>JASERS010000010.1:8572500-18572500 GCA_036711965.1 Onthophagus sagittarius | reverse complement strand
TTTCGTTTACTTTATCATCTACTTTATTTTTATCAACATTTTCATCAGCATCAATCATTTCCTTCTCCATTTCACCATCTATTTCCTTTGTAGCGGCCTTCCTTCCTCGCCTAGATTTATTTTTACTTTTAATTTCGTTTACTTTATCATCTACTTTATTTTTATCAACATTTTCATCAGCATCAATCATTTCCTTCTCCATTTCACCATCTATTTCCTTTGTAGCGGCCTTCCTTCCTCGCCTAGATTTATTTTTACTTTTAATTTCGTTTACTTTATCATCTACTTTATTTTTATCAACATTTTCATCAGCATCAATCATTTCCTTCTCCATTTCACCATCTATTTCCTTTGTAGCGGCCTTCCTTCCTCGCCTAGATTTATTTTTACTTTTAATTTCGTTTACTTTATCATCTACTTTATTTTTATCAACATTTTCATCAGCATCAATCATTTCCTTCTCCATTTCACCATCTATTTCCTTTGTAGCGGCCTTCCTTCCTCGCCTAGATTTATTTTTACTTTTAATTTCGTTTACTTTATCATCTACTTTATTTTTATCAACATTTTCATCAGCATCAATCATTTCCTTCTCCATTTCACCATCTATTTCCTTTGTAGCGGCCTTCCTTCCTCGCCTAGATTTATTTTTATTTTTAATTTCGTTTACTTTATCTTCTACTTTATTTTTATCAACATTTTCGTCTACATCAATCATTTCCTTCTCCATTTCACCATCTATTTCCTTTGTAGCGGCCTTCCTTCCTCGCCTAGATTTATTTTTATTTTTAATTTCGTTTACTTTATCTTCTACTTTATTTTTATCAACATTTTCGTCTACATCAATCATTTCCTTCTCCATTTCACCATCTATTTCCTTTGTAGCGGCCTTCCTTCCTCGCCTAGATTTATTTTTACTTTTAATTTCGTTTACTTTATCTTCTACTTTATTTTTATCAACATTTTCGTCTACATCAATCATTTCCTTCTCCATTTCACCATCTATTTCCTTTGTAGCGGCCTTCCTTCCTCGCCTAGATTTATTTTTACTTTTAATTTCGTTTACTTTATCATCTACTTTATTTTCATCAACATCAATCATTTCCTTCTCCATTTCACCATCTATTTCCTTTGTAGCGGCCTTCCTTCCTCGCCTAGATTTATTTTTACTTTTAATTTCGTTTACTTTATCATCTACTTTATTTTTATCAACATTTTCGTCTACATCAATCATTTCCTTCTCCATTTCACCATCTATTTCCTTTGTAGCGGCCTTCCTTCCTCGCCTAGATTTATTTTTACTTTTAATTTCGTTTACTTTATCATCTACTTTATTTTTATCAACATTTTCGTCTACATCAATCATTTCCTTCTCCATTTCACCATCTATTTCCTTTGTAGCGGCCTTCCTTCCTCGCCTAGATTTATTTTTACTTTTAATTTCGTTTACTTTATCATCTACTTTATTTTTATCAACATTTTCATCAGCATCAATCATTTCCTTCTCCATTTCACCATCTATTTCCTTTGTAGCGGCCTTCCTTCCTCGCCTAGATTTATTTTTACTTTTAATTTCGTTTACTTTATCATCTACTTTATTTTTATCAACATTTTCATCAGCATCAATCATTTCCTTCTCCATTTCACCATCTATTTCCTTTGTAGCGGCCTTCCTTCCTCGCCTAGATTTATTTTTACTTTTAATTTCGTTTACTTTATCATCTACTTTATTTTCATCAACATCAATCATTTCCTTCTCCATTTCACCATCTATTTCCTTTATAGCGGCCTTCCTTCCTCGCCTAGATTTATTTTTACTTTTAATTTCGTTTACTTTATCTTCTACTTTATTTTTATCAACATTTTCGTCTACATCAATCATTTCCTTCTCCATTTCACCATCTATTTCCTTTGTAGCGGCCTTCCTTCCTCGCCTAGATTTATTTTTACTTTTAATTTCGTTTACTTTATCATCTACTTTATTTTCATCAACATCAATCATTTCCTTCTCCATTTCACCATCTATTTCCTTTATAGCGGCCTTCCTTCCTCGCCTAGATTTATTTTTACTTTTAATTTCGTTTACTTTATCTTCTACTTTATTTTTATCAACATTTTCGTCTACATCAATCATTTCCTTCTCCATTTCACCATCTATTTCCTTTGTAGCGGCCTTCCTTCCTCGCCTAGATTTATTTTTACTTTTAATTTCGTTTACTTTATCATCTACTTTATTTTCATCAACATCAATCATTTCCTTCTCCATTTCACCATCTATTTCCTTTATAGCGGCCTTCCTTCCTCGCCTAGATTTATTTTTACTTTTAATTTCGTTTACTTTATCATCTACTTTATTTTTATCAACATTTTCATCAGCATCAATCATTTCCTTCTCCATTTCACCATCTATTTCCTTTGTAGCGGCCTTCCTTCCTCGCCTAGATTTATTTTTACTTTTAATTTCGTTTACTTTATCATCTACTTTATTTTCATCAACATCAATCATTTCCTTCTCCATTTCACCATCTATTTCCTTTATAGCGGCCTTCCTTCCTCGCCTAGATTTATTTTTACTTTTAATTTCGTTTACTTTATCTTCTACTTTATTTTTATCAACATTTTCGTCTACATCAATCATTTCCTTCTCCATTTCACCATCTATTTCCTTTGTAGCGGCCTTCCTTCCTCGCCTAGATTTATTTTTACTTTTAATTTCGTTTACTTTATCATCTACTTTATTTTTATCAACATTTTCATCAGCATCAATCATTTCCTTCTCCATTTCACCATCTATTTCCTTTGTAGCGGCCTTCCTTCCTCGCCTAGATTTATTTTTACTTTTAATTTCGTTTACTTTATCATCTACTTTATTTTTATCAACATTTTCATCAGCATCAATCATTTCCTTCTCCATTTCACCATCTATTTCCTTTGTAGCGGCCTTCCTTCCTCGCCTAGATTTATTTTTACTTTTAATTTCGTTTACTTTATCATCTACTTTATTTTTATCAACATTTTCATCAGCATCAATCATTTCCTTCTCCATTTCACCATCTATTTCCTTTGTAGCGGCCTTCCTTCCTCGCCTAGATTTATTTTTACTTTTAATTTCGTTTACTTTATCATCTACTTTATTTTTATCAACATTTTCATCAGCATCAATCATTTCCTTCTCCATTTCACCATCTATTTCCTTTGTAGCGGCCTTCCTTCCTCGCCTAGATTTATTTTTACTTTTAATTTCGTTTACTTTATCATCTACTTTATTTTTATCAACATTTTCATCAGCATCAATCATTTCCTTCTCCATTTCACCATCTATTTCCTTTGTAGCGGCCTTCCTTCCTCGCCTAGATTTATTTTTACTTTTAATTTCGTTTACTTTATCATCTACTTTATTTTTATCAACATTTTCATCAGCATCAATCATTTCCTTCTCCATTTCACCATCTATTTCCTTTGTAGCGGCCTTCCTTCCTCGCCTAGATTTATTTTTACTTTTAATTTCGTTTACTTTATCATCTACTTTATTTTTATCAACATTTTCATCAGCATCAATCATTTCCTTCTCCATTTCACCATCTATTTCCTTTGTAGCGGCCTTCCTTCCTCGCCTAGATTTATTTTTATTTTTAATTTCGTTTACTTTATCTTCTACTTTATTTTTATCAACATTTTCGTCTACATCAATCATTTCCTTCTCCATTTCACCATCTATTTCCTTTGTAGCGGCCTTCCTTCCTCGCCTAGATTTATTTTTACTTTTAATTTCGTTTACTTTATCATCTACTTTATTTTCATCAACATCAATCATTTCCTTCTCCATTTCACCATCTATTTCCTTTATAGCGGCCTTCCTTCCTCGCCTAGATTTATTTTTACTTTTAATTTCGTTTACTTTATCATCTACTTTATTTTTATCAACATTTTCGTCTACATCAATCATTTCCTTCTCCATTTCACCATCTATTTCCTTTGTAGCGGCCTTCCTTCCTCGCCTAGATTTATTTTTACTTTTAATTTCGTTTACTTTATCATCTACTTTATTTTTATCAACATTTTCGTCTACATCAATCATTTCCTTCTCCATTTCACCATCTATTTCCTTTGTAGCGGCCTTCCTTCCTCGCCTAGATTTATTTTTACTTTTAATTTCGTTTACTTTATCATCTACTTTATTTTTATCAACATTTTCATCAGCATCAATCATTTCCTTCTCCATTTCACCATCTATTTCCTTTGTAGCGGCCTTCCTTCCTCGCCTAGATTTATTTTTACTTTTAATTTCGTTTACTTTATCATCTACTTTATTTTTATCAACATTTTCATCAGCATCAATCATTTCCTTCTCCATTTCACCATCTATTTCCTTTGTAGCGGCCTTCCTTCCTCGCCTAGATTTATTTTTACTTTTAATTTCGTTTACTTTATCATCTACTTTATTTTCATCAACATCAATCATTTCCTTCTCCATTTCACCATCTATTTCCTTTATAGCGGCCTTCCTTCCTCGCCTAGATTTATTTTTACTTTTAATTTCGTTTACTTTATCTTCTACTTTATTTTTATCAACATTTTCGTCTACATCAATCATTTCCTTCTCCATTTCACCATCTATTTCCTTTGTAGCGGCCTTCCTTCCTCGCCTAGATTTATTTTTACTTTTAATTTCGTTTACTTTATCATCTACTTTATTTTCATCAACATCAATCATTTCCTTCTCCATTTCACCATCTATTTCCTTTATAGCGGCCTTCCTTCCTCGCCTAGATTTATTTTTACTTTTAATTTCGTTTACTTTATCATCTACTTTATTTTTATCAACATTTTCATCAGCATCAATCATTTCCTTCTCCATTTCACCATCTATTTCCTTTGTAGCGGCCTTCCTTCCTCGCCTAGATTTATTTTTACTTTTAATTTCGTTTACTTTATCATCTACTTTATTTTCATCAACATCAATCATTTCCTTCTCCATTTCACCATCTATTTCCTTTATAGCGGCCTTCCTTCCTCGCCTAGATTTATTTTTACTTTTAATTTCGTTTACTTTATCTTCTACTTTATTTTTATCAACATTTTCGTCTACATCAATCATTTCCTTCTCCATTTCACCATCTATTTCCTTTGTAGCGGCCTTCCTTCCTCGCCTAGATTTATTTTTACTTTTAATTTCGTTTACTTTATCATCTACTTTATTTTCATCAACATCAATCATTTCCTTCTCCATTTCACCATCTATTTCCTTTATAGCGGCCTTCCTTCCTCGCCTAGATTTATTTTTACTTTTAATTTCGTTTACTTTATCTTCTACTTTATTTTTATCAACATTTTCGTCTACATCAATCATTTCCTTCTCCATTTCACCATCTATTTCCTTTGTAGCGGCCTTCCTTCCTCGCCTAGATTTATTTTTACTTTTAATTTCGTTTACTTTATCATCTACTTTATTTTCATCAACATCAATCATTTCCTTCTCCATTTCACCATCTATTTCCTTTATAGCGGCCTTCCTTCCTCGCCTAGATTTATTTTTACTTTTAATTTCGTTTACTTTATCTTCTACTTTATTTTTATCAACATTTTCGTCTACATCAATCATTTCCTTCTCCATTTCACCATCTATTTCCTTTGTAGCGGCCTTCCTTCCTCGCCTAGATTTATTTTTACTTTTAATTTCGTTTACTTTATCATCTACTTTATTTTCATCAACATCAATCATTTCCTTCTCCATTTCACCATCTATTTCCTTTATAGCGGCCTTCCTTCCTCGCCTAGATTTATTTTTACTTTTAATTTCGTTTACTTTATCATCTACTTTATTTTTATCAACATTTTCGTCTACATCAATCATTTCCTTCTCCATTTCACCATCTATTTCCTTTGTAGCGGCCTTCCTTCCTCGCCTAGATTTATTTTTACTTTTAATTTCGTTTACTTTATCATCTACTTTATTTTTATCAACATTTTCATCAGCATCAATCATTTCCTTCTCCATTTCACCATCTATTTCCTTTGTAGCGGCCTTCCTTCCTCGCCTAGATTTATTTTTACTTTTAATTTCGTTTACTTTATCATCTACTTTATTTTTATCAACATTTTCATCAGCATCAATCATTTCCTTCTCCATTTCACCATCTATTTCCTTTGTAGCGGCCTTCCTTCCTCGCCTAGATTTATTTTTACTTTTAATTTCGTTTACTTTATCATCTACTTTATTTTTATCAACATTTTCGTCTACATCAATCATTTCCTTCTCCATTTCACCATCTATTTCCTTTGTAGCGGCCTTCCTTCCTCGCCTAGATTTATTTTTACTTTTAATTTCGTTTACTTTATCTTCTACTTTATTTTTATCAACATTTTCGTCTACATCAATCATTTCCTTCTCCATTTCACCATCTATTTCCTTTGTAGCGGCCTTCCTTCCTCGCCTAGATTTATTTTTACTTTTAATTTCGTTTACTTTATCTTCTACTTTATTTTTATCAACATTTTCGTCTACATCAATCATTTCCTTCTCCATTTCACCATCTATTTCCTTTGTAGCGGCCTTCCTTCCTCGCCTAGATTTATTTTTACTTTTAATTTCGTTTACTTTATCTTCTACTTTATTTTTATCAACATTTTCGTCTACATCAATCATTTCCTTCTCCATTTCACCATCTATTTCCTTTGTAGCGGCCTTCCTTCCTCGCCTAGATTTATTTTTACTTTTAATTTCGTTTACTTTATCTTCTACTTTATTTTTATCAACATTTTCGTCTACATCAATCATTTCCTTCTCCATTTCACCATCTATTTCCTTTGTAGCGGCCTTCCTTCCTCGCCTAGATTTATTTTTACTTTTAATTTCGTTTACTTTATCATCTACTTTATTTTTATCAACATTTTCGTCTACATCAATCATTTCCTTCTCCATTTCACCATCTATTTCCTTTGTAGCGGCCTTCCTTCCTCGCCTAGATTTATTTTTACTTTTAATTTCGTTTACTTTATCATCTACTTTATTTTCATCAACATCAATCATTTCCTTCTCCATTTCACCATCTATTTCCTTTGTAGCGGCCTTCCTTCCTCGCCTAGATTTATTTTTACTTTTAATTTCGTTTACTTTATCATCTACTTTATTTTTATCAACATTTTCATCAGCATCAATCATTTCCTTCTCCATTTCACCATCTATTTCCTTTGTAGCGGCCTTCCTTCCTCGCCTAGATTTATTTTTACTTTTAATTTCGTTTACTTTATCATCTACTTTATTTTTATCAACATTTTCATCAGCATCAATCATTTCCTTCTCCATTTCACCATCTATTTCCTTTGTAGCGGCCTTCCTTCCTCGCCTAGATTTATTTTTACTTTTAATTTCGTTTACTTTATCATCTACTTTATTTTTATCAACATTTTCATCAGCATCAATCATTTCCTTCTCCATTTCACCATCTATTTCCTTTGTAGCGGCCTTCCTTCCTCGCCTAGATTTATTTTTACTTTTAATTTCGTTTACTTTATCATCTACTTTATTTTTATCAACATTTTCATCAGCATCAATCATTTCCTTCTCCATTTCACCATCTATTTCCTTTGTAGCGGCCTTCCTTCCTCGCCTAGATTTATTTTTACTTTTAATTTCGTTTACTTTATCTTCTACTTTATTTTTATCAACATTTTCGTCTACATCAATCATTTCCTTCTCCATTTCACCATCTATTTCCTTTGTAGCGGCCTTCCTTCCTCGCCTAGATTTATTTTTACTTTTAATTTCGTTTACTTTATCATCTACTTTATTTTTATCAACATTTTCATCAGCATCAATCATTTCCTTCTCCATTTCACCATCTATTTCCTTTGTAGCGGCCTTCCTTCCTCGCCTAGATTTATTTTTACTTTTAATTTCGTTTACTTTATCATCTACTTTATTTTTATCAACATTTTCATCAGCATCAATCATTTCCTTCTCCATTTCACCATCTATTTCCTTTGTAGCGGCCTTCCTTCCTCGCCTAGATTTATTTTTACTTTTAATTTCGTTTACTTTATCATCTACTTTATTTTTATCAACATTTTCATCAGCATCAATCATTTCCTTCTCCATTTCACCATCTATTTCCTTTGTAGCGGCCTTCCTTCCTCGCCTAGATTTATTTTTACTTTTAATTTCGTTTACTTTATCATCTACTTTATTTTTATCAACATTTTCATCAGCATCAATCATTTCCTTCTCCATTTCACCATCTATTTCCTTTGTAGCGGCCTTCCTTCCTCGCCTAGATTTATTTTTACTTTTAATTTCGTTTACTTTATCATCTACTTTATTTTTATCAACATTTTCATCAGCATCAATCATTTCCTTCTCCATTTCACCATCTATTTCCTTTGTAGCGGCCTTCCTTCCTCGCCTAGATTTATTTTTACTTTTAATTTCGTTTACTTTATCATCTACTTTATTTTTATCAACATTTTCATCAGCATCAATCATTTCCTTCTCCATTTCACCATCTATTTCCTTTGTAGCGGCCTTCCTTCCTCGCCTAGATTTATTTTTACTTTTAATTTCGTTTACTTTATCATCTACTTTATTTTTATCAACATTTTCGTCTACATCAATCATTTCCTTCTCCATTTCACCATCTATTTCCTTTGTAGCGGCCTTCCTTCCTCGCCTAGATTTATTTTTACTTTTAATTTCGTTTACTTTATCATCTACTTTATTTTTATCAACATTTTCGTCTACATCAATCATTTCCTTCTCCATTTCACCATCTATTTCCTTTGTAGCGGCCTTCCTTCCTCGCCTAGATTTATTTTTACTTTTAATTTCGTTTACTTTATCTTCTACTTTATTTTTATCAACATTTTCGTCTACATCAATCATTTCCTTCTCCATTTCACCATCTATTTCCTTTGTAGCGGCCTTCCTTCCTCGCCTAGATTTATTTTTACTTTTAATTTCGTTTACTTTATCATCTACTTTATTTTTATCAACATTTTCGTCTACATCAATCATTTCCTTCTCCATTTCACCATCTATTTCCTTTGTAGCGGCCTTCCTTCCTCGTCTGGTTTTGATTTGAGTTTTAATTTCATCCATATTATTCATTTCCTCCACTTTTTCACCTTCCGTTTCCTTTGTAACAATCTTCCTTCCTCTCCTACGTTTAACTCCATCCTTAATTTCATCTCCATCATCATCTACTTTATCCATATCAACATTAATCATTCCACCTTCAATTTCTTTTGTAGTAACAACCTTCCTTCCCCTCTTACCTTTAACTCCACCCTTAATTTCATTCCCATCATCATCTACTTTAAGCCCCTCAACATTAATTAAATCATTTTTCGGCGAATTTTGACGCTTAAATAAGCGATTAACCCCCTCAACATCATTTAAATCATTATTTGGACTCCTCTCAAACAATTTTTTTACTCCCCCCACCTCACCCAAATCATTATAAGCACTCCGTCTTCTTAAAACATCCTTAACCCCCTCAACATTCCTCAAATCATTACCACTTTTTCGAAATAATCGTCTCAAATGATAATCTCGAAACGTTGATAAAAATGTTGATAAAAATAAAGTAGATGATAAAGTAATAATGAAGATCTCCTTCGCACAAAAGACAGCTTATGGATCTATTTTATACCTTAATAGATAACAACAAACTTTACCTTGCTTGGTGCAAAATTATGAAGATCTTGATCTTGATCTATGTCAGTCAAATGTCGGTAGAATCAACCATAAAAAAATCGATAGATTTTAAAAGGTTTCGAGCTGTAATTGTAAATATAAAAATAATTGTATGTATCCTCCACAAATCTTGAATTCTTTTTTCCAAAATCAGATGTCTTGAATATTATTACAATCATTTAAATACCGCACACCTATATACTCATCTACTCATCTACTATTAAAGAAAATTTTTTTTTCTAAAGTCCTCGCTAATTAACTTAAAATTATAACGTTCCAGTACATTTTTTTACAATGGTTAATTTGCAATTCTTGAATTAATTAACTAAAAGAATTAATTCATGCTGCCAACAAGTTGGCAGACTTCAAACTGATGATCAATACTTTTGGGGGCATAATACCTCATGCTGCCAACAAGTTGGCAGACTTTAAACTGATAATCAGGACTTTAGAGAAATAATCGCTTATGCTGCCAACAAGTTGGTAGATTTAAAATTGATGATCATTATTTTGGAAATATAATAGCTCATGCTGCCAACAAGTTGGCAGATTTCAAACTGGTGATCAAGACTTTTGGGAACATAATAGCTCATGCTGCCAACAAGTTGGCAGACTTCAAATTGATGATCAATACTTTTGGGGGCATAATACCTCATGCTGCCAACAAGTTGGCAGACTTTAAACTGATAATCAGGACTTTAGAGAAATAATCGCTTATGCTGCCAACAAGTTGGTAGATTTAAAATTGATGATCATTATTTTGGAAATATAATAGCTCATGCTGCCAACAAGTTGGCAGATTTCAAACTGGTGATCAAGACTTTTGGGAACATAATAGCTCATGCTGCCAACAAGTTGGCAGACTTCAAACTGATGATCAATACTTTTGGGGGCATAATACCTCATGCTGCCAACAAGTTGGCAGACTTTAAACTGATAATCAGGACTTTAGAGAAATAATCGCTTATGCTGCCAACAAGTTGGTAGATTTAAAATTGATGATCATTATTTTGGAAATATAATAGCTCATGCTGCCAACAAGTTGGCAGATTTCAAACTGGTGATCAAGACTTTTGGGAACATAATAGCTCATGCTGCCAACAAGTTGGCAGACTTCAAATTGATGATCAATACTTTTGGGGGTATAATAGCTCATGCTGCCAACAAGTTGGCAGACTTCAAACTGGTGATTAGGATTTTAGAGACATAATAGCTCATGCTGCCAACAAGTTGGCAAACTTCAACTGATGATCAGGAATTAGTTTCTAAAAGCTGAAATTAAATTTGATAATTTGTATACCAATTAATTTTTTATCAAAACGCATCTTAAGAATGTATATTTTTTATTTAATTTACATGAATTCTATTTCAAAGTAAAAATAAAAAGAATTATGCTTATTACGCTGTAACACCATAATACCTTAATTTAAGGTAATCTTATATTAACTTAAATTAGTTTGCAATAAAATTTAATTAACCATTACATTTTTCTTCAATTACTTACAATTAAAGAATAAACCATCATTAAAACTAAATAAAAGCTCACAGATAATCCTTGAATATTGGTACCAGAACTTTTCCTGAAAACAAAAAAAAATCTTAATAATAATTACCCATAAAACAATAACACATTAAGCAACGTTCAAACATTACTTAACGAATTAATCGAATCGGATTATAAACGTAGATTAAACCGAGCAATATAAATTGCAACAGATAACAAATTAATTCAGATAAAAACAAAGTAATTCATCTTAATTGCACTTTGAAGCTTAAATTAAAGATTAGATAACTTACGAACACATGGTGTGGCCATCTCCAACGCAAGCAGCAAAAGCCATTGCATGGGGGATATAATTTTGTTCAACAGAACCTGTAAATAAATGGGCCCATGGGCCGGTTGCAAAAATCGCAACGTCATCACCTCCATGGGTTTCAGAATCTAAAAGAACCATTGCAGGAAAGATTGCTTCTTTTTCTCCTAGTACAAAAAAAAATTATTAATATTAAATAGTTGATTTAAGAAAATTTTTACTTAAATAATCTTCTGTGTATTCAGGTCGACCATTTTCATCGTGAGGTTTATAACCAGGTCCGTTTGCGTAACTTAATGTTGGATATGTTTTATTATCATCGGCTATATCGGCTATTCCAAAAATGCTGTTTCCTCTTGATGGGTAACCATTAACTGTAAAGACATGGGAATGATCGGAAGTTACTACGATTAATGTATCTTCTTCGTTGGTTAATTCTTTGGCTTTTTTGATGGCTTTTGCGAATTCGATGGTTTCGTCTAATGATTTCATCGGGGTGTTATCGTGATGGGCGTGATCGATTCTTCCTCCTTCCACCAACAAAAAGAAACCTTTATCTTCTTTCGATAAGATGTTAATAGCGACTTCAGTCATTTCTTCTAAAGAGGGATCTTCTTCTTTTGCGTCTAAATGATACGCGCAATGGGAGCTTTCGAATAATCCAAAAACGTAGTCGGTTTCGTTGGGTAATGATTTTAATTGGGATTTGTTCCAAATGTATTTTGAGGATTCTTTTAACCCAGCGTCTTCTTTTTGTTGTATCCATTGGTTGATCAAATTTTTTCCATCTTCTCGTTTTCCTCGATCATCTTCTGGTCCAATTTCGGAATTTGGGAAAAAAGCCCTTCTCCCACCTCCCATGATTACGTTCAAATTCATTCCAGTTTCTGATTCGATTAATTGGACTGCTATGTCTTTGCAATCTTTAGGCATTGGGTCGGTTTCGTCGAAATATTCTGCAACGTCGCATTCCCAATTTCTATGAGCTGTATGGGCATAAATTGCTAAAAGGATTTTTAGTTAATTTTATTAATTTCTTCAATTAAACCTGATGGTGTTGCATGAGTAACTCTCGTCGTTGTAACCAATCCACTTCTTTTACCACTCAATTGGAACCACCTAGCTATCGAATCGACTCGATTCTTCTCATCCAAACTCGCTGTGCAATTTGCTAAGTTAACGGAAGCTGTAACTCCGGCTGTGTCATAATTGGCTTTAACCCCGCAAAGAAAAGCGGTTGCGGTGCAGACTGAGTCAGGAACTTGTGTGTCGACGCAATAAGTCTTAAGAGAAACGATTTAATCAAAAAATTGATCAAATTGATTTCGATTTACCCTCGAAAGTGCGGAATAAGGGAATTCTTCAAAAAATAAGGGAGCTTCTTCATGTTGCGACTTTAATATTTCTTGTCCATAATAAATTCTTGCAGCTTTTAATGTTGGAATCGATAACCCATCCCCCAAAAAGAAGATAACATTCTTCGCTTGATCTTCAATTTAAATTTAGATTACAAAAATCAAAAAAAAATTTTTCTTACTCGTATTAATTTTGGTGTTATACTTTAAATCAAGAAAATCTTGGGCTTGATTCCTCCAATACTCTCGAGTTAACTCTTCTTCATTAATTTTCGATGTTGGTTTGATGTTTCTTCTTCGATGCATATCACCTTTTTTTATTAAAATATTTATTAAAATAAATAATTACAAACCCCATGAAAAGAGAACCACAAAAATTTACCTGCATCTCCAAAACTAATTAAACTCAAACTCAACAAAATAAGAAAACCCCGAAACATTTTTTTGTTGATTTTGATTTTAAACCATCCTCGTGAAACGATCGCCTTTATATAGGATTATTTGTTATCTGATTATGTCAAAATGAGTTATTTACGATAAACTAATACTGTGATTAAATTAAGGTGTTTTATAAATAGGTTAAAAAATCAGTATTGTGTACAAACTCGTATCAGGTTTTTAAAAATTTCGGTATCTTGAATTGAAGATTAAAAGGTTTGGGGGATGGTATTGATGGCTCAACGTGGATTTTGAGGAATGGATGTGGTTTTTTTGATTCTATCTTTGTTATTATTTGAGATTTTGGGTGGCTTAACTGAAACTTTGAACTAAAAAATAATAAAACTTGGATTATATGTGGCCTAATCGGGAAAATCTCCTTACAATATTTTCTATTCAAAAAATGTAACTCGAAATTAAGTGGTCGTTAAGCAGTACTCCAAGATTTTGAACTAAAACTAGCACTAACACTAACTATCACTAGGACTAATACTAGATCTAAAATTAGAAATTTTCGGGTTTTGCTGTATTAGCTCTTTCCTTGTCTCATTGTCTCAACACCGAAACCCATCCACCAATTTCTTCCCTTCATTTCTTTTCAATTAGAGATGTGCAAATTACGTGAGTCCCGTTAAGTCACGATGGGTCATGCGTGAGCGGGCATCAATTTACGTACTATTCACGTGAGTGTGAGCAACATTTTGTTTCGGAGCTGTTATTTCAATTGATAATCTGTTAGTGTTAAAAACACGAAATATACGAATACGATAAATGAGAAAATTAACAAGAATATATGGTGGGATTTGGGAATAGGGTCATAGCTGCCAATTCTTGAAAATAATATGGGTATTGGGTGATGAAAACAACTAAATTAGAAAGAAACTATATGAGCAACCACGTATCCTGTGCCTATGGTTGGTTTGCAAAAGAAATGCCTTCTGCTAACAATGTTTTGAATTTTAGCAGCAGTTTCTAGCATTGAATTGGCAGTTTTTGAGCTTTTGAAAGAAAGGTATTGTATTTTGCCAACAGTATTTGCTATTCTGGAAGCAAAATCAAATTTAATTAACAACAGCTTCTTGCCTTATGTGTTAAGATTGTCTTCTTCCAGGAATATCTAGTATTTAATTAACAGTTTCTGGACTGCTTACGTAGAATTTAGCATTTTGTCTTTTGGAAACCTTTTAAGTCTTCTAGAAGCAGCATCACATCCTCCAAAGGGAGTATTAAGTGTATTAGAAGCATTTCAAATCTTCCAGAAGTAGTTCTAGTCTTCCAAAGAGATCTTCAGAGGGTTCTAGTCTTTCAATGACAAATCTATTAGGAGAATTTCAAGTATTCTACAACCAGTATCAAGTCTTCTGAAGTAATATAAAATCATCTAAAAGCAGTATCAAGTCCTCCAAAAGTAATAATAATAAGTGGTTTGGAAGGATTTCATGTCTTCTAGAAGGAGTTCAAATCTCAAGACTTGATAAGGCTTGATTAAGCGAAGTATCAAGTTTTCTAAAAGCATTTAAAGTCTTTTGGAAGCAGTATAAAATCTACCAAAGGCAGTATCGTGTCTTTTGAATGTATTTCAAGTCTTCTATAACCAGTATAAAACCTTCTGGAAATATTACTAGTCTTCTGGAAACATATCAATCTTTTTGGAAGCAATATTAAGTCTTCTAGACGCGGCATTAATTGTCAATTCATATTACGTGCTCCGAAAAAAACATTCACAGCAGATGCTAGGACTTAATTAGGTAAGAAAGGATATAAAGATATAAAAGATATGGGTATATTAAAATTAAAAATAGAATGGAAGATGAGATAATCATAAATCCAGATAAAACCATCAACAATTTCAACAAATTAGGGCGCGTAATTATTTTCTCTTTCTTTTTACTTTTATTCTTTCCACCATTTTAACAAGAAAGTTAAAATCTACGAAGAAAAATTCATAAAAAATTCGCAGTAATACAACAGTAATAGCTCATGCTGCCAACAAGTTGGCAGTCTTTAACAGAATGTACTGTGTTTGGAACTGTAATAGCTCATGCTGCCAACAAGTTGGCAGTCTTTAACAAAATGTACTGCGTTTGGAATTGTAATACCTCATGCTGCCAACAAGTTGGCAGTCTTTAACATAATGTACTGCGTTTGGAACTGTCATAGCTCATGCTGCCAACAAGTTGGCAGTCTTTAACAAAATGTACTGCGTTTGGAACTGTCATAGCTCATGCTGCCAACAAGTTCGCAGTCTTTAACATAATGTACTGCGTTTGGAATTGTAATACCTCATGCTGCCAACAAGTTGGCAGTCCTTAACAGAATATACTCTGTTTGGGACAGTAATAGCTCATGCTGCCAACAAGTTGGCAGTCTTTAACATAATGTACTGCGTTTGGAACTGTCATAGCTCATGCTGCCAACAAGTTGGCAGTCTTTAACAGAATGTACTGTGTTTGGAACTGTAATAGCTTATGCTGCCAATAAGTTGGCAGTCTTTAACAAAATGTACTGCGTTTGGAATTGTAATACCTCATGCTGCCAACAAGTTGGCAGTCTTTAACATAATGTACTGCGTTTGGAACTGTCATAGCTCATGCTGCCAACAAGTTGGCAGTCTTTAACAAAATGTACTGCGTTTGGAACTGTCATAGCTCATGCTGCCAACAAGTTGGCAGTCTTTAACAAAATGTACTGCGTTTGGAATTGTAATACCTCATGCTGCCAACAAGTTGGCAGTCTTTAACATAATGTACTGCGTTTGGAACTGTCATAGCTCATGCTGCCAACAAGTTGGCAGTCTTTAACAAAATGTACTGCGTTTGGAACTGTCATAGCTCATGCTGCCAACAAGTTCGCAGTCTTTAACATAATGTACTGCGTTTGGAATTGTAATACCTCATGCTGCCAACAAGTTGGCAGTCCTTAACAGAATATACTCTGTTTGGGACAGTAATAGCTCATGCTGCCAACAAGTTGGCAGTCTTTAACATAATGTACTGCGTTTGGAACTGTCATAGCTCATGCTGCCAACAAGTTGGCAGTCTTTAACAGAATGTACTGTGTTTGGAACTGTAATAGCTTATGCTGCCAATAAGTTGGCAGTCTTTAACAAAATGTACTGCGTTTGGAATTGTAATACCTCATGCTGCCAACAAGTTGGCAGTCTTTAACATAATGTACTGCGTTTGGAACTGTCATAGCTCATGCTGCCAACAAGTTGGCAGTCTTTAACATAATGTACTGCGTTTGGAACTGTCATAGCTCATGCTGCCAACAAGTTGGCAGTCTTTAACATAATGTACTGCGTTTGGAACTGTCATAGCTCATGCTGCCAACAAGTTGGCAGTCTTTAACATAATGTACTGCGTTTGGAACTGTCATAGCTCATGCTGCCAACAAGTTGGCAGTCTTTAACATAATGTACTGCGTTTGGAACTGTCATAGCTCATGCTGCCAACAAGTTGGCAGTCTTTAACAAAATGTACTGCGTTTGGAACTGTCATAGCTCATGCTGCCAACAAGTTGGCAGTCTTTAACATAACGTACTGCGTTTGGAACTGTCATAGCTCATGCTGCCAACAAGTTGGCAGTCTTTAACAAAATGTACTGCGTTTGGAACTGTCATAGCTCATGCTGCCAACAAGTTGGCAGTCTTTAACATAATGTACTGCGTTTGGAACTGTCATAGCTCATGCTGCCAACAAGTTCGCAGTCTTTAACATAATGTACTGCGTTTGGAACTGTCATAGCTCATGCTGCCAACAAGTTGGCAGTCCTTAACAGAATATACTCTGTTTGAGACAGTAATAGCTCATGCTGCCAACAAGTTGGCAGTCTTTAACATAATGTACTGCGTTTGGAACTGTCATAGCTCATGCTGCCAACAAGTTGGCAGTCTTTAACAAAATGTACTGCGTTTGGAACTGTCATAGCTCATGCTGCCAACAAGTTGGCAGTCCTTAACAGAATATACTCTGTTTGGGACAGTAATAGCTCATGCTGCCAACAAGTTGGCAGTCTTTAACATAATGTACTGCGTTTGGAACTGTCATAGCTCATGCTGCCAACAAGTTGGCAGTCTTTAACAAAATGTACTGCGTTTGGAACTGTCATAGCTCATGCTGCCAACAAGTTGGCAGTCTTTAACATAACGTACTGCGTTTGGAACTGTCATAGCTCATGCTGCCAACAAGTTCGCAGTCTTTAACATAATGTACTGCGTTTGGAATTGTAATACCTCATGCTGCCAACAAGTTGGCAGTCCTTAACAGAATATACTCTGTTTGGGACAGTAATAGCTCATGCTGCCAACAAGTTGGCAGTCTTTAACATAATGTAACATAATGTTTAACATAATGTTGATCTTCGAAACATAGCAATGATGCCAGTCAACTTTGACTCTGAGCTCAACATCATCTTTTCAACATTTCCGTTGCCTAAATCTAATTTGCCTAGACTATTTTCCATCTTCGTAACTAGAAACTCTGAGTATTCTCTTAAACACCTTATGAGTTTGTAAAAGAAATTCTTTTTCTATAAAAACTTTCTATTACATTTGATTGAGGATGGTATGCTGACTTGTGTATTATTTTAATACTGTTTTTTTGTCATAATAATACCTGTGTTCGTCTTTGAAGTTGGTCGAATTAATTCTTTTAATGCATTGTTTTTAATCATCTCGATGTTGGTCGCGCAAAATATCACGAGGTTGGATTTGACTTCGATATTCCAATCCAACCCAAAGAAAGACTTCAGCCACCTCGAGTATCATGTACAACATTTTGCATGGTTAAAGTATTGAGTTGGGTTGGAAATTCGAAATCTAACCCAACCCAATCGAATTTACAATTTGTGATGATTTGGTCGGCCAACATCTTCAGTCTTCTTCGGTATATTTAGATTGAAGAGAACCTACTTATTATGATGCTTTTTCCTTGTGCAACCCGCACAGTCCCATGATTTTTCTGGATGAAAGCGCCTCACCATTACTCTTCTCCTTTGGCTAAGTGATGGTCCACTTTCATCGCCACGATTCTCTATCTCCATCTTTCAATCTCAATTTAAGTCAGTGTCGTGAAACAAAATCAAAGTAATCCCATTCCTTTTTGAAATTTTTGTTCTTACTTACATATGCATGTGGTTTAGGGAGGGTCCTCCGAGTTATCTTCTTCCGATTATATTCTATGATCTTCGAAACATAGCAATGATGCCAGTCAACTTTGACTCTGAGCTCAACATCATCTTTTCAACATTTCTGTTGCCTAGATCTAATTTGCCTAGATTCTTTTCCATCTTCGTAACTAAAAGTTCTGGGCATTCTCTTAAACACTCAATGAGTTTCTCGACGACATTCTTTTACTATAAAAACTTTCTATTACATTTGATTGAGGATGGTATGCTGACTTGTGTATTATTTTAATACTGCGGCTGAAGATGCACGGTTGAACCCAAAACCGAAACTTTCTAGTTCTAGGTCTAGTGTCAGTTCTAGTTTTAGTTCGACACAAATATACATATAATAATCTAAAACCAAATAACAAGTAAAAGTAGAGTCAATACAACTAAAGGTAAAACTAGACGTAGAACTAAAATCATTTGGGTTTAGCCACACATCCCTTAGGATGGTTAAACCCAAATGTTTCTACAGTTCCAAGTTTAATGTTAATTCTAGTTCTAACTTCCATAGTTAAAGTATAAAATTTACATCGTTATCTCATAATATCTCAAAATTTCATTGATGCAACAACCAATTTACGAGGTATTTGAGATTATACCTTAAAACAGACAATTTTAACTATAATTGATTTTTTGAATGTTAATTCGGTTTTATTCCCTTAATTTACCGAAAAATTTTACTCTAAATTTAAAACGTATGCAAGTATGTAAGCACTTAAATTAATTCAATTAGTTCTTGTACTAATTAAAACTTTGAGATTGTATCGTGTTAGAACTAAACCTCGATTAAATCAAGTTCGATCCATTAGGTTAAGAAACTTCCAAGAATAAACTTTTAAAAGCGCCGACAAATTTTCGAAAACTTTTTATTAAATTCTTTTTATTACAAAATTAAAAATTATAAACATTTATTATTTATATTCCATTAAACGTTGATTAAGGAAGCAAAAATCATTCCAAATAAAAATATTAAAATGATATATAAAACGTTAGATGGAACTAACATATTTTCGAAACAATTTTATTTTTAAAATCGGAGTATGGGGGATATGATAATCGGTGGATTAATTCCCCAATTTTCCACAAATTTTTTTTTAAAACTGCCTTTTTATGGGTGAATGTATCAAAGCTTCTTTTCCGTGATAACTTCCCATCCCACTATTTCCAACGCCCCCATGTGGTAATGATGGGCAAAGTTTATGTAGAACCACATCATTTACGGTGACTCCCCCACAAGAAGTCGATTTTAAAATTACATCAATCACCTTTTCGTCGTTCGAAAAAATGTACATAGCCAAAGCTTTTTCTTTTGAATTAATTAAATCGATCGCTTCTTGGATATTTTTTACGTTTAAAATAGGTAAGAGTGGCCCAAAAATTTCTTCTTGCATTATTAAATCGTTTGGTTTAACATCTTTTAAAATCGTTGGGGAGATGTAGAGATCTCGCGAATCTAAATCACCACCAAATGCGATTTTTGATGCGTCAATTAATTTTTGGAGTCTCTCAAAGTGATTCGAGTTAATTATTCGGGAATAATCCCCCGATTTTTTTGGATCCTCCCCAAAGAATTGTTTTATAATTTTTGGTGTATACCCCAAAAATTGATCTTGAACATTTTTGGTACATAAAATATAATCAGGGGAGACGCACATTTGTCCCGCGTTTATGCATTTCCCCCAAAGGATTCTTTTTGTAACTATCTCCATGGATGAGTTAAAACACTAGATTTAAAAAATTAAATGATTTTAATTAATTATTTAATTAAATACGAACCGATTCATCAATATAAACAGGGGTTTTCCCGCCCAATTCCAACGTGGTCGGTGTTAAAGTTAAAGCGGCAGCTTGATGGACGATTTTTCCGACTTTCGGAGATCCGGTTAAAAAGATGTAGTCAAATTTTTGTTTTAAAAGTTGCTGGGTTTCTTCGACACCCCCTTCAAAAACTTGATAGCAATCTTTGTCTAAATATTTTGGAATCGTTTTGGCTAAATATTCGGAAGTGGCTGGGGCTAATTCCGACGGTTTGATAATAACGCAATTTCCGGAGGCGATCGCGCCGTGAGTAGGCAACAAATTGAGTTGTAATGGAAAATTCCAAGCTCCCATTACTAAAACGACACCGTAAGGATCATTATGGATTTCGATTTTATCAAAAAAATTAATCAAATATTTTTTTCCTGGGCGCTCTATTTTCGTGTAGGATTCAAAATTGGATAAAATATCTCGAAGATCGGTTCTTAAATGAACGATTTCGGTGAAATATGAGTCACGTTTTGATTTTTTTAAATCTTTCCATAACGCTTCGGACATTTCCTCGATGGTTTCTTCGTACATTTTTAATAAGTTATTTAGTTGTGCTTTTCTAAACGCTAAATTTCGGGTTTTTCCATCGTTAAATGACTTTCTTAACTTTCTTACTAAATTGTGCTCCATTTTTATTAGAAATATTTCTTTAAAATTATTTTCGATGTGAATTAATCTAAAAGCTAAACTGAAATGAATAATTTTAGTATTGCTAATGCATGAAATTGCTCGTGCTGTTAGCAACAAACAATTATTGGCGTGACAAGGATTATTTTTTTAATTAATTATAGGTTTTATGTCTAATCGTTTTATTGTGTTGGTTTTTACTTATTTCCTTGTCAAAAATAAATATAAATGTCGAATAATATAAAAGAGGACAGTTTTTGATAAACAGCAAAAGTGGATTAAAGCAGCAAATTAAAATTATAAAAATATACAACCCCTAACGTCGTGGGATCAATAGAAACCCCATGAGCGAAACGGAAGAGTCGTTTAGCGGCACACAACCCATTTGGGAAAAACGTAAATGTGGAAGATCTAAACGAAACGATCGACCATGTAAACGACGAAACCAAAAACTCCCCCTAAGAAACCAGTCGAAGCAGCAACAACATCGAGCCCACCAAACGAGGTATTTACGAAACCTCTTTGTGATGACACAGATTACAGAAATAAAAACAGAAACTTTTCAAAATCACAACCAACACCTAACAAACCTACAACATTCACACATAATGATAAGATGAGAAACTTAAATCTAGAATTTATGTTTCACTACATAGTGATTCCCTCTAACAAAACCCTCTTCCGTGCTGAGTTTTCGTAACAATGCTCAGAAATACAGAATGAATATAAAAGCAATAGTGATGACATCATTTCTTTCAACAAAGAAGGATTTTTAATCAAAAGTAAACTGCAGAAACCACGAATGAAAATTCTTTTAGACTCATTAAAGAACAAAAAAACCATAGCTGATTACAAAGAAAGTCAGCCCTACACGCCTAAATCTAAAACCCAATTCAATGAATCCTACTCAGTTATTATATGCAATTAGGTTCAAATTCAAAGAGAGCCAGGGTTACCAATCTTCTCACCAACTTAATGAAGAGTAGGGACACCCCTTGTCCTATCAAGGGTCTGATCTCCCGTCTTAAATCTGAAACGGACCCCCTTCTAGTAGTCCCTGCCGATAAGGGCCAAGTCACTGTTGTTCTCAATCAGTCTCAGTATGTTGAAAAGTCTCTTTCCTTGTTGTCTGATACCAACACTTATCAGGTCCTTAAATCTGACCCGACTCTATCCATCCAGAGAAGACAGAATAAACTCTGTAAACACCTTTTGGACTGTGATCATATTCCCCGACAAGTATATAGAACCTTAGTCTGCCATAATGGTGTCTCACCCAAATTTTATGGGTTACCTAAGATCCACAAAGAAAACTCGCCACTTAGACCTATCATCTCCTTTGTTGGCTCACCCACATACGATTGTCTAGCTACTTAGCCACGATTTTATCGTTTGCTTTAGCAACATCTCATCAGTTACAACATCTCTGATTCCTTCTCCTTCGCTGACAAAATGAAGGGTTTTATTCTTCCACAAGATTATGTCTTAGTTTCTTTAGATGTCGTGTCTTTGTTTACCAACATTCCTCTCGAATTGGTTATTGAAAGGCTGTCCGTTCAATGGGATTTGATCCAACCCCACATTGGGATCTCCCATGATCTCTTCATCATGATCGTAGAATTCTTGTTCGATTTTTCCACATTCTCTTTTAGAGATGTTTATTACAAACAAAAGTTTGGCACTCCTATGGGTAGTCCCCTTAGCCCGATTTTGGCTACCATTGTTATGGATTAGACTTTAGATTTGTGCATCCCCAGATTGCCTTTCAGCCTTCCATTCATATATAAGTATGTGGACGATATCATTTGTGCAGTTTCGTATAACAAACTTCTTCTTGTCAAAAGGGAATTCCTTCCTTGACACCAGGGAACCTGACCAACATGTCCTGTTAGATTGGTATAGAAAACCTACCTATTCAGGTCGGTTTATTAATTTTTATTCTTGCCATCCCACCCAAATGAAAATTAACACCCTTAGGGCGATGAAAGATAGAATTTTACGACTGATGAGAGTTTTCGTGAGAAGAATCTTAAGACTCTTACAGATATCTTCTGCAACAATGGCTTCCCTAAATCCTTAGTCACTCGAATCGTTTACCATCAAGATTCTCCTATGCGACCAGTCGCTGTGTCTACACCCCCCCTTGACTGGTCGATGACTCATTCTCCAGACGATTCCTTGCCTGATTCCCCACCTACATTTGTGAAGGTTCCTCATATTTTGGATTTTACCGATAATCTAATCAGGATGTTTCGTGACTGTCCCCTTAAGTTTTCGAAATCAGGTGTATCAGACCGTTGAGAACAATTTTCTCCTCCTTGAAGGACATTACATCTTGTCCTCTACAATCAAATTTGGTCTACAGAATTGATTGTGAGGGTTGTGACAGTTGTTATGTGGACACTACTTCTCAATATCTAAAGTCTCGTTTGTCTCAACATCGTAGAGACTGTGCCATAATGAAATCAGGCGGTACCGCCCTCGCAGAACACCATGTTACCACCGGGCATAATTTCGATTTTGTTGATACTAAGATTCTTTGCAGAGAGAATTCTTATAGTAGAAGAATACATGTACATGAAATGTCAAACCTAATAACAACTCGGTTTTGTCAGACCTCTCATGGGGTTCTGTTCGGTTTTAACATCTCACAACTACCTCCCTTCTGTAATTCGTTCTACAATGTGTGGGTTTACCCACGTACTAATTTATATATAATTTATTAATATACCGCTTTTCAGCGTTGATTTTCTTACACTGCTTGTCAGTCTGATCAATTTATGTTCAAAAATTCTCTACAAGGCATGTTGCGGCCCCTTGTCTTGCCTTTTTAATTTTGTTTATATATCATAAATTTTTATAGTTATCATTAGAGCCAACTTTAACCTTTGCGTCGGCCTTCTGCCGTTTGTTAGGGACTTTTAGTCGTTTTAAATTTCAAATGTTCATATCCATGGTTAGTTTTGGTGTTAAGAGCAACTTTTGTCTCTGTCTTTGTTAAGACTTGTTCCATCCTTGTTGCTGAGCCTCTTCTTCTTCTCGTGGACTTATATCTAGTGATTTTTTCGCTTCAACGTTTTCCCTGGTGTGAGTCGGCGAAGCTTGTTTCGACCTGTTTTTCGCGCCTTATTGACGCTCGATCAATAAGGATCGAATTAGTAATTTCTTAACTCAGCAAAATATAGTCCACCGTTACTGCAAACGCATCATATCGCGGGCAACAAATAAACAACAAGAAAAATTAGATTAATTACATGTGATGTAAATGCTTTTGAACGCCTTGTTAAAGAGGGACAATACTTTTTGCATCTCCACCTACACCTATCCCATGTTCAAAATGTTCAGCTTTTACACATACTACTGAAAACTGCAATAACGATCTAACATGCGGAAAATACCAAGGCAACCACAACACAGCAAAATGCAATTCAACACGACCCGAAACCTGCCAAGCATGCGGTGACGACGGACATCAGGCATGGTCTTTTAAATGCAAGAAAAGACCCCTCAAACCATTAGAAGGAATCCCCTCGATAAAAATAAAATCAGCTAACAAAAAAAACGAAGGGATTGAATACTCAATAACGAATAATTCCAGAATACACAAGCCCATTTCTACCCATAATTACATCATCGATACATATATCCACGAACTAAACAAACCTAAAAATTCAAACAGACAAGAGTTAATCGAAAAACTAAAAATAAGATTTAACATTGACACCTTTGTAAACATATCAGGAAACCGAGCCTACATTGTTATGATGATGGAAATATGTGAAATATTACCCACCGAACCTGGCTACATATAGCAATCATCAGAGTCATCAAACATCTCACGTGACCATATGAAAGTTACATATGCAAATATCAACAGCTTTAACAACAAAAAAGACACCTAGTACTTAATTACATCCAACAAAATGACACTGACTTAGCTTTGTTAACCGAAACCAAAATGAAGACAGACCAAACCATTCAGTACAAAAACTGGGATACCATCTAAAGGCAAGGCTACCAAAACACAACAGCCAGAGGAGGTTCTATTATACTATCGAATCCAACATACAACCTAAACAAAGGAAATCGGAGGAATTAAGGATACAACGAATGCCTACACGGTTTTATCCCATTCCACGATGAAGTTGATTCAAGTCAAGTTGATTCAACTGTCATGGCGCTAGGTGGTTCGGTTTCGACGGAGCTCCAGATTAAACCTTGTAAAAGGTGTAATAAAATTGCGCATACCGGTTTAAAGTGTATAAAATGTGATACTGTATCACACCACAGCTGTATCAAGTACTTAAAATCAGTCAAAGTAATTAATGAAACCACGGTAAACTGTTGTGACGAACTTGATAATGTGGAAGAGTTAGAGTTGTCGTTTGGAACAGTGATCGAGAAGGATTGTGTTAATAATAAAGAAGTATTATACTTGAAACAACTTTTACAATTAAAGGACGATACGATTGGTGATTTGCGTGAGTATATAGATACGTTAAAACAACAAATATCGTTGTTGAATGCCTTTGTGAAGTTAAGTGGTGCGGATATTCCAAAAATTAGTGTTGACAAAGAGAAACAAGTCAGTGAATGTTCGGGTAGCGCGGAACAGAGACAAGAACAGTTGTCGCGTGAACCTAAGCCGGTTTCTTATAGAGACGCAGTCGTTGACAAGCAGATGTCGAAAAGTAAAAAAAATAGAAAACAAACTGGGAGTGTTACAGAAAATAAAGATATAAATAAAAATAATAAACTGGTAAAATCTGTTACTGACGAGTCAAAAAACAAAATTAAAGAAGGAAGTAAAATTCGTAATAAACGTTCGTCAATAACGGGAACATCGGAAATAAACCTATCGTTGAGAGCAGCTGAAAAGAGAGCGTGGCTTTATGTTGGAAAGCTGAATAGTGACACGACGAGGGAAGACTTGGAAAAATATTTAAAAACAAAAAAATCGAATTTACGTTTTATTATAGAGGAGATACCAAAAGGTAACAATAACAAAAGCACTACTAAGTCTTTCAAAATAGGCTTCGACTTTGCTGCTTTGGATGAAATTGAGACGGAGGATTTCTGGCCAAAAGGTGTTGTTGTTAAGACTTATCGGTTTTTTCGGAAATAAAAACCAGGAGAAAAAAGTTAAAATGACCATCCTAAATGTAAATGCTCAATCATTACTTAGGAAAATGGATGCGTTTGAAATCATTCTTGATGAGCATAGCGTGGACATTGCTTGCATAACCGAACACTGGCTGCGCCAAGAGGATTCTGCTCAATTAAATGGTTATGAATGGATGTCAATGTTTTGTCGGAAAAGTAAGATACATGGAGGCGTTGGCGTTCTGGTAAAAAATGGAATCGGGGCTAAGGAATTGCCGGCGTTTAAATGTTTAAGTGTGGAACTACACGTGGAAATTGTCGCTGTTGAGTTGGTCAAAAGTCATATTGTTGTAATGACAGTGTATAGGTCCCCTGACGGTAGTCTTCAAATTTTCTATGATCGACTTAGCGAAGCACTGCATATGTTGGAAAATGACTATAAAAATCATAAAATTGTTCTGGCTGGAGATTTTAATATTAACTTTATGGTGGAAAACAAGTCAAGGAATGAACTGATAGATCTGATGGAGGGCTTTGGGCTATCGTACAATTTTGTATCGCCTTCCAGGGTCACGGAAA
The DNA here is from genome assembly GCA_036711965.1 of Onthophagus sagittarius. Taxonomy (NCBI): domain Eukaryota; kingdom Metazoa; phylum Arthropoda; class Insecta; order Coleoptera; family Scarabaeidae; genus Onthophagus; species Onthophagus sagittarius. The sequence continues at coordinate 18,545,912 of JASERS010000010.1, read as the reverse complement.
AATCTGCAACTTGCATTGACAATATCTTCAGTAATGTATGTTCTTCAATACTGGCCGCCACAACCACGGAACTACATATCTCCGACCACCGGGGCCAGTTATTGCGGATCATGGGTGATAGGGGCACTCCTCCTGAGCAATACAAAAGCATAAAAATCAGAGCGCGAAGCGAGCGAATCTTAAATGGTTTCAAAGAAGAGTTGGCGGGGTTTCGATGGAGTCTGCTTTCTCAGAAGACCTCTGGTAATGACTGTTACAATCTATTTCATGAATGTTTTTTTTCCAACTATAACAAATTTTTCCCAGTACTTAATAAACGGGTTAAAACAAATGTAAGAAGCAGATGTAGATTATCGCAACCTGTATTAGAAAAAAAGGCTTTGTTGAATTCGCTGGGTATGATGGCTGCGAGTAAGAGAGATGCACAATCTTACGAAATTTATAATATCTGTAAGCGGGAATATTTACTATTGGTGAATAATGAAAAAAAGAAAAAGAATTCTAAAGCTATACAAAGAGCTGCCAACAAAAATAAGAAAATGTGGGAGATAATAAACACGGAAAAAGGTACTAATGAAAAGAAATCACAAGCTAATAATGATTTAGACGCTCCTGGTTTCAGTGAGCATTTTTCCACGGAAGTACAATCGCTGCTCAACATGATGACGATGTCTACGACTCATCCTGAGGATTACTTAAGAAAAGTCAACAAAAACAACCCCAATTCTTGCTTCTTTAGACCTACAGATGCTGAAGAGATCTTAAATATTATTAAAAATATGAAACAAAGCCATAGTCAAGACATATATGATTTTTCCGCGATAATGATCAAGGAAGTGGCTGAGGTAATTGCGCAGCCCCTGGCTATAATTTTCAATAAGTGTATGGACGATGGAGTGTTTCCGAGAAAACTCAAAATTGCCAAAATAACTCCGGTCTATAAGAAAGGGGACAAAAACAGTTACGGCAACTATCGCCCGATTGCACTCTTGCCGACCTTTTCTAAGGTATTTGAACAAATAATCAAGCGCCGTCTCTTAGACTATCTAGAGAAACATAACATTCTTGAGAAAGAGCAGCACGGCTATAGAACGGGAAAATCAACAACATCAGCCATTATCGAACTCATTAGTTACGTCACGCAAGCACACGATGAACATGATAGGGTCAGAATAATCTGCTGTGACCTTAGCCGAGCTTTTGATACTGTAGATCATGCCATCCTATTGTCAAAGCTTGATTATTATGGCATCAGGGGAAAAGCAAATAGATTATTAGAATCATATTTATCCGCACGATATCAGTGTGTCGGGTGGAACTCGAATCTTTCTGAGATGACAGAATGCAAATGCGGAGTTCCTCAGGGATCAATACTTGGCCCTCTTCTCTTCTATTTATAGTTTACATGAATGATCTCCCAAGAAATGTAGAAAGTGCTATGTCATGTCTCTATGCGGATGATACCACTTTTGTGATTCGAGGACGAGCTGCCGAGGATATTGAGAATGGTAGTAACGATACTCTCGTCTCTGCTGGTGACTGGTTATGTTCAAATAGGTTGATAATGAATAATGAAAAGACTCAAACACTAAACATCTTCCACAAACAAGATAAGAGTGGGGTAAAGCTTCTGGGTCTGCTGTTCGATTCCTCATTAAATTGGGGGCAACATATAAGTGCGTTATGTACTCGGTTGGCGGGTGTGGTGTTCTTGGTGCGCAGATTGACACACTGTGCTACGCTGGAAGTCGCCAAAGCGGCCTATTTCGCGTGCTTTCATGCCGTCGCAGGATATGGTATTGCAGTGTGGGGATCGGCCTCGACAATGCAGAGAATATTCTTACTTCAAAAGAGGTGTGTGCGTGCGCTTGATGGACTTGGTCAGATGGAAAGTTGTAAGCCGTCCTTCAGAAGGCATAACATTTTAACAATTCCGTGTTTGTATTTGTTGGCATGCTTGGATTTTGTGCATAAAAATAAAGCTAACTATCACAAAAACTGTCATCTGCATGACTACGATACACGTAATAGATTACTCTTTAAAGTACCGTCCCATCGTCTTAAAACCACACAACAAGGTGTTGATTATCACGGCACAAAATTTTATAATAAATTACCAAATTGTATAAAATCTTTGAATCATGTTAAATTTTACAAAGAAATTAAGCAGGAGTTCATTAATCAATGTTTCTATTCAATTGATGAAATTTTAACTTGCAAAAATCTGTTTGACTCAGTAGTATAAGCGTTTCTACATTGTTCTGTGTTTGTGTTGGTCCATTTCCTTTCTTAACGAATTGTACTACCTTTGTAGACAAAATAAATTGAATTTGAATTTGAATTTGAACAACTTTATATCTTTCTTATACATTATCACCCTCATTCCCTACTAGAAACAATTATCTTTAGAAAGGCATCCCAATTCACTTTTGCAATAGTTATCGGTGACTTCAACCAAAACCAGACCAAAAGAAAACAACCCCAAACATTCCTGGACAACTCCAATTTTGTAAAAAGACACACAAACCCAACGTTCATTATGGCAGGAAACACCGACACCACGCCGGACGTTATTATCCATACTAGTAATCTAAATAATATCATTACTAACATTGAAACAACAGGAGATTTATGTTCGGATCATCTGGGTATATCCTTTAACATCGAAATCTAGTTACCAATACACCCACATAAATGAAAAAACAACCAAATACGACCTAAAAGGAACTAACATTGAAGGGGTAAACTACACATAACAAATCCATAAACATGAAACTAATCTCCGACTTCCAATTAAAAGTCACAAACACTATTATTAAACACACACCAAAAATAATAAATACACCCTTCCAGTACTACCTGCCTGCAGAAATCATCAATGGTACCACAATTTCACAAATCAAAATAATGACTCAGAAACAATTACCGATATAGATGAAGACGAATACATGGAACACATCAGGATGTTAGTCATAAAACATCTGTTAAGAAACCTCAATCACACGATTCACCAATTCATACAAAAATCCATGAATTACTGCTTAAAATCACGACAATTTCCAAACATATGGAAAAGCGGTACCATTATTCCGATTTCTAAGCCTAACTCTGACCATCATCAAACTAAAAGTTATAGACCAATAACACTCCTTCCAGTATTAGGTAAAATCCTTGAAAACGTCATAAACAAACGAATCCTGAAATACGCAAAGATCCCTTTTTATCAATTTGGTTTCAAACCCAAAAACTCCACATTACATCCATTAATCATGCTTATAAATAACATACAATTCAATCAGAAAGTACACAAAAAACAATGACACTATTCCTGGACATTAATAAAGTTTTTGATTCGGTATGGCACTTGGGACTTGTTTTCAAAATGGAAAAAATGGGCATTAAAAACAACCTGATTAAATTAATTGACGGATTTTTAAATGATAGATCATTGCAAATAAGGATAAACGACATATTTTCGTCTCCTTTCTCACCTAAACAAGGATTCCCCGCTATCTCCCACCCTATACAATATATACTGCTATGACATATACGTAGAAGACTCGAACTACTCCAACCCAGAGTTGTATATTTTGCAACACCACGCTTATTTCACACAACAACACGTTGGACAAAGCAACAGATAACCTTCAGGGACTTTACGACCAAATATTGGAATAAAAATTTCATTTATTTCATTTTCATTATATTTTTATAAAATTAATCTCGCAACATGAATTCCTACCCCCAAAAATATTGGAATGGTTACACGAGTGGAGAACCCGAAAATATTCCAAATGCTTATCCCAAACCACCGAATATCCGATAGATCTCCTAGAATAGTTGATGGCAATATTTACATCAAACCGTCCACATCTGTGAAATATCTTGGTATAACTGTAGATAATGGCATAAAACTATCTAAGCACTTTAAAAATAAAAAAAGACGAGGCAATTAAAAGAGCAAAACTATTTCGATCGCTAACTTACAAAGACCAAGCCATCAATACCAGTACCGCAATGATAATATACAAAGCCATATAATAATAATAATGTCCTTATTTATACCCAATAATGCAGCATAACAAAAAGTATTACTAGATACATTATAAATAAAAATACATGGCATATAAGGTATAAAAAGGCGAAGTTCAGTGCCTAAGCACTGCTCAACTTAACCTGTAACTTAAAACTAAAAACTCGTAAGAATATGAAGCAATGAGAAAGAAACAAAAAAAAGCAGAAGATTCAGATGCGGACATTGTAAATTAAGTACTTAACTCAGCCAGTTGTTGATCAAATAAGACACCGAATATATGCTTTCTGAAAGTGGAAGTGCTTGCCAGCTGGATTGCTTCGGGGGGTAGATTATTATACTCTTTTACAATTTGATAATGTTAACTTCTTTTAAATACTTCAGTATGGTGAGCGGGCGATGATAGAGTTCCCCTGAATCTCAAATTCAAATTGTGAATATCGGTGCTGTACAAGTATTCGGGCTTTTTTCTCCGAATTAGTTGAATTAGCTGAATTCGTTGTTCATCAACTTTAAGTAAACTCGGTCCATACACCACATTTCCAAAGTTAAATTTTGATAAAATTACCGTGTTGTAGAGTAAACTTTTAGTTTTAACATCAAAAAGGTGGCGAGAAGGATAAAGAGATTTTAACTTAGCATAAACTCCTTGTAGCATGAAATCGTAGATTCGTATCCAGTACCACACCCAAATTGCACGCTTTCAATACGATAGGAAGTGTAGTATTATTGAGCACAACCTGAATATCTCCACTACACAACCGAATACCATAACTTTTGATTTGTTGGCATTGAATACCAAGCCATGTTGGGTAGCAGCTAATACCAGTTCTCTTATCTCTTTATTCAATAAGTTTATATGGTGTTGTTGGTTTTCCGGCTTGTAAGATATGTATACTTGCGTATCATCTGCATAAAAATGTACTTTGCTATGCTTAAATAAGTTAAATAATGGTGCTGTATAGATTGAAAACAAAGTTGGAGAGAGCTCTGAACCTTGTGCTACATCCGACTTGAGCTGCTTGTACCGACTTGTACTGTTGATCGATGGTTAAGCAATTGCACGAATTGTTGTCGATTACTCATGTAGCTTTCAAAGAAAGAATCATGATTCACCATATCGAAGGCTTTTGTGTAGTCCAACAGGACGAGAATGGTCATATTGCCGCGATCTGTCGCGCTTATTATATCATCAACAACACACGTTAAAGCAGTTATACAGCTATTATCACGCCTAAAACCTAATTGAACATTAGGGAGGATCTTGTTTACTTCGACATGCTGTAGCAGTTGTACATTAACAACTTTTTCTAAAACCTATGACAATGCAGTTAAGATACTTATTGGGCGCAAGTCTAATGTGAGTACTGAACCCGCAACTTTCGGTATCGAATACAAAAACCGTTCTTAATACAAAAATTAATAATGTGAGTGATGTAGGGTAATAAAAATGGCATACAGCACCTTAACAACTTAATAGATATCTGGTTGCATTGGATTTTATTGAATGCAAAATATTGAAAATGTCACCTTCTGATACTGTTGATAATTTAAGAATACTACTAACATTTTCATTTACGCCCGTGTAAGTATCTCGAAGAATTGTATGATTCGTGTTGGGAATCGAGTCAACAAAGTAATCATTAATGACAGAAGCGTCTGTAAAGTGGCTAGGTAATGCCCTGCGCTTGGACTGAACTAGATTAGTCATTCTCAACGCAGACCAGCACCCAGCCACGTTGCCAGTATCTAAAAATCTTTGCAGATAATTTTTTTTTACAATTACATAAGAAGCATATTAGTAACTATATTATATTATATTAAGAAGCATATTATTAAAGTTATATTGCTGCCAATGTATAGGACTTCGCGAGCGTTTAAAGGTCTGAAAGAATTTATCTCGGGTTCGCATGGCTTCTCTAAGCTCATAGGATAACCAAGATGCACTAGGTTTTGTAATTTTTCTAGATTTGAGCGGTGCATGTAGGTCTAAAAGCGTTAATATATTATCATTAAAAAATTGAATTTTCTCATCAATGGAATGTAATTCGTAAAGTATGCGCCAGGGTAAAGATTGTAGATGGTCATAGAAAACCGCCTCATTAAATCTACTGAAAACGATCCCGATATGTCTTAAATACAGGAACCACCCCCTCCTGTTGTATACTCAATTTAGCAAAAACCAACGAGTGATCTGAAAGATCATAATTCAGCACGCCACTATTAAGTAATAGATCTTCGTTAGAGATCAAGACCAAATCCAATAAAGTTGCAGATTTAGCTGAAATTTGAGTTGGTTCATTAATTAGAGGTAACAGTCTAAACACCTCTAGTGTACGATTAAACTCAGCTACCGTGGGCTTATTGGGTTTAAGCATATCTATATTAAAGTCACCTACACAAATAGTCTCACTCGTCAATTGAGTGACTTGAGCTAAAGCTTCTTCGAAGATAGAAAGAAAATCTTTAAAATCCAGGTTAGGGGTTTATAAACTACACCACATGATAATGATAATTTTCTGAGCGATATTGTTATTAATAATTGCTCTAAATCACCGACTACATTCACAATATTACAAGTCAGGTTGAAACTCACATACCAGCAGACACCTATCATATCGACAAAGGTTATAACCATTAATAGCAACAACATAGAATAGTACCAATAACCGCAAACTTTTAACAGTGTACGAAGCTCTGATGGCAGAGCAGGAAGAAGAAAATTGAAATGCTTGTTAGACCAGACAAAAATTATAACTTTATTTAAGTATTTGTATTTATACTATTTATGTGGGATCAAATTCCCCGAGGTACCGGTTGAGAAGTGGAAGAGAGAGAAGGAAGAAGGGATGCGAATGTTGTATGTAGGATCGAGGGAATCAGTCAGTGAGAAGTAGTAAGAGAGTGAGGACGTTTTACCAAAGTGGTGTATTTTGAAGCGTTATCCTCGAAACAATGGATAACAAAGATTGAACAAATCGCGAGTTCTTACAATGTTGAGAGTGATGTTTTGGCATTACATGCGTCGACCAAGCTTCGTGGAGCAGCACGTTTGTGGTATGACGGCGTACCTGAATGTGCCACAAGATGGGAGAACTTCAAAACCGAATTTTTAAAAGCTTTTCCTACCAACTTTGACGAATCCGCCATTCACGCACAATTAATGCGAAGAAAAAAGAAGAAGGAAGAAACTTACGAAGAATATTTCTACGAAATGGTGGCTATATCGAAGAAAGGGTCTATCTCTGATCAAACTGTGATCAAATACATAATTGGAGGATTAAATCAACCAGACTTAGCCAGAGTGTTGGCATTACAGTTTTATTCAGATCCAATCGACTTGTTACAGCGCATTAAAAACTACGAAGCGACTTTTCAGCCTGAAAAAGATGAAAAACCGACATTTGGCAGAGATCAGCAGAATTTCAAGCGAGAAGATACGAGGTTCCCCAAAAAGTGTTACAACTGTAATGAAAGCGGACATTTAGCTGTAAATTGTGACCGACCAAAGAAACGACGTTGTTTTTCCTGTAACCAGCCGGGTCATATTGCAAGCCAATGTACCAATAAAAATTCAACCGGTCAAAATACTAGAACGAACGTATCTATGGTAACCGTTACAGACTTTTCAGTTGTAATGATTAGCATCGACGGACATGAAGTTAATGCACTCATTGACACAGGCAGTGATGTAAACCTTATACAAAGCAATATGTATTTGAAAATTGGCCAACCTGCGTTACAATCTGAAGAAGTTGAACTACTTGGATTGGGAACTACAAGAACTAAATCATTTGGAAGCTGTACGACATGTGCGAAGATTAATGACGATGAATATGAAACGAAGATGCTTGTTGTTCAGGATAATGCTTTGAGAGTTCCAGTAATTTTGGGAAGCGCTTTATTGAGGGAAGCTCGTGTGATTGTGGATCCATCCGGGGTTAAAATAGAAAAACTGAAAAAAGTAAAGAAAGTTGAAATTGAAGAAGAAAATTTAGAAGAATCAACAGAAAATGTCGATGAAGCAAATGTTTATCAAATTTATTACGAGGAAGATGATTTAAATTTGGATCATGTTAAAGAAAAAGATGTAGAACAAATTCTACGTTTAAAGACAGATTATGATCCGGTGGGAAATAAAGTATTTGACACTGACCTTCAAACTAAAATCATTTTAAAGGATGAAACTCCTATTTATCAACGGCCTAGAAGACTTTCCGAATATGAAAAACGAGAGGTGAGGAAACAGCTTCAACAATGGTTAAGTGATGGAATAATTCAGCCGAGTACTTCTGAATTTACCAGTCCCATGGTGTTGGCTAAGAAGAAAAGCGGAGAAATCCGAATATGTATTGATTTTAGAAAACTTAATGACAAGATTGTTAAGGACAGGTATCCGTTACCATTAATAGAAGACCAACTGGATAGACTGAGAGATGCTAGAGTGTTTAGCACGCTTGACCTAAAGAATGGATTTTTCCACGTACCGTTGAACCGAGAAAGTAGAAAGTATACTTCATTTCTGACTCCAGATGCCCAATACGAATTTCTGAGAACTCCTTTTGGATTATGTAATTCTCCGGCCGTCTTTCAGCGGTTTATCAATGAAGTTTTCAGGACACACATCAGAGACGGAGAGGTACTAACATATTTAGATGATGTTGTAATTGTCGCATCCGACAAAAGACAAGCTTTGGATCGACTTACCCGCGTAATAAAAACAGCAGAAAGTTATGGTTTACAAATAAATTGGAAAAAATGTCAATTGATGAAAACAGATATCACCTATTTGGGACATTATATCGAGCATAACCTTATTCGACCATCAGAGGAGAAAACATTAGCTGTACAAAGATTTCCAAAACCTACAACTGTTCAGCAGGTACAGAGTTTTCTTGGATTAACGGGGTATTTTCGTAAATTTATTAGAGATTATGCACACATTGCAAAACCATTAAGCGACTTACTGGGTAAAAACATTAAATTCAAATTTGAAGCACCACAAGAAATTGCATTTGCGATGTTGAAGGATTTGTTGACTAAAAGACCAATATTGAGAATTTATCATCCTGAAGCTATAACCGAATTACACACCGATGCATCAAAACATGGTTATGGAGCGGTACTTTTGCAGAAAGGTGAAGACGGTAAAATGCACCCTATTTACTATATGAGTAAGAAAACAACTCCGGCAGAACAAAATTATTGTAGTTACGAGCTCGAAACGTTAGCTGTGATAACAGCCTTGAAGAAATTCAGAATCTACCTGCAGGGACTCAAGTTTAAAATTGTAACAGACTGTGCAGCATTATCCATGACATTGAAAAAAAATGATTTGTCACCTAAACTGGCTAGATGGGCTATGTTTTTGGGGGAGTTTCAATACGAAATTGAACATCGACCAGGTACTAAAATGGCACACTGTGATGCTCTTTCAAGAAATATTTTGACTGTCAAAATTAATTCTGAAGTAATCGAGCAAGTGAAACGAGCGCAAGCTGATGATGAGTTTATTAGGACGATAATAAAATTATTAGAAAATGACCAACCACATGAAGACTACCAGTTAAAATATGGGATATTATATAAAACAGTACAGGGAATAGATTTGATCGTGATACCAAGTAAAATGCAAATGGATATAATAAGAAAAACACATGAGAGTAATGGACATTTTTCCATCAAAAAAACTGAAGATATAATTTTACGCGATTTTTGGATTCCAAAACTTAGATCGAAAATTGAACAATGTATCAAGAACTGCGTTAGATGTATCCTAGCCGAAAGAAAACACGGAAAGCAAGAAGGTTTTCTAAATCCAATTCCAAAAGAAGAAATTCCATTACAAACTTACCATATGGATCATCTAGGACCACTTGAAACTACAGCTAAGGGCTATAAGTATTTGCTGGTAATCGTTGATAGTTTTACTAAATTTGTGTGGCTATACCCTACCAAAACTGTCACAACGGAAGAAACTATCGCCAAATTGGAACAGCAGAAGATGTTATTTGGTAATCCTGAGCATATTATCACCGATAGAGGAACAGCTTTCACGACAGAAAAGTTCAAGACTTATTGTCGAGATGAAAATATTCGATTAACTCACATAACCACAGGTGTACCGAGAGCTAATGGACAAGTTGAAAGGATCAACCGTATAGTAATGCCGATATTGACTAAATTGACTCTTAACGATGAATCAACATGGTTTAAGCATGTCAGTAAAGTACAACTATTTTTAAATAAAACATATCAGAGAAGTATTAGAACTACTCCAGGTGAAATCTTATTTGGAGTACCACTGAAACATAAAGACGACATTAGATTGAAAGAGATAATTGAGGATGAATACTTGCAAACTTTTATGGAAACTCGAGAAGAAATAAGAAAATTAGCAAAAGAGAATATACTAAAGATTCAAACCGAAAACAAGAAACAATTTAATAAGAAGAGGAAACTTCCAACACAATACAAATGTGGTGATCTTATCGCTATAAAACGAACGCAATTTATAAATTGCGGTAATTTTAAATCAAAATTCTTGGGACCTTATAAGATTGTAACTGTGAAAACCCATGACCGATATGACGTTGAAAGAGTTGGTATGACGGAAGGACCAAGGAAGACTTCAACTGCTGTAGATTTCATGAAACCATGGGAAAATTATTTGGATGAAGTAACATCAGAAGAAGAAGAAGAAGAACAAATAATGGAACTAAATGAAAATCAGATTGACGAGTTAGATCAAAATGAAGATGAAGGGAGTAACGAAGACCAAAATGAAGATAAACAAGAAGATAATGAAACGAAGACGAACAGTTTGGAAGAAGACAGGAACGGGATCGAGGGCGAGTCCCAAGTCAGGAATGGCCGATCTGTGGGATCAAATTACCTGAGGTACCGGTTGAGAAGTGGAAGAGAGAGAAGGAAGAAGGGATGCGAATGTTGTATGTAGGATCGAGGGAATCAGTCAGTGAGAAGTAGTAAGAGAGTGAGGACGTTTTACCAAAGTGGTGTATTTTGAAGCGTTTGAGATGTGTTTGTAAAGTTGTTGAGAAGTAAAAGAGACGATTTATCGATAAACTGTTTTTATTGTCTCCCACAATATCCAGCAAACCCACATTTATATTATTCACACATTATGTTGTATATATACAATATACGTAAAGACAGAAACATGTAAAGGCGGAAAGACCTGGGCTTTACATGTCGACGGTCAGTCTAAAAAGACAGACACATAGACAGTCTTAAAAAATTTTCATCTTGAATGGAGATGATTACAAAAAGAATTCTGTTATAACCAGATTCCCAAAAGTTGGATAAATCGTTCTGATTATGATCAACCTTTAAAGTGCCTTGACTTTTGGCACAGATATTAGATTAGCAAAAATATATTTTCCAAAGTGTTTCGTATTTTACAAGTATCATGGGAATGCAAATAATTTGCTTCGCGTTCATTGTAACTTAACCGTTTCACCGTAGTAGTTGCAGCCGCAAATGTTACTAGCTTCAGACCGCACCAATTAACACCGAGGTCGTTTGTTGTCCACGTTTCCATGCGTTACGTTTTGGTCCACCTACGAAAGGTCTCTCGTAACTTTACTGGATTGTTAATGAATAACATAACGTATAGGGTCGTAAAAGTATTAATTAATCAAAAATTTTATAACAACTTCTAAATTCATGCAAGTTATTGCTTCATTTTTGAACCAGCACTAGCACTAACACTACAACTATCACTAAGACTAAAACTAGAAAAGATAAAGATAAAGACCTCCACGATGTTGTTAAATTCTTAGGTCGTTGTTAATTCTTCATAAAAAATATGTATTATTACATAATGATAAAAAAAAAGTTAATAAAAAGTACCTTGGTTTAGAGAACTTTTTGTGTAATTAAAAAATTACATAAAATGACAAGTAGGGTTATTATTTATTAATATTTAGAAAAATGAGCGAATTTTTAAAAGAAATTATTAAAATTAAAAAAAAATCTGTAAGAAACTTATTAAACTTCAAGTCCTCTAACTAATCATATTCCCAGTTTTAATACACTCGAAATTAGATTTTCCCTAAAACTTTCGCCAGCAACTTTTTAAAAAACTTAAATTAAACTCGATTAACAATTTCTTTTTTGTTAAGATTTATTTAACCAAGATTCTTCCTTTATTCTATTGTGGGAAGCTTTCGATCGAAAAGCTTTTTGGACCCGGAAACGGCGTAAATCATTGATGACCATCGGGGCCACTTTAAAGCCTTTTTGGCACGCGGGACCGTAAACGCGGTTCCTGTGGGACTCTTTATCCGGTAATAACAGCCGATCTACACGGGGATAAACGTAAATTGGAAGAGGGTTTCTTCCAGGTTGTTATAAATCCTCAAAACCGAAACCCTAAATCTATAAATTTTAACATATAATATAAATATATTAATCGAGCTAAATGATTTTAAACGATTTATGATTTGTTTAATTTTTAAGCTCGCTTTTTTTAATTTAGTCTCATTTTGAATTTTTAACCAATATATTTTGTTTTATTTCTCTTAAATGATTTAAACTGAATCGGTTTTTCGCTTGGATCGTTTTATAATTACGGTTAATAGGATGATGGTGTTATATAGATGGATTAGTTGGGTCATATATCACATGTAGACAAGTGTACGGGTGGTTTAATGTTGGAACGGAAGTAAATTAGGCTTACGAAGGTTTACAGAAGGAGTTTTTGTGAAAATTGATGCAAAATAGAAATCTGTAATCTTGACGATGATTGATAACTATGTAAATCATACCAACAATATTTTGTGTTTTTCAACAAGATATCTGCGAAATTCTTAAAGGGATGATAAAATAAATGATAATATAATTTCTATTCAAAGAAAAAGAAGAACTACTGTTATAAAAAATCAAAACCCGAATCATCTTTCTATTTGCTTAAAGAATCCTCTTTAATTATATCATTTCCCAAAAATTGACCATATTTCAAAAAACAAGTTGCAGAAAGCCCTATTAAACGAACATTGTTTAATAGCTTTTTCGTTCTTTAGTAGTTAGTGAACCAAAAAAGCATAATTCGTAATCAGTTACAACCTAGATATGACAAGATTGCTCGATTTTTCAGGAATTTTTAAATTTATACAAATATTGGAAGAATCCCAATTAAGTTTAGCAGCTTGTATCTCAAGAACTAAGTGAGATATTTTCAAATTGACTTCACTTTTAGAAATTAGATGCTCCAATTAGTAACTGAAAGTAATTTCATAATAATTTTTCAAAAAATCGATTTTTCAAGAATTTTTAAATTTACACAAATTACTAAAAAAATCCAATTAAGCTCAGCAGCTTATATCTCAATAACTAAGTGAGATGTTTTCAAATTGACTTCAGTTTTAGAAACTAGATGCTCCAATTAGTAATTGAAAGTAATTTCATAACAATTTTTCAAATAATCGATTTTTCAGGAATTTTTAAATTTATACAAAATATCGGAAGAATCCTAATTAAGTTCAGCAGTTAATATCTCAAGAACTAAGTGAAATATTTTCAAATTGACTTCACTTTTAGAAAGTAGATGCTCCAATTAGTAATTGAAAGTAATTTCATAATAATTTTTCAAAAAACCGATTTTTCAGGATTTTTTAAATTTATACAAAATATCGGAAGAATCCCAATTAACTTCAGCAGTTTATATCTCAAGAACTAAGTGAGATATTTTCAAATTGACATCAGCTTTAGAAACTAGATGCTCCAATTAGCAATTGAAAGTAATTTCATAACAATTTTTCAAAAAATCGAGTTTTCAGGAATTTTTAAATTTATTCAAAATGATGAAAAATCCCAATTAAGCTCAGCAGCTTATATCTCAAGAACTAAGTGAGATATTTTCAAATTGACTTCACTTTTAGAAAGTAGATGCTCCATTTAGTAATTGAAAGTAATTTGATAACAATTTTTCAAAAAATCGATTTTTCAGGAATTTTTAAATTTATACAAAATATCGGAAGAATCCCAATTAAGTTTAGCAGTTTATATCTCAAGAACTAAGTGAGATATTTTCAAATTGACTTCAGCTTTGGAAACTAGATGCTCCAATTAGCAATTGAAAATAATTTCATAACAATTTTTCAAAAAATCGATTTTTCAGGAATTTTTAGATTTATACAAAATATCGGAAGAATCCCAATTAAGTTCAGCACTTTATATCTCAAGAACTAAGTGAGATATTTTCAAATTGACATCAGCTTTAGAAACTAGATGCTCCAATTTGCAATTGAAAGTAATTTCATAACATTTTTTCAAAAAATCGAGTTTTTAGGAATTTTTAAATTTATTCAAAATGATGAAAAATCTCAATTAATCTCAGCAGCTTATATCTCAAGAACTAAGTGAGATATTTTCAAATTGACATCAGCTTTAGAAACTAGATGCTCCAATTTGCAATTGAAAGTAATTTCATAACATTTTTTCAAAAAATCGAGTTTTCAGGAATTTTTAAATTTATTCAAAATGATGAAAAATCTCAATTAATCTCAACAGCTTATATCTCAAGAACTAAGTGAGATATTTTCAAATTGACTTCACTTTTAGAAAGTAGATGCTCCAATTAGTAATTGAAAGTAATTTTATAACAATTTTTCAAAAAATCGATTTTTCAGGAATTTTTAAATTTATACAAAATATCGGAAGAATCCCAATTAAGTTTAGCAGTTTATATCTCAAGAACTAAGTGAGATATTTTCAAATTGACTTCACTTTTAGAAAGTAGATGCTCCAATTAGTAATTGAAAGTAATTTTATAACAATTTTTCAAAAAATCGATTTTTCAGGAATTTTTAAATTTATACAAAATATCGGAAGAATCCCAATTAAGTTTAGCAGTTTATATCTCAAGAACTAAGTGAGATATTTTCAAATTGACTTCAGCTTTGGAAACTAGATGCTCCAATTAGCAATTGAAAATAATTTCATAACAATTTTTCAAAAAATCGATTTTTCAGGAATTTTTAGATTTATACAAAATATCGGAAGAATCCCAATTAAGTTCAGCACTTTATATCTCAAGAACTAAGTGAGATATTTTCAAATTGACATCAGCTTTAGAAACTAGATGCTCCAATTTGCAATTGAAAGTAATTTCATAACATTTTTTCAAAAAATCGAGTTTTCAGGAATTTTTAAATTTATTCAAAATGATGAAAAATCTCAATTAATCTCAGCAGCTTATATCTCAAGAACTAAGTGAGATATTTTCAAATTGACTTCACTTTTAGAAAGTAGATGCTCCAATTAGTAATTGAAAGTAATTTTATAACAATTTTTCAAAAAATCGATTTTTCAGGAATTTTTAAATTTATACAAAATATCGGAAGAATCCCAATTAAGTTTAGCAGTTTATATCTCAAGAACTAAGTGAGATATTTTCAAATTGACTTCAGCTTTGGAAACTAGATGCTCCAATTAGCAATTGAAAATAATTTCATAACAATTTTTCAAAAAATCGATTTTTCAGGAATTTTTAGATTTATACAAAATATCGGAAGAATCCCAATTAAGTTCAGCACTTTATATCTCAAGAACTAAGTGAGATATTTTCAAATTGACTTCAGCTTTAGAAACTAGATGCTCCAATTTGCAATTGAAAATAATTTCATAACAATTTTTCAAAAAATCGATTTTTCAGGAATTTTTAGATTTATACAAAATATCGGAAGAATCCCAATTAAGTTCAGCACTTTATATCTCAAGAACTAAGTGAGATATTTTCAAATTGACATCAGCTTTGGAAACTAGATGCTCCAATTAGCAATTGAAAATAATTTCATAACAATTTTTCAAAAAATCGATTTTTCAGGAATTTTTAAATTTATACAAATATTGGAAGAATCCCAATTAAGTTTAGCAGCTTGTATCTCAAGAACTAAGTGAGATATTTTCAAATTGACTTCACTTTTAGAAATTAGATGCTCCAATTAGTAACTGAAAGTAATTTCATAATAATTTTTCAAAAAATCGATTTTTCAAGAATTTTTAAATTTACACAAATTACTAAAAAAATCCAATTAAGCTCAGCAGCTTATATCTCAATAACTAAGTGAGATGTTTTCAAATTGACTTCAGTTTTAGAAACTAGATGCTCCAATTAGTAATTGAAAGTAATTTCATAACAATTTTTCAAATAATCGATTTTTCAGGAATTTTTAAATTTATACAAAATATCGGAAGAATCCCAATTAAGTTTAGCAGTTTATATCTCAAGAACTAAGTGAGATATTTTCAAATTGACTTCAGCTTTGGAAACTAGATGCTCCAATTAGCAATTGAAAATAATTTCATAACAATTTTTCAAAAAATCGATTTTTCAGGAATTTTTAGATTTATACAAAATATCGGAAGAATCCCAATTAAGTTCAGCACTTTATATCTCAAGAACTAAGTGAGATATTTTCAAATTGACATCAGCTTTAGAAACTAGATGCTCCAATTTGCAATTGAAAGTAATTTCATAACATTTTTTCAAAAAATCGAGTTTTTAGGAATTTTTAAATTTATTCAAAATGATGAAAAATCTCAATTAATCTCAGCAGCTTATATCTCAAGAACTAAGTGAGATATTTTCAAATTGACATCAGCTTTAGAAACTAGATGCTCCAATTTGCAATTGAAAGTAATTTCATAACATTTTTTCAAAAAATCGAGTTTTTAGGAATTTTTAAATTTATTCAAAATGATGAAAAATCTCAATTAATCTCAGCAGCTTATATCTCAAGAACTAAGTGAGATATTTTCAAATTGACATCAGCTTTAGAAACTAGATGCTCCAATTTGCAATTGAAAGTAATTTCATAACATTTTTTCAAAAAATCGAGTTTTCAGGAATTTTTAAATTTATTCAAAATGATGAAAAATCTCAATTAATCTCAACAGCTTATATCTCAAGAACTAAGTGAGATATTTTCAAATTGACTTCACTTTTAGAAAGTAGATGCTCCAATTAGTAATTGAAAGTAATTTTATAACAATTTTTCAAAAAATCGATTTTTCAGGAATTTTTAAATTTATACAAAATATCGGAAGAATCCCAATTAAGTTTAGCAGTTTATATCTCAAGAACTAAGTGAGATATTTTCAAATTGACTTCACTTTTAGAAAGTAGATGCTCCAATTAGTAATTGAAAGTAATTTTATAACAATTTTTCAAAAAATCGATTTTTCAGGAATTTTTAAATTTATACAAAATATCGGAAGAATCCCAATTAAGTTTAGCAGTTTATATCTCAAGAACTAAGTGAGATATTTTCAAATTGACTTCACTTTTAGAAAGTAGATGCTCCAATTAGTAATTGAAAGTAATTTTATAACAATTTTTCAAAAAATCGATTTTTCAGGAATTTTTAAATTTATACAAAATATCGGAAGAATCCCAATTAAGTTTAGCAGTTTATATCTCAAGAACTAAGTGAGATATTTTCAAATTGACTTCAGCTTTGGAAACTAGATGCTCCAATTAGCAATTGAAAATAATTTCATAACAATTTTTCAAAAAATCGATTTTTCAGGAATTTTTAGATTTATACAAAATATCGGAAGAATCCCAATTAAGTTCAGCACTTTATATCTCAAGAACTAAGTGAGATATTTTCAAATTGACATCAGCTTTAGAAACTAGATGCTCCAATTTGCAATTGAAAGTAATTTCATAACATTTTTTCAAAAAATCGAGTTTTCAGGAATTTTTAAATTTATTCAAAATGATGAAAAATCTCAATTAATCTCAGCAGCTTATATCTCAAGAACTAAGTGAGATATTTTCAAATTGACTTCACTTTTAGAAAGTAGATGCTCCAATTAGTAATTGAAAGTAATTTTATAACAATTTTTCAAAAAATCGATTTTTCAGGAATTTTTAAATTTATACAAAATATCGGAAGAATCCCAATTAAGTTTAGCAGTTTATATCTCAAGAACTAAGTGAGATATTTTCAAATTGACTTCAGCTTTGGAAACTAGATGCTCCAATTAGCAATTGAAAATAATTTCATAACAATTTTTCAAAAAATCGATTTTTCAGGAATTTTTAGATTTATACAAAATATCGGAAGAATCCCAATTAAGTTCAGCACTTTATATCTCAAGAACTAAGTGAGATATTTTCAAATTGACTTCAGCTTTAGAAACTAGATGCTCCAATTTGCAATTGAAAATAATTTCATAACAATTTTTCAAAAAATCGATTTTTCAGGAATTTTTAGATTTATACAAAATATCGGAAGAATCCCAATTAAGTTCAGCACTTTATATCTCAAGAACTAAGTGAGATATTTTCAAATTGACATCAGCTTTAGAAACTAGATGCTCCAATTAGCAATTGAAAGTAATTTCATAACAATTTTTCAAAAAATCGAGTTTTCAGGAATTTTTAAATTTATTCAAAATGATGAAAAATCCCAATTAAGCTCAGCAGCTTATATCTCAAGAACTAAGTGAGATATTTTCAAATTGACTTCACTTTTAGAAAGTAGATGCTCCATTTAGTAATTGAAAGTAATTTGATAACAATTTTTCAAAAAATCGATTTTTCAGGAATTTTTAAATTTATACAAAATATCGGAAGAATCCCAATTAAGTTTAGCAGTTTATATCTCAAGAACTAAGTGAGATATTTTCAAATTGACTTCAGCTTTGGAAACTAGATGCTCCAATTAGCAATTGAAAATAATTTCATAACAATTTTTCAAAAAATCGATTTTTCAGGAATTTTTAGATTTATACAAAATATCGGAAGAATCCCAATTAAGTTCAGCACTTTATATCTCAAGAACTAAGTGAGATATTTTCAAATTGACATCAGCTTTAGAAACTAGATGCTCCAATTTGCAATTGAAAGTAATTTCATAACATTTTTTCAAAAAATCGAGTTTTTAGGAATTTTTAAATTTATTCAAAATGATGAAAAATCTCAATTAATCTCAGCAGCTTATATCTCAAGAACTAAGTGAGATATTTTCAAATTGACATCAGCTTTAGAAACTAGATGCTCCAATTTGCAATTGAAAGTAATTTCATAACATTTTTTCAAAAAATCGAGTTTTCAGGAATTTTTAAATTTATTCAAAATGATGAAAAATCTCAATTAATCTCAACAGCTTATATCTCAAGAACTAAGTGAGATATTTTCAAATTGACTTCACTTTTAGAAAGTAGATGCTCCAATTAGTAATTGAAAGTAATTTTATAACAATTTTTCAAAAAATCGATTTTTCAGGAATTTTTAAATTTATACAAAATATCGGAAGAATCCCAATTAAGTTTAGCAGTTTATATCTCAAGAACTAAGTGAGATATTTTCAAATTGACTTCACTTTTAGAAAGTAGATGCTCCAATTAGTAATTGAAAGTAATTTTATAACAATTTTTCAAAAAATCGATTTTTCAGGAATTTTTAAATTTATACAAAATATCGGAAGAATCCCAATTAAGTTTAGCAGTTTATATCTCAAGAACTAAGTGAGATATTTTCAAATTGACTTCAGCTTTGGAAACTAGATGCTCCAATTAGCAATTGAAAATAATTTCATAACAATTTTTCAAAAAATCGATTTTTCAGGAATTTTTAGATTTATACAAAATATCGGAAGAATCCCAATTAAGTTCAGCACTTTATATCTCAAGAACTAAGTGAGATATTTTCAAATTGACATCAGCTTTAGAAACTAGATGCTCCAATTTGCAATTGAAAGTAATTTCATAACATTTTTTCAAAAAATCGAGTTTTCAGGAATTTTTAAATTTATTCAAAATGATGAAAAATCTCAATTAATCTCAGCAGCTTATATCTCAAGAACTAAGTGAGATATTTTCAAATTGACTTCACTTTTAGAAAGTAGATGCTCCAATTAGTAATTGAAAGTAATTTTATAACAATTTTTCAAAAAATCGATTTTTCAGGAATTTTTAAATTTATACAAAATATCGGAAGAATCCCAATTAAGTTTAGCAGTTTATATCTCAAGAACTAAGTGAGATATTTTCAAATTGACTTCAGCTTTGGAAACTAGATGCTCCAATTAGCAATTGAAAATAATTTCATAACAATTTTTCAAAAAATCGATTTTTCAGGAATTTTTAGATTTATACAAAATATCGGAAGAATCCCAATTAAGTTCAGCACTTTATATCTCAAGAACTAAGTGAGATATTTTCAAATTGACTTCAGCTTTAGAAACTAGATGCTCCAATTTGCAATTGAAAATAATTTCATAACAATTTTTCAAAAAATCGATTTTTCAGGAATTTTTAGATTTATACAAAATATCGGAAGAATCCCAATTAAGTTCAGCACTTTATATCTCAAGAACTAAGTGAGATATTTTCAAATTGACATCAGCTTTAGAAACTAGATGCTCCAATTAGCAATTGAAAGTAATTTCATAACAATTTTTCAAAAAATCGAGTTTTCAGGAATTTTTAAATTTATTCAAAATGATGAAAAATCCCAATTAAGCTCAGCAGCTTATATCTCAAGAACTAAGTGAGATATTTTCAAATTGACTTCACTTTTAGAAAGTAGATGCTCCATTTAGTAATTGAAAGTAATTTGATAACAATTTTTCAAAAAATCGATTTTTCAGGAATTTTTAAATTTATACAAAATATCGGAAGAATCCCAATTAAGTTTAGCAGTTTATATCTCAAGAACTAAGTGAGATATTTTCAAATTGACTTCAGCTTTGGAAACTAGATGCTCCAATTAGCAATTGAAAATAATTTCATAACAATTTTTCAAAAAATCGATTTTTCAGGAATTTTTAGATTTATACAAAATATCGGAAGAATCCCAATTAAGTTCAGCACTTTATATCTCAAGAACTAAGTGAGATATTTTCAAATTGACATCAGCTTTAGAAACTAGATGCTCCAATTTGCAATTGAAAGTAATTTCATAACATTTTTTCAAAAAATCGAGTTTTTAGGAATTTTTAAATTTATTCAAAATGATGAAAAATCTCAATTAATCTCAGCAGCTTATATCTCAAGAACTAAGTGAGATATTTTCAAATTGACATCAGCTTTAGAAACTAGATGCTCCAATTTGCAATTGAAAGTAATTTCATAATAATTTTTCAAAAAATCGATTTTTCAAGAATTTTTAAATTTACACAAATTACTAAAAAAATCCAATTAAGCTCAGCAGCTTATATCTCAATAACTAAGTGAGATGTTTTCAAATTGACTTCAGTTTTAGAAACTAGATGCTCCAATTAGTAATTGAAAGTAATTTCATAACAATTTTTCAAATAATCGATTTTTCAGGAATTTTTAAATTTATACAAAATATCGGAAGAATCCTAATTAAGTTCAGCAGTTAATATCTCAAGAACTAAGTGAAATATTTTCAAATTGACTTCACTTTTAGAAAGTAGATGCTCCAATTAGTAATTGAAAGTAATTTCATAATAATTTTTCAAAAAACCGATTTTTCAGGATTTTTTAAATTTATACAAAATATCGGAAGAATCCCAATTAACTTCAGCAGTTTATATCTCAAGAACTAAGTGAGATATTTTCAAATTGACATCAGCTTTAGAAACTAGATGCTCCAATTAGCAATTGAAAGTAATTTCATAACAATTTTTCAAAAAATCGAGTTTTCAGGAATTTTTAAATTTATTCAAAATGATGAAAAATCCCAATTAAGCTCAGCAGCTTATATCTCAAGAACTAAGTGAGATATTTTCAAATTGACTTCACTTTTAGAAAGTAGATGCTCCATTTAGTAATTGAAAGTAATTTGATAACAATTTTTCAAAAAATCGATTTTTCAGGAATTTTTAAATTTATACAAAATATCGGAAGAATCCCAATTAAGTTTAGCAGTTTATATCTCAAGAACTAAGTGAGATATTTTCAAATTGACTTCAGCTTTGGAAACTAGATGCTCCAATTAGCAATTGAAAATAATTTCATAACAATTTTTCAAAAAATCGATTTTTCAGGAATTTTTAGATTTATACAAAATATCGGAAGAATCCCAATTAAGTTCAGCACTTTATATCTCAAGAACTAAGTGAGATATTTTCAAATTGACTTCAGCTTTGGAAACTAGATGCTCCAATTAGCAATTGAAAATAATTTCATAACAATTTTTCAAAAAATCGATTTTTCAGGAATTTTTAGATTTATACAAAATATCGGAAGAATCCCAATTAAGTTCAGCACTTTATATCTCAAGAACTAAGTGAGATATTTTCAAATTGACATCAGCTTTAGAAACTAGATGCTCCAATTTGCAATTGAAAGTAATTTCATAACATTTTTTCAAAAAATCGAGTTTTTAGGAATTTTTAAATTTATTCAAAATGATGAAAAATCTCAATTAATCTCAGCAGCTTATATCTCAAGAACTAAGTGAGATATTTTCAAATTGACATCAGCTTTAGAAACTAGATGCTCCAATTTGCAATTGAAAGTAATTTCATAACATTTTTTCAAAAAATCGAGTTTTCAGGAATTTTTAAATTTATTCAAAATGATGAAAAATCTCAATTAATCTCAACAGCTTATATCTCAAGAACTAAGTGAGATATTTTCAAATTGACTTCACTTTTAGAAAGTAGATGCTCCAATTAGTAATTGAAAGTAATTTTATAACAATTTTTCAAAAAATCGATTTTTCAGGAATTTTTAAATTTATACAAAATATCGGAAGAATCCCAATTAAGTTTAGCAGTTTATATCTCAAGAACTAAGTGAGATATTTTCAAATTGACTTCACTTTTAGAAAGTAGATGCTCCAATTAGCAATTGAAAATAATTTCATAACAATTTTTCAAAAAATCGATTTTTCAGGAATTTTTAAATTTATACAAAATATCGGAAGAATCCCAATTAAGTTTAGCAGTTTATATCTCAAGAACTAAGTGAGATATTTTCAAATTGACTTCACTTTTAGAAAGTAGATGCTCCAATTAGCAATTGAAAATAATTTCATAACAATTTTTCAAAAAATCGATTTTTCAGGAATTTTTAGATTTATACAAAATATCGGAAGAATCCCAATTAAGTTCAGCACTTTATATCTCAAGAACTAAGTGAGATATTTTCAAATTGACATCAGCTTTAGAAACTAGATGCTCCAATTTGCAATTGAAAGTAATTTCATAACATTTTTTCAAAAAATCGAGTTTTTAGGAATTTTTAAATTTATTCAAAATGATGAAAAATCTCAATTAATCTCAGCAGCTTATATCTCAAGAACTAAGTGAGATATTTTCAAATTGACTTCACTTTTAGAAAGTAGATGCTCCAATTAGTAATTGAAAGTAATTTTATAACAATTTTTCAAAAAATCGATTTTTCAGGAATTTTTAAATTTATACAAAATATCGGAAGAATCCCAATTAAGTTTAGCAGTTTATATCTCAAGAACTAAGTGAGATATTTTCAAATTGACTTCACTTTTAGAAAGTAGATGCTCCATTTAGTAATTGAAAGTAATTTCATAACAATTTTAAAAAAAATTGATTTTTCAGGAATTTTTAGATTTATACAAAATATCGGAAGAATCCCAATTAAGTTCAGCACTTTATATCTCAAGAGCTAAGTGAGATATTTTCAAATTGACTTCAGCTTTGGAAACTAGATGCTCCAATTAGCAATTGAAAATAATTTCATAACAATTTTTCAAAAAATCGAGTTTTCAGGAATTTTTAAATTTATTCAAAATGATGAAAAATCCCAATTAAGCTCAGCAGCTTATATCTCAAGAACTAAGTGAGATATTTTCAAATTGACTTCACTTTTAGAAAGTAGATGCTCCATTTAGTAATTGAAAGTAATTTCATAACAATTTTTCAAAAAATCGATTTTTCAGGAATTTTTAAATTTATACAAAATATCGGAAGAATCCCAATTAACTTCAGCAGCTTATATCTCAAGAACTAAGTGAGATATTTTCAAATTGACTTCAGCTTTGGAAACTAGATGCTCCAAATAGCAATTGAAAATAATTTCATAACAATTTTTCAAAAAGTCGATTTTTCAGGATTTTTTAAATTTATACAAAATATTGGAAAAATCATAATTAAGTTTAGCAGCTTATATCTCAAAAACTAAGTGAGATATTTTCAAATTGACTTCACTTTTAGAAAGTAGATGCTCCAATTAGTAACTGAAAGTAATTTTATAACAATTTTTTAAGAAATCGGTTTTTCAGGAATTTTTAAATTTATTCAAAATGATGAAAAATCCCAATTAAGCTCAGCAGCTTATATCTCAAGAATTAAGTGAGATATTTTCAAATTGACTTCAGCTTTGGAAACTAGATGCTCCAATTAGCAATTGAAAATAATTTCATAACAATTTTTCAAAAAATCGAGTTTTCAGGAATTTTTAAATTTATTCAAAATGATGAAAAATCCCAATTAAGCTCAGCAGCTTATATCTCAAGAACTAAGTGAGATATTTTCAAATTGACTTCACTTTTAGAAAGTAGATGCTCCATTTAGTAATTGAAAGTAATTTCATAACAATTTTTCAAAAAATCGATTTTTCAGGAATTTTTAAATTTATACAAAATATCGGAAGAATCCCAATTAACTTCAGCAGCTTATATCTCAAGAACTAAGTGAGATATTTTCAAATTGACTTCAGCTTTGGAAACTAGATGCTCCAAATAGCAATTGAAAATAATTTCATAACAATTTTTCAAAAAGTCGATTTTTCAGGATTTTTTAAATTTATACAAAATATTGGAAAAATCATAATTAAGTTTAGCAGCTTATATCTCAAAAACTAAGTGAGATATTTTCAAATTGACTTCACTTTTAGAAAGTAGATGCTCCAATTAGTAACTGAAAGTAATTTTATAACAATTTTTTAAGAAATCGGTTTTTCAGGAATTTTTAAATTTATCCAAAATGATGAAAAATCCCAATTAAGCTCAGCAGCTTATATCTCAAGAATTAAGTGAGATATTTTCAAATTGACTTCAGCTTTGGAAACTAGATGCTCCAATTAGCAATTGAAAATAATTTCATAACAATTTTTCAAAAAATCGAGTTTTCAGGAATTTTTAAATTTATTCAAAATGATGAAAAATCCCAATTAAGCTCAGCAGCTTATATCTCAAGAACTAAGTGAGATATTTTCAAATTGACTTCACTTTTAGAAAGTAGATGCTCCATTTAGTAATTGAAAGTAATTTCATAACAATTTTTCAAAAAATCGATTTTTCAGGAATTTTTAAATTTATACAAAATATCGGAAGAATCCCAATTAACTTCAGCAGCTTATATCTCAAGAACTAAGTGAGATATTTTCAAATTGACTTCAGCTTTGGAAACTAGATGCTCCAAATAGCAATTGAAAATAATTTCATAACAATTTTTCAAAAAGTCGATTTTTCAGGATTTTTTAAATTTATACAAAATATTGGAAAAATCATAATTAAGTTTAGCAGCTTATATCTCAAAAACTAAGTGAGATATTTTCAAATTGACTTCACTTTTAGAAAGTAGATGCTCCAATTAGTAACTGAAAGTAATTTTATAACAATTTTTTAAGAAATCGGTTTTTCAGGAATTTTTAAATTTATTCAAAATGATGAAAAATCCCAATTAAGCTCAGCAGCTTATATCTCAAGAATTAAGTGAGATATTTTCAAATTGACTTCAGCTTTGGAAACTAGATGCTCCAATTAGCAATTGAAAGTAATTTCATAACAATTTTTCAAAAAATCGAGTTTTCAGGAATTTTTAAATTTGTTGAAAATGATGAAAAATCCCAATTAAGCTCAGTAGCTTATATCTCAAGAACTAAGTGAGATATTTTCAAATTGACTTCACTTTTAGAAAGTAGATGCTCCATTTAGTAATTGAAAGTAATTTCATAACAATTTTTCAAAAAATCGATTTTTCAGGAATTTTTAAATTTATACAAAATATCGGAAGAATCCCAATTAACTTCAGCAGCTTATATCTCAAGAACTAAGTGAGATATTTTCAAATTGACTTCAGCTTTGGAAACTAGATGCTCCAAATAGCAATTGAAAATAATTTCATAACAATTTTTCAAAAAGTCGATTTTTCAGGATTTTTTAAATTTATACAAAATATTGGAAAAATCATAATTAAGTTTAGCAGCTTATATCTCAAAAACTAAGTGAGATATTTTCAAATTGACTTCACTTTTAGAAAGTAGATGCTCCAATTAGTAACTGAAAGTAATTTTATAACAATTTTTTAAGAAATCGGTTTTTCAGGAATTTTTAAATTTATCCAAAATGATGAAAAATCCCAATTAAGCTCAGCAGCTTATATCTCAAGAATTAAGTGAGATATTTTCAAATTGACTTCAGCTTTGGAAACTAGATGCTCCAATTAGCAATTGAAAGTAATTTCATAACAATTTTTCAAAAAATCGATTTTTCAGGAATTTTTAAATTTATACAAAATATCGGAAGAATCCCAATTAACTTCAGCAGCTTATATCTCAAGAACTAAGTGAGATATTTTCAAATTGACTTCAGCTTTGGAAACTAGATGCTCCAAATAGCAATTGAAAATAATTTCATAACAATTTTTCAAAAAGTCGATTTTTCAGGATTTTTTAAATTTATACAAAATATTGGAAAAATCATAATTAAGTTTAGCAGCTTATATCTCAAAAACTAAGTGAGATATTTTCAAATTGACTTCACTTTTAGAAAGTAGATGCTCCAATTAGTAACTGAAAGTAATTTTATAACAATTTTTTAAGAAATCGGTTTTTCAGGAATTTTTAAATTTATTCAAAATGATGAAAAATCCCAATTAAGCTCAGCAGCTTATATCTCAAGAATTAAGTGAGATATTTTCAAATTGACTTCAGCTTTGGAAACTAGATGCTCCAATTAGCAATTGAAAGTAATTTCATAACAATTTTTCAAAAAATCGAGTTTTCAGGAATTTTTAAATTTGTTGAAAATGATGAAAAATCCCAATTAAGCTCAGTAGCTTATATCTCAAGAACTAAGTGAGATATTTTCAAATTGACTTCACTTTTAGAAAGTAGATGCTCCATTTAGTAATTGAAAGTAATTTCATAACAGTTTTTCAAAATATCGAGTTTTCAGGAATTTTTAAATTTATTCAAAATGATGAAAAATCCCAATTAAGCTCAGCAGCCTATATCTCACGAACTAAGTGAGATATTCTCAAACTGACTTCAGTTTCAGAAAGTAGATGCTCCATTTAGTAATTGAAAGTAATTTCATAACAGTTTTTCAAGATATCGAGTTTTCAGGAATTTTTAAATTTATACAAAATATCGGAAGAATCCCAATTAAGTTCAGCAGTTTATATCTCAATAACTAAGTGAGATATTTTCAAATTGACTTCACTTTTAGAAAGTAGATGCTCCATTTAGTAATTGAAAGTAATTTCATAACATTTTTTCAAAAAACCGATTTTTCAGGAATTTTTAAATTTATACAAAATATCGGAAGAATCCCAATTAACTTCAGCACTTTATATCTCCAGAGCTAAGTGAGATATTTTCAAATTGACTTCACTTTTAGAAAGTAGATGCTCCATTTAGTAATTGAAAGTAATTTCATAACAGTTTTTCAAAATATCGAGTTTTCAGGAATTTTTAAATTTATTCAAAATGATAAAAAATCCTAATTAAGCTCAGCAGCTTATACCTCACGAACTAAGTGAGATATTCTCAAACTGACTTCAGTTTTAGAAGGTAGATGCTCCAATTAGTAATTGAAAGTAATTTCATGGCAATTTTTCAAAAAACCGATTTTTCAGGAATTTTTAAATTTATACAAAATATCGGAAGAATCCCAATTAAGTTCAGCACTTTATATCTCAAGAGCTAAGTGAGATATTTGCAAATTGACTTCACTTTTAGAAAGTAGATGCTCCATTTAGTAATTGAAAGTAATTTCATAACATTTTTTCAAAAAACCGATTTTTCAGGAATTTTTAAATTTATACAAAATATCGGAAGAATCCCAATTAAGTTCAGCACTTTATATCTCAAGAGCTAAGTGAGATATTTGCAAATTGACTTCACTTTTAGAAAGTAGATGCTCCATTTAGTAATTGAAAGTAATTTCATAACATTTTTTCAAAAAACCGATTTTTCAGGAATTTTTAAGTTTATACAAAATATTGGAAAAATCCCAATTAAATTTAACAGCTTATATCTTAAGTTGTAAGTAAGATATCTCTAAATTGACTTCATCTTTTGAAAATAGATTCTGCAATTAATAATTGAAAGTAATTTCATAATAATTTTCCAAAAAATCGATTTTTCAAGAAATTAATATCAACACTGAAACTAACTCCAAGTCTATTTCCTCCTTCTAATGTTCCTCTTTGAAAGTCGATGTAGAGTTTTTTAAAAGAATATAAAACAGCTAACAAATTATACAGAAAACGTATTAAAACTTTACCAGAAATAGTAAATATGTAAATAGGTTTGAGTCATAAATTTTTTAATTTATATGTATGTGCGTCATAATTCTGGGCAATTTATTTATCTCCCAGAGGTGTAACCTCGAGGCGGTCATGCCAAATTATCTTGGAAAGGGTGCGTTCCGCCCGACGAAGCGCATGAAAATTATTAATGAAAGAGAGGCAGGGTGCCACGCCAAATTGCCTATATCTCGTAATTTTATTTTACGACGAATAATCTAAAAACGCCCGGAGAGTCCTTTTTTGTTTACCTAATTTCACCTAAAACTCTAAAAAAATCATTAAATTCACTAGAATACCAATTTTCGTCAAGAATCTCAATCAAATTCAATTGACATTTCCAATTTGCACCGAGTGAATTTCGATTTGAAGCGAATAACTTTTTTAGTTAACAGTTAGTGGAATATTGCACGCAATTTGTAAGTGGAAAGTCTTGGCTTATTCGTATTCTATCATCGAGAGCAACATGGAAAACTTTTAAACTCTATAATTCATTTAGCACCTTACTCGAGCAGCTGGCACAATCTAATTTTCACCGTGCGACAGAAGCTCTTGGCCGGAATTGAAAATTAAGCGATAACGGGAACGAAATTCATTGCAACTCATAAGCGGATAACTTTACTTGTTAATTACTCCTTATTAATCACTTCCTTATGTTTATTTTTTGGGAATTTTTGAAACGAAATTTCGTTATTTGAAACACGTCAAGTCGTTTATCCACTTCTGCCTCGTTCATTATTTCATCCGAGAGTCACGTAATGCCAGAAAAACCACAAGGAAAACGTCTCAAGGGAGCATTAAATCCTGGAATGTCGCCGACACGTGTTTGTTTGGTTTTTCTTTTCGTTTCTCAAGTATTTCGGGTCTCAACTTGTTCGTGTTCTGGACACGACATTCCGTCACCGTTTCCCCCTTTACTTTCTTTCAAATAACATGAGACAACAAAAAAAGTCTTACAAATTACAAAGAAAAAGATATATAAATAAATTTATTACCTTTTCTTTGCAACATTTAACATCCCACATTAAAATTGATTCATTAAAATTTATACATTTTTTTATTATTCCAAGAGCAATGAGATATCTCAACATAATTTTTGTATCGATTTTCGTTTCAATTACGATTATTGAAGCGGTTTTTGAAGATGAGCGTGATGCCCTCCTAAATACTTTAGATGAGATCGATAGGATTAAAACTTTAGCTGCGGAAATTGATATGTTAAAAAACGATAAGAGTTCGATTCGGCAACAAATAAGCAATGTAAAAGAGCTTCTGGAGAAAGCAAAAGAATTGGTAATAAATATCGTTTAAAATTAAAAATTAAGTCAATATCTTTTCGGTTTTTAGGATTTCAAACTTGATAAAGAATTAAAAAAGCGAAAAGCTAGAAAGAGGAGATTACAAGTATAGATTATTAATTGTTTCAATTAATGTTAGATAAAGCAAATTTATAAAACAAAATTATTATTAAATAAATAATTTTAAGGTCTTATCCAAGATTGAATTCTAAAATTGTTGTAATATGATAATGATACAATATTAATTATTTTTTTAAAGTTTGATTATCAACAATTTTAACATTTCTAGTTCTAGGTCTAGTATTAGTTCTGAAGCTAGGATGGGTTGGGTTCGGTTCCATCTTAATTAACTAAATTAGATAAAGTATTAAAGGTTTCTCAAAAACCTTTTTTCACAGGATCCAAAAGACTGATGCCTAAAATTAGTTAGACTTCACTGAGTGGGCTATAGATTGAAGAAGTACTACATAAGTACCATATACTAAGCAAGATTATTAAACCTCACATTCTCGTAACAAAAAATTTAAAAAAAATATCTTCAGATGCTTCGCTAAACCCAACCCAACCCAACCCATATTTGAATTGAAGTAAAACTAGAACTAATACTAGATCTAGAAGTGAAAGGTTTTGGGTTTAACCGTGCATCTTCAGCCGCAGTATTAAAATAATACACAAGTCAGCATACCATACTCAATCAAATGTAATAGAAAGTTTTTATAGTAAAAGAATTTCTTTTATAAATTCTTAGTATTTAAGAGAATTCTGTAGACAAATTAGATCTAGGCAACGCAAATCTTGAAAAGATGATGTTGAGCTCAGAATCAAAGTTGAATGCCATTATTGCTATGTTTGCGAAGATCATAGAATATAATCGAAAGAAGATAACTCGGAGGATCCTCCCTAAACCAGATGCATAATACTCGTGGACGACACCACGCTGGTTGGTGCTCCGTGTATTTGTTAATTTTCAGTTTTTGAAGTGGTTTAAGTAGTGATTTTCACTGACCGTGTAGTGCGGTTGATTGCGACCATTCGTTTGTGATTGATTATACAGATATCATTGGCAATTTCACAATAAATTAGTTTTATATAGTCGTTATCCTACGGGTTTATAATAAAATTAAACATAATGCCGGTGAACAAGTTTTATTGTGGGCGGTGCAAGAATGAGGTGGGGCGTAATACAACGGGGGTGCAGTGCGAGGTATGTAGAACGTGGTTTCACGCCAAATGCGTGGACCTCGGTAAAGCGTCGGCCGCGGCGCTCTCAGTTGCGGGCGCATCTTGGAGATGTTCAACTTGTCGCAGTCCTGTTGATCGCCGAGCCTCTCGTCTTTTTTTACCGTCTTCTGCCCCTGAAGCTGCTGAACCGACATCAGCTGTTACATTGGATGCTGTTTACAATATGATTAAGGAAATTCGCTCTGATATGCGTTCCATGAATAGCAGGTATGAAGAGATGGTCGAGTCTGTGCAGTTTTGTAGCCAGCGCGTATCCGACTTCGAGGCGTCCATGAATCGTCTTGACGAGCGTCTCAAAATGATCAATAAATTAAACGAAGAAAACTTGCACCTAAAAACACGGGTTGCAGAATTATCAGGACGAGTGGCAGATCTCGAGCAATATTCCCGTCGTAGTAATTTGGAGATCCAGGGTGTGCCTGAGAGGGATGGCGAGGATCTGGTGGCCGTTGTAGAGTCTTTGGGCGAATTTCTTGGAGTTCCGGTTATAAATGTAGATGTGGATGCTGTACATCGTGTTCCGCATGGCCCAGGCGTCGAGGGTACCGTAACGCGTCGGCAGACGTCTCCGAAATCAATCGTGGTTCGATTTTGCAGCCGTCTCAAGCGGGACAATTTCTTGGCGGCAGCTAAGCTCAAAAGAAGATTAGCACCAGCTGGGTCTACGCCGGGTCTTGCGATCCGTGGTGTATCTGATCGTTGTTTTATCAACGAGCATTTATCGCCTGCGAACAAGGCTCTCTTTGGGAAGACAAGAAGGGTTGCTAAGGATAAGGGTTATAAATATGTTTGGACTCGCAACTGTCAAATCTTTGTCCGAAAAAGTGATGACGCACGTCCTTTGCCCATCAGGAGTGAGGCCGATGTGGACAGGATGTGATCGGTTTTGGCGACACTAAATTATTCATAAATTTATATTCAATTAAATGTTACTGTTCACAATGTCTTCGATTAGCGTTTACTATCAGAACGTGCGTGGTCTAAGAACTAAGTTGAAATCTTTTTTCACTAGCTTATTAAATTTTGATTTTGATCTTGTTTGCATAACCGAAACCTGGTTGCATCCTGGCATATACTCGGCAGAACTGTCTCCGGATCTTTATAATGAGGACCTTTCGAAGGGTGGGGGTGTCTTAATTGGGGTATCTACTGCTATACCGGCGGTAGCCCATGCTGACTGGTTTGTGAATCTTGAGGTAGTGAGTGTAACGCTTAAGACCGGGCGGGTTCTTCGCTACATGTTTGCTGTGTATATATTCGTCCAAATGATAACTTAGCACTCTATTCATTCATAGATCAACTGACTGTACTCACACGGCGATATCCTGACGACAAATTTCTTATATGTGGCGATTTTAACTTGCCAGAAATTAAATGGGAGATTGATCTCTGCCTTCGTCATTGTGTACCATCATGCAGTAGTGCTCGATCTCGTGATTTTCTGGATGCCCTGTCCCTCTGCGGCCTTAATCAATTTAATCGCCATTTTAATGCTTACAACCATACTTTGGATCTTATTATTGCAAATTTTTGTTCTATCTCTGACATAGCGCTCAGCGATAGCCCTTTAATTCGTGAAGACATATCTCACACTACTCTTGAGTTTTCCTGTCAGGTAATCGCACCTCCAAATCTTAAATATAACTCTCCCGCTTGCTATAACTACAGAAAAGCAAAATTTGATTTACTCAATTCACATTTTAATGGGGTTAACTGGGAAAGAGAGTTGGAGTGCGATGATGTTAATGATTCTGTGGATGCATTTTATGCTCACTTGCATCGCGGTATTGAGAAACATGTTCCCAAAATGCATAAGAGAGAGAGTGGTTTTCCCGTGTGGTTTTCATTCAATGCTGTGCGGACGATTAATGAAAAGAGGAAGGCGCATAGGAAATGGAAGCGTTATGGAAATCACGTTGATTATCTTACCTTTTCTCTGCTGAGAGGGCGAGCAAAATTCCTTATTGATCGGGATTATAAAAATTATGTTAGCCAGGCAGAAATAAATATAACACACAATCCCAAACATTTCTGGACATTCTTGAAACGAAGAAAGGGCAGTAATAATATACCGTCTGCGGTACACCTGGATGATTGCACAGCTTCCGATCCTTCGTCCATCTGCTTATTGTTCGCAGATTTTTTTCATTCTGTGTACTCAATCCACCAGACTGATGCGGTGTCTGGTGTCACGACCGACATCAGTGGTACAGTTGCAACTTGCTTCGATCAGATTGAGGTTGAGGAGGTACTGGCAGGAATTGATGCTTCAAAGGGCCCGGGTCCGGATGGTATACCAGCAATTTTTATTAAAGAATGTTACGCGTCTTTGTCGCTACCTGTAACCATTATACTGAACAAATCCATTGAATCTGGAGTTTTTCCACGTCTTTGGAAGCAGGCACATATAGTTCCTATCTTTAAGTGTGGTAATAGAAGTGATGTATCCAATTATAGACCAATATCTTTATTATCGGTGTTAAGCAAAATCTTTGAAAAGCTAATTTATAAACGGCTATTTTTTTTTACTAAAAATAAAATTGATACAAGACAGCATGGCTTTTTTGCGGGTCGCTCGGTCGAGAGTAACTTGCTTGAGTACAGTAATTATATTTTTACTTCTCTTGATCAAGTAACTCAAGTGGATGCCGTTTATACTGACTTCAGTAAGGCTTTCGATCGTGTTGATCACAATCTTCTGTTGTCAAAGCTTCGGTTTATGGGAATTGATAACTATTTGTTGCGATTGATTGCTTCTTATATACGTGGAAGAACTCAGGTAGTATCTATTAATGGATACTATTCTGATGTAATGTCCGTCCCGTCAGGTGTACCTCAAGGTAGCCATCTTGGCCCTCTCCTTTTCAATATTTACATCAATGACATTTTCACAGTCATAAAACACTCCCAGTGCTTAATGTATGCTGATGATTTGAAGTTGTTTGCACGTATTTCCTCTCCACTCGACTGCTCGAGGATGCAGCGTGACATTAACGTATTGCAATGACAATTTTATGACACTCAATCCTATTAAATGTAATGTTATATCTTTTTCAAGAAGTTCGAATGCCATCAGATATGAGTACAAATTGGAAAACTATGTCTTACCTAGAGCATCTCAAATTAAAGATCTTGGTGTTACGTTTGACAACAAGCTTACATTTTCTGGTCACGTTGATGGAGTGGTTGGAAAGGCGCTGCGAATGTTGGGCTTTGTCATAAGATCCACAGAAAGTTTCAAAAGCGTAGAAGCAGTAAAAGTTTTATATTTTGCTTACGTATTCAGTGTACTAAATTTTTGCACTACCATTTGGAATCCGCAGTATCACACTTATATAAACAGAATTGAAAGAATTCAAAAGAAGTTTCTAAAGCACTTAGCCTATAAATTTAATTTAAGCTATAAAGATTATAATTCTGCGTGCAGCTCTTTCCAACTTCTTCCACTTCACCAGCGCCGCTTTTGTAACGATGCTCTTACATTTCATAAGATTGTCAACAATAGATGTGCCTCCTCGGTATTATTGGGATGTGTGAATATACGTATACCTTCCCGATCTTTAAGGCATGAGTCAATTTTTTATACTCCCATTCCGAGAACAAATTTATTTCAAAATTCTCCTATGATTCGGATGGCGATTGCTTGTGATCGGTTCCATACTACTGGCAACGGTATAGATGTGTTTAGTAATACATATAGGAGATTTAAGAGCTTGATAACTGTCGTTGAGTTACAGAAAGCATTGATCAACATTACTGTAGCGTAAACAAATGTATGTTTTATTTTTTTTAATTTTATTTTCTGCTTTATAGAATAATTATTGTTTTTAGTTAATTTATTCGTAATTAACCGCACACTGTATTTGTAATATAGTAGTTTTTGTCAATGTAGTGACACAATCTTTTGGGTTTGTCCCGTTTTGTGTCCACTGGCAGCAATAAAATAATAGTAGCTATATTAGCCCTTAGGTTTCAGACAGCGCTAGTAATTAGTAAATAATGTTGAGGTACCTCAAATTTATCACGGTACTCCGTTTCTTCACAAACTCATGCTATGACAGCGAAATTTATCTTATTGCTTCGAAAGGCATGGCCAGGTATAACAACGCCATAAAACGGGTCAGTAATTCGAGATATATTTCGGGTCATCTCTCTTAAATACGAAAATAATCTGACAAGATTCCGTGAAAATTAGTAATGCAGAAATTATTATACTACCAAAAGCTAATAATAAGAATTTTCGAGCGATTTCGAAGATTTCGATCTCTAAAGCGAAGGGCCTTGACTTTTGGCACAAATAATAGATCTGTCACCTGAAATGTATGGAGTTTAGTTTTAATATTGTTGAGCATATTATCATTGAGATAATTAAATCATTATCATACAAAAGAACATTTTTGTTTATATCATTACTTTTGGATTTACTTTTAAATTTTCAAACAGCATTTCTTTAGGTGCTTGAATTGTTTGAAAAACAACATCTAGCAGATTGTTTCAAGCCATATACAGATTTATTTAGTTTGCTAATTTGATTTTGATTTGCTTTAACACCATCTGGAACTGTCATATAAATTTCTTCTTTAAGAATATTATTTCAAAATGCCGTTTTTACATCAATATGATGAATTTTTAAATCATATTGATTTGCAAAATTGATTTACAATTGGGGCAAAACCCGCTCATAGATTAGTAAACCCTTTTAGATAAATCATTTTATAAATGATGGACTTGTTAAATGATATATAATACTTTGTTGGATATAAAAGTTTTTAAATTTTGTGGAAACGTGCTCTTTTCCATTATCGCAATACAAATTTACTATTTTTGAATTAAAGTGGGCCTCATCTTTTGGGACATAGTCTTTATTAAACATTTTAAATACTTTTAGTTTTGAATTTATTCATGTGCAATGAGTAAAAATAATTTTGCTTTTTGGAGGTTTAATTTTTTCGGTAGCAAAAGGGGAATTCATCAATAACATTTTTTAATATTTCAAACTTGTTTTTGTGGATACGACCAAAACATTTATGCCAAAGCTTATAACTTTTACCTTTAGCTATGTTGTTAATATAATGATTTTTACTTACAGATATTTGAAAATCACCCGGTATAAATTGTTTGAGCTGATAGCGGTCACATCACTTGAATATTAGTTCTAGTTTTACTTCACTTTAAATATACAGGGTTGCCAAATCAGTTTGTAAAGTACTTTATTACAGAAACTATTCATTGTAGAGGCCTTTCTCAAAAATATATCTTGGGATGCACGGCTAAACCCATCCCAACCTGTATATTCTAACGAAAACTACTAGATACATGTATGATAGGGACACCATGCAGTTTATTACCAGCCCCGCAGGAATTGGCGCCCTACGACTTGTAGCTCTATTAGCCCTTAGGTTTCAGACAGCGCTAGTAATTAGTAAATAATGTTGAGGTACCTCAAATTTATCACGGTACTCCGTTTCTTCACAAACCCATGCTATGACAGCGAAATTTATCTTATTGCTTCGAAAGGCATGGCCAGGTTTAACAACGCCATAAAACGGGTCAGTAATTCGAGATATATTTCGGGTCATCTCTCTTAAATACGAAAATAATCTGACAAGATTCCGTGAAAATTAGTAATGCAGAAATTATTATACTACCAAAAACTAATAATAAGACTTTTCGAGCGATTTCGATCTCTAAAGCGAAGGGCCTTGACTTTTGGCACACATAATAGATCTGTCATCTGAAATGTACGCAGTTTAGTTTTAATTTTGTTGAGTGTACTATCGTTGAGATAATTAAATCGTTAGCATACAAAAGAACATTTTTGTTTATATCATTACTTTTGGATTTACTTTTAAATTTTCAAACAGCATTTCTTTAGATGCTTGAATTGTTTGAAAAACAACATCTAACAGATTGTTTCAAGCCATATACAGATTTATTTAGTTTGCTAATTTGATTTTGATTTGCTTTAACACCATCTGGAACTGCAATATAAATTTCTTCTTTAAGAATATTATATGAGTAAAAATAATTTTTTTTTGGAGGTTTGATATTTTCGGTAGCAAAACGGGAATTATCATCAATAAAAATTTTTATCATTTCAAACTTGTTTTTATGGATACGACCAAAACATTTATGCCAAAGCTTATAACTTTTACCTTTAGCTAAGTTATTAATATAATGATTTTTACTTACAGATAAGTTCTTCAGAACCACCCGGAATGGATTGTTTGAGCTGATAACGGTCACATCACTCGGACTCTACTTCCATCAAAAATGATCGATGCTGCTTGAATGCGATGTACTTAGGACAAAATAGGACGTTTTCTAATGTGCATGTAAGTATGTTGCAAAAGTAGTCGTCGACGTAAAAATATCATTTCTATTTATTAAGTGATCCGTTGATCCAGAATTCAACAAAAAAATTATGTCATTTTTTGATTTCTCGCATCATTTTTGGATTATCGTTTGTATTTTCACCAGTTATTAACTTAAAATCTACTTGAATTGTTTTTATAATGCAACCATGTTGGTTGTTTACGGATCCCTTCATAAATTTTAAATTGTCTCTAAAATTTTTGCTTGATGGATGCTTTTCGTTTATATTTCGTGAACTTCAAAACTTTTGGATGTTTTTATTTGCAACTTGTAGAACTTTAAGCTCATTTATGTCTTCTGATTTTAATTTGACTTCGTGGTCAAATTTATATTATCTTCACTCAATGTCTCAAGTGATGTAAGAACACCATCATACGATGTTGTTAATGATGAGAAATTTTGTCCATTTCTTCCAGTTTAACTCGAACCGCTAAAATTTCATATACAATTACTTCGAATTTAGAAAAAAATTCAGTTAAGTGCCCATTTTAAAGCTAATAGCTGTTTACTTGAAAAAATAACTTTCACGTTATAAAGGGATTTGTCAAAAATAGTTCAAAATTGGTTTTAATTTGAAATAAAAATCTTCTTAATTTCAATAACATTAACAAACAAATAATTTTTTTATCATAAATTAGTAAAAAAACATCAACAAATAAATTTACACAGTTTTATTCACAACTCTCCATCATAGATATGTACAATTCGTAATAAATCATCCAAATACATTTTATTATACACCTCTAAGTAATATTATCTAAAATATAAATTCGTTAGGTTCGATATCGTTCTTTATAGGTAAACGGGGTGAGTTGAACATCATAAATACCATATCTTCTTATCCTTTTTATTCCGATTTGTTAACTTTTTTGTGTTAATTTAACCTAAAGACATGAACTGGTTACGGTTTTTATTTTTTAATCATTTTTAATCGAGATTTAATTTCGTTAATTTTGATTAAATCGTCTCTTATTACTACCCATGAGGTAATAACGCGCACATTATTGAAATTGTTAATAAAATCGTTGAAGGGTCTAACATCATCCCCGACGATTGCGTTTCTAACTCCAATAAAGCCGGACCAACGCTCGGCAAGAACCATTCGTGAATCGGATCAATTTCCGTTGATCGTTTTTCCGGTATTAATCGTTTCGATGTGGTCGTTAAAAAATGTGAAGGGATCGTTTTTAGATTTATTTCTTCGCTAATTAATGGTTGTGTTGATAAAATGATGGTGGTTGTAGAAGGGGTTGTTACAGTTGTTGTTGTTGGAGTTTCTAAAATGAAAATGAATTAAAATAACACTTTCTTTTTGTTTAAAACATTTTTACCATATAAACGAATTGAACCTTCGTGTTTTCCAACGGAATTTCGCGCGATACAACGATAAATTCCCAAATCATTCGCCGTTACATTAAAAATAGTTAACGTCATGATGATTCGAAGTCGAATCTTTTTCTCGTGAAAATGATGCCTGGAATCGTTTAGGAGATTTTCCTCGCGGTCTTTCATCCAGTAATTATCCGATTTCGGATAAGATTCAACGTCGCATTTTAATTTTGCACTTCCGCCAAATGGCGCGCTTATAATCGGTTTTACAACGTGTACCAATGGGGGAACTGTAAAAGAAAACTTTAACTGTTTAACAAGGAAAATCTTTAAATTAGAAATTTTAATTAATTTTCTTTCTAAATTATTTTATTATTAAATAAACCCAAATAAAATAGCTGAGCAAATAAAATTAATTGTTCATCAGTAAAAATGTACTAATCAAGCATAATGTAAGGAGAGGGGCGATGGTTTTAGCGGTTGGGTATCCTCCTAACCGGAAATCTATAAAAATGTTTTCTCTTAATTAAATACTACAAGAACTTATCCTATAATATAGTTATTTTAAAATGTACGATCGAAATAATTTTAAAATTTGTAACTTACTAAAGTGGACATATCATACTCTAATAGCTTCTTAAAGATATGTGTGTACTTTAAAAGAAAATTGTTGTCTTTCCCATTTTCTAACACTTTTTCAAAAATATGGATATTTTTTAGTAATTTGCGGATTACTTATGAGAAGATTTTGCATAATATATTCGGCCTTTTGCCATAAAATTTTCTTCTGCCAGCAGTATTTAGTCATTAATTTTCTGACACTTTTTAAAAATGGATATATCCGGTCTTTTCCATAAAACCGTCTTCTGCCAGAAGTATTAGCCTTTAATTAACAATTTGTGGACTACTTATGACAAGATTTTGCATGATATATCCGGCTTTTTGCCATGAAACCATCTTCTGCCAGCAGTGTTTAGTCATTAATTTTCTCACACTTTTTAAAAATGGATATATCCGGTCTTTTCCATAAAACCGTCTTCTGCCAGCAGTATTAGCCTTTAATTATCAATTTGTGGACTACTTATGATAAGATTTTGCATGATATATTCGGCCTTTTGTCATAAAACCGTCTTCTGCCAGCAGTGTTTAGTCATTAATTTTCTGACACTTTTTAAAAATGGATATATCCGGTCTTTGCCATAAAACCGTCTTCTGCTAGCACTATTAGTTTTTAATTATCAATTTGTGGGCTACTTATGACAAAATTTTGCATGATATATCCAGCCTTTTGCCATGAAACCGTCTTCTGCCAGCAGTGTTTAGTCATTAATTTTCTCACACTTTTTAAAAATGGATATATCCGGTCTTTTCCATAAAACCGTCTTCTGCCAGCAGTATTAGCCTTTAATTATCAATTTGTGGACTACTTATGATAAGATTTTGCATGATATATTCGGCCTTTTGTCATAAAACCGTCTTCTGCCAGCAGTGTTTAGTCATTAATTTTCTGACACTTTTTAAAAATGGATATATTCGGTCATTGCCATAAAACCGTCTTCTGCCAGCACTATTAGTCTTTAATTATCAATTTGTGGGC
The DNA here is from genome assembly GCA_036711965.1 of Onthophagus sagittarius. Lineage (NCBI taxonomy): Eukaryota > Metazoa > Arthropoda > Insecta > Coleoptera > Scarabaeidae > Onthophagus > Onthophagus sagittarius. Next base: position 18,505,577 of record JASERS010000010.1, on the reverse strand, counting down.
TACTTATGACAAAATTTTGCATGATATATCCGGCCTATTCCCATAAAACCGTCGTCTGCTAACAGTGTTTAGTCATTAATTTTCTGACACTTTTTAAAAATGAATATATCCGGTCTTTGCCATAAAACCGTCTTCTGCCAGCACTATTAGTCTTTAATTATCAATTTGTGGGCTACTTATGACAAGATTTTGCATGATATATCCGGCCTATTTCCATAAAACCGTCGTCTGCTAGCAGTGTTTAGTCATTAATTTTCTGTGACTTTTTAAAAATGGATATATCCGGTCTTTGCCATAAAACCGTCTTCTGCCAGCAGTATTAGTCTTTAATTATCAATTTGTGGACTACTTATGACAAGATTTTGCATGATATATCCGGTCTTTTGCCATAAAACCGTCGTCTGCTAACAGTGTTTAGTCATTAATTTTCTGACACTTTTTAAAAATGAATATATCCGGTCTTTGCCATAAAACCGTCTTCTGCCAGCACTATTAGTCTTTAATTATCAATTTGTGGACTACTTATGGCAAGATTTTGCATGATATATCCGGTCTTTTGCCATAAAACCGTCTTCTGCCAGCAGTGTTTAGTCATTAATTTTCTGACACTTTTTAAAGATGGATATATCCGATATTTGCCATAAAACCGTCTTCTGCCAGCACTATTAGTCTTTAATTATTAATTTGTGGACTACTTATGGCAAGATTTTGCATGATATATCCGGTCTTTTGCCATAAAACCGTCTTCTGCCAGCAGTGTTTAGTCATTAATTTTCTGACACTTTTTAAAAATGGATATATCAGGTCTTTGCCATAAAACCGTCTTCTGCCAGCACTATTAGTCTTTAATTATCAATTTGTGGACTACTTATGACAAAATTTTGCATGATATATCCAGCCTTTTGCCATGAAACCGTCTTCTGCCAGCAGTGTTTAGTCGTTAATTTTCTGACACTTTTTAAAAATGGATATATCAGGTCTTTGCCATAAAACCGTCTTCTGCCAGCACTATTAGTCTTTAATTATCAATTTGTGGACTACTTATGACAAAATTTTGCATGATATATCCAGCCTTTTGCCATGAAACCGTCTTTTGCCAGCAGTGTTTAGCTATTAATTTTCTGACACATTTTAAAAATGGATATATCAGGTCTTTGCCATAAAACCGTCTTCTGCCAGCACTATTAGTCTTTAATTATCAATTTGTGGACTACTTATGACAAGATATTGCATGATATATCCGGTCTTTTGCCATAAAACCGTCTTCTGCCAGCACTATTAGTCTTTAATTATTAATTTGTGGACTACTTATGGCAAGATTTTGCATGATATATCCGGTCTTTTGCCATAAAACCGTCTTCTGCCAGCAGTGTTTAGTCATTAATTTTCTGACACTTTTTAAAAATGGATATATTCGGTCTTTTCCATAAAACCGTTTTCTGCCAGCACTATTAGTCTTTAATTATTAATTTGTGGACTACTTATGACAAGATTTTGCATGATATATCCGGCTTTTTGCCATGAAACCGTCTTCTGCCCGCAGTGTTTAGTCATTAATTTTCTGACACTTTTTGAAAATAGATATATCCGATATTTGCCATAAAATCGTCTTCTGTCAGCAGTATTAGTCTTTAATTATTAATTTGTGGACTACTTATGGCAAGATTTTGCATGATATATCCGGTTTTTTGCCATAAAACCGTCTTCTGCCAGCAGTGTTTAGTCATTAATTTTCTGACACTTTTTAAAAATGGATATATCCGGTCTTTGCCATAAAACCGTCTTCCGCCAGCAGTATTAGTCTTTAATTATCAATTTGTCGACTATTTATGACAAGATTTTGCATGATATATCCGGTCTTTTCCATAAAACCGTCTTCTGCTAGCAGTGTTTAGTTATTAATTTTCTGACACTTTTTAAAGATGGATATATCCGATATTTGCCATAAAACCGTCTTCTGCCAGCAGTATTAGTCTTTAATTATCAATTTGTGGACTACTTATGACAAGATTTTGCATGATATATCCGGTCTTTTGCCATAAAACCGTCGTCTGCTAACAGTGTTTAGTCATTAATTTTCTGACACTTTTTAAAAATGGATATATCCGGTCTCTGCCATAAAACCGTCTCCTGCCAGCAGTATTAGTCTTTAATTATCAATTTGTGGACTACTTATGACAAGATTTTGCATGATATATCCGGTCTCTGCCATAAAACCGTCTCCTGCCAGCAGTATTAGTCTTTAATTATCAATTTGTGGACTACTTATGACAAGATTTTGCATGATATATCCGGCCTATTGCCATAAAACCGTCGTCTGCTAACAGTGTTTAGTCATTAATTTTCTGACTCTTTTTAAAAATGGATATATCCGGTCTCTGCCATAAAACCGTCTCCTGCCAGCAGTATTAGTCTTTAATTATCAATTTGTGGGCTACTTATGACAAGATTTTGCATGATATATACGGCCTATTGCCATAAAACCGTCTTCTGCTAGCAGTGTTTAGTCATTAATTTTCTGACTCTTTTTAAAAATGGATATATCCGGTCTCTGCCATAAAACCGTCTCCTGCCAGCAGTATTAGTCTTTAATTATCAATTTGTGGGCTACTTATGACAAGATTTTGCATGATATATACGGCCTATTGCCATAAAACCGTCTTCTGCTAGCAGTGTTTAGTCATTAATTTTCTGACTCTTTTTAAAAATGGATATATCCGGTCTCTGCCATAAAACCGTCTCCTGCCAGCAGTATTAGTCTTTAATTATCAATTTGTGGGCTACTTATGACAAGATTTTGCATGATATATACGGCCTATTGCCATAAAACCGTCTTCTGCTAGCAGTGTTTAGTCATTAATTTTCTGACTCTTTTTAAAAATGGATATATCCGGTCTCTGCCATAAAACCGTCTCCTGCCAGCAGTATTAGTCTTTAATTATCAATTTGTGGACTACTTATGACAAGATTTTGCATGATATATCCGGTCTTTTGCCATAAAACCGTCTTCTGCCAGCAGTGTTTAGTCATTAATTTTCTGACACTTTTTAAAAATGGATATATCAGGTCTTTGCCATAAAACCGTCTTCTGCCAGCACTATTAGTCTTTAATTATCAATTTGTGGACTACTTATGACAAAATTTTGCATGATATATCCAGCCTTTTGCCATGAAACCGTCTTCTGCCAGCAGTGTTTAGTCGTTAATTTTCTGACACTTTTTAAAAATGGATATATCAGGTCTTTGCCATAAAACCGTCTTCTGCCAGCACTATTAGTCTTTAATTATCAATTTGTGGACTACTTATGACAAAATTTTGCATGATATATCCAGCCTTTTGCCATGAAACCGTCTTTTGCCAGCAGTGTTTAGCTATTAATTTTCTGACACATTTTAAAAATGGATATATCAGGTCTTTGCCATAAAACCGTCTTCTGCCAGCACTATTAGTCTTTAATTATCAATTTGTGGACTACTTATGACAAGATATTGCATGATATATCCGGTCTTTTGCCATAAAACCGTCTTCTGCCAGCAGTGTTTAGTCATTAATTTTCTGACACTTTTTAAAAATGGATATATTCGGTCTTTTCCATAAAACCGTTTTCTGCCAGCACTATTAGTCTTTAATTATTAATTTGTGGACTACTTATGGCAAGATTTTGCATGATATATCCGGTCTTTTGCCATAAAACCGTCTTCTGCCAGCAGTGTTTAGTCATTAATTTTCTGACACTTTTTAAAAATGGATATATTCGGTCTTTTCCATAAAACCGTTTTCTGCCAGCACTATTAGTCTTTAATTATTAATTTGTGGACTACTTATGGCAAGATTTTGCATGATATATCCGGTCTTTTGCCATAAAACCGTCTTCTGCCAGCAGTGTTTAGTCATTAATTTTCTGACACTTTTTAAAAATGGATATATTCGGTCTTTTCCATAAAACCGTTTTCTGCCAGCACTATTAGTCTTTAATTATTAATTTGTGGACTACTTATGACAAGATTTTGCATGATATATCCGGCTTTTTGCCATGAAACCGTCTTCTGCCCGCAGTGTTTAGTCATTAATTTTCTGACACTTTTTGAAAATAGATATATCCGATATTTGCCATAAAATCGTCTTCTGTCAGCAGTATTAGTCTTTAATTATTAATTTGTGGACTACTTATGGCAAGATTTTGCATGATATATCCGGTTTTTTGCCATAAAACCGTCTTCTGCCAGCAGTGTTTAGTCATTAATTTTCTGACACTTTTTAAAAATGGATATATCCGGTCTTTGCCATAAAACCGTCTTCCGCCAGCAGTATTAGTCTTTAATTATCAATTTGTCGACTATTTATGACAAGATTTTGCATGATATATCCGGTCTTTTCCATAAAACCGTCTTCTGCTAGCAGTGTTTAGTTATTAATTTTCTGACACTTTTTAAAGATGGATATATCCGATATTTGCCATAAAACCGTCTTCTGCCAGCAGTATTAGTCTTTAATTATCAATTTGTGGACTACTTATGACAAGATTTTGCATGATATATCCGGTCTTTTGCCATAAAACCGTCGTCTGCTAACAGTGTTTAGTCATTAATTTTCTGACACTTTTTAAAAATGGATATATCCGGTCTCTGCCATAAAACCGTCTCCTGCCAGCAGTATTAGTCTTTAATTATCAATTTGTGGACTACTTATGACAAGATTTTGCATGATATATCCGGTCTCTGCCATAAAACCGTCTCCTGCCAGCAGTATTAGTCTTTAATTATCAATTTGTGGACTACTTATGACAAGATTTTGCATGATATATCCGGCCTATTGCCATAAAACCGTCGTCTGCTAACAGTGTTTAGTCATTAATTTTCTGACTCTTTTTAAAAATGGATATATCCGGTCTCTGCCATAAAACCGTCTCCTGCCAGCAGTATTAGTCTTTAATTATCAATTTGTGGGCTACTTATGACAAGATTTTGCATGATATATACGGCCTATTGCCATAAAACCGTCTTCTGCTAGCAGTGTTTAGTCATTAATTTTCTGACTCTTTTTAAAAATGGATATATCCGGTCTCTGCCATAAAACCGTCTCCTGCCAGCAGTATTAGTCTTTAATTATCAATTTGTGGGCTACTTATGACAAGATTTTGCATGATATATACGGCCTATTGCCATAAAACCGTCTTCTGCTAGCAGTGTTTAGTCATTAATTTTCTGACTCTTTTTAAAAATGGATATATCCGGTCTCTGCCATAAAACCGTCTCCTGCCAGCAGTATTAGTCTTTAATTATCAATTTGTGGACTACTTATGACAAGATTTTGCATGATATATCCGGTCTTTTGCCATAAAACCGTCTTCTGCCAGCACTATTAGTCTAGAAGCAGTATCAAGTCTTCAGGAAATAATATCAAGTCTTTTAGAAGCGATATCAAATTTTCTTGGGGCACTATCAACTCTTCTGGAACCATTTCAAGTATCTTAGAAGTAATATCAAGTCTTCTAAAAACGATGTTAAGTTTTCTAGAAGTATTTCAAGTCATCCAAAAGCTACATTAAGTCTTCTAGAAGCATTTTCAGTCTATCAAAAACAGCATTAAGCATTCTATAAGCAGTGTCAAGTCTTCTAGAAGTATTTCAAGTCTTCCAGAAGCTGTATGAAGTTTTCTGGAAGCATTTTTGGTATTTTAGCAGCAGTGTCAAGTGTTCTAGAAGCAGTATCAAGTCTTCCACAAACAGTGTTATATCGGCAATATCGAGTCTATTGGAACCATTTCAAATCCTGACAGTTTTTGGTCTTCTGCCATGAATATTTGGTATTCTGTCAATAGTTAGATATTTTATTTTGGAAGCAAAATCAAATTTTGCTAATGCAATTGCTTGCTTTTTTTCAAGTCTTCTAGAAGCAACATCAAGTATTTCAATTCAAATATACTAAAGATATAAAAGATATATTTGAATTGAAGTAAAACCACCAAATATCTTAGACGGCACTAAGATAACGTGTGATACATTATTTTAAAGAAGAGACTTCAATCTTTAATTTGATATTTTGAATTCCAATATAATCCAGATAAATTTAATAACTTTAGCAAAAAGAAAAAAAATTAATATTAATTTTGCGTATTTCTAGAAATAAATTTAATTTTTCCGGGATACGATTGAGTTTATTGAGTTCCTTTAAAATCAAAGTTCTCCACGTCGAGACTACGGGCGTAATTTGAAATTCCAAACTTGAGGGGAGCTGTAACTGAAGAGTTCTGAGGGACAGAAACTCAATCAGTGTACTCCAATTCCAATAAACGAACAAACCGGGTGTCATTTTTTTTTATTCGGTTCAGATGGATTTTCTACGTTTACGTTTTACTTTCTATTTTATTTTGTTTGTTGTACACATCGTGAAAGAGAACTGCATATAAATTACCTTAATATCTAAAAGGGGAACCTTCCTTCTCCTTTCTCGGAGTTGAAACTTTTTCAGGACAAAACTTTTTTAATTTCACCTCGGGAACTTGCGAGGTAAGAGGAAGATGGATTGCCAATGAGGTGTTGTTTTTATTTATTTTTTTTGTTTAAATAAATTTATTCATTGGTGGATTAAGAGAAAGACTAAATTAATACTTACAGTTTATATTGAGGGTAATTCGTTTGCTAACTGCTGGTGGTACATCGTTACTGGCAATGCAAAGGTAGACGCCCATTTGCTGCCTGTCTAAATGAAATAGATTCAAGGTGCTACCACTAAATGTGTCAACTGAAATAAATGGTGCAATAAATTCGCGAGAATTTTATTAAAACCGCAAAGCTAACCTTTTTCGACGTCTAACGGTGTTTCTTTTAGCAAAATATGTTTACTATCTTCCCTCCTCCATAAAACCCTTGGTTCTGGTTGACCCCTAGCCCTACATGTAAGTGTGACATTATCTTTTTCAGTTACAGTTACATCCCCACTCGTCCCCTCGTCATCAATATCCGGGGAGACTACAACGAAACTCGAAATAAAATTTATTTTTCTTATTAAAAAAAAGAAATAAAATAAAACCTTGAACGTCAATACACCCATAAATTTTTTTCATAGAGTTCGTATTAATCTGGCAAACGTAGCATCCGCGATCGGACTCTTTCAGCTGCCTTATCCTCAACTGCCAGGTCCTCAGTTTCTCGTCGTGCGCTACGTTTATCCGCGGATTATGAGTAATTACTCTCGTATCCAGGCTGAGTACGGTTTGGTCGTCCGCTTTCATCCAACCAACCTAAAAATTAAAACCCGAATAAATCTAAAAAAAATTCTTATTCGCAAAAAGAATCATCTTGGAACGGACTCATTGAAAATGGAAAAAGTTTTTACCTTGTACTGCCCCAAATCGTTTACAGTACAACTCAAAACTGCCTCCCTTCCGACTGCCGCCGTAACATTCCTTATTGGTTCGTTAAAATCGGGAACTGGTTCGTAAAACGGCATGGAACTCGATATTTGAGATGGTTGTCCAACTAAATTAAAATCATTAACTAGAAATTCGTTTTGCATCAATTTTTTGATTACAATGGCAAAAGATAAAGTCAAAAACATTAATCTTTAAAAAAGTAACTGATAACTTATGACTGAAAGTAAAATGATAAATGATTTTTACAATTATGATTGGACTTTGAGTGAAGAGACTTAAGAAAATGTTAATTAGCAAAATAAACTGCTAAAAAATGTACGGAACTGCAATGGTCATACTTTGATTTGCAGCAAATTGTTTGGAATACTGGAATTGCAAACTCAATTTATAAGCATGTCTGGAATTACACAAAAGGAACTTAAAAAATCCCAAGAATTTCAAAGAGTGTAGGCAAAATTTTAAGAAAGTGCCTGGAATTGCAATGATAAATGATTTTTCCAAGTATGATTGGACTTTGAGTGAACAGACTTAAGAAAAGGTCAATTGCCAAAGTAAACTGCTAAAAAATGTTTGGAACTGCAATGGTCATACTTTGATTTGCAGCAAATTGTCTGAAATACTGGAATTGAAAAACTAAATGTTTATAATTACACTAAAGGAACTTAAAAAATCTCAAGAATTACAGTGGTTGTAGGCAAAATTTTAAGAAGGTGCCTGGAATTGCAATGATAAATGATTTTTAAAAGTATAATTGGACTTTGATTGAACAGACTTAAGAAAATGTCAATTGCCAAAGTAAACTGCCAAAAAATGTTTGGAACTGCAATGGTCATACTTCAATTTGCAGCAAATTGTTTGAAATACTGGAATTGAAAAACTAAATGTTTATAATTACACTAAAGGAACTTAAAAATCCCAAGAATTACAATGGTTGTAGGCAAAATTTTAAGAAGGTGCCTGGAATTGCAAACTCAATTTATAAGCATGTCTGGAATTACACAAAAGGAACTTAAAAAATCCCAAGAATTTCAAAGAGTGTAAGCAAAATTTTAAGAAAGTGCCTGGAATTGCAATGATAAATGATTTTTCCAAGTATGATTGGACTTTGAGTGAACAGACTTAAGAAAATGTCAATTGCCAAAGTAAACTGCTAAAAAATGTTTGGAACTGCAATGGTCATACTTTGATTTGCAGCAAATTGTTTGAAATACTGGAATTGAAAAACTAAATGTTTATAATTACACTAAAGGAACTTAAAAAATCTCAAGAATTACAGTGGTTGTAGGCAAAATTTTAAGAAGGTGCCTGGAATTGCAATGATAAATGATTTTTAAAAGTATAATTGGACTTTGATTGAACAGACTTAAGAAAATGTCAATTGCCAAAGTAAACTGCCAAAAAATGTTTGGAACTGCAATGGTCATACTTCAATTTGCAGCAAATTGTTTGAAATACTGGAATTGAAAAACTAAATGTTTATAATTACACTAAAGGAACTTAAAAATCCCAAGAATTACAATGGTTGTAGGCAAAATTTTAAGAAGGTGCCTGGAATTGCAATGATAAATGATTTTTGCAAGTATAATTGGACTTTGAGTGAACAGACCTAAGAAAATGTCAATTGCCAAAGTAAACTGCCAAAAACTGTTTGGAACTGCAATGGTCATACTTTGATTTGCAGCAAATTGTTTGAAATACTGGAATAGCAAACTCAATTTATAAGCATGTCTGGAATTACAGCAAAGGAACTTAAAAAATCCTAAGAATTACAATGGTTGTAGGCAAAATTTTAAGAAGATGCCTGGAATTGCAATGATAAATGATTTTTACAAGTATGATTGAACTTTGAGTGAACAGACTTAAGAAAATGTCAATTGCCAAAGTGAACTGCCAAAAACTGTTTGGAACTGCAATGGTCATACTTTGATTTGCAGCAAATTGTTTGGAATACTGGAATTGCAAACTCAATTTATAAGCATGTCTGGAATTACAGCAAAGTAACTTAAAAAATCCCAAGAATTACAATGGTTGTAGGTAAAATTTTAAGAAGGTGCCTGGAATTGCAATGATAAATGATTTTTACAAGTATGATTGGACTTTGAGTGAACAGACTTAAGAAAATGTCAATTGCCAAAGTAAACTGCTAAAAATGTTTGGAACTGCAATGGTCATACTTTGATTTGCAGCAAATTGTTTGGAATACTGGAATTGCAAACTCAATTTTTAAGCATGTCTGGAATTACAGCAAAGGAACTTAAAAAATCCCAAGAATTACAATGGTTGTAGGCAAAATTTTAAGAAGGTGCCTGGAATTGCAATGATAAATGATTTTTGCAAGTATAATTGGACTTTGAGTGAACAGACTTAAGAAAATGTCAATTGCCAAAGTAAACTGCCAAAAACTGTTTGGAACTGCAATGGTTATACTTTGATTTGCAGCAAATTGTTTGGAATACTGGAATTGCAAACTCAATTTATAAGCATGTCTGGAATTACAGCAAAGTAACTTAAAAAATCCCAAGAATTACAATGGTTGTGGGTAAAATTTTAAGAAGGTGCCTGGAATTGCAATGATAAATGATTTTTACAAGTATGATTGGACTTTGAGTGAACAGACTTAAGAAAATGTCAATTGCCAAAGTAAACTGCCAAAAACTGTTTGGAACTGCAATGGTCATACTTTAATTTGCAGCGAATTGTTTGGAATACTGGAATTGCAAACTCAATTTATATGCATGTCTGGAATTACAGTAAAGGAGCTTAAAAAATCCCAAGAATTACAACGGTTGTAGGCAAAATTTTAAGAAGGCGCCTGGAATTGCAATGATAAATGATTTTTGCAAGTACAATTGGTCTTTGAGTGAACAGACCTAAGAAAATGTCAATTGCCAAAGTAAACTGCCAAAAACTGTTTGGAACTGCAATGGTCATACTTTAATTTGCAGCGAATTGTTTGGAATACTGGAATTGCAAACTCAATTTATATGCATGTCTGGAATTACAGTAAAGGAGCTTAAAAAATCCCAAGAATTACAACGGTTGTAGGCAAAATTTTAAGAAGGCGCCTGGAATTGCAATGATAAATGATTTTTGCAAGTATAATTGGTCTTTGAGTGAACAGACCTAAGAAAATGTCAATTGCCAAAGTAAACTGCCAAAAACTGTTTGGAACTGCAATGGTCATACTTTAATTTGCAGCGAATTGTTTGGAATACTGGAATTGCAAACTCAATTTATATGCATGTCTGGAATTACAGTAAAGGAGCTTAAAAAATCCCAAGAATTACAACGGTTGTAGGCAAAATTTTAAGAAGGCGCCTGGAATTGCAATGATAAATGATTTTTGCAAGTATAATTGGTCTTTGAGTGAACAGACCTAAGAAAATGTCAATTGCCAAAGTAAACTGCCAAAAACTGTTTGGAACTGCAATGGTCATACTTTAATTTGCAGCGAATTGTTTGGAATACTGGAATTGCAAACTCAATTTATATGCATGTCTGGAATTACAGTAAAGGAGCTTAAAAAATCCCAAGAATTACAACGGTTGTAGGCAAAATTTTAAGAAGGCGCCTGGAATTGCAATGATAAATGATTTTTGCAAGTATAATTGGTCTTTGAGTGAACAGACCTAAGAAAATGTCAATTGCCAAAGTAAACTGCCAAAAACTGTTTGGAACTGCAATGGTCATACTTTAATTTGCAGCGAATTGTTTGGAATACTGGAATTGCAAACTCAATTTATATGCATGTCTGGAATTACAGCAAAGGAACTTAAAAAATCCCAAGAATTACAATGGTTGTAGGCAAAATTTTAAGAAGGTGCCTGGAATTGCAATGATAAATGATTTTTGCAAGTATAATTGGTCTTTGAGTGAACAGACCTAAGAAAATGTCAATTGCCAAAGTAAACTGCCAAAAACTGTTTGGAACTGCAATGGTCATACTTTAATTTGCAGCGAATTGTTTGGAATACTGGAATTGCAAACTCAATTTATATGCATGTCTGGAATTACAGCAAAGGAACTTAAAAAATCCCAAGAATTACAATGGTTGTAGGCAAAATTTTAAGAAGGTGCCTGGAATTGCAATGATAAATGATTTTTGCAAGTATAATTGGTCTTTGAGTGAACAGACCTAAGAAAATGTCAATTGCCAAAGTAAACTGCCAAAAACTGTTTGGAACTGCAATGGTCATACTTTAATTTGCAGCGAATTGTTTGGAATACTGGAATTGCAAACTCAATTTATATGCATGTCTGGAATTACAGTAAAGGAGCTTAAAAAATCCCAAGAATTACAACGGTTGTAGGCAAAATTTTAAGAAGGCGCCTGGAATTGCAATGATAAATGATTTTTGCAAGTATAATTGGTCTTTGAGTGAACAGACCTAAGAAAATGTCAATTGCCAAAGTAAACTGCCAAAAACTGTTTGGAACTGCAATGGTCATACTTTAATTTGCAGCGAATTGTTTGGAATACTGGAATTGCAAACTCAATTTATATGCATGTCTGGAATTACAGTAAAGGAGCTTAAAAAATCCCAAGAATTACAACGGTTGTAGGCAAAATTTTAAGAAGGCGCCTGGAATTGCAATGATAAATGATTTTTGCAAGTATAATTGGTCTTTGAGTGAACAGACCTAAGAAAATGTCAATTGCCAAAGTAAACTGCCAAAAACTGTTTGGAACTGCAATGGTCATACTTTAATTTGCAGCGAATTGTTTGGAATACTGGAATTGCAAACTCAATTTATATGCATGTCTGGAATTACAGTAAAGGAGCTTAAAAAATCCCAAGAATTACAACGGTTGTAGGCAAAATTTTAAGAAGGCGCCTGGAATTGCAATGATAAATGATTTTTGCAAGTATAATTGGTCTTTGAGTGAACAGACCTAAGAAAATGTCAATTGCCAAAGTAAACTGCCAAAAACTGTTTGGAACTGCAATGGTCATACTTTAATTTGCAGCGAATTGTTTGGAATACTGGAATTGCAAACTCAATTTATATGCATGTCTGGAATTACAGCAAAGGAACTTAAAAAATCCCAAGAATTACAATGGTTGTAGGCAAAATTTTAAGAAGGTGCCTGGAATTGCAATGATAAATGATTTTTGCAAGTATAATTGGTCTTTGAGTGAACAGACCTAAGAAAATGTCAATTGCCAAAGTAAACTGCCAAAAACTGTTTGGAACTGCAATGGTCATACTTTAATTTGCAGCGAATTGTTTGGAATACTGGAATTGCAAACTCAATTTATATGCATGTCTGGAATTACAGCAAAGGAACTTAAAAAATCCCAAGAATTACAATGGTTGTAGGCAAAATTTTAAGAAGGTGCCTGGAATTGCAATGATAAATGATTTTTGCAAGTATAATTGGTCTTTGAGTGAACAGACCTAAGAAAATGTCAATTGCCAAAGTAAACTGCCAAAAACTGTTTGGAACTGCAATGGTCATACTTTAATTTGCAGCGAATTGTTTGGAATACTGGAATTGCAAACTCAATTTATATGCATGTCTGGAATTACAGTAAAGGAGCTTAAAAAATCCCAAGAATTACAACGGTTGTAGGCAAAATTTTAAGAAGGCGCCTGGAATTGCAATGATAAATGATTTTTGCAAGTATAATTGGTCTTTGAGTGAACAGACCTAAGAAAATGTCAATTGCCAAAGTAAACTGCCAAAAACTGTTTGGAACTGCAATGGTCATACTTTAATTTGCAGCGAATTGTTTGGAATACTGGAATTGCAAACTCAATTTATATGCATGTCTGGAATTACAGTAAAGGAGCTTAAAAAATCCCAAGAATTACAACGGTTGTAGGCAAAATTTTAAGAAGGCGCCTGGAATTGCAATGATAAATGATTTTTGCAAGTATAATTGGTCTTTGAGTGAACAGACCTAAGAAAATGTCAATTGCCAAAGTAAACTGCCAAAAACTGTTTGGAACTGCAATGGTCATACTTTAATTTGCAGCGAATTGTTTGGAATACTGGAATTGCAAACTCAATTTATATGCATGTCTGGAATTACAGTAAAGGAGCTTAAAAAATCCCAAGAATTACAACGGTTGTAGGCAAAATTTTAAGAAGGCGCCTGGAATTGCAATGATAAATGATTTTTGCAAGTATAATTGGTCTTTGAGTGAACAGACCTAAGAAAATGTCAATTGCCAAAGTAAACTGCCAAAAACTGTTTGGAACTGCAATGGTCATACTTTAATTTGCAGCGAATTGTTTGGAATACTGGAATTGCAAACTCAATTTATATGCATGTCTGGAATTACAGCAAAGGAACTTAAAAAATCCCAAGAATTACAATGGCTGTAGGCAAAATTTTAAGAAGGTGCCTGGAATTGCAATGATAAATGATTTTTGCAAGTATAATTGGTCTTTGAGTGAACAGACCTAAGAAAATGTCAATTGCCAAAGTAAACTGCCAAAAACTGTTTGGAACTGCAATGGTCATACTTTAATTTGCAGCGAATTGTTTGGAATACTGGAATTGCAAACTCAATTTATATGCATGTCTGGAATTACAGCAAAGGAACTTAAAAAATCCCAAGAATTACAATGGTTGTAGGCAAAATTTTAAGAAGGTGCCTGGAATTGCAATGATAAATGATTTTTGCAAGTATAATTGGTCTTTGAGTGAACAGACCTAAGAAAATGTCAATTGCCAAAGTAAACTGCCAAAAACTGTTTGGAACTGCAATGGTCATACTTTAATTTGCAGCGAATTGTTTGGAATACTGGAATTGCAAACTCAATTTATATGCATGTCTGGAATTACAGTAAAGGAGCTTAAAAAATCCCAAGAATTACAACGGTTGTAGGCAAAATTTTAAGAAGGCGCCTGGAATTGCAATGATAAATGATTTTTGCAAGTATAATTGGTCTTTGAGTGAACAGACCTAAGAAAATGTCAATTGCCAAAGTAAACTGCCAAAAACTGTTTGGAACTGCAATGGTCATACTTTAATTTGCAGCGAATTGTTTGGAATACTGGAATTGCAAACTCAATTTATATGCATGTCTGGAATTACAGCAAAGGAACTTAAAAAATCCCAAGAATTACAATGGTTGTAGGCAAAATTTTAAGAAGGTGCCTGGAATTGCAATGATAAATGATTTTTGCAAGTATAATTGGTCTTTGAGTGAACAGACCTAAGAAAATGTCAATTGCCAAAGTAAACTGCCAAAAACTGTTTGGAACTGCAATGGTCATACTTTAATTTGCAGCGAATTGTTTGGAATACTGGAATTGCAAACTCAATTTATATGCATGTCTGGAATTACAGCAAAGGAACTTAAAAAATCCCAAGAATTACAATGGTTGTAGGCAAAATTTTAAGAAGGTGCCTGGAATTGCAATGATAAATGATTTTTGCAAGTATAATTGGTCTTTGAGTGAACAGACCTAAGAAAATGTCAATTGCCAAAGTAAACTGCCAAAAACTGTTTGGAACTGCAATGGTCATACTTTAATTTGCAGCGAATTGTTTGGAATACTGGAATTGCAAACTCAATTTATATGCATGTCTGGAATTACAGTAAAGGAGCTTAAAAAATCCCAAGAATTACAACGGTTGTAGGCAAAATTTTAAGAAGGCGCCTGGAATTGCAATGATAAATGATTTTTGCAAGTATAATTGGTCTTTGAGTGAACAGACCTAAGAAAATGTCAATTGCCAAAGTAAACTGCCAAAAACTGTTTGGAACTGCAATGGTCATACTTTAATTTGCAGCGAATTGTTTGGAATACTGGAATTGCAAACTCAATTTATATGCATGTCTGGAATTACAGCAAAGGAACTTAAAAAATCCCAAGAATTACAATGGTTGTAGGCAAAATTTTAAGAAGGTGCCTGGAATTGCAATGATAAATGATTTTTGCAAGTATAATTGGTCTTTGAGTGAACAGACCTAAGAAAATGTCAATTGCCAAAGTAAACTGCCAAAAACTGTTTGGAACTGCAATGGTCATACTTTAATTTGCAGCGAATTGTTTGGAATACTGGAATTGCAAACTCAATTTATATGCATGTCTGGAATTACAGTAAAGGAGCTTAAAAAATCCCAAGAATTACAACGGTTGTAGGCAAAATTTTAAGAAGGCGCCTGGAATTGCAATGATAAATGATTTTTGCAAGTATAATTGGTCTTTGAGTGAACAGACCTAAGAAAATGTCAATTGCCAAAGTAAACTGCCAAAAACTGTTTGGAACTGCAATGGTCATACTTTAATTTGCAGCGAATTGTTTGGAATACTGGAATTGCAAACTCAATTTATATGCATGTCTGGAATTACAGCAAAGGAACTTAAAAAATCCCAAGAATTACAATGGTTGTAGGCAAAATTTTAAGAAGGTGCCTGGAATTGCAATGATAAATGATTTTTGCAAGTATAATTGGTCTTTGAGTGAACAGACCTAAGAAAATGTCAATTGCCAAAGTAAACTGCCAAAAACTGTTTGGAACTGCAATGGTCATACTTTAATTTGCAGCGAATTGTTTGGAATACTGGAATTGCAAACTCAATTTATATGCATGTCTGGAATTACAGCAAAGGAACTTAAAAAATCCCAAGAATTACAATGGTTGTAGGCAAAATTTTAAGAAGGTGCCTGGAATTGCAATGATAAATGATTTTTGCAAGTATAATTGGTCTTTGAGTGAACAGACCTAAGAAAATGTCAATTGCCAAAGTAAACTGCCAAAAACTGTTTGGAACTGCAATGGTCATACTTTAATTTGCAGCGAATTGTTTGGAATACTGGAATTGCAAACTCAATTTATATGCATGTCTGGAATTACAGCAAAGGAACTTAAAAAATCCCAAGAATTACAATGGTTGTAGGCAAAATTTTAAGAAGGTGCCTGGAATTGCAATGATAAATGATTTTTGCAAGTATAATTGGTCTTTGAGTGAACAGACCTAAGAAAATGTCAATTGCCAAAGTAAACTGCCAAAAACTGTTTGGAACTGCAATGGTCATACTTTAATTTGCAGCGAATTGTTTGGAATACTGGAATTGCAAACTCAATTTATATGCATGTCTGGAATTACAGCAAAGGAACTTAAAAAATCCCAAGAATTACAATGGTTGTAGGCAAAATTTTAAGAAGGTGCCTGGAATTGCAATGATAAATGATTTTTGCAAGTATAATTGGTCTTTGAGTGAACAGACCTAAGAAAATGTCAATTGCCAAAGTAAACTGCCAAAAACTGTTTGGAACTGCAATGGTCATACTTTAATTTGCAGCGAATTGTTTGGAATACTGGAATTGCAAACTCAATTTATATGCATGTCTGGAATTACAGCAAAGGAACTTAAAAAATCCCAAGAATTACAATGGTTGTAGGCAAAATTTTAAGAAGGTGCCTGGAATTGCAATGATAAATGATTTTTGCAAGTATAATTGGTCTTTGAGTGAACAGACCTAAGAAAATGTCAATTGCCAAAGTAAACTGCCAAAAACTGTTTGGAACTGCAATGGTCATACTTTAATTTGCAGCGAATTGTTTGGAATACTGGAATTGCAAACTCAATTTATATGCATGTCTGGAATTACAGCAAAGGAACTTAAAAAATCCCAAGAATTACAATGGTTGTAGGCAAAATTTTAAGAAGGTGCCTGGAATTGCAATGATAAATGATTTTTGCAAGTATAATTGGTCTTTGAGTGAACAGACCTAAGAAAATGTCAATTGCCAAAGTAAACTGCCAAAAACTGTTTGGAACTGCAATGGTCATACTTTAATTTGCAGCGAATTGTTTGGAATACTGGAATTGCAAACTCAATTTATATGCATGTCTGGAATTACAGCAAAGGAACTTAAAAAATCCCAAGAATTACAATGGTTGTAGGCAAAATTTTAAGAAGGTGCCTGGAATTGCAATGATAAATGATTTTTACAAGTATGATTGGACTTTGAGTGAACAGACTTAAGAAAATGTCAATTGCCAAAGTAAACTGCTAAAAATGTTTGGAACTGCAATGGTCATACTTTGATTTGCAGCAAATTGTTTGGAATACTGGAATTGCAAACTCAATTTATAAGCATGTCTGGAATTACAGCAAAGGATCTTAAAAAATCCCAAGAATTACAATGGTTGTAGGCAAAATTTTAAGAAGGCGCCTGGAATTGCAATGATAAATGATTTTTGCAAGTATAATTGGTCTTTGAGTGAACAGACCTAAGAAAATGTCAATTGCCAAAGTAAACTGCCAAAAACTGTTTGGAACTGCAATGGTCATACTTTAATTTGCAGCGAATTGTTTGGAATACTGGAATTGCAAACTCAATTTATATGCATGTCTGGAATTACAGTAAAGGAGCTTAAAAAATCCCAAGAATTACAATGGTTGTAGGCAAAATTTTAAGAAGGTGCCCGGAATTGCAATGATAAATGATTTTTACAAGTATGATTGGACTTTGAGTGAACAGACCTAAGAAAATGTCAATTGCCAAAGTAAACTGCCAAAAACTGTTTGGAACTGCAATGGTCATACTTTAATTTGCAGCAAATTGTTTGAAATACTGGAATTGCAAACTCAATTTATATGCATGTCTGGAATTACAGTAAAGGAGCTTAAAAAATCCCAAGAATTACAATGGTTGTAGGCAAAATTTTAAGAAGGTGCCCGGAATTGCAATGATAAATGATTTTTACAAGTATGATTGGACTTTGAGTGAACAGACCTAAGAAAATGTCAATTGCCAAAGTAAACTGCCAAAAACTGTTTGGAACTGCAATGGTCATACTTTAATTTGCAGCGAATTGTTTGGAATACTGGAATTGCAAACTCAATTTATATGCATGTCTGGAATTACAGTAAAGGAGCTTAAAAAATCCCAAGAATTACAACGGTTGTAGGCAAAATTTTAAGAAGGCGCCTGGAATTGCAATGATAAATGATTTTTGCAAGTATAATTGGTCTTTGAGTGAACAGACCTAAGAAAATGTCAATTGCCAAAGTAAACTGCCAAAAACTGTTTGGAACTGCAATGGTCATACTTTAATTTGCAGCGAATTGTTTGGAATACTGGAATTGCAAACTCAATTTTTAAGCATGTCTGGAATTACAGCAAAGGAACTTAAAAAATCCCAAGAATTACAATGGTTGTAGGCAAAATTTTAAGAAGGTGCCTGGAATTGCAATGATAAATGATTTTTACAAGTATGATTGGACTTTGAGTGAACAGACTTAAGAAAATGTCAATTGCCAAAGTAAACTGCTAAAAATGTTTGGAACTGCAATGGTCATACTTTGATTTGCAGCAAATTGTTTGGAATACTGGAATTGCAAACTCAATTTATAAGCATGTCTGGAATTACAGCAAAGGAACTTAAAAAATCCCAAGAATTACAATGGTTGTAGGCAAAATTTTAAGAAGGTGCCCGAAATTGCAATGATAAATGATTTTTCCAAGTATGATTGGACTTTGAGTGAACAGACTTAAGAAAATGTCAATTGCCAAAGTAAACTGCTAAAAATGTTTGGAACTGCAATGGTCATACTTTGATTTGCAGCAAATTGTTTGGAATACTGGAATTGCAAACTCAATTTATAAGCATGTCTGGAATTACAGCAAAGGAACTTAAAAAATCCCAAGAATTACAATGGTTGTAGGCAAAATTTTAAGAAGGTGCCCGAAATTGCAATGATAAATGATTTTTCCAAGTATGATTGGACTTTGAGTGAACAGACTTAAGAAAATGTCAATTGCCAAAGTAAACTGCCAAAAACTGTTTGGAACTGCAATGGTCATACTTTAATTTGCAGCGAATTGTTTGGAATACTGGAATTGCAAACTCAATTTATATGCATGTCTGGAATTACAGTAAAGGAGCTTAAAAAATCCCAAGAATTACAACGGTTGTAGGCAAAATTTTAAGAAGGCGCCTGGAATTGCAATGATAAATGATTTTTGCAAGTATAATTGGTCTTTGAGTGAACAGACCTAAGAAAATGTCAATTGCCAAAGTAAACTGCCAAAAACTGTTTGGAACTGCAATGGTCATACTTTAATTTGCAGCGAATTGTTTGGAATACTGGAATTGCAAACTCAATTTATATGCATGTCTGGAATTACAGTAAAGGAGCTTAAAAAATCCCAAGAATTACAACGGTTGTAGGCAAAATTTTAAGAAGGCGCCTGGAATTGCAATGATAAATGATTTTTGCAAGTATAGTTGGTCTTTGAGTGAACAGACCTAAGAAAATGTCAATTGCCAAAGTAAACTGCCAAAAACTGTTTGGAATTGCAATGGTCATACTTTAATTTGCAGCAAATTGTTTGAAATACTGGAATTGCAAACTCAATTTTTAAGCATGTCTGGAATTACAGCAAAGTAACTTAAAAAATCCCAAGAATTACAATGGTTGTAGGTAAAATTTTAAGAAGGTGCCTGGAATTGCAATGATAAATGATTTTTCCAAGTATGATTGGACTTTGAGTGAACAGACTTAAGAAAATGTCAATTGCCAAAGTAAACTGCCAAAAACTGTTTGGAACTGCAATGGTCATACTTTGATTTGCAGCAAATTGTTTGAAATACTGGAATAGCAAAGTCAGTTTATAAGCATGTCTGGAATTACAGCAAAGGAACTTAAAAAATCCCAAGAATTACAATGGTTGTAGGCAAAATTTTAAGAAGGTGCCTGGAATTGCAATGATAAATGATTTTTGCAAGTATAATTGGACTTTGAGTGAACAGACTTAAGAAAATGTTAATTGCCAAAGTAAACTGCCAAAAACTGTTTGGAACTGCAATGGTCATACTTTGATTTGCAGCAAATTGTTTGAAATACTGGAATAGCAAAGTCAGTTTATAAGCATGTCTGGAATTACAGCAAAGGAACTTAAAAAATCCCAAGAATTACAATGGTTGTAGGCAAAATTTTAAGAAGGTGCCTGGAATTGCAATGATAAATGATTTTTGCAAGTATAATTGGACTTTGAGTGAACAGACTTAAGAAAATGTCAATTGCCAAAGTAAACTGCCAAAAACTGTTTGGAACTGCAATGGTCATACTTTAATTTGCAGCAAATTGTTTGAAATACTGGAATTGCAAACTCAATTTTTAAGCATGTCTGGAATTACAGCAAAGGAACTTAAAAAATCCCAAGAATTACAATGGTTGTAGGCAAAATTTTAAGAAGGTGCCTGGAATTGCAATGATAAATGATTTTTACAAGTATGATTGGACTTTGAGTGAACAGACTTAAGAAAATGTCAATTGCCAAAGTAAACTGCTAAAAATGTTTGGAACTGCAATGGTCATACTTTGATTTGCAGCAAATTGTTTGGAATACTGGAATTGCAAACTCAATTTATAAGCATGTCTGGAATTACAGCAAAGGATCTTAAAAAATCCCAAGAATTACAATGGTTGTAGGCAAAATTTTAAGAAGGTGCCCGAATTTGCAATGATAAATGATTTTTCCAAGTATGATTGGACTTTGAGTGAACAGACTTAAGAAAATGTCAATTGCCAAAGTAAACTGCTAAAAATGTTTGGAACTGCAATGGTCATACTTTGATTTGCAGCAAATTGTTTGGAATACTGGAATTGCAAACTCAATTTATAAGCATGTCTGGAATTACAGCAAAGGATCTTAAAAAATCCCAAGAATTACAATGGTTGTAGGCAAAATTTTAAGAAGGTGCCCGAAATTGCAATGATAAATGATTTTTCCAAGTATGATTGGACTTTGAGTGAACAGACTTAAGAAAATGTCAATTGCCAAAGTAAACTGCCAAAAACTGTTTGGAACTGCAATGGTCATACTTTGATTTGCAGCAAATTGTTTGAAATACTGTAATAGCAAAGTCAGTTTATAAGCATGTCTGGAATTACAGCAAAAGAACTTAAAAAATCCCAAGAATTACAACGGTTGTAGGCAAAATTTTAAGAAGGCGCCTGGAATTGCAATGATAAATGATTTTTGCAAGTATAATTGGTCTTTGAGTGAACAGACCTAAGAAAATGTCAATTGCCAAAGTAAACTGCCAAAAACTGTTTGGAATTGCAATGGTCATACTTTAATTTGCAGCAAATTGTTTGAAATACTGGAATTGCAAACTCAATTTTTAAGCATGTCTGGAATTACAGCAAAGTAACTTAAAAAATCCCAAGAATTACAATGGTTGTAGGTAAAATTTTAAGAAGGTGCCTGGAATTGCAATGATAAATGATTTTTCCAAGTATGATTGGACTTTGAGTGAACAGACTTAAGAAAATGTCAATTGCCAAAGTAAACTGCCAAAAACTGTTTGGAACTGCAATGGTCATACTTTGATTTGCAGCAAATTGTTTGAAATACTGGAATAGCAAAGTCAGTTTATAAGCATGTCTGGAATTACAGCAAAGGAACTTAAAAAATCCCAAGAATTACAATGGTTGTAGGCAAAATTTTAAGAAGGTGCCTGGAATTGCAATGATAAATGATTTTTGCAAGTATAATTGGACTTTGAGTGAACAGACTTAAGAAAATGTTAATTGCCAAAGTAAACTGCCAAAAACTGTTTGGAACTGCAATGGTCATACTTTGATTTGCAGCAAATTGTTTGAAATACTGGAATAGCAAAGTCAGTTTATAAGCATGTCTGGAATTACAGCAAAGGAACTTAAAAAATCCCAAGAATTACAATGGTTGTAGGCAAAATTTTAAGAAGGTGCCTGGAATTGCAATGATAAATGATTTTTGCAAGTATAATTGGACTTTGAGTGAACAGACTTAAGAAAATGTCAATTGCCAAAGTAAACTGCCAAAAACTGTTTGGAACTGCAATGGTCATACTTTGATTTGCAGCAAATTGTTTGAAATACTGGAATAGCAAAGTCAGTTTATAAGCATGTCTGGAATTACAGCAAAGGAACTTAAAAAATCCCAAGAATTACAACGGTTGTAGGCAAAATTTTAAGAAGGCGCCTGGAATTGCAATGATAAATGATTTTTGCAAGTATAATTGGTCTTTGAGTGAACAGACCTAAGAAAATGTCAATTGCCAAAGTAAACTGCCAAAAACTGTTTGGAACTGCAATGGTCATACTTTAATTTGCAGCAAATTGTTTGAAATACTGGAATTGCAAACTCAATTTTTAAGCATGTCTGGAATTACAGCAAAGGAACTTAAAAAATCCCAAGAATTACAATGGTTGTAGGCAAAATTTTAAGAAGGTGCCCGAATTTGCAATGATAAATGATTTTTCCAAGTATGATTGGACTTTGAGTGAACAGACTTAAGAAAATGTCAATTGCCAAAGTAAACTGCTAAAAATGTTTGGAACTGCAATGGTCATACTTTGATTTGCAGCAAATTGTTTGGAATACTGGAATTGCAAACTCAATTTATAAGCATGTCTGGAATTACAGCAGAGGATCTTAAAAAATCCCAAGAATTACAATGGTTGTAGGCAAAATTTTAAGAAGGTGCCCGAATTTGCAATGATAAATGATTTTTCCAAGTATGATTGGACTTTGAGTGAACAGACTTAAGAAAATGTCAATTGCCAAAGTAAACTGCTAAAAATGTTTGGAACTGCAATGGTCATACTTTGATTTGCAGCAAATTGTTTGGAATACTGGAATTGCAAACTCAATTTATAAGCATGTCTGGAATTACAGCAAAGGATCTTAAAAAATCCCAAGAATTACAATGGTTGTAGGCAAAATTTTAAGAAGGTGCCCGAAATTGCAATGATAAATGATTTTTCCAAGTATGATTGGACTTTGAGTGAACAGACTTAAGAAAATGTCAATTGCCAAAGTAAACTGCCAAAAACTGTTTGGAACTGCAATGGTCATACTTTGATTTGCAGCAAATTGTTTGAAATACTGTAATAGCAAAGTCAGTTTATAAGCATGTCTGGAATTACAGCAAAAGAACTTAAAAAATCCCAAGAATTACAACGGTTGTAGGCAAAATTTTAAGAAGGCGCCTGGAATTGCAATGATAAATGATTTTTGCAAGTATAATTGGTCTTTGAGTGAACAGACCTAAGAAAATGTCAATTGCCAAAATAAACTGCCAAAAACTGTTTGGAACTGCAATGGTCATACTTTAATTTGCAGCGAATTGTTTGGAATACTGGAATTGCAAACTCAATTTATATGCATGTCTGGAATTACAGTAAAGGAGCTTAAAAAATCCCAAGAATTACAATGGTTGTAGGCAAAATTTTAAGAAGGTGCCCGAAATTGCAATGATAAATGATTTTTCCAAGTATGATTGGACTTTGAGTGAACAGACTTAAGAAAATGTCAATTGCCAAAGTAAACTGCCAAAAACTGTTTGGAACTGCAATGGTCATACTTTGATTTGCAGCAAATTGTTTGAAATACTGGAATAGCAAAGTCAGTTTATAAGCATGTCTGGAATTACAGCAAAGGAACTTAAAAAATCCCAAGAATTACAACGGTTGTAGGCAAAATTTTAAGAAGGCGCCTGGAATTGCAATGATAAATGATTTTTGCAAGTATAATTGGTCTTTGAGTGAACAGACCTAAGAAAATGTCAATTGCCAAAGTAAACTGCCAAAAACTGTTTGGAACTGCAATGGTCATACTTTAATTTGCAGCAAATTGTTTGAAATACTGGAATTGCAAACTCAATTTTTAAGCATGTCTGGAATTACAGCAAAGGAACTTAAAAAATCCCAAGAATTACAATGGTTGTAGGCAAAATTTTAAGAAGGTGCCTGGAATTGCAAGGATAAATGATTTTTACAAGAATGATTGGACTTTGAGTGAACAGACTTAAGAAAATGTCAATTGCCAAAGTAAACTGCTAAAAAATGTTTGGAACTGCAATGGTCATACTTAAATTTGCAATAAATTGTTTGGAATACTGGAATTGAAAAACTAAATGTTTATAATTACACTAAAGGAACTTAAAAAATGCCAAGAAATAAAAAAATGTCTCAATCCAAAACAGTCGAATTAAAAATGTTGAAAAATTTCTGGAAATGAAAAAATATTTAAAGAATATTAAGATAACAATTTTTGGGTCAACCCATCCGAAAAATTCCTTCTCTACCCATAAAAGATAAAAAGAAATTCCCACTTAGAATAGAAAATGTCCCTTAACACTGAAACATTAAGAAATGCAATCTAGGATTTCATCACCTTAACCAGGATATGAATGCGATTAAACCAAAATCTCTCAGCCAACATAAAAGGAACGTATCGTTCGAATAATTAAAAAACAAGATAAAAAGAAATAATTTTAAGAAACCCAAAGATAAATGTAGCGGTGTCAGAACGCTCTATTTACTTTCAATTCGGGCGGATAGAAACGTTTAGAGACTCAGTGTTTCTCGTTAACATATTTAATGTCCTTTGTACGTAGATGGAATTTTAAAACAGCTCTCGTAAGCGAAATATAACTCTATTATCCCGCGTGTGGATGTGCATCTAAATAAGAACATCAAGTTTTGAAAGTGGAGAATTCGTTGGTGCTACAACATAATTTACTCGTCATTTTTCGTACGCGGGAAAATTAGTTTTTAAAAATTGAAAACTTACCTGGGATTGAATACGCCGAGACGAATAGGACAGACACTAAGGCCAGCATAGTTACGTTAACCGCTTCGAGACGACCTTAAAGATGCTATCGAATGAAAAATGAGCTCGAAATCAGCCGACAATTCATCTTGTCACATCGATCTGCAAGAAAAAATAATAAAAAAGTTTGAAACCCGGCGATAATTAATGATTGTGGGAGGGATATTAATTGCTATTTGTTAATTTAAATTTAAATTGAGATTTAATGCATTAAAAATGTAGAGGGGAACAAAAAAAATTCTACACTAATTAATTTGTTAAGTATTAATAATAATAGATTATCGTATTAGTAGAAAAGTTAATACTGGTGACCAAAGCACGACATCCTTGACAAAATATCAGATGGTTGATAAGCAACAAGACTAGATACTGTTGGCAGAAGATGCATTGACTACAGACTGCTTACAAAAGCTAGATAACTTGGTACTGCTAAGAAAAATTGAATTCTGCTGCAAGAAGATTGTGGTGCAAAAACTTATGTGCATGTTGTGTTGAAAACTTAATGCTGGTGATAGAAGGACGATATTCTAGACACAATACAAGATGGTTAGTGAGCAACAAGACTAGATACTGTTATCAAATGACTGATTGACTACAGATTGCTTGCAAAAGCTAGATAACTCGGCACTGCTAAGAAAAAATTGAACCCTGCTGGAAGAAGACTGCGGTGCTCGTTGAAAACTTAATGCTGATGATAGAAGGACGATATTCTAGACACAATACAAGATGGTTAGTGAGCAACAAGACTAGATACTGTTATCAGATGACTAATTGACTACAAATTGCTTACAAAAGCTAGATAACTCCGTATTGCTAAGAAAAAATTGAACTCTGCTGGAAGAAGACTGCGGTGCTAGTTGAAAACTTAATGCTGATGATAGAAGGACGATATTCTAGACATAATACAAGATGGTTAGTGAGCAACAAGACTAGATACTGTTATCAGATGACTAATTGACTACAAATTGCTTACAAAAGCTAGATAACTCGGTATTGCTAAGAAAAAATTGAACTCTGCTGGAAGAAGACTGCGGTGCTAGTTGAAAACTTAATGCTGATGATAGAAGGACGATATTCTAGACATAATACAAGATGGTTAGTGAGCAACAAGACTAGATACTGTTATCAGATGACTAATTGACTACAAATTGCATACAAAAGCTAGATAACTCGGTATTGCTAAGAAAAAATTGAACTCTGCTGGAAGAAGACTGCGGTGCTAGTTGAAAACTTAATGCTGATGATAGAAGGACGATATTCTAGACATAATACAAGATGGTTAGTGAGCAACAAGACTAGATACTGTTATCAGATGACTAATTGACTAAAAATTGCTTACAAAAGCTAGATAACTCGGTATTGCTAAGAAAAAATTGAACTCTGCTGGAAGAAGACTGCGGTGCTAATTGAAAACTTAATGCTGATGATAGAAGGACGATATTCTAGACACAATACAAGATGGTTAGTGAGCAACAAGACTAGATACTGTTATCAGATGACTGATTGACTACAGATTACTTACTAAAGCTAGATAACTCGGTACTGCTAAGAAAAAATTGAACTCTGCTGGAAGAAGACTGCGGTGCTGGTTGAAAACTTAATGCTGGTGATAGAAGGACGATATTTTAGACAAAATACCAGATGGTTAGTGAGCAACAAGACTAGATACTGTTATCAGATGACTGATTGACTACAGATTGCTTACAAAAGCTAGATAACTCGGTACTGCTAAGAAAAAATTGAACTCTGCTGGAAGAAGACTGCGGTGCTAGTTGAAAACTTAATGCTGGTGATGGAAGGACGATATTTTAGACAAAATACCAGATGGTTAGTGAGCAACAAGACTAGATACTGTTATCAGATGACTGATTGACTACAGATTGCTTACAAAAGCTAGATAACTCGGTACTGCTAAGAAAAAATTGAATTCTGCTGGAAGAAGACTGCGGTGCTAGTTGAAAACTTAATGCTGGTGATAGAAGGACGATATTTTAGACAAAATACCAGATGGTTGGTGAGCAACAAGACTAGATACTGTTATCAGATGACTGATTGACTACAGATTGCTTACAAAAGCTAGATAACTCGGTACTGCTAAGAAAAAATTGAACTCTGCTGGAAGAAGACTGCGGTGCTAGTTGAAAACTTAATGCTGGTGATGGAAGGACGATATTTTAGACAAAATACCAGATGGTTAGTGAGCAACAAGACTAGATACTGTTATCAGGTGACTGATTGACTATAGATTGCTTACAAAAGTTAGATAACTCGGTATTGCTAAGAAAAATTGAACTCTGCTGGAAGAAGACTGCGGTGCTAGTTGAAAACTTAATGCTGATGATAGAAGGACGATATTCTAGACATAATACAAGATGGTTAGTAAGCAACAAGACTAGATACTGTTATCAGATGACTGATTGACTACAAATTGCTTACAAAAGCTAGATAACTCGGTACTGCTAAGAAGAAATTGAAATCTGCTGGAGGAAGATGCGGTGCGAGTTGAAAACTTAATGCTGGTGATAGAAGGACGATATTTTAGACAAAATACCAGATGGTTAGTGAGCAACAATACTAGATACTGTTATCAGAAGACTGATTGATTACAAATTGCTTACAAAAGCTAGATAACTCGGTACTGCTAAGAAAAAATTGAACTCTGCTGGAAGAAGACTGCGGTGCTCGTTGAAAACTTAATGCTGATGATAGAAGAACGATATTCTAGGCACAATACAAGATGGTTAGTGAGCAACAAGACTAGATACTGTTATCAAATGACTGATTAACTACAGATTGCTTGCAAAAGCTAGATAACTCGGCACTGCTAAGAAAAAATTGAACCCTGCTGGAAGAAGACTGCGGTGCTCGTTGAAAACTTAATGCTGGTGATAGAAGGACGATATTCTAGACACAATACAAGATGGTTGGTGAGCAACAAGACTAGATACTGTTATCAAATGACTGATTGACTACAGATTGCTTGCAAAAGTTAGATAACTCGGCACTGCTAAGAAAAAATTGAACTCTGCTGGAAGAAGACTGCGGTGCTCGTTGAAAACTTAATGCTGATGATAGAAGGACGATATTCTAGACACAATACAAGATGGTTAGTGAGCAACAAGACTAGATACTGTTATCAAATGACTGATTGACTACAGATTGCTTGCAAAAGCTAGATAACTCGGCACTGCTAAGAAAAAATTGAACCCTGCTGGAAGAAGACTGCGGTGCTCGTTGAAAACTTAATGCTGATGATAGAAGGACGATATTCTAGACACAATACAAGATGGTTAGTGAGCAACAAGACTAGATACTGTTATCAGATGACTAATTGACTACAAATTGCTTACAAAAGCTAGATAACTCGGTATTGCTAAGAAAAAATTGAACTCTGCTGGAAGAAGACTGCGGTGCTAGTTGAAAACTTAATGCTGATGATAGAAGGACGATATTCTAGACATAATACAAGATGGTTAGTGAGCAACAAGACTAGATACTGTTATCAGATGACTGATTGAATATAGATTGCTTACAAAAGCTAGATAACTTGGTATTGCTAAGAAAAATTGAACTCTGCTGGAAGAAGATTGTGATGCTAGTTGAAAACTTAATGCTGATGATAGAAGGACGATATTCTAGACATAATACAAGATGGTTAGTGAGCAACAAGACTAGATACTGTTATCAGATGACTGATTGACTACAGATTGCTTACAAAAGCTAGATAACTCGGTACTGCTAAGAAAAAATTGAACTCTGCTGGAAGAAGACTGCGGTGCTAGTTGAAAACTTAATGCTGGTGATGGAAGGACGATATTTTAGACAAAATACCAGATGGTTAGTGAGCAACAAGACTAGATACTGTTATCAGGTGACTGATTGACTATAGATTGCTTACAAAAGTTAGATAACTTGGTATTGCTAAGAAAAATTGAACTCTGCTGGAAGAAGACTGCGGTGCTAGTTGAAAACTTAATGCTGATGATAGAAGGACGATATTCTAGACATAATACAAGATGGTTAGTAAGCAACAAGACTAGATACTGTTATCAGATGACTGATTGACTACAAATTGCTTACAAAAGCTAGATAACTCGGTACTGCTAAGAAGAAATTGAAATCTGCTGGAGGAAGATGCGGTGCGAGTTGAAAACTTAATGCTGGTGATAGAAGGACGATATTTTAGACAAAATACCAGATGGTTAGTGAGCAACAATACTAGATACTGTTATCAGAAGACTGATTGATTACAAATTGCTTACAAAAGCTAGATAACTCGGTACTGCTAAGAAAAAATTGAACTCTGCTGGAAGAAGACTGCGGTGCTCGTTGAAAACTTAATGCTGATGATAGAAGGACGATATTCTAGGCACAATACAAGATGGTTAGTGAGCAACAAGACTAGATACTGTTATCAAATGACTGATTAACTACAGATTGCTTGCAAAAGCTAGATAACTCGGCACTGCTAAGAAAAAATTGAACCCTGCTGGAAGAAGACTGCGGTGCTCGTTGAAAACTTAATGCTGATGATAGAAGGACGATATTCTAGACACAATACAAGATGGTTAGTGAGCAACAAGACTAGATACTGTTATCAGATGACTGATTGACTACAGATTGCTTACAAAAGCTAGATAACTCGGTACTGCTAAGAAAAAATTGAACTCTGCTGGAAGAAGACTGCGGTGCTAGTTAAAAATTTAATGCTGATGATAGAAGGACGATATTCTAGACACAATACAAGATGGTTAGTGAGCAACAAGACTAGATACTGTTATCAAATGACTGATTGACTACAGATTGCTTGCAAAAGCTAGATAACTCGGCACTGCTAAGAAAAAATTGAACCCTGCTGGAAGAAGACTGCGGTGCTCGTTGAAAACTTAATGCTGGTGATAGAAGGACGATATTCTAGACACAATACAAGATGGTTGGTGAGCAACAAGACTAGATACTGTTATCAAATGACTGATTGACTACAGATTGCTTGCAAAAGTTAGATAACTCGGCACTGCTAAGAAAAAATTGAACTCTGCTGGAAGAAGACTGCGGTGCTCGTTGAAAACTTAATGCTGATGATAGAAGGACGATATTCTAGACACAATACAAGATGGTTAGTGAGCAACAAGACTAGATACTGTTATCAAATGACTGATTGACTACAGATTGCTTGCAAAAGTTAGATAACTCGGCACTGCTAAGAAAAAATTGAACTCTGCTGGAAGAAGACTGCGGTGCTCGTTGAAAACTTAATGCTGATGATAGAAGGACGATATTCTAGACACAATACAAGATGGTTAGTGAGCAACAAGACTAGATACTGTTATCAAATGACTGATTGACTACAGATTGCTTGCAAAAGCTAGATAACTTGGCACTGCTAAGAAAAAATTGAACCCTGCTGGAAGAAGACTGCGGTGCTCGTTGAAAACTTAATGCTGATGATAGAAGGACGATATTCTAGACACAATACAAGATGGTTAGTGAGCAACAAGACTAGATACTGTTATCAGATGACTAATTGACTACAAATTGCTTACAAAAGCTAGATAACTCGGTATTGCTAAGAAAAAATTGAACTCTGCTGGAAGAAGACTGCGGTGCTAGTTGAAAACTTAATGCTGATGATAGAAGGACGATATTCTAGACATAATACAAGATGGTTAGTGAGCAACAAGACTAGATACTGTTATCAGATGACTAATTGACTGCAAATTGCTTACAAAAGCTAGATAACTCGGTACTGCTAAGAAAAAATTGAACTCTGGTGGAAGAAGACTATGGTACTAGTTGAAAACTTGATGCTGATGATAGAAGGACGATATTCTAGACAAAATTCCAGATGGCTAGTAAGCATGAAGACTAGATACTGTTAGCAGAAGATGAATTGACTACAGACTGCTTACAGAAGATGATAGAAGGATGACATTCTTGAAAAAATACCTGTTACAGATAGCAATTAGCTAACCTTATTATAAAACTACTATCCGTACCAAAAGACTATCGAATTAAAAATGAGTTTGAAATCAGTCAAGAATCAATTCATCTTGTCACCTCGATTTGCAAGAATAAAACAACCAAAAAAAGTTTGAACTCGCGATAATTAATTAATGCTATTAAAAGAGTTATTAATTGTTATTTGTTAAATTACAAATTATTTAAAATTGAGATATAACCCCTTAAAATGTGTAGTTTCAAAGAGGAAAAAGAAATTTTTTAATAAAACGGTGGAAACGTAAGCATTAAGGTAATGAAAACGTGGTTAAATTGCGGTCGCATCAACGGCTTAGTTCGTGTGGGGTAACTTCACCTAAAGTTCAAATCAAACGGGTCGTAACAATTTCTAAAGTAATATTTGAAATAAACCCCCAAACCGAACATGGAAATGTTTGTTAAATACTATCAAATAAATATATAATTGGTAAAGATGTTTCACTTAATCTGAAGATGGTCTATCTAGTAAAGCTACATCCTTTTGATAAAAGGGAGGAAAAAGGAAACAACTCGAAGTTATGGTAATACGAGATCGTTAATATAATTGAACAGGGAAAAGCCGAAGCGGGAGAGTTCGGATTAAATTAAACAAGTTTAAAATAACGGTTTTGAAAGCCGAGCTAAAATTATACAGGCTTTCGTTAAATTTGTTAAAATGAGATACTTGCAATTAGCAGATACCGATTATAATTACATTAATATGTTAATCTGTTTTGTTTGTTATTAAGATTAATTATTTACGACCACCTTTATTATTAGTTCGAGAGAAACGCACTTTCATTAGTATATGGGCTACATTTTGCTGATTAAACCCACCTGAATATGTAGAGGACACAATAATAAATTGAGAAGAATCATATTTTTTTTTAATTATTATTAATTGATTTTATTTAACGTAAATAATTTGAATTTTTATTCAGTTTTAATGAGTATTCGTAACGTTACTTGTTAAAATTAATAATGTGTGCAATCGCCCATTACATTTAACTTTGGCCGTTTAAAGTTGAATCTAAACAACCCAAACTAAAACGGGTCAAATCAAAAAGTTTGCCCGAAACTCGCACGTTGATTGAAATCTCAAACTAATTTAATTTGTTGAGACTTACTTCGCAGTACTCGCTTCAATTAACGAAAAAAAGATTTACTATTTAAATTTGTTATCAATGTCTTATCGTAATATGATTTTTTTTTGGGGGGGGGGGGGGGAATTGGAATCGATCATTAGGGGGAAAATAAATCGTATAAAGGAAGGGTTTTAACACCGGCCCCATGTGTTCGATGATTGAAAATTCCGGGTGAAATCCTTCCGGACAAGTTTTTAACGTCGACATGTTCAACGTGAAACCTTTTATGAATCGAAAATAATATGACAGCTCAATCCATCATCACATTTTTTTTGCACGTTAACGGGTGCAAAACATGAGAAGCTAAAATATTAGATTAAAAAAAGTTATGTTGTATAAAATAATCATAAAAAGGACTATCAATCAGATTTAGTGTTAGTTATAGTTTTAATTGAATATAATAAAAATTCAGATAAAAATGGTGTGGGGTAAAAAAGATAAAACTTAATAACGTAATAAAAAGGATGGTGGAATAAAAACATAAGAGGAACTAAAAAAATTGTTTAAAATTCCACAATACTATTTTTGGAAAATTGAGAGATATACTTGAGTAGATAGAGAAGAAAAAACTTTTTTATGGCAGTGCTAATGCAAAGTTAGAACTAATATTTTAACTGGAATTAGAATCAATCGGATTGGGCTAAATAAATTAATTATAAATTATTAGTTTCTAGTTTTTAATAAATTGCTTAACCCGAATGATTTAGTTTTAGTTGATACTAATTTTAGTTCAGTACAAACAGGAAAAATAATGGTATTACTAACTGTACTATACAACAATCTAAAACTGAATAAGAACGAAAAGTAGAGTTTAAAACATTTAGCTGTACTTCTTGTAAGACGGAACCCAATCCAACCCAACCCAACCCAACTAAACCTAGCTTCAAAATTAACACCAGACTTAAATAATGAGTCATCACGGAAAAGAAAACTGGAGCAGGAGACAGTTTTAAAAGACAAGCAGCTGCGATTCTACAGAATAAAGCTGAAACAAGAGAAGCAATGGGAAAACCGACTACTATTTTGATAAGAGATCTAGACGCAGGTACAACCTCGAATGAGGTAAAGGAAGCGATTCAAAAAGAGGTTGGGACAAAGTTAGAAGCGAATATGTTTAGAATAAATATATTCAACGACAGAAGAAAGCAAGATAAAAAGACGGCGGCAGTAACCTTAACCAGGAAGCATGCTGACATAATGTTAGATAAAGGTAATGTAAAAATAGATTGGTCTAGATGTAGAGTACATGAAATGATAACACCAGATAGGTGTTATAAATGTGGAGAGTTAGGGCATTTGGCGAAAGAATGCCAAAACAAGAAAAATGAAAAAAGGCAATTATGTAACAATTGCCAAAAGCCTGGTCATAAGATGTATGAGTGTAAAGAGGAATCATTTTGTAGAGACTGCAAGACAAAAGGACACAAGATGAACACTATGACGTGTCCAGCTTACAGAAGTGAAGTGCATAAGAAATTAGAATCAAGAAAAAATGAAAATTAAAGTGTTACAGTTAAACTTTAATAGAGTGAGTGCCGCACATGATTTAGTGGAAAAACAAGTTCGGGAAAGTGATATAAATTTAGTGATCGGATATGAACCAAATATTAATTTGGAGTCAAAGCAGTACTGTGACAAGAATTGTGATGCATGTGTATAGAAACATGTGTGTAATAAGTTATTTTGAAGGTTATGGTTTTGTGTGTGTAGAATTATCACAATTTGTGATAATTTCCTGTTATTTTTCTCCAAATAAGTTGATTGAAGAATTTGAAGTTTTGCTTCACAACATACAGATTATGTTAAGGAAGTTTGACAAGGATGTCTTGATTGGAGGGGATTTGAACGCCAAAATGGTTCAGGCAGGCTCAAGTATTTCTAATAGAAGAGGAGAAATGCTAGAACTATGGTTGGCTTCAAATAATCTAATCGTTCTAAACCAAGGCAACATTCCGACATTTTCTGGACCAGCTGGAGAATCCTTAGTGGATTTTACGGCTGCTTCGATCAACTTAGGTAGAAGAGTAAGAAATTGGTGTGTGGATCTAGAAAGTGATCATTTAAGTGATCATAGAACTATTATGTATGAAATAGGAGAGTGTGTTAGATGTGAAAGTGAAATTAATTTTGGCAGGTGGGTAGCTTCTGAAAGGAATTTGGAGAAAATGATGAAAGATGAAACTCCATTTTTTGATAAGGATGAAGCGAGAACACCAGAAAATTTAATCAAAAATATACAGAGAGTTTGTAATAAGTATTGTGTTAAGAAAAATGGCAGAAATTTTAGCCACAAACCAGTATACTGGTGGAACGATGAAATTGCAGAAAAAAGAAAAGAATACAATAGAATAAGAAGAAGCTTAACACGAAGTAGAGGGAGGGCTATTTTTGATTTGGAATTAATTGAAAATTTGAAGTTAGAACTAAAAAACAAAAGAAAAGAACTTAAAAAACTCATTGGAAAGAGTAAGAAAGATAAATGGAACCAACTATGTTCAGATCTTGAAGAAGATGTCTGGGGAAAGGCATACCAAATAATTACCAAAAGATTGAAACTGAAAAACAGAAATGGTATTGAGGATAAGAACAAGTCAGTAAACTGTTTCCTAAACATGAAGCTTTTACATGGGAGGCTAGGGATGGTCCACTAAACTCAATTCCCTTTACAGTGGAGGAACTCTCAGTGGCGGTAAGTAATTTAAGAAAAAAGAAAGCCCCGGGACCGGATGCCATTCCATCTGAAATAGTTGGATTGTTGGCATCGAAGTATTCAAAGGATTTTTTAGAGGTATACAATGACTGTGTGTCTAAAGGTATATTTCCGAAAATCTGGAAAAGTGCAAGACTTGTACTTATTGAGAAGCCGAAGAAAGCAGGACAACCTTTGGCGTATAGACCTCTATGTCTATTGGATACGACGGGGAAACTTTTGGAAGGATTACTGAGAATGCGATTGGTTGTAGAAGCGGAGGAGAATAACCTTCTACATGAAAACCAATATGGATTTAGGAAGGGAAGATCCACTGTACAAGCGATTGAAAAAGTGCAGAAAAGCATTGATAAGATAAAGGAAAAGGCTTTAAAGAATAAAAAATTCTGTCCCTTAGTAATTTTGGACATCAAAAATGCTTTTGATTCTGCACTGAAATAATCGGATCCTTAGTTAGTGGAAAAATAAGTCCCTATCTGGTAGAAATGATAAGAAGTTACTTGTCGGAGAGAAACATCATAGCTCCGAATGGAAAAGTTTACGAGATGTCTTGTGGAGTGCCTCAAGGATCTCTATTTATGGAATCTATATTATGATAGAATTCTAAGAGTGGAATTGGAGACCGAAGTAGAGATCATTAGTTATGCTGATGATCTGGCATTGTTGGTCATTGGTCGGGATGAGTGTGAACTGCAAGACTTAAGATTAAACAAGACTTATTGATAAACTTGATGAGATGGGTCTTGACATAGCTCCACATAAAACAGAAATGGTTTTACTTCAAAGGAGAAGAAAGATAAGATCTCTTAACCTTGAAGTAAATGGGTCTGTAATTGAAAGTGCTGAAAGGGTCAATTAATCAATAAAGACATTACCATGACGAAACATATTGAAGAGGTAACAAGTACATTATTCAACTTTAATATGTCAACTGAGTAAGACGTGCTTGTGCTGCACTCCGCTAAACATAGTCGTTAAAAGGTGTATTAGTTGAGTTTTGCCATATTATGGCTGGTAAAACGCGTTCAGCGACCACGTCTGTATCAGACAAGGATGAATTTGTGAAATCGTGCATAATTGATATTATTAAAGATAAAGACTTTTTAAATATTCTGCGCGATACTATTTCGAAGGAGGTGGAACGTGTTTTTATCGAAAAAATCAAGTCTCTCCACGACCGGATCGAGCAACTGAGCCAGGAAAACATCGCACTGGTCGCGAGGTGTGACGACTTGGAACAATATTCGCGGCGATCTAGCGTGCGTATTCATGGTTTGACCAAATGTCCTCCAAGTGAAGTTGAAAACTCGGTTCTTAAGTTGTTTAATGAAACTATGAACCTTAAAATCGATCAAAGTGCTATCGACCGATGTCACGCTGTTGGTCAGCGGACTAAACATGGAACGCAAGCTGTTCTTGTCAAGTTTGTGAGTTACAGGGATCGGCGAATGGTTATGACTAATAGAAAGCGGCTCAAGGGGAAGAAAATATCAATAGCAGAGGATCTAACGAGAGAGCGCTTCCGTTTGTATCGTGAGGCAGTTGACCGGTTTGGTTTCGGGTTTGTTTGGACTCTGGATGGCTCAATCTTTGTAAACTGTAAAGGAAACAAAACAAGGGTGCGGTCCTTCGGCGATCTGGATCAGCTGGGTGCCTCTCAGAGTCAATTACTAGCAACCTAATTATTGTATCTTGTCATTGTAAGTAGCTCCCTTTATATGCTTATTGAGTTACTTAAATTTAATCTCTGTTTCTGCGCGATTCTCGATGTTTTCATTATAACCTTTATAAGTTTTTCTTTATAAGTTATATATAATAATTCTCTGTTTTGTTAATTTACTTTATACCTGATTTTACTTACATTATTCATGTCGCGCGGTGCAGCGGAGGCATTGATCGCGGATTGCTCCTGCACGTTATTGCTGTGTGCTTCTTATAGAGTGCTTGTTGAATTATTATTTTGTTTTGCTTTTATTTTTTCATTTTTTGTTTCTCTCCCATGGCTGCTTTTTGCGGGTTGGCGGCTGCTCACCTGAATGTCCGTTCACTCGTGGCTCATTTTGACAGTGTACGTCACGTTATTCTGGAAAATAACTTTTCCATCTTTGCTTTATCTGAAAGTTGGCTCTCGGAGGATATCTCTAGCGATCTGGTTAACATCTCTGGTTATCATCTCTATAGACGAGATCGTGTTGGTAGAGGGGGAGGAGTTGCAATATACGTGCAGAACGATTTGAAGTCTACTCTGGTGGAGAGTAGTGATTCTATTGAGCAATGCTGGATATCCTTTACTATAAATAAAATAAAAATCCGTTTCGGTGTCAGCTATAGGTCAGAATTGTACAAGAAAAGATTTTATATTGATGAGCTGGAAACCTCCCTCTCCTTAATGCGTCCCTGCTGTGATCTCTGTGTCCTGTGTGGTGACTTCAATATTGACCTGCTTGATTTGGCTGACGCTTACTGTGATGAGTTTCTGACGATGCTTGGGAACTTTGATTTATCGTTAGCCATTGATCAACCGACTAGGATAACTGCCACTAAAGGTAGCTTAATTGATGCAATTTTTTGCAACTTACATGAACTTATTGTTGAGGCAAAGGTTGTTTCTGTCCACGATGTGAGTGATCATGAACTCGTTTCTTGCAAATTCAATTTATCTTTTGAGGCGTCTGGCTCCTCTAGGTATGTTCGGTCTCTAAAATATTTTGACCTGTCCCTTTTTTTGGCCTTCTTGCGGACTCTTCCTTTTGA
Organism: Onthophagus sagittarius; assembly: GCA_036711965.1. NCBI lineage: Eukaryota > Metazoa > Arthropoda > Insecta > Coleoptera > Scarabaeidae > Onthophagus > Onthophagus sagittarius. The sequence goes on along the minus strand of JASERS010000010.1, from coordinate 18,468,032 downwards.
TAATATATTTTACTTACGTGATATCGATGAGAAAGTAAATTTATTTAATTGTTTGTTAACTTTAGCTATTGATAGATTTGCCCCGCTAGTTAAGGTTTCTGGTGACCACGTCCCTTGCCCGTGGCTTACTGATAATATTCGGGTTATGCAGGACTTAAGAAATAAAGCCTTTTCTAAATATAAAAGAACAAAGAATCTGGCCGATTGGAATTATTATAAGGATTTGAGGAATCTGGTGAATAATTCTATTAAAAATGAGAAGCGTGCCTTTATGACTCATGAAATCCAAAATTCTGCTAATCCGTGGAAAGTGCTACGCCGAAATAATCTACTTAAACTTCAGTATCATTCCTTGCCAAATATCTTAAAAAACCCTTCTGAACTAAACGACTATTTTTTGAAGTCCCAGTGCTTTGGTGATTGTAAAGTTGATAATCTGATAACCATTTTCAACAACTCTAAGTTTGGCCCTAATACCTTTAAATTTAGTCTCATTTCAGAAAGTTCTATCATGAAAGTATTACAGAGCGTAAGGTCGAATGCTATTGGTGCGGATGGTATTGGAATTCATTTTATTAAAATGGCTTGTCCTGTAATTTTATCTCATATAGTAAACATAATTAATACTTGTCTGCTGGAAGGTGTTTTTCCTTCAATATGGAAAAAATCGATTGTCATTCCGATACCTAAAGTGTCTAATCCCACTGATTATTCTTCCTTGAGGCCCATAAGTATACTGTGTTCTTTGTCCAAGGTCTTGGAAAAGATTGTTAACAGCCAGTTGATAGACTTCCTGGACTCCGAGCGCATCATTCCGGTGAACCAATCAGGCTTCAGGGAGGGTCATGGATGCGAGTCTGCTCTGAATAACATAGTTGACGACATTGTCAAAGCTACTGACTCCAATAAGTTGACCCTGTTAGGATTGCTGGACTTCTCGAAGGCGTTTGATACACTTAACCATAATTTATTACTGTCAATTCTTAAGCATATTGGTGCCGACTCCGACGTGCTGAATTTTTTCTTCAACTACCTTAAAGGTAGAATTCAGTCGGTCAGTATTGAGGGCAACGTCTCTGGTCCATTGGATATCAAGTCTGGGGTGCCGCAGGGTTCGGTATTGGGGCCCACCTTGTTTAAGATTTATACTATAAATTTTAACAGCTTTGTCGATTTTTGCAAGATTCATTATTATGCTGATGACACTCAGATCTACCTGTCCTTCCCTGAAAGCCACTTTGAAGAAGGGCTTAATGAGTTTAAACGTGATCTTTTTAATATCATCAGAGAGGCTCAGGAATACTGTCTTAGAATTAATGAAAGGAAAACCCAAATGATTCTATTTGGTCCTACTAAATTGAAAAAAATCTTTATTGACAGATTCTATTACATTTTGTTGGGAGATGTGCCACTCCCTCTGAGTGGGTCTGTTAGGAACCTTGGCCTAGTTATTGATGAATCGTTAAAGTTTAGGGAACATGTTAATGTGCTGTTGAAGCGAGCATATGGCTCTCTGAGACTGGTTTTCAGTAATCGACATTGCCTTACAAATTCTGTTAAAAAACTCTTGTGTGACTCTCTCGTCTTATCACATTTTAATTATTGTGATAGCATTTACGGTTCATTTATTGACTACCGTCATCAGCAGAAAATTCAAAAACTCCAGAATTCTTGTGTCCGGCTGATCTTTGGCTTGAGAAAGTATGATCATGTCTCTTTTGCTTTTAGGAAACTTAAATGGATGAATATGAAGTCGCGTCGGTATGTTCATAAAGCATGCTTTTATTATAAGATTATAACGGAGCGGAGTCCCCCTTATCTATTCGAGCGAATTAAATTCAGAACGGACGTACACAATGTCAATATCCGGTTCAGGGGTAGGTTAACTCCTCCTTCCCATCGTTTGGAATTTTTTAAGAGATGTTTTTCATACCAAATTACATCTGTGTATAATAATCTTCCTAAATATTTAGTGGGTCTACCCTTGAACCGATTTAAGAAATTTATACGGGACTGGGTTTTGGGTGGATGACTGCGGTCTCGTGCTTGGTGGCCTCGGGGGTTGAGATGCTAGTATGATGTTTTTTGAGCGCTCTATGATATAGTATGTGTTTTAAGTATTGTGCATGTTCGACACTGGCCAGTGGTGCTCAGTTGTCATTGAACTTTTTTTTTGGGTTTATTACTATATTTGATTGGGTTTGAGTGGTAGAACAGGTATTACCTGAACTCCGCCTAAATTCAGGCTTAATATATATATATATATATATTTTTTTTTTTTCTGTAATTCGTTAAGTTCATAACCTTATATATAATGGAATATATATTTTTTTTGTTAGTACTCTTTGTATATGATGAAGCCTGAATAAAGTTATTATTATTATTATTATTATTAAGTAAGGCAACATTCATGAGCAATTTACTTTTAAGGTTGATGCCGAACTTAGGTGGACCAAGATCAAGAAGTAGGAAACATCTTGCATCGACTAGATATACGCCCCACCTATTTGGCAAAGAGCCCTTAAATTTAAAAGGTACCGTGATATGTTGACTAGAGTGAATCGAAAATTTGCAATAGGAATTTGTTCCGCATATCGAACGGTTTCTGCTGAAGGGATTCAGGTTATTGCTGGTATGCCTCCGCTGGACTTACTTGCTGAAGAAAGAACAGCGTTATATAGGAGAGGTAAAGAAGCAAAACGTGAATGTAGAGTAAGTTTATTGAAGGCCTGGCAGAAAAGATGGGATCTCTATGAGGGATGGACAAGAATCCTTATTATAGATTTAGCCGTCTAAAGAAACGTGCGGCTAAATCCTAATGTTGCTAGTTCTAGACCTTATGTTAATACTAAGTTAGGTTGTAGGTCTAGTATTAGTTATATTTTTAGTTCCAGAAGAATTTACAACAATCAAGCATTGAATAGGTATTAAAACTAGAACTAACACTAGATCTAGTACTAGAATGTTTCGGTTTAGCCGTAAACCTGAATCTTTCCAGTACTAGGTCTAGTGTTAGTTCTAGTTTTAAATTGATACTAATATACAATAATCTAAGATTGAATAGCAAAGAAAAGTAGAACCAATACTAACGCTAGAGCTAATACTAGATCCAACCAAACCTAGCTTGAAACCTAACACTAGACATAGAACTAGAAACATTAAGATTTAGCCGTCTAAAGAGACGTGCGGCTAAATCCTAATGTTGCTAGTTCTAGATCTTGTGTTAAGAGGAGATTTATTTCAATCTTACGAACTGCGTGAAGAAACAACTAATTACACTCGAATTATTAGTAATGTTAATGGAATTGTTCCTTGATTATATTGTAACTAATTTACCACCACATCGTGTGTTTTTGATGTTTTTAACGGTAATGTAGCTGATCATTTAACCTATTCTCTGGTACTTGATATTCGATGTTCGAGTGCTGATAAGAGGAATTCTATGCGAGCTGCGGCACAAGTTAAGCTTGTTCGACTAGAATTCGCTTTTTATTGATCATTTAAACGATATAGATGTCTTATATAACCGGTTTTTTGACACTTTTAAATATTTTTATGATCTCTACTGCCCATATGTAATGAGGGGAACTCCCGTAAACTTTGCTTGTCGGAAGAGATGGGTTACTCCCACGGTGATTCTGGCTGGTGAAGAGCTGAAGAATATGCATTGGTTGTTAATTAATGGATTTCCAGAGCTTCGTACGGAATACATTAACAAAAAAAAATCATACAAGGCTTTAATCGATCAAGCAAAAAGAACTTTTTTAGCCGATAGAAACAAAACTCGAGTGCTTTGGTGTTGCATTACTGAGAAGCTAGAACGTCTCAAGAAGCAAAATAATGCTATCGAGTTGTCAATTGAGGGAAAGTTGACTGTTAACGTGGCGGAGTGTTGTAATTATTTTAGTAACTATTTTTCATCAGTCGTTCAGGAAAAATTGATCGCTGCCTATGGGTCATCATTGTCTGATATGTGTAACTCTCTAAGCTCCTCTTTGTACTTTTCTCAAGTTACACATGTTGAGGTTTCTGATGCTATACGAGATCTGAGAACTGTTAGAAGTGTAGGCTGGGATGACGTTTCCGTGGAATGTATTAAATTTGTAAAGGATACTTTACAGCAGTTATTTTGAATCGATCCGTTGAGTTAGGTTTTTTTCCAAACATGCTAAAAGTGGCAAAAGTAACTCCTGTGTTTAAAAAGGGAAATTCCAAAAGCGTCGGCACATCTCTGTTTGCAGCGTCTTTTCGAAAATATTTGAAACAATAATTAAAAAACGATTGCTTTATTTTTTTGACACATATAAAGTCTTGTGTAAGCCCCAGCATGGATTTCGAGAAGTGAGACTGCGATTGTTGATTACTTCACCTATGTTTATCGGCATCTTCGCGCTTTTGACTCTTTGCCTCCTCACTTTATTGAACAAAAATTGTATACTGTTGGAATCCGCGAAAATATACTTAAATGGTTAACTTCCTTTATCACAGATCGTAAATTGAGAGTAGTTCTTTTGAGAGTAGATTTGCCGCGTTTTTTGGAGGATGTACATGTAGTAATGTATGCGGACGACACCTCCATCGCTGTTGCTGTTCGGGATCGGGAGGAGCTTGCTGTTAAAGTCAAAAATGTAATTGAACTTTACGGATTGGTGTACTAGAAATAGAATCATTTTAAATATCCAAAAAACGGTTTGTGTTAATTTTAATATTAGGCGTCCCCTTTCTATTGAATGTTTTGTATGATTGTCTTTACAGAAACAAGCATATTTCTTAGGCTTGACTGTGGATGACGGCGTGACTTTTAAACCGCATATAGACAGCGTATGTAAAAAACGTCCCTGAATAGTCAGTCTCTCTTAAATGCTTACTATGCTTTATGTTATTCTCACTTATCGTACAACAATCTGCTGTGGAGTAGGAGTATAGAATGGCGTCGTGTGTTTGTTGCTGAGAAGCGAATAATCAGATTAATATTCGGATTGCAGAGTAGCGACTCTTGTAGAGAGGTTTTTAAGATTCACGGCATTCCATTTACATTCTTAAAGCAGGAGTGTACGTCAACACCAACCGCAATAGATACACTATGTATGTATCTATCACTATGTATGTATCTTGATACACTATGACCCAACCTTAACTCAACACTGTATATTTGAATCAGAGCCGTCCTAACATATTCGCCCTAAAGCTGGGTTGGACGAACGAAACATGTGCGCCCATCTTTATACAAAATTAAATGCCAAAACAAAAGTCCGCTTCTCAGAGGAAACACTGGGTACATGTATGATGGGAAACCATGCATTTCAATGCAAAAACAACAATATTCGGGTTTAGACGCATATCTCTCAATACTGCTATACGCGAATGATTCCACTTCTAGGTCTAGTGTTAATTATACTTATTAAGTCGCTAAATCAGTTTGTAAAGTACTGTATTTGAGAAAGTAAACTATTCATTGTAGAGGCCTTCGTTAAAAAAACGTTATTAGATGCACGGCTAAACCCAACCCAACCCAATCCAATCTTGTATATTTTTTATCTTAGGATAGCTCTATCCTAAGATATTCGGCGCACCAAGGCTGGGTTGGCGAACGAAACCTTTTCATACAAAATTTAATGGAAAAAACTCTACATCTCAGAGGATAGATTAATGAAAATATCGTAAAACGTGTAATGTGTTGATAACAATAAACTGAACCCTTTTAACCAAGAAATTCTGCACACATACATGATAAAAAGCATCTAGATGATCAAATCATAAGAGCTGTATATAGATATACTTATGTAAGTCAACGCGAAATTAGACACCTTGACTTGCCATTGCTGCAGCACCGCACAACGTTTTTTGAGAAAAGCCCAGAACAACCTAGCTTAGGTTGTAGCTCTAGTATTAGTTATATTTTTAGTTCCAGAAGGATTTACAACAATCAAGCATTGAATAGATATTAAAACTAGAACTAACACTAGACCTAGTACTAGAAAGACTACTAGGTCTAGGGTTAATTCTAGTTTTAGATTAATACCAGCATACAACAATCTAAGATCAATTAAGCACAGTATCCGATATCTTCCAAATCAGACGAGAGAAAAGATAAGAGTCTTTAAGAAATCTTGATGAAATTTTTTTAATTTGTAAAGAAAAGTGTGTACTTTCTTCAAATCGCAACTATACTTGCATATCTCGATTCGTTTTTGAGATATCAAATTATGAACTCAACCTAAATTTGAGGCATTAGATAAAAATAACAATTTTCTTAATCATTGTGGAAAAATCGCAAAAAATCGATTTTTTTATAATATCTTGATAATTTTTTTTATGATCGATAAAGCAAAGTATGTACTTTTTTTTGATCAGAATGATATTGCAATATCTCAATTTGTACTTGAGATATCCAGCTTTGAACTCAATCTGAGTTTTTGGCATAGCATAAAAATGTCTTTAATTATTTTGGAAAATCGTAAAAAATCGAATTTTTTGGATGATAATTTAGAAAGGAGTAAAAAAAAGGTCGATTTCGAATCAAAATTACTCATATACTGTCAAAAAAATTTGTCGATTTTCACAAGACATTAGAATTAACGTCACTACACAAAGCACTAAAATCATAAAAGTTTAGTTAATTACTTGAATCCGGGTTTCTTAAGATTTTATGAAAGTTCCTAATTGTAAGATATTTATATCTAAATAAGAAGATTTTAATCTTATTGTATATTTAAAACAAAATAATTTAGTTTAAATCATAGTATTAAACCAAAACGTCCCAATTGACACAGATTTCCAGTTAAACTCGGAGAAAGTTAATTTCCGCGTTCAAATTGAACGTTTCGTTCGCCGAAAACGCGGAGTTGTCGTTGAAAACGCCGATATATTCTGTCGACAGGCGATTTCGATTTCTGATAAGCCCCCGGTGACCGCCATTTACGCTATTTTTATTTTTCTTTTTGCCAAAAACGAATTTGATTCTTTTTAATCAAAAATTAAAAAAATTTTACTCATTTAATTTAATTATTTGGCATTTTTGATAATAACATACAAATTTTGTATTATTATTTTTTTTAATTTATAACTATGCTTACTATTTTGAGGCGCCTCCACCAATATTTAAAATCCCAAACTTCGCGTAAACTTTTTACTCAAACCCATTACATCGGCGCATTAATAATTCATAAACTAAATGTTCACATAAGCACGATTTTTATTTAATTTTTCTTTTTTTGGGGGGGATTTATTAAAATTAAAATTGTTTTAAAAAAAGTTTTTCGATCGAAACTTTTAATCGGCGCTTTCGCGTGATATTTGACGGTTATGGGTATAAACTGTTCGGTTGTTCTGGTTATACTATGGGCGTCGCGACGACAAGCGTCGCTTCGCTTCGCTTCGACGGTCATGCGCTCGAGCGCAACTAAACGTAACATAAGCCTGGTATGCGATCGTCGTGGGTTTTAACCCCATAATCTCCCCAACTCGTGTACTATGCGTATTAGGATGGAAACTGTTTTAAAATGGTGTTAATTTCCAAGATTAACAAGAATTATAATCACATTTTCTGAATTATCTTAAAATCACATGATATACAAGAATATAACGACAATTTTAAAACTTTGGCAAATGCATATCTAATGCTTTATTATCAAAAAACGAGGTTTTCAAAATATGTCTCTATCAGCCCGTAATTGTCTAAAATTGTTTAAATTTGTTTAAAATTTAAGGTCAAAAGTAAAGTTTAAATGAAACTTTTCTAGGTAGATGGACAAGAAGAGGTAGTTCTCTACAATGACTTGTAGAATGGCCTGTCTTTAAATTGGAATATATGAATATATTTATGGGTTAGAATACAGCTGTTTAGGTTAGGTTTGTTATTGCCAGGACTTTTAAATTGGTATTTTCCTATGGCAGTTCAACAATGATTACAAATTATTGCCAATGAAGAATATATCATCCTTTAAAAGAAGATATTTTTCCATTTTTTACCTTCAATTACTCCAAAACGAAAAAGTCAGTTCTGTTTTTTATTAAGTGGTCTAGATGAGTCTACATAGGCTTTAAATGATGTAGAAATTCATCCAGATTCATCATACCCTAGATATGTTCAATCGGTAATAAGTCTAGCGTACGTGCAAAATCTGCAATCCAATACAATTTTGTATTATCCTATGAGAAAAAGGCATTCTGCAATGTCTGCATGAATGATTCCAGAATGTTGTCGATGTTACGACGAATTTGTCTGGAATTAATGTAAGGAATGATCTTCGCCCAGCACATGTTCCCCCCCAAATCATAACTCAGGTATTAAGACTCATTTGCCCATAAAAAAACATAATTCATCAATGAAGATGATGTGATTTCCTTTTTTCTTGTCGTTTTTGACCAAGTTTGGTTGCTTTAACTGAGAGGTGTTAATGGAAGTCTAAGTAAGGATGGTATGAATGAAACCGAAAGGAAGAAATTCTTCTATATACAATTAGCATCGACAAGTCTTCATTTAAAGCTCTCGTAATAATCCACAACAACTGTTCACGACGTTGTTGTTTGAAATTGATCCATCTAAGGTATTGGTAAATGGTGCAAGAACAAAACATGTCAAAGAGTTATTTTCTGGAAGAGATGACAAAGAAGGGTTATTTCAACGATTATTGGATCAACTGGAAAAGTTTTTCAAGCATTACATGAGACATAGAATACAAGAGACCAGCAACATTTGGGGCGTTTTCATACAGAATTAAAAATGATTATTGTTCCTAGCTTTATTTAAATTCAAATATTAACTTCTGACTCCTCATATTATCAACTCCCGGTTGAATTGCTCGTCATGTTTCAACCGACAAAATAAATGGACATCAATAATTTTGGCCTCAGCCAACCAACTGCCTCTTCAGAAATCTCGTATTTTCCTTTCGTTTTCATAATTTGGTATATCGTCCCTTTCATTATCTCCTATTTCTCAAAATGTTCGCAATTGAAAATTGTGTGTTCCGGTGAGTCCTCAAGCTCACAAAACCAATACATCCCAGAGGCCGATTTTCCTATACTGCAAAGGTGTGTCCAAAGATCCCATATCCGGTAAATACTTGGGTTAGGAAGTGGTCAAAGTCCCGCCATTTACAGTTATATGGTGACTCACAAGATTCTCGTTGCGAAATTGTTAATGTTTACTCTTTCTTCTGGTACTTTCTTCAAGTATGATGGTAACCTCATCAGAAAATGATAGTCCAGATCATCGTTTCAAGAAGCTGAATTAATTTCCTTAAACATCTCATTATTAATTTTTTCAACGTAATGTCATCATTCATTTCGATATTTCCTTTCTGAGGAACAGCAAAGTTTTGTGGTAGAGTAGTCTCATTTGTTGTGTTCTGAGCTAACTTTTTGTGTTTGTGATTCTGGTTCTGTTCTAATTCTGGTTGAATTGCTCGTCATGTTTCAACCGACAAAATAAATGGACACCAATCATTTTGGCCTCAGCCAACCAACTGCCTCTTTAGAAGTCTCGTATTTTCCTTTCATTTTCATAATTTGGTATATCGTCCCTTTCATTATCTCCTATTTCTCAAAATATTCGCAATTGAAAATTGTGTGTTCCGGTGAGTCCTCAAGCTCACAAAACCAACACATCCCAGAGGCCGTTTTTTCTATACTGCAAAGGTATGTTCAAAGATCCCATATCCGGTAAATACTTAGGTTAGGAAGTGGTCAAATTCCCGCCATTCTCTTTTTGTCCATTCTTCCACATCTGGTATGAGTCTTTTCGTCCATCCCTCATGCTAGCTCTACCTCTCATTCCACTTTTCGATAAAGTTTGCCTTGATTTCCTCTCTGTGCCTTTTCTTCTTCTTCTATTGGTCTGCCTTTTCTTCCACCAGCAGATCAAAAGGTAGCATCTCCTATTTATCACCGTTAGTATGAACTTGAGGGCTCTGGCCTAAACCGGTGTGTGATGGCGATAATTTTTTTAGTAATTTGGTATGACTCTTATTTGACTCTTATTTATTTTTATTATAACACGTTGGTCATTTGTGTCGCCTTCTTCGTCGTTTCTTTGACATGCCTGATTATACTATTTCATTCTATTTCTATTTCGAATCCATCCATTACAATCTTAAAACTTGTCACCTTTCATCTCCCCTGTAGCAGTACTATCTCAGTCTTGTTAGCTGCAACCCTCAGACCCATATCTCCATGCATTTCCACAACCTTTTTTGCGAATTTTCCTTGTACCACCAAAGCTAGATCGCCTGCGTAAGCTATGAGTTGGCATCCCTCTGCCAGTTTAATTCCTAGCACCTCATCATAGAAAATATTCCATAACAAGGGTCCAAGTAGTACATTGCACGACACTTCATATGTTTGGTCATTTGTTACCGTCATCGGTTTATGATGAGATGAAGACTTTATCATTGTAATCAAATTACTACAAATTTCTCCCTTCTCCATTGCCTTTATTATGTTAGGTCAAGGTGCTGATTTAAAGGCATTTTGAATATTGAGTGAAATTAGGGCACAAAAATACCTAACGCAACCCAACCCATTGTAATCCAACACAACCCAACCCAACATAGTGCAACGCAACCCAACCCAACCCTGTATATTTGATCTAAAAGAGAGTAGAACTAACACTAGACTTAGAACTAGAATCACCCGGATATGGCCGTCTTGAAAGATGTACGGCATGAAACTAGATACATGATGTATGGTTAAACCCAACCCAACTCTGTATCTTTGAACTAAAGCCCTTTTTAGCTCTTTGAACTAGAATATTCCTCTTTTTATACAAAATTTCATTTTTCATTTCCAGATAAAAGTGCTCCACTCAGAGAAGACACGGGATACATGTATGATGGGGACACCATGTATTTCATTGTAAAAATAGGCACTCCCTAAGAGTTGGCGTCCCAGGGCTATAACCCTATAAGTCTTTAGGATTAAGGGCAAAGAAAGGATAGAAGAATGCATCAAAAAGTTTTCCAATTTTGAAGTATTCCGGCAAAACAGAAACTGGCTGTAACGATACGGTAAGAAAAAGTTTAACAATATTCTTTGTTTCAGTTTTAATTAATTGATAAATGAAAATATAAAAGAAGTGAAATAAAATAAGCGGCTAAATTGAAGCTAAATGAAGCAAAGTCTTCATGTTGAAAAGTGTTAAGTGGAGTTTTTTTTGTGAAGCTCAAGTATCACCCATTACAGTAATATGGTGACTTAGCATATATGGTGACTCAAAAGATTCTCTTCGCAAAATACTTGTTAAGGTTTACTCTTTCTTCTGGGACTTTCAGATGACTGATTGACTACAAATTGCTTACAAAAGCTAGATAACTCAGTACTGCTAAGAAAAAATTGAACTCTGCTGGAAGAAGACTACGGTGCTAGTTGAAAACTTAATGCTGGTGATAGAAGGACGATATTCTAGACAAAATAACAGATGGTTAGTGAGCAACAAGACTAGATACTGTTATCAGATGACTGATTGACTATAGATTGCTTACAAAAGCTAGATAACTCGGTATTGCTAAGAAAAAATTGAACTCTGCTGGAAGAAGACTGCGGTGCTAGTTGAAAACTTAATGCTGATGATAGAAGGACGATATTCTAGACAAAATACCGGATGGTTAGTGAGTAACAACACTAGATACTGTTACCAGATGACTGATTGACTACAGATTGCTTACTAAAGCTAGATAACTCGGTACTGCTAAGAAAAAATTGAACTCTGCTGGAAGAAGACTACGGTGCTAGTTGAAAACTTAATGCTGGTGATAGAAGGACGATATTCTAGACAAAATAACAGATGGTTAGTGAGCAACAAGACTAGATACTGTTATCAGATGACTGATTGACTATAGATTGCTTACAAAAGCTAGATAACTCGGTATTGCTAAGAAAAAATTGAACTCTGCTGGAAGAAGACTGCGGTGCTAGTTGAAAACTTAATGCTGATGATAGAAGGACGATATTCTAGACAAAATACCAGATGGTTAGAGAACAACAATACTAGATACTGTTACCAGATGAATGATTGACTACATATTGCTTACAAAAGCTAGATAACTCGGTACTGCTAAGAAAAAATTGAACTCTGCTGGAAGAAGACTGCGGTGCTAGTTGAAAACTTAATGCTGATGATAGAAGGACTATATAGTAGACAAAATATCAGATGGTTAGTGAGCAACAAGACTAGATACTGTTATCAGATTACTGATTGACTACAGATTGCTTGCAAAAGCTAGATAACTCGGTACTGTTAAGAAAAAATTGAACTCTGCTGGAAGAAGACTGCGGTGCTAGTTGAAAACTTAATGCTGATGATAGAAAGACGATATTCTAGACAAAATAGCAGATGGTTAGTGAGCAACAATACTAGATACTGTTACCAGATGACTAATTGACTACAGATTGCTTACAAAAGCTAGATAACTCGGTACTGCTAAGAAAAAATTGAACTCTGCTGGAAGAAGACTGCGGTGCTAGTTGAAAACTTAATGCTGATGATAGAAGGACTATATAGTAGACAAAATATCAGATGGTTAGTGAGCAACAAGACTAGATACTGTTATCAGATTACTGATTGACTACAGATTGCTTACAAAAGCTAGATAACTCGGTACTGCTAAGAAAAAATTGAACTCTGCTGGAAGAAGACTGCGGTGCTAGTTGAAAACTTAATGCTGATGATAGAAGGACTATATAGTAGACAAAATATCAGATGGTTAGTGAGCAACAAGACTAGATACTGTTATCAGATTACTGATTGACTACAGATTGCTTGCAAAAGCTAGATAACTCGGTACTGTTAAGAAAAAATTGAACTCTGCTGGAAGAAGACTGCGGTGCTAGTTGAAAACTTAATGCTGATGATAGAAGGACTATATAGTAGACAAAATATCAGATGGTTAGTGAGCAACAAGACTAGATACTGTTATCAGATTACTGATTGACTACAGATTGTTTGCAAAAGCTAGATAACTCGGTACTGTTAAGAAAAAATTGAACTCTGCTGGAAGAAGACTGCGGTGCTAGTTGAAAACTTAATGCTGATGATAGAAAGACGATATTCTAGACAAAATAGCAGATGGTTAGTGAGCAACAATACTAGATACTGTTACCAGATGACTGATTGACTACAGATTGCTTACAAAAGCTAGATAACTCGGTACTGTTAAGAAAAAATTGAACTCTGCTGGAAGAAGACTGCGGTGCTAGTTGAAAACTTAATGCTGATGATAGAAGGACTATATAGTAGACAAAATATCAGATGGTTAGTGAGCAACAAGACTAGATACTGTTATCAGATTACTGATTGACTACAGATTGCTTGCAAAAGCTAGATAACTCGGTACTGTTAAGAAAAAATTGAACTCTGCTGGAAGAAGACTGCGGTGCTAGTTGAAAACTTAATGCTGATGATAGAAAGACGATATTCTAGACAAAATAGCAGATGGTTAGTGAGCAACAATACTAGATACTGTTACCAGATGACTGATTGACTACAGATTGCTTACAAAAGCTAGATAACTCGGTACTGCTAAGAAAAAATTGAACTCTGCTGGAAGAAGACTGCGGTGCTAGTTGAAAACTTAATGCTGATGATAGAAGGACTATATAGTAGACAAAATATCAGATGGTTAGTGAGCAACAAGACTAGATACTGTTATCAGATTACTGATTGACTACAGATTGCTTGCAAAAGCTAGATAACTCGGTACTGTTAAGAAAAAATTGAACTCTGCTGGAAGAAGACTGCGGTGCTAGTTGAAAACTTAATGCTGATGATAGAAAGACGATATTCTAGACAAAATAGCAGATGGTTAGTGAGCAACAATACTAGATACTGTTACCAGATGACTAATTGACTACAGATTGCTTACAAAAGCTAGATAACTCGGTACTGCTAAGAAAAAATTGAACTCTGCTGGAAGAAGACTGCGGTGCTAGTTGAAAACTTAATGCTGATGATAGAAGGACTATATAGTAGACAAAATATCAGATGGTTAGTGAGCAACAAGACTAGATACTGTTATCAGATTACTGATTGACTACAGATTGCTTGCAAAAGCTAGATAACTCGGTACTGTTAAGAAAAAATTGAACTCTGCTGGAAGAAGACTGCGGTGCTAGTTGAAAACTTAATGCTGATGATAGAAAGACGATATTCTAGACAAAATAGCAGATGGTTAGTGAGCAACAATACTAGATACTGTTACCAGATGACTGATTGACTACAGATTGCTTACAAAAGCTAGATAACTCGGTACTGTTAAGAAAAAATTGAACTCTGCTGGAAGAAGACTGCGGTGCTAGTTGAAAACTTAATGCTGATGATAGAAGGACTATATAGTAGACAAAATATCAGATGGTTAGTGAGCAACAAGACTAGATACTGTTATCAGATTACTGATTGACTACAGATTGCTTGCAAAAGCTAGATAACTCGGTACTGTTAAGAAAAAATTGAACTCTGCTGGAAGAAGACTGCGGTGCTAGTTGAAAACTTAATGCTGATGATAGAAAGACGATATTCTAGACAAAATAGCAGATGGTTAGTGAGCAACAATACTAGATACTGTTACCAGATGACTAATTGACTACAGATTGCTTACAAAAGCTAGATAACTCGGTACTGCTAAGAAAAAATTGAACTCTGCTGGAAGAAGACTGCGGTGCTAGTTGAAAACTTAATGCTGATGATAGAAGGACTATATAGTAGACAAAATATCAGATGGTTAGTGAGCAACAAGACTAGATACTGTTATCAGATTACTGATTGACTACAGATTGCTTGCAAAAGCTAGATAACTCGGTACTGTTAAGAAAAAATTGAACTCTGCTGGAAGAAGACTGCGGTGCTAGTTGAAAACTTAATGCTGATGATAGAAAGACGATATTCTAGACAAAATAGCAGATGGTTAGTGAGCAACAATACTAGATACTGTTACCAGATGACTGATTGACTACAGATTGCTTACAAAAGCTAGATAACTCGGTACTGTTAAGAAAAAATTGAACTCTGCTGGAAGAAGACTGCGGTGCTAGTTGAAAACTTAATGCTGATGATAGAAGGACTATATAGTAGACAAAATATCAGATGGTTAGTGAGCAACAAGACTAGATACTGTTATCAGATTACTGATTGACTACAGATTGCTTGCAAAAGCTAGATAACTCGGTACTGTTAAGAAAAAATTGAACTCTGCTGGAAGAAGACTGCGGTGCTAGTTGAAAACTTAATGCTGATGATAGAAAGACGATATTCTAGACAAAATAGCAGATGGTTAGTGAGCAACAATACTAGATACTGTTACCAGATGACTAATTGACTACAGATTGCTTACAAAAGCTAGATAACTCGGTACTGCTAAGAAAAAATTGAACTCTGCTGGAAGAAGACTGCGGTGCTAGTTGAAAACTTAATGCTGATGATAGAAGGACTATATAGTAGACAAAATATCAGATGGTTAGTGAGCAACAAGACTAGATACTGTTATCAGATTACTGATTGACTACAGATTGCTTACAAAAGCTAGATAACTCGGTACTGCTAAGAAAAAATTGAACTCTGCTGGAAGAAGACTGCGGTGCTAGTTGAAAACTTAATGCTGATGATAGAAGGACTATATAGTAGACAAAATATCAGATGGTTAGTGAGCAACAAGACTAGATACTGTTATCAGATTACTGATTGACTACAGATTGCTTGCAAAAGCTAGATAACTCGGTACTGTTAAGAAAAAATTGAACTCTGCTGGAAGAAGACTGCGGTGCTAGTTGAAAACTTAATGCTGATGATAGAAGGACTATATAGTAGACAAAATATCAGATGGTTAGTGAGCAACAAGACTAGATACTGTTATCAGATTACTGATTGACTACAGATTGTTTGCAAAAGCTAGATAACTCGGTACTGTTAAGAAAAAATTGAACTCTGCTGGAAGAAGACTGCGGTGCTAGTTGAAAACTTAATGCTGATGATAGAAAGACGATATTCTAGACAAAATAGCAGATGGTTAGTGAGCAACAATACTAGATACTGTTACCAGATGACTGATTGACTACAGATTGCTTACAAAAGCTAGATAACTCGGTACTGTTAAGAAAAAATTGAACTCTGCTGGAAGAAGACTGCGGTGCTAGTTGAAAACTTAATGCTGATGATAGAAGGACTATATAGTAGACAAAATATCAGATGGTTAGTGAGCAACAAGACTAGATACTGTTATCAGATTACTGATTGACTACAGATTGCTTACAAAAGCTAGATAACTCGGTACTGTTAAGAAAAAATTGAACTCTGCTGGAAGAAGACTGCGGTGCTAGTTGAAAACTTAATGCTGATGATAGAAAGACGATATTCTAGACAAAATAGCAGATGGTTAGTGAGCAACAATACTAGATACTGTTACCAGATGACTGATTGACTACAGATTGCTTACAAAAGCTAGATAACTCGGTACTGTTAAGAAAAAATTGAACTCTGCTGGAAGAAGACTGCGGTGCTAGTTGAAAACTTAATGCTGATGATAGAAGGACTATATAGTAGACAAAATATCAGATGGTTAGTGAGCAACAAGACTAGATACTGTTATCAGATTACTGATTGACTACAGATTGCTTGCAAAAGCTAGATAACTCGGTACTGTTAAGAAAAAATTGAACTCTGCTGGAAGAAGACTGCGGTGCTAGTTGAAAACTTAATGCTGATGATAGAAAGACGATATTCTAGACAAAATAGCAGATGGTTAGTGAGCAACAATACTAGATACTGTTACCAGATGACTGATTGACTACAGATTGCTTACAAAAGCTAGATAACTCGGTACTGTTAAGAAAAAATTGAACTCTGCTGGAAGAAGACTGCGGTGCTAGTTGAAAACTTAATGCTGATGATAGAAGGACTATATAGTAGACAAAATATCAGATGGTTAGTGAGCAACAAGACTAGATACTGTTATCAGATTACTGATTGACTACAGATTGCTTACAAAAGCTAGATAACTCGGTACTGTTAAGAAAAAATTGAACTCTGCTGGAAGAAGACTGCGGTGCTAGTTGAAAACTTAATGCTGATGATAGAAAGACGATATTCTAGACAAAATAGCAGATGGTTAGTGAGCAACAATACTAGATACTGTTACCAGATGACTGATTGACTACAGATTGCTTACAAAAGCTAGATAACTCGGTACTGTTAAGAAAAAATTGAACTCTGCTGGAAGAAGACTGCGGTGCTAGTTGAAAACTTAATGCTGATGATAGAAGGACTATATAGTAGACAAAATATCAGATGGTTAGTGAGCAACAAGACTAGATACTGTTATCAGATTACTGATTGACTACAGATTGCTTACAAAAGCTAGATAACTCGGTACTGTTAAGAAAAAATTGAACTCTGCTGGAAGAAGACTGCGGTGCTAGTTGAAAACTTAATGCTGATGATAGAAAGACGATATTCTAGACAAAATAGCAGATGGTTAGTGAGCAACAATACTAGATACTGTTACCAGATGACTGATTGACTACAGATTGCTTACAAAAGCTAGATAACTCGGTACTGTTAAGAAAAAATTGAACTCTGCTGGAAGAAGACTGCGGTGCTAGTTGAAAACTTAATGCTGATGATAGAAGGACTATATAGTAGACAAAATATCAGATGGTTAGTGAGCAACAAGACTAGATACTGTTATCAGATTACTGATTGACTACAGATTGCTTGCAAAAGCTAGATAACTCGGTACTGTTAAGAAAAAATTGAACTCTGCTGGAAGAAGACTGCGGTGCTAGTTGAAAACTTAATGCTGATGATAGAAAGACGATATTCTAGACAAAATAGCAGATGGTTAGTGAGCAACAATACTAGATACTGTTACCAGATGACTGATTGACTACAGATTGCTTACAAAAGCTAGATAACTCGGTACTGTTAAGAAAAAATTGAACTCTGCTGGAAGAAGACTGCGGTGCTAGTTGAAAACTTAATGCTGATGATAGAAGGACTATATAGTAGACAAAATATCAGATGGTTAGTGAGCAACAAGACTAGATACTGTTATCAGATTACTGATTGACTACAGATTGCTTACAAAAGCTAGATAACTCGGTACTGTTAAGAAAAAATTGAACTCTGCTGGAAGAAGACTGCGGTGCTAGTTGAAAACTTAATGCTGATGATAGAAAGACGATATTCTAGACAAAATAGCAGATGGTTAGTGAGCAACAATACTAGATACTGTTACCAGATGACTGATTGACTACAGATTGCTTACAAAAGCTAGATAACTCGGTACTGTTAAGAAAAAATTGAACTCTGCTGGAAGAAGACTGCGGTGCTAGTTGAAAACTTAATGCTGATGATAGAAGGACTATATAGTAGACAAAATATCAGATGGTTAGTGAGCAACAAGACTAGATACTGTTATCAGATTACTGATTGACTACAGATTGCTTACAAAAGCTAGATAACTCGGTACTGTTAAGAAAAAATTGAACTCTGCTGGAAGAAGACTGCGGTGCTAGTTGAAAACTTAATGCTGATGATAGAAAGACGATATTCTAGACAAAATAGCAGATGGTTAGTGAGCAACAATACTAGATACTGTTACCAGATGACTGATTGACTACAGATTGCTTACAAAAGCTAGATAACTCGGTACTGTTAAGAAAAAATTGAACTCTGCTGGAAGAAGACTGCGGTGCTAGTTGAAAATTTAATGCTGGCGATAGAAGGACGATATTCTAGACAAAATACCAGATGGTTAGTGAGCAACAATACTAGATACTGTTACCAGATGACTGATTGACTACATATTGCTTACAAAAGCTAGATAACTCGGTACTGCTAAGAAAAAATTGAACTCTGCTGGAAGAAGACTGCGGTGCTAGTTGAAAATTTAATGCTGGCGATAGAAGGACGATATTCTAGACAAAAAACCAGATGGTTAGTAAGCAACAAGACTAAATACTGTTATCAGAAGACTGACTGACTACAAATTGCTTACTAAAGCTAGATAACTCGGTACTGCTAAGAAAAAATTGAACTCTGCTGGAAGAAGACTGCGGTGCTAGTTGAAAATTTAATGCTGGCGATAGAAGGACGATATTCTAAACAAAATACCAGATGGTTAGAGAGCAACAATACTAGATACTGTTACCAGATGACTGATTGACTACAGATTTCTTACAAACGCTAGATAACTCGGTACTGCTAAGAAAAAATTGAACTCTGCTGGAAGAAGACTGCGGTGCTAGTTGAAAACTTAATGCTGATGATAGAAGGACTATATAGTAGACAAAATATCAGATGGTTAGTGAGCAACAAGACTAGATACTGTTATCAGATTACTGATTGACTACAGATTGCTTGCAAAAGCTAGATAACTCGGTACTGTTAAGAAAAAATTGAACTCTGCTGGAAGAAGACTGCGGTGCTAGTTGAAAACTTAATGCTGATGATAGAAAGACGATATTCTAGACAAAATAGCAGATGGTTAGTGAGCAACAATACTAGATACTGTTACCAGATGACTAATTGACTACAGATTGCTTACAAAAGCTAGATAACTCGGTACTGCTAAGAAAAAATTGAACTCTGCTGGAAGAAGACTGCGGTGCTAGTTGAAAACTTAATGCTGATGATAGAAGGACTATATAGTAGACAAAATATCAGATGGTTAGTGAGCAACAAGACTAGATACTGTTATCAGATTACTGATTGACTACAGATTGCTTACAAAAGCTAGATAACTCGGTACTGCTAAGAAAAAATTGAACTCTGCTGGAAGAAGACTGCGGTGCTAGTTGAAAACTTAATGCTGATGATAGAAGGACTATATAGTAGACAAAATATCAGATGGTTAGTGAGCAACAAGACTAGATACTGTTATCAGATTACTGATTGACTACAGATTGCTTGCAAAAGCTAGATAACTCGGTACTATTAAGAAAAAATTGAACTCTGCTGGAAGAAGACTGCGGTGCTAGTTGAAAACTTAATGCTGATGATAGAAGGACTATATAGTAGACAAAATATCAGATGGTTAGTGAGCAACAAGACTAGATACTGTTATCAGATTACTGATTGACTACAGATTGTTTGCAAAAGCTAGATAACTCGGTACTGTTAAGAAAAAATTGAACTCTGCTGGAAGAAGACTGCGGTGCTAGTTGAAAACTTAATGCTGATGATAGAAAGACGATATTCTAGACAAAATAGCAGATGGTTAGTGAGCAACAATACTAGATACTGTTACCAGATGACTGATTGACTACAGATTGCTTACAAAAGCTAGATAACTCGGTACTGTTAAGAAAAAATTGAACTCTGCTGGAAGAAGACTGCGGTGCTAGTTGAAAACTTAATGCTGATGATAGAAGGACTATATAGTAGACAAAATATCAGATGGTTAGTGAGCAACAAGACTAGATACTGTTATCAGATTACTGATTGACTACAGATTGCTTACAAAAGCTAGATAACTCGGTACTGTTAAGAAAAAATTGAACTCTGCTGGAAGAAGACTGCGGTGCTAGTTGAAAACTTAATGCTGATGATAGAAAGACGATATTCTAGACAAAATAGCAGATGGTTAGTGAGCAACAATACTAGATACTGTTACCAGATGACTGATTGACTACAGATTGCTTACAAAAGCTAGATAACTCGGTACTGTTAAGAAAAAATTGAACTCTGCTGGAAGAAGACTGCGGTGCTAGTTGAAAACTTAATGCTGATGATAGAAGGACTATATAGTAGACAAAATATCAGATGGTTAGTGAGCAACAAGACTAGATACTGTTATCAGATTACTGATTGACTACAGATTGCTTGCAAAAGCTAGATAACTCGGTACTGTTAAGAAAAAATTGAACTCTGCTGGAAGAAGACTGCGGTGCTAGTTGAAAACTTAATGCTGATGATAGAAAGACGATATTCTAGACAAAATAGCAGATGGTTAGTGAGCAACAATACTAGATACTGTTACCAGATGACTGATTGACTACAGATTGCTTACAAAAGCTAGATAACTCGGTACTGTTAAGAAAAAATTGAACTCTGCTGGAAGAAGACTGCGGTGCTAGTTGAAAACTTAATGCTGATGATAGAAGGACTATATAGTAGACAAAATATCAGATGGTTAGTGAGCAACAAGACTAGATACTGTTATCAGATTACTGATTGACTACAGATTGCTTACAAAAGCTAGATAACTCGGTACTGTTAAGAAAAAATTGAACTCTGCTGGAAGAAGACTGCGGTGCTAGTTGAAAACTTAATGCTGATGATAGAAAGACGATATTCTAGACAAAATAGCAGATGGTTAGTGAGCAACAATACTAGATACTGTTACCAGATGACTGATTGACTACAGATTGCTTACAAAAGCTAGATAACTCGGTACTGTTAAGAAAAAATTGAACTCTGCTGGAAGAAGACTGCGGTGCTAGTTGAAAATTTAATGCTGGCGATAGAAGGACGATATTCTAGACAAAATACCAGATGGTTAGTGAGCAACAATACTAGATACTGTTACCAGATGACTGATTGACTACATATTGCTTACAAAAGCTAGATAACTCGGTACTGCTAAGAAAAAATTGAACTCTGCTGGAAGAAGACTGCGGTGCTAGTTGAAAATTTAATGCTGGCGATAGAAGGACGATATTCTAGACAAAAAACCAGATGGTTAGTAAGCAACAAGACTAAATACTGTTATCAGAAGACTGACTGACTACAAATTGCTTACTAAAGCTAGATAACTCGGTACTGCTAAGAAAAAATTGAACTCTGCTGGAAGAAGACTGCGGTGCTAGTTGAAAATTTAATGCTGGCGATAGAAGGACGATATTCTAAACAAAATACCAGATGGTTAGAGAGCAACAATACTAGATACTGTTACCAGATGACTGATTGACTACAGATTTCTTACAAACGCTAGATAACTCGGTACTGCTAAGAAAAAATTGAACTCTGCTGGAAGAAGACTGCGGTGCTAGTTGAAAATTTAATGCTGGCGATAGAAGGACGATATTCTAGACAAAAAACCAGATGGTTAGTAAGCAACAAGACTAAATACTGTTATCAGAAGACTGACTGACTACAAATTGCTTACTAAAGCTAGATAACTCGGTACTGCTAAGAAAAAATTGAACTCTGCTGGAAGAAGACTGCGGTGCTAGTTGAAAATTTAATGCTGGCGATAGAAGGACGATATTCTAGACAAAAAACCAGATGGTTAGTAAGCAACAAGACTAAATACTGTTATCAGAAGACTGACTGACTACAAATTGCTTACTAAAGCTAGATAACTCGGTACTGCTAAGAAAAAATTGAACTCTGCTGGAAGAAGACTGCGGTGCTAGTTGAAAATTTAATGCTGGCGATAGAAGGACGATATCTAAACAAAATACCAGATGGTTAGAGAGCAACAATACTAGATACTGTTACCAGATGACTGATTGACTACATATTGCTTACAAAAGCTAGATAACTCGGTACTGCTAAGAAAAAATTGAACTCTGCTGGAAGAAGACTGCGGTGCTAGTTGAAAATTTAATGCTGGCGATAGAAGGACGATATTCTAAACAAAATACCAGATGGTTAGAGAGCAACAATACTAGATACTGTTACCAGATGACTGATTGACTACAGATTTCTTACAAACGCTAGATAACTCGGTACTGCTAAAAAAAAATTGAACTCTGCTGGAAGAAGACTGCGGTGCTAGTTGAAAATTTAATGCTGGCGATAGAAGGACGATATTCTAGACAAAATATCAGATGGTTAGTGAGCAACAATACTAGATACTGTTACCAGATGACTGATTGACTACATATTGCTTACAAAAGCTAGATAACTCGGTACTGCTAAGAAAAAATTGAACTCTGCTGGAAGAAGACTGCGGTGCTAGTGGAAAATTTAATGCTGGCGATAGAAGGACGATATTCTAAACAAAATACCAGATGGTTAGAGAGCAACAATACTAGATACTGTTACCAGATGACTGATTGACTACAGATTTCTTACAAACGCTAGATAACTCGGTACTGCTAAGAAAAAATTGAACTCTGCTGGAAGAAGACTGCGGTGCTAGTTGAAAATTTAATGCTGGCGATAGAAGGACGATATTCTAGACAAAAAACCAGATGGTTAGTAAGCAACAAGACTAAATACTGTTATCAGAAGACTGACTGACTACAAATTGCTTACTAAAGCTAGATAACTCGGTACTGCTAAGAAAAAATTTAACTCTGCTGGAAGAAGACTATGGTGCTAGTTGAAATCTTAATGCTGATGATAGATGGACGATATTCTAGACAAAATACCAGATGGTTGGTGACGCTCAAGTATCACCCATCACAGTTATATGGTGACTTAGCATATATTGTGACTCAAAAGATTCTCTTCGCAAAATACTTGTTAATGTTTACTCTTTCTTCTGGGACTTTCTTCAAGTATGAGTAACCTCATCAGAAAATGATAGTTCGGATCATCGTTTCAAGAAGCTGAATTAATTTCCTTAAACATTTCATTATTAATTTTTTCAACGCAGTGTCATGTGTGACATTTCCTTTCTGAAGAAGAGCAAAGTTTTGTGGTGGCGTAATCTCATTTGTTGTGTTCTGAGGTGATTTTTTGTGTTTGTGATTCTGGTTTCTAATCCTGGATCAGGAAAAAAAGATAATCTGCACCAAAAGTGACATTTCTCTGCCATTGCCATTTTTGTAATTTCTCCTACAGAAACTCCATGCTTTTAGAATGAGCCCACTTAAACTCTTTGATATCTTCACTTCGTTTTATTAAAATTTCTTACAAAACATGTCTCTCAAACTTCGCTACTTAGAATTATTTTCCACAAACACCCATTTTATACACAAGACTGATTAATTTATCGTAATCTCTCAAAACACATTCTCATCTCTCGGAATAAGATACATTATTAACACTATTTCAAGGAATTTTCAAAATTGTAGTTTGAATTTTAATACTACATATTATTTTAGTGTTACAAAATGATTTTGGACTGCACTAGGTGTCGAATTCGTGCCAAATTAAAGCATTCGTTTACAAAGGTAATTTGCAATTAAAGCAGCAATTAAATTTATCAGAATCCAGTGAAACTGATACGTTTAACGTGAAACGTTAACCCAATACAAGCCTAGTTTATACGTTGTTATCGTCAAATTCAATTAATTACAAAATTAGCAATTTGGGGTAAACTGTCGAAATGTTTAGCAATTAGTACGAAATAAACGCCAATGATTAAAAGTGATGATGTTGAGTCGTTCGGGTTATGTTAGAAATAATTAAAAGATATTTCAAAAATGATTTGGTTCTGATTAAGTTAGAAATAAGTAATCATGGACATGGAAGCATTCGTACTTATAATTCAAGAATTACTCGAACAACTAAGAAAACATTCCAATTTGAAAGGATACGAATTGATTTAAATCTATTCAAAAAGTTTCTTTCACCTACAACTTTTCTTCCTAACATTTTCATCCGATTACTGTATAGTTTGAAATTAAAAGATAAAAGAAATTGTTTGCGTAGATCGGAGTGAATTGAATGAAATAATTCCTCAAGTTAATGATAGAGAGAAACTTTAGTTTAATTGGACATTCCGACTAAAACGTTTGTATTTGTCTTTCGAGTCAACGTTCAAACCAAATCGAACAATCTAAAATTGAGAGATATAATAATACTCAAATAAAAACCCAATTCATTCCCAAAATAAGTTATAATAAAGCTTACACACTGAAACTCGATGTCTTAAGTACAGAGTGAAAATAACAAGAACTTTTAGTTAATAAGTTAAACTGAGTTAATCAAATTGACTCACCGGATATTTACGAAATCCTTCTTGTTGGGAATTGAATATTTAAAGCATTTTTTTTAACTTTTCCAATTATTTGGTATTTGTTTTCAAAATATCACGTACGAGCACAAAAGGATTAATCACTAAATTCGAATACAAAGCGAAAAGAGTAAACTTGGTCTCGCCACCCCCAGGTTATCGTTTAATCGGATTTGGAAGCGTCGATATTTTGAAAACGGCGTCGCCGGCGCGGATTACGTTCAGTGTCGCACTGAAAAGCTCGCCTCCGATACCGGAAGCTTATCGCAAAGAACATCGCGGCATCGTGCCCATGCGCCCATCTCAACATTTTCTTTCGAAACTAATTATTCGAATTTAAAGAGTTTGTTTTCAGTGTTATTCTTTGAAATGTATGGAAAGAAATGGAATTCGTATCTGTTTACTTGATTGTTTGGGGGAGAAAACAAAAAGCCGTAAAACCCAACAACCTCGAGGAAGAGGAAGGGGACGTCCCCTCAGTTTGCGTAATCGTCCCCGAGCAATCCAAATTGAAACCGCTTTCTATTGGGAATTCCATCACTTCCTTATACGATCGGGACGCGCTCGTTTGGTTACCAATTTACATTTTATTCCAGTATCTATGCGCTATATCGGTACGTTTCATTTTGCGGAAAATTGAATAAAGTATCGACTATAATGCTACGGTAAACTAATACACAAATTTGTTTATACAAAAAATTACAGCCATAAAATTTTTCTTATTTGAAACTTAAAAATGCACTTATTCAAGCCAATACTCATTCAATCTGGATGTAACCTCACTTCAAAGCAACCCAATCACGAAGTAACCTAAGTCCATTGTAAAACAGCTCAATCCAACTTCAAAGAATCGAAGAGAATTTTTTAATCTAGCTTTTTTAATTCATACCTGGATGAGTTTCAATCATCCTCAATTTCCTTCTTCTCCATTATCATAGTAGGAGGTCATATTTTCGATTTTAATTTAACTATACCTCTTTATTTCTGCTTTTCTTTTTAGCAACTTAAATCGTGCCTTAAACCAATCCAACCCAACCCATTCTAAAATAGCTAAATCCAATTTTAAAGTAAATAATCAGATTAAATGTGAAATTGGGAATTCAACCAGAACGGGGAAGAATCAAAAAACCTCCTTTAACCGAAACCAAGCTTTCGATAATATATTTTGTCTTCAACTAAAATTAGAACTAACACTAGCACTAACACTAGAACTATCACTAGGACTAACACTAGATTTAAAACTAGAAACTTTCGGGTTTCGCCGCGGGTTTTTTGAAAAAATGTTTGACGTTTCGGATGCCATGTTGCAACCTTCTTCAGAAACTGGTTCTAACTGACTAACAATGGAGAAAGCCGATCGATCCAGAAGACCCGCGACACAGATATCAAGAAATTTGAAACATTGGAACGCCGGGTGCAGCAGAAGAGAAACAACAACAGTCTACCAGTAGAAACAATCGTCATCAACAGATCGAATATCCCACTAACGAAGGAAGAAACCATGGTATTGGCAAAAGGAGTAAATTACGCAATCGCCGCCCCAAAGAAGGTCCCGAAGGAAGAAATAATCTGTGAAGTGGAAGCAGCAGTTCGAGGGATGCCCACATTGAAAGCCGAAGAGATCCGACAAGAAATTGCCAGGGTATTGAAATCAGCAAAACCACCAAAATCCAACTTGACAGTTAGTGAGAAGAAGACATTCCGATCTATTAAAGAAAAGTCAGAAATCGTCGTGTTACCAGCAGACAAAGGGAATGCCACCGTTGTGATGGATAAGGAAGAATATGACGCTAAAATGATGGAGGCCACCTACAGGAAGATCAAGAAGGACCCTACAGACAAGATCGTAAGAAATATGAAGAGCCTTGTAAAATCCACAGCTATTCCACCAGAACATCAGAAAGGTTTGTTTGTGCAGGCTCCGGTACCACCAAGAATTTATGGACTATCGAAGATCCATAAACCAGACGTCCCCCTTCGTCCTATCGTCAGTGCCATCAATTCCCCAACGTACCTACTAGAAAACATCTCGCTAAAATTCTCTCTCCTTTTATAGGCAACGCGGAATCATATGTTAGGGACTCGACACATTTCGTGGAATCAGCCAAAAATGTAAAGTTAGATGCTGAGGATATTTTGGTTAGTTTCGATGTAGAATCTCTTTTTACTAGGGTACCAATTAAGGATGCGATTGAGGGTCTTCGCCAAAAACTCATTCTGGAGGGTTTGCCAGAGTACGTGCCAGATTTAGTGGAATTTTGTTTATCGTCGACGTATTTCAGTTGGAAAGGAGAGTTTTACGAACAGTTTGAGGGGGCAGCCATGGGATCTCCTTTGTCGCCGGTGATAGCTAACTTTTACATGGAATTGTTCGAAGAAAATGCTCTAAAGAAGAGCCAATGGAAATCAAAGCTATGGCTCCGATATGTGGACGACACGTTTGTGGTATGGCAACATGGTAGAGAATTTCTAGGTCATCTAAACGCTCAACATCCCATGATCAAATTTACCATGGAAACAGAATCCGCCAAGCAGTTGCCCTTCTTAGAACTGGGGGTGTATCGAAAGAAAACCCACACCAATAGGTACTTAGAGGCAACATCGCACCATCATCCCCAACAGAAGAGGTCCGTAATTCGCACTTTGTTTCAGAGAGCAGCAAGAATATGTAAAGGAGATAACCTAAAGAAGGAAGAACGGTTTCTACGGAACGTACTACAGAAAAATGGATATAGTTTAAAGGACATCAACCGAGTCACCAAGCAGCGGAAGCAGGGAGAAGAAGCTGCAGCAAGTATAGAACCAGCTGGTTTCATCTGTCTTCCTTACGTTTCCGGTGTAACGGAGCGAATTGCAAGACACCTCAAGAAAAACGACATCGTGGTGCGATATGGAACGGTCACCAAAATTCGGAATACACTCCCGGTAGCCAAGGACAAGCTACCTCTATTAAAAGGAGCGGGTGTCTATCGGCTGTCATGCAGTTGTGGGAAGTTTTACGTTATCAATTCGAATGCCGTATCAAGGAACACGAGAGGGATGTGAGGCTGAGGAAGATTCAATTACAGAACATTGTCATTCGGAGGGACACCGAATAAACTTCGACAAAACAAAGGTTCTGGCTAGGAATAATAAATATCATCAACGGCTGAAAAGAGAAGCCATAGAAATCCACCGACATAAAAACAACGTCAACAGAGAGGATGGCTGGGAACTCAGCAGAGCATGGAAGATGGTGGTGAAGACGAACACGACTCCCAAACCGGACGCGACGCAGTAATTAGATTTTGTCAGTTAGAACCAGTTTCTGAAGAAGGTTGCAACATGGCATGCGAAACGTCATACATTTTTTCAAAAAACGCACGGCGAAACCCGAAAGTTTCTAGTTTTAGATCTAGTGTTAGTGCTAGTGTTAGTTCTAATTTTAGTTCAATTAACACCGGTCGTGAAAGCCTTCGTACTTATATATTTTAATAAACTTTTATATGTTTTACCACCTCGTCCTCTTAATGTTGTCAGTTGGAATGGTCCCGTATAATCGACTCCCGTGTGAAGGAACGGCCTTGATGGTGTGACCCGATATGGTGGAAGTTGACCCATCAGCTGTTGACTTGCTTCTATTCGTTGTCTGACACAGATGATACACCGATGTATGAAAGATCGAACAGGGATACGGCCTCCGACAATCCAAAACTGCCTCCGGATGGATGAAAGTGTGAGCTGCGTCCCTCCGTGTAGTGTCCTCCGATGATGAGCGTCGATAATGAGAATAGTTAGATGAGATTTCTTCGGAAGAATCATTGGATGTTTCTCGTCCCAATCCAACGTCGCGAACCGGAGACGGCCAGTGATCCGCAAAATGTTGTCATTATCGAGAAAGGGAATTAGTCGGTATAAACAGCTAGATTTGTTTATTATTCTTTTTTCCTGGAGAGCGCGAATTTCTGTCGGAAAGTGTTCCTGTTGCACTTCTTTAACCCAAAATAAAAGAGATCGTTTTATTTCATCAGGAGAGAGTACGTCTGAAACAAATTTAGTTTTATTTTTAGTTATTGCACGAAAACACCATGATGTTATTCGTAAAAGTTTGGTTAAAGATGAATATTTGTCTTTAAGGTCCCAGCGGTTGGTTGTGGCGACATTGCTGGAAGCAATGTTTCTTTTTTCTTTATCTGCTTCCGAAGACATTGAAACAGGATGTGAAGGCCAATGGTTTGCGGTTTTGCTTAGCCAATGAGGACCGGACCACCAAACCGATTCCTCCTGAAGGCGACGAATTGGAACTCCACGCGAAGCAAGATCCGCAGGGTTATCTTCACCGGGAACATATGACAAATGAGCTTCAGGTAGATCTTGTATTTCGATTACTCGATTTCTAACATAATCCTTCCAACGTCACTTATGGGTTTAAAGTTACCTAGTATTGTTCGTCTGTTTAGCTACTTCTGCAATTCACCTGGAAGTAGCTACCGATTATACGACCCATGGCTTCATCATGGCATACAAGCGATTCATGGGACGACGAGGACTCTGTCAATCCCTTTCTAGCGACAACGGAACCAACTTCATCGGTGCTGATAGGGAACTCAGATCCCTATTTAGTGCTGCCTCAGCGGAATGGAAACGAATTGCTGATGTTTTGTGTGAGGATGGAACGATATGGAGGTTTAACCCACCAGCAGCGCCACATTTTGGGAAAAAAAAAGGCCGGAGTACGATCTATAAAAACCCATTTAAAAAAGGTTGTTGGTTCTTCGACGCGGGAGATGCAAAGTTTGTACCAACGATTCACTAATGAATGATACCTCTGATCCTTGGTCTATTAAAGCTCTGACAGTTATGAAATCACCGTCAATTGAATTGACTTGAATCAACGCCGTAGCTAAAAGCACTAAAGAACTGAGATGAGAAGAATGAACCGAATGGCTTGTCGATGGCTGAGAGGTATTTACTATGGTTGATTGTTTTGCAATATTCAGGGTATGCTACAAACAAAAGTTTATTACAAACAAAAGTTTGGTACTCTTATGGGTAGTCCCCTCAGCCCGATTTTGGCTACCATTGTCATGGATTGGATTTTAGATGTGTGCATTCCCAAATTGCCTTTCAGCCTTCCATTCATTTACAAATATGTAGACGACATCGTTTGTGCAGTT
This sequence comes from Onthophagus sagittarius, assembly GCA_036711965.1. Classification (NCBI taxonomy): domain Eukaryota; kingdom Metazoa; phylum Arthropoda; class Insecta; order Coleoptera; family Scarabaeidae; genus Onthophagus; species Onthophagus sagittarius. The sequence continues at coordinate 18,438,034 of JASERS010000010.1, read as the reverse complement.
CCGTACGACAAACTCCTTCTTGTCAAGAGAGAATTCAATACCGTCAACCACCAAAAATACAAAAACAAACAATATAAAGAACAAATTCGTTCATCTATTAATGCAAATACAACTTTTATTTGTTACAACATGGTAAATTTTGGTGGCACTGCGAATTGCACAAATTTTTTTCTTTACACATGGGCATCTATTACCATTACATTTTGTTTTGCAATTACATTTCACAAATCCCTGTCCACTTCCTACCGATTGCTCTGTGACCACTGTTCTAAGAGGTAATTATTGTGGTCGAATATCATCGATGTTTAGTACCTTCTCTGGGTATACACTAAATTGGGATCTAGTGTAAAAACCTTTCAAAATGGCATTCCTTGTTCCTATTTGAAAATAACCATCATCGGTGTGTTTCATTATACATCCTAAGATTGAACGAGAATCTCCTCTTCCCCTGTCTACATCAGGTACTTTAATCCGGACAGTCATTTCGTTTTCTGCTGCCATATGAGAAGCATCAGATATTGTTTTCATACGTGTAAGTTAAAGTTTTAAATTTTCTTTGGCCTCATTTCTGTTATTATTAATTTCATATAGACGCACGCAAACATTACGAATTGTTTTGTCTCACATTTTCTGCACTTCTTCTCTTTCAATATATCGTTATTTTCTTCTTTATCAACACACGTTGTTGCTATTTCCTCTACTAGCAAAATTTCTTCTTGCAAAGCTTCTTCTAAGATTTCCAAAGAACTTTCTGGGATAGATTCCTAGAAAATAGCAACATTGCTATGAAAAGTGATTTCATTTTCACCTTGTTCTTCTGTATTAGATCCATTAGAAGTCTTTATTAATATGTCCAAGACGTCCTCAGTATTAATTTCTTTAATAACATCTCGTGGTAGTGAAGAAGAAGTAAGTCCAACATTTGCTGGCTCTCCAAACATTGTTTCATATAGACTTCTTTTGATTCTGCAGCATGGATTGGGCACCAAATAATAAGAATATATTAAGTGGTTGATCTGCTACTTCCAATCCCTGCTTACTTTTAAGTGCTCTAAGTATCACAAATTTCGTCAGATGATCTTGATAGACTAATATAAATTTAAGTTCTCTTAAACTTAGGTTAGTTTTGGTGTTAAGAGCAATTTAATGCCTCTGTTTTTTTAAGGACTTGTTCCATCCTTGTTGCTGAGCCTCTTCTTCTTCTCGTGAAATTACAAAGGTAGCAAAGGTATTATCTGGTGATTTTTTCGCATTAAAGTTTTCCCCCAGTGTGAGTTGGCGCACCTGGTTTCGAGCTGTTTCTCGCGCCTTATCGACGCTCGATCATAACCACGTTAACCACTCGCAATTGGGGCAATAAGGGAGGTGGCTAAGTATTTTATCCCCAAGCTAAAGCTAAATACAAAATCGAACTGTCGTTGTAGATGGTGGGATGCAGATTGCGCTAAAATTGTGGGACTCAGAAAGATGGTAACCAGGCAGTTTTTCGCCGATCCTTGTGAGATAAACTTTATCATTGTGAAAAGGTACTTGGCTTTGACCAAAAGAATGCTACTCAAAAAGAAAAGAGAATCTTTCAAGAATTTCTGCGAATCCTTAACTAGAGAGTCATCGATGACAAGGATATGGAGCACCATCCGACATTACGATAGATCAGTTAACAATACTGAATCCCAGATTTGCACGGATCAGTCCAGGACTCGTGAGTTTATGTCTCATTTGTGCCCAGATTACGTGCCAGCTGCCCAAGAGTTTGAAACTTATATAATTGAAGAAAATAACATCAGCATTGGGAGACCTTTTAATGCGGTGGAGTTGGAGTCTGCTTTGAGAGTTAATAAATCTACATCCCCGGGTTCGGATGGTGTGAGTTATGCTATGCTATGCAATGTTTCAGATAGAGGCAAGTGTGTCTTACTGAAGATATTTAATAATATCCTGAAAGGGGGCAGTATTCCGGAAGATTGGCATAAATTTAGTGTGGTTCCGATCCCAAAAAGGGGCGGAAATCCGAACACAAGATAGGGGTACAGGCCAATTTCTTTCAAATTGTGATTAATTGCTCGAGGAAGTTACTCGAGCGCATGCTGTTGGCACGCATGGAATGGTGGATGGAATCTAATTCAATGTTCGGCGAATCTGTGTCCGGGTTTAGAAAGGGAAGGGGAGTCGGCAATTGTCTTTTTGCTGTGATCGGGACTTTACAGCAGGCTTTTTATCGCAGATATGTTTTGACTGGTGTATTTTTGGACATTCTGTCAGCATATGACAATGTAAACATCTGTAAATTGTTGGGAATGCTTAGTCGAGATGGAAGCCCTTCAGTTCTGGTCGCACTTCTTCATCAACTGCTGACTGGTAACATATACCAGTTAAAACATGATCCCTATGGGATTGGAGGCAGAGTGTCCTACAAGGGACTCCCCCAGGGTAGTTTCCTAAGTCCCCTACTTTTTAACTACTACATCAGGGATATTAGCAGAATTAACGAGGAACATGGAATTAAGAGAGTTGTTTTTGCGGATGACGTGGTATTAATGAAGGAGGCAACCTCCTTCGAGTTGGCGATTGAAACTATGAACTATGCGTTGCAGACGACATCTGGGTTTTTTGAGGAACGTGGTTTGAGTCTGTCACCCAACAAATCGCGAGCTATGTTGTTTAGTCGCAGAAGGAGGGCTGAGAATATTCATTTAATTAAACTGGGGGATGAGAACATCGCTGCGACCGTGAATATGGTATACCTGGGACTGCACATAAATAACAAACTTTCCTGGAAAGAACATGCGAACCATATAGTAGCCAATTGCCAGAAGGCACTTAACTTGCTCAGATCGCTGTCTTCAACTAAATGGGGATGTGGTCCCAGGATTTCGACATTGTTGTATAGTGCGCTCATACAGTCGAGGCTCGAGTTTTTCACCTGGTTGATGCTGCCTATTCCCTCTCTTCTGTCTAAGAAACTGACCAACATGCAGCATCAGACAGCCAGGGCTATCACCGGCACTTTAATATCTACTCCAACCAATGCGCTATTGATCGAAGCAAATATAATGCCTCTGGACTTGAGGCTTCAACTACTGATGGATAAATTTGTTGCAAGGAATCACAAGTTTAGAACGGGTTCGGTTGGAAGATTGATGAATAGCTTGAGCCGACTTCATAGAGAGGGCAGAGTAGCCGATAGCAGAGTGGCGCATATCGTGCGGAGGTATGAGTTTTGGTTACCCAGATTGGTTGATGTGGCGTGTTGGACATGTACTCGGTGGGGTATGATGCCTTTATTCACCTTCCCAAGATCAGAACTAATCTGTTACCGGGAGTCAATTTTAATTATAACGCGGTTTTTATACGAGAAGCTCTGACTCTGTGGCCTAATACAGTTTTTATGTACACTGATGCGTCAACCAGGTGACAACCGATCCGGTAAAGAGGGTGCATTTTGGCGTTTGCGCGCCCCAATTGGAGTTGTCTCATTCGGGTAAGCTACCCGATTATACAAATATATTTGTGGCGGAACTGTTTGCTGTTTGGTGGGCTTTGAATTACATCAAAACAAATGGAGTTACTCCAGTGGTCGTATTTTCGGATTCGTTGAGCGTAATTCGTGCGTTGGATGGGGTTCTGGGTGAAAGGTCGAGGGTGCATTATCTGGTGAACAAAGTCAAAGAACTTAGTTGGCAATGTGCTGTAGGGGACTTAAGGGTAGAATTTGCTTGGATCCCGGGCCACGCAGGGATTGTCGGGAATGAGATGGCTGATAGGCTGGCGGCGGAACAGAACGATTTTCCATTCTACCAGATCAGCAAGGACATTTGCGATATCTTTAGGGAAATGAAAGAAGAAACTTGGAATGCGTGGCAGCAAGAATGGAATGGTAGTAGCAGAATTAAGGGTCGAGCTTTGTGGTTGATTAAGGGTGATGTCAGAGAGGGAATCTTTGTCTCTGAATCTAAACATATGATTTCTACAATTAGTCGGATGCGAATGGGTCACGGCATGTTTCCTGCTCATATGTACCGGATAGGAATGGCGGATTCACCGAGCTGTAGCTGTGGAAAGTACGGTGACCACATTATTTTGGAATGTGAAGTGTATGAGCTGGAGAGAGGTAGAATGTTTAGTAAACTGCGAAGTATGGGAATTTTTCCTCCATACAGCATAAGCTGTCTATTGGCCACAAATAAATTACCAGTTCTAAGAATGCTTTTTTATTTTCTAAGTAATAATGGAATCTTTATTTAGTTTGTGGAGGGCTTTTTGTGTATGTAGTTAAGGCATGACAGTCTGTTTGGTAGATGCTTTTCCTTTCGAGGGGTTGACCCGGGGAGCTGCATTTTTGCTGCAACTTTTGCTTGGGTTTCTGTTACTCTCACAGGGCCACTTAACCGGAGATACTACAAAAACAGGTGACTGGTGATATAAGGGCTATTATAGCTCACACACCAAGATTTTGCCCCGTTTTGTGAAGAAGAAGAAGAATAACCACGTTATCTTTTTGGTGTTGTCCTTTAACGATGTAATCTGGCGAGATATACAGATCGCTTCCTCCTGATGTTTTGTGGGGACCCTTAATTTAACAACATGTCTTTGTATACATTGTGATCTCTAAATGTAAGTTACTATTTTATATAAAAAATTGTTCAACGGTTATTGTTTGTAGCATACCCTGAAGAAGATAAAAATATATTATCGAAAGCTTGGTTTTGGTTAAAGGAGGTTTTTTGATTCTTCCCCGTTCTGGTTGAATTCCCAATATTTCACATTTAATCCTTAACAAGTGCATTACTTCCACCCTCAATAATCAGAGTAATCACATTTCAAAGTGTTCAGCCCAACACCAAAAACAACAAGTTATTCCCAATCCGAATTAAATTTTTAAAAAATTCCACCAATAAAATGTTCATAGCACATTGATTACGGTTACGTTTCAGACAAAGCACGGTCGTAAAGGGATGATAACACCGCAATTGGTCAATTCGCCTAAGATCGTAAACCTTTGTGTTGCGTTCTATCTTCCACCTTCCGGGTTTGAGGTTGGATCCTCGTTTCGGCTGAGAGTGGTGTACATGGAAGGTCGTTGTGACGCCTCCGTCTCGCGCACTTAACTTTTCCTAAGGGACGTGTTCCAATGGTCTTAGAAAATACGTCGTTAACCGTTTACGAGAGAAGACACTCCACTGTTTCTACAAGTTTAACACGATTCTCTCTTTCCTTCTCAAAGAGAATTTTTTTAAAATTACTTCATAATCTAATTCAAAGAGAACTAACACCACTGGCACAACAATAGAAACAGTCTGCAAACCCGTTGATTTTCGAGCCAGTAGTTTTTAATTAAAGTTATCCGTTGGAGCGAAACGTTCGTCCTATGTCGCTATAGGGTCGAAAGGCCGAGAGAGGGTTGGGGTAGGCAAAAGGCAGAGGCAAAAAGCGGTCGTCACCGGCAGACGAAATTATAATTACCGGCGATGAGACCAGCTATGCAAATGCCAACAGTTGGCGATAACGACGTCCCCACTACGCATCCCATCCCCTTACGGAGGACGACGACGACGACGACGACGCCCCAAAATCGGCCGCGAGGGAGAGATCCCGCTTCTCTAACTTGATTTAGACGATGGTGCACATAAAATTAACCCCGGACCGTGTTCTTCGGCACTCTAAGACCTCGCCCACCGCGCCGCTAAACTCGTACGAGATACATTCAATTTACACTTGGTAAATGTCGACCGGCAAATTTCGATGGAGAACATTAAGGGAAGCGAGACGGGAGAAGGGGTTAAAAGCGAGACAAGATGTTGCTAATTTGTAGGCGTTGGTCTTGCCTGGTTAGATGTAACAAGGACTTCAAACTAACGGTTAGAAGATTTGTGATGAGCAGATGGCAGTTTACATAAGTAATCGTCGACGTTGTATTCACAATAAATCTCATAATTAAAATTTGAAATTACTAAAAGAATCCTCTTTCCTCGACAAGCAACGACGTGATTGACGAGATAATAATTGCGCCAAAATGAAGATGGTTTAAAGTTTAAATTGAACCGGAAAAAATAAGCGCGCTATGCGCCCTAACAATTTCTATTCAACACAACATAATCGAAAATTCAATTTTCACACCACCACACCAGTGCTCTGTTTACAAGCGTTGCATTATCTATTATAGCGCGTACAATGCACATAATTTTCTCGAGAATAAAAGACTCATTTGTGCTGGATTATTTTAATAAAGCCATTGTACATTTACTATCTTAATAAAGTGTTAATTAATTATCATAATTTTCACGCTGTTGGTGAGATATTAGAAGGAAAAGAAAAGGTTGTGGACGAATATGATGCAAACTGAAAAGAACCTAAGGATTTATTGTATCTCGATAGATAACGTTTCAGATTTCACCATGCAGATTAATACTCTTAACGAACTTATTTGTTGAACAGTTATTCAGATCAGATATTAGAATATGATTAAACAAGGTGACGTATGTCTTTGCCTCAGTTACGAGTTAATCCTAAAATCTTCCTGGATTTCACAGCTTATAATCTAATCCTGTGTTTGATGATTGCAAATGATACACCAACTGCTGGTTCTAGCTCCATAAGTGCATTAGCGTTTCCCTTTCTTTTAGCTCATCTGCCATTCCATTGCTAGTAACTCCAAAGTGATTTAGGACCCAGATCAGAAAAACTGTAATCACCACTCACAATCAGTATGTTTAAAGCTCTCTTATAGTCATTAACGAGAGCAGACAGAGTATTCACGAGTTACAGCGCATAGGGGATGGAAAAATTGTATTGTCATATTCTTCACTCATTGCTCTAGAAGGATTTTAACATATAGATCTTGGACAAAAAAAAATCATTTTCAAACCAGAACTGTCGTTTAGGCAGATTAATCGAGTATTAATAAAGTCCCTCGGATTTGAGAGTGTTGATACCACAACATATTGTTATTTACAATACATTAATAAACTGAACGCGACCTTGAATGAATAGAACTCACCCCCTTCCCAGTGATGAAGTCAGACGCAAAATTGGTGGTTTGATTCTTCGTCCATTTCTGGTGCTTTCAGCCGTCGTTCTCGTCATTGGGGTGCTAGATGTGGTGGTAGTCAACTCTGATGTTTCTTCTATAAACGCAAGCTTGGCTCTTTCAGCTGCGATGGTCACTGATTTCCTGTGTTTACTGATCTAGATTGTTTTTCAGCCTTTCATGATGATTGGGTGTAGTCCATCATATGGAGGTTGTGCGTCGCCGTTTCCATTGAACGTAGTGATCTTGGGATGTTCGTGTCTTGATGCTGGAGTAGGTCGTAATTCTTTTATATGTCGATGTAATCTTTTGCTTCCATTTCCGAGAATCTCATGATGAAGATATGATATCTCCTGGCAATCTGATGGTTTCTTCTTTCTTCTTCTCTTTTCTTCTTCTTTCCAGCATGTTCGTAATCCAAAACTGTCATTTAGGCAGATTAATCGAGTATTAATAAAGTCCCTCGGATTTGACAGTGTTGATACCACAACATATTGTTATTTACAATACATTAATAAACTGAACGCGATCTTGAATGCGTAGAACTCACCAACTTCCCAGTGATGAAGTCAGACGCAAAATTGGTGGTTTGATTCTTCATCCATTTCTGGTGCTTTCAGCCGTCGTTCTCGTCATTGGGGTGCTAGATGTGGTGGTAGTCAACTCTGATGTTTCTTCTATAAACGCAAGCTTGGCTCTTTCAGCTGCGATGGTCACTGATTTCCCGTGTTTACTGATCTAGATTGTTTTTCTGCCTCTCATGATGATTGGGTGTAGTCCATCATATGGAGGTTGTGCGTCGCCGTTTCCATTGAACGTAATGATCTTGGGATGTTCGTGTCTTGATGCTGGAGTAGGTCGTAATTCTTTTATATGTCGATGTAATCTTTTGCTTCCATTTCCGAGAATCTCATGATGAAGATATGATATCTCCTGGCAATCTGATGGTTTCTTCTTTCTTCTTCTCTTTTCTTCTTCTTTCCAGCATGTTCGTAATCCAAAACTGTCATTTAGGCAGATTAATCGAGTATTAATAAAGTCCCTCGGATTTGACAGTGCTGATACCACAACATATTGTTATTTACAATACATTAATAAACTGAACGCGACCTTAAATGCGTAGAACTCACCCCCTTCCCAGTGATGAAGTCAGACGCAAAATTGTTGGTTTGATTCTTCGTTCACTTCTGGTGCTTTCAGCCGTCGTTCTCGTCATTGGGGTGCTAGATGTGGTGGTAGTCAACTCTGATGTTTCTTCTATAAACGCAAGCTTGGCTCTTTCAGCTGCGATGGTCACTGATTTCCTGTGTTTACTGATCTAGATTGTTTTTCAGCCTTTCATGATGATTGGGTGTAGTCCATCATATGGAGGTTGTGCGTCGCCGTTTCCATTGAACGTAGTGATCTTGGGATGTTCGTGTCTTGATGCTGGAGTAGGTCGTAATTCTTTTATATGTCGATGTAATCTTTTGCTTCCATTTCCGGAAATCTCATGATGAAGATATGATATATACTGGCAATCTGATAGTTTCGCCGTAAATCATTTCAGCTGCTGTGGTTTTTATATCTTCTTTCCAGGATGTTCATAATCCAGAACTGTCGTTTAGGAAAATTAATCGAGTATTAATAAAGTCCCTCAAATTTGACAGTGCTGATACCACAACATATTGTTATTTACAATACATTAATAAACTGAACGCGACCTTAAATGCGTAGAACTCACCCCCTTCCCAGTGATGAAGTCAGACGCAAAATTGGTGGTTTGATTCTTCGTCCATTTCTGGTGCTTTCAGCCGTCGTTCTCGTCATTGGGGTGCTAGATGTGGTGGTAGTCAACTCTGATGTTTCTTCTATAAACGCAAGCTTGGCTCTTTCAGCTGCGATGGTCACTGATTTCCTGTGTTTACTGATCTAGATTGTTTTTCAGCCTTTCATGATGATTGGGTGTAGTCCATCATATGGAGGTTGTGCGTCGCCGTTTCCATTGAACGTAGTGATCTTGGGATGTTCGTGTCTTGATGCTGGAGTAGGTCGTAATTCTTTTATATGTCGATGTAATCTTTTGCTTCCATTTCCGAGAATCTCATGATGAAGATATGATATCTCCTGGCAATCTGATGGTTTCTTCTTTCTTCTTCTCTTTTCTTCTTCTTTCCAGCATGTTCGTAATCCAAAACTGTCATTTAGGCAGATTAATCGAGTATTAATAAAGTCCCTCGGATTTGACAGTGTTGATACCACAACATATTGTTATTTACAATACATTAATAAACTGAACGCGACCTTGAATGCGTAGAACTCACCCCCTTCCCAGTGATGAAGTCAGACGCAAAATTGGTGGTTTGATTCTTCATCCACTTCTGGTATTTTCAGCCGTCGTTCTCGTCATTGGGGTGCTAGATGTGGTGGTAGTCAACTCTGGTGTTTCTTCTATGAACGCAAGCTTAGCTCTTTCAGCTGCGATGGTCACTGATTTCCCGTGTTTACTGATCTAGATTGTTTTTCTGCCTCTCATGATGATTGGGTGTAGTCCATCATATGGAGGTTGTGCGTCGCCGTTTCCATTGAACGTAATGATCTCGGGATGTCCGTGTCTTGATGCTGGAGTAGGTCGTAATTCTTTTATATGTCGATGTAATCTTTTGTTTCCATTTCCGGAAATCTCATGATGAAGACATGATATCTCCTGGCAATCTGATGGTTTCGCCGTGAATCATTTCAGCTGCTGTGGTTTTTATATCTTCTTTCCAGCATGTTCGTAATCCAAAATTGTCGTTTAAGAAGATTAATCGAGTATTAATAAAGTCCCTCGGATTTGACAGTGTTGATACTACAACATATTGTTATTTACAATACATTAATAAACTGAACGCGATCTTGAATGCGTAGAACTCACCAACTTCCCAGTGATGAAGTCAGACGCAAAATTGGTGATTTGATTCTTCGTCCACTTCTGGTGCTTTCAGCCGTCGTTCTCGTCATAGGGGTAGTCAACTCTGGTGTTTCTTCTATGAACGCAAGCTTGGCTCTTTCAGCTGCGATGGTCACTGATTTCCTGTGTTTACTGATCTAGATTGTTTTTCAGCCTTTCATGATGATTGGGTGTAGTCCATCATATGGAGGTTGTGCGTCGCCGTTTCCATTGAACGTAGTGATCTTGGGATGTTCGTGTCTTGATGCTGGAGTAGGTCGTAATTCTTTTATATGTCGATGTAATCTTTTGCTTCCATTTCCGGAAATCTCATGATGAAGATATGATATATCCTGGCAATCTGATAGTTTCGCCGTAAATCATTTCAGCTGCTGTGGTTTTTATATCTTCTTTCCAGGATGTTCATAATCCAGAACTGTCGTTTAGGAAAATTAATCGAGTATTAATAAAGTCCCTCAAATTTGACAGTGCTGATACCACAACATATTGTTATTTACAATACATTAATAAACTGAACGCGACCTTAAATGCGTAGAACTCACCCCCTTCCCAGTGATGAAGTCAGACGCAAAATTGGTGATTTGATTCTTCGTCCACTTCTGGTGCTTTCAGCCGTCGTTCTCGTCATTGGGGTGCTAGATGTGGTGGTAGTCAACTCTGGTGTTTCTTCTATGAACGCAAGCTTGGCTTTTTCAGCTGCGATTGTCACTGATTTCCCGTGTTTACTGATCTAGATTGTTTTTCTGCCTTTCATGATGATTGGGTGTAGTTCATCATATGGAGGTTGTCGCCGTTTCCATTGAACGTAAGCTGCTGTGGCTTTTATATCTTCTTTCCAGGATGTTCGTATGCGTAACAAAATAATTGGAAAGGCATCTTTTTTAATTAGGGCTGCCTTCAATTGTCGATGGAATCTTTCTACCACGCCGTTTTCCTATGGGTGGTATGCCATGGTTCGTTGTCTCATAATTCCTGTTATCTTCGCCAATCTTTCGAACAGTTGGGACTCGAATTGTCTTTCCTGATCTGTTGGCGATTTTCGAGGGTGCTCCGAATCTCGCTATCCAATGATTCATAAAATTTCTTGCTACCGTACAAGCAGCGATTCAAGATTGGTCCATAGCCAAACCGCGATCTTGTTGTTATTATCTTTATCTTTTATTATTATTTATTGTTGAATTGAAGAGATAATGAAGATTCTCTCTCTTAAAAAGGTGCTTTAAAGTTGGGGCGAATAAGAACTCCTTCAGATGTGGTATTTAGTACAGATCATATGTATAGCTGATACTACCTCCAAAGATTATTTTCTCAGTACCTGTTTGCTCTGTCGTTATTGCCACAACAGAATCTGATCATCACAGCTTCATCTTTTCCTCACAAAGTATTTTTGAAAACCCTACGTCATTACGTCTACATAGCTTTTATTGTATATTCTCTTTCTTATCTGAGTAGCTTACCTTCCTCTACATTTCCACTTCCTCCAGTCATTTTTCATCATATTCCTCCCTTTTTCCTTATCATATGTAATCGTTTCTTCTCATACTTCCATATAATTCCGTGGTATGGTCTTCTATCTATTATTTCTTCTATCTTCTTCTTCTATTTTCACTCTCATTTCATCCATCCTCACTTCTCCCCCTACAATATAACTCGGTGATTTCCTTGTCATGTCCAGAACCGATTCTATATTGGAGAAAGAACAGAACAAACCTTATTACGCTCGTCACCAACTTATCAAACTCATTTTTCCCAGACCTTTTTCTTATCAGCCTAATTGCCCTTTTAGCCATCTCCATCATATACATCATATCTTCCCACAACGTATCTTAATTGCCAAGATAAAGTAAATCGAAATGTAAGAAAATTTTAAACCATGGGCGTCTTTCGAAACATTTCTTATAATCAGGCTATCAATTCAAAATAGCGATCATTTTAGAAATCTGGCCATTTTTCGTTTTTTAGGAGCAGTTTTTGAGTACTTCGCATGGTTATTTGACCAACTTGTATAATCATTTTGTCATGTTTACCCCCTTTCTTCGATTACTAGTCGACCTTTTGATATTCGAGTTTCTCTATTTCTAAATGTACAGTCTCTTCCAGTTTGCACCTCTTATACCCAGTTTTTTTAGAGCTCTATTCTTTCTTATATCTATTTAGTCTATTTCTTCCATTACCAGTTTTATTTCACTATTTATCTTCTTTATTTAGAGTTTAGAGCTTCAATATTCTTCTTTGTTATTATCTTTCAGAAACTTTTTTCTACCCCAATTAAACCGTGAAGAAATCCCTTTGAGCTATCAATCATCCTCTGAAAGAACGTTGAGTAGGTTAGTTTTGTTTACAAACATTAAAGATTTCTTTTGTCCCCAATTAAAGTGTGAAGTTTTCTTTTGAGCTAACTAAATCATCTCCCAAAGGAATTTTAAGTGTGGAGTCGGGAATCAATGGGTTTTTCGAGAAGAGATTCAAAACGGGAGTTTCGAGTTTTAGGAGAATCCGGGAGAGTTTCGAGTGTATCACCGAGAAGTTTAACATAGATTCATCTTGGTTTGGAGTTCGAGTCCTAAGGTGGTGTTCAGACAAAAGATATGCAATTTACGTGAGTCACGCGTGATTTTGCGTGAATTATCTTGGTTTGTAGCTGTTTTTTATTCTTAACTAAGTTAATTCTTGGCTTTGAATTTAAACCTCTCGGGGAATTTTCTTGAGTTAAGTTAAAATTTTCCACATCACATTTGCCAAAATCAACCTGAAAATATTACCGTATCCGTATGCAAGAGATATTGGATATCAATATAGATACACTTTGGCACGTTCTTTGAAATGTCGTATGTATTAAAAATACCGATTCGTAGCGTTCCATCTTTGAAACGCGGAAAAGCATCGGCATGTTACGAATCTCCACTGACACCGCATGAAATATGAGAAGAGTACATCCGGGAGAAAGATAAACGCACCGTTGAACGCGTCTTTACCTGAGGCATGAAAAATATCCAGGCCGATGACGCCAAACGCGGGCATATCTCGGGGTATCTTTGGAGGCCTCGCTCGGTTTTTGAACATATTGGCAATATAGCAAGCACGCACTTGGAGAAGGCAAAGAACCTTCGTTGGGTGGGATCGTGCCACCGCGATGTTACATATTGGAGTTCGGGGAGGATGTGGATGGAATTTAAAGTGAATTGTTGCAGGACGAACGTGTAGTAGACAGTTGTCGTCGCGGGTGAAGCGAACGTGGTACATCCTGTGATCACCTATTCACTTGACACCAGAGGAAGGAAGGATTCATAAAAACTTTACCATATCTAAACGACATTTCAACAAAAGAAAATAAAGCACTAAATAATTCTTTCGCATTGGCTTCTAAAGCAATACATTTCGCTCCAATAAACTTCCGAGCTTTTTGTTGCGGAGAAAAGGGGTAAACTACGTGGCTTCCACAAAGGAGTTATCCGAAGACGTCTCGACCTGAGAAGGACTTCTCCGCTTAATTTTAAATGCGCATAATTATTGTTGTGGCAATAACCGGGAGTTTGCTTGACTGGGCCGAGGGCTTTCATGGCAATAAAATGCTAATACCCTATAAACCGAGTTGTGTCGCACGTGTTACTTTAAGAGCTTTAAGAAATTTATTAGCTAAAATAATTTTAAAAAAAGATTCGAGTAAAATCTCAATCCGATACCAATATGTGGAGATGAAACTTTCCGGATGGAATGATTTCAACGTAGCCCGTGTCAACGAAACCCGTCAAAAGCAGGGCTTCACCGAGAATTTTAGTACGAACTAAGCTAAAACTTTTCAGAACGAAACGACGAAGCCCGATCGTTACAAAAACCGGACAGAATGGAAAGTTTAAGGGTACATGAAAAAGTTTAAAAAGCAATAACGATAATAATCCAAAGTTTTTCGTATTATGAACACTTTTGAAACGAAAGTAAACATGGCGAAGATTAAAATTTATAATTAATTTTCTTAAATCTCTTTTTATTTTATGCAAAACCAACTGAAATGAAAGTTTTTGGTAAGTAAGATCTTATCTTACAACTTTAACGAGTCAAATCATTCAAGTTTCAGTACAAAAACCATCAATCAGCTTAATGAGTTAATCTAACTTGAACAATCTAAAGTTCAAATTAACTCAATTTAGTTAAATTCTTATTTTTTAATCATAAACAACGATTATGACACCCAAAATAAAAAATTCCAATACATCATGATTTATTCTTTGTGCTTGGACGCTTCATGTTCCGTTTGGACACGGGGACGATCAATAAAGATATATCCACAAATGAAAGTTACTTTTCGAGGAGTTATACTCGGGATGGCACAGAAATTGTCGCAGTACATTTCCGCCCTATCCCTCTCTTTTTCCATTTCTCCATCATCCGAAACTCGTCCAAAGTTCACGTCGTCTTTATCAAAAAGACGCAGACAAAAGCCCTCCTCTCGTAGGCGCGGATGTGATATCGTCATTTATCACGAAACTTCTCGTTTGTGCGCTTGATGTAGCCGCTCCTCATTGTTTATCATGAAAACGTCAGAAAGGCGTTTCGGCGGAACGGAAACGCTTTAACACAAAAACAAGTCCAGAAATGTTATTGCGAGATTACGAGATTATTATTAATTTAAATGAAATGAATCGTAAAATAAAATAAAAATTTTTATATTGATTTTATCTGATGCGAATTTTCGGAGAGGTGATAAATTTGGGGAAACCACCTGCACGTGATGGTGGATGATGCAAAAAAATTTTTGATTAACTAAAATTTAATGCGTATTGTAGGTATTCTTTGCGTTTCAATTTTGTTACTTCCCTTTCCCGTGTAAAGGGCTATGTTACCGTCTACTTGCTCTGTATGAGTTAAGCCATTTATCAACTGCCTGTGAAACAAGCAGCTTGCAGTTCCGGATAATGCATTACACACCATTAACGCATCAACACTACAATACCCCGAACTGTCAGAGATTTATATCTTGGCGCCCTTCGACGATGAAGGGTAACTTCTTTATTTTTCGGGTCAATAAATTTCATTTACATCAAGCTAATTAAATCTGATTACTAAATTTAATGTCTAGTAAAGCTTTAAGAGGCTTATGAAAAATTAACTGACATGATTGTGACTGTGATAATAAGAAGTTCTTAAACCCTTTTTTATACAGAACTTAAAAAAAGTATTAAATGATATCTTTCTTTCCATTTTTGTTTAATAAAAATATTAATAGTTTTTGCACTAAATGGATTTTATTTTATTTTTCTCTACCGGTTTCGCCTTCTACACGGCATCATCAGGAGAATACGTAAAAAATCACAACACGTATTCTCCTGATGATGCCGAATCAGTTTGTAAAGTATTCTATTTCAAAAACTATTCACTGTAGAGATCTTCATCATTCATCAACCCAACCCTGTATATTTAAATTGAAATGAAGCTATTATCCGTGCCAAATGTCATGGCCCCTCAATTTAGAGATCGATAAAGTTTATTATAATCAGGATCCTTGACTTCTGGCACGGAAAATAGAACTAACCTAGAATTAGAATCATTCGGGTTTAGCCGCCTTAAGAGATGTGCGGCTAATCCCGAATTCTTCTAGTTCTAGATCTAGAATTAGATCTAATGTCATAAAACTAGAACAAACACTAGCCCTAGAAGTGGAAAGATTAAGGTTTAGCCGTAAAGTACTCTATTTCAAAAACTATTCATTGTAGAGATCTTCATCATTCATCAACCCAACCATGTATATTTAAATTGAAATAAAGCTATTATCCGTGCCAAATGTCAAGGCCCCTCAATTTAGAAATCGATAAAGTTTATTATAATCAGGATCCTTGACTTCTGGCACGGAAAATAGAACTAACCTAGAATTAGAATCATTCGGGTTTAGCCGTCTTAAGAGATGTACGGCTAATCCCGAATTCTTCTAGATCTAGAATTTGAGAAGATTTGGGTTTAGCGAATATTTCCACTTCTAGGTCTAGTGTTAGTTCTAGTTTTCCTTCAGTTCAAGTATACAAGGTTGCCAAATCAGTTTGTAAAGTACTCTAGTGCAGGAACTATTCATTGTAGAGGCCTTCGTTAAAAAAATGTTTTGAAATGCACGGCTAAACGCACCCCAACCCAACACAATCTTCCTCAACCATCTTTTCTTATCTTATCATCCCAACAATGTTTTCTAACAAGAAATGGTGTTGGGTTGGGTTCAATTTCTCATAGTAGTACCCAACCTAAGCATGTTTTCTTATCTTGTCACTCCAAAATTGGTACTTCAATCTGTCATTTTATTAAAGAAGACAAGACTAGAAAAGATGATTGAGTTGGGTTGGGTTACAATGATAGATACTGCCATGAAGAATGGAACCCAACCTAACTCAAGTACCTTTTTATATGACAACCATGAAGAGTGAAAATCACCTCAACCCAAGCATGTTTTCTTTTTTAAAGGAAGCTGTTGGGGAAATAAGACACAAAAGTTTTATTCTTCATATTATCATCAAGAAAGCTATCATGAGTATCTCGAATTTATGCAAATATCAAGGAAAGATATCTGGATTAGGTTGTGTTGAAATGGAATTTGGTCTTTTTATCTTATTATCCCAACAATGTTTGCTAACAAGAAATGATATTGGGTTGGGTTCAATTTCTTATAGTGGTATCACCATTTTAACCCAACCCAACCTAAGAATGTTTTCTTGTATTATCACTCCAAAATTGGTACTTCAACCTGACATTTTATTGAAGAAGCCAAGACTAGAAAAGATGCTTGAGTTGGGTTGGATTACAATGGTAGATACTACCATGAAGAATGGTACCCAACCTAATTCAAGCACCTTTTCATATGACGACCATGAAGAGTGAAAATCACCTCAATCCAAACATGTTTTCTTTTCTAAATGAAGCTGTTGGGGAGATAAGACAAAAAAAGTTTTATTCTTCATATTATCATCAAGAAAGCTATCATGAGTATCTCGAATTCGCGCAAATGTTAAGGAAAGATATCTGGATTAGGTTGAGTTGAAATAGAATTTGGTCTTTTTATCTTATTATCCCAACAATGTTTGCTAACAAGAAATGATATTGGGTTGGGTTCAATTTCTTATAGTAGTATCACCATTTTAACCCAACCCAACCTAAGAATGTTTTCTTGTATTATCACTCCAAAATTGGTACTTCAACCTGACATTTTATTGAAGAAGCCACGACTAGAAAAGATGCTTGAGTTGGGTTGGATTACAATGGTAGATACTACCATGAAGAATGGTACCCAACCTAATTCAAGCACCTTTTCATATGACGACCATGAAGAGTGAAAATCACCTCAATCCAAACATGTTTTCTTTTCTAAATGAAGCTGTTGGGGAGATAAGACAAAAAAAGTTTTATTCTTCATATTATCATCAAGAAAGCTATCATGAGTATCTCGAATTCGCGCAAATGTTAAGGAAAGATATCTGGATTAGGTTGAGTTGAAATAGAATTTGGTCTGTTTATCTTATTATCCCAACAATGTTTGCTAACAAGAAATGATATTGGGTTGGGTTCAATTTCTTATAGTAGTATCACCATTTTAACCCAACCCAACCTAAGAATGTTTTCTTGTATTATCACTCCAAAATTGGTACTTCAACCTGACAATTTATTGAAGAAGCCAAGACTAGAAAAGATGCTTGAGTTGGGTTGGGTTACAATGGTAGATACTACCATGAAGAATGGTACCTTACCTATCTCAAGTACCTTTTCATATGACGACCATGAAGAGTGAAAATCACCTCAACCCAAGCATGTTTTCTTTTTTAAATGAAGCTGTTGGGGAGATAAGATAAAAAAGTTTTATTCTTCATATTATCATCAAGGAAGCTGTCATGAGTATCTCGAATTCGCGCAAATGTTTAGGAAAAATATCTGGATTAGGTTGAGTTGAAATGGAATTTGGTCTTTTTATCTTATTATCCCAACAATGTTTGCTAACAAGAAATGATATTGGGTTGGGTTCAATTTGTTATAGTAGTATCACCATTTTAACCCAACCCAACCTAAGAATGTTTTCTTGTATTATCACTCCAAAATTGGTACTTCAACCTGACATTTTATTGAAGAAGTCAAGACTAGAAAAGATGCTTGAGTTGGGTTGGGTTACAATGGTAGATACTACCATGAAGAATGGTACCCAACCTAACTCAAGCACCTTTTCATATGACGACCATGAAGAGTGAAAATCACCTCAATCCAAGCATGTTTTCTTTTTTAAATGAAGCTGTTGGGGAGATAAGATAAAAAAGTTTTATTCTTCATATTATCATCAAGGAAGCTATCATGAGTGTCTCGAATTCGCGCAAATGTTTAGGAAAAATATCTGGATTAGGTTGAGTTGAAATGGAATTTGGTCTTTTTATTTTATTATCCCAACAATGTTTCCTAACAAGAAATGATATTGGGTAGGGTTCAATTTCTCATAGTAGCATCACTATTTTAACCCAACCCAACCTAAGCATGTTTTCTTATCTTATCACTCCAAAATTGGTACTTCAAACTTTCGTTTTATTGAAGAAGATGTCAAAGACGTCAAAGACGCACGGCTAAACCCAAATCTTTCCACTTCTAGGTCTAGTGTTAGTTCTAGTTTTTCTTCAATTCAAATATACAAGGTTGCCAAATCAGTTTGTAAAGTACTCTAGTGCAGGAACTATTCATTGTAGAGGCCTTCGTTAAAAAAATGTTTTGAGATGCGTAAAACGCACCCCAACCCAACACAACCTGTATATTTAAATGAGAACCTTTCTAAGATATTTGGTGTCCCATTTCTGGGTTGGGTAATCGAAAAGAAATCAATGCAAAAAGAAGGTTCCTACATAAAGGAGAAACTAGGTACATGTATGATGGGGACTCGTGTCCCATCATTTTATTACAAAAAACAACCCCTTAGGAATTGAACTTGTAGCCCTATTGGTCCTTGGGTTTAAGACGATTAGAGTGATAATTAAATAATGTTGAGGATAATTCCAAATCATTCATTACGTATGATATAAACTACCTCAAATTTATCACGGTACTCCGTTTCTCCACAAACCCATGCTGTGACAGCGAAAATTATCTTATTGCTTAGAAAGGTTTAACAACGCTATGAAATGGGTCAGTAATTCGAGATATATTTCGGGTCATCTCTCTTGAATACAGAGAATAATCTGACGAGATTCCGTGAAAATTAGTAATGCAGAAATTATTATGCTACCAAAAATTAATAATACTACTTTTCTTAGTAAAGAAAGAGTTGGTTACATCTTGATTTTTGCTTAGAACAAATAAAGAATTGAGTTAAATGGGTTAATGTTTAAAATAAGGTGAGTGAATTACTTGAAATGTTGGATGTCTCCCTCTTGTAGAAAAACTAATTAAATTCTTCTCTCGTTGTGGGTTGTGATCGGCATTCCGAATCCCATTTCCCATGTCCTTGTCTGGTTATAGTTCGAGTTTGAAACACCATTAACTGCCCCCATGAATAATAATCCAAACAACTTTAATCAGGCGCGTATCATTATTCCATTTCCGATTTATCGTTACTGAAACAATAAGTATAATCACACATATTTATAGTTTTAGACTCTTTAGTTCTTAGATTTTTTTATCGTAAGTCTCTCTAAAGGACATGCTTAAAACATGCTTAGGTTGGGTTGGGTTAAAATGGTGATACTACTATAAGAAATTGAACCCAACCCAATATCATTTCTTGTTAGGAAACATTGTTGGGTTAATAAGATAAAAAAACCAAATTCCATTTCAATTCAACCTAATCCTAATCTTTGCTTAACATTTCATGATAGCTTTCTTGATGATAATATGAAGAATAAAACTTTTTTTGTCTTATCTCCCCAACAGCTTCATTTAGAAAAGAAGACATGCTTGGATTGAGGTGATTTTCACTCTTCATGGTCGTCATATGAAAAAGTACTTGAGTTAGGTTAGGTTCCATTCTTCATGGCAGTATCTATCCTTGTAACCCAACCCAACTCAATCATCTTTTCTAGTCTTGTCTTCTTTAATAAAATGTCAGGTTGAAGTACCAATTTTGGGGTGACAAGACAAGAAAACATGCTTAGGTTGGGTACTACTATGAGAAATTGAACCCAACCCAACATCATTTCTTGTTCGAAAACATTGTTGGGATGATAAGATAAGAAAAGATGGTTGAGGAAGGTTGTGTTGGGTTGGGGTGGGTTTAGCCGTGCATCTCAAAACATTTTTTTAACAAAGGCCTCTACAATGAATAGTTCCTGCATTAGAGTACTTTACAAACTGATTTGGCAACCTTGTATATTTGAATTGAAGGAAAACTAGAACTAACACTAGACCTAGAAGTGGAAAGATTTGGGTTTAGCCGTGCGTCTTTGACGTCTTTGACATCTTCAATAAAACGAAAGTTTGAAGTACCAATTTTTTAGTGATAAGATAAGAAAACATGCTTAGGTTGGGTTGGGTTAAAATGGTGATACTACTATGAGAAATTGAACCCTACCCAATATCATTTCTTGTTAGGAAACATTGTTGGGATAATAAGATAAAAAAACCAAATTCCATTTCAACTCAACCTAATCCAGGTATCTTTCCTTAACATTTGCGCGAATTCGAGATACTCATGACAGCTTCCTTGATGATGATATGAAGAATAAAACTTTTTTTGTCTTATCTCCCCAACAGCTTCATTTAAAAAAGAAAACATGCTTGGGTTGAGGTGATTTTCACTCTTCATGGTCTTCATATGAACAGGTACTTGAGTTAGGTTGGGTACCATTCTTCATGGTAGTATCTACCATTGTAACCCAACCCAACTCAATCATCTTTTCTAGTCTTGTCTTCTTTAATAAAATGTCAGGTTGAAGTACCAATTTTGGGGTGACAAGACAAGAAAACATGCTTAGGTTGGGTACTACTATGAGAAATTGAACCCAACCCAACATCATTTCTTGTTCGAAAACATTGTTGGGATGATAAGATAAGAAAAGATGGTTGAGGAAGGTTGTGTTGGGTTGGGGTGGGTTTAGCCGTGCATCTCAAAACATTTTTTTAACAAAGGCCTCTACAATGAATAGTTCCTGCATTAGAGTACTTTACAAACTGATTTGGCAACCTTGTATATTTGAATTGAAGGAAAACTAGAACTAACACTAGACCTAGAAGTGGAAAGATTTGGGTTTAGCCGTGCGTCTTTGACGTCTTTGACATCTTCAATAAAACGAAAGTTTGAAGTACCAATTTTTTAGTGATAAGATAAGAAAACATGCTTAGGTTGGGTTGGGTTAAAATGGTGATACTACTATGAGAAATTGAACCCTACCCAATATCATTTCTTGTTAGGAAACATTGTTGGGATAATAAGATAAAAAAACCAAATTCCATTTCAACTCAACCTAATCCAGGTATCTTTCCTTAACATTTGCGCGAATTCGAGATACTCATGACAGCTTCCTTGATGATGATATGAAGAATAAAACTTTTTTTGTCTTATCTCCCCAACAGCTTCATTTAAAAAAGAAAACATGCTTGGGTTGAGGTGATTTTCACTCTTCATGGTCTTCATATGAACAGGTACTTGAGTTAGGTTGGGTACCATTCTTCATGGTAGTATCTACCATTGTAACCCAACCCAACTCAATCATCTTTTCTAGTCTTGTCTTCTTTAATAAAATGTCAGGTTGAAGTACCAATTTTGGAGTGTTAATACAAGAAAACATTCTTAGGTTGGGTTGGGTTAAAATGGTGATACTACTAAAAGAAATTGAACCCAACCCAATATCATTTCTTGTTAGCAAACATTGTTGGGATAATAAGATAAAAAAACCAAATTCCATTTCAACTCAACCTAATCCAGGTATCTTTCCTTAACATTTGCGCGAATTCGAGATACTCATGACAGCTTCCTTGATGATGATATGAAGAATAAAACTTTTTTTGTCTTATCTCCCCAACAGCTTCATTTAAAAAAGAAAACATGCTTGGGTTGAGGTGATTTTCACTCTTCATGGTCTTCATATGAACAGGTACTTGAGTTAGGTTGGGTACCATTCTTCATGGTAGTATCTACCATTGTAACCCAACCCAACTCAATCATCTTTTCTAGTCTTGTCTTCTTAAATAAAATGTCAGGTTGAAGTACCAATTTTGGAGTGATAATACAAGAAAACATTCTTAGGTTGGGTTGGGTTAAAATGGTGATACTACTATAAGAAGTTGAACCCTACCCAATATCATTTCTTGTTAGGAAACATTGTTGGGATAATAAGATAAAAAAACCAAATTCCATTACAACTCAACCTAATCCAGGTATCTTTCCTTAACATTTGCGCGAATTCGAGATACTCATGACAGCTTCCTTGATGATAATATGAAGAATAAAACTTTTTTTGTCTTATCTCCCCAACAGCTTCATTTAAAAAAGAAAATATGCTTGGGTTGTGGTGATTTTCTCTCTTCATGGTCGCCATATGAAAAGGTACTTGAGTTAGGTTGGGTACCATTCTTCATGGTAGTATCTACCATTGTAACCCAACCCAACTCAAGCATCTTTTCTAGTCTTGGCTTCTTCAATAAATTGTCAGGTTGAAGTACCAATTTTGGAGTGATAATACAAGAAAACATTCTTAGGTTGGGTTGGGTTAAAATGGTGATACTACTATAAGAAATTGAACCCAACCCAATATCATTTCTTGTTAGCAAACATTGTTGGGATAATAAGAAAAAAAGACCAAATTCCATTTCAACTCAACCTAATCCAGATATTTTTCCTTAACATTTGCTCGAATTCGAGATACTCATGATAGCTTCCTTGATGATAATATGAAGAATAAAACTTTTTTTGTCTTATCTCCCCAACAGCTTCATTTAGAAAGGAAAACATGCTTGGATTGAGGTGATTTTCACTCTTCATGGTCGTCATATGAAAAGGTGCGTGAGTTAGGTTGGGTACCATTCTTCATGGTAGTATCTACCATTGTAATCCAACCCAACTCAAGCATCTTTTCTAGTCTTGGCTTCTTCAATAAATTGTCAGGTTGAACTACCAATTTTGGAGTGATAATACAAAAAAACATTCTTAGGTTGGGTTGGGTTAAAATGGTGATACTACTATAAGAAATTGAACCCAACCCAATATCATTTCTTGTTAGCAAACATTGTTGGGATAATAAGAAAAAAAGACCAAATTCCATTTCAACTCAACCTAATCCAGATATTTTTCCTTAACATTTGCTCGAATTCGAGATACTCATGATAGCTTCCTTGATGATAATATGAAGAATAAAACTTTTTTTGTCTTATCTCCCCAACAGCTTCATTTAGAAAGGAAAACATGCTTGGATTGAGGTGATTTTCACTCTTCATGGTCGTCATATGAAAAGGTGCGTGAGTTAGGTTGGGTACCATTCTTCATGGTAGTATCTACCATTGTAATCCAACCCAACTCAAGCATCTTTTCTAGTCTTGGCTTCTTCAATAAATTGTCAGGTTGAACTACCAATTTTGGAGTGATAATACAAAAAAACATTCTTAGGTTGGGTTGGGTTAAAATGGTGATACTACTATAAGAAATTGAACCCAACCCAATATCATTTCTTGTTAGCAAACATTGTTGGGATAATAAGAAAAAAAGACCAAATTCCATTTCAACTCAACCTAATCCAGATATTTTTCCTAAACATTTGCTCGAATTCGAGATACTCATGATAGCTTCCTTGATGATAATATGAAGAATAAAACTTTTTTTGTCTTATCTCCCCAACAGCTTCATTTAGAAAAGAAAACATGCTTGGATTGAGGTGATTTTCACTCTACATGGTCGTCATATGAAAAGGTACTTGAGTTAGGTTGGGTTCCATTCTTCATGGCAGTATCTATCATTGTAACCCAATCCAACTCAATCATCTTTTCTAGTCTTGTCTTCTTTAATAAAATGACAGATTGAAGTACCAATTTTGGAGTGACAAGATAAGAAAACATGCTTAGGTTGGGTACTACTATGAGAAATTGAACCCAACCCAACATCATTTCTTGTTCGAAAACATTGTTGGGATGATAAGATAAGAAAAGATGGTTGAGTAAGTTTGTGTTGGGTTGGGGTGCGTTTAGCCGTGCATCTCAAAACATTTTTTAACGAAGGCCTCTACAACGAATAGTTCCTGCACTAGAGTACTTTACAAACTGATTTGGCAACCTTTTATATTTGAAGTGAAGGAAAACTAGAACTAACACTAGACCTAGAAGTGGAAAAATTTGGGTTTAGCCGTGCGTCTTTGACGTCTTTGACATCTTCTTCAATAAAACGAAAGTTTGAAGTACCAATTTTGGAGTGATAAGATAAGAAAACATGCTTAGGTTGGGTTGGGTTAAAATAGTGATGCTACTATGAGAAATTGAACCCTACCCAATATCATTTCTTGTTAGGAAACATTGTTGGGATAATAAGATAAAAAAACCAAATTCCATTTCAACTCAACCTAATCCAGGTATCTTTCCTTAACATTTGCGCGAATTCGAGATACTCATGACAGCTTCCTTGATGATAATATGAAGAATAAAACTTTTTTTGTCTTATCTCCCCAACAGCTTCATTTAAAAAAGAAAATATGCTTGGGTTGTGGTGATTTTCTCTCTTCATGGTCGCCATATGAAAAGGTACTTGAGTTAGGTTGGGTACCATTCTTCATGGTAGTATCTACCATTGTAACCCAACCCAACTCAAGCATCTTTTCTAGTCTTGGCTTCTTCAATAAATTGTCAGGTTGAAGTACCAATTTTGGAGTGATAATACAAGAAAACATTCTTAGGTTGGGTTGGGTTAAAATGGTGATACTACTATAAGAAATTGAACCCAACCCATTATCATTTCTTGAGATGTGGTTCATTAAAAAATCAGTAATTAAAATCTAACAATTATGCAAAGTTGTATATAAAAAATCATAACATATTTGTTTATGGAGATTAAGAAATTATTTATGGCACATCATTCCTTTATTAAGCTTCCTTTAACATGCTTTTTATTTCGTTATGATATCTCAATTTGTTCTTGAGATAATACTATCTAAATTTTTAATTAGAAGAATGAATGATGATTTTAATGAAATCGTAACATAAATATTTATGGGAATATAATAAATTAGTACTCACACAGTCTATTTTGTCTAAATTTTCTTTAAAATGAGCTATATTACACGGCTCTATAATCAAAAACAAGTCGATTTTGCTACAAAAATAAGTAAATGTAAGTTAAATGCACTTATTTAGCAACATTTTTTAGCTCAAACTATAATCTTATTAACATTATGAATAAAAATCGGTTTGAGGTTAAGTTTATATCTTAATTTTTTTTCTTTTAGTTCAAATTCGTTAATATCCGGAATTGCATAAACTATACTTGGATAAAAACCACAATTAAGCGGGGATTAATCTAAATTTATAGTTTTTTGGTGAAATTTCAAAAAATTTGGGACATTTCAAAAGATAAGAATAAAATTTTAAATTTTAAAATCAATTTCTCCTTCAAATTCGAAGGTAAAGTAAACAATTCTATAAAAATTAAGATAGTGTGAATTATTATTCAAAAGGAAAAGCAAAAATATTTAGATTTTGTAAGTTTCGTGGAAATATGCAAAAATTTAGCTTCTGTCGCTTAAAATATTCAAAAAGCTGGGCGAAGTGTTCGCTTTTAATGCGGAATTTAATGTGGCCATTATCTTTGCTTCGTGCCTCCACAGTCCGTTTCGCTTTGGTTGAATTTGGGTCGCTAGAAGCGCACCATTAGAGCGATTGTAACTTTGAAGGTGCGAGTTGCAAGACGTATATAGCAAAAAGAATCTCAAAATAAAAAATATTCTTAATACCGAAAAATTTATGAATTTGTATAGATAAAAGGGATAAAAAGCGAGGGTGCGTTTTAGTGTCAATTGCGAATCCTATCGACACAACGCTTTCGTACAGATGGTGGACCCTTTTCATATCCACCCTTAACGTGGCCAAATTGATTTTTTTTTTTTTCGAAAAAGGAAGGCGGTTTGCATGATATTGAACTCGGTTTGTTCGAGAGAGTGCAGTCTTTCAAATATCTCGGGAACCAAAAGTGCCTGTTCATCAATTAAATTGAAATGATATGCTAATAATTGTAATAATGGGGTTTCTATCTTTTATTCAACTCAAAAAATCGATTCGTATTCGTTAATTATATTCGTAAAGTTAAAATGTAATTAACTAATTTCTAGAAAGTTCTAATTAATTGATGATGTG
Organism: Onthophagus sagittarius; assembly: GCA_036711965.1. Lineage (NCBI taxonomy): Eukaryota > Metazoa > Arthropoda > Insecta > Coleoptera > Scarabaeidae > Onthophagus > Onthophagus sagittarius. The sequence goes on along the minus strand of JASERS010000010.1, from coordinate 18,411,809 downwards.
CATGTTGTAGCACATATCGTGCTACAACATGCACAACTAGTTAATAACCACCAAGAGAGATCTAGTTAGGGAGTTAGTGAAGTTATTTCGAGTACACATACACCTGCAAACGTAACCGGATATAAACCGAGATTTACCGTTTAAAATCGCGTTTTAAAACCAAAATCACTTAAAACGTAGAAAACAAACCAGATATGTTTACATGTTCTGATCTCGACGTGTTTCGAATTGAAATTCGTTATGCTCGGTCGTTAGTATTCATTCAGGAAACGCTCATACAAGGATTTCCGGGGGTGGGTTAAGAGTGTTGGAATAGTTTGCATATTTCCCCCATTAACTGGTGGTGGCGCTCGTTCTGCTTTTACACGCAAAAAAAAAATTTTAAATTATTGTCGTTTAAAAAATAATGATAAGTTATTGCGACAATTTTTAATAAAAACGAAAATTTGTTTAGATTTATTTCCGTATTGTTGGTGAATCGATAATTGTAGGAACCCATTTCAAAGTAAATCTCCTTTGAGGGTTAAAATTACATTTGCTACTACTATTAAGGGACCTAATATCGTTAACGATGTGGTTTTCGGATTGGAATTTACTAATTTAGTGTAGTTGATGCTTTTGGTAATAATCTCATTAATTTAAAAAGAAATGTATCTACAGTATGTCGCGGAAGAGTAAATGTCTCTTAAGATGGTTGAACCAAAATGTTTGTGTTCTAGATGATGTATGAACTTAGAAAATTTCTTGTTTTAGAGTTGATTTCGTTTTTCTATGCCTGGGTTGGGTTGAGCTTTAACTTCATATTATGGCTCTATTGAATGGTATGAAGTTGGTGCTCAACCCAACCATAGAAGCAAATTTTTTATAATGTAAAATGTTTCTACAGTATGTCCCGGAAGAATGTATGTATGTGTTCTATTTTGTCAAATTACTTTAGGATGTATGACATATTTTGGCATGATCTGCACGGTCATATAACTTGTCTCCATTTGAACATGTCTGGGATATGATGAGTAAAACTTGTACTCTAATTCTTAAAGGGTAATTTCTAAATTCTGAAGACGCACAGCTAAGCCGACACTTTCTAGAACTAGGTCTAGTGTTAGATCTAGTTCTAGTTCGATACAAGTATACAATCATCTAAAATCGAATACCAGCTACAAGTAGAGCTAATATCAACACTAAAACTAACACTGATTGTTTTAAATTCTTCTGGAAACCAACCCAACTCAAACCTTTAGAACTAACACTAGATTTAGAACTAGAAACATTAGGGTTTGCCGTCTTAAGTGACGTACGGCTAAATCCGAATGTTTCTAGTTCTAAGTCTAGTGTTAGTTATGAAGCTGACATGTAGATCAGATTTAGAACCATTAAGTTTAATCCAACCCAACCAAAAGCTAACTAGCAGCTTTAAATATTAATTGGGTTGGGTTTAACCATCAACCTTGTCTGAAGTCAATCTAACCCAATTAGCTTGTTAGTACTAGATATTAATTGGGTTGGGTTGAGTCATTAATCTTAACCCAAAACAACTAGCTTGTTAGCATTATATATTAGTTACATTGAGCCATCATGATCCCAACACAACTCATCTAACCAATTAGTACTAGATACTATTTGGGTTGGGATGAGCCATTAATTTTAGCCCAACCCAACTAACTATTTAGCATTAAATATTAATTGCGTTGGCGTGAGTAACTTTTTATGCCCACTCACGCCCGCTCACGGTGTAGTCACAATCCACATGACTCACGCATGATCACGTGATCAAATGTATGAATCATGTTTGATTACCTGTTAATTTAATTATTATATAACAAATGATCATCTTAAAAATTCGGTCCAAATAGCTAATAATTTGTTATCTTACACATCTGAATGATGATAAAGAATTCCCATACAAAATTAAGGACATCTATTAAAGAAAAATCTGACATTAAAAGTCTAATATTGAAATTCAAAAATAATATTATGGACTATTTAATCTGCGTAATGTGTGGTGTTACTTCTTTTTACATCATACTTTCAATATTTTGAAATTATCAAAAATGCATAATGACTTTGTATGTCGTAGTATAAACTTCTTAATAAGGATGTTATAAATTAGCCATGTCTTATTTAATATATCTTATTTAATACATCTTATTTAATAATCTATGCAACAGATTTCCATAGGTTCAAATATCCCTCTTAACGAGATATCATCAAATTTAGCTGGTTTCTTTAAAATTAGACATTATCTGCAATTAAAAAGAAACCTTTCTTAAAGATATTTTCTACTACTAATTTTGTGAAATCGGCAGAATTTTCGGGTAAAGTGGCCAATTATCTATCAATTTCCACAAACTAACCCAACCCAACTTAACTCCTAAAGCGAACATTGATATTATGTTCGTTCATTGTGAATTTAATCATATCATTCGGGTATGGAGGGGTAGTTTCAGTGATGACTCAATTTCTGATTTAGCGTTAGATATTTTGGGTTGGATTGGATTCTGATAAGGTTGATGGCGCAACCCAACCCAACTAATATTTTATGCCAATTAGCTAGTTGGGTTGGGTTAAGGTCTTCAACTAACATCTACTGTTCATTATTTCGTTTCGATTTTTATAATTTCATCTCAAAATCGATTCAAACGGGTCACGCTGGGTCCCGTCAAAACTAAAGTCGTTCACGATCACGTGAATGGTACAATAATTGATGCCTGCTCACGGTGAGTCACGTATGTCCCATCGTGACCCAACGGGACTCACGTAATTTGCACATCTCTAATCTGAACCGAACGCAACCTAAGTAGCTAGTTAGTGTTAGTTCGCGCAATTTTTGGACAAATTCTATAAGTCCGCAGGTCAAAAAGGTCTCGTTTAAAATCTATAACCTCGTTTTTAAAGGTTTACAATAAATAATACTTATTGATTCTAGGAAAATCTGATTATTAGTAACATTTTCAGTAATTAAATGGTGAGGTCAAAGTTGTAATTAATTTTTAAATAAGTACGATTATAGCGAAGTGTAAAAATTAATTTAAATTTATGATGAATGGAGGTAGTACTTTAAAAGATCGTTAAAGGAAGTGTTACCCATAAGAATATTCCACGTTTTATTATTTTATGATTAATTAATTATTCTTTTAGTCACGTGAATTGACGTGAGTCACGTAATTCAGTTATGATATTTACGTGAGTGGTGTTCGTGATCCGCTTAGATCTAGATCGTGAGCGTGCGTGAGCGGACATAAAAAATCACTCACGCGCACATCGCTACTTCCGATCAATTAGTACTTTTCTCTAAGTTGAAGATATTTTAAGAAACAATAAGACAAGTAGATATGAATGGAATGTTAGAATCAACCAAAACATTCACTTCTTATCTTATCTTCTCTTAAATTGTCTTCCATCTTTTGATACATTTCTAATGGAAAATACAAATCTAGAAAAACAAATCTAGTTCATTTTAATAATCCGTTATAAATGATAGAAGCATATAAAGATTTTTTTGAAACATTTACACCACCATTAAAGAACAAACATAAATTCATCGTTGATCGTTTCGAAGAAACTTTGTTCCCCGTTAACAACCCATTTTAATGGACTATTTAAGTAATTTTATGAGTCCCGTTATAACAAAGAATCCACCGAGAGATCGTTTACAGCGTCCATTATTAATACCCGTAACGAAAACTGCTCTAAATCAGACGCTTTGTTCACCGGAAAAGTACACTTTACGATACGCATCTTTCGAGAGAATATAAATTTTAAAGGCTTCCCTCCTATTGTTCCTACGGCCTGCACTATACCGTGCTACATTTCTAGCTTGATTTATCGGCTTCCGGGGTTTTCTTAATGATCCCAGGGCTTTTCATATTGAAAACATTGAACTCCGATCGTTGTGCTTCGTTTGGTGGGACACAAAGCCAAACCGATTTAAAAGCCGTTTAAAATCAATTTGATTAATATAAGGAATTAAAATGTACTCAATTAATTAATTTATGTTTAATTAATGTTTATGTTGTTTCGTAGACATCTTGTAATCATCGAAATTTTAGCCATGTTAATGACTTAAACTCTAATTTATCTAGAACTAGAATCTAGATCAGGTATTAGTAGCATATATAACATGGATCTACAACCTAGCTTCAGAATTAATACTAGACCTAGAACTAGAAACGTTTGGATTTAGCCGTACGTCTCTTAAGACGGCTAAACCCAAATGTTTCTAGTTCTAGGTTTAGTATTAGTTCTGATGCTAGGCTGGGTTGGATTAGTTCTAGTCTTGACTGCCATTCACTGCTAGATTGCTGTAAAATCTTCTGGAACTAAAAGTATAACTGATACTAGATCTACAACCCAGCTTCAGAACTAATACTAGACCTAGAAACGTTTGGATTTAGCCCTACGTCTCTTAAGTCGGCTAAACCCAAATGCTTCTAGTTCTAGGTTTAGTATTAGTTCTGATGCTAGGCTGGGTTGGGTTAGTTCTAGTCTTAACGGCCATTCACTGCTAGATTGCTGTACAATCTTCTGGAACTAAAAGTATAACTGATACTAGATCTACAACCCAGCTTCAGAACTAATACTAGCCCTAGAAACGTTTGGATTTAGCCGTACGTCTTTTAAGTCGGCTAAACCCAAATGTTTCTAATTCTAGATCTAGTATTAGTTCTGATACTAGGCTGGGTTGGGTTAGTTCTAGTCTTAACTGCCATTCACTGCTAGATTGCTGTACAATCTTCTGGAACTAAAAGTATAACTGATACTAGATCTACAACCCAGCTTCAGAACTAATACTAGACCTAGAAACGTTTGGATTTAGCCGTACGTCTCTTAAGACGGCTAAACCCAAATGTTTCTAATTCTAGATCTAGTATTAGTTCTGATACTAGGCTGGGTTGGGTCCGGTTCCATCTTAAGAGTTAGCTTTAGTCTTGGGATTAACTATTTTCAGCTATTATACAGTTTTAGATTATTGTATGCTTGTATCAAACATGCAATAACAAAAATCAGTGTTGATATTAGCTCTACTTTTAGCTGTTATTTGATTTTAGATTGTTGTATACTTGTATGGAACTAAAACTAGAACTAACATTAGACCTAGAACTAAAAAGTTACGGTACAAGTAAACCCAAATATTTATAGTTGTGTCAGCTTTAGTCTTGGAATTAACTATTTTCAGCTATTATACGATTTTAGATTATTGTATGCTTGTATCGGACTAAAACTAGAACTAACACTAGACCTAGAACTAGAAAGAATCAGGTTTAGCCGTGCGTCTTTGATGCACGGCTAAACCTAAGTGTTTCTAGTTCTAGGTCTAGTGTTAGTTCTAGTTTTAACTGCCATGCAATGCTAGATTGTTGTAAATTTTTCTATAACTAAAAGTATAACTGATACTAGATCTACCTGCCAGCATCAAAACTAATACTATACCTAGAACTAGAAACATTTGGATTTAACCGTACGTCTCTTAAGACGGCTAAATCCAAATGTTTCTAATTCTAGATCTAGTATTAGTTCTGATACTAGGCTGGGTTGGGTTAGTTCTAGTCTTAACTGCCATTCACTGCTAGATTGCTGTACAATCTTCTGGAACTACAAGTATAACTGATACTAGATCTACAACCCAGCTTCAGAACTAATACTAGACCTAGAAACGTTTGGATTTAGCCGTACGTCTCTTAAGACAGCTAAACTCAAATGTTTCTAATTCTAGATCTAGTATTAGTTTTGATACTAGGCTGGGTTGGGTTAGTTCTAGTCTTAACTGCCATTCACTGCTAGATTGCTGTAAAATCTTTTGGAACTAAAAGTATAACTGATACTAGATCTACAACCCAGCTTCAGAACTAATACTAGACCTAGAAACGTTTGGATTTGGCCGTACGTCTTTTAAGTCGGCTAAACCCAAATGTTTCTAGTTCTAGGTTTAGTATTAGTTCTGATGCTAGGCTGGGTTGGGTTAGTTCTAGTCTTAACTGCCATTCACTGCTAGATTGCTGTAAAATCTTTTGGAACTAAAAGTATAACTGATACTAGATCTACAACCCAGCTTCAGAACTAATACTAGACCTAGAAACGTTTGGATTTAGCCGTACGTCTTTTAAGTCGGCTAAACCCAAATGTTTCTAGTTCTAGGTTTAGTATTAGTTCTGATGCTAGGCTGGGTTGGGTTAGTTCTAGTCTTAACTGCCATTCACTGCTAGATTGCTGTAAAATCTTTTGGAACTAAAAGTATAACTGATACTAGATCTACAACCCAGCTTCAGAACTAATACTAGACCTAGAAACGTTTGGATTTGGCCGTACGTCTTTTAAGTCGGCTAAACCCAAATGTTTCTAGTTCTAGGTTTAGTATTAGTTCTGATGCTAGGCTGGGTTGGGTTAGTTCTAGTCTTAACTGCCATTCACTGCTAGATTGCTGTAAAATCTTTTGGAACTAAAAGTATAACTGATACTAGATCTACAACCCAGCTTCAGAACTAATACTAGACCTAGAAACGTTTGGATTTAGCCGTACGTCTTTTAAGTCGGCTAAACCCAAATGTTTCTAGTTCTAGGTTTAGTATTAGTTCTGATGCTAGGCTGGGTTGGGTTAGTTCTAGTCTTAACTGCCATTCACTGCTAGATTGCTGTAAAATCTTTTGGAACTAAAAGTATAACTGATACTAGATCTACAACCCAGCTTCAGAACTAATACTAGACCTAGAAACGTTTGGATTTAGCCGTACGTCTTTTAAGTCGGCTAAACCCAAATGTTTCTAGTTCTAGGTTTAGTATTAGTTCTGATGCTAGGCTGGGTTGTGTTCGGTTCCATCTTAAGAGTTAGCTTTAGTCTTGGTATTAACTATTTTCAGCTATTATACGATTTTAGATTATTGTATGCTTGTATCGGACTAAAACTAGAACTAACACTAGACCTAGAACTAGAAAGAATCAGGTTTAGCCGTGCGTCTTTGATGCACGGCTAAACCTAAGTCTTTCTAGTTCTAGGTCTAGTGTTAGTTCTAGTTTTAACTGCCATTCTATGCTAGATTGTTGTAAATTTTTCTATAACTAAAAGTATAACTGGTACTAGATCTACCTCCCAGTATCAAAACTAATACTATACCTAGAACTAGAAACATTTGGATTTAACCGTACGTCTCTTAAGACGGCTAACCCCAAATGTTTCTAATTCTAGATCTAGTATTAGTTCTGATACTAGGCTGGGTTGGGTTAGTTCTAGTCTTAACTGCCATTCACTGCTAGATTGCTGTAAAATCTTTTGGAACTAAAAGTATAACTGATACTAGATCTACAACCCAGCTTCAGAACTAATACTAGACCTAGAAACGTTTGGATTTAGCCGTACGTCTTTTAAGTCGGCTAAACCCAAATGTTTCTAGTTCTAGGTTTAGTATTAGTTCTGATGCTAGGCTGGGTTGTGTTCGGTTCCATCTTAAGAGTTAGCTTTAGTCTTGGTATTAACTATTTTCAGCTATTATACGATTTTAGATTATTGTATGCTTGTATCGGACTAAAACTAGAACTAACACTAGACCTAGAACTAGAAAGAATCAGGTTTAGCCGTGCGTCTTTGATGCACGGCTAAACCTAAGTCTTTCTAGTTCTAGGTCTAGTGTTAGTTCTAGTTTTAACTGCCATTCTATGCTAGATTGTTGTAAATTTTTCTATAACTAAAAGTATAACTGATACTAGATCTACCTCCCAGTATCAAAACTAATACTATACCTAGAACTAGAAACATTTGGATTTAACCGTACGTCTCTTAAGACGGCTAACCCCAAATGTTTCTAATTCTAGATCTAGTATTAGTTCTGATACTAGGCTGGGTTGGGTTAGTTCTAGTCTTAACTGCCATTCACTGCTAGATTGCTGTAAAATCTTTTGGAACTAAAAGTATAACTGATACTAGATCTACAACCCAGCTTCAGAACTAATACTAGACCTAGAAACGTTTGGATTTAGCCGTACGTCTTTTAAGTCGGCTAAACCCAAATGTTTCTAGTTCTAGGTTTAGTATTAGTTCTGATGCTAGGCTGGGTTGTGTTCGGTTCCATCTTAAGAGTTAGCTTTAGTCTTGGTATTAACTATTTTCAGCTATTATACGATTTTAGATTATTGTATGCTTGTATCGGACTAAAACTAGAACTAACACTAGACCTAGAACTAGAAAGAATCAGGTTTAGCCGTGCGTCTTTGATGCACGGCTAAACCTAAGTCTTTCTAGTTCTAGGTCTAGTGTTAGTTCTAGTTTTAACTGCCATTCTATGCTAGATTGTTGTAAATTTTTCTATAACTAAAAGTATAACTGATACTAGATCTACCTCCCAGTATCAAAACTAATACTATACCTAGAACTAGAAACATTTGGATTTAACCGTACGTCTCTTAAGACGGCTAACCCCAAATGTTTCTAATTCTAGATCTAGTATTAGTTCTGATACTAGGCTGGGTTGGGTTAGTTCTAGTCTTAACTGCCATTCACTGCTAGATTGCTGTAAAATCTTTTGGAACTAAAAGTATAACTGATACTAGATCTACAACCCAGCTTCAGAACTAATACTAGACCTAGAAACGTTTGGATTTAGCCGTACGTCTTTTAAGTCGGCTAAACCCAAATGTTTCTAGTTCTAGGTTTAGTATTAGTTCTGATGCTAGGCTGGGTTGTGTTCGGTTCCATCTTAAGAGTTAGCTTTAGTCTTGGTATTAACTATTTTCAGCTATTATACGATTTTAGATTATTGTATGCTTGTATCGGACTAAAACTAGAACTAACACTAGACCTAGAACTAGAAAGAATCAGGTTTAGCCGTGCGTCTTTGATGCACGGCTAAACCTAAGTCTTTCTAGTTCTAGGTCTAGTGTTAGTTCTAGTTTTAACTGCCATTCTATGCTAGATTGTTGTAAATTTTTCTATAACTAAAAGTATAACTGATACTAGATCTACCTCCCAGTATCAAAACTAATACTATACCTAGAACTAGAAACATTTGGATTTAACCGTACGTCTCTTAAGACGGCTAACCCCAAATGTTTCTAATTCTAGATCTAGTATTAGTTCTGATACTAGGCTGGGTTGGGTTAGTTCTAGTCTTAACTGCCATTCACTGCTAGATTGCTGTAAAATCTTTTGGAACTAAAAGTATAACTGATACTAGATCTACAACCCAGCTTCAGAACTAATACTAGACCTAGAAACGTTTGGATTTAGCCGTACGTCTTTTAAGTCGGCTAAACCCAAATGTTTCTAGTTCTAGGTTTAGTATTAGTTCTGATGCTAGGCTGGGTTGTGTTCGGTTCCATCTTAAGAGTTAGCTTTAGTCTTGGTATTAACTATTTTCAGCTATTATACGATTTTAGATTATTGTATGCTTGTATCGGACTAAAACTAGAACTAACACTAGACCTAGAACTAGAAAGAATCAGGTTTAGCCGTGCGTCTTTGATGCACGGCTAAACCTAAGTCTTTCTAGTTCTAGGTCTAGTGTTAGTTCTAGTTTTAACTGCCATTCTATGCTAGATTGTTGTAAATTTTTCTATAACTAAAAGTATAACTGATACTAGATCTACCTCCCAGTATCAAAACTAATACTATACCTAGAACTAGAAACATTTGGATTTAACCGTACGTCTCTTAAGACGGCTAACCCCAAATGTTTCTAATTCTAGATCTAGTATTAGTTCTGATACTAGGCTGGGTTGGGTTAGTTCTAGTCTTAACTGCCATTCACTGCTAGATTGCTGTAAAATCTTTTGGAACTAAAAGTATAACTGATACTAGATCTACAACCCAGCTTCAGAACTAATACTAGACCTAGAAACGTTTGGATTTAGCCGTACGTCTTTTAAGTCGGCTAAACCCAAATGTTTCTAGTTCTAGGTTTAGTATTAGTTCTGATGCTAGGCTGGGTTGGGTTAGTTCTAGTCTTAACTGCCATTCACTGCTAGATTGCTGTAAAATCTTTTGGAACTAAAAGTATAACTGATACTAGATCTACAACCCAGCTTCAGAACTAATACTAGACCTAGAAACGTTTGGATTTAGCCGTACGTCTTTTAAGTCGGCTAAACCCAAATGTTTCTAGTTCTAGGTTTAGTATTAGTTCTGATGCTAGGCTGGGTTGTGTTCGGTTCCATCTTAAGAGTTAGCTTTAGTCTTGGTATTAACTATTTTCAGCTATTATACGATTTTAGATTATTGTATGCTTGTATCGGACTAAAACTAGAACTAACACTAGACCTAGAACTAGAAAGAATCAGGTTTAGCCGTGCGTCTTTGATGCACGGCTAAACCTAAGTCTTTCTAGTTCTAGGTCTAGTGTTAGTTCTAGTTTTAACTGCCATTCTATGCTAGATTGTTGTAAATTTTTCTATAACTAAAAGTATAACTGGTACTAGATCTACCTCCCAGTATCAAAACTAATACTATACCTAGAACTAGAAACATTTGGATTTAACCGTACGTCTCTTAAGACGGCTAACCCCAAATGTTTCTAATTCTAGATCTAGTATTAGTTCTGATACTAGGCTGGGTTGGGTTAGTTCTAGTCTTAACTGCCATTCACTGCTAGATTGCTGTAAAATCTTTTGGAACTAAAAGTATAACTGATACTAGATCTACAACCCAGCTTCAGAACTAATACTAGACCTAGAAATGTTTGGATTTAGCCGTACGTCTCTTAAGACAGCTAAACCCAAATGTTTCTAATTCTAGATCTAGTATTAGTTTTGATACTAGGCTGGGTTGGGTTAGTTCTAGTCTTAACTGCCATTCACTGCTAGATTGCTGTAAAATCTTTTGGAACTAAAAGTATAACTGATACTAGATCTACAACCCAGCTTCAGAACTAATACTAGACCTAGAAACGTTTGGATTTAGCCGTACGTCTTTTAAGTCGGCTAAACCCAAATGTTTCTAGTTCTAGGTTTAGTATTAGTTCTGATGCTAGGCTGGGTTGTGTTCGGTTCCATCTTAAGAGTTAGCTTTAGTCTTGGGATTAACTATTCTCAACTATTACAGATATATCTGATATAAAATCTTGTAAAAGCTTTATAGTAGGGCATAGCTTTATAGCTTGGTAGTATACATATGTACATATCAGATATGAACTTTATTACTATTTTAAAATTTATTATTATCTAAATAACAATAAATTTTAAACCCAAAAAAAAATGTTTAAAAATTCCTTTTAGTAATTAATTAACAAAAAAAAGAGTAATGAAGCGAATAAATTTTAATTCAAATAAAAGTTTAAAACGTAACATTTTTTTTAACGAACTGTGTGTGCCGGCCTAATAGGCGAAATTCTCTGGAGTGCAGTGTTTTTGGTATGAATTAATTAACGCGCTCGAAATGGTCGATAACCAAAACCTAGCATCATCAGGGGAATAAAATTTTTTAAAATGACGGCATACTACGCAAAATATTAAAATACAACCGAGCGAAAACACCAAATTCGCGCATCTCGAATCTAATTTTGCTTTACCCGTTTAAATGAGTGAATTCGTTACTACATTTTATTCCGACGCAAATAATTGGAACATTGCTTTTAAATTAAACGAATATTATCGAAAAACGGGATATTTCGAGAATTGTTTCAATTACGTTTTGAAATTTCGAGGTCGTTAATTGTTAACTATGAGTATCATATCGGAAATCAATAGAGGGGTAAGGATTAATCGGAAATTCCTTTGATCTCGAATAACTAATTATAATTTGAGGTCGATTAATCTGCAAATGTCATGGTGGGCACGGTTTGCTAATTGCTAAGTCTTGTTTGTCTTGACATACTCTTGTTATTAACTCAAATTGCACGATTCAATTTCAATAGAATTATTCGAAAATTCTTTGTTTTTATTTTTATTTTTATTTTGAAAGAAATACCCTCTTTATTCTTTATTCTTGGCACGTACTTGCTGATGAACGTTTTATTTGCCAAGCACTTAAAAGAAAACGGAATCGAGGTGAAACGATTCCTGGCCATCTGTTTTGTTCGCAGGAAGGTTTTAACGGAATTTGAGCGGTCAACGTTTTTAAAGAGTTTTAGCATTAAGGTGAATTGGAGCAATTACAATTTGTTGTCTTTGCTACCAAATCTTCTTTTTCCTTTTGTATTTACCGATCCGGATTAGAGAGCACTTTCGGGACGACTTCCGCTTCTCTTTCTTCGCATTACTCCCGTTGCAATTACGCTAAGTGCATACCTGAGGTTAGCCGTGTGAGAATATTTACACCGTTCTTATTCAAAAATATGTAAAAAGAAATAGTTTAGATTCAATAATGCACTCGCTTTTACATCAAATTACCCATTAAGAATTAGAGTACAAGTTTTACTTATCATATCCCAGAAATGTACATCTCTTAAAAGTAGCTTTATCAAAACGGTTTTAATAGCAAGTTGGGCGTATTGTTTAGCTAAATAAATGAAATATAAATAAAGTTATTTAAAAAACAATTTTTTACCTATGCATTGTCTAATTCCAAGGGAGAAAGGGGAAATATATAAATCGATTCTCTTTAAATTTATCGTCCTCGAATCGTTCTGGAATAAATTCTTCCGGGTTTGGGTACAAATCGAGGTTTCTATGCATCGCGATGGGTAAAAAAACGACCGTTAATCCTCGAGGAAGTGTTATTTTGTCGTCTATTTTAACGTTTATTAATAACTTTCTTTATGTTTGATTGTAAATAATTGAGTACGTTGCGTTCGATCCAATAATTTTCACCTTGTATATTTCTTCTATTTTTTGGTCTTATACATTTCAACCACATTTTACTAGCATTTTTTTCCAATTGTTTCAAACATTTCATTAACACCATATTCAAAAAAACTTAAAGTAACAAACGTTGTTAACGCAAAATAACAATAACATAAAAAAATGTTTTATACATATAAAACGAAACGTTGATTAACTTAATCAATTAAAAGCGAATAAGTCGTTTTAAAATGTTCTTATTACCATATTTAATCGTTACCATTCCAATTTTAGTAACAGCATGGTTATACTCGATTTATTTTCGTTACAAAAAATATCTCAAACAATTTGGTTACGTTAAAATATCCGTTAAAACCGCTAAAGGTAAAAATTAATTTTTGACAACATTATTATTACTATTATTTTTAGATTTATACAATTTACTAATGATCCAAGCAAAAAACGGATTCCAAAATGCTTGGACAATGTTGGGACCATACCCCACCTTAATAACGGCCGACCCAAAAATATTTAACAACATTTTAGGCTCCACTAAACATATAACAAAACCAATTATTTACAAAGCGTTTGAAAACAGCGTAAAACGAACGTTATTTTACGAAAATGGGATAATTTGGAGAAACCAACGACGTTTTATGACAACAGCTTTCGATCAAAAATCAACATTAAGATTTGTTAATATTTTTAATAAAGGCGCCGATCAGTTAATCGATGATTTAAAATCAAAAATTGTTTATAATAATAATATTAATGTGGTCGATATGAAGGAGTTGGCCGATAATGTCACTTTAAAATATGTTTATGAAAGCTTTTTTGGTGAAGAAGCCGACGATTTAAATGGTTTAATAACAAATTTAAAATTATTGGCGAAATTATTCGTCGAGAAATCAATGGATATTTTTCAATTCGTCAAGATAACTTCATTTTTTACTAAAAATTATTGGATAGAACGCAACGTACTCAATTATTTACAATCAAACATAAAAAAAGCTATTAATAAACGACTTACTAATAATAATATGGATAAAATCATATTTATTGACATGCTTCTAAACGAAAGGAAAATGAATCAAAATCTCGATGAAGATTTGGTTGTACGACAAATGTTGTTAATGTTAGAAGCGGTGAGAATATGATTAATTAATTAATTAATTAAATAATTATAATTAAAAAAAATTGTATAGGGTTTCGACACAGTTACGAATACAATTGCTTTTGTATTATATAATCTCTCTAAAAATCCAAGAGTTCAAGAAAAAGTTTTTAACGAGATTGTTTCAATTCGCCCTACCGAATTTATTTCGTTGGAAAAATTAAACGAAATGAAATACACCGACTTAGTAATAAAAGAAAGTTTAAGACTATACACAGTCGGAGGAATTTATTCGCGATATTTACTCCAAGATGTTAAAATAAACGACAAAATAACACTTCCTCGAGGATTAACGGTCGTTTTTTTACCCATCGTGATGCATAGAAACCCCGATTTGTACCCAAACCCGGAAGAATTTATTCCAGAACGATTCGAGGACGATAAATTTAAAGAGAATCGATTTATATATGCCCCTTTCTCCCTTGGAATTAGACGATGCATAGGTAAAAAATTGTTTTTTAAATAACTTTATTTATATTTCATTTATTTAGCTAAACAATACGCCCAACTTGCTATTAAAACCGTTTTGATAAAGCTACTTTTAAACTACGAATTGATTGATGTTCAACACGAACTTAGTATGGTTATGGAATTAACTGTAGCGTCGGAAAATGGGATTAAAATTGGTTTGAAGAAACGGAAATTAACTTGAAAATTATAAAAAATAGTTATCAAATATGATTATATAATATAATAAGTACTAAATTTGCTTTAAAATGGGGTATATTACGTTGTTATATCTCAAATCGATCTTGAGATATGGTTCATTAAAAAATCAGTAATTAAAATCCAACAATTATGCAGAGTTGTATATAAAAAATCATAACATATTTGTTTATGGAAATTAAGAAATTATTTATGGCACATCATTCCTTTATTAAGTTTCCTTTAAAATGCTTTTTATTTAGTTATGATATCTCAATTCGTTCTTGAGATAATACTATCTAAATTTTTAATTAGAAAAATGAATGATGATTTTAATGAAATCGTAACACAAATATTTATGGGAATATAAGAAATTAGTACTCACACAGTCTATCTTGTCTAAATTTGCTTTAAAATGAGCTATATTACACGGTTATATCTCAAATCGTTCTTGAGATGTGGTTCATTAAAAAATAAGTAATTAAAATCTAACAATTATGCAGAGTTGTATATAAAAAATCATAACATGTTTGTTTATGGAAATTAAGAAATTGTTTATGGCACGTCATTCCTTTATTAAGTTTCCTTTAAAATGCTTTTCATTTCATCATGATATCTCAATTTGTTCTTGAGATAATACTATCTAAATTTTTAATTAGGAAAATGAATGATGATTTTAATAAAATCGTAACACAAATATTTATGGGAATATAAGAAATTAGTACTCACATATTCTATCTTGTCTAAATTTACTTTAAAATGAGCTATATTAAATGGTTATATCTCAAATCGTTCTTGAGATGTGGTTCATTAAAAAATCAGTGATTAAAATCTAACAATTATGCAGAGTTGTATATAAAAAATCATAACATGTTTGTTTATGGAAATTAAGAAATTGTTTGTGGCACATCATTCCTTTATTAAGTTTCCTTTAATATGCTTTTTATTTCATCAGGATATCTCAATTCGTTCTTGGAGATAATACTATCTAAATTTTTAATTAGAAAAATGAATGATGATTTTAATAAAATCGTAACACAAATATTTATGGGAATATAAGAAATTAGTACTCACATATTCTATCTTGTCTAAATTTACTTTAAAATGAGCTATATTAAATGGTTATATCTCAAATCGTTCTTGAGATGTGGTTCATTAAAAAATAAGTAATTAAAATCTAACAATTATGCAGAGTTGTATATAAAAAATCATAACATGTTTGTTTATGGAAATTAAGAAATTGTTTATGGCACGTCATTCCTTTATTAAGTTTCCTTTAAAATGCTTTTCATTTCATCATGATATCTCAATTTGTTCTTGAGATAATGCTATCTAAATTTTTAATTAGAAAAATGAATGATGATTTTAATGAAATCGTAACACAAATATTTATGGGAATATAATAAATTAGTACTCACATACTCTATCTTGTCTAAATTTGCTTTAAAATGAGCTATATTACATGGTTATATTTCAAATCGTTCTTGAGATGTGGTTCATTAAAAAATCAGTAATTAAAATCTAACAACTATGCAAAGTTGCATATAAAAAATCATAACATATTTGTTTATGGAAATTAAGAAATTATTTATGGCACATCATTCCTTTATTAAGTTTCCTTTAAAATGCTTTTCATTTCATCATGATATCTCAATTTGTTCTTGAGATAATGCTATCTAAATTTTTAATTAGAAAAATGAATGATGATTTTAATGAAATCGTAACACAAATATTTATGGGAATATAATAAATTAGTACTCACATACTCTATCTTGTCTAAATTTGCTTTAAAATGAGCTATATTACATGGTTATATTTCAAATCGTTCTTGAGATGTGGTTCATTAAAAAATCAGTAATTAAAATCTAACAACTATGCAAAGTTGCATATAAAAAATCATAACATATTTGTTTATGGAAATTAAGAAATTATTTATGGCACATCATTCCTTTATTAAGTTTCCTTTAAAATGCTTTTCATTTCATCATGATATCTCAATTTGTTCTTGAGATAATGCTATCTAAATTTTTAATTAGAAGAATGAATGATGATTTTAATGAAATCGTAACACAAATATTTGTGGGAATATAAAGAATTAGTACTCACACAGTCTATTTTGTCTAAATTTGCTTTAAAATGAGCTATATTACATGGTTATATCTCAAATCGTTCTTGAGATGTGATTCATTAAAAAATCAGTAATTAAAATCTAACAATTATGCAAAGCTGTATATAAAAAATCATAACATATTTGTTTATGGAAATTAAGAAATTATTTATGGCACATCATTCCTTTATTAAGTTTCCTTTAAAATGCTTTTCATTTCATCATGATATCTCAATTTGTTCTTGAGATAATGCTATCTAAATTTTTAATTAGAAGAATGAATGATGATTTTAATGAAATCGTAACACAAATATTTGTGGGAATATAAAGAATTAGTACTCACACAGTCTATTTTGTCTAAATTTGCTTTAAAATGAGCTATATTACATGGTTATATCTCAAATCGTTCTTGAGATGTGATTCATTAAAAAATCAGTAATTAAAATCTAACAATTATGCAAAGCTGTATATAAAAAATCATAACATGTTTGTTTATGGAAATTAAGAAATTGTTTATGGCACGTCATTCCTTTATTAAGTTTCCTTTAAAATGCTTTTCATTTCATCATGATATCTCAATTTGTTCTTGAGATAATACTATCTAAATTTTTAATTAGAAAAATGAATGATGATTTTAATAAAATCGTAATACAAATATTTATGGGAATATAATAAATTAGTACTCACATACTCTATCTTGTCTAAATTTGCTTTAAAATGAGCTATATTACATGGTTATATCTCAAATCGTTCTTGAGATGTGATTCATTAAAAAATCAGTAATTAAAATCTAACAATTATGCAAAGTTGTATATAAAAAATCATAACATATTTGTTTATGGAAATTAAGAAATTATTTATGGCACATCATTCCTTTATTAAGTTTCCTTTAAAATACTTTTCATTTCATCATGATATCTCAATTTGTTCTTGAGATAATGCTATCTAAATTTTTAATTAGAAGAATGAATGATGATTTTAATGAAATCGTAACACAAATATTTGTGGGAATATAAAGAATTAGTACTCACACAGTCTATTTTGTCTAAATTTGCTTTAAAATGAGCTATATTACATGGTTATATCTCAAATCGTTCTTGAGATGTGATTCATTAAAAAATCAGTAATTAAAATCTAACAATTATGCAAAGTTGTATATAAAAAATCATAACATATTTGTTTATGGAAATTAAGAAATTATTTATGGCACATCATTCCTTTATTAAGTTTCCTTTAAAATACTTTTCATTTCATCATGATATCTCAATTTGTTCTTGAGATAATGCTATCTAAATTTTTAATTAGAAGAATGAATGATGATTTTAATGAAATCGTAACACAAATATTTGTGGGAATATAAAGAATTAGTACTCACACAGTCTATTTTGTCTAAATTTGCTTTAAAATGAGCTATATTACATGGTTATATCTCAAATCGTTCTTGAGATGTGATTCATTAAAAAATCAGTAATTAAAATCTAACAATTATGCAAAGTTGTATATAAAAAATCATAACATATTTGTTTATGGAAATTAAGAAATTATTTATGGCACATCATTCCTTTATTAAGTTTCCTTTAAAATACTTTTCATTTCATCATGATATCTCAATTTGTTCTTGAGATAATGCTATCTAAATTTTTAATTAGAAGAATGAATGATGATTTTAATGAAATCGTAACACAAATATTTGTGGGAATATAAAGAATTAGTACTCACACAGTCTATTTTGTCTAAATTTGCTTTAAAATGAGCTATATTACATGGTTATATCTCAAATCGTTCTTGAGATGTGATTCATTAAAAAATCAGTAATTAAAATCTAACAATTATGCAAAGTTGTATATAAAAAATCATAACATATTTGTTTATGGAAATTAAGAAATTATTTATGGCACATCATTCCTTTATTAAGTTTCCTTTAAAATACTTTTCATTTCATCATGATATCTCAATTTGTTCTTGAGATAATGCTATCTAAATTTTTAATTAGAAGAATGAATGATGATTTTAATGAAATCGTAACACAAATATTTGTGGGAATATAAAGAATTAGTACTCACACAGTCTATTTTGTCTAAATTTGCTTTAAAATGAGCTATATTACATGGTTATATCTCAAATCGTTCTTGAGATGTGATTCATTAAAAAATCAGTAATTAAAATCTAACAATTATGCAAAGTTGTATATAAAAAATCATAACATATTTGTTTATGGAAATTAAGAAATTATTTATGGCACATCATTCCTTTATTAAGTTTCCTTTAAAATACTTTTCATTTCATCATGATATCTCAATTTGTTCTTGAGATAATGCTATCTAAATTTTTAATTAGAAGAATGAATGATGATTTTAATGAAATCGTAACACAAATATTTGTGGGAATATAAAGAATTAGTACTCACACAGTCTATTTTGTCTAAATTTGCTTTAAAATGAGCTATATTACATGGTTATATCTCAAATCGTTCTTGAGATGTGATTCATTAAAAAATCAGTAATTAAAATCTAACAATTATGCAAAGCTGTATATAAAAAATCATAACATGTTTGTTTATGGAAATTAAGAAATTGTTTATGGCACGTCATTCCTTTATTAAGTTTCCTTTAAAATGCTTTTCATTTCATCATGATATCTCAATTTGTTCTTGAGATAATACTATCTAAATTTTTAATTAGAAAAATGAATGATGATTTTAATAAAATCGTAATACAAATATTTATGGGAATATAATAAATTAGTACTCACATACTCTATCTTGTCTAAATTTGCTTTAAAATGAGCTATATTACATGGTTATATCTCAAATCGTTCTTGAGATGTGATTCATTAAAAAATCAGTAATTAAAATCTAACAATTATGCAAAGTTGTATATAAAAAATCATAACATATTTGTTTATGGAAATTAAGAAATTATTTATGGCACATCATTCCTTTATTAAGTTTCCTTTAAAATACTTTTCATTTCATCATGATATCTCAATTTGTTCTTGAGATAATGCTATCTAAATTTTTAATTAGAAGAATGAATGATGATTTTAATGAAATCGTAACACAAATATTTGTGGGAATATAAAGAATTAGTACTCACACAGTCTATTTTGTCTAAATTTGCTTTAAAATGAGCTATATTACATGGTTATATCTCAAATCGTTCTTGAGATGTGATTCATTAAAAAATCAGTAATTAAAATCTAACAATTATGCAAAGTTGTATATAAAAAATCATAACATATTTGTTTATGGAAATTAAGAAATTATTTATGGCACATCATTCCTTTATTAAGTTTCCTTTAAAATACTTTTCATTTCATCATGATATCTCAATTTGTTCTTGAGATAATGCTATCTAAATTTTTAATTAGAAGAATGAATGATGATTTTAATGAAATCGTAACACAAATATTTGTGGGAATATAAAGAATTAGTACTCACACAGTCTATTTTGTCTAAATTTGCTTTAAAATGAGCTATATTACATGGTTATATCTCAAATCGTTCTTGAGATGTGATTCATTAAAAAATCAGTAATTAAAATCTAACAATTATGCAAAGTTGTATATAAAAAATCATAACATATTTGTTTATGGAAATTAAGAAATTATTTATGGCACATCATTCCTTTATTAAGTTTCCTTTAAAATACTTTTCATTTCATCATGATATCTCAATTTGTTCTTGAGATAATGCTATCTAAATTTTTAATTAGAAGAATGAATGATGATTTTAATGAAATCGTAACACAAATATTTGTGGGAATATAAAGAATTAGTACTCACACAGTCTATTTTGTCTAAATTTGCTTTAAAATGAGCTATATTACATGGTTATATCTCAAATCGTTCTTGAGATGTGATTCATTAAAAAATCAGTAATTAAAATCTAACAATTATGCAAAGTTGTATATAAAAAATCATAACATATTTGTTTATGGAAATTAAGAAATTATTTATGGCACATCATTCCTTTATTAAGTTTCCTTTAAAATACTTTTCATTTCATCATGATATCTCAATTTGTTCTTGAGATAATGCTATCTAAATTTTTAATTAGAAGAATGAATGATGATTTTAATGAAATCGTAACACAAATATTTGTGGGAATATAAAGAATTAGTACTCACACAGTCTATTTTGTCTAAATTTGCTTTAAAATGAGCTATATTACATGGTTATATCTCAAATCGTTCTTGAGATGTGATTCATTAAAAAATCAGTAATTAAAATCTAACAATTATGCAAAGCTGTATATAAAAAATCATAACATATTTGTTTATGGAAATTAAGAAATTATTTATGGCACATCATTCCTTTATTAAGTTTCCTTTAAAATACTTTTCATTTCATCATGATATCTCAATTTGTTCTTGAGATAATGCTATCTAAATTTTTAATTAGAAGAATGAATGATGATTTTAATGAAATCGTAACACAAATATTTGTGGGAATATAAAGAATTAGTACTCACACAGTCTATTTTGTCTAAATTTGCTTTAAAATGAGCTATATTACATGGTTATATCTCAAATCATTCTTGAGATGTGATTCATTAAAAAATCAGTAATTAAAATCTAACAATTATGCAAAGTTGTATATAAAAAATCATAACATATTTGTTTATGGAAATTAAGAAATTATTTATGGCACATCATTCCTTTATTAAGTTTCCTTTAAAATGCTTTTCATTTCATCATGATATCTCAATTTGTTCTTGAGATAATGCTATCTAAATTTTTAATTAGAAGAATGAATGATGATTTTAATAAAATCGTAACACAAATATTTATGGGAATATAATAAATTAGTACTCACATACTCTATCTTGTCTAAATTTGCTTTAAAATGAGCTATATTACATGGTTATATCTCAAATCGTTCTTGAGATGTGATTCATTAAAAAATCAGTAATTAAAATCTAACAATTATGCAAAGCTGTATATAAAAAATCATAACATATTTGTTTATGGAAATTAAGAAATTATTTATGGCACATCATTCCTTTATTAAGTTTCCTTTAAAATACTTTTCATTTCATCATGATATCTCAATTTGTTCTTGAGATAATGCTATCTAAATTTTTAATTAGAAGAATGAATGATGATTTTAATGAAATCGTAACACAAATATTTGTGGGAATATAAAGAATTAGTACTCACACAGTCTATTTTGTCTAAATTTGCTTTAAAATGAGCTGTATTACATGGTTATATCTCAAATCGTTCTTGAGATGTGATTCATTAAAAAATCAGTAATTAAAATCTAACAATTATGCAAAGCTGTATATAAAAAATCATAACATGTTTGTTTATGGAAATTAAGAAATTGTTTGTGGCACATCATTCCTTTATTAAGTTTCCTTTAATATGCTTTTTATTTCATCAGGATATCTCAATTCGTTCTTGAGATAATACTATCTAAATTTTTAATTAGAAAAATGAATGATGATTTTAATAAAATCGTAATACAAATATTTATGGGAATATAATAAATTAGTACTCACATACTCTATCTTGTCTAAATTTGCTTTAAAATGAGCTATATTACATGGTTATATTTCAAATCGTTCTTGAGATGTGGTTCATTAAAAAATCAGTAATTAAAATCTAACAACTATGCAAAGTTGCATATAAAAAATCATAACATATTTGTTTATGGAAATTAAGAAATTATTTATGGCACATCATTCCTTTATTAAGTTTCCTTTAAAATGCTTTTCATTTCATCATGATATCTCAATTTGTTCTTGAGATAATGCTATCTAAATTTTTAATTAGAAGAATGAATGATGATTTTAATGAAATCGTAACACAAATATTTGTGGGAATATAAAGAATTAGTACTCACACAGTCTATTTTGTCTAAATTTGCTTTAAAATGAGCTATATTACATGGTTATATCTCAAATCGTTCTTGAGATGTGATTCATTAAAAAATCAGTAATTAAAATCTAACAATTATGCAAAGCTGTATATAAAAAATCATAACATATTTGTTTATGGAAATTAAGAAATTATTTATGGCACATCATTCCTTTATTAAGTTTCCTTTAAAATGCTTTTCATTTCATCATGATATCTCAATTTGTTCTTGAGATAATGCTATCTAAATTTTTAATTAGAAGAATGAATGATGATTTTAATAAAATCGTAATACAAATATTTATGGGAATATAATAAATTAGTACTCACATACTCTATCTTGTCTAAATTTGCTTTAAAATGAGCTATATTACATGGTTATATTTCAAATCGTTCTTGAGATGTGGTTCATTAAAAAATCAGTAATTAAAATCTAACAACTATGCAAAGTTGCATATAAAAAATCATAACATATTTGTTTATGGAAATTAAGAAATTATTTATGGCACATCATTCCTTTATTAAGTTTCCTTTAAAATGCTTTTCATTTCATCATGATATCTCAATTTGTTCTTGAGATAATGCTATCTAAATTTTTAATTAGAAGAATGAATGATGATTTTAATGAAATCGTAACACAAATATTTATGGGAATATAAAAAATTAGTACTCACACAGTCTATTTTGTCTAAATTTTCTTTAAAATGAGCTATATTAAATGGTTATATCTCAAATCGTTCTTGAGATGTGATTCATTAAAAAATCAGTAATTAAAATCTAACAATTATGCAAAGTTGTATATAAAAAATCATAACATGTTTGTTTATGGAAATTAAGAAATTGTTTATGGCACATCATTCTTTTATTAAGTTTCCTTTAAAATGCTTTTCATTTCATCATGATATCTCAATTTGTTCTTGAGATAATGCTATCTAAATTTTTAATTAGAAGAATGAATGATGATTTTAATGAAATCGTAACACAAATATTTGTGGGAATATAAAGAATTAGTACTCACACAGTCTATTTTGTCTAAATTTGCTTTAAAATGAGCTATATTACATGGTTATATCTCAAATCGTTCTTGAGATGTGATTCATTAAAAAATCAGTAATTAAAATCTAACAATTATGCAAAGTTGCATATAAAAAATCATAACATATTTGTTTATGGAAATTAAGAAATTATTTATGGCACATCATTCCTTTATTAAGTTTCCTTTAAAATGCTTTTCATTTCATCATGATATCTCAATTTGTTCTTGAGATAATGCTATCTAAATTTTTAATTAGAAGAATGAATGATGATTTTAATGAAATCGTAACACAAATATTTGTGGGAATATAAAGAATTAGTACTCACACAGTCTATTTTGTCTAAATTTGCTTTAAAATGAGCTATATTACATGGTTATATCTCAAATCGTTCTTGAGATGTGATTCATTAAAAAATCAGTAATTAAAATCTAACAATTATGCAAAGTTGTATATAAAAAATCATAACATATTTGTTTATGGAAATTAAGAAATTATTTATGGCACATCATTCCTTTATTAAGTTTCCTTTAAAATGCTTTTCATTTCATCATGATATCTCAATTTGTTCTTGAGATAATGCTATCTAAATTTTTAATTAGAAAAATGAATGATGATTTTAATAAAATCGTAATACAAATATTTATGGGAATATAATAAATTAGTACTCACACAGTCTATTTTGTCTAAATTTGCTTTAAAATGAGCTATATTACATGGTTATATTTCAAATCGTTCTTGAGATGTGGTTCATTAAAAAATAAGTAATTAAAATCTAACAATTATGCAGAGTTGTATATAAAAAATCATAACATATTTGTTTATGGAAATTAAGAAATTATTTATGGCACATCATTCCTTTATTAAGTTTCCTTTAAAATGCTTTTCATTTCATCATGATATCTCAATTTGTTCTTGAGATAATGCTATCTAAATTTTTAATTAGAAAAATGAATGATGATTTTAATAAAATCGTAATACAAATATTTATGGGAATATAATAAATTAGTACTCACATACTCTATCTTGTCTAAATTTGCTTTAAAATGAGCTATATTACATGGTTATATTTCAAATCGTTCTTGAGATGTGGTTCATTAAAAAATCAGTAATTAAAATCTAACAACTATGCAAAGTTGCATATAAAAAATCATAACATATTTGTTTATGGAAATTAAGAAATTATTTATGGCACATCATTCCTTTATTAAGTTTCCTTTAAAATGCTTTTCATTTCATCATGATATCTCAATTTGTTCTTGAGATAATGCTATCTAAATTTTTAATTAGAAGAATGAATGATGATTTTAATGAAATCGTAACACAAATATTTGTGGGAATATAAAGAATTAGTACTCACACAGTCTATTTTGTCTAAATTTGCTTTAAAATGAGCTATATTACATGGTTATATCTCAAATCGTTCTTGAGATGTGATTCATTAAAAAATCAGTAATTAAAATCTAACAATTATGCAAAGCTGTATATAAAAAATCATAACATATTTGTTTATGGAAATTAAGAAATTATTTATGGCACGTCATTCCTTTATTAAGTTTCCTTTAAAATGCTTTTCATTTCATCATGATATCTCAATTTGTTCTTGAGATAATGCTATCTAAATTTTTAATTAGAAGAATGAATGATGATTTTAATGAAATCGTAACACAAATATTTATGGGAATATAAGAAATTAGTACTCACATACTCTATCTTGTCTAAATTTGCTTTAAAATGAGCTATATTACATGGTTATATTTCAAATCGTTCTTGAGATGTGGTTCATTAAAAAATCAGTAATTAAAATCTAACAACTATGCAAAGTTGCATATAAAAAATCATAACATATTTGTTTATGGAAATTAAGAAATTATTTATGGCACATCATTCCTTTATTAAGTTTCCTTTAAAATGCTTTTCATTTCATCATGATATCTCAATTTGTTCTTGAGATAATGCTATCTAAATTTTTAATTAGAAAAATGAATGATGATTTTAATAAAATCGTAATACAAATATTTATGGGAATATAATAAATTAGTACTCACATACTCTATCTTGTCTAAATTTGCTTTAAAATGAGCTATATTACATGGTTATATTTCAAATCGTTCTTGAGATGTGGTTCATTAAAAAATCAGTAATTAAAATCTAACAACTATGCAAAGTTGCATATAAAAAATCATAACATATTTGTTTATGGAAATTAAGAAATTATTTATGGCACATCATTCCTTTATTAAGTTTCCTTTAAAATGCTTTTCATTTCATCATGATATCTCAATTTGTTCTTGAGATAATGCTATCTAAATTTTTAATTAGAAAAATGAATGATGATTTTAATAAAATCGTAATACAAATATTTATGGGAATATAATAAATTAGTACTCACATACTCTATCTTGTCTAAATTTGCTTTAAAATGAGCTATATTACATGGTTATATTTCAAATCGTTCTTGAGATGTGGTTCATTAAAAAATCAGTAATTAAAATCTAACAACTATGCAAAGTTGCATATAAAAAATCATAACATATTTGTTTATGGAAATTAAGAAATTATTTATGGCACATCATTCCTTTATTAAGTTTCCTTTAAAATGCTTTTCATTTCATCATGATATCTCAATTTGTTCTTGAGATAATGCTATCTAAATTTTTAATTAGAAAAATGAATGATGATTTTACTAAAATCGTAATACAAATATTTATGGGAATATAATAAATTAGTACTCACATACTCTATCTTGTCTAAATTTGCTTTAAAATGAGCTATATTACATGGTTATATTTCAAATCGTTCTTGAGATGTGGTTCATTAAAAAATCAGTAATTAAAATCTAACAACTATGCAAAGTTGCATATAAAAAATCATAACATATTTGTTTATGGAAATTAAGAAATTATTTATGGCACATCATTCCTTTATTAAGTTTCCTTTAAAATGCTTTTTATTTAGTTATGATATCTCAATTCGTTCTTGAGATAATACTATCTAAATTTTTAATTAGAAAAATGAATGATGATTTTAATAAAATCGTAATACAAATATTTATGGGAATATAATAAATTAGTACTCACATACTCTATCTTGTCTAAATTTGCTTTAAAATGAGCTATATTACATGGTTATATTTCAAATCGTTCTTGAGATGTGGTTCATTAAAAAATCAGTAATTAAAATCTAACAACTATGCAAAGTTGCATATAAAAAATCATAACATATTTGTTTATGGAAATTAAGAAATTATTTATGGCACATCATTCCTTTATTAAGTTTCCTTTAAAATGCTTTTCATTTCATCATGATATCTCAATTTGTTCTTGAGATAATGCTATCTAAATTTTTAATTAGAAGAATGAATGATGATTTTAATGAAATCGTAACATAAATATTTGTGGGAATATAAAGAATTAGTACTCACACAGTCTATTTTGTCTAAATTTGCTTTAAAATGAGCTATATTACATGGTTATATCTCAAATCGTTCTTGAGATGTGATTCATTAAAAAATCAGTAATTAAAATCTAACAATTATGCAAAGCTGTATATAAAAAATCATAACATATTTGTTTATGGAAATTAAGAAATTATTTATGGCACATCATTCCTTTATTAAGTTTCCTTTAAAATACTTTTCATTTCATCATGATATCTCAATTTGTTCTTGAGATAATGCTATCTAAATTTTTAATTAGAAGAATGAATGATGATTTTAATGAAATCGTAACACAAATATTTGTGGGAATATAAAGAATTAGTACTCACACAGTCTATTTTGTCTAAATTTGCTTTAAAATGAGCTATATTACATGGTTATATCTCAAATCATTCTTGAGATGTGATTCATTAAAAAATCAGTAATTAAAATCTAACAATTATGCAAAGCTGTATATAAAAAATCATAACATATTTGTTTATGGAAATTAAGAAATTATTTATGGCACATCAATCCATTATTAAGATTCCTTTGAAATGTATTTCATTTCATCATTTTATCTCAAATCGTTCTTGAGATATGATTCATTAAATATGAGTAATTAAAATCTAACAATTTTACAGAGTTGTGTATAAAAAATCATAAGATACTTCGTTATAGAAATTAAGAAATTATTTATGGCACGAAAAAGAGCTTAACAGTTCTGAAACTTTCCAGTTCTAGGTCTAGTGTTAGTTCCAGTTTTAGTTCTATACAAATACATAATAATCTAAAATGGAATAACAGTTAAATTAGAGCTAACACTAAACCTAAAACTTTAAAAACCTGAGTTAGCTGTACGTTATTAAAGACGGAATCGAACTCAACTCAACTTCAGAACTAATACTAGATCTAGAACTAGAAGCTTTAAGGTTTAGTGATAAGTCCCTTAAGACGGCTAGGTCTAGTGTTAGGTCTGAAGCTGGGTTGTAGGTCCAATATTAATTATAGTTTAAGTCCCAGAATTTGAAATAATCTAGAGTAGAACAAAAATTAAATTTAAAACTAACACCAAACCAAAACTTTTTTTAAACTAATTCCAATTTAAGTGTATCACCCTGTATATTATCGATTTGAATTTCTTATTGACTTATCCCGTTCTAATTAAATATGGTTTTGTATGTAACACTTTTGAAAGATTCTATCAAAAGAGATTCGTGTCAATCTCGTCGGATTTCGACCGTCATGGCTTCTAAATTCGAGATGAACAGAAGCGAGCACATAAATATTGAACGTGCCTTTCCGCGCCTATCCGGGAAAACCTAGAGAATCTGGAAACTCGAATGCTATTGCTTCGAAACTGAAAATATTTCCGTCACTTCGAGCGAAGAGACAAAATTTATTTTGCGTTGGAGTAAATGAGATCTTTGTCTAAATTGAATTTGATATGAAATGTTATGGTTTTAATTGAAATTTTTTATAACTCAAGTTGTACCAAGTTACTACATTAGTCGGGGAATAGAAATCAGTTGAATTGGTTAGGAAGGGAGGTTCGGAGGATGGAGACTCTTGTGTAGTAAACAAATGGATGCGGTTTGCATGTGCCCGGGCAAGAGGACGTGATATGAATCTATGGGATGGAGGTTAAAATTTCAGGACTTCGCGCTCTCGACTTCAGAATGGAAGCGCAGATGCGGAGTTATACGATCATTAATATTCATTTCTGAGGCAATCCATAGCGTCGAGTTCGTATAGCCCAGGCAACTAACACCTGAATAGTTTGCATATTCCGCAGATTACCCTTTCGTCGTGATGTATTAGATCCCTTGTTCCAACTATATAAGAAGTAGCTTTAAAAAAATACAAATAAGAAAAAAATTTATTTAGTTGAAAGGATTTTTCAAAGTTTTTCCTTTAAGTAACTGAAAAGAGGCTTGGGTCGAGGTAATTACATTTATAGAAAAAGCTCTTGGTCCTCGGACGTTCTCAGTATGTAAATCCTTTCCGGTAATAGAATTTTCCGGTTCGCGGGGCGCACTTTTCCATTTAGAGCCCGATTTGCCGCCCACGGATAGAAGACTCTCTATCCGTTGGGTCATACTACGAAATTCGCAAATTCATCCATAATTCATGTAAGGAAACTTCTTCACAATGACCTTCACTTTACTTAATTTATGTTAAGTTCGACTTCTTTCTTTGATATTTCCTTACTTTATTTTACCATTTCAATTTTATTATAAATAAAACTCGAAATTTTCGTTCCCCCACAAAAAACTACCTCACTATTTTATTACATCATTTTCTCTTGTTGAAATTGTTCATTTATTACTTCAGGGGGACGCAACGGTCGTTAGTTGTCGCTCCACGGACAGCATATAGAGGATGTTAATTTGAAACCTTTATACTGAAACGTAATTGGACGTGAATAATTCGCAATTTTGCTTGTTCGGTTCAAAATTCAAAAAGATCTAACATGCTCGTGAATATAATATACCGGGTGAGGCATTTAAATGAAAACTCGTGATTATCCAAAACAAAGTTTCAAATTTAATGAAGCTATCATTTCAAGTTCTCGAACTGTGTTAATAAGTTAATAATCAAACTCTATCTCACGGAAGATTGCTTCGAGGGGGTAAAATCTAATTTTCGAGTCTTATCAACGAGAACGGCGACGTCATTAACAAGGTGATTATTGAATATTGCTCTCTAAACTTGAGAATTGGCTAGATACGGGAATTACAATTTTATGAATCTATTCGAACCGATATCGAAATTCGGAGATTCGCAATTCTTGCGTTGCAACAATTCTCCTCGGTTCGCAAATGCGAGGAGGAAGAAATTAGTCGTCACAATAAATTTTCAAGCAATTCGGGATGAATACTGATGAGACGATGCAACTTTGTGGGTCACGTTCTATCTAGTTCGTGTACGCACAGCTGACGAAAGTTGTGAAATTTTAACTTTTGTCTCATAAATTCAAATCACGTCTCGTTGTTCTCTTCACCTCACCGAGACGGTTCTCTTCGCCACCTCCTTGCATTTTCTAACAGATTCTTACTTCATTCTTATTATAATAAATTACATTATAATTTTTTACCTCAAAATTTAATTTTGCAAAAATTTGAGAGTAGGTAATAATTTAAATAAAATTTGTGATAAATTCTTAATAAATAAAGCCATTCAATTCATCAACTCGATGTTTGAGCATACTCCAACACGCCCACATCGGTTAATTTCCAACACGAAACTGCCTCTTCACCGAAACCTGCTAATTGCCATCTGCAGACGTTTGCTAGCTGCACTTCCGTAGTAGTTTCCAGAAACCGCGAGATGCTCTCATTAATATCTCTAATAAGTGCTTAGGATCCCCTCAAATTGTGTATCTTGAAAACTTTTAAATGTTATTTGACGTAATTCGTTTAATCCATAATTTCACGTATTGAATACAAATTCAGTAAAGTTTCGAATACATTCAAGGAACTTTGTTGATAAATTATCAAAACGGAAGTGAATGTCACATGGTAAATCGCCTCCGGGGCGAGAGATTCAATTCGATCCCCGGTTTCAAGAGAATGTTCGAGTTAACGAGCCAAATACTCAATATTGTCGGGTTAGTTACAATAAAATCGTTTAAGTAATCAAATTCCAATAAAATTGTTATATTTATATTTATTAATGGCCCTAATCTCACTATGGGTAAGTAAACCGATGATGTAATACCCATTAATTTGATCTGTGGGTTTAATTTCGATTAGAATTTACGATTTGATCATGATGATCGATGTTAGAAGACGATGTTAAAATAAAGGATTCATATCATTTTAAAAGATCAATTAAAAACCATGGATTATTTGGATATTAAAATCCTAAACATTAAGATTAGGAAAAAAAAATGAATAAGACGTAAAAAAGCTATAAAAGCTGAAAGAAAATTAAAATTTTAATTTACTTAAAACCACGAAAGCATAGTTTCTGTTTTATTCATTTCGACCCTTCCAACAATTTTTCTGTGTTCAATGCTATACGAGAAAGTACAAAGGGGGGACGTTTTGGGGAGGTTCGTTCGTCACCAAGTTAGATTATCCCCATTTATAACACACCAAAGGCATAAACGTCTCCCATTGTCTTTCTAGTTTCCACTTTTTCTACACTTACAGTAAATTTTCTCGTTTTGTATTTCATTGTTTTAAAAGAAAAAATGATTTCTTTTTTTTCCAAAGCTTCAAGGAGATAAGGTTAATTTATTATACAGGGTGATGTACTCTAAAAGAATTATTACCGATTTTTCAAACTTATTTCAGCACAAATTATGTCTCGGATATTTTTTAGTCGCATCAATTGTTGTGATAAAAGTCTACCTCACCTCACTTCTTATTCCTCTAAGGTGGTACATTCGGTATCAACACTCCAATGTAAGCGTCGAACCTACCATAACACCATCGCTTTTCTCTAAGCCCATTCGTTTTTTTCTCTTTCGTATACCATACACCTTTCATCCAGCTCCAAATCAAGAAGTCGCATAACAGGGCTTCCCCCGACACAGTTCGATAAATAGCAATTACCCCCATGACCAGCCCTTCTATTCACCGCTCTAATCATCCTGGTGTACTTATTATTCTTTAAAGAATCCCTGCAAACCGGATACAATATCAGTGACACAGCCGCAGAAACGATCATCCTCCTTTTGGTGGGAATATTAGGCATCACCCTTCTAAGTAATACGTTATGATAAGTAATCCTCATATCTTTATCAAAATGGACTCTGACATCAAAATGATGCTTGTAGCACTCCCATCTATCATTAGGGACAGACTAACGATTTTCCTTGTTCCCTGTAGTAAAACCCATTTTTAAATTCTACAACGATTAACCCCATATCACGTATCTTTCGAAATACCCTATTCGCGGCATAAGTAGCACTTTCTTCTAATTGACTCAACATCTGGACTCCCTCTTCCAACTTTATCCTCAAAAAAACGTCATAATACAAGTTTTAAAGGGATGGGCCCAAAATGGATTCCTATGGCATACTGCTTGTAACCACAAATCTATCAAGTAAATATGATTTATTTAGATCGATCAGGATCTAACCATCAGGATCAATGATTCCTATCCAGGGTGCTGAATTAAATTAATTAATCAATGCCCTGCACTTCTTCAAATCTTCGTTTTTTCAAACCGTATTCCTCAGACAAAAAGTCGTTTGTCCTCAGCTTCTTGGAGACAAATCCAAATCCTTTCCAATAATCTGAAAGAGTTTCCCCATGGTATTGCACATGAAAATCGGTTTATAGGTCACCCCTCCTGTTGTTTTTTCTTCGGTTTTTCGATGAGAGCCAAACTTGCAACTTTTCAAGGTCTTCAATCAAGATTTCCTTATGATACATGTCACTGCCCTTTCCAGGTTATTAAGTTCGTTCCATTGTTATTAAGGAGCCTTCGTCCCCCTGTCTCTGTGTTTGCTGTCATAACACCTCTTCATGCTTAGAGAAAATTTATTTATCTGACGTAGGGGTTTTGTTCTTTAATTTTAGTTTTATTGTCACGATCTTATCTTATCTTACGCTTTCCCCCATACATCCTGATCCAAGCTTTTTCTAAGGTCATTCCATTTTTCCTTTTTGCTACTCCTTATTTCGTTCTTCAATTACCTTTTCGCTGCTATATATTTCGTGTGCAGACTATCAACCAAAGCTCCTATCCCATCCCTTTTTCTCGTTCTAGTTGTCTCTCTTCTTAAGCGATTACAGGATGACCTAAGTTTCACAATATCCTAGTATTCCACCAATAAATAGGCTCTTTATCTTTACGTGTTGTTCCCAACCTTCCAAACACAAAGTTACATTTATGTCTTAATCTTTCCCACATGACCTCTGCTGACACGTCTTCATACCCTGAAGAGGTTCACACACTGTTTTTGTTAAAGTCTTGATTTCTATTGCCACCTTCCTCTCCTACCTCGAATGAGATAGTACCTCACTCTCAAATTTTTTATCCTTCCAGCCATCTCCACCAACGCAGCAATAAAATCTAGAATCGATTCCTCTGCGACACCCACAAACGTAGATTTATTACCCTCAATAATTATTATTAATTTATTTGAGCTCCTCTCATTACTACCTGAGCTCCAAGTATCCATCATCCCCGTTTTCGCATTCATGTCGCCTCCATTACGTTCTTCTTCTTTCTTTTAATTATTCTTTCCAAGGCATACAACAGATTCTCAAAATCGGTCAATAAGCCGTTTGGTGAGAAATACCACGATATAACCATAAAATTTGTTAACACTAAATATAACCTCTACCCTTAAAACTTTAAGAACTTTTACATCACCATAAACATTTATAAAGCTGTTACAGCTTATATCACAGAAATTCACAGCCTGATACTTTTTATTTTTTTTTTTCACAGCCTATTACCACATCGATCTCATCAACCACAGTCTTCATATAAGATCGTGTATTAAAATTTCAACGTTTTAACTTTAGATTCCATTAAACATTCGAAGATCCTGGAACATTGCCTTGGTGAACTCATTCTGCATTTTCCTCCTTACCTTTATATTTTTCTGACCATGATTAAACTAGATCTATCCTTATCCTTGCTTCTTTAATCGCTTTATTCTTTTTAGTAAACATTGTACTTCTTCTTTTAACTAGTAAGTCAACTTTATATTCTTATCGTACATATAAAATGAAACAATGATAGATTTCGAATGTTTGTTTTCAATTGAAATCTTCCTGGTTTGTGAGCGGATATCGTTTTCGCGGTCGAAACGGTTTTCCAAACTCCATTTTCGGCAAAATTGTCCCATGGTCGATTGTAATTTACTTAACTGTAGTTGCATAACTTCCACCAGCTCCCAAACTTTCCTAATCTGCTTTCCTTTTATGAACCGAACTTCGATACGGAAAACCTCCGCCACCGGCTTCGCAGCGAGGCGATGGAGAGCTTTTCGAAAGTTGCACTCGCTTCAAGTATATATAATTTTATTTTCGATAAGTACCCCATAGTTTTGACGTTTTGACGTAGGTAATGGGCAAGATTCAAACTTAATTAATAATAATATGTATTGATTATTTGTTGTTTTCGATTTGAAAAGCATTGATGGAGGTCGAAGGGTGCATTTTTAATTTCTCCCTTCTAAAAAGATTGCGATCGATTGCGGAGAGTTCTCAGACTGAAACTGAATGATGCGGTGGCTTTGATGTATTTGAAGTGGCTCTTAATACGGTTCCGTTCAGCTCGGTTCTTTCATTCCTTTTTTTAGTTGAATTTTTACCTATGCATCACGTTGAAATCAAAACCAAAAAAAAATCGCAAAATGATTAAATGAATTTGGAATAAAATTGATATTTATCAAAACCCTATTTTAATATATCCATCTGCATCCCTACAAAATATAAAATAAATAAATGTTTTTATAAGTTAAAATAAAAATGTTTAGTTATTTGAGTTTATAATAGCCTCGGTGGTCCGATAAAACGCAATTTCGCCATTTCCTCCGTAATTTATATGTGAAAATCTATTTTATGCGAATGCAAACCTTGCAGTTTGTTTTAGGATTGAAATAGAGCTTTGTGATTTGCGCGGGAAATAATCCTACATGAGAATAATGAATGAACTGGTTTGTTTCGAATAAAACTGGGATAAAGCCTAGTTAAAAATCTGTTGACGAACGTCATATTTTTTATTAATTAAAATTCGCTTTTGATTCAAATAATTTGTTACATTTTCCAGGAAGCCCTGTCAGATACGATTGTTTCGCTCAATAAACCGTATGACAATGGGTAAAGTTCGGCTGGATTATGCGGAAACCCTCCCAGATTACAAACGTTTCCCCTCTGAATGGCAGTAAACCACACACCTCTAGCGATTCAGATCGAAACGAGGTATCCACTCAAAAGGTCCTCATTGAACTCGTCCTATTCACGCTTTGACATTAGATAACAGCGACAGGTGTAAAATTCCTTACAATAAAATTAAACTCTTTAATTATTAAAGTTGGCACAATAAATCATATTACGCCTGTCACATTTCAGCAATATCTCTTACGATTTGAAACGTCTCTGATCCCGGTACACCTAAACTTCTCCCCAACCAGAAGTTCACTATCGATCCTTGTCGAGTGGTTTCGGTGGCAGCGAAAGTTAGGATTTGCTGCCATCCGAGTTGAACGTCTCGGTTAGTTTGTGTCCACGTCCAAGTTGCGGCGGCCCCGAAGAGAAATTTAGTCCTCAGATGATACAGATTTACGTCGTCGTGAAGAGAACGTTCGATCCGATGTGTTTACTTTGCGCCAGTCGATCGACTCCCTTCGTTCGAGATTCGTTTTGAAGGTGTAAACGACGAAGACGAGATCTTTACTTTTCGAGGTGTAACACGTTATTTTTAAGGGACGAACGTGCCTTCACCGTTTTGTCACGACATGTGTGAAATATTGCCTCGCGTGTTAAGAATAAACCGATTTACCTTTTTCTTTTTTGGCAAATCTTTCGACTCCAATAAAAAGAGAATCAAGTCAAGGACAATAGACTTTAAATCGTTAGCTAATACTAGCTGTGTTAATGTTTCTAACAGTTATGACAAATAATGATATATAATACTCATGGAAGTTGCCTATCATTTGGGTTTAGCCGCATTGAAAGATCCAACCCAACCCAACTCTGAGTAATTCTACTGATACATCAAGTGTTAATTCTAATCAGAATCACTCTCCTTACGTTTGGTTGGGTTTAAAATTAAGAACAGACACCAATAGATAGAACAGATACATTGGGGATGGGTTGGGTTTAGAATTAAGAGAGACTCCACTAAAATCATTCGGATTGGGTTGGGTTGAGCTCAAAATCAAGAAGAGAGATTTCACTAAAATCATTCAAATTGGGTTGGGTTTTGTTCAAAATTAAAAAGAGAAATTCCATTACAAGTATTCAGGCAGATTTGGGTTGAGTTTTTGTTCAGAATTAAGACTAGAGACTTTATCAGATTCGTTCAAGTTGGGTTGGGTTAGGTTTTGTTCAAAATTAAAAAGAGAAATCCCATTACAAGTACTCAAGCAAATTTGGGTTGAGTTTTTGTTCAGAATTAAGACTAGAGACTTTATCAGATTCATTCAAGCTGGGTTGGGTTAGGTTTTGATCAAAATTAAAAAGAGAAATTTCATTACAAGTACTCAAGCAGATTTGGGTTGGGTTTTTGTTCAGAATTAAGACTAGATACTTTATCAGATTCATTCAAGCCGGGTTGGGTTAGGTTTTCATCAAAATTAGAAAGAGAAACTTCATTACAAGTACTCAAGCAGATTTGGGTTGGGTTTTTGTTCAGAATTAAGACTAAAGACTTTATCAGATTCATTCAAGTTGGGTTGGGTTAGGTTTTGTTCAAAATTAAAAAGAGAAACTTCATTACAAGTACTCAAGCAGATTTGGGTTGGGTTTTTGTTCAGAATTAAGACTAGATACTTTATCAGATTCATTCAAGCCGGGTTGGGTTAGGTTTTCATCAAAATTAGAAAGAGAAACTTCATTACAAGTACTCAAGCAGATTTGGGTTGGGTTTTTGTTCAGAATTAAGACTAAAGACTTTATCAGATTCATTCAAGTTGGGTTGGGTTAGGTTTTGTTCAAAATTAAAAAGAGAAACTTCATTACAAGTACTCAAGCAGATTTGGGTTGGGCTTTTGTTCAGAATTAAGACTACAGACTTTATCAGATTCATTCAAGTTGGGTTGAGTTAGGTTTTGATCAAAATTAAAAAGAGAAACTTCATTACAAGTACTCAAGCAGATTTGGGTTGGGTTTTTGTTCAGAATTAAGACTACAGACTTTATCAGATTCATTCAAGTTGGGTTGGGTTAGCTTTTGTTCAAATTTAAAAAGAGAAAATCCATTACAAGTACTCAAGCAGATTTGGGTTGGGTTTTTGTTCAGAATTAAGACTAAAGACTTTATCAGATTCATTCAAGTTGGGTTGGGTTAGGTTTTGTTCAAAATTAAAAAGAGAAACTTCATTACAAGTACTCAAGCAGATTTGGGTTGGGTTTTTGCTCAGAATTAAGACTACAGACTTTATCAGATTCATTCAAGTTGGGTTGGGTTAGGTTTTGTTCGAAATTAAAAAGAGAAACTCCATTACAAGTACTCAAGCAGATTTGGGTTGGTTTTTGCTCAAAATTAAGACTACAGACTTTATCAGATTCATTCAAGTTGGATTGGGTTAGCTTTTGTTCAAATTTAAAAAGAGAAAATCCATTACAAGTACTCAAGCAGATTTGGGTTGGGTTTTTGTTCAGAATTAAGACTACAGACTTTATCAGATTCATTCAAGTTGGGTTGGGTTAGCTTTTGTTCAAATTTAAAAAGAGAAACTTCATTACAAGTACTCAAGCAGATTTGGGTTGGGTTTTTGTTCAGAATTAAGACTAAAGACTTTATCAGATTCATTCAAGTTGGGTTGGGTTAGGTTTTGTTCAAAATTAAAAAGAGAAACTTCATTACAAGTACTCAAGCAGATTTGGGTTGGGCTTTTGTTCAGAATTAAGACTACAGACTTTATCAGATTCATTCAAGTTGGGTTGAGTTAGGTTTTGTTCAAAATTAAAAAGAGAAACTTCATTACAAGTACTCAAGCAGATTTGGGTTGGGTTTTTGTTCAGAATTAAGACTACAGACTTTATCAGATTCATTCAAGTTGGGTTGGGTTAGCTTTTGTTCAAATTTAAAAAGAGAAAATCCATTACAAGTACTCAAGCAGATTTGGGTTGGGTTTTTGTTCAGAATTAAGACTAAAGACTTTATCAGATTCATTCAAGTTGGGTTGGGTTAGGTTTTGTTCAAAATTAAAAAGAGAAACTTCATTACAAGTACTCAAGCAGATTTGGGTTGGGTTTTTGCTCAGAATTAAGACTACAGACTTTATCAGATTCATTCAAGTTGGGTTGGGTTAGGTTTTGTTCGAAATTAAAAAGAGAAACTCCATTACAAGTACTCAAGCAGATTTGGGTTGGTTTTTGCTCAAAATTAAGACTACAGACTTTATCAGATTCATTCAAGTTGGATTGGGTTAGCTTTTGTTCAAATTTAAAAAGAGAAAATCCATTACAAGTACTCAAGCAGATTTGGGTTGGGTTTTTGTTCAGAATTAAGACTACAGACTTTATCAGATTCATTCAAGTTGGGTTGGGTTAGCTTTTGTTCAAATTTAAAAAGAGAAACTTCATTACAAGTACTCAAGCAGATTTGGGTTGGGTTTTTGTTCAGAATTAAGACTAAAGACTTTATCAGATTCATTCAAGTTGGGTTGGGTTAGGTTTTGTTCAAAATTAAAAAGAGAAACTTCATTACAAGTACTCAAGCAGATTTGGGTTGGGCTTTTGTTCAGAATTAAGACTACAGACTTTATCAGATTCATTCAAGTTGGGTTGAGTTAGGTTTTGTTCAAAATTAAAAAGAGAAACTTCATTACAAGTACTCAAGCAGATTTGGGTTGGGTTTTTGTTCAGAATTAAGACTACAGACTTTATCAGATTCATTCAAGTTGGGTTGGGTTAGCTTTTGTTCAAATTTAAAAAGAGAAAATCCATTACAAGTACTCAAGCAGATTTGGGTTGGGTTTTTGTTCAGAATTAAGACTAAAGACTTTATCAGATTCATTCAAGTTGGGTTGGGTTAGGTTTTGTTCAAAATTAAAAAGAGAAACTTCATTACAAGTACTCAAGCAGATTTGGGTTGGGTTTTTGCTCAGAATTAAGACTACAGACTTTATCAGATTCATTCAAGTTGGGTTGGGTTAGGTTTTGTTCGAAATTAAAAAGAGAAACTCCATTACAAGTACTCAAGCAGATTTGGGTTGGTTTTTGCTCAAAATTAAGACTACAGACTTTATCAGATTCATTCAAGTTGGATTGGGTTAGCTTTTGTTCAAATTTAAAAAGAGAAAATCCATTACAAGTACTCAAGCAGATTTGGGTTGGGTTTTTGTTCAGAATTAAGACTACAGACTTTATCAGATTCATTCAAGTTGGGTTGGGTTAGCTTTTGTTCAAATTTAAAAAGAGAAACTTCATTACAAGTACTCAAGCAGATTTGGGTTGGGTTTTTGTTCAGAATTAAGACTAAAGACTTTATCAGATTCATTCAAGTTGGGTTGGGTTAGGTTTTGTTCAAAATTAAAAAGAGAAACTTCATTACAAGTACTCAAGCAGATTTGGGTTGGGTTTTTGCTCAGAATTAAGACTACAGACTTTATCAGATTCATTCAAGTTGGGTTGGGTTAGGTTTTGTTCGAAATTAAAAAGAGAAACTCCATTACAAGTACTCAAGCAGATTTGGGTTGGGGTTTTGCTCAAAATTAAGACTACAGACTTTATCAGTTTCATTCAAGTTGGGTTGGGTTAGGTTTTGTTCGAAATTAAAAAGAGAAACTCCATTACAAGTACTTTATCAGATTCATTCAAGTTGGATTGGGTTAGCTTTTGTTCAAATTTAAAAAGAGAAAATCCATTACAAGTACTCAAGCAGATTTGGGTTGGGTTTTTGTTCAGAATTAAGACTACAGACTTTATCAGATTCATTCAAGTTGGGTTGGGTTAGGTTTTGTTCAAAATTAAAAAGAGAAAATCCATTACAAGTACTCAAGCAGATTTGGGTTGGGTTTTTGTTCAAAATTAAAAAGAGAAACTCCATTACAAGTACTCAAGCAGATTTGGGTTGGGTTTTTGCTCAAAATTAAGACTACAGACTTTATCAGATTCATTCAAGTTGGATTGGGTTAGCTTTTGTTCAAATTTAAAACGAGAAAATCCATTACAAGTACTCAAGCAGATTTGGGTTGGGTTTTTGTTCAGGATTAAGACTACAGACTTTATCAGATTCATTTAAGTTGGGTTGGATTAGGTTTTGTTCAAAATTAAAAAGAGAAAATCCATTACAAGTACTCAAGCAGATTTGGGTTGGGTTTTTGTTCAGAATTAAGACTACAGACTTTATCAGATTCATTCAAGTTGGGTTGGGTTAGGTTTTGTTCAAAATTAAAAAGAGAAAATCCATTACAAGTACTCAAGCAGATTTGGGTTGGGTTTTTGTTCAGGATTAAGACTACAGACTTTATCAGATTCATTTAAGTTGGGTTGGATTAGGTTTTGTTCAAAATTAAAAAGAGAAAATCCATTACAAGTACTCAAGCAGATTTGGGTTGGGTTTTTGTTCAGAATTAAGACTACAGACTTTATCAGATTCATTCAAGTTGGGTTGGGTTAGGTTTTGTTCAAAATTAAAAAGAGAAAATCCATTACAAGTACTCAAGCAGATTTGGGTTGGGTTTTTGTTCAGAATTAAGACTACAGACTTTATCAGATTCATTCAAGTTGGGTTGGGTTAGGTTTTGTTCAAAATTAAAAAGAGAAAATCCATTACAAGTACTCAAGCAGATTTGGGTTGGGTTTTTGTTCAGAATTAAGACTACAGACTTTATCAGATTCATTCAAGTTGGGTTGGGTTAGGTTTTGTTCAAAATTAAAAAGAGAAAATCCATTACAAGTACTCAAGCAGATTTGGGTTGGGTTTTTGTTCAGGATTAAGACTACAGACTTTATCAGATTCATTCAAGTTGGGTTGGGTTAGGTTTTGTTCAAAATTAAAAAGAGAAAATCCATTACAAGTACTCAAGCAGATTTGGGTTGGGTTTTTGTTCAGAATTAAGACTACAGACTTTATCAGATTCATTCAAGTTGGGTTGGGTTAGGTTTTGTTCAAAATTAAAAAGAGAAAATCCATTACAAGTACTCAAGCAGATTTGGGTTGGGTTTTTGTTCAGGATTAAGACTACAGACTTTATCAGATTCATTCAAGTTGGGTTGGATTAGGTTTTGTTCAAAATTAAGAAGAGAAAATCCATTACAAGTACTCAAGCAGATTTGGGTTGGGTTTTTGTTCAGAATTAAGACTACAGACTTTATCAGATTCATTCAAGTTGGGTTGGGTTAGGTTTTGTTCAAAATTAAAAAGAGAAAATCCATTACAAGTACTCAAGCAGATTTGGGTTGGGTTTTTGTTCAGGATTAAGACTACAGACTTTATCAGATTCATTCAAGTTGGGTTGGATTAGGTTTTGTTCAAAATTAAAAAGAGAAAATCCATTACAAGTACTCAAGCAGATTTGGGTTGGGTTTTTGTTCAGGATTAAGACTACAGACTTTATCAGATTCATTCAAGTTGGGTTGGATTAGGTTTTGTTCAAAATTAAAAAGAGAAAATCCATTACAAGTACTCAAGCAGATTTGGGTTGGGTTTTTGTTCAGAATTAAGACTACAGACTTTATCAGATTCATTCAAGTTGGGTTGGGTTAGGTTTTGTTCAAAATTAAAAAGAGAAAATCCATTACAAGTACTCAAGCAGATTTGGGTTGGGTTTTTGTTCAAAATTAAAAAGAGAAACTCCATTACAAGTACTCAAGCAGATTTGGGTTGGGTTTTTGTTCAGGATTAAGACTACAGACTTTATCAGATTCATTCAAGTTGGGTTGGATTAGGTTTTGTTCAAAATTAAAAAGAGAAAATCCATTACAAGTACTCAAGCAGATTTGGGTTGGGTTTTTGTTCAAAATTAAAAAGAGAAACTCCATTACAAGTACTCAAGCAGATTTGGGTTGGGTTTTTGTTCAGAATTAAGCCTACAGACTTTATCTGATTCATTCAAGTTGGGTTGGGTTAGGTTTTGTTCAAAATTAAAAAGAAAAACTCCATTACCAGTACTCAAGTAGATTTTGGTTGGATTTTTGTTCAGAATTAAGAATAGAGACTTTATCAGATTCATTTAAGTTGGGTTGGGTTAGGTTTTGTTCAGAATTAAAAAAGTGAAACTCCATTACAAGTACTGAAGCAGATTTGGGTTAGGTTTCTGTTCAGAATTAAGACTAGACACTTCATCAGATTCACTCAAGTTGGGTTGGGTTAGGTTTTGATCAGAATTGAAAAATAAAACTCCATTACAAGTACTCAAGCAGATTTGGGTTGAGTTTTTGTTCATAATTAAAAAGAGAAACTCCATTACAAGTACTCAAGCAGATTTGGGTTGGATTTTTGTTCAGAATTAAGCCTACACACTTTATCTGATTCATTCAAGCTGGGTTAGGTTTTGTTCATAATTAAAAAGAGACTTCACTAAAACCTTTCAAATTGCGTTGGGTTTATCATTCAAATTAAATTAGGTTTTGTTAAGAATTAAGAAGAGATAGTATCATTCAAATTGAGTTGATTTGGGTTGGGTTCAAAGTGAAAGTCCTTTAATTTCAAACTTAATTTGAAATAAAATTCTTTTTTTATCAATTTTAAATGTTTTATAAAAGCGTCACATTCTACGGGTTGAGATGTAATAAAAGTTGGGCGAGTAAGTAATCAAAAAGTTTGGACGACTTACTTTATGGAGTAATTCGTCTGGTTATTTTATTCCCGTTGGTGACAAGACGGGAATGATTAGAATTAATAGCCATAAAGAAAATAAAAATGGATTTTTTTCTTAATGAAACTGGTGCGGTTTTATTTTTTAACCCTTAAATTTGATATTCATGGTGCGTGGGTTCCAGCGGTATTTTTGTGGAGTACACGAACCCCGGGTAATTTTTAAGCAAACCAAATTGCCACGAAAAAGCCCGTAATATATTGCATTTGTGCCACTTCACACATTCATCACGTCCCTTTTCCTTCTACTTGAACGCGATGCATCCAACCCAACGGGCCACGAACCCATTTTTATTCCCACGTTTTCTAAGCCTTTAGATGCTGCGAGAATGGATGTAGAACGTCGCTTATATTTGGACACAACACCGGGGTAGGGTGCATATACAATTTTCTTTGACGTAAATAAACTCGAAAGAAAGAAAGAAAGAAGGAACACGTTACTATATTATATTAATTTTTTTCATCTAAGAGAGAGTGGAGAAAACGA
The DNA here is from genome assembly GCA_036711965.1 of Onthophagus sagittarius. NCBI lineage: Eukaryota > Metazoa > Arthropoda > Insecta > Coleoptera > Scarabaeidae > Onthophagus > Onthophagus sagittarius. Next base: position 18,368,926 of record JASERS010000010.1, on the reverse strand, counting down.
ACGGCGAGGAAAGCCTGAAACTGGCGTGGATTAACAGAGGAAGTCCGTTGCATATGACGATGGTGATAAATGGCCCGGAAGTGTGTCGGAAAACCCATCCAAAGTGTCCCGAAGAGTACTAAGTTTTAACTTAATAAAAAGTTTTATTAAAGTTAAAATTTGAGATATTCGTAAAAATAGTACCTTTTTTAAGCTTTAATTGAAGCTGAATTTTTTAAAGGGCGTAGATGGATGATTGCCTGTTGGCAAATTAATTCCTTGGGGGCAAGGAGGACTTCGTAAATCCTGCGAAGACGGCTTTATTCAATTAGTGAACGGTTTAGTGATGGGGAAAACCTAATTCCTAGTTCCATGTTGATTATGAAACGACAAGATAAAATGAATTAAATTAGAATATGACTCTATTTTGTTACATTTTCATTTAGAAAATAATTAACTATATTTCGATTTAGGATGTTGAGATAAAAAGAAAGTTTCGGTACCAATAAAGTTAGGTCTTAGGATATGTGACGGTTGGATTCTTGCAATATCGACCCGATCCGGAATGTGACTGCACTTCCCTTATTTAACGGAAATCTCACGGTTTTGGAAATCCGGAAGATAAGGACTGTCGTCTTCATGGCTTTGGAATGTCTTTCTCGTTTTGGTAACGAATACAAAAAGGTTCGTTTCCCTTCCAATTGGAACAAGTGTAGTTCCAATTGAAATTTGAAAATAAAATAAAATAAAATTGAATACATCAAATGTAGTTTTTAATTTTAAAAATTAAACAAGAAACTACAAGGGAAATGATTTGTTTATTTCCGCTATATTTGCAAACGAAAAAAGAGTTCAATCTTGCAGCTGATCGCGCCCCAGATGGCGCTAATTGGATTTTCAGTACTGGTTTCATTTATCCTCGGACCGTTTTGTAAACAGAACCCGATTCTTTTGTTCTAATTGTTTCCGGTGGATGCGCCGGAAACGGCTGATTCATATTAAAATCAGAAATGAAAAATAAAAAGAAATAAATAAACAAAAATCGATGCTCCTAATTAGTTTTGGATTATTATTATTATTATTATCATTATTATTCAACAATGAAATTTACAAATTAACAACTTATTAATTTGGGTCATTAAATTGCAATCAACGAATATTAAAATCGATTATATTTTATTGATATTATGGGGATTTCGGGGTAGTTAAATAAATAAATGGGGATGTACGTGTTGATTAAGCATTAATATTTAAATAGGAATCCGAAATACGTTCCAAAATAATTTATTGCGCGACCACTTGCTGTGTATTCTGCATTCTCGATCCGGAATATCGACATATAAAAAACAGCCACCCTCTATAAATCACCGATGCGATTGCGAGATCTAAATAAATCTCGAAACTCGTTCGCTCCACCTTTGCAACGTTTTCAACTTTTCAACGGTTTAAAATATCCCTCGATATATAAAGGTTTAACCCGTCGATGTGTGTCGTTTAAAATTGTTTGATTTGATGCTTGTTCGTGTATTTTACTGTTTTATTTTTATGTGTCGACACGTTTTACGTTAACATGTTAAATGGTTACAGGAGGAGATGATTGATGTTGATATATACCTCTGTGTTTTTATAAACTTTGATTGACACAAATAAAAACTAACTGGAACTTATTAGTGCGATAAATTTCTCGAAGTCTCGTTTATAACGATTTAGTATCATTTATAAAAAAAAAGTTATGCAAGAATTGCTTAGAACACCGTTATGAAATAAGTAAATGCAACTCAAATAAATCTTGCAGAATTTGCAATAAGCGACACATACATTGTTACATTTGAATTTAGCTGAGCAAACTAAAACTTCACCAAGTCTAAATTTTTCTGATACGTCAATGCAGTCTCATATTTTTCACTTTTGCTACGAATACCATCGCTACTATTTTGCTTCTGGTCGCAGAATTAGATGTTCAATCGATTGGAGCATACCATAAAGTCCTTCAACCTATTTATTCAAAGCACCCCAGCATTTCCATTGATGTCTCCGCGTATCTGCCTCCCATACGTACCTCCCATACGGGTATTTGTCGGCCTGTCAAAGGGCAAAAAGAAGATTATTCGAAGGATGTCCGATCTTGATGACTGCGGTCCCCCCAAGCAGTCGCGTAGGATTAATGCCGGGAGTCAGGCTACCAGATCGGAATAACTTATGTTGCTTGTACTGTTTCGGTTTTTTTTTTTCTCCTCATTTTTCTTTCGCGCTTTATTATTATTATTTTTGTTTTGTTAGAATTAGTTTGCTTTATTATGTATGATATACATTTTTGTACTTTTTTTTTCTCTGTTAGAGAAGGTTGAATTGCTCCGTTCTGCCACTGTATTGTCTGTTATTGGCTGGTTTTTGAGCAACCCGGTCGGCAGTTGCGTGTGTCGCAGAGGCGAGGAGTAAATTGTAATCTACTCTTTTTCTATTGTTATTATATTACTGCTTTTCTTTTCTTTCCTTCCCTCTTTGATTTACTTTTCGCCGTTGTCTTACTTTTTGTCTACTAACTATTACTTTTTATGATGAATACAAGCTGTACTTCCTGTTCATCGTCCTCTAGTGACTCATCTCCTGATTCCCGCAATTCAGCTTCTTTTAACTCACTTCGGGATAACATGGGTGAGATTACTGATGGCAGTCTTGATGCTCTCTTGGGTGCACCTCTAACTGACCTCTTCCGTGGCCTATGTCATTTTATTTCGGTTTGCCACATAAACGCGCAAAGTCTCTGGGCCCATTTCGATGATTTTGTAGTCACATTTGAGTCACATATTTTTGACATCATCATGATTAGTGAGACATGGCTCAAACCCTCCCTTCCTTCGTCGTTATTATCGCTCCCAAATTATCGCCTACTGAGAAATGACCGGGAATATTCACGGGGTGGGGGCGTTGCGTTGTTTGTTCGCGACCATTTCAACATCAATATTATTGCTTCATCTGATGGGTCACAACAAAACGCAGAGTATCTTCTTACTGAGATAACGTTAGCTAGCAGCCGCATGCTTTTGGGCACGTTTTATTGTCCACCGAACCTTCATTATTTTGATCAGTTGGAGGATGTACTGGAGAGGCACACTCTTAATTATGATACTACTCTTCTTATGGGCGACTTCAACACTTGTCTCTTAAGAAACGATCTGCGCTGTGAAAAACTTAAATTCATCACCTCTTCTCTCAATCTTTCTATTTTACCGACACAACCCACATACCATTTACCAACATCTCAGTCGATGTTGGACCTTATTTTAACGTCCTCTCCAGACAACATACTTTCTCATGGTCAGATTCCAGCGTGTCAGTTCTCCAACCACGACTTAATTTATTGTGCACTTGAGATTGGACGTTGTGTGATACCTAGACGTTCTATTCCGACTCGAAACTACAGTGGAATCAACAGCGAGTCATTCATGTCTGATGCTTCGACGATCGATTGGTTTAAATTATACCGCATGTCGGATATCAACGAAAAGGTTAACTACTTCAATACGCAACTCAGGGAATTGTATGATTGTCATGCCCCTTTGCTTCCACGCAAAACAAAGCACTTACCTGCGCCCTGGCTCAATGGTGAGGTTAAAGATCTTATGCGCAGACGCAATGCTGCAAAAACTCTTCTTCGAAGACATCCATCCAATGCTAACTGGGAAACCTACAGTACCTTGCGTAACCGCTGCAACCACCGTTGTAAGAACTTAAAAAAATTGTATATTTATCGGAAATTGTCTCATGCTACCCCTAACACTTTCTGGAAAACTATGCGTTCGCTTGGTGTGGTTGAATCACCTTCTTATCATGGTGGTTTTGATTGTGATTCTCTCGTCAATTATTTTGCCGAACTTCCCATTACTCTCGATGACTCAGTTAAGGCATCAACTATTACCGCTATTATTGCCTCTGCTAATGTCAATTCCAAATTTTCCTTGGAGCTGTTTGACGAGCTTCAAGTCCGCCAGGCTCTCAGTCATTCTAAGTCCACTAGTGTTGGGGCTGATGGTGTCAGCATTAAGCAGCTCCTTCCTATTTTGGATGTAATCATTCCTCCACTACTCCACATATTTAACTTCTCCATTGAGACATCGACCTTCCCCTCTATTTGGAAACTAGCTTACGTTGTACCCATACCTAAACTTAAATGTCCTACTTGTCTGAGTGATTTTCGTCCTATATCCATTATTTCTGTAATTTCTAAAACACTAGAGCGCTTGGTATATATGCAGATGCAGCAGTATTTTGATGAGCACAAAATTATCACTGATTTTCAATCAGGTTTTCAGCCGGGCCATAGCACGACATCGGCGCTCATCAAGATTACTGATGATATTAGACGTGGTTGTGATGATCGGCGTTTGACTTTATTGGTCTTGCTCGATTTCAGCAAGGCATTTGATTCTGTTGATCATGGTTTGTTGGTGGCAATTCTTTCTTCTGTGGATTTTTCGTGGAGCTGTGTCGCGTGGTTTCAATTGTACTCATCATCTTCGTCTATAGTTGCAAGCCACTGTGGTGTGCCCCAGGGCAGTGTCTTGGGTCCACTCCTATTTTCAGTATTTATAAACTCCATTTCTAAAATAATTAAGTGCAACTTTCACCTATATGCAGATGACCTCCAAATTTATACAACTGCAGCTGTGGATGCACTTCCAGCAGCGGTGATGCGGCTTAATAGGGATCTTGCTAGCGTTCTGGACTGGTCTAGATGCCATGGCTTGGGTTTAAATGTGGCAAAGACTCAGGCTATTGCTTTTGGATCAAGGCCTCTGGTAACAAAATTTTACTCCCTTAACAATACCTATTTGTCATTTGACGGTAATATTATACAATTCTCTCAAACTGTTAAAAACTTGGGTGTGATGATGGATTCTGCATTGTCCTGGCAGCCCCAGATTCAGTCTATCTGGCTTGGTTGTTTCCTTCCACCTACTGTTCGTCGTAACCTTTGTTACTCTTTAATTCTTCCCCATTTGGACTATGGCGATACCGTATACCCGGACCTTTCGATTGGTCTTCGTAACAAATTAGAGAGGTTACAAAATAATTGTGTGCGCTTTATCTTCAATCACCTCGAAATGCTTACCGTTGAGAACCGTAGATCTTTCCGTATGCTAACTACCTTATACAAGATTCTTTCCTCTCAGTCTCCAATTTATCTGTTCACAACATTTGAGTTCATGGCCTCTCGCGGTCTTCCTACTAGAGCACAATCTGGTGTCTCACTCATGTTTCCGATTCATCGTACCGAAATATATCACGGGTCATACACAGTGCAAGCTATAACTCTCTGGAATAACTTACCCACTGAGTTGCGGGAAGCCCGTAGTTTTTCTGTATTCAGAGCATCGGTTAAAGATCGCTTGTTGTCACAACAGTTGTCTCAGACTGTTTCCTGATTTAATCTGCCTCTTCTCTTTCCGTTCTCAGCTGACAGCTTTATTTCTTCTTCTCCAATCATTTTTTTTTTGTTTAATTCGAGTCTCTTTCCTTCTTGTTCTTGCGTACTCTTTTTCTAATACTTTATACATAAATTTATTATTTTTTTTTTACTTATATTCGCCATATCAATTTATTTTTTTTTTTAACATACATTGCTGATTGGGTCGTTTTGAAAACATCGCCTCTGGTACCAATGTTAAGGAATGATGTGTACATTTTTTTTTCTTTTATTGTATATCTTGGTGGCAATAAATTGTATTGTATTGTATTGTATTGTATCTGCATTTACAAGATCTTAATATATCTAAAACTCAATCAACACCGGGGCCAGTCGACTCTACTATTAGGTGCTGAACTGGTATCATATATTCTAACTGATGACCCTCGTGTTGATGGCATGGATGAACCAGCTGCTCTAGATTCTATTTTTGGATGGTTGATGACGATATGCTGATACGTCATTTCCAAGGTCCAAGAATTTATTATTAGTTGAACCATCACTTGATTCATAGCTTGATTCATGCTTTCGCAAGTTTTGGAATTTGGAACAAGTAAATGAGATCGTTACTGAAGATCCTTTTTTTTATTATAGAGGGGATTAGGAAATCTGTAATCAGACACCTAACCGAAGATATCATGTGGCCAGATAGTGACGGGTTGAAGCAAACATCAAGTAAACTTCGACCCGCCAAGGTACTAGCTTCAGGGAATATTAATAATAAACAATTTATTATTCTTCAATGTTGTTTTCCACAACATTCTCCAAGATCTCATCTTCATCATTTTCAACTCCTTCTAGGAATCTTTCATGGGTTTTCTTTACTTTCATTATTTTCATTACCATTTCTTGCACTATGTTCCACAATTCTTCAGTTTCTAACATCACTTTCACTATGTTTTCTCGATTTAATAATCGACCACATTTCCTTTCACAAATATGCCTAAACTTTTCACAAACAAATAATGTATGTTCCACTGTGTCTATACTATCACAGAACCAACACACCTCACTTTCCGACTTTTTAATTTTAAAAAGATACTTTTTAAAAACTCCATGACCCGACAAAACCTGAGATAAGTAGAAATCTACCTCGTCCCACTTCCTATCAAACCATGGTTCTATTTCCGGGATAAGATATCTCATATAGATCCCATCTTTCCTGCCAGGCCTTCAATAAACTTACTCTACATTCACGTTTTGGTTCTTTACCTCTCCTATATAACGCTGTTCTTTCTTCAGCAAGTAAGTCCAGCGGAAGCATACCGGCAATAACCTGAATCCCTTCAGCAGAAACCGTTCGATATGCGGAACAAATTCCTATTGCAAGTTTTCGATTCACTCTAGTCAACATATCACGATACCTTTTAAATTTAAGGGCTCTTTGCCAAATAGGTGCGGCGTATATCTAGTCGATGCAAGATGTTTCCTACTTCTTGATCTTGGTCCACCTAAGTTCGGCATCAACCTTAAAAGTAAATTACTCATGAATGTTGCCTTACTTGACACCTCTTCAATATGTTTCGTCATGGTCATGTCTTTATTGATTAATTGAGCCTTTCAGCACTTTCAATTACAGACCCATTTACTTCAAGGTTAAGAGATCTTATCTTTCTTCTCCCTTGAAGTAAAACCATTTCTGTTTTCTGTGCAGCTATGTCAAGACCCATCTCCTCAAGTTTATCAATAAGTCTTGTTTAATCTTAAGTCTTGCAGTTGACACTCATCCTGACCAATGACCAACTTGAACTAAAATTAAATCTAAAACTAGAAACCTTCGGGATTTGCCTTGCGTTTTTTGAAAAAATTTTTGACGTTTCGCAATCTTCTTCAGAAACTGGTTCGAAGTAGATCAAAAAGTGTCATCAACAGATCGAGTGTTCCACTAACGAAGGAAGGAACCATGATATTGGCCAAAGGACTGAATTACGCAATCGTCCCAAAGAAGCTCCCGAAGGAAGAAATAATCTGCGAAGTAAGAAAATCGAAGAGATCCGTCAAGAAGTTGCTAGGGTGTTGAAATGAGCAAAATTGCCGAAATCCAACTTGACAATTAGTGAAAAGAAGGCACTCTAATCTAGCCACCAAGAATTTATGGACTACCGAAAACCATAAACCGGACGTCCCCCTTCGTCCTATCGTCAGTGCCGTAAGCTCTCTGACGTACCCTTGGCCAAACGAAAGTTTCTAGTTTTAGATCTAGTGTTAGTGCTAGTGTTAGTTCTAATTTTAGTTCAATTAACACCGGTCGTGAAAGCCTTCGTTCTTATAACTGAAAAACTTTATCCTTAATTGCTCAAATCGAATTTATCCTTAATTCTTGCCCACTCTGTCCATTTGGATCTGATCCAAATAACCTGCAGCCCCTTACTCTTAATCATTTTCTTACATCATCACCTGCATCTAATGAAATTCCAAATGTAGATTTACAAAATGTCGCAAATGGTCTAAATGGGCTTTACTCAAAAAGATGATGCAACTTTTTTGGAGGAGATGGAGCTTAGAATAAAGAATGGGCCAAGTCCAACAACAAATATACCGCTAATTTCAATTTAGCAGCATTTAATCACGAAGAATCAGATACAAATCAAACATCGCAACATCTTGTTCTTAGCAATCAATACGTAGTCTTGTATTGTTTAAAAATGAAGTTTTTGAAATAGAACAAAACAAACTAAATAGATTCTCTTTATATGATTTGGAGCATTGTTGAAATAAAATGCAACCGTAACAAGTAGAAAAAGTACTCATCCAGTATTCAAGCTTAAAGCTTCGTTAATAAGATATCTGAGGAGCGCAATATATATAGAGCTTTTCTAGCATCCAAAAAGAACACCAGGTGTGCAGTCCTTTGATGTTTTTGGAGATCGCTTTCGTATCGATCACCATCGCCACCAAACCGCCGTCACGTGCACGATAACGGATAGAAAACGATGTGAAAGAACGATAGAGGTTTGAAAAAAACTTTTAATTTTGGTGAAATCTCTTATTTTTATATGCAGCAATAGAATCGTGGAAATAATTTTTTTTTCGCTTTAATAAAAGGTTTTTTTTTAATAAGAGGAGTATTAATTTGAACCTCGCAGCGGGGGTGGTGAGAGAGATGAAGGATCTGGTATATAATTCAATTAGTAGACGTTTTAAACTCCCCTTACTAGGCTAATTAAACGCGTTTTACCTTCAAACTGTGCAAAATTTACTTTTGGTACTGGAAAACCGAGGGTTTGAGACCGTACAAACGTAACATTGCAGTTTTAAACATGTAATATTAAAGGGTTAAATACCACAGAAACCAATTTTTTTTATTAAATAAATCCTGAAAAGAATACACCTTAAAGGTTTGAAGAAGAATACTTTGTGGGAAACGTTCGTAAATCTCATATATCATTTAAATGAGTTGTATTTTAGTTTTGATATTGTGGAAACGTCGCATTCATAAATAACTCTCGATCGAAATTCGAATCGTAAAGATGTTTGGTTGCGGAATACGTAAAATATCGCGTCGAGAGTAAAAATTATCATTTTTAAACAATTTTTAAACAAATTCTTTCTACGATAAAAAACTTTTTAATAACTTTCTCGAGTCGAGCTTTTATAAATCTGGATTTCATAGTTAGGAAGGTCCTCAAAGTCAGATTCTGAATTAATTTAGTTCCCGGAAAATGAATTTCCCGTAACTTCTTAATCGAGGGATTTAAGATTACGACGTCCGAATTGTTTACTTTGCGATCTCTTAATAATTCGTAACTTTTTCAATAAGTTCAATTAAATAAAACCTAATTCTAATTCTAGTTTATTTTAATAAAAATTTCCCAAGTTGATGTGGTGAAGTGGATCAACCACGTCGACACAAATCAAACGGGATTGCGTTCGATTTTTTATCGGGATTTAATTAGTACACGTGATTACTTGTGCAGCAGTGGTGCGACGACCGCGAGCCCGTCAAATAAACTATTGAAATTAACGACACGTAAAATCGGTGGATAATTTATGTTTGAACGGATGGAGACCGAAGCCAAATTGCGGACGCCAAATTTCGAACCGGGGGTTTTGGGTTCAATCGAAATTAATTAGTTAATTTGGCAACAAAACGTTATCGCTAGCTTCATTATTTCTCCACGTGGCATTTAAAAATTAGCTCAATTGCGTTTGTACCATTCCAAATAGAGTGTTTATTACGCATTATTGTTATGCATATGGTGTCGTTTTCATAACAATTCTATTGCATTATGATTTATTGCGCTAATTATACAATTAACTTTGTTTTTGTTGTTCAACATTTTTGTAATAATCTAAATTTTGCATCAAATAACGTTGTATTTTGAATCGCTAGTTATGAGTACTAAATGTAAAGTTAATGGAACGCTGATGTGTAGTTTTTATTACTTAGCAAAGTGGCGGGTCAAAATCAACGCTGATAAAAGTACCGCAGTACTTTTTACTCAGCGTAGACAGAGACCCCCCGATGCGTTGGCACTGCAAGGGGACGAGGTCCCCTGGAGTCCCGAAGCCAGGTATTTGGGTGTTATTCTGGACTCTAAACTTACTTGGAAAAGTCACATCGACGCGATGGCGAACCGGGCGAAGGCAGCTCTGGTCAATCTGTACGCTCTGATTAATCGTCGAAGTAAGTTGGATCCTCTTCGGAAGATTCGACTCTACAAAGCGGTTATCAGGCCTACGATGACTTACGCCTCTTCAGTCTGGGGTTACGCCGCGCACTCGCACGTGCAAAAACTCCAAGTGGTTCAGAACAAGGTCCTAAGGATGGCATTTGATGCACCTTGGTTTGTTAGTAATGCGACACTGCACAATGATTCCCAGATGGCGACCATCGAGGAATTCATTCGGGACAAGGCCAGTACCGAGTTGACACGACTCGAAAACCACCCCAATCCCCTCCTAGCGGGATTAATGGATTATGACACAGAACACCTTCGCTACAAACGGCCAAGGTTGCTTCTAGTCTAACAATCCAGGACTCGACAATCCTTTCGTTACCTACTTTCGATATCACTAAATCAGTGAACATTAATTAATATATTTTCCGTCTGTTTTAGACCCGATGAAGAGGATTAAAGAAGAAATTCTAGGAACCTCAAGAGGCCCGTCAAGTTCACCGTCACCGTAGTTTGTATTAAACTCCCTAGATTACTAAAGTACCGCGGTTCATGATATCTATGTATTCAAACGATTCGAGCCAAAATGGTAATTTGACAGCATGTCAGTGACCAGGTGTACGAATAGGGAGTTTATGTGTGAACTTCACCTTTCGTTTCTTCGGTGGCTGATACTGCTTAAAACAAACTTGATAAGCTACCAGGAGCCTTGAACTGCTTTCAAAAATGTTGATACTACCTCTGGAAGACTTGATAATGCTTCTAGAAGCCTTAACATAGCTTTCATAAGGCTTGAACTGCTTCCACAAGATTTTATACTGCAGCTGAAAGGCTTGATACTATTTCTAGAAGATTTTAAATAATTCCAAAAGACTTGATACCGTTTGTAAAACTACTGGCAAAAAATGTTTGAAAATGCAAAGTCTTAAAGAAGACATTTTTATTGCAAAAGGCACGAAATTGTTAATACAATTTGATTTTGCTTCCAAAATACCAAATACTGCTAGGATACAAAATGTTCATTTCAAAAGTTCAAAAAATTTCGATTATAGACTAAATATTGCTTGTGAAGGTGTAAGTACTGTTGATATAAGGCACTTCTATTGCAAATTAACCATAGGCGCCAGATACATGGACGTTTTTCATGTCACTTTTATTTTGAGAACAGTCATTCGTCGTTTGAATCTTTTCCCAATTCAGTTTTTTCACTATCCAGCACCCATACTTATTTTCAAAAACCGGCGCTTATGAAGCTACGAAGATTGTGTTAGATGTACCACTGACGATCTAAAGATAAATCAGTTAGCTGCAGAATTCTTCGAATCCTCTATTTGGGCATCGTAAATCTTACACAAATTGCTGGTTCTGGTCCTAAAAACGCTTTAGCACTAGCTCATCTGCCGTTTCATTGGCAGCACTTCCAGAGTGACCTCAGTGTAGTTAAAACGACGAACCGTTTGAGCCATCTGTATTTCCACACAAATTTTGATAATCCTCTACTTGATTTCGAGCTTTGTGGAGATGAGTTACTCAGCTTGTGTTCTCATTTAATCCCAAGATTATTCCTCACTTGCGCAATCAGTAATAAAATGTCCAATATAATTATACTTACAAACTCACTTTTACAGTATTATATATGTAGAAATCTGAAACTAGCAACTAACGCCATTAACAACGACAACATTCTGATCTGAAATAATACTTTGACGTCCTTCAACATCGGCAAATACAGAAAAAAGGGATTAACTAATTAGAAACTGACGAAATAACCTTTATTAGCTGTTTCCACCAAAACTAATTTTCGAAACTAAGTCCTTTTTTCGTAGACAAGACCGGATATATTCAAAAAATATGTTAACTTGAATGGTTGCGGTCCGTCGAACCAGCGGTTGCAAATTGCTAAAAGACTCTGTAAGTCGATAGTTAAACTTGCAGGAAAAGATTTTATTAATCATAAAATCGTGGCTAAGAGAAAATACTGGAAATTATTTGACAGCAGACTTGCAGGAAAAAAACTTTATGATTAAAGTGGCTAAGAGAAAATACAGGAAATTATTTTCAGGATTCTGAGATGACCGCTAGGAGGTGCAAATACCATCTTTAATGTCTTGAAATCTTAACAATTAAACAATTAGTCATCTTAGGAATGGTATCTCAATTTTAAGATACTTGTACATTTTAGTTTCAGTCCAGTCCCAGTATATTCCGGGTTCATGCTGGGATTTCATGAAGGAAGATTTATAGTTTAGAAGTCTGGGAGCATTAAGAAAGATTTGCAATGAAAATACGATTGGCACCAAATAAATTAATTTTCTGGAAGCATTTCAAGCCTTATAGACGCAATGTTAAGTATTCTGACAGCAATATCAAATCTTTTGTTAGCATTCCAAATGTTTTGGAAGCAATTTAGATCTTCTAGAAGCAATATTAAGCCTACCTGAGCCAATATCGAGACTTTTGTAACCATTTTAAATCTTCTAGAAGTAGTATCAAGTCTTCTGGAATCTTCTCGAGTCTTCTGAAAGCATTTCAAATCTTCCAGAAACAGTATAAAGTCTTACAGGAGCTATATCTAATCTTTTGGAAGTATTTTAAAATATCTACAAGCCGTATCATGTCTTAATTATTAAAATCTTCTAGAAGCAGTATCAAGCCTTTTGGAAACTTCTCAAGTGTTCTGAAAGCATTTGAAATCTTCTGGAAGCAGTATAAAGTCTTGCGGGGACAGTATCAAGACTTTAGAAAGCATTTTAAAACATCTAGAAGTAGTATAAAGTCTTCTGGAATCTTCTCGAATCTTCTGAAAGCATTTCAAATCTTCCAGAAATAGTATAAAGTCTTACAGGAGCTATATCTAATCTTTTGAAAGCATTTTAAAATATCTAGAAGCAGTATCGATTCTTAATTATTAATGTTTTCTAGAAGCAGTATCAAGTCTTTTGGAAACTTCTCAAGTCTTCTGAAAGCATTTGAAATCGTCTAGAAGCAATATAAAGTCTTATAGGGGCAGTATCAAGCTTTAGGAGGCATTTTAAAACATCTAGAAGCAGTATCAAGTCTTCTGGAAGTAGTATCCAGTGTTTTGGAAGCACTTCAAGTAATTTTGAAGTATTTCAAGTCTTCTAAAAGTAAGTATAAGGTCTTCTGGAAACATTGTAAGTCGTCTGGAAGTATTGTAAGTCATCTGGAAATATTTTAAGTCTTCTAGAAGCAGTATCAGTCTTCTGGAAACATTCCAAGTATTCTGGAAACCATATCAAGTTTCTTAGATACAATATCAAGTCTTCTGGAAGCATCTTCAGTCTTCTAACAGCGACATAAAGTACTTTGGAAGCATTGTAGGTCGTCTGGACACTCTTCAAGTCCTCTAGATGCAATATCAAGGCTTCTAAAAGCGTTGTAAGTCATCTGTAAGCATTGTAAGTCGTCTGGATGCATTGTAAGACATCTGTAAATTCATCATTTTAAGTCTTCTAGAAATATCAGTCTAGAAATTCAAGTCTTCTGAAAGCAATATAAAGTTTTCTTAAAACAGTATCAAATCATCTAGAGGTAACAACATCAAGTCTTCTGGAAACATTTTAAGTTTTCTAGATGCTATATCAAGTTATCTGAAAGCATTGTAAGTCGTCTGGAAGTATTTTAAATCCTCTAGAAGCAGTAACAGTCTTCTGGAAGCCGCGGTACTTTATAAATCTAGGGACTTTAATTTGTATTCTTTTTAAGACAATAATTTTAAAAAATTTTTTATTATCATAAAATTTGCGATAGGTAAATAAATGCCCGCGTTGAATACGCTGCACATTTTTTGACGTTTACAAAAAGTGAGGTTAAAAAAGTAATTATTTCTCAAAAATTATACGATTAAGAGTTAAGAATGAAACCATTTGAGCTTATAAACAAATATTTAAAGTTGTACCATACCAAATTATAAGATTCCTACATAAATAGATTTTTTTATACGAATATTTAAAAATTGAGGTTTACAAAAAGTGAGGTTAAAAAGTAATTATTTCTCAAAAATCATACGATTAAGAATTAGGAAACGAAACTTTTGAGCTTATAAACTAATATTTAAAATTGTAACATACCAAATTTTAAGATTTCTTCATAAATAGGCCAAATTTTGATATTTGAAGTGAGGTTATTGAAGCTGCACGCACAGAACTGTCACTTTGGGGACAGCACCCTCTATTGTTAAATAAATAAACACAAAAGGCTTGCATGTGTAATATAATTTTACAATTTAAAATCAATTTTATTAATATATATCAAATTTGATCTTCTTATTTCAAAAATTTGCATAAAATCTCAATTAAATAATTAAAAACTCGAAATAATTCAATTTCGATTTTATTACGTAGTAATTTTAATTTTCGAAGTTGGCAGTAAAAAAGATCCAACGTCAACGCAAAAATGTCAAAAATTATTTAATCGTTATAAATACCTTTTTTGCTTCAAATAATCAAAAAGAAATCGATTTCGCTACAAAAATAAGTAAACGTGAGTTAAATGCACTTATTTAGCAACATTTTTTACCCCAAAATATAATCGAATTAATGTTATGAATAAAAATCAGTTTGAGGTTAAGTTTACATCTTAATTTTTTTTCTTTTAGTTCAAATTCTTTAATATCCGGAATTATATAAAGTATATTTGGTTTAAAATCATATTTAAGCAAGAATTAACCACAATTTATAATTTTTTGGTTAAAATAAAAAAATATATTCAAGATTTGGTGACATTTCCAAAAGGTAAGATTAAAATTTTACAATTAAATTCAATTTTATTAATAGATATATCAAATTTGATTTTCTCATTTCAAAAATTTGCTTAAAATCGCAATTAATTAATTAAAATCTCGAAATAATTCGATTATTATTTCAATTTTATTTCGTAGTAATTTTAATTTTCGAAGTTGGCAGTAAAAAAGATCCAACGTCAACGCAAAAATGTCAAAAATTATTTAATCGTTATAAATACGTTTTTTGCTTCAAATAATCAAAAAGAAATCGATTTCGCTACAAAAATAAGTAAACGTGAGTTAAATGCACTTATTTAGCAACATTTTTTACCCCAAAATATAATCGAATTAATGTTATGAATAAAAATCAGTTTGAGGTTAAGTTTACATCTTAATTTTTTTTCTTTTAGTTCAAATTCTTTAATATCCGGAATTATATAAAGTATATTTGGTTTAAAATCGTATTTAAGCAAGAATTAACCACAATTTATAATTTTTTGGTTAAAATAAAAAAATATATTCAAGATTTGGTGACATTTCCAAAAGGTAAGATTAAAATTTTACAATTAAATTCAATTTTATTGATAGATATATCAAATTTGATTTTCTCATTTCAAAAATTTGCTTAAAATCGCAATTAATTAATTAAAATCTCGAAATAATTCGATTATTATTTCAATTTTATTTCGTAGTAATTTTAATTTTCGAAGTTGGCAGTAAAAAAGATCCAACGTCAACGCAAAAATGTCAAAAATTATTTAATCGTTATAAATACGTTTTCTGCTTCAAATAATCAAAAACAAAGCGATTTCGCTACAAAAATAAGTAAACGTGAGTTAAATGCACTTATTTAGCAACATTTTTTACCCCAAAATATAATCGAATTAATGTTATGAATAAAAATCAGTTTGAGGTTAAGTTTACATCTTAATTTTTTTTCTTTTAGTTCAAATTCTTTAATATCCGGAATTACATAAAGTATTCTTGGTTTAAAATCGTATTTAAGCAAGAATTAACTCCAATTTATAATTTTTTGGTTAAAATAAAAAAAATATTTCAAGATTTGGTGACATTTCCAAAAGGTAAGATTAAAATTTTATAATTAAATTCAATTTTATTGATAGATATATCAAATTTGATCTTCTCATTTCAAAAATTTGTTTAAAATCGCAATTAATTAATTAAAATCTCGAAATAATTCGATTAATTATTTCAATTTTATTTCGTAGTAATTTTAATTCTCGAAGTTGGCAGTAAAAAAGATCCAACGTCAACGCAAAAATGTCAAAAATTATTTAATCGTTATAAATACGTTTTCTGCTTCAAATAATCAAAAACAAAGCGATTTCGCTACAAAAATAAGTAAACGTGAGTTAAATGCACTTATTTAGCAACATTTTTTAGCCCAAAATATAATCGAATTAATATTATGAATAAAAATCTGTTTGAGGTTAAGTTTACATCTTAATTTTTTTTCTTTTAGTTCAAATTCTTTAATATCCGGAATTACATAAAGTATTCTTGGTTTAAAATCGTATTTAAGCAAGAATTAACTCCAATTTATAATTTTTTGGTTAAAATAAAAAAAATATTTCAAGATTTGGTGACATTTCCAAAAGGTAAGATTAAAATTTTACAATTAAATTCAATTTTATTAATAGATATATCAAATTTGATTTTCTCATTTCAAAAATTTGCTTAAAATCGCAATTAATTAATTAAAATCTCGAAATAATTCGATTATTATTTCAATTTTATTTCGTAGTAATTTTAATTTTCGAAGTTGGCAGTAAAAAAGATCCAACGTCAACGCAAAAATGTCAAAAATTATTTAATCGTTATAAATACGTTTTCTGCTTCAAATAATCAAAAAGAAATCGATTTCGCTACAAAAATAAGTAAACGTGAGTTAAATGCACTTATTTAGCAACATTTTTTAGCCCAAAATATAAACGAATTAATATTATGAATAAAAATCTGTTTGAGGTTAAGTTTACATCTTAATTTTTTTTCTTTTAGTTCAAATTCTTTAATATCCGGAATTACATAAAGTATATTTGGTTTAAAATCGTATTTAACCAAGAATTAACTCCAATTTATAATTTTTTGGTTAAAATAAAAAAAATATTTCAAGATTTGGTGACATTTCCAAAAGGTAAGATTAAAATTTTACAATTAAATTCAATTTTATTGATAGATATATCAAATTTGATTTTCTCATTTCAAAAATTTGCTTAAAATCGCAATTAATTAATTAAAATCTCGAAATAATTCGATTATTATTTCAATTTTATTTCGTAGTAATTTTAATTTTCGAAGTTGGCAGTAAAAAAGATTCAACGTCAACGTAAAAATGTCTTAAAAAATCATAAAAACATATTTGTTTATGGAAATTAAAAAAATATTTATGGCACATTAAGCCAGTATTAAGTTTCCTTTAAAATATTTCTCATTTCATCACAATATCTCAAAGCATTTTTGAGATATGATTCGTTAAATATGAGTAATCCACTTTTATTAAAGACGATATCTCGGTAGAAGTGTAATGTTTATTGGATTTATCTTCAAATAATATTTGCTAGGTAATTACCTGTACAAGACGTTATATTACACCTAATTCAACAAGATCTTCATCAAATACCCCAAATCGACTAGAAGCTTTGACGACATAGACGCACAGTTTCGAAATTAACCCGTTAGCTAAAGCTTCCCGAGAAACTATTAAATAAAAAGATTAATTAATCAATTAATTAAAAATTACCATTCATATTAAACCATTACAAATTAAATGAGTCGAAATGAATAAATTTTAAAACTTGGTAACAATAAAATTTAAAATATTCCAAAATAACGCACGCGAATAACATTTAATTATTTATTATGTTGGTAAATCCGGGTATTAATTTATGTTTGGGATTATTTTAATTATATTATATATGCATTAAAAGTCTTTAATCTGGTCTCGTTTAAACTGCAACATGTACCGATTCGAATTTCAAAGTTCACCGAATGGAATTGCAAATATCGCGTAGATTTCCTGCTACCCTCGTGTATTGTGTTGACACACACTTCGTACGATTGCCAATTTTACTGATGTGTTATTCCAGTTTCGTCGGTGAAATCATTGTTTGACCGAAAGGCTTAAATAAAAAATTTTAAAATAAAGTGTCTCTTTGTATTTAAACGGAAATCGTCAATCCAAGTGGAATTCAGGTAGTTGACTTCACAAATTAATTTATAATCGAACCGATAATTGGAAACTACCAGATCAAAGGGGGAACGTTAATAACGCCACTACTCCATGGGATCACGCTATTTGAATTAGCTTATATTAATTGTAACCACTCGAGTGCAAACTACACTCGTGTTAAGTAATCAAGCTTGTTACGCACGTCGTCCATCTGGTCAACTGGGTTACACAACTTACACAACACCACGGATTTCCACCATTTCCAATAATAACTAATTGCATTCATTTAATTAATAAGTACTTTTCATCAAACAATGTTAAATTGAAATTACTTTTATCATTCGCGAACTCGTCAGGGTTAATGGTTCGAAGTGGACAGATATAAATTACAACCCCTCCACATGTTTCCACACATTCACCCCTCTACACACTTTCCACGGTAAAACCGGTTAATTCGAAATGTTTTTAACACCAAGCGCGAAGCGATAACTTACCACGGGTTTAATAAATCAACCGAAGACAGCATAGAACTTCGGACAATAGCTTGGATACGGTGAATTTATATTTATTGGAATTACTATCAAAGATATCTTTATATTTCTTTTTAAAATATAATAATTTATAAAGCTCTGCTTTCCCGGAAATCCAAGCATAAAATCTTTCAAGATTTTCAAGACATCTTTCAGTGTTAAAATTGCCAATTTTATGGACACGCACAAAAAAAATGTCATGAAACAGCACGATGGGTTAAATATGAAAGAACATATTGGTCCTCAATGCTACCTATCAAAAATTATTTTAATACTAATTGAATAAAATTGCTAGAATACCATAAAACTCATAATGTGGTTGTTATAACTATTTGAAGTTTAATATCCATCATGACCTATTTATTTTCATATCACCTTTTTTAATTAAAAGTCTAAAAAGTTCTCAAAAATATGGATCTTATACTATTTGTTAATTTAACTCTCCATCTTCACTTCTAGCTGTTTAAACTATTTAACAGCTTAAACAGCTGTATTTCATTCAAATTAAACTTTTCGTCATCGTTTATCTTTTTCAATTAAAAGTTAGCCAGCCATATCTCAAAAACGATTTGAGATATTATCATGAAATGAAACACGTTTCAAAGGAAACTTAATAATGGATTGATGTGCCATAAATAATTTATTAATTTCCATAATGAAGTATGTTATGATTTTTTATACACAACTCTGCAAAATTGTTAGATTTTGGTTACTCATATTTAATGAATCATATCTCAAGAACGATTTGAGATATTATCATGAAATGAAATACGTTTCAAAGGAGACTTAATAATGGATTGATGTGCCATAAATAATTTATTAATTTCGATAATGAAATATGTTATGATTTTTTATACACAACTCTGCAAAATTGTTAGATTTTGGTTACTCATATTTAATGAATCATATCTCAAGAACGATTTGAGATATTATCATGAAATGAAATACGTTTCAAAGGAAGCTTAATAATGGATTGATGTGCCATAAATAATTTATTAATTTCGATAATGAAATATGTTATGATTTTTTATACACAACTCTGCAAAATTGTTAGATTTTGGTTACTCATATTTAATGAAACATATCTCAAGAACGATTTGAGATATTATCATGAAATGAAATACGTTTCAAAGGAAACTTAATAATGGATTGATGTGCCATAAATAATTTATTAATTTCCATAATGAAGTATGTTATGATTTTTTATATACATCTCTGCATAATTGTTAGATTTTAATTACTGATTTTTAATGAACCATATCTCAAGAATGATTTGAGATATAACAATGTAACATAGCTAATTTTAAAGCAAATAAACATTCGTACTTCAAGATTAAGATATCTCGATAAAATGAAAAACATTTTGAATGGAAAAACGTTTTGTAATGGATTTCTCGAAAATGTCTCGACAAAATTTTATCCCCTGTCAAAAACTTAGTCCAAACTAACTTTGCGGAGGTTATATTCGTTGAAGTTTACGTCGGAATACACAGAGTAGTGGAACAGTTATTTTTATGACAGCGTCTCAAATCCCTCGAGGGCCTAATAAATACGCAATGTTGGCGCATGGCGCGGTTGTGAAATGTCTAGACCTCTCGGAAATGATATCCCGAGTTTATTCCCACGACAGGTATTCTATCCGCTCGCTAAAAGTTCTATTGAAACGAAAATGTACGTTTTCGTACGACCCGGAACGCACATATCATGGTTTCGAATTTTTTAGAAAAGTATTAGATATACTTTTAGTTGATATTACCACTACGTTTGGATAAATGATAAATAAATGATAAAAAATAAATAATAATAGAATTTTTAAATTTCGCAAACAAAAATCGCTTTATATAGAACCACCCCGAGTATTGGTTTATTTACGACTTCGCCCAAGCAATAGATTTAACGCTCGTAACCATCATGAATATCGGTAATAAATGGCGAAACGAACGCCACTGACCACAATATTTTACGGTGCAACGTTCCTGAGGGTAAAGTTAACACCTGTCGCCTTATCTACTGCCTCGACCTGTCCATAAATACCATCTGGGGGTTGGTTGATGAGAAACTAGCTAACGTAAGTGACGTAAAGAACGACGTTTTTTCCCTGAAAGTGGTTTCCTCCCCTTAATATACCCAAACATTAATTCACCCCAACTTTATAGCATTCCTCAAAATTTATCGATAGAAAATATTTTTATCTAAATGAAGAGCAAACAAGTAAACGTTGCGAGCAATAACATCGCACAGATGTACATTACAGCTCCGTTTAAGTAATTTCTCAAGAAATAGCTTAGTGCGGTTGCAATAACGGCGAACGACGACGGAGATCCTAGCCAAGTCCACGTAATAAAGCGTAATTAAAATAGAGGCATTTAGATGCGCTTACATTCGGAGCCCGCGCTTCGATAACGACGGAACGCAGCTTCTTCTTGGCCGAATACGAAGGAAATTATCTTTCGAGTAGTAGTAGTTGTGCTAGTTCGGTGAACTCGCCCCGCTGTTCCGGAAAGAATGTTTTAAACAGAGTGTGCACGCGAAGAAGACTAATTACTTCCGAAAGTTCTTGGTTACGAAATTCACCGAGATGCGATCGTCTCCGTTTATCTCATAAATTTTAGTTATTTTATTCCACATCTTTCCTGGATTTTCATTAATTCAATTATATACTTAGTTTACAATTTTTTATCACATATTTTAGCTACAAAAGACATCTCAAAAATTAGCTAATTTGCTGAAATTGATGATGGTTTTTATCTTGATTGAGGATTATTATCATCTTCTGGCGAGTTTTTTCTATCCCACTCAATCCTTGCATCTGCTCATCAGATTTGATACTGGTTGTAGAAGACTTGAAATGACTTCCAAAACTTGATTATTCCTCTGGAAGACTTGAACTCCTTCTAGAAGACTTGAAATCATTCCAGAACACTTATTATTATTCCCTTTGAAAGACTTGATATTGCTTCCACAAGACTTGATATTGGTTGTATAATGCTTCCAAAAAACTTAACATTTTCTCTGGAAGAAATGAACTACTTCTAAGAGACTTAAAATACTTGCAGAACACTTAATAATCTTTCTGAATTCTGAATTTGACACTGTTTCTAAAAGACTTAAAAGCTTTCCAGAAGATTTACAATACTTTTTAAAGATTTGATACTGCTTCAAAAAGACTTGAAATACTTCCAAAATTTTGTGGATATTGCTTCCAGAAGATTTAATAAAATGTTTCCTGAAGACTTGATACTGCTTGTTATACTGCCGAAAACAAATCCATTGGCAGAAACAATTTCATAGCAAAAAACAACATAAATCATTTGACTTTATTTCAAAAATATTAAATACTATTGAACAAAACGGAAATTCTTGACGTAAATAGTCCAAAAAGTTCCTAACGTGGGATGTCATCTTTATATCCGTGTCAAGATACACTCTCAGGTATTTGACCATATTCTTGCATTCTACTAGCTGATGCTTATTCTTACTTTCATGTTGCTAGCTTTCCTTGTCGCCTGTAGCGCTACGATTTCCTTTTCTTATGAAGAGCAGTATTTGTACTCATGTACGTTTTAATTTTGTTTCGTTGTAATTCAGCTTATTCACCACTTTGCCTACTGCGTATCTGATTTTTCCTCCACATCAGATTAGATTTACACCTTCTTCAATTTGTATTCTTAATATATCGTCATGGAAGACATTAGGTAAGATCTTAGCATCTGAATCTTGAATACTTTTTTTGGTGTAGACGAAGATTACTCACTAAAAACCTTCAACTTCCTTTTTCTTCTATAATCTTCAACATCTTCCTCTCCTATACATCTACCTTCTAAAGAAGTATGAACGGAGAGGTTAGCCATACGTCGTTTTAGACTTTTAAAGATTAAAGTTTTTAATACTAAGTCAGTGTTAATTTTGAAGCTAACTTGGGTTGGGTTAGATTGGATTCCGTCTTAAAAGAGGTATGGTTAAACCTAAATGTTTTTCGTACTACGTCAAATATTAGGTCTAGCGTAAGTGTTGGCTCTATTTTTAATCATTATTCAGACTTAAATTGTTTTGTAGATTCATCATATAAAGAAATTTATTATTTTTTGAAATGTAGTTAGGTTTCAATACGTATCTAAGAACCCTTCCTGTTCTTAGGATTACCCTTAGATACTTGACATGCTTCTTGATTGCGACTTTTATGTCGCCCATCCTGTTGGTATCCTCTTTAAACTTTCTTCTTCCTTTAAAATAATTAATAACAATTTAGTCTTGTTATCTTTAGTCTCACACACTCTTTTCACGAAGTACTCAGCTTTTCTAACTTTTTTTCTATCTTCACAATTTGGAAGAAGAATAGTTCTTCATGATAGTACATAAGAGACTTCTTATATATGTTGTGAGCCCTCTTAACTTCTCTTCAGGATACTGAGTTAAAAACATTCTTTAAGTTTGTAAGTATCCATACCCTTTAACATCTATTTGTGAGTGATATCATTCTTCTTTTCCACATCATATTGATTACCGTCATTTTTTTCTAGTTTTTCGTAGTCTTTCGAGCTACTTTCCAACTGCATTCAACAGATAAAGGGTGGTATGCTTAAGGTTGGCCAAGTTTTGATCAAAATCTCAGAATTTCATTCGTAATATTATCAGTAACTGGAACTTTCCTCGGTTTTAACTGTCTAAGGGTTCTTATCATTTCGTTTCTTTTGAAGAGTTCATCATGCTCTTGTATCAACAGTGATAACTCCTTTTTGGTAAAATCCTGAGATTGTTGAAAAAAGCTTATAGAACTGGATGTTAACACACATCTTCTTGAATTTCTTGATAAAAGTCTTTCCATTTTTGTTTTTAGATTTTTTTAATTCCCTTCTTACTTCCGCTATTTCTCTTTTACTAATATTTTGGTTCTCTACGAGTAATTTCCTCTCAAATTTCCAATTTTCTTTCGCCTCTCCAATCTTCTTTCTCATCATCTTTTCCCCAATCGTCGTTTTCTCGATTTTCTCAATACCTACTCAAATATAATGTTTAAACATTTCAAATCGATCAAGTTTAACTATTTCTTGCTTTCAAGATGCAACATTTTCTGTCTTAGACTCCTCATAAATTAAAGTATTTTGGTACGGGTTAACATGAAAACAAAGTAAACAATCGTGATTACCGCCAAATATATAAAGTCCAAAAAGTTGATTTTGATATTCGAGATACTCGCATCGACGTTTTTGAAATCGGTTGAGATGACGTTTTCATTTTTTTTAAAGCAAGATGGAATATTTATATACTAAGTTCCAAAAAATCCAAGTTGATTAAGTTTCGATTTAGCTGCTTTTGTAGTGCAAAAGAGTGTCATATCCAATTCGACAAAAATTAATTATGTATTATACAAAGTGTTTAACTTTGTAAAACAATTCCAGGACCTGTACAAGTTTCGGATTGCATTTAGGATTTATTTATTAGTGCTAGTTTTAAAAGTACCGGCGACGTAAAAACAGTGACCGCAACCCGCTGTTTTCCTTCTTCCTTTTCCGCAATAAATGTGTCGTTGGGCGGCTGCTCTATGTCACTGTTTTTCGGGGCCGTTTTTGCTTTAAACGTTCCGTTTATCCTCTTCTTTTTGCCATTCCACCAACGAAAAAACCTTTAAAATATATTATTAAATTATATAATAAATTTTTTCGCCTTTTACAATACGTTACATTTACACTTTGGCGTTGTTTCTCTCAAAATAAATTTAATCCCAAGAGAGCTCACCTCTAAGAAAACGTGACGTTGTTTGCGTCATCTCAACCAGACGTCTCGAATACTTCCGGGTGTACTACGTAAAGTTTATTCTACCAGGCAAAAGCTCATAGTCATTGTCCCATGTTCTACTTGAGAAAGGTTTCATGAAGATGAATTACTTTTGAGAATATACATAATTTGTGGGAGAGATAAAATATGCGATTATCATTAATTGATAAGTTTTGTTTCTTGTCTTATTGATGATGAGAAAGTTTAAGATCTCTTGGAAAGACCGTAAACTTATATTGCCTAGGCAGGGTTTTATTGAAAACGGCTTCTAGTGAATAAGGAAATTGCGGGCCACCCTTAAAACTCGACCCGATAGGAACGGGGGCGAGCTCGTTTGATTTTACGGGGCGAAATGGACCCCATTCTGTTATTACCTCCACGGGGCCATAAGAATCCGAGCGAATTTAGATGTTACGCGGCTACCTGAACGACGTCCCAAGGATATTTAAGGACCAATTTTGCCACACAGTCGTAACTCTTAAAAGATTCTCGATCGATACTTTTTTAAAAATTTCCGATTTGCTTCAAATTTTAATTGTGATACTGAAACTGCAGAACTTTGCTAATGGAAACGGTAAACATATTGCGTTCAAGCGACACCACACTAACATTAATTGGGATTGCGTCGTATGTTAGCGAATGTAGCGTCGCTAATTACCGGCGATTTAACGCAACCTGAACTTTCCGATTCAATAACACCGTCAACAAGAGTTATTAGGATCGTTGAGGAAACGATACCAAGTCAATATTATGCCAATTAGACCGAAGAATCGACCTATCTATACGAAATTTCCCCCCTATTTTTAAAAGCTTCTATAAATCTATGACGATATCACAAGAAGCACTCAACCTATTTTAACTAACAATATCTTATTTGAAAATTTAATCATTCATTTTTTGGAATTTCGTTAAAACCCAAAAATATCAAAATCAGTGACAAGTAAATACCCGGTGGGTAAATATCTCGCCCTCAATTTCTTATTAAGGAGTACACCACAATTTCATTTTATCAGCTGAAAACGCGGAATTGAAAGCACGTTGCGTCTTCTCAGCACCAAGAATATCTGAAATCATATAACCATCATTGCCTAACAAAGACTTAATTTAATATGGACCTTTATAAACTGGCTTTAATTTTCTTGTTTCTCCAGTATCAAAACGTTCTTTCTGGCGCATATGTGTTGTTTGAATTCTCCGCAAAGTCTCTTCCTTAGTTTCATCCAAATCTTCCTTATCATCTTCTATTGTTAACGCTACCAGCAACTTGTATGTATACGCTAAAGCATACAGCACCTAGGTTTCACACTCTCTCCGGCTACATCAACCACCCTAAGGAATTTCCGGAGGCTAGGATACAACTCAGAGGTGTGTTCCTGATGCCATCTGTGCTCACCCATTCCTCTCCAAAGTCTCTCATTCTGAGGTCTTGTAGAGTGGGGCAGTCACCTCGCTCTCTTCACAAAAGCGACAGAGGGGACTAGTAACAAGTTTAAGGTTATGTAGAGATGCTTGTTTACCTTACAATGACCCGTAATGAGTCCCGTTAAAATACATAGGACGCTTCTATCGAGTCTTACGAAAGACAAGGCTGTTTTTGCTGAAGGATAAAGCAGCAGTTCTTTAGACAGATAGCAACATATTTTGCAATCTATTACAGGGATGATAACCGAACAACAAATCATGTGCCAATTTTCCTGTTGTCTTGTTAATTATTGAATTAATAAAACTGATGAGGAAATGAATATCTCAATCCTTTCCATCTTCTCTAGTGTAGGAAGTGGTTATATACAATAACGATAAAATCTTTTGAAGTAAAGGCCGTTCCTCTATCAGTTATCAATCTGTTTGGAGGTCCAAAGATACCAGTTATTGACATTCTTTGTTTTCGTGTCCCTGACAGCTTTCAGATGATGTAAACATTTTTGGAAAATGTCCAAGATGATTCATATTTACGGTATGGAATGGAATAGCAATTCGTTCGATGTTATGCAATCTGGCTTCACCTTTTCCACCCTTCATCTTATGATATGCACATTCTTTGTTCAATTTTCAGTTATTGACATTCTTTGTTTTCGTGTCCCTGACAGCTTTCAGATGATGTAAACATTTTTGGAAAATGTCCAAGATGATTCATATTTACGGTATGGAATGGAATAGCAATTCGTTCGATGTTATGCAATCTGGCTTCACCTTTTCCACCCTTCATCTTATGATATGCACATTCTTTGTTCAATTTTCAGTTATTGACATTCTTTGTTTTCGTGTCCCTGACAGCTTTCAGATGATGTAAACATTTTTGGAAAATGTCCAAGATGATTCATATTTACGGTATGGAATGGAATAGCAGTTCGTTCGATGTTATGCAATCTGGCTTCACCTTTTCCACCCTTCATCTTATGATATGCACATTCTTTGTTCAATTTTCAGTTATTGACATTCTTTGTTTTCGTGTCCCTGACAGCTTTCAGATGATGTAAACATTTTTGGAAAATGTCCAAGATGATTCATATTTACGGTATGGAATGGAATAGCAATTCGTTCGATGTTATGCAATCTGGCTTCACCTTTTCCACCCTTCATCTTATGATATGCACATTCTTTGTTCAATTTTCAGTTATTGACATTCTTTGTTTTCGTGTCCCTGACAGCTTTCAGATGATGTAAACATTTTTGGAAAATGTCCAAGTTGATTCATATTTACGGTATGGAATGGAATAGCAATTCGTTCGATGTTATGCAATCTGGCTTCACCTTTTCCACCCTTCATCTTATGATATGCACATTCCACACATGAAGCAATTTTTGACATCTTTGGGAACCAGTACATTTTTCTCAAGTACTTCATAACTTCATCATGGCCACTTTTTATTACTATCATCGTATTTCCTTCAGTACACCCCACTTTCGGTGTAGTTTATTTTTATCTAATTTATAACCTACATGTATCTGCGTCTCTTCATTTAATTCTGGTTTTCTTTTAAGTATGTCGCAAATCATTTATTCGAATGATCATCACATCCATTCCGGCAGTGTCGACATCTTTCGATGGATCATTCGGATTTCTACTAAGTCAGCATCCACATATATTTGATATTAAAGTTGTACTTGTGCAATCTGAATATCCAACGTACAACTCGAGATATTGGTTCTTTCTGCTTCATTTTGGTTCTTAATGTAAATTACTCGAAATTTTCTTCCAGTAAATATTTAAAGCAAATATTTAATAGCTATGTAAGTATATTCCTAAGTCCATCTTGCAAGCGTCGCTATGCACTTCCAGTTCTGCGTAAGGATCATATAACGCAAGGATGGGTCGCTTTCCCAACTCCTTTTTTACTTTATCAGCTGAAAACGCGGAGTTGAAAGTACGTTGCGTCCTCTCAGCACCAGGACTATCTGAAATCATATAACGCTCATTGCCTAACAAAGACTTAATTTGATATGGATTGGCTTTAATTTTCTTGTTTCTTCAGTCGCTGAAGGTTCTTTTCGAAATAACACCAAATTTTCAACGTGATATTGTTGTGGGGTTTGATGATAAGCATCAAAACGTTCTTTCTGGCGCATCTGTGTTGTTTGTGTTTCTCTAGTTTCAACCAAATCTTCCTTGTCATCTTTTATTGTTAACGCTAAACGTATTGGTTCTTTCTGCTTCATTATGGTTCTTAATGTAAATCACTCGAAATTTTCTTCCAGCAAATATTTAATAGCTATGTAAGTATATTCCTAAGTCCATCTTGCAAGCGTCGCTATGCACTTCCAGTTCTGCGTAAGGATCATATAACGCAAGGATGGGTCGCTTTCCCAACTCCTTTTTTACTTTATCAGCTGAAAACGCGGAATTGAAAGTACGTTGCATCCTCTCAGCACCAGGACTATCTGAAATCATATAACGCTCATTGCCTAACAAAGACTTAATTTGATATGGATTGGCTTTAATTTTCTTGTTTCTCCAGTCGCTGTAGGTTCTTTTCGAAGTAAAACCAAATTTCCAACGTGATATTGTTGTGGGGTTTGATGACGAGCATCAAAACCCCCTTTACAGCATTAATTTAATTAATTTACACTTCTTTTCTTCTTTTGATACCTCTAACACCTTTTCTACCTTTCGTTTTCCTTCTTCTATAGTCTTACTAACATATCGTCCATAGAAATTGTTATTACTTTCTTCCACAATTTCCTCTCGATTTGCTTTAAAAGTACGTTGAACACACTCGGGCATTGACTAACCTAAAAGGCACTCTTGTAAACTCATGTAATCCTTCCGTCGTAGCAAATGTTGTATATTGACCACTATTTTTCTCCATCAGAATCTGGTAATATCCACTTGCAAGGTCCAATTATCAAGGTTTTCCTCCAAATTATTTATGGGTACATATTCTTTTTTGGTGATTGCATTTAATCTGCGATAGTCAATACACATCCTGGAGCCTCCTGCTTTCTATGAGACCAATACCACTGGACTAGCATGAAAAGTTTTTAACGGTCGAAACACTTAATCGAAACACTTCGTCTGTTTCTAAGTCATTTAGTTCTTCATTCACCTCAATATCTTTTTCGGTCTTATCGTTAAACAACACGCACTCAAAATTCTCCGAACCATCATCAACACTCTCAGTAATTTCTTCCTTTTCTTCGTTTGCTTCTTTCTCCACACTTGTCATAACCAGTGGTTCTTCACTTTCTTCCAATTCGTGTACATCTACTAGAATTTCCATGATATCCTTTTACAATTTAAGGATTTCTTTCTTCTGCTGTTCTTCCTCCATAATATTTAACGATTCGTCAATATCGGCATCTGGTTTGCAGCTAATCCGCAATTATTGCTCATCCAAAGTTGCAAAATTAGCACCTTCTTCAAAAATTGCTTCAAACTTTGTTCCGTCTCTTCCCAGAACCGATAACGTCATATGGTTGGCTACATGTATAAAACTAATCCAAAGATAACCTAAAGATAATTTAATTTCTCTCTCTTAAGACCTCTCACTATGTCTCGTAAAAATCAGTACAAAGCACTTCATTCAGGTTGAACAGTCATTCCTCGTTTTGAGGCCTCCTATCTTGGTTAATAAAATTATGGACTACACGTGGTAGACGATTCACTGAATGTGTCTCAATAACTTCTTCATCCCAAGAGGTGATAGTCAGAGAAATAGATGGAGTTGTAACATCACAACTCAATTAATCTGTATTTAATAAAAAGTTAATTAGATTTGATTCGAATCTGTGGAGTTCAGCAATCCATATCGATCGAGCAGCTGAAAAATCGGAGCTAAAACGGCTTTAAACGGGTAAAGATCCGAAGTCCATCGGACAAGACGCTATCGGTCTACAATGAGTCGATTTTTCCGCCGTAATTCACATCGTTTCCACTTCGCCCCCATTGGTCCGGGAGAGGGCAATTCTTTTGCTCTTCCAAATAATACACGTAGTCGTCGGGTGGAGGTTTTTTCGTTTTCGTGCATGCAGCGGAAAAGGGGCGAGCGTCGTAAACGGTCGGGGTCATATATCAGTTGGAATGTCGGCCATGTGTGCCACCGATTTGAAAATGAATAAAACCTGGAAATGTTCCAACCCGGTAGCCAACCAACCCCGTGGTGATTGACAACTTTTCAAAAACTTTACTATTTTTTAAATATTAAATTTAAGTACGTTGTAATAAAATTTATCGGTTTTATAGGGGGTGATTTCTTGATGGTTGTCATCGTGTTAGGTTAGTTTGTAAGGTATTTGCAAAGGATATCGGGGAGGCTTGAGAAAGTAGGTAAAAGTGTAAAAGGGCGTCTCAACGAGCGACGCCTGCAAACACAAGATAAGGGAGTAAAAGATTTGCACCCGTTTTATATTCCATCCTTTCGCCACTTGGAAAACTACATCGAAATATAAAGACAAGATTAAAGAAAAATCTATTTTTTTTAATTCTTTGTCGTTGTTTCGTTTACCTCAAATACGATAACATAATAATATCGAAGACTTAAAGCGACTTTATAAAGTTATCTACAAACTCCTAGCTATGATAATATTAGTGGTTTACGGCATATGATGGTGCAAACACTCTACGTATGGATAAACTTGAAGTAATAAGGTAGGTAAACATTGCAGATTCTCTCGAAGTAGGTCTCTCCTGGGCAAAATGGGCAATAAGGAACTGAGCAGATTGTTTGAAATTATAGTAGTATGGGAGTTAACAGTTACAACTTTAGTTCGAAATTTTGTGGACAAATAAAAATAATTAAAATAATTGTACTTTGTAATAATACAGTTTTAGCTATATCTCAAAAATGAATTGAGATCAAAGACGTCAAAGACGCACGGCTAAACCTGGGTCTTTCTAGTTCTAGGTCTAGTATTAGTTCTACTTTTAATTTTAGTTTAACTCTGTTGGTGTTGAGTCCTATATCATCGAAGGGTAACTGACCCATATTTTTTTGATAACAGTTACCCAGCTCATCATTAACACATTATAACCGAATGGATAAATTTACAATTTGAGAAAATGGTCAAATTGGTCATGGACAAAATGGAAAGCACAAAAGCTTCAAGTATTAGTTCTAATTTCAGTTCATTTTCGGAAAGTAGGTACTCCAATTAGTGATTGAAAGTAATTTTGTAATAATTTTCAAAAAAAAATCAATTTTTCAAGAACTTCTAAAGTTATTCAAAATATTGAAAATCCCAACTAAGTTCAGCAGCTTATATCTCAAGAACTAAGTGAGATATCTCAAAATTTACTTCATTTTTGAAAAGTGGATGCTACAATTAGTAGTTAAGAGTAATTTCTTAACAATTTTCTAAAAAAATCGATTTTTCAAGAACTTTTAAACTTATTCAAAATATTGGAAAAAACCCAATTAAGTTCAGCAATTTATAGCTCAAGAACTAAGTGAGATATCTCAAAATTGACTTCATTTTTGGAAAGTAGATGTTTCAATTAGTAATTGCATGGAATTTCTTAATAATTTTCCAAGAAAGAATCAATTTTTCAAGAACTTTTATAGTTATTCAAAATATTGAAAAATCCCAATTAAGTTCAGCAGCTTATATCTCAAGACCTAAGTGAGATATCTCAAAATTTACTTCACATTTGGAAAGTAGATGCTCCAATTAGTAGTTAAGAGTAATTTCGTAACAATTTTCCAAAAAAATCGATTTTTGAAGAATTTTTAAATTTATTCAAAACATTGGAGAAATCACAATCAAGTTCAACAGCTTATATCTCAAAAACTAAGTGAGATATCTCAAAATTTACTTCATTTTTGGAAAGTAGATACTCCAATTAGTAATTAAGAGTAATTTCGTAACAATTTTCCAAAAAAATCGATTTTTGAAGAATTTTTAAATTTATTCAAAATATTGGAGAAATCACAATCAAGTTCAACAGCTTATATCTCAAAAACTAAGTGAGATATCTCAAAATTTACTTCATTTTTGGAAAGTAGATGCTCCAATTAGTAATTAAGAGTAATTTCGTAACAATTTTCCAAAAAAATCGATTTTTGAAGAATTTTTAAATTTATTCAAAATATTGGAGAAATCCCAATCAAGTTCAACAGCTTATATCTCAAGAATTAAATGAAATATCTCAAAATTTACTTCATTTTTGAAAAGTAGATGCTCCAATTAGTAATTAAGAGTAATTTCGTAACAATTTTCCAGAAAAAAATCGATTTTTCAAGAATTTTTAAATTTATTTAAAATATTGAAAAATCCAAATTAAGTTCATCAGCTTATATCTCAAAAACTAAAAGAGATATCTCAAATCCTACTTAATTTTTGGAAAGTAGATGTTCCAATTAATAATTAAGAATAATTTCGTCACAATTTTCCAAAAAAAAAAAATCAATTTTCCACGAATTTTTAAATTTATTTAAAATATTGAAAAATTCTATTAAGTTCAGCAGCTTATATCTTAAGAACTAAAAGAGATATCTCAAAATTGACTGCATTTTTGGAAAGTAGATGCTCCAATTAGTAATTAAGAGCAATTTCGAAACAATTTTCAAAAAAAAAAAACGATTGTTCAAGTATTTTGAAATTTATTTAAAATATTGAAAAATCCCAATTAAGTTCAGCAGCTTATATCTCAAGAATTAAGAAAGATATCTCAAAATTGACTTCATTTTTGGAAAGTAGACGCTCCAATTAGTAACTAAGAGCAATTTTGTAACATTTTTCCAGAAAAAATCGATTTTTCAAGAATTTTTAAGTTTATGTAAAATATTGAAAAATCCAAATTAAGTTCAGCAGCTTATATCTCAAGAACTAAATGAGATATCTCAAATCCTACTTAATTTTTGGAAAGTAGATGCTCCAGTTAATAATTAAGAATAATTTCGTCACAATTTTCCAAAAAAAAATCAATTTTTCACGAATTTTTAAATTTATTTAAAATATTGAAAAATTCAATTAAGTTCAGCAGCTTATATCTCAAGAACTAAATGAGATATCTCAAATCCTACTTAATTTTTGGAAAGTAGATGCTCCAATTAATAATTAAGAATAATTTCGTCACAATTTTCCAAAAAAAAATCAATTTTCCACGAATTTTTAAATTTATTTAAAATATTGGAAAATTCTATTAAGTTCAGCAGCTTATATCTTAAGAACTAAAAGAGATATCTCAAAATTGACTTAATTTTTGGAAAGTAGATGCTCCAATTAGTAATTAAGAGCAATTTCGAAACAATTTTCAAAAGAAAAACGATTGTTCAAGTATTTTGAAATTTATTTAAAATATTGAAAAATCCCAATTAAGTTCAGCAGCTTATATCTCAAGAATTAAGAAAGATATCTCAAAATTGACTTCATTTTTGGAAAGTAGACGCTCCAATTAGTAACTAAGAGCAATTTTGTAACATTTTTCCAGAAAAAATCGATTTTTCAAGAATTTTTAAGTTTATGTAAAATATTGAAAAATCCAAATTAAGTTCAGCAGCTTATATCTCAAGAACTAAATGAGATATCTCAAAACGTACTTAATTTTTGGAAAGTAGATGCTCCAATTAATAATTAAGAATAATTTCGTCACAATTTTCCAAAAAAAAAATCAATTTTTCAAGAATTTTTAAATTTATTTAAAATATTGAAAAATCCCAATTAAGTTCAGCAGCTTATATCTCAAGAATTAAAAAAGATATCTCAAAATTGACTTCATTTTTGGAAAGTAGACGCTCCAATTAGTAACTAAGAGCAATTTTGTAACATTTTTCCAGAAAAAATCGATTTTTCAAGAATTTTTAAATTTATGTAAAATATTGAAAAATCCAAATTAAGTTCAGCAGCTTATATCTCAAGAACTAAATGAGATATCTCAAATCCTACTTAATTTTTGGAAAGTAGATGCTCCAATTAATAATTAAGAATAATTTCGTCACAATTTTCCACAAAAAATCAATTTTCCACGAATTTTTAAATTTATTTAAAATATTGGAAAATTCTATTAAGTTCAGCAGCTTATATCTTAAGAACTAAAAGAGATATCTCAAAATTGACTTCATTTTTGGAAAGTAGATGCTCCAATTAGTAATTAAGAGCAATTTCGAAACAATTTTCAAAAGAAAAACGATTGTTCAAGTATTTTGAAATTTATTTAAAATATTGAAAAATCCCAATTAAGTTCAGCAGCTTATATCTCAAGAATTAAAAAAGATATCTCAAAATTGACTTCATTTTTGGAAAGTAGACGCTCCAATAAGTAACTAAGAGCAATTTTGTAACATTTTTCCAGAAAAAATCGATTTTTCAAGAATTTTTAAGTTTATGTAAAATATTGAAAAAACCAAATTAAGTTCAGCAGCTTATATCTCAAGAACTAAGTGAGATATCTCAAATCGTACTTAATTTTTGGAAAGTAGATGCTCCAATTAATAATTAAGAATAATTTCGTCACAATTTTCCAAAAAAAAATCAATTTTTCAAGAATTTTTAAATTTATTTAAAATATTGAAAAATTCTATTAAGTTCAGCAGTTTATATCTTAAGAACTAAAAGAGATATCTCAAAATTGACTTCAATTTTGGAAAGTAGACGCTCCAATTAGTAACTAAGGGCAATTTTGTAACAATTTTCCAGAAAAAATCGATTTTTCAAGAATTTTTAAATTTATTCAAAATATTGAAAAATCCAAATTAAGTTCAGCAGCTTATATCTCAAGAACTAAAAGAGATATCTCAAATCCTACTTAATTTTTGGAAAGTAGATGCTCTAATTAATAATTAAGAATAATTTCGTCACAATTTTCCAAAAAAAATCGATTCTCCAAGGATTTTTAAATTTAACTAAAATAGTGAAAAATTCTATTAAGTTCAGCAGCTTATATCTTAAGAACTAAAAGAGATATCTCAAAATTTACTTCATTTTTGAAAAGTAGATGCTCCAATTAGTAATTAAGAGTAATTTCTTAACAATTTTTCAAAACGAAAATCGATTTTTCAAAAATTTTTAAAGTTATTCAAAATATTGGAAAGAACTAAATTTAACAACTTATATCTCAAGAACTAAGTGAGATATCTCAAAATTGACTTCATTTTTGAAAAGTAGATGCTCCAATTAGTAATTAATAGTAATTTCTTAACAATTTTTCAAAACGAAAATCGATTTTTCAAAAATTTTTTAAGTTATTCAAAATATTGGAAAGAACTAAATTAAGTTTAACAACTTATATCTGAAGAACTAAGTGAGATATCTCAAAATTTACTTCATTTTTGAAAAGTAGATGCTCCAATTAGTAATTAATAGTAATTTCTTAACAATTTTTCAAAACGAAAATCGATTTTTCAAAAATTTTTTAAGTTATTCAAAATATTGGAAAGAACTAAATTAAGTTTAACAACTTATATCTGAAGAACTAAGTGAGATATCTCAAAATTTACTTCATTTTTGAATAGAAGATGCTCCAATTAGTAATTAAGAGTAATTCCGTAACAATTTTCTAAAAAATCGATTTTTCAAAAACTTTTAAAGTTATTCAAAATATTAGAAAGAACCAAATTAAGTTTAGCAGCTGATATTTCAAGAACTAAGTGAGATATTTCAAAATTGACTTTATTTTCGGAAAATAGATGCTCCAGTTAGTAATTGAAAGTAATTTCGTAACAATTTTCCAAAGAAATCGATTTTTGAAGAATTTTTAAATTTATTCAATTATTGGAAAAATCCCTGTTAAGTTCAACAGCGTATATCTCAAGAACTGAGTGAGATATCTCAAAATTTACTACATTTTAGGAAAGTAAATTCGGAAAAAGTAGAATTAATAATTGAAAGTAATTTCGTAACAAAGATTAAAAAATCTTGGGAAAAGCAACCAATGGATAAGAAAACAACTTCCTTTTTCGCTATCCGAGCTTTCGCAATTATTTTATTGCTTCAACAGGGAAACACTGCAACATTAAAATAGATTGGCAACGTTACAAAAAATCTTAAAATTAAAGTTGACTTACAATGGAAGTAAGAAGGTTGACTTCAAAATTAGATACAAAATTTTAAAAACTTACCTGATGTATAGATTACAACCGGTACTCCGTTTGTTTTTAATTTCGTAACATTTTTCCAAAAAAATCGATTTTTCACGAATTTTTAAGTTTATTCAAAATATTGGAAAAATCCCAATTAAGTTCAGCAGATTATATCTCAAGAACTAAATGAGATATTTCAATATTAATATATTAATATTATTTTCCAAAAAAAAACATAATGTTCCTATACAGTAGAAACCAAATGGAATAATAATATAAATAATGCGATGTCGTTTGAGGTAAAATTAGTTAAAATGTCAAAATATTAGGCCTTTTGACTGTATGCTTATCAATTTAAAATTATCCCAAATGTAATCATTAGATTCAAAGATTTCGTACCTGTGGGATAACTTAAGGGTCGTTACTACCATCTTCTAGTTTAGCTATCTAAGAGATTGTTATTTATAAGATAAATTTAAATAAAAGATGGTAGTAATGGGCCTAAGACGGGCGACTTATTTAACAAATGCCAACGGTTTGGTAGTAACGGGCCTAAACCACGAGCGTGGCCAAGTAGTTTCAAAAATTTCATTAAATTTTGAAATATTTCATTAGCATATCTTAAGAAATCGATTATTTGCGATTGTTTAATAAGAATTGATGTAGGTTTCTTTTGATTTAGACAAAAAAAAACGATCAAAAAATAAAAGAAATAAATATATAGTTGTGAATAGAGTGACAGTACCAGGTGAGATAAAACCTGAAAAAGGTTGCACATTTGTTTGGCTCGAGGGAGATTAGATCCCAGCCAGTAATAAAAGTAGCTGCCACAATGCGATACACGTAGAGCGTACTCTTTACGGGGAACTTGTAATGAATGCGAAATGGAGTGTCTGGGGAAGTGTATTGTTTTTGTCTGGTTTTCTCTCCGGGTGGCAACAGCTCGACTCCACGAATTACCTTACCTTACCTTACTTACCAAGTCGTAATTTAACGTGGACTCAAAAAGTTTGTTCCGGTAAGGTTCGCGTAGCTTTTACATAATTTCTGACTCCAACGATTTCCTTTAAAATAAGAAAAACGATTCGCAAAAATGATCGATCAGAATTCGAGGACTAATCGGATTTGGAAATGCAAAAATGCAAAGGAGGGTTCGAATTTCCCAGTCCAGTACTTACACTTTTTCCATTTAGGCCCCAATTTGATAAGGGAAGGACGGGAAATAGGGGTGGTTATGGAAGGACAGGACGCGAAATTCCCAAACTCATTCATAATTCATTAGGGCAGTTTCGCCTCCGAAAACTTTTAACTCGGCCGGTTAATCTATTCGATGGGCGACCGCCTCTCGGCACGGAATTTCCGCCTACGACTACAACAAAACAAATAATTACTTTCTGGGCCTGGAACCGATAATTGGTTTTGCCAGTACTCTCTATGTATATGCACGAACGAGTTATGTTATTATCGGATTTTCTCGGGATTACATCAAAAATCTTTCGCATTTTGATGACATCCATTTCGGTCGTCTTTTTCATTTTGGAATATCTTTAATATTCATATTTTCCAATCTTATTATGTTATATGATGTGTCTTCCATTTAGATCAGTATCTCAACTACTTCAACAAAATCATTAAACTTCAGATCACGTTCGTGTTCTTCTCCAATTTACGAAGTTCGTTCTATTCTCACTGAATGTAATTACATAAATACGTAGGCACTTATAAATTCAACTTGTCTAATTTAATATTCAAATATTAAGTCATTACTTGTTTTAATCACAATTTTGCGAAAGGAATAGAAATGTCTACAGATTGAATCTGGGACAATGAGAATTGTACGACGTTGCCATAAAGAGTCAGATGGGTATTATTAATGAAATAAAATTTTGGTAACATATTCGAAATCATGGCATCTAGACCAATAAATATATATCCAGAGCTGGAGATGTATTGATTTATATGTCATATAGGTGAAAGTTGATCTTTGATTATCTTAATATGCTATTTATGAAGACAGAAAAAAGGAGTTGACACGAAACATTACCCGAGACATATCAGAATGGCTTATAAATACAGATCAGGAATTATTGAACCACAAGATAGAATTGCTACCAACAAGTTATGATCAGCAGAACCAAATGCTTAGCTCAAGTAAAGCAAAACCAATAAGGTCTTGACTGAGGATTAATAATAACGTTGCTAGCTTCCAAGTATGTCATGCCTAAGAGACTAAAGCTCAAACCTTGTTGTTTGATCATCAAATTTGAGTGTTGACATAAGAAACTAAAAACGATTTCATTACAATTTCATTGAGAATATCTTTGGTAGGCAGAGAGATGTTTTCATTGAAGCATTTCCTGCTAGATTTCTTACACCTGACTCATGACAAATTTGATCTATCCCTCAAATCGTCTCCATACAAAATTTGCAAACGAACATAAAATAAATAATCTTTTTTGCCGCAATTTTAATATTTTTCTTTTTCGCTTCCTTTAAATAAAAATGTTTGTAACTTACATTCGAAGAACATTCCCCTACACCTTGTAAATCTTTCCCAGCTTTTCCAAACTCGCTACAATATTAACGCGGGGATTAACACCGGGTTTTAGGCACTCCGACCTCATCGCACGCGTACGTACCAACTCTCAAAGAAGAAAGTAACTTCGCCCTAATCTCCGTTAAAGCCAAAGTTTCGCCGCCCCAAATACGAACAAGATGCCGGTTATGCTAAACGCATTCGAGTTTTTTCCTCCCTGTCGGGCCGACCCGACGAAATTACTCAATTCCGAAACGGGGTTTTGGCTTCGGCTTGGAGCTTCAGCGGTTTCCCCATAAAAAAAGGCCATTAGCGACCGGCCGAGTTATAATTGCAGGAATCGCGACGCCGCCGTACGGTATGCAAATCCGGACAGTTGGTGTATACTAAGCAGTCAGGATCCAGGTCAAAAACGGCCCCTCTCCAATGAATCTCGTTGTTTCACGTTTAGTTATTCCATGGGGGTTGAGGTGACATTGATTTTTTTTGTTCGAATCTCTTTTTTCCGGTCTACGTGACATGCATAAACATGTATTTTGATATAAGTATGAAGGGTTTTCTCGCCCGATTTTGATTGAACTAAAATTAGAACTAATACTTGCTTTCCGTTTTGTCCATGACCAATTTGACCATTCTCTCAAATTGTAAATTTATCCATTCGGTTATAATGTGTTAATGATGAGCTGGGTAACTGTTATCAAAAAAATATGGCTCAGTTACCCTCCGATGATATAGGACACAACACCAACAGAGTTAAAATAAAATTAAAACTAGAACTAACATTACAACTAGAAAGATTCAGGTTTAGCCGTGCGTCAAAGACGCTATTAATATATTAATATTAAAATATCTCATTTAGTTCTTGAAATATAATCTGCAGAACTTAATTGGGATTTTTCCAATATTTTGAATAAACTTAAAAATTCGTTTATTTAATAATTTTTTGTAC
Source organism: Onthophagus sagittarius (assembly GCA_036711965.1). Lineage (NCBI taxonomy): Eukaryota > Metazoa > Arthropoda > Insecta > Coleoptera > Scarabaeidae > Onthophagus > Onthophagus sagittarius. The sequence goes on along the minus strand of JASERS010000010.1, from coordinate 18,329,684 downwards.
TTTTATTAACAAGACGATAATATTTATATATGTATTTGAAAAATCCTTTTACTCCACCTAAAAATAAAAATAAAATTAAAAAACCCTAACATACGCAATAACATTTTCCCATATTTCCCTTCCCAAATTTATAATAGATATTTGAACTTTTGGTTTGGGAAATATTCAATTTTAATTTTATTTTATTTTAATCCTATTTTAATTTTTCACATTGACACAACATGACATTAATCACAAAATAAAATGTCAATAACATCAACAATTTTCTTTAAAATATATTCCTGAAGATGGTTTAAACGTAACCGAAACCGGTAGTAACATTGTGTAAAATACTATATATTATCGTCTTGTTAATAAAAGTATAAAAAATTATTAAATAAACATTTAATTCAAGACCAAAAACATTCGTATAAAATAAAAAACAAAATATAAAAAAAAAAAAAATATAAAAAAAAAAATATTAAAAATTCGTGAAAAATCGATTTTTTTGGAAAATTGTTACGAAATTTCTTTCAATTATTAATTGGAGCATCTACTTTCCAAAAATGTAGTAAATTTTGAGATATCTCACTTAGTTTTTGAGATATAAGCTGTTGAACTGGATTAGGATTTTTCCAATATTTTGAATAAATTTAAAAATGCTTCAAAAATCGATTTTTTTGGAAAATTGTTACGAAATTATTCTTAATTATTAATTGGAGCATCTACTTTCCAAAAATTAAGTAGGATTTGAGATATCTAATTTAGTTCTTGAGATATAAGCTGCTGAACTTAATTTGGATTTTTCAATATTTTACATAAACTTAAAAATTCTTGAAAAATCGATTTTTTCTGGAAAAATGTTACAAAATTGCTCTTAGTTACTAATTAGAATCAGTCAAGTTTCGACACAGAAATAGAGAGATTGCCGCGCGCGAGCTCGTCCACGCCTACGACACTCGTTTTGCAAATGATATTCGACCGGAATACCTAAGGCTGACAAGGTCTCGTTATGCGGTTAACCACCACAGCATTAGATTTTTCAATGCACTACCATGCAGCATTCGTGATCTATCTTACAACAAGTTTTGCGTGTTAATTAAAAATTATTTATTGGATAAAGCCTTTTATGATGCTGATGACTTTATAGTGCACCCTCCCGACGGTCGACGATGATCCTTGTCCTTTTGAGTGTATATATATTGCGTATTTTTTGTATGTTTGTATATTTTTATTGTAAACATAATTAACATAATTAACATAATTATTGTAATCACTTTATATGACTTGTGTAAACCAATTTGGTGTTAACACTAATAAATATATTATTATTAGAGCGTCTACTTTCCAAAAATGAAGTCAATTTTGAGATATCTTTCTTAATTCTTGAGATATAAGCTGCTGAACTTAATTGGGATTTTTCAATATTTTAAATAAATTTCAAAATACTTGAACAATCGTTTTTTTTTGGAAAATTGTTTCGAAATTGCTCTTAATTACTAATTGGAGCATCTACTTTTCAAAAATGAAGTAAATTTTGAGATATCTCACTTAATTTTTGAGATATAAGCTGCTGAACTTAATTGGGATTTTTCCAATATTTTGAATAAACTTAAAAATCCTTGAAATATCGATTTTTTTGGAAAATTGTTACGAAATTATTTTCAATTACTAGTTGGAGCATTTACTTTTCAAAAATGAAGTAATTTTTGAAATATCTCACATAATTTTTGAGATATAAGCGGCTGAACTTAATTGGGATTTTTCCAATATATTGAATAAATTTAAAAATTCTTTAAAAATCGATTTTTTTGGAAAATTGCTACAAAATTACTTTCAATTACTAACCGGAGCATCTATGAAGTCAATTTGGAAATATCTCAGTTAGTTCTTGAGATATCAGCTGCAAAACTTAATTTGGTTCTTTCCAATATTTTGAATAACTTTAAAAGTTCTTGAAAAATCGATTTTTTTGGAAAATGGTTATGAAATTACCCTTAATTACTAATTGGAGCATCTACTTTTCAAAAATGAAGTAAATTTTGAGATATCTCACTTAGTTTTTGAGATATAAGCTGTTGAACTTAATTGTGATTTTTCCAATATTTTGAATAAATTTAAAAGTTCTTGAAAAATCGATTTTTTTTGGAAAATTGTTACGAAATTACTTTCAATTACTAATTGGAGCATCTACTTCCAAAAGTGGAGTAAATCTTGAGATATCTCACTTAGTTCTTGAGATATAAGCTTCTGAACTTGATTGCGATTTTTCCAATATTTTGAATAAATTTAACAATTCTTCAAAAATGGATTTTTAGGAAAATTTTTACGAAATTACTTTCAATTACTAATTGGAGCATCTACTTTCCAAATGTGAAGTAAATTTTGAGATATCTCACTTAGTTCTTGAGCTATAAATTGCTGAACTTGATTGGGTTCTTTCCAATATATTGAATAAATTTAAAAGTTCTTAAAAAATCGATTTCTTTGGAAAATTGTTACGAAATTACTCTTAATTACTAATTGGAGCATCTACTTTCCATAAATGAAGTAAATTTTGAGATATCTCACTTAGTTCTTGAGATATAAGTTGCTAAACTTAATTTGGTTCTTTCCAATATTTTGAATAACTTTAAAAGTTTTTGAAAAATCGATTTTCGTTTTGGAAAATTGTTAAGAAATTACTCTTAATTACTAATTGGAGCATCTACTTTTCAAAAATGAAGTAATTTTTGAAATATCTCACATAATTTTTGAGATATAAGCTGCTGAACTTAATTGGCATTTTTCCAATATATTGAATAAATTTAAAAATTCTTTAAAAATCGATTTTTTTGGAAAATTGCTACAAAATTACTTTCAATTACTAACTGGAGCATCTATTTTCCGAAAATGAAGTCAATTTGGAAATATCTCAGTTAGTTCTTGAGATATCAGCTGCAAAACTTAATTTGGTTCTTTCCAATATTTTGAATAACTTTAAAAGTTCTTGAAAAATCGATTTTTTTGGAAAATGGTTATGAAATTACCCTTAATTACTAATTGGAGTATCTACTTTCCAAAAGTGAAGTCAATTTTGAGATATCTTATTTAGTTTTTGAGATATAAGCTGCTGAACTTAATTGTGATTTTTCCAATATTTTGAATAAATTTAAAAGTTCTTGAAAAATCGATTTTTTTTGGAAAATTGTTACGAAATTACTTTCAATTACTAATTGGAGCATCTACTTTCCAAAAGTGGAGTAAATTTTGAGATATCTCACTTAGTTCTTGAGATATAAGTTGCTAAACTTAATTTGGTCCTCTCCAATATTTTGAATAACTTTAAATTTTTTGAAAAATTGATTTTCTTTTTGGAAAATTGTTAAGAAATTACTTTTAATTACTAATTGGGGCATCTACTTTTCAAAAATGAAGTAAATTTTGAGATATCTCACTTAGTTTTTGAGATATAATCTGCTGAACTTAGTTGGGATTTTTCCAATATTTTGAATAAACTTAAAAATTCGTGAAAAATCGATTTTTTTGAAAAAATGTTATGAAATTACTTTCAATTATTAATTGGAGCATCTACTTTCCAAAAATGTAGTAAATTTTGCGATATCTCACTCAGTTCTTGAGATATACGCTGTTGAGCTTAATTGGGATTTTCCAAAATATTGAATAAATTTAAAAACTTTTCAAAAATGGATTTCTTTAGAAAATTGTTACGAAATTACTTTCAATTACTAACTGGAGCATCTACTTTCCAAAAATAAAGTCAATTTTGAGATATCTCACTCAGTTCTTGAGATATAAGTTGCTAAACTTAATTTGGTTCTTTCCAATATTTTGAATAACTTTAAAAGTTCTTGAAAAATCGATTTCTTTGGAAAATTGTTATGAAATTACCCTTAATTATTAATTGGAGTATCTACTTTCCAAAAATGTAGTAAATTTTGAGATATCTCACTCAGTTCTTGAGATATACGCTGTTGAACTTAATTGGGATTTTTCCAATATATTGAATAAATTTAAAAATTCTTCAAAAATCGATTTTTTTGGAAAATTGCTACGAAATTACTTTCAATTACTAACTGGAGCATCTATTTTCCGAAAATGAAGTCAATTTTGAAATATCTCACTTAGTTCTTGAGATATCAGCTGCTAAACTTAATTTTGTTCTTTCCAATATTTTGAATAACTTTAAAAGTTCTTGAAAAATCGATTTTTTTGGAAAATTGTTATGAAATTACTCTTAATTACTAATTGGAGCATATACTTTCTAAAAGTGGAGTAAATTTTGAGATATCTCACTCAGTTCTTGAGATATACGCTGTTGAACTTAATTGGGATTTTTCCAATATATTGAATAAATTTAAAAATTCTTCAAAAATCGATTTTTTTGGAAAATTGCTACGAAATTACTTTCAATTACTAACTGGAGCATCTATTTTCCGAAAATGAAGTCAATTTTGAAATATCTCACTTAGTTCTTGAGATATCAGCTGCTAAACTTAATTTTGTTCTTTCCAATATTTTGAATAACTTTAAAAGTTCTTGAAAAATCGATTTTTTTGGAAAATTGTTATGAAATTACTCTTAATTACTAATTGGAGCATCTACTTTCCAAAAGTGGAGTAAATTTTGAGATATCTCACTTAGTTCTTGAGATATAAGTTGCTAAACTTAATTTGGTCCTCTCCAATATTTTGAATAACTTTAAATTTTTTGAAAAATTGATTTTCTTTTTGGAAAATTGTTAAGAAATTACTTTTAATTACTAATTGGGGCATCTACTTTTCAAAAATGAAGTAAATTTTGAGATATCTCACTTAGTTTTTGAGATATAATCTGCTGAACTTAGTTGGGATTTTTCCAATATTTTGAATAAACTTAAAAATTCGTGAAAAATCGATTTTTTTGAAAAAATGTTATGAAATTACTTTCAATTATTAATTGGAGCATCTACTTTCCAAAAATGTAGTAAATTTTGCGATATCTCACTCAGTTCTTGAGATATACGCTGTTGAGCTTAATTGGGATTTTCCAAAATATTGAATAAATTTAAAAACTTTTCAAAAATGGATTTCTTTAGAAAATTGTTACGAAATTACTTTCAATTACTAACTGGAGCATCTACTTTCCAAAAATAAAGTCAATTTTGAGATATCTCACTCAGTTCTTGAGATATAAGTTGCTAAACTTAATTTGGTTCTTTCCAATATTTTGAATAACTTTAAAAGTTCTTGAAAAATCGATTTCTTTGGAAAATTGTTATGAAATTACCCTTAATTATTAATTGGAGTATCTACTTTCCAAAAATGTAGTAAATTTTGAGATATCTCACTCAGTTCTTGAGATATACGCTGTTAAACTTAATTGGGATTTTTCCAATATATTGAATAAATTTAAAAATTCTTCAAAAATCGATTTTTTTGGAAAATTGCTACGAAATTACTTTCAATTACTAACTGGAGCATCTATTTTCCGAAAATGAAGTCAATTTTGAAATATCTCACTTAGTTCTTGAGATATCAGCTGCTAAACTTAATTTTGTTCTTTCCAATATTTTGAATAACTTTAAAAGTTCTTGAAAAATCGATTTTTTTGAAAAATTGTTATGAAATTACTCTTAATTACTAATTGGAGCATATACTTTCCAAAAATGCAGTAAATTTTGAGATATCTCATTTAGTTCTTGAGATATAAGCTGTTCAACTTAGTTGGGATTTTTCCAATGCTTTGAAAAATTTTAAAAATTCTTGAAATATCGATTTTCTCTTAAGACGGCTAAACTGCTGAGTTAAGTTGGATTTGGTTCCATCTTAAGAGACGTACAACTAAACCCAAATATGTCTAGATCCAGGTCTTAGTGTCGGTATTTGCTAAAAAATCTTTATGCTAAGATAAGTTTAAAAAATCAGTATTTTTTTAAATAAAAACTCTAATAAACATTATAGATGCAATCTGATTTAATAATACACACAATATTTCAAACAGTTTGAAATTTATCATGTTTTCTGATCGGTTTATGGTCGAGGTTGAATTGTTGAGCACATAGCGCATTAATAAATATTACGTACATATCGGTGAAACCGACAGCATATTTGCCGTTTAATTAAAATCGCATTACACGAAAGTAACTCCATTTTAATCCAACCGTATCAAAGGCGACCAACTGCATATTTCATTGTTGAACCATTACCAATTATGTCAACATTTTTGAAATGTGCAAAATTTAGCATTCCACTTTAAAACAAATAGTCATAAATACAATCAACGTTTATCACCATACAAATTTAAGTTTAAATATTTTCGTAAAGATGATTAATGAGTGGTATTGTGTTGATAAAGGGGGAGTAGTCACTAGAGGCTATTAGATGATTTTAATTATATTCCGAGGTTTCAACATAAAGCAAAAAGCAACTGATCAATTCTCGTGCCCCGGAATCCAAAGCGAGTTTCCCGTTGGTTTAAGGAAGCCCTTTTTGCCTCTTAACCCCTCGACTCGTTTCAGTTTGAAAGTTCGAGCTCTCGTTAATTAAATGATGGTACTCTCGCAACCTTTTCGCCATTTTCACCGCATTATCAAGGTTGTTTTTCATGACACGCATGATATATATATATATATATATATATATCGGATAATGTATTATTTTTGTTTGAAGTAAAAAAATTAAGCTTAAATTGAACGAATGGGGTAATCCAGTTGAAGTTCATGCTACATCCATCCACCACAAAGACCCAAATCCAGTAAATCTCTTGTGCTCCCCTCGAAATTCATTTATAGCGACAGCGAACTACTCCAATATCGATGCAGTTTTGTAACCGGACAATACGTTATCGCGATTCTCGAATCGATCGCTTCATAAAACCTTTGACGAATGGTTTCATTCGCCAAAAATCAAAAAAGAAGGAGTAGTTTATTGATTTGGTATTCAAAGTAGATAACAATTTGCAAACTGGAAACGCAAAAAACTTAAAAGTCGAGAGGAGGGCTCTTAAACTCACAGGAAATTTTAATTAAAAGTTAGACGTTGGATTTGAGAAGCGCAACGTAAACATTAACCGAGGATGGGGTAATCAAAGTTTAAGTTAAAATAAAATATAAACAATCAAACCGATAATATTAAAAAATAACTTTGATTCAACAAAGAAAAAGTAATAAATCGAAGGGATTCGTAGAATTTAAATTTGTATTCGATAAAATGAAAACATGAATAAACGAAAAGTGAGTTTTTCTCGCATGAAAGCTTTCCATTACTTGTGTACCCGTTTCGGAAAGTCAATATTGTTCCTTCCTGCTACTGAAGAATCGATCGTTTTTACAGCCTCTCACTTCTGGATATTTATCGACGAGTTAAGCAATTTACGATCGGGTCGCGGCAGGAAAATCCATTATCGCTAACTTTATAGGGGAGGTAAAAAAAGCTCATTTTGAAAGCGACAAGAGGGTAGATCTTAAGGCGTCTAATGGATGTTTTTGTTGGTAAATTAATTTTGAAAGGAAAGAAAAATGAAATGGTGTTGGAAGTTAATTAAGGCATAATCAATTCGATAAAGATCAAAATAGGAAAAAAAAATCGAGGATATTATTCTCCACTCGGCGTAGAATTTTTTTATTTTGTTTTTAAAATCCATTAATTTCAATTTAAACTACCAAACAAATTTAATTCGCTTTGACATTACGGCCTTTATGTCCAAAAGAGGCGAATGAAACGGAAATGAAACCCCATAAACTCAACTAACCATGTAAATTATCGAAAACGAACTAACAGGAATTAGTATTGCTTCAATTGAATAAATAGAGAATTATTTTGATAACAATTAACTTTAGTTAGGCGACTTAAAAAATGTTTTTACAAAATTTTTGAAATAGATGCAAAAATAATATTCGAAAAACAATAAAAACTCAATTTATTCGATCACTGTAGATAATTAACAAACAAATTGGAAAGGTGGACAAAAATAGCAACAACACGAACGTGTTTTTTATTCTTGTTTTAACATTTCATCGAATTCCCACCTCAATTTGTAAAGGCTACAGTCGAGTTGTATCAATTGAATTTTTTAAATTGTTAATAAACCATTTTTGGTTTTTATTTAACATGTGTATATGAGAAAATCGGAAAATCGTTATTGTAGAGTAAAAAAATTTATGGATAAAGAAAATCTAAGAAATTATTTCGGGATTTTTAAAATGACCACTTTGGGGTATAAAAGCCATTAAAAAAGGGGGCACTTAACGGAAAACTTCCCTTTTTATAAGAAGATTCTGATGATTCTATAATCATTTCGTCATTTTGAAAAATAATACGTCTACAATTTTTCAAATTTTAATCATAATTTTACTAAAATGTCAAAAGACTTAATCTTGTAGCTCGAATCGATTTCAAATTGAAAATTAATTAAAAATCTTAGTCGATATAAAAATAATTTCTTCATTTTCAAAAATGACTTGTATATCAAATTGAATGAAATCGATTCCATCAAAGAAATGTTTTTGACGTTTTAGTAGAATCACGAAAAAATGATGGAACTTGAAAGATCGTGAAGGTCTTATTTTTGAAAATGAAGAAACGACTTGTGTGTCAAATTGAAGGGTGAATCTTCATCTTTAAAATGATGTATAACTCGTTGTTTCAATTTGAAATCGATTCCATCAAAGAAATGTTAAAAATGATGTGTTTTTGACGTTTTAGTAGAATCACGAAAAAATGATGAAACTTGAAAGATCGTGAAGATCTTATTTTTGAAAATGAAGAAACGACTTGTATGTCAAATTGAAGGGTGAATCTTCATCTTTAAAATGATGTATAACTCGTTGTTTCAATTTGAAATCGATTCCATCAAAGAAATGTTAAAAATGATGTGTTTTTGACGTTTTAGTAGAATCACGAAAAAATGATGAAACTTGAAAGATCGTGAAGGTCTTATTTTTGAAAATGAAGAAACGACTTGTATGTCAAATTGAAGGGTGAATCTTCTTCTTTAAAATGATGTATAACTCGTTGTTTCAATTTAAAATCGATTCCACCGAAGAAATGTTAAAGAATGATGTGTTTTTGACGTTTTAGTAGAATCACGAAAAAATGATGAAACTTGAAAGATCGTGAAGGTCTTATTTTTGAAAATGAAGAAACGACTTGTATGTCAAATTGAAGGGTGAATCTTCATCTTTAAAATGATGTATAACTCGTTGTTTCAATTTGAAATCGATTCCACCGAAGAAATGTTAAAGAATGATGTGTTTTTGACGTTTTAGTAGAATCTCGAAAAAATGATGAAACTTGAACGATCGTGAAGGTCTTATTTTTGAAAATGAAGAAACGACTTGTATGTCAAATTGAAGGGTGAATCTTCATCTTTAAAATGATGTATAACTCGTTGTTTCAATTTGAAATCGATTCCACCGAAGAAATGTTAAAGAATGATGTGTTTTTGACGTTTTAGTAGAATCACGAAAAAATGATGAAACTTGAACGATCGTGAAGGTCTTATTTTTGAAAATGAAGAAACGACTTGTATGTCAAATTGAAGGGTGAATCTTCATCTTTAAAATGATGTATAACTCGTTGTTTCAATTTGAAATCGATTCCACCGAAGAAATGTTAAAGAATGATGTGTTTTTGACGTTTTAGTAGAATCACGAAAAAATGATGAAACTTGAAAGATCGTGAAGGTCTTATTTTTGAAAATGAAGAAACGACTTGTATGTCAAATTGAAGGGTGAATCTTCATCTTTAAAATGATGTATAACTCGTTGTTTCAATTCGAAATCGATTCCACCGAAGAAATGTTAAAGAATGATGTGTTTTTGACGTTTTAGTAGAATCACGAAAAAATGATGAAACTTGAAAGATCGTGAAGGTCTTATTTTTGAAAATGAAGAAACGACTTGTATGTCAAATTGAAGGGTGAATCTTCATCTTTAAAATGATGTATAACTCGTTGTTTCAATTCGAAATCGATTCCACCGAAGAAATGTTAAAGAATGATGTGTTTTTGACGTTTTAGTAGAATCACGAAAAAATGATGAAACTTGAAAGATCGTGAAGGTCTTATTTTTGAAAATGAAGAAACGACTTGTATGTCAAATTGAAGGGTGAATCTTCTTCTTTAAAATGATGTATAACTCGTTGTTTCAATTTAAAATCGATTCCACCGAAGAAATGTTAAAGAATGATGTGTTTTTGACGTTTTAGTAGAATCACGAAAAAATGATGAAACTTGAAAGATCGTGATGGTCTTATTTTTGAAAATGAAGAAACGACTTGTATGTCAAATTGAAGGGTGAATCTTCATCTTTAAAATGATGTATAATTCCTTGTTTCAATTTGAAATCGATTCCACCGAAGAAATGTTAAAGAATGATGTGTTTTTGACGTTTTAGTAGAATCACGAAAAAATGATGAAACTTGAACGATCGTGAAGGTCTTATTTTTGAAAATGAAGAAACGACTTGTATGTCAAATTGAAGGGTGAATCTTCATCTTTAAAATGATGTATAACTCGTTGTTTCAATTTGAAATCGATTCCACCGAAGAAATGTTAAAGAATGATGTGTTTTTGACGTTTTAGTAGAATCACGAAAAAATGATGAAACTTGAACGATCGTGAAGGTCTTATTTTTGAAAATGAAGAAACGACTTGTATGTCAAATTGAAGGGTGAATCTTCTTCTTTAAAATGATGTATAACTCGTTGTTTCAATTTAAAATCGATTCCACCGAAGAAATGTTAAAGAATGATGTGTTTTTGACGTTTTAGTAGAATCACGAAAAAATGATGAAACTTGAAAGATCGTGTAGGTCTTATTTTTGAAAATGAAGAAACAGCTTGTATGTCAAATTGAAGGGTGAATCTTCATCTTTAAAATGATGTATAACTCGTTGTTTCAATTTGAAATCGATTCCACCGAAGAAATGTTAAAGAATGATGTGTTTTTGACGTTTTAGTAGAATCACGAAAAAATGATGAAACTTGAAAGATCGTGAAGGTCTTATTTTTGAAAATGAAGAAACGACTTGTATGTCAAATTGAAGGGTGAATCTTCTTCTTTAAAATGATGTATAACTCGTTGTTTCAATTTAAAATCGATTCCACCGAAGAAATGTTAAAGAATGATGTGTTTTTGACGTTTTAGTAGAATCACGAAAAAATGATGAAACTTGAAAGATCGTGATGGTCTTATTTTTGAAAATGAAGAAACGACTTGTATGTCAAATTGAAGGGTGAATCTTCATCTTTAAAATGATGTATAATTCCTTGTTTCAATTTGAAATCGATTCCACCGAAGAAATGTTAAAGAATGATGTGTTTTTGACGTTTTAGTAGAATCACGAAAAAATGATGAAACTTGAAAGATCGTGAAGGTCTTATTTTTGAAAATGAAGAAACGACTTGTGTGTCAAATTGAAGGGTGAATCTTCATCTTTAAAATGATGTATAACTCGTTGTTTCAATTTGAAATCGATTCCACCGAAGAAATGTTAAAGAATGATGTGTTTTTGACGTTTTAGTAGAATCACGAAAAAATGATGAAACTTGAACGATCGTGAAGGTCTTATTTTTGAAAATGAAGAAACGACTTGTATGTCAAATTGAAGGGTGAATCTTCATCTTTAAAATGATGTATAACTCGTTGTTTCAATTTGAAATCGATTCCACCGAAGAAATGTTAAAGAATGATGTGTTTTTGACGTTTTAGTAGAATCACGAAAAAATGATGAAACTTGAACGATCGTGAAGGTCTTATTTTTGAAAATGAAGAAACGACTTGTATGTCAAATTGAAGGGTGAATCTTCTTCTTTAAAATGATGTATAACTCGTTGTTTCAATTTAAAATCGATTCCACCGAAGAAATGTTAAAGAATGATGTGTTTTTGACGTTTTAGTAGAATCACGAAAAAATGATGAAACTTGAAAGATCGTGTAGGTCTTATTTTTGAAAATGAAGAAACAGCTTGTATGTCAAATTGAAGGGTGAATCTTCATCTTTAAAATGATGTATAACTCGTTGTTTCAATTTGAAATCGATTCCACCGAAGAAATGTTAAAGAATGATGTGTTTTTGACGTTTTAGTAGAATCACGAAAAAATGATGAAACTTGAAAGATCGTGAAGGTCTTATTTTTGAAAATGAAGAAACGACTTGTATGTCAAATTGAAGGGTGAATCTTCTTCTTTAAAATGATGTATAACTCGTTGTTTCAATTTGAAATCGATTCCACCGAAGAAATGTTAAAGAATGATGTGTTTTTGACGTTTTAGTAGAATCACGAAAAAATGATGAAACTTGAAAGATCGTGAAGGTCTTATTTTTGAAAATGAAGAAACGACTTGTATGTCAAATTGAAGGTTGAATCTTCATATTTAAAATGATGTATAGCTCGTTGTTTCAATTTGAAATCGATTCCACCCAAGAAATGTTAAAGAATGATGTGTTTTTGACGTTTTAGTAGAATCACGAAAAAATGATGAAACTTGAAAGATCGTGAAGGTCTTATTTTTGAAAATGAAGAAACGACTTGTATGTCAAATTGAAGGGTGAATCTTCTTCTTTAAAATGATGTATAATTCGTTGTTTCAATTTGAAATCGATTCCACCCAAGAAATGTTAAAGAATGATGTGTTTTTGACGTTTTAGTAGAATCACGAAAAAATGATGAAACTTGAAAGATCGTGAAGGTCTTATTTTTGAAAATGAAGAAACGACTTGTATGTCAAATTGAAGGGTGAATCTTCTTCTTTAAAATGATGTATAATTCGTTGTTTCAATTTGAAATCGATTCCACCCAAGAAATGTTAAAGAATGATGTGTTTTTGACGTTTTAGTAGAATCACGAAAAAATGATGAAACTTGAAAGATCGTGAAGGTCTTATTTTTGAAAATGAAGAAACGACTTGTATGTCAAATTGAAGGGTAAATCTTCTTCTTTAAAATGATGTATAACTCGTTGTTTCAATTTGAAATCGATTCCACCCAAGAAATGTTAAAGAATGATGTGTTTTTGACGTTTTAGTAGAATCACGAAAAAATGATGAAACTTGAAAGATCGTGAAGGTCTTATTTTTGAAAATGAAGAAACGACTTGTATGTCAAATTGAAGGGTGAATCTTCTTCTTTAAAATGATGTATAACTCGTTGTTTCAATTTAAAATCGATTCCACCGAAGAAATGTTAAAGAATGATGTGTTTTTGACGTTTTAGTAGAATCACGAAAAAATGATGAAACTTGAAAGATCGTGAAGGTCTTATTTTTGAAAATGAAGAAACGACTTGTATGTCAAATTGAAGGGTGAATCTTCTTCTTTAAAATGATGTATAACTCGTTGTTTCAATTTAAAATCGATTCCACCGAAGAAATGTTAAAGAATGATGTGTTTTTGACGTTTTAGTAGAATCACGAAAAAATGATGAAACTTGAAAGATCGTGAAGGTCTTATTTTTGAAAATGAAGAAACGACTTGTATGTCAAATTGAAGGGTGAATCTTCTTCTTTAAAATGATGTATAACTCGTTGTTTCAATTTAAAATCGATTCCACCGAAGAAATGTTAAAGAATGATGTGTTTTTGACGTTTTAGTAGAATCACGAAAAAATGATGAAACTTGAAAGATCGTGAAGGTCTTATTTTTGAAAATGAAGAAACGACTTGTATGTCAAATTGAAGGGTGAATCTTCTTCTTTAAAATGATGTATAACTCGTTGTTTCAATTTAAAATCGATTCCACCGAAGAAATGTTAAAGAATGATGTGTTTTTGACGTTTTAGTAGAATCACGAAAAAATGATGAAACTTGAAAGATCGTGAAGGTCTTATTTTTGAAAATGAAGAAACGACTTGTATGTCAAATTGAAGGGTGAATCTTCTTCTTTAAAATGATGTATAACTCGTTGTTTCAATTCGAAATCGATTCCACCCAAGAAATGTTAAAGAATGATGTGTTTTTGACGTTTTAGTAGAATCACGAAAAAATGATGAAACTTGAAAGATCGTGAAGGTCTTATTTTTGAAAATGAAGAAACGACTTGTATGTCAAATTGAAGGGTAAATCTTCTTCTTTAAAATGATGTATAACTCGTTGTTTCAATTTGAAATCGATTCCACACAAGAAATGTTAAAGAATGATGTGTTTTTGACGTTTTAGTAGAATCACGAAAAAATGATGAAACTTGAAAGATCGTGAAGGTCTTATTTTTGAAAATGAAGAAACGACTTGTATGTCAAATTGAAGGGTGAATCTTCTTCTTTAAAATGATGTATAATTCGTTGTTTCAATTTGAAATCGATTCCACCCAAGAAATGTTAAAGAATGATGTGTTTTTGACGTTTTAGTAGAATCACGAAAAAATGATGAAACTTGAAAGATCGTGAAGGTCTTATTTTTGAAAATGAAGAAACGACTTGTATGTCAAATTGAAGGGTGAATCTTCATCTTTAAAATGATGTATAACTCGTTGTTTCAATTCGAAATCGATTCCACCGAAGAAATGTTAAAGAATGATGTGTTTTTGACGTTTTAGTAGAATCACGAAAAAATGATGAAACTTGAACGATCGTGAAGGTCTTATTTTTGAAAATGAAGAAACGACTTGTATGTCAAATTGAAGGGTGAATCTTCATCTTTAAAATGATGTATAACTCGTTGTTTCAATTCGAAATCGATTCCACCGAAGAAATGTTAAAGAATGATGTGTTTTTGACGTTTTAGTAGAATCACGAGAAAATGATGAAACTTGAACGATCGTGAAGGTCTTATTTTTGAAACTGAAGAAACGACTTGTATGTCAAATTGAAGGGTGAATCTTCATCTTTAAAATGATGTATAACTCGTTGTTTCAATTTGAAATCGATTCCACCGAAGAAATGTTAAAGAATGATGTGTTTTTGACGTTTTAGTAGAATCACGAAAAAATGATGAAACTTGAACGATCGTGAAGGTCTTATTTTTGAAACTGAAGAAACGACTTGTATGTCAAATTGAAGGGTGAATCTTCATCTTTAAAATGATGTATAACTCGTTGTTTCAATTTGAAATCGATTCCACCGAAGAAATGTTAAAGAATGATGTGTTTTTGACGTTTTAGTAGAATCACGAAAAAATGATGAAACTTGAACGATCGTGAAGGTCTTATTTTTGAAAATGAAGAAACGACTTGTATGTCAAATTGAAGGGTGAATCTTCATCTTTAAAATGATGTATAACTCGTTGTTTCAATTCGAAATCGATTCCACCGAAGAAATGTTAAAGAATGATGTGTTTTTGACGTTTTAGTAGAATCACGAGAAAATGATGAAACTTGAACGATCGTGAAGGTCTTATTTTTGAAACTGAAGAAACGACTTGTATGTCAAATTGAAGGGTGAATCTTCATCTTTAAAATGATGTATAACTCGTTGTTTCAATTTGAAATCGATTCCACCGAAGAAATGTTAAAGAATGATGTGTTTTTGACGTTTTAGTAGAATCACGAAAAAATGATGAAACTTGAACGATCGTGAAGGTCTTATTTTTGAAAATGAAGAAACGACTTGTATGTCAAATTGAAGGGTGAATCTTCATCTTTAAAATGATGTATAACTCGTTGTTTCAATTCGAAATCGATTCCACCGAAGAAATGTTAAAGAATGATGTGTTTTTGACGTTTTAGTAGAATCACGAGAAAATGATGAAACTTGAACGATCGTGAAGGTCTTATTTTTGAAACTGAAGAAACGACTTGTATGTCAAATTGAAGGGTGAATCTTCATCTTTAAAATGATGTATAACTCGTTGTTTCAATTTGAAATCGATTCCACCGAAGAAATGTTAAAGAATGATGTGTTTTTGACGTTTTAGTAGAATCACGAAAAAATGATGAAACTTGAAAGATCGTGAAGGTCTTATTTTTGAAAATGAAGAAACGACTTGTATGTCAAATTGAAGGGTGAATCTTCATCTTTAAAATGATGTATAACTCGTTGTTTCAATTTAAAATCGATTCCACCGAAGAAATGTTAAAGAATGATGTGTTTTTGACGTTTTAGTAGAATCACGAAAAAATGATGAAACTTGAAAGATCGTGAAGGTCTTATTTTTGAAAATGAAGAAACGACTTGTATGTCAAATTGAAGGGTGAATCTTCTTCTTTAAAATGATGTATAACTCGTTGTTTCAATTTAAAATCGATTCCACCGAAGAAATGTTAAAGAATGATGTGTTTTTGACGTTTTAGTAGAATCACGAAAAAATGATGAAACTTGAAAGATCGTGAAGGTCTTATTTTTGAAAATGAAGAAACGACTTGTATGTCAAATTGAAGGGTGAATCTTCTTCTTTAAAATGATGTATAATTCGTTGTTTCAATTTGAAATCGATTCCACCCAAGAAATGTTAAAGAATGATGTGTTTTTGACGTTTTAGTAGAATCACGAAAAAATGATGAAACTTGAAAGATCGTGAAGGTCTTATTTTTGAAAATGAAGAAACGACTTGTATGTCAAATTGAAGGGTGAATCTTCTTCTTTAAAATGATGTATAATTCGTTGTTTCAATTCGAAATCGATTCCACCCAAGAAATGTTAAAGAATGATGTGTTTTTGACGTTTTAGTAGAATCACGAAAAAATGATGAAACTTGAAAGATCGTGAAGGTCTTATTTTTGAAAATGAAGAAACGACTTGTATGTCAAATTGAAGGGTAAATCTTCTTCTTTAAAATGATGTATAACTCGTTGTTTCAATTTGAAATCGATTCCACCCAAGAAATGTTAAAGAATGATGTGTTTTTGACGTTTTAGTAGAATCACGAAAAAATGATGAAACTTGAAAGATCGTGAAGGTCTTATTTTTGAAAATGAAGAAACGACTTGTATGTCAAATTGAAGGGTAAATCTTCTTCTTTAAAATGATGTATAACTCGTTGTTTCAATTTGAAATCGATTCCACCCAAGAAATGTTAAAGAATGATGTGTTTTTGACGTTTTAGTAGAATCACGAAAAAATGATGAAACTTGAAAGATCGTGAAGGTCTTATTTTTGAAAATGAAGAAACGACTTGTATGTCAAATTGAAGGGTGAATCTTCTTCTTTAAAATGATGTATAATTCGTTGTTTCAATTTGAAATCGATTCCACCCAAGAAATGTTAAAGAATGATGTGTTTTTGACGTTTTAGTAGAATCACGAAAAAATGATGAAACTTGAAAGATCGTGAAGGTCTTATTTTTGAAAATGAAGAAACGACTTGTATGTCAAATTGAAGGGTGAATCTTCTTCTTTAAAATGATGTATAATTCGTTGTTTCAATTCGAAATCGATTCCACCCAAGAAATGTTAAAGAATGATGTGTTTTTGACGTTTTAGTAGAATCACGAAAAAATGATGAAACTTGAAAGATCGTGAAGGTCTTATTTTTGAAAATGAAGAAACGACTTGTATGTCAAATTGAAGGGTAAATCTTCTTCTTTAAAATGATGTATAACTCGTTGTTTCAATTTGAAATCGATTCCACCCAAGAAATGTTAAAGAATGATGTGTTTTTGACGTTTTAGTAGAATCACGAAAAAATGATGAAACTTGAAAGATCGTGAAGGTCTTATTTTTGAAAATGAAGAAACGACTTGTATGTCAAATTGAAGGGTGAATCTTCTTCTTTAAAATGATGTATAATTCGTTGTTTCAATTTGAAATCGATTCCACCCAAGAAATGTTAAAGAATGATGTGTTTTTGACGTTTTAGTAGAATCACGAAAAAATGATGAAACTTGAAAGATCGTGAAGGTCTTATTTTTGAAAATGAAGAAACGACTTGTATGTCAAATTGAAGGGTGAATCTTCTTCTTTAAAATGATGTATAATTCGTTGTTTCAATTCGAAATCGATTCCACCCAAGAAATGTTAAAGAATGATGTGTTTTTGACGTTTTAGTAGAATCACGAAAAAATGATGAAACTTGAAAGATCGTGAAGGTCTTATTTTTGAAAATGAAGAAACGACTTGTATGTCAAATTGAAGGGTGAATCTTCTTCTTTAAAATGATGTATAATTCGTTGTTTCAATTTGAAATCGATTCCACCCAAGAAATGTTAAAGAATGATGTGTTTTTGACGTTTTAGTAGAATCACGAAAAAATGATGAAACTTGAAAGATCGTGAAGGTCTTATTTTTGAAAATGAAGAAACGACTTGTATGTCAAATTGAAGGGTAAATCTTCTTCTTTAAAATGATGTATAACTCGTTGTTTCAATTTGAAATCGATTCCACCCAAGAAATGTTAAAGAATGATGTGTTTTTGACGTTTTAGTAGAATCACGAAAAAATGATGAAACTTGAAAGATCGTGAAGGTCTTATTTTTGAAAATGAAGAAACGACTTGTATGTCAAATTGAAGGGTGAATCTTCTTCTTTAAAATGATGTATAACTCGTTGTTTCAATTTAAAATCGATTCCACCGAAGAAATGTTAAAGAATGATGTGTTTTTGACGTTTTAGTAGAATCACGAAAAAATGATGAAACTTGAAAGATCGTGAAGGTCTTATTTTTGAAAATGAAGAAACGACTTGTATGTCAAATTGAAGGGTAAATCTTCTTCTTTAAAATGATGTATAATTCGTTGTTTCAATTTGAAATCGATTCCACCCAAGAAATGTTAAAGAATGATGTGTTTTTGACGTTTTAGTAGAATCACGAAAAAATGATGAAACTTGAAAGATCGTGAAGGTCTTATTTTTGAAAATGAAGAAACGACTTGTATGTCAAATTGAAGGGTAAATCTTCTTCTTTAAAATGATGTATAATTCGTTGTTTCAATTTGAAATCGATTCCACCCAAGAAATGTTAAAGAATGATGTGTTTTTGACGTTTTAGTAGAATCACGAAAAAATGATGAAACTTGAAAGATCGTGAAGGTCTTATTTTTGAAAATGAAGAAACGACTTGTATGTCAAATTGAAGGGTAAATCTTCTTCTTTAAAATGATGTATAACTCGTTGTTTCAATTTGAAATCGATTCCACCCAAGAAATGTTAAAGAATGATGTGTTTTTGACGTTTTAGTAGAATCACGAAAAAATGATGAAACTTGAAAGATCGTGAAGGTCTTATTTTTGAAAATGAAGAAACGACTTGTATGTCAAATTGAAGGGTGAATCTTCTTCTTTAAAATGATGTATAATTCGTTGTTTCAATTTGAAATCGATTCCACCCAAGAAATGTTAAAGAATGATGTGTTTTTGACGTTTTAGTAGAATCACGAAAAAATGATGAAACTTGAAAGATCGTGAAGGTCTTATTTTTGAAAATGAAGAAACGACTTGTATGTCAAATTGAAGGGTAAATCTTCTTCTTTAAAATGATGTATAACTCGTTGTTTCAATTTGAAATCGATTCCACCCAAGAAATGTTAAAGAATGATGTGTTTTTGACGTTTTAGTAGAATCACGAAAAAATGATGAAACTTGAAAGATCGTGAAGGTCTTATTTTTGAAAATGAAGAAACGACTTGTATGTCAAATTGAAGGGTGAATCTTCTTCTTTAAAATGATGTATAACTCGTTGTTTCAATTTAAAATCGATTCCACCGAAGAAATGTTAAAGAATGATGTGTTTTTGACGTTTTAGTAGAATCACGAAAAAATGATGAAACTTGAAAGATCGTGAAGGTCTTATTTTTGAAAATGAAGAAACGACTTGTATGTCAAATTGAAGGGTGAATCTTCTTCTTTAAAATGATGTATAACTCGTTGTTTCAATTTAAAATCGATTCCACCGAAGAAATGTTAAAGAATGATGTGTTTTTGACGTTTTAGTAGAATCACGAAAAAATGATGAAACTTGAAAGATCGTGAAGGTCTTATTTTTGAAAATGAAGAAACGACTTGTATGTCAAATTGAAGGGTGAATCTTCTTCTTTAAAATGATGTATAACTCGTTGTTTCAATTTAAAATCGATTCCACCGAAGAAATGTTAAAGAATGATGTGTTTTTGACGTTTTAGTAGAATCACGAAAAAATGATGAAACTTGAAAGATCGTGAAGGTCTTATTTTTGAAAATGAAGAAACGACTTGTATGTCAAATTGAAGGGTGAATCTTCTTCTTTAAAATGATGTATAACTCGTTGTTTCAATTCGAAATCGATTCCACCCAAGAAATGTTAAAGAATGATGTGTTTTTGACGTTTTAGTAGAATCACGAAAAAATGATGAAACTTGAAAGATCGTGAAGGTCTTATTTTTGAAAATGAAGAAACGACTTGTATGTCAAATTGAAGGGTAAATCTTCTTCTTTAAAATGATGTATAACTCGTTGTTTCAATTTGAAATCGATTCCACACAAGAAATGTTAAAGAATGATGTGTTTTTGACGTTTTAGTAGAATCACGAAAAAATGATGAAACTTGAAAGATCGTGAAGGTCTTATTTTTGAAAATGAAGAAACGACTTGTATGTCAAATTGAAGGGTGAATCTTCTTCTTTAAAATGATGTATAACTCGTTGTTTCAATTCGAAATCGATTCCACCCAAGAAATGTTAAAGAATGATGTGTTTTTGACGTTTTAGTAGAATCACGAAAAAATGATGAAACTTGAAAGATCGTGAAGGTCTTATTTTTGAAAATGAAGAAACGACTTGTATGTCAAATTGAAGGGTGAATCTTCTTCTTTAAAATGATGTATAACTCGTTGTTTCAATTCGAAATCGATTCCACCCAAGAAATGTTAAAGAATGATGTGTTTTTGACGTTTTAGTAGAATCACGAAAAAATGATGAAACTTGAAAGATCGTGAAGGTCTTATTTTTGAAAATGAAGAAACGACTTGTATGTCAAATTGAAGGGTGAATCTTCTTCTTTAAAATGATGTATAACTCGTTGTTTCAATTCGAAATCGATTCCACCCAAGAAATGTTAAAGAATGATGTGTTTTTGACGTTTTAGTAGAATCACGAAAAAATGATGAAACTTGAAAGATCGTGAAGGTCTTATTTTTGAAAATGAAGAAACGACTTGTATGTCAAATTGAAGGGTAAATCTTCTTCTTTAAAATGATGTATAACTCGTTGTTTCAATTTGAAATCGATTCCACACAAGAAATGTTAAAGAATGATGTGTTTTTGACGTTTTAGTAGAATCACGAAAAAATGATGAAACTTGAAAGATCGTGAAGGTCTTATTTTTGAAAATGAAGAAACGACTTGTATGTCAAATTGAAGGGTGAATCTTCTTCTTTAAAATGATGTATAATTCGTTGTTTCAATTTGAAATCGATTCCACCCAAGAAATGTTAAAGAATGATGTGTTTTTGACGTTTTAGTAGAATCACGAAAAAATGATGAAACTTGAAAGATCGTGAAGGTCTTATTTTTGAAAATGAAGAAACGACTTGTATGTCAAATTGAAGGGTAAATCTTCTTCTTTAAAATGATGTATAACTCGTTGTTTCAATTTGAAATCGATTCCACCCAAGAAATGTTAAAGAATGATGTGTTTTTGACGTTTTAGTAGAATCACGAAAAAATGATGAAACTTGAAAGATCGTGAAGGTCTTATTTTTGAAAATGAAGAAACGACTTGTATGTCAAATTGAAGGGTGAATCTTCTTCTTTAAAATGATGTATAATTCGTTGTTTCAATTCGAAATCGATTCCACCCAAGAAATGTTAAAGAATGATGTGTTTTTGACGTTTTAGTAGAATCACGAAAAAATGATGAAACTTGAAAGATCGTGAAGGTCTTATTTTTGAAAATGAAGAAACGACTTGTATGTCAAATTGAAGGGTAAATCTTCTTCTTTAAAATGATGTATAACTCGTTGTTTCAATTTGAAATCGATTCCACACAAGAAATGTTAAAGAATGATGTGTTTTTGACGTTTTAGTAGAATCACGAAAAAATGATGAAACTTGAAAGATCGTGAAGGTCTTATTTTTGAAAATGAAGAAACGACTTGTATGTCAAATTGAAGGGTGAATCTTCTTCTTTAAAATGATGTATAATTCGTTGTTTCAATTTGAAATCGATTCCACCCAAGAAATGTTAAAGAATGATGTGTTTTTGACGTTTTAGTAGAATCACGAAAAAATGATGAAACTTGAAAGATCGTGAAGGTCTTATTTTTGAAAATGAAGAAACGACTTGTATGTCAAATTGAAGGGTAAATCTTCTTCTTTAAAATGATGTATAACTCGTTGTTTCAATTTGAAATCGATTCCACCCAAGAAATGTTAAAGAATGATGTGTTTTTGACGTTTTAGTAGAATCACGAAAAAATGATGAAACTTGAAAGATCGTGAAGGTCTTATTTTTGAAAATGAAGAAACGACTTGTATGTCAAATTGAAGGGTGAATCTTCTTCTTTAAAATGATGTATAATTCGTTGTTTCAATTCGAAATCGATTCCACCCAAGAAATGTTAAAGAATGATGTGTTTTTGACGTTTTAGTAGAATCACGAAAAAATGATGAAACTTGAAAGATCGTGAAGGTCTTATTTTTGAAAATGAAGAAACGACTTGTATGTCAAATTGAAGGGTAAATCTTCTTCTTTAAAATGATGTATAACTCGTTGTTTCAATTTGAAATCGATTCCACCCAAGAAATGTTAAAGAATGATGTGTTTTTGACGTTTTAGTAGAATCACGAAAAAATGATGAAACTTGAAAGATCGTGAAGGTCTTATTTTTGAAAATGAAGAAACGACTTGTATGTCAAATTGAAGGGTGAATCTTCTTCTTTAAAATGATGTATAACTCGTTGTTTCAATTTAAAATCGATTCCACCGAAGAAATGTTAAAGAATGATGTGTTTTTGACGTTTTAGTAGAATCACGAAAAAATGATGAAACTTGAAAGATCGTGAAGGTCTTATTTTTGAAAATGAAGAAACGACTTGTATGTCAAATTGAAGGGTGAATCTTCTTCTTTAAAATGATGTATAACTCGTTGTTTCAATTTAAAATCGATTCCACCGAAGAAATGTTAAAGAATGATGTGTTTTTGACGTTTTAGTAGAATCACGAAAAAATGATGAAACTTGAAAGATCGTGAAGGTCTTATTTTTGAAAATGAAGAAACGACTTGTATGTCAAATTGAAGGGTGAATCTTCTTCTTTAAAATGATGTATAACTCGTTGTTTCAATTTAAAATCGATTCCACCGAAGAAATGTTAAAGAATGATGTGTTTTTGACGTTTTAGTAGAATCACGAAAAAATGATGAAACTTGAAAGATCGTGAAGGTCTTATTTTTGAAAATGAAGAAACGACTTGTATGTCAAATTGAAGGGTGAATCTTCTTCTTTAAAATGATGTATAACTCGTTGTTTCAATTTGAAATCGATTCCACCGAAGAAATGTTAAAGAATGATGTGTTTTTGACGTTTTAGTAGAATCACGAAAAAATGATGAAACTTGAAAGATCGTGAAGGTCTTATTTTTGAAAATGAAGAAACGACTTGTATGTCAAATTGAAGGTTGAATCTTCATATTTAAAATGATGTATAGCTCGTTGTTTCAATTTGAAATCGATTCCACCTAACAAACGTTAAAGAATGTTGAACATTCACATTGAACATCCAATCTTTGATGAACTCAATCCTAAATTGAGACAACAACTTATACATCATTTAAAAACGAAGGTTCAATCTTTAATTTGATATACAAGTCATTTCTTCATTTGATTTAACGTTTACGTCATATTCCAACAAAATTCCTTTGTAAAAGAATTTTTCATTTTCCGTTTTTTCTTTTGGCGAGTTCTGGTTTGCGTAAAAAAGAAGTCATTAACTTTGGCGCGGCAATATCCTTTGTCTTAGCATTCCTTTTAAGGTAGGTATTAAAGTTCGCGATCGAACGAGACGAAAGGCGAGGAACTACTGAAGTGATGTTAAGTTTTATCCCAAATCCGATAATTGCTCTGCGAAAAACTCCCATCGGTAAAAGGTAAAACCCGAGAAGATGCTCGGCGGTTTTAGACAACTTTTTTCCCTCGAATGCTCTTCTTCAAACTAACAAAGAGCGTTTCAAGTTCTCGAATCTAACTCTTCTAATCTTTTTGTACCATTTTCATTTCGCGTCACAATCTAAAATTTTATCATATTTCGTACTCGCGGGTTGTTCAAGTATTCGAAATTGCAGGCAGAAATGGGACAAATTAAACGTTAAAATTTATTAGCTCGTAAATTCGCTCGACCCGTTTGCTCAAAAATAATTTACAAATTACAAAATTTTAACCGTTAATTACTTCAGTCGGGTAATGGTTCCCCTCGGCGGGCCCTCATCGACGCAAAATGCGCTATTTCGATAACAAACGTCGCGCGTAATTTATTTCTACGGTTACGATTTATGCAAAATTTTAGTTTTGCCCTCGTTAAACGCTTTGTGTACGTGTATATGAATATTGGTCGCGAATTGTGTTATGTTTCATTAGTTATAAAATGTGGGGAATAATATTGAAACCAAAATATTCAATTTTCCTCACTTTTCATTCGTGGAGCTTTTACATATACAGGGTGTCTCACGTAACTGCTTCATTACACGTTTCTTTAACCAGCCTGTATAAGATACTCTGTTAAAATAAATGCTAATCTATTGATATCATTTTTATTAAAGCTTTATTTAACAGATACTGAGTAAGAAGTTCTCACGCCAATAATTAAGAAGTGGAAGGTTATTTTGAAAGTAGTTCAGGCTAAGATATCGTATGTTTTAAAAATTTAACAATCAAATTTGAATGGTAATAGTGAAATGTGAAAAAGACATCATCCTTTAACATTTCTGCGATGTAATCGATTTGAAATTGAAACAACAAATCATTTGAAAAAGGAAGATTCAACCTTCAATTTAATATACAAGCTATTTCTTCATTTTCAAAATTAAGACCTTCACGATCTTTCAAGTTTCATCATTTTTTCGTGATTCTACTAAAACGTCAAAAACACATCATTCTTTAACATTTCTTCGGTGGAATCGATTTCGAATTGAAACAACGAGTTATACATCATTTTAAAGATGAAGATTCACCCTTCACTTTGACATACAAGTCGTTTCTTCATTTTCAAAAATACGACCTTCACGATCTTTCAAGTTGCATCATTTTTTCGTGATTCTACTAAAACGTCAAAAACACATCATTCTTTAACATTTCTTCGGTGGAATCGATTTCGAATTGAAACAACGAGTTATACATCATTTTAAAGAAGAAGATTCACCCTTCAATTTGACATACAAGTCGTTTCTTCATTTTCAAAAATAAGACCTTCACGATCTTTCAAGTTTCATCATTTTTTCGTGATTCTACTAAAACGTCAAAAACACATCATTCTTTAACATTTCTTCGGTGGAATCGATTTCGAATTGAAACAACGAGTTATACATCATTTTAAAGAAGAAGATTCACCCTTCAATTTGACATACAAGTCGTTTCTTCATTTTCAAAAATAAGACCTTCACGATCTTTCAAGTTTCATCATTTTTTCGTGATTCTACTAAAACGTCAAAAACACATCATTCTTTAACATTTCTTCGGTGGAATCGATTTCGAATTGAAACAACGAGTTATACATCATTTTAAAGAAGAAGATTCACCCTTCAATTTGACATACAAGTCGTTTCTTCATTTTCAAAAATAAGACCTTCACGATCTTTCAAGTTTCATCATTTTTTCGTGATTCTACTAAAACGTCAAAAACACATCATTCTTTAACATTTCTTGGGTGGAATCGATTTCGAATTGAAACAACGAGTTATACATCATTTTAAAGAAGAAGATTCACCCTTCAATTTGACATACAAGTCGTTTCTTCATTTTCAAAAATAAGACCTTCACGATCTTTCAAGTTTCATCATTTTTTCGTGATTCTACTAAAACGTCAAAAACACATCATTCTTTAACATTTCTTGGGTGGAATCGATTTCGAATTGAAACAACGAGTTATACATCATTTTAAAGAAGAAGATTTACCCTTCAATTTGACATACAAGTCGTTTCTTCATTTTCAAAAATAAGACCTTCACGATCTTTCAAGTTTCATCATTTTTTCGTGATTCTACTAAAACGTCAAAAACACATCATTCTTTAACATTTCTTTGATGGAATCGATTTCAAATTGAAACAACGAGTTATACATCATTTTAAAGAAGAAGATTCACCCTTCAATTTGACATACAAGTCGTTTCTTCATTTTCAAAAATAAGACCTTCACGATCTTTCAAGTTTCATCATTTTTTCGTGATTCTACTAAAACGTCAAAAACACATCATTCTTTAACATTTCTTGGGTGGAATCGATTTCGAATTGAAACAACGAGTTATACATCATTTTAAAGATGAAGATTCACCCTTCAATTTGACATACAAGTCGTTTCTTCATTTTCAAAAATAAGACCTTCACGATCTTTCAAGTTTCATCATTTTTTCGTGATTCTACTAAAACGTCAAAAACACATCATTCTTTAACATTTCTTCGATGGAATCGATTTCAAATTGAAACAACGAGTTATACATCATTTTAAAGATGAAGATTCACCTTTCAATTTGACATACAAGTCGTTTCTTCATTTTCAAAATTAAGACCTTCACGATCTTTCAAGTTTCATCATTTTTTCGTGATTTTACTAAAACGTCAAAATCACATCATTCTTTAACAATTCTTCGGTGGAATCGATTTCAAATTGAAACAACGAGTTATACATCATTTTAAAGATGAAGATTCACCCTTCAATTTGACATACGAGCCGTTTCTTCATTTTCAAAATTAAGACCTTCACGATCTTTCAAGTTTCATCATTTTTTCGTGATTCTACTAAAACGTCAAAAACACATCATTCTTTAACATTTCTTTGGTGGAATCGATTTCGAATTGAAGCAACGAGTTATACATCATTTTAAAGATGAAGATTCACCCTTCAATTTGACATACAAGTCGTTTCTTCATTTTCAAAAATAAGACCTTCACGATCTTTCAAGTTTCATCATTTTTTCGTGATTCTACTAAAACGTCAAAAACACATCATTTTTAACATTTCTTTGATGGAATCGATTTCAAATTGAAACAACGAGTTATACATCATTTTAAAGTTGAAGATTCACCTTTCAATTTGACATACAAGTCGTTTCTTCATTTTCAAAAATAAGACCTTCACGATCTTTCAAGTTGCATCATTTTTTCGTGATTCTACTAAAACGTCAAAAACACATCATTCTTTAACATTTCTTCGGTGGAATCGATTTCGAATTGAAACAACGAGTTATACATCATTTTAAAGAAGAAGATTCACCCTTCAATTTGACATACAAGTCGTTTCTTCATTTTCAAAAATAAGACCTTCACGATCTTTCAAGTTTCATCATTTTTTCGTGATTCTACTAAAACGTCAAAAACACATCATTCTTTAACATTTCTTCGGTGGAATCGATTTCGAATTGAAACAACGAGTTATACATCATTTTAAAGAAGAAGATTCACCCTTCAATTTGACATACAAGTCGTTTCTTCATTTTCAAAAATAAGACCTTCACGATCTTTCAAGTTTCATCATTTTTTCGTGATTCTACTAAAACGTCAAAAACACATCATTCTTTAACATTTCTTGGGTGGAATCGATTTCGAATTGAAACAACGAGTTATACATCATTTTAAAGAAGAAGATTTACCCTTCAATTTGACATACAAGTCGTTTCTTCATTTTCAAAAATAAGACCTTCACGATCTTTCAAGTTTCATCATTTTTTCGTGATTCTACTAAAACGTCAAAAACACATCATTCTTTAACATTTCTTCGGTGGAATCGATTTCGAATTGAAACAACGAGTTATACATCATTTTAAAGAAGAAGATTCACCCTTCAATTTGACATACAAGTCGTTTCTTCATTTTCAAAAATAAGACCTTCACGATCTTTCAAGTTTCATCATTTTTTCGTGATTCTACTAAAACGTCAAAAACACATCATTCTTTAACATTTCTTCGGTGGAATCGATTTCGAATTGAAACAACGAGTTATACATCATTTTAAAGATGAAGATTCACCCTTTAATTTGACATACAAGTCGTTTCTTCATTTTCAAAAATACGACCTTCACGATCTTTCAAGTTTCATCATTTTTTCGTGATTCTATTAAAACGTCAAAAACACATCATTCTTTAACATTTCTTGGGTGGAATCGATTTCAAATTGAAGCAACGAGTTATACATCATTTTAAAGATGAAGATTCACCCTTCAATTTGACATACAAGTCGTTTCTTCATTTTCAAAAATAAGACCTTCACGATCTTTCAAGTTTCATCATTTTTTCGTGATTCTACTAAAACGTCAAAAACACATCATTTTTAACATTTCTTTGATGGAATCGATTTCAAATTGAAACAACGAGTTATACATCATTTTAAAGTTGAAGATTCACCTTTCAATTTGACATACAAGTCGTTTCTTCATTTTCAAAAATAAGACCTTCACGATCTTTCAAGTTGCATCATTTTTTCGTGATTCTACTAAAACGTCAAAAACACATCATTCTTTAACATTTCTTCGGTGGAATCGATTTCGAATTGAAACAACGAGTTATACATCATTTTAAAGAAGAAGATTCACCCTTCAATTTGACATACAAGTCGTTTCTTCATTTTCAAAAATAAGACCTTCACGATCTTTCAAGTTTCATCATTTTTTCGTGATTCTACTAAAACGTCAAAAACACATCATTCTTTAACATTTCTTCGGTGGAATCGATTTCGAATTGAAACAACGAGTTATACATCATTTTAAAGAAGAAGATTCACCCTTCAATTTGACATACAAGTCGTTTCTTCATTTTCAAAAATAAGACCTTCACGATCTTTCAAGTTTCATCATTTTTTCGTGATTCTACTAAAACGTCAAAAACACATCATTCTTTAACATTTCTTGGGTGGAATCGATTTCGAATTGAAACAACGAGTTATACATCATTTTAAAGAAGAAGATTTACCCTTCAATTTGACATACAAGTCGTTTCTTCATTTTCAAAAATAAGACCTTCACGATCTTTCAAGTTTCATCATTTTTTCGTGATTCTACTAAAACGTCAAAAACACATCATTCTTTAACATTTCTTCGGTGGAATCGATTTCGAATTGAAACAACGAGTTATACATCATTTTAAAGAAGAAGATTCACCCTTCAATTTGACATACAAGTCGTTTCTTCATTTTCAAAAATAAGACCTTCACGATCTTTCAAGTTTCATCATTTTTTCGTGATTCTACTAAAACGTCAAAAACACATCATTCTTTAACATTTCTTCGGTGGAATCGATTTCGAATTGAAACAACGAGTTATACATCATTTTAAAGATGAAGATTCACCCTTTAATTTGACATACAAGTCGTTTCTTCATTTTCAAAAATACGACCTTCACGATCTTTCAAGTTTCATCATTTTTTCGTGATTCTATTAAAACGTCAAAAACACATCATTCTTTAACATTTCTTGGGTGGAATCGATTTCAAATTGAAGCAACGAGTTATACATCATTTTAAAGATGAAGATTCACCCTTCAATTTGACATACAAGTCGTTTCTTCATTTTCAAAAATAAAACATTCACGATCTTACAAATTAAAAATTACTAAATCTTCATTTATTGTCATTTATAATAATTTATATCCTCTGTGTCGGTTCTGCCAATCATCCTAATCATAAATATATTTGATGAAATATGTTTTTTGTGGCCACCTATGTATAAAGCATTTCTTCTTTTCGCAAAATGAACTTTATACGCACATTTTAACTTGTTCCTCTTTCAAATGATGTATAACTCATTAATTCACTTAAAGGATGATGTGTTTTTGACTTCTGCTTATGATGATAATCATGCTTTTATGATGATAATACTCAATTTCATCAATATCATTTCATCACAATAACTCATTTAATTCTGCTTTTAAAATTGAAGCACTTGGTCTAAAATTCGATGTAACCATCTTTGGAAAAGATATCAAATTTGATAAAATTGCAGTTAATTAAAAGTTTTAGTAAAAGATCACCAAAGAATAATACAAAAAAAAAAAAAAAGTTAGCAGGTGTTATAAAACTTACCTTTCTTTTATACCCCGTGCTTTAAGCCCTAAGCAGTTTCTTGAAGTTTCTCGGTGACGCTAAGATATTTAAAGTCTCGTATTTGCTTTGGTGATTCGAGCCGACGTATGTCGTGTACGAAACTTTCCTGAATAACTTCGTGCGCCATCTATGTCCCAACGGGGCGTAATTCTTTTAACTCGAACATTTTTACGTATTCGTTCTTTTCATACAAAACGTAATTCATTTATTCAAAGCAACACCACTTAACTTATTACTTTAACAAACCTTAACCAACGCCAACATCTCTCCGAGTTTATTGTTAACTTCCCGTCCAAACCAATTTCGGACGACCCCAAAAACCCTTTAACTTCATTCAGTTATAATTCGAATCCGAGGGCATCTTCACTTCTTGTCTTAAACAAATTTGTTTATTCGATTTTTTCAAGATGCAATTGAAATTTTCGTTTCTCTTTGTCTCCCCGAGAGGAGGAGTGGTATCATTGATGGTGGTGCTGCTTTTGATGTAAAGTTTCGCAATTTCAGAAGCTCGAGTATTAATAAGTTCTCGTTTTGGCGTTTGCAGGGCGTCGTCGCCACGTGGTCGTGCAAGTGGTAGTTTACTCAAGCAGAAGAAGGCCATACTGAATAACTTGCTTAATCCGGATAGATACGACGGGCAAATTAAACCTGGAATATTAAACGAAGAGGGTAAGATTATTAAGTTACACAGTTAATTAAAATCAATTTAATTTTTTTAAAGATAACCCAACGACGGTGCAAGTTAGCATGCACATTTTGTCGATAACAAACGTCGATGATAAAAATATGGTGCGTTAAAGGAGATAATCAAAAATTTAAATTTAAATTTAAATTTAGACATTTTTATTTAATTAGATGTTTTCGTTGGAATTCTACGTCCGTCAGAAATGGAAGGACGAGCGCTTAGAGTTTAATAACACCGCAAATAACATCAAATACATCGTTTTAAACGAGATGCGACAAATTTGGATGCCCGATTTGTTCTTTACGAATGAACATTCGAGTCGGACGCACGATTTAATGGAATCGAACAGTTTCAGGAAAATTTATAGGGATGGGACCGTCTTAACAAGCGCAAGGTTTTCTTTTGGATACATTTTATTTCAATATGTTGGTATATTCCTTTTATTAGGGTCAGTTTGGTTTTAAGATGCAAAATGTTCTTTGCTTTGTATCCAATGGATTCGCAAATATGCCCGTTACGGATAGAAAGTTGTAAGATAAATTAGACTGTGTTTATCAGAAACGGACTAAACGCCATTTTAATTTAAAAAAAGGGATAAATTTTATACCTTAAAAATTGATAGATGAAGTGGGTGCTTCAACTGCTTCAATTAGTGGGTACTGATCAATTTTTTATGGATGATTCTTGCATTTAGTACATGATTCCAGCTCTTAGTTCATACGAAATTGGTCATGGTTTTAGCTGGGCTGGAGTACTGAGCTTTTTCTTTCCAATTCAGTGCCAGCATCTAACGTGAAAGTATTTAGAGAGGCACATATTTTCAATCAAGACTTGATACTGCTTCAAGAACAATTCATCTTCTCCCAGAAAACTTGAAATGCTTCTAAAAGACAAGATATTGCCTCTGGAAGACTTCAAACTGCTTCCAAAAAACTTGAAATACTTCCAAACAGCTTAAAGTGCTTCCACCAGACTTGAACTGCTTTTAGAAAACTTGATACCATTCCTGGAAAAGTTGATGTTGAAAATTTGGAATGCGTCAGAAGGCTTGATATTGCTTCCAGAAGACTTGCAATAGCTCTCGAAGATTTGATACTGCTTCTAGAAGATTTAAAATGACCCAGAAGACCTAATACGGCTTCAAAGAGACTGGATATTGTTTCCAGAAGACTTGCTAGTGCTTCCAGAAAACTTGGTACTGTTTCCAAAAGATTTGGTATGCCCCCAGAAGACTTGATATTGCTTCCAGAAGACTTGTTAGTGATTCCAAATGATTTTTAAGTGCTTCCAGAAAGCTTGGTACTGTTTCCAAAAGATTTGATATGCTCCCTGAAGATTTGATATTGCTTCCAGAAGACTTGATACTGTTTCCAGAAGACTTTATACTGATCCTAGATAACTTGATACCGCTTCCAGAAAACATGAAATACTCCCAGAAGATGATAATGCTTCCAGAACACTTGATACTGCTTCCAAAAGACCTAAAATGCTTCTAGAAGACTTGATATTGCTTTCAGAAGACTTGATACTGTTTCCAGAAGAGTTGATATAGCTACCAGAAGACTTGAAATACATCCAAAAGACTTGATACTGCTTCCAGAAAACCTGAAATACCTCCAGAAGACTTGATACTGCTTCCAGAACACTTGGTGCTGCTTCCAGAAGACCGAAAATGCTTCTAAAAGACATGATATTGCTTCCAGAAGAACTGAAATACTTCCAGAAGACTTGATACTGCTTCTAGATTACTTAATACTGCTTCCAGAAAACCTGAAATACTTCCAGAAGACCGAAAATGCTTCCAAAGGACTTGATATTGCTTCTAGAAGAACTGAAATACTTCCAAAAGACTTGATACTGCTTCCAGAAGACTTGAAATATTTCCAGAAGACTTGATACTGCTTCCAGAAGACCTGAAATACTTCCAGAAGACTTGATACTGCTTCCAGAAGACCTGAAATATTTCCAAAAGACTTGATACTGCTTCTAAATTACTTAATACTGCTTCCAGAAAACCTGAAATACTTCCAGAAGACTTGATACTGCTTGCAGAACACTTGGTACTGCTTCCAGAAGACCGAAAATGCTTCTAAAAGACTTAATATTGCTACCAGAAGAACTGAAATACTTCCAGAAGACTTTATACTGCTATCAGGAGATTTGATACTGCTTCCAGAAGACTTAAAATGCTTCTAGAAGACTTAAAATACTTCCAAAAGACTTGATACTGCTTCCAGAAAACCTGAAATACTTCCAGAACACTTGATACTGCTTCCAGAAGACCTAAAATGCTTCTAGAAGACTGGATATTGTTTCCAGAAGACGTGATATTGCTACCAGAAGATTTAAAATACTTCCAAAAGACTTGATACTGCTTTCAGAAAACCTGAAATACTTCCAAAAGACTTGATACTACTTCCAGAACAACTGAAATACTTCCAGAAGAGTTGATACTGCTTCCAGAAAACCTGAAATACTTCCAGAAGATCCGAAACATTTCCAAAAACTTGATACTGCTTCCAGAAAACCGGAAATACTTCCAGAAGACTTTATATTGCTTCTAGAAGATTTGATGCTATTTCCAGAACACTTGATACTGCTTCCAGAAGACCTAAAATGCTTCTAGAAGACTGGATATTGCTTCCAGAAGGCTTGATACTGTTTCCAGAAAACTTGAAATACTTCCAGAAGACTTGATACAGCTTCCAGATGACTTAATACTGCTTCCAGAAGACCTGAAATACTTCCAAAAGACTTGATACTGCTGCCAAAAAACCTGAAATACTTCCAGAAGACTTTATATTGCGTCCAGAAGACTTAATGCTGTTTCTAGAACACTTGATACTGCTTCCAGAAGACCTAAAATGCTTCTAGAAGACTGGATATTGCTTCCAGAAGACTTGATACTGTTTTCAGAAGACGTGATATTGCTACCAGAAGACTTAAAATACTTCCAAAAGACTTGATACTACTTCCAGAAGACCTGAAATACTTCCAGAAGAGTTGATACTGCTTCTAAATGACTTGATACTGCTTCCAGAAAACCTGAAATACTTCCACAAGATCCGAAACATTTCCAAAAACTTGATACTGCTTCCAGAAAATCGGAAATATTTCCAGAAGACTTTATATTGCTTCCAGAAGATTTGATGCTATTTCCAGAACACTTGATACTGCTTCCAGAAGACCTAAAATGCTTCTAGAAGACTGGATATTGCTTCTAGAAGACTTGATACTGTTTCCAGAAGACTTGATATTGCTACCAGAAGACTTAAAATACTTCTAAAAGACTTGATACTGTTTCCAGAAAACTTAAAATACTTCCAGAAGACTTGATACAGCTTCTAGATGACTTAATACTGCTTCCAGAAGACCTGAAATACTTCCAGAAGATCTGAAATACTTCCAAAAGACTTGATACTGCTGCCAGAAAACTTAAAATACTTCCAGAAGACTTGATACAGCTTCTAGATGACTTAATACTGCTTCCAGAAGACCTGAAATACTTCCAGAAGATCTGAAATACTTCCAAAAGACTTGATACTGCTGCCAGAAAACCTGAAATACTTCCAGAAGACTTTATATTGCATCCAGAAGACTTGATACTGTTTCTAGAACACTTGATACTGCTTCCAGAAGACCTAAAATGCTTCTAGAAGACTGGATATTGCTTCCAGAAGACTTGATACTGTTTTCAAAAGACGTGATATTGCTACCAGAAGACTTAAAATACTTCCAAAAGACTTGATACTACTTCCAGAAGACCTGAAATACTTCCAGAAGAGTTGATACTGCTTCTAGATGACTTGATACTGCTTCCAGAAAACCTGAAATACTTCCACAAGATCCGAAACATTTCCAAAAACTTGATACTGCTTCCAGAAAATCGGAAATACTTCCACAAGACTTTATATTGCTTCCAGAAGATTTGATGCTATTTCCAGAACACTTGATACTGCTTCCAGAAGACCTAAAATGCTTCTAGAAGACTGGATATTGCTTCTAGAAGACTTGATACTGTTTCCAGAAGACTTGATATTGCTACCAGAAGACTTAAAATACTTCTAAAAGACTTGATACTGTTTCCAGAAAACTTAAAATACTTCCAGAAGACTTGATACAGCTTCTAGATGACTTAATACTGCTTCCAGAAGACCTGAAATACTTCCAGAAGATCTGAAATACTTCCAAAAGACTTGATACTGCTGCCAGAAAACCTGAAATACTTCCAGAAGACTTTATATTGCGTCCAGAAGGCTTGATACTGTTTCTAGAACACTTGATACTACTTCCAGAAGACCTAAAATGCTTCTAGAAGACTGGATATTGCTTCCAGAAGACTTGATACTGTTTTCAGAAGACGTGATATTGCTACCAGAAGACTTAAAATACTTCCAAAAGACTTGACACTGTTTCCAGAAAACTTAAAATACCTCTAGAAGACTTGATACTGCTTCTAGATGACTTAATACTGTTTCCAGAAGACCTAATATGGTTTCAAAAAGACTTGATATTGCTT
Source organism: Onthophagus sagittarius (assembly GCA_036711965.1). Lineage (NCBI taxonomy): Eukaryota > Metazoa > Arthropoda > Insecta > Coleoptera > Scarabaeidae > Onthophagus > Onthophagus sagittarius. The sequence goes on along the minus strand of JASERS010000010.1, from coordinate 18,294,443 downwards.
CCCGAAGACTTGCTAGTGCTTCTAAATGATTTGTAGTGCTTCCAGAAGACTTGGTACTGCTTCCAAAAAATTTGAAAAACTCCCAGAAAACTTGATATTGTTTTCAGAAGACTTCCAATAGCTCCAGAAGATTTGATACTGTTTTTAGATGACTTAAAATGCTTCCAGAAGACTAGCTACTGCTTCTAGAAGACTTAAAATGCTTCCAGAAGACGTAATACGGCTACAAAAAGACTTGATATTGCTTCCAGAAGACTGGCTAGTACTTCTAGATGATTTGAACTGCTTCCAAAAGACTTGCTACTACTTCTAAAAGATTTGAGAAGCTTCCAGAAGATTTGATATTACTTCCAGAAGACTTCCAATAGTTCCAGAATATTTGATACTACTTCCAGAAGACCTAATATGGCTTCAAAAAGACTTGATTTTGCTTCCCGAAGATTTGCTAGTGCTTCTAAATGATTTGAAGTGCTTCCAGAAGACTTGGTACTACTTTCAAAAGATTTGAAAAGCTTCCAGAAGACTTGATATTACTTCCAGAAGACCTGAAATACTTCCAGAAGAGTTGATACTGCTTCTAGATGACTTGATACTGCTTCCAGAAAACCTGAAATACTTCCACAAGATCCGAAACATTTCCAAAAACTTGATACTGCTTCCAGAAAATCGGAAATACTTCCACAAGACTTTATATTGCTTCCAGAAGATTTGATGCTATTTCCAGAACACTTGATACTGCTTCCAGAAGACCTAAAATGCTTCTAGAAGACTGGATATTGCTTCTAGAAGACTTGATATTGCTACCAGAAGACTTAAAATACTTCTAAAAGACTTGATACTGTTTCCAGAAGACTTGATATTGCTACCAGAAGACTTAAAATACTTCTAAAAGACTTGATACTGTTTCCAGAAAACTTAAAATACTTCCAGAAGACTTGATACAGCTTCTAGATGACTTAATACTGCTTCCAGAAGACCTGAAATACTTCCAGAAGATCTGAAATACTTCCAAAAGACTTGATACTGCTGCCAGAAAACCTGAAATACTTCCAGAAGACTTTATATTGCATCCAGAAGACTTGATACTGTTTCTAGAACACTTGATACTGCTTCCAGAAGACCTAAAATGCTTCTAGAAGACTGGATATTGCTTCCAGAAGACTTGATACTGTTTCCAGAAGACTTGATATTGCTACCAGAAGACTTAAAATACTTCTAAAAGACTTGATACTGTTTCCAGAAAACTTAAAATACCTCTAGAAGACTTGATACAGCTTCCAGATGACTTAATACTGCTTCCAGAAGACCTAATATGGTTTCAAAAAGACTTGATATTGCTTCCCGAAGACTTGCTAGTGCTTCTAAATGATTGGTAGTGCTTCCAGAAGACTTGGTACTGCTTCCAAAAAATTTGAAAAACTCCCAGAAAACTTGATATTGTTTTCAGAAGACTTCCAATAGCTCCAGAAGATTTGATACTGTTTTTAGATGACTTAAAATGCTTCCAGAAGACTAGCTACTGCTTCTAGAAGACTTAAAATGCTTCCAGAAGACGTAATACGGCTACAAAAAGACTTGATATTGCTTCCAGAAGACTGGCTAGTACTTCTAGATGATTTGAACTGCTTCCAAAAGACTTGCTACTACTTCTAAAAGATTTGAGAAGCTTCCAGAAGATTTGATATTACTTCCAGAAGACTTCCAATAGTTCCAGAATATTTGATACTACTTCCAGAAGACCTAATATGGCTTCAAAAAGACTTGATTTTGCTTCCCGAAGATTTGCTAGTGCTTCTAAATGATTTGAAGTGCTTCCAGAAGACTTGGTACTACTTTCAAAAGATTTGAAAAGCTTCCAGAAGACTTGATATTACTTCCAGAAGAATTCCAATACCTTCAGAAAATTTGATATTGCTTCTAGAAGACTTAAAATGCTTCCAAAAGACCTAATATGGCTTCAAAAAGACTTGATTTTGCTTCCAGAAGACTTACTACTACTTTTAAAAGATTTGAAAAGCTTCCAGAAGACTTGCTAGTGCTTCTAAATGATTTGAAGTGCTTCCAGGAAAACTTAGTATTGCTTCCAAACGATTTGAAAAGCTCCCAAAAGACTTGATATTCCTTTCAGAAGACTTGCAATAACTCCAAAAATTGCATATAGTTTCGCGGAAAATCGCAGATTAGCAAGATGCGGTTATTTCTAAAACGACCAGATTCAACACAATTTCTACCAAAATGTGATTAATAATTTGTTATCTTCTACATGGAGGCTTTTTATTAATTTAAAATAAACTATTTTTGACCACAACTCCTCCAACAGTCACATTAAAATAAATAATAATGGTAAACTGTTGGAGGAGTTTTGGTCAAAATTGTTTATTTTAAAGTGATTAATACCAATCTTTCAAAATAAGGACTCGTTATGTTTTTTAAGAGTAAATTTCAAATCAACATATGATACGCAGAAATATTCAACGTTTACAATAAATTTTACCGTAATTTTTTTCATTAAGCGATTTCGAAGATATCGACCTCTAAAATAAGGGGCCTTGACTTTTGGCACGGAGTTTAGTTTTATATCATTAAATCTCTCATTCGGGTTTAGCCGTCTTGGAAGATGTTTCTAGTTCTAGATCTAGAGTTGGATCTAGTTTTACTTCAATTCTGAAATAGAGTACTGATTCGGCATTTGAATTGAAATAAAACTAAACCTAGAACGACATTTTTCTTTAATTTGTTTCGTTCATCCTGGGACACCACATCTTAGGACGGCACTCCTATTAAGAAATCAAAAAGTTATAAAAGTGTTAAGTATTAAAATCAGCTTTAATCCCCTTCTGATAAACACGATCCAATCCTAATTTAAAAAAAAAATTATTTCAATTTAATTAATAAATGAATTCTAGATAGATACAAGGCGGACGATATAAGTTTAGAATGGACAAACGGAAGTTCCGCGGTAACTCTCGGCGATGATATGTTAATCCCATTATTCACGGTCGAACGGTTTTGGACCGATAGAGGTTTGATCGCCCTGGATTCCGGCGAATATTCAACATTAACGCTTTATTTCAAATTCGCAAGAAGGACGGGCTATTATCTGGTCCAAATTTATATTCCTTGCGCGATGGCGTTCATTGTATCGTGCTTCCCGTTCTGGTTAAACCCGAAATTGATTACAGCCCGAGTTTTAATCGGTGCAAAAAATTTTTTATCAAATCGACAACAAAATTTGATTAATCCGCAAATTTGATTTTAGGAAGTGGCGTTCTTTTATCGACATCCCTCCAAGTGTCCAACGTAAACTCGAAAATGCCCAAGGTGCCGTACACAAAAGCGATCGACGTTTTCACCGGAATGACTTTAACGTTCGTTTTTTGCGCTTTATTGGAAACGGTTTTTGTTCATGTAACCGAAGCCAAATCGATTCGAAAACTTGAAACTCAAGAATCCGTCGTGAAGGATGATGTGGAACAGGTCGGAATTAATTTTATTAATTAATTAGGATTAATTGATTTATTTTTAGGTTGAAAAATCGGATAAATTGAACGCTATCGTTAAAATGAAAGCTTGGATGTTTGATGATCACGAAACTTTAAACGATATCGATGCAGCGTCAAGAGCTTTATTTCCAATGAGTTATATCTTGTTTCTTTTTATTTATAGTCTTACGTGCGTCTCATTAATTATGGAATAAATAAAATGATTTGCCATCTTTGGGAAAATTGCTGAATTGGCGATTTTAGTAGGAAACTTGGCTAAAATAGCAAATATTTTTCAAATCATCGTTTTATTATAACAAAAAAATAACTTTGTTAAAAACATGCGCAATTAATTGAAATTAATCGATCCACATTTAAATCTATTACAATAAATGTTACATTAATAACATGATTGTTTATTATAAAAAAAATAATAATGAGGCACAATTCTTTTCCATCTCCCACAAAACATTTTAACATTTTTCCTTCCACTCCGATTTTACATCATTTTCCTAATACTTACATCGTTTTTATTTTTAAATTTCATTTATTCCTCGAATTTCATTCCACACCGTTTATTTATATTTGTTTCTTTTTTGCTTCATTTTGCTTTTCTATTTTTAATATAGTACTTTTTAAAATCTCTCTTATTATTATTATTATTATTATTAATTCTTTCAAATCAATCTTTAACGTTTTAAATTTCGATTTACATTCACCTTTTTTATTATTATTTTTACATCGTAACAAAACTGTTCAATTGCTGAAGAGTATCCGCTTCCAACGTTTGCAACAACTGTTGGTAATTAACCGGTCCAAGTTGATTTCGCAACTCAACAATTTGCGATTGGAGGTAATCTCGAAGACAAACCGTGTGAATCGGGTCGATCTTTAACAGTTGATTCTTGCGGTGCTCGTGATCCGTCTCGTATTCGCGATCGTCCGGATAATAGCCCTGAAATTGAAATTGATATTGATCTTGAGGATCCGCGCTCAGCTCTTCGCCGAGATTCGGCATCAATAACGAATCGGAGGAGGTTCCATTATCGTCGTATTTAGTTATGTCGTTTAATGTTTCCAAAATGTTTAACATGATTCCGTTGAAGCGTTCTAAAACCGGGCCGCTTTGTGATGTTAATAAATTTGATAATGCTAAGGCTAAATAAAAAAAAATTTAAATAAATTTTAATAAAATAAAGTTGGTACTCAATAAAACGGATTAATGTGAGGAAGAGCCAAATGTTTTTTTATAAAAAAATTTATACTCACAGGAACTCGTAAGAACCCTTTGAATCTAGAAAGTTTTACATTAACACATTGACTACCAAAGTATATTTAAAAAAATCGCTCTTTATCTGAATTGAAGTTGTCATTAATTATTTTTATTTTAATTTCAATCTTCAATTGAACTTTTTATTCCTAATTCAGTCCTAAAATTTTATTGAGAGTTGATACTGCTTCTAGAAGATTTGAAATTCTTCCATAAGATTTGAAATTGTTCCAGAAGACTTGACACTGCATTTGAAAGGCTTGAAATCCTTTTCAAAAAGACGTAATATACTTCTAGAAGGCTGAAAATGCTATGAGAAAACTGGAATCTGTTTCTTGACGATTTAATACTGCTTCTAGAAGACTTCATATTGCTTCTACAAGAACTGAAATGCTTTCAGATGATTAAATACTGCTTCCAGAAGACCTAAAATGCTTCTAGAAGACTTAGTATTGCTTCCAGAAGACTTGATACTGCTTCCAAAAGACTTGATACTGCTTCCAGAAGACTTGGTACTGTTTCCAGAAGACTTGATACTGCTTCTAGAAGACTTAATACTGCTTCCAGAAGACCTAAAATACTTCCAGAAAACATCATACTGCTTCCAGAAGACCTAAAATACTTCCAGAAGACTTGATACTTCTTCCAAAGGACCTGGAAAACCTCCAGAAGACTTGATACTGCTTCTAGAAAACTTGATACTGCTACCAGAAGACATAAAATGCTTCTAGAAGACTTGAAATTGCTTCCAGAAGACTTGATATTGCTGCCAGAAGACTTGATACTATTGCCAGAAGATCTGAAATGCTTCTAAAAAACTTGATAATGCTTCCAAAAGAATGCAATGCTTCAAGAAAACTTGATATTGCATCTGGAAGAGTTAGTACTGCATCTACAAGAGTTAATACTGCTTCCAGTAGAATTGGTACTGCTTCCAGAAAACCTGGAATACTTCCAAAAGACCTGAAATAATTCCAGAAGACTTGATACCGCTTCCAGAAGACTTGATACCGCTTCCAGAAGACTTGATACCGCTTCCAGAAGACTTGATATTGTTTCCAGAAGACCTGAAATACTTCCAAAAAACTTGATACTGCTTCCACAAGACCTAAAATGCTTCCAGAAAACCTAAAATGCTTCTAGAAGACTTGAAATTGCTTCCAGAAGACTTGATATTGCTGCCAGAAGACTTGATACTATTGCCAGAAGACTTGAAATGCTTCTAAAAAACTTGATAGTGCTTCCAAAAGAATGCAATGCTTCAAGAAAACTTGATATTGCATCTGGAAGAGTTAGTACTGCATCTACAAGAGTTAATACTGCTTCCAGTAGAGTTGGTACTGCTTGCAGAAAACCTGGAATACTTCCAAAAGACCTGAAATAATTCCAGAAGACTTGATACCGCTTCCAGAAGACTTGATACTGTTTCCAGAAGACCTGAAATACTTCCAAAAAACTTGATACTGCTTCCAGAAGACCTAAAATGCTTCCAGAAAACCTAAAATACTTCTAGAAGACTTGATATTGCTTCCAAAAATTTGATACTGCTTCGAGAAAACTTGATACTACTTCCAGAAGACTTGGTACTGTTTCAAAAAGACTTGATACTGCTTCTAGAAGACTTAATACTGCATCCAGAAGACCTAAAATACTTCCAGAAGACTTGATACTTCTTACAAAAGGCCTGGAAGACATCCAGAAAACCTAAAATGCTTCTAGAAGACTTGAAATTGCTTCTAGATGACTTGATATTGCTGCCAGAAGACTTGATACCGTTTCTAGAAGACCTGAAATACTTCCAAAAAACTTGATACTGCTTCCAGAAGACCTAAAATGCTTTCAAAAGACCTAAAATGCTTCCAGAAGACCTAAAATGCTTCTAGAAAACTTGATATTGCTTCCAAAAGGTTTGTTACTGCTTCGAGAAGACTTGATACTACTTCCAGAAGACTTGGTACTGTTTCCAGAAGACTTGATACTGCTTCTAGAAGACTTAATACTGCATCCAGAAGACCTAAAATACTTCCAGAAGACTTGATACTTCTTACAAAAGGCCTGGAAGACATCCAGAAGACCTAAAATGCTTCTAGAAGACTTGAAATTGCTTCTAGATGACTTGATATTGCTGCCAGAAGACTTGATACCGTTTCTAGAAGACCTGAAATACTTCCAAAAAACTTGATACTGCTTCCAGAAGACCTAAAATGCTTTCAAAAGACCTAAAATGCTTCCAGAAGACCTAAAATGCTTCTAGAAAACTTGATATTGCTTCCAAAAGGTTTGTTACTGCTTCGAGAAGACTTGGTACTGTTTCCAAAAGACTTGATACTGCTTCTAGAAGACTTAATACTGCATCCAGAAGACCTAAAATACTTCCAGAAGACTTGATACTTCTTACAAAAGGCCTGGAAGATATCCAGAAGACCTAAAATGCTTCTAGAAGACTTGAAATTGCTTCCAGATGATTTGATATTGCTGCCAGAAGACTTGATACTGTTTCCAGAAGACCTGAAATGCTTCTAAAACACTTGATAATGTTTCCAAAAGAATACAATGCTTCAAGAAAACTTGATACTGCATCTGAAAGAGTTAATAGTGCTTCCAGAAAAGTTGGTACTGCTCCCAGAAAACCTGGAATACTTTCAGAAGACCTGAAATATTTCCAGAAGACTTGATACTGTATCCAGAAGACCTGAAATACTTCCAAAAATTTGATACTGCTTCCAGAAGACCTAAAATGCTTCCAGAAGACTTAAAATACTTCTAGAAGACTTGATATTGCTTCCAAAAGACTTGGTACTGTTTCCAAAAGACTTGATACTGCTTTTAGAAGACTTAATACTACATCCAGAAGACCTAAAATACTTCCAAAAAACATCATACTGCTTCCAGAAGACCTAAAATGCTTCTAGAAGACTTGAAATTGCTTCCAGAAGACTTGATATTGCTGCCAGAAGACTTCATACTGTTACCACAAGACCTGAAATGCTTCTAAAAACTTGATAATGCTTCCAAAAGAATGCAATGCTTCAAGAAAACTTGATACTGCATCTGAAAGAGTTATTAAAACCTGGAATACTACCAGAAGACCTGAAATATTTCCAGAAGACTTGATACCGCTTCCAGAAGACTTGATACTGTTTCCAGAAGACCTGAAATACTTCCAAAAAACTTGATACTGCTTCCAGAAGCCCTAAAATACTTCTAGAAGACTTGATATTGCTTCCAAAAGATTTGATGCTGCTTCGAGAAGACTTGATACTGCTTCCAGAAGACCTGAAATGCTTCCAAAAAACTTGATACTGCTTCCAGAAGATCTAAAATGCTTCCAGAAGACCTAAAATGCTTCTAGAAGACTTGAAATTGTTTCCAGAAGACTTGATATTGCTGCCAGAAGACTTCATACTGTTACCACAAGACCTGAAATGCTTCTAAAAACTTGATAATGCTTCCAAAAGAATGCAATGCTTCAAGAAAACTTGATACAGCATCTGAAAGAGTTAATACTGCGTCCAGAAGAGTTGGTACTGCTTTCAGAAAACCTGGAATACTACCAGAAGACCTGAAATATTTCCAGAAGACTTGATACCGCTTCCAGAAGACTTGATACTGTTTCCAGAAGACCTGAAATACTTCCAAAAAACTTAATACTGCTTCCAGAAGACCTAAAATACTTCTAGAAGACTTGATATTGCTTCCAAAAGATTTGATGCTGCTTCGAGAAGACTTGATACTGCTTCCAGAAGACCTGAAATACTTCCAAAAAACTTGATACTGCTTCCAAAAGATCTAAAATGCATCCAGAAGACCTAAAATGCTTCTAGAAGACCTGATATATTTTCAAAAGACTTGATACTGCTTCCAGAAGACCTGAAATGCTTCCAAAAAACTTGATACTGCTTCCAGAAGATTTGATATTGCTTCCAAAAGATTTGATGCTGCTTCGAGAAGACTTGATACTGCTTCCAGAAGACCTGAAATACTTCCAAAAAACTTGATACTGCTTCCAGAGATCTAAAATGCTTCCAGAAGACCTAAAATGCTTCTAGAAGACTTGATATTGGTTCGAGAAGACTTGATACTGCTTCCAGAAGACCTGAAATACTTCCAAAAAACTTGATACTGCTTCCAGAGAGCTAAAATGCTTCCAGAAGACCTAAAATGCTTCTAGAAGACTTGATATTGGTTCGAGAAGACTTGATACTTCTTCCAGAAGACCTGAAATACTTCTAAAAAACTTGATACTGCTTCCAAAAGATCTAAAATGCATCCAGAAGACCTAAAATGCTTCTAGAAGACCTGATATATTTTCAAAAGACTTGATACTGCTTCCAGAAGACCTGAAATGCTTCCAAAAAACTTGATACTGCTTCCAGAAGATCTAAAATGCTTCCAGAAGATTTGATATTGCTTCCAGAATACCTGAAATGCTTCCAGAAGACTTGATACTGCTTCCAGAAGACCTGAAATGCTTCCAGAAGACTTGATACTGCTTCCAGAAGACCTGAAATGCTTCCAGAAGACTTGATACTGCTTCCAGAAGACTTGGTACTGCTTCCAAAAGACCTGAAATGCTTCCAGAAGATTTGATATTGTTTCCAGAAGATTTTATACTGCTTCCAAGCAACTTGTAATACTTCCAGAAGACTTGATACTGCTTCTAGAAGACCTGCAATATTTTCAAAAGACTTGATACTGCTGCCAGAACACTTGATACTGCTTCCAGAAGACCTGAAATACTTCCAGAATATTTTATACTGCTTCCAGAAGACTTGGTACTGCTTATAAAAGACCTGATACTTTCAGAAGACTTGATACTGCTTCCAGAAGACCTGAAATACTTTTAGAAGACTTGATACTGCTTCCAGAATACTTGATATAGTTATAAAAGGTTAACAATGCTATTAGAAGACTTAACACTGTTTCGTGAAGAGTTATAGTACTTTTAGAAGGACTGAAATGCTTCCAGAAAACTTGATACTACTTTCAGAAGACTTGATATTGCTTCTTGGAGAGTTGATACTGCTTCCAGGAGACATAAAATGCTTCCAGAAGATTTGATAATGCTTCCAAAAAACCTAAAGTGCTTCCACAACACTTGGTATTGCTTGTAAAAGGATTGATACTGCTTCCTAGAAGACCTGTAATGCTTCCAGAAAATTTGATACTGGTTCCAGAAAACCTAAAATACTTTCAGAAGACTTGATACGGCAACCAGAAGACATGATACTGTTTCTAAGAGGCTTATCATTGCTTCTAGGAGACTTGATACTGGTTCCAGAAGACCTGAAATACTTCCAGAAGACTTGATACTGCTTCCAGGAAATCTGAAATACTTCCAGAAGACTAGATACTGCTTCTAGAAGACTTGAAACTGCTTCTAGGAAACTTGATACTACTTTCAAAAAATGTGTAGTGCTTCTAGAAGTCTTGAAATGCTTCCAGAAGGCCTGCTAGTTCCCTTAGAAGATTTGATGCTGCGTACAGAAGACTTGATATAATAATAATATTAAAGCTTTTTTTAGAGATTCGTCGTTTGAGTCTTTAATAATTCAGAATTTTGACAAGTATCCATGTTGTAAATGGATGAAATTAAAGGAAAGATAATATTTAAACTTCTGAACTTGCTTTTTTTATATAAATAGGTACCGGTTTCAGAAATTTACTCCATTATCAGCTGAAAGTGTTGTAGAAAAACCTAAGAATTACTATTTAACGTAAAATTTAACCACATTTTTAAGAAATTTTTGAAACTTTCTGATTAAGAATGTGCGGCAAATTGCAGAAAGTTCCAAATCCGACAATGATTATCCTCCGAACCATCTATTTCAAAAGATAAAATTGAAAATAGAACAAACTCAATAGATGAAATGATAGAAGAATTTCTTTTTCAACATTTGCCATCCAAAGTATTATGTCCACAATCAAGCCTTAAATAACAATTAAAATTACCATCCTTGATTTATACATCATATAGACAACTCTGGGAATACCCTTAGTTTATTCTCTACTATTTATATTCAAATATATTGATGTCTCTTCCCTTCAAAATCCGTTTTAACGAAGTCATTTTATCGTAAATCTACTTACAAAGTAATTTTCTTTGTTCCGGTTGCGAAATATTGCGCATTTTGCGCATCCAAATATCCAAAATTGTTGCTAAAACATCCTGTTCAGAGCAATTATGTCGCCCGGCTATAACTAAAAGAACCTCGCGGAATATCGAAGGGGACGATATCAAAACTCGGGAGAGTATGCAAAAATTTAACGACATTATGACGTAAACATCGTTGTCTTTATAAACAGATCTAAAAAGAAAAAAATGTTGAAAAAAAATTAATTAATACAAACAAAACTTACTCAAACATCCTAGGTAAAATCCTTTTAACGGTTTCGCACCCAATTTCCGGATTGGCCCTTATAAAAGTATCAACTAATCTCGTTAACATAATAAGCCCCTCGTTCCTCATATCGGACATCATCTCATCGCAAATTTTGATTATTTCCACTCCTTGCGTTCTCATTACATTTTCGGGATCTAAAAGCATATGCGCGGCGCAAATAATCAAACAAAGTCGTAAATTTTCGGAGGAATACTCCAACAACCCCGGCATATTATCGAATAATCGCATAAATTCGTTCGTCATAACCGGGGAGTTCTCTAAAACAGTTAACCATAACTCTAAACTATCCTCTAAAAGATACACGATAGCTCCTTGAGTCACATCCGTTCCTAATTGGATAACCGGAAGCAAAAACGGATTTAATTCGGCGCTAACGTGTCCTAAAGCGCGGACTAATTGTACCAAAGTTGCTACAATCGCCACCCTCAACATGTTATGGTCTTCGGATTCGGTCCATAAAAGTGGCAAGAAATGAATGAGGGCCGCTGTATGCGGACTGATTGTTTGTCCAACTCTCTCCACCATTAAAGTCATCACGTTTAAAACGTGCATTTTCGTTTCGCACTCTTTGGCCTCTTTTAACAACCCAAAAAGTAAATTGAAAGATCTATCTAAATACGGTCGAAATTGTTCCGAGTTGAACTCAAAGTCATCGATTGCGTGCCTCAAAGCGGTCGAGGCGGTTAATCTAACCGCCATGTCTTCATCGGACTCTAAAAGATTCGTTACGCAATTGTATAAAGCGGGGCGGAGTTCGGGTGATAATTTAATTCCGGTCCAATTTCCAATTAACGAGGTAACTCTGCGCCGGATTACGCGATAATTGTTGTCTTTTACTTTTAGTTCTTCGGTTAAAGTGTTCATGAACCATTGATCGAAATCGACCTAATAAGATTTAATTAGAAATGATTCATATTTTATTATTGATTAATTTACCTCATCGTACATGTCATAAGCTGCTAATCCGACGGCGTTATAAACGGCGTCTTTCTTTAAAATTCCGGCCATATCGTCAGGGGATACCATACAGTTCGTTTCGCGGATCATTTCTAGTAAAATCGGGGCTAAAGTTTCTCGAAATTCGTGGAAGAGCGTTACGAATATTGTTTCCATACTAGGCTAAAAAAATATTTTTTTTTTAATAAAGAGTAATTAAAATTAGCTAATAATCAAGCACTGAATGGCAAATAAAACTAGAACTGACACTAAACCAAGTACTAGAAAGATTCGGGTTGAGCCGTGCGTCTGAAGACAGAAAAACAGAAATTTAGAAGTTTTCATCAATTTTCTTCTATAACTGATCAATTTAAACCGATGGAAAAAAGATTTTCATAGAAAAAAAATTAGAATTAATCCCTAATATATATCCTATAAGTTATTTTATTCCACCGATTATTAGTACCAACCTAACAAAAAAAATGAAACATAATTTTGAGGATTTTGATTATTTTCGGTTGTAAGTAATTTATTTAGAAAGATGGAGATTTATTTTTCTTACAAAAAACGTTTAAAATTAACTTACAAAATGTATCTAATAAAGATATTTGCTCCATTAATCAGTGTTACCAACCCAACTTAATAAAAGCATAAATTTAGACGTTTTCATCAATTTTCTTCTATAACTGATTAATTTTAATCGATGGAAAAAAGGTTTTCATACAAAAAAGTATAGAATTAATCCCTAATACATATCCTATAAGATATTTTACTCCACCGATTATTAGTACCAACCTAACAAAAAAAAAATGAAACATAATTCTGAGGATTTTGATTATTTTCGGTTGTAAGTAATTTATTTAGAAAGATGGAGATTTATTTTTCTTACAAAAAACGTTTAAAATTAACTTACAAAATGTATCTAATAAAGATATTTGCTCCATTAATCAGTGTTACCAACCCAACTTAATAAAAGCATAAATTTAGACGTTTTCATCAATTTTCTTCTATAACTGATTAATTTTAATCGATGGAAAAAAGGTTTTCATACAAAAAAGTATAGAATTAATCCCTAATACATATCCTATAAGATATTTTACTCCACCGATTATTAGTACCAACCTAACAAAAAAAAAATGAAACATAATTTTGAGGATTTTGATTATTTTCGGTTGTAAGTAATTTATTTAGAAAGATGGAGATTTATTTTTCTTACAAAAAACGTTTAAAATTAACTTACAAAATGTATCTAATAAAGATATTTGCTCCATTAATCAGTGTTACCAACCCAACTTAATAAAAGCATAAATTTAGACGTTTTCATCAATTTTCTTCTATAACTGATTAATTTTAATCGATGGAAAAAAGGTTTTCATACAAAAAAGTATAGAATTAATCCCTAATACATATCCTATAAGATATTTTACTCCACCGATTATTAGTACCAACCTAACAAAAAAAAAATGAAACATAATTCTGAGGATTTTGATTATTTTCGGTTGTAAGTAATTTATTTAGAAAGATGGAGATTTATTTTTCTTACAAAAAACGTTTAAAATTAACTTACAAAATGTATCTAATAAAGATATTTGCTCCATTAATCAGTGTTACCAACCCAACTTAATAAAAGCATAAATTTAGACGTTTTCATCAATTTTCTTCTATAACTGATTAATTTTAATCGATGGAAAAAAGGTTTTCATACAAAAAAGTATAGAATTAATCCCTAATACATATTCTATAAGTTAATTTACTCCACCGATTATTAGTACCAACCTAACAAAAAAAAATGAAACCTAATTTTGAGGATTTTGATTATTTTCGATTGTAAATAACTTATTTTGAAAGATGGAGATTTATTTTTCTTACAAAAAACGTTTAAAATTAACTTACAAAATGTATCTAATAAAGATATTTGCTTCATTAATCAGTGTTACCAACCCAACTTAACAAAAGCAGAAATTTAGACGTTTTCATCAATTTTCTTCTATAACTGATTAATTTTAATCGATCAAAAAAAGGTTTTCATACAAAAAAGTTTAGTATTAATCCCTAATACATATTCTATAAGTTAATTTACTCCACCGATTATTAGTACCAACCTAACAAAAAAAAATGAAACATAATTTTGAGGATTTTGATTATTTTCGGTTGTAAGTAATTTATTTTGAAAGATGGAGATTTATTTTTCTTACAAAAAACGTTTAAAATTAACTTACAAAATGTATCTAATAAAGATATTTGCTCCATTAATCAGTGTTACCAACCCAACTTAATAAAAGCAGAAATTTAGACGTTTTCATCAATTTTCTTCTATAACTGATTAATTTTAATCAATGGAAAAAAGGTTTTCATACAAAAATGTTTAGAATTAATCCCTAATACATATCCTATAAGTTATTTTACTCCACCGATTATTAGCACCAACCTAGCAAAAAAAATGAAACCAAATTTTGAGGATTTTGATTATTTTTGGTTGTAAGTAACTTATTTTGAAAGATGGAGATTTATTTTTCTTACAAAAAACGTTTAAAATTAACTTATAAAATGTATCTAATAAAGATATTTGCTCCATTAATCAGTGTTACCAACCCAACTTAATAAAAGTGTAAATTTAGACGTTTTCATCAATTTTCTTCTATAACTGATTAATTTTAATCAATGGAAAAAAGGTTTTCATACAAAAATGTTTAGAATTAATCCCTAATACATATCCTATAAGTTATTTTACTCCACCGATTATTAGTACCAACCTAACAAAAAAAATGAAACTAAATTTTGAGGATTTTGATTATTTTCGGTTGTAAGTAACTTATTTACAAAGATGGAGATTTATTTTTCTTACAAAAAACGTTTCAAATTAGCTTATAAAATGGATCTAATAAAGATATTTGCTCCATTAATCAGTGTTACCAACCCAACTTAATAAAAATATAAATTTAGACGTTTTCATCAATTTTCTTCTATAACTGATTAATTTTAATCGATGGAAAAAAGGTTTTCATACAAAAAAATTTAGAATTAATCCCTAATACCTATCCTATAAGTTATTTTACTCCACTGATTATTAGTACCAACCTAACAAAAAAAATGAAACCTAATTTTGAGGATTTTGATTATTTTCGATTGTAAATAACTTATTTAGAAAGATGGAGATTTATTTTTCTTACAAAAAAAGTTTAAAATTAACTTACAACATGTATCTAATAAAGATATTTGCTCCATTAATCAGTGTTACCAACCCAACTTAATAAAAATATAAATTTAGACGTTTTCATCAATTTTCTTCTATAACTGATTAATTTTAATCGATGGAAAAAAGGTTTTCATACAAAAAAATTTAGAATTAATCCCTAATACCTATCCTATAAGTTATTTTACTCCACTGATTATTAGTACCAACCTAACAAAAAAAATGAAACCTAATTTTGAGGATTTTGATTATTTTCGATTGTAAATAACTTATTTTGAAAGATGGAGATTTATTTTTCTTACAAAAAACGTTTAAAATTAACTTACAAAATGTATCTAATAAAGATATTTGCTTCATTAATCAGTGTTACCAACCCAACTTAACAAAAGCAGAAATTTAGAAGTTTTCATCAATTTTCTTCTATAACTGATTAATTTTAATCGATGGAAAAAAGATTTTCATACAAAAAAGTTTAGAATTAATACCTAATACATATCCTATAAGTTAATTTACTCCACCGATTATTAGTACCAACCTAACAAAAAAAATGAAACCAAATTTTGAGGATTTTGATTATTTTTGGTTGTAAGTAACTTATTTAGAAAGATGGAGATTTATTTTTCTTACAAAAAACGTTTAAAATTAACTTACAAAATGTATCTAATAAAGATATTTGCTCCTTTAATCAGTGTTATCAACCCAACTTAATAAAAGCATAAATTTAGACGTTTTCATCAATTTTCTTCTATAACTGATTAATTTTAATCGATGGAAAAAAGGTTTTCATACAAAAATGTTTAGAATTAATCCCTAATACATATCGTATAAGTTATTTTACTCCACCGATTATTAGTACCAACCTAACAAAAAAAATGAAACTAAATTTTGAGGATTTTGATTATTTTCGGTTGTAAGTAACTTATTTACAAAGATGGAGATTTATTTTTCTTACAAAAAACGTTTCAAATTAGCTTATAAAATGGATCTAATAAAGATATTTGCTCCATTAATCAGTGTTACCAACCCAACTTAATAAAAATATAAATTTAGACGTTTTCATCAATTTTCTTCTATAACTGATTAATTTTAATCGATGGAAAAAAGATTTTCATACAAAAAAGTTTAGTATTAATCCTTAATACATATCCTGTAAGTTATTTTACTCCACCGGTCGGTAGTACCAACCTAACAAAAAAAATGAGACCTAATTTTGAGGATTTTGATTATTTTCGGTTGTAAGTAACTTATTTTGAAAGATGGAGATTTATTTTTCTTACAAAAAACGTTTAAAATTAACTTACAAAATGTATCTAATAAAGATATTTGCTCCATTAATCAGTGTTACCAACCCAACTTAATAAAAGCAGAAATTTAGACGTTTTCATCAATTTTCTTCTATAACTGATTAATTTTAATCAATGGAAAAAAGGTTTTCATACAAAAATGTTTAGAATTAATCCCTAATACATATCCTATAAGTTATTTTACTCCACCGATTATTAGCACCAACCTAGCAAAAAAAATGAAACCAAATTTTGAGGATTTTGATTATTTTTGGTTGTAAGTAACTTATTTTGAAAGATGGAGATTTATTTTTCTTACAAAAAACGTTTAAAATTAACTTATAAAATGTATCTAATAAAGATATTTGCTCCATTAATCAGTGTTACCAACCCAACTTAATAAAAGTGTAAATTTAGACGTTTTCATCAATTTTCTTCTATAACTGATTAATTTTAATCAATGGAAAAAAGGTTTTCATACAAAAATGTTTAGAATTAATCCCTAATACATATCCTATAAGTTATTTTACTCCACCGATTATTAGTACCAACCTAACAAAAAAAATGAAACTAAATTTTGAGGATTTTGATTATTTTCGGTTGTAAGTAACTTATTTACAAAGATGGAGATTTATTTTTCTTACAAAAAACGTTTCAAATTAGCTTATAAAATGGATCTAATAAAGATATTTGCTCCATTAATCAGTGTTACCAACCCAACTTAATAAAAATATAAATTTAGACGTTTTCATCAATTTTCTTCTATAACTGATTAATTTTAATCGATGGAAAAAAGGTTTTCATACAAAAAAATTTAGAATTAATCCCTAATACCTATCCTATAAGTTATTTTACTCCACTGATTATTAGTACCAACCTAACAAAAAAAATGAAACCTAATTTTGAGGATTTTGATTATTTTCGATTGTAAATAACTTATTTAGAAAGATGGAGATTTATTTTTCTTACAAAAAAAGTTTAAAATTAACTTACAACATGTATCTAATAAAGATATTTGCTCCATTAATCAGTGTTACCAACCCAACTTAATAAAAATATAAATTTAGACGTTTTCATCAATTTTCTTCTATAACTGATTAATTTTAATCGATGGAAAAAAGGTTTTCATACAAAAAAATTTAGAATTAATCCCTAATACCTATCCTATAAGTTATTTTACTCCACTGATTATTAGTACCAACCTAACAAAAAAAATGAAACCTAATTTTGAGGATTTTGATTATTTTCGATTGTAAATAACTTATTTTGAAAGATGGAGATTTATTTTTCTTACAAAAAACGTTTAAAATTAACTTACAAAATGTATCTAATAAAGATATTTGCTTCATTAATCAGTGTTACCAACCCAACTTAACAAAAGCAGAAATTTAGAAGTTTTCATCAATTTTCTTCTATAACTGATTAATTTTAATCGATGGAAAAAAGATTTTCATACAAAAAAGTTTAGAATTAATACCTAATACATATCCTATAAGTTAATTTACTCCACCGATTATTAGTACCAACCTAACAAAAAAAATGAAACCAAATTTTGAGGATTTTGATTATTTTTGGTTGTAAGTAACTTATTTAGAAAGATGGAGATTTATTTTTCTTACAAAAAACGTTTAAAATTAACTTACAAAATGTATCTAATAAAGATATTTGCTCCTTTAATCAGTGTTATCAACCCAACTTAATAAAAGCATAAATTTAGACGTTTTCATCAATTTTCTTCTATAACTGATTAATTTTAATCGATGGAAAAAAGGTTTTCATACAAAAATGTTTAGAATTAATCCCTAATACATATCGTATAAGTTATTTTACTCCACCGATTATTAGTACCAACCTAACAAAAAAAATGAAACTAAATTTTGAGGATTTTGATTATTTTCGGTTGTAAGTAACTTATTTACAAAGATGGAGATTTATTTTTCTTACAAAAAACGTTTCAAATTAGCTTATAAAATGGATCTAATAAAGATATTTGCTCCATTAATCAGTGTTACCAACCCAACTTAATAAAAATATAAATTTAGACGTTTTCATCAATTTTCTTCTATAACTGATTAATTTTAATCGATGGAAAAAAGATTTTCATACAAAAAAGTTTAGTATTAATCCTTAATACATATCCTGTAAGTTATTTTACTCCACCGGTCGGTAGTACCAACCTAACAAAAAAAATGAGACCTAATTTTGAGGATTTTGATTATTTTCGGTTGTAAGTAACTTATTTTGAAAGATGGAGATTTATTTTTCTTACAAAAAACGTTTAAAATTAACTTACAAAATGTATCTAATAAAGATATTTGCTCCATTAATCAGTGTTACCAACCCAACTTAATAAAAGCAGAAATTTAGACGTTTTCATCAATTTTCTTCTATAACTGATTAATTTTAATCAATGGAAAAAAGGTTTTCATACAAAAATGTTTAGAATTAATCCCTAATACATATCCTATAAGTTATTTTACTCCACCGATTATTAGCACCAACCTAGCAAAAAAAATGAAACCAAATTTTGAGGATTTTGATTATTTTTGGTTGTAAGTAACTTATTTTGAAAGATGGAGATTTATTTTTCTTACAAAAAACGTTTAAAATTAACTTATAAAATGTATCTAATAAAGATATTTGCTCCATTAATCAGTGTTACCAACCCAACTTAATAAAAGTGTAAATTTAGACGTTTTCATCAATTTTCTTCTATAACTGATTAATTTTAATCAATGGAAAAAAGGTTTTCATACAAAAATGTTTAGAATTAATCCCTAATACATATCCTATAAGTTATTTTACTCCACCGATTATTAGTACCAACCTAACAAAAAAAATGAAACTAAATTTTGAGGATTTTGATTATTTTCGGTTGTAAGTAACTTATTTACAAAGATGGAGATTTATTTTTCTTACAAAAAACGTTTCAAATTAGCTTATAAAATGGATCTAATAAAGATATTTGCTCCATTAATCAGTGTTACCAACCCAACTTAATAAAAATATAAATTTAGACGTTTTCATCAATTTTCTTCTATAACTGATTAATTTTAATCGATGGAAAAAAGGTTTTCATACAAAAAAATTTAGAATTAATCCCTAATACCTATCCTATAAGTTATTTTACTCCACTGATTATTAGTACCAACCTAACAAAAAAAATGAAACCTAATTTTGAGGATTTTGATTATTTTCGATTGTAAATAACTTATTTAGAAAGATGGAGATTTATTTTTCTTACAAAAAAAGTTTAAAATTAACTTACAACATGTATCTAATAAAGATATTTGCTCCATTAATCAGTGTTACCAACCCAACTTAATAAAAATATAAATTTAGACGTTTTCATCAATTTTCTTCTATAACTGATTAATTTTAATCGATGGAAAAAAGGTTTTCATACAAAAAAATTTAGAATTAATCCCTAATACCTATCCTATAAGTTATTTTACTCCACTGATTATTAGTACCAACCTAACAAAAAAAATGAAACCTAATTTTGAGGATTTTGATTATTTTCGATTGTAAATAACTTATTTTGAAAGATGGAGATTTATTTTTCTTACAAAAAACGTTTAAAATTAACTTACAAAATGTATCTAATAAAGATATTTGCTTCATTAATCAGTGTTACCAACCCAACTTAACAAAAGCAGAAATTTAGAAGTTTTCATCAATTTTCTTCTATAACTGATTAATTTTAATCGATGGAAAAAAGATTTTCATACAAAAAAGTTTAGAATTAATACCTAATACATATCCTATAAGTTAATTTACTCCACCGATTATTAGTACCAACCTAACAAAAAAAATGAAACCAAATTTTGAGGATTTTGATTATTTTTGGTTGTAAGTAACTTATTTAGAAAGATGGAGATTTATTTTTCTTACAAAAAACGTTTAAAATTAACTTACAAAATGTATCTAATAAAGATATTTGCTCCTTTAATCAGTGTTATCAACCCAACTTAATAAAAGCATAAATTTAGACGTTTTCATCAATTTTCTTCTATAACTGATTAATTTTAATCGATGGAAAAAAGGTTTTCATACAAAAATGTTTAGAATTAATCCCTAATACATATCGTATAAGTTATTTTACTCCACCGATTATTAGTACCAACCTAACAAAAAAAATGAAACTAAATTTTGAGGATTTTGATTATTTTCGGTTGTAAGTAACTTATTTACAAAGATGGAGATTTATTTTTCTTACAAAAAACGTTTCAAATTAGCTTATAAAATGGATCTAATAAAGATATTTGCTCCATTAATCAGTGTTACCAACCCAACTTAATAAAAATATAAATTTAGACGTTTTCATCAATTTTCTTCTATAACTGATTAATTTTAATCGATGGAAAAAAGATTTTCATACAAAAAAGTTTAGTATTAATCCTTAATACATATCCTGTAAGTTATTTTACTCCACCGGTCGGTAGTACCAACCTAACAAAAAAAATGAGACCTAATTTTGAGGATTTTGATTATTTTCGGTTGTAAGTAACTTATTTTGAAAGATGGAGATTTATTTTTCTTACAAAAAACGTTTAAAATTAACTTACAAAATGTATCTAATAAAGATATTTGCTCCATTAATCAGTGTTACCAATCCAACTTAATAAAAGTGTAAATTTAGACATTTTCATGAATTTTCTTCTATAACTGATTAATTTTAACAGATGGAAAAAAGATTTTCATACAAAAAAGTTTAGTATTAATCCTTAATACATATCCTATAAGTTATTTTACTCCACCGGTCGGTAGTACCAACCTAACAAAAAAAATGAAACCAAATTTTGAGGATTTTGATTATTTTCGGTTGTAAGTAATTTATTTAGAAAGACGGAGATTTATTTTTCTTACAAAAAACGTTTAAAATTAACTTACAAAATGTATCTAATAAAGACATTTGCTCCATTAATCAGTGTTACCAACCCAACTTAATAAAAGCATAAATTTAGACGTTTTCATCAATTTTCTTCTATAACTGATTAATTTTAATCGATGGAAAAAAGATTTTCATACAAAAAAGTTTAGAATTAATCCCTAATACATATCCTATAAGTTATTTTATTCCACCGGTTGGTAGTACCAATCTAACAAAAAAAATGAAACCTAATTTTGAGGATTTTGATTATTTTCAGTTGTAAGTAACTTATTTATAAAGATGGAGATTTATTTTTCTTACAAAAAACGTTTCAAATTAACTTATAAAGTTGATCTAATGAAGATATTTGCTCAATCTTTCAAGGAAGTTAACAATTAAAAAAAAATCGAATGTATTTAAGGCTCTGCAGAAAAAAATTTCCGTGAAAATAAATTCCCAGGTATTTAAAAACACTAATCATAAATCATTATTACTTTTACAATGAAAAATTTCGTCATAATACCGCAACATTCCTAACAAAATGAGGCGATAAAAATTTTATGCAGAAAAGATTAATAATCGAACACAATGATTCAAATTCTCCGATTTAACACAATCACTAATTAAAAAAATGTTGAAAATATTTAAAAAATAAAACTAAAATCTTACCCTTAAACTATATTTCCAACTTTCTCCCACCTCATCGTGAACAAAATTTTCCGGATCACTATCCCAAGCCGTTAACTCATCCTGTGTTAACGGAAAATAATGGGAAACCAATTTCCTGCAAATTTCAGTCAAAGTGTTCGGTTGGAAGAAGGCCATTTTAATCTGATAAGCCCGTACAGTCTCGGGATCTTTAGTCAACTCAATAACTTTCGCGGGGCGATACTCCGTACACAACAAAATCCCTTTAATCAAATTAAAACATTGAATGACGAACCGCTCAAAAATAAATTCATGTCCTGCCGGTGTAAAAGCGTAATAAACGGCCAATTCAAGAGTGGGCTGAATAAAATCGACGAAAGCAAACGGGCGTACATCTAAAGTCGATAATAAAACTTTAGTGAGATGTACGATAAATTTTTCTGTCAATTCAAGCAAATATTGATGATTTTTGTTTCGTATTTGGCGCAAACATTCCAAGGAGGTTTTAATCCTTTCGAAAATCACTTTAAAAAAGTTCATACAATCCGTATTTTTTTGGGGCTGGTAAAATCCGTGTAACGAAAGTTTTCTTAATATTCTCAAAGATAATAACGCCTTTTCCAAGTTTATCACGATCACATCATTACTATTATTTTGTGCAACATTTTGGAAAAACATTTCCGTAAAACCGTTCCATAAATTTACGACAAACGAGAAAATACTAGCTGCGAAATCTTGAAAAAGTCTTCTATCTCCCGCTAAACGCTTCGAACATAAAGCTTTTATAACATTGTGCAATGTTAATAAACCCCTGTGCTGGACCAAACTGTTATTGCTCTCGACTACTTGCATTAAAGTCGGGAGGAGTTCCTCCCATTCTTTGGGGCAGTCCGTTCGAGCTATTTTAGCGATTAGCACCGCTTTTTGTGTTGCGATTTGATTAACGGGTTCGTTAAAACTACTTAAAAGGGAACGTTTCAAACTTTGTTTTTCCTCCTCGGAGATAGCGCTAAAAACGATTCATTAAAAAATTAAAAAGTGAGGTTAAAATTAAGATTTTAATAAAATTACTTCGGGGCAGATTTCCTCCAATACTTATCGACGCCGTTTTTAAAGCACAAAACCGCTATCCATCTCACGTTAACGTCTATGTTTAAATTAGATATGATATTCTAAAATGTAAGAAAAACATAACCTCAAAAAAAATTTTTTTTTATTTTTATCCTTAATTAATTAATATTAGAAATGATACATACCGATAAGACGGTGTAAAACCCCCTTTCGGTTTCCCATTCCAACAATTTCGCTTCGGCTGGTTTTAAAATTTCGGGATTTTGGCTGGAAGCCCGGTTAAGGACGTCCAAAACCATTTGTTCGGTGGTCACAGTTTCCATTTTTCCTCCAGGTAGATCTCCTTCGGGTGAGTTTCAAAGAACCCGATGGCTCATAGCTCCTTTAAAGATTTAATTACTTCGATTCGAGGTAAGCAATGATAGGCTCGAAAAGCTGTGTGCAAATGATTTTTAGGTTATGTTATCTGTCAATTCGCACGTCAGGGTATTCGGTTGAATCGAAAATACAAAATAATTATCGCCTTATTTAAAAAGCTCAAATCAATTAAGATTTGTTATTATCAATTGTGCCGATAAATCGTAAATAAATTAAAATGAATTGTGAATTTCGAATGAAAAAAGATTCGAATATTTCGCAGCTAATTTCACGTTATATGACTTGATATGACTTGAATCATTTAATTTTAAAGTCAATAATTAATAAATTATTAATTTATTTAGATTTATTAACGCATTTAATTAATTTAATAATTAATTTATTAATTAATAATAAATTAAATGACGATTTATAATTACGGCTATCTTCACTTAATTGAATCAAATTTGAATTTCAATTCCACCTTTAAATAAAAAAATTATTTTTGTAATTAACTTTATTAAATTATACAACAATTAAAGGCTTATCAACAAATTTTAATTTACTTAAATCTAAAGTACAATTTCTTAAATGTAAATGCGTAAAAGCGTTTTTATTAATTTATCTAAAAGGATATCTCAAAAACGAATTAAGATATTCAAGTGTGGTTTTGATTTCGAAAATGTCTATGCTTTCCTTTATAAAACCAAATAGACTTTATTAAGATATCTTAAGAAATCGATTTTCTACGATTTTTCAAAAATAATTAAGAAAAATTTTAATTTAATAAAATGCTACAAATTTAGGTTGAATTCAAAACTTGATATCTCAAAAACGAATTGAGATACTCACGTGCAGTTTTGTTATCAAAAAAGTGTATACTTTCCTTAATAGACTACAAAAAATTTCATAAAGATATCTTAAGAATTTGATTTTTTACGATTTTTTTTACTGGTTAAGGAAATTTTTAATTTTATGGAATGCTACAAATTTATTTTAAAAGATGTCTCAAAAACGAATTGAGATATTCAAGTATGGTTTTGATTTCGAAAATGTCTGTACTTTCCTTTATAAAACCCAATAGATTTCATTAAGATATCTTAAGAATTCGATTTTCTACGATTTTTCAAAAATAATTAAGAAAAATTTTAATTTAATAAAATGCTACAAATTTAGGTTGAATTCAAAACTTGATATCTCAAAAACGAATTGAGATACTCACGTGCAGTTTTGTTATCAAAAAAGTGTATACTTTCCTTAATAGACTACAAAAAATGTCATAAAGATATCTTAAGAATTTGATTTTTTACGATTTTTTTTTATTGATTAAGGAAATTTTTAATTTTATGGAATGCTACAAATTTATTTTAAAAGATATCTCAAAAACGAATTGAGATATTCAAGTATGGTTTTGATTTCGAAAATGTCTGTACTTTCCTTTATAAAACCCAATAGATTTCATTAAGATATCTTAAGAATTCGATTTTCTACGATTTTTCAAAAATAATTAAGAAAAATTTTAATTTAATAAAATGCTACAAATTTAGGTTGAATTCAAAACTTGATATCTCAAAAACGAATTGAGATACTCACGTGCAGTTTTGTTATCAAAAAAGTGTATACTTTCCTTAATAGACTACAAAAAATTTCATAAAGATATCTTAAGAATTTGATTTTTTACGATTTTTTTTACTGATTAAGGAAATTTTTAATTTTATGGAATGCTACAAATTTATTTTAAAAGATGTCTCAAAAACGAATTGAGATATTCAAGTATGGTTTTGATTTCGAAAATGTCTGTATTTTCCTTTATAAAACCCAATAGATTTCATTAAGATATCTTAAGAATTCGATTTTCTACGATTTTTCAAAAATAATTAAGAAAAATTTTAATTTAATAAAATGCTACTTAGGTTGAATTCAAAACTTGATATCTCAAAAACGAATTGAGATACTCACGTGCAGTTTTGTTATCAAAAAAGTGTATACTTTCCTTAATGGACTACAAAAAATTTCATAAAGATATCTTAAGAATTTGATTTTTTACGATTTTTTTTACTGGTTAAGGAAATTTTGATTTTTATGAAGTGCTACAAATATATTTTAAAAGATATCTCAAAAACGAATTGAGATATTCAAGTATGGCTTTGATTTCGAAAATGTACATACTTTTCTTTATAAAATCCAATCGATTTTATCAAGATATCTTAAGAATCCAATTTTTTACGATTTTCCAAAAATAATTAAGAAAAATTTTAATTTTATAAAATGCCACAAACTTAGGTTGAGTTTAAAACTTGATATCTCAAAAACGAATTGAGATACTCACGTGCAGTTTTGTTATCAAAAAAGTGGAAACTTTCCTTAATAGACTACAAAAAATTTCATAAAGATATCTTAAGAATTTGATTTTTTACGATTTTTTTTTATTGATTAAGGAAATTTTTAATTTTATGGAATGCTACAAATTTATTTTAAAAGATATCTCAAAAACGAATTGAGATATTCAAGTATGGTTTTGATTTCGAAAATGTCTGTACTTTCCTTTATAAAACCCAATAGATTTCATTAAGATATCTTAAGAATTCGATTTTCTACGATTTTTCAAAAATAATTAAGAAAAATTTTAATTTAATAAAATGCTACAAATTTAGGTTGAATTCAAAACTTGATATCTCAAAAACGAATTGAGATACTCACGTGCAGTTTTGTTATCAAAAAAGTGTATACTTTCCTTAATGGACTACAAAAAATTTCATAAAGATATCTTAAGAATTTGATTTTTTACGATTTTTTTTACTGGTTAAGGAAATTTTGATTTTTATGAAGTGCTACAAATATATTTTAAAAGATATCTCAAAAACGAATTGAGATATTCAAGTATGGCTTTGATTTCGAAAATGTACATACTTTTCTTTATAAAATCCAATCGATTTTATCAAGATATCTTAAGAATCCAATTTTTTACGATTTTCCAAAAATAATTAAGAAAAATTTTAATTTTATAAAATGCCACAAACTTAGGTTGAGTTTAAAACTTGATATCTCAAAAACGAATTGAGATACTCACGTGCAGTTTTGTTATCAAAAAAGTGGAAACTTTCCTTAATAGACTACAAAAAATTTCATAAAGATATCTTAAGAATTTGATTTTTTACGATTTTTTTTTATTGATTAAGGAAATTTTTAATTTTATGGAATGCTACAAATTTATTTTAATAGATATCTCAAAAACGAATTGAGATATTCAAGTATGGTTTTGATTTCGAAAATGTCTGTACTTTCCTTTATAAAACCCAATAGATTTCATTAAGATATCTTAAGAATTCGATTTTCTACGATTTTTCAAAAATAATTAAGAAAAATTTTAATTTCATAAAATGCCACAAACTGAGGTTGAATTCAAAACTTGATATCTCAAAAACGAATTGAGATACTCAAGTATAGTTTCGTTATCAGAAAAGTGTATACTTTCCTTAATAGTTTACAAACAATTTCATCAAGATATCTTAAGAATTCGATTTTTTACGATTCTTTTTACTAATCAAGGAAATTTTAATTTTTATGGAGTGCTACATATTTATCTTAAAAGATATCTCAAAAACGAATTGAGATAATCAAGTATGGTTTTGATTTCGAAAATGTCCATACTTTCCTTTATAAAACCAAATGGATTTTATTAAGATATCTTAAGATTTCGAGAGAGAGAGAAAGCAAGATTTATTCAAGCCATAAAAAAATAAAAAAATAACAACAGAGAAAAAAAATAACAATAATAAATACATATATAACAAAAATGCCGGCTTAAAAGGGCTATCGACCGTGGTCTTTCTGCCCGGGATAGAAATTCTTGATACTTGGTGCTTGAAACTAGTTTCGTAGTTTGCGTAGGATATGAAGGGAGTGGTGGGAAGATTGGGAAGCGATGAATAGGTTTTTTAAGGGGTCAATGGGGAAGTTGATGGCAGCATTATGGGATAAAATTTGTAGACGGATATGAATTGGAGGGATTTCGGTAAGGTTGTAGAGGAGTTCGTTGCTGGGATTGAAAAGTGGATTTTCGGGGTGTCGGATTCGCGAGACGCATCTAAGTGCAGATCTCTCCGCTACTTCGAGGTGGTACCTTGCTCCTCTGGATGCTTCGAAGAGGATTAGCGATGAGTACTCAATGACCGGTCTACAGATGGTCTTGTAGATGTGGGCAGCGCATTTAGTTGATATGCCGCGTCCTTGGTATGTAAGGGATCTAAAGTGCTTCGCCCGATTCGTCACTTTCATTTTTACCTTTATGGCATGGTCTGAAAATTTTAGTTCCCGGTCTATCGAGATTCCTAGGTATTTGGATATTGTAACGGAAGATATTATAGTGGATTGGATAGTTACGGTAGGGGAAGGAGCATGGATGGGAAGAAATGGAATGAAGAATTGGGTTTTAGAAGGATTAATTTGAATTCTCCATTTTTGTAGCCAACTCTCAGTGGATTGTATCAGCGACTGTAACCTTTGGACTGCGGATGAGATGGTTTTGCCGTGTGTTGCCAAGGTAGTGTCGTCAGCGTAGAGTAGAGCGTATGAGTCTAAGTCGAAGGTATCTGGATTGGGGTCGTAGATGTCACAGGAAAACAAGTTATAAAGTGTTGGAGAGAGGGGCGACCCTTGCGGGAGGCCTTGCTGGGGGGAGAATTTGCGGGAGAAGTAGCTTTTTAATCTGACTACTGAGGAGCGGTTGGAAAGGAATTGGTTGAGCAGATTAAGGAGGTAAGGTGGGATATCCAGTTTGCTAAGTTTGTATAGGAGTCCCCGATGCCATACTGAATCGAACGCTTTGCGTATATCCAAGAAGACTGCCGCAGAGTGGCGTTTTTGGAGGCGTGTCACTTGAAAGTTGGAGATTAGCACTGCCAGAGTATGGGACGTAGATCTACCAGATTGAAAGCCAAACTGGTAATTCGGTATTTTATGAGACATTACTTCCAATAGTTTGTTCTTAATGTGTGTTTCGAGGATCTTGCCAATGACGGGAAGAAGGGAGATAGGACGATAGTTGGATAGGTCAGATAGAGATGCTTCTTTTTTGGGAACGCAAATTATTATGGATGACTTCCAATCTTCGGGGAAATATTGGTTCATGAGGCAGTAGTTGAGGATTTTTATGATGTATTCATGAGAGGGAGGATTTAGCTTTCTCAGGATGTTTTTTGTGACATGGTCGTATCCAGGGGCGGTGCTTGTTCCTTTACTTAGAATTAAGTAGTATTCGTCCTCGTGGATGCGAGCATCTTCGGGAGTGTCGGCCTGGGTGGTGAAAGCAGATTTATACCAGTCATCTATTACTGCTTTGTTGACGGAGCAGGAGGAAGCATCCTCGGAGAATGAAAACACACGCTGGAGGTAATCCCCGTGGATGTTAACAATTTCCTCAGGATCGGTGTGTGATGTGCCATCTGAGGGGTCAATGAGTTGGTTGGTTTCAGGGGACTTTTGATACCTGGATAATTTCCGAAGTTCTTGCCAGTATTTTTTACCTTTTGATTTGTTGATTTTATCACAGGCTTCGATGTACTTTTCGCTTTTGAATTGTTTTATTAAGGCTTGAATATGTTTATTAAGTTCATTAAATTTCCTTTTTAGGTCGGGGATCTCAGACATTCTAAAGTCGCGGTATAATCGTCTCTTTTCTTTAATTAACCTTACGATGAATTTTGGTAATGGAAAATTGTAGTATTTTTCGACTTTATTTGGGCTGGCTTCGTCAATCAGTTTCCTGAGATTTTCATTAAAATCTGAAATCGTATCTTCGGTAATTATAGGATTGGTGCTGATGAATCCTGAGATGCCTGAGTTAACCACTTCCATATTGCATAGGTTGTAGTTTTTTATGATTTTTGGAATCGGTCTTGGGATGGGAGTCGTCAACTTCAGGTGAATCAGAATACCAAGGTGGTCGGAACACAGGTCGGGAATGACTGCAACGTGAGTTATCAAGGATCTTATATTTCTGAAGCAGAAGATCATGTCCGGAGTGGTACTTTGATTGTTTACCATGACAAACGTTGGAGCAGTTCTAATGCGGCTAAAATTGGTCGAAGATACGAATCGGTTGATTTGTCTTGTTTTGGTAGGGTTAGGATTAAAATCTCCAATGATTAAGCAATTGTGGTGCAGAGAAGCCATGTTGAAAATTGATTCTTCGATTTGGCTATGAGGATGAACGTAGATCAAGAATATGTGAAGAGCTTCTATGCCGATCATAATGGTGAAGTGAAGAGCATTGTTTAACTCAGAGTTAATTCTTGGGGGGTTGGACTTTCCCATTTGCACATGGCCACTGCTCCACCTCTCACGCCTCTGTTAATGATGTTGCCTGCTTTTTCAGTCACTCTCCAGTTTTTAAACTTGATTGCAGTCTTAGATTTTGTCTCAACAAACATTGCACAGTTGATGTGGTTGAAATTTATGAAGTTCCCAATGATATGGGATTTTGGATGGTAGCTGTTAATGTTTGCGTACAACACTCGTAGCTCCGTCATTGCTGCTTCTGTAAGATTGTGGATTGAGAACCGTGGCTTGGCTCTGTGGGAGACGGTTTGGAGACATCTTCAAGATCAATCATTATTACGTACATGAAGCTGCCCGAGAAAGCAACAAGTCGGAACCCTCGAAACTTGATATCTCAAAAACGAATTGAGATACTCTCGTATAATTTTATTACCGGAAAAGTGTATACTTTCCTTAATAATCAACAAAAAATTTCATTAAGATATCTTAAGAATTCGATTTTTTACGGTTTTTGTTTACTGATTAAGGAGATTTTTAATTTTATGGAACACTACAAATT
This sequence comes from Onthophagus sagittarius, assembly GCA_036711965.1. NCBI lineage: Eukaryota > Metazoa > Arthropoda > Insecta > Coleoptera > Scarabaeidae > Onthophagus > Onthophagus sagittarius. The sequence continues at coordinate 18,264,088 of JASERS010000010.1, read as the reverse complement.
TATTTTAAAAGATATCTCAAAAACGAATTGAGATATTCAAGTATGGTTTTGATTTCGAAAATGTCCATACTTTCCTTTATAAAACCAAATAGATTTTATTAAGATATCTTAAGATTTCAATTTTCTACGATTTTTCAAAAATTATTAAGAAAAATTTTAATTTCATAAAATGCCACAAACTTAGGTTGAATTCAAAACTTGATATCTCAAAAACGAATTGAGATACTCACGTGCAGTTTTGTTATCAAAAAAGTGTATACTTTCCTTAATAGACTACAAAAAATTTCATAAAGCTATCTTAAGAATTTGATTTTTTACGATTTTTTTTACTGATTAAGGAAATTTTTAATTTTATGGAATGCCACAAATTTATCTTAAAAGGTATCTCAAAAACGAATTGAGATATTCAAGTACGGTTTTGATTTCGAAAATGTCCATACTTTCCTTTATAAAACCAAATAGATTTTATTAAGATATCTTAAGAATTCGATTTTCTACGATTTTTCAAAAATAATTAAGAAATATTTTAATTTCATAAAATGCCACAAACTTAGGTTAAATTCAAAACTTGATATCTCAAAAACGAAGTGAGATACTCAAGTATAGTTTCGTTATCAGAAAAGTGTATACTTTCCTTAATAGACTGCAAAAAATTTCATAAAGATATCTTAAGAATTCGATTTTTTACGATTTTTTTATTGCTTAAGGAAATTTTTAATTTTATGAAATACTACAAATTTATTTTAAAAGGTATCTCAAAAACGAATTGAGATATTCAAGTATGGTTTTGATTTCGAAAATGTCCATACTTTCCTTTATAAAATCAAATAGATTTTATTAAGATATCTTAAGAATTCGATTTTCTACGATTTTTCAAATATAATTAAGAAAAATTTTTATTTCAGAAAATACTACAAATTTAAGTTGATGTCGAAACTTGATATCTCAAAAACGAATTGAGATACTCACGTGTAGTTTTCTTATCAAAAAAGTGTATACCTTCCTTAATAGACTACAAAAAATTTCATAAATATATCTTAAGAATTCGATTTTTTATCGATTTTTTTAATGATTAAGGAAATTTTTAGTTTTATGAAATACTACAAATTTATTTTAAAAGATATCTCAAAAACGAATTGAGATACTCAAATATGGTTTTGATTTCGAAAATGTCCATACTTTCCTTTATAAAACCCAATAGATTTTATTAAGATATCTTAAGAATACGATTTTCTACGATTTTTCAAAAATAATTAAGAAATATTTTAATTTCATAAAATGCAACAAACTTAGGTTGAGTTCGAAACTTGATATCTCAAAAACGAATTGAGATACTCACGTGCAGTTTTGTTATCAAAAAAGTGTATACATTCCTTAATAGACTACAAAAAATTTCATAAAGATATCTTAAGAATTCGATTTTTTACGATTTTTCAAAAATAATTAAGAAAAATTTTAATTTTATAATATGCCACAAATTTAGGTTGAGTTCGAAACTTGATATCTCAAAAACGAATTGAGATACTCACGTGCAGCTTCGTTATCAGAAAAGTGTATACTTTCCTTAATTATTTACAAACAATTTCATCAAGATATCTTAAGAATTCGATTTTTTACGATTTTTTTTACTAATCAAGGAAATTTTAATTTTTATGGAGTGCTACAAATTTATCTTAAAAGATATCTCAAAAATGAATTGAGATACTCACGTGCAGTTTTGTTATCAAAAAAGTGTATACTTTCCTTAATAGACTACAAAAAATTTCATAAAGATATCTTAAGAATTTGATTTTTTACGATTTTTTTTTACTGATTAAGGAAATTTTTAATTTTATGTAATGCTACAAATTTATTTTAAAAGATATCTCAAAAACGAATTGAGATATTCAAGTGTGGTTTTGATTTCGAAAATGTCCATACTTTCCCTTATAAAACCAAATGGATTTTATTAAGATATCTTAAGAATTCGATTTTCTACGATTTTTCAAAAATAATTAAGAAAAATTTTAATTTTATAAAATGCCACAAATTTAGGTTGAATTCAAAACTTGATATCTCAAAAACGAATTGAGATACTCACGTGCAGTTTTGTTATCAAAAAAGTGTACACTTTTCTTAATAGACTACAAAAAATTTCATAAAGATATCTTAAGAATTCGATTTTTTTATTGATTAAGTAAATTTTTAATTTTATGACATACTACAAATTTATTTTAAAAGATATCTCAAAAACGAATTGAGATATTCACGTATGGTTTTGATTTCGAAAATGTCTATGCTTTCCTTTATAAAACTCAATAGATTTTATTAAGATATCTTAAGAATTCGATTTTCTACGATTTTACAAAAATAATTAAGAAAAATTTTAATTTCATAAAATGTTACAAATTTAGGTTGAATTCGAAACTTGATATCTTAAAAACGAATTGAGACACTCACGTGCAGTTTTGTTATCAAAAAAGTGTATACTTTCCTTAATCGACTACAAAAAATTTCATCAAGATATCTTAAAATTCGATTTTTTACGATTTTTTTACTGATTAAGGAAATTTTTAATTTTATGAAATACTACAAATTTATTTTAAAAAATATCTCAAAAACGAATTGAGATATTCAAGTATGGTTTTGATTTCGAAAATGTCTATGCTTTCCTTCATAAAACCCCATAGATTTTATTAAGATATCTTAAGAATTCGATTTTCTACGATTTTTCAAAAATAATTGAGAAAAATTTTAATTTCATAAAATGCTACAAATTTAGGTTGAGTTCGAAACTTGATATCTCAAAAACGAATTGAGATACTCAGGTGTAGTTTCATTATCAGAAAAGTGTATACTTTCCTTAATAGACTACAAAAAATTTCATAAAGATATCTTAATAATTCGATTTTTTACGATTTTTCAAAAATTATTGAGAAAAATTTTAATTTCATAAAATGCTACAAATTTAGGTTGAATTCGAAACTTGATATCTCAAAAACGAATTGAGATACTCATGTGCAGTTTTGTTATCAAAAAAGTGTGTACTTTCCTTAATCGACTGCAAAAAATTTCATAAAGATATCTTAAGAATTCGATTTTTTACGATTTTTTTACTGATTAAGTAAATTTTTAATTTTATGAAATACTGCAAATTTATTATAAAAGATATCTCAAAAACGAATTAAGATATTCAAGTATAGTTTTGATTTCGAAAATGTCCATACTTTCCTTTATAAAACCAAATAGATTTTATTAAGATATCTTAAGAATTCGATTTTCTACGATTTTTCAAAAATAATTAAGAAAAATTTTAATTTCATAAAATGGTACAAATTTAGGTTGAATTCGAAACTTGATATCTCAAAAACGAATTGAGATACTCACGTGCAGTTTTGTTATCAAAAAAGTGTATAATTTCCTTAATAGACCACAAAAAATTTCATTAAGATATCTTAAGAATTCGATTTTTTACGATTTTTTTAATGATTAAGGAAATTTTTAATTTTATGAAATACTACAAATTTATTTTAAAAGATATCTCAAAAACGAATTGAGATATTCAAGTGTGGTTTTAATTTCGAAAATGTCTCTGCTTTCCTTTTTAAAACCCAATGGATTTTATTAAGATATCTTAAGAATTCGATTTTCTACGATTTTTCAAAAATAATTAAGAAAAATTTTAATTTCATAAAATGCTACAAATTTAGGTTGAATTCGAAACTTGATATCTCAAAAACGAATTGAGATACTCACGTGTAGTTTTGTTATCAAAAAAGTGTATACTTTCCTTAATCGACTACAAATAATTTTATAAAGATATCTTAAGAATTCGATTTTTTACGATTTTTCAAAAATAATTGAGAAAAATTTTAATTTCATAAAATGCTACAAATATAGGTTGAGTTCGAAACTTGATATCTCAAAAACGAATTGAGATACTCACGTGCAGTTTTGTTATCAAAAAAGTGTATACTTTCCTTAATCGACTACAAAAAATTTCATCAAGATATCTTAAAATTCGATTTTTTACGATTTTTTTACTGATTAAGGAAATTTTTAATTTTATGAAATACTACAAATTTATTTTAAAAAATATCTCAAAAACGAATTGAGATATTCAAGTATGGTTTTGATTTCGAAAATGTCTATGCTTTCTTTCATAAAACCCCATAGATTTTATTAAGATATCTTAAGAATTCAATTTTCTACGATTTTTCAAACATAATTAAGAAAAATTTTAATTTCATAGAATGCCACAAACTTAGGTTGAATTCAAAACTTGATATCTCAAAAACGAATTGAGATACTCACATACAGTTTTGTTATCAAAAAAGTGTATACATTCCTTAATAGACTACAACAAATTTCATTAAAATATTTTAAGAATTCGATTTTTTACGATTTCTTTACTAATTAAGTAATTTTTTAATTTTATGAAATTCCACAAATTTATTTTAAAAGATATCTCAAAAACGAATTGAGATACTCAAGTACGGTTTTGATTTCGAAAATGTCTATGCTTTCCTTTATAAAACCCCACAGATTTTATTAAGATATCTTAAGAATTCGATTTTCTACGATTTTTCAAAAATAATTAAGAAAAATTTTAATTTCCTAAAATGCCACAAACTTAGGTTGAGTACGAAACTTGATATCTCAAAAACGAATTGAGATACTCACGTGCAGTTTTGTTATCAAAAAAGTGTATACATTCTTTAATAGACTACAAAAAATTTCATAAAGATATCTTAAGAATTTGATTTTTTACGATTTTTTTTTACTGATTAAGGAAATTTTTAATTTTATGGAATGCTACAAATTTATCTTAAAAGATATTTTGAAAACGAATTAAGATATCCAAATATGGTTTTGATTTCGAAAATGTCTATACATTCCTTTATAAAACCCAATAAATTTTATCAAGATATCTTAAGAATCCAATTATTTACGATTTTTCAAAAATTGTTAAGAAAAATTTTAATTCAATAAAATGCTGCAAATTTAGGTTGAGTTCAAAACTTGATATCTCAAAAACTTATTCAGATTTATTAATGCATTCGATTAATTTAACAATTAATAATAAATTAAATAACCAGTTATAATTACGACATCTTCACTCGATTGAATTAAATTTGAATTTAAACCTTTAAATAAAAAGAAAGCTTTTATAATTAACTTTATTAAATTATACAACAATTAAAGGCTTATCAACAAATTTTAATTTACTTAAATCTAAAGTACAATTTCTTAAATGTAAATGCATTAAGTACGGTAAATAATTAAAGGCGTTTTCGTCGATATAATTAATTTTATTAAAACCTAAATCGATTTCTTTTAGATTATTGGAGCTTTTAAATAAATTTCTTGTAACATCCTTTAAATTGTTGTGGTTAAAATTGATAAATTTAAGTTTGGGGCATTTGAAGTCCCCCAAAATTCGATCGATTCGATTAAAAGAAACGTACAAATAAGTTAATTCGGGCATTACGTTAAAAGTTTCTGCATTAATCGTTTGCAGATTATTATCAGATAATCCTAAAGTGGTTAATTTTCTTAAATACACAAAGCAATCAACGTCTAAATGGTTAATTTCGTTCTTATACAAAGCCAAAGAATTCAAATTGGGGGTGAATTGGAATAAATTTTTCGAAATCGCTTTTATGTTGTTATTCGTTAAATCTAAACTTTGTAAATTACTCAATCCATCGAAAGCTTCATCATCGATCATTTTAATTTTGCAATTAATTAATTCTAAAATTTCTAACGAGTGGAGGCCTTTGAAAATTTGATTTTCCAAGATGTTGATGTTGTTGTCGGCGAATTTCATGATTAATAAGTTACTCAAACCCATAAAAGCATTTCTGTTTAGTTGTAAATCGTTAATTCTTGAAAATTGATACGACGTGAGACTTTTAAAATTTTCATGCAGGTGTTCGTTCGGATTGATTACGAATTTTTGAAGATCCTTTACAACAACGACGCTCGTTGTTGGATCGATTTCTTCGTAAACATCTTTTATCGACGTAATCGAACCGGCACAATGCACGACTTGCTTACCCATTGTTGAAAAACATTTCGAAGAAGTTAATCCGGGCATTGTTATTAGTAGAAGGAAATAAAACGTCGAACGCGAAGCGATTAAACTTTTCTGAAAAGAAGAAAATGCTGTGATTAAAAAAGTTATCGATTTGATTTATTTGATTTGTTGTTATCGATTGAGTGTTGGATTTTGGCCTTAAATAAAAATGTTCTCGTTATTTATAGTCTGGTTATAATTTGCACCTTTAAAAATTGGTGGTGGGGAATGTGTTTTTTCTTTTGACTTGAAATGTCGTACAGAGAGTTTCAAAAGTATTAGATCTAATCCTATTAGCTTGAATTGATTACTGCTACAAATTTAGGTTGATTTAGGTTGAACAATTTTAACTTTATAAAATGCTACAAATTTAGGTTGAGTTCGAAATTTGATATCTCAAAAACGAATTGAGATACTCACGTGTAGTTTTGTTATCAAAAAAGTGTGTACTTTCCTTAATCGACTACAAAAAATTTCATAAAGATATCTTAAGAATTCGATTTTTTACGGTTTTTTTACTGATTAAGGAAATTTTTAATTTTATGAAATACTACAAATATATTTTAAAAGATATCTCAAAAACGAATTGAGATATTCAAGTGTGGTTTTGATTTCGAAAATGTCTACACAATTCTTTATAAAACCCAATAGTTTTTGTTAAGATATCTTAAGAATTCGATTTTCTACGATTTTTCAAAAATAATTAAGATAAATTTTAATTTCATAAAATGTTACAAACTTAGGTTGAGTTCGAAACTTGATATCTCAAAAACGAATTGAGATACTCACGTGCAGTTTTGTTATCAAAAAAGTGTATACTTTCCTTAATCGACCACAAAAAATTTCATTAAGATATCTTAAGAATTCGATTTTTTACGATTTTTTTTACTGATTAAGGAAATTTTTAATTTTATGAAATACTAAGAATTTATTTTAAAAGATATCTCAAAAACGAATTGAGATGCTCAAATATGGTTTTGATTTCGAAAATGTCCATACTTTCCGTTATAAAACCAAATAGATTTTATTAAAATATCTTAAGAATTCGATTTTCTACGATTTTTCAAAAATAATTAAGAAAAATTTTAATTTCATAAAATGCTACAAATTTAGGTTGAGTTCGAAACTTGATATCTCAAAAACGAATTGAGATACTCACGTGTAGTTTTGTTATCAAAAAAGTGTGTACTTTCCTTAATCGATTACAAAAAATTTCATAAAGATATCTTAAGAATTCGATTTTTTACGATTTTTTTACTGATTAAGGAAATTTTTAATTTTATGGAATGCTACAAATTTATTTTAAAAGATATCTCAAAAACGAATTGAGATATTCACGTATGGTTATGATTTCGAAAATGTCTATGCTTTCCTTTTTAAAACCCAATAGATTTTATTAAGATATCTTAAGAATTCGATTTTCTACGATTTTTCAAAAATAATTAAGAAAAATTTTAATTTCATAAAATGCTACAAATTTAGGTTGAATTCGAAACTTGATATCTCAAAAACGAATTGGGATACTCACGTGTAGTTTTGTTATCAAAAAAGTGTATACTTTCCTTAATAGACCACAAAAAATTTCATAAAGATATCTTAAGAATTCGATTTTTTACGATTTTTTTACTGATTAAGGAAATTTTTAATTTTATGGAATGCTACAGATTTATCTTAAAAGATATCTCAAAAACGAATTGAGATACTCAAATATGGTTTTGATTTCGAATATGTCCATACTTTCCTTTATAAAACCCAATAGATTTCATAAAGATATCTTAAGAATTCGATTTTCTACGATTTTTCAAAAATAATTAAGAAAAATTTTAATTTCATAAAATGCTACAAATTTAGGTTGCGTTCGAAACTTGATATCTCAATAACGAATTGTGATACTCACGTGCAGTTTCGTTATCAAAAAAATGTATATTTTCCTTAATAGACTACAAACAATTTCATAAAGATATCTTAAGAATTCGATTTTTTACGATTTTTTTATTGCTTAAGGAAATTTTTAATTTTATGAAATACTACAAATTTATTTTAAAAGATATCTCAAAAATGAATTGAGATATTCAAGTGCGGTTTTGATTTCGAAAATGTCTATGGTTTCCTTTATAAAACCCCACAGATTTTATTAAGATATCTTAAGAATTCGATTTTCTACGATTTTTCAAAAATAATTAAGAAAAATTTTAATTTCATAAAATGCTACAAATTTAGGTTGCGTTCGAAACTTGATATCTCAAAAACGAATTGTGATACTTACGTGCAGCTTCGTTATCAGAAAAGTGTATACTTTCCTTAATAGACTACAAAAAATTTCATAAAGATATCTTAAGAATTTGATTTTTTACGATTTTTTTTACTGATTAAGGAAATTTTTAATTTTATGGAATACTACAAATTTATTTTAAAAGATATCTCAAAAACGAATTGAGATATTCACGTATGGTTTTGATTTCGAAAATGTCCATACTTTCCTTTATAAAACCAAACAGATTTTATTAAGATATCTTAAGAATTCGATTTTCTACGATTTTTCAAAAATAATTAAGAAAAATTTTAATTTCATAAAATGCTACAAATTTAGGTTGCGTTCGAAACTTGATATCTCAAAAACGAATTGTGATACTCACGTGCAGCTTCGTTATCAGAAAAGTGTATACTTTCCTTAATAGACTACAAAAAATTTCATAAAGATATCTTAAGAATTTGATTTTTTACGATTTTTTTTACTGATTAAGGAAAAGTTTTAATTTTATGGAATACTACACATTTATTTTAAAAGATATCTCAAAAACGAATTGAGATACTCAAGTACGGTTTTGATTTCGAAAATGTCTATGCTTTCCTTTATAAAACCCCACAGATTTTATTAAGATATCTTAAGAATTCGATTTTCTACGATTTTTCAAAAATAATTAAGAAAAATTTTAATTTCATAAAATGCCACAAATTTAGGTTGAGTTCGAAACTTGATATCTCAAAAACGAATTGAGATACTCACGTGCAGTTTTGTTATCAAAAAAGTGTATACTTTCCTTAATAGACCACAAAAAATTTCATTAAGATGTCTTAAGAATTCGATATTTTACGATTTTTTTTACTGATTAAGGAAATTTTTAATTTTATGAAATACTAAGAATTTATTTTAAAAGATATCTCAAAAACGAATTGAGATATTCAAGTGCAGTTTTGATTTCGAAAATGTCTATGGTTTCCTTTATAAAACCCCACAGATTTTATTAAGATATCTTAAGAAGTCGATTTTCTACGATTTTTCAAAAATAATTAAGAAAAATTTTAATTTTATAAAATGTCACAAATTTAGGTTGAGTTCGAAACTTGATATCTCAAAAACGAATTGAGATACTCACGTGCAGTTTTGTTATCAAAATGTGTATACTTTCCTTAATAGACTACAAAAAATGTCATTAAGATATCTTAAGAATTCGATTTTTTACGATTTTTTTTACTGATTAAAGAAATTTTTAATTTTATAGAATGCTACAAATTTATTTTAAAAGATATCTCAAAAACGAATTGAGATACTCAAGTACAGTTTTAATTTCGAAAATGTCTATGCTTTCCTTTATAAAGCCCCATAGATTTTATTAAGATATCTTAAAAATTCGATTTTCTACGATTTTTCAAAAATAATTAAGAAAAATTTTAATTTCATAAAATGCCACAAATTTAGGTTGAATTCAAAACTTGATATCTCAAAAACGAATTGAGATACTCACGTGTAGTTTTGTTATCAAAAAAGTGTATACTTTCCTTAATAGACCACAAAAAATTTCATTAAAATATCTTAAGAATTCGATTTTTTACGATTTTTTTACTGATTAAGGAAATTTTTAATTTTATGGAATGCTACAGATTTATCTTAAAAGATATCTCAAAAACGAATTGAGATACTCAAATATGGTTTTGATTTCGAATATGTCCATACTTTCCTTTATAAAACCAAATAGATTTTATTAAGATATCTTAAGAATTCGATTTTCTACGATTTTTCAAAAATAATTAAGAAAAATTTTAATTTCATAAAATGCCACAAATTTAGGTTGAATTCGAAACTTGATATCTCAAAAACGAATTGAGATACTCACGTGCAGTTTTGTTATCAAAAAAGTGTGTACTTTCCTTAATCGACTACAAAAAATTTCATAAAGATATCTTAAGAATTCGATTTTTTACGATTTTTTTACTAATTAAGTAATTTTTTAATTTTATGAAATGCCACAAATTTATCTTAAAAGATATCTCAAAAACGAATTGAGATATTCAAGTATGGTTTTGATTTCGAAAATGTCCATACTTTCCTTTATAAAACCAAATAGATTTTATTAAGATATCTTAAGAATTCGATTTTCTACGATTTTTCAAAAATAATTAAGATAAATTTTAATTTCATAAAATGTTACAAACTTAGGTTGAGTTCGAAACTTGATATCTCAAAAACGAATTGAGATACTCACGTGCAGCTTTGTTATCAAAAAAGTGTATACTTTCCTTAATAGACTACAAAAATTTTCATAAAGATATCTTAAGAATTCGATTTTTTACGATTTCTTTACTAATTAAGTAATTTTTTAATTTTATGAAATTCCACAAATTTATTTTAAAAGATATCTCAAAAACGAATTGAGACATTCAAGTGTGGTTTTGATTTCGAAAATGTCCATACTTTCCTTTATAAAACCAAACAGATTTTATTAAGATATCTTAAGAATTCGATTTTCTACGATTTTTCAAAAATAATTAAGAAAAATTTTAATTTCATAAAATGCCACAAATTTAGGTTGAATTCAAAACTTGACATCTCAAAAACGAATTGAGATACTAACGTGCAGTTTTCTTATCAAAAAAGTGTATACTTTCCTTAATAGACTACAAAAAATTTCATAAAGATATCTTAAGAATTCGATTTTTTACGATTTTTTTACTGATTAAGAAAATTTTTAATTTTATGGAATACTACAAATTTATTTTAAAAGATATCTCAAAAACGAATTGAGATACTCAAATATGGTTTTGATTTCGAAAATGTCCATACTTTCCTTTATAAAACCAAACAGATTTTATTAAGATATCTTAAGAATTCGATTTTCTACGATTTTTCAAAAATAATTAAGAAAAATTTTAATTTCATAAAATGCCACAAATTTAGGTTGAATTCAAAACTTGATATCTCAAAAACGAGTTGAGATACTCACGTGTAGTTTTGTTATCAAAAAAGTGTTTACTTTCCTTAATTGACTACAAAAATGTTCATAAAGATATCTTAAGAATTTAATTTTTTACGATTTTTTTACTGATTAAGGAAATTTTTAATTTTATGGAATACTACAAATTTATTTTAAAAGATATCTCAAAAACGAATTGAGATATTCAAGTGTGGTTTTGATTTCGAAAATATCCATACTTTCCTTTATAAAACCCAATAGATTTCATTAAGATATCTTAAGAATTCAATTTTCTACGATTTTTCAAAAATAATTAAGAAAAATTTTAATTTCATAAAATGTTACAAATTTAGGTTGAGTTCGAAACTTGATATCTCAAAAACGAATTGAGATACTATCGTGCAGTTTTGTTATCAAAAAAGTGTATACTTTCTTTAATCGACTACAAAAAATTTCATAAAGATATTTTAAGAAATCGATTTTTTACTATTTTTTTTACTGATTAAAGAAATTTTTAATTTTATGAAATACTACAAATTTATTTTAAAAGATATCTCAAAAACGAATTGAGATATTCAATTATGGCTTTGATTCCGAAAATGTACGTACTTTTATTTATAAAACCCAATAGGTTTTATTAAGATACCTTAAGAATCCAATTTTTTACGATTTTTCTCTCGGCTCTATTCCACTTCTTTATACATTTCGAGATCCTCCTCTCGAAGATCATTTTTCTTAGCATCCCAACATAACCTAATAAAACCCAACTTCTTAATATCATTTAGTCCATCGTCTCATCCTCCTTTCCGCCCTGCATTTTATTCTCAACAAACGAAGAGCCATATTTTGGTGAAATCTCAAAATTTTTTGAATGTGTTTAAATGATTTATTTCGAATGCAAACTTACAAAACAAATTTTGAGCATTTCCTTCATCAAGACGTAAAGATGTAGCTACATCAATTTAAATTAATTTCCCATTTATACTTTTCGTTCAAATTTTTTGAAACACTCTGTACAAAAATTGTTTATTTACATAATCACCTACTTACCGTTTGCATTTTTAATTATCAGCACTTTATTATAATAAAATTTGTTATAAATTAGAACGATTGTACACGTTAAAATGTTTCGTTTCGGATTTGATTTAATTAAAGGAAATCAAATTGAATCGATTATCGAGAAGGAAAGGTTATCGTTGTTTAGGTCGTAAAGATAACGAGGATTTTTATTTGTTATTATTATTGGTGTTATTTATAAAGTGGGAAATGAAGGATTGAATAACAAAGTTTATAACAACAATAACAAAATGATTATTGCCTAATAATTTGTTTAAATCTAAAAATTAACGTTTCAAATTAAATTTAATTAAGAAATTATTTAATAATAATCCGAATCGTTCATGTTATGCGTATCTTCGGCGTCCATAAAATCGTAAGATTCCGTTAAAAAACTTGTGTTATCCTGAAATTCCTCCACTTGATTTTTTCCATCCAAATCAGGCGAAGAAGTTGAGCTCGTTCTTTGATCGTTCGGTTTTAGGTATCCTTGAAGTAGCCGATTTTGACGCTCCCAACGTTGGCGATCTTTATTCCTTAAAAACTGCGTTATCTCAAATTTGGGCGGTCTAAAAAATTAAACTTAAACTTAAATCATTTTTAATTAATTTCAATTACTTTTCTCCGTTTAAATAAACTCTGTTTTGTAAATGTTGAATGTCGTGTCTGAAATCTGCCAACAATAAGAGAACATTATCCAGGGACGTTTTTGGTCCTTTTGGTCCTCTGGGACCTCTTTCTCCTCGATCTCCTTTAGGACCGTGAGATCCAGGCGGGCCCGGATCACCCTGAAAATTTCAACGAAAATTATTCATATTTTAAACGTAGAAAACGGTAAGTGAAATGTCTTGTTTTAGTATTCAGGCTAAGAAACGTCGCATCGTTGGATGGGCGTTCTTAATCAGGCTATCCTTCATGTTACGAAATTAATCTTTTGTCTCCGTTGTTTCGCAAAACTCGGAGAACAACTCGGAAACATTGCCATTTGTCTCATTGCTTCGTTTCGCACTGCTTTCTCTAACTCTACGAGGATGATTCTATGATTAATCGTCCAACAAAGAAATATTGCAATGTTTCGATAAAAAGATAGTTTGAAAGGTTTCAAATTTGATTTAGCACTTTAAAAAATTAAAAAGTAATGTAATAACCTGAGGTCCCCTTTTGCATTTACAATAAGCCGCTCCATCTTCCGATTCTATTCCCGTTTGAAGAGGCACAAAAGCGTCTAAAATGGAATATGTGTAGTCTTGATTTCCGCTTGTTGTTGTCGATCCTTGACCTACGGGATTAACAGAACTCCTTTAAAATGTTTGTGGTTTCATTTTAATATCTTAAACTAGAAACTTTCGGGATTTGCCATGCATTTTTTGAAAGAATGTTCAATTCACTACAACAAAATATGTAGTTTAATTTAAAAAATCGTTACAGCTTTATTTATAGATAATAAATAATTATTTATTGCAAATTTATTCTTTATGAAATTGGTTTTAAAATGGTCTTGGTTTCATCTTAATATCTCGATTAATTCTTGAGATACCCAACCTTTAAATGAACGTTCTTAAAATTCGCAACAAAATGTGTAGAGTTTGATTTAAAAAATCATTACGGCTTTATTTATAGAAAATTAATAATTATTTATTAAAAATTTATTCTTTATGAAATTGGCTTTAAAATGTTCTTGGTTTCATCTTAATATCTCAATTAATTCTTGAGATACCCAACGTTTAAATGAACGTTCTTAAAATTCGCAACAAAATGTGTAGAGTTTGATTTAAAAAATCATTACAGCTTTATTTATGGAAAATTAATAATTATTTATTAAAAATTTATTCTTTATGAAATTGGCTTTAAAACGTTTTTGGTTTCATCTTAATATCTCAATTAATTCTTGAGATACCCAACTTTTAAATGAACGTTCTTAAAATTCGCAACAAAATGTGTAGAGTTTGATTTAAAAAATCATTACAGCTTTATTTATGGAAAATTAATAATTATTTATTAAAAATTTATTCTTTATGAAATTGGCTTTAAAATGTTCTTGGTTTCATCTTAATATCTCAATTAATTCTTGAAATACCCAACTTTTAAATGAACGTTCTTAAAATTCGCAACAAAATGTGTAGAGTTTGATTCAAAAAATCATTACAGCTTTATTTATGGAAAATTAATAATTATTTATTAAAAATTTATTCTTTATGAAATTGGCTTTAAAATGTTTTTAGTTTCATCTTAATATCTCAATTAATTCTTGAGATACCCAACTTTTAAATGAACGTTCTTAAAATTCGCAACAAAATGTGTAGAGTTTGATTTAAAAAATCATTATAGCTTTATTTATGGAAAATTAATAATTATTTATTAAAAATTTATTCTTTATGAAATTGGCTTTAAAATGTTCTTGGTTTCATCTTAATATCTCAATTAATTCTTGAGATACCCAACTTTTAAATGAACGTTCTTAAAATTCGCAACAAAATGTGTAGAGTTTGATTTAAAAAATCATTACAGCTTTATTTATGGAAAATTAATAATTATTTATTAAAAATTTATTCTTTATGAAATTGGTTTTAAAATGTTTTTGGTTTCATCTTAATATCTCAATTAATTCTTGAGATACCCAACTTTTAAATGAACGTTTTTAAAATTCGCAACAAAATGTGTAGAGTTTGATTTAAAAAATCGTTACAGCTTTATTTATAGAAAATAAATAATTATTTATTGCAAATTTATTCTTTATGAAATTGGCTTTAAAATGTTTTTGGTTTCATCTTAATATCTCAATTAATTCTTGAGATACCCAACTTTTAAATGAACGTTCTTAAAATTCGCAACAAAATGTGTAGAGTTTGATTTAAAAAATCATTACAGCTTTATTTATGGAAAATTAATAATTATTTATTGCAAATTTATTCTTTATGAAATTGGCTTTAAAATGTTTTTGGTTTCATCTTAATATCTCAATTAATTCTTGAGATACCCAACTTTTAAATGAACGTTCTTAAAATTCGCAACAAAATGTGTAGAGTTTGATTTAAAAAATCATTATAGCTTTATTTATGGAAAATTAATAATTATTTATTAAAAATTTATTCTTTATGAAATTGGCTTTAAAATGTTCTTGGTTTCATCTTAATATCTCAATTAATTCTTGAGATACCCAACTTTTAAATGAACGTTCTTAAAATTCGCAACAAAATGTGTAGAGTTTGATTTAAAAAATCGTTACAGCTTTATTTATAGAAAATAAATAATTATTTATTGCAAATTTATTCTTTATGAAATTGGCTTTAAAATGTTTTTGGTTTCATCTTAATATCTCAATTAATTCTTGAGATACCCAACTTTTAAATGAACGTTCTTAAAATTCGCAACAAAATGTGTAGAGTTTGATTTAAAAAATCATTACAGCTTTATTTATGGAAAATAAATAATTATTTATTGCAAATTTATTCTTTATGAAATTGGCTTTAAAATGTTTTTGGTTTCATCTTAATATCTCAATTAATTCTTGAGATACCCAACTTTTAAATGAACGTTCTTAAAATTCGCAACAAAATGTGTAGAGTTTGATTTAAAAAATCATTATAGCTTTATTTATGGAAAATTAATAATTATTTATTAAAAATTTATTCTTTATGAAATTGGCTTTAAAATGTTCTTGGTTTCATCTTAATATCTCAATTAATTCTTGAGATACCCAACTTTTAAATGAACGTTCTTAAAATTCGCAACAAAATGTGTAGAGTTTGATTTAAAAAATCATTACAGCTTTATTTATGGAAAATTAATAATTATTTATTAAAAATTTATTCTTTATGAAATTGGTTTTAAAATGTTTTTGGTTTCATCTTAATATCTCAATTAATTCTTGAGATACCCAACTTTTAAATGAACGTTTTTAAAATTCGCAACAAAATGTGTAGAGTTTGATTTAAAAAATCGTTACAGCTTTATTTATAGAAAATAAATAATTATTTATTGCAAATTTATTCTTTATGAAATTGGCTTTAAAATGTTTTTGGTTTCATCTTAATATCTCAATTAATTCTTGAGATACCCAACTTTTAAATGAACGTTCTTAAAATTCGCAACAAAATGTGTAGAGTTTGATTTAAAAAATCATTACAGCTTTATTTATGGAAAATTAATAATTATTTATTGCAAATTTATTCTTTATGAAATTGGCTTTAAAATGTTTTTGGTTTCATCTTAATATCTCAATTAATTCTTGAGATACCCAACTTTTAAATGAACGTTCTTAAAATTCGCAACAAAATGTGTAGAGTTTGATTTAAAAAATCATTACAGCTTTATTTATGGAAAATTAATAATTATTTATTGCAAATTTATTCTTTATGAAATTGGTTTTAAAATGGTCTTGGTTTCATCTTAATATCTCAATTAATTCTTGAGATACCCAACTTTTAAATGAACGTTTTTAAAATTCGCAACAAAATGTGTAGAGTTTGATTTAAAAAATCGTTACAGCTTTATTTATAGAAAATAAATAATTATTTATTGCAAATTTATTCTTTATGAAATTGGCTTTAAAATGGTCTTGGTTTCATCGTAATGTCTCAATTAATTCTTGAGATACCCAACGTTTAAATGAACGTTCTTAAAATTCGCAACAAAATGTGTAGAGTTTGATTTAAAAAATCATTACAGCTTTATTTATGGAAAATTAATAATTATTTATTAAAAATTTATTCTTTATGAAATTGGCTTTAAAACGTTTTTGGTTTCATCTTAATATCTCAATTAATTCTTGAGATACCCAACTTTTAAATGAACGTTCTTAAAATTCGCAACAAAATGTGTAGAGTTTGATTTAAAAAATCATTACAGCTTTATTTATGGAAAATTAATAATTATTTATTAAAAATTTATTCTTTATGAAATTGGCTTTAAAATGTTTTTGGTTTCATCTTAATATCTCAATTAATTCTTGAGATACCCAACTTTTAAATGAACGTTCTTAAAATTCGCAACAAAATGTGTAGAGTTTGATTTAAAAAATCATTACAGCTTTATTTATGGAAAATTAATAATTATTTATTGCAAATTTATTCTTTATGAAATTGGCTTTAAAATGTTTTTGGTTTCATCTTAATATCTCAATTAATTCTTGAGATACCCAACTTTTAAATGAACGTTCTTAAAATTCGCAACAAAATGTGTAGAGTTTGATTTAAAAAATCATTACAGCTTTATTTATGGAAAATTAATAATTATTTATTAAAAATTTATTCTTTATGAAATTGGCTTTAAAATGTTTTTGGTTTCATCTTAATATCTCAATTAATTCTTGAGATACCCAACTTTTAAATGAACGTTCTTAAAATTCGCAACAAAATGTGTAGAGTTTGATTTAAAAAATCATTACAGCTTTATTTATGGAAAATTAATAATTATTTATTGCAAATTTATTCTTTATGAAATTGGCTTTAAAATGTTTTTGGTTTCATCTTAATATCTCAATTAATTCTTGAGATACCCAACTTTTAAATGAACGTTCTTAAAATTCGCAACAAAATGTGTAGAGTTTGATTTAAAAAATCATTACAGCTTTATTTATGGAAAATTAATAATTATTTATTAAAAATTTATTCTTTATGAAATTGGCTTTAAAATGTTTTTGGTTTCATCTTAATATCTCAATTAATTCTTGAGATACCCAACTTTTAAATGAACGTTCTTAAAATTCGCAACAAAATGTGTAGAGTTTGATTTAAAAAATCATTACAGCTTTATTTATGGAAAATTAATAATTATTTATTGCAAATTTATTCTTTATGAAATTGGCTTTAAAATGTTTTTGGTTTCATCTTAATATCTCAATTAATTCTTGAGATACCCAACTTTTAAATGAACGTTCTTAAAATTCGCAACAAAATGTGTAGAGTTTGATTTAAAAAATCATTACAGCTTTATTTATGGAAAATTAATAATTATTTATTAAAAATTTATTCTTTATGAAATTGGCTTTAAAATGTTTTTGGTTTCATCTTAATATCTCAATTAATTCTTGAGATACCCAACTTTTAAATGAACGTTCTTAAAATTCGCAACAAAATGTGTAGAGTTTGATTTAAAAAATCATTACAGCTTTATTTATGGAAAATTAATAATTATTTATTGCAAATTTATTCTTTATGAAATTGGCTTTAAAATGTTTTTGGTTTCATCTTAATATCTCAATTAATTCTTGAGATACCCAACTTTTAAATGAACGTTCTTAAAATTCGCAACAAAATGTGTAGAGTTTGATTTAAAAAATCATTACAGCTTTATTTATGGAAAATTAATAATTATTTATTGCAAATTTATTCTTTATGAAATTGGCTTTAAAATGTTTTTGGTTTCATCTTAATATCTCAATTAATTCTTGAGATACCCAACTTTTAAATGAACGTTCTTAAAATTCGCAACAAAATGTGTAGAGTTTGATTTAAAAAATCATTACAGCTTTATTTATGGAAAATTAATAATTATTTATTAAAAATTTATTCTTTATGAAATTGGCTTTAAAATGTTTTTGGTTTCATCTTAATATCTCAATTAATTCTTGAGATACCCAACTTTTAAATGAACGTTCTTAAAATTCGCAACAAAATGTGTAGAGTTTGATTTAAAAAATCATTACAGCTTTATTTATGGAAAATTAATAATTATTTATTGCAAATTTATTCTTTATGAAATTGGCTTTAAAATGTTTTTGGTTTCGTCTTAATATCTCAATTAATTCTTGAGATACCCAACTTTTAAATGAACGTTCTTAAAATTCGCAACAAAATGTGTAGAGTTTGATTTAAAAAATCATTACAGCTTTATTTATGGAAAATTAATAATTATTTATTAAAAATTTATTCTTTATGAAATTGGCTTTAAAATGTTCTTGGTTTCATCTTAATATCTCAATTAATTCTTGAGATACCCAACTTTTAAATGAACGTTCTTAAAATTCGCAACAAAATGTGTAGAGTTTGATTTAAAAAATCATTACAGCTTTATTTATGGAAAATTAATAATTATTTATTGCAAATTTATTCTTTATGAAATTGGCTTTAAAATGTTTTTGGTTTCGTCTTAATATCTCAATTAATTCTTGAGATACCCAACTTTTAAATGAACGTTCTTAAAATTCGCAACAAAATGTGTAGAGTTTGATTTAAAAAATCATTACAGCTTTATTTATGGAAAATTAATAATTATTTATTAAAAATTTATTCTTTATGAAATTGGCTTTAAAATGTTTTTGGTGTCATCTTAATATCTCAATTAATTCTTGAGATACCCAACTTTTAAATGAACGTTCTTAAAATTCGCAACAAAATGTGTAGAGTTTGATTTAAAAAATCGTTACAGCTTTATTTATAGAAAATAAATAATTATTTATTGCAAATTTATTCTTTATGAAATTGGCTTTAAAATGTTTTTGGTTTCATCTTAATATCTCAATTAATTCTTGAGATACCCAACTTTTAAATGAACGTTTTTAAAATTCGCAACAAAATGTGTAGAGTTTGATTTAAAAAATCGTTACAGCTTTATTTATAGAAAATAAATAATTATTTATTGCAAATTTATTCTTTATGAAATTGGCTTTAAAATGTTTTTGGTTTCATCTTAATATCTCAATTAATTCTTGAGATACCCAACTTTTAAATGAACGTTCTTAAAATTCGCAACAAAATGTGTAGAGTTTGATTTAAAAAATCATTACAGCTTTATTTATGGAAAATTAATAATTATTTATTGCAAATTTATTCTTTATGAAATTGGTTTTAAAATGGTCTTGGTTTCATCTTAATATCTCAATTAATTCTTGAGATACCCAACTTTTAAATGAACGTTTTTAAAATTCGCAACAAAATGTGTAGAGTTTGATTTAAAAAATCGTTACAGCTTTATTTATAGAAAATAAATAATTATTTATTGCAAATTTATTCTTTATGAAATTGGCTTTAAAATGGTCTTGGTTTCATCGTAATGTCTCAATTAATTCTTGAGATACCCAACGTTTAAATGAACGTTCTTAAAATTCGCAACAAAATGTGTAGAGTTTGATTTAAAAAATCATTACAGCTTTATTTATGGAAAATTAATAATTATTTATTAAAAATTTATTCTTTATGAAATTGGCTTTAAAACGTTTTTGGTTTCATCTTAATATCTCAATTAATTCTTGAGATACCCAACTTTTAAATGAACGTTCTTAAAATTCGCAACAAAATGTGTAGAGTTTGATTTAAAAAATCATTACAGCTTTATTTATGGAAAATTAATAATTATTTATTAAAAATTTATTCTTTATGAAATTGGCTTTAAAATGTTTTTGGTTTCATCTTAATATCTCAATTAATTCTTGAGATACCCAACTTTTAAATGAACGTTCTTAAAATTCGCAACAAAATGTGTAGAGTTTGATTTAAAAAATCATTACAGCTTTATTTATGGAAAATTAATAATTATTTATTGCAAATTTATTCTTTATGAAATTGGCTTTAAAATGTTTTTGGTTTCATCTTAATATCTCAATTAATTCTTGAGATACCCAACTTTTAAATGAACGTTCTTAAAATTCGCAACAAAATGTGTAGAGTTTGATTTAAAAAATCATTACAGCTTTATTTATGGAAAATTAATAATTATTTATTAAAAATTTATTCTTTATGAAATTGGCTTTAAAATGTTTTTGGTTTCATCTTAATATCTCAATTAATTCTTGAGATACCCAACTTTTAAATGAACGTTCTTAAAATTCGCAACAAAATGTGTAGAGTTTGATTTAAAAAATCATTACAGCTTTATTTATGGAAAATTAATAATTATTTATTGCAAATTTATTCTTTATGAAATTGGCTTTAAAATGTTTTTGGTTTCATCTTAATATCTCAATTAATTCTTGAGATACCCAACTTTTAAATGAACGTTCTTAAAATTCGCAACAAAATGTGTAGAGTTTGATTTAAAAAATCATTACAGCTTTATTTATGGAAAATTAATAATTATTTATTAAAAATTTATTCTTTATGAAATTGGCTTTAAAATGTTTTTGGTTTCATCTTAATATCTCAATTAATTCTTGAGATACCCAACTTTTAAATGAACGTTCTTAAAATTCGCAACAAAATGTGTAGAGTTTGATTTAAAAAATCATTACAGCTTTATTTATGGAAAATTAATAATTATTTATTGCAAATTTATTCTTTATGAAATTGGCTTTAAAATGTTTTTGGTTTCATCTTAATATCTCAATTAATTCTTGAGATACCCAACTTTTAAATGAACGTTCTTAAAATTCGCAACAAAATGTGTAGAGTTTGATTTAAAAAATCATTACAGCTTTATTTATGGAAAATTAATAATTATTTATTAAAAATTTATTCTTTATGAAATTGGCTTTAAAATGTTTTTGGTTTCATCTTAATATCTCAATTAATTCTTGAGATACCCAACTTTTAAATGAACGTTCTTAAAATTCGCAACAAAATGTGTAGAGTTTGATTTAAAAAATCATTACAGCTTTATTTATGGAAAATTAATAATTATTTATTGCAAATTTATTCTTTATGAAATTGGCTTTAAAATGTTTTTGGTTTCGTCTTAATATCTCAATTAATTCTTGAGATACCCAACTTTTAAATGAACGTTCTTAAAATTCGCAACAAAATGTGTAGAGTTTGATTTAAAAAATCATTACAGCTTTATTTATGGAAAATTAATAATTATTTATTAAAAATTTATTCTTTATGAAATTGGCTTTAAAATGTTCTTGGTTTCATCTTAATATCTCAATTAATTCTTGAGATACCCAACTTTTAAATGAACGTTCTTAAAATTCGCAACAAAATGTGTAGAGTTTGATTTAAAAAATCATTACAGCTTTATTTATGGAAAATTAATAATTATTTATTGCAAATTTATTCTTTATGAAATTGGCTTTAAAATGTTTTTGGTTTCGTCTTAATATCTCAATTAATTCTTGAGATACCCAACTTTTAAATGAACGTTCTTAAAATTCGCAACAAAATGTGTAGAGTTTGATTTAAAAAATCATTACAGCTTTATTTATGGAAAATTAATAATTATTTATTAAAAATTTATTCTTTATGAAATTGGCTTTAAAATGTTTTTGGTGTCATCTTAATATCTCAATTAATTCTTGAGATACCCAACTTTTAAATGAACGTTCTTAAAATTCGCAACAAAATGTGTAGAGTTTGATTTAAAAAATCGTTACAGCTTTATTTATAGAAAATAAATAATTATTTATTGCAAATTTATTCTTTATGAAATTGGCTTTAAAATGTTTTTGGTTTCATCTTAATATCTCAATTAATTCTTGAGATACCCAACTTTTAAATGAACGTTTTTAAAATTCGCAACAAAATGTGTAGAGTTTGATTTAAAAAATCGTTACAGCTTTATTTATAGAAAATAAATAATTATTTATTGCAAATTTATTCTTTATGAAATTGGCTTTAAAATGTTTTTGGTTTCATCTTAATATCTCAATTAATTCTTGAGATACCCAACTTTTAAATGAACGTTCTTAAAATTCGCAACAAAATGTGTAGAGTTTGATTTAAAAAATCATTACAGCTTTATTTATGGAAAATTAATAATTATTTATTGCAAATTTATTCTTTATGAAATTGGTTTTAAAATGGTCTTGGTTTCATCTTAATATCTCAATTAATTCTTGAGATACCCAACTTTTAAATGAACGTTCTTAAAATTCGCAACAAAATGTGTAGAGTTTGATTCAAAAAATCATTACAGCTTTATTTATGGAAAATTAATAATTATTTATTAAAAATTTATTCTTTATGAAATTGGCTTTAAAATGTTTTTAGTTTCATCTTAATATCTCAATTAATTCTTGAGATACCCAACTTTTAAATGAACGTTCTTAAAATTCGCAACAAAATGTGTAGAGTTTGATTTAAAAAATCATTATAGCTTTATTTATGGAAAATTAATAATTATTTATTAAAAATTTATTCTTTATGAAATTGGCTTTAAAATGTTCTTGGTTTCATCTTAATATCTCAATTAATTCTTGAGATACCCAACTTTTAAATGAACGTTCTTAAAATTCGCAACAAAATGTGTAGAGTTTGATTTAAAAAATCATTACAGCTTTATTTATGGAAAATTAATAATTATTTATTGCAAATTTATTCTTTATGAAATTGGTTTTAAAATGGTCTTGGTTTCATCTTAATATCTCAATTAATTCTTGAGATACCCAACTTTTAAATGAACGTTTTTAAAATTCGCAACAAAATGTGTAGAGTTTGATTTAAAAAATCGTTACAGCTTTATTTATAGAAAATAAATAATTATTTATTGCAAATTTATTCTTTATGAAATTGGCTTTAAAATGTTTTTGGTTTCATCTTAATATCTCAATTAATTCTTGAGATACCCAACTTTTAAATGAACGTTCTTAAAATTCGCAACAAAATGTGTAGAGTTTGATTTAAAAAATCATTACAGCTTTATTTATGGAAAATTAATAATTATTTATTGCAAATTTATTCTTTATGAAATTGGCTTTAAAATGTTTTTGGTTTCATCTTAATATCTCAATTAATTCTTGAGATACCCAACTTTTAAATGAACGTTCTTAAAATTCGCAACAAAATGTGTAGAGTTTGATTTAAAAAATCATTACAGCTTTATTTATGGAAAATTAATAATTATTTATTGCAAATTTATTCTTTATGAAATTGGCTTTAAAATGTTTTTGGTTTCGTCTTAATATCTCAATTAATTCTTGAGATACCCAACTTTTAAATGAACGTTCTTAAAATTCGCAACAAAATGTGTAGAGTTTGATTTAAAAAATCATTACAGCTTTATTTATGGAAAATTAATAATTATTTATTAAAAATTTATTCTTTATGAAATTGGCTTTAAAATGTTTTTGGTGTCATCTTAATATCTCAATTAATTCTTGAGATACCCAACTTTTAAATGAACGTTCTTAAAATTCGCAACAAAATGTGTAGAGTTTGATTTAAAAAATCGTTACAGCTTTATTTATAGAAAATAAATAATTATTTATTGCAAATTTATTCTTTATGAAATTGGCTTTAAAATGTTTTTGGTTTCATCTTAATATCTCAATTAATTCTTGAGATACCCAACTTTTAAATGAACGTTTTTAAAATTCGCAACAAAATGTGTAGAGTTTGATTTAAAAAATCGTTACAGCTTTATTTATAGAAAATAAATAATTATTTATTGCAAATTTATTCTTTATGAAATTGGCTTTAAAATGTTTTTGGTTTCATCTTAATATCTCAATTAATTCTTGAGATACCCAACTTTTAAATGAACGTTCTTAAAATTCGCAACAAAATGTGTAGAGTTTGATTTAAAAAATCATTACAGCTTTATTTATGGAAAATTAATAATTATTTATTGCAAATTTATTCTTTATGAAATTGGTTTTAAAATGGTCTTGGTTTCATCTTAATATCTCAATTAATTCTTGAGATACCCAACTTTTAAATGAACGTTCTTAAAATTCGCAACAAAATGTGTAGAGTTTGATTCAAAAAATCATTACAGCTTTATTTATGGAAAATTAATAATTATTTATTAAAAATTTATTCTTTATGAAATTGGCTTTAAAATGTTTTTAGTTTCATCTTAATATCTCAATTAATTCTTGAGATACCCAACTTTTAAATGAACGTTCTTAAAATTCGCAACAAAATGTGTAGAGTTTGATTTAAAAAATCATTATAGCTTTATTTATGGAAAATTAATAATTATTTATTAAAAATTTATTCTTTATGAAATTGGCTTTAAAATGTTCTTGGTTTCATCTTAATATCTCAATTAATTCTTGAGATACCCAACTTTTAAATGAACGTTCTTAAAATTCGCAACAAAATGTGTAGAGTTTGATTTAAAAAATCATTACAGCTTTATTTATGGAAAATTAATAATTATTTATTAAAAATTTATTCTTTATGAAATTGGTTTTAAAATGTTTTTGGTTTCATCTTAATATCTCAATTAATTCTTGAGATACCCAACTTTTAAATGAACGTTTTTAAAATTCGCAACAAAATGTGTAGAGTTTGATTTAAAAAATCGTTACAGCTTTATTTATAGAAAATAAATAATTATTTATTGCAAATTTATTCTTTATGAAATTGGCTTTAAAATGTTTTTGGTTTCATCTTAATATCTCAATTAATTCTTGAGATACCCAACTTTTAAATGAACGTTCTTAAAATTCGCAACAAAATGTGTAGAGTTTGATTTAAAAAATCATTACAGCTTTATTTATGGAAAATTAATAATTATTTATTGCAAATTTATTCTTTATGAAATTGGCTTTAAAATGTTTTTGGTTTCATCTTAATATCTCAATTAATTCTTGAGATACCCAACTTTTAAATGAACGTTCTTAAAATTCGCAACAAAATGTGTAGAGTTTGATTTAAAAAATCATTACAGCTTTATTTATGGAAAATTAATAATTATTTATTGCAAATTTATTCTTTATGAAATTGGTTTTAAAATGGTCTTGGTTTCATCTTAATATCTCAATTAATTCTTGAGATACCCAACTTTTAAATGAACGTTTTTAAAATTCGCAACAAAATGTGTAGAGTTTGATTTAAAAAATCGTTACAGCTTTATTTATAGAAAATAAATAATTATTTATTGCAAATTTATTCTTTATGAAATTGGCTTTAAAATGTTTTTGGTTTCATCTTAATATCTCAATTAATTCTTGAGATACCCAACTTTTAAATGAACGTTCTTAAAATTCGCAACAAAATGTGTAGAGTTTGATTTAAAAAATCATTACAGCTTTATTTATGGAAAATTAATAATTATTTATTGCAAATTTATTCTTTATGAAATTGGTTTTAAAATGGTCTTGGTTTCATCTTAATATCTCAATTAATTCTTGAGATACCCAACTTTTAAATGAACGTTCTTAAAATTCGCAACAAAATGTGTAGAGTTTGATTTAAAAAATCATTACGGCTTTATTTATAGAAAATTAATAATTATTTATTAAAAATTTATTCTTTATGAAATTGGCTTTAAAATGTTCTTGGTTTCATCTTAATATCTCGATTAATTCTTGAGATACCCAACTTTTAAATGTACGTTCTTAAAATTCGCAACAAAATGTGTAGAGTTTGATTTAAAAAATCGTTACAGCTTTATTTATAGAAAATAAATAATTATTTATTGCAAATTTATTCTTTATGAAATTGGCTTTAAAATGTTTTTGGTTTCATCTTAATATCTCAATTAATTCTTGAGATACCCAACTTTTAATGTACGTTCTTAAAATTCGCAACAAAATGCGTAGAGTTTGATTTAAAAAATCATTACAGCTTTATTTATGGAAAATTAATAATTATTTATTGCAAATTTATTCTTTATGAAATTGGTTTTAAAATGGTCTTGGTTTCATCTTAATATCTCAATTAATTCTTGAGATACCCAACTTTTAAATGAACGTTTTTAAAATTCGCAACAAAATGTGTAGAGTTTGATTTAAAAAATCGTTACAGCTTTATTTATAGATAATAAATAATTATTTATTGCAAATTTATTCTTTATGAAATTGGCTTTAAAATGGTCTTAGTTTCATCTTAATATCTCAATTAATTCTTGAGATACCCAACTTTTAAATGAACGTTCTTAAAATTCGCAACAAAATGTGTAGAGTTTGATTTAAAAAATCATTACAGCTTTATTTATGGAAAATTAATAATTATTTATTGCAAATTTATTCTTTATGAAATTGGTTTTAAAATGGTCTTGGTTTCATCTTAATATCTCAATTAATTCTTGAGATACCCAACTTTTAAATGAACGTTCTTAAAATTCGCAACAAAATGTGTAGAGTTTGATTTAAAAAATCATTACGGCTTTATTTATAGAAAATTAATAATTATTTATTAAAAATTTATTCTTTATGAAATTGGCTTTAAAATGTTCTTGGTTTCATCTTAATATCTCGATTAATTCTTGAGATACCCAACTTTTAAATGTACGTTCTTAAAATTCGCAACAAAATGTGTAGAGTTTGATTTAAAAAATCGTTACAGCTTTATTTATAGAAAATAAATAATTATTTATTGCAAATTTATTCTTTATGAAATTGGCTTTAAAATGTTTTTGGTTTCATCTTAATATCTCAATTAATTCTTGAGATACCCAACTTTTAATGTACGTTCTTAAAATTCGCAACAAAATGCGTAGAGTTTGATTTAAAAAATCATTACAGCTTTATTTATGGAAAATTAATAATTATTTATTAAAAATTTATTCTTTATGAAATTAGCTTTAAAATGTTTTTGGTTTCATCTTAATATCTCAATTAATTCTTGAGATACAAGATACTAATTTAAGGACATTTTTAAAATTCTTAAATATCAAATGTGTTGAGTTGGATTAAAAAATTCATAACAAACATGTTTATGAAAAATAAGTAATTATTTTTGGTAGATTAATTCAGCATTAAATTTGCTTTAAAATATGTTTTATTCTATCTTGATATCTCAATTCGTTCTTAAGACTTTATATATTCAATTAATTGTTAGTTAAAATCAACAGATTTTCTAAAAGTGCATTTGCATGACGAAAAGTAATTAAACTAGGTTTGTTTTTTAATTGAAACTCAATTCCAATTTCTTTTTTAATTTTGAAATTTAAATTAAGATCATAGAGTATTCAAACGTATGGTTTTGTCAGAAACCACCCCTGAGGCAGCGTTCTAATGAACACGTTACATGAAAACCCTCATGTCTAAAGGATCCGGGGCTTTACCGGAAATAATAACTTTAACATAACCTTCACTACCTTCCCAACCTATACACGGGAAAATTAGATGGAAATATATTTTCTTTACAGGTCGGTGGAAAATTTTCTTTGTCATGCTAATTAGAGTTAATTATAAATACGGGAAAGAGATCTCCCGCTGGACGTCGGACCCAGGGGAGCAAAACGAGGGTGGAACGGGAAAATGAAGGAAAGAGGAGAGAAGTACCACCTCCCCGGTTGATTAAATTTTCACCCCTGACCCAAGTGAAGAGGGATTTTCAGAGATTTACAAGCTCAACTGCAGCTTCTTCAATGAAATCTCAGTTTATGTAATAATATACTAAAATTTTATTCGAATGTATTAACACTTTAATGCTCTAAAGTCAAGATATAATTAACTTTTTTCTTTGTACAAATGAATTAGTAGAAATCGCATTTTTTGCGTTTGATAATGATAGTAGTGTCACACGACACGATCCCTTTGAATTATTTTAGCACTCTAAAAGCAATTACGGGGTAGCGGAGCCAGCAGAAATGTCGCTGCCATTAACCCAACCCTGTCCATTTGGTGGTATTAATTTTTCAACCGCCACCGACCCCAACCCGATTTGAGCTTCCTTCTCCACACGAAACGACGACAACTTCATCAACCCCCATCAACTTCCCTACCAAAACCATCAACAAGAACATCAACTTTATCACCACTTTATACAGTTATACCACCCCAAAAACGGCGGTTACTTTTCTTAACGTCACAACATTTTAGTGCATTTTTAAACAGGATAAAATCTTTTTTATTCAAAAATAAAATTAGAGTAAATACTTTTTGTTTTGGGGATTTGAAAATTGAATAGATTAAGGGTGGAAACGAGGAAAAGCAATTAAAGGAATTCGAAGGGGTTAATAATGCGATAGAGCACGTTAAATAGTCGATGGGGAACAAAGAGAAGTGAAGAGAGAGGGAGAAACAGTTTCGTACCAGCGAATCCTCGTGGTCCTTGCGGTCCCGGAATTCCCGGGGGTCCGGGTGGGCCTGGGGGACCGGAAGCCAGACTGGACAACTTGATTGCAGTACTTAAAGCCGACACCTGTTAACCATCACAAAAGTATGATCGAAATGAGAGAACACAAAACCGCATTTATAAATGCTTAATAAATAAATTTAATTAAAATAAATATTTCTCGGATTGAATTGTTATTTTAACCAGAATAAACAATAAATTGTAATTTTGTGTGTAAAATTGCTAATTCATATTCAATTTGTTTTAGAAAATAAAAATTTATTAACACTAAATGGTGAATTAAAATTTATGATGGGATTCCGACATGGAGTTGATTTTGTGGGTCAACTTTGGTAAATATCAGTTGGTGTACTCAGTGTATAGGAAAATTATGCTTGGTGTAGCAAAGTTTGTTCTTGCTTTCCATTATGTAAATGAAATAAGTTACTTGGTGAGGGATATTAATGTACAGGATCTTAAAGAAAAACTCCTTTCTTTTATGAGAAGCCTCTTCTTTAAAATGATGCATAACTTGTTGATTCAATCTGAAATTGATTCCACTTAATAAATGTTAAAGGATGATTTAACGTTTTAATCAAATCGAGAGAAAAATGATGAAATTTGAAATATCGTGAATGTCTTATATTTGAAAATGAAGAAATGAGTTGTGTATCAAATTAAAAGCCTCTTTAAAATGATGTATAACTTGATGTTTCAATTTGAAACTGATTTGACCTAAGAAATGTTAAAGAATGATGTGTTTTTGACGTTTTAGTAAAATCACAAAAAAAAATGATAAAATTTGAAAGATCGTGAATGTCTTATTTTTGAAAATGAAAAAATGAGTTGTGTATCAAATTGAAGGTTGAACCTTCCTTTTTAAAATGATGTATAACTTGTTATTTCAATTTGAAACTGATTTGACCTAAGAAATGTTAAAGAATAATGTGTTTTTGACGTTTTAGTAAAATCACAAAAAAAAGATGATAAAGTTTGAAAGACCGTGAATGTCTTATTTTTGAAAACGAAGAAATGAGTTGTATACCAAATTGAAGGTTTAACCTTCCTCTTTAAAACGATGCATAACTCGTTATTTCAATTTGAAACTGATTTGACCTAAGAAATGTTAAAGAGTAATGTGTTTTTGAAGTTTTAGTAAAATCACAAAAAAAGATGATAAAGTTTGAAAGTCCGTGAATATCTTATTTTTGAAAACGAAGAAATGAGTTGTATACCAAATTGAAGGTTGAACCTTCTTCTTTAAAATGATGTATAACTCGTTATTTCAGTTTGAAACTGATTTGACCTAAGAAATGTTAAAGAATGATGTGTTTTTGACGTTTTAGTAAAATCACAAAAAAAGATGATAAAGTTTGAAAGACCGTGAGTGTCTTATTTTTGAAAACGAAGAAATGAGTTATATACCAAATTGAAGGTTGAACCTTCCTCTTTAAAATGATGTATAACTCGTTATTTCAATTTAAAACTGATTTGACCTAAGAAATGTTAAAGAATAATGTGTTTTTGACGTTTTAGTAAAATCACAAAAAAAGATGATAAAGTTTGAAAGACCGTGAGTGTCTTATTTTTGAAAACGAAGAAATGAGTTATATACCAAATTGAAGGTTGAACCTTCCTCTTTAAAATGATGTATAACTCGTTATTTCAATTTGAAACTGATTTGACCTAAGAAACGTTAAAGAATAATGTGTTTTTAACGTTTTAGTAAAATCACAAAAAAAGATGATAAAGTTTGAAAGACCGTGAATGTCTTATTTTTGAAAACGAAGAAATGAGTTGTATACCAAATTGAAGGTTGAACCTTCGTCTTTAAAACGATGTATAACTCGTTATTTCAATTTGAAACTGATTTGACCTAAGAAATGTTAAAGAATAATGTGTTTTTGACGTTTTAGTAAAATCACAAAAGAAGATGATAAAGTCTGAAAGACCGTGAATGTCTTATTTTTGAAAACGAAGAAATGAGTTGTATACCAAATTGAAGGTTGAACCTTCCTCTTTAAAACGATGTATAACTCGTTATTTCAATTTGAAACTGATTTGACCTAAGAAATCTTAAAGAATAATGTGTTTTTGACGTTTTAGTAAAATCACAAAAAAAGATGATAAAGTTTGAAAGACCGTGAATGTCTTATTTTTGAAAACGAAGAAATGAGTTGTATACCAAATTGAAGGTTGAACCTTCGTCTTTAAAACGATGTATAACTCGTTATTTCAATTTGAAACTGATTTGACCTAAGAAATGTTAAAGAATAATGTGTGTTTGACGTTTTAGTAAAATCACAAAAAAAGATGATAAAGTTTGAAAGACCGTGAATGTCTTATTTGTGAAAACAAAGAAATGAGTTGTATACCAAATTGAAGGTTTAACCTTCCTCTTTAAAACGATGTATATCTCGTTATTTCAATTTGAAACTGATTTGACCTAAGAAATGTTGAAGAATAATGTGTTTTTGACGTTTTAGTAAAATCACAAAAAAAGATGATAAAGTTTGAAAGACCGTGAATGTCTTATTTGTGAAAACAAAGAAATGAGTTGTATACCAAATTGAAGGTTGAACCTTCCTCTTTAAAACGGTGTATAACTCGTTATTTCAATTTGAAACTGATTTGATCTATGAAATGTTAAAGAATAATGTGGTTTTGACGTTTTAGTAAAATCACAAAAAAAGATGATAAAATTTGAAAGATCGTGAATGTCTTATTTTTGAAAGCGAAGAAATGAGTTGTATACCAAATTGAAGGTTGAACCTTCCTCTTTAAAATGATGTATAACTCGTTATTTCAATTTGAAAGTGATTTGACCTAAGAAATGTTAAAGAATAATGTGGTTTTGACGTTTTAGTAAAATCACAAAAAAAGATGATAAAATTTGAAAGATCGTGAATGTCTTATTTTTGAAAGCGAAGAAATGAGTTGTATACCAAATTGAAGGTTGAACCTTTCTCTTTAAAATGATGTATAACTCGTTATTTCAATTTGAAAGTGATTTGACCTAAGAAATGTTAAAGAATGATGTGTTTTTGACGTTTTAGTAAAATCACAAAAAGATGATAAAGTTTGAAAGACCGTGAATGTCTTATTTTTGAAAACAAAGAAATAAGTTGTATACCAAATTGAAGGTTGAACCTTCCTCTTTAAAATGATGTATAACTCGTTATTTCAATTTGGAACTGATTTGACCTAAGAAATGTTAAAGAATGATGTGTTTTTGACGTTTTAGTAAAATCACAAAAAGATGATAAAGTTTGAAAGACCGTGAATGTCTTATTTTTGAAAACAAAGAAATAAGTTGTATACCAAATTGTAGGTTGAACCTTCCTCTTTAAAATGATGTATAGCTCGTTATTTTAATTTGAAGCTGATTTGACCTAAGAAACGGTAAAGAATAATGTGTTTTTGACGTTTTAGTAAAATCACAAAAAAAGATGATAAAGTTTGAAAGACCGTGAATGTCTTATTTTTGAAAACGAAGAAATGAGTTGTATACCAAATTGAAGGCTGAACCATCTTCTTTAAAATGATGTATAACTCGTTATTTCAATTTGAAACTGATTTGACCTAAGAAATGTTGAAGAATAATGTGTTTTTGATGTTTTAGTAAAGTCACAAAAAAAGATGATAAAGTTTGAAAGATCGTGAATGTCTTATTTTTGAAAACGAAGAAATGAGTTGTATACCAAATTGAAGGCTGAACCTTCCTCTTTAAAATGATGTATAACTCGTTATTTCAATTTGAAACTGATTTGACCTAAGAAATGTTGAAGAATAATGTGTTTTTGACGTTTTAGTAAAGTCACAAGAAAAGATGATAAAATTTGAAAGACCGTGAGTGTCTTATTTTTGAAAACGAAGAAATGAGTTGTATACCAAATTGAAGGCTGAACCATCTTCTTTAAAATGATGTATAACTCGTTATTTCAATTTGAAACTGATTTGACCTAAGAAATGTTGAAGAATAATGTGTTTTTGATGTTTTAGTAAAGTCACAAAAAAAGATGATAAAGTTTGAAAGATCGTGAATGTCTTATTTTTGAAAACGAAGAAATGAGTTGTATACCAAATTGAAGGCTGAACCTTCCTCTTTAAAATGATGTATAACTCGTTATTTCAATTTGAAACTGATTTGACCTAAGAAATGTTGAAGAATAATGTGTTTTTGACGTTTTAGTAAAGTCACAAGAAAAGATGATAAAATTTGAAAGACCGTGAGTGTCTTATTTTTGAAAACGAAGAAATGAGTTGTATACCAAATTGAAGGCTGAACCATCTTCTTTAAAATGATGTATAACTCGTTATTTCAATTTGAAACTGATTTGACCTAAGAAATGTTGAAGAATAATGTGTTTTTGATGTTTTAGTAAAGTCACAAAAAAAGATGATAAAGTTTGAAAGATCGTGAATGTCTTATTTTTGAAAACGAAGAAATGAGTTGTATACCAAATTGAAGGCTGAACCTTCCTCTTTAAAATGATGTATAACTCGTTATTTCAATTTGAAACTGATTTGACCTAAGAAATGTTGAAGAATAATGTGTTTTTGACGTTTTAGTAAAGTCACAAGAAAAGATGATAAAATTTGAAAGACCGTGAGTGTCTTATTTTTGAAAACGAAGAAATGAGTTGTATACCAAATTGAAGGTTGAACCTTCCTCTTTAAAATGATGTATAACTCGTTATTTCAATTTGATACTGATTTGACCTAAGAAATGTTGAAGAATAATGTGTTTTTGACGTTTTAGTAAAATCACAAAAAAAGATGATAAAGTTTGAAAGACCATGAATGTCTTATTTGTGAAAACAAAGAAATGAGTTGTATACCAAATTGAAGGTTGAGCCTTCCTCTTTAAAATGATGTATAACTTGTTGTTTCAATTTGAAACTGATTTGACCTAAGAAATGTTGAAGAATAATGTGTTTTTGACGTTTTAGTAAAATCACAAAAAAAGATGATAAAATTTGAAAGACCGTGAATATCTTATTTATGAAAACAAAGAAATGAGTTGTATACCAAATTGAAGGTTGAACCTTCCTCTTTAAAATGATGTATAACTCGTTATTTCAATTTGAAACTGATTTGACCTAAGAAATGTTGAAGAATAATGTGTTTTTGACGTTTTAGTAAAATCACAAAAAAAGATGATAAAGTTTGAAAGACCGTGAATGTCTTATTTGTGAAAACAAAGAAATGAGTTGTATACCAAATTGAAGGTTTAACCTTCCTCTTTAAAACGATGTATATCTCGTTATTTCAATTTGAAACTGATTTGACCTAAGAAATGTTGAAGAATAATGTGTTTTTGACGTTTTAGTAAAATCACAAAAAAAGATGATAAAGTTTGAAAGACCGTGAATGTCTTATTTGTGAAAACAAAGAAATGAGTTGTATACCAAATTGAAGGTTGAACCTTCCTCTTTAAAACGGTGTATAACTCGTTATTTCAATTTGAAACTGATTTGATCTATGAAATGTTAAAGAATAATGTGGTTTTGACGTTTTAGTAAAATCACAAAAAAAGATGATAAAATTTGAAAGACCGTGAATGTCTTATTTTTGAAAACGAAGAAATGAGTTATATACCAAATTGAAGGTTGAACCTTCCTCTTTAAAATGATGTATAACTCGTTATTTCAATTTGAAACTGATTTGACCTAAGAAATGTTAAAGAATAATGTGTTTTTGACGTTTTAGTAAAATCACAAAAAAAGATGATGAAGTTTGAAAGACCGTGAATGTCTTATTTTTGAAAACGAAGAAATGAGTTGTATACCAAATTGAAGGCTGAATCTTCCTCTTTAAAATGGTATATAACTAGTTGTTTCAGTTTAAAATTGATTCCACCTAAGAAATGTTAAAGGATGATGTGTTTTTGACGTTTTAATAAAATCACAAAAAAAGATGATAAAACTTAAAACATCGTGATGGTCTTATTTTTGAAGATGAAGAAACGGGTTATTCATCATATTGAAGGTTGTATCTTCCTCTTTCAAATTATACATAATTCCTTGTTTCAACTTCAAATCGATTCCAGCTAAAAAATGTTAAAGTATGATCATCACATTTTACTAAAACGTTTTAAACTAAAACATTTTACGTTTCTCTTTTAAATAATTATTTTAAATTAAAATCAATTTGAAAAAGTTATATCTCACTCTATCTTAAAAAGCGAATTTGGATCACATCTAAATACCTAATTCATCAGAAAAACTTTTCGTTTGAGCTTTAAATACAATAAATCGACCGTAAAATATGTAAATATAAATCGATTTCGCTTTTCGTATGATACACAATACATCTGTAGGGCATTGTGAATTTTTTATGAACGCCATTCGGTTTCCATCGTGCATATTTGCCCAGAACTTTTTTTTAATTTGAATAATGGAAGCGGCGTTTTATTTATAGGTAAGCCTGTTTGTAATTCGTTTGACGTAATTTTATAAATACGCAAATCAATTCGAGTAGATAACAAATTGTAAATCAAAAATAAATAAATAATGGGTGTTTTATTTACTTTTTCTTGGAGGGTTTTTATCTTTTCGTGTAGTCTGGACACGGTGTCGCAATTTGCATAGCAATGATCTCTCGTAGCCGCTTGTTGGTCCATTTCCCTTCCTTTGTAACCCAATCCTAACTCTCCACCTTCTATGGGAATACACGTTCTGTTGTCCCCGGATAGTTTATACCCTGTTTCACATAAACATTTATAACTTCCAACTTCGTTGGCACATTTTTGGCTGCAATCCCCGTTATTATCTAAGCACTCATCCACATCTAAACAATCAATATTCATTTAAACAACATCGTTTAATATTAATTAAGAACAAATTACCTACGCAAACAGGTTTAATCCCCATCTTTTGATTTTCAGGGCTAAATTTATATCCTTCAAAGCACGTACAAATCACTCGTTGATGATAAACCGTACACATCTGCTCACATAACTCCATCGAACATGGATCCTCGTCTTTGTGGACGCACCTAAACAAATTAATATTGAAACGAATAAAAAATCTCGTGTAATCAATAAAAATGTACATCGCGAACATCCTTCATAAACGAACGAAGATTAAAAAAAGGGATTGATTTTGATTGGATTTCGCGTTCATTAATTCATCCCTGGCTAATGAACGTTGGGGGTGGCAAAAACAAAGCTTCGATCGCTATCCACGAACCTTTCTTTCAACGAAAACACGAGTTCCACTTTTGAAATCGATGCCAAAGCTTAGTTTGCTTAACAAAATATCGTAAAAAAATACTTTGATGTAATCATCATGATGTCGGAACTTTTTCACTTTATAAAACGAGATCAAAACGAAACGATTTAGCTCGAAACGGGGGAGCTTTCAATTACCGATTGCTAATCCTAGTGGCATCATAGCAGCTCGCTCTGGGAAAATCCGTTTTTCCCACCCCACTTGAACACCGAGTTCGTGGAGAGTTAGTTACATTGGAAACTAAACTTTGTGACTATTATAGATAAATAAGTTGTATGTAAATTCATTATTAAAATTTCGATACAATGGAATAATTGAAGATTCATTTTGGGAAATTAATCACTTAATCGATTCATTGTAGAGGACTTCCCTAATAAAATTGTCCTAACCCAACCCAACCCTGTATGAAATGAAGTAAAACTAGAATTAACATTAGATCTAGAACTAAAATCATCTTGAATGTTTCTAGTTCTAGATTTAGAGTGATATGTAATGATATAATCGAGAGTTATATGATTTACTTCACTTCAAATGTACAAGGTTGGGTTAAGTTTAGCTATGCCTCTGAGATGAAATATGAAACATCGCGTACGTCTTATTTGTGAAAATGAAGAAATGATTTGTATATTAAATTAAAGGTTGAGCCTTCCTCTTTCAAATAATGTATAACTCGTTCTTTCAATTTGAAATCGATTCCATCTAAGAAATGTTAAAGGATGATGTGTTTTTGACCTTTTAGTAAAATCACAAAAAAAGATGATAAAATTTGAATGTGTGTGAATGTCTTATTTTTGAAAACGAAGAAATGAGTTGTACACCAAATTGAAGGTTGAACCTTCCTCTTTAAAAAGATGTATTACTCGTTATTTCAATTTGAAACTGATTTGACCTAAGAAACGTTAAAGAATAATGTGTTTTTGACGTTTTAGAAAAAACACAAAGAAAGATGATAAATCTTGAAAAATCGTGAAGGTTTTATTTTTGAAAATGAAGAAATCAGTTATATATCAAATTGAAGGCTGAATCTTCCTCTTTAAAATGATGTATAACTTGTTGTTTCAATTTGAAATCGTTTCCACCTAAGAAATGTTAAAGAATGATGTGTTTTTGACGTTTTAGTAAAATCACAAAAAAAGATGACAAAATTTAAAAGATCGTGAATGTCTTATTTTTGAAAATGATGAAATGAGTTGTACACCAAATTGAAGGTTGAACCTTCCCCTTTAAAAAGATGTATTACTCGTTATTTTAATTTGAAACTGATTTGACCTAAGAAACGTTA
This sequence comes from Onthophagus sagittarius, assembly GCA_036711965.1. NCBI lineage: Eukaryota > Metazoa > Arthropoda > Insecta > Coleoptera > Scarabaeidae > Onthophagus > Onthophagus sagittarius. Next base: position 18,226,442 of record JASERS010000010.1, on the reverse strand, counting down.
AAGAATAATGTGTTTTTGACGTTTTAGAAAAAACACAAAGAAAGATGATAAATCTTGAAAAATCGTGAAGGTTTTATTTTTGAAAATGAAGAAATCAGTTATATATCAAATTGAAGGCTGAATTTTCCTTTTTAAAATGATGTATAACTTGTTGTTTCAATTTGAAATCGATTCCACCTAAGAAATGTTAATGAATGATGTGTTTTTGACGTTTTAGTAAAATCACAAAAAAGATGACAAAATTTGAAAGATCGTGAATGTCTTATTTTGAAAATGATGAAATGAGTTGTATACCAAATTGAAGGTTGAACCTTCCTCTTTAAAATGATGTATAACTCATTGTTTCAATTTGAAATCGATTCCACCTAAGAAATGTTAAAGGATGATGTGTTTTTGACGTGATGATAAAATTTGAACGTTCGTGAAGGTGTTATTTTTGAAAGTGAAGAAATTATTTGTATATCAAATTGAAGGTTGAGTCTTCCTCTTTAAAATGATGTATAACTCGTTGTTTCAGTTTGAAATCGATTCCACCTAAGAAATGTTAAAGGATGATGTGTTTTTGACGTTTCAGTAGAATCACAAAAGAAGACGATAAAATTTGAATGTTTGTTAAGGTCTTATTTGTGAAAATGAAGATATGACTTGTATATCAAATTAAAGAGTGAACTTTTCTCTTTAAAATGATGTATAATTCATTGTTTCAGTTTGAAATTTATTCCACCTAAGAAATGTTAAAGGATGATGTGTTTTTGACGTTTTTGTAAAAAATGGTAAAGATTGAAAAATATCGTGGAGGTCTTATTTTTGAAAATGAAGAAATTACTTGTATATCAAATTGAAGATCAAATCTTCCTCTTTCAAATGATGTATAACTCGTTGTTTCAATTTGAAATTTATTCCACCTAAGAAATGTAAAGGATGATGTGTTTTTGACGTTTTTGTAAAAAATGGTAAAGATTGAAAAATATCGTGGAGGTCTTATTTTTGAAAATGAAGAAATTACTTGTATATCAAATTGAAGATCAAATCTTCCTCTTTCAAATGATGTATAACTCGTTGTTTCAATTTGAAATTTATTCCACCTAAGAAATGTTAAAGGATGATGTGTTTTTGACGTTTTTGTAAAAAATGGTAAAGATTGAAAAATATCGCGGAGATCTTATTTTTGAAAATGAAGAAATGACTTGTATATCAAATTGAAGGCTAAATCTTCCTCTTTCAAATGATGTATAACTCGTTGTTTCAATTTGAAATTTATTCCACCTAAGAAATGTTAAAGGATGATGTGTTTTTGACGTTTTTGTAAAAAATGGTAAAGATTGAAAAATATCGTGGAGGTCTTATTTTTGAAAATGAAGAAATTACTTGTATATCAAATTGAAGATCAAATCTTCCTCTTTCAAATGATGTATAACTCGTTGTTTCAATTTGAAATTTATTCCACCTAAGAAATGTTAAAGGATGATGTGTTTTTGACGTTTTTGTAAAAAATGGTAAAGATTGAAAAATATCGCGGAGATCTTATTTTTGAAAATGAAGAAATGACTTGTATATCAAATTGAAGGCTAAATCTTCCTCTTTCAAATGATGTATAACTCGTTGTTTCAATTTGAAATTTATTCCACCTAAGAAATGTTAAAGGATGATGTGTTTTTGACGTTTTTGTAAAAAATGGTAAAGATTGAAAAATATCGCGGAGATCTTATTTTTGAAAATGAAGAAATGACTTGTATATCAAATTGAAGGCTAAATCTTCCTCTTTCAAACGATGTATAACTCGTTGTTTCAATTTGAAATTTATTCCATCTAAGAAATGTTAAAGGATGATGTGTTTTTGACGTTTTTGTAAAAAATGGTAAAGATTGAAAAATATCGCGGAGATCTTATTTTTGAAAATGAAGAAATGACTTGTATATCAAATTGAAGGCTAAATCTTCCTCTTTCAAACGATGTATAACTCGTTGTTTCAATTTGAAATTTATTCCATCTAAGAAATGTTAAAGGATGATGTGTTTTTGACGTTTTTGTAAAAAATGGTAAAGATTGAAAAATATCGTGGAGATCTTATTTTTGAAAATGAAGAAATTGCTTGTATATCAAATTGAAGGCTAAATCTTCCTCTTTCAAATGATGTATAACTCGTTGTTTCAATTTGAAATTTATTCCACCTAAGAAATGTTAAAGGATGATGTGTTTTTGACGTTTTTGTAAAAAATGGTAAAGATTGAAAAATATCGCGGAGATCTTATTTTTGAAAATGAAGAAATGACTTGTATATCAAATTGAAGGCTAAATCTTCCTCTTTCAAATGATGTATAACTCGTTGTTTCAATTTGAAATTTATTCCACCTAAGAAATGTTAAAGGATGATGTGTTTTTGACGTTTTTGTAAAAAATGGTAAAGATTGAAAAATATCGCGGAGATCTTATTTTTGAAAATGAAGAAATGACTTGTATATCAAATTGAAGGCTAAATCTTCCTCTTTCAAACGATGTATAACTCGTTGTTTCAATTTGAAATTTATTCCATCTAAGAAATGTTAAAGGATGATGTGTTTTTGACGTTTTTGTAAAAAATGGTAAAGATTGAAAAATATCGCGGAGATCTTATTTTTGAAAATGAAGAAATGACTTGTATATCAAATTGAAGGCTAAATCTTCCTCTTTCAAACGATGTATAACTCGTTGTTTCAATTTGAAATTTATTCCATCTAAGAAATGTTAAAGGATGATGTGTTTTTGACGTTTTTGTAAAAAATGGTAAAGATTGAAAAATATCGTGGAGGTCTTATTTTTGAAAATGAAGAAATTACTTGTATATCAAATTGAAGATCAAATCTTCCTCTTTCAAATGATGTATAACTCGTTGTTTCAATTTGAAATTTATTCCACCTAAGAAATGTAAAGGATGATGTGTTTTTGACGTTTTTGTAAAAAATGGTAAAGATTGAAAAATATCGTGGAGGTCTTATTTTTGAAAATGAAGAAATTACTTGTATATCAAATTGAAGATCAAATCTTCCTCTTTCAAATGATGTATAACTCGTTGTTTCAATTTGAAATTTATTCCACCTAAGAAATGTTAAAGGATGATGTGTTTTTGACGTTTTTGTAAAAAATGGTAAAGATTGAAAAATATCGCGGAGATCTTATTTTTGAAAATGAAGAAATGACTTGTATATCAAATTGAAGGCTAAATCTTCCTCTTTCAAACGATGTATAACTCGTTGTTTCAATTTGAAATTTATTCCATCTAAGAAATGTTAAAGGATGATGTGTTTTTGACGTTTTTGTAAAAAATGGTAAAGATTGAAAAATATCGTGGAGATCTTATTTTTGAAAATGAAGAAATTGCTTGTATATCAAATTGAAGGCTAAATCTTCCTCTTTCAAATGATGTATAACTCGTTGTTTCAATTTGAAATTTATTCCACCTAAGAAATGTTAAAGGATGATGTGTTTTTAACGTTTTAGTAAAAAAATGGTAAAGATAAAAAAATATCGTGGAGGTCTTATTTTTGAAAATGAAGAAATGACTTGCATACCAAATTGAAGATTGAACCTTTCTCGAACCAAATTGATGGTTTTTTTGATGTTTTGAAGTGAAGGTTACGTTAGAAAGTTAATAAATGAGTTAGATACCAAATTGAAGGTTGGGTTGGAATAGAAAAGAAGATTCTTCAATAAGAAAAAAAATAAATTACAAGAGATATCGTTATGCGGTTTAAGCTTCAAGTATGAACTTGAAGCTATGGAACTTTGGCTCTAATTATTTTGTTTTCTCGTTCTCCTCTACTAATATATAGTGCGAATATCGATTTTTAAGCTAATTTGTCTATTTAAAAGAATCAAAAGTCGGATTCTTCTTGGTCAATTCTGTTAATGGTCTAGCTATCATTAAAAACTCTTATAAGAATTTTAAATGAATCAACGTAACCCCAATTATTTATTGTCTCGCTTCATGCACATTCGTTTTAGTCTCAAAATTTATTACAGCTTAGGTGTTCTGCTCCAGCACTTCCAACACTTTTTAAGTTTTCTTCTTTTTTGCTTTCAAAAATTCATGTATCATAAATTTTGAACGCTTACCAGCGTAGAACTTAAAATGACTTACCAACTCTCATTATTAGTGGTTTATGTTAACATTTTCGGCATGCTATCTTGTTTTCTTTAATTACTTTTGTATCTGGAGGATGCAGTTCACTCCGTTTTGGCTCATGTGGCGATTCATTTGGTGCAATTAGAATATCTCAATTCTGACTCCATCTATCGCTAATATAATATTCTTTTTCCTAAAGTTTGGTAAATTCCTTGTCCAAAACTTCTCGGTTAAGATGAACTATACTATATAAGGAGCAAAATTAAATTGCTATAAGAAGCAATTTACGTGACTTTCTAGAAAAGCTTTTTATTATAAATTATAGCAAATTTTATTGTCTTTGATATTTTTGCTCTTTGCTACGTCAGTATTGAGATGAATTTGTTGCTGTTTCAAGTTAATAATAAATCAAAAAATTGGCGTTTTTTATGAAAACTTGCACAGAACATGAAAACAAGAATATGGGAAATAGAACTAATGAAAAGATGCAGAAGAATGATGAAGATGTAGATGAAGGGCGGAGTTATAATTTTACTAATAATAAGAGAACTGAGACTTAAGCATAACGACCATGTTTATGATGATATTTAGGGATGTGCAAAACAAGATGCGACCTTTTGATGGCAGAGGCGATTGTGCTATAGACTCCCGGATGGGAGAATTCAAAGACTAAACTATTTATCCAGAGTCTAAGAGGAATCACGAAATGGAAAAAGTTGAAAATAAAACTAGAAGATAACTTGGATAGAAGCTTTAACAGTGCTGGGTTACACAAAATGCTGTTACGGAGACAGAATAAGAGAGAATTTCTTGAAAATGTGAGAATTAAGAACTAAAGGAAACAGAAAAGATTAAGCATTATATTAATACGTAATAGACGGGACTCAAATCAACAAACGAAAAACTATTTTGTACGGAGCGAAAAATAGTAGTGCAGAAGATGAAGCAAAACTATCTAATTTTATCATCCTTTTTTGTGATTTTACTAAAACGTCAAAAACACATCATCCTTTAACATTTCCTAGGTGGAATAAATTTCAAACTGAAACAACGAGTTATACATCATTTGAAAGAGGAAGATTTAACCTTCAATTTGATATACAAGTCATTTCTTCATTTTCAAAAATAAGACCTCCACGATATTTTTCAATCTTTACCATTTTTTACTAAAACGTCAAAAACACATCATCCTTTAATATTTTTTAGGTGGAATAAATTTCAAATTGAAACAACGAGTTATACATCATTTGAAAGAGGAAGATTTAACCTTCAATTTGATATACAAGTCATTTCTTCATTTTCAAAAATAAGACCTCCACGATATTTTTCAATCTTTACCATTTTTTACAAAAACGTCAAAAACACATTATCCTTTAACATTTCTTAGGTGGAATAAATTTCAAATTGAAACAACGAGTTATACATCATTTGAAAGAGGAAGATTTAGCCTTTAATTTGATATACAAGTCATTTCTTCATTTTCAAAAATAAGACCTCCACGATATTTTTCAATCTTTACCATTTTTTACTAAAACGTCAAAAACACATCATCCTTTAACATTTCTTAGGTGGAATAAATTTCAAATTGAAACAATGAGTTGTACATCATTTGAAAGAGGAAGATTTAACCTTCAATTTGATATACAAGTCATTTCTTCATTTTCAAAAATAAGACCTCCACGATATTTTTCAATCTTTACCATTTTTTACTAAAACGTCAAAAACACATCATCCTTTAACATTTCTTAGGTGGAATAAATTTCAAATTGAAACAACGAGTTATACATCATTTGAAAGAGGAAGATTTAGCCTTTAATTTGATATACAAGTCATTTCTTCATTTTCAAAAATAAGACCTCCACGATATTTTTCAATCTTTACCATTTTTTACAAAAACGTCAAAAACACATCATCTTTTAACATTCCTTAGGTGGAATAAATTTCAAATTGAAACAACGAGTTATACATCGTTTGAAAGAGGAAGATTTAACCTTCAATTTGATATACAAGTCATTTCTTCATTTTCAAAAATAAGACCTCCACGATATTTTTCAATCTTTACCATTTTTTACAAAAACGTCAAAAACACATCATCTTTTAACATTCCTTAGGTGGAATAAATTTCAAATTGAAACAACGAGTTATACATCGTTTGAAAGAGGAAGATTTAACCTTCAATTTGATATACAAGTCATTTCTTCATTTTCAAAAATAAGACCTCCACGATATTTTTCAATCTTTACCATTTTTTACAAAAACGTCAAAAACACATCATCTTTTAACATTCCTTAGGTGGAATAAATTTCAAATTGAAACAACGAGTTATACATCGTTTGAAAGAGGAAGATTTAACCTTCAATTTGATATACAAGTCATTTCTTCATTTTCAAAAATAAGACCTCCACGATATTTTTCAATCTTTACCATTTTTTACTAAAACGTCAAAAACACATCATCCTTTAACATTTCTTAGGTGGAATAAATTTCAAATTGAAACAACGAGTTATACATCATTTGAAAGTGGAAGATTTAACCTTCAATTTGATATACAAGTCATTTCTTCATTTTCAAAAATAAGACCTCCACGATATTTTTCAATCTTTACCATTTTTTACTAAAACGTCAAAAACACATCATCCTTTAACATTTCTTAGATCGAATCGATTTTAAATTGAAACAAATAGTTATACATCATTTTAAAGAGGAAGATTCAATCTTTAATTTGGTGTATGGACCATTTCTTCATTTTCAAAAATATGATTCTCACGATGTCTCAAATTTCATCATATCACAAAAACACATCATCCTTTAACATTTCTTAGGTGGAATAAATTTCAAATTGAAACAACGAGTTATACATCATTTGAAAGTGGAAGATTTAACCTTCAATTTGATATACAAGTCATTTCTTCATTTTCAAAAATAAGACCTCCACGATATTTTTCAATCTTTACCATTTTTTACTAAAACGTCAAAAACACATCATCCTTTAACATTTCTTAGGTGGAATAAATTTCAAATTGAAACAACGAGTTATACATCATTTGAAAGTGGAAGATTTAACCTTCAATTTGATATACAAGTCATTTCTTCATTTTCAAAAATAAGACCTCCACGATATTTTTCAATCTTTACCATTTTTTACTAAAACGTCAAAAACACATCATCCTTTAACATTTCTTAGATCGAATCGATTTTAAATTGAAACAAATAGTTATACATCATTTTAAAGAGGAAGATTCAATCTTTAATTTGGTGTATGGACCATTTCTTCATTTTCAAAAATATGATTCTCACGATGTCTCAAATTTCATCATATCACAAAAACACATCATCCTTTAACATTTCTTAGGTGGAATAAATTTCAAATTGAAACAACGAGTTATACATCATTTGAAAGTGGAAGATTTAACCTTCAATTTGATATACAAGTCATTTCTTCATTTTCAAAAATAAGACCTCCACGATATTTTTCAATCTTTACCATTTTTTACTAAAACGTCAAAAACACATCATCCTTTAACATTTCTTAGGTGGAATAAATTTCAAATTGAAACAACGAGTTATACATCATTTGAAAGAGGAAGATTTAACCTTCAATTTGATATATAAGTCATTTCTTCATTTTCAAAAATAAGACCTCCACGATATCTTTCAATCTTTACCATTTTTTACTAAAACGTCAAAAACACATCATCCTTTAACATTTTTTAGGTGGAATAAATTTCAAATTGAAACAACGAGTTATACATCATTTGAAAGTGGAAGATTTAACCTTCAATTTGATATACAAGTCATTTCTTCATTTTCAAAAATAAGACCTCCACGATATTTTTCAATCTTTACCATTTTTTACTAAAACGTCAAAAACACATCATCCTTTAACATTTCTTAGGTGGAATAAATTTCAAATTGAAACAACGAGTTATACATCATTTGAAAGTGGAAGATTTAACCTTCAATTTGATATACAAGTCATTTCTTCATTTTCAAAAATAAGACCTCCACGATATTTTTCAATCTTTACCATTTTTTACTAAAACGTCAAAAACACATCATCCTTTAACATTTCTTAGATCGAATCGATTTTAAATTGAAACAAATAGTTATACATCATTTTAAAGAGGAAGATTCAATCTTTAATTTGGTGTATGGACCATTTCTTCATTTTCAAAAATATGATTCTCACGATGTCTCAAATTTCATCATATCACAAAAACACATCATCCTTTAACATTTCTTAGGTGGAATCAATTTCAATTTAAAACAACGAGTTATACATCATTTGAAAAAAGAAAGTTCAACCTTCAATTTTGTTTTATATTATCCACAATTTTTCAAATAGTTCCACTGTATTTTATTAATTAATATTATTTAAAACTGCAACATAAAAGTTTAACTTTATTCGAGTAGCCCTCTAATTTTGCATTCGCATTTTACTTCCTGTAGTATTCGCCCAGTTTTGAATATTCAATATCTGAATAATTAAAAAGTATTAAACTCGTTTGAATCTGAACTAGGATTAATACAGCGCGATTAAAAAAATCTGCAAATTTTAAAAGGGATTGATTCCAAAAAATGAAAAATAGAAATTACGAAAATCCCTTTCAAATTATTACATTTTCTCTCGGAGCCTTTTTGTTGTGTGCTACACAAAAAGCGAAAAAACGAAAATGAAATAGTATTTTTATTTTCTTTGTGATATTTTTTTGGAAAAAAATTCGAACCATTAAACGGCATAACATACCTGCCTGAAATAAATACGTAGTCGGGACAGCAGTGCTTCCTCGTGCAGTCGACCCATTTATCATCAACTTTGCATTTGTACCGAGTAGCAATGACGTTGTTGGATGGACACTCAAAAACGTCCGCGCTGCAAAAGGCAAATTCGGTTTAATTCCACCTCAGCTTTTGGATGGATGCGTTAAAAAAGTCTTACTCCAAATTAGCCCGTTCAACTTCACTTAATTGGTCCAAAAAGTAACCATCATCACCTAAGTCATCCGATATCGTTGCTTTATTTAAGAAAATTAAAGCGTAACACAAACTATTAATTAAAAATCGATCGAAAAGCACCATGTTTTAACTTTTATTTTTATTTAATAGTAAAACTTTGAGTAATTAATTGACGCCATTAGATTCTATTAAGAATCTCATAGGCGAGGAGAAGACAATTGTTGTACTTGAACTAAACGATCCGAACTAAACTGTTATTCGGATGAAACTGTGTTGAAGTGGTTCGAATGGAATAAAGTGTTTATTGCTTGCTCACAGGCGTGTGTTCAGAAATAGAGGCTGGTATTATGTGTCGAGAACACTCAAAACTATTTAGAGCGTAATTATAGGGAACTGTGACTTGCAAAGAACAAAATTATTTGTTAACTTTAATTATTCTTATCCCTACTTCACGATATTCTTAGCAACAAGAAAACTCGCAACTTCAAGCAAACCATCTCCTCTCTATCCTGATGTGGTTTATTTACGATGCAAATAGAGAAGTAACTCAATGCTAAACCGAAACTAGCTGACGTTTTGGAAACGAAATTCCGAACTTTGCATCGTCTGCACCGAGACTTCGCATCCATTTCCTTTTAACCAATCCATCTTTTTAACTTGAAACGTTTTATTTCTAAAAATAAAGGCAAAACGAAAAAATTTCTTGAAGGTTAACCCTCCAAGTCTTAAATCAAACCGTAACCTAATGAACTATAGTATTTCTGCCCCTACAATCAAGACTCCATCGTAAACGCTATAATTGAAACATAAACTTGAGACGACGACCATTAACTTTGTCTTTGGGTCAGTTGGGATGGTTTTATTACCGGGAAAAGAATGAAGTGTTTGCGGTGACGTGGAAAACGAACGGGGAAATTGCCTAGTTTTTTTTTTTGGGTGAGTTAACATCATGATGTTACTGAATTAGTTTCGTTTTTTTTTTTTCGATTTTGAATTATTTTGGTTTAGATATGAGAGATCTATTTGTTAAGGCGTTTTACGAACAACGTCCATACCGAAAGCTTGGAATTTGTAATGAAATTGCACATTGTTGGCTACAATGCAGGAAATTAAAAAAATAATAATCAAAAAAATATTAACATATTGCAAATAAGTTGGTTAAATAACCAATTAAGATATTGCTATGAAACAAAAACGATATTACGACAAATTTATTTATCAATTAATTTGTTGAAACTCATTACTTCATTTCTATAATCTTCGATGTAACGATTTTTTTAATTCATGAAAATATTAATTTTGAAAAATTATATCTTGGAAAATATTCGAGATATTGAGATGAAATAAGAATCAATTTGCAACAAGTTTAATTTAATTTAAGAGTATGAAAAGTTATGAACATTTGTTATTAATGACATTTATTTCTACCGACTTTAGTTCTCGAGTTACAACCTATAATTTTAATCAAAATTGTCGATTGTAACATTTTGATATTTCCTGTTGCGTACATAAGGAAGTACCATCGCTAGACTTTATCTGGTAACGAATTGTGTATTTTGGGATAATTATGAACAATTTTTATTAATGATATTTAATTCTATCTCTTTTGGTTCCCGAGTTACAACCTATGCTTTTAACAAAAATTGTCGATTTTAAGATATTGATATTTCCAGCTACATACATTAGGAAGTGTCATTGTTAGACTTTATCCGGTAATGAATTATATATTTTGAGATCATTCTGAACAATTTTTGTTGATAACATTTATTTCTATCTCTTTTGGTTCTGAAATCGCAGCCTATGTTTATAACCAACGTTTTCGATTTTAAAATTTTGATATTTCCTGTTACATACTTAAGAAAGTGACATCTTTAGACGTTATCTGATAATTGATTATGTATTTTGGGATAATTATGAACAATTTTTGTTAATAACATTTATTTCTATCTCTTATGGTTCTCGAGTTACAACCTATGCTTTTAACCAAAAATGTTGATTTTAAGATTTTGATATTTCCCGCTACATACTTAAGGAAGTGTCATCGTTAGACTTTATCTAGGGATTGAATATGTATTTCAGGTTAATTATAAATAATTTTAATTAACGATATTTATTTCTATCTATTTTGGTTCTCGAGCTACAACCTATGTTTATAACCAAAATTGTCGATTTTGACATCTTGATGTTTCCAGCTACATACATTAGGAAGTGTCATCGTTAGACTTCATCTGGTAATGAATTATGTATTTTGGGATCATTCTGAACAATTTTTGTTAATAAGATTTATTTCTATCTATTTTGGTTCTCAAGTTGCAACCTATGATTTTAACCAAAATTGTCGATTTTAATATCTTGATATTTCCAGCTACACATATTAGGAATTGTCATCGTTAGACTTTATCCGGTAATAAATTGTGTATTTTGGGATCATTCTGAACAATTTTTGTTAATAACATTTATTTCTATCTCTTTTGATTGTCGAGATACAACATATGATTTTAACCAAAATTGTCGATTTTAACATCTTGATATTTCCAGCTACAAATATTAGGAATTGTCATCGTTAGACTTTATCCGGTAATGAATTGTGTATTTTGGGATCATTCTAAATAATTTTTGTTAATAATATTTAATTCTATCTCTTTTAATTCTCGAGTTACAACCTATGTTTATAACTAAAATTGTCGATTTTAACATCTTGATATTTCCTGCTACATACTTAAGAAAATGACATCCTTAGACTTTATCTGATAATTAACTATGTATTTTGGGATGATTCTGAACAATTTTTCTTAATAACATTTATTTCTATCTCTTTTGGTTCTCGAGTTACAACCTATGTTTATAACTAAAATTGTCGATTTTAACATTTTGATATTTCCTGCTACATACTTAAGAAAATGACATCCTTAGACTTTATCTGATAATTCACTATGTATTTTGGGATCATTCTGAATAATTTTTGTTGATAACATTTATTTCTATCTCTTTTGATTGTCGAGATACAACCTGTGATTTTAACCAAAATTGTCGATTTTAACATCTTGATATTTCCAGCTACAAATATTAGGAAGTGACATCGTTAGACTTTATCCGGTAATGAATTATGTATTTCAGGATCATTCTGAACAATTTTTGTTAATAACATTTATTTCTATCTATTTTGGTTCTCGAGTTACAACCTATGTTTATAACTAAAATTGTCGATTTTAACATCTTGATATTTCCTGCTACATACTTAAGAAAATGACATCCTTAGACTTTATCTGATAATTAACTATGTATTTTGGGATCATTCTGAACAATTTTTGTTGATAACATTTATTTCTATCTCTTTTGATTGTCGAGATACAACCTGTGATTTTAACCAAAATTGTCGATTTTAACATCTTGATATTTCCAGCTACAAATATTAGGAAGTGACATCGTTAGACTTTATCCGGTAATGAATTATGTATTTCAGGATCATTCTGAACAATTTTTGTTAATAACATTTATTTCTATCTATTTTGGTTCTCGAGTTACAACCTATGTTTATAACTAAAATTGTCGATTTTAACATCTTGATATTTCCTGCTACATACTTAAGAAAATGACATCCTTAGACTTTATCTGATAATTAACTATGTATTTTGGGATCATTCTGAACAATTTTTGTTGATAACATTTATTTCTATCTCTTTTGATTGTCGAGATACAACCTATGATTTTAACCAAAATTGTCGATTTTAACATCTTGATATTTCCAGCTACTAATATTAGGAATTGTCATCGTTAGACTTTATTCGGTAATGAATTGTGTATTTTGGGATCATTCTGAACAATTTTTGTTAATAATATTTAATTCTATCTCTTTTGCTTCTCGAGTTACAACCTATGTTTATAACTAAAATTGTCGATTTTAACATCTTGATATTTCCTGCTACATACTTAAGAAAATGACATCCTTAGACTTTATCTGATAATTAATTATGTAGTTTGGGATAATTATGAACAATTTTTATTAATGACATTTAATTCTATCTCTTTTGGTTTTCGAGTTACAACCTGTTTTTAACAAAAATTGTCGATTTTAAGATCTTGATATTTTCAGCTACATACATTAGGAAGTGTCATCGTAAGACTTTATCCGGTGATGAATTATGTATTTTGAGATCATTCTGAACAATTTTTGTTAATAACATTTATTTCTATCTATTTTGGTTCTCGAGTTACAACCTATGTTTATAACTAAAATTGTCGATTTTAACATCTTGATATTTCCTGCTACATACTTAAGAAAATGACATCCTTAGACTTTATCTGATAATTAACTATGTATTTTGGGATCATTCTGAACAATTTTTGTTGATAACATTTATTTCTATCTCTTTTGATTGTCGAGATACAACCTATGATTTTAACCAAAATTGTCGATTTTAACATCTTGATATTTCCAGCTACTAATATTAGGAATTGTCATCGTTAGACTTTATTCGGTAATGAATTGTGTATTTTGGGATCATTCTGAACAATTTTTGTTAATAATATTTAATTCTATCTCTTTTGCTTCTCGAGTTACAACCTATGTTTATAACTAAAATTGTCGATTTTAACATCTTGATATTTCCTGCTACATACTTAAGAAAATGACATCCTTAGACTTTATCTGATAATTAATTATGTAGTTTGGGATAATTATGAACAATTTTTATTAATGACATTTAATTCTATCTCTTTTGGTTTTCGAGTTACAACCTGTTTTTAACAAAAATTGTCGATTTTAAGATCTTGATATTTTCAGCTACATACATTAGGAAGTGTCATCGTAAGACTTTATCCGGTGATGAATTATGTATTTTGAGATCATTCTGAACAATTTTTGTTAATAACATTTATTTCTATCTATTTTGGTTCTCGAGTTACAACCTATGTTTATAACTAAAATTGTCGATTTTAACATCTTGATATTTCCTGCTACATACTTAAGAAAATGACATCCTTAGACTTTATCTGATAATTAACTATGTATTTTGGGATCATTCTGAACAATTTTTGTTGATAACATTTATTTCTATCTCTTTTGATTGTCGAGATACAACCTATGATTTTAACCAAAATTGTCGATTTTAACATCTTGATATTTCCAGCTACTAATATTAGGAATTGTCATCGTTAGACTTTATTCGGTAATGAATTGTGTATTTTGGGATCATTCTGAACAATTTTTGTTAATAATATTTAATTCTATCTCTTTTGCTTCTCGAGTTACAACCTATGTTTATAACTAAAATTGTCGATTTTAACATCTTGATATTTCCTGCTACATACTTAAGAAAATGACATCCTTAGACTTTATCTGATAATTAATTATGTAGTTTGGGATAATTATGAACAATTTTTATTAATGACATTTAATTCTATCTCTTTTGGTTTTCGAGTTACAACCTGTTTTTAACAAAAATTGTCGATTTTAAGATCTTGATATTTTCAGCTACATACATTAGGAAGTGTCATCGTAAGACTTTATCCGGTGATGAATTATGTATTTTGAGATCATTCTGAACAATTTTTGTTAATAACATTTATTTCTATCTATTTTGGTTCTCGAGTTACAACCTATGTTTATAACTAAAATTGTCGATTTTAACATCTTGATATTTCCTGCTACATACTTAAGAAAATGACATCCTTAGACTTTATCTGATAATTAACTATGTATTTTGGGATCATTCTGAACAATTTTTGTTGATAACATTTATTTCTATCTCTTTTGATTGTCGAGATACAACCTATGATTTTAACCAAAATTGTCGATTTTAACATCTTGATATTTCCAGCTACAAATATTAGGAATTGTCATCGTTAGACTTTATTCGGTAATGAATTGTGTATTTTGGGATCATTCTGAACAATTTTTGTTAATAATATTTAATTCTATCTCTTTTGCTTCTCGAGTTACAACCTATGTTTATAACTAAAATTGTCGATTTTAACATCTTGATATTTCCTGCTACATACTTAAGAAAATGACATCCTTAGACTTTATCTGATAATTAATTATGTAGTTTGGGATAATTATGAACAATTTTTATTAATGACATTTAATTCTATCTCTTTTGGTTTTCGAGTTACAACCTGTTTTTAACAAAAATTGTCGATTTTAAGATCTTGATATTTTCAGCTACATACATTAGGAAGTGTCATCGTAAGACTTTATCCGGTGATGAATTATGTATTTTGAGATCATTCTGAACAATTTTTGTTAATAACATTTATTTCTATCTATTTTGGTTCTCTAGTTACGACCTATGTTTATAACTAAAATTGTCGATTTTAACATCTTGATATTTCCTGCTACATACTTAAGAAAATGACATCCTTAGACTTTATCTGATAATTAACTATGTATTTTGGGATCATTCTGAACAATTTTTGTTGATAACATTTATTTCTATCTCTTTTGATTGTCGAGATACAACCTATGATTTTAACCAAAATTGTCGATTTTAACATCTTGATATTTCCAGCTACAAATATTAGGAATTGTCATCGTTAGACTTTATTCGGTAATGAATTGTGTATTTTGGGATCATTCTGAACAATTTTTGTTAATAATATTTAATTCTATCTCTTTTGCTTCTCGAGTTACAACCTATGTTTATAACTAAAATTGTCGATTTTAACATCTTGATATTTCCTGCTACATACTTAAGAAAATGACATCCTTAGACTTTATCTGATAATTAATTATGTAGTTTGGGATAATTATGAACAATTTTTATTAATGACATTTAATTCTATCTCTTTTGGTTTTCGAGTTACAACCTGTTTTTAACAAAAATTGTCGATTTTAAGATCTTGATATTTTCAGCTACATACATTAGGAAGTGTCATCGTAAGACTTTATCCGGTGATGAATTATGTATTTTGAGATCATTCTGAACAATTTTTGTTAATAACATTTATTTCTATCTATTTTGGTTCTCTAGTTACGACCTATGTTTATAACTAAAATTGTCGATTTTAACATCTTGATATTTCCTGCTACATACTTAAGAAAATGACATCCTTAGACTTTATCTGATAATTAACTATGTATTTTGGGATCATTCTGAACAATTTTTGTTGATAACATTTATTTCTATCTCTTTTGATTGTCGAGATACAACCTATGATTTTAACCAAAATTGTCGATTTTAACATCTTGATATTTCCAGCTACAAATATTAGGAATTGTCATCGTTAGACTTTATTCGGTAATGAATTGTGTATTTTGGGATCATTCTGAACAATTTTTGTTAATAATATTTAATTCTATCTCTTTTGGTTCTCGAGCTACAACCTATGTTTATAACTAAAATTGTCGATTTTAACATCTTGATATTTCCTGCTACATACTTAAGAAAATGACATCCTTAGACTTTATCTGATAATTAATTATGTAGTTTGGGATAATTATGAACAATTTTTATTAATGACATTTAATTCTATCTCTTTTGGTTTTCGAGTTACAACCTGTTTTTAACAAAAATTGTCGATTTTAAGATCTTGATATTTTCAGCTACATACATTAGGAAGTGTCATCGTAAGACTTTATCCGGTGATGAATTATGTATTTTGAGATCATTCTGAACAATTTTTGTTAATAACATTTATTTCTATCTATTTTGGTTCTCGAGTTACAACCTATGTTTATAACTAAAATTGTCGATCTTAACATTTTGATATTTCCTGCTACATACATAAGGAACTATCATCGTTAGACTTTATCCGGCTACGAATTACATATTTTGGGATAATTATAAACAATTTTTATTAATGGCATTTATTTCTATCCATGTTAGTTCTCGAGTTACAACCTATGTTTATAACTAAAATTTCGATTTTAACAGTTTCATATTTCCTGCTGCATATACAAGGAGGTGTCTTCTTTAGGTTTTATTTGGTAATGAATTATATATTTTGGGATAATTATGAACAATTTTTATTAATGACATTTATTTCTATCCCTTTTAGTTCTCGAGTTACAACCTATGTTTTATAATCGATGATTATAACCAAAATTGTCGACTTTCGAAAATTAACTCAATCATATCTCAAAAGCGATGAAACATTACTTTTTGGAGCAAAAACCCTTTGTTATAGACTATAAAGAGTAGATCCATAAAATGGTTGAATTCAATTAAAATAATTCTTGATTTAGAAGCTTCAAATCGACTACACATCAAAATTGTTGATTTTCGAAAATGAAATCAACCATAATTTAAGAACTAAAAGCGAGGGAGAATACTTTTTATACATAAATTTTTTATGACGCACCATAAATAGTAAATCCATAAAAACATTTTACTCAATAATAACCATTCTTGATTTAAAGTAACTCACTCATATCTCAAAAACTTGAAACGATGGATAGTTTTTCGAAAAAAATCTTATTATGGAGTATGAAGCAAAAATTAAAAGCGCGAACAGATCTTATTTAAATGAACTGATATCGGCATTTTTATTACATCAAAATGGATTCATGATTAACCTAGAAAGCGTTCGATTTAAACTCCATTAACTAATCCATCAAGCATGTTGATAGAGTTAAGTGTACACGTGCTAAATGAACCTATCCGAATATTCGATTTTGAGCTTTAATGAGAGAATTTGACGCGGAGTCTTTCTAATTATAAATAATTTGAAGTAAAGTCCATCTAAATTAAGTTATCTTAAAAGTTTTTGAATAATTTAAGTAGAATCGTTCTGCAAAACGAATTTGGTTGTTTGCGAATCAAATACAGTGGACAAACAGTGTTCGGGTTGACGGACGCATCCGCTTATCCAGTGGCGTCGCCGGCGATAATTTACAGTAATGCCAACATTAACGCACGTCCCCGGGCGTTTATGACGCGAACCGAATTTATGCTTATTGCGCCAGCCCGGAATTTATGTCGGGAAGCAGAAGTTTTTTAATACGCCGACCCGGTCGTTGTTTTATGACCTTCCGCGCAATTCGTTATAAAAGAAGATGCACCACGAAAATTGAACCAAACTTCTCATTAATTTATTTCGAAAAGAACTTTTTATTTTTACCCGGGACGATTGTTTTAACGGAGATCCACTCAACTCTTCTTTCCCATTCTTTTCGCTACGAAAACTAATGGACGCCACTGAAGGAAAAATAAATCGGGAGAGTCCGTGATGGATGAGTCATCACGAGGAGAAGTCGGGAAGTCAAATGGAACTACCCGACTCGGCCCAATTAAGGCAGCGACACTAGGAATTGTCGTTAATTGAGGAACTGAAGAATGTATCCATTTTCACTAGCAATCGGTCTCTCTTTCTTATGCACTAACTCCGTCTCCTCGCCTCCGAGGGACGTTATTTATCGCTTCCTGGCCTTTCTAACTCCAGGAAATTGTGGCTGCGCCTCAGTTTCACTGCGAGCGAAATTAAAGCCCCGGGATGTTCTGGTTGAACTCGCAAAGATCATAAATAAGAAAACAATAATTCAATAAGATGAAATGAATAAAACAACTTGATAAGTTAATCAAATCGACTTTGAATATCAACATTACCACGGAATACCGGCGTTTATAACTCGTATAAATCGCGATAATTTAGGCGCTTGACGTGTACAATGGTTTCGTTTAATGAACAATTAATTTACGACAGCGCTATGTTGAAATTAGCATTTTCGATCGACAGCAAAATTTTGCCTATTCCAAACAATGAGGTATGACGTTTGTTGCCCTACAAGCGGCTCATCAATCATTGTATGTACAGTGTATACAAAAAGTTAGAGTAAAAATGATAATTTGGGTAAACATTTTTGCACAACAGCAAAAAGTATCTAACGTCATAGGCAATAAGAACAAAATTATTAGTCAGGATAAACGGTCAAAGATTTTTTATTAATGACATTTATATCTATCCATTTTAGTTCTCGAGTTACAACATATCATTATAACCAAAATTGTTGATTTTAACATTTTGATATTTTCTGCTACATACTTAAGAAGGTGTCATCCTTACGCTTTATCTAGTAATTAATTATGTATTTTGGGATAATTATAAATAATTTTTATTAATGACATTTATTTCTACCTATTTTGGTTCTCAAGTTACAACCTATGTTTGTAAGTAAAATTGTTGATATTAACATTTTGATATTTCCTGCTACATACTTAAGAAAGTGACATCCTTAGACTTTATCTGGTAATGAATTATGTATTTTGGGATAATTATGAATAATTTTTATTAATGACATTTATTTCTACCTATTTTGGTTCTCAAGTTACAACCTATGTTTGTAAGTAAAATTGTTGATATTAACATTTTGATATTTCCTGCTACATACTTAAGAAAGTGACATCCTTAGACTTTATCTGGTAATGAATTATGTATTTTGGAATAATTATGAACAATTTTTATTAATGACATTTATTTCTATCTATTTTGGTTCTGGAGTTACAATCTATGTTTATAACCAAAATTGTCGATTTTGACATCTTGATGTTTCCAGCTACATACATTAGGAAGTGTCATCGTTAGGCTTTATCTGGAAATTAATTATATTTTTTGGGATAATTATGAACAATTTTATTAATGACATTTATTTATATCTGTTTTGGTTCTCGAGTTACAACCTATGTTTGTCATTAAAATTATGGATTTTAACATTTTCATATTTCCAGCTACATACATTAGGAAGTGTCAGCGTTAGGCTTTACCTGGTAATGAATTATGTTTTTTGGGATAATTATGAACAATTTTATCAACGACATTTAATTGTATCTGTTTTGGTTCTCGAGTTACAACCTATGTTTGTAATTAAAATTGTTGATTTTAACATTTTCATATTTCCTGCTGCATACATAAGGAAGTGTCATCGTTAGGCTTTATCTGGTAATGAATTATGTTTTCTGGAATAATTACGAACAATTCTTATTAATGACATTTATTTCTATCTATTTTGGTTCTCGAGTTACAATCTGTGTTTATAACCAAAATTGTCGATTTTGACATCTTGATGTTTCCAGCTACATACATTAGGAAGTGTCATCGTTAGGCTTTATCTCGTAATGAATTATGTATTTTGGGATAGTTATGAACAATTTTATTAACGACATTACATTGTATCTGTTTTGGTTCTCGAGTTACAACCTATGTTTGTAATTAAAATTGTTGATATTAACATTTTCATATTTCCTGCTGCATACATAGGGAGGTGTCATCGTTAGGCTTTATCTGGTAATGAATTATGTTTTTTGGGATAATTATGAACAATTGTATTAACAACATTTAATTGTATCTGTTTTGGTTCTCGAGTTACAACCTATGTTTGTAATTAAAATTGTTGATATTAACATTTTGATATTTCCTACTGCATACATAAAAAGGTATCATCTTTAGGTTTTATCTGGTAATGAATTATGTATTTTGGAATAATTATGAATAATCTTTATTAATAATATTTATTTCCATCTATTTTGGTTCTCGAGTTACAATCTATGTTTATAACCAAAATTGTCGATTTTGACATCTTGATGTTTCCAGCTGCATACATTAGGAAGTGTCATCGTTCGGCTTTATCTGGTAATGAGTTATGTATTTTGGAATAATTATGAATAATTTTTATTAATAATATTTATTTCTATCTGTTTTGGTTCTCGAGTTACAATCTATGTTTATAACCAAAATTGTCGATTTTGACATCTTGATGTTTCCAGCTGCATACATTAGGAAGTGTCATCGTTAGGCTCTATCTGGTAATGAATTATGTATTTTGGGATAATTATGAACAGTTTTATTAACGACATTTAATTGTACCTGTTTTAGTTCTCGAGTTACAACCTATGTTTGTAATTAAAATTGTTGATTTCAACATTTTCATATTTCCTGCTGCATACATAGGTAGGTGTCATCGTTAGACTTTATCTGGTAATGAATTATGTATTTTGGAATAATTATGAACAATTTTTATTAATGACATGTATTTCTATCTATTTTGGTTCTCGAGTTACAATCTATGTTTATAACCAAAATTGTCGATTTTGACATCTTGATGTTTCGAGCTGCATACATTAGGAAGTGTCATCGTTCGGCTTTATCTGGTAATGAGTTATGTATTTTGGATTAATTATGAATAATTTTTATTAATAATATTTATTTCTATCTATTTTGGTTCTCGAGTTACAATCTATGTTTATAACCAAAATTGTCGATTTTGACATCTTGATGTTTCCAGCTGCATACATTAGGAAGTGTCATCGTTCGGCTTTATCTGGTAATGAGTTATGTATTTTGGATTAATTATGAATAATTTTTATTAATAATATTTATTTCTATCTGTTTTGGTTCTCGAGTTACAATCTATGTTTATAACCAAAATTGTCGATTTTGACATCTTGATGTTTCCAGCTGCATACATTAGGAAGTGTCATCGTTAGGCTCTATCTGGTAATGAATGATGTATTTTGGGATAATTATGAACAGTTTTATTAACGACATTTAATTGTACCTGTTTTAGTTCTCGAGTTACAACCTATGTTTGTAATTAAAATTGTTGATTTCAACATTTTCATATTTCCTGCTGCATACATAGGTAGGTATCATCGTTAGACTTTATCTGGTAATGAATTATGTATTTTGGAATAATTATGAACAATTTTTATTAATGACATGTATTTCTATCTATTTTGGTTCTCGAGTTACAATCTATGTTTATAACCAAAATTGTCGATTTTGACATCTTGATGTTTCCAGCTGCATACATTAGGAAGTGTCATCGTTAGGCTTTATCTGGTAATGAGTTATGTATTTTGGAATAATTATGAATAATTTTTATTAATAATATTTATTTCTATCTGTTTTGGTTCTCGAGTTACAATCTATGTTTATAACCAAAATTGTCGATTTTGACATCTTGATGTTTCCAGCTGCATACATTAGGAAGTGTCATCGTTAGGCTTTATCTGCTAATGAGTTATGTATTTTGGAATAATTATGAATAATTTTTATTAATAATATTTATTTCTATCTGTTTTGGTTCTCGAGTTACAATCTATGTTTATAACCAAAATTGTCGATTTTGACATCTTGATGTTTCCAGCTGCATACATTAGGAAGTGTCATCGTTAGGCTTTATCTGGTAATGAGTTATGTATTTTGGAATAATTATGAATAATTTTTATTAATAATATTTATTTCTATCTGTTTTGGTTCTCGAGTTACAATCTATGTTTATAACCAAAATTGTCGATTTTGACATCTTGATGTTTCCAGCTGCATACATTAGGAAGTGTCATCGTTAGGCTCTATCTGGTAATGAATTATGTATTTTGGGATAATTATGAACAGTTTTATTAACGACATTTAATTGTATCTGTTTTAGTTCTCGAGTTACAACCTATGTTTGTAATTAAAATTGTTGATTTCAACATTTTCATATTTCCTGCTGCATACATAGGGAGGTGTCATCGTTAGACTTTATCTGGTAATGAGTTATGTATTTTGGAATAATTATGAATAATTTTTATTAATAATATTTATTTCTATCTGTTTTGGTTCTCGAGTTACAATCTATGTTTATAACCAAAATTGTCGATTTTGACATCTTGATGTTTCCAGCTGCATACATTAGGAAGTGTCATCGTTAGGCTCTATCTGGTAATGAATGATGTATTTTGGGATAATTATGAACAGTTTTATTAACGACATTTAATTGTACCTGTTTTAGTTCTCGAGTTACAACCTATGTTTGTAATTAAAATTGTTGATTTCAACATTTTCATATTTCCTGCTGCATACATAGGTAGGTATCATCGTTAGACTTTATCTGGTAATGAATTATGTATTTTGGAATAATTATGAACAATTTTTATTAATGACATGTATTTCTATCTATTTTGGTTCTCGAGTTACAATCTATGTTTATAACCAAAATTGTCGATTTTGACATCTTGATGTTTCCAGCTGCATACATTAGGAAGTGTCATCGTTAGGCTTTATCTGGTAATGAGTTATGTATTTTGGAATAATTATGAATAATTTTTATTAATAATATTTATTTCTATCTGTTTTGGTTCTCGAGTTACAATCTATGTTTATAACCAAAATTGTCGATTTTGACATCTTGATGTTTCCAGCTGCATACATTAGGAAGTGTCATCGTTAGGCTTTATCTGCTAATGAGTTATGTATTTTGGAATAATTATGAATAATTTTTATTAATAATATTTATTTCTATCTGTTTTGGTTCTCGAGTTACAATCTATGTTTATAACCAAAATTGTCGATTTTGACATCTTGATGTTTCCAGCTGCATACATTAGGAAGTGTCATCGTTAGGCTTTATCTGGTAATGAGTTATGTATTTTGGAATAATTATGAATAATTTTTATTAATAATATTTATTTCTATCTGTTTTGGTTCTCGAGTTACAATCTATGTTTATAACCAAAATTGTCGATTTTGACATCTTGATGTTTCCAGCTGCATACATTAGGAAGTGTCATCGTTAGGCTCTATCTGGTAATGAATTATGTATTTTGGGATAATTATGAACAGTTTTATTAACGACATTTAATTGTATCTGTTTTAGTTCTCGAGTTACAACCTATGTTTGTAATTAAAATTGTTGATTTCAACATTTTCATATTTCCTGCTGCATACATAGGGAGGTGTCATCGTTAGACTTTATCTGGTAATGAGTTATGTATTTTGGAATAATTATGAATAATTTTTATTAATAATATTTATTTCTATCTGTTTTGGTTCTCGAGTTACAATCTATGTTTATAACCAAAATTGTCGATTTTGACATCTTGATGTTTCCAGCTGCATACATTAGGAAGTGTCATCGTTAGGCTCTATCTGGTAATGAATGATGTATTTTGGGATAATTATGAACAGTTTTATTAACGACATTTAATTGTACCTGTTTTAGTTCTCGAGTTACAACCTATGTTTGTAATTAAAATTGTTGATTTCAACATTTTCATATTTCCTGCTGCATACATAGGTAGGTGTCATCGTTAGACTTTATCTGGTAATGAATTATGTATTTTGGAATAATTATGAACAATTTTTATTAATGACATGTATTTCTATCTATTTTGGTTCTCGAGTTACAATCTATGTTTATAACCAAAATTGTCGATTTTGACATCTTGATGTTTCCAGCTACATACATTAGGAAGTGTCATCGTTAGGCTTTATCTGGTAATGAATTATGTATTTTGAGATAATTATGAACAATTTTATTAACGACGTTCAATTGTATCTGTTTTGGTTCTCGAGTTACAACCTATGTTTGTAATTAAAAGTGTTGATTTCAACATTTTCATATTTCCTGCTGCATACATAAGGAGGTGTCATCGTTAGGCTTTATCAGGTAATGAATTATGTATTTTGGGATAATTATGAACAATTTTATTAATGACATTTATTTGTATCTGCTTTGGTTCTCGAGTTACAACCTGGGTTTGTAATTAAAATTGTCGATTTTAACATTTTGATATTTCCTGCTGCATACTTAAGGCAGTATCATCGTTAAATACTTCTAGAAGAGTAGATATTGCCTCTGGAAGACTTGCAATGCTTCCAGAAGACTTTATACTGTTGCCAGCATTCTACATGGCTTCCTGTAGAACATCAGCACTGTTATTGTTCTTCGTTTCATCAATAATGTCGTTTGATAATGCACTAGGTTGAGTTGGGTTGGGTTGGGTTGGGTTGGGTTGGGTTGGATTGATTTAGGAAGGTTTTGCTTTGTTGGTTTCTTTGCAACAAATTGAAGAATACTTAAGCGATGTTATTATCATCAAAGAAGTTTGAAAGTAGACAGACAAATTAGCATGAATTTCAGAAAGTTCTTTTTCCAACTTTCTGTCAGAATTTTTGCAAGGTTTCCACAAGATATTGAACATTGTTGCTCTTAAAGAAGTTAAGGAAATAGAGTGGCAGACAAATTCGACTAAAAATCAGTGGAAAGATAGAGAATATAATTTTAGACTTTTTCTTAATCTTTAGAATTTGGAAAGCAATATTAATAGATTTTGTGTTAATAGAATCGTGCTATTTGTGATACTTTTAGACGACCGATGTCTCCGAAGTCGGCACTTCTGAATATAAACTTAGCCAAATGGTCATAAATTTGCTCTTTATATCTAGGTTTTCAAAAAATATTCAATGGGATTAATTTATGAAGAAGTTAGCCAAACATTCATCATCGTCGTTGTTGCATAATGTCGTTTGTCAATCATAAAATTTCACTAAAATTAGAGTTAACTTTATCACTAACATTAAAATTATTACTAGAACTATTACTAAGATTAATACTAGATCTAAAACTAGAAATTTTCGGGTTTTGTGGTGCGTTTTTTGAAAAAATGTTTGAATGTTACCACCTTCTTCAGAAACTGGTTCGAAGTGACTTTTGTAATTAGTTATACTTTTAGTTCCAGAAGAATTTACAACAATAAAATAGCACTCAATGGCAGTTAAAACTAGAACTAACACTAGACCTAGTACTAGAAAGTTTCGGTTTAGCCGTGCGTCTGAAGACGCACGGCTAAACCTGAATCTTTCTAGTACTAGGTCTAGTGTTAGTTCTAGTTTTAGTTCAATACAAGTATACAACAATTTAAAACTGAATAACACTGAAATCCATATATTTTTAATTCCACGTCTAATTGAAGTCTATGGAAAAAGTAATTTTATGGTTTCTATGATTACGTATCATAAATTGAACTTGAACAATTTCCTTTTTGTAAAAAAGACCAATTTAACGTTAATACAACCATAATCCAAATAATGCACAAACCACAATTATGTCAGTGTTAATCCCAACAAAGCAGAAATAGTGGAGGTTAATGATTTAAGCAATTAATTGCAAATTACTAGGATTCGCAAAGATTAACACTTTGACACTGAATCAATGCGTGATAGTTACATAACAATCTATTTGTAATTATAATCCAACCCATTATACGTATCACTTCTCATTGCAATACAATTTTATGAAAACAAGAACTTAAAATATTAAAAATGGACGTAAAGGTGCTTTTCGCGCGAAATCTCAATCTAAATCCCAAGGGCCCTCTTCCAGAAAAGATTACGCCTCGCCGTAAGGATAAGATAAGGTGGATGGTACAGTGTCAGCTTTGGAGGTAGCCTGAGGGTGTACATAGCATATACCTTAAAGCAAGACACGTGGAGGTTTCGTGCTTTTTGCATTCTACGTGCGCAAACACGAGCGGGGACAGTTTTGTAAGCAGGTGGTGGAGTCCTTAAGGTCCCTCGGCTTGAATTTCAACCTAAAGGGATTATTCTGAGGATCGCATACGGCGCGATTCCCCGAGCTTACGTTCACAAATCCCCCCAATAGGAAAGCTATTGATCATACGTGAAGGGGGTGGCTTTCCCTTATGCTATGGCATTACCAGGCGGAAGTGAGAGGAACGAATTTTTCTTGAACCGATGTCGTAAGGGGGCTTTTACAAACGTAAAAGTTCGATGATAATCTAGGATAGCATCGAAATGAGGAGGAGAATGAGAAAGTTTCGGTGTGCTAAAACAAAGTTTCGTGACGTGAATTATTCCCAAGACGGTTAATTAAAGTCATATTCGGGTCGAAGTTTTTCGCAATTTGGGCGCGCTTGCGACGCCTTCCATACGGAATTATTGAATTTCGCGCCTGGGACTTCGGAAAACTCTCTCCGCGACCATTAATAATGGAAGAGAAAGAGGAACAAAACCCTGGAAAAGTTTCTAAACGAGTACTCCCAGCTTTGTATGAGAGATTAAAACGAATTAAGCCACTAATTCTTTTTTCTTCTAATCTCGATTATTGCTTCTGTTTGATTCGGGTTTGTAATTACAATCGTTAACCCCGTTTGATTGTCAATAGAAATGGATGTACTACAACTGGGCTAATTGTTTCTCACGGTCACTAAGACCACGAGATCTCAAAGGACACAATTGCGGATCTCCAAACCTATTGAGACCAATCCCACCCTCGGCTTTGTAATACCTACGTACACGTGTCTGGGGATCTAACTACATCCAGGTGATGCTCAATTACTATAATTGATATAAAGTTGAAAATCCTGAGCTAAATTCGAAATAAGCATTTAATGATGAAAATTAAATTGAAATTGAATAAAAATTACTTGTAATTTTTATTTCTACTAAAATATACAACAACCGATTTCGCTTTAAATCGCCGGATATGAAATCTTTGCATAATATCGTCAATTTTGGAAGATTGTAGCACCTCGCCCGCTAACGACCTTGACAGAGGGAGAATAAAATCGTCTTATAGGAGACGTTATATGTTTACTAAAATATACAACGAACGATTTTGCTTCAAATCGCTGAGGTCGCTTGCGGGCGAGGCCCTGGATATGAAATTTTTGCATGATATCGTCAATTTTGGAAGATTGTAGCGCCTCGTCCGCAAACGACCTAGGTTTCGTAAGAATAAAATCGTCTTGTAGGAGATTATATATTTACTAAGATATACAAGGAACGATTTTAATTCAAATCGCCGAGGTCGCTTGCGGCCAAGGCCCTAGATATGAAATTTTTGGATATCGTCAATTTTAGAAAATTGTACCACCTCGCCCGTTAACGACCTTGACGGAGAGAGAATAAAATCGTCTTATAGGAGACTTTATATATTTACTAAAATATACAACGAACGATTTCTCTTTAAATCGCCGAGGTCATTTGCGGACGAGGCCATGAATATGAAATTTTTGCATAATACCATCAATTTTGGAAGACTGTAGCCCCTCGCCCGCTAACGACCTTGACGGAGGGAGAATAAAATCGTCTTATAGGAGACTTTATGTATTTACTAAGATATACAATGAACGATTTCGCTCGAAATCGCCGAGGTCGCTTGCGGGCGAGGCCCTGGATATGAAATTTTTGCATGATATCGTCAATTTTGGAAGATTGTAGCGCCTCGTCCGCAAACGACCTAGGCTTCGTAAGAATAAAATCGTCTTGTAGGAGATTATATATTTACTAAGATATACAAGGAACGATTTTACTTTAAATCGCCGAAGTCGCTTGCGGGCGAGTCCATGGATATGAAATTTTTGGATACCGTCGATTTTAGAAAATTGTAGCGCCTCGCCCGCTAACGACCTTGGTTTCGTGGGAATAAAATCGTCTTGTAGGAGATTATGTATTTACTAAGATATACAAGGAACGATTTTACTTCAAATCGCCGAGGTCGCTTGCGGCCGAGGCCCTGGATATGAAATTTTTGGATATCGTCGATTTTAGAAAATTGTAGCACCTCGCCCGTTAACGACCTTGACGGAGAGAGAATAAAATCGTCTTATAGGAGACTTTATATATTTACTAAAATATACAACGAACGATTTCTCTTCAAATCGCCGAGGTCATTTGCGGACGAGGCCATGAATATGAAATTTTTGCATAATACCATCAATTTTGGAAGATTGTAGCCCCTCGCCTGCTAACGACCTTGACGGAGGGAGAATAAAATCGTCTTATAGGAGACTTTATATATTTACTAAGATATACAACGAACGATTTCGCTCGAAATCGCCGAGATCGCTTGCGGGCGAGGCCCTGGATATGAAATTTTTGCATGATATCGTCAATTTTGGAAGATTGTAGCACCTCGCCTGCAAACGACCTCGGCTTTGTAAGAATAAAATCGTTTTGTAGGAGATTATATATTTACTAAGATATACAAGGAACCATTTTACTTCAAATCGCCGAGGTCGCTTGCGGGCGAGGCCCTGGATATGAAAATTTTGTACACTATCGTCAATTTTGGAAGATCGTAGCGCCTCGCTCGCAAACGACCTTGGTTTTGTGAGAATAAAATCGTCTTGTAGGAGATTATGAATTTATTAAGATATACAAGGAACGATTTTACTTTAAATCGCCGAGGTCGCTTGCGGGCGAGGCCTTGGATATGAAATTTTTGTACATTATCATCAATTTTGGAAGATCGTAGCGCCTCGCTCGCAAACGACTTTGGTTTCGTGAGAATAAAATCGTCTTGTAGGAGATTATGTATTTACTAAGATATACAAGAAACGATTTCACTTCAAATCGCCGAGGTCGCTTGCGGGCGAGGCCCTGGATATGAAATCTTTGCATAATATCGTCAATTTTGGAAGATTGTAGCCCCTCGCCCGCTACGCGACCTCGGCGAAGTGAGAATAAAATCGTCTTATAGAAGGTTATATATTTACTAAAATATACAACGAACGATTTCACTTCAAATCGCCGTGGTTGCTTGCGGGCGAGGCCCTGAATATGAAATCTTTGCATAATATCGTCAATTTTAGAAGATTGTAGCCCCTCGCCCGCTAACGACCTTGACGGAGGAAGAATAAAATCGTCTTATAGGAGACTTTATATATTTACTAAAATACACAACGAACGATTCAGCTTCAAATCGCCGAGGTCGCTTGCGGGCGAGGCCTTGGATATGAAATTTTTGTATAATATCGTCAATTTTGGAAGATTGTAGCGCCTCGGCCGCAAACGACCTCGGCTTCGCAAGAATAAAATCGTCTTGTAGGAGGTTATATATTTACTAAGATATACAAGGAACGATTTTACTTCAAATCGCTGAGGTCGCTTACGGGCGAGGCGCTACATTTTTCCAAAAGGAACGATTTTCTGGTGATATTTCAACTCCAGGGCCTCACCCGCTACGCGACCTCGGCGAAGTGAGAATAAAATCATCTTGTAGGAGATTATATATTTACTAAGATATACAAGGAACGATTTTACTTCAAATCGTCGAGGTCGCTTACGGGCGAGGCGCTACATTTTTCCAAAAGGAACGATTTTCTGGTGATATTTCAACTCCGGGGCCTCGCCCGCTACGCGACCTCGGCGAAGTGAGAATAAAATCGTCTTATAAAAGGTTATATATTTACTAAGATTTACAAGAAACAATTTTACTTCAAATCGCTGAGGTCGCTTGCGGGTGATGCCTTGGATATGGAATCTTTGCATAATATTGTTAATTTTGGAAGATTGTAGCGCCTCGCTCGTAAACGACCTTGGTTTCGTAAGAATGAAATCGGCTTGTAAGAGATTATATATTTACTAAGATATACAAGGAACGATTTTACTTCAAATCGCTGAGGTCGCTTACGGGCGAGGCGCTACATGTTTCCAAAAGGAACGATTTTCTGGTGATATTTCAACTCCAGGGCCTCGCCCGCTACGCGACCTCGGCGAAGTGAGAATAAAATTGTCTTATAGAAGGTTATATATGTACTAAGATTTACAAGAAACAATTTTACTTCAAATCGCCGAGGTCGCTTGCGGGTGATGCCTTGGATATGAAATCTTTGCATAATATTGTTAATTTTGGAAGATAGTAGCGCCTCGCTCGTAAACGACCTTGGTTTCGTAAGAATAAAATCGGCTTGTAAGAGATTATATATTTACTAAGATATACAAGGAACGATTTTACTTCAAATCGTCGAGGTCGTTTACGGGCGAGGCGCTACATTTTTCCAAAAGGAACGATTTTCTAGTGATATTTCAACTCCGGGGCCTCGCCCGCTACGCGACCTCGGCGAAGTGAGAATAAAATCGTCTCGTAGGAGGTTATATATTTACTAAGATATACAAGGAACGATTTTATTTCAAATCGCCGAGGTCGTTTACGGGCGAGGTGCTACATTTTTCCAAAAGGAACGATTTTCTGGTGATATTTCAACTCCAGGGCCTCGCCCGCTACGCGACCTCGGCGAAGTGAGAATAAAATCGTCTTGTAGGAGATTATATATTTACTAAGATATACAAGGAACGATTTTACTTCAAATCGCCGAGGTCGTTTACGGGGGAGATGCTACATTTTTCCAAAATGAACGATTTTCCGGTGATATTTCAACTCCAGGGCCTCGCCCGCTGCGCGACCTCGGCGAAGTGAGAATAAAATCGTCTTATAGAATGTTATATATTTACTAAGATATACAAGAAACGATTTCGCTTCAAATCGCCGAGGTCGCTTGCGAGCGAGGCCCTGGATATGAAATTTTTGCATAAAATCGTCCATTTTGGAAGATTATAGCGTCTCACCCGCAAGGGATTTCGGCCAAGTGAGAATAAAATCGTCTTATAGGAGACTTTATATGTTTACTAAAATATACAACGAGCGATTTCGGTTTAAATCGCCGAGGTCGCTTGGATATGAAATTTTTTGCATAATATCGTTAATTTTTCAAAATTGTAGCGCCTCGCTCGCAAACAACGTCATCTTCGTGAGAATAAAATCGTCTTGTAAAAGATTATATATTTACTAAGATATACAAGGAACGATTCTACCTCAAATCGTTTCTCGAAATGTTTATATAAATTTGTCCATTTTGGAAGATTATGCTACAATCTTTAGCTGGGTATGAATAAAATCGTCTTATACGAGACTATATATTTACTAATTGTAAGATATAGAAGGAATTAGTGCAGAAATTGAATGCTATAATATTTTCGTAGAGTTCTTAATATCTCCTTTTATAGTTTCTACTTAAAGATTTTAGAACTAACTTTGAAGCAAACGTTCCACTACAAAGAATTTGCAAACTTTTTAATGACGATATATTTTTGCATAATGTTTTATGTTAATGCAAATTTGTCATATGGAATCATCATGCAATAATATTTTAATGGAGACATCTACACTGTGTTAAATAATTATCGTAACCTACGTCACGTTGTAACGTTGGTTATCTATCTCATTGTGTAGTGGTAAAGGCGATATTTATAAATTAGTAACCAGATTTTAATCAGATTTTGAGAGCAGCTCGAACGTTATTAGGTTATTATTGTCGCGATTATCGTATGCTTTAACCATTTTTTGCTGCCTTTATATTTCTCAAAACAGTTCTTTTTAGAGCTATCGTTGTTTCTAGCGATTGATTTAAGCGGTAAGTCAATAAACAAATTAAAAAACGTATCGTTCAATGAGAATTTCTTTCAGATTTTTATTTCTTTTGTTATGACGTTCACACCGGAACATGAAGCATTTATTTTAATGGCACATTATCGAAGCGGTCCGCAGAATGCGGGCGATAGTTTAATTAATTAATTAATGACGACATTTGAACGAAAGAAATCATTGTTACAGTCGTTAATTGCTATACAAAAGTCAACTTTTAATAGAATTTTTCGAAAAAATTATTACTGTGATATTGGTTGCCTAGATTTCGGGTACGATAATTAGTTAACACATTGTAAATGCAAAACCGCAAAATAAAAATAATTATTAATATTAATAATTATTCAGCTTCGCTTCAAATATTTTTTATTGCACCCAAAATATTTATCATTCCTCTTTTCGGTTAATATTTGGTAAAAAGATAAATACATGGGGTTATTTCCGCAAAAAAATATTTTTTTGTTTTGTTTAATCTTGACGTGTTTTGTTTTCGTTTTTTTTTGTTTTTTTGTTTTTAGCAACGGTTTTCGAATTTCCGCTTGCCACGATTTCGAAATGTGGCAGCGGATGTGTGAAATTTATTGAAAACGGCGTAAAATGTTTGCGTTGTAAACGTATTTGTTTTTATCGAAATAATGGCTAGTTATTTTCGCGGGAATTGTATGAAAAATACCGGGTTGTACTGAAAATAAACGGGGGGGCTGCTAAAACTAGTGTTTTGTGTATTTGCGCAAACATCGGATAAACGGGTCTAGTGCTTTTTGACGTTTAAAAAAAATTTTTTATATGCAATTTTTATGCAGTAAAGTTAATTGTTACGGGGGAATTATTTTTATGAAATAATAACTTTTCGGTGGATGGTTATTTTATTACTACATCGGTAATAAAAGATAGTTAATTATACTTCAATTAAAAATGGAATATCCAATTTTCATTTTAAAACGTGAAATAGTATTAGTATTAATATTTATTTATTTATTTTATTTTGTATTGTTTTATTCTTCAGACTCAGCTTTTCGTAATAATTTCATTCCTGACTTTAGAATTAGATTTTAATCGGATTGAGCCTTTGGGTAGTTTGTATTCGGATTGGGGCAACACCATCGATTTACGATATATCGGTCAATTAACCTCAAAGTGGGATTTCGCGAACCATTTCGAATCATTACGGCGCATAATTGCGCCAGCACGATTGTTGTTACACAGTATAGGTGGCTGGTGCGATCGTAAAATTACCCGGGAACAAGCGACTGTCGCTAATAAACATTCCGGAAATGGTAAATTGGACAGTCCCGGGGCCCCGGAAACGACGGTTACCGCACAACTTAGCGTTTCACCCCCTAAAATCCTCCAACTCTCCCTTTAATTACGTAAATGGCAAACTTTACAACGCATTTTTACCTTTATTGCATCGCTTTTTAAAAAATCGCGATTACCAATTTAGTTTGCTAAAGGAGTTATTATAAAATTTAGTTTAATCTTGGAAAGGGGCGATTTTCAAGTGAATAACTTGTCGAGAGCGCTTTGTATTACATATCTGAGGAACTCATCTTTTCGACGCCGACGAACAAAGGCTCGAGTGCCGGTAGTAAATTCGAGAACTTTGCTAAAGTTGGCCGGCTTCTGGAACGCCTCTCTTAAAGAGGCTACAAAGCGGCTACCATAGAGCTTTTGTTGTTTACGCAAGTGCCGGTGTATTTATGTAGAGAGGAAAACTTTAGAACCACACACTCACAGAAACTATACATTACTGCACTTTCTATTGCTCAAAAATCTCTTAAATGATACATCAGCTTAAAAAACAATACACATACAGTTTTTTGCCACCTACATTTTTTAACGTTTTACTGAAATCAAGATAAAAATGATGGAATTTGAGATATCGTGGATATCTTATTTTTGAAACTGAAGAAATAACTTGCATACCGAACTGAAGATTGAACCTTCCAGAATTTATCACTTTCCTTTGTACACTCACTCTTCCTTTCCATAACAGCAATTAGTGGTAATTGTTTCATATTAATGTTTCATCATTATTGATTCATATATCTTTATGTTATCTTTACTACTGCTTTTCGCTCAGTACAAGATAGCTTTTTGGTTCTTGATTCGTCTGCTGCCACATCTATTAAGTATCGATATAATGCTTCATCTTTCCTGTTTCCTCAAATTCTTAATTCTCACATTTTCAAGAAAATCTCTCCCACTCTCCCATCTCTCCATCGCCTAATTTTCATTGCATTTGGATAAATAGCTTTGCTATTTATATTTTATTACCCTTAATAAATGCTAAAGGATGATTTGATGTTTTAGCGAAATCAAGATAAAAATAATGAAATTTGAGATATCGTGGACGTCTTATTTTTAAAACTGAAGAAATGACTTGCATGCCAAATTGAAGGCTGAACTTTCCTCTTCTATGTGATGTATAACTCGTTGTTCCAAATTGATATCGATTCCACTTAAGAAACGTTAAATGATGATGTTTTTGACGTTTTAGAAAAATCACAAAAAAAGATGATAAAATTTGAAAGATCATGAAGATCTTATTTTTGAAAATGAAGATATGACTAGCATACCAAATTGAAGGTTGAATCTTCCTCTTTCAAATGATGCATAACTCATTGTTTCAATTTGAAATCTATTCCACCTAAGAAATGTTAAAGAATGACGATTTAGTAAAATCACAAAAAAGATGATAAAATTTGAAAGATCGTGAAGATCTTGTTTTTGAAGATGAAGAAATGACTTACATACCAAATTGAAGGCTGAACCTTCCCCTTTAAAATGATATATAACTCATTGTTTCCGTTTCAAATCAATTCAACTTAAGAAATGTTAAATGATGATGTGTTTTTAACGTTTTTGTAAAAAATGGTAAAGATTGAAAAATATCGCGGAGGTCTTATTTTTGAAAATGAAGAAATGACTTGTATATCAAATTGAAGGCTAAATCTTCCTCTTTCAAATGATGTATAACTCGTTGTTTCAATTTGAAATTTATTCCACCTAAGAAGTGTTAAAGGATGATGTGTTTTTGACGTTTTTGTAAAAAATGGTAAAGATTGAAAAATATCGCGGAGGTCTTATTTTTGAAAATGAAGAAATTACTTGTATATCAAATTGAAGGCTAAATCTTTCTCTTTCAAATGATGTATAACTCGATGTTTCAATTTGAAATTTATTCCACCTAAGAAATGTTAAAGGATGATGTGTTTTTGACGTTTTTGTAAAAAATGGTAAAGATTGAAAAATATCGTGGAGGTCTTATTTTTGAAAATGAAGAAATTACTTGTATATCAAATTGAAGGCTAAATCTTCCTCTTTCAAATGATGTATAACTCGTTGTTTCAATTTGAAATTTATTCCACCTGAGAAATGTTAAAGGATGATGTGTTTTTGACGTTTTTGTAAAAAATGGTAAAGATTGAAAAATATCGTGGAGGTCTTATTTTTGAAAATGAAGAAATTACTTGTATATCAAATTGAAGGCTAAATCTTCCTCTTTCAAATGATGTATAACTCGATGTTTCAATTTGAAATTTATTCCACCTAAGAAATGTTAAAGGATGATGTGTTTTTGACGTTTTTGTAAAAAATGGTAAAGATTGAAAAATATCGTGGAGGTCTTATTTTTGAAAATGAAGAAATTGCTTGTATATCAAATTGAAGGCTAAATCTTCCTCTTTCAAATGATGTATAACTCGTTGTTTCAATTTGAAATTTATTCCACCTGAGAAATGTTAAAGGATGATGTGTTTTTGACGTTTTTGTAAAAAATGGTAAAGATTGAAAAATATCGTGGAGGTCTTATTTTTGAAAATGAAGAAATTACTTGTATATCAAATTGAAGGCTAAATCTTCCTCTTTCAAATGATGTATAACTCGTTGTTTCAATTTGAAATTTATTCCACCTGAGAAATGTTAAAGGATGATGTGTTTTTGACGTTTTTGTAAAAAATGGTAAAGATTGAAAAATATCGCGGAGGTCTTATTTTTGAAAATGAAGAAATGACTTGTATATCAAATTGAAGGCTAAATCTTCCTCTTTCAAATGATGTATAACTCGTTGTTTCAATTTGAAATTTATTCCACCTAAGAAATGTTAAAGGATGATGTGTTTTTGACGTTTTTGTAAAAAATGGTAAAGATTGAAAAATATCGCGGAGGTCTTATTTTTGAAAATGAAGAAATGACTTGTATATCAAATTGAAGGCTAAATCTTCCTCTTTCAAATGATGTATAACTCGTTGTTTCAATTTGAAATTTATTCCACCTAAGAAATGTTAAAGGATGATGTGTTTTTGACGTTTTTGTAAAAAATGGTAAAGATTGAAAAATATCGCGGAGGTCTTATTTTTGAAAATGAAGAAATTACTTGTATATCAAATTGAAGGCTAAATCTTTCTCTTTCAAATGATGTATAACTCGATGTTTCAATTTGAAATTTATTCCACCTAAGAAATGTTAAAGGATGATGTGTTTTTGACGTTTTTGTAAAAAATGGTAAAGATTGAAAAATATCGTGGAGGTCTTATTTTTGAAAATGAAGAAATTACTTGTATATCAAATTGAAGGCTAAATCTTCCTCTTTCAAATGATGTATAACTCGTTGTTTCAATTTGAAATTTATTCCACCTGAGAAATGTTAAAGGATGATGTGTTTTTGACGTTTTTGTAAAAAATGGTAAAGATTGAAAAATATCGTGGAGGTCTTATTTTTGAAAATGAAGAAATTACTTGTATATCAAATTGAAGGCTAAATCTTCCTCTTTCAAATGATGTATAACTCGATGTTTCAATTTGAAATTTATTCCACCTAAGAAATGTTAAAGGATGATGTGTTTTTGACGTTTTTGTAAAAAATGGTAAAGATTGAAAAATATCGTGGAGGTCTTATTTTTGAAAATGAAGAAATTGCTTGTATATCAAATTGAAGGCTAAATCTTCCTCTTTCAAATGATGTATAACTCGTTGTTTCAATTTGAAATTTATTCCACCTGAGAAATGTTAAAGGATGATGTGTTTTTGACGTTTTTGTAAAAAATGGTAAAGATTGAAAAATATCGTGGAGGTCTTATTTTTGAAAATGAAGAAATGACTTGTATATCAAATTGAAGGCTAAATCTTCCTCTTTCAAATGATGTATAACTCGTTGTTTCAATTTGAAATTTATTCCACCTGAGAAATGTTAAAGGATGATGTGTTTTTGACGTTTTTGTAAAAAATGGTAAAGATTGAAAAATATCGCGGAGGTCTTATTTTTGAAAATGAAGAAATGACTTGTATATCAAATTGAAGGCTAAATCTTCCTCTTTCAAATGATGTATAACTCGTTGTTTCAATTTGAAATTTATTCCACCTAAGAAATGTTAAAGGATGATGTGTTTTTGACGTTTTTGTAAAAAATGGTAAAGATTGAAAAATATCGCGGAGGTCTTATTTTTGAAAATGAAGAAATGACTTGTATATCAAATTGAAGGCTAAATCTTCCTCTTTCAAATGATGTATAACTCGTTGTTTCAATTTGAAATTTATTCCACCTAAGAAATGTTAAAGGATGATGTGTTTTTGACGTTTTTGTAAAAAATGGTAAAGATTGAAAAATATCGCGGAGGTCTTATTTTTGAAAATGAAGAAATGACTTGTATATCAAATTGAAGGCTAAATCTTCCTCTTTCAAATGATGTATAACTCGTTGTTTCAATTTGAAATTTATTCCACCTAAGAAATGTTAAAGGATGATGTGTTTTTGACGTTTTTGTAAAAAATGGTAAAGATTGAAAAATATCGCGGAGGTCTTATTTTTGAAAATGAAGAAATGACTTGTATATCAAATTGAAGGCTAAATCTTCCTCTTTCAAATGATGTATAACTCGTTGTTTCAATTTGAAATTTATTCCACCTAAGAAATGTTAAAGGATGATGTGTTTTTGACGTTTTTGTAAAAAATGGTAAAGATTGAAAAATATCGTGGAGGTCTTATTTTTGAAAATGAAGAAATTACTTGTATATCAAATTGAAGGCTAAATCTTCCTCTTTCAAATGATGTATAACTCGTTGTTTCAATTTGAAATTTATTCCACCTAAGAAATGTTAAAGGATGATGTGTTTTTGACGTTTTTGTAAAAAATGGTAAAGATTGAAAAATATCGCGGAGGTCTTATTTTTGAAAATGAAGAAATGACTTGTATATCAAATTGAAGGCTAAATCTTCCTCTTTCAAATGATGTATAACTCGATGTTTCAATTTGAAATTTATTCCACCTAAGAAATGTTAAAGGATGATGTGTTTTTGACGTTTTTGTAAAAAATGGTAAAGATTGAAAAATATCGCGGAGGTCTTATTTTTGAAAATGAAGAAATGACTTGTATATCAAATTGAAGGCTAAATCTTCCTCTTTCAAATGATGTATAACTCGTTGTTTCAATTTGAAATTTATTCCACCTAAGAAATGTTAAAGGATGATGTGTTTTTGACGTTTTTGTAAAAAATGGTAAAGATTGAAAAATATCGTGGAGGTCTTATTTTTGAAAATGAAGAAATTACTTGTATATCAAATTGAAGGCTAAATCTTCCTCTTTCAAATGATGTATAACTCGTTGTTTCAATTTGAAATTTATTCCACCTAAGAAATGTTAAAGGATGATGTGTTTTTGACGTTTTTGTAAAAAATGGTAAAGATTGAAAAATATCGCGGAGGTCTTATTTTTGAAAATGAAGAAATGACTTGTATATCAAATTGAAGGCTAAATCTTCCTCTTTCAAATGATGTATAACTCGATGTTTCAATTTGAAATTTATTCCACCTAAGAAATGTTAAAGGATGATGTGTTTTTGACGTTTTTGTAAAAAATGGTAAAGATTGAAAAATATCGCGGAGGTCTTATTTTTGAAAATGAAGAAATGACTTGTATATCAAATTGAAGGCTAAATCTTCCTCTTTCAAATGATGTATAACTCGTTGTTTCAATTTGAAATTTATTCCACCTAAGAAATGTTAAAGGATGATGTGTTTTTGACGTTTTTGTAAAAAATGGTAAAGATTGAAAAATATCGTGGAGGTCTTATTTTTGAAAATGAAGAAATTACTTGTATATCAAATTGAAGGCTAAATCTTCCTCTTTCAAATGATGTATAACTCGTTGTTTCAATTTGAAATTTATTCCACCTAAGAAATGTTAAAGGATGATGTGTTTTTGACGTTTTTGTAAAAAATGGTAAAGATTGAAAAATATCGCGGAGGTCTTATTTTTGAAAATGAAGAAATGACTTGTATATCAAATTGAAGGCTAAATCTTCCTCTTTCAAATGATGTATAACTCGATGTTTCAATTTGAAATTTATTCCACCTAAGAAATGTTAAAGGATGATGTGTTTTTGACGTTTTTGTAAAAAATGGTAAAGATTGAAAAATATCGCGGAGGTCTTATTTTTGAAAATGAAGAAATGACTTGTATATCAAATTGAAGGCTAAATCTTCCTCTTTCAAATGATGTATAACTCGTTGTTTCAATTTGAAATTTATTCCACCTAAGAAATGTTAAAGGATGATGTGTTTTTGACGTTTTTGTAAAAAATGGTAAAGATTGAAAAATATCGTGGAGGTCTTATTTTTGAAAATGAAGAAATGACTTGTATATCAAATTGAAGGCTAAATCTTCCTCTTTCAAATGATGTATAACTCGATGTTTCAATTTGAAATTTATTCCACCTAAGAAATGTTAAAGGATGATGTGTTTTTGACGTTTTTGTAAAAAATGGTAAAGATTGAAAAATATCGCGGAGGTCTTATTTTTGAAAATGAAGAAATGACTTGTATATCAAATTGAAGGCTAAATCTTCCTCTTTCAAATGATGTATAACTCGTTGTTTCAATTTGAAATTTATTCCACCTAAGAAATGTTAAAGGATGATGTGTTTTTGACGTTTTTGTAAAAAATGGTAAAGATTGAAAAATATCGTGGAGGTCTTATTTTTGAAAATGAAGAAATTACTTGTATATCAAATTGAAGGCTAAATCTTCCTCTTTCAAATGATGTATAACTCGTTGTTTCAATTTGAAATTTATTCCACCTAAGAAATGTTAAAGGATGATGTGTTTTTGACGTTTTTGTAAAAAATGGTAAAGATTGAAAAATATCGCGGAGGTCTTATTTTTGAAAATGAAGAAATGACTTGTATATCAAATTGAAGGCTAAATCTTCCTCTTTCAAATGATGTATAACTCGTTGTTTCAATTTGAAATTTATTCCACCTAAGAAATGTTAAAGGATGATGTGTTTTTGACGTTTTTGTAAAAAATGGTAAAGATTGAAAAATATCGTGGAGGTCTTATTTTTGAAAATGAAGAAATTACTTGTATATCAAATTGAAGGCTAAATCTTCCTCTTTCAAATGATGTATAACTCGTTGTTTCAATTTGAAATTTATTCCACCTAAGAAATGTTAAAGGATGATGTGTTTTTGACGTTTTTGTAAAAAATGGTAAAGATTGAAAAATATCGCGGAGGTCTTATTTTTGAAAATGAAGAAATGACTTGTATATCAAATTGAAGGCTAAATCTTCCTCTTTCAAATGATGTATAACTCGATGTTTCAATTTGAAATTTATTCCACCTAAGAAATGTTAAAGGATGATGTGTTTTTGACGTTTTTGTAAAAAATGGTAAAGATTGAAAAATATCGCGGAGGACTTATTTTTGAAAATGAAGAAATTATTTGTATATCAAATTGAAGATTAAATCTTCCTCTTTCAAATGATGTATAACCCGCTGTTTCAATTTGAAATTTATTCCACCTAAGAAATGTTAAAGGATGATGTGTTTTTGACGTTTTTGTAAAAAATGGTAAAGATTGAAACATATCGCGGAGGACTTATTTTTGAAAATGAAGAAATTATTTGTATATCAAATTGAAGATTAAATCTTCCTCTTTCAAATGATGTATAACCCGTTGTTTCAATTTGAAATTTATTCCACCTAAGAAATGTTAAAGGATGATGTGTTTTTGACGTTTTTGTAAAAAATGGTAAAGATTGAAAAATATCGCGGAGGTCTTATTTTTGAAAATGAAGAAATGACTTGTATATCAAATTGAAGGCTAAATCTTCCTCTTTCAAATGATGTATAACTCGATGTTTCAATTTGAAATTTATTCCACCTAAGAAATGTTAAAGGATGATGTGTTTTTGACGTTTTTGTAAAAAATGGTAAAGATTGAAAAATATCGCGGAGGACTTATTTTTGAAAATGAAGAAATTATTTGTATATCAAATTGAAGATTAAATCTTCCTCTTTCAAATGATGTATAACCCGCTGTTTCAATTTGAAATTTATTCCACCTAAGAAATGTTAAAGGATGATGTGTTTTTGACGTTTTTGTAAAAAATGGTAAAGATTGAAACATATCGCGGAGGACTTATTTTTGAAAATGAAGAAATTATTTGTATATCAAATTGAAGATTAAATCTTCCTCTTTCAAATGATGTATAACCCGTTGTTTCAATTTGAAATTTATTCCACCTAAGAAATGTTAAAGGATGATGTGTTTTTGACGTTTTTGTAAAAAATGGTAAAGATTGAAAAATATCGCGGAGGTCTTATTTTTGAAAATGAAGAAATGACTTGTATATCAAATTGAAGGCTAAATCTTCCTCTTTCAAATGATGTATAACTCGATGTTTCAATTTGAAATTTATTCCACCTAAGAAATGTTAAAGGATGATGTGTTTTTGACGTTTTTGTAAAAAATGGTAAAGATTGAAAAATATCGCGGAGGACTTATTTTTGAAAATGAAGAAATTATTTGTATATCAAATTGAAGATTAAATCTTCCTCTTTCAAATGATGTATAACCCGCTGTTTCAATTTGAAATTTATTCCACCTAAGAAATGTTAAAGGATGATGTGTTTTTGACGTTTTTGTAAAAAATGGTAAAGATTGAAACATATCGCGGAGGACTTATTTTTGAAAATGAAGAAATTATTTGTATATCAAATTGAAGATTAAATCTTCCTCTTTCAAATGATGTATAACCCGTTGTTTCAATTTGAAATTTATTCCACCTAAGAAATGTTAAAGGATGATGTGTTTTTGACGTTTTTGTAAAAAATGGTAAAGATTGAAAAATATCGCGGAGGTCTTATTTTTGAAAATGAAGAAATGACTTGTATATCAAATTGAAGGCTAAATCTTCCTCTTTCAAATGATGTATAACTCGATGTTTCAATTTGAAATTTATTCCACCTAAGAAATGTTAAAGGATGATGTGTTTTTGACGTTTTTGTAAAAAATGGTAAAGATTGAAAAATATCGCGGAGGTCTTATTTTTGAAAATGAAGAAATGACTTGTATATCAAATTGAAGGCTAAATCTTCCTCTTTCAAATGATGTATAACTCGTTGTTTCAATTTGAAATTTATTCCACCTAAGAAATGTTAAAGGATGATGTGTTTTTGACGTTTTTGTAAAAAATGGTAAAGATTGAAAAATATCGTGGAGGTCTTATTTTTGAAAATGAAGAAATTACTTGTATATCAAATTGAAGGCTAAATCTTCCTCTTTCAAATGATGTATAACTCGTTGTTTCAATTTGAAATTTATTCCACCTAAGAAATGTTAAAGGATGATGTGTTTTTGACGTTTTTGTAAAAAATGGTAAAGATTGAAAAATATCGCGGAGGTCTTATTTTTGAAAATGAAGAAATGACTTGTATATCAAATTGAAGGCTAAATCTTCCTCTTTCAAATGATGTATAACTCGATGTTTCAATTTGAAATTTATTCCACCTAAGAAATGTTAAAGGATGATGTGTTTTTGACGTTTTTGTAAAAAATGGTAAAGATTGAAAAATATCGCGGAGGTCTTATTTTTGAAAATGAAGAAATGACTTGTATATCAAATTGAAGGCTAAATCTTCCTCTTTCAAATGATGTATAACTCGTTGTTTCAATTTGAAATTTATTCCACCTAAGAAATGTTAAAGGATGATGTGTTTTTGACGTTTTTGTAAAAAATGGTAAAGATTGAAAAATATCGCGGAGGTCTTATTTTTGAAAATGAAGAAATGACTTGTATATCAAATTGAAGGCTAAATCTTCCTCTTTCAAATGATGTATAACTCGTTGTTTCAATTTGAAATTTATTCCACCTAAGAAATGTTAAAGGATGATGTGTTTTTGACGTTTTTGTAAAAAATGGTAAAGATTGAAAAATATCGTGGAGGTCTTATTTTTGAAAATGAAGAAATTACTTGTATATCAAATTGAAGGCTAAATCTTCCTCTTTCAAATGATGTATAACTCGTTGTTTCAATTTGAAATTTATTCCACCTAAGAAATGTTAAAGGATGATGTGTTTTTGACGTTTTTGTAAAAAATGGTAAAGATTGAAAAATATCGCGGAGGTCTTATTTTTGAAAATGAAGAAATGACTTGTATATCAAATTGAAGGCTAAATCTTCCTCTTTCAAATGATGTATAACTCGATGTTTCAATTTGAAATTTATTCCACCTAAGAAATGTTAAAGGATGATGTGTTTTTGACGTTTTTGTAAAAAATGGTAAAGATTGAAAAATATCGCGGAGGTCTTATTTTTGAAAATGAAGAAATGACTTGTATATCAAATTGAAGGCTAAATCTTCCTCTTTCAAATGATGTATAACTCGTTGTTTCAATTTGAAATTTATTCCACCTAAGAAATGTTAAAGGATGATGTGTTTTTGACGTTTTTGTAAAAAATGGTAAAGATTGAAAAATATCGTGGAGGTCTTATTTTTGAAAATGAAGAAATTACTTGTATATCAAATTGAAGGCTAAATCTTCCTCTTTCAAATGATGTATAACTCGTTGTTTCAATTTGAAATTTATTCCACCTAAGAAATGTTAAAGGATGATGTGTTTTTGACGTTTTTGTAAAAAATGGTAAAGATTGAAAAATATCGCGGAGGTCTTATTTTTGAAAATGAAGAAATGACTTGTATATCAAATTGAAGGCTAAATCTTCCTCTTTCAAATGATGTATAACTCGATGTTT
The DNA here is from genome assembly GCA_036711965.1 of Onthophagus sagittarius. Taxonomy (NCBI): domain Eukaryota; kingdom Metazoa; phylum Arthropoda; class Insecta; order Coleoptera; family Scarabaeidae; genus Onthophagus; species Onthophagus sagittarius. The sequence continues at coordinate 18,182,421 of JASERS010000010.1, read as the reverse complement.
CAATTTGAAATTTATTCCACCTAAGAAATGTTAAAGGATGATGTGTTTTTGACGTTTTTGTAAAAAATGGTAAAGATTGAAAAATATCGCGGAGGTCTTATTTTTGAAAATGAAGAAATGACTTGTATATCAAATTGAAGGCTAAATCTTCCTCTTTCAAATGATGTATAACTCGTTGTTTCAATTTGAAATTTATTCCACCTAAGAAATGTTAAAGGATGATGTGTTTTTGACGTTTTTGTAAAAAATGGTAAAGATTGAAAAATATCGCGGAGGTCTTATTTTTGAAAATGAAGAAATGACTTGTATATCAAATTGAAGGCTAAATCTTCCTCTTTCAAATGATGTATAACTCGTTGTTTCAATTTGAAATTTATTCCACCTAAGAAATGTTAAAGGATGATGTGTTTTTGACGTTTTTGTAAAAAATGGTAAAGATTGAAAAATATCGTGGAGGTCTTATTTTTGAAAATGAAGAAATTACTTGTATATCAAATTGAAGGCTAAATCTTCCTCTTTCAAATGATGTATAACTCGTTGTTTCAATTTGAAATTTATTCCACCTAAGAAATGTTAAAGGATGATGTGTTTTTGACGTTTTTGTAAAAAATGGTAAAGATTGAAAAATATCGCGGAGGTCTTATTTTTGAAAATGAAGAAATGACTTGTATATCAAATTGAAGGCTAAATCTTCCTCTTTCAAATGATGTATAACTCGATGTTTCAATTTGAAATTTATTCCACCTAAGAAATGTTAAAGGATGATGTGTTTTTGACGTTTTTGTAAAAAATGGTAAAGATTGAAAAATATCGCGGAGGTCTTATTTTTGAAAATGAAGAAATGACTTGTATATCAAATTGAAGGCTAAATCTTCCTCTTTCAAATGATGTATAACTCGTTGTTTCAATTTGAAATTTATTCCACCTAAGAAATGTTAAAGGATGATGTGTTTTTGACGTTTTTGTAAAAAATGGTAAAGATTGAAAAATATCGTGGAGGTCTTATTTTTGAAAATGAAGAAATTACTTGTATATCAAATTGAAGGCTAAATCTTCCTCTTTCAAATGATGTATAACTCGTTGTTTCAATTTGAAATTTATTCCACCTAAGAAATGTTAAAGGATGATGTGTTTTTGACGTTTTTGTAAAAAATGGTAAAGATTGAAAAATATCGCGGAGGTCTTATTTTTGAAAATGAAGAAATGACTTGTATATCAAATTGAAGGCTAAATCTTCCTCTTTCAAATGATGTATAACTCGATGTTTCAATTTGAAATTTATTCCACCTAAGAAATGTTAAAGGATGATGTGTTTTTGACGTTTTTGTAAAAAATGGTAAAGATTGAAAAATATCGCGGAGGTCTTATTTTTGAAAATGAAGAAATGACTTGTATATCAAATTGAAGGCTAAATCTTCCTCTTTCAAATGATGTATAACTCGTTGTTTCAATTTGAAATTTATTCCACCTAAGAAATGTTAAAAGATGATGTGTTTTTGTAAAAAATGGTAAAGATTGAAAAATATCGCGGAGGTCTTATTTTTGAAAATGAAGAAATGACTTGTATATCAAATTGAAGGCTAAATCTTCCTCTTTCAAATGATGTATAACTCGTTGTTTCAATTTGAAATTTATTCCACCTAAGAAATGTTAAAAGATGATGTGTTTTTGTAAAAAATGGTAAAGATTGAAAAATATCGCGGAGGTCTTATTTTTGAAAATGAAGAAATGACTTGTATATCAAATTGAAGGCTAAATCTTCCTCTTTTAAATGATGTATAACTCGATGTTTCAATTTGAAATTTATTCCACCTAAGAAATGTTAAAGGATGATGTGTTTTTGACGTTTTTGTAAAAAATGGTAAAGATTGAAAAATATCGCGGAGGTCTTATTTTTGAAAATGAAGAAATGACTTGTATATCAAATTGAAGGCTAAATCTTCCTCTTTCAAATGATGTATAACTCGTTGTTTCAATTTGAAATTTATTCCACCTAAGAAATGTTAAAGGATGATGTGTTTTTGACGTTTTTGTAAAAAATGGTAAAGATTGAAAAATATCGTAGAGGTCTTATTTTTGAAAATGAAGAAATGACTTGCATACCAAATTGAAGATTGAACCTTTCTCGAACCAAATTGGTGGTTTTTTGATGTTTTGAAGTGAAGGTTATGTTTGAAAGTGAATAAATGAGTTAGATACCAAATTGAAGGTTGGGTTGGAATAGAAAAGAAGATTCTTCAATAAGAAAAAAAATAAATTACAAGAGATATCGTTATGCGGTTTAAGCTTTAAATATGAACTTGAAGCTATGGAACTTTGGCTCTAGAACTGTTAAATAATGATGTGTTTTTGACGTTTTAGTAGAATCACGAAAAAAATGATTGAATTTGAAAGATTGTGAAGATCTTATTTTTGAAAATGAAGAAATGACTTTAATATCAAATTGAAGATTGAACCTTCAACCACCTGAAGTTTTTCAAATGATGTATAACTCGTTGTTTCAATTTGAAATCGTTTTGAATTAGAAATGTTAGAATATTTTTGTAAATGAAGAAATGAGTTGATCAAATTCGATGTGAATTCGTTAAATGATATTTGTTTAGTTAATGGAATACCCGGTATATTTAAAAAGTGTTTTAAATTTCCAATTTCGTTGGCATCACAAATTCATACCTAAAAATAATATTGGGATTCATCAGCCCTCAAAATATTATTGGGCTATATCTCCCATACGAAGTTTTCCAGAATTTTCCAAACGCTTTTAAAATTGGTACAATTTCTTGATTACAAAGTCTTCGTTACAACTTTGTTTTGGTTATGTGGTGATTAACGACGAACAAATTCTATAATTTAAAAGATGTTGTATAAGCAATTTTCGATGATATCATTAAATGCCACAATTTGAATTGGTTTGAAATCCTATATCCTTCGTCTGGACATTCGATTACCGGCCTCAATGGTGCCAAGGTTTTATTGCGTCGACAAGCCGCAAATTACGCCGCTAATTAAAACGCCGTCCGCGGATTCGAGTCGAGTCGCGTCGCTACATAAATCGCCAACGGAACGAACAAAAGGGCGAGAACTCTGGAAAAAATTCCAATCCGGAAACTGGGTTGAGGTTGTCGCCCCTCACGTTCGGAAACTCGGAAAATTTCTATCTTCTCGCACCCTCCTTTTTCACGGCGCGTTTCGCGACGTCGAGGTGTACGTAATTGCACTTTGAAATACTCTAATGAGACTAATTCCGCTCGGAGCTTTTCAAAGTTCGCGCCTCCACCCTAACACTTTGATGACGTCATCTAGCCACAACCGTTACATTTAAAGTACCTACCATGCATAATAATAATGATAAGAGATGCTTAACGATAATTTTAAGTAATCCTTATAAAATAATTTTGTAATGATAATAGAATGAAGAAATTGTGTTAACTGTTTAAATCAAATTATGATGAAACAATATCCTTTACACTGTTAGATTGGGCTCAATAGGGAGGAAAGGACAGATCGCTCCATGTATTGTCTCACATAGATTGGCTGCTTTGTGTATCAGTAACAATCAATCGTGATGTCGCGTCGGCGTCGTGGCATCCCAGTTTTGTGTTGGAGTGACAGAGTCGTTTGACAAACTCTCCACTATTCACGAAGTAAAGAGAATGAGTATGAACTGTTACATGCTCACGTTGATGGATAGATTTAGTGAAGCATTGTTTCATTGGAGAGGGCTACATTCGTTTTATCGAGAAGTAGAAATACACTCTTAATTGTTTTGTTTTGTTTTGTTTTGTTAACAGGAAACCCACTGAAGTGCACTAAGTGCACTTTACTAATAAAAGAAAAATGAAGCAAAACGAAAAAAAATACAGCTCCAATTAAGGCAATTAACGACTTGTTTTATAAAAGTTAACAAAAACCTTGCTTGTTATGAGTTATCAAACACGCCCGATCTCGCTCTTACTGAGTGAGTCTCAATGTAATCTTACCCCTTGTTTCGAGACTTCGTTTACGGGGAAAGTTCAACCCTTACAATAAAGTTTTCGACGTCGCTACTACGAATAGAACAACGTTTCAACGACGTTAATGTATACAATAAAGCCTTTATTGCACTCTATTCCTGTTCATATTCAGTTTTTAGTACTCCACATAAAACTTATAGTTTTCCGTGTTATTCAATGAAACGGATTGTTGGTTGCTTATGGTACGCAATGGATTTAATGGTACGCATCGTTTTCGAGTTACCTCTTCTTAAAATATTCAAGCACCTTTTAAACTCATCATAAATTTGTAGAATTTTGATGTTTCATATTTTCAACAATTTTATCTTTCATTGTAAATATTTAAAATGTGTCAAAAAATTTCTTAAGGACCAATTCTTACTCCACTCTTTCTGAACAAACAATAATTTACAGAAATAATAGATGTACAAATTACGTGCGTCATGCCGGGTCACGATGGATTATGCGTGACCCACCGTGAGAAATCGTGAAAAATTCGATGAAAAATCGTGAAAAATTCGTGAAAAAATCGTGAAGGTCTTTTTATTTCGATCAATCGTGAATATAAGAAGTGTTAAAGAAGGATGTATTTTTGACTTTTTAGTAGAATTAGACGAAAAAACGAAAAAATTTGGAAGTTCGTGGACGTCTTATTTTTGAAAATAAAGCAACAAATGATATATTGGATGGAAGGCTGAATTTTCCTCTTTAAAATGATGTATAACTCGTTATATCAATTTGAAATCGATTTCTCTTAATAAAATGATAATGATATGACGTTTTAGTTAAATCAAGATAAAAATAATGAAATTAGAGATATCGTGGACGGCTTATTTTTGAAAATGAAGAAATGACTTGTACAACAAATTGAAGATTGAACCTTCCCTTTTAAAGTGATGTATAACTCGTTGTTTCCGTTTCATATTGGTTTAATCTAAGGAATGTTAAATGATGATGTGTTTTTGACGTTTTAGTAGAATCACAAAAAAAGATGATTAAATTTGAAAGATTGTGAAGACCTTATTTTTGGAAATGAAGAAATAACTTGCATTCCAAATTGAAGATTGAACGTCCCCCTTTAAAATGATGTATAACTCGTTGTTTCCATTTCAAATCGATTCCACTTAAGAAATGTTAAATGATGATGTGTTTTTGACGTTTTAGAAAAATCACAAAAAAAGGTCAATATCTTAAAAATTCTTAAGATATTGATTTGAAATTTTGACTATTTATAAAGTGAAACATGATCTTTCAGATGGTGTAACTCATTTTTCAAAATATCATTTAATTTTGAAGATATCACTTTTTAAACATGATAAAAATTTTTAGCAATTTTAACGTTGTTTAAGATAACTTTGAAAAATCCTGAGAAGTCGAATTCTTAAGATATCATTCTCAAATTATGGTTATTTATACAGAAAAACATGCTCTTTTTATGGGTAAAGTTGGTTTTTAAAAATATCATTTATATTCCAAGATATTAATTGTTAAACATGATGAACAATTTGAGTAAAATTATCATTTCGTTAGATAATTTTAAAAAATCCTGAAAAATCGGATTCTTAAGATATTGATTTGAAATTTTGGCTATTTATTAAGTAAAATATGATCTTTCAGATGGTGTAACCCATTTTTCAAAATATCATTTAATTTTGAAGATATCACTTCTTAAACATGATAAAAAATTGTAGCAATTTTAACGTTGTTTAAGATAACTTTGAAAAGTCCTGAAAAATCGAATTCTTAAGATATTATTCTCAAATTATGGTTATTTATACAGAAAAACATGCTCCTTTTATGGGTAAAATTGGTTTTTAAAAATATCATTTATATTCCAAGATATAAATTGTTAAACATGATGAACAACTTGAGTAAAATTATCATTTCGTTAGATAATTTTAAAAAATCCTGATAAATCGGATTCTTAAGATATTGATTTGAAATTTTGGCTATTTATTAAGTAATATATGATCTTTCAGATGGTGTAACTCATTTTTCAAAATATCATTTAATTTTGAAGATATCACTTCTTAAACATGATAAAAAATTGTAGCAATTTTAACGTTGTTTAAGATAACTTTGAAAAGTCCTGAAAAATCGAATTCTTAAGATATTATTCTCAAATTATGGTTATTTATACAAAAAAATATGCTCTTTTTATGGGTAAAGTTGGTTTTTAAAAATATCATTTATATTCCAAGATATTAATTGCTAAACATGATGAACAATTTGAGTAAAATTATAATTTCGTTAGACAATTTTAAAAAATCCTGAAAAATCGGATTCTTAAGATATTGATTTGAAATTTTGGCTATTTATTAAGTAATATATGATCTTTCAGATGGTGTAACTCATTTTTCAAAATATCATTTAATTTTGAAGATATCACTTCTTAAACATGATAAAAAATTGTAGCAATTTTAACGTTGTTTAAGATAACTTTGAAAAGTCCTGAAAAATCGAATTCTTAAGATATTATTCTCAAATTATGGTTATTTATACAGAAAAATATGCTCTTTTTATGGGTAAAGTTGGTTTTTAAAAATATCATTTATATTCCAAGATATAAATTGTTAAACATGATGAACAACTTGAGTAAAATTATCATTTCGTTAGATAATTTTAAAAAATCCTGATAAATCGGATTCTTAAGATATTGATTTGAAATTTTGGCTATTTATTAAGTAATATATGATCTTTCAGATGGTGTAACTCATTTTTCAAAATATCATTTAATTTTGAAGACATCACTTCTTAAACATGATAAAAAATTGTAGCAATTTTAACGTTGTTTAAGATAACTTTGAAAAGTCCTGAAAAATCGAATTCTTAAGATATTATTCTCAAATTATGGTTATTTATACAGAAAAACATGCTCTTTCTATCGGTAAAGTTGGTTTTTAAAAATATCATTTATATTCCAAGATATTAATTGTTAAACGTGATGAACAATTTGAGTAAAATTATCATTTCGTTAGATAATTTTAAAAAATCCTGAAAAATCGGATTCTTAAGATATTGATTTGAAATTTTAACTATTTATTAAGCAGAATATGATCCTTCAGATGGTGGAACTCATTTTTCAAAATATCATTTAATTTTGAAGATATCACTTCTTAAACATGATAAAAAATTGTAGCAATTTTAACTTAGTTTAAGATAACTTTGAAAAGTCTTGAAAAATCGAATTCTTAAGATATTATTCTGAAATTATGGTTATTTATACAGAAAAACATGCTCTTTCTATCGGTAAAGTTGGTTTTTAAAAATATCATTTATATTCCAAGATATTAATTGTTAAACGTGATGAACAATTTGAGTAAAATCATCATTTCGTTAGATAATTTTAAAAAACCCTGAAAAATCGGATTCTTAAGATATTGATTTGAAATTTTGGCTATTTATTAAGTAAAGTATGATCTTTCAGATGATGTAACTCATTTTTCAAAATATCATTTAATTTTGAAGATATCACTTCTTAAACATGATAAGGAATAGTAGCAATTTTAACGTTGTTTAAGATAACTTTGAAAAGTCCTGAGAAATCGGATTCTTAAGATATTATTCTCAAATTATGGTTATTTATACAGAAAAACATGCTCCTTTTATGGGTAAAATTGGTTTTTAAAAATATCATTTATATTCCAAGATATAAATTGTTAAACATGATGAACAACTTGAGTAAAATTATCATTTCGTTAGATAATTTTAAAAAATCCTGATAAATCGGATTCTTAAGATATTGATTTGAAATTTTGGCTATTTATTAAGTAATATATGATCTTTCAGATGGTGTAACTCATTTTTCAAAATATCATTTAATTTTGAAGATATCACTTCTTAAACATGATAAAAAATTGTAGCATTTTTAACGTTGTTTAAGATAACTTTGAAAAGTCCTGAAAAATCGAATTCTTAAGATATTATTCTCAAATTATGGTTATTTATACAGAAAAACATGCTCCTTTTATTGGTAAAATTGGTTCTTAAAAATATCATTTATATTCCAAGATATTAATTGTTAAACGTGATGAACAATTTGAGTAAAATTATCATTTCGTTAGATAATTTTAAAAAATCCTGAAAAATCGGATTCTTAAGATATTAATTTGAAATTTTGGCTATTTATTAAGTAAAATATGATCTTTCAGATGGTGTAACTCATTTTTCAAAATATCATTTAATTTTGAAGATATCACTTTTTAAACATGATAAAAAATTGTAACAATTTTAACGTTGTTCAAGATAACTTTGAAAAATCCCGAGAAATTGAATTCTTAAGATGTCATTCTCAAATTATGGTTATTTATACAGAAAAACATGCTCCTTTTATTGGTAAAATTGGTTTTTTAAAATATCGTTTATATTCCAAGATATTAATTGTTAAACGTGATGAACAATTTGAGTAAAATTATCATTTCGTTAGATAATTTTAAAAAATCCTGAAAAATCGGATTCTTAAGATATTGATTTGAAATTTTGGCTATTTATTAAGTAGAATATGATCTTTCAGATGGTGTAACTCATTTTTCAAAATATCATTTAATTTTGAACATATCACTTCTTAAACATGATAAAAAATTTTAGCAATTTTAACGTTGTTTAAGATAACTTTGAAAAATCCTGAGAAGTCGAATTCTTAAGATGTCATTCTCAAATTATGGTTATTTATACAGAAAAACATGCTCCTTTTATGGGTAAAATTGGTTTTTAAAAATATCATTTATATTCCAAGATATTAATTGTTAAACGTGATGAACAATTTGAGTAAAATCATCATTTCGTTAGATAATTTTAAAAAATCCTGAAAAATCGGATTTCTAAGATATTGATTTGAAATTTTGGCTATTTATCAAGTAAAATATGATCTTTCTGATGGTGTAACTCATTTTTCATAATATTATTTAATTTTGAAAATATCACTTCTTAAACATGATAAAAAGTTGTAGCAATTTTAACTTTGTTTAAGATAACTTTGAAAATTCCTGAAAAATCGAATTCTTAAGATATTATTCTCAAATTATGGTTATTTATACAGAAAAACATGCTTTTTTTATGGGTAAATTGGTTTTTAAAAATATCATTTATATTCCAAGATATTAATTGTTAAACATGATGAACAATTTGAGTAAAATTATCATTTCGTTAGATAACTTTACAAAATTCTGAAAAATCGGATTCTTAAGATATTGATTTGAAATTTTGGCTATTTATAAAGTAAAATATGATCTTTCAGATGGTGTAATTCATTTTTCAAAATATCATTTACTTTTGAAGATATCATTTCTTAAACATGATAAAAAATTGTAGCAATTTTAACTTTGTTTAAAATAACTTTGAAAAGTTCTGAAAAATCGAATTCTTAAGATATTATTCTCAAATTATGGTTATTTATACAGAAAAATATGCTCTTTTTATGGGTAAAGTTGGTTTTTAAAAATATCATTTATATTCCAAGATATTAATTGTTAAACGTGATGAACAATTTGAGTAAAATCATCATTTCGTTAGATAATTTTAAAAAATCCTGAAAAATCGGATTCTTTAGATATTGATTTGAAATTTTAACTATTTATTAAGTAGAATATGATCCTTCAGATGGTGGAACTCATTTTTCAAAATATCATTTAATTTTGAAGATATCACTTCTTAAACATGATAAAAAATTGTAGCAATTTTAACTTAGTTTAAGATAACTTTGAAAAGTCTTGAAAAATCGAATTCTTAAGATATTATTCTGAAATTATGGTTATTTATACAGAAAAACATGCTCTTTCTATCGGTAAAGTTGGTTTTTAAAAATATCATTTATATTCCAAGATATTAATTGTTAAACGTGATGAACAATTTGAGTAAAATTATCATTTCGTTAGATAATTTTAAAAAATCCTGAAAAATCGGATTCTTAAGATATTGATTTGAAATTTTAACTATTTATTAAGTAATATATGATCTTTCAGATGGTGTAACTCATTTTTCAAAATATCATTTAATTTTGAAGATATCACTTCTTAAACATGATAAAAAATTTTTGCAATTTTAACGTTGTTTAAGATAATTTTGAAAAATCCTGAGAAATCGAATTCTTAAGATATCATTTTCAAATTATGGTTATTTATACAGGAAAACATGCTCCATTTATGGGTAAAATTGGTTTTTAAAAATATCATTTATATTCCAAGATATTAATTGTTAAACGTGATGAACAATTTGAGTAAAATCATCATTTCGTTAGATAATTTTAAAAAATCCTGAAAAATCGGATTCTTAAGATATTGATTTGAAATTTTGACTATTTATTAAGTAGAATATGATCTTTCAGATGGTGTAACTCATTTTTCAAAATATCATTTAATTTTGAAGATATCACTTCTTAAACATGATAAAAAATTTTAGCAATTTTAACGTTGTTTAAGATAATTTTGAAAAATCCTGAGAAATCGAATTCTTAAGATATCATTTTCAAATTATGGTTATTTATACAGGAAAACATGCTCCATTTATGGGTAAAATTGGTTTTTAAAAATATCATTTATATTCCAAGATATTAATTGTTAAACGTGATGAACAATTTGAGTAAAATCATCATTTCGTTAGATAATTTTAAAAAATCCTGAAAAATCGGATTCTTAAGATATTGATTTGAAATTTTGACTATTTATTAAGTAGAATATGATCCTTCAGATGATGTAACTCATTTTTCAAAATATCATTTAATTTTGAAGATATCGCTTCTTAAACATGATAAGGAATAGTAGCAATTTTAACGTTGTTTAAAATAACTTTGAAAAATCCCGAGACATCGGATTCTTAAGATATTATTCTCAAATTATGGTTATTTATACAGAAAAACATGCGTCTTTTACTGGTAAAATTGTTTTTTTAAAATATCATTTATATTCCAAGATATTAATTGTTAAACATGATGAACAACTTGAGTAAAATTATCATTTCGTTAGATAATTTTAAAATATCCTGAAAAATTGGATTCTTAAGATATTGATTTGAAATTTTGGCTATTTATTAAGTAAAATATGATCTGTCAGATGGTGTAACTCATTTTTCAAAATATCATTTAATTTTGAAGATATCACTTCTTAAACATGATAAAAAATTGTAGCAATTTTAACTTTGTTTAAAATAACTTTGAAAACTTCTGAAAAATCGAATTCTTAAGATATTATTCTCAAATTATGGTTATTTATACAGAAAAACATGCTTTTTTTATGGGTAAATTGGTTTTTAAAAATATCATTTATATTCCAAGATATTAATTGTTAAACGTGATGAACAACTTGAGTAAAATTATCATTTCGTTAGATAATTTTAAAAAATCCTGGAAAATCGGATTCTTAAGATATTGATTTGAAATTTTGGCTATTTATTAAGTAAAATATGATCTTTCAGATGGTGTAACTCATTTTTCAAAATATCATTTAATTTTGAAGATATCACTTCTTAAACATGATAAAGAATAGTAGCAATTTTAGCGTTGTTTAAGATAACTTTGAAAAATCCCGAGACATCGAATTCTTAAGATATTATTCTCAAATTATGGTTATTTATACAGAAAAACATTCTCTTTTTATTGGTGAAATTTTAAAAATATCTTATACGAACTTTCAAATGACTTACAACTGGTTGTTTCAATTCGAAATCGTCTGCGAACTTATTCGTTCTTATCTATATCATACTTTTTAAGGTTTACAATTTCTGCACTTTGATTTTTTTCTACAATACTTGTTGATTCAAGGAACAATTTTTAGATTCTCTGTTGGTGTTACTTAACGTGATTCACGTGATTCATGTATAATATTCACGTGAGTAGCGTGAGTCTAAATCGTGAGCGGGTGTAATAAGTCACTCATGCACACATCTCTAACAGCAATATCCTGTATATAGGTAAAATTGATACCAATTTTGAACAAAGCATTTCTCACTTAGCTCATGGAGTTAACAAAAGAGTTATATCTTGAATAACTGAACTTTAAAACGATGTATCATACCTTTATAGTACGTGTCTCGATTTAACTACACCTAGATGATGGTTTCAGTTAGTATAATAGATATAAAATTAGAAATCCTGAGTTGAATTGAAAATGGGTATTAAATGTTTAAATAGAACCGTTTGTGTTTTAGAGAAACCTAAACTGTTTTGGAGAAAATCCCTTGAGTAAACGTCAGAAAGGCCTCTGGCCGTGCTAAAGCGGTATAAAACGGTGCGAGATAAAGTGGTTGTGACCCGCGCCATTATTTGCACGTGTGCTGGACCGTTTAAATTCGTTGCCGGCTATAAACTGTGTGAAATATGGCTTTAGATAGGGGTGGGTCGTTGGGGAGTCGCGGAAATTCCCCGACCTGCGCCTGAAAATCACGCGGCAATAACCTTGATTTCCTGATCTAATTATGATTGCAAACTTCCGGATATTCCGGGATGAAAAATCAACCAAAAAAAAAATGATTTATTCGATGAAAAAGATTTTAACCCGACAAATCTAACTACTTTAAATTAATTATCTTAGCAGATCGATTATAGATATTATTTCAAACCGATATTTTCTTCCATTAGTTATAAAAGTAAACGAAAACACTTCGGCCAACAATGAAAAAGAGAAATGGTAGAGAAAAGAAAAAGAAAAAATAAAAAACGGCCAAGAGAATAAAATCCCAATGACGTTAAAACAAACGGTTCCCGCTTGGTGCTTCTCCACATGGATCTGTTAATCCATCAGAATGGATATCGCACCAGCTCGTTTCCTTTTTTTATTACTCCATCGGCTCGGCCATCGCGATATTGCCGCCACACTTTTAACGGTGTAGCTTTATATTTCACTTCCTTGCGTTCGTTTTGTGAAAGCTCTCCAGGGATGTAAGAGCCGCGCCAACCCAACATATGTCCATGTGTTACAAAAGCGACGGGTTCGCGACATCCATCTGTCATTGTCAATATGAACAATTTATCATGTCGAATTTTCGCGATGACACGATGTACATTTTAGATTCCATTTTCTGGCTATTCGTTCTTTTATTCTTTGTTTGTTATATTATAGAGTGTACATAAATAAATTGGGAATGTGCTTACATAGTATAATTAAATTATGATGTACATATTATTAGCAACACATACAAAAGAATGACATCACTCATTTTAGGTCTTTTCTTGATAGATAATCGATTACTGAAGAATTCTGAATACATATGTTTTAATCTAAAAAGTTTGAGCGAATTAAACCAGAAACTTTGAGCTTTCATTTAAGCCATAATTCATTTCTTAGTCACCACAAATAGAGTCAAGGCGATTTCTTGAATATTAATCTATAATTTATAATGTATTTTGCACAATTGACATCTTTAATTTTTTTCCCTGATAGAAAATCGATTAGCGAAGAATTTAATATGATGCATCTTAAACTAGAAAATTTGAGCTTTCATTTAAGATATAATTCATTTCTTAGTTCCTATAAATAAAGTCAAAGCGATTTTGCGAATACTGCTATCTTAAAAAATATAAAAGTTGTTACAATTCTTTATCATGTTTAATACATGATATCTTCAAAATTATACAATATTTTGAAAAATAGATTACACTGGTTGAAAGAGCATATTTTTCTTTATAAATGACCAAAATTTGAGACTCAGGACTTTTTAAAGTTATCTTAAACAACGTTAAAATTGCTACTATTCTTTATCATGTTTAAGAAGTGATATCTTCAAAATTAAATGATATTTTGAAAAATGGGTTACACCATCTGATAGATCATATTTTAATTTATAAATAGCCAACATTTCAAATTAATATCTTAAGAATCCAGTTTTTCAGGATTTTTTAAAATTATCTAACGAAATGATAATTTTACTCAAGTTGTTCATCACGTTTAACAATTAATATCTTGGAATATAAACGATATTTTTAAGAACCAATTTTACCAATAAAAGGAGCATGTTTTCTGTATAAATAACCATAATTTGAGAATGATATCTTAAGAATTCTATTTCTCGGGATTTTTCAAAGTTATCTTAAACAACGTTAAAATTGCTACAAGTTTTTATCATGTTTAAGAAGTGATATCTTCAAAATTAAATGATATTTTGAAAAATGAGTTACACCATCTGAACGATCATATTTTACTTAATAAATAGCCAAAATTTCAAATCACTATCTTAAGAATCCGATTTTTCAGGATTTTTTAAAATTATCTAACGAAATGATAATTTTACTCAAATTGTTCATCACGTTTAACAATTAATATCTTGGAATATAAATGATATTTTTAAAAACCAATTTTACCAATAAAAGGAGCATGTTTTTCTGTATAAATAACCATAATTTGAGAATGATGTCTTAAGAAGCCGATTTCTCAGGACTTTTCAATGTTATCTTAAACAACGTTAAAATTGCTACAATTTTTTATCATGTTTAAGAAGTGATATCTTCAAAATTAAATGATATTTTGAAAAATGAATTACACCATCTGAAAGATCATATTTTACTTAATAAATAGCCAAAATTTCAAATCAATATCTTAAGAATCCGATTTTTCAGGATTTTTTAAAATTATCTAACGAAATGATAAGTTTACTCAAATTGTTCATCACGTTTAACAATTAATATCTTGGAATATAAGTAATATTTTTAAAAACCAATTTTACCCACAAAAAGAGCATGTTTTTCTGTATAAATAACCATAATTTGAGAATAATATCTTAAGAATTCGATTTTTCAGGATTTTTCAAAGTTATCTTGAACAAAGTTAAAATTGCTACAATTTTTTATCATGTTTAAGAAGTGATATCTTCAAAATTAAAGATATTTTGAAAAATGGGTTACACCATCTGAAAGATCATATTTTACTTAATAAATGGCCAAAATTTCAAATCAATATCTTAAGAATCCGATTTTTCAAGATTTTTTAAAATTATCTAACGAAATGATAATTTTACTCAAATTGTTCATCACGTTTAACAATTAATATCTTGGAATATAAATGATATTTTTAAAAACCAATTTTACCCATAAAAGGAGCATGTTTTTCTGTATAAATAACCATAATTTGAGAATGATATCTTAAGAAGTCGATTTTTCAGGACTTTTCAATGTTATCTTAAACAACGTTAAAATTGCTACAATTCATTATCAAGTTTATGAAGTGATATCTTCAAAATTAAATGATATTTTGAAAAATGGGTTACACTATCTGAAAGATCATATTTTACTTAATAAATAACCAAAATTTCAAATCAATATCTTAAGAATCCGATTTTTCAGGGTTTTTTAAAATTATCTAACGAAATGATGATTTTACTCAAATTGTTCATCACGTTTAACAATTAATATCTTGGAATATAAATGATATTTTTAAAAACCAATTTTACCAATAAAAGGAGCATGTTTTTCTGTATAAATAACCATAATTTGAGAATAATATCTTAAGAATTCGATTTCTCGGGATTTTTCAAAGTTATCTTGAACAACGTTAAAATTGTTATAATTTTTTATCATGTTTAAGAAGTGATATCTTCAAAATTAAATGATATTTTGAAAAATGAGTTACACCATCTGAAAGATCATATTTTACTTAATAAATAACCAAAATTTCAAATCAATATCTTAAGAATCCGATTTTTCAGGGTTTTTTAAAATTATCTAACGAAATGATGATTTTACTCAAATTGTTCATCATGTTTAACAATTAATATCTTGGAATATAAATGATGTTTTTAAAAACCAATTTACCCATAAAATGAGCATGTTTTTCTGTATAAATAACCATAATTTGAGAATGATGTCTTAAGAAGCCGATTTCTCAGGACTTTTCAATGTTATCTTAAACAACGTTAAAATTGCTACAATTTTTTATCATGTTTAAGAAGTGATATCTTCAAAATTAAATGATATTTTGAAAAATGAATTACACCATCTGAAAGATCATATTTTACTTAATAAATAGCCAAAATTTCAAATCAATATCTTAAGAATCCGATTTTTCAGGATTTTTTAAAATTATCTAACGAAATGATAAGTTTACTCAAATTGTTCATCACGTTTAACAATTAATATCTTGGAATATAAGTAATATTTTTAAAAACCAATTTTACCCACAAAAAGAGCATGTTTTTCTGTATAAATAACCATAATTTGAGAATAATATCTTAAGAATTCGATTTTTCAGGATTTTTCAAAGTTATCTTGAACAAAGTTAAAATTGCTACAATTTTTTATCATGTTTAAGAAGTGATATCTTCAAAATTAAAGATATTTTGAAAAATGGGTTACACCATCTGAAAGATCATATTTTACTTAATAAATGGCCAAAATTTCAAATCAATATCTTAAGAATCCGATTTTTCAAGATTTTTTAAAATTATCTAACGAAATGATAATTTTACTCAAATTGTTCATCACGTTTAACAATTAATATCTTGGAATATAAATGATATTTTTAAAAACCAATTTTACCCATAAAAGGAGCATGTTTTTCTGTATAAATAACCATAATTTGAGAATGATATCTTAAGAAGTCGATTTTTCAGGACTTTTCAATGTTATCTTAAACAACGTTAAAATTGCTACAATTCATTATCAAGTTTATGAAGTGATATCTTCAAAATTAAATGATATTTTGAAAAATGGGTTACACTATCTGAAAGATCATATTTTACTTAATAAATAACCAAAATTTCAAATCAATATCTTAAGAATCCGATTTTTCAGGGTTTTTTAAAATTATCTAACGAAATGATGATTTTACTCAAATTGTTCATCACGTTTAACAATTAATATCTTGGAATATAAATGATATTTTTAAAAACCAATTTTACCAATAAAAGGAGCATGTTTTTCTGTATAAATAACCATAATTTGAGAATAATATCTTAAGAATTCGATTTCTCGGGATTTTTCAAAGTTATCTTGAACAACGTTAAAATTGTTATAATTTTTTATCATGTTTAAGAAGTGATATCTTCAAAATTAAATGATATTTTGAAAAATGAGTTACACCATCTGAAAGATCATATTTTACTTAATAAATAACCAAAATTTCAAATCAATATCTTAAGAATCCGATTTTTCAGGGTTTTTTAAAATTATCTAACGAAATGATGATTTTACTCAAATTGTTCATCATGTTTAACAATTAATATCTTGGAATATAAATGATGTTTTTAAAAACCAATTTACCCATAAAATGAGCATGTTTTTCTGTATAAATAACCATAATTGAAGAATGATATCTTAAGAATCCGCTTCTCTATAATATATCTATTATGTGATGTACTGTGTACAAACGACACTCTCATCTTATTTTTGTCTCTAGTAAATAATCCATTATCAAAGAATTTGGTATGATGCATCTTAAACTAAAAAGTTTGAGTTTTCATTTAAGCCATAATTCATTTCTTAAATCGTATAAATAAAGTTATATTGATTTCATGAAAAACGTCCATTTATTATAATGTATTGAGTTAAAAACCACATCTTGAATTTAATTTTTTCTCCGAAAGATAATCGATCCCCAACGAATTTGATATGATTCATATTTAACTAGAAACTTTGTGCTTTCAATTTAGTCTCAAATCATCGGCGGATGATCCAATTCAAGTTAGAAATCCTCCAAATATGGAAAGTAATTTACACATTAACATGTTAGTTCTTGAGCGATCCCTCAAGCGAGTTAATATGCATGCAACAGAGAAGTAGTTGAGTTTGAGTGACATCCGCCCCCAGGCGATGACGCAATAATTAATTAACAATCCATCAGAGTAATTTGCCCATATTATGCGTCTACATTGATTCGCCCCATTACGCTTGGGGTTATTAATGCAATTAAATCGTCCTCAAATGCGTTAGTGGGGTGTCGAGATAGCCAAGACACACAAGATGGACGTATTAGACTCTTGTAACGGTAAGTAGAGGAAGGAGAAAAAACAAAGACGTAGTCGGAGTGCTTTTTAAAATGAACGTAAATAGAATTTGCACCCCCTTGTAGGGGCCGAGCTGCGAAAATTTAATTTCCCCCGACTTTCCGGACGATATTTTTACCGGGGAGCTCCTTTAATGCATTTTTCGACTATTAGGGGTTCACGGGAAACGACAGGGGTGGTGGTTCTGCTCGGAAATTCATTTAAAACATTGTTACGAGACTTGCATTAAATTGTTGCTGAGTCTAATCTTGTTTAAATAAAAAATATTAAATAAGGGCACATAAATTTAAAAATGACAATAAAATAAAACACACCGTTACATTTATACGACACATTCACAAAAAGGGGAATATGTTTGGCATGTTCAGCACGTAGGATACAGAATAACATGAAAAGTACGTGTAAATCTCGCGAAACTACGACTTTAACGCGAACAGGAAGTCGTTCGCATTTCAAAATATGACCGTACCGAAACGATTTGGACACTTTAAAAGTTTTGCACCGTCCTTACCATTTTTACGAGGTATCGATTAATAGCTAAAAGATAGTGTAGGTACACCATGAAAAGATGTTTCGGAATAAATTTTGAACGGCATCGACCGCCGTGCTGAGATGTCTGTGTCACCAATACGTTAGGGCCGAAGCACAAAAGCAATAACCGCGTTCTTGGTAAGCCGTCCGTAAATCATAACGCCCAAAGGACAGCACCATCGGGTGGCTGTAAAATTTATAACGACGACGACGTTCCCGTCGCAATATGCAGACGCCCTCATCTAGAAAGGGCGACCCGATAAATTCAAATCGTGTCTTCTACGTCAAAATTCCATCCTATATACAGGAAGAGTATGTAATCAAAATCGATGTGAACAACGGTAAAAGCGAGAAAATCGAACAAACAGATATTGTTAGTAAAATAGGAAATAATGGGGTTTATGCAAATCACTTTTATAAGGTTAAAGCAATAATCCTTTCCGAAAGGATATGCATCTTTCTTTTTATGGGGTCAATTCGGATTTTGTAATAAGGATAATTTTGTGTTGCATGATGAAAATTGCTTCAACACCTTATTTTAAAAATAAATACGTGTTTATGTAAATTATCCCGATTGGGGTGATTACTTTTTTTCTTTTGGGTTAAAGATGATGACGGTTTTAAAACCAAAATCGTTTCTGTAGATAAGATCAAGATAATTTAGAAAAAACGTCATATAAAATCATTTCCTTTGTTCCCCAATTAAAGCGTGAAATTTTTCTTTTGAGCTGTCAATCATCCTCCGAAAGAATGTTGAGTAGGTCAGTTTTATTTACAAACATTAATTATACCGTGAAGATTTCTTTTGTACCCCAATTGAAGCCTGAATTATTCTTTCGATCTAACAATCATCTCCCAAAAATGTTAAGTTTGGAGTGTTAAGTCTGATGCTGAGGAGTTTAACATGGAGCTCGAAGAGAAATGAGTAAAGTCTCAAGCTAGGCCAAGAGATTTTTGGGAAGAAGCAAAAGAAGATTATAGATTTGAGAAGATTTGATGGTGTTCAGACTAGAGATGTGCAATTTACCTGATCCACTCAACTTTCACTATTTTTTTCTTCACACACTGACTTCCACTGACAAAATTGTGTGTTTATTTGATTGTCGAAATGTTAAGCAGACGTCTTATAATGCCTTTAGTAAGGCATCATCGAATTTTGCATACATCAATAACTTTTATGGAATAGGGTAGCCCCGTTCTAAACATAAAGGCTGATAGAGATGCAGACTGTTTTGTTGGTAAAGTTGGAAAATAAAATAATGATTCACTTCAAATATATTCCATTAAATTTCTTTTTATTAAACTGGTACATCGAGGGAAAGATAAAAAGAATGCGAAATGTGTTTAAAAGGGTCTTTCAATTTTAAACGATAAAATGAAAGAAACGGTTTCAAACGAAAACGTCGGGCGCTGAGAAGAGTGTGAATCGAGAGGCATATTTTAGCGGAATTTTTTAATTCGCAAAATCCGAAAGAGAGTTTTTCAGGTTATCGATTTTTGCAGAACACCGCGGGAGCTGTAAACTCAATTACGGCCCCCGTACGGCAAGCAAATAAAATCGCGGAAGAAGAATTGAATGGGAAACCTGCGGGAGAACAAAACGGCCCGAAAGAAATTACAATTTAAAAAATGCACGAAACCGGAGTCGAACTTCCGGTCCTTGTCTCCCCTTTTTCCCAACTTTCCATTCCTATTGGGGAATTTAATTCATAGAAACCAGCCTTTTGTTTTTTACGAGATTTTTTTTGGTCATAACTGTTTAAAATTGAGGATTACGAAATAACTAAATTTAGTTGAAAACGAAATTCTTTAAATAACACGATGTATTTTGTAATTAATTGGAAAGTTCTACCCGAGCTTTCCGGTCTACTAAACCCTTTCTACGACGAAAATAATTCGTCGGGGATCGGACCCCGGAGGGTTAATGACTTAAAAAGTTGGGCCCTAACCCTAAGTGACAACAGAAGGGGCTGCAAATGATCCCCGGTGTATTTCATTTAACTCAGTTAAAGGTCAAGGTTAATAAGAAAAAATATTTTTTTTTGATTTCATGAAATTGTTGTTTCAAAATGTTTTCGTTATAATCATAGATGGGGTTTAATCGCGTTTTGTTGACTCGTTACAAACAATTCTTCATCCAAATATTTACCAATAACATATTTAGTTTTCGAATTATAACAATAACCAACAATAAATCGACAATTTTTAGTGTATAACTGAAAATTTTTATGGAGGAGAAGTAATCCTTTATTAAAACTAGATTAAATTTGCTTCAAAATGATTTTTATTTCATATTTATATCTCAATTTGTTTTTGAGATATGATGATGTAAATTAGATTATTCAATTTAACCTAAATAACAAGAGAGGTGATTTAAAAAATATTTATCTTTTTAATTTATGGAATCGAAGAAATTATAATTGGTGTGTTAAAACTAAATTAAATTTGCTTCCAATTGCTTTTTATTTCATAGCGGTATCTCAATTAGATCTTGAGATACGATTTTTTTAAATCGATTATTTTTTTAATCAAATATATGGTTAAGTTTTAATCAAAAAATCGTAACTTTGAGATTTAAGGATTCAAAATAACCATCATTGGGGATCTAAATAATGAATAAATTTGCTTCAAATTGCTTTTTATTTCATAGCGGTATCTCAATTAGATCTTGAGATACGATTTTTTTAAATCGATTATTTTTTTAATCAAATATATGGTTAAGTTTTAATCAAAAAATCGTAACTTTGAGATTTAAGGATTCAAAATAACCATCATTGGGGATCTAAATAATGAATAAATTTGCTTCAAATTGCTTTTTATTTCATTGCGATATCTCAATTAGATCTTGAGATACGATTTTTTTAAATCGATTATTTTTTTAATCAAATATATGGTTAAGATTTAATCAAAAAATCGTAACTTTGAGATTTAAGGATTCAAAATAACCATCATTGGGGATCTAAATAACGAATAAATTTGCTTCAAATTGCTTTTTATTTCATAGCGGTATCTCAATTAGATCTTGAGATACAATTTTTTTAAATCGATTATTTTTTTAATCAAATATATGGTTAAGTTTTAATCAAAAAATCGTAACTTTGAGATTTAAGGATTCGAAATAACCATCATTGGGGATCTAAATAATGAATAAATTTGCTTCAAATTGCTTTTTATTTCATAGCGGTATCTCAATTAGATCTTGAGATACAATTTTTTTAAATCGATTATTTTTTTAATCAAATATATGGTTAAGTTTTAATCAAAAAATCGTAACTTTGAGATTTAAGGATTCAAAATAACCATCATTGGGGACCTAAATAATGAATAAATTTGCATCAAATTGCTTTTTATTTCATTGCGATATCTCAATTAGATCTTGAGATACGATTTTTTTAAATCGATTATTTTTTTAATCAAATATATGGTTAAGATTTAATCAAAAAATCGTAACTTTGAGATTTAAGGATTCAAAATAACCATCATTGGGGATCTAAATAATGAATAAATTTGCTTCAAATTGCTTTTTATTTCATAGCGGTATCTCAATTAGATCTTGAGATACAATTTTTTTAAATCGATTATTTTTTTAATCAAATATATGGTTAAGTTTTAATCAAAAAATCGTAACTTTGAGATTTAAGGATTCGAAATAACCATCATTGGGGATCTAAATAATGAATAAATTTGCTTCAAATTGCTTTTTATTTCATAGCGGTATCTCAATTAGATCTTGAGATACAATTTTTTTAAATCGATTATTTTTTTAATCAAATATATGGTTAAGTTTTAATCAAAAAATCGTAACTTTGAGATTTAAGGATTCAAAATAACCATCATTGGGGACCTAAATAATGAATAAATTTGCATCAAGTTGCTTTTTATTTCATTGCGATATCTCAATTAGATCTTGAGATACGATTTTTTTAAATCGATTATTTTTTTAATCAAATATATGGTTAAGTTTTAATCAAAAAATCGTAACTTTGAGATTTAAGGATTCAAAATAACCATCATTGGGGATCTAAATAATGAATAAATTTGCTTCAAATTGCTTTTTATTTCATAGCGGTATCTCAATTAGATCTTGAGATACGATTTTTTTAAATCGATTATTTTTTTAATCAAATATATGGTTAAGTTTTAATCAAAAAATCGTAACTTTGAGATTTAAGGATTCAAAATAACCATCATTGGGGATCTAAATAATGAATAAATTTGCTTCAAATTGCTTTTTATTTCATAGCGGTATCTCAATTAGATCTTGAGATACAATTTTTTTAAATCGATTATTTTTTTAATCAAATATATGGTTAAGTTTTAATCAAAAAATCGTAACTTTGAGATTTAAGGATTCAAAATAACCATCATTGGGGACCTAAATAATGAATAAATTTGCATCAAGTTGCTTTTTATTTCATTGCGATATCTCAATTAGATCTTGAGATACGATTTTTTTAAATCGATTATTTTTTTAATCAAATATATGGTTAAGATTTAATCAAAAAATCGTAACTTTGAGATTTAAGGATTCAAAATAACCATCATTGGGGATCTAAATAACGAATAAATTTGCTTCAAATTGCTTTTTATTTCATAGCGGTATCTCAATTAGATCTTGAGATACAATTTTTTTAAATCGATTATTTTTTTAATCAAATATATGGTTAAGTTTTAATCAAAAAATCGTAACTTTGAGATTTAAGGATTCGAAATAACCATCATTGGGGATCTAAATAATGAATAAATTTGCTTCAAATTGCTTTTTATTTCATAGCGGTATCTCAATTAGATCTTGAGATACAATTTTTTTAAATCGATTATTTTTTTAATCAAATATATGGTTAAGTTTTAATCAAAAAATCGTAACTTTGAGATTTAAGGATTCAAAATAACCATCATTGGGGACCTAAATAATGAATAAATTTGCATCAAATTGCTTTTTATTTCATTGCGATATCTCAATTAGATCTTGAGATACGATTTTTTTAAATCGATTATTTTTTTAATCAAATATATGGTTAAGATTTAATCAAAAAATCGTAACTTTGAGATTTAAGGATTCAAAATAACCATCATTGGGGATCTAAATAATGAATAAATTTGCTTCAAATTGCTTTTTATTTCATAGCGGTATCTCAATTAGATCTTGAGATACAATTTTTTTAAATCGATTATTTTTTTAATCAAATATATGGTTAAGTTTTAATCAAAAAATCGTAACTTTGAGATTTAAGGATTCGAAATAACCATCATTGGGGATCTAAATAATGAATAAATTTGCTTCAAATTGCTTTTTATTTCATAGCGGTATCTCAATTAGATCTTGAGATACAATTTTTTTAAATCGATTATTTTTTTAATCAAATATATGGTTAAGTTTTAATCAAAAAATCGTAACTTTGAGATTTAAGGATTCAAAATAACCATCATTGGGGACCTAAATAATGAATAAATTTGCATCAAGTTGCTTTTTATTTCATTGCGATATCTCAATTAGATCTTGAGATACGATTTTTTTAAATCGATTATTTTTTTAATCAAATATATGGTTAAGATTTAATCAAAAAATCGTAACTTTGAGATTTAAGGATTCAAAATAACCATCATTGGGGATCTAAATAACGAATAAATTTGCTTCAAATTGCTTTTTATTTCATAGCGGTATCTCAATTAGATCTTGAGATACAATTTTTTTAAATCGATTATTTTTTTAATCAAATATATGGTTAAGTTTTAATCAAAAAATCGTAACTTTGAGATTTAAGGATTCGAAATAACCATCATTGGGGATCTAAATAATGAATAAATTTGCTTCAAATTGCTTTTTATTTCATAGCGGTATCTCAATTAGATCTTGAGATACAATTTTTTTAAATCGATTATTTTTTTAATCAAATATATGGTTAAGTTTTAATCAAAAAATCGTAACTTTGAGATTTAAGGATTCAAAATAACCATCATTGGGGACCTAAATAATGAATAAATTTGCATCAAATTGCTTTTTATTTCATTGCGATATCTCAATTAGATCTTGAGATACGATTTTTTTAAATCGATTATTTTTTTAATCAAATATATGGTTAAGATTTAATCAAAAAATCGTAACTTTGAGATTTAAGGATTCAAAATAACCATCATTGGGGATCTAAATAATGAATAAATTTGCTTCAAATTGCTTTTTATTTCATAGCGGTATCTCAATTAGATCTTGAGATACAATTTTTTTAAATCGATTATTTTTTTAATCAAATATATGGTTAAGTTTTAATCAAAAAATCGTAACTTTGAGATTTAAGGATTCGAAATAACCATCATTGGGGATCTAAATAATGAATAAATTTGCTTCAAATTGCTTTTTATTTCATAGCGGTATCTCAATTAGATCTTGAGATACAATTTTTTTAAATCGATTATTTTTTTAATCAAATATATGGTTAAGTTTTAATCAAAAAATCGTAACTTTGAGATTTAAGGATTCAAAATAACCATCATTGGGGACCTAAATAATGAATAAATTTGCATCAAATTGCTTTTTATTTCATTGCGATATCTCAATTAGATCTTGAGATACGATTTTTTTAAATCGATTATTTTTTTAATCAAATATATGGTTAAGATTTAATCAAAAAATCGTAACTTTGAGATTTAAGGATTCAAAATAACCATCATTGGGGATCTAAATAATGAATAAATTTGCTTCAAATTGCTTTTTATTTCATAGCGGTATCTCAATTAGATCTTGAGATACGATTTTTTTAAATCGATTATTTTTTTAATCAAATATATGGTTAAGTTTTAATCAAAAAATCGTAACTTTGAGATTTAAGGATTCAAAATAACCATCATTGGGGATCTAAATAATGAATAAATTTGCTTCAAATTGCTTTTTATTTCATAGCGGTATCTCAATTAGATCTTGAGATACAATTTTTTTAAATCGATTATTTTTTTAATCAAATATATGGTTAAGTTTTAATCAAAAAATCGTAACTTTGAGATTTAAGGATTCAAAATAACCATCATTGGGGACCTAAATAATGAATAAATTTGCATCAAGTTGCTTTTTATTTCATTGCGATATCTCAATTAGATCTTGAGATACGATTTTTTTAAATCGATTATTTTTTTAATCAAATATATGGTTAAGATTTAATCAAAAAATCGTAACTTTGAGATTTAAGGATTCAAAATAACCATCATTGGGGATCTAAATAACGAATAAATTTGCTTCAAATTGCTTTTTATTTCATAGCGGTATCTCAATTAGATCTTGAGATACAATTTTTTTAAATCGATTATTTTTTTAATCAAATATATGGTTAAGTTTTAATCAAAAAATCGTAACTTTGAGATTTAAGGATTCGAAATAACCATCATTGGGGATCTAAATAATGAATAAATTTGCTTCAAATTGCTTTTTATTTCATAGCGGTATCTCAATTAGATCTTGAGATACAATTTTTTTAAATCGATTATTTTTTTAATCAAATATATGGTTAAGTTTTAATCAAAAAATCGTAACTTTGAGATTTAAGGATTCAAAATAACCATCATTGGGGACCTAAATAATGAATAAATTTGCATCAAATTGCTTTTTATTTCATTGCGATATCTCAATTAGATCTTGAGATACGATTTTTTTAAATCGATTATTTTTTTAATCAAATATATGGTTAAGATTTAATCAAAAAATCGTAACTTTGAGATTTAAGGATTCAAAATAACCATCATTGGGGATCTAAATAATGAATAAATTTGCTTCAAATTGCTTTTTATTTCATAGCGGTATCTCAATTAGATCTTGAGATACAATTTTTTTAAATCGATTATTTTTTTAATCAAATATATGGTTAAGTTTTAATCAAAAAATCGTAACTTTGAGATTTAAGGATTCGAAATAACCATCATTGGGGATCTAAATAATGAATAAATTTGCTTCAAATTGCTTTTTATTTCATAGCGGTATCTCAATTAGATCTTGAGATACAATTTTTTTAAATCGATTATTTTTTTAATCAAATATATGGTTAAGTTTTAATCAAAAAATCGTAACTTTGAGATTTAAGGATTCAAAATAACCATCATTGGGGACCTAAATAATGAATAAATTTGCATCAAGTTGCTTTTTATTTCATTGCGATATCTCAATTAGATCTTGAGATACGATTTTTTTAAATCGATTATTTTTTTAATCAAATATATGGTTAAGATTTAATCAAAAAATCGTAACTTTGAGATTTAAGGATTCAAAATAACCATCATTGGGGATCTAAATAACGAATAAATTTGCTTCAAATTGCTTTTTATTTCATAGCGGTATCTCAATTAGATCTTGAGATACAATTTTTTTAAATCGATTATTTTTTTAATCAAATATATGGTTAAGTTTTAATCAAAAAATCGTAACTTTGAGATTTAAGGATTCGAAATAACCATCATTGGGGATCTAAATAATGAATAAATTTGCTTCAAATTGCTTTTTATTTCATAGCGGTATCTCAATTAGATCTTGAGATACAATTTTTTTAAATCGATTATTTTTTTAATCAAATATATGGTTAAGTTTTAATCAAAAAATCGTAACTTTGAGATTTAAGGATTCAAAATAACCATCATTGGGGACCTAAATAATGAATAAATTTGCATCAAATTGCTTTTTATTTCATTGCGATATCTCAATTAGATCTTGAGATACGATTTTTTTAAATCGATTATTTTTTTAATCAAATATATGGTTAAGATTTAATCAAAAAATCGTAACTTTGAGATTTAAGGATTCAAAATAACCATCATTGGGGATCTAAATAATGAATAAATTTGCTTCAAATTGCTTTTTATTTCATAGCGGTATCTCAATTAGATCTTGAGATACAATTTTTTTAAATCGATTATTTTTTTAATCAAATATATGGTTAAGTTTTAATCAAAAAATCGTAACTTTGAGATTTAAGGATTCGAAATAACCATCATTGGGGATCTAAATAATGAATAAATTTGCTTCAAATTGCTTTTTATTTCATAGCGGTATCTCAATTAGATCTTGAGATACAATTTTTTTAAATCGATTATTTTTTTAATCAAATATATGGTTAAGTTTTAATCAAAAAATCGTAACTTTGAGATTTAAGGATTCAAAATAACCATCATTGGGGACCTAAATAATGAATAAATTTGCATCAAATTGCTTTTTATTTCATTGCGATATCTCAATTAGATCTTGAGATACGATTTTTTTAAATCGATTATTTTTTTAATCAAATATATGGTTAAGATTTAATCAAAAAATCGTAACTTTGAGATTTAAGGATTCAAAATAACCATCATTGGGGATCTAAATAACGAATAAATTTGCTTCAAATTGCTTTTTATTTCATAGCGGTATCTCAATTAGATCTTGAGATACAATTTTTTTAAATCGATTATTTTTTTAATCAAATATATGGTTAAGTTTTAATCAAAAAATCGTAACTTTGAGATTTAAGGATTCGAAATAACCATCATTGGGGATCTAAATAATGAATAAATTTGCTTCAAATTGCTTTTTATTTCATAGCGGTATCTCAATTAGATCTTGAGATACAATTTTTTTAAATCGATTATTTTTTTAATCAAATATATGGTTAAGTTTTAATCAAAAAATCGTAACTTTGAGATTTAAGGATTCAAAATAACCATCATTGGGGACCTAAATAATGAATAAATTTGCATCAAATTGCTTTTTATTTCATTGCGATATCTCAATTAGATCTTGAGATACGATTTTTTTAAATCGATTATTTTTTTAATCAAATATATGGTTAAGATTTAATCAAAAAATCGTAACTTTGAGATTTAAGGATTCAAAATAACCATCATTGGGGATCTAAATAATGAATAAATTTGCTTCAAATTGCTTTTTATTTCATAGCGGTATCTCAATTAGATCTTGAGATACAATTTTTTTAAATCGATTATTTTTTTAATCAAATATATGGTTAAGTTTTAATCAAAAAATCGTAACTTTGAGATTTAAGGATTCGAAATAACCATCATTGGGGATCTAAATAATGAATAAATTTGCTTCAAATTGCTTTTTATTTCATAGCGGTATCTCAATTAGATCTTGAGATACAATTTTTTTAAATCGATTATTTTTTTAATCAAATATATGGTTAAGTTTTAATCAAAAAATCGTAACTTTGAGATTTAAGGATTCAAAATAACCATCATTGGGGACCTAAATAATGAATAAATTTGCATCAAGTTGCTTTTTATTTCATTGCGATATCTCAATTAGATCTTGAGATACGATTTTTTTAAATCGATTATTTTTTTAATCAAATATATGGTTAAGATTTAATCAAAAAATCGTAACTTTGAGATTTAAGGATTCAAAATAACCATCATTGGGGATCTAAATAACGAATAAATTTGCTTCAAATTGCTTTTTATTTCATAGCGGTATCTCAATTAGATCTTGAGATACAATTTTTTTAAATCGATTATTTTTTTAATCAAATATATGGTTAAGTTTTAATCAAAAAATCGTAACTTTGAGATTTAAGGATTCGAAATAACCATCATTGGGGATCTAAATAATGAATAAATTTGCTTCAAATTGCTTTTTATTTCATAGCGGTATCTCAATTAGATCTTGAGATACAATTTTTTTAAATCGATTATTTTTTTAATCAAATATATGGTTAAGTTTTAATCAAAAAATCGTAACTTTGAGATTTAAGGATTCAAAATAACCATCATTGGGGACCTAAATAATGAATAAATTTGCATCAAATTGCTTTTTATTTCATTGCGATATCTCAATTAGATCTTGAGATACGATTTTTTTAAATCGATTATTTTTTTAATCAAATATATGGTTAAGATTTAATCAAAAAATCGTAACTTTGAGATTTAAGGATTCAAAATAACCATCATTGGGGATCTAAATAATGAATAAATTTGCTTCAAATTGCTTTTTATTTCATAGCGGTATCTCAATTAGATCTTGAGATACAATTTTTTTAAATCGATTATTTTTTTAATCAAATATATGGTTAAGTTTTAATCAAAAAATCGTAACTTTGAGATTTAAGGATTCGAAATAACCATCATTGGGGATCTAAATAATGAATAAATTTGCTTCAAATTGCTTTTTATTTCATAGCGGTATCTCAATTAGATCTTGAGATACAATTTTTTTAAATCGATTATTTTTTTAATCAAATATATGGTTAAGTTTTAATCAAAAAATCGTAACTTTGAGATTTAAGGATTCAAAATAACCATCATTGGGGACCTAAATAATGAATAAATTTGCATCAAGTTGCTTTTTATTTCATTGCGATATCTCAATTAGATCTTGAGATACGATTTTTTTAAATCGATTATTTTTTTAATCAAATATATGGTTAAGATTTAATCAAAAAATCGTAACTTTGAGATTTAAGGATTCAAAATAACCATCATTGGGGATCTAAATAACGAATAAATTTGCTTCAAATTGCTTTTTATTTCATAGCGGTATCTCAATTAGATCTTGAGATACAATTTTTTTAAATCGATTATTTTTTTAATCAAATATATGGTTAAGTTTTAATCAAAAAATCGTAACTTTGAGATTTAAGGATTCGAAATAACCATCATTGGGGATCTAAATAATGAATAAATTTGCTTCAAATTGCTTTTTATTTCATAGCGGTATCTCAATTAGATCTTGAGATACAATTTTTTTAAATCGATTATTTTTTTAATCAAATATATGGTTAAGTTTTAATCAAAAAATCGTAACTTTGAGATTTAAGGATTCAAAATAACCATCATTGGGGACCTAAATAATGAATAAATTTGCATCAAGTTGCTTTTTATTTCATTGCGATATCTCAATTAGATCTTGAGATACGATTTTTTTAAATCGATTATTTTTTTAATCAAATATATGGTTAAGATTTAATCAAAAAATCGTAACTTTGAGATTTAAGGATTCAAAATAACCATCATTGGGGATCTAAATAACGAATAAATTTGCTTCAAATTGCTTTTTATTTCATAGCGGTATCTCAATTAGATCTTGAGATACAATTTTTTTAAATCGATTATTTTTTTAATCAAATATATGGTTAAGTTTTAATCAAAAAATCGTAACTTTGAGATTTAAGGATTCGAAATAACCATCATTGGGGATCTAAATAATGAATAAATTTGCTTCAAATTGCTTTTTATTTCATAGCGGTATCTCAATTAGATCTTGAGATACGATTTTTTTAAATCGATTATTTTTTTAATCAAATATATGGTTAAGTTTTAATCAAAAAATCGTAACTTTGAGATTTAAGGATTCAAAATAACCATCATTGGGGACCTAAATAATGAATAAATTTGCATCAAGTTGCTTTTTATTTCATTGCGATATCTCAATTAGATCTTGAGATACGATTTTTTTAAATCGATTATTTTTTTAATCAAATATATGGTTAAGATTTAATCAAAAAATCGTAACTTTGAGATTTAAGGATTCAAAATAACCATCATTGGGGATCTAAATAACGAATAAATTTGCTTCAAATTGCTTTTTATTTCATAGCGGTATCTCAATTAGATCTTGAGATACAATTTTTTTAAATCGATTATTTTTTTAATCAAATATATGGTTAAGTTTTAATCAAAAAATCGTAACTTTGAGATTTAAGGATTCGAAATAACCATCATTGGGGATCTAAATAATGAATAAATTTGCTTCAAATTGCTTTTTATTTCATAGCGGTATCTCAATTAGATCTTGAGATACGATTTTTTTAAATCGATTATTTTTTTAATCAAATATATGGTTAAGTTTTAATCAAAAAATCGTAACTTTGAGATTTAAGGATTCAAAATAACCATCATTGGGGATCTAAATAATGAATAAATTTGCTTCAAATTGCTTTTTATTTCATAGCGGTATCTCAATTAGATCTTGAGATACGATTTTTTTAAATCGATTATTTTTTTAATCAAATATATGGTTAAGTTTTAATCAAAAAATCGTAACTTTGAGATTTAAGGATTCAAAATAACCATCATTGGGGATCTAAATAATGAATAAATTTGCTTCAAATTGCTTTTTATTTCATTGCGATATCTCAATTAGATCTTGAGATACGATTTTTTTAAATCGATTATTTTTTTAATCAAATATATGGTTAAGATTTAATCAAAAAATCGTAACTTTGAGATTTAAGGATTCAAAATAACCATCATTGGGGATCTAAATAACGAATAAATTTGCTTCAAATTGCTTTTTATTTCATAGCGGTATCTCAATTAGATCTTGAGATACAATTTTTTTAAATCGATTATTTTTTTAATCAAATATATGGTTAAGTTTTAATCAAAAAATCGTAACTTTGAGATTTAAGGATTCGAAATAACCATCATTGGGGATCTAAATAATGAATAAATTTGCTTCAAATTGCTTTTTATTTCATAGCGGTATCTCAATTAGATCTTGAGATACAATTTTTTTAAATCGATTATTTTTTTAATCAAATATATGGTTAAGTTTTAATCAAAAAATCGTAACTTTGAGATTTAAGGATTCAAAATAACCATCATTGGGGACCTAAATAATGAATAAATTTGCATCAAATTGCTTTTTATTTCATTGCGATATCTCAATTAGATCTTGAGATACGATTTTTTTAAATCGATTATTTTTTTAATCAAATATATGGTTAAGATTTAATCAAAAAATCGTAACTTTGAGATTTAAGGATTCAAAATAACCATCATTGGGGATCTAAATAATGAATAAATTTGCTTCAAATTGCTTTTTATTTCATAGCGGTATCTCAATTAGATCTTGAGATACAATTTTTTTAAATCGATTATTTTTTTAATCAAATATATGGTTAAGTTTTAATCAAAAAATCGTAACTTTGAGATTTAAGGATTCGAAATAACCATCATTGGGGATCTAAATAATGAATAAATTTGCTTCAAATTGCTTTTTATTTCATAGCGGTATCTCAATTAGATCTTGAGATACAATTTTTTTAAATCGATTATTTTTTTAATCAAATATATGGTTAAGTTTTAATCAAAAAATCGTAACTTTGAGATTTAAGGATTCAAAATAACCATCATTGGGGACCTAAATAATGAATAAATTTGCATCAAGTTGCTTTTTATTTCATTGCGATATCTCAATTAGATCTTGAGATACGATTTTTTTAAATCGATTATTTTTTTAATCAAATATATGGTTAAGATTTAATCAAAAAATCGTAACTTTGAGATTTAAGGATTCAAAATAACCATCATTGGGGATCTAAATAACGAATAAATTTGCTTCAAATTGCTTTTTATTTCATAGCGGTATCTCAATTAGATCTTGAGATACAATTTTTTTAAATCGATTATTTTTTTAATCAAATATATGGTTAAGTTTTAATCAAAAAATCGTAACTTTGAGATTTAAGGATTCGAAATAACCATCATTGGGGATCTAAATAATGAATAAATTTGCTTCAAATTGCTTTTTATTTCATAGCGGTATCTCAATTAGATCTTGAGATACAATTTTTTTAAATCGATTATTTTTTTAATCAAATATATGGTTAAGTTTTAATCAAAAAATCGTAACTTTGAGATTTAAGGATTCAAAATAACCATCATTGGGGACCTAAATAATGAATAAATTTGCATCAAATTGCTTTTTATTTCATTGCGATATCTCAATTAGATCTTGAGATACGATTTTTTTAAATCGATTATTTTTTTAATCAAATATATGGTTAAGATTTAATCAAAAAATCGTAACTTTGAGATTTAAGGATTCAAAATAACCATCATTGGGGATCTAAATAATGAATAAATTTGCTTCAAATTGCTTTTTATTTCATAGCGGTATCTCAATTAGATCTTGAGATACAATTTTTTTAAATCGATTATTTTTTTAATCAAATATATGGTTAAGTTTTAATCAAAAAATCGTAACTTTGAGATTTAAGGATTCGAAATAACCATCATTGGGGATCTAAATAATGAATAAATTTGCTTCAAATTGCTTTTTATTTCATAGCGGTATCTCAATTAGATCTTGAGATACAATTTTTTTAAATCGATTATTTTTTTAATCAAATATATGGTTAAGTTTTAATCAAAAAATCGTAACTTTGAGATTTAAGGATTCAAAATAACCATCATTGGGGACCTAAATAATGAATAAATTTGCATCAAGTTGCTTTTTATTTCATTGCGATATCTCAATTAGATCTTGAGATACGATTTTTTTAAATCGATTATTTTTTTAATCAAATATATGGTTAAGATTTAATCAAAAAATCGTAACTTTGAGATTTAAGGATTCAAAATAACCATCATTGGGGATCTAAATAACGAATAAATTTGCTTCAAATTGCTTTTTATTTCATAGCGGTATCTCAATTAGATCTTGAGATACAATTTTTTTAAATCGATTATTTTTTTAATCAAATATATGGTTAAGTTTTAATCAAAAAATCGTAACTTTGAGATTTAAGGATTCGAAATAACCATCATTGGGGATCTAAATAATGAATAAATTTGCTTCAAATTGCTTTTTATTTCATAGCGGTATCTCAATTAGATCTTGAGATACAATTTTTTTAAATCGATTATTTTTTTAATCAAATATATGGTTAAGTTTTAATCAAAAAATCGTAACTTTGAGATTTAAGGATTCGAAATAACCATCATTGGGGATCTAAATAATGAATAAATTTGCTTCAAATTGCTTTTTATTTCATAGCGGTATCTCAATTAGATCTTGAGATACAATTTTTTTAAATCGATTATTTTTTTAATCAAATATATGGTTAAGTTTTAATCAAAAAATCGTAACTTTGAGATTTAAGGATTCAAAATAACCATCATTGGGGATCTAAATAATGAATAAATTTGCTTCAAATTGCTTTTTATTTCATAGCGGTATCTCAATTAGATCTTGAGATACAATTTTTTTAAATCGATTATTTTTTTAATCAAATATATGGTTAAGTTTTAATCAAAAAATCGTAACTTTGAGATTTAAGGATTCGAAATAACCATCATTGGGGATCTAAATAATGAATAAATTTGCTTCAAATTGCTTTTTATTTCATAGCGGTATCTCAATTAGATCTTGAGATACAATTTTTTTAAATCGATTATTTTTTTAATCAAATATATGGTTAAGTTTTAATCAAAAAATCGTAACTTTGAGATTTAAGGATTCAAAATAACCATCATTGGGGACCTAAATAATGAATAAATTTGCATCAAATTGCTTTTTATTTCATTGCGATATCTCAATTAGATCTTGAGATACGATTTTTTTAAATCGATTATTTTTTTAATCAAATATATGGTTAAGATTTAATCAAAAAATCGTAACTTTGAGATTTAAGGATTCAAAATAACCATCATTGGGGATCTAAATAATGAATAAATTTGCTTCAAATTGCTTTTTATTTCATAGCGGTATCTCAATTAGATCTTGAGATACGATTTTTTTAAATCGATTATTTTTTTAATCAAATATATGGTTAAGTTTTAATCAAAAAATCGTAACTTTGAGATTTAAGGATTCAAAATAACCATCATTGGGGATCTAAATTATGAATAAATTTGCTTCAAATTGCTTTTTATTTCATAGCGGTATCTCAATTAGATCTTGAGATACGATTTTTTTAAATCGATTATTTTTTTAATCAAATATATGGTTAAGTTTTAATCAAAAAATCGTAACTTTGAGATTTAAGGATTCAAAATAACCATCATTGGGGATCTAAATAATGAATAAATTTGCTTCAAATTGCTTTTTATTTCATAGCGGTATCTCAATTAGATCTTGAGATACAATTTTTTTAAATCGATTATTTTTTTAATCAAATATATGGTTAAGTTTTAATCAAAAAATCGTAACTTTGAGATTTAAGGATTCAAAATAACCATCATTGGGGACCTAAATAATGAATAAATTTGCATCAAGTTGCTTTTTATTTCATTGCGATATCTCAATTAGATCTTGAGATACGATTTTTTTAAATCGATTATTTTTTTAATCAAATATATGGTTAAGATTTAATCAAAAAATCGTAACTTTGAGATTTAAGGATTCAAAATAACCATCATTGGGGATCTAAATAATGAATAAATTTGCTTCAAATTGCTTTTTATTTCATAGCGGTATCTCAATTAGATCTTGAGATACGATTTTTTTAAATCGATTATTTTTTTAATCAAATATATGGTTAAGATTTAATCAAAAAATCGTAACTTTGAGATTTAAGGATTCGAAATAACCATCATTGGGGATCTAAATAATGAATAATTTTGCTTCAAATTGCTTCAAATTGCATAAAAAACTTGGAACTACTGCACCCATGTTTAGCGACATATTTCATAAAGCTACCATAAAAACTTGATGAAGCTATCAAGAAAAATGAAACTGAGATCAAAATTGATGGTCAAAATTCTCCTAAAAAAGATAAAAATTTCAAAATTGTTTGTAAATAATTTTTCTTATGGGTTGTTATAAACTAAACACAAAAAGGAACCGATAAAATAGAATTGGATGTCCCAAAAGCCGAGGGCTAGTGTCCGGTGTGGCAACATCGACCATTTATCACGGAAATTTAGGTATCCGGGAACCGGGAAAGAAGTCCGGCGGCAAGGTCCCGCGGGATCGATAGCGGTTCCGGTTAAAGGAGTCCTTCGGGAACTACCATTTGGCCGAACCGAATTAACGGTGCCAATTTTAAAACCGTTCGTCGTCGCCCAGTACAACACATAAACCGATTACGAACAACTTCTTCAAGGAACACGTGAGCCAAGGTTTAGCAAACTCTCCGACGCGACGCGTTGTATTAACCCCGGGCTTCTAGTTAACTCCTTCGGTCGTTCTTCTTCTTGTCCTGAGGGGGGCGAAAGCTTCGTCCTACGAAAATTAAACGGAATCGAGTTAGCGGAAGGAAGCCCCGAGCGGTTATTATTACGGTTTTCCGACTTCTAATTAGTGTAGCCCCCTTTTAAGACTTTGTAGAAATGCTTTATTAAAGGCGAAGAAGAAATGGGGATCTTGAAGAAGGTGAAAAAAAGAATAAAAGGAAGGACGTTAAATTGGTTCTTAGCCCGAAGCTTTTGTAATTTAAGGATTAAAACCGTATGCTCTTAAGTTTTATATCCCAAGGAGTTTATTAAAACATAAATGTTTTCGAATTCCATTTTTTTAGAAAGAATGATTGAGTCCTTAAAAAGTATACAACTTTTTGTAAACGATTTCATAAAATCTGCTGAAAAGTGCTTCAAAATGTAGGTCAATCCACGAGGGTAACGAGTTAATCTATAAAATTTTGAAGAGGCAATCGATACTTTACGACTACTCAGGTTTTAAACCTCACGTACTTCTTAATGTGCAAGGTTTTTAAAAAAATAAGGTCAAAATGTATGATTAAAAAAAGAACCCCAACGACGTTCATCGATATACTCATACTCATCGCCCCTTTTTCCTTCGAGACGTTTTTCCGGTGATTTTGCCCCTTTTTTCTTCTCGACCTTTACGTAATAACTTCTGGTCCTAAGAGCCCCCGATATTAACACGCCTTTTCCCTGTAAATATTTTCCATCCAGCTTCTTTTTTCTTGAAAATTTATTTAATCCTTGAGCTTATTACGAGTCGGGCTTGAAAAAAATCTCGTTGAGATTTTGACATGAAACGTTGTAACGGCGTCTAATTACGAAGAACTTTG
Organism: Onthophagus sagittarius; assembly: GCA_036711965.1. Classification (NCBI taxonomy): domain Eukaryota; kingdom Metazoa; phylum Arthropoda; class Insecta; order Coleoptera; family Scarabaeidae; genus Onthophagus; species Onthophagus sagittarius. The sequence continues at coordinate 18,145,247 of JASERS010000010.1, read as the reverse complement.
ATCCGGATAAAGTTTAGTTCCGGTTAGATGGGTTCTGTAGATTCTGGAGTTCTGGTCGTGTGTGAGAGAAATAAAAACGAGGGTGAGGTCTTTTTTTTTGTGAACAGTAAACTACTAGGAGTAGTACGAACTTCTCCGGCTACAAAATGATCTGCCTTTAATACTGAAAAGTCTGAACCTTTTGAACGCCCCTTAATAATGCATCGCGGAAAGTTTACTCGGATACAGTCAAAGAAATCGCCCGAGGAAATTCTAAAAGGTATTATTCCCTTTATTGCATCGCTTATATTGTAAGTTTAAATAAAAACAATATCATACTTTTTAGTTATTTTTTTCGGTCATCAAAGGATATCGATCAATTCGATATGAAGAAATATTTTTTTTAAATAAAACATTAATTTATAAAATATCCATGAAGATATATAATGATGTGTTGATTAAAAAAAAGCTTGAAATCTCTACTTTAAAATGTAAAAATATTACTGGAAGAAGATAGATATTATTAATAGAAGACTTGAAACTCTTGGAAAAATTTAGATAATGCTAGCAGAATGCCACTTAAAAGGTGCCAATAGGAAACTGGATAAAGTTCATAAAGATGTATTAGAAATATGCGTCCGAGAAGTTAAATAGTATTAATTGAAGGCTAGACATTTCTCGCAGAAGCTAGATAATGCTAATTTTATACTAGATATTGATAGAAGAAGACTAACTAAGAACTGAAAAGCTAAATGCTGCTAATAAAAGGATGGATTCTGCTGAAAGAAGCTAGATGTTGCTAGGAGAGGACTAAATATTACTGGGAGAAGATATATACTATTAATAGAAGACGAGAAACTTTTGAAAAAATCTAGATAATGCTAGCAGAAGAACTAAACGCCACTTAAAAGGTGCCAATAGGAAATTAGATAAAGTTCATAAAGAAATATTAGAAATATGCGTCCGAGAAGTTAAATAGTATTAATTGAAGACTAGACATTCCTCGCAGAAGCTAGATAATGCTAATTTTATACTAGATATTGATAGGAGAAGACTAACTAAGAACTGAAAAGCTAAATGCTGCTAATAAAAGGATGGATTCTGCTGAAAGAAGCTAGATGTTGCTAGGAGAGGACTAAATATTACTGGGAGAAGATATATACTATTAATAGAAGACGAGAAACTTTTGAAAAAATCTAGATAATGCTAGCAGAAGAACTAAACGCCACTTAAAAGGTGCCAATAGGAAATTAGATAAAGTTCATAAAGAAATATTAGAAATATGCGTCCGAGAAGTTAAATAGTATTAATTGAAGACTAGACATTCCTCGCAGAAGCTAGATAATGCTAATTTTATACTAGATATTGATAGGAGAAGACTAACTAAGAACTGAAAAGCTAAATGCTGCTAATAAAAGGATGGATTCTGCTGAAAGAAGCTAGATGTTGCTAGGAGAGGACTAAATATTACTGGGAGAAGATATATACTATTAATAGAAGACGAGAAACTTTTGAAAAAATCTAGATAATGCTAGCAGAAGAACTAAACGCCACTTAAAAGGTGCCAATAGGAAATTAGATAAAGTTCATAAAGAAGTGTTAGAAATATGCGTCCAAGAAGTTAAATAGTATTAATTGAAGACTAGACATTTCTCGCAGAAGCTAGATAATGCTAATTTTATACTAGATATTGATAGGAGAAGACTAACTAAGAACTGAAAAGCTAAATGCTGCTAATAAAAGGATGGATTCTGCTGAAAGAAGCTAGATGTTGCTAGGAGAGGACTAAATATTACTGGGAGAAGATATATACTATTAATAGAAGACGAGAAACTTTTGAAAAAATCTAGATAATGCTAGCAGAAGAACTAAACGCCACTTAAAAGGTGCCAATAGGAAATTAGATAAAGTTCATAAAGAAGTGTTAGAAATATGCGTCCAAGAAGTTAAATAGTATTAATTGAAGACTAGACATTTCTCGCAGAAGCTAGATAATGCTAATTTTATACTAGATATTGATAGGAGAAGACTAACTAAGAACTGAAAAGCTAAATGCTGCTAATAAAAGGATGGATTCTGCTGAAAGAAGCTAGATGTTGCTAGGAGAGGACTAAATATTACTGGGAGAAGATATATACTATTAATAGAAGACGAGAAACTTTTGAAAAAATCTAGATAATGCTAGCAGAAGAACTAAACGCCACTTAAAAGGTGCCAATAGGAAATTAGATAAAGTTCATAAAGAAATATTAGAAATATGCGTCCGAGAAGTTAAATAGTATTAATTGAAGACTAGACATTCCTCGCAGAAGCTAGATAATGCTAATTTTATACTAGATATTGATAGGAGAAGACTAACTAAGAACTGAAAAGCTAAATGCTGCTAATAAAAGGATGGATTCTGCTGAAAGAAGTTAGATGTTGCTAGGAGAGGACTAAATATTACTGGGAGAAGATAGATATTATTAATAGAAGGCTTGAAACTCTTGGAAACATCTAGATAATGCTAGCAGAAGAACTAAATGCCACTTAAAAGGTGCCAATAGGAAACTGGATAAAGTTCATAAAGATATATTAGAAATATGCGTCCGAGAAGTTAAATAGTATTAATTGAAGACTAGACATTCCTCGCAGATGCTAGATAATGCTAATTTTATACAAGATATTGATAGAAGAAGACTAACTAAGAACTGAAAAGCTAAATGCTGCCAATAAAAGACTAAATTCTGCTGGAAGAAGCTAACTATTGCTAGGAGAGGACTAAATATTACTGGGAGAAGATATATACTATTAATAGAAGGCGAGAAACTCTTTGCAAAACTAGATAATACAATCAAAAGAACTAAACGCCACTGAAAGGATAGATACTATCAATAGGAAACTAGATAAAGCTAATATAAGACTAAATATTCCTCCAAAAAGCTGGATACTATTACTCCTAAAAAAAGCTAAATAATGTTTAATGAAAACTGGAAACTGATAACAGAAGACTAAAATCTACTAAGAGCATAGTAAAAGAATGGAATACTAGGAATACTGCTGGAAGAAGTTGGATATTGCTAATAGAAGAATAGAAATCATTAACAGAAGACTATGTTCTGTTGGCAGAAAGCAGATGTTGGTGATAGAAAGCCAGGTGTCGTACACAAAAGAGTAAATCTTGACCAGGAGAAGACTTAATACTGCTAAATGAACTAGGATACTGTTAAGAAAACATGGATACTGCTAATAGAAAAATAGTTGCTGCTAACAGAAGAAGAAGTACTGCTGAATGAAGCCAGATATTTCTAATAGAGTACTAGATACTGATAGCAGACAATAAATCAATTTCAAATAATAGAAGACAAAAAATCAGATATGGCTAATGAAAGACTAAAATTATTATTATAAATTAATTTTTCTTATGTATTGGCACTTCTAAAAAGTTTGAAATATCTCAAGAAAATATGAAACGTTCGATACTGCTTCACAATACATGATACTGCTTCTAAAAAGATTAAAAATGCTTTTTAGAAGACTTGAAATGTTTCCAGAAGATTTCAACTTGTTTCAGAATACTTGAACTTCTTCCATAATACTTGCTATTGCTCCTGGTAGACTTAGTACTGCTTCTAAAAGACTTGAACTGCTTCCAAAAAGTTCAAACTGGCTTTAGAATACTTGGACTGTTTCCTTAAGACTTGCTACTACTCCTGGAAGACATAATTCTGTTTTTTGAAGACTTGAAATTGTTCTAGAATATTTGAATTGATTCTAGAATACTTGAACTGTTTACATAAGACTTGCTATTGCATCTGGAAGACATAATAGTACTTCCAGAAGATTCGAAATGTTTCCAGAAGATTTAAATTTATTCCATAATACTTGAACTATTTCTATAAGACTTGCCCTAACTAAAAGAAACCTGAAAGATTTAGTACTGCTTCTAAAAGATTTGATATGCTTCCAAAAGAGAAGGCACACATATTGTTAATGGATTGAGGTTGCTTTCTTGTTCTGAATTCAGTCAATTATTGCTAGCTTTGTTTTGAAGAGCACGTATTTTGAAATTTTTCAGATTTTTTCTGACTCAATTCGTATTGGCAATAGAAAACCAGGTGTCTAAGAAAATCTGGGTATTGCTAATAAAAATCTAGTTGTTGCTAACAAAATAAGAGGTAGTCAGATAGAGAAGTTATATATTGCTAATAGAGTATTAGGTACTGATAGCAGAAGACTAAATACTAGTAGAAGAAGCTAAATTCTGCTAATAGAAGACTAAAAGTCGGTAATAGAAGATTAATGTTTGCTGGAAAAAGCCAGATATTGCTAATAGAAGACTAAATATTGCTAATAAAAAAACAAGTTGCTGCTAAAAGGAAACAAAAACTGATGGGAGAAATTAGTTATTGCTAGCAGAGTGATAGATACTGATAGCAGAAGACAAAGAACTACTGACAGAAGCTAAATTCTGCTAATAGAAGACTATCAGAAGACTAAATATTGCTAGAAGAAACTGAATTCTGTTAATATATCACTAGAAACCGCTAACTGAAGAATAAACTCTGCTGGAACAAGCTAGATATTGCTAACAAAAGATAATAATCCCTAACGGAATATTTAATATTGCTTACTCTATCATATTTGAATCAATATTTAAATACATCTAGATTTTTCACAAAGACTGGTTGTTGCGAAACACATCCATTAATCTTGCACTGCTTCCTTAAGACTTACTACTGCCTCTGCAAGACATAATTCTTCTTCTTGAAGACTGGAAATCCTTCCAGAATATTTGAGCTGGTTCTAAAATACTTGAATTGTCTCCATAAGGCTTGCTATTGCATCTGGAAGACTTAGTACTGCTTCCAGAAGACTCGAAATGTTTCCAGAAACTTTGAATTTGTTCCATAATACTTGAACTGTTTCTATAATATTTTCTATTCCCTCTGGAAGACTTAGTACTGCTTCTTGAAGACTTGAAATTCTTCCAGAATATTTGAACTGATTCTAGAATACTTGAACTATTTACATAAGACTTGCTATTGCATCTGGAAGACTTAGTACTGCTTCTTGAAGACTTGAAATACTTCTAGAATATTTGAACAGGTTCTAGAATACTTGAACTATTTACATAAGACTTGCGATTGCATCTGGAAGACTTAGTACTGCTTCCAGAAGACTCGAAATGTTTCCAGAAACTTTGAACTTGTTCCATAATACTTGAACAATTTCTATAATACTTGTTACTCCCTCTGGAAGACTTAGTACTGCTTCTTGAAGACTTGAAATTCTTCCAGAATATTTGAACTGATTCTGAAATAGTTGAACTGTTTTCATAAGACTTGCTATTACATCTGGAAGATTTAATACTGCTTCCAGAAGACTCGAAATGTTTCCAGAAACTTTGAACTTGTTCCATAATACTTGAACAATTTCTATAATACTTGTTACTCCCTCTGGAAGACTTAGCACTGCTTCTTGAAGACTTGAAATTCTTCCAGAATATTTGAACTGGCTCTAGAATACTTGAACTATTTACATAAGACTTGCTATTGCATCTGGAAGACTTAGTACTGTTTCCAGAAGACTCGAAATGTTTCCAGAAACTTTGAATTTGTTCCATAATACTTGAACTGCTTCTATAATACTTGCTACTCTCTCTGGAAGACTTAGTACTGCTTCTTGAAGACTTGAAATACTTCTAGAATATTTGAACAGGTTCTAGAATACTTGAACTATTTACATAAGACTTGCGATTGCATCTGGAAGACTTAGTACTGCTTCCAGAAGACTCGAAATGTTTCCAGAAACTTTGAACTTGTTCCATAATACTTGAACTGCTTCTATAATACTTGCTACTCCGTCTGGAAGACTTAGTACTGCTTCTTGAAGACTTAAAATTCTTCCAGAATATTTGAACTTGTTCTAAAATACTTGAACTGTTTACATAAGACTTGCTATTATATCTGGAAGACTTAGTACTACTTCCAGAAGACTTGAAATGTTTCCAGAAACTTTAAACTTGTTCCATAATACTTGAACTGCTTCTATAATACTTGCTACTCCGTCTGGAAGACTTAGTACTGCTTCTTGAAGACTTAAAATTCTTCCAGAATATTTGAACTTGTTCTAAAATACTTGAACTGTTTACATAAGACTTGCTATTGCATCTGGAAGACTTAATACTGCTTCTAAAAGACTTGAAAGTTTCTAGAAAATAGTGAAAAAGTTTTTCAGGTTTTTTTTCGTCCCAATTCGTCGTTAGACCTTCCCCATTTCAGTTTTTTCCGGAACCTATTGCAATGCAAAAACTGGCACCTATGCGTGGAACTCCTACAGCATTTGAGTGGAATCCTGGGGTTTCGCGATACATAAGTTGAAGAATTAGATTTACATTTAGATTATTTTTTGTTTGTTAGCGTGTACAACAAAATGAGTACAACAATTTTAACGAAACCAATTTTATTTTGAAAATAACACAAATTTACAAAATTAATCCCGCCTGTATTATTAATAATATATCACGAATTTGCTTTAATATACAACACGGCATTTTTATCTTTAACCCTATTATTTTTTAAGTCATTCAAATGAATGATAATCTTGCAGGTATTCCCATTTCGTTTTAAATGATAAATTTTTAAATTCTTTTTAGTCTTGATAACGACCTGGCACGAAAAGCTAATTTTTTCCCTCCCAGTAAAAACGACGCTCCATTCAATAGTATCAATATAAATCTGCGAGGTACAATAAAAAATCCCATACTTACTAACGATAAGAAACTCGGAATTCCTCGGAAAAGCATACTCCATCGCATCAACGATCTTCAATGATGGATGAAATAATCGCACGTGCCGAAAAACGTCCATATATTTCCCGATAAATTCGCACAGGGGGCATTTATACAAGAAATAATCGCATTTAATCTCGTGAAAACGGATTTCGTAGCAGGAGTAAAGTTCGGTGCAACCTTTTTCTAAAAATCGGCACGGGTGAGTTAGCGATCTGCTTATTTCTTCTAAATCGATGTTTCTCATATCGGTTACGCCACTTTTGCAGGAACAATTTAACGGTTTGCACGTAACGCAAACGCTGTGGCCGTTTAGGCAAACAAAAATTGGTGGGATCATTATCATCGAGCACGATTCGCAACGCATTAAATTGATTTTTTCGTAATATTCCATTTCGGCTTTACTCAAACGGTTTGGGGTTAATTTTGAGGATTTAGGACGTAAGATAAGGGGGTGGATTGAATCTTCATTTAAAGTTTGTTGGCTTGTTTCGGGGGCTTCATTATTTTCGTCTTCGACGTTATCATCAGAATTACTTTCAGATTTATCTTGGATCTCGTCTTCTTCTAATATGGTTTCTTTAAAAATCTCCTTTTCGTTTTCTTTATTTTCTTGCTGTGCAGATTCTTGGTGTGCATCTTCTTCCTTTTCGTAAATTAAACCGTCTTTTTCGTGTTTACGTCCCGATTTGTACTCATGGTACTCATACTCATGCTCAGTTATAGATCCCAATCCTATCCTAACAGAAATTTCACTCGATTCAGAAAATCTACCTAAATTTAAAATGATCGTTTTAATTTGGTTTGGCTCGAATTAAATTGACTTACTGCTTTCAGAAAATTTGGTTGTTTCGCTGAAAAACGAGGAATGACTCCCACGGAGAAAATTTTCCTGGAAAATCACATCATCTTCATCGAAAAATGAGTCATCAAACGGTTTGTAAAAGTTGGGGAAGAAATCGTTGTTTTTTAATCCAAATTTTAACTCATCTTCAATCTTAATTTTAAAATCGTCCGAGACATCATCAATTTTGACTTCATTTTTAACCACAACCCCATCTTCAATTTTTAACTCACTCGTTATCTTCAACGAGTTTAATTCGTTTAATTCATTTAATTCACTTAATTCATTTAATTCATTTAATTCATTTAATTCATTTAATTCATTTAATTCATTTACTTCATTAACTTCATTAACATTAAATTCATCTTCAACGACACCATTAATAATATCATCAAGAATATCCCCGACAAACTCTTCTTTATCATCAAAATGAACCGATTTCTTTTGATTTTGAAGATAATCAAACTCCGCGTTATCCATGGCACTTTTTTTGCGAATGCTCGATCGAAAGCTCGAATTTCTTTGAAATATCTCTCTAACTTTGTTATCTAAAACTTTCTTTTCGTGATAACTCCTTCGGCTGATTGATTTATTTAGGGCAAACCCTTCGATGTTTATGAAGCAAACGACGTTATTGAGCACCTTCTTCCCGCATATCGTTCTAATTCCGCTCACATCGACCAAAACTGCGCCATCTTTTCTCGTTATTAAGCTATAGTTTCCTTCGGAATGATGCTTCGAGTTAAAGGCGAAATTTCCGCTATCAATTTCGACGTGGTACGATAAATTTTTCGCTCGTTTCGACGTTCCTAAGAATCTTAATCGAATTTCGGCGATGTCCCCGTAATATTTGAATTGAATCAAAAATGTTTCGTCGTTCAAGTGCATTAAATAATTCGCGAAGAAATCTTGGTTTAAATCCAAATTGAAATGGTTGGTGTTTAGGAAGAAATTGGGGTGGTTTTTATCGAAGTGGCTTAAAATGTCTTCTTGGAATCCTTCCCATTGACAATTTTCCGTTGACGGACATAAATAGATGGGGTACACCATTTTTATGCTTTCATAAAAATAACAGCCCAATTTAAATCTTAAATTGATCTTAAATTTTAAAAATAAAAGTACTTACAAGTTTATAATAGAAAATTGTTAAGGATTGAAAGATAAATATAGACTACGATGTAATTCCCTGGTCACCTTTTGCGAAATTCCTTATCGTTATTGTTTTAGATAAGCGGCGTTTTGATAAAACCGATATGAGCATAAAGAATTTTATAAAAAACATTATCTTTAAGCCTACACCAAAAGAATCTTATCACAATAGATATTGTCTTTTCGAATTAATCGAACAGATTCAAAAACAATTTTTATTTTCGCCTTCCCTTCCATTACCAGATTTTCTGGTATAAGCTAAATAAATCCGGGCATAAATTTTCCACGATAAAGAACAACGATGCTCTAAATTCCCGGGTCACGCCGGTAAAACTAGCCCGATTTTTTTATTTTTTTTTACTTTTTGAAAAGAGACTCTAAAGAATGGATGCCATATATCTAACTCGGCGGTGCTAATAGAATTCTTTGGAAAGAAACCGCGAATCGACAGCGACATCCACCCGGAAAGATACGGCCTAGATAAACCCCGGAGCCGGAACAGGCCAGGTATAAATCAAAGCCAGATAAGCGATACTTTATTATTGACCGTCGTGGGATAACGTAGTTATGGTAGAGGAGGTATTATCTGTTTACGGCTCTTTTTGGTTTTGTAATCGTAAAATTGGTTTAAAGTGTTCAAATCGGGGGTAATTTACCGATGGGGTGGATTTTTTATTGGCTCTTTTTCATTTAATCGTGTTCCACCACACTTAAGTTTTATATTTGTTTTGATATAAATCGATTCCACCTAAGAAATAATAAAGATATGTTGTTGATCTTGTAGTATAATCACAAAAAAAAAATGATAACATTTTAAAGATCGTTGAGGTGTTATTTTTGAAAATGAAGAAATGACTTGTATATCAAATTAAACCTTAAATCTTCTTCTTTCAAATAAATAACAAATTATTGTTTCAATTTGAAATCGACTTCACTTAAGAAATGTTAAAGAATGATGTGTTTTTGACGTTTTAGTTGAATCAAGATAAAGGTGGAATCAAATGGATTCCACTTAAAAAATGCAAGTTTGTTGATATTCAGATACACCCTGTATATGGACAAAGAATTATCAAATGTTAGTTCGGAAGAGCGATGATTCACGTCCTGTAGCCACTGAAACTGACATCGATGTAGACAGAATGTAGTCAGTTTTCTCTCCAAGTTATGTTCTTGGATTCGTAGGGAGTTAAGATGTCTCTTATTGTTTTTTATTGTCATAAAGTTTGTAATCTACGAATAAAACTAGATGCTTTGTATAATAACCTCAGCAAGTTACAGAAACGTGGTTGTGAAGTAACTTAAACTCAGTATTCAATGCTTTGCAGTTTACAGTCTCATTTTGTAATGGTGTACTTTAAAATCCTCCTCTAAGATACTCCTTTCATAGGAGTAGCTTCAAAACGATAGTCTTTTTAGTTTTGTTATGTTTGGCGATAATTTGTTAAAAGGTGGTCGATAATGATATTTTAAATTTTCATTTATTTTAAATTTGGTCTCATTATTGTATCAAAACCACAAAGATGCAAATACACGGTACCATAAGTATGCATTCTGAGCAAAAAAGTTCTCTTCTTAAATTCCAAATTACACAAAACACAGAGTGTTTTCTTCAGTAATCAAAATATTTGCAGTATTTTCGATGACTGCCCCCAAAATCATGATGCTATATGATGCCTCGGAGTGGAAATCAGATAAATAAGCCAATCTGGGAGCATGATGAGTTGAAATGTGTTTCAAAACTCAAACACTCAAAATTTGTTATCTATAAATAACTCTAAAGAATTTTACGGAATGTGGTTCCTATAATTGGGTAGATTCAAAAATTATTAGCTAGATTTTGTTTGTGTTAAGTTTGAGCTTTCATCGGAGAACCACATTTGCGTCTGTTCAACTGCTTCTTTTAATCTACTTTATAAACATCGTGTATGTAGATTACGAAACAGAGTAGAGTTTTATGATGTGGCTATTTATACATACTGTATGTTAAAGTACTGTAGTTACTTAAAATAGATACCACAATGCAATTTGTGATAATTATAGAAGAAATCCTCAGCATTTTAATGATATAAGTCGTAATTCAATGTATCATTTAATTGTTGAGATAAAGATTCTTAAACAAAATCGTATTTTTTAAGAAAAAAATGGATGCGATCGTATTCAAAAAATCGTATCTCAACAATTAATTGAGATATCGCTCTGAAATAAATGGCACCTTGAAGCAAATTTTGTTGCTATTCAACGTGCTTAAGATCGTTTTTCCAAATCATTAAATCTCTTAGTTATGATTTTTTAATTAAAGCTTTGCAAAAACGTAATTACATATATTTCTTAAAAATCAAGAAATTTTCAAAAATTCGTATCTCAAGAACTAATTGAGATATCACTTTGAAATAAGGAGCGATTTGAAGCAAATTTAATTAGTATTTAATGTGCTTGAGATCTTTTCTTCAAATCTCTGAATCTCCGATTTTTTTATTAAAACTTTGCACAAACATAATCGTATGTGTTTCATAAAAATGAAGAAATTTTCAAAAATCGTATCTCAAGAACTAATTGAGATATCGCTCTGAAATAAATGGCAACATGAAGCAAATTTTGTTGCTATTTAACGTGCTTAAGATCGTTTTTCCAAATCATTAAATCTCTTAGTTATGACTTTTTAATTAAAGCTTTGCAAATACGTAATTACATATATTTCTTAAAAAATCAAGAAATTTTCAAAAATTCGTATCTCAAGAACTAATTGAGATATCACTTTGAAGTAACCAGCGATTTGAAGCAAATTTAATTAGTATTTAATGTGCTTGAGATCTTTTCTTCAAATCTCTGAATCTCCGATTTTTTTATTAAAACTTTGCACAAACATAATCGTATGTGTTTCATAAAAATGAAGAAATTTTCAAAAATCGTATCTCAAGAACTAATTGAGATATCGCTCTGAAATAAATGGCAACATGAAGCAAATTTTGTTGCTATTTAACGTGCTTAAGATCGTTTTTCCAAATCATTAAATCTCTTAGTTATGATTTTTTAATTAAAGCTTTGCAAATACGTATTTACATATATTTCTTAAAAATCAAGAAATTTTCAAAAATTCGTATCTCAAGAACTAATTGAGATATCACTTTGAAGTAACCAGCGATTTGAAGCAAATTTAATTAGTATTTAATGTGCTTGAGATCTTTTCTTCAAATCTCTGAATCTCCGATTTTTTTATTAAAACTTTGCACAAACATAATCGTATGTGTTTCATAAAAATGAAGAAATTTTCAAAAATCGTATCTCAAGAACTAATTGAGATATCGCTCTGAAATAAATGGCAACATGAAGCAAATTTTGTTGCTATTTAACGTGCTTAAGATCGTTTTTCCAAATCATTAAATCTCTTAGTTATGATTTTTTAATTAAAGCTTTGCAAAAACGTAATTACATATATTTCTTAAAAATCAAGAAATTTTCAAAAATTCGTATCTCAAGAACTAATTGAGATATCACTTTGAAGTAACCAGCGATTTGAAGCAAATTTAATTAGTATTTAATGTGCTTGAGACCTTTTCTTCAAATCTCTAAATCTCCGATTTTTTTATTAAAACTTTGCACAAACATAATCGTATGTGTTTCATAAAAATGAAGAAATTTTCAAAAATCGTATCTCAAGAACTAATTGAGATATCGCTCTGAAATAAATGGCACCTTGAAGCAAATTTTGTTGCTATTTAACGTGCTTAAGATCGTTTTTCCAAATCATTAAATCTCTTTGTTATGATTTTTTAATTAAAGCTTTGCAAAAACGTAATTACATATATTTCTTAAAAATCAAGAAATTTTCAAAAATTCGTATCTCAAGAACTAATTGAAATATCACTTTGAAGTAACCAGCGATTTGAAGCAAATTTAATTAGTATTTAATGTGCTTGAGATCTTTTCTTCAAATCTCTGAATCTCCGATTTTTTTATTAAAACTTTGCACAAACATAATCGTATGTGTTTCATAAAAATGAAGAAATTTTCAAAGAATCGTATCTCAAGAATTAATTGAGATATCGCTCTGAAATAAATGGCACCTTGAAGCAAATTTTGTTGCTATTCAACGTGCTTAAGATCGTTTTTCCAAATCATTAAATCTCTTAGTTATGATTTTTTAATTAAAGCTTTGCAAAAACGTAATTACATATATTTCATAAAAATGAAGAAATTTTCAAAAATTCGTATCTCAAGAACTAATTGAAATATCTCTTTGAAGTAACCAGCGATTTGAAGCAAATTTAATTAGTATTTAATGTGCTTGAGACCTTTTCTTCAAATCTCTAAATCTCCGATTTTTTTATTAAAACTTTGCACAAACATAATCGTATGTGTTTCATAAAAATGAAGAAATTTTCAAAAATCGTATCTCAAGAACTAATTGAGATATCGCTCTGAAATAAATGGCAACATGAAGCAAATTTTGTTGCTATTTAACGTGCTTAAGATCGTTTTTCCAAATCATTAAATCTCTTAGTTATGATTTTTTAATTAAAGCTTTGCAAATACGTAATTACATATATTTCTTAAAAATCAAGAAATTTTCAAAAATTCGTATCTCAAGAACTAATTGAAATATCACTTTGAAGTAACCAGCGATTTGAAGCAAATTTAATTAGTATTTAATGTGCTTGAGATCTTTTCTTCAAATCTCTGAATCTCCGATTTTTTTATTAAAACTTTGCACAAACATAATCGTATGTGTTTCATAAAAATGAAGAAATTTTCAAAAATCGTATCTCAAGAACTAATTGAGATATCGCTCTGAAATAAATGGCAACATGAAGCAAATTTTGTTGCTATTTAACGTGCTTAAGATCGTTTTTCCAAATCATTAAATCTCTTAGTTATGATTTTTTAATTAAAGCTTTGCAAATACGTAATTACATATATTTCTTAAAAATCAAGAAATTTTCAAAAATTCGTATCTCAAGAACTAATTGAAATATCACTTTGAAATAAGGAGCGATTTGAAGCAAATTTAATTAGTATTTAATGTGCTTGAGATCTTTTCTTCAAATCTCTGAATCTCCGATTTCTTTATTAAAACTTTGCACAAACATAATCGTATGTGTTTCATAAAAATGAAGAAATTTTCAAAAAATCGTACCTCAAGAACTAATTGAGATATCGCTCTGAAATAAATGGCAACTTGAAGCAAATTTTGTTGCTATTTAACGTGCTTAAGATCGTTTTTCCAAATCATTAAATCTCTTAGTTATGATTTTTTAATTAAAGCTTTGCAAAAACGTAATTACATATATTTCTTAAAAATCAAGAAATTTTAAAAAATTCGTATCTCAAGAACTAATTGAGATATCACTTTGAAATAGCCAGCGATTTGAAGCAAATTTAATTAGTATTTAATGTGCTTGAGATCTTTTCTTCAAATCTCTGAATCTCCGATTTTTTTATTAAAACTTTGCACAAACATAATCGTATGTGTTTCATAAAAATGAAGAAATTTTCAAAAAATCGTACCTCAAGAACTAATTGAGATATCGCTCTGAAATAAATGGCAACTTGAAGCAAATTTTGTTGCTATTTAACGTGCTTAAGATCGTTTTTCCAAATCATTAAATCTCTTAGTTATGATTTTTTAATTAAAGCTTTGCAAAAACGTAATTACATATATTTCTTAAAAATCAAGAAATTTTAAAAAATTCGTATCTCAAGAACTAATTGAGATATCACTTTGAAATAGCCAGCGATTTGAAGCAAATTTAATTAGTATTTAATGTGCTTGAGATCTTTTCTTCAAATCTCTGAATCTCCGATTTTTTTATTAAAACTTTGCACAAACATAATCGTATGTGTTTCATAAATATGAAGAAATTTTCAAAAATCGTATCTCAAGAACTAATTGAGATATCGCTCTGAAATAAATGGCAACATGAAGCAAATTTTGTTGCTATTTAACGTGCTTAAGATCGTTTTTCCAAATCATTAAATCTCTTAGTTATGATTTTTTAATTAAAGCTTTGCAAAAACGTAATTACATATATTTCTTAAAAATCAAGAAATTTTCAAAAATTCGTATCTCAAGAACTAATTGAGATATCACTTTGAAATAAGGAGCGATTTGAAGCAAATTTAATTAGTATTTAATGTGCTTGAGATCTTTTCTTCAAATCTCTGAATCTCCGATTTTTTTATTAAAACTTTGCACAAACATAATCGTATGTGTTTCATAAAAATGAAGAAATTTTCAAAAATCGTATCTCAAGAACTAATTGAGATATCGCTCTGAAATAAATGGCAACATGAAGCAAATTTTGTTGCTATTTAACGTGCTTAAGATCGTTTTTCCAAATCATTAAATCTCTTAGTTATGATTTTTTAATTAAAGCTTTGCAAATACGTAATTACATATATTTCTTAAAAATCAAGAAATTTTCAAAAATTCGTATCTCAAGAACTAATTGAGATATCACTTTGAAATAAGGAGCGATTTGAAGCAAATTTAATTAGTATTTAATGTGCTTGAGATCTTTTCTTCAAATCTCTGAATCTCCGATTTTTTTATTAAAACTTTGCACAAACATAATCGTATGTGTTTCATAAAAATGAAGAAATTTTCAAAGAATCGTATCTCAAGAACTAATTGAGATATCGCTCTGAAATAAATGGCACCTTGAAGCAAATTTTGTTGCTATTTAACGTGCTTAAGATCGTTTTTCCAAATCATTAAATCTCTTAGTTATGATTTTTTAATTAAAGCTTTGCAAAAACGTAATTACATATATTTCTTAAAAATCAAGAAATTTTCAAAAATTCGTATCTCAAGAACTAATTGAAATATCACTTTGAAGTAACCAGCGATTTGAAGCAAATTTAATTAGTATTTAATGTGCTTGAGATCTTTTCTTCAAATCTCTGAATCTCCGATTTTTTTATTAAAACTTTGCACAAACATAATCGTATGTGTTTCATAAAAATGAAGAAATTTTCAAAAATCGTATCTCAAGAACTAATTGAGATATCGCTCTGAAATAAATGGCAACATGAAGCAAATTTTGTTGCTATTTAACGTGCTTAAGATCGTTTTTCCAAATCATTAAATCTCTTAGTTATGATTTTTTAATTAAAGCTTTGCAAAAACGTAATTACATATATTTCTTAAAAATCAAGAAATTTTCAAAAATTCGTATCTCAAGAACTAATTGAGATATCACTTTGAAGTAACCAGCGATTTGAAGCAAATTTAATTAGTATTTAATGTGCTTGAGATCTTTTCTTCAAATCTCTGAATCTCCGATTTCTTTATTAAAACTTTGCACAAACATAATCGTATGTGTTTCATAAAAATGAAGAAATTTTCAAAAAATCGTATCTCAAGAACTAATTGAGATATCGCTCTGAAATAAATGGCACCTTGAAGCAAATTTTGTTGCTATTTAACGTGCTTAAGATCGTTTTTCCAAATCATTAAATCTCTTAGTTATGATTTTTTAATTAAAGCTTTGCAAAAACGTAATTACATATATTTCTTAAAAATCAAGAAATTTTCAAAAATTCGTATCTCAAGAACTAATTGAAATATCACTTTGAAGTAACCAGCGATTTGAAGCAAATTTAATTAGTATTTAATGTGCTTGAGATCTTTTCTTCAAATCTCTGAATCTCCGATTTTTTTATTAAAACTTTGCACAAACATAATCGTATGTGTTTCATAAAAATGAAGAAATTTTCAAAAATCGTATCTCAAGAACTAATTGAGATATCGCTCTGAAATAAATGGCAACATGAAGCAAATTTTGTTGCTATTTAACGTGCTTAAGATCGTTTTTCCAAATCATTAAATCTCTTAGTTATGATTTTTTAATTAAAGCTTTGCAAAAACGTAATTACATATATTTCTTAAAAATCAAGAAATTTTCAAAAATTCGTATCTCAAGAACTAATTGAGATATCACTTTGAAGTAACCAGCGATTTGAAGCAAATTTAATTAGTATTTAATGTGCTTGAGATCTTTTCTTCAAATCTCTGAATCTCCGATTTTTTTATTAAAACTTTGCACAAACATAATCGTATGTGTTTCATAAAAATGAAGAAATTTTCAAAAATCGTATCTCAAGAACTAATTGAGATATCGCTCTGAAATAAATGGCAACATGAAGCAAATTTTGTTGCTATTTAACGTGCTTAAGATCGTTTTTCCAAATCATTAAATCTCTTAGTTATGATTTTTTAATTAAAGCTTTGCAAATACGTAATTACATATATTTCTTAAAAATCAAGAAATTTTCAAAAATTCGTATCTCAAGAACTAATTGAGATATCACTTTGAAGTAACCAGCGATTTGAAGCAAATTTAATTAGTATTTAATGTGCTTGAGATCTTTTCTTCAAATCTCTGAATCTCCGATTTCTTTATTAAAACTTTGCACAAACATAATCGTATGTGTTTCATAAAAATGAAGAAATTTTCAAAAATCGTATCTCAAGAACTAATTGAGATATCGCTCTGAAATAAATGGCAACATGAAGCAAATTTTGTTGCTATTTAACGTGCTTAAGATCGTTTTTCCAAATCATTAAATCTCTTAGTTATGATTTTTTAATTAAAGCTTTGCAAAAACGTAATTACATATATTTCTTAAAAATCAAGAAATTTTCAAAAATTCGTATCTCAAGAACTAATTGAGATATCACTTTGAAGTAACCAGCGATTTGAAGCAAATTTAATTAGTATTTAATGTACTTGAGATCTTTTCTTCAAATCTCTGAATCTCCGATTTTTTTATTAAAACTTTGCACAAACATAATCGTATGTGTTTCATAAAAATGAAGAAATTTTCAAAAAATCGTATCTCAAGAACTAATTGAGATATCGCTCTGAAATAAATGGCACCTTGAAGCAAATTTTGTTGCTATTTAACGTGCTTAAGATCGTTTTTCCAAATCATTAAATCTCTTAGTTATGATTTTTTAATTAAGGCTTTGCAAAAACGTAATTACATATATTTCTTAAAAATCAAGAAATTTTCAAAAATTCGTATCTCAAGAACTAATTGAGATATCACTTTGAAGTAACCAGCGATTTGAAGCAAATTTAATTAGTATTTAATGTACTTGAGATCTTTTCTTCAAATCTCTGAATCTCCGATTTTTTTATTAAAACTTTGCACAAACATAATCGTATGTGTTTCATAAAAATGAAGAAATTTTCAAAAAATCGTATCTCAAGAACTAATTGAGATATCGCTCTGAAATAAATGGCACCTTGAAGCAAATTTTGTTGCTATTTAACGTGCTTAAGATCGTTTTTCCAAATCATTAAATCTCTTAGTTATGATTTTTTAATTAAAGCTTTGCAAAAACGTAATTACATATATTTCTTAAAAATCAAGAAATTTTCAAAAATTCGTATCTCAAGAACTAATTGAGATATCACTTTGAAGTAACCAGCGATTTGAAGCAAATTTAATTAGTATTTAATGTGCTTGAGACCTTTTCTTCAAATCTCTAAATCTCCGATTTTTTTATTAAAACTTTGCACAAACATAATCGTATGTGTTTCATAAAAATGAAGAAATTTTCAAAAATCGTATCTCAAGAACTAATTGAGATATCGCTCTGAAATAAAGAGCAACTTGAAGCAAGTTTTGTTGCTATTTAAAGTACCTAAGATTCTTGCTTCAAATATTTAAATCTCCGAGTTATGATTTTTTGATTGAAACTCTGCAAAATATAATTATATTTGATTGATCAAAATCAAGAAATTTTCAAAGAATCGTATCTCAAGAACTAATTGAGATATCGCTCTGAAATAAAGAGCAACTTGAAGCAAGTTTTGTTGCTATTTAAAGTACCTAAGATTCTTGCTTCAAATATTTAAATCTCCTCGTTCCTTGTATATCTTAGTGCATATATGCAGTTTCCTTAAGATGATTTTATGCATACAGCTTAAATCCAGCGCCTCGGCCGCAAGCGACCTCGGCGGAGTGAGAATAAAATCGTCTTATAAGAAACTTCATATATTTACTAAGATATACAAGAAAGAATTTCGTCTTAAATCGCCGAGTTCCTTGCAGGCGAGGTGCTGGATTTAAAATGTTCGTCTATCGTCCATTTCGTTCATGATATAAATTGTTAAATTTAAATAAAATATAGTAAAAATGCTTTAATTAAGCATCTTGAAACTGGTGTAGTTTGGCAAGAATTTAATATTTAAAAATAATGCAAATATGAATAAAAAAAATAACTCACCTAATTCCTTCCTGAATCATTAACCACAACATTTTAATTTTTTTTATCATTAATTAATCAATAAAAAATTAATTAATCAAAAAAGTTCTTTTTATACAACTTTTTTATTTCCGTATTTTTAGAACATACAACACTAACGACTTATTTCTGCGACGGTGGTCGGTGGTAATTTAAAAGTTCATTTTTTCCTTAAATTTGATTAACTGCTTTTAATTCCATTCTTATTTCGAGATAGTCCCATTTTAAATCACCAACACTTGAATTAACAACGAAAATTCCTTTTAAAGTCTCAATATAATCACGTAGTCTTAATCTCTTCAGAGTCATTTTTTAAATACGAATTAAAAAGAATTTTTTAATATACCCTGATATCTTCAAAGCCCGCCCCTCATTACGTTAAAATTAATTTAAAGAGGCCGATTAAAACCAATTCGAGTTTTAAGTCGAATCTTTTCCCATCGATTCCGTTGGACGTACTTTTTTGTCTTACACCGTCATCGGCCATAACACTGCTGGCTATTACAACTGGTCCGTTGGCTCCGGACACACTCGACACTTCCGGTACGACGCAATTGGTCATGGGGGAGCTGAAATTGTCTAAACCCTGACATCGTAGACGGTGCTCTCCGAGACATGCACTGTAAGCGATCGCGTGAGGGATGTAACTTTGGTCGAAAACTCCCGTGAAAAGGGTTGTTGCTAATGGACCCAAAGCGTAAACCGGGACGTCTTCACCTCCGTGGGTAGCCCATTGTCTTGGTACGGCTGAAGTGTGGACTTGGTTCTTATCGTCGACGAATCCTGTCGTGTTTAATGGGATTATCCTTGGGTTGCTAAATCCGGGGCCGTTTCCGTAAAGGATTGTTGAATAGGGTTGGCCATCAATATCGGATACTTTGCTATCCATTCCTATAAAAAAATTATAATACATATTTTAATCAATTCACGATTAGTTTATAACAAAACAATCTTATAATTCATTGTATTTATTTATTGATTAGAAATTGAACGACTTTGAATCAAGTTTGAACCTTGTATAGAAACTCCAAGAGCAACGCTTGGACATAGGCGTGACAATCGATTTCACAAACTCCGTTTGTATTAATTAAATACCGATTGGTTGTAACCGTACAGAGGGAGATTGAAGCAAACAAGCCGTCGTTCGGCGATTGGGGATTTACTGTAAAACAGACCTTGCCAGTCTGTTTAACTTGGTAGTCTCGCTAACTACCAAACTCTCCCCAAAAGCAAAAGCTCCCCTACTACTATCCCCGCCGTTTGAACATAACACGGATTTAATCAGCTTTCGTTCGCGGGATTCCAAACTTGCATCGTTACAGATTCCCCCATTGCCAAATGTAATCGGTGAAGTCATCAAAAATGCACAAGTTGTTGATAAAGTTTGAGTGGTTGAAACGGTACGTTTAGGAATTGATAAATTTCGAAAATAGCGCTGCACTATCAAGAAGGAGTAGTAAAATTGTGAATTTCCTTCAATAAATGCGCAGTACCAGAGTATATTCGAGTTAGTTCTGGAAGCAGCGGACCTAAAGCTGTAGTTACGACTCTAGTATATCGTCAGATCCGCACACTTCACTTGCTCGCTTGGGAGGGCTTAAGGTTTATTGGGGGACTGATATTCCGAGCTGATAGCCACTCAAAGGAATTGGTACCGGAACGTACAATAAACGACAACCGAAGAGGTGAAAATCCAAAAAACGAAATCTGTATTGAAAAATTATTACAACACTTTTACTTGTCATACACAGTTTGTAACAAAAAAATCGTTTCTATGTTATAAATAATAATAGTTCGGCCAAAACATTTTCGTGACAAAGGGTCGTAAAGTTTCATAAAGCCCCTTACTTTGCTTTCACGAGGCCATAAACAAAGAGACGCGTCTACTTTGTCTGTTATCACAACCGTATCGTGGAACCGCAAAGTCATAAAACGTTAAAAAAAAGATTCGTTTTGTATGAATTTTGCTTCTATTTCGCAACATGCACGATCAAACTAAACGAACCTAACGCAGATCTTACTGACAGTTTCATTTCTTGCAATGCCTTCCCGGGTAAAGTATGTTACCGTTTGTTGGTTGAATCCGTAGCTTGCGGCGGCGAACTTTAATATACCGAGATTGTAGATGTTGGTAGCGGTAGTAAGTAAAGTTTGTATGGTTTGCAAAGCAGATATGAGCGCGACGGAAAGTTTTATTCGTTTAAGTTAATGCACCGGTGAGTGGGACATCGACAAGCTTTCTCGAAAAGATCATTTCAACCGGAACGTTTCATTCCAAAAGTCGACAACTATTCCTTAACTTGAAGTTTATTAAGTTAACGTTTTAATGTAATTAAATTGATTAAAGAAAACTAATTTGAAGAAAAACGTTTAAAAGGAAAGTTTCATCAACAAATGCACAATCATTAAATTTAGATTATTCCATTAGTTACAATAAGCATTGTTTCTGAAAAGATAAGATTTAGCTAAAATTTCCATTCAGTTCAGAACTGTATATCTTAAGAATCATAAGAGATTTTTAAAAATTGACTTCACACATGAAAAGTATATACTTTAATTGGTGGTTGGTGAGAATCTCATAAATATTTGATGAGAAATCGATTTTTAATCCATTTTTTAATATTAATCCAAGAAAAGATGAGATTTAGCTAAAATTTCCATTCATTTCATAACTGTATATCTTAAGAATCATAAGAGATTTTTAAAAATTGACTTTACACATGAAAAGTACATACTTTAATTGGTGGTTGGTGAGAATCTCATAAATATTTGATGAGAAATCGATTTTTAATCCATTTTTTAATATTAATCCAAGAAAAGATGAGATTTAGCTAAAATTTCCATTCATTTCATAACTGTATATCTTAAGAATCATAAGAGACTTTGAAAAATTGACTTTACACATGAAAAGTACATACTTTAATTGGTGGTTGGTGAGAATCTCATAAATATTTGATGAGAAATCGATTTTTAATCCATTTTTTAATATTAATCCAAGAAAAGATGAGATTTAGCTAAAATTTCCATTCATTTCATAACTGTATATCTTAAGAATCATAAGAGATTTTGAAAAATTGACTTTACACATGAAAAGTACATACTTTAATTGGTGGTTGGTGAGAATCTCATAAATATTTGATGAGAAATCGATTTTTAATCCATTTTTTAATATTAATCCAAGAAAAGATGAGATTTAGCTAAAATTTCCATTCATTTCATAACTGTATATCTTAAGAATCATAAGAGATTTTGAAAAATTGACTTTACACATGAAAAGTACATACTTTAATTGGTGGTTGGTGAGAATCTCATAAATATTTGATGAGAAATCGATTTTTAATCCATTTTTTAATATTAATCCAAGAAAAGATGAGATTTAGCTAAAATTTCCATTCATTTCATAACTGTATATCTTAAGAATCATAAGAGATTTTGAAAAATTGACTTTACACATGAAAAGTACATACTTTAATTGGTGGTTGGTGAGAATCTCATAAATATTTGATGAGAAATCGATTTTTAATCCATTTTTTAATATTAATCCAAGAAAAGATGAGATTTAGCTAAAATTTCCATTCATTTCATAACTGTATATCTTAAGAATCATAAGAGATTTTGAAAAATTGACTTTACACATGAAAAGTACATACTTTAATTGGTGGTTGGTGAGAATCTCATAAATATTTGATGAGAAATCGATTTTTAATCCATTTTTTAATATTAATCCAAGAAAAGATGAGATTTAGCTAAAATTTCCATTCATTTCATAACTGTATATCTTAAGAATCATAAGAGATTTTTAAAAATTGACTTTACACCTGAAAAGTATATACTTTAATTGGTGGTTGGTGAGAATCTCATAAATATTTGATGAGAAATCGATTTTTAATCCATTTTTTAATATTAATCCAAGAAAAGATGAGATTTAGCTAAAATTTCCATTCATTTCATAACTGTATATCTTAAGAATCATAAGAGATTTTGAAAAATTGACTTTACACATGAAAAGTACATACTTTAATTGGTGGTTGGTGAGAATCTCATAAATATTTGATGAGAAATCGATTTTTAATCCATTTTTTAATATTAATCCAAGAAAAGATGAGATTTAGCTAAAATTTCCATTCATTTCATAACTGTATATCTTAAGAATCATAAGAGATTTTGAAAAATTGACTTTACACATGAAAAGTACATACTTTAATTGGTGGTTGGTGAGAATCTCATAAATATTTGATGAGAAATCGATTTTTAATCCATTTTTTAATATTAATCCAAGAAAAGATGAGATTTAGCTAAAATTTCCATTCATTTCATAACTGTATATCTTAAGAATCATAAGAGATTTTTAAAAATTGACTTTACACATGAAAAGTACATACTTTAATTGGTGGTTGGTGAGAATCTCATAAATATTTGATGAGAAATCGATTTTTAATCCATTTTTTAATATTAATCCAAGAAAAGATGAGATTTAGCTAAAATTTCCATTCAGTTCATAACTGTATATCTTAAGAATCATAAGAGATTTTTAAAAATTGACTTTACACATGAAAAGTACATACTTTAATTGGTGGTTGGTGAGAATCTCATAAATATTTGATGAGAAATCGATTTTTAATCCATTTTTTAATATTAATCCAAGAAAAGATGAGATTTAGCTAAAATTTCCATTCATTTCATAACTGTATATCTTAAGAATCATAAGAGATTTTTAAAAATTGACTTTACACATGAAAAGTACATACTTTAATTGGTGGTTGGTGAGAATCTCATAAATATTTGATGAGAAATCGATTTTTAATCCATTTTTTAATATTAATCCAAGAAAAGATGAGATTTAGCTAAAATTTCCATTCATTTCATAACTGTATATCTTAAGAATCATAAGAGATTTTTAAAAATTGACTTTACACCTGAAAAGTATATACTTTAATTGGTGGTTGGTGAGAATCTTATAAATATTTGATGAGAAATCGATTTTTAATCCATTTTTTAATATTAATCCAAGAAAAGATGAGATTTAGCTAAAATTTCCATTCAGTTCAGAACTGTATATCTTAAGAATCATAAGAGATTTTTAAAAATTGACTTTACACATGAAAAGTACATACTTTAATTGGTGGTTGGTGAGAATCTCATAAATATTTTATGAGAAATCGATTTTTAATCCTTTTTTTAATATTAATCCAAGAAAAGATGAGATTTAGCTAAAATTTCCATTCATTTCATAACTGTATATCTTAAGAATCATAAGAGATTTTTAAAAATTGACTTTACACATGAAAAGTACATACTTTAATTGGTGGTTGGTGAGAATCTCATAAATATTTTATGAGAAATCGATTTTTAATCCATTTTTTAATATTAATCCAAGAAAAGATGAGATTTAGCTAAAATTTCCATTCATTTCATAACTGTATATCTTAAGAATCATAAGAGATTTTTAAAAATTGACTTTACACATGAAAAGTACATACTTTAATTGGTGGTTGGTGAGAATCTCATAAATATTTTATGAGAAATCGATTTTTAATCCATTTTTTAATATTAATCTAAGAAAAGATGAGATTTAGCTAAAATTTCCATTCAGTTCAGAACTGTATATCTTAAGAATCATAAGAGATTTTTAAAAATTGACTTTACACATGAAAAGTACATACTTTAATTGGTGGTTGGTGAGAATCTCATAAATATTTGATGAGAAATCGATTTTTAATCAATTTTTTAATATTAATCCAAGAAAAGATGAGATTTAGCTAAAATTTCCATTCATTTCATAACTGTATATCTTAAGAATCATAAGAGATTTTTAAAAATTGACTTCACACATGAAAAGTATATACTTTAATTGGTGGTTGGTGAGAATCTCATAAATATTTGATGAGGAATCGATTTTTAATCAATTTTTTAATATTAATCCAAGAAAAGATGAGATTTAGCTAAAATTTCCATTCATTTCATAACTGTATATCTTAAGAATCATAAGAGATTTTGAAAAATTGACTTCACACATGAAAAGTATATACTTTAATTGGTGGTTGGTGAGAATCTCATAAATATTTGATGAGAAATCGATTTTTAATCCATTTTTTAATATTAATCCAAGAAAAGATGAGATTTAGCTAAAATTTCCATTCATTTCATAACTGTATATCTTGAGAACCAAAAGAGATTTTTAAAAATTGACTTTACACTTGAAAAGTACATACTTTAATTGGTGGTTGGTGAGAATCTCATAAATATTTTATGAGAAATCGATTTTTAATCAATTTTTTAATATTAATCCAAGAAAAGATGAGATTTAGCTAAAATTTCCATTCATTTCATAACTGTATATCTTGAGAACCAAAAGAGATTTTTAAAAATTGACTTTACACTTGAAAAGTACATACTTTAATTGGTGGTTGGTGAGAATCTCATAAATATTTTATGAGAAATCGATTTTTAATCAATTTTTTAATATTAATCCAAGAAAAGATGAGATTTAGCTAAAATTTCCATTCATTTCATAACTGTATATCTTAAGAATCATAAGAGATTTTTAAAAATTGACTTCACACATGAAAAGTATATACTTTAATTGGTGGTTGGTGAGAATCTCATAAATATTTGATGAGGAATCGATTTTTAATCAATTTTTTAATATTAATCCAAGAAAAGATGAGATTTAGCTAAAATTTCCATTCATTTCATAACTGTATATCTTAAGAATCATAAGAGATTTTGAAAAATTGACTTCACACATGAAAAGTATATACTTTAATTGGTGGTTGGTGAGAATCTCATAAATATTTGATGAGAAATCGATTTTTAATCAATTTTTTAATATTAATCCAAGAAAAGATGAGATTTAGCTAAAATTTCCATTCATTTCATAACTGTATATCTTAAGAATCATAAGAGATTTTTAAAAATTGACTTCACACATGAAAAGTATATACTTTAATTGGTGGTTGGTGAGAATCTCATAAATATTTGATGAGGAATCGATTTTTAATCAATTTTTTAATATTAATCCAAGAAAAGATGAGATTTAGCTAAAATTTCCATTCATTTCATAACTGTATATCTTAAGAATCATAAGAGATTTTTAAAAATTGACTTTACACATGAAAAGTACATACTTTAATTGGTGGTTGGTGAGAATCTCATAAATATTTTATGAGAAATCGATTTTTAATCCTTTTTTTAATATTAATCCAAGAAAAGATGAGATTTAGCTAAAATTTCCATTCATTTCATAACTGTATATCTTAAGAATCATAAGAGATTTTTAAAAATTGACTTTACACATGAAAAGTACATACTTTAATTGGTGGTTGGTGAGAATCTCATAAATATTTTATGAGAAATCGATTTTTAATCCATTTTTTAATATTAATCCAAGAAAAGATGAGATTTAGCTAAAATTTCCATTCATTTCATAACTGTATATCTTAAGAATCATAAGAGATTTTGAAAAATTGACTTTACACATGAAAAGTACATACTTTAATTGGTGGTTGGTGAGAATCTCATAAATATTTGATGAGAAATCGATTTTTAATCCATTTTTTAATATTAATCCAAGAAAAGATGAGATTTAGCTAAAATTTCCATTCATTTCATAACTGTATATCTTAAGAATCATAAGAGATTTTGAAAAATTGACTTTACACATGAAAAGTACATACTTTAATTGGTGGTTGGTGAGAATCTCATAAATATTTGATGAGAAATCGATTTTTAATCCATTTTTTAATATTAATCCAAGAAAAGATGAGATTTAGCTAAAATTTCCATTCATTTCATAACTGTATATCTTAAGAATCATAAGAGATTTTGAAAAATTGACTTTACACATGAAAAGTACATACTTTAATTGGTGGTTGGTGAGAATCTCATAAATATTTGATGAGAAATCGATTTTTAATCCATTTTTTAATATTAATCCAAGAAAAGATGAGATTTAGCTAAAATTTCCATTCATTTCATAACTGTATATCTTAAGAATCATAAGAGATTTTGAAAAATTGACTTTACACATGAAAAGTACATACTTTAATTGGTGGTTGGTGAGAATCTCATAAATATTTGATGAGAAATCGATTTTTAATCCATTTTTTAATATTAATCCAAGAAAAGATGAGATTTAGCTAAAATTTCCATTCATTTCATAACTGTATATCTTAAGAATCATAAGAGATTTTGAAAAATTGACTTTACACATGAAAAGTACATACTTTAATTGGTGGTTGGTGAGAATCTCATAAATATTTGATGAGAAATCGATTTTTAATCCATTTTTTAATATTAATCCAAGAAAAGATGAGATTTAGCTAAAATTTCCATTCATTTCATAACTGTATATCTTAAGAATCATAAGAGATTTTTAAAAATTGACTTTACACATGAAAAGTACATACTTTAATTGGTGGTTGGTGAGAATCTCATAAATATTTGATGAGAAATCGATTTTTAATCCATTTTTTAATATTAATCCAAGAAAAGATGAGATTTAGCTAAAATTTCCATTCATTTCATAACTGTATATCTTAAGAATCATAAGAGATTTTGAAAAATTGACTTCAAACATGAAAAGTATATACTTTAATTGGTGGTTGGTGAGAATCTCATAAATATTTTATGAGAAATCGATTTTTAATCCATTTTTTAATATTAATCTAAGAAAAGATGAGATTTAGCTAAAATATCCATTCATTTCATAACTGTATATCTTAAGAATCATAAGAGATTTTTAAAAATTGACTTTACACATGAAAAGTACATACTTTAATTGGTGGTTGGTGAGAATCTCATAAATATTTGATGAGAAATCGATTTTTAATCCATTTTTTAATATTAATCCAAGAAAAGATGAGATTTAGCTAAAATTTCCATTCATTTCATAACTGTATATCTTAAGAATCATAAGAGATTTTGAAAAATTGACTTCAAACATGAAAAGTATATACTTTAATTGGTGGTTGGTGAGAATCTCATAAATATTTTATGAGAAATCGATTTTTAATCCATTTTTTAATATTAATCTAAGAAAAGATGAGATTTAGCTAAAATATCCATTCATTTCATAACTGTATATCTTAAGAATCATAAGAGATTTTTAAAAATTGACTTTACACATGAAAAGTACATACTTTAATTGGTGGTTGGTGAGAATCTCATAAATATTTGATGAGAAATCGATTTTTAATCCATTTTTTAATATTAATCCAAGAAAAGATGAGATTTAGCTAAAATTTCCATTCAGTTCAGAACTGTATATCTTAAGAATCATAAGAGATTTTTAAAAATTGACTTTACACATGAAAAGCACATACTTTAATTGGTGGTTGGTGAGAATCTCATAAATATTTGATGAGAAATCGATTTTTAATCCATTTTTTAATATTAATCCAAGAAAAGATGAGATTTAGCTAAAATTTCCATTCATTTCATAACTGTATATCTTAAGAATCATAAGAGATTTTGAAAAATTGACTTTACACATGAAAAGTACATACTTTAATTGGTGGTTGGTGAGAATCTCATAAATATTTGATGAGAAATCGATTTTTAATCCATTTTTTAATATTAATCCAAGAAAAGATGAGATTTAGCTAAAATTTCCATTCATTTCATAACTGTATATCTTAAGAATCATAAGAGATTTTGAAAAATTGACTTTACACATGAAAAGTACATACTTTAATTGGTGGTTGGTGAGAATCTCATAAATATTTGATGAGAAATCGATTTTTAATCCATTTTTTAATATTAATCCAAGAAAAGATGAGATTTAGCTAAAATTTCCATTCATTTCATAGCTGTATATCTTAAGAATCATAAGAGATTTTTAAAAATTGACTTCAAACATGAAAAGTATATACTTTAATTGGTGGTTGGAGAGAATCTCATAAATATTTTATGAGAAATCGATTTTTAATCCATTTTTTAATATTAATCTAAGAAAAGATGAGATTTAGCTAAAATTTCCATTCATTTCATAACTGTATATCTTAAGAATCATAAGAGATTTTTAAAAATTGACTTTACACATGAAAAGTACATACTTTAATTGGTGGTTGGTGAGAATCTCATAAATATTTGATGAGAAATCGATTTTTAATCCATTTTTTAATATTAATCCAAGAAAAGATGAGATTTAGCTAAAATTTCCATTCATTTCATAACTGTATATCTTAAGAATCATAAGAGATTTTGAAAAATTGACTTCAAACATGAAAAGTATATACTTTAATTGGTGGTTGGTGAGAATCTCATAAATATTTGATGAGAAATCGATTTTTAATCCATTTTTTAATATTAATCTAAGAAAAGATGAGATTTAGCTAAAATATCCATTCATTTCATAACTGTATATCTTAAGAATCATAAGAGATTTTTAAAAATTGACTTTACACATGAAAAGTACATACTTTAATTGGTGGTTGGTGAGAATCTCATAAATATTTTATGAGAAATCGATTTTTAATCCTTTTTTTAATATTAATCCAAGAAAAGATGAGATTTAGCTAAAATTTCCATTCATTTCATAACTGTATATCTTAAGAATCATAAGAGATTTTTAAAAATTGACTTTACACATGAAAAGTACATACTTTAATTGGTGGTTGGTGAGAATCTCATAAATATTTTATGAGAAATCGATTTTTAATCCTTTTTTTAATATTAATCCAAGAAAAGATGAGATTTAGCTAAAATTTCCATTCATTTCATAACTGTATATCTTAAGAATCATAAGAGATTTTTAAAAATTGACTTTACACATGAAAAGTACATACTTTAATTGGTGGTTGGTGAGAATCTCATAAATATTTTATGAGAAATCGATTTTTAATCCATTTTTTAATATTAATCCAAGAAAAGATGAGATTTAGCTAAAATTTCCATTCATTTCATAACTGTATATCTTAAGAATCATAAGAGATTTTGAAAAATTGACTTTACACATGAAAAGTACATACTTTAATTGGTGGTTGGTGAGAATCTCATAAATATTTGATGAGAAATCGATTTTTAATCCATTTTTTAATATTAATCCAAGAAAAGATGAGATTTAGCTAAAATTTCCATTCATTTCATAACTGTATATCTTAAGAATCATAAGAGATTTTGAAAAATTGACTTTACACATGAAAAGTACATACTTTAATTGGTGGTTGGTGAGAATCTCATAAATATTTGATGAGAAATCGATTTTTAATCCATTTTTTAATATTAATCCAAGAAAAGATGAGATTTAGCTAAAATTTCCATTCATTTCATAACTGTATATCTTAAGAATCATAAGAGATTTTGAAAAATTGACTTTACACATGAAAAGTACATACTTTAATTGGTGGTTGGTGAGAATCTCATAAATATTTGATGAGAAATCGATTTTTAATCCATTTTTTAATATTAATCCAAGAAAAGATGAGATTTAGCTAAAATTTCCATTCATTTCATAACTGTATATCTTAAGAATCATAAGAGATTTTGAAAAATTGACTTTACACATGAAAAGTACATACTTTAATTGGTGGTTGGTGAGAATCTCATAAATATTTGATGAGAAATCGATTTTTAATCCATTTTTTAATATTAATCCAAGAAAAGATGAGATTTAGCTAAAATTTCCATTCATTTCATAACTGTATATCTTAAGAATCATAAGAGATTTTGAAAAATTGACTTTACACATGAAAAGTACATACTTTAATTGGTGGTTGGTGAGAATCTCATAAATATTTGATGAGAAATCGATTTTTAATCCATTTTTTAATATTAATCCAAGAAAAGATGAGATTTAGCTAAAATTTCCATTCATTTCATAACTGTATATCTTAAGAATCATAAGAGATTTTTAAAAATTGACTTTACACATGAAAAGTACATACTTTAATTGGTGGTTGGTGAGAATCTCATAAATATTTGATGAGAAATCGATTTTTAATCCATTTTTTAATATTAATCCAAGAAAAGATGAGATTTAGCTAAAATTTCCATTCATTTCATAACTGTATATCTTAAGAATCATAAGAGATTTTGAAAAATTGACTTCAAACATGAAAAGTATATACTTTAATTGGTGGTTGGTGAGAATCTCATAAATATTTTATGAGAAATCGATTTTTAATCCATTTTTTAATATTAATCTAAGAAAAGATGAGATTTAGCTAAAATATCCATTCATTTCATAACTGTATATCTTAAGAATCATAAGAGATTTTTAAAAATTGACTTTACACATGAAAAGTACATACTTTAATTGGTGGTTGGTGAGAATCTCATAAATATTTGATGAGAAATCGATTTTTAATCCATTTTTTAATATTAATCCAAGAAAAGATGAGATTTAGCTAAAATTTCCATTCATTTCATAACTGTATATCTTAAGAATCATAAGAGATTTTGAAAAATTGACTTCAAACATGAAAAGTATATACTTTAATTGGTGGTTGGTGAGAATCTCATAAATATTTTATGAGAAATCGATTTTTAATCCATTTTTTAATATTAATCTAAGAAAAGATGAGATTTAGCTAAAATATCCATTCATTTCATAACTGTATATCTTAAGAATCATAAGAGATTTTTAAAAATTGACTTTACACATGAAAAGTACATACTTTAATTGGTGGTTGGTGAGAATCTCATAAATATTTGATGAGAAATCGATTTTTAATCCATTTTTTAATATTAATCCAAGAAAAGATGAGATTTAGCTAAAATTTCCATTCAGTTCAGAACTGTATATCTTAAGAATCATAAGAGATTTTTAAAAATTGACTTTACACATGAAAAGCACATACTTTAATTGGTGGTTGGTGAGAATCTCATAAATATTTGATGAGAAATCGATTTTTAATCCATTTTTTAATATTAATCCAAGAAAAGATGAGATTTAGCTAAAATTTCCATTCATTTCATAACTGTATATCTTAAGAATCATAAGAGATTTTGAAAAATTGACTTTACACATGAAAAGTACATACTTTAATTGGTGGTTGGTGAGAATCTCATAAATATTTGATGAGAAATCGATTTTTAATCCATTTTTTAATATTAATCCAAGAAAAGATGAGATTTAGCTAAAATTTCCATTCATTTCATAACTGTATATCTTAAGAATCATAAGAGATTTTGAAAAATTGACTTTACACATGAAAAGTACATACTTTAATTGGTGGTTGGTGAGAATCTCATAAATATTTGATGAGAAATCGATTTTTAATCCATTTTTTAATATTAATCCAAGAAAAGATGAGATTTAGCTAAAATTTCCATTCATTTCATAGCTGTATATCTTAAGAATCATAAGAGATTTTTAAAAATTGACTTCAAACATGAAAAGTATATACTTTAATTGGTGGTTGGAGAGAATCTCATAAATATTTTATGAGAAATCGATTTTTAATCCATTTTTTAATATTAATCTAAGAAAAGATGAGATTTAGCTAAAATTTCCATTCATTTCATAACTGTATATCTTAAGAATCATAAGAGATTTTTAAAAATTGACTTTACACATGAAAAGTACATACTTTAATTGGTGGTTGGTGAGAATCTCATAAATATTTGATGAGAAATCGATTTTTAATCCATTTTTTAATATTAATCCAAGAAAAGATGAGATTTAGCTAAAATTTCCATTCATTTCATAACTGTATATCTTAAGAATCATAAGAGATTTTGAAAAATTGACTTCAAACATGAAAAGTATATACTTTAATTGGTGGTTGGTGAGAATCTCATAAATATTTGATGAGAAATCGATTTTTAATCCATTTTTTAATATTAATCTAAGAAAAGATGAGATTTAGCTAAAATATCCATTCATTTCATAACTGTATATCTTAAGAATCATAAGAGATTTTTAAAAATTGACTTTACACATGAAAAGTACATACTTTAATTGGTGGTTGGTGAGAATCTCATAAATATTTGATGAGAAATCGATTTTTAATCCATTTTTTAATATTAATCCAAGAAAAGATGAGATTTAGCTAAAATTTCCATTCAGTTCAGAACTGTATATCTTAAGAATCATAAGAGATTTTTAAAAATTGACTTTACACATGAAAAGCACATACTTTAATTGGTGGTTGGTGAGAATCTCATAAATATTTGATGAGAAATCGATTTTTAATCCATTTTTTAATATTAATCCAAGAAAAGATGAGATTTAGCTAAAATTTCCATTCATTTCATAACTGTATATCTTAAGAATCATAAGAGATTTTGAAAAATTGACTTTACACATGAAAAGTACATACTTTAATTGGTGGTTGGTGAGAATCTCATAAATATTTGATGAGAAATCGATTTTTAATCCATTTTTTAATATTAATCCAAGAAAAGATGAGATTTAGCTAAAATTTCCATTCATTTCATAACTGTATATCTTAAGAATCATAAGAGATTTTTAAAAATTGACTTTACACATGAAAAGTACATACTTTAATTGGTGGTTGGTGAGAATCTCATAAATATTTGATGAGAAATCGATTTTTAATCCATTTTTTAATATTAATCCAAGAAAAGATGAGATTTAGCTAAAATTTCCATTCATTTCATAACTGTATATCTTAAGAATCATAAGAGATTTTTAAAAATTGACTTTACACATGAAAAGTACATACTTTAATTGGTGGTTGGTGAGAATCTCATAAATATTTGATGAGAAATCGATTTTTAATCCATTTTTTAATATTAATCCAAGAAAAGATGGGATTTAACTAAAATTTCCATTCATTTCATAACTGTATATCTTAAGAATCATAAGAGATTTTTAAAAATTGACTTTACACATGAAAAGTACATACTTTAATTGGTGGTTGGTGAGAATCTCATAAATATTTGATGAGAAATCGATTTTTAATCCATTTTTTAATATTAATCCAAGAAAAGATGAGATTTAGCTAAAATTTCCATTCATTTCATAACTGTATATCTTGAGAACCAAAAGAGATTTTTAAAAATTGACTTTACACTTGAAAAGTACATACTTTAATTGGTGGTTGGTGAGAATCTCATAAATATTTTATGAGAAATCGATTTTTAATCCATTTTTTAATATTAATCCAAGAAAAGATGAGATTTAGCTAAAATTTCCATTCATTTCATAACTGTATATCTTAAGAATCATGAATTTTTTAAAAATTGACTTCACACATGAAAAGTACATACTTTAATTGGTGGTTGGTGAGAATCTCATAAATATTTTATGAGAAATCGATTTTTAATCCATTTTTTAATATTAATCCAAGAAAAGATGAGATTTAGCTAAAATTTCCATTCATTTCATAACTGTATATCTTAAGAATCATAAGAGATTTTTAAAAATTGACTTTACACATGAAAAGTACATACTTTAATTGGTGGTTGGTGAGAATCTCATAAATATTTGATGAGAAATCGATTTTTAATCCATTTTTTAATATTAATCCAAGAAAAGATGAGATTTAGCTAAAATTTCCATTCATTTCATAACTGTATATCTTAAGAATCATAAGAGATTTTTAAAAATTGACTTTACACATGAAAAGTACATACTTTAATTGGTGGTTGGTGAGAATCTCATAAATATTTGATGAGAAATCGATTTTTAATCCATTTTTTAATATTAATCCAAGAAAAGATGAGATTTAGCTAAAATTTCCATTCATTTCATAACTGTATATCTTAAGAATCATAAGAGATTTTTAAAAATTGACTTTACACATGAAAAGTACATACTTTAATTGGTGGTTGGTGAGAATCTCATAAATATTTGATGAGAAATCGATTTTTAATCCATTTTTTAATATTAATCCAAGAAAAGATGAGATTTAGCTAAAATTTCCATTCATTTCATAACTGTATATCTTAAGAATCATAAGAGATTTTTAAAAATTGACTTTACACATGAAAAGTACATACTTTAATTGGTGGTTGGTGAGAATCTCATAAATATTTTATGAGAAATCGATTTTTAATCCATTTTTTAATATTAATCCAAGAAAAGATGAGATTTAGCTAAAATTTCCATTCATTTCATAACTGTATATCTTAAGAATCATAAGAGATTTTGAAAAATTGACTTTACACATGAAAAGTACATACTTTAATTGGTGGTTGGTGAGAATCTCATAAATATTTGATGAGAAATCGATTTTTAATCCATTTTTTAATATTAATCCAAGAAAAGATGAGATTTAGCTAAAATTTCCATTCATTTCATAACTGTATATCTTAAGAATCATAAGAGATTTTGAAAAATTGACTTTACACATGAAAAGTACATACTTTAATTGGTGGTTGGTGAGAATCTCATAAATATTTGATGAGAAATCGATTTTTAATCCATTTTTTAATATTAATCCAAGAAAAGATGAGATTTAGCTAAAATTTCCATTCATTTCATAACTGTATATCTTAAGAATCATAAGAGATTTTTAAAAATTGACTTTACACATGAAAAGTACATACTTTAATTGGTGGTTGGTGAGAATCTCATAAATATTTGATGAGAAATCGATTTTTAATCCATTTTTTAATATTAATCCAAGAAAAGATGAGATTTAGCTAAAATTTCCATTCATTTCATAACTGTATATCTTAAGAATCATAAGAGATTTTGAAAAATTGACTTTACACATGAAAAGTACATACTTTAATTGGTGGTTGGTGAGAATCTCATAAATATTTGATGAGAAATCGATTTTTAATCCATTTTTTAATATTAATCCAAGAAAAGATGAGATTTAGCTAAAATTTCCATTCATTTCATAACTGTATATCTTAAGAATCATAAGAGATTTTTAAAAATTGACTTTACACATGAAAAGTACATACTTTAATTGGTGGTTGGTGAGAATCTCATAAATATTTGATGAGAAATCGATTTTTAATCCATTTTTTAATATTAATCCAAGAAAAGATGAGATTTAGCTAAAATTTCCATTCATTTCATAACTGTATATCTTAAGAATCATAAGAGATTTTTAAAAATTGACTTTACACATGAAAAGTACATACTTTAATTGGTGGTTGGTGAGAATCTCATAAATATTTGATGAGAAATCGATTTTTAATCCATTTTTTAATATTAATCCAAGAAAAGATGAGATTTAGCTAAAATTTCCATTCATTTCATAACTGTATATCTTGAGAACCAAAAGAGATTTTTAAAAATTGACTTTACACTTGAAAAGTACATACTTTAATTGGTGGTTGGTGAGAATCTCATAAATATTTTATGAGAAATCGATTTTTAATCCATTTTTTAATATTAATCCAAGAAAAGATGAGATTTAGCTAAAATTTCCATTCATTTCATAACTGTATATCTTAAGAATCATAAGAGATTTTTAAAAATTGACTTTACACATGAAAAGTACATACTTTAATTGGTGGTTGGTGAGAATCTCATAAATATTTGATGAGAAATCGATTTTTAATCCATTTTTTAATATTAATCCAAGAAAAGATGGGATTTAACTAAAATTTCCATTCATTTCATAACTGTATATCTTAAGAATCATAAGAGATTTTTAAAAATTGACTTTACACATGAAAAGTACATACTTTAATTGGTGGTTGGTGAGAATCTCATAAATATTTGATGAGAAATCGATTTTTAATCCATTTTTTAATATTAATCCAAGAAAAGATGAGATTTAGCTAAAATTTCCATTCATTTCATAACTGTATATCTTAAGAATCATAAGAGATTTTTAAAAATTGACTTTACACATGAAAAGTACATACTTTAATTGGTGGTTGGTGAGAATCTCATAAATATTTGATGAGAAATCGATTTTTAATCCATTTTTTAATATTAATCCAAGAAAAGATGAGATTTAGCTAAAATTTCCATTCATTTCATAACTGTATATCTTAAGAATCATAAGAGATTTTTAAAAATTGACTTTACACATGAAAAGTACATACTTTAATTGGTGGTTGGTGAGAATCTCATAAATATTTGATGAGAAATCGATTTTTAATCCATTTTTTAATATTAATCCAAGAAAAGATGGGATTTAACTAAAATTTCCATTCATTTCATAACTGTATATCTTAAGAATCATAAGAGATTTTTAAAAATTGACTTTACACATGAAAAGTACATACTTTAATTGGTGGTTGGTGAGAATCTCATAAATATTTGATGAGAAATCGATTTTTAATCCATTTTTTAATATTAATCCAAGAAAAGATGAGATTTAGCTAAAATTTCCATTCATTTCATAACTGTATATCTTGAGAACCAAAAGAGATTTTTAAAAATTGACTTTACACTTGAAAAGTACATACTTTAATTGGTGGTTGGTGAGAATCTCATAAATATTTTATGAGAAATCGATTTTTAATCCATTTTTTAATATTAATCCAAGAAAAGATGAGATTTAGCTAAAATTTCCATTCATTTCATAACTGTATATCTTGAGAACCAAAAGAGATTTTTAAAAATTGACTTTACACTTGAAAAGTACATACTTTAATTGGTGGTTGGTGAGAATCTCATAAATATTTTATGAGAAATCGATTTTTAATCCATTTTTTAATATTAATCCAAGAAAAGATGAGATTTAGCTAAAATTTCCATTCATTTCATAACTGTATATCTTAAGAATCATAAGAGATTTTTAAAAATTGACTTTACACATGAAAAGTACATACTTTAATTGGTGGTTGGTGAGAATCTCATAAATATTTGATGAGAAATCGATTTTTAATCCATTTTTTAATATTAATCCAAGAAAAGATGGGATTTAACTAAAATTTCCATTCATTTCATAACTGTATATCTTAAGAATCATAAGAGATTTTTAAAAATTGACTTTACACATGAAAAGTACATACTTTAATTGGTGGTTGGTGAGAATCTCATAAATATTTGATGAGAAATCGATTTTTAATCCATTTTTTAATATTAATCCAAGAAAAGATGAGATTTAGCTAAAATTTCCATTCATTTCATAACTGTATATCTTAAGAATCATAAGAGATTTTTAAAAATTGACTTTACACTTGAAAAGTACATACTTTAATTGGTGGTTGGTGAGAATCTCATAAATATTTGATGAGAAATCGATTTTTAATCCATTTTTTAATATTAATCCAAGAAAAGATGAGATTTAGCTAAAATTTCCATTCATTTCATAACTGTATATCTTGAGAACCAAAAGAGATTTTTAAAAATTGACTTTACACTTGAAAAGTACATACTTTAATTGGTGGTTGGTGAGAATCTCATAAATATTTGATGAGAAATCGATTTTTAATCCATTTTTTAATATTAATCCAAGAAAAGATGGGATTTAACTAAAATTTCCATTCATTTCATAACTGTATATCTTAAGAATCATAAGAGATTTTTAAAAATTGACTTTACACATGAAAAGTACATACTTTAATTGGTGGTTGGTGAGAATCTCATAAATATTTGATGAGAAATCGATTTTTAATCCATTTTTTAATATTAATCCAAGAAAAGATGAGATTTAGCTAAAATTTCCATTCATTTCATAACTGTATATCTTGAGAACCAAAAGAGATTTTTAAAAATTGACTTTACACTTGAAAAGTACATACTTTAATTGGTGGTTGGTGAGAATCTCATAAATATTTGATGAGAAATCGATTTTTAATCCATTTTTTAATATTAATCCAAGAAAAGATGAGATTTAGCTAAAATTTCCATTCATTTCATAACTGTATATCTTGAGAACCAAAAGAGATTTTTAAAAATTGACTTTACACTTGAAAAGTACATACTTTAATTGGTGGTTGGTGAGAATCTCATAAATATTTTATGAGAAATCGATTTTTAATCCATTTTTTAATATTAATCCAAGAAAAGATGAGATTTAGCTAAAATTTCCATTCATTTCATAACTGTATATCTTAAGAATCATAAGAGATTTTTAAAAATTGACTTTACACATGAAAAGTACATACTTTAATTGGTGGTTGGTGAGAATCTCATAAATATTTGATGAGAAATCGATTTTTAATCCATTTTTTAATATTAATCCAAGAAAAGATGGGATTTAACTAAAATTTCCATTCATTTCATAACTGTATATCTTAAGAATCATAAGAGATTTTTAAAAATTGACTTTACACATGAAAAGTACATACTTTAATTGGTGGTTGGTGAGAATCTCATAAATATTTGATGAGAAATCGATTTTTAATCCATTTTTTAATATTAATCCAAGAAAAGATGAGATTTAGCTAAAATTTCCATTCATTTCATAACTGTATATCTTAAGAATCATAAGAGATTTTTAAAAATTGACTTTACACTTGAAAAGTACATACTTTAATTGGTGGTTGGTGAGAATCTCATAAATATTTGATGAGAAATCGATTTTTAATCCATTTTTTAATATTAATCCAAGAAAAGATGAGATTTAGCTAAAATTTCCATTCATTTCATAACTGTATATCTTGAGAACCAAAAGAGATTTTTAAAAATTGACTTTACACTTGAAAAGTACATACTTTAATTGGTGGTTGGTGAGAATCTCATAAATATTTGATGAGAAATCGATTTTTAATCCATTTTTTAATATTAATCCAAGAAAAGATGGGATTTAACTAAAATTTCCATTCATTTCATAACTGTATATCTTAAGAATCATAAGAGATTTTTAAAAATTGACTTTACACATGAAAAGTACATACTTTAATTGGTGGTTGGTGAGAATCTCATAAATATTTGATGAGAAATCGATTTTTAATCCATTTTTTAATATTAATCCAAGAAAAGATGAGATTTAGCTAAAATTTCCATTCATTTCATAACTGTATATCTTGAGAACCAAAAGAGATTTTTAAAAATTGACTTTACACTTGAAAAGTACATACTTTAATTGGTGGTTGGTGAGAATCTCATAAATATTTGATGAGAAATCGATTTTTAATCCATTTTTTAATATTAATCCAAGAAAAGATGAGATTTAGCTAAAATTTCCATTCATTTCATAACTGTATATCTTGAGAACCAAAAGAGATTTTTAAAAATTGACTTTACACTTGAAAAGTACATACTTTAATTGGTGGTTGGTGAGAATCTCATAAATATTTTATGAGAAATCGATTTTTAATCCATTTTTTAATATTAATCCAAGAAAAGATGAGATTTAGCTAAAATTTCCATTCATTTCATAACTGTATATCTTAAGAATCATAAGAGATTTTTAAAAATTGACTTTACACATGAAAAGTACATACTTTAATTGGTGGTTGGTGAGAATCTCATAAATATTTGATGAGAAATCGATTTTTAATCCATTTTTTAATATTAATCCAAGAAAAGATGGGATTTAACTAAAATTTCCATTCATTTCATAACTGTATATCTTAAGAATCATAAGAGATTTTTAAAAATTGACTTTACACATGAAAAGTACATACTTTAATTGGTGGTTGGTGAGAATCTCATAAATATTTGATGAGAAATCGATTTTTAATCCATTTTTTAATATTAATCCAAGAAAAGATGAGATTTAGCTAAAATTTCCATTCATTTCATAACTGTATATCTTAAGAATCATAAGAGATTTTTAAAAATTGACTTTACACCTGAAAAGTATATACTTTAATTGGTGGTTGGTGAGAATCTCATAAATATTTGATGAGAAATCGATTTTTAATCCATTTTTTAATATTAATCCAAGAAAAGATGAGATTTAGCTAAAATTTCCATTCATTTCATAACTGTATATCTTAAGAATCATGAATTTTTTAAAAATTGACTTCACACATGAAAAGTACATACTTTAATTGGTGGTTGGTGAGAATCTCAAAATATTTTATGAAAAATCGATTTTTCATCAATTTTTTAATATTAATCTAAAAAACACTAATTTAGAGAGAATTAAGAAAGTGATTTTTAAAAACTGATTAAAAGTGTCAAAAATATTTTCTGGTAAACCGATTTTTCACCATGCTCCAAAAAGAAGATAAAATTTTGTTGAAATTACGATTCCTATCAGGAATGTTATCTTGGTAACTAAAAGTTATTTTTAAAAACGATGAAAACTACACACTTAGTTGGTGAAAGTTTCGTTAATAATTTTCTAGAAATCGATTTTCCACAAATCCTAAAAGTTAATCAAACAACTCTGAAATTCAATTCACCAGAAACTTCGATTTAATTTAGAGAGATTAAGGTCTTCATTTTAGAAATATTGATTATTATCCCTGG
Organism: Onthophagus sagittarius; assembly: GCA_036711965.1. Classification (NCBI taxonomy): domain Eukaryota; kingdom Metazoa; phylum Arthropoda; class Insecta; order Coleoptera; family Scarabaeidae; genus Onthophagus; species Onthophagus sagittarius. The sequence goes on along the minus strand of JASERS010000010.1, from coordinate 18,104,056 downwards.
TTATAGATTATTTTAAATAAAGTAAATTTTTTCACCCAAAAAAGAATGTTGTGTAAGACAAGGAGTCAACTTTAACGTTATAGTCGAAATAAACTTTTAACTGGAAACTGAACACCATCCTCAGGTAACAAAGCTGAATGTTACATCTTACATTGCATAGGAGCCTACGTATTTCCAAACTTTGCTGCATAGTTTCAAACTAGAAATTTATTTATTTAATTTCTAATTCTGACATTGCCAAAATCGTGTAACTTAGGATGTTACAGTACAAACATGCCCTGAACATACCTAAAATTGGTTGTCCACGTGGGGTGGCTTGTCCGCCCATCGTTAGGACGTGGGAATGGTCCGCAGTGAGTACCAAAAGTGTCTCGGTGGGATTTACAAGGGCCATAGCTGCCAACAGAGCCGTTTCCATCGCCAGAGTTTCATCCAGAGCCCTATAAGCGTTGTTGTAGTGGTGGGCGTGATCTATTCGGCCACCTGCAACGATAAATTCACCTCGGATGAACATACCAATTAAGTTTAGTGCGCGATAATTCGAACGTTTTTCATGGCAACTGCCTCGCCGTTTAATCGGCCGACACCGTTTAAACCAAACCCAAGAGGCTTGGAAAGACGACGGGGACGTCTGAAACGCGAGCCACGATCTTATCTGGAGCAGGAAATTTGCATAATTGTGCAGTATAACTTCAACGTCTTGGTTCTTCCTCCTTTTTTTTTCGTTTCTTTAGGACGGTATCTTTTAATTAGTGCTTAAGATATGGAGTTGAATTTTAACGGAACTCAAAAATGTTTGTATGCCTATAGATTATTGAATTAACAAACGTCGATTTAACGTAATCCGTACTTTATCCGAAACGCGTTAAACGTGCAATAATTTATCGTTCGGCTTTTATAGCGATTTGCAAATTTAATGCTTTCACATACGGACAGATTTATGACTGGTGATGGATATTACGATGACAATCGGTCACGCGCGTCAATAACTGTCATCCACTCTGTTCCAGTTAGTTAAAAACCAATAAATCTTACGCACCTTCAACGAACAAAAAAAACCCTTTGTTGTTCTTTTGGAGTATTGATAAAGCAGATCTGGTCATATCCGCTAATGAAGGATCCCCTTGAGCACCAGGATCCCGATCCGCCTCAAAATCCATGTGAGAATACGCAAATAATCCTGAAAATAAATAAATAAATAAATATTTCCAAGAGAAATGAGTACAACACATAAACAACAAACTATGCATAAAGTGTGATACATCAGATGTTGTGAGCTGAACTTCCCGCAGACGCAAGAAGTGACGTAAATCATTGCCGGTCTGGGAGTTATTGGGGAGAGGGGACGATCGTTTATTTCGGAGGACGCCTCCACGTATAAATTACAGGGGAAGTTGGGGGAGCAGCAGGTGTGGAAATACGGTTCATAATTGCGGAATTCCTTCTTTGGTGTTCTTGTGTGACCCCTTCTTTGCCTACATCCCTCTACCCCAACCTTTGCAATCTATTACCAGAAACTCCAAATGCGGAAACACTTGGTAAACACTTAGTTTAAATTGCTTTTGATTCAAACCACTTTTTGTTTGGTATAAATGTCAAAAAAGTTTTTTAGATAAATGTGAGTTTTATAAGTTGAAGAATAATATGTTAAAGATATCAATTTAAAAGCATATTAAAGTTAATCAAGTTTCTATCTCATCAAACTTTACCACTCAAATTAATGAAAAATGTCATCTATTTATGGGTTCTAACTAAAAAAATTTATTGAAGTTATTAAGAAAATTGTTATAAAATATTACATATTTAGGTCGAGTTTAAGACATGATATATCTTGAAAACGTTTTTAATTAAGTTTTTTAAATGTTCTTTGGTTCATGAAAAAGTACATACTTTTATCTACAAATAGCCATAATTTCATTAATATACCTTAAGAATTCGATTTTTTATGATTTTTTGAAAATCATCGAAGCAAATTACCCCCTTCGTAAACTAATAAATGTTCCATTTGGTTTCAAAAATTCTTATCTCAAAAATGAATAAAGTTTTTTAAATGCGATTTTGTTCATGAAAAAGTACATACTTTATCTACAAATAGCCATCATTTTGAGATATCGATATTTGTATTAGGATCCAACCGAAATTTCGGTTCCTGATTCGGCCTAAAATAGGAATTTCAGCGAAGTTTTGGTTAAAAGACTTGATACTGCTTCCAGAAGATTTGATATTGCCTCTGAAAGGCTTGAAATATTTCCAAAAGACTTGATGAAGCTTTTAGAAGATTTTATATTGCTTCCAGAAGATTTGAAATATTTTCAGAAAACTTGTAATGCTTCCAGATGATTTGATATTACCTCTGGAAGACTTGGAGTATTTCCTAAAAGCTTGAAACGCAATATCGAGTCTTCTAAACTCGATATTGCTGCCAAAAGACTTGAAATGCTTCCGAAACACCTCACACTGCTTCTGGAAGATATGATACTACTTTTAATAGACTTGAACTGTTTCCAGAAGGTTTGAAATGATTTTAGAAGACTTGATACTGCTGCCAGAAGGCTTGAAATGCTTCCGGAACTCTTCACACTGCCTGTGGAAGACAGGATACTGCTTTTAAAAGACTTAATATTATTTCCAGAAGATTTGAAATATTTTCAGAAAACTTGCAATGCTTCCAGATGATTTAATATTACATCTGGAAGACTTGGAGTATTTCCTGAAGGCTTCAAACGCTTTTAGAAGACACGATACTGCTGCCAAAAGACTTGAAATGCTTCCAAAATACTTCACACTGCTTCTGGAAGACATGATACTACTTTTAAAAGACTTGAACTGTTTCCAGAAGGCTTGAAATGATTTTAGAAGACTTGATACTGCTGCCAGAAGGCTTGAAGTGCTTCTGGAACACTTCACACTCCCTCTGGAAGACATGATACTGCTTCTAAGAGACTTAATATTATTTCCAGAAGATTTGAAATATTTTCAGAAAACTTGCAATGCTTCCAGATGATATGATATTACATCTGGAAGACTTGGAGTATTTCCTGAAAGCTTGAAACGCTTTTAGAAGACTCGATATTGCTGCTAAAAGACTTGAAATGCTTCCGAAACACCTCACACTGCTTCTGGAAGATATGATACTACTTTTAAAAGACTTGAACTGTTTCCAGAAGGTTTGAAATGATTTTAGAAGACTTGATACTGCTGCCAGAAGGCTTGAAGTGCTTCCGGAACGCTTCACACTGCCTCTGGAAGACATGATACTGCTTTTAAAAGACTTAATATTATTTTCAGAAGATTTGAAATATTTTCAGAAAACTTGCAATGCTTCCAGATGATTTGATATTACATTTGGAGGACTTGGAATATTTCCTGAAGGCTTGAAACGCTTTTAGAAGACTCGATACTGCTGCCAAAAGACTTGAAATGCTTCCAAAACACTTCACACTGCTTCTGGAGTACTTGATACTGCTGCCAGAAGGCTTGAAGTGCTTCCGGAACGCTTCACACTGCCTCTAGAAGACATGATACTGCTTTCAAAAGACTTAATATTATTTTCAAAATATTTGAAATATTTTCAGAAAACTTGCAATTCTTCTAGATGATTTGATATTACATCTAGAAGACTTGGAGTATTTCCTGAAGGCTTGAAACGCTTTTAGAAAACTCGATACTGCTGCCAAAAGACTTGAAATGCTTCCAAAACACTTCACACTGCTTCTGGAGTACTTGATACTGCTGCCAAAAGACTTGAAATGCTTCCGAAACACTTCACATTGCTTTTGGAAAACATGATACTACTTTTAAAAGACTTGAACTGTTTGCAGAAGGCTTGAAATGATTTAAGAAGACTTGGTACTGCTGCCAAAAGGCTGGAAAAGCTTCCGAAACGCTTCACACTGTCTCTGGAAGACATGATACTGCTTTTAAAAGACTTAATATTATTTCCAGAAGATTTGAAATATTTTCAGAAAACTTGCAATGCTTCCAGATAATTTGATATTACATCTAAAAGACTTGGAGTATTTCCTGAAGGCTTGAAACGCTTTTAGAAAACTCGATACTGCTGCCAAAAGACTTGAAATGCTTCCAAAACACTTCACACTGCTTCTGGAAGACATGATACTACTTTTAAAAGACTTGAACTGTTTCCAGAAGGCTTGAAATGATTTTAGAAGACTTGATACTGCTGCCAGAAGGCTTGAAGTGCTTCTGGAACACTTCACACTCCCTCTGGAAGACATGATACTGCTTCTAAGAGACTTAATATTATTTCCAGAAGATTTGAAATATTTTCAGAAAACTTGCAATGCTTCCAGATGATTTGATATTACATGTGGAAGACTTGGAGTATTTCCTGAAGGCTTGAAACGCTTTTAGAAGACTCGATACTGCTGCCAAAAGACTTGAAATGCTTCCGAAACACTTCACACTGCTTCTGGGAGATATGATACTACTTTTAAAAGACTTGAACTGTTTTCAGAAGGCTTGAAATGATTTTAGAAGACTTGATACTGCTGCCAGAAAGTTTGAAAAGCTTGCGGAACGCTTCACACTCCCTCTGGAAGATATGATACTGCTTTTAAAAGACTTAATATTATTTCCAGAAGATTTGAAATATTTTCAGAAAACTTGCAATGCTTCCAAATGAGTTGATATTGTCTCTGGAAGACTTGAACTACTTCCAAAAAGCATAATAGTGTTCAGAAAAGTTCAAATGCTTTCAAAAAACTTGAAATGCTTTGAAAAGACTCGATACTGCTGCCGAAAGACTTGAAATGCTTCCGAAACACTTCAAACTGCTTCTGGAAGATATGATACTACCTTTAAAAGACTTGAACTGTTTCTAGAAGGCTTGAAATAATTTCAGAAGACTTGATACTGCTGCCAGCAGGCTTGAAATGCTTCCGAAACACTTCACACTGCTTCTAGAAGACATGATACTACTTTTAAAAGACTTGAACTGTTTCCAGAAGGCTTGAAATGATTTTAGAACACTTGATACTGCTGTCAGAAGGCTGGAAAAGCTTCCGGAACGCTTCACACTGTCTCTGGAAGACATGATACTGCTTTTAAAAGACTTGATATTATTTCCAGAAGATTTGAAATATTTTCTGAAAACTTGCAATGCTTCCAAATGAGTTGATATTGTCTCTGGAAGACTTGAACTATTTTCAAAAAACATAATAGTGTTCAGAAAAGTTCAAATGCTTCCAAAAAACTTGAAATGCTTTGAAAAGACTTGACACTGTTTCCAGAAGACCGGAAATGCTTCCAGAATACTTGATGCTGTCTCTGGAAGACATAATACTAATTTAAGAAGACTTGATATTGCGTCCAGAAAATTTGAAATATTTTCAGATGAATTTCAATGTACCCAGATGAGCTGATATTGCCTCTGGAAGGCTTGAAATAGTTCCAAATGATTTGATGCTGCTTCTAGAAGATTTGAAATATTTTCAAAAAAACTTGCAATGATTTCCAAAAATTTCCAAAAGACTTGAAGATAATTTCCAAGATACTCTTCCTAGAAGACTAGATATTGCTTCCAGAGGACATGAAATGCATCTAAAAGACTTGAACCGCTCCTTGAAGATTTGTTACCTCTGCAATCATCTTTTTTATCGCAAAAAAGCTTTCAGTCAAAATGCAAAATCTTGATAGCAAGAAAAAGAAGTGTAGATGCAGTTGTGTAAGGGCAGAACATTGTGTCCAAGAGGAATTAGAAAAAGAAGCTGACCCAACCCAACCCGAAAACAAAAGCTCAGTTTATGAATGAGATTGTTGTGCGATGCTGAGATGTATCAAAATGTCAGAAACGATGTAGATAGGTGATGAATATGTTATAATAACATTCACTAAAATTGTTTTTATACCAAATAAAACACATCTTGAGATATACTCTTCAAGGATTATGCCGATTGATGCTATTAAGTCAGGGAGAGTGATAATTTATTAAGATGTCATCACTCTCCATGTGAATAAGGTGAGTCCGAAATGGGAAAAGCACAAAACTAAGAACTAAACGTGCAGTTTGAGAATTGCTCAAATACTGACAAGATAGCTGAAGATTATTAATTATTAATTATTATTAAGATTAATTATAAAAAGAAATGAGATAGAACAAATTGGGTTGAGTCCTATAGCAAATAGAAGACGCTTTGATGTCATTAAGCAAGAACAAATATAATACATTACAATAAATGTGCAAAATTTTTAATAATTGAGGTTGTAGTAAACAAGATTTTATGGAGAGGTGGAAAAATCAATAAATTTTCCGAGTTACTCAAAAATTCTGAGTTGGGGATATTGCCATAATAGAAAAAGGATATTAAAAGGATTCACAAAGGTATAATAAGCCGCTTTTTGTGCGAGAGAGATTTAGATTGGCTGATGGTGATAACGTGACGCCAATAATCCATAAAAAATTATAAAATTTTAAATTAAAAGAGTTTCAGTTTCGATTGTAGCTTTAACTACAAAATTTGTACGGTTATAAATTTTTTTTTGTGTATTATATTTTGTTATATTTTTAGTAATCGAGATCCCATCTAAAATGAATGATTGAGTCTTCGCTATAAATTGATGTCGAAACATTATTTTGACGTTATGAAAAGATTACATTTTCAATATATCTTTGAAAACATTATTTTAGATCGTTCCTGATTTCATTGGAAAATTCCAATTTAAAGTTCGCTTAACTTTAAACTAACTTTTTCCGACATAAAATCCATAATCAATACCCCTATGTCAGTAACCTTACAACGTCGACCAACAGAACGATTTGGACAGTTGACAGCAAACTCTCTTGGACCAGTTTCAAATGAGCTCATCCACAACTCGTCGTTTCCAGCCATCGTAACAATCTACTGGGTACGGTACGGTTTTGCGTGACGCCGTATGACTTCGCCCAGTCATATGTAAATTCTGTTAGCGTATGACTTGATGCGTTACCGAATGTCACCCGCACCAGAAGCACCACTGAAGTTGCCCCAGTTATTCGGCGCGGCGTTTCTCTCCTGCTCCATGCGCGACATGTTTTGGATTGTAACGAGATTATCATTCCGGATAACATGTACAGTTGCAGTTGATGCCCTGGCAAATTTATTTCAAATAAATTTTACAAAATAATGATGCATTCAAAAAATTTAGTCCCCTCACATACATCATAAATCCCTAACTCTATAGTAGTGGAGTTAGGGATTTGATTTAACGAGGTACTTGAAATATTCCTTGAAAATGCATGTAATAAAAGATTTATCGAGAAAAGAAACTTTGAAGCTAAAAAAACATTCAATTTTGAAACATTGTTCCAAACTGTTACGAGTGGATTTTCGTTATCTCAATTTTCTAAAAGAGCGGTTTAATCCGTTTTAGTGGTGGTTAGGATGGAGAATGCGAATATTTGACACTTTCATCCTCGAAAAACCGCACGGAGGATGTGCGAGAAGTTGGTGGCCGTTAGTGGTTACGGAATCGTTTTGAAAAATGGACGACATTTACCTCAAGCATTTTTCACATCGAGTTTAATATTCGCCGGGATAGTAAAAAATTTAATATCGTCCCGGAGGTGTGTGTAATATTAAACTTTCCGATAGATATCTACGTTACACACTTTTCCCCGATCGACCCTTCCCTTTTAAATCGAACGGAAAAGCTGAAATTGCACATGTTCAACAAGAAAAATAATATTTTATTATGTTTACAATTTTTTTTTCTTATAAAAAGGTAGGAGTGCCGTTTATTATGAATCTTGGGACGTAATGAGTGGATTCTTCAACTTTATTATTTCGAAATGATGGCGATTTCACCACACATCTTGAATTCATAAATCCTACTTCGCATTCATATCCAAGAATGCATTTTGGATCACAACCCCGATAAAATATTCCTGTTAAAGAAATCAATTTTTTATTCAACATTAAATTAAATTACTTTTCAATCTTTACGTTTTTCACTAACTCGTTTCTTTTGGCCATTTTTTTCATCGTGTTTACCTTCGTGCTTCTTTTTATGGTCATGTTTAGTTTCTAAAAACATGTCGCATTAAAGCAAATTCGTTAAAAGTATTCCTCACCTTTCGTTATCGCCAAATCTATCAAGAATGCAAAAGCGATCAATAACACAAACAATTTCATCTTGATTTCAACTTTCAATCTGAACTAAAATCTGTTGTTAAAAACTTTTTGAGTATTCAAGTTCCAAGTGTACTTTCAAAACTAAGCGGAATTCAAAGTTTGAATATTTGTTTTATCTCTCCTCACTGCGATGATTATTGGAATATTTGTGCAGGAATGTTTTTTTTTATAAGAAATACTTAAATAATGTGAGTTAGTATAGACATTATGTTAAGTAATGTGTTCTTTGTTATATCTGGATTGATTATAATTAGATTACTTGGAAGGATTTGAAATGAAAAATTATTACTTAACAATGCTATGTTTGATAGATATTGGAAAAATTAAGATAAATCAATGAATTATATCTTAAAAGAAAGCTAAATCAATAAGGATTAGAACGTCATATATCTTCTTTCCCTCCCATATCTTGATTGCTTATAATTAGCTTATTAGTGATGGCTTAAAATTGCTAATTTATGATTAATAATTTTTGATTCGAGAAATGAGATAAATCAATGAGATATATCTTAAAAGAAAGCTTAATTAATAAGAGTTATGATGATATATCTTTTATTTCTCTGATATATTTAGATCGCTTACAACTAAATTTCTTGTGATGGCAAAAAATGAAGCATTTTTGGTTAACAATGCAATGATTGATAACTATTGGGAAAATTGAGATAAATCAATGAGTTATATCTTAAAAGAAAGCTGAATCAATAAGGATTAGAACGCCATTTATCTCGTTTCTTTCCCATATCTCGTTTGCTTATAATTAGCTTATTAATGATGGCTTAAAATTGCTAATATATGATTAATAATTTTTGATTGAAGAAATTGAGATAAATCAATGAGATATATCTTAAAAGAAAGCTTAATTAATAAGAGTTATGATGATATGTCTCTTATTTCTCTGATATATTTAGATCGCTTACAACTAAATTACTTGTAATGGCCAAAAATGATAAATTTTTAGTTAACAATGCAATGATTGATAGCTATTGGGAAAATTGAGATAAATCAATGAGTTATATCTTAAAAGAAAGCTGAATCAGTAAGGATTAGAACGCCATTTATCTCGTTTCTTTCCCATATCTCGTTTGCTTATAATTAGCTTATTAATGATGGCTTAAAATTGCTAATATATGATTAATAATTTTTGATTGAAGAAATTGAGATAAATCAATGAGATATATCTTAAAAGAAAGCTTAATTAATAAGAGTTATGATGATATGTCTCTTATTTCTCTGATATATTTAGATCGCTTACAACTAAATTACTTGTGATGGCCAAAAATGATAAATTTTTCGTTAACAATGCAATGATTGATAGCTATTGGGAAAATTGAGATAAATCAATGAGTTATATCTTAAAAGAAAGCTGAATCATTAAGGATTAGAACGCCATTTATCTCGTTTCTTTCCCATATCTTGATTGCTTATAATTAGCTTATTAGTGATGGCTTAAAATTGCTAATTTATGATTAATAATTCTTGACTCAAGAAATTGAGATAAATCAATGAGATATATCTTAAAAGAAAGCTTAATTAATAAGAGTTATGATGATATGTCTCTTATTTCTCTGATATATTTAGATCGCTTACAACTAAATTACTTGTGATGGCCAAAAATGATAAATTCTTAGTTAACAATGCAATGATTTATAACTATTGGGAAAATTGAGATAAATCAATGAGTTATATCTTAAAAGAAAGCTGAATCAATAAGGATTAGAACGCCATTTATCTCGTTTCTTTCCCATATCTTGTTTGCTTAAAATTAGCTTATCAGTGATGGCTTAAAATTGCTAATTTATGATTAATAATTCTTGATTCAAGAAATTGAGATAAATCAATGAGATATATCTTAAAAGAAAGCTTAATTAATAAGAGTTATGATGATATGTCTCTTATTTCTCTGATATATTTAGATCGCTTACAACTAAATTACTTGTAATGGCCAAAAATGATAAATTTTTCGTTAACAATGCAATGATTGATAGCTATTGGGAAAATTGAGATAAATCAATGAGTTATATCTTAAAAGAAAGCTGAATCAATAAGGATTAGGACGCCATTTATCGCGTTTCTTTCCCATATCTTGATTGCTTATAATTAGCTTATTAGTGATGGCTTAAAATTGCTAATTTATGATTAATAATTTTTGATTCGAGAAATTGAGATAAATCAATGAGATATATCTTAAAAGAAAGTTTAATTAATAAGAGTTATGATGATACCTCTCTTATTTTTATGATATATTTTGATCGCTTACAACTAAATTTCTTGTGATGGTCAAAAATGAAACATTTTTAGTTAACAATGCAATGATTGATAGCTATTGGGAAAATTGAGATAAATCAATGAGTTATATCTTAAAAGAAAGCTGAATCAATAAGGATTAGAACGCCATTTATCTCGTTTCTTTCCCATATCTCGTTTGCTTATAATTAGCTTATTAATGATGGCTTAAAATTGCTAATATATGATTAATAATTTTTGATTGAAGAAATTGAGATAAATCAATGAGATATATCTTAAAAGAAAGCTTAATTAATAAGAGTTATGATGATATGTCTCTTATTTCTCTGATATATTTAGATCGCTTACAACTAAATTACTTGTAATGGCCAAAAATGATAAATTTTTAGTTAACAATGCAATGATTGATAGCTATTGGGAAAATTGAGATAAATCAATGAGTTATATCTTAAAAGAAAGCTGAATCAGTAAGGATTAGAACGCCATTTATCTCGTTTCTTTCCCATATCTCGTTTGCTTATAATTAGCTTATTAATGATGGCTTAAAATTGCTAATATATGATTAATAATTTTTGATTGAAGAAATTGAGATAAATCAATGAGATATATCTTAAAAGAAAGCTTAATTAATAAGAGTTATGATGATATATCTTTTATTTCTCTGATATATTTAGATCGCTTACAACTAAATTTCTTGTGATGGCAAAAAATGAAGCATTTTTGGTTAACAATGCAATGATTGATAACTATTGGGAAAATTGAGATAAATCAATGAGTTATATCTTAAAAGAAAGCTGAATCATTAAGGATTAGAACGCCATTTATCTCGTTTCTTTCCCATATCTTGATTGCTTATAATAAGCTTATTAGTGATGGCTTAAAATTGCTAATTTATGATTAATAATTCTTGATTCAAGAAATTGAGATAAATCAATGAGATATATCTTAAAAGAAAGTTTAATTAATAAGAGTTATGATGATATGTCTCTTATTTCTCTGATATATTTAGATCGCTTACAACTAAATTACTTGTGATGGCCAAAAATGATAAATTTTTCGTTAACAATGCAATGATTGATAGCTATTGGGAAAATTGAGATAAATCAATGAGTTATATCTTAAAAGAAAGCTGAATCATTAAGGATTAGAACGCCATTTATCTCGTTTCTTTCCCATATCTTGATTGCTTATAATTAGCTTATTAGTGATGGCTTAAAATTGCTAATTTATGATTAATAATTCTTGACTCAAGAAATTGAGATAAATCAATGAGATATATCTTAAAAGAAAGCTTAATTAATAAGAGTTATGATGATATGTCTCTTATTTCTCTGATATATTTAGATCGCTTACAACTAAATTACTTGTGATGGCCAAAAATGATAAATTTTTCGTTAACAATGCAATGATTGATAGCTATTGGGAAAATTGAGATAAATCAATGAGTTATATCTTAAAAGAAAGCTGAATCATTAAGGATTAGAACGCCATTTATCTCGTTTCTTTCCCATATCTTGATTGCTTATAATTAGCTTATTAGTGATGGCTTAAAATTGCTAATTTATGATTAATAATTCTTGATTCAAGAAATTGAGATAAATCAATGAGATATATCTTAAAAGAAAGCTTCATTAATAAGAGTTATGATGATATGTCTCTTATATCTCTGATATATTTAGATCGCTTACAACTAAATTACTTGTGATGGCCAAAAATGATAAATTTTTCGTTAACAATGCAATGATTGATAGCTATTGGGAAAATTGAGATAAATCAATGAGTTATATCTTAAAAGAAAGCTGAATCATTAAGGATTAGAACGCCATTTATCTCGTTTCTTTCCCATATCTTGATTGCTTATAATTAGCTTATTAGTGATGGCTTAAAATTGCTAATTTATGATTAATAATTCTTGACTCAAGAAATTGAGATAAATCAATGAGATATATCTTAAAAGAAAGCTTAATCAATAAGAGTTATGATGATATGTCTCTTATTTCTCTGATATATTTAGATCGCTTACAACTAAATTACTTGTGATGGCCAAAAATGATAAATTTTTGGTTAACAATGCAATGATTGATAGCAATTGGGAAAATTGAGATAAATCAATGAGTTATATCTTAAAAGAAAGCTGAATCAATAAGGATTAGAACGCCGTTTATCTCGTTTCTTTCCCATATCTTGTTTGCTTATAATTAGCTTATTAGTGATGGCTTAAAATTGCTAATTTATGATTAATAATTCTTGATTCAAGAAATTGAGATAAATCAATGAGATATATCTTAAAAGAAAGCTTCATTAATAAGAGTTATGATGATATGTCTCTTATATCTCTGATATATTTAGATCGCTTACAACTAAATTACTTGTGATGGCCAAAAATGATAAATTTTTCGTTAACAATGCAATGATTGATAGCTATTGGGAAAATTGAGATAAATCAATGAGTTATATCTTAAAAGAAAGCTGAATCATTAAGGATTAGAACGCCATTTATCTCGTTTCTTTCCCATATCTTGATTGCTTATAATTAGCTTATTAGTGATGGCTTAAAATTGCTAATTTATGATTAATAATTCTTGATTCAAGAAATTGAGATAAATCAATGAGATATATCTTAAAAGAAAGCTTCATTAATAAGAGTTATGATGATATGTCTCTTATATCTCTGATATATTTAGATCGCTTACAACTAAATTACTTGTGATGGCCAAAAATGATAAATTTTTCGTTAACAATGCAATGATTGATAGCTATTGGGAAAATTGAGATAAATCAATGAGTTATATCTTAAAAGAAAGCTGAATCATTAAGGATTAGAACGCCATTTATCTCGTTTCTTTCCCATATCTTGATTGCTTATAATTAGCTTATTAGTGATGGCTTAAAATTGCTAATTTATGATTAATAATTCTTGACTCAAGAAATTGAGATAAATCAATGAGATATATCTTAAAAGAAAGCTTAATCAATAAGAGTTATGATGATATGTCTCTTATTTCTCTGATATATTTAGATCGCTTACAACTAAATTACTTGTGATGGCCAAAAATGATAAATTTTTGGTTAACAATGCAATGATTGATAGCAATTGGGAAAATTGAGATAAATCAATGAGTTATATCTTAAAAGAAAGCTGAATCAATAAGGATTAGAACGCCGTTTATCTCGTTTCTTTCCCATATCTTGTTTGCTTATAATTAGCTTATTAGTGATGGCTTAAAATTGCTAATTTATGATTAATAATTCTTGATTCAAGAAATTGAGATAAATCAATGAGATATATCTTAAAAGAAAGCTTCATTAATAAGAGTTATGATGATATGTCTCTTATATCTCTGATATATTTAGATCGCTTACAACTAAATTACTTGTGATGGCCAAAAATGATAAATTTTTCGTTAACAATGCAATGATTGATAGCTATTGGGAAAATTGAGATAAATCAATGAGTTATATCTTAAAAGAAAGCTGAATCATTAAGGATTAGAACGCCATTTATCTCGTTTCTTTCCCATATCTTGATTGCTTATAATTAGCTTATTAGTGATGGCTTAAAATTGCTAATTTATGATTAATAATTCTTGACTCAAGAAATTGAGATAAATCAATGAGATATATCTTAAAAGAAAGCTTAATCAATAAGAGTTATGATGATATGTCTCTTATTTCTCTGATATATTTAGATCGCTTACAACTAAATTACTTGTGATGGCCAAAAATGATAAATTTTTGGTTAACAATGCAATGATTGATAGCAATTGGGAAAATTGTGATAAATCAATGAGTTATATCTTAAAAGAAAGCTGAATCAATAAGGATTAGAACGCCGTTTATCTCGTTTCTTTCCCATATCTTGTTTGCTTATAATTAGCTTATTAGTGATGGCTTAAAATTGCTAATTTATGATTAATAATTCTTGATTCAAGAAATTGAGATAAATCAATGAGATATATCTTAAAAGAAAGCTTCATTAATAAGAGTTATGATGATATGTCTCTTATATCTCTGATATATTTAGATCGCTTACAACTAAATTACTTGTGATGGCCAAAAATGATAAATTTTTCGTTAACAATGCAATGATTGATAGCTATTGGGAAAATTGAGATAAATCAATGAGTTATATCTTAAAAGAAAGCTGAATCATTAAGGATTAGAACGCCATTTATCTCGTTTCTTTCCCATATCTTGATTGCTTATAATTAGCTTATTAGTGATGGCTTAAAATTGCTAATTTATGATTAATAATTCTTGACTCAAGAAATTGAGATAAATCAATGAGATATATCTTAAAAGAAAGCTTAATCAATAAGAGTTATGATGATATGTCTCTTATTTCTCTGATATATTTAGATCGCTTACAACTAAATTACTTGTGATGGCCAAAAATGATAAATTTTTGGTTAACAATGCAATGATTGATAGCAATTGGGAAAATTGAGATAAATCAATGAGTTATATCTTAAAAGAAAGCTGAATCAATAAGGATTAGAACGCCGTTTATCTCGTTTCTTTCCCATATCTTGTTTGCTTATAATTAGCTTATTAGTGATGGCTTAAAATTGCTAATTTATGATTAATAATTCTTGATTCAAGAAATTGAGATAAATCAATGAGATATATCTTAAAAGAAAGCTTCATTAATAAGAGTTATGATGATATGTCTCTTATATCTCTGATATATTTAGATCGCTTACAACTAAATTACTTGTGATGGCCAAAAATGAAACATTCTTAGTTAACAATGCAATGATTGATAACTATTGGGAAAATTGAGATAAATCAATGAGTTATATCTTAAAAGAAAGCTAAATCAATAAGGATTAGGACGCCATTTATCTCGCTTCTTTCCCATATCTTGATTGCTTATAATTAGCTTATTAGTAATGGCTTAAAATTGCTAATTTATGATTAATAATTTTTGATTGAAGAAATTGAGATAAATCAATGAGATATATCTTAAAAGAAAGCTTAATTAATGAGAGTTATGATGATATGTCTCTTATTTCTCTGATATATTTAGATCGCTTACAACTAAATTTCTTGTGATGGCCAAAAATGAAGCATTTTTGGTTAACAATGCAATGATTGATAACTATTGGGAAAATTGAGATAAATCAATGAGTTATATCTTAAAAGAAACCTGAATCAATGAAGATTTGAACGTCATGTATCTCGTTTCCTTCCCATATTTTGATTGCTTATAATTAGCTTATTAGTGATGGCTTAATATGGCTAATTTATGATTAAAAAAATTTGATTGAAGAAATTGAGATAAATCAATGAGTTATATCTTAAAAGAAAGCTTAATCATTAAGAGTTACAACGACATGTCTCTTATTTCTCTGTCGTATTTAGATTGCTTACAATTAAATTACTTGTGATGGTCAAAAATGAAACATTTTTAGTTAACAATGCAATGATTGATAACTATTGGGAAAATTGAGATAAATCAATGAGTTATATCTTAAAAGAAACCTGAATCAATAAGGATTAGAACGCCATTTATCTCGTTTCTTTCCCATATCTTGATTGCTTATAATTAGCTTATCAGTGATGGCTTAAAATTGCTAATTTGTGATTAATAGTTTTTGATTCAAGAAATTGAGATAAATCAATGAGTTATATCTTAAAAGAAAGCTGAATCAATAAGGATTAGAACGCCATTTATCGCGTTTCTTTCCCATATCTTGTTTGCTTATAATTAGCTTATCAGTGATGGCTTAAAATTGCTAATTTATGATTAATAATTTTTGATTGAAGAAATTGAGATAAATCAATGAGATATATCTTAAAAGAAAGCTTAATTAATAAGAGTTATGATGATATGTCTCTTATTTCTCTGATACATTTAGATCGCTTATAACTAGATTACTTGTGATGGCCAAAAATGATAAATTTTTAGTTAACAATGCAATGATTTATAACTATTGGGAAAATTGAGATAAATCAATGAGTTATATCTTAAAAGAAAGCTGAATCAATAAGGATTAGAACGCCATTTATCTCGTTTCTTTCCCATATCTTGATTGCTTATAATTAGCTTATTAGTGATGGCTTAAAATTGCTAATTTATGATTAATAATTTTTGATTGAAGAAATTGAGATAAATCAATGAGATATATCTTAAGAGAAAGCTTAATTAATAAGAGTTATGATGATATGCCTCTTATTTCTCTGATATATTTAGATCCCTTACAACTAAAATTCTTGTGATGGTCAAAAATGAAACATTTTTAGTTAACAATGCAATGATTGATAGCTATTGGGAAAATTGAGATAAATTAATGAGTTATATCTTAAAAGAAAGCTGAATCAATAATGATTAGAACGTCTTGTATCTTGTTTCCTTCCCATATTTTCGTTGATTATAATTAGTTTATTAGTGATGACTTAAAAAAGATGAATTAAAGATTATCAATTCAGTTTTTGATAACTGTGGGGAATATTGAAATAAATCAAAGATTTTTTATTTAATTAAAAGCTTACCCTATAAGGATGTTAATGTAATATCGTAGAGAATCCTTGAAAGTTTCGATATCGTTAAAACTATCTTTTAGAAATGAGTGAATCGATGAAAACATTGCTGGAATTCTAAGGGTCATATCTCTTTGCGAGATTGAAATGTTTCGATGCTTTTACTGAAAATGAAAGCTTAATTAATAAGGAAAGCAACGACATGGAAGCGATATCAGATCCTAACGAGAATTTCCTCATACAACGTCTCAATCCGGTTAGGTGTATGCAGAAGAGGTCCGTTGGGGATCGTCCACTGCTCCAATTTTAATAGAGCACTCCACACATAACGAGACTAATACAGAATGACACGTTAGATTTGAGTAATTCAACATTACTAAAGTCACCTTGCTTAGAGTAACACATAATTAATAAAAATTGAATTTCGCAAATGTAATGAGAGCCAAAATGAATAAAATTTCAAAATGAAATAAAACCTCATACAAACTTAGTTAATGGTTTGTACTTGAAACGGAACAAGAATTCGTTTTCACCATCATCCAGACAATTCTCAAGGAGTTGTTTTCCTTTAATTAACCGAACTGAGTTGGTAAAATGAAGAGAAACCATTCGACGGGCGCGAATCTAGGTTAAGACATCGCCGGGGACAGCTGTTCAAGATCTCGCGAAGACGAAAATCTCAAGTCTCACGGGGTGCGGTACCGACGACCGGAAAGATGGCAAACTCACCGAGTAAATAGTCGACTTCGTTCGGGTTAATTTTGTCTAATTGGCCTTTGTTCCAAACGTACTCCGCTTTTAGCTGTCTTCTGCGTTTGTCTCTCAACCAGTCGTCTATCAGGTTCCTTCCGTCCAATCTTCTCCCTTCTTCTTTCGTTAATTCCGGATCGTTTGCCACTTTTGGCAACCAATGTCTCCTACCACCACCCATAAGAACCTAAAAGAAATTTAAAAAAAATTAAAAAAAAATATTCGCAAATAGGAGATGTAAGAATCGATGAAGTATGAGGAGACAAGGAATGTTTAAATCCGGATTTAAAGATATCTATGGGAGTTGAGGGTTGGCGCTGTTTCCGTGGAATAAGTGTGTGGCATTTCTGGCATCAAAGTAAATTTGCTCGATACGTCTTTCGATATATCGAGGGAGAAATAGTCCGGGGGGGCCTTTGTTCCGTTAAGCTGCACAGCTTACGAACACAGCGTTTCAAGGAACAAGCGCTCGTTTCTCCGTTAAACCGATTTGTATTTATTCTACTCCTCCTCACCCAAAACGCCCTGAACCTCGTCGTTGCAGAGAACAACGGCCCGATAAGCTGCCGCCGTTGGCAAACTTTACCCCTTCCCAACTGACTTCGAGTCTCATAGACCCTAATCGATTCTATATTTGCTAATATTCATAAACTTTGTTTTTTTACCTATCTTAATAAACGCACCATTCAAAAACAATCTGAAAACTTAATGAAAATTTAAAAGATCGTGGGGGTCTTATTTTTGAAAGTGAAGAAATGATGAATAACTAAAGTTCGTGCAAAAAGTTAAGGTCCCTCACTTTTGATATCGATATCTTTGATTTTTGAAGCTAAGTATTGGTAGATCAAAATCTTATTATTATCTTATACAAATGAAGAGTTTGTTCCAAAAAGTACTGAAGAAAGCACGTGTTGATGAACGGAAAACAAATAATTTCAATTCCAAATAGATTGATGGAAGAATTTGAACAATTACTTCATAACATGCAATTAATGTTAAGAAATTTTAATAAAGATGTCTTGATTGGAGGAGATTTGGATGCTAAAAAGGTAGGTTCTAGTATTTCTTATATAAGAGGAGAAATTTTTGAACAATATTTGGCTTCAAATGATCTGATTATTTTAAATCCAAGCAATATTCCTGCTTTTTCTGGACCAGCTAGAGATGCTATTCCATCTGAAATAGTTGGATTGTTGGCATCGAAGTATTCAAAGGATTTCTTAGAAGTGTATAATGACTGTGTGTCAAAGGCTATTTTTCCAAAAATCTTGAAAAATGCAAGGTTTGTTCTGATTGAGAAGAATCTCCTCAATCAGAATCTCTTTGTCTATTAGATGTGACGCGGAAACTTTTGGAAAGTTTGTCTAAGACTGCGGCTGGATGTAAAAGCGGATGAGAATAATGTTCTACATGAAAACCAATATGGTTTTAGGAAGGGAATATCCACAAGCGATTGAAAAAGTACAGAAAAGCATTGATACGATAAAAGAAAAGACTTTAAAGAATAAAAAATACGTCCCTATTTAGTGGAAATGATAAGGAGGTATTTGTATGAAAGAAACATCATAGCTCCAAATTGGAAAGTTTACGATTTGACTTGCAGAGTGCCATAAAGATCCCTATTAGGTCCACTTTTATGGAATTTATATTATGATAGAATCCTAAGATGATCTGCCATTGTTGGTTATAGGTTGAGATGAGTGTGAACTGCACGACTTAAGATTAAGCAAGACTTTTTGATAAACTGAAATTGCGATCCTGAAATTGCTGCACAGAAAACAGAGATGGTTTTACTTCAACGGAAAAGAAAGATAAGATCTCTTAATCTTGAAGAAAATGAGTCTATAATTCAAAATGTTGAAAGGTTCAAGTATCTCGGTGTGCTTATCAATAAGGACATGACCATGACGAAACATATTGAAGAGGTATCAAATAAGACGACATTCATGAATAATTTACTTTTAAGGTTGGTGCCGATCTTGGACCACCCGTCCAAGATCAAGACGTAGGAAACTTCTTGTATCTTGTTTCTGCTGAAGGGATCCAAGTTGGATGGGATCTATATGAGGGATGGACAAGAATTCTTATCCCGGAAATAGAACTGATTTTTACTTGGCTAAGGTTTTGTCTGGACATGGAGTCTTTACAAAATATCTATTTAAAATTAAAAAATTAAAAAAATCGGAAAGTGAGGTTTGCTGATTTTGAGAAAGCTTAGCTAGGTTGGGTTGGATTGGGTTCCATATTAAGAGAGGAATGTGTTAATGTTGAAAGGTTCAAGTATCTCGGTGTGCTTATCAATAAGGACATGACCATGATGAAACATACTGAAGAGGTATCCAGTAAGGCGACATTCATGAATAATTTACTTTTAAGGTTGGTGCCGATCTTGGACCACCCGTCCAAGATCAAGACGTAGGAAACTTCTTGTATCTTGTTTCTGCTGAAGGGATTCAAGTTGGATGAGATCTATATGAGGGATGGACAAAAATTCTTATCCCGGAAATAGAACTGATTTTTACTTGGCTAAGGTTTTGTCTGGACATGGAGTCTTTAAAAAATATCTATTTAAAATTAAAAAATTAAAAAAATCGGAAAGTGAGGTTTGCTGATTTTGAGAAAGCTTAGCTAGGTTGGGTTGAATTGGGTTCCATCTTAAGAGAAGAATGTGTTAATGTTGAAAGGTTCGAGTATCTCGGTGTGCTTATCAATAAGGACGTGACCATGATGAAACATACTGAAGAGGTATCAAGTAAGGCGACATTCATGAATAATTTACTTTTAAGGTTGATGCCGATCTTGGACCACCCGTCCAAGATCCAGACGTAGGAAACTTCTTGTATCTTGTTTCTGCTGAAGGGATTCAAGTTGGATGGGATCTATATGAGGGATGGACAAGAATTCTTATCCCGGAAATAGAACTGATTTTTACTTGGCTAAGGTTTTGTCTGGACATGGAGTCTTTAAAAAATATCTATTTAAAATTAAGAAATTAAAAAAATCGGAAAGTGAGGTTTGCTGATTTTGAGAAAGCATAGCTAGGTTGGGTTGGATTGGGTTCCATATTAAGAGAGGAATGTGTTAATGTTGAAAGGTTCAAGTATCTCGGTGTGCTTATCAATAAGGACATGACCATGATGAAACATACTGAAGAGGTATCCAGTAAGGGGACATTCATGAATAATTTACTTTTAAGGTTGGTGCCGATCTTGGACCACCCGTCCAAGATCAAGACGTAGGAAACTTCTTGTATCTTGTTTCTGCTGAAGGGATTCAAGTTGGATGAGATCTATATGAGGGATGGACAAAAATTCTTATCCCGGAAATAGAACTGATTTTTACTTGGCTAAGGTTTTGTCTGGACATGGAGTCTTTAAAAAATATCTATTTAAAATTAAAAAATTAAAAAAATCGGAAAGTGAGGTTTGCTGATTTTGAGAAAGCTTAGCTAGGTTGGGTTGAATTGGGTTCCATCTTAAGAGAAGAATGTGTTAATGTTGAAAGGTTCGAGTATCTCGGTGTGCTTATCAATAAGGACATGACCATGATGAAACATACTGAAGAGGTATCCAGTAAGGCGACATTCATGAATAATTTACTTTTAAGGTTGGTGCCGATCTTGGACCACCCGTCCAAGATCAAGACGTAGGAAACTTCTTGTATCTTGTTTCTGCTGAAGGGATTCAAGTTGGATGGGATCTATATGAGGGATGGACAAGAATTCTTATCCCGGAAATAGAACTGATTTTTACTTGGCTAAGGTTTTGTCTGGACATGGAGTCTTTAAAAAATATCTATTTAAAATTAAGAAATTAAAAAAATCGGAAAGTGAGGTTTGCTGATTTTGAGAAAGCATAGCTAGGTTGGGTTGGATTGGGTTCCATATTAAGAGAGGAATGTGTTAATGTTGAAAGGTTCAAGTATCTCGGTGTGCTTATCAATAAGGACATGACCATGATGAAACATACTGAAGAGGTATCCAGTAAGGCGACATTCATGAATAATTTACTTTTAAGGTTGGTGCCGATCTTGGACCACCCGTCCAAGATCAAGACGTAGGAAACTTCTTGTATCTTGTTTCTGCTGAAGGGATTCAGGTGGGATTGGATCTATATGAGGGATGGACAAGAATTCTTATCCCTGAAATAGAACTGATTTTTACTTGGCTAAGGTTTTGTCTGGACATGGAGTCTTAAAAAATATCTATTTAAAATTAAAAAATTTTAAAAATCGGAAAGTGAGGTTTGCTGATTTTGAGAAAGCATAGCTAGGTTGGGTTGGATTGGGTTCCATATTAAGAGAGGAATGTGTTAATGTTGAAAGGTTCAAGTATCTCGGTGTGCTTATCAATAAGGACATGACCATGATGAAACATACTGAAGAGGTATCCAGTAAGGCGACATTCATGAATAATTTACTTTTAAGGTTGGTGCCGATCTTGGACCACCCGTCCAAGATCAAGACGTAGGAAACTTCTTGTATCTTGTTTCTGCTGAAGGGATTCAGGTGGGATTGGATCTATATGAGGGATGGACAAGAATTCTTATCCCTGAAATAGAACTGATTTTTACTTGGCTAAGGTTTTGTCTGGACATGGAGTCTTAAAAAATATCTATTTAAAATTAAAAAATTTTAAAAATCGGAAAGTGAGGTTTGCTGATTTTGAGAAAGCATAGCTAGGTTGGGTTGGATTGGGTTCCATATTAAGAGAGGAATGTGTTAATGTTGAAAGGTTCAAGTATCTCGGTGTGCTTATCAATAAGGACATGACCATGATGAAACATACTGAAGAGGTATCCAGTAAGGGGACATTCATGAATAATTTACTTTTAAGGTTGGTGCCGATCTTGGACCACCCGTCCAAGATCAAGACGTAGGAAACTTCTTGTATCTTGTTTCTGCTGAAGGGATTCAAGTTGGATGGGATCTGTATGGGGGATGGACAAGAATTCTTATCCCGGAAATAGAAATGATTTTTACTTGGCTAAGGTTTTGTCTGGACATGGAGTCTTTAAAAAATATCTATTTAAAATTAAAAAATTAAAAAAATCGGAAAGTGAGGTTTGCTGATTTTGAGAAAGCTTAGCTAGGTTGGGTTGAATTGGGTTCCATCTTAAGAGAAGAATGTGTTAATGTTGAAAGGTTCGAGTATCTCGGTGTGCTTATCAATAAGGACGTGACCATGATGAAACATACTGAAGAGGTATCAAGTAAGGCGACATTCATGAGTAATTTACTTTTAAGGTTGATGCCGATCTTGGACCACCCGTCCAAGATCCAGACGTAGGAAACTTCTTGTATCTTGTTTCTGCTGAAGGGATTCAAGTTGGATGGGATCTATATGAGGGATGGACAAGAATTCTTATCCCGGAAATAGAACTGATTTTTACTTGGCTAAGGTTTTGTCTGGACATGGAGTCTTTAAAAAATATCTATTTAAAATTAAGAAATTAAAAAAATCGGAAAGTGAGGTTTGCTGATTTTGAGAAAGCATAGCTAGGTTGGGTTGGATTGGGTTCCATATTAAGACAGGAATGTGTTAATGTTGAAAGGTTCAAGTATCTCGGTGTGCTTATCAATAAGGACATGACCATGATGAAACATAATGTGTAAGACAAGTCTTGAAAGATGACAGGGTTGGAGCGTTTCTAATATCCATGGGGAGACCATTCCAGAGGGATATGGCGCACAACGTAAACGACCCATGGTATATATTCGTATGATGTATTGGGAATAGAAGTATTAAGTCTGATTGTGAACGAGTGGGACGCTCGTGTGACGATAGGATTTTAAAATTATTAAACAAGTATTGTGGACTTTGGCTATGAATAATCTTATAGAGACTTGTTAACACACGGAAGGACCGACTGTTTACGTACGTAAGCAAATGTAAGTTAATATGACAATATTTTTCAAGATCGAATATAAAACGTATGCAATTATTTTGTTGTCTCTGGAGTTTATTACATAAGGATATCGACAGGTAAGTACAAACCGTATCCGCATAATCAAGATGTGGAAAAATGAGCGAATAACAGAGGTTGCGTCGAACGTAAGAAGGAAGAAAACACTTAAATTTACGAAGGGAGTAAAAAAAGGAGTAAACCCTCTGAACCTGAGGGCGCCAAGACAGTGCAGAGTCCATCATAACTCCAAGATTCTTAACTACATCCGAAAATTTATTAACATTGAGTTTCAAACCGTATAGTTTAGACCACTCAGATACTCTAGCAAGATCATTATTAATTCACTCAATAGCTTGAGGAAAGTCATCAACTGATGTATCGGTATAAATCTGCAGATCATCCACGTAAAGATGAAAATTTGAAGAAATAACCTTGGTGACACTATCAATGAAGATAGAAAACAGCAACGGACCGAGAACACTGCCCTGGGGCACACCACAAGAAAGCTCAAAGCGATTGGAAAAGGTTGAATTGGCACGGACACACAGAAAGATATGATCGAAACCATGAAAGACTCGGGAAAGAAAAACCAATAGATGAAAGTATAGAAGGAAGAAGATCATAATCGACAAAGTCAAAGGCTTTGCTGAAATCAAGTAGAACCAAAATAGTGATACGACGATTATCACAGGCAAGTCTTATATAAGTCTTATTATTACTATGACCCCGTCGGAAACCAGACTGCCTGTCACTGATCAATCGATGCTCCTGAAGAAAATCATAAACCTGGGTGTATACAATACGCTCCAGAACCTTTGACAAAATAGGAAGGATTTGAAATAGGACGATAGTCAAAATTGAAGTCTTCAATTTGGGAATGGGGACAACCTGAGCATGTTTCCATATAGATGGGAAGGAGGATGATTCAAAAGAGAAGTTAAAAATATGGGTCAGCGGAGGCACAACAGAATCCAGTATTGGCAAAATTTGTTTTAGACAAATAAGGTCAGCACCACAGCAAGTAGAGCGGGTTTGAGTGAGAGCATCACGAAGAACCTCCGAGTCAACCATAGTCAATGAAAAACTACGAGTATCATCCACGCTCACATTTCCTGATGCACGAATGATTTGAGATAAGGTAGCTTTCTGAATAGTGTCAAGCGTTACCGGCGATTCGGCAAAATAGCTGGCCAACAAGTTAGGATCCGGCGTGGATTGCGTGAGTTTGCAGTCAGTAACGCCAAGAGATCGCAAGGTCTTCCAGAAAGTATAAATAATTTCCAATAAAAATATTTTTTTTAGCATTTTTGCATTTGTGATTGCACCTGTTGCGCAGAGATCGATAACAGTTGTGGTTATTAACTGACGGGTTACGTCTGTACAACGCTTTTGCTTTATTACGTTCGCTCATGAGACCCCTAATATCATTAGTTAACCAGGGGACGGGACAATGTTTCACTCTCCTTTGCCTTATCGGAGCATGTTTGTCTTACAAACATATTACTTTGCTATTAAAATAATTAACTTTCGCATCAATATCCGTCATGATATAACGGTTTCCGGTCTATCCTCAGCGTTGATCCATCAGAGTTGAGTTCTTGAAGGTTAACATGTTTGAAATCCCGGTAAGATAGACTATGCTGCGGACAAACTACATTTCGGACTTCGACAGCGCAATAAATAAGATCATGGTTGGAAAGCTGCAGAGCTGGTAGCTGACCGTGAACAAGAATCTTATCGGTGCAAGACGAGATGATCAAGTCAAGCAGAGAGTCAGACGAAGGAAGGTGATGGGTTGGCTGAGAAGGGATGATAGATAGATTTGCGGAAGAAGTAACAAATCGAAGTTTTTCACTACATAGGTCATCTCTCAATGTACACGTATTGAAATCGCCCATTAATACTATTGTGTCATAGCACATATTGTGTCTTTCAAGGAGATCCTCAAATTACTCGAAGTAATTAATCATTGGTGAACAATAAAAAACACCCAATTAAAACACTTAACCTCAATCAAAAGGAATTCCATTACTCGCGAGGATCCGTCGGACATCTCAATCGAGTTAACCTGTAGGTGATCTTTAACATATGCAGCCACACCTCCCGCCCTAGAAAACACACGATCATTTCCTAACAGACGATAGCCCGGAAGAGTAAACATAGGAGAATGTAGGGAAGGCTTCACTCACCAAGATGATGTCAAAAATACCAGATTCAAATGTGATCAAAAAGTCATTAAAGTGGGCAGTTAAACTCTGGACATTGACATGACACAAAGTGATCTTGTTCATAAGATTGGAGAAGAGGTTAGATGGGGGAATCCCTATTAAATTATGCGATTCGTCGGCTTCAGTACTCCCGCTGGAGTTTGAGTGGGTTAACCGAGGTAAATCCAATAGCGAGCTTGTAGAAGAAGAAGTGGATGAAATAGAAGAAGAAGATTTAGATGAAGAAGGATAACTGTTATCCATTAAAGAAAAAAAGAGAAAATCAGGAGAAGTGTAAGTTAACAATAAAGAAAAACTAGCTTCAAAGAAACAAGAATGTACCGCGGGCGGTTGCCTACAAAGTACAGCAAAGACAATGAAGACCATAGGCAATCGGTGCGATTTACGTTATATAATAAAAAAAAGTTATGATAAGTGGTAACAAAACGAAACAGCTAGATAAATTATTATCTCACTGCTCCCATGAAAATACATTGGATAGATTAATCAGACTTTACAGCAAGGATCTTTATAACAAGGATCTTCAAAGTTAATACTTACACTCATATTATCACTGAGTTAAAAAAATCTTTCGTCGAGTATTTCGACTATGTGTTGTTCAAAAATACAAAACATGGTAAAAAAATAGATTATAATAGTTGTATCAGTTCATAGGCACTGATTTTTCAAAATAAGTGTGGGTGCTGAGTGCTGAAAAAACTTTGTTGGGAAACGACTAAACCAAAAAGATGAAAAATGCCCAAAAAAATGTCTTCTGTTAACTTATAAATGTCTTTATAATCTGCTGATATGAAGGTTTTTGTATTTTGCCAACAGAAAGCAAAATCATATTCTATTAACAACTTACTCAAATCTCTAAAGTGAGGGTCCTTGCTTTTTTGCACAAACTTTAGTTGTTTTCATTGGAAATCGATTTTACTTAATTTATGCTGAGAAAAGTTTGAGAATTAGTAAATTTATTTTTATCTTTCTGACTATATCCGGCGTCATACTTTATAACAAGGATCTTCAAAGTTAATACTTATACTCATATTATCACTGAGTTAAAAAAATCTTTCGTCGAGTATTTCGACTATGTGTTGTTCAAAAATACAAAACATGGTAAAAAAATAGATTATAATAGTTGTATCAGTTCATAGGCACTGATTTTTCAAAATAAGTGTGGGTGCTGAGTGCTGAAAAAATTTTATTGAGAAACCACTAAACCAAAAAGGTGAAAAATGCCCAAAAAAATATCTTCTGTTAACTTATAAATGTCTTAATAATCTTCTGATATGAAGGTTTTTGTATTTTGCCAACAGTAAGCAAAATCGTATTCTATTAACAACTTACTCAAATCTCTAAAGTGAGGGTCCTTGCTTTTTTGCACAGACTTTAGTTGTTTTCTTTGGAAATCGATTTTACTTAATTTGTGCTGAGAAAAGTTTGAAAGTTAGTAAATTTCTTTTTATCTTTCTGACTATATCCGGCGTCATACTTTATAACAAGGATCTTCAAAGTTAATACTTATACTCATATTATCACTGAGTTAAAAAAATCTTTCGTCGAGTATTTCGACTATGTGTTGTTCAAAAATACAAAACATGGTAAAAAAACAGATTATGATAGTTGTATCAGTTCATAGGCACTGATTTTTCGAAATAAGTGTGGGTGCTGAGTGCTGAAAAAACTTTGTTGGGAAACGACTAAACCAAAAAGGTGAAAAATGCCCAAAAAAATATCTTCTGTTAACTTATAAATGTCTTAATAATCTTCTGATATGAAGGTTTTTGTATTTTGCCAACAGTAAGCAAAATCGTATTCTATTAACAATTTACTCAAATCTCTAAAGTGAGGGTCCTTGCTTTTTTGCACAGATTTTAGTTGTTTTCATTGGAAATCGATTTTACTTAATTTATGCTGAGAAAAGTTTGAAAATTAGTAAATTTCTGACTATATTCGAGGTCATACTTTATAACAAGGATCTTCAAAGTTAATACTTACACTTTAAAGTTAAAAAAATCTTTAGTCTAGTATTTCGACTATGTGTTGTTCAAAAATACAAAACTTGGTAAAAAAACAGATTATGATAGTTGTATCAGTTCATAGGCACTGATTTTTCGAAATAAGTGTGGGTGCTGAGTGCTGAAAAAACTATGTTGAGAAACGACTAAACCAAAAAGGTGAAAAATGCCCAAAAAATGTCTTTGTTAACTAATAAATGTCTTAATAATCTTCTGGTATGAAGGTTTTTGTATTTTGCCAACAGTAAGCAAAATCATATTCTAGTAACAATTTACTCAAATCTCTAATGTGAGGGTCCTTGCTTTTTTGCACAGACTTTAGTTGTTTTCCTTGGAAATTGATTTTACCTAATTTATGCTGAGAAAAGTTTGAAAATTAATAAATTTCTTTTTATCTTTCTGACTATATCCGGGGTCATACTTTAGAATAAGGATCTTCAAAAGTAATACTTACACTCGTATTATCACCGAGTTAAAAAAATCTTTCGTTTAGTATTTCGACTACGTGTTATTCAAAAATACAAAACATGGTAAAAAAACAGATTATGATAGTTGTATCAGTTCATAGGCACTGATTTTTCGAAATAAGTGTGGATGCTGAGTGCTGAAAAAACTTTGTTAAGAAACGACTAAACCAAAAAGGGGAAAAATGCCCAAAAAAATGTCTTTGTTAACTTATAAATGTCTTAATAATCTTCTGATATGAAGGTTATTGTATTTTGCCAACAGTAAGCAAAATCATATTCTATTGACAACTTACTCAAATCTCTAAAGTGAGGGTCCTTGCTTCTTTGCACAGACTTTAGTTGTTTTCATTGGAAATCGATTTTACTTAATTTATGCTGAGAAAAGTTTGAAAATTAGTAAATTTCTTTTTATCTTTCTGATTATATCCGGGGTCATACTTTATAACAAGGATCTTCAAAGTTAATACTTATACTCATATTATCACTGAGTTAAAAAAATCTTTCGTCTAGTATTTCGACTATGTGTTGTTCAAAAATACAAAACATGGTAAAAAAATAGATTATAATAGTTGTATCAGTTCATAGGCACTGATTTTTCAAAATAAGTGTGGGTGCTGAGTGCTGAAAAAATTTTATTGAGAAACGACTAAACCAAAAAGGTGAAAAATGCCCAAAAAAATGTCTTCTGTTAACTTATAAATGTCTTAATAATCTTCTGATATGAAGGTTTTTGTATTTTGCCAACAGTAAGCAAAATCATATTCTATTAACAACTTACTCGAATCTCTAAAGTGAGGGTCCTTGTTTTTTTGCACAGACTTTAGTTGTTTTCATTGGAATTCGATTTTACTTAATTTATGCTGAGAAAAGTTTGAAAATTAGTAAATTTCTTTTTATCTTTCTGACTATATCCGGCGTCATACTTTATAACAAGGATCTTCAAAGTTAATACTTATACTCATATTATCACTGAGTTAAAAAAATCTTTCGTCGAGTATTTCGACTATGTGTTGTTCAAAAATACAAAACATGGTAAAAAAATAGATTATAATAGTTGTATCAGTTCATAGGCACTGATTTTTCAAAATAAGTGTGGGTGCTGAGTGCTGAAAAAACTTTGTTGGGAAACGACTAAACCAAAAAGATGAAAAATGCCCAAAAAAATGTCTTCTGTTAACTTATAAATGTCTTAATAATCTTCTGATATGAAGGTTTTTGTATTTTGCCAACAGTAAGCAAAATCATATTCTATTAACAACTTACTCAAATCTCTAAAGTGAGGGTCCTTGCTTTTTTGCACAGACTTTAGTTGTTTTCATTGGAAATCGATTTTACTTAATTTATGCTGAGAAAAGTTTGAGAATTAGTAAATTTATTTTTATCTTTCTGACTATATCCGGCGTCATACTTTATAACAAGGATCTTCAAAGGTAATACTTACACTTATATTATCACTGAGTTAAAAAAATCTTTCGTCGAGTATTTCGACTATGTGTTGTTCAAAAATACAAAACATGGTAAAAAAATGGATTATAATAGTTGTAGCAGTTCATAGGCACTGATTTTTCAAAATAAGCGTGGGTGCTGAGTGCTGAAAAAACTTTGTTGAGAAACGACTAAATCAAAAAGGTGAAAAATGCCCAAAAAAATGTCTTCTGTTAACTAATAAATGTCTTAATAATCTTCTGATATGAAGGTTTTTGTATTTTGCCAACAGTAAGCAAAATCATATTCTATTAACAACTTACTCGAATCTCTAAAGTGAGGGTCCTTGTTTTTTTGCACAGACTTTAGTTGTTTTCATTGGAATTCGATTTTACTTAATTTATGCTGAGAAAAGTTTGAAAATTAGTAAATTTCTTTTTATCTTTCTGACTATATCCGGCGTCATACTTTATAACAAGGATCTTCAAAGTTAATACTTATACTCATATTATCACTGAGTTAAAAAAATCTTTCGTCGAGTATTTCGACTATGTGTTGTTCAAAAATACAAAACATGGTAAAAAAACAGATTATGATAGTTGTATCAGTTCATAGGCACTGATTTTTCGAAATAAGTGTGGGTGCTGAGTGCTGAAAAAACTTTGTTGGGAAACGACTAAACCAAAAAGGTGAAAAATGCCCAAAAAAATATCTTCTGTTAACTTATAAATGTCTTAATAATCTTCTGATATGAAGGTTTTTGTATTTTGCCAACAGTAAGCAAAATCGTATTCTATTAACAATTTACTCAAATCTCTAAAGTGAGGGTCCTTGCTTTTTTGCACAGACTTTAGTTGTTTTCCTTGGAAATTGATTTTACCTAATTTATGCTGAGAAAAGTTTGAAAATTAGTAAATTTATTTTTATCTTTCTGACTATATCCGGCGCCATACTTTATAACAAGGATCTTCAAAGGTAATACTTACACTCATATTATCACTGAGTTAAAAAAATCTTTCGTCGAGTATTTCGACTATGTGTTGTTCAAAAATACAAAACATGGTAAAAAAATGGATTATAATAGTTGTAGCAGTTCATAGGCACTGATTTTTCAAAATAAGCGTGGGTGCTGAGTGCTGAAAAAACTTTGTTGAGAAACGACTAAATCAAAAAGGTGAAAAATGCCCAAAAAAATGTCTTCTGTTAACTTATAAATGTCTTAATAATCTTCTGATATGAAGGTTTTTGTATTTTGCCAACAGTAAGCAAAATCGTATTCTATTAACAATTTACTCAAATCTCTAAAGTGAGGGTCCTTGCTTTTTTGCACAGACTTTAGTTGTTTTCCTTGGAAATTGATTTTACCTAATTTATGCTGAGAAAAGTTTGAAAATTAGTAAATTTATTTTTATCTTTCTGACTATATCCGGCGCCATACTTTATAACAAGGATCTTCAAAGGTAATACTTACACTCATATTATCACTGAGTTAAAAAAATCTTTCGTCTAGTATTTCGACTATGTGTTGTTCAAAAATACAAAACATGGTAAAAAAATGGATTGTAATAGTTGTATCAGTTCATAGGCACTGATTTTTCAAAATAAGTGTGGGTGCTGAGTGCTGAAAAAACTTTGTTGAGAAACGACTAAACCAAAAAGGTGAAAAATGCCCAAAAAAATGTCTTTTGTTAACTTATAAATGTCTTAATAATCCTCTGATATGAAGGTTTTTGTATTTTGCCAACAGTAAGCAAAATCATATTCTATTAACAACTTACTCAAATCTCTAAAGTGAGGGACCTTGCTTTTTTGCACAGACTTTAGTTGTTTTCATTGGAAATCGATTTTACTTAATTTATGCTGAGAAAAGTTTGAGAATTAGTAAATTAATTTTTATCTTTCTGACTATATCCGGCGTCATACTTTATAACAAGGATCTTCAAAGGTAATACTTACACTTATATTATCACTGAGTTAAAAAAATCTTTCGTCGAGTATTTCGACTATGTGTTGTTCAAAAATACAAAACATGGTAAAAAAATGGATTATAATAGTTGTAGCAGTTCATAGGCACTGATTTTTCAAAATAAGCGTGGGTGCTGAGTGCTGAAAAAACTTTGTTGAGAAACGACTAAATCAAAAAGGTGAAAAATGCCCAAAAAAATGTCTTCTGTTAACTAATAAATGTCTTAATAATCTTCTGATATGAAGGTTTTTGTATTTTGCCAACAGTAAGCAAAATCATATTCTATTAACAACTTACTCGAATCTCTAAAGTGAGGGTCCTTGTTTTTTTGCACAGACTTTAGTTGTTTTCATTGGAAATCGATTTTACTTAA
This sequence comes from Onthophagus sagittarius, assembly GCA_036711965.1. Classification (NCBI taxonomy): domain Eukaryota; kingdom Metazoa; phylum Arthropoda; class Insecta; order Coleoptera; family Scarabaeidae; genus Onthophagus; species Onthophagus sagittarius. The sequence continues at coordinate 18,072,079 of JASERS010000010.1, read as the reverse complement.
TTTATGCTGAGAAAAGTTTGAGAATTAGTAAATTTATTTTTATCTTTCTGACTATATCCGGCGTCATACTTTATAACAAGGATCTTCAAAGGTAATACTTACACTTATATTATCACTGAGTTAAAAAAATCTTTCGTCGAGTATTTCGACTATATGTTGTTCAAAAATACAAAACATGGTAAAAGAATGGATTATAATAGTTGTAGCAGTTCATAGGCACTGATTTTTCAAAATAAGCGTGGGTGCTGAGTGCTGAAAAAACTTTGTTGAGAAACGACTAAACCAAAAAGGTGAAAAATGCCCAAAAAAATGTCTTTTGTTAACTTATAAATGTCTTAATAATCCTCTGATATGAAGGTTTTTGTATTTTGCCAACAGTAAGCAAAATCATATTCTATTAACAACTTACTCAAATCTCTAAAGTGAGGGACCTTGCTTTTTTGCACAGACTTTAGTTGTTTTCATTGGAAATCGATTTTACTTAATTTATGCTGAGAAAAGTTTGAGAATTAGTAAATTAATTTTTATCTTTCTGACTATATCCGGCGTCATACTTTATAACAAGGATCTTCAAAGTTAATACTTACACTTTAAAGTTAAAAAAATCTTTAGTCTAGTATTTCGACTATGTGTTGTTCAAAAATACAAAACTTGGTAAAAAAACAGATTATGATAGTTGTATCACTTCATAGGCACTGATTTTTCGAAATAAGTGTGGGTGCTGAGTGCTGAAAAAACTTTGTTGGGAAACGACTAAACCAAAAAGGTGAAAATGCCCAAAAAAATGTCTTTTGTTAACTTATAAATGTCTTAATAATCTTCTGATATGAAGGTTTTTGTATTTTGCCAACAGTAAGCAAAATCATATTCTCTTAACAACTTACTCAAATCTCTAAAGTCCTTGCTTTTTTGTACAGACTTTAGTTGTTTTCAATGGAAATCGATTTCACTTAATTTATGCTGAGAAAAGTTTGAGAATTAGTAAATTTATTTTTATCTTTCTGACTATATCCGGCGTCATACTTTATAACAAGGATCTTCAAAGTTAATACTTATACTCATATTATCACTGAGTTAAAAAAATCTTTCGTCGAGTATTTCGACTATGTGTTGTTCAAAAATACAAAACATGGTAAAAAAATAGATTATAATAGTTGTATCAGTTCATAGGCACTAATTTTTCGAAATAAGTGTGGGTGCTGAGTGCTGAAAAAACTTTGTTGAGAAACAACTAAAACAAAAAGGTGAAAATGCCCAAAAAAATGTCTTCTGCTAACTTATACATGTATTAATAATCTTCTGATATGAAGGTTTTTGTATTTTGCCAACAATAAGCAAAATCGTATTCTATTAACAACTTACTCAAATCTCTAAAGTGAGGGTCCTTGCTTTTTTGCACAGACTTTAGTTGTTTTCATTGGAAATCGATTTTACTTAATTTATGCTGAGAAAAGTTTGAAAATTAGTAAATTTCTTTTTATCTTTCTGACTATATCCGGGGTCATACTTTAGAACAAGGATCTTCAAAGGTAATATTTGCACTCATATTATCACTGAGTTAAAAAAATTTTTAGCCTAGTATTTCGACTATGTGCTGTTCAAAAATACAAAACATGGTAAAAAAATAGATTATAATAGTTGTATCAGTTCATAGGCACTGATTTTTCAAAATAAGTGTGGGTGCTGAGTGCTGAAAAAACTTTGTTGGGAAACGACTAAACCAAAAAGGTGAAAATGCCCAAAAAATGTCTTTGTTAACTTATAAATGTCTTAATAATCTTCTGATATGAAGATTTTTGTATTTTGCCAACAGTAAGCAAAATCATATTCTATTAACAACTTACTCAAATCTCCAAAGAGAGGGTCCTTGCTTTTTTGCACAGACTTTAGTTATATTCCTTTGAAATCAATTCTACTTAATTTATACTGAGATAAGTTTAAAAAATCATACATCAGATCGTATAACAATGACCTTCAAAGTTAATACTTACACTCATATTATCACTGAGCTAAAAAAATCTTTGGTCTTCTATTTCGACTATATGATGTTCAAAAATTCAAAATATGGTAAAAAATAGATTATAATAGTTGTATCAGTTCATAGACACTGATTTTTTTAAAATAAGTGTGGGTGCTGAGTGCTGAAAAAACTTTGTTAAGAAACGACTAAACCAAAAAGGTGAAAAACGACCAAAAAAATGTCTTCTGTTAGCAATATTTATAGTTAAACTTCTGATATGAAGGTTTTTGTGTTTTGCCAACAGTAAGCAAAATCATATTCTATTAACAACTTACTCAAATCTCCAAAGAGAGGGTCCTTGCTTTTTTGCACAGACTTTAGTTGTTTTCCTTCGAAATCAATTCTACTTAATTTATACTGAGATAAGTTTAAAAAATCATACATCAGATTGTATAACAATGACCTTCAAAGTTAATACTTACACTCATATTATCACTGAGCTAAAAAAATCTTTGGTTTTCTATTTCGACTATATGATGTTCAAAAATACAAAAAATGGTAAAAAAATAGATTATAATAGTTGTATCAGTTCATAGGCACTGATTTTTTCAAAATAAGTGTCGGTGTTGAGTGCTGAAAAAACTTTGTTGAGAAACGACTAAACCAAAAAGGTGAAAAACGACCAAAAAAATGTCTTCTGTTAGCAATATTTATAGTTAAACTTCTGATATGAAGGTTTTTGTATTTTGCCAACAGTAAGCAAAATCATATTCTATTAACTTACTCAAATCTCTAAAGTGAGGGTGTGAAACTCGTGAGCACGCAATTTGGTGAATTCTCAATGTTCTTCACCGATGATGGTACACATAGATATTGTGTTTCCTCCATCATGATGCATTGTTTAAATTCTTGGTCGCTCATTTGGAAGTACAGTTGTGTGTTGTAATCGATTGCTATTGCATTGCTGACGACATCTAAAATCCAGTATGATGTGTCTTCAATCTTTAAGGGTACGGTATTTACTTTGATAAGCGTAAACTCGATGACTTCCGCCATTGGAAAGTAGGTGTGTATTATTATGCAGTCTTAGCCCCGAGCATATCTGAGTAGATTACAACAAAGATTAAAATGGACTTCACGAGAAGAAAATCTTAAACCTGGAGACGTAGTAATCTTAAAAGATAACATCGTCGATCCCGGCAAATGGCCATTAGCCAAAATTGCTGAAACTCATCCCGCAGCCGATGGCACCGTAAGAGTAGTAACTCTCAAGAAGGCAGGAGGTACTACACTAAAACGCAGCATCCACAATTTGATTCCTCTGCCTACTGAAGATAAAAATCATGAAGATAATCAAATACAGAACATTAGTTGTAACAATGGAAGAATTCACTATCAACCACAAAGGCAAAAATCGAATTCCACGAATGGAATTAAAATGCTAGTAACAATGATGCTGTTATTGGCCACAATCCAAAATGCATTAGCGGCTAACTTTAATGTTCACTACTTGAAATCCGGGTTGTATATCGAAGACATCGGACACGTCAAGATTGAAAGAGGTTTATTTCGCATCGACACAAAAATAAATAAAACAAAAATAACCATTGATATGGAGACAGCTTCAAACGCAGTACAAGATTTTCGTTACTTATGCAACAATGTCACGAGAATGGGGGAAAATTTGTGCGAAAATCTCCTACATCATTTGGATGAGGAAGAAAAACATCTGAATTGGACACACCAAGGCTTAAAGACGATTCTTCATCAGAGGCACAAAAGAGGTCTTCTGGGTAACCTGTTAACAAGCATCTTTGGAGTCAACGACGAAGTATACAGAGACATTGACACGCTGGAAGTCAATCAAAAAGAGTTGATAAGAGCATCGAGTCACCAGACCAAATTTATGCTCTCAGCCTTAGCCACAATTAACATTACTGAAGCCAAGATGTATGCTCACCTAGAACGGTTTCGTCAGAAGTCGGATCAAGGTCTACAAGCCATGTACCGAATGGAGAGATGGTTTAGCAAAATAGATATGAATGAACTGAACCTTCACGTATTAAATTCATATCACATCGTAATTAACATCCTCAACGAAATTAGCGACTACTACACGAAAGTAATGCATATCACCCTAAATCAAGGAAGTCTTTTTGACATCATATCTCCTGCTTCCATCAACCAAGTAATCACCTTCGCAAACGCCAAACTTCCATCCAACATACAAATCCTTCAACATCCAATGATAAAAACCAAAGTTACACACGACCAAGACAACATAATAATACACACCTACTTTCCAATGGCGGAAGTCATCGAGTTTACGCTTATCAAAGTAAATACCGTACCCTTAAAGATTGAAGACACATCATACTGGATTTTAGATGTCGTCAGCAATGTAATAGCGATCGATTACAACACACAACTGTACTTCCAAATGAGCGACCAAGAATTTAAACAATGCATCATGATGGAGGAAACACAATATCTATGTGTACCATCATCGGTGAAGAACATTGAGAATTCACCAGAGGGTCCTTGCTTTTTTGCACAGACTTTAGTTGTTTTCCTTCGAAATCAATTCTACTTAATTTATACTGAGATAAGTTTGAAAAATCATACATCAGATTGTATAACAATGACCTTCAAAGTTAATACTTACACTCATATTATCACTGAGCTAAAAAAATCTTTGGCCTTCTATTTCGACTATATGATGTTCAAAAATACAAAATATGGTAAAAAATAGATTATAATAGTTGTATCAGTTCATAGACACTGATTTTTTTTTAAATAAGTGTGGGTGCTGAGTGCTGAAAAAACTTTGTTGAGAAACGACTAAACCAAAAAGGTGAAAAACGCCCAAAAAAATGTCTTCTGTTAGCAATATTTATAGTTAAACTTCTGATATGAAGGTTTTTGTATTTTGCCAACAGTAAGCAAAATCATATTCTATTAACAACTTCTTGCCTTTATATCCATCTCTAAAGTGAGTGTCCTTGCCTTTTTGCACAGACTTTGGTTGTTTTCATCACTGAGTTAAAAAATCTTTAGCCAGATAAGCACAATTTATCAAAACAAGGAAAACTTTAAGAATTTTGAACCAGTATGGATCGATGATAGAATAAAATTAATAAATTTAAATAAACTTACGTTAATATTTCTTCCAGGATCGTTTTCAATGAGCTGCCGAGCCAAATCTTTGCAGGATTTCCTAGCCGCCGGGGGCACTTTAGAGTCGTCCTCCCAATATCTCGACGGGGAATGCCCATACAATGCAGCGGGAGTGGCGTGGGTTATCCTTGTATTGGTCACAATTCCCGTTGACTTCCCTACCAAACAAAATCGAAAACAAAATTAAATTAAACCCATTAAATATTTGAATAGCTATAATTGAAATTAAAATCGAAAATCATTTGTACCGAAACGGAATATTTTACAATAAAGGTTTTAGAAAATCGTTGCGTCCATTTATTATAATTGTTATTAATTTTGCAATTATTATTTATTGGAATGGAACTACAAGCGAAACGGAAATAACCAGATCATTCGATTAACGTGAGTATTAATTAATAATAAATGATAACGGTGGTTACATTACCGTTTAGACCCCTACGCAACAAATCCAATTATATCAAAAAAATTAGTGGTGTTTAATTTCGATGTTATAACACATTATTAGATAGACACAAATTAATTGTTTCAAATTCCTTTCATCTCACTTTCTTCATCACAATAAACAATGAATTTTACGAGAAATTGAAAACCGATAAATTGATATAGCTCATCCTTCCTTTTACGGTTTTCTTCTTTGAGAATGTTTGACGATTTTCGCACCGAGGGCGCGTAATAAAAGAAACGGCGGTGTGTAAAATAATGAAACGCGAATGGGACAATAAAATTTCTTCCGTCGACTCGTAAAAATGGTAGAGGCGTTTTTTCTTCCGCAAAAATAAAGAATTTAGTGGGGTGTAAAATTTTAACGTTGTTTTAAAAATTCGTCCAACCCTTTTTGCCATCCTTATGTTTTTAACCGGGATATTGCTGCAAGCGTTATCTAAAAACGTTTTGTTTACGGAACAATTAAACTTAAAAAGTTTAACGATGCGGAAAATATTTTTGTTATATTAATTATTTTTGTTCTTTTAATAAGGGGTTTTGAAGTTATTATGGTAAATTTGGTAAAGTTAATTCGACGAAACATAAAAAATTGATATCTCAAGAGGCAGTTTAAGACCGCATCATGATACTCCATCAAGATTTCATTAAGTTAACATCATAACTCAATAAAGTCTGCATAAAAGTAGGTATATTAATAAAGATTTAGTATTAAGACTGCATTTAAAGATAAAATTAAGGCTTTAAGATTACGTACATAACATATTTTTGAATAAAATATGTTTACTTTGATAAAAGTTCTTAGCATTTATAGGCAACAAAGTCTTGAACTGATATTTTGACTTGAGTAGAAACACGAACTTGTTACCTGAAGTGCCACTTCTCCCGCTTTAGAATATAGATGGTTATCGCTTTCGAAACAGGAACACCCCACTCCTATTTACAGTTTAAGATAAGATCAAATCCTTCACCCTCTCATAATCCACTTAGAATAATTTTAAATTTTATACAATTTTATATAAATTTACAACAAAAAAATTAAATTTTAACCCTACAATATTTTAATGCTTAAATTTTTTATACCATAAAAACATTATTTATTAAAACGGAGCTAAATAAAAAAAAATCTGCTGAATACTAAACAATCCGCTTTAATTAATTAATTTTAAGTTTTTATAACGAATAAAATGGAATTTAAAAACTCGACGTAACAATATAATTCAATTAAAATGATTTAATCTAATTTATTTAATTACGAATTATGCGAAATTTTTAATGGTACGCATAGAGAAGAATAGCTGTTAATAGATCTCGACTTCCATTAGGGAGATTATTACAGCGAAAAAAATAACCACCGAAACAAGCTGAAGGAGTAATCAAGTTGATGTACCCCGCTGAAATGACGGTTCCCATCCAGGTAATGGCCAATCTCATTCGGGTAATAAACCAAGACATTCGAGTCGTCACCGAGGAGAATGCGGATAAATTATACTACGTAATTTGTAAGGAGTGTATATAAGAGGTTTTTATACAGAATGTCGTCGGATCGAGTTAGAAAGGGGAAAAAATTATGTTAACTATTTTTTTTTTAATTTAACTCAACTCAACCCAAGAACTAGAAACATTAAGATTTAGTCTTCTCAAGAGACGTACGGCTAAACCCAAATTTTTTAATGCAGTCTCTATTAATATAAATACTTTTATGCAGACTTTATTGAGTTATGATGTTAACTTAATAGAGTCTAGATAGAGTCATGATGCGGACTTATCAGAATTTGGATGAAAACTTGAATTGACTCTTGACTCTATTCAAATTTGCCTTGATAGATATAAATTATGGATGGAGTTGTTGAGCTGTAGAAGATTCTCCCAAAATCTTGGGAGAAGAAAATATCTATATTCAGACGACAATTTTAAAACGTTGATGTAATTTATGCTTAAATGAAGATGCAGCTTGACGTCTGCTTGAAATATAAAAAAATAAGTCAAAATTGGTTTTTTTTATCTTTGTTCTTTTGATAGAAGAAATAATGTATCACGAACAATACGAGATGTCTTCGAAATCGGCCGAGATTATTTTATATCACAATGACAACCCAACTCTTAGACTTTTTTCAATCCAATTTCTTTATCTTATGGGCATTAACAATTTTATATTCACAACACAATTTTTTATGCATATAACTCTTAGATCATTTAAAGATCGGATATTATCCAGTGTAGATAAGAGAGATGGGTTAGATTAAGTTTGGACTTTGTTTTGAATTGGGTTGAATCTGGTCTTTTGAAGAACTTTTGCGATGGCTGACACTTTGATTGTTTTGAAAAATTTCATAACGTTTTTGAAGATGATATGATTGATGCCGAATACAGATAAGAAAGTTGGGTTGGATTAGGTTTGATAGAGTTATGTTGGGTATGTTTTGGTTGAGAATGGTTGCGCTGAAGTTGCCTTGATAGATATAAATTATGGATGGAGTTGTTGAGCTGTAGAAGATTCTCCCAAAATCTTGGGAGAAGAAAATATCTATATTCAGACGACAATTTTAAAACGTTGATGTAATTTATGCTTAAATGAAGATGTAGCTTGACGTCTGCTTGAAATATAAAAAATAAGTCAAAATTGATTTTTTTTATCTTTATTCTTTTGATAGAAGAAATAATGTATCACGAACAATACGAGATGTCTTCGAAATCGGCCGAGATTATTTTATATCACAATGACAACCCAACTCTTAGACTTTTTTCAATCCAATTTTTTTATCTTATGGGCATTAACGATTTCATCTTCACAACACAAATTTTTATGCATATAACTCTCAGATCATTTGAAGATCGGCTATCATTCAGCATAGATAAGAGAGATGAGTTGGATTAAGTTTGGACTTTGTCTTGAATTGGGTTAAATCTGGTTTTTTGAAGAACTTTTGCGATGACTGACACTTTGATTATTTTGAAGAGTTTCATAACGTTTTTAAGGATGATGTGATTGATATCGAATACAGATAAGAAAGTTGGATTGGGTTGAATTTGATAGAGTGGTGTTGGGTATGTTTTAGTTGAGATTGGTTGCGTTGAAGTTGCCTTGATAGATATAAATTGTAGATGGAATTTTTCAGCTGCAAACTTGATCAAAATGTATATTTAGGCAACAACCTCAAAACTTTGAAATAATTTCTGCTTAAATAAAGATGTAGCTTGACGTCTGCTTGAAATATAAAAAAATAAACCAAAATTGGTTATTTTGTCTTTGTTCTTTTGATAGAAGAAATAATGTATCACGAACAATACGAGATGTCTTCGAAATCGGCCGAGATTATTTTATATCACAATGACAACCCAACTCTTAGACTTTTTTCAATCCAATTTCTTTATCTTATGGGCATTAACGATTTCATCTTCACAACACAATTTTTTATGCATATAACTCTCAGATCATTTGAAGATCGGCTATCATCCAGCATAGATAAGAGAGATGATTTGGATTAAGTTTGGACTTTGTTTTGAATTGGGTTGAATCTGATTTTTTGAAGAACTTTTGCGATGGCTGACACTTTGATTATTTTGAAGAATTTCATAACGTTTTTGAAGATGATATGATTGATATCGAATACAGATAAGAAAGTTGGATTGGGTTGAGTTTGATAGAGTTGGGTTGGGTATGTTTTAGTTGAGATTGGTTGCGTTGAAGTTGCATTGATAGATATAAATTGTAGATGGAGTTGCTCAGCTGCACACTTGATCAAAATGTATATTTAGACAACAACCTCAAAACTTTGAAGTAATTTCTGCTTAAATGAAGATGTAGCTTGACGTCTGCTTGAAATATAAAAGTCAAAATTGGTTATTTTATCTTTGTTCTTTTGATAGAAGAAATAATGTATCTCGAACAGTACGAGATGTCTTCGAAATCGACCGAAATTATTTTATATCATAATGACAACCCAACTCTTAGACTTTTTTCAATCCAATTTCATTATCTTATGGGCATTAACGATTTCATCTTCACAACACAATTTTGTATGCATATAACTCTCAGATCATTTGAAAATCAGCTATCATGCAGCATCGATAAGGGAGATGAGTTGGATTAAGTTTGGACTTTGTTTTGAATTGGATTGAATCTGGTCTTTTGAGGAACTTTTGCGATGGCTGACACTTTGATTATTTTGAAGAATTTCATAAAGTTTTTGAAGATGATATGATTGATGTCGAATACAGATTAGAAAGTTGGGTTGGGTTGAGTTTGATAGAGTTGGGTTGGGTATGTTTTGGTTGAGGTTGGTTGCGCTGAAGTTGCTTTGATAGATATAAATTGTGGATGGAGTTGTTCAGCTGAAAACTTGATCAAAGTGTATATTTAGACAACAATCTCAAGACTTTGAAGTAATTTCTGCTTAAATGAAGATGTAGCTTGAAATATAAAAAAATAAGCCAAAATTGGTTATTTTGTCTTTGTTCTTTTGATAGAAGATGTAATGTATCACGAACAATACGAGATGTCTTCGAAATCAGCCGAGATTATTTTATATCACAATGACAACCCAACTCTTAGACTTTTTTCAATCCAATTTCTTTATCTTATGGGCATTAACGATTTCATCTTCACAACACAATTTTTCATGCATATAACCCTCAGATCATTTGAAGATCGGCTATCATCCAACATAGATAAGAGAGATGAGTTGGATTAAGTTTGGACTTTGTCTTGAATTGGGTTAAATCTGGTTTTTTGAAGAACTTTTGCGATGGCTGACACTTTGATTATTTTGAAGAGTTTCATAACGTTTTTGAAGATGATGTGATTAATATCGAATACAGATAATAAAGTTGGATTGGGTTGAATTTGATAGAGTTGGGTTGGATATGTTTTAGTTCAGATTGGTTGCGTTGAAGTTGCATTGATAGATATAAATTGTAGATGGAATTGTTCAGCTGCAAACTTGATCAAAATGTATATTTAGACAACAACCTCAAAACTTTGAAATAATTTCTGGTTAAATGAAGATGTAGCTTGACGTCTGCTTGAAATATAAAAAAAGTAAGTCAAAATTGGTTATTTTGTCCTTGTTCTTTTGATAGAAGAAATAATATATCACGAACAATACGAGATGTCTTCGAAATCGACCGAAATTATTTTATATCATAATGACAACCCAACTCTTAGACTTTTTTCAATCCAATTTCTTTATCTTATGGGCATTAACGATTTCATCTTCACAACACAATTTTTCATGCATATAACCCTCAGATCATTTGAAGATCGGCTATCATCCAGCATAGATAAGAGAGATGATTTGGATTAAGTTTGGACTTTGTTTTGAATTGGGTTGAATCTGGTTTTTTGAAGAACTTTTGCGATGGCTGACACTTTGATTATTTTGAAGAATTTCATAACGTTTTTGAAGATGATATGATTGATATCGAATACAGATAAGAAAGTTGGATTGGGTTGAGTTTGATAGAGTTGGGTTGGGTATGTTTTAGTTGAGATTGGTTGCGTTGAAGTTGCATTGATAGATATAAATTGTAGATGGAGTTGCTCAGCTGCACACTTGATCAAAATGTATATTTAGACAACAACCTCAAAGCTTTGAAGTAATTTCTGCTTAAATGAAGATGTAGCTTGACGTCTGCTTGAAATATAAAAGTCAAAATTGGTTATTTTATCTTTGTTCTTTTGATAGAAGAAATAATGTATCTCGAACAATACGAGATGTCTTCGAAATCGACCGAAATTATTTTATATCATAATGACAACCCAACTCTTAGACTTTTTTCAATCCAATTTCATTATCTTATGGGCATTAACGATTTCATCTTCACAACACAATTTTGTATGCATATAACTCTCAGATCATTTGAAAATCAGCTATCATGCAGCATCGATAAGGGAGATGAGTTGGATTAAGTTTGGACTTTGTTTTGAATTGGGTTGAATCTGGTCCTTTGAAGAATTTTTAGGATGGCTAATACTTTGATTATTTTGAAAAATTTCATAACGTTTTTGAAGATGATATGATTGATGCTGAATACAGATAAGAAAGTTGGGTTGGATTAGGTTTGATAGAGTTGGGTTGGGTATGTTTTGGTTGAGGTTGGTTGCGCTGAAGTTGCCTTGATAGATATAAATTGTGGGTGGAGTTGTTGAGCTGCAAACTTGATCAAAGTGTGTATTTAAACAATAATCTCAAGACTTTGATGTAATTTTTGCTTAAATGAAGATGTAGCTTGACGTCTGCTTGAAATATAAAAAATAAATCAAAATTGGTTATTTTGTCTCTGTTATTTAGATAGAAGAAATAATATATCACGAACAATACGAGATGTCTTCGAAATCGGCCGAGATTATCTTATATTATAATGACAACCCAACTTTTAGACCTTTTTCAAACCAATTCTTTTATCTTATGGGCATTAACGATTTCATCTTCACAACACAATTTTTTATGCATATAACTCTCAAATCATTTGAAGATCGGCTATCATCCAACATAGATAAGAGAGATGAGTTGGATTAAGTTTGGACTTTGTCTTGAATTGGGTTAAATCTGGTCTTTTGAAGAACTTTTGCGATGACTGACACTTTGATTATTTTGAAGAGTTTCATAACGTTCTTGAAGATGATATGATTGATGCCGAATACAGATAAGAAAGTTGGGTTGGATTAGGTTTGATAGAATTGGGTTGGGTATGTTTTGGTTGAGGTTGGTTGCGCTGAAGTTGCCTTGATAGATATAAATTGTGGATGGAGTTGTTCAGCTGCAATCTTGATCAAAGTGTATATTTAGACAACAATCTCAAGACTTTGAAGTAATTTCTGCTTAAATGAAGACGTAGCTTGAAATATAAAAAAATAAGCCAAAATTGGTTATTTTGTCTTTGTTCTTTTGATAGAAGAAATAATATATCACGAACAATACGAGATGTCTTCGAAATCGACCGAAATTATTTTATATCATAATGACAACCCAACTCTTAGACTTTTTTCAATCCAATTTCTTTATCTTATGGGCATTAACGATTTCATCTTCACAACACAATTTTTCATGCATATAACCCTCAGATCATTTGAAGATCGGCTATCATCCAACATAGATAAGAGAGATGAGTTGGATTAAGTTTGGACTTTGTCTTGAATTGGGTTAAATCTGGTTTTTTGAAGAACTTTTGCGATGACTGACACTTTGATTATTTTGAAGAGTTTCATAACGTTTTTAAGGATGATGTGATTGATATCGAATACAGATAAGAAAGTTGGATTGGGTTGAATTTGATAGAGTGGTGTTGGGTATGTTTTAGTTGAGATTGGTTGCGTTGAAGTTGCCTTGATAGATATAAATTGTAGATGGAATTTTTCAGCTGCAAACTTGATCAAAATGTATATTTAGGCAACAACCTCAAAACTTTGAAATAATTTCTGCTTAAATAAAGATGTAGCTTGACGTCTGCTTGAAATATAAAAAAATAAACCAAAATTGGTTATTTTGTCTTTGTTCTTTTGATAGAAGAAATAATGTATCACAAACAATACGAGATGTCTTCGAAATCGACCGAAATTATTTTATATCATAATGACAACCCAACTCTTAGACTTTTTTCAATCCAATTTCTTTATCTTATGGGCATTAACGATTTCATCTTCACAACACAATTTTTCATGCATATAACCCTCAGATCATTTGAAGATCGGCTATCATCCAACATAGATAAGAGAGATGAGTTGGATTAAGTTTGGACTTTGTCTTGAATTGGGTTAAATCTGGTTTTTTGAAGAACTTTTGCGATGGCTGACACTTTGATTATTTTGAAGAGTTTCATAACGTTTTTGAAGATGATGTGATTAATATCGAATACAGATAATAAAGTTGGATTGGGTTGAATTTGATAGAGTTGGGTTGGATATGTTTTAGTTCAGATTGGTTGCGTTGAAGTTGCATTGATAGATATAAATTGTAGATGGAATTGTTCAGCTGCAAACTTGATCAAAATGTATATTTAGACAACAACCTCAAAACTTTGAAATAATTTCTGGTTAAATGAAGATGTAGCTTGACGTCTGCTTGAAATATAAAAAAAATAAGTCAAAATTGGTTATTTTGTCCTTGCTCTTTTGATAGAAGAAATAATATATCACGAACAATACGAAATGTCTTCGAAATCGACCGAAATTATTTTATATCACAATGACAACCCAATTCTTAGACTTTTTTCAATCCAATTTTTTTATCTTTTGGGCATTAACGATTTCATCTTCACAACACAATTTTTTATGCATATAACTCTCAGATCATTTGAAGATCGGCTATCATCCAGCATAGATAAGAGAGATGATTTGGATTAAGTTTGGACTTTGTTTTGAATTGGGTTGAATCTGGTTTTTTGAAGAACTTTTGCGATGGCTGACACTTTGATTATTTTGAAGAGTTTCATAACGTTTTTGAAGATGATGTGATTAATATCGAATACAGATAAGAAAGTTGAATTGGGTTGAGTTTGATAGAGTTGGGTTGGGTATGTTTTAGTTGAAATTGGTTGCGTTGAAGTTGCATTGATAGATATAAATTGTAGATGGAGTTGTTCAGCTGCAAACTTGATCAAAATGAATATTTAGACAACAACCTCAAGACTTTGAAGTAATTTCTGCTTAAATGAAGATGTAGCTTGACGTCTGCTTGAAATATAAAAAAATAAGTCAAAATTGGTTATTTTGTCTTTGTTCTTTTGATAGAAGAAATAATATATAACGAACAATACGAGATGTCTTCGAAATCGACCGAAATTATTTTATATCATAATGACAACCCAACTCTTAGACTTTTTTCAATCCAATTTCTTTATCTTATGGGCATTAACGATTCCATCTTCACAACACATTTTTTATGCATCTAACTCTCAGATCATTTGAAGATCGGCTATCATCCAGCATAGATAAGAGAGATGATTTTGATTAAGTTTGGACTTTGTTTTGAATTGGGTTGAATCTGGTTTTTTGAAGAACTTTTGCGATGGCTGACACTTTGATTATTTTGAAAAATTTCATAACGTTTTTGAAGATGATATGATTGATGCCGAATACAGATAAGAAAGTTGGGTTGGATTAGGTTTGATAGAGTTGGGTTGGGTATGTTTTTGTTGAGGTTGGTTGCGCTGAAGTTGCCTTGATAGATATAGATTGTGGATGGAGTTGTTCAGCTGCAATCTTTATCAAAGTGTATATTTAGACAACTATCTCAAAACTTTGAAGTAATTTCTGCTTAAATGAAGATGTAGCCTGACGTTTGCTTGAAATATAAAAAAATAAGCCAAAATTGGTTATTTTGTCTTTGTTCTTTTGATAGAAGAAATAATGTATCACGAACAATACGAGATGTCTTCGAAATCGATCGAGATCATTTTACATCACAATGACAATCCAACTCTTAGACTTTTTTCAATCCAATTTCTTTATCTTATGGGCATTAACGATTTCATCTTCACAACACAATTTTTTATGCATATAATTCTCAGATCATTTGAAGATCGGATATCATCCAGTGTAGATAAGAGAGATGGGTTAGATTAAGTTTGGATTTTGTTTTAAATTGGGTTGAATCTGGTCTTTTGAAGAATTTGTAGGATGGCTGATACTTTGATTATTTTGAAGAGTTTCATAACGTTTTTGAGGATGATGTAGTTGATGTCAAATACAGATAAGAAAATTGGATTGAGTTTGGTTTGATAGAGTTGGGTTGGATAGGTTTTGGTTGAGATTGATTGCGCTGAAGTTGTCTTGATAGATATAAATTATGGATGGAGTTGTTGAGCTGCAAACTTGATCAAAGTGTGTATTTAAACACCAATCTCAAGACTTTGATGTAATTTTTGCTTAAATGAAGATGTAGCTTGACGTCTGCTTCAAATATAAAAAAATAAGTCAAAATTGGTTATTTTGTCTCTGTTATTTAGATAGAAGAAATAATATATCACGAACAATACGAGATGTCATCGAAATCGGCCGAGATTATCTTATATTGCAATGACAACCCAACTCTTAGATTTTTTTTCAGGCCAATTCTTTTATCTTGTGAGCATTAACAATTTCATCTTCACAAAACAATTTTTTATACATACAACTCTCAGATCATTTGAAGATCGGATATCATCCAATGTAGATAAGAGAGATGGGTTAGATTAAGTTTGGACTTTGTTTTGAATTGGGTTGAATCTGGTCATTTGAAAAACTTTTGCGATGGCTAACACTTTGATTATTTTGAAGAGTTTGATAACATTTTTGAGGATGATGTGGTTGATACCGAATACAAATAAGAAAGTTGGATTGAGTTTGGTTTGATAGAGTTGGGTTGGGTAAGATTCGGTTGAGATTGGTTGCAATGGATTGGAGAAAAGAAAAAAAATTAAGTGGTTTCACAACAATAATTATGGCAATTGATGTCTTTACGATCATTTATTCTGTTCAATTTAGCATTTTTTGACTTAATAAAACCGAAATCAACCCAACTCATTCAAACACGACCCAACCCAACCTCTATCTCCTCTTATCTCGGTTTGTTCCCTGTATTGATAAGATAGTTGGAGATAACTACAAATTCATTTGTAATTATTTAGATGAGACTGCATGAAGACAAGTTGGAAAAAATGTTGCAAAAATTACAGAAGATCAAAACAAAAATGTTGATACCGAATTTTTGTTGACATATTAGTCTTGATGTAGGGTTGATACAATTTTGTATGTTGTTATTTAGATGAAGGTTAGAAGCTGTGATGAAGAAAATTATAGATGGAGTTATATAAATCCATTCTTGATGATCAACACTCTTAGGTAGTGCAGACTTGATTTAGATTTGTAATCTTATTTAGAATCGATAAAGGCTAATAGATAGTCATCTAAAAGATATTATTCTGCATAAACTTGGCTTTGTCGAATAGCTGTGTTGTATTAGTATAGTTGGGTTGGATTTGGTTGAGTTCGGTTGGATTGCAAAAACATTCAACATTAAATAGGATGCATAATTTCAGGTGATGTTGAATTGAACCGAGATTATATTATTATCGCAAGAATTAAAATAAAATTGTCAATTTTTGCCAACAAAACTGACTTATCTATCCAGATGATTGTAGTGTTAGATATGTTCATAGAGATGAAATAGTTAATGGTATTGATAAAAGAGTTGGGTTGGGTTTCAACCTGATCTTTGTTGACTAAGTCTTCACGCAAACGTTAAGACATGGAAATCAGCTACAGCCAAATTTCTATGAGGGTTAGTTTTTGCAATAAAATGGATAATCCCATCATCATGTACCCACTGTTTCTAGTTCAATATGGGGTTGGGTTGGGTTAAGTCGTGCATTTGAAGATTTTTTTTTAATGAAGGTGTCTACAATCAATCCAATCAATGATATCCAAATTTTAGGTTTTGATTGGCCGAATAGTGTGGGAAAGGAGCCAATTTTTGGGTTTCCAAAAAAACCGATTGCCTCGTTTTCCTCCGGAATCGTCGGGTATGCATACATTTTGACTCTACTTTCCTTCCTTCCAGTTCTTCGCCTGTTGCCTTCCTCATCCATGTCAAGCATCATCGACAAAAAAAGCAACTTTTTGATATATTACTCTATCTTCTTCTTCACCTGGGTATCCTCATCCAGCACCAGCGAATCCATCCGGATCCAGTCGCGTATCTTTCTTATCTTATTATTTACTGAACATTGGCCATTTTATGTTCTAAAACATTGCATGTATAGACCAACGCTTGATTTGACCTTTATAAGTACAAAAACACTTATGGACTTACAACAGATTTTTGTTGATAGAATATATAATCTTCGGCCACCATAAGGATTATTTCTTATATCGAAAGAATTAAAACAAAATTGTTAATTTTGTTCCAAACCCAACCCAACCCATCTTTCTTCTCTATCAAGATAATAGAATTTTGTCATATGTTCTAAGGGGTTTTATAATATTAATAATATCTAGTTTTGGGATACTATTGGAGCGTCCATTTCCATGAATCAATAGTTATCATCAATAAATGAGTCATTTGAATTGTGAGTAGATTGCTATCGATAAAGTGCAACCTTGACTGATATAACAGTGTGTTTTATCTCTTATTCTGCAAACTGTGAGTTCACTTACGTTCATCCGACTTACTTAGATACGATTCCAGGCGATTTCTTCAGGTAGCTTATTTTTGTTCCCCAATTAAAGCGCGAAGAAACTTTTGTTTACATCTGTCAATCATCATATAATAAGATCTGTGTAGTGTTAAAGAACATGATTTTCTTTTGTAAATTTCTTGTTTTATCGAAAAATTTTAACTAAATTAGGTAAAAATTAAAAGTTTCTCAAACACCTTTTTTGCATATATTCATATGATTTAATATGAGCTCTTTTTAACTCAATTCGGGGGATATACTGTATTAAGAATGATTTTTTTATTTCGCGTAAATTCCTTGAAATAATTGGATTCGTAGCAACAAATTTTGACATTCCAATTTGAATATAAATTGTTTTACCTCGAAACGTACGCGGAACGTGTTCGATGTGCATTTCCTATCAGATCTGGTCGAGAATTCGAGCGAAAGAAGAATCAGACATCTTCCCCGGATACAAAACCACCGCAAAGAACGACCCGATTCCCATCTACCTGCTCTATCTTTTTGCTAGACACGCAATTTCCGAGTGTGTAACGGCTTTTTAAACGGTCTATTTTGAAATTTCAAACTCACCCGATTCTTGCGCCCAATCGATCAAGGAAGACACTCGCGAGGAAAAACTCGAGAAGCAATTCTCGAATCGACCTCTAGTATCCAATCCGACCGTTTCAAAGTTGGCTTTAACACCGCAAAGGAGGGCTGTTGCGCAGGCTGAAGATTCCCCAATTTGAGCGTCCATGTTGTAAGTCTGAAACGAAAGAATTTCGGATTAATTCTTAGATGAAATGAAGAAATAAATGTCTTTCGGACGATTTCCTCGGCGTAAACGCGCACAAAGCCCGCATTCATCACCTTATTCTTCCGAACCGGAATAATTCCGAAATGTCGCGCCGTATTGCAGCGCGGCATTCATGCGACCGACGACGGCATTCAATCTTTTGATTTACGACGCCCCCGACGTCCTTTTAAGTTTCCCCAAAGAGGACGATCGAATCCCCCATTGCCAAGACCTCTTAAACTGGAAATTACCGACAACCCCCTTTTCTCAAAAATAAAACCCTATATTTATGGCTATAAAAACTTTTTTACTTTTTGATTTCATTGTGTGCATAATTTATTTATCTTTCCTTTGTGCCAAAAAAAAATGAGATGCAAAAATGAAATATTATTGAAATGCCTCTTCTTCCTTTTCTACAAAACAATATGATAAATGAAACGAGACAAAGTCGTCGTAAAAATCGTTGGAGAGGTTTAGAAAGAAAAACGCGAAGTGGGACTTTTTGTAACGACCCACTTCGAGAAAGTTGCGAGCCTTGAAGAAAGTCTCCCCGGACGGCGATGATTTTTTGCACTTTTCCCAACAGAATTCTAAAGCCACAGAACGAGAAATCGGACCATAAAATATTTCCTGCGACGTCCGAGAATTCAAATTCTTGCAAAATCTTTATTTTGTTCAAAATATAACGTTTATTTTAAGACGTGTCATAAGCTTTTCTAACAAGAGTTTATCCGAAACTACCGTGCTGCAGAGACAGGACAATTTATAACAGTTTAGAAAGAGATATACTTTTTAAAATGTAATGGTATTAAGTTACCGAGGCAGCTCTGATAACTGATTTTTTTAATATAAAGAAATTTACCTAAAAAGTCATAACAAAAAATATTAAAATCATTTAAAGATAAACTTATTAATGGTGATCTTAACGAAATGGGTGTATAGAAAGTTCAAGAAATGGCGTTAACTCCCGCATATTACTTAGCCAGGATGTTACATCATCGATTTTGAGGAGCAAATCTCAATCAGGGATAATTAGATAATGTAATGGAGTATGACAAAATGAATTATATAAAATAAGCAATAGATAAGCAGTAGATGTGTGAATGCCCCTGGAAGAGTTGAGGTGCTTCCAAAAGATTTCATACTGCAGCGAGAAGACTTCATGTTGTTTCTAGAAGACTTGGAATGCTTCCAGAAGACTTGCAATGCTTCTAGAATGCTGCTTCTAGAATAGTTGATATTACTTTCAGAAGCTTTTCAGAAGAAAATGTTTCCAAAAGACTTGCAATAGTTCCAGAAGACTTGAACAGCTTTCAAAAGACTTGATAATGCTTCTGGAAATCTTGGTGCTGCTTTGAAAAGACATAGTAGTGCCCCCAGAAAATTTAAAATGCTTCCAAAAGTCTTAATGTTGCATTTAGAAGACTTAATGTTACTCCCAAAAGACTTGAAGTGCTTTCAGAATACTTAATTATGCTTCCAGACGATTGAAATGCTTCTAGAAGACGTGATGCTGCTTCAAGAAGGCTTAATACTGCTTCTAGAAGACTTAATGCTGCTTCTAGAACACTTGATATTACTTTCAGAA
Organism: Onthophagus sagittarius; assembly: GCA_036711965.1. Taxonomy (NCBI): domain Eukaryota; kingdom Metazoa; phylum Arthropoda; class Insecta; order Coleoptera; family Scarabaeidae; genus Onthophagus; species Onthophagus sagittarius. The sequence goes on along the minus strand of JASERS010000010.1, from coordinate 18,051,976 downwards.
AGAAATATTTCCAGAAGACTTGCAATGATTCCAGAAGACTTGAACTGCTTCAAAAAGACTTGATAATACTTCTGGACGACTTGATGCTTCTTCCAAAAGACATGATAGTGCCCCCAGAAGACATGAAATGCTTCCAGAAGACTTGAAATCTTTTCAAAAAACTTGATATTGAATTTAAAAGACTTAATGTTGCTCCCAGAAGACTTGAAATGCTTTTAGAAGACTTGATTATGCTTCTAGAAGGCTTAATGCTGCTTCTAGAACACTTGATAATACGTTCAGAAGTTTTTCAAAGGGAAATGTTTTCAGAAGACTTGCAATGGTTCCAGAAGACTTGAACTGCTTCAAAAAGACTTGATAATGCCTCTTGAAAATATAATGTTGCTTCCAAAAGGCATGATAGTGCCCCCAGAAGATTTGAAATGCTTCCAAAAGACTTGATATTGCATTTAGAAAACTTAATGTTGCTCCCAGAGGACTTGAAATGCTTTTAGAAGAGTTGATTATGCTTCTAGAAGGCTTGATGCTGCTTCTAGAACACTTGATATTACGTTCAGAAGTTTTTCAAAGGGAAATGTTTTCAGAAGTCTTGCAATGGTTCCATAAGATTTGAACTGCTTCAAAAAGACTTGATAATACTTGATGCTTCTTCCAAAAGACATGATAGTGCCTCCAGAAGACTTGAAATGCTTCCAGAAGACTTGATGTTGCATTTAGAAGACTTAATGTTGCTCCTAGAAGACTTGAAATGTTTTTAGAAGACTTGATTATGCTATTAGAAGGTTTAATGCTGCTTCTAGAACACTTGATATTACTTTCAGAAGTTTTTCAAAGGGTAATGTTTTCAGAAGACTTGCAATGGTTCCAGAAGACATGAACTGCTTCAAAAAGACTTGAAATACCTCTTGAAAACATGATGTTGCTTCCAAAAGGCATAATATCTGCATTTAAAAGAGTTAATGTTGCTCCCAGAAGACTTAAAATGCTTTTAGAAGACTTGATTATGCTTCTAGAAGGCTTAATGCTGTTTTTAGAACACTTGATATTACTTTCAGAAAGAAATATTTCCAGAAGACTTGTAATAATTCCAGAAGACTTGAAATGCTTCCAGAAGACTTGATATTGCTCCTAGAAGACTTGAAATGCTTTTAGAAGACTTGATTATGCTATTAGAAGGCTTAATGCTGCTTCTAGAACACTTGATATTACTTTCAGAAGTTTTTCAAAGGGAAATGTTTTCAGAAGACTTGCAATCGTTCCAGAAGACTTGAACAGCTTCCAAAACACTTGATAATGCTTCTGGAAAACATGATGTTGCTTCCAAAAGGCATGATAGTGCCCCCAGAAGATTTGAAATGCTTCCAAAAGACTTGATATTGCATTTAAAAGACTTAATGTTGCTCCTAGAAGACTTGAAATGCTTTTAGAAGACTTGATTATGTTTCTAGAAGGCTTGATGTTGCTTCTAGAAGGCTTGATATTACGTTCAGAAGTTTTTCAAAGGCAAATGTTTTCAGAAGACTTGCAATGGTTCCAGAAGACTTGAAATGCTTCCAAAAGACTTGATATTACATCTAGAAGACTTAGTGTTGCTCCCAGAAGACTTGAAATGCTTTTAGAAGACTTGATTATGCTTCTAGAAGACTTGATACTGCTTCTAGAAGACTTGATACTCCTTCTAGAAGCCTTAATGCTGATTCTAGAAGGCTTAATGCTGTTTCTAGAAGGGTTAATGCTGTTTCTAGAAGGGTTAATGCTGATTCTAGAACACTTGATATTACTTTCAGAAGTTTTTCAAAAGGAAATATTTCCACAAGACTTGAAATATTTCCAGAAGACTTGCTATGGTTTCAGAAGACTTGATCTGCTTCAAAAAGACTTGATTATGCCTAAGATTAGGAACTGTGTGCAATCGTTACCATTATAATTTGAGAAAGCCTTTAACTTTCCTCTTTAGGACAATATTCTTCAAGCACGACTAACAGTTTTTCACAGATCATAACGTATTTGGAAATTATCTAAAAAAATAAGAAAGCCAACTCAGACATCTGCTGGTTATGTGAATAAGATTTGACATTTGCGTGTGTAAGATTCCAAAAAGCTTTCTTCTTTTTCTAGATGAGTGTCAGAACATCAGGAAAGACGAGCTGATCACAACTAGCTACTGGCTAGGATGATAACCAAGCTGAGAAAGATTCTTCCTTCAGCGGCTGTGAATAAAAGGCTGACTTCCCCTCAGCGGCTATGAATAAAAAGCTTAAGTATACAAGTTTAAACTTTGTTTCTGTTTTACACTGCCTGACTGATGCAGACTCTAAAAGGGAAGAATCAGCACTGAACGTTGATACAACGCTGTAGAAATGCAGCGACTTGAGTGTCAGAACATCAGAAAAGACGAGCTGATCACAACTAGCTACTAGCTTGGATGATAACCAAGCTGAGAAAGATTTTTCCTTCAGCGGTTGTGAATAAAAGGCTGACTTCCTCTCAGCGGCTATGAATAAAAGGCTTAAGTATACAAGTTTAAACTTTGTTTCTGTTTTACACTGCCTGACTGATGGAGACTCTAAAAGGGAAGAATCAGCACTGAACGTTGATACAACGCTGTAGAAATGCAGCGACTTGAGTGTCAGAACATCAGAAAAGACGAGCTGATCACAACTAGCTACTAGCTTGGATGATAACCAAGCTGAGAAAGATTTTTCCTTCAGCGGTTGTGAATAAAAGGCTGACTTCCTCTCAGCGGCTATGAATAAAAGGCTTAAGTATACAAGTTTAAACTTTGTTTCTGTTTTACACTGCCTGACTGATGCAGACTCTAAAAGGGAAGAATCAGCACTGAACGTTGATACAACGCTGTAGAAATGCAGCGACTTGAGTGTCAGAACATCAGAAAAGACGAGCTGATCACAACTAGCTACTAGCTTGGATGATAACCAAGCTGAGAAAGATTCTTCCTTCAGCGGTTGTGAATAAAAGGCTGACTTCCTCTCAGCGGCTATGAATAAAAGGCTTAAGTATACAAGTTTAAACTTTGTTTCTGTTTTACACTGCCTGACTGCTGGAGACTCTAAAAGGGAAGAATCAGTACTGAACGTTGATACAACGCTGTAGAAATGCAGCGACTTGAGTGTCAGAACATCAGAAAAGACGAGCTGATCACAACTAGCTACTAGCTTGGATGATAACCAAGCTGAGAAAGATTCTTCCTTCAGCGGTTGTGAATAAAAGGCTGACTTCCTCTCAGCGGCTATGAATAAAAGGCTTAAGTATACAAGTTTAAACTTTGTTTCTGTTTTACACTGCCTGACTGATGGAGACTCTAAAAGGGAAGAATCAGTACTGAACGTTGATACAACGCTGTAGAAATGCAGCGACTTGAGTGTCAGAACATCAGAAAAGACGAGCTGATCACAACTAGCTACTAGCTTGGATGATAACCAAGCTGAGAAAGATTTTTCCTTCAGCGGTTGTGAATAAAAGGCTGACTTCCTCTCAGCGGCTATGAATAAAAGGCTTAAGTATACAAGTTTAAACTTTGTTTCTGTTTTACACTGCCTGACTGATGGAGACTCTAAAAGGGAAGAATCAGCACTGAACGTTGATACAACGCTGTAGAAATGCAGCGACTTGAGTGTCAGAACATCAGAAAAGACGAGCTGATCACAACTAGCTACTAGCTTGGATGATAACCAAGCTGAGAAAGATTCTTCCTTCAGCGGTTGTGAATAAAAGGCTGACTTCCCCTCAGCGGCTATGAATAAAAGGCTTAAGTATACAAGTTTAAACTTTGTTTCTGTTTTACACTGCCTGACTGATGGAGACTCTAAGAGGGAAGAATCAGCACTGAACGTTAATACAACGCTGTAGAAATGCCGCTTGGCGGTTCCAAAGAAAGATGAGGAATGGGGTTGTTAATGGGTCAATGTATGAACCTCAACCCTACACTCTTCGGCTACTCAAGATGAATGTAAAAAAGGCTAAACCCTAATATTTTTAGTTTTAGATTAAGTTGGGTTGGGTTCAGTTTCGTCTAATGACTTAAAGCTAAACCAAAAGGTTCTATGTCTAATTCTTCAGTGTTAATATTAGCTCTATGTATAGCTGTGATTCGGTTTTGGATTATTATATAATTATATCGAACTAAAACTAGAACTAACACTAGACCTAGAACTAGAAAGATTCAGGTTTAGCCGTGCGTCCCTTTAGACGGCTAAACCCTAATATTTCTAGTTCTAAGTCTAGTGTTAGTTCTGAAGCTAAGTTGGATTTAGTTTCGTCTTAAGAGAGGTACAACCAAACCTAAATGTTTTTCGTTCTAAGTCTACTGTTACATATTAAATGATATGAAGTTTGATATCTAGCTAAAAATTCCAAAAGCCAAAATCTTGAAGGTGTTCTTGAGGGATTTCTACAAAAGTGAAACAAAAATAAATGCGTCAATTAGAGAAGACGTGGTTAGAAGGGAACGGGATAAAAATGACAGGATAAGACGGTAGTCACATTGCCTTTAGGATCGTAAAGCTTGATTGATCGGGACGTCATTCTCGTAAGGGGTTTTGGCACGAACGGGGTTTCGTTTGGAGGTCGTACGAAATTAGATTATTTTCTTCCAGCAGATGGCACCGAGAATATATCTAACAAAAGTTTTGGTCTAACAAAAAAAAATGTAAATATTTATAAACCACTGTTTTGGTGATGTAAATCACTTTTGAGGTGATAATTCCCGCGATGTGAATATACCTAGAATAATACAGGAAACGTTTCAATTTTTTTTTTGGTTACAGCAGCTCCAGTTTTTGCATATAAAAGGTCTGTTTACCCACTTTGGAAGGTAGTGTATACATAAGGGAGCAAAAAACCCTATGAATTTTAATCCGCCGACGGCGACGGCGGCAACGCCACGCCAAAAATAAAATAATAAAAAATCCGAAGCTTGGGTTGAATATAAAAAACCACATTCTACGTTTATGCAATTGGAAATTTTGAGATGTCCTAAAATAAATGGAAAAAAATCGTTTCCATTATTTTCTTTTTATAAAAAAAAAAAGTTGTATTGTAACTATTTGGATTCTGGGACATTTCGGATTTCTCGTTTTACAGCTTTAGAGTTTTATTTAGAATTATCAGATGAATCATTGCGTTTTGTCCTTTCTACACTGCGTCATCACATCAGGTAATTTCTTTATACGTATTTAACAATAAAAAGTTTTTGAGAAAGACTTGAAATGCTTCCAAAAGACTTGATATTGCATTTGGAAGACTTAATGTTGCTCCCAGAAGACTTGAAATGCTTTTAGAAGACTTGATTATGCTTCTAGAAGGCTTGATGCTGCTTCTAGAAGGCTTAATGCTGCTTCTAGAACACTGGATATTACTTTCAGAAGTTTTTCAAAGGCAAATGTTTTCAGAAGACTTGCAATGGTTCCAGAAGGCTTGAACTGCTTCAAAAAGACTTGATAATGCCTCTTGAAAGCATGGTGTTGCTTCCAAAAGGCATGATAGTGCCCCCAGAAGATTTGAAATGCTTCCAAAAGACTTGATATTGCATTTGGAAGACTTAATGTTGTTCCCAGAAGACTTGAAATGCTTTTAGAAGACTTGATTATGCTTCTAGAAGGCTTGATGCTGCTTCTAGAAGGCTTAATGCTGCTTCTAGAACACTTGATATTACTTTCAGAAGTTTTTCAAAGGCAAATGTTTTCAGAAGACTTGCAATGGTTCCAGAAGGCTTGAACTGCTTCAAAAAGACTTGATAATGCCTCTTGAAAGCATGGTGTTGCTTCCAAAAGGCATGATAGTGCCCCTAGAAGACTTGAAATGCTTCAAAAAGATTTGATATTACATCTAGAAGACTTAATGTTGCTCCCAGAAGACTTGAAATGCTTTTAGAAGACTTGATTATGCTTCTAGAAGGCTCGATGCTGCTTCTAGAAGGCTTAATGCTGCTTCTAGAACACTTGATATTACGTTCAGAAGTTTTTCAAAAGGAAGACTTTCAATGGTTCCAGAAGACTTGAACAGCTTCAAAAAGACTTGATAATGCCTCTTGAAAACATGGTGTTGCTTGGGTTAAATATAAAAAACCACATTCTACGTTTATGCAATTGGAAATTTTGAGATGTCCTAAAATAAATGGAAAAAATCGTTTCCATTATTTTCTTTTTATAAAAAAAAGCTGTATTGTAACTATTTGGATTCTGGGACATTTCGGATTTCTCGTTTTACATCTTTAGAGTTTTATTTAGAATTATCAGATGAATCATTGCGTTTTGTCCTTTCTACGCTGCGTCATCACATCAGGTAATTTCTTCATACGTATTTAACAATAAAAAGTTTTTGAGAAAGACTTGAAATGCTTCCAAAAGACTTGATATTGCATTTGGAAGACTTAATGTTGCTCCCAGAAGACTTGAAATGCTTTTAGAAGACTTGATTATGCTTCTAGAAGGCTTGATGCTGCTTCTAGAAGGCTTAATGCTGCTTCTAGAACACTTGATATTACTTTCAGAAGTTTTTCAAAGGCAAATGTTTTCAGAAGACTTGCAATGGTTCCAGAAGGCTTGAACTGCTTCAAAAAGACTTGATAATGCCTCTTGAAAGCATGGTGTTGCTTCCAAAAGGCATGATAGTGCCCCCAGAAGACTTGAAATACTTCCAATAGACTTGATATTACATCTAGAAGACTTAATGTTGCTCCCAGAAGACTTGAAATGCTTTTAGAAGACTTGATTATGCTTCTAGAAGGCTTGATGCTGCTTCTAGAAGGCTTAATGCTGCTTCTAGAACACTTGATATTACTTTCAGAAGTTTTTCAAAGGCAAATGTTTTCAGAAGACTTGCAATGGTTCCAGAAGGCTTGAACTGCTTCAAAAAGACTTGATAATGCCTCTTGAAAGCATGGTGTTGCTTCCAAAAGGCATGATAGTGCCCCTAGAAGACTTGAAATGCTTCAAAAAGATTTGATATTACATCTAGAAGACTTAATGTTGCTCCCAGAAGACTTGAAATGCTTTTAGAAGACTTGATTATGCTTCTAGAAGGCTCGATGCTGCTTCTAGAAGGCTTAATGCTGCTTCTAAAACACTTGATATTACGTTCAGAAGTTTTTCAAAAGGAAGACTTTCAATGGTTCCAGAAGACTTGAACAGCTTCAAAAAGACTTGATAATGCCTCTTGAAAACATGGTGTTGCTTGGGTTAAATATAAAAAACCACATTCTACGTTTATGCAATTGGAAATTTTGAGATGTCCTAAAATAAATGGAAAAAAATCGTTTCCATTATTTTCTTTTGTATTGTAACTATTTGGATTCTGGGACATTTCGGATTTCTCGTTTTACATCTTTAGAGTTTTATTTAGAATTATCAGATGAATCATTGCGTTTTGTCCTTTCTACACTGCGTCATCACATCAGGTAATTTCTTCATACGTATTTAACAATAAAAAGTTTTTGAGAAAGAAACTTTTGGTAGTGTTGACAACATTATTGAGCGAGCGACCCAACTTAGCTTCAGAACTAACACTAAACTAATTATGTTTGGAATAGTTATGGTGCCATTCAAAGGAAGGAATAACATATAACGTTAGGTGAACTTAAAAATAAAGTTGCCATTTAGGAATTAATGTTTGATTTGATTCAGAACAAGATTAATTAAGATTTAAGAGTTTTAGGCAGGTACAATAACATAACTCTTTTTTATTTCCTTCACATTTAGACCGGAATAATTTGAAAATGGTTCATTCTTGAAGTCATTGCGACTTCTAAATCAAAATTAAACGGCTGCCCCCGAAGTAGGCGTTTATCTGCAGTGTACCGAGCGCGTTCCTCGACTATAAATCCGGCTTATTTATCGCCGTGGGCGAAGGCGTCGGCGGCGTTGCCCCATCTCCAAGTCGTTTATTGCGGAATAGGGCTCCGCCACCGTTACCGTTCGCCCATTTGTTTCCTCGTCCTTACCTTAGCTAAAGCTACAGCCGGAAACGAATCCCAAGCAAGTTCGTGCTCTTCACCCCGTTTCCCTAAACGTTGTCCCCGCAGGATTCTGGCAGCCGTCACGGTGGACACTCCCATGCCATCTCCGACAAATAGAATGACATTCTTCGCGTGTGGTCTTGTGTCCGACGCATATTGCAGTCGTTTTCTCATTGCAATTCTGGCTTGTTCGTACCAGTACTCGTGGTCTGCAAAATAAGAAAAGAATGTTACAAGAATTTGAATGAAATGAGTTGAAGAAACGTTAAGGCTGGAAATCCACGTTGATCTCAGATAATGGCAGGTTAAATATCTCGGGGGGGATTGCAAATTTGCGCTCCGGAAACTCGCGGAACTAGCTCCTTAAGGAATCTATAAGTAATTTGGGCGGTGCGAGCGCGATTTATGAGAATACCTTCTGGGATTTATCGACCTGGGAGAAACGGGATGGCCACATTAATCCCAACCAGCACTGATTGGAGTTGATCGGCATAATCAACTTGAAATTAAGATAAGTTTACTTTCAAATGAAACGTTTAAATCGATGAGAACAACAATAAGAAGTATGAAATCGTAATACTCAATCATCCGTTCAACCGTTGTAATCGTACTCAAAGACTTTATAATTCCCAACGGAAACTGTCCCATATTTCTAGATTCGTTCTCTTCCTTGCATTTTTCTCCTCAAAACGTAAAGACGTAACTTTATTTTACTTGTTTCAAAGAAAATGTTCTTATATTTGATGTTTTTTTTTTCGTGTGCGGAAAAGTATGAAATTGCAAAAGAAAGTTAGCCAACATTTTTCTATCCCCCAATTAAATAGGATTTTAAAAGTTCCCAATCAATTTTGATAAAAAATGTCGCATTTGAAAGCTGAATCCTCGACAAATACTAAGGTGGAAATGCTCGATTTTAATTTTTTTTATATTGCTTAATTAACTCATTTCATCATATCTTTTTAACAGCCTCAATATCGTATTTAGATTATTTACAAATTGTACAATTTCAAATTTTGTTGACGATTTGTTGAGATCGCTTGCGGACATAAAATATTAATACAAAATCGTTGATTTTGAAAGATTTTAGCACCTCGCCCGACGATTTGAGGCAAAATTGATCGCTTTATCAATTACTACCTCTGTCCGAAAATAGTTGCTACATTTTAGTTCAATGCAATAAATATTGTAAATATTTAAAGGTAAAGTGATGTATTGTATTCAAAGGACCATGTCCAAAATACAACTTAACTATCGTCTTTGATTTGGGATAAGTAACTGTCAAATGTTAAATTTGAATGTTTAAGCAACTTAACCGCTGCTTTTAAAAAATGGTGAGAAATATTACGGGAATTAGTGAAAAAGTTGGTAAAAAGGGTGGAGAATTTAGTAACGATCAACCTAAGCAAATTTTACATTATTTATTGCAAAATGTGACGGACGAAAAACTTAATAGAAATGCGTAAATGCTGCTGCACGTAAGTTTTGTTATAGCCGTTCAACCATTTCCAAATTGTTAATGTTTCAAATGCAACACTTCGCCCGCAAGCGACCTTGGCGATTTGAGGTGAAATCGTTCCTTGTATGCCTTAGTAAATATACAAAGTTTCCTTTAAGACGATTTTATTCTCATTCCGCCGAGGTCGCTTGCGGGCGAGGCGCTACAATCTTCCAAAATGAAGAAGTTCGTGTTAATGTTTTACATCCAAGGCCTCGCCCGCAAGCGACCTCGGCGATTTGAGGCGAAATCGTTCCTTGTATGCCTTAGTAAATATACAAAGGCTCCTTTAAGACGATGTTATTCTCACTCCGCCGAGGTCGTTTGCGGGCGAGGCGTTACAATTTTCCAAAATGAAAGATTTCGTGTTAATGTTTTACATCCAGGGCCTCGCCCGCAAGCGACCTCGGCGATTTGAGGCGAAATCGTTCCTTGTATGCCTTAGTAAATATACAAAGTTTCCTTTAAGACGATTTTATTCTCATTCCGCCGAGGTCGCTTGCGGGCGAGGCGCTACAATCTTCCAAAATGAAGGAGTTCGTGTTAATGTTTTACATCCAAGGCCTCGCCCGCAAGCGACCTCGGCGATTTGAGGCGAAATCGTTCCTTGTATGCCTTAGTAAATATACAAAAGCTCCTTTAAGACGATGTTATTCTCACTCCGCCGAGGTTGCTTGCGGGCGAGGCGCTACAATTTTCCAAAATGAACGATTTCGTGTTAATGTTTTACATCTAGGGCCTCGCCCGCAAGCGACCTCGGCGATTTGAGGCGAAATCGTTCCTTGTATGCCTTAGTAAATATACAAAGGCTCCTTTAAGACGATTTTATTCTCACTCCGCCGAGGTCATTTGCGGGCGAGGCGTTACAATTTTCCAAAATGAAAGATTTCGTGTTAATGTTTTACATCCAGGGCCTCGCCCGCAAGCAACCTCGGCGATTTGAGGCGAAATCGTTCCTTGTATGCCTTAGTAAATATACAAAGTTTCCTTTAAGACGATTTTATTCTCATTCCGCCGAGGTCGCTTGCGGGCGAGGCGCTACAATCTTCCAAAATGAAGGAGTTCGTGTTAATGTTTTACATCCAAGGCCTCGCCCGCAAGCGACCTCGGCGATTTGAGGCGAAATCGTTCCTTGTATGCCTTAGTAAATATACAAAAGCTCCTTTAAGACGATGTTATTCTCACTCCGCCGAGGTTGCTTGCGGGCGAGGCGCTACAATTTTCCAAAATGAACGATTTCGTGTTAATGTTTTACATCTAGGGCCTCGCCCGCAAGCGACCTCGGCGATTTGAGGCGAAATCGTTCCTTGTATGCCTTAGTAAATATACAAAGGCTCCTTTAAGACGATTTTATTCTCACTCCGCCGAGGTCATTTGCGGGCGAGGCGTTACAATTTTCCAAAATGAAAGATTTCGTGTTAATGTTTTACATCCAGGGCCTCGCCCGCAAGCAACCTCGGCGATTTGAGGCGAAATCGTTCCTTGTATGCCTTAGTAAATATACAAAGGCTCCTTTAAGACGATATTATTCTTACTCCGCCGAGGTTGCTTGCGGGCAAGGCGCTACAATTTTCCAAAATGAACGATTTCGTGTTAATGTTTTACATCCAGGGCCTCGCCCGCAAGCGACCTCGGCGATTTGAGGCGAAATCGTTCCTTGTATGCCTTAGTAAATATACAAAGGCTCCTTTAAGACGATTTGATTCTCACTCCGCCGAGGTCGTTTGCGGGCGAGGCGTTACAATTTTCCAAAATGAAAGATTTCATGTTAATGTTTTACATCCAGGGCCTCGCCCGCAAGCAACCTCGGCGATTTGAGGCGAAATCGTTCCTTGTATGCCTTAGTAAATGTACAAAGTCTCCTTTAAGACAATTTTATCCTCACTCCGCCAAGGTCGTTTGCGGGCGAGGAGCTACAATCTTCCAAAATGAACGATTTCGTGTTAATGTTAAAATTCTGCGCCTTGCCCGCAATCGACCTCGGCGATTTGAAGCGAAATCGTTCTTTGTATGCCTTAGTAAATATACAAAGTCTCCTTTAAGACAATTTTATCCTCACTCCGTCGAGGTCGTTTGCGGGCGCGGTGCTACAATCTTCCAAAATGAACGATTTCGTGTTAATATTTTACATCCACGGCCTCGCCCGCAAGCGACCTCGGCGATTTGAGGCGAAATCGTTCCTTGTATATCTTTGTAAATGTTAAAAGGAAACTTTAAACTTTTTTTTACGATTTTATTCTTACTCCGCCGAGGTCGCTTGTGTGTGAGACGCTACAATCTTCCAAAATGAATGATTTCGAGTTAATATTTCAAATCCAGGGCCTCGACCGCAAACGATCTTGGCGGAGTGAAAGTAAAATCCTCTTAGATTTTATATATTTACTACTTCCTCTGTCTGAAAATAGTTGCTACATTTCAGTTTAAATTTTGTCCGGAAATAGTTGCTACAGTTCAGTTTGAAACAAGTTAAAGAATGCCAAAACAATGACTCAACAATTAATGTAGATTCTAAGAAAAATAAATGCGGTCGAAAAGTGAAAGATTATCGCCATCAAATTTCAAACATTTCCTCCCTTCCTTTATGTAAAAGAACGACCTTAAGGTCATTAGATTATGCGTGTAAAATTCCAAGTACATTGCATGACAGAATAAAAAAAGGAAAGGAAATAAAAAGAATCACTACTTCTAGTTTTGTTAAACCATTGCTGACTGAAGAAAATAAACGCCGCCGAATCGAATTTTGCTTGAATTTTTTATTGCCATCGGGGTATTTTGAGAACTTGCTAGATTATGTACATATTGACGAAAAATGGTTCTACTTAACTAGAACTAAAAAGAGTTTTTACATATCTTCCGAAGAAGAACACCCCTATAGACCCTGTAAAAGTAAAAGATTCATTACAAAGGTAATGTTTATGGCAGCAGTGGCTCGTCCACGTTGGGATTTTCATAAGAAAGCATATTTTGATGGAAAATTAGGAATTTGGCCATTTGTTTCTTCTTCACCAGTTAAAAGAAACAGCAAAAATCGAACTAAAGGCACTTTAGTAACCAAAACTGTAGAAACAGTCAAAAAAGAAGAAATAAGAAAAATGATTCTGCATAATTTAGTTCCAGCAATACGCAATAAATGGCCTGTTGGTTCTAGGAAAAATACAATATACTTATATACAACAAGACAATGCAAAACCGCATTTGTACAGTAACGATCCTACATTAACCCAGGCATTTAGTGCAGATGGTTGGGATATTCAACGGAAATGTCAACCACCAAACGAAAAGTCCTGACTTAAATGTACTGGATTTAGGTTTTTTCAATTCAATTCAATCAGTTCAACATCAATTACCCCAAAAAATATCGATGAACTGATCGATGCAGTGAGAAAGTCCTTTTGGGGTATAAATAGAGAAACTTTAGACAATGTATTTATTTCATTGCAAAAAGCAATGGAGTGTACATTATTTCATAAAGGTTCTAACGTAATCAAGATTTATAGAGTTCGACTTTACTGTCCATTAAATGTGACGAAAATGCTGTTAAAACGGCTAAAGAATATTTGAGTAACTGTTAACTGCTTAGTATAATGTACTTCTATAAATAAGTTTAAGTTATTGTCTCTTGTATTTTCAGCTTCTTTCAACTCTGTTGATTGACATTGAAAATATATATATATAATGTAGATATTATTGTCGGACAAATTTCAACCTGAACTGATGCAACTATTTCCGGACAAAATTTAAACTGAAATGTAGCAACTATTTTCGGACAGAGGAAGTGTGTTGCTTGCGGCCGAGGCTCTGGATTTGAAATATTAACTCGAAATCATTCATTTTGGAAGATTGTAGCGTCTCACACACAAGCGACCTCGGCGGAGTAAGAATAAAATCGTAAAAAAAAAGTTTAAAGTTGCCTTTTAACATTTACAAAGATATAGAAGGAACGATTTCACCTCAAATCGCCGAGGTCGCTTGCGGGCGAGGCGCTGAATTTGAACATTAACACGAAATCGTTCATCTTTGAAGATTGTAGCTCCTCGCTCGCAAACGACCTCGATGGAGTTAGGATAAAATTGTCTTAAAGGAGACTTTGTATATTTACTAAGGCATACAAGGAACGATTTCGCCTCAAATCGCCGAGGTCGATTGCGGGCGAGGCGCTGAATTTGAACATTAACACGAAATCGTTCATCTTTGAAGATTGTAGCTCCTCGCCCGCAAACGACCTCGATGGAGTCAGGATAAAATTGTCTTAAAGGAGACTTTGTATATTTACTAAGGCATACAAGGAACGACCTCGCCTCAAATCGCCGAGGTCGCTTGCGGGCGACGCGCTGAATTTGAACATTAACACGAAATCGTTCATCTTTGAAGATTGTAGCTCCTCGCCCGCAAACGACCTCGATGGAGTGAGGATAAAATTGTCTTAAAGGAGACTTTGTATATTTACTAAGGCATACAAGGAACGATTTCGCCTCAAATCGCCGAGGTCGCTTGCGGGCAACGCGCTGAATTTGAACATTAACACGAAATCGTTCATCTTTGAAGATTGTAGCTCCTCGCCCGCAAACGACCTCGATGGAGTTAGGATAAAATTGTCTTAAAGGAGACTTTGTATATTTACTAAGGCATACAAGGAACGATTTCGCCTCAAATCGCCGAGGTCGCTTGCGAGCGGGGCGCTGAATTTGAACATTAACACGAAATCGTTAATTTTTGAAGATTGTAGCTCCTCGCCCGCAAACGACCTCGGCGGAGTGAGGATAAAATTGTCTTAAAGGAGCCTTTGTATATTTACTAAGGCATACAAGGAACGATTTCGCCTCAAATTACCGAGGTCGTTTGCGGGCGAGGCCTTGGACGTAAAACATTAACACGAACTCCTTCATTTTGGAAGATTGTAGCGCCTCGCCCGCAAGCGATCTCGGCGGAATGAGAATAAAATCATCGTAAACGAGACTTTGCATATTTACTAAGGCATACAAGGAACGATTTCGCCACAAATCGTCGAGATCGTTTACAGGCGAGGCGCTGGATTTGAAACATTAACATGAAATCCTTCATTTTGGAAGATTGTAGCGCCTCGTCCGTAAGTGACTTCGACGGAGTGAGAATAAAATCGTCTTAAAGGGGACTTTATATATTTACAAAGATATACAAGAAACGATTTCGCTTCGAATTGCCGAGATCGCTTGCGGGCGAGGCCCTGGATGTAGAACATTAACACGAAATCGTTCATTTTGGAAAATTGTAGCGCCTCGCCCGCAAGCGACCTCGACGGAGTGAGAATAAAATCGTCTTAAAGGAGCCTTTGTATATTTACTAAGGCATACAAGGAACGATTTCGCCTCAAATCGCCGAGGTCGCTTGCGGGCGAGGCGCTATATTTGAAACATTAACACGAAATCCTTCATTTTGGAAGTTGTAGCGCCTCGTTCGCAAGCGACCTCGGTGGAATGAGAATAAAATCGTCTTAAAAAAGACTTATTATATTTATTAAGGCATACAAGGAACGATTTCACTTCGAATCGCCGAGGTCGCTTGCGGGCGAGGCCCTGGATGTAAAACATTAACAGGAAATCTTTCTTTTTGAAAGATTGTAGCGCCTCGCCCGCAAGCGACCTCGGCGAAGTAAAAACAAAATCGTCTTAATATTATATTATATATTTGCTAAAATATACAAGGAATGATTTCCCTTCAAATCACCAAGGTCGCTTGCTGATGAGGCATTGGATTTGAAACATTAACACCAAATCATTCATTTTAGAGATTGTAGCGCCTCGCCCGCAGGCGACCTCGGCGGAGTGAGAATAAAATCGTCTTAAAGGAGATTTTGTATATTTACTAAGGCATACAAGGAACTTTGCGTCTGAAGACGCACGTCTAAACCGAAACTTTCTAGTACTAGGTCTAGTGTTAGTTCGATGTAAATATACAAGTTAAGACTGAATAACAACTAAAAATGGAGCCAACACTAACGTTATAGTTAATATTAGACCTAGAACGAAAAATATTTGGGTTTATTATCTCTTTTAAAACGGAACTCAATCAAACCCATCATTAGAACTAAAACTAGACATGCAACTAGAAACGTTAGAATTTAGCCGTCTTAAAAAACGTACGGAAAGATTTTCAATATTTCAAGAAAGTTTTGAACAGAGTTAAATCTTGGGGCGTTTTTTGTCTAACACCCGGAATATATTGATTGTATTTTATGACTGTTAATTTAATGAAAAATACTTCCCGTAACATAGGTATTTAACAAAACGAATTCCCAGCAACTGTAAATTCAATTCTCGACAGAAATATTTGTTCCGCGCATTTTTTTAAAAATAAAATTTATTCACCATTTTTGTTATTTAAATAGCTCGCCACGGAAACGTTGCAATCACCCCCACACAAATGAAATGATAAACGAACCATAATTTCGTCGCATTTTTTTTTAAATCGTCGAATAATGAATTCATTACCCCAAAAACCGTTTTTAGCGAATAATTTTAATTCTGGTATTTACTCACACCGAAATCATTTTCAATAAACTTGTTAAAATTGTTGTGTTATTGTAACTCGCAAACAAACTCCCGGTGCATATTTAATACCTCGCGGAAATTAAACTGGCAATTGTGTGCTAAATTAGTTTTGGGTCCCGGGATTTCATTAAAAATCATGCGCCGCGCCCGATTTTGCAAAAAATAAAACCGACCGTATTAATTATGAATATTAGGAAAATATTTCTCATTCCACCACGTTATAAGCGATACGCAAATATGCTTTATGATAATCGATTTTATGTCCCTCATATTCGTATGCCCGGGTGCGTCCGTTATTATTACCGGTACCAGTCGTCGGATTCAATGACAAACAGCGAATAATAATTTATAATGTTTGCCGAGGATTGCTTTCGCAAAAAAATCAGATATTAATTAATTAATGTATACGAACACGAACGCGGTGATTTAATATTGACGATGTTTATCCGAATACGATTACGAGGTGAATTAATCGTCGTAACAAACTTGTCCCGATTAATTATCAGATTGATTGTGTTTTTCAATAATATTGAACGCTCTATTTAACTTTGTTTTACGTAAACGACTCTAATTTAATGCTGATTAGTTGATTTAAAAGCGAACGTGGGTGCGCCTATTTAATGGATTATTTATGTGATTTTGATTATGTTTTAAATGATTCATTCGAACACAAATGCAAAGTTCTAAACCCTCTAACACACTCACTCTGATTATCTACATCCCACAAATTAAACTACCTGAATGTCAAGTAATTCATTTCAATCGTTTAAATTGTATGTACTTAATTAATAAATTAGAGATAGATTTAATTTGTTATTTTGTGAAATTATTAGATTATTGAGTGAATCGTTTATGAGTTATGATCACATAAAAAATGTGATTTTTTTGATTTTTGTATTTATTCCCAATATTTTAATCAATAGAGATATCGAATTGTGCATTTCCACTTCCATATTGGTCGGGGATTAAGTTTCCGAGTGAGGCATTGTTTATCAATATCGGTTGAGTGGTTCTCTATCTGTATTCTATTTCATACAAATTAATTTTATCTTATTGCGGGCTAAACTTCTGTGTTGGTGTGCATAAACAATTAACCAAACGCGTTGTCATTTTAAGAGCTGTATAAAGACAACGGAAGAGTTGAAATCGACTTTGATTATTGAGTCTCTTATAAAACGATTTTATTTTCACTCCGCCAAGGTTATTTGTGGACGAGGCGCTACATTTTTCCAAAATAAACGATTTAATGTAAACTTATGTTAAATTTTATGTGTTTCTTGTATATCTTTGTAAATATTAAAGTCTTCTTTAAGACGATTTTATTCTCACTCCGCCGAGGTCGGTTGCGGGAGAGGCGTTACAATCTTCTAAAATGAATGATTTGGTGTTAATGTTTCAAACCCAGTGCCTCGTTAGCAAGCGACCTTGGCGATTTGAGGGGAAATCGTTCTTTGTATATTATAGTAAACCGCTAAACCGAAACTTTCTAGTACTAAGTCTAGTGTTAGTTCTAGTTTTAACTGCCATTGAGTGCTATTTTATTGTTGCAAATTCTTCTGGAACTAAAAGTATAACTAATTACAAAAGTCACTTCGAACCAGTTTCTGAAGAAGGTTGTAACATTCAAACATTTTTTCAAAAAACGCGCCACAAAACCCGAAAATTCTAGTTTTAGATCTAGTATTAATCTTAGTAATAGTTCTAGTAATAGTTTTAATGTTAGTGATAAAGTTAGTTCTAATTTTAGTGAAATTTTATGATTGACAAACAACATTATGCAACAACGACGATCACGAATGTTTGGCTAACTTCTTCATAAATTAATCCCATTGAATATTTTTTGAAAACCTAGATATAAAGAGCAAATTTATGACCATTTGGCTAAGTTTATATTCAAAAGTGACTTCGGAGACATCGGTTGTCTAAAAGTATCACAAATAGCACGATTCTATTAACACAAAATCTATTAATATTGCTTTCCAAATTCTAAAGATTAAGAAAAAGTCTAAAATTATATTTTCTATCATTCCACTGATTATTTAGTCGAATTTGTCTGGCACTCCATTTTCTTAACTTCTTTAAGAGCAATGTCCGATATCTTGTAGAAACCTTGCAAAAATTCTGGCAGAAAATTGTAAAAAGTACTTTTCGAAATTCATGCTAATTTGTCTGTCTACTTTCAAACTTCTTTGATGGCAACAACACCGCTTAAGTATTCTTCAATTTGTTGCAAAGAAACCAGCAAAGCAAAACCTTCCTAAATCAACCCAACCCAACCAAACCCAACCCAACCTAGTGAATATCAAATAACATTATTGACGAAACGAAGAACAATAAGAGTGCTGATGTTCTACAGGAAGCCATGTGGAATTCTGGCAACAGTATCAAGTCTTCTGGAAGCATTGCAAGTCTTCCAGAGGCAATATCTACACTTCTGGAAGTATTTAACGATGATACTTCCTTAAGTATGCAGCAGGAAATATCAAAATGTTAAAATCGACAATTTTAGTTATAAACATAGGGTGTAACTTGAGAACCAAAACAGATACAAATAAATGTCATTAATAAAATGGTTCATAATTATCCCAAAATACATAATTTATTACCAGATAAAGCCTAACGATGACACCTCCTTATGTATGCAGCAGGAAATATCAAAATGTTAAAATCGACAATTTTAATTACAAACATAGGTTGTAACTCGAGAACCAAAACAGATACAATTAAATGGCATTAATAAAATTGTTCATAATTATCCCAAAAAACATAATTCATTACCAGATAATAATAATAATAATAATAATAATATATTTATTAGTGTTAACACCAAATTGGTTTACACAAGTCAATAAAGTGATTACAGGTCGTGAGACTAAAAATATACAAACATGCAAAAAATACGCAATATATATACACTCAAAAGGACAAGGATCATCGTCGACCGTCGGGAGGGTGCACTATAAAGTCATCAGCATCATAAAAGGCTTTATCCAATAAATAATTTTTAATTAACACGCAAAACTTGTTGTAAGATAGATCACGAATGCTGCATGGTAGTGCATTGAAAAATCTAATGCTGTGGTGGTTAACCGCATAACGAGACCTTGTCAGCCTTAGGTATTCCGGTCGAATATCATTTGCAAAACGAGTGTCGTAGGCGTGGACGAGCTCGCGCGCGGCAATCTCTCTATTTCTGTGTCGAAACTTGACTGATTCTAAAATAAAAAGACTAGGTAAAGTTAAAATCCTTAGCTGGCTGAAGGCCCGTCTACAGTCATCTCCATAGTTCAGTCCAGCAATAACACGGATCGCCCTCCTCTGGACGGCAAACAACAGTTTAGAGGCAGGGGAGTGACCCCAAAGCAGCAAACCATATAAAAGCTGAGACTGTAGAAATGAAAAATAGCATGTCCTTAGTACGTGCATGGACACCACGCTGGACAGACGACGTAACAGAAAAACTACCGAGCTCAAGCGTTTCCCGAGTGATTCAACGTGACTGTGCCAAGTTAGCTCTGAATCAATCAGAACACCAAGAAATCTACTGGAGACTATAGGGGAATCATTGGTACGTAGGGTGAACGTCATGTTTATAGTCTTTGACTGGTTCAGTACGAGTCGATTATCATTGAACCATTTTGCCGCCTTAGATGTAAGGTCGGACTGCCGTGCTATGGCGGCATCCCGTGTAGGAGCTTTCGATATCAGGGTGGTGTCATCCGCGTATAACACAGACGCACCATCATTCAGGGAACCAGGAAGGTCGTTAATGTAAATTAAAAAAAGGAGGGGTCCCAGGATCGAACCCTGAGGAACCCCATAGTAAAGAAGATAAAGCCTAACGATGACATTTCCTAATGTAAGTAGCTGGAAACACCAAGATGTCAAAATCGACAATTTTGGTTATGAACATAGATTGTAACTCGAGAACCAAAATAGATAGAAATAAATGTCATTAATAAAAATTGTTCATAATTATTCCAAAATATATAATTCATTACCAGATAAAGCCTAACGATGACATTTCCTAATGTATGTAGCTGGAAACATCGAGATGTCAAAATTGACAATTTTGGTTATGAACATAGATTGTAACTCGAGAACCAAAATAGATAGAAATAAATGTCATTAATAAAAATTGTTCATAATTATTCCAAAATACATAATTCATTACCAGATAAAGCCTAACGATGACACTTCCTAATGTATGTAGCTGGAAATATCAAGATGTCAAAATTGACAATTTTGGTTATGAACATAGATTGTAACTCGAGAACCAAAATAGATAGAAATAAATGTCATTAATAAAAATTGTTCATAATTATTCCAAAATACATAATTCATTACCAGATAAAGCCTAACGATGACACTTCCTAATGTATGTAGCTGGAAATATCAAGATGTCAAAATTGACAATTTTGGTTATGAACATAGATTGTAACTCGAGAACCAAAATAGATAGAAATAAATGTCATTAATAAAAATTGTTCATAATTATTCCAAAATACATAATTCATTACCAGATAAAACCTAAAGATGACACCTTTTTATGTATGCAGTAGGAAATATGAAAATGTTAAAATCAACAATTTTAATTACAAACATAGGTTGTAACTCGAGAACCAAAACAGATACAATTAAATGTCATTAATAAAATTGTTCATAATTATCCCAAAAAAACATAATTCATTACCAGATAAAGCCTAACGATAACACCTCCTTATGTATGCTGCAGGAAATATGAAAATGTTGAAATCAATAATTTTAATTACAGACATAGATTGTAACTCGAGAACCAAAACAGATACAATTAAATGTCGTTAATAAAATTGTTCATAATTATCCCAAAATATATAATTCATTACCAGATAAAGCCTAACGATGACACTTCCTAATGTATGTAGCTGGAAACATCGAGATGTCAAAATCGACAATCTTGGTTATGAACATAGATTGTAACTCGAGAACCAAAATAGATAGAAATAAATGTCATTAATAAAAATTGTTCATAATTATCCCAAAATACATAATTCATTACCAGATAAAGCCTAACGATGACATTTCCTAATGTATGTAGCTGGAAACATCGAGATGTCAAAATCGACAATTTTGGTTATGAACATAGCCTGTAACTCGAGAACCAAAATAGATAGAAATAAATGTCATTAATAAAAATTGTTCATAATTATTTCAAAATACATAATTCATTACCAGATAAAGCCTAACGATGACACTTCCTAATGTATGTAGCTGGAAATATCAAGATGTCAAAATCGACAATTTTAGTTATAAACATAGATTGTAACTTGAGAACCAAAATAGATAGAAATAAATGTCATTAATAAAAATTGTTCATAATTATTTCAAAATACATAATTCATTACCAGATAAAGCCTAACGATGACACTTCCTAATGTATGTAGCTGGAAATATCAAGATGTCAAAATCGACAATTTTAGTTATAAACATAGATTATAACTTGAGAACCAAAATAGATAGAAATAAATGTCATTAATAAAAATTGTTCATAATTATTTCAAAATACATAATTCATTACCAGATAAAGCCTAACGATGACACTTCCTAATGTATGTAGCTGGAAATATCAAGATGTCAAAATCGACAATTTTAGTTATAAACATAGATTATAACTTGAGAACCAAAATAGATAGAAATAAATGTCATTAATAAAAATTGTTCATAATTATTTCAAAATATATAATTCATTACCAGATAAAGCCTAACGATGACACTTCCTAATGTATGTAGCTGGAAATATCAAGATGTCAAAATCGACAATTTTGGTTATGAACATAGATTGTAACTCGAGAGCCAAAATAGATACAAATGAATGTCATTAACAAAATTGTTCATAATTATCTCAAAAAACATAATTCATTACCAGATAAAGCGTAACGATGACACCTCCTTATGTACGCAGCAGGAAATATGAAAATGTTGAAATCAACAATTTTAATTACAAACATAGGTTGTAACTCGAGAACCAAAACAGATACAATTAAATGTCGTTAATAAAATTGTTCATAATTATCCCAAAATATATAATTCATTACCAGATAAAGCCTAACGATGGCACTTCCTAATGTATGTAGCTAGAAACATCAAGATGTCAATGATTTGATTTTATTATATTACAATACACTAGACATAAAACTAGAACCATTAAGATTTAGCAGTCTAAAGAAACGTGCGGCTAAATCCTAATGTTGCTAGTTCTAGATCTTGCGTTAATACTAAGCTAGGTTGTAGGTCTAATATTAGTCATATTTTTAGTTCCAGAAGAATTTATAACAATCAAGCATTGAATAGGTATTAAAACTAGAACTAACACTAGATCTAGTACTAGAAAGATTCAGGTTTAGCCGTGCGTTTAAAGACGCACGGCTAAACCGAAACGAAGGTAGTGCGTAACCTACCTTAACTTTTCACTCTTATGACTATGACTACGACTAAGACTAAAACACGTTGCATGAACCCACCATAAATGTTTTTCCTTCTAGTTCTAGTATTAATTCTAACGTTAATTTAGCCTAAATAACGTTTGAATAACAACTAACACTAGAACTAATACTTCCACTAACACTAAAACTAACTTTATTTTTTAATGTGTTTACTTCATTTGTTATATTCTTTATTAGTATCCAAATATAGAACCAATTTCTTGCTTCACAAATTAAGGGTAACGATAAAGAATCAGAGTTTGTTAGCGTAACGAGGATCGTATGGGGGCAATAAAAAGGTCAAAGGTAATTGCTCGACCGAGCTCTTCCCCGAAGGCACACTATCTACGAACGGTCCACGGTCCATCTGCATTCCCGTCCGGTTTAATTGCCCCATTTCGGCGTCCCAACGTTAACGGCACTAGGACCCCGATGAAAACCCCAACACTACTCCAACCCTATCCATTCGGGGGGGTGGTGACTGTTTACCTAATTTAATGTAACGTAAACGTGAAGTGTGGACGGTACAGACGGAAACAAATACCATCCGACCGAGGAAAGCTCGTGCTCTTGGTACCGTTTTGGCAGTTCGAGCGTGAAAATTTAATGCGTCAGGTGCGCGGGGGGTGTGGTGTTAACGAGAAAGAGAGATAGGTAGGAATGGCGTGTTTGGCCCCGTTGTTTTCCCGGTGGATAGAGGAAGAGACTTGGGTTAAACGAGGATGTGGGGATGTGTCGTCAACGCTTTCCATTGTATACTATGCACGTGGACGGGTTCGGCGATGGGACAACCAAGCGTTAGGGGTTGGAAAAGGGGTGGGTTAATGCAAATTCGACAAGGGGTTCGTGTACCATAGGCGTATAGGGTATAGATTGCACATGAAGGTGCATTACCATGTTTTTTCTATTTTTTTCGATTCCTTTTTATTTTTTTTACTTTGTTTAGGGTTGAGTCGATTGTTTTTGCTGGTACTCTATTTTTTGTTCATTTCGATAGAGAACCACCACCTGTTCCAATTGGAATAGATGTCCATATTGAATCTAAACCAGAATAATTACTTATCGTTTTTGTCGTTATTTAATTTGTTCCAAATTTATTTTTTTAATATCAACGTTGATGAGGAAATTGGAATAACTACAACAAAATTTAATTAAAACTCGTTTAAATCCAATATAATAAAATCATAACATCAATTTTATGTAAAACTAAATTGATACATCATGAAGCTTTAGCATACAGGTTTGATTTGAAAGCTGATATAAAAAGTGTTGCAAATATATTAACAACGGTTTTCTCAATATATGAAAACAATTATGGATAGAAATAACATCAAAGGGAATTAAATAAAATGAAATACTAAGCTAATCAAATATCATTTGTGTTGCTTTATCCAACGAAAATTCGAGTTAATAATTCGAAAAAGTCGAGTTAATAATCATCCAAGTTTAATAACTCATATCTTACAAAATAATTGAGATATCATGATGAAATAAAAAACGTTTTAAAGACAATTTTATACAGATTCAACATCAAAAAGCCCATTTCTTCAAATCCGCAATTTTTGATTTAAGATTTCTTTTTAGTATAAGTACACATTTTGATATAGAGACAACATTAAGAAACAATATCTTAAGAAGTAATTGAGATATCGCGATAAAATAAGTAGAGTTTTAAAGCAAATTTTAAGAGTCATAAAGAGTATTTCTTTAAAACATTAACCTTCAATGTTTGATCTTTTGTTGAGATTCGAGTAAACATTGCGATAATCACAAAAATCGAGTTAATAATCATCAAAGTTTAATAACTCACATCTTACAAAATAATTGAGATATCAAGATGAAATAAAAAACGTTTTAAATACAATTTTATACAGATTCAACATCAAAAAGCCCATTTCTTCAAATCCGCAATTTTTGATTTAGGATTTCTTTTTAGTATAAGTACACATCTTGATATAGAGACAACATTAAGAAACAATATCTTAAGAAGTAATTGAGATATCGCGATAAAATAAGTAGAGTTTTAAAGCAAATTTTAAGAGTCATAAAGAGTATTTCTTTAAAACATTAACCTTCAATGTTTGATCTTTTGTTGAGATTCGAGTAAACATTGCGATAATCACAAAAATCGAGTTAATAATCATCAAAGTTTAATAACTCACATCTTACAAAATAATTGAGATATCAAGATGAAATAAAAAACGTTTTAAATACAATTTTATACAGATTCAACATCAAAAAGCCCATTTCTTCAAATCCGCAATTTTTGATTTAGGATTTCTTTTTAGTATAAGTACACATCTTGATATAGAGACAACATTAAGAAACAATATCTTAAGAAGTAATTGAGATATCGCGATAAAATAAGTAGAGTTTTAAAGCAAATTTTAAGAGTCATAAAGAGTATTTCTTTAAAACATTAACCTTCAATGTTTGATCTTTTGTTGAGATTCGAGTAAACATTGCGATAATCACAAAAATCGAGTTAATAATCATCAAAGTTTAATAACTCACATCCTACAAAATATTTGAGATATCAAGATGAAATAAAAAACGTTTTAAAGACAATTTTATACAGATTCAACATCAAAAATCCTATTTCTTCAAATCCGCAATTTTTGGTTTAAGGTTTCTTTTTAATATAAGCACACATCTTGATATAGAGACAACATTAAGAAACAATATCTTAAGAAGTAATTGAGATATCGCGATAAAATAAGTAGAGTTTTAAAGCAAATTTTAAGAGTCATAAAGAGTATTTCTTTAAAACATTAACCTTCAATGTTTGATCTTTTGTTGAGATTCGAGTAAACATTGCGATAATCACAAAAATCGAGTTAATAATCATCAAAGTTTAATAACTCACATCTTACAAAATAATTGAGATATCAAGATGAAATAAAAAACGTTTTAAATACAATTTTATACAGATTCAACATCAAAAAGCCCATTTCTTCAAATCCGCAATTTTTGATTTAGGATTTCTTTTTAGTATAAGTACACATCTTGATATAGAGACAACATTAAGAAACAATATCTTAAGAAGTAATTGAGATATCGCGATAAAATAAGTAGAGTTTTAAAGCAAATTTTAAGAGTCATAAAGAGTATTTCTTTAAAACATTAACCTTCAATGTTTGATCTTTTGTTGAGATTCGAGTAAACATTGCGATAATCACAAAAATCGAGTTAATAATCATCAAAGTTTAATAACTCACATCTTACAAAATAGTTGAGATATCAAGATGAAATAAAAAACGTTTTAAATACAATTTTATACAGATTCAACATCATAAAGCCCATTTCTTCAAATCCGCAATTTTTGATTTAGGATTTCTTTTTAGTATAAGTACACATCTTGATATAGAGACAACATTAAGAAACAATATCTTAAGAAGTAATTGAGATATCGCGATAAAATAAGTAGAGTTTTAAAGCAAATTTTAAGAGTCATAAAGGGTATTTCTTTAAAACATTAATCTTCAATTTTTGATCTTTTGTTGACATTCGAGTGAACATTGCGATAATCACAAAAGTCGAGTTAATTAATCATTGAAGTTTAATAACTCACATCCTACAAAATATTTGAGATATCAAGATGAAATAAAAAACGTTTTAAAGACAATTTTATACAGATTCAACATCAAAAAGCCCATTTCTTCAAATCCGCAATTTTTGATTTAAGGTTTCTTTTTAGTATAAGTATACATCTTGATATAGAGGCAACGTTAAGAAATCATATCTTAAGAAGTAATTGAGATATCGCGATAAAATAAGTAGAGTTTTAAAGCAAATTTTAAGAGTCATAAAGAGTATTTCTTTAAAACATTAATCTTCAATGTTTGATCTTTTGTTGACATTCGAGTGAACATTGCGATAATCACAAAAGTCGAGTTAATTAATCATTGAAGTTTAATAACTCACATCCTACAAAATATTTGAGATATCAAGATGAAATAAAAAACGTTTTAAAGACAATTTTATACAGATTCAACATCAAAAATCCTATTTCTTCAAATCCGCAATTTTTGGTTTAAGGTTTCTTTTTAATATAAGCACACATCTTGATATAGAGACAACATTAAGAAACAATATCTTAAGAAGTAATTGAGATATCGCGATAAAATAAGTAGAGTTTTAAAGCAAATTTTAAGAGTCATAAAGAGTATTTCTTTAAAACATTAACCTTCAATGTTTGATCTTTTGTTGAGATTCGAGTAAACATTGCGATAATCACAAAAATCGAGTTAATAATCATCAAAGTTTAATAACTCACATCTTACAAAATAATTGAGATATCAAGATGAAATAAAAAACGTTTTAAATACAATTTTATACAGATTCAACATCAAAAAGCCCATTTCTTCAAATCCGCAATTTTTGATTTAAGATTTCTTTTTAGTATAAATACACATTTTGATATAGAGACAACATTAAGAAACAATATCTTAAGAAGTAATTGAGATATCGCGATAAAATAAGTAGAGTTTTAAAGCAAATTTTAAGAGTCATAAAGAGTATTTCTTTAAAACATTAACCTTCAATGTTTGATCTTTTGTTGAGATTCGAGTAAACATTGCGATAATCACAAAAATCGAGTTAATAATCATCAAAGTTTAATAACTCACATCTTACAAAATAATTGAGATATCAAGATGAAATAAAAAACGTTTTAAATACAATTTTATACAGATTCAACATCAAAAAGCCCATTTCTTCAAATCCGCAATTTTTGATTTAGGATTTCTTTTTAGTATAAGTACACATCTTGATATAGAGACAACATTAAGAAACAATATCTTAAGAAGTAATTGAGATATCGCGATAAAATAAGTAGAGTTTTAAAGCAAATTTTAAGAGTCATAAAGAGTATTTCTTTAAAACATTAACCTTCAATGTTTGATCTTTTGTTGAGATTCGAGTAAACATTGCGATAATCACAAAAATCGAGTTAATAATCATCAAAGTTTAATAACTCACATCTTACAAAATAATTGAGATATCAAGATGAAATAAAAAACGTTTTAAATACAATTTTATACAGATTCAACATCAAAAAGCCCATTTCTTCAAATCCGCAATTTTTGATTTAGGATTTCTTTTTAGTATAAGTACACATCTTGATATAGAGACAACATTAAGAAACAATATCTTAAGAAGTAATTGAGATATCGCGATAAAATAAGTAGAGTTTTAAAGCAAATTTTAAGAGTCATAAAGAGTATTTCTTTAAAACATTAACCTTCAATGTTTGATCTTTTGTTGAGATTCGAGTAAACATTGCGATAATCACAAAAATCGAGTTAATAATCATCAAAGTTTAATAACTCACATCTTACAAAATAATTGAGATATCAAGATGAAATAAAAAACGTTTTAAATACAATTTTATACAGATTCAACATCAAAAAGCCCATTTCTTCAAATCCGCAATTTTTGATTTAGGATTTCTTTTTAGTATAAGTACACATCTTGATATAGAGACAACATTAAGAAACAATATCTTAAGAAGTAATTGAGATATCGCGATAAAATAAGTAGAGTTTTAAAGCAAATTTTAAGAGTCATAAAGGGTATTTCTTTAAAACATTAATCTTCAATTTTTGATCTTTTGTTGACATTCGAGTGAACATTGCGATAATCACAAAAGTCGAGTTAATTAATCATTGAAGTTTAATAACTCACATCCTACAAAATATTTGAGATATCAAGATGAAATAAAAAACGTTTTAAAGACAATTTTATACAGATTCAACATCAAAAAGCCCATTTCTTCAAATCCGCAATTTTTGATTTAAGGTTTCTTTTTAGTATAAGTATACATCTTGATATAGAGGCAACGTTAAGAAATCATATCTTAAGAAGTAATTGAGATATCGCGATAAAATAAGTAGAGTTTTAAAGCAAATTTTAAGAGTCATAAAGAGTATTTCTTTAAAACATTAATCTTCAATGTTTGATCTTTTGTTGACATTCGAGTGAACATTGCGATAATCACAAAAGTCGAGTTAATTAATCATTGAAGTTTAATAACTCACATCCTACAAAATATTTGAGATATCAAGATGAAATAAAAAACGTTTTAAAGACAATTTTATACAGATTCAACATCAAAAATCCTATTTCTTCAAATCCGCAATTTTTGGTTTAAGGTTTCTTTTTAATATAAGCACACATCTTGATATAGAGACAACATTAAGAAACAATATCTTAAGAAGTAATTGAGATATCGCGATAAAATAAGTAGAGTTTTAAAGCAAATTTTAAGAGTCATAAAGAGTATTTCTTTAAAACATTAACCTTCAATGTTTGATCTTTTGTTGAGATTCGAGTAAACATTGCGATAATCACAAAAATCGAGTTAATAATCATCAAAGTTTAATAACTCACATCTTACAAAATAATTGAGATATCAAGATGAAATAAAAAACGTTTTAAATACAATTTTATACAGATTCAACATCAAAAAGCCCATTTCTTCAAATCCGCAATTTTTGATTTAAGATTTCTTTTTAGTATAAATACACATTTTGATATAGAGACAACATTAAGAAACAATATCTTAAGAAGTAATTGAGATATCGCGATAAAATAAGTAGAGTTTTAAAGCAAATTTTAAGAGTCATAAAGAGTATTTCTTTAAAACATTAACCTTCAATGTTTGATCTTTTGTTGAGATTCGAGTAAACATTGCGATAATCACAAAAATCGAGTTAATAATCATCAAAGTTTAATAACTCACATCTTACAAAATAATTGAGATATCAAGATGAAATAAAAAACGTTTTAAATACAATTTTATACAGATTCAACATCAAAAAGCCCATTTCTTCAAATCCGCAATTTTTGATTTAGGATTTCTTTTTAGTATAAGTACACATCTTGATATAGAGACAACATTAAGAAACAATATCTTAAGAAGTAATTGAGATATCGCGATAAAATAAGTAGAGTTTTAAAGCAAATTTTAAGAGTCATAAAGAGTATTTCTTTAAAACATTAACCTTCAATGTTTGATCTTTTGTTGAGATTCGAGTAAACATTGCGATAATCACAAAAATCGAGTTAATAATCATCAAAGTTTAATAACTCACATCTTACAAAATAATTGAGATATCAAGATGAAAAAAAAAACGTTTTAAATACAATTTTATACAGATTCAACATCAAAAAGCCCATTTCTTCAAATCCGCAATTTTTGATTTAGGATTTCTTTTTAGTATAAGTACACATCTTGATATAGAGACAACATTAAGAAACAATATCTTAAGAAGTAATTGAGATATCGCGATAAAATAAGTAGAGTTTTAAAGCAAATTTTAAGAGTCATAAAGAGTATTTCTTTAAAACATTAACCTTCAATGTTTGATCTTTTGTTGAGATTCGAGTAAACATTGCGATAATCACAAAAATCGAGTTAATAATCATCAAAGTTTAATAACTCACATCTTACAAAATAATTGAGATATCAAGATGAAATAAAAAACGTTTTAAATACAATTTTATACAGATTCAACATCAAAAAGCCCATTTCTTCAAATCCGCAATTTTTGATTTAGGATTTCTTTTTAGTATAAGTACACATCTTGATATAGAGACAACATTAAGAAACAATATCTTAAGAAGTAATTGAGATATCGCGATAAAATAAGTAGAGTTTTAAAGCAAATTTTAAGAGTCATAAAGAGTATTTCTTTAAAACATTAACCTTCAATGTTTGATCTTTTGTTGAGATTCGAGTAAACATTGCGATAATCACAAAAATCGAGTTAATAATCATCAAAGTTTAATAACTCACATCTTACAAAATAATTGAGATATCAAGATGAAATAAAAAACGTTTTAAATACAATTTTATACAGATTCAACATCAAAAAGCCCATTTCTTCAAATCCGCAATTTTTGATTTAGGATTTCTTTTTAGTATAAGTACACATCTTGATATAGAGACAACATTAAGAAACAATATCTTAAGAAGTAATTGAGATATCGCGATAAAATAAGTAGAGTTTTAAAGCAAATTTTAAGAGTCATAAAGAGTATTTCTTTAAAACATTAACCTTCAATGTTTGATCTTTTGTTGAGATTCGAGTAAACATTGCGATAATCACAAAAATCGAGTTAATAATCATCAAAGTTTAATAACTCACATCCTACAAAATATTTGAGATATCAAGATGAAATAAAAAACGTTTTAAAGACAATTTTATACAGATTCAACATCAAAAATCCTATTTCTTCAAATCCGCAATTTTTGGTTTAAGGTTTCTTTTTAATATAAGCACACATCTTGATATAGAGACAACATTAAGAAACAATATCTTAAGAAGTAATTGAGATATCGCGATAAAATAAGTAGAGTTTTAAAGCAAATTTTAAGAGTCATAAAGAGTATTTCTTTAAAACATTAACCTTCAATGTTTGATCTTTTGTTGAGATTCGAGTAAACATTGCGATAATCACAAAAATCGAGTTAATAATCATCAAAGTTTAATAACTCACATCTTACAAAATAATTGAGATATCAAGATGAAATAAAAAACGTTTTAAATACAATTTTATACAGATTCAACATCAAAAAGCCCATTTCTTCAAATCCGCAATTTTTGATTTAGGATTTCTTTTTAGTATAAGTACACATCTTGATATAGAGACAACATTAAGAAACAATATCTTAAGAAGTAATTGAGATATCGCGATAAAATAAGTAGAGTTTTAAAGCAAATTTTAAGAGTCATAAAGAGTATTTCTTTAAAACATTAACCTTCAATGTTTGATCTTTTGTTGAGATTCGAGTAAACATTGCGATAATCACAAAAATCGAGTTAATAATCATCAAAGTTTAATAACTCACATCTTACAAAATAGTTGAGATATCAAGATGAAATAAAAAACGTTTTAAATACAATTTTATACAGATTCAACATCATAAAGCCCATTTCTTCAAATCCGCAATTTTTGATTTAGGATTTCTTTTTAGTATAAGTACACATCTTGATATAGAGACAACATTAAGAAACAATATCTTAAGAAGTAATTGAGATATCGCGATAAAATAAGTAGAGTTTTAAAGCAAATTTTAAGAGTCATAAAGGGTATTTCTTTAAAACATTAATCTTCAATTTTTGATCTTTTGTTGACATTCGAGTGAACATTGCGATAATCACAAAAGTCGAGTTAATTAATCATTGAAGTTTAATAACTCACATCCTACAAAATATTTGAGATATCAAGATGAAATAAAAAACGTTTTAAAGACAATTTTATACAGATTCAACATCAAAAAGCCCATTTCTTCAAATCCGCAATTTTTGATTTAAGGTTTCTTTTTAGTATAAGTATACATCTTGATATAGAGGCAACGTTAAGAAATCATATCTTAAGAAGTAATTGAGATATCGCGATAAAATAAGTAGAGTTTTAAAGCAAATTTTAAGAGTCATAAAGAGTATTTCTTTAAAACATTAATCTTCAATGTTTGATCTTTTGTTGACATTCGAGTGAACATTGCGATAATCACAAAAGTCGAGTTAATTAATCATTGAAGTTTAATAACTCACATCCTACAAAATATTTGAGATATCAAGATGAAATAAAAAACGTTTTAAAGACAATTTTATACAGATTCAACATCAAAAATCCTATTTCTTCAAATCCGCAATTTTTGGTTTAAGGTTTCTTTTTAATATAAGCACACATCTTGATATAGAGACAACATTAAGAAACAATATCTTAAGAAGTAATTGAGATATCGCGATAAAATAAGTAGAGTTTTAAAGCAAATTTTAAGAGTCATAAAGAGTATTTCTTTAAAACATTAACCTTCAATGTTTGATCTTTTGTTGAGATTCGAGTAAACATTGCGATAATCACAAAAATCGAGTTAATAATCATCAAAGTTTAATAACTCACATCTTACAAAATAATTGAGATATCAAGATGAAATAAAAAACGTTTTAAATACAATTTTATACAGATTCAACATCAAAAAGCCCATTTCTTCAAATCCGCAATTTTTGATTTAAGATTTCTTTTTAGTATAAATACACATTTTGATATAGAGACAACATTAAGAAACAATATCTTAAGAAGTAATTGAGATATCGCGATAAAATAAGTAGAGTTTTAAAGCAAATTTTAAGAGTCATAAAGAGTATTTCTTTAAAACATTAACCTTCAATGTTTGATCTTTTGTTGAGATTCGAGTAAACATTGCGATAATCACAAAAATCGAGTTAATAATCATCAAAGTTTAATAACTCACATCTTACAAAATAATTGAGATATCAAGATGAAATAAAAAACGTTTTAAATACAATTTTATACAGATTCAACATCAAAAAGCCCATTTCTTCAAATCCGCAATTTTTGATTTAGGATTTCTTTTTAGTATAAGTACACATCTTGATATAGAGACAACATTAAGAAACAATATCTTAAGAAGTAATTGAGATATCGCGATAAAATAAGTAGAGTTTTAAAGCAAATTTTAAGAGTCATAAAGAGTATTTCTTTAAAACATTAACCTTCAATGTTTGATCTTTTGTTGAGATTCGAGTAAACATTGCGATAATCACAAAAATCGAGTTAATAATCATCAAAGTTTAATAACTCACATCTTACAAAATAATTGAGATATCAAGATGAAATAAAAAACGTTTTAAATACAATTTTATACAGATTCAACATCAAAAAGCCCATTTCTTCAAATCCGCAATTTTTGATTTAGGATTTCTTTTTAGTATAAGTACACATCTTGATATAGAGACAACATTAAGAAACAATATCTTAAGAAGTAATTGAGATATCGCGATAAAATAAGTAGAGTTTTAAAGCAAATTTTAAGAGTCATAAAGAGTATTTCTTTAAAACATTAACCTTCAATGTTTGATCTTTTGTTGAGATTCGAGTAAACATTGCGATAATCACAAAAATCGAGTTAATAATCATCAAAGTTTAATAACTCACATCTTACAAAATAATTGAGATATCAAGATGAAATAAAAAACGTTTTAAATACAATTTTATACAGATTCAACATCAAAAAGCCCATTTCTTCAAATCCGCAATTTTTGATTTAGGATTTCTTTTTAGTATAAGTACACATCTTGATATAGAGACAACATTAAGAAACAATATCTTAAGAAGTAATTGAGATATCGCGATAAAATAAGTAGAGTTTTAAAGCAAATTTTAAGAGTCATAAAGGGTATTTCTTTAAAACATTAATCTTCAATTTTTGATCTTTTGTTGACATTCGAGTGAACATTGCGATAATCACAAAAGTCGAGTTAATTAATCATTGAAGTTTAATAACTCACATCCTACAAAATATTTGAGATATCAAGATGAAATAAAAAACGTTTTAAAGACAATTTTATACAGATTCAACATCAAAAAGCCCATTTCTTCAAATCCGCAATTTTTGATTTAAGGTTTCTTTTTAGTATAAGTATACATCTTGATATAGAGGCAACGTTAAGAAATCATATCTTAAGAAGTAATTGAGATATCGCGATAAAATAAGTAGAGTTTTAAAGCAAATTTTAAGAGTCATAAAGAGTATTTCTTTAAAACATTAATCTTCAATGTTTGATCTTTTGTTGACATTCGAGTGAACATTGCGATAATCACAAAAGTCGAGTTAATTAATCATTGAAGTTTAATAACTCACATCCTACAAAATATTTGAGATATCAAGATGAAATAAAAAACGTTTTAAAGACAATTTTATACAGATTCAACATCAAAAATCCTATTTCTTCAAATCCGCAATTTTTGGTTTAAGGTTTCTTTTTAATATAAGCACACATCTTGATATAGAGACAACATTAAGAAACAATATCTTAAGAAGTAATTGAGATATCGCGATAAAATAAGTAGAGTTTTAAAGCAAATTTTAAGAGTCATAAAGAGTATTTCTTTAAAACATTAACCTTCAATGTTTGATCTTTTGTTGAGATTCGAGTAAACATTGCGATAATCACAAAAATCGAGTTAATAATCATCAAAGTTTAATAACTCACATCTTACAAAATAATTGAGATATCAAGATGAAATAAAAAACGTTTTAAATACAATTTTATACAGATTCAACATCAAAAAGCCCATTTCTTCAAATCCGCAATTTTTGATTTAAGATTTCTTTTTAGTATAAATACACATTTTGATATAGAGACAACATTAAGAAACAATATCTTAAGAAGTAATTGAGATATCGCGATAAAATAAGTAGAGTTTTAAAGCAAATTTTAAGAGTCATAAAGAGTATTTCTTTAAAACATTAACCTTCAATGTTTGATCTTTTGTTGAGATTCGAGTAAACATTGCGATAATCACAAAAATCGAGTTAATAATCATCAAAGTTTAATAACTCACATCTTACAAAATAATTGAGATATCAAGATGAAATAAAAAACGTTTTAAATACAATTTTATACAGATTCAACATCAAAAAGCCCATTTCTTCAAATCCGCAATTTTTGATTTAGGATTTCTTTTTAGTATAAGTACACATCTTGATATAGAGACAACATTAAGAAACAATATCTTAAGAAGTAATTGAGATATCGCGATAAAATAAGTAGAGTTTTAAAGCAAATTTTAAGAGTCATAAAGAGTATTTCTTTAAAACATTAACCTTCAATGTTTGATCTTTTGTTGAGATTCGAGTAAACATTGCGATAATCACAAAAATCGAGTTAATAATCATCAAAGTTTAATAACTCACATCTTACAAAATAATTGAGATATCAAGATGAAAAAAAAAACGTTTTAAATACAATTTTATACAGATTCAACATCAAAAAGCCCATTTCTTCAAATCCGCAATTTTTGATTTAGGATTTCTTTTTAGTATAAGTACACATCTTGATATAGAGACAACATTAAGAAACAATATCTTAAGAAGTAATTGAGATATCGCGATAAAATAAGTAGAGTTTTAAAGCAAATTTTAAGAGTCATAAAGAGTATTTCTTTAAAACATTAACCTTCAATGTTTGATCTTTTGTTGAGATTCGAGTAAACATTGCGATAATCACAAAAATCGAGTTAATAATCATCAAAGTTTAATAACTCACATCTTACAAAATAATTGAGATATCAAGATGAAATAAAAAACGTTTTAAATACAATTTTATACAGATTCAACATCAAAAAGCCCATTTCTTCAAATCCGCAATTTTTGATTTAGGATTTCTTTTTAGTATAAGTACACATCTTGATATAGAGACAACATTAAGAAACAATATCTTAAGAAGTAATTGAGATATCGCGATAAAATAAGTAGAGTTTTAAAGCAAATTTTAAGAGTCATAAAGAGTATTTCTTTAAAACATTAACCTTCAATGTTTGATCTTTTGTTGAGATTCGAGTAAACATTGCGATAATCACAAAAATCGAGTTAATAATCATCAAAGTTTAATAACTCACATCTTACAAAATAATTGAGATATCAAGATGAAATAAAAAACGTTTTAAATACAATTTTATACAGATTCAACATCAAAAAGCCCATTTCTTCAAATCCGCAATTTTTGATTTAGGATTTCTTTTTAGTATAAGTACACATCTTGATATAGAGACAACATTAAGAAACAATATCTTAAGAAGTAATTGAGATATCGCGATAAAATAAGTAGAGTTTTAAAGCAAATTTTAAGAGTCATAAAGAGTATTTCTTTAAAACATTAACCTTCAATGTTTGATCTTTTGTTGAGATTCGAGTAAACATTGCGATAATCACAAAAATCGAGTTAATAATCATCAAAGTTTAATAACTCACATCTTACAAAATAATTGAGATATCAAGATGAAAAAAAAAACGTTTTAAATACAATTTTATACAGATTCAACATCAAAAAGCCCATTTCTTCAAATCCGCAATTTTTGATTTAGGATTTCTTTTTAGTATAAGTACACATCTTGATATAGAGACAACATTAAGAAACAATATCTTAAGAAGTAATTGAGATATCGCGATAAAATAAGTAGAGTTTTAAAGCAAATTTTAAGAGTCATAAAGAGTATTTCTTTAAAACATTAACCTTCAATGTTTGATCTTTTGTTGAGATTCGAGTAAACATTGCGATAATCACAAAAATCGAGTTAATAATCATCAAAGTTTAATAACTCACATCTTACAAAATAATTGAGATATCAAGATGAAATAAAAAACGTTTTAAATACAATTTTATACAGATTCAACATCAAAAAGCCCATTTCTTCAAATCCGCAATTTTTGATTTAGGATTTCTTTTTAGTATAAGTACACATCTTGATATAGAGACAACATTAAGAAACAATATCTTAAGAAGTAATTGAGATATCGCGATAAAATAAGTAGAGTTTTAAAGCAAATTTTAAGAGTCATAAAGAGTATTTCTTTAAAACATTAACCTTCAATGTTTGATCTTTTGTTGAGATTCGAGTAAACATTGCGATAATCACAAAAATCGAGTTAATAATCATCAAAGTTTAATAACTCACATCTTACAAAATAATTGAGATATCAAGATGAAATAAAAAACGTTTTAAATACAATTTTATACAGATTCAACATCAAAAAGCCCATTTCTTCAAATCCGCAATTTTTGATTTAGGATTTCTTTTTAGTATAAGTACACATCTTGATATAGAGACAACATTAAGAAACAATATCTTAAGAAGTAATTGAGATATCGCGATAAAATAAGTAGAGTTTTAAAGCAAATTTTAAGAGTCATAAAGAGTATTTCTTTAAAACA
Organism: Onthophagus sagittarius; assembly: GCA_036711965.1. NCBI lineage: Eukaryota > Metazoa > Arthropoda > Insecta > Coleoptera > Scarabaeidae > Onthophagus > Onthophagus sagittarius. The sequence goes on along the minus strand of JASERS010000010.1, from coordinate 18,014,771 downwards.
TTAACCTTCAATGTTTGATCTTTTGTTGAGATTCGAGTAAACATTGCGATAATCACAAAAATCGAGTTAATAATCATCAAAGTTTAATAACTCACATCTTACAAAATAATTGAGATATCAAGATGAAATAAAAAACGTTTTAAATACAATTTTATACAGATTCAACATCAAAAAGCCCATTTCTTCAAATCCGCAATTTTTGATTTAGGATTTCTTTTTAGTATAAGTACACATCTTGATATAGAGACAACATTAAGAAACAATATCTTAAGAAGTAATTGAGATATCGCGATAAAATAAGTAGAGTTTTAAAGCAAATTTTAAGAGTCATAAAGGGTATTTCTTTAAAACATTAATCTTCAATTTTTGATCTTTTGTTGACATTCGAGTGAACATTGCGATAATCACAAAAGTCGAGTTAATTAATCATTGAAGTTTAATAACTCACATCCTACAAAATATTTGAGATATCAAGATGAAATAAAAAACGTTTTAAAGACAATTTTATACAGATTCAACATCAAAAAGCCCATTTCTTCAAATCCGCAATTTTTGATTTAAGGTTTCTTTTTAGTATAAGTATACATCTTGATATAGAGGCAACGTTAAGAAATCATATCTTAAGAAGTAATTGAGATATCGCGATAAAATAAGTAGAGTTTTAAAGCAAATTTTAAGAGTCATAAAGAGTATTTCTTTAAAACATTAATCTTCAATGTTTGATCTTTTGTTGACATTCGAGTGAACATTGCGATAATCACAAAAGTCGAGTTAATTAATCATTGAAGTTTAATAACTCACATCCTACAAAATATTTGAGATATCAAGATGAAATAAAAAACGTTTTAAAGACAATTTTATACAGATTCAACATCAAAAATCCTATTTCTTCAAATCCGCAATTTTTGGTTTAAGGTTTCTTTTTAATATAAGCACACATCTTGATATAGAGACAACATTAAGAAACAATATCTTAAGAAGTAATTGAGATATCGCGATAAAATAAGTAGAGTTTTAAAGCAAATTTTAAGAGTCATAAAGAGTATTTCTTTAAAACATTAACCTTCAATGTTTGATCTTTTGTTGAGATTCGAGTAAACATTGCGATAATCACAAAAATCGAGTTAATAATCATCAAAGTTTAATAACTCACATCTTACAAAATAATTGAGATATCAAGATGAAATAAAAAACGTTTTAAATACAATTTTATACAGATTCAACATCAAAAAGCCCATTTCTTCAAATCCGCAATTTTTGATTTAAGATTTCTTTTTAGTATAAATACACATTTTGATATAGAGACAACATTAAGAAACAATATCTTAAGAAGTAATTGAGATATCGCGATAAAATAAGTAGAGTTTTAAAGCAAATTTTAAGAGTCATAAAGAGTATTTCTTTAAAACATTAACCTTCAATGTTTGATCTTTTGTTGAGATTCGAGTAAACATTGCGATAATCACAAAAATCGAGTTAATAATCATCAAAGTTTAATAACTCACATCTTACAAAATAATTGAGATATCAAGATGAAATAAAAAACGTTTTAAATACAATTTTATACAGATTCAACATCAAAAAGCCCATTTCTTCAAATCCGCAATTTTTGATTTAGGATTTCTTTTTAGTATAAGTACACATCTTGATATAGAGACAACATTAAGAAACAATATCTTAAGAAGTAATTGAGATATCGCGATAAAATAAGTAGAGTTTTAAAGCAAATTTTAAGAGTCATAAAGAGTATTTCTTTAAAACATTAACCTTCAATGTTTGATCTTTTGTTGAGATTCGAGTAAACATTGCGATAATCACAAAAATCGAGTTAATAATCATCAAAGTTTAATAACTCACATCTTACAAAATAATTGAGATATCAAGATGAAAAAAAAAACGTTTTAAATACAATTTTATACAGATTCAACATCAAAAAGCCCATTTCTTCAAATCCGCAATTTTTGATTTAGGATTTCTTTTTAGTATAAGTACACATCTTGATATAGAGACAACATTAAGAAACAATATCTTAAGAAGTAATTGAGATATCGCGATAAAATAAGTAGAGTTTTAAAGCAAATTTTAAGAGTCATAAAGGGTATTTCTTTAAAACATTAATCTTCAATGTTTGATCTTTTGTTGACATTCGAGTGAACATTGCGATAATCACAAAAGTCGAGTTAATTAATCATTGAAGTTTAATAACTCACATCCTACAAAATATTTGAGATATCAAGATGAAATAAAAAACGTTTTAAAGACAATTTTATACAGATTCAACATCAAAAAGCCCATTTCTTCAAATCCCTAATTTTGGATTTAAGGTTTCTTTTTAGTATAAGTATACATCTTGATATAGAGGCAAAGTTAAGAAATCATATCTTAAGAAGTAATTGAGATATCGCGATAAAATAAGTAGAGTTTTAAAGCAAATTTTAAGAATCATAAAGGGTATTTCTTTAAAACATTAATCTTTAATGTTTGATCTTTTGTTGAGATTCGAGTAAACATTGCGATAATCACAAAAATCGAGTTAATAATCATCAAAGTTTAATAACTCACATCTTACAAAATAATTGAGATATCAAGATGAAATAAAAAACGTTTTAAAGACAATTTTATACAGATTCAACATCAAAAAGCCCATTTCTTCAAATCCGCAATTTTTGATTTAGGATTTCTTTTTAGTATAAGTACACATCTTGATATAGAGACAACATTAAGAAACAATATCTTAAGAAGTAATTGAGATATCGCGATAAAATAAGTAGAGTTTTAAAGCAAATTTTAAGAGTCATAAAGAGTATTTCTTTAAAACATTAACCTTCAATGTTTGATCTTTTGTTGAGATTCGAGTAAACATTGCGATAATCACAAAAATCGAGTTAATAATCATCAAAGTTTAATAACTCACATCTTACAAAATAATTGAGATATCAAGATGAAATAAAAAACGTTTTAAAGACAATTTTATACAGATTCAACATCAAAAAGCCCATTTCTTCAAATCCGCAATTTTTGATTTAGGATTTCTTTTTAGTATAAGTACACATCTTGATATAGAGACAACATTAAGAAACAATATCTTAAGAAGTAATTGAGATATCGCGATAAAATAAGTAGAGTTTTAAAGCAAATTTTAAGAGTCATAAAGAGTATTTCTTTAAAACATTAACCTTCAATGTTTGATCTTTTGTTGAGATTCGAGTAAACATTGCGATAATCACAAAAATCGAGTTAATAATCATCAAAGTTTAATAACTCACATCTTACAAAATAATTGAGATATCAAGATGAAATAAAAAACGTTTTAAAGACAATTTTATACAGATTCAACATCAAAAAGCCCATTTCTTCAAATCCCTAATTTTGGATTTAAGGTTTCTTTTTAGTATAAGTATACATCTTGATATAGAGGCAAAGTTAAGAAATCATATCTTAAGAAGTAATTGAGATATCGCGATAAAATAAGTAGAGTTTTAAAGCAAATTTTAAGAGTCATAAAGGGTATTTCTTTAAAACATTAACCTTCAATGTTTGATCTTTTGTTGACATTCGAGTGAACATTGCGATAATCACAAAAGTCGAGTTAATTAATCATTGAAGTTTAATAACTCACATCCTACAAAATATTTGAGATATCAAGATGAAATAAAAAACGTTTTAAAGACAATTTTATACAGATTCAACATCAACAAGTCCATTTCTTCAAATCCGCAATTTTTGATTTAAGGTTTCTTTTTAGTATAAGTATACATCTTGATATAGAGACAACATTAAGAAACAATATCTTAAGAAGTAATTGAGATATCGCGCTAAAATAAGTAGAGTTTTAAAGCAAATTTTAAGAGTCATAAAGGGTATTTCTTTAAAACATTAATCTTCAATGTTTGATCTTTTGTTGACATTCGAGTAAACATTGCGATAATCACAAAAATCGAGTTAATAATCATCCAAGTTTAATAACTCACATCTTACAAAATATTTGAGATATCAAGATGAAATAAAAAACGTTTTAAAGACAATTTTATACAGATTCAACATCAACAAGTCCATTTCTTCAAATCCGCAATTTTTGATTTAAGGTTTCTTTTTAGTATAAGTATACATCTTGATATAGAGGCAACGTTAAGAAATCATATCTTAAGAAGTAATTGAGATATCGCGATAAAATAAGTAGAGTTTTAAAGCAAATTTTAAGCGTCATAAAGGGTATTTCTTTAAAACATTAATCTTTAATGTTTGATCTTTTGTTGACATTCGAGTAAACATTGTGATAATCACAAAAATCGAGTTAATAATCATCCAAGTTTAATAACTCACATCTTACAAAATATTTGAGATATCAAGATGAAATAAAAAACGTTTTAAAGACAATTTTATACAGATTCAACATCAACAAGTCCATTTCTTCAAATCCGCAATTTTTGATTTAAGGTTTCTTTTTAGTATAAGTACACATCTTGATATAGAGACAACATTAAGAAACAATATCTTAAGAAGTAATTGAGATATCGCGATAAAATAAGTAGAGTTTTAAAGCAAATTTTAAGAGTCATAAAGGGTATTTCTTTAAAACATTAATCTTCAATGTTTGATCTTTTGTTGACATTCGAGTGAACATTGCGATAATCACAAAAGTCGAGTTAATTAATCATTGAAGTTTAATAACTCACATCCTACAAAATATTTGAGATATCAAGATGAAATAAAAAACGTTTTAAAGACAATTTTATACAGATTCAACATCAAAAAGCCCATTTCTTCAAATCCGCAATTTTTGATTTAAGGTTTCTTTTTAGTATAAGTATACATCTTGATATAGAGGCAACGTTAAGAAATCATATCTTAAGAAGTAATTGAGATATCGCGATAAAATAAGTAGAGTTTTAAAGCAAATTTTAAGAGTCATAAAGGGTATTTCTTTAAAACATTAATCTTCAATGTTTGATCTTTTGTTGACATTCGAGTGAACATTGCGATAATCACAAAAGTCGAGTTAATTAATCATTGAAGTTTAATAACTCACATCCTACAAAATATTTGAGATATCAAGATGAAATAAAAAACGTTTTAAAGACAATTTTATACAGATTCAACATCAAAAAGCCCATTTCTTCAAATCCGCAATTTTTGATTTAAGGTTTCTTTTTAGTATAAGTATACATCTTGATATAGAGGCAACGTTAAGAAATCATATCTTAAGAAGTAATTGAGATATCGCGATAAAATAAGTAGAGTTTTAAAGCAAATTTTAAGAGTCATAAAGAGTATTTCTTTAAAACATTAATCTTCAATGTTTGATCTTTTGTTGACATTCGAGTGAACATTGCGATAATCACAAAAGTCGAGTTAATTAATCATTGAAGTTTAATAACTCACATCCTACAAAATATTTGAGATATCAAGATGAAATAAAAAACGTTTTAAAGACAATTTTATACAGATTCAACATCAAAAATCCCATTTCTTCAAATCCGCAATTTTTGGTTTAAGGTTTCTTTTTAATATAAGCACACATCTTGATATAGAGACAACATTAAGAAACAATATCTTAAGAAGTAATTAAGATATCGCGCTAAAATAAGTAGAGTTTTAAAGCAAATTTTAAGAGTCATAAAGGGTATTTCTTTAAAACATTAATCTTCAATGTTTGATCTTTTGTTGACATTCGAGTAAACATTGCGATAATCACAAAAATCGAGTTAATAATCATCCAAGTTTAATAACTCACATCTTACAAAATATTTGAGATATCAAGATGAAATAAAAAACGTTTTAAAGACAATTTTATACAGATTCAACATCAACAAGTCCATTTCTTCAAATCCGCAATTTTTGATTTAAGGTTTCTTTTTAGTATAAGTATACATCTTGATATAGAGACAAAATTAAGAAACTATATCTTAAGAAGTAATTGAGATATCGCGATAAAATAAGTAGAGTTTTAAAGCAAATTTTAAGAGTCATAAAGGGTATTTCTTTAAAACATTAATCTTCAACGTTTGATCTTTTGTTGACATTCGAGTGAACATTGCGATAATCACAAAAGTCGAGTTAATTAATCATTGAAGTTTAATAACTCACATCCTACAAAATATTTGAGATATCAAGATGAAATAAAAAACGTTTTAAAGACAATTTTATACAGATTCAACATCAAAAATCCCATTTCTTCAAATCCGCAATTTTTGGTTTAAGGTTTCTTTTTAATATAAGCACACATCTTGATATAGAGACAACATTAAGAAACAATATCTTAAGAAGTAATTGAGATATCGCGCTAAAATAAGTAGAGTTTTAAAGCAAATTTTAAGAGTCATAAAGGGTATTTCTTTAAAACATTAATCTTTAATGTTTGATCTTTTGTTGACATTCGAGTAAACATTGTGATAATCACAAAAATCGAGTTAATAATCATCCAAGTTTAATAACTCACATCTTACAAAATATTTGAGATATCAAGATGAAATAAAAAACATTTTAAAGACAATTTTATACAGATTCAACATCAAAGAGCCCATTTCTTCAAATCCGCAATTTTTGATTTAAGATTTCTTTTTAGTATAAGTACACATTTTGATATACAGACAACATTAAGAGACAATATCTTAAGAAGTAATTGAGATATCGCGATAAAATAAGTAGAGTTTTAAAGCAAATTTTAAGAGTCATAAAGGGTATTTCTTTAAAACATTAATCTTCAATGTTTGATCTTTTGTTGACATTCGAGTGAACATTGCGATAATCACAAAAATCGAGTTAATAATCATCCAAGTTTAATAACACATCTTACAAAATATTTGAGATATCAAGATGAAATAAAAAACGTTTTAAAGACAATTTTATACAGATTCAACATCAAAAAGCCCATTTCTTCAAATCCCTAATTTTGGATTTAAGGTTTCTTTTTAGTATAAGTATACATCTTGATATAGAGGCAAAGTTAAGAAATCATATCTTAAGAAGTAATTGAGATATCGCGATAAAATAAGTAGAGTTTTAAAGCAAATTTTAAGAATCATAAAGGGTATTTCTTTAAAACATTAATCTTTAATGTTTGATCTTTTGTGGACATTTGAGTGAACATTGCGATAATCATAAAAATCGAGTTAATAATCATCCAAGTTTAATAACTCACATCTTACAAAATAATTGAGATATCATGATGAAATATAAAACATTTTAAAGAAAATTTTATACAGATTCAACATCATAAAGCCCCCATTTCTTCAAATCCACAACTTTTGATATAAGGTTTCTTTTTAGTATAAGTACAACATTAGTACAACATTAAGAAACCTAAATGAAGTAAGAAGTATCACTTAAAAGAAAATTATTTTGAAGATTATTGATTTTCCACATGTTTGATAAAAATATTATTAAGGAAAACGTTCTTTAACACTTGTTATCAATTTCCACTGCACAAATAAGGTGCAAATACGTAAATATCTAGTCGAGAATGTTATCACGAGACGCGTCACGTCGTGCTCGAATGGAATTTCGGTCCGTGAGGTGATTTCGCGACTTCGAAAATCGTCGGCGTCGCGAGGGACCTCGTCGCCTGTTTACCCAGCAGTGGAAAACCCGATTTTTCCCGTAACACCTTCCAAGTCTTCGCTAAAATTTTGCGATTTCACCATTACGATCTCATTCAAGGAGGTCATCGCATCCATTCTCATCGTTTTTCACCTAAAAATATATTTTACCCTTTTAAAGGTTTAATATGTGTCGATTTAAAATCGCGTGTACACGTTGGAACGGTTGTGATTTTCCACTTTTCACGTTTCGTTCAAATATTTCGTATTCTGACCTGTTATTCGGTTATTCAATGTACCTCGAATCGTACAAGGGAAATTTACAGCTGGAATGGCTGCCACGCGAATGCGAAACGGTGCATTAAAACTTCCACAATGCCGTCGTCGATGGGTTCCCCAACTTTCCGAACAAACGACCAACCCCCCCTTCACATTCCATACTTAGTTCGAATTGGACGTATTTTATTTTACTTTAGTGTTTAGGAAATAAATTTTTCGAGAGAAATTTTCGTTTTAAATGCGGGTCATTGATGTAATATAAACGCGTAATGCTCAGTTTCAACTAAATCAGTATTATATCATATAGGTGTCCAGTATCTTTCGAATCAGAGCAGGATGTTTCAGGGCGGATCCCCTACATAAAACAATATAAATTTGATTTATACTTACGTGCAGGAGAATGAGAACTAATCGTTCTAATAAAATAAAGAGAGTTACAGTTTCGGTGTAAGGTATGGGAGGAATGATGTTAGTTGAAAGTTGAGTATAAATTTCATTACGGCTGATACGTAGTTGTGAACTAAACTCTGGTGGTAAATTGAAATTGAAAAAGTTTGATGGTCGGATGCGCTAGAAATTGGCGTTTAAAACCTATACCCCGCTGCATATCAGAGCGGGAATTTGCGACAAGTTCCATTTAAAAATTCTGTTTGTATGGTTCCTATCGGAAAGTTTTTTTTACCCCCATTTTACGTAGTTTAAAAAAACACTTTGAAACGTTCTGATTTCTAATTTGATCCTTTAAATTACAAAGTAGCTAAATGCACAATGTGTTAAACGAAATTTATGGCGTTTCGAGGTCACAGCATTTGCACCCCCGGGTTTCGTAACGGTCGTTATGAATGGAACGGGTTACTTTATGCGATGGCTATCTTTAAAATTGGACCGACCGCGAAACCGGGAAAAGCTTTCGCGCTCGGTAAACTCGACTCAGTTACGTAGAAATTACGCACTGAGTATGTGACATTGAATGGGTACTTAAAGAGGTTTCTGCTAGCTTGAAAAAGAAAACGTAGGGTATGGGTGAATTATGACAACTTTTATGGTACGTTTGATTTGTGAATGGATTTGGAACATCGTTTCAAAGAACTAACTTATCACATTAATGATAAAATCGTAGATATTTAAGACATCATTATCATCTATTAGATACTAGAATCTAGTATTAAGAATAATAGAATTCAAATACTTTTCATGACATCAATTACTTTAACCACTCTTATTAAATTGATGCCAATTTGTTCGTGACCTAAATCTTATTCAGATTAGTTCAGAAGAACACTTCATTTGGATCATGTGATTATGTTATGGCTCGAATAAATCAGACGTGCAACAAGAATGGATCGATTTTAGGGAAATTAGTTGACCACAATTGGCACAGTTACCGAACGCTTAATCCAGTTAATATGTTAATTTTATCTCAATAAAAACGGTGTACGATTTACACATAGAAATTAGATTTAATACCTCAGTCTCGATCGGGCATTTATCATTGAATTTTTCAACAAGCTTATTATAAACAAACTTATTGCAGTTTTTAAACATTTCTAAGCCTTTAAGGGCTTTTATTACTCTCTATGAACTAGGAAAGGATCTCCGATCATTTATTCCCTCCCATCAAGGAAATTCCCCCTATTTTTGTCGATGATGCTCTAAACCATCAGCAACTTATAACTGGCTTGAAAACGAACACAAATCACTGTTTCACCACTACGTACAAAAACTCAAATACCAAGGTTAACCTATCTCATGCTGATGATTACAGAGCGATCACTAAATTCTAGAAAGAGAACAAAATCCCGTTCCATACCTAACAAGCCACTTTCGGTGATCTTACGCAGTGTTCCGATATTAATAACCGATCAAGAAATTAAAACCGAACTGAAACAACTAAACCTACCAGTCATAAGAGTCACTAGAGTGCTTAACAAGTCGAAATATCCCATTCCTTTATGCGCAGTTGATCTAGAATCTTCAGAAAACGCCAATGAAATCTATCAAGTCAAGGAAATCTGCAACGCAATCATCACGGTAGAAGCCAGGAGGAATTCCCAAAAGATTCCCCAATGCCATAACTGCCATACTGCTCAATGAGCCCTAGGTGCGTCAAATGCGGTAAAAATCACAACTACAGTATTTGCAAGAAGCTTCAAGCTGACCCACCCAAGTGTGCCAACTGTGGCCAAGATCATCCAGATCATGTAAAATTAATATCGATTACCAGAACAAGTACCATCGTCAAACAACTCCAATTCATCTTGCGCAAAAAACACAGAACTCACAAACAATACCTTCAACAACAAGCAATATCAGGAGTTACGCATCGACAGTCAGTTAGAAAAGAACGTTTCCTTCAGTCCAAGTAGAGAATCAACCAAATCAACAACAACCCTCAGAATCAGAGGCACCTCTCTATATTGGGTACATTCAGACTTTTTATATCGGACAATATCATAGATCTTATTGTGAAACATACAAATAAACGAGCCAGAGAATTTGTGGATGTCTACAATGAAGAACAACAAAATGCAGAAAATCCGAATAGGATGACATGGAATGACGTCGATGTCACTGAAATGTTTGGATTCATATTCTTGATCTGGCTGGTCATTTTGGAGAAAATTAAAAAAATCCTCATAGCTTATGGTCAGTTACCAACAAAGCATTCAACAGACCTATCTATCAAGCAATAATGAGTAAAAACAGATTTTTATCTATTATGAGACATATTAGGTTCGACGATCTTAATACCAGACTTGAAAGAAAGAAAAAAGATAAATTAGCTCCTATTCGTGAGACGTCTGATATTTTTGCTCAAAATTGTAGAGATAGTTATATCCTTCACCTTGGTGAATCATTGATGACCAGTTAGTATCCTTTAGAGGGCGATGTCCTTTTCGAGTCTACATACCTAGCAAACCCGGCAAGTACGGGATAAAAATTTGGACACTTTGCGACGCAAAGACATTTTTTTGTTGCAATTTCGAAGTGTATTTGGGAAAAGTAGGAGATATAAGTGAAAAAAATCAAGGTTCAAGAGTTGTCAAGACCTTAGCACATCACTGGCATGGAAGTGGGTGTAATATTACGACGACAACTTCTTTACAAGCATTCCTTTAGCACAAGAATTACTCAGAAAAAAACTCACGTTGGTTGGCACCTTGAGAAAGACTCGTAAAGATATTCCAAAGCAATTATTGGACGTGAAAAAACGAGCGCTGTATTCGTCTGATTTTTTGTTTACCAAAGAAATGACTGTAGTGTCCTCTCCTATATTAAAGACTTAATTATTACCTTTATACCACAAATCAAATCATTCGTCATAAATTTCAACGCCAATGTATTAAAAAACAACGAAATCTTCTCATTGCGTTTTTGGCTCGCTATCAGATTGATGTAGCTTGTATCACGGAAACACACCTAGCTCCAAGTGGGACCTTCCGAATAGCAGGTTATAATGTATATAGATCAGATAGGCCATCCGCTCCAGTAGCAGGAGGGGTGGCGATTATAATTCAAAAACAAATTCAATTTAGCTGTAAAACCACCGCTATTGAAGTAGCTGCAATAGTAATTCAAACAAACAACTCAACCCCATTTAATATCATTTGAGGATACAAACAACTTAACAAAAAACTGCTAGAAACTGACATAAGTTCAATGTTATATAGCTCTATATCTACCCTACTTATTGGAGATTTTAACAGCAAGAATAAACTCTGGGGATGCAGAGCAGACAATCCATCGGGACTAAATCTGGAACTATTAGCAACCAAGTACGGTTTTCAAGTGCACTTCCCAATGGATTTTATTTATTTATTTATTTACAATAATTGGGCACGGTACATGACAAACCCAATGGAAAATAAGTAATGAAACCGCAACAAAACGTGGAGGAACATGCATACAGACAAGACTAAGTAAAGAAGGAGAATCGCATAGTTTACGTAGAAGTTTAAAGAAGAAGAGCACATCACTACAAAAACGACGACGACTAAGGGTCATAATATGAAAATAATTACATGAAAAAACGTAGTCAATGTATTGAATAGAACTTTTATAGCAAATTCATTTTTTTTCAATTCGAGCTATGCATGTTTGATATTGAGGGCTCCAGATAATACTACAATAATTAAGAACACTATTGACAAAAGCAAAATATAAAGTTTTTATTGCATTGACATTCCTGAATAGGGCAGTAGATCTAATAACGAAACCGAGAATACGCCAAGCTTTAGTAACAATAGAATGTATGTGTTCGTTAAATAAAAGCTTAGTATTAAGAATGACACCCAAATCTTTTACAGACGAAACACGAGTGAGTGTCTGGTCTGCAAGCAAATAGTTGTAGTGTAAGGTGCTCAATTTCTTAGAGAAAGATATGACGTTACATTTGGATAGGTTTAGAGTAAGACGATTTTTAAGACAATACTCGTAAAGGTTAGAGAGATCACTTTGAAGCCTAGAACAGTCGAGAGTTTAAGAATTTAAGATCGTCCGCGTACATCAAACAACATGAATGTTGGATGACCTCAAATAAATCATTTATGTAAATATTAAATAGTAATGGTCCAAGGTGACTGCCCTGAGGTACACCAGAGGGTATATGCGTAGTAACAGAATGGAAACCATTGACAGAAACTATTTGACTTCTACTTTTTTAGGTAAGAGGAGAACAACTGAAGCAACCTCCCATGAATACCAAAGATTTCAAGTTTGGGTAATAATAAGCTATGATCAACACGATCAAAGGCCTTACTAAAATCAGTATAAATAGAGTCGACTTGACAATGTTGATCAAAGGAGGAGAGAATATAATGTGTGTACTCCAGTAGATTTAGACCAGCAAAGAAACCATGCTGTCTCGGATCAATTTTAGATTTTACTGCAAAGAAAAGGCGGGCATATATAAGTTTTTCAAATACTTTTCCAAAAATCGGCAATATATATATGGGACGATAATTGGAGACATCACTACGACTTGTGAATAGGGACGACCTAGGCACACTTCCATACATCAGGAAATGTACCCTGTAGCAAAGAATTATTAAATAAAATTTTGAGAGGCAATGAAAGTGAATTGCAAAAATCGAAGGTATACCATCAGTACATAAAGTATTACTAATTTTAATAGACTTAAGCGCGCCCTCCACCTCGACCATCCCAAACTCTAAAAAACCCAAGGGACTAGGAGCATCATTGATAACAGCCTCAGGTAAATCACTGGAGGGAGTGATAAACACAGAGGAAAAAAATCTGGAGAATAGCGAGCAAATTTCCTCACCATCCTCGGCAACTGTAGCCGAGGATCTCAAAGCTCATCGTCGCCGGAACTACATTAACGCCCCTCTTATCACGTACAAAAGACCATCAGATTGACGTAGCTTGCATCACAGAAACACACCTAGCTCCAAATGAGATCTTCCGAATAGCAGGCTAATAGTATATAGATCAGATAGGCCATCCACTCTAGCAGCAGGAGGGGTGGCGATTATAATTAAAAAACAAATTCAACACTATCAATTTAGCTGTAAAACCACCGCTATTGAAGTAACGGCAATAGTAATTCAAACAAACAACTCAACCCCAGTTAATATCATTTGCGGATACAAACAACCTAACAAAAAAACACAGAACTCACAAACTATACCTCCTAGTTACGCATCGACAGTCAGTCAGAAAAGAACGTCTCCTTCAGTCCAAGTAGAGAATCAACCAAATCAACAACAATCCTCAGAATCAGAGGCACCTCTCTTAACAGTCATCCTCTCCTATATTAAAGACTTAATTGTTACCTTTATACCACAAATCAAATCATTCGTAATAAAACATCTACTCCCACATTTAATTCACGCCTAACCTAACAGATATACATAACCTAACCAACATAAATTTCAACGCCAATGTAGTAAAAAACAACGAAATCTTCTCATTGCGTTTTTGGCTCGCTATCAGATTGATGTAGCATGCATCACGGAAACACACCTAGCTCCAAGTGAGATCTTCCGAATAGCAGGCTATAATGTATATAGATCCGATAGGCCATCCACTCCAGCAGCAGGAGGGGTGGCGATTATAATTCAAAAACAAATTCAATTTAGCTGTAAAACCACTGCTATTGAAGTAGCGGCAATAGTAATTCAAACAAACAACTCAACCCCAGTTAATATCATTTACGGATACAAACAACCTAACAAAAAACTACTAGAAACTGATGAAGACTGATTATTGGAGATTTTAACAGCAAGAATAAACTCTGGGGATGCAGAGCAGACAATCCATCGGGACTAAATCTGGAACTATTACCAACCAAGTACGATTTTCAAGTGCACTGCCCAATGGATTTTATCTACTATCCTTATAGAAGCGACTATCAGCCGGATATACGAGATATAGTATTAGCCAAAAATATCACCATACAGCTAAATCAGTATGTAATAAGCGAGTTAAACTCGGATCATTTGCCAGTAATCATCACCCTTGCAAAGCAACCTGAACACAGACCCAAATTTCCAAAACTGATCAATGGATTCACCAACTGGACAGAGTTTGGAGACTCACTGAATAATCACGATTTTAACTTCAGCTAATCCGAATGAGTTAGGTACAAAAATCCGTTTGCTGACTTCAAAGATTAAGGAAGCAGCTGTATCATCAACGAAACCCTTCAAAAAGAATACTTCAAATAATTACAACCTCCCCCCTAAAAGCATATTGGATCTAATCAAGGAAAAACGAAAGGTTCGACGTGAATGGCAACAGACGCGTAATCCAGAAATAAAAACTACTCTGAACAGACTAACTCACACCATTACTCAGGAATTAGATGCCTATAGAATCAACAATTATAGAAAAATCATCAAAGGTTTTGAAGGAAGTGACCCCGGATTGTCTTGAAGAACTACCTACCCTAATAGTCAATGAAACACCAGTATTCTCGGACGAAGACAAAGCAAACTTGTCTTCATTATTTAATTCAACCCAACCCAAACTCAATCAAATTAACTTAATTCAACCCAACCCAACCTCAATTAAAACAACTTAACTCAATCCAAAGTAAACCAAATTTAAAGTAACTTAATTCAACCCAACCTCAATCAAAGCAACTCAATTCAACTTAATTACTAACTAATTCTAACTAAGCTAGTTCTGGGTTGAGATAATGCAACTTTACTCAATCAAAACCAACCCAATCAAAGTAACTTCACTTAATTCAACCTCAAAGTAACTTAACTCAATCCAACTTCAAAGCAATTTAACTCAATCAACCCATCCCAAACTCAACCAAAATAACTTAATTCAACTCAACCCAAACTCAATCAAAATAACTTAATTTAACCCAACCCAACCTCAATGAAAACAACTTAACTCAATCTAAAGTAAACCAACTTTAAAGTAACTTAATTAAATTTGGAATTTTATAAATCAAATCTGCACCTTTGCGGAATATCTGGAAGAATGCTTTCAACTAAATATCAATAAAGAGAATATTCGTCACATTACCACAATCCAACAGTAATCAGCAATGAATCCCATCAACTAACGTAAACACTAACAGAAAACGACAGAATTTCATTACAAGATCTAAAGGCAGAAATAGCAAACCTCACCACCAAAAAATCTCCTGGCCTAGATCAGATACATAATAAAGTCATAAAACACCTTCCAAAGAAATGACTGATCCACATCACAGGAATTTTTAATCGTTGTCTGGAAATTGGTTACTTTCCGGTAGTATGGAAAAAAGCGCAAATCCTAATGTTCAGAAATCCACACAAAAACTATCTATCTTATCTAAACTATTTGAACGAATTATCAATCATCGACTACAAGAAGAGATAAGCCTTCCCAAAATAATCCCAAACATACAGTACGGATTTAGAGGGGGACATTCCACGGTTGATCAACTAGCAAGAGTAGTAGAATATATTGAGGAAGGTTTCGAAGCTAAAAAGTTTACATCGCTGGACGTAACGAGAGCCTTTGATATTGTTTGGATTGAAGGCTTAAAATACAAGCTCTATCAAACGGGACTAAATTATTTCAAGTTCTTTCTTGGAGGAAAGAACCTTTTCTGTCACCATCAATGGATACTCTTCCAGCACTCGTAGAATATAGAATGTAGTAGTTATCCCCTGCTCTATTCAACATCTTTATGCACGATATCCCGACAGACGTAAACTTCAAAATGGTCATATTTGCGGATGACATGTTAATTATGGGACAAAACAACATACTCATCGATGCTATTGAGACACTTCAAAGGTCAGTGGACAAAATTCAAAAATGGGCCATTATGCTCAATGCCAGTAAATGCCAGTCTAAGATCTTTTCGCTAAGACCTTATCGAAATGCACCTTACATTATTATAAACGACCAAGAAATACAATGGAAAGCAAAAGATGATGCTATGAAATACCTCGGAGTCCCCCTTGATCACCGCCTCACTTGAAAACTCCACATAATCTCGAAGGTCAACCAAGGTCAACCAGGCTTCGACAATTGTATCCTCTGATCAATCGAAAATTACCACTGCGTACTGAGTGCACCCTACTACTTAGTAACTTACGCCCGCCCAGTTTGGAGCAATTCATCAACTTCAAATATGAGAAAAATTCAAGCCCTATAAAACAAATTCCTCCGGATCTTAGTGAACGCGCCGTGGTTTGTAAGAAATGAGGAGCTCCATAAAGACTTAAACGTCCCAACAATCAGGGAATTTATTAAGAAATTAACTAAAAATTTTTTTAACAATCTCAGTAAGTGCTTTTGTGCAGTTCAACACCAAGTAGGTCGCCACCAAATCCACACGCGTTTTAAAGAGGAAACGTCCCTAATTTCATCAGATTCGGACTAGCAGTTTCAGAACTTAAATTTTTTGTAATTCATAATATTAACATGTAATTATTTATTTTTTGTATCAACACAACCACGAAAAACATAGTTATTGTTGAACTGGTTTAATCTTCAAATAAAAAAAAGATTTAATACCGATTAAACCGAGAATAAGAAGCAACAATTTAAACATAAATTAATTAATTTTCTCGTCATTTTGACAACGTCGATTAATAATGTTATTAACAATTAGAATCATAAATTTAGATTTAATTTTATTCGAAAAATGTTTGAGGAAAATTGGTCCTAATTGAAGGTATTGGTTTTTAAGGGTCCTTAAATCCAATGAACTCAGCTTTGTGAATCCTAGAGGAACGCAATTCGCAAAGTATCGACCCTCCCATTGCGACTGTGTATATTTATACCCGGGAATATATTCCAACGGGATCGGTCGTTTTAAATGGGATCTCGTTATTCGACAGGGTTCGGGAGGATCTCGACTTTGCTATCTGGAGAAAAGAAGAGAAACGACCTCAAGTTGTAATGTATTTTTTTTATTTTTTTTGGGGAATTTGTTTTAGTACATTTATTAAGACGAAAACATGGAAATAAAAGGGAACAAGATTAACCGGGACAATGGATTTAATTTATCTCGTCTGCAAACACAAATAGAATTGTCTGCGTGTGTGTTCAATTCAGGTTAATTTAAATGGGAGTATTATATTCTGGTAATTTACGTCCTCCTCTAACACAATGGAAATGGTACTTAAGTAGCAAACTCGTCACAGATGCACGAATAAATCATACGTAGAACCAGAATGGATCGATTCTAGGGAAATTAGTTGACCAGAATTGGCACAGTTGGGGAACGTTCGCCAGATTTAACCCAGTGAATGGGAGCGATTTGTTAACTTCAACCGATAAATAACGGGGAATGTTAATGATATATAGCTAACGATATACAACAAAAACTATTTTCATGCTAAAATCCAATTTTCTTTAACACATAACGTAGTTTTTTACTTCTACAAATACAAAACTTATGACACAAAGTTTTTAAATCTATTTTGATAATCAATGGAAATTAGATTTATGCAGAAAACAATTTCTAAAAATCATAGATAAATATTTCATATTGCATCATTGCAACGATATTGGAGCAAGATAAAAAATGAATCAGAAATTGAAAATGTACGTTTAGCTACAAATTATACTGTAAATAGAGTATTTACAGAGCATGAGGAGTCTGCACTGAAAGACTACATTTTAGTATGTACCAGAATGGCATATAGATGCCATTGCAAATAATAAAAAAAAGGCAAATTCCTGGACCCAAGCCAAAGCAGTCGGAGACGATTGGCTACGGGCCTTCATCAAAAGAAACAAGTTATCCATCAGGTTACATCCTGTCAAGAATAACTTCCTTCAATAAGCATAATGTTGAAATTTTTAAGCAATCTAAAGGCAATTTTTAATAAAAATCCTAAGTTGATGAATCCATCAAGAATATGTAACTTAGATGATTCAGGCACCACAACTATTCAAAATTCTAAGAATATCATAGCAGAAAAAGGGATTAAACAAGTGAGTTCTTACACCAGTGGCGAGAGGGGAATTTTACTCACAACCTGTTCCATTATTTGTGTAGCTGGCACATTCCTTCCCTCTGCCATCATCTTTCCTCGAAAATTTTTTAAGAAGCATATGCTTCGTGGAGCAGTTCATGGGGCACTGGGTTTGGAAAATCTTTAAGATTGAATTATTTCCTAAAGTGATGGACCACTTCATGAACATTTCATACCGCATCATTACAACGATATTGGAGCAAGATAAAAAATGAACCAGAAATTGAGAATGTACGTTTAGCTACAAATTATTATACTGTAAATAAAGTATTTACAGAGCTTGCGGAGTCTGCACTGAAAGACTACATTTTAGTATGTACCAGAATGGCATATAGATGCCATTGCAAATAATAAAAAAAAGCAAATTTTTGGACCCAAGCCAAAGCAGTCGGAGACGATTGGCTACGGGCTTTCATCAAAAGAAACAAGTTATGCATCAGGCTACATCCTGTCAAGAATAACTTCCTTCAATAAGCACAATGTTGAAATTTTTTAGCAATCTAAAGGCAATTTTTAGTAAAAATCCTAACTTGATGAATCCATCAAGAATATGTAACTTAGACGATTCAGGCACAACAACTATTCAAAATTCTAAGAATATCATAGCAGAAAAAGGGATTAAACAAGTGAGTTCTTACACCAGTGGTGAGAGGGGAGTTTTACTCACAACCATTATCCATTATTTGTGTAGCTGGCGCATTCCTTCCCTCTGCCATCATCTTTCCTCGAAAATTTTTTAAGAAGCATATGCTTCGTGGAGCAGTTCATGGGGCACTGGGCTTGGAAAATCTTTAAGATTGAATTATTTCCTAAAGTGATGGACCACTTCATGAACATTTCATATCGCATTATTGCAACGATATTGGAGCAAGATAAAAAATGAATCAGAAATTAAGAATGTAAGTTTAGCTACAAATTATACTGTAAATAGAGTATTTACAGAGCATGAGGAGTCTGCACTGAAAGACTACATTTTAGTATGTACCAGAATGGCATATGGAATATGCCATTGCAAATAATAAAAAAAGTCAAGTTCCTGGACCCAAGCCAAAGCAGTCGGAGACGATTGGCTACGGGCCTTCATCAAAAGAAACAAGTTATCCATCAGGCTACATCCTGTCAAGAATAACTTCCTTCAATAAGCACAATGTTGAAATTTTCTTAACAATCTAAAGGTAGTTTTTAATAAAAATTCTAAGTTGATGAATCCATCAAGAATATGTAACTTAGACGATTCAGGCACCACAACTATTCAAAATTCCAAGAAAATCATAGCAGAAAAAGGGATTAAAAAAGTGAGTTCTTACAACAGTGGCGAGAGGGGAATTTTACTCACAACCAGTGCCATTATTTGTGCAGCTGGCACATTCCTTCCCTCTGCCATCATCTTTCCTCGAAAATTTTTTAAGAAGCATATGCTTCGTGGAGCAGCTCATGGGGCGCTGGGTTTGGAAAATCTTTCAGATTGAATTATTTCCTAAAGTGATGGGCCACTTCATGAACATATCATATCGTATCATTGCAACGATATTGGAGCAAGATAAAAAATGAATCAGAAATTTAGAATGTACGTTTAGCTACAAATTATACTGTAAATAGAGTATTTACAGAGCATGAGGAGTCTGCACTGAAATACTACATTTTAGTATGTACCAGAATGGCATAAAGATGCCATTGCAAATAATAAAAAAAAGCCAAATTCCTGGACCCAAGCCAAAGCAGTCGGAGACAATTGGCTACGGGCCTTCATCAAAAGAAACAAGTTATCCATCAGGTTACATCCTGTCAAGAATAACTTCCTTCAATAAGCATAATGTTGAAATTTTTAAGCAATCTAAAGGCAATTTTTAATAAAAATCCTAAGTTGATGAATCCATCAAGAATATGTAACTTAGATGATTCAGGCACCACAACTATTCAAAATTCTAAGAATATCATAGCAGAAAAAGGGATTAAACAAGTGAGTTCTTACACCAGTGGCGAGAGGGGAATTTTACTCACAACCTGTTCCATTATTTGTGTAGCTGGCACATTCCTTCCCTCTGCCATCATCTTTCCTCGAAAATTTTTTAAGAAGCATATGCTTCGTGGAGCAGTTCATGGGGCACTGGGTTTGGAAAATCTTTAAGATTGAATTATTTCCTAAAGTGATGGACCACTTCATGAACATTTCATACCGCATCATTACAACGATATTGGAGCAAGATAAAAAATGAACCAGAAATTGAGAATGTACGTTTAGCTACAAATTATTATACTGTAAATAAAGTATTTACAGAGCTTGCGGAGTCTGCACTGAAAGACTACATTTTAGTATGTACCAGAATGGCATATAGATGCCATTGCAAATAATAAAAAAAAGCAAATTTTTGGACCCAAGCCAAAGCAGTCGGAGACGATTGGCTACGGGCTTTCATCAAAAGAAACAAGTTATGCATCAGGCTACATCCTGTCAAGAATAACTTCCTTCAATAAGCACAATGTTGAAATTTTTTAGCAATCTAAAGGCAATTTTTAGTAAAAATCCTAACTTGATGAATCCATCAAGAATATGTAACTTAGACGATTCAGGCACAACAACTATTCAAAATTCTAAGAATATCATAGCAGAAAAAGGGATTAAACAAGTGAGTTCTTACACCAGTGGTGAGAGGGGAGTTTTACTCACAACCATTATCCATTATTTGTGTAGCTGGCGCATTCCTTCCCTCTGCCATCATCTTTCCTCGAAAATTTTTTAAGAAGCATATGCTTCGTGGAGCAGTTCATGGGGCACTGGGCTTGGAAAATCTTTAAGATTGAATTATTTCCTAAAGTGATGGACCACTTCATGAACATTTCATATCGCATTATTGCAACGATATTGGAGCAAGATAAAAAATGAATCAGAAATTAAGAATGTAAGTTTAGCTACAAATTATACTGTAAATAGAGTATTTACAGAGCATGAGGAGTCTGCACTGAAAGACTACATTTTAGTATGTACCAGAATGGCATATGGAATATGCCATTGCAAATAATAAAAAAAGTCAAGTTCCTGGACCCAAGCCAAAGCAGTCGGAGACGATTGGCTACGGGCCTTCATCAAAAGAAACAAGTTATCCATCAGGCTACATCCTGTCAAGAATAACTTCCTTCAATAAGCACAATGTTGAAATTTTCTTAACAATCTAAAGGTAGTTTTTAATAAAAATTCTAAGTTGATGAATCCATCAAGAATATGTAACTTAGACGATTCAGGCACCACAACTATTCAAAATTCCAAGAAAATCATAGCAGAAAAAGGGATTAAAAAAGTGAGTTCTTACAACAGTGGCGAGAGGGGAATTTTACTCACAACCAGTGCCATTATTTGTGCAGCTGGCACATTCCTTCCCTCTGCCATCATCTTTGCTCGAAAATTTTTTAAAAAGCATATGCTTCGTGGAGCAGTTCATGGGGCGCTGGGTTTGGAAAATCTTTCAGATTAAATTATTTCCTAAAGTGATGGACCACTTCATGAACATTTCATATCGCATCATTGCAACGATATTGGAGCAAGATAAAAAATGAACCAGAAATTGAGAATGTACGTTTAGCTACAAATTATTATACTGTAAATAGAGTATTTACAGAGCATGAGGAGTCTGCACTGAAAGACTACATTTTGGTATGTACCAGAATGGCAAATATAAATTAAAATTGCAAATAATAAAAAAAAGCCAAATTCCTGGACCCAAGCCGAAGAAGTCGGAGACTATTGGCTATGGGCCTTCATCAAAAGAAACAAGTTATCTATCAGGCTACATCCTGTCAAGAATAACTTCCTTCAATAAGCATAATGTTGAAATTTTTTAGCAATCTAAAGGCAATTTTTAATAAAAATCCTAAGTTGATGGATCCATCAAGAATATGTAACTTAGACGATTTAGGCACAACTATTTAAAATTCCAAGAAAATCATAGCAAAAAAGGGATTAAACAAGTGAGTGCTTACACCAGTGGCGAAAGGGGGATTTTACTCACAACCAGTTCCATTATTTGTGTAGCTGGCACATTCTTTCCCTCTGCCATCATCTTTCCTCGAAAATTTTTTAAGAAGCATATGTTTCGTGGAGCAGTTCATGGGGCACTTGGTTTGGAAAATCTTTCAGATTGAATTATTTCCTAAAGTGATGGACCACTTCATGAATTTATTACATAGCACAAAAGAAAATCCAAGTCTGCTGATTTACGACAACTTTCATGCTCCTTTGTCTAAGTCCAAGTCAAAGCCTATAATGCTGCAATTGAGACATGGATGCGGAATCATCCAAGAAATCCAGTAACTTATAACGTTGCAAGTTTAGTAAATGATAACCCCAAAAAAAACATCAAGAAAAACAGGAATTTTTCCATTCAATAACCAAATCTTCACGGATGCTGATTTTATAGAAGCTGCTGTTACCGACAGGCCTTACACAGGAGAAGTCAACGGCGGCTCATCCACATCAGAAGTTCAATCTTCTGAACAGTTAGATTCTGAAGTTCCATTGATTGAGGGACGCGCTTTGGCAAAAGCAAATGGAGCCCCAGCTTAATAGAGTCCAGTGACTGAGGATAACTGCAGATTTCCATCCCAGTATCATTCTAAGGACTTTTGCATAATCAGAAAACATCCAGAGTTTTCCCAAAGCTTTGGAAAGAAAATCAAAACGAAATATAAAAATATAAATTTATAAAGATAAATCCAAGAAAAACAGAATAGACGTTTTCGAAGAGTCATCGGAGTCATCTAATTCCTCATTAGATCACCTCACTCAACCCAACCCAACCCAACCCAACTTAGTAGACTACGAAGACGACGGGGGCTGGGTTGGACATTCAATTAGATACTTTGAAGATAAGATTCAATATGTGGAGATTCCTCATCATTTCAAAACGCGGTTTTTGAAAATAAATATGTGTATTGGGTGGGAATTGGAAAATCTTAATCTAACGCCTATGGCTCAATTGCAAAAGAAATATCTTTTATCTACCTGCTAATAGTATTTAGAGTTTCCAAATAGTATCTAGTCTTGAATTTGCAGTTTTTGAACTTTTGAGGTTAATACATTATTTTGTTGAATAATTTATTTATTTTGCCAACATTACCTGGTTCTTTGGAAGCAAAATCAAATTTTATAAACAGCTTCTTGCCTTTTGTATTAAAAATGTTTTCTCCTTTTCTACTTATGTCGAGATTTAGTATTTTGTTCAATAATATTTAATGTTTTCAAAATTTTACAAAGGAGTTTTAAGTCTTTCAGAAGCAGTATCAAGTCTTCAAGAGCAGAAGAAAATTTTCTAAAAGCATATCAAGTTGTTTGGAAGCAGTTTCAAGTCTTCCTAATGCAATACCGAGAGTTTTGAAAGCATTTCATAGTTTCTATAACCATATTCTGAATGTACTGAAAGTTTTCTGGAAATTTTTTAAGTCTCTTAAAAGCAGTATCAAGTCTCCCAAAAAGAATATTAAGTGTTCTCGAAACATTTCAAGTCTTCTAGAAACAGTATCAAATCTTCCAGGAGTAATATTAAATCTTCTGGAAACATTTTAAGTCTTTTGAAAGCAGTTTCAAATCTTCCAGAACCGAGTGTTTTGGAAACATTTCAAAGCTTCAATAACTAGCATAAAATCTTCTGAATTGATGCTTGTTATAGAAGTAATTCAGAAATGATTTAAGTCTTCTAGAGGCAATGTTATGTCTTTGGGAAACATTTCAAGTCTTCTACAACCAGTCAATGCTTCTAAGAGAAGTATCAAGTCTTCCAGAAGCATTTAAAGCAACCCAATTCGTCATTCGGGTTTAGCCATCTTAATAGATGTACGGCTAAACCGGAATGTTTTAAGTTCTTGATCTAGAACTAGATCTAATGATATAAAACTGGTGAAAAGAGTGAAAAGTGGAAAGATTTGGGGTTAGCCGTGCGTCTTCAGAGAAGAGTAACTAAATATAAAAGATGTCAAAATATGCCAAAATTAGTTCACAACTTCTAAAAGTATTAAATGTCAATTCTAATTCATTTTCAACTTATAATACGCCATTCAAATTAAGTAGAAACTCGATGCTATTCAACTTTTCAACTGTTGAAATAAACATAATAAATCCAAATTTACCTTTAGATGAAATATTAAACCGAATTTCATTTAATGTAAGAATCAATAACGACCCTCTAAATAGTTATGTTACGAGGAAATTCCAAATCGACGCCGAGCTTTAAACTTATCCATCGAGTTCAACTTGACATATACGACGAAGTTTCACATAACATTAATCTGCAGAAAAGACGGGAAGAAAGTAATTTCCCCCGTCGTGACATATTCAAGCACTTGGGATAAAACGGCGTAAGATAAATTCACTTTCTCCTTCCCCCATCATCCGTAAATAACAAACTAACACTTAAATTTGAGAAAGCGCCCCATTAAATTTATTAATCGATTGTAATTCGTAATAATCGAAATCCAATCAAGTTATAATCTAATAATCACGTTATTTCAGTTGATGTGGTCGTTTTTATCATATTAAACGATCACCTCGTTACAAGAGATGAGATTGCGAAGGTGCCAAATTTAATTAACAGTATCTGGAGCGTGGCAATAATTCATAGGAGCTTGTTAGGTAGGGTTCGACGATTCGGCTTCAGGATTCAGGAAGCTCCAGAAGCCATATGTTGCGTGAACTGAACCGAAAGCTCGAACACAATCGGTGATGATTTGTTTGCCGCGAAACTTATACAAGCGAAACGCGACCCTCTCTAAACTCCCGCCTCTGTTTATCCATCTTAAATTAATCTTAATTGATAACCCAACAACTACGACAGCCACGTGTTGTGCTGTTTCGTCTCCGTGAAATACGTGCACAATGAGTAAACTTAACTTCTCCAAGTTTGGGTTATTTGGTTAATTACGTCAGAATCATTAAAATTTATACCGCAAAACTAAAAACGTTAATTAAAAATTTTTTGTTTGCGTTCTGTTTTATTAATAAAGGGAAGAAGCAAGCGGCGATTCAATTTTCATTATTAACGAAGCGAGTATTTGAAGCAATTTTAACTAACTACTATACTTGCGGACGTCGTTGGCGGTTTGGGTAGAAATTAAGAGGCTCTTGATTGAATTATTGCGGCCAGGCTGGTTCTAATCAAATAACGCGGCCTCGCTTCCGTCATTCGATTAAGAAAATAAGCCGGAAATTCCGTGTAGCGTCTCCATGGGATTCAATTTTGCCCTCTCGCGAAACAAAGAGGCATTGCAGCGTTCTCCGAATGCATATTTTATGGGATTAGACACCTCGAAAAAGAATATTAACAAAAAAAATTTACTCTAAACATGTTAGGTTTACAAAGATCAAACTAACAAGATTATATCTTAGAAAGTAATTGAGATATCGGGATGAAATAAGAAGAATATTAAAGGAAATTTTATGGATATTTAGTGACATGAAGAGGGTTTCTTAAAAACTTGAACGATCCCCGGTAGATTTTTTTAAATAATAGATGACATTAAAAAAATTATGGGGATAAGGTTTATTAAGACTAAGTTTGATAAGACGTATCTCAAAAAATAATTGAGATATTACGATGAAGTAATAAACATTCTAAAGACAATTTTATGTGTATTTAAGATTATAAAGCTTATTACTTTAAATCGACATTTTGTGAAGTTAGAATTTTTTTAATATAGCTCTAAACATGATAGGTTTACAAAGATCAAAGTAACAAGATCGTATCTTAGAAAGTAATTGAGATATCGGGATGAAATAAGAAGAATATTAAAGGAAATTTTATGGATATTTAGTGACATGAAGAGCGTTTCTTAAAAACTTGAACGATCTCCGGTAGATTTTTTTAAATAATAGATAACATTAAAAAAATTATGGAGATAAGGTTTATTAAGACTAAGTTTGATAAGACGTATCTCAAAAATTAATTGAGATATTACGATGAAGTTAAAAACATTCTAAAGACAATTTTATGTGTATTTAAGATTATAAAGCTTATTACTTTAAATCGACAATTTGTGAAGTTAGAATTTTTTAAATATAGCTCTAAACATGTTTGATTTACAAAGATCAAACTAACAAGATCATATCTTAGAAAGTAATTGAGATATCGGGATGAAATAAGAAGAATATTAAAGGAAATTTTATGGATATTTAGTGACATGAAGAGCGTTTCTTAAAAACTTGAACGATCCCCGGTAGATTTTTTTAAATAATAAATGACATTAAAGAAATTGTGGGGATAAGGTTTATTAAGACTAAGTTTGATAAGACGTATCTCAAAAATTAATTGAGATATTACGATGAAGTTAAAAACATTCTAAAGACAATTTTATGTGTATTTAAGATTATAAAGCTTATTACTTTAAATCGACAATTTGTGAAGTTAGAATTTTTTAAATATAGCTCTAAACATGTTTGATTTACAAAGATCAAACTAACAAGATCATATCTTAGAAAGTAATTGAGATATCGGGATGAAATAAGAAGAATATTAAAGGAAATTTTATGGATATTTAGTGACATGAAGAGCGTTTCTTAAAAACTTGAACGATCCCCGGTAGATTTTTTTAAATAATAAATGACATTAAAGAAATTGTGGGGATAAGGTTTATTAAGACTAAGTTTGATAAGACGTATCTCAAAAATTAATTGAGATATTACGATGAAGTTAAAAACATTCTAAAGACAATTTTATGTGTATTTAAGATTATAAAGCTTATTACTTTAAATCGACAATTTGTGAAGTTAGAATTTTTTAAATATAGCTCTAAACATGTTTGATTTACAAAGATCAAACTAACAAGATCATATCTTAGAAAGTAATTGAGATATCGGGATGAAATAAGAAGAATATTAAAGGAAATTTTATGGATATTTAGTGACATGAAGAGCGTTTCTTAAAAACTTGAACGATCCCCGGTAGATTTTTTTAAATAATAAATGACATTAAAGAAATTGTGGGGATAAGGTTTATTAAGACTAAGTTTGATAAGACGTATCTCAAAAATTAATTGAGATATTACGATGAAGTTAAAAACATTCTAAAGACAATTTTATGTGTATTTAAGATTATAAAGCTTATTACTTTAAATCGACAATTTGTGAAGTTAGAATTTTTTAAATATAGCTCTAAACATGTTTGATTTACAAAGATCAAACTAACAAGATCATATCTTAGAAAGTAATTGAGATATCGGGATGAAATAAGAAGAATATTAAAGGAAATTTTATGGATATTTAGTGACATGAAGAGCGTTTCTTAAAAACTTGAACGATCCCCGGTAGATTTTTTTAAATAATAAATGACATTAAAGAAATTGTGGGGATAAGGTTTATTAAGACTAAGTTTGATAAGACGTATCTCAAAAATTAATTGAGATATTACGATGAAGTTAAAAACATTCTAAAGACAATTTTATGTGTATTTAAGATTATAAAGCTTATTACTTTAAATCGACAATTTGTGAAGTTAGAATTTTTTAAATATAGCTCTAAACATGTTTGATTTACAAAGATCAAACTAACAAGATCATATCTTAGAAAGTAATTGAGATATCGGGATGAAATAAGAAGAATATTAAAGGAAATTTTATGGATATTTAGTGACATGAAGAGCGTTTCTTAAAAACTTGAACGATCCCCGGTAGATTTTTTAAAATAATAGATGACATTAAAAAAAATTATGGAGATAAGGTTTATTAAGACTAAGTTTGCTAAGACGTATCTCAAAAAATAATTGAGATATTGCGATGAAGTTAAAAACATTCTAAAGACAATTTTATGTGTATTTAAGATTATAAAGCTTATTACTTGAAATCCACAATTTGTGAAGTTAGATTTTTTTTAATATAGCTCTAAACATGTTTGATTTACAAAGATCAAACTAACAAGATCATATCTTAGAAAGTAATTGAGATATCGGGATGAAATAAGAAGAATATTAAAGGAAATTTTATGGATATTTAGTGACATGAAGAGCGTTTCTTAAAAACTTGAACGATCCCCGATAGATTTTTTTAAATAATAGATGACATTAAAAAAATTATGGGGATAAGGTTTATTAAGACTAAGTTTGATAAGACGTATCTCAAAAAATAATTGAGATATTACGATGAAGTAAAAAACATTCTAAAGACAATTTTATGTGTATTTGAGATTATAAAGCTTATTACTTTAAATCGACAATTTGTGAAGTTAGAATTTTTTTAATATAGCTCTAAACATGTTTAATTTACAAAGATCAAACTAACAAGATCATATCTTAGAAAGCAATTGTGATATCGGGATGAAATAAGAAGAATATTAAAGGAAATTTTATGGATATTTAGTGACATGAAGAGCGTTTCTTAAAAACTTGAACGATTCCCGGTAGATTTTTTTAAATAATAGATGACATTAAAAAAATTATGGAGATAAGGTTTATTAAGACTAAGTTTGATAAGACGTATCTCAAAAAATAATTGAGATATTACGATGAAGTAAAAAACATTCTAAAGACAATTTTATGTGTATTTAAGATTATAAAGCTTATTACTTTAAATCGACAATTTGTGAAGTTAGAATTTTTTTAATATAGCTCTAAATATGTTAAGTTTACAAAGATCAAACTGACAAGATCGTATCTTAGAAAGTAATTGAGATATCGGGATGAAATAAGAAGAATATTAAAGGAAATTTTATGGATATTTAGTGACATGAAGAGCGTTTCTTAAAAACTTGAACGATCCCCGGTAGAGTTTTTTAAATAATAGATGACATTAAAAAAATTATGGGGATAAGATTTATTAAGACTAAGTTTGGTAAGACGTATCTCAAAAAATAATTGAGATATTACGATGAAGTTAAAAACATTCTAAAGACAATTTTATGTGTATTTAAGATTATAAAGCTTATTACTTTAAATCGACAATTTGTGAAGTTAGAATTTTTTTAATATAGCTCTAAATATGTTAAGTTTACAAAGATCAAACTGACAAGATCGTATCTTAGAAAGTAATTGAGATATCGGGATGAAATAAGAAGAATATTAAAGGAAATTTTATGGATATTTAGTATCATGAAAAGCGTTTCTTAAAAACTTGAACGATCCCGGTAGATTTTTTTAAATAATAGATGACATTAAAAAAATTATGGGGATAAGATTTATTAAGACTAAGTTTGGTAAGACGTATCTCAAAAAATAATTGAGATATTACGATGAAGTTAAAAACATTCTAAAGACAATTTTATGTGTATTTAAGATTATAAAGCTTATTACTTTAAATCGACAATTTGTGAAGTTAGAATTTTTTTAATATAGCTATAAACATGTTTGATTTACAAGGATCAAATTAACAAGATCATATCTTAGAAAGTAATTGAGATATTGGGATGAAATAGGAAGAATATTAAAGAAAATTTTATGGATATTTAGTGCCATGAAAAGCGTTTCTTAAAAACTTGAACGATCCCCGGTAGATTTCTTAAATAATAGATGACATTAAAAAAATTATGGAGATAAGGTTTATTAAGACTAAGTTTGATAAGACGTATCTCAAAAAATAATTGAGATATTACGATGAAGTAAAAAACATTCTAAAGACAATTTTATGTGTATTTAAGATTATAAAGCTTATTACTT
This sequence comes from Onthophagus sagittarius, assembly GCA_036711965.1. Classification (NCBI taxonomy): domain Eukaryota; kingdom Metazoa; phylum Arthropoda; class Insecta; order Coleoptera; family Scarabaeidae; genus Onthophagus; species Onthophagus sagittarius. Next base: position 17,984,870 of record JASERS010000010.1, on the reverse strand, counting down.
TAAATCGACAATTTGTGAAGTTAGAATTTTTTTAATATAGCTATAAACATGTTTGATTTACAAGGATCAAATTAACAAGATCATATCTTAGAAAGTAATTGAGATATTGGGATGAAATAGGAAGAATATTAAAGAAAATTTTATGGATATTTAGTGCCATGAAAAGCGTTTCTTAAAAACTTGAACGATCCCCGGTAGATTTTATTAAATAATAGATGACATTAAAAAAATTATGGGGATAAGATTAATTAAGACTAAGTTTGATAAGACGTATCTCAAAAAATAATTGAGATATTACGATGAAGTAAAAAACATTCTAAAGACAATTTTATGTGTATTTAAGATTATAAAGCTTATTACTTTAAATCGACAATTTGTGAAGTTAGAATTTTTTTAATATAGCTCTAAACATGTTTAATTTACAAAGATCAAACTAACAAGATCATATCTTAGAAAGTAATTGAGATATCGGGATGAAATAAGAAGAATATTAAAGGAAATTTTATGGATATTTAGTGCCATGAAGAGGGTTTCTTAAAAACTTGGACGATCCCCGGTAGATTTTTTTAAATAATAGATGACATTAAAAAAATTATGGGGATAAGATTAATTAAGACTAAGTTTGATAAGACGTATCTCAAAAAATAATTGAGATATTACGATGAAGTAAAAAACATTCTAAAGACAATTTTATGTGTATTTGAGATTATAAAGCTTATTACTTTAAATCGACAATTTGTGAAGTTAGAATTTTTTTAATATAGCTGTAAACATGTTTAATTTACAAAGATCAAACTAACAAGATCGTATCTTAGAAAGTAATTGAGATATCGGAATGAAATAAGAAGAATATTAAAGGAAATTTTATGGATATTTAGTGCCATGAAAAGCGTTTCTTAAAAAACTTGAGGTAATACTTGAGATTTTACGATGAAGCAAGAAACATTTTAAAAAATTTCGGACAACATTTAGAAAAAAAATGTTGATTTTATCTTGATTTCTTTTAATTTCATTTTACTCTTACCATGTTTCTTCGGGGATAGTGAGCTGGTATAAAGCTTTAATGTTGTCGGAGAAGGTATAATTAGCTACATTCAAACGAAATTTACCGTTTCTAATTTCCGGTTACTACAACGCGATATTATCCTTTGCAAAGGACAGTGCTCGGCGAAATTAGAAACAATCAAGAAGCGCTTAGTTGTTTCGCTTCCGGTTCCACAATTGACTGGTAACTTGAATAGGAAATTTAATAGAATTATTAAATTCGTCTTTACAATAAACCGCAATCAATCTTAATTAATTAATTTCGCCCCCATATCACCCCCCAATCAATATCAATTTTTGAGCTTTAAAAGCATTTATTTAAAATGATTTTTTTTTGATAAAATCGATACTTATCGTCTTAATTTAAGTGAATTAAATTTTTAAATTTAAATTTACCATCCACGGTGATAATTTTAATAGGTTTATCTGAAGGTGGGTTTTTGGCTACGTGTCCCGGTTGAAAAGCTAGAACTTATCGAACAGAGACGTATTAGGTCGGAGGGTAGGTCGAGTGCAAAGCTTGAGCTTTAATAAAATTCGTAGCACGATCATCCCAATCTAGGAAGAACGGGGCGGCCGGGATCATCCCCTTTTCCGTGTGAAAATTTATTCTGTACCGTTCCAGACCGGCGCTGGATGATTAAAAATAATAGAGACAGAAATTGTAGAGCTAACTAGAAATTATGGTCTACGCGCAGGTCGTACATCCTGTATATCCGCAGTAGGATGAATATTTAAACTTCCGTAATTCGTACACCCACCTATCTGGTCCAAATAGATGGTTAAATTTAAATTTTTTTACCTTTAATGTAAGATATCGGTAATTCTATATTTGAACAAGAAAACTCTGAAACTGCTAAATTTACTATTTCAATTTAAATTATTTCATTTTTCGAGTTTCTCCCTGTTTCGTTAATCAAACTAATTTCATTTCCAACTTTTTAAATATATAAATACAAATGAATATTTCAATCACATTGAAATCCTTTATATTCAAACAAATCCCGCTTGATTGACTTTCGATATATTCATTTAAACATTTTTAACACATAACAATAGCAAATTGAATCAAAGCTAAACAAATTCGACTCTATGTATTTATATGTTCCAATATTATTGGATAAATACTTAAATTGCAAAAAATAATTTATCCCAATATTATTATTGAATTTTGGATTATTTTGCGGGTGATTTTTAAGTTAAGAATGTTCGAAAATTGGAGGCTATTTTTTGAGTTTGAATTTCGATAAATCAATTTATCCAAATATTTTTAATACATAAACAACAAACCGCATCAAAGCAAAAACAAATTTGTACCTTTTCACTTTATATGTACAAAATTTTTATCCGACTATTTAATTTACATCCAATTTTCGTAACGTTATCGTCAAATCCATTTAACATCGACAAAATTGGATTACCTTGCAGCTTCTCTTGATGGTTCTGTTGCTGCTGCTGGTTGTGCTGCGACGGCGCTGCCCTAATTTGCGCAGTTACGGTCACCACCATGAGCATCAGCAACGCAGAAGGACAATGGCTATGGCAATCAAGCCTCATTGTTCCACCGGTGGCTGTCACAACGGCTCTAGTATTGAGGGAAAACCACCTTTCGATAATTACATGCCGAACCCGTTAACGGGACGTCTCAGTTTATTCACTTGGACTCGCTCGTGAAATCCGAAAACCTTCATTATTCCTGAAACAAAAGAGATTTTGGTTAAAAAAATGAAAACTGTTTAAAAAGCGTTGCGCTTTTGAAGAGATTATGAGTCAGCCGTCAAATCAAATGGGATGGCGACTCTTTTTTTTAGCCACAATGAATGATCGAGTTTTTTTGACGAGCTTAAGCGGGTGCATTTATCCGCAGGAAAATTCGGTTAAAATCAGTGAATCGCTTCGTATCGCCAAAAAAGTTCGAGCATTTTTCGATTTCGCTTAATTGTCGGCGATTTTAGGAGCTCTTTCCTAAAATCATACTCGGTTTACGTGGCTTATATGCTTTATATGGAGTTTACCCCGTGGTTTATCAACAGGTAATTGATTATAAATGCACGACTCGAATCAGGCAATTATTCGTGGCCTGCACTTGGTTTATAAATGAATTAGCAAGTTCTTAATTAGATATTACCCAGCTAAACTTGAATATCTCGAAAATTACGTCCTCGGTACTTGCATAATTTAAATTAGGTTTGATCTTTTAATTTGAAAAATCAAATCATCTTTTAATTTTATGTTGAAACCAATCTCGAAATGTTCATTTAGACGTTTTTAATATGCAGCTACAGTAATTTGCGTCAAAGCATAAAGAAATTTCTCGCTTTTTATTTATACGTATCAATGCTAAAGGATAAATGGGGACGTAAATTACAAAAAAAAATAATCCGATTGTTTATAATTTACATCCAATTTTCAAAACAAAATATAAAATAGGATTACCTTCCTTTGATTTTATTTGTTGTTGGTGCTGCTATTTATTCATAAATTAAAAATATCGAAACATATTTATGTGTATAATATAAATTTCAAAACATCGTATCTCAAGAACAAATTGAAATATCGCTATGATATAAAAAGCAGCTTAAAACAAATTTAATGAAGATTTCATGCACCATAAATAATTCCTTATTTTCCTTAGACATCGATGTTATAACTTTTTAATTCAAAGTCTACATCTTTAATTGTTATAGATGATATTATATACTTTAAATAATCGTATCTCAAGAACAAATTGAGATATCGCGATGAAATCATAAACAATTTAAAGTATATTTACTTAATTTTCAATACATTTAAGTTCATATCTTCGAATCATCAAATTTCGAAGATATGATTTTTTGATTGCATCCTTACATAATATTAAACGTAAATGTCGAGGTAATATATCTCAAAATCAAATTAAGATATCATCACGATATAAAAAGCAGCTTAAAACAAATTTAATGAAGATTTCATGCACCATAAATAATTCCTTATTTTCCATAGACACCGATGTTATAACTTTTTGAATCAAACTCTACATCTTTAATTGTTATAGATGATATTATATACTTTAAATAATCGTATCTCAAGAACAAATTGAGATATCTAGATGAAATCATAAACAATTTAAAGTATATTTACTTAATTTTCAATACATTTAAGTTTATATCTCCGAATCATCAAATTTCGAAGATATGATTTTTTGATTGCATCCTTACATAATATTAAACGTAAATGTCGGGGTAATGTATCTCAAAATCAAATTGAGATATCATCATGATATAAAAAGCAGCTTAAAAGAAATTTAATGAAGATTTCATGCACCATAAATAATTCCTTATTTTCCATAGACACCGATGTTATAACGTTTTAAATCAAACTCTACATCTTTAATTGTTATAGATGATAATGTATACTTTAAATAATCGTATCTCAAGAACAAATTGAAATATCTCGATGAAATCATAAACAATTTAAAGTATATTTACTTAATTTTCAATACATTTAAGTTTATATCTTCGAATCATCAAATTTGGAAGATATGATTTTTTGATTGCATCCTTACATAATATTAAACGTAAATGTCGGGGTAATGTATCTCAAAATCAAATTGAGATATCATCATGATATAAAAAGCAGCTTAAAACAAATTTAATGAAGATTTCATGCACCATAAATAATTCCTTATTTTCCATAGACACCGATGTTATAACTTTTTAAATTAAACTCTACATCTTTAATTGTTATAGATGATATTATATACTTTAAATAATCGTATCTCAAGAACAAATTGAGATATCGCGATGAAATCATAAACAATTTAAAGTATATTTACTTAATTTTCAATACATTTAAGTTCATATTTTTGAATCATCAAATTTCGAAGATATGATTTTTTGATTGCATCCTTACATAACATTAAACGTAAATGTCGTGGTAATGTATCTCAAAATCAAATTGAGATATCATCATGATATAAATAGCAACTTAAAACAAATTTAATGAAGATTTCATGCACCATAAATAATTCCTTATTTTTCATAGACATCGATGTTATAACTTTTTAAATCAAACTTTACATCTTTAATTGTTATAGATGATATTATATACTTTAAATAATCGTATCTCAAGAATAAATTGAGATATCTCGATGAAATCATAAACAATTTAAAGTATATTTACTTAATTTTCAATACAATTAAGTTTATATCTTCGAATCATCAAATTTCGAAGATATGATTTTTTGATTGCATCCTTACATAATATTAAACGTAAATGTCGGGGTAATGTATCTCAAAATCAAATTGAGATATCATCATGATACAAAAAGCAGCTTAAAACAAATTTAATGAAGATTTTATGCACCATAAATAATTCCTTATTTTCCATAGACACCGATGTTATAACGTTTTAAGTCAAACTCTACATCTTTAATTGTTATAGATGATATTATATACTTTAAATAATCGTATCTCAAGAACAAATTGAGATATCTCGATGAAATCATAAACAATTTAAAGTATATTTACTTAATTTTCAATACATTTAATTTCATATCTTTGAATCATCAAATTTCGAAAATATGATTTTTTGATTGCATCCTTACATAATATGAAACGTAAATGTCTTGGTAATGTATCTCAAAATCAAATTGAGATATCATCATGATATAAAAAGCAGCTTAAAACAAATTTAATGAAGATTTTATGCACCATAAATAATTCCTTATTTTCCATAGACACCGATATTATAACGTTTTAAATCAAACTCTACATCTTTAATTATTATAGATGATATTATATACATTAAATAATCGTATCTCAAGAATAAATTGAGATATCTCGATGAAATCATAAACAATTTAAAGTATATTTACTTAATTTTCAATACATTTAATTTCATATCTTTGAATCATCAAATTTCGAAAATATGATTTTTTGATTGCATCCTTACATAATATGAAACGTAAATGTCTTGGTAATGTATCTCAAAATCAAATTGAGATATCATCATGATATAAAAAGCAGCTTAAAACAAATTTAATGAAGATTTTATGCACCATAAATAATTCCTTATTTTCCATAGACACCGATATTATAACGTTTTAAATCAAACTCTACATCTTTAATTATTATAGATGATATTATATACATTAAATAATCGTATCTCAAGAATAAATTGAGATATCTCGATGAAATCATAAACAATTTAAAATATATTTACTTAATTTTCAATACATTTAAGTTTATATTTTCGAATCATCAAATTTCGAAGATATGATTTTTTGATTGCATCCTTACGTAATATTAAACATAAATGTCGGGGTAATGTATCTCAAAATCAAATTGAGATATCATCATGATATAAAAAGCGGCTTAAAACAAATTTAATGAAGATTTCATGCACTATAAATAATTCCTTATTTTCCACAGACACCGATGTTATAACTTTTTAAATCAAACTCTACATCTTTAATTGTTATAGATGATATTGTATACTTTAAATAATCGTATCTCAAGAACAAATTGAGATATCTCAATGAAATCATAAACAATTTAAAGTATATTTACTTAATTTTCAATACATTTAAGTTTATATCTTCGAATCATCAAATTTCGAAGATATGATTTTTTGATTGCATCCTTACGTAATATTAAACATAAATGTCGGGGTAATGTATCTCAAAATCAAATTGAGATATCATCATGATATAAAAAGCGGCTTAAAACAAATTTAATGAAGATTTCATGCACTATAAATAATTCCTTATTTTCCACAGACACCGATGTTATAACTTTTTAAATCAAACTCTACATCTTTAATTATTATAGATGATATTATATACTTTAAATAATCGTATCTCAAGAACTAATTGAGATATCGCGATGAAATCATAAACAATTTAAAGTATATTTACTTAATTTTCAATACATTTAAGTTTGTCTCCAAATCATCAAATTTCGAAGATATGATTTTTTGATTGCATCCTTACATAATATTAAACGTAAACGTCAGGGTAATGTATCTCAAAATCAAATTGAGATATCATCATGATATAAACAGTAGCTTAAAACAAATTTAATGAAGATTTCATGCACCATAAATAATTCCTTATTTTCCATAGACACCGATGTTATAACTTTTTAAATCAAACTCTACATCTTTAATTGTTATAGATGATATTATATACTTTAAATAATCGTATCTCAAGAATAAATTGAGATATCTCGATGAAATCATAAACAATTTAAAGTATATTTACTTAATTTTCAGTACATTTAAGTTTATATCTCCGAATCATCAAATTTCGAAGATATGATTTTTTGATTGCATCCTTACATAATATTAAACGTAAATGTCGGGGTAATGTATCTCAAAATCAAATTGAGATATCATCATGATATAAAAAGCAGCTTAAAACAAATTTAATGAAGATTTCATGCACCATAAATAATTCCTTATTTTCCATAGACACCGATATTATAACGTTTTAAATCAAACTCTACATCTTTAATTATTATAGATGATATTATATACTTTAAATAATCGTATCTCAAGAACAAATTGAGATATCTCGATGAAATCATAAACAATTTAAAGTATATTTACTTAATATTCAATACATTTAAGTTCATATCATTGAATCATCAAATTTCGAAGATATAATTAGGCATAACTTATTAATTAACGCAAAGTAGAAGTCGTCAAGAAGGTCACCAAAACGGCGAAGGTAAGTTAAGAAAACTTAACTTGGTAATTAAAGTGCTGCAACACCCCCCAAAAACTAAGCCCCTTTTAGAACACGAACAAAGTTTTTCTTAAATAAAAACACCAATTAAAATTAGCCACTAAAAAAATTAAAAATGAAAGTAAAAAGTACAAAATAAAATAAATCCAATCAAACGAAATGTTTGTAATTACTTAAAAAAAACTTTTCGTTTACTTTTTCAACGAAACTAACTAATTTACGTGGACCACTTAAGTTTTAAAGTTGTAATGATTTATTAGGCCCTCTTTCAACCCACAAAGTAGTAGACCAAAACATTCACTTTAAAGCGGCAACCGCTCGGAAAGTTTTTCTATTAAGTCACGAATGGGTTCACTATTTTCGTCCGCACACTTCTCTTATTAAACTTTCAACGTCCACTTTATAACGTCCTACGCTTTACAACGGGATTTAATTATCAAATATCTCCCACGGATTTAATAAACACCTCGGGAAGCCGGAGACAATACGAACAATAAGGGCGTTGAATAAAGATGACTAAAATAAGTAAAAATAAATAAATAAAGAAGTTAAGTTGGGATAAAGAGTAAATGGGGCGAATGCAGCAAAGGTAGCAATGAGATTTTCTATGTAAATTTTTAATTTATCCCTAAAGAGTTTGCCGTGTTCGTCGTTTGTGACTTAAAGTAAAATTTGCAAACTTCTAACGTACCTTCTTGTCCGGCAAATCGATCCATACAGACCCCCCTTTAGTTTCTATTGAAGACACGAAAAGTAATTAACTTTGCTCTCTTACTGTTAAATTTTCCAGCACACTCCCTTGCGAACCTTGAGAACTAGTTTAAAACTTCCGTCGACAAACAACGGGAGAATTTCGCAATGAAAAACTACTAAATAAAAATAAAAACGAAGTAAAAAAAATGGTTAAAGATAAATTGGTTCAACTTCAATATTTCACCAGCATTCGACATTCCGAGCAACAGATTGCGTAATAAATCTTAACCCCATTAGTGGCCGCGCATATTTAGTCCTGCTAATCATTATTCATAGGATAATGTCCTCCGTTTCGTACGTCAGTAATAAACAAGAAGCTCAGTCGTATATACATGTCGAATATTAATTAGTGGTTATCTTCAAACAAAGATAGGCCTCAATGGAGTATTGATTACCGGATAATTTGGATTCGATTGCTTCCGTGAATTCAAATTTTAAATTTTGTTCCAAGAAACGAATTGTATTTTTGTTTGAAAATATTAGAATGTTAATTAGAATGGCATTGGATTTAAAAGATTCGTCGATACGTCTTATTTGCTTATGAACTTGCCGAGGTTGCTTGCGACCGAGGCGCTGGATTTGAAATGTTTACATATAATCGTCCCTTTTGCAAGAATGTAGCGCCTCGCCCGGAAACGATCTCGGCGAAGTGAGTATAAAATTGTCTTACACGAAACTGCATATTTACTAAGATATACAAGGAACGACTTCGCCTCAAACTTCCGAGGTCGCTTGCGGGCGAGGCATTGGATATGAAATATTAATATAAAATCGTCATTTTGCAAGAATGTAGCGCCTCCCCCGCAAGCGACCTCGGTGGAGTGAAGATACAATCGTCTTATAGGGGATCCTATATATTTACTAAGATTTACAAGGAACGATTTCGCTTCAAATTGCCGAGGTCGCTTGCGGCCGAGGCATTGGATATGAAATATTAATATAAAATCGTTCATTTTGTAAGAATGTAGCGCCCCGCCCGCAAGCGACCTCGGCGGAGTGAAGATAAAATCGTCTTATAGGGGACCCTATATTTACTATGATATACAAGGAACGATTTCGCCTCAAATAGCCGAGGTCGCTTGCGGCCGAGGCATTGGATACGAAATATTCATACAGAAATCGTTCATTTTGTAAGAATGTAGCGCCCCGCCCGCAAGCGACCTCGGCGGAGTGAAGATAAAATCGTCTTATAGGGGACCCTATATTTACTATGATATACAAGGAACGATTTCGCCTCAAATAGCCGAGGTCGCTTGCGGCCGAGGCATTGGATACGAAATATTCATACAGAAATCGTTCATTTTGTAAGAATGTAGCGCCTCGCCCGCAAGCGACCTCGGCGGAGTGGAGATAAAATCGTCTTATAGGGGATTGTATATATTTACTAAGATATAGAAGGAACGATGTCGCCTCAAATTGCCAAGGTCGCTTGCGGGCGAGGCATTGAATATGAAATATTAAAACAAAATCGTTTCATTTTGCAAAATTGTAGCGCCTCGCCCGTAAGCGACCTCGGCGGAGTGAAGATAAAATCGTCTTATAGGGGACCCTATATATTTACTAAGATATACAAAGAACGATTTCGCCTCAAATAGCCGAGGTCGCTTGCGGTCGAGGCATTGGATATGAAATATTAATACAAAATCGTTCATTTTGCAAGAATGTAGCGCTTCGCCCGCAAGCGACCTCGGCGGAGTGGAGATAAAATCGTCTTATAGGGAACCCTATATTTACTATGATATACAAGGAACGATTTCGCCTCAAATAGCCGAGGTCGCTTGCGGCCGAGGCATTGGATACGAAATATTCATACAGAAATCGTTCATTTTGTAAGAATGTAGCGCCCCGCCCGCAAGCGACCTCGGCGGAGTGAAGATAAAATCGTCTTATAGGGGACCCTATATTTACTATGATATACAAGGAACGATTTCGCCTCAAATAGCCGAGGTCGCTTGCGGCCGAGGCATTGGATACGAAATATTCATACAGAAATCGTTCATTTTGTAAGAATGTAGCGCCTCGCCCGCAAGCGACCTCGGCGGAGTGGAGATAAAATCGTCTTATAGGGGATTGTATATATTTACTAAGATATAGAAGGAACGATGTCGCCTCAAATTGCCAAGGTCGCTTGCGGGCGAGGCATTGAATATGAAATATTAAAACAAAATCGTTTCATTTTGCAAAATTGTAGCGCCTCGCCCGTAAGCGACCTCGGCGGAGTGAAGATAAAATCGTCTTATAGGGGACCCTATATATTTACTAAGATATACAAAGAACGATTTCGCCTCAAATAGCCGAGGTCGCTTGCGGCCGAGGCATTGGATATGAAATATTAATACAAAATCGTTCATTTTGCAAGAATGTAGCGCTTCGCCCGCAAGCGACCTCGGCGGAGTGGAGATAAAATCGTCTTATAGGGAACCCTATATTTACTATGATATACAAGGAACGATTTCGCCTCAAATAGCCGAGGTCGCTTGCGGCCGAGGCATTGGATACGAAATATTCATACAGAAATCGTTCATTTTGTAAGAATGTAGCGCCCCGCCCGCAAGCGACCTCGGCGGAGTGAAGATAAAATCGTCTTATAGGGGACCCTATATTTACTATGATATACAAGGAACGATTTCGCCTCAAATAGCCGAGGTCGCTTGCGGCCGAGGCATTGGATACGAAATATTCATACAGAAATCGTTCATTTTGTAAGAATGTAGCGCCTCGCCAGCAAGCGACCTCGGCGGAGTGGAGATAAAATCGTCTTATAGGGGATTGTATATATTTACTAAGATATAGAAGGAACGATGTCGCCTCAAATTGCCAAGGTCGCTTGCGGGCAAGGCATTGAATATGAAATATTAAAACAAAATCGTTTCATTTTGCAAAATTGTAGCGCCTCGCCCGTAAGCGACCTCGGCGGAGTGAAGATAAAATCGTCTTATAGGGGACCCTATATATTTACTAAGATATACAAAGAACGATTTCGCCTCAAATAGCCGAGGTCGCTTGCGGCCGAGGCATTGGATATGAAATATTAATACAAAATCGTTCATTTTGCAAGAATGTAGCGCTTCGCCCGCAAGCGACCTCGGCGGAGTGGAGATAAAATCGTCTTATAGGGAACCCTATATATTTACTAAGATATACAAAGAACGATTTCGCCTCAAATAGCCGAGGTCGCTTGCGGCCGAGGCATTGGATACGAAATATTCATACAAAATCGTTCATTTTGTAAGAATGTAGCGCCTCGCCCGCAAGCGACCTCGGCGGAGTGGAAATAAAATCGTCTTATAGGGGATTGTATATATTTACTAAGATATAGAAGGAACGATGTCGCCTCAAATTGCCAAGGTCGCTTGCGGGCGAGGCATTGAATATGAAATATTAAAACAAAATCGTTTCATTTTGCAAAATTGTAGCGCCTCGCCCGTAAGCGACCTCGGCGGAGTGAAGATAAAATCGTCTTATAGGGGACCCTATATATTTACTAAGATATACAAAGAACGATTTCGCCTCAAATAGCCGAGGTCGCTTGCGGCCGAGGCATTGGATACGAAATATTCATACAGAAATCGTTCATTTTGTAAGAATGTAGCGCCTCGCCCGCAAGCGACCTCGGCGGAGTGGAGATAAAATCGTCTTATAGGGGATTGTATATATTTACTAAGATATAGAAGGAACGATGTCGCCTCAAATTGCCAAGGTCGCTTGCGGGCGAGGCATTGAATATGAAATATTAAAACAAAATCGTTTCATTTTGCAAAATTGTAGCGCCTCGCCCGTAAGCGACCTCGGCGGAGTGAAGATAAAATCGTCTTATAGGGGACCCTATATATTTACTAAGATATACAAAGAACGATTTCGCCTCAAATAGCCGAGGTCGCTTGCGGCCGAGGCATTGGATATGAAATATTAATACAAAATCGTTCATTTTGCAAGAATGTAGCGCTTCGCCCGCAAGCGACCTCGGCGGAGTGGAGATAAAATCGTCTTATAAGGGATTGTATATATTTACTAAGATATAGAAGGAACGATTTCGCCTCAAATAGCCGAGGTCGCTTGCGGGCGAGGCATTGATTATGAAATATTAAAACAAAATCGTTTCATTTTGCAAAATTGTAGCGCCTCGCCCGCAAGCGACCTCGGCGGAGTGAAGATAAAATCGTCTTATAGAGAACCCTATATATTTACTAAGATATTGTGACGTAGAAAAAAAACCAAAATCTTGCGTCTGGCAATCAGGAGAGGAAACGTCACAAAAAAATTATTCCCGGAAAAGGGGTGGGCGCCACTTATTTGAAAAAAAAAGTACAAATAAGAATACTTCGCCGATCTTAGGGCGTGTCCTGATTTCCAAACACAAAACCAACAATACTCAGTTTTATACGTATTTAACGTGGTTGGACGGTTGGTGAAAATAACAAAAAAATTACAAAAAAAATGAATGTAATACAAAAAGAAATCAACGGTATTATGATATAATACAAACAACAACAAAAAATAATCTTTAGAACTTATAAATAAAAAAAAAACAAAAACTTGTTCGAAAACAGGAGAAATCCGACAAACAAAAAAAACTTAAAACTACTTACACTATTTCTTTCTTTTCTCTTTAATTTTTCCCAAATTCTTTGTTTGCTTTATTCTATTTTTCCCTTTCCAATGTACGAGGTCCGCCGAAGAATTGTCGCCTTTCCAATAAAATAAAATTTCGTTTATTCCCCCAATTCAATAACCAAATTTAATTATCTATACTAAAAACCCTTAAAACGAAACAAAAACAAAAGAAACAATAAACTAAATGTTTAACCATGATGGCGACACGTACCTGATTGATGTCAGGGCTTATTCTCAAAAAAAACGAAATATACGACCAAACCAAAAAGACTAAATTCAGAGCTATTACCAGCTTAAATTCCCGGAATACGGTAAAAATGGGTCCGTTTTCCCAATTTAGCACCTTGTGTTTCCCAATAAACGTCCCAGTTTATATTATTTCGGGAGAAATCCCTCAATTTTAGGAAAATTATTAACTCGCCGAAACAATTTTCTTGGTGTCACCCACTCGCTCGCACGCTCTACTCTCAAAACTCGACGGATCGTTCTTCCCGAAAACGGCCGAAACCGGTTTACAAACCCCTCGCAACGAAATTGGAAAAGAAAATATATAAATTCAAATACGAAAAATGAACATTAAATATTAAACAAAAATTGAACCGTTACAATATACAAGGAACGATTTCGCCTCAAATTGCCGAGGTCGCTTGCGGCCGAGGCATTGGATATCAAATATTAATACAAAATCGTTCATTTTGCAAGAATGTAGCGCTTCGCCCGCAAGCGACCTCGGCGGAGTGGAGATAAAATCGTCTTATAGGGAACCCTACATATTTACTAAGATATACAAGGAACGATGTCGCCTTAAATTGCCGAGGTCGCTTGCGGCCGAGGCATTGGATATGAAATATTAATATAAAATCGTCATTTTGCAAGAATGTAGCGCCTCCCCCGCAAGCGACCTCGGTGGAGTGAAGATAAAATCGTCTTATAGGGAACCCTATATATTTACTAAGATATACAAAGAACGATTTCGCCTCAAATAGCCGAGGTCGCTTGCGGCCGAGGCATTGAATATGAAATATTCATACAAAATCGTTCATTTTGTAAGAATGTAGCGCCTCGCCCGCAAGCGACCTCGGCGGAGTGGAGATAAAATCGTCTTATAGGGAACCCTATATATTTACTAAGATATACAAAGAACGATTTCGCCTCAAATAGCCGAGGTCGCTTGCGGCCGAGGCATTGGATATGAAATATTCATACAAAATCGTTCATTTTGCAAGAATGTAGCGCCTCGCCCGCAAGCGACCTCGGCGGAGTGAAGATAAAATCGTCTTATAGGGAACCCTATATATTTACTAAGATATACAAAGAACGATTTCGCCTCAAATAGCCGAGGTCGCTTGCGGCCGAGGCATTGGATATGAAATATTCATACAAAATCGTTCATTTTGCAAGAATGTAGCGCCTCGCCCGCAAGCGACCTCGGCGGAGTGAAGATAAAATCGTCTTATAGGGGACTGTATATATTTACTAAGATATACAAAGGAACGATGTCGCCTCAAATTGTCGAGGTCGCTTGCGGGCGAGGCATTGAATATGAAATATTAAAACAAAATCGTTCATTTTGCAAAATTGTAGCGCCTCGCCCGCAAGCGACCTCGACGGAGTGAAGACAAAATCGTCTTATAGGGAACCCTATATATTTACTAAGATATACAAAGAACGATTTCGCCTCAAATAGCCGAGGTCGCTTGCGGCCGAGGCATTGGATACGAAATATTCATACAAAATCGTTCATTTTGCAAGAATGTAGCGCCTCCCCCGCAAGCGACCTCGGTGGAGTGAAGATAAAATCGTCTTATAGGGAACCCTATATATTTACTAAGATATACAAAGAACGATTTCGCCTCAAATAGCCGAGGTCGCTTGCGGCCGAGGCATTGGATACGAAATATTCATACAAAATCGTTCATTTTGTAAGAATGTAGCGCCTCGCCCGCAAGCGACCTCGGCGGAGTGGAGATAAAATCGTCTTATAGGGAACCCTATATATTTACTAAGATATAGAAGGAACGATGTCGCCTCAAATTGCCAAGGTCGCTTGCGGGCAAGGCATTGAATATGAAATATTAAAACAAAATCGTTTCATTTTGCAAAATTGTAGCGCCTCGCCCGCAAGCGACCTCGGCGGAGTGGAGATAAAATCGTCTTATAGGGAACCCTATATATTTACTAAGATATACAAAGAACGATTTCGCCTCAAATAGCCGAGGTCGCTTGCGGCCGAGGCATTGGATATGAAATATTCATACAAAATCGTTCATTTTGCAAGAATGTAGCGCCTCGCCCGCAAGCGACCTCGGCGGAGTGGAGATAAAATCGTCTTACAGGGGATTGTATATATTTACTAAGATATAGAAGGAACGATGTCGCCTCAAATTGCCAAGGTCGCTTGCGGGCGAGGCATTGAATATGAAATATTAAAACAAAATCGTTTCATTTTGCAAAATTGTAGCGCCTCGCCCGCAAGCGACCTCGGCGGAGTAAAGATAAAATCGTCTTATAGAGAACCCTATATATTTACTAAGATATACAAGGAACGATTTCGCCTCAAATTGCCGAGGTCGCTTGCGGCCGAGGCATTGGATATCAAATATTAATACAAAATCGTTCATTTTGCAAGAATGTAGCGCTTCGCCCGCAAGCGACCTCGGCGGAGTGGAGATAAAATCGTCTTACAGGGGATTGTATATATTTACTAAGATATAGAAGGAACGATGTCGTCTCAAATTGCCAAGGTCGCTTGCGGGCGAGGCATTGAATATGAAATATTAAAACAAAATCGTTTCATTTTGCAAAATTGTAGCGCCTCGCCCGCAAGCGACCTCGGCGGAGTAAAGATAAAATCGTCTTATAGAGAACCCTATATATTTACTAAGATATACAAGGAACGATTTCGCCTCAAATTGCCGAGGTCGCTTATGGGCAAGGCATTGAATATGAAATATTAAAACAAAATCGTTCATTTTGCAAAATTGTAGCGCCTCGCCCGCAAGCGACCTCGGCGGAGTGAAGATAAAATCGTCTTACAGGGGACAGTATATATTTACTAAGATATACAAGGAACGATTTCGCCTCAAATTGCCGAGGTCGCTTGCGGGCAAGGCATTGAATATGGAATATTAAAACAAAATCGTTCATTTTGCAAAATTGTAGCGCCTCGCCCGCAAGCGACCTCGGCGGAGTGAAGATAAAATCGTCTTATAGGGAACCCTACATATTTACTAAGATATACAAGGAACGATTTCGCCTCAAATTGCCGAGGTCGCTTGCGGCCGAGGCATTGGATATGAAATATTAATATAAAATCGTTCATTTTGTAAGAATGTAGCGCCTCGCCCGCAAGCGATCTTGGCGGAGTGAAGATAAAATCGTATTATAGGGGACCCTATATATTTACTAAGATATAAAAGGAACGATATCGCCTCAAATTGCCGAGGTCGCTTGCGGGCGAGGCATTGAATATGAAATATTAAAATAAAATCGTTCATTTTGCAAAATTGTAGCGCCTCGCCCGCAAGCGACCTCGGCGGCGTGAAGACAAAATCGTATTATAGGGAACCCTATATATTTACTAAGATATACAACGAACGATTTCGTCTCAAATTGCCGAGGTCGCTTGCGGCCGAGGCATTGGATATGAAATATTAATATAAAATCGTTCATTTTGCAAGAATGTAGCGCCTCTCCCGCAAGCGATCTCGGCGGAGTGAAGATAAAATCGTATTATAGGGGACCCTATATATTTACTAAGATATACAGGGTGTTCCCGTGACTCGGGGCATAAAATTAACCACATATACTAGAGCAAAAATGATGATGATTCGTGAAAAAAAATTATTATAAAAGTCTTCAAATGGCCAAGATATGGGCCATCAAAGTTCAGAAATTTTAACACATTTTTCTAAATATTTTCAAAACCATTAATGGTAGAGGGTTGAAATTTGGTACAGAGTAAACAAACATCATGCAAAATCATTGAACCAATTTTGACTTTGGCCGGATGACGGCAACCATGTTATACAGGGTGTTCCTAAAATTTGTTTGCTCAGAACTTTTTTGTTTGTTCGTAACCCTACATTTATTTTTGTAGTTTTTAATAGAAAATTTATTTTCGAAACTTTTTTCACTCTTTGAAAATTTTGATAACATTGACTGTTTTCGAGTTATACGCGAAACTGTTAAGCTTTGATTTCAATCGTAACAAATAAAACATATTCCGCAAGATCTGAGAAGGCGATGACAATTGAAAAACGAACTGATCTAATAACCATTATTTGCAATTTATGCATCTCAGTGTAGATTTAGTTAAATCCAGTGTTAATTTATTTTAATTGAATAAAAGAATGTAATTTCCAAAACAATAAATTTAATTTTCGCGGTAACAACAAACAAACAAGAACATAATAAAAATTCTAACAAAAATATGAACAAGAACAATAAAATTATAAACAAATGGTAATAAATAAAACAGAACAAAAAAAAATACTAAAGCAGATGTTCAAAAACACTCCCGCCGGCTTCAATGCACGCCTGATATCGCCGTCTTAAATTAAAGCGCACTCTGCTGAGGACGTTGATTTCAGTTCGAAGTTGATCAAATGAATCAACAATTCGTAACCTCAGTTGATCAACTGAAGTTATTTCAACGCAGTACACAAGCGATTTAATGCGTCCCCATAAATAAAAATCTAGAGGTGTAAGATCCGGCGATCGGGGGGGCCAACTTATCCCCACAACGCATCCACTCCTCGTCCAATCCACCGTTCCGGAAACCGTTCACATAGAAATTCTTGGACAGCATGTGTAAGCGCATAGGCGCAGGAGCACCATCATGCATATACCACATTTCTTGTCTTGTGTTTAAAGGAACGTCATCTAAAAAATCATTTAATTGCTCTAAATGTCCCCTGTATGTATGGCCATCCAGCCTTGACGGCAAGAAAACGGGTCCTTTATAGGACCCGTTATCGCCCACAATGCCAGCCCAAACGTTAAGAGAAAACCTCCATTGCGATTTCCAAGCTTTCTTAAATCTTGGATTTTCGTCCGCCCAACTATGTGAATTTCTCAAATTGATGATTCCATCTTTAGAAAATGTCGATTCATCTGCAAAAAGTATTTTTTCTAAAAATTGATCATCAATTTGGATTTTGTGCTGCATTATTTGACAATATTGCAGTCGTAGTGGGTAATCAGCCTGTCGAACTTCCTGAACTTTATAACTATGATATGGATAAAGCTGTTGCTCGTGAAGAACACGCCAGATAGTTGTTTTTGACGTTAAAAAATGCCTCGCCATATCCAAAGTACTAGCTGTAGGATTTTCTTGTACGTAGTCTAGAATATCTTCTTCTAGTTCGGTTGTTCGGACTGATCTGACTTTACCGTTGTTACTAAAATTCGGCTTAAACGTCCCATTTTCCCTTAAACGGGTTTCAATTCTTAAAAATGTTTTTCGATTGGGCGCTCTGCGGTTCGGAAATTTCTCCCGATAACGGTTAGCGGCTGCTACGGCGTTTCCATGACATTCTCCCAATGTCAAAATCATGTCAGTTTGTTCACTAAATGTGTAATTGTCCATTTTGAACACGCAAAATTAATAAAAACTTCATTAACAAACAACTTTATGTTTAAACTACATAAGCAAGTTGACGGCTCAATTTGTTTTTTTTTAATTGCCATGGCCAACTTTTTCGAAAATTATTGTGTTTAGTGTTACCATTCGATTTCAATGGTAAGCTTAATATTTTCGCGTTTAACTCGCAAACGGTTAATGTTATCAAAATTTTCAAAGAGTGAAAAAAGTTTCGAAAATAAATTTTCTATTAAAAACTACAAAAATAAATGTAGGGTTACGAACAAACAAAAAAGTTCTGAGCAAACAAATTTTAGGAACACCTGTATAACATGGTTGCCGTCGTCCGATCAAAGTCAAAATTGGTTCAATGATTTTACATGATGTTTGTTTACTCTGTACCAAATTTCAACCCTCTACCATAAATGGTTTTGAAAATATTTAGAAAAATGTGTTAAAATTTCTGAACTTTGATGGCCCATATCTTGGCCATTTAAAGACTTTTATAATAATTTTTTTCGCGAATCGTCATCATTTTTCCTCTAGTATATGTGGTTAATTTTATGCCCCGAGTCACGGGAACACCCTGTATAAGGAACGATATCGCCTCAAATTGCCGAGGTCGCTTGCGGCCGAGGCATTGGATATCAAATATTAATACAAAATAGTTTATTTTGCAAAATTGTAGCGCCTCGCCCGCAAGCGACCTCGACGGAATGAAAATAAAATCGTCTTATAGAGGACTCTATATATTTACTGTGATATACAGGGAACACATACAGGGTTCATTTTGAACAATTGTATCATCTTAACATATATTGATGTTTAAAGATTGACAAATTTAACAATTCATAATTATATTTTCCAAAAATTTAGTCGAATTGAAATGACATCTACTTGTTACACAATGCCGGAGTAGATTAAAATCGAGCGAAAGATATGTTAAAATATGCAGAAAAGTTAAAATTTTCCACTGCTAAAGAATTTGCACATTTAAATTTTAAATGTACTGCCCAAATTTACATGTACAACGTGTAACGGCGCAAACTCTTAACTTAACTGCGAGTTGCAAATAAGATTTATTACGTCTTTTTATCTCAATCTCACTTTTCATTCGGATACTTTCCACTTTTAACTTAACCATCTTATTAGTTAATATTTTTTATTATTTTGTATGATCGAAATGCATCCCATGCATAAATTCATGATTCCGTTTTCGTTTCATACAATCCTACTATAAACAAAGTCGGTTATTCCCGCATCCTAACCCATCCCCTAGTAATCCCATAGTACCACTGAGCGAAGTGGAACTGTCACTCGATATTTGCCCCTCACTTTAGTACAAAGCATACTGAAGAGAGGAAACTCGATCCCAATAACAATAGTTGGAAACGAGAATCGAAAAGTTCTCGTTTCCATTTATCGTTTGCTCGGGTATAAGATGTTTTTGTGGCGGTTGTATTAACGAATTACTTTTCCTATTTCAATGTATTATTCTGATTAGGTTATCCGAAATTATACTAACATTTTCCCAATAACATTTCGATTTTCTATTAAATTTAACTGAATAAACAATATTGACACCTCAGGATCATCTCGCCTTTAGATGCTTTTGGATTTATTTGGTAACATCACGTTGGTTCAAACTTTAAATTGCCCATTTCTTGCATCTTAAACATGCGACGAAGAATGTAAAAGAATTCGAAGATGAAGTATAAAATAGTATATAAATTTGTTTGACGATTCAAGTTCTAATTATTGTCATATTTTAAAATGATTTCGAAATGGTGTGACTTCAATTCAAACAAATTCAGAAAAAAGAGAATTTAGGACTTGATAATACAATTTTTGGAATACACATAATATGGTGTGACCATGCAGGATAATTTGAAGCTGCAGAACAATACCAGCTTATCATAAGCGTATTTAGCCAATAGGATTAATTCCAAGTATTGAATTGATTTGCTGCAAAAGCATTGTCCAAAAATCCACCTGTCATGAGCCTTTTGAAATTTATTTAGTTTAACACATTCCATTCTAAAATGTGCCAAATTTTTCAATAGGAAATGTGAGTTTCGATTTACCAATAAAAGTTAGATAATCATTTTAACTTGACTTTATAACAATATTTGCTAATCAAAAAAAATTGTCCCCAACAATAAAAGTCCAAGTTTCAAATATCTGCTTTTGTTAATCTTTAGTTTAAGTTCTCTTGTTTGGCTAGCACAAACAAATAAAACAACATATTTAGTGTTTGTGTATGTATAGGGCGAAGTACGCCCCGAAGTGAGGAAATATGGAGTTTATGGTGCGCGTATCCGGCAAATATTGGCTAATTAGCAAGGCTTGTAAAGTCAATAATCCCTTAAATACAGTTGATTTATTTTAACCAATATTTACCGCTTATGCATTAAACGATAAAACTTATACTCTCTCCCCATCTCCCCAAACACATAAACACAACATATCTCGTTCTCTTAAATTACCTCCTGAATTAATATTCAACGTTGAGCTTCCTTAATCCAACACTGAATTAAACAACTTTTAATCCAACACTACGCACTTGTAGAAAATCTAAATAAACAGAAGCGAACAAAAAAACTTTTTAATCCACAAACTTTACTTTTATTCTAATTATTGTTATCAAACTTTTTTTTAATTCAAAATTTTCCTTTTGAGCCGATCTTTTCGTTTTTCTTTCCTAAAAACGAATGCAGTATACACTGCAGTGGCGGTGTAATCGCGTTTACGTTGGAGGGTATTGGTGAAAATCGCGAGGGCGGATGGTAAATTCTCGGCGCGTTCGCGGATACTGAGGACGCCAAGCTTGGAAAGCACTGCGAAGCTCCCAATGCGCCTGATCCAAAGCTCGCGGCGTCGTCGAGCTTTGGAAAAGAGAATTTTTGTGTGGGTGACCCTGCCGCTTTTTTCCGATTTGGATTGCTTCGACTTCTTTTGCTGTATGGAAATAGATGGAAATCCAAATTACACGATCGTTTCTGCATCAATTATTGTTAAACTTGGGATGATTTAGTTCAATTTAACAAATCTATTAAGTAATTTATATTGCAATACAAAAAATTACTCCACATCCAAACATTTTGAGTTGCTGCAACTTAGGACTTAGGTAATTGCGAAGATCGGAATCAGATAGACACTTCAGGATGACGAAAATGATACGCAAAGGAAGATGAAATCCTAGTTACTTAGGACGCTACTTAGGAAATTATTGATGATCTTCGGAAAAAAGGATATAAAATATTAAAAGTTAGTGTTAAACTAAAATGGAAAACCAAACAACCATTAAACATATTCATACTATCATTTAGTCATGATGAAGATATTAATAAAATCTACAACATAACAAATATCCTAGGAAGTAAAGTAGAAATACAGTCACTTAAAAAATCAAAGTTGATTCCCCAATGTAAGCGTTGCCAGGCCTTTGGTCACACGCAAGCGTATTGTGCCAAAGAGTGAAGATGTGTTAAATGTGCTGGAAAGCACCTCACAACAGACTGCAAGAAATCTCAAGATGTGCAGCCAAAATGTGCTAATTGCGGAGAAAATCACCCAGCCAATTATCGTGGATGTATTGTAGCTAAAGAACTCCAAAAAATAAGGTTAAATACGAAAAAGCAAAGCGGCGTATCTGGAGAACCAACAAGCAACCGTCAACAGGTCAACTAAAAGGTAAGCAGAACTGATACATTTAAGACTACAACTACAGATAAAACCTACAGTCAAACCCTAACCGGTAATTAAAGTTTGTATAACAACATGCATCTAGATAGAGCACCAATAGAGCAAACCTTACAACAAATTTTAAGTTTGTTAAATGAACAAAAACAAGCGCTTGTAAACTTTGATGAACGGCTGCATGGGCTTGAACATAGCAATAAAGGTGCTATTCCAAAGCAAAGAAATGGCTGCCAAACTTAGAATTATGCTATCTAATGCTAATGGACTCCTGTGGCATCAAGAGGAACTACAGGCAGTCCTAATTAATGACGATATTGACGTATGCTTAATCTCAGAAACGCACTTTACCAATCAATCATTTATTAAATTTAAAGGCTATAAAGTATACCACACTTTGCATCCTGAAAACGCTGCAAAGGAAGGCAGTGCTGTTGTAATTAAAGAAAATATCCTGCATCACCAAGAACTAGAATACAAGACTAAAGAGCTACAAGCTACATCTGTAAGTGTAACAACAAAAACTTTTCAATTTGCCATAGCGGCAGTCTACAGCCCTAAGAAACATACAATCAAGAAGCATCAGTATCTTCAATTTCTGAGTAAACAAGGTCATAGATTCATAATAGGTGGAGACTTTAATGCAAAACATACCAACTGGGGATCCAGATTAATTACAACTAAAGGTAAGGAGCTATTGGAAGCAATTCAAGAAAGTAAATGTGAATATTTGTCAACCGGCCAGCCTACGTACTGGCTTACAGACCAAAATAAAGTTCCCGACCTCATTGACTTTTTTATTATAAAAAATATATCGTCCAAATATCTGAATATTGAAGAAGGTCGGGATATGAATTCTGATCACTCCCCAATCATAATGACTTTAAGTGATGATAAACTGGGATAGCTTTAAAATTCGCTTGGAAGAGAAAATTAACCTAGCAGTTCCACATAAGAATGAAACGCAACTAGAAGAAGAAGCAGAGATATTCGTTAAAAATATCCAAACTGCTGCATGGGAAAACTCTCCCATACTACACGCTAGAGTAACAGGAAACAATTACCCCAAAGAAATCAGACAATTAATAATGGAAAAAAGAAAACTTAGACGAAAATAGCAACTGTCAAGAGATCCCGAAGATAAAACTAGACTAAATAACGCTATTCAGCATCTAAAAAGAAAGATTCGGAAAATCAAGGATGAATCTAAGAATACTTACCTGAGAAATCTAAAGAATCACAGTAGTACTGATTACTCACTTTGGAGAGCTACTAAAAAACTCAAAAGGCCTATAATTCAGGACCCCCCAATCAAACGACCTGATGGAAACTGGGCTAGAAGTAGCAACCAAAAAGCAGACATTTTTGCAAGCCATCTGGCACAAACGTTCACGCCTATTGAAGATCAGGAAGGAGAGACAACATGGGAAGAACGATGCCAGGAAGAAGAAAGCATTAGACCGACATCGCCCAATGAAGTGTACGCCGAGATAAAAGAAAATATGAAATCGAGAAAAGCTCCTGGTTTTGATTTAGTAACCGGTGAAGTGCTCAAACAGCTTCCAAGAAAAGCACTAGTCAAATTAACACACTTATTTAATGCTGCCTTTAGATTGAGATATGTGCCTAGATTTTGGAAAGTGGCTGAAGTCATAATGGTACCCAAACCAGGAAAGCCCCTTCATGAAATAAGATCCTACAGACCGATATCATTGCTGCCTGTAATAGCAAAATTATTCGAAAAACTTCAACTAAAAAGATTAAAACATAAAATTGACGCCAAGGCATTGTTTCCAAATCATCAATTTGGATTTAGAAATAAACATGCCACGATTGAACAAGTACAGAGAATAACGGACATTATAGAAAAAACACTAGAAGAGAAGATGATATGCTCTGCAGTATTTTTGGATGTTTCGCAGGCATTTGATAGAGTGTGGCATGAATACCTAAATTATAAACTCAGAACGTACTTACCGAAACAATTTTCTAAAATTTTGGAATCATATATTTCTGAAAGATATTTTAGAGTTAAACAAGAAGACGCCTATTCTGAACTACAATTGATTAAGGCTGGGGTTCCGCATTCTCTACCTTCTTTACACTTGCGATATACCACAACCAAAAAACAGCACAATTGCAGCTTTTGCTGACGACACTGCAATTCTTTCAGTAAGTAGAAGCAATGAAGAAGCGACTGAAAAACTGCAACTTGCAGTCAATAGTATATATAGTTGGACTGTCAAATGGAGAATCAGATTAAATGAAACGAAATCTATGCATGTCAACTTTACCAACAAAGTTTGTCAACAGATGCCTGTTAATGTCAAGAATACACCAGTTCCGTATTCAAACACTGCGAAATATCTTGGTATAACACTAAATGCAAAGCTCCGCTGGAAAGCTCATGTTAAAAAAAAGACATGAACTTGAAATAAAACATAGAAAAATGTACTGGCTAATAGGGCGAAATTCAACCCTAGCGTTACATAATAAATTAATATTGTACAAACAAATATTAAAACCAGTATGGACTTATGGTATCCAGCTATGGGGCTGCACAAAACAAAGCAATAAAGATGTAATTCAAAGATTTGAAAACAAAGTGCTAAGGAACATTGTCAATGCACCCTGATATATAAGAAATAAAGATCTCCATAAGGACTTAGAGATAGAAACAGTAGAAGAGAGTATCAAGAAATTTGCTAACGTTGAGGCCATCCAGCTCCTTGAAAAAGAACTAAAGAGAAGACTCCAGAGAAAAAAGCCGTTCGAACTGGTGTAGTTTCTGTGAGTGATTGCGTATAAAGCAGAGCATGTGATATGTGAGGCAAAATAGGTGCATGTCAAGAATACTGTGCAGACGGATCGGAATCAGAAGGTCACTGAAGAGTCGAACCACTGAATCGTTTATTAATTATTAAGTTAAGTTAGAAACAAATTGCTAATTGGTCTTTTTGACCGGATTGTAATTACTTTAATAAAAAAAAAAAAACTTAGGACGACTCATGAGAAGAAAATGGAATCGTAACTTTAAAATCATCTAATATTTTGCTTCAAATTTCAAAAATATGTTTAATACTCATTATATGCAGAAAAAAAGTGATGCCAATCGTTTCCTTTGTGATGTATTGCCAAAGTGATGTATTGGTCACTAGGACCATAAATGCCGACATGGAACTTAAAGTGCATCGGAAGAAGACCCACACCAACAGGTGCTTGATGGCATCATCATATCATCATCCTCAACAAAATATTTAATTTAGTTTGGTAATTAAAATTGTTCATTTTGGTTATTAATGTTTCAATTCCACAAAAAATGTTGCAA
This sequence comes from Onthophagus sagittarius, assembly GCA_036711965.1. NCBI lineage: Eukaryota > Metazoa > Arthropoda > Insecta > Coleoptera > Scarabaeidae > Onthophagus > Onthophagus sagittarius. The sequence continues at coordinate 17,959,121 of JASERS010000010.1, read as the reverse complement.
AGTCTATTTGAAATTTAAAAGAGCTTTTATGGCGCGCACGTCACACTACAATTCTCTGCATCGTACGCAATAAATAGAATATTAAATATCGATTCCCCGCTTAGTTCTACCACCGTTTTGAAGGGAAAATTTCAATATTGAACTGATGATGCAGACGAGAAATGGAGGAAGAAGTAGCAGTGTTTGATGGAAAAATTTACTTTTATCTCGCTTTTATGTTGTAACTTTGTATTCTATATTTTTATAAATTGTATGTGATTTTAAAATGTTGTGGTGAGATTTTAAGGGGAGAAACTGTAAAAAAGGGGTTAATATAAAAGCGGGGACGTGTGCACTTTACACGGTTCGCCGGTGCGACATGTGTGGCTGTATATGGTGCAGGATGTTTATTTTAGATAAGCTCCTGGGTTCCCTAAAGCTTCCTGCCCCTCCTGGCGACTCAATTATATGGAACAGTGGCAGTAGAGCTGGTTATCTATTTAGGCGCTTGTTCTCCTAGTTCGGGTTTATCGGCCCACGGTCCGGGGCCCTTGCTAATTAAAACTAATAATCTACCGCTTATTGGATGTGATTGTTCGGCTGGAAATTTTGCACAGAAATTGTGTTTAATACTCGTTACACAAAACAGGCAACAAATGAAACACCCAGCGTTAATGGAACCGGGAAAATGATTTTTTCATTTCAAAGTCAATGTTTATAAAAAATTGATTCTCCATACAAAACATATTTTGATAATTCTGCTAAAGGAACTTGTAACAGAACTATTTTTGAAGTCAGAATTGTCAGTTTAAACAATTTAACCAAGAGTTAGTGACCCAGATTGAATATTGGCCACAGAAAACATTGCCAATTATGTTCAACAATGGAAGGTTGAGGAAAACATTGAAGTTCTCTTTGATTATGTTCACTTGTTATGAGTGCATAACAAACGCATGTGATGAAAACCTAAAGAAAAGATCTGCAAGAAACAAAAAGAGAAGACCTAAGTACTGGTGGACACAAAAGATTGCAGAAACTGGGAAAGTTTGCGTAAGAAAAAGGAGGACAATGCAGAGGGCAAATAGACGAGGATTTGATAAATAAGTCCAAAAATAAGAAATGAAAAGTCTTGTGTGATGAGTTGGAGGTGAAGATGTGGGGCACTGATTACCAAGTATTGATAAAAAACTTTAAGCTAGATAACAAGAGAATTAGACAAGGAAACTAAAGAAGCAGTCTAAAAAGGTCTTTCCCACAGTACAAGAAGAGATTAATAATGTAGAACCGCCATTGCCTATTGATGCCCACGGTCACCTTTTTCCTGAAGACGAAATAATAACGGCTGCGAAACATTTAAAGCCAAGAAAAGCACTAGGAATAGATAATATTACAAACCAAAAATTTTGAGAGTATGTGTGGATGCAGATCCGAGTTCCTTTCTGTAAGTTTTTAACAAGTGTTTGAAGAATGGGGAGTTTCCGAAGATATGGAAAAGAACCAAACTATTATTAATTGAAAAATTGTTGAAATCAAGCAAATCCTAAGCCTATCTCCCCTATGCCTGCTAAGCGTCATAGGAAAATTGCTTATCATAATTCACAAAAGCTATTACGAGATGGCTCGTTTGTTAGTTATTTATACAATATTAAGAAGATTGACACCATCTTGTGCTGTTATAGATGCGGGGTGCCGGATACACCCAAACACATTTTGTTTGGTTGTTTAAGATTCGAAGTAAAAAGAAAACGAGCGGAGACGAGCATGGGTTTATTAATAAATAAAAATAATAGCGAATATACTGACGACCAATAGAAGAGAAACAAAAAAGCTGGTAGGTTACTTTAAAGCGAAAATGATGCAAAGAATAAAGGGGAAACAACCGTTATAGGAAGAAATGAGGAGAGAAGTCGTCACAAGCCCTGATCATTTCTTTTCAACTCATCCAATTTTTTTCTCTACAACCAATTTAATCTCTTGCTTCTCTGTTCCTATGATCATACCTTTTATGTATATTACCTTAGTTCTTCTTCCTCTCTCAAATCCTGTTTCTTTTATCCCTTCGACTATCTGTTCGTATGTCCTGTTCGGATTTTCGAATATTAGTGCGTATATTATTATTTTTGTTAATGTATTCTTCTTTTACTCTTCCTCTTCCCAGCTTTTTTCACCTAGTGCTATCCAATCGTCGTAGCCTTTCGCCATCCCTATTACCCATCTTCTTATTTCAGCCTTCTCTCTTTCCTTTGCCTGTCCTTTCTCTTCTGTTTGTGTTGCTCTTACCACTGTTTTTAAATTTTTGTTTAAAATTTCTCTTTGTGTTCTGCTGAGTACATTCATGCTCTTCCTCAGCAGCTCTCTCCATTCTTCTCCTTCTCTTATTTAATCTCTTATTGGCGTAGTTTTAACAGTCTGTGACTATCACTACACTCATCTCTTCTCTCGAATGAACACTCTTTCTGTGACTCCACCATAGTCTAGTTCAGATTTTCGTCTTCTTCTTCCGAAGATGAGCCTTTCTGTGTCGTCTCGATGGTCGTTCTGGTTGGTACATGGCCTATGAGAAAACTACGTCTGAAGACGTGTTCCTCAATGTTTCGGCAGGTATACACTCACATAACATCAGTTTTGCACTACACTATACACTAAAACACAAAACACTTATTCCCGTCTTTGTGACTCCAGAAAGGGGCGCGCGCATCCGGGGATCACACGGCCCCAGCCTTCTTAAGGAGATATGCTCCTCTGCGAGTTCGCTAAACCCATACTTGGGATCATAAAAAAGAGGATTTGATAAATAAGTCCAAAAATAAGAAATGGAATGACTTGTGCGATGACAACAAGAAGAGATTGATAAAGTAGAACCGCCATTGCCTATTGATGCCCACGATCAGCCTTTTCCTGAAGACGAAATAATAGCGGCTGAAACATTTAAAGCCAAGAAAAGCACTAGGAATAGATATTACGAACGAAAAATTGTAATAAATCTATAATAAAACCAATTGTGTAAGTTTCTAACAAGTGTTTGAAGAATGGAGAGTTTCCGAAAATATGGAAAGGAGCCAAACTATTATTAATTGTAAAATTGTTGAAATCAAGCAAATCCTAAGCCTATCTCCTCCTATGCCTGCTAAGCGCCATAGGAAAATTGCTTATCATACTTCACGAAAGCCATTCAGCTCTATCAGTTATCTGTACATTATTAAGAAGACTGACACCGTCTTGTACTGTTATAGATGCGAAGTGCCGAATACACCCAAACACACTTTGTTTGGTTGCTTAAGATTCGAAGCAGAAAGAAAACGAGCGGAGACGAGCATGGGATTATTAATAAATAAAAATAATAGCGAATATACTGACGACCAGTGGAAGGGAAACAAAAGAGCTGGTAGGTTATTTTAAAGTTACAATGATGCAAAGAACAAAGGGGAAACAACTGCTATAGGAAGAAATGAGGAGAAAAGTCGTCACAGGCCCTGATCATTTTCTTCCAACTCTTCCAATTTTTCTCTATAACTAATTTAATCTCTTGCTTCTTTGTTTCTATGATCATACCTTTTATGTATATTACCTTAGATTAGTTTAATTAAGTTTATACTACTCTGGTTTTGTTTTTAGTTTTTATTATTGTTGCCTGACTAGTTTCGGCATAGGAGCCATCATCGGAGGCCTACAAACAATTAACATGGTTGTGAAATCAGTAAAATACACATAAAAAATAAGCATAATAAAAGTTAGTGAATATCAAATATAGTTAGATCTTAAAAAGAAACAATACTCACAGCGTCAGTATTAAATTAATGAAAGGCGAAATAACATTACAAAATTTGTTGACAGTAAAAATGATGTTAGGTATTGATGTGTTGATTTTACAATAACAGAATGAATGTAATTTTATTCTGATGGAATACACTTATTTTCATCAGCAATGTGGCTGTTGAGCATTAAGGTTATGTCTTGTGCGCATGTTCATGTCATGTGGTTAAAGAACGGGGTAGGGATTAAAATTTTCGGGGTATTTCGGGGTAGGGATTTAATTAAAACAGAACGACTGACTCCAACATACAGTAAATATAAATTACCCCATCACATGAACGATTCACAAAAACAACATATTAGAAACAAACACATCAACAATGAAATAAAGAAGGAAAACATGAAAATCGACCACAATAACAGATTACTCCTATTTATATACCACCTACTAACAAGAAAATTACACTACATTGAACTACAAGAAGTTTTAGTACAAGCAAAACAACATAAAGCCAATATCCTTTTAGAAAATTGGAAAAGAAAACAGAAAAAGATCAACAACAATCAATCAACAACACGACAAATCCATTTTCCATCCTAGATTAACAAACCTAACTGACATTGTTTTCACATCTCAAGAAGAAAAACTCCTCAACAAAGGATACAAATACGCAATACCAAGGATACCTACACTGAGTCACCTGACCATAGAACTAGAAGCAGCAACAAGATATAACTCCTACGAAAAAGACCTACGACTCGACCTCACTGATTTCATAAGAAAATCAGAGAAACATTCACAACATAAAACCAACGATAACACTGTTGTTAACCAAGAAGTAAAAACCATCAAATCCATTAGAGAAAAATTAAAAATACATAACATCATAATCACAAAAGCAGATAAAAACGCAGGAATGGTTATCATACATAAGAACGTCCATAAACAAAAGACTGAATCCTTCCTAATTAACAATAATTTCATCGAAATAAAAAATAACCCTATTAACACGTTGCAGATCAAAGCCAAAAAGGCTCTCACTAACTCCAAGACATTCCTAGAAAAATATAACATTAGATTATCTAACATATTACCAATGAACCCAAGATGTCCCACTCTCTATTCCCTTATCAAATTACATAAACCTGATAACCCTATTAGACCGATCATATCTTCTATTGGCTCAAGCACCCACAAATTAGCGAAGATCATCAATCAATTTATATTAACCACCTTAGACTTCAGACCTTCACACACCATAAAGAATCGCCAACAACTCATTGAAGAACTGACGAACCTAAACATTTCCAGCAAATTTGAATTAATCTCGTATGACATCACCAATTTATACACAAACATCCCAGTTTCTGAAACCCTTGAAATCACATATAGATTTTTTCAAGACAAACTCCATCTAGAAGACGCCAATCATTTACACAATCTTTTAAAAACCTGCCTAGCCCAAAATATCTGTCGTTTCGACAACAAATTATATAAATATACAGAAGGTCTACCTATGGGTTCTCCTTTAAGCGGAATTCTAGCAGATTTTTTCCTAGATAAACTTGAAAATGAATTACTCCAAAAAAGAAATGAAATAACCAAAAACATCATCTTCTGGAAGAGATACGTAGATGACATCCTGATCATTTGGAACACTAACACACAAAGCAATCCTGAAGATCTACATATTCTACTTAATGATCTTCATCCGAATATACACTTCACAATGGAACATGAACAAGATAATACTCTACCTTTTTTGGACCTAAAATTAATTAACAGGAATGATAATATAGAATTTGACATCTACAGGAAGAAAACACAAACTGACGTTATAATCCCTCATGATTCATATCATCATCACTCGCATAAAACCGCAGCATTTCACGCATACATTAATAGATTATTAACAACTCCTATGAACGAAGTTAATAAAAACAAAGAAATAACAACAATCAAAACAATAGCTTACAATAACGGTTTCCCAAAAAACTTCATTACGAAACTGATAAGAAAGCTGCAAACAAGAAACATCAATAAACAAATGACAACACTCAATAATAACATAATAAAATCAGAACCAACGTATAGATCAATCTCATTCCCAGGGAAACTAGCAGCTCCAATTCAAAAGATCTTTAGAAGATACAATACAGATATCAGTTTCAAAACCAACACCTCCATTCTAAATCTTCTAAAACACAAAGATGAATATGCAAACCACCTTACTAATAGCGGCATTTACAAACTAAATTGCGACACCTGCGGTGCGGTATATATAGGAGAAACGGGAAGATCTATCAAACAAAGGGTTAAAGAACATATCAACAACGACCGGTCTAATTTCGGCAGACACCTCCTAAATACATCACACAAATTTGACCAAGAAACAGGCATAAAAATTCTACATAAAATGGATAAAAGCATAAGAATGTCCATCACCGAAGCTTATGAAATAGAAAAATTCAAATATCAAAACAAGCACATCGAATGCCTTAATGATCAAATAGACTTACTTACACCACCACTATACAGGACTCTAAAACAACCTTTCCCAACAGAACCTACTTAACATAACTATGAAATAACCCACTTGCATCCATTTTCCCTCACCCTTTTCCTCAACAGAAGAGAGCTCTAACTAAAGATTGTATACTTAGAGCTGCACTGATTGAGTTCCTTGACAATCAAATTCCTTTCTATATTTCTTTCACGACATATTTTTCCGTTTTCTCCTTTCCCTATTCCTCTTTATCCTATATTAATATTTTAAATTTAAAATTTTCCCTACCCCGTTCTTTAACCACATGACATGAACATGCGCACAAGACATAACCTTAATGCTCAACAGCCACATTGCTGATGATAATAAGTGTATTCCATCAGAATAAAATTACATTCATTCTGTTATTGTAAAATCAACACATCAATACCTAACATCATTTTTACTGTCGACAAATTTTGTAATGTTATTTCGCCTTTCATTAATTTAATACTGACGCTGTGAGTATTGTTTCTTTTTAAGATCTAACTATATTTGATATTCACAAACTTTTATTATGCTTATTTTTTATGTGTATTTGACTGATTTCACAACCATGTTAATTGTTTGTAGGCCTCCGATGATGGCTCCTATGCCGAAACTAGTCAGGCAACAATAATAAAAACTAAAAACAAAACCAGAGTAGTATAAACTTAATTAAACTAATCTAATCCTATAACTGGTTAAACAATGGATCACATTTCAAAATATATATTACCTTAGTTCTTCTTCCTCTCTCAAATCCTATTTCTTTTATCCCTTCCACTATCTGTTCGTATGTCCGGATTTTCGAATATTAGTACGCACATAAGCATTATTATTTTTCTTAATGTATTCTTCTTTTACTCTTCCTCTTCCCACCTTTTTTCACCCAGTGCTATCCAATCGTCGTAGCCTTTCGCCATCCCTATTACCCATCTTCTTATTTCAGCCTTCTCTCTTTCCTTTGCACGTCCTTTCTTTTCTGTTTGTGTTGTCTTACCATTGCTTTTAAATTTTTGTTTAAAATTTCTCTTTGTATTCTGCTCAGTACATTCATGCTCTTCCTCAGCAGCTCTCTCCATTCTTCTCCTTCTCTTATTTAATCTCTTGTTGGCGTAGTTTTAACAGTCTGTGACTATCACTACGTGATTATGTGTTATTCTGTGACTCCACCATTGTCTAGTTCAGATTTTCGTCTTCTTCTTCCGAAGATAAGCCCTTCTGTGTCGTCTCGATGATCGTTCTGGTTGGTACATGAGAAAACTACGTCTGAAAACGTGTTCCTCAATGTTCCGGCAGGTATACACTCACATAACATCACTTTTGCACTACACTATACACTAAAACACAAAACACTTATTCCCGTCTTTGTGACTCCAGGAAAGGGCGCATCCTGGGATCACACGGCCCCCAGCCTTTTTAAGGAAGTCATAAAAAAAGGGTTGGGTTGCAATAAAAAATTTATTATAAATTTAAACTGTTTGGATAACTACCATTGGATAATGAAGGATTTGAATATTGAAATGCTCCACCAACACAAACAGTATTGTTCTCCGAAAACAAGAGTTTATTTCCAATTTGCGCAGCTTTGTGACTGTTAAACGTTATTTGTTCGAAATGTTTTTTATATAAAGTTTCCATTCCCATTTCCGCTTATCAAAAACTTTGTTTTCGTTCTGTCTAAACCAACTTTCAGCATAACTCAATTAATTACCTAATACGCTTAAATTTTTTTAATGCGAACACCAAACTTTTACACGTACATATTTTGAAAGGGAAAAAAAGTATAAATAAAAACGAGAACATGCAAAATAGCTCAAGAGAATAATAATGCGATGGATATCGCGGGTCCGATTCATCACTCGAACAAAAGCTTTTCAAAAGAGGGCTTACGACATCCGAGTTACCAGCACCTGCGGTCGGTTTTGGTTAAAGAACGTTATTTGATAGATGGTCGAAAAAGGGTTATTGACAAGCTGTGAAATTCGGCCACGTCAAATTGTACGTTTTTAACGTTCATAATTGTCGCGGAACGGCCGGTTTAACCTGGACAAACGTTCGCAGTAGCGTTTCCGTAATCACCCGTCAATTTTTCAATCGCAACCGAGCACCGAGTTTACGTAAATAACACAAAATTGAACCCGATTCGAACTGTTCCAACCGACCGGTTTCGATTATTTCAAACTGAAATTGATCTTTTATTTGTGGCGTATTTCAGCTTTAAACCCAACGCAATTTAATTTTAATATCATTTTTCAAGTAAACCACAATTTTTCTTTAACACATCAAATTATTACTTTCGATGAACCCCACGTCATCGGGACCGAAAACCTATTTGCAGACCACTTTAAAAACGAGTTAGTGCGCGTAATTGGCCTGTATTTAGCCCACTTCCCCGAACGGGTTGCGGATATGTGTGAACCGCCCTTTCATCCCCCCGTCCCCCCGTCCATTCGTTCAACCCCCTACGGTCGAAAACGGGATACAAAGCGGTCGGAAAAGCTATACTTTCTCGTTGGTGAGCCCAGCTTGCACCGAGCCCCCGTGAAAGCTTTTTTTCGCAACAGCCCGTGTTATTGTCGGATATTAGGTGTGTACCGTTGTTGGCGAAGCGCGAGTGCATTGTTAAAGCTCCTCTGGCAACAAACAACCGGTCTCACCGCAAAGGAAATAAGAAAGCTCGGCTTTAGTTTTTAGGGTGACTACGATGTGCGAATAGAGAGGGCGGTGCGGTTGCAGATGAGGAGCTCGCCCGCTCGGCGTCAAGATAAATAAGGGAGGTGTTGGGGCTTTACGGGATAATGGTACGGATGAAAAAGGAAAATCTTCCGTTCAACAGGATGTGATAATCTTTACGATTAATAAAACGGTTAAGATGCTATTTTTACAAGATGGTTGGATTTACCAGAAAAAATGGCTAACCACTAATTAACAGGTTAAATGTTTGAAAAAAACAAAACTAGAAATACCTCTTCTATCCATGCTATCCATGTCCTCCTTGGGTATCTCGTTGCATGCATCCTCCAGATGGTGAATCCCACACTAACTTTCTTGTAACCACAGCGAATGGGGTCTTGCATCCTGATGAAGATGACATTCTGCAATACATCGGTTTATGTTAGAAATCAATATTGTTTGGGGAATCTCGTTACAAAACTAGAAAATCATTACTAAAAGATAATAATGATGATTTTAACGAAATGTAGAAAGTTCAAGACTATTTAGAAATGACGTTAACTCCCGCTTATTAATTGGCCAAAATACTGAAGCATCGATTTTGAGGAGCAAATATTAATAAGGGATAAGTAGATAGTACAAAGGAGAGTGAACTATCCAGAAATGAACTATCCAAAAGCATAGATTAGCGTGTAGATTCTCTCAGAAGACTTGAAATGCTTCCTAAAAACTTGATACTGCATCTAAAAGACTTGATGTTGCTCTCAGACGATTTGAAATACTTTTAGAATATTTCCAGAAAATTTGAAATGTTTCTAAAAGACTTGAGAATGCCATTAGAAGATTTGATACTGCTTTTAGAACACTTGATATTGATTTTGGAATATTTGCAATTACTCCAGATAAACTACTTCCAAAAGACTTGGTATTGCCCATAGAAGACTTAATACTGCATCTAGAGGACCTGGTATTGTTTACCAAAGACTTGAAATATTTTCAGAATACTTGGAATGCGTTGATACTGCTTCTAGATGACTTAAAATGTTGCCAGGAAACTTGATATTGCTTTTGCAAGACTTGAAATACTTCCAGAAGATTTCATACTGCGTTTTGAAGACTTGAGACTGCCTTCAGAAGACTTCATATTGCTTCCAATAGACTTAATATTGCCCCTTGAAGTCTTGAATGCTTCCAGAAGATTTGATACTGCATCAAGAAAACTTGACACTGCATCCAGAAGACTTGATATTGCTCCCCGATTTGCAATTCTTTTAGAAGATTTGATGTCGCTTCCAGAAGACTTGAAATGCTTCTAAACGGCATGATACTGCCCTTATAGGACTTGATACTATTTTTGGAACACTTCCAGAAGACTTGCAATGGTACCAGAAGACGTAAACTGCTTCCAGAAGACTTGATACTGCCCACGGCAGAGTTAGTACTACTTTTAGAGGATCTCATGTTGTTTCCAAAAGACTTGAAATGTTCGAAATACTTATAATGCTTCAAAAGAATTAATACTGCTTCTAGAAGACTTGACCTGTGTCCAGAAAACTTAATATTGAAGACGTCAAATGCTTCTAGAAGAGTCCATATTGCTTTTGGAAGAGGAGAATTCTAAGAGAAGACTTCTAAAGGGGAGACTTCTGCTTCTAAGAGACTTCAAATGCTTTTAGAAGGCTTGATACTGCCCTTATAGGACTTGATACTGTTTTTGGAACACTTCCAGAAGACTTGCAATGGTACCAGAAGACGTAAACAGCTTCCAGAAGATTTGATACTGCCCACGGCAGAGTTAATACTGCTTCTAGAGGACCTGATGTTGTTTCCAAAAGACTTGAAATGTTCGGAATACCTATAATGCTTCAAAAGACTTTATACTGCTTCTAGAAGACTTGACGTGCTTCCAGAAAACTTAATATTGAAGACTTCAAATGCTTCTAGAAGAGTCCATATTTCTTTTGGAAGAGGAGACTTTTAGGAGAAGACTTCTGAAGAGGAGACTTCTGCTTCTAAGAGACTTCAAATGCTTTTAGAAGGCTTGATACTGCCCTTAGAAGACTTGATACTGCTTCTAAAAATGACGTTAACTCCCGCTTATTAATTGGCCAAAATACTGAAACATCGATTTTAAGGAGCAAATATTAATGAGGGATAAGTAGATAGTACAAAGGAGTATGTCGAAATGAACTATCCAGAAGCATAGGCTGTGTGGGTTCTCTCAAAAGACTTGATACTACCGATAGAAGATTTAATACTGCATCTAGAGGACTTTATATTACTCACAAAAGACTTGAAATATTTTCAGAATACTTGGAATGCCTTGATACTGCTTCTAAAGAACTTAAAATGCTTCCAGAAAACTTGATATTGCTTTTGCAAGACTTGAAATAGTTCTAGAAGACTTCATACTGCATTTTGAAAACTTGACACTGCATCCAGAAGACTTGATATTGCTCCCGGATTTGCAATTCCTTTAGAAGATTTGATGTCGCTTCCAGAAGACTTGAAATGCTTTTAGAAGGCATAACACTGCCCTTATAGGACTTGATACTATTTTTGGAACACTTCCAGAAGACTTGCAATGGTACCAGAAGACGTAAACTGCTTCCAGAAGACTTGATACTGCCCACGGCAGAGTTAATACTACTTCTAGAGGATCTCATGTTGTTTCCAAAAGACTTAAAATGTTCGAATTACTCATAATGCTTCAAAAGAATTAATACTGCTTCTAGAAGACTTGACGTGTGTTCAGAAAACTTAATATTGAAGACTTCAAATGCTTCTAGAAGAGTCCATATTGCTTTTGGAAGAGGAGACTTTTAGGAGAAGACTTCTGAAGAGGAGACTTCTGCTTCTAAGAGACTTCAAATGCTTTTAGAAGGCTTGATACTGCCCTTAGAAGACTTGATACTGCTTCTAAAAATGACGTTAACTCCCGCTTATTAATTGGCCAAAATACTGAAACATCGATTTTAAGGAGCAAATATTAATGAGGGATAAGTAGATAGTACAAAGGAGTATGTCGAAATGAACTATCCAGAAGCATAGGCTGTGTGGGTTCTCTCAAAAGACTTGATACTACCGATAGAAGATTTAATACTGCATCTAGAGAACTTTATATTACTCATAAAAGACTTGAAATATTTTCAGAATACTTGGAATGCCTTGATACTGCTTCTAGAGGACTTAAAATGCTTCCAGAAAACTGGATATTGCTTTTGCAAGATTTGAAATAGTTCTAGAAGACTTCATACTGCATTTTGAAAACTTGACATTGCATCCAGAAGACTTGATATTGCTCCCCGATTTGCAATTCTTTTAGAAGATTTGATGTCGCTTCCAGAAGACTTGAAATGCTTCTAGAAGGCATGATACTGCCCTTATAGGACTTGATACTGTTTTTGGAACACTTCCAGAAGACTTGCAATGGTACCAGAAGACGTACCACGGCAGAGACGCCCACGGCAGAGTTAATACTGCTTCTAGAGGACCTGATGTTGTTTCCAAAAGACTTGAAATGTTCGGAATACTTATAATGCTTCAAAAGACTTTATACTGCTTCTAGAAGACTTGACGTGCTTCCAGAAAACTTAATATTGAAGACTTCAAATGCTTCTAGAAGAGTCCATATTGCTTTTGGAAGAGGATATTGCTTCTAGGAGACTTCAAATGCTTTTAGAAGGCTTGATACTGCCCTTAGAAGACTTGATACTGCTTCTAAAATACATGATATTGCTTCCAGAAGACTTAAAATGTTTCGAGGATACTTATCGTGCCTTAGAAAGAAGACTTTTTCTTTTTGAAAGACAGGAACAATTCATTTCTATCTCATATTTAGTAGAAACAGGTACTTATGTGGTTTCTTATAATCTGAAAATGAACATGAATTGACATAGACACTGACTGATATGCGGGTGAATGTCAATGAAGCCAATTTGACTGTTGAAAACGTCAAGAGCGCCATAACTAACACCTTAATTTAACCATAAATTAAGCACGTATTATTAAATCATAAATACAGATGAACAGGGCATCAATTATGTAATGATTTTTCATGCCCGCTCACGATTTATCCCACGCAGGGCACGCATACCACTCACGTAAATATTATTGCTGAATCACGTGAATTGACGTGAATCACGCGTGAGTCAGGTGAGTGATTTTTCATGCCCGCTCATGATCTATCCCACGCATGTCAAGCATACCACTCACGTGAGCATCACAAATTAATTACGTGACTCACGCGTGATTCACGTGAATTTACATGACTCAAGCATGATCAGGTGATCAAATGCACGAATCATGTTTGATTACTTGTTAATTTGAGCTTAGTTTTATCATGTTCCTAAATAAATGAGACTTTTTAATTAAATTCGGTTTTCAGAATCAATTTTAGCAGAAACACTACATTTATGTCAAAGGCTAGCTGTTCCACTTTTATTATGGTACTTTAATCTGGGTATGTACATCGAGCAAAATCTAGAGCTTTTGTTATATTGGGCTTATAACAAATGTGATTTTATGTAAATAAATACATGTTATCAACTTATTGTTAGACTCTTATACTTTAGCAGCCAAAAATTCTAAAGATATCACTTTATTTAATAGAAAATACGAGATATTTTGGACAGAACATTAAAAGAAATAATAATTTGGCTCCATATTAAGATTGATAAAAGACAACTACACATTTCTCTTTCATCGCCGACGAAATGATGTAAAAACATTCAAAACCTCAAAGCAAGTTATTGTTTGATATAACGGTCTTTCCCAGCGACGTCTTAAACCTAAGATATAATGAGGATACAACCCTGTGATGGTGTCTATTTTTGCAATGAAATGCTAATGTCCCCTCTGAGGTGCGCATCTTTTTTTTAGGGCGCCAAATATCTGCGCTGGATGGTCCGGTGTTAAAACATTATTATTAAAAAAAATTTAAACATCGATCCACCGATTTAATAAAAAGTTGCTCATTATCACGCACGCTCACGTGAGTGGTACAAAAATTGATGCTTGCTCACGCATGACCCATCGTGATTCGGCGTGACTCACGTAATTTGCACATTTTTAGTATGAATCCCACTCTTTAAGACACCCTAGTTATTAAGTCAGATATTAGGATGAAATAACATGCAGTTTAAAGCAAATATTAATCTAATTTCTCTAAGACTAAACTAAAATCAACTGATTTAGCAAAGGACTTTCTTTGGCGTTTAAAATAATAATTAATTAGGTTACTGCATTCCTATATTGGAATCGGTATAAAGAATTGAGCTATAACAATCAAATATAATTAGTTTAAACTTCATTTAGTACAATTTGTTCAATAACGGGTCAAAAGCTACAAATGCCATAAAATAAACACAAAGATGAGATTACGTATGGTAATCATAGAGCTTCCACATTAATTGTTTGCCATGATAGTACCTATATACGCGATACTATTCCATTAATAGCTCTTCAATTAACGTACAAAAGAAGTTTCATCTATTTGTTGTTTCAGTCGGAGTAAATCCAAATGAATAAATGTCCACAGACAAAAGTCACGTATAAAAGTTGTTCGTTTTCTTAAAAGGGCGGGGAAAGGGTGAAACGATAAATATTCTTAGCGTCACACCTACGGACCATTATTTCCGTTCGGTGGTCGTTTGTTTTGCTCGTGAACGCAAATTCGATTCGATCCGTTCAAGTCGAAGAAAAGCTGCACGAATAGTAGGAGAAGGTGGAGGTTCGAGCAAATGGGATTTTGGATCGTGGGTGGTTTGAAGGCGAAAATAGGCTGCAGGTAATTAGGTCTTACCACCATTCCTAACTAACCCCGTCGTTAGGGGGCGCTTGAAAGCAATTTGCGTTACCTGTTCAACGCAAATTAAGACGATGTTCGAACCGTAAAAATCCACCGGCGCGAATTTCTTTCAAGTATTGCTTAAATATAGCATTTAAGCAAAGAAAATCTTTAACTCTAAGTGAACCTAAACGACGTCTTTTAGACGCAACCTCATTGTCGTCAGGGTACACAATATGTGCGATTACCATTCTAATTAGGGATCTGTGGAAGCGTTAATGTCTCCCGGTTATTATTCCATGAATATATTTATAAATATGCAAATGTGAACGTCTCCCGTTCTCATTGTTCGTAAAATAGAGAACCGGGTATGTTTCGAAACGAGAGGATGAGAACGGGGAGGTGAGGACGGAATGAAACGCGGGGAATTTAATAAATCCTTTCGCGTGTGGACGTCTGGCATTGCTTTTTATTTCGCGGATTAAATTAAATAAACAACGCTTGTTGGCGCATTATCCACCGCTCACGTCAAAATAACGAGAGAGTTTCGCAATTAAGGGTAGGAATCATGTTGACAATTATAATTTTGTGAGTAACGACCAGAAGTATGCGGTTTTATGAGCGTAACGAGTGAGTCTGGTAATTGCGTACCATTAAATCCGACAAAAAAGCCCGCTACCCTTTTAAAACATTTCCAATTTTATGCGCTTTTTACTTTTCTTTTGATTTTCAACAATCCCGTAATAAAAAATAATAAAAAAAGTTTCGAAATTGAAAAAGTTAACGTGAATCGGTCGGATACTCGGCAGGACCGAGGGCGATTTCGAAACTAGTTTTGACAAATTCCGTTTCGGGTATACGTAGTAGGTGTTTGGAATTGGTGGGATTTCCGGGAGCACAGTTTAAATAATTGATACCGAACGTAATCCGGAAACCTCCCGGGGCCATGCCGCTCTCTCTACGGGCGGCGCCTCTTCCGGTTAGCAATTTATCAAAGCGCCCCCGTGTTATCTCCCTCGCGACGTTCCCTCTACTCCCCAATCTGTACTAGATAGCCGACGTACCTAATTAACTGAGCCCCATATGGTCAAGTATCAATCAGTGTAAATCATCCCGGAAGCTTTCGTGAAGACAGACCAATTAAACCCGACCAAGTTAATTTCGACTAAACATAAAATCAAATCTATTGGTAATCATTAACTATCAGCATATAATAATATAAGACAAAATCATGATTATCAGAGAATTCAAGGAACTCAGAGAAATGAAGATGGAACATGTTTGGAGATGGGGGGAGTGAAGATTTGTGTGGTATGATGAGGAACGTAATGATGTATGACGCAGAAATATGGGGGATGGAGAGAAAAAGAAGTGCTGGAGATAAGTCCTAAGGTTAGCGGGAGAGACTCCAAGGTATATTGTGAGGGAAGAGGTTAAAGTGCGAGGAGAGGATAGAAAGAAACATTGCAGAATCCTGGAAGAGTGTCGGGCGGAAATCTAGGGGGGAAGATTAATGTGTGGATATGGTGATGGAGAAGGATATTATAGAAGAGTGGAATCTTCAATAACTGGCAAAGAAAACAGAAAGGTGGAAAGAGGTGGACAAAGATACAGACACAGGAAAGAAGTTCAGATATTGGAAAGATGGTTTAAAGACGGAACAAGATGATGGAACAGGTTTGGAGATGGGGGGAGTGAAGTTTTGTGTGGTATGGTGAGGAACGTAATGATGTATGACGCAGAAATATGGGGGATGGAGAGAAAAAGAAGTGCTGGAGATAAGTCCTAAGGTTAGCGGGAGAGACTCCAAGGTATATTGTGAGGGAAGAGGTTAAAGTGCGAGGAGAGGATAGAAAGAAACATTGCAGAATCCTGGAAGAGTGTCGGGCGGAAATCTAGGGGGGAAGATTAATGTGTGGATATGGTGATGGAGAAGGATATTATAGAAGAGTGGAATCTTCAATAACTGGCAAAGAAAACAGAAAGGTGGAAAGAGGTGGACAAAGATACAGACACAGGAAAGAAGTTCAGATATTGGAAAGATGGTTTAAAGACGGAACAAGATGATGGAACAGGTTTGGAGATGGGGGGAGTGAAGTTTTGTGTGGTATGGTGAGGAACGTAATGATGTATGACGCAGAAATATGGGGGATGGAGAGAAAAAGAAGTGCTGGAGATAAGTCCTAAGGTTAGCGGGAGAGACTCAAAGGTATATTGTGAGGGAAGAGGTTAAAATGCGAGGAGAGGATAGGAAGAAACATTGCAGAATCCTGGAAGAGTGCCGGGCGGAAATCTAGGGGGGAAGATTAATGTGTGGATATGGTGATGGAGAAGGATATTATAGAAGAGTGGAATTTTCAATAACAGGCAAAGAAAACAGAAAGGTGGAAAGAGGTGGACAAAGATACAGACACAGGAAAGAAGTTCACAGATATTGGAAAGATGGTTTAAAGACGGAACAAGATGATGGAACAGGTTTGGAGATGGGGGCAGTGAAGTTTTGTGTGGTATGGTGAGGAACGTAATGATGTATGACGCAGAAATATGGGGGATGGAGAGAAAAAGAAGTGCTGGAGATAAGTCCTAAGGTTAGCGGGAGAGACTCCAAGGTATATTGTGAGGGAAGAGGTTAAAGTGCGAGGAGAGGGTAGAAAGAAACATTGCAGAATCCTGGAAGAGTGTCGGGCGAAAATCTAGGGGGGAAGATTAATGTGTGGATATGGTGATGGAGAAGGATATTATAGAAGAGTGGAATTTTCAATAACTGGCAAAGGAAACAGAAAGGTGGAAAGAGGTGGACAAAGATACAGACACAGGAAAGAAGTTCACAGATATTGGAAAGATGGTTTAAAGACGGAACAAGATGATGGAACAGGTTTGGAGATGGGGGCAGTGAAGTTTTGTGTGGTATGGTGAGGAACGTAATGATGTATGACGCAGAAATATGGGGGATGGAGAGAAAAAGAAGTGCTGGAGATAAGTCCTAAGGTTATCGGGAGAGACTCCAAGGTATATTGTGAGGGAAGAGGTTAAAGTGCGAGGAGAGGATAGAAAGAAACATTGCAGGATCCTGGAAGAGTGCCGGGCGGAAATCTAGGAGGGAAGATTAATGTGTGGATATTGTGATGGAGAAGGATATTATAGAAGAGTGGAATTTTCAATAACTGGCAAAGAAAACAGAAAGGTGGAAAGAGATGGACAAAGATACAGACAGAGGAAAGAAGTTCACAGATATTGGAAAGATGGTTTAAAGACGGAACAAGATGATGGAACAGGTTTGGAGATGGGGGGAGTAAAGTTTTGTGTGGTATGGTGAGGAACGTAATGATGTATGACGCAGAAATATGGGGGATGGAGAGAAAAAGAAGTGCTGGAGGTAAGTCCTAAGGTTAGCGGGAGAGACTCCAAGGTATATTGTGAGGGAAGAGGTTAAAGTGCGAGGAGAGGATAGAAAGAAACATTGCAGGATCCTGGAAGAGTGCCGGGCGGAAATCTAGGAGGGAAGATTAATGTGTGGATATGGTGATGGAGAAGGATATTATAGAAGAGTGGAATTTTCAATAACTGGCAAAGAAAACAGAAAGGTGGAAAGAGATGGACAAAGATACAGACAGAGGAAAGAAGTTCACAGATATTGGAAAGATGGTTTAAAGACGGAACAAGATGATGGAACAGGTTTGGAGATGGGGGGAGTAAAGTTTTGTGTGGTATGGTGAGGAACGTAATGATGTATGACGCAGAAATATGGGGGATGGAGAGAAAAAGAAGTGCTGGAGGTAAGTCCTAAGGTTAGCGGGAGAGACTCCAAGGTATATTGTGAAGGAAGAGGTTAAAGTGCGAGGAGAGGATAGAAAGAAACATTGCAGGATCCTGGAAGAGTGCCGGGCGGAAATCTAGGAGGGAAGATTAATGTGTGGATATGGTGATGGAGAAAGATATTATAGAACAGTGGAATTTTCAATAACTGGCAAAGAAAACAGAAAGGTGGAAAGAGGTGGACAAAGATACAGACACAGGAAAGAAGTTCACAGATATTGGAAAGATGGTTTAAAGACGGAACAAGATGATGGAACAGGTTTGGAGATGGGGGGAGTGAAGTTTTGTGTGGTATGGTGAGGAACGTAATGATGTATGACGCAGAAATATGGGGGATGGAGAGAAAAAGAAGTGCTGGAGATAAGTCCTAAGGTTAGCGGGAGAGACTCCAAGGTATATTGTGAGGGAAGAGGTTAAAGTGCGAGGAGAGGGTAGAAAGAAACATTGCAGAATCCTGGAAGAGTGTCGGGCGGAAATCTAGGGGGGAAGATTAATGTGTGGATATGGTGATGGAGAAGGATATTATAGAAGAGAGGAATCTTCAATAACTAGCAAAGAAAACAGAAAGGTGGAAAGAGGTGGACAAAGATACAGACACAGGAAAGAAGTTCACAGATATTGGAAAGATGGTTTAAAGACGGAACAAGATGATGGAACAGGTTTGGAGATGGGGGGAGTAAAGTTTTGTGTGGTATGGTGAGGAACGTAATGATGTATGACGCAGAAATATGGGGGATGGAGAGAAAAAGAAGTGCTGGAGGTAAGTCCTAAGGTTAGCGGGAGAGACTCCAAGGTATATTGTGAAGGAAGAGGTTAAAGTGCGAGGAGAGGATAGAAAGAAACATTGCAGGATCCTGGAAGAGTGCCGGGCGGAAATCTAGGAGGGAAGATTAATGTGTGGATATGGTGATGGAGAAGGATATTATAGAACAGTGGAATTTTCAATAACTGGCAAAGAAAACAGAAAGGTGGAAAGAGGTGGACAAAGATACAGACACAGGAAAGAAGTTCACAGATATTGGAAAGATGGTTTAAAGACGGAACAAGATGATGGAACAGGTTTGGAGATGGGGGGAGTGAAGTTTTGTGTGGTATGGTGAGGAACGTAATGATGTATGACGCAGAAATATGGGGGATGGAGAGAAAAAGAAGTGCTGGAGATAAGTCCTAAGGTTAGCGGGAGAGACTCCAAGGTATATTGTGAGGGAAGAGGTTAAAATGCGAGGAGAGGATAGGAAGAAACATTGCAGAATCCTGGAAGAGTGCCGGGCGGAAATCTAGGGGGGAAGATTAATGTGTGGATATGGTGATGGAGAAGGATATTATAGAAGAGTGGAATTTTCAATAACAGGCAAAGAAAACAGAAAGGTGGAAAGAGGTGGACAAAGATACAGACACAGGAAAGAAGTTCACAGATATTGGAAAGATGGTTTAAAGACGGAACAAGATGATGGAACAGGTTTGGAGATGGGGGGAGTGAAGTTTTGTGTGGTATGGTGAGGAACGTAATGATGTATGACGCAGAAATATGGGGGATGGAGAGAAAAAGAAGTGCTGGAGATAAGTCCTAAGGTTAGCGGGAGAGACTCCAAGGTATATTGTGAGGGAAGAGGTTAAAGTGCGAGAAGAGGATAGAAAGAAACATTGCAGAATCCTGGAAGAGTACCGGGCGGAAATCTAGGAGGGAAGATTAATGTGTGGATATGGTGATGGAGAAGGATATTATAGAAGAGTGGAATTTTCAATAACTGGCAAAGAAAACAGAAAGATGGAAAGAGGTGGACAAAGATACAGACACAGGAAAGAAGTTCACAGATATTGGAAAGATGGTTTAAAGACGGAACAAGATGATGGAACAGGTTTGGAGATGGGGGGAGTGAAGTTTTGTGTGGTATGGTGAGGAACGTAATGATGTATGACGCAGAAATATGGGGGATGGAGAGAAAAAGAAGTGCTGGAGATAAGTCCTAAGGTTAGCGGGAGAGACTCCAAGGTATATTGTGAGGGAAGAGGTTAAAGTGCGAGGAGAGGATAGAAAGAAACATTGCAGAATCCTGGAAGAGTGTCGGGCGGAAATCTAGGGGGGAAGATTAATGTGTGGATATGGTGATGGAGAAGGATATTATAGAAGAGTGGAATCTTCAATAACTGGCAAAGAAAACAGAAAGGTGGAAAGAGGTGGACAAAGATACAGACACAGGAAAGAAGTTCACAGATATTGGAAGCAGATACAATGAGAGGCATGGTAACTTAATGTCGAAGGAACTCCTAAGGTATCTGCAAATGAAAGGAGATGAGGAGAATGTCTCCAGATTTCATATGGAAGTCGTCTATGGAAGTTTTCGCGAACGAGTTTTCAATACAAGACCTGACTTTTATAAAAACTCTCTATCTTCTATCTAAATTCTCTACGTGTGTAAGTTTTAACAATAATTATTTTAAAATTATCAAATATAATCGGAAATCACCCTAAGGGGTGATTTTTATCAATTAAATATGTCTAAGAGCCAAAAACGTTCTCTAGACCAACTACCCCCTCCCATTAGCGAAGTCTGGAAAAGATACAACTTAACTTAGCCATAACTTAAGCACGTATTATTAAATCATAAATACAGGTGAACAGGGCATCAATTATGAAGTGTTTTTCATGCCCGCTCACGATCTATTCCACGCATGTCACGCATACCACTCACGTAAATATTCTAGCTGAATCACGTGAATCACGCGTGAGTCAAGAGCCAAAAACGTTCTCTAGACCAACTATCCCCTCCCATTAGCGAAGTCTGGAAAAGATACAACTGGTCCCCGGCAGAAAAACTTGTTACACAAAACTCATATTATCTATTGTCAACAAATAACGAATTAAATAATTCTTTGGACATATTAATACCAGACGCCGATAGTGGTGAAAATGATCCTCAAACCAGTAATAACAATATCAATAGTAGTAACGGAGATCAGCCTAAAAACAACAAACTAAAAATTCCACCAATATTCTTACAGAACGCCACCAACCACAAAGACATACATACAAAAACACCTACCTTAAAACCAATTTAACAAATTCAAATGATTGAGTATCATACTTTCCAAGACCCGAACAATAAACCATTAGCTGTAGTAATCAGAAATGTACCCATCTCCTTAAGTGATGACGAAATAGAGAAGGAATTGAAAATTAAAACGCTACCTATAATAAAAGTAACCCGACTTATGAATAAGAATAAACAACCAATGCCCTGATGTGCAGTAGAACTAACAGCCACAAAGCGAAAGAAATTTTTAATATCAATGAAACAACCAAAGCAATTGTTACTGTAGAACCTCGTAGAAGATCAACTCACATTCCGCAATGTCGCAACTGCCAGAGATATGGGCACACCAAAAACTATTGCTCTCTAAGACCAAGATGTGTCAAATGTTATGGAGAATATTTATATAACGACTGTAAACAGAAATCCTAAGATCTCCCAAAAAGCGATAATTGCTGTAAAATCCTCAAAGAATTACAAGAACAACGAATTAATCACCGTCGTCGGCAAAACGCAAACTTTAATAACGAGAACAAATGTAGTAATGAATATGCTCCCCATAATATCCATACTTCTTACGCAGATGCTGGTGGTAAAAAGTGCAACCTTCTTCGTCCAATAACTCCCGCTCAAATTCCGGAGAACCAACATACCAAATTATCTGATACCATTCTGAACTTCATAAAAAAACTGATCACACCACTAATTAATAAATTAAAATCATTTATAATCAATGAATTAATCCTCAATGATTAAATCAACCTCATCATTTCAATCAATCAACCTCTCAACTGTTACCAATAAAATTACAACATCAGTACGCAATAGCATCAAGCCCTTCAAAACAAATATTAATCCCAATTACAACATCCCTCAAGCATATATAATTGAAATGATTAACCAAAAAAGACGTACTAGAAGAGAATGGCAAAGAACCCGAGATTCAAGAATTAAAAGGAAATTGAATCAGCTAACACACCAAATCACGGACAAAATGAACCAACATCGAATACACTCTTATAATAACATAATCAATAATTTAACGACCAATGATCCTGGAATGTAGAAAACTACTAAAAAAATAATCCAAAAAAGAGAACTAATTCCTACAATAATGCATCAACACAATACGTATTATCGCAAATGCTAATAAATGCTGCTAATGCCACTCCACAATTTTCACAAGCGAATTACAATAATAATAATATTTGCATAAGAAGAAGAGAGTTGGGTGTGGCAATAAAGAGAGTAGATAGAGTTAAGTTCGTTAAGTGTTAAATGTTAGAGTGCAGAGTGAATAAAAGTAAACTTATAACTAAATGAGTTTTATTAAATCATCAACATTAACATCAACAATTGCCCTTCTTATATGTATTGATCACTAGGACGACAAATGGTGACCTGGAACTTGGGGTGTAGCGGAAAAAGACTCACACCTATAGGTACTTAGAGGCAACATTATACCATCATTCCCAACAGAAGAGGTCTATGATCCGCACTTTATTCTAGAATATGCTATGAAGATAACCAGAAGAATGGATATAGTTTGAGAGACATCAACCGAACCACCAAGCAGCGGAAGTAGGGGTAGATCTTAGCTGGATTATTCTCAAATAAAATTCAACAGTATATAGAAGCTAAACTTCCAATTCATAAATCCACTATTGACCATACCACTCCTGAAGAACTTCGAATCCATACTAATAAGCTACCTAACAAAAAAAGCACCTTATCAAAAACTCATTGATAAAAAACCTACCCAACCAGACCTTTAATATACTAAGCTTCATATTTAACATCTGTATGATTCTGGGATATTTCCCCAACACTTGGAAAAAAGCAGAAATATTAATGTTTAGAAAACCTGGCAAAAATAAAAAGAACATCGAAAACTACAGACCAATTAGTCTGCTTCCTACCTTAGGTAAACTTTTTGAGAAAGTGATTTTTAAACGACTGAAATCAAAATACCTAATATCCAATACGGGTTCAAAAGTGGTCACTCAACAGTACATCAACTCACAAGAATAACGGAAATAATAGAACGAGGATATGAAAATAAACAGTACACAACAGCGGTCTTTCTAGACACAACAAAGGCATTCTTAAAACTAATATACCAGAATATCTCAATAATTTGCTCATTTTTTGAAGATAGAACATTTTACATAGGAGTTAATAACTACAAATCAGAATCAAAACCCATTAAGGCTGGAGTTTCTCAAGGAAATACCCTCTCACCGTTACTGTTTAATATTTGTTTACATGACATTCCAATCAATAAAAAGGACCTAAAAGCATTATACGCCGATGATATGGTTATAATCACTGAAAACGAAAATTTAGAAAGAGCCATTAAAGATCTACAACACTCGATCAATGAAATTCACAGATGGTGTTTCCATTTAAATCCAATAAAATATGAAGTCAAAATATTTATCCTTAGACAAATAAAAAATCCTACAACAGTAACTATCGAGAACCACCAATTAAACTGGAATCCTAAATATCTGGGAGTGTATCTGGAACAAAGACTTACATGAAAATTCCATATCAATAAAAACTAAACGAAGCATATGCAAGACTAAAAGCACTTTATCCAATCATCAATAGAAAATCGAAACTGAAGATCGAATGTGCATTGTTACTATAAAAATCATTAATAACATTAAAAAAATCCAAGTGCTACAAAATAAAATATTAAGAATAGCTATAAATGCAGCATGGTTTGTGAGAAACTCGCAAATACATGAAGAATTAGGAGTCGAGACAATAAAAGAATACATCAAGAAAATAATCAAAAAATATTTACAAGGCCTTCAAAAATGTTTAAGTGAAAAACTTCCACAAGACCAATTTACAGAAGATAATAAGCAGGATGACATTTTGTACCCACGCTATAGTTAAGTTAAATTAGTTAATATCAAAGCCATGAAAAAACATTTAATGTTGAACTGGTTGAACCTATTAATAAAAAAAGGTTTCGCTGTGGAAATAATAAAAAAAATACTAGTTCTTTTAACAGGTTAATTAAAGAGGTATTAACGACAGAATATCGCATATACAAGCATTATCATAGCAAACTAAACAATTAGTATGGAAGCCCTTTAATAACTACGCACATCCTCATCATTGTGTTTATTTTGTAGCTTTTGGGTAAAATGTATTCCGGGCTATGGTAAATTCAAGCTTTAGAACTATAAAATCGATGTTGAATCCGGCTTAAATGACCGTTTCGTTTAATGGATACTTTTTGATCAAAATTATTTTGAAATTGGGTGCTATTAAAATAGTTGAAAAGTGGGATTTTCAATAACTGGCAAAGAAAACAAGAAGGTGGAAAGAGATGGACAAGGATAGGAAGATACAGACGCAGGAGAGAAGTTCACATATATTGGAGGGAGATACAATGCGAGGTATGGTAACATAGTGTCGGAGGAAATCCCAAGATATTTGCAAATGAAAGGAGATGAGGAGAATGATTCCAGATTTCGCTGTGGAAATAAAAAAAAATTATTGGCTCTTTTAACACGCTAATTAAAAAGGTATTAACGACAAAAAAATCGCATATACAAGCACTATCATAGCAAACCAAACAATTAGTATGGAAGCCCTTTAATAACTACGCACATCCTCATCTTTGTGTTTATTTTGTAGCTTTTGGGTGAAATGTATTCCGGGCTACGGTAAATTCAAGCTTTGAAACTATAAAACCGATGTTGAATCCGGCAAAATGACCGTTTCGTTTAATGGATACTTTTTGATCAAAATTATTTTGAAATTGGGTGCTATTAAAATAGTTGAAGAGTGTGATTTTCAATAACTGGCAAAGAAAACAGAAAGGTGGACAAGGATAGGAACATACAGACGTAGGAGAGAAGTTCACAGATATTGGAGGGAGATACAATGCGAGTTATGGTAACATAGTGTCGGAGGAAATTCTAAGATATTTGCAAATGAAAGGAGATGAGGAGAATGATTCCAGATTTCGTTGTGGAAATAAAAAAAAATTACTGACTCTTTTAACATGTTAATTAAAGAGGTATTAACGACAGAACATCGCATATAAAAGCAGTATCATAACAAACTAAACAATTAATATGTAAGCCCTTTAATAACTACGCATATTCTCATCTTTGTGTTTATTTTGTAGCTTTTGGGTAAAAGGTATTCCGGACCATGGTAAATTCAAGCTTTGGAACTATAAAATCGATGTTGAATCCGGCTTAAATGATCGTTTCGTTAAATGGATACTTTTTGATCAAAATTATTTTGAAATTGGATAGTATTAAAACTGTTGAAGAGTGGGATTTTCAATAACTGGCAAAGAAAACAGAAAGGTGGACAAGGATAGGAACATACAGACGCAGGAGAGAAGATCACAGATATGAGAAGAAGATGCAATGCGAGGTATGGTAATATAGTGCCGGAGGAACTCCCAAGGTATCTACAAATGAAAGGAGATGAGGAGAATGATTCCAGATTTCGTTGTGGAAATAATAAAAAAAATACTGTCTCTTTTAATACGTTAATTAAAGAGGTTTTAACGACAGAATATCGCATATACAAGCACTATCATAGCAAACCAAACAATTAGTATGGAAGCCCTTTAATAACTACGCACATCCTCATCTTTGTGTTTATTTTGTAGCTATTGGGTAAAATGTATTCCGGGCTACGGTAAATTCAAGCTTTGGAACTGTAAAATCGATGTTGAATCCGGCTTAAATGACCGTTTCGTTTAATGGATACTTTTTGATCAAAATTATTTTGAAATTGGGTGCTATTAAAATAGTTGAAGAGTGGGATTTTCAATAACTGGCAAAGAAAACAGAAAGGTGGACAAGGATAGGACCATACAGACGCAGGAGAGAAGATCACAGATATTGGAAGGAGATACAATGCGAGGTATGGTATCATAGTGTCGGAGGAAATCCCAAGATATCTGCAAATGAAAAGAAATGAGGAGAATGATTCCAGATTTCGCTGTGAAAAGAATAAAAAAAATTACTGGCTCTTTTAACACGTTAATTAAAGAGGTATTAACGACAGAATATCGCATATACAAGCATTATCATAGCTGACCAAACAATTAGTATGGAAGTCCTTTAATAACTACGCACATCCTCCCTACACAGCCCTATTCCGGGCTATGATAAATTCAAGCTTTGAAACTATAAAATCGATGTTGAATCCGGCTTAAATGACCGTTTCGTTAAATGGATACTTTTTGATCAAAATTATTTTGAAATTGGGTGCTATTAAAACAGTCGACTCTCTGGTAGTTGGATTGTTTGTGTGTGTACCATTTATAA
Source organism: Onthophagus sagittarius (assembly GCA_036711965.1). NCBI lineage: Eukaryota > Metazoa > Arthropoda > Insecta > Coleoptera > Scarabaeidae > Onthophagus > Onthophagus sagittarius. Next base: position 17,932,234 of record JASERS010000010.1, on the reverse strand, counting down.
CTCACCCTCAGAACTAAGTTTAGATTCAGAATAGGGACGAATGAACGCCTAAGCGCGTATAAATAGAGGATAAACCCGAATTGTTCGATGCGCAGAGCGCTACCCTATGCTCCAGATTCGGAGTTTGATAAATGTTTTAATTAAATTGGAAACGCAAGTTCGGATTGGAACGGCAAATTATAGGTTCTCGCGAGCTTTCTCGCCCCTAACGTTCGTTGTTATTATCGCGTTAATCAACTTAGCAAAAAAAGTTAATCCATAAAGAAAATCTTAACTAAAAAAAGGAAATGAAACGTTAAAAACTTATGATATTATTTAATTAAAAATTTAAACCATTAGAAATTTTAATTAATCAAACCGTATCGAGCGGATAAAAGAGGAAAACTTTATAACGATCCAAGTGGCGGTCTGGAGATAAATCGAGTGGAGATAAATCGCCCCTCCAGATTATAATCCAAAACTCGATATGGCAAAGGCCAAAATTTGATGGATGGCGAACAAGGAGAAAGAAAAGTGGATCAAGACGTGTGGATCTCGAGGTCGGTTATGAATCTATTAAAATTTTTGCATATTTCTCTCCGTCTTAAACGGCTCTCCATAATGCCTGCCCATCGTACCGTGAAATAACTATGTGGAGGAAATATAGGGCGTTCACCCCATAGCCTCCAAGTTTTGTATTTCCACTCCCCCATCGCTACAGGTGAAACATCTAATCAGCTTTTCAAACTTTAGGCACGGCGCGCTTTCCCTATACTTAACCTCAAAACTATTTTAGTCTAAAATAAATGAAAATTCACTTTGAAATTTAACTTTACATCATTATTATGCTAACTACTTTTAACTAGTTGTTGTTTTACTAAGAAGTAAATAAATTAAGAACTTCAATTGGTTAGGATTTACTTCTAACTACCCAAAAAACTTAAATTCCACATCTCTTTGGATTTATTAATTTTAACACTCTCAAAAGAATGTTACAAAAATTCTTATATTTCGCGCTATTTTAACTAAATTTTTATTTGAGTAACATTTTGTGTTAACAAATAAAAATACTTCTAAATGACAATTATCTTAATTCTTCCATCTCCAATTTTATCAACCCAAATTAGATTTCCCAGATTAATTCCTCATCAATTACCATAATTTTATTTATTGCCCATTTACAATAAATGGACATTGCAACTTAACACAACTAAACCTAACCCAATATAAAGAATCTTCAAAGTTTTTTGGAAATATTCCATGCTTTTTTCCTGCTATAATTGGAAGAAAATGAAGAAATATGAAGGATAGTATGAAGGTTTTCTTCGATGGTTGAGTTGGGTTGAGCTCCAACTTCAAAGTGAACTTGTGAAGTTAAGCTTTAACTTCATACCATCCCTCATATAACAAAAAATCAAATCCAAAACAATACACCTACTAAGTTCAATTCAATATGAGAGATGAATTTGATATTTAGAGATGTAAATATATGATAGAAATGAACTTAGTTAAGTTTCAAGTCCATACCATTCATTATAAGGGATAGTACGAAGATTTTCTTCTTTGGTTGGGTTGGGTTGGGTTGAGCACCAACTTCATACCATTCAGTAGAGGCATAATATTAAGTTAAAGCTCAACCCAACCCAGGCATAGAAAAACGAAATCAACTCTAAAACAAAAAAATTCTAAGTTCAATACAACATGAGAGTTGGTATCAAATTGGGTTGAGTCTATGGTTGGGTTGGGTTGGGTTGAGTTGAGTACTAACTGCATACAATTTAATATGAGATATGATTTAAAGTTGTAGCTCATCGCAACCCCAAAACAACATCTTTTAAGCTCAATTCAACATGAGAGATGGTATCAACTTGGGTTGAGTTGAGCTCCAAGTTCATACCTCCAATTATACCAGAGATGGTATGGAGATTTTCTTCTATGGTTCGGTTGATTTGGATTGGGTTGAGTACCAACTTCATACCATTCAATATGAGGCATGATATAAACTTGTAGCTCAACCCAATCCCAAAACAACATCTTTTAAGCTCAATTCAACATGAGAGATGGTATCAACTTGGATTGAGTTGAGCGCCAAGTTCATATCTCCAATTATACTAGAGATGGTATGAAGGTTTTCTTCTATGGTTCAGTTGATTTGGATTGGGTTGAGTACCAACTTCATACCATTCAATATGAGGCATGATATAAACTTGTAGCTCAACCCAATCCCAAAACAACATCTTTTAAGCTCAATTCAACATGAGAGATGGTATCAACTTGGGTTGAGTTGAGCTCCAAGTTCATATCTCCAATTATACTAGAGATGGTATGAAGGTTTTCTTCTATGGTTCAGTTGATTTGGATTGGGTTGAGTACCAACTTCATACCATTCAATATGAGGCATGATATAAACTTGTAGCTCAACCCAATCCCAAAACAACATCTTTTAAGCTCAATTCAACATGAGAGATGGTATCAACTTGGGTTGAGTTGAGCTCCAAGTTCATATCTAAAATTATACTAGAGATGGTATGAAGGTTTTCTTCTATGGTTCAGTTGATTTGGATTGGGTTGAGTACCAACTTCATACCATTCAATATGAGGCATGATATAAACTTGTAGCTCAACCCAATTCCAAAACAACATCTTCTAAGCTCAATTCAACATGAGAGATGGTATCAACTTGGGTTGAGTTGAGCTCCAAGTTCATATCTCCAATTATACTAGAGATGGTACGAAGGTTTTCTTCTATAGTTCAGTTGATTTGGATTGGGTTGAGTACCAACTTCATACCATTCAATATGAGGCATGATATAAACTTGTAGCTCAACCCAATCTCAAAACAACATCTTTTAAGCTCAATTCAACATGAGAGATGGTATCAACTTGGGCTGAGTTGAGCGCCAAGTTCATATCTCCAATTATACTAGGGATGGTATGAAGGTTTTCTTCTATGGTTCAGTTGATTTGGATTGAGTTGAGTACCAACTTCATACCATTCAATATGAGGCATGATATAAACTTGTAGCTCAACCCAATACCAAAACAACATCTTTTAAGCTCAATTCAACATGAGAGATGGTATCAACTTGGGTTGAGTTGAGCTCCAAGTTGATACCTCCAATTATACTAGAGATGGTATGAAGATTTTCTTCTATGGTTCGGTTGATTTGGATTGGGTTGAGTACCAACTTCATACCATTCAATATGAGGCATGATATAAACTTGTAGCTCAACCCAATCCCAAAACAACATCTTTTAAGCTCAATTCAACATGAGAGATGGTATCAACTTGGGTTGAGTTGAGCTCCAAGTTCATACCTCCAATTATACCAGAGATGGTATGGAGATTTTCTTCTATGCTCGGTTGATTTGGATTGGGTTGAGTACCAACTTCATACCATTCAATATGAGGCATGATATAAACTTGTAGCTCAACCCAATCCCAAAACAACATCTTTTAAGCTCAATTCAACATGAGAGATGGTATCAACTTGGATTGAGCTGAGCTCCAAGTTCATACCTCCAATTATAGTAGAGATGGTATGGAGATTTTCTTCTATGGTTCAGTTGATTTGGATTGAGTTGAGTACCAACTTCATACCATTCAATATGAGGCATGATATAAAGTTGTAGCTAAACTCAATCCCAAAACAACATCTTCTAAGCTCAATTCAACATGAGAGATAGTATCAACTTGGGTTGAGTTGAGCTCCAAGTTGATACCTCCAATTATACTAGAGATGGTATGAAGATTTTCTTCTATGGTTCGGTTGATTTGGATTGGGTTGAGTACCAACTTCATACCATTCAATATGAGGCATGATATAAACTTGTAGCTCAACCCAATCCCAAAACAACATCTTTTAAGCTCAATTCAACATGAGAGATGGTATCAACTTGGGTTGAGTTGAGCTCCAAGTTCATACCTCCAATTAAACTAGAGATGGTATGGAGATTTTCTTCTATGATTCTGTTGATTTGGATTGGGTTGAGTACCAACTTCATACCATTCAATATGAGGCATGATATAAACTTGTAGCTCAACCCAATCCCAAAACAACATCTTTTAAGCTCAATTCAACATGAGAGATGGTATCAACTTGGGTTGAGTTGAGCTCCAAGTTCATATCTCCAATTATACTAGAGATGGTATGAAGGTTTTCTTCTATGGTTCCGTTGATTTGGATTGGGTTGAGTACCAACTTCATACCATTCAATATGAGGCATGATATAAACTTGTAGCTCAACCCAATCCCAAAACAACATCTTTTAAGCTCAATTCAACATGAGAGATGGTATCAACTTGGGTTGAGTTGAGCTCCAAGTTCATATCTCCAATTATACTAGAGATGGTATGAAGGTTTTCTTCTATGGTTCCGTTGATTTGGATTGGGTTGAGTACCAACTTCATACCATTCAATATGAGGCATGATATAAACTTGTAGCTCAACCCAATCTCAAAACAACATCTTTTAAGCTCAATTCAACATGAGAGATGGTATCAACTTGGGTTGAGTTGAGCTCCAAGTTCATATCTCCAATTATACTAGAGATGGTATGAAGGTTTTCTTCTATGGTTCCGTTGATTTGGATTGGGTTGAGTACCAACTTCATACCATTCAATATGAGGCATGATATAAACTTGTAGCTCAACCCAATCCCAAAACAACATCTTTTAAGCTCAATTCAACATGAGAGATGGTATCAACTTGGGTTGAGTTGAGCTCCAAGTTCATATCTCCAATTATACTAGAGATGGTATGAAGGTTTTCTTCTATGGTTCCGTTGATTTGGATTGGGTTGAGTACCAACTTCATACCATTCAATATGAGGCATGATATAAACTTGTAGCTCAACCCAATCCCAAAACAACATCTTTTAAGCTCAATTCAACATGAGAGATGGTATCAACTTGGGTTGAGTTGAGCTCCAAGTTCATACCTCCAATTATACCAGAGATGGTATGGAGATTTTCTTCTATGATTCTGTTGATTTGGATTGGGTTGAGTACCAACTTCATACCATTCAATATGAGGCATGATATAAACTTGTAGCTCAACCCAATCTCAAAACAACATCTTTTAAGCTCAATTCAACATGAGAGATGGTATCAACTTGGATTGAGTTGAGCTCCAAGTTCATACCTCCAATTATACCAGAGATGGTATGGAGATTTTCTTCTATGATTCTGTTGATTTGGATTGGGTTGAGTACCAACTTCATACCATTCAATATGAGGCATGATATAAACTTGTAGCTCAACCCAATCCCAAAACAACATCTTTTAAGCTCAATTCAACATGAGAGATGGTATCAACTTGGGTTGAGTTGAGCTCCAAGTTCATATCTCCAATTATACTAGAGATGGTATGAAGGTTTTCTTCTATGGTTCCGTTGATTTGGATTGGGTTGAGTACCAACTTCATACCATTCAATATGAGGCATGATATAAACTTGTAGCTCAACCCAATCCCAAAACAACATCTTTTAAGCTCAATTCAACATGAGAGATGGTATCAACTTGGGTTGAGTTGAGCTCCAAGTTCATACCTCCAATTATAGTAGAGATGGTATGGAGATTTTCTTCTATGGTTCAGTTGATTTGGATTGGGTTGAGTACCAACTTCATACCATTCAATATGAGGCATGATATAAACTTGTAGCTCAACCCAATCTCAAAACAACATCTTTTAAGCTCAATTCAACATGAGAGATGGTATCAACTTGGGTTGAGTTGAGCTCCAAGTTCATATCTAAAATTATACTAGAGATGGTATGAAGGTTTTCTTCTATGGTTCAGTTGATTTGGATTGGGTTGAGTACCAACTTCATACCATTCAATATGAGGCATGATATAAACTTGTAGCTCAACCCAATCCCAAAACAACATCTTTTAAGCTCAATTCAACATGAGAGAGGGTATCAACTTGGGTTTAGTTGAGCTCCAAGTTCATATCTCCAATTATACTAGAGATGGTACGAAGGTTTTCTTCTATGGTTCAGTTGATTTGGATTGGGTTGAGTACCAACTTCATACCATTCAATATGAGGCATGATATAAACTTGTAGCTCAACCCAATCTCAAAACAACATCTTTTAAGCTCAATTCAACATGAGAGATGGTATCAACTTGGGTTGAGTTGAGCGCCAAGTTCATACCATTCAATATGAGGCATGATATAAACTTGTAGCTCAACCCAATCCCAAAACAACATCTTTTAAGCTCAATTCAACATGAGAGATGGTATCAACTTGGGTTGAGTTGAGCTCCAAGTTCATACCTCCAATTATACCAGAGATGGTATGGAGATTTTCTTCTATGCTCGGTTGATTTGGATTGGGTTGAGTACCAACTTCATACCATTCAATATGAGGCATGATATAAACTTGTAGCTCAACCCAATCCCAAAACAACATCTTTTAAGCTCAATTCAACATGAGAGATGGTATCAACTTGGATTGAGTTGAGCTCCAAGTTCATACCTCCAATTATACCAGAGATGGTATGGAGATTTTCTTCTATGGTTCAGTTGATTTGGATTGAGTTGAGTACCAACTTCATACCATTCAATATGAGGCATGATATAAAGTTGTAGCTAAACTCAATCCCAAAACAACATCTTCTAAGCTCAATTCAACATGAGAGATAGTATCAACTTGGGTTGAGTTGAGCTCCAAGTTGATACCTCCAATTATACTAGAGATGGTATGAAGATTTTCTTCTATGGTTCGGTTGATTTGGATTGGGTTGAGTACCAACTTCATACCATTCAATATGAGGCATGATATAAACTTGTAGCTCAACCCAATCCCAAAACAACATCTTTTAAGCTCAATTCAACATGAGAGATGGTATCAACTTGGGTTGAGTTGAGCTCCAAGTTCATACCTCCAATTAAACTAGAGATGGTATGGAGATTTTCTTCTATGATTCTGTTGATTTGGATTGGGTTGAGTACCAACTTCATACCATTCAATATGAGGCATGATATAAACTTGTAGCTCAACCCAATCCCAAAACAACATCTTTTAAGCTCAATTCAACATGAGAGATGGTATCAACTTGGGTTGAGTTGAGCTCCAAGTTCATATCTCCAATTATACTAGAGATGGTATGAAGGTTTTCTTCTATGGTTCCGTTGATTTGGATTGGGTTGAGTACCAACTTCATACCATTCAATATGAGGCATGATATAAACTTGTAGCTCAACCCAATCCCAAAACAACATCTTTTAAGCTCAATTCAACATGAGAGATGGTATCAACTTGGGTTGAGTTGAGCTCCTAGTTCATATCTCCAATTATACTAGAGATGGTATGAAGGTTTTCTTCTATGGTTCCGTTGATTTGGATTGGGTTGAGTACCAACTTCATACCATTCAATATGAGGCATGATATAAACTTGTAGCTCAACCCAATCCCAAAACAACATCTTTTAAGCTCAATTCAACATGAGAGATGGTATCAACTTGGGTTGAGTTGAGCTCCAAGTTCATATCTCCAATTATACTAGAGATGGTATGAAGGTTTTCTTCTATGGTTCCGTTGATTTGGATTGGGTTGAGTACCAACTTCATACCATTCAATATGAGGCATGATATAAACTTGTAGCTCAACCCAATCCCAAAACAACATCTTTTAAGCTCAATTCAACATGAGAGATGGTATCAACTTGGGTTGAGTTGAGCTCCAAGTTCATATCTCCAATTATACTAGAGATGGTATGAAGGTTTTCTTCTATGGTTCCGTTGATTTGGATTGGGTTGAGTACCAACTTCATACCATTCAATATGAGGCATGATATAAACTTGTAGCTCAACCCAATCTCAAAACAACATCTTTTAAGCTCAATTCAACATGAGAGATGGTATCAACTTGGGTTGAGTTGAGCTCCAAGTTCATATCTAAAATTATACTAGAGATGGTATGAAGGTTTTCTTCTATGGTTCAGTTGATTTGGATTGGGTTGAGTACCAACTTCATACCATTCAATATGAGGCATGATATAAACTTGTAGCTCAACCCAATCCCAAAACAACATCTTTTAAGCTCAATTCAACATGAGAGATGGTATCAACTTGGGTTGAGTTGAGCGCCAAGTTCATACCATTCAATATGAGGCATGATATAAACTTGTAGCTCAACCCAATCCCAAAACAACATCTTTTAAGCTCAATTCAACATGAGAGAGGGTATCAACTTGGGTTTAGTTGAGCTCCAAGTTCATATCTCCAATTATACTAGAGATGGTACGAAGGTTTTCTTCTATGGTTCAGTTGATTTGGATTGGGTTGAGTACCAACTTCATACCATTCAATATGAGGCATGATATAAACTTGTAGCTCAACCCAATCTCAAAACAACATCTTTTAAGCTCAATTCAACATGAGAGATGGTATCAACTTGGGTTGAGTTGAGCGCCAAGTTCATACCATTCAATATGAGGCATGATATAAACTTGTAGCTCAACCCAATCCCAAAACAACATCTTTTAAGCTCAATTCAACATGAGAGATGGTATCAACTTGGGTTGAGTTGAGCTCCAAGTTCATATCTCCAATTATACTAGAGATGGTATGAAGGTTTTCTTCTATGGTTCAGTTGATTTGGATTGGGTTGAGTACCAACTTCATACCATTCAATATGAGGCATGATATAAACTTGTAGCTCAACCCAATCCCAAAACAACATCTTTTAAGCTCAATTCAACATGAGAGATGGTATCAACTTGGGCTGAGTTGAGCTCCAAGTTCATATCTCTAATTATACTAGAGATGGTATGAAGGTTTTCTTCTATGGTTCAGTTGATTTGGATTGAGTTGAGTACAAACTTCATACCATTCAATATGAGGCATGATATAAACTTGTAGCTCAACCCAATCCCAAAACAACATCTTTTAAGCTCAATTCAACATGAGAGATGGTATCAACTTGGGTTGAGTTGAGCTCCAAGTTCATATCTAAAATTATACTAGAGATGGTATGAAGGTTTTCTTCTATGGTTCAGTTGATTTGGATTGGGTTGAGTACCAACTTCATACCATTCAATATGAGGCATGATATAAACTTGTAGCTCAACCCAATCTCAAAACAACATCTTTTAAGCTCAATTCAACATGAGAGATGGTATCAACTTGGGTTGAGTTGAGCGCCAAGTTCATACCATTCAATATGAGGCATGATATAAACTTGTAGCTCAACCCAATCCCAAAACAACATCTTTTAAGCTCAATTCAACATGAGAGATGGTATCAACTTGGGTTGAGTTGAGCTCCAAGTTCATATCTCCAATTATACTAGAGATGGTATGAAGGTTTTCTTCTATGGTTCAGTTGATTTGGATTGGGTTGAGTACCAACTTCATACCATTCAATATGAGGCATGATATAAACTTGTAGCTCAACCCAATCCCAAAACAACATCTTTTAAGCTCAATTCAACATGAGAGATGGTATCAACTTGGATTGAGTTGAGCTCCAAGTTCATATCCCCAATTATACTAGAGATGGTATGGAGATTTTCTTCTATGGTTCGGTTGATTTGGATTGGGTTGAGTACCAACTTCATACCATTCAATATAAGGCATGATATAAAGTTGTAACTTTGTTTTTTTTTGTTAAGTACAAAATATTGATTTTCTTAAATTCCACATCTCTTTAGATTTATTAATTTTAACACTCTCAAAAGAATGTTACAAAAATTCTTATATTTCGCGCTATTTTAACTAAATTTTTATTTGAGTAACATGTTGTGTTAGCAAATAAAAATACTTCTAAATGACAATTATCTTAATTCCTCCATCTCCAATTTTATCAACCCAAATTAGATTTCCCAGCTTAATTCCTCATCAATTATCATAATTTTATTTATTGCCCATTTACAATAAACTTTCCGAGTATGCTTATCTCATTTCCTTTTTTTCTGGCTAAAATCCAGACGAAATAAAGAAACCGAGCGAATACAGTTTCGATCGATAGCTTGAAAAACAAAAAGCAAAGAAAAACGGAAATCTCTCTCGCACGAAGGACCGTGGGGGGAAAAGAAACGAGTGTCCCTCCCGTTGTGCGGGAAGATAATTGTGTCCCTCAATACTGCTTTCCGGTCGTTATTGATGGTCCTCCTTGTTTACACCGTCGATATTTTTCCGGACGCAGCTCGAAATTGAAAATCTTTATCACGCAATGCGGTCGGTTTAAAGCTCACGGGGCCATTCGTTAGAGATTTCCTCTCTTTACTTATTCTCTTTCGATCTCCTTTCGGATTAAACTCATTCGAGATATCCCCAAATGGATAGCTGTTAGGGGTAGTTCTTTTGATGTTAAAATTTATTAAAATCAACCCGACTTGAAAAAGATTAATTTGCGTTTATTTATTGGGTATATTGGTTGTTATTGAGATGTATTAACAATTTGTTGGTGCATCAATTTAATCAAGCTTTATCCGGCTTTATGGGTTCAGTTGTGGTCGAAATACTGGGGGGTAAATAGCTTGGTACTATCTGCATTGAACACGTTCGAAATGGTCTGGTGCGATCAAAGGATTTAAGCAGGATATCCGCTAATAGTTATCCGCAATACCGAAACTGCTGCTATCGCTTCCGTTATTCCTCCTTTATAGCGCGAAAATAGATTCAAGATTAACAACTTCATCATTAACGCTAAAAGAATCGATTTAATTTAGTTTATCGCTGTTTTAGTGAATCTATTTGAGATGGAATAAATTTAATGTGACCAAATTCCGTATTTCAAGTGGATTAAGGGTCAATTTGATAGAAATTTAGCGGAACTGGGCCGTTCTGGTGCGTTACTGTCATGAATTCGATACCGACCGGCAATCCGTACGTCATCCAGGTTAAGAGATGTGGCCGTTCCCATTCGACCTTATCGTATTAATCATATAAATGGTTCATGACAAACGCATCTGTGCATTTATGAAATAAACCAATCTACATCGAATAATTTAGTTTGTGACGATAATAAGTCAAGTGTAAGACAATTTGATTAAAATACCACGATTGGTTTAATCAAAAATATGCAAAAAACTTACTTAATCACAAAGTTTTTTTGTTATCTACTTTCTTATCTGTATCTTCCTTATTATTAGTGATAGCGAAAAATAAATGCACCCAATCACCAATACAGAAATGCTAAACAATTTTATTCTTACCGATTATTCAATGTTAATCCGAGGACATTTTGGATCCTATTGAATCTCCCTCTGTTGGGCTGTTTGTGATGGGGATTTATTGGCAAAATTTCTTGCTGATCCTCCTCTCATCACTAATAGTGAGAGTAAATGACTACTATTCTTTCCTCAACTTTCTTCACATTTTTAACTTCTCTCTTGAACGATCCTCAGCATCTTCAATCTGGAAGGTTGCCCCAATACCTAAATCAAAGAGTTCCTCAAGTTTAAATCATTTTTATCTTATTTCAATTTTATCAGTTCAATCAAAAGCGCTTTGTATACTTACAAGTTCAAGAGTATTTACAAGAATTTAATTTACACAACGAGTTTCAGTTTTCATTAAAGTTACAGATTAAGTCTGCATGTTGGATTTACTTCTGTGTTTAGTGTGTGTTTTAAATATAAATAAGTTTTTTATAAATTGTTGTATGTCCTGAAGTGTTTTTATAAAAAGTTATATTGGTTTATGATATTTGAAGAATGTTATGGATTAAAGTTCAACGCAACCTAACCTAACCCAATCCAACATAACCAAACCGAACGCAACCAACTTAATCCAACCCATAACATTCCTCATGTTGAATGATATGAAATTATAGCTTAACATAACTAACCCAATATAAAGAATCTTCAAAGTTTTTTTGGAAATATTCCATGATTTTTCCTGCTATAGTTGGAAGAAAACGAAGGAATATGAAGGATAATATGAAAGTTTTCTTCTATGATTGAGTTGGGTTGAACTCCAACTTCAAAGTGAACTTGTGAAGTTATGTTTCATCTTCATACCATCCCTCATATAACAAAAAATCAAATCCAAAACAACAAACCTTTTAAGTTCAATTCAATATGAGAGATGAATTTGATATTTAGAGATGTAAATATATGATAGAAATGAATTTAGTTAAGTTTCAACGCCATACCATTCATTGAGGGATGATATAAAGTTTTCCTTCTTTGGTTGGGTTGGGTTGAGTACCAACTTCATACCATTCAATAGAGCCATAATATGAAGTTAAAGCTCAACCCAACCCAGGCATAGAAAAACGAAATCAACTCTAAAACAAAAAATTTTCTAAGTTCAATACAACATGAGAGTTGGTATCAAATTGGGTTGAGTCTATGGCTGGGTTAGGTTGAGTTGAGTACTAACTTCATACCAACATCTTCTAAGCTCAATTCAACATGAGAGATGGTCTCAGCTTGGGTTGAGTTGAGCTCCAACTTCATACCTCCAATTATACTAGAGATGATATGAAGGTTTTCTTCTATGGTTGAGTTGGGTTAAGCACCAACTTCATACCATTCAATAGAGCCATAATATGAAGTTAAAGCTCAACCCAACCCAGGCATAGAAAAACGAAATCAACTCTAAAATAAAAAATTTTCTAAGTTCAATACAACATGAGAGTTGGTATCAAATTGGGTTGAGTCTATGGCTGGGTTGGGTTGAGTTGAGTACTAACTTCATACCAACATCTTCTAAGCTCAATTCAACATGAGAGATGGTCTCAACTTGGGTTGAGTTGAGCTTCAACTTCATACCTCCAATTATACTAAAGATGATATGAAGGTTTTCTTCTATGGTTGGGTTGAGTACCAACTTCATATCATTCAATATGAGGCCTGATATAAAATTGTAGCTCAACCCAACCCCAACACAACATCTTCTAAGCTCATTTTAACATGAGAGATGGTATCAACTTGTGTTGAGTTGAGCTCCAACTTCATACCTCCAATTATACTGGAGATGGTATGGAGGTTTTCTTGTATGGCTGGGTTGGTTTGGATTGGGTTGAGTACCAACTTCATATCATTCAATATGAGGCATAATATAAAGTTGTAACTCAACCTAACCCCAAAACAACATCTTCTACACACAATTCAATATGAGAGATGATACCAACTTGGGTTGAGTTGACCTTTAACTTCATACCTCCAATTATACTGGAGATGGTATGGAGGTTTTCTTGTATGGTTGGGTTGGTTTGGATTGAGTTGAGTAACAACTTCATACCATTCAATATGAGACTTAACATAAAGTTGTAGCTCAACCCAACCCCAAAACAACATCTTCTACACACAATTCAACATGAGAGATGATACCAACTTGGGTTGAGTTGAGCTTCAACTTCATATCTCCAATTATACTGGAGATGGTATGGAGGTTTTCTTGTAGGGTTGGGTTGGTTTGGATTGGGTTGAGTACCAACTTCATATCATTCAATATGAGGCATGATATAAAGTTGTAGCTCAACCCAACCCCAAAACAGCATCTTCTAAGCTAAATTCAACATGAGAGAAGGGTTGAGTTGAGCTCTAACTTTATACCTCCAACTATGCTAGGGATGGTGTGTAGGTTTTCTTGTATGGTTGGGTTGGTTTGGATTGGGTTGAGTACCAACTTCATATCATTCAATATGAGACATGATATAAAGTTGTAGCTCAACCCAACCCCAAAACAACATCTTCTACACACAATTCCACACGAGAGATGATACCAACTTGGGTTAAGTTGAGCTTCAACTTCATATTTTCAATTATACTGGAGATGGTATGGAGGTTTTCTTGTATGGTTGGGTTGGTTTGGATTGGGTTGAATACCAACTTGATACCATTCAATATGAGGCATGATATAAAGTTGTAGCTCAACCCAACCCCAAAACAGCATCTTCTAAGCTAAATTCAACATGAGAGAAGGGTTGAGTTGAGCTCTAACTTTATACCTCCAACTATGCTAGGGATGGTGTGTAGGTTTTCTTGTATGGTTGGGTTGGTTTGGATTGGGTTGAGTACCAACTTCATATCATTCAATATGAGACATGATATAAAGTTGTAGCTCAACCCAACCCCAAAACAACATCTTCTACACACAATTCCACACGAGAGATGATACCAACTTGGGTTAAGTTGAGCTTCAACTTCATATTTTCAATTATACTGGAGATGGTATGGAGGTTTTCTTGTATGGTTGGGTTGGTTTGGATTGGGTTGAGTACCAACTTCATATCATTCAATATGAGGCATGATATAAAGTTGTAGCTCAACCCAACCCCAAAACAGCATCTTCTAAGCTAAATTCAACATGAGAGAAGGGTTGAGTTGAGCTCTAACTTTATACCTCCAACTATGCTAGGGATGGTGTGTAGGTTTTCTTGTATGGTTGGGTTGGTTTGGATTGGGTTGAGTACCAACTTCATATCATTCAATATGAGACATGATATAAAGTTGTAGCTCAACCCAACCCCAAAACAACATCTTCTACACACAATTCCACACGAGAGATGATACCAACTTGGGTTAAGTTGAGCTTCAACTTCATATTTTCAATTATACTGGAGATGGTATGGAGGTTTTCTTGTATGGTTGGGTTGGTTTGGATTGGGTTGAATACCAACTTGATACCATTCAATATGAGGCATGATATAAAGTTGTAGCTCAACCCAACCCCAAAACAGCATCTTCTAAGCTAAATTCAACATGAGAGAAGGGTTGAGTTGAGCTCTAACTTTATACCTCTAACTATGCTAGGGATGGTGTGTAGGTTTTCTTGTATGGTTGGGTTGGTTTGGATTGGGTTGAGTACCAACTTCATATCATTCAATATGAGACATGGTATAAAGTTGTAGCTCAACCCAACCCCAAAACAACATCTTCTACACACAATTCCACACAAGAGATGATACCAACTTGGGTTAAGTTGAGCTTCAACTTCATATTTTCAATTATACTGGAGATGGTATGGAGGTTTTCTTGTATGGTTGGGTTGGTTTGGATTGGGTTGAATACCAACTTCATACCATTCAATATGAGGCATGATATAAAGTTGTAGCTCAACCCAACCCCAAAACAGCATCTTCTAAGCTAAATTCAACATGAGAGATGGGTTGAGTTGAGCTCCAACTTCATACCTCCAACTATACTAGGGATGGTGTGAAGGTTTTCTTCTATGGTTGGGTTTGCACTCAAGTTTTACCTCACCCTGTATTTTCTACCCTAGTTACAGGATGGGGCAGATTGGAAGGGCACCTTTTCAAAACGAGAATAGTTTAGTTGTGGTTTAATTGGAAAAACTGAAATGTTAGCGTTTAACAATGATAGTTGCTTCGATGGAAAATTAACATAAGATATGTCATGTCTCTTGAAAGCATTTTAAATCTTCTACAACCTGTATCGAGTCTTTTGGAAACATTTGAAGTCTTCTAGAACCAACATCAAGACTTTTGGAAGAATTTAACGTCTTCTAGAAGCGATATCAAGTCTTTTAGAAGCAGTGTTAAATCTTCCGGATGCTTTTCAAGTTTTCTGAAAGCATTTTAAGTCTTTTGAAAGCAATATCAAGTCTTTTAGAAGCAGTACCAAGTCTTTCGGGGCAATATCAAGTTTTCTGAAAGCAGTTCGAACATTTGAAAGCATTTGTTACAGTATCGAGTTTTTAGGAAGCAGTTTAATTCTTCTGAAAGCATTTCAAGTCTTATAGAAGTAGTATTAAGTCTCCTTGAAACAGAATAAAACTTGGGGCAACAATATCAAGTTTTCTAGAAACAGTATCAAGTTTTCTGAAAGCGGTTCAAGAATTCTCAAAGCATTTTAAGTCTTCTGAAAGCAGTTTAAATCTTCTGGAAGCAGTATCAAGTCTCTTAGACGTAGTATTAGAAGCAACATCAAATTTCATGAAACCGTTTCAAGTCTTTTGGCAGCAGAATCAAGTTTTGCAGATGTAGTGCTGTTTCTTATCGAAACATTTTAGGTCTTCTGGAAGCTGTGTCAAGTCTCCTAGAAGCACTATCATGTCTCAGTTTAAAATACGAGCTGTGCAAGAAAATATTCGCAGCAGATACTGAGACTGAATTAGAAGAAAAAGGTCAATATAAAGATCAATACAAAATATTGATTTATTTCCTTCCCAATTCAATCCCGGCATATGCTGCAAATATTTTCTTGTAGAGCTCGTATTTTGAGCTGAGACATGCTTCCAGAAGACTTAAAATGTTTCCAAAAGACTTGAAACGCTTCCAGAAAATTTGATGTTGCTTTCATAAATCCTAAGTACATTAAAATTGCAAAATTAATTGAAGATGGTAGCTTGAATGGAGATGGAACCATTAACAATTTCAAACCCTTTGGAGGTGCTACTATATTTACCTAATACTTTCACCCTATTTTGGAATATCTCACCCCCCAGAATGGCTATTACACCATGTTATAATTCTTTTCGGCTAAATCCGAATAAGAAATAACTCGATTGAAATCTATTCTAATTAGTCTAATTATTAATCGTAATTAAATTAATAACGATATAGATCCAAAAACAAAAAATAATTTGTTGATTAAATTAATGGTCACCCATTTGAGTTAGTTGAAATCGTATTTAACATCGACAAACTTTAATTCATTACCGGAAACTGCGAATCCTGTTTAGGTTTGTCGTTACATTGATACTAATTAGAAGTAATGTAGAATTGAAATGTGTATTGTTGTTCAAATTGAAATAATACCGGTGTTCGTATGAGGGGGTTGATTTAGGGTCCGAAAATTAAATTTATCCCAACCCTATTTACATCGCCACCTCTACTCGCCGGTTTAATTAGCGATAATTGCCCGTTACTTTAAATTAACAAAGTTACAAATTACAGGGGACGACGCTGTGTAACATTGATTCTATTTTTCTTCATTTTTTCGCTTTTAAGTTGCAAACAAGCGCGCGTCCCGGACCTTTGATCACGTTTAATTTCTGTTGCAAGAACTTTAACCCTCCGTCTGTCGGGTATGGTCTACGAGTCCACGACAAAATGATTATGTGAAATATTTTTTAAATTATTTTGCTCAAAACTTCTACGGTCACTTGTATCTGAATGTCAACTGTTTTCGCTATAAAAAACTGTTTTTCTAAATTTCAAATAGTCGCTACATAATATTTTGTCCTGACAGACTCTTCCCGATCAAATGTGTAAAAATATTCGCAGATGTAATCTGTAAGAATCGTATGGAACTCTACCGAGTTATAAAACTATACATCGGAGTGATCGTAATATAGTTCGGTAGTGAACCCCATTTTGAGGCGTTGTGTTATGTGTTATTTATTTTACAAATATAGAGAATAGAAAAGTGCATAAAAAATTATTTATAACTAATATCAAATATTTAGTTAGCATACTTACAAATAGGTAAGTAGTATCACACAATTTTCTGATATGATTTGATAAAATAATTAATGATTTATTATTTGATAGCATTGTGATATGGATCCTTATGAAAAGGAGAGAGAAAGATTACAGAAACTGTATGAAGAAGTTAGCACGGGCAGTGAAATAGAAGAGTCTGACGATAGTTCGATATCAGATCCAGATTTTGTAAGTATCAGTGATCATGATACAGAAACCGAGCAGGAAAACGTAAATGAAGATGCAGATATTATGCATCAGGATGACGGCGAGGATGATGAAGATGAACAACCCGTGATTCGCGATAGATGCTCGTATTTTTTTGGTAAAGATGGAACTAAATGGAAAAAAGCTGTTCCACCTAGAAATATTAGAATTCGCAACAAAAACATAGTGTCTCACCCTGGGGTCGTCGGTGAAGCACGTGACGCATTATCTCCCATTCAATGCTGGGTGTACGTGTTTGGAAACTGCGTTGATATTGTAGTTAAAAACACAAAATTTATTTATTGCTAAAATTTCTGTTAAATACCAAGATAAGACTGAGTGTAGACCTACCGACTCTGTAGAAATCCAAGCGATGATGGGTTTGCTTTATTTAGCTGGGCTCCATCATGGATCAAGGACACATCTAGCAGAGTATTGGTCATCAGACGGTATGGGATATGAGATATTTCCTGCTGCAATGGCAAAACGGAGGGACGTCTTCTTATTGAAATGCATTCGCTTAGACGATACCACAACTAGAGGTCAAAGAAAAGAAATGGACAAACTAGCAGCAGTTCGTACTATTGTTGACAAGTTCAACGACAATTGTAAGAAAACTTATTCTGTGAGCGAGTATGTAACATTAGATGAAATGCTGCTTGCCTTTAGGGGTAGGTGCAGTTTCCGAATGTAGCGGGTGGGTCACTAAGAAAGGACGCCGGCTATATCTCTGAAACTGTTGACCGCAGAGTTTTCAGATAAAAAAATTCTTATACACTCAGCAGCAGAAGTCTGCGTACAAAAAACTTGTAATACTTTAATTGAAAAAATAAGTCATAATCTAATGTGATAAACTTGATTTTTTTTTATTTTGTATATTAACTAGATATAATTCTATTAACAAAATATGCTTCAACAAAACAGAAACAGTAGTTAGAGAAAAAAATCAAAATTAAAAATTCTACAAATAACGGGTATGCAAAAATTTGCGTACAAGTCAGGACAGTATTTATAAAAAAATCATAAATGAGATCATTGTTTCTATATTAATATGAGGTCGGATAACCTTTACTTTCGGTTTAATGACCTCCCTTAAACGTTTAGGCATGGAGTGCACTAATTTCTTCGTTTCGTCCGAACTGATTTTGGCCCATTCCTCAATCATAACATTTTTTAACGTTTCCTTCGACGTTATGTTGCGTTGCCGAATCCTGCGTTCCAGTAAATCCCAGAGGTGTTCGATGGGATTCAAGTCCGGCGATTGTGGAGGTGTTTTAAGTTGCTTTGGAGTATTGTATAGTAACCAAAGCTTAGGCCTACTGTCCACTCGAGGCGTCATTTGACGAATGCATGACGTCTGGAAACATTTCAAATCCTCTAGAAGCAGTTTCAAGGTTTATGGAAATAGTTTCAAGTCTTCCAAAGGCAATATCAAATCTTTTTGGCAGCATTTCAAGTCCTCCAAAAATAGTCAGAAAGAAAGTCACCAGGTGTACAACACAACAAGAAGAAGAGAACATCGCTCAATAGACAAGGATAGAATCAACTGTTGACAAGGACAGAGAATTACAAACGGCTCTTAATTTAAGAATTCTAACCCTAGAATTAAAATTTGAGATTGATCCTCTCCATAATTTTTTATTCTCCATCGAAGATGTTATATAGCCGTTTGGAATGTTTCGGAATCATACCAGTTCTTCGGTAATTTGATATGAAATGTTTCCTATTATTGTAATTGGCCAACGTTGTATTGACCATCATCAATTTCTTAATGTTGGAGACGGTTTGGTCACCATAAGTGCTGATGTCATCAAAAAATCCCATTTATAATTAGAAGTGGGTGTAAATCCTAGTTGCACAATGTTAAGAATTTAAGTTTTTTAGTTTTCTAGAAGCAATATTAAGTCATCTAGAAGCAGATTTAAGTCTTCTAGAAACAGTATCAAGTCTTCCGGAAACATTCCAAATCTTCTAGAAGCAGTTTCAAGGCTTCTGGAAACGGTTTCAAGACTTCCAAAGGCAATATCAAGTCTTCTAGAAGCAGCATTAAGTTTTTTCGAAGTATTTCAGATCTTCCAGAGGCAATATCAAGTTTTCTAGCAGCATTCGAAATCTTCTAGAAGCAGTTTCCAGCCTTCTGGAAGCAGATTCAAGACTTCCAAAGGCAACATCAAGTTTACTAGAAGCAGTATCAAGTCTTCTGGAAACATTTCTAGATTTCCAGAAGCAATATCAAGTCTTCTGGAAGCATTTCAAATCTTCTAGAAGCAGTTTCAAGGCTTTTGCAAGCAGTTTCAAGACTTCCAAAGGCAATATCAAGTCTTCTAGAAGCAGCATCAAGTCTTTTGGTAGTACTTCAAGTCATCCAGAAACAATTTCTAGTCTTCTAGAAGCAATATCACGTTTTCAGACGAAACTACAAATGACGACAGGCGTAATTTGCATCTTAGATATGTCCACGCAATCGTCATATAATCGTCCTGCAAACTACAAAACGGACTCTCATGTTCAGCATCGTAAGCACGTTTTTATTTCACTGCGAAAATGTCACCAAGCGAAGATGAAGACGTGATTGTAGCGTATAACTATATTAGAAGACGACGACACAGACGTAGATTATATTGGCTTCATCCATATATTGAAAAAAACGTTAATTGTAGATTATTTGTTGCGGCAAGAGAGCTATCAGAAGATGATTCCTATTTTCAATCATTTTACCGAATGACTAAAAAGACGTATCAAATATTAGTCTCTATTGTTGGACCTTTAATACAACGACAAAATATTGTAATGCGAGATTGCGTCAGCCCGGAAGAAAGGATACTTATAACTTTGAGGTAAGTTTTAAACAGTTTTTTTCTATGTGTATAGTATTTATTTTATATTATTTAGCTTTTGTTATCTATAAAGGCAACATACCAGATGGTGAATTTGCTAAAACTCGCAGACTGTTTCACAAAAAATCTTGGTATGGAGTTAGTGAAAAATAACATGCAAAGAAGAGTCGTTGATAAGCACTTGACCAAAAATGTGCGTACTTCTGCCTTGAGGCTCTCAGGTATTGAAGAGGAGATTATTCCAGAGCCACAACCAGGGAAAAGAGGAAACTGTAAAGATTGCAAAAGACGAAAATCTCGTTAGACTTTTTTCCACAGAATTGACGAGTTTTTTTGTTACTTCTGGCGAAATTTTAGCCCATTCTTCAACTAATGCTTTTTTCAAAGTTTCTGTGCTAGAAATGTGATGTTTTCTAATATTGGTTTCTAGCAATGCTCATAAATTCTCAATAACGTTTAAGTCCGGAGATTGCGCTGATGGTGCCATGAGGTGAGGGCAATTCCATATTAGCCAGGTCTGTACAATTCCCGACTTATGTTTAGGGTCGTTGTCTTGGTAAAATCTGAAATTGCTACGAAGACCCAGTTTTTCAGCACTTTGTAGCAAATTCTCTTTTAATATGCTTAAATACATGGTTTTATCCATGTTCCCGTCTACAAAAAACAAGATTTTCAACGCCTGATGCTGGCATGCAGGCCAAAACCATAACACTTTCTCCACCATGTTTTACACTCGCGCATAAATTTTTTAAATCGAGCTGTTTATTGGGCGTAAGTGTGCGTACTTCTGCCTTGAGGCTCTCAGGTATTGAAGAGGAGATTATTCCAGGGAAAAGAGGAAACTGTAAATATTGCAAAAGACGAAAATCTCGTTATTTTTGCAAAATTTGTAAATGTTGGTTGTGCATGGAGCACATAACAGCGTGCTGCAACGATTTTTTTTTGGGGAAATATGGAGACCACAGTTTGAAGCCCTCCAATTTGTGCATAGAATGTTATTCTTTAGTTAAGACATTTTTTTTATAACACTTTATACATTTTTAAATAAATATTATTATACAGTGAGTGTCAGCTTATTTGATGCAGGCAACAAAATTATGTTTCAGCTTCTGAACCAAATGAGATATCGAAAAACCTGATATGATATTTTAGAGGGCGAACATTTTCTATAAAATAAACATTTCAAATGGTTCATATTTTATTCGTAATTTTGATAATATAAAAAGAAATAAAGAAAACAGTATATTTTACAATGAGCAGCTTATTTGATGCAACATTATAAAATTGAAAAACGAAACGAATATTTTGATTTTTGCAATACCTTCAGTACTTTGTATGGTACCCTTTTTGTGAGATTACTGCCCTTAGCCTTTTTTCCACAGAATTGACAAGTTATTTTGTTACTTCTGGCGAAATTTTAGCCCATTCTTCAACTAATGCTATTTTCAAAGTTTCTTTGCTGGAAATGTGATGTTTTCTAATATTGGTTTCTAGCAACGCCCATAAATTCTCAATAACGTTTAAGTCCGGAGATTGCGCTGATGGTGCCATGAGGTGAGGGCAATTCCATATTAGCCAGGTCTGTACAATTCCCGACTTATGTTTAGGGTCGTTGTCTTGGTAAAATCTGAAATTGCTACGAAGACCCAGTTTTTCAGCACTTTGTAGCAAATTCTCTTTTAATATGCTTAAATACATGGTTTTATCCATGTTCCCGTCTACAAAAAACAAGATTTTCAACGCCTGATGCTGGCATGCAGGCCAAAACCATAACACTTTCTCCACCATGTTTTACACTCGCGCATAAATTTTTTAAATCGAGCTGTTTATTGGGCGTAAGTGTGCGTACTTCTGCCTTGAGGCTCTCAGGTATTGAAGAGGAGATTATTCCAGGGAAAAGAGGAAACTGTAAATATTGCAAAAGACGAAAATCTCGTTATTTTTGCAAAATTTGTAAATGTTGGTTGTGCATGGAGCACATAACAGCGTGCTGCAACGATTTTTTTTTGGGGAAATATGGAGACCACAGTTTGAAGCCCTCCAATTTGTGCATAGAATGTTATTCTTTAGTTAAGACATTTTTTTTATAACACTTTATACATTTTTAAATAAATATTATTATACAGTGAGTGTCAGCTTATTTGATGCAGGCAACAAAATTATGTTTCAGCTTCTGAACCAAATGAGATATCGAAAAACCTGATATGATATTTTAGAGGGCGAACATTTTCTATAAAATAAACATTTCAAATGGTTCATATTTTATTCGTAATTTTGATAATATAAAAAGAAATAAAGAAAACAGTATATTTTACAATGAGCAGCTTATTTGATGCAACATTATAAAATTGAAAAACGAAACGAATATTTTGATTTTTGCAATACCTTCAGTACTTTGTATGGTACCCTTTTTGTGAGATTACTGCCCTTAGCCTTTTTTCCACAGAATTGACAAGTTATTTTGTTACTTCTGGCGAAATTTTAGCCCATTCTTCAACTAATGCTATTTTCAAAGTTTCTTTGCTGGAAATGTGATGTTTTCTAATATTGGTTTCTAGCAACGCCCATAAATTCTCAATAACGTTTAAGTCCGGAGATTGCGCTGATGGTGCCATGAGGTGAGGGCAATTCCATATTAGCCAGGTCTGTACAATTCCCGACTTATGTTTAGGGTCGTTGTCTTGGTAAAATCTGAAGTTACTACGTAGACCCAGTTTTTCAGCACTTTGTAGCAAATTCTCTTTTAATATGCTTAAATACATGGTTTTATCCATGTTCCCGTCTACAAAAAACAAGATTTCCAACGCCTGATGCTGGCATGCAGGCCCAAACCATAACACTTTCACCACCATGTTTTACACTCGCGCATAAATTTTTTAAATCGAGCTGTTTATTGGGCTTCCGCCATACAAACGACCTTCCATCAGAACCTAATATATTAAATTTAGACTCATCAGCAAAAATTTTGGTGTTCCAAAATTTTGAATCCTTCGGAACATGATTTTTGCGAAGGGTAGTCGGCTGATTTTATTGCGTTGGCTGATAAAGGGCTTCTTGAGTGGTACTCGACCATGAAAATCACGTGATCGCAAGATACGGCGAATTGTTGATACACTACAATTCTTACCAAGAAAATTGTGTAGCTCATCAGCTAATTTTTGAGCCGATAACTTGGGGTTTTCACAAATTTTTCGGATGATCCATCTTTCGTCACTTGGTGTAAAAATTTTATTTGGCGCGTTTCTGCCTTTATCTTTCACTCTGTTGTCCTTCAAGAATCGTTCTATTATATGTTGGACTGCAGATGATGGTATGTTTACCATTTGAACTATTAAACGTTGGCTTTTTCAAGTTTCAAGTGGTGAATTACTTATTCCCGTTGCTCTACGCTTGTACGTCGACCCATGTTTAAAAAATTAATCTGTCTTCACTATGTAATTTAACATACATACTGACAACTAATTACTCAATGTGTGTTGGTGTAGTAACTGTCAAATTTCATATTCTACCATCTCAAGTTGGCTGCATCAAATAAGCTGCTCATTGTAAAAATACTATTTTCTTTATTTCTTTTTATTTTATAAAAATTACAAATAAATTTTGAACCATTTGAAATGTTTATTTTATAGAAAATGTTCTCCCTCTAAAATACCATATCAGGTTTTTCAATATCTCATTTGGTTCAGAAGCTGAAACATAATTTTGTTGCCTGCATCAAATAAGCTGACACTCACTGTAGATTGAGTTTCTTTTCCTTTATTTAGGCGTTGTTTCCAAATTGTGAAAAATTGTGATTAAATTGTAAGCATTTTCTTGAAATCAAATTAACATAAAACGTGAGATTGGAATTGGCCCTGTATTAGGCTATTATATAATACAAGCATCATATAAAACATATTTATGAGAAATTAGCACGTTGGCGTCCTTTGGAGTTTTTTCTATTTTGGACTCCACAGACCACACCCGATCGAAAGTGTTAAGAAAGAGCGCCCGACGGACGGAGGGTTAACGTTTCATTGTTAATATGTATCAAATAAAAGTTTTTGTTTTAATTTAATAAATGTTTATTTATTAAATTTAATCGATTTAATCAATTTTATGTAAATTTTTTATTTAATTACATTTGAGCTCGGTTCATTAACAATTTACTTTTAATTATAATCGTTAATATTAACCGGGAAATTACGTTCCGTTTTAGCCATAAAATTAATTAATTTATTATTAATAAACTTTCGTTTTCATGTTGGGCAAAGTTTAATGTAACATTTTGGAATGTTAGTTTCGGACCCGATTTTCTGGCAGTGTACACGCAAACGTGCGCGGACTTGTCACCCGTCGTCCATTAATATCCGTTAAACTTTAAAAGCATTACATGGTTCATTTATTTCGCGTCAAACGCATAACCATCGGTTCGTAATCGAAGAACTTACTTTAACTGGCTAAAACAAAGCTTTTGTCTAATTTTATAATCATTTTTCTAGTTAAAACATATTTTTCTTGCGCAAACGTTTAAGTTGGGCAAATATTTGAGCCTCTCTCGAGAATAAAATGGATACGGGGCTTCTTTTGGATATGAATGCAGATGTTAAGCGGTCGAAATTGAATTATACACAAGGAAGCACTCCACGGCGGTGCTGCTAAATTGTTAATCCCTGTTTGTTCGCGGAAGTTCCCTTGCGAAATAACTGAAACTTCCTCAGAATAGCTTTTTTATTCTAATTGGGAGAGAGAACTGGAGGTATAAGGGAACTTGTTCGATATAAAAGGAACTTTTGCAGTGAAAACTTTTCCCCGTTGCGTTACTCCGCGAGATTATTGCGCCCGGATACGTAATTAGTTGATGAGGTAGCGTAGTTTTCCGATTAATTTCAAATAGGAAATCAACGACAATGTAACTAAACAGTGTTATACAAAAGAAATTGTTTTATAATCTAATTGATTTACTTTAAAATGGAACGAAACGATTTATTTTTTTTTGTTTTACTGTTTCGTTGGGGATAGAATTTGTTGGAATAATCCTAAAAAAGTTAATTAAATTTTAACTTGTTAAAGTTAGCGAGTGCTTTAAAAAAATCATGCAAAAAAAATATCGGAGGGTGTTAAGCTGAATAAATAAAATTTTTTACAACTCCTATTTCATACAACATTTTATGTAAACGCTTTATTACTTTAATTTAATTTTTTTATTGTTTCCTATTTGCATAGGGCTTTATTTTGTTGTTAAGCAACATCAAACAATTTCAATTTAAACATTTTTACTTTGTTATTATTGCATATTAAAAAAAATCTGCTAAAAAAGTTTCGATTATTCAGAATATGTTCTCTCAGAGGCAAACAAAATTCTTTTTATTTTGCTTAATCAAAGATTAAACGTTAAATCCTTGTAATTCAAAGATTGTACCCTAAATAAAGATTTTATTAATATACCCCAAAGATAAAATATCTTGGTGATATCTTCAAGAAATGACTGAGTAGGGTTGGATTATAATCAAAGATTTAACATAATTGGTTATACATTTACAAGGAAAAAAAATTACATTAAAAACTCAATATGTTAATAATCACCAAAAGAACAGAAAAATAAATAAGTTATTATTTTAAATAGACCTAACTAAATTATTTTATTTATTTAGTGTGGTAGAAATATATTATATAATATTATTATTATAATGTGCAGTCTTCACAGCCTCACGGATTGCAAACTTAGTAGTGCGTGGGCTACTCGAGAAAAGATCGCAACTTACGCGTTCTTTCCATCCTTAGAATGGGTGAATTATATGCATTTGTTCGTGGAGGGGGCATACAAAAAAGAAAGTCATATCGTAATTGACGAGGAGGAATGTGAAAATCAATTCGAGCCAGCAGTGATGGAGAATCAGTGTAACCATTTACAAGTTTGTACAGGCAGAATATATCATTATACGCACGTCGTTGGGAGAGCGTTAGCAATCCGAACATTTCACAACCAGACGCATAGTCACTGTATACTTGCTTGGTTTTATAAAACAAGTATTTAATTAATCGTTTCTGGACTCCTTCCAACCTAGTGATATAAGCGGAGTACCTCAACTCCAGATTACACTGCCAAAGTTTAAGATGCTGTTGACATATGCATTATACATACTTATAATAGCGTTGTGGTTTGTGAAATCCTCGGACGATCGCTTTATAAAGCCCAGCATTCTATAGGATCGAGCAACCACACCATCTACATGAACATCAAAAAGTAGTTTTTGGTCTAATGTAATACCAAGATCAATTGTAGATGTAACTCGACGCAGCTCTTTAGTGTTAAGACTGTAATCATATTTTATGTAATCCTTTTTTCTTGTAAACGTGATGGTGTGGCACTTAGAAAAGTTTAAGTGTAACTGATTACTAGTACAAAAATTATAAATTCTCACAAGATCTGCCTGTAATTTAACACAATCGTCAATGCTTTGAACAGGAAAATAAATTTTTAAGTCATCAGCGTACATCAGGCAACAAAAATGTCATTTACGTAAATTAAAAACAGTAAAGGACCAAGATGACTGCCCTGAGGTACTCCGGAACTGGTATGAATCAATCGTGACTTATAGTCACCAATATGTACAGACTGGGAGCGATCGGACACGTATGAAGCAAACCAACGCAACAAATTGCCAAATATACCAAAAAGTTGCAATTTACTTAGCAGCAAAGAGTGATCAACTTTGTCGAAGGCGAAAAAAAACCGTGCTGATTAGCATTAATATGTCCACGAATCTGAAAAAATACACTGGCGTACACCAACTTCTCAAAGACCTTTCCAAGTATAGGTAATATAGATATTGGACGATAATTGGCAACGAGGTGACGATCACCTGACTTAAAAATGGGTACTACGTTGGCTCGCTTCCACGCATCCGGAAACACCCCAGTCTTAATAGATTTGTTATACAGTAGCTGTAAAGGAATAAATAACGCCGGAACACACTTTTTGACCAGCATAACAGGTATACCGTCAGCACCCGGGCCCTTGTTCAAAGCTACTTGACGTAATGCCCCCTCCACTTCAAAAAGATCAAAGTCATGAATACGTACACGCGAAGAATCAACTGTCTCCACTACATCAAAATGGGTAGCAGACGGTGCTGCAAAAACTGCACTGAAATAATCCGCAAATAGCGAACAGATGGCATCACCGTCCGATGCCTCAATCCTATCTAAAATTACAGTTGATGGGATCCCCGCACCGCCTTTTCTGTGTTTGAGATATGCCCAAAACTGTTTTGATACACACGCTTAATATATGCCGTATAATCCTGATCAATCAGGTATTTAGAGCGCAGAAGACGAAATGTTAAATAATCCAACTGACTTCCATAACGTTTCCACCTTTTGTGAGCTTTATATTTTTCGTTTATTACTATTATTGTGCTTTTAAAGAACCAAACCGGGTAACCGTTCACTGGTTGGCATTTATGTGGTACAAATTTTTTAATAGCTGAAGACAAATGATTATTGAAAATGTCAGTAGCAGTATTAACATTTATATTTGCAAATACAGCTTTCCAATTAATATTATTAAGGTAATCATTGATATCATCAAAAGCAGCTCTTTTGAAGTTATAAGTAATTGGAAGTCGTTCTGTGAGGTTGCTTACAGGTGTAATATTGCGTGCCAACCCAAGTGATGAATGAGCTATGTCTTCAGGGAGTAAAGAAAACTGTATTCTGGATATAATAACAAATCGCTCCAAGACCAAATCTAACGTGTTACCGGATATGTTTCTAAAAGAGTTATATTGGTTAAATTCACAAAGTGAAAGGGCGTCTAAGAAATCAGCTGAACGTGGGCTAGCGGAAAAGGCAGTACACAATCCAGAACCATCAACATTCGAAACTATCTCGGGCAAGTTAAAATCGCCTAAAATCAAGAATTTATCATCACGGAAGCGGTCAACTATGTGTCTTAATTCGTTAGAAAATACATTCAATGCATCATTATCATTAGGAGGAATGTAGATACAACAAATGTGTAGCTTGCTATTACGTTTATCACAATAAAGTGTTACACAAATGGCTTCAATGGTAGGAAACCAGTCTGACCGATGAACACTGCGAAGACGCGCGCTGACACCAATCAGCACTCCACCGCCTCGAGACACCACACCAGGAACCGCATCAATACGATCTTTTCTGTAAATGTTGTAGGAAGTAGGAAGAACCTCAGTCGAGCCGATACCAGGGTGGAGCTATGTCTCCGTCAGGCAAAGCATTATTATAAATAGTAACTAGCTTGGTGCGAACCCCACGAACATTTTGATAGTAAACTGAAAGGCCAAGCATTTTGAGCTTTTGTTTTATTAATTCTGTTTAATTGATTGATTAAAGCCGCGACAAGTCATCAGCAGACCTTATATGGACATCTTATATGGAAAATCTTACAATCACGTATCCAGACAAAACGATAACTCTTATCTCTGGCAATCCCTCTTGCTCGAGCAAATAAGGCCTTATTAGCTGGAGTAAGGTGGTCATTAACGAAGCAATGTTGTCCCACCCCCTCTATAGACAAACCTTGTCGTGAATCGAATACGGACTTTCTCTTGCCGATTGCCGCTTCAATGACAGCGCTTCAAGCGGCTGCAAAACCGCATTACTATGGCCCGTGGAGTTTTATTCTGCTTGTCGAAGTGGGGAACCCGATGAATGGCATTAACGTCTTAAGAACTGGATTCCCACATGTTCGGCTATTTTTTCAGTAATGGACAACAGATTTTCATTGTCACGTTGGGGAACACCTTGAACTTCAACATTGTTCCTACGGGAGTACTGCTCAACATCATCCAGCCTAGCAGTTAAGCTTATTACTTGCTGTCACAAGTGGGTATTTTCAGAAGTTAACTGATCAACAATTTTCATTTTTCCATTGAACGAAGTATTTTTTCAAAATCACTTATTCGATTGCTACAGAAATTTACAGAATCAAGCAAGCTATCATGCTTACTCCGCATTTCAACACGCATCTCCTCTCAACACGCTTTTTATTTATTTATTTATACATATTCGGGATGCAAACAGGGAGCATATCCCCAACAAAGCATCCTCATAAGAATGAAAATTAATATAAAAATTCTAGAATAAACTAAAGTAAACAAAACAATAACTCAACCAGCAAAAATCCGCTAAACGTTAGATATTACATATTTTCTAAAAGAACGTAAAGAAATGTCGAAGAGAGGTACATGGCTGAAGTTTTGGTTGTAGGAATTAAGAATTCGAACTAATGGCGAGTTTTGGTACATGTTCGTGTTAGGTACGTTAACACGAAATGTGGCGTTGTTTCGTGTAAGCCGCTGCGGGACATTGAAGCTCAGTTCAGGCAGAAGATCGGGGGTATCCAGCATGCCATTAATTATTTTTTAATTCAAAGATTGTACCCTAAATAGTTTTACAACGCCGATTTTCTTGGAATTCTAGCTTTCGTAGAAACACAAAGATTGTTCTCTTTACACCAAGATTTCATTAATATACCCTATAGATAAAATATCTTGGTGATATCTTCAAGAAATGACTGAGTAGGGTTGGATTATAATCAAAGATTTAACATTACATTTCTTTAATTCAAAGATTGTACCCTAAAAAATTTTACAACGCCGATTTCCTTGGCGTTCTAACTTTCCTAGAAACACAAAGATTGTTCTCTTTACACCAAGATTTCATTAATATACCCCAAAGATAAAATATCTTGGTGATATCTTCAAGAAATGAATGAGTAGGGTTGGATTATAATCAAAGATTTAACATTACATTCCTTTAATACAAAGATTGTACCCTAAAAAATTTTACAACGCCGATTTCCTTGGCATTCTAACTTTCCTAGAAACACAAAGATTGTTGTCTTTACACCAAGATTTCATTAATATACCCCGGAGATAAAATATCTTGGTGATATCTTCAAGAAATGACTGAGTAGGGTTGGATTATAATCAAAGATTTAACATTACATTCCTTTAATTCAAAGATTGTACCCTAAATAATTTTACAACGCCGATTTCCTTGGCATTCTAACTTTCCTAGAAACACAAAGATTGTTGTCTTTACACCAAGATTTCATTAATATACCCCGGAGATAAAATATCTTGGTGATATCTTCAAGAAATGACTGAGTAGGGTTGGATTATAATCAAAGATTTAACATTACATTCCTTTAATTCAAAGATTGTACAAAGATTGTACAGAGTAGGGTTGGAATGTTATCCATTTAGTATATCATATAATGAGAGCTGCTATTCACGAAAGAATTTAGAATGAAAGAAAAAATGTTAAAATGTAAAGATAACCTCAAAGTTGATTTTTGTTCGTAACATTAATACGATTATATTTTAAACTAAAAAAAGGTGTTAAATAAGCACAAATAACTTACGTTTACTGATTTTTGTAGCAAAATCGGTTTGATTTTGATTATTTTAAGCAAAAAAACGTAATAAATAATCTTTGACATTTATATGTTGACGTTGAATCTTTTTTTACTGCCAACCTCGAAAAATTAAAATTACTACGTAATAAAATTAATTAATTAATCAAATTATTTTATGCTTTTAATTAATTAATTACGATTTTACGTAAATATTTGAAACGAGAAAATCAAATTTGATACATCTATTGCTAAAATTGATTTATATTGGAAAATTTTATTCTTACCTTTTGGAAATGTCACCAAATCTTCAAATATTTCTTATTTTACCCAAAAAAAATTATAAATTGAGGTTAATTCTTGCTTAAACACGATTTTAAACCAAGTACATTTCCTGTAATTGCGAATATCGAAGAATTTGAGCTGAAAGAAAAAAATTAAGATGTAAAAGTAACCTCAAAATTTGCTTTTGTTTATAATAATAATAATATAATTATATTTGATACTAAAAAAAGTCGTTAAATAAGCACAAATAACTTACGTTTATTGATTTTTGTAGCAAAATCGGTTTGATTTTGATTATTTTAAGCAAAAAAACGTAATAAATAATCTTTGACATTTACATGTTGACGTTGAATTTTTTTACTGCCAACATCAAAAAATTAAAATTACTATGCAATAAAATTTAAATAATTAATCAAATTATTTTATGTTTTTAATTAATTAATTACGATTTTACGTAAATATTTGAAATGAGAAAATCAAATTTGATATATCTTTAATGAAATTGATTTTAAATCGGAAAATTTTATTCTCACCTTTCGAAATGTCACTAAATCTTAATATATTTTATTATAAATTAATCTTAATTCTTATATGAAGTCAAATAAATATGTATCTACATCAAATTCAGCAATAACACTATAATTTTTGTACACAATGATTGATGAATCTCTTGAAAAGCTACGATTTTCCAGCAAGATTGCCTTTGTCAGGTTTTCTTGCCTCTTTTGTATCGGGGTCGTTAAATTTTACGAGTAATCTTACAGTATCTTCGTTATAAACACGTATTAGACTTCGTATTAAAACGAAGAACCAACGATATAAAACTTCCCAAACTTCCGGTCGAGATAAGACTTAGCACGTTTCATCCAAAGCGACCGTAACGCATTTGCCTTTGTTCAGAGCAAGAAAAAGGGTTGAAAGAGATGAAGTGGTGAGGTTTTTGCGAAGAGTGATGATTGTGAAAGAGGTTATTGAGAGGATAAGAGAAAAAAGAGGAGGTACATAGAAGAAGGAAGGAAGTACCTCCAGTTCAAGTAAATCAGATGACTTAAAAAGACATCTTTCTTACAACAGCCAAACCAAGATAACAATCTTCCCGATTTTTTTTAAATATCCTACAAAAAGTCTATAACTTGTTATCGACTGTATGGTGTAATAATCGATTTTGCCTATCCTCAGACGTGAACGAATTAAGGCATTAAAAACTACGGTCGAAAATTCTTTACAATTGCGATAAATAAATCCGTACGTTCGGTAGCATTTCGTGCAAATATCAGAAATATGATTTACAAATGTTAGCTTAGAATCAAAGGTTACTCCTAAGTCTATGATAGTACTCGTTCTACGCAAGTGAACATCGCCAATATAGTATTCGCAGGATATCAAAGAACTTCTAGTGTAAGACATGACGGCGCACTTAGACACATTTAGGCTCAAACGGTTACTCACACACCACTCAACGACACTGTCCAAACCACTCTGAAGAACCGCAACATCCGCCGGTGCAGCAGCTTCTCACAATGAATGGTGTCCGTGATGTCATTGATGAAATTCTTGATCTTGGTCCACCTAAGTTCGGCATCAATCTTAAAAGTAAATTACTCATGAATGTTGCCTTACTTGATACCTCTTCAATATGTTTCGTCATGGCCATGTCTTTTTGATTAATTGACCCTTTCAGCACTTTCAATTACAGACCCATTTACTTCAAGGTTAAGAGATCTTATCTTTCTTCTCCTTTGAAGTAAAACCATTTCTGTTTTATGTGCAGCTATGTCAAGACTCATCTCCTCAAGTTTATCAATAAGTCTTGTTTAATCTTAAGTCTTGCAGTTGACACTCATCCCGACCAATGACCAACAATGCCAGATCATCAGCATAACCAATGATCTCTACTTCGGTCTCCAATTCCAGTCTTAGAATTCTATCATAGTATAGATTCCATAAATAGAGATCCTTGAGGCACTCCACAAGACATGTCGTAAACTTTCCCATTCGGAGCTATGATGTTTCTCTCCGATAAGTAACTTCTTATCATTTCTACCAGATAGGTACTTATATTTCCACTAATTAAGGATCCGATTATTTCAGTGCAGAATTAAAAGCATTTTTGATGTCCAAAAGTACTAAAGCACAGAATTTTCTATTCTTTAAAGCCTTTTTCTTTATCTTATCAATGCTTTTCTGCACTTTTTCAATCGCTTGTACAGTGGATCTTCCCTTCCTAAATCTATATTGGTTTTCATGTAGAAGGTTATTGTCCTCCGCTTCTACAACCAATCGCATTCTCAGTAATCCTTCTAAAAGTTTCCCCGTCGTATCCAATAGACATAGAGGTCTATACGCCAAAGGTTGTCCTGCTTTCTTCGGCTTCTCAATAAGTACAAGCCTTACACTTTTCCAGATCTTCGGAAATATACCTTTTGACACACAATCATTGTATACCTCTAAAAAATCCTTTGAATACTTCGATGCCAACAACCCAACTATTTCAGATGGAATGGCATCCGGTCCCGGGGCTTTCTTTTTCCTTAAATTACTTACCGCCACTGAGAGTTCCTCCACTGTAAAGGGAATTGAGTTTAGTGGACGATCCCTAGCCTCCCATGTAAAAGCTTCATGTTTAGGAAACAGTTTACTGACTTGTTTTTATCCTCAATACCATTTCTGTTTTTCAGTTTCAATCTTTTGGTAATTATTTGGTATGCCTTTCCCCAGACATCTTCTTCAAGACCTGAATATAGCACATAATCAAAAATAGCCCTCCCTCTACTTCGTGTTAAGCTTCTTCTTATTCTATTGCATTCTTTGTATATTTTTGATTAAATTTTCTGGTGTTCTTGCTTCATCCTTATCAAAGAATGGAGTTTCGTCTTTCATCATTTTCTCCAAATTCTTTTCAGAAGCTACCCACCTACCAAAATTAATTTCACTTTCACTTCTAACACAGTCTCCTATTTCATAAATAATAGTTCTATGGTCACTTAAATTATCACTTTCTAGATCCACACACCAATTTCTTATTCTTCTACCTAAATTGATCGAAGCAGCCGTAAAATCCACTAAGGACTCTCCAGTTGGTCCAGAAAATGTCGGAATGTTGCCTTGGTTTAGAACGATTAGATTATTTGAAGCCAACCAAAGTTCTAGCATTTCTATTAGAAATACTTGAGCCTGCCTGAACCATTTTGGCGTTCAAATCCCCTCCAATCAAGACATCCTTGTCAAACTTCCTTAACATTATCTGCATGTTTTGAAGCAAAACTTCAAATTTTTCAATAAACTTATTTGGAGGAAAACAACAGGAAATTATTACAAATTGTGATAATTCTACACACAAAAATCAACCCAACCAAACTCAACTCAAATTAACCCAACCCAACCCAATTGATTTGATTTAATTTTAATAAATTTTGATAGAATGGATAAAGCTCAACCCAACCAAATCGAAGCTTAACTAACAATAAGTATTAGTTGAAATAAATTTATTTTTAATTAGCAGAGTTATTCAATTAAGTTTAATCTGGGTAATAAAACTTTTTTAATAAACGTTTTTCAAATTAAAATTTGAATTGAAAATAAAATAAGATTTTTTGAAAAGAAATTGTTAAGTTCGCTTTGACAGGCGGCAAGTGCAGAACTCCGAAAACAAACTTTTTCACGTCTGCATTTTTATTATTTAAAGCGAAACCGCGCACGGGCTATGAACGGTTTCGTTTTATACTTTTCATTCTTTTTTTTACCGTCTTATTTGCGCCATACCGAAAGGTAAAACTTCGCGCTGACTGCGCCAGAAATTCCGGAATACATTACCATATCGTTTCACATATTTTGAATTGTATAGATTTCGAATATTTCGTAGTCCGCTCCCTTACAAAACTCGAGTTTCCCCACGAGTGAAAAACACCTTTCTATGCTAATTTTTCGACCCCAAAAAAAATATAATCGAGTCTCAAAAACTCTCTCTACATCTACATTCTTCTTGGATCTACCCCTCATACATTTTTTTAATCTGTTTAAGCTGGCTCAATTTTCAAACGAGTTCCCTTTTTAAGCCAGAATCGTGTTCGTTCGATATTTGCATTCGGTACTAAACGATTTTGGTCTCCCCATAAAAGCGAACTTCTAATACCTACACGTAATAGGACAAAAGCGTCCAGCTTGTTCGCAGATACCCAAAGCCGCACTTCCGCAAAAGCCAAAGGGGGGCTAATTGTCCCCCCACGGACAACCCCAAAAGACTTCTTAACGATTAGCTGGGAGTTTGTCGGTTTTAGAATATTCCCACAGGGTAAAACCACATTCTCTCACTCCCTCTGCCATTCTAATGGCTTGGTAACAATAGCTTTAAAAAGCTTTTGTTATAGATAACATCGCAAAAAAATTTTTATAATATTTTTTGCTAAGGTTGAAGTAATTAAAAATTTCATGAATTAATTATTAAAAATTAGGGATATTCATATATTTTTTGGTCATTTTTTTATAATGAAAATCGGTAGGGATTTGTCGGTGTCTTTGTAAAAGCCGACAAAGGACGGTTGGGTCCTTCGTTTGGTATCCCGCAGCTTTGACAACAACGTAATGACGTTTTTTATGCACTTTTAATTTGCATACGAGACGCTGCGCCAGCAAATCCGGCCGTTTGGCCGTCGCCACCGTTCAACGGATAATAAACTTTGGAGTGCACGCGAACGCTTTTCACTCGTCGAAAATAAATGAAAACAAGTTCAAAAAGTGGTTTAAAATATAAATACAACGAAGACAAAAAAAGGCGGGAAAATTAAAATAATGAAACACCCCGTAATACATTTTGTTTCATGGATAAAGATTTGATCTTAACTTTTATCTTTAAAAAAAAGTGTAATAACGAAAAACTATCGACAAGGATTTAGTTTGTTTTTCAAAATATTGTGCAAAGATGACGACTTTAGAGTCGTCTACAACTGAGTACTACAACTGAGGCAGTGTTATCAAGTAGAAGAAGACTTTGAGGTCAACAATGGGATAATTTCCTACTCAATTACTTTCCCAAAAAACATCTTTTGAGTGGAATTGTATGAAATATGCATGTTGCCGAAGACATGTTTACCGAAATTTTTAAAAATTTTCTTTTATGGAGGTATAGACCAAATGGATGCAAACATAGGAACCTATAGAATCAGAATTGGAGTAAACAAGCAAAATTAAAATAAAAATTGGAAAAGATCTCATAATAACGACATGCTAACTGCTGAATTTGTGGCACCTATTTTTGTTTTTGACCATTAAATCAATAAGGTTTTTCACTTTAACCGTATAAGAGTTTGTTATGATAATGACTAATGCTTACGTTATTCTCATTGTAGATTCTACAATTTATTTACTTGGAGTCATTTAGCTATCAATAAAAGTTTAAGAAGCCCTGAACCATTAAGTATATATTTAGTTAACTAAACCAATCCCATTTTAACGAGGTTCCACAAAATCTATTGTAACGGAAACGATATTTTATTACATTTTTATCTTCGAAATTAAACGACAACTGCACTCGTTTACTGCTTTATTAACACTGCCTCAATTTCTCTCGTCAAGATGACTATATTATCCCCTTACATAAAGCACTCAGGTGATGATAACAAAAGAATAAAGAAATATTTTAATTGAGTCACGACTTTTATCTTAACACTAAATTGGAATGTTTAAATAACTATGCTATCCCACACTTAACTAATTATTTAATTAACTATAAGTATCTAACAAATATCTGTCCTTCACCAATGGCCCACCCAACCCAACCCAACCCTTTTTATTTTATTTTATTTTTTTTTATTATAGAGGGGATTAGGAAATCTGTAAACAGACACCTGACCGAAGATATCATGTGGCCAGATAGTGACGGGTTGAAGCAAACATCAAGTAAACTTCGACCGTCTAAAACCCTTCCCCCTCTATTCCCGGAACCACCCGCCAAGGTACTAGCTTCAGGGAATATTAATAATAAACAATTTATTATTCTTCAATGTTGTTTTCCACAACATTCTCCAAGTTCTCATCCTCACCATTTTCAATTCCTTCTAGGAATCTTTCATGGCTTTCCTTCACTTTCATTATTTTCATAACCATTTCTTGTACAATGTTCCATAATTCTTCACTTTCTAACACACTTCCTTTCACAAATATGCCTTTCACCACTAAACATTTCACATACAAATAATATATGTTCCACTGTGTCTATACTATCACAGAACCAACACACCTCACTTTCCGACTTTTTAATTTTAAAAAGATACTTTTTAAAAACTCCATGACCCGACAAAACCTGAGATAAGTAGAAATCTACCTCGCCCCACTTCCTATCAAACCATGGTTCTATTTCCGGGATAAGATATCTCATATAGATCCCATCTTTCCTGCCAGGCCTTCAATAAACTTACTCTACATTCACGTTTTGCTTCTTTACCTCTCCTATATAACGCTGTTCTTTCTTCAGCAAGTAAGTCCAGCGGAGGCATACCAGCAATAACCTGAATCCCTTCAGCAGAAACCGTTCGATATGCGGAACAAATTCCTATTGCAATATGTTTTCGATTCACTCTAGTCAACATATCACGATACCTTTTAAATTTAAGTGCTCTTTGCCAAATAGGTGCGTATATCTAGTTGATGCAAGAAGTTTCCTACTTCTTGATCTTGGTCCACCTAAGTTCGGCATCAACCTTAAAAGTAAATTATTCATGAATGTTGCCTTACTTGATACTTCTTCAATATGTTTCGTCATGACCATGTCTTTATTGATTAATTGACCCTTTCAGCACTTTCAATTACAGACCCATTTACTTCAAGGTTAAGAGATCTTATCTTTCTTCTCCTTTGAAGTAAAACCATTTCTATTTTATGTGCAGCTATGTCAAGACTCATCTCCTCAAGTTTATCAATAAGTCTTGTTTAATCTTAAGTCTTGCAGTTGACACTCATCCCGACCAATGACCAACAATGCCAGATCATCAGCATAACCAATGATCTCTACTTCGGCCTCCAATTCCACTCTTAGAATTCTATCATAATATAGATTCCATAAATAGAGATCCTTGAGGCACTCCACAAGACATGTCGTAAACTTTCCCATTCGGAGCTATGATGTTTCTCTCCGACAAATAACTTCTTATTATTTCCTTCCACGGTGCAGAATTAAAAGCATTTTTGATGTCCAAGAGTACTAAGGCACAGAATTTTCTATTCTTTAATGCCTTTTCCTTTATCTTATCAATGCTTTTTTGCACTTTTTCAATCGCTTGTACAGTGGATCTTCCCTTCCTAAATCCATATCGGTTTTCATGTAGAAGGTTATTCTCCTCCGCTTCTACAACCAATCGCATTCTCAGTAATCCTTCCAAAAGTTTCCCCGTCGTATCCAATAGACATAGAGGTCTATACGCCAAAGGTTGTCCTGCTTTCTTCGGCTTCTCAATAAGTACAAGTCTTGCACTTTTCCAGATTTTCGGAAATATACCTTTAGACACACAGTCATTGTATACCTCTAAAAAATCCTTTGAATACTTCGATGCCAACAATCCAACTATTTCAGATGGAATGGCATCCGGTCCCGGGGCTTTCTTTTTTCTTAAATTACTTACCGCCACTGAGAGTTCCTCCACTGTAAAGGGAATTGAGTTTAGTGGACCATCCCTAGCCTCCCATGTAAAAGCTTCATGCTTAGGAAACAGTTTACTGACTTGTTCTTCTACCGTCTTATCCTCAATACCATTTCTGTTTTCAGTTTCAATCTTTTGGTAATTATTTGATATGCCTTTCCCTAGACATCTTCTTCAAGATCTGAACATAGTTGGTTCCATTTATCTTTTTTACTCTTTCCAATGAGTTTTTTATGTTCTTTTCTTTTGTTTTTTAGTTCTAACTTCAAATTTTCAATTAATTCCAAATCAAAAATAGCCCTCCCTCTACTTCGTGTTAAGCTTCTAACCCAACCCAACCCTTTTTTTTTTTTACGAGGTCGGGGAAAATGATAGGCGGCCAGATAGTGTGGGGTTGGGGCTAGAAAAACTAACCCCGACCCACTAAAAACCCCTTTCCTCGTCTTCTCCGGTAACACTCTCACGAGCTTTCTTCGGAGTTCTACTTCTTTCCATTACTGAAGTCACGGGTACTCTGGTGATGCTCTCTGACTGAGGGGCTGGACAGGCTCCCCATGCTATCCTTAATTCCTCTTCTCATTAACGCCGTGCAAGAACAAATAAAATAAAAACACTCAACTTTTAATAAAAACATAGCCCTAACGTACCTGACTGAGGGGCTGGACAGGCGCCCCTATTATCCTCTGCTCCTCTTCACACTTCTCCCCGATGACGCTCTCCATCGCCATTCTAACTGAGGGGCTGGACAGGCGCCCCTATCGTCCTCTGTTCCTCTTCTCTCTCGTCCCTCTCTTCGTAGTAATAACTTCCCTGACGAAGTCTTCTATCGCCACCCAGTTTTCCTCACTTTCAGTCATCTTCGTAACACTTGTTCTTGTGGTTTCCCATCTGTCACATTCGAAAAAAGTGTGTTCGGCGTCATCTGTTCTTTCGCAATATCTGCATCTATCGTCTCTGGCTCTTTTATGTTTGTAGAGGTAGCTTTTAAAGCACCCATGCCCACCCATAAATTGACTAATGTGGTAGTTTGCCTCGCCCCATCTTCGATTTAACCACATAGATATATTTGGAACCAATCTCTTGGTCCAGCCTGCCACCTCTGTATTGGCTTCCCACCTTCTCTGCCATTCCTCCTCTGTGCTGTCCCCGTTTTCGTTTTGACCCAATTTTCTTTTAATGTATAAGTCTATGGGTGGCATGTCACCCATTAGCTGCAGCGCTACATTTGATGTGGTTCTGTAAGCGCTGGTGATTCTTATCAGAACTCCTCTTTGAACCTTCGTTAATTCTTTGATATTTTTTTTAACCTTTATCGCCTCCTTCCAGGCTCTGCAGGCGTATAGAATTTGTGACCATATGACCATACCTATCATTTTGCGTTTCTGCTGACTAGGTCCATACGTTGCCCCCATGATCCTGTACAAGGCTCTTGTTGACCTCTGTG
Source organism: Onthophagus sagittarius (assembly GCA_036711965.1). Taxonomy (NCBI): domain Eukaryota; kingdom Metazoa; phylum Arthropoda; class Insecta; order Coleoptera; family Scarabaeidae; genus Onthophagus; species Onthophagus sagittarius. The sequence goes on along the minus strand of JASERS010000010.1, from coordinate 17,892,119 downwards.
TTTTTTGTACTACGTATCTGATATGGTGACTTCATCTTCCATCTTTTCCCATCATCACCCCCAGGTATTTAATCGCTTTCCCTGTTTTTATACTGCAGTCTCCCACCATCAACTCTAGTTCCTGTTTTATTTTTCTACTTTTCAGCAGAACCGCCTCGGTCTTTTCAGGCGCCATTTCCAGACCTTGTGCCCTCATCATGATTTCTATTTGTGTGATCGTCCGGTGTATTATCACAAGGTCGGTCCAAGTACTAATCCTTGCGGGATACCTCTTGTTATTCTCACCCTTCTACCTTCGTACACGACCTCTCTATCAGACAAGTATTCCCTGACTACATTTGTCAAGCCTTCTGTTAAACCCTTCCCTCTCATTTCTGCTATTATTCCACTCCACGTAGCGGTTCCAAATGCATTTCTAACATCAATGGTAATCATCAAGCACTTCTTCTTTTTCCCCCTATTGAATTTCTCCGTCTCTTCCGCGCATCTCAGGACTTCCTGTATAGCGTTCACCGTAGATTTTCCTTTTGTGAAACCGTACTGGTGCTGTGAGATTCCTTCACTTTTCTCTAATTCCTCAATTACTCTTGCCCTGATGATGCCTTCGTATAGTTTGCCAAAACAATTCAACAGGCATAATGGTCTGAATTTCTTATCTTTTTGTTCGCCCTTCTCGATTAAAACAAGTGTGCCCTCCTTCCAAATTTTGGGAAATCTGTTTTCCATCAATAGCCTGTTATACATTTTAGTAATTTCTTTGATTTCAATTTTGACTACATCTTTCATAATTTCAGGCGTTATACCGTCCGGACCGGGTGCCCTTTTGTTGCTGATTCCACATGCAATGGTTTTTACTTCCTCTTCCGTGACTTCCCTGTCTATTTTTGCCGGTTTTATAACCTTCCCCGTACTATCATTTCCGTCTGGAAATAGTTCCCTAATAAGTTCTGCGAACCTTTCCTCCTCCAATATCGTTTTGCTAATGTTTTTGGTTTTCTTTAGGGCAATCCTATAGGCATCTCCCCAGATGTCGTTTTCCAAGTCATCACATAGTTTTCTCCACGCTTTCTTCTTTGCTCTTTTTATTTCCCTTCTGTATTCTCTTTTAGCTTCCTCGTATTCCCTGCCCCATCTTTCAAGTTCTTCCATCGTACTTCCGTCTCCACGTCTCCTGGTTAGCACTCGTCTGCACCTGTTTGCGATTCCCCTAGCCCTCTTCACGTCTTCGTTCCACCAATATAAACTGCCCGTGTTAATTTTCATTTTTCTTCTATTTCCATAAACCGAATTGCATGTGATTGTCGTTACTTCCGTTAAAGTTTGTGGTGTGATTTCGTGTATTTTCCTACAGTTTTTGTAGAGCGTTTCCTCGAACTTTTTAACTAACCTGTCTCTCCGGATCCATCTTCCCTCACTATTTGCGTTGTCAGTTTCTTTATTTTTCTTCAGTTTGACTCGGTAATAGATATTGTGATGGTCACTAAGGTTTTCCTCCTCTTCCTCCACTCGCCATTCTTCAAAAGCTGTTATTTGCGAGCTTTTACAAATTGTGAGGTCTATTATGGATTCCTGCATCCCTCTCTTCCACGTAGGTCTCTCTCCACTATTTACAACCATCATGTCTCTCTCTGCCATCCATTCCCAAAGCATTTTGCCTCTCTTATCCTCCTTCTGCGATCCCCAGTGGTTATGTTTGGCGTTGAAATCTCCTGCAATGATTATATCTCTTCCCCTACAGCTATCAACTTCCTTTCCCAGGTTATACAATTTCATGTCAAATTCGGCAATATTTTTACATTTTTACACGTTTGTTACCAATACCAGGTATCCTTTATTTTCCCTCCAGTCATATATCTTGATGTCATGGTTAAAGACTTTCATAGCTACATCCCCGTCAGTGTTTTTAAACCAGCTCCCTTTTTCGATCTTTTTCCTATTTGGTTCTGAAACTATTATCATATCTATTTTCCTGTCTCTCACTTGTCTTTCCAATAGGTTTGTGGCTTCTAAGCTTCTGTTTACGTTCGCTTGTAGTATTTTAACTGTGATAGCCATTTCTTATAATAGTTTTATTACTTACACATACAACATACACTTTAGTTTTATTTATTACACTTAATATTCCATTATATTAATTTGGGGTATCTTCATACCCTCCACCTTATCCATTTGCGTACTACTTCTCCTATTTATAAAGCTTCGTGTCTGCGCCTTCCTCGAAGCCGCCAACTCTTTTCTGAAGACATCGCATTTACCCGAGCCTGCTCTATGTCCTTCCTTTTCGCAAAGGGGACATGCTTCGATTTGTTGGCATTCTTCGGCCTTATGGTCTGTTTTACCACATCTATAACAGAGCTTGGATCTATCGATTCCAGAGCAGTTTTTCACCGTGTGGTCATATCCCCAGCATCTAGTGCATCTGGTCATTCTTATCCTTTTTTCTAGGAAGCATCTTGTAAGCCCTATTCGCAAAGTTCTGTTCTCCAGACACCAACCCAACCCAACCCACTAAAAGCAACAATCAAACACTGAATGGTAAATAAAACTAGAACTAACACTAGACCTAGTACTAGAAAGATTCAGGTTTAGCCGTGCGTCTAAAGACGCACGGCTAAACCAAAACTTTCTAGTACTAGGTCTAGTGTTAGTTCTAGTTTCACTTTGATACAAGTATACAACAATTTAAGACTGAACAACAACTAAAAATATAGCCAACACTAACTCTAGGACTAACATTAGACCTAGAATAAAAAAAAAATTGGGCTTAGCTGAACCTCTCTTAAAGCAGAACCCAACCCAACCCAACATAGCTTCAGAACCAATACTAGACTTAGAACTAAAAACACTATCGTTTAGCCGCCTTAAACCCTTTGCCCTTTCTTATCTTCCTCCTTTATCTTTATAATTGTACATGATGATAAGACACTTGAAGACTTTGTCCCCATCTTTAGGAAGATTCCTATTGCAATAACGAATAAACTGTTATATTTGATTTTGGATGTCACGTGTAAAGCACAAAAATCCTAAATCAACCAAATCCCACTCCTTGTTGCTAGCAGCCTTCAATTTGGCTAAGGATTTGGACTGTTCACAAGAAAAAGTATCAATACTTTGAATTTGTTAGCTGACTAGTTAGGTTGGGTTGGGTTGGGTTAAAATTGATGACTCAACCCAACCCAACGATATATAACAACAATATTTTGTGCTAAATATTTAGTTGGGATTATATCTTCTATATCATGAATTTTAACGATAAAATTATCTCGGTCGATACGGAAAACTTCAACCGCCTCATGTAAAATGAACAATACTTTGATTTCTGTTTTAAACAACAATTATTGTTAACTCATTATTTGGGTTGGGTTGAGTGAGCTGGGTTAAAATTGATAGCTAACCCAACTCATTTATACATACCAACCGAAATAGGCCGAGAATATTTCTCCCATATGATGATAGGAACAACCCAACCCAAGTCAATTCAATATAACCCAACCCTTTCTTTTATTAACGATGTCGGGAAAAATCTGCAAACAGACATCTGGCCTAGGATGATGGGCGGCCAGAACGAGTTTTTTTTTTTCGGAATTTGGAGCAGTACTGAGATGCCGAGTTCTGCAATTTCCTTGGGTGTTTCTCCTTCATGATCGCTCGTAATGGAAACATCGTCCAAATAAAAATAAACGAGTGACTGAGGGCCTGTTTCTTCTACTTTCCTTCCTTTCTTTCATCTCCTTATGTACTTCTAGGTCTCTCTGAAGATGTTCTCAATCGTTACCTGACTGAGGGGCTGGACAGTCGCCCCTGTCTCAACCCTCTCCTTCGTTGTAACAATCTCCCTGACAAAGTTACATTGCCACGCAGTTTTGCTCACTTTCCACCATCGTCATCACACAGTTTCCTGGTGTTATTTGTCCCACCTTCTTCTCCATTAAATAAATATGCACACAAATATGCTCTGCGTCGTTTTGTAAATTTGTAAAGGTAGCTGTTAAAGCATCCATAGCCACTCATAAATTGACTAATGTGGTAATTTGCGTCACCCCATTTCCGATTCAGCCACACCAATATGTTTAGAACCAATCTTTTGATTCAACCTGCTACCTCTGTATTGGCTTCCCACCTCCTTTGCCATTCCTCTTCTGTACTGTCCCCGTTCTCATTTTAATTTTGGCCCAATCTTTTTTAATATATAAGTCAAACAACACACAAAGTAACGCCAAACATCGTGGTTCTGTTAGCGCTGGTGACTCTCATCAGGACTCCTCTTTGTATTCTTCACTTTTATTCTATTATTTTTGACCATATGACCATTCGTTTCAAAGTTTTTGTTGATTTATAAATCTTCTCTACCACATATTTGATGTGGTGGCTCAATCTTCCATCCTTTTCAACCATCACTTCCAACCTCTAATTCTTACTCTTCATCAGCACCGCCTCCGTTTTTTCTGGCGCCAATCCCAAACCTTGTGTCCTCATTATAATCGCTATTTCTGTGATGTGCCAGGTCCCTTATCTCATCCTCACGCCATCCCGTTATCATCAAAGCTAAATCGTTTGCATATGCGATTAATTTAACATCGTCTTTTCCTTCCTGTGATCTAATAATTTTGTCGAAATATATGTTCCACAAGTTCGGTTCGAGTACTGATCCCTGTGAGATGTCCCTTGATATGCCCCTCCTTATCTGATAAGTACTCCCTAATTACATTTATCAGGCCTTCTGTTAAACCCTTCTCCCTCATTTCTTCTACTATTCCGCTCCATGTTGCCAATCTTTTTTTCCAAGCATTTCTTCTTTTTCCCCCGGTTAAATTTTCTCGGTTTACATCTACTAAGTCTTCCTCAATACAACCCAACCCAACCCAACCCAACCCACACTCTTCGTGAAATAATTCTTCAGTGTATTTAGCTCGCACCTCAACCTTATCCTATGTTATCACATCTAGCATCTGCTGAGCTTGGGCATTTTCTTCGTATTCAAAAGTTAAATCTTTCCTTGCAATTGTACAATGTCAGATACACAACATCACATACCCGAATTTCAAACCACCAATTCATATAAAAACTTTCCACGTATTCGACGTCTGTGGAATGCTTGTTGCTCTTGTAGAGATGACGAATCATTATAGCTTAGAGATGCCTTAGTGGAGGTGTTGGTATGGATGGAGGCGTTATTTTGTTGGTAGATTAGGTGGTGGGTAAGGTTTCTTTGAGATGTATCTGATTCCCTGAACTTAGGCGAGCTCATCTTGGAGGAGGGGAAGGGATTACCAAACGAGAAACTCTCGCTTCAGCACATGGCTGAAATTCCTCTTGATAAAAACCCAGAATCACCAACATTTAGTCACCTCAGTCTCCAGAAAGGTCATAATTCTTACGCAAAGAAAAAAACTTTTTGTGTGTTATGGAAGTTGGTATAGGGATACATAGGAATCTTTGGAATATACACAACTAATCAAATAATTAATTTTAAAGAACAACGATTTTTCCAACTGATTATGAGATAATCCAGCTCCCTGACAACATCAATTTTACTACAAGAGATTGGTAGAAGACTAAATCGTTTGAGTTTGTATATTGAAGTGAGTAAAAACTTTCTATTTTTCCACATTACTCTGTTTTAGCGTGGTTTTACCGTTTTAAATGTATCTTAACAACTAAAAAAAAATTTGAGATGAATACACATAATAATCCTCAACCATTTTTCACAATTTTGTTAGAATGTGTGACGGTGGCGCATCCTTGGAAATAAGTGGGATCCCCACGTGATACAGAATACTAAATAAGCATTACAATTTGTACGTTCCCGTAAAGAACCCATTTATCACTCGGCGGTTGGGCTTCATCTAACGACGATTTGTCATACAAAACCATCCTCCTTTTCAAGATGAGGGGGAGCGCGCGAATCCGGCAGAAATATGACGCCGCGGTTCGTCGGACACTGAACGATGTTGCTTTTGCATTAAAAAGAAAAATAAAACGAAAGTCCAACTGCGCCGTTTCATCCCATCGTATTAAATGACAAGAAAACATTGAATAAAAAACGTTTTTGTTGATAGTAACTTGGAATCTCAAGTTCAACAGGCTGGATTTTAAACGCTCCTCGAACCCTTTTAAAGGGGTTTGCTGTCGAAGGGGTCGAAGTGATGCTAAGGGCGTGTTACGAGATCTAATTACTCATTTATTTCCCGTTCGAAACGGAGGTTAAAGGGGTTGTCGCTTTTGCGAATTTCATGTACATCAGACCTCGCCTTAGGGGGTGAAATTCTTAACAGTCCACTCATAGCCTTTGAATGAAATTTAAGACAAGGGTATTTAGTGAATTTGTTTAATTTAAATAAAAAAAAATCCAAAACAAATTCGTTTCACTTCGTAACGAAATCGAAATCTTACCATAACACTTACCATAAACTCAAATAAATACAATAAAATAGTCAACTCTATTTTCTTTCGCTAAAACGAAACCGAAACTCGTAAAATTTTATCGTACTGCGTCCGTTTTACGGTTTTTCTAAACACGACGAGCTTGAGACACGACGAAGCTTTCAAAATCGGTAAAGCTCTAGATGTGCTAGAGGGGCACTTCGGGGAAGCTTTACCGCTGGGGGGATAACTTGAGAGCGTTATTTTCGGCTATTCGGGCATAGTAATTGGTTTACAGGCCTGTTTTACTGCAACGCGCCACTATCAAAGGGTGGAACGCGAAATGGGGTGGTTCCCCTGTATATGGTACATCAGGAAAGGCTCAACGTTGGCCGCCGTTCGATCCACCGGGAATATCTGCGCGTATCAATTTTTAAAACCCAATTTAACATGCTACGAGAAAACCGGATCTAAATAACATGTCGAAAGAGGGGTTTTGAATGGGATTTAGGACAAAGTCAATGGAATAAATTAGCTTGGTTTGTTTAAAGGGTGCTAATCAAACAGGTTGGTTGGTTATAAATTAAAATTGAGTTGGGGTGAAATTAAAGAAGAAAGTGGGTCAATTTCTGTGCACAATACTACGTCTATATTTTTTTATATTCTACATTAATCACTTCGATTTTAATTACTTCGCCGAAGCCGCCTACGGGCGAGGCCCTACAATCTTCCAAAATGAACGATATCACCTCAAATTGTTTCCAAAATGAACGATTTCACCTCAAATCGCCGAGGTCGCTTGCGGGCGAGGCGCACTACTTTTCCAAAATGAATGATTTTAATCACTTCGGCGAGGCCGCTTGCGTTCGAGGCCTTACAATCTTCTAAAATGAACGATTTCACCTCAAAACGCCGAGGTCGCTTGCGGCCGAGGCCCTACAATCTTCCAAAATGAACGATTTCACCTCAAAACGCCGAGGTCGCTTGTAGCCGAGGCACAGTACTTTTCCAAAATGAACGATTTCACCTCAAATCGCCGAGGTTGCTTGCGGGCGAGGCGCAGTACTTTTTCAAAATGAACGATTTTAATCACTTCGCCGAGGCCGCTTGCGGACGAACCCTTACAATCTTCCAAAATGAACGATTTCACCTCAAATCGCCGAGTTCGCCTGCGGACGAGGCGCAATAATTTTCCAAAATGAACGATTTTACCTCAAAACGCCGAGGTCGCTTGCGGGCGAAGCGCAGTACTTTTCCAAAATGAACGATTTCACCTCAAATCGCCGAAGTTGCTTGTGGCCGAGGCCTTACAATCTTCCAAAATGAACGATTTCACCTCAAAACGCCGAGGTCGCTTGTAGCCGAGGCACAGTACTTTTCCAAAATGAACGATTCCACCTCAAAATGCCGAGGTCGCTTGCAGCCGAGGCCCTACAATCTTCCAAAATGAACGATTTCACCTCAAATCGCCGAGGTCGCTCGCGGGCGAGGCGCAGTACTTTTTCAAAATGAACGATTTTAATCACTTCGCCGAGGCCGTTTGCGGACGAGACCTTACAATCTTCCAAAATGAACGATTTCACCTCAAATCGCCGAGGTCGCCTGCGGACGAGGCGCAATAATTTTCCAAAATTAACGATTTTACCTCAAAACGCCGAGGTCGCTTGCGGGCGAAGCGCAGTACTTTTCCAAAATGAACGATTTCACCTCAAATCACCGAAGTTACTTGTGGCCGAGGCCTTACAATCTTCCAAAATGAACGATTTCACCTCAAAACGCCGAGGTCGCTTGTAGCCGAGGCACAGTACTTTTCCAAAATGAACGATTCCACCTCAAAATGCCGAGGTCGCTTGCAGCCGAGGCCCTACAATCTTCCAAAATGAACGATTTCACCTCAAATCGCCGAGGTCGCTTGCGGGCGAGGCGCAGTACTTTTTCAAAATGAACGATTTTAATCACTTCGCCGAGGCCGCTTGCGGACGAGACCTTACAATCTTCCAAAATGAACGATTTCACCTCAAATTGCCGAGGTCGCCTGCGGACGAGGCGCAATAATTTTCCAAAATGAACGATTTTACCTAAAAACGCCGAGGTCGCTTGCGGGCGAAGCGCAGTACTTTTCCAAAATGAAGGATTTCACCTCAAATCGCCGAAGTTGCTTGTGGCCGAGGCCTTACAATCTTCCAAAATGAACGATTTCACCTCAAAACGCCGAGGTCGCTTGTAGCCGAGGCACAGTACTTTTCCAAAATGAACGATTCCACCTCAAAATGCCGAGGTCGCTTGCAGCCGAGGCCCTACAATCTTCCAAAATGAACGATTTCACCTCAAATCGCCGAGGTCGCTTGCGGGCGAGGCGCAGTACTTTTTCAAAATGAACGATTTTAATCACTTCGCCGAGGCCGCTTGCGGACGAGACCTTACAATCTTCCAAAATGAACGATTTCACCTCAAATTGCCGAGGTCGCCTGCGGACGAGGCGCAATAATTTTCCAAAATGAACGATTTTACCTAAAAACGCCGAGGTCGCTTGCGGGCGAAGCGCAGTACTTTTCCAAAATGAAGGATTTCACCTCAAATCGCCGAAGTTGCTTGTGGCCGAGGCCTTACAATCTTCCAAAATGAACGATTTCACCTCAAAACGCCGAGGTCGCTTGTAGCCGAGGCACAGTACTTTTCCAAAATGAACGATTCCACCTCAAAATGCCGAGGTCGCTTGCAGCCGAGGCCCTACAATCTTCCAAAATGAACGATTTCACCTCAAATCGCCGAGGTCGCTTGCGGGCGAGGCGCAGTACTTTTTCAAAATGAACGATTTTAATCACTTCGCCGAGGCCGCTTGCGGACGAGACCTTACAATCTTCCAAAATGAACGATTTCACCTCAAATTGCCGAGGTCGCCTGCGGACGAGGCGCAATAATTTTCCAAAATGAACGATTTTACCTAAAAACGCCGAGGTCGCTTGCGGGCGAAGCGCAGTACTTTTCCAAAATGAAGGATTTCACCTCAAATCGCCGAAGTTGCTTGTGGCCGAGGCCTTACAATCTTCCAAAATGAACGATTTCACCTCAAATCGCTGAGGTCGTCTGCGGATGACGCGCAACAATTTTCCGAAATGAACGATTTTACCTCAAAACACCGAGGTCGCTTGCGGACGAGACGCAGTACTTTTCCAAAATGAACGATTTCACCTCAAAATGCCGAGGTCGCTTGCGGCCGAGACACAGTACTTTTCCAAAATGAACAATTTCACCTCAAAATGCCGAGGTCGCCTGCGACCGAGACACAAGTACTTTTCCAAAATGAACGATTTCACCTCAAATCGCCGAGGTTGCCTGCGGGCGAGGCGCCATAATTTTCCAAAATGAACGATTCCATCTCAAATCGGGGCGGTCGTTTGCGGACGAGGCGCTACAGTCTTCCAAAATGGGTGATTTTGTGTTGATATTTTAAATTTAGCGCCTCGCCAGGAAGCGACCTCGACAATTTGAGGAGAAATCGTTCATTTTAGAAGATTGTAGCGCCTCGCTCGCAAGTGACCTCGGCGATTTGAGGTAAAATCGTTCATTTTGGAAAAATGTAGCGCCTCGCTCGCAAGTAACCTCGGCGAAGTGATTAAAATCGTTCATTTTGGAAAATTGCAATGCCTCGCCCGCAAGCGACCTCGGCGATTTGAGGTAAAATCGTCTATTTTAGGAAATTCCAACGCCTCGGTCGCAAGCGACCTCGGCAAAGTGAGGGTGAAATCGTTGATTTTGGAAGACTGTAACATCTCGCTTGCAAACGATCTCGGTGATTTGAGGTGAAATCGTTTCTTGTATACCTTAGTAAATATATAAAGCCTTTTAAAGACGATTTTATTCCCAGTTCGCCGAGGTCGCTTGCAGGCGAGGCGCTACAATCTTTCAAAATTGATGATTCTGTGTTAATTTATTAAATCTGGCGCCTCGCCCGCAAGCGACCTCGGCGAAGTGGGACAAAATCGTTCCTTACATGTTTTACTAAAGATACAAAGTCTTCTAGAAGATTTTCTCCCAAAACGCTGGACTGTCACGAGGTTGTGTGCTTGGTACTTATTACACACTCATAATATTCCCAATTTTCAACAAAGCACCATTGTATTGTTTGCAAATAAGACAGCTATCATAAAAGAAAAAAAATCATGAATTTTGCTGAAAAATTATTATCAAAAGATTAAACAAAGTCACCTTTGGGAATACCCCAACTCTATCTATTTAAAGTTCATGGAGCAATATGAAGAATACGAATCAATTATTTACTTTATAGAAAAATGTTGTTAAAACAAATAGTTGTTGACACCTCAACAAGAGTCTTTTAATGTTGAAATGCCGATTTGAAACGTCGCGTAACGAATATAAATTATCTAATATAACTTCGGTATGCCTGGAGGTACAAAACGTGAATGGCATGAGCCCGGATGATCTCACGGATAATTTTGAAGGAAAATTATTCATATATTCGCCCTGAGGGGCTCGAGGCATCTAATCAGCTGAATAACCACGCAATCTTTGGCTGAATAAGGATTTTTCTCTCTCGCTCCTTTATCTCGTTGCTTTAACTGGCGCAAAGTTCGTTTTGAAATTTGTATTACTAGAATAAAGAAAATTCGAGTTGGTCATTTTTTATGAGTAATTTCTGGATTTATTTATCGGGGTGCTAACAAAGGATAGTTAATGGGTGGGGCTCGAAATCACCGAACTTCGGGTTTCATCGCACCCTCACGTATATGCAATTTATTTCGATTACGCCTCTGAATACGTTTCGTTCGGGTAGAGGGCCCCCCGAAATGATATCTGCAATAATAACGCGAGAGGGGTGGCTTGAGCGAAATTTAAACGGCCATTTTTTTCTATTTTTTACTATTACACCGAAAACCGTTCCGAATTCGAGAATTTTTCCCCCGAAACGACTTAAATCCGGAATTTTGTTGTGGTTTCCTGTAAATAGTTTCAGTTTTCTTTTACAGGGTAAAAACGTGATCCGGATGGAAAATACAGGGTCGCGATATTCAGGGCTTTCATAAAGATTTTTTATGGGATCGTAAATTTATTTATTCTTTTGTGCCGGAGAACCCTTGTAAAGAAAAAAATAATACATTCGGGGTAATTTTAAAATTAATGTTAAGAAAAAAAAATTAATTTTAATCAAGTGTAACTGACGCGAATTAAATTAAATAAATAAATAAATTTGTGCCGTTCTAAATGATTAGTATTAAGAGTAAATTTATGGTTCTACGTTTTGTAGAATCGCAAACGGTTAATAACGCGTACAACAGGGGTACATGACGCAAAATTAGGACTACAAATAGAGCCTATTATACCGATTGCGGGGTAAAAACCACCGGCATATTTCACCGTTCACGACCGAACGCGTCAAACCAACGCGAAATTTAAGCCGCTTTTAACCCCCCTACGGGGCTACACTCGCGTAACACGGCCTGTTCCCCAAAATAAAATATGTCCGGTAATGAACGCCGAAGCGAAAGCCTCGTACCAGGACGCGATTGATCTATAGCCGCCGTTTTCGAGGCCCCTAAATACTCGAATCCATTAGTCGCTCGTCGAAATTGAAATAATTAACGGTAGATTACTCGATTTTATGTTATGCACCCCGCTAATCAACTAAAACCGTTGCCAAGATTAATATTATTCATGTTTATATTTTACCCGATTCAACGAGAACGGTTAAACACTAAACTGAATTAGACGTTTATTAATAGCAAATTGTAAATCTATGTTTAATCTGATTAAATCCAGCTCTAACTTCAGTTTTGATATCGTACAATGACAAACACGTAATTTTTCCATTTATCCCATGATGAACCTAATATTAGATGAAACAACATCACTTTTTGGTCATTTAAAAGCTTATTAACAATAAATATTGTAGTTATTAAATTTAGATTGATAAACATCCCACATACAACCTACCAGAAAATGATTTTGTTATAGCTCAATTACCGGAATCAAATCGATTATGTAAACATCAATACATCGGAAAATTTAGAAAATTTACATTGGGTTGGTTCAAAACTTAATCTCAAAAAATTAATCAAAATGTCATCAAAATTAAAATTTTTACGATTTCTCAAAAATTGTGAAGAATATTATTTACACACAAATTTAGATTCAGTTCAAACTTTGATATCTTAAAAGCAAATTGAGATATTCAAGTATGGTTTCATACTAAGGAAAGTACATTCTTCCTTTTACAAATTACAAAAAAAATAATCAAAATATCATAAGAATTCGATTTTTTGCGATTTTTCAAAAATTATGAAGGAAAGTATTAATTTTTACGTAATGCCACAAGTTTAGATTCAGTTCAAACTTTGATATCTCAAAAATCAATTGAGATATTCACATATAATTTTATTCTAATGAAAGTACATACTTTCCTTTATAAATCACAAATAAATTAATCAAAATATCAAGAAAATTCGATTTTTTACCATTTTTCAAACATTATGAAGGAAATTGTCATTTTTTACGCAATGCCACCAATTTAGATTGAGTTCAAACTTTGATATCTCAAAAACGAATTGAGATATTCATGTATCGTTTTGTTCTGAAGAAAATACATACTTTTCTTTATAAATTATAAGATATTTCATCAATATATGTTAAGAATTCGATGAATATGAAAGGAATGGTTATTTCTTTTATGTAATCCTACAATTTTAGATTGAGTTTAAAAGTAGATATCTCAAAAACGAATTGAGATATTCAACTGTGGTTTTATTCTGAAGAAAACACATGCTTTTCTTTATAAATCTCATAAAACGTAATGAAGATATCATAAGTATTCAATTTTTTACGATTTTTCAAAAATTATAAAGAAAATTATAAATTTTTTCGCAAAGCTACAAATTTAGATTGAGTTCAAACTTTGATATCTCAAAAACGAATTGAGATATTCATGTATCGTTTTGTTCTGAAGAAAATACATACTTTGTTTTATAAATTATAAGATATTTCATCAATATATGTTAAGAATTCGATGAATATGAAAGGAATGGTTATTTCTTTTATGCAATTCTACAATTTTAGATTAAGTTTAAAAGTAGATATCTCAAAAACGAATTGAGATATTCAACTGTGGTTTTATTCTGAAGAAAATACATGCTTTTCTTCATAAATCTCACAAAACGTAATGAAGATATCATGAGTATTCAATTTTTTACGATTTTTCAAAAATTATAAAGAAAATTATAAATGTTTTCGCAAAGCTACAAATTTAGATTGAGTTCAAACTTTGATATCTCAAAAACGATTTGAGATATTCATGTACCGTTTTGTTCTGAAGAAAATACATACTTTTCTTTATAAATTATAAAATATTTCATCAATATATGTTAAGAATTCGATGAATATGAAAGGAATGGTTATTTCTTTTATGCAATCCTACAATTTTAGATTGAGTTTAAAAGTAGATATCTCAAAAACGAATTGAGATATTCAACTGTGGTTTTATTCTGAAGAAAATACATGCTTTTCTTTATAAATCTCATAAAACGTAATGAAGATATCATAAGTATTTAATTTTTTAGAACAAATTGAGATTTTTTTGACATCTTTAGACTAACTTTTAAGGATATATTTTAAATAAATTTTGGGTGATTTTAAACAACTTGTGGTTGATTTTAGACAACTGTAGACAATTATAGACAGTTATTGATGATTTTAAACAACTTTAGACAAGTTTAGACAACTGGAATTTAGATAAAGTTGAGTTGGGTTGGGCCACCTTCGGCCCCAATTAGATGCATTAAGATGCACTATTTGTGTCTGACTGATGTTCCTAATGCGTCTTAGTTTCAAACGAATACATTACTTTTATATTCAAAAATGTTGTCTTTATACATAATCAAGTCCAATTTAAATGGTATTTTTTTTCATAAAGTGTTAAAGAACCGAGAGGGTAAAAGTTGAATATACAGCAGGAAGGGCTCTTCCTTCCTGGTACCAGTATTCAGGATAGCTTTTCGGGCGCGACGTCGATAAATTAGCGGGCGACGGCGCTATATCGTGCGCACCTTTGAGATTTATGTAGGAAGCAGGACGAAGCATGCCAACAAAGAAACGGGCACGTCAATGGCTTCAACCCGCACAAGCAGGACTGGTGGGAAAACTCACACACTGCCGCGATTAAAACTCTTCGACTCGAACCCCGTTTCCCTCTAACGCCCTTCTTTCTATTTTCTTCTACACAGCGCTCGACGTCAACTCGATGTCGTAAAATGGGAGTAAATACGAGATGGATTTAAATTTCTTGCGCCCGATTACCGGATTAAATATTAACGTAATTCTGTTTCATCGTGATTTAATGGGGGGTGCGACAAAAGAGTAGTTGAGTTGGGTGAATTTCTAGCGAGAAAATATGCAGTTGGACGAGCTGCCATAAATATCAGAGCGAACTTGGTCGAAACGTGATGCTATTTAGTATTTCTGGAGACCGGTCGCGAAAACGTACAGCGGCCGGTATAAAATACGTTGACCTCGCTGCTTAACTCATGCCGGATACCTCTGGAATCTAGTGCTTCCAGGGTGGGTTATGAATTTTTAATGCAAACCCCCGTGACAGAAAATGTTTTCCCGTTTTGTCCAGCACCGTAAAGCAATCGTATAAAGTCCACGACCCGTCCTTCTCTTTTATTTAATATCTTATATCATAAAACAACTCCCCAAGATATAACGCAAACTTATTCAAGTTTTAAGCCCTCTCTAATTTCGTTCGCATAACATTCAGTTACCGTCGCTTTGAGCTTTAAATAAGTCAACACCGGGAATAATTATCTCGATACGACAGCTTTAATTGGCACTGCGCGAGCACGTGTCTTGTTCCAACACGCACACGTTCCCTTAGAGAAGGGGAACTTGTTGTTTCAGCTACGCTCCAACGGTTTCCGGCGGCCTATCCGCCGCGTTCGGCCGCAATATGAGAGAACCAACGTTCCACTTTCAGTCGAGGCACAGTTCATTTGAAACGGAATGACGTTCCGGATACCTACAACTTCCGGAGTCGAAATTTGATTATCAGCTTATCCTGTATAGGTTCAAACAACAGTTTCTGCTTTGTTGTTTAATTACTAACTGAATAGTTTTGAAATTATTTTTGTTGTACAAAATCTGTTTGGGTCAAATTAAAGAAATTTCTTTTAACCCTCCGTCTGTCGGGCGCGCTTTTTTAACACTTTCGATCGGGTGTCGCCCAGTGCTAATTTCTCATAAATATGTTTCATATGATGCTTGTACTATATAATAGCCTAATACAGGGCCAATTCCAAACTTGCGTTTTATGTTAATTTGATTTCAAGAAAATGCTTACAATTTAATCACAATTTTTCAAAATTTGGAAACAACGCCTAAATAAAGGAAAAGAGACTCGATCTACAGTGAGTGTCAGCTTATTTGATGCAGGCAACAAAATTATGTTTCAGCTTCTGAACCAAATGAGATATCGAAAAACCTGATATGGTATTTTAGAGGGCGAACATTTTCTATAAAATAAACATTTCAAATGGTTCAAAATTTATTTGTAATTTTTATAAAATAAAAAGAAATAAAGAAAATAGTATTTTTACAATGAGCAGCTTATTTGATGCAGCCAACTTGAGATGGTAGAATATGAAATTTGACAGTTACTACACCAACACACATTGAGTAATTAGTTGTCAGTATGTATGTTAAATTACATAGTGAAGACAGATTAATTTTTTAAACATGGGTCGACGTACAAGCGTAGAGCAATGGGAATTAGTAATTCACCACTTTAAACATGAAAAAAGCCAACGTTTAATAGCTCAAATGGTAAACATACCATCATCTACAGTCCAACATATAATCGAACGATTCTTGAAGGACAACAGAGTGAAAGATAAAGGCAGAAACGCGCCAAATAAAATTTTTACACCAAGTGACGAAAGATGGATCATCCGAAAAATTTGTGAAAACCCCAAGTTATCGGCTCAAAAATTAGCTGATGAGGAACACAATTTTCTTGGTAAGAATTGTAGTGCATCAACAATTCGCCGTATCTTGCGATCACGTGATTTTCATGGTCGAGTACCACTCAAGAAGCCCTTTATCAGCCAACGCAATAAAATCAGCCAAAAATCATGTTTCGAAGGATTCAAAATTTTTGAACACCGAAATTTTTGCTGATGAATCTAAATTTAATATATTAGGTTCTGATGGAAGGTCGTTTGTATGGTGGAAGCCCAATAAACAGGTCGCTTTAAAAAATGTATGCGCGAGTGTAAAACATGGTGGAGGAAGTGTTATGGTTTGGGCCTGCATGCCAGCATCAGGCGTTGGAAATCTTGTTTTTTGTAGACGGGAACATGGATAAAACCATGTATTTAAGCATATTAAAAGAGAATTTGCTACAAAGTGCTGAAAAACTGGGTCTGCGTAGCAACTTCAGATTTTACCAAGACAACGACCCTAAACATAAGTCGGGAATTGTACAAACCTGGCTAATATAGAATTGCCCTCACCTCATGGCACCATCAGCGCAATCTCCGGACTTAAACGTTATTGAGAATTTATGGGCATTGCTAGAAACCAATATTAGAAAACATCACATTTCTAGCAAAGAAACTTTGAAAAAAGCATTAGTTGAAGAATGGGCTAAAATTTCGCCAGAAGTAACAAAAAAACTCGTCAATTCTGTGGAAAAAAGGCTAAGGGCAGTAATCTCACAAAAAGGGTACCATACAAAGTACTGAAGGTACTGCAAAAATCAAAATATTCGTTTCGTTTTTCAATTTTATAATGTTGCATCAAATAAGCTGCTCATTGTAAAATATACTGTTTTCTTTATTTCTTTTTATATTATCAAAATTACGAATAAAATATGAACCATTTGAAATGTTTATTTTATAGAAAATGTTCGCCCTCTAAAATACCATATCAGGTTTTTCGATATCTCATTTGGTTCAGAAGCTGAAACGTAATTTTGTTGCCTGCATCAAATAAGCTGACACTCACTGTATAATAATGTTTATTTAAAAATGTATAGTGTTATAAAAAAAATGTCTTAACTAAAGAATAATATTCTATGCACAAATTGGAGGGCTTCAAACTGTGGTCTCCATATTTCCCCAAAAAAAAAATCGTTGCAGCACGCTGTTATGTACTCCATGCACAACCAACATTTACAAATTTTGCAAAAATAACGAGATTTTCGTCTTTTGCAATATTTACAGTTTCCTCTTTTCCCTGGTTGTGGCTCTGGAATAATTTCCTCTTCAATACCTGAGAGTCTCAAAGCAGAAGTACGCACACTTTTGGTCAAGTGCTTATCAACGACTCTTCTTTGATTGTTATTTTTCACTAACTCCATACCAAGATTTTTTTGAAACAGTCTGCGAGTTTTAGCAAATTCACCATCTGATATGTTGCCTTTGTAGATAACAAAAGCGTTAATTGCTGCTATATTGGGGAGGTTATAGAAAATTAGCATTGGCCAACGCTTTGTGTTTCTTGCAACATTGTATGATGTGATCATTCGAGCAACAACATCCACTCCACTTTTTGTGCTATTATAGAAAGTAATTATTTCGGGCTTTTTCCGATCGCCGGTAGCTTCATCGATATGATCATCTCGGTGCATTGTTGAAACTACAAGCACATTGTTTCCTTTTTTGGGTATATATGAAACTGCAGTCATATCATTACTAAATGCGAATAAGGAAGAATATACTTTCCTGTTTTTAACTTGTGTTATTTCAAGAGGTAGTTCTCTTTTATTGGCTCTAATTGTACCAACCACAGTAAGGCGGTACTCTCTTAGCAGTTTCTTTACAATTGAATATCCTGTGAACCAAGGATTTATTGTAACATTTCTTCTTGATCCTAATAAATGTGAACACATTCTTTCAGTTACTGGTACAGCGGTACAGTTGTCAGTTTTATATGGTCCATTGGGTTGAACACCAGCGTAAATTTCTATGTGTGAAGAGAAAAATGTTTTGGCATCAACAACGGCGAAGACTTTCAATCCGTATTTGTTTGGTTTACTTGGAATGTACATTCGGAAACTGCACCTACCCCTAAAGGCAAGCAGCATTTCATCTAATGTTACATACTCGCCCACAGAATAAGTTTTCTTACAATTGTCGTTGAACTTGTCAACAATAGTACGAACTGCTGCTAGTTTGTCCATTTTTTTTCTTTGACCTCTCTTCAGTGATCTCTCTTCAGTGACCGGGTGGGCCACTAAGAAAGGACGCCGGCTATATCTCAGAAACCGTTGATCACATAGTTTTCAGATAAAAAAATTCTTATACAAAGTGACCCATACAGTGAAAACCGCAATATCGTACGTGTTTTACAATTAGTCAGAAAGATATTTAAAAAGGAGGGATAAATTAAAACGTAACTACGTTTGGGTGATTATTTAATATCATAATAAGCTTTCAAAGAACACCTTTAACCAACTATCCTAAAAGAAATCAGTGATGTCTTAAATGTTCAAATTGTCTGCCATCAGCAGCAATGCACTGCTGGTGCGTAGATAAGACGGCAGCCTCTATTTCCGGTAATGAAATATTGCGGATAACTTTTCCTATCCGTTCAATCATGTCTTCTCGTGCCGTAGGCCTGGTTGTAAAAACGTGGTCTTTTATTCGCCCCCACAAATAAAAATCTAAACATGTTAAATCGGGCGATCTAGAGAACAAAATTTAATAGATGTATCACAGAATCATAGGTACTACAGACTTGTAACGTTTAAAAACTACTAAGTAACAGGTATCTCGCTGGCTAAGGATATAAACTTCCTCTGCCTATCCACTTATTAAGAAAAGTTTCGTTCAAAAATTGTCGCACATTTGCGGAGAAATGTCACCCATCGTGCTGAAAAAACATGTCTCTGCGAATAGCTAAAGGCACAATTTCCAAAAGAATTGGCAGTTCATTTTTTCAAAAATTGAGGTACGTTGCACCATTTAGTCTATTGCTAAATATGTAAGGACCAATAATGCATTCTCATAAAATCCCGCACCAAACGTTTACGCTCCACCGGCCTTGATGATGTATTTCTCGCATCCAATGAGGGTTGTTACGCGACCAGTAATGCATATTATGTAGGTTTACACCACCATCACTATTGAATGTGGCCTCGTCAATCCACAGTATCCTTGAAAGCAGTTGAGGGTCTTCTATTAACATGTTTGTTAACCAGTAGCAGTAATCGAGACGAATATCATAATCTCTTGCAGTCAGAGCCTGATGGAGAACTACGTGGTACGGTTGCATCCTACATCAAAATGTGTTAGTTCCTATTCTCTCTGGCCGATTTCATAAAACATGGAATATTTTCATATATTCTTTTATACCTACCTATATTCTCATAAAATACGTCGGATTGTTGTCCGAATAACACCGAAATCATCAGCGATTGTTCTTGTGCTAAGCTGTGGATTGAATTTCACATACGCTAAAACATTTATTACGTTTTCTTCAGTGCGAGTTTTACGTGTTCTACTATATATATGACGATGAATACTTCCTGTAGTCCTTAACTGATGGCCTATACGGATGAAAACCTTTGTGTTATAATGCCGTCGTTGTGGATAACGAACTGCGTAATGTCTTGCAGCAATAGTTGCATTCAAAGTAACTCGCAAGCATATCATACGCTTCTTCATTGGTCGGCATTTTTAAAATAGCTAAATTAATTTACTCACGCGACAGAGAAAACACTAAATGACAGTAACAACAGTTTGACTTGGCGCCATAAAATTAAACAATCGGATTATGTTATGTTACTCAGGTCACCCTTCAACGTATTATATAAGTGAATAAAAAAAGTAGTAAAATTGTTTTCTTGTAAGTTTCACATAATAATATTAAATAATCACCCAAACGTAGTTACGTTTTAATTTATCCCTCTTTTTTTGAATATCTCTAAGACTAAAACACGTACGATATTGCGGTTTTCACTGTATGGCGTACTTTTTAACGCTCTTTTCACATACCTTGTCAAAAATATACGTTTCCATTTGAATTTTTCAAGAAAATTGTAAAAATTAATGGAACTGTCAAATTATGCCACCTAGCGTTTGACATAGAAAGTAAATCGGCTAATTTCGGATGTCATCGAATAAAAAAATTCCTCCTCTTTCCAACAAGACCAATTTTGATGTATTCGGATGAACAATTCCTAAGTTAGGGCTACTTTTATAATAGGAAATGTAACACCCCGTACCTCACTTATTTAAACAGTATGCAAAAAAAATGACTAACGAAAGTTGTCAGAAATTATCTAAAGATTCTGAAAATGTTATGGCCGAATGAAGTTTATTATCAAAATTTTACGAAAATCTACATTTTAAATTTTGTCGTTGGCATTACGCCCCCTAGCGGTAGTTTCACAAACTTGAAAATAATTTCCAGCAGTTTCTATGGGTCACTTTATACACTTAGCAGCAGAAGTCTGCGTACAAAAAACTTCTAACACTTTAACTGAAAAAATAAGGGTCATGATCTAATGTGATAAACATGAATTTTTTTTATTTTGTGTATTAACTACATATAATTCTATTAACAATGTATGCATCAATAAAACGTACAAATAAAGACGCCTTCTCCAAAATATACTTATTTACTTAAATACGTAGTTGGCGATGTACGCTTTCCGATTTAAATAAAAGATAATCGGTGTCAATTATATTAGCAGAGGCTTAGAAGCTCAAAGTTAGAATGGACACGAAAGGAAAGGAAATTGAATTGGGAGAGAGAAAAATTATTGTAAAGTTATGGAAAGAGGGAAAATCTTTTCGAAAAATAGGAGATACTGTCGGCAGGTCACACTCTTCCATTCAAAGAGTAATTAATAATTATAAAGACACTGAAGATTACCTCTCACGTCCGCGATCTGACCGAGAGAAGCGACCCCTTTTAACTAACCGAGAGAAGCGAAAAATTGTACAGCAGGTTAGAAAAGAACCTAGGCTGACGGCAAAAAAATAGTAGAAAATGTACAAGAAGAATTTCATAAAACTATCAGCAAAGATACGGTGAGAAGGACGTTAAAAAAAGCTAACTATCACAGTCGCGTTGCACGAAAAAAGCCATTTGTGTCAGAGGTCAATCGTCAGAAGCGGATCGCCTTTGCAAAAAAACTCTTAGACAAGCCCATTGAATTCTGGGAGAAAGTTCTCTTTACAGATGAACTTGTATGGAGAAAACCTAATACTGCCCTTAATCCCGAAAATTTGAAAGCAACTGTAAAACACGGAGGTGGTGGAGTTATGGTTTGGGGGTGTATGTGCACCAAAGGGGTGGGAAGGTTGGTTTTCATAACATCGACAATGGACCATAAAATGTATATAGACATTTTAAAAGAAAATTTGAAGCCTAGCATCGAAAACTTGGGCTTGGAGCCCGAATACTTTTTTCAACAAGATAATGACCCCAAACATTGCGCCCACAACACTAAGCTTTGGCTACTATATAATACCCCAAAGCAACTTAAAATACCTCCACAATCGCCGGACTTGAATCCCATCGAACACCTCTGGGATTTACTGGAACGCAGGATTCGGCAACACAACATAACGTCGAAGGAAACGTTAAAAAATGTTATGATTGAGGAATGGGCCAAAATCAGTTCGGACGAAACGAAGAAATTAGTGCACTCCATGCCTAAACGTTTAAGGGAGGCCATTAAACCGAAAGTAAAGGTTATCCGACCTTATATTAATATAGAAACAATGATCTCATTTATGAATTTTTTATAAATACTGTCCTGACTTGTACGCACATTTTTGCATACCCTACATTTGTAGAATTTTTAGTTTTGATTTTTTTCTCTAACTACTGATTCTGTTTTGTTGAAGCATATTTTGTTAATAGAATTATATCTAGTTAATATACAAAATAAAAAAAAATCAAGTTTATCACATTAGATTATGACTTATTTTTTCAATTAAAGTATTACAAGTTTTTTGTACGCAGATTTCTGCTGCTGAGTGTATAAGAATTTTTTTATCTGAAAACTGTGCGGTCAACAGTTTCAGAGATATAGCCGGCGTCCTTTGTTAGTGGCCCACCCGGTACATTCGGAAACTGCACCTACCCCTAAAGGCAAGCAGCATTTCATCTAATGTTACATACTCGCTCACAATAAGTTTTCTTAGAATTGTCGTTGAACTTGTCAACAATAGTACGAACTGCTGCTAGTTTGTCCATTTCTTTTCTTTGACCTCTAGTTGTGGTATCGTCTAAACGAATGCATTTCAATAAGAAGACGAACCTCCGTTTTGCCATTGTAGCAGGAAATATCTCATATCCCATACCGTCTGATGACCAATACTCTGCTAGATGTGCTCTTGATCCATGATGGAGCCCAGCTAAATAAAGCAAACCCATCAGCGCTTGGATTTCTACAGGGTCGGTAGGTCTACACTCAGCCTTATCTTGGTATTTAACAGAAATTTTATCAATAAATAAATTAGTGTTTTCAACTACAATATCAATGCAGTTTCCAAACACGTACATCCAGCATTGAATGGGAGATAATGCGTCACGTGCTTCACCGACGACCCCAGGGTGAGACACTATGTTTTCGTTGCAAATTCTAATATTTCTAGGTGGAACAGCCTTTTACCATTTAGTTCCATCTTTACCAAAAAATACGAGCATCTATCGCGAATCACGGGTTGTTCATCTTCATCATCCTCGCCGTCATGCTGATGCATAATATCTGCATCTTCATTTACGTTTTCCTGCACGGTTTCTGTATCATGATCACTGATACTTAGAAAATCTGGATCTGATATCGAACTATCGTCGGACTCTTCTATTTCACTGCCCGTGCTAACTTCTTCATACAGTTTCTGTAATCTTTCTCTCTCCTTTTCATAAGGATCCATATCACAATGCTATCAAATAATAAATCATTTATTATTTTATCAAATCATATCAGAAAATTGTGTGATACTACTTACCTATTTGTAAGTATGCTATTTGAACAGATCCGGACTATGCCTGGTTATCTGTTGTAGGAAGGTGGTGAAGTAAAACGAGTAGACAATTAATTCATACTGATTTTTATTATAAAAATTTTCAGTTTATATACAAAACCTTATTACTAAAATTTGCGATTGATTCCAAAACAATCGTGTTCTATTTACAAATTTAAATTAACAATTATTTTGCGTCCTAGATTCTTGTTTGAGCACTGCTGATCGATATTGATCCTTAATCGGCAATTGATCGATGGACCTGCTGAGTTGCAGCGCTTCGTCAGGAGTTATTGCGACCGCTAACTGGGTCGGTTCGAACCATGCGTTGCCACCTTTTTAATTGTTTCCTAATTTATTTCTAATATTAAATTTTTTTATTTTTTATTTGTTTAATTAAGATTAAACAAGCTGCGACGCCAAGAAAATGACGGCTCTTCACTTCCCTTCCATAATTTGGTTGCAGGTGTTTAATGATTCATGCGGTGGTGGATGTCAGCGTAAATTGGTTCCAAATTGATATTGTGCGCTGAGTGACCCAATGTCTGTAATGGTATTCCCTCTTCGGTCTCCTTTGATTTTGATTTCTTGGTAACAGAATTTTTCTTCTTTCGGTAATTTAGACAGTATCGCACAATTAACCATGTGAGAATTGCTGCGATCAGGACTATTGCCGTTGTCGTGAAACTTGAGACGATAGAGTGATGTTTTACTAGGTGCCAAGTTCTTTCTCTTCGTCTATTAACTTCGATAGGTCATCTGACGCTTTGATGACTGTTTCTTCTTTAGTTTCTGTTGCCATCTTTGATCTTGGAATACTAAGGTGTAAGGAGAGATTCACCGGATGATTGAAGCTCTGTAGAACTGTCAATGAACTATCTCTTGACGGTGTAATGATGCTTTGTTTGGTGGTTATGATGCATTCTTGACTGATCTGGATAACGCCCGTAGTGTTCAGAGATACATCTTCTCTAATGCCGTTGCAGGTGACTGCCACTTTAAATGGCTTAGTTGATATAAACATCCACGTGTTTTTCATGTACAACTGCTTCCATATGACAGATTTAATTGCGTGCTCACAAGTTTCACATGTTGTCTTTTCTGAACGTCGATAAATCTCGTTTATTACGCAATTTGGTGAATTCTCAATGTTCTTCACCGATGATGGTACACATAGATATTGTGTTTCCTCCATCATGATGCATTGTTTAAATTCTTGGTCGCTCATTTGGAAGTACAGTTGTGTGTTGTAATCGATCGCTATTACATTGCTGACGACATCTAAAATCCAGTATGATGTGTCTTCAATCTTTAAGGGTACGGTATTTACTTTGATAAGCGTAAAGTCGATCACTTCCGCCATTGGAAAGTAGGTGTGTATTATTATGTTGTCTTGGTCGTGTGTAACTTTGGTTTTTATCATTGGATGTTGAAGGATTTGTATGTTGGATGGAAGTTTGACGTTTGCGGAGGTGATTACTTGGTTGATGGAAGCAGGAGATATGATGTCAAAAAGACTTCCTTGATTTAAGGTGATATGCATTACTTTAGTGTAGTAGTCGCTAATTTCGTTGAGGATGTTAATTACGATGTGATATGAATTTAATACGTGAAGGTTCAGTTCATTCATATCTATTTTGCTAAACCATCTCTCCATTCGGTACATGGCTTGTAGACCTTGATCCAACTTCTGACGAAACCGTTCTAGGTGAGCATACATCTTGGCTTCAGTAATGTTAATTGTGGCTAAGGCTGAGAGCATAAATTTGGTCTGGTGACTCGATGCTCTTATCAACTCTTTTTGATTGACTTCCAGCGTGTCAATGTCTCTGAATACTTCGTCGTTGACTCCAAAGATGCTTGTTAACAGGTTACCCAGAAGACCTCTTTTGTGCCTCTGATGAAGAATCGTCTTTAAGCCTTGGTGTGTCCAATTGAGATGTTTTTCTTCCTCATCCAAATGATGTAGGAGATTTTCGCACAAATTTTCCCCCATTCTCGTGACATTGTTGCATAAGTAACGAAAATCTTGTACTGCGTTTGAAGCTGTCTCCATATCAATGGTTATTTTTGTTTTATTTATTTTTGTGTCGATGCGAAATAAACTTCTTTCAATCTTGACGTGTCCGATGTCTTCGATATACAACCTGGATTTCAAGTAGTGAACATTAAAGTTAGCCGCTAATGCATTTTGGATTGTGGCCAATAACAGCATCATTGTTACTAGCATTTTAATTCCATTCGTGGAATTCGATTTTTGCCTTTGTGGTTGATAGTGAATTCTTCCATTGTTACAACTAATGTTGTGTATTTGATTATCTTCATGATTTTTCTTTTCAGTAGGCAGAGGAATCAAATTGTGGATGCTGCGTTTTAGTGTAGTACCTCCTGCCTTTTTGAGAGTTACTACTCTTACGGTGCCATCGGCTGCGGGATGAGTTTCAGCAATTTTGGCTAATGGCCACTATTTGTAGATTGCTAACTAAATATTTGATATTAGTAATAAATAATTTTTTATGCACTTTTCTATTCTCTATATTTGTAAAATAAATAACACCTCAAAATGGGGTTCAATAGTAAAGTAATTATTAAGGGAACTACCGAATTATATTACGATCACTCCGAGGTATAGTTTTATAACTCGGTAGAGTTCCATACGATTCTTACAGATTACATCTGCGAATATTGTTACACATTTGATCGGGAAAGGTTTGTCAGGACAAAATATTATGTAGCGACTATTTGGAATTTAAAAAAACAGTTTTTTATAGCGAAAACAGTTGATATTCAGATACAAGTGACCGTAGAAGTTTTGAGCAAATTAATTTAAAAAATATTTCACATAATCATTTTGTCGTGGACTCGTAGACCACACAAACGGAGGATTAAATAATTAATCATCACGTCATTAGAATCTTTCTGTGATTTTCTGATGCTGTTGAAATAGAAGATACAATCACGCATCAATTCGAATACTTCGACATTTCAATATTAAACTTGATATTGGAAACAGAAATGGAATTGAACTTTGATGAAATCTAAAAAAAAGGTACTTTTTCATATTTGTTTAGCCTTAATAGAAACATATAGGAAACGCAATAACCATTGATTGTGGAATAGGTATACAGAAGATGTTGTTTCCCCTATATTTTGATTTGCCTTACAAGAAAGGACGAGGCTTCTCTCTCCATAACGTTGGGGGGCAGTTATAAATTCGCCCCAACTGGGACGTAAACAATATCTCCGCATCGTACGGGAACTGATTGATTTTTCCCCAGTTTTCCAAGGATCCTGACCTACAGCGCCCTCGGGACTACCCCGATTCTCGAATACATCTCGCGTCGCCAATACGTGCAGCCGTCTTCCATCGAATACGCAAACATCGCTCGGGGAGAAAATACGACTCCAAACAATTACGATCCAACAAATTTTACCAAATTCTTTATAATGGTAGAACATGTTTACAACGTTCCTTTTTTCGTTCGTTTTTTTAATAAATCTTAAAAAGATCGATAATAACTTTAAGATTAATTTTTATTCCTTTTAATATCCTTTTAGACTGGAGCCACGTGCGAAAATCGAATTCTCGTCGTGATATTTTCAAGGGGGTAGCAGTTTTCTGACATCATCTGAAAGGATTCGCGTCGCCTGAAAGTCATCCTTTTTCCACCTTCCTTACTTCATACCTATTTTTATTTCCTTTTGGGTTTGGAGATAGCGCGAACGTGCACGTAACTTGAACCCCGCGCGCCTCCGTATTTGGGTTAAGTACGTCCATTAATTTACCCAGACGTCTGGGAATCTCTGCATTTCTCCTACTACCTCTAACTGCGTCCGACAAAATTGACCGATCATTCGAAAATCCGAGATGACGATACTTCCCCTTGTAATTGATTGCGGATTCTTCTCTTTCAATTCGAGTCCCATCGATCTACCCCTCTTCTTGAAAATCTACCAAACACAACGTAACCAATTAACAACGTGTTTACTCGCGTTTTCGATGATTGCATACTGCAAACAATCTCTACTGGATACAACGCCGTGTTGTTTGAATTAAATATTAAGCTCGTTATCTTCCGCAATCTTCCGCGACAGTCTGCATAATGGGAACCGAGGTTTGTTTATAATGTTTAGATAATTTAGATCGCTATTATTTTAGTTTTGCCGAATAAACAAGGCATTGTAATGGTTCTAAAATACAAACTGACGAATAATTTTCTTGTTATCTTAAGCTATGATGTTTAAAACAAATAACCCATTTAAATAAAATCATTATAATCCGGATTTTCGGTTTAGTTGTAACTAAAAAGACCACGAATTCATTTAAATCTGTAAATGTATTAAATGAAGTTTGGTTTAGATTCGAATTTAAAGCTGAATCAGATTCGTTCTTTTATAATCAACCAGGTTGAATTTGTTGAAAAAAATTGAATATTAAATAATTATTTTTTTTTAATATTGAAAATTTACGATTTAAAATTTGAAATACTTTCTTGAGACTTGATATTGCTTCTAAAAGAGTTAATACTGCTTCTACATGATTTTAAGTACTTCAAAACTTGATATTGCTTCTGAAAAACTTGAACAACTTGGGCATCTATCGCTCTCAACTTTTTTATGTTTATTTAGATAAACTCCATAACAACCATTTCGACTTAATATTTGGGTTCAAAATCAATTTGGATTTTCTACAATGTCTACATTATGGCATTTTTTCCGAACTAAAAAATCAATTGGCAACGATCTCCTTATAACTAGAAGAACCTCACTAGATAGAGTCCTATATGCACTAAGAATTTTGATTTCTAGCCTTTGCAGTCTTGTGCTGTTTAATTTTCATGGCGTCTCCCCAAAATCCCGGAACTCCCGGATCATATATGTGCTTTTCAATAAATATATTCCATACTTCAACTCTCTACCTATCATTACACCTAAGTATTTATTAAAAAAAATAATTATTTAAAAGTATTTATATGGTCGATTGTAAAAACGAATTAGCTTCAGATTCGAATCTGAATCTAACTTTAACCACATATATGTTAAGATTATCTAACATTATCATATACCTCGAATTAAAACTGGCATGTTAAGACGTGCATCTTTCAAAAAAAAATGTTTAACGTTCTAAATAATATGTGTTTAAGCTGAGAACCAAGCTCGTAATGATATCATAGTTAATAACTAATTAAGGTCAACCCAATTTTCCAACTAAGTTACTCAAGCGGCGTTAACTAGCATCTTTCATGCGCGGTTGAATCTCAGCCATCTTCCCTAATCATGTTATGTCTATGTCGATGAATTTCAAATCGCCATTCTTTGAAAATAATAATGGGTTATTATTACGTAGATTCATCGAACTCAATCATGTGTGGCAATGATCTGCGATTTTAACTTGTTAGATTTTGTTTTTTTGAGGCACTTGTTACGTCCAGTTTGGCCAATGTAATATTTCCCCGGAACTACGCGATAACCGATAGAGTCTCGTTTTGATATGACGAATTTGTTATTTTATTACGACGCATAGCAAGGGAAAGGAAACAACCAAGTTTTTGACTATATTTATGAACATTGTCATCAAGTATCAGTTACGTATCATTACATCTTGGCAATATTCAAACTCCGGCCAAAATGAATTGATGAATAACGTTACAAAATCATCAGCAAGCTTAATGAATACCGATGTTGTACTAAAAATATTAATATTGGTTAAAAATCTCTTAAGCTAGTAAGGCACTTAACCTTAGAAATAGGTGCAACGTCCAAGATAGGAAGGAGTTGCCTAACACTAACATCATCAACACCAACACATGTAGAGCGCGTTTCTGAAAGAAATTAGCACCTACACAATTATAATCAAAGCTATGGAAGGAAGGAGTTTCAAGTAGAGATCTAAACCCATTCACGAATCACGTAACTCACGCTGGCCACGCGTGAGCCACCAAAACTCATCCCAAAATCCCTCCTGAGTCCGCCACTGGTTTTTAAAGTTAAATCTAATCCATCATAAGGATTAGATTTATGATTTCGTTTTTATCCTATGCAAATCCTTATTTTACATATGAAAAACAAAAAATACTTAAACAGAATATTACTATTGTATACATTCCAAAAATACAAATTTCAAATAAACTGTTGTGTTTTTGTATTATTCGTTAATACGGACCTCCACAAATTCCGTCTTTCTGGCCAGTGTCAATCAAACTGTTCGGTAAAATATTATTATTAAAGAAATATTAAAATATTGTTCCAATCGGGTCACGCCGGTTCCCGTCGAAACCAAAGATGCTCACGAACAAGCACGTTCACGTTGAGTGGTACAAAAATTGGTGCCCGCTCGTATCGTGACTCACGTAATTTGCACATCCCTAGTTTCAAGCCAAGAAAATGGTCTTCCAAAATGTTTTTGGTGTTGTATAAGATAACTTCTGATAAATGTAAGTTTTATTGGCATGTATATCAAGATACCTTGACTAAATGTCTTCATTCTTTACGTCACTTTGTATTATATCCTCTACGCTCGCTAGAATAGCGATTTAATTACCGATCTGTTATATATTATGGTAGCTTTATGTAGTATTATAGCTTTATTATGGTGTAGCGCCTCGCACGCAAGCGACCTCGGCGGGATGAAAATGAAATCGTCTTATAGGAAACTATATATTTACTAAGATGCATAAGGAACGATTTGGCCTCAGATGGCCGAGATCGCTTGCGGACGAGGCGCTGGATATGAAATATTAACACGAAATCGTTCATTTTGGAAAAATGTAGCGTCTCGCCCGCAAGCGACCTAAGCGGGGTGAGAATGAAATCGTCTTATAGGAGACAATATATTTACTAAGATACACAAGGAACGATTTGACCTCAAAATGCCGAGGTCGCTTGCGGGCGAGGCGCTGGATATGAAATATTAACATGAAATCGGTCATTTTAGAAAAATGTTGTGCCTCGCCCGCAAACGACCTTTTCGAGGTGAGAATGAAATCGTCTTATAAGAGACTGTATATTTATTAAGATACACAAGGAACGATTTGACCTCAAATCGCCGAGGTCGCTTGCGGGCGAGGCGCTGGATATGAAATATTAACACGAAATCGTTCATTTTGGAAAAATGTAGCGCCTCGCCCGCAAGCGACCTCGGCGAGGTGAGAATGAAATCGTCTTATAAGAGACTGTATATTTATTAAGATACACAAGGAACGATTTGACCTCAAAATGCCGAGGTCGCTTGCGGGCGAGGCGCTGGATATGAAATATTAACATGAAATTGGTCATTTTAGAAAAATGTTGTGCCTCGCCCGCAAACGACCTTTTCGAGGTGAGAATGAAATCGTCTTATAAGAGACTGTATATTTATTAAGATACACAAGGAACGATTTGACCTCAAATCGCCGAGGTCGCTTGCGGGCGAGGCGCTGGATATGAAATATTAACACGAAATCGTTCATTTTGGAAAAATGTAGCGCCTCGCCCGCAAGCGACCTCGGCGAGGTGAGAATGAAATCGTCTTATAAGAGACTGTATATTTATTAAGATACACAAGGAACGATTTGACCTCAAAATGCCGAGGTCGCTTGCGGGCGAGGCGCTGGATATGAAATATTAACACGAAATCGTTCATTTTGGAAAAATGTACCGCCTCGCCCGCAAGCGACCCCGGCGGGGTGAGAACGAAATCGTCTTATAAGAGATTATATATTTACTAAGATACGCAAGGAACGATTTGACCTCAAATCGCCGAGGTCGCTTGCGGGCGAGGCGCTGGATATGAAATATTAACATGAAATCGGTCATTTTAGAAAAATGTTGTGCCTCGCCCGCAAACGACCTTTTCGAGGTGAGAATGAAATCGTCTTATAAGAGACTGTATATTTATTAAGATACACAAGGAACGATTTGACCTCAAAATGCCGAGGTCGCTTGCGGGCGAGGCGCTGGATATGAAATATTAACATGAAATCGGTCATTTTAGAAAAATGTTGTGCCTCGCCCGCAAACGACCTTTTCGAGGTGAGAATGAAA
This sequence comes from Onthophagus sagittarius, assembly GCA_036711965.1. NCBI lineage: Eukaryota > Metazoa > Arthropoda > Insecta > Coleoptera > Scarabaeidae > Onthophagus > Onthophagus sagittarius. The sequence continues at coordinate 17,860,740 of JASERS010000010.1, read as the reverse complement.
TCGTCTTATAAGAGACTGTATATTTATTAAGATACACAAGGAACGATTTGACCTCAAATCGCCGAGGTCGCTTGCGGGCGAGGCGCTGGATATGAAATATTAACACGAAATCGTTCATTTTGGAAAAATGTAGCGCCTCGCCCGCAAGCGACCTCGGCGAGGTGAGAATGAAATCGTCTTATAAGAGACTGTATATTTATTAAGATACACAAGGAACGATTTGACCTCAAAATGCCGAGGTCGCTTGCGGGCGAGGCGCTGGATATGAAATATTAACACGAAATCGTTCATTTTGGAAAAATGTACCGCCTCGCCCGCAAGCGACCCCGGCGGGGTGAGAACGAAATCGTCTTATAAGAGATTATATATTTACTAAGATACGCAAGGAACGATTTGACCTCAAATCGCCGAGGTCGCTTGCGGGCGAGGCGCTGGATATGAAATATTAACATGAAATCGGTCATTTTAGAAAAATGTTGTGCCTCGCCCGCAAACGACCTTTTCGAGGTGAGAATGAAATCGTCTTATAAGAGACTGTATATTTATTAAGATACACAAGGAACGATTTGACCTCAAATCGCCGAGGTCGCTTGCGGGCGAGGCGCTGGATATGAAATATTAACACGAAATCGTTCATTTTGGAAAAATGTAGCGCCTCGCCCGCAAGCGACCTCGGCGAGGTGAGAATGAAATCGTCTTATAAGAGACTGTATATTTATTAAGATACACAAGGAACGATTTGACCTCAAAATGCCGAGGTCGCTTGCGGGCGAGGCGCTGGATATGAAATATTAACATGAAATTGGTCATTTTAGAAAAATGTTGTGCCTCGCCCGCAAACGACCTTTTCGAGGTGAGAATGAAATCGTCTTATAAGAGACTGTATATTTATTAAGATACACAAGGAACGATTTGACCTCAAATCGCCGAGGTCGCTTGCGGGCGAGGCGCTGGATATGAAATATTAACATGAAATCGGTCATTTTAGAAAAATGTTGTGCCTCGCCCGCAAACGACCTTTTCGAGGTGAGAATGAAATCGTCTTATAAGAGACTGTATATTTATTAAGATACACAAGGAACGATTTGACCTCAAAATGCCGAGGTCGCTTGCGGGCGAGGCGCTGGATATGAAATATTAACATGAAATCGGTCATTTTAGAAAAATGTTGTGCCTCGCCCGCAAACGACCTTTTCGAGGTGAGAATGAAATCGTCTTATAAGAGACTGTATATTTATTAAGATACACAAGGAACGATTTGACCTCAAATCGCCGAGGTCGCTTGCGGGCGAGGCGCTGGATATGAAATATTAACACGAAATCGTTCATTTTGGAAAAATGTAGCGCCTCGCCCGCAAGCGACCTCGGCGAGGTGAGAATGAAATCGTCTTATAAGAGACTGTATATTTATTAAGATACACAAGGAACGATTTGACCTCAAAATGCCGAGGTCGCTTGCGGGCGAGGCGCTGGATATGAAATATTAACACGAAATCGTTCATTTTGGAAAAATGTACCGCCTCGCCCGCAAGCGACCCCGGCGGGGTGAGAACGAAATCGTCTTATAAGAGATTATATATTTACTAAGATACGCAAGGAACGATTTGACCTCAAATCGCCGAGGTCGCTTGCGGGCGAGGCGCTGGATATGAAATATTAACATGAAATCGGTCATTTTAGAAAAATGTTGTGCCTCGCCCGCAAACGACCTTTTCGAGGTGAGAATGAAATCGTCTTATAAGAGACTGTATATTTATTAAGATACACAAGGAACGATTTGACCTCAAATCGCCGAGGTCGCTTGCGGGCGAGGCGCTGGATATGAAATATTAACACGAAATCGTTCATTTTGGAAAAATGTAGCGCCTCGCCCGCAAGCGACCTCGGCGAGGTGAGAATGAAATCGTCTTATAAGAGACTGTATATTTATTAAGATACACAAGGAACGATTTGACCTCAAAATGCCGAGGTCGCTTGCGGGCGAGGCGCTGGATATGAAATATTAACATGAAATTGGTCATTTTAGAAAAATGTTGTGCCTCGCCCGCAAACGACCTTTTCGAGGTGAGAATGAAATCGTCTTATAAGAGACTGTATATTTATTAAGATACACAAGGAACGATTTGACCTCAAATCGCCGAGGTCGCTTGCGGGCGAGGCGCTGGATATGAAATATTAACACGAAATCGTTCATTTTGGAAAAATGTAGCGCCTCGCCCGCAAGCGACCTCGGCGAGGTGAGAATGAAATCGTCTTATAAGAGACTGTATATTTATTAAGATACACAAGGAACGATTTGACCTCAAAATGCCGAGGTCGCTTGCGGGCGAGGCGCTGGATATGAAATATTAACACGAAATCGTTCATTTTGGAAAAATGTACCGCCTCGCCCGCAAGCGACCCCGGCGGGGTGAGAACGAAATCGTCTTATAAGAGATTATATATTTACTAAGATACGCAAGGAACGATTTGACCTCAAATCGCCGAGGTCGCTTGCGGGCGAGGCGCTGGATATGAAATATTAACATGAAATCGGTCATTTTAGAAAAATGTTGTGCCTCGCCCGCAAACGACCTTTTCGAGGTGAGAATGAAATCGTCTTATAAGAGACTGTATATTTATTAAGATACACAAGGAACGATTTGACCTCAAATCGCCGAGGTCGCTTGCGGGCGAGGCGCTGGATATGAAATATTAACACGAAATCGTTCATTTTGGAAAAATGTAGCGCCTCGCCCGCAAGCGACCTCGGCGAGGTGAGAATGAAATCGTCTTATAAGAGACTGTATATTTATTAAGATACACAAGGAACGATTTGACCTCAAAATGCCGAGGTCGCTTGCGGGCGAGGCGCTGGATATGAAATATTAACATGAAATTGGTCATTTTAGAAAAATGTTGTGCCTCGCCCGCAAACGACCTTTTCGAGGTGAGAATGAAATCGTCTTATAAGAGACTGTATATTTATTAAGATACACAAGGAACGATTTGACCTCAAATCGCCGAGGTCGCTTGCGGGCGAGGCGCTGGATATGAAATATTAACATGAAATCGGTCATTTTAGAAAAATGTTGTGCCTCGCCCGCAAACGACCTTTTCGAGGTGAGAATGAAATCGTCTTATAAGAGACTGTATATTTATTAAGATACACAAGGAACGATTTGACCTCAAATCGCCGAGGTCGCTTGCGGGCGAGGCGCTGGATATGAAATATTAACACGAAATCGTTCATTTTGGAAAAATGTAGCGCCTCGCCCGCAAGCGACCTCGGCGAGGTGAGAATGAAATCGTCTTATAAGAGACTGTATATTTATTAAGATACACAAGGAACGATTTGACCTCAAAATGCCGAGGTCGCTTGCGGGCGAGGCGCTGGATATGAAATATTAACACGAAATCGTTCATTTTGGAAAAATGTACCGCCTCGCCCGCAAGCGACCCCGGCGGGGTGAGAACGAAATCGTCTTATAAGAGATTATATATTTACTAAGATACGCAAGGAACGATTTGACCTCAAATCGCCGAGGTCGCTTGCGGGCGAGGCGCTGGATATGAAATATTAACATGAAATCGGTCATTTTAGAAAAATGTTGTGCCTCGCCCGCAAACGACCTTTTCGAGGTGAGAATGAAATCGTCTTATAAGAGACTGTATATTTATTAAGATACACAAGGAACGATTTGACCTCAAATCGCCGAGGTCGCTTGCGGGCGAGGCGCTGGATATGAAATATTAACACGAAATCGTTCATTTTGGAAAAATGTAGCGCCTCGCCCGCAAGCGACCTCGGCGAGGTGAGAATGAAATCGTCTTATAAGAGACTGTATATTTATTAAGATACACAAGGAACGATTTGACCTCAAAATGCCGAGGTCGCTTGCGGGCGAGGCGCTGGATATGAAATATTAACATGAAATTGGTCATTTTAGAAAAATGTTGTGCCTCGCCCGCAAACGACCTTTTCGAGGTGAGAATGAAATCGTCTTATAAGAGACTGTATATTTATTAAGATACACAAGGAACGATTTGACCTCAAATCGCCGAGGTCGCTTGCGGGCGAGGCGCTGGATATGAAATATTAACATGAAATCGGTCATTTTAGAAAAATGTTGTGCCTCGCCCGCAAACGACCTTTTCGAGGTGAGAATGAAATCGTCTTATAAGAGACTGTATATTTATTAAGATACACAAGGAACGATTTGACCTCAAAATGCCGAGGTCGCTTGCGGGCGAGGCGCTGGATATGAAATATTAACATGAAATCGGTCATTTTAGAAAAATGTTGTGCCTCGCCCGCAAACGACCTTTTCGAGGTGAGAATGAAATCGTCTTATAAGAGACTGTATATTTATTAAGATACACAAGGAACGATTTGACCTCAAATCGCCGAGGTCGCTTGCGGGCGAGGCGCTGGATATGAAATATTAACATGAAATCGGTCATTTTAGAAAAATGTTGTGCCTCGCCCGCAAACGACCTTTTCGAGGTGAGAATGAAATCGTCTTATAAGAGACTGTATATTTATTAAGATACACAAGGAACGATTTGACCTCAAATCGCCGAGGTCGCTTGCGGGCGAGGCGCTGGATATGAAATATTAACACGAAATCGTTCATTTTGGAAAAATGTAGCGCCTCGCCCGCAAGCGACCTCGGCGAGGTGAGAATGAAATCGTCTTATAAGAGACTGTATATTTATTAAGATACACAAGGAACGATTTGACCTCAAAATGCCGAGGTCGCTTGCGGGCGAGGCGCTGGATATGAAATATTAACATGAAATTGGTCATTTTAGAAAAATGTTGTGCCTCGCCCGCAAACGACCTTTTCGAGGTGAGAATGAAATCGTCTTATAAGAGACTGTATATTTATTAAGATACACAAGGAACGATTTGACCTCAAATCGCCGAGGTCGCTTGCGGGCGAGGCGCTGGATATGAAATATTAACATGAAATCGGTCATTTTAGAAAAATGTTGTGCCTCGCCCGCAAACGACCTTTTCGAGGTGAGAATGAAATCGTCTTATAAGAGACTGTATATTTATTAAGATACACAAGGAACGATTTGACCTCAAAATGCCGAGGTCGCTTGCGGGCGAGGCGCTGGATATGAAATATTAACATGAAATCGGTCATTTTAGAAAAATGTTGTGCCTCGCCCGCAAACGACCTTTTCGAGGTGAGAATGAAATCGTCTTATAAGAGACTGTATATTTATTAAGATACACAAGGAACGATTTGACCTCAAATCGCCGAGGTCGCTTGCGGGCGAGGCGCTGGATATGAAATATTAACACGAAATCGTTCATTTTGGAAAAATGTAGCGCCTCGCCCGCAAGCGACCTCGGCGAGGTGAGAATGAAATCGTCTTATAAGAGACTGTATATTTATTAAGATACACAAGGAACGATTTGACCTCAAAATGCCGAGGTCGCTTGCGGGCGAGGCGCTGGATATGAAATATTAACACGAAATCGTTCATTTTGGAAAAATGTACCGCCTCGCCCGCAAGCGACCCCGGCGGGGTGAGAACGAAATCGTCTTATAAGAGATTATATATTTACTAAGATACGCAAGGAACGATTTGACCTCAAATCGCCGAGGTCGCTTGCGGGCGAGGCGCTGGATATGAAATATTAACATGAAATCGGTCATTTTAGAAAAATGTTGTGCCTCGCCCGCAAACGACCTTTTCGAGGTGAGAATGAAATCGTCTTATAAGAGACTGTATATTTATTAAGATACACAAGGAACGATTTGACCTCAAATCGCCGAGGTCGCTTGCGGGCGAGGCGCTGGATATGAAATATTAACACGAAATCGTTCATTTTGGAAAAATGTAGCGCCTCGCCCGCAAGCGACCTCGGCGAGGTGAGAATGAAATCGTCTTATAAGAGACTGTATATTTATTAAGATACACAAGGAACGATTTGACCTCAAAATGCCGAGGTCGCTTGCGGGCGAGGCGCTGGATATGAAATATTAACACGAAATCGTTCATTTTGGAAAAATGTACCGCCTCGCCCGCAAGCGACCCCGGCGGGGTGAGAACGAAATCGTCTTATAAGAGATTATATATTTACTAAGATACGCAAGGAACGATTTGACCTCAAATCGCCGAGGTCGCTTGCGGGCGAGGCGCTGGATATGAAATATTAACACGAAATCGTTCATTTTGGAAAAATGTAGCGCCTCGCCCGCAAGCGACCTCGGCGGAGTGAGAACGAAATCGTCTTCTAGGAGACTATATATTTACTAAGATACACAAGGAACGATTTGCCCTCAAAATGCCGAGGTCGCTTGCGGGTGAGGCGCTAGATATGAAATATTAACACGAAATCGTTCATTTTGGTAAATTGTAGCGCCTCGCCCGCAAGCGACCTCGGCGGGGTGAGAATGAAATCATCTTATAAGAGATTATATATTTACTAAGATACACAAGGAACGATTTGGCCTCAAATCGCCGAGGTCACTTGCGGGCGAGGCGCTGGATATGAAATATTAACACGAAATCGTTCATTTTGGAAAAATGTTGCGCCTCGCCCGCAAGCGACCTCGGCGGGGTGAGAATGAAATCGTCTTATAAGAGATTATATATTTACTAAGATACACAAGGAACGATTTGACCTCAAAATGCCGAGGTCGCTTGCGGGCGAGGCGCTGGATATGAAATATTAACACGAAATCGTTCATTTTGGAAAAATGTACCGCCTCGCCCGCAAGCGACCCCGGCGGGGTGAGAACGAAATCGTCTTATAAGAGATTATATATTTACTAAGATACGCAAGGAACGATTTGACCTCAAATCGCCGAGGTCGCTTGCGGGCGAGGCGCTGGATATGAAATATTAACATGAAATCGGTCATTTTAGAAAAATGTTGTGCCTCGCCCGCAAACGACCTTTTCGAGGTGAGAATGAAATCGTCTTATAAGAGACTGTATATTTATTAAGATACACAAGGAACGATTTGACCTCAAATCGCCGAGGTCGCTTGCGGGCGAGGCGCTGGATATGAAATATTAACACGAAATCGTTCATTTTGGAAAAATGTAGCGCCTCGCCCGCAAGCGACCTCGGCGAGGTGAGAATGAAATCGTCTTATAAGAGACTGTATATTTATTAAGATACACAAGGAACGATTTGACCTCAAAATGCCGAGGTCGCTTGCGGGCGAGGCGCTGGATATGAAATATTAACACGAAATCGTTCATTTTGGAAAAATGTACCGCCTCGCCCGCAAGCGACCCCGGCGGGGTGAGAACGAAATCGTCTTATAAGAGATTATATATTTACTAAGATACGCAAGGAACGATTTGACCTCAAATCGCCGAGGTCGCTTGCGGGCGAGGCGCTGGATATGAAATATTAACACGAAATCGTTCATTTTGGAAAAATGTAGCGCCTCGCCCGCAAGCGACCTCGGCGGAGTGAGAACGAAATCGTCTTCTAGGAGACTATATATTTACTAAGATACACAAGGAACGATTTGCCCTCAAAATGCCGAGGTCGCTTGCGGGTGAGGCGCTAGATATGAAATATTAACACGAAATCGTTCATTTTGGTAAATTGTAGCGCCTCGCCCGCAAGCGACCTCGGCGGGGTGAGAATGAAATCATCTTATAAGAGATTATATATTTACTAAGATACACAAGGAACGATTTGGCCTCAAATCGCCGAGGTCACTTGCGGGCGAGGCGCTGGATATGAAATATTAACACGAAATCGTTCATTTTGGAAAAATGTTGCGCCTCGCCCGCAAGCGACCTCGGCGGGGTGAGAATGAAATCGTCTTATAAGAGATTATATATTTACTAAGATACACAAGGAACGATTTGACCTCAAAATGCCGAGGTCGCTTGCGGGCGAGGCGCTGGATATGAAATATTAACACGAAATCGTTCATTTTGGAAAAATGTACCGCCTCGCCCGCAAGCGACCCCGGCGGGGTGAGAACGAAATCGTCTTATAAGAGATTATATATTTACTAAGATACGCAAGGAACGATTTGACCTCAAATCGCCGAGGTCGCTTGCGGGCGAGGCGCTGGATATGAAATATTAACACGAAATCGTTCATTTTGGTAAATTGTAGCGCCTCGCCCGCAAGCGACCTCGGCGGGGTGAGAATGAAATCGTCTTATAAGAGATTATATATTTACTAAGATACACAAGGAACGATTTGACCTCAAATCGCCGAGGTCGCTTGCGGGCGAGGCGCTGGATATGAAATATTAACACGAAATCGTTCATTTTGGAAAAATGTTGCGCCTCGCCCACAAGCGACCTCGGCGAGGTGAGAATGAAATCGTCTTATAAGAGATTATATATTTACTAAGATACACAAAGAACGATTTGACCTCAAATCGCCGAGGTCGCTTGCGGGCGAGGCGTTAGATATGAAATATTAACACGAAATCGTTCATTTTGGAAAATTGTAGCGCCTCGCCCGCAAGCGACCTCGGCGGGGTGAGAATGAAATCATCTTATAAGAGATTATATATTTACTAAGATACACAAGGAACGATTTGGCCTCAAATCGCCGAGGTCGCTTGCGGACGAGGCGCTAGATATGAAATATTAACACGAAATCGTTCATTTTGGAAAAATGTAGCGCCTCGCCCGCAAGCGACCTCGGCGGGGTGAGAATGAAATCGTCTTATAAGAGATTATATATTTACTAAGATACACAAGGAACGATTTGACCTCAAATCGCCGAGGTCGCTTGCGGGCGAGGCGCTGGATACGAAATAGTAATACGAAATCGTTCATTTTGGTAAATTGTAGCGCCTCGCCCGCAAGCGACCTCGGCGGGGTGAGAATGAAATCGTCTTATAAGAGATTATATATTTACTAAGATACACAAGGAACGATTTGGCCTCAAATCGCCGAGGTCACTTGCGGGTGAGGCGCTGGATATGAAATATTAACACGAAATCGTTCATTTTGGAAAAATGTTGCGCCTCGCCCGCAAGCGACCCCGGCGGGGTGAGAATGAAATCGTCTTGTAAGAGACTGTATATTTACTAAGATACACAAGGAACGATTTGACCTCAAATCGCCGAGGTCGCTTGCGGGCGAGGCGCTGGATATGAAATATTAGCACGAAATCGTTCATTTTGGAAAAATGTTGCGCCTCGCCCGCAAGCGACCTCGGCGGGGTGAGAATGAAATCGTCTTATAAGGGATTATATATTTACTACGATACACAAGGAACGATTTGACCTCAAATCGCCGAGGTCTCTTGCGAGCGAAGCGCTGGATATGAAATATTAACACGAAATCGTTCATTTTGGAAAAATGTAGTGCCTCGCCCGCAAGCGACCTCGGCGGGGTGAGAATGAAATCGTCTTGTAAGAGACTGTATATTTACTAAGATACACAAGGAACGATTTGACCTCAAATCGCCGAGGTCGCTTGCGGGCGAGGCGCTGGATATGAAATATTAGCACGAAATCGTTCATTTTGGAAAAATGTTGCGCCTCGCCCGCAAGCGACCTCGGCGGGGTGAGAATGAAATCGTCTTATAAGGGATTATATATTTACTAAGATACACAAGGAACGATTTGACCTCAAATCGCCGAGGTCTCTTGCGAGCGAAGCGCTGGATATGAAATATTAACACGAAATCGTTCATTTTGGAAAAATGTAATGTCTCGCCCGTAAACGACCTTTTCGAGGTGAGAATGAAATCGTCTTATAAGAGATTATATATTTACTAAGATACACAAGGAACGATTTGGCCTCAAATCGCCAAGGTCGCTTGCGGGCGAGGCGCTAGATATGAAATATTAACACGAAATCGTTCATTTTGGAAAATTGTAGCGCCTCGCCCGCAAGCGACCTCGGCGGAGTGAGAACGAAATCGTCTTCTAGGAGACTATATATTTACTAAGATACACAAGGAACGATTTGCCCTCAAAATGCCGAGGTCGCTTGCGGACGAGGCGCTGGATATGAAATATTAACACGAAATCGTTCATTTTGGAAAAATGTAGCGCCTCGCCCGCAAGCGACCTCGGCGGGGTGAGAATGAAATCATCTTATAAGAGATTATATATTTACTAAGATACACAAGGAACGATTTGGCCTCAAATCGCCGAGGTCGCTTGCGGGCGAGGTGTTAGATATGAAATATTAACACGAAATCGTTCATTTTGGAAAAATGTAGCGCCTCGCCCGCAAGCGACCTCGGCGGGGTGAGAATGAAATCATCTTATAAGAGATTATATATTTACTAAGATACACAAGGAACGATTTGGCCTCAAATCGCCGAGGTCGCTTGCGGGCGAGGCGCTAGATATGAAATATTAACACGAAATCGTTCATTTTGGAAAAATGTAGCGCCTCGCCCGCAAGCGATCTCGGCGGAATAACGATGAAATCGTCTTATAGGAGACTTTATGTATTTATTAAGATATACAAGCAATGTTTTCGTCTCAAATCGCCGAGGTCACTTGCGGGCGAGACGCTACATTTGAAATATGTCTATAAAATCGTTCATATTGGAAAATTGTAGCGCCTCGCCCGCAAACGATTTCGGCGGAGTGAGATCGTTGATGAGATATACAAGGAATATTTTTGCTTCAAATCACCGAGGCCGCTTGCCTCGAGTGAGTATTAGAAAGCTTTATGAGAAGATAATGAACATGATAGCTTTTATACTAATTTATACTAAAAATTGACATCTTATTTTTGCAGTATTGATACCACATAAATTTTTTTAAGACAAAAAAGAAAGTAAAATATTATCAGGTAAACTTGGTATAAAAAAATAATGGGAAGTTGATTTATAGCAGTTAGGAAGAGATTTATGGTCGAAATTAAAGCTAAAAGATCATATTTTAAGATAATTCATAGAGTTTGTGAAAAAACCTTCATGAAATATAAAATACTTGTTAAAATTTCGTTATCATTCCAAAAGATTTCCTTTTTTTGCGCGTTTTGTTTTAGGTAGGTTATAAAGGGGGGTTTTACTTCAAGAGAATATCCACCGCAGAGGTTAAATAGCTGCTCCTAGGGTACGTAAACCGCCCCCAGTTTGTTCGGCGGCGGAGATACGCGCACGAAATATTTTATTCACGTACCAACCTCTTGTTACCTTACAACGTGTACTACTTCAAAAGTTAACGCCCCTTTGTTCTCGGGCGTTGATTGATGTTGGAAATGCAACGAACGCTTAAACAGTCAAGATGTTTCGTTGCCTTTGCTTTCTTCTATTTCGCAATTTTCTAAATAAAACCACAAAAATAATACAATTATTAATTTATACAATAAATACATTAACAATGAATATTCATAACAGCAGGATTAATAATATCCATTAATGTATAAACTCGTTAACACCGTAATAATTTATTACTTTTGTTTGGTTTTAAATTGGGAAATAATGCACGGAAATGTTTTAATATAACGGGTTAATTTTGATTACGAGACCGTCAATATTTTCATTTAATTTATCTCCTCTGTATAGTTAATTGTTTGTCATTTCGAACGTAATATCAACTTGTGAAATGAATATATTACCGTTAATGTTGTTATTGTCCCCGGTAAAAAAGATTTAATTTAAATCGCAACGATAATTATCTCTTTCGCTTTTATTTCCGGCATAATGGATGTAAAAAGAATCTCCATTCATTAAATTCGGGTCACAAAACCGTAACAAAAAATTTTTTTTAAATAAAAGGCACGTTGCGAAAGGTTGAAGGGTATTCATAAAAAAGCTTTAAAAGTGGCGTTAAAAAAGATTTTTTTTTTAATATAAACCATTTTTTGGGATGTTATGAAAAATTTTATTCCTTTTAATTGCTTATTAGTTGAAATTTTGAATGAAATTAATTTAATAAGAAACGTTTTTCTCCTTTGGGAAGTAAAAATCGTTGGGAAATAACCAAGCTAATGTTTATTTCAGCAGCTCTTCGCGTAATGAAATCACCAATGAACGACATTTTCCGATATTTCTCTTCGCCCACGGGGAGGCGAATCGAAAAGGTCCCGGTGAGGGGATTGAGTTGAGGGGATGACGATCTTCCTGGAAAACCACAAGGCCAACCCGCTAAATTGCTTAATAAATATTTACCCAGCATTTGCCAGGGACAAAGCCGTAATAACAGCGTTAAGAATATAATTAAGGGGGTTCGAACGTGCGAGGGGAAAGGGGGAAGGCGGTTACGATTAAATTTCCTAGTTTTAATTAAATCAACGCTATAATTTATAAGGTAAGTTCGGTTAACCCTCCCTTTATGTCCTAGTTTAGTCCTTGATTCGTGACCGATTTTTCGAACGATTAAAATTAACACATTAAAAGATGATGTTATAAATTACTTTTGAGGTTTTAAGAAATTGTTTGCGCCAAATTATAAATTTAAAGCACATTAACTGTGCTTTAAAGCAACAAAATACACTCCATGATTGTTATATACCAATTTCTTTTATATCAAATAATTTAGCAATAAACTTTTTTATAGCTTATCAAAAAAAATCGCTTCATTGGCAATAAAAATTTCCATTTATTCCCTCCTTTGTGCAAAAAAGAAATTGGTAATTTAATCCCTTTTAACTTCCTCCGATCGGTGACTTTTTCTCGATTTTATTTTTAATATCAACGTCAAAAGAATCGACGATGCTGGCAACTGCTTCAGAGGGTTGGGGGAGAAAACGGCGACGCCGCAACGTTAACAACCTTTAAAAGTGTCCCCGTTTTCAAGGACAATTAACCAGAACTTTTCCCATCCCCTAATTGCTTACTAAAACTTTTCCACACGGGAAGTCTATAAAACAGCTTTAAAACGAAACTTTTCTGAAGACGACCTTTTTCGGAGGCGCAAATTAAATAAAACCAATTTATATATTGGACGTATTAACGCCATAAAATGTGTCGGTTTCCTATTCGGATCGAAATTTAGATTGAAAGTCGACTAAAAAAAGGATATTTCTGCAATAAATCGGTTTGCGTTGTTGGAGTTGAGTAGAAATGCGTTCCGAAAATGGGTTTCATAAAAATTTATTGCAAACTCCCGGCGAATATTCGCAGATCTCGTAATCTGCTTACGAACGGCAACGCGGGGGTTCACCGTAAATCACGCGGTTGACGCTCGCGGAGATATGCTCGAAAGCTGGAATAAAACCAAGAGAAAGAGACTATCTCGAAATGGGTGCGATACAAAGCTACGGAGCCTCTCTAATTATCCATACGGCCCTTTAATCTTCCAGAATATCCGGTCCGTTAATGAACCTATTCAAGATTATTATCCGGATTATGCACTTAAAGCTAATAGTTCCTTATAATTATCTAGACTTTATCTCCATCGTTTTCGATAACCGTATAACATCTTTATCAACTCATTTTAAGATATAATACCCCCTTTTTTTAGACAAATTAAAAAATTATTTCTAAATAAATTAAGATTATTAAAAAAATCTTGGAAAAATTCAAAAAATTAAAAAATAGATAATTTTAAATCAAAATTTGATTCAAATGCTTCAAAATTTGAAAAAAAATGTAAAAAAGAATATATATTTTAAGGTATGCAACCCAAATAACAAAGACGCAAAATTGGTTGACTCACCCATTTCCTTTTGAGACATTTTCTTTTTGGGATAAAATATCTATTAATTAAAATAGAAATCATCTTAATTAAATCCACCTAAAATAATCGTTTTTATTTAAATAAAATAAAAAAAACATTTTATGTTTTTACCTAACTTAGAATCCATGCAAATAAATCTTATTTAATAATTTTCGTATCATAATCGTTTATAATCGATCTTCTCCAAATGAACAAGAGGTTTTAATTGTTCAGCAAACAATCTCATATCTTCAGCGATTGCATCATAACCTTTCGGGGCTAAAACGGATAACTCGACCAAATAACTTTGCGAAATCAATTCCAAATTTTCCGGTTTATTTCCCGGCCCGCATTTGCAAATTTTTGAGACAGTAATCTTCATTCGACCCTTTCTGAACATGTACCCACGAGCGGTGTACTCAAAATCTAATCGGCAACCGAGTTCTTGCAAAAATTCCACGATTGCTGAATTACAGGCTACATCTATGCTCGATCTCACTATGGTAGGTCGGTTTTTGTCTAATTCTTGTTGCCCAATGTATCTTAGTTGATAGGGAGCGTCTTGATAGTCCAAAGCTCTCCTAACTCGTAATGGAAGGGCGGATGTTCCCGGGGTGTTCATACCCAATGTGAAGCACATTTCGTGGTCATAAAAGGTTTCAGCACCATCGTCGACGTTGTCGCATAACCCACGTAAACGATGAAGTAGTACTTCCACGTATTGATCCACAACGGAACCTTGGAGAAGATATTCTTGGTTCGGAATGATGTTTATTGCAGAAGCTAAGTTATCTTTTACTGAATTACTTGTCATTTTTTTGTGTTGGGGCGTAAATTTTCTTCTAATTAAGTTAATTCAGTTATATTAGTTAAATATGAGCGCAATTTTATTCTTTTTTTAGAAAATGTTGATTTTATTTGAGGTTATTGAATGACATTTTCAAACATAACCTCACAAATTTTTGGGATAACTTCATATCGCTCTAAAATTTAAATTTTTAAATTCTTCTTATAATGTTCTATAATATCTTTTAATTAAATAAAAATTGTTGTTATTAACGCTAATATTGATGAAAAAATCAAATTTGTTAATTACTTTTTTAGTTTTTAAAGACTTTAATTAATTTGATATGAAGTTAGTTATTTCAAAGAAATTTTATTCAAAGAATTTTAATCAAATTAAAACGAATTTAAGGTAATTTTTAACTAATTTTGACCTAAATTTAAAGTGTTTGTAATAATAATAATAAATTTTATTGCTTTAATCATTTTAAGCAAATTTAATCTTGCAATAAAACCGTATTTTAAACCAAATTAACTTTAAATTTTGCTAAATTTCGTTAGTTTACAATAAAATTAAAAGAAATATGCTCTATTTTAACATAATAATTGTTTAATTTAATTAATAAACAATTTTAGTTTGGTTAATTAAAAAAAAATTAAGTTGTCGGATTGCCGTTGCTAAGCAACCAAGCGCGTTTTCGATGAAAACAAAGAAATTATCAAAAATGTCAAGATGTTTGGAGATTTTTCAAAGAATTTTTATCGAATTAAAACGAATTCAAGGAATTTTGATCGAATTAAAACGAATTCAAGGAAGTCTTTAACTAATTTTGGACTAAATTTAAGGTAATTATTCTAAATTTTGCTGTATTAATAATTTTAACTAAATCTAACCTCGCAGTAAAACCGCATTGAGAGGTTTTCTGGCTGTTTTAAACTGTTTTAGCTTTAAATTGTGCTTAATTTTCTTAGTTAACAAGAAAATTTATGCTTAATTTTAATACAATAATTGTTTAATTTAATGAATAAACAATTTTAGTTAAAAAAAAATTAAGTTGCCGGATTGCCGTTGCTAAGCAACCAAGCGCGTTTCGATGAAAACAAAGAAATTATCAAAAATGTCAAGATGTTTGGAGATTTTTCAAAGAATTTTTATCGAATTAAAACGAATTCAAGGAATTTTGATCGAATTAAAACGAATTCAAGGAAGTCTTTAACTAATTTTGGACTAAATTTAAGGTAATTATTCTAAATTTTGCTGTATTAATAATTTTAACTAAATCTAACCTCGCAGTAAAACCGCATTGAGAGGTTTTCTGGCTGTTTTAAACTGTTTTAGCTTTAAATTGTGCTTAATTTTCTTAGTTAACAAGAAAATTTATGCTTAATTTTAATACAATAATTGTTTAATTTAATTAATAAACAATTTTAGTTAAAAAAATTAAGTTGTCGGATTGCCGTTGCTAAGCAACCAAGCGCGTTTTCCATGAAAACAAAGAAATTATCAAAAATGTCAAGATGTTTGGAGATTTTTCAAAGAATTTTTATCGAATTAAAACGAATTCAAGGAATTTTGATCGAATTAAAACGAATTCAAGGAAGTCTTTAACTAATTTTGGACTAAATTTAAGGTAATTATTCTAAATTTTGCTGTATTAATAATTTTAACTAAATCTAACCTCGCAGTAAAACCGCATTGAGAGGTTTTCTGGCTGTTTTAAACTGTTTTAGCTTTAAATTGTGCTTAATTTTCTTAGTTAACAAGAAAATTTATGCTTAATTTTAATACAATAATTGTTTAATTTAATTAATAAACAATTTTAGTTAAAAAAAATTAAGTTGTCGGATTGCCGTTGCTAAGCAACCAAGCGCGTTTTCGATGAAAACAAAGAAATTATCAAAAATGTCAAGATGTTTGGAGATTTTTCAAAGAATTTTTATCGAATTAAAACGAATTCAAGGAATTTTGATCGAATTAAAACGAATTCAAGGAAGTCTTTAACTAATTTTGGACTAAATTTAAGGTAATTATTCAAAATTTTGCTGTATTAATAATTTTAACTAAATCTAACCTCGCAGTAAAACCGCATTGAGAGGTTTTCTGGCTGTTTTAAACTGTTTTAGCTTTAAATTGTGCTTAATTTTCTTAGTTAACAAGAAAATTTATGCTTAATTTTAATACAATAATTGTTTAATTTAATGAATAAACAATTTTAGTTAAAAAAAAATTAAGTTGCCGGATTGCCGTTGCTAAGCAACCAAGCGCGTTTCGATGAAAACAAAGAAATTATCAAAAATGTCAAGATGTTTGGAGATTTTTCAAAGAATTTTTATCGAATTAAAACGAATTCAAGGAATTTTGATCGAATTAAAACGAATTCAAGGAAGTCTTTAACTAATTTTGGACTAAATTTAAGGTAATTATTCTAAATTTTGCTGTATTAATAATTTTAACTAAATCTAACCTCGCAGTAAAACCGCATTGAGAGGTTTTCTGGCTGTTTTAAACTGTTTTAGCTTTAAATTGTGCTTAATTTTCTTAGTTAACAAGAAAATTTATGCTTAATTTTAATACAATAATTGTTTAATTTAATGAATAAACAATTTTAGTTAAAAAAAAATTAAGTTGTCGGATTGCCGTTGCTAAGCAACCAAGCGCGTTTTCGATGAAAACAAAGAAATTATCAAAAATGTCAAGATGTTTGGAGATTTTTCAAAGAATTTTGATCGAATTAAAACGAATTCAAGGAAGTCTTTAACTAATTTTGGACTAAATTTAAGGTAATTATTCTAAATTTTGCTGTATTAATAGTTTTAACTAAATCTAACCTCGCAGTAAAACCGCATTGAGAGATTTTCTGGCTGTTTTAAACTGTTTTAGCTTTAAATTGTGCTTAATTTTACTACAATAATTATTTAATTTAATTAAGAAACTATTTTAGTTAAAAAAAATTAAGTTGTCGAATTGTCGTTGCTAAGCAACCAAGTCCGTTTCGATGAAAACAAAGAAATTATCAAAAATGTCAAGATGTTTGGAGATTTTTCAAAGAATTTTTATCGAATTAAAACGAATTCAAGGAAGTCTTTAACTAATTTTGGACTAAATTTAAGGTAATTATTCTAAATTTTGCTGTATTAATAATTTTAACTAAATCTAACCTCGCAGTAAAACCGCATTGAGAGGTTTTCTGGCTGTTTTAAACTGTTTTAGCTTTAAATTGTGCTTAATTTTCTTAGTTAACAAGAAAATTTATGCTTAATTTTAATACAATAATTGTTTAATTTAATGAATAAACAATTTTAGTTAAAAAAAAATTAAGTTGCCGGATTGCCGTTGCTAAGCAACCAAGCGCGTTTCGATGAAAACAAAGAAATTATCAAAAATGTCAAGATGTTTGGAGATTTTTCAAAGAATTTTGATCGAATTAAAACGAATTCAAGGAAGTCTTTAACTAATTTTGGACTAAATTTAAGGTGATTATTCTAAATTTTACTCTATTAATAGTTTTAACTAAATCTAACCTCACAGTAAAACCGCATTGAGAGATTTTCTGGCTGTTTTAAACTGTTTTAGCTTTAAATTGTGCTTAATTTTCTTAGTTAACAAGAAAATTTATGCTTAATTTTAATACAATAATTGTTTAATTTAATTAATAAACAATTTTAGTTAAAAAAATTAAGTTGTCGGATTGCCGTTGCTAAGCAACCAAGCGCGTTTTCGATGAAAACCAAGAAATTATCAAAAATGTCAAGATGTTTGGAGATTTTTCAAAGAATTTTTATCGAATTAAAACGAATTCAAGGAATTTTGATCGAATTAAAACGAATTCAAGGAAGTCTTTAACTAATTTTGGACTAAATTTAAGGTAATTATTCTAAATTTTGCTGTATTAATAATTTTAACTAAATCTAACCTCGCAGTAAAACCGCATTGAGAGGTTTTCTGGCTGTTTTAAACTGTTTTAGCTTTAAATTGTGCTTAATTTTTTTAGTTAACAAGAAAATTTATGCTTAATTTTAATACAATAATTGTTTAATTTAATTAATAAACAATTTTAGTTAAAAAAATTAAGTTGTCGGATTGCCGTTGCTAAGCAACCAAGCGCGTTTTCGATGAAAACAAAGAAATTATCAAAAATGTCAAGATGTTTGGAGATTTTTCAAAGAATTTTTATCGAATTAAAACGAATTCAAGGAAGTCTTTAACTAATTTTGGACTAAATTTAAGGTAATTATTCTAAATTTTGCTGTATTAATAGTTTTAACTAAATCTAACCTCGCAGTAAAACCGCATTGAGAGATTTTCTGGCTGTTTTAAACTGTTTTAGCTTTAAATTGTGCTTAATTTTCTTAGTTAACAAGAAAATTTATGCTTAATTTTACTACAATAATTATTTAATTTAATTAAGAAACTATTTTAGTTAAAAAAAATTAAGTTGTCGAATTGTCGTTGCTAAGCAACCAAGTCCGTTTCGATGAAAACAAAGAAATTATCAAAAATGTCAAGATGTTTGGAGATTTTTCAACGAATTTTGATCGAATTAAAACGAATTCAAGCAAGTGTTTAACTAATTTTGGACTAAATTTAAGGTAATTATTCTAAATTTTACTCTATTAATAGTTTTAACTAAATCTAACCTCGCAGTAAAACCGCATTGAGAGGTTTTCTGGCTGTTTTAAACTGTTTTAGCTTTAAATTGTGCTTAATTTTCTTAGTTAACAAGAAAATTTATGCTTAATTTTAATACAAT
The DNA here is from genome assembly GCA_036711965.1 of Onthophagus sagittarius. Taxonomy (NCBI): domain Eukaryota; kingdom Metazoa; phylum Arthropoda; class Insecta; order Coleoptera; family Scarabaeidae; genus Onthophagus; species Onthophagus sagittarius. The sequence goes on along the minus strand of JASERS010000010.1, from coordinate 17,841,642 downwards.
AATTGTTTAATTTAATTAATAAACAATTTTAGTTAAAAAAAATTAAGTTGCCGGATTGCCGTTGCTAAGCAACCAAGCGCGTTTCGATGAAAACAAAGAAATTATCAAAAATGTCAAGATGTTTGGAGATTTTTCAAAGAATTTTGATCGAATTAAAACGAATTCAAGGAAGTCTTTAACTAATTTTGGACTAAATTTAAGGTGATTATTCTAAATTTTACTCTATTAATAGTTTTAACTAAATCTAACCTCGCAGTAAAACCGCATTGAGAGGTTTTCTGGCTGTTTTAAACTGTTTTAGCTTTAAATTGTGCTTAATTTTCTTAGTTACCAAGAAAATTTATGCTTAATTTTACTACAATAATTATTTAATTTAATTAAGAAACAATTTTAGTTAAAAAAAATTAAGTTGTCGAATTGTCGTTGCTAAACAACCAAGTCCGTTTCGATGAAAACAAAGAAATTATCAAAAATGTCAAGATGTTTGGAGATTTTTCAACGAATTTTGATCGAATTAAAACGAATTCAAGGAAGTCTTTAACTAATTTTCGACTAAATTTAAGGTAATTATTCTAAATTTTGCTGTATTAATAGTTTTAACTAAATCTAACCTCGCAGTAAAACCGCATTGAGAAGTTTTCTGGCTGTTTTAAACTGTTTTAGCTTTAACCTTTCGGTACACGCACCGGACTCTCACTCCGGGTTCTGCACCCTCTATTGTTTAACAGAAAAGGCAACATTTTTACCGACATAATTATGTCATTTTAGTGTCAAAAATTTCTTAGTGTACAACACAGTAAAATACGAATATGAATACGATAGCGAAGAAAAATACTCTTTGAAGGTGAAGACTGAAGCTTTTCAAAAAATTTTGCAGACGGTAAGATGTTTTTTTTCCGTTCAAAATGGCTTCTTATCTGATTAGAAGAAACGAAGAAGATAATGAAAGCTGTAGAACATAAATGCCCCGAAAAATGTGCAGCGCATTCAACGCGGGCATTTATTTGCCTATCGCAAATTTTATGATAATAAAAAAATTTTTTAAATTATTGTCTTAAAAAGGATACAAATTAAAGTCTCTAGATTTATAAAGTACCGCGGCTTCCAGAAGACTGTTACTGCTTCTAGAGGATTTAAAATACTTCCAGACGACTTACAATGCTTTCAGATAACTTGATATAGCATCTAGAAAACTTAAAATGTTTCCAGAAGACTTGATATTGTTACCTCTAGATGATTTGATACTGTTTTAAGAAAACTTTATATTGCTTTCAGAAGACTTGAATTTCTGGACTGATATTTCTAGAAGACTTAAAACGATGAATTTACAAATGTCTTACAATGCATCCAGACGACTTACAATGCTTACAGATGACTTACAACGCTTTTAGAAGCCTTCTAGAGGACTTGAAGTGTGTCCAGACGACCTACAATGCTTCCAAAGTACTTTATGTCGCTGTTAGAAGACTGAAGATGCTTCCAGAAGACTTGATATTGTATCTAAGAAACTTGATATGGTTTCTAGAATACTTGGAATGTTTTCAGAAGACTGATACTGCTTCTAGAAAACTTAAAATATTTCCAGATGACTTACAATGTTTCCAGAAGACCTTATACTTACTTTTAGAAGACTTGAAATACTTCAAAATTACTTGAAGTGCTTCCAAAGGACTGGATACTACTTCCAGAAGACTTGATACTGCTTCTAGATATTTTAAAATGCCTCCTAAAGCTTTGATACTGCCCCTATAAGACTTTATACTGCTTCTAGACGATTTCAAATGCTTTCAGAAAACTTGAGAAGTTTCTAAAAGACTTGATACTGCTTCTAGATATTTTAAAATGCTTCCAAAAGATTAGATATAGCCCCTGTAAGACTTTATACTATTTCTGGAAGATTTGAAATGCTTTCAGAAGACTCGAGAAGATTCCAGAAGACTTGATACTGCTTCTAGATGTTTTAAAATGCTTCCTAAAGGCTTGATACTGTTCCTGTAAGACTTTATACTGCTTCCAGAAGATTTCAAATGCTTTCAGAAGACTTGAGAAGTTTCCAAAAGACTTGATACTGCTTCTAGAAGATTTTAATAATTAAGACATGATACTGCTTCTAGATATTTTAAAATGCTTCCAAAAGATTAGATATAGCCCCTGTAAGACTTTATACTGTTTCTGGAAGATTTGAAATGCTTTCAGAAGACTCGAGAAGATTCCAGAAGACTTGATACTACTTCTAGAAGATTTAAAATGGTTACAAAAGTCTCGATATTGGCTCAGGTAGGCTTAATATTGGTTCTAGAAGATCTAAATTGCTTCCAAAACATTTGGAATGCTAACAAAAGATTTGATATTGCTGTCAGAATAATAATAATAATAATCTTTATTGGTGTTAAGACCAGGCGGTTTACACAAGTCATAAAATACAATATTACAAGAAAAATATATATACACTCATAAAAAAAAAATACAAAAAAAAATATATATATAGTAGTAACAAACACAATCAAGACTAAGACAAGCATACACGAGCAGCCGTGGTCGTCAGGACGCGAGTGCTCGACATAAAGTCCTCAATTTTATAAAAGGCCTTATCTATTAGGTAATTTTTGATCACCGATGAGAATTGGTTAAAAGGAAGATCACGAATTCTAGGGGGTATCACATTGAAAAACTTAATACTGTGGTAATTGACTGAAAAACGAGATCTCGAAAGACGTATATAATTTGGTTGAATATCAGCCTCGTTACGAGTTTTATAAGGATGTGCTCGCCTTTTCACGGCAACGTCTCTATTTTTATAACGAAATTTAAGGGACTCAAATATAAAAAGACTAGGTAATGTTAGGATTCTCAGTTCACTAAAGGCCCGACGACAGTCATCCCTGTAGGCAAGTCCCGCCATAATTCTAATCGCTCTCCTCTGTATTGCGAACAAAGATTTAGAGGCAGAAGCATGACCCCAGACTAACAACCCATACGACAATTGGGACTGAAAAAAGGAAAAGTAGCAAATCTTCAAAACTTCCAGCGAAACAATACCAGCTAGGCGACGAAGCAAATAACCCACCGAACTAAGGCGGTTCGCAAGAAAATTACAGTGGGAATGCCAGGTAAGTTCCGGGTCAACAATTAACCCGAGGAACTTATTCGATGAACAAGCCTCATCAACAGCTCGCAAAGTAAAAGTCATATTCACAGTCTTAGACCGATTCAAAGCCAACTGGTTAATTCGAAACCAATCCTCCGCTAAAGATATGAGCTGCGATTGTTGCAGCAATGCGGAATCTCGCGTAGGTGCAACCGTCATCAATGTTGTGTCGTCCGCGTAGAGCAACAACATGCCGTCACTAAAGGGATTCGGTAGGTCATTTATGTAAATTAGAAAAAGGAGGGGTCCAAGAATTGGCCCTTGTGGAACTCCGCAAGTAAGTTTACCCGGTTCAGATAGATTATCTCTATAGATACTATCTCTATAGATAGTATGAGGAAAGAAGTCTACAACTTAGCGGTGAGATATTGTACGCATAGAGTTTGCGAACCAGTAACGTATGCGAAACACAATCAAAAGCCTTTGTTAGGTCGACAAAAGTCGTTTCGCAAAACTGAGAAGCCTCAAAACAACCCACAACACAATCCAAGAAACGAAGAAAAGCCGTAGTGGTCGATTTACCCGGTCTAAAACCGCATTGACTCTCGTTAAACAATTTGTTGTCTTCAAAATATTTTTGCAACTGGCTTTTCAATAGGACCTCGAAAATTTTAGATATTACTGGTAATATGCTAATAGGTCTGTAATTTCCAGGATCCTTCTCATCACCTTTTTTAAAAATTGGTAGCACCAATGCTGACTTTAAAACATTGGGAAAAGTACCCTCCTCGAGACAGCAATTAAAAAGTTTAGTCAATGGCCCAACAAGAACATTGACAGCCTTCTTAATCATCGCGATATTAAGATCGCAACAGTCTAGGCATTTTGTGTTTTTTAAGCCATCGATAGAACTCCGTACTTCAGTTATTTTCCCGTTTCAGTTATTTGAAATGCTTTCAGTAGACTCGAGAAGATTCCAGAAGACTTGATACTACTTCTGAAGATTTAAAATGGTTACAAAAGTCTCGATATTGGCTCAGGTAGGCTTAATATTGCTTCTAGAAGATCTAAATTGCTTCCAAAACATTTGGAATGCTAACAAAAGATTTGATATTGCTGTCAGAATACTTAACATTGCGTCTATAATTCTTGAAATGCTTCCAGAAAATTAATTTATTTTGTGCCAATCGTATTTTCATTTCAAATCTTTCGTAATGCTCCCAGACTTCTAAACGATAAATCTTCTTTCATGAAATCCCGGCATGAACCCGGAATATACTGGGACTGGACTGAAACTGAAATGTACAAGTATCTTAAAATTGAGATACCATTCCTAAGATGACTAATTGTTTAATTGTTAAGATTTCAAGGCATTAAAGATGGTATTTGCACCTCCTAGCGGTCATCTCAGAATCCTGAAAATAATTTCCTGTATTTTCTCTTAGCCACTTTAGTCATAAAGTTTTTTTCCTGCAAGTCTGCTGTCAAATAATTTTCAGTATTTTCTCTTAGCCACGATTTTATGATTAATAAAATCTTTTCCTGCAAGTTTAACATGTATAGACAACATAATAACTAACACACAGAGCGATACTCAGCATGTTAGAACAATTAACCTACATTTGGCCGATCATTTCGGACAATTATTGACCATCGATTCGAAAAATATCTTCAATCAAAGTAGTCTCCAAAGGCAAAGATTAATATCTAGAGAAAACATATTAAAATTTGAAAGTAAAGTAAGGGAAAATGATTGGATATCTGTCCTTGAAGGGTTGAAGTCCGATTTTAACAAATTTCACAAGCGCTTGTTGGAAATTTTTGAACAATGTTTTCCAATTGTAGTAAGAAGGTGGGAAAATGTTGCTAGAAAACCAGTCAAATGGTGGTCAAAAGAATTACGCCAAATGAAATATACTTTGGAAGCATTATGGGTTATTAATCAGGTTAAGAAAGATCAACCATCATCAGAAATATACAAACGATACAAAAAAGAATACCTAAAAAAAGCAAAAGATACCAAAAGATTCCACATTACCAGGGAGATTAATGAGTCTGATAATAAACAGAAGACAGTATGGAAAGTAATAAAAAGAGAAAGTAACAGAACGCAAATCACCTCAAAAGATGGTAATATCACGGTAGAAGAGTTGAACGACTTCTTTACCAGCATCGGTGAGCATACATCAGCAATGATCCCTCAGGCGAGTTGTCCATACAGTTTGCTCCAAAACATGTCTTACACTACACGATATTCATTATTTTTTCAACCTACTACTAAAGAAGAAGTAATGTGGATAGTTCATAAAATGAAAAATAAAGCAACTCCGGATGCGTATGGGTTTTCCGTGAAAATACTGAAAATAGTTATACCATATATAGCTGATGCTGTTTCCATTATGATTAATAATTCTTTTTTATATGGACATTTTCCTGACCTATTGAAAAAAGCTAGAATTGCTCCCATCTATAAGTGGTGATCGAAACGATTTGAAGAATTATAGACCAGTTTCAATTCTTCCTACACTATCAAAGATATGGGAAGTTGCCATACGTAACCGTATAGAAGAACACTTTGATAGCAGCAGTATGTGGAACGAAAATCACCACGGCTTCCGCAGACAAAGATCGACGATAACTGCAGGGGCAAGCATTCTCGGATCTATATTAGAAGCTTTTGATAAAAACTTGAAGATAGAAGCAGCATTTTGTGACCTCAGTAAGGCGTTCGATACAGTTGACCACAGGATACTGTTGGGAAAGTTAAGCTACTATGGCATAAGAGGCGTTGCTAATAAAATAATGGAATCCTATCTAACAGATCGTACACAATACACTGAGTGGAACAATGGAAGATCCGGTGAAAGCATGGTACATGTGGGTGTTCCGCAGGGTTCAGTGCTTGGTCCTTTGCTATACATTATATACACCAACGATTTACCAATAAACGTACAGGCAGCAATTACACTTCAATATGCTGATGACACATCATTTCTAAATTATAATATTACAGAAGAAGGTCTACACAGAAAAACTGTAACTTCAATGCAGGACGCAGAAATTTGGTTTAATAGCAATAAAGTCATGCTAAATAGAGAGAAAACAAAGATTATGAAGTTTTGTACGCGACTTGAAGGGGAAAGAGAAACCGTAAAATTTCTGGGAATTGTGTTAGATAGTACCCTTACCTTTCAAAACCATGTACAGTATATGTCCGGTAAGCTCAGTTCAATAATCTACACTATCAGGGTATTAAATAGAACAGCAACGTATGAAGCGGCTCGTCAAGCTTACTTTTCACTGTTTCACAGTGCTGCAACATACGGAATCCTTCTGTGGGGCGCATCTCCTCATGCACGAAAAATATTTATAAAGCAAAAAGAAGCAGTAAGAGCTCTTTACAAATTAAATTCTAAAGAAAGCTGTAGGAATGTATTCAAAAGTAATATACTTACCATCCCAGCAGAATATATATTTGTGTGTATTATGTACGTGCACGAAAGAAAGGAGCAATGGGAGAAAGGATCCAATGTTCACTGCTATAAAACTAGAAATGCAGAAGAGTTTCGACCACCTAAACGCCGTTTGCGGAAGACTCAGCATGGAATTGATTATGTTGGAGTCCGTCTGTACAATAAATTACCGGAGTATATTAAGATAATGTCACGGAAAACATTTAAAAAAACAGTGAAAAGTGTACTACTGAATGGTGGGTTTTATTCAGTAGACGAATATTTGGAAGCTGAAATTGTGTGATTTGTGTCATTATATTTATATATTCAGAATGTGACGAGCCGAATATTCTTTTGTTTGTATGAATTTTTAGGCAATAAAGATTATTATTATTATTAACTATCGACTTACAGAGTCTTTTAGCAATTTGCAACCGCTGGTTCAGCGGACCGCAACCATTCAAGTTAACATTTTTTTTAATATATCCGTTCTTGTCTACGAAAAAAGGACTTACTTTCGAAAATAAGTTTTGGTGGAAACAGCTAATAAAGGTAAATAGGTCATTTCGTCAGTTTCTTGTTAGTTAATCCCTTTTTTCTGTATTTGCCGATGTTGAAGGACGTCAAAGTATTATTTCAGATCAGAATGTTGTCGTTGTTAATGGCGTTAGTTGCTAGTTTCAGATTTCTAAATATATAATACTGTAGAAGTGAGTTTGTAAATATAATTATATTGGACATTTTATTACTGATTGCGCAAGTGAGGAATAATCTTGGGATTAAATGAGAACACAAGCTGAGTAACTCATCTCCACAAAGCTCGAAATCAAGTAGAGAATTATCAAACAAAATTTATGTGGAAATACAGATGGCTCAAACGGTTCGTCGTTTTAACTACACTGAGGTCACTCTGGAAGTGCTGCCAATGAAACGGCAGATGAGCTAGTGCTAAAGCGTTTTTAGGACCAGGACCAGCAATTTGTGTAAGATTTACGATGCCCAAATAGAGGATTCGAAGAATTCTGCAGCTAACTGATTTATCTTTAGATCGTCAGTGGTACATCTAACACAATCTTCGTAGCTTCATAAGCGCAGGTTTTTGAAAATAAGTATGGATGCTGGATAGTGAAAAAACTGAATTGGGAAAAGATTCAAACGACGAATGACTGTTCTCAAAACAAAAGTGATATGAAAAACGTCCATGTATCTGGCGCCTATGGTTAATTTGCAATAGAAATGCCTTATATCAACAGTGCTTACACCTTCACAAGCAATATTTGGTCTATAATTGAAATTTTTTGAACTTTTCAAATGAACATTTTGTATCCTAGCAGTATTTGGTATTTTGGAAGCAAAATCAAATTGTATTAACAATTTCGTGCCTTTTGCAATAAAAATGTCTTCTTTAAGACTTTGCATTTTCAAACATTTTTTTGCCAGTAGTTTTACAAACGGTATCAAGTCTTTTGGAATCATTTAAAATCTTCTAGAAATAGTATCAAGTCTTTCAGCTGCAGTATAAAATCTTGTGGAAGCAGTTCAAGCCTTCTGAAAGCTATGTTAAGGCTTCTAGAAGCATTATCAAGTCTTCCAGAGGTAGTATCAACATTTTTGAAAGCAGTTCAAGGCTCCTGGTAGCTTATCAAGTTTGTTTTAAGCAGTATCAGCCACCGAAGAAACGAAAGGTGAAGTTCACACATAAACTCCCTATTCGTACACCTGGTCACTGACATGCTGTCAAATCACCATTTTGGCTCGAATCGTTTGAATACATAGATATCATAAACCGCGGTACTTTAGTAATCTAGGGAGTTTAATACAAATCTCTTATTTGGCAAAGAAACCCGGACTCTCAGTCCGGTACGAGCACTCACGTCAAAAAAAAAATGCGCGTGTACTGGAGGGTTAAATTGTGCTTAATTTTCTTAGTTAACAAGAAAATGTATGCTTAATTTTAATACAATAATTATTCAGTATTGTTACATTGCTATTTGGTTACATAAAAAAATTAAGTCGGTAGTTTGCCAACTTAATTTTTTGATAGTGTCAAAAACGTCAAAATGTTTCAGGATTTTTAATTCAAACCTCTTTAATTAAAACTTGCCCATTATTTAGAAAAGAAGGAAGTTCCAAAATTGTCCTGAGTATTATTAAAATCTTCAATATTAATCTTCTTATAAACATGGGCCAGTTATTAATTTTTAATAAATATCTTTATTTTTCCTTCAAAGTACAAAAAAACTAACAATTATTTACACAAAACGAAATAGTGTATCTAGACGATTCGAGTTCTCTTTTCTTTGTGGTGTTAAAGGTAATATTTACAAGATATTTTTTAAATGTAAATAAATTAAAGGAATTAGAATGAAATTGTGATTTGTAACAAATGTCTCTGTCTATAATTTACAGAGGTAGTTCTCGTTTATCAGGCTTTTCCGATGATTTTAAATTAAGTAAAAAAAACTATGAAATAAGTTCAGGCTTATTGGTCTTTGATGGCATTGTTAAATTAATTTCTCCTTTTTTTAATTATTTTCCTAACGAAGGATCGTAATTAAAATGATTAAAATTGTGCTCTGAAGGATATTCAGCCCATTTACTCAAATCCATGGAAGGTATCACCCCACTTCTACATGGTACTCTTGGATTTCTAAAAAGATGATCAAATTAAATCAAATTAAATCAAAATAAATTAAAAAAATAAAAATCTTACATTTCATGATCAGGTAAAACGAAAGGATATAATTGAATGGTATCGATTAAATCGGTATTGTCACAAATAATTCTCGCCAATCGAACTTTTCGGATTTCTTCTAATTGTTCCGGTGTAAACGAAGATGGTTGGTTGGCGTTTTCGTACCAAAATCGATCTCCTCTTCTCGAATAACTAAATTGGGTTGCTATGATGCACGCAAAAGTTGGCCCTAACATGCAACCGGGAAGTGGGCGCTCCGAAACTCCCCCCGACCATAAATCAACATCATTTGGATGTCTAAAAATCGATAATTAATTAGTTAAGACAATTTTATTTATTATTCTATTTTTACTCGAAAATTGACGCGTATCTCGTGACGGTTTCATTGGGCATCGACCCGAAAAGTCCTTCGAAATGATCGCTGGCTGGAAGCCCGCAAAATTTCCTAAATTCCATGTAACCGGGAATACCAAATTCGCGACCTCTTTGCATGTTAAAACTGACCAGATCCATCCCGTGCCTTGCCCCAACTTTCTTAAAGAGATGATTCGTTACTTCTTGGGTAATCGAATCATCCATAGCTTGGGCCACTTGGTTCATTAATCCCATTAAGTATTCGTCGAAAACTCCCGCTCTGTATAAATCGAAAGGTCTCCTAATTAAATCTGACAATCGTTTCGAGGCTAAAAATTTCATAAAATTATTATTTTTAGTAATAAAGAAATTATTTTAACTTACCGATAAATTTGTGAGCTTTACTCCATCTTTCAACGGCCGTTGGGAGCAAGGAATGTCCAAAACGATATGCTGCGGCGGCAAAAGCATCTATTACGTTAGGATTAACACTGGGGTCATAGCCATTGTAGTACCCCTTTAAAAGAAAATATTAATATTAAATTTATATTAAATTTGGGAATTTTTTGGAAGTGTTGTCATATTTAAATAAACAGCATTATAGAAAGAAATTTTTGATAGGTGCTAAAAAAATTGACTCAAACGACGAATTAGGTCTTCTAAAAGGTTCGCAAGTCTTCTGGAAGCAATTCCAGTTTTCTATATGATATCAAGTGTTTTTTAAGCAGTATTAAGTCTTCTTGAAGGATTTCAGGTCTTCTGGAAGCATTTAAGGTCTTCTGGAAGCTGTATCAAATCTTCTGGAAGCATTTGAGTTCTTCTAGAAGTAGTATTAACTCTTCACGACACAGTGTCAAGTCTTCTAATAGCATTTCTAACTTTCTAACTTTCTATAAGTATATCAAGTCTTCTGGACGCATTGTAGGTCTTCTGGAAGCAGTGTCAATTCTATTGGAAGTTTTTCAGATTTTCTAGAAGCAGTGTCAAGTCTTCTAGAAGTATTTCAGATGTTCTGGCAGCAGTATCACGTATCTGAAAGTGTTTCAGGTCTTCTGGAATCAGTATCAAGTCTCCTAGAAGCAATTTAAGTCTCCTAGCAGCATTTCAAGTCTTCTGGAAATATTTCAAATCTTCCAAAGACAACATTAAGTCTTCTGGATATATGTAAAGTTTTCTCAATGCAATGTCAAGTCTTCTAGAAACAGAATCATATTTTATGGAAGCATTGCAAGTCTTTTGAAAGCATATCAAGTCTTCTCGACAAATTGCAAGTCTTCTCAAAACTTTTCAAGTCTTCCAGAGGCAATTTTGAATTCTTCTGGGAATATTTCAAATCTTCTAAAGTACTATCAAGTCATCTGGCAGAAATCCAAGTCTTCTCGGGTAATATCAAGTCTTCTAAAAGCATTGCAGGTTTTCTGGAAGCAATATCTAGTTTTCTAGAAGCAGTATGAATCTTCCAAATGCAACAGCAAATCTTCTGGGAACAGTTCCAGTCTTCTAGCAGAATTTCAAGTCTTCTAAAAGCATTTCTAGTCTTTCAGATGCTTCCAGACTTTTGGAAGCATATTAAGTCTTCTGTAAGCATTTTAAGTCTTATGGAAGCCGTCTCAAGTCTTCCATAGGCAGTATTATGTGTTTTGGAAACAGATCGAATCTTTTAGCAGCATTTCAAGTCTTATGGAAGTCCTCTCAAGTCTTCCATAGGCAATATTATGTCTTCTAGAAGCAGTTCGAGTCTATTGGAAGCAGTTCAAGTCTTCTGGAAGCATTTCAAGTCTTCTGGCAGCATTTCAAGTCTTATGGAAGCCGTCTCAAGTCTCCCATAGGCAATATTATGTCTTCGGAAAGCAGTTCGAGACTATTGGAAGCAATATCAAGTCTCCTAGAAGCAGTCTTAAGCCTTGTGGAAGTATTTCAAGTCTTCCAAAAGTATTTCAAGTCTTCTAGGTACAGTATCAGTCTTCCAGATGCAGTAGCAAGTATCTTGGAAGCAGTTCAAGTCTTCTGGAAGCATTTCAAGTCTTCTGGAAGCATTTCAAGTCTTCTGGAAGCATTTCAAGTCTTATGGAGACCGTTTCAAGTCTTCCATAGTCAGTATTATGTCTTCTGGAAGCAGTTCGCGTCTTCTGGCAGCATTTCAAGTCTTATGGGAGCCGTCTCAAGTCTCCCATAGGCAATATTATGTCTTCGGAAAGCAGTTCGAGTCTTTTGGAAGCAATATCAAGTCTCCTAGAAGCAGTCTCAAGTCTTGTGGAAGTATTTCAAGTCTTCTAAAAGTATTTCAAGTCTTCTGGGTACAGTATCAGTCTTCCAGATGTAGTAGGAAGTATTTTGAGAACAGTTCAAGTCTTCTGGAAGCATTGCAAGTCTTCTGGAAGCATTTCAAGTCTTATGGAAGCCGTCTCAAGTCTTCCATAGGCAGTATTATGTCTTCTGAAAACAGTTCGAATCTTCTGGCAGCATTTCAAGTGTTATGGAAGCCGCCTTAAGTCTCCCATAGGCAATATTATATCTTCGGGAAGCAGTTCGAGTCTTTTGGAAGCAATATCAAGTCCTCTAGAAGCAGTCTCAAGTCTTGCGGAAGCATTTCAAGTCTTATGGAAGCTGACTCAAGTCTTCCATAGGCAGTATTATGTCTTCTGGAAGCAGTTCGAGTCTTCTGGCAGCATTTCAAGTCTTATGGAAGCCGTCTAAAGTCTCCCATAGGCAACATTATGTCTTCGGAAAGCAGTTCGAGTCTTTTGGAAGCAATATCAAGTCTTCTAGAAGCAGTCTCAACTCTTGCGGAAGCATTTCAAGTCTTCTGGAAGCATTTCAAGTCTTATGGAAGCTGACTCAAGTCTTCCATAGACAGTATTATGTCTTCTGGAAGCAGTTCGAGTCTTCTGGCAGCCTTCAAGTCTTATGGAAGCCGTCTCAAGTTTCCCATAGGCAATATTATGTCTTCGGAAAGCAGTTCGAGTCTTTTGGAAGCAATATCAAGTCTTCTAGAAGCAGTCTCAAGTCCTGCGGAAGCATTTCAAGTCTTATGGAAGCTGACTCAAGTCTTCCATAGACAGTATTATGTCTTCTGGAAGCAGTTCGAGTCTTCTGGCAGCATTTCAAGTCTTATGGAAGCCGTCTCAAGTTTCCCATAGGCAATATTATGTCTTCGGAAAGCAGTTCGAGTCTTTTGGAAGCAATATCAAGTCTTCTAGAAGCAGTCTCAAGTCCTGCGGAAGCATTTCAAGTCTTATGGAAGCTGACTCAAGTCTTCCATAGACGGTATTATGTCTTCTGGAAGCAGTTCGAGTCCTCTGGCAGCATTTCAAGTCTTATGGAAGCCGTCTCAAGTCTCCCATAGGCAATATTATATCTTCGGAAAGCAGTTCGAGTCTTTTGAAAACAATATCAAGTCTTCTAGAAGCAGTCTCAAGTCTTGCGGGAGCATTTCAAGTCTTCTGGAAGCATTTCAAGTCTTATGGAAGCTGACTCAAGTCTTCCATAGGCAGTATTATGTCTTCTGGAAGCAGTTCGAGTCTTCTGGCAGCATTTCAAGTCTTATGGAAGCCGTCTCAAGTCTCCCATAGGCAATATTATGTCTTCGGAAAGCAGTTCGAGTCTCTTGGAAGCAATATCAAGTCTCCCAGAAGCAGTCTCAAGTCTTGTGGAAGTATTTCAAGTCTTCTAAAAGTATTTCAAGTCTTCTAGGTACAGTATCAGTCTTTCAGATGTAGTAGGAGGTATTTTGAAAACAGTTCAAGTCTTCTGGAAGCAGTTCGAGTCTTCTGGCAGCATTTCAAGTCTTATGGAAGCCGTCTTAAGTCTCCCATAGGCAATATTATGTCTTCGGGAAGCAGTTCGAGTCTTTGGGAAGCAATATCAAGTCTTCTAGAAGCAGTCTCAAGTCTTGCGGAAGCATTTCAAGTCCTCTGGAAGCATTTCAAGTCTTATGGAAGCTGACTCAAGTCTTCCATAGGCAGTATTATATCTTCTGGAAGCAGTTCGAGTCTTCTGACAGCATTTCAAGTCTTATGGAAGCCGTCTTAAGTCTCCCATAAGCAATATTATGTCTTCGGAAAGCAGTTCGAGTCGTTTGGAAGCAATATCAAGTCTCTTAGAAGTAGTCTCAAGTCTTGTGGAAGCATTTCAAGGCTTCTGGCAGCATTTCAAGTCTTATGGAAGCCGTCTCAAGTCTTCCATAGGCAGTATTATGTCTTCTGGAAGCAGTTCGAGTCTTCTGGCAGCATTTCAAGTCTTATGGAAGCCGTCTCAAGTCTCCCATAGGGAATATTATGTCTTCGGGAAGCAGTTCGAGTCTTTTGGAAGCAATATCAAGTCTCCTAGAAGCAGTCTCAAGTCTTGCGGAAGTATTTCAAGTCTTTTAAAAGTATTTCAAGTATTCCAGATGCAGTAGCAAGTCTTTTAGAAGTAGTTCAAATCTTCTGGAAGCATTTATAGTCTTACGGAAGTCGTCTTAAGTCTTCCATAGGCAGTATTATGTCTTCTGGAAGCAGTTCGAATCTTCTAGAAGAAATATCAAGTCTTGTGGAAGCTTCTAGACATTTCATGGAAGCATTTCTCAAATGGAAAAAGATTCTTTGGCAACTTCAATCCAGATATCCTGCGCACCCATTAAAAATTTTATGTAAAATTCTCATAACACTTAAAAATCTCTCTTATCTCCAGGAATTTTCTGTCAATTCTTGGAAATACGACAAGAATCCATTTAATGACAAATTCATCAAAAATAAATACTAAAAATCCTTTGAAAGCTTCCAGATCTCTCGAATGTAGTTAATTTTTTTATATATACCTTAAATCTTTAGAAAAGCTCCAAAAATCCATGCAAATTCAAGTTTATCTCTACTAACAGTCCAGTAGGTTCCTTCAAAATACTTTAATGTTGTTGAAAGTTGTTTAAATTCTCAGGAAATACTTGGAAATTTATTGCCAAACCTCTATAAATCTTTGAAATTACTCCAAATATCCATATAAATACAGTTTCATACTTAATATATTACAAAAATATTAAAAGTTTTTCTATGTACTTAAAATTCTCTGATACTTTCAGGAATTTTTCTACAAATTCTTGTAAATCCTCCAAAATTGCACTTAATGTCGAATTCATCATTAATAAATTCTAAAAATTCTTATGCCCCTTCTTTATTATGGCTTATTAAGCACCTCTACCATTACCATTGAGTGTGAGTGGTGAGGGCCTGAAGTGGCCATAAGTTATGGATAATAATAATAATAAAGGCGCCATCATGCATAGCTAACTGCTCAATGGCATGTCCATACATTAGGTCATCTTAATCATTTTGATGGTTTTCAACACTTGTTAACCAAATTAAATTGGAGTGATCTCTCAAAGCTCTTAGATGTAGTTAAATTTTTTCAAATACTTCAAAAATCCATGAAAATCCAAATTAATTTCTAATATCGCAGCAAATTTTTCAATTTTAATCTAACAAAGTTTTGTTATACTTACATTTTTTTCAAGAAGCAATCCAAATTTCTGCATGATATCTTTACCTAAAAGTATCGGTAAGAACTCGTTGTAAGTAATATGTTGGATTATAGCAATATTAATTCTTCTAGCTTCCTAAAATTGAAATTAATTAATTTTAATTTCACCAAGATTTTATTTATTTAATTTTTTTTACTTGGAAAAGAGTTTCGTCGTCCCAATGCGGGTTAACCTCGGCTAATCCTCTTGCGATTCTGTTATGTTCTCTCGCCATTAAAGTATGCATACAAGTAAGAACTAATTGTTCGTTGACGCGAATTTCCCCGGCTTCAAAACAAAATTGGGTGCTATTAGCGCGAGTACATCCTTCGTCGGGAACATCAAGCTTCAAAGGGAGAATGTCTTTTAATCCGTACTCGGAGAAAGCGGGGTTCATCCTTAACTCCCCCCCAACCCCCGATCGTAATTTCCTAGCGAATTTTTCCGTAACCCCGTAAACGGTGTTTCCATCCAAAACTCCAGTTAATGTGTTAAAAGGAACCCTCGAACCCAACCGACATCCTGGGCGTGGCGCTGGGAATGATCGCACGAAATTCATGCACTTAAATTTAAAGAGTTTGTAAAAGTAGTCGTCTTCTGGGATGTAAATTTCGTCGCAATACGGATGTTTTAAATGAGGTGGACGATCGCAACATTCTTCTGGATCGTTTCTGTTGATGGGATCTAAAGGAGTCCCGGTTAAAGTATAATCATGATCCATGAATTGCCCCCAAGCTATAATCATCACGGTCCCGGCGTGATCGTGGAAACCTTCATCCGGATGCATCGTCCTTGAAACTACTCGAGATAATGGCAAATTATTTCCGGTTATACTTATTCTTGGTGCTGACATCCCATCGGAAAATAATGGACCTATTAACCTTTCAAAAAAAAAAAAAATATGAAAAAATAAAAAGACGAAACGTAAATGGAAAAATCTAATCAAAATTTATTTGTACCTCGTAAAAGGCGTGTTTGTGGCTCCCCATGTTGGGTGTTGAAGATTAGTACATAAACCATCAAATCTTCGATACTTTCCCGGACGACATTCTACGTTCGATAAATATGGAGGGCACACTTCTCGGATTAAAGTTTTGCTCGTATCGATTAATGGGAGAGCTTTTTCGATTTCTTCGTAAGATAAACCATACCTAAATCGAAACTATTAACCAAAAAAAATTAAGGATGTTTTAAGTTCTTACGTTCGGGCTAAATTTACGGAAATGTCTAAGAGGAGTTCACCAACTGTTGCTACATCTTC
Source organism: Onthophagus sagittarius (assembly GCA_036711965.1). Classification (NCBI taxonomy): domain Eukaryota; kingdom Metazoa; phylum Arthropoda; class Insecta; order Coleoptera; family Scarabaeidae; genus Onthophagus; species Onthophagus sagittarius. Next base: position 17,825,298 of record JASERS010000010.1, on the reverse strand, counting down.
TGGTTTGTAATCACCATGAGGTTGAGAGACATCTGAAAGATGAATAAATTTGTTTAACTTTTAATGGAAAAATATCTACTCTTAACTTATAACTCTTAAAATTGCAAATTATTTGCTTAATAAATTACTAAATATGGCATATTGAAAGTTTTATTTAAAACGAAATCTTCAAATTGTTATGGATATCTTGACCACAACTTAGCATTATTGAAGCTTAGATAAATTACAGTTTTAAGTTCACATTTTGCAACCTTCTCAATGATTTCGATGTGTTAATTCAAATAACTTAAATCACTCATCTCTAAAAAACTGGATGTTAACTGATTTTGAAGTTTGAAGTCATAATAATATGAAATGTTCAAAAAGAGAACATCATAGTAGGTATCACGAAGATTTGTTAAGAATGTTAGCAAAGATGAAACAGATCTGAAACAACAATTCGGCAGATACAAAGATTTAAGATGAAAGAAACTCATTGTGGTTAATGTTGAATTCCTAAACTACTTAAGCTACCTTTACTACGACGGAGATCCCCAAGTTTCGGAGATTGGAGATTCGTTCGGATTGGCTGATGGCGACTGTACTGACGTCACGTGATCGCTATCAGCAAATAAAACCAATTTCAATATCAGACAATCTGAATCTAACTTTAATGCGACGGAAATCCCCAAGTTTCAGAGATTGGATAGTTCACTTGGGGATCTTCGTGGTAGTAAGGGTAGCTTTATGGATTGCTTGTGGATATCTTGACCATAACTTAACGTTATTGCAACTTTGATAAATTGCAGTTTTAAGATCATATTTTCCAATCATCTCGCTGATTTCAATGAGATCACGAGGCTTGCAAAAATTTCAATATGTTAATTCAAATCACCAGCGCCGTCCTAAAGCTAAGGGATAAAAGGGCTACAGCCCTAGGACGTCAACCCAACCCAACCCAGTCACCTTCTTGTTTGGCATTGAATTTTGTATGAAAAAGTCTTCAGATGAAGTCACAATGAAGGGTTTCTCAAATAGACTACTTTGGAAACTAATTTAGCAATCCTGTATATTCCAGTTGGAGTAAAATTAGAACTTAACAACTTTTCTAGCAGTTTATTGGACAACATTGTTCCATAATTCTTTGTAATTTGTTATGAATTCTTTTTCTAACTCTGGCCTCCATTTATGTCTTACAGTGCTTTCTGGATCCCATTTTGGCATCTTATCCATCTTTTTGCAAATCTCGTATCATCTCAGTCTCTTCTTGCCATTAGGGCTTTAAACCTTCTCTTTCGTTCTGGCCTTACGTTGAACTTTTTCTTAGATAGAACATCTTCCATTTGAATCTTATGACTGATGATCAACTCCTAATTGAGCTCTTCTGGATTGGGTTGGGTTTGGTTTAGCCGTGCATCTGAAGCCATTTTTTTAAAGAAGGTCTCTACAATAAAGAATTTCTGAAATAAAGTACTTTACAAACTGATCTGGCAACCCTTTATATTTCAAATGAAGTGAAACTTGAACTAACACTAGACCTAGAAGTGGAATGTTTTGGGTTTAGCCGTGCGTCTTCTAGGTCTAGTGTTAGTTCTAGTTTTACATCATTGGGTCTAACTTTAGATCTAGAACAAGAAACGCTGGATTATAGCTGTACATCTTTCAAGACAGTTAAACCCAAATGATTCCAGCTCTTAGTTTAGTGTTAGTTCTAATTCTACTTCAGTTCAAATATACAGGGTTGGGTTAGGTTTAGCCGTGCATTTTCATTCATTTGAAAGTTATGCCTGATGATCAACTCTTAATGGATTTCTTCTGGGTTGGGTTGGGTTGGGTTTAGCCGTGCATCTGAAGACATTTCTTTAACGAAGGTCTCTACAATGAATAATTTGGCAATCCTGCATATCCCATTTGGAGTAAAACTAGAACTAACACTACACCTAGAAATGGAAAGATTTGGGCTTCAAAACCCAAATCTTAGCTTAACCCGAATGATTCTAGTTCTAAATCCAATGCTAGTTCTAGATTTACATCAATTCAAATACACAGAATTGGGTTGGGCTGGGTTGGGTGCATTATAATTAAGATTTTAAATGCATTATAATCAAGATATTAACAAGAATGAAAATGCTAAAACAACAATTACCTAAATATACAAAGATTTTTCTTCACAAAAAAAATCGAGTATATCATTAGGTTTTAGAAAAAGTAAAGAAAAATTAAAATTTATTTATTTCATCTCCAAGAAAATAATTCAAAAAACATTTATTTAACACTATCAGCAACCGTATCATTAGCCCCATCTTTTTTACCAATTTCATCATTCATTTTTTCATCAGATTTCTTCGTTTCATCACTTTGACGTTCCTTAAGTTGATCGGAATCTTTAACATCTTTAACATCTTCATCATCTTCATCATCTTCATCAGATCTAGCTTTATTCCTCCTCATCGCTTTTCTCCGATTCATTCTATTTCTCCTCCCAGCTTTCCCGTTCATTCTCGAATTTCTCCTTCGTTTCCCTTGAACACTTTTCCCTCGATTTCTCCTCGATGGTCTCCTTCTAGATTTCCCGGTCATTCTCCTTCTTCCTCGTCTACCCGACAATTTCCTAGATCTTCTCGAAGCTTTCGGTTTTTCCGTTGATGTTTCGTTCGAAGCGGAATCAATTGATCTTGCCGTTGGTTGAATCGTCGTTGGTTCAATCCCTCTTGATTTAATTGTTGGTTGAGTTGTTGAAGGAATCGATGTTGCGGGAATCGTTGTTGGGTCAATCGATCTTGATTGAATCGATTTTGATTGAATCGATCTTGATTGAATCGATTTTGATTCAATCGATTTTGATTCAATCGATTTTGATTCAATCGATTTTAATGGAATCGATCTCGATTTAATTGATCTTGATTTAGTTGATTTGTCGCTTATGGGGGAGGAATCGTTGGTTTTTTCGGTGTCAAGTCTTCGGGAAACGGGCGTTTTTAAGAAACGGGATTCGATCGGAGTGTTTTCGGTTTTATTTAACCCTTCTAATTTTTCCTTTTCTTCTTCCGTTAAATTGCAAAGGGCTTCGCATTCTTCTTTGGAGTCGAAACGGTTGTCGTTACCTCCACATCCCGTGTAAACGAATTTTTGGCATTTATCATGTTTTTTGTTAAAATAATATTTTGGAAGTTTTGATGCGCATTGTTTTCCGGTTGTACCAGAAGATTTTGGTAAAAGGCATACTTAAATTATTATTGTTATCATTAAATTAAGTTATTTTTTATTACTTACGTTCAGGTAAACTAAATGTTTCAACGATGAATATTATGAATAATAATAGGAATATTTTTTGGTAAAAACCCATGATTATTTTTTTATTTATTTATCCTCTTAAGCTTCATTCGATCGAGTTAAAACTTTAATCGCAGCGATAACTTTTTCATTGTTTATTGTGCCCGATCAAGTCCATTGTTGTTTTTATGATTACTTTAATAATTAATATATTTTAAACTTACGTATTCGTTTCCTTGCGTCTAAATAGGCAGCATTAACGGCGTCATATGTAATGCACGTTTGAGGACCGTTGTATGTTCTAGAAAAAGAAAAAGTATTAAATAAATACCGTGCCAATTTATCCGTAAAAAGATTGACCAACAACCGAACCAACTAAGGTTAGTTGGGTTAATTGAGTTTCTCCTTCATTCCAAAAACCAACAAGGAAAATAAATTCGTTTATAGTAAAACCAATTAATATGACGGACTTCAGATATAACAAACAAAATACTTTTAAGTTATACATACAGGGTGATTCAGATTTTTGCAACATTTTTTTTCATGGCTTCACTATCGCCCTATAAAGATTAAATTAAAAACTCCTTTGAAGTTTTTTAAGAATTTTCCACTATCCAACCCAACTAAATACAGTTTTAGAGTAGGGTTCTATTTGGTTGCATGGCTGTCGAAAGCTATTGGGTTGGGTTGGGTTTCATAGCTTTGCAGATAACCACGCAACCAATGATAAGTCTAAATTTACATCTATTTGGATTGCGTACTACGATCTCATGGTAAAGGAGAGGAGTGTCATGTACTAAAGAGAAATAAATAGATCAAGACTATGACACCAGGGTATTTAGGTAGGTGGGTAAGGTCTTGCTGGGTTCCCTAGAAAGAAGCATCATGGAAAGTGATAGCGTTCCTGAAAAAAAAAACAGAATATATCGAAAGTGATAATTGAGGAGTATGAAATGAAAGAACTGATCAACAAACTATTTCTGGAAGATACAGGAGATAGGTGGGAAAAGATGAGGATTAAGAAAGGATGAAGGTATCGAGTATTACTGGAGAAGAGTTGCAGAGACACGTAGGAAACCTGAAAAATAATAAAGCATTGCATTTTAAGGGAAACGGTAATGATAGACCCAAGAAAAATAACGGATATGTACAACATATTGAAGAATGACTCTCATTTCCCAAAACCTTGAAAAACATAAAAAATACCAATTGACCAATCTATTTACTGAACACTTTGTACGAAAAAATCTTGAGGAAAAAGATTCTTGAAGAATTGGAAGATACAACTGACGCCATAGAGGAGATAATAACTGCAGCTAATAGATGGGACAAATACACGAGAGGAAGGAAGAAAATAACGGTATACAAGAAGAAGAAATTGTATCAAGGATAACCTAGCGGATAGATCTGTGGAATATAATGGATCAATATATAGATTGACAAGAATAGTGTCATAAAAATGAAGAGTATGGATAATATTGACTTGGTGGCTTACGCTGATGACCTGGCTATTGTAATCCCAGGATGGGAAATAAGCGAAATCGACATATGTCATGGGACAGTCATGGGAATATGGACCCAAAATGGAGAATGCAAAGATAAATGCTAACCCACGTCCACATAGTAAGAGGATATAGGTATTGGGGGAATGACCGTCAATGGACATCATAATTACAAGAAGGATAGTTCGCAAAGAAGACAGGGAAGAGGTTAAAGAGCGGATCAGAGAGGAATGGAGTCAAATATGAAAGAAGAACTTTGGAAAGGCAGCCTGGATTAAGAGTTTGATATCAGATATACAATCATGTCTAGAGGGAAAATGAGGAGACGTTCGGAGGGGCAATTCGTTAGCGGGCATGGGTATTTCAAAGTCTATATGCACCTCCACAAAAGATTAGAGGAAGACAAATGCATGTATTGTGGAACACACGTTCTTCCACTGCCCAAGATGAAGAAACATTGCTGTAGAAACAAATATTAAACTGGAAATGGAGTTAACACCATAAAATATACTAGAGACGTTTTTACAAAGTAGAGATGTGCGCGTGAGTAATTTTTATGATTGCACACACTCACGATTTAGACCCACGCGGATCACTCACGGCACTTATGTGAATACCATACATGAATCATGTGACTCACGAGTTTGGGGACATAATACTTCACGCTTCCAATCAGTTAGCAATCTTTAACATAATGTATAGTGTTTGAAACAGTAATAGCTCATGCTGCCAACAAGTTGGTAAGCTTCAAATTAATGAGCAGGACTATGGACACATAATAGTTTATACTGCCAAAAAGTTGGCGGTCTATAAGACAATGTATAGCGCTTGGAATAATAATAATTCACGCTGCAAACAAGTTGGCAGACTTCAAACTGATGAGTAAGACTATGAAGACATAATAGCTCATGTTGCCAAAAAGTTGGCAATCTATGAGATATTATACAGTGGTTGGAATAGTAATAACTCACGCTGCCAAGAAGTTGTCAGACTTCAAACTGATGAGAAGACTATGGAGACATAATAACTCATCCTGCCGAAAAGTTGGCAGTCTATAAGATAATATACAGTGCTTGTAATAGTAATAACTCATGCTGCTAAGATGTTGGCAGACTTCAAACTGACGAGAAGACTATGAAGACATAATAGCTCATCCTGCCAACAAGTTGGTAAACTTCAAACTGATGAGCAGGACTATGGAGATATAATAGTTCATGCTGCCAAAAAGTTGGCGGTCTATAAGACAATGTACAGCGCTTAGAATGATAATAATTCACGCTGCAAACAAGTTGGCAGACTTCAAACTGATGAGCAGGACTATGAAGACATAATAGCTCATCCTGCCAAAAAGCTGGCAGTCTATAAGATAATATACAGTGCTTGGAATAGTAATAACTCACGCTGTCAAGAAGTTGTCAGACTTCAAACTGATGAGCAGGACTATAAAGACATAATAGCTCATGTTGCCAAAAAGTTGGCAGTCTATGAGATAATATACAGTGCTTGGAATAGTAATAACTCACGCTGCCAAGAAGTTGTCAGACTTCAAACTGATGAGTAGGACTATGGAGACATAATAACTCATCCTGCCGAAAAGTTGGCAGTCTATAAGATAATATACAGTGCTTGTAACAGTAATAACTCATGCTGCTAAGATGTTGGCAAACTTCAAACTGACGAGAAGACTATGAAGACATAATAGCTCATCCTGCCAACAAGTTGGTAAACTTCAAGCTAATGAGCAGGACTATGGAGACATAACAGTTCATGCTGCCAAAAAGTTGGCGGTCTATAAGACAATGTACAGCGCTTGGAATAATAATAATTCACGCTGTAAACAAGTTGGCAGACTTCAAACTGATGAGCAGGACTATGAAGACATAATAGCTCATCCTGTCAAAAATCTAGCAGTCTATAAGGTAACAATGCTTGTAATAGTGATGACTCACGCTGCTAAGAAGTTGGCAAACTTCAAGCTGATGAGAAGACTATGAAAACATAATAACTTATCCTACCAAAAAGCTGGCAGTCTATAAGATAATATACAGTGCTTAGAATAGTAATAACTCACGCTGCCAAGAAGTTGTCAGACTTCAAACTGATGAGCAGGACTATAAAGACATAATAGCTCATGTTGCCAAAAAGTTGGCAGTGTATGAGATAATATACAGTGCTCGGAATAGTAATAACTCACGCTGCCAAGAAGTTGTCAGACTTCAAACTGATGAGCAGGACTATAAAGACATAATAGCTTATGTTGCCAAAAAGTTGGCAGTCTATGAGATATTATACAGGGGTTGGAATAGTAACAACTCACGCTGCCAAGAAGTTGTCAGACTTCAAACTGATGAGTAGGACTATGAAGACATAATAGCTCATCCTGCCAACAAGTTGGTAAACTTCAAGCTAATGAGCAGGACTATGGAGACATAACAGTTCATGCTGCCAAAAAGTTGGCGGTCTATAAGACAATGTACAGCGCTTGGAATAATAATAATTCACGCTGTAAACAAGTTGGCAGACTTCAAACTGATGAGCAGGACTATGAAGACATAATAGCTCATCCTGTCAAAAATCTAGCAGTCTATAAGGTAACAGTGTTTGTAATAGTGATGACTCACGCTGCTAAGAAGTTGGCAAACTTCAAGCTGATGAGAAGACTATGAAAACATAATAACTTATCCTACCAAAAAGCTGGCAGTCTATAAGATAATATACAGTGCTTAGAATAGTAATAACTCACGCTGCCAAGAAGTTGTCAGACTTCAAACTGATGAGCAGGACTATAAAGACATAATAGCTCATGTTGCCAAAAAGTTGGCAGTGTATGAGATAATATACAGTGCTCGGAATAGTAATAACTCACGCTGCCAAGAAGTTGTCAGACTTCAAACTGATGAGCAGGACTATAAAGACATAATAGCTTATGTTGCCAAAAAGTTGGCAGTCTATGAGATATTATACAGGGGTTGGAATAGTAACAACTCACGCTGCCAAGAAGTTGTCAGACTTCAAACTGATGAGTAGGACTATGAAGACATAATAGCTCATCCTGCCAACAAGTTGGTAAACTTCAAACTAATGAGCAGGACTATGGAGACATAACAGTTCATGCTGCCAAAAAGTTGGCGGTCTATAAGACAATGTACAGCGCTTGGAATAATAATAATTCACGCTGTAAACAAGTTGGCAGACTTCAAACTGATGAGCAGGACTATGAAGACATAATAGCTCATCCTGTCAAAAATCTAGCAGTCTATAAGGTAACAATGCTTGTAATAGTGATGACTCACGCTGCTAAGAAGTTGGCAAACTTCAAGCTGATGAGAAGACTATGAAAACATAATAACTTATCCTACCAAAAAGCTGGCAGTCTATAAGATAATATACAGTGCTTAGAATAGTAATAACTCACGCTGCCAAGAAGTTGTCAGACTTCAAACTGATGAGCAGGACTATAAAGACATAATAGCTCATGTTGCCAAAAAGTTGGCAGTGTATGAGATAATATACAGTGCTCGGAATAGTAATAACTCATGCTGCCAAAAAGTTGGCGGTTTATAAGACAATGTACAGCGCTTGGAATAATAATAATTCACGCTGTAAACAAGTTGGCAGACTTCAAACTAATAGCTTATCCTGTCAAAAATCTAGCAGTCTATAAGGTAACAGTGCTTGTAATAGTGATGACTCACGCTGCTAAGAAGTTGGCAAACTTCAAGCTGATGAGAAGACTATGAAGACATAATAGCTTATCCTACCAAAAAGCTGGCAGTCTATAAGATAATATACAGTGCTTGGAATAGTAATAACTTACGCGGCGAATAAGTTGGCAGACTTCAAACTGATGAGAAGACTATGAAGACATAATAGCTCATCCTGCCAAAAAGCTGGCAGTCTATAAGATAATATACAGTGGTTGGAATAGTAATAACTCACGCTGCGAATAAGTTGGCAGACTTCAATCTTATGAGCAAGACTATGGAGACATAATAGCTCATCCGACCAACAAATTGCCAGTCTTTAAAATAATGTAGTGTTTGGAACAGTAATAACGCATGCTGCCAACAAATTAGGCAGTCATTAAAATAATATATAGTCTGTGAAATAGTAATAGCTCATTTTGCTAATAAGTTGGCGGACTTCAAACTGATTATCAAGACTTTGGAGACAAAAAAGCTTATGCTGCCAACAAATTGTAGAGTTCAAATTGATAAGCATGACATTGCATAATAGCTCATACTTCCAACGAGTTAGCAAGCTTCAAATTAACGAGCAGGACTTAGAAATAAAACAACTGATGCTGCTAATAAGTGGCAGTTTTTAAAATAATATATAGATTGTGGAACAGCAATAGCTCATGCTATCAACAGGTTGGAGGAAGACTTCAAAGTGATGAGCAGGACTTGGCTCATGCTGCCAGTAAGTTGACAGTTGGGTCAACTTATTTAAAACATGTCGTGACCTGTCGGGACTCACGTACTTTGCACATCTCTACTACAAAGCAAGGAAAAGTGGAGAATGGTCGAGGAATTTGTGAAAGGAGTAATACGGGAGAAGGAACGAGATGAGAAGGAGTAAAGAAAGGTGAGAAAATTCGGATATTTGTTTTTTTTTCTGATGATATGGTCCTGGGTGACGAGGATGTCTATCGTACGTCTTTGAAAACAGGAAGAGAACAAGGTGAAGGGTGGTTAGCACCCCCAGACCAGGTATGTAAAACGTTTACGAAGCAGAGGAGCGAAGAACAGCTTTCACCAAAGGTGATTGAAGGAAATTGAAAGGAAGAGACAGGGATAATGAAAGAGGAAAAGGTCTTGGAGGTATGTTGGTAGTAATGGATTAGGAAGCAGAGCTACTATATTTAACTTTTGACATTTTTTTGATATTTAACATTTAAAGGATGTTTTTCCTATAAATCCTCCTCTTTCTTTATGTATAAATAAAAATAGTTGGGTTGGATTGGGTTGCATGAGGTCCAACTAGATGCAGTTTTAGAGTGAGCATGACAGCTTTGCTATCAATTATATTAGCTTTCTTTCACTTGATGGAGTTAGAATCATGCAACCAAATCTAACCCAAATCTAAATTGTCATTTCAGTTGGGTTGGGTTAGGTTGCATCGCCATCTATAAAGCTACGCAACCCAACCCAACTAAAACCCAAAAATTTTAAAATGACCATGAGAGCCTTACCTCAAGCTTACATTAGCTTTATTTGCTTGATAGCTATAATATATTATTATTATTGTATGTTTTATCCACCCCAGCTCTAAATTGCATCTTTAGTTAAATTAAGCTGTAAAATATTGAACTTTTACTAAATTTTTATTTTAAACACATCAAATAATTTTGTGTTGAGATTAAATAGAAGAAAGTGTCGGCGTAAAATGACGCAATCGAGAAAGCTTATGGGTATAAGAAAATCTTTTATTCATGTCGCGTTATGTTTAGGGGAAAACCTCGATGGTTTTATTTTTTTAATTTTTTTTTGTGTGTGTCGGACAACGATCGTACGTGATCGTTTAGCGGAAATGAAACGCATCCATCCTGTTTTAATCGTAATTTTTCCCCTTGATGAGAATTTCTGCTCCATTGTTTAAATTTTTTTTATTTCAAGTTCAATGTCAAACTTAAAATTAATTAATTAAATTATTTAAACTTACAGAGGGTTCCCTCTCAATAAGTTATACGTGTAATCGAATTGACTGGATCTTCCAGGTCCCTCCAATAATAAAGCACATTCACCATCGTTGAGTCCTTGAATATCTAACTGAGAGTATTGAATTCCAGTTGCCAATCCGAATAGATAGGCCATAAAAAGGATCGGTGTGAAACACCGCCTGAAAACAAAAACAAACAAAAACATAAATAAATTTATTTTAAAAGAGAAATTAACCGAGAATCATGTTATCTAATTGCTTTGAATTAGAAGTGTACTAGCACGCGAAATGGTCCTTTGTTAAACCCAAATTATAGAACAATACGCCATTGTGTGTGGTAGATTGGATTAGGTAAGTTGCGTCTGTACCAATTTCTTTATAGGATGATGGTTGAGTCGGTTCGGGTGGGTTTATGCGAGAAAGTGAGTTTTAATTTATAAACGGATGTTGTATAACATTAAAAAAAGGTGCGACATCACTCACAATTGATAAATTTATCCCAAGAAAGGTTAATTACACTACTTGTAATAAATAGTTTGTACAAGAAGAATGCAAAACAAAACGCATACATTACGCGTAATTTATCTCAGTGCAACATCAATTAGAATTATTAATGAGCTTTGAGAAAAATTGAAACCTTGTCGTTTCTTCTCAATAACAGAGAGCGCTGAACCCTATACCAAGAATTTATGTTAATTAGGTTGAAATTAGTTTTTGAGACTTGATATCTTCAAACACCGAAATTGAAATTATGGCATATCTCGATTTGTTATTTGAAATTGAAGCTAATTGGGTTGAAGTTGTTTATGATTTACGTTTCTAGGTCTTTAAGACTTTACATACGTCTTAAAGTGGCACTAAAAAGAATCGCCCCCATTGTATTCGAATCTAATACAACATGTGAAAGTAAACGTGTTAGCTTTTTTTTGAAACTGACTTACGTAACAACATATCTCTTTCAATTCAAAGAGAAACAAGAATTTGTCGTTAAAAATTAACTTTGGCATCGAAACCAAAATGATATCTAAAATATGAAAGTAAAATTTACGATTCCACCAAAAATGGGCCAACAAAATGGCATTAAGAGGTATGCGGCGAGTAAAAGTTAGCTGACGTCGGTATCTCTTGGGTTGTAAATCAGGTTCGAATAAAAAAGTTGCGCAATCCGAAAACGATGTCGTTCTGAGTAGTAAAAGTGGATATCGATAATAATTTTTGATTAACCCACACCTAGTGACCCACATTAAGATAGCTCCATAAACTCGTTTCAAAGTGTAATTTTAAAGTAATTTATGGACGAAAAACGAGAGCCAAAACGAAAAGCAGACTTTCTTTTTAGATCAATGACGTTTGTTGGCTATCGTAACGAATTTATTTGCATAAAATCTAAATTATAGGGTAATTGAGAATGATCAATTTGCAAACGGTCAAATTACCCGATTATGTGACAATGCATATTTAAATTATTGGTTTATTAAGATTATTTTTAATCCAATCATTAAGTCTATTAGAAATTAATAAGGCAATTTATTTAATGATTCTGTTAAGATTATTAATCGCAAATTGATATCAAAGCGAATATTAAAAAATATTTTTTTAATAATAACATTTAGGTCGGCTTTTGAAATGCTTATCGAGATTTAACATGATATTAATCGAGTTAATTTTATCTAATTTAATTTATTTTATCCCTAGTTTTAAAAATTCCACTCAACGACGAATTGGGAGAGTTACGAGGACCTGGATATTGTAAGTTTTGTAAGAAGAATCAAGAAGTAAGAAAAAGAGAGTGATTACAAGGTATGCAAATTCTTATTATAAATTGAAAAAGCTTAAGTTAATTGCAAATACAGGAAAAGATTTTTTTAAGAAGATAAAATCATTATAAACGTAACACTCAAAATCTCTCTAAAAGTTTGGTACACCCCAAAAAATTCAATTTTCAAACTCAAAATGATTTTAGTAATTATTCATTTCAAATGAGACATTTTCAAACAATTTCTTAATCGAATTTGCGCACCAAAAAGATTAATTGTAAATAAATGAAATCATAAATCAGGCATATCTTAACCGATTGTTATTAAATTCTTGATTGAACATAATTTTCTACAAAAATGTTTCAAGTTTTTTTTTGAAAGGTGTGGCATTTCAAACGCGTTCCATTTTCTTCCAACACTATCAAACAAACCCATGTGGTGTGTTGTTTACTTTGAGAAAAAATAATCTCGACACGCATCTAAAACGATTATAAATTGCGAACCCGGTGATTTCGCGTTGCGTAACTTTCGAAATCTAAGTCTAATGGTATTTATTCCCGTGTGGGTTTATATTAGATTGTTTTAAGAAATTAAATTTCGAAACGATCTCAATCAATTTAAAATTTCTTCGAGTTACTCTAATTATTTAACCTTCGATTTTCTTACATCAAAATTTATATTAAATTTTTTTCACAAATCCAAAACGATAATTTCGTCCAATTAAGTTTCTCCGATCGAAATTAGAAGGTTCCCCAGCATCCGATAAGGCCGTTAACCACATTATTTAACGTCTTTTACGACGGTGTTACGTAAAATTCGCTTTCGATAAACAGAGGACCAAGTAAGAGTTACGTGAGATAAAAAAAAGAGAAAAGAGAGCGAAAGAAAATGAAACTGCATTGGTTTTAAATTACGAAGACACCAAAAACGACGTGGAGAAATGTGAAAGGTGAAGTTGATGATCTCGAGTATAGAAATGAGTTATGAAAATTATTAGAGCGTTAAATACAATTTAAGAATAGGAGTTGTTAAAAAAAAGTTAAATTGCAAATCACGAAATGACCGTTTCGAAAATACTAAATCGTTTAATCCTACTCTAATTGTCGAATTATAAAATGGTTTATTATCACGTTTTAGTCTCAGTTTATTCACATTTGGTTATATTTAACCAAATTTGCCTATTTGACCTATTTAACCTGAATTATTAGTATTAAAACTTTTTAAAAATAGATCATAGAATTCTAAAATGTGCTCTAAAATGAAATTATGTTAACCCTCAACTAGAAAAAAATGATATCAGTGTCTGAGGCTTAATTTTTATAAAAAAATCGGTTTCAGAAATACAGGGTATTTTTCAAAACAATGTAATTTTCTTAATCCTTCTTGCATTGCTCATGTTTGGAATAAAAAATAAAGTTTGGAATAAATTTCCACATTTCCAAAGCAACTTTATATCTTTTTTCTAAAGAAGGTTGCAACATGGCATCCGAAACGTCAAACAATTTTTCAAAAAGCGCACAGCAAATCCAGAAAGTTTCTAGTTTTAGATCTAGTATTAGTCCTAGTGATAGTTCTAGTGTTAGTGCTAATGTTAGTTCTAATCTTAGTTCAATTAACACCGGTCGTGAAAACCTTCGTACTTATACAACTTTATATCATTTGAAAGAGGAAGATTCACCCTTCTGCTTGATATACAAGTTAATAATTCTTAAATATGTATAAAGACCAGTAGTAGAGCTTTATTTCTTATCGATGATAATGATCTAACAGATTAGTTCCACTTATATCGTTCCAATGAGTTATATTGGGTTGTATCGGGCTAAGTTGGGTTGGGTTGTGTTGTGTTGTCTCCCGAAAGCACTACAAATGATTTCAAGCTCACTACCAATTGAGCTAATGACTAGATGGAGAATATTCGCGGGAGTAGTAAAGGAAGATCGAAAGGAAGATGTTGGTGGCCAGATTCTGTTGTGGCAATGAGTAAAGAACGAATCAAACTGGGTTGGGTTGGATTAGGTTAGAATGGATTGGATGGGGTGGCGATTTGCAGAATGGAGATAAGCCCGCAAAAAGTGTCCATGCTCATTCGTAATCTGTTTCCACAGGAAAGGGAAAAAATGTGGAATGACACACATTTCAGTTTCTTTGACAGTAACATCCGAGATAGGTAAAGACGCAGTGACAGCAAAACTGTCGAAAATTACAGAAATGTGCAACAATCTGATGAAAAAATAACTGAAATTAAAAAGTATAGACATCTATGTTTGTAGGACAATTACAATAAACTCTTATCAAAAACAGGATAAACATTGAACTAGAGGTGTTAACTAGAGGAAGGGAAAGAATGTGCCTAATGATAGTACTAAATGTCTTTGGAAATGTATCATGGGGATGGATCGTGGACGTGATAAAACGGAAAACAAAACCTTTGATCAGCATGGTTAAAATATACTTGAGCACGAGATATGTTGAATATGAGAGACTCGATACTAAAGGCGGGAAGGTTCATGTAGAACCTTCTTTGACAAGGTGTGGACACCAATATACGCTGTAATGATGCTCAATTAATAGCGTATGCAGATGATCTCGCCATATCATAGCGCCAGGCTGGAGCTGTGAAGAAATTGAACACAACGTACAGGTTGCGGTAGATACCAATAAAGTTAAGAAGTAGGAAGAGTGCCAAAAAGAAAATGATGATGAAGGATGTGGAGATAACAACAAAGTCCTCTCTCAAATCCCAGGGAGTCACTCTATAGAAGGACTTAAAATAAAGCATATCGACGCTATTACAAATGAAAGCTCAAAAAATAGTGCACGCCCTGCACAAAATCATGAAATCCCCATTTGGCCCAACAGCGAAAAAAAAACTAATCGGTTTAACGATTATGACCAACTTCTGTATACATGTAGGGTTTGGAAAAATGCGTGCGCAATAGAAGCACGTAGGCAGAAAATTCGATGCCTTTAGACTTACTCATTGAGAAAAGAGGAGCAACCTGGGGAAATGATGGAGAGGAGTGCGATTTGGAAGAGAGAGTTTTAACTGAGTGGAAACGTAGATGGCGTATTGATATGGGCAAATCGGTATGGAGGAAAAAAATTCTGCATAACTTGGAGTGATGAACAAAAAGAAATTGGACTACCACCATAATCAATAATAATAATAAAATAATAAGAATGGAGATAAGCCCGCAAAAAGTGTCCATGCTCATTCGTGATCTGTTTCCACAGGAAAGGGGAAAAATGTGGAATGACACACATTTCTGTTTCTTTGACAGTAACATCCGAGATAGGTAAAGACGCAGTGACAGCAAAACTGTCGAAAATTACAGAAATGTGCAACAATCTGATGAAAAAATGGCTGAAATTAAAAAGTATAGACATCTATGTTTGTAGGACAATTACAGTAAACCCTTATCAAAAACAAGATAAACATTGAATTAGAGGTGTTGACTAGAGGAAGGGAAAGAATGTGCCTAATGATAGTACTAAATGTGTTTGGAAATGTATCATGGGGAGGGATCGTGGACGTGATAAAACGGAAAACAAAACCTTTGATCAGCATGGTTAAAATATACTTGAGCACGAGATATGTTGAATATGAGAGACTCGATACTAAAGGCGGGAAGGTTCATGTAGAACCTTCTTTGACAAGGTGTGGACACCAATATACGCTGTAATGATGCTCAATTAATAGCGTATGCAGATGATCTCGCCATATCATAGTGCCAGGCTGGAGCTGTGAAGAAATTGAACACAACGTACAGGTTGCGGTAGATACCAATAAAGTTAAGAAGTAAGAAGAGTGCCAAAAAGAAAATGATGATGAAGGATGTGGAGATAACAACAAAGTCCTCTCTCAAATCCCAGGGAGTCACTCTATAGAAGGACTTAAAATAAAGCATATCGACGCTATTACAAATGAAAGCTCAAAAAATAGTGCACGCCCTGCACAAAATCATGAAATCCCCATTTGGCCCAACAGCGAAAAAAAAACTAATCGGTTTAACGATTATGACCAACTTCTGTATACATGTAGGGTTTGGAAAAATGCGTGCGCAATAGAAGCACGTAGGCAGAAAATTCGATGCCTTTAGACTTACTCATTGAGAAAAGAGGAGCAACCTGGGGAAATGATGGAGAGGAGTGCGATTTGGAAGAGAGAGTTTTAACTGAGTGGAAACGTAGATGGCGTATTGATATGGGCAAATCGGTATGGAGGAAAAAAATTCTGCATAACTTGGAGCGATGAACAAAAAGAAATTGGACTACCACCATAATCAGTTCCTAATATGGCATGGTTGCTTTAAATATATCTTGAATAAGAGAGCCAAATCTAATCAGTGTGACTACTGTGAAGAAAGGGATGACGTAGAACATACATGATATGTACATATGACAACTACTGGAGGCCCGAATAAGTCCAGAAAATACGGTGAACTGTATACTTACCAGCACTGAAGAGTGGGACGCCATAGCTAAATACGTTAAGAAAATTCTCGTGCTGAAGCAAAAAGAAGAGCGAAATAGACAGATGAGTGTAGGGAACGTCTGTCTATGTCATCCATAGATCTCGTTATCTCTCCTAGTCCTGGCATGTAAAGCTTATTTAATAAGTTAAAGAAAACTTGTATTTTGCGTTGTTTCTTTTGTCGATGGAGTGATTCATGATATAATAACGAAAATGGGGGGTAACATCTTGGCTCCCCACATCCGGAACTTAGCGACAAGAAGGTTTGAAGACGAAGATCAGAAGATTATTCTGATGATTCTTTCGAAAGTTATGTTGATTTTGTTGGTGGACAATTGTGCAGAGCTCGAGAGGAGAAATGACGAAAACAGGGCAAAATGAAAATGGGATTGATAATTTGCGTTGGTCGATTTTTTAAAACGCAACAGCGTATTCCGATTTCCGTGAATAGCTGAGGTCTTTAAACGATCGATAATCGAAAGATCCCCCGACAGACACTACCTGACAAAATTACATCATCTTTTATTATTTCGTAAGTGGAATCAATTTCAAACTGGAACAACGTGTACATTTGAATTCAACCAGCATTTGAAAGAGGAAAGTTCAACCTCCAATTTGATATACAAGTCGTTTCTTCATTTTCAAAAATAAGACCTCCACGATTTTTGAAATTTTATTATTTTTATCCACTTAAAAAGCCAAAAACAAAATCATCCTTTAACATTTCTTAGGTGGAATTGGTTTCAAATTGAAACAATAAGTCATACATCATTTAAAAGAGGAAGGTTCAAGCTTCTTGATATACAAATCATTTCTTCATTTTCAACAATAAGACCTCCACGATCTTTCACACTTTATCATTTTTTTCCTGATTCTACTAAAACATCAAAAGCACATCATCTTTTAGCATTTCTTAGGTGAAATCGATTTTAAATTGAACAATGAATCATACATCATTTGAAAGAGGAAGATTCAACCTTCAATTTGATATACAATTCATTCCAAATTCATTTTCAAAAATAAGACCTTCATCTTTCAAATTTCATCATATTTTCTTAATCCACTAAAAATCAAAAACTGCACAAAGCGATTTAGACATTTTTTTATCAAATTGAAATTAACATCATAAATGTAAGAGCGATCAAAATGACGAAATCATCTAATCCTATTTTAATCGTTCAATTAGAAAGCGTTTATAATTTATAACATTTCTGATTAAAACAACTTTAAATAAATTAAATTAAATGAAAAATGCGTGGATTGAACAATCGTAGGAGATTATGGTGATCGTTAATTTTGGGCGGCTTAACAAGCTTAGGAAGTTTAAACTAAACTTTAAACACCGAGATTGGTCAATTATAGACTTCTCGGCCCAATTGGGTAACTTAATCGTCTTAATTAAACACGTGAGAAAACAAGTACTTAGTTGATCTTAACTTGACTTAACACAAAGTTAAATAAAATTGTTATTTTTTGATCGATTTTGAGTGGTGCAATTGAGTTGTTACAAAACTTCGATATTTCACACTTTTTAAGGATGTCCTGTTACGAATGTACTTTGCTTAAACAGGAAGCAATCAAACGTTACAGAGTTTCACTCACGCGCATATAAAGAGTCTTCATTAAAGCATTGTAACTTAAAAGGGTAATTTGAATTTTTTTTGTGAATGTCTCAAATTTCGTTTTGTTACGTGAAACGAATCGAAATTAAATTAACTAAATTCCCATGGTCTAGTAGCACACTTTTAATAAACCGTACTGTCACTGGGTTATTTAATATTCTTTCTAAGGTCTCCTAACGTTCGAATTGGAAGGAAACCTAACTGTACGCAATTCCACTTCCGGGTGGAAAAAAATTTAATTTAATTTTAATAATTTAACGATTATTAAAAATGAATATTAAATAAATTTGTTTTACCGAGAATCTGTTGGCATCTCGTCGAAACCGCCTTTGAAATACCTTCACTATGGCACTTTGTAAGATGTTTGTGTCTTACTACACAATCCACCAACACGTTACGTTCACTACCGAGGTACAACGGATTATTGATGTTAAATGCGAAACACGGCGACCGAAGAAGGTGTCTTCGATGGTGCGTATGGGTGTATCGGTGAGAGTGGAACATGTGACTTTTTGAATGTCTTCAGCAAATCCACAACAACGATTACCACCACTACGAATCATCGACTTAACACCATCTTAACATCCGAATTAATAATTATTATTGTCACAAAAGCCGTTTTATCTTAAGATTGGTTGGTCATACAATTTTTTATAAGGAGTACCTTTTTTGCCAACGGTGTTAATGATTCCCAGTGTTTAAAGATACAAAATCTATTTTATCTTGAGATATCTTCTTTGAGTTCATAGTCTTTTGAGTCATTATATTCTTCGAGGAATTCAAAAATTAGTTCAAAATTACAATTTATTCAATTGTGTAAATGTTACAATGCGCAGAATCAAGAAATTTTGAATTTTTGAATTCTGAATCTTTGTTAACACAAAATCTTTTCTATCTTGAGATAAATTTTAGATACGACTTATAATAAAAAGACATTTTTAAGAAAAATTGATCAAAGAATTCACAAAAACATGCTCTGTATCGAAATTTAGTTAAAATTGTAGACGAAAGAGGAATCAAAATGTATTATCACAATTATGAATATTATCACAAAATCTTTAACATTTTGAGAACCATTTTATGCTACAACTATTAATGCAGAGTATTTCTGTACTCAAAATTCTTCGAGGAATTCAAAAATGTACTTAAAATTGCTATTTATTCAACGGGGAAAATGTTGCAAAGTCCAGAATGAAGATATCTTGAATTTCTTGATCCCCATTGTTTATTGATACAAAATCTATTTTATCTTGAGATATCTTCTTTGAGTTGGTAGTCTTTTGAGTCATTATATTCTTCGAGGAATTCAAAAATTAGTTCAAAATTACAATTAATGCAATTGTGTAAATGTTACAATGCGCAGAATCAAGAAATTTTGAATTTTTGGATTCTTAATCTTTGTTAACACGAAATCTGTTCTATCAAGATAAATTTTAGATATGATTTATAATAAAAAGCACCTTTTTTAAGAAAAATTGATCAAAGAATTCAAAAATATGCTCTGTATCGAAATTTAGTTAAAATTGTAGACGAAGGAGGAATCAAAATGTATTATCACAATAATGAATATTATCACAAAATCTTTAACATCTTGAGAACCGTTTTGTATTATAACTATTAATGCAGAGTATTTCTGTACGCAAAATTCTTCGAGGAATTCAAAAATGTACTTAAAATTGCTATTTATTCAACGGGGAAAATGTTGCAAAGTCCAGAATGAAGATATCTTGAGTTTTTTTATCCCCATTGTTTATTGATACAAAATCTATTTTATCTTGAGATATCTTCTTTGAGTTGGTAGTCTTTTGAGTCATTATATTCTTCGAAGAATTCAAAAATTAGTTCAAAATTACAATTAATTCAATTATATAAATGTTACAATGCGCAGAATCAAGATATTTTGAATTTTTGAATTCTGAATCTTTGTTAACACAAAATCTTTTCTATCTCGAGATAAATTTTAGATTCGACTTATAATAAAAGGCACATTTTTAAGAAAAATTGATCAAAGAATTCAAAAACATGCTCTGTATCGAAATTTAGTTAAAATTGTAGACGAAAGAGGAATCAAAATGTATTATCACAATTATGAATATTATCACAAAATCGTCAACATCTTGAGAACCGTTTTGTATTATAACTATTAATGCAGAGTATTTCTGTACGCAAAATTCTTCGAGGAATTCAAAAATGTACTTAAAATTGCTCTTTATTCAACGGGGAAAATGTTGCAAAGTCCAGAATGAAGATATCTTGAATTTTTTGATCCAAATTGTTTATTGATACAAAATCTATTTTATCTTGAGATATCTTCTTTGAGTTCATAGTCTTTTGAGTCATTATATTCTTCGAGGAATTCAAAAATTATTTCAAAATTACAATTAATGCAATTGTGTAAATGTTACAATGCGCAGAATCAAGAAATTTTGAATTTTTGGATTCTTAATCTTTGTTAACACGAAATCTGTTCTATCTTAAGATAAATTTTAGATATGATTTATAATAAAAAGCACCTTTTTTAAGAAAAATTGATCAAAGAATTCAAAAATATGCTCTGTATCGAAATTTAGTTAAAATTGTAGACGAAAGAGGAATCAAAATGTATTATTACAATTATGAATATTATCACAAAATCTTTAACAACTTTAGAACCGTTTTGTATTATAACCATTAATGCAGAGTATTTCTGTACGCAAAATTCTTCGAGGAATTCAAAAATTAGTTCAAAATTACAATTAATTCCATTGTGTAAATGTTACAATGCGCAGAATCAAGAAATTTTGAATTTTTAAATTCTGAATCTTTGTTAACACGAAATCTGTTCTATCTCGAGATAAATTTTGGATATGATTTATAATAAAAAGCACCTTTTTTAAGAAAAATTGATCAAAGAATTCAAAAACATGCTCTGTATCGAAATTTAGATAAAATTGTAGACGAAAGAGGAATCAAAATGTATTATCACAATTAGGAATATTATCATGAAATCTTTAACATCTTGAGAACCGTTTTGTATTATAACTATTAATGCAGAGTATTTCTGTACGCAAAATTCTTTGATGAATTCAAAAATGTACTAAAAATTGCTATTTATTCAACGGGGAAAATGTTGTAAAGTCCAGAATGAAGATATCTTGAGTTTTTTTATCATCATTGTTTATTGATACAAAATCTATTTTATTTTGAGATATCTTCTTTGAGTTGGTAGTCTTTTGAGTCATTATATTCTTCGAGGAATTCAAAAATTAGTTCAAAATTACAATTAATTCAATTGTGTAATGTTACAATGCGCAGAATCAAGAAATTTTGAATTTTTGAATTCTGAATTTTTGTTAACACAAAATCTGTTCTATCTCGAGATAAATTTTAGATATGATTTATAATAAAAGCATATTTTTAAGAAAAATTGATCAAAGAATTCAAAAATATGCTCTGTATCGAAATTTAGTTAAAATTGTAGATGAAAGAGGAATCAAAATGTATTTTCACAAATATGAATATTATCATAAAATCTTTAACATCTTGCGAACCGTTTTATGCTACAACTATTAATGCAGAGTATTTCTGTATGCAAAATTCTTCGAGGAACTCAAAAATGTACTTAAAATTGCTATTTATTCAAAGGGGAAAATGTTGCAAAGTCCAGAATGAAGATATCTTGAATTTTTTGATCCAAATTGTTATTGATACAAAATCTATTTTACCTTGAGATATCTTCTTTGACTTCATAGTCTTTTGAGTCATTATATTCTTCGAAGAATTCAAAGATTAGTTCAAAATTACAATTAATTCAATTGTGTAATGTTACAATGCGCAGAATCAATAAATTTTGAATTTTTGGATACTTAATCTTTGTTAACACGAAATCTGTTCTATCTCGAGATAAATTTTAGATACGACTTTTAATAAAAAGCACATTTTTAAGAAAAATTTATCAACGAATTAAAAAATATGCTCTGTATCGAAATTTAGTTAAAATTGCAGACGAAAGAGGAATCAAAATGTATTATCACAAAATCTTTAACATCTTGAGAACCGTTTTGTATTATAACTATTAATGTAGAGTATTTCTTTACGCAAAATTCTCCGAGGAATTCAAAAATGTACTTAAAATTGCTATTTATTCAACGGGGAAAATGTTGCAAAGTCCAGAATGAAGATATCTTGAATTTTTTCATCCCCATTGTTTATTGATACAAAATCTATTTTATCTTGAGATATCTTCTTTGAGTTTATAGTCTTTTGAGTCATTATATTCTTCGAGGAATTCAAAAATTAGTTCAAAATTACAATTAATTCAATTATGTAAATGTTACAATGCGCAGAATCAAGATATTTTGAATTTTTGAATTCTGAATCTTTGTTAACACAAAATCTTTTCTATCTTGAGATAAATTTTAGATACGACTTATAATAAAAAGACATTTTTAAGAAAAATTGATCAAAGAATTCACAAAAACATGCTCTGTATCGAAATTTAGTTAAAATTGTAGACGAAAGAGGAATCAAAATGTATTATCACAATTATGAATATTATCACAAAATCTTTAACATTTTGAGAACCATTTTATGCTACAACTATTAATGCAGAGTATTTCTGTACTCAAAATTCTTCGAGGAATTCAAAAATGTACTTAAAATTGCTATTTATTCAACGGGGAAAATGTTGCAAAGTCCAGAATGAAGATATCTTGAATTTCTTGATTCCCATTGTTTATTGATACAAAATCTATTTTATCTTGAGATATCTTCTTTGAGTTGGTAGTCTTTTGAGTCATTATATTCTTCGAGGAATTCAAAAATTAGTTCAAAATTACAATTAATTCAATTGTGTAAATGTTACAATGCGCAGAATCAAGAAATTTTGAATTTTTGGATTCTTAATCTTTGTGAACACTAAATCTGTTCTATTTCGAGATAAATTTTAGATACGACTTATAATAAAAAGCACCTTTTTTAAGAAAAATTGATCAAAGAATTCACAAAAACATGCTCTGTATCGAAATTTAGTTAAAATTGTAGACGAAAGAGGAATCAAAATGTATTATTACAATTATGAATATTATCACAAAATCTTTAACAACTTTAGAACCGTTTTGTATTATAACCATTAATGCAGAGTATTTCTGTACGCAAAATTCTTCGAGGAATTCAAAAATTAGTTCAAAATTACAATTAATTCCATTGTGTAAATGTTACAATGCGCAGAATCAAGAAATTTTGAATTTTTAAATTCTGAATCTTTGTTAACACGAAATCTGTTCTATCTCGAGATAAATTTTGGATATGATTTATAATAAAAAGCACCTTTTTTAAGAAAAATTGATCAAAGAATTCAAAAACATGCTCTGTATCGAAATTTAGTTAAAATTGTAGACGAAAGAGGAATCAAAATATATTATCACAATTAGGAATATTATCATGAAATCTTTAACATCTTGAGAACCGTTTTGTATTATAACTATTAATGCAGAGTATTTCTGTATGCAAAATTCTTCGAAGAATTCAAAAATGTACTTAAAATTGCTATTTATTCAACGCGGAAAATGTTGCAAAGTCCAGAATGAAGATATCTTGAATTTTTTGATCCCCATTGTTTATTGATACAAAATCTATTTTATCTTGAGATATCTTCTTTGAGTTCATAGTCTTTTGAATCATTATATTCTTCGAGGAATTCAAAGATTAGTTCAAAATTACAATTAATTCAATTGTGTAAATGTTACAATGCGCAGAATCAAGAAATTTTGAATTTTTGGATTCTTAATCTTTGTTAACACAAAATCTTTTCTATCTCGAGATAAATTTTAGATACGACTTATAATAAAAAGACATTTTTAAGAAAAATTGATCAAAGAATTCACAAAAACATGCTCTGTATCGAAATTTAGTTAAAATTTTAGACGAAAGAGGAATCAAAATGTATTATCACAATTATGAATATTATCACAAAATCTTTAACATTTTGAGAACCATTTTATGCTACAACTGTTAATGCAGAGTATTTCTGTACTCAAAATTCTTCGAGGAATTCAAAAATGTACTTAAAATTGCTATTTATTCAACGGGGAAAATGTTGCAAAGTCCAGAATAAAGATATCTTGAATTTTTTGATCCTCATTGTTTATTGATACAAAATCTATTTTATCTTGAGATATCTTCTTTGAGTTGGTAGTCTTTTGAGTCATTATATTCTTCGAGGAATTCAAAGATTAGTTCAAAATTACAATTAATTCAATTGTGTAAATGTTACAATGCGCAGAATCAAGAAATTTTGTATTTTTGAATTCTGAATCTTTGTTAACACTAAATCTGTTCTATTTCGAGATAAATTTTAGATATGATTTATAATAAAAAGCACCTTTTTTAAGAAAAATTGATCAAAGAATTCAAAAATATGCTCTGTATCGAAATTTAGTTAACATTGCAGACGAAAGAGGAATCAAAATATATTATCACAATAATGAATATTATCACAAAATCTTTAACATCTTGAGAACCGTTTTGTATTATAACTATTAATGCAGAGTATTTCTGTACGCAAAATTCTTCGAGGAACTCAAAAATGTACTTAAAATTGCTATTTATTCAACGGGGAAAATGTTGCAAAGTCCAGAATGAAGATATCTTGAATTTTTTGATCCTCATTGTTTATTGATACAAAATCTATTTTATCTTGAGATATCTTATTTGAGTTTATAGTCTTTTGAGTCATTATATTCTTCGAAGAATTCAAAAATTATTTCAAAATTACAATTAATTCAATTGAGTAAATGTTACAATGCGCTGAATCAAGAAATTTTGAATTTTTGGTTTCTTAATCTTTGTTAACACGAAATCTGATCTATCTCAAGATAAATTTTAGATATGATTTATAATAAAAAGCACCTTTTTTAAGAAAAATTGATCAAAGAATTCAAAAACATGCTCTGTGTCGAAATTTAGTTAGAATTGTAGACGAAAGAGGAATCAAAATGTATTATCACAATTATGAATATTATCACAAAATCTTTAACATCTTTAGAACCGTTTTGTATTATAACCATTAATGCAGAGTATTTCTGTACGCAAAATTCTTCGAGAAATTCAAAAATGTACTTAAAATTGCTATTTATTCAACGGGCTAAATGTTGCAAAGTCCAGAATGAAGATATCTTGAATTTTTTGATCCCCATTGTTTATTGATACAAAATCTATTTTATCTTGAGATATCTTCTTTAAGTTTGTAGTCTTTTTTGTGTCATTATATTCTTTGAGGAATTCAAAAATTATTTCAAAATTACAATTAATTCAATTATGTAAATGTTACAATGCGCAGAATCAAGAAATTTTGAATTTTTGGATTCTTAATCTTTGTTAACCCTAAATTTGTTCTATCTCGAGATAAATTTTAGATATGATTTATAATAAAAAGCACCTTTTTTAAGAAAAATTGATCAAAGAATTCAAAAATATGCTCTGTATCGAAATTTAGATAAAATTGTAGACGAAAGAGGAATCAAAATGTATTATCACAATTAGGAATATTATCATGAAATCTTTAACATCTTGAGAACCGTTTTGTATTATAACTATTAATGCAGGGTATTTCTGTGCGCAAAATTCTTCGAGGAATTCAAAAATGTACTTAAAATTGCTCTTTATTCAACGGGGAAAATGTTGCAAAGTCCAGAATGAAGATATCTTGAATTTTTTGATCCAAATTGTTTATTGATACAAAATCTATTTTATCTTGAGATATCTTCTTTGAGTTCATAGTCTTTTGAGTCATTATATTCTTCGAGGAATTCAAAAATTATTTCAAAATTACAATTAATGCAATTGTGTAAATGTTACAATGCGCAGAATCAAGAAATTTTGAATTTTTGAATTCTGAATCTTCGTTAATACTAAATCTGTTCTATCTCGAGATAAATTTTAGATATGATTTATAATAAAAAGCGCATTTTTTAGAAAAATTGATCAAAGAATTAAAAGACATGCTCTGTATCGAAATTTAGTTAAAATTGTAGACGAAAGAGGAATCAAAATGCATTATCACAATTATGAATATTATCACAAAATCGTCAACATCTTGAGAACCGTTTTGTATTATAACTATTAATGCAGAGTATTTCTGTACGCAAAATTCTTCGAGGAATTCAAAAATGTACTTAAAATTGCTCTTTATTCAACGGGGAAAATGTTGCAAAGTCCAGAATGAAGATATCTTGAATTTTTTGATCCAAATTGTTTATTGATACAAAATCTATTTTATCTTGAGATATCTTCTTTGAGTTCATAGTCTTTTGAGTCATTATATTCTTCGAGGAATTCAAAAATTATTTCAAAATTACAATTAATGCAATTGTGTAAATGTTACAATGCGCAGAATCAAGAAATTTTGAATTTTTGAATTCTGAATCTTCGTTAATACTAAATCTGTTCTATCTCGAGATAAATTTTAGATATGATTTATAATAAAAAGCGCATTTTTTAGAAAAATTGATCAAAGAATTAAAAGACATGCTCTGTATCGAAATTTAGTTAAAATTGTAGACGAAAGAGGAATCAAAATGCATTATCACAATTATGAATATTATCACAAAATCGTCAACATCTTGAGAACCGTTTTGTATTATAACTATTAATGCAGAGTATTTCTGTACGCAAAATTCTTCGAGGAATTCAAAAATGTACTTAAAATTGCTATTTATTCAACGGGGAAAATGTTGCAAAGTCCAGAATGAAGATATCTTGAATTTCTTGATCCCCATTGTTTATTGATACAAAATCTATTTCATCTTGAGATATCTTCTTTGAGTTTATAGTCTTTTGAGTCATTATATTCTTGGAGGAATTCAAAAATTAGTTCAAAATTACAATTAATTCCATTGTGTAAATGTTACAATGCGCAGAATCAAGAAATTTTGAATTTTTAAATTCTGAATCTTTGTTAACACGAAATCTGTTCTATCTCGAGATAAATTTTGGATATGATTTATAATAAAAAGCACCTTTTTTAAGAAAAATTGATCAAAGAATTCAAAAACATGCTCTGTATCGAAATTTAGTTAAAATTGTAGACGAAAGAGGAATCAAAATATATTATCACAATTAGGAATATTATCATGAAATCTTTAACATCTTGAGAACCGTTTTGTATTATAACTATTAATGCAGAGTATTTCTGTATGCAAAATTCTTCGAAGAATTCAAAAATGTACTTAAAATTGCTATTTATTCAACGCGGAAAATGTTGCAAAGTCCAGAATGAAGATATCTTGAATTTTTTGATCCCCATTGTTTATTGATACAAAATCTATTTTATCTTGAGATATCTTCTTTGAGTTCATAGTCTTTTGAATCATTATATTCTTCGAGGAATTCAAAGATTAGTTCAAAATTACAATTAATTCAATTGTGTAAATGTTACAATGCGCAGAATCAAGAAATTTTGAATTTTTGGATTCTTAATCTTTGTTAACACAAAATCTTTTCTATCTCGAGATAAATTTTAGATACGACTTATAATAAAAAGACATTTTTAAGAAAAATTGATCAAAGAATTCACAAAAACATGCTCTGTATCGAAATTTAGTTAAAATTTTAGACGAAAGAGGAATCAAAATGTATTATCACAATTATGAATATTATCACAAAATCTTTAACATTTTGAGAACCATTTTATGCTACAACTATTAATGCAGAGTATTTCTGTACTCAAAATTCTTCGAGGAATTCAAAAATGTACTTAAAATTGCTATTTATTCAACGGGGAAAATGTTGCAAAGTCCAGAATAAAGATATCTTGAATTTTTTGATCCTCATTGTTTATTGATACAAAATCTATTTTATCTTGAGATATCTTCTTTGAGTTGGTAGTCTTTTGAGTCATTATATTCTTCGAGGAATTCAAAGATTAGTTCAAAATTACAATTAATGCAATTGTGTAAATGTTACAATGCGCAGAATCAAGAAATTTTGTATTTTTGAATTCTGAATCTTTGTTAACACTAAATCTGTTCTATTTCGAGATAAATTTTAGATATGATTTATAATAAAAAGCACCTTTTTTAAGAAAAATTGATCAAAGAATTCAAAAATATGCTCTGTATCGAAATTTAGTTAACATTGCAGACGAAAGAGGAATCAAAATATATTATCACAATAATGAATATTATCACAAAATCTTTAACATCTTGAGAACCGTTTTGTATTATAACTATTAATGCAGAGTATTTCTGTACGCAAAATTCTTCGAGGAACTCAAAAATGTACTTAAAATTGCTATTTATTCAACGGGGAAAATGTTGCAAAGTCCAGAATGAAGATATCTTGAATTTTTTGATCCAAATTGTTTATTGATACAAAATCTATTTTATCTTGAGATATCTTCTTTGAGTTTAGTCTTTTGAGTCATTATATTCTTCGATTAATTCAAAAATTAGCTCAAGATTACAATTTATTCCATTGTATAAATGTTAATCTATTTTATATTAAAATATGTGCTTGGTATGAATACATTTTTTATGAAAAATAATTCAAAAAATTCAAAAACAATACTTTTTACCCGAAATATTTCAAGGAATGTTCTCCAAATTAAGATTAAGTTAACATCATAGAAGCAAGATCCAATTTTAAAAGAAATATGTTAATTTAGTTCTCTTCACATTGAATAATCTTCAATTTGGCGAAGCGATTTTACCTTCGCGTTTGATTTATATGGACTAAGGTTAAATTTCCCAACCGAGACAGGAAAAGTGAGCGAACGAACGAACGAAGCACGTGATCTTCTTGTAATACAGACCTCGTGACTGGTTTCACCAGATGGGCATCCGATTTTTTTTCTTTTTCGAAAATAACCGCATCGTCTTCGTCGTTCGCGGGTTCAAAGTGAAAGAGAACTTCTTCAATAACTTCTCCCTTTCGAATTCCGATTCAAATCCAATATTGTTCGAGACGATGTTGAAATATTGACAATTTTATGCAATAACACGATATCTGTGTGAATTTCTTCGCGGATAATAAGGGAAAGAAATTTTAAATTGCCGGAAACCACGTTGGAATGATCTTCTTCGCGTGAATCGGGGTCTTTCTTTCTTTGGCGAAGAGAAAGGAAATCTTCTCGGCTATTGTTAATTGTAGTTTCCGGCTGAAAGATAATCGATCGATTTGCTTAATTAGTTGTAGTCCTTTTTTCTGTGCTTATACAATCGTATAAGTAATTAATGTGATGGTAAATAAATTTCGTTTTAATTAACTTTTCCCCTTTCTTTTTTTGTACAATTATTAATAATAAATTGTGGATCAAAATGAATTTTCTCTTCCGATATCAACAAATATTATTTTATTTTATGTTATTCCCGTTTAAATTCGGCAATTTTAAATCGGAAAATTCGAAATTAATCAAATTAAAAGGTTGGTTTATTTTGGGATTATTCACAATTTGTTTCCTCTACTCGATTCATGGCAGATTAAAAATTTCTTTCGAACTTAACAAACCGTTTTTGGCCGCATTAACGGACACAACAGCTTATATAACGTTAATCATTTTAAACGCGACGATATCTTTACAAATTGGGATTAGAAAGATCGGCGAATTAAAAAGTTTAAATAAGATAATCAAAATGTTGCATCAAAACGAAGAGTCAAACCCCGGAAAATCACAAGTAATTTTTTTGATTATTTTAACAGTTTTAAACTCGACTTATTTTTTTTATTATTCCCACATCGTTTTCAACGTGAACAAATATTACATTTTAAGAGAATTCCAAGCGATTCAATTAAATTTAACAATGTGTTTAACCCACCTTTATTTGACAAATTTAAATTTCCTCATCCAGAAATTTATTGTTAACCTAAAAAGCGTTTTTATTCAAAACGAAGAAAAATTTAAGCAAAGAAAAATCATCGAAAATTACGTCCTCATCTCGCAAAGTATTAACTTATTCAACACAATTTTCGGCTGGATCATTTTCTTTTTGGCCCTAAGATTCACAGCGGAAAATGTTGTTATAATGAACGCAATTTTGATACAAATTAAAGGAAAGATTCCGTTGGATATCCCCCGATTAATCGCTTTGATTCGCGTTCTTATGATTTGGGTAAATACAACCAAAAAATTATTAACAAATAATTTCAAAAAAATGTGTTATTTTAGATTGTGTTAATTTTGATTTCAACGTCTGCGAATAAAGTGAATAAATCGAAATCCAAAGTAATTGCGGTCGTTTATGAGTTGATGCATCGAAATCGAACGTTAAAGAAGAATGGTTCATTAAAAATTTTAATCGATTTAAATTTAAGTGAAGAGTTTATTTCTGCCCATGGATTTTTTGTTGTTGATCATACGATGCTTTTGAGGTCGATACAAGCTGTCGTGGCTTATTTAATTATTTTGATTCAATTCAATCTTTAAGAGTAAAATTTTAGTGTTTAATCGCTTTGATGTTAGATTGATTCACAAATAGAATAAAGATTTTGACCAAGTGATTTCAACATTTTCAATCCTGTCTCAATCGCTGTGATTTTGAACGGTGATGACCGAAACGTGTGCCAAAAACCCCTTTACAAGCAGTTGACTCAAAATCAGTGCACCATCAATTCACTGAAGAAAACCCAACTTTAGAAAATACGTTCTTCTAAAGTTGGGAATTTTCTGAAAATTCCTGGAAATTTTTGGTACAAAGTGGTATTAAAACAGTCCACAGGAGCAAAAGAAGAAAAAGAAAGGAGAAAAACGGTGATCTTCATTTAGAAGAACCATGGGACTCTGTGGGTTCCACAAGAAAAAATAGAACCAAACCAAAATCGTGGAAAGCGATTGCTGTTCTAGAAAGAATAAATGAAAGGATGAAATGATGAAGGATGATTGAAATTAATGGTTTCTCCGAAATCCAACTCAATAATGCTTTTTTGTCGTTCAAATTCTTCTTAAAATTCTTCCTCAACTTGAATATTCTGCTGAATACATTGTTAATAATCGTCTTGCATTCATATCTCGGAAAACTTCCAAGACATCGACCGCCTTCATTCGACCAAGCATCACTAAGTTGGATTGGGTTGGGTTGGCTGTCTATAAAGTTATGGAAACCAACCCAACCCAATCCAAAACCTGTATCTGAGGTTGTAAAGTTGTTGCTATTACAGATGTAGCAAGTTGAGATGGGTTACGTTACATAGCTATCTATAAATCAATCCAATCCAACTCAACTGTACCTAATTGGGTTAGGTTGGGTTGGGTGTTAGAATTTCCAAGATATCGATCGCCTTGAGTATCACTAAATTGGATTGGGTTGGGTTGGTTGTCTATAAATTATGGAAACCAACCCAACCCAATCCAAAACCTGTATCTGAGGTTGTAAAGTTGTTGCTATTACAGATGTAGCAAGTTGAGATGGGTTACGTTACATAGCTATCTATAAATCAATCCAATCCAACTCAACTGTACCTAATTGGGTTAGGTTGGGTTGGGTGTTAGAATTTCCAAGATATCGATCGCCTTGAGTATCACTAAATTGGATTGGGTTGGGTTGGTTGTCTATAAATTATGGAAACCAACCCAACCCAATCCAAAACCTGTATCTGAGGTTGTAAAGTTATTGCTATTACAGATGTAGCAAGTTGAGATGGGTTACGTTACATAGCTATCTATAAATCAATCCAATCCAACTCAACTGTACCTAATTGGGTTAGGTTGGGTTGGGTGTTAAAGCTTCCAAGATATCGATCGCCTTGAGCATCACTAAATTGGATTGGGTTGGGTTGGTTGTCTATAATGTTATGGAAACCAACCCAACCCAATCCAAAACCTGTATCTGAGGTTGTAAAGTTATTGCTATTACAGATGTAGCAAGTTGAGATGTGTTACGTTACATAGCTATCTATAAATCAATCCAATCCAACTCAACTGTACCTAATTGGGTTAGGTTGGGTTGGGTGTTAGAATTTCCAAGATATCGATCGCCTTGAGTATCACTAAATTGGATTGGGTTGGGTTGGTTGTCTATAAATTATGGAAACCAACCCAACCCAATCCAAAACCTGTATCTGAGATTGTAAAGTTATTGCTATTACAGATGTAGCAAGTTGAGATGGGTTACGTCACATAGCTATCTATAAATCAATCCAATCCAACTCAACTCCACCTAATTGGGTTGGGTTGGGTTGGGTGTTAAAGCTTCCAAGATATCGATCGCCTTGAGCATCACTAAATTGGATTGGGTTGGGTTGGTTGTCTATAATGTTATGGAAACCAACCCAACCCAATCCAAAACCTGTATCTGAGGTTGTAAAGTTATTGCTATTACAGATGTAGCAAGTTGAGATGTGTTACGTTACATAGCTATCTATAAATCAATCCAATCCAACTCAACTGTACCTAATTGGGTTAGGTTGGGTTGGGTGTTAGAATTTCCAAGATATCGATCGCCTTGAGTATCACTAAATTGGATTGGGTTGGGTTGGTTGTCTATAAATTATGGAAACCAACCCAACCCAATCCAAAACCTGTATCTGAGATTGTAAAGTTATTGCTATTACAGATGTAGCAAGTTGAGATGGGTTACGTCACATAGCTATCTATAAATCAATCCAATCCAACTCAACTCCACCTAATTGGGTTGGGTTGGGTTGGCTGTTAAAGCTTCCAAGATATCGATCGCCTTGAGCATCACTAAATTGGATTGGGTTGTGTTGGTTGTCTATAATGTTATGGAAACCAACCCAACCCAATCCAAAACCTGTATCTGAGGTGGTAAAGTTGTTGCTATTACAGATGTAGCAAGTTGAGATGGGTTACGTTACATAGCTATCTATAAATCAATCCAATCCAACTCAACTGTACTTAATTGGGTTAGGTTGGGTTGGGTGTTAAAATTTCCAAGATATCGATCGCCTTGGGTATCACTAAATTGGATTGGGTTGGGTTGATTGTCTATAAATTATGGAAACCAACCCAACCCAATCCAAAACCTGTATCTGATGTTGTAAAGTTATTGCTATTACAGATGTAGCAAGTTGAGATGGGTTACGTTACATTGCAATCTATAAGTCAATTCAATCCAACTCAACTGTACCTAATTGGGTTGGGTTGGGTGTTAAAACTTCTAAGATATCGACCGCTTTGAGCATCACTAAATTGAATTGGGTTGGGATGGCTGTCTATAAAGTTATACAAACCAACCCAACCCAATCCAAAACCTGTATCCGAGGTTGTAAAGTTATTGCTATTACAGATGTATCAAGTTAAGATGGGTTACGTTACATAGCTATCTATAAATCAATCCAATCCAACTCAACTCCACCTAATCGGGTTGGGTTGGGTTGGGTGTTAAAACTTCCAAGATATCGATCGCCTTGAGCATCACTAAATTGGATTGGGTTGGGTTGGCTGTCTATAAAGTTATGGAAACCAACCCAACCCAATCCAAAACCTATATCTGAGGTTGTAAAGTTTTTGCCATTACAGATATAGCAAGTTGAGATGGGATACGTTACATAACTCTCTATAAATCAATCCAATCCAACTCAACTGTACCTAATGTTGAGTTAGGTTGGGTGTTAAAACTTCCAAGATATCGACCGCCTTGCGCATCACTAAATTGAATTAGGTTGGGTTGGTTGTCGATAAAGTTATGGAAACCAACCCAACCCAATCCAAAACCTGTATCCGAGGTTGTAAAGTTATTGCTATTACAGATGTAGCAAGTTGAGATGGGTTACGTTACATAACTATCTATAAATCAATCCAATCCAACTCAACTGTACCTAATGTTGAGTTAGATTGGGTGTTAAAACTTCCAAGATATCGACCGCATTGCGCATCACTAAATTGAATTAGGTTGGGTTGGTTGTCTATAATGTTATGGAAACCAACCCAACCCAATCCAAAACCTGTATCCGAGGTTGTAAAGTTATTGCTATTACAGATGTAGCAAGTTGAGATGGGTTACGTTACATAACTATCTATAAATCAATCCAATCCAACTCAACTGTACCTAATGTTGAGTTAGGT
The DNA here is from genome assembly GCA_036711965.1 of Onthophagus sagittarius. Taxonomy (NCBI): domain Eukaryota; kingdom Metazoa; phylum Arthropoda; class Insecta; order Coleoptera; family Scarabaeidae; genus Onthophagus; species Onthophagus sagittarius. Next base: position 17,791,033 of record JASERS010000010.1, on the reverse strand, counting down.
TGGGTGTTAAAACTTCCAAGATATCGACCGCATTGCGCATCACTAAATTGAATTAGGTTGGGTTGGTTGTCTATAATGTTATGGAAACCAACCCAACCCAATCCAAAACCTGTATCCGAAGTTGTAAAGTTATTGCTATTACAGATGTAGCAAGTTGAGATGGGTTACGTTACATAACTATCTATAAATCAATCCAATCCAACTCAACTGTACCTAATGTTGAGTTAGGTTGGGTGTTAAAACTTCCAAGATATCGACCGCATTGCGCATCACTAAATTGAATTAGGTTGGGTTGGTTGTCTATAATGTTATGGAAACCAACCCAACCCAATCCAAAACCTGTATCCGAAGTTGTAAAGTTATTGCTATTACAGATGTAGCAAGTTGAGATGGGTTACGTTACATAGCTATCTATAAATCAATCCAATCCAACTCAACTGTACCTAATTGGGTTGGGTTGGGTTGGGTGTTAAAACTTCTAAGATATCGACCGCTTTAAGCATCACTAAATTGAATTGGGTTGGGATGGCTGTCTATAAAGTTATACAAACCAACCCAACCCAATCCAAAACCTGTATCTGAGGTTGTAAAGTTGTTGCTATTACAGATGTAGCAAGTTGAGATGGGTTACGTTACATTGCTATCTATAAGTCAATCCAAGCCAACTCAACTGTACCTAATTGGATTGGGTTGGGTTGGCTGTTAAAGCTTCCAAGGTATCGACCGCCTTGAGCATCACTAAATTGGATTGGGTTGGGTTGGTAAAATCGTTGTAATCTCAGATGCAGCAAGTCGAGATGGAATATGTTACATAAATTTGCATAAATCAATCCAATCCAACCCAACTACATCTAATTGGATTGGGTTGGATTGCTTGGCTGTCTATATAGTTATTGAAACCAACCCTATCAAATTCTAAACCTGCTTCTGAGGTTGTAAGGTGTAGCTGCAGCCACAGATGCGCAAGCTGAGGTGGATTAGGTTACATTGTTATCTATATATCAATCCAATTCATTCCTAAATCCGCATCTGAAATTGTAAAATTGTTGCAACCACAAATGCAAACCTAAACGGGTTGGGTTAGATTGCTTGGTGGTCTATAAAGTTACGGAAATCAGCCCAATTCATCCTAAATCTGCATCTGAAGCTGTAAAGTTATTGCAACCATATATGCTTCAAGTTGCGACGGATTATGTTGTATAATTGTGTATAAGTCAATCCAATACAAGCCAACTACATCTAATTGGGTTGGGTTGGATTGCTTGACGGTCTATAAAGTTATGGAAATCAACCCAATTCATCCTAAATCTGCATCTGAAGTTGTAAAGTTGTTGCAACCACATATGCTCTAAGTTGAAACGGATTATGTTGCATAGTTGTGTATAAATCAATCCAATCCAACCCAACTACATCTAATTGGGTTGAGTTGGATTGCTCGGCTATTTATACAGTTATATTTATTGACAACGAGGCAACCCAATCCACCCCAATTAAGTGTAGTTGGGTTGAATTGGATTGAGTTACAAAACTTTACAGATAAGTATGGAACCTAATCCTGTTTTAAGATCAAGTTGGAATGCGAAATTCTAATCATTCGTATATGTTTCAAAAATAATTAATGGTTCTTTAATCTTTAAAATTAATTGATATTGTTACAACAGGAAATCTAAAAGGTTATTCCACTTGGAACGAAATGCCAAATTATGTAGTTACTAATTGTCATTGAAAAATTGTTTCTTTGTAAATTTCGCGTGAGAGAAAAGTAAAAGTGCTCCAGAAAACATAAAAATAAAGTTGTTGACCTTTCAAAATTGAAGCATTAAAAAAAATGAGAAGGAGAAGGAACCAAACTGGTTGCCCATAAACCAAATTAATGGAGGAAACCGAACCCGCAGAATTTTTGTTCCACTTTTTCTTTACATCTTATACACTTCCTTACGTAACATCCACCCGAGATTCACGTTAATTACCTCACATATACCGGACCGAGATCTCTTTTGCACCATTGCAAAACACCAACCAACAACCGTCAGATTAAGTGATTAATAAAAATTTTGTTACGAAAGAAATTTCGTTAAAACTTAAAAACAAATTTAATTTACATTTTGAATTTGTTTTGCAGATTCCATCAACGTCTCTTTACTCTTTAGATCTTTTACAATCACATAGTTGACCGCCTGGTAAAATTACGCAATCGAAAAGTGGAACACATACTGAAAAGCACCTACAAGTTGCACAATATTAAGAATGTTGAAGCATTTTTTAGTTGATCGTTTTTATTTCTTTATTAGCATGACCATAACGCGACCTCACCTTTAAAATTAATGACACGATAAATTATTGATAGAAAAGTGGCGAATTTAACCAAAACTGGATCAATGCGGTGTAAATTTCATTAATTAATATACATTGAACTTGTAAATTTATTAATTTATTAGTTCCATTTAAAAGTCTCGTTTAAAATTTAAATAAATTGCAACAAAATTATTACATACGAAGCGATCGACCCGAAAATAGTTAACAACAAAGTGTTATCAATATCGAAAATCCCAACAGCTGTAAATTTAACTTCAATTTGATCGATTTGTTTAGCTAATAAACGAAATTCTTCTTGAAAAAATTCTTGGTTTTTCGATAAGATCGGTGGTAAATTCGTTAATAATCGGTGGCAAATCTTTTGAGTCCTCCACTTTTCTTGAATCGTTTGCTCGCAAGAAGCCGAAATCATAATCGCAAATATGATAAACATCCCAGCACTCCAAACGGAAACGGCGACAAATTCAGCTTGCAAATCTCCCGACTTAATCACCACATCAAACGCTCTCACGATCGATAAAATAATTAAAATCGTGACGAATAAAATTTGCGCGCCGAAAATTTCGCTCAAAAAATTGATGGATTCGCATAAAGTCAAATGGTTACGTCGAAAAAACGAGGTCGGAAACAAAAGATCATTTGCGCACCGAATCAATCGTTTGTTCAATATGATAAAGCGATATTTAATAGCCATCGAAAAATGGTAAACTTTCAAAACCGTTAACATCACCATGTATAAGTTCACCCAAAACGTGATTAATAAAAATAAATTCTCGTTTTGAAACGCATTAAAATTCACCCAACCCTCGTAAAAGCAACAACAAAACACAAAAATATGCAACAAAATTATTTCCATCCAAATAAACCATTTTTTCGAATTATTAAATATCTTCTCGACGTCCAAATCGAAATCGATTTCTTTGATTTTTTCAAAAAATTTTATCGAAAGCGATCGCTTTATGATGATACTCCATAAAATCGAGATAATATTCGTAGAAACGATTGCGATTAAAATTGCGATGTCGAAGTATTTAGTGCTTCTTTTTAATACGGCGATTATTTCAAAAATTACAACGAAGATTAAAATCGTTATTATAACGATTGAGTACACCAAAAATAACCAAAAATTTAATTTTTTCGACGATTTCGGCGTTGCAACGCAAAATAGGTTGCATAAAATTAATAAAGGTTTTAAAACTAATTCGAAATTATGAGAAATTTTTTTCATTGTGTTAACACTTTTAGCAGTGAAGGATTTGAAATGTTAGAAAAGCTTTTGCGTGGAAAACGAGCTTTTAATGAGGCGATAAAGAAATGATTGATTGGGTTTTTATCTGATTGTTTAAGGATAATGGGAATTGTTTGGGATAATTAATTTAAATATAGGCAACCTAATTTTCATTCATAATGGAATAGAAATAAATTTGGTATTAATTTGAAAATTTTTATTATTAATTGATTAATGTTGAATTTTCCACTTTCTTGAGGTACGAATTAATCTCACAACATGATGTCAATTCAACACAACCCTAAAACTTCAAGTTAGGTTGGGTTGAGTTGCATGGTTTTATAGATAGCTATAAATGATGTAGGAGTACATCTAGAATAACTTGAATGGAACCACAGCAAAAACCTCTAAATAGACAACTCTATCCAGCATGGTGTGGAAAAGCGCACTGAAGCACAAGAGTTCAACAATTTCTTCACAGATGTCTTCATGAAGTCTCCACAGATGCAGTGGGAGTTCCCCTACGATGTGCCATTCCTCCACTTTCTGTTTTACTTCTAGTTCCATTTGTTTTCTTTCTTCCTTGAACCGATCGCACTTAAAAATTGTGTGCTGTGGAGTATCTATTTCCTCACACCCAAACCAGCAATAATCGGAGTCTATTTTCTTTATTTCTCTAAGGTACGCTGCAAAAATTCCGTGTCTGCTGATAGCCTGCGTGGTGTAATAATCTACCTTAGGTCCTTTTTCCTTCCATTCTTGAACATTCTTTATAAAAACTTTTGCCCATCCATCGTACAAATTCCACCTCTCCTGCCACCTCCGATATAGAGAATCCCTATTTTCTTCTGCTCTTACGCCCTTTTCCTCCCAGTTTCTGCTTCGCTCCCACACCAATAAGTCCATAGGTGGGTTTTCCGCCATCACTCCAACTGCATCTGTGGATACCGTTCTATAAGCTGCTGTAATATTTATTGATACTCTTCGCTCGATGGATCTTAATAACTGTCTGTATCTTTTGTATCTCAGAGCATCCTCCCAACACGAAGACGCATACAGCACCACCGATCTCACAACAGTTCCCAATAATTGTCTCTTTACTTGGCTTGGACCTCCAATTCGTGGCATAATGCGTATTCTGGATCTTTGAGGCCTTTTCTACCACTTTTTTTTATGTGAGTAGTCATTCGTAGATCTTTGTCAATGTGTACACCGAGATACTTTACAGAATCAATGCTTGTTATTGTCCTCCCATCTATTTGTAACTCCACATCTAACATAGTTCTTCTCCCTTCTAACACGACAATCTCCGTCTTTTCAGTCGCTAATTCAAGGCTCATTTGATGAAGTCTCCGCAATTTGACTTGAACAACATTCAGCTTTATCCACAATTCGCTGTTTTGTGGATTCTTGGACTACAACCGCAATGTCGTCTGCATATGCGATGATGGTAATGCCTTTTTCGGTTTTCATAGACACTATCTCTTCATAAAATATGTTCCAGAGCGTACCTCCAAGTACGGATCCTTGTGGCACACCACATGTTATTCTCCTTTCCTCGCCTCCAGGTAAAATAATCGACCTCTTTGACAGATATGTCTTTATTAGCCTTGTAATACTAGCGGATATCTTTGCTTTTCTTATCGCAGACATTATTTTGCTCCAGGGAACCGAATTAAAAGCATTTTTTATATCCAGGAGTATCATTACCGCGTATCCTCTATTTCCACATGAAATTCTGTTTCTTTCTTTTACTATCTGTACAACTGACATAATTGCGTCCACTGCCCCCATTCCTTTTCTATAACCATACTGGGTCTTGCTTATTATGTTTTTTCTTCCAATTCCTGGACCAGTCTGTTATTGATTAAACGTTCTTATATGATCTTTTTTCATCTAAATTCTTTTTTGGTTTATCGATGAGCACCAAAAGCGCTCTTCGCCATATTTCTGGAAAAATTTCATCTTCTAAGCATCTATTATATACTAACAAAAAGATATTACAGTTCGCCTCAATACAAGTTTTAATAATTTCATTTGTTACACCGTCTTCCCCGAGTGCTTTCTTTGTTTTTAGCTGCTTCATATATATCATTATTTCTTGTTCTGTAAAAGGGTTTATCGAACGCTCAAGTTCTTCCTCCTCCTCCTCATTTTCTTCCCTGTCTTCCTGTACTGGAAACAGTAATTGAAATTGTTCTTGTATTGTTTCTTGGTCGATCTCCTCTCTTCTTCTTCCCCCTAATCTTTTTGTCACTATCTGGAATGCGGTACCTCAGACATCTTGTTCCAGCTCTTCGCACAGCATCTTCCATTTTTTTTCTTTACTCTTCTTTATTAATAACGTAAGTTCTTTCCTTTTGTTCTTGTAATCTTCGGTATTCTTCTTTATGACTTCTTCGGGTGCCTCTTTTCTTATTTCTTTGTAAAATTCTTTGTTTTCTTATATTCTCCTTTCTGACTTCGGCGATTTCATCTGTCCACCAGTATTTAGATTCCCCATTGCGATTGTGGTATTTCCTTTTTAAACATTTTCCACATGCCTGTTGTATCTTTTTTATAAGTTCAATTGGAGTAATATTTTGGTAATCTTTCGTAATTTCTTTAAAGTAACTTCTTAATCTTATCATTCCTTTTTCTGTCAATTTCCATCCCACTATCTTATTTAATTGCTTCATCCTTTCGGGCGTTCTTGTTAATTCAAAGGTAACCATGTTGTGATCGCTCAATACCTCTAAAGAAGAGGGAACTAAGATTGGAGGAGGCGATAAGAATTAAGGAAATAAGACGGGTGGAGGTATTTGAAAAAGTTGCGGAATGGAGGAGCCACTTTATGATTTTGTTAGAATGGGTGGAAGATTAAAGACTAAAGGGGGTAAAGAAATAGCGGAGAGAAGTTGGCAACAGTTTTGTGGGGGTTGGATCGGAGAGCATGAGGCGTGGTTAAATGCAACAGAAGAGGTGAAAGGCCTCTCCTTGAATCAGCCTACTCAACTACTTATACCAGATTTATGTTAAGATACTGCTGAGAAGATTGGAGGAATTGATAGGGATAGGAAGGATGTTGCCAGGTGAATAGGCAGGGTTTAGGGAGGGCAGAGGAGTTATCGATAATGTTTATATTTTAAAACTTATGGTGGATGAAGAATTGAATAAGTAGGAAGGGAAGTTGTATGCCCTATTCATAGATATGAAGACGGCACTTTACAGGGTGGATAAGGAGAAGTTCTGGAAGAAGATGATGAGAAAGGAGTCGCGAAGGAGCTGAGGAAGGAGTGAACAGGAAACACTATGAGTAAAAAATGAGAGGGGTGATGAGAACATTGTTAATGTATCTCTACTTTAGAGCGAAGGGTTTAGAAGTGAATGTGTGAATGGCAAAGATGATGAAATTCTGCAAAGGGGGGGAAAGAAGGAGGAAAGAATGGATGCGGGAAGGAAGGGAGGTTGAGGAAGTGAGAGAATTCACATATCTTGGATACAGTTTCAGGGGGATAATCAGGAGCGGTGCATGTAAGGGATATGGCAAAAAGGGCAAATGGGGTGATGAACATCAGAAAGAGAAAGATTATGTTTAATGGGCGGGTGAGGAGTACAATAATGTACGAGGTTTATTTATTTATTGGTGGAAAATCGCTAATGGAGGTGGGTTCTAGGCTTGGTGAGGGAAACACCGGGATATATTATGAGGGAGAAAGTAAAAGTGGATGAAATGAGTGTTACATACAAAGAGAGGATAGATGTAAGACCATCCTGCACTCTTTTGGGAGTGTTGGACGGAAGTTAGGGAGGGTAGGATTGGGTATGGTAAAGGAGAGAGGAGGGAATATTGCAAAAGAACGGATTATTCGAAGTATCTATTTCAACTTTTAAGACTTTAATAATCGCTTTCGAGCAAGTATAACTATTTCCACTTTTATCTCATTCTGTATTTATCTCATCAACAATTTCAGATTTCGGCTTCCTTTCCACTACAATTGCTAAGTCATCCTTTTAGGTTTAGGTTTAGTTGATGAAATGGGTGTTACATACAAAGAGAGGATAGATGTAAGACCATCCTGCACTCTTTTGGGAGTGTTGGACGGAAGTTAGGGAGGGTAGGATTGGGTATGATAAAGGAGAGAGGAGAGAATATTGCAAAAAAACGGATTATTCGAAGTATCTATTTCAACTTTTAAGACTTTAATAATCGCTTTCGAGCAAGTATAACTATTTCGACTTTTATCTCATTCTGTATTTATCTCATCAACAATTTCAGATTTCGGCTTCCTTTCCACTACAATTGCTAAGTCATCGTTTTAGGTTTAGGTTTAGTGGATGAAATGGGTGTTACATACAAAGAGAGGATAGATGTAAGACCATCCTGCACTCTTTTGGGAGTGTTGGACGGAAGTTAGGGAGGGTAGGATTGGGTATGATAAAGGAGAGAGGAGGGAATATTGCAAAAAAACGGATTATTCGAAGTATCTATTTCAACTTTTAAGACTTTAATAATCGCTTTCGAGCAAGTATAACTATTTCGACTTTTATCTCATTCTGTATTTATCTCATCAACAATTTCAGATTTCGGCTTCCTTTCCACTACAATTGCTAAGTCATCCTTTTAGGTTTAGGTTTAGTTGATGAAATGAGTGTTACATACAAAGAGAGGATAGATGTAAGACCATCCTGCACTCTTTTGGGAGTGTTGGACGGAAGTTAGGGAGGGTAGGATTGGGTATGGTAAAGGAGAGAGGAGGGAATATTGCAAAAGAACGGATTATTCGAAGTATCTATTTCAACTTTTAAGACTTTAATAATCGCTTTCGAGCAAGTATAACTATTTCGACTTTTATCTCATTCTGTATTTATCTCATCAACAATTTCAGATTTCGGCTTCCTTTCCACTACAATTGCTAAGTCATCCTTTTAGGTTTAGGTTTAGTTGATGAAATGAGTGTTACATACAAAGAGAGGATAGATGTAAGACCATCCTGCACTCTTTTGGAAGTGTTGGACGGAAGTTAGGGAGGGTAGGATTGGGTATGGTAAAGGAGAGAGGAGGGAATATTGCAAAAGAACGGATTATTCGAAGTATCTATTTCAACTTTTAAGACTTTAATAATCGCTTTCGAGCAAGTATAACTATTTCCACTTTTATCTCATTCTGTATTTATCTCATCAACAATTTCAGATTTCGGCTTCCTTTCCACTACAATTGCTAAGTCATCCTTTTAGGTTTAGGTTTAGTGGATGAAATGGGTGTTACATACAAAGAGAGGATAGATGTAAGACCATCCTGCACTCTTTTGGGAGTGTTGGACGGAAGTTAGGGAGGGTAGGATTGGGTATGGTAAAGGAGAGAGGAGGGAATATTGCAAAAGAACGGATTATTCGAAGTATCTATTTCAACTTTTAAGACTTTAATAATCGCTTTCGAGCAAGTATAACTATTTCCACTTTTATCTCATTCTGTATTTATCTCATCAACAATTTCAGATTTCGGCTTCCTTTCCACTACAATTGCTAAGTCATCCTTTTAGGTTTAGGTTTAGTGGATGAAATGGGTGTTACATACAAAGAGAGGATAGATGTAAGACCATCCTGCACTCTTTTGGGAGTGTTGGACGGAAGTTAGGGAGGGTAGGATTGAATATGGTTAAGGGAGAGGAGGGAATATTGCAAAAGAACGGATTATTCGAAGGTAGAGATAAGCAATAGAAGAAGAAAGGAGATGGTGATGTGGAGGATATAAGTGACAGGGATATGAACATACAGAAGCAAGAGAGAAAGACAGCTATAAGAGAATGTGGGTACAACCCAAAATATAAGGAAATTCTAATGAAGGGGGTACCAAAGTGAAGGAAAGGGACAAGTAGGAAAAGAGGATGGTAGCCAAGTTTAGGTATAGCAATTAGAAATGGGACAATAGATATTGAATGGAAGATGAGGAGTGAGAGAGTGGACATTATATGGAAAGGACAGGAAATCTTTATATTATTTGTTGGTGGAGTGTGATGTATTGAGGGTGAAAGTGATGGATTGGAGACGGTTGCTGGAGGAGAGAGCGGATGGAGGAAAATGGTTGAGGCTTCTTTTTAACGAGATTGGAGAAAATTTACTCATAACTATCTAGTCTGAGATGTTGAGTGCCTAGATAGTATGGGGTTGAAGTTCCAATTTTCTAATTTTCCTCAAATAATTTACAAAACTGCCATCTTCCTTCCATTCCCTTTAAATTCCTCATGAATTAATCCCCTCATCACTCCATACATACATCATAACTTCGTGAATCTCTTTCTTTTTCCGCCCCTTTTTTATGCAACCTATTTTTCCAATTGCAGACTTTCTTCCATACCAAAGGGTCGAGGGATCTAACAGCCCGCCATTGCTTATTTCCTTTAAATTCCACAAAGCATTTCAACATCTTACTTCACTTTTAATGCTTTCTCTCATACCGGAGTAACGTACAATATCTCTCGTTTTCTAAGGAGTGGAAATTCACCATATTCTTCAATATCTCATATCTTAATTATCGTATCTTTATCATATCTTAACCAATTAGTGTTTAGTCATATTCACATCTTTGTCAAGACTTACTTCCAAGTATCTATTTCAACTTTTAAGACTTTAATAATCGCTTTCGAGCAAATATAACTATTTCCACTTTTATCTCCTTCTGTATTTATCTCATCAACAATCTCAGATTTCGGCTTCCTTTCCACTACAGTTGCTAAGTCATCCGTTTAGGTTTAGGTTTAGGAGAAGTAAGAAAAGTGGGCTTCCTCTTTTCTTTCTGTGCACAAACTGGAAACCTGGAAAACTGGAAAAAAAGTTATTTCACCACTTGTTTTGTTAGTGTTCAACTTTTATTGGAGGTATCCAGGAAGAAAACAGCTGATCTGCTAGGGAGCGTGTGGCTGTCTTGGCATAGGTGTTATTCGTTAGATCTACCATTCTAAAAATTACCCCTAATTTCTTCATAAATACCTCATCTTGATTATCCAGAATTATTCACAACACATCACATTGGGCATCTTTGCCATCCATTCATCAATGATCAAGGAGTATACGTGACTCCTTCTTCTGCTTGATTACGTTTACAGTCCCACGTTTCCTCCAGCCTGGATGAGACCATGAAAGTAGAAGAAACATTTGTTCTCCTTCCTCTTCCCAACTATCATAGTTCATCTAATTGTTCTGCTTTTCCATCTTTTCGTCCACTATTGGCATGGATATAGACATTTTTTTTAATCTAAACCAACATAACCCATTCAAAACTGACCCCAACCCAATCTTCTCAACTCGCACATTTAAGTCGTGTAATTCTAATGATGAATTGTATACATCTTTAACCCTTTTCCTCAGAAGCAATAATGCGGAGAAAAAAGTAATGCACCATCTAACCAAGATATCGACTAAATATTATATCTATAGAGTACAAAGTAGTCAATAGGTCAATGTTCTTGTATATAGGGGATTGCAAAAGAAAATCTCACAAAACTTTAGCCATCTTAAGAAACGAAGGGCTGTACAAAGCACCCTGTATAAAGGAATTTATTTTGGCAAACCCAGATTTCATATAAATTCAAAATAACGATATGAATAAAATGAAAATATTTATTTAAAATACTAATTAAACAACATTGAAACATGTCGATTCTAAATTTTAAAAAATTACAATTTTTTTATACATTAATTAATTTTCTAGATAATAAATTTATCAATAAATTACGATTATTTTATGGCCGTAATAATTTAGTAAATAAAACCACAACAATTAAGCTACATCTTAATAATTACAATAATAAAAACCTACAAGATTTTATTTTAATTGTTTTAGCTTAGTCACACATACACACACAATTTATTAAATATTATTATAACTAACTAATAAAATTAAAAAAAAAAAAAAACGTTCGTATCACAATTCAAATTCACAAAAATAATTAAATTAATATTTATTTTGAGTAATTTTTTTCTACATTTTTCTTATTTGATTCATTTTTATCAACCTAATTTTTTCATTCCTCATAATTTGTACTTCTCCATTTCAAAAGCTGCGTTTTCTATTCCAAGAAATTGAGATCGCAAAGTTCCCTCTTCATTAGAAATAACTCCGTTCTCTTGTTTATTCTCGGACTTTTCCAAATCCTGATTAACATTAGACTCTTTGGCTTCTTTCTTATGCTGGATGTACATCCACCCAAAAATTATAACAGCCGGAATCGTTAAAGCCCCACCCAACAACAAAAAAGCCCCCGGCATCGTATCCATCGTAGCCGCATAAGTCGCGCTGTACATCGGACCATAAACTAAGGGCATCAACGCTTCGCAAACTCCAAACAAAGAATTAACTTTCCCTAAAATTTATTAATAAATAAATGCGGAGTTAATTAAGGTGATGATAGAACCTAATTCTTCGGTTGGAACTAATTTCGATGCGATCGATCTCATCGCGATGAAGGAGGTTCCGTTGAAGATCTCGACGATGGCTCCCAAATAAAAAACTAATGAAGTTTTTGCGAAAGTGTAGACGAAGCTTGATAATACTTTGCTCATACTTGAAATTACGCCGATTAAAGCGTCGTCAATTCGCATTATTTGGCTGAAAAGACCGACTGAAATTCCTGTTCCTAAAAAAATTTGATTCAATTAATAAATGTGTTTAGATCTATAATTAAAATAATATAATTTTACAGGAGCTTGGCATAATAATAAGTACCATTAACAGTCCTTAGGGCGAGGGACGTCTTCAAAGTCAGTCGAGATTACTTCTTCTACAAATTTTAACCAGGATAAACATTGGATACTGATAAAAACTTGTAGAATTGAGAATAATTTTGGCTGACGTTGAAGACGTCGGCCGCCCCAAGGATTGTTAATGGTACTTTTATTTGATTGGGTCCTAAAACTGCAACCAAACCCAACCCAACTCGAAAACTGCATCTTGTTGGGTTGGATTGGGTCCTAAAACTAAGCTCTAAAGCTGCAAGTTGTGTCGGGTTAGGTTGCATAATTGACTTTAAAGATATCTACACCAATTCTAAATCTGCATCTAGTTGAGTTGGGTTGGATTGCAATCCACATAGTTATGCAAACTCACCCAACTCAACTATATATAAGTTAGGGATGTAAGGAACTGAGATTAGATTTTGATTAATAAATGTGTTTGAAATATTTGATCTATAATTAAAATAATATAATTTTACAGGACCTTGGTATAATAATGAGTACCATTAAGAATACTTAGGGCGGCGGATGTCTTCAAAGTCAGCCGAGATTACTTCTTCTACAAATTTTAACCAGGATAAACATTGGATACTGATAAAAACTTGTAGAATTGAGAATAATTTTGGCTGACGTTGAAGACATCGGCCGCCCCAAGGATTGTTAATGGTACTTTTATTTGATTGGGTTCTAAAACTGCAACCAAACCCAACCCAACTCGAAAACTGCATCTTGTTGGGTTGGATTGGGTCCTAAAACTAAGCTCTAAAGCTGCAAGTTGTGTCGGGTTAAGTTGCATAATTGACTTTAAAGATATCTACACCAATTCTAAAACTGCATCTAGTTGAGTTGGGTTGGATTACAGTCCATAAAGTTACCCAAACTTACCCAACTCAACTATATATAAGTTAGGGATGTAAGGAACTGAGATTAGATTTGGATTAATAAATGTGTTTGAAATATTTGATCTATAATTAAAATAATATAATTTTACAGGAGCTTGGTATAATAATAAGTACCATTAAAAATCTTTAGGGCGGCGGACGTCTTCAAAGTCAGTCGAGATTACTTCTTCTACAAATTTTAACAAGGGTAAACATTGGATACTGACAAAAACTTGTAGAATTGAGAATAATCTCGATCTCCAAGTACCATTAACAATCAAATTACTTCCTCTTCAAATTTCAGGCAAATTCTCGGCCGACGTCTTCAACGTCGGCCGCCCCAAGAATTGTTAATAGTACTTTTATTTGATAGGGTCCTAAAACTGCAACCAAACCCAATCCAACTCTAAAACTGCATCTTGTTGGGTTGGATTGGGTCCTAAAACTAAGCTCTAACGCTGCAAATTGTGTCGGGTTAGGTTGCATAATTGACTTTAAAGATATCTACACCAATTCTAAAACTGCATCTAGTTGAGTTGGGTTGGATTACAGTCCATAAAGTTACCCAAACTTACCCAACTCAACTATATATAAGTTAGGGATGTAAGGAACTGAGATTAGATTTGGATTAATAAATGTGTTTGAAATATTTGATCTATAATTAAAATAATATAATTTTACAGGAGCTTGGTATAATAATAAGTACCATTAACAATCCTTAGAGCGGCGGAGGTCTTCAAAGTCAGCCGAGATTACTTCTACAAATTTTAACCAGGATAAACATTGGATACTGTCAAAAATTTGTAGAATTGAGAATAATCTCGATCTCCAAGTACCATTAACAATCAAATTACTTCCTCTTCAAATTTCAGGCAAATTCTCGGCCAACTTCGAAGACGTCAGCCGCCCCAAGAATTGTTAATGGTACTTTTATTTGATTGGGTTCTAAAACTGCAACCAAACCCAACCCAACTCTAAACCTGCATCTTGTTGGGTTGGATTGGGTCCTAAAACTAAACTCTAAAGCTGCAAGTTGTGTCGGGTTAAGTTGCATAATTGACTTTAAAGATATCTACACCAATTCTAAAACTGCATCTAGTTGAGTTGGGTTGGATTGCAGCCCATAAAGTTATCCAAACTTACCCTACTCAACTATATATAAGTTAGGGATGTAAGGAACTGAGATTAGATTTGGATTAATAAATGTGTTTGAAATATTTGATCTATAATTAAAATAATATAATTTTACAGGAGCTTGGTATAATAATAAGTACCATTAACAATCCTTAGAGCGGCGGAGGTCTTCAAAGTCAGCCGAGATTACTTCTACAAATTTTAACCAGGATAAACATTGGATACTGACAAAAACTTGTAGAATTGAAAATAATCTCGATCTCCAAGTACCATTAACAATCAAATTACTCCCTCTTCAAATTTCAGGCAAATTCTCGGCCGACTTCGAAGACGTCAGCCGCCCCAAGGATTGTTAATGGTACTTTTATTTGATTGGGTCCTAAAACTGCAACCAAACCCAACCCAACTCTAAACCTGCATCTTGTTGGGTTGGATTGGGTCCTAAAACTAAGCTCTAAAGCTGCAAGTTGTGTCGGGTTAAGTTGCATAATTGACTTTAAAGATATCTACACCAATTCTAAAACTGCAACTAGTTGAGTTGGGTTGGATTGCAGCCCATAAAGTTATCCAAACTTACCCAACTCAACTATATATAAGTTAGGGATGTAAGGAACTGAGATTAGATTTGGATTGCATAATTGGTTCTCGAGATACAATTTTTTGAAGATTATGTTGTAATACAAAGCTAAATAATTCAATCCAAACCCAACTAAACACAAGTTAAAGATTTATGAAAGTTAAGTTATAACTCAATCTAAGTTATAACTCCAGTGTTAGTTGTAGTGAAAATGCCTGATAAAGATTTTGAAAAAACTTTTTTTCAAAATCTAATAATGTTTAGGAATATTTCTATGTCTCATGTACTATACCTATAAATCCAGTTATCATGTTGTAAGCTGAAAAGATGCTGAAATCGAATTCGTCCCAATTGAATCTGTATCGAGTAAATAAATACATCACGACCATTTCTCCTAAAAAAAGAACCAAAAAAAACAATTTATTAATTAGAATAGATGATATATTTAGGACAAGAGTTCAAATTGAAAAAAAAGAGGCATCATTAAATCGTCATGTTATTCAAAACCTGTTATTTGATTTTAACCAACCGTTGTTATTTCTCACGAACATCAAGCCGGATATTAAACATTTTCGAACACGATGTACATACGTCGTTGTATAACACCATCGATAATGTGCTCTCTATTTATTTTATTTTTATTTTCTATGTGAGTATAATTTTGTGGTTGAATTGTGTCCCCATCTAAATAACTAAAGCTAATAATATTAAACCACACCGAAACTAAATGTTACTATGCATTACATAATCTATTCACAACATAGGTAACTTGTTACTGCGCGGATTTTAAATGAGAAAAAAAAACAATTTTAAAGCAGCTTATTTGATAAATCAGGGTCAAAACCAATGCCACAATTGGTACTTTACCAGTTCCATTTAATTCATTTAATTCCCAGTAAATTATTTTTAAACGTAGCTTCGTTTTCTATGCGAAATTACAACACAAATTCGATTTTGCACAATCGATGTTCTTAACTGACTAAAAAAGAGACCAATAGTTCAACGTTCTCTTGTGACATTAAATAAAGTTCAAACAAAATTAAAAAATAATAAATAAATAAGGGTGATCTAAAACGATTTGATGAAAACTCTTTGGATGAACCCGAGCGCAATAAGTGCAATTTTAATTTGTCGTTTCCTTATTTTTTACGATTGTACTGTCCTTGGCACTGTATCTGGTTTCTAAGTAAGCTTAAATTACAGAGTTGTCGATTAGATCGTATTTGATTACACGGTAACCGTTCAAAAAAAATGCAGAAAAATGAACGGACGAGAAAAAAGAAAATTATAATAATCGCAGTGATTAAAAAAGGATTTAATACCAATTAAATGTAATTTTTGTAGAATGGCAATGTTTTGATATCTTTATGTGTCTTAATTGTGACTTAATTTGTGCCATGCGCAAAGATAAAACTAAAAACATTCATTTTAAAGTTAATCGTGATGTTATGCAGAATTAATTGTCTAATTTTCCAGAAAAGAATCTTGTTGAAAAGTTGTTTATTTTGATAATGACTACATAAAAATAAATTATATAAATCAATAATGTTTTTGCACATTTTCGAAGAATTTGGTGCTAAATAGAATAAATTATAATTAATACAAATTTTGTCACAAACAAAATTTACATTGAGGTGATTATTATATTATCTCGTTATCTTAATTGGTTCTTTTGTGGACTCAAAAATTTAATAATTTAACTATTTAAAGAAATTATTTTTATCTCGCTAAAACCTTATTAAAAATCATTTAAATTGGTGCTTATTTTATCATAATATCTTAATTAATTTTTGAGATATGATTCTTTAAAGATGGATGGGTTCAAAATTTGAGTGATTTTATTTGTGTTTTAAAAAAATCATAACTCCGAAATTTTTGATTTTAAAGAAACGAATTTCGATATGCTCAATTTTAATTAAATTTACTTTGAGATACTTTTTATTCCATCGCGATATCTCAATTAATTCTTGAGATATGATTCTCTAAAGATGGATGGGTTCAAAATTTGAGTGATTTTATTCGTGTATTAAAAAAATCATAACTCCGAAATTTTTGATTTTAAAGAAACGAATTTCGATATGCTCAATTTTAATTAAATTTACTTTGAGATGCTTTTTATTTCATCGCGATATCTCAATTAATTCTTGAGATACGATTTTTTAAATTTCGCATTGACATAATCACCATAATCATTGATACGTTTAGACTCAAAAAATCCTACAGAAAGAATTTAATGATTTAAAGAAAATCTTTTCATCTCATTAATACCTTATTAAATTTCATATAAATCGCTGATTATTTCATTGCGATATCTCAATTAATTCTTGAGATATGATTCTCTAAAGATGGATGGGTTCAAAATTTGAGTGATTTTATTCGTGTATTAAAAAAATCATAACTCCGAAATTTTTAATTTTAAAGAAACGAATTTCGATATCCTCAATTTTAATTAAATTTACTTTGAGACGCTTTTTATTTCATCGCGATATCTCAATTAATTCTTGAGATACGATTTTTTAAATTTCGCATTGCCATAATCACCATAATCACTGATACGTTTAGACTCAAAAAATCCTACAGAAAGAATTTAATGATTTCAAGAAAATCTTTTCATCTCATTAATACCTTATTAAATTTCATATAAATCGCTGATTATTTCATCGCGATATCTCATTTAATTCTTGAGATATGATTATCTAAAGATGGATGAGTTCAAAATTTGAGTGATTTTATTCGTGTATTAAAAAAATCATAACTCCGAAATTTTTGATTTTAAAGAAACGAATTTCGATATGCTCAATTTTAATTAAATTTACTTTGAGATACTTTTTATTTCATCGCGATATCTCAATTAATTCTTGAGATACGATTTTTTAAATTTCGCATTGACATAATCACCATAATCACTGATACGTTTAGACTCAAAAAATCCTACAGAAAGAATTTAATGATTTCAAGAAAATCTTTTCATCTCATTAATATCTTATTAAATTTCATATAAATCGCTGGGTATTTCATCGCGATATCTCAATTTATTCTTGAGATATGATTATCTAAAGATGGATGAGTTCAAAATTTGAGTGATTTTATTTGTGTATTAAAAAAATCATAACTCCGAAATTTTTAATTTTAAAGAAACGAATTTCGATATCCTCAATTTTAATTAAATTTACTTTGAGACGCTTTTTATTTCATCGCGATATCTCAATTAATTCTTGAGATACGATTTTTTAAATTTCGCATTGCCATAATCACCATAATCACTGATACGTTTAGACTCAAAAAATCCTACAGAAAGAATTTAATGATTTCAAGAAAATCTTTTCATCTCATTAATACCTTATTAAATTTCATATAAATCGCTGATTATTTCATCGCGATATCTCAATTAATTTTTGAGATACGATTCTTTGAACATGGATGGGTTCAAAATTTGAGTGATTTTATTTGTGTATTAAAAAAATCATAACTCCGAAATTTTTGATTTTAAAGAAACGAATTTCGATATGCTCAATTTTAATTAAGTTTACTTTGAGATGCTTTTTATTTCATCGCGATATCTCAATTAATTCTTGAGATACGATTCTTTAAATTTCGTATTGACATAATCACCATAATCACTGATACGTTTAGACTCAAAAAATCCTACAGAAAGAATTTAATGATTTCAAGAAAATCTTTTCATCTCTTTAATACCTTATTAAATTTCATATAAATCGATGATAATTTCATCGCGATATCTCAATTAAGCTTTGAGATATGATTCATTGAGCATGAATGGGTTCAAAATTTGAGTGATTTTATTCGTGTATTAAAAAAATCATAACTCCGAAATTTTTGATTTTAAAGAAACGAATTTCGATATGCTCAATTTTAATTAAGTTTACTTTGAGATGCTTTTTATTTCATCGCGATATCTCAATTAATTCTTGAGATACGATTCTTTAAATTTCGTATTGACATAATCACCATAATCACTGATACGTTTAGACTCAAAAAATCCTACAGAAAGAATTTAATGATTTCAAGAAAATCTTTTCATCTCTTTAATACCTTATTAAATTTCATATAAATCGATGATAATTTCATCGCGATATCTCAATTAAACTTTGAGATATGATTCATTGAGCATGAATGGGTTCAAAATTTGAGTGATTTTATTCGTGTATTAAAAAAATCATAACTCCGAAATTTTTGATTTTAAAGAAACGAATTTCGATATGCTCAATTTTAATTAAATTTACTTTGAGATACTTTTTATTTCATCGCGATATCTCAATTAATTCTTGAGATACGATTTTTTAAATTTCGCATTGCCATAATCACCATAATCACTGATACGTTTAGACTCAAAAAATCCTACAGAAAGAATTTAATGATTTCAAGAAAATCTTTTCATCTCATTAATACCTTATTAAATTTCATATAAATCGCTGATTATTTCATCGCGATATCTCAATTAATTTTTGAGATACGATTCTTTGAACATGGATGGGTTCAAAATTTGAGTGATTTTATTTGTGTATTAAAAAAATCATAACTCCGAAATTTTTGATTTTAAAGAAACGAATTTCGATATGCTCAATTTTAATTAAGTTTACTTTGAGATGCTTTTTATTTCATCGCGATATCTCAATTAATTCTTGAGATACGATTCTTTAAATTTCGTATTGACATAATCACCATAATCACTGATACGTTTAGACTCAAAAAATCCTACAGAAAGAATTTAATGATTTCAAGAAAATCTTTTCATCTCTTTAATACCTTATTAAATTTCATATAAATCGATGATAATTTCATCGCGATATCTCAATTAAACTTTGAGATATGATTCATTGAGCATGAATGGGTTCAAAATTTGAGTGATTTTATTCGTGTATTAAAAAAATCATAACTCCGAAATTTTTGATTTTAAAGAAACGAATTTCGATATGCTCAATTTTAATTAAATTTACTTTGAGATACTTTTTATTTCATCGCGATATCTCAATTAATTCTTGAGATACGATTTTTTAAATTTCGCATTGACATAATCATCATAATCACTGATACGTTTAGACTCAAAAAATCCTACAGAAAGAATTTAATGATTTCAAGAAAATCTTTTCATCTCATTAATACCTTATTAAATTTCATATAAATCGCTGATTATTTCATCGGGATATCTCAATTAATTTTTGAGATATGATTCTATGAACATGGATGGGTTCAAAATTTGAGTGATTTTATTTGTGTATTAAAAAAATCATAACTCCGAAATTTTTGATTTTAAAGAAACGAATTTCGATATGCTCAATTTTAATTAAATTTACTTTGAGATGCTTTTTATTTCATCGCGATATCTCAATTAATTCTTGAGATACGATTTTTTAAATTTCGCATTGACATAATCACCATAATCACTGATACGTTTAGACTTAAAAAATCGTACAGAAAGAATTTAATGATTACAAGAAAATCTTTTCATCTCATTAATACCTTATTAAATTTCATAT
Organism: Onthophagus sagittarius; assembly: GCA_036711965.1. Taxonomy (NCBI): domain Eukaryota; kingdom Metazoa; phylum Arthropoda; class Insecta; order Coleoptera; family Scarabaeidae; genus Onthophagus; species Onthophagus sagittarius. The sequence continues at coordinate 17,770,687 of JASERS010000010.1, read as the reverse complement.
AAATCGCTGATTATTTCATCGGTATATCTCAATTAATTCTTGAGATATGATTCTCTAAAGATGGATGAGTTCAAAATTTGAGTGATTTTATTCGTGTATTAAAAAAATCATAACTCCGAAATTTTTGATTTTAAAGAAACGAATTTCGATATGCTCTATTTTAATTAAATTTACTTTGAGATGCTTTTTATTTCATCGCGATATCTCAATTAATTTTTGAGATATAATTCCTTAAAAATAGATGAGTTTGAAAGGTGAGAAATTTTTGATTTTAAAGCAGAGAGATTCGATATGTTTCGATATTAATTAAATTTTCTTCAAGATCCTTTTAATTCATCGCAATATCTCAATCGGTTCTTGAGATATGCATGTTTTTTGATTGATTGAATTAATTGATTTATTTCCGTTGTTTACTAATAATAAATGAATGCATTTATCACCAATATGGTATTTGTTTACTTTATTTTTCATATCTTATCAACGACTTGCAATGAATCAATGGAATGGACCTTTTTATAATAAACACTACTTATTTTAGTAATAATTAAAAAAAAATCTTACCATGCATCGGTCCAATGACCACCATAACCACCAACATTAACAATAAAACTTTACTTTTCCTATTGGCTTCTCCTCGTTTGAAGGCTACTTTGAAGGTTTCCACGATATGATGATAATCGAAGAAATCTCGAACGAAAGCGCACGGTTTGTTTGATAACGTAGGAACGTCGATTCTTTTCCTCTCCTCGATCTTATAGTAACCATAAAGAAAAGCGATCACATACAAGACGGCCGATATCGAGAATACACCGTAAAAGCCGATCTTCTTAAATAAAATTCCACTGAGTGCTAATCCAACCGGAACTCCAAGCGATGAAAACACGTTTACAATACCAATCCTAAGAGTTCTCGTCTCCAAACTGGTTATATCGGCTATGTAACTAAAAACACCCATAAACATTGTAAACCAACCTCCTGTCAACGCCGGAAATAGACCTTCTATGAATGCGTTGACTTCCATTGGGAGTTCTTCAAAAAAATACGTGCATAACATTAACCCCATAACCGTGAGGAATTCCCCAACGATCGGAAGAAGCATGCACGGTTTTCTTAATCCCCATCGATCGCTCCACGAGCCGATAAAAAGGATTAAAAAAGCTGGTAAAGCACTTTGAAGAATCGTTTTCCAAACGGTCATCGAAGCGACTAATTGTTGGACTTCTTGCTCTTCCATTGTGTAATTCGCGGTATCTCTCCGACTCAAAGCATCGCACACCTCTTTAGGATAAGCCAAATTCACTCGACAAGCTTTTTCTATGCTTAAATTTTGCGTGGCCAAACTTGCCAAAACGCACGGCATTATGTAGCAAGCCACAATCGGTTCAACCGTTATGTTAGCTCTCAAAAGTTTACATTTTTCCCTGAAGTTGAGGTCGTTCCATTTCGAAAAACTATCTTGTTTTTGAAGGGGGGGTTTCGTTTGGGGGTGTTTCTTTTCCGGTTTAATATCTGATGTTGGTTTTTCGCTTATTTGAGCCATTTTTCAATCTGCAACAAAAATTCGATCTTAAATACTAAAAAAGATATTTTAAATAGAAAATAATTAAAATAATTTATCCAAGAATTTTATCAATAACTTATTTAACAAACATCTTGAGAATGTTATGTAATTTACCGGCTTTAAAGAAGTGAATGCAACTTTTGTATCATCAATTGGTTACGGATTACCTTTCCTCGACAACGGAATAAACCCAAGGCTACAACACTATCATTTCGATTTGATGATTTCGGCAAGGCTACAATATACGTAGATTTCGCAAGAACCAGATGCAATTAAAATCTTGAAAATTATACTTTACCATAAATTAACTAAATTATTTGACTTCTTAAGTTGCATTAAAATATTCTAACGGTTATAACTTTTTAAAAAAGTTATTGTTGGTTAAATCCTTCTTCTCTTCGGTACAATGGTACTTACAAAAACGAATGAGGAGACATTAAAATACCGTTAATGTGCTTGGGCTTTTAAGGATTAGATTTCGTTTTAAACACTCGACGTCTTCCCATTTATTTAACCTTAGGCTAATAGAGATCGGCCTTATTTTTTATTTCCTCTAAAACGTGATGTTAAAAAAAGAAAAAAATAAAAAAAGAAAATAAAGAATGAGTTTTGACCAAAGTTGAAATAAAAAAACAAGTATATGACCTTTTACTAATAAAAAGTGATTAGAATATATATTTTGGTTTAAAAAGTAGGATGAATGAAGTAAAATTGATACTTTAATTAATACTTGGTGATAACTTCAGAAAAATGTTCCAAAAAATCAATTTTTCTAGAATTTTTAACGACCATGTAGAAAGGTTAAATATTTTGTATGTAGTCATAGCTTTATATCTCAGGAACTAAAAGTGATATTTTAAAACGGACGTGATCATTGAAAAATAGATACTTTAATTAATACTTTGTGATAATTTCAAAAAAAATTTCCAAGAAATCAATTTTTCTAGAATTTTTAAAGATCATGTAGAAAGGTTAAACATTGTGTATGTAGTCATAGCTTTATATCTCAAGAACTAAAAGTGATATCTCAAAGCGGACTTTATCACTAAGAAATAGATACTTTAATTAATACTTGGTGATAATTTCAGAGAAATTTTCCAAAAAATCAATTTTTCTAGAATTTTTAAAGATCTTGTAGTGCATGTTAAATATTTCTTATGTATTCATAGCTTTATATCTCAAGAACTAAAAGTGATATCTCAAAACGGACTTTATCACTAAAAAATAGATGCTTTAATTAATATTTAGTGATAATTTCAGAAAAATTTTCCAAAAAATTAATTTTTCTAGAATTTTTAAAAATCATGTAGTGTATGTTAAATATTTCTTATGTATTCATAGCTTTATATCTCAAGAACTAAAAGTGATATCTCAAAACGGACTTTATCACTAAAAAATAGATGCTTTAATTAATATTTGGTGATAATTTCAAAAAAATTTTCCAAAAAATCAATTTTTCTAGAATTTTTAAAGATCATGTAGTGTATGTTAAATATTTTTTATGTGTTCATAGCTTTATATCTCAAGAACTAAAAGTGATATCTCAAAGCGGACTTTATCACTAAAAACTGATACTTTAATTAATATTTGATGATAATTTCAGAAAAATTTTCCAAAAAATCAATTTTTCTAGAATTTTTAAAGATCATGTAGAAAAGTTAAATATTTCTTATGTATTCATAGCTTTATATCTCAAGAGCTAAAAGTGGTATCTCAAAACGAACTTTATCACTAAAAAATAGATACTTTAATTAATATTTGGTGATAATTTCAGAAAAATTTTCCAAAAAATCAATTTTTCTAGAATTTTTAAAGATCATGCAGTGAATGTTAAATATTTCTTATGTGTTGATAGCTTTATATCTCAAGAACTAAAAGTGATATCTCAAAACGGACTTTATCACTAAAAAGTAGATACTTTAATTAATATTTGGTGATAATTTCAGAAAAATGTTCCAAAAAATCAATTTTTCTGGAATTTTTAAAGATCATGTAGTGTATGTTAAATATTTCTTATGTGTTCATAGCTTTATATCTCAAGAATTAAAAGTGGTATCTCAAAGCGGACTTTATCACTAAAAAATAGATACTTTAATTAATATTTGGTGATAATTTTAGAAAAATTTTCCAAAAAATCAATTTTTCTGGAATTTTTAAAGATCATGTAGTGTATGTTAAATATTTCTTATGTGTTGATAGCTTTATATCTCAAGAACTAAAAGTGATATCTCAAAACGGACTTTATCACTAAAAAATAGATACTTTAATTAATATTTGGTGATAATTTCAAAAAAATTTTCCAAAAAATCAATTTTTCTAGAATTTTTAAAGATCATGTAGTGTATGTTAAATATTTCTTATGTGTTCATAGCTTTATATCTCAAGAATTAAAAGTGGTATCTCAAAGCGGACTTTATCACTAAAAAATAGATACTTTAATTAATATTTGGTGATAATTTTAGAAAAATTTTCCAAAAAATCAATTTTTCTGGAATTTTTAAAAATCATGTAGTGTATGTTAAATATTTCTTATGTATTCATAGCTTTATATCTCAAGAACTAAAAGTGATATCTCAAAACGGACTTTATCACTAAAAAATAGATACTTTAATTAATATTTGGTGATAATTTCAAAAAAATTTTCCAAAAAATCAATTTTTCTAGAATTTTTAAAGATCATGTAGTGTATGTTAAATATTTCTTATGTGTTCATAGCTTTATATCTCAAGAATTAAAAGTGGTATCTCAAAGCGGACTTTATAACTAAAAAATAGATACTTTAATTAATATTTGGTGATAATTTTAGAAAAATTTTCCAAAAAATCAATTTTTCTGGAATTTTTAAAGATCATGTAGTGTATGTTAAATATTTCTTATGTGTTGATAGCTTTATATCTCAAGAACTAAAAGTGATATCTCAAAGCGGACTTTACCACTAAAAACTGATACTTTAATTAATATTTGATGATAATTTCAGAAAAATTTTCCAAAAAATCAATTTTTCTGGAATTTTTAAAAATCATGTAGTGTATGTTAAATATTTCTTATGTATTCATAGCTTTATATCTCAAGAACTAAAAGTGATATCTCAAAACGGACTTTACCACTAAAAACTGATACTTTAATTAATATTTGATGATAATTTCAGAAAAATTTTCCAAAAAATCAATTTTTCTGGAATTTTTAAAAATCATGTAGTGTATGTTAAATATTTCTTATGTATTCATAGCTTTATATCTCAAGAACTAAAAGTGATATCTCAAAGCGGACTTTACCACTAAAAACTGATACTTTAATTAATATTTGATGATAATTTCAGAAAAATTTTCCAAAAAATCAATTTTTCTGGAATTTTTAAAAATCATGTAGTGTATGTTAAATATTTCTTATGTATTCATAGCTTTATATCTCAAGAACTAAAAGTGATATCTCAAAACGGACTTTATCACTAAAAAATAGATACTTTAATTAATATTTGGTGATAATTTCAAAAAAATTTTCCAAAAAATCAATTTTTCTAGAATTTTTAAAGATCATGTAGTGTATGTTAAATATTTCTTATGTGTTCATAGCTTTATATCTCAAGAATTAAAAGTGGTATCTCAAAGCGGACTTTATAACTAAAAAATAGATACTTTAATTAATATTTGGTGATAATTTTAGAAAAATTTTCCAAAAAATCAATTTTTCTGGAATTTTTAAAGATCATGTAGTGTATGTTAAATATTTCTTATGTGTTGATAGCTTTATATCTCAAGAACTAAAAGTGATATCTCAAAGCGGACTTTACCACTAAAAACTGATACTTTAATTAATATTTGATGATAATTTCAGAAAAATTTTCCAAAAAATCAATTTTTCTAGAATTTTTAAAGATCATGTAGAAAAGTTAAATATTTCTTATGTATTCATAGCTTTATATCTCAAGAGCTAAAAGTGGTATCTCAAAACGAACTTTATCACTAAAAAATAGATACTTTAATTAATATTTGGTGATAATTTCAGAAAAATTTTCCAAAAAATCAATTTTTCTAGAATTTTTAAAGATCATGCAGTGTATGTTAAATATTTCTTATGTGTTGATAGCTTTATATCTCAAGAACTAAAAGTGATATTTCAAAACGGACTTTATCACTAAAAATAGATACTTTAATTAATATTTGGTGATAATTTCAGAAAAATTTTCCAAAAAATTAATTTTTCTAGAATTTTTAAAAATCATGTAGTGTATGTTAAATATTTCTTATGTGTTGATAGCTTTATATCTCAAGAACTAAAAGTGATATTTCAAAACGGACTTTATCACTAAAAATAGATACTTTAATTAATATTTGGTGATAATTTCAGAAAAATTTTCCAAAAAATCATTTTTTCTAGAATTTTTAAAAATCATGTAGTGTATGTTAAATATTTCTTATGTGTTGATAGCTTTATATCTCAAGAACTAAAAGTGATATTTCAAAACGGACTTTATCACTAAAAATAGATACTTTAATTAATATTTGGTGATAATTTCAGAAAAATTTTCCAAAAAATCATTTTTTCTAGAATTTTTAAAAATCATGTAGTGTATGTTAAATATTTCTTACGTATTCATAGCTTTATATCTCAAGAACTAAAAGTGATATCTCAAAACGGACTTTATCACTAAAAAAATAGATACTTTAATTAATATTTGGTGATAATTTCAGAAAAATTTTCCAAAAAATTAATTTTTCTAGAATTTTTAAAGATCATGTAGTGTATGTTAAATATTTCTTATGTGTTGATAGCTTTATATCTCAAGAACTAAAAGTGATATCTCAATGCGGACTTTATCACTAAAAAATAGATACTTTAATTAATACTTGGTGAAAATTTCAGAAAAATTTTCCAAAAAATCAATTTTTCTAGAATTTTTAAAGATCATGTAATGTATGTTAAATATTTCTTATGTGTTCATAGCTTTATATCTCAAGAACTAAAAGTGATATCTCAAAGCGGACTTTATCACTAAATAATAGATACTTTAATTAATATTTGGTGATAATTTCAGAAAAATGTTCCAAAAAATCAATTTTTCTGGAATTTTTAAAGATCATGTAGTGTATGTTAAATATTTCTTATGTGTTGATAGCTCTATATCTCAAGAACTAAAAGTGATATCTCAAAGCGGACTTTATCACTAAAAAATAGATACTTTAATTAATATTTGGTGATAACTTCAGAAAAAATTTCCACAAAATCAATTTTTCTGGAATTTTTAAATATCATGTAGTGTATGTTAAATATTTCTTATGTGTTGATAGCTTTATATCTCAAGAACTAAAAGTGATATCTCAAAACGGACTTTATCACTAAAAAATAGATACTTTAATTAATATTTGGTGATAATTTCAAAAAAATTTTCCAAAAAATCAATTTTTCTAGAATTTTTAAAGATCATGTAGTGTATGTTAAATATTTCTTATGTGTTCATAGCTTTATATCTCAAGAATTAAAAGTGGTATCTCAAAGCGGACTTTATCACTAAAAAATAGATACTTTAATTAATATTTGGTGATAATTTTAGAAAAATTTTCCAAAAAATCAATTTTTCTAGAATTTTTAAAGATCATGTAGTGTATGTTAAATATTTCTTATGTGTTCATAGCTTTATATCTCAAGAATTAAAAGTGGTATCTCAAAGCGGACTTTATCACTAAAAAATAGATACTTTAATTAATATTTGGTGATAATTTCAGAAAAATTTTCCAAAAAATCAATTTTTTTAGAATTTTTAAAGATCATGCAGTGTATGTTAAATATTTCTTATGTGTTGATAGCTTTATATCTCAAGAACTAAAAGTGATATCTCAAAGCGGACTTTATCACTAAATAATAGATACTTTAATTAATATTTGGTGATAATTTCAGAAAAATGTTCCAAAAAATCAATTTTTCTGGAATTTTTAAAGATCATGTAGTGTATGTTAAATATTTCTTATGTGTTGATAGCTCTATATCTCAAGAACTAAAAGTGATATCTCAAAGCGGACTTTATCACTAAAAAATAGATACTTTAATTAATATTTGGTGATAACTTCAGAAAAAATTTCCACAAAATCAATTTTTCTGGAATTTTTAAAGATCATGTAGTGTATGTTAAATATTTCTTACGTATTTATAGCTTTATATCTCAAGAACTAAAAGTGATATCTCAAAACGGACTTTATCACTAAAAAATAGATACTTTAATTAATATTTGGTGATAACTTCAGAAAAAATTTCCACAAAATCAATTTTTCTGGAATTTTTAAAGATCATGTAGTGTATGTTAAATATTTCTTACGTATTCATAGCTTTATATCTCAAGAACTAAAAGTGATATCTCAAAACGGACTTTATCACTAAAAAATAGATACTTTAATTAATATTTGGTGATAATTTCAGAAAAATTTTCCAAAAAATCAATTTTTCTGGAATTTTTAAATATCATGTAGTGTATGTTAAGTATTTCTTACGTATTCATAGCTTTATATCTCAAGAACTAAAAGTGATATCTCAAAGCGGACTTTATCACTAAAAAATAGGTACTTTAATTAATATTTGGTGATAATTTCAGAAAAATTTTCCAAAAAATCAATTTTTCTGGAATTTTTAAAGATCATGTAGTGTATGTTAAATATTTCTTATGTGTTCATAGCTTTATATCTCAAGAACTAAAAGTGATATCTCAAAACGGACTTTATCACTAAAAAATGATACTTTAATTAATATTTGGTGATAATTTCAGAAAAATTTTCCAAAAAATCAATTTTTCTAGAATATTTAAAGATCATGTAGTGTATGTTAAATATTTCTTATGTGTTCAAAGCTTTATATCTCAAGAACTTAAAGTGATGTCTCAAAAAGGACTTTATCACTAAAAAATAGATACTTTAATTAATATTTGGTGATAATTTCAGAAAAATTTTCCAAAAAATCAATTTTTCTGGAATTTTTAAAGATCATGTAGTGTATGTTAAATATTTCTTATGTGTTCATAGCTTTATATCTCAAGAACTAAAAGTGATATCTCAAAACGGACTTTATCACTAAAAAATTATACTTTAATTAATATTTGGTGATAATTTCAGAAAAATTTTCCAAAAAATCAATTTTTCTAGAATATTTAAAGATCATGTAGTGTATGTTAAATATTTCTTATGTGTTCATAGCTTTATATCTCAAGAACTAAAAGTGATATCTCAAAGCGGACTTTATCACTAAAAATAGATACTTTAATTAATATTTGGTGATAATTTCAGAAAGATTTTCCAAAAAATCAATTTTTCTAGAATTTTTAAAGATCATGTGGTGTATGTTAAATATTTCTTATGTGTTCATAGCTTTATATCTCAAGAACTAAAAGTGATATCTCAAAACGGACTTTATCACTAAAAAATTATACTTTAATTAATATTTGGTGATAATTTCAGAAAAATTTTCCAAAAAATCAATTTTTCTAGAATATTTAAAGATCATGTAGTGTATGTTAAATATTTCTTATGTGTTCAAAGCTTTATATCTCAAGAACTTAAAGTGATGTCTCAAAAAGGACTTTATCACTAAAAAATAGATACTTTAATTAATATTTGGTGATAATTTCAGAAAAATTTTCCAAAAAATCAATTTATCTGGAATTTTTAAAGATCATGTAGTGTATGTTAAATATTTCTTATGTGTTCATAGCTTTATATCTCAAGAACTAAAAGTGATATCTCAAAACGGACTTTATCACTAAAAAATTATACTTTAATTAATATTTGGTGATAATTTCAGAAAAATTTTCCAAAAAATCAATTTTTCTAGAATTTTTAAAGATCATGTGGTGTATGTTAAATATTTCTTATGTGTTCATAGCTTTATATCTCAAGAACTAAAAGTGATATCTCAAAACGGACTTTATCACTAAAAAATTATACTTTAATTAATATTTGGTGATAATTTCAGAAAAATTTTCCAAAAAATCAATTTTTCTAGAATATTTAAAGATCATGTAGTGTATGTTAAATATTTCTTATGTGTTCATAGCTTTATATCTCAAGAACTAAAAGTGATATCTCAAAACGGACTTTATCACTAAAAAATTATACTTTAATTAATATTTGGTGATAATTTCAGAAAAATTTTCCAAAAAATCAATTTTTCTAGAATTTTTAAAGATCATGTGGTGTATGTTAAATATTTCTTATGTGTTCATAGCTTTATATCTCAAGAACTAAAAGTGATATCTCAAAACGGACTTTATCACTAAAAAATTATACTTTAATTAATATTTGGTGATAATTTCAGAAAAATTTTCCAAAAAATCAATTTTTTTAGAATTTTTAAAGATCATGCAGTGTATGTTAAATATTTCTTATGTGTTGATAGCTTTATATCTCAAGAACTAAAAGTGATATCTCAAAGCGGACTTTATCACTAAATAATAGATACTTTAATTAATATTTGGTGATAATTTCAGAAAAATGTTCCAAAAAATCAATTTTTCTGGAATTTTTAAAGATCATGTAGTGTATGTTAAATATTTCTTATGTGTTGATAGCTCTATATCTCAAGAACTAAAAGTGATATCTCAAAGCGGACTTTATCACTAAAAAATAGATACTTTAATTAATATTTGGTGATAACTTCAGAAAAAATTTCCACAAAATCAATTTTTCTGGAATTTTTAAAGATCATGTAGTGTATGTTAAATATTTCTTACGTATTTATAGCTTTATATCTCAAGAACTAAAAGTGATATCTCAAAACGGACTTTATCACTAAAAAATAGATACTTTAATTAATATTTGGTGATAACTTCAGAAAAAATTTCCACAAAATCAATTTTTCTGGAATTTTTAAAGATCATGTAGTGTATGTTAAATATTTCTTATGTGTTCATAGCTTTATATCTCAAGAACTAAAAGTGATATCTCAAAGCGGACTTTATCACTAAAAATAGATACTTTAATTAATATTTGGTGATAATTTCAGAAAGATTTTCCAAAAAATCAATTTTTCTAGAATTTTTAAAGATCATGTGGTGTATGTTAAATATTTCTTATGTGTTCATAGCTTTATATCTCAAGAACTAAAAGTGATATCTCAAAACGGACTTTATCACTAAAAAATTATACTTTAATTAATATTTGGTGATAATTTCAGAAAAATTTTCCAAAAAATCAATTTTTCTAGAATATTTAAAGATCATGTAGTGTATGTTAAATATTTCTTATGTGTTCAAAGCTTTATATCTCAAGAACTTAAAGTGATGTCTCAAAAAGGACTTTATCACTAAAAAATAGATACTTTAATTAATATTTGGTGATAATTTCAGAAAAATTTTCCAAAAAATCAATTTATCTGGAATTTTTAAAGATCATGTAGTGTATGTTAAATATTTCTTATGTGTTCATAGCTTTATATCTCAAGAACTAAAAGTGATATCTCAAAACGGACTTTATCACTAAAAAATTATACTTTAATTAATATTTGGTGATAATTTCAGAAAAATTTTCCAAAAAATCAATTTTTCTAGAATTTTTAAAGATCATGTGGTGTATGTTAAATATTTCTTATGTGTTCATAGCTTTATATCTCAAGAACTAAAAGTGATATCTCAAAACGGACTTTATCACTAAAAAATTATACTTTAATTAATATTTGGTGATAATTTCAGAAAAATTTTCCAAAAAATCAATTTTTCTAGAATATTTAAAGATCATGTAGTGTATGTTAAATATTTCTTATGTGTTCATAGCTTTATATCTCAAGAACTAAAAGTGATATCTCAAAACGGACTTTATCACTAAAAAATTATACTTTAATTAATATTTGGTGATAATTTCAGAAAAATTTTCCAAAAAATCAATTTTTCTAGAATTTTTAAAGATCATGTGGTGTATGTTAAATATTTCTTATGTGTTCATAGCTTTATATCTCAAGAACTAAAAGTGATATCTCAAAACGGACTTTATCACTAAAAAATTATACTTTAATTAATATTTGGTGATAATTTCAGAAAAATTTTCCAAAAAATCAATTTTTTTAGAATTTTTAAAGATCATGCAGTGTATGTTAAATATTTCTTATGTGTTGATAGCTTTATATCTCAAGAACTAAAAGTGATATCTCAAAGCGGACTTTATCACTAAATAATAGATACTTTAATTAATATTTGGTGATAATTTCAGAAAAATGTTCCAAAAAATCAATTTTTCTGGAATTTTTAAAGATCATGTAGTGTATGTTAAATATTTCTTATGTGTTGATAGCTCTATATCTCAAGAACTAAAAGTGATATCTCAAAGCGGACTTTATCACTAAAAAATAGATACTTTAATTAATATTTGGTGATAACTTCAGAAAAAATTTCCACAAAATCAATTTTTCTGGAATTTTTAAAGATCATGTAGTGTATGTTAAATATTTCTTACGTATTTATAGCTTTATATCTCAAGAACTAAAAGTGATATCTCAAAACGGACTTTATCACTAAAAAATAGATACTTTAATTAATATTTGGTGATAACTTCAGAAAAAATTTCCACAAAATCAATTTTTCTGGAATTTTTAAAGATCATGTAGTGTATGTTAAATATTTCTTACGTATTCATAGCTTTATATCTCAAGAACTAAAAGTGATATCTCAAAACGGACTTTATCACTAAAAAATAGATACTTTAATTAATATTTGGTGATAATTTCAGAAAAATTTTCCAAAAAATCAATTTTTCTGGAATTTTTAAATATCATGTAGTGTATGTTAAGTATTTCTTACGTATTCATAGCTTTATATCTCAAGAACTAAAAGTGATATCTCAAAGCGGACTTTATCACTAAAAAATAGGTACTTTAATTAATATTTGGTGATAATTTCAGAAAAATTTTCCAAAAAATCAATTTTTCTGGAATTTTTAAAGATCATGTAGTGTATGTTAAATATTTCTTATGTGTTCATAGCTTTATATCTCAAGAACTAAAAGTGATATCTCAAAACGGACTTTATCACTAAAAAATGATACTTTAATTAATATTTGGTGATAATTTCAGAAAAATTTTCCAAAAAATCAATTTTTCTAGAATATTTAAAGATCATGTAGTGTATGTTAAATATTTCTTATGTGTTCAAAGCTTTATATCTCAAGAACTTAAAGTGATATCTCAAAACGGACTTTATCACTAAAAAATTATACTTTAATTAATATTTGGTGATAATTTCAGAAAAATTTTCCAAAAAATCAATTTTTCTAGAATATTTAAAGATCATGTAGTGTATGTTAAATATTTCTTATGTGTTCATAGCTTTATATCTCAAGAACTAAAAGTGATATCTCAAAGCGGACTTTATCACTAAAAATAGATACTTTAATTAATATTTGGTGATAATTTCAGAAAGATTTTCCAAAAAATCAATTTTTCTAGAATTTTTAAAGATCATGTGGTGTATGTTAAATATTTCTTATGTGTTCATAGCTTTATATCTCAAGAACTAAAAGTGATATCTCAAAACGGACTTTATCACTAAAAAATTATACTTTAATTAATATTTGGTGATAATTTCAGAAAAATTTTCCAAAAAATCAATTTTTCTAGAATATTTAAAGATCATGTAGTGTATGTTAAATATTTCTTATGTGTTCAAAGCTTTATATCTCAAGAACTTAAAGTGATGTCTCAAAAAGGACTTTATCACTAAAAAATAGATACTTTAATTAATATTTGGTGATAATTTCAGAAAAATTTTCCAAAAAATCAATTTATCTGGAATTTTTAAAGATCATGTAGTGTATGTTAAATATTTCTTATGTGTTCATAGCTTTATATCTCAAGAACTAAAAGTGATATCTCAAAACGGACTTTATCACTAAAAAATTATACTTTAATTAATATTTGGTGATAATTTCAGAAAAATTTTCCAAAAAATCAATTTTTCTAGAATTTTTAAAGATCATGTGGTGTATGTTAAATATTTCTTATGTGTTCATAGCTTTATATCTCAAGAACTAAAAGTGATATCTCAAAACGGACTTTATCACTAAAAAATTATACTTTAATTAATATTTGGTGATAATTTCAGAAAAATTTTCCAAAAAATCAATTTTTCTAGAATATTTAAAGATCATGTAGTGTATGTTAAATATTTCTTATGTGTTCATAGCTTTATATCTCAAGAACTAAAAGTGATATCTCAAAACGGACTTTATCACTAAAAAATTATACTTTAATTAATATTTGGTGATAATTTCAGAAAAATTTTCCAAAAAATCAATTTTTCTAGAATTTTTAAAGATCATGTGGTGTATGTTAAATATTTCTTATGTGTTCATAGCTTTATATCTCAAGAACTAAAAGTGATATCTCAAAACGGACTTTATCACTAAAAAATTATACTTTAATTAATATTTGGTGATAATTTCAGAAAAATTTTCCAAAAAATCAATTTTTCTAGAATATTTAAAGATCATGTAGTGTATGTTAAATATTTCTTATGTGTTCAAAGCTTTATATCTCAAGAACTTAAAGTGATGTCTCAAAAAGGACTTTATCACTAAAAAATAGATACTTTAATTAATATTTGGTGATAATTTCAGAAAAATTTTCCAAAAAATCAATTTATCTGGAATTTTTAAAGATCATGTAGTGTATGTTAAATATTTCTTATGTGTTCATAGCTTTATATCTCAAGAACTAAAAGTGATATCTCAAAACGGACTTTATCACTAAAAAATTATACTTTAATTAATATTTGGTGATAATTTCAGAAAAATTTTCCAAAAAATCAATTTTTCTAGAATTTTTAAAGATCATGTGGTGTATGTTAAATATTTCTTATGTGTTCTTAGCTTTATATCTCAAGAACTAAAAGTGATATCTCAAAGCGGACTTTATCACTAAAAAATAGATGCTTTAATTAATACTTGGTGATAATTTCAGAAAAATATTCCAAAAAATCAATTTTTCTAGAATTTTTAAAGATCATGTGGTGTATGTTAAATATTTCTTATGTATTCATAGCTTTATATCTCAAGAACTAAAAGTGATATCTCAAAACGGACTTTATCACTAAAAAATAGATACTTTAATTAATATTTGGTGATAATTTCAGAAAAATTTTCCAAAAAATCAATTTTTCTGGAATTTTTAAAGGTCATGTAGTGTATGTTAAATATTTCTTATGTGTTCATAGCTTTATATCTCAAGAACTAAAAGTGATATCTCAAAACGGACTTTATCACTAAAAAATTATACTTTAATTAATATTTGGTGATAATTTCAGAAAAATTTTCCAAAAAATCAATTTTTCTAGAATATTTAAAGATCATGTAGTGTATGTTAAATATTTCTTATGTGTTCATAGCTTTATATCTCAAGAACTAAAAGTGATATCTCAAAGCGGACTTTATCACTAAAAATAGATACTTTAATTAATATTTGGTGATAATTTCAGAAAGATTTTCCAAAAAATCAATTTTTCTAGAATTTTTAAAGATCATGTGGTGTATGTTAAATATTTCTTATGTGTTCATAGCTTTATATCTCAAGAACTAAAAGTGATATCTCAAAGCGGACTTTATCACTAAAAAATAGATGCTTTAATTAATACTTGGTGATAATTTCAGAAAAATATTCCAAAAAATCAATTTTTCTAGAATTTTTAAAGATCATGTGGTGTATGTTAAATATTTCTTATGTATTCATAGCTTTATATCTCAAGAACTAAAAGTGTTATCTCAAAACGGACTTTATCACTAAAAAATGATACTTTAATTAATATTTGGTGATAATTTCAGAAAAATTTTCCAAAAAATCAATTTTTCTAGAATATTTAAAGATCATGTAGTGTATGTTAAATATTTCTTATGTGTTCAAAGCTTTATATCTCAAGAACTAAAAGTGATGTCTCAAAAAGGACTTTATCACTAAAAAATAGATACTTTAATTAATATTTGGTGATAATTTCAGAAAAATTTTCCAAAAAATCAATTTTTCTGGAATTTTTAAAGATCATGTAGTGTATGTTAAATATTTCTTATGTGTTCATAGCTTTATATCTCAAGAACTAAAAGTGATATCTCAAAGCGGACTTTATCACTAAAAATAGATACTTTAATTAATATTTGGTGATAATTTCAGAAAGATTTTCCAAAAAATCAATTTTTCTAGAATTTTTAATTATCATGTTAAATATTTCTTATGTATTCATAGCTTTATATCTCAAGAACTAAAAGTGATATCTCAAAGCGGACTTTATCACTAAAAAATAGATACTTTAATTAATAAAAGGTGATAATTTCAGAAAAATTTTCCAAAAAATCAATTTTTCTAGAATTTTTAATTATCATGTTAAATATTTCTTATGTATTCATAGCTTTATATCTCAAGAACTAAAAGTGATATCTCAAAGCGGACTTTATCACTAAAAAATAGATACTTTAATTAATAAAAGGTGATAATTTCAGAAAAATTTTCCAAAAAATCAATTTTTCTAGAATTTTTAATTATCATGTTAAATATTTCTTATGTATTCATAGCTTTATATCTCAAGAACTAGAAGATATATTTCAAATCGAATTGGATCATTAAAAAATAGAAGTTTTGATTAACTCTTCATAACTCCAAAAAATTTTCCATGAAATCGATTTTTTGCGAATTGTTAAAGATAAAGGGGAAAACCTTAATATTTATAAATAAATTCTTATGTGATATTTCAAAATAATATATGCGTTGGTGTCGAATTAGTGATTTTCACGATTTTATAAAGATAATATATTTGTAGAAAACTCAACATTAAAATATTCATTTTAATTTAAAAAATAAGTTGTAAACAAATGTTTATTAAAGGTAAAATGCAAAATGTGGGTCAATGCAACATCGTTTTGTTGTTAATCGTCTCGAACCAAGTCGTGAATTGGAAATTATGATTAACACGTGACAGAAAAAAAATAAAATTCATCAAAACTGAGTAATAAGGTATTTAATGATATCGCTCGTATTGCTAATAGAAAAAGAATTGAAAAAATTTGTTGGTATGAATAATGTTCTGAGTGTGTAGAAATGAAGGTGATTTAAATTAATTTGGATTTTTTTTGTATTATTATTATCATAATTAATTTGCACAAAATCGATATAAACAGAAAGAGAAATATTATTTTCGCTACTTTCCTTTCAACAACAACAACTTTCACCTATTCCACACTCAACACGGAACCAGTATCCGCAAGATTACAACAAACTTCGCTCAATCAGCTTTTAGTTACAATCTTGGTAACAACAATTTACTTACATAATAGGAAGTAACTTTAGAACCCACAAAAAATTCAAGGTGATTAAAAAAGCAATAAAAATAAATACTTGATAAACAATTATTAACTTAAAAAATGTGTTGGATATGTGTCTTACCTATTTAAGCAAATTTTTTTGGTGCTAAATCATGCATAAAGAAATTAATTTATTTTATTTGGATAAAATCAATTTTTTTTGTTAACTTTAAAGTTGGGGAACTACAGAACCACTTGTAACTGACACAGAAACACGACAGAGTTCGTATCGGCACAGTTGAACCTGCGTGTTTAACGTTGTAACTCGCAAAATGCAAATGGTCGTGTGTGGTTCGGCCTCCCACTTTGACTTATACAGGCCGATACCATCCAAAAACCGTACCATTATTTATACCAATCTTATTGTTATAAATCCAATCAAATTTTTAAAACGTTTGGGGTAATAACTTTCTTATTAGCTAATTGTATTTGGTTCTAATACGCAATCGAATTGATTTGTACAATGCGAACAATAAATTCGCCAAAGTTTTAATGATTTCAATGTGCGTCAAGATTTATTGTGTTTAGGAAATTTTTCCGCCATAATAATCGGTATTTATTAAAACCGGGTCTTTATGAGTAATTATACAATTATGATCGTTCTAGGAAGTAATTTTGTTGTAGATTGATGGTAGCAAACAAATTTGTTTAAGAATAATCGGGCAGATCTAAATCTATATTTAATTAAAGAAATTGTTTGGTAAATAAATCTTCATGATTATACTACCTTGAAGGTTTTGTTTGGAAATCACAAAATCTATTATTACGATTTGAAACATGAGATATAAGGAAAAGTAAAAGTCAAATTAGTCTAATAAGATTTTATTGAAATTATTACCGTTCTAATTAATCGATATTCGATTGGTATTCGTTTTAACATTAAAATTAAACTATCATTAATGGATGTTTTGATTAATAATTGATGATAATCTCAGAAAGATTTTCCAAAAAATTCATTTTCCACAAATTTTTTAAGTTAAAATGCAAAAGCTTAATATTTGTAAAAAATTTCAAATCTATTCAATAATTTTTATCTTAAGAAATAAAAGTGGCTAAAATATTTCGTATATATTCATAGCTTTATATCTCAAGAACTAAAAGTGATATTTCAAAGTGGACTTTATCACTAAAAAATAAGTACTTTAATTAATATTTGGTGATAATTCAAGAAAAATTTTCCAAAAAATCAATTTTTCGAGAACTTTTAAAGATCATGTAGTATATGTTAAATATTTCTTATGTGTTCATAGCTTTATATCTCAAGAACTAAAAGTGATATCTCAAAACGGACTTTATCACTAAAAAATAGATACTTTAATTAATATTTGGTGATAATTCAAGAAAAATTTTCCAAAAAATCAATTTTTCGAGAACTTTTAAAGATCATGTAGTATATGTTAAATATTTCTTATGTGTTCATAGCTTTATATCTCAAGAACTAAAAGTGATATCTCAAAACGGACTTTATCACTAAAAAATAGATACTTTAATTAATATTTGGTGATAATTCAAGAAAAATTTTCCAAAAAATCAATTTTTCTAGAATATTTAAAGATCATGTGGTGTATGTTAAATATTTCTTATGTGTTCATAGCTTTATATCTCAAGAACTAAAAGTGATATCTCAAAAAGGACTTTATCACTAAAAAACAGATACTTTAATTAATACTTGGTGATAATTTCAGAAAAATTTTCCAAAAAATCAATTTTTCTGGAATTTTTAAAGATCATATAGAAAAGTTAAATATTTCTTATGTGTTCATAGCTTTATACCTCAAGAACTAAAAGTGATATCTCAAAAAGGACTTTGTCACTAAAAAACAGATACTTTAATTAATACTTGGTGATAATTTCAGAAAAATTTTCCAAAAAATCAATTTTTCTAGAATATTTAAAGATCATGTGGTGTATGTTAAATATTTCTTATGTGTTCATAGCTTTATATCTCAAGAACTAAAAGTGATATCTCAAAAAGGACTTTATCACTAAAAAACAGATACTTTAATTAATACTTGGTGATAATTTCAGAAAAATTTTCCAAAAAATCAATTTTTCTAGAATATTTAAAGATCATGTGGTGTATGTTAAATATTTCTTATGTGTTCATAGCTTTATATCTCAAGAACTAAAAGTGATATCTCAAAAAGGACTTTATCACTAAAAAACAGATACTTTAATTAATACTTGGTGATAATTTCAGAAAAATTTTCCAAAAAATCAATTTTTCTAGAATATTTAAAGATCATGTGGTGTATGTTAAATATTTCTTATGTGTTCATAGCTTTATATCTCAAGAACTAAAAGTGATATCTCAAAAAGGACTTTATCACTAAAAAACAGATACTTTAATTAATACTTGGTGATAATTTCAGAAAAATTTTCCAAAAAATCAATTTTTCTGGAATTTTTAAAGATCATATAGAAAAGTTAAATATTTCTTATGTGTTCATAGCTTTATATCTCAAGAACTAAAAGTGATATCTCAAAAAGGACTTTGTCACTAAAAAACAGATACTTTAATTAATACTTGGTGATAATTTCAGAAAAATTTTCCAAAAAATCAATTTTTCTGGAATTTTTAAAGATCATATAGAAAAGTTAAATATTTCTTATGTGTTCATAGCTTTATATCTCAAGAACTAAAAGTGATATCTCAAAAAGGACTTTATCACTAAAAAACAGATACTTTAATTAATACTTGGTGATAATTTCAGAAAAATTTTCCAAAAAATCAATTTTTCTGGAATTTTTAAAGATCATATAGAAAAGTTAAATATTTCTTATGTGTTCATAGCTTTATATCTCAAGAACTAAAAGTGATATCTCAAAAAGGACTTTGTCACTAAAAAACAGATACTTTAATTAATACTTGGTGATAATTTCAGAAAAATTTTCCAAAAAATCAATTTTTCTAGAATATTTAAAGATCATGTGGTGTATGTTAAATATTTCTTATGTGTTCATAGCTTTATATCTCAAGAACTAAAAGTGATATCTCAAAAAGGACTTTATCACTAAAAAACAGATACTTTAATTAATACTTGGTGATAATTTCAGAAAAATTTTCCAAAAAATCAATTTTTCTAGAATATTTAAAGATCATGTGGTGTATGTTAAATATTTCTTATGTGTTCATAGCTTTATATCTCAAGAACTAAAAGTGATATCTCAAAAAGGACTTTATCACTAAAAAACAGATACTTTAATTAATACTTGGTGATAATTTCAGAAAAATTTTCCAAAAAATCAATTTTTCTAGAATATTTAAAGATCATGTGGTGTATGTTAAATATTTCTTATGTGTTCATAGCTTTATATCTCAAGAACTAAAAGTGATATCTCAAAAAGGACTTTATCACTAAAAAACAGATACTTTAATTAATACTTGGTGATAATTTCAGAAAAATTTTCCAAAAAATCAATTTTTCTGGAATTTTTAAAGATCATATAGAAAAGTTAAATATTTCTTATGTGTTCATAGCTTTATATCTCAAGAACTAAAAGTGATATCTCAAAACGGACTTTATCACTAAAAAATAGATACCTTAATTAATATTTGGTGATAATTTCAGAAAAATTTTCCAAAAAATCAATTTTTCTAGAATATTTAAAGATCATGTGGTGTATGTTAAATATTTCTTATGTGTTCATAGCTTTATATCTCAAGAACTAAAAGTGATATCTCAAAAAGGACTTTATCACTAAAAAACAGATACTTTAATTAATACTTGGTGATAATTTCAGAAAAATTTTCCAAAAAATCAATTTTTCTGGAATTTTTAAAGATCATATAGAAAAGTTAAATATTTCTTATGTGTTCATAGCTTTATATCTCAAGAACTAAAAGTGATATCTCAAAACGGACTTTATCACTAAAAAATAGATACTTTAATTAATATTTGGTGATAATTCAAGAAAAATTTTCCAAAAAATCAATTTTTCTAGAATATTTAAAGATCATGTGGTGTATGTTAAATATTTCTTATGTGTTCATAGCTTTATATCTCAAGAACTAAAAGTGATATCTCAAAAAGGACTTTATCACTAAAAAACAGATACTTTAATTAATACTTGGTGATAATTTCAGAAAAATTTTCCAAAAAATCAATTTTTCTGGAATTTTTAAAGATCATATAGAAAAGTTAAATATTTCTTATGTGTTCATAGCTTTATATCTCAAGAACTAAAAGTGATATCTCAAAACGGACTTTATCACTAAAAAATAGATACTTTAATTAATATTTGGTGATAATTCAAGAAAAATTTTCCAAAAAATCAATTTTTCTAGAATATTTAAAGATCATGTGGTGTATGTTAAATATTTCTTATGTGTTCATAGCTTTATATCTCAAGAACTAAAAGTGATATCTCAAAAAGGACTTTATCACTAAAAAACAGATACTTTAATTAATACTTGGTGATAATTTCAGAAAAATTTTCCAAAAAATCAATTTTTCTGGAATTTTTAAAGATCATATAGAAAAGTTAAATATTTCTTATGTGTTCATAGCTTTATATCTCAAGAACTAAAAGTGATATCTCAAAACGGACTTTATCACTAAAAAATAGATACCTTAATTAATATTTGGTGATAATTTCAGAAAAATTTTCCAAAAAATCAATTTTTCTAGAATATTTAAAGATCATGTGGTGTATGTTAAATATTTCTTATGTGTTCATAGCTTTATATCTCAAGAACTAAAAGTGATATCTCAAAAAGGACTTTATCACTAAAAAACAGATACTTTAATTAATACTTGGTGATAATTTCAGAAAAATTTTCCAAAAAATCAATTTTTCTGGAATTTTTAAAGATCATATAGAAAAGTTAAATATTTCTTATGTGTTCATAGCTTTATATCTCAAGAACTAAAAGTGATATCTCAAAACGGACTTTATCACTAAAAAATAGATACCTTAATTAATATTTGGTGATAATTTCAGAAAAATTTTCCAAAAAATCAATTTTTCTAGAATATTTAAAGATCATGTGGTGTATGTTAAATATTTCTTATGTGTTCATAGCTTTATATCTCAAGAACTAAAAGTGATATCTCAAAAAGGACTTTATCACTAAAAAACAGATACTTTAATTAATACTTGGTGATAATTTCAGAAAAATTTTCCAAAAAATCAATTTTTCTGGAATTTTTAAAGATCATATAGAAAAGTTAAATATTTCTTATGTGTTCATAGCTTTATATCTCAAGAACTAAAAGTGATATCTCAAAACGGACTTTATCACTAAAAAATAGATACTTTAATTAATATTTGGTGATAATTCAAGAAAAATTTTCCAAAAAATCAATTTTTCTAGAATATTTAAAGATCATGTGGTGTATGTTAAATATTTCTTATGTGTTCATAGCTTTATATCTCAAGAACTAAAAGTGATATCTCAAAAAGGACTTTATCACTAAAAAACAGATACTTTAATTAATACTTGGTGATAATTTCAGAAAAATTTTCCAAAAAATCAATTTTTCTGGAATTTTTAAAGATCATATAGAAAAGTTAAATATTTCTTATGTGTTCATAGCTTTATATCTCAAGAACTAAAAGTGATATCTCAAAACGGACTTTATCACTAAAAAATAGATACCTTAATTAATATTTGGTGATAATTTCAGAAAAATTTTCCAAAAAATCAATTTTTCTGGAATTTTTAAAGATCATGTGGTGTATGTTAAATATTTCTTATGTGTTCATAGCTTTATATCTCAAGAATTAAAAGTGATATCTCAAAACGGACTTTATCACTAACGAATAGATACTTTAATTAATATTTGGTGATAATTTCAGAAAAATTTTCAAAAAAATTAATTTTTCTAGAATTTTTAAAGATCATGTAGTGTATGTTAAATATTTCTTATGTGTTCATAGCTTTATATCTCAAGAACTAAAAGTGATATCTCAAAACGGACTTTATCACTAACGAATAGATACCTTAATTAATATTTGGTGATAATTTCAGAAAAATTTTCCAAAAAATCAATTTTTCTGGAATTTTTAAAGATTATGTGGTGTATGTTAAATATTTCTTATGTGTTCATAGCTTTATATCTCAAGAATTAAAAGTGATATCTCAAAACGGACTTTATCACTAACGAATAGATACTTTAATTAATATTTGGTGATAATTTCAGAAAAATTTTCAAAAAAATTAATTTTTCTAGAATTTTTAAAGATCATGTAGTGTATGTTAAATATTTCTTATGTGTTCATAGCTTTATATCTCAAGAACTAAAAGTGATATCTCAAAACGGACTTTATCACTAACGAATAGATACCTTAATTAATATTTGGTGATAATTTCAGAAAAATTTTCCAAAAAATCAATTTTTCTGGAATTTTTAAAGATTATGTGGTGTATGTTAAATATTTCTTATGTGTTCATAGCTTTATATCTCAAGAATTAAAAGTGATATCTCAAAACGGACTTTATCACTAACGAATAGATACTTTAATTAATATTTGGTGATAATTTCAGAAAAATTTTCAAAAAAATTAATTTTTCTAGAATTTTTAAAGATCATGTAGTGTATGTTAAATATTTCTTATGTGTTCATAGCTTTATATCTCAAGAACTAAAAGTGATATCTCAAAAAGGACTTTATCACTAAAAAACAGATACTTTAATTAATACTTGGTGATAATTTCAGAAAAATTTTCCAAAAAATCAATTTTTCTAGAATATTTAAAGATCATGTGGTGTATGTTAAATATTTCTTATGTATTCATAGCTTTATATCTCAAGAACTAAAAGTGATATCTCAAAAAGGACTTTATCACTAAAAAACAGATACTTTAATTAATACTTGGTGATAATTTCAGAAAAATTTTCCAAAAAATCAATTTTTCTGGAATTTTTAAAGATCATATAGAAAAGTTAAATATTTCTTATGTGTTCATAGCTTTATATCTCAAGAACTAAAAGTGATATCTCAAAACGGACTTTATCACTAAAAAATAGATACCTTAATTAATATTTGGTGATAATTTCAGAAATATTTTCCAAAAAATCAATTTTTCTGGAATTTTTAAAGATTATGTGGTGTATGTTAAATATTTCTTATGTGTTCATAGCTTTATATCTCAAGAATTAAAAGTGATATCTCAAAACGGACTTTATCACTAACGAATAGATACTTTAATTAATATTTGGTGATAATTTCAGAAAAATTTTCAAAAAAATATATTTTTCTAGAATTTTTAAAGATCATGTAGTGTATGTTAAATATTTCTTATGTGTTCATAGCTTTATATCTCAAGAACTAAAAGTGATATCTCAAAAAGGACTTTATCACTAAAAAACAGATACTTTAATTAATACTTGGTGATAATTTCAGAAAAATTTTCCAAAAAATCAATTTTTCTAGAATATTTAAAGATCATGTGGTGTATGTTAAATATTTCTTATGTATTCATAGCTTTATATCTCAAGAACTAAAAGTGATATCTCAAAAAGGACTTTATCACTAAAAAACAGATACTTTAATTAATACTTGGTGATAATTTCAGAAAAATTTTCCAAAAAATCAATTTTTCTGGAATTTTTAAAGATCATATAGAAAAGTTAAATATTTCTTATGTGTTCATAGCTTTATATCTCAAGAACTAAAAGTGATATCTCAAAACGGACTTTATCACTAACGAATAGATACCTTAATTAATATTTGGTGATAATTTCAGAAAAATTTTCCAAAAAATCAATTTTTCTGGAATTTTTAAAGATTATGTGGTGTATGTTAAATATTTCTTATGTGTTCATAGCTTTATATCTCAAGAATTAAAAGTGATATCTCAAAACGGACTTTATCACTAACGAATAGATACTTTAATTAATATTTGGTGATAATTTCAGAAAAATTTTCAAAAAAATTAATTTTTCTAGAATTTTTAAAGATCATGTAGTGTATGTTAAATATTTCTTATGTGTTCATAGCTTTATATCTCAAGAACTAAAAGTGATATCTCAAAACGGACTTTATCACTAACGAATAGATACCTTAATTAATATTTGGTGATAATTTCAGAAAAATTTTCCAAAAAATCAATTTTTCTGGAATTTTTAAAGATTATGTGGTGTATGTTAAATATTTCTTATGTGTTCATAGCTTTATATCTCAAGAATTAAAAGTGATATCTCAAAACGGACTTTATCACTAACGAATAGATACTTTAATTAATATTTGGTGATAATTTCAGAAAAATTTTCAAAAAAATTAATTTTTCTAGAATTTTTAAAGATCATGTAGTGTATGTTAAATATTTCTTATGTGTTCATAGCTTTATATCTCAAGAACTAAAAGTGATATCTCAAAAAGGACTTTATCACTAAAAAACAGATACTTTAATTAATACTTGGTGATAATTTCAGAAAAATTTTCCAAAAAATCAATTTTTCTAGAATATTTAAAGATCATGTGGTGTATGTTAAATATTTCTTATGTATTCATAGCTTTATATCTCAAGAACTAAAAGTGATATCTCAAAAAGGACTTTATCACTAAAAAACAGATACTTTAATTAATACTTGGTGATAATTTCAGAAAAATTTTCCAAAAAATCAATTTTTCTGGAATTTTTAAAGATCATATAGAAAAGTTAAATATTTCTTATGTGTTCATAGCTTTATATCTCAAGAACTAAAAGTGATATCTCAAAACGGACTTTATCACTAAAAAATAGATACCTTAATTAATATTTGGTGATAATTTCAGAAAAATTTTCCAAAAAATCAATTTTTCTGGAATTTTTAAAGATTATGTGGTGTATGTTAAATATTTCTTATGTGTTCATAGCTTTATATCTCAAGAATTAAAAGTGATATCTCAAAACGGACTTTATCACTAACGAATAGATACTTTAATTAATATTTGGTGATAATTTCAGAAAAATTTTCAAAAAAATTAATTTTTCTAGAATTTTTAAAGATCATGTAGTGTATGTTAAATATTTCTTATGTGTTCATAGCTTTATATCTCAAGAACTAAAAGTGATATCTCAAAAAGGACTTTATCACTAAAAAACAGATACTTTAATTAATACTTGGTGATAATTTCAGAAAAATTTTCCAAAAAATCAATTTTTCTGGAATTTTTAAAGATCATATAGAAAAGTTAAATATTTCTTATGTGTTCATAGCTTTATATCTCAAGAACTAAAACTGATATCTCAAAACGGACTTTATCACTAAAAAATAGATACCTTAATTAATATTTGGTGATAATTTCAGAAAAATTTTCCAAAAAATCAATTTTTCTAGAATTTTTAAAGATCATGTGGTGTATGTTAAATATTTCTTATGTGTTCATAGCTTTATATCTCAAGAACTAAAAGTGATATCTCAAAACGGACTTTATCACTAAATAATACATACTTTAATTAATATTTGGTGATAATTTCAGAAAAATTTTCCAAAAAATCAATTTTTCTAGAATTTTTAAAGATCATGTGGTGTATGTTAAATATTTCTTATATGTTCATAGCTTTATATCTCAAGAACTAAAAGTGATATCTCAAAGCGGACTTTATCACTAAAAAATAGATACTTTAATTAATATTTGGTGATAATTTCAGAAAAATTTTCCATGAAATCAATTTTTCTAGAATTTTTAAAGATCATGTAATGTATGTTAAATATTTCTTATGCGTTCATAGCTTTATATCTCAAAAACTAAAAGTGATATCTCAAAGCGGACTTTATCACTAAAAAATAGATACTTTAATTAATATTTGGTGATAATTTCAGAAAAATTTTCCAAAAAATCAATTTTTCTAGAATTTTTAAAGATCATGTAGTGTATGTTAAATATTCCTTATGTGTTCATAGCTTTATATCTCAAGAATTAAAAGTGATATCTCAAAACGGACTTTGTCACTAAAAAATAGATACTTTAATTAATATTTGGTGATAATTTCAGAAAAATTTTCCAAAAAATCAATTTTTCTAGAATTTTTAAAGATCATGTGGTGTATGTTAAATATTTCTTATGTGTTCGTAGCTTTATATCTCAAGAACTAAAAGTGATATCTCAAAAAGGACTTTATCACTAAAAAATAGATACTTTAATTAATACTTGGTGATAATTCTAGAAAAATTTTCCAAAAAATCAATTTTTCTAGAATTTTTAAAGATCATGTAGTGTATGTTAAATATTCCTTATGTGTTCATAACTTTATATCTCAAGAATTAAAAGTGATATCTCAAAACGGACTTTATCACTAAAAAATAGATACTTTAATTAATATTTTGTGATAATTTCAGAAAAATTTTCCAAAAAATCAATTTTTCTAGAATTTTTAAAGATCATGTGGTGTATGTTAAATATTTCTTATGTGTTCGTAGCTTTATATCTCAAGAACTAAAAGTGATATCTCAAAGCGGATTTTATCACTAAAAAATAGATACTTTAATTAATACTTGGTGATAATTCTAGAAAAATTTTCCAAAAAATCAATTTTTCTAGAATTTTTAAGGATCATGTAGTGTATGTTAAATATTCCTTATGTGTTCATAGCTTTATATCTCAAGAATTAAAAGTGATATCTCAAAACGGACTTTGTCACTAAAAAATAGATACTTTAATTAATAATTGGTGATAATTTCAGAAAAATTTTCCAAAAAATCAATTTTTCTAAAATTTTTAAGGATCATGTGGTGTATGTTAAATATTTCTTATGTGTTCATAGCTTTATATCTCAAGAACTAAAAGTGACATCTCAAAACGGACTTTATCACTAAAAAATAGATATTTTAATTAATATTTGGTGATGATTTCAAAAAAATTTTCCAAGAAATCAATTTTTCTAGAATATTTAAAGATCATGTTGTGTATGTTAAATATTTCTTATGTGTTCCTAGCTTTATATCTCAAGAACTAAAAGTGATATCTCAAAGCGGACTTTATCAATAAAAAATAGATACTTTAATTAATAATTGGTGATAATTTCAAAAAACTTTTCCAAGAAATCAATTTTTCTAGAATATTTAAATATCATGTAGTGTATGTTAAATATTTCTTATGTATTCATAGCTTTATATCTCAAGAACTAAAAGTGATATCTCAAAGCGGATTTTATCACTAAAAAATAGATACTTTAATTAATATTTGGTGATAATTTCAAAAAAATTTTCCAAGAAATCAATTTTTCTAGAATATTTAAAAATTGTTTCAAATGATTCGATTGAAATCAAACCTTTATATCTTTAAAATAAAAAATGACATATCAAAACGAACCTTATCATTGGGAAATGAATGCTATTCTTTACAATGCCTAACAATTTTTTCTTCAAATTTTCCTTCATGACTCTGTAAGTTCTGTATTGATATTTAAACGTCATCAAGTTGAGTTTTCTTCCTTCAAAAATGAAAATGTTTACATCTTGCATTTTATCAATATATATCATTTATTTGGACAGGATAAGAATCTCTCATGAAATCCATTTGAGATAGAATGATGAGTCATGCCTGATCCTTTTCGCAAAAGCCGTTATCCGATAAAATCTACTTCTACTAAAACTACTTGAAGTTGACTTGAAATATACAAGAAACAACTTTAAAATTAAATTCAAAGCTAATGCATCTAAAAATTCTTCCTCAAAGTCCTTGAATAAATTAAAGCAGTACTTTTTAATGATGAGACATTTTTGTTTACTTCCGTTTTGAATCGATTTAAATTCAGTTCAAAGAAAAAAGAAATTAGCCGAAAGTTAACCCCCCATGGTCGTGATTTAATGACGCAAACGCAACAATTTTTTTCCGGCATGCAAATTATGCGATAATTAAATAATTGTTTGAAAAAATATTCCCACTCCAAACAAAGTGTTTATTTAGTTTAATTTAAAAATGAAAAATTCGTATCAAAATAACAAGGCAACATTTTGAACTTTTGCTGTTAGAACGCTTTCAACACTCTACCTTCAATGTTGTAGTCGTCGATTTTCGTCCTCTCTCACATGGCACAACCCACTAAAACGGCACAATTAGCAAATTGGCACATTATTCGGTTTAGGTGCGAGAAGACACACTCAAACCACACTCTAAACTCCCAACTAGTACTATTATAGTAACACCAAAACCGTTCACGTGTCGAGAGTTCCTCCACGTTTAATTATTTTTTATTAACAAACGGACGCGTTTTAAAAAGAGAACTATATCTATTTTTTTCTCTACTTTTAGATGGCCTTTCTTTTACCTCGACACCAACGACGACGATAACGATGAGAAAGTGCTAAAATGAAACTGCGGCCCGAGAGAAAAACTCTACGAATTGAAACGAGTCTGGAAGATGTTTTACCAAATCAGTAAGTAGATGGGGAAGCTTTTCTTTCACCTTAAGCCGGTTGCAAAACCTGGTTAATTAGACGAGATCATTTTGCTTTAAAAAAGAAAAAAAAATGATTTTAAAAGGTCTTTAAAAAGGTCTTTAAAAAGTTTTAAAAAGATTACGAAAAAATAATCGATTCATTAAAGTGCAAATTAGATACGAATCGAAGCAATTTATTGAATTTTGTATTAAATAAAGTACAATAAACGTCCTCGGAAATGAAAAGCATCCACGTAAAGTTCAATTGATAATCATTTATGGTGTCCCGATTCGATTGTTCTACCGGTGTTGTTTTTCTTCAATGTCTTGTTACAACATCCTCACGAATACGTGTTGTAAGCATAGTTGTTAATAATTCTCTGTTTATTGGTACGAGTTTCGAATAATAATCACTTTTTGTATGTTTAATTGCAAATTTAAAAAGACGTTTCTCATAAACTAATTTGGGTTTGAATTCATGAAATTATTTCTTATTAACATCGTAATTTAATTTTTGTTTGTTTTAATATCATTATCTAATTGGGATATCGCAATTAGAAATATGCAAATTAGGTGAGTCTCGATGGGTCATGCGTGAGTATCAATCGTTGTACCACTCACGTGAACGTGCGCGATCGTGAGCATTTTTGGTGTTGACGAGATCCGGTTGAAACAATTTTTGAACATTTCTTTAATAATAATACTAAAATTGTTGAGGTCCATATTAGAGATATGCAAATCACGTGAGTCCCGTGTTATTTTATTTTAATTTTATTTGTTTTAATTTGATAACAGTTTCATTTTATGTCAGAACATGATAAATAAAACTAAACACTCTCTTAATTCTGTCATTCTGTCAAATACGATTAATTAATAGTCAAATTAACAAATCATGATTCATATATTTGATCGAGCGTGAGTCACGTGAATTGTCGTGACCCATGCGTGACTTGAAAATTTAGGAATATCAATAAACTAAAACATACCCCGCATTAAGAACATTTTGGGTTACAATCTGCTCAAATTTGAACATTTTTCGTCAAATATCGATCTCTAAAGTGAGAGGCCTTAACATTTGGCACGGATAATAGTTCGTATAAAACGTTTCTGTTGCATATTAAACTGGAAGAATGTAAATTTATTCTTGATCTTTATTAAATGATCGAGTGTGAGTCACGTGAATTGTCGTGATCCATGCGTGACTTGAAAATTTAGGAATATCAATAAACTAAAATATTCCCCGCATTAACAACACTTTGGGTTACCATCAGTTCAAATTTGAACATTTTTCGTCAAATATCGATCTCTAAAGTGAGAGGCCTTAACATTTGGCACGGATAATAGTTCGTATAAAACGTTTTCGTTGCATATTAAACTGGAAGAATGTAAATTTATTCTTGATCTTTATTAAATGACCGAGTGTGAGTCACGTGAATTGTCGTGATCCATGCGTGACTTGAAAATTTAGGAATATCAATAAACTAAAACATACCCCGCATTAAGAACACTTTGGGTTACCATCAGTTCAAATTTGAACATTTTTCGTCAAATATCGATCTCTAAAGTGAGAGGCCTTAACATTTGGCACGGATAATAGTTCGTATAAAACGTTTTTGTTGCATAGTAAACTGGAAGAATGTAAATTTATTCTTGATCTTTATTAAATGATCGAGTGTGAGTCACGTGAATTATCGTGATTCATGCGTGACTTGAAAATTTAGGAATATCAATAAACTAAAACATACCCCGCATTAAGAACACTTTGGGTTACCATCAGTTCAAATTTGAACATTTTTCGTCAAATATCGATCTCTAAAGTGAGGAACCTTAACATTTGGCACGGATAAGAGTTGGTATAAAGCGTTTTTGTTGCATATTAAACTGGAAGAATGTAAATTTATTCTTGATCTTTATTAAATGATCGAGTGTGAATCACGTGAATTGTCGTGACCCATGCGTGACTTGAAAATTTAGGAATATCAATAAACTAAAACATAGCCCGCATTAAGAACACTTTGGGTTACCATCAGCTCAAATTTAAAGATTTTCCGTCAAATATCGATCTCTAAAGTGAGGGGCATTAACATTTCGCACGGATAAGAGTTCGTATAAAACGTTTTTGTAGCATATTAAACTGGAAGAATGTAAATTTATTCTTAATCTTTATTATTTGATCAAGCGTGAGTTACGTGAATTGTCGTGACCCATGTATGACTTGAAAATTTAGGAACATCAATAAACTAAAACATTCCCCGCATTAACAACACTTTGGGTTACCATCAGTTCAAATTTGAACATTTTTCGTCAAATATCGATCTCCAAAGTGAGAGGACTTAACATTTGGCACGGATAATAGTTCGTATAAAACGTTTCTGTTGCATATTAAACTGGAATAATGTAAATTTATTCTTGATCTTTATTAAATGATCGAGTGTGAGTCACGTGAATTGTCGTGACCCATGTATGACTTGAAAATTTAGGAACATCAATAAACTAAAACATTCCCCGCATTAACAACACTTTGGGTTACCATCAGTTCAAATTTGAACATTTTTCGTCAAATATCGATCTCTAAAGTGAGGGACCTTAACATTTGGCACGGATAATAGTTCGTATAAAACGTTTTTGTTGCATAGTAAACTGGAAGAATGTAAATTTATTCTTGATCTTTATTAAATGATCGAGTGTGAGTCACGTGAATTGTCGTGACCCATGCGTGACTTGAAAATTTAGGAATATCAATAAACAAAAACATACCCCGCATTAAGAACACTTTGGGTTACCATCAGCTCAAATTTGAACATTTTTCGTCAAATATCCATCTCTAAAGTGAGGAAACTTAACATTTGGCACGAATAAGAGTTGGTATAAAACGTTTTTGTTGCATATTAAACTGGAAGAATGTAAATTTATTCTTGATCTTTATTAAATGATCGAGTGTGAGTCACGTGAATTGTCATGACCCATGCGTGACTTGAAAATTTAGGAATATCAACAAACTAAAACATACCCCGCATTAAGAACATTTTGGGTTACCATCAGCTCAAATTTGAACATTTTTCGTCAAATATCCATCTCTAAAGTGAGGAAACTTAACATTTGGCACGAATAAGAGTTGGTATAAAACGTTTTTGTTGCATATTAAACTGGAAGAATGTAAATTTATTCTTGATCTTTATTAAATGATCGAGTGTGAGTCACGTGAATTGTCGTGATCCATGCGTGACTTGAAAATTTAGGAATATCAATAAACTAAAACATACCCCGCATTAAGAACACTTTGGGTTACCATCAGTTCAAATTTGAACATTTTTCGTCAAATATCGATCTCTAAAGTGAGAGGCCTTAACATTTGGCACGGATAATAGTTCGTATAAAACGTTTTTGTTGCATAGTAAACTGGAAGAATGTAAATTTATTCTTGATCTTTATTAAATGATCGAGTGTGAGTCACGTGAATTGTCGTGACCCATGCGTGACTTGAAAATTTAGGAATATCAATAAACAAAAACATACCCCGCATTAAGAACACTTTGGGTTACCATCAGCTCAAATTTGAACATTTTTCGTCAAATATCCATCTCTAAAGTGAGGAAACTTAACATTTGGCACGAATAAGAGTTGGTATAAAACGTTTTTGTTGCATATTAAACTGGAAGAATGTAAATTTATTCTTGATCTTTATTAAATGATCGAGTGTGAGTCACGTGAATTGTCATGACCCATGCGTGATTTGAAAATTTAGGAATATCAACAAACTAAAACATACCCCGCATTAAGAACATTTTGGGTTACCATCAGCTCAAATTTGAACATTTTTCGTCAAATATCGATCTCTAAAGTGAGGGGCCTTAACATTTGGCGCGGATAATAGTTCGTATAAAACGTTTTTGTTGCATATTAAACTGGAAGAATGTAAATTTATTCTTAATCTTTATTATTTGATCAAGCGTGAGTTACGTGAACTGTCGTGATCCATGCGTAACTTGAAAATTTAGAAACATCAATAAACTAAAACATACCCTGCATTAAGAACACTTTGGGTTACCATCAGCTCAAATTTGAACATTTTTCGTTAAATATCGATCTCTAAAGTGAGGGGCCATAACATTTGGCACGGATAAGAGTTGGTATAAAACGTTTTTGTTGCATATTAAACTGGAAGAATGTAAATTTATTCTTGATCTTTATTAAATGATCGAGTGTGAGTCACGTGAATTGTCGTGACTCATGCGTGACTTGAAAATTTAGGAACATCAATAAACTAAAACATACCCCGCATTAAGAACATTTTGGGTTACCATCAGCTCAAATTTGAACATATTTCGTCAAATATCGATCTCTAAAGTGAGGAACCTTAACATTTGGCACGGATAAGAGTTGGTATAAAACGTTTTTGTTGCATATTAAACTGGAAGAATGTAAATTTATTCTTGATCTTTATTATTTGATCGAGCGTGAGTCACGTGAATTGTCGTGACCCATGCGTGATTTGAAAATTTAGGAATATCAATAAACTAAAACATACCCCGCATTAAGAACATTTTGGGTTACCATCAGCTCAAATTTGAACATTTTTCGTCAAATATCGATCTCTAAAGTGAGAGGCCTTAACATTTGGCACGGATAATAGTTCGTATAAAACGTTTTTGTTGCATATTAAACGGGAAGAATGTAAATTTATTCTTGATCTTTATTAAATAATCGAGTGTGAGTCACGTGAATTGTCGTGACCCATGCGTGACTTGAAAATTTAGGAACATCAATAAACTAAAACATACCCCGCATTAAGAACACTTTGGGTTATCATCAGTTCAAATTTGAACATTTTTCGTCAAATATCGCTCTCTAAAGTGATTGGCCTTAACATTTGGCACGGATGATAGTTCGTATAAAACGTTTTTGTTGCATATTAAACTGGAAGAAAGTAAATTTATTCTTGATCTTTATTAAATGATCGAGTGTGAGTCACGTGAATTGTCGTGACCCATGCGTGACTTGAAAATTTAGGAATATCAATAAACTAAAACATACCCCGCATTAAGAACACTTTGGGTTACCATCAGCTCAAATTTGAACATTTTTCGTCAAATATCCATCTCTAAAGTGAGGAAACTTAACATTTGGCACGAATAAGAGTTGGTATAAAACGTTTTTGTTGCATATTAAACTGGAAGAATGTAAATTTATTCTTGATCTTTATTAAATGATCGAGTGTG
Source organism: Onthophagus sagittarius (assembly GCA_036711965.1). NCBI lineage: Eukaryota > Metazoa > Arthropoda > Insecta > Coleoptera > Scarabaeidae > Onthophagus > Onthophagus sagittarius. Next base: position 17,736,287 of record JASERS010000010.1, on the reverse strand, counting down.
AGTCACGTGAATTGTCGTGATCCATGCGTGACTTGAAAATTTAGTAATATCAATAAACTGAAACATACCCCGCATTAAAAACACTTTGGGTTACCATTAGCTCAAATTTGAACATTTTTCGTCAAATATCGATCTCTAAAGTGAGGAACCTTAACATTTGGCACGGATAAGAGTTCGTCTAAAACGTTTCTGTTGCATATTAAACTGGAAGAATGTAAATTTATTCTTAATCTTTATTATTTGATCAAGCGTGAGTTACGTGAATTGTCGTGATCCATGCGTGACTTGAAAATTTAAGATTATCAATAAACTAAAACATACCCCGCATTAAGAACACTTTGGGTTACCATCAGCTCAAATTTGAACATTTTTCGTCAAATATCGATCTCTAAAGTGAGGAACCTTAACATTTGGCACGGATAAGAGTTGGTATAAAACGTTTTTGTTGCATATTAAACTGGAAGAATGTGAATTTATTCTTGATCTTTATTAAATGATCGAGTGTGAGTCACGTGAATTGTCGTGACCCATGCGTGACTTGAAAATTTAGGAATATCAATAAACTAAAACATACCCCGCATTAAGAACATTTTGGGTTACCATCAGCTCAAATTTGAACATTTTTCGTCAAATATCGATCTCTAAAGTGAGGGGCCATAACATTTGGCACGGATAAGAGTTCGTATAAAACGTTTTTGTTGCATATTAAACTGGAAGAATGTAAATTTATTCTTAATCTTTATTAAATGATCGAGTGTGAATCACGTGAATTGTCGTGACTCATGCGTGACTTGAAAATTTAGGAACATCAATAAACTAAAACATACCCCGCATTAAGAACATTTTGGGTTACCATCAGCTCAAATTTGAACATATTTCGTCAAATATCGATCTCTAAAGTGAGGGGCCATAACATTTGGCACGGATAAGAGTTGGTATAAAACGTTTTTGTTGCATATTAAACTGGAAGAATGTAAATTTATTCTTAATCTTTATTAAATGATCGAGTGTGAATCACGTGAATTGTCGTGACTCATGCGTGACTTGAAAATTTAGGAACATCAATAAACTAAAACATACCCCGCATTAAGAACATTTTGGGTTACCATCAGCTCAAATTTGAACATATTTCGTCAAATATCGATCTCTAAAGTGAGGAACCTTAACATTTGGCACGGATAAGGGTTGGTATAAAACGTTTTTGTTGCATATTAAACTGGAAGAATGTAAATTTATTCTTGATCTTTATTATTTGATCGAGCGTGAGTCACGTGAATTGTCGTGACCCATGCGTGATTTGAAAATTTAGGAATATCAATAAACTAAAACATACCCCGCATTAAGAACATTTTGGGTTACCATCAGCTCAAATTTGAACATTTTTCGTCAAATATCGATCTCTAAAGTGAGAGGCCTTAACATTTGGCACGGATAAGAGTTGGTATAAAACGTTTTTGTTGCATATTAAACTGGAAGAATGTAAATTTATTCTTGATCTTTATTAAATGATCGAGTGTGAGTCACGTGAATTGTCGTGACCCATGCGTGACTTGAAAATTTAGGAATATCAATAAACTAAAACATACCCCGCATTAAGAACATTTTGGGTTACCATCAGCTCAAATTTGAACATTTTTCGTCAAATATCGATCTCTAAAGTGAGAGGCCTTAACATTTGGCACGGATAAGAGTTGGTATAAAACGTTTTTGTTGCATATTAAACTGGAAGAATGTAAATTTATTCTTGATCTTTATTAAATGATCGAGTGTGAGTCACGTGAATTGTCGTGACCCATGCGTGACTTGAAAATTTAGGAATATCAATAAACTAAAACATACCCCGCATTAAGAACATTTTGGGTTACCATCAGCTCAAATTTGAACATTTTTCGTCAAATATCGATCTCTAAAGTGAGAGGCCTTAACATTTGGCACGGATAATAGTTCGTATAAAACGTTTTTGTTGCATATTAAACGGGAAGAATGTAAATTTATTCTTGATCTTTATTAAATAATCGAGTGTGAGTCACGTGAATTGTCGTGACCCATGCGTGACTTGAAAATTTAGGAACATCAATAAACTAAAACATACCCCGCATTAAGAACACTTTGGGTTATCATCAGTTCAAATTTGAACATTTTTCGTCAAATATCGCTCTCTAAAGTGATTGGCCTTAACATTTGGCACGGATGATAGTTCGTATAAAACGTTTTTGTTGCATATTAAACTGGAAGAAAGTAAATTTATTCTTGATCTTTATTATTTGATCGAGCGTGAGTCACGTGAATTGTCGTGATCCATGCGTGACTTGAAAATTTAGTAATATCAATAAACTGAAACATACCCCGCATTAAAAACACTTTGGGTTACCATTAGCTCAAATTTGAACATTTTTCGTCAAATATCGATCTCTAAAGTGAGGAACCTTAACATTTGGCACGGATAAGAGTTGGTATAAAGCGTTTTTGTTGCATATTAAACTGGAAGAATGTAAATTTATTCTTGATCTTTATTAAATGATCGAGTGTGAGTCACGTGAATTGTCGTGATCCATGCGTGACTTGAAAATTTAGGAATATCAATAAACTAAAATATTCCCCGCATTAACAACACTTTGGGTTACCATCAGTTCAAATTTGAACATTTTTCGTCAAATATCGATCTCTAAAGTGAGAGGCCTTAACATTTGGCACGGATAATAGTTCGTATAAAACGTTTTCGTTGCATATTAAACTGGAAGAATGTAAATTTATTCTTGATCTTTATTAAATGACCGAGTGTGAGTCACGTGAATTGTCGTGATCCATGCGTGACTTGAAAATTTAGGAATATCAATAAACTAAAACATACCCCGCATTAAGAACACTTTGGGTTACCATCAGTTCAAATTTGAACATTTTTCGTCAAATATCGATCTCTAAAGTGAGGAACCTTAACATTTGGCACGGATAAGAGTTGGTATAAAGCGTTTTTGTTGCATATTAAACTGGAAGAATGTAAATTTATTCTTGATCTTTATTAAATGATCGAGTGTGAGTCACGTGAATTGTCGTGATCCATGCGTGACTTGAAAATTTAGGAATATCAATAAACTAAAATATTCCCCGCATTAACAACACTTTGGGTTACCATCAGTTCAAATTTGAACATTTTTCGTCAAATATCGATCTCTAAAGTGAGAGGCCTTAACATTTGGCACGGATAATAGTTCGTATAAAACGTTTTCGTTGCATATTAAACTGGAAGAATGTAAATTTATTCTTGATCTTTATTAAATGACCGAGTGTGAGTCACGTGAATTGTCGTGATCCATGCGTGACTTGAAAATTTAGGAATATCAATAAACTAAAACATACCCCGCATTAAGAACACTTTGGGTTACCATCAGTTCAAATTTGAACATTTTTCGTCAAATATCGATCTCTAAAGTGAGAGGCCTTAACATTTGGCACGGATAATAGTTCGTATAAAACGTTTTTGTTGCATAGTAAACTGGAAGAATGTAAATTTATTCTTGATCTTTATTAAATGATCGAGTGTGAGTCACGTGAATTATCGTGATTCATGCGTGACTTGAAAATTTAGGAATATCAATAAACTAAAACATACCCCGCATTAAGAACACTTTGGGTTACCATCAGTTCAAATTTGAACATTTTTCGTCAAATATCGATCTCTAAAGTGAGGAACCTTAACATTTGGCACGGATAAGAGTTGGTATAAAGCGTTTTTGTTGCATATTAAACTGGAAGAATGTAAATTTATTCTTGATCTTTATTAAATGATCGAGTGTGAATCACGTGAATTGTCGTGACCCATGCGTGACTTGAAAATTTAGGAATATCAATAAACTAAAACATAGCCCGCATTAAGAACACTTTGGGTTACCATCAGCTCAAATTTAAAGATTTTCCGTCAAATATCGATCTCTAAAGTGAGGGGCATTAACATTTCGCACGGATAAGAGTTCGTATAAAACGTTTTTGTAGCATATTAAACTGGAAGAATGTAAATTTATTCTTAATCTTTATTATTTGATCAAGCGTGAGTTACGTGAATTGTCGTGACCCATGTATGACTTGAAAATTTAGGAACATCAATAAACTAAAACATTCCCCGCATTAACAACACTTTGGGTTACCATCAGTTCAAATTTGAACATTTTTCGTCAAATATCGATCTCCAAAGTGAGAGGACTTAACATTTGGCACGGATAATAGTTCGTATAAAACGTTTCTGTTGCATATTAAACTGGAATAATGTAAATTTATTCTTGATCTTTATTAAATGATCGAGTGTGAGTCACGTGAATTGTCGTGACCCATGTATGACTTGAAAATTTAGGAACATCAATAAACTAAAACATTCCCCGCATTAACAACACTTTGGGTTACCATCAGTTCAAATTTGAACATTTTTCGTCAAATATCGATCTCTAAAGTGAGGGACCTTAACATTTGGCACGGATAATAGTTCGTATAAAACGTTTTTGTTGCATAGTAAACTGGAAGAATGTAAATTTATTCTTGATCTTTATTAAATGATCGAGTGTGAGTCACGTGAATTGTCGTGACCCATGCGTGACTTGAAAATTTAGGAATATCAATAAACAAAAACATACCCCGCATTAAGAACACTTTGGGTTACCATCAGCTCAAATTTGAACATTTTTCGTCAAATATCCATCTCTAAAGTGAGGAAACTTAACATTTGGCACGAATAAGAGTTGGTATAAAACGTTTTTGTTGCATATTAAACTGGAAGAATGTAAATTTATTCTTGATCTTTATTAAATGATCGAGTGTGAGTCACGTGAATTGTCATGACCCATGCGTGACTTGAAAATTTAGGAATATCAACAAACTAAAACATACCCCGCATTAAGAACATTTTGGGTTACCATCAGCTCAAATTTGAACATTTTTCGTCAAATATCCATCTCTAAAGTGAGGAAACTTAACATTTGGCACGAATAAGAGTTGGTATAAAACGTTTTTGTTGCATATTAAACTGGAAGAATGTAAATTTATTCTTGATCTTTATTAAATGATCGAGTGTGAGTCACGTGAATTGTCGTGATCCATGCGTGACTTGAAAATTTAGGAATATCAATAAACTAAAACATACCCCGCATTAAGAACACTTTGGGTTACCATCAGTTCAAATTTGAACATTTTTCGTCAAATATCGATCTCTAAAGTGAGAGGCCTTAACATTTGGCACGGATAATAGTTCGTATAAAACGTTTTTGTTGCATAGTAAACTGGAAGAATGTAAATTTATTCTTGATCTTTATTAAATGATCGAGTGTGAGTCACGTGAATTGTCGTGACCCATGCGTGACTTGAAAATTTAGGAATATCAATAAACAAAAACATACCCCGCATTAAGAACACTTTGGGTTACCATCAGCTCAAATTTGAACATTTTTCGTCAAATATCCATCTCTAAAGTGAGGAAACTTAACATTTGGCACGAATAAGAGTTGGTATAAAACGTTTTTGTTGCATATTAAACTGGAAGAATGTAAATTTATTCTTGATCTTTATTAAATGATCGAGTGTGAGTCACGTGAATTGTCATGACCCATGCGTGATTTGAAAATTTAGGAATATCAACAAACTAAAACATACCCCGCATTAAGAACATTTTGGGTTACCATCAGCTCAAATTTGAACATTTTTCGTCAAATATCGATCTCTAAAGTGAGGGGCCTTAACATTTGGCGCGGATAATAGTTCGTATAAAACGTTTTTGTTGCATATTAAACTGGAAGAATGTAAATTTATTCTTAATCTTTATTATTTGATCAAGCGTGAGTTACGTGAACTGTCGTGATCCATGCGTAACTTGAAAATTTAGAAACATCAATAAACTAAAACATACCCTGCATTAAGAACACTTTGGGTTACCATCAGCTCAAATTTGAACATTTTTCGTTAAATATCGATCTCTAAAGTGAGGGGCCATAACATTTGGCACGGATAAGAGTTGGTATAAAACGTTTTTGTTGCATATTAAACTGGAAGAATGTAAATTTATTCTTGATCTTTATTAAATGATCGAGTGTGAGTCACGTGAATTGTCGTGACTCATGCGTGACTTGAAAATTTAGGAACATCAATAAACTAAAACATACCCCGCATTAAGAACATTTTGGGTTACCATCAGCTCAAATTTGAACATATTTCGTCAAATATCGATCTCTAAAGTGAGGAACCTTAACATTTGGCACGGATAAGAGTTGGTATAAAACGTTTTTGTTGCATATTAAACTGGAAGAATGTAAATTTATTCTTGATCTTTATTATTTGATCGAGCGTGAGTCACGTGAATTGTCGTGACCCATGCGTGATTTGAAAATTTAGGAATATCAATAAACTAAAACATACCCCGCATTAAGAACATTTTGGGTTACCATCAGCTCAAATTTGAACATTTTTCGTCAAATATCGATCTCTAAAGTGAGAGGCCTTAACATTTGGCACGGATAATAGTTCGTATAAAACGTTTTTGTTGCATATTAAACGGGAAGAATGTAAATTTATTCTTGATCTTTATTAAATAATCGAGTGTGAGTCACGTGAATTGTCGTGACCCATGCGTGACTTGAAAATTTAGGAACATCAATAAACTAAAACATACCCCGCATTAAGAACACTTTGGGTTATCATCAGTTCAAATTTGAACATTTTTCGTCAAATATCGCTCTCTAAAGTGATTGGCCTTAACATTTGGCACGGATGATAGTTCGTATAAAACGTTTTTGTTGCATATTAAACTGGAAGAAAGTAAATTTATTCTTGATCTTTATTAAATGATCGAGTGTGAGTCACGTGAATTGTCGTGACCCATGCGTGACTTGAAAATTTAGGAATATCAATAAACTAAAACATACCCCGCATTAAGAACACTTTGGGTTACCATCAGCTCAAATTTGAACATTTTTCGTCAAATATCCATCTCTAAAGTGAGGAAACTTAACATTTGGCACGAATAAGAGTTGGTATAAAACGTTTTTGTTGCATATTAAACTGGAAGAATGTAAATTTATTCTTGATCTTTATTAAATGATCGAGTGTGAGTCACGTGAATTGTCGTGATCCATGCGTGACTTGAAAATTTAGTAATATCAATAAACTGAAACATACCCCGCATTAAAAACACTTTGGGTTACCATTAGCTCAAATTTGAACATTTTTCGTCAAATATCGATCTCTAAAGTGAGGAACCTTAACATTTGGCACGGATAAGAGTTCGTCTAAAACGTTTCTGTTGCATATTAAACTGGAAGAATGTAAATTTATTCTTAATCTTTATTATTTGATCAAGCGTGAGTTACGTGAATTGTCGTGATCCATGCGTGACTTGAAAATTTAAGATTATCAATAAACTAAAACATACCCCGCATTAAGAACACTTTGGGTTACCATCAGCTCAAATTTGAACATTTTTCGTCAAATATCGATCTCTAAAGTGAGGAACCTTAACATTTGGCACGGATAAGAGTTGGTATAAAACGTTTTTGTTGCATATTAAACTGGAAGAATGTGAATTTATTCTTGATCTTTATTAAATGATCGAGTGTGAGTCACGTGAATTGTCGTGACCCATGCGTGACTTGAAAATTTAGGAATATCAATAAACTAAAACATACCCCGCATTAAGAACATTTTGGGTTACCATCAGCTCAAATTTGAACATTTTTCGTCAAATATCGATCTCTAAAGTGAGGGGCCATAACATTTGGCACGGATAAGAGTTCGTATAAAACGTTTTTGTTGCATATTAAACTGGAAGAATGTAAATTTATTCTTAATCTTTATTAAATGATCGAGTGTGAATCACGTGAATTGTCGTGACTCATGCGTGACTTGAAAATTTAGGAACATCAATAAACTAAAACATACCCCGCATTAAGAACATTTTGGGTTACCATCAGCTCAAATTTGAACATATTTCGTCAAATATCGATCTCTAAAGTGAGGGGCCATAACATTTGGCACGGATAAGAGTTGGTATAAAACGTTTTTGTTGCATATTAAACTGGAAGAATGTAAATTTATTCTTAATCTTTATTAAATGATCGAGTGTGAATCACGTGAATTGTCGTGACTCATGCGTGACTTGAAAATTTAGGAACATCAATAAACTAAAACATACCCCGCATTAAGAACATTTTGGGTTACCATCAGCTCAAATTTGAACATATTTCGTCAAATATCGATCTCTAAAGTGAGGAACCTTAACATTTGGCACGGATAAGGGTTGGTATAAAACGTTTTTGTTGCATATTAAACTGGAAGAATGTAAATTTATTCTTGATCTTTATTATTTGATCGAGCGTGAGTCACGTGAATTGTCGTGACCCATGCGTGATTTGAAAATTTAGGAATATCAATAAACTAAAACATACCCCGCATTAAGAACATTTTGGGTTACCATCAGCTCAAATTTGAACATTTTTCGTCAAATATCGATCTCTAAAGTGAGAGGCCTTAACATTTGGCACGGATAAGAGTTGGTATAAAACGTTTTTGTTGCATATTAAACTGGAAGAATGTAAATTTATTCTTGATCTTTATTAAATGATCGAGTGTGAGTCACGTGAATTGTCGTGACCCATGCGTGACTTGAAAATTTAGGAATATCAATAAACTAAAACATACCCCGCATTAAGAACATTTTGGGTTACCATCAGCTCAAATTTGAACATTTTTCGTCAAATATCGATCTCTAAAGTGAGAGGCCTTAACATTTGGCACGGATAAGAGTTGGTATAAAACGTTTTTGTTGCATATTAAACTGGAAGAATGTAAATTTATTCTTGATCTTTATTAAATGATCGAGTGTGAGTCACGTGAATTGTCGTGACCCATGCGTGACTTGAAAATTTAGGAATATCAATAAACTAAAACATACCCCGCATTAAGAACATTTTGGGTTACCATCAGCTCAAATTTGAACATTTTTCGTCAAATATCGATCTCTAAAGTGAGAGGCCTTAACATTTGGCACGGATAATAGTTCGTATAAAACGTTTTTGTTGCATATTAAACGGGAAGAATGTAAATTTATTCTTGATCTTTATTAAATAATCGAGTGTGAGTCACGTGAATTGTCGTGACCCATGCGTGACTTGAAAATTTAGGAACATCAATAAACTAAAACATACCCCGCATTAAGAACACTTTGGGTTATCATCAGTTCAAATTTGAACATTTTTCGTCAAATATCGCTCTCTAAAGTGATTGGCCTTAACATTTGGCACGGATGATAGTTCGTATAAAACGTTTTTGTTGCATATTAAACTGGAAGAAAGTAAATTTATTCTTGATCTTTATTATTTGATCGAGCGTGAGTCACGTGAATTGTCGTGATCCATGCGTGACTTGAAAATTTAGTAATATCAATAAACTGAAACATACCCCGCATTAAAAACACTTTGGGTTACCATTAGCTCAAATTTGAACATTTTTCGTCAAATATCGATCTCTAAAGTGAGGAACCTTAACATTTGGCACGGATAAGAGTTCGTCTAAAACGTTTCTGTTGCATATTAAACTGGAAGAATGTAAATTTATTCTTGATCTTTATTGTTTGATCGAGCGTGAGTCACGTGAATTGTCGTGACCCATGCGTGACTTGAAAATTTAGGAGTATCAATAAACTAAAACATACCCCGCATTAAGAACATTTTGGGTTACCATCAGCTCAAATTTGAACATTTTTCGTCAAATATCGATCTCAAAATTGATTGGCCTTAACATTTGGCACGGATAATAGTTCGTATAAAACGTTTTTGTTGCATATTAAACTGGAATAATGTAAATTTATTCTTGATCTTTATTAAATGATCGAGTGTGAGTCACGTGAATTGTCGTGATCCATGCGTGACTTGAAAATTTAGGAATATCAACAAACTAAAACATACCCCGCATGAAGAACATTTTGGGTTACCATCAGCTCAAATTTGAACATATTTCGTCAAATATCGATCTCCAAAGTGAGGGGCCTTAACATTTGGCACGGATAATAGTTCGTATAAAACGTTTTTGTTGCATATTAAACTGGAAGAATGTAAATTTATTCTTGATCTTTATTAAATGATCGAGTGTGAGTCACGTGAATTGTCGTGACCCATGCGTGACTTGAAAATTTAGGAGTATCAATAAACTAAAACATACCCCGCATTAAGAACACTTTGGGTTACCATCAGTTCAAATTTGAACATTTTTCGTCAAATATCGATCTCTAAAGTGAGGGGCCTTAACATTTGGCACGGATAATAGTTCGTATAAATCGTTTTTGTTGCATACTAAACTGGAAGAATGTAAATTTATTCTTGATCTTTATTATTTGATCGAGCGTGAGTCACGTGAATTGTCGTGACCCATGCGTGACTTGAAAATTTAGGAACATCAATAAACTAAAACATACCCCGCATTAAGAACATTTTGGGTTACCATCAGTTCAAATTTGAACATTTTTCGTCAAATATCGCTCTCTAAAGTGAGGGACCTTAACATTTGGCACTGATAATATTTCGTATAAAATGTTTTTGTTGCATATTAAACTGGAAGAATGTAAATTTATTCTTGATCTTTATTATTTGATCGAGCGTGAGTCACGTGAATTGTCGTGATCCATGCGTGACTTGAAAATTTAGGAACATCAATAAACTAAAACATACCCCGCATTAAGAACATTTTGAGTTACCATCAGCTCAAATTTGAACATTTTTCGTCAAATGTCGATCTCTAAATTGATTGGCCTTAACATTTGGCGCGGATAATAGTTCGTATAAAACGTTTTTGTTGCATATTAAACTGGAAGAATGTAAATTTAAAAATAATTTTAAACAGAAACTAATACTTTTATTGATAATTTCCTTTAAAAAATTATTTCGTTTTAAAATCAATATCTTGATTAGCGAATTTGAACGCAGACGATTGCCCACCATCAATATTAATAATCGGAAGTCTCGGTTCTAATTGTTTCCCCGGATTTTCATAAGCAACGCAATTCAAGCATTCACAATATTGATGAATTTTCTGCCGAATCCCTTTATTTTCTAATTCCAAAAACTTCTTCTCCTCATACATGCTATATCGAACAGCATCCGCCTGTCCAAATCTTTTCCAAAACGTCTTCAACTCATACACATCCCTCAAATACTCACAATCCATCACGTTAACTTTAATATTTTTCCCCAACATCGGAAACGGCAAAACCTTCTCTTGAATCGTTTCGTATTTACGACACATCGAGGCTAATTGTAAAATGTAAGAACCTTTAGTTTCGATTTTCTTCAACGTATCCATCGCCTCGTTCGCCTCAATCGTGAACAGGGTCAATTTCCCCTCGTCGAATTGAAGTTCCTTCTCCAATTTCGATTTTAACGACCAAAAAGTGTCCGCGTAAAAATATCGTTCCATGATTAGATCGTTCGCTTTTTGTCCGATCGAACGTTGCAATCTGGCGGATTCATATTTTAACTTTCTGATTAACTCGAAAAGCTGGCCGATCCGTTCCAATTGATTTTGCATTAATGCGTTAACCTGTTCTTCGGCCGCGTTTAATATTAAGTATTGTTTTCGTTTTTGGGCGGTTCTCTCGGTGAATTCCGTCACGAAATCGATGGTGTCGTTCCAAACTTTCGAGTATTTTTCGTGGATGTCGAAGCTTAATTTGTGGAGGGCTTCGTTGTTTTTGTTTTGTTCCTCTTCCATTCTCGCGCAATATTCGCAACGGATGTATTGTTCGTGCTCTTTTTGCATCATTTCTAACCCGAATAGCATCATGTTTAGGAAATCGACGTCGTCTCTGTGCTTGCTCATTAATCTTTCGACTTCTCGTTCGTTGAACATTCTCATGTTGCGCACTTCCGCTTTGCTATCTCGGTTCAATGCTTCTAATTGTTCTTTGAATAATAAAAATAATTTGTTTACGTTTTCGCAGTGGTTTCGAATGTTCATCATGTATTGCTCTTCGGCTTCGTTTATGGCGTCCATTAATAAAGAGATTTGAAAATCTTTGGCGTCGATGGATATCTCGAAATTGTGCCAAGCGTATTCTAATTGCTTTTTTATTTCCGGGATTCCTATGCTGAGCAATAAATCTTTCCACGACTTCTCGTGCCTTTTTACGGTTAATCGTCCATATTTCAATTCGCGTTGGAGCTCGTCGATTTTTATATCGTGAGCTTTGATCGCGGCCAAACGTTTCTTTTCGGCCTTTTTTGCCGCTTTTAAAGCTTTCTTTTCTTCCTTTGATAATTTCGGCGACATCTTTTTGATGTGGGTTAAAATGATTTGACAAATTTATTGTCATGATTTTGTTTTATTACTATAATAAAAAGAGAACAATAACAAGTTATATTATATAAATTAAAATAAAATTGTTTAGGCTAAAAATCGGTAAACAAGTAACCCTACAAGAAGCGTTAAGATGGAGGATTTCGCGGTGATGCCGCTGTTATAACCTTTTAAGAACTCATAAAGTGGGTCGAAGTATTCCATTAAAGCTTTCGCGTCTAATTCCTCCTCCCCAGTCATGGCTTTTAACGCTTCTTTCCAATGTTTGCTGGAACCTAGTTTCAAACCGGCACTGAAATAAGACACAAATTAAGTGTTGATTTAAAAAAATCTTTTTTGGGGGTACCTTAATTGGGCTCCTGCCGCTTTGGAGTCGAAGAAATCGCATTTATGTAAAGGTTTGTTCGCATCATCAGGATCATATTCCCCAGCGGTGATACAAAGCTTCTTATACAACTGGAATTCCAAAACGTGCGCAACGAAATAACTAATATACTGGTAATCCCCGGCTACGTGGAATTTTGCACCTGGGTCGAAATCGGTTGCGCTCCTTTCGACGGGAGGTTTAACTTTTTGAATTTCCTTTCTGTACTCCCACCATTTATCGTTCCATTTCTCTTGAGGAACGGCTCCACTAAACACGTCCCATCTCCATTTATCTATCAACAATCCAAACGGTAAGAAAGCAACTCTTTCCAAGGCCATATCCATTAAAGCGTTTAATGAAGCCTCCTCACTATCCGTATACCCTTTTAATAACTCAATTTTGGCTAAATGTTTCGGGGTGGCAACTGAAAGAGCGATTGTATCCCCAACGGCTTCGTGAAATCCCGGATTAGCCCCGTCTCTTAAAACGATGGGTTGGTCTTTGTATTGCAAATAATATTGGATGTGCCCCATTTCGTGATGAACCGTTATAAAATCTTCGTAATCAACTTCAGTGCACATTTTGATTCTAAACGTATTTTTGTCGTAAAAATCCCAGGCGGAAGCGTGACATAAAACTTCTTTATTGGCCGGCTTTTCCAACATAGAATCAGCACCATACGAAGCGGAGTTGTCTAAAAGCCCTAAAGATTTATAAAACTCGTTGGACATTTCAAACATTTTTTTGACGTCATAATTGGCATCTTGCATCGCTTTGGTGACGTCCACTTCGCTCGCATCTGGATATGGTTTAGCTAACGGGGAGAGGTTGATCCAAGATTGAGCCCACATATTTCCAAAAACGTGCGCGGGGATTAACCCATCTTCAATGTCGATTTTATCCCCGAATTTTTCTTTCAATTTACCTCCGATGTATTTATGTAATTCTTTGTATAAAGGTTCGATTTCCTCCCATAAACGATCGAGGGTTTCAACGAAATCGCTCGTTTCAAACGAAGACATCCACATCTCCCCTTTATCGGCAAAATTATTCGCTTTGGCTGCTTCGTTAGATAACTCAACATAATTTTTGTAGAGATCAATCATTTTTGCACCAGAAGCCTTCCTCCATTCCGTCCAAGCATACTCCAATTCATCGTAATCATCGGATTTCGACAAAATCGATTCTATACCAGGTTCTAAATTTAAACCATCCTTTGAAACATCACAGTCTTTATTGGTGAAAGGACAAATTTTAGCTGCACTATAAATGTTGGTCATATCAGAAATTGTTGATGTTAACTGAAATTAATATAAAAAAATTATTTAATAATAATAATAATAATAATAATAATAATATATTTATTAGTGTTAACACCAAATTGGTTTACACAAGTCATATAAAGTGATTACAGTTCGTGAGACTAAAAATATACAAACATACAAAAAATACGCAATATATATACACTCAAAAGGACAAGGATCATCGTCGACCGTCGGGAGGGTGCACTATAAAGTCATCAGCATCATAAAAGGCTTTATCCAATAAATAATTTTTAATTAACACGCAAAACTTGTTGTAAGATAGATCACGAATGTTGCATGGTAGTGCATTGAAAAATCTAATGCTGTGGTGGTTAACCGCATAACGAGACCTTGTCAGCCTTAGGTATTCCGGTCGAATATCATTTGCAAAACGAGTGTCGTAGGCGTGGACGAGCTCGCGCGCGGCAATCTTTCTATTTCTGTGTCGAAACTTGACTGATTCTAAAATAAAAAGACTAAGTAAAGTTAAAATCCTTAGCTGGCTGAAGGCCCGTCTACAGTCATCTCCATAGTTCAGTCCAGCAATAACACGGATCGCCCTCCTCTGGACGGCAAACAACAGTTTAGAGGCAGGGGAGTGACCCCAAAGCAGCAAACCATATAAAAGCTGAGACTGTAGAAATGAAAAATAGCATGTCCTTAGTACGTGCATGGACACCACGCTGGACAGACGACGTAACAGAAAAACTACCGAGCTCAAGCGTTTCCCGAGTGATTCAACGTGACTGTGCCAAGTTAGCTCTGAATCAATCAGAACACCAAGAAATCTACTGGAGACTATAGGGGAATCATTGGTACGTAGGGTGAACGTCATGTTTATAGTCTTTGACTGGTTCAGTACGAGTCGATTATCATTGAACCATTTTGCCGCCTTAGATGTAAGGTCGGACTGCCGTGCTATGGCGGCATCCCGTGTAGGAGCTTTCGATATCAGGGTGGTGTCATCCGCGTATAACACAGACGCACCATCATTCAGGGAACCAGGAAGGTCGTTAATGTAAATTTAAAAAAGGAGGGGTCCCAGGATCGAACCCTGAGGAACCCCACAAAGAAGTTGGCCGGGATTAGACAGATCATTTCCCACTTTGACGGACTGAAACCTGTCGGCCAGATAAGAACTCAAAAGTCTACAGCTCAACGGAGAAATATTGTACGCATAGAGTTTACTGATTAAGATTTCATGCGAAACGCAATCGAACGCTTTCGATAGATCAACGAAGGTTGCCTCACAATATTGAGAAGTTTCAAAACAATCGATGACGTTATCAACGAACTGAAGAAGAGCTGTTGTTGTTGATCTGCCAGGTCTGAAACCGCACTGGCTGTCGTTTAATAAATTATTAACTTCAAAATACTCCAACAACTGATCCTTCAACAGAACCTCAAATATTTTGGAAATTACAGGCAATATACTTATAGGTCTGTAATTCCCTGGATCTTTAGAATTACCCCTTTCAAAAATGGGCTGTTTTAAGAACAGCCGGAAAGTTGCCTTCCTCAATACAGCAATTAAACAGTTTTGTTAATGGCCCCACCAAAGCATCAGTAGCTCTCTTTACGATGGTAGCATTTAATTCGTACAAGTCTAAACATTTAGTTGGCTTCAAACCGCCAATAGCATCCCTTACTTCCACTTGTGATACAGCTCTAAACGAAAAATAAGTTTTAGAGGGAGGGCTATGAATATGAAGAAGTCTCTCCAACGCATTAACTTTAGATATCACGTTTCTTAAAATAAGCAAAGGAGCACTCAAGAAGTAATTATTAAATGTTTCAGCTTTAATTTCATGGGAAACCGCTCCCGTCCTTTTACTACATGAGTTGGAAGTAATAACATCCCATACAGCGCGAGAAGAATTTTGGTGGGATAAAATAAATTTATTATTTGCATTGCGTTTAGCTGATTTTAATTCTTTCTGGTATTGCTGACGAAAACCATTTCTCAAAGTGCGCAACTCCGGACATTGGGTATGATAATAATGTTCGTTCAGCTCCTGTAATTTAACACGCATATGTCTAAGCTTATCGGTAAACCACGAAATAGATAAAGACCCATTCTTCGCAAAAGAAATCGTTTTAATGGGAAAAGCTGTAACAGTGGCTTTTTTTAGGATAGTCATGAAAACTGACATTTTATTTGCTGCATCAGTGTCGTTGGTATAAATGAAAGCAAAATCTTCAGAAGATATGATATTATAAAAATTGTGTAGGCCACCAACTATTGTAGGTCTTACCACCCTTTTAATATTTACTTGTGGTTTATGTAGTGGTATAATAAATTCGCTAACAATTCCGAGATGGTCCGAAAACAACAAATCAACTGTTGAACTAGAGATCTCTGTATCTAAATTGGAGAAAATATTATCTAGACAGTTACCAAATCTCGTAGGACCATAAAAGGTAGAAAGGAGACCAAACCCGCGTAAGACATCGCTGACCATACACGCACGCCGATCGTTAGATCCAAAATGGACATTGAAGTCGGCAGTCAATAAAACATTTTTATTGTGTGCATCGATGGAGGAAAGTACGTTCGAAACTATATTCATAAAAGTATCAAGATCACCAGAAGGAGAGCGATACGCGGTAACAACCGTGATCCCTAAAGTAGGAATGACGACAGCAGCAACTTCGCAATGAAACTCCACAGAAAAGCTATCACAATTTAGCGGTATGCCACCGAGATCATCCCTCACGAACACAGCAACACCTCCGTGTATACGCTCGGAACGGGCAAAGTATGAAACGAGAGTATAGCCCGATATATTAACAGCTAACATTTCCGCCGCAGTCAGCCAGTGTTCACACAAGCATAAGACATGGAATTTATTGTTATTGAGCTGTAAGAAAGATTCTAATAATAAACATTTGTTACGCAGACTTTGTAAATTTATATGCAAAATATGAGCCCTCCCAGCAATCGACGAAAGTCCCTTAGCGTTACTCGTAGTCGGTGTACTAAAAAGAACGATTATTACTATCGATCGGAGTCAAATATCGCAAGTTATCCCTATTAACAAACGTGAACTGGTGAGCGTTTATCTGTTCATTAATGATTTGGGCTACAGTGTTCATAACTTTTTTTTTACTAGACAACTTCAAGTGTAAACCATGTTCAGTCATTAGTGGTTCACTCAGCATACAATTTAGATCAACAAAATGACAAAATCTTTTGGAATAGAGTCCCTCATACAATTCACAATTAAACTTATAAGCTAACATATTATGAGTAGAATACGATTTATAATACGGCACTGCCAGAACAATCAGATTAGTATGTGACATAGACTTAATCAGTTTGCGCACAACACCAGTCTTCGGCAATAAGCCTCTCAATACATCATTGGTTCCGCCAAAAACCACAACGAAATCACCCTTTCCAAAATTAGCAACTGATTTAGATAAGCCGCCAGTGACGTCACTAAAACAAGCGTTGGGCTTCACTACACCAAGAACTTCAAAATTGGGACCCAGCCTCTCTGAAAGTATGGATGCGCAGTGACGACCATGGCTATCCGCCACAATTAGCACTTTCCGGCGGATAGTTTTTGCCAACACAGGTTCCATGGGCTCCCAAGAAGGAACGCACCCATCACCCTCGACAATCCCATGAACGCAAACGTCGTCATCCGAATTAATCGTTAAAAAGCTGTCATTAATTGAAGGTTTGGACGTAACAGGCTCTTCACTAACAGGAATATCCAAAACATCTACCCGAGTCAGAGCTTTATTGTTCTTTAATTGGTTGATTTCAATACGTATGTCCACAAGTTCCTCAGCAAGAGTTGATTTCAAGCTTTGGATGCTGCTCGCTATTTTCTCCAGTTTATTATCAGTTTGATTGGAATGTTGAATTTGCGCATCAGCTGCAGACAGAGAAGCAGACTCATTCAAGGATGCCTCAAGATACCTTTCATTAACACTAAACAATCGCTCCCTTAGAACCTCCATATCCCTATCCTTCGAAAAACACCCAGAACAATCAACCGGTGTATTCGAACCCTTGGTTTGGCAGCAATGAATCCTGCAATCCTCGTCGACGAACATTCCTGGTATTTTAAGGACGCAGGATGGATGATAGTTGTTGCCGCAACTCGAACATGAATAAGCTACTTTGACGCAGACAGAACATTTCTTACAAATTAGGGTAGAGACAGATTTAGTTTTTACTGGAGGCATATCAGCGTTTCGTTAATAAGCAGTGGTAAAATTTTGTATGTCGTTGTAGTCAACGAATCGTCGATGAACAAAAAGAAGAAACCAGTCCGTCACGAGCGCACAAAAAACCAAACCGCTCGCTATAGAGTACAGTTGTTACGGACGACAGTGTATTTAATTTCCCGAAAAAGCCGAAAAATAACGTTGACACTCGGTTAAATGACTCACCAATGTCTCAAAAAAGTATCCATCTATATCAATTTGCAGTAAAAATTATTTAATTCACGCAAAAACACCACGAAAACATACGAAAGACACAGACACGATACAATCGGTCGAAACGTCACGTTTGGTATATTTAATCGATTAATAAGAAATTTTCAAAATCGAGTAACTTTTTAGTTTCATTGCCAAAGATCTCAATTTACTTTAAATTAATACTTTTAAAATGAATTATTTTTCACCTTTGATAACTTCTCCGCATCCAAAGCAGCATTCCCCAAAACCTTCAACAACTGAATTTGCCTCTTAACATCCTCATCATTATAATTATCCTCATTCAAATACTGAAACGTTTCCGTCCAATGTTTCTTTTTAAACTCAGCAAGAGCCAAAGTTTGCTTAACATCCTCTTCTTGCGCCTCCTTATTTTCAACATCAACCGCAAAATTCCAAGCCGCTTCGACTTGGCTATAATAAAACGGTTGGGAATCATCGTTATATTTACTCAAAATAGCTTTAATTTCAGTTTCGTCCATGTTTTGTAATTTTAACCATTCATACAACGGTTTGAAATAGTCCATAAGAGCGGAAGCGTCTAAATCGTCCTCCCCAGTCATGGCTTTTAAGACTTCCTTCCAATGCTGGCTCGAACCCATCTTCAAACCAGCACTAAAAATAAAATATGTAGTAAATAAAATTGTTTTGGAGATTATAATTAATAATAATAATAATAATTTATTAGTCTCAGTGCCACATAACTGTAGATGGAGATAAGTCATACAATACATTATTACACATAACAAAATACACAAAGAAGAAAAAAAGAAAAAAGCTAAATACATCTTTATGCCTATGGTAAGTCCGTGACCCCACAGAGATACTCCCGTAAACTATAAAAAACATTCTCGATCAAGTACGCCTTAACTTTATTTTTGAATGCACGAGGAGCGGTGATGCTTTTTATTGAGACAGGTAACTTATTATATAGTTTTACAAAATCGTATTGCGGACTTTTCTCAAAAAATGCTGTTTTGTGTCGCAACAACGGCAAATCAACACGTCTCGTCTCATACTGGCTAACAGAGCCCAAAAATCTTTCACGATTTCCATTGACAAACACCACAGCTTTGAGAATATAGATACAAGGGAAGGTAAGAATACTATTATTTTTAAAAACTTCCTTGCAGGATTCACCACATTGTAATTGAAAAATTAATCTGATTATTCGTTTCTGAGTCACAAATACACGCCGCCACTGAGAACTTCTGCCCCACAAAAGAATATTGTATGAAATATGTGAGTAGCAAAGCGCGTAATATGCGTCCAGGAGTGACGTCCTGTCCAACGAATATTTGAGCTTGAGCAACGCAAAATACGACGAATTTAATCTTTTACATACATTATTTATATGTGGTCCAAAGCTCATTTCGGTATCAATGCTCAAGCCCAAAAAGTTGGCTTCCATCTGTAAAGGAATCCCAGCAAGATGTTCTATGGAAAGCGGTCGCCGAACATGAAAATTTACGCAGACTGTTTTCTGTACATTCAAGATTATTCTGTTT
This sequence comes from Onthophagus sagittarius, assembly GCA_036711965.1. Classification (NCBI taxonomy): domain Eukaryota; kingdom Metazoa; phylum Arthropoda; class Insecta; order Coleoptera; family Scarabaeidae; genus Onthophagus; species Onthophagus sagittarius. The sequence goes on along the minus strand of JASERS010000010.1, from coordinate 17,716,335 downwards.
CGGGTGCACCAGTCCACAAAACGCTCTACAGTGCTACCAACCAACCTATCAAGCTCACTCCGATCACGAGCAGCAATAGCGATAGAGGTGTCATCCGCATACATCACCACATGAACATTCTCGAAAAAACTTGGTAAATCATTTACAAAAATTAAGAACAGTAAGGGACCCAGTATGGAACCCTGAGGTACGCCAAGATTTACAGGTGAGTCCTCCGAGGCTATTCCCGACAGAACCACTCTCAAACTACGACTTGTAACGAAAGAAGTTAACCATTTAAGCAGACTTCCACGAATACCCACATTGTATAACTTTTCCTTGATGAAGTGTGGAGGCAACGAATCGAAAGCTCGGGAAAGGTCAAAAAAAAAAGACCAACCACATAATTACCTTTGTCAAGGTGTTCATAGACACATGAAAAGAAATCGACAGTTGAAAAGCCCCTTCGAAATCCGTGCTGCGATCGACACATTACTCGAAATGCATCAAAAAAACTCAACAATCTCCGCTTAACAACGCTTTCGAATATTTTTGAAAACACGCTACAAATAGAAATAGGCCTGTAGTTCTCAATACTATGCGTATCACCCTTTTTGAAAACAGGCGTTACCCTTCCCACCTTCAGTAAGTCAGGAAAAACCCCTAACTCAATTGACCGATTCAAAATCTTGGCCAAAGGCACGCATAAGCTATCACTCACAAATTTGACGCATTCAACAGTAACATCATCCCATCCAACAGCTTTAACATTTTTCAAGCCTTTAATAGCATCGAAGACCTCTGTATCCGTAACGGGAGCAAAATACAAAGAAGAGCCCACACAGTCACCCAGCGTACAAGATAGTGACAAAGATGACCCGTAAGTAGCCACCAATCTGTCCTGAACTACAGATGAAAAATACTCGCCAAAATGATTGCAACACTCTGACACATCATCTATCAACCTGTCATCAATAGACAACACCACAGGACTACTCTGCGGATGACGCCCCAACTGCTCGTTGATGCAACACCACAGCATTCTACATTTGTTTGAAGAATTATTAATTTTATTTACTAAAAAATCTCTCTTTGCCTGGTTAATTAAATCTCTATATGTTCTTTTTTTATTGTTATATTCCGCTCGAAGTTCCGAAAAACCATTTGTTAGTAACCAATGGAAATTTTTTAGTTCCTGCCCGGCTTGTACGATCGCAGATGTTACCCATCTTTTATGTGAACCACTTTTTACGGGAGTATCCCTTCTAACAGTCGGACAATATAAGTTATAATAATACTGAAATGTCTCAAAAAAACTGGCGTACAAGGAATTTACATCATTCAAATTCACAGCAAGGAGAGAATCCCAATCGAACAAAATTAGTTTATGAAACCGTTCGGTTGGAATCCTCAATTTGCAAACTTTGAGCAGTATAGACCAAGGAGCAGACAAAATGGTCTGCTATATTTCCGTCAAAAACATCAAAAGAACATAAAGACGGCGATAAATTTGTTACAATATAGTCAAGTGTTGACCTACTTACTGCTTCATTTAAGTTACAACAAATTCTAGTATATTTCGTCGTATCTCCGCGCAGTTCATAAGAATGAAACAAATCGCCGAGGATTTTAGATTCCATAGTATCATTGTTTATATTATCAACATTCAAATCCCCGCAAAGCACGACAAAATCATTATTACAATACAAAAACTCCAGCATTGAAGCTAAAATATCTATAAAAGCGTCAAAGCAACTTGAGGGAGGCCTATGAACACAAGCGCAAACATAACTCTGATTTGAGTGTTTAAACCGGATCGCACAGCACTCAAACAACATATCCTTAGCGAATCTATCCAACTCAACTGAGTTCACATGAAAGTCAGATCTCGCGAGTATAAGAGTACCACCATGCGCTCCAGCAGAACGAGAATAAATACTTACAAGCTGGTAACCCGGTACATTAATGGCCTTCTGTGCAGCAGACGTCGCCCAATGCTCGCTAATACATAAGATATGTGGAGCATGTTCAACAGTTAATAATTCTATTTTGTTAAACTTATTAAAGATCGACTGAACATTGACATGCAGAAAGTTAATTTTTGCTAGTTGCGAGCATCGAGAACTCCGCCACCGTGAAAAGACGAAATTTCACAAGTCACCTCAACTGAAGTCCCATTCTTCTCTTTATTAACCATGTCCGAAATCGCGTCATGACGGCACACATCCCGATCCGCAGCGAAAATCATATCATGCACAGCCCGAACACCCCCAGAACGAGACACTCGCGCAACCACAGGATTAGCAAAATTTGACCGACATTCCAACTCAACTTCCGGCTGAGTCACCAAATGGACAAGATTTCCCATATTTACATGGTCATTTGCAGCATCAACAGGGTTGATCATGTCCAGCAAAGACCTCACCAATAAATTTCTGCCAGATCCATTCATATGCAACCCATGCCGAGTAAAATGGCGACGCTCCAGTATGGAATTTATGTCCAGTCGCTGGATTAATGAATTTTCAACAACATTCAAAGAAACAAGATCATTAAATTCAGAAATAAACTTATTTAATACTAAACGATCTCCCCAAAATGGTATGGAAATCAAAATAACGTTTGTATACTTCGCACATCTATGCAGAACGTCAAAACTCGACTCGAAACCTTGCCCCAGACAATGCATCATTAGTGCCTCCCATAACAATAACATAATCATTGTAAGTGAAATCTTTTATAAATTCACAAATGTTCTCCACAACGGCGTTAAATCCAGCATTTGGCTTAAAAATTGATGTTGCATCATATTTACTATCTGCATGTCTGCGCACAATCTCAGTAAGACCTCTTCCATGGCTATCAGCAAGCATTAAAATCCGCTTTTTGGGAGGTTTACTACTGGGTAATCTCTCTGGTTGGTTACGAGGTGTATTTACTCTGGATGCGATTGACGAAACGTCAATATTTTGACGCGTTATTGGTTTTTTATTTGGTTTTTCAATCTTTTTGTTATCAATACGTTAACTACAAGAAAGAACTTTAATCTGTTTACGCAGCTTGGTATTTGTGATCTCCATATGGTGTAATTTACTTTCTAACATTTTAATTTTATTTAAGTAAGAAAAACTGGAAAATTGTTTTTTAGGTGATACTTTTTGTTTTATGGAAGAGATTTCATCATCGTCAACGTCGCTATCACTGATAGAGATTGTTGAAAGGTCTTTCGATTTATCAAGGTCAAGATCACGAGTCGGAAGTAAAAAACTAGAATTCAACGCCGATCTTAGCGAATTAATTAAAACTGCTTTACGACCCACACATGCCAATCCGCGTTTTCGAAGTTCATTCTTCAATGCAGTCATCTTTAAAGATTTTATGTTGGCCGTTTTTTACTGGCAACGACATTTTTAAAAGCAGATATATTTTATTGGAACGAACCGGTTTTAAAACATGGCAAGACGACAGGACACAAACAAATGAAAATTTCTTGAAGAAAAACTACTTATCTTATTACAGTTTTCTCTCACTACATCGGGCACTGATAACTATAACGTTTATTAACAACTTGAAACAGTAATTACTCAAGAAAGTCACAGAAAACGCACCAGAAAAATAGAAAATTTCACAGACCGATCTGACCGTGCAGATACATTTATTTATTTATTTAATATTTGGGATACAAACAGGGAAACCCCACAATAGTATCCACATAAGCCTAAAATGCACAAAAAAAAAACAAAGATGAACTCCGAATTACAAAAAAGAGTTACAAAAAAGAGTAATACTGCTCAATACTACATACTAAATAATAAAAATGAAATTATACAATACTAGTCGTTATAATAAACTTAAGAGTAAATATCAAAGTCGAAGCCGAACTAAAACTGAATAAATCACTGACAAATTGGTAAGTTTATTAAAACTTTACGAAACGACGCAAACGATAAAGTAAAAATATCACAATCTGAACAGTGACGATTGTAAATTTGCATCATTCGCGGCATCGATGAGTTATAGTGCGCGTTTGTTGAGGAAGCGGGTAGTCGAAACAAACATTGATCTCGTGTGGGATAACTCGGGACAGCAAATGAAATTTGTCTCAAAAGCTCAGGCGAGTCAACTGAACCGCTGATCAATTTATACAGAAATAATACATCAGAGGCCAGTCGACGTCCCCGCAACGATCGCAAACCAAAAACACTACATCTTTGCTCGTACGTACAATACGGTAAGCTGAACTTGTGAGCCAAGTAGCGCACAAATCTTCTCTGTAAAGCTTCAATACGGTCAACATTCGTAGTATACACAGGGTTCCAGACAATCGAGGCGTAATCAAGAACACTGTTAACATAAGCCATGTATAAAGATTTAATGCAAAGTAGATTAGTGAAAGGTCTTGACATTCTAATGATAAACCCCAGGCGCCTGGTAGCTTTACAGAGTAATTGCTCAACATGATAATTGAAAAGTAATTTTGAATCCAGAACAATGCCAAGATCCTTCACCGTCGACAATACGGTGATTCAACGGTCCCGGTCCAAGCCTATAAGTGAAATTCACTGGGTATCTTCTTCTGCTGAATACCATTTGATTGCATTTATCGTAGTTTAAGTAAAGGAAATTTTTTGAGCAATAAATTTGTAATCTGTCTAGATCAATTTGTAACCTTTCACAATCAGAGGTAGATTGAACTTTCGAGAATATTTTACAATCATCAGCATAAAGCAGAAAAGAACTATGGTTGAAGCATTCATATATATCATTAATATAAGCTATAAACAGGACCGGTCCCAAGTGACTGCCCTGAGGCACTCCAGAAGTGACCGAAGTAAAGTTAGATATAAAATTATTAATTTTTACTGCTTGGTATCTATCCGAAATATAAGAGGCCAACCACGAAAGAAGACTGAAAGTCAGGTTAAATTTCTCTAGTTTGGCCAGGAGCACCCCATGATGCAACTTATCAAACGCTTTGCTAAAATCGGTATAAACTGCGTCGACTTGGCAATTTTCATTCATACATGTTTGAATGTAATTAGTGTAGGATACCAGATTAGTCTCTACAGATCTGCCACGAAGAAAGCCATGTTGTTGTTGAATAATAAATGGTTGTATTGAATTGTATAAAGTTTCATAAACGATTTTTTCAAAGACCTTAGATAGTATCGAAAGAATAGAAATAGGGCGATAATTAGAGACAATGTTTTTACTTCCAGATTTATAGATAGGAAGAATGAACGCTTTTTTCCATTCCGCTGGGAAAACTGAATGAGCCAGTGAACGGCAAAATATAATATAAAGTGGCTTAGCTAGTTCAGAGGCACACTTTACTATAAAAATGCCTGGTAACCTGTCGGGACCTGAGCCCATTTTACAGTTAACATTAGCAAGAGATTGCGACACATCTTCAAGCGAAAACCAAGAACGGAAGTTATTATTTATAACGGGGAGTTCTCGCTGCGGAAGTTTACCATCGATAAATACAGAGCCAAAAAATTGAGAAAATAATTCGGCAATTTGATCACCACCAACCGCAGAATTATCATTATGTATCATACGGGCCGGTAAACTATTGTCACGGCTTTTTTTATTTTTGGCAAAGGACCAAAGGTGTGAGGGACAATCAACCAAATTGGATTGCACGTTAATTAAATATGTTTTGTAATCACCCGAGATCAATGCCTTGGATCTTCTACGTAAAATTTTGAAGGAAAGAAAATCTGAGAGATTACCATATTTTTTCCATTTTTTATGGAATTTTAATTTTTCTTTTATTACCTTAATAGTAGAAAGCGAATACCAACTCGGGTAGCGATGCTTACTAGAAGTGAAGCGCGGAACAAATTCAGTAATAATTCGGTTCAGCCGGTAGTAGAATAGATCAACACACCGATTCATATCGACATTATTAAACAATAAATCCCAGTCCACGCTGAGGAGAGCATTTTTTACGTCATTATAATTAGCACGAGCAAATACTAGCGATGTCAGAGGAGCATCGCGTAAAACCCGCGAGCGATTAGATAGATACAAAAACTCTAAAGGCGGATGATGACCTTCGGGGTCGACGAGAGGGTCATCGCAAGAGACGACCGAACTCACAGCGGTTGCGTTACATAGGATTAAATCAAGAGTTCTATTATTACAATTAACAAGACTATTAAATTGAACAAGGTTACAGTATGAAAACGTCAAGAGGAAGTCTTTAGAACGAGTATCCGAGCCGCCAAAAGGAAGCAAGGAACCCGATGCTAACGAACGCCATGAAATATTGGATAGATTGAAATCACCAACAATTAAAATGCTAACGTCGGGATTTTGGTCACAAACGAACTGCAATTGGTGAAGAAACACTGATAAATGCAATTGATCACTGGGGGGGAGATAAACACAGCACAAAAACACGCACGCCGCACCACTTTGCACACACAGCCACAAATCTTCAGCTCCTGTAGTGTATTCTGGTAGAGGTGTTACAGAAATGTTCCTTCTCGCGGCGATAAGAACTCCTCCTCCATCGCACTTAAGAGAGTCTGAAGAGTTTCTATCTCTCCTGTAGATGATGTAATCGTTGCAAAGTATCTCGCCATCAAAAATTGAGTCGTTCAAGTTTGTTTCAGTAAGACAAATCAGATCATATGAAAAGTGCATCGAATTAAGGTAGGATGTCGCAGTTTTTGTACGCAGACCACGAACGTTCTGATAATACACGGATAGCGCCATGGCTAATGGAGACATAATTGGCAGGTATTAACTATAAATTACAATAAAATTAAAGTTTTTGCACGTCAGCTTCGGACTTGATTACAAAAACCCTCGCGCTATCGCTTTGCCGTACATGGATAACACAATTTCTCAGCCATACATACTTGTACCCCTTTACTCGACAGGCAGCTTTTGTGGATTTGAACAACTCAGCATTAATAGGCGTTAAGTGCTCGTTGATGAACAACCTATTGGTAATATTCGGTATGTTTAAACCATTACGCTCGTTTCCGTTGTTTCTGCGATATATTTTATAACTACTCAAAAACTGGTCTCGCAATCTACGGGACAAGAACTTAACGACAATGTTTTTGTGATTTGCATTAGCCGTCGCACCCTCAGTAACTGGACGGGACGGAAGGCGGTGAATAGCATCAATATCGCTTCTTGTTACAGGGCAATCCATAACCTCACCTATCTTTGATAGGGTAGCGCAAAGATCCTCCGTCCGTTGTTCAGGAACTCCAGACAAGATTAAATTATTTAAACGGGAGTACTGTTCTAAATGTTCAACTCGAGTGGTCAAGTCGCCGACTAAAGTTTTTAATTTAACATTTTCAGCAGCAACAGATTCAAACCGCTTCATCTTATCGCCAAAACCCTTCAAGGTGTTTTCAAAATCGTTTATCTTGTCTCCATAAAAAGAAATCGACTTGACCAGTTCGCCGTACTTAGCATTCATATCTTTTATTTCGGATTGAATTGACTTCAAAAGTTGGTACATAATCGAACTGGAAGGTATGGACGTCGCAGCATCATCGTCAATAACGATTGAGTGATCGGCACTTTCCCTACAAGCCGGGCATCTCCAAAATACACCCTCAGACTTATGATGGGCTAGATTTTCAGCGGAGATCTTTACGCATTTTGCATGGAAGAAACTCAGACATTTCCCCGAGCATTGCAAACCAGGATGCTTTGATGAAAGGCGCGCGCCGCACGTGTGACAATTTTGATGGGGCATCCCGCTCTGAATTAGCCCTGAACTCAAAGTTGTTGTCGCAAAAAACCAACCGTCCCGCGCGACACCGGTCCGAAATATCACGGCGACAAAGAAAATAAAGACAAAATACCGTTAAAATATCCAACGTTAGGTTTAGCAAACTGTATTACAGCAGACCTTGCTCCCTTCAGCGACGATACGGTGTAAAAACTTAAAATAAATCACCTCAGAAATCACTAAAAGCAACTGTATAAGCGAGAGAACGAAAACTACGTGTTACTCAAAACCGATTCAGAGCCACTACTGTACATACATAACTATACACACTACTATACATAACACACTCTACTAATACTTCTGCCTGTGAGAGTAAAAAAAAATTACCTTAATTTATCGCCGGCTTCTTTGGATTCGAAGAAATCGCATTTATGTAAAGGTTTGTTCTCATCGTTAGGGTCATACTCCCCAGCCGCGACACAAAGACTCCTATAAAGTTGGAATTCCAAAATGTGCGCAATAAAATAGCTAATATACTGGGAATCCCCTGCGACGTGATATTTCGCACCCGGATCGAAATCGGTCGGGCTTCTTTCAACGGGAGGTTTAACTTTTTGAATTTCCTTTCTGTACTCCCACCATTTATCGTTCCATTTCTCTTGAGTAACGGCTCCACTAAACACGTCCCATCTCCATTTATCTATCAACAATCCAAACGGTAAGAAAGCGACCCGTTCTAAAGCCATATCCATCAAAGCGTTCAACGAAGCTTTATTATTATCCTCGTAATCTTTTAATAACCCAATTTTTTCTAAATGTTTCGGGGTGGCAACTGAAAGAGCGATTGTATCCCCAACGGCTTCGTGAAATCCCGGATTAGCCCCGTCTCGTAAAACGATGGGTTGGTCTTTGTATTGCAAGAAATATTGGATGTGCCCCATTTCGTGATGAACCGTTATAAAATCTTCATAATCAACTTCAGTGCACATTTTGATTCGGAACGTTTTTGCGTCGTAGAAATCCCAGGCGGAAGCGTGACATAAAACTTCTTTGTCGTTTGGTTTAACAATCATTGAGTCATCACCGTAGGATACGGAGTTGTCCAAAAGTCCTAAAGATTTGTAAAACTCGTTGGACATTTCAAACATTTTTTTGACGTCGTAATTAGCATCTTGCATCGCTTTGGTGACGTCCACTTCGCTCGCGTTAGGGTATGGTTTAGCTAATGGTGCGAGATTGATCCAAGATTGAGCCCACATATTTCCAAAAACGTGAGCGGGGATTAAACCATCTTCAATGTCGATTTTATCCCCGAATTTTTCTTTCAATTTACCTCCGATGTATTTGTGTAATTCATCGTATAAAGGTTTTACGGTGTTCCATAAATCATCGAGGTTTTTGACAAAATCGGTCGTTTCGAACCAAGACATCCACATCTCCCCTTTATTGTCAAAATCATTTTCTCTTGCTGCTTCGTTAGATAATTCAACATACTTTTTGTAGTGATCTATCATTTTTGCACCACTAACTTTCCTCCATTCAGTCCAAGCGTACACCAATTCATCATAATCATCAGATTTCGATAAAATCGATTCTATACCAGGTTCTAAGTTTAAACCATCCTTTGAAAGATCACAGTCTTTGTTGGTGTAAGGACAAATTTTGGCTGCGCTGTAAATGTTGGTCATTGCGGAAATTGTACTCGTTAACTGAAATTTAAACGAAAAATTAACTTAAAAAAAATTCGTAGGGTTAATGTTGTTTCTAAATACTAAGTCGTGACATAATTTTAATCATAACATAACTTTTGTGAGATTTCTTAAGATATTTTTCGAGATTCATAAAAAAAAAATTTGCACTTTCCTCAAAATCAAACCAAATTTGAATATCTCAATTCCCTTTTTTGAGATATCAAGTGTTGGACTCATTTTTGAAATATCATAGTAACAAAACACCCTGTATAATTTTCACATTTTTTAAAAATGATCTTAAACGATCATTTTTATTCTAACATAATCAAAAAAATTCCTCACCTCTGATAACTTGTTCGAGTCTAAAGCAGCATTTCCCAAAACTTTCAAAAAATGAAGTTGCCGCTTAACATTTTCGTCCTGATAATCATCTTCATTCAAATACTGGAAAGTATCCTCCCAATGTTTCTTTGTGAATTCCGCAAGTGCCAAAGTCGCTTTAACCTCTTCATTTTGCGCATCGATATTATCAACGTCCGTGGCGAAATTCCAAGAGGCCTCCACTTGGTTGTAATAGAAAATTTCGGCTTCTTTGTAGTAATCGGCCAAATACGCTTTCAAAGCTTCCTCATCCATGTTTTCAACTTTTAACCATTTGTATAATGGCTCGAAATAGTCTAAAAGAGCTGATGCGTCAAGATTAGTTTCGCCAGTCATCGCTTTTAAAGCTTCGGACCAATGTTTGCTGGCTCCTAAAGACAACCCAGCCCTAACGATTTAAAATTCATTATTTATTAACAAATTTATTATTATTTTATTAATTTATTACTTTAATTTCGCCCCCGCTTCAGCCGATTCGTAAAAATCGCATTTATGTAGAGGCTTCTCATCGGGATTTTCGAGGTTGTATTCGCCTGCAGCGGCGCAAAGACCTCGATACATTTGAAATTCTAAGATGTGAGCTACGAAATAGCTGAAACAAAAAAGTTTATTAATTAATTTTTTTAATTATACAAAATTACTTTATGTATTGGGAATCCCCGGCGACGTGAAATTTAGCGGCCGGATCAAAATCGGTTTCTTTACTTTCAACCGGTCGTTTAACTTTTTGAATCTCCTCCCGATATTTCCACCATTGCTTGTTCCAATCTTCCTCAGTAACTTTTCCGTTAAAAACGTCCCACCTCCATTTATCTATCAACAATCCGAATGGTAAGAAAGCAACTCTCTCTAAGGCCATATCCATTAACGCATTAATTGAAGCTTCCTCATTATCGTCGTAATCTTTGAGTAAACCAACTTTTTCTAAATGTTTTGGTGTAGCAACTGAAAGAGCGATTGTGTCACCAACGGCTTCGTGAAAACCCGGATTAGCCCCCCCTCTGAGTGCAATTTGAAGCTGTTTATATTGAAGGTAATATTGGATGTGCCCCATTTCGTGATGCACGGTTACAAAATCCTCCATGTCGATTTGCGTGCACATTTTAATTCTAAAATCGGATCCATCGCAAAAATCCCAAGCGGATGCGTGACATAAAACATCTTTATCTGGAGGTTTCTCAATCATCGCTTTGTCTCCGTAGGACATTGAATTATCTTCAAGACCAAGAGATGTGTAGAATTTATTGGATTCTTCGAACATTTTTTTGACTGTGTAATCTTGATCGATCATGGCTTGGGTGACATCAACATCACTAGCATCAGGATATGGTTTTACCAATGAACCTAAATTCACCCAGGATTGGGCCCACATATTTCCAAAAACGTGGGCCGGAATTAATCCATTAGAGACATCCAGTTTTTCCCCAAATCGACCTTTTAGTTTCTTCGAAACGTATTTGTGAAGTTCCTCGTAAAGCGGTTTAACCTGATTCCATAAACTATCGAGTGTTGATTCAAAGTTTTCAGTTTCGTAAGCTTCCTGCCATAATTCAGCCGCGTTTGCTTTACCTTAACCCAAAAAAAAAGTTAAGTTATTGAATTTTACTAAATTAAGAAATTATTTTATTTAACCGTTTTTAGTTGCAATTTTATTTTTGAGCTCGACGTATTTTTGATACTCGGGTTTAATTTTAACTCCTGTTGCATCTCTCCATGCTGTCCAAGCGTACAATAACTCATCGTAATCGGTTGATTGAGACATTATTTTTTCAATTCCTGGTTCTAATGTTAATAACTCCGAATCATCGCAATTATTTTTTTTTAGATATGGACAAATTTTTGCTGTACTATAGATGTTACTCATTTTATTCGTTATTTCTGTAAACTAAAAGAAAATGTGTAGTGCAAGATATATCCTAAATAATGATTTAAATATTGACGATTTTGTGTTATTGTTTCAAAATGTCAAAACTAAGACAATTTTTTTCCAAAATGAACGATTTTATGTGAACATTTTAAATGCAGCGCCTCGCCCACATGCGACTCTTTATCTCAAAAATGAATAAAGATTTTCTAATTTAGTTCTCACCACGACAAAATAGACACTTACCTAAATTTTGAATGTTTCATTAAAATATCTCAAGAATTCGAGAGTGAGAGAATAATATTTATTTGTCCTGTCATACTATTACAAGAAAAAAAAATAATAACATAAATAAATAAATAAAATATATATGACATGGCCAAAAGGGCTATCGACCTGGGTCTTCCTGCCCGTGATTAAATAGGATTGGTTTTCTTTTCCGTCTTCTCAGTTTTGTTTTATTTTTTTGAGTAATGTGAGCCGTGTGGTGGGACAGTGGCTTAAGGAGGAGGGAGTTATGATGAAATTTTTTAGGGCGTTTATGGGAAAGTTTATAATTGCCTTGACAGATAAGGATAGTAGGCGGGAGTTTATAGGAGATATCTTTGTAAGATTGTATAAGAGTGCGTTGGAAGGGTTAAAAAGTGGGTTGTGAGGGTGTCTGATGCGGGTTATAATTCTTAAGGCTGCTCTCTCTGCTACCTCCAGATGGTACTGAGATCCCCTCGGCGCTTCGGACATAATTAGTGAGGCATATTCGATGATAGGTCGGCATATCGAAGTGTATATGTGAGTGGCGCATTTCGTGGATATTCCTCGGCCTCTATATGTTAATGACCGAAAGTGCTTGGCGCGATTTTTGACCTTCATCTTGACTTTAATGGCGTGGGCAGAAAATTTAAGGGTTCTATCCAGGGTAACGCCGAGGTAGTTACAAGTTGGTGAAGCTGTGATAACAGAAGATTGGATTGTTATTATGGGAGGAGCAATGCGAGCAGAGAGAAAAGGGACAAAGAACTGCGTTTTTGACGGATTTATTAGGATGCGCCATTTTCGGTACCATTCCTCTACATTATGGATAAGCGTCTGTAGCCTTTGGACTGATGATGGAAGGTCCACATCATGAGCGACGAGCATAGTGTAATCCGCGTAAAGTAGGGCGTAGGACTTCAAATCGAAGACGTCGGGGTTAACGTTGTAGATGTCGTGGCAGTAGACATTGTACAATGCTGGCGAGATGGGAGAGCCCTGTGGGAGGCCTTGTTGAATGGTGAAGCTGTGTGAATAGCATTTTTTTACTCTAACCAGTGAGGGGCGATCTGTAAGAAATTGTTTAAGCAGGTTTAAAAGATAGAACGGGGTTTTCAACAAAGCTAGTTTGTACAGTAGTCCTCTGTGCCAAACGGAATCAAACGCTTTCCGAACATCCAGCAACACTGCGGCGGAATGTTGTTTTTGATAATGCACAGCTTGGAAGTTTGAGACCAGCACTGCCAGCGGATGGGAAGTAGATCTGCCTTGTTGGAACCCGAACTGGTATGGTGGGACCCTCTTTCCAACAACATCGAACAGCTTGTTCTTCAAGTGACCCTCGAACAGCTTGCCCATAACGGGCAGCAATGAGATGGGGCGGTAATTCGCAGGGTCGGATAGGGAAGAATCTTTCTTAGGGATGCATATAATAATGGAGGTCTTCCAATCTTGTGGTAAATGCTGGTTAGTAAGGCAATAGTTATATATTTCCCTTATATAGACGTGCATATCTAAATCCAACCTCCTCAGGATATCTCTAGAGATGTTGTCGTAACCAGGTGCTGTGTTCCTTCCCTTATTAAGTAATGCGAAGTATTCTTCCTCCTGCATAAGCGCATCCTGTGGCGTTTCGGACGATTTAAGAAAAGCGTGGTGGTACCAATTGTCCACTGTAGTTTTGTTGTGGGGGCAAAAGGAGGCCTCATTACTGAAGGAAAATACCCTCTCCAGGTATTCAGCATGGATCTTGGCGATTTTTTCTGGGCTAGACTGTGAGCAGCCATCAGCTGGATCAATAAGCTCTTGGGTTTCTGGTGACTTTTGATATTTCGAAAGTTTTCGGACTTCTTGCCATTAGTTTTTACCCTTGCTTCTGTTGATTTTATCACAGGCCTCGATATATTTTTCGCTTTTGAACTGTTGTAGAAGATTCTGGATACTTTTATTCAGCTCATTGAACTTCCTCTTAAGCGCAGGATCCTCATAGAACTTAAAGTCACGATAGAGTCGTCTCTTTTCCTTAATTAAGCGGAGAATAAATGGTGGCAGAGGAAAATTATAGTATTTTTTGATGTTGGATGGGCTCGCTTCGTCTACCAGATTTTGCAATCGTTTGTTAAAGGTTGTGATGGATTCGGGTGTAATAACGGGGTTAGATCTTGTATACTCCTTTTATTCCTGCGTTCACTCTTTCCATATTACAAAGTCTATAGTTTTTGGTCAGAATAGGGACTACTTTGGGTATTCGAATGGTTGTGTTAATGCAAATCTCTAGGCCCAGGTGGTCGGAGCAAAGTTCTGGAACGACATCAACAGACGAGATGAGCGGCCTTATGTTGTTTGTGCAGAAAATTAAATCAGGCTTGGAGTTGGGATTATTTGCCATGACGAAAGTCGGGGGTGTTGAGATGCGCACAAAGTTTGATAAACTCACGAATTGATTGATGTGACTATTTTTGGCTGGATCTGGGTTGAAATCGCCAATAAGTATACAATTGTCATACCTTGCAGCCATGTTAAATATTGTTTCTTCTATCTTACTGAACGGATGTATATAAATCAGCAAGATATATCAAGAATTCGATTTTTGGTGATTTTTAATTAATTTGAGATAGCCATAAACGTTCACTTTGAATTTAATGATTTATATCTCAAAAACGAATAAATATTTTCAAGATCCGCTTTCATCACGAGAAAGTAGACACTTTCCTCTATAAATCGTGAATAATACACTAAGATATCTTAAAAATTCGATTTTTCGTGATTTTTTAAAACAAGATTATTAATTTCAAAAAATCTTTAAAAATTAGGTTGACTCAAATAATCTTTATCTCAAGAACGAATAAAGATTTTCCGATTTAGTTCTCACCAAGACAAAATAGACACTTACTTATATAAATTTTGAATGTTTCATTAAAATATCTCAAGAATTCGATTTTTGGTGATTTTTAATTAATTTGAGATAGCCATAAACGTTAACTTTGAATTTAATGATTTATATCTCAAAAACGAATAAATATTTTCAAGATCAGTTTTCATCACGAGAAAATAGAAACTTTCCTTTATAAATCATGAATAATTCATTAAGATATCTTAAGAATTCGATTTTTCGTGATTTTTTTAAAGCAAGATTATTAATTTCAAAAAATCATAAAAAATTAGGTTAATTCAAATAATCTTTATCTCAAAAACGAATAAAGATTTTCTAATTTGGTTCTCACCAAGACAAAATAGACCTTTACTTATATAAATTTTGAATGTTTCATTAAAATATCTCAAGAATTCGATTTTTGGTGATTTTTAATTAATTTGAGATAGCCATAAACGTTGACTTTGAATTTAATGATTTATATCTCAAAAACGAATAAATATTTTCAAGATCCGCTTTCATCATGAGAAAATAGACACTTTCCTTTGTAAATCATGAATAATTTATTAAGATATCTTAAGAATTCGATTTTTCGTGATTTTTTTAATACAAGATTATTAATTTCAAAGAATCATAAAAAATTAGGTTAACTTAAATAATCTTTATCTCAAAAACGAATGAAGATTTTCTAATTTAGTTCTCACCGCGATAAAATAGACACTTACTTATATTAATTTTGAATGTTTCATTAAAATATCTCAAGAATTCGATTTTTGGTGATTTTTAATTAACTTGAGATAGCCATAAACGTTCACTTTGAATTTAATGATTTATATCTCAAAAACGAATAAATATTTTCAAGATCCGCTTTCATCACGAGAAAATAGACACTTTCCTTTATAAATCATGAATAATTCATTAAGATATCTTAAGAATTCGATTTTTCGTGATTTTTTTAAAACAAGATTATTAATTTCAAAAAATCATAAAAAATTAGGTTGACTCAAATAATCTTTATCTCAAAAACGAATAAAGATTTTCTAATTTGGTTCTCACCACGACAAAATAGACACTTACTTATATAAATTTTGAATGTTTCATTAAAATATCTCAAGAATTCGATTTTTGGTGATTTTTAATTAACTTGAGATAGCCATAAACGTTCACTTTGAATTTAATGATTTATATCTCAAAAACGAATAAATATTTTCAAGATCCGCTTTCATCACAAGAAAATAGACACTTTCCTCTATAAATGATGAATAATTCATTAAGATATCTGAAGAATTCGATTTTTCGTGATTTTTTAAAACAAGATTATTAATTTCAAAGAATCATAAAAAATTAGGTTGACTCAAATAATCTTTATCTCAAAAACGAATAAAGATTTTCTAATTTGGTTCTCATCAAGACAAAATAGACACTTGTTTATATAAATTTTGAATGTTTCATTAAAATATCTCAAGAATTCGATTTTTGGTGATTTTTAATTAACTTGAGATAGCCATAAACGTTCACGTTGAATTTAGTGATTTATATCTCAAAAACGAATAAATATTTTCAAGATCCGCTTTCATCACGAGAAAATAGATACTTTCCTCTATAAATGATGAATAATTCATTAAGATATCTTAAGAATTCGATTTTTCGTGATTTTTTAAAACAAGATTATTAATTTCAAAAAATCTTTAAAAATTAGGTTGACTCAAATAATCTTTATCTCAAAAACGAATAAAGATTTTCTAATTTGGTTCTCACCATGACAAAATAGACACTTACTTATATAAATTTTGAATGTTTCATTAAAATATCTCAAGAATTCGATTTTTGGTGATTTTTAATTAATTTGAGATAGCCATAAACGTTCACTTTGAATTTAATGATTTATATCTCAAAAACGAATAAATATTTTCAAGATCCGCTTTCATCACGAGAAAATAGACACTTTCCTGTATAAATCATGAATAATTCATTAAGATATCTTAAGAATTCGATTTTTCGTGATTTTTTAAAACAAGATTATTAATTTCAAAATATCTTTAAAAATTAGGTTGACTCAAATAATCTTTATCTCAAAAACGAATAAAGATTTTCTAATATGGTTCTCACCATGACAAAATAGACACTTATTTGTATAAATTTTGAATGTTTCATTAAAATATCTCAAGAATTCGATTTTTGGTGATTTTTAATTAATTTGAGATAGCCATAAACGTTAACTTTGAATTTAATGATTTATATCTCAAAAAACGAATAAATATTTTCAAAATCCGTTTTCATCACGAGAAAATAGAAACTTTCCTTTATAAATCATGAATAATTCATTAAGATATCTTAAGAATTCGATTTTTCGTGATTTTTTAAAACAAGTTTATTAATTTCAAAAAATCTTTAAAAATTAGGTTAACTCAAATAATCTTTATCTCAAAAACGAATAAAGATTTTCTAATTTGGTTCTCACCATGACAAAATAGACACTTATTTGTATAAATTTTGAATGTTTCATTAAAATATCTCAAGAATTCGATTTTTGGTGATTTTTAATTAATTTGAGATAGCCATAAACGTTAACTTTGAATTTAATGATTTATATCTCAAAAACGAATAAATATTTTCAAGATCCGTTTTCATCACGAGAAAATAGACACTTTCCTTTATAAATCATGAATAATTCATTAAGATATCTTAAGAATTCGATTTTTCGTGATTTTTTTAAAACAAGATTATTAATTTCAAAAAATCTTTAAAAATTAGGTTGACTCAAATAATCTTTATCTCAAAAACGAATAAAGATTTTCTAATTTGGTTCTCACCACGACAAAATAGACACTTACTTATATAAATTTTGAATGTTTCATTAAAATATCTCAAGAATTCGATTTTTGGTGATTTTTAATTAACTTGAGATAGCCATAAATGTTCACTTTGAATTTAATGATTTATATCTCAAAAACGAATAAATATTTTCAAGATCCGCTTTCATCACGAGAAAATAGACACTTTCCTTTATAAATCATGAATAATTCATTAAGATATCTTAAGAATTCGATTTTTCGTGATTTTTTTAAAACAAGATTATTAATTTCAAAAAATCTTTAAAAATTAGGTTGACTCAAATAATCTTTATCTCAAAAACGAATAAAGATTTTCTAATTTGGTTCTCACCATGACAAAATAGACACTTATTTGTATAAATTTTGAATGTTTCATTAAAATATCTCAAGAATTCGATTTTTCGTGATTTTTAATTAACTTGAGATAGCCATAAACGTTCAGGTTGAATTTAGTGATTTATATCTCAAAAACGAATAAATATTTTCAAGATCCGCTTTCATCACGAGAAAATAGACACTTTCCTTTATAAATCATGAATAATTCATTAAGATATCTTAAGAATTCGATTTTTCGTGATTTTTTTAAAACAAGATTATTAATTTCAAAAAATCATAAAAAATTAGGTTAACTCAAATAATCTTTATCTCAAAAACGAATAAAGATTTTCTAATTTAGTTCTCACCGCGATAAAATAGACACTTACTTATATAAATTTTGAATGTTTCATTAAAATATCTCAAGAATTCGATTTTTGGTGATTTTTAATTAACTTGAGATAGCCATAAACGTTCAGGTTGAATTTAATGATTTATATCTCAAAAACGAATAAATATTTTCAAGATCCGCTTTCATCACGAGAAAATAGACACTTTCCTTTATAAATCATGAATAATTCATTAAGATATCTTAAGAATTCGATTTTTCGTGATTTTTTAAAACAAGATTATTAATTTCAAAATATCTTTAAAAATTAGGTTGACTCAAATAATCTTTATCTCAAAAACGAATAAAGATTTTCTAATTTGGTTCTCACCACGACAAAATAGACCTTTACTTATATAAATTTTGAATGTTTCATTAAAATATCTCAAGAATTCGATTTTTGATAATTTTTAATTAACTTGAGATAGCCATAAACGTTCACTTTGAATTTAATGGTTCATATCTCAAAAACGAATAAATATTTTCAAGATCCGCTTTCATCACGAGAAAATAGACACTTTCCTTTATAAATCATGAATAATTCATTAAGATATCTTAAGAATTCGATTTTTCGTGATTTTTTTAAAACAAGATTATTAATTTCAAAAAATCTTTAAAAATTAGGTTGACTCAAATAATCTTTATCTCAAAAACGAATAAAGATTTTCTAATTTGGTTCTCACCACGACAAAATAGACACTTACTTATATAAATTTTGAATGTTTCATTAAAATATCTCAAGAATTCGATTTTTGGTGATTTTTAATTAACTTGAGATAGCCATAAACGTTCACTTTGAATTTAATGGTTTATATCTCAAAAACGAATAAATATTTTCAAGATCCGCTTTCATCACGAGAAAGTAGACACTTTCCTCTATAAATCATGAATAATTCATTAAGATATCTTAAGAATTCGATTTTTCGTGATTTTTTAAAACAAGAGTATTAATTTCAAAAAATCTTTAAAAATTAGGTTGACTCAAATAATCTTTATCTCAAAAACGAATAAAGATTTTCTAATTTGGTTCTCACCACGACAAAATAGACACTTACTTATATTAATTTTGAATGTTTCATTAAAATATCTCAAGAATTCGATTTTTGGTGATTTTTAATTAACTTGAGATAGCCATAAACGTTCACTTTGAATTTAATGATTTATATCTCAAAAACGAATAAATATTTTCAAGGTCCGGTTTCATCACGGGAAAATAGACACTTTCCTCTATAAATCATGAATAATTGATTAAGATATCTTAAGAATTCGATTTTTCGTGATTTTTTAAAGCAAGATTATTAATTTTAAAAAAATCTTTAAAAATTAGGTTGACTCAAATAATCTTTATCTCAAAAACGAATAAAGATTTTCTAATTTGGTTCTCACCACGACAAAATAGACACTTACTTATATTAATTTTGAATGTTTCATTAAAATATCTCAAGAATTCGATTTTTGGTGATTTTTAATTAACTTGAGATAGCCATAAATGTTCACTTTGAATTTAATGATTTGTATCTCAAAAACGAATAAATATTTTCAAGATCCGCTTTCATCACGAGAAAATAGACAATTTCCTTTATAAATCATGAGTAATTCATTAAGATATCTTAAGAATTCGATTTTTCGTGATTTTTTTAAAACAAGATTATTAATTTCAAAGAATCATAAAAAATTAGGTTAACTCAAATAATCTTTATCTCAAAAACGAATAAAGATTTTCTAATTTGGTTCTCACCAAGACAAAATAGACCTTTACTTATATAAATTTTGAATGTTTCATTAAAATATCTCAAGAATTCGATTTTTGGTGATTTTTAATTAATTTGAGAGAGTCATAAAAGTTCACTTTGAATTTAATGATTTATATCTCAAAAACGAATAAATATTTTCAAGATCCGCTTTCATCACGAGAAAATAGACACTTTCCTTTATAAATCATGAATAATTCATTAAGATATCTTAAGAATTCGATTTTTCGTGATTTTTTTAAAGCAAGATTATTAATTTCAAAAAATCATAAAAAATTAGGTTAATTCAAATAATCTTTATCTCAAAAACGAATAAAGATTTTCTAATTTGGTTCTCACCAAGACAAAATAGACCTTTACTTATATAAATTTTGAATGTTTCATTAAAATATCTCAAGAATTCGATTTTTGGTGACTTTTAATTAACTTGAGATAGCCATAAACGTTCAGGTTGAATTTAATGATTTATATCTCAAAAACGAATAAATATTTTCAAGATCCGGTTTCATCACGAGAAAATAGACACTTTCCTCTATAAATCAGGAATAATTCATTAAGATATCTTAAGAATTGGATTTTTCGTGATTTTTCTAAACAAGATTATTAATTTCAAAAAATCATAAAAAATTAGGTTGACTCAAATAATCTTTATCTCAAAAACGAATAAAGATTTTCTAATTTGGTTCTCACCAAGACAAAAGAGACCTTTACTTATATAAATTTTGAATGTTTCATTAAAATATCTCAAGAATTCGATTTTTGGTGATTTTTAATTAACTTGAGATAGCCATAAATGTTCACTTTGAATTTAATGATTTATATCTCAAAAACGAATAAATATTTTCAAGACCCGGTTTCATCACGAGAAAATAGACACTTTCCTCTATAAATCAGGAATAATTCATTAAGATATCTTAAGAATTGGATTTTTCGTGATTTTTCTAAACAAGATTATTAATTTCAAAAAATCATAAAAAATTAGGTTGACTCAAATAATCTTTATCTCAAAAACGAATAAAGATTTTCTAATTTGGTTCTCACCAAGACAAAACAGACCTTTACTTATATAAATTTTGAATGTTTCATTAAAATATCTCAAGAATTCGATTTTTGGTGATTTTTAATTAACTTGAGATAGCCATAAATGTTCACTTTGAATTTAATGATTTATATCTCAAAAACGAATAAATATTTTCAAGATCCGCTTTCATCACGAGAAAATAGACACTTTCCTTTATAAATCATGATTAATTCGTTAAGATATCTTAAGAATTCGATCTTTCATGATTTTTTTAAAACAAGATTATTAATTTCAAAAAATCATAAAAAATTAGGTTGACTCAAATAATCTTTATCTCAAAAACGAATAAATATTTCCTAATTTGGTTCTCACCAAGACAAAATAGACCTTTACTTATATAAATTTTGAATGTTTCATTAAAATATCTCAAGAATTCGATTTTTGGTGATTTTTAATTAACTTGAGATAGCCATAAACGTTCACGTTGAATTTAGTGATTTATATCTCAAAAACGAATAAATATTTTCAAGATCCGCTTTCATCACGAGAAAATAGACACTTTCCTTTATAAATCATGAATAATTTATTAAGATATCTTAAGAATTCGATTTTTCGTGATTTTTTTAAAACAAGATTATTAATTTCAAAGAATCATAAAAAATTAGGTTAACTCAAATAATCTTTATCTCAAAAACGAATAAAGATTTTCTAATTTGGTTCTCACCACGACAAAATAGACACTTACTTATATAAATTTTGAATGTTTCATTAAAATATCTCAAGAATTCGATTTTTGGTGATTTTTAATTAACTTGAGATAGCCATAAACGTTCACGTTGAATTTGGTGATTTATATCTCAAAAACGAATAAATATTTTCAAGATCCGCTTTCATCACGAGAAAATAGACACTTTCCTTTATAAATCATGAATAATTCATTAAGATATCTTAAGAATTCGATTTTTCGCGATTTTTTTAAAACAAGATTATTAATTTCAAAAAATCTTTAAAAATTAGGTTGACTCAAATAATCTTTATCTCAAAAACGAATAAAGATTTTCTAATTCGGTTCTCACCAAGACAAAATAGACACTTACTTATATACATTTTGAATGTTTCATTAAAATATCTCAAGAATTCGATTTTTGGTGATTTTTAATTAACTTGAGATAGCCATAAATGTTCACTTTGAATTTAATGATTCATATCTCAAAAACGAATAAATATTTTCAAGATCCGTTTTCATCACGAGAAAATAGACACTTTCCTTTATAAATCATGAATAATTCATTAAGATATCTTAAGAATTCGATTTTTCGTGATTTTTTTAAAACAAGATTATTAATTTCAAAAAATCTTTAAAAATTAGGTTGACTCAAATAATCTTTATCTCAAAAACGAATAAAGATTTTCTAATTTGGTTCTCACCACGACAAAATAGACACTTACTTATATAAATTTTGAATGTTTCATTAAAATATCTCAAGAATTCGATTTTTGGTGATTTTTAATTAACTTGAGATAGCCATAAACGTTCACATTGAATTTAGTGATTTATATCTCAAAAACGAATAAATATTTTCAAGATCCGCTTTCATCACGAGAAAATAGACACTTTCCTTTATAACTCATGAATAATTCATTAAGATATCTTAAGAATTCGATTTTTCGTGATTTTTTAAAACAAGATTATTAATTTCAAAAAATCTTTAAAAATTAGGTTGACTCAAATAATCTTTATCTCAAAAACGAATAAAGATTTTCTAATTTGGTTCTCACCACGACAAAATAGACCTTTACTTATATAAATTTTGAATGTTTCATTAAAATATCTCAAGAATTCGATTTTTGATAATTTTTAATTAACTTGAGATAGCCATAAACATTCACTTTGAATTTAATGGTTCATATCTCAAAAACGAATAAATATTTTCAAGATCCGCTTTCATCACGAGAAAATAGACACTTTCCTTTATAAATCATGAATAATTCATTAAGATATCTCAAGAATTCGATTTTTAGTGATTTTTAATTAACTTGAGATAGCCATAAACGTTCACTTTGAATTTAATGGTTTATATCTCAAAAACGAATAAATATTTTCAAGATCCGTTTTCATCACGAGAAAATAGACACTTTCCTTTATAAATCATGAATAATTCATTAAGATATCTCAAGAATTCGATTTTTAGTGATTTTTAATTAACTTGAGATAGCCATAAACGTTCACTTTGAATTTAATGGTTTATATCTCAAAAACGAATAAATATTTTCAAGATCCGTTTTCATCACGAGAAAATAGACACTTTCCTTTATAAATCATGAATAATTCATTAAGATATCTTAAGAATTCGATTTTTCGTGATTTTTTTAAAACAAGATTATTAATTTCAAAGAATCATAAAAAATTAGGTTAACTCAAATAATCTTTATCTCAAAAACGAATAAAGATTTTCTAATTTAGTTCTCACCACGACAAAATAGACACTTACTTATATAAATTTTGAATGTTTCATTAAAATATCTCAAGAATTCGATTTTTAGTGATTTTTAATTAACTTGAGATAGCCATAAACGTTCACTTTGAATTTAATGGTTTATATCTCAAAAACGAATAAATATTTTCAAGATCCGTTTTCATCACGAGAAAATAGACACTTTCCTTTATAAATCATGAATAATTCATTAAGATATCTTAAGAATTCGATTTTTCGTGATTTTTTTAAAACAAGATTATTAATTTCAAAGAATCATAAAAAATTAGGTTAACTCAAATAATCTTTATCTCAAAAACGAATAAAGATTTTCTAATTTAGTTCTCACCACGACAAAATAGACACTTACTTATATAAATTTTGAATGTTTCATTAAAATATCTCAAGAATTCGATTTTTAGTGATTTTTAATTAACTTGAGATAGCCATAAACGTTCACGTTGAATTTAGTGATTTATATCTCAAAAACGAATAAATATTTTCAAGATCCGCTTTCATCACGAGAAAATAGACACTTTCCTCTATGAATCATGAATAATTCGTTAAGATATCTTAAGAATTCGATTTTTCGTGATTTTTTTAAAACAAGATTATTAATTTCAAAATATCTTTAAAAATTAGGTTGACTCAAATAATCTTTATCTCAAAAACGAATAAAGATTTTCTAATTTGGTTCTCACCATGACAAAATAACCACTTACTTATATAAATTTTGAATGTGTCATTAAAATATCTCAAGAATTCGATTTTTGGTGATTTTTAATTAACTTGAGATAGCCATAAACGTTCACTTTGAATTTAATGATTTATATCTCAAAAACGAATAAATATTTTCAAGATCCGTTTTCATCACGAGAAAATAGACACTTTCCTTTATAAATCATGAATAATTCATTAAGATATCTTAAGAATTCGATTTTTCGTGATTTTTTTAAAACAAAATTATTAATTTCAAAATATCTTTAAAAATTAGGTTGACTCAAAGAATCTTTATCTCAAAAACGAATAAAGATTTTCTAATTTGGTTCTCACCAAGACAAAATAGACACTTTGTTATATAAATTTTGAATGTTTCATTAAAATATCTCAAGAATTCGATTTTTGGTGATTTTTAATTAACTTGAGATAGCCATAAACGTTCACTTTGAATTTAATGATTTATATCTCAAAAACGAATAAATATTTTCAAGATCCGCTTTCATCACGAGAAAATAGACACTTTCCTTTATAAATCATGAATAATTGATTAAGATATCTTAAGAATTCGATTTTTCGTGATTTTTTTTAAAACAAGATTATTAATTTCAAAGAATCATAAAAAATTAGGTTAACTCATATAATCTTTATCTCAAAAACGAATAAAGATTTTCTAATTTGGTTCTTACCACGACAAAATGGACCTTTACTTATATAAATTTTGAATGTTTCATTAAAATATCTCAAGAATTCGATTTTTGATGACTTTTAATTAACTTGAGATAGCCATAAACGTTCACGTTGAATTTAGTGATTTATATCTCAAAAACGAATAAATATTTTCAAGATCCGGTTTCATCACGAGAAAATAGACACTTTCCTCTATAAATCATGAATAATTGATTTAGATATCTTAAGAATTCGATTTTTCGTGATTTTTTAAAACAAGAGTATTAATTTCAAAAAATCTTTAAAAATTAGGTTGACTCAAATAATCTTTATCTCAAAAACGAATAAAGATTTTCTAATTTGGTTCTCACCAAGACAAAATAGACCTTTACTAATATAAATTTTGAATGTTTCATTAAAATATCTCAAGAATTCGATTTTTGGTGATTTTTAATTAACTTGAGATAGCCATAAATGTTCACGTTGAATTTGGTGATTTATATCTCAAAAACGAATAAATATTTTCAAGATCCGCTTTCATCACGAGAAAATAGACACTTTCCTCTATAAATGATGAATAATTCATTAAGATATCTTAAGAATTCGATTTTTCGTGATTTTTCTAAACAAGATTATTAATTTCAAAAAATCATAAAAAATTAGGTTGACTCAAATAATCTTTATCTCAAAAACGAATAAAGATTTTCTAATTTGGTTCTCACCACGACAAAATAGACACTTACTTATATAAATTTTGAGTGTTTCATTAAAATATCTCAAGAATTCGATTTTTGGTAATTTTTAATTAACTTGAGATAGCCATAAATGTTCACTTTGAATTTAATGATTTATATCTCAAAAACGAATAAATATTTTCAAGATCCGTTTTCATCACGAGAAAATAGACACTTTCTTTTATAAATCATGAGTAATTCATTAAGATATCTTAAGAATTCGATTTTTCGTGATTTTTTTAAAGCAAGATTATTAATTTCAAAGAATCATAAAAAAGTAGGTTAACTCAAATAATCTTTATCTCAAAAACGAATAAAAATTTTCTAATTTGGTTCTCACCAAGACAAAATAGACACTTACTTATATAAATTTTGAATGTTTCATTAAAATATCTCAAGAATTCGATTTTTGGTGATTTTTAATTAATTTGAGATAGCCATAAATGTGCATGTTGAATTTAATGATTTATATCTCAAAAACGAATAAATATTTTCAAGATCCGGTTTCATCACGAGAAAATAGACACTTTCCTTTATAAATCATGAATAATTGATTAAGATATCTTAAGAATTCGATTTTTCGTGATTTTTTAAAACAAGATTATTAATTTCAAAGAATCATAAAAAATTAGGTTAACTCAAATAATCTTTATCTCAAAAACGAATAAAGATTTTCTAATTTGGTTCTCACCACGACAAAATAGACACTTACTTATATTAATTTTGAATGTTTCATTAAAATATCTCAAGAATTCGATTTTTGGTGATTTTTAATTAACTTGAGATAGCCATAAACGTTCACTTTGAATTTAATGGTTTATATCTCAAAAACGAATAAATATTTTCAAGATCCGCTTTCATCATGAGAAAATAGAAACTTTCCTTTATAAATCATGAATAATTCATTAAGATATCTTAAGAATTCGATTTTTCGTGATTTTTTAAAACAAGTTTATTAATTTCAAAAAATCTTTAAAAATTAGGTTAACTCAAATAATCTTTATCTCAAAAACGAATAAAGATTTTCTAATTTGGTTCTCACCATGACAAAATAGACACTTATTTGTATAAATTTTGAATGTTTCATTAAAATATCTCAAGAATTCGATTTTTCGTGATTTTTAATTAACTTGAGATAGCCATAAACGTTCACGTTGAATTTAGTGATTAATATCTCAAAAACGAATAAATATTTTCAAGATCCGCTTTCATCTCGAGAAAATAGACACTTTCCTTTATAAATCATGAATAATTCATTAAGATATCTTAAGAATTCGATTTTTCGTGATTTTTCTAAACAAGATTATTAATTTCAAAAAATCATAAAAAATTAGGTTGACTCAAATAATCCTTATCTCAAAAACGAATAAAGATTTTCTAATTTAGTTCTCACCGCGATAAAATAGACACTTACTTATATAAATTTTGAATGTTTCATTAAAATATCTCAAGAATTCGATTTTTGGTGATTTTTAATTAACTTGAGATAGCCATAAACGTTCAGGTTGAATTTAATGATTTATATCTCAAAAACGAATAAATATTTTCAAGATCCGCTTTCATTACGAGAAAATAGATACTTTCCTTTATAAATCATGAATAATTCATTAAGATATCTTAAGAATTCGATTTTTCGTGATTTTTAATTAACTTGAGATAGCCTTAAATGTTCACTTTGAATTTAATGATTTATATCTCAAAAACGAATAAATATTTTCAAGATCCGCTTTCATCACGAGAAAATAGACACTTTCCTCTATAAATGATGAATAATTCATTAAGATATCTTAAGAATTCGATTTTTCGTGATTTTTTTAAAACAAGATTATTAATTTCAAAGAATCATAAAAAATTAGGTTAACTCAAATAATCTTTATCTCAAAAACGAATAAAGATTTTCTAATTTGGTTCTCACCAAGACAAAATAGACCTTTACTTATATAAATTTTGAATGTTTCATTAAAATATCTCAAGAATTCGATTTTTGGTGATTTTTAATTAACTTGAGATAGCCATAAACGTTCACGTTGAATTTGGTGATTTATATCTCAAAAACGAATAAATATTTTCAAGATCCGCTTTCATCACGAGAAAATAGACACTTTCCTCTATAAATGATGAATAATTCATTAAGATATCTTAAGTAAAAAAAATCTTAATTGAGATATCATCAAGAAATAAAAAACAATTTGAAGCAAATATTATTAATGGTCCAAAGATTGTTTCGTCAAATCTTTAAAAATCTGGGCTATAATTAAAAGTTCGCAAATGTAAATAAAATAAAATTGAGATACAAAGAATCGTATCTCAAGAATTAATTGAGATATCTTAATGAAATAAGAAACGACGTTTTAAAGCAAATTTATTTACGATTTAAACTGCCGAAGATCGCCCAATTTCTTGAGTCACCCTGTATATAAAATTTAAATCATGCAATTTTCAATCAATCGTATCTCAAGAACTAATTGAGATATCGCAATGAAATAAAAAGCAGATTGAAGCAAATTCAATTAATATTTAATATGGCTAAGATCGTTTCTTCAAATCGTTAAATCTCCGAGATATGATTCTTTGATTAAAACTTTGGAAAAATGTAATCATGTTTGAGATAGAAATTAAGCCAATTTCAAAATATTATATCTTAAGATCTAATTGAGATATCATCGTAAAATAAGAAGCAATTTGAAGCAAATTTAATTAATGTCCCAAACATTGTTTCTTCAAATCTTCATAAATCTGAGCTATAATTAAAAATTTACAAAATGTAAATAAAACAAAATTGAGATGCAAAAAATCGTATCTCAAGAACTAATTGAGATATCGCAATGAAATAAAAAGCAGATTGAAGCAAATTCAATTAATATTTAATATGACTAAGATCGTTTCTTCAAATCGTTAAATCTCCGAGATATGATTCTTTGATTAAAACTTTGGAAAAATGTAATCATGTTTGAGATAAAAATCAAGCCAATTTCAAAATATTATATCTCAAGACCTAATTGAGATATCATCGTAAAATAAGAAGCAATTTGAAGCAAATTTAATTAATGTTCCAAACATTGTTTCTTCAAATTTTTAAAAATCTGAGCTATAATTAAAAGTTCGCAAATGTAAATAAAATAAAATTGAGATACAAATAATCGTATCTCAAGAATTAATTGAGATATCTTAATGAAATAAGAACCGTTTTAAAGCAAATTTATTTAGGATTTAAACTGCCGAAGATCGCCCAATTTCTTGAGTCACCCTGTATATAAAATTTAAATCACACAATTTTCAATCAATCGTATCTCAAGAACTAATTGAGATATCGCAATGAAATAAAAAGCAGATTGAAGCAAATTCAATTAATATTTAATGTGGCTAAGATCGTTTCTTCAAATCGTTAAATTTCCGAGATATGATTCTTTGATTAAAACTTTGGAAAAATGTAATCATGTTTGAGATAAAAATCAAGCCAATTTCAAAATATTACATCTTAAGATCTAATTGAGATATCATCGTAAAATTAGAAGCAATTTGAAGCAAATTTAATTAATGTTTCAAACATTGTTTCTTCAAATTTTTTAAAATCTGAGCTATAATTAAAAGTTCGCAAATGTAAATAAAATAAAATTGAGATACAAATAATCGTATCTCAAGAATTAATTGAGATATCTCAATGAAATAAGAAACGTTTTAAAGCAAATTTATTTAGGATTTAAACTGCCGAAGATCGCCCAATTTCTTGAATCACCCTGTATATAAAATTTAAATCATGCAATTTTCAATCAATCGTATCTCAAGAATTAATTGAGATATCGCAATGAAATAAAAAACAGATTGAAGCAAATTCAATTAATATTTAATGTGGCTAAGATCGTTTCTTCAAATCGTTAAATCTCCGAGATATGATTCTTTGATTAAAACTTTGGAAAAATTTAATTAAGTTTTAGATAAAAATCAAGCAAATTTCAAAATATTATATCTCAAGACCTAATTGAGATATCATCGTAAAATAAGAAGCAATTTGAAGCAAATTTAATTAATGTTCCAAATATTGTTTCTTCAAATATTCAAAAATCTGAGCTATAATTAAAAGTTCGCAAATGTAAATAAAATAAAATTGAGATACAAAGAATCGTATGTCAAGAATTAATTGAGATATCTCAATGAAATAAGAAACATTTTGAAGTAAATTTATTTAGGATTTAAACTGCCGAAGATCGCCCAATTTCTTGAGTCACCCTGTATATAAAATGTAAATCATGCAATTTTCAATCAATCGTATCTCAAGAGCTAATTGAGATATCGCAATGAAATAAAAAACAGATTGAAACAAATTCAATTAATATTTAATGTGGCTAAGATCGTTTCTTTAAATCGTTAAATCTCCGAGATATGATTCTTTGATTAAAACTTTGCAAAAATTTAATTAAGTTTTAGATAAAAATCAAGCAAATTTCAAAATATTATATCTCAAGACCTAATTGAGATATCATCGTAAAATAAGAAGCAATTTGAAGCAAATTTAATTAATGTTCCAAATATTGTTTCTTCAAATCTCCAAAAATCTGAGATATAATTAAAAGTTCGCAAATGTAAATAAAATAAAATTGAGATACAAAGAATCGTATCTCAAGAATTAATTGAGATATCTCAATGAAATAAGAAACATTTTGAAGCAAATTTATTTAGGATTTAAACTACCGAAGATCGCCCAATTTCTTGAATCACCCTGTATATAAAATTTAAATCATGCAATTTTCAATCAATCATATCTCAAGAGCTAATTGAGATATCGCAATGAAATAAAAAGCAGATTGAAGCAAATTCAATTAATATTTAATGTGGCTAAGATCGTTTCTTCAAATCGTTAAATCTCCGAGATATGATTCTTTGATTAAAACTTTGGAAAAATGTAATCATGTTTGAGATAAAAATCAAGCCAATTTCAAAATATTATATCTTAAGATCTAATTGAGATATCATCGTAAAATTAGAAGCAATTTGAAGCAAATTTAATTAATATTTAATGTGGCTAAGATCGTTTCTTCAAATCGTTAAATCTCCGAGATATGATTCTTTGATTAAAACTTTGGAAATATGTAATCATGTTTGAGATAAAAATCAAGCCAAGTTCAAAATATTATATCTTAAGATCTAATTGAGATATCATCGTAAAATTAGAAGCAATTTAAAATAAATTTAATTAATATTTAATGTGGCTAAGATCGTTTCTTCAAATCGTTAAATCTCCGAGATATGATTCTTTGATTAAAACTTTGGAAAAATGTAATCATGTTTGAGATAAAAATCAAGCCAATTTCAAAATATTATATCTTAAGATCTAATTGAGATATCATCGTAAAATTAGAAGCAATTTGAAGCAAATTTAATTAATATTTAATGTGGCTAAGATCGTTTCTTCAAATCGTTAAATCTCCGAGATATGATTCTTTGATTAAAACTTTGGAAAAATGTAATCATGTTTGAGATAAAAAATCAAGCCAATTTCAAAATATTATATCTTAAGATCTAATTGAGATATCATCGTAAAATTAGAAGCAATTTAAAGTAAATTTAATTAATATTTAATGTGGCTAAGATCGTTTCTTCAAATCGTTAAATCTCCGAGATATGATTCTTTGATTAAAACTTTGGAAAAATGTAATCATGTTTGAGATAGAATTCAAGCCAATTTCAAAATATTATATCTTAAGATCTAATTGAGATATCATCGTAAAATTAGAAGCAATTTGAAGCAAATTTAATTAATATTTAATGTGGCTAAGATCGTTTCTTCAAATCGTTAAATCTCCGAGATATGATTCTTTGATTAAAACTTTGGAAAAATGTAATCATGTTTGAGATAGAAATCAAGCCAATTTCAAAATATTATATCTTAAGATCTAATTGAGATATCATCGTAAAATTAGAAGCAATTTGAAGCAAATTTAATTAATATTTAATGTGGCTAAGATCGTTTCTTCAAATCGTTAAATCTCCGAGATATGATTCTTTGATTAAAACTTTGGAAAAATGTAATCATGTTTGAGATAGAAATCAAGCCAATTTCAAAATATTATATCTTAAGATCTAATTGAGATATCATCGTAAAATTAGAAGCAATTTGAAGCAAATTTAATTAATATTTAATGTGGCTAAGATCGTTTCTTCAAATCGTTAAATCTCCGAGATATGATTCTTTGATTAAAACTTTGGAAAAATGTAATCATGTTTGAGATAGAAATCAAGCCAATTTCAAAATATTATATCTTAAGATCTAATTGAGATATCATCGTAAAATTAGAAGCAATTTGAAGCAAATTTAATTAATATTTAATGTGGCTAAGATCGTTTCTTCAAATCGTTAAATCTCCGAGATATGATTCTTTGATTAAAACTTTGGAAAAATGTAATCATGTTTGAGATAAAAAATCAAGCCAACTTCAAAATATTATATCTTAAGATCTAATTGAGATATCATCGTAAAATTAGAAGCAATTTGAAGCAAATTTAATTAATATTTAATGTGGCTAAGATCGTTTCTTTAAATCGTTAAATCTCCGAGATATGATTCTTTGATTAAAACTTTGCAAAAATTTAATTAAGCCTTAGATAAAAATCAAGCCAATTTCAAAATATTATATCTCAAGACCTAATTGAGATATCATGAGCAATTTGAAACAAATTTAATTAATAATTATTAATAGACATGTTTTCAGGAACGTTTTTGCTTCAAAATCTATAAATATATCTTCATGATTCAAATCAATAAAAATTCTAGCGTCTCTTCGAGATTTGAAAGTAAATCTCTTTTTATAAAACATTTTGTATCATTACCAAATTGTGTAAGAAACACAATGATAAATACAAAATATTCAAATCTAAACAATTATAAATGAACCTATATCATTACGATTAAAAAGTAATGGAATTCTAGATAAAAATATAAACAATTTCGTCATCAATCATCCTCAAATTTATAATATGAGTGTAATAAATTGATTAAAAGTGTTTCTCCTTTTAAAAGTGTATTAATCCCCAATATGAAGCTAATCTAATCAGTAATAATTAGATGAAATTATGCTCTAGAACGATTTCTCGTTTGAAGTGTTTACCCGCGATGAGATTTTATCTAAAACCCCTAAACCTTTCACATATCCGTACGACATTTAATCACGTTATCTAATTTATTATGTTGACACCAAACGTTATGATTGTGAAATACAATGTTGGCTATAAAAATATATTTAATCTAAAATATATTTTTATAAAAAAAAAATTTAACTTACTTCGGCTAAATCGGCTTCGTCTAACGCAGCATTCCCTAAAATTTTCAATTTTTTCGCTTGGCGTTTTAATTCTTCGTTCTCAAAATCCTCTTCGTTGAGATCTTTGAAATTTTCTTCCCATATTTGTTTTCTTTTAGCGGCGATTTCCATCGTTTTTGAAACCTAAATTATTTTATTATTTAATTTGATTTAAATTATTATTTTAATGCGATCTTACTAAAAGTGATTCTATTTCTTTATTTGATATATCGGTGGCATAGTTCCATTCGGCGTTTTGTAATTCGTTGCACATTTCCACCGCTTCATTTTGATATTCTTTTAAGTACTCCCCAAATTCTGCTTCTGTAAGTCTTGAGGTAACGACGCTTGCAGATTGGGACGATTTAAAGAAAACCCCAACGATTAAAACGAGCTTAAAAGAAAGATTTAATTCATGATTATTTATTTTTGTATTAATTAATACTCACAGAATAAATTCTCTTCATCTTAAAAAATTTTTTTGTTAACTCGCGCACTCATCAAATATTTTTCATCACCTTTGCAACTCACTTAATTTAACCCTTTATATACCTTTAAATTTTTTAATCTTCCGCCTTATCGATGAAAGTAAATAATAGATTACGAATATTGTTTTGCACTTAACTTGTTGTAAATAATAAATAAAATTTTGATGTTCCGCTTACAGAAGTCGATAACAAAATGACTTTGTTTCGTGATATGTTGTGAATTTTAATGATCAACAACGGCGAATCAAGCATTCGCCTAATCAAGGTTCTCTTCAATTATGTAAAATGTGCGCGCACGAAAATTATGCTCAAAATGGTTGCAAGAAACTTTCTCTTTTCCTCCATTTGGTACGATTCGATTGAAAAGTTAGAATGCAAATCGAATTGAGATAAATCAAAAAAAAAATATAATTATTAAGATTTATTTTCTTTCTTAAGATTTAATTTCCTCCCTTTCTTCCTGTAATTTTGATTCTCCTTCATTAAAAATTCTTTGAGCGGTTGGAAATATTCCAAAAGCGGTTTCGCCGATATTTTTGATTCGCCGGTTAATATTTTTAAAATGTAATTTGCATCTTTACTCGAACCGAGCTCTAAAGCTGATCTAAAAAATTAACGATATCGTTAATAACAAATACAATGATAACAAATTCCTGTTTGTTCGCAATCAAGCTATTTTAGTTATTGAAAAATAAGTGGCTACATGAAAATGTCATTAAAGATAAGTGTTTAAAGCATTTTAAATCATTTTTAAAAAGTAAAAAATCTAATTTTTTAGAAAAAAAGAAAGAATTTTTTTTATTTATAAAGAATCATCCTGTATATAATTAAAAAAAGCATGATTATATACAGGATGATTCATAAAACTGCTCCTTAACGTTCTGTTTATTAAAATAGAAACTGAAACTGTTTCTGAAATAAGAAGCATTTTGAAGCAAATTTATTTAGTATTTAAGGTGCCTAAGATCGCTCAATTTCTTGAGTCACCCTATATAAGAAAAGTAATTTAAGCAACTTTCAAAGAATCGTATCTCAAGAATTAATTGAGATATCGTCATGAAATAAGAAGCAATTTAAAGCAAATTTAATTAATATTTAATGTTCCAAACATTGTTTCTTTGAATCTTCAAAAATCTGAGCTATAATTAAAAGTTCACAAAATGTAAATAAAACAAAATTGAGATACAAATAATCGTATCTCAAAAATTAATTGAGATATTTCAATGAAATAAGAAACATTTTGAAGCAAATTTATTTAGGATTTAAAGTGCCGAAGATCGCCAAATTTTTTAAGTCACCCTGTATATAAAATGTAAATCATGCAATTTTCAATCAATCGTATCTCAAGAACTAATTGAGATATCGCAATGAAATAAAAAACAAATTGAAGCAAACTCAATTAATATTTAATGTGACTAAGATCGTTTCTTCAAATCGTTAAATTTCCGAGATATGATTTTTGATTCAAACTTTGCAAAAATGAAATTATGTTTTAGATAAAAATCAGACCAATTTGAGAACAGAGATATCTCAATGAAATAAGAAACATTTTGAAGCAAATTTATTTAGGATTTAAAGTGTCGAAGATCGCCCAATTTATTGAGTCACCCTGTATATAAGATGTAAATCAAGCAATTTTCAAAGAATCGTATCTCAAGAACTAATTGAGATATCGTCATGAAATAAGAAGCAATTTAAAGCAAATTTAATTAATATTTAATGTTCCAAACATCGTTTCTTCAAATCTTCAAAAATCTGAGCTATGATTAAAAGTTTACAAAATGTGATTATATGATGTGTTAAGTAAAATTTTCAAAGAATCATATCTCAAGAATTAATTGAGATATCTCAATGAAATAAGAAACATTTTGAAGCAAATCTATTTAGGATTTAGGGTGTCTAAGATCGCTCAATTTCCTGAGTCACCCTGTATATGAAATGTAAATTATGCAATTTTCAAAGAATCGTATCTCAAGAACTAATTGAGATATCATCTTGAAATAAGAAGCAATTTAAAGCAAATTTAATTAATATTTAATGTTCCAAACATCGTTTCTTCAAATCTTCAAAAATCTGAGCTATGATTAAAAGTTTACAAAATGTGATTATATGTGTTAAGTAAAATTTTCAAAGAATCATATCTCAAGAATTAATTGAGATATCTCAATGAAATAAGAAACATTTTGAAGCAAATCTATTTAGGATTTAGGGTGTCTAAGATCGCTCAATTTCCTGAGTCACCCTGTATATGAAATGTAAATTATGCAATTTTCAAAGAATCGTATCTCAAGAACTAATTGAGATATCATCTTGAAATAAGAAGCAATTTAAAGCAAATTTAATTAATATTTAATGGTTCAACATCGTTTCTTCAAATCTTCAACAATCTGAGTTATGATTGAAAGTTTACAAAATGTGATTATGTGTTAAGTAAAATTTTCAAAGAATCATATCTCAAGAATTAATTGAGATATCTCAATGAAATAAGAAACATTTTGAAGCAAATCTATTTAGGGTGTCTAAGATCGCTCAATTTCCTGAGTCACCCTGTATATGAAATGTAAATTATGCAATTTTCAAAGAATCGTATCTCAAGAACTAATTGAGATATCATCATGAAATAAGAAGCGATTTAAAGCAAATTTAATTAATATTTAATGCTCCAAACATCGTTTCTTCAAATCTTCAAAAATCTGAGTTATGATTGAATGTTTACAAAATGTGATTATGTGTTAAGTAAAATTTTCAAAGAATCATATCTCAAGAATTAATTGAGATATCTCAATGAAATAAGAAACATTTTGAAGCAAATCTATTTAGGATTTAGGGTGTCTAAGATCGCTCAATTTCCTGAGTCACCCTGTATATGAAGTGTAAATTATGCAATTTTCAAAGAATCGTATCTCAAGAACTAATTGAGATATCATCATGAAATAAGAAGCGATTTAAAGCAAATTTAATTAATATTTAATGCTCCAACATCGTTTCTTCAAATCTTCAACAATCTGAGTTATGATTGAAAGTTTACAAAATGTGATTATGTGTTAAGTAAAATTTTCAAAGAATCATATCTCAAGAATTAATTGAGATATCTCAATGAAATAAGAAACATTTTGAAGCGAATCTATTTAGGATTTGGGGTGTCTAAGATCGCTCAATTTCCTGAGTCACCCTGTATATGAAATGTAAATTATGCAATTTTCAAAGAATCGTATCTCAAGAACTAATTGAGATATCATCTTGAAATAAGAAGCAATTTAAAGCAAATTTAATTAATATTTAATGGTCCAACATCGTTTCTTCAAATCTTCAACAATTTGAGTTATGATTGAAAGTTTACAAAATGTGATTATGTGTTAAGTAAAATTTTCAAAGAATCATATCTCAAGAATTAATTGAGATATCTCAATGAAATAAGAAACATTTTGAAGCAAATCTATTTAGGATTTAGGGTGTCTAAGATCGCTCAATTTCCTGAGTCACCCTGTATATGAAGTGTAAATTATGCAATTTTCAAAGAATCGTATCTCAAGAACTAATTGAGATATCATCATGAAATAAGAAGCAATTTAAAGCAAATTTAATTAATATTTAATGCTCCAACATCGTTTCTTCAAATCTTCAACAATCTGAGTTATGATTGAAAGTTTACAAAATGTGATTATGTGTTAAGTAAAATTTTCAAAGAATCATATCTCAAGAATTAATTGAGACATCTCAATGAAATAAGAAACATTTTGAAGCGAATCTATTTAGGATTTGGGGTGTCTAAGATCGCTCAATTTCCTGAGTCACCCTGTATATGAAATGTAAATTATGCAATTTTCAAAGAATCGTATCTCAAGAACTAATTGAGATATCGTCATGAAATAAGAAGCGATTTAAAGCAAATTTAATTAATATTTAATGCTCCAACATCGTTTCTTCAAATCTTCAACAATCTGAGTTATGATTGAAAGTTTACAAAATGTGATTATGTGTTAAGTAAAATTTTCAAAGAATCATATCTCAAGAATTAATTGAGATATCTCAATGAAATAAGAAACATTTTGAAGCAAATCTATTTAGGATTTAGGGTGTCTAAGATCGCTCAATTTCCTGAGTCACCCTGTATATGAAATGTAAATTATGCAATTTTCAAAGAATCGTATCTCAAGAACTAATTGAGATATCATCTTGAAATAAGAAGCAATTTAAAGCAAATTTAATTAATATTTAATGCTCCAACATCGTTTCTTCAAATCTTCAACAATCTGAGTTATGATTGAAAGTTTACAAAATGTGATTATGTGTTAAGTAAAATTTTCAAAGAATCATATCTCAAGAATTAATTGAGATATCTCAATGAAATAAGAAACATTTTGAAGCGAATCTATTTAGGATTTGGGGTGTCTAAGATCGCTCAATTTCCTGAGTCACCCTGTATATGAAATGTAAATTATGCAATTTTCAAAGAATCGTATCTCAAGAACTAATTGAGATATCGTCATGAAATAAGAAGCGATTTAAAGCAAATTTAATTAATATTTAATGCTCCAACATCGTTTCTTCAAATCTTCAACAATCTGAGTTATGATTGAAAGTTTACAAAATGTGATTATGTGTTAAGTAAAATTTTCAAAGAATCATATCTCAAGAATTAATTGAGATATCTCAATGAAATAAGAAACATTTTGAAGCAAATCTATTTAGGATTTAGGGTGTCTAAGATCGCTCAATTTCCTGAGTCACCCTGTATATGAAATGTAAATTATGCAATTTTCAAAGAATCGTATCTCAAGAACTAATTGAGATATCATCTTGAAATAAGAAGCAATTTAAAGCAAATTTAATTAATATTTAATGCTCCAACATCGTTTCTTCAAATCTTCAACAATCTGAGTTATGATTGAAAGTTTACAAAATGTGATTATGTGTTAAGTAAAATTTTCAAAGAATCATATCTCAAGAATTAATTGAGATATCTCAATGAAATAAGAAACATTTTGAAGCGAATCTATTTAGGATTTGGGGTGTCTAAGATCGCTCAATTTCCTGAGTCACCCTGTATATGAAATGTAAATTATGCAATTTTCAAAGAATCGTATCTCAAGAACTAATTGAGATATCGTCATGAAATAAGAAGCGATTTAAAGCAAATTTAATTAATATTTAATGCTCCAACATCGTTTCTTCAAATCTTCAACAATCTGAGTTATGATTGAAAGTTTACAAAATGTGATTATGTGTTAAGTAAAATTTTCAAAGAATCATATCTCAAGAATTAATTGAGATATCTCAATGAAATAAGAAACATTTTGAAGCAAATCTATTTAGGATTTAGGGTGTCTAAGATCGCTCAATTTCCTGAGTCACCCTGTATATGAAATGTAAATTATGCAATTTTCAAAGAATCGTATCTCAAGAACTAATTGAGATATCATCTTGAAATAAGAAGCAATTTAAAGCAAATTTAATTAATATTTAATGCTCCAACATCGTTTCTTCAAATCTTCAACAATCTGAGTTATGATTGAAAGTTTACAAAATGTGATTATGTGTTAAGTAAAATTTTCAAAGAATCATATCTCAAGAATTAATTGAGATATCTCAATGAAATAAGAAACATTTTGAAGCGAATCTATTTAGGATTTGGGGTGTCTAAGATCGCTCAATTTCCTGAGTCACCCTGTATATGAAATGTAAATTATGCAATTTTCAAAGAATCGTATCTCAAGAACTAATTGAGATATCGTCATGAAATAAGAAGCGATTTAAAGCAAATTTAATTAATATTTAATGCTCCAACATCGTTTCTTCAAATCTTCAACAATCTGAGTTATGATTGAAAGTTTACAAAATGTGATTATGTGTTAAGTAAAATTTTCAAAGAATCATATCTTAAGAATTAATTGAGACATCTCAATGAAATAAGAAACATTTTGAAGCGAATCTATTTAGGATTTGGGGTGTCTAAGATCGCTCAATTTCCTGAGTCACCCTGTATATGAAATGTAAATTATGCAATTTTCAAAGAATCGTATCTCAAGAACTAATTGAGATATCGTCATGAAATAAGAAGCGATTTAAAGCAAATTTAATTAATATTTAATGCTCCAACATCGTTTCTTCAAATCTTCAACAATCTGAGTTATGATTGAAAGTTTACAAAATGTGATTATGTGTTAAGTAAAATTTTCAAAGAATCATATCTCAAGAATTAATTGAGATATCTCAATGAAATAAGAAACATTTTGAAGCAAATCTATTTAGGATTTAGGGTGTCTAAGATCGCTCAATTTCCTGAGTCACCCTGTATATGAAATGTAAATTATGCAATTTTCAAAGAATCGTATCTCAAGAACTAATTGAGATATCATCTTGAAATAAGAAGCAATTTAAAGCAAATTTAATTAATATTTAATGCTCCAACATCGTTTCTTCAAATCTTCAACAATCTGAGTTATGATTGAAAGTTTACAAAATGTGATTATGTGTTAAGTAAAATTTTCAAAGAATCATATCTCAAGAATTAATTGAGATATCTCAATGAAATAAGAAACATTTTGAAGCGAATCTATTTAGGATTTGGGGTGTCTAAGATCGCTCAATTTCCTGAGTCACCCTGTATATGAAATGTAAATTATGCAATTTTCAAAGAATCGTATCTCAAGAACTAATTGAGATATCGTCTTGAAATAAGAAGCAATTTAAAGCAAATTTAATTAATATTTAATGGTCCAACATCGTTTCTTCAAATCTTCAAAAATCTGAGCTATGATTAATAGTTTAAAAAATGTGATTATATGTGTTAAGTAAAATTTTCAAAGAATCGTATCTCAAGAACTAATTGAGATATCGTCATGAAATAAGAAGCAATTTAAAGAAAATTTAATTAATATTTAATGTTCCAAACATTGTTTCTTTAAATCTTCAAAAATCTGAGCTATAATTAAAAGTTCACAAAATGTAAACAAAGCAAAATTGAGATACAACGAATCGTATCTCAAGAATTAATTGAGATATCTCAATGAAATAAGAAATATTTTGAAGCAAATTTATTTAGTATTTAAGGTGCCTAAGATCGCTCAATTTCTTGAGTCACCTGTATATAAGATATAAATTAAGCAATTTTTAAAGAACCATATCTGAAGAACTAATTGAGATATCCCAATGAAATAAAAAGCATATTGAAGTAAATTTAGTTAATATTTAATGTGTTTAAGATCGTTTCTTCAAATCTTAAAATCCCCGAGATATAATTCTTTATTAAAACTTTTCAAAAATGTAATTATACGTTTTAAATAAAAATCAAGCCAATTTCAAAACATCATATCTCAAGACCTAATTGAGATATCATCATTAAATAAGTAGCAATTTAAAGCAAATTTAATTAATGTTCCAAACATTATTTTTTCAAATCTTCAAAAATCTGAGATATGATTAAAAGTTTATAAAATGTAAATAAAACAAAATTGAGATACAAAGAATCGTATCTCAAGAAGTAATTGTGATATCCCAGTGAAATAAATAAAATACAGATTGAAGTAAATTTAGTTAATATTTAATGTACCTAAAATCGTTGCCTCAAATCTTTAAATCTCCGAGATATGATTTTTGATTAAAACTTTGCAAAAAATTATGTTTTAGATAAAAGCCAATTTCAAAATATCATATCTCAAGACCTAATTCCAAACATTATTTCTTCAAATTTTCAAAAATTTAAGCTATAATTAAAAGTTCATAAAATGTAATTTTCAATTAATCGTATCTCAAGAATTAATTGAGATATCTCAATGAAATAAGAAACATTTTGAACCAAGCTTATTTAGTAATTAATGCATAAATTTTCACATCTCAAGTTATTATTTTTTGAGTAAATGTTAAAAATCGTATCTCAAAATCTAATTGAGATATCGCAGTAAATTAATTATTTTAATATTAATATAAAAAAAATTGTTAATTAATAAAATTATTGCCATGTTTTGTTGATATCTTATCGCATATTTAACCCAATTATGCACATAGTTTCTACTCCACATATGTTTTATGCTTTATTAAGAAATGTTTGCCATCATACATCAAGCATTTTGATAATTGGAACATTTCTCGCTTTAATTATTTATGACGCATTCATTAATTAATAAATTTTATGATAACTTACTTTAATAATTCCCCGGCTTTAGTTGAATTATAAAAATCGCATTCGTGTAGAGGAGCCGTGAATGGAACATCGGGGTGGTATTCCCCAGCTTTGATGCATAATCCTTTATAGATTTGGAATTCCATGATTGTGGCTAAAAAATAACTTAAAAAGGAATAATCTAATTTTATTTTGATTAAATTATTTTTATCGTTACGATATAAATTGGGTATCAGCGGCCACGTGGTATTTACTTCCGGGATCGAAATCCTTGGAATTTCTGCCCACCGGCGGTTTAACTTTTTGGATCCCCTTCCTGGAATTAAAATTATCTTATTAAAACCGCACCAAAAAAAAATTTTTTAATCAATTAATTTTATCACCTATAACTCCACCAAGCATCGTTCCAATTATCCTCGCTAATTGCCCCGCTAAAAACATCCCATCTCCATTTATCCAAAATTAAGGCGTAAGGCAACATTGTTATGTAAGTCGCAGCGAGGGAAATCAAATTATTAATCGTCGTTTCATTGGTTATTTTATAATTTTCGTTTAATAATCCGATTTTGATTAAATGTTGGGGGGTCATCACCGATAATACGATCACATCGCCGATTGCTTCGTGAAAAGCGGGATTTGGGGCGTCTTTGAACGTAATCGGCTGATTTTTGTATTGCAACGAGTATTGTATGTGCCCCAATTCGTGGTGGATCATAAAAAAATCGTGTTGATTCACCTGGGCGCATACGCTAATTCGAAAATCGTCGTTTCGACAAAATTCCCAAGCCATTGGGTGACAAATCATTTTCGTTTTTGACGGTTTTTCAATTACTCCTTTTTCCCCGAAAGCCATTGACATATCCTCCAAGTTTAGGGAGGTGAAGAATTCGTTTGCTGTTTTAAATATTTTTAAAACGGTGTAATTTTGGGTTTTTAAAGATGTTGTGAGATCGATTAAGGGGGAGTCGGGGTATGGGAGGATTTTTGGGAGGATGTTCGTCCAAGTTTGGGCGTGAATGTTGCCTTAAAATAATTTTTTTGTTATCGATTTATGCGAGATTAGATTTTTTTTTACCGGTTAAATGAGCGGGAATTAACCCATCCGAGACGTCTATTTTATCACCGTAAAATTTTTTGAGTTTGTTTAACACGAAAAAATGTAATTCATCATATAAAGGTTTAATTTCGTTCCAAAGATTATCCACGATTATATCTAAATGGGGGATTTCAAATTCGCTTCTCCAATACTCCCCAATATCGGAATAATCTCAAAAATAACATTATTAATAAATCATTATTTAAACAATTTGATTCAATTACTATCCGATTTTGCTATTTTATTCTTCAATTGGACGTATTTTTTAAAAAACGGTTTAATTTTTGAGCCGGTTTGTGCTCGATATTGGGCCCAATAATACGAAAGTTCTTTTAAATCTTTCGATTTAGAAAAAATCTCTTCTATATCTAAAAAAAATTTTATTTTATGAGGATAAAATTAAAAGTTAAAAAATAAAATGATGATTACTTGGTTCTAAAGATAACCCGGAAAGTTTTAGATCGCAAATTTTTCTTTTAAACGGACAAACCGTCGCTTTGCTGTAAATTGCCGTCATTTCGTTTATTATATCTGTTAACTAAACCACCAAAAAGTTATTATTTTGAATTAAAATTTTTTAATCTTACTTCTTCATATTCGTCGTCTTCTAAAGCAGCATCTGAAAGTTTACCAAGAACGTTTGCATGCCTTTTAGTAAATTCTTTCGTCAATCTTAATTTGTGAAGATCTTTAAAATAATTATCATAAAAAAATTTTGTAGCTTTCGTAAAAACCAAACTTTGTTCGTTCTACAAAAAACAAATCCTTAATTAATCAAACAAGAATCAATTAATTTTACATAAAAATCTTCTTTCGTCGAATTATCCAAATCCAAACTATACTCCCAATTAGCCACATTATAATCATAACACATCTTCGTTTGGTTCTTCTCATACTCCCCCAATAAAAACGTTTCGAAATCATCCTCCGAACGAAACGTTAAAACGCCCGAAATTAACGTTAATAAATTAATTAAACAGAAAAATTTTAAATTTCTCTTCATTTTTTAATCGAATCGTTACGGATAATAAACGATCTTAAAAAAAGATGTGGGTTAAAAACCGATTGTTCTTTATAAATATCATGATTAATAATAATAATCATGATTTTTAATAAAATGTTTAAACAAAATGAATTTGTGAGTGCGATTTTTTTCGGTATAATTTTAGCGGATTTTTTCGACCCCGCTAACAATGCCGAATACAAATTTTCCACCGAAGAAGAGTTTTTGCATTTCCTTTCGACCGAATTCGAAAAGAACCAAACTGAAGAATGCAAGCTTTTAAATTTGGCCGGATACAATTACAACGTTCATTTAACCGATGAGAATGAAGATTTTTTAGTAAGAAATAATGAAATTTTGATATAACGAATTAATTATTTTATGTTTTAATTAATTTTTTGAGAATTTGTTGGATAATTTCTTAAAGAATCTGTACTCTGATTGGAATGTAATCTTATTTGAATTCTTTTAATAAGCTTTATTATCTTATAATAAAGACGATTTCAACGATTACTCACTCAATCAATTCAGATCTATATCTTTCTTTATATAGATAGGAAATAATTAAGAGCCAAAAAGGCTTCTTAATCAATTTTTGATAAAAAAATTATCTTAATATTAATATCATCCTTAGCTATAAATAAACACATTATTTCGTAACATTGAGTCTTGTTTGGGTTGATTTAAATCCTCTCAGACAAGAAATCCTCCATTATTTTATCACAAGATACCAAAGCCAATATTTTAGACTTCCTGTCTGGTGGGTGCTGGTATAATTAAGATAAAGTTGACAGTCATCTTTATAAAGATGATAAGAATACTGCTTTAACTTTGAGAATAATTTGATTTTAAATAAGAGTGATTCAGAAATAATT
Source organism: Onthophagus sagittarius (assembly GCA_036711965.1). NCBI lineage: Eukaryota > Metazoa > Arthropoda > Insecta > Coleoptera > Scarabaeidae > Onthophagus > Onthophagus sagittarius. Next base: position 17,671,809 of record JASERS010000010.1, on the reverse strand, counting down.
CTTAAGCTAGATATTCCTAAATTCGGTTAAAACATTCGAATAAAAACAAAAATTGATCCAAAAATTTACCTGATTACCAGGAATAGATTTCAAACATTAATTTGAGAGCTATAATCCAACATTTGTCGATGCAAATCATGTTTAGAGAAGAACTTCTTTCTTTGAGCTTCATTTATATTGTCCTTAACTTCTTGTTCCATTAACAGCTCTCCATAAACCAGTCAGAGTTGCATAGTGAATGTATTATGTATTATGAAAGAACCCAGCATTATTAAATGCCTTACTAAATCCCTCTCTATAAGTCGTGATTTGATACTAAATCCTTAATTTTAGAGGAAAAATTGTTCTTAATATGTACAGTGTGTTAACTAATTATCGTACCCGAAATCTACGCAACCAATATCAATATCAGTATTGGTATTGCAACGCGACGAATATTTGCGTTATAATTATTTGAAATAATTTTTTCGAGAAATGCTATTAAAAGTTGACTTTTATAACGTCGAAATCTGCGAAACGTTGGTTGAATTGCTGTATACAGCTTTGTAAGGAATAAACCCAACTATCGTCCGCATTCTGCGTACCGCTTCGATAATGTGCCATAAAAATAAAGGCATCATGTTCCGGTGTGAACGTCATAACGAAAGAAATAAAAGTCTGAAAGAAATTCTCATTGAACGTTTTCGTTATTTTAATTTGCTTATTGACTTACCGCTTAAATCAATCGCTAGAAACAACGATAGCTCTAAGAAGAACTGTTTAGAAAAATATAAAGGCAGCAAAAAATGGTTAAATCGCGACAATAACGTTCGATCTGCTCTCAACGTCTGGTTAAAATCTGGTTACTAATTTAAAAATATTGCCGTTACTACTACACTATGAGATAGACAACCAACATTACAACGTGACGTAGGTTACGATAATTATTTAACACACTATATAAGTATATAAATCCTCGTATAAGACGATTTTGTACTCACTCTAACGAAATTGCGAGGCGCTGCATTTGAAATATTGACACAAAATCGTTCATTTAGGAAGATTGCAGCGCAACCTCAAGCGACCTCGGCAAAGTGAGAATAAAATCGTCTTATTGGAGACTTATACATTTACTAAAGATATACAAGGAATGATTTTGCCTCAAATCGCCGAGGTCGCTTGCGGGCGAGGCTCTGAATCTAAAATCTTTATATAAAACTGTTCATTCTAGAAAAATGTAGCGCCTTGCTCGCAAGCGACCTCGGCTAAGTGATTATAAAATCGTCTTATAGGAGGCTTATATATTTACTAAAGATATACAAGGAATGATTTCGCCTCAAATCGCCGAGGACGCTTGCGGGCAAGGCGCTGGATCTAAAATATTTATATAAAACCGTTCATTCTAGAAGAATGTAGCGCCTCGCCCGCAAGCGACCTCGGCTGAGAGAGGATAAAATCGTCTTGTAGGAGGTTTATATATTTTCTAAGATATACAAGGAACGATTTCGCTTCAAATCGTCGAGGTCGCTTGCGGGCGAGGCGCTGGATCTAAAATCTTTATATAAAACTGTTCATTCTAGAAGAATGTAACGCCTCGCCCGCAAGCGACCTCAGCTGAGTGAGGATAAAATCGTCTTATAGAAGGCTTATACATTTTCTAAGATATACAAGGAACAATTTCGCTTCAAATCGCCGAGGTCGCTTGCGGGCGAGGCGCTAGTTTTGAAATGTCAACACGAAATCGTTCATTTTGGTAATTTGTAACGCCTCGCCCGCAAGCGACCTCGGCAGAGTGAGTATAAAATAGTCTTATAGGAGGTTTATATATTTACTAAGATATACAAGGAACGATTTTGCCTCAAATTGTCGAGGTCGCTTGTGGGCGAGGTGCTGCATTTGAAATATTGATACGAAATCGTTCATTTTCGAAGATTGTAGCGCCTCTCCCGGAAGCGACCTTGGCAAAGTGAGAATAAAATCATCTTATTGGAGACTTATACATTTACTAAGATATACAAGGAAAGATTTCGTCTTAAATTGTCGAGGTCGCTTGCGGGCGAGGCACTGATTTAGAAATGTCAACACGAAATCGTTCATTTTGGTAATTTGTAACGCCTCGCCCGCAAGCGACCTCGGCAGAGTGAGTATAAAATAGTCTTATAGGAGGTTTATATATTTACTAAGATATACAAGGAACGATTTTGCCTCAAATTGCCGAGGTCGCTTGCGGCCGAGGCACTGGTTTTGAAATGTTAACACGAAATTGTTCCTTTTGGTAATTTGTAGGGCCTCGCCCGCAAGTGACCTCGGCTGAGTAAGGCTATAATCGTCTTATAAGAGGCTTATACATTTACTAAGATATACAAGGAACGATTTCGCCTCAAATCGCCGAGGTTGCTTGCGAGCGAGGCGCTAGTTTTGAAATGTCAACACGAAATCGTTCATTTCGGTAGTTTGTGGCGTCTCGCCCGCAAGCGACCTTGGTAGAGTGAGAATAAAATCGTGTTATAGGAGGCTTATACATTTACTAAGATATACAAGGAACGATTTTGCCTCAAATTGCCGAGGTCGCTTGCGGCCGAGGCACTGGTTTTGAAATGTCAACACGAAATTGTTCCTTTTGGTAATTTGTAGGGCCTCGCCCGCAAGCGACCTCGGCTGAGTGAGGATAAAATCGTCTTATAGGCATCTTTATAGATTTACTAAGATATAAAAGGAACGATTTTGTCTCAAATCGCCGAGGTCGCTTGCGGGCGAGGCACTGGTTTGGAAATGTCAACACAAAATCGTTCCTTTTGATAATTTGTAGCGCCTCGCCCGCAAGCGACCTCGGCAGAGTGAGGATAAAATCGTCTTATAGGAGACTTTATATATTTACTAAGATATACAAGGAACGATTTTGCCTCAAATTGCCGAGGTCGTTTGTGGGTGAGGCACCGATTTTGAAATGTCAACACGAAATCGTTCCTTTTGGTAATTTATAGGGCCTCGCCCGCTACGCGACCTCGGCTGAGTGAGGATAAAATCGTCTTATAGGCAACTTTATAGATTTACTAAGATATACAAGGAACGATTTTGCCTCAAATCGCCGAGGTCGCTTGCGGGCGAGGCACTGGTTTTGAAATGTCAACACGAAATTGTTCCTTTTGGTAATTTGTAGGGCCTCGCCCGCAAGCGACCTCGGCTGAGTAAGGCTAAAATCGTCTTATAATAGGCTTATACATTTACTAAGATATACAAGGAACGATTTTGCCTCAAATTGTCGAGGTCGCTTGTGGGCGAGGTGCTGCATTTGAAATATTGATACGAAATCGTTCATTTTCGAAGATTGTAGCGCCTCTCCCGGAAGCGACCTTGGCAAAGTGAGAATAAAACCATCTTATTGGAGACTTATACATTTACTAAGATATACAAAGAAAGATTTCGTCTCAAATTGTCGAGGTCGCTTGCGGGCGAGGCACTGATTTAGAAATGTCAACACGAAATCGTTCCTTTTGGTAATTTATAGGGCCTCGCCCGCTACGCGACCTCGGCTGAGTGAGGATAAAATCGTCTTATAGGCATCTTTATAGATTTACTAAGATATAAAAGGAACGATTTTGTCTCAAATCGCCGAGGTCGCTTGCGGGCGAGGCACTGGTTTGGAAATGTCAACACAAAATCGTTCCTTTTGATAATTTGTAGCGCCTCGCCCGCAAGCGACCTCGGCAGAGTGAGGATAAAATCGTCTTATAGGAGACTTTATATATTTACTAAGATATACAAGGAACGATTTTGCCTCAAATTGCCGAGGTCGTTTGTGGGTGAGGCACCGATTTTGAAATGTCAACACGAAATCGTTCCTTTTGGTAATTTATAGGGCCTCGCCCGCTACGCGACCTCGGCTGAGTGAGGATAAAATCGTCTTATAGGCAACTTTATAGATTTACTAAGATATACAAGGAACGATTTTGCCTCAAATCGCCGAGGTCGCTTGCGGGCGAGGCACTGGTTTTGAAATGTCAACACGAAATTGTTCCTTTTGGTAATTTGTAGGGCCTCGCCCGCAAGCGACCTCGGCTGAGTAAGGCTAAAATCGTCTTATAATAGGCTTATACATTTACTAAGATATACAAGGAACGATTTTGCCTCAAATTGTCGAGGTCGCTTGTGGGCGAGGTGCTGCATTTGAAATATTGATACGAAATCGTTCATTTTCGAAGATTGTAGCGCCTCTCCCGGAAGCGACCTTGGCAAAGTGAGAATAAAACCATCTTATTGGAGACTTATACATTTATTAAGATATACAAAGAAAGATTTCGTCTCAAATTGTCGAGGTCGCTTGCGGGCGAGGCACTGATTTAGAAATGTCAACACGAAATCGTTCCTTTTGGTAATTTATAGGGCCTCGCCCGCTACGCGACCTCTGCTGAGTGAGGATAAAATCGTCTTATAGGCATCTTTATAGATTTACTAAGATATAAAAGGAACGATTTTGTCTCAAATCGCCGAGGTCGCTTGCAGGCGAGGCACTGGTTTGGAAATGTCAACACAAAATCGTTCCTTTTGATAATTTGTAGCGCCTCGCCCGCAAGCGACCTCGGCAGAGTGAGGATAAAATCGTCTTATAGGAGACTTTATATATTTACTAAGATATACAAGGAACGATTTTGCCTCAAATTGCCGAGGTCGCTTGTGGGCGAGGTGCTGCATTTGAAATATTGATACGAAATCGTTCATTTTCGAAGATTGTAGCGCCTCTCCCGGAAGCGACCTTGGCAAAGTGAGAATAAAACCATCTTATTGGAGACTTATACATTTACTAAGATATACAAAGAAAGATTTCGTCTCAAATTGTCGAGGTCGCTTGCGGGCGAGGCACTGATTTAGAAATGTCAACACGAAATCGTTCCTTTTGGTAATTTATAGGGCCTCGCCCGCTACGCGACCTCGGCTGAGTGAGGATAAAATCGTCTTATAGGCATCTTTATAGATTTACTAAGATATAAAAGGAACGATTTTGTCTCAAATCGCCGAGGTCGCTTGCGGGCGAGGCACTGGTTTGGAAATGTCAACACAAAATCGTTCCTTTTGATAATTTGTAGCGCCTCGCCCGCAAGCGACCTCGGCAGAGTGAGGATAAAATCGTCTTATAGGAGACTTTATATATTTACTAAGATATACAAGGAACGATTTTGCCTCAAATTGCCGAGGTCGTTTGTGGGTGAGGCACCGATTTTGAAATGTCAACACGAAATCGTTCCTTTTGGTAATTTATAGGGCCTCGCCCGCTACGCGACCTCGGCTGAGTGAGGATAAAATCGTCTTATAGGCAACTTTATAGATTTACTAAGATATACAAGGAACGATTTTGCCTCAAATCGCCGAGGTCGCTTGCGGGCGAGGCACTGGTTTTGAAATGTCAACACGAAATTGTTCCTTTTGGTAATTTGTAGGGCCTCGCCCGCAAGCGACCTCGGCTGAGTAAGGCTAAAATCGTCTTATAATAGGCTTATACATTTACTAAGATATACAAGGAACGATTTTGCCTCAAATTGTCGAGGTCGCTTGTGGGCGAGGTGCTGCATTTGAAATATTGATACGAAATCGTTCATTTTCGAAGATTGTAGCGCCTCTCCCGGAAGCGACCTTGGCAAAGTGAGAATAAAACCATCTTATTGGAGACTTATACATTTATTAAGATATACAAAGAAAGATTTCGTCTCAAATTGTCGAGGTCGCTTGCGGGCGAGGCACTGATTTAGAAATGTCAACACGAAATCGTTCCTTTTGGTAATTTATAGGGCCTCGCCCGCTACGCGACCTCTGCTGAGTGAGGATAAAATCGTCTTATAGGCATCTTTATAGATTTACTAAGATATAAAAGGAACGATTTTGTCTCAAATCGCCGAGGTCGCTTGCAGGCGAGGCACTGGTTTGGAAATGTCAACACAAAATCGTTCCTTTTGATAATTTGTAGCGCCTCGCCCGCAAGCGACCTCGGCAGAGTGAGGATAAAATCGTCTTATAGGAGACTTTATATATTTACTAAGATATACAAGGAACGATTTTGCCTCAAATTGCCGAGGTCGTTTGTGGGTGAGGCACCGATTTTGAAATGTCAACACGAAATCGTTCCTTTTGGTAATTTATAGGGCCTCGCCCGCTACGCGACCTCGGCTGAGTGAGGATAAAATCGTCTTATAGGCAACTTTATAGATTTACTAAGATATACAAGGAACGATTTTGCCTCAAATCGCCGAGGTCGCTTGCGGGCGAGGCACTGGTTTTGAAATGTCAACACGAAATTGTTCCTTTTGGTAATTTGTAGGGCCTCGCCCGCAAGCGACCTCGGCTGAGTAAGGCTAAAATCGTCTTATAATAGGCTTATACATTTACTAAGATATACAAGGAACGATTTTGCCTCAAATTGTCGAGGTCGCTTGTGGGCGAGGTGCTGCATTTGAAATATTGATACGAAATCGTTCATTTTCGAAGATTGTAGCGCCTCTCCCGGAAGCGACCTTGGCAAAGTGAGAATAAAACCATCTTATTGGAGACTTATACATTTATTAAGATATACAAAGAAAGATTTCGTCTCAAATTGTCGAGGTCGCTTGCGGGCGAGGCACTGATTTAGAAATGTCAACACGAAATCGTTCCTTTTGGTAATTTATAGGGCCTCGCCCGCTACGCGACCTCGGCTGAGTGAGGATAAAATCGTCTTATAGGCATCTTTATAGATTTACTAAGATATAAAAGGAACGATTTTGTCTCAAATCGCCGAGGTCGCTTGCGGGCGAGGCACTGGTTTGGAAATGTCAACACAAAATCGTTCCTTTTGATAATTTGTAGCGCCTCGCCCGCAAGCGACCTCGGCAGAGTGAGGATAAAATCGTCTTATAGGAGACTTTATATATTTACTAAGATATACAAGGAACGATTTTGCCTCAAATTGCCGAGGTCGTTTGTGGGTGAGGCACCGATTTTGAAATGTCAACACGAAATCGTTCCTTTTGGTAATTTATAGGGCCTCGCCCGCTACGCGACCTCGGCTGAGTGAGGATAAAATCGTCTTATAGGCAACTTTATAGATTTACTAAGATATACAAGGAACGATTTTGCCTCAAATCGCCGAGGTCGCTTGCGGGCGAGGCACTGGTTTTGAAATGTCAACACGAAATTGTTCCTTTTGGTAATTTGTAGGGCCTCGCCCGCAAGCGACCTCGGCTGAGTAAGGCTAAAATCGTCTTATAATAGGCTTATACATTTACTAAGATATACAAGGAACGATTTTGCCTCAAATTGTCGAGGTCGCTTGTGGGCGAGGTGCTGCATTTGAAATATTGATACGAAATCGTTCATTTTCGAAGATTGTAGCGCCTCTCCCGGAAGCGACCTTGGCAAAGTGAGAATAAAACCATCTTATTGGAGACTTATACATTTATTAAGATATACAAAGAAAGATTTCGTCTCAAATTGTCGAGGTCGCTTGCGGGCGAGGCACTGATTTAGAAATGTCAACACGAAATCGTTCCTTTTGGTAATTTATAGGGCCTCGCCCGCTACGCGACCTCTGCTGAGTGAGGATAAAATCGTCTTATAGGCATCTTTATAGATTTACTAAGATATAAAAGGAACGATTTTGTCTCAAATCGCCGAGGTCGCTTGCGGGCGAGGCACAGGTTTGGAAATGTCAACACAAAATCGTTCCTTTTGATAATTTGTAGCGCCTCGCCCGCAAGCGACCTCGGCAGAGTGAGGATAAAATCGTCTTATAGGAGACTTTATATATTTACTAAGATATACAAGGAACGATTTTGCCTCAAATTGCCGAGGTCGTTTTCGGGTGAGGCACCGATTTTGAAATGTCAACACGAAATCGTTCCTTTTGGTAATTTATAGGGCCTCGCCCGCTACGCGACCTCGGCTGAGTGAGGATAAAATCGTCTTATAGGCATCTTTATAGATTTACTAAGATATAAAAGGAACGATTTTGTCTCAAATCGCCGAGGTCGCTTGCGGGCGAGGCACTGGTTTGGAAATGTCAACACAAAATCGTTCCTTTTGATAATTTGTAGCGCCTCGCCCGCAAGCGACCTCGGCAGAGTGAGGATAAAATCGTCTTATAGGAGACTTTATATATTTACTAAGATATACAAGGAACGATTTTGCCTCAAATCGCCGAGGTCGCTTGCGGGCGAGGCACTGGTTTTGAAATGTCAACACATAATCGTTCTTTTTGGTAATTTGTAGCGCCTCGCCCGCTGCGCGACCTCGGCGGAGTGGGAATAAAATCGTCTTATAGGAGGTTTTTTATATTTACTAAGATATACAAGGAACGATTTCGTCTCAAATCGCCGAGGTCGCTTGTGGGCGAGGCGCTACAATCTTCTAAAATGAACGATTTCGTGTTAATGTCTCAAATCGAGCTCCTCGCCCGTTACGCGACCTCGGCGAAGTGGGAATAAAATCGTGTATACGAGACTTTATATATTTACTGAGATTCGATTTCGGCTCAAATCGTCAACACGAAATCATTCCTTTTGGTAATTTGTAGCGCCTCGCCCGCTACGCGACCTCGGCGGAGTGAGGATGAAATCGTCTTATAAGGGACTATATAGATTTATTAAGATTTTCTTTACTAAGATTTCACATTTTTAATCCATTATATCGATGTTTTGCCATAATCCACAACAATAATCAATAATTTATTACCCATTTTTAGACAAAAGTAACACTAAAAAACGGATTATCAACCGAATATTTCCACAAAAAGTACTTTGAAGGTTTAAAACCGAACTCGTTTAATTCCGAAATTTTAAAACGCCAATTACGATTTTTAACAAAAATCGGGGACGTGGCATTACCCAAAACCAAATACAAACAACTCGTCCAAATCGTAAACTCGATGACCGCAATTTACGGAAAAGCCAAAGTTTGCCCATTCACCAAACAAAAATGTAACTTAAAAACGGAAGGATTATCCCAAGATGATCTCGATCTGATTATGGGAAAATCGACAAATCCCGAGGAATTAGAGTATTTATGGCAAGCTTGGAGAATCGCGACCGGAAGGAAAGTAAAAAAATCATTCAACGATTACGTTAAATTAAAAAATCAAGCCGCGATTTTGAACCGGTTCAAAGACGAAGGCGATTTATGGAGATACGATTACGAAATCCCCAACATGGAAAAGGTAATGGAAGAGTTATGGTTGAGTTTAGAACCCCTTTACACGCAATTACACACTTACGTTTTAAAAAAACTCTCCGCCTTTTACGGGAATAAAATTGACGTTGAAGATGGGTTACTTCCCGCACATATAACCGGGAATAATTACGCGCAAAGTTGGGAGTATCTAAGTAAAATCGTTAAACCGTTTCCGAAAGCTGAAGAAATCGATTTAACAGAAATTTTGAATTCGAAAAATTTTACCATTTTAAACCTTTTTGAGACGGCCAACGAATTTTATACATCCATGGGATTAGACGATATGAGCATGGCGTATGGGCCGAAAGCGATGTTGACTAAAACCGAAAATAAGGAAGTTGTGTGTCATGCGTCAGCTTGGGATATGTGCGATCCTCCGGATTATCGTATCAGTATGTGCACTGAAATTAATAAAGAGAATTTTCGAGTTATCCACCACGAATTGGGCCACATCCAATATTACATTCAATATAGTAAACAACCCTATATTTTTAGAAACTCCGCGAACGCGGGGTTTCATGAAGCTATCGGCGATTCGATTGTGCTCTCGGTTATGAATCCGAATCATTTAAAAAAAATCGGATTGATCGATTCAAATTATAAGTCCAGTTATGAGAGCGATATTAATTATTTAATGGACCAAGCTTTGGAGGATGTCCCAAATTTTCCTTTTACTTATTTGGTGGATCGATGGAGGTGGGATGTTTTTAAAGGGAAAACTAAATTGGACGAAATCAATAATTTGTGGTGGTTTTATCGGTAAATTTAAAAAAATAAAGGTTTTAATTAAGAGTTTTATTTGGATTTTTTTAGGAAAAATGTGCAAAAAGTTAAACCTCCGATTCCAAGGGGGCCGCTGGATTTCGATCCAGCTTCTAAATTTCATATCATTGGAGATACTGAGTATATGCCGTAAGTTTATATTTAATCAAAAAATTATTAACTTAATACGTTTAACGTTCAAAATAAGAAATTAAAAGATTTTTACCAAATTCGGAATCTTTAGAATACTTATATAATCTAGAGTGCGTGTGTTGTGGTGGTGGGGGTAATCAGAAAATCAGACATGTTGATGTACCGATCTGAACTTAGCAATAATTTCAAGACTACTAATAATTCCAATTGTTGCATTTAATCAAATACACACACTAAATTAGCTTAGATGCTTAAATAATTAAGCATTAATTTCCGGCAGTACTCAAACTTGTGATAAACCCTGTATATATCCCGCCTATACCGGATATGTGAGACTTGATACTGCTTCCAGAATACTTAAAATTGCTTCTAAAACACTTGAAATGCTTCCAGAAATCTTAATATTGCCTCTGGAAGACTTGAAATGTTTCCAGAAAACTTGATATTGCCTCTTGAAGACTTGCAATGCTTCTAGAAGATATTCTATGCTTACAGAAGTCTTGATAAGACATGATATTGTTTCTGGAAAACTTGGTATCACTTCCAGAATACTTGAAATGCTTCCAAAAGACTTTTAGTGCTTCCAGAAATCCTGATATTGCTTCTGGAAAATTAGGAATGTTTTCAAAAGATTTGATATTGTCTCTAGAAGACACTGCTTGCAAAAGACTTGGAATACTTCCCGAAGACTTCCAGTGCTTCCAGAAGTCTTGATATTACCTCTGGAAGACTTGATACTGATTACAAAAGACTTGAAATGTTTCCAGAAGACTTGATATTGCTTCTAGAAAACTTAGAATGTTTTCAAAAGACTTGATATTATCTTTGGAAAAATTGATACTGCTTGCAAAAGATTTGGAATACTTCCAGAAGACTTCCAGTGCTTCCAGAAGTCTTGATATTACCTCTGGAAGACTTGATACTGATTACAGAAGACTTGTAATGCTTCCAGAAGACTTGATATTGCATCTGGAAAACTTGGAAAGTTCTTAAAAGGCTTGATATTGTCTTTGAAAGACTTGATACTGCTTGCAAAAAACTTGGAGTACTTCCCGAAGACTTTCAGTGCTTCCAGAAGTCTTGATATTATCTCTGGAAGTCTTGATACTGATTACAAAAGACTTGAAATGTTTCCAAAAGGCTTGATATTGCCTCTGAGAAACTTGGAAAGTTTTCAAAAGGCTTGATATTATCTTTGGAAGACTTGAAACTGCTTGCAAAAAACTTGGAGTACTTCCCGAAGACTTTCAGTACTTTCAGAAGTCTTGATATTACCTCTGGAAGACTTGATACTGATTACAAAAGATTTGAAATGTTTCCAGATGACTTGATATTGCTTCTAGAAAACGTGAAATGTTCTCAAAAGACTTGATATTATCTTTGGAAAAATTGATACTGCTTGCAAAAGATTTGGAATACTTCCAGAAGACTTCCAATGCTTCCAGAAGTCTTAATATTACCTCTGAAAAACTTGATATTGCTTACAGAAGACCTAAAATGCTTCCATAAGACTTGATATTGCTTCTGGAAAACTTGAAATGTTCTCAAAAGACTTGATATTGTCTTTGGAAAAATTGATACTGCTTGCAAAAAACTTGGAATACTTCCCGAAGACATTCAGTGCTTCCAGAAGTCTTGATATTACCTCTGGAAGACTTGATACCGATTACAGAAGACTTAAAATGCTTTCAGAAGACTTGAGATTGCTACTGAAAAACTGGGAATGTTCTCAAAAGACTTGATATTGTCTTTGGAAAAATTGATACTGCTTGCAAAAGACTTGGAATACTTCCCGAAGATTTTCAGTGCTTCCAGAAGTCTTGATATTACCTCTGGAAGATTTGATACTGATTACAGAAGACTTTAAATGTTTCCAGAAGACTTAATATTGCCTCTGAATAACTTGGAATGTTCTCAAAAGGCTTGATATTGTCTTTGGAAGACTTGGTACTGCTTGCAAAAACTTGGAGTACTTCCCGAAGACTTTCAGTGCTTCCAGAAGTCTTGATATTACCTCTGGAAGACTTGATATTGATTACAGAAGATTTAAAATGCTTCCAGAAGACTTGATATTGCTTCTGGAAAACTTGGAATGTTCTCAAAAGACTTGATATTGTCTTTGGAAAAATTGATACTGCTTGCAAAAGATTTGGAATACTTCAAGAAGACTTCCAGTGCTTCCAGAAGTCTTGATATTACCTCTGGAAGATTTGATACTGATTACAGAAGACTTTAAATGTTTCCAGAAGACTTAATATTGCCTCTGAATAACTTGGAATGTTCTCAAAAGACTTGATATTTTCTTTGGAAGACTTGATACTGCTTGCAAAAGACTTGGAATGCTTCCCGAAGACTTTCAGTAATTCCAGAAGTCTTGATATTACCTCTGGAAGACTTGATACTGATTACAGAAGACTTGAAGCGTTTCCAGAAGATTTGAAATGTTTCCAGAAAACTTAATATTGCCTCTGAAAAACATACAGTTTTCAAAAGACTTGATATTTTCTTTGGGAGGCTTGATACTGCTTACAGAAAACTTGAAATGTTTCCAGAAGACTTGATATTGCCTCTGAAAAACTTGAAATATTTCCAGAAGACTTAATATTGCTCCTTAAAGATTTGAAATACTTCCAAATGATATGATATTGCTTCTGGAAGACCTGATTCGCTTCCAGAAGACTTAAAATGCTTTCAAGAACTTTTCAATGCTTCCAGAAAATTGCTAATAAATGTATTTAAATTCAAGTTACCATTTTTAATAATTTTTCAATTTTTTTAATTTAAAAGAAAATGCATTAAATTTTCTTACCAATTTATATCCAGAATCAACTGCTTTTTTTGGAAGGGACGTAATTTGGAGTTAAACCTTTTTTCGTCGTTTTCTTAATCCAGTTCTTTTTCAGTATCCGACCTTGACCGGCCAAAATAAATTTGCCCTAGTATATAAGAATTAGATTAAATTAATAAATATTTTCATTTAATTGAGAAAGATACCTGCATTTCAGAAGCGCCATCTACATCTTGCGAATATTAACTCAATTTTCATCAATATGAACACCATATAATAAGATATTTGAGTTGCCTACCTTAAACATAAATAAAAATGATTTTTTGTAGATACTTTATCGCGAATATAATAAAATTTCAAATATACAAAGGACTTTGTATAGCAGCCGGAGAATTTGAGCCAAAAAACAAGAAAAAATCTTTGTTTGAATGCGATTTTTATGGCTCAAAAACCGCCGGGGAAAAATTAAAGTATTTTTTAAATTTTGTTAACCAATTTCCTTTAATTATCTCTTTTTTAGGATGGGTTTACAAGTAGGAAGTAGTATTCATTGGAGCAAAACTTTACAAATGATTTCGGGCCAATCAACAATGAATACTTCGGCGATTTACGACTATTTCGAACCGCTCATTAATTATTTAAAAAAAGAAAATTTAAAATAAAAAAGTCTTGTATCATTACAAACCGAATTTATTTTTGTTATAAAAATAAATCGTTTTAATCGTCCCCTTCCAACGCGATTTCGGTAACACCCTGAACGTAAAAAGGCCCATCTTTAACAAAAACCTTCATAGATCTTTGCATCTCGTGATTAAACGAAGGACTATCGGCCAATCTCTTCACAATCTCATGTTTTAAAACTTTACACTCCTTAATCGTCTCGATGTTGCGATCCATCAAGAACTCGATCAATCCGGGGGTGTTCCTCATCACTTCGTGTCCCCAATATTGTTTCGATAACGACCTCAAAACCACCAACCCCCCCATTTTTAACTCATTAAAAGGATTCTTCGCATATCTCATTATCCAATCCATCGGATTTTGAGTCATAAACCCGTACCATTTCCGAGTGGTTTCCGTTACATTTCGATCACTTCCGTTTACGTTTAAAAAGTTCGCCAAGCAATGTAAAGCTTTCACTTTAATGTCGTTCGGGAATACGCCTAATCCCTCTACGATTTTCGTGATCGATTTGTATAAATTTAACCCGATACGGTCGATTTTTAATTTCGACTCGTCCGCGTCGATGATGTAACTTAAAGTGTTAAGTGTCACCCCCAAAGTGGTGTTATCGTTTGAATTTAAGTTCGTGAAGAGGTGGTTTAAAACGGCGGGGTACGTTTCGATGAGGATGTCTGGGTTTCGATGGGCGATGTGGCCGAAAAATTTTAGAATTCCTAGAATTTTTATTTAATTAATTAAGATGAAGATGAAATTTTTTTTTTGATATATTTATGAGCGTCTTTGGATTGATAGAGAAGGAAAGTTTCGAGGTGATGTCACTTTTTTTATAATAATATTGATATATTAGACCAGTTAAAACAATTTAGGTAATAACCAAGTTATTTATTACCTTAGCAATAATAAATATTATCGTGATGAACCTCCCAAGAAAATATTAAGCTTATTCAATGCATATTTAGCAATTAGATACTTTCCAGAACAATGCTAATTAATATAAGATTCCATAAAATAAGGAAATGCAAATCTAAACTAGAAAGCTACAACCCAATTAGCTTATTATGCAACTCATCAAAACTCATTAGGACGATTATAATAAAGAGATGAGTTAAATAGACACAGATATTACCACCTTTTCAGTTTATGGATAAGACACTTAACATGTAATAAAAGATGGTTTTGAAAATAAAATTGACAAAACAGCACTTTTTTAGAGAACACGACTTGAGACTATTTCCAGAAAAATTGAAATGTATCTACAAGACATGAAATGCTTCTGCAAGTAATACTGCTTCCTAAAGACTTGAAGTGCTACCAAAAAACTTGAACTGCAACTAAAAAGATCGATACTGCCACTGAACAACATGAAATTTCTTCCAAAAAGCTTCCAAAAGACAAAAATATTGCTTCTAGAAGCCTTGAAATGTAGCCAAAAGACTTGATACTGCTTCTAGAAGACTGATATTGGTTCCAGCAGACTTCAAATGTTTCCAGAAGCTTTGGATTATTTCCAGCAGACTTGCGATGCTTCCAGATGCTTTGATATTGCCTCTAGAAGACTTGAAATGTTTCCAAAAGACTTACAATGCTTCCAGAGGACTTCATATTGCCTTTAGAAGACTTGAAATGCTTCCAGAAAGCTTTCCAAAAGATTTGCAATGTTTCCAGATGACTTGAACTGTTTCTAGCAGAGTTGATACTGCTCCTGAAAGACTTGATATTGCTTCTAGAAGACTTGATACGTTTCCACACGGCTTAAACTGCTTCCAGCAGACTTGATACTGCTCCTGGAAGACTTAATACTATTTCTAGAAGACTTAATATTGATTCCAGAAAACTTGTAATGTTTCCAGAAGCTTTGGATTAGTACCAGAAGACTTGCGATGCTTCCAGATGCTTTGATATTGCCTCTAGAAGACTTGAAATGCTTCCAGAAGATTTACAATGCTTCCAGAGGACTTCATATTGCCTGTAGAAAACTTGAAATGCTTCCAGAAAGCTTTCTAGAAAATTTGCAATGTTTTCAGACGACTTAAACTGCTTCTAGCAGAGTTGTTACTGCTCCTGAAAGACTTGATATTGCTTCTAGAAGACTTGATACGTTCCCACACGGCTTAAACTGCTTCCAACAGACTTGATACTGCTCCTGGAAGACTTAATACTATTTCTAGATGACTTGATACCGATTCCAGAAGACTTGAAATATTTCCAAAAGATTTGGATTATTTCCAAAAGATTTGCGATACTTCCAGAAGTTTTGATATTGCCTCTAAAAAACTTGAAATGCTTCCAACAGGATTTAATTGCTTCCAGCAGAGTTAATACTGTTCCTAGAAGACTTGATACTGCTTTTAGAAGATTTGATACGTTTCCAGACGGCTTGAACTGCTTCCAGCATACTTGATACTACCCCTGGAAGACTTAATACTATTTCTAGAGGACTTAATATTGATTCCAGAAAACTTGTAATGTTTCCAGAAGCTTTGGATTAGTTCCAGAAGACTTGCGATGCTTCCAGATGCTTTGATATTGCCTCTAGAAGACTTGAAATGCTTCCAGAAGATTTACAATGCTTCCAGAGGACTTCATATTGCCTGTAGAAGATTTGAAATGCTTCCAGAAAGCTTTCTAGAAAATATGCAATGTTTCCAGACGACTTAAACTGCTTCTAGCAGAGTTGATACTGCTCCTGAAAGACTTAATACTATTTCTAGAAGACTTAATACTGATTCCAGAAAATTTGTAATGCTTCCAGAAGATTTGGATTATTTCCAGAAGACTTGCGATGCTTCCGGAAGCTTTGATATTGCCTCTAGAAGACTTGAAATGTTCCCAGAAAACTTGATATGACCTCTAGAAGATTTAAAATACATTTAGAAGACTTGAAATTGCTTCCAGAATACTTAAAATGTTTCCAAAAGCTTTGGATTTGATGCTACTTTTAGAAAATTGATAAAAATAGTACAAAATCTTAAATATCTGAAGATAAAATTCTTTTTAAAAATGGAAGCATGCCATTTTATGAAAGAATTTTATCTTCAAATATACAATCTTGCATTATTTTCATCAATTATCACATTACCTGAAGATGATGGAGAAATTTATTAATTTACTACTTTTAAAAGACCTGCAAACGACTCAAACTGCTTCCAGAAGAGTTGATACTATTTCTGAAAAACTTGATATTGATTCCAGAAAACTTGAAATGCTTCCAGATGATGTGGATTGTTTCCAGAAGAATTTTAATGCTTCCAGATGACTTAATACTGCATCTGGAAGACTTGATATATTTCCAAAAAAATTGATATCGCCACTGGAAGACTGAAAATACTTCCAGAAGATTTGATATTGCCTTTAGAAGACTTGAAATGTTTTCAGAAGGCTTTAACTGCTTTCCGAAGATTTGCAATGTCTTTAGACGACTTGAACTGCTTCTAGAAGAGTTGATATTGCTCCTGGAAGACTTAAAACTATTTCTAGAAAACTTGATATTGATTCCAGAAGATTTGAAATGTTTCCAGAAGATTTGGATTATTTCCAGAAGAATTTTAATGCTTCCAGATGACTTGATACTGCATCTGGAAAACTTGAAATATATCCAGAAAAATTGATATCGCCACTGGAAGACTGAAAATACTTCCAGAAGATTTGATATTGCCTTTAGAAGACTTGAAATGTTTTCAGAAGGCTTTAACTGCTTTCCGAAGATTTGCAATATCTTTAGACGACTTGAACTGCTTCTAGAAGAGTTGATATTGCTCCTGGAAGACTTAAAACTATTTCTAGAAAATTTGATATTGATTCCAGAAGACTTGAAATGTTTCCAGCAGATTTGGATTATTTCCAGAAGAATTTTAATGCTTCCAGATGACTTGATACTGCATCTGGAAAACTTGAAATATATCCAGAAAAATTGATATCGCCACTGGAAGACTGAAAATACTTCCAGAAGATTTGATATTGCCTTTAGAAGACTTGAAATGTTTTCAGAAGGCTTTAACTGCTTTCCGAAGATTTGCAATATCTTTAGACGACTTGAACTGCTTCTAGAAGAGTTGATATTGCTCCTGGAAGACTTAAAACTATTTCTAGAAAATTTGATATTGATTCCAGAAGACTTGAAATGTTTCCAGCAGATTTGGATTATTTCCAGAAGAATTTTAATGCTTCCAGATGACTTGATACTGCATCTGGAAAACTTGAAATATTTCCAGAAAAATTGATATCACCACTGGAAGACTAAAAATACTTTCAGAAGATTTGATGGTACTTTTAGAAGACTTGCAAGGTTTCCACAAGACTTGATAATGTCTCTAGAAGACTTGAAATGCTTCCAGAAGGCTTTATTTGCTTTCCGAAGACTTGCAATGTTTTTAGACGACTTGAACTGCTTCCAGAAAAGTTGGTACTGCTCCTGGAAGACTTGATACTGCTTCTAGAAGACTTGATATGTTTCCTGACGACTTGAAGTACTTCCAACAGACTTGATACTGCTCCTGGAAGATTTAAAACTATTTCTAGAAAACTTGATATTGCTCCCAGAATACTTGAAATGTTTTCAAAAGATTTGTATTACTTCCAAAAGACTTGCGATGCTTCCAGAAACTTTGATATTACCTCTAGAAAACTTGAAATGCTTCCAGAAGACTTGATATTACCTCTAGAAGATTTTAAATACTTTTAGACGAGTTGATATTGGTTCCAGAATACTTGAAATGTTTCCAGAGGACTTGATATTGCCTCTAGAAGACTTGAAATGCTTCCAGAAGGCTTTAATTGCTTCCAGCAAAGTTGATACTGCTCCTGGAAGACTTAATACTATTTCTAGAAGACCTGATATTGATTCCAGAAGACTTAAAATATTTCCAGAAGATTTGAATTATTTCTAGAAGACTTTTAATACTTCCAGAAAACTTGAACTGCTTTCAGAAGAGTTGATACTGCTCCTAGAAGACTTGATACTGCTTCTAGAAGATTTGATATGTTTCCAGACAGCTTGAACTATTTCCAGCAGACTTGATACTGCTCCTGGAAGACTTAATACTATTTTTAAAAGAGTTGATATTGATTCCAGAAGACTTGAAATGTTTCTAGAAGATTTTAGTTGTTTCCAGAAGACTTTTAATGTTTCCAGAAAACTTGAACTGATTCCAGAAGATTTGATACTGCTCCTGGAAGAGTTAATACTATTTCTAGAAGACCTGATATTGATTCCAGAAGACTTAAAATATTTCCAGAAGATTTGAATTATTTCTAGAAGACTTTTGATGCTTCCAGAAAACTTGAACTGCTTCCAGAACAGTTGATACTGCTTCTAGAAGACTTGATATATTTCCAGACGACTTAAACTGCCCCCAGCAGACTTGATACTACTCTTGGAAGACTTACTACTATATCTGAAAGACTTGACATTGATTCTAGATGATTTGAAATGTTTCCAGAAGATTAGATACTGCTCTTCAAAGACTTGATACTGCTTCTAGAAGACTTGATACGTTTCCCAACAGCTTAAACTACTTCCAGCAGAGTTGATACTGCTTCTGGATGACTTAAAACTATTTCTAGAAAACTTGATATTGATTCCAGAAGGTTTGAAATGTTTCCAGAAGATTTGGATTGTTTCCAGAAGACTTGATATCGCCACTGGAAGACTGAAAATACTTTCAGAAGATTTGATACTACTTTTTGGAAGACTTGTAATGCTTCCAGAAGACTTGGTATTGCCTCTAGAAGACTTGAAAACTCTTTTTCATAAGATTTGCGATGTTTCCAGACGACTAGAACTGCTTCCAGAATACTTAATATGACTAGAATACTTAATATGTTTCCAAACGATTTGAACTACTTCCAGCAGAGTTGATACTGCTCCTGGAAGACTTAATACTATTTCTAAAAGACTTGATATTGATTCCAGAAGACTTGAAATGTTTCCAGAAGATTTGGATTGCTTCCAGAAGACTTTTATGTTCCGAAAAAACTTGATATCGTCACTGGAAGACTGAAAATACTTCCAGAAGATACTTTTAGAAGACTTACATTGCTTCCATAACACTTAATATTGCGTGTAAAAGACGTGAAATGCCTCCAGAAGATTTGAAACAAGATTTTAATTGCAAAAAACAAGATTCTGTTGATAAATCATTTGAGTTTGCTACGGAAATACTGAACACAATTTTATTGTAGACAGAATCTTGTATCAGAATACATTTTTATTGCAAAAAAACCATGCCTTCTTCATATACAATTTTTTAAAACGATTTTTTCAGACATTGAATAAGAGAGAGTCGATTGAGTCTTTTTCCAATTCAGTTTTTTCAGCAGTATATCAGCCAAATTCAGGATGACATAGATCTATCCATAGCAATAAGTTAATTATAAACCAATATGACCAAGATAAACAAATGGAACTTAGACATCAACAGGAAAAAATAGAGCTGAAATCAATGAAGCACCAAAATACCTTGGGATTCATTTGGATTCCAGTAGGACTTGAAAATATTATCTCAACTTGAACTTAAATAAAGGTTATCACATACAATAAGAAGTCAAATTTGGAGAATCACTTCACTGTGACGCACAAAAAAGGCTGTTTCAACAGAAACAAGAGAGAATTTTTGAAAAAAAATTAAAGATATGGAAGATATAGATATTATCATATATAAGGTGAAGAATTCTGCAAAGGAATTACTGAATTATAACAGTACATCTTGTATAACCACAAAATAAATTCTTAAATTAATCGTTTACGGACATATTTAACAAGTAAAAAGGAAATTAGCTCTAAATTATTGATGTTGTGTGTGCGAAAATGTTTCGTGACATCACATTGAAACTTTAAAATAATTAAAAAATATAACCTGGTTCGCAAAGTTGAAGATAAACAACATTTTCAGTATCCTGTAACGAATCACAAAGTTTCGATAAAACCTTATAATTCTCCAAATACGAACACCCATGCTCAGTTTCAGCAAACGTCGAAAGCAACTCAATCACATTTAATTGAACCAAAACGTCCTTGGAGTTCAACTCGTTTATAACACCCCTCAAAAATCCATTTTTCTCCATTTCAACCGCTAAATCGGGCGAGATTTTCGCCACGTTAATAACTACTTGATGAAATCTAATCCTGTTCATTTCGTTGGATGATATAACCTCGATTAGGATGGGATTAACTTCGGGGGAGATTAATAAATTAATTCCTTGGGGTGTTCTACATATTTCTGAGACTACGTCGCAAGCAATCGTAGCAACGGAAAGATTTTCGTTTCCAATACATTTAACAACGTAAGCAAACAAAGTTTTAAAATTAACCAAACTAATCTTGTTAAAAATAAATTTGGAGTCACGTAAAATCTCCTTTAAGGCCATTATTTTAACTTGGGCGTGAGGGTGGTTCAAAGCCCTCCCTAAATCGGTGAAAAAATGAGACGTCCCATCACCCAAATCTAACGTACTTAAACACACGGTAAGTACCTCGCAGGCTAATTCAATTTGTTCACTAAAATAAAATAAAGAATTGTTTATAATGATTATTAGATAAAGATGAGTTTCTTACTCGCTTGAATCGTTTAAACAATCAAAAACGAGAGGTAGTTGTAAAAGGGTTGTTGTCTCTTTCGCTTCATCTTGAGGCAGACCGGAAATGTAATCTTTAATCTCGTTTAAAACCGGTATTCTGTTATCGGCAGTTTTTAAGAGGTGAGATTTTTCTGAACACCAAATTTCTCGCGACATGGCTCGTGATGATATCGGATTCGGCGTTTTTAAAATGACAAGCAAGAAAATTAACCTCAAATTTAAATGTCACTAAAACTTAACATGGAAATTAAGTTAAAATTAAATTTTTAATTTTAATTGGATTTTTGGTTTATTTAGCACAAATATTGATTAAAATAAGTTGATTTTTGATTTGGATTAAAGATTTTTAAATAAAACTAAATTGGAATAATTTTTGGTATGCTAACTTCACGTTGTAAAAAAACGATTCCTGTTTTATCCAAAATAATAATTTTCTAATTAAATTTAATTTAATTTAATATAAAGCCACGTTTCAATTCTCTGAGATTGCTTAAAATGCAACAAATTTGTTCACAGTTATTACATTGATGAAGCAAACTAATTAATAACCTTGTTATTCAAATGAAGTTAGTTTATGTTCGTTCATAAAAATTTAAATTTTCCTATTCCCGTCTTGTACTTTTTACTACGAAATTGTAAAATAAGTTGCATATATTTCAATATATCTCTAATAAATTTATATTTATATTTTATTATTCTTACGTTTAAATAATCTTTGACATTAATGTGATGACGTTGAATATTTTTTAATGCCAACCTCGAAAAATTAAAATTACCACGTAATCAAATTTAAGCAATTAATCGAATTATTTCATATTTTTAATTAATTAATTACGATTTTACGTAAATATTTAAAACGGGAAAATCAAATTTGATGTATTTATTGATAAAATTGATTTTAAATAGCAAAATTTTATTCTTACCTTTTAGAATGTCACTAAATCTTGAAATATTTTTTTTATTTTAACCAAAAAATCGTAAATTGAGGTTAATTCCTGCTTAAACTCGATTTCAAACCAAATATACCTCATTTAATTATGTATATTAAAGAATCTGAAATGAAAGAAAAAAAAATTAAGTTGTAAACTTAACCTTAAATTTGATTTTTATTCATAACATTAATAAGATTATATTTTGAACTAAAAAAGTTGTTAAATAAGCACATTTAACTTTCGTTTACTTATTTTTGAAGCAAAATCGGTTTCTTTTTGAGTATTTTAAGTAAAAAAAGTATTTATAACGTTCAAATAATCTTTGACATTTATGTGATGACGTTGAATATTTTTTAATACCAACCTTGAAAAATTAAAATTACCACGTAATCAAATTTAAGTAATTAATCGAATTATTTCATGTTTTTAATTAATTAATTACGATTTTACGTAAATATTTAAAATGGGAAAATCAAATTTGATGTATTTATTGATAAAATTGATTTTAAATAGCAAAATTTTATTCTTACCTTTTAGAATGTCACTAAATCTTGAAATATTTTTTTTATTTTAACCAAAAAATCGTAAATTGAGGTTAATTCCTGCTTAAACTCGATTTCAAACCAAATATACCTCATTTAATTACGTATATTAAAGAATCTGAAATGAAAGAAAAAAAATTAAGTTATAAACTTAACCTTAAATTTGATTTTTATTCATAACATTAATAAGATTATATTTTGAACTAAAAAAAGTTGTTAAATAAGCGCATTTAACTTACATTTACTTATTTTTGAAGCAAAATCGGTTTCTTTTTGATTATTTTAAGTAAAAAAAGTATTTATAACGTTCAAATAATCTTTAACATTTATGTAATGACGTTGAATATTTTTTAATGCCAACCTCGAAAAATTAAAATTACTATGTAATCAAATTTAAGCAATTAATCGAATTATTTCATGTTTTTAATTAATTAATTACGATCTTACGTAAATATTCGAAATGAGAAAATCAAATTTGATGTATTTATTGATAAAATTGATTTTAAATAGCAAAATTTTATTCTTTCCTGTTAGAATGTCACTAAATCTTTAAACATTTTTTTTATTTTAACCAAAAAATCGTAAATTGAGGTTAATTCCTGCTTAAACTCGATTTTAAACCAAATATACCTCCTTTAATTATGTATATTAAAGAATCTGAAATGAAAGAAAAAAAATTAAGTTGTAAACTTAACCTTAAATTTGATTTTTAGTCATAACATTAATATGATTATATTTTGAACTAAAAAAAGTTGTTAAATAAGCGCATTTAACTTTCGTTTACTTATTTTTGAAGCAAAATCGGTTTCTTTTTGAGTATTTTAAGTAAAAAAACGTATTTATAACGTTCAAATAATCTTTGATATTTATGTAAGGACCTTGAATATTTTTTAATGCCAACCTCGAAAAATTAAAATTACCACGTAATCAAATTTAAGCAATTAATCGAATTATTTCATGTTTTTAATTAATTAATTACGATCTTACGTAAATATTTAAAATGGGAAAATCAAATTTGATGTATTTATTGATAAAATTGATTTTAAATAGCAAAATTTTATTCTTACCTTTTAGAATGTTACTAAATCTTGAAATATTTTTTTTATTTTAACCAAAAAATCGTAAATTGAGGTTAATTCCTGCTTAAACTCGATTTCAAACCAAATATACCTCCTTTAATTATGTATATTAAAGAATCTGAAATGAAAGAAAAAAAAAATTAAGTTGTAAACTTAACCTTAAATTTGATTTTTATTAATAACATTAATATGATTATATTTTGAACTAAAAAAGTTGTTAAATAAGCGCATTTAACTTACATTTATTTATTTTTGAAGCAAAATCGGTTTCTTTTTGATTATTTTAAATAAAAAAAGTATTTATAAGGTTCAAATAATCTTTGACATTTATGTGATGACGATGAATATTTTTTAATGCCAACCTCGAAAAATTAAAATTACCACGTAATCAAATTTAAGCAATTAATCGAATTATTTCATGTTTTTAATTAATTAATTACGATTTTACGTAAATATTCGAAATGAGAAAATCAAATTTGATGTATTTATTGATAAAATTGATTTTAAATAGCAAAATTTTATTCTTTCCTTTTAGAATGTCACTAAATCTTGAAATATTTTTTTTTATTTTAACCAAAAAATCGTAAATTGAGGTTAATTCCTGCTTAAACTCGATTTCAAACCAAATATACCTCCTTTAATTATGTATATTAAAGAATCTGAAATGAAAGGAAAAAAATTAAGATGTAAACTTAACCTTAAATTTGATTTTTATTAATAACATTAATATGATTATATTTTGAACTAAAAAAGTTGTTAAATAAGCGCATTTAACTTACATTTACTTATTTTTGAAGCAAAATCGGTTTCTTTTTGAGTATTTTAAGTAAAAAACGTATTTATAACGTTCAAATAATCTTTGACATTTATGTAATGACGTTGAATATTTTTTAATACCAACCTCGAAAAATTAAAATTACTATGTAATCAAATTTAAGCAATTAATCGAATTATTTCATGTTTTTAATTAATTAATTACGATTTTACGTAAATATTTAAAACGAGAAAATCAAATTTGATGTATTTATTGATAAAATTGATTTTAAATAGCAAAATTTTATTCTTGCCTTTTAGAATGTCACTAAATCTTGAAATATTTTTTTTATTTTAACCAAAAAATCGTAAATTGAGGTTAATTCCTGCTTAAACTCGATTTCAAACCAAATATACCTCCTTTAATTATGTATATTAAAGAATCTGAAATGAAAGAAAAAAAATTAAGATGTAAACTTAACCTTAAATTTGATTTTTATTAATAACATTAATATGATTATATTTTGAACTAAAAAAGTTGTTAAATAAGCGCATTTAACTTACATTTATTTATTTTTGAAGCAAAATCGGTTTCTTTTTGATTATTTTAAATAAAAAAAGTATTTATAAGGTTCAAATAATCTTTGACATTTATGTGATGACGATGAATATTTTTTAATGCCAACCTCGAAAAATTAAAATTACCACGTAATCAAATTTAAGCAATTAATCGAATTATTTCATATTTTTAATTAATTAATTACGGTTTTACGTAAATATTCGAAATGAGAAAATCAAATTTGATGTATTTATTGATAAAATTGATTTTAAATAGCAAAATTTTATTCTAACCTTTTAGAATGTCACTAAATCTTGAAATATTTTTTTTATTTTAACCAAAAAATCGTAAATTGAGGTTAATTCCTGCTTAAACTCGATTTCAAACCAAATATACCTCATTTAATTATGTATATTAAAGAATCTGAAATGAAAGAAAAAAAATTAAGTTGTAAACTTAACCTTAAATTTGATTTTTATTCATAACATTAATAAGATTATATTTTGAACAAAAAAAAGTTGTCAAATAAGCACATTTAACTTTCGTTTACTTATTTTTGAAGCAAAATCGGTTTCTTTTTGAGTATTTTAAGTAAAAAAACGTATTTATAACGTTTTAATAATCTTTGACATTTATTTGATGACGTTGAATATTTTTTAATGCCAACCTCGAAAAATTAAAATTACCACGTAATCAAATTTAAGCAATTAATCGAATTATTTCATATTTTTAATTAATTAATTACGGTTTTACGTAAATATTCGAAATGAGAAAATCAAATTTGATGTATTTATTGATAAAATTGATTTTAAATAGCAAAATTTTATTCTTACCTTTTAGAATGTCACTAAATCTTGAAATATTTTTTTTATTTTAACCAAAAAATCGTAAATTGAGGTTAATTCCTGCTTAAACTCGATTTTAAACCAAATATACCTCCTTTAATTATGTATATTAAAGAATCTGAAATGAAAGAAAAAAAATTAAGTTGTAAACTTAACCTTAAATTTGATTTTTATTAATAACATTAATATGATTATATTTTGAACTAAAAAAGTTGTTAAATAAGCGCATTTAACTTTCGTTTACTTATTTTTGAAGCAAAATCGGTTTCTTTTTGAGTATTTTAAGTAAAAAAACGTATTTATAACGTTTTAATAATCTTTGACATTTATTTGATGACGTTGAATATTTTTTAATGCCAACCTCGAAAAATTAAAATTACCACGTAATCAAATTTAAGCAATTAATCGAATTATTTCATATTTTTAATTAATTAATTACGGTTTTACGTAAATATTCGAAATGAGAAAATCAAATTTGATGTATTTATTGATAAAATTGATTTTAAATAGCAAAATTTTATTCTAACCTTTTAGAATGTCACTAAATCTTGAAATATTTTTTTTATTTTAACCAAAAAATCGTAAATTGAGGTTAATTCCTGCTTAAACTCGATTTTAAACCAAATATACCTCCTTTAATTATGTATATTAAAGAATCTGAAATGAAAGAAAAAAAAATTAAGTTGTAAACTTAACCTTAAATTTGATTTTTATTCATAACATTAATAAGATTATATTTTGAACTAAAAAAGTTGTTAAATAAGCACATTTAACTTTCGTTTACTTATTTTTGAAGCAAAATCGGTTTCTTTTTGAGTATTTTAAGTAAAAAAAGTATTTATAACGTTCAAATAATCTTTGACATTTATGTGATGACGTTGAATATTTTTTAATACCAACCTTGAAAAATTAAAATTACCACGTAATCAAATTTAAGTAATTAATCGAATTATTTCATGTTTTTAATTAATTAATTACGATTTTACGTAAATATTTAAAATGGGAAAATCAAATTTGATGTATTTATTGATAAAATTGATTTTAAATAGCAAAATTTTATTCTTACCTTTTAGAATGTCACTAAATCTTGAAATATTTTTTTTATTTTAACCAAAAAATCGTAAATTGAGGTTAATTCCTGCTTAAACTCGATTTCAAACCAAATATACCTCATTTAATTACGTATATTAAAGAATCTGAAATGAAAGAAAAAAAATTAAGATGTAAACTTAACCTTAAATTTGATTTTTATTCATAACATTAATAAGATTATATTTTGAACTAAAAAAAGTTGTTAAATAAGCACATTTAACTTTCATTTACTTATTTTTGAAGCAAAATCGGTTTCTTTTTGAGTATTTTAAGTAAAAAAACGTATTTATAACGTTTAAATAATCTGACATTTACGTGTTGACGTTGAATATTTTTTAATGCCAACCTCGAAAAATTAAAATTACCACGTAATCAAATTTAAGCAATTAATCGAATTATTTCATATTTTTAATTAATTAATTACGGTTTTACGTAAATATTCGAAATGAGAAAATCAAATTTGATGTATTTATTGATAAAATTGATTTTAAATAGCAAAATTTTATTCTTTCCTGTTAGAATGTCACTAAATCTTTAAACATTTTTTTTATTTTAACCAAAAAATCGTAAATTGAGGTTAATTCCTGCTTAAACTCGATTTTAAACCAAATATACCTCCTTTAATTATGTATATTAAAGAATCTGAAATGAAAGAAAAAAAATTAAGTTGTAAACTTAACCTTAAATTTGATTTTTAGTCATAACATTAATATGATTATATTTTGAACTAAAAAAAGTTGTTAAATAAGCGCATTTAACTTTCGTTTACTTATTTTTGAAGCAAAATCGGTTTCTTTTTGAGTATTTTAAGTAAAAAAACGTATTTATAACGTTCAAATAATCTTTGACATTTATGTAATGACGTTGAATATTTTTTAATGCCAACCTCGAAAAATTAAAATTACCACGTAATCAAATTTAAGCAATTAATCGAATTATTTCATGTTTTTAATTAATTAATTACGATTTTACGTAAATATTCGAAATGAGAAAATCAAATTTGATGTATTTATTGATAAAATTGATTTTAAATAGCAAAATTTTATTCTTTCCTTTTAGAATGTCACTAAATCTTGAAATATTTTTTTTTATTTTAACCAAAAAATCGTAAATTGAGGTTAATTCCTGCTTAAACTCGATTTCAAACCAAATATACCTCCTTTAATTATGTATATTAAAGAATCTGAAATGAAAGGAAAAAAATTAAGATGTAAACTTAACCTTAAATTTGATTTTTATTAATAACATTAATATGATTATATTTTGGACTAAAAAAGTTGTTAAATAAGCGCATTTAACTTACATTTATTTATTTTTTAAGCAAAATCGGTTTCTTTTTGATTATTTTAAGTAAAAAAACGTATTTATAACGTTCAAATAATCTTTGACATTTATGTAATGACGTTGAATATTTTTTAATGCCAACCTCGAAAAATTAAAATTACCACGTAATCAAATTTAAGCAATTAATCGAATTATTTCATGTTTTTAATTAATTAATTACGATCTTACGTAAATATTTAAAATGGGAAAATCAAATTTGATGTATTTATTGATAAAATTGATTTTAAATAGCAAAATTTTATTCTTACCTTTTAGAATGTTACTAAATCTTGAAATATTTTTTTTATTTTAACCAAAAAATCGTAAATTGAGGTTAATTCCTGCTTAAACTCGATTTCAAACCAAATATACCTCCTTTAATTATGTATATTAAAGAATCTGAAATGAAAGAAAAAAAAAATTAAGTTGTAAACTTAACCTTAAATTTGATTTTTATTAATAACATTAATATGATTATATTTTGAACTAAAAAAGTTGTTAAATAAGCGCATTTAACTTACATTTATTTATTTTTGAAGCAAAATCGGTTTCTTTTTGATTATTTTAAATAAAAAAAGTATTTATAAGGTTCAAATAATCTTTGACATTTATGTGATGACGATGAATATTTTTTAATGCCAACCTCGAAAAATTAAAATTACCACGTAATCAAATTTAAGCAATTAATCGAATTATTTCATGTTTTTAATTAATTAATTACGATCTTACGTAAATATTTAAAATGGGAAAATCAAATTTGATGTATTTATTAATAAAATTGATTTTAAATAGCAAAATTTTATTCTAACCTTTTAGAATGTCACTAAATCTTGAAATATTTTTTTTATTTTAACCAAAAAATCGTAAATTGAGGTTAATTCCTGCTTAAACTCGATTTCAAACCAAATATACCTCATTTAATTATGTATATTAAAGAATCTAAAATGAAAGAAAAAAAATTAAGTTGTAAACTTAACCTTAAATTTGATTTTTATTAATAACATTAATATGATTATATTTTGAACTAAAAAAGTTGTTAAATAAGCGCATTTAACTTACATTTACTTATTTTTGAAGCAAAATCGGTTTCTTTTTGATTGTTTTAAGTAAAAAAACGTATTTATAACGTTCAAATAATCTTTGACATTTATGTAAGGACGTTGAATATTTTTTAATGCCAACCTCGAAAAATTAAAATTACCACGTAATCAAATTTAAGCATTTAATCGAATTATTTCATATTTTTAATTAATTAATTACGATTTTACGTAAATATTTAAAATGGGAAAAATCAAATTTGATGTATTTATTGATAAAATTGATTTTAAATAGCAAAATTTTATTCTTACCTTTTGGAATGTCACTAAATCTTGAAATATTTTTTTTATTTTAACCAAAAAATCGTAAATTGAGGTTAATTCCTGCTTAAACTCGATTTCAAACCAAATATACCTCCTTTAATTATGTATATTAAAGAATCTGAAATGAAAGAAAAAAAAAATTAAGTTATAAACTTAACCTTAAATTTGATTTTTATTAATAACATTAATATGATTATATTTTGAACTAAAAAAGTTGTTAAATAAGCGCATTTAACTTACATTTATTTATTTTTGAAGCAAAATCGGTTTCTTTTTGATTATTTTAAATAAAAAAAGTATTTATAAGGTTCAAATAATCTTTGACATTTATGTGATGACGATGAATATTTTTTAATGCCAACCTCGAAAAATTAAAATTACCACGTAATCAAATTTAAGCAATTAATCGAATTATTTCATGTTTTTAATTAATTAATTACGATTTTACGTAAATATTCGAAATGAGAAAATCAAATTTGATGTATTTATTGATAAAATTGATTTTAAATAGCAAAATTTTATTCTTTCCTTTTAGAATGTCACTAAATCTTGAAATATTTTTTTTTATTTTAACCAAAAAATCGTAAATTGAGGTTAATTCCTGCTTAAACTCGATTTCAAACCAAATATACCTCCTTTAATTATGTATATTAAAGAATCTGAAATGAAAGGAAAAAAATTAAGATGTAAACTTAACCTTAAATTTGATTTTTATTAATAACATTAATATGATTATATTTTGAACTAAAAAAGTTGTTAAATAAGCGCATTTAACTTACATTTACTTATTTTTGAAGCAAAATCGGTTTCTTTTTGAGTATTTTAAGTAAAAAACGTATTTATAACGTTCAAATAATCTTTGACATTTATGTAATGACGTTGAATATTTTTTAATACCAACCTCGAAAAATTAAAATTACTATGTAATCAAATTTAAGCAATTAATCAAATTATTTCATGTTTTTAATTAATTAATTACGATCTTACGTAAATATTTAAAATGGGAAAATCAAATTTGATGTATTTATTGATAAAATTGATTTTAAATAGCAAAATTTTATTCTTACCTTTTAGAATGTCACTAAATCTTGAAATATTTTTTTATTATAACCAAAAAATCGTAAATTGAGGTTAATTCCTGCTTAAACACGATTTCAAACCAAATATACCTCCTTTAATTATGTATATTAAAGAATCTGAAATGAAAGAAAAAAAATTAAGATATAAACTTAACCTCAAACTTGATTTTTATTCATAACATTAATGTGATTATATTTTGAACTAAAAAAAGTTATTAAATAAGTGTATCTAACTTACGTTTAGTTATTTCTGTAGTAAAATAGGTTTCTTTTTGATTATTTTAATTAAATTAACGTATTTATAACGTTTAAATAATCTTTGACATTTATGTGATGACGTTGAATATTTTTTAATACCAACCTCAAAAAATTAAAATTACTACGTAATCAAATTTAAGTAATTAATCGAATTTTACGTAAATATTTGAAATGAGAAAATCATATTTGATATATCTATTAATAAAATTGATTTTAAATTATAAAATTTTATTCTTACCTTTGGAAATCTTAGTCACCAAATTTTGAAATATTTTTTGATTTTAACAAAAAGAAAATAAATTGGGGTATAATTCCTCTTTAAATACGATTTTAAATCGAATATACTTTATGTAATTACATATATTAAAGAATTTGGACTGAAAGAAAAAGAAATTAGATATAAACTTAACCTCAAAGTTAATTTTTGATTTTAACATTAATACGATTATTTTTGAAGTAAATAATTGTAAAAGAAGAAATAAGTGCATTTAACTTACGTTTACTTACTTTTTTTAGTAAAATCGGTTTATTTTTGATTATTTTGAGTAAAAAATAAATTTTGACACTTAACTGTTGATGTTCGATCTATTTTACTACCAACCTCGAAGATTAAAATTACTACATAATAAAATTTAAATAATTAATCGAATTATTTAATGTTTTTAATTAATTAATTATGATTTCACGTAAATATTTGAAACGAGAAAATTGAATTTGATATATTTATTGATACAAAAATAATCAACAACGAATTTTAAAACATAAATTAATATTCAATATTCGAGAGTTCTCGGATATAATCGGCTGGTGATCCGATCTGTGATGTAAACTTATATCTATTATATTTTTTGTATACAATTTATTGTATATGATTGTATACTATTTATTGTATATGAGGATGTGATTTCATCTCACATCGCCAAGATTTTTCGTTCTCTACTTTATCACTACTTTTATAGCTAACCAAATTTAACATTTTACGTTTTGAGATTAAGTCGAAGTGTTTTTATAATGACTTTACAAAATGGTATTTACAAAATATGGTCGATTTATTGAGCAAAACTATTGGGACAAAACAAATCGAGAATTTTCCGCAAATTAATATCGGAGAATTAAGAAACACCATGACGGTTATGGACAAGAAACATAATAAAATTGAAATTTATGTAACTCTAATTTATGAAGTAAAAATCCTGAATAATCGAATAAAAACATTTTTATTTTTAAACGTTAGAAAAAATTTAATAAAATCCTTTCCCGCAATCCACCAATTTTCAATTGGTTCCATATCCCTTTCTATAATTTAATCTCGATAACTCATACAAACCCAGCTCACATACCGATTTCCTTTCGTAATTAATTCACAACCGGTTTAATTTCCTTTAAAATTTGTTTTAATATGCCTATAACCCAATAAGTGTAGGTTACCGTATTCAAAAAGGAATATCGTTTCAAGAAAACGTAATTATATCTTAAAAACAAAACGACTAATCGATAAACAAGCGTGAAATCCGCGTATTGCACACTCCGTACACCTGCCCAACCAGAATGGCTAACTAACTTGGCCGTAAAATTGGAGCGTGGTGAAAGCAATGAGATCAACTAAGAAATGGTTGTATTTTTTGCCATCTTTTTCCGACCAAAACGGTCGATATAAATTCACTAAATCTTTCAAATACAAATCAGTATTCAAGTTGAAGCAGTTCACTGCAAACATGAACAACCAAAAACTTTTAGTTTTTGGTCTTCTAGCCACCACCATTTATTTAGTTTCATCAAAAGAAATTTCTAGACAAAAAAGGGATGATTTAATTGCATCTGCTAGTAGTTACGGTGGAGGATATGGAGGAGGAGGACACGGAGGAGGAGGTGGTGGTGGAGGACATGGAGGAGGTGGTGGTGGAGGACATGGAGGAGGAGGTGGAGGTCACGGAGGCGGTGGTGGAGGACATGGAGGAGGTGGTGGAGGACACGGAGGCGGTGGAGGAGGACACGGAGGAGGTGGTGGAGGTCACGGAGGAGGTGGTGGTGGTGGTGGAGGAGGTTCCTCATCATTCAAACACGGAGGAGGTAGCGAAAATCATTCTGGTCATTTCGGTGAAAAAGGTGATAAAGGCGAAAAAGGTTATAAAGGTTACCATGATTATGAAAAAGGTGAAAAAGGCCATCACGACAAAGAAGGACATAAAGGCCATTACGGCGAAGAGGGTGGCAGTAAAAAAGGGAGTCACCACGATGACGGTTATCACGCCCATCACGAGAAAGGCGAAAAGGGCGAAAAAGGAAGCGAATTCGGCGAAAAAGGCGAATACAAAAAAGGACACAGCACCAACGGAGGACATCAAATAAAGAAATCGGAAGCTTACAAAAAAGAAACTCACTTCTACGACGAAGATCACGACGAAGGACATCACGAAAATGGAGGCGGTTTCCACCATGAGGATGGTTACAAAAAGGGAGGCGAACAAAAAGGAGGACATTCCAAAGGAGGACATCACGAAGATCATTATGCCAAAAAGGGACATCATGAAAAAGGGGGACATTATAATGACGATAAAGGCCATAAAAATGGTGGTGGACACGAAGAAAGTTATTCTCATGGTTCGAAATATGGAAAGAAAGGTGGCGATTCCGGACATAAAAAATGGGGACATAGTCATAGCGATGAATCAAGCAGCGGAGGTGGAGGTGGAGGAGGAGGTGGCCACGGAGGTGGTGGTAAGCATTAAATAAGTTTAAATAAATTAGATTATTATAAAATTACTTGTATTGCAATAATGAAGGAATATACACAATATTAATTCTACACATTTTTTTTTATTTTTTAATCATTTATGACTCATTTGATTAAAATTGCGGTTAATTTATTCTTATACTGAATTGTTTATGCAAAAAGTACAACCTTCAAGTAGATACGATTTAAACTTTAGTTCCAGTTTCAATTTTCTTAGATAAATTGAGCAATTACGAAACGTGTTTTTATGTTATAACAATTAATTTATAAGCCGCAAGAAAATCACTGCTTTGTATAACATAATTATTAATTAACTTTTTTAATTTTAAAATTAAAAAGTCTTAAAACAATTTTCGAAGGAGAAGTTAAGGAAGATTTTAAGAAGGAATTTGTCATAAATTCTTTTTTTTTGCAAAATATTTATTCTTTTTAAGGTGGCGGACATGGAGGTGGTGGCGGTGGAGGTCATGGTGGATATGGAGGCGGTGGACATGGAGGAGGAGGTGGCGGTGGTGGTCACGGAGGAGGTGGTGGTGGTCATGGTGGATACGGAGGCGGTGGACATGGGGGAGGTGGTGGTGGAGGACATGGAGGAGGTGGTGGAGGACACGGAGGAGGTGGTGGTGGCGGTCACGGTGGACACGGAGGAGGAGGTGGCGGTGGTGGTCACGGAGGAAGTGGTGGTGGTCATGGTGGATACGGAGGCGGTGGACATGGAGGAGGGGGTGGTGGAGGACATGGAGGAGGTGGTGGAGGACACGGAGGAGGAAGTGGTGGTCATGGAGGAGGTGGCGGCGGTGGTCATGGTGGATACGGAGGTGGTGGTCATGGAGGAGGAGGCGGCGGAGGTCATGGTGGATATGGAGGTGGCGGACACGGCGGAGGTGGTGGTCATGGAGGAAGTGGTGGTGGTGGACATGGAGGAGGAGGCCACGGCGGAGGTAGTGGAGGTCACGGAGGAGGAGGCGGTGGACATGGAGGTAGTGGTGGTGGAGGCCATGGCGGAAGTAGTGGAGGTCACGGAGGAGGAGGCGGTGGACATGGAGGAGGAGGTAGTGGAGGACATGGAGGAGGAGGTAGTGGAGGACATGGAGGGGGTGGTGGAGGTTATGGAGGAGGAGGCCATGGTGGTGATTACGGTGGTCATGGAGGTGATTACGGTAGCCATGGAGGAGATTTCGGTGGCCATGGAGGAGATTACGGCGGTCATGATGATGGTGGATACGGTTGGGGCCATGGCGGAGATGATGGCGGCCACGATTGGGGCCATGGCGGTGGTCACATTGGAGATTACGGCGGTCATGGTGGCGGTGGCGGTTATGGCGGTCATGACCATTGTTAAATTAAACGCAAACATTATTATTTATAAGAATTATTTAAATTATATGTTGTCTGTTTCTTGTTATCGTTGGTTTCCAATAAAATATTTAAAAATTTAAATAATCCCTTTCGTTCCAAATTTATATACAACCACTTTTACACCAAATTATTATTTCCTCCTATAAATATCACTGTGCATTAATAAAAATAACATCTTTGATGTTATTTCATTAACTATAAATGAAAAAAAAATTAATGTCTATTCAAAATCGTAATAATCCTGATATCTTTACTAATTATTATATGCGCTCTTTCGAAGTCATTTTAAGGGAAAATTTTTCTTTATTTTCTGAGATATCTATTTCATCCATATATATATACTATAAAATGAAATGATATCGATTTTTGAACAATAAGAATACAGTGTCTTCATGATGAAAGAAGTAAATTCAACAAAATTTTAAATGCTGGTCTGATCAATTTTTAATTTTGATAGCTCAACGCAACTAATATTTATTGCCAACAAGTTAGTTGAGTTGGATTGATGATTTAATTTAGCCCATCTAATAAGTACCACTAACTAGCTTCTTAGGTTGGGTTGGGTTCAGATCAGATTGATGATTCAAGCCAACGCAATCTCAACCCAAATAATATCTAGCACTAACAAGTTAATTGGGTTGGGTTGGGTCCAAGCAAGGTTGATGATCTGGCAGTAGTCATCACTGGAAAAACTAAGATAACTGTGGAAGACAAAGTTAGCTACGCAGTACGGAGGGTGGTTGGAAAGTTAAAAATGATAGGAATAACAGTTGCTCCTTATAAGACTGATGTAGTCGTGTTACAAGGAAGAAGGAAACCCCAGAAAATGGTGATGACGATAGACGACCAGCAGATGACTAAGTACCTAAGAGTTTTCCTCGACGCAGACCTGAAAATAACATCACACGTCAGGAAAGTAGTGGAAAAGGCACAAGGATGACCAAAGAAGTAGTAAGAGAAGGCTTTTGGCATAGAC
This sequence comes from Onthophagus sagittarius, assembly GCA_036711965.1. Taxonomy (NCBI): domain Eukaryota; kingdom Metazoa; phylum Arthropoda; class Insecta; order Coleoptera; family Scarabaeidae; genus Onthophagus; species Onthophagus sagittarius. The sequence goes on along the minus strand of JASERS010000010.1, from coordinate 17,635,784 downwards.
GGTTATATCAACAGAACTTTAAGGCACAAATATCAACAGTTGGAGACTTAATGTTTGCAAACTGAAGCAAACAATAAACAGAAATAAAGTAATAGGGTAATATAAAGTAATATCGACCATCAGTGTGGAAGTGATCGCGGGTTTACCTTCACTAGATCTGCTGGCAGAAGAACCGTATATGATACGGCATATAAGAATGGAAAATAGAAGCAAAACTTACTCGGTGGTATAAATGGCAGGAAAGATGGGATGGATATGATAGATGGGTGAAGGTCTTCATTAAAAATGTGGACTGGACGAATAGGAAGTGAGGGGAAGTGGACTGTTTTAAATAAGGTGGTATTGGTAAGACAAAAAGTTAGAGGAATGCCTGTTCCGGAGAAGATGAGGAAAGGAGTTTTTAGTGGATCGGGGTATACGATATATCTTTAAGGCACAAGTATCAACAGTTGGAGACTCAATATTTTACAATATAAGGCCAAGGTCGCACAAATAACCATTAGAGACTCAATATTTGACGACACAAGGCTGAGGTCGCTTGCGGACGAAGCCCTAGAACTTTAAAGCACCAATATACAGTTGAGAACTCAATGTTTTACAATATAAGGCCGAGGTCGCTTACGGGCGAGGCCCTAGAACCTTATAGTATAAATATCAATCAGCAGACACTTAATATTTGACGATACAAGGCTGAGGTCCCTTGCGGGCGAGGTCCTGGATCTTTAAGGGACAAGCATCAACAGTTGGAGACTCAATATTCTAAAATATAAAGCCGAGGTCGTTTGCGGGCGAGACCATGGAGCTTCATAGTATAAATATCAATCATCAGACATTCAATATTTGACGATACAAGGCTGAGATCGCTTGCGGGCGAAGTCCTGGAACTTTCAGGGACAAGTATCAACAGTTCGAGACTCAATATTCTAAAATATAAAGCCGAGGTCGTTTGCGGTCGAGACCATGGAGCTTCATAGTATAAATATCAATCATCAGACACTCAATATTTGACGATACAACGCTGAGGTCGCTTGCGGGCGAAGCCCTGGAACTTTAAGGGATAAGTATCATCAGTTGGAGACTCAATATTTTAAAATATAATGCCGAGGTCGCTTGCGGTCGAGACCATGGAGCTTCATAGTATAAATATCAATCATCAGACATTCAATATTTGACGATACAACGCTGAGGTCGCTTGCGGGCGAAGCCCTGGAACTTTAAGGGACAAGCATCAACAGTTGGAGACTCAATATTCTAAAATATAAAGCCGAGGTCGTTTGCGGTCGAGACCATGGAGCTTCATAGTATAAATATCAATCATCAGACATTCAATATTTGACGATACAAGGCTGAGGTCGCTTGCGGGCGAAGTCCTGGATCTTTAAGGGACAAGTATCAACAGTTGGAGACTCAATATTCTAAAATATAAAGCCGAGGTCGTTTGCGGGCGAGACCATGGAGCTTCATAGTATAAATATCAATCATCAGACATTCAATACTTGACGATACAAGGCTGAGGTCGCTTGCGGGCGAAGCCCTGGAACTTTAAGGGACAAGTATCATCAGTTGGAGACTCAATATTTTAAAATATAATGCCGAGGTCGCTTGCGGGCGAGACCATGGAGCTTCATAGTATAAATATCAATCATCAGACATTCAATATTTGACGATACAAGGCTGAGGTCGCTTGCGGGCGAAGCCCTGGAACTTTAAGGGATAAGTATCATCAGTTGGAGACTCAATATTTTACAATATAAGGCCAAGGTCGCTTGCGGGCGAGGCCCTGGAGCTTCATAGTATAAATATCAATCATCAGACATTCAATATTTGACGATACAAGGCTGAGGTCGCTTGCGGGCGAAGCCCTGGAACTTTAAGGGACAAGTATCATCAGTTGGAGACTCAATATTTTAAAATATAATGCCGAGGTCGCTTGCGGGCGAGACCATGGAGCTTCATAGTATAAATATCAATCATCAGACATTCAATATTTGACGATACAAGGCTGAGGTCGCTTGCGGGCGAAGCCCTGGAACTTTAAGGGATAAGTATCATCAGTTGGAGACTCAATACTTTACAATATAAGGCCAAGGTCGCTTGCGGGGGAGGCCCTGGAGCTTCATAGTATAAATATCAATCATCAGACATTCAATATTTGACGATACAAGGCTGAGGTCGCTTGCGGGCGAAGCCCTGGAACTTTAAGGGACAAGTATCATCAGTTGGAGACTCAATATTTTAAAATATAATGCCGAGGTCGCTTGCGGGCGAGACCATGGAGCTTCATAGTATAAATATCAATCATCAGACATTCAATATTTGACGATACAAGGCTGAGGTCGCTTGCGGGCGAAGCCCTGGAACTTTAAGGGATAAGTATCATCAGTTGGAGACTCAATACTTTACAATATAAGGCCAAGGTCGCTTGCGGGGGAGGCCCTGGAGCTTCATAGTATAAATATCAATCATCAGACATTCAATATTTGACGATACAAGGCTGAGGTCGCTTGCGGGCGAAGCCCTGGAACTTTAAGGGACAAGTATAATCAGTTGGAGACTCAATATTTTAAAATATAATGCCGAGGTCGCTTGCGGGCGAGACCATGGAGCTTCATAGTATAAATATCAATCATCAGACATTCAATATTTGACGATACAAGGCTGAGGTCGCTTGCGGGCGAAGCCCTGGAACTTTAAGGGACAAGCATCAACAGTTGGAGACTCAATATTTTAAAATATAATGCCGAGGTCGCTTGCGGGCGAGACCATGGAGCTTCATAGTATAAATATCAATCATCAGACATTCAATATTTGACGATACAAGGCTGAGGTCGCTTGCGGGCGAAGCCCTGGAACTTTAAGGGACAAGTATAATCAGTTGGAGACTCAATATTTTACAATATAAGGCCAAGGTCGCTTGCGGGCGAGGCCCTGGAGCTTCATAGTATAAATATCAATCATCAGACACTCAATATTTGACGATACAAGACTGAGGTCGCTTGCGGACGAAGCCCTGGAATTTCAAGGCACAAACATCAACAGTTGGAGACTCATTATTTTACAATATAAGTCCGAGGTCGCTTGCAATCAAGGCCCTGGAACTTTAGAGTACAAATATCAACTATTGGCGACTCAATATTTGACAATACAAGGCTAAGATCGCTCTATTTTTAGTACTTATTCAATATTAAATTGTTGTACACCTGTACTAAATTAAAACTAGAACTAACACTAGACCTAGAACTAGAAACTTTCGGTAAACATGAATCTTTCTAGTACTAGGTCTAGTGTTAGTTCAAGTTTTATTTGCCATTCAGTGCTTAATTGTTAAAAATTCTTCTGAAACTAAAATTATAGTATAACTGATTAATTAGCTTAAATCAAAATTCGTTTCGTATAATTCAAGCGCGAATTGGTTAAATAAAAAATCGTTTCTAACAAAACTTGTTTATATTTCAATTTAAAATCAAATCTTGCAAAATCTTGAAACTTTTTCCAGATTTGGTCGATTCTAAAGCGGTTCTTCGACACCTATAAAAAAATTTATTTAATATTAAACGAACAAATAAATAATTAAAGCTCAAAAATTGATACATTCACCTTTTCCTTGTCTCTTCATACTCAGAGGACCTCCAAACCAATTTTATTTATGCTTTTTAATATGCGCAAAGTTCTTTATCAGAATAAATTTGGTGGGGGTTAAGAAACCCCGGGAAAAAAGTGGGATGGGATTTTTATTGGGAATTAATATGGGAAAAAAGGTGATTTTTTCATTTTTTTTATGTTTTAATTATTTTTGAGAAGGGACATATTCGGGTTAAGGATAGAGGTATCACAGATAAAAGGATGGACAATGAATTTGTTGTTGTTGTTGTCGTAGTTAATTTTTTTTTTAGTTAATGATATCGTATCGGTTCTTTTTATGGCGAAAACGAAATAATTATTTACAAAAATTACGATTAGAGAATCGGTTTGCTTTTTGAAAAATAAACCGTTACAATGAGATCCAAAATAAAACGGCTTAAAAACTAAAACTGTACGATTTAATTCAATCTTTTTACACACAAATTAAAAAAAAACGAAAAAAATAAGTCCCTTTAAAAATTTTTTTTTGCCGAATTCGTCCGAGATGATCAAAATTAAAAAGTAAAGATTAAAAAAAGGTTAAGGGTCCTTATTTTTTTCGATTTTTTTTTTAAATAAACTAAAAATGACTTCTTTGTATTGCACATCACAAAATGATTTCTTCAACATTTTTTTTTAACTCTTCGCTTTGGAAAGAGGAAGACTCGATTCGATTGCCTCAAAAACAAACATTTTAATGATGCGTAACGTTCATAAATTTAGGATTGAGGGGATTCCCGAAGCCAACTTCCAACCACCCCGCTTCAAAAAAAAAATTTCCACATTTAACGATTAAGATAAGCGGAGGATTGCAAGTTGATGCTTCAAAAAAATAATAATAGAAATAAAAATAACATTGCAAAAACGAGATAAACAAAAAAAAAACGATTCTTTTGTTTAAATGCTGGATCTTAAACCTACGTACTTTTTTACACACATATTTTTTTCCGTGATTATTGATTTGTACTTCATCTTAACAAAAATACCAGCCCGGGAAGATATTCTGTTATTATTTTTTCTCATACAATTTAATTAAAAAATTAAAACAAATAAATCAACGAAACATCTTCAAATCGAAATCGTCTAATTGAAATTTTGAGATCGTTTTGAGCGACGTCGGCGATCCCGATTCGATTCTGATTGTCGATTTATTTTTTGCGCCCCCCGGGCCGGGGAAAATCACATATATGCCGTTTATATAATAATATAATATATAATTGTATTGTTAATAGACTTATTTAGAAATTTTTTCATTTTTTCGTTTATCTAGAGAAGTCGCGATAACTAGAAACTTTTTTTCTAAAACCGTCGTCGTTTAAATCTAAATATCACAGAGCGGCTGAACAGGACAATAATTTCTCTTCACTTTGCATTATTTCGTCGCGATTTGTACTTATTAATGGTAATCTTAGTTTATATACCTTTAAAAGCTTGATAAGACTTAACCGGAAATAATTAATTTTTGTTTAAGTTTCATTACGTAAATTAGATCGTCAATATTCAAGTTAATTAATAATTGTTATTGGTTAAACGGCAATTTATGTACATAATCTCTTTTTCCCATTAACAATTCTTGTAACTTAAAAGATTAATTGTAATCGGCTTTATCGAGGATCCAAAGTCGTAATGAGGTTATGAAGAATTTTGACAAGTGAGGTTATTTCTAACCTAAAAAAAAATTTAATGAAAATTTTTCCACTTAAATCTAAAACGGTTTTAAAATTATATAAAGTCCAAGATTTGGCATCAATTCATACAAAAATTAATGAATTAAAATGAAAATTTAACTGGGTTAATCACTTAAAACTTGTTTTCGTCTTCAAAATACGATTATTAAATATTGTCGTGTTCACTCGCTTCCAAATCTTAAAATTACATTAGGAGAGTTCGTGCGTTCGTTGGAGCACCCATATCAGGCCTGCACCTTCAATAGCACCTTCAATTGGTGCGCAATGTCGAAAGATTGATGATCACGGGATAAATGATTTAACACAAAGCCCTGCGTCCAATGTTTCGGCGGTTGAGGTAGGGCTGATGGTGCCGGGGGTTCGGTGAATTTGCATCCGGCGTAATGACCGGCTAATAAGCCCGGTGATGTTCTCGGACTGGTACCGGGACTTGGCCCCATCGGTGTACTCGGGGGACTTATCGTTTTGAACCATTTGGCCCCCGTTTTCTCTGGGGACTTCGACATTCGAGATCGTGCCATTTCAAAAATAATTGTTCTTAGTTCTATAATACCTTTTTAAAAACACAATTTTTTTAGTTTAATATTATTCGACTCATCAAATTGATCAAAATTTTAAGTAAAAACACTCGAGAAGTCCGTCGTTTCGTTATTATTCGCCGTTTCTTCGTTAGGACACTCGAAATCTGGATAAAAAAGTCTTTGCGGCTGCAATATCCGAATTATCCGGTGATGATGACAAGATGGCGGCCGTTTACTAACAAAGGAGTCACCACTCACCAACTCAGATGCAACTCGGGTTTCACCAATTATTATTAAAAATACTCGTCTTTTGGACGTTCTGAGCCGCGTCGCTTCCCTCAACGATTTCTTCCCCGAAATATTTCGATTTAAAAACGAGGATTTGCTTCTAGAACAACTTTCCTTTCACACACACTCAACAACTTTCACAGCTGCGTCAATCGATAAATGGAACTCTCGCCGTCTCCGTCTTTCTCCCACCAACGACTCAAAACGATTGGATTTATAACAATTTTCGAAATAATCAACGTTTTGTTATTAACGCCTTTAATAATAGCAACAAAGATAAGATAACGACTTTTTTAAACGGCATTTATCAATAAACAAATCGCGCGAACTCGGCGACATCTCTCGTCGAGCGGGTTAAACGTTCGAATTGAGGAATTGCGTCGCAATTTTTTAACTTTATCGCCCCAATTTAACGTCTAAAAATAGAAAATGCCGACTTGTTTACGCTTTATCTTACTTTATTCGAATCCCCGACGCAATATTCCATTGCTTTCGTAAATAAGTTAAACAAATATTTTTCCTCTCGTTACATAACTTAATTTATCAAACATTTCCGTAAATATAAAAAAAACATAGCAATTTTGCGTTAATTTAACCTTTAAAATAATACATAATTAAATATATAATAATAATATATAATTATTAAGTTTTTTTAGTTATAAATTAAATGTCAAGGTTGACATCACTGACAACTTCATGTTGACACTTCAATTATACAGGGTGGACATTTTTAAAGAGAAATTCTTTCTATCTGATTAACCTTCCGTAAATTAGCAAGTTCTGATAAAAGTATAATATTATCCAATAGTATCAGTGGTATTCGAAAGACCCAAGCTTTGTTTATCGATATGCCAAATTACAATCTTCAATAATTAATAATAATGCTGAAAACGAATTTTTAGTAACAATATGATTCTTCGAAAATGTTCACAAAATGATTAATAACTTGGCAACCTTGCATTCAAAATTTGAAAACATGCTAATCACCATATTTTAATAGATACGGGACTCGAATAGTGGAGCATCCTAAAACATTTTATTTATTTTCAACGGCAATCTTCCGTCCCCTTTGACTCAATCTGTATACAGAGTTGTTAAATCAGTTTGTATATAATTTTCAAAAGTTAAACTTTGACTTCCTTGACCATTAATATTTACAAAATTATTTTCATCATAAGAAAGATTCAAAGAATCAGCAGGATAAGTACTTGGTACTTAATTTTGGTTGTTGTTCTGATTTGCTATTCACTTAAACATTCCAGCTCTTTCGGTTGTCAATCAAAATCAGTTTTGTTTTTTATGATAAATGAACGAAAAATTTAGTTAATCTTTCAGTTTCACGCAAGATGAAAGAAATAAATTGGAGATGTAGAGTAAGTACAACTCCAGAGAAAATTTAGGGTCGTAATTTGTACTTTGAGCGGCAATTTGCTAAATCTGTCATAACGTTTTTAACCCTCCAGTACACGCGCATTTTTTTTTGACGTGAGTGCTCGCACCTGAGAGTCCGGGTTTCTTTGCCAAATAAGAGATTTGTATTAAACTCCCTAGATTACTAAAGTACCGCGGTTCATGATATCTATGTATTCAAACGATTCGAGCCAAAATGGTGATTTGACAGCATGTCAGTGACCAGGTGTACGAATAGGGAGTTTATGTGTGAACTTCACCTTTCGTTTCTTCGGTGGCTGATACTGCTTAAAACACTTCCAGAAAACTGAACACTTCCAGAACACTTCCTTAAAACTGCTTCCAGAAGACATAATACTGCCTATGGAAGACTTGAGTCAGCTTCCATAAGACTTGAAATGCTTCCAGAAGACTTGAAATGCTTCCGCAAGACTTGAGACTGCTTCTAGAGGACTTAATATTACTTCCAAAAGACTCGAACTGCTTCCCGAAGATATAATATTGCCTATGGGAGACTTAAGACGGCTTCCATAACACTTGAAATGCTGCCAGAAGATTCGAACTGTTTTCAGTAGACATAATACTGCCTATGGGAGACTTTAGACGGCTTCCATATGACTTGAAATGCTGCCAGAAGACTCGAACTGCTTCCAGAAGACATAATACTGCCTATGGAAGACTTGAGTCAGCTTCCATAAGACTTGAAATGCTTCCAGAAGACTTGAAATGCTTCCGCAAGACTTGAGACTGCTTCTAGAGGACTTGATATTGCTTCCAAAAGACTCGAGCTGCTTCCCGAAGATATAATATTGCCTATGGGAGACTTAAGACGGCTTCCATAACACTTGAAATGCTGCCAGAAAATTCGAACTGTTTTCAGAAGACATAATACTGCCTATGGGAGACTTTAGACGGCTTCCATATGACTTGAAATGCTGCCAGAAGACTCCAACTGCTTCCAGAAGACATAATACTGCCTATGGAAGACTTAAGACGACTTCCATAAGACTTGAAATACTTCCAGAAGACTTGCAATGCTTCCAGAAGACTTGAACTGTTCTCAAAATACTTCCTGCTACATCTGGAAGACTGATACTGTACCCAGAAGACTTGAAATACTTTTAGAAGACTTGAAATACTTCCACAAGACTTGAGACTGCTTCTAGGAGACTTGATATTGCTTCCAATAGACTCGAACTGCTTTCCGAAGACATAATATTGCCTATGGGAGATTTGAGACGGCTTCCATAAGACTTGAAATGCTTCCATAAGACTTGAAATGCTTCCAGAAGACTTGAACTGCTTCCAATAGACTCGAACTGCTTCTAGAAGACATAATATTGCCTATGGAAGACTTAAGAGGACTTCCATAAGACTTGAAATGCTGCCAAAAGATTCGATCTGTTTCCAAAAGACATAATACTGCTTATGGAAGACTTGAGACGGCTTCCATAAGACTTAAAATGCTTACAGAAGACTTAAAATGCTTCCAAAAGTCTTGAACTGCATCTGGAAGACTAGAAATGCTTTCAGAAGACTTGAAATTCTGCTAGAAGACTGGAACTGTTCCCAGAAGACTTGCTGCTGCATTTGGAAGATTCATACTGCTTCTAGAAAACTAGATATTGCTTCCAGAAAACTTGCAATGCTTTTAGAAGACTTGCTATTACCCGAGAAGACTTGGATTTCTGCCAGATGACTTAATAGTACTTCAGAAGATTTGAAATATTTCCAGAAGAATTCAAAATTACCTCTGGAAGACTTGAAAAGTTTTGAGAAGACTTGCAATTTGTCTAGAAGAAATTATATAATTTCCATAAAATACTATTTCTAGAAGACTTGACATTGCATTGAGAAAACTTTACATACATCCAGAAGACTTGATGTTGTCTTTGGAAGATTTGAAATATTTCCAGAAGACTTGAAATGCTGCTAGGAGACTTGAATTGCTTCTAGGAGACTTGCTGCTTCCAAAAGACCTGAAATACTTCTGGAAGACTTGATACTGCTGCCAGAAGATTTGAAATACTTCTAGAAGACTTGATACTGCTTCTAGAAAATCTGAAATACTTCCAGTAGACTTGACACTGTCGTGAAAAGTTAATACTACTTCTAGAAGAACTCAAATGCTTCCAGAAGATTTGATACAGCTTCCAGAAGACCTTAAATGCTTCCAGAAGACCTGAAATCCTTCAAGAAGACTTGATATTGCTTAAAAACACTTGATATCGCTTCCAGAAAACTGGAATTGCTTCCAGAAGACTTGCAAACCTTCTAGAAGACCTAATTCGTCGTTTGAGTCAAATTTTTCAGCACCTATCAAAAATTTCTTTCTATAATGCTATTTAATTAAATATGACAACACTTCCAAAAAATTCCCAATGTATTCTGACGCACCCCATGCAATTTTAAATTTAATATTAATATTTTCTTTTAAAGGGGTACTACAATGGCTATGACCCCAGTGTTAATCCTAACGTAATAGATGCTTTTGCCGCCGCAGCATATCGTTTTGGACATTCCTTGCTCCCAACGGCCGTTGAAAGATGGAGTAAAGCTCACAAATTTATCGGTAAGTTAAAATAATTTCTTTATTACTAAAAATAATAATTTTGTGAAATTTTTAGCCTCGAAACGATTGTCAGATTTAATTAGGAGACCTTTCGATTTATACAGAGCGGGAGTTTTCGACGAATACTTAATGGGATTAATGAACCAAGTGGCCCAAGCTATGGATGATTCGATTACCCAAGAAGTAACGAATCATCTCTTTAAGAAAGTTGGGGCAAGGCACGGGATGGATCTGGTCAGTTTTAACATGCAAAGAGGTCGCGAATTTGGTATTCCCGGTTACATGGAATTTAGGAAATTCTGCGGACTTCCAGCTAGCGATCATTTCGAAGGACTTTTCGGGTCGATGCCCAACGAAACCGTCACGAGATACGCGTCAATTTTCGAGTAAAAATAAAATAATAAATGAAATTGTCTTAATAAGTTATTAATTATCGATTTTTAGACATCCAAATGATGTTGATTTATGGTCGGGGGGAGTTTCGGAGCGCCCACTTCCCGGTTGCATGTTAGGGCCAACTTTTGCGTGCATCATAGCAACCCAATTTAGTTATTCGAGAAGAGGAGATCGATTTTGGTACGAAAACGCCAACCAACCATCTTCGTTTACACCGGAACAATTAGAAGAAATCCGAAAAGTTCGATTGGCGAGAATTATTTGTGACAATACCGATTTAATCGATACCATTCAATTATATCCTTTCGTTTTACCTGATCATGAAATGTAAGATTTTTATTTTTTTAATTTATTTTGATTTAATTTGATTTAATTTGATCATCTTTTTAGAAATCCAAGAGTACCATGTAGAAGTGGGGTGATACCTTCCATGGATTTGAGTAAATGGGCTAAATATCCTTCAGAGCACAATTTTAATCATTTTAATTACGATCCTTCGTTAGGAAAATAATTAAAAAAAGGAGAAATTAATTTAACAATGCCATCAAAGACCAATAAGCCTGAACTTATTTCATAGTTTTTTTACTTAATTTAAAATCATCGGAAAAGCCTGATAAACGAGAACTACCTCTGTAAATTATAGACAGAGACATTTGTTACAAATCACAATTTCATTCTAATTCCTTTAATTTATTTACATTTAAAAAATATCTTGTAAATATTACCTTTAACACCACAAAGAAAAGAGAACTCGAATCGTCTAGATACACTATTTCGTTTTGTGTAAATAATTGTTAGTTTTTTTGTACTTTGAAGGAAAAATAAAGATATTTATTAAAAATTAATAACTGGACCATGTTTATAAGAAGATTAATATTGAAGATTTTAATAATACTCAGGACAATTTTGGAACTTCCTTCTTTTCTAAATAATGGGCAAGTTTTAATTAAAGAGGTTTGAATTAAAAATCCTGAAACATTTTGACGTTTTTGACACTATCAAAAAATTAAGTTGGCAAACTACCAACTTAATTTTTTTATGTAACCAAATAGCAATGTAACAATACTGAATAATTATTGTATTAAAATTAAGCATAAATTTTCTTGTTAACTAAGAAAATTAAGCACAATTTAACCCTCCAGTACACGCGCATTTTTTTTTGACGTGAGTGCTCGCAGCGGATTGAGAGTCCGGGTTTCTTTGCCAAATAAGAGATTTGTATTAAACTCCCTAGATTAGTAAAGTACCGCGGTTCATGATATCTATGTATTCAAACGATTCGAGCCAAAATGGTGATTTGACAGCATGTCAGTGACCAGGTGTACGAATAGGGAGTTTATGCGTGAGAAAAACGTTTTACTCCGCCCCCGATTCGAGAACATTATTAAATTTCACCTTTCGTTTCTTCGGATAATTATCTTCTTCCTCTCGAGCTAATTGTTGTAACGTCTGCACAGCAAGGTATGGTGCCGCCGTGGTCCCATAAGTCACTGTTGTCAATTTATACTCTTCAATCTGAGAAAGTTTGTTGAATCGCCACAAGATCCTTTGATATTGTTGATCTTCTTTGGACATTCTAATCTGACGATACATTTTCTCTACGTCTGCTGAAAAAACGATTTTATGGGTACGCCAACGTAGCAAAATATCTGCGATTTCTTGTTGTAATCTTGGGCCAGTGTGCATGAAATCGTTGAGACTCTTGCCGTTAGAGCTTTTGCAAGATGCATCAAATACTACCCGTAGTTTTGTAGTGGTGCTAGATGGCCTTAGTACCGCTTGGTGCGGAATGTAGTATCTTCCTGGGCTGTCTTCTTCGGAGATCTTCTCCATGTGACCCAGTTCGATGTATTCTTGTATGAACTTATCGTATTGTGATTTTAGCTCATCATTCTTTGCAAGGCGATTTTCTAATTGGAATAGTCTCGCTCCCGCCCTGTATTTAGAGCATCCTAGTTCCACTTTTGTCTTGAATGGTATCTTCACGGTGTAAGTTCCATCTTCGTTTCTTTTTGTGGTTTGTTCATAATATTTCTAGCAATCTTGTTCATCTTCGGACTTTGGTTGCGGTTGTTCCACATCTTCTATTTCCCAAAACTTGGTCAGATGTTGGTCTTCTTCTACGCGACTGACGAAACTAGTTACTTTGGTTGTGGACGGACATTGTTGTTTCAGATGACCGGACAAAATCCAGCCTAGTTTTGATTTTTGACCCAATAATCCATCGGTTGTCTTGTAAAGACCTTCTTCTAGAATTTCCCCATATTCTTTTGCCCCAATGATTGCGTCGATAGGGCCTGGTGTGTTGTATGTTGGATCAGCAAGGATTTTATTGATTAGTTCTTGGGAATTTTGTTCAGGTAACTCTTTGCTTGGTAAGGATTGTGTTAGTTTTGGTAACACAAGGAATGTCGTCGGCATGGAAAAGTTGCTAGGATAATGTGGTTGAATAGAAAATTGAATTTTCCATTTCGATGTTTTTGGACTTCCATCACCTAGCCCGGAGATTTCTGCGCGTATCTTCTCTCTGGGATAGGATAGTAGGTGAGCTGCTGATTCTGTTATGAATGATGCTTGACTTCCTTGATCCACTAAAATCCTTAGATACTGCATTGTACCGTAAACCGATCTTGCTTTTACAAGAGCTGTTGCTAACAATACCATGTCGCGGTTCTCGCTAGCGTGATTGCTGTTTTTGTTGATATTTGTTTGTTCTTCATTTGTTTGAGAAACGTGAGCTGTTGTTTTGGTACTCGGACTGGAGGATTTCTTCTCGTCCCTGTGTAATAACGTATGATGAGGCTTTTTGCATTTCAAACATCGCTTGGTACTGTTACATGTGCCTGTGAATTTGTGACTCAAGCAGTTTCGACATAAATTTTTTGTTTTTACAAATTCTTCCCTTTTCTTTTCGGGAAGATCTTGAAATTTGGAACAGGAATGTATGTAATGATCTCCAGCGCAATATCTGCACGATTTATTCTGTTCGTACTTTGTTTGTTGTATTGTTACTTGATTTCTTTTTGGTTTTTCACCAATTGCTTCTAGCGATTGGAATCGTGTTTGAAGGAAATCCATTAGCTCTTGAAATTCTTGTATCTTGTTTGGATCTTTTAGAGATTGTTCATATAATTTGTTGGTTTCGTTGTCCCATTTGCGTACTAAAATTCTGCTGATCATCGGACCCCATGCTTCTGTCACAATCCCAATATTACTAATGGCTTGTAGGCATTCTGAAGTAGTATCGTGCAGTTCTTTGATCTTCTCGGATGATTCGATCGATAATTTTGAAAGATCAAGTATTTTATCTAGTAACTTGGACAAAATTAATCGATTATTTTGGTATCGACGTTGAAGTAAAGCCCATGCTTGGTTCCCCTTTTAGATGAGTTTTTAGTAAAGCCCTGCTTGGTTCCCCTTTTAGATGAGTTTTTAAGTACTGCATTTTTTCCACGTTGCTTAAGGTTTGATTATAATGGATTATTTTAAGGCAAAGGTCGTGAAATGTGGTCCAGTTTTCATATATTCCATCAAATAGGGGCAGTTTTATTGTTGGGAGAGGAATGATAGGATTTTGAGTTACAGATTCATCAGGTTCAGAGGTAATCTTCTGCAGTTGTTCCATTATGGAATGAAAAATTTCTTCACAGGTCAGAAATTTTTCTTCTCTGAAGTATTTGGATTTGAATTTGGTTTCGAAAACCTGAATATCTTCCTCCAATCGTTGGATGTTGTCCATCTGTTCTTGAATTTGTTTCTTCAAGTAGTTGTACGTACTTTTTGGTTTTCTTAATTTAAGCTCGTCCTCAATCTAGGCTTATACATTTACTAAGATATACAAGGAACGATTTTGCCTCAAATTGCCGAGGTCGCTTGCGGCCGAGGCACTGGTTTTGAAATGTCAACACGAAATTATTCCTTTTGGTAATTTGTAGGGCCTCGCCCGCAAGCAACCTCGGCTGAGTAAGGCTAAAATCGTCTTATAAGAGGCTTATACATTTACTAAGATATACAAGGAACGATTTTGCCTCAAATTGTCGAGGTCGCTTGTGGACGAGGTGCTGCATTTGAAACATTGATACGAAATCGTTCATTTCGGTAGTTTGTGGCGTTTCGCCCGCAAACTACCTCGGCAGAGTGAGAATAAAATCGTGTTATAGGAGGCTTATACATTTACTAAGATATACAAGGAACGATTTTACCTCAAATTGCCGAGGTCGCTTGCGGCCGAGGTACTGGTTTTGAAATGTCAACACGAAATTGTTCCTTTTGGTAATTTATAGGGCCTCGCCCGCAAGCGACCTCGGCTGAGTAAGGCTAAAATCGTCTTATAAGAGGCTTATACATTTACTAAGATATACAAGGAACGATTTTGCCTCAAATTGTCGAGGTCGCTTGTGGGCGAGGTGCTGCATTTGAAACATTGATACGAAATCGTTCATTTTCGAAGATTGTAGCGCCTCTCCCGGAAGCGACCTTGGCAAAGTGAGAATAAAACCATCTTATTGGAGACTTATACATTTACTAAGATATACAAGGAAAGATTTTGTCTCAAATTGTCGAAGTCGCTTGCGGGCGAGGCACTGATTTAAAAATGTCAACACGAAATCGTTCATTTTGGTAATTTGTAACGCCTCGCCCGCAAGCGACCTCGGGAGAGTGAGTATAAAATCGTCTTATAGGAGGTTTATATATTTACTAAGATATACAAGGAACGATTTTGCCTCAAATTGTCGAGGTCGCTTGTGGGCGAGGTGCTGCATTTGAAACATTGATACGAAATCGTTCATTTCGGTAGTTTGTGGCGTTTCGCCCGCAAACTACCTCGGCAGAGTGAGAATAAAATCGTGTTATAGGAGGCTTATACATTTACTAAGATATACAAGGAACGATTTTGCCTCAAATTGCCGAGGTCGCTTGCGGCCGAGGCACTGGTTTTGAAATGTCAACACGAAATTGTTCCTTTTGGTAATTTGTAGGGCCTCGCCCGCAAGCGACCTCGGCTGAGTAAGGCTAAAATCGTGTTATAGGAGGCTTATACATTTACTAAGATATACAACGGACGATTTCGCCTCAAATCGCCGAGGTCGCTTGCAGGCGAGGCGCTGGATCTAAAATCTTTATATAAAACCGTTCATTCTAGAAGAATGTAGCGCCTCGCCCGCAAGCGACCTCGGCTGAGAGAGGATAAAATCGTCTTATAGGAGGTTTATATATTTTCTAAGATATACAAGGAACGATTTCGCCTCAAATCGCCGAGGTCGCTTGCGGGCGAGGCGCTGGATCTAAAATCTTTATATAAAACTGTTCATTCTAGAAGAATGTAGCGCCTCGCCCGCAAGCGACCTCGGCTAAGTGAGGATAAAATCGTCTTATACGAGGCTTATACATTTACTAAGATATACAAGGAACGATTTCGCCTCAAATCGCCGAGGTTGCTTGCGAGCGAGGCGCTAGTTTTGAAATGTCAACACGAAATCGTTCATTTCGGTAGTTTGTGGCGTTTCGCCCGCAAGCGACCTCGGCAGAGTGAGAATAAAATCGTGTTATAGGAGGCTTATACATTTTTAAAATAATACATAATTAAATATATAATAATAATATATATAATTATTAAGTTTTTTTAGTTATAAATTAAATGTCAAGGTTGACATCACTGACAACTTCATGTTGACACTTCAATTATACAGGGTGGACATTTTTAAAAAGAAATTCTTTCTATCTGATTAAAAAATCTTTTTTGTGAAAACTGGAATAAATTAACTTTCCCTTAAAGTTTGAAATCAATTTTACTTAAGAAATAATAATGTGTTTTTGATTTTTTGATAGGACCATGAAAAAATGATGAAATCTTTTAAAATGAAATGAAGCAATGATTTATGCTTCAAATTGAATTTTGGGCTCTTTAAAATAATATAATAACTCGTTTTTTCAAATTGAATTCGACTTTATTTAAGAAATGTTAAAAGATCATGATAAAAATGATGAAATTTGATATTGAGTTATAATCAAATTGAAGATTAAAAATTCTTCTTTAAAATGATTATAAAAATTAAAGGTTGAACCTTCCTCTTTAAAATGATGTATAATTTGTTGTTTCAATTTAAAACTGATTCTACCTAAGAAATGTTAAAAGATTATGTGGTTTTAACGTTTTAATAGAATCACGAAAAATTAATAAAATTTGAAAAATCGTGGTGATTATATTTTTCGAAATGAAGAAATGACTTTTATACCAAATTAAAGGTTAAACATTCCCCTTTAAAATGATGTATAACTCGTTGTTTCAGTTTGAAGTCAATTTCACTTAAAAAATGTTAAATGATGATGTGTTTTTGACGTTTAATAGAATCGCGAAAAAGATGATAAAATTTGAAAAATCGTAGAGGTAATATTTTTGAAAATGAAAAAATGACTTGTATACTAAATTAAAGGTTAAACATTCCAGTTTAAAATGATATATAACTCGTTGTTTCAGTTTGAAGTCAATTTCACTTAAAAAATGTTAAAGGATGATGTGTTTTTGACGTTTAATAGAATCGCGAAAAAGATGATAAAATTTGAAAAATCGTAGAGGTAATATTTTTGAAAATGAAGAAATGACTTGTATACCAAATTAAAGGTTGAACCTTCCTCTTTAAAATGATGTATAATTTGTTGTTTCAATTTGAAACTGATTCTACCTAAGAAATGTTAAAAGATTGTGTAGTTTTAACGTTTTAATAGAATCACGAAAAATTAATAAAATTTGAAAAATCGTGGTGATTATATTTTTCGAAATGAAGAAATGACTTTTATACCAAATTAAAGGATAAACATTCCCCTTTAAAATGATGTATAACTCGTTGTTTCAGTTTGAAGTCAATTTCACTTAAAAAATGTTAAAGGATGATGTGTTTTTGACGTTTAATAGAATCGCGAAAAAGATGATAAAATTTGAAAAATCGTAGAGGTAATATTTTTGAAAATGAAGAAATGACTTTTATACCAAATTAAAGGTTAAACATTCCCCTTTAAAATGATGTATAACTCGTTGTTTCAATTTGAAGTCAATTTCACTTAAAAAATGCTAAATGATGATGTGTTTTTGACGTTTAATAGAATCGCGAAAAAGATGATAAAATTTGAAAAATCGTAGAGGTAATATTTTTGAAAATGAAGAAATGACTTGTATACCAAATTAAAGGTTGAACCTTCCTCTTTAAAATGATGTATAATTTGTTGTTTCAATTTAAAACTGATTCTACCTAAGAAATGTTAAAAGATTATGTGGTTTTAACGTTTTAATAGAATCACGAAAAATTAATAAAATTTGAAAAATCGTGGTGATTATATTTTTCGAAATGAAGAAATGACTTTTATACCAAATTAAAGGATAAACATTCCCCTTTAAAATGATGTATAACTCGTTGTTTCAGTTTGAAGTCAATTTCACTTAAAAAATGTTAAAGGATGATGTGTTTTTGACGTTTAATAGAATCGCGAAAAAGATGATAAAATTTGAAAAATCGTAGAGGTAATATTTTTGAAAATGAAGAAATGACTTGTATACCAAATTAAAGGATGAACTTTCCTCTTTAAAATGATGTATAATTTGTTGTTTCAATTTGAAATCGATTCCATCTAAGTAATGTTAAAGAATGATGTGTTTTTAACGTTTTAATAGAGTCAGGAAAAATATGGTAAAATATGAAAGATCGTGAAGGTCTTATTTTTGAAAATGAAGAAATGATTTATACATCAAATTGAAGATTAAACCTTCTTCTTCAAAATGATGTATAACTCGTTGTTTCAATTTGAAATCAATTTCACTTAAAAAATGTTAAATGATGATGTGTTTTTGACGTTTAATAGAATCGCGAAAAAGATGATAAAATTTGAAAAATCGTAGAGGTAATATTTTTGAAAATGAAGAAATGACTTGTATACTAAATTAAAGGTTGAGCCTTCCTTTTTAAAATGATGTATAATTTGTTGTTTCAATTTGAAACTGATTCTACCTAAGAAATGTTAAAAGATTATGTGGTTTTAACGTTTTAATAGAATCACGAAAAATTAATAAAATTTGAAAAATCGTGGTGATTATATTTTTCGAAATGAAGAAATGACTTTTATACCAAATTAAAGGTTAAACATTCCCGTTTAAAATGATGTATAACTCGTTATTTCAGTTTGAAGTCAATTTCACTTAAAAAATGTTAAAGGATGATGTGTTTTTGACGTTTAATAGAATCGCGAAAAAGATGATAAAATTTGAAAAATCGTAGAGGTAATATTTTTGAAAATGAAGAAATGACTTTTATACCAAATTAAAGGTTAAACATTCCCCTTTAAAATGATGTATAACTCGTTGTTTCAATTTGAAGTCAATTTCACTTAAAAAATGCTAAATGATGATGTGTTTTTGACGTTTAATAGAATCGCGAAAAAGATGATAAAATTTGAAAAATCGTAGAGGTAATATTTTTGAAAATGAAGAAATGACTTGTATACCAAATTAAAGGTTGAACCTTCCTCTTTAAAATGATGTATAATTTGTTGTTTCAATTTAAAACTGATTCTACCTAAGAAATGTTAAAAGATTATGTGGTTTTAACGTTTTAATAGAATCACGAAAAATTAATAAAATTTGAAAAATCGTGGTGATTATATTTTTCGAAATGAAGAAATGACTTTTATACCAAATTAAAGGATAAACATTCCCCTTTAAAATGATGTATAACTCGTTGTTTCAGTTTGAAGTCAATTTCACTTAAAAAATGTTAAAGGATGATGTGTTTTTGACGTTTAATAGAATCGCGAAAAAGATGATAAAATTTGAAAAATCGTAGAGGTAATATTTTTGAAAATGAAGAAATGACTTGTATACCAAATTAAAGGATGAACTTTCCTCTTTAAAATGATGTATAATTTGTTGTTTCAATTTGAAATCGATTCCATCTAAGTAATGTTAAAGAATGATGTGTTTTTAACGTTTTAATAGAGTCAGGAAAAATATGGTAAAATATGAAAGATCGTGAAGGTCTTATTTTTGAAAATGAAGAAATGATTTATACATCAAATTGAAGATTAAACCTTCTTCTTCAAAATGATGTATAACTCGTTGTTTCAATTTGAAATCAATTTCACTTAAAAAATGTTAAATGATGATGTGTTTTTGACGTTTAATAGAATCGCGAAAAAGATGATAAAATTTGAAAAATCGTAGAGGTAATATTTTTGAAAATGAAGAAATGACTTGTATACTAAATTAAAGGTTGAGCCTTCCTTTTTAAAATGATGTATAATTTGTTGTTTCAATTTGAAACTGATTCTACCTAAGAAATGTTAAAAGATTATGTGGTTTTAACGTTTTAATAGAATCACGAAAAATTAATAAAATTTGAAAAATCGTGGTGATTATATTTTTCGAAATGAAGAAATGACTTTTATACCAAATTAAAGGTTAAACATTCCCGTTTAAAATGATGTATAACTCGTTATTTCAGTTTGAAGTCAATTTCACTTAAAAAATGTTAAAGGATGATGTGTTTT
Source organism: Onthophagus sagittarius (assembly GCA_036711965.1). NCBI lineage: Eukaryota > Metazoa > Arthropoda > Insecta > Coleoptera > Scarabaeidae > Onthophagus > Onthophagus sagittarius. The sequence goes on along the minus strand of JASERS010000010.1, from coordinate 17,615,754 downwards.
TGACGTTTAATAGAATCGCGAAAAAGATGATAAAATTTGAAAAATCGTAGAGGTAATATTTTTGAAAATGAAGAAATGACTTTTATACCAAATTAAAGGTTAAACATTCCCCTTTAAAATGATGTATAACTCGTTGTTTCAATTTGAAGTCAATTTCACTTAAAAAATGCTAAATGATGATGTGTTTTTGACGTTTAATAGAATCGCGAAAAAGATGATAAAATTTGAAAAATCGTAGAGGTAATATTTTTGAAAATGAAGAAATGACTTGTATACCAAATTAAAGGTTGAACCTTCCTCTTTAAAATGATGTATAATTTGTTGTTTCAATTTAAAACTGATTCTACCTAAGAAATGTTAAAAGATTATGTGGTTTTAACGTTTTAATAGAATCACGAAAAATTAATAAAATTTGAAAAATCGTGGTGATTATATTTTTCGAAATGAAGAAATGACTTTTATACCAAATTAAAGGATAAACATTCCCCTTTAAAATGATGTATAACTCGTTGTTTCAGTTTGAAGTCAATTTCACTTAAAAAATGTTAAAGGATGATGTGTTTTTGACGTTTAATAGAATCGCGAAAAAGATGATAAAATTTGAAAAATCGTAGAGGTAATATTTTTGAAAATGAAGAAATGACTTGTATACCAAATTAAAGGTTGAACCTTCCTCTTTAAAATGATGTATAATTTGTTGTTTCAATTTAAAACTGATTCTACCTAAGAAATGTTAAAAGATTATGTGGTTTTAACGTTTTAATAGAATCACGAAAAATTAATAAAATTTGAAAAATCGTGGTGATTATATTTTTCGAAATGAAGAAATGACTTTTATACCAAATTAAAGGTTAAACATTTCCCTTTAAAATGATGTATAACTCGTTGTTTCAGTTTGAAGTCAATTTCACTTAAAAAATGTTAAAGGATGATGTGTTTTTGACGTTTAATAGAATCGCGAAAAAGATGATAAAATTTGAAAAATCGTAGAGGTAATATTTTTGAAAATGAAGACTCTTTAAAATGATGTATAATTTGTTGTTTCAATTTAAAACTGATTCTACCTAAGAAATGTTAAAAGATTATGTGTTTTATAGGTTAAATAGGTTTTTGAAAAACCTCAATTTGTTCGTTGAGGAGTTTATATTGTTTATCATCTTTATGTTTTATTATCTCCAGCAATTCCAAAAAATCAAGTTTAGGGCCTTTTTCACATTTATGAAGCAGTTTGATATTATTGTAATTTATGTGGTGGCAAGTCACTAAACTTGCAACATGGATTACAATTCTAATTATCATACTCATACCTCAAATATAATCCATGGATTTAGGAAGCTATATAAGAAGCTCGAAATAACAAAGAATCATATCAGTTTCATAAACCGCTGTATTCATGATGGAATCACACCAAATTTTGCTAAGATAAAATGTTCAAAACTCAAATTTTCAACAAAAACACATATAATACACAAGATTCTAAGAGACGAGAAGAAAAGACATTTTATAGTTCTTAACAATATATACAAGAAGCTTACAATTAAACAACGTGATCTACGAGACCGACTCTATTATTTGGAATTAGAAGAGATCATCAAGGACGCTAGGAAGGAGGCGGTGATCCATGGGAACGAAGATAGAAGAAAGAAAAATAACAAATTTAATATTTTGAAGAGGAGAAGGGAAGACGAGAACGGGAAGAGGATTTTTATTGGAGATAAAGAGGGTACCACAGTTTCTCAATTTAATAACCTAACAAATATCATTTTCAACGATAAAGAGACATCCCTTCTTAACAAAGGCCACAAATTTGCTCTCTCATCTAACATCAATATTCCAAAACTATCTATTGATTTTGATATCATAATAAAAAATCACCCCAGTTATAATGAAATAAAGACTGAATTAATTCATTTTTTGAAAAATAATAAAAACACAAAGTACTTAAATAAAAATAAAACAGAACAGTTAAATAACTGGAAATTATTGAAGTCAATAAAGAGCAAGTTATTACAAAATGACGCAATTTTCGTGAGAGCTGACAAGAGTGCAGGCATCGTTATTTTATATAAAGATCTGTATATTAAAAAAACTTATGAATTTTTAAAAAACAACAATTATAATAAACTTAAAAATAATCCTTTAGACAAAATAATCAGAAAAACTAAGGAGGTAATTAATTTTTGTAAAGAAACTCTAATCGAATTTACTCCACATATAAAGAATTCCAAAAACAAGTTTTTTTGCAGTTCCATGTTTCTACACATGAACCCCAACATTCCTAAACTGTACTCTCTCCCAAAACTCCACAAACCAGATATTCCCATTAGACCCATTACTTCATTCATAAACTCACCCACACAGAAACTCGCGCTTTTTATGCTTAATATCTTTAAGATGATTGATTTTAAACCTAGATTTTCGGTTCACAACTCAGAAGAATTCATTAATTCTACTAAAAGGATTAAGATGGAAAAAGGTATAATGATTTCCTTCGATATTACCAACCTTTACTCGAACGTACCTATTGAATACACATTGGAGATAACCTCAAAAATTTTAGATAACTTTTTTGACAACAAAACCAATGTTAAACATCTTAATACTATTCTAAAACATATAATTACTCAAAATTATTGCACCTTTAATAATGAATACTATTTTGTTGCTGAAGGCCTCCCTATGGGGATGCCTCTATCTGGTCTTTTAGCAGACATTTTCCTTGACTATATTGAGAGAAACTTCATAATCAATGATAATAATCCCTATAAAACATACATTACTAAATGGTCTAGATACGTTGATGATATTTTTTGTGTTTGGACGGGAAGCGAACAAGATCTTAACAATTTCCATGATTACCTGAACGCTATACATAAAAATTTAAACTTCACCATCGAAAAGGAACAACAGGGTCAATTAAATTTTCTAGATCTTTCCCTAGTTAGAAATAATAACAATCTTATAGAATACAATATTTACAGAAAACCTTCAACCATCCCCACTACTATTCCTTACGATTCTGAACACCCGAAATCTCATAAACTGGCTAACTTCAGATTTCTATTTCACAGAGTCCTTAGTTATCCCTTATCTGAAGATAATAGAATAAAAGAAATAAATTATATTTATACTTTGGGTTACAACAATGGTTTTCCGAAACATATTCTTGATAATCTATTCTATAAAATACAACAACAAAAAGACCCCCTCTTCACTAAAAATAAAAATAATAACGATAAGCGCTACAAACCTCTCCTATACAACTGTATTACTTCACAAGCTCAACATATTTTTTCCAAGTTTGATATCCATTTGGCCTTTTCTAATAAAAACAGTATTATGAATCTTTTATCCAACTGTAACATAAAAAATAATGACATAATGAAGGAATGTGGAGTTTATTCAATTAGATGTTCTAATTGCGAATCCATATATATTGGACAAACGGGACGGAGACTCGAGATTCGCGTCCGTGAACACAAAACGAAAGAAAACTCTAATGTTTTTAAACACCATCTCGAGACTGGTCATCACATAAATTACAATAATATCAAACTGCTTCATAAATGTGAAAAAGGCCCTAAACTTGATTTTTTGGAATTGCTGGAGATAATAAAACATAAAGATGATAAACAATATAAACTCCTCAACGAACAAATTGAGGTTTTTCAAAAACCTATTTTTACTTATCTGAAGGAATTTAACTCGAAGCAATTTTAATGTACATAACGGTTACGTTTTTTGAGTGTTCTTGAATTTTGGTCCCTCTCTTTCTTTTTTGTCATTTTTCCGGTTTTGCTTGCTTATATTTAGTCTCCTTTTTCGCCATTGCCACACGACACGTTATTTTGTGCTGTTATTTTATCTTTTAATTCTTGTTTAATGTGTATATTTTTCAACATTTTTATAACTATCACAGAAAGGAAATTTTTTATATATGTACTTCATTTTTAACCTGTCTTTTTTGTGAAAGAATTTTTCGATTAAGTTTGAACAATTCTATTTTTCGAATGTTTCTTGTTTTTCTAATGTTTCACTTCAAATTTTGACTGTAAGTACATTTTAGTTTCTATTTATTTGATCTTTGCATTTGTCACCATATTTTTTAACGATTTTTTTTTTTTTGTTGTTTCTTTGTAGTTTTCGACTGATGATGAGGTTTAGGTCTCGAAACTAGTTTCGAAGTAAATAAAAAAAAAAATTTTGCAAGTAAGAGGTTCATTTTTCCTATTTTTAATTTTTAATTAAAATACTTTATATTATTTAAGTCAACACGAAATCGTTCATTTTGGTAGTTTATGGCGCCTCGCCCGCAAGCGACCTCGGCCGAGTGAAAATAAAATCGTGTTATAGGAGGCTTGTACATTTACTAAGATATACAAGGAACGATTTCGCCTCAAATCGCCGAGGTCGCTTGCGAGCGAGGCTCTGGATCTAAAATCTTTATATAAAACTGTTCATTCTAGAAAAATGTAGCGTCTCGCCCGCAAGCGACCTTGGCTGAGTGAGGATAAAATCGTCTTATAGGAGGCTTATACATTTACTAAGATATACAAAGAACGATTTCGCTTCAAATCGCCGAGGTCGCTTGCGGGCGAGGCACTGGTTTTGAAATGTCAATACGAAATCGTTCCTTTTGATAATTTGTAGCGCCTCGTCTGCGAACGACGTCGGCGGAGTGAAGATGAAATCGTCTTATAGGCGACTCTATAGATTTACTAAGATATACAACGGACGATTTCGCCTCAAATCGCCGAGGTCGCTTGCAGGCGAGGCGCTGGATCTAAAATCTTTATATAAAACCGTTCATTCTAGAAGAATGTAGCGCCTCGCCCGCAAGCGACCTCGGCTGAGAGAGAATAAAATCGTCTTATAGGAGGTTTATATATTTTCTAAGATATACAAGGAACGATTTCGCCTCAAATCGCCGAGGTCGCTTGCAGGCGAGGCGCTGGATCTAAAATCTTTATATAAAACCGTTCATTCTAGAAGAATGCAGCGCCTCGCCCGCAAGCGACCTCAGCTGAGACAGGATAAAATCGTCTTATAGGAGGTTTATAGACTTTCTAAGATATACAAGGAACGATTTCACCTCAAATCGCCGAGGTTGCTTGCGAGCGAGGCGCTAGTTTTGAAATGTCAACACGAAATCGTTCATTTCGGTAGTTTGTGGCGTTTCGCCCGCAAGCGACCTCGGCAGAGTGAGAATAAAATCGTGTTATAGGAGGCTTATACATTTACTAAGATATACAAGGAACGATTTTGCCTCAAATTGCCGAGGTCGCTTGCGGCCGAGGCACTGGTTTTGAAATGTCAACACGAAATTGTTCCTTTTGGTAATTTGTAGGGCCTCGCCCGCAAGCGACCTCGGCTGAGTAAGGCTAAAATCGTCTTATACATTTACTAAGATATACAAAGAACGATTTTGCCTCAAATTGTCGAGGTCGCTTGTGGGCGAGGTGCTGCATTTGAAATATTGATACGAAATCGTTCTTTTTCGAAGATTGTAGCGCCTCTCCCGGAAGCGACCTTGGCAAAGTGAGAATAAAACCATCTTATTGGAGACTTATACATTTACTAAGATATACAAGGAAAGATTTTGTCTCAAATTGTCGAAGTCGCTTGCGGGCGAGGCACTGATTTAAAAATGTTAACACGAAATCGTTCATTTTGGTAATTTGTAACGCCTCGCCCGCAAGCGACCTCGGGAGAGTGAGTATAAAATCGTCTTATAGGAGGTTTATATATTTACTAAGATATACAAGGAACGATTTTGCCTCAAATTGCCGAGGTCGTTTGCGGGTAAGGCACTGATTTTGAAATGTCAACACGAAATCATTTTATTTATATATTTATAATAATATAATATAAGGTTGAACTTTATAAAATGATGTATTTTTGTTTGACGCGTTTGAATCACGAAAAAAATGATAAAATTTTAAAGATTATGGCCACTTCAATTGACTATAAATAATTGTGTTTATAAATACACTTCTATTACAATTATTCAACTTACATATTCATCTTATTATCATTAATTATAGTAACAACAAAATTGTAGAAATCTTCATAACTCCTTTATAACAATTTAATCATAATTACATAATTATGATTAAACCCGATATTTTCTATTTTATAAATCGTCTAATACCATTATTTTTAACAATTCGTCCCAATTTGTTATTATCTGATAATGTTTAATGATAATCAGCAAATCTATGTCTCTTAAATTTTTCTATTCGTTTGGACATCATTCCAAAAGTTAAAGATTTTCAAAATTGGCACGAAATAATTCTATTTTATTTCATCTAATTCAAACATAATCATAACAAATTTAATCCAGTTATTAACACCCAATAATTTTTTCTAATAAAAATTTTTAAATCTATCACGTCAAAGCATTGAAGGTTCAGTGCAGATAAAAATTTTTATTATCAATTTGATTTATTTGTGTAAAGATATGAAGGTATGTGTTTATAATTATTAAATGAAATGTCTTATTTAATTAAAATTAAATAATAAAAAAATTAAAATCCCCTTTTTTTTGTTTTAGACTTTGTTATCTAATTTGTTGTTTAAGGAAATTAGAATACAACAATACAATCTGATTATTTGTTATCAGACAAATACTAAACTTAATTGTTAGTTCAATTTTAAAAACTCTATTTAAAGTTTAAACGATAACTTTTTTTGATGATTCAGAACTTTATAAAAGTTCGAAACCGACTTATTTAGAAATTTCTCGAATATCGCGTATAAAATAATAAATTTTAAAGGTCACCGTGATGACGCATTTCGATTTCGATTTCGTACGCAAACTTTGTTGATTTTTGTTTAAAACGATTACTTTTTAATAATTTCAAACATAAACAATTATTAAAAAGTTAATTAGAAAGTTAGTTATCGATCTATTTTTAGCTTTTAACTTCCTGCTGTTGGTATTATCGCCAACTCTTCACTCTTAACAAAGACTGTTTTAACTCACTTTATTTTACTGTTATTAACAATGGGTTATTTTCCAACTGTTTACGATTATTACACAAAAGATGGTATTAAATCCGGGTTAAAAGCTGAAGGTGATAAATTTGAGTTAAACGGTAAACCAATAAAGATTTATAGCGGTGCGATTCATTATTTTCGAGTACACCCCGATTATTGGAGCGATCGATTAAGAAAATTAAGAGCTGCGGGATTAATTTGCGTCGAAACATACATTCCATGGAATTTACACGAACCAGAACAGGGTAAATTCGAATTTGGGGCATCAAGAACGGATTTTGAGGAATTTTGTGATATCGCAAAGTTCCTAAAAACAGCGAAAGAATTGGATTTATTAGTCATAATCAGACCGGGGCCTTATATTTGTGCCGAATGGGAATTTGGCGGTTTACCATCGTGGCTTTTAAACTGTTCGTTTCAACCATCCGAAATTCGGACGCATAATGCCCAATTTATGGAGAAAGTTGAAAATTATTTTGGGAGACTTTTCGAGGTTTTAGTTCCGCATCAATTCACGAATGGGGGCCCGATTATCGCCTTTCAAATTGAGAACGAATACGGAAACGTTAAAGAGAAGGGTCAATCGATTGACGTGAAATATTTGGAGTTATTAAAAGGGATTTATCTTAAAAATGGGATAAAAGAGTTATTGTTTACGTCCGATACACCGTCTAACGGGAAAGAAGGCACTTTGTTACCCGACGTTTTATATACAGCCAATTTTCAAAGTGATGCGAAAAAAGAATTGGATATTTTAAAGTCGTTTCAACCGAATAGGCCGTGTATGGTTATGGAATTTTGGACGGGTTGGTACGATCATTGGGGCCAGGAGCACGAAACTAGAAGAGAGGCGGTTATTTCGGATACTTTGTTTGAAATTCTTGAGTACCCTGCCTCAGTTAATTTTTATATGTTTCATGGTGGTACTAATTGGGGGTTTATGAACGGGGGGGATTTCGAAAATAATAAAGACGATAATAGCAACATTAAATTAGTCACAACAAGTTATGATTATGATGCGCCAATAGCAGAAAATGGGGATTATGGCGAAAAATACTTCATGATAAAAGAAATGATCGAAAAATACTCCCCCGTTACTTTTAACACCCCTTTAATTCCGTTTTTATCAGGAAGAGTCGCTTATGATACCATTCCAATAAAATGTATGGATTTGGACGATTTATTACAAAAAGTTTATACAAGATATCATTCATCTACAACTAGCTACATGGAAAAATTTGGCCAAAGTTATGGCTATATCGTTTATAGGAAAACAAATTTAACAATTCCCGAAGGTTCATTTATATCAATATCGGGCCACGTTAAAGATACAATCATGGTTTTAATAAATCATAAATTAATTTCGCCGAAATTAACCTCCCCGGAAGACTTAAATAAATTTGGCTACTGGAAATTAAATAATTCAACTTTAACCCTCCCCGAAACAACAAACGCTGTCTTAGATATCGTAGTAGAGAATTTTGGTAGAAGTAATTACGGGAAATTGTACCAATTTAATCAAAATAAAGGTATCGACGAAGATTACATCACTTTGAACGCACGCCCTTTAAGAAATTGGACGATTTATATTTTAAATTTTGAGAGGAGTTTTAATAATTCTTTAAATCCAACGAAATTGATTACTTATGATGGGCCTAAATTGTATAAAGGAGTTCTAAATATTGGTGAAGAAGACGACAAGAAAGATACTTATATCGATATGAGGGATTGGACGAAAGGGATTGTTATTGTAAACGGGTTCGTTTTGGGGAGGTACTTTAAATTTGGACCTCAAAGGACTTTGTATTTACCCGCTCCTTTTTTGAAAATTGGATCAAACGTTATTTTGATTTTTGAACATTTTAGTGGGCCTAATTCGATATCTTTTTGTAAGGAACCAATTTTCAATGAGCCAATAATTCTTTAATTAATAGCTTTAAGATTTATTAATCTTTTTATAAATAAATAATTCAAAACGTCTAAATCCATAATTTGATTCGGATTACCCATTTAACATTCCAACAAAAACCAAAATTAATTTAAATTAAATTATCACCATTTCTTATAACTCTCCATCACCTTTAGCATATTTTTTATTACGATTATCCTTCCATCCAATATTCGGGCAAAAACACGCCTTTTTTTGGGCGTCCAAATAAGATTTACATCCCAACGTTAAAGTACCAGTAAATAATAATTTCGCAGCTGCCTTACAACCTACCGATAATAAACAAATTTAATTTATTATTAATCGTTAAAAAATCAAAATAAAACCAACCTTTAACAACACTCTCCCCAACATTTTTCTGATACTTATCACAATACCTATACAAACATTTTTTAAACTCGACATCGCACATTTCCTTGTTCTTGTTGCAAGTATCGTAGCATACATCGTGGTCGTCGCAACATTTCGTCATATCGGCGATTGGAAGGAATTCGCTTTTAATGCTTAGCCCCAAAGATCCGCATCCGTCTGCTTTGGGAACGTGGTTTTTGTTGGGACGGGGTTGGACCCCACTCACCGGGCACTTATAAACGCAATCTTCGTTCACAGCCGCATCAAAAACATCGTTGAGATTCTTGAACTTTTTCGCCACGTTAATTATATTGGAGAAGGTGTCGCCGAATATGTTTTGGGCCGAAACGACGGCGTCCCTAATATTACCCAAAATCCCAGTTCCAAAACCTGAATAAACGTAGGTTACGAAGGTGAGCACATAAACGAGAGTTTTCCAAAAATCTAACTGCATTTTAATCTTTAACGAATAAAGAGTATTTGGCTAAGTGCTCACATTATTTGTGCTAAAAATAGAAAGATTATTAGTTGTTTATGAAGTTTTTAACTAAATAGAAAGTTACACGTAAATGATGATTTTAGTTTTGACGTTAGCTTTCATTTTTGAGGTTATGTTAATGTCATATTTATATTTTTAGGTTATGTCATTAATTGTTATAATAAAAAGGGTAAGTTTAATTAAAAATTATTTAATTAATTAACTTTAATTGATAAATAATTTCAGCTTTAACGTCTTCGATAATTTCGATAAACTTTCTAGAAATAATAAACCAAGTTAAGGTTAAAGTTATAATTTCTTCACTCTCCGAGTAATCAAAAAAAAAATCATCAATTTATGTATTTAATGATAAATTTAATCAAAATGATTAATCCTAAATCACAAAAGAAGCCTTTCCACGTCTTAAATTTAACATATAATCGTATCCTTTTTAAAGATATTTTTTGCCTTAACTCGTGTACCTTATAATTAAAGCGTATACAAAAATATTAAAGCAAAAACTATTACATTATTAACGAGCTGATTAAAATGATGATAATTCCTATATAAACCTGCAATTTCACAATCATAATTTATTTTAAAATGTTGTCGATAATAATACTTATTATTTCCGTTTTAGCAGCAAAAGCTTCACTTCCAAACGATTGTGAGGCTATTGTATTTAATAAAACTACCGAGGCATTAGAAAAAACGGTAAAATCTTTAATTTTTTTAATTAAATTTATATAATTTTTTTATTTGTAGTGTTTAGGATTATGGTACGTTTATGGTGGAAACGAGAAATGCGAGAATTGCTGTTTAATTCGAAATTTAACCGAAATTAAACCTGGGTTAATTAAAAAACAACACTTCTTTAAAAAGGATAAGTTAGTATAAATACAAAATAACTTGGGCACACTTAATCGTAATAATTTCCAGTGAATACCCCGAATTATTAATAATGTACGCTATAAGAGAGGGTAAAAGTGCAAAATATAAACATCAATCGAGTAAATCGAGAAATACATTTCAAATTCTTTTTTATGTTAATAATCTTTTTTTAGGTGATATCACCGCTAAAGTCGTTGGAGCCGATTGCAATAAATACGCCGTTGCTGTTAAGAAAGGTAAATTTTAATTTTCTCCAACGAAAATAATCACTCACATTAATTTTATTACAGATAAATTAATGGTGTATACACGAGAGAAAGACCCCTCCGATATACCAAACTCAATCGAAGGTCTTAATAAGTGTGGATTAAATTTTTATAAATACAACCCGGATAAAAATTGTTTAAAAAGCGATTTATCGCTAAATATTTAAAGTTTGTTAAAAAATATTTAATAAATTAATGAGCAAGTTAAATTGGTTGCCTACACCAAACTTTTTTGATCCGAATCGTCGTAAAATGCAATCGCCCAAATCAAATAATGAAATAAAATCAAATAAATTTAGATGGCATTATTTAATTTGGCGATTGCATTTTTTTAGTATACGACGCTTTTATTTAACCAAAAAAATTTTTTTTAAAAAATGAGTTTTGAAAGCGTTGCAGCAACAATAATTCAAAGAGCCGTTCTTTTGGACACTCAAAAACGATACACCGAGTCTTTAATATGTTACCAAGAAGGAATACAAGTCTTAATGAACGCTTTAAAACGTAAGTTCAATTCCTAACCTAAAAATAATTTCAAACTTTTAAATTAAATTAATCTTAATTAATTAAAATAGAATCTCCAGAGCAAAAGAAGACATATCTTCGTGGTAAAGTCGAGGAATACATGAGTCGCGCCGAACAGATTAAATTAAACATAAACAAACTAAAAGATGAAGGGAAATACCACGAACAAATCAATATCGGTGATAACGAAAAAGGGTACGGATATGAAACGGTTTTTGGAAGATTTTTGGATGGAGATGTGTTAAATGTAACGGTGGAGGACCCTTATATCCGGTTGTTTCATCAGTGCCAAAATTTTTTGAGATTTTGCGAATTGTTAGTGAGGAAATGTAAAAATTTGTTTTCGGTTACGTTGATTACCAGCAAGGATGGTAAAAGTGATCAAGAAAATTGGTTGATTTGCATTAAAAACGATCTGTTGAAGTATAAAGTTAATTTAAAAGTTGAATATTCAACCACATTGCATGACCGACAAATTTTGTAAGTTAGATTTAAATTAAATGAAAGAAATTTTCTTCTATTAAATTAGACTTAAAGGAGAGACTAAACCTAAAGGTTAATATCAAATTTTCCAGAGATAATGCCAAGTCTTTTCGAAGCAGTTCAAGTCTTCCAAAATGTGTTGGAAGCATTTCAAGGCTTCTATAATCAGCATCAAATCTTCTAAATGTATTGAAACTCTTCCGGAAACCTTTTAAGTCTTCTAGAAGCAGTATCGAGTCTTTCAAAGGGAATATTAAGTATTCTTAAAGCATCTCAAGTCATTTCAAGTATTCTACAACCAGTATTAAATCAACATTAATCCTTAACGAATAATCCGGAAAACATACATAATAATCAACGAATGAATTCAATCAACGAGTATTTTCTATAACTCCGTCTCTTCATTAAACAAAAGCGGGATTATTATCTAGGCCCATATTAAGATGACCGCATTTTTCGCAAATTGTAGAAAGATAATGGGATTAAATTATTTTAGTTTCAACAAATTTAAATTTGAATCTGTTTATGACTGTTATAAAGTTCTGATAGGAATTTTACAAGGCACTGTGTTCTTTAACGTAATATACTTGAAAATATAAATGATGCTAACTACCTTAACTCAAACTTAGGATTCGAATTAAGAAAATAATATTTTAATTATATAGTAAGAGTATAATAAGGACTTTTTATACATTTTTCTTCACAGATTTTAATTTTGTTGTTAAAATTGTAGAAAGAATAAAACTAAAAAGAAAAAGGAAAAAATTACGCACCATAACTTGTAATTGTTGAAATTTGGATTGGAGATTATCATCATCATCTATTATATTTTTAATTTTAATGTACCATTGAGCTTTTTCTACCAAATTTAGTTCTTGCATCTACTGCGAATGTTTTTTTGAGAGCATATGTTATGAATTGAGACTTAATACTGTTTCAGGAAGACTTAATATTGGTTGTAAAAGACTTGAAATGCTACCAAAAGACTTGACATTACCTCTGAAAGACTTGAATTGCTTCAAAAAAACTTGAATTACTTCCAGAACACTTAATATTTTCTTTGGAAGACTTGATATTGCTTCTAGAAAACTTAAAAGGTTTTCGGAAGATTTTCAATATATTCAGAAGATTAATACTGGTTATAGAAGCCTTGAGATGCTTCCAATACACTTGGCATCAAGCCTCTGGAAGACTTGAAACGATTCCAAATCACTTGGTATTGCCTCTGGAAGACATGAAATTGCTTCAAAAAGACTTGAAATGCTACCAAAAGACTTGACATTACATCTGGAAGACTTGAATTGCTTCAAAACGACTTGAATCACTTCCAGAACACTTAATATTTTCTTTGGAAGACTTGATATTGCTTCTAGAAAACTTAAAAGGTTTTTGGAAGATTTTCAATATATTCAGAAGATTGATACTGGTTATAGAAGCCTTGAGATGCTTCCAATACACTTGGCATCAAGCCTCTGGAAGACTTGAAACGATTCCAAATCACTTGGTATTGCCTCTGAAAGACATGAAATTGCTTCAAAAAGACTTGAAATGCTACCAAAAGACTTGACATTACATCTGGAAGACTTGAATTGCTTCAAAAAGACTTGAATTACTTCCAGAATACTTAATATTCTCTTTGGAAGATTTGATATTGCTTCTAGCAAACTTAAAAGTTTTCCGGAAGATTTTCAATATCTTCAGAAGATTAATACTGGTTATAGAAGCCTTGAGATGCTTCCAATACACTTGGCATCAAGCCTCTGGAAGACTTGAAACGATTCCAAATCACTTGGTATTGCCTCTGGAAGACATGAAATTGCTTCAAAAGACTTGAAATGCTACCAAAAGACTTGACATTACATCTGGAAGACTTGAATTGCTTCAAAAAGACTTGAATTACTTCCAGAACACTTAATATTCTCTTTGGAAGATTTGATATTGCTTCTAGAAAACTTAAAAGGTTTCAGGAAGACTTTCAATATACTCAGAAGATTTGATGCCGGTTATAGAAGCCTTGAGATGCTTCCAATACACTTGGCATCAAGCCTCTGGAAGACTTGAAACGATTCCAAATCACTTGGTATTGCCTCTGGAAGACATGAAATTGCTTCAAAAGACTTGAAATGCTACCAAAAGACTTGACATTACATCTGGAAGACTTGGATTGCTTCAAAAAGACTTGAATTACTTCCAGAACACTTAATATTTTCTTTGGAAGACTTGATATTGCTTCTAGCAAACTTAAAAGTTTTCCGGAAGATTTTCAATATCTTCAGAAGATTGATACTGGTTATAGAAGCCTTGAGATGCTTCCAATACACTTGGTATCAAGCCTCTGGAAGACTTGAAACGATTCCAAATCACTTGGTATTGCCTCTGGAAGACATGAAATTGCTTCAAAAAGACTTGAAATGCTACCAAAAGACTTGACATTACATCTGGAAGACTTGGATTGCTTCAAAAAGACTTGAATTACTTCCAGAACACTTAATATTCTCTTTGGAAGACTTGATATTGCTTCTAGCAAACTTAAAAGTTTTCCGGAAGATTTTCAATATCTTCAGAAGATTGATACTGGTTATAGAAGCCTTGAGATGCTTCCAATACACTTGGTATCAAGCCTCTGGAAGACTTGAAACGATTCCAAATCACTTGGTATTGCCTCTGGAAGACATGAAATTGCTTCAAAAAGACTTGAAATGCTACCAAAAGACTTGACATTACATCTGGAAGACTTGAATTGCTTCAAAAAGACTTGAATTACTTCCAGAATACTTAATATTCTCTTTGGAAGATTTGATATTGCTTCTAGCAAACTTAAAAGTTTTCCGGAAGATTTTCAATATCTTCAGAAGATTAATACTGGTTATAGAAGCCTTGAGATGCTTCCAACACACTTGGTATCAAGCCTCTGGAAGACTTGAAACGATTCCAAATCACTTGGTATTGCCTCTGAAAGACATGAAATTGCTTCAAAAAGACTTGAAATGCTACCAAAAGACTTGACATTACATCTGGAAGACTTGAATTGCTTCAAAAAGACTTGAATTACTTCCAGAACACTTAATATTCTCTTTGGAAGACTTGATATTGCTTCTAGCAAACTTAAAAGTTTTCCGGAAGATTTTCAATATCTTCATAAGATTAATACTGGTTATAGAAGCCTTGAGATGCTTCCAATACACTTGGTATCAAGCCTCTGGAAGACTTGAAACGATTCCAAATCACTTGGTATTGCCTCTGGAAGACATGAAATTGCTTCAAAAAGACTTGAAATGCTACCAAAAGACGTGACATTACATCTGGAACACTTGAATTGCTTCAAAAATACTTGAATTACTTCCAGAACACTTAATATTCTCTTTGGAAGACTTGATATTGCTTCTAGCAAACTTAAAAGTTTTCCGGAAGATTTTCAATATCTTCAGAAGATTAATACTGGTTATAGAAGCCTTGAGATGCTTCCAATACACTTGGTATCAAGCCTCTGGAAGACTTGAAACGATTCCAAATCACATGGTATTGCCTCTGGAAGACATGAAATTGCTTCAAAAAGACTTGAAATGCTACCAAAAGACTTGACATTACATCTGGAAGACTTGAATTGCTTCAAAAAGACTTGAATTACTTCCAGAACACTTAATATTCTCTTTGGAAGACTTGATATTGCTTCTAGAAAACTTAAAAGGTTTTTGGAAGATTTTCAATATATTCAGAAGATTGATACTGGTTATAGAAGCCTTGAGATGCTTCCAATACACTTGGCATCAAGCCTCTGGAAGACTTGAAACGATTCCAAATCACTTATTATTGCCTCTGAAAGACATGAAATTGCTTCAAAAAGACTTGAAATGCTACCAAAAGACTTGACATTACATCTGGAAGACTTGAATTGCTTCAAAAAGACTTGAATTACTTCCAGAACACTTAATATTTTCTTTGGAAGACTTGATATTGCTTCTAGCAAACTTAAAAGTTTTCCGGAAGATTTTCAATATCTTCAGAAGATTAATACTGGTTATAGAAGCCTTGAGATGCTTCCAATACACTTGGCATCAAGCCTCTGGAAGACTTGAAACGATTCCAAATCACTTGGTATTGCCTCTGGAAGACATGAAATTGCTTCAAAAGACTTGAAATGCTACCAAAAGACTTGACATTACATCTGGAAGACTTGAATTGCTTCAAAAAGACTTGAATTACTTCCAGAACACTTAATATTTTCTTTGGAAGACTTGATATTGCTTCTAGCAAACTTAAAAGTTTTCCGGAAGATTTTCAATATCTTCAGAAGATTAATACTGGTTATAGAAGCCTTGAGATGCTTCCAATACACTTGGCATCAAGCCTCTGGAAGACTTGAAACGATTCCAAATCACTTGGTATTGCCTCTGGAAGACATGAAATTGCTTCAAAAAGACTTGAAATGCTACCAAAAGACTTGATATTACATCTGGAAGACTTGAATTGCTTCAAAAATACTTGAATTACTTCCAGAATACTTAATATTTTCTTTGGAAGACTTGATATTGCTTCTAGCAAACTTAAAAGTTTTCCGGAAGATTTTCAATATCTTCAGAAGATTAATACTGGTTATAGAAGCCTTGAGATGCTTCCAATACACTTGGCACCAAGCCTCTGGAAGACTTGAAACGATTCCAAATCACTTGGTATTGCGTCTGGAAGACATGAAATTGCTTCAAAAGACTTGAAATGCTACCAAAAGACTTGACATTACATCTGGAAGACTTGAATTGCTTCAAAAAGACTTGAATTACTTCCAGAACACTTAATATTTTCTTTGGAAGACTTAATATTGCCTCTAGAAAACTTAAAAGGTTTTCGGAAGATTTTCAATATATTCACAAGATTGATACTGGTTATAGAAGCCTTGAGATGCTTCCAATACACTTGGTATCAAGCCTCTGGAAGACTTGAAACGATTCCAAATCACTTGGTATTGCCTCTGGAAGACATGAAATTGCTTCAAAAAGACTTGAAATGCTACCAAAAGACTTGACATTACATCTGGAAGACTTGAATTGCTTCAAAAAGACTTGAATTACTTCCAGAACATTTAATATTCTCTTTGGAAGACTTGATATTGCTTCTAGCAAACTTAAAAGTTTTCCGGAAGATTTTCAATATCTTCAGAAGATTAATACTGGTTATAGAAGCCTTGAGATGCTTCCAATACACTTGGTATCAAGCCTCTGGAAGACTTGAAACGATTCCAAATCACTTGGTATTGCCTCTGAAAGACATGAAATTGCTTCAAAAGACTTGAAATGTTACCAAAAGACTTGACATTACATCTGGAAGACTTGAATTGCTTCAAAAAGACTTGAATTACTTCCAGAACATTTAATATTCTCTTTGGAAGACTTGATATTGCTTCTAGCAAACTTAAAAGTTTTCCGGAAGATTTTCAATATCTTCAGAAGATTAATACTGGTTATAGAAGCCTTGAGATGCTTCCAATACACTTGGTATCAAGCCTCTGGAAGACTTGAAACGATTCCAAATCACTTGGTATTGCCTCTGGAAGACATGAAATTGCTTCAAAAAGACTTGAAATGCTACCAAAAGACTTGACATTACATCTGGAAGACTTGAATTGCTTCAAAACGACTTGAATCACTTCCAGAACACTTAATATTTTCTTTGGAAGACTTGATATTGCTTCTAGAAAACTTAAAAGGTTTTTGGAAGATTTTCAATATATTCAGAAGATTGATACTGGTTATAGAAGCCTTGAGATGCTTCCAATACACTTGGCATCAAGCCTCTGGAAGACTTGAAACGATTCCAAATCACTTGGTATTGCCTCTGAAAGACATGAAATTGCTTCAAAAAGACTTGAAATGCTACCAAAAGACTTGACATTACATCTGGAAGACTTGAATTGCTTCAAAAAGACTTGAATTACTTCCAGAATACTTAATATTCTCTTTGGAAGATTTGATATTGCTTCTAGCAAACTTAAAAGTTTTCCGGAAGATTTTCAATATCTTCAGAAGATTAATACTGGTTATAGAAGCCTTGAGATGCTTCCAATACACTTGGCATCAAGCCTCTGGAAGACTTGAAACGATTCCAAATCACTTGGTATTGCCTCTGGAAGACATGAAATTGCTTCAAAAGACTTGAAATGCTACCAAAAGACTTGACATTACATCTGGAAGACTTGAATTGCTTCAAAAAGACTTGAATTACTTCCAGAACACTTAATATTCTCTTTGGAAGATTTGATATTGCTTCTAGAAAACTTAAAAGGTTTCAGGAAGACTTTCAATATACTCAGAAGATTTGATGCCGGTTATAGAAGCCTTGAGATGCTTCCAATACACTTGGCATCAAGCCTCTGGAAGACTTGAAACGATTCCAAATCACTTGGTATTGCCTCTGGAAGACATGAAATTGCTTCAAAAGACTTGAAATGCTACCAAAAGACTTGACATTACATCTGGAAGACTTGGATTGCTTCAAAAAGACTTGAATTACTTCCAGAACACTTAATATTTTCTTTGGAAGACTTGATATTGCTTCTAGCAAACTTAAAAGTTTTCCGGAAGATTTTCAATATCTTCAGAAGATTGATACTGGTTATAGAAGCCTTGAGATGCTTCCAATACACTTGGTATCAAGCCTCTGGAAGACTTGAAACGATTCCAAATCACTTGGTATTGCCTCTGGAAGACATGAAATTGCTTCAAAAAGACTTGAAATGCTACCAAAAGACTTGACATTACATCTGGAAGACTTGGATTGCTTCAAAAAGACTTGAATTACTTCCAGAACACTTAATATTCTCTTTGGAAGACTTGATATTGCTTCTAGCAAACTTAAAAGTTTTCCGGAAGATTTTCAATATCTTCAGAAGATTGATACTGGTTATAGAAGCCTTGAGATGCTTCCAATACACTTGGTATCAAGCCTCTGGAAGACTTGAAACGATTCCAAATCACTTGGTATTGCCTCTGGAAGACATGAAATTGCTTCAAAAAGACTTGAAATGCTACCAAAAGACTTGACATTACATCTGGAAGACTTGAATTGCTTCAAAAAGACTTGAATTACTTCCAGAATACTTAATATTCTCTTTGGAAGATTTGATATTGCTTCTAGCAAACTTAAAAGTTTTCCGGAAGATTTTCAATATCTTCAGAAGATTAATACTGGTTATAGAAGCCTTGAGATGCTTCCAACACACTTGGTATCAAGCCTCTGGAAGACTTGAAACGATTCCAAATCACTTGGTATTGCCTCTGAAAGACATGAAATTGCTTCAAAAAGACTTGAAATGCTACCAAAAGACTTGACATTACATCTGGAAGACTTGAATTGCTTCAAAAAGACTTGAATTACTTCCAGAACACTTAATATTCTCTTTGGAAGACTTGATATTGCTTCTAGCAAACTTAAAAGTTTTCCGGAAGATTTTCAATATCTTCATAAGATTAATACTGGTTATAGAAGCCTTGAGATGCTTCCAATACACTTGGTATCAAGCCTCTGGAAGACTTGAAACGATTCCAAATCACTTGGTATTGCCTCTGGAAGACATGAAATTGCTTCAAAAAGACTTGAAATGCTACCAAAAGACGTGACATTACATCTGGAACACTTGAATTGCTTCAAAAATACTTGAATTACTTCCAGAACACTTAATATTCTCTTTGGAAGACTTGATATTGCTTCTAGCAAACTTAAAAGTTTTCCGGAAGATTTTCAATATCTTCAGAAGATTAATACTGGTTATAGAAGCCTTGAGATGCTTCCAATACACTTGGCATCAAGCCTCTGGAAGACTTGAAACGATTCCAAATCACTTATTATTGCCTCTGAAAGACATGAAATTGCTTCAAAAAGACTTGAAATGCTACCAAAAGACTTGACATTACATCTGGAAGACTTGAATTGCTTCAAAAAGACTTGAATTACTTCCAGAACACTTAATATTTTCTTTGGAAGACTTGATATTGCTTCTAGCAAACTTAAAAGTTTTCCGGAAGATTTTCAATATCTTCAGAAGATTAATACTGGTTATAGAAGCCTTGAGATGCTTCCAATACACTTGGCATCAAGCCTCTGGAAGACTTGAAACGATTCCAAATCACTTGGTATTGCCTCTGGAAGACATGAAATTGCTTCAAAAGACTTGAAATGCTACCAAAAGACTTGACATTACATCTGGAAGACTTGAATTGCTTCAAAAAGACTTGAATTACTTCCAGAACACTTAATATTTTCTTTGGAAGACTTGATATTGCTTCTAGCAAACTTAAAAGTTTTCCGGAAGATTTTCAATATCTTCAGAAGATTAATACTGGTTATAGAAGCCTTGAGATGCTTCCAATACACTTGGCATCAAGCCTCTGGAAGACTTGAAACGATTCCAAATCACTTGGTATTGCCTCTGGAAGACATGAAATTGCTTCAAAAAGACTTGAAATGCTACCAAAAGACTTGATATTACATCTGGAAGACTTGAATTGCTTCAAAAATACTTGAATTACTTCCAGAATACTTAATATTTTCTTTGGAAGACTTGATATTGCTTCTAGCAAACTTAAAAGTTTTCCGGAAGATTTTCAATATCTTCAGAAGATTAATACTGGTTATAGAAGCCTTGAGATGCTTCCAATACACTTGGCACCAAGCCTCTGGAAGACTTGAAACGATTCCAAATCACTTGGTATTGCGTCTGGAAGACATGAAATTGCTTCAAAAGACTTGAAATGCTACCAAAAGACTTGACATTACATCTGGAAGACTTGAATTGCTTCAAAAAGACTTGAATTACTTCCAGAACACTTAATATTTTCTTTGGAAGACTTAATATTGCCTCTAGAAAACTTAAAAGGTTTTCGGAAGATTTTCAATATATTCACAAGATTGATACTGGTTATAGAAGCCTTGAGATGCTTCCAATACACTTGGTATCAAGCCTCTGGAAGACTTGAAACGATTCCAAATCACTTGGTATTGCCTCTGGAAGACATGAAATTGCTTCAAAAAGACTTGAAATGCTACCAAAAGACTTGACATTACATCTGGAAGACTTGAATTGCTTCAAAAAGACTTGAATTACTTCCAGAACATTTAATATTCTCTTTGGAAGACTTGATATTGCTTCTAGCAAACTTAAAAGTTTTCCGGAAGATTTTCAATATCTTCAGAAGATTAATACTGGTTATAGAAGCCTTGAGATGCTTCCAATACACTTGGTATCAAGCCTCTGGAAGACTTGAAACGATTCCAAATCACTTGGTATTGCCTCTGAAAGACATGAAATTGCTTCAAAAGACTTGAAATGTTACCAAAAGACTTGACATTACATCTGGAAGACTTGAATTGCTTCAAAAAGACTTGAATTACTTCCAGAACATTTAATATTCTCTTTGGAAGACTTGATATTGCTTCTAGCAAACTTAAAAGTTTTCCGGAAGATTTTCAATATCTTCAGAAGATTAATACTGGTTATAGAAGCCTTGAGATGCTTCCAATACACTTGGTATCAAGCCTCTGGAAGACTTGAAACGATTCCAAATCACTTGGTATTGCCTCTGGAAGACATGAAATTGCTTCAAAAGACTTTAAATGCTACCAAAGGACTTGACATTACATCTGGAAGACTTGAATTGCTTCAAAAAGACTTGAATCACTTCCAGAACACTTAATATTTTCTTTGGAAGACTTGATATTGCTTCTAGAAAACTTAAAAGGTTTTCGGAAGATTTTCAATGTATTCAGAAGATTGATACTGGTTATAGAAGCCTTGAGATGCTTCCAATACACTTGGTATCAAGCCTCTGGAAGACTTGAAACGATTCCAAATCACTTGGTATTGCCTCTGAAAGACATGAAATTGCTTCAAAAGACTTGAAATGTTACCAAAACTTGACATTACATCTGGAAGACTTGAATTGCTCCAAAAAGACTTGAATTACTTCCAGAACACTTAATATTCTCTTTGGAAGACTTGATATTGCTTCTAGCAAACTTAAAAGTTTTCCGGAAGATTTTCAATATCTTCAGAAGATTAATACTGGTTATAGAAGCCTTGAGATGCTTCCAATACACTTGGTATCAAGCCTCTGGAAGACTTAAACGATTCCAAATCACTTGATATTGCCTCTGGAAGACATGAAATTGCTTCAAAAGACTTGAAATGCTACCAAAAGACTTGACATTACATCTGGAAGACTTGAATTGCTTCAAAAAGACTTGAATTACTTCCAGAACACTTAATATTCTCTTTGGAAGACTTGATATTGCTTCTAGAAAACTTAAAAGGTTTTCGGAAGATTTTCAATATATTCAGAAGATTGATACTGGTTATAGAAGCCTTGAGATGCTTCCAATACACTTGGTATCAAGCCTCTGGAAGACTTGCAACGATTCCAAATCACTTGGTATTGCCTCTGGAAGACATGAAATTGCTTCAAAAAGACTTGAAATGCTACCAAAAGACTTGACATTACATCTGGAAGACTTGAATTGCTTCAAAAAGACTTGAATTACTTCCAGAACACTTAATATTCTCTTTGGAAGACTTGATATTGCATCCAGAAAACTTAAAAGGTTTTCGGAAGATTTTCAATATATTCAGAAGATTGATACTGGTTATAGAAGCCTTGAGATGCTTCCAATACACTTGGTATCAAGCCTCTGGAAGACTTGCAACGATTCCAAATCACTTGGTATTGCCTCTGGAAGACATGAAATTGCTTCAAAAAGACTTGAAATGCTACCAAAAGACTTGACATTACATCTGGAAGACTTGAATTGCTTCAAAAAGACTTGAATTACTTCCAGAACACTTAATATTCTCTTTGGAAGATTTGATATTGCTTCTAGCAAACTTAAAAGTTTTCCGGAAGATTTTCAATATCTTCAGAAGATTAATACTGGTTATAGAAGCCTTGAGATGCTTCCAATACACTTGGCATCAAGCCTCTGGAAGACTTGAAACGATTCCAAATCACTTGGTATTGCCTCTGAAAGACATGAAATTGCTTCAAAAGACTTGAAATGTTACCAAAAGACTTGACATTACATCTGGAAGACTTGAATTGCTTCAAAAAGACTTGAATTACTTCCAGAACATTTAATATTCTCTTTGGAAGACTTGATATTGCTTCTAGCAAACTTAAAAGTTTTCCGGAAGATTTTCAATATCTTCAGAAGATTAATACTGGTTATAGAAGCCTTGAGATGCTTCCAATACACTTGGTATCAAGCCTCTGGAAGACTTAAACGATTCCAAATCACTTGATATTGCCTCTGGAAGACATGAAATTGCTTCAAAAGACTTGAAATGCTACCAAAAGACTTGACATTACATCTGGAAGACTTGAATTGCTTCAAAAAGACTTGAATCACTTCCAGAGCACTTAATATTCTCTTTGGAAGACTTGATATTGCTTCTAGAAAACTTAAAAGGTTTTCGGAAGATTTTCAATATATTCAGAAGATTGATACTGGTTATAGAAGCCTTGAGATGCTTCCAATACACTTGGTATCAAGCCTCTGGAAGACTTGCAACGATTCCAAATCACTTGGTATTGCCTCTGGAAGACATGAAATTGCTTCAAAAAGACTTGAAATGCTACCAAAAGACTTGACATTACATCTGGAAGACTTGAATTGCTTCAAAAAGACTTGAATTACTTCCAGAACACTTAATATTTTCTTTGGAAGACTTAATATTGCCTCTAGAAAACTTAAAAGGTTTTCGGAAGATTTTCAATATATTCAGAAGATTGATACTGGTTATAGAAGCCTTGAGATGCTTCCAATACACTTGGCATCAAGCCTCTGGAAGACTTGAAACGATTCCAAATCACTTGGTATTGCCTCTGGAAGACATGAAATTGCTTCAAAAGACTTGAAATGCTACCAAAAGACTTGACATTACATCTGGAAGACTTGAATTGCTTCAAAAAGACTTGAATTACTTCCAGAACACTTAATATTTTCTTTGGAAGACTTGATATTGCTTCTAGCAAACTTAAAAGTTTTCCGGAAGATTTTCAATATCTTCAGAAGATTAATACTGGTTATAGAAGCCTTGAGATGCTTCCAATACACTTGGCATCAAGCCTCTGGAAGACTTGAAACGATTCCAAATCACTTGGTATTGCCTCTGGAAGACATGAAATTGCTTCAAAAAGACTTGAAATGCTACCAAAAGACTTGATATTACATCTGGAAGACTTGAATTGCTTCAAAAATACTTGAATTACTTCCAGAATACTTAATATTTTCTTTGGAAGACTTGATATTGCTTCTAGCAAACTTAAAAGTTTTCCGGAAGATTTTCAATATCTTCAGAAGATTAATACTGGTTATAGAAGCCTTGAGATGCTTCCAATACACTTGGCACCAAGCCTCTGGAAGACTTGAAACGATTCCAAATCACTTGGTATTGCGTCTGGAAGACATGAAATTGCTTCAAAAGACTTGAAATGCTACCAAAAGACTTGACATTACATCTGGAAGACTTGAATTGCTTCAAAAAGACTTGAATTACTTCCAGAACACTTAATATTTTCTTTGGAAGACTTAATATTGCCTCTAGAAAACTTAAAAGGTTTTCGGAAGATTTTCAATATATTCACAAGATTGATACTGGTTATAGAAGCCTTGAGATGCTTCCAATACACTTGGTATCAAGCCTCTGGAAGACTTGAAACGATTCCAAATCACTTGGTATTGCCTCTGGAAGACATGAAATTGCTTCAAAAAGACTTGAAATGCTACCAAAAGACTTGACATTACATCTGGAAGACTTGAATTGCTTCAAAAAGACTTGAATTACTTCCAGAACACTTAATATTTTCTTTGGAAGACTTGATATTGCTTCTAGCAAACTTAAAAGTTTTCCGGAAGATTTTCAATATCTTCAGAAGATTAATACTGGTTATAGAAGCCTTGAGATGCTTCCAACACACTTGGTATCAAGCCTCTGGAAGACTTGAAACGATTCCAAATCACTTGGTATTGCCTCTGGAAGACATGAAATTGCTTCAAAAAGACTTGAAATGCTACCAAAAGACTTGACATTACATCTGGAAGACTTGAATTGCTTCAAAAAGACTTGAATTACTTCCAGAATACTTAATATTCTCTTTGGAAGATTTGATATTGCTTCTAGCAAACTTAAAAGTTTTCCGGAAGATTTTCAATATCTTCAGAAGATTAATACTGGTTATAGAAGCCTTGAGATGCTTCCAACACACTTGGTATCAAGCCTCTGGAAGACTTGAAACGATTCCAAATCACTTGGTATTGCCTCTGAAAGACATGAAATTGCTTCAAAAAGACTTGAAATGCTACCAAAAGACTTGACATTACATCTGGAAGACTTGAATTGCTTCAAAAAGACTTGAATTACTTCCAGAACACTTAATATTCTCTTTGGAAGACTTGATATTGCTTCTAGCAAACTTAAAAGTTTTCCGGAAGATTTTCAATATCTTCATAAGATTAATACTGGTTATAGAAGCCTTGAGATGCTTCCAATACACTTGGTATCAAGCCTCTGGAAGACTTGAAACGATTCCAAATCACTTGGTATTGCCTCTGGAAGACATGAAATTGCTTCAAAAAGACTTGAAATGCTACCAAAAGACGTGACATTACATCTGGAACACTTGAATTGCTTCAAAAATACTTGAATTACTTCCAGAACACTTAATATTCTCTTTGGAAGACTTGATATTGCTTCTAGCAAACTTAAAAGTTTTCCGGAAGATTTTCAATATCTTCAGAAGATTAATACTGGTTATAGAAGCCTTGAGATGCTTCCAATACACTTGGTATCAAGCCTCTGGAAGACTTGAAACGATTCCAAATCACATGGTATTGCCTCTGGAAGACATGAAATTGCTTCAAAAAGACTTGAAATGCTACCAAAAGACTTGACATTACATCTGGAAGACTTGAATTGCTTCAAAAAGACTTGAATTACTTCCAGAACACTTAATATTCTCTTTGGAAGACTTGATATTGCTTCTAGAAAACTTAAAAGGTTTTTGGAAGATTTTCAATATATTCAGAAGATTGATACTGGTTATAGAAGCCTTGAGATGCTTCCAATACACTTGGCATCAAGCCTCTGGAAGACTTGAAACGATTCCAAATCACTTATTATTGCCTCTGAAAGACATGAAATTGCTTCAAAAAGACTTGAAATGCTACCAAAAGACTTGACATTACATCTGGAAGACTTGAATTGCTTCAAAAAGACTTGAATTACTTCCAGAACACTTAATATTTTCTTTGGAAGACTTGATATTGCTTCTAGCAAACTTAAAAGTTTTCCGGAAGATTTTCAATATCTTCAGAAGATTAATACTGGTTATAGAAGCCTTGAGATGCTTCCAATACACTTGGCATCAAGCCTCTGGAAGACTTGAAACGATTCCAAATCACTTGGTATTGCCTCTGGAAGACATGAAATTGCTTCAAAAGACTTGAAATGCTACCAAAAGACTTGACATTACATCTGGAAGACTTGAATTGCTTCAAAAAGACTTGAATTACTTCCAGAACACTTAATATTTTCTTTGGAAGACTTGATATTGCTTCTAGCAAACTTAAAAGTTTTCCGGAAGATTTTCAATATCTTCAGAAGATTAATACTGGTTATAGAAGCCTTGAGATGCTTCCAATACACTTGGCATCAAGCCTCTGGAAGACTTGAAACGATTCCAAATCACTTGGTATTGCCTCTGGAAGACATGAAATTGCTTCAAAAAGACTTGAAATGCTACCAAAAGACTTGATATTACATCTGGAAGACTTGAATTGCTTCAAAAATACTTGAATTACTTCCAGAATACTTAATATTTTCTTTGGAAGACTTGATATTGCTTCTAGCAAACTTAAAAGTTTTCCGGAAGATTTTCAATATCTTCAGAAGATTAATACTGGTTATAGAAGCCTTGAGATGCTTCCAATACACTTGGCACCAAGCCTCTGGAAGACTTGAAACGATTCCAAATCACTTGGTATTGCGTCTGGAAGACATGAAATTGCTTCAAAAGACTTGAAATGCTACCAAAAGACTTGACATTACATCTGGAAGACTTGAATTGCTTCAAAAAGACTTGAATTACTTCCAGAACACTTAATATTTTCTTTGGAAGACTTAATATTGCCTCTAGAAAACTTAAAAGGTTTTCGGAAGATTTTCAATATATTCACAAGATTGATACTGGTTATAGAAGCCTTGAGATGCTTCCAATACACTTGGTATCAAGCCTCTGGAAGACTTGAAACGATTCCAAATCACTTGGTATTGCCTCTGGAAGACATGAAATTGCTTCAAAAAGACTTGAAATGCTACCAAAAGACTTGACATTACATCTGGAAGACTTGAATTGCTTCAAAAATACTTGAATTACTTCCAGAATACTTAATATTTTCTTTGGAAGACTTGATATTGCTTCTAGCAAACTTAAAAGTTTTCCGGAAGATTTTCAATATCTTCAGAAGATTAATACTGGTTATAGAAGCCTTGAGATGCTTCCAATACACTTGGCATCAAGCCTCTGGAAGACTTGAAACGATTCCAAATCACTTGGTATTGCCTCTGGAAGACATGAAATTGCTTCAAAAAGACTTGAAATGCTACCAAAAGATTTGACATTACATCTGGAAGAATTGAATTGCTTCAAAAAGACTTCAATTACTTCCAGAACACTTAATATTCTCTTTGGAAGATTTGATATTGCTTCTAGAAAACTTAAAAGGTTTCCGGAAGACTTTCAATATACTCAGAAGATTTGATGCCGGTTATAGAAGCCTTGAGATGCTTCCAATACGCTTGGTATCAAGCCTCTGGAAGACTTGAAACGATTCCAAATCACTTGGTATTGCCTCTGAAAGACATGAAATTGCTTCAAAAAGACTTGAAATGCTACCAAAAGACTTGACATTACATCTGGAAGACTTGAATTGCTTCAAAAAGACTTGAATTACTTCCAGAACACTTAATATTCTCTTTGGAAGATTTGATATTGCTTCTAGAAAACTTGAAAGGTTTCAGGAAGACTTTCAATATATTCAGAAGATTTGATGCCGGTTATAGAAGCCTTGAGATGCTTCCAATACACTTGGTATCAAGCCTCTGGAAGATTTGAAACGATTCCAAATCACTTGGTATTGCCTCTGGAAGACATGAAATTGCTTCAAAAAGACTTGAAATGCTTTCAGAAGACTTTGTACACTAGACTTGATACTGTTACTACAACGCTTGAATTGCTTCCCAAAAACTTGACATTGCTTCTAGAAGACTTGACCTACTTCTAAAAAACTTGACCTATTTCTAGAAGACTTGAAATGCTTGCAGAACACTTAATAATCTTTCTGAAAGATTTGATACTGTTTCTAGAAGACTTAAAATCTTTCCAGGATAATTACAGTACTTTCAAAAAATTTGATACTTCTTCTAAAAGACTTGAAATACTTTCAAAAGAGTGCATATTGGTTCTAAAAAAAATTATTGTAAGTAAATAAGTAAAAAGGGTCACGTGGGATCTAATAGATGCCCGCTCGCGGTGGATCACGCATGACCCATCGTGACCCGACGGGATTTACGTAATTAGCACATCTCTAAATAGTTAAGTCGTAGGTCTCGTTAAGAAGCCTAAACGCCAATGATTCTAGTTTTAGATTATAAATTGATAAATCACAAGAAATTTATCAAGATATCTTAAGAAACCAATTTTTTAAAAACGATTAATTATTTTTTATAAAATGTTACAAATTTAGGTTGAGTTCAAAACATCTCATTTTTTCTGAGAAAAGTGCATATTTTCCTTTATAAATCAAAATCTGATTCATCACTATCCATACCATTACTAATAATTCTAGAATCATGATCCAGCAAATTTAAAATATGTAATAGATCTTTTTATTTAGTAAAAATAACTTCAAGGAGGTAATCCTATGTCCAGGTTAACAATTTAAAGTTACATTCAGCTTCATCATCATACTCATTTTCAGCAGTTTTATCACCTATTTGAACACTCGTAACTTCCATAATCTTCAGCAGACTCAAATGACCTTCATTCAAAATAAAAGCAGCCGTTAGTGTAGAACTTTCTAGAAAGTTTTTGATTTAGACCCAGGTTCCATACACAATTATTGAAACTCCCAATCATTTTCGCAGGAGAGTTTCGGCCGATAATTTATCGTAAATGGTCTTCAAAATTGCTGTTAATTCTTCATCAAAAGTTAATAGGTGTTCAAATTTACTTCTTTTTTGCTTCATTGTTTCTTCTGATATTCACATCAAGAAAATACACCTTTTGGACAATAATGATATTGTTGGACGTCATTTCTTTAAGACTATGTGTATTTCGTATTTGCAAGTTTTTACAAGATTGCAAGTCCATAATAAGTTGACAGTTTTAGTATTAGTTTATTTGTTAATTGTATAGTTTTAGGCTTCATTTTTGCAGGAGTCGATGAATCCTTTCGCGAATCTATGCTTTTTTGGCATGCTGCTTTCATTTTCTTTTTGAATTATCCTTCCTTCTTCAGACTTCTATTTTTTAGCAGCTTCAACCTGTTTTCTCCCTTTGCTTAAAACCATGCTCATGTTTGTCAAATTTTTATTATTTTATGTAAGATCCAAGTCGTTATTCAGACTTGAATTGTTCCGGAAGGTTCTTTCGTTTCAATCTTTGAGTAGTCGTCTGATGACACAATTTTTTTGCAATTGTGGATTTGCAGCTTTTGCAGGTACTTAGAACTTCGCTGGGCAATTATTTCCTTTATAGTAAGCATATTGAGGTTTTGATGTATGAAGTGATTAGGTACGAACCAAGCTGCGTTGCAAAATTGTTCCAGAACTTTAGACTGAAATCACTACAAATGACTTCATCTATGGTTGAATTCCATATTCCCAAACAAGTTTTAGCACAACAGTACACATAAGCAACTTTCGTTCACACTGAGTTGTGAGTTGCTGTTGAAGCCATTTAGTGCAAATATGTTTTTTCCAGATCACATGATGATCTAGATAAATTCTCAAGTACTTGACGTCTTTTTGAGCAAGTAATGAAACATTATTTAATTTCCATTCCATTTTGCCAACAACAACAAGTGGTTTTGTAGATTTTTTGACACTTCTTCAGGCACTGCGGGAGTAGCCAAAATGTTATCCTAAGGAACCCTAGTTCGTATTTTTAGCGACTTCTTCGTTAAATATGATTCCAATAGAATACTCAAGAGGATGAGATAGATAGGTTGAAATTTGGCTGTAAAATCTTCATGCTAAACTCTGTCATAATGATGATACGTCTAGAAATGGAGTTGTACAATATTTTTTTGGCCTCTAGTTGATCTAACTACTCTGTGAACTTGTTTTATACTGTTATGTTGTTCTTGAAATCCCAATTGAACAAACCTTTTAATTATTAATTATTTTTATTATTTATAATTAATTTTAGGTTAAGTTCCGGATGGATAATAAAGCTTGGAAGAGGTTTAGATTATTTTAAACCCCCGGAAAATAAATTCTCTTTGGGAGCTTTCGACATGGACTTGAGAAATTGCCACGAAACTTCAATCAACATATTTCATTCAAATCATGTTAAATCTAGCTGATTTAAAAATTTTAAAACACTTTTCTTTGTTTTATTTCGAGTTAAAATCCTTTTTCAGTAAAACCCCGAGAGCTAAAACCAACCAGCGCCCGCCGATTTTAACGGGAGTGGGGGAACAACGTGCTTTCGAACTTTAATTTCCCCACCAAGTTCAAACGCATCCGAAGTGTTCGCGAAGAAAGTTGGTTTTTCAAGTTATATGGTTCGATGGTGTGTTTATATTTTTATTTAAGGTAAGTCCTCTAATTTATTATAAAACGTAATAATAAAAATTTCTTAGAATTTCTTAGAATTCTTGTTTTGTAATAAAAAAATCTACCTACTTTTTATAACCACTCAAATCTTCTAAGAATTTCATACAAAAAAAAATTACGGGACCTAATTTGCATGCAAAATTTTAAGAATTTTTTTATTTAAATTTAAACGGACAATACACAAAGAACTTCCAGGTATTAAAACGAATTACCCAACCCAAATTTCAAATTAAACTCGAAAATCGATTTATTTTGAAATTAAATGATCGCGTTTTAAATCGATTCGCAATTTAAATAGTTACATAAGATAATAAAATTTATTCAGATTACGCAGAAAGGGATCGAATCGAAACGTTAGATGATTCAAGTTGTGTATGTATTAAAATTAAACAGAGGTGCGTCCCGATTAATAAATAAATGATTCGATAAATTAATCTTATGACTAATTCGCGTGGTATTCTTCTTTTATCATCGCTTTGAAACCGATAAAAAGCTCTGTCAAACATTGTCAAACAATAAATGTGGAAGGAAATGCGTTTATCGCAATGCTTTAAAAGACATCAAAGGTCAAATTGTGAGTTATAAAAAATTAATTTGTTTATCTATTCTTGGATTGTGGCTTTTAAATTATACACACAAATTTTTTTTATACGAAATTATTTGTTAATTTTTTTGTTAAATGGATTAATCAACAAAAAATGTTGCAAGGAAATACCATTGATTGCTGAGTAATCGTAGTAAACCTAAACTCAATAGGAAGTCTTTTGCAAAGCAACTTGGAAATAATGATTCATAAGAAGTATAAGTCACGCGGTGACTTATCTTTAGCTTCCAGGTAATAACGACCTTGTCACAAGCTACCTTTTAAACGTTAAAAATAAACAGAAATTTCTTATTTTTTTAATCTTCTTTGTATTTATAAACCCGGTTTTATATATATTAACGGGTTTATGGTTTATTGATGGTCGACGTCTTCCTACGAACCGATATGCGCTCGATAACTGTACATTGGTCAGTTAGAATTTCTTCCGCGTACTTAGAAAAAATAAAATTATCGAGTTAAAAATTATTGTTTCAAAAAGATTGTTTTTAAAAAAGTAGTTCACAGCTAATCAAATAAAATCATATTTATCTAGAGTCTAGATAATCAAAAAAAACGTGCGCCCTTATCAACACTTATTTACTTTTCAACTTGTACTAAATGTATGTAAGGAATGGAATTCCGATGTTGCAACATAAAAATAATTCGTTTTAATAAGGACTATATCTTCCGGTGTTGTTCAAACGACCGTATTTTAGGGAAATATGGGAATGGGTCGCGTGTCAGATGGGAATCTCGCACACGCCTTGAATGAAAAACCATAAACCGAGACACGAGTCGTTCCACCTGGTGGAATTACGTTACCCATAATCACCCACATGTGTAAAAGGGATGTTCCTAAACCCATTTGTGTTAGTTATAACGAACTTTTGAGATTATGTGGGTTGTTATTAAACTAAGATGTAAAACGTTAATAATGATGAATTTTTAAAAACTAAGGGGACTAACTTCTACGGCGGCGCCTCTTTTTATTTATTTATTTATTGCTGCCAGTGGACACAAAACGGGACAAACCCAAAAGATTGTGTCACTACATTGACAAAAACTACTATATTACAAATACATTGTGCGGTTAATTACGAATAAATTAACTAAAAACAATAATTATTCTATAAAGCAGAAAATAAAATTAAGAAAAATAAAACATACATTTGTTTACGCTACAGTAATGTTGATCAATGCTTTCTGTAACTCAACGGCAGTTATCAAGCTCTTAAATCTCCTATATGTATTACTAAACACATCTATACCGTTGCCAGTAGTATGGAACCGATCACAAGCAATCGCCATCCGAATCATAGGAGAATTTTGAAATAAATTTGTTCTCGGAATGGGAGTATAAAAAATTGACTCATGCCTTAAAGATTTATGGATGATTTATGGGTTCATTATGGAAAATTGTGGGCCTCGCCCGCTACGCGGCCTCGGCAAAGTGAGAATAAAATCGTCTTAATAAGCAACGATTTTAAATTAGCATTTCAAATCTGGGGCCTCGCTCGCTACGCGACCTCAGCAAAGTGAGAATAAAATCGTCTTAATAAGCAACGATTTTAAATTAGCATTTCAAATCTAGGACCTCGCCCGCTACGCGACCTCAGCAAAGTGAGAATAAAATCGTCTTAATAAGCAACGATTTTATATAAACATTTCAAATCCAGCGCCTCGCCCGCAAGCGACCTCGGCGAAGTAAAAATAAAATCGTCTTTAGGAGTCTTTGTATATTTACTAAGATATACAAAGAACGATTTCGGATCATATCTCCAAGGTCGCTTGCAGACAAGGCGCTGGATTTAAAATATTTACATAAAATCGTTCATTATGGAAAATTGTGGGCCTCGCCCGCTACGCGACCTCGGCAAAGTGAGAATAAAATCGTCTTAATAAGCAACGATTTTAAATTAGTATTTCAAATCTAGGGCCTCGCCCGCTACGCGACCTCAGCAAAGTGAGAATAAAATCGTCTTAATAAGCAACGATTTTATATAAACATTTCAAATCCAGCGCCTCGCCCGCAAGCGACCTCGGCGAAGTAAAAATAAAATCGTCTTTAGGAGTCTTTGTATATTTACTAAGATATACAAAGAACGATTTCGGATCATATCTCCAAGGTCGCTTGCAGACGAGGCGCTGGATTTAAAATATTTACATAAAATCGTTCATTATGGAAAATTGTGGGCCTCGCCCGCTACGCGACCTCGGCAAAGTGAGAATAAAATCGTCTTAATAAGCAACGATTTTAAATTAGTATTTCAAATCTAGGGCCTCGCCCGCTACGCGACCTCAGCAAAGTGAGAATAAAATCGTCTTAATAAGCAACGATTTTATATAAACATTTCAAATCCAGCGCCTCGCCCGCAAGCGACCTCGGCGAAGTAAAAATAAAATCGTCTTTAGGAGTCTTTGTATATTTACTAAGATATACAAAGAACGATTTCGGATCATATCTCCAAGGTCGCTTGCAGACGAGGCGCTGGATTTAAAATATTTACATAAAATCGTTCATTATGGAAAATTGTGGGCCTCGCCCGCTACGCGACCTCGGCAAAGTGAGAATAAAATCGTCTTAATAAGCAACGATTTTAAATTAGTATTTCAAATCTAGGGCCTCGCCCGCTACGCGACCTCAGCAAAGTGAGAATAAAATCGTCTTAATAAGCAACGATTTTATATAAACATTTCAAATCCAGCGCCTCGCCCGCAAGCGACCTCGGCGAAGTAAAAATAAAATCGTCTTTAGGAGTCTTTGTATATTTACTAAGATATACAAAGAACGATTTCGGATCATATCTCCGAGGTCGCTTGCGAACGAGGCGCTGGATTTAAAATATTTATATAAAATCGTTCATTATGGAAAATTGTGGGCCTCGCCCGCTACACGACCTCGGCAAAGTGAGAATAAAATCGTCTTAATAAGCAACGATTTTATATAAACATTTCAAATCCAGCGCCTCGCCCGCTACGCGACCTCGGCGAAGTAAAAATAAAATCGTCTTTAGGAGTCTTTGTATATTTACTAAGATATACAAAGAACGATTTCGGATCATATCTTCGAGGTCGCTTGCGGACGAGGCGCTGGATTTGAAATGTTTACATAAAATCGTTCATTATGGAAAATTGTGGGCCTCGCCCGCTACGCGACCTCGGCAAAATGAGAATAAAATCGTCTTAATAAGCAACGATTTTAAATTAGCATTTCAAATCTAGGGCCTCGCCCGCTACGCGACCTCAGCAAAGTGAGAATAAAATCGTCTTAATAAGCAACGATTTTATATAAACATTTCAAATCCAGCGCCTCGCCCGCTACGCGACCTCGGCGAAGTAAAAATAAAATCGTCTTTAGGAGTCTTTGTATATTTACTAAGATATACAAAGAACGATTTCGGATCATATCTCCGAGGTCGCTTGCAGACGAGGCGCTGGATTTAAAATATTTATATAAAATCGTTCATTATGGAAAATTGTGGGCCTCGCCCGCTACACGACCTCGGCAAAGTGAGAATAAAATCGTCTTAATAAGCAACGATTTTATATAAACATTTCAAATCCAGCGCCTCGCCCGCTACGCGACCTCGGCGAAGTAAAAATAAAATCGTCTTTAGGAGTCTTTGTATATTTACTAAGATATACAAAGAACGATTTCGGATCATATCTCCGAGGTCGCTTGCAGACGAGGCGCTGGATTTAAAATATTTATATAAAATCGTTCATTATGGAAAATTGTGGGCCTCGCCCGCTACACGACCTCGGCAAAGTGAGAATAAAATCGTCTTAATAAGCAACGACTTTTATATAAACATTTCAAATCCAGCGCCTCGCCCGCTACGCGACCTCGGCGAAGTAAAAATAAAATCGTCTTTAGGAGTCTTTGTATATTTACTAAGATATACAAAGAACGATTTCGGATCATATCTCCGAGGTCGCTTGCAGACGAGGCGCTGGATTTAAAATATTTATATAAAATCGTTCATTATGGAAAATTGTGGGCCTCGCCCGCTACA
Source organism: Onthophagus sagittarius (assembly GCA_036711965.1). Classification (NCBI taxonomy): domain Eukaryota; kingdom Metazoa; phylum Arthropoda; class Insecta; order Coleoptera; family Scarabaeidae; genus Onthophagus; species Onthophagus sagittarius. The sequence goes on along the minus strand of JASERS010000010.1, from coordinate 17,580,334 downwards.
CGACCTCGGCAAAGTGAGAATAAAATCGTCTTAATAAGCAACGATTTTATATAAACATTTCAAATCCAGCGCCTCGCCCGCTACGCGACCTCGGCGAAGTAAAAATAAAATCGTCTTTAGGAGTCTTTGTACATTTACTAAGATATACAAAGAACGATTTCGGATCATATCTCCGAGGTCGCTTGCAGACGAGGCGCTGGATTTAAAATATTTATATAAAATCGTTCATTATGGAAAATTGTGGGCCTCGCCCGCTACACGACCTCGGCAAAGTGAGAATAAAATCGTCTTAATAAGCAACGATTTTATATAAACATTTCAAATCCAGCGCCTCGCCCGCTACGCGACCTCGGCGAAGTAAAAATAAAATCGTCTTTAGGAGTCTTTGTATATTTACTAAGATATACAAAGAACGATTTCGGATCATATCTCAGAGGTCGCTTGCGGACGAGGCGCCGGATTTGAAATGTTTACATAAAATCGTTCATTATGGAAAATTGTGGGCCTCGCCCGCTACGCGACCTCGGCAAAATGAGAATAAAATCGTCTTAATAAGCAACGATTTTAAATTAGCATTTCAAATCTAGGGCCTCGCCCGCTACGCGACCTCAGCAAAGTGAGAATAAAATCGTCTTAATAAGCAACGATTTTATATAAACATTTCAAATCCAGCGCCTCGCCCGCTACGCGACCTCGGCGAAGTAAAAATAAAATCGTCTTTAGGAGTCTTTGTATGTTTACTAAGATATACAAAGAACGATTTCGGATCATATCTCCGAGGTCGCTTGCGGACGAGGCGCTGGATTTAAAATACGGGAAGTTATACGTATTCACACATATTCACACATCCCAATAATACCGAGGAGGCACATCTATTGTTGACAATCTTATGAAATGTAAGAGCATCGTTACAAAAGCGGCGCTGGTGAAGTGGAAGAAGTTGGAAAGAGCTGCACGCAGAATTATAATCTTTATAGCTTAAATTAAATTTATAGGCTAAGTGCTTTAGAAACTTCTTTTGAATTCTTTCAATTCTGTTTATATAAGTGTGATACTGCGGATTCCAAATGGTAGTGCAAAAATTTAGTACACTGAATACGTAAGCAAAATATAAAACTTTTACTGCTTCTACGCTTTTGAAACATTCTGTGGATCTTATGACAAAGCCCAACATTCGCAACGCCTTTCCAATCACTCCATCAACGTGACCAGAAAATGTAAGCTTGTTGTCAAACGTAACACCAAGATCTTTAATTTGAGATGCTCTAGGTAAGACATAGTTTTCCAATTTGTACTCATATCTGATGGCATTCGAACTTCTTGAAAAAGATATAACATTACATTTAATAGGATTGAGTGTCATAAAATTGTCATTGCAATAAGTTAATGTCACGCTGCATCCTCGAGCAGTCGAGTGGAGAGGATATACGTGCAAACAACTTCAAATCATCAGCATACATTAAGCACTGGGAGTGTTTTATGACTGTGAAAATGTCATTGATGTAAATATTGAAAAGGAGAGGGCCAAGATGGCTACCTTGAGGTACACCTGACGGGACGGACATTACATCAGAATAGTATCCATTAATAGATACTACCTGAGTTCTTCCACGTATATAAGAAGCAATCAATCGCAACAAATAGTTATCAATTCCCATAAACCGAAGCTTTGACAACAGAAGATTGTGATCAACACGATCGAAAGCCTTACTGAAGTCAGTATAAACGGCATCCACTTGAGTTACTTGATCAAGAGAAGTAAAAATATAATTACTGTACTCAAGCAAGTTACTCTCGACCGAGCGACCCGCAAAAAAGCCATGCTGTCTTGTATCAATTTTATTTTTAGTAAAAAAAAATAGCCGTTTATAAATTAGCTTTTCAAAGATTTTGCTTAACACCGATAATAAAGATATTGGTCTATAATTGGATACATCACTTCTATTACCAGACTTAAAGATAGGAACTATATGTGCCCGCTTCCAAAGACGTGGAAAAACTCCAGATTCAATGGATTTGTTCAGTATAATGGTTACAGGTAGCGACAAAGACGCGTAACATTCTTTAATAAAAATTGCTGGTATACCATCCGGACCCGGGCCCTTTGAAGCATCAATTCCTGCCAGTACCTCCTCAACCTCAATCTGATCGAAGCAAGTTGCAACTGTACCACTGATGTCGGACGTGACACCAGACACCGCATCAGTCTGGTGGATTGAGTACACAGAATGAAAAAAATCTGCGAACAATAAGCAGATGGAGGAAGGATCGGAAGCTGTGCAATCATCCAGGTGTACCGCAGACGGTATATTATTACTGCCCTTTCTTCGTTTTAAGAATGTCCAGAAATGTTTGGGATTGTGTGTTATATTTATTTCTGCCTGGCTAACATAATTTTTATAATCCCGATCAATAAGGAATTTTGCTCGCCCTCTCAGCAGAGAAAAGGTAAGATAATCAACGTGATTTCCATAACGCTTCCATTTCCTATGCGCCTTCCTCTTTTCATTAATCGACCGCACAGCACTGAACGAAAACCACACTGGAAAACCACTCTCTCTCTTATGCATTTTGGGAACATGTTTCTCAATACCGCGATGCAAGTGAGCATAAAATGCATCCACAGAATCATTAACATCATCGCACTCCAACTCTCTTTCCCAGTTAACCCCATTAAAATGTGAATTGAGTAAATCAAATTTTGCTTTTCTGTAGTTATAGCAAGCGGGAGAGTTATATTTAAGATTTGGAGGTGCGATTACCTGACAGGAAAACTCAAGAGTAGTGTGAGATATGTCTTCACGAATTAAAGGGCTCTCGCTGAGCGCTATGTCAGAGATAGAACAAAAATTTGCAATAATAAGATCCAAAGTATGGTTGTAAGCATTAAAATGGCGATTAAATTGATTAAGGCCGCAGAGGGACAGGGCATCCAGAAAATCACGAGATCGAGCACTACTGCATGATGGTACACAATGACGAAGGCAGAGATCAATCTCCCATTTAATTTCTGGAAAGTTAAAATCGCCACATATAAGAAATTTGTCGTCAGGATATCGCCGTGTGAGTACAGTAAGTTGATCTATGAATGAATAGAGTGCTAAGTTATCATTTGGACGAAAATATACACAGCAAACATGTAGCGGAGAACCCCCGGTCTTAAGCGTTACACTCACTACCTCAAGATTCACAAACCAGTCAGCATGGGCTACCGCCGACATAGCAGTAGATACCCCAATTAAGACACCCCCACCCTTCGAAAGGTCCTCATCGTTGCCGTTTGTCCTGTCGCGCCTGAAAACATTATAAAGATCCGGAGACAGTTCTGCCGAGTGTATGCCAGGATGCAACCAGGTTTCGGTTATGCAAACAAGATCAAAATCAAAATTTAATAAGCTAGTGAAAAAAGATTTCAACTTAGTTCTTAGACCACGCACGTTCTGATAGTAAACGCTAATCGAAGACATTGTGAACAGTAACATTTAATTGAATATAAATTTATGAATAATTTAGTGACGCCAAAACCGATCACATCCTGTCCACATCGGCCTCACTCCTGATGGGCAAAGGACGTGCGTTTGACTTTTTCGGACAAAGATTTGACAGTTGCGAGTCCAAACATATTTATAACCCTTATCTATAAACAACGATCAGATACACCACGGATCGCAAGACCCGGCGTAGACCCAGCTGGTGCTGATCTTCTTTTGAGCTTAGCTGCCGCCAAGAAATTGTCCCGCTTGAGACGGCTGAAAATCGAACCACGATTGATTTCGGAGACGTCTGCCGACGCGTTACGGTACCCTCGACGCCTGGGTCATGCGGAACACGATGTACAGCATCCACATCTACATTTAAAACCGGAACTCTAAGAAATTCGCCCAAAGACTCTACAACGGCCACCAGATCCTCGCCATCCCTCTCAGGCACACCCTTTACCTCCAAATTACTACGACGGGAATATTGCTCGAGATCTGCCACTCGTCCTGATAATTCTGCAACCCGTTTTTTTAGGTGCAAGTTTTCTTCGTTTAATTTATTGATCATTTTGAGACGCTCGTCAAGACGATTCATGGACGCCTCGAAGTCGGATACGCGCTGGCTACAAAACTGCACAGACTCGACCATCTCTTCATACCTGCTATTCATGGAACGCAAATCAGAGCGAATTTCCTTAATCATATTGTAAACAGCATCCAATGTAACAGCTGATGTCGGTTCAGCAGCTTCAGGGGCAGAAGACGGTAAAAAAAGACGAGAGGCTCGGCGATCAACAGGACTGCGACAAGTTGAACATCTCCAAGATGCGCCCGCAACTGAGAGCGCCGCGGCCGACGCTTTACCGAGGTCCACGCATTTGGCGTGAAACCACGATCTACATACCTCGTACTGCACCCCCGTTGTATTACGCCCCACCTCATTCTTGCACCGCCCACAATAAAACTTGTTCACCGGCATTATGTTTAATATTATTATAAACCCGTAGGATAACGACTATATAAAACTAATTTATTGAGAAATTGCCAATGATATCTGTATAATCAATCACAAACGAATGGTCGCAATCAACCGCACTACACGGTCAGTGAAAATCACTACTTAAACCACTTCAGAAACTGTGAAAATTAACAAATACACGGAGCACCAACCAGCGTGGTGTCGTCCACGACTCACCGCCGCATATTTTTGTAATGAAATAGATGGTGTCTCCAACATACATGTATTTAGTGTCCCGTCTGAGGGGTGAATCCTTTTTTGATATTGCGTTTTTTATGAAAAGTCAAAGATGCTAAACCCGAATCTTTCCGGCTCTAGGTCTAGTGTTAATTCTAGTTTTACTTCCAGTCAAATATACAGGATTGCCAAATAAGTTTGTGTAATTCTCTATTTTAAAAGTTATTCGTTGTAGAGGCATTCATTAAAAAATTGTCTTCAGATACACGGCTAAGCTCAACCTAACCCATCCCAACCCAACTCTGTATATTAGAATTGAAGTAAAACTAGAACTAACATTAGAACTAGAATCATTCGGGTTTAGCCGTTTTAAAAGATGTACGGCTAAACCCGAATATTTCTAGTTCTAAATCTAAAAAAATATAAAACTAGAACTAACACTAGACCTAGAAGCGGAAAGATCCGAAATGATGTAAAGCTGATGTCTGATAATGAATCAGATCATATAAGTATTGAAAGTAATGCATATACCGAGGTTGATGCTGATATACTATCTGATTCAGAGATATTTCGAGATACTGTTTGTAGAAACAGATTTTCTTTCTTATTGAAAAATTTGAGATATGATAGCGCTGTTACACGGCTGATTTTAGCCGAAATGTGCGGAGATGTTGCCAAAACAATGGATTGTGGGGAAATTGTGGGGTTGATAATTTTTTCTTTTCAACATCCATCCTGTTGCTTCACGTCATTCTGCTCTATAAGGTGTGTAGATCCAATTAGTTGTGTGGTAAATAAAAAATGAACGTGATTCAACTTGCGTCTCATATTTTCACTTCTAGGTCATATCAACCCAGTATATTTGAATTTAATTTTATCACCAATTTTGTAATTTATATCCCTTCATTGTTTGTCGTAATACTTTTTAGATTTTTCTTTGCTTGTTATCAAATGTTGTCTCGCTTGATCTAAAGAATTCCTTAAATGCAACTTCAAGGAAGATACGTAATCACCGTACGTGTATCGTAATTCCTGAACAGCTGTTATAATGATGATGGGGTTATTGGTCTATGACCAAATATTAATTCAAAAGAGGTGAAATACGTTGAGCTATGAATGTGGGTATTATAGCTAAACATTGCTATAGCTATATATGTATCCCAGTCCGTGTTTTATTAATATAATCCTTTAAGGTTGAATGACTACGCTCGAAAACCCCCATTCGTTTGTGGATGATTAGGTGTCGAAAATATGTTTTATTTTAAAAATTTTATTGAGCTCGGTGATGATATCAGAACAAAAATTAAATCCGAATAACATTATAAAATTTACCATCTCCTTAGCAGTTGTCACAGCTGCTTGACCTGCTATAACTCTAGCATAAGAATATTTTGTTAAGGCATCTTGCATGGTAATTATATACTTATTACCATTTTCTGTTAGCGGTAATGGTGCAACGATGTCCAAAGCTATCCATATAGCTTGAATAGATAGCTTGGACAAAGCTGTCCAAACTCAACCCAACCCAGTATATTTGGATTGAAGCACCACTAGATCTAGAATCATTCAGGTTTAGCCATTCTCTTCACTTCTAGGTCTAGTGTTAGTGATAATGCGCAGATCAAGGATTAAAGGAACAATCAGCAGAGGAAAATAACTGCCCTGGTGGGTAGAATGAAAAAATTAATGAGGCAAAACGAAAAACCGGAAATCCAATCGAACCATAACGACAAGTATCGAGCGCTTTGCATGTAGGATACCTATGGAAAAGTGTACAAAGCATTGATTAGAAAGAGAATGGAGAGGGAAATGGAGAGTAAGAGTGGATTATCAGAAAACCAATATAGGTTCAAAAGAAATACTAAAGCCCTTAGCTACAAGTACTGAATGTAGCTAAGGGTTGTAAGAAATGCAGAAAGAGGAAAAGGGAAAAATGAAATAATTAAGTGTCTCGAATATACTCTTTGATGACATTTTGGATGACGAAGAAGACGACAACGTCATAAAGATTGCATATGATAACGATCTGGCTGTAACAGTTGCCGAGGAAAATATGGAAAATTGATCCATATAACGGAGGAAGCAATAAAAAGAATCACAGTCAAGATAAAAAGTACAGGTCTACAAATAGCCGAATACAATAAACCACTCATCTTCTATAAATGATCAACCCATGGCCCTAAACAGGCGGAAATGAAGGTAATAGCAAGCACTATTTATTTCCAATCACACTATGCATGTGTGGGAGAACATGACCAAAATTAAAAAAGGAATGAAAAAAATGGAGATCTTGCAGTGCAAAGTCTTCAGAGTATTGAGTGCCTATAGAACTACATCAACGGAAGCTTGAACGCCACCGACCAAACTTGAAATCATCATTTCATCATCGTGAAAAGAGCGGGAGATCGAACGTAGCAAGATATGCAAGAATGGTAGACGAGGTGGAATGAAAATACCGGCAACTCTTCGTCGATCAAGAGACTAATAAAAGACAGAGACACTTAGAGACAAAGGAAATGAGGTGATGTCAACTATTACACCAGTCGGTTGTTAACAGGTCTTCTTCAGACAACACTTTTGGCTACATAAACATAGTTAAAATGACCATACTGCGATAGAGTTGATGCCATAGAATACACTTTTTCCAATGCCTAAGATGGAACAGAGAAAGGGATTAGCTAACATTGAATCTCAAAGAGACCCTGTCGTCAAGCAACCATGCTGGACAGCTGGGAGAAGATTGAGTGTTTTGCGAGAAGACAGAAGTGTTTTCTGCCGTTTATACGATAAGTATAAAGTACTTTACAAACTGATTTGGCAATCCTGTACATTTGAATGGAAGTAAAACTGGAACTAACACTAGACCTAGAAGTGGAAAGTTTTGGGTTTAGCCGTGCGTCTTTGACGCACGGCTAAACCCGGATTCTTTCCACTTCTAGGTCTAGTGTTAGTTCTAGTTTTGTAACATTAAATCTAACTCTAGATTTAGAACTAGAAATATTCGGGTTTAGCCGTACATCTTTTAAAACGGCTAAACCCGAATGATTCTAGTTCTAATTAGATTGATAGATTAGATTGATTATACAGATATCATTGGCAATTTCTCAATAAATTAGTTTTATATAGTCGTTATCCTACGGGTTTATAATAAGATTAAACATAATGCCGGTGAACAAGTTTTATTATGGGCGGTGCAAGAATGCGGTGGGGCGTAATACAACGGGGGTGCAGTGCGAGGTATGTAGAACGTGGTTTCACGCCAAATGCGTGGACCTCGGTAAAGCGTCGGCCGCGGCGCTCTCAGTTGCGGGCGCATCTTGGAGATGTTCAACTTGTCGCAGTCCTGTTGATCGCCGAGCCTCTCGTCTTTTTTTACCGTCTTCGGCCCCTGAAGCTGCTGAACCGACATCAGCTGTTACATTGGATGCTGTTTACAATATGATTAAGGAAATTCGCTCTGATATGCGTTCCATAAATAGCAGGTATGAAGAGATGGTCGAGTCTGTGCAGTTTTGTAGCCAGCGCGTATCCGACTTCGAGGCGTCCATGAATCGTCTTGACGAGCGTCTCAAAATGATCATTAAATTAAACGAAGAAAACTTGCACCTAAAAAAACGGGTTGCAGAATTATCAGGACGAGTGGCAGATTTCGAGCAATATTCCCGTCGTAGTAATTTGGAGGTAAAGGGTGTGCCTGAGAGGGATGGCGAGGATCTGGTGGCCGTTGTAGAGTCTTTGGGCGAATTTCTTGGAGTTCCGGTTTTAAATGTAGATGTGGATGCTGTACATCGTGTTCCGCATGGCCCAGGCGTCGAGGGTACCGTAACGCGTCGGCAGACGTCTCCGAAATCAATCGTGGTTCGATTTTGCAGCCGTCTCAAGCGGGACAATTTCTTGGCGGCAGCTAAGCTCAAAAGAAGATCAGCACCAGCTGGGTCTACGCCGGGTCTTGCGATCCGTGGTGTATCTGATCGTTGTTTTATCAACGAGCATTTATCGCCTGCGAACAAGGCTCTCTTTGGGAAGACAAGAAGAGTTGCTAAGGATAACTGCTAAGGCAACTGCCAAATCTTTGTCCGAAAAAGTGATGACGCACGTCCTTTGCCCATCAGGAGTGAGGCCGATGTGGACAGGATGTGATCGGTTTTGGCGACACTAAATTATTCATAAATTTATATTCAATTAAATGTTACTGTTCACAATGTCTTCGATTAGCGTTTACTATCAGAACGTGCGTGGTCTAAGAACTAAGTTGAAATCTTTTTTCACTAGCTTATTAAATTTTGATTTTGATCTTGTTTGCATAACCGAAACCTGGTTGCATCCTGGCATATACTCGGCAGAACTGTCTCCGGATCTTTATAATGTTTTCAGGCGCGACAGGACAAACGGCAACGATGAGGACCTTTCGAAGGGTGGGGGTGTCTTAATTGGGGTATCTACTGCTATGTCGGCGGTAGCCCATGCTGACTGGTTTGTGAATCTTGAGGTAGTGAGTGTAACGCTTAAGACCGGGGGTTCTCCGCTACATGTTTGCTGTGTATATTTTCGTCCAAATGATAACTTAGCACTCTATTCATTCATAGATCAACATACTGTACTCACACGGCGATATCCTGACGACAAATTTCTTATATGTGGCGATTTTAACTTGCCAGAAATTAGATGGGAGATTGATCTCTGCCTTCGTCATTGTGTACCATCATGCAGTAGTGCTCGATCTCGTGATTTTCTGGATGCCCTGTCCCTCTGCGGCCTTAATCAATTTAATCGCCATTTTAATGCTTACAACCATACTTTGGATCTTATTATTGCAAATTTTTGTTCTATCTCTGACATAGCGCTCAGCGATAGCCCTTTAATTCGTGAAGACATATCTCACACTACTCTTGAGTTTTCCTGTCAGGTAATCGCACCTCCAAATCTTAAATATAACTCTCCCGCTTGCTATAACTACAGAAAAGCAAAATTTGATTTACTCAATTCACATTTTAATGGGGTTAGCTGGGAAAGAGAGTTGGAGTGCAATGATGTTAATGATTCTGTGGATGCATTTTATGCTCACTTGCATCGCGGTATTGAGAAACATGTTCCCAAAATGCATAAGAGAGAGAGTGGTTTTCCCGTGTGGTTTTCGTTCAGTGCTGTGCGGGCGATTAATAAAAAGAGGAAGGCGCATAGGAAATGGAAGCGTTATGGAAATCACGTTGATTATCTTACCTTTTCTCTGCTGAGAGGGCGAGCAAAATTCCTTATTGATCGGGATTATAAAAATTATGTTAGCCAGGCAGAAATAAATATAACACACAATCCCAAATATTTCTGGACATTCTTAAAACGAAGAAAGGGCAGTAATAATATACCGTCTGCGGTACACCTGGATGATTGCACAGCTTCCGATCCTTCGTCCATCTGCTTATTGTTCGCAGATTTTTTTCATTCTGTGTACTCAATCCACCAGACTGATGCGGTGTCTGGTGTCACGTCCGACATCAGTGGTACAGTTGCAACTTGCTTCGATCAGATTGAGGTTGAGGAGGTACTGGCAGGAATTGATGCTTCAAAGGGGCCGGGTCCGGATGGTATACCAGCAATTTTTATTAAAGAATGTTACGCGTCTTTGTCGCTACCTGTAACCATTATACTGAACAAATCCATTGAATCTGGAGTTTTTCCACGTCTTTGGAAGCAGGCACATATAGTTCCTATCTTTAAGTCTGGTAATAGAAGTGATGTATCCAATTATAGACCAATATCTTTATTATCGGTGTTAAGCAAAATCTTTGAATAGCTAATTTATAAACGGCTATTTTTTTTTACTAAAAATAAAATTGATACAAGACAGCATGGCTTTTTTGCGGGTCGCTCGGTCGAGAGTAACTTGCTTGAGTACAGTAATTATATTTTTACTTCTCTTGATCAAGTAACTCAAGTGGATGCCGTTTATACTGACTTCAGTAAGGCTTTCGATCGTGTTGATCACAATCTTCTGTTGTCAAAGCTTCGGTTTATGGGAATTGATAACTATTTGTTGCGATTGATTGCTTCTTATATACGTGGAAGAACTCAGGTAGTATCTATTAATGGATACTATTCTGATGTAATGTCCGTCCCGTCAGGTGTACCTCAAGGTAGCCATCTTGGCCCTCTCCTTTTCAATATTTACACCAATGACATTTTCACAGTCGTAAAACACTCCCAGTGCTTAATGTATGCTGATGATTTGAAGTTGTTTGCACGTATTTCCTCTCCACTCGACTGCTCGAGGATGCAGCGTGACATTGACGCACTGCAAGTCTATTGCAATGATAATTTTATGACACTCAATCCTATTAAATGTAATGTTATATCTTTTTCAAGAAGTTCGAATGCCATCAGATATGAGTACAAATTGGAAAACTATGTCTTACCTAGAGCATCTCAAATTAAAGATCTTGGTGTTACGTTTGACAACAAGCTTACATTTTTTGGTCACGTTGATGGAGTGGTTGGAAAGGCGATGCGAATGTTGGGCTTTGTCATAAGATCCACAGAATGTTTCAAAAGCGTAGAAGCAGTAAAAGTTTTATATTTTGCTTACGTATTCAGTGTACTAAATTTTTGCACTACCATTTGGAATCCCCAGTATCACACTTATATAAACAGAATTGAAAGAATTCAAAAGAAGTTTCTAAAGCACTTAGCCTATTCACCAGCGCCGCTTTTGTAACGATGCTCTTACATTTCATAAGATTCTCAACAATAGATGTGCCTCCTCGGTATTATTGGGATGTGTGAATATACGTATACCTTCCCGATCTTTAAGGCATGAGTCAATTTTTTATACTCCCATTCCGAGAACAAATTTATTTCAAAATTCTCCCTTGATTCGGATGGCGATTGCTTGTGATCGGTTCCATACTACTGGCAACGGTATAGATGTGTTTAGTAATACATATAGAAGATTTAAGAGCTTGATAACTGCCGTTGAGTTACAGAAAGCATTGATCAACATTACTGTAGCGTAAACAAATGTACGTTTTATTTTTCTTAATTTTATTTTCTGCTTTATAGAATAATTATTGTTTTTAGTTAATTTATTCGTAATTAACCGCACAATGTATTTGTAATATAGTAGTTTTTGTCAATGTAGTGACACAATCTTTTGGGTTTGTCCCGTTTTGTGTCCACTGGCAGCAATAAATAAATAAATAATGTTAGTTCTAGTTTTAGTTCAGTTCCAATATACAGAGTTGGGTTGGGATGGGTTAGGTTGAGCTTAGCCGTGTGTCTGTTGACAATTTTTTAATGAATGCCTCTACAACATCAGTCAAAACACACAAACTTATTTGGCAATCCTGTATATTTGATTGGAAGTAAAACTAGAACTAACACCAGACCTAGAAGTGGAAAGATTCGGGTTTAGCATCTTTGACTTTTTGAGATCATTACATCTAACTCTAAATTGAGAACAAGAAATATTCGGGTTTAACCGCACATCTTCAAAACGGCTAAATCAGAATAATTCTAGATCAAGAATTAATTCTAGTTCTACTTTAATTTAAATATAATTTAACCTTCATTCAAACACATTGTATTCTCATACAATACTATTTAGTAAATAAAACCAAACAATAACAATATCAAGGTTAAAAACGACTCGAAAGATTGAGTACAACGACTTTTTTAAGTCGAATTTTTTTATCTGTGTTTTTGAAGAAACAGGAAACCTTTCAATGATAGTCCGGAATTCTAGACTAAAAAGTTTCAAGTTTAAAACATTTATAGATATCTAATCGTCGTTTTTAAACGGTAAAATAAACTGTTATGATACCAAATACAAAAAAGGAAACAAAATGATCACCTTTTTAAGAATTACTACGTGATTATATTTTTACTTTTTGATATCGTCCCCTTTTATTTTGTTGAGCCAGCTGCAACTTTATTGGTATTGTACCGGTAAAATTCCCAAAGGGGGGTGAAGAATGTGGCATATGTTTGAGGCACGCGCCACATGGTTTTAAAAATCATTATTTGTGTTAAAAAATTGTTTATCTTGTAATAATTAGAAAAATTTACTCGTATTACTAAAACATGTAAAAACTCTTCGGGTATTTGTAACGAACACGAGTTTTGCATTACGCTGACCACGACACTTTTTTTCTGCATTTAGGTTGATGCTTCTTCGTATGTGTGTCAATTTATTTATTTATAAACGAGAAGATTTCTAAAAATGGATTTAAATACATACTCTCCCTTATCTTTTGATGTGTACAGCTGCTCGTAACGGTCGTGATTTGAAAGGAACGTCGGTTTCGAAATCCTATTCCCCCTATTCTTTTTTTCATCCCCTAACCGGAGAGAGTTTAATAAAAAAGAAGTAGTAATAATAATTCCTTCTCTATAATTAAAAGCTGAGAGTGCGTTTTTAATTTTTTTAATGCATGACTCAGAGGTGCAATCTTCGTTTTCAAGTGGGTTGAACAAGTTCTGTGATCGTTTTGGTTCCTTTTTACATTTTGTTTTAATCCAAACAGGGCAGCTGGTAGCGATAATTTAAATATAAGTCAAAATATGAGACGTTACCTCCCGTTTAGATCTCGTTTTCCCTTTTATGCAAAGCCGATGAATATTTATAATCGGGGATTATCTGATTATCAAACCGCTTTTTATTGGAATCGTTTATTAAAGATTCCCGTCGGATACAATTACAATTTTCTCGGTTTTGACGTACCATAAATTACTTACTAACGGAAGTTCAATTTCGCCACGGGATGAATACCCATTAAATCTCTTGGGAGGTGTTTAAAATAAGAAAGACGAACTTGAACAGATGATGAGCGAAAGCCCAAATTCTAACGGTTAAAGTGACTGCTTCTTAGTCACTATTTCTTCAATAACACCTCATTAATTTACGCTTCATTAAATTCAACTTGATTTTTAATTTTTTCTTTTTTATTTAGATTAAAATGAGTTTTACAAGATCAGCAAGTAAAGTGTGGTGGGGATCGGATGAACACGATTATTTTAATCAGCGTTCGATTTCGGCGAGCCCAAAAAGCCACGATTCCGGATTTTCCGATAACGAAACGTTTTTGCACCCGAGAAAATCTTCGGGAAGAAAAAAAATAACATCAATGAATGAGAACCCCAACAAAGAAAATTGCAGAAATAATCAAAAATTAATCGGAATTCCCACTCCAATTCGCGGTTTAGATCTCGAAGTCCGATCCGAACCGTCGAAGAGTTTCAAATTTATTAAATGTTCGCCGAAGAACGCGAGATCTTTGTTTAAAAATGTTAAATCTTTGTGAGTTGATTTTTATTTATTTTGTTTTAAGTAATAATTGAGTTAATTTTTAGGCCAAACTCGCCTCTATCCTCAAAAAAAATCGAAAATATTCCAAAATCTAATCAGTATGCAAGGAAACCGAGCGGTTCAAGCATTAACAGTGAGATCACATACGAAGACGCGGATTCTTCGTGGAGCTCCGTCGACGAAGAAGCCGCCAACGTAACAGTGCCAGTGCCTAATAAACAGAAAAAAATCGATTTTAACATCAGTGCCCCTCCGGTTCTTACAAATCCCGAAGCAAACTTGGACGAGATTAACGAAAATTCGATACAATCGGGGAGGTCGTTAAATTACTCGCTTAGCCCGATTCAAAGTGACACCGACAGTGAATTAGAATGTCTTTTCGCCGATGGGAACGTTGAATCTCCCAAACACACCTCAACACCGAAAGTTTTTTCAAATAAATCCAATTCGCGAGGAGGGAAAACTAAGATGAATTTGTTATTGAAATATTATAATGAAAGGTAAATTAGAATTAACACTATTTTAGTTTTTAATTATTTTCTACACAAAATGGTCTTAAATGGCCGAGGTCGCTTGCGACCGAGGCACTGGATATGAAACATTAACACGAAAATCGTTCCAAAATGAACGATATTTTGGAAGATTGTAGCGCCTCGCCCGCAAGAGACCTCGGCGGAATAACAATAAAATCGTCTTATAGGATACTATATACTTACTAAGATATACAAGGAACGATTTTACTTCAAATTGCCGAGGTCGCTTGCGGCCGAGGCAGTGGCTTTGAAATATCAACAGAAAAGTGTTCTCCTCGGAAGATTGTAGGGCCTCGCCCGCAAGCGACCTCGACAGAGTGTGAATATAATCGTCTTATAGGGGACTATGGTAAAATCTACAAGGAACGATTTGGACTCACATCGCCAAGGTCGCTTGTGGCCGAGGCACTGGATATGAAATATTAACACGAAATCGTTCATTTTGGAAGATTGTAGCGTTTGATTGCTAATTGACGTATTAAACGGAAATTAAAATTTACCGTACTTCTACTGTTGCGAAATATGTTAAGTATTTTGAAGTCGATATTCTCAAGTATACTTGAGTATTGCATCTTACTGCTTTATTAAATGTTTAAGTACTAATTTTCAATCACTGTGAATATGAATAAAATCGGTGATGTCGGATCCTTAATGGCGACCTCGGCAATTTGAGGTGAAATCGTTGCTTGTAGATCTTAGTAAATATATAAAGTCTCCTACAAGACGATTTTATTTACACTTAGCCGAGGCCGCTTGCGGACGAGACCTTATAATCTTTCAAAATGAACGATTTCGTGTTAATATTTCACATCCAGCGCCTCGCCCGCAAGCGACCTCGGCGATTTGAAGCCAAATCGTTCCTTGTATATCTTAGTAGATATACAAAGCCTCCAATAAAACGTTTTTATTTACACTCTGCTGAGGTCGCTTGCGGGCGAGGCCTTACAATCTTCCAAAATGAACGATTTCATGTTAATACTTCATATGCAGCGCTTCGCCAGCAAGCGACCTCGGTTATTTGAGGCCAAATCATTCCTTATATATCTTAGTAAATATACAAAGCCTCCGATAAAACGATTTTATTTACACTCTGCCGAGGTCGCTTGCGGGCGAGGCCTTAGAATCTTTCAAAATGAACGATTTCGTGTTAATATTTCATATCCAGCGCCTCGCCCGCAAGCGACCTCGGCGATTTGAGGCCAAATCGTTCCTTGTATATCTTAATAAATATACAAAGCCTCCGATAAAACGATTTTATTTACACTCTGCCGAGGTCGCTTGCGGGCGAGGCCTTAGAATCTTTCAAAATGAACAATTTCGTGTTAATATTTCATATCCAGCGCCTCGCCCGCAAGCGACCTCGTCGATTTGAGACCAAATCGTTCCTTGTATATCTTAATAAATATACAAAGCCTCCGATAAAACGATTTTATTTACACTCTGCCGAGGTCGCTTGCGGGCGAGGCCTTACAATCTTCCAAAATGAACGATTTCGTGTTAATATTTCATGTCCAGCGCCTCGCCCGCAAGCGACCTCGTCGATTTGAGACCAAATCGTTCCTTGTATATCTTAATAAATATACAAAGCCTCCGATAAAACGATTTTATTTACACTCTGCCGAGGTCGCTTGCGGGCGAGGCCTTAGAATCTTTCAAAATGAACGATTTCGTGTTAATATTTCATATCCAGCGCCTCGCCCGTAAGCGACCTCGGCGATTTGAGGCCAAATCGTTCCTTGTATATCTTAATAAATATACAAAGCCTCCGATAAAACGATTTTATTTACACTCTGCCGAGGTCGCTTGCGGGCGAGGCCTTAGAATCTTTCAAAATGAACAATTTCGTGTTAATATTTCATATCCAGCGCCTCGCCCGCAAGCGACCTCGTCGATTTGAGACCAAATCGTTCCTTGTATATCTTAATAAATATACAAAGCCTCCGATAAAACGATTTTATTTACACTCTGCCGAGGTCGCTTGCGGGCGAGGCCTTAGAATCTTTCAAAATGAACAATTTCGTGTTAATATTTCACATCCAGCGCCTCGCCCGCAAGCGACCTCGGCGATTTGAGACCAAATCGTTCTTTGTATATCTTAGTAAATATATAAAGCCTCCGATAAAAAGATTTTACTTACACTCTGCCGAGGTCGCTTGCGGGCGAGGCCTTAGAACCTTTCAAAATGAACGATTTCGTGTTAATATTTCACATCCAGCGCCTCGCCCGCAAGCGACCTCGGCGATTTGAGGCCAAATCGTTCCTTCTATATCTTACTAGATATACAAAGCCTCCAATAAAACGTTTTTATTTACACTCTGCTGAGGTCGCTTGCGGGCGAGGCCTTACAATCTTCCAAAATGAACGATTTCATGTTAATACTTCATATGCAGCGCTTCGCCAGCAAGCGACCTCGGTTATTTGAGGCCAAATCATTCCTTATATATCTTAGTAAATATACAAAGCCTCCGATAAAACGATTTTATTTACACTCTGCCGAGGTCGCTTGCGGGCGAGGCCTTAGAATCTTTCAAAATGAACAATTTCGTGTTAATATTTCATATCCAGCGCCTCGCCCGCAAGCGACCTCGGCGATTTGAGTCCAAATCGTTCTTTGTATATCTTAGTAAATATATAAAGCCTCCGATAAAAAGATTTTACTTACACTCTGCCGAGGTCGCTTGCGTGCGAGGCCTTAGAACCTTTCAAAATGAACGATTTCGAGTTAATATTTCATATCCAGCGCCTCGCCCGCAAGCGACCTCGTCGATTTGAGACCAAATCGTTCCTTATATATCTTAGTAAATATACAAAACCTCCAATAAAACGATTTTATTTACACTCTGCCGAGGTCGCTTGCGGGCGAGGCCTTACAATCTTTCAAAATGAACAATTTCGTGTTAATATTTCATATCCAGCGCCTCGCCCGCAAGCGACCTCGGCGATTTGAGGCCAAATCGTTCCTTGTATATCTTAGTAAATATATAAAGCCCCCGATAAAAAGATTTTACTTACACTCTGCCGAGGTCGCTTGCGGGCGAGGCCTTAAAACCTTTCAAAATGAACGATTTCGAGTTAATATTTCATATCCAGCGCCTCGCCCGCAAGCGACCTCGTCGATTTGAGACCAAATTGTTCCTTGTATATCTTAATAAATATACAAAGCCTCCGATAAAACGATTTTATTTACACTCTGCCGAGGTCGCTTGCGGGCGAGGCCTTAAAACCTTTCAAAATGAACGATTTCAAGTTAATATTTCATATCCAGCGCCTCGCCCGCAAGCGACCTCGGCGATTTGAGGCCAAATCGTTCCTTGTATATCTTAATAAATATACAAAGCCTCCGATAAAACGATTTTATTTACACTCTGCCGAGGTCGCTTGCGGGCGAGGCCTTAGAATCTTTCAAAATGAACGATTTCGTGTTAATATTTCATATCCAGCGCCTCGCCCGCAAGCGACCTCGGCGATTTGAGACCAAATCGTTCTTTGTATATCTTAGTAAATATATAAAGCCTCCGATAAAAAGATTTTACTTACACTCTGCCGAGGTCGCTTGCGGGCGAGGCCTTAGAACCTTTCAAAATGAACGATTTCGAGTTAATATTTCATATCCAGCGCCTCGCCCGCAAGCGACCTCGGCGATTTGAGGCCAAATCGTTCCTTGTATATCTTAGTAGATATACAAAACCTCCAATAAAACGATTTTATTTACACTCTGCCGAGGTCGCTTGCGGGCGAGGCCTTACAATCTTCCAAAATGAACGATTTCGTGTTAATATTTCATGTCCAGCGCCTCGCCCGCAAGCGACCTCGGCGATTTGAGGCCAAATCGTTCCTTGTGTATCTTAGTAAATATATAAAGTTCTTATGAGACGATTTTATTTTCATTCCGCCGAGGTCGCTTGCGGGCGAGGCGCTACTATCTTCCAAAATGGGCGATTTAATGTAAACATTTCAACTTCAGGGCCTCGGCCGCAAGCGACCTCGGCAATTTGAAGCGAAATCGTTTCAATTTTGTTTTCACTTCACCAAGGTCATTTGTGAGCGAGGGGCTACAATCTTCCAAAAAGGACACTTTTCTGCTAATATTTATCATTATATCATCAATATTTATATAGTATGTTTGAAATTAAATTTTTTTTAGAGTACCCCCTCTTCACGATAACCTCGAATCATCTTGTAAACTTTGGCACGACGAAATCCGATATTTATACGACGCAGAATGCATGACAACGTTACAAAGCAAATCAATCGCAGCCGATTTAAACGAAAAAGTTTCATTTTTAGCAAGCGTGGCAACGTCCCCTTTAACCAATTTATTGCGAGACATCAAAATGATAGAGGACGAATTCGAAAATTTAAAAACCCAACCTAAACATAAAGATTCCTTAATCCAAAGTACAACGGGCTTAATCAAAGAGTTCCTACAAAAATACAAGCTCCCAAATACACGGAATATGAAGAAACACAACGAGGAATTACGCACTTTTAAACTTTCCGATAGTATAATTAAATTACAAAAATCGTTTACGCATCAAACAAATTATTTCTTAGAAACGCAAGTGATTAAATTCGCGGAAAGCTTGGAATATGCGGAAAACGAGATGGATTTAAGAGCGAAAATAACCGGGTTAACTTGGATCTGTCAACGACACCCTGAAGTGTTAAAAATCCTTTCTGAATCGACAACCATTCAAAACTTGCTTATTTTATGCGAGAAATGCGATGGTTCTTCGGTGAAAGCTTTAATTTTACGCGCCTTAACCACCCTTTGTTGTAACTCTTTTGGAGTGAGAAAGTTTGAAAAATCCTGCGGAATCCAAACAATATCCGATATAATTTACGAAAGAAGTCGCCCCGAACCCGAAAAATCCGAAGCAATCGCCTTATTAGCCCAAATAACAGCACCATGGATCGAAGATAACAACAAAATAAACGGATTACAAGAACATTGCAAAAAATTGATTTCAGCTTTAACCGATTTCTTACAAACAACTTCGTGTTGTCAAAATTTATTATTAACCACGGCCGCTTTGGCTAATTTAACGAGCATGGAGCCAAAATCGATCAAGTACATATTAAATCACGACACGATTAAGATTCTTTTCGAGGCGGTTCGAAAAAGGGGACCAACGACGTCGATTTTTTTGTTGGAGCAAGTTTCGACGTTAATCGCTAACGTTTCCAGTGTGGAAATGGCCCGAAAACAATTGGCGCGAGACGGAGTTCCTAAAGTTTTAATGTGCTTTCTACACACCGATCTGTTTAAAGAGGATATCTTTAGACGTCTTCAACAGAAATCGATTATCGCACTTTCAAGGGTTTCAAGTGAACCAGACGCCGCGATTCAAATAATTCAATCTGGGGGGATTAAGAAGTTGGTGGAGTTGTGTAGGGATAAATCGGCTCGATATGATAGCGACGCTGTTTTAGTAGCAACTTTGGTAAGTTTTTTTATTCAATATATTTCGTTTATTGTTAGTTTTATTTTTAAGGCTACGTTAAGGAGGATCGCTGAGAATTGCGGAACATCGTCCATCGAGGCTCAAGATGTGCAGGAATTAGTTGAGCCGAGACTTTTGGATTCGTTTTTGGCGTATTCAACACAAACGGAAAGTTTGGTGTGATTAATATAAAAAATAAAAATAATAAGAATGTATTGTAACGTTTTATAGACTTTGTGTTACCAAAAATGTAATTTTAGTCATATTATTGTTATATCTATCGATATTTCTTATAGAAAATTTTTATATGTAATCTTAATTGAGAAATTTAATGAAATTATACGTATCTTAATTCAATTTACTCTTTTTTACTCTGGAAGACCTGAAATATTTCCAGAAGACTTGATACTGCTTCTTGAAGATTTGATATTTTTTCCGAAGGACTTGAAATGTTTTCAAAAGACTTAATACTGCTTCCAAAGGGCTTCAAATGATTCCAAAAAACTTGATACTGCTTCTAGAACCCTTAATATTGCTTCCAAAAGACTTGAAATATTTCCAGCAGGCTTGATATTACTTCTGGAAGACTTGATACTGTTTATTGAAGATTTGATATTGTTTCCAAAAGACTTGAAATGTTTCCAACAAACTTAATACTGCTTCCAGACGGCTTCAAATGATTCCAAAAGATTTGATACTGCTTCTGGAAGCCTCGATATTGCTTCTAGAAGACTTGAAATGTTTCCAAAAAAACTTGCAATGCTAAAACAACCTGATATTGCTTTTAGAAAACTTGAAATACTTCCACCACGCTTGGTATTGCCTCTGGAAGACTTGAAATATTTCCAGAAGACTTGATACTGCTTCTTGAAGATTTGATATTGTTTCCAAAAGACTTGAATTGTTTCCAAAAGACTGAATACTGCTTCCAGAGGGCTTCAAATGATTCCAAAAGACTTTATACTGCTTCTAGAAGCTTTGATATTGCTTCCAGAAGACTTGAAATACTTCCATCAGGCTTGATATTGCCTCTGGAAGACTTGAAATATTTCCAGAAGACTTGAAATGTTTCCAAAAAAAACTTGCAATACTACAAACAACCTGATATTGCTTTTAAAAAACTTGAAATACTCCCAACAGGCTTGATATTGCCTCTGGAAGGCTTGAAATATTTCCAAAAGACTTGATACTGCTTCTTGAAAATTTGATATTTTTTCCGAAAGACTTGAAATATTTCCAGAAGACTTAATACTGCTTCCAGAGGGCTTCAAATGATTCCAAAAGACTTGATACTGCTTCTAAAAGCCTTAATATTGCTTCCAGAAAACTTGAAATACTTCCATCAGGCTTGATATTGCCTCTGGAAGACTTGAAATATTTCCAGAAGACTTGATACTGCTTCTAGAAGCCTTGATATTGCTTCCAAAAGACTTGAAATACTTCCAGCAGGCTTGATATTACCTCTGGAAGACTTGAAATATTTTCAGAAGACTTGATACTGCTTCTTGAAGATTTGATATTTTTTCCGAAAGATTTGAAATGTTTCCAAAAGATTTAATACTGCTTCCAGAGGGCTTCAAATGATTCCAAAAGACTTTATACTGCTTCTAGAAGCTTTGATATTGCTTCCAGAAGACTTGAAATACTTCCATCAGGCTTGATATTGCCTCTGGAAGACTTGAAATATTTCCAGAAGACTTGAAATGTTTCCAAAAAAAACTTGCAATACTACAAACAACCTGATATTGCTTTTAAAAAACTTGAAATACTCCCAACAGGCTTGATATTGCCTCTGGAAGGCTTGAAATATTTCCAAAAGACTTGATACTGCTTCTTGAAAATTTGATATTTTTTCCGAAAGACTTGAAATATTTCCAGAAGACTTAATACTGCTTCCAGAGGGCTTCAAATGATTCCAAAAGACTTGATACTGCTTCTAAAAGCCTTAATATTGCTTCCAGAAAACTTGAAATACTTCCATCAGGCTTGATATTGCCTCTGGAAGACTTGAAATATTTCCAGAAGACTTGATACTGCTTCTAGAAGCCTTGATATTGCTTCCAAAAGACTTGAAATACTTCCAGCAGGCTTGATATTACCTCTGGAAGACTTGAAATATTTTCAGAAGACTTGATACTGCTTCTTGAAGATTTGATATTTTTTCCGAAAGATTTGAAATGTTTCCAAAAGATTTAATACTGCTTCCAGAGGGCTTCAAATGATTCCAAAAGACTTTATACTGCTTCTAGAAGCCTTGATATTGCTTCCAGAAGACTTGAAATACTTCCATCAGGCTTGATATTGCCTCTGGAAGACTTGAAATATTTCCAGAAGACTTGATACTGCTTCTTGAAGATTTGATATTGTTTCCAAAAGACTTGAAATGTTTCCAAAACACTTAATACTGCTTACAGAGGGCTTCAAATGATTTCAAAAGACTTGATACTGCTTCTAAAAGCCTTAATATTGCTTCCAGAAGACTTGAAATACTTCCATCAGGCTTGATATTGCCTCTGGAAGACTTGAAATATTTCCAGAAGACTTGATACTGCTTCTTGAAGATTTGATATTTTTTCTGAAGGACTCGAAATGTTTTCAAAAGACTTAATACTGCTTCCAAAGGGCTTCAAATGATTCCAAAAAACTTGATACTGCTTCTAGAAGCCTTAATATTGCTTCCAAAAGACTTGAAATACTTCCAGCAGGCTTGATATTACCTCTGGAAGACTTGATACTGTTTATTGAAGATTTGATATTGTTTCCAAAAGACTTGAAATGTTTCCAAAAAAACTTGCAATACTACAAACAACCTGATATTGCTTTTAAAAAACTTGAAATACTCCCAACAGGCTTGATATTGCCTCTGGAAGGCTTGAAATATTTCCAAAAGACTTAATACTGCTTCCAGAGGGCTTCAAATGATTCCAAAAGACTTGATACTGCTTCTAAAAGCCTTAATATTGCTTCCAGAAGACTTGAAATACTTCCATCAGGCTTGATATTGCCTCTGGAAGACTTGAAAGATTTCCAGAAGACTTGATACTGCTTCTAGAAGCCTTGCTATTGCTTCCAAAAGACTTGAAATACTTCCAGCAGGCTTGATATTACCTCTGGAAGACTTGAAATATTTTCAGAAGACTTGATACTGCTTCTTGAAGATTTGATATTTTTTCCGAAAGATTTGAAATGTTTCTAAAAGATTTAATACTGCTTCTAGAGGGGTTCAAATGATTCCAAAAGACTTGATACTGCTTCTAGAAGCCTTGATATTGCTTTCAGAAACCTTGAAATATTTTCATCAGGCTTGATATTGCCTCTGGAAGACTTGAAATATTTCCAGAAGACTTGATACTGCTTCTTGAAGATTTGATATTGTTTCCAAAAGACTTGAAATGTTTCCAAAACACTTAATACTGCTTACAGAGGGCTTCAAATGATTTCAAAAGACTTGATACTGCTTCTAAAAGCCTTAATATTGCTTCCAGAAGACTTGAAATACTTCCATCAGGCTTGATATTGCCTCTGGAAGACTTGAAATATTTCCAGAAGACTTGATACTGCTTCTTGAAGATTTGATATTTTTTCTGAAGGACTCGAAATGTTTTCAAAAGACTTAATACTGCTTCCAAAGGGCTTCAAATGATTCCAAAAAACTTGATACTGCTTCTAGAAGCCTTAATATTGCTTCCAAAAGACTTGAAATACTTCCAGCAGGCTTGATATTACCTCTGGAAGACTTGATACTGTTTATTGAAGATTTGATATTGTTTCCAAAAGACTTGAAATGTTTCCAAAAAAAACTTGCAATACTACAAACAACCTGATATTGCTTTTAAAAAACTTGAAACACTCCCAACAGGCTTGATATTGCCTCTGGAAGGCTTGAAATATTTCCAAAAGACTTAATACTGCTTCCAGAGGGCTTCAAATGATTCCAAAAGACTTGATACTGCTTCTAAAAGCCTTAATATTGCTTCCAGAAGACTTGAAATACTTTCAGCAGGCTTGATATTACCTCTGGAAGACTTGAAATATTTCCAGAAGACTTGATACTGCTTCTTGAAGACTTGATATTGTTTCCAAAAGACTTGAAATGTTTCCAAAAGACTTAATACTGCTTACAGAGGGCTTCAAATGATTTCAAAAGACTTGATACTGCTTCTAAAAGCCTTAATATTGCTTCCAGAAGACTTGAAATACTTCAATCAGGCTTGATATTGCCTCTGGAAGACTTGAAATATTTCCAGAAGACTTGATACTGCGTCTTGAAGATTTGATATTGTTTCCAAAAGACTTGAAATGTTTCCAAAAGACTTAATACTGCTTCCAGAGGGCTTCAAATGATTCCAAAAGACTTGATACTGCTTCTAGAAGCCTTGATATTGCTTCCAAAAGACTTGAAATGTTTCCAAAAGACTTAATACTACTTCTAGAGAGCTTTTAAATGATTCCAAAAGAATTGATACTGCTTCTAGAAGCCTTGATATTGTTTTCAGAAGACTTGAAATGTTTCCAAAAAAACTTGCAATGCTAAAACAACCTGATATTGCTTTTAGAAAAGGTGAAATACTTCTAACAGGTTTGATATTGCCTCAGGAAGACTTGAAATATTTTCAGAAGACTTGATACTGCTTCTTGAAGATTTGATATTTTTTCCAAAAGATTTGAAATGTTTCCAAAAGAAAATGCAGAAAATGTTATTTACTACACAAAATGCAAAATCTTGAAGAAGACATTTTTATTGCAAAGGACAAGAAACTGTTCATAAAATTTAATTTTGCTTCCAAATACTGTTGGTATATAAAACATTCTGCTTGTAAAACTGTAAGCACCACTAGCAAAAGGAATTTTTATGTTGGGTTGGGTAGAATTGGTTTTAACCCATCAAGCGCCTTGATAGGCTACAAGTAGTGGTTCTCCTAATGCCCACATATTTTAGCAGTTAGCTTATATATTCGTCATATCCATCAGAAGAAATTTCCATTTCGTTTCAACTTTTTTTACACATCACATTCATCTCAGTCAAGTTTATGATTGCGCTTAGGATTGTACAAAACTCCTAAGCGCTCCTCTATACAATATTTAGATTTTTCTTGGCCCCCAGAAGTTTTAGTTATATTAAATTGGTCCACCTAAGAAAAACTTTGGGAATTCCTGATTTAATGGTTTGAGTAGTTTTCTGCATAGTACTAGTAGTTTTCTTAGTTATGAAGCATTATTTATAATAAATGCTTAAATAAACCTCCTTCTTGAGCTGATTAGTAATCCAACAAGTTATAAAAATTTTGCCGGATCTTAGAAAGTACATCTATTTAGGCCATAACTAAGGTATTATTACCATACTTATGGATGTTTTACACATTCTGGTTGGTTAATGGATGGATTTATCTAAATTTAACTAAAAGATGGTAGTAATGGAGCTTAATGTAATTGTATTGCTTAAGCTCGTTACTACCATCTTTTGAATGTCTGAGTGTTGGATCTATTTTTAGTTGTTATTCAGTCTTAAAATGTTGTATACTTGTGTCAAACTAAAACTAGGCCTAGTGTTAGTTCTAGTTTTAATTGCTGTTTAATGCTTGATTGTTGCTTTAATGTTGACTTTCACGTGAGTGGTGACCCATCGTGACTCACGTAATTTGCACATCTCTAGATACAATCCAACATGTTTGTATTTTCTTACTGAGATACTAATGTTATTTTAGTGACAAAAATTTCTTAAGCAGCCTTTAGTGCGAGGGAGAATTGGGTATTTGTGTATCGGGTGTTTCGTTCTGATTGGCTGATGGCGACCACGTAACGCCAGGATCTTCGCCATCAACCAATCAGAACGAAATACTCGATACACAAATATCCAATTATCCCTCACACTAAAGGCAGCTTTAACCTTCGCAAAATAAAATACGAAGATGAATAAGATGAAGATGAAAAATATTGTTTGAAGTGAACGGTAAGTTGTTTTTTTTCGGTCAAAATGTCATCTTATCCAATTACAAGAAACGATGGTGATAATGAAAACTGTTAAATACAAATATCTCTTTTGTTGGCAAAGGAATTTGGACTCAGAATCTAGTGCAAGCAAAAAAAGGTCATGTACTAGCAAACTGAACATTATAATTCTTGATTAATATTGATAACAAAATACAAAAAAAATCTAATCACTTAGAAAATTTCACTTACACTATTTTTTTCAACTTCACCCGCATCTTCATCATCATCAGAATCATCTTCATCAGGTGGCAATTCCTCATCTTCATCATCATTTCCATCCGTACTAATCGAAGGTTGCGACAAAATCTCCTCCCCGTGCAAATCCCGATTTTTCAGGGTCCCCATCCAAAACGCAGCGGAACAATCATTCGCGACCAACATGGCCTTAACCCGGAACACAAAAGTTTCCAAAGTAAAGCGACACCGAGGAACGTGAGCCATTAACGAGGTATTTTTAGTTATTTTCGCGTGGCAACACAAATGGTGCAAAAATCGCATGGTTAATTGCAAAGTTTTTAAAATTTCAACGACTTGGTCGGTTTTATTTCTTAGAAGAATCTCCAAAATCGGTATCGCTTGCGATAAAATTATCTTGAAGATGGCGATGGAGTGTTTTAGGAAGCAAATCAAGTTCGATTGGGATTCTTGAATTTTCACGATGGCCATCAAACCTTGTAGGCTTAAAGCCGTGGTTCTCCACAAGATTAAGTGTTCGTTGTTGGTTAACGAGACAACTTCGATTTTAATTTTTTCTAATAAGGATGTGCAAAGTTGTCGGTATAAAATGTGAAAACTCGATTTTGTTACGGATTTTAACATTTCTAAGTTATCTTCTTTCGATTTTAACGAATTCGCTTGTTCTTGGAGGGTCGAAATTAACCCCCCCAACGTGTTTACGTTCGCTCCTCTTAAATAACAATTAATTAAGTAATCTAATTGTATGTAATGATCTTTTCCCGTTTCTAAGCTCAATTTTGAGTCATACCACGGTCTCGATAATAATTTTAGGCTCGTCGAGATTAAGTTTTTGTTGATTTCAACGTTCGATGTTATTTTATATAAATTATCCATGATTTTTATTAGATAAACCGCCGAAGTTAAATTTAAGGAATATTTCGAGTAATTCACTAATTCGGTCGATAAATCGCGACTTAATTGGTTCAAAGATTCTAAAAATTTTTCATCTCTTTTTGTTAATAAAGCCTTTATCGTTTCTTTTAATAATTTGAGATTTTTTGGGTTTTTGAACTCGCCCCAATCGAAAATTAAATGAAAACATTTTAAGATTGATGAAACCGTTGATTTTAACTCGTTCATCTCCGGGGTGTACAATTGTTGGTGGTCGTAAATAAATTCATTTTGCTCTATTGTTTTTATTAATCTGTTATTGATTACGTTGAATTTATTAAAAATTTTTGGTAATAATGTGACGCAATCGGTTATTATCTCGGCTGGTTTAATCGACGTTTCGCTTTTATGTTTCGAAATCGTCTCCAATTTTTTGGACAAATCTTTAACGAGGAAATCGAACGATTCTAAATCGATCGTTGTTTCTTGAGTTTGTTGGGACAATTCCTCGAGATCCCCCGTCTCCAATTTAAGCGGATATTTTAGGAGGATCATAAGGCTCGCGTCGATTTCTCGGAAATCATAAATAATATTAACTTTTTTCTTCGATTTATTAATATTTACCACGCTTGTTGCGGTCGCGTCCAATTTGGGTCTTTTCGCAGGTTTTTTTATTGGAACCTTCTCATTGGAACTCAAATCTCCGGGTAATTTGTGGTGGGGGATTTGCTCCATGACACATCCCAAAGCTTTTTCGATTTCGATTAAATTTTTCAACCGCTGCAGCACTTTCCTCCGGATATTTTTCGATTTTTGCGCAACGAAAGCGCTGATGGCCTCCCGAAACCAGTTGACGCAATGAAATAGACAATCGGCGACGAATTTTAAATCCTCGATGGAGTAACAGTGGACATCCTCGAATTGGGGCAAAATAATCCCGCAGCCTAAAACGGCGTTTATCGGCGTTAAATCGCCGCCGTTTCCGATGTGGTGTAATAACCGCATTAACCGGAAAAGGGGGGCTAAGGTCTCGATTTCGTTTTGCTTTTTCGCGGTTAATTCCGCGATGTTAATATAAATCTCAGAGTCGACTTCATTTGGGTCGTTTAGCGGATATGAAACGATAAAATCCACGTTTATATTCGTCGATTTTGGGACGGACTCCGATAAATATTTAGCTTGGAATTCCGCGGTTATTTTTTCGTTTAACCAATTCAAAAAGTTTTTATTCAGCTCGTTTAAAATTATAACATCCGCTAATTGGTCGTAAAATAAAACGGTTAATCTCGGCGATATCTCGCAAACTCTTTGGGCTAACTCAAACAATTTGATGCATTCGTTGCAATCCCTCGATAAATCCGTCAAATTCTCGATTAAAACCTCGTCTTTAATCGAAATCAAAATGTGCTTAATCATAAAAACGGCCCCAATCAACCCAAATTGCCTCACCGAAGTGTTATATGAACCCAACTGCTTCTGAATTATGATGTGCAACTCGTTTTTGAACCCCGAGTAACTCTCGTCGGGGCAAACCAACGAACAAAGTATATCAAAGACGATTTTCGCGGCTTCAAGGCTATAATTATCTAAATATTCCAACAATACCATTATTTTTGGAACGCTTTGCTTCATTTTGTTAACATTTTCCGCCAAAACCGACAAAATTTTTAACCTCTCGGCGTAATTTTTGGCCCCATATACCCTTATATACATAATCACCGAGTCCACAATCTCCCTACGATGGTTAAAATTCAAATTCTCGTGATCAAAAGTCAACTTATACATGTTAATACAAAAATCGATCGTTTTTAGATCCAATATTAAACACCCACACAAAGATTTAATCGAATTTAAATGCTTCTCAACGATATGTGTATGCAAATATTTCCCATAAAAATCCTCCAAATGATTTAATTTCAATATTTCGGATTTAACCGCCTTTTTAAACAAAGCCTCAACTTTTTTATCATCATCAGAGGATTGCAACAAAATCAAAAGCAAGATATCGATCGATTTGAATTCTTTTAGTTTCGAGTAAAATAAGAAATAAGATTCCCGGATGTGCTTAATCTCCATCGAAAATTCGAGTTCTGTGAAAATAATAACTTTATAAGATTTATTTTCGGGGATATCCGACAACAAAACTTCGCTTAAAGCGTTTCGGCATTTCTCCAAAACTCCGACCAACCCAACTTTTGGGCTATTATCCACCAAAAATTGGTATAAAATTTTGAAATACTTAATTGCGTTCGAATCGTCTAAAAAATCAATCAAAATATCTTCAATTTCCATTTTTGATGCAGCAGATAAATGTAAGGAGCATAAACAGTCGATTATTGCTGCGGCTAAGTTTGCATCTTCTCTTAAGAGCTTTGAAATTTCTTTACCTGCAGAATCGGATTGAGAATCTGGGATTATATACGGTAGTGAATTCAACATTTCAATTCTACACTCGAAAGTGGCTATATCTAAAATATCGACGATTTTAATTAATTTTAATTGGACGTTTTGTTTAATGTAAGGCAAATTTGATAAAGCCCTTAAACATAATCTTACTAATAAAGCGTTTTCTTCGTCGTTTTCACGTGCCGAACGAGTTAACTCGGCTAAAACTATTTTTATAACATCTTCTTGTAAATCGTTGATGGTTAATAATAATCTTATTAAACTATCTTGTTTTATATCTCTAACATCGGGTTTTCTTAAAATTGTCGGTAATAAACCCAATTTTAATTTTTGGCGGTCCCCAAATAATTCCTTTATCTTGTTAAGAAAAATTTTGAGGTTATTTTCTTTTATTCCTTGATTTAAACATTTTTCGATGTCTCTTATAACGAAGGATTGTTCTTGAGTTAAAACGTGGTTCGTTTCTTCATCTTCTGATAATTCAACACCGCATTTTTGTAAGAAATTCATTTTAATATCGAATTAATTTTATAATAAAGTTCTTAAAGGTTTAAAGTGGTTAAAGGTTAAGCGCCCTCTATTGTTATGTTCTTTTGTTATATAGGTTATCTAGAAAAGGAAACATTTTTACCGACTTAATAATGTCATTTTAGTGATAAAAATGTGTCAATTTACAATAAACTAAAATACGAAGATGAATAAGATAAAGATGTTGTTTGAAGGTGAAGATATTCTTAATAGTGAACATTAGAACGCTCTTTGGAAGATTTAGTAGATGGTAAGTTCCTTTTTTTCTGCTGTAGAACATAAATGCCCCGAAAAATGTGCAAAATTTTTTAAATTATTGTCTTAAAAAGAATACAAATTAAAGTCTCTAGATTTATAAAGTACCGCGGCTTCCAGAAGACTGTTACTGCTTCTAGAGGATTTAAAATACTTCCAGACGACTTACAATGCTTTCAGATAACTTGATATAGCATCCATAGATAAAGGTATAATAGATATGCAACCCACTAACAATTTATTGTTACCATGTCAGCGCCATCTAACGAGATCTTCGCCGTCGATTTGAAACTATTGGTAGCCATCTTGATTTGATATAATTAATATTTTATTGTCGGTTTAATTTGCTAAATCCGCAACTTCATATTATTTTTGTTATACATTCAAAAAAATAAGCATAACAAAAAAATAAGAAGTTACACATTTTACGAATTACGTTGATAATATAGAGCAATCAGGTAATAAAATAATTAAAATTAACAATTTAATAATGTATATATTGTATATTTATGCAAATTGTAATTATTACTCATTACATAACTTATATCTATTTCTGTTGCATCTATATATATGATGCGCTTGTTTATACAAATCAGACTTAGAAATACACTGCCTTGTATCCTTACCGGCCATAATGCGGTTTATTCCAGTACAAAGGCAGTGTATTCTTATTATAATAATATTGTTTAAAATTAAATTTATAACGTCATCTTTATGTGTACATATAAAAGTGAAGTGCACATATTTTTTTAAATAAAAGATAATGTTTTTCTTAATATTATTATTAAATATTGAATTCATAATGATATATTTCGTAATCTGATAACATTTCTCCAAATCCTCAACAAACGATGATTGGCAATATTGCGGTATTTACAAAATTCTTTTTCTTTTATAAATTCATGGTACATGTTTGTATTTGTACTGTATTGGCTTATAATAATGTGTTGTTTGCAAAACTGGCATGATATTTTTTGCAATAATCTTTTTGATATAAATCCGCTTACATATCCAATTGTTGCGGAATCTATTTGTCTTTTTTTACATTTTTCTATTTTATTTATAAAAATATAGACATTATCATTTTCTATAATTTCTTCCTCGACAGTATTTTGTATTGTTTTTGTATATTCCCTTAATTGGAAGAGAGAAGAATCGAAGTCTTCTTCACAGTTAGCACCCACTGAATGGGTGCTAACCATTTTTCTTATTAATAAACTTTTAAATGTTTCAGTAAATTGCTTTGGCGTTGGGTTAATATTTCGGCCTCTATGCTGACGCACTTGACCGAAAAAGTTCTCCAGGGGGTCCTGGTTGAGGCTGCGTAGCAAATAATAGGACGCCCCATAAGAAAATAATAACTGACTTACGTCAATGAAACCCTCCAAATTTAAAATGAAGTTCTTTAAACTAGGAGGGACTATTTTCTCGGTACTTCCTTCTCCTTGGAAGAACATGTTCTTCATTTTCTCTAAAACAAAAAAAAAAACTGTGATTAAAACTTGCATTTTTCATTTTAACTTGGAAATTCATTTAAATTATATAACATAATATTCTAATCTTATTGTTATATAGTTTGTTTCATATATTAATGCGTTATAATCACCTTTTGCATTCTTCCAAAATGTTATGTTTCGATCTTTGCGTTACTGCAGCACGTAACGGTTTTCCAGGAGTTGGCCTACAGCTTCCCCCATTGACACTATCAAATAGTTGATCAAAAAATTTTAAAACTGTTGCAGTTTGCTGGGCTCGCGAAGTAATTTTGATGGAACCGCTAATATCAGTAGCGCCTAAAAAAATCAATATTTAGTATGAAAACCTATTGAGAATTCACATACAAAATTTGTTTTTTTTATACATACTTGTTTTGGCCATGTAAGATATTGCAGCTGCAGTAGTATAGCTGAAAATTTGTGCTGCACAAGCTACTTTCATTTTTTTTATTTTAATTTTCTTTACATGGAAATCTGTGATCTTTGGCATTAATCGAAAATCGCCACTACCACAATCGATTTCGTACGCTTTCTCCAAATCTTCCCATTTGGCAACAATAATTTCATTATCTTTTTGCCATACTAAATTTTTTTTTAAAAGGTTATTTCTAAGTCCTTTTAAAATGTGGGGCGTGTCATATAGAGGAATAATCTCTTTATGTTGAACGATTAACCTCCTTTTTATCAATAAATCATTTTTTAAGTAATATGTACGGGCTTCTTGAACCAAACCTACAACAATTAAAAAAATAATAAAACAATATAACATGTTACGTGATAATTTTCTATTAACTCTCTTACCTTCTATTACAGTGCGATTTGTGGTAGCCTGATCGCATATTGTAACAGCCACAGTAAAATTTGCTGCTTGTATTTTACATATTATTTCTTTCAAAATTCTTTTTAAATCAGCTTGTTTAGTTGTTCCTTTACAAAAATAATAAGCTACTGTTTGTTTATATTTCTTTGTAATTCCCCTGATCATAAAAACTAATGCATGATCTACTATTCTCCCATTCTCTAAACCATAAATTTGATCAGCGTATTTGCTGAATTCTAAATTTGGTTTTAATGCCACTTCGTCAAACATTAGAACGCAATGGCGTTGTAATGAGTTCAATTTTAGTGCGGCCTTTTTTAAATTCTCAAATAAATTTTCGTTTATCCCACTACTTATTGGAATATTGGAAAGCAACCGCATAATGGTCCGTCTTGACGGTAAATGAAACATTTTTGACAAGAATTTGTATGATGTGCCAGAATGTTTATAGAGTGCAAGGCACATTAATTTTTCTTCATAAGAATACCGTCGTCCACGAGGTTTCTTTGATTTACTGTTCAATTGTGCCAAACAAAAATCAATTGCTTCTTTTCTCAGGCCAGTGTTTTTCACATTAATCTGCGTTCTTGCACTTTTCAACCGTTCTTTCAACATACGATTACGTTGTCTATATATAGAAACTTTCTTCTTGAGGTATGTACTAGTTTTGTATAATTGTTTGGCTTTTGGTGACAATTGCTTTGATTTTTGAACACCAACTGTTGCTAATAATCCTGATTCTGGTGCTAAAAAATAATAAAATAATAAAGACTATGAAATAATACAAAAATAATAGAAATAAAATGATATTATAAAAACCATGCCAATAAGACAAACTTTCCCCACAAAGAAATCACTTTCTAATTTATATTATGCATCTTTTAGCAGCTTTAAAGGAATAATACAAAATATATTATGTTAAGGCTCAATATGGTTATAAATGTATAGTACAAACCTCTTAGGGAAGTGTGGTTTGATGATGATGGTTCAGATATATCCTGTGTTTCATCAGGTTTCTGTGATTTCATTTCATCTTCAGATGGTTGGCATATGTAATCATGAAACAGTAATGACTGCTTTAAAGCATCAGCAAAGATATCAGCATCTAAAAAAAATAACTAATTTAAATACCTATATAATATTACTTTTAATTAACAGGCAACCAACAGGTGTCTAATGTAATTTATACCTTTTGTTGGCAAATAAAGACTATCGGCTTCGATCACTTTCCTTGAAATGACGATGACAAACACGATGTGATCTATACACAATCTGTGGTGGTAGATTGGAAATTTTCTGATTACCACATCTTGTCACCCATTCATCAAAAAAATGTTCGTTCTTTTGTGGATTTGGAAACATATGTCGGCTAGAAGTAGTGCCGGTACACCCAAAAACCGCACAATTGCGATACCTCTGAATGCATCTTTTCATTTTGAAGTTTTGATGAATGACATAATGAATTATAAGTGCTATTACATTAGCCATCAGGGACATCTAGTGAGATCTTCGCCTTGAAAATCAGCGGTTTTGTTTAGGATAGTAACGTGCCCACACCCTGATAGCATCTAGAAAACTTAAAATGTTTCCAGAAGACTTGATGTTGTTACCTTTAGATGATTTGATACTGTTTTAAGAAAACTTTATATTGCTTTCAGAAGACTTGAATTTCTGGACTGATATTTCTAGAAGATTTAAAATGATGAATTTACAGATGTCTTACAATGCATCCAGACGACTTACAATGCTTACAGATGACTTACAACGCTTTTAGAAGCCTTGATATTGCATCTAGAGGACTTGAAGTGTGTCCAGACGACCTACAATGCTTCCAAAGTACTTTATGTCGCTGTTAGAAGTCTGAAGATGCTTCCAGAAGACTTAATATTGTATCTAAGAAACTTGATATGGTTTCTAGAATACTTGGAATGTTTCCAGAAGACTGATACTGCTTCTAGAAGACTTAAAATATTTCCAGATGACTTACAATGTTTCCAGAAGACCTTATACTTACTTTTAGAAGACTTGAAATACTTCAAAATTACTTGAAGTGCTTCCAAAAGACTGGATACTACTTCCAGAAGACTTGATACTGCTTCCAGGTTGTAATGTAGGAGGTTTTTTTAAGAGGTTGGTAGCAAGCCAGATCGAGGAGAGGGAACGAGACAGAAAGGGGGACGTGTTGTAACGGTTGTAAAAAAGTCAACAAGTAAAATAAATAGAGTTAAGCAACGATTGATGTTTTATTTAAAAAAGCGAACAAAACATAAAAGTGGCGACGAGGAAAACTGAGAAAAATGGCAGATATTGGAAAAATGGGAGAGTTCGATCCGATTAAGGAATCATTCGTAACGTATCTGAAGAGGATAAAATTATACTTTTTGGTTAACAATACAGACAAAGAAAAACAGAAGAATATTTTTTTGTTACTAATGGGGACAAAAATTTATGAAATTTTGACAAACTTGGTAATGCCGAAACAACCCGAAGAATTAAAATTTGAAGAAATTGAAGAGGTGCTAAAAAAACATTTTCAACCAACAAGATTAACCATAGTAGAACGATTTCAATTTTGGAAGAAAGAGCAAGCGGCTGGTCAAACCGTAAATGAATATGCAATTGAATTAAAGAAAATGGCGATTGAATGTAAGTTTGAAGCATTTTTGGAACAAGCTTTACGAGATAGATTTATTACCGGATTGAGAAATGAGAAAATACAAAAAGAAATTATGTTGAAAGAAAGAACATTTAACGAAGCATTAACTTTAGCTACAAGTTTAGAATTAGTAGACAAAGAAGCAAAGGGAATGCAGGAAAGGGAAATAAATTATTTAAAAAGGAATCAAAAAGAAAATTGGAAGAAAAATGAAGAAAGGGATCAAGAATATAAGAAATGTAAATGTTGTGGGAAACCTCATTTAGGAAAATGTCGTTATGTAACATATTCTTGTAAGAAGTGTGGAAAGGTTGGACATTTGCAAAGGGTTTGTGATTCAAAGAAATCCATCAAATTTTTAACTGACACTGATCATTCGGAAAAGGAGAATGAGCAGTCAGAAGACAGTGACGTGGGAGAGAAATAGTATTTCGTAAGGTCTCATAAAATATTTAACTTAAAAAATCCTTTTGTAGTAGAAGTAGAAATTGATTTTGAAAGATTTAGAATGGAAGTTGATACAGGAGCTTCAATTTCAATTATTTGTGATAAAACATATAAAGCAAAATTCTCTAAGTTTAAGCTTAGTTCATCTAAAACAAGTTTACGCACTTTTTCGGGCGGTGTTTTAAAAGTATTAGGTGAAATTTATGTACCAGTTATGTATGGAAATGTTTGTAAAAAGCTTAGCTTAATTGTAGTACAAGGTGATTGTATAAAACCGTGTCCATTGTTAATGGGTAGAAATTGGATAAAAGAATTAAAGGTTAAGTTAGAAATCGTAAATAAAATTAGTACTGATAATCAGATAATAAATGAAATAATTAATGAATTTAGGTCAAAATTTAAAGTATTTAGTTCGGAAAATGGGACATTTAAAGATTTTAAGGTAGATTTAGTGTTAGAAGGGAAGCCTACTCCTATATTTTGTAAAGCTCGTCCTGTACCTTATTCCTTGAGAACTGCAGTAGCACAAGAATTAGATAGGTTAGAGAA
The DNA here is from genome assembly GCA_036711965.1 of Onthophagus sagittarius. Lineage (NCBI taxonomy): Eukaryota > Metazoa > Arthropoda > Insecta > Coleoptera > Scarabaeidae > Onthophagus > Onthophagus sagittarius. The sequence continues at coordinate 17,544,169 of JASERS010000010.1, read as the reverse complement.
ATTGGGAATCATGGAAAAGATAAAGCATAGCAAGTGGGCTTCTCCAATAGTGGTAGTTGAAAAAGGTAAAGGGAAACAACGGAAGATTAGAATTTGTGGTGATTACAAGGTATCAATAAATTCTATAACAAAATCAGAACATTATCCACTTCCGAATCCAAGCGAAATTTTCAATAAATTAAAAGATGGAAAGATATATACAGTTCTTGATTTATCTAACGCTTATCAACAGTTAGAATTGTCACCACGAGCACAAGAATTATTAACTGTAAACACTCATCAAGGTTTATATAGATACAAGAGAATGCCTTTTGGTATTACTAGTGCTCCGGCTATATTTCAGGCTACAATGGATAAGATCTTGAATGATGTAGAAAATGCAGTGTGTTACATAGATGATATTCTGATTTGTGGGAAAAATTTAGAGGATTGTAAAAGAAATGTAGAAAACGTATTGAGGAAATTAGATAAAGCTGGATTTAAAGTTCAATTTGAAAAATGTAAATTTTTTAGAGATAATGTAAATTATTTGGGATTTGAAATAAGTGCCGAAGGAATTCGTCCAACGGTTGAAGGAATAGCAGCTATCATGAAAGCTCCTAAACCACATGATTTAACTAGTTTGCGTTCTTTCTTGGGCATGTTGAATTTTTATGGTCGATTTTTACTAAATTTATCTGCAAAGTTACATCCTTTGTATAGATTACTTGAAAAGGAAAATAAGTGGAACTGGACAAAGAGTTGTGATGAATGTTTTACGGAGAGTAAAATGATGTTAAGAGATTGTGGTGTTCTTACAATTTATGACCCAGAGAAACCATTGATTTTGACATGTGATGCTTCGAAGTATGGAATCGGTGCAGTATTGGCTCAAGTTGTGGATAATTTTGAAAAACCAATATATTTTGCATCTAGAACACTTAATAACGCGGAAAAAAATTATTCTCAATTGGAAAAGGAAGCTTTAGCTATAATTTTCGCAGTTAGAAAATTTCATTTATATTTATATGGCAGAAAATTTTTTATAAATTCAGACCACAAGCCATTACAAACCATTTTTCATCCAAATAAATCCATACCAAGTTTAGCGGCAGCAAGAATACAGAGGTGGGCCTTAATTTTGGCAGGTTACGACTATGAAATAAAATACAAGAAAGGAACGGAAATTGCTCATGCAGATTCATTATCGAGATTACCGTTACCAGAAATTGAACCTATGTCTAAAGCAGAGATAAATTATTTTTCGACTGTAAATGAATTACCGATATCAGCAGACGAAATTGAGAAATATACGAGAAAAGATCAAATTCTTTTAAAGGTTTATGACAATACTTTAAATGGTTGGAAAAACTATACAAGTGATGATAACTTGAAACCTTACTTTTTACGTCAATCGGAGATTTCCATAGATAAGAATTGTTTGCTTTGGGGTAGAAGAGTTATTATTCCAGAAAAACTTGGTTCAAAAATATTACAAATGTTGCATGAACAACATCCTGGCATTGTTCGTTCAAAATTATTAACGAGAAGTTATGTTTGGTGGCCGAAGATTGATGAAGATCTAGAGAAATTAATAAGAAGTTGTGATGTGTGCCAAAAAGTTCAAAATGCAAATCCAACATTGAAGACGGATTGGCCAAAAACGACACGGATATTTCAAAGAATTCATATTGATTTTGCAAAAAAAGACGGAAATGATTTTTTAATTCTAATCGATTCATTCTCAAAATGGGTCGAAATAAATTTAATGACAACAACGACAACAGAAGCTACTATTGAATATCTTCGTTCAATATTCGCTAGATATGGTCTTCCTGAACAATTAGTGTCTGATAACGGACCTCAATTGATTTCGATGAAGTTTGAAGGTTTTTGTCAACAAAATGGAATTAAACATATGAAAACACCACCATATCATGCTCGTTCTAATGGTGCTGCGGAAAGGACAGTGCAAATAATAAAAAAACAACTGGCAAAAACAAAATTAGAAAATACGGTACAGCAAGGAGTACAATATCAATTAGATAATATATTATTTGCTTATAGAAACACTCCACAAATAACAACAGAGAAAACTCCAGCTGAACTATTTCTTAAACGTTCACCAAGAACGAGATTGTCTATATTAAAAGAGAAGATTTTGAAGAAGGAAGAGAAGAAAAATATTAAAGTAACAAGCTATGAACCTGAAGAGTTAGTTTATGTAAAAAGCAAGAGAGGAGAAGAAGAAAAGTGGTTGGAAGGAAAGATATTGCATCGAAACAGCGAATTGACATATTTTGTTTTATCAAACGGAATGAGAAGTTTAGTTCATGCAGAAGAACTTAAGAAAAGACAATGTAACTATAATAACGAATGTGTTCATAACAAAAGAACTTCAGTAGAAGGTTCAAATTTTCAAGATGTCAATGAAGAGTGCGTGCGGGAAAACCAGACTCCGATACAAAACCCAATTCAAGACACTACTGTGTGTGAAAGTTCTATTCCTGATGTTACTCTACTTCCTATTGAGAATACTATCACACCAATAACTAATGAGAATTCTGTCAAAGAAACTAAAACTAATTGTGATTTGGGCGTTAGACGTTCGCAAAGACAGAGTAAAGCTCCAGATCGTTTAAATTTATAATTATGTTAGTTGTAGTATATATATATATATATAAAAAAAAAAAAAAAAATAATAATGTGCTTTTTAGTTAAGAAGGGAGGAGTGTAATGTAGGAGGTTTTAGTTTTAAGAGGTTGGTAGCAAGCCAGATGGAGGAGAGGAACGCGACAGAAAGAAAGACGTGTTGTAACGGTTGTAAAAAAGTCAACAAGTAAAATAAATAGAGTTAAGCAACGATTGATGTTTTATTAAAAAAAAAGCGAACAAAACATAAAAGAAACAAGTGAAATTCGAAAATTGACACTATATCTTTTTGTAATTTTTAGAATATTAGAAGTATAGTTTTACTCTTTCTGCTTAAATACACTTAATTTTGATTAATTCAGCACCTTTAATTAGGTTGCGGCTACAACCGTCATGGCGCCAGCGGACTCTAGACACTATGTAATGGGACGATGGCGGCTATAACAGCAAAAATTTAAAAACGTAAATGACAGGTTTAATGACTGAAATAAGCAATTTTTTGTGAGCAACAAAGTATTTTTGGGAGTTTTACACGAAATGTTAGTTCATGATCAAACAAAAATAAATAAATGACAAATAAATTTATTATAATTTTATAATTATTATACATTATTTTCGGTATGCCATGTTTCAAAGCATGGTGCAGGACACAGTGCAGGTTTTGATATGCAATTCTTGCAGCAATATGATGTTTCCTTCCTTACTCCCTGTTTATAACATTGTTTACAACGCTGAAAATATGTTTTTCGCTGATAATTTTCAGGAGGAGAAATATTCTCAGGAAAATGCTGTGTTCCATTGTTGTTGATTTCATTGGTTTGGATTCGTGCACGTTTAAATTGAACCAAAGACCTTCCATCCTGTTTATAATCTATGCCAGTTAGAGATCGTATAATTGCTTCCCTGAATTCTATAAACTTCATTTGAGAACCTGTCTTTTCTTTAAAGATGTAGTAAGAATTCCACACTGCTACATCCAGTAGATGAAAGATTATCTTTTTATACCATCTAATTGTTTTTCGTGGACAGGAATAATAGGACATCATCTGATCTGCTCTGTCGACATCTGACATATTCTGATTATAATTCACTATTTCAATTGGTTTTCTCTTTTCCTGTTGTCGACGGTTAGCTGTGTTTATCATACTTGGGTGGTAAGCTGTTGTTAGACATAGCACATCCCGTTTATCTTTCCATTTGGACACGTATGTCTGATTTTGGCGTCGCCATACATGTTCTCCTTTTCTAAGCTTACGACCTGTTATTTCTTGCGGCAGACCCTTCCTATTTACACGAAGAGTTCCTGTCACATGTGTCTTTTTGCTCAGTAATTTGTTAGCCAATGGTACACTGTTGTAATAGTTATCCATGAACAAATGATGCCCTTTGTTTAAATATGACTGCATCAATCGCATCACAAGACTTTCAATAGTTGTCATGTTTTCTTCGTTTTCTCGATGGCCTTTGTATATTTCTATGTTCAAAACATAACCTTGGGCAGAACAAAGTTCGTACAATTTAATTCCGTATTTTGCCTTTTTGCCTTTCATGTACGTGCGAAAAGAAAGCCTTCCTCGAAATAATAACAAAGATTCGTCTAATGATAATGCCTCATTTGGTGCATATGCATTCGCAAACTTTTTTATGAGCAAATCAAGAAATATTTTTATTTTCCTCAAACGGTCGTTTGAATTTTCTTCTTCTACACAAAAGCATCTCAATATTTGCTCAAACCTCCTTCCAGACATTTGTGAAGGAAAAGCTGGGTGGTAATGTAATGCATCAATGGAAAAGAGTTTTCTAATACTGGAGAATTTTAGCTGGGACTGAAGCAAACACAAACCCAAAACCTTTCTCATTTCAATCGTATCAGTATTTTTGAAATTTGCCTTCCTACTATGCCTTGTATGTGGCCGTGTTTGATTGCAAAGTTTTAGGCCGTAATCATTCGTAGATTTTATAATCATTTCCATTACTTGGTCATCCCAAATTTTTTCAAAAACCTGAATTGGAGACACATTTTCGTCTATATCCAAAAGAATCCCAGCCGCATCTGCATCAAAAGAAAAGTTTCTTATAGGTGTTGTATTGATATGCCATGTCTCATCATTTTCTGGTTCTTCTGGTGCTTCATATTCCTCATCTGTAGTTGATTCATTTTCTTCACTACCCGAACTGTTATTTTCAGCACAGTCAGCATCAGGTTCAGATTCACTGTTGCTTGACCCACTACCTGTTTCCTCAAAAAGCTTCACCAGCCTAGCCTGTTCTTTTTCCCAACTGGCCATTTTCTATAAATATTGAATAAAACATTCAATTTTATTTTATATTATTATTTATTGTATATTATTTATACATTTATTATTTACATTATTGTTTCTATATTTCAAATGTAATATCATAAAAAACAAAAAGTAAACAGTGTAACTATAAATATCGCTAAATGAATCAAAAAATGCTAAATTTAAATTTTTTTATTTCTATTTAAAGTGTAAAATCAATTATAAACAAATACTTACCAGTATAAACAAAAAATATCGTTAAATGTATCAATAGCAACTGTAAATTGAAGAGAAAACAAGATCGCACTACTCCGTTCACAACCACGTGCATACTCAATGTGTTAACCTTGCATACTAAATTTTTTTTCGAAAACATGACACTAGGCTTCTACTTGTACGCTGGTAAATGCACATTTGTGCTGCTACAGCCGCAGTGTCTAAAAACGACCGTTTCGTATTGGACGGCTATTGCCGTCATGTCACATAGTGAACTTGAACTTGACGGCTACAGACGCAACTGTCCGTCAACGTGTTAATATTGCTTCTAGAAGATCTAAATTGCTTCCAAAACATTTGCAATGCTAACAAAAGATTTGATATTGCTGTCAGAATACTTAACATTGCGTCTATAATTCTTGAAATGCTTCCAGAAAATTAATTTATTTGGTGCCAATCGTATTTTCATTGCAAATCTTTCTTAATGCTCCCAAACTTCTAAACGATAAATCTTCTTTCATGAAATCCCGGCATGAACCCGGAATATACTGGGACTGGACTGAAACTGAAATGTACAAGTATCTTAAAATTGAGATACTATTCCTAAGATGACTAATCGTTTAATTGTTAAGATTTCAAGGCATTAAAGATGGTATTTGCACCTCCTAGCGGTCATCTCAGAATCCTGAAAATAATTTCTTGTATTTTCTCTTAGCCACTTTAGTCATAAAGTTTTTTTCCTGCAAATCTGCTGTCAAATAATTTTCAGTATTTTCTCTTAGCCACGATTTTATGATTAATAAAATCTTTTCCTGCAAGTTTAACTATCGACTTACAGAGTCTTTTAGCAATTTGCAACCGCTGGTTCGGCGGACCGCAATCATTCAAGTTAACATTTTTTTTTAATATATCCGTTCTTGTCTACGAAAAAAGGACTTACTTTCGAAAATAAGTTTTGGTGGAAACAGCTAATAAAGGTAAATAGGTCATTTCGTCAGTTTCTAGTTAGTTAATCCCTTTTTTCTGTATTTGCCGATGTTGAAGGACGTCAAAGCATTATTTCAGATCAGAATGTTGTCGTTGTTAATGGCGTTAGTTGCTAGTTTCAGATTTCTAAATATATAATACTGTAGAAGTGAGTTTGTAAATATAATTATATTGGACATTTTATTACTGATTACGCAAGTGAGGAATAATCTTGGGATTAAATGAGAACACAAGCTGAGTAACTCATCTCCACAAAGCTCGAAATCAAGTAGAGGATTATCAAAATTTATGTGGAAATACAGATGGCTCAAACGGTTCGTCGTTTTAACTACATTGAGGTCACTCTGGAAGTGCTGCCAATGAAACGGCAGATGAGCTAGTGCTAAAGCGTTTTTAGGACCAGAACCAGCAATTTGTGTAAGATTTACGATGCCCAAATAGAGGATTCGAAGAATTCTGCAGCTAACTGATTTATCTTTAGATCGTCAGTGGTACATCTAACACAATCTTCGTAGCTTCATAAGCGCAGGTTTTTGAAAATAAGTATGGGTGCTGGATAGTGAAAAAACTGAATTGGGAAAAGATTCAAACGACGAATGACTGTTCTCAAAACAAAAGTGACATGAAAAACGTCCATGTATCTGGCGCCTATGGTTAATTTGCAATAGAAATGCCTTATATCAACAGTGCTTACACCTTCACAAGCAATATTTGGTCTATAATTGAAATTTTTTGAATTTTTGACATGAACATTTTGTATCCTAGCAGTATTTGGTATTTTCGAAGCAAAATCAAATTGTATTAACAATTTCGTGCCTTTTGCAATAAAAATGTCTTCTTTAAGACTTTGCATTTTCAAACATTTTTTGCCAGTAGTTTTACAAACAAAAAAATCATTTAAAATCATCTAGAAATAGTATCAAGTCTTTCAGCTGCAGTATAAAATCTTGTGGAAGCAGTTCAAGCCTTCTGAAAGCTATGTTAAGGCTTCTAGAAGCATTATCAAGTCTTCCAGAGGTAGTATCAACATTTTTGAAAGCAGTTCAAGGCTCCTGGTAGCTTATCAAGTTTGTTTTAAGCAGTATCAGCCACCGAAGAAACGAAAGGTGAAGTTCACACATAAACTCCCTATTCGTACACCTGGTCACTGACATGCTGTCAAATCACCATTTTGGCTCGAATCGTTTGAATACATAGATATCATGAACCGCGGTACTTTAGTAATCTAGGGAGTTTAATACAAATCTCTTATTTGGCAAAGAAACCCGGACTCTCAGTCCGGTGCGAGTACTCACGTCAAAAAAAAAAATGCGCGTGTACTGGAGGGTTAAGAGGCGATGTCGACAATGAAAATTGCGGAGTATAAATGCCCCGAAAAATCTACATCGAATTTAACATTAACATTTAAATGTCTATCAGAGATTTTTGATGATAAATCTTTTTAGTTTAAATTAATCTTCTTAAAAGAAATTGCAAACAAATTGTACATCAGCGCCATCAAAACATTCATTTTCACATGAAATATACCACTCAGTATGAATTAGACTGAACATTTTTAGTTCTAGATCTAGTATTGGTCCTAATTTTAGTTCAAATAACACAAACCTTCCTACTTTTACTTTCAAAATTAATGCAAAAGTTATTAAAATATCGTTTGTTAACAGGAGTGGTGTTATTTCTTATTAGAGTATAATCCCCAGAATCGCAGATGTGGTCGACAGATTGAAGATCTGTACCGCCTAGATTCTAAAAAAAATTCAGGGGGTAACGTTTACGCGAAAATGAGATTTTAGAACACTTTTTAAAATTTAGGAAAAGACTGTTATTGAAACAGTAGTTTTAAAACAGGTTCAGATCACTCTGAAGTTTAAGACAATCAGAGTTACGCTTTATATCCAGATAGATTTTACAACCATCTGCGTAAAGTAAAAATCTTGCGTGCTCAAAGCAGGCCATCACATCATTAATATATACCAAGAAGAGGATGGGACCAAGGTGACTTCCCTGAGGAACACCAGATGTGATTCGGCGAATATATGAACTCAGCCACGTTAAGAGACCTTGGGGAATATCAAAAAGTGAAAGCTTATCCATCAATATATTGTGGTCAATCTTATCAAAAGCTTTGCTGAAGTCAGTGTAGATCGCGTCAACCTGCTCAGATGCATTAAAAACATTATGTGTGAAGTTGGTTTCAGCAGATCTACCCGGAAGAAATCCATGCTGCTCAACAATCAAACGCGGCTTCAAGATGTACAGTAATTTAGAATAGATAATTTTTTCAAAGATTTTAGAAACTAAAGATAAAATTGAAATTGGACGATACTGACAAACATCACTACGGTCACCAGACTTAAAGACAGGCAAAACAAAGGCCCTTTCCCCTTTCCGGCCATTCGCCGAGGAAAGATCCGGAGTTCAAGGAAATAGAAAAAATTATAAGAAGTGGCTAAGCTAGCGGCACAGTATTTAACCCGGGAGGACGCGCGCGTGGGTAGAAAATACCCGGCGCTTATTAAATGATGTGTATATTCTCCAAATGTCGATTAAATCGGGGAATCCCCTGTATACCTCTCGAGTAGAGTGTAACAGAAGTACCTATGCTCAGACGATATTATTATACCGTTCTCGATCAGTGCTAGGGTCTGATTTATGCGAAGTGGACATTTCTTACCCGGCGCGCGTCGATACGTGACTAAATTGTTACCATTTTATTTCTGTGTATTGTATTAGTTTTTGGTGAATTGTGGTTATTATTGAACAGTTGTCGCATTATTTCATATTTATCAGTTTGAGTTCCAGTAAGTTAAAATTATAATAAATGAAGTAACTATAGTTTATTAGCATATCAGCATTTCAGTAGATAATGGATTCTCAGCCAGGGCCATCAAATATCAGTAAATGGGTGGATAGAAGGCCTTTAACTAAAAAAGATCAAGAAGAGGAAATAAGGAAAATAATGGAGGAGGAGAGTGATGACAATGAAATTCCACCAACTGAATCAGATAGTGAAGTTGACCACATTTCAGTAAGCGACCATCTTACAGACACTGACGCAGATGAACCATCAGAAGATGAAGGCAATTTTTACAAATCAAGCTCGGCAGGTACACCATCTTCTCACTTTTATCTGGGGAAAGATGGTACAAGTTGGTCCAAACAACATCCACCAATAAATGTAAGGACTAGAGCCCATAATTTAGTGACCCAACTACCGGGACCGAAAGGAAAAGCAAAGGATGCAACTACTCCTTTTGAATGTTGGAATTGTATGATTTCTGATAATATGATAAACCATATTGTCAGATGTACCAATATATACATAGATTTGTCGCGAGGAAAATTTGTTAGGGAGAGAGATGCCGCTCCTAGAGACCAACGAGAGATGAAAGCACTTTTCGGTTTGCCGTACTACGCTGGGGTACTGAAGTCTGGAAGACTCAATACAATGGAATTGTGGGAACAAGATGGATCTGGTCATGTCTCGAAAACGCTTTTTATTTTTACTCACTTCTTTACGTTTTGACGACATACGTGATAGGCACACCAGACGACAAAGTGACAAACTGGCTCCCATACGTGATCTCTCCGAATTATTTAAAAACAACATTCAAAGCTCCTATGTTATTAGTGAGTATGCCACAATAGACGAAAAATTGGAACCTTTTAGGGGAAGATGCTCGTTTAGGCAGTACATAAAGAGTAACCCAGCAAGATATGGCATAAAAATTTTTCTTTTGACTGACAGTCGTACATACTATACGAACAACTTTGAAATATATGCTGGTAAGCAACCGGAAGGTGAGTACAAGTTACAAAATGATCCTTACTCAGTCGTATGCCGTCTCATCAAACCAATTGAAAAAACTGGCCGAAACATAACAATGGACAATTGGTTTATGAGTATAAAGCTAATGAATGATCTTTTGAAAAATCATCACTTGACCTGTGTTGGAACCATCCGAAAAAATAAAAGGGAAGTACCAACTGCATTTGTCACTCCAAAAAATCGGTCTCAATATTCTAGCTTATTTGCGTTCTCGGAAAATAAAACAGTAGTTTCATATTGCCCTAAGAAAGGTAAAGTAGTTTTGGTGGGTTCAACTATGCATCACGATGACTGCATCAACAGTGAATCTGAAAAGCAAAAACCTGAAATAATAGAGTTCTACAATTTGACTAAGGGTGGAGTCGATACTGTCGATGAATTATGTGGATTATATTCTGTATCCAGGAGGTCGCAAAGGTGGCCGCTAACTATATTTTTTGGTTTTCTGAATATTGCGGCGATAAATGCTTACATTGTTTATAAAAGCAACAAGCAGGAACAAATTGCCCGAAGAGTATTCTTGAAAAACATGGCAAAAGAACTAGTAAGAGAACATTTACAGTTTAGGTCCACTATTGTCTCGCTACCCAGTTATATAAAAACAAGGATAATGCTTTTAATTCCACAAAATGAACAGGAAGAATTTCTTCCAGCGAAGCGCCAGAAAGTATTGTCGAGAAGGTGTCATGTTTGCCCAGGCCGCAAAGACAGAAAAACTAAAACCTGCTGTAGTGCGTGTAATAAACTCATATGCCGAGAACATTCTATACCAATTTGCCAAGGCTGTTTCGCAAATAAGGTTGTCCCCGTTCTGAAAGAAGATGAAGAACTGGAAGAAGAGGATGTCTAGGTCATTTTATCATTTTATAAATAGAGTTTATAAGTTCAGTTACACAATCCATTGTTTTATTTCCCGAAAGAATGCTCAAATAACCATACTTATACCCAAAATATTTATAAAGATCAAATATCGGGTAAAAATTACCCGGCGCGCGTTTTAACGTGAGAGCCAGAGACGCGCGTCCTCCCGGGTTAATGAAGCAACCGGGCAACTTGTCCGGACCAGCTCCAGCTTTAAAATTAATCTCCCTGAGAGCACGCAAGACATCCTCCTCGCAAAACCAAGGCGCCAGGCCACCACCCGATGCGACACGCGAAGAATAAGTGTAGGTACCGTCAATGAAAACAGAGTTAAAGTATTGAGCGAATAAGGAAGAGATGGGATACCCTGGGCATTATCGTTAGAATCGTCGAATAATTTCATCTTAGCGGGAATATCAAAGCATTCGTCCCTTTTATGTTTTACGAAAGACCACAAGCAATCATCAATCAGGGCAATCAATAAGCTGCGATTGTATTGACCTGACATAATTGTCTTAATCAGACTTAATTAAAACTTTGGAATGTCTACGCAAACTTGTAAATGATAAATAATCAGCTTTATTTCCATAAATTTTCCACTTCCGGTGGAAACTAAGTTTTTCCTAAGTTGATGTCCCTAAGTTGATCTCGAGTACCAAATTGGAAATCTGCGCTTAGATACTGGTCGATACTGGTCGACCGCGTCATCTACGCTCCGGCCCGCAAATTGTTCAGACCAATCAATGGCAGAAATAGAAGCATTAATTACATCATAATTACGGCGATTAAAAAAGTATTTAACAATGGGGTCAATAATGGGACAATAAGAAATTCAAAGGCAGGATGGTGACGATCTTGACGACAAGTGGATGTACTGAGCAGCAGATCTAAAATTCTATTATTATCGTTACAGATGTCGTTAAACTGTAATAAATTACAGTAACGGTAAGTGTCCAAAAATTCTCGAGAGCGTAAATCACCGCCAACAGATGGTTCCAGATTACCATTGTCAGACCGATACCATCGTATTGAAGGTAAATTAAAATCGCCTACAATTATAATTAAATTATCCGGGTAAGCATCCCTAATCCTAGAGATTTCACGTAAAAAAACTTGAAATGAGTCCATATCGCCAGGAGGCAAATAAACACAACAAAAAAATATATGACCAGCCACTCGACACTCACCCAAAAATCTTCGGCCTCAGAGTTAAAATCTAAATCAGTTGAGATGCGAAGGCTACTTCTAACACCAATCAGGACACCACCACCATCAGTCTTGTGAGACATCGACGAACATCTATCGCGTCGAAAGACGGTGTAATCAGAGGAAAAAAACTCGTTATTAGCAATTGAAGGATTAAGGGATGTCTCAGTAAGACAGATGATATCGTGACCCAGATTAGATGAATTAATAAGTGATATTGAAGTCTTCGTACGTAGACCATTAACATTTTAGTAAAAGACTGATATAGCCATTTAAAACAAAAAATTAGCAATACAAAATTGGAGCGCAATAACAATAAAAACTAAATTTTTTCCAAATCGCTTCGTGAGCGGATATTAATCACCCGAGAACGTTCAGTTTTAGACACACGAACAGCATCGCCCTTAAACCAGACAAATTTATATTCCTTATCCGCAGCTACGGCCCTGACTTCCCGAAGAAGCTTGGCATTCTCCATCGTTAAATGTTCATTGACGAAGATACCGTTCCCCAGACTCTCAACTGCAATGCCCCAAGACGCAGCAGAGCCCTGAACACCAGGACTGGAACGCTGTTTGAGCTTGAGCTTGGTGGCCCCCAAGAATCGGTCCCGCACAATTCTGGACACCAATCTAACTATAATATTCTTGGGCTTTCTTATTTCGTCTAGAATATTGTTCCAATTACTCAAGACGCACTGTGACCTCCCCCAAACTAGACTTGAGAGCAACGTTCTCTGATCTTACGTATTCTAACTTCTTCATTTTTTTATTAAAATCATTAATTAAGAACTCGGGGTTATTTTCAGACACACGATGGGAAGTGCACGTAACTCCCCAAGTATGTGCGAGTCTTCTGACACATTACTCCCTATTTGCAGAGTACTTTGTAATTATTTGCCAAGTAGCGCGTAGTGTGGATTCAGCTTAATACAGTCTTAAATTAAAAAAGAAAGTGGTCGTTGGATAGTGGTTTGACTTGGAAATCACACACTAGTTGCAAAACCAAAAAAAAAGCAAGGATTATACTTTCCCAGTGTTGAAGAGCAAGTGGGAATACTTGGGGATTAAATCCGATAGTGATTGCGTAGATTGACACTTCCGTGATAAGAGCCAAGGGAGGAGACTGCGTTGCTTCGATTGCGACCAGGGACTCATAAGGAGGCTGTTAAAATGAGAATAATTCCGAACGAGCTTTGGAGTGAGGCTGTGATGACAGACTACATCACATTTACTTTCTTAGTTTTTGACACGATCTCCTGCTGAACCTTTCCACTTTACTAGGATTGTGCTACACGAATGCTCAAGCCGAAATCACAAAAAGATGACATAGTAAAGAAATTTCGAGAATGCAATTTCATTCATCCTTCACAATAGTATAAATTTCTTCATGTGTGTTATCTTTCAAAAACCTATATCGTTTAAGTAATTTTTTTGGCAAAATAACTGACGAATCATTTTCTTTATAAAATACTAATTTATTTCATAATGATTTTCATAAAATTACAACTGGTAAAAACGCATTACTCACAGAAAAAAAAATAAAAATAAAATAAATAGATCGCCGATGATTTATATACACGCAGCAGGAAATGAAGATGATAAATAAATTATATGATGATATGCGGGGTCGGTTTATTTACTCTTTATTATATCATTCTTTTTTTAACTATCAAGTTGTCAAGTTTCCACTGTCACAAACATTAAAAAAATAGAAAAAATTAAATTAAAAAAGATCCAACAAGTTATCACAGAGGCAATAATAAACCCATTTTTCACATTTCGTCGTAGATTTTCGAATATCGTCAATTCGTGGCAGTAAAAACTCGAGGATACGCGAGCGGAAGTAAAAAGGAAAAGAAGAAACCCAACACCAGTCTTCCACCATTCCCGAGCAATTAGAAACTAATTAATTATGATTTCTCGCGATTAGTAACGCTAATATTGCAATTCTTGGACGTCTCTGTTGAGGTTGGTTTCTAATTTAAAATTAACCAATCTCACAGAAAGGTTTCCTTTTTCATTATTACTTTTTTTTGTACAAAATCGAGATTGTTCTCGGTTGATATGATTCGCTCACTTTACGGCAAGTGTTTGGACGGATTCAACCACTTTTTCATGTAATAACAGAAAATGGTACTTATGTATAAGATAACGAGGAGAGCGCATGTTACGCCGAGCGCTAAAACGGACGTTTTCGTCGGACACACTTCGGTTATCGTGATTTTATCCTCGTGGTAATCGGTCGTTTTGTAAACTAATTTATCGAATTGTTGTTTGTCGTCGCCTAAATCCAAGACTAAAATCTCTTGGCTCAACGTCATGTCTTCTTCTTTGTCGGTTTCGGTTTCGTTTGAGATGGATCTCTTTTTCCTGCCCCATGATTCTAATGATTCTCTTCCCCACTCGCAAACTGCGGGGTCGCATGGACCCAGGCAATATTTGACGTTGCATTGGAAGATTACCCCGTACGATTCTGTGAATCTAAATGCCTCGTAAATTGATTGTAGGACGTTTCCTTCCGTTGTGAAAGCTGGGAAGATTGATGGATCGACCGGGCAGCCTTCATCGTCGATTATTTGGAAGGTACTCTTTGAATCTTTCGCCATGGCGACACAACTTCTCGCGAAAATTCCATAAGGAGCTTTAAAAAAAATTAATTAATTAATTAAACTTGTTAATTAAAATCGATTCTTACTATCTTCGGGGATTTCGATTCTAAACGTGAGTTTATCTCCGATCCTCACAGTTTCAACTTCGCGCATATGACTATCCAAGATTCTAATCCTTGGTGGGGGTGCTTCGGGAGCTGAGGTGATGCTAATCATCTCAGGATCTCTAATCGGCATCATTCCGAATGTTATGTTCTTCGAGGACATGTCGTAAGTACATTTCACTTTGTAGATTTTATCCGCCTTGGTCATAACGACGCTGTGATGCTGGAGAACTACGGTGTTGCTGTAAACTCCGGTCTAACAAGGGAGTTGAGTTAATATGATTAATTAATAATAATAATTAATTAATTACGTACCACGGATTGGGTGTTGCAATCTTGCCCACTCATCGTTAGATCTAATCTGAAAAGATCACTATCGATTACGTCCATGTTACAAGTTTCTGATCTTCCTAAGGCGTAAATTCTCCCATTGAATGGTTTGTTCGTTCTTACTTGCACCGCGATTTTGGTGTCTTTGCAATTAACGGATACTACAAAAAACGAAATTTTTAATCAAGATTAAAAATAAAAAAAATATTATTACCATCATAGCAAGTCCCAGTTTTATCACAATTTATATCACTCCGCGTTAGATTGTTTATGGTGGGATCTTCCGTTGCTTCAAAAACCACCGGGAGGGTGTTTTCGGATGATGGCCCAACCCCGACTTGTTCTAAACAAATTTTAATCACAAATTGAACAAAAATAAATAAACAAATAAGTTACTCTCGCAAGTATTTTCGAAATAAGTTCCAATCCTCTCCCCATTATCAATCAAAGGTCGTTCGGCGTTCAAATAGGTGCTGGGACCATCCGGTAACATCTTATGATCCAAATGGTACAATTGACAATTGTATTGGGATCCTTGAGGGGGCCCCTTGAATAAGAACGACCGGCACAAAAACTCATTCTCAATTTCGCAGGCCAACTTGCAAGCGGCCTCGCTCGAAACTTGCAATTCTTTGTCGGTGTAGTAGTTGAGGTCGGCGTAAAGGGCCACCTTATCGTCTGGTACTCCGATTTTTGGCACGCCAAACGACCGGTTCGTTTTACAAGCCAAATTTCCTTTTAAACATAAATTTTCGAAGTAATCCACGCCAGATTGATCGATGAATTGGACGTATTGACCGGTCGTTCTTCGATCTGAATCGCTGAGTTGGCACTGAAGTGTTATGTAGTTGTACTCGACCGATCTACAAGTGAATCTATGCTGAAAATTTGAAGAAGAAATGAAATTAAGATATCAGTTAGGCAGCTGTTGTGAAAATGGGCGCGATAAAGATCGTTTGAGGATTTCGGTCAATGCAATACAACGGTTGATGAATGTAACTGTTACGGAGGAAGGAAAATAGCCGAGCAGATGTTGGATAACTGCGGTGTGGATAATTTTAAAAAAATTCGTTCGAAAAGAATGAAATTCCTATGTTAAAAGAAAAGTATTTTCCATCTTCAATGAGAATCTCGCGTACGATTTTTTTTACAATTTAAAATTAATTTTATTAATAAATGCATCAAATTTGATTTTCTCATTTCGAATATTTACGTAAAATCGTAATTAATTAATTAAAAATATGAAATAATTCGATTAATTGCTTAAATTTGATTACGTGGTAATTTTAATTTTTCGAGGTTGGTAGTAAAAAATATTCAACGTCATTACATAAATGTCAAAGATTATTTGAACGTTATAAATACGTTTTTTTACTTAAAATAATCAAAAAGAAACCGATTTTGCTTCAAAAATAAGTAAACGAAAGTTAAATGTGCTTATTTAACAACTTTTTTTAGTTCAAAATATAATCATATTAATTTTATTAATAAAAATCAAATTTAAGGTTAAGTTTACATCTTAATTTTTTTTCTTTCATTCCAGATTCTTTAACATACATAATTAAATGAGGTAGATTTGGTTTGAAATCGACTTTAAGCAGGAATTAACCTCAATTTACGATTTTTTGGTTAAAATAAAAAAAAATATTTCAAGATTTAGTTACATTCTAAAAGGTAAGAATAAAATTTTGCTATTTAAAATCAATTTTATTAATAAATGCATCAAATTTGATTTTCTCATTTCGAATATTTACGTAAAATCGTAATTAATTAATTAAAAATATGAAATAATTCGATTAATTGCTTAAATTTGATTACGTGGTAATTTTAATTTTTCGAGGTTGGTAGTAAAAAATATTCAACGTCATTACATAAATGTCAAAGATTATTTAAAAGTTATAAATACGTTTTTTTACTTAAAATAATCAAAAAGAAACCGATTTTGCTTAAAAAATAAATAAATGTAAGTTAAATGCGCTTATTTAACAACTTTTTTTAGTTCAAAATATAATCATATTAATGTTATTAACAAAAATCAAATTTAAGGTTAAGTTTATATCTTAATTTTTTTCTTTCATTTCAGATTCTTTAATATACATAATTAAATGAGGTATATTTGGTTTGAAATCGAGTTTAAGCAGGAATTAACCTCAATTTACGATTTTTTGGTTAAAATAAAAAAAAATATTTCAAGATTTAGTGACATTCCAAAAGGTAAGAATAAAATTTTGCTATTTAAAATCAATTTTATCAATAAATACATCAAATTTTATTTTCCTGTTTTAAATATTTACGTAAAATCGTAATTAATTAATTAAAAATATGAAATAATTCGATTAATTGCTTAAATTTGATTGCGTGGTAGTTTTAATTTTTCGAGGTTGGTAGTAAAAAATATTCAACGTCATTACATAAATGTCAAAGATTATTTGAACGTTATAAATACGTTTTTTTACTTAAAATAATCAAAAAGAAACCGATTTTGCTTCAAAAATAAATAAATGTAAGTTAAATGCGCTTATTTAACAACTTTTTTTAGTTCAAAATATAATCATATTAATGTTATTAATAAAAATCAAATTTAAGGTTAAGTTTACATCTTAATTTTTTTTCGTTCATTTCAGATTCTTTAATATACATAATTAAATGAGGTATATTTGGTTTGAAATCGAGTTTAAGCAGGAATTAACCTCAATTTACGATTTTTTGGTTAAAATAAAAAAAAAATATTTCAAGATTTAGTGACATTCTAAAAGGTAAGAATAAAATTTTGCTATTTAAAATCAATTTTATCAATAAATACATCAAATTTTATTTTCCCGTTTTAAATATTTACGTAAAATCGTAATTAATTAATTAAAAATATGAAATAATTCGATTAATTGCTTAAATTTGATTACGTGGTAATTTTAATTTTTCGAGGTTGGCATTAAAAAATATTCAACGTCATCACATAAATGTCAAAGATTATTTGAACGTTATAAATACGTTTTTTTACTTAAAATAATCAAAAAGAAACCGATTTTGCTTCAAAAATAAATAAATGTAAGTTAAATGCGCTTATTTAACAACTTTTTTTAGTTCAAAATATAATCATATTAATGTTATTAATAAAAATCAAATTTAAGGTTAAGTTTACGTCTTAAATTTTTTTCTTTCATTTCAGATTCTTTAATATCCCTAATTACATGAAGTGTAGTTGGTTTAAAATCGTATTCAAGCAGGAGTAGACCTTCATTTGTAAATAAAAAAATATTTCAAGATTTGGTGGCATTTCAAAAGGTAAGAATACAATTTTACTAATTAAAATCAACTTTATTAAATGGAACATCAAATTTGATTTTCTCATTTCAAATATTTACGTAAATTCGTAATTAATTAACTCAAAACATGAAATAATTCGATTAATTACTTAAATTTTATTGCGTAGTAATTTTAATTTTTCGAGGTTGGCAGTAAAAGGATTATGTCAATACATAAGTGTCAAACATCATTTAAATATCACGTATTTTAGTTAAAATAATCAAAAACAAACCGATATTACTAAAAAAATAAGAAAACGTAAGTTAAATGCACTTATTTAACAACTTTTCTTAGGTAAAACTAAGAATAAATTTATGTGATCCTATGTCAAAGATTCGCATAGAATCTTGGTATGAAAGTATTATCTGAAATTGTACTTAATGAGCTACTTAATGAGAGGAAAATGGAAGGAATGAAGGACTACATCAAAGAAGTCTCCCAGAATAAAGGTAGTTATTCAAAACTAATGTTGTGCCGGTAGAAATAGAAATGTGGATCACTAAGTATTAAAGAAATACAAAAACAAGACCGGAAATCAAGATTGTTGGTTTAGATGAAGAGAATCGTGGAAGTAGATTCCATAATATTTGATCGTAGCTCGACGTCTTGAAAATTAAGGATCAACATGTAAGTCTGTTAAGATGTTACAAATGTTGTGGTTATAATCACAAGTCGGATGAGTGCACTAAAGGGTCGTGCTGAGTTTGGTGTGGGTGTAAGAATCATCTCAATAATAAATGTAAAAGTGAGTGCGCGATGTGAATAACATAGTGTTGTTTAGCTTACACTTTAATCATAGCATTTTTGATGTAAATTGCCCTGCTTACATCAGAAATATTGAAAGAAGAGAGAGAAAATGGACTACCAAAAATAGCAACGAGTAAGAGCAGGAGATGTTTAACTCTCAAAGTGCTCTTTTTCATATAGATCAAAACTAAAAGACTTTGTAACTAGACGCAACACTTCGGTATTTGTTTTAACTGAGACGGATCTTACAATAAATATAGATGATTTTGAAGTATGCATTGAAATGTACGATATCTTGCGAATAGATTCTGATACCAGGCTGATACAAAAGGTGTATGTATTTACATAAAACAAAGGTTGAAATATGCAAAGGTCTATGATTGCGGTACATAGTCTATGATTACTGATTACTGGGTACTTGTAGTAAAGGTGACTACAAAAAATGGACAGCAACAATAACCTGTTTATACAAATCACGCTTTCTGGAGTTTTTTTTGAAGGATAGTGTGAAGAATATTCAACAGCAATTGAAGGAATGATATTGATGGGTGATTTCAATATAAACTGGGATAACAGCAATAATCTGTTTCTACAGGTCATCGAACAGATCAGAAGCACGCTTTCTGGAGTGTTTTTTGAAGGATTGTGTGAAGTATATTCAACAGCAACTGGATGAACAATATTATTGGGCTTCAATATAAATTGAGAGTATCACTCTGAGAGATGAATCATGAGATGACTCATGAGTAGTATAGATTAGCCGATTCTAGAACCTCCTCCTCGGACGCAGGTTTGAGGAGGAGATTCTAATTATCATAAACCTACTCCTCTTAAAGATTGTAATGTGAAAGGAGGTTTCAATTAATTAGGTTTTAATTATTTTGCAAGCTCCTCCTAAGTGACACCACATAGATATGCAACCTTCGACAACCCTTCGACATCTTCCGATAGAATGGAAAATATTCTTGTAATATTTATTAATATTACATTTGAAACCAGAATGATAATAGATTTGGTTTTTACAAATGACGATACTCTTGATACGAGGTTGTTCAATATGTTGTTGAAGGAGGTTAAAGCTAACAAAGCGACGTGGAAAGAAAAAATCGTGAAACCCACTCTCATGGGTTATGTTGAACAATTTAAACTTAAAGGTGTCAAGATTTGTAAATGATTTAAAAGAGGTCTTAGAACTTTGTAGCCCAAATGGAAATTAGTTTTTAGGAGAAAGCAAAATACATGGTTCAATAAAATGGTAAATAGGTAAAGATAGAAATATTGATTTGTTTTTACTGATTCGGTGGAAGATTGGAATCAGTACAAAATGCTGCAGTGAGAGTTCTACAATCCGAAAAGAAAAGTAGCAGAAAATTTTAATGATTTCTTCATAAACAGTATTGCCAGCATTATAGGTGGAATAACTTTTGGAATTGATTTATCTGAACTGTTAAGTTATCCGAATATAGAACATTGGCTGATGATAAGCTCATTGACTCGGATGTGTTGTCGGAGATCCTTTATTATATGAATTATAAAGATAGTCCTGGTGATTTTAAAGAATTGGGGGAGCCTCTTTTACATATTATTAATGAATTACTACTAAAGGGAGAAGCACCGGAATTATCTACCCTCATCCGAAAGGAGTCAAAATCTAAATCCAGATAATTTCCGTTTAATAACTGTGCTGTACAATCAGTTGTTAGACTTTGTGTAAAAGAATGGCTTATTAAGTGAATATGAGTCGGGTTTCAAAAAATTATAGTTGTGAGACTGTTTTAGGCAGTCCTTCATGATTGAAAGGAAGCAATGGATTTCAATGTGATGAAGTTGTATCTTCAAATAAGAATATTAATGTAGGGATTTCACACGGATTACTTTACTTAGAGCACTATACCTAAATACAATACTCTTGTATTTAAGTGGATCTCTTAGACACAAGAGGACTTAGCTATGAACTTGAAATCGTTCATTGCTGGTTAGATATAAATAAATTCAAAGTCAATGTTAACAAAACTAAATGTATGTTAGAAATGATGAAATTGAATTTGTTAGTAGTTCAGGATTTCTATTAATACTGAATAAATCTTAATAATTTTGCCACACATTTATTATTGTGGGACACTTTTACATTTACTCAGTGTGGCTCCAGTGAATAGATTCCAAAAATTGCAGAATAAAGTAATGCGTTGTTTTTTGCAATGTAATCGATGCACTAGTATAAATAGTTTCTAACACTATATTTGAATCGAAGTAAAACTAGAACTAACACTAGACCTAGAAGTGGAAAGATTCGGGTTTAGCCGTGCGTCTGAAGACGCACGGCTAAACCCAAAACTCTCCACTTCTAGGTCTAGTGTTAGTTCTAGTTTTATATCATTAGATTTAACTCTGGATATAGAACTAGAAACAGTCGGGGTTTGCCATATATCTGTCGAGATGGCTAAACCCGAATGATTTTAGGTACTCGCATTCCAGGCCTTATGACGTACGGAAACCTGGAGTTCAGTTCGGGTCGAAGTATTGTGGACGCTTTTGCTGATTATTTTGAGTCCGTTTATATTCAATCTGATCCGGTTGTTGTGGGGTCTGGTTTCCCCAATCAGAGTCTTTGTTTGTCTGTGGAGAACTTCAGCTTGGAGGAGGTCGAGGGTGCGTTGAAGCTTCTTACTGAAAGACTGTGCTTCGATTCTGGCCGCCCCGTTGCTCTCGATTTTCAATCTAATCCTATCTACTTCTACCTTTCCGTCGTTATGGAAGGAATCATACGTCTGTCCAATTCTGAAGAAGGGCAACCCTGCGGAGATTGAGAATTACAGGCCTATATCGCTGCTGTGTGGTTTCTCGAAGATTTTTGAAAGCGTTCTATTCAAGCATATCTCATATCATTTAAATAAGACCATAAGCCCAGCCCAACACGGATTTGTTTGTGGTCGATCCACCGTCACTAATCTGTCTTGCTTCGCCCAATTTCTTGCCGATGTAATCGACGCTAGAGGACAGGTGGATGCCGTGTATCTCGACTTTCGGAAGGCGTTTGATCAGCTGGATCACTTTATCTTATTAAAAAAGCTGAGTAACTTTGGATTAAGTGCCCCTCTGTTGTCGTTAATGAAATCTTATTTGCTAGGTCGGCAGCAGTTCGTTAATTATGGCGGCTTTACCTCCAGAGGATTTTCTCCAACTTCAGGGGTTCCCCAGGGATCCAACCTCGGTCCATTGCTGTTCCTGGCTTTTATTAACGACGTAACTGAGATCTTGGATTGTGAGAAGCTGCTGTTTGCCGATGATTTGAAGTTATTCTCGGCTGTTGGGGAACTCAGCGATTGTGAACGCTTGCAGGAAAACTTGTTTCGTGTTGAGGATTGGTGCCTTAGCAACCGTTTATCACTTAATGTTTCTAAATGTTTTACCATGACATTTTCTAAAAAATTAAACACAATCGACTGGGCATATCACCTGGCCAGTCAACCGTTAATGTCCGAACGTAAATGCTGTGACCTTGGGGTGCTGTTTGACAGTGGTCTGACATTTAACGAACACATTCTTGACTTAGTTGCTAAGTGTTATAAAATTTACGGGTTTATTGTTCGGAACTGTAAAGGTCTATCCATCAGATGTTTAAGTACGTTGTTTTTTGCGTTGATCAGATCGCGGTTGGAGTATGCGGTAATTGTTTGGTATCCGTTTTATCAGTTTTACGCGAATGCGCTTGAATCTGTACAAAAGACATTTTTAAAGTATCTATGCTTTCGACTGAATCGTGTTTATCCGCCCAGGGGTGCTGATTACGCTTCTCTCCTTTCGCGATTTAGTTTTCTTTCACTAGAACAGCGCAGAGTTGTTTACATAGTTAAATTTATTTATAAACTGTTGCATTACGATATTGATTGTGGTTGGTTGTTGGAAAGGTTAACCTTTCTTGTGCCACGTCTCGGCTCACGCTGTCTTATTACTTTACTTAGAGCACTATACCTAAATACAATACTCTTGTATTTAAGTGGATCTCTTAGATACAATACTCTTTGTGCGAGCAAGGACTTTGCTGTGAATTTGAAATCGTTCATTGCTGGTTAGATATAAATAAATTCAAAGTCAATGTTAACAAAACTAAATGTATGTTAGAAATGATGAAATTGAATTTGTTAGTAATTCAGGATTTCTATTAATACTGAATAAATCTTAATAATTTTGCCACACATTTATTATTGTGGGACACTTTTACATTTACTCAGTGTGGCTCCATTGAATAGATTCCAAAAATTGCAGAATAAAGTAATGCGTTGTTTTTTGCGATGTAATCGATGCACTAGCATAAATAGTTTCTAACACTGTATATTTGAATCGAAGTAAAACTAGAACTAACACTAGACCTAGAAGTGGAAAGATTCGGGTTTAGCCGTGCGTCTGAAGACGCACGGCTAAACCCAAAACTCTCCACTTCTAGGTCTAGTGTTAGTTCTAGTTTTATATCATTAGATCTAACTCTGGATATGGAACTAGAAACATTCGGGGTTGCCATATATCTGTCGAGATGGCTAAACCCGAATGATTTTAGTTCTAGTTCTAGACATAGTTCTAGTTTCTAGTTCTTACTTCAATCCAAATATACAGGTTTGGGTTGGGTTGGGTTTAGCATTATATCTGAAGACATTTCTTAACGAAAGCCTCTACAATGAATAGTTTCTGCAATAGAGTACATCTTTTCACTTCTAGGTCTAGTGTTAGTTCTAGTTTTTTATTATTAGATCCAACTCTAGATCTAGAAATATTCTCAAGACAAGTAACGTTAATTCATCACTTAAGTGTCAATTCTAGTTTTATACATACCTCATTTAAACACGCTGTTAAACACGCTTCCTTCGTCGACGTATAAATGAGGGCGTTATCCAACCCCCTAATCATTTTATTCGGAACCCTTTCAAACGTCCAAGGCCTCGAACAAATATTATCAGTTCTCAATTGGATCTTCGTCATATAATACATGTTGACCGATCGTTGCGGGACAGCGCTCGGATTATTAGCTGACGTTTCATTTTGTAATTGACATAACGTTTCTTGATGAGCTACTAATGGGTTTACAACAAAACTGAAAGCTGCCGCCTGACATTCTTGTTCTTCCCTGCACCATCCTTGGCACTCGTACAATGATAGATTCTTCGCCGTGTAATAATTTGTGCCTTTATAATCGAAATCGGTTAATTTTTCAAATCCGGTACGAGCTAAAAGCAAAGCAAAACGTTATCGATGAAAGAAAAAATGGAAAGAAATTGAAACTATCATTATCATAATCACGTCATTTCGTATAATTGGCGTCGAACGTCCGCTCGTGATGTAGAAGAGTTCACGCCCTCCGCGTATAAAAAAGCATACAAGAAATAAAAGAAACTGAGATGAAGAACCGGAGAAAAAACGCGATGGTTAAAAATAACCACACGCCAGAGGCAAGGCCACCTGCAGATCGTGGTATCATCCGTCTTAAATAAAGACAACACCGTGGAGCTTACCTGAGGTCAGTGATATGATGGCGGCTTGGATCAGCAGGATAAAAGTCGTCCGGGGTAGTATCGGCTTCATCTGCAACGAAAAACAAAGTGATAAAATTCCTTTGGAGCATGTTTCCAATTAATTAAATGAAGGTTAATTAACGAACAAACTAATTGATCGGTCTTCGGAGAGATTCTTCTTCAACATAGCTGAATCAATTTAAAAAAATTCCAAATAATTCTTTTATTTATTCAATTCCCAGCACGTTTTATTATCGCAATTCATAATAACTCGTAAATAGTTATAACAACCAATTTTAATGACGACGAACGAATTCAAAGATATTAAAGATACTGTTACGAGTTCTGTTATAGCGTTCTTCTGAAACCGTTCTTTTCACATTCGGTCACGCAGAGAAAGCAACCAAGCTTCTTATGTACATGTACCATATAGAGTAATGAGTTGCGTTTACGAAAAGGTGGAAATAAAATTTATATTGGTGTTAATTTTAAGTTAATTTTAAGTTAATCTTAAGTTAATATTAAGTTAATATTATTTAATAAGAGGTTGATGACCTAAATGTATCATAGATGATTCACATCACGTCAATATTATCCAGTTCGGTTTTATGTTAATTTGGTGCTGATCAATGATAGGCATTAGATGCAAATGTGGCGGGTAAAGTCCTTAATTAAACGAAAATTATCTTACTTATAGACGGGAAACCAATTTGATGATGTGTTCGTGCAAGAAGTTGCATCAAACCCGGTTCTCATTAAAATGTGTTTATATAAAAATAAGTTTTCTTTGTTGATAGAAGCAAGGTTGCGAGTAAATTTACATGTAAGCGAACCAGTATCGTGAGCATCCTCTGCTCAATCGCAATAGATTGTATCTTAATGGACGCATAAGGTCTAAGTTGATCGAGGCACCATATACCTGATGCCGCGGTCCGTGCAGTTAAGGTCCACGGTTTGTTGGAATTCTTTGTCGGTGCACAGGAAAGAGGTAATTCCAGTGTGGTGCATCTGTGCGTAATTGAAGTTGAGCACGCAATCTCCAACTCCTTTCTGTGAAAATTCTCCATCGCTCATCGTTTACGTAAAAATTACGATAACCACTAAAACATTTAAGTCAACGACCTCGATTTGGCGAATAAACTTTTTGACCCGCAGGAAACGGATGTTGAGTCGAGTTTATTAAGACGCCTCACACAAGAGGAAGCCCACGAGATGCTTTTTCCTTTCAAGGAGGTATATGACGGCGAAGAAAGGTCAAGAAGAGACGCACTTGAACGCGCTCGTAACAGGTAGAGGTAGAACGGTATCTCCATATTTAAGGCTGTTTTAGGTCAGCCGTCAGCTGCAGGAGCTACCGAGTTTACCGTTGGATGTCTTCGGCGACGACTCGACGAATTATATCTTGGCGAATTGAAGGGAGAGTGCCAATTTCAATTTGAACGATCAAACGGGAAGATTAGAAATATCTTAAAGTTCTCCTTTCTAAACGGAAAGAAAAGGAGTAAATGAGATGTAATAAAATAATTGAAGAAAGAATGGAGATGGGGTCACTCACTTTTGCAAGAGGATGTCGCGTTATTAATCGGGCTTCTGCAATTTCCTCGCAAAGAGGAAAAACTAGATCCGCACGAAAGTGAATCGATCAGTCATGGGAACGTGTTGCGCGAAGGAGAAAATTAACGTTGTGACTAGTTTGCTAAAATTGCCATCTTCCCTTTTTCCGTCATCCCATCGTTATTATTCTTCGCGGTCTTCCTCACTTCTTCTTTCAATATTGATGAGAATGGTTTTCATTAAAATTTAACAATTAGATAAAAATGAAATAATCTTTGTTATAAATTTTACTGTTACGACATCAATTTATAATTAATTTGTATAACAGGTAGTCGATCAAGTTCCAATCTTGTATTTTATAATCTATAAAACAGGTCGAGAATTCATCGCCCGAAGAAATGGAACGGCGGGCGATCAACGGTACCATTCAGTTACCCACATCTCGACGGGGTCACCATCTGGATAAATCTTCATTTAACACGCTCACTCCTCGAGTTGTTATTGACAATCGCGTCACAGTGTTTAAGGAAACAGTTAGACGCCTGCTGTCGTTTACGTAGGCGACGTCTCTTTGAATAGCTCGAACTCAGAGACCATCTATTCCGCGCCTGTGGAAGCCAAAGGTCTTGACCCACTGTCGAGGATCTGTGGGATCGGGGTCTGTTGCGGTTCTGTCCTGACAAACCATGTGGGATTGCCGAACTGCAGTCAAACCGTTACGCGCAATCTTAAGGTCAGTGCACCAAACCGAATCACCTGTGGGCCGAATCCTTAACAGACGAAATACAACTGCCCGTAACCGGGTCAATAAGCACTTTGTGCCATGCATCTAGGTCAAGAGGAACACCTTCAACACTAAATTCCACGTTTTCGGTGTGAAGATTAACACCAACAAGAATATGCTATTTATTTTAAGCACCATGAGGATTTTTGAATTTATATCTTACAGTATATCTCGTGTTAATGGAAGAAAATCATTAAGATCATTTACGCAACCCAACCCAGCTATTAAAACGACTACATTAAACTTCCAATTAATTTGCGATCTTTTTGTCAACTAATAAGCCAATTCGTGTAATAAGCGAATCAAAATTGGTTCCATAATCATATTTTACATCCATGTGATAAATTTACTAAAGGAAACGGCGTAACATTCCGAGGATATTGAAGAAACCAATTTGAAATTAACTTAATTAAGCAAACTTGACGATTTTATGTAAACATTTCATATTCATTATCTCGTAAATATATAAAGTCTTATATCAGACGATTTTATTCTCAATCCGCCGAGGTCGCTTGCGGGCGAGGCCTACATTTTTTCAAAATGAACGATTACGTTGCTTTTATATCCTAATAAATATATGTCTCCTGTAAGACGATTTTATTCTCACTTCGCCGAGGTCGCTTGCGGGCGAGGAGCTACAATTTTCCAAAATGAACGAATATCGTGTTAATGTTTCATATCCGGCGCCTCACCCACAAGCGACCTCGGCGATTTGACACAGTAAATATATAAAGCCTCCTATAGGACGATTTTATTTACATTCTGCCGAGATCGCTTGCGGACGAGGCCCTATAATCTTCCAAAATGAACGATTTCGTATTAATATTTCATATCCAGCGCCTCGCTCGCAAGCGACCTCGGCGATTTGAGGCCAAATCGTTCCTTGTATATCTTAGTAAATATACAAAGCCTCCAATAAAACGTTTTTATTTACACTCTGCTGAGGTCGCTTGCGGGCGAGGCCCTACAATCTTCCAAAATGAATGATATCATGTTAATGTTTCATATCTGGCGCCTCGCCCGCAAGCGACCTCGGCGAATTGAAGCCAAATCGTTCCTTGTATATCTAAGTAAATATACAAAGCCTTTGATACGACGATTTTATTTCCACTATGCCGAGGTCGCTTGCGGGCGAGGTCCTGCATTCTTCCAAAATGAATGATATCGTGTTAATGTTTCATATCTGGCGCCTCGCCCGCAAGCGACCTCGGCGAATTGAAGCCAAATCGTTCTTTGTATATCTCAGTAAATATACAAAGCCTCTGATAAGACGATTTAATTTACACTATGCCGAGGTTGCTTGCGGGCGAGGCCCTACAATCTTCCAAAATAAACGATTTCATATTAATATTTCATATCCAGCGCCTCGCCCGCAAGCGACCTCGGCGATTTGAGGCCAAATCGTTCCTTGTATATCTAAGTAAATATGCAAAGCCTCTGATAAGACGATTTTATTTACACTATGCCGAGGTCGCTTGCGGGCGAGGCCCTACAATCTTCCAAAATGAATGATATCATGTTAATATTTCATATCCAGCGCCTCGCCCGCAAGCGAATTCGGCGAATTGAAGCCAAATCGTTCCTTGTATATGTCAATAAATATACAAAGCCTCTGATAAGACGATTTTATTTACACTATGCCGAGGTCGCTTGCGGGCGAGGCCCTGCATTCTTCCAAAATGAATGATATCGTGTTAATGTTTCATATCTGGCGCCTCGCCCGCAAGCGAATTCGGCGAATTGAAGCCAAATCGTTCCTTGTATATGTCAATAAATATACAAAGCCTCTGATAAGACGATTTTATTTACACTATGCCGAGGTCGCTTACGGGCGAGGCTCTGCAATCTTCCAAAATGAACGATTTCGTGTTAATATCTCATATCCAGCGCCTCGCCCGCAAGCGACCTCGGCGATTTGAAGCCAAATCATTCCTTGTATATCTCAATAAATATACAAAGCCTCTGATAAGACGATTTTATTTACACTATGCCGAGGTCGCTTACGGGCGAGGCTCTGCAATCTTCCAAAATGAACGATTTCGTGTTAATATCTCATATCCAGCGCCTCGCCCGCAAGCGACCTCGGCGATTTGAAGCCAAATCATTCCTTGTATATCTCAATAAATATACAAAGCCTCTGATAAGACGATTTTATTTACACTATGCCGAGGTCGCTTGCGGGCGAGGCCCTGCAATCTTCCAAACTGATATTTTCGTATTAATATTTCATATTCAGCGCCTCGTCCGCAAGTGATCTCGGCGATTTGAGTCGAAATCATTCCTTGCATATCGCAGTAAATATATAAAGCCTCCTATAGGGCGATTTTATACTCATTCCGCCGAGGTCGCTTGCGGGCGAAGCGCTAGAATCTTCCAAAATGGACGTATTTATATAAATATTTCAATTTCTGTGCCTCGCCCGCAAGCGACCTCGGCAATTTGAGTCGAAATCGTTTTTACATATTTTAGTAAATATATAAAGCTTTAAAGATTTTATGTAAACATTTCAAATCCAGCGCCTCGCCCGCAAGCGACCTCGGCGGAGTGAGAATAAAAACGTCTTATAGGAGACTTTATATATTTGCTTATATATTTCCAGAATTGAACACTTTTCTGTTGATATTTCAAATAAGCATTATAATATTATTTCAATTAAGCATTTTTTTAGTCACTATTTTAGTTAGAAAGATGGATTAACTTAAAAGGCAACAAAATTCTCTTAGTATTAATTGTAGATTGATCACTATCTTCTTAAAAAAAACCAACTCACCACAAAATCACCACATAGTTAATTTCGTTTCCATTATGTTCCATGATTCAGGACAAAACGGATATAAAGTTAACAGGTAATTAACCAACTTATCAATAATCTTTAATAATCGTGAATGGAACTAATGGATAAACGATTTTAATTCACACGAGCAATCTAACATTAAATATTTGTATTTTTTTCGTTTGTCTCATTATGTTGAAGAAATCATCGAGTTAATTCAAATTGGAAAACTGAAAAGATGACGATGACGAAGACGAAGAAGTAGAAAAAATAGGTGTATTTGTAATTTATAAACGACGGTGAAGTTTAATTAGAAGCTTATACTCGGTTATAAACGTTAATTTCGTAGCGAGGCAATTACGCTCTGTTGCAGACGTCTGCAATTCGCGGAGGCTCTAATGGCCGTAACCTTGTGATCTAATGGTCACGGTCGGAACAATCCAAGGATGGATTTCGTATTTTTCGCCCATATCGAGGACGAATTTTGCGCGGTGATGATTGGGATCGGGCCCCAATTATTCACAGACCGCCGAATAACTGTTTCGTCGGAACATTCCTCGACGCCGACGACCGATTTTCCGTTACCTCTACGCGCTCCACTTTTAAATCGAAAGAAGCTGCCTTACTTACAAAGAATAAGTATCCCAAAGATTCATATACGCTTTCGTATAGACACGTTAATTGTACAAAGTGAACTTTGGCCCCAATGAGCTATGACGCTCGCGTCGTTGTCCTTAGATGGCTCTCGGTAACTAACTCTCTGCAATAATTGCGAGTTATTAACAGGAAACGTTCCCTCAGCCACAAAATGAGGTTCGCTCGCTTGTACAGTCCGGTGATTTACAACACCAGGAATAACTAAATTATTTTTTGTTTCGTTTTAGAATGAATTCGCAGGTTTAGTATTCACCGTTATTGCCTTGGAAATGTTTTAAGGAAATTAACTATTTCTAAAGGAGATTTCTAAATGACATCCTGTATGGGACTGCGTTTCCCTATGAAACTCGTTTTTAATATCAATTTGTTCTCATAAAATAAGCTGCTTTTTTTCCATCTTTACAGAGCCAATGGCCAATGGCAGAGGATGGCGTCCTCCTCCTCATACATGTATCCAGTGTTCCCTTTGAGATGCGGAGCTCTGGTTCAAATATGATATGCAGGGTTGGATTTAGTTATGCATGCAAAGACATTTTTTCAGGAAGGCCTCCACGATTAATAGTTTCGGAAGGTGAGTACTCTACAAACTGATTTAACAATCTTTGTATTTGAATTGAAATAAAACTAGAACTAACACTAGACCTAGAAGAGATCACGAGATCTAACTCTAGATTTAGAAATAGAAATATTATAAGGTGCGCAACTTTTCAACTTGCGGTGTCAAAATTTAAAAATTTAACAAATTTATCATAAAAAGACAATTTTGAATTAATTCTCTCAAAGCGAAGAGACCAATGAAAGCAAATTTGTTATTTAAGTTCTAAATGTAGACTCAAATAACATCAAAAAGCTTGAAAAACATCAAGAAATATCAAAAAGTGTCAAAGTTAGACAAAATTGTTTGAAAAGTATTAGTTTGAATTAATTTACTAATTAAATTCGCCAATTTAACATATTTTTGATTTAAATTACAATTTATGACAGAAACGGTATTCAAAATTGGATCAAAAATCTGTTTAACAGTCAAAGTTTTGACATAATCCTCTAAAATAGCTATTTTGAGCTGATATTGCTAAATAAAGCAGCAAATTATCTCCAATTTGTTACTTAAAGTGCAAATTAATACGGAAATGACCTTAATGATTTGATCAAAAAGCTGTCAAACTGCTAAAAATTTGATAGAATCATCTAAAAAGGGGGTTTTTGAATTCTTTTAAATGAAAGCGCGAATTTAGACAATTTTTTGTTTAAATTGCAAATTAAAATGAATATGATGTTAAATTTTTAATCAAAAAGCTATCAAGTGTCAAAAATTTTACAGAATCTTCTTGAATGAGTACTTTGAATTGATATTACAAAATAAGGTAATGAATTAATTCGAATTTCTTGATTAAGTTGCAAATTCCGACGGAAAAAACTTTAAACATTTCATCAAAAATCTGCTTAACAGTCAACAATTTGACATAATGCTCTAAAATAGCTATTTTGAGCTGGTATTGCTAAATAAATCAGCAAATTATGTCGAATTTGTTATTTAAATTGCAAATTAATACGGAAATGACCTTAAAGATTTGATCAAAAAGTTGCCAAAAATTTGATAGAATCCTCTAAAAAGGGGTTTTCTGAATTAATTCTTTTAAATAACATCGCGAATTTAGGCAATTCTTTGTTTAAATTGCAAATTAAAATGAATATGATGTTAAATTTTTGATCAAAAAGTTGTCAAACGTCAAAAATTTTACAGACTCCGCTTGAATAAGTATTTTGAATTGGTATTACAAAATAAGGAAGCGAATTAAGTCGAATTTCTTGCTCAAGTTGCAAATTCTGACGGAAATAACATTAAACATTTCATCAAAAATCTGTTTAACAATCAAAGATTTGACATAATCCTCTAAAATAGCTATTTTGAGCTGGTATTGCTAAATAAAGCAGCAAATTATGTCGAATTTGTTACTTAAATTGCAAATTAATACGGAAATGATCTTAAAGATTTGATCAAAAAGTTGCGAAAAATTTGATAGAATTCTCTAAAAAGGAGTTTTCTGAATTAATTCTTTTAGATAACATCGCGAATTTAGGCAATTCTTTGTTTAAATTGCAAATTAAAATGAATATGATGTTAAATTTTTGATCAAAAAGTTGTCAAACGTCAAAAATTTTACAGACTCCTCTTGAATAAGTATTTTGAATTGGTATTACAAAATAAGGAAGCGAATTAAGTCGAATTTCTTGCTCAAGTTGCAAATTCTGACGGAAATAACATTAAACATTTCATCAAAAATCTGTCTAACAGCCAAAGATTTGACATAATCCTCTAAAATAGCTATTTTGAGCTGGTATTGCTAAATAAATCAGCAAATTATGTCGAATTTGTTACTTAAAGTGCAAATTAATACGGAAATGACCATAAAGATTTGATCAAAAAGTTGCGAAAAATTTGATAGAATTCTCTAAAAAGGGGGTTTTCTGAATTAATTCTTTTAGATAATATCGCGAATTTAGGCAATTCTTTGTTTAAATTGCAAATTAAAATGAGTATGATGTTAAATTTTTGATCAAAAAGCTGTCAAACGTCAAAAATTTTACAGACTCCTCTTGAATAAGTATTTTGAATTGGTGTTACAAAATAAGGAAGCGAATTAAGTCGAATTTCTTGCTCAAGTTGCAAATTCTGACGGAAATAACATTAAACATTTCATCAAAAATCTGTTTAACAGTCAAAGATTTGACATAATCCTCTAAAATAGCTATTTTGAGTTGGTATTGCTAAATAAATCAACAAATTATGTCGAATTTATTACTTAAATCGCAAATTAATACGGAAATGACCATAAAGATTTGATCAAAATGTTGCCAAAAATTTGATAGAATCCTCTAAAAAGGGGTTTTCTGAATTAATTCTTTTAGATAACATCGCGAATTTAGGCAATTCTTTGTTTAAATTGCAAATTAAAATGAATATGATGTAAAATTTTTGATCAAAAAGTTGTCAAACGTCAAAAATTTTACAGAATCCTCTTGAATGAGTATTTTGAATTGGTATTACAAAATAAGGAAACGAATTAAGTCGAATTTCTTGCTCAAGTTGCAAATTCTGACGGAAATAACATTAAACATTTCCTCAAAAATCTGTTTAACAGTCAAAGATTTGACATAATCCTCTAAAATAGCTATTTTGAGTTGGTATTGCTAAATAAATCAGCAAATTATGTCGAATTTGTTACTTAAAGTGCAAATTAATACGGAAATGACCATAAAGATTTGATCAAAAAGTTGCCAAAAATTTGATAGAATTCTCTAAAAAGGGGTTTTCTGAATTAATTCTTTTAGATAATATCGCGAATTTAGGCAATTCTTTGTTTAAATTGCAAATTAAAATGAATATGTTGTTAAATTTTTGATCAAAAAGCTGTCAAACGTCAAAAATTTTACAGACTCCTCTTGAATAAGTATTTTGAATTGGTGTTACAAAATAAGGAAGCGAATTAAGTCGAATTTCTTGCTCAAGTTGCAAATTCTGACGGAAATAACATTAAACATTTCATCAAAAATCTGTTTAACAGTCAAAGATTTGACATAATCCTCTAAAATAGCTATTTTGAGTTGGTATTGCTAAATAAATCAACAAATTATGTCGAATTTATTACTTAAATCGCAAATTAATACGGAAATGACCATAAAGATTTGATCAAAATGTTGCCAAAAATTTGATAGAATCCTCTAAAAAGGGGTTTTCTGAATTAATTCTTTTAGATAACATCGCGAATTTAGGCAATTCTTTGTTTAAATTGCAAATTAAAATGAATATGATGTAAAATTTTTGATCAAAAAGTTGTCAAACGTCAAAAATTTTACAGAATCCTCTTGAATGAGTATTTTGAATTGGTATTACAAAATAAGGAAACGAATTAAGTCGAATTTCTTGCTCAAGTTGCAAATTCTGACGGAAATAACATTAAACATTTCCTCAAAAATCTGTTTAACAGTCAAAGATTTGACATAATCCTCTAAAATAGCTATTTTGAGTTGGTATTGCTAAATAAATCAGCAAATTATGTCGAATTTGTTACTTAAAGTGCAAATTAATACGGAAATGACCATAAAGATTTGATCAAAAAGTTGCTAAAAATTTGATAGAATCCTCTAAAAAGGGGTTTTCTGAATTAATTCTTTTAAATAACATCGCGAATTTAGGCAATTTTTTGTTTAAATTGCAAATTAAAATGAATATGATGTTAAATTTTTGATCAAAAAGTTGTCAAACGTCAAAAATTTTACAGAATTCTCTTGAATAAGTATTTTGAATTGGTATTACAAAATCAGGAAGCGAATTAAGTCGAATTTCTTGCTCAAGTTGCAAATTCTGAGGGAAATAACATTAAACATTTCATCAAAAATCTGTCTAACAGCCAAAGATTTGACATAATCCTCTAAAATAGCTATTTTGAGTTGGTATTGCTAAATAAATCAGCAAATTATGTCGAATTTGTTACTTAAAGTGCAAATTAATACGGAAATGACCATAAAGATTTGATCAAAAAGTTGCTAAAAATTTGATAGAATCCTCTAAAAAGGGGTTTTCTGAATTAATTCTTTTAAATAACATCGCGAATTTAGGCAATTTTTTGTTTAAATTGCAAATTAAAATGAATATGATGTTAAATTTTTGATCAAAAAGTTGTCAAACGTCAAAAATTTTACAGAATTCTCTTGAATAAGTATTTTGAATTGGTATTACAAAATAAGGAAACGAATTGAGTCGAATTTCTTGCTCAAGTTGCAAATTCTGACGGAAATAACATTAAACATTTCATCAAAAATCTGTTTAACAGTCAAAGATTTGACATAATCCTCTAAAATAGCTATTTTGAGTTGGTATTGCTAAATAAATCAGCAAATTATGTCGAATTTGTTACTTAAAGTGCAAATTAATACGGAAATGGCCTTAAAGATTTGATCAAAAAGTTGCCAAAGATTTGATAGAATTCTCTGAAAAGGGGTTTTCTGAATTAATTCTTTTAAATAACATCGCGAATTTAGGCAATTCTTTGTTTAAATTGCAAATTAAAATGAATATGATGTTAAATTTTTGATCAAAAAGTTGTCAAACGTCAAAAATTTTACAGAATTCTCTTGAATAAGTATTTTGAATTGGTATTACAAAATAAGGAAACGAATTGAGTCGAATTTCTTGCTCAAGTTGCAAATTCTAACGGAAATAACATTAAACATTTCATCAAAAATCTGTCTAACAGTCAAAGATTTGACATAATCCTCTAAAATAGCTATTTTGAGCTGGTATTGCTAAATAAAGCAGCAAATTATGTCGAATTTATTACTTAAATTGCAAATTAATACGGAAATGGCCTTAAAGATTTGATCAAAAAGTTGCCAAAAATTTGATAGAATCCTCTAAAAAGGGGTTTTCTGAATTAATTCTTTTAGATAATATCGCGAATTTAGGCAATTCTTTGTTTAAATTGCAAATTAAAATGAATATGTTGTTAAATTTTTGATCAAAAAGCTGTCAAACGTCAAAAATTTTACAGAATCCTCTTGAATAAGTATTTTGAATTGGTATTACAAAATAAGGAAACGAATTGAGTCGAATTTCTTGCTCAAGTTGCAAATTCTGACGGAAATAACATTAAACATTTCATCAAAAATCTGTTTAACAGTCAAAGATTTGACATAATCCTCTAAAATAGCTATTTTGAGTTGGTATTGCTAAATAAATCAACAAATTATGTCGAATTTATTACTTAAATCGCAAATTAATACGGAAATGACCATAAAGATTTGATCAAAATGTTGCCAAAAATTTGATAGAATCCTCTAAAAAGGGGTTTTCTGAATTAATTCTTTTAGATAACATCGCGAATTTAGGTAATTCTTTGTTTAAATTGCAAATTAAAATGAATATGATGTAAAATTTTTGATCAAAAAGTTGTCAAACGTCAAAAATTTTACAGAATCCTCTTGAATGAGTATTTTGAATTGGTATTACAAAATAAGGAAACGAATTAAGTCGAATTTCTTGCTCAAGTTGCAAATTCTGACGGAAATAACATTAAACATTTCCTCAAAAATCTGTTTAACAGTCAAAGATTTGACATAATCCTCTAAAATAGCTATTTTGAGTTGGTATTGCTAAATAAATCAGCAAATTATGTCGAATTTGTTACTTAAAGTGCAAATTAATACGGAAATGACCATAAAGATTTGATCAAAAAGTTGCCAAAAATTTGATAGAATTCTCTAAAAAGGGGTTTTCTGAATTCATTCTTTTAGATAATATCGCGAATTTAGGCAATTCTTTGTTTAAATTGCAAATTAAAATGAATATGTTGTTAAATTTTTGATCAAAAAGCTGTCAAACGTCAAAAATTTTACAGAATCCTCTTGAATAAGTATTTTGAATTGGTATTACAAAATAAGGAAACGAATTGAGTCGAATTTCTTGCTCAAGTTGCAAATTCTGACGGAAATAACATTAAACATTTCATCAAAAATCTGTTTAACAGTCAAAGATTTGACATAATCCTCTAAAATAGCTATTTTGAGTTGGTATTGCTAAATAAATCAGCAAATTATGTCGAATTTGTTACTTAAAGTGCAAATTAATACGGAAATGACCATAAAGATTTGATCAAAAAGTTGCCAAAAATTTGATAGAATTCTCTAAAAAGGGGTTTTCTGAATTAATTCTTTTAGATAACATCGCGAATTTAGGCAATTCTTTGTTTAAATTGCAAATTAAAATGAGTATGGTGTTAAATTTTTGATCAAAAAGCTGTCATACGTCAAAAATTTTACAAAATCCTCTTGAATAAGTATTTTGAATTGGTATTACAAAATAAGGAAGCGAATTAAGTCGAATTTCTTGCTCAAGTTGCAAATTCTGACGGAAATAACATAAAACATTTCATCAAAAATCTGTCTAACAGTCAAAGATTTGACATAATCCTCTAAAATAGTTATTTTGAGTTGATATTGCTAAATAAATCAGCAAATTATGTCGAATTTATTACTTAAATTGCAAATTAATACGGAAATGACCTTAAAGATTTGATCAAAAAGTTGCCAAAAATTTGATAGAATTCTCTAAAAAGGGGTTTTCTGAATTAATTCTTTTAAATAACATCGCGAATTTAGGCAATTCTTTGTTTAAATTGCAAATTAAAATGAGCATGATGTTAAATTTTTGATCAAAAAGCTGTCAAACGTCAAAAATTTTACAGAATCCTCTTGAATAAGTATTTTGAATTGGTATTACAAAATAAGGAAACGAATTGAGTCGAATTTCTTGCTCAAGTTGCAAATTCTGACGGAAATAACATTAAACATTTCATCAAAAATCTGTTTAACAGTCAAAGATTTGACATAATCCTCTAAAATAGCTATTTTGAGTTGGTATTGCTAAATAAATCAGCAAATTATGTCGAATTTATTACTTAAATTGCAAATTAATACGGAAATGACCTTAAAGATTTGATCAAAAAGTTGTCAAAAATTTGATAGAATTCTCTAAAAAGGGGTTTTCTGAATTAATTCTTTTAAATAACATCGCAAATTTAGGCAATTCCTTGTTTAAATTGCAAATTAAAATGAATATGATGTTAAATTTTTGATCAAAAAGCTGTCAAACGTCAAAAATTTTACAGAATCCTCTTGAATAAGTATTTTGAATTGGTAATACAAAATAAGGAAGCGAATTAAGTCGAATTTCTTGCTCAAGTTGCAAATTCTGACGGAAATAACATAAAACATTTCATCAAAAATCTGTCTAACAGTCAAAGATTTGACATAATCCTCTAAAATAGTTATTTTGAGTTGATATTGCTAAATAAATCAGCAAATTATGTCGAATTTATTACTTAAATTGCAAATTAATACGGAAATGACCTTAAAGATTTGATCAAAATGTTGCCAAAAATTTGATAGAATCATCTAAAAAGGGGTTTTTGAATTCTTTTAAATGAAATCGCGAATTTAGAAAATTCTTTGTTTAAATTGCAAATTAAAATGAATATGTTGTTAAATTTTTGATCAAAAAGCTTTCAAACGTCAAAAATTTTACAGAATCCTCTTGAATAAGTATTTTGAATTGGTATTACAAAATAAGGAAACGAATTGAGTCGAATTTCTTGCTCAAGTTGCAAATTCTGACGGAAATAACATTAAACATTTCATCAAAAATCTGTTTAAGAGTCAAAGATTTGACATAATCCTCTAAAATAGTTATTTTGAGCTGGTATTGCTAAATAAATCAGCAAATTATGTCGAATTTGTTACTTAAAGTGCAAATTAATACGGAAATGACCATAAAGATTTGATCAAAAAGTTGCGAAAAATTTGATAGAATTCTCTAAAAAGGGGGTTTTCTGAATTAATTCTTTTAAATAACATCGCGAATTTAGGCAATTCTTTGTTTAAATTGCAAATTAAAATGAGTATGATGTTAAATTTTTGATCAAAAAGCTGTCAAACGTCAAAAATTTTACAGAATCCTCTTGAATAAGTATTTTGAATTGGTATTACAAAATAAGGAAGCGAATTAAGTCGAATTTCTTGCTCAAGTTGCAAATTCGGACGGAAATAATATTAAAAATTTCATTAAAAATCTGTCTAACAGTCAAAGATTTGACATAATCCTCTAAAATAGCTATTTTGAGCTGGTATTGCTAAATAAAGCAGCAAATTATGTCGAATTTGTTACTTAAATTGCAAATTAATACGGAAATGACTTTAAAGATTTGATCAAAATGTTGCCAAAAATTTGATAGAATCCTCTAAAAAGGGGTTTTCTGAATTAATTCTTTTAGATAACATCGCGAATTTAGGCAATTCTTTGTTTAAATTGCAAATTAAAATGAGCATGATGTTAAATTTTTGATCAAAAAGCTGTCAAACGTCAAAAATTTTACAGAATCCTCTTGAATAAGTATTTTGAATTGGTATTACAAAATAAGGAAGCGAATTAAGTCGAATTTCTTGCTCAAGTTACAAATTCTGACGGAAATAACATTAAACATTTCATCAAAAATCTGTCTATCAGTCAAAGATTTGACATAATCCTCTAAAATAGTTATTTTGAGTTGATATTGCTAAATAAATCAGCAAATTATGTCGAATTTATTACTTAAATTGCAAATTAATACGGAAATGACCTTAAAGATTTGATCAAAAAGTTGCCAAAAATTTGATAGAATTCTCTAAAAAGGGGGTTTTCTGAATTAATTCTTTTAAATAACATCGCGAATTTAGGCAATTCTTTGTTTAAATTGCAAATTAAAATGAGTATGATGTTAAATTTTTGATCAAAAAGCTGTCATACGTCAAAAATTTTACAAAATCCTCTTGAATAAGTATTTTGAATTGGTATTACAAAATAAGGAAGCGAATTAAGTCGAATTTCTTGCTCAAGTTGCAAATTCTGACGGAAATAACATTAAACATTTCATCAAAAATCTGTCTAACAGTCAAAGATTTGACATAATCCTCTAAAATAGCTATTTTGAGTTGGTATTGCTAAATAAATCAGCAAATTATGTCGAATTTGTTACTTAAAGTGCAAATTAATACGGAAATGACCATAAAGATTTGATCAAAAAGTTGCTAAAAATTTGATAGAATCCTCTAAAAAGGGGTTTTCTGAATTAATTCTTTTAAATAACATCGCGAATTTAGGCAATTTTTTGTTTAAATTGCAAATTAAAATGAATATGATGTTAAATTTTTGATCAAAAAGTTGTCAAACGTCAAAAATTTTACAGAATTCTCTTGAATAAGTATTTTGAATTGGTATTACAAAATAAGGAAACGAATTGAGTCGAATTTCTTGCTCAAGTTGCAAATTCTGACGGAAATAACATTAAACATTTCATCAAAAATCTGTTTAACAGTCAAAGATTTGACATAATCCTCTAAAATAGCTATTTTGAGTTGGTATTGCTAAATAAATCAGCAAATTATGTCGAATTTGTTACTTAAAGTGCAAATTAATACGGAAATGGCCTTAAAGATTTGATCAAAAAGTTGCCAAAGATTTGATAGAATTCTCTGAAAAGGGGTTTTCTGAATTAATTCTTTTAAATAACATCGCGAATTTAGGCAATTCTTTGTTTAAATTGCAAATTAAAATGAATATGATGTTAAATTTTTGATCAAAAAGTTGTCAAACGTCAAAAATTTTACAGAATTCTCTTGAATAAGTATTTTGAATTGGTATTACAAAATAAGGAAACGAATTGAGTCGAATTTCTTGCTCAAGTTGCAAATTCTGACGGAAATAACATTAAACATTTCATCAAAAATCTGTTTAACAGTCAAAGATTTGACATAATCCTCTAAAATAGCTATTTTGAGTTGGTATTGCTAAATAAATCAGCAAATTATGTCGAATTTGTTACTTAAATTGCAAATTAATAGGGAAATGACCTTAAAGATGAGAAGATTTGACACAACTATCTAAAAAGGGAGTTTTTGAATTAATTCTTTTAAATAACATCGCGAATTTAGACAAATCTTTGTTTAAACTGTAAATTAAAATTAATGTGATGTTAAATTTTTGATCAAAAAGATGTCAAGTGAACTAAAATTAGAACTATCACTAGAACTATCACTAGAACTAACACTAGAACTAACTCTAGATCTAAAACTAGAAACTTTCGGGTTTTGCCGTGCGTTTTTTGAAAAAATGTTTGACGTTTCGGATGCTATGTTGCAACCTTCTTTA
Source organism: Onthophagus sagittarius (assembly GCA_036711965.1). Classification (NCBI taxonomy): domain Eukaryota; kingdom Metazoa; phylum Arthropoda; class Insecta; order Coleoptera; family Scarabaeidae; genus Onthophagus; species Onthophagus sagittarius. The sequence continues at coordinate 17,503,049 of JASERS010000010.1, read as the reverse complement.
ACAACATTCAAGCACTGAATGGCAGTTTTTGGGTTGAGCCGTCCGTCTTCAACCTGCATCTTTCCACTTCTAGGTCTAGTGTTAGTTCTAGTTTTATATCATGAGATCTAACTCTAGATTTAGAAATTGAAATATTCGGGTTTAGCCATACTAACGCTAGAGCTAACACTTAAGAATGAAAAACAGTTGGATTTAACTCTATCTCTCATAAGACGGAATTCAACCTAACCCTGGTTGGGTTGGGTTGGATTGGAAGCTAGGTTGGTTACTTAGCTTTAGAACTAACACTAGACTTAGAAGTAGAAATGATTATTTGGCCCATCAAATATTTCGGAAATGTTAAATTAACCTGCACAGGAAAATCTTTGGGAGCCCCTGCCATAGAGGAAGTTTGACGTACTCAACAGATATAATGGATATAATAGGAAGTAATATGAATGAACTCAAAAGGAGACACTGAAAACGTGTCAAAAGGATGCCGTTTAAATGAACACGTTCAACTTCATGCAGAAAACTCGAATTAAAAATAAGCACACTACAATTTCGAAGAATTCCTGCTATTGTAATGAAGAAGCCAGAAATAGTCCAGAATTTAAATGATACCAGCGCATGTAGAAAGGTGATAGAACAACATCATAATGAAGAACCAACGCAAAGAGCAACATACAAAAGAAGTTAAAATGAAGCAAGAAAATTCATGTGAGGTGCTGGAATGATGGCAGAAAGAAAACAAAGAATTTTAAATCTAACTTAGTCTGCAAAAAACTTGTATTTTTGACGAGGAGGATTAAATAGAAAAAGTATTCTACATGACTCGTTACCATCTAAGGTCCCCGATATTTCTATGACATCGGTTATTTTCGTTTTTGCCCCAATATCTCCATAGTATCCTTTCTCACAAATTAATTCCTGGCAATGCATGTTCCATGGTTCTTTGAGTCGTTTTGAATTCGCTCCTGATTCTTTAATAATATTTTTGTAAATTTTTTTGTAGACTATATTGCAGACCTTGCGTTTTAAGCATAGAGTAGTGATGGAACGCATAGTGGTATATTTCTCTGGCCATTATATCTAATTGTCAATTTCAAAATCAGTTTTATATCATATATAGGTGTCCGTTATCTGCTGAATCAGAAGAATATAGAAATATAGAATACAGGGTCGCAGATATGTTTGGAAACGGTAACTTATCTCCTAAAGTAAGACAGGTAGCAAAAAATTTTAAGATATAAGAGTTTTAGGGTTTCGTGTAATCTATTACAATATGAATTCTAGTTCTAAATCTAGTGATAATCCTAGTTTTAGTTTCAATCAGAGCAAGATTAAATAGTTTCTTTACAAACTGATTAGGAAACCCATCATATTTGAATTAGCACAACACTAATTCCTCCCCCTCCCATTACCACGTATAGGTCGTACCTTCTAATTAAACATTCAGTTATCGTGCCATCTTAATCATTCGGGAGTGCTTCAATTATAACAGAAACGTGCCGGAGGCATACCGCAAACAATAATCTAACATTATTGGATGACAGGTGCGCAACTTTTCAACTTGCGGTGTCTTTCAATGAATTAATTATGGCGGTATCATTTAAATGTAAAGTTGAAACTCATAACTTGGGAAAGTATGAGAGTCTTGAAAGCGAAGTGGTCGAACTTGTTGAGTTAGATACGATCTTGCAGGATTTAAGTTACTGCCTTTTCAAGCCGAGGGAACACAATGTCCTTCGTCTGGTCATCTTGTATTGAAAAAGGAAAACTTCTCCCTGACATAGTACCCTTATAAAATGGCCGGTGAGCTTGAAAATAACTCAGCTCTTTACGACTCCTAAACATGTCGCGGTGGACGGCGCGGATCCGGCGACGTTGATTGGCCAAAGTTACGCACGGAGAAGAAGCTGGAATTTTTAGCATATTGATTTATCTCAGCGAGTCGAGATAACTCTCCGGAACGGGGACGTTATGCATAATCATAACGATAAAAAATTTACTTTACTTTAGTAGTTAAGAGAAGGAATTCCTACGTTTCTTCGAGTCTTTTGTAGTTACGGATAAAAACAAGATTCCAGCGAGGAATCTCACCTGCACTCTTCGTTGACACAAGGTTAACAGTGACTCTGACGTAACAGTGTTAATTAAAGCTTGTTGACCGTTACATTTCTGCTTACTCATTTTTTGAGAACAATCTCGTGATTCTTTTTGCGGAATATAAAACGTTTTATAGTTGCCATTAAACAAGCATCTTCTCGGGTGAGGCAATTAAGGAGAAAAAAAATGGTTGCTGGATTCTTAAGATGTTGGTACGGGGAGATGGAGATGGAGATGGTCTCTATGTACCTGAACGATGTGGGAGTCGGATTCTTCGTGGCCGGCTTCGAGTTAGAAACGGCATTATGCACAGATATAGGGGGAGTCGCGAGCGGCCCGAGTCGGTCATTGCAGTTCAGTGAACTTTATTCTAACGCTGCTGGACGCCCGATCTCTCTGCAACTGAACTATCTTCCTATAATACCTGAAACATTCTTATCTGTGGTAACAAAAATGATTTTTATTTCAAATTTCTCTCATAATCTCGAACTTTACTTCCTCCTCTAATCAATTGATTTTCACTTAGTCAATCTGCAGCGTTGACAACATCTTATTACCTAGCCGATAGATAAACAGGACAATTTCCACTCCAATTCATCGGTTCGTCGAGCACGGCATTGTGCGAACGAATCCGCAACGCAGAACGAACCCATATACCGTACGATACATTACTGCAGTACCTTTCGGGACACGCGGAAGCGGCACCACGGAAACGGCTTCCGGTCGTCGTTTTGTTGTCTAAGTCGCAATATAACCGGGACCATTTATGACAAATGAGCCGCTGATAGTCATAAAAATCGCTTCTAACTCGTTTTTGCACGGAGTCATCGTCACAGCTACGTTTAACTTAACAACCTTCGCTTACTATTAATAACTCCATGTGGCCTTCGAGGGTCAGCCCAACATCCTTTCTTCTCCTGCACAAATCAGAATCATTCTAACACAAAATCTACATAAAGATGTTGTTATTGAGATTGAAATTCCATTTCGAGTTTGGCTTAGTTAATCCATTATATATAGCTTCTTTGTGCAACTTCTTGGAAAATCGTTTAGTTGCGAATCGACTCACGTTCTCGGGTGGTAAAAACGGCAATTCCAAAGTAAATACGAATACCACGAGAGAGCATTGAGTGGAATTTATCGAATTCCGAGTCCAGTTAGGTGGCAATACCAATGGTTACCGATCTTAAATTCAGCACCACGGATCCACGGTGTGCGCGCCAAGAACAACCGTTTTCCCGTGGATTACGGTAACGGCACGTTACGTGTGCAGATTTACGAGTCGAGAGGATGCTCGTAAAATTGGTTAGGAATTGGGATGGGGGAACAATGGACGAAAAAGACCAAATCTGTATCCGCGAGCGCCAACTGACGCCCATTAGGAACGATTCACAACTTTCATCGTATGTGTGTCATCGCGCGATGAAAATAAAACTTTGACTCGATGGTATACTGTTATGTAGGTTTCGGAAACCGTTAGATAAATATTTGGCCTTATTATACAACTACTATGCGACGATAATTATTGCTATTACTTTGATTGGTTCGCAAAAAGATGAAGGAATTTGGAATGCAACAATTTAAACATTTTTAATTTAATAATAATTGAATGAGCTATCCATAATTTCTTAATTATGGATATTATATTATATTTTTTATTATCTTTCATTGATTATAACGATTTTTAGAAAATGTTTCAAAATTAAAACATTCTAGTAATTCTTTGAGATCATGTATAAAAATGTATATTATTAGTAATTAATATACATTATTAGTAATAGACTATAAAGCTGTAGTCTGACTTTTTGGATCTACTTTTAATTGTTAGTGAATTTTAAATTCTTGTATACTTGTATCGAACTAAAACTAGAACTAACACTAGATCTAGAACTAGAAACATTAAGGTTTAGCCGTACGTCTCTTAAGACGGCTAAACCCTAACGTTTCTAGTTCTAAATCTAGTGTTAGTTATGAAGTTAGGTTGAGTTGAGTTGGATTGGATTCCGTCTTAAGAGAGGTACGGTTAAACCCAAATGATTTTCAAATGAATGAGAGAAACGTTCTCAAAAAATTCGTGTAAAAGGAGAATTAGGCAAACACTATTTAAAAAAATTCTTAGTTCATCTAGTTCATTTAAGAATTTATTTTGTGTTTTATAAACGAAAGTACGCAGTTTTTTGAGAATTAAACCATGCATGAGTATCTCAATTCGTCTTTGAGATATCAAGTATTGAACATAACCAAAATTTGAGATATTTCATGAAATTAAAATGTTTTTAATCATTTTTGAAAAATCGCACAAAATCGAATTCTTAAGATATCTTCATGAATTTTTTATGATTTATAAAGAAATGTATGCACTTTTCCAAGATTTAACCCATACATGAGTATCTCAATTCGTTCTTGAGATATCAAGTTTTGAACTTAACTTAAATTTGAGGTATTTGATAAAATTTGAAAAAAAATCATAAAAAATTGAATTCTTAAAATATTTTCATAAATTTTTTGTAATTTATAAAGAAAAATATGCACTTTTCCGAGAATTATCCCTTATATGACTATCTCAATTCGTTTTTGAGATATTAAATATTGAACTTAACCAAAATTTGAGATATTTCATAAAATTAAAATGTTTTTAATCATTTTTGAAAAATCGCACAAAATCGAATTCTTAAGATATCTTCATATATTTTTTTATGACTTATAAAGAAATGTATGCACTTTTCCGAGATTTAACCCATACATGAGTATCTCAATTCGTTATTGAGATATCAAGTTTTGAACTTAACTTAAATTTGTGATATTTAATAAGATTTGGAAAAAATCATAAGAATTTGAATTCTTAAGATATTTTCATGAATTTTTTGTAATTTATAAAGAAAAATATGCACTTTTCCGAGAATTATCCCATATATAAGTATCTCAATTCGTCTTTGAGATATCAAGTATTGAACTTAATCAAAATTTGAGATATTCCATGAAATTAAAATGTTTTTAATCATTTTTGAAAAATCGCACAAAATCGAATTCTTAAGATATCTTCATGAATTTTTTATGATTTATAAAGAAATGTATGCACTTTTCCAAGATTTAACCCATACATGAGTATCTCAATTCGTTCTTGAGATATCAAGTTTTGAACTTAACTTAAATTTGAGGTATTTGATAAAATTTGAAAAAAAATCATAAAAAATTGAATTCTTAAAATATTTTCATGAATTTTTTGTAATTTATAAAGAAAAATATGCACTTTTCCGAGAATTATCCCATATATAAGTATCTCAATTCGTCTTTGAGATATCAAGTATTGAACATAACCAAAATTTGAGATATTTCATGAAATTAAAATGTTTTTAATCATTTTTGAAAAATCGCACAAAATCGAATTCTTAAGATATCTTCATGTATTTTTTTATGATTTATAAAGAAATGTATGCACTTTTCCGAGATTTAACCCATACATGAGTATCTCAATTCGTTCTTGAGATATCAAGTTTTGAACTTAATTTAAATTTGTGGTATTTAATAAAATTTAAAAAATCATAAAAAATTTAATTCTTAAGATATTTTCAAGATTTTTTTGTAATTGATAGAGAAAGGTATGCACTTCTTCGAGAATTAACCCATACATGAGTATCTCAATTCGTTTTTGAGATATCAAGTTTTGAACTTAACCAAAATTTGTGACATTTAATAAAATTGAGAAAAAATCGTAAAAAATTGAATTCTTAAGATATCGTAATATTTTTTTTTGTAATTTATAAAAGAAGGTATGCACGTTTTCAGGAATTAACCCATACATGAGTATCTCAATTCATTTTTGAGATATCAAGTTTTGAACTCAACCAAAATTTGTGGTATTTCATAAAATTTAGAAAAAATCGTAATAAATTGAATTCTAAAGATATCTTTATGATTTTTTTTGCAGTTTCTGAAGAAAAGTATGCACTTTTCCGAGAATTATCCCATACATGAGTATTTCAATTCATTTTTGAGATATCAAGTTTTGAACTTAACCAAAATTTGTGGTATTTAATAAAATTTAAAAAATCATAAAAAATTTAATTCTTAAGATATTTTCAAGATTTTTTTGTAATTGATAGAGAAAAGTAGGTACTTCTTCGAGAATTAACCCATACATGAGTATCTCAATTCGTTTTTGAGATATCAAGTTTTGAACTTAACCAAAATTTGTGACATTTAATAAAATTTAGAAAAAATCGTAAAAAATTGAATTCTTAAGATATCGTAATATTTTTTTTTGTAATTTATAAAGGAAGGTATGCACGTTTTCAGGAATTAACCCATACATGAGTATCTCAATTCATTTTTGAGATATCAAGTTTTGAACTTAACCAAAATTTGTGGTATTTAATAAAATTTAAAAAATCATAAAAAATTTAATTCTTAAGATATTTTCAAGATTTTTTTGTAATTGATAGAGAAAAGTATGCACTTCTTCGAGAATTAACCCATACATGAGTATCTCAATTCGTTTTTGAGATATCAAGTTTTGAACTTAACCAAAATTTGTGACATTTAATAAAATTTAGAAAAAATCGTAAAAAATTGAATTCTTAAGATATCGTCATATTTTTTTGTTGTAATTTATAAAGAAAGGTATGCACGTTTTCAGGAATTAACCCATACATGAGTATCTCAATTCATTTTTGAGACATCAAGTTTTGAACTTAACCAAAATTTGTGGTATTTAATAAAATTTAAAAAATCATAAAAAATTTAATTCTTAAGATATTTTCAAGATTTTTTTGTAATTGATAGAGAAAAGTATGCACTTCTTCGAGAATTAACCCATACATGAGTATCTCAATTCGTTTTTGAGATATCAAGTTTTGAACTTAACCAAAATTTGTGACATTTAATAAAATTTAGAAAAAATCGTAAAAAATTGAATTCTTAAGATATCGTCATATTTTTTTGTTGTAATTTATAAAGAAAGGTATGCACGTTTTCAGGAATTAACCCATACATGAGTATCTCAATTCATTTTTGAGACATCAAGTTTTGAACTTAACCAAAATTTGTGGTATTTAATAAAATTTAAAAAATCATAAAAAATTTAATTCTTAAGATATTTTCAAGATTTTTTTGTAATTGATAGAGAAAAGTATGCACTTCTTCGAGAATTAACCCATACATGAGTATCTCAATTCGTTTTTGAGATATCAAGTTTTGAACTTAACCAAAATTTGTGACATTTAATAAAATTTAGAAAAAATCGTAAAAAATTGAATTCTTAAGATATCGTCATATTTTTTTGTTGTAATTTATAAAGAAAGGTATGCACGTTTTCAGGAATTAACCCATACATGAGTATCTCAATTCATTTTTGAGACATCAAGTTTTGAACTTAACCAAAATTTGTGGTATTTAATAAAATTTAAAAAATCATAAAAAATTTAATTCTTAAGATATTTTCAAGATTTTTTTGTAATTGATAGAGAAAAGTATGCACTTCTTCGAGAATTAACCCATACATGAGTATCTCAATTCGTTTTTGAGATATCAAGTTTTGAACTTAACCAAAATTTGTGACATTTAATAAAATTTAGAAAAAATCGTAAAAAATTGAATTCTTAAGATATCGTCATATTTTTTTGTTGTAATTTATAAAGAAAGGTATGCACGTTTTCAGGAATTAACCCATACATGAGTATCTCAATTCATTTTTGAGACATCAAGTTTTGAACTTAACCAAAATTTGTGGTATTTAATAAAATTTAAAAAATCATAAAAAATTTAATTCTTAAGATATTTTCAAGATTTTTTTGTAATTGATAGAGAAAAGTATGCACTTCTTCGAGAATTAACCCATACATGAGTATCTCAATTCGTTTTTGAGATATCAAGTTTTGAACTTAACCAAAATTTGTGACATTTAATAAAATTTAGAAAAAATCGTAAAAAATTGAATTCTTAAGATATCGTCATATTTTTTTGTTGTAATTTATAAAGAAAGGTATGCACGTTTTCAGGAATTAACCCATACATGAGTATCTCAATTCATTTTTGAGATATCAAGTTTTGAACTCAACCAAAATTTGTGGCATTTCATAAAATTTAGAAAAAATCGTAATAAATTGAATTCTAAAGATATCTTTATGATTTTTTTTGCAGTTTCTGAAGAAAAGTATGCACTTTTCCGAGAATTATCCCATACATGAGTATTTCAATTCATTTTTGAGATATCAAGTTTTGAACTTAACCTACATTTGTGACATTTAATAAAATTTTGAAAAAATCGTAGAAAATCGAATTCTTAAGATATCTTCATTATTTTTTTTGTGATTTATAAAGATAAGTGTGCACTTTTTCGAGGACTAATGCATACTTGAGTATCTCCATTGGTATTTGACATTTCAACTTTTTGTACTCAACTTTGCAGCATTTCATAAGTTTTTTAATCAATTTTGAAAAATCGTAAATAATCGGATTCTTAAGATATTTTGATGATTTTTTTTGTGATTTGTAAAGAAAAGCGTGCAGTTTTCCAATAAATAAAAGTGTGCATGAGTATCTCAAATCGTTTTTGAGATATTAAGTTTTAAACTTATCCTAAATTTGTGGAACTTTATGAAACTAAATGTTTTTTTAATCATTTTAGAAAAATTGTAAAAAATCGAATATCTTGATGACTTTTTTTGTGATTTATAAAGGGAAGTATGCCTTTTATTGAATCCATGAGTATTTGAATTCGTTTTTGAAATAACAAGTTTTTAACTCAATCAAAAATTTATAGCACTTCATAAAATTAATAATTCTTTTAAAAAGAGTTTTTTTTATTTAAAAGAGTTTGTGTAAAAGCAAAATTAGATGAAATATTTCAAATTATGTGTCGTGTAAACCTTTTTATGATGTTTTATGAGTCGCAACATAAGAATGGTTAGGAAACGTTGCTTTAGATTGTGGTAAATTCTTCTGGAACTAAAGTATAACTAAAACTAAACTTACGACCTAACTTTAGAACTAACACTAGACCTAGAAACATTAGGGATGGGTTGGGTTGGAACCGAAACTTTCTAGTTCTAGGTCTAGTGTTAATTCTAGTTTTAGCTAAATACAAATATATAACAGTTTAAAGCTGAAGAACAACTAAAAATGGTGCCAATACTAACTATACCTATAACTAAAATCATTTGGGTTTAGTTATACCGCTCTTAAGATGGAACCCAATCCATCCCAACTTAATCCCTAATGTTTCTAGTTCTAGGTCTAGTGTTAATTCTAAAGCTAAGTTGGGATGGATTGGGTTCCATCTTAAGAGAGGTACGGCTAAACCTAAATGAGTTTAGTTCCAGATTTAGTAGTAGTTCTACTTTTAGAATTAACTCTACTTCTCGTTATTCAATCTTATATTTGTATATTTGTATCGAATTAAAACTAAAACTATAGATTGATTATAAAAAGATATTTTTGGAGATTGTAGCATCTCGGCGATAAATGACCTTGAAATTAATTAATTTTTTCTTCACACACAAAATACATTTACTCCCTTAATCTAACGTTAAAATCACTCTCCATAAAAGCTAATAATCAATTTCCTCGCTTCATATTCATTTGAGAACATTAATATTAATTACATTCATAGTTTCGTATTTGGAGAAAATTCATAAAGTGGCAAAGTTGTCGTATTAATTAATTCCACAGCAATTTAGCCGGGTATTAATTAAGTGTAAATCCACAATTTCCATTACAAGATACTTCCTGGTTACTCTGAAACCATAAGAAATATCTGTGCAAAAGGATGTGGTATCGATCGTATATGGTAACAGCACGTGTGGAATGCACGATGAATCTTTCCTTTGGTAAATAGCTAAATTGAAAAATTAATAACCCCCTTATGTTATTAGGATTAATTTTTTTGCCACATCATAATCATAATGACAATTAGATCCACGAAGTTGATTTCGCTACTCTACCATAAAGTTAATCATCAAGAGTGGTTGACCTTCCCAGAAATATTATAAACACCTCGTTTCACGCTTCATTAAACGTACAGTATTTTGCGATGGGTCAATTCTTTTCTCGATCGATTTGTCCTCATTTGCCTCATACCGAGGGAAAATAAAATAACGTATTTTCCTCGAGAAATTGAGATGATGATGAGAAGAAACAAAACGAAGAGGAAATACAATTTCATGTTTTTATAAGATAATGGTTTTCGTGCGGTGACTTGGATGTAATAAAGCTTTGTTTTCGTGTTAATTGGAAACTTGCAAGATTGTATTGTTGGGGTTGATCTACCGCAAAATCCTTTTTTTAATAATACTATTTTTTGTTAAACAAAGAATCGAGAAATAAGATTATTTCTTACCTTAATACGATGTTTGTTGATTTAATTGTTTCGATGAATCTTGGTGTCGAATAATGATGAAGTGTGTTCGAAGAGTTCCAATGTTAGAGCACAAAAGTACTAGTACTAGAACCGGGCGATCACTGAGAAGCGGAGCCGCGTCCGGCAAAGTCAAGTTCAAGAACACGACGGCGGTGGTGGGAACTCGATGGAACCTGAGGAACCGATCGCGGTACGAAATACGCCTTCGAGGCAGCGCTGCTGGTTCTTCTTCGGCCGCGACCTCGACCACTATGTGAGCACGCAGCGACGGCAGCCTAATCTTATAGACGCCGAAGACGCCGCTCTGGTTGCACTTTTCCCCCGGGCTAATCGCCGCAATCGGGCACGAGGAACAGTTATGTATACGCGAACGCAGTTGCTCAACGCTAAATTCCTTTTTGGCAACGGAAAAACTAAATCTAAAAGACGACTTCAAAATTTAACAGCTTTAAATTATCATCGACTGTTCTGTTCGCCATTATAGAAGGTACAACGCATACTATGAAAAGAGCTTTCGACATTGTATGGTAATAAGGAAGAAGTGAATGCCGGGTAAAGATAATCGTCATTAAATTGCTGCTAAAGTGCTTCCACTGTTTCTTCTTTGATGTCTATGATTTTATGCATCGTTGGTGTAATTTTTTTAAACTCAACTTTAAACCAACAATTTTCTGTGCTTATATACAGGGTGTTTCGGTGACTCGGGGCACAAATTAAACAACATATAGTAGAGTGTAAATGATGATGAATCGTGTAAAAATTTTTGGTCTAAACCAATAAATGGGGGAGTTATAGGTCATCAAAGTTAAGAACTTTTAAGTGATTTTTCTAAATATATTCTGTACTGTTTAAAGTAGAGCGCTGAAATTTGGTACAGTGTAAACCAATATCAAGTAGAATCATTAGAGAGTTTGTGAGTTAAATCGATCCACAGGAACAATGCTATACTGGGTGTTCCCAAATTTTATATGCTCAGAACTTTTTTATTTGCTCGTAAACCTACTATTTTTGCACTTTCCAATAGAATATTTATTTTAGAAACTTTTATTACTTTTACGTCATTTAGATAAAATTTACCGTTTTTGAGTTAAATACATAATTGTTGTATCTTGGCAAAAAATGGTAATGAAAAAACTCTAAGCCTGCCATGACAATTGTACGACAAATTAAGCCATCAACTCACTAACAATCGCTTAACAATTAAACAGTTGAACAAAACCTTAAAATTCGTCGTTTTTTAGTTCAATTCAAAAATGTTAGACCAGGGCAATAATTATAGTAAAAAGAACTTCTAAAAGCCGATAAACATTGAACGCTTTAAGTTTTTATACAAACGATTAATTGTTAAACGATTGTTAGCGAGTTGGTAACTCAATTCATCGTTCAATTTCATGGCTATCTTAGATTTTTTTGCTGTTGTTATTGTCGGGGTCCAACATTTTTGGATTTAACTCAACAACGGTGAATTTTACCAAAATTTCGTAAAAGTCAGAAAAGTTTCGAAAATAAATTTTCTATTGAAAAGTGCAAAAATAAATGTAGATTTATGAGCGAATAAAAAAGTTCTGAGAATCTAAATTTTAGGAACATCCTGTATAGTATGGTTCCCGTAGATCGGTTTAACTCACACCCTGATTAATGATTCTACTTGCTTCTGGTTTACATTATACCAAATTTCAGCGCTCTAGCTTTAACAGTATTGAAAATATTTAGAAAAATTAGTTAAAATTTCTTGATTTTGATAACCAATAACTCCGCCATTTATTGGTTTAGATCAAAAATATTTACACGAATCATCATCATTTTGACTCTAGTATATGTGGTTTAATTTGCGCCCCGAGTCACCGAAACACCCTGTATATAGGTGTGTTTAAGATGTTGTATCTCAAGAACGATTTGAGATATATAAATGAATCTTATGATGCTTTATCGATAATTTGATATACATTTAATGTGCCATAGATAATTTCTTATTTTGCATAATATGTTAAAATATTATGTTATGATTATTCATAACTGCAACTCTAGTCGTAGATTATGCATGTTTAGCATGTTCATGTAGAGAAAGTGGAAACTACCATTTACAGATTTGAGCAATATGCTGCTTAATGTGGCTATCATTGATTGAAAATGAAAATTTTGTGGTATAGGTACACATTTGCATGTATGTATGGAATGAGGAGTATGGTTTGAGATGTTAAATGCGAGTGTATAACTCGATTTTTGGCTGATTTCGCTTCCTGATCAACCCCCCACCAAACCAAACATACCAAACATATTTGCATATTCACAGATTGATTAAAAACGTCAAAAGGAGTCGATACTGAGAGACATAAAGAAAGCTTAGAGCTTTCTGCTTATATGTATAAGTCATTTCTTCATTTTCAAAAATAAGACCTCCATGATCTTTCAAATTTTATGATTTTTTTTTCGTGATTCTACTAAGACATCAAAATTACATCATTCTTTAACGTTTCTTAGATGGAATCGATTTCAAATTGATACGAGTTATTAATCATTTGAAAGAGGAAGATTCAATCTTCAATTTGATATACAAGTCATTTCTTCATTCTCAAAGAGAAGACACTATAACTAATACTAATGCTAGATCTATAAGATATGATGTTTTTTTTTACAACAAGAATTTACAACAATCAAGTACTGAATGGTAGTTAAAACTAGAACTAACACTAGACCTAGTACTAGAAATATTCAGGTTTAGCCGTGCGTCTTCAGACGCACGGCTAAACCGGAAGTTTCTAGTACTAGGTCTAGTGTTAGTTCTAGTTTTAATTCATATTTAACCATAGATTATTGTAAATTCTTCTGGAACTAAAAGTATAACTAATACTAGACCTACAACCTAGCTTTAGCATTAAAATTTTAGTCTTAAAACGGCTAAACCCTAATGATTCTAGTTCTAACTCCAGCGTTGATTCTAAAGCTAAGTTGGGTTGAGTTCGGTCTTAAGATATGTATCGCTAAACTAGAGATGTTCAAATTAAATGAATCACGATGGGTCATGCGTGACCCACCGTGAGCGAGCATCAATTTTTGTACCACTCACGTGAACGTGCGTGATCGTGAATTTCTTTTGGATAGAAATGATGCACCAAACCAATTTAAACGTTTGATTTGCTATTTTACGTTAACACTAGATATAAGTGACAAAACCAAACTAGCTAGATACATAAAATATTAGTTGGGTCTGGTTACGCCATCAACTTTATCTGATTACAACCCAACCCAAAGAACTACTTATCTTTAGATATTAAATGGGTTTGACTGAGCCATAATTTTAATCCAAGCCAACATAATTAACTACCTAGCCTTAAATATGAGTTGAGTTGTGTTCATCAATCTCGTGAATGCAGTGTAAGTGGTTGGCCAATGTTTTCTAAAAAAACTGGAGAGAGACCAACAATGAAATTAAGGAGATTATTTTGCATTTTGAAAAATATCAAGAAATATTTTCTAAAGAAAAGAGCAAATCTCTATTGAAAAATGGGAATGTGTTCGTGTTTTTGCCAAAATAAAGCTTTTCTAGAACTGACAATATTAATAACGTCGATTGACCAAGACTATGGTTTGATGTTTGATGATCATTGCACTGCTTAAAGTAAGTTGTATGGTAATAAGGAAGAAATGAATGCCAGGTAAAGATAATCGTCATTAAATTGCTGCTAAAGTACTCCCACTGTTTCTTCTTTGATGTCTATGATGTTATGCATCGTTGGGGTAATTTTTTTAAACTCAACTTTGAACCAACAATTTTCTGTGCTTATATATCTAGGTATGTGTTTAAGATGTTGTATCTCAAGAACGATTTGAGATATATAAATGAATCTTATGATGCTTTATCGATAATTTGATATACATTTAATGTGCCATAGATAATTTCTTATTTTGCATAATATGTTAAAATATTATGTTATGATTATTCATAACTGCAACTCTAGTCGTAGATTATACATGTTTAGCATGTTCATGTAGAGAAAGTGGAAACTACCGTTTACAGATTTGAGCAACATGCTGGTTAATGTGGCTATCGTGGATTGAAAATGAAAATTTTGTGGTATAGGTACATATTTGCATATTTGTATGGAATGAGGAGTATGGTTTGAGATGTTAAATGCGAGTGTATAACTCGATTTTTGGCTGATTTCGCGTCCTGATCAACCCCCCACCAAACCAAACATACCAAACATATTTGCATATTCACAGATTGATCAAAAACGTCAAAAGGAGTCGATACTGCCAAACACTTTAGATTAAGAAAGCTCAGAGCTTTCTGCTTATATGTATAAGTCATTTCTTCATTTTCAAAAATAAGACCTCCATGATCTTTCAAATTCATTCAATTCAGTCATTCTACTAAGACATCAAAATTACATCATCCTTTAACGTTTCGTAGATGGAATCGATTTCAGATTGATACAACGAGTTATTAATCATTTGAAAGAGGAAGATTCAATCTTCAATTTGATATACAAGTCATTTCTTCATTCTCAAAGAGAAGACACTATAACTAATACTAATGCTAGATCTATAAGATATGATGTTTTTTTTACAAACATTTTTGTGTTTTAGGTACGGGTCTCGCAGGCAACTATAGATTGGTTTTTGGGTCGGGATAATTTGTTCATTAAGGCTTATAATATTACTGTTAATTTCAATAAACTTGTTGATTTCGTACATTTCCATTATTTCCATAAGGTTGCTTTTATTAAGTTGGTGTAGTAATTTAATATTTTTATTTTCGTCAAATTCGTGCTTGTTGAAAATTTGATGTTTTCCGAATGCCGATTTTGAACTGTTTTTATGTTCTTTAAGCCTTGTTTGGATACTTCTCCCCGTTTCACCTCACCTATGTATGTGGCTGAACAGGTCCCACATTGCAATTGCTATATGCCACTTTTAGCGAGAGTTGTAGTCTTGTTTTTGTTATTAACTAATAATGCCTTAAGATTGTTTTTGTTTTTAAATGTCATTGTTATTTGAACTATGGAACATTTTCTTGATATTATGGGATATTTCTCCTGGGTAAGTTATGGATCTGTACGTTTTTGGTGTATCAGGTTTTCGGTCGGATAGGGAAGTTGTTTCTTGAAGATTGTATTTGTTTTGTATTTTCGAAAATATTCGTTGTATAAATGTCGATGGGAAACTGTTTTCGCTTGCAATTTGGTGGATAATTTCGATCTCTATTTCTAGGTCTTGTTGTTCCAATTTTAAATGGAAAGCTCTTTGTATATAAGCTACCATTTTATGAGTTTCATCATGATGAGAATCGAATGGGATGGTGGTACTAGTTTGTGTAGGTTTTCTGTAAATGCCATATTTAATTTTGTTGTTTGAATGTCGTAGTGTATAGTCTAAGAAATTTAATTTTTGATTGTTTTCAGTCTCGATAGTGAAGTTAATATTGGGGTGTAAACTGTTAATGTATTTATGAAGATTATTAATATGTTGGTCGTCTTTAATCAGTACTAAAATGTCGTCCACGTATCTTGTCCATAGGATAATATCGTCTCTATAAGGGTTTTTGTCGCACATAATTTGATTTTTTTCTAGGTTGTCCATGAAAAAATCTGCCATCACACTACTTAATGGTGATCCCATTGGTAATCCATCTAGATATTGATAGTATTGATCGTTAAAGATACAAAAATTTTGTTCTAAGCATAGTTTTAATAGCGTTAAGATGGAGCGAGTTTTGTCTTTGTTTTTGAGGTCAATCTTTAATATTTCTTCTAATATCGTTATCGTGTCAGTTATGAGTACGTTTGTATATAGGTTATTGACATCAAATTAGATCATTTTGAAACCTTCTGGTAGCTGTATTTTGTCAATTAAATCAGGAAGTTGGTAACGATTAATTATGGTATATTTTGGTTTAAAATTGATGTCATTTATTATAAATTTTTGTAAAAGTTTTGCGAGTTTGTATGTGTTGGATTCAATGGAGGTTATTAATGGGTCTTATTGGTAATCCATTTTTGTGAACTTTCAGTAGTGCATACAATTTAGGGGTTTGCGGATTCATAGATCAAGGTACCTCCATTTTCTGTTATTGTCGTTTTGTTTTCTTTAATTATTGATTTTACATTTTTGTGAAAATTGTTTGTGGGGTTTTTATTGATAGTTTTAAAGTTATTGTCTTTCATAAAGCTTTCAGTCTTATTTATGTAGAGATCTTTGGTTAAAATTATCATTCCTGCGTTTTTGTCTGCAGGAGTAACTATTAATTCGTTTTCTTTAATTTTCCGCTTGATGTTTATAATAATTTTTTGTTCCTTTTCCTCTTCTCCATTTCTTATTGTTTGTTTGTTTGTTTGTCTCTTTTCTTCTTTAGTTAGGATTTGTTGAATCTCCTTATTCATAATGTTTTCCTTTTCGTGTCCTTTGATAGCTGCCTGAAGTTCCATTGCCAGTATTGGGAGGTTAATTTCTTCCATTAATCTTCTTTCTTGTTCTGTGAAAATCACGTTTGAAGTATTTGTTACTTTGGGAAAAAATTTATGAATTTCTCCTAGTTTGTTTGTTTGATGTTTATTCTTTTCTCTTTCTTTTTCTGTTCTCAACTTGCTCAGTTTTTTTAGTTTCTTTTAAGAATTATTGTATCATGTAATTTAGCTTCTTTGATAATTTCTTCGATTTCAATGTAATGATATTGATTATTTAAATCCTAGTAGCATTTATAAAGTTTAATGTTGAGTTCGTTAAGTTTCTTATAATGGTTATTTAGGGTTATACGTATATGTTGAATTTTCATTTTATTAACCATATCACTTTTTATATGTTGTGGATATTTCTTGTTAGTAAATTTTGGAAATAACCCCTCTGTTAAACAGATTCTTAGAAATTTTATGTGTTGTAGTTGTAGTTTTATTTTATATGTCGTACGCTTGTAAGTCAAGATATTGTTGACCGTATTAGCCATTGAGTAATATAAAAATAACTTTTCTTATCCATTTTTCACCAATTATTAAATTAGGGTCTATATAAAAAATTTACTTCTGGTGATAATTAAAATTTATTTTTCTAAACTAGTTTCGAGCCTTGCTCTTCTTCAGTAGATAACATAACGTCACACAATAACTTTTGACATAACTTTTGAAACATTTTAATTAATTTTTCTAATTTGTTAATAATTCCGTAAGATTTTACTATTTTATTTTTATATTAATATGTTCATTTTCGTATGTTGTAAACTTGTAGGAATCTACTGAAAAAGAGCAGGGCTCGAAACTAGTTTAGAAAAATAAATTTTAATTATCACCAGAAGTAAATTTTTTATATAGACCCTAATTAAAATTTTAGTCTTAAAACGGCTAAACCCTAATGATTCTAGTTCTAACTCCAGCGTTGATTCTAAAGCTAAGTTGGGTTGAGTTCGGTTTTAAGATATGTATCGCTAAACTAGAGATGTTCAAATTAGGTGAATCACGATGGGTCATGCGTGACCCACCGTGAGCGAGCATCAATTTTTGTACCACTCACGTGAACGTGCGTGATCGTGAATTGCTTCTGGATAGAAATGATGCACCAGACCAATTTAAACGTTTGATTTGCTATTTTACGTTAACACTAGATATTAGTAACAAAACCAAACTAGCTAGATACATAAAATATTAGTTGGGTCGGGTTACGCCATCAACTTTATCTGATTACAACCCAACCCAAAGAGTTACTTATCTTTATATATTAAATGGGTTTTGCTGAGCCATAATTTTAATCCAAGCCAACCTAACTAGCTACCTAGCATTAAATATGAGTTGAGTTGCGTTCATCAATCTCGTGAATGCAGTGTAAGTGGTTGGCCAATGTTTTCTAAAAAACTGGAGAGAGACCGACGACGAAATTAAGGAAATTATTTTGCATTTTGAAAAATATCAAGAAATATTTTTTAAAGAAAAGAGCAAAACTTTATTGAAAAATGGGAATGTGTTCGTGTTTCTGCTAAAATAAAGTTTTTCTAGAACTAACGATATTAATAGCGTCGATTGACCAAGAATATGGTTTGATGTTTGATTATCATTGCACTGCTTAAAGTATCAAATTGAACAGCCGAATCCGTCTAAAAAATCTGTTTTACTGATTAAGTTGATTTGACTAAATATGGAAGTAATAAAAACAATCTATTTATAAAAATATAAAATATAGACAAATTTTTAAAAAAATCACAAAAAACAATTTCATTTTATAAAAAATATATGCGAATATTACACTTGACGAAAAAAATTTTCTAAATCTTAATCATCTTAAATTAAGAAAATAGGGAATCTGTTGCGAATCGGATTATAAATCTCAAAATGGAATAGAAATTAGACGAATCAACACAATCTAATAAGACTCAGCTAATTTATAACATCCTTATTAAAAAGTTTATACTAAGACATAGAGTGTCCGTAAAGTCATTTTTGATCATCTCAAAGTATTCATAGTATGATGTGAATCCTCCTTAATCCTGTGTGAGAATTCTTTATCATAATTCAGTTGTGTAAGGTAGCAAATTATTAGCTATTTGAACCGAATTTTTATCATGATCAGGATGATCAGTTGTTGTAGTATTTATTCATTATGTACAGTACGTTCACGTTAAAAGGAACTAATTCGGTAAATTTGTGGCAATTGCTCTTTGGCAGAAAGAATGCAGCTGAAGAATTAAAACTTTTAATTTGCGATTTTTTAAATACTTTATGTTAATAATAGATATTAGTTGAAGACCATAAGCACCATAAAATTTTGAGTTGGGTTGGGTTGAGCCATCAAATTTATCTGAACCCAACCCAACTGGTTAATTAGGGTTAGATATTAATCGGGTTGAGTTGAGTCATTAAGTTTAATTCAATCCAATTACCTTGTTAACTTTAAATATTAATTGGGTTGGGTTCAACCTTGTTTAAACCCAACTCAACCCAACTAACTTGTTAGTGCTAGATATTAATTGAGTTGGGTTGAGCCATTAATCTTAACCCAATTAGCTAGTTAGCACTAAATATTAGTTGCATCAACTCTATCACCTAATCAATTAATCCTAAATATTAATGGGGGTTGAGATGAGCTATTAATTTTAGCCTAACCCAACTAGCTATTTATTAATTGGGTTGGCTTGAATCATTAACTTGATTTGAACCGAACCCAACCTAAGTAACTAATTAGTGGTACGTTTTAGATGGGTTGGGTTAAGCCATTAATCTTAACCCAACTAACTTGTTGGCACTAAATATTGGATTGAGCCATCAACTTGATCCTAATTAGCTATTTTGCACTAGAAATTAGTCGGAATCACTATCCTACGTAATCTTTCTTATATTTTTCTGATAACAATTTTGTCAAACACAATTAATTAATAATGAAATTAAGTCATGTGAGTCAGTTACAATATTCACGTGAATGGCGTGCGTGACCCACGTGAGCCTCGATCGTGAGCGGACATAAAATGTCACTCACGCGCACATCTCAACGTTAAACCCTAAAGATTCAAAAAATATATATAAGAAGCTTTAACACCATAACGTATCGTAATTATATAGTGTTAAATAGTCATAAATTTATAATTTTATAGAACAAACGATCAAAATTTGAAGAAGGAATATGTTTAAAAATCATTAAAAAATAACGTGGTTTCCTGAATATGGCCAATGAAGCCGAAACCGGTAAAAACAAAAAATAAAAACACCAAAATTCATCGTTAAAGTACCAAACAATATCTTCGTTATTATTTTAATAACAATCCTCTAATAAAAAAGATTCTAGTCTTAAATTTAGTGTTATTTCTACGTCTCAATGTTATTTTAACTAACACTATCTAAAACTAAAAATCTGGATAGAACTAGATCTAGAATCGTTCGAGTTTACCCGCACATCTCTTAAGACGAAACCCAATCTAACCTAGATTTAGAACTAACACTAGACTTAGAACTAGAAACTTTAAGCCGTCTTAAGAGACGTACGGTTAAACCCTAATGTTTCTAGTTCTAGGTCTAGTATAAGTACTAAAGCTAGGTTGAAGGTCTAATGTTAGTTATACTTTTAGTTCCAGAAGAACTTACAACAATCTAGAGCTAAGTAAGAATGAGAACTAGAACTAACACTAGACCTAGTAGTAGAAAGATTCAGATAAAGACGCACGGCTAAACCGAAACTTTCTAATACTAGGTCTAGTGTTAGTTCTAGTTTTAGTTCCATACAAATATACAACTATTTAAAATTGCATAACATTTAAAAGTGGACCTTGAAAGCAAAATATTTAGGTTTAGCCGTACCTCTTTTAAGATAGAACGCAACTCAACCCAACCCAACCTAGCTTTAGAACTAACACTAAACTTACAACTAGAAACATTAGGGTTTAGCCGTACGTCTCTTAAGACGGCTAAATCCTAATGATTCTAGGTCTAGTATTACGACTAAGGCTAAATTAGGTTGGGTTGGGTTCTGTCTTAAGAGAGGTATTGCTAACATGATTAAGACAGAACCCAACCCAAACTAGCTTTAGAACTAACACTAAACTTACAACTAGAAACATTAGGGTTTAGCCGTACGTCTCTTAAGACGGCTTAAAGTTTCTAGTTCTAAGTCTAGTATTACTACTAAGGCTAAATTAGGTTGGGTTGGGTTCTGTCTTAAGAGAGGTATGGCTAACATGGTTAAGACAGAACCCAACCCAAACTAGCTTGAGAACTAACACTAGGCTTAGGTTGGGATTTAAACCCAAATGTTTTTCGTTCTAGACCTAGTATTAGCTCAAACATTAATGTTGGATCTATTTCTAGATGTTATTCAGTCTTAAATTGTTGTATACTTATACGGATATAAAACTAGAACTAACACTAGACCTAGAACTAGAAACATTCAGGTTTAGCCGTGCGTCCTCAGACGCACGGCTAAACTGAAACTTTCTGGTTCTAGGTCTAGTGTTAGTTCTAGTTTTAATTCTTATTTAGCTCTAAATTGTGGTAAATTCTTCTTGAACTAAAAGTAGAACTTACAACCTAGCTTTAGTACTAACCCTAGAACTAGAAACATTAGGGTTTAGCCGTACGTCTCTTAAGACGGCTAAACCCTAATGTTTTTAGTTCTAAGTCTTGTGTTAGTTCTAAAGCTGGGTTGGGTTGGGTTCCAGCTTAAAAGGTATGGCTAAACCCAAATGTTTCTAATTCTAGATCCAAAGTTAGATCTAATGTGCCCTAAAAGTGGGGAGAAAAATTCTAATTGTAAGTCTAATGTTACTACTCATTACAAAGTAGGTACAGGTTAGGTTTAGGATAGCGCAGGATATCCATCTTCCAACCAAGAATTGTATTAGAAAAATCTTCATTTATTTAATAGTTAATAATATCTCCGTAATACTTTTATTCGATATTGCTCCATTTTTACAACGTTATCTTGCAAATGGTATGTTTACCACAAATCTTTGATCCCCATCTCGTTTTGTGGTTTCTTATCGCGTTCGGTTTCTTCGTTCAGGATTCGTCTTGTTCATAGAATCGTGTCAGTTTATTTGAAACAAATTCAAATTCTTCTTCAATTCAAATATTGTTAAGGTTATTTATGGTGTTTGTTTATGATAGGGGAAGAGTGATTGAATTTTTTGAAAAAAATGTTCCAACATTAAATAATGTAGCGGTACAAATGGTGGGTTGTCTGAATATCCAATTAGTCTCTTGGCACGTGCCCTGTCAACTGTTAAACGCCGGCAATTAGTTATATCTTGCTTGTAACGGTTGTTGGTAGCAAGTATAAAAATCGCGAAATGTATATCTACTGCGTTACGATCTTAAGAGCGTGCGGCACACCTTCCGTGTTGCTTGCTTGCTCTCGCAGATTAAATGTGTGCCGTTTAGATATCGAACTTGCATTTTACTAAAAAAAAATCAACAATTTTCTTTTTAATTAATATCATCCAAGAACCAATCTTCCACAATTTACCACACCAATTTAACATTTATTAGTTAAAGAAAAATATGTCGTTTCGTAACATCTTTTTTTTTTGTTATTAATAGATTAATGATGAGGCTTTGAGTGAGACTTATTTCTTATCCATCCTTCGCAAGGTCATGCCAACGACCTCCTCTTTTCTCCTGAGTTTGCTGAGCGCCATGCACACGCAGTATACGGTCGTTTCACTTCCTTGCGAAGCCATAGATAAGAACTAGCTCAGCTCAGCGGCAGATTTGCATACTCGACGTGCATCTGCCGCTTCGTATTTTCCCCCTACCCATTTTCAGGTACGTTTTTAATAACGCAAAACATTCCTCGAAGATCAACGATTGCCCTAAAGACACATCCCATAAACGGGGATAGCGCAAGCGCTATTCGGGGATTGCGTGCGATTTTCGTTCATTAATAAATGTCGGCGGGGTAAGGGAAAAAAACTCATCATGAGAATGCGCGAACGGCGATGTCCGGGAAGAGAGAACGACGTGGTAACGATTATTGCTTAGCAAAAAGGGCCGTATTGGCCTCCGTATCGACTAAATTGGCTCTGGTAAGTGTCGTCTTATCGGAGTCGTTGGTCAGTTATGGTCGTTTTTATACCTTTAGGCTTAATTTATGGTTTCTGTAGGAAGTGTTATGGTAATGATTGTTAATCTTTACCTTGTAGCTAACTTTCTTCCTTGTTACCAATCAATCTTAGCAGTTTAATGACATTTTTTTAAGTTAATCCATTTAGATTGCGTTTTAAACCTCTTAAAGAAGGTAATCAGTGATGTATCAATTATTCAGGATTATATTTCATCTTACTCTCGACATTTAGGACCATATCGTGCATTCACCCGGAAACCAACACTAGCTTATCCTTTAAATCAAATGTAAACAAAATCTTGGAAAACAGGTTAGTTTTGCTCTTGAGATATGTACAAAGATTTAGCATAATGAGTACAGGTGACTCAAGTAATGTCTTGGAACCTAAAACTTAAAAATAATTGTAATATTAATCTCATCAATTTTTTTCATGCTTGGGGAATAATCTTTCAATTTGTCTCTCTATTTCTCTCTCATCCAACTGTGAACTACAACCTAACTTTAGTACTAACCAGAAACATTAGGATTTAGCCGTACGTCTTTTAAGACGGCTAAACCCTAATGTTTTTAGTTCTAAGTTTAGTGTCAGTTCTAAATCTAGGTTAGGTTGGGTTTCGTCTTAAGATATAAACGGGTAAACTCGAACGATTCTAGATCTAGTTCTATCCAGATTTTTAGTTTTAGATAGTGTTAGTTAAAATAACATTGAGACGTAGAAATAACACTAAATTTAAAACTAACAACCAATATTTAGTGCCAACAAGTTAGTTGGGTTAAGATTAATGGCTTAACCCAACCCATCTAAAACGTACCACTAATTAGTTACTTAGGTTGGATTGGGTTCAAATCAAGTTAATGGTTCAAGCCAACGCAATTAATAAATAGCTAGTTGGGTTAGGCTAAAATTAATAGCTCATCTCAACCCCCATTAATATCTAGGATTAATTGATTAGGTGATAGGGTTGATGCAACTAATATTTAGTGCTAACTAGCTAATTGGGTTAAGATTAATGGCTCAACCCAACCCAATTAATATCTAGCACTAACAAGTTAGTTGGGTTGGGTTGGGTTTAAACAAGGTTGAACCCAACCCAATTAATATTTAAAATTAACAAGGTAATTGGATTGAATTAAACTTAATGGCTCAACTCAACCCGATTAATATCTAACCCTTAATTAACCAGTTGGGTTTGGTTCAGATAAATTTGATGGCTCAACCCAACCCAACCCAAAATTTTATGCTGCTTATGATCTTCAATTAATATCTATTATTAACATAAAGTATTTAAAAAATCGCAAATTAAAAGTTTTAATTCTTCAGCTGCATTCTTTCTGCCAAAGAGCAATTGCCACAAATTTACCGAATTAGTTCCTTTTAACGTGAACGTACTGTACATAATGAATAAATACTACAACAACTGATCATCCTGATCATGATAAAAATTCGGTTCAAATAGCTAATAATTTGTTACCTTACACAACTGAATTATGATAAAGAATTCTCACACAGGATTAAGGAGGATTCACATCATACTTTGAATACTTTGAAATGATCAAAAATGACTTTACGAACACTTTATGTCTTAGTATAAACTTTTTAATAAGGATGTTATAAATTAGCTGAGTCTTATTAGATTGTGTTGATTCGTCTAATTTCTATTCCATTTTGAGATTTATAATCCGATTCGCAACAGATTCTCTATTTTCTTAATTTAAGATGATTAAGATTTAGAAAATTTTTTTCGTTAAGTGTAATATTCGCATATATTTTTTATAAAATGAAATTGTTTTTTGTGATTTTTTTAAAAATTTGTCTATATTTTATATTTTTATAAATAGATTGTTTTTATTACTTCCATATTTAGTCAAATCAGCTTAATCAGTAAAATAGATTTTTTAGACGGATTCGGCTGTTCAATTTGATACTTTAAGCAGTGCAATGATCATCAAACATCAAACCATATTCTTGGTCAATCGACGCTATTAATATCGTTATTTCTAGAAAAGCTTTATTTTAGCAAAAACACGAACACATTCCCATTTTTCAATAAAGATTTGCTCTTTTCTTTAGAAAACTTTTCCTGATATTATTCAGAATGCAAAATAACCTCCTTAATTTCGTTATCGGTCTCTCTCCAGTTTTTTAGAAAACATTGGCCAACCACTTACACTGCATTCACGAGATTGATGAGCACAACTCAACTCATGTTTAATGCTAGGTAGCTAGTTAAGTTGGCTTGGATTAAAATTATGGCTCAGCCAAAGCCATTTAATATCTAAAGATAAGTAGCACGTTGGGTTGGGTTGCATTCAGATAAAGTTGATGGCGTAACCCAACCCAACTAATATTTTATGTATCTAGCTAGTTGGGTTTTGTCACTTATATCTAGTGTTAACGTAAAATAGCAAATCAAACGTTTAAATTGGTCTGGTGCATCATTTCTATCCAAAAGAAATTCACGATCACGCACGTTCACGTGAGTGGTACAAAAATTGATGCTCGCTCATGGTGAGTCACGCATGACCCATCGTGATTCATTTAATTTGAACATCTCTAATTTAGTGATACATATCTTAAGACCAAACTCAACCCAACTTAGCTTTAGAATCAACACTGGAGTTAGAACTAGAATCATTAGGGTTTAGCCGTTTTAAGACTAAAATTTTAATGTTAAAGCTGAGTTGTAGGTCTAGTATTAGTTATACTTTTAGTTCCAGAAGAATTTACAATAATCTATGGTTAAATATGAATTAAAACTAGAACTAACACTAGACCTAGTACTAGAAAGTTCCGGTTTAGCCGTGCCTCTGAAGACGCACGGCTAAACCTGAATATTTCTAGTACTAGGTCTAGTGTTAGTTCTAGTTTTAACTACCAATCAGTGCTTGATTGTTGTAAAAAAAACCATCATATCTTATAGATCTAGTATTAGTATTAGTTATAGTGTCTTCTCTTTGAGAATGAAGAAATGACTTGTATATCAAATTAAAGATTGAATCTTCCTCTTTCAAATGATTAATAACTCGTTGTTTCAATTTGAAATCGATTCCATCTAAGAAACGTTAAAGGATGATGTAATTTTGATGTCTTAGTAGAATGACGAAAAAAAATCATAAAATTTGAAAGATCATGGAGGTCTTATTTTTGAATATGAAGAAATGACTTATACATATAAGCAGAAAGCTCTGAGCTTTTTTAATTCAAAGTGTTTCGCAGTATCGACTCCTTTTGACGTTTTTGATCAATCTGTGAATATGCAAATATGTTTGGTATGTTTGGTTTGGTGGGGGGTCGGTCAGGAAGCGGAATCAGCCAAAAATCGAGTTATACACTCGCATTTAACATCTCAAACCATACTCCTCATTCCATACATACATGCAAATACGTACCTATACAACAAAATTTTCATTTTCAATCCATGATAGCCACATTAAGCAGCATATTGCTCAAATCTGTAAATGGTAGTTTCCACTTTCTCTACATGAACATGCTAAACATGTATAATCTACGACTAGAGTTGCAGTTATGAATAATCATAACATAATATCATAACATATTATGCAAAATAAGAAATTATCTATGGCACATTAAATCTATATCAAATTATCGATAAAGCATCATAAGATTCATTTATATATCTCAAATCGTTCTTGAGATACAACATCTTAAACACACCTATATATATATAAGCACAGAAAATTGTTGGTTCAAAGTTGAGTTTAAAAAAATTATCCCAACGATGCATAAAATCATAGAAATCAAAGAAGAAACAATGGAAGCACTTTAGCAGCAATTTGATGACGATTATCTTTACCCGGCATTCATTTCTTCATTATTACCATACAACTTACTTTAAGCAGTGCAATGATCATCAAACATCAAACCATATTCTTGGTCAATCGACGCTATTAATATCGTTAGTTCTAGAAAAGCTTTATTTTAGCAAAAACACGAACACATTCCCATTTTTCAATAAAGTTTTGCTCTTTTCTTTAGAAAATATTTCTTGATATTTTTCAAAATGCAAAATAATCTCCTTAATTTCATTGTCGGTCTCTCTCCAGTTTTTTAGAAAACATTGGCCAACCATTTACACTGCATTCACGAGATTGATGAACACAACTCAACTCATATTTAATGCTAGGTAGCTAGTTAGGTTGGCTTGGATTAAAATTATGGCTCAGCCAAAGCCATTTAATATCTAAAGATAAGTAGCACGTTGGGTTGGGTTGCATTCAGATAAAGTTGATGGCGTAACCCGACCCAACTAATATTTTATGTATCTAGCTAGTTGGGTTTTGTCACTTATATCTAGTGTTAACGTAAAATAGCAAATCAAACGTTTAAATTGGTCTGGTGCATCATTTCTATCCAAAAGAAATTCACGATCACGCACGTTCACGTGAGTGGTACAAAAATTGATGCTCGCTCACGGTGGGTCACGCATGACCCATCGTGATTCACCTAATTTGAACATTTCTAGTTTAGCGATACATATCTTAAGACGGAACTCAACCCAACTTAGCTTTAGAATCAACGCTGGAGTTAGAACTAGAATCATTAGGGTTTAGCCGTTTTAAGACTAAAATTTTAATTAGGGTCTATATAAAAAATTTACTTCTGGTGATAATTAAAATTTATTTTTTTAAACTAGTTTCGAGCCCTGCTCTTTTTCAGTAGATTCCTACAGGTTTACAACATACGAAAATGAACATATTAATATAAAAATAAAATAGTAAAATCTTACGGAATTATTAACAAATTAGAAAAATTAATTAAAATGTTTCAAAAGTTATGTCAAAAGTTATTGTGTGACGTTATGTTATCTACTGAAGAAGAGCAAGGCTCGAAACTAGTTTAGAAAAATAAATTTTAATTATCACCAGAAGTAAATTTTTTATATAGACCCTAATTTAATAATTGGTGAAAAAAGGACAAGAAAAATTATTTTTATATTACTCAATGGCTAATACGGTCAACAATATCCTGACTTACAAGCGTACGACATATAAAATAAAACTACAACTACAACACATAAAATTTCTAAGAATCTGTTTAACAGAGGGGTTATTTCCAAAATTTACTAACAAGAAATATCCACAACATATGAAAAGTGATATGGTTAATAAAATGAAAATTCAACATATACGTATAACCCTAAATAACCATTACAAGAAACTTAACGAACTCAACATTAAACTTTATAAATGCTACCAGGATTTAAATAATCAATATCATTACATTGAAATCGAAGAAATTATCAAAGAAGCTAAATTAGATGATACAATAATTCTTAATGAAATTCACAAAAAGAAACTAAAAAAACTAAATAAGTTGAGAACAGAAAAAGAAAGAGAAAAGAATTAACATCAAACAAACAAACTAGGAGAAATTCATAAATTTTTTCCCAAAGTAACAAATACTTCAAACGTGATTTTCACAGAACAAGAAAGAAGATTCATGGAAAAAGGTCTGAAATATGCTCCAAAAAGAGAAATTAACCTCCCAATACTGGCAATGGAACTTCAGGCAGCTATCAAAGGATACGAAAAGGAAAACATTATGAATAAGGAGATTCAACAAATGCTAACTAAAGAAGAAAAGAGACAAACAAACAAACAAACAATAAGAAATGGAGAAGAGGAAAAGGAACAAAAAATTATTATAAACATCAAGCGGAAAATTAAAGAAAACGAATTAATAGTTACTCCTGCAGACAAAAACGCAGGAATGATAATTTGAACCAAAGATCTCTACATAAATAAGACTGAAAGCTTTATGAAAGACAATAACTTTAAAACTATCAATAAAAACCCCACAAACAATTTTCACAAAAATGTAAAATCAATAATTAAAGAAAACAAAACGACAATAACAGAAAATGGAGGTACCTTGATCTATGAATCCGCAAACCCCTAAATTGTATGCACTACCGAAAGTTCACAAAAATGGATTACCAATAAGACCCATTAATAACCTCCATTGAATCCAACACATACAAACTCGCAAAACTTTTACAAAAATTTATAATAAATGACATCAATTTTAAACCAAAATATACCATAATTAATCGTTACCAACTTCCTGATTTAATTGACAAAATACAGCTACCAGAAGGTTTCAAAATGATCTCATTTGATGTCAATAACCTATATACAAACGTACTCATAACTGACACGATAACGATATTAGAAGAAATATTAAAGATTGACCTCAAAAACAAAGACAAAACTCGCTCCATCTTAACGCTATTAAAACTATGCTTAGAACAAAATTTTTGTATCTTTAACGATAAATACTATCAATATCTAGATGGATTACCAATGGGATCACCATTAAGTAGTGTGATGGCAGATTTTTTCATGGACAACCTAGAGAAAAATCAAATTATGTGTGACAAAAACCCTTATAGAGACGATATTATCCTATGGACAAGATACGTGGACGACATTTTAGTACTGATTAAAGACAACCAACATATTAATAATCTTCATAAATACATTAACAGTTTACACCCCAATATTAACTTCACTATCGAGACTGAAAACAATCAAAATTTAAATTTCTTAGACTATACACTACGACATTCAAACAACAAAATTAATTATGACATTTACAGAAAACCTACACAAACTAGTACCACCATCCCATTCGATTCTCATCATGATGAAACTCATAAAATGGTAGCTTATATACAAAGAGCTTTCCATTTAAAATTGGAACAACAAGACCTAGAAAAAGAGATCGAAATTATCCACCAAATTGCAAGCGAAAACAGTTTCCCACCGACATTTATCCAACGAATATTTTCGAAAATACAAAACAAATACAATCTTCAAGAAACAACTTCCCTATCCGACCGAAAACCTGATACACCAACAACGTACAGATCCATAACTTACCCAGGAGAAATATCCCATAAAATCAAGAAAATGTTCCATGGTTCAAATAACAATGACATTTAAAAACAAAAACAATCTGAAGGCATTATTAGTTAATAACAAAAACAAGACTACAACTCTCGCTAAAAGTGGCATATAGCAATTGCAATGTGGGACCTGTTCAGCCACATACATAGGTGAGGTGAAACGGGGAGAAGTATCCAAACAAGGCTTAAAGAACATAAAAACAGTTCAAAATCGGCATTCGGAAAACATCAAATTTTCAACAAGCACGAATTTGACGAAAATAAAAATATTAAATTACTACACCAACTTAATAAAAGCAACCTTATGGAAATAATGGAAATGTACGAAATCAACAAGTTTATTGAAATTAACAGTAATATTATAAGCCTTAATGAACAAATTATCCCGACCCAAAAACCAATCTATAGTTGCCTGCGAGACCCGTACCTAAAACACAAAAATGTTTGTAAAAAAAACATCATATCTTATAGATCTAGCATTAGTATTAGTTATAGTGTCTTCTCTTTGAGAATGAAGAAATTACTTGTATATCAAATTGAAGATTGAATCTTCCTCTTTCAAATGATTAATAACTCGTTGTTTCAATTTGAAATCGATTCCATCTAAGAAACGTTAAAGGATGATGTGATTTTGATGTCTTAGTAGAATGACGAAAAAAAATCATAAAATTTGAAAGATCATGGAGGTCTTATTTTTGAAAATGAAGAAATGACTTATACATATAAGCAGAAAGCTCTGAGCTTTCTTAATCCAAAGTGTTTGGCAGTATCGACTCCTTTTGACGTTTTTGATCAATTTGTGAATATGCAAATATGTTTGGTATGTTTGGTTTGGTGGGGGGTTGATCAGGACGCGAAATCAGCCAAAAATCGAGTTATACACTCGCATTTAACATCTCAAACCATACTCCTCATTCCATACATACATGCAAATATGTACCTATACCACAAAATTTTCATTTTCAATCCATGATAGCCACATTAAGCAGCATATTGCTCAAATCTGTAAACGGTAGTTTCCACTTTCTCTACATGAACATGCTAAACATGTATAATCTACGACTAGAGTTGCAGTTATGAATAATCATAACATAATATCATAACATATTATGCAAAATAAGAAATTATCTATGGCACATTAAATCTATATCAAATTATCGATAAAGCATCATAAGATTCATTTATATATCTCAAATCGTTCTTGAGATACAACATCTTAAACACATACCTATATATATAAGCACAAAAAATTGTTGGTTCAAAGTTGAGTTTAAAAAAATTATCCCAACGATGCATAAAATCATAGAAATCAAAGAAGAAACAATGGAAGCACTTTAGCAGCAATTTGATGATGATTATCTTTACCCGGCATTCACTTCTTCATTATTACCATACAACTTACTTTAAGCAGTGCAATGATCATCAAACATCAAACCATATTCTTGGTCAATCGACGCTATTAATATAGTTAGTTCTAGAAAAGCTTTATTTTAGCAGAAACACGAACACATTCCCATTTTTCAATAGAGATTTGCTCTTTTCTTTAGAAAATATTTCTTGATATTTTTCAAAATGCAAAATAATCTCCTTAATTTCATTGTCGGTCTCTTTCCAGTTTTTTAGAAAACATTGGCCAACCACTTACACTGCATTCACGAGATTGATGAACGCAACTCAACTCATATTTAATGCTAGGTAGCTAGTTAGGTTGGCTTGGATTAAAATTATGGCTCAGCCAAACCCATTTAATATCTGAAGATAAGTAGCTCTTTGGGTTGGGTTGTAATCAGATAAAGTTGATGGCGTAACCCGACCCAACTAATATTTTATGTATCTAGCTAGTTTGGTTTTGTCACTAATATCTAGTGTTAACGTAAAAAAGCAAATCAAACGTTTAAATTGGTCTGGTGCATCATTTCTATCCAAAAGAAATTCACGATCACGCACGCTCACGTGAGTGGTACAAAAATTGATGCTCGCTCATGGTGAGTCACGCATGACCCATCGTGATTCATTTAATTTGAACATCTCTAGTTTAGCGATACATATCTTAAGACGGAACTCAACTCAACTTAGCTTTAGAACCAACGCTGGAGTTAGAACTAGAATCATTAGGGTTTAGCCGTTTTAAGACTAAAATTTTAATGCTAGAGTTAGGTTGTAGGTCTAGTATTAGTTATACTTTTAGTTCCAGAAGAATTTACAATAATCTATGGTTAAATATGAATTAAAACTAGAACTAACACTAGACCTAGTACTAAAAGTTTCGGTTTAACCTGAACCTAAACCTGAATCTTTCTAGTACTAGGTCTAGTGTTAGTTCTAGTTTTAACTACCAATCAGTGCTTGATTGTTGTAAATTCTTGTTGTAAAAAAACCATCATATCTTATAGATTTAGTATTAGTATTAGTTATAGTGTCTTCTCTTTGAGAATGAAGAAATGACTTGTATATCAAATTAAAGATTGAATCTTCCTCTTTCAAATGATTAATAACTCGTTGTTTCAATTTGAAATCGATTCCATCTAAGAAACGTTAAAGGATTATGTAATTTTGATGTCTTAGTAGAATGACGAAAAAAAATCATAAAATTTGAAAGATCATGGAGGTCTTATTTTTGAAAATGAAGAAATGACTTATACATATAAGCAGAAAGCTCTGAGCTTTCTTAATCCAAAGTGTTTCGCAGTATCGACTCCTTTTGACGTTTTTGATCAATCTGTGAATATGCAAATATGTTTGGTATGTTTGGTTTGGTGGGGGGTCGATCAGGAAGCGAAATCAGCCAAAAATCGAGTTATACACTCGCATTTAACATCTCAAACCATACTCCTCTTTCCATACATACATGCAAATACGTACCTATACGACAAAATTTTCATTTTCAATCCATGATAGCCACATTAAGCAGCATATTGCTCAAATCTGTAAACGGTAGTTTCCACTTTCTCTACATGAACATGCTAAACATGTATAATCTACGACTAGAGTTGCAGTTATGAATAATCATAACATAATATCTTAACATATTATGCAAAATAAGAAATTATCTATGGCACATTAAATCTATATCAAATTATCGATAAAGCATCATAAGATTCATTTATATATCTGAAATCGTTCTTGAGATACAACATCTTAAACACATACCTATATATATATATATAAGCACAGAAAATTGTTGGTTCAAAGTTGAGTTTAAAAAAATTATCCCAACGATGCATAAAATCATAGAAATCAAAGAAGAAACAATGGAAGCACTTTAGCAGCAATTTGATGCCGATTATCTTTACCCGGCATTCACTTCTTCATTATTACCATACAACTTACTTTAAGCAGTGCAATGATCATCAAACATCAAACCATATTCTTGGTCAATCGACGCTATTAATATAGTTAGTTCTAGAAAAGCTTTATTTTAGCAGAAACACGAACACATTCCCATTTTTCAATAGAGATTTGCTCTTTTCTTTAGAAAATATTTCTTGATATTTTTCAAAATGCAAAATAATCTCCTTAATTTCATTGTCGGTCTCTCTCCAGTTTTTTAGAAAACATTGGCCAACCACTTACACTGCATTCACGAGATTGATGAACGCAACTCAACTCATATTTAATGCTAGGTAGCTAGTTAGGTTGGCTTGGATTAAAATTATGGCTCAGCCAAACCCATTTAATATCTGAAGATAAGTAGCTCTTTGGGTTGGGTTGTAATCAGATAAAGTTGATGGCGTAACCCGACCCAACTAATATTTTATGTAGCTAGCTAGTTTGGTTTTGTCACTAATATCTAGTGTTAACGTAAAATAGCAAATCAAACGTTTAAATTGGTCTGGTGCATTATTTCTATCCAAAAGAAATTCACGATCACGCACGTTCACGTGAGTGGTACAAAAATTGATGCTCGCTCACGGTGGGTCACGCATGACCCATCGTGATTCACCTAATTTGAACATCCCTAGTTTAGCGATACATATCTTAAGACGGATCTCAACCCAACTTAGCTTTAGAACCAACGCTGGAGTTAGAACTAGAATCATTAGGGTTTAGCCGTTTTAAGACTAAAATTTTAATGCTAGAGTTAGGTTGTAGGTCTAGTATTAGTTATACTTTTAGTTCCAGAAGAATTTACAATAATCTATGGTTAAATATGAATTAAAACTAGAACTAACACTAGACCTAGTACTAGAAAGTTCCGGTTTAGCCGTGCGTCTGAAGACGCACGGCTAAACCTGAATCTTTCTAGTACTAGGTCTAGTGTTAGTTCTAGTTTTAACTACCAATCAGTGCTTGATTGTTGTAAATTCTTGTTGTAAAAAAAAACCATCATATCTTATAGATCTAGTATTAGTATTAGTTATAGTGTCTTCTCTTTGAGAATGAAGAAATGACTTGTATATCAAATTGAAGATTGAATCCTCCTCTTTCAAATGATTAATAACTCGTTGTTTCAATCTGAAATCGATTCCATCTAAGAAACGTTAAAGGATGATGTAATTCTGATGTCTTAGTAGAATCACGAAAAAGAAACATAAAATTTGAAAGATCATGGGGGTCTTATTTTTGAAAATGAAGAAATGACTTATACATATAAGCAGAAAGCTCTAAGCCTTCTTAATCCAAAGTGTTTGGCAGTATCGACTCCTTTTGATGTTTTTGATCAATCGGTGAATATGCAAATATGTTTGGTATGTTTGGTTTGGTGGGGGGTCGGTCAGGAAGCGGAATCAGCCAAAAATCGAGTTATACACTCGCATTTAACATCTCAAACCATACTCCTCTTTCCATACATACATGCAAATACGTATCTATACGACAAAATTTTCATTTTCAATCCATGATAGCCACATTAAGCAGCATATTGCTCAAATCTGTAAACGGTAGTTTCCACTTTCTCTACATGAACATGCTAAACATGTATAATCTACGACTAGAGTTGCAGTTATGAATAATCATAACATTATATCATAACATATTATGCAAAATAAGAAATTATCTATGGCTCATTAAGTCTATATCAAATTATCGATAAAGCATCATAAGATTCATTTATATATCTCAAATCGTTCTTGAGATACAACATCTTAAACACATATCTATATATAAGCACAGAAAATTTTTGGTTCAAAGTTGAGTTTAAAAAAATTATCCCAACGATGCATAAAATCATAGACATCAAAGAAGCAACAGTGGAAGCACTTTAGCAGCAATTTAATGACGATTATCTTTACCCGGCATTCATTTCTTCCTTATTACCATACAACTTACTTTAAGCAGAGCAATGATCATCAAACATCAAACCATATTCTTGGTCAATCGACGCAATTAATATCGTTAGTTCTAGAAAAGCTTTATTTTAGCAGAAACACGAACACATTCCCATTTTTCAATAAAGTTTTGCTGTTTTCTTTAGAAAATATTTCTTGATATTTTTCAAAATGCAAAATAATTTCCTTAATTTAATTGTCGGTCTCTCTCCAGTTTTTTTAGAAAACATTGGCCAACCACTTACACTGCATTCACGAGATTGATGAACGCAACTCAACTCATATTTAATGCTAGGTAGCTAGTTAGGTTGGCTTGGATTAAAATTATGGCTCAGCCAAACCCATTTAATATAAGTAAGATAAGTAGCTCTTTGGGTTGGGTTGTAATCAGATAAAGTTGATGGCGTAACCCGACCCAACTAATATTTTATGTATCTAGCTAGTTTGGTTTTGTCACTAATATCTAGTGTTAACGTAAAAAAGCAAATCAAACGTTTAAATTGGTCTGGTGCATCATTTCTATCCAGAAGCATTTCACGATCACGCACGTTCACGTGAGTGGTACAAAAATTGATGCCCGCTCACGGTGAGTCACGCATGACCCATCGTGATTCACCTAATTCGAACATCTCTAGTTTAGCGATACATATTTTAAGACGGAACTCAACCCAACTTTGCTTTAGAACCAACGCTGGAGTTAGAACTAGAATCATTAGGGTCTCTTAAGACGGCTAAACCCTAATGTTTCTAGTTCTAAGTCTAGTGTGAGTTTCAAAACTAGTTTGGATTGGGTTCTGTCTTAGCCATTTTAACCATACCTCTTTTAAGACAGAGCCCAACCCAACCTAACCTAGCCTTAGTACTAATACTAGACATAGAACTAGAAACATTAGGATTTAGCCGTCTTAAGAGACGTGCGGCTAAACCCTAATGTTTCTAGTTGTAAGTTTAGTGTTAGTTCTAAAGCTAGGTGTGGTTGGGTTGAGCTGCATTCTGTCTTAAAAGAGGTACGGCTAATAACCCAAATATTTTGCGTTCTATGTCCACTTTTAAATGTTATTCCATTTTAAATAGTTGTATATTTGTTTGGAACTAAAACTCGTCTGAAAAAGGTTTGAAGACGCACGGCTAAACCTGAATCTTTCTAGTACTAGGTTTAGTGTTAGTTTTAGTTTTCATTCTTACTTAGCTCTAGATTGTTGTAAATTCTTCTGGAACTAAAAGTATACCTAACACTAGACCTTCAGCCTAGCTTTATTACCAATACTAGACCTAGAACTAGAAACATTAGTTACTTCAATTCAAATACACAAGATTGGGTTGAGTTGGGTTTAACTAACGAAGACCTCTGCAATGAATAGTTTCTGCAAAATACAGCACTTTACGAACTGATTTGGTAACCTTGTATATTAAATTGAAGTAAAAGTCTTTAGACATACAAGCTAAACCCAAAACTGTTTATTTCAAACGTGTTCTAAAAGAAAGTAATCTCCTGAGTAACAAAGATGATCAAAGAAGTCGTTCCTAGTGGGTGTAATAACTTTGTTAATTAAACCTCATATTTAATTACTCCCCAGGAATTCACCGTTCGTCGCATTATTGTGTTATGAAATTATCCGGACGAATTAGCGTTGAAAATTGTGTGAAAATAACGCGGTTTTTCCACAAAAGGTTATAATGTCAAAATTAAACCAACGTAACGGGATAGATCTTACGCGCAAGATGCGATTAAAATTTTTTTTCCTTAATAATTACTTACCGGTTAATTGACAAATCTTTTTCATCAAATTGCGGGCTTAATTAAACTTTTGCACTCATTACTCATTACGCTTTAATGATGAAGATAAAATGTGTTAAAAACTGTTCCTAAAAAAAGTACAGTTTAAGTAAATTAAGATCAATTTATATTTATATGAAAATATTTATAACAATCTTTCTAGATTAATCTACGCAGAATAAATCAATCTATTTTAGGATGTTATTTTCATTTTACGGGTCCAATTAGGAAGATGAAAAAGTGGTGGCGCGATCGCCATCAAGGACGTTTAAATTAATCACTTTCCCCGGTGATTCCCACATAGCTTATATTCACCAGTACGTAAAGAGCAATTTTCTGATACCTAGAAAAAGAAAATAAACTAAAACCTTTGTTGATTTCCTCTAAACACCCGCCTCAAGAGAGATATTATGCAACCATTAGTATAATGGGTCGACGACATCGAGAATAGCGTTATTATCGTGTTTTTATTCGCAATTCAATCCTAATCTTTCTTCTTTAAGGCGAAAGCAATAAGAAATCATTTCTTTCACTACTTAATACACCGTGATTAGAGAATTTAGACCAGAAAAAAAGAATGATTAGAGAGTTATCACACGTTAGAAGATTTAAATACGTTTGAGATACTTTATAACAAAAACAAAATAATCTTTGTGTAAAATGTTTAGAGGTGATGATAATATGGGACGAAGAAAACAAGAGAGGAAAAGCTTCATAAGTAAATCAGGGTGCGGTCGAGTTAGACGTATAATTATTTATTAATTAAAACTTTACAATGAGGTTTCATTGTGAAGCGAGCTACGATCTACATATACCGAGAAAGAAAAAAGATTGTGGTTGATGGAGTCTGTAACACTGGGAAATCGACCTTTAAGGCTTCATTTTTACACCATTAGTCAAGCCGACATTGTATTCTTCCGCAAAGAGATCTTTCACCGTAAAAGAAATTTTTAATCTTACCCACGTTCTTATTCCATCCGTTACCTCCTTAAAATTAAATACTTGATATGCAAGAGAACTACTCAATCAATTTTCATTAATTATGTCTGATTCGAAAACTTTAATTCATTTTTAATGATATTGCTTTGCTTTTTTAGAAGAATTAACATTGAAATTGGAACTAAAGACATAGAAACAGATAGGTTTTAGCATCCTAAGAGATGTTCTGAAGTCGCATGGTTAAACCCAATCCAACCCAACCTTGTATATTTGAACTGAAGCAAAAATAGAATTTAATAAAAAAAAAAAATAGAAAAGAAGACGTTACTCGAATGTTCTAGTTCTAGATGAAGAGTTAACTAACACTGGACCTAGAAGTGGAAAGTTTTGGACGAAGTATTACTGCAAATGCGTAAACTACCTACTATTAACGCCTAAGATACTCTTCTACTTTTCCGACCCTCAGTCAAAAAGGAAAATAGTTTAATTCATTGAACCACTTTATTACTCCAAAGTACCTGCGACGCGGGGAGAAGAAAAAAGATCATTTTTTTTTCTCTCCCCCTCAGCACGGTAATTTATGTTGTACTCTCCCTCATGATTGTTCTTCTTCTGCCTAATATCCCTCCGTTATTACCATCTCCTTCTCTCCTCTCATCTCTTCGTTCTACTTCTCCTGAACGACTTATGGCCTTCCAGTTATCATCATTTTCCATCAGCACTTGGCCAATATTGTCCTTAGTGATCGGACGTCTGCACTAATTGTCACATAACAATTAAATTTTTCACATTTAAAGATTTTGTGCACCAGAATATCTTCATTGGTGTAGAACCAACACTCGCTTGTGCCTGGTTTTCGTATTTTGTGGAGATATTTTCCATAGATTCCGTATCCACTTTCTTGCTGTCCATTGTTCAACACATCGGATAAATACTTTCGCCCAGCCCTCATACTTGTCCTGACCATGAGTTCTCTTTTGGTTTCTATTCGATATTCCTTTCTTTTCTCCATCACGCTATGCCTTTCCTCCACGAGCAAATCTATGGTAGGCATACTGGTGCAATACCACCGTGCAATATGCGGATATATTTCAGGGCATGTATTTCACCCTGTTTGTATTTCAGGGATTTTCTCCATGTTGATGCTGCATACAAAACCGCGGATACCACTGCTTTTGACTCATCTTTGGTTTTGAGACCTCCCACGTTCGGCAGAACTCTACGCAGGTATTTTCTTGATATGTGAGGTCATTCGCATGTCTTTATCCATATATATCCCCAAATACTTTACCATGGGTTCGGTTTCCACATCACATCCGCTTATCATCATTCTCATTCTATCATTTTCTTCCCTGAAGAAGAAAGCCTCGGCTCCAATTTTTGTCTTAACAACAATAACTAAATCATTGGCGTAGGCAGTATTTGTAGCACTATTCCACTTTCCATTTGCAGCCTTAAAACTTCGTCATAAAAAACGTTCCAAAAGGTGGGTGGGACACCGCTTGTAATCTTCCTCATCATACTATTCGGAGCTATTATACTCCTTTCTAACAGGTACGTTTGAACAATCCGTATGATATATTGGCTGACATTTCCCCCTTTCAGAGCCGACATTATGCCCTTGCATGGAGCAGTATTAAAATCGTTCTCAATGTCTAATATTATCATGATGCACAATTCCTGATGTTTCAGCGACTTTATCTTTATTTTAACTACAACACCTTGCACATTTTTGATTGCATCCATGGTTAATCTACCTTCTCTAAATCTCTAAAACCGAATTGATTATCACCAATCAAATCTTTTTCCACCATTTCCTTATGGAGTCTAATCCTGATTAAGATTTCCATCAATTTCACTATCGTAGTCTTCAGACGCACGGTCAAATCTTCAATTCAAATATATAGGTTACCAAATCAGTTTGTAGAGTGTTCTATTTCAGAAAATGCTATCAGTTACCCTAACTTCTCTATGCAGTTGACGCAAACTACTCATTAATCTTCCAACCGAATCAGTTTTATACATGTAACTTGTTGCAACAAGTTTATCCATCGATAGCTGTAACCACAAATCCAAAGGCATAATATCTACTTCATTTGATAACGCATTGATTTCTAGAATTAGAAATATTTGGATTTAGCCGTACCTCTCTTAAGACAGAACGCAATCCAACCCAACCCAATCTAGTTTTAGAACTAACTCTAGACTTAGAACTAGAAATATT
The DNA here is from genome assembly GCA_036711965.1 of Onthophagus sagittarius. NCBI lineage: Eukaryota > Metazoa > Arthropoda > Insecta > Coleoptera > Scarabaeidae > Onthophagus > Onthophagus sagittarius. The sequence goes on along the minus strand of JASERS010000010.1, from coordinate 17,462,938 downwards.
AGGGTTTAGCCGTCTTAAGAGACGTACGGCTAAATCCTAATGATTCTAGTTCTAGGTCTAGTATTAGCACTAAGGCTAGGTTAGGTTGGGTTGGGCTCTATCTTAATAGAGGTATGGCTAACATGGCTAAGACAGAACCCAACCCAACCTAGCCTTAGTACTAACACTAGACTTAGAACTAGAAACATTAGGGTTTAGCCGTCTTAAAAGACGTACAGCTAAATCCTAATGATTCTAGGTCTAGTATTAGTACTAAGGCTAGGTTAGGTTGGGTTGGGCTCTATCTTAATAGAGGTATGGCTAACATGGCTAAGACAGAACTCAACCCAACCTAGCCTTAGTACTAACACTAGACTTAGAACTAGAAACATTAGGGTTTAGCCGTCTTAAAAGACGTACGGCTAAATCCTAATGATTCTAGTTCTAGGTCTAGTATTAGCACTAAGGCTAGGTTGGGTTGGGTTGGGCTCTGTCTTAAGAGAGGTATGGCTAACATGGCTAAGACAGGACCTAACCCAACCTAGTCTTAGTACTAACACTTGACTTAGAACTAGAAACATTAGGGTTTAGCCGTCTTGAAAGACGTACGGCTAAATCCTAATGATTCTAGTTCTAGGTCTAGTATTAGCACTAAGGCTAGGTTGGGTTGGGTTGGGCTCTGTCTTAAGAGAGGTATGGCTAACATGGCTAAGACAGGACCCAACCCAACCTAGTCTTAGTACTAACACTTGACTTAGAACTAGAAACATTAGGGTTTAGCCGCCTTAAAAGACGTACGGCTAAATCCTAATGATTCTAGGTCTAGTATTAGTACTAAGGCTAGGTTAGGTTGGGTTGGGCTTTATCTTAATAGAGGTATGGCTAACATGGCTAAGACAGGACCCAACCCAACCTAGCCTTAGTACTAACACTTGACTTAGAACTAGAAACATTAGGGTTTAGCCGTCTTGAAAGACGTACGGCTAAATCCTAATGATTCTAGTTCTAGGTCTAGTATTAGCACTAAGGCTAGGTTGGATTGGGTTGGGCTCTGTCTTAAGAGAGGTATGGCTAACATGGCTAAGACAGGACCTAACCCAACCTAGTCTTAGTACTAACACTTGACTTAGAACTAGAAACATTAGGGTTTAGCCGTCTTGAAAGACGTACGGCTAAATCCTAATGATTCTAGTTCTAGGTCTAGTATTAGCACTAAGGCTAGGTTGGGTTGGGTTGGGCTCTGTCTTAAGAGAGGTATGGCTAACATGGCTAAGACAGGACCCAACCCAACCTAGTCTTAGTACTAACACTTGACTTAGAACTAGAAACATTAGGGTTTAGCCGTCTTGAAAGACGTACGGCTAAATCCTAATGATTCTAGTTCTAGGTCTAGTATTAGCACTAAGGCTAGGTTGGGTTGGGTTGGGCTCTGTCTTAAGAGAGGTATGGCTAACATGGTTAAGACAGGACCCAACCCAACCTAGTCTTAGTACTAACACTTGACTTAGAACTAGAAACATTAGGGTTTAGCCGCCTTAAAAGACGTACGGCTAAATCCTAATGATTCTAGGTCTAGTATTAGTACTAAGGCTAGGTTAGGTTAGGTTGGGCTTTATCTTAATAGAGGTATGGCTAACATGGCTAAGACAGGACCCAACCCAACCTAGCCTTAGTACTAACACTAGACTTAGAACTAGAAACATTAGGGTTTAGCCGTCTTAAAAGACGTGCGGCTAAATCCTAATGATTCTAGTTCTAGGTCTAGTATTAGCACTAAGGCTAGGTTGGGTTGGGTTGGGCTCTGTCTTAAGAGAGGTATGGCTAACATGGCTAAGACAGGACCCAACCCAACCTAGTCTTAGTACTAACACTTGACTTAGAACTAGAAACATTAGGGTTTAGCCGTCTTAAAAGACGTGCGGCTAAATCCTAATGATTCTAGGTCTAGTATTAGTACTAAGGCTAGATTTAGTCGTCTTACAAACCCAACTCTAATGTTTTTAGTTCTAGATCTAGTATTAATTCTGAAACTAAATTGAGTTCAGTTCCCTTCCATCTTAAAAAACATACTGCTAAACCCAAATATTTCTGACTCAAATTTTCCTCTTTGTAACTTAGTTCGGGGACATACTATATATAAAAAAATCTAAAAAAATTTTCATGTTTGTACAAGAAAAATTCTTCACATAGGCGCGAAATTGACCTCAAATTAAAGAGAATTCTTCGGGTTGTATTTTGTAGCTTTAATTTGATTATCGATTACATTCCTTATCGGATATCGATTGAATAACTTTGAGTTTGGAGTCTTAGCATGAAAATGTTCATTGTCTGTGGGCAACGGTACAACCGGAGAGGAGGCAGCCGAGGCTCCGGACGCCAGCCGCGTTCTCCGGATTTATTAATAACAAACAAGAGGTCGATTCACGGCTACGCGCCGCGTTACAAATCGATTTTAATTATTTTAACTGTACCAAGAACGGAAGAGTTACGTCCTCAATCTTTTAAACAACAACTATTACATATCACCATAAACATTCACGAATAGACTTTTATTTTATGTCATTATTAAAGGATTACTTATTATTACTATCAATTAATTGTTAACAACGATTTCACACAACATATAACCAAAAAAAAATGATTTTTTTCTTATAACTCTAAATGAGTGACACGATAAGATGGTATAACATATGGGATGCGTCACCTGGTTGTAGTTACGGAGATGGCGGTGATGAAAACGACGATGATTTCGACGAGTTACCGTTAAGTCACAAACATTTCCTTTTAGATGTCTGCCATTACCGTTTTGCAAAATAACCTTTCAATCTGACACAGAACGTTCATTTTCTAAAGAAGAGAACATTACGGAAGCTAGTACGATGAAAAACGTACGCCAGAATGTGTAATTATGTTAATCCGAGTAGCAGTCAAGACTTAATTAAACTCCTAGCGTCGTCGTTGTCGTCGTCTTCGTCGTCGACGTACGATTCTAGTCGTTCTTTGAAATTGAAATTCCGTCGGTGCAATAATTGCATTTCTGGTCTTCGTGGAAGTGAATTAGAGATATTAGAAGGTTATAAGTGATGTGAAATAAGACGTTGTGTCCCGAATGTAGTAATTTCTAGAATTATAATTAAGAAGGTGTAGTTTTGAAGCTAAACTCTTCGGGATAATTCATATTAATAAGAATAAGTCAATTTAAATCCTTCTTCTCCAATAGATTCGTTCTTAATAGTTTCTTTGTCCGAATCTAACGGAATCTCCTCCTCCTCATCTATCTTCAACGCCGTCGTCTTCAATATCTTCTACATGGTTTCTTTTTCCTGCTTAACTTAGATCGAGCCTAAGCTAAGACCAAGAAGTCTATTTTAAGCCGAGGTTCTCTTTTTGGATCAGTTGAGCCGGCGGGCTTTGCGTGCACCAACGATCGGTAGCGGCAGTTGGCGAACCTGTGAAGACGGCCCAAGTGGCACTTGAAGGTCGGCCATTGACATCAACATCACTCGATTCAAATTAACTTCATCCAGATCCCATTTTACCATCGCACATCGATCTTCGCCCGTTAGGACTTAATAATATTCATTAAAATTCCACGTTAAACTGAAGAAAATCGCAATATGGATATTGATTTTCATTGTGCAAAAAAAATTGCTTTAAACAATTTTTGCACCGTAAGAAAACTCTTGTTTTAACTGTTCACACGTTGGTTAGTTGCTTCCCGTACAAGACTATGGTTTTAAGAAAAATGTCGCAATTAAAAGTCGTCGAGAAATACTTATGTTAATGTCATGATAATTAAATTCCTCTTGAGTTTCAACCTCCCTATGTTTAACTATCGTATCGGGTCAACAACTTACCACAATTCTGTTTTTGTTTTTCTACAAAAGTTAGTCGAAATTTTTCGTGGTGAAACGAGCAGTTTCTTGGTAAATGTTGGCGAAGACGGTGTAACGACCTTCCGCTATGACCACTTGGGCTTTCGTTTGAGGCCACTGACAGCAAAACGTCGAAAAATCTTCAACTCGCGCTGCCCTACAAACGGTAAAACCTATTAAGTTGACGGTCTCTTAGCCGAAAAAAAGAAGACAAAAGTCATCGTCGGGAAGTCGAGCATGAACAAGTTGGAAATGAGACTGTAATAAACTCTCTTAATGAGCCGGACAATTTTATTGTTGAAACGAAAAAAAAAATGAAATTTTAAAGTTGCGTGCTTGGTATGATCGTATACAAGTGTTAACACTGTTAATCTTGTGGATCACATCGTAAATCATCTCGAATAAAGCTAAGGATAACAAATATCCCGCCATAACGTAGCTTTTTTTGTAATAACGCCTCCGTTCAAGATCTCGCGCTGAGATACTGTTGGTAATAGCTACATGCTGAAAGTACCTAAGTATGTTTCATCCTAATACCAATCTAGCGACGGGAAGATTAATGTTGCTCTTCTAATACCACATTATCAGTATTTTAATATTTACATTTTTAAGATTCGACTTCGATTAGATCGTAAATCTTTCTAGTTGTAGTTTTAATTCTTATTTAGCTCTAGATTGTGATAAATTCTTCTGGAACTAAAATTATAAGTAAACCTATAACCTAGCCTTAGAACCAATACTAGATCTAGAACTAGAAACACTAGGGTTTAGCCTTAAGACGGCTAAAACTTAATGTTTCTAATTTTAAGTCTAGTGTTAGTTCTAAAATTAGGTTGGGTTGGGTTTTAAAGCCAAATGATTTTCTTTTTAGCTTTAGCGTTAGTGTTGACACTATTTTTAGTTTTTATTCAGTTTTCAATTATTGTATATTCGTACTGAACTAAAAGTAGAATTAACACTAGACCTAGAACTTGAAAAATTTAGGTTTAGCGGTGCGTTACTTCTAAATGTAGTGTTACTTCTAAAGCTAGTTTGAGTTGAGTTCTGTCTTAACCATGTTAGCCATACCTAACGTGACCATACGTCCCGTTTTGAACGGGACTGTCCCTTTTTAGAGTTACGAGTCCCGGTGTCCCCGAAATGATCCCTGGGACGCAAAATTGTCCCGTTTTCTAAAACCGCGTGAAAATTTTAGTATAGTCTGTACCACGAGAAACGATAGTGACTTGGTATTAGGGCCGTACGTTGACGTTTGTTAGAGTGAAATGGTTGCTTACGAGTTTGTCTGTTGCCTCTACTTTTAGGCGATGAGTCTCGTGACTATCGTTTCTCGTGGTACAGACTATAGCCGAGTTGGGCGGACGCGATCGGTATGCGAGAGCGAGACGGCGTCGTCAGTTGACGGGATGATAGCCGAGAGAAGCGAAGACGTCATCGCTCGCGCTTTGTTGATTAATTTGGACTAATTGTTTCATAGATTTTTCGTGCGCCCAGTTTTCGATATATTTTTTGTTGTTGTTTGATGCTCGTTTACCAAGCAAATAAGTTAAACTTCTTTTGTTTTGGAATCATAACTTAAAATGCCAAAACGCAAGTGTACGTTCAATATTAACTTAGAAGCAAAATATCCGTTTATCAAGCAAATAAATACTTCCTCAGATGTCAGATGTGAAAAGTGTCGTACAGAATTTAGTGTTTCCCATGGTGGTGGGAGTGATATTGAACAGCATTTAAAGTCTGAAAAACATAAAAATGCCGATCGTGCCGCTGCTTCGAGTTCTTCGATGTTAACCTTTTTCAAGAAATCGGCCGCACCAACTTTAAAGGATATGGATATCGCCGCGGCAGAAGGCGTCTGGGCTTATCACACGATACAAGAAAACCACAGTTTTCGCTCTAATGATTGTGCGTCAAAATTAATTCAATCATGTTTTGAACCCAAATTTAAATCAGAAGCTATTGTAGTAAATGTTTTGGCGCCTACAGTAATGAAAGAATTAAAAGATGATCTTGATAAGTCCAATTGTATTACAATACTAAACGACGCTTCAAACCACGGTAACAAGAAAATATACCCTATTCTAGTGCGCTTTTTTCAACCTTACGTAGGTGTGCAAGTAAAAATTTTAGATCTCCAAGACCAACCAGGCGAGACTTCTGACATCATTGTCGATTATTTAAACCAAGTGTTGACATATAATAATTTAACAGCAAAAGTCGTGGCATTTTGCGGAGACAATGCCAACGTCAATTTCGGAGGTGCGGCTAGGCGTGGAACTAACAATGTGTTAACGAAATTACAGTCATCACTGAAAAAGTAATTAATAGGTATTGGATGTGGAGCCCATGTAATTCACAATGCAATAAAATCTGCTGCAGACAGGCTACCCTTAGATTACGAAAGCATTATTGTGAAGATATATTCGTTTTTTTATATTTACACGATTCGAGTTGAAGCTCTAAAGGAGTTTTGCGCCGAAACTGAAACGGAGTATCAACAAATGCTCGGCTACAGCAAAACTAGATGGCTTGCTCTTATGCCTGCCTTGGAAAGAGTTTTAAAAATGTATCAGCCACTAAAAAACTACTTTTTGAGTATTGAAAAATGTCCCTTGTTACTAAAAAACTTTTTTGAAGATCCCACATCCGAATTGTGGCTTTATTTTTTACACGCTCAGTCAGCAAGTTTTCATCAAGCTGTATTGAAACTGGAAGGTCAGACTGTATCGGCAATTGAAGCTGCAAAAGAAATCAATCAACTAAAAGACAATTTGACTCAGAAGCAGACCAATCAGTTTCTTCCATTTATGGTCCGTCAATTAATAGTGAAATCGAAAGATAATGTTTCTGACATAGATGAAGAGTTTGTGAATAGGGTGGTTACAGAATTTTATCAAACAAGCCGTGAATATCTGGAGCAGTGGACTTGCTTTCTTACCAAAGAAATGGAGATATTTTATTGGGCAGATTTAAAAAAGGTCCCCTTATGGACGGACGTTCAAAAATCTCTGGATGTGTTAATTCAAAAGGAATATATTGACTGTAATAAAGATGCAGAAGTTTTTGACGAATTTTCGTTAATTTGTAACTACATTACATCGCACAAAGTAACCGAATGGAATAACCTAAATGTTTCCACGGAAACTCGTTGGGTGGAAGTATTCAAACACTTTCAAGCTAACAATCTTCAGCATAAACATTTTTCTCTTTTAATTGAATATGTTTTATGTTTGCCTGCTACAAATGCTCCAGTAGAAAGAGTATTTTCTATGATGAACAAATTGTGGCCCTCTGAGAAGACCCAGTTACAAATTTCAGTTCTAAAGGCGATGTTGACAATTAAGGTGAATATAAAGAAAACGTGCCAAGAGTTTCATTCTTACTTAAAATCATCACCAGCTGTATTAAAGCAAATTTGTTCTTCTGATAAATATAAGTAAACGTTTGGGGTATATATATATTTTAATTCGTAGCTTTTAACCTAACTGACTTTTTCTGAATAAATAACTTTAAAATAGTGCTTTTTATTTTCTACTTGTTAATTAATCTAAATAAACCAATGTCCCGTTTTGAGTTAAAAAATAAATGGTTACGTTAGCCATACCTCTCTTAAGACAGAGCCCAACCCAACCTAACCTAGCGTTAGTATTAATACTAGACCTAGCATCATTACGATTTACCCGTACGACTTTTAAGACGGCTAAACCCTAATATTTTTTGTTCTAAGTCTAGTGTTAGTACTAAGGCTAGATAGGGTTGGATTCTGTTTTAGCCTTGTTAGACATACCTCTATTAAGACAGAGCCTAACCCAACCTAACCTAGGCTTAATGCTAATATTAGACCTAGAAATAGAATCATTAGGATTTAGCCGTGCGTCTCTTAAGACGGCTAAACCCTAATGTTTCTAGTTCGAAGACTAGTGTTAGTTCTAAAGCTAGGTTGGGTTGGGTTCTGGCTTAACCATGTTAGACATATCTCTCTTAAGACAGAGCCCAACCCAACCCAAGCTAGCATTAGTACTAATACTAGACTTAGAATCATTAGAGTCTAGCCGTACGTCTATTAAAACGGCTAACCCCTAAAGTTTTTAGTTCTAAGACTAGTGTTAGTTCTAAAGCTAGGTTGGGTTGGGTTCTGTCTTAACCATGTTAGACATATCTCTCTTAAGACAGAGCCCAACCCAACCCAACCTAGCCTTAGTGCTAATACTAGACTTAGAACTAGAATCATTAGAATTTAGCCGTACGTCTCTTAAGACGGCTAAACCCTAATGTGTCTGGTTCTAAGTCTAATGTTAGTTCTAAAGCTAGTTTGGGTTGGGTTCTATCTTAACCATGTTAGCCAAACCTCTATTAAGATAGAGCCCAACCCAACCTAACCTAGCCTTAGTGCTAATACTAAACTTAGAAATAGAATCATTAGGATTTAGCCTTACGTTTTTTAAGACGGCTAAACCCTAATGTTTCTAGTTCTAAGTCTAGTGTTAGTACTAAGGCTAGTTTGGGTTGGGTTCTGTCTTAACCATGTTAGACATACCTCTCTTAAGACAGAGCCCAATTATTTGGCATTTGTTAACAGCGTGCTATGTTACGGCTCAGTAATATGGAACCCTTTGTATGCGGTGTATCGTGATCGTATTGAAGCCATTCAACGACGCTTTGTACGTTATTTAGCACACAAATTTCATCTTCCTTACTGCGATTACGATAGGCGTTGCGTAGTCTTCAACTTATTGTCTCAGCAGCAACGTCGATTTGTCTCTGATCTAATCTTCCTTTTCAAGCTTGTTAATGGCATGCTGGATACCCCCGATCTTCTGCCTGAATTGAGCTTAAAGTCCCGCAGCGGCTTACACGTAACAACGCCACATTTCGTGTTAACGTACCTAACACGAACATGTACCAAAACTCGCCATTAGTTCGAATTCTTAATTCCTACAACCAAAACTTCAACCATGTACCTCTCTTCGACATTTCTTTACGTTCTTTTAGAAAATATGTAATATCTAACGTTTAGCGGATGTTTGCTGGTTGAGTTATTGTTTTGTTTACTTTAGTTTATTCTAGAATTTTTATATTAATTTTCATTCTTATAAGGATGCTTTGTTGGGGATATGCTCCCTGTTTGCATCCCGAATATGTATAAATAAATAAACTCAACCTAGCCTTAGTGCTAATACTAGACCTAGAACTAGAATCATTAGGATTTAGCCGTACGTCTCTTAAGACGGCTAAACCCTAATGTTTCTAGTTCTAGGTCTAGTATTAGCACTAAGGGTAGGTTAGGTTGAGTTGGACTCTGTCATTTCATTCAGTGCTTGATTCTTGTAAATTCTTCTGGGACTAAAAGTATATTTAGTAGACCTACAACCTAGCTTTAGTATTAATATTCGACCTAGAACTAGAAACATTAGGATTCTAGAACCAGATCTGGTTCCTTTTTTAATATCAACTTATTTTTTCCCCAGCTTAATTAAATTGGTCTCTTACTAGTCATAAAGTTACAGATTGGAGGGTGATATTACAAGGAGAGGCAGGGAAGTAACTTTTGTGCTACAATCGGCGTTTCCTCATTATTCAAATAATTAAATTGAATTAGTTTGGGTTGGGTTTTGTCTTAGCCACGTTAGCCATACCTCTCTTAAGACAGACCCAACCCAACCTAGCCTTAGTACTAACACTAGTACTAGAATCATTAGGATTTAGCCGTACGTCTTTTAAGACGGCTAAACCCTAATGTTTCTGGTTCTATGTCTAGTGTTAGTACTAAAGCTAGGTTGGGTTGGGTTCTGTCTTAACCATGTTAGCCATACCTCTATTAAGATAGAGCCCAACCCAACCTAACCTAGCCTTAATGCTAATACTAGAACTAGAACTAGAATCATTAGGATTTAGCCGTACGTCTCTTAAAACGGCTAAACCCTAATGTTTCTAGTTTTAAGGCCCAGTTTATTCATCTTTAGTTAAATATTACTATTGGATATTTACCATAGTTACTGGTCATATAGCCAATCATGGCAAGTGAAATTACAGTAACTATGGAAAATATTCAGTAGTTAAATTTAACCAAAGATGAATAAACCGGCACTTAGTCTAGTGTTAGTTTCAAAACTAGTTTAGATTGGGTTCTGTCTTAGCTATTTTAGCCATACCTCTCTTAAGACAGAGCCCAACCCAACCTAACGTAACCTTAGTGCTAATACTAGACCTAGAATCATTAGAATTTAGCCGTACGTCTCTTAAGACGGATAAACTCTAATGTGTCTAGTTCTAAGACTAGTGTTAGTTCTAAAGCTAGTTTGGGTTGGGTTCTGTCTTAACCATGTTAGACATACCTCTCTTAAGACGGAGCCCAACCCAACCTAACCTAGCCTTAGTACTAATACTGGACCTAGAATCATTAGGATTGAGCTGTATGTCTCTTAAGACGGCTAAACCCATCTATACTCTGGAGAGGTATGGCCATTTTAGCCATACGCCTCCAGAGCCCAACCCAACCTTTTTTTTTTACGAGGTCGGGGAAAATCTGCTATCAGACTTCTGGCCTACGGTCTCGGACGGCCAGATTGTGTGGGGTTGGTGTCCATCTTTGGATCTCCGACCCATTAAAAACCCCTTTCCTCGTCTTCACCACGGATGGGCTGGAATACGCTTTCTTCAACGCCAAACCTTGAGGGTGGAAAGAAAAAACCAAAACATCTTCTTCCTTCCGCTTTCGCCCATTTAGAGACAAGCAGGGACAAATAAAAGAAAAAAAAACACAAAACAAACTTTTTATCTATATTAGTTCTTTGCTAAACGCACCCGGCAGGGGGGCTTGAAGGCGCCCCCTCTTCTGTCACTCCTCTTACACTCATTGTACCTTTCATAACTCGCCCGTTTTCTTCTCATCCAGCTCCTTCACCCGGATTATCCCTCTAACGTATTCCTCCAGGATTTTCCACTTTTCTTCACTTTCCAGCATGTTTTGTATGGTATTTCGCGGGGTTAATTTACAGCTTAACTTGATGTTCGTTTCCCTAGCCATCTTCGACCATCTTGGGCAATGATAGAAAGTATGCTCTACATCATCCTTTCCTCCACAATAGACGCAGTTTTCATTATCCGCTCTTTTATGTTTATTCAGGTACGCTTTGAAACACCCATGCCCACTCAAGAATTGTGCCATGGGGTAATCAACTTCTCCCCACTTTCTTTCCAACCATACTCTGATATCCCTTATTAAACACTTGGTCCAGCTCGCCTTTCCGGTGTCTCTCTTCCATCTTTCATTCCACGCTGTCTCGATCTGCTTCTCAACTTCCTCCCTGTCCTCCTTCCGAGCCATCCTTTTCTTGACCATCAGGTCCCCGGGCGGCGAGTCCCCCAGTACCTGTAGGGCTTCCGTCGAGATCGTTCTGTACCCACTTATTATTCTTATTATCAATTGCCTTTGTATCTTTGTAACTTGTTTGTTTAGTTTCTTAATTGTCATTGCACTGTGCCAGGTTTTGCACGCGTACCATATTTGTGACCACACTACAGAGCCGATCATTTTCCTCTTTTCTGTTTTTGGGCCGTACGTCGCCCCCATAACTCTGTGCATTGCCTGGGTTGTTCGTTGGGCCTTTTCGCAGATATATTTTATGTGGTGATCCCATCTCAGGTCTCTACCTACCATGACCCCAAGGTATTTCACGTAGTTTCTGGATACTATCTGGTGACCTTTCACCTGTAAAGTTATTTGTTGACCACATCTTCTGCTCTTGATCCATACCGCTTCGGTCTTTTCCGGGGCCAGCTGTAGACCCATGTTATCCATCTGTTGTGCTACGTTTTCGATTACGTTTTGCGCGGTGAGTTGTATCTGTTCGATCTCCCATCCAGGTATTACAATCGCCATATCGTCCGCGTAAGCTATAAGCTCCACGTTCTCCCCAAACTCTTCTCCCTTTTTCAGCAATTGGTCGAAAAACACATTCCACAGGACAGGGCCCAGCACCGATCCCTGCGGAACTCCCCTTGTCATCTCATATTCTATCCCGTTGTATTCGACGTATCTATCCGTCAGGTAGTCCTTTATACAATTTATCAGCTGTGTAGAGAGCCCCATATCGCATATACATTTTACTATTTGGTCCCAGGGTGCCGAGCCAAAAGCATTTTTGACGTCTAGGGTTATTAGCAGGCACTTTCTCTTTTTTCCTCTTCTAAATCTATCCCATTTATTGACAGAGCTTATCACCTTCTCTATGGCATCTGTAGTACCCTTCCCCCTCGTGAAACCATACTGTGTCTCAGCCAGACCTCCCCTTTCTTCCAGTTCCTCCAGTCCAACCCAACCTAACCTAGCCTTAGTACTAATACTAGACCTAGAACTAGAAACATTAGGATTTAGCCGTACGTCTCTTAAGACGGCTAAACCCTAATGTTTCTAGTTGTAAGTTTAGTGTTAGTTCTAAAGCTAGGTTGGGTTGAGTCGAGTTGCGTTCTGTCTTAAAAGAGGTACGGCTAAACCCAAATATTTTGCGTTCTAGGTCCACATTTAAATGTTATTCAATTTTAAATAGTTGTATATTTGTATGGAACTAAAACTAGAACTAACACTCTGAAGACGCACGGCTAAACCGAAACTTTCTAGTTCTAGGTCTAGTGTTAGTTCTAGTTTTAACTGCCATTCAGTGCTTGATTGTTGTAAATTCTTCTGGGACTAAAAGTATATTTAATAGTAGACCTACAAACCTAGCTTTAGTATTAACATTGGACCTAGAACTAGAAACATTAAGATTCTAGAACAAGATCTGGTTCCTTTTTTAAAATCAACTTATTTTTTCTCCAGCTTAAGTTGGTCTCTTATTAGTCATAAAGTTACAGATTGGTTTCCTTATTATTCAAATAATGAAATTAATTTATTAGTGTCCATTAAAAAGAACGTCAAAATTAATATTAATTCAGACCTCAATATCTTAACATTTTTTAACAATGCAAACTTTTTTTTCTTTTGTAGAGATCATATAATAAGTAATAAGTTAATTATATGATAGCAGTTAAAGCATTTAGAACTAAATTGAAGTTTGATTAAGATGTCTTTAGTTATTAAAATGTTGGAGTGAAACGATTTGAAGAGAAAACGAAAGAACATGCAACTAATTGCGGTGGAACAACCGTAAGGTAAAATACCTTACAGTATAAAGTCCGGCAAATGTTCCAACGTGTAATATACCGCTATATACGCGCTCCCAGATTGAAACGCATGCCTGCTTAATGAAGAATCTTGGGGCGCTCTGTCGACGTCCAACCAGTAATTTTATATGATTTAAATGCGAACCTGTCGCATACAAACCAGCTTTTCGTTACGTTCAAGCCAACACCTAACTTAATCTCGCTAAACTAAACTAAAATATTTATTAATCTCAATAAAATTAAGCCGTCTCAATAACAATAAAAATGAAGTCATTTTCGAATTGTAATTGAATAATTTGCACCTTGTTAAGATTAATTTTGTTTTAGGATTCCTAAAATTTTTTCAAACGTTGAATGTGAGCCGACTTCTCTCTCAGTGCGGTACGTTGAGAAACCTAACTGTAACAGATATAATCGATGATTGTTATACGAGACCGTAAGAAACGCACCGCAGCTAGGAAAACAACAGTAAATCAAGAACCGTATAGAAGGCAATTTAGGAGGAAATAGAGTCATAATTACCCGTGTGGTAAAAGTACCGAAATGTGACAGGACCAGAACCGTTCGAAGATATTCGGCACCCCAGGGCTTGGTTGGGCGAATGAAATGGGTAAGTTCTTTTTAAAAAAAATTGTAAAAAAATATCTTAACCCAACTCAACGCAACCCTATGATTTAGATCTTATGATATAAAATTAGAACTAACTCTAAATCTAAAATTAGACAATTTTGGGTTTAATTATTGTAAAAGTCTTAGATTAAAAAAGCTCTTCAAAAGCACGGTTAAACTTAACCGACTCTGTATATTTGAATTAAAATAAAAGTGGAACTTACACTAGATCTAGAACTAAAATCATTCGGATTTAGCCGTGTTAAAATGTACTTCTTTTTCTAGTTTGGGCTGAGCCGTTTTTTTTTTGAGAACTTTTTTTCTTTGTCAAACGATTGAGTCACTAAATCTGCCGGGATATTAATAATTCACCCTGTATACTGATTAAGTTTTCTTGAGACGTGGCACTCGATGGGTTGGGAATTTGGGAGTTTAGATGAGAATTTCAATAACGATATTTCTTATAAATCTTATAGAAATACTCCCTTACAGCATCATCAGTTTATTGAAATTTTTAGGAAGGGGGTAGGGTGTCCTAACCCGATATTTGGTCCAAGAAATCCCGAGATATTAAAAGTTTCAAAATTAAAATATTTTAAACAGGGACATATAGAGAACTACAGCCCTTCAGTGTAGGATTAAAAATGTCTTAAATATTGGATATCTTAGTAACAGATAAAGCTAGAAAAACCATATTTGGTATAAGTTACGAGTGTAACAAAGGTATTTATAGGAAGTTGAGATCAATTGAGGCATTTGAAAGGGTTGATTAATTGTGATGGTAAGCTAAATTTTGGTATTTTTTATTTTTTGATGAAATAAAAAATAAAACCTAGTATAGAGATAAATTGCGTTAGATTAGCTTAATTTTTCGTTCTCTGCATCGGTTCTTATGTAAATCACCCTGTATAATATATAGGTTGAATGCAAGGTCTTGGTCAAGTTATTATTCATTTTGTGAAAATTTTTGAAAAATCATTGGCTTAAAATTTGTTATCACCATTAATATTAATCATAAAAAACTGTAATTTGGCATATCGATAAACAAAGCTTTGGTCTTTGAAACTCCACTAATACTATTTGATAATATTATACAGCATGGTTGCCAGAACCGGTTACTTTATGAAATGTTTGGGGGACATATTCAATTGAATAAAATAAATGTATGTAGAATGAGAAAAATCTGTGTCTGGAAGATTTGAAATGCTTCCAGTGGATTTGAAATGCGCCCAGAAGACCTGCAATGTTACCGGAAAACATGATAATGCATCTAGAAGATTTAAAATGTTTCCAAAAGGCTTGATACTGCTTCTGGAAGACTTCCAATGCTTCCTGCAGATTTGATGTTGTCTCCAGAAGACTTGAAATGGTTCTAAAAGACTTGACACCGTCCATAGAATATTTGAAATGCTTCCAAAAGACTCGTTACTGCAGCTGGAATTCGTTTTTTGGACAGTACGCATGATATTTTGATCTTTTATAGAGCACTTAGAGTCTGTTCTTGATTCATTTCCTTTCAGCATAGATATATCCAATTGAATAAAATAAATGTGTGTAGAATGAAAAAAATCTGTGTCTGGAAGATTTGAAATGCTTCCAGAGAACTTGAAATGCGCCCAGAAGACCTGCAATGTTACCGGAAAACATGATAATGCATCTAGAAGACTTGAAATGGTTCCAAAGAACTTGATACTACGTCTAGAAGATTTAAAATGTTTCCAAAAGGCTTGATACTGCTTCTGGAAGACTTGCAATGCTTCCTGCAGATTTGATATTGTCTCCAGAAGACTTGAAATGGTTCTAAAAGACTTGACACCGTCCATAGAATATTTGAAATGCTTCCAAAAGACTCGTTACTGCAGCTGGAATTCGTTTTTTGGACAGTACGCATGATATTTTGATCTTTTATAGAGCACTTAGAGTCTGTTCTTGATTCATTTCCTTTCAGCATGGACATATCCAATTGAATAAAATAAATGTGCGTAGAATGAAAAAATCTGTGTCTGGAAGATTTGAAATGCTTCTAGAGGACTTGAAATACGCCCAGAAGACCTGCAATGTTACCGGAAAACATGATCATGCATCTAGAAGACTTGAAATGGTTCCAAAGAACTTGATACTACGTCTAGAAGATTTAAAATGTTTCCAAAAGGCTTGATACTGCTTCTGGAAGACTGGAAATGCTTCCTGCAGATTTGATATTGTCTCTAAACGACTTGAAATGGTTCTAAAAGACTTGATACCGTCCATAGAATATTTGAAATGCTTCCAAAAGACTCGTTACTGCAGCTGGTGTTCGTTTTTTGGACAGTACGCATGATATTTTGATCTTTTATAGAGCACTTAGAGTCTGCTCCTCATTCATTTTCTTTCAGCTTGGACATATCCAACTGAATAAAATAAATGTATGTAAGATGAGAAAAATCTGTGTCTGGAAGAACACATGAGAGGAGAACACAATGGACTTGAAATGCGCCCAGAAGACCTGCAATTTTACCGGAAAACATGATAATGCTTGAAGAAGACTTGAAATGGTTCCAGAAGACTTGATACTGCTTCTAGAAGACATGAAATGCTTCCAGAAGACTTGATATTGCTTCCAGAAGATTTGAAAGACTTCCAGTGGGCTTGGTATTGATTCTAGGAGACTGTTACTGCTCTTCTAGATAACCTGATATTGCTTCCGAAAGACTTGAAATGCTTCCAAAATACTTGATATTGCCTCTAGAAGACTTGAAATGGTTTGAAAAGATTTGATGAATGCCTTATGCCATATCCAACATGCGCACTTTTTGAGATAATTAGACTATTTAATAACCTGATTTTTTCACAAGAATTAAACTATGAAAAAGACATTTTTAAACAAACCGAAGTATGCTAGGTTTGTTTGTGCTATGCGTGCACAGACAATAGCATTAAGAAAACAACTTTTCAAAGATTCTATTTAAATATGTTGCAAAAATACTGTCATAGTGAGGAGGTGCTAAGACCACATTCTTTGTCAAACATCTATAACGTCTTCAAAAATATCGTCGAATTTGATATGAGGATACCGGATACTGGTATGAGGATCTACAATAACTGAATCCAGAACTTGCAGTTCATTATGTATGGCTAAACCCTATCTCTGGGTCTAGCTCTAGATCCAGAGATAGATATAATGATATAAACCTAGAACTAACTCTAGATCTAGAAGTGGAAAGATTCTGGTAGAGCCGTGTGCCTTCAGACGCACGGCTCAACCCAAAACTCTCCACTTCTAGGTCAAGTGTTTGTTCTAGTTTTGCTTAACTCAAATATACAAAAACTATTCATTGTAGAAGCCTTCGTTAACCCAACCTAACCCTGTATATTTAAATAAGAGCAGTCCCGCTCCCGAAAAGTTCGCACCAAAAGGTTGTATTAGCCCTTAAAATTTAGGACATCCTAATTCGCACAAAATAAATCACCATAAAATAAAGTAATCCTTTCAAATTCACTTTACCAAGAATTCTTTTTGGTTAGATAAAACGAAAAGATGAAATTTCTCTTTACATTACCACTTAAAGGCGGAGAATCGTTTTATTATTATAAATGTGGAATTCTAGTTTAAGTTCCTAAATACCTAAATACCGCAATGCAGCCGACACGATTTGTTTTCAATGCATATAATTGGATCTACCATGGTCCAAGAGCTACTCGCTCGAGGCAACTCATCGCGTATCTCTCTTCTTTCCTTTACACTTCTTGGTGTTATTGCCTCGCATTGTCGGACGACCCACTTACTCCTTGGGAACGCCTCAGAATGGCCTCGAATCAACAATTTCCTATATCGTGATTGTCACGAAACAACCTTACATTATATTTTTATATTAAAAAAATTAATTATTCTTGAATTATTAAATTTATTATAATAAGATAATTAAATATAATAATTAAGCTTTAATATTATTATAATACTGATCAAGCAAAGCGGTCGAATGCTTTTTATTAAAAAAATATTTCCCTTTTTCGTCATATTCCTCCCTCGTAACGCATAAATCTTTAAACGTAGACATCGAAGCCAAAATCGACCCACCAATCCATGCGGAATACAACCGTTCCTTCGGCGAATTTATTTTAATTTGAACCTCTTTGGGGCATAAATTTTTCATTTCGTTAAATAAACGTTTTCCGAATCCTTTAAACAAAGTCGATCCGCCCGAAATGACAATGTTTTGAGTTAGAATGCTTCGCAAATCCAAATCGACACTTTGAATACTCTCATTCAACATTTCGTGAATTCCGGAATATTCAACGCCAATTAAGGATGGTGTAAATAAAGTTTCGGGAGCGCGAATTCTTGATGTTCCAATGGATATGTCTTTACCATCGGGTAATTTGTAAATTACATGGTCTGATTTGATTAATTCTTCTTCGTTTATTGGATTTTCGGGGATGTAACAAATCGTTTCTTTTATGGTTTTAATTATTTCTAATTCGCTCGAAGTGGTTAGGTTAACCCCTTCTTTTTTTAATAATAATTTGAGGTATTTTGTGATGTCTCTTCCGCCGATGTCCATTCGTTTTACTCCGAATGGGATTGCAAAACCTTTACAAATTGGTAAAACATGGCTTACGGTGTCTCCAACATCCAAAATAAGTCCTGTTGTACGACCGGTGGAGTATCTTTGGAGTGATGTTTAAGAAATAATCATTTTTTTTAATTTAAAATTGGATTAATTATATTATAGAGGTGTATCTGAATGACGTTTCTAAACTTTAATAAATAGGAGAAAATAGCATGGTTTTTAAAGGCCACTCAGTGGCGTCTTAAGATATTTGGACCAACGAAACGAATGCGTCCTTTTCACAAAAAAATTAAAATTTTCTTCAAATACTTGACTAAACCCAACCCAACCCAACTTTGGGTGTTTGAATTGAAGTAAAACTAGAACTAACAGTAGATATTGAACTAGAATCATTTGGGTTTAGCCGTCTTAAGGAAATGTACGGCTAAACCGGAATGTTTCTAGTTCTAGATCTAGAGTTAGAGCTAATGTTTTACTGCGATTAGAATATACAGGGTTGTCAAATTACTTTGTAAAGTATTCTAGTTCTCAAACTAATCATTGTAGGCTTTCGTTAATAACAAATATCTAATATAAAAGATAGACTACTCTAGACCTAAAAGTTGAAAGATTCGGGTTGAGCCGTGCGTCTGAAATGTCTATTTACAATAATGTAACTTTTTTGCAAAAGAAAATAAATTTTCCAATTTTGAGCTAAGGAAACGACTATTTTCAATCTGTAATTTTGTTTGATGCTGCCAAATTTGGTTTAAGTGTACTGATCGCGTTCCTTGGGTCATTTTAAACAACTTAGGAACAAAAAAACTAAGATTGCAAAGTTAGAACCAAAAAAATGTCTATTTACAATAATATAATCTTTTTGCTATTTCCAAATTTGAATTGTGTCCTCTCATCGTATTCCTTAGCTCAGTATAAACATATTAGGAACAAAAAAAAATAAATTTTCCAATTTTGAGCTAAGCAAACGACTATTTTCAATCTGTAATTTTGTTTGATGCTGCCAAATTTGGTTTAAGTGTACTGATCGCGTTCCTTGGGTCATTTTAAACAACTTAGGAACAAAAAAACTAAGATTGCAAAGTTAGAACCAAAGAAATATCTGTTTACAATAATATAATCTTTTTTGCTATTTCCAAATTTGAATTGTGTCCTCTCATCGTATTCCTTAGCTCAGTATAAACATATTAGAAGCAAAAAATAAATAAATTTTCCAATTTTGAGCTAAGCAAACGACTATTTTCAATCTGTAATTTTGTTTGATGCTGCCAAATTTGGTTTAAGTGTACTGATCGCGTTCCTTGGGTCATTTTAAACAACTTAGGAACAAAAAAACTAAGATTGCAAAGTTAGAACCAAAAAAATGTCTATTTACAATAACATCATCTTTTTTGCTATTTCCAAATTTGAATTGTGTCCTCTCATCGTATTCCTTAGCTCAGTATAAACATATTAGAAGCAAAAAATAAATAAATTTTCCAATTTTGAGCTAAGCAAACGACTATTTTCAATCTGTAATTTTGTTTGATGCTGCCAAATTTGGTTTAAGTGTACTGATCGCGTTCCTTGGGTCATTTTAAACAACTTAGGAACAAAAAAACTAAGATTGCAAAGTTAGAACCAAAAAAATGTCTATTTACAATAACATCATCTTTTTTGCTATTTCCAAATTTGAATTGTGTCCTCTCATCGTATTCCTTAGCTCAGTATAAACATATTAGAAGCAAAAAATAAATAAATTTTCCAATTTTGAGCTAAGCAAACGACTATTTTCAATCTGTAATTTTGTTTGATGCTGCCAAATTTGGTTTAAGTGTACTGATCGCGTTCCTTGGGTCATTTTAAACAACTTAGGAACAAAAAAACTAAGATTGCAAAGTTAGAACCAAAAAAATGTCTATTTACAATAACATCATCTTTTTTGCTATTTCCAAATTTGAATTGTGTCCTCTCATCGTATTCCTTAGCTCAGTATAAACATATTAGAAGCAAAAAATAAATAAATTTTCCAATTTTGAGCTAAGCAAACGACTATTTTCAATCTGTAATTTTGTTTGATGCTGCCAAATTTGGTTTAAGTGTACTGATCGCGTTCCTTGGGTCATTTTAAACAACTTAGGAACAAAAAAACTAAGATTGCAAAGTTAGAACCAAAGAAATATCTGTTTACAATAATATAATCTTTTTTGCTATTTCCAAATTTGAATTGTGTCCTCTCATCGTATTCCTTAGCTCAGTATAAACATATTAGAAGCAAAAAATAAATAAATTTTCCAATTTTGAGCTAAGCAAACGACTATTTTCAATCTGTAATTTTGTTTGATGCTGCCAAATTTGGTTTAAGTGTACTGATCGCGTTCCTTGGGTCATTTTAAACAACTTAGGAACAAAAAAACTAAGATTGCAAAGTTAGAACCAAAGAAATATCTGTTTACAATAATATAATCTTTTTTGCTATTTCCAAATTTGAATTGTGTCCTCTCATCGTATTCCTTAGCTCAGTATAAACATATTAGAAGCAAAAAATAAATAAATTTTCCAATTTTGAGCTAAGCAAACGACTATTTTCAATCTGTAATTTTGTTTGATGCTGCCAAATTTGGTTTAAGTGTACTGATCGCGTTCCTTGGGTCATTTTAAACAACTTAGGAACAAAAAAACTAAGATTGCAAAGTTAGAACCAAAGAAATATCTGTTTACAATAATATAATCTTTTTTGCTATTTCCAAATTTGAATTGTGTCCTCTCATCGTATTCCTTAGCTCAGTATAAACATATTAGAAGCAAAAAATAAATAAATTTTCCAATTTTGAGCTAAGCAAACGACTATTTTCAATCTGTAATTTTGTTTGATGCTGCCAAATTTGGTTTAAGTGTACTGATCGCGTTCCTTGGGTCATTTTAAACAACTTAGGAACAAAAAAACTAAGATTGCAAAGTTAGAACCAAAAAAATGTCTATTTACAATAACATCATCTTTTTTGCTATTTCCAAATTTGAATTGTGTCCTCTCATCGTATTCCTTAGCTCAGTATAAACATATTAGAAGCAAAAAATAAATAAATTTTCCAATTTTGAGCTAAGCAAACGACTATTTTCAATCTGTAATTTTGTTTGATGCTGCCAAATTTGGTTTAAGTGTACTGATCGCGTTCCTTGGGTCATTTTAAACAACTTAGGAACAAAAAAACTAAGATTGCAAAGTTAGAACCAAAAAAATGTCTATTTACAATAACATCATCTTTTTTGCTATTTCCAAATTTGAATTGTGTCCTCTCATCGTATTCCTTAGCTCAGTATAAACATATTAGAAGCAAAAAATAAATAAATTTTCCAATTTTGAGCTAAGCAAACGACTATTTTCAATCTGTAATTTTGTTTGATGCTGCCAAATTTGGTTTAAGTGTACTGATCGCGTTCCTTGGGTCATTTTAAACAACTTAGGAACAAAAAAACTAAGATTGCAAAGTTAGAACCAAAGAAATATCTGTTTACAATAATATAATCTTTTTTGCTATTTCCAAATTTGAATTGTGTCCTCTCATCGTATTCCTTAGCTCAGTATAAACATATTAGAAGCAAAAAATAAATAAATTTTCCAATTTTGAGCTAAGCAAACGACTATTTTCAATCTGTAATTTTGTTTGATGCTGCCAAATTTGGTTTAAGTGTACTGATCGCGTTCCTTGGGTCATTTTAAACAACTTAGGAACAAAAAAACTAAGATTGCAAAGTTAGAACCAAAAAAATGTCTATTTACAATAACATCATCTTTTTTGCTATTTCCAAATTTGAATTGTGTCCTCTCATCGTATTCCTTAGCTCAGTATAAACATATTAGAAGCAAAAAATAAATAAATTTTCCAATTTTGAGCTAAGCAAACGACTATTTTCAATCTGTAATTTTGTTTGATGCTGCCAAATTTGGTTTAAGTGTACTGATCGCGTTCCTTGGGTCATTTTAAACAACTTAGGAACAAAAAAACTAAGATTGCAAAGTTAGAACCAAAGAAATATCTGTTTACAATAATATAATCTTTTTTGCTATTTCCAAATTTGAATTGTGTCCTCTCATCGTATTCCTTAGCTCAGTATAAACATATTAGAAGCAAAAAATAAATAAATTTTCCAATTTTGAGCTAAGCAAACGACTATTTTCAATCTGTAATTTTGTTTGATGCTGCCAAATTTGGTTTAAGTGTACTGATCGCGTTCCTTGGGTCATTTTAAACAACTTAGGAACAAAAAAACTAAGATTGCAAAGTTAGAACCAAAAAATGTCTATTTACAATAACATCATCTTTTTTGCTATTTCCAAATTTGAATTGTGTCCTCTCATCGTATTCCTTAGCTCAGTATAAACATATTAGAAGCAAAAAATAAATAAATTTTCCAATTTTGAGCTAAGCAAACGACTATTTTCAATCTGTAATTTTGTTTGATGCTGCCAAATTTGGTTTAAGTGTACTGATCGCGTTCCTTGGGTCATTTTAAACAACTTAGGAACAAAAAAACTAAGATTGCAAAGTTAGAACCAAAGAAATATCTGTTTACAATAATATAATCTTTTTTGCTATTTCCAAATTTGAATTGTGTCCTCTCATCGTATTCCTTAGCTCAGTATAAACATATTAGAAGCAAAAAATAAATAAATTTTCCAATTTTGAGCTAAGCAAACGACTATTTTCAATCTGTAATTTTGTTTGATGCTGCCAAATTTGGTTTAAGTGTACTGATCGCGTTCCTTGGGTCATTTTAAACAACTTAGGAACAAAAAAACTAAGATTGCAAAGTTAGAACCAAAGAAATATCTGTTTACAATAATATAATCTTTTTTGCTATTTCCAAATTTGAATTGTATCCCCTCATCGTATTCCTTAGCTCAGTATAAACATATTAGGAACAAAAAATAAATAAATTTTCCAATTTTGAGCTAAGCAAACGACTATTTTCAATCTGTAATTTTGTTTGATGCTGCCAAATTTGGTTTAAGTGTACTGATCGCGTTCCTTGGGTCATTTTAAACAACTTAGGAACAAAAAAACTAAGATTGCAAAGTTAGAACCAAAGAAATATCTGTTTACAATAATATAATCTTTTTGCTATTTCCAAATTTGAATTGTGTCCTCTCATCGTATTCCTTAGCTCAGTATAAACATATTAGGAACAAAAAATAAATAAATTTTCCAATTTTGAGCTAAGCAAACGACTATTTTCAATCTGTAATTTTGTTTGATGCTGCCAAATTTGGTTTAAGTGTACTGATCGCGTTCGTTGGGTCATTTTAAACAACTTAGGAACAAAAAAACTAAGATTGCAAAGTTAGAACCAAAGAAATATCTGTTTACAATAATATAATCTTTTTTGCTATTTCCAAATTTGAATTGTATCCCCTCATCGTATTCCTTAGCTCAGTATAAACATATTAGGAACAAAAAATAAATAAATTTTCCAATTTTGAGCTAAGCAAACGACTATTTTCAATCTGTAATTTTGTTTGATGCTGCCAAATTTGGTTTAAGTGTACTGATCGCGTTCCTTGGGTCATTTTAAACAACTTAGGAACAAAAAAACTAAGATTGCAAAGTTAGAACCAAAGAAATATCTGTTTACAATAATATAATCTTTTTGCTATTTCCAAATTTGAATTGTGTCCTCTCATCGTATTCCTTAGCTCAGTATAAACATATTAGGAACAAAAAATAAATAAATTTTCCAATTTTGAGCTAAGCAAACGACTATTTTCAATCTGTAATTTTGTTTGATGCTGCCAAATTTGGTTTAAGTGTACTGATCGCGTTCCTTGGGTCATTTTAAACAACTTAGGAACAAAAAAACTAAGATTGCAAAGTTAGAACCAAAGAAATATCTGTTTACAATAATATAATCTTTTTGCTATTTCCAAATTTGAATTGTGTCCTCTCATCGTATTCCTTAGCTCAGTATAAACATATTAGAAGCAAAAAATAAATAAATTTTCCAATTTTGAACTAAGCAAACGACTATTTTCAATCTGTAATTTTGTTTGATGCTGCCAAATTTGGTTTAAGTGTACTGATCGCGTTCCTTGGGTCATTTTAAACAACTTAGGAACAAAAAAACTAAGATTGCAAAGTTAGAACCAAAGAAATATCTGTTTACAATAATATAATCTTTTTTGCTATTTCCAAATTTGAATTGTGTCCTCTCATCGTATTCCTTAGCTCAGTATAAACATATTAGAAGCAAAAAATAAATAAATTTTCCAATTTTGAACTAAGCAAACGACTATTTTCAATCTGTAATTTTGTTTGATGCTGCCAAATTTGGTTTAAGTGTACTGATCGCGTTCCTTGGGTCATTTTAAACAACTTAGGAACAAAAAAACTAAGATTGCAAAGTTAGAACCAAAGAAATATCTGTTTACAATAATATAATCTTTTTTGCTATTTCCAAATTTGAATTGTATCCCCTCATCGTATTCCTTAGCTCAGTATAAACATATTAGGAACAAAAAATAAATAAATTTTCCAATTTTGAGCTAAGCAAACGACTATTTTCAATCTGTAATTTTGTTTGATGCTGCCAAATTTGGTTTAAGTGTACTGATCGCGTTCCTTGGGTCATTTTAAACAACTTAGGAACAAAAAAACTAAGATTGCAAAGTTAGAACCAAAGAAATATCTGTTTACAATAATATAATCTTTTTTGCTATTTCCAAATTTGAATTGTGTCCTCTCATCGTATTCCTTAGCTCAGTATAAACATATTAGAAGCAAAAAATAAATAAATTTTCCAATTTTGAACTAAGCAAACGACTATTTTCAATCTGTAATTTTGTTTGATGCTGCCAAATTTGGTTTAAGTGTACTGATCGCGTTCCTTGGGTCATTTTAAACAACTTAGGAACAAAAAAACTAAGATTGCAAAGTTAGAACCAAAGAAATATCTGTTTACAATAATATAATCTTTTTTGCTATTTCCAAATTTGAATTGTATCCCCTCATCGTATTCCTTAGCTCAGTATAAACATATTAGGAACAAAAAATAAATAAATTTTCCAATTTTGAGCTAAGCAAACGACTATTTTCAATCTGTAATTTTGTTTGATGCTGCCAAATTTGGTTTAAGTGTACTGATCGCGTTCCTTGGGTCATTTTAAACAACTTAGGAACAAAAAAACTAAGATTGCAAAGTTAGAACCAAAGAAATATCTGTTTACAATAATATAATCTTTTTGCTATTTCCAAATTTGAATTGTGTCCTCTCATCGTATTCCTTAGCTCAGTATAAACATATTAGAAGCAAAAAATAAATAAATTTTCCAATTTTGAACTAAGCAAACGACTATTTTCAATCTGTAATTTTGTTTGATGCTGCCAAATTTGGTTTAAGTGTACTGATCGCGTTCCTTGGGTCATTTTAAACAACTTAGGAACAAAAAAACTAAGATTGCAAAGTTAGAACCAAAGAAATATCTGTTTACAATAATATAATCTTTTTTGCTATTTCCAAATTTGAATTGTGTCCTCTCATCGTATTCCTTAGCTCAGTATAAACATATTAGAAGCAAAAAATAAATAAATTTTCCAATTTTGAACTAAGCAAACGACTATTTTCAATCTGTAATTTTGTTTGATGCTGCCAAATTTGGTTTAAGTGTACTGATCGCGTTCCTTGGGTCATTTTAAACAACTTAGGAACAAAAAAACTAAGATTGCAAAGTTAGAACCAAAGAAATATCTGTTTACAATAATATAATCTTTTTTGCTATTTCCAAATTTGAATTGTATCCCCTCATCGTATTCCTTAGCTCAGTATAAACATATTAGGAACAAAAAATAAATAAATTTTCCAATTTTGAGCTAAGCAAACGACTATTTTCAATCTGTAATTTTGTTTGATGCTGCCAAATTTGGTTTAAGTGTACTGATCGCGTTCCTTGGGTCATTTTAAACAACTTAGGAACAAAAAAACTAAGATTGCAAAGTTAGAACCAAAGAAATATCTGTTTACAATAATATAATCTTTTTGCTATTTCCAAATTTGAATTGTGTCCTCTCATCGTATTCCTTAGCTCAGTATAAACATATTAGAAGCAAAAAATAAATAAATTTTCCAATTTTGAACTAAGCAAACGACTATTTTCAATCTGTAATTTTGTTTGATGCTGCCAAATTTGGTTTAAGTGTACTGATCGCGTTCCTTGGGTCATTTTAAACAACTTAGGAACAAAAAAACTAAGATTGCAAAGTTAGAACCAAAGAAATATCTGTTTACAATAATATAATCTTTTTTGCTATTTCCAAATTTGAATTGTATCCCCTCATCGTATTCCTTAGCTCAGTATAAACATATTAGGAACAAAAAATAAATAAATTTTCCAATTTTGAGCTAAGCAAACGACTATTTTCAATCTGTAATTTTGTTTGATGCTGCCAAATTTGGTTTAAGTGTACTGATCGCGTTCCTTGGGTCATTTTAAACAACTTAGGAACAAAAAAACTAAGATTGCAAAGTTAGAACCAAAGAAATATCTGTTTACAATAATATAATCTTTTTTGCTATTTCCAAATTTGAATTGTGTCCTCTCATCGTATTCCTTAGCTCAGTATAAACATATTAGAAGCAAAAAATAAATAAATTTTCCAATTTTGAACTAAGCAAACGACTATTTTCAATCTGTAATTTTGTTTGATGCTGCCAAATTTGGTTTAAGTGTACTGATCGCGTTCCTTGGGTCATTTTAAACAACTTAGGAACAAAAAAACTAAGATTGCAAAGTTAGAACCAAAGAAATATCTGTTTACAATAATATAATCTTTTTTGCTATTTCCAAATTTGAATTGTATCCCCTCATCGTATTCCTTAGCTCAGTATAAACATATTAGGAACAAAAAATAAATAAATTTTCCAATTTTGAGCTAAGCAAACGACTATTTTCAATCTGTAATTTTGTTTGATGCTGCCAAATTTGGTTTAAGTGTACTGATCGCGTTCCTTGGGTCATTTTAAACAACTTAGGAACAAAAAAACTAAGATTGCAAAGTTAGAACCAAAGAAATATCTGTTTACAATAATATAATCTTTTTGCTATTTCCAAATTTGAATTGTGTCCTCTCATCGTATTCCTTAGCTCAGTATAAACATATTAGAAGCAAAAAATAAATAAATTTTCCAATTTTGAGCTAAGCAAACGACTATTTTCAATCTGTAATTTTGTTTGATGCTGCCAAATTTGGTTTAAGTGTACTGATCGCGTTCCTTGGGTCATTTTAAACAACTTAGGAACAAAAAAACTAAGATTGCAAAGTTAGAACCAAAAAAATGTCTATTTACAATAATATAATCTTTTTGCTATTTCCAAATTTGAATTGTGTCCTCTCATCGTATTCCTTAGCTCAGTATAAACATATTAGGAACAAAAAAAAATAAATTTTCCAATTTTGAGCTAAGCAAACGACTATTTTCAATCTGTAATTTTGTTTGATGCTGCCAAATTTGGTTTAAGTGTACTGATCGCGTTCCTTGGGTCATTTTAAACAACTTAGGAACAAAAAAACTAAGATTGCAAAGTTAGAACCAAAGAAATATCTGTTTACAATAATATAATCTTTTTTGCTATTTCCAAATTTGAATTGTGTCCTCTCATCGTATTCCTTAGCTCAGTATAAACATATTAGAAGCAAAAAATAAATAAATTTTCCAATTTTGAGCTAAGCAAACGACTATTTTCAATCTGTAATTTTGTTTGATGCTGCCAAATTTGGTTTAAGTGTACTGATCGCGTTCCTTGGGTCATTTTAAACAACTTAGGAACAAAAAAACTAAGATTGCAAAGTTAGAACCAAAGAAATATCTGTTTACAATAATATAATCTTTTTTGCTATTTCCAAATTTGAATTGTATCCCCTCATCGTATTCCTTAGCTCAGTATAAACATATTAGGAACAAAAAATAAATAAATTTTCCAATTTTGAGCTAAGCAAACGACTATTTTCAATCTGTAATTTTGTTTGATGCTGCCAAATTTGGTTTAAGTGTACTGATCGCGTTCCTTGGGTCATTTTAAACAACTTAGGAACAAAAAAACTAAGATTGCAAAGTTAGAACCAAAGAAATATCTGTTTACAATAATATAATCTTTTTGCTATTTCCAAATTTGAATTGTGTCCTCTCATCGTATTCCTTAGCTCAGTATAAACATATTAGAAGCAAAAAATAAATAAATTTTCCAATTTTGAACTAAGCAAACGACTATTTTCAATCTGTAATTTTGTTTGATGCTGCCAAATTTGGTTTAAGTGTACTGATCGCGTTCCTTGGGTCATTTTAAACAACTTAGGAACAAAAAAACTAAGATTGCAAAGTTAGAACCAAAGAAATATCTGTTTACAATAATATAATCTTTTTTGCTATTTCCAAATTTGAATTGTGTCCTCTCATCGTATTCCTTAGCTCAGTATAAACATATTAGAAGCAAAAAATAAATAAATTTTCCAATTTTGAACTAAGCAAACGACTATTTTCAATCTGTAATTTTGTTTGATGCTGCCAAATTTGGTTTAAGTGTACTGATCGCGTTCCTTGGGTCATTTTAAACAACTTAGGAACAAAAAAACTAAGATTGCAAAGTTAGAACCAAAGAAATATCTGTTTACAATAATATAATCTTTTTTGCTATTTCCAAATTTGAATTGTGTCCTCTCATCGTATTCCTTAGCTCAGTATAAACATATTAGAAGCAAAAAATAAATAAATTTTCCAATTTTGAGCTAAGCAAACGACTATTTTCAATCTGTAATTTTGTTTGATGCTGCCAAATTTGGTTTAAGTGTACTGATCGCGTTCCTTGGGTCATTTTAAACAACTTAGGAACAAAAAAACTAAGATTGCAAAGTTAGAACCAAAAAAATGTCTATTTACAATAACATCATCTTTTTTGCTATTTCCAAATTTGAATTGTGTCCTCTCATCGTATTCCTTAGCTCAGTATAAACATATTAGAAGCAAAAAATAAATAAATTTTCCAATTTTGAGCTAAGCAAACGACTATTTTCAATCTGTAATTTTGTTTGATGCTGCCAAATTTGGTTTAAGTGTACTGATCGCGTTCCTTGGGTCATTTTAAACAACTTAGGAACAAAAAAACTAAGATTGCAAAGTTAGAACCAAAAAAATGTCTATTTACAATAACATCATCTTTTTTGCTATTTCCAAATTTGAATTGTGTCCTCTCATCGTATTCCTTAGCTCAGTATAAACATATTAGAAGCAAAAAATAAATAAATTTTCCAATTTTGAGCTAAGCAAACGACTATTTTCAATCTGTAATTTTGTTTGATGCTGCCAAATTTGGTTTAAGTGTACTGATCGCGTTCCTTGGGTCATTTTAAACAACTTAGGAACAAAAAAACTAAGATTGCAAAGTTAGAACCAAAGAAATATCTGTTTACAATAATATAATCTTTTTGCTATTTCCAAATTTGAATTGTGTCCTCTCATCGTATTCCTTAGCTCAGTATAAACATATTAGAAGCAAAAAATAAATAAATTTTCCAATTTTGAGCTAAGCAAACGACTATTTTCAATCTGTAATTTTGTTTGATGCTGCCAAATTTGGTTTAAGTGTACTGATCGCGTTCCTTGGGTCATTTTAAACAACTTAGGAACAAAAAAACTAAGATTGCAAAGTTAGAACCAAAAAAATGTCTATTTACAATAATATAATCTTTTTGCTATTTCCAAATTTGAATTGTGTCCTCTCATCGTATTCCTTAGCTCAGTATAAACATATTAGGAACAAAAAAAAATAAATTTTCCAATTTTGAGCTAAGCAAACGACTATTTTCAATCTGTAATTTTGTTTGATGCTGCCAAATTTGGTTTAAGTGTACTGATCGCGTTCCTTGGGTCATTTTAAACAACTTAGGAACAAAAAAACTAAGATTGCAAAGTTAGAACCAAAGAAATATCTGTTTACAATAATATAATCTTTTTTGCTATTTCCAAATTTGAATTGTGTCCTCTCATCGTATTCCTTAGCTCAGTATAAACATATTAGAAGCAAAAAATAAATAAATTTTCCAATTTTGAGCTAAGCAAACGACTATTTTCAATCTGTAATTTTGTTTGATGCTGCCAAATTTGGTTTAAGTGTACTGATCGCGTTCCTTGGGTCATTTTAAACAACTTAGGAACAAAAAAACTAAGATTGCAAAGTTAGAACCAAAGAAATATCTGTTTACAATAATATAATCTTTTTTGCTATTTCCAAATTTGAATTGTATCCCCTCATCGTATTCCTTAGCTCAGTATAAACATATTAGGAACAAAAAATAAATAAATTTTCCAATTTTGAGCTAAGCAAACGACTATTTTCAATCTGTAATTTTGTTTGATGCTGCCAAATTTGGTTTAAGTGTACTGATCGCGTTCCTTGGGTCATTTTAAACAACTTAGGAACAAAAAAACTAAGATTGCAAAGTTAGAACCAAAGAAATATCTGTTTACAATAATATAATCTTTTTGCTATTTCCAAATTTGAATTGTGTCCTCTCATCGTATTCCTTAGCTCAGTATAAACATATTAGAAGCAAAAAATAAATAAATTTTCCAATTTTGAACTAAGCAAACGACTATTTTCAATCTGTAATTTTGTTTGATGCTGCCAAATTTGGTTTAAGTGTACTGATCGCGTTCCTTGGGTCATTTTAAACAACTTAGGAACAAAAAAACTAAGATTGCAAAGTTAGAACCAAAGAAATATCTGTTTACAATAATATAATCTTTTTTGCTATTTCCAAATTTGAATTGTGTCCTCTCATCGTATTCCTTAGCTCAGTATAAACATATTAGAAGCAAAAAATAAATAAATTTTCCAATTTTGAACTAAGCAAACGACTATTTTCAATCTGTAATTTTGTTTGATGCTGCCAAATTTGGTTTAAGTGTACTGATCGCGTTCCTTGGGTCATTTTAAACAACTTAGGAACAAAAAAACTAAGATTGCAAAGTTAGAACCAAAGAAATATCTGTTTACAATAATATAATCTTTTTTGCTATTTCCAAATTTGAATTGTATCCCCTCATCGTATTCCTTAGCTCAGTATAAACATATTAGGAACAAAAAATAAATAAATTTTCCAATTTTGAGCTAAGCAAACGACTATTTTCAATCTGTAATTTTGTTTGATGCTGCCAAATTTGGTTTAAGTGTACTGATCGCGTTCCTTGGGTCATTTTAAACAACTTAGGAACAAAAAAACTAAGATTGCAAAGTTAGAACCAAAGAAATATCTGTTTACAATAATATAATCTTTTTTGCTATTTCCAAATTTGAATTGTGTCCTCTCATCGTATTCCTTAGCTCAGTATAAACATATTAGGAACAAAAAATAAATAAATTTTCCAATTTTGAGCTAAGCAAACGACTATTTTCAATCTGTAATTTTGTTTGATGCTGCCAAATTTGGTTTAAGTGTACTGATCGCGTTCCTTGGGTCATTTTAAACAACTTAGGAACAAAAAAACTAAGATTGCAAAGTTAGAACCAAAGAAATATCTGTTTACAATAATATAATCTTTTTTGCTATTTCCAAATTTGAATTGTGTCCTCTCATCGTATTCCTTAGCTCAGTATAAACATATTAGGAACAAAAAATAAATAAATTTTCCAATTTTGAGCTAAGCAAACGACTATTTTCAATCTGTAATTTTGTTTGATGCTGCCAAATTTGGTTTAAGTGTACTGATCGCGTTCCTTGGGTCATTTTAAACAACTTAGGAACAAAAAAACTAAGATTGCAAAGTTAGAACCAAAGAAATATCTGTTTACAATAATATAATCTTTTTTGCTATTTCCAAATTTGAATTGTGTCCTCTCATCGTATTCCTTAGCTCAGTATAAACATATTAGGAACAAAAAATAAATAAATTTTCCAATTTTGAGCTAAGCAAACGACTATTTTCAATCTGTAATTTTGTTTGATGCTGCCAAATTTGGTTTAAGTGTACTGATCGCGTTCCTTGGGTCATTTTAAACAACTTAGGAACAAAAAAACTAAGATTGCAAAGTTAGAACCAAAGAAATATCTGTTTACAATAATATAATCTTTTTTGCTATTTCCAAATTTGAATTGTGTCCTCTCATCGTATTCCTTAGCTCAGTATAAACATATTAGGAACAAAAAATAAATAAATTTTCCAATTTTGAGCTAAGCAAACGACTATTTTCAATCTGTAATTTTGGTTGATACTGCCAAATTTGGTTTAAGTGTACTGATCGCGTTCCTTGGGTCATTTTAAACAACTTAGGAACAAAAAAACTAAGATTGCAAAGTTAGAACCAAAGAAATATCTGTTTACAATAATATAATCTTTTTTGCTATTTCCAAATTTGAATTGTGTCCTCTCATCGTATTCCTTAGCTCAGTATAAACATATTAGGAACAAAAAATAAATAAATTTTCCAATTTTGAGCTAAGCAAACGACTATTTTCAATCTGTAATTTTGTTTGATGCTGCCAAATTTGGTTTAAGTGTACTGATCGCGTTCCTTGGGTCATTTTAAACAACTTAGGAACAAAAAAACTAAGATTGCAAAGTTAGAACCAAAGAAATATCTGTTTACAATAATATAATCTTTTTTGCTATTTCCAAATTTGAATTGTGTCCTCTCATCGTATTCCTTAGCTCAGTATAAACATATTAGGAACAAAAAATAAATAAATTTTCCAATTTTGAGCTAAGCAAACGACTATTTTCAATCTGTAATTTTGTTTGATGCTGCCAAATTTGGTTTAAGTGTACTGATCGCGTTCCTTGGGTCATTTTAAACAACTTAGGAACAAAAAAACTAAGATTGCAAAGTTAGAACCAAAGAAATATCTGTTTACAATAATATAATCTTTTTTGCTATTTCCAAATTTGAATTGTGTCCTCTCATCGTATTCCTTAGCTCAGTATAAACATATTAGGAACAAAAAATAAATAAATTTTCCAATTTTGAGCTAAGCAAACGACTATTTTCAATCTGTAATTTTGTTTGATGCTGCCAAATTTGGTTTAAGTGTACTGATCGCGTTCCTTGGGTCATTTTAAACAACTTAGGAACAAAAAAACTAAGATTGCAAAGTTAGAACCAAAGAAATATCTGTTTACAATAATATAATCTTTTTTGCTATTTCCAAATTTGAATTGTGTCCTCTCATCGTATTCCTTAGCTCAGTATAAACATATTAGGAACAAAAAATAAATAAATTTTCCAATTTTGAGCTAAGCAAACGACTATTTTCAATCTGTAATTTTGTTTGATGCTGCCAAATTTGGTTTAAGTGTACTGATCGCGTTCCTTGGGTCATTTTAAACAACTTAGGAACAAAAAAACTAAGATTGCAAAGTTAGAACCAAAGAAATATCTGTTTACAATAATATAATCTTTTTTGCTATTTCCAAATTTGAATTGTGTCCTCTCATCGTATTCCTTAGCTCAGTATAAACATATTAGGAACAAAAAATAAATAAATTTTCCAATTTTGAGCTAAGCAAACGACTATTTTCAATCTGTAATTTTGTTTGATGCTGCCAAATTTGGTTTAAGTGTACTGATCGCGTTCCTTGGGTCATTTTAAACAACTTAGGAACAAAAAAACTAAGATTGCAAAGTTAGAACCAAAGAAATATCTGTTTACAATAATATAATCTTTTTTGCTATTTCCAAATTTGAATTGTGTCCTCTCATCGTATTCCTTAGCTCAGTATAAACATATTAGGAACAAAAAATAAATAAATTTTCCAATTTTGAGCTAAGCAAACGACTATTTTCAATCTGTAATTTTGTTTGATGCTGCCAAATTTGGTTTAAGTGTACTGATCGCGTTCCTTGGGTCATTTTAAACAACTTAGGAACAAAAAAACTAAGATTGCAAAGTTAGAACCAAAGAAATATCTGTTTACAATAATATAATCTTTTTTGCTATTTCCAAATTTGAATTGTGTCCTCTCATCGTATTCCTTAGCTCAGTATAAACATATTAGGAACAAAAAATAAATAAATTTTCCAATTTTGAGCTAAGCAAACGACTATTTTCAATCTGTAATTTTGTTTGATGCTGCCAAATTTGGTTTAAGTGTACTGATCGCGTTCCTTGGGTCATTTTAAACAACTTAGGAACAAAAAAACTAAGATTGCAAAGTTAGAACCAAAGAAATATCTGTTTACAATAATATAATCTTTTTTGCTATTTCCAAATTTGAATTGTGTCCTCTCATCGTATTCCTTAGCTCAGTATAAACATATTAGGAACAAAAAATAAATAAATTTTCCAATTTTGAGCTAAGCAAACGACTATTTTCAATCTGTAATTTTGGTTGATACTGCCAAATTTGGTTTAAGTGTACTGATCGCGTTCCTTGGGTCATTTTAAACAACTTAGGAACAAAAAAACTAAGATTGCAAAGTTAGAACCAAAGAAATATCTGTTTACAATAATATAATCTTTTTTGCTATTTCCAAATTTGAATTGTGTCCTCTCATCGTATTCCTTAGCTCAGTATAAACATATTAGGAGCAAAAAATAAATAAATTTTCCAATTTTGAGCTAAGCAAACGACTATTTTCAATCTGTAATTTTGTTTGATGCTGCCAAATTTGGTTTAAGTGTACTGATCGCGTTCCTTGGGTCATTTTAAACAACTTAGGAACAAAAAAACTAAGATTGCAAAGTTAGAACCAAAAAAATGTCTATTTACAATAATATAATCTTTTTTGCTATTTCCAAATTTGAATTGTGTCCTCTCATCGTATTCCTTAGCTCAGTATAAACATATTAGGAACAAAAAATAAATAAATTTTCCAATTTTGAGCTAAGCAAACGACTATTTTCAATCTGTAATTTTGTTTGATGCTGCCAAATTTGGTTTAAGTGTACTGATCGCGTTCCTTGGGTCATTTTAAACAACTTAGGAACAAAAAAACTAAGATTGCAAAGTTAGAACCAAAGAAATATCTGTTTACAATAATATAATCTTTTTTGCTATTTCCAAATTTGAATTGTGTCCTCTCATCGTATTCCTTAGCTCAGTATAAACATATTAGGAACAAAAAATAAATAAATTTTCCAATTTTGAGCTAAGCAAACGACTATTTTCAATCTGTAATTTTGTTTGATGCTGCCAAATTTGGTTTAAGTGTACTGATCGCGTTCCTTGGGTCATTTTAAACAACTTAGGAACAAAAAAACTAAGATTGCAAAGTTAGAACCAAAGAAATATCTGTTTACAATAATATAATCTTTTTTGCTATTTCCAAATTTGAATTGTGTCCTCTCATCGTATTCCTTAGCTCAGTATAAACATATTAGGAACAAAAAATAAATAAATTTTCCAATTTTGAGCTAAGCAAACGACTATTTTCAATCTGTAATTTTGTTTGATGCTGCCAAATTTGGTTTAAGTGTACTGATCGCGTTCCTTGGGTCATTTTAAACAACTTAGGAACAAAAAAACTAAGATTGCAAAGTTAGAACCAAAGAAATATCTGTTTACAATAATATAATCTTTTTTGCTATTTCCAAATTTGAATTGTGTCCTCTCATCGTATTCCTTAGCTCAGTATAAACATATTAGGAACAAAAAATAAATAAATTTTCCAATTTTGAGCTAAGCAAACGACTATTTTCAATCTGTAATTTTGTTTGATGCTGCCAAATTTGGTTTAAGTGTACTGATCGCGTTCCTTGGGTCATTTTAAACAACTTAGGAACAAAAAAACTAAGATTGCAAAGTTAGAACCAAAGAAATATCTGTTTACAATAATATAATCTTTTTTGCTATTTCCAAATTTGAATTGTGTCCTCTCATCGTATTCCTTAGCTCAGTATAAACATATTAGGAACAAAAAATAAATAAATTTTCCAATTTTGAGCTAAGCAAACGACTATTTTCAATCTGTAATTTTGTTTGATGCTGCCAAATTTGGTTTAAGTGTACTGATCGCGTTCCTTGGGTCATTTTAAACAACTTAGGAACAAAAAAACTAAGATTGCAAAGTTAGAACCAAAGAAATATCTGTTTACAATAATATAATCTTTTTTGCTATTTCCAAATTTGAATTGTATCCCCTCATCGTATTCCTTAGCTCAGTATAAACATATTAGGAACAAAAAATAAATAAATTTTCCAATTTTGAGCTAAGCAAACGACTATTTTCAATCTGTAATTTTGTTTGATACTGCCAAATTTGGTTTGAGTGTACTGATCGCGTTCCTTGGGTCATTTTAAACAACTTAAGAACAAAAAATACTGAGATTGCAAAGTTAGAATCAACAAAATGTCTATTGACAATAGTGTAACTTCTTTTTGTTATCGCCAAATTTGAATTATCTGCTTTCATCGTATTCCTTAGCTCAGAATAAACATATTTTATTAAATTTCTATTAAATTTGGAATATCAAATATATCAGATATAGATGCATAGGCTCTAGCTGCACACACGCCCATACAAATTTTTAATAAGTGTAAAGCACCCATATATACAAATACTTTCAGAAGCCTTGATACTGCTTCTATAAGACGTGATTTGCTTTCAAAAGACTTGATACTGCTTCTAGATGATTGATACAGCTTTCAACAAACTTGAAATGGTTCTAGAAGACTTGACATACTACTACAAAATTGGAAATATTTCCACAAGAATTGATATTGTTTTCAAAAGACTTGAAATACTTTCAAAAATCTTTATGTAACTTCAAGTAAACTTGGACTGATTCCTAAAAAATTGTTACTGCTTCCGGAGGACTTGATACTACTTTTAAAAGATTCAAACTGCTTTCAGAAGACTCGATTGCTTCCACAAAATTGAAAATGCTTCTAGAAGACTTGAAATATTTCCAGAAGACTTGCAATGCTTCAGAAGATATGATCCCGAAAATACTTCCAGAAGACGTGGTATTGCCTCTGAAAGACTTGAAATGTGTCCAAAAACTTAATACTGCTTCTATGAGGCTTATTAAACTGCTGACAGAAAATGTTGTTTATTGGACAAAATGCTGTCCAAAATTAAAGACTGAATACTGTTGATAGAAGAGATTTTTATTCCAAAATGCAAGAAATTGTTAATAAGATTTTGCTTTCAAATTACCAAAATCTGTTATTATACAAAATGTTCATGTCAGAAGTTTAAAAATGCTAATTAAAGACTGAACACTGCTTGTAATACTGTAAACACTGCTGGCAGAAGACATTTCCATTGCAAACGAACCACATAATCGTCTTTCACTCAATTTTTGGAATCTTAATATTTTGGGAATAATATGTTTGGAATGGGTTATGCTTAGCAGTAGATCTGAAGACATTTTCTTGATGAAGACCTCTATAATGTATAGTTTCTGGAATTGAGTACTTTTGCAAACTGATTTGGTAACTTTGTATATTTCAATTGAAGTAAAACTAGAACTATTTCTAAAAATTCGGGTATTTCTATAACCCGTTCTAGTTTTATATCATTAGATCTACTCTGGATCTAGAACTAGATACATTCGGATTTAGCCGTACGTCATTCAAGATGGCTAAACCCAAATGATTCTAGTTCTATGTCTAGAGTTAATTCTGGTTTTACTTCAGTTGAAATATATAAGGTTGGGTTGGGCAACGACGATGTCTGGGGAAAGGCGTACCAAATCATCGCGAAAAAGTTAAAAATGCGAAAAAATCTTACATTGAACAATGAACTAGTCGAAGAGGGAATAAGGTAATAATTTACCTTATTCCCGAGGATGGTCGAAGTTGTTCATGCTGAGACGGTGTTAGTCTCAGAGCAGGATATCCCACTATTTACTAGAGAGGAGCTAGAGTGCGAAGCCAGCAAAATCAAGAAGAAGAAAACTCCTGGCTTGGATGGGATCACTCCTGAAATTTTAAAGATTTTTGTAGAAAATTTCCCTGACGATATACTAGCAGTGTACAACAACTGCCTGGTCAAAGGCTGCTTCCCCACCTTCTGGAAAAGGGCTAGACTCACCCTCATAGAGAAGCCAAAGAAGAATAAAGAAAACATTAACGCAACTTTTCGTCCAATCTGTTTACTTGACACGGCAGGAAAGCTGCTTGAAAGCTTGATAAGATGCAGACTGCAAAAGGAAGCGGAGGAAGAGC
Organism: Onthophagus sagittarius; assembly: GCA_036711965.1. Classification (NCBI taxonomy): domain Eukaryota; kingdom Metazoa; phylum Arthropoda; class Insecta; order Coleoptera; family Scarabaeidae; genus Onthophagus; species Onthophagus sagittarius. The sequence goes on along the minus strand of JASERS010000010.1, from coordinate 17,424,633 downwards.
GAAATGCAGTTCGGCTATAGACAGGGCAGATCTACAGTGGATGCAATAACGAAGGTGCAGGAAATTGTGGAAAACATAAAGATGAAATCTCTAACACATAGGGAAGTATCTGCCAATGGTGCTGATTGATATTAAAAATGCTTTTAACTCTGCCCCGTGGGATGGGGTGATAGCAGCCTTAGAAGATGGAAATATCAGTCCGTATCTGGTTCGGATGGTAAAGAGCTACCTGTCGAACAGACGCATAACGGCTCCAAACGAAAACGAATATAAAGTTACGTGTGGAGTTCCTGTTCTACGATCAAGTACTGCGCATAAGGGTGGAAGACGGAGTGACGCTAATTGCTTTTACTGACGACTTGGCGGTAGTGGTTCGCGCGCGAGACAAAGTACTTTTGCAGGACAAAACGGCATATGCGCTACAAGTAATTATAAGGAAATTAGAGCAGATGAGGTTGCAGGTAGCGAAGCAGAAAACCGAAATGGTTCTCCTTCAGGGACGTCATAAATAGCACCAAAGAGGTGAAGTATCTAGAAGTAGTTTTGACCAAGATGCAAAGATGACGAAACACGTGGTGGAGATAACAAAAAAAGCAACAGAAATGACAAATAGAGTTATGCGCCTAATGCGACGAACAATCGCTACTGCGGCAACTTCCGTAATTTTGTATGCGGCGCCCACGTGGGAGAGTGTGCTGAAATATAAAAAGTATAGAAATATGCTAACAATCGTTAACAGGAAGTTAGCTATAGGTATAATATCTGCCTACCGAACAGCACCAACAGAAGAGGTGGAAGTTATCGCAGGATTGCCACCGATTGATCTGCAAATAAAGGAGAGAGACAGGACATATAGAGAGGGCAGGCAAAGTAAACAGGCAAACAGAGAGAGCCTGGCAGGAAAGATGGAACCACAGAACAAGCTATATATATAATAGAAGGTGGGGGGGAGCCGGACCACTTCCTTACGCAATTCGTGACCGGACATGGGATCTTTAAAGCGTATCTTTACAAAATTAGGAAAGCGGAATCTGAGGTCTGCTGGTTTTACACAGAAAGAGACAGCGCCGCACATACAATCCTAGAGTGCAGATTTTTTAGTGAGTGCAGAACAAGATGCGAGGAAAGATGTGGAATGGGTCTGACCAAGGAGAACATCATTGCTGAAATGATTAGAGAGGTGATGCAAGTAAAGCAGAAGCACGAAAGGGAACTGGAGAGAGAACACCTAAACCAGGGGCACCAGCGTAGGGGAAGATACGGAGGGGCAGGAGCTCGCCCCTCCTAGCCAAGTATGTTATGCGAAAAGTTTATTTCTAAAAGTAAACGTATGTTTTCTGTTTTGTTTTTTTCCTTGTTGGGGATCTTGAGTGTCCCAGCGGTTTTATCCAGGAGCCAGGGCACGAAGAAAGAGGAGGTTCCCCAAGCCTGGTCAAGGGCAACGAGACAACGGGAGAGATATCGAGACCATGAAGGATGAGCGTTTTTGTTTTTTTTTTTTATACTCTGAAGATGTGCCTACCGGCTGTTCCAGAGAAGACGAGGAAAGGGGTTTTTAGTGGGTCGGGGTCTATAATAAACCCCAAACCCACATTATCCGGCCGCCCAAGAACTCCAGGCCGGAGATTTTCCCCGACCTCGTTAAAAAAAAAAAATAGGGGGGTTGGGTTGGGTTTAGCCGTCCATCTCAAGACATTTTTTAGCAAAGACGTCTGGAAAGTTTTGGGTTGAGCCGTGCGTCCTCAGACCCGAATCTTTCTACTTCTAGGTCTAGTTTTATTTCAATTCAAATATACAAGGTTGCAAAATCAATTTATAAAGTATTCTATTTCAAAAACTATTCATTCTAGACGTCTTTGCTAAAAAATGTCTTGAGATGGACGGCTAAACCCAACCCAACCCAACCCTATATATTTCAACTGAAGTAAAACCAGAATTAACTCTAGACATAGAACTAGAATTATTTGGGTTTAGCCATCTTGAATGACGTACGGCTAAACCTGAATGTTTCTAGTTCTAGATCCAGAGTTAAATCTAATGATATAAAACTAGAACTAACACTAGACCTAGAAGGGGAAAAATTCAATTTTTCAACCCGAAGTTTTATTTCAATTCAAATATACAAGGTTGCAAAATCAATTTGTAAAGTATTCTATTTCAAAAACTATTCATTCTAGACGTCTTTGCTAAAAAATGTTTTGAGATGCACGGCTACACCCAACCCAACCCAACCCTATATATTTCAACTGAAATAAAACCAAAATTAACTCTAGACATAGAACTAGAACGACGTACGGCTAAATCCGAATGTTTCTAGTTCTAGATCCAGAGTTAGATCTAATGATATAAAACTAGAACTAACACTAGACACACGGCTAAATCAAAAACTTTCCACTTGTAGGTCTAGTGTTAGTTCTAGTTTTACTTCAATTGAAATATACAAAGTTACCAAATCAATTTGCAAAAGTACTCAATTCCAGAAACTATACATTATAGAGGTCTTCATCAAGAAAATGTTTTCAGATCTACTACTAAGCCTAACCCATTCCAACTCTTTATATGTATTTGCGTCCGAGGAATCAATTTATCAAAATCAATTTATAAAATAGTCTATTTTAGAAATTTTTCATTGTAGAGACCTTCCTTAAAAAATATCTTCAGATGCATGGTTAAATCCAAAAGTTTTTCTATGATTGGGTTGAGCTGCAATTTCATATCATATCTCATATTGAACGGTATGAAGTTCGTACTCAACCCAACCCAACCATAGGAGAAAAGCTTCATATTATCCCTTACATTGAATGATATGAAGTTGGAGATCAATTCAACCCAATCATAGATGAAAAATTTCATAACATCCCTCATATTGAATGGTATCAATTCAACCCAAGTTAAAGAAAACTCTCACAGTCATTGTAAACATCAAAATTGTAGACTATTACTAAAACAAATTAGTTAATCATATTACAAAATTGAAAAATAGAACTGAAGGTAGGTACAAATTTAATTTAATCTGTTGTGTGTCATGCCAATGATTATGATATCATAATTTCCTTAGTTCAAAATTGGAAAATTTGTTTTTAAGGAATATGATGAGGGGACACAAATCAAATTTGGCAATAACAAAAAGAAGTTACATTATTAAAATAGACATTTTTTTGGTTCTAACTTTACAATCTCAACTTTTTTTATTAAATGATATCTTTCTTTTCATTTTTATTTAATAAAAATATTAATGGTTTTGCACTTTAAATGGATTTTATTTTTCTCTACCGGTTTCGCCTTCTACATGGCATCATCAGGAGAATATCTGGGGGTCCCCCAGACAGACGAGGACTCAAGACAGGATGTCATCTTGAGGTCGCACTGATGTGGGTCCTATGGACATCATCCCATCTTTCCCACCCACCCAATCATCATCAATATCCTGTCCTATATCCAATATCCGCACCTCTTTCCATTTTCCATATTTCTTAATAACAGACTACTAGAATTTATATAAATTCAAATTTAAAATATCCCCATTTTCAAGATAAAAAGTGTGTGACAGCAATGCAATATTTTGTTATCAAAAGCGCGCCTTTCCTAACCTATAAACACACAGATTTCGATTGCTTTTCTTCTCCAGATATCTTAATTTTGTTAATTTTTCGAGTGGAATATATAATTATACTGGATAAAATGTTTATGTTACCTCTTGAATTATAACTTTGTTGTGATTTTAGGAGTAAGTTTTTAGAAATTAGTTACCTTTTTAATTTTATTTTCGACTTTCGCTAAGTAATGTAACTTGTTTTTAAATTTTTATTCTCCTGATGATGCCGTGTAGAAGGCGAAACCGGTAGAGTATTTTTATCAATTCTTTTTGTTCATAAGCTGTTTAAAATGTCCCAAGGAACACGATCACTACACTCGAACCAAATTTGGCAGTATTAGACAAAATTACAAATTAAAAATAGTCATTTCCAGAGCTCAAAATTGGAAAATTTATTTTTTTTTGTTCCTAATATGTTTATACTGAACTTTATTTAGTTCTAACTTTGCAATCTTAGTTTTTTTGTTCCTAAGTTGTTTAAAATGTCCCAAGGAACGCGATCAGTTCACTCAAACCAAATTTGGCAGTATCAAACAAAATTACAGATTGAAAATAGTCGTTTTCTTAGCTCATAATTGGAAAATTAATTTTTTTTTGTTCCTAATATGTTTATACTGAACTAAGGAATACGATGAGGGGACACAATTCAAATTTGGAAATAGCAAAAAAGATTATATTATTGTAAATAGATATTTCTTTGGTTCTAACTTTGCAATCTTAGTCTTTTTGTTCCTAAGTTGTTTAAAATGTCCCAAAGAACACGATCAGTACACTCAAACCAAATTTGGCAGCATCAAACAAAATTGCAGATTGAAAATAGTCGTTTCCTTAGCTCAAAATTGGAAAATTTTTTTTTTTTTGTTCCTAATATGTTTATACCGAGCTAAGGAATACGATGAGGGGACACAATTCAAATTTGGAAATAGCAAAAAAGATTATATTATTGTAAACAGATATTTCTTTGGTTCTAACTTTGCAATCTTAGTTTTTTTGTTCCTAAGTTGTTTAAAATGACCCAAGGAACGCGATCAGTACACTTAAACCAAATTTGGCAGTATCAAACAAAATTACAGATTGAAAATAGTCGTTTGCTTAGCTCAAAATTGGAAAATTTATTTATTTTTTATTCCTAATATGTTTATACTGAGCTAAGGAATACGATGAGAGGACACAGTTCAAATTTGGAAATAGCAAAAAAGATTATATTATTGTAAATAGACATTTTTTTGGTTCTAACTTTGCAATCTTAGTTTTTTTGTTCCTAAGTTGTTTAAAATGACCCAAGGAACGCGATCAGTACACTTAAACCAAATTTGGCAGCATCAAACAAAATTACAGATTGAAAATAGTCGTTTCCTTAGCTCAAAATTGGAAAAATTTTTTTTTTTTTTTGTTCCTAATATGTTTATACCGAGCTAAGGAATACGATGAGGGGACATAATTCAAATTTGGCAATAGCAAAAAAAGTTACATTATTGTAAATAGACATTTCAGACGCACGGCTCAACCCGAATCTTTCAACTTTTAGGTCTAGAGTAGTCTATCTTTTATATTAGATATTTGTTATTAACGAAAGCCTACAATGATTAGTTTGAGAACTAGAATACTTTACAAAGTAATTTGGCAACCCTGTATATTCTAATCGCAGTAAAACTAGAACTAACACTAGACCTAGAAGTTGAAAGATGTGGGTTGAGCCGTGCGTCTGAAGACGCACGGCTCAACCCAAACCTTTCAACTTCTAGGTCTAGTGTTAGTTCTAGTTTTATATCATTAGCTCTAACTCTAGATCTAGAACTAGAAACATTCAGCTTCAACCATCTCCTTAAAATGGTTTAACCTAAATGATTCTAGTTCTAGATCTAGACTTAGATAGGTTTAATGTTACTTTTAATTAGTTTTAGTTTTTAAATTAATCAGGTCTTAAAAAGTTCCCTATCTTTCTAAAAAAGAATTTCAAGTTTAGAAAAGTTATTCAGATACAAAAATAAATAAATCTACTTACAAGCTTAAACTACCTTGCAAAGAAATAGTTAAAGCAGGCACTTTATATTTTTCATAAAAAATCTCCAAGATTTTATCGCGATTACTTCTTGGATTAAAAGCAGTCTCCGTTAGTAAAAGAGCATGTTCTTCTGGGAAAGCAGAAAGTTGGTTTTTATCATAAATATAGTTCCAAACTTTCTCCATATCATCCCAATTTTCAACCACCCCACGTCCCATGGGATAAGTTATCGATAATTTATTTAAATCATTCTTAGGCCCAATTACTATATCTTTTTTAGGATCACCAATTTTTAACCGACCAACACTAAATGTAAAACGTTTAAAATCCATTTAATAAATTAATTAAGTAACTTTACCTATTTTGTACAACAGATTTTGGGGTTGAATCGGAAGCAAATCCAGCCTTAATAATTCCCGATCCCTACAATAATCAATTTAATAAACGATTTTTGCCAAATTTTTGTTAAAATCTTACATTGTCAATTACTACGGCTTTATGTCCTTCCATTTTTTAAATAATAATAATAATAATAATTTGGAGGAACACACCAAAATATTCTAACCTAAAATTAAAATTTGACGTATATTGACGTGTTTTAGTAAACAGAAACATAACCTCTAAATAATATCAAACATAACCTCAAAAAAGAAAAAGCACACGAAGAAATGTCTGAAAAAATCCATATCCGTTTAGCTTCCGAACGAGTCAATTTTACGGTTGCCCCGGGTGGGAGGACCCCAAAAATATTCACCCCCGGTCAAATAATAACCCAACAAAACGAATTTATGCGGTACAAAATTCTAACCTCAAAATATATTCTTTAATTTAACTTTAATTTATTTTTTAGTGGACATGGTACATACGAAGACGATGGTTATTTAAAAGCTTCCGTGGCTGGGGTAAAAGAAGAAGTGAATAAATTAATTTCGATTCGCCCCCTTCAAAGTCGTTATAACGGTGTAATCGGGGATGTGGTTGTCGGTAGGATAACGGAGGTTCAACAAAAACGTTGGAAGGTCGATACAAACTCAAGATTAGATTCAATGTTACTTCTATCATCGGTAAACCTCCCCGGGGGCGAATTAAGACGGCGATCCGCCGAAGATGAACACATGATGCGAAAATACCTTCAAGAAGGCGACTTAATCAGTGCTGAAGTGCAAAATGTTTTTTCTGATGGGAGTTTATCTTTGCACACGAGAAGTCTGAAATATGGGAAGTTATCTCAAGGTATTTTAGTGAAAGTTTCTCCTACTTTAATTAAACGAAGTAAAACGAGATTTTATAATCTCCCAATTGGGGCTAGCATAATTTTTGGGAATAATGGATTCGTTTGGGTTAGTCCTATCGTAAATACTGAAGAGGCAGGGGTTGGGGGATTCACTCAAAATTTGGAGGAGGTTGTCTCAAGAACCGAAAGGGAGACTATCGCTAGGATAAGAAATTGCATTTTAGCTTTGGCTCAGTGTAAAATGATGCTTTACGATACAAGCGTTCTTTATGCTTATGAAGAATCGTTGAAGTATAATGTCGTCGATTTATTAGTTCCAGAGGCAATAATCGATGTGGGGATTTTAACGCGTCAACGAATAAGTATGGTTTCGGAGAATTAATAAATGAATTTATTATTATTAATAATTAAAATAATAATTATTTTTAATTATTAATTTTGACTTTAAATTATAGATGGCGCTAATACAATAATTATATTTTTTGAGTAACTTTGTCATAAAATTAAAATAAGCCTAAAATCCTTTTGACTTAACATGGTGATAAGAATGAGATTGAAGAAAAAAAAGGTAATAATAATAATAACGATTTTGGTAATATCTAAACACTCTCCTATATAGATATTAACAATGAACAATAATTCATTCATAATTCAGTATCAAATTAATTAGAATTCTATATCTTATTAATTTATATCCTCAAAGGTAATAAGAAGTGGGGTAAAAGTGTAATAAAAATAATAATTTTGGTAATAATGATTAACATTGATTTTGAGTAAAGCAAAAATGAATTTTCTTCGAAAAGATCAAAATTCGATGATTTTATCTCGCTTATTTCTCGAGATAATAATTATTTTAACAGAGTTATTATCAAAGATGGGGGATTATTACCACATTATTAATTTTTTAATGCAACATTATGATTTGTGATAAAGTTGCGTTGAGGTTGGTACCAAATTAATCAGGATATAATTTCTATTACCTTGTTTACGTACAACGATAATAAGTGATAAAGTAAAGAGGTAATAATAATAATAATTTCACCGATTTGTATTGGAAACATGTTAATTTTATCATAAAATTAAAATAACCCTAAAATCCTTTTGATTTAACATGGTGATAAGAATGAGATTGAAGAAAAAAAAGGTAATAATAATAATAACGATTTTGGTAATATCTAAACACTCTCCTATATAAATATTAACAATGAACAATAATTCATTCATAATTCAGTATCAAATTAATTAGAATTCTATATCTTATTAATTTATATCCTCAAAGGTAATAAGAAGTGGGGTAAAAGTGTAATAAAAATAATAATTTTGGTAATAATGATTAACATTGATTTTGAGTAAAGCAAAAATGAATTTTCTTCGAAAAGATCAAAATTCGATGATTTTATCTCGCTTATTTCTCGAGATAATAATTATTTTAACAGAGTTATTATCAAAGATGGGGGATTATTACCACATTATTAATTTTTTAATGCAACATTATGATTTGTGATAAAGTTGCGTTGAGGTTGGTACCAAATTAATCAGGATATAATTTCTATTACCTTGTTTACGTACAACGATAATAAGTGATAAAGTAAAGAGGTAATAATAATAATAATTTCACCGATTTGTATTGGAAACATGTTAATTTTATCATAAAATTAAAATAACCCTAAAATCCTTTTGATTTAACATGGTGATAAGAATGAGATTGAAGAAAAAAAAGGTAATAATAATAATAACGATTTTGGTAATATCTAAACACTCTCCTATATAAATATTAACAATGAACAATAATTCATTCATAATTCAGTATCAAATTAATTAGAATTCTATATCTTATTAATTTATATCCTCAAAGGTAATAAGAAGTGGGGTAAAAGTGTAATAAAAATAATAATTTTGGTAATAATGATTAACATTGATTTTGAGTAAAGCAAAAATGAATTTTCTTCGAAAAGATCAAAATTCGATGATTTTATCTCGCTTATTTCTCGAGATAATAATTATTTTAACAGAGTTATTATCAAAGATGGGGGATTATTACCACATTATTAATTTTTTAATGCAACATTATGATTTGTGATAAAGTTGCGTTGAGGTTGGTACCAAATTAATCAGGATATAATTTCTATTACCTTGTTTACGTACAACGATAATAAGTGATAAAGTAAAGAGGTAATAATAATAATAATTTCACCGATTTGTATTGGAAACATGTTAATTTTATCATAAAATTAAAATAACCCTAAAATCCTTTTGATTTAACATGGTGATAAGAATGAGATTGAAGAAAAAAAAGGTAATAATAATAATAACGATTTTGGTAATATCTAAACACTCTCCTATATAGATATTAACAATCAGCAATAATTCATTCATAATTCAGTATCAAATTAATTAGAATTCTATATCTTATTAATTTATATCCTCAAAGGTAATAAGAAGTGGGGTAAAAGTGTAATAAAAATAATAATTTTGGTAATAATGATTAACATTGATTTTGAGTAAAGCAAAAATGAATTTTCTTTGAAAAGATCAAAATTCGATGATTTTATCTCGCTTATTTCTCGAGATAATAATTATTTTAACAGAGTTATTATCAAAGATGGGGGATTATTACCACATTATTAATTTTTTAATGCAACATTATGATTTCTGATAAAGTTGCCTTAAGGTTGGTATCAAATTAATCAGGATATGATTTCTATTACCTTGTTTACGCACAAAGATAATAAGTGATAAAGTAAAAAGGTAATAATAATAATAATTTCACCGATTTGTATTGGAAACATGTTAACTTTATCACAAAATTAAAATAAGCCTAAAATCCTTTTGACTTAACATGGTGATAAGAATGAGATTGAAGAAAAAAAAGGTAATAATAATAATAACGATTTTGGTAATATCTAAACACTCTCCTATATAAATATTAACAAACAGCAATAATTTGATTCATAATTCGGTATCAAATTAATTAGAATTGTATATCTTATTAATTTATATCCTCAAAGGTAATAAGAGGTGGGGCAAAAGTGTAATAAAAATAATAATTTTGGTAATAATGATTAAAATTGATTTTAAGTAAAGCAAAAATGAATTTTCTTTGAAAAAATCAAAATTCGATTATTTAATCTCGCTTATTTCTCGAGATAATAATTATTTTAACAGAGTTATTATCAAAGATGGGGGATTATTACAGCATTATTAATTTTTTATTGCGACATTATGATTTGTGATAAAATTGCGTTAAGGTTGGTATCAAATTAATCATTTATGATTTTTATTACCTTGTTTACGCACAAAGATAATAAGTGATAAAGTAAAAAGGTAATAATAATAATAATTTCACCAATTTGTATTGGAAACATGTTAACTTTATCACAAAATTAAAATAAGCCTAAAATCCTTTTGATTTAACATGGTGATAAGAATGAGATTGAAGAAAAAAAAAAGGTAATAATAATAATAACGATTTTGGTAATATCTAAACACTCTCCTATATAGATATTAACAATCAGCAATAATTCATTCATAATTCAGTATCAAATTAATTAGAATTCTATATCTTATTAGTTTATATCCTCAAAGGTAATAAGAAGTGGGGTAAAAGTGTAATAAAAATAATAATTTTGGTAATAATGATTAACATTGATTTTGAGTAAAGCAAAAATGAATTTTCTTTGAAAAGATCAAAATTCGATGATTTTATCTCGCTTATTTCTCGAGATAATAATTATTTTAACAGAGTTATTATCAAAGATGGGGGATTATTACCACATTATTAATTCTTTTTTGCAACATTATGATTTGTGATAAAATTGCGTTGAGGTTGGTACCAAATTAATCAGGATATGATTTTTATTACCTTGTTTACGCACAAAGATAATAAGTGATAAAGTAAAAAGGTAATAATAATAATAATTTCACCGATTTGTATTGGAAACATGTTAATTTTATCATAAAATTAAAATAAGCCTAAAATCCTTTTGATTTAACATGGTGATAAGAATGAGATTGAAGAAAAAAAGGTAATAATAATAATAACGATTTTGGTAATATCTAAACACTCTCCTATATAAATATTAACAATCAGCAATAATTTGATTCATAATTCGGTATCAAATTAATTAGAATTGTATATCTTATTAATTTATATCCTCAAAGGTAATAAGAGGTGGGGTAAAAGTGTAATAAAAATAATAATTTTGGTAATAATGATTAAAATTGATTTTAAGTAAAGCAAAAATGAATTTTCTTTGAAAAAATCAAAATTCGATTATTTAATGTCGCTTATTTCTTGAGATTATAATTATTTTAACAGAGTTATTATCAAAGATGGGGGATTATTACCGCATTATTAATTTTTTATTACGACATTATGATTTGTGATAAAATTGCGTTAAGGTTGGTATCAAATTAATCAGGATATGATTTCTATTACCTTGTTTACGCACAAAGATAATAAGTGATAAAGTAAAAAGGTAATAATAATAATAATTTCACCAATTTGTATTGGAAACATGTTAACTTTATCACAAAATTAAAATAAGCCTAAAATCCTTTTGACTTAACATGGTGATAAGAATGAGATTGAAGAAAAAAAAGGTAATAATAATAATAACGATTTTGGTAATATCTAAACATCTCCTATATAAATATTAACAATCAGCAATAATTCGATTCATAATTCGGTATCAAATTAATTAGAATTCTATATATTATTAATTTTTATCCTCAAAGGTAATAAGAGGTGGGGTAAAAGTGTAATAAAAATAATAATTCTGGCAATAATCATTAAAATTGATTTTAAGTAAAGCAAAAATGAATTTTCTTTGAAAAAATCAAAATTCGATTATTTAATCTCGCTTATTTCTCGAGATAATAATTATTTTAACAGAGTTATTATCAAAGATGGGGGATTATTACAGCATTATTAATTTTTTATTGTGACATTATGATTTGTGATAAAATTGCGTTAAGGTTGGTATCAAATTAATCATTTATGATTTTTATTACCTTGTTTACGCACAAAGATAATAAGTGATAAAGTAAAAAGGTAATAATAATAATAATTTCACCGATTTGTATTGGAAACATGTTAATTTTATCATAAAATTAAAATAAGCCTAAAATCCTTTTGATTTAACATGGTGATAAGAATGAGATTGAAGAAAAAAAAGGTAATAATAATAATAACGATTTTGGTAATATCTAAACACTCTCCTATATAGATATTAACAATCAGTAATAATTCATTCATAATTCAGTATCAAATTAATTAGAATTCTATATCTTATTAGTTTATATCCTCAAAGGTAATAAGAAGTGGGGTAAAAGTGTAATAAAAATAATAATTCTGGTAATAATGATTAACATTGATTTTGAGTAAAGCAAAAATGAATTTTCTTTGAAAAGATCAAAATTCGATGATTTTATCTCGCTTATTTCTCGAGATCATTATTATTTTAACAGAGTTATTATCAAAGATGGGGAATTATTACCACATTATTAAGTTTTTATTGCAACATTATGATTTGTGATAAAATTGCGTTGAGATTAGTATCAAATTAATCAGGATATGATTTCTATTACCTTGTTTACGTACAACGATAATAAGTGATAAAGTAAAAAGGTAATAATAATAATACTTTCACCGATTTGTATTAGAAACATGTTACTTTTATCATAAAATTAAAATAAGCCTGAAATCCTTTTGATTTAACATGGTGATAAGAATGAGATTGAAGAAAAAAAGGTAATAATAATAATAACGATTTTGGTAATATCTAAACACTCTCCTATATAAATATTAACAATCAGCAATAATTTGATTCATAATTCGGTATCAAATTAATTAGAATTGTATATCTTATTAATTTATATCCTCAAAGGTAATAAGAGGTGGGGTAAAAGTGTAATAAAAATAATAATTTTGGTAATAATGATTAAAGTTGATCTTAAGTAAAGCAAAAATGAATTTTCTTTGTAAAGATCAAAATTCGATGATTTTATCTCGCTTATTTCTCGAGATAATAATTATTTTAACAGAGTTATTATCAAAGATGGGGGATTATTACCACATTATTAATTTTTTAATGCAACATTATGATTTGTGATAAAGTTGCGTTGAGGTTGGTACCAAATTAATCAGGATATAATTTCTATTACCTTGTTTACGTACAACGATAATAAGTGATAAAGTAAAGAGGTAATAATAATAATAATTTCACCGATTTGTATTGGAAACATGTTAATTTTATCATAAAATTAAAATAACCCTAAAATCCTTTTGATTTAACATGGTGATAAGAATGAGATTGAAGAAAAAAAAGGTAATAATAATAATAACGATTTTGGTAATATCTAAACACTCTCCTATATAGATATTAACAATCAGCAATAATTCATTCATAATTCAGTATCAAATTAATTAGAATTCTATATCTTATTAATTTATATCCTCAAAGGTAATAAGAAGTGGGGTAAAAGTGTAATAAAAATAATAATTTTGGTAATAATGATTAACATTGATTTTGAGTAAAGCAAAAATGAATTTTCTTTGAAAAGATCAAAATTCGATGATTTTATCTCGCTTATTTCTCGAGATAATAATTATTTTAACAGAGTTATTATCAAAGATGGGGGATTATTACCACATTATTAATTTTTTAATGCAACATTATGATTTCTGATAAAGTTGCCTTAAGGTTGGTATCAAATTAATCAGGATATGATTTCTATTACCTTGTTTACGCACAAAGATAATAAGTGATAAAGTAAAAAGGTAATAATAATAATAATTTCACCGATTTGTATTGGAAACATGTTAACTTTATCACAAAATTAAAATAAGCCTAAAATCCTTTTGACTTAACATGGTGATAAGAATGAGATTGAAGAAAAAAAAGGTAATAATAATAATAACGATTTTGGTAATATCTAAACACTCTCCTATATAAATATTAACAATCAGCAATAATTTGATTCATAATTCGGTATCAAATTAATTAGAATTGTATATCTTATTAATTTATATCCTCAAAGGTAATAAGAGGTGGGGCAAAAGTGTAATAAAAATAATAATTTTGGTAATAATGATTAAAATTGATTTTAAGTAAAGCAAAAATGAATTTTCTTTGAAAAAATCAAAATTCGATTATTTAATCTCGCTTATTTCTCGAGATAATAATTATTTTAACAGAGTTATTATCAAAGATGGGGGATTATTACAGCATTATTAATTTTTTATTGCGACATTATGATTTGTGATAAAATTGCGTTAAGGTTGGTATCAAATTAATCATTTATGATTTTTATTACCTTGTTTACGCACAAAGATAATAAGTGATAAAGTAAAAAGGTAATAATAATAATAATTTCACCAATTTGTATTGGAAACATGTTAACTTTATCACAAAATTAAAATAAGCCTAAAATCCTTTTGATTTAACATGGTGATAAGAATGAGATTGAAGAAAAAAAAAAGGTAATAATAATAATAACGATTTTGGTAATATCTAAACACTCTCCTATATAGATATTAACAATCAGCAATAATTCATTCATAATTCAGTATCAAATTAATTAGAATTCTATATCTTATTAGTTTATATCCTCAAAGGTAATAAGAAGTGGGGTAAAAGTGTAATAAAAATAATAATTTTGGTAATAATGATTAACATTGATTTTGAGTAAAGCAAAAATGAATTTTCTTTGAAAAGATCAAAATTCGATGATTTTATCTCGCTTATTTCTCGAGATAATAATTATTTTAACAGAGTTATTATCAAAGATGGGGGATTATTACCACATTATTAATTCTTTTTTGCAACATTATGATTTGTGATAAAATTGCGTTGAGGTTGGTACCAAATTAATCAGGATATGATTTTTATTACCTTGTTTACGCACAAAGATAATAAGTGATAAAGTAAAAAGGTAATAATAATAATAATTTCACCGATTTGTATTGGAAACATGTTAATTTTATCATAAAATTAAAATAAGCCTAAAATCCTTTTGATTTAACATGGTGATAAGAATGAGATTGAAGAAAAAAAGGTAATAATAATAATAACGATTTTGGTAATATCTAAACACTCTCCTATATAAATATTAACAATCAGCAATAATTTGATTCATAATTCGGTATCAAATTAATTAGAATTGTATATCTTATTAATTTATATCCTCAAAGGTAATAAGAGGTGGGGTAAAAGTGTAATAAAAATAATAATTTTGGTAATAATGATTAAAATTGATTTTAAGTAAAGCAAAAATGAATTTTCTTTGAAAAAATCAAAATTCGATTATTTAATGTCGCTTATTTCTTGAGATTATAATTATTTTAACAGAGTTATTATCAAAGATGGGGGATTATTACCGCATTATTAATTTTTTATTACGACATTATGATTTGTGATAAAATTGCGTTAAGGTTGGTATCAAATTAATCAGGATATGATTTCTATTACCTTGTTTACGCACAAAGATAATAAGTGATAAAGTAAAAAGGTAATAATAATAATAATTTCACCAATTTGTATTGGAAACATGTTAACTTTATCACAAAATTAAAATAAGCCTAAAATCCTTTTGACTTAACATGGTGATAAGAATGAGATTGAAGAAAAAAAAGGTAATAATAATAATAACGATTTTGGTAATATCTAAACATCTCCTATATAAATATTAACAATCAGCAATAATTCGATTCATAATTCGGTATCAAATTAATTAGAATTCTATATATTATTAATTTTTATCCTCAAAGGTAATAAGAGGTGGGGTAAAAGTGTAATAAAAATAATAATTCTGGCAATAATCATTAAAATTGATTTTAAGTAAAGCAAAAATGAATTTTCTTTGAAAAAATCAAAATTCGATTATTTAATCTCGCTTATTTCTCGAGATAATAATTATTTTAACAGAGTTATTATCAAAGATGGGGGATTATTACAGCATTATTAATTTTTTATTGTGACATTATGATTTGTGATAAAATTGCGTTAAGGTTGGTATCAAATTAATCATTTATGATTTTTATTACCTTGTTTACGCACAAAGATAATAAGTGATAAAGTAAAAAGGTAATAATAATAATAATTTCACCGATTTGTATTGGAAACATGTTAATTTTATCATAAAATTAAAATAAGCCTAAAATCCTTTTGATTTAACATGGTGATAAGAATGAGATTGAAGAAAAAAAAGGTAATAATAATAATAACGATTTTGGTAATATCTAAACACTCTCCTATATAGATATTAACAATCAGTAATAATTCATTCATAATTCAGTATCAAATTAATTAGAATTCTATATCTTATTAGTTTATATCCTCAAAGGTAATAAGAAGTGGGGTAAAAGTGTAATAAAAATAATAATTCTGGTAATAATGATTAACATTGATTTTGAGTAAAGCAAAAATGAATTTTCTTTGAAAAGATCAAAATTCGATGATTTTATCTCGCTTATTTCTCGAGATCATTATTATTTTAACAGAGTTATTATCAAAGATGGGGAATTATTACCACATTATTAAGTTTTTATTGCAACATTATGATTTGTGATAAAATTGCGTTGAGATTAGTATCAAATTAATCAGGATATGATTTCTATTACCTTGTTTACGTACAACGATAATAAGTGATAAAGTAAAAAGGTAATAATAATAATACTTTCACCGATTTGTATTAGAAACATGTTACTTTTATCATAAAATTAAAATAAGCCTGAAATCCTTTTGATTTAACATGGTGATAAGAATGAGATTGAAGAAAAAAAGGTAATAATAATAATAACGATTTTGGTAATATCTAAACACTCTCCTATATAAATATTAACAATCAGCAATAATTTGATTCATAATTCGGTATCAAATTAATTAGAATTGTATATCTTATTAATTTATATCCTCAAAGGTAATAAGAGGTGGGGTAAAAGTGTAATAAAAATAATAATTTTGGTAATAATGATTAAAGTTGATCTTAAGTAAAGCAAAAATGAATTTTCTTTGTAAAGATCAAAATTCGATGATTTTATCTCGCTTATTTCTCGAGATCATTATTATTTTAACAGAGTTATTATCAAAGATGGGGAATTATTACCACATTATTAAGTTTTTATTGCAACATTATGATTTGTGATAAAATTGCGTTGAGATTGGTATCAAATTAATCAGGATATGATTTCTATTACCTTGTTTACGTACAACGATAATAAGTGATAAAGTAAAAAGGTAATAATAATAATACTTTCACCGATTTGTATTAGAAACATGTTACTTTTATCATAAAATTAAAATAAGCCTGAAATCCTTTTGATTTAACATGGTGATAAGAATGAGATTGAAGAAAAATAAGGTAATAATAATAATAACAACGATTTTGGTAATATCTAAACACTCTCCTATATAGATATTAACAATCAGCAATAATTCATTCATAATTCAGTATCAAATTAATTAGAATTCTATATCTTATTAATTTATATCCTCAAAGGTAATAAGAGGTGGGGTAAAAGGGTAATAAAAATAATAATTTTGGTAATAATGATTAACATTGATTTTGAGTAAAGCAAAAATTTTTTCTTTGAAAAGATCAAAATTCGATGATTTTATCTCGCTTATTTCTCGAGATAATAATAATTTTAACAGAGTTATTATCAAAGATGGGGGATTATTACCACATTATTAATTCTTTTTTGCAACATTATGATTTGTGATAAAATTGCGTTGAGGTTGGTATCAAATTAATCAGGATATGATTTCTATTACCTTGTTTACGCACAAAGATAATAAGTGATAAAGTAAAAAGATAATAAAAATAATAATTTCACCGATTTGTATTGGAAACATGTTAATTTTGTCATAAAATTAAAATAAGCCTAAAATCCTTTTCCTTTCTTTTTAGGTTAACCTATTTTTTATGATTTTTTGAAATTAATAACCTTGTTTTAAAAAATCACGAAAAATCGGATTCTTAAGATATCTTAATGAACTATTCACGATTTATATAGGAAAGTGCCTATTTTTGGTGATGAAATCGGATCTTGAAAATATTTATTCGTTTTTGAGATATAAATATGAATTTATGGCTATCTCAAGTTAATTGAAAATCACCAAAAATCGAATTCTTGAGATATTTTAACGATACATTCAAAATTTATAGAAGCTAGTGACTATTTTGTCATGGTGGGAACTAAATTAGAAAATCTTTATTCGTTTTTGAGATAAAGATTATTTAAGTTAGCATAATTTTTTTATGATTTTTTGAAATTAAAAATCTTGTTTAAAAAAATCACGAAAAATCGAGTTCTTAAGATATCTTAATGAATTATTCATGATTTATAGAGGAAAGTGTCTATTTTCTCGTGATGAAAGCGGTTCTTGAAAATATTTTTTCGTTTTTGAGATATAAATCATTAAATTCAACCTGAAGATTTCTGGCTATCTCAAGTTAATTAGAAATCACCAAAAATCGAATTCTTGAGATATTTTAATGATACATTCAAAATTTATAGAAGCTAGTGTCTATTTTGTCATGGTGAGAACCAAATTAGAAAATCTTTATTCGTTTTTGAGATAAAGATTATTTAAGTTAACATAATTTTTTATGATTTTTTGAAATTAATAATCTTGTTTAAAAAAATCACGAAAAATCGAATTCTTAAGATATCTTAATGAACTATTCATGATTTATAGAGGAAAGTGTCTATTCTCTCGCGATGAAAGCGGATCTTGAAAATATTTATTCGTTTTTGAGATATAAATTATTAAATTCAAGGTGAATATTTGTGAAGATAAAATTTGAGGTCACCCTGCCATCTAGGCATCGCAACCACTAACTATATTCTTTGGATAACAAGGTTAAAAAATTATTTAGTTTGGTTATGAACCATTTTTAAAGAAAACTAACCGAAAGGAATCTCCTGAAAGTGACGTTTATGTCAAAAAAGTTAACCTGCATTTCAGTTTAGTAATTTGTCATAGATTTAGGTGTGTAATCCTAAAAAACGGGGTTGAAATGGATGCGTACGACGTGATTCTCAATCAACCCGTGGTCATAGATAACGTAAGCTTTCTATAATCACCAAGTAAAACACAAAAACATTTTTTCGAAATAATTTTTTACGTAGGGTTCCGGGGTGATTAAGGCCGGATTCGCCGGGGATCAAATCCCTAAATGCAGATTTCCTAATTAGTGAGAACTTATCACATTAATTTACACCCATTTCTTAATCATTTTTTAAAATTTAGTATTGGAATACCAAAACATGTTCGTGTTATGGCCGGGGGTTTAGAAGGGGACATTTTTATTGGCCCCACGGCTGAAGAACACCGCGGTTTACTCACGATTAAATACCCTATGGAACATGGAATTGTCACCGATTGGAATGATATGGAAAAAATTTGGAGTTACGTTTACAGCAAAGAGCAATTAAGCACTTTTTCTGAGGAACATCCCGTACTATTAACAGAAGCCCCATTAAACCCCCGACCAAATCGAGAGAAATCGGCAGAAATTTTGTTTGAATCGTTCAATGTGCCTGCCCTTTTTATTTCAATGCAAGCCGTTTTAAGCTTGTATGTATCCTTAATCAATTTTTTTTTAAATAAATTAATGCTAATCTCGTTTAGATACTCAACCGGTCGGACCACCGGTGTAGTTTTAGATTCAGGAGATGGTGTAACGCACGCTGTACCAATTTATGAAGGTTTCGCTATGCCACATAGCATTATGAGGATTGATGTGGCCGGTCGAGATGTTAGTAGATATTTAAAGTAAGATAACGAGATATTTTGGTAATAATAAATTAATTCCACAATTTTAATTAAAGAACTTTGCTTCGTAAAGAAGGGATTAATTTTAAAACAACAGCCGAATTTGAAACTGTACGAACAATTAAAGAAAAAATTTGTTACCTGGCTAACAACCCAATTAAAGAAGAATCGGTCGAAACAGAACATGTAACTTACGTTCTCCCGGATGGTAATTCAATTAAAATAGGCCCAGCTCGATATAGAGCTCCAGAAGTACTATTTAGACCGTTTTTAATTGGGGAAGAAAGCGAGGGGTTACACGAAGTGCTTATGTATTCGATTCAAAAGTCCGATTTGGATCTACGTAAAGTATTATTTAGGAATATTGTTTTATCTGGGGGATCTACTTTATTTAAAGTGAGTTATTTGTATAAACAAATTCATTTTTGTTATTTATAATTTGTTTAAAAAGGGATTTGGAGAAAGATTATTATCAGAATTTAAAAAGCTCGCTCCTAAAGATGTACAAATAAAGGTAAAAAATTAATCTTAGAATAACTTAATTTGATTGTTTTTGTTTAAAGATTTCAGCACCACAAGAACGATTATATTCCACATGGATAGGTGGATCGATTTTGGCGGCTTTAGATACTTTTAAGAAGATGTGGGTGACAAAACGCGAATATGATGAGCAAGGTCAAAGAGCGATTCACAGAAAGACCTTTTAGTTTAACTTGATTTTCTTTATTAATAGGAAATTGTTCAAAATGTGCTGCTTCTAAATAAAAAAACTAAAACTAATAATAAGTAAAAGTGAAATTGTTGTGGTGGCAGCACAAATTGAATTAATTTTCTTTCCCCCCGATTAATATTAACTATATTATCGAAAAAAAAAAAAAATAAATAAACCGTTATTTTTTCTATTTAATAATTTATATCTGTGTAGAAAAAAGGATAAGGAAAAATATTACGCACTTCTGTGAAAATCCCAGCTTTAAAATTTTTTTTTCTTTAATTTTCTTGTTTTCTCATGGAAACATTTTGAGCTACTTATATTTCGTTGCAATTAACTATACTTGTAAAATATTTTTTTTATATGAACACTTAGATTTGCTGATAAATAAAAAAAAATGTTTAAAAAAGTTTTGGTGAGTACTAATTTTTAATTTTTTGTGATACAAATCGGCTAATTCCTCAAATCATAAATGTTTTTATCATCAAAACGTAATTTTTTCATATTTTTTGAAAGATTTTAAGAACTGATTTCAATGATTTGAAGCGAAATCGTTCCTTGTATATTTTAATAAATATATTCTTTTTATTCTCACTTAGCAAAAAGTTTCCTATAAAACGATTTTGTTCTCACTTCGCCGAGGTCGCTTGCGGGCGAGGCGCTACAATCTTTCAAAATGGATGATTTCCTGTTGGTATTTTAAATCCAGCGCCTCGCCCGCAAGCGACCTCGGCGATTTAAGGTGAAATCGTTCCTTGTATATCTCAGTAAACATACAGTTTCCTATAAGATGATTTTATTCTCACGCCGCCGAGGTCGCTTGCGGGCGAGGCGCTACAATCTTTCAAAATTAACGATTTTATATAAACATTTCAAATCCAGCGCCTCGCCCGCAAGCGACCTCGGCGATTTGAGACGAAATGGTTCCTTGTATATCTCAATAAACATACAGTTTCCTATAAGACGATTTTATTCTCACGCCGCCGAGGTCGCTTGCGGGCGAGGCGCCCCAATTTTCCAAATGAACGATTTCCTGTTAGTATTTTAAATCCAGCGCCTCGCCCGTAAGCGACCTCGGCGATTTAAGGTGAAATCGTTCCTTGTATATCTCAGTAAACATACAGTTTCCTATACGACGGTTTTATTCTCACTCCGCCGAGGTCGCTTGCGGGCGAGGCGCCCCAATTTTCCAAATGAACGATTTCCTGTTAGTATTTTAAATTCAGCGCCTCGCCCGTAAGCGACCTCGGCGATTTAAGGTGAAATCGTTCCTTGTATATCTCAGTAAACATACAGTTTCCTATACGACGGTTTTATTCTCACTCCGCCGAGGTCACTTGCGGGCGAGGCGCCCCAATTTTCCAAAATTAAGGATTTTATATAAACATTTCAAATCCAGCGCCTCGCCCGCAAGCGACCTCGGCGATTTAAGACGAAATCGTTCCTTGTATATCTCAATAAACATACAGTTTCCTAATATAAGACGATTTTATTCTCACTTCGCCGAGGTCGCTTGCGGGCGAGGCGCCCTAACATTCCAAAATGAGCGATTTCCTGTTATTATTTTAAATCCAGCGCCTCGCCCGCAAGCGACCACGGCAATTTGAGACGAAATCGTTCCTTGTATATCTCAATAAACATATAAACATACAGTTTCCTTTAAGACAATTTTTCAAAATGAACGATTTCCTGTTAGTATTTTAAATCCAGCACCTCGCCCGCAAGCGACCTCGGCGATTTAAGGTGAAATCGTTCCTTGCATATCTCAGTAAACATACAGTTTCCTATACGACGGTTTTATTCTCACTCCGCCGAGGTCGCTTGCGGGCGAGGCGCCCCAATTTTCCAAAATTAACAATTTTATATAAACATTTCAAATCCAGCGCCTCGCCCGCAAGCGACCTCGACGATTTAAGGTGAAATCGTTCCTTGTATATCTCAGTAAACATACAGTTTCCTATAAGACGATTTTATTCTCACGCCGCCGAGGTCGCTTGCGGGCGAGGCGCCCCAATTTTCCAAAATTAACAATTTTATATAAACATTTCAAATCCAGCGCCTCGCCCGCAAGCGACCTCGACGATTTAAGGTGAAATCGTTCCTTGTATATCTCAGTAAACATACAGTTTCCTATAAGACGATTTTATTCTCACGCCGCCGAGGTCGCTTGCGGGCGAGGCGCCCCAATTTTCCAAATGAACGATTTCCTGTTAGTATTTTAAATTCAGCGCCTCGCCCGTAAGCGACCTCGGCGATTTAAGGTGAAATCGTTCCTTGTATATCTCAGTAAACATACAGTTTCCTATACGACGGTTTTATTCTCACTCCGCCGAGGTCACTTGCGGGCGAGGCGCCCCAATTTTCCAAAATTAAGGATTTTATATAAACATTTCAAATCCAGCGCCTCGCCCGCAAGCGACCTCGGCGATTTAAGACGAAATCGTTCCTTGTATATCTCAATAAACATACAGTTTCCTAATATAAGACGATTTTATTCTCACTTCGCCGAGGTCGCTTGCGGGCGAGGCGCCCTAACATTTCAAAATGAGCGATTTCCTGTTATTATTTTAAATCCAGCGCCTCGCCCGCAAGCGACCACGGCGATTTGAGACGAAATCGTTCCTTGTATATCTCAATAAACATATAAACATACAGTTTCCTTTAAGACAATTTTTCAAAATGAACGATTTCCTGTTAGTATTTTAAATCCAGCACCTCGCCCGCAAGCGACCTCGGCGATTTAAGGTGAAATCGTTCCTTGCATATCTCAGTAAACATACAGTTTCCTATACGACGGTTTTATTCTCACTCCGCCGAGGTCGCTTGCGGGCGAGGCGCCCCAATTTTCCAAAATTAACAATTTTATATAAACATTTCAAATCCAGCGCCTCGCCCGCAAGCGACCTCGACGATTTAAGGTGAAATCGTTCCTTGTATATCTCAGTAAACATACAGTTTCCTATAAGACGATTTTATTCTCACGCCGCCGAGGTCGCTTGCGGGCGAGGCGCCCCAATTTTCCAAATGAACGATTTCCTGTTAGTATTTTAAATTCAGCGCCTCGCCCGCAAGCGACCTCGGCAATTTGAGGCGAAATCGTTCCTTGTATATGTCAATAAACATACAGTTTTCTATAAGACGATTTTATTCTCACGCCGCCGAGGTCGCTTACGGGCGAGGCGCTACAATTTTCCAAAATGGACGATTTCCTGTTAATAAATCGCTTCGTCCACATGTAAAATCAGCGATTTGAGGCGAAATCGTTTCTTCTATATCTTAGTAAATATATGAAGTCTCCTATAAAACGATTTAATTTACACTCCGCCGAAGTCGCTTGTGGGCGAGGCGCTACAATCTTCCAAAATGGACGATTTCCTGTTTATATTTCAAACTTAGCGCCTCGCCCGCAAGTGATCTCGGACTATATTTTGATAAATATAGTCTTCTATAAAACGATTTTTAAAAAGTGCATACTTTGCTGTATAATTTACAAAAAATTTCATTAAAATATCTTAAGATGATTAAAAAACATTTTAATTTCATCAAATTTAGGTTGAGTTCAAAACTTGATATCTCAAAAACGAATTGAGATGCTCAAGTATAGTTCCGTTATTAGAAAAGTGTATACTTTCCTTAATCATCTATAAAAAATTTCATTATGATATCTTTAGAATTCAATTTTTTTAACTGATTAAGGAAATTTTGATTTTTATGAAATGCTACAAATTTATCTTAAAAGATATCTCAAAAACGAATTAAGATATTCAAATATGGTTTTAATTTCAAAATTGTCCATACTTTCCTTTATAAAACGCAATAAATTTTATCAAGATATATTTAAGAATCCAATTTTTTACGATTTTTCAAAAATAATTAAGAAACATTTTAATTTCAAGAATTGCTACATATAGGTTGAGTTCAAATCTTGATATCTTAAAAACGAATTGAGATATTCAAGTATAGTTTCGTTATTAGAAAAGTGTATACGTTCCTTAATAATATGTAAAAAATTTCATCAAGATATCTCTAAAATTCGATTTTTTACGATTTTTTTTATTGATTAAGAAAATTTTTAATTTTATGAAATGCTACAAATTTATCTTAAAAGATATCTCAAAAACGAATTGAGATATTCAAGTAAGGTTTTGATTTCTGAATGTCCATATTTTCCTTTATAAAACCCAATAGATTTTATCACGATATCTTAAAAATCCAATTTTCTACGATTTTTCAAAAATTATTAAGAAAGATTTTAATTTCATGAATTGCTACAAATATAGGTTGAGTTCAAAACTTGATATCTCAAAAACGAATTGAGATACTCAAGTATAGTTTCGTTATTAGAAAAGTGTATACTTTCCTTAATCATCTAAAAAAAATTTAACAAGGTATCTTTAAAATTCGATTTTTTACTACGATTTTTTTACTGATTAAGAGAATTTTTAATTTTATGAAATGCTACAAATTTATCTTAAAAGATATCTCAAAAACGAATTGAGATATTCAAATATGGTTTTAAGTTTTGGTGCTACAATTTTCCAAAATGGACGATTTTCTGTTAATAAGTCGCCTCGTCCGCAAGCAAAATCGGCGATTTGAGGCGACATCGTTTCTTGTATGTCTCAGTAAATATATAAAGTTTCCTATAAAACGATTTTGTTCTCACTTCGCCGAGGTCGCTTGCGGGCGAGGCGCTACAATCTAAAACATATGACACTTAATGATACGAGTTTGGCAACAAAATCGAAGAACGGACCTGGCGTTCCGTGCCGTCTTTTTATCACCGATAAACGCACAAGAATACAAATTCTGGTAGATACAGAATTTGCAGATGTCGGTATATTTCCACAGCATCACATCAAACAAAAAAGAAAACTTGTCGCTTACAATCACTACGCAGCAAACGGAACCGAGATAAATACATTCCGAACTATTAATTTGTATTTAGACTTGCAACTAAGGAGAAGTGTTCCATGGAGATTCATTGTCGCAGATGTACAAAAACCTATATTTGGGGCAGATTTCCTTCCACATTACAACATTTTAGTAGACATGCGAAATCGCAAACTTCACGACAGCGAAACGCACCTCACAACGAAATGACAATGTGTCACAGAAACCAATACAGTAATTGCAACCATACGGGGAAATACGAAATACCATAACCTATTACGCCAATTTCCTGATATTTGCAAACCAGCAGGTAAATTAATGAGACCAACCCACGGAACAGATCACCATATAGATACCACACCAGGACAACCGGTATCTATCTTATCGTTCAAGACGTCTTGCGAATTATGTGCGACCATCGAACACTGCATGGTCACCACGTTTACACCTAGTCCTAAAGAAAAACGAAGAATAGAGAGATGAGACTACAGAGCTCTAAATGGCAGAACAGCACCAGATATGAAGACAGCCATAACAACACCTTTCGAATTATTTGAATTCCCGTACACGTCATTTCGGCTTCGTAATGCAGCCTAAACCTTTCAAAAATTCATGGACAACATGGCAAGGGATGAATTTTTGTTATGTATACATCAACAACATACTAATAGCATCCGACAAAGAACACATTCAGCATCTACAACTTTTCCAACGATCAAAAGAAAATGGAATCGTCATAAACCCAGCGAAATGTATTTTTGGTGCTATACTGTGCCCGTTAGAAGATAAAGTTGAAGTAATCCAAAACTTCGAACCACCCCAGACTACAAAAAAGCTACAAGTATTGGGCATGATCAACTACTATAGAAGATTCATTCCCAAAGCCATAGAAGTTCAAGCACCTCTCAACGACTTATTGAACAATAAAATAAAAGAGAACCAGCAAATCCAATGGACAACACGGATAGCATTCGACCTTTGCAAACAACAGATTGCTAACGCCACTCTTCTTGCTTATTCACAACCAGACGCAACAATTTCTGTTACTACCGACGCTTTAGACATAGCGATTGGAAGAGTAATTCAACAGTGGCAAGATAATGAAGGGACACCATTAGCATTCCTATCACGAAAATTATCCCCCGCAGAAAAGAAATACGCAGCAATAATACGACACTACCGTCACATGTTGGAAGGACGACATTTCACAATTTATACAGATCATAAGCCGATGTTCCATAGCCAGCATCAACTATCACACCCCGGAACACGAGCAACGAACAAAATGATTTTCGAAAAATTTGTCTGGCCTAATATGAAGTCAGATGGTAGAAGATGGACGAAACGTTGCACAGCATGCAAAAAAATAACTAGGCATAATAGACACCACCCATCGCTACTTTCCCACTACCGTCTGCACGATTTGAGCAAATCCACGTAGACATATATATATATATATATGCTCCAAGTATCCAAAATGAACGATTTCCTGTTGATATTTCAAATCCAGCGCCTCGCCCGCAAGCGACCTCGGCAAAACATTTACGTTTCGGCTCTAAACATTTACTTAGACATGCATGGAACGATTTCGCCTAAAATCGCCGAGGCCAATTGGGGACTGAATTTAAAATATCAACAGGAAATCGTTCATTTTGGAAAATTGGAATGCCTCGCCCGCAAGCGACCTCGACGAAGTGAGAATAAAATCGTCTTATAGGAGACTGCATATTTACAGAGATATACAAGGAACGATTTCGCCTCAAATCGCCAAGGTCGCTTGCGGGCGAGGCGCTGGATTTGAAATATCAACAGGAAATCGTTCATTTTGGGAGATTGGAGCGCCTCGCCCGCAAGCGACCTCGGCGAAGTAAGAATAAAATTGTCTTATAGGAAATTGTATATTTATAGAGATATACAACGAACGATTTTGCCTCAAACCACCGAGGTCGCTTGCGGGTGAGGCGCGCATCAACAGAAAATCGTTCATTTTGGAAAATTGGTGTGCCTCGCCCGCAAGCGACCTCGGCGGAGTGAGAATAAAATCGTTTTATAGGAAACTGTATATTTACAGAGATATACAAGGAACGATTTCGCCTCAAACCGCCGAGGTCGCTTGCGGGCGAGGCGCTGGATTTAAAATATCAACAGAAAATCGTTCATTTCGGAAAATTGGAGCGCCTCATCCGCAAGCGAGCTCGGCGGAGTGAAAATAAAATCGCCTTCTAGGAAACTGTATATTTACAAAGATATACAAAGAACGATTTCGCCTCAAAACGCCGAGGTCGCTTGCGGGCGAGGCGCTGGATTTAAAATATTAACAGAAAATCGTTCATTTTGGAAAATTTGAGCGTCTCGCCCGCAAGCGAGCTCGGCGGAGTGAAAATAAAATCGTCTTATAGGAAATTGTATATTTACAAAGATATACACAGAACGATTTTGTCTCAAACCACCGAGGTCGCTTGCGGGCGAGGCGCTGGATTTAAAATATCAACAAAAAATCGTTCATTTCGGAAAATTGGAGCGCCTCGTCCGCAAGCGAGCTCGGCGGAGTGAAAATAAAATCGTCTTATAGGAAACTGTATATTTACAAAGATATACAAGGAACGATTTCGCCTCAAAACGCTGAGGTCGCTTGCGGGCGAGGCGCTGGATTTAAAATATCAACAGAAAATCGTTCATTTCGGAAAATTGGAGCGCCTCATCCGCAAGCGAGCTCGGCGGAGTGAAAATAAAATCGTCTTATAGGAAATTGTATATTTACAAAGATATACACAGAACGATTTTGTCTCAAACCACCGAGGTCGCTTGCGGGCGAGGCGCTGGATTTAAAATATCAACAAAAAATCGTTCATTTCGGAAAATTGGAGCGCCTCGTCCGCAAGCGAGCTCGGCGGAGTGAAAATAAAATCGTCTTATAGGAAACTGTATATTTACAAAGATATACAAGGAACGATTTCGCCTCAAAACGCTGAGGTCGCTTGCGGGCGAGGCGCTGGATTTAAAATATCAACAGAAAATCGTTCATTTCGGAAAATTGGAGCGCCTCATCCGCAAGCGAGCTCGGCGGAGTGAAAATAAAATCGTCTTATAGGAAATTGTATATTTACAAAGATATACACAGAACGATTTTGTCTCAAACCACCGAGGTCGCTTGCGGGCGAGGCGCTGGATTTAAAATATCAACAAAAAATCGTTCATTTCGGAAAATTGGAGCGCCTCGTCCGCAAGCGAGCTCGGCGGAGTGAAAATAAAATCGTCTTATAGGAAACTGTATATTTACAAAGATATACAAGGAACGATTTCGCCTCAAAACGCTGAGGTCGCTTGCGGGCGAGGCGCTGGATTTAAAATATCAACAGAAAAACGTTCATTTCGGAAAATTGGAGCGCCTCATCCGCAAGCGAGCTCGGCGGAGTGAAAATAAAATCGCCTTATAGGAAACTGTATATTTACAAAGATATACAAAGAACGATTTCGCCTCAAACCGCCGAGGTCGCTTGCGGGCGAGGCGCTGGATTAAAAATATTAACAGAAAATCGTTTATTTTGGAAAATTGGAGCGCCTCGCCCGCAAGCGACCTCGGCGGAGTGAGGATAAAATCGTCTTATAGGAAACTGTATATTTACAAAGATATACAAGGAACGATTTCGCCTCAAACCGCCGAGTTCGCTTGCGGGCGAGGCGCTGGATTAAAAATATCAACAGAAAATCGTTCATTTCGGAAAATTGGAGCGCCTCGTCCGCAAGCGAGTTCGGCGGAGTGAAAATAAAATCGTCTTATAGAAAACTGTATATTTACAAAAATATACAAGGAACGATTTCGCCTCAAATCGCCGAGGTCGCTTGCGGGCGAGGCGCTGGATTTATAATATCAAGAGAAAATCGTTAATTTTGGAAAATTGGAGCGCCTCACCCGCAAGCGACCTCGGCGGAATGAGAATAAAATCGTCTTATAGGAAATTGTATATTTACAGAGATATACAAGGAACGATTTCGCCTCAAACCGCCGAGGTCGCTTGCGGGCGAGGCGCCGGATTTGAAATGTTTACATAAAATCGTTTATTTTGGAAAATTGTAGGGTCTCGCCCGCAAGCAACATCAGCGGAGTGAATAAATCGTTTTAAAGGAGACTTCTCAAGGCGCTGCATTTGGTAAATCAGCGCCTTCAGATTTGAAGAAAAATCGTTAATTGTATATTTCAATCAAGTTATAGTTTAATTTTTTTGTGATAACGTCTAATATGACTGTGTAAATAAACCTCGTTTTCTTGTGATTCCTTTAATGTAAATTAATATCTGTTTATAGCTTGTGCTATCGAAGGTAAGAAGGCGCTGTCCTTTAGGAATTAACATTTTACAAAATAATCGGATTTCTAATCTGACAATGAGTTTAAATTAGCTCCAAATTAATTTACAACAAAGTTTGTTTTTAATCGCATCTTCTAGTATACAAATAAAACGATGAAAATGAAATTGAACGCCTTGAATTAATATAACATTTTTTTAACATAGAAAAACTGGTTTCTATCACGCAAATTTTTCAAGTTATGGTAATAGTTATAGCATGATAAAAAGAAAATAATTGTGGTATTTTTCTATTTTTAATTGGCTTAATAGTTTAATAAATAACACTCTACGTTAGAATCTTCATTCATTTGGTGGAAAACTTTAAATAACACAAAAAGATTATAATTTTAATCATGTTGAAAATTATTATTTTAGGACTCTTTTTAATCCAAATTCTAAAAGCCGAAGAATTACGTACGTATATCCAAAATAATGTGATCTATAATCGAAATAATTACAATTCACAAAATTTTAGCGGATTACATCAAAAAATGTAAATTGTCCGATCAAAATATGAACGAATGTTTTGCTAAAAACGCCAACGAAGCCATTCCAACAATCGTTAAAGGTAAAATAAAATAAAATTAAATCGATTTTTGATTTTTTTAAATTATTTTAGGAGATCCTGCGTTTAAATTGATCAATATGTCCCCGATTGTTATCCCAGAAGTGAATTTAGGATCGGGCCCAAATTTGGAAATGAAATTAACCCAAGTTACCAGCGATAACATTAAAGATATTCGTTTATCCAAAGTCAATTTTGATTTAAAAGCGAATAAGCTTTGGTTAAATACTAAAATGGACAGACTCGAAGTGACTTCGAATTATTTCATTAAAGGGCAAATTTTGGTTTTGCCCATAAACGGGGAGGGAAATTCGAATATAACATTTAGTTTGTTCATTTATTAAAAAATGAATTCATTTTATATAAATCATTTAATTTTTTAGTCGGTAATGATATGGTTTACGAAGCTGATATTGGAAGGAAAGATGTAAACGGAATAAAATATTACACGATTGAAAATCCAACGTTAAAAGCCACGCCGGATAGGGTTTATTTTCACTTCGATAACTTATTTGGTGGTGATCCTAATTTGGGTAAATTTCTCAATCAAAAATAATAAAGAATCAAATCATCAATTTTAATTAAGCGAGAAAAGATTTCTTTTATGAATAAGAAATTTTACGGTTTAAATTTAAATTGAATTTTAAATAATGGATCATTCCGTGAAAGACGATTCAAGTTCTAAGATAAAGTTGAAACT
This sequence comes from Onthophagus sagittarius, assembly GCA_036711965.1. NCBI lineage: Eukaryota > Metazoa > Arthropoda > Insecta > Coleoptera > Scarabaeidae > Onthophagus > Onthophagus sagittarius. The sequence continues at coordinate 17,393,801 of JASERS010000010.1, read as the reverse complement.
TTTTCTTTTGCAGGGAAGCAAATGAACAATTTCTTAGATGAGAATTGGACTGATTTTTACGAGGAACTTAGACCGGCTTTACAGAAAACGATGGAAGCCGTCGTTACAAACGTTTTTAAGGTTTATTTTGCTAAAGTTCCGGCCGATAAATTATTTATATAAATTAAAAATTAATTTTTACTAACTAAAAAAAGTTGTTAAATAAGTGCATTTAACTTACATTTAGTTGTTTTTGAAGCAAAATCGTTTTTTTTGACTATATTAAGTAATAAAACGTATTTATAACGTTTAAATAATCTTTGACATTAATGTGATGACGTTGAATATTTTTTAATGCCAACCTCGAAAAATTAAAATTACTACGTAATAAAATTTAAGTAATTAATCGAGTAATTTCGTGTTTTTAATTAATTAATTATGATTTTTCTTTTAAATTAATTTGATGTATTTGTTAATAAAATTGGTTTAAAATAGAAAAATTTTATTCTTACCTTTTAGAATGTCACCAAATCTTGAAATATTTTTTTTAATTTTAACCAAAAAAATCATAAATTGAGGTTAATTCCCGCTTAAACACGATTTCAAACCAAATATACACCATGTAATTATGTATATTAAAGAATCTGAAATGAAAGAAAAAAAAATTAAGATGTAAACTTAACCTCAAACTTGATTTTTATTAAAAACATTAATATGATTATATTTGGAACTAAAATAAGTTGTTAAATAAGTGCATTTAACTTACATTTACCTATTTTTGAAGCAAAATCGGTTACTTTTTGATTATTTTAAGTAATAAAACGTATTTATAACGTTTAAATAATCTTTGACATTAATGTGATGACGTAGAATATTTTTTAATGCCAACCCCGAAAAATTAAATTTACTACATAATAAAATTTAAGTAATTAATCGAGTTATTTCGTGTTTTTAATTAATTAATTACGATTTTACATAAATATTTGAAATGAGAAAATCAAATTTGATGTATTTGTTAATAAAATTGGTTTAAAATAGAAAAATATTATTCTTACCTTTTGGAATATCACCAAATCTTGAAATATTTTTTTAAATTTTAACCAAAAAAAATCATAAATTGAGGTTAATTCCCGCTTAAACACGATTTCAAACCAAATATACACCATGTAATTATGTATATTAAAGAATCTGAAATGAAAGAAAAAAAATTAAGATGTAAACTTAACCTCAAACTTGATTTTTATTCATAACATTAATATGATTACATTTGGAACTAAAAAAAGTTGTTAAATAAGTTCGTTTAACTTACATTTACTTATTTTTGAAGCAAAATCGGTTTCTTTTTGATTATTTTAAATAAAAAACCGTATTTGTAACGTTTAAATAATATTTGACATTAACATGATGACGTTGAATATTTTTTAATGCCAACCTCGAAAAATTAAAATTACTACGTAATCAAATTTAAGCAATTAATCGAATTATTTAATATTTTTAATTAATTAATTACGATTTTTCATAATTATTTGAAATGAGAAATCGAATTTGATGTATTTATTAATAAAATTAATTTTAAATTGTAAATTTTTTTTCTTACTTTTTGATATGTCACTAAATCTTAAAAAAAATTATTTTAAACGAAAAATTATAAATTACAATTAATTCCTACATTATTTAAAACATACATATTTAGAATGATTAAGATAATATCTTTACATTTTAAAATTTCGACGTTATAACTCCTTAAATACATCCCCAATCACAACCATTTCGAAAACATCATTTTTAACGAGTTATATCTCAAGAACTAATTGTGCTATTGCCATAGCATTAAGAACAATTTGTAGGAAATTTAATTCGTATTTAGTATGATTAAGGTCACATTTTTGTGTTTCAAAGTTTCCAGGCTATGATTTTTTAAATTCATCCCCAATCAACGCCATCTTTTGGAGTATTATCGAATCAATTTATTTCATTAATTAAACAATGATTGTTTATTTAATATTACCGAGACTAATTATTAATTAATTATATTAAAGATATAAGGAAGAAAAACATATTTTGGACAACAATTTTAAATGATCTGTCACAATTAAAAACAAATAGTTTTAAAAGGTAAACAAAAAGCGTCATAAGAATAAAAAGGAAATTAATGTTATTTTTATATCCAACGTCTCGGAAACATAACATTTAAAATTATTTTAAAATAAAGAAAATAATTTATTTTTAGTGTTAGTTCAAAATCTGGCCAACGATGACGCTGTCGACGTTTTAGTAAAAAAGTGACATCTGTCAAATAAACTAAAATCGTCCGATTAAAGATCAAATAAATATAAGTTTCGAAAAGAAAATCTCGACCGGATCAGTCATTTTACACCCCCAGAAATACACGGATCGAAAATCGTGCATAAATGTAATAAAAAAAACCCGCGCACGAACATAACCTCAAAACCAAGATCTCGCGTAGTATCCTTCGCATAGCTCCCCGCGTATTCTATGAGCTCGCCGGACAGAAACTTGGTCCCGGACGACGCTTCAAGGTAAAAATTGCGTAACCCCATACGAAAATACGCCTCCCCGACGATTCGCACGGGTAAAAATAACGTTTTGTTTGCGCCCGTTTGAGGTTAGGTTTAAAACGTCAAATGTTGAATGTCATCGTCTTTGGGTATTTTCGTACGGCTCTTTGTCAGTTTCGACGTCGGTTCGCGGCTTTGTCGCCCGTTTCATTTCGATTTAAAACGTTTAACTCGTTAAAATGAACCCCGCAGGACCGACCCGGAGGCTTCGTCAAGTGGTGATATGAAAATCGGCGAAACGGGCGATTTGGACGGCCCTGACAACGAAATGAAACGTGCAGCAGCTAAGAAGCTCATCGAGAGATATTTCTATCAGCTAATTGATGGTTGTGGCAACTCGAATTGCAATAATATTTATTGTAGATCTAGCGAATCTGTAAGTTTTTTGATGATTTGACAACATATTTTTATTAGTTCGGTTTTAGTTTGTGTTTAAGGTAAATACTTTGTCTGCTAACGAAGCAGCGGCTCAAGCTATCCAATTGTTTTCACAAGACGCAAGGCTTTGTGAGAGACATCCAAACAAAATGCCGAGAACACATAGTCAAATAATGTTGAACGTGAAAGGAGTGGAGAAAAGTTCAGATACAACTGAAAGTGATTTACCTAGTAACGATTTACATTTAAATTTGAACACCGAACCTTCTTGTGCCTGCAGTGAATTAAAAACAGGTAAGATTATTTTTAGACAATACAATATCCTTTGTTTATTACTAACACATTTCTAAATTGATTCCGTTTTAGAGGAAAGTATACCATATTTGACGGAACAAAAATGTTACGAGATAATAGATTTGTGTGAAGAAACAGGAAAATACGTTCCGTTAGTGAAAATATTAGGAGCCGTGTTTAGTAACATGTCGAAATTATCAAATAGTTTCCTACAAACCGATACGAACTCCCCAATCGATGCGATGTTAGACAAAACTAATGGTGAAAAAATTAAAAAATTAAAATAAAATCGAAATAAAAATAATTATTTTTATTTTTCAGCTGATTTAACAACACTAAAAAAAGAAGACGTTCGCTCATTGGAAGGCGAAAAAGATAAAGACGAAGATAGTTGTGTATCCCCTTCCGCAGGGGGAGAATCGAGAAAATCAATTCCAATCGTTGATTTACCCTCTGTAAGAAGGGCTTATCGAGCCCTATTTAAACTAAATACGACACATTTCGAAGGTTCTTTAGTAACCGCCCTAGTTACTTTAGCCTCCGTTTTGGAAATTGAGCTAAAAGCGAAATTCATCAATTTTACCAGTGACGAAATCATCAACATCATCTTAATTGTATTCGAAATTCCCGCTCTCGGGACAGGAGATTTCGTCGAAATGGCGCTTCCCATGCTTTGTAGGGCTTTAGAACATTTATCTTTAGATTTGCAAGCGAAATTAGCTCTGGCTTGGTCGGGACCCGGACGAAGTAACATGCAGAATATATTGGAGAATTTACAGCAATTAATCACATTGAGAGTGATAACCGATTTTAATAGTTATACTCAAGATGTTCAAGATGATAATGTTGTGACGTCGGCTACGAAATTAATGAAAATATTGTATTATGCCAACATTTTAGCGGGGGTTATGGAATCTCCTGATTTACGAGAGGAATACGATGACTTGAAGTTATCGAAAAGTAGTTATCCGATTGATCCATTAGCTACGATGCTTGGTGTGAACGTTTTGGATAGTAGAAAACCGTTTATACCGTTTAGTGAGTTTTATAATGAGCCGTTAAGCGATTCGGTCGAGATGGATAGGGATTTTGCAAATTTTAAGAGTGATTTGGGAAAATTCAGTTTTATGACTTATTCGTTTATTTTAACGCCTCCCACCAAAACTTTAGGATTGTACTTCGATAACAGGATACGAATGTTTGATAATAGGAGAATAAGTTTTATGCAAAGCGTGATTGGGCAACCCTCAAATCCTTATTTGAGACTAAAAGTTAGGAGGGATCATATTATCGATGATGCTTTAGTCGAAGTAAGTTTAATTAATTTTTATTATTTTTTAATTAATTTATTAATGTAGTTGGAGATGATCGCAATGGAAAACCCAATCGATTTAAAAAAACAACTCGTCGTTGAGTTCGAAAACGAGCAAGGAATCGACGAAGGGGGCGTCTCGAAAGAATTCTTCCAATTAGTAATCGAAGAAATTTTTAATCCCGATTATGCAATGTTCACCTATCAACAAGACTCCCAAACCGTTTGGTTTAACCCGACCAGTTTCGAAAACGAAGCTCAATTCACATTAATCGGAATCGTTTTGGGCTTGGCCATTTACAACAACATCATTTTAGCCGTTAATTTCCCCATGGTACTTTATCGGAAGTTGATGGGAAAAAGGGGATCTTTTGAGGATTTATCCGAATGGAATCCAGTAAAATTTTTTAAAAAAATTTGATTAAATAATTAAATTAATTATTTTTAGACTCTTTATAATAGCTTAAAACAAATGTTGGAATATAATGAACCCGATTTAGAAGATGTCTTTATGCAAACTTTTAGAATAAGTTATCAAGACGTTTTCGGAGGACTAATTAATCACGATTTGAAAGAAAATGGAGATCAAATTGCTGTGACTCAAACTAATAAATTTGTAAGTATTATTAAATTTAATGTGGGTGCTTAAAAATTAACTAATTTTACCATGTTGTTGGTAACAATCTGAAACGTAGGTATATATGAGCTGTTTATTTTGAAAGTGACTTAAGTCTTGTGACATTTATAATTTATGCAGAACTCCCAAAAAAATAAATCGGTATTGAAATATACTTAGTACATTTGAAAATTTTATATCATACATTTTCAAAATAATATAAATACTGAAAATCATAATTTTGAAAGTGAACTAAGTCCACTTTTTATTGACGATGTTAAAAAGTGCAGCCAAAATGTTGAAAGCAGTGATGAAGGTGATTTAAATTACGTTTTGATATTAAATTGAAATTTAAAAAATAACATTTAATTTCAAGAAATTATTAAAGCTATGGGAAAGGATAAAATAACAAGATTTCTTGATTCTGAAAGTGAAGAGGAATTAAATTCGTACAACAGATTTAAAAAAAGAAGGGGAATTTTAGAAGTTCAATCTTCAACAGAGAATTTACAAAACAGCACCGTCAAAGAAGGATTCAGAGAACACAGAAGTGGTACTTATACTTAAGTTTTTCAAAATGAAGATTGCCAATGCCGAAAAGACTGCTTAAAAGATTTAAATGAAACAGAAAGAAAACGTATTTTCGAAACGTTTTGGAACTAAGCTCTTTAATAAGCAAAATATATTGCTATATGAAGCGAAGTGACCGGACGCAGAGTTGTAAAAAGAAGACGTAATCTAAAAATGATTACGTCTCTCAACGATTTGCGTTTTCCTGGATCGTCAAGAAAAATATGTGATGGAGCAAATATGATTGTTCAAAACCATATTAACAGTTTAGGTATCATAATCCCGACAGAAAATATCTTCATCCTGAACTGATTATAAAAAATTTTTTAATTTTTATGAGCTTTGCTGTGAAGAAAATAATTTAAAAGCAGTAAAAGTATTCAAAAAGGATTTTAATCTACATTTCCACCAACCACGTGTCAAAGATGTGATCTATTAAACATTAAAGTCAAAGCATCAGAAAATACAATACAATACAATACAATTTATTGTCACCAAGATATACAATAAAAGAAAAAAAATGTACACATCATTCCTTAACATTGGTACAAGGTTAACAAAAGGTCGATTTATCGCCAGAGGCGATGTTTTCAAAACGACCCAATCAGCAATGTATGTTAAAAAAAAATAAATTGATATGGCGAATATAAGTAAAAAAAAATTATAAATTTATGTATAAAGTATTAGAAAAAGAGTACGCAAGAACAAGAAGGAAAGAGACTCGAATTAAACAAAAAAAAATGATTGGAGAAGAGGAAATAAAGCTGTCAGCTGAGAACGGAAAGAGAAGAGACAGATTAAATCAGGAAACAGTCTGAGACAACTGTTGTGACAACAAGCGATCTTTAAGCGATGCTCTGAATACAGAAAAACCACGGGCTTCCCGCAACTCAGTGGGTAAGTTATTCCAGAGAGTTATAGCTTGCACTGTGTGTGACCCGTGATATATTTCGGTACGATGAATCGGAAACATGAGTGAGACACCAGATTGTGCTCTAGTAGGAAGACCGCGAGAGGCCATCAACTCAAATGTAGTGAACAGATAGATTGGAGACTGAGAGGAAAGAATCTTGTATAAGGTAGTTAGTATACGGAAAGATCTACGGTTCTCAACGGTAAGCATTTCGAGGTGATTATGATAAGGTGTAACATGCTCACATTTTCTCAGATCGAAGATAAAGCGCACACAATTATTTTGTAACCTCTCTAATTTGTTACGAAGACCAATCGAAAGGTCCGGGTATACGGTATCGGCATAGTCCAAATGGGGAAGAATTAAAGAGTAACAAAGGTTACGACGAACAGTAGGTAGAAGGAAACAACCAAGCTTGCGTAGGGAGTAGAAACAGAAATAGACCTTCCTACAGATAGACTGAATCTGGGGCTGCCAGGACAATGCAGAATCCATCATCACACCCAAGTTTTTAACAGTTCGAGAGAGTTGTATAATATTACCGTCAAGTGACAAATAGGTATTGTTAAGGGAGTAAAATTTTGGTTACCAGAGGCCTTGATCCAAAAGCAATAGCCTGAGTCTTTGCCACATTTAAACCCAAGCCACGGCATCTAGACCAGTCCAGAACGCTAGCAAGATCCCTATTAAGCCGCATCACCGCTGCTGGAAGTGCATCCACAGCTGCAGTTGTATAAATTTGGAGGTCATCTGCATATAGGTGAAAGTTGCACTTAATTATTTTAGAAATGGAGTTTATAAATATTGAAAATAGGAGTGGACCCAAGACACTGCCCTGGGGCACACCACAGTGGCTTGCAACTATAGACGAAGATGATGAGGAGTCACGTACACACAACGAACGATTAGGAAGGTACGATTGAAACCACGCGACACAGCTCGACGAAAAACCCACAGAAGAAAGAATGGCCACCAACAAACCATGATCAACAGAATCAAATGCCTTGCTGAAATCGAGCAAGACCAATAAGGTCAAACGCCGATCATCACAACCACGTCTAATATCATCAGTAATCTTGATGAGCGCCGATGTCGTGCTATGGCCTGGCCGAAAACCTGATTGAAAATCAGTGATAATTTTAAGCTCATCAAAATACTGCTGCATCTGCATATATACCAAGCGCTCTAGTGCTTTAGAAATTACAGAAATAATGGATATAGGACGAAAATCACTCAGACAAGTGGGACATTTAAGTTTAGGTATGGGTACAACGTAAGCTAGTTTCCAAATAGAGGGGAAGGTTGATGTCTCAATGGAGAAGTTAAATATGTGGAGTAGTGGAGGAATGATTACATCCAAAATAGGAAGGAGCTGCTTAATGCTGACACCATCAGCACCAACACTAGTGGACTTAGAATGACTGAGAGCCTGGCGGACTTGAAGCTCGTCAAACAGCTCCAAGGAAAATTTGGAATTGACATTAGCAAACCATGAAGAACAGAAAAAACTTATGGAAGAATGATATTCCCCATATTAAGAATCCTGAAAGGTGAAAACACATCATTGCATATAGTGATATGTGTGGAAAAATGGATGGGAAATGATGTGGAAATCATAGAACACAAATTTATAATATCAGGGATTTTGGCGTTATAGAAATGTCGCTAAAAGGGAATCAGTTATTATTTGTGCCACAAGTTTATTATAATATAAATAAAAAATGTAGAAAATAATAATAATACATTTAATGCCTCAATAATTATTAATAAAGATTAATAAAGATCGAGACAGAAAGTGATATCTTCCAAGAGACCCAATACTACTACTGTGTATAAAATTAAACTCTGAGATTATAGCTAGCTGCGATAATATGATATCCTTTGCAGGATTAGAAATGGAGCAAACATCAATTATCAATGCTTTGCTGGCAATTCGCAGTGCGTTGCGGGCTGTTCAAGACTGCGTTTCAACTTAGATAACAGTAAAATAAAAATAGGATAATTAAAAAAAATCGTCATGGCTGAAATTAATTTAGGCTTAAAGTTGCAGAAATTGGTTATTTTTCGATTCTTATTTACCTCTAAATTGTTTTAAATTCTTTTAGAAGTAAACGTATAACAAATTCAAGCTTCAGAACTAACGTTAGACGTTGAATTAGAAAAATTTATTATAAGCATAATTATTTGCGATTTTACGCACCCTCATTGATTAAAACAAAAAATTCCAACTTTCTTTTAACACAATAATCCTCATCTTTTCAGGAATTTGTAGAAATGTACGCAGATTTCCTATTAAATAAATCAGTCGAAAAACAATTTCGTGCCTTTTATAAAGGCTTCCAAATGGTAACCGACGAGTCACCATTAGAATTACTTTTCCGTCCGGAAGAAGTCGAATTATTAATATGTGGTAGTAAAACTTTCAATTTTAACAGTTTGGAGCAAGCTACGGAATACGACGGGGGATACACGAGTGATTCGCCGATTATTAAACATTTCTGGTCGATCGTACACGCGTTCTCGATAGAGGAGAAACGGAAATTGTTGCAATTTACGACGGGGTCGGATCGAGTCCCAATCGGGGGGTTGAGTAAATTGAAGCTGGTTATTGCCAAGAATGGCCCGGATTCTGACCGGTTGCCAACGGCTCACACGTGTTTCAACGTGCTTTTATTGCCCGAGTATTCGTCGAAAGACAAATTGAAAGATCGATTAGTGAAAGCGATCAATTATTATCAAGGTTTTGGTATGTTATAATAAACGTAAAAGAGATGTGTCGAGTTTTCGTTGTGTGTACATAAAGAGACAGTACAGACACGTTCTTTTAATTTACACCGCTCACTATTAAGTTTACGTTTTTCTTTTCTGTCACTATGTTCTTTATGAATTAATTATTGTATGGTTAAAAAAGATTGAGTCATAAAAAACATGATTATTAATTAAGTTGTTTTTTCAAGCTGTGACTGTTTTCTTTTATTATTTTTTTAGGACTGTAATAATTGTCTATATATTGAGTTTTTTTTTGTAAATAAATCGTATTTGGTCACAACAAAATGATTATTTTGAATTTTATTGCATTTTAATGCATGGTGACCCCATCATAGATGTACCTAGTGTCCCATGGAGGTGTGGACCTTTTTTTTGACGTTAAATTTTGTATGAAAAGGACGTTTTATTTGTCCAACCCACCCCTGGGACACTGAATATCTTAGGATTCAAATATACAGGATTGGGTTTGGTTTTTGCGGTGCATCGGAAAACATTTTTTTAAGATAGGCGCCTAAAATGAATGGTTTCTAAAATAGAGTACTTTACAAACTGATTTGATGATCTGGTATATCTCAATTGAAGTAAAACTAGAACTAACACTAGACCTAGAAGTGGAAAGATTAAGGTTTAGCCGTGCGTCTTCGACGCACGGCTAAACCCAGATCTTTCCACTTCTAGGTCTAGTGTTAGTTCTAGTTTTATGTCATAAGTAACTCTAGATCTAGAAACATTTGGGTTTAGCTGTACATCTCTCAAAATGACTAAACCCAAAATAATTCTAGTTCTAAGTCTAGATTTACATCAATTCAAACACACAGCTTGGGTTGGGTTTAGCCTTTTTTTGGGTTTGCAGACATTTTTTCACAAAGGCCTCTACAATGAATAGTTTCTGTAATAAAGTACAAATCTAGAACAACAATTTTGTATAAAAACCCAAATATCTTAGGACGGATATCTTAGTGAGGTTGATTTTGACTCATTTATACCAGGATTGATTGAAATAAAAAGGTAAATTAAAAATGAGAAAGTAATTAGAAATAAAATTCCCAAAAAAATTCCTTTTTATTTACAATAACGATCCGCTTTCATTTTACTCCGCCGATCTAACAACGTCTCGTGTAAAGTCCCATCCACTTTAGCTTTATCCAACTCTTTTTTATCGTTGGGATTAATACGCATTCTTTTATCTTGAAATTTTTGAAACTTTTTAATGTAATTTACCTCGATTTGGGACAAACTTCCTTGCTCTTCGACGGGGACGTCTTTCATCGGATTCACCTCCTTTGTAGTTTGTGATCGAATTTGAACCATATTTTTTTCAGACGCTTTCTTATCATTAGCAACCACATTATCGTCATCATCCAAAGATAAAAAGCATTCGTTTGAGCCTTGAAGAGCCAATTTCCCTTCCTAAATGATTTAATATAAAGATGTGAATTTTCTAATTAAAAAAATATTCTTACTTGAAAAACGGGTTCCCATTGCTCCATAGCCCCAATTGCATCAGATCTCCCAGTAACTTTCCCATCTTTCTCCACCCTCAAATATTTATTATAACCCGATTTCAAAGCAAGTTGGCGCTCGTTTATCGGAACGGCTGTGAGTATTTCTTCAGGCGCTGGCCCATCTCCTTCATCATGCGGGGCTCCTAACGTAAAAAGTCCATTGTCTAAAGCTCGTACGTAAGTGTGTTTTCCAAATTCGATGGCAACGGCTCCATTTAAATCATCGAATTTCGTGGCTTTCCACCAATTACCATGTTCAATAGCATCTTGGTCAATTTTTGGGACATCCTTTTCCTTTTTATGTTTGTGTTTACGTTTTTTACCTCTGTTATAAAATAAAAAAATTATTTTATTTTGATTTTGAGGTTAGATTACTTACTTTTGCTTTTCCCCTTTTAATACGAGTTTCCCGGGACGTACTTTATCGTATTCTGACATATTTATTAATTTTTAAACAATTTAAATAAGATTTAATAATTATTTTGATCAATTCAAGAATAATTCTTGATATTATTGTATTTGTTATTGCGACAACAAATTAAGGTTAGGTTATGTCGGTAAAGTAGAAACATTTTGAGGTTAAATATTCGAAATTATAGATTTTTTGAAATTATTATAATTTAAAAAATAAAGTCCCTTTCATATTAATTCTTATTAAGTTATTCGAGTCTTATTTCATAAAAAGTCGAAAAAAGCAAAAATCTTTATATAAAAAAAAAAAAGTTTGCTCACCCCTTTTTAATACGAGTCTCTTAAGACATACTTTATCATATTTGGACATCCATTATCAATTTTTAACCACTTTAAACTTAATTTAATGATTATTTTGATCAATAAACAATATTTTTGTTGTTATTGCAATATCACATTCAATTTAGGTTATGTCGGTAAAACAGAAATGTCGATAATTTGAGGTTAAATATACGAAATTAAAATTTTTTTAAATTAATTTTTTGTATTATTTTTTTGGAATGGACAATACAATTATTACATGATTTTATAACAACAAATTCATAATTAATTAATTATTAACCATTACTATTCGGTGCGTTTTATATTAGACAAACGTTCCGGGCAAAATCGAACAGTTTGAATTGGTTCTTATTACTCGATAAGATCTAAATGCCTTATTATCGGGCTAAGGAAGGATAGGGACTATCTAACAGCTTTTGTATCCTCAAAAACTTAAAATTAATGAAAATCTAAAAGAAAAAAAACTTTTTTCCTTAAAATCCTTGTTGGTACTGTCTCGAGTCGAGTCGATTTTGAAGAATTTCCAATTGCCTTTTAGCCTCGCATTGCGGGAAATTTTGCAAATCATAGTATTGGGGGGCTATCTTTAAGAGCCAATCGGCTAAAACATAATTAAAAATTACGATAAAATCATTTTAGTCGACGTAATAATTTACGTTTTATATCGGTAACAGTTCGGATGTAATTTTTGGTCGTCAAAACGAACTCGTTATAAATAACCCATTCAGGTTTGTGATCTAAACACGTCGATGGATGTAATTGGACCATTTGGTTATCTTTTATTGTTAAGTAATGCCCCGTACGTTCTAAATGAGCCACCTTAAATTAATAAATCTTATTATTTCGTTTTTTTTGAACAATTTAGGATTAATTACCTGCATAAAGAACCCATTAACTAACGCTTTTCTTATATTAATGTAATAATCTTTACTGGTAAAGTCCGTGGAGGTTCTTTTCAAATTGAACCGGTCCATAATGCGTGAAAGTTGCTGTCGGACGTTGTCGGCCGATTTCAAACTACGATAGTTTATGAAATTGTCATAACACCACTGTGGGTCCTCCATATCTAATCAAAATATTTCATACATTAGGTGTACAATGAGGAAAATTTGGTGAAATTGAGCCGATTTAAGTCTTACTTTGTTTGAAGGCGTGGTAAACGTTGAGTAAGGTGAGATGGTCTCCGTCGATGTGCGCGAAACGCATCTTTGCATCGTCGGCCGCCTTCTTCGCCTCGTTCGGGCGCACGAAACACTGTGGGACTAAACATTGGAGCAGGGCAGTTGCCCGTATCCAACCAATATAGTTGCCGCGACTCACGCGTTTCCTACAGAGCTACCTTAGTCAGTACCTCGAGCGAATTAAACCACTTTTTTATTATCTAATTTAAATTTACTTTAATTTATTTTTATACAAATAATCTCCAAAAAAAAGTAGTTTTTAATTTATTCTATTCACTCGGGTATGAATTTTTTCGGTATTAAAAGATTCTTAAAAGATCTAATTTAAATTTTGGCACAAACCGTCAAATTGAATTGATTTAATTTTTTTAAATCCATTTTAAATTTATAAATACCTGACAACATCGCAGTCACCGATAAGATCTCATTCGAACAATTATGATTGCAACTAGCAATCAACATCTTCGCCAATTGGGGATCCAAGGGGAACTCGGCCATAACAGCCCCCAAATCGGTCAAATTCCCGTCATCGTCCAACGCAGCTAAATAATTCAACAATTCCAGCGCTCGCATCAACGTTTCCGGCGCGGGGGGATCCATAAAATCGAAATGAACCAAATCATCGATCCCCAATTTCTTCAGTTGCAAAACGACCGACCCCAAATTCGATCTTAAAATTTCCGGGTATGTGTTATCTTGCATTTCGGTCTTATACGCCTTTTCGGTGTATAAACGGAAACATTTTCCCGGTTTAGTCCTCCCGGCTCGTCCCGCCCTTTGTTGGGCGGACGCTTTACTAATCGGGGATACCAACAAACTTTCAACTCGAATTCTTGGATTGTAAACTTTTTGTTTTGCAAAACCGGGGTCGATCACGAAAACAACCCCGTCTATTGTCAAAGAAGTTTCGGCGATGTTCGTCGAAACGACCACTTTTCTCCCAATTGCTCCTGAAGATTTATTCGGGGGAGGTTCTTCGAAAATTCTTTGTTGCAAATTCGGGGGGAGCGTCGAATAAAGCGGGATACATTTTAATTCGCCCACCTCCGGCCCTAAATTATCAATCTCCCTTTTAATGCGTTTACAAGCGACCTCAATCTCTTCTTGTCCCGTTAAAAATAATAAAATATCCCCCGCGATTTCCTCGCACATGTGAATTTGAATCACCGTTCTTATGGCGGCCTCTAAATAATCCCGTTCGGCTTCGGGGGTGTAAAATATTTCAACGGGGTGTGTTCGCCCGGGGACGTTCATTAATGGGGCGTTATCGAAGTATTGTTGGAATTTTCCCGCGTCTAACGTAGCAGACATAATAACTAATTTTAAATCTTTACGCTGTTTTATAACTTCTTTTAAAACTCCCATTAAGATATCTGTGGCTAAGGTACGCTCGTGGGCTTCGTCGAGGAGGATGCATTGGTACGCATCTAACATTGGATCGCTCATTCCTTCGCGAAGTAACATACCATCGGTCATATATCTAATTTTAAAGGGGAAATTGTTTAAATTATATTGGCTAAAATAATTAAAATAATCTTACTTTAAAATTGTTTTAGCTGATGAACAATCCTCAAATCGAATACTATAACCAACTTCTTGCCCCAAAGCAACATCCATTTCCTCGGAAACTCTTTGCGCAACCGACATAGCAGCGACCCTTCTCGGTTGGGTGCAACAAACCCCTTTAATTCCAACCGATTTAGCATACTCCACACACCATTGTGGGATTTGCGTCGTCTTCCCAGACCCGGTCTCTCCGACCAAAACGATACATTGATGCTCATTGAGTAACCTCATAAAATCGTTCCGATACTCAAAAACTGGCAGGGTGATTCGTTTGCGGAAAAGCTCGTGGTACCGAGGGGTGAATGGCCCCCCGGTAAGCGGATTCATCCCCGCATTGACGGTAGCCGCTGGAACCACCGCGGTGCTTATCCCGCGTTCCTCCCTAAACACATAAAAATTCGTTATAAAAAAGTGAGGTTAGAATCGAAATGACGTTTAAGTAACGTTTAATTGGGTTAAAATGTTTAAAACGTACCGTTTTTTCTTTATGAACGGGTCTATCGTTTCTATTCGACGTTTCGACATTAATTTTGGTTGATTTATTTCGAGTTAATTCGTTAATTTGAGAATGTTTCTTTTTGTTAACCACGACGGAGTTTATTATCACAACACTGTCAAAAAACAGGACGGATGTGGGTAATGTAGGAAACTAGATTTAGCGACATTGATTTTGTGGTTTTAATTAGTTAATTGATTTTATTAACAAATCGGGTTTTATTGTCGATTTTTAATAAAATAAATTAATTAAAATTAATGATTCATTAACGAAACATCAATTATTTTTAAAAAATAATTTAAATTTACATACCATAAATGAGTTAGGCAACCAATTCTACACCTTCAAAAAATTGGTTGTCCCATCATATAATTTTAATTTATTTATAATCTTATTAATTCCTTTATTAATAGATATTTCTCATCAGTTTCTCCCAACTAAACGATTTTAGCAGTAAGTCCAAATAAATTCTGCTTTATTTATTAATTAAGTACCATTTATGTATACGTAAATGTTTGTGGATAATTATAATTTCATATTATCCGATTTTTACGCAGAACTTGTTAGATTCTATTCCGAGGTTATCAACAAGTCCAAAGTTCGCCAGTCACGCAGGCCAAGTTGCGAGTCAAAATGTTTTGTTTACGTTTCCGCTGCGTTTTGCGTTTATGGATCGAAAAAAAAATCATTTTCAATCGATATTAAGACCTAAAAAAGGATTAAATTAATAAGGCTATATTAATTGAGGGAAAAAAAGAATTATAATTAAGCTAATTAAATAAATAAATGAGAATGTGTCGTGTGAAAGGAAGCCGTGTGCAAATAAATACTCAGAACGAGTCACAATTTAACAGCTTATTCCTTAGTTGGGGTTTTTTCAGTCGTGTGCAAATGTTGTTCCGATTTGATAGACTCAAACCGTGTGCAATCGAAAAGCCTAGAAGATAATTTGTAATGACTCAAACTTTTTTTATTATTTAAGTTTCTAAATACATAATTTGTTATTGATTTAATAGAAAATAATAAGATATTAATCGAAAATGTCACCCAAATGACCGATTAATGGGTTAATCTTTGAGTGATTTTTGAATTAAGAAACGATTAAAAGTCTCATCTACAAAGATAATCCCTACGTGACCATCTACTAATCCATTTATAATTTTTTTCCCAAATCTTATTTGTTAAAGCAACAAAAAAATAATAAATTTACGTGAAAACGATAACATTCATATAGAATAAGTTATTATTGGGAAATTCATTATTGATTGATCAACAAAACAAACAAAAATCTCAAAGATTAAACCGATTTTTATAAAATCAAAATTTTTCTAAATAAATCGTTTTCTTTGTCTCAATCGGAATTTATTCAGTCATATCAAACACATTTTAAACACGTTGGGCTCTTTTTTTGTTGGTTGACCTTCAACAACACCTCTGAACCCGATTATTTCATCCCAACAAAAATTTTTCTTTATCTTCCTTATATTTCGAGTTATTTTTAAAGATTTCATTCCTTTATTCGCGTCGAAATAAATGGAAAAACCCACTCCGATGATGTTATTTTAATATCCAAGTTAATTATTAACGATTATTTCGAGATTAAACTTAAATTGTTATAAAATGAGATAGAATTGTTGTTACGAAATAATTTCCATTCGAAAATAACTGGATGACGATGAAATCAACGACGAAATCGATACGTAAATGAGGCAAATGGGTGCAAAATGAGTGCAACGGTTAAAATTTGTTGTGAAATGATGATTTTGGTTGAAATTTTTACCTTTTTTAAGCCATTAATTAATTAATTCTTAAAAATTAAGTACTGTATACTTATATTTTAGTTCCAAATTTGTATTTCGTTCTTTATTTTTATAGATAATCCCAAATTGATTTTTTTTTAATTAAATTTCCATTCAATTCTTAGGTTATGTCGAAGAGTCAAACTCAATTTTTGCTTTAATAATAAAATAGAATGTATTTTCCATGATATATTGACTCATAAATTGTATTTATGGCTTTAAAATTGCTTCCTTATTGCCATAAATGAAGCTGAAATGATTTTTATTGATTAATTTTTAAAGTTCATTTTTAGGTTAATTAGAAAACTTACAATTAATTTATCCCATAATTCAAAATAAAGGGATTTAGAGATATGCGTCTCATTATAGATCAAATTTTCTGATTATTTTATTCCAAAATAATACCATTATTTGTAAAAATCCACCCAAAAGTTTTAGATTAAACTTCAAAACGATTTTTTAGGTTATGTCGAAGAGTCAAAATCAATTTTTGCTTTAATAATGAAATAGAATGTATTTTCCATGATATATTGACTCATAAATTGTATTTATGGCTTTAAAATTGCTTCCTTATTGCCATAAATGAAGCTGAAATGATTTTTATTGATTAATGTTTAAAGCGATTTTTTTAGGTTAATTAGAAAACTTACTTATTAATTTATCCCATAATAAAAAAAGAAGGATTTAGAGATATTTATCTCGTTATAGATCAAATTTTCTGATTATTTTATTCCAAAATAATACCATTATTTGTAAAAATCCAACTTTAGAATGATTTTTTAGGTTATAATTTTAATAAGCTAAAAAAGATTTATAGAAATGTATTTCGTTATAAATCAAGGTTTATACTTTAATTTGATCCTGAAAATGCCATTATTTATACAAATTCAATTAAAATGTTTAAATTAAGTTTGGAATCGATTTTTTAGGTTATGTCGAAGTGTCAAAACTTTACAATTAATATTTTTTCTTATAATAAAGTAAAATTGATTTGTGGAAACGTACCTTATTATAAATCAGGTTTTATCCTTTAATTTCATCCTAAAGTAATACCATTATTTGTAAAAATCCATCCAAAATTTTGCTTGATTAATTTCAAAGTGTTTTTTAGGTTATGTCCAAATGTCAAAAATTTATAATTATATTATTTTCTCTTAATCAAATAAAATAGATTTGCGTAAACGTATCTCATTATAAATCAGATTTTATCTTTTAATTTCATCCTAAAATAATACCATTATTTGTAAAAATCCATCTAAAACGGTTTTCGTCACAAACTTACAAATAATAAATTTTTATAATAAACTAAAAGAGATTTGTAGAATTGTATCTCGTTATAAATTAAGTTTTATATTTTAATTTGATCCTGGAAATCCCATTATTTATACAAATTCAATTAAAATGTTGTTTAAATTATGTTTGAAAACGATTTATTAGGTTATGCCGAAGTGTCAAAAATTTATAATTAATACTTTTTCTTACAATAAAACAGATTCCCGGAAACGTATTTCATCATAAATCAGGTTATATCCTTTAATTTCATCTTAAAATAATACCATTATTAATAAAAATCCACCCGAAACGTTGCTTTAGATTAATTTGAAACCATTTTTAGGTTATGTCGAAGTGTCAAAAACTTTTAATTAATAATTTTTCTTATAATAAAATTGATTCCCGGAAACGTATTTCATCATAAATCAGGTTTTATCATTTAATTTCCTCTTAAAATAATATCGTTATTAACAAAAATCATCCCAATACATTGCTTTAGATTAATTTTAAACCATTTTTAGGTTATGTCGAAGTGTCAAAAACTTACAATTAATATTTTTTCTTATAATAAAACAGATTCCCGGAAACGTATTTCACCATAAATCAGGTTATATCCTTTAATTTCATCTTAAAATAATTCCATTATTAAGTAAAATCATCCCAAAACGTAGCTTCAGATTAAATTTAAACCATTTTTAGGTTATGTCGAAGTGTCAAAAACTTACAATTAATAATTTTTCTTATAATAAAACAGATTCCCGGAAGCGTATTTCATCATAAGTCAGGTTATATCCTTTAATTTCATCTTAAAATTATACCATTATTAAGAAAAATCATCCTAAAACGTTGCTTTAGATTAATTTTAAACCGTTTTTAGGTTATGTCGAAGTGTCAAAAACTTACAATTAATAATTTTTCTTATAATAAAACAGATTCCCGCAAACGTATTTCATCATAAATCAGGTTATATCCTTTAATTTCATCTTAAAATAATACCATTATTAACAAAAATCATCCCAAAACGTTGCTTTAGATTAATTTTAAACTATTTTTAGGTTATGTCGAAGTGTCAAAAACTTACAATTAATATTTTTTCTTATAATAAAACAGATTCCCGGAAACGTATTTCACCATAAATCAGGTTATATCCTTTAATTTCATCTTAAAATAATTCCATTATTAAGTAAAATCATCCCAAAACGTAGCTTCAGATTAAATTTAAACCATTTTTAGGTTATGTCGAAGTGTCAAAAACTTACAATTAATAATTTTTCTTATAATAAAACAGATTCCCGGAAGCGTATTTCATCATAAGTCAGGTTATATCCTTTAATTTCATCTTAAAATTATACCATTATTAAGAAAAATCATCCTAAAACGTTGCTTTAGATTAATTTTAAACCGTTTTTAGGTTATGTCGAAGTGTCAAAAACTTACAATTAATAATTTTTCTTATAATAAAACAGATTCCCGCAAACGTATTTCATCATAAATCAGGTTATATCCTTTAATTTCATCTTAAAATAATACCATTATTAACAAAAATCATCCCAAAACGTTGCTTTAGATTAATTTTAAACTATTTTTAGGTTATGTCGAAGTGTCAAAAACTTAAAATTAATATTTTTTCTTGTAATAAAACAGATTTCCGGAAACGTATTTCATCATAAATCAGGTTATATCCTTTAATTTCATCTTAAAATAATACCATTATTAACAAAAATCATCCCAAAACGTTGCTTTAGATTAATTTTAAACTATTTTTAGGTTATGTCGAAGTGTCAAAAACTTACAATTAATAATTTTTCTTATAATAAAACAGATTCCCGGAAGCGTATTTCATCATAAATCAGGTTATATCCTTTAATTTCATCTTAAAATTATACCATTATTAAGAAAAATCATCCTAAAACGTTGCTTTAGATTAATTTTAAACCGTTTTTAGGTTATGTCGAAGTGTCAAAAACTTAAAATTAATATTTTTTCTTGTAATAAAACAGATTTCCGGAAACGTATTTCATCATAAATCAGGTTATATCCTTTAATTTCATCTTAAAATAACACCATTATTAACAAAAATCATCCCAAAACGTTGCTTTAGATTAATTTTAAACTATTTTTAGGTTATGTCGAAGTGTCAAAAACTTAAAATTAATATTTTTTCTTGTAATAAAACAGATTTCCGGAAACGTATTTCATCATAAATCAGGTTATATCCTTTAATTTCATCTTAAAATAATACCATTATTAATAATAATCCACCCAAAACGTTGCTTTAGATTAATTTTAAACCATTTTTAGGTTATGTCGAAGTGTCAATAACTTACAATTAATATTTTTTCTTATAATAAAACAGATTCCCGGAAACGTATTTCATCATAAATCAATTTATATCCTTTAATTTCATCTTAAAATTATACCATTATTAATAAAAATCCACCCAAAACGTTGCTTTAGGTTAATTTGAAACTTTTTTTTAGGTTATGTGGAAGGGTCAAAAACTTACAATCAATATTTTTTGCTTATAATGAAATAAAACAGATTTTGGGAAACATAACTGATTATAAATCAGGTTTTATTCTTTAATTTCATCACAAAATCATACAAAAATCCACACAAAATGATTTTTTTGATTACGAAGAAACATAAAAAATTAACAATTTTTTCCAAAACAAACTAAAGAAAATTTTTAGAAATCTATTTTGTTATAAATAAAGTCTTTTTGCTTTAATTTGAACATAAAATGAGTCTATAAATCGAACTAGAATCTAATTTTAGATCAACATTTTAGGTTAGGTTAAGTTAAATCAAATAAAATCATTTTTAAATATATCTCGGACTCTTTATTATTTTAAAACATCCATTTACATTCTTATTTCCTCAAAAAATATACAATAACTGATTAATTAACTATCAAAAACATAGAAAATGAACAAAAACTTGATATAAACCGGCTTATTATCACAATAACACAAAAATAACTATAAAACGGATAAAGAAACTAACTTTTACTTCCTATTTAAGCTTATTCATACGATCCTTTTATCGATTATTGTTTTTGTAAGTAATCATCAAACAAATACAATCCAAGCGAGCTATCGGGCCCATCCAAAATTTGGGTCAAATCTGAGACATACCCGGCCAATTTTCTGATATTATCCCTTTGTTTGTGAGAATAAACGTGTTCGATGTGATCAGAAATTTCCGGGTCGTGATACTCTTCGCGTTTGCGAGTCGTTTCACGGTGAATCCGGTGAGCTTCGTTCGCCAATTCTTTCTCGATATCTAAAGCTTTAGCTAAAGCGGGGAGTTCGTAAATATCGAAGGGCATATCCATGGGGATGATCGGTTGAGTCCAATCCATATCCCCGCCGCGTTTTGCGATGTACTTGATTAAATCGATGGAGGCCTCCCATTTCTCATCGGATAGTTCTTGGAATAATTTTTTGAATCCATCGCGATTTTTTTCGTAATTCGCGTAATGAGTCGATAAAAGGAGATACTCGAAGGAATGCGTTATGTGTTGAGCTGCGTAGTTTCTTAAATCCGGCAAAACCGCGGTGATTGCTCCGTAAGTTGCGTTACATTTCGGGGTGGTCATGAAACCTAAAACAAAAGAATTATGTTAAAACAAAAGAATTATGTTAAAACAAAAGAATTATGTTAAAACAAAAGAATATATGTCAAATTTGACGTTTTAAATGTCAAAAATTGTTAATTAAAATTAAAATTAGTGATAAGAATGACTCCATATTTACTTTTTTTGTTGTTTGTTGCTTTGCAGGCATCGTTGATGTCCTTGTAGCAGGATTCTTCGGCGAGGACGAATGCCGAAAGGCAAATAACAGCGAAAATGATAACTTTCATGATCCCTAAACGGAAAAACAATCTGGGTTAAACGTAAATTAAAAGTTTTAAAATGAAATTGAAAGGAATTAATACGAACCTAGCATCTAACTAGCGTAATCAAGAATAACCAGAATCTGCGCATTCGTTTCGTTTAAATACCGCGACGATTAGGATCTGCGCATGTTCTGGAACAAACAAAGGAACGTCGACTCATGATGGCGCGAAAGTGGTGGGGGAGGAGTAGTGATAAAAGTGAAAATTGAAGGAATTGATGCGCAGTTGAAGAGATTTTCGAGTGGTTTTCGTATCAGAACAGTCTTCTATACCAGTGTGTATAAAGGCTGATAAAAAAATCCTAATCTACGTCGCCATTTTTCCATTTTATTCTATATTTAAATTAATAATCGCGATCGTTCGTCGATTTTGTTTCATTTGTTTTTGAGAGTTCGCCGAGAAAACAACTTGCTAAATCATGAAGGCCATGTACGGTGCTATTCTTTTATTGTGTTCCCTTGGTTACATCTCAGGGGAATTACATTGTAAGTTTATTAATTAATTAATTAAATAAATCGAATTAAAATAATTTATTTTTAATTAAGGTCAACATAAGAAGCCGAACATCCCAACGGAATGGATTGATATGGTTCACCCATGCACCAAGAAAATGGCAGAGCATGTTAAAGCCGAATTAGGGGCTGCTATTCAATATCTAGCAATGGGGGCCCATTTCTCTAAAGACACCGTAAACCGTCCCGGTTTAGCTAATTTATTTTTCAACGCAGCGAGCGAAGAACGCGATCATGCCATGAAATTCATCGGTTATTTATTGATGAGGGGTGGTTTAACCGAGAAAGTCCGTGATCTTATCAACCAAGTGGTGAGTATATTCAAAAATAATGATTGATTATTGGCGATCAATCAAATTTCTGTCAAAATATTATCTCAATAATGATCGATCACTTTATTTATTGACATAATCTTTAATTTTTTGCATTCAATTAAAAATCATTACATTATTTTTAGATTGTCCCCGAAATTAAACAATGGGATAATGGAATTTCTGCTCTCCGAGATGCTTTAAAACTCGAAGCCAAAGTAACCAAGAAGATCCGTGATGTTATGATGTCCTGTGAAGATAACGATGAATTCAATGATTACCATTTGGTCGATTACCTCACCGGGGAATTCTTGGAGGAGCAATACAACGGGCAAAGAGATCTTGCCGGAAAGATTTCCACCTTGGACAAGATGATGGATAAACACGGAGCTCTTGGGGAATTCTTGTTCGATAAGAAACTTCTTGGTTAAAATTTTCTTTAATTTTTATTTTAATTTTGATTATGTTCAAGTTTGTTTAAATTTTTTCTTTCAATTCAAATTCTTTCATTTAAAATAATAGTTGTACTGTGATGGCATATTATAGCCCAGTTTAAGAATTAATTACAGAAATATCAATGTAAAGGTTAATTAAGAACAATTACGGTTTTAAGAAAGTCAATGAAATAACGATATGATAGATATTTTAAGTACGTTTAAATAGTTTGTATATTTTCCAAGTTTATTGTTCTTTTTACCAAATAAATAAAGTACATGATTATAAATAAGGACTTTTATTTCTTTATAATGGGGCTCTAATTAAAAAAATTTCATAACATCATCAAATTTGTTAATCTTTTCAGAGAAAATCGTAATAAATCGAATTTGAAAGTGAAATTTTTAATCATTTATAAAAGCTTATTCATGAACAAAATTATATTTGCATATCTAAATTCATTTTTGAGATATCTCGAGCGTTTTATAAAATTTGCGATTTCTTTAATTGTTTGAAAAAAAATCGTAAAAAATCGAATTCTTAAGATATCTTGATGAATTTTTTTGTGATTTATAAAGAAAAGTGAGCACTTTAAATGAAATTAATTTGTGTGTAAATATCTTAATTCGTTTTTGAGATATCAAGCTTTGAACTTAACCTAAATTTGTAATAAAATTAACGATTTATTTAATCATTAAAAAAATCGAATTCTTAAGATATCTTAATGAATTTTTTATGATTTACAAAACAAAGTGCACACTTTTCACGAAACAAATGCACGTGTATATATCTCAATTCGTTTTTGAGATATCAAGCTTCGAACTCAACTTAAATTTGTAATAAAATTAACGATATATTTAATCATTAAAAAAATCGAATTCTTAAGATATTTTGATGATTTTTTTGTGATTTATAAAGAAAAGTGTGCACTTTTCAGGGAATAAATGCGTATGTAAATATCTCAATTCGTTTTTGAAATATCAAGCTTTGAACTCAACCTAAATTTGTAACAAAATTAACGATTTATTTAATCATTAAATAAATCGAATTCTTAATATATCTTGATAATCTTTTTGTGATTTATAAAAGAAAGTGTGCACTTTTCACGAAACCAATGCAGGTGTATATATCCCAATTCGATTTGGAGATATCAAGCTTTGAACTCAACCCAAATTTGTGATAAAATTAACGATTTATTTAATCATTAAAAAAATCGAATTCTTAAGATATCTTGATGAAATTTTTGTGATTTATAAAGAAAAGTGTGCACTTTTCACGAAACAAATGCGTGAGTAAATATCTCAATTCGTTTTTGAGATATAAAGCTTTGAACTCAACCTAAATTTGTACTAAAGTTAACGATTTATTTAATCATTAAAAAAATCGAATTCTTAAGATATCTTGATGAAATTTTTATGATTTATAAAGAAAAGTGTGCACTTTTCGGGGAATAAATGCGTGTGTAAATATCTCAAATCGTTTTTGAGATATCAAGCTTTGAACTCAACCTAAATTTGTAATAAAATTAACGATATATTTAATCATTAAAAAAATCGAATTCTTAAGATATCTTGATGATTTTTTTTGTGATTTATAAAGAAAAGTGTGCACTTTTCAGGGTATAAATGTGTGTATAAATATCTCAATTCGTTTTTGAGATATCAAGCTTTGAACTCAACTTAAATTTGTGATAAAATTAACGATTTATTTAATCATTAAAAAAATCGAATTCTTAAGATATCTTGATGAAATTTTTGTGATTTATAAAGAAAAGTGTGCACTTTTCACGAAACAAATGCGTGAGTAAGTATCTCAATTCGTTTTTGAGATATCAAGGTTTGAACTAAACCTAAATTTGTGATAAAATTAACGATTTATTTAACCATTAAAAAAATCGAATTCTTAAGATATCTTGATGAAATTTTTATGATTTATAAAGAAAAGTGTGCACTTTTCGGGGAATAAATGCGTGTGTAAATATCTCAAATCGTTTTTGAGATATCAAGCTTTGAACTCAACCTAAATTTGTAATAAAATTAACGATATATTTAATCATTAAAAAAATCGAATTCTTAAGATATCTTGATGATTTTTTTTGTGATTTATAAAGAAAAGTGTGCACTTTTCAGGGTATAAATGTGTGTATAAATATCTCAATTCGTTTTTGAGATATCAAGCTTTGAACTCAATTTAAATTTGTGATAAAATTAACGATTTATTTAATCATTAAAAAAATCGAATTCTTAAGATATCTTGATGAAATTTTTGTGATTTATAAAGAAAAGCGTGCACTTTTCACGAAACAAATGCGTGAGTAAGTATCTCAATTCGTTTTTGAGATATCAAGGTTTGAACTAAACCTAAATTTGTGATAAAATTAACGATTTATTTAACCATTAAAAAAATCGAATTCTTAAGATATCTTGATGAAATTTTTATGATTTATAAAGAAAAGTGTGCACTTTTCGGGGAATAAATGCGTGTGTAAATATCTCAAATCGTTTTTGAGATATCAAGCTTTGAACTCAACCTAAATTTGTAATAAAATTAACGATATATTTAATCATTAAAAAAATCGAATTCTTAAGATATCTTGATGATTTTTTTTGTGATTTATAAAGAAAAGTGTGCACTTTTCAGGGTATAAATGTGTGTATAAATATCTCAATTCGTTTTTGAGATATCAAGCTTTGAACTCAATTTAAATTTGTGATAAAATTAACGATTTATTTAATCATTAAAAAAATCGAATTCTTAAGATATCTTGATGAAATTTTTGTGATTTATAAAGAAAAGTGTGCACTTTTCACGAAACAAATGCGTGAGTAAGTATCTCAATTGGTTTTTGAGATATCAAGGTTTGAACTAAACCTAAATTTGTGATAAAATTAACGATTTATTTAATCATTAAAAAAAAATCGAATTCTTAAGATATCTTGATGAAATTTTTGTGGTTTATAAAGAAAAGTGTGCACTTTTCACGAAACAAATGCGTGAGTAAGTATCTCAATTCGTTTTTGAGATATCAAGGTTTGAACTAAACCTAAATTTGTGATAAAATTAACGATTTATTTAATCATTAAAAAAATCGAATTCTTAAGATATCTTGATGAAATTTTTGTGATTTATAAAGAGAAGTGTGCACTTTTCACGAAACAAATGCGTGAGTAAATATCTCAATTCGTTTTTGAGATATAAAGCTTTGAACTCAACCTAAATTTGTACTAAAGTTAACGATTTATTTAATCATTAAAAAAATCGAATTCTTAAGATATCTTGATGAAATTTTTATGATTTATAAAGAAAAGTGCGCACTTTCCATGAAACAAATTTGTGTGTAAATATCTCAATTTGTTTTTGAGATACCAAGCTTTGAACTCATTCAAGCTCAAACAAATTTTTTAATTTTTGTTTAAATTGTACATATTAACAAATTTTATCTTTTTTAACAAACAAATACAATAAATAATGATTAAAAAAGTTTTATTATCTTTCACTTGTCCATAATAAAAAGATAATTATACAATGAATGATGAACCAAGTTTACGAGATGAATTAATTTAATTTCACTCTGTGTAACTACTTTCGTTATAACCCATTTTAGCCATCGCGGCATTTATCCAATTTTTAGCACCTGCTACATCTGCATAAACCCCAGGAACTTCGCCACATCCAATCCCCCACGCTACGATCCCAACTTGAACATATCGGTTAGGATTTCTTGAGTCAGGGCAAATTAATGGGCTCCCACCATCGCCCTAAAACGATTCTTTTTCAAAATTTTATCTAATTTTTATCTAATAACTCACCGTGCAAGAATCTTTACCAAAATCTCCGGCACAAACAAAACTTTCATGGAGATTAAAGGAAGCTCCGAGTCGGGTTTTGCGCATCTCATTTTGGCACCGATTAAATGGCACCATCGGTAATTCGATTTTCTTTAAAATGTTTGAATATTTTTTGGCTAAAATTTGTAAATTTAATAATTAACTATTATCGAGTTAAAACTTACAATCGAATTCCTTTTTCCCCCATCCACCGGTGATGCAATTTTGAGAGCTAAATGTTTCTTTGTATAAAGGTAAACAAATAGTACCGATATTTTTCGCTTTAATATAAGGGGTTTGGAGAAAAATTAAAGCAAAATCGTAAGCCAAAGTTTGATTGTTAAAATTTTCGTGGATGATTATCTCAGAAATTTGTCTTTCTTGATACGGATATCTTTCCTTTTCCGTTAAAGTATCCCATTCCCCAGCTCGAACTTTAATTTTACCCAAATTATTTTTGTATTTCGCCACGCAATGAGCCCCTGTTAAAACAACTTGCATTGCGAGTAACGAACCACCACAAATCGATTCGAGTTCATTTGGATTATTACTATTTTTTAGGATATCAACGACCCATGGGAATTCCCCGTACTCAGATTCGCCGTTTTCGTTTCCTTTTAATGTAAAATCGAGACCGCGAATGTTTCTTATTCCGCAATAACTCGGTTCTTGAATTTTAATTAATTGAGGTGTCGATGTAGATGGTTCGTTAAGTTTCTCATCACTTAAATCGCAACAAACATCCAAATAACTTTCGCAATCATTCTCCCCCAATCTAAAAATCAAATTATATTAAATTATAATCAAAATATTTTTAGTACTCACCTTACATCAATAAAAACCTCTTTATTGCTACCTTTCGATTCAGGAATAACCCTTTTTGTAATCGGATCACATCTATGATAAGGCACACATATTTTTAGCCCTTTCGAACTTCCTTCACCACATTTGTCCCAAGCTTTTAAACTCGATAGAGTGGTTGTACTCACTAATTCGAATCCATTAGGAACCCAAAGATTATTGTTGGTAGGTTTTTCAAAAATCGATTCAATCTTGTCGTTTAAATTTTGCGTCCGAGTTAGAACTATAAACAATAATAATGGGGATATGCTCAAAAAATTCATTCTTGATTATTTCTCGACGATTTTACATCAACTAAATGAAGAGATTTTGCTTATAAATAAAGGAAACGTCTTCCTTGGTTGAAACCAGTTCTTTACGAAACAGGTTGAAGTGATTAAGACGTGAATATTTTATAAACTGGTTAGATTTAACTTTAAATTTAAAATTTAAATTATGGTAACTATTTAAATAAAAAATTTGCTTTATTTTGATTAAATCGTATAATAAATTTGATTAATCGAGCTTCTTAATGTTATCGGATTGGTTATTTTTCATTTTGAGTAAGGAATTGTGTTATATCCTTCTTGGGCCATTATTGCATCAATCCAATGTCTCGCCCCGGCTACATCTGCATAAAGTCCCGGAGCTTTAAAGCACTCAATTCCTCCAGCTACAATCCCAACTTGGACGTATCTTTTAGGGTTGTTTGGGTCCGGACAAATTAAGGGACTCCCTCCATCACCCTAAAACACAAATAAGACAATAAACACAATAATTTATTTATTAATTAAGTACCTTATGCTGAATTAAGTACTTTATTTACTATAATAAGATAACCAAGCTTTATTTTGAGCCCCTCCGTATTTACAATTAAATTTTCTTCCAAACAAATTTTATTTTTCTAATTAGTTATAAATATGATTTAATGATGAATTAAGCTTTGCAATTTTAGCCGATAATTCTTTTTATTGATTATAATTCGTGTAAACGGTGTAAATTTAACACAAAGCTTTGCACAAAGATACATAACCTCACTTTTATTTTTTTTAATAATATCTTAAGCACATTCTTATTTATCCTGTTAAATTTATTAAAAATAATAACTTTAGCTTGTATATACAAGAAATAGTCGCTATTTATGGGAATTAATACAATTTTGTATGAAACACCATAAAGATAATTTGAAGATTTTGTGGAAAAAAATAAAAGAAAATGCTTTAAATTTGGAAAGAGATTTAAAAGAGACTTAAAAATACAAGATTTAATTAATAAATATTGTTAAATTATAAAAATTTAAATAAAAATAATTAGTGACGTTTTAAGCGTTTATGTTGGTGGTATTGAAAAACTTTAAAAACGAATTTCACGTTGATAAAATCGACCAATCAGAATGCGTTATTTTCGAATTTAAGCCTAAAACAAAAGAGAATTTTAAATTTAGTGTGTTATTGAACTTGGGGGAGGACGCACGGTTTTTTGTCTGCAGAAATTAGAAAAATTAAGTTTTAGGTTATGTTGTTAAATTTGACATAACCTCCAAATTTGGTTAAAAAGATTCTTGGATTCAAGGAATTATTATTAATTAATATTAATATAAATCTACGTTATACAAGAAGAAGTAAATATGTTAAAACGAAAATAATCCTTCCTAACCAAAAAAAAGATCCTGAAAAGAAAAATTGGATCCCGTTCCTGAGAATCCCAAATCCTGGTACCGGAGACTTCATATCCTACAATTAGGTATTATTATTTTTTTAAAATTAATTTGTGTTTAATTTAGTTAAAAATTTATTACCTTAATTATAATAATCATTCCTAAATTTCTTATCAATGCATTTTTTTGGTTATGTTATTACACAACAATCGATTTATTTTCCCCAATTTGATTAATTTGCATAATGAATTATTAAGTTTAATTTGTATTTACTGATGGTAGTTAAATTGTTGGTTTTAATCACTTATTTTGTTGAAATATAATAATAATACTAAGATTTACCTTAAAAATTACCTTGAATCGTCTAACCTATTTGTTTTTTGCTTTAATAAATGTGGTAACGGCTCTTGACATATAAATAAAATTATAATTTGAATTTAAAATTACAATTACTTATAAAGATTCATACTGATTCAAAGAATAATGAATTAAAAATTAAAATGAATCATCTTAATATATTAGCTCGTAGATGCTTCCTGGGTTAAAAGTGTTTTTATAAGCACAATTTAGGAAGAATATTTCCTGATAGAGGTTGGAGAAAATCTGCCATGATTCACAACAGAAAATTTTTGAAAATTAAGAAATAAGAAAAGGAAACAATCCTTCAACCTAAAAAATATTGAGAACTAAAACTTATACAGGGATTGTTATTACATCTACTCCTTATGGTGATGGCATTATCATTAAAACGGGGTGCTTAGGACATGTACAAAAAAAAGAATGGGGCATCACTTACATCTCAATCCTAAGAAATCTGAAATTATGTTTTTCAGTCCAAAGAATACAAAACATTTAGCTAATAGGATGCACATTATGATAGGTAATGATACACATGAATTTAAAAAATGTGTTAATGATCATATTAATGGTTGTGTCCGTAAAATATATGGTAGCTATATTCATGCAGAAATTGTCTTTGTACTAAATTGAGGGCTGTGCTTTGTGACGTTGTTTAATTTTGCTGACACGTTGTACTCTGTATTTCTCTCCTACAATCTTAAAAGAAAAATACAAAAGGTTCAAAATTCTTGTATTCGTTTAATATTTGGTTTGAAGAGACGAGAATATGTTAATGAAAACAGAAGGAAAGAAATTTTAAAAAGAAATGATAGCATTGCCGGGATTTGAGCTCGTGTCTCCAGTTTGCCCGACTTTTACACTAAGAGATCATGTTAGTTTGAAGCTTTCGGGGTTGAATTGGTTGAACATGCAAGGTAGAAGATTGTTGCATACAGCCTGTTTCTACTACAAGGTAATCTTCAATCAGACGCTGCCGTACTTGTTCGAAAAAATACAATATTGGGAGGATGTGTACTCTATCAATATAAGATTTAAAGGAAGGCTTAGCCCATCAGTCCATAAATCAGCAGCATATTATAAAGTATATAATAGCTTACGATTATCTTTGGGAGAGTGCGCATCCTTTAGATTGTGGAAACGTAGAGTGTCAGCCCATCTCCGTGCACATTTCATTGAAAAGGTGAGTGTGTGTTGTAGCCTATAAACTTTTCCTCCCTATTCTTTCTATTCGTATTCGTCTGTAACCTCTTTATAGTCTTCCATTTTCTTTCGTTTTCTTATGCTGTCTTCGTAGATTATATGATATCTTTATGAAAAACCTGATTATAATCCAAACCATTATATCAGGATCTTAGCAAAAAGTTATTATCACGATATTTTGGCGGTTTCAATGAAAATAACAATGACAGTTACAACCAACTAATTTAGAAAATATCTCCTAAAATAATTTCAAATGGATTGAAGATAGTCGAACTTGCTGCGCATATTTCTGCCTGCGTTTTCAACAAAGGTTCAAAAGCTTACAACAGCTTACAGATATGTGGCGATAGAGGATGCAATTTGTATCGAAACATCTAAAGAAGGAAGAACGGTCCGTTGACAGCAAAAGCTGGATTTTTTGGAAGCTTTAACCTTTTCAGATACTCTAATGTATGACGCTAAAATAGATGACTATATAACATGATTTTTTTTTAATTTAAAAAAATAAATATGAAAAGAAATGATAGCATTGCCGGGATTTGAGCTCGTGTCTCCAGTTTGCCCGACTTTTACACTAAGAGATCATGTTAGTTTGAAGCTTTCGGGGTTGAATTGGTTGAACATGCAAGGTAGAAGATTGTTGCATACAGCCTGTTTCTACTACAAGGTAATCTTCAATCAGACGCTGCCGTACTTGTTCGAAAAAATACAATATTGGGAGGATGTGTACTCTATCAATATAAGATTTAAAGGAAGGCTTAGCCCATCAGTCCATAAATCAGCAGCATATTATAAAGTATATAATAGCTTACGATTATCTTTGGGAGAGTGCGCATCCTTTAGATTGTGGAAACGTAGAGTGTCAGCCCATCTCCGTGCACATTTCATTGAAAAGGTGAGTGTGTGTTGTAGCCTATAAACTTTTCCTCCCTATTCTTTCTATTCGTATTCGTCTGTAACCTCTTTATAGTCTTCCATTTTCTTTCGTTTTCTTATGCTGTCTTCGTAGATTATATGATATCTTTATGAAAAACCTGATTATAATCCAAACCATTATATCAGGATCTTAGCAAAAAGTTATTATCACGATATTTTGGCGGTTTCAATGAAAATAACAATGACAGTTACAACCAACTAATTTAGAAAATATCTCCTAAAATAATTTCAAATGGATTGAAGATAGTCGAACTTGCTGCGCATATTTCTGCCTGTGTTTTCAACAAAGGTTCATAAGCTTTACTGCATCTGCACTTCATTTGGAGTACACACCAGACTTAATGCTTACAGATATGTGGCGACAGAGGATGCAATTTGTATCGAAACATCTAAAGAAGGAAGAATGGTCCGTTGACAGCAAAAGCTGGATTTTTTGGAAGCTTTAACCTTTTCAAATACTCTAATGTATGACGCTAAAATAGATGACTATATAACATGATTTTTTTTAATTTAATAAAATAAATATGAAAAGAAATTAATTTTAATAAATATGAAAAGAAATTAATTTTAATAAATATGAAAAGAAATGATAAAATTGCCGGGATTTTAACTCGTGTCTCCAGTTTGCCCGACTTTTACACTAAGAGATCATGTTAGTTTGAAGCTTTCGGGGTTGAATTGGTTGAACATGCAAGGTAGAAGATTGTTGCATACAGCCTGTTTCTACTACAAGGTAATCTTCAATCAGAGGCTGCCGTACTTGTAAAAAAAATACAATATTAGGAGGATGTGTACTCTATCAATACAAGATTTAAAGGAAGGCTTAGCCCATCAGTCCATAAATCAGCAGCATATTATAAAATATATAATAGCTTACGATTATCTTTGGGAGAGTGCGCATCCTTTAGATTGTGGAAACGTAGAGTGTCAGCCCATCTCCGTGCACATTTCATTGAAAAGATGAGTGTGTGTTGTAGCCTATAAACTTTTCCTCCCTATTCTTTCTATTCGTATTCGTCTGTAACCTCTTTATAGTCTTCCATTTTCTTTCGTTTTCCTATGCTGTCTTCGTAGATTATATGATATCTTTATGAAAAACCTGATTATAATCCAAACCATTATATCAGGATCTTAGCAAAAAGTTATTATCACGATATTTTGGCGGTTTCAATGAAAATAACAATGACAGTTACAACCAACTAATTTAGAAAATATCTCCTAAAATAATTTCAAATGGATTGATGATAGTCGAACTTGCTGCGCATATTTCTGCCTGCGTTTTCAACAAAGGTTCAAAAGCTTACAACAGCTTACAACAGCTTACAGATATGTGGCGATAGAGGATGCAGTTTGTATCGAAACATCTAAAGAAGGAAGAACGGTCCGTTGACAGCAAAAGCTGGATTTTTTGGAAGCTTTAACCTTTTCAGATACTCTAATGTATGACGCTAAAATAGATGACTATATAACATGATTTTTTTTTAATTTAAAAAAATAAATATGAAAAGAAATGATAGCATTGCCGGGATTTGAGCTCGTGTCTCCAGTTTGCCCGACTTTTACACTAAGAGATCATGTTAGTTTGAAGCTTTCGGGGTTGAATTGGTTGAACATGCAAGGTAGAAGATTGTTGCATACAGCCTGTTTCTACTACAAGGTAATCTTCAATCAGAGGCTGCCGTACTTGTTCGAAAAAATACAATATTAGGAGGATGTGTACTCTATCAATACAAGATTTAAAGGAAGGCTTAGCCCATCAGTCCATAAATCAGCAGCATATTATAAAGTATATAATAGCTTACGATTATCTTTGGGAGAGTGCGCATCCTTTAGATTGTGGAAACGTAGAGTGTCAGCCCATCTCCGTGCACATTTCATTGAAAAGATGAGTGTGTGTTGTAGCCTATAAACTTTTCCTCCCTATTCTTTCTATTCGTATTCGTCTGTAACCTCTTTATAGTCTTCCATTTTCTTTCGTTTTCCTATGCTGTCTTCGTAGATTATATGATATCTTTATGAAAAACCTGATTATAATCCAAACCATTATATCAGGATCTTAGCAAAAAGTTATTATCACGATATTTTGCAGAGCAGCAGTGGTCACTGCAAACTCCGTTTTTCAAACTTCCCTTCATGAGAATAGGCTTTACTTGTATACACTTTTTTTTCATATTTTTTCTTCACAAAAATTCTATTATATTCATGAAAATACATTTATTCACACACATGATCACCCGATTATTAAGAAGTTTGAAAACAAATTTTGAAAAATCACTTACATTCTGGCATTCTAACTAGGCATGACCCCTTAATGAGATATAAGGTATCAACAATTTTTAAAATCAAATATTATTTAGACAGTACCGTCTTAAGATATTTGGCTGGGTTGGATGAACATTATAAGTGTGCATCTTCTCATACAAATTTAAAAAAAGATTCTAGGTCTAGTATTAGAGCATAGTCAAATTAGTTTGTAAAGTGCGCTACTTCAGAAAGTATTCATTGTAGAGTTCTTCATTAAAAAAATGTCTTCATAAGCACGATTAAATCCAACCCAATCGAACCCTATATATACAGAGTGGAGTGAACTAGAGATGTGCGCGTGAGTTCATCATTCACGTGAATATCATTCATGAATCACTCACGCGTGGGTCACGTCAATTCACATGTATGAATCATGTTTGATTACTTGTTAATTTGATTATTAATTAATCGTGTTGGATAGAATGGCAGATTTAACAAAGTGTTTAGTTTTATTTATTATGTTCTGAAATAAATAAGCCTGTTATAAAATTAAAATGAATAATAAAAGCTTATTCTTATCAATATTCTAAAGGCATATTGTTATGGGTAAAACTTCCTTTAATGTTTTAAAGACCTTCCTCCATTCATCATAAATTTTAATTAAATTTAGTTCAATTTTGTTGAAAAACATGAATATTTGTTAAAAATTAATTAGAATTTTGGCCTCAACATTTAGATACTGAAAATGTTGCTGATAATCCGAAAAATATCAGAAATTTTATTCGGATCCTAGGTAACAGAAGCCAACAGAAACCCTACAAAATGTTCCCTGAATCAACAAGTATTATAGAAACAAAACGAAACATAGTGCAGAAGATGCAAATCTTTAAAAAATACTGCATAGATAACAATGTACAAGTCTTCCATATTATGAACAAAAACGAAATTATTGTCCAAAGGCCGCATTAAGAAACACACCTTTCTTGCAAATTGTAGAGAGATAATAGGATTAAATTATTTTATTAATTATTTAATTAGTTTCAACAAATTTAAATTTGATCTTGTTTGATGAGCATGACTTTGAAGACATAATAGCTCATGCTTCTAACAAATTGGTAGTCTTTAAAATAACATATAATGTATGGAACATTAATAGTTCATGCTGTCAACAAGTTGGCACTCATTAAGACTTGAATGAATAATTAAAAATGAGAACAGGATATGTTTTTCATTTCTCTAACATATTTTATATATTGTCTAAGAATTTATGTAATATTACAATGCATTTTCAAATGATATTGAAATTTTACATGAAACGAAAAATATTTCAAAAGTGAGGCACTTGACAACATAAATCATCGAAATAATAAAAATTCCCGTCCATTAGCAGATGTATACTTGAAATGTGGAAAACCAATGTTTTAGATGTAACAAAAAAACTGTTTTTTAATTTTCTTCGGTGGTGCAACACCGGTAATAGTTCATGCTGTAGAATTCAAAATGATGAACAGGATTTTGGGATATAAAAACTCATACTACCAACATGTTCACAGTCTTTAAGATAATGTACAGTGTTTGGAACAGTGATAGCTCATGGTGCCAACAAGTTAGTAGACTACAAACTGATGAGCAGAACTTTGGGGACATAACAACTTATGCTGCCAATAAGTTGACAACCTTCAAATTGATTAGCATGACTTTGGAGACACTATAAGTCATGCTGCCAACTTTTTTCAAACTGATGAATGGGACTTTGAAGATACAAAAAAACTCATACTGCCAATATGTTCGCATTCTTGAAGATGTGTTTGGAACAGTAATAGCCCATGCTGCCAACAAGTTGGCAGACTACAAACTGATGAGCAGCACTTTGGAGACATAACAGCTTATGCTGCCAACAAGTTGACAACTTTCAAGTTGGTTAGCACCACTTTGGAGAGACAATAGTTCATGCTTCCAACAAATTGGTAGACTTTAAACTGATAAAAGGAACTTTGAAGATACAAAAAACTCATACTGCCAATATGTTCACATTCTTGAAGATAACATACAGTGTTTAGAACAGTTGATTAGCATTACTTTGGAGACAATAGTTCATACTTCCAACAAGTTGGTAGACTTCAAAGTGATGAATGGGTCTTTGAAGATACAAAAAACTCATACTGCCTATATGTTCGCATTCTTTAAGATAACAACAAGTTAACAGAATACAAACTGATGAGCAGGACTTTGGGGACATAACACCTTATGCTGCCAACAAGTTGACAACCTTCAAGTTGATTAGCATCACTTTGGAGACACTATAGGCTATGCTGCCAAAAAGTTGGTAGACTTCAAACTGATGAATGGGACTTTAAAGATACAAAAAACTCATACTGCCAACATATTCACATTCTTTAAGATAATATACAGTGTTTGGAACAGTAATAGCTCACGCTGCCAACAAGTTGGCAGACTTCAAACTAATTTGAAGGAGTTTGGGGACATAATAACTTATGCTGCCAACAAGTTGGCAACTTTCAAGTTGGTTAGCACGGCTTTGGAGACACAATAGTTCATGCTTCGAACAAGTTGGTAGACATACAACAGTTAGATACAAAAAACTCCTACTGCCAATATGTTCGCATTCTTGAAGATAATATACAATGTTTGGAACAGTAATAGCTCACGCTGCCAACAGTTTGGCAGACATCAAATTGGTAAACATGACTTTGAAGACATGATAACTCATGTTGGCAACTGAAGAAAAACTAAAACTAACATCAGGCCTAGAACTAGGATCATTCGGCTTTAGTCGTCTTGATAGATGTGCGGCTAAACCGGAAGGTTTTCAGTTCTAGATCCAGAGTTAGATCTAATGATATAAAACTAGAACTAACACTAGACCTAGAAGTGGAAAGGATAGTGTTAGTTCTAGTTTTATTTCATCTCAAATATACAGGATTGCCAAATCAGTTTGTAAAAAACTCTACTTCAGAAAGTATTCATTGTAGAGTTCTTCATTAGAAAAATATCTTGAGAAGTACGACTAAACCCAACCCAACTAAACCTTGTATATTTAAACTGAAGAAAAACTAGAACTAACATCAGGCAGAATTAGGATTATTCGATTTCATAAATTCGAATGTTTCTAATTCTAGATCCAGAGTTAGACCTAATGATATGTCGTTCGTCTTCAGACTAAACCAAGATCTTTCCATTTCTAGATTTAGTGTTGGTTCTAGTTTTACTTCAATTCAAATAGCCAAGTCATTTTCTAAAGTATTCTATTTCAGAAACTATTCATTGTATTCATGTTTTGGGCATACAGTACCTTACAAGCATCTTTACCATACTCCCCAGCACAAACAAAAGTATCAGGAAGAATGTAATCTGGTCCAAGTCCGTTTTTCCTCAACACACTTTGACAAACATCGCGTGGCACAATCGGCAATTCGATTTTCTTCAAAATGTTAGCATAACTTGCATTGTTATCAAAATCGGTTTTTCCCCATCCCCCGGTAAAACAATTCATCGAGTTTGGAACTTGTTGATACAACGGCAAACAAATCGTGCCTACATTCGCGGCTTGATTGTACGGTTTATCAAGGAAAATCAAAGCAAAATCATTTTCTATGGTATCAGGGTTGTAATTGATGTGAGTGATTATTTTTGAAACTCCACGTTCTTGTTTGGGGTATAATTCCTGGTCGGTTGATGTATCCCATTCGCCGGCGCGCACTTTTATTTTATCCAATTTATTTAAATATCTTTAAAGAAATAAGTTAAATTCTTATATATTAATTAAATTAACTTACTTTTCGATGCAGTGAGCGGCGGTTAACACAACTTGAGGGGAAATCAATGACCCGCCACAAATTAATGAGGATTCATCCACTGAGGGATTATAATCGGTTTTTAAAATTGCAAGAACCCAAGTAAATTCCCCGTATTGCGCTTGGGTTCCATCGTCGTCGGTGATGGTAAAACCGAGACCTTGAGGATTTCTTATTCCGCAATAACTTAATTTATGCGAATTTGGTTTGAAAAAAGTGTCTGGTACACTTTGGGTGTATAATTCGGTTTTATTTGGTACTGTACAACATTTATCCAACATTTTTTTGCATTCATTTCCTCCGCCCCTAATAAATATGGATCGAATATATTTAAAATAATGCGAAAATGAACTCACTTTAAATTGATGAGGTGATTAACGGAGTCTTCGATGTCTTCCGATGTTGAGATAATCGTGTTTGTGGTAGCGTCGCATTTGTAATAAGGTACACAAATTTTGTTTTCTTGTTCATCGCAAAATTGTGGCTTTTCTGTGAATTCATCGTTTATTGGAGACGCAATTGTAGTACGAAGGAGAACCACAAAAAATAATGTTATTTGTAAAAACATTTCTTCGAACGTGTTTGAGTCAACTGAACCGGATAGTTTTGAATTTTCCTTCTTATTTAACTTTTCGTTTTATTTGTACTAAAAAAAGGAGTCGTCTCAACCAGTTCGGTCGATCAATGAATCAATGAACTCGGAAGATCTTTTTTTTGATTTCTTGCTTATGCATTTAATTAAATTGGTTGTTTTAAAAACAAAATTAAGGGTTATGGGGAAATAAAAATTTGGTTAATTTGGTTTAAAATTCTTTATATCTCCTAACTAACTTACAGTCTCGTCTAATAACTTACATTAAACGAGTCAATTTGATTCGGTTTAACATGAGTACGGAATTGGGGTGTAACCTTCATCAGCCATAACACCGTCTATCCAATGTCGAGCGCTCGCTACGTCAGCAAAAAAACTCGGATCGTTATCACAAAGTAGCCAAGGTACAATACCAACTTGGAGGTATCTGTTTGGATTGTACGGGTCTGGACAAATCAACGGACTTCCGCCATAATACTAAAATAACCTTTTCTTATTTCACTTTCGTTTGGTATTAATGGGACAAGCATACCTTACATCCAATATTACCAGGTGCTTCAGCACATATTATAGTATCGGGTAGAACGAAATCTTGTTCAAATACAGTTCTACGCATTACATTTTGACAAATTTCGTTCGAAACGATTTTGAGTTCCATTTTTTTCATAATATTTGATTGAGTTGAATTTGCTGCAACAATTTTTTAATAATAAAATTGGAAGAAAGGTATACGTTTGAAAAGAAACTAGGAATTACAGAGAAAGACTTGAAGAGAGACTAATTGTAAGAAATAAAGGGAAAAAAGGAAAGCAAGTAAAGAAAACTAAAGACAGATTACTAAACAGGCAGGAGGGAAACTAGAGTGCTTCATGATTAATTAAATTAAAATTACAACTTACTCTTAATCTTTCTGTTTACCCATCCACCAACTATACAATTATCGGAGGAAATAACCTGTTTATAAAGTGGCAAACAAATCGTTCCTACATTTTTAGCCCGGGTAAAAATGTTTTGAAGAAAAATTAAAGCAAAGTCATTTCCTCCGGTTTCTTCATCGAAACCGGGGTGGACAATTATTTTTGAGACGTAGCGATCTTGTGTCGGATACAATTCTCGTTCGGATAAAATGTCCCATTCGCCGGCGCGAATTTTTATCTTATCGACATTGTCGACGTACTTTCGTACGAATTCCGCAGAGGTTAGAACGACCCCCGGGGAAATTAATGATCCCCCGCAAATTGAAGGAGACTGATTGCCTTCAACAACAGCTCTCAAAATCATGACCATCCAAGGAAACTCGCCATATTGCGCTTCGTCGCTGTGAATATCAATAGAAGTATCAAGACCTTCAGAATTTCTTATCCCACAGCGACTAAGTTCTGCTCGAGCTGGTTTGGGATTAATTGGTTTAAATGTTGGTTTAGTTATAGATAGAGTTGATTCAGTTGTACTTGATGAGGGGGTTATTGTTCTATCTCTTTCTGGTATAGTACAACATATATTTAAAAGATCGTCACATTCAGTTTCACTAAAAAGAAAAATTAATTTAAATTGTCTTATTTAGTTAAGACACAATTTGTGTTTTTGTGTACTCACTCCGGAAAAGAAGAAGAAGAAACAGGCACTATTTTCCGTGTATGCATTGCAATAACTTCCTTCGTTTTGGGGTCGCACCTATCGTAGGGTACGCAAACTTGAATCCCTTTCATACGCCCTTGACCACATTTTTTTTGCTCTGTCATAGCATCCCGCTCAGCATCAGACAGCAATTGT
The DNA here is from genome assembly GCA_036711965.1 of Onthophagus sagittarius. NCBI lineage: Eukaryota > Metazoa > Arthropoda > Insecta > Coleoptera > Scarabaeidae > Onthophagus > Onthophagus sagittarius. The sequence continues at coordinate 17,353,414 of JASERS010000010.1, read as the reverse complement.
CCATCAGTTAATTTTATTCCGCAAATTAAGGTGGTGAAGATGATGATTTGAGAATGCATTTCTACGAACTGAAAATTTGCACTGAATGATAAAATTATACTCTTTGTACAATTTGATTTTAGAACTGTAACGAAAATAATTTAGTTAAGAGATAATGTAAAGGTCAAACGTGTTTATAAGTGAGTTTGTTTTTCATTTGAAATTCTTAATTCTAAGAAATATTTTTAGTGAAACATTAATAAGAGAGATAAGCTCAAAAATATGATTTTGTTATCAAATCAATCACTTTAAGGTCGATTGATCTTAAAGCAAAAATGTTTTAAAAATAAAGTTATTTCGAAGAATTGAGAAAACTGAATAGTTTTAATTTTTCTTTTTATTTAAGTTTAACCCTAAACTTTTCTGTACGGTTGCTATTAAATAATCAATGAATCAAGCGATGATTTTGAAAGATCTTCATTTTAATCATTTTTCATTTTATTTCATTCAATTTAATTAAGAGTTATGGGGAAATAAAAACTTGGCTAATTTTGTATTAAAATGCTTTATATCTCAGTTTTTGTAACATGTTTCTTTAAAATTATAGATAATCAGATCAATTTGTTTCGATTTAATACGAATATGGAATTGGGGTGTAACCTTCATCAGCCATAACACCATCTATCCAATGCCGAGCGGTCGCCACGTCAGCATAAACCCCCGGAGCTTCAAAACATCCAACTCCCCAAGACATAATACCAACTTGGACGTATCTCTTCGGATTGTTCGGATCTGGACAAACCAAGGGAGCTCCGTCATCACCCTAAAATAAGCCGAAAAGACGATTTTTTTGATTTCACTTTCGTTTGATGTCAATGGAAGAAGCATACCTTACAGGCATTTTTACCATAATCTTTAGCACATATCGAAGTATCGGGTAAGATGAAATTTTGTCCAAGTGCAGTTTTACGCAATTCTTTTTGACAAATATCGTTCGAAACGATTGGGAGTTTAATTTTCTTCAAAATATTTGAATAAGCTGAATATGCTGAAACAATTTCTTTTTGCATTCTAGATCAAACATATAACAGACTTGGAGGAAAGATAAACTAAAGGAGCCTAGAAATAGGTGAAAAAGATTTGAAAAGAGATTGAGGAAGAGGATACTGGGTATGTATGATGACTTGGTTATTTTTGGCTCGCAATTTGTTATAATTATGGATTGATGAACTGATAATTCTAAGAAAATTCAAAACTAAATCATTCAAAGAAGGAGGGAAACAATTAATTATAACTTACTCTCCAAATTTTCTCTTCCCCATCCACCAGTAAAACAATTCTTGGAGTAAATAACCTGGTTATAAAGTGGCAAACAAACCGTTCCAACATTTTCAGCCCTCGTAAAACGATTTTGAAGGAAAATTAAAGCGAAATCGTTTTCTGCGTTGATTTTATTAAAATTGGGATGGATAATTATTTTTGAGACGTGCCGATCTTGTTTCGGATACAACTCTCGTTCGGATAAAATGTCCCATTCGCCGGCGGGTACCCTTATCTTATTGAAATTGTCGACGTACTCTTGTACGCAATGGGCGGCGGTTAGAATGACCGCCGGGGAAATTAGTGATCCCCCGCAAACTGAGGGTGATTCATTGGCTTCCAAATCAGTTTTAAAAATCATCACCATCCAAGGAAACTCGCCATATTGCGCTTCGTCGCTGCGAATATCGATGGAAGTGTCGAGACCTTGACAATTTCTTATCCCACAGTAACTAAGTTCTAATCCAAATGGTTTAGCTGTACGAATACGAGATGTTGGTCTTGGACTAGTTGATTTAGTTGTAGTTGATTCAGTTGTGCTTGATTCAGTTGTGCTTGATTCAGTTGTGCTTGATTCAGTTGTGCTTGATTCAGTTGTCCTTGATTCAGTTTCCCTTGATACAGTTGTAATTGTTGTGGAGGATATCATCCTATCTTTTTCTGGTATAGTACAACATTTATGTAAAATTTCGGCACACTCAGTTTCTCTAAAGACAAATAAAAATTAATTCAATAAATCTTTTTTATAACGTTATAAATAAATCGTATAAAGGTGAGGTGTAATACCTTTAACCTTGTTTATTTAAGACTCAACTTATATATTTCGATTAATACTCACTCCATAATGAAATGACGAGATTCTATAAACTCTGCATCTTCTGGTATAATTTCATGCGTTTCGGGATGGCACCTATTATAGGGTACACAAATTTGAATTCCTTTCATCTGCCCTTCACCGCATTTTTTTATTTCTCTCATAGCGCGGCCCTGGTTAGTAGGCAACAATTTTCCATTGGGAGGGACCCAAAGTGGTTTGCTTTGGAATAACTCAAAAATATTAACCAAATTATTCTTCTCGTTGACCCCTTCACCGCGAATTAAGGTGGTGAAGATTATGATTAAACCGAGACTTTGAAAATGCATCTTTGATGAATATGAAGTGAAATTTTACACTGAATGTAACGGATGATGTTTTGAAACTTAAATACATCCTCCTCCTTCGTACTATTGGTATCATTTTATTTTGAAACGATAATTGTGAACAAAAAGAGATAATTTGGTTAAAGTAAAGGTCAAACGTAATTTCTGTAATTTTATTTATAATATGAGCTGTTATGTCAAAATTCATTCTTGGTATTAATATGTAGTAAAAAATTGATATCAAAATGATACTAGGCGCTAATCAATCAGAGTTAATAAAGTTCCTAGATTACTAAAGTTCCGCGGTTCATGAAGCCCATGTATTAAAACTATTCGAGCCAAAATGACAGTTTGTCAGCATATGTCACTGCTTTTTACAAAAAATTGCCGTTTTTTGCTTCAGAGTTGCGAAAAGGCTTTGCGTAGTTAGTTTATTGTTAGTCAACTCTAAATGAAATCACCATGTAGAGTTTAAAACTAATTAATGTACAGGTAGCACTCGACTTACGATAGAATTACGTTTCAAAGACTTCGTAAGGCGATAGAAATTAAATGGTATAACTGTTATGAAATGGTTTTAACATATCTAATAATCAATGAAATACCTAAAAGAATCTTTAAAAACATTAATAAAAATATGTACAGGATGACCAAATAAGCGCGCAAAGTGCCGTTTCTCAGAAACTACTCATTGTAAAAACTTGCAGGAAAAACATTTATGACTAAAGTGACTAAGAGAAAATACTGGAAATTATTTTCAGGATTCTAAGATGAGGGGTACAAATATCATCTTGAATGTCTTGAAATCTTATGAATTTTTCAATTCATTATCAATCGAAGAAAATATTTTATCTAAAAAGTTTTGATCGTAAACCATCGAAATTTCTCATAAAATGTTCCTACTTAAGAATGTTACCTTAGGAATGGTATCTCAATTTTGAGATACTTGTTCATTTCCGTTTTATGGGTGTCCAGTCCCGGGTTCCTCCCGGGATTGCATGAAAGAAATGAAAAGTTATTAAGACATCTTGAAATTAAGAAAAATTTAAAATATCCGAATTGATTTTTCTACCGCCTGTTGGTTTGCAATGAAAATACGCTCGGTATCAAATAAGTTAGATTCCTAGAAGCATTTCAAGTTTTCCAGAAGCAATATCAAGTCTTCTGGGAGTTTTCTCAAATCTTCTTGAAGCAATATCACGTCTTCTGGAAGCATTTTGAGTTTTCCAGAAGCAATATCATGTATTTTGGAAGTTTTTTCAAATCTTCTAGAAGTAGTATTAAGTTTTCTGGAACTAGTTTCAAATCTTTTGAAAGCGTTTCAAGTCATCCAGAGGTAATATCAAGTCTTCTGGAAGCATTTCAAGCCTTCTAGAAGCAGTATTAAGTCTTCTGCAACCAGGATCAAGCAGTTTGAAAGCATTTCAAGTCTTTCTAAGACAATGGCTAGTTTTCTGGAAGTTTTCTCAAATCTTATTGAAGCAGCATTAATCCTTCTGGAAACAGTTTTAAGTCTTTTGGAAGCGTTTCCAGTCATCCAGATGTAATATTAAGTCTTCTGGAAGCATTTCAAACCTTGTAGACGCAATATCAAGTCTTTTGAAAGCGTTTCAAGTCATTTAGAGGTTCTCATCAATCGTTTCCCCTCTCACCCCTCTCCCAAGATCCGCTGTCGTTCCATCGCCTCATCCCTCAACTCATTCAACGCACCCATTCAGTGTTTCTCATTCCTCCCTGCACAGCCTACACCACCATTCTTCATCTGCCATCCAGTATTTATTAGGTGTCTCCTCGTTTCCACATACGAATCTAGTAATTTCCTCCCTTCCTCATCTCATTCCAATACCAACCCAACCCTTCGTTATACTTATACCTTCCCTCTTTTATTTGTGTCCTTCTTTCCTATCTCTGAATATATCGTCTACCATTTATCTCAGTTCCCGAATAGCCCCTCTTTTGTGGTAATCTGACCTTTCCCTTTCTAATTTTTGCCTCAAACACTCCTCCAAGATTTCCCTCCTACCCGCCTCCACTCTGACGTATTAGAAAAAAGAATCATTCATTATTAATCTCTTATTTTATTATTAAAATAAACAGAAACGTTTTCATAAAATGATATTAGATGGCGCTAATTAGCTTTGATTATCCCATAAAATTATTTATTACGATTTCATCTCGCATATGTAATTGAGTCATAACCCATCACCGCAATTTTATCATCAATCCAATGTCTAGCCCTGGTCACGTTTGACTAAACTCTCGGTCCATTTCCGCATTTAACCCCTCCTATTAAAACTCCGACTTGAATATATCTCATCTTATTATGCGGATTAGGGCAAATTAACGGAGTTCCAGAATCGCCCTAAAACACACAATTAATTATATTAATCTCGTAATTGAGAAAACTGAATAGTTTTGATTTTTCATTTTATTTAAATTTAACCTTAACCTTTTCTGTATGGTTGCTATTAAATAATCAATGAATCAGGCGATGATCTTGAAAGATCTTCATTTTATAATTAAGAGTTATGGGGAAATAAAAACTTGGCTAATTTTGTTTTAAAATGCTTTATATCTCAGTTTTTGTGACATGTTTCTTTAAACTTATAGGTAATCAGAATAATTTGTTTCGATTTAATACGAATATGGAATTGGGGTGTAACCTTCATCGGCCATAACACCATCTATCCAATGTCGAGCGGTCGCCACGTCAGCATAAACCCCAGGAGCTTCAAAACATCCAACTCCCCAAGCCACAATACCAACTTGGACGTATCTCTTCGGATTGTTCGGATCTGGACAAACCAAGGGACCTCCACCATCACCCTAAAATAACCCAAAAAGACGATTTTTTTGATTTCACTTTCGTTTGGTGTCAATGGAACAATACCTTACAGGCATCTTTACCGTATTCTCCGGCACATATCAGAGTATCGGGTAAGACGAAATTTTTTCCAAGTGTGGTTTTACGCAATTCTTTTTGACAAATATCGTTCGAAACGATTGGGAGTTCGATTTTCTTCAAAATATTTGAATAAGTTGAATTTGCTGAAACAATTTTTTTGCGTTCAAAGATCAAACACTAAGAATTGAGTTGGAGGAAAAGTTAAAGGAGATTAGAAATAGTTGAAAAAGACTTGAAAAGAGATTGAGCAGGAGAAAAAGGCGCATTTTTCATACAGAAGTCAATGCAAAAAGAAAAGATCCGCACCTCAAAGAGGATTCCTGGGTATGTATGATGGTTACACCATCCATTTCATTGCAAAAGAAATAAAATAGAAAAAACCCTTAGGTTTAGGACGACGCTGGGCACCAAGAAAAGACTTGGTTATTTTTGGCTCGCAATTTGTTATCATTTATAGATCGTTATTTACTACTATAAACTGATAATTCTAAGAAAATTCCAAACTAAATCACCCAAAGAAAGAGGGAAACCTTTAATTGTAACTTACTCTCAAAGTTTTCTTTTCCCCATCCACCAGTAAAACAATTCTTGGAGTAAATAACCTGGTTATAAAGTGGCAAACAAACCGTTCCAACATTTTCAGCCCTCGTAAAACCATTTTGAAGGAAAATTAAGGCGAAATCGTTTTCTGCGTTGATTTTATTAAAATTGGGATGGATAATTATTTTTGAGACGTGCCGATCTTGTTTCGGATACAACTCTCGTTCGGATAAAATGTCCCATTCGCCGGCGCGTACCTTTATCTTATCGGAATTGTCGACGTACTCTTGTACGCAATGGGCGGCGGTTAAAACGACCGCCGGGGAAATTAGTGATCCCCCGCAAATTGAGGGTGATTCGTTGGCTTCCAAATCAGTTTTAAAAATCATCACCATCCAAGGAAACTCGCCATATTGCGCTTCGTCGCTGCGAATATCGATAGAAGTATCGAGACCTTGAGAATTTCTTATCCCACAGTAACTAAGTTCTAATCGAGATGGTTTAGGTGTACGAATACGAGATGTTGGTGTTGAACTCGTTGATTCAGTTGTGCTTGATTCAGTTGTACTTGATTCAGTTGTACTTGATTCTGTTGTACTTGATTCAGTTGTACTTGATTCTGTTGTGCTTGATTCAGTTGTTGTTGTTGAGGAAGATGTCCTATTTTTTTCTGGTATAGTACAACATTTATATAAAATTTCGATACACTCAGTTTCACTAAAGGCAAATAAAAATTAATTCAATAAATCTTGTTTATAACGTTATAAATAAATCGTATAAAGATGAGATAACCTTTAACCTTGTTTATTTAAGACTCCACTTATATATTTCGATTAATACTCACTCCGGAAAGAAAGCATAAGGTACTACTGACTCTTCTCCATCTTCTGGTATAATTTCATTCGTTTTGGGATCGCACCTATTGTAGGGTACGCAAGTTTCAATTCCTTTCATACGCCCTTCACCGCATTTTTTCATTTCTCTCATAGTGCCGTGCTTGTTAGTAGACAACAATCTTCCATCGGGAGGGACCCAAAGTGGATTGCTTTTGTATAACTCAACAATATTAACTAAATTAATTTTCTCGATGACCCCACCGCGAATTAAGGTGGTGAAGATTATGATTAAACCGAGACTTTGAAAATGCATCTTTGATGAGTATGAAGTAAAATTTTGCACTGAATGTAACGGATGATGTTTTAAAACTTAAATACATCCTCCTCCTTCGTACTCTTTGTATCATTTTGTTTTGAAACGAACAAAAAGAGATAATTTGGTTAATGTAAAGGTCAAACGTAATTTGTTTATTAATCAGTTTGTTTTTATTATTTAATTTTTTTTCTTAATTCTGTGTCAATGTTCTTAAAGAAAACGTTCATCTTCCCAATACTATGATTTCTTATGCCGAAGTCTTACAAAATTCGTCCTTGGTATTAATTTTTTACTTTAATATATAGTAAAAAATTTATTATTTATTTATTAATTCTTATCTTGAAACAAAAAGTTTTCTCAAAATGATACTAGATCTTGTTTCGACCGTATAACCAAACAAGCTGACTTGAATGATGTTCACTAATGTTAATTTAACGGTGTATTATCAAAACGTCCGGGGTTTGAAAACGAAATTAAATGAAATTTACAAAAATTGCTTGTCTGAAGATTTTGACATAATAGTACTAGTAGAAACTTGGTTAAATGAGGGCATCTCGTCATCTGAATTACTAGATGATAGGTATGTAATATACAGATTTAATCGTAATTTCAATACAAGCGTAAAAAAAGACGGGGGTGGAGTGCTTATTGCCTGTAAACGTAATTTGGATTCGCGTGAACTTACATTCAATTCATAATTGGGTGAGTTGTGGGTTAAGATAAAGGTTGGAGGTAAATGTTTTTATGTGTGTGTGATCTATTTTCCTCCAGGTTCACAACATGAAACCTACATGAGTTTTTTTAATATGTGCGAATGCAACCAATATATGTTTCAAGCCAATGTATGATACTAGGAGATTTTAATTTGCCTTATATTATACCTATTTTAACAGTGGTTAACTCCCAATGTGAAAGAGAACTATGGGAATTTAGCAATTTTTATAATTTGAAACAATGCAACTTTATTCCTAATAATTTAAACAGATTTTTAGATCTAATATTTTGTAATTTTGAGGTCAATGTAACATTAAGTAATGGAGCGTTAGTTAAAGTGGATTCTTTCCACCCACCTTTATGTGTTAATGCAATATTTCCAAAGAGAGCTACCAAGTCACAGTTTCATTCAAACATATACAGTTATCGCAAGGCTGATTTTCCACTATTAATTGCTTTAATTAAAGATACTGACTGGTTATGTTTAGAGAACTTTAGTACGGTGGATGAGGTTGTATCTAAATTTTATGAAAATTTTTACAGTTTACTACATAGATGTATACCTAGAGGAAGAAAGGGCTCTGTTGATGGGTCTATTAGATATCCTAAGTGGTTTACATTTGAAATAATAACAAAAATTAAGGCTAAACATAGGTTTTATCATAATAAATTTAAAGAACTCCGAAAGGAGTTAAAAAATGAAATTCAAAATACATATACCACATATATAGCCAATTTTGAACAAAGTATACAGGAAAACGGCTCAAACTTCTGGTCCTTCATTAAAAGTCGAAAGAATAGTAAGAAGGTTCTTGAATGTGGCTGTATGACTTATCTCGATGATCAATGTGAATCATCCAGGGAGATCGCTATGGCGTTTGGAAAATATTTTTCGTCAGTGTTCAGTGATGAGCGGAGCTCCTTTGCTATCAATTTTACTGGGGAGCTTATTGATGAGATAACTGATGCAGACATACTTACAGCCTTGAAGAAAATATAAACTAAAACATCTGTGGGTTCAGATCAAATTCCTATATATATTTACAAAGGTTGTATTGAATATTTAATGAAACCTCTCAAAATAATTTTTAACAAAATAATACAAATTTCTGAATACAGTGGACGCCGCTTATTAGAATCACGGATAATGTTATCAATCAGATATTGTTAAATTTTCGCTTATAGTAATCATGATTTCGGTTTATGTTATAATTTCTTTCTTAAAAATGTTTTCGACATGAGCAATAAATTTTATTTTTACGAGCAAAATAAATAATGTTGACATAGATTCGGTGAATTCCCAAACTCTGCATTTGAAAACTCGAACACGCGACGCTCGGCTGTGTACGTTACGTCTCAGTTCTATTCTAACCTTTTGTAATGGCTGACGTAAAAAAGAGACGTGATCTTAGTTTAAGTGAAAAAATTAACATTTTAGAAAAATATGACAAGTTGCCGAAATTGAGTCAGCGAAATGCAGCAGCACAATTAAAAATCTCACAACCAATTTTGTGTAAAATTTGAAAAAAACGTGTGGAAATAGAAGATGCTGCTAAAAAAAATGAGAATTTACTTACTAAAAGAAATCGAACTGGGAAATACGCTCAAGTGGAATCTGCGTTGAAACTATGGTTGATGCGACAGAAAGCGGAAGAAGTTGCAAATAAAATGGGAAAAGAAAATTTTGTTGCAACGGAGGGATGGTTCCACCGTTGGAAAAAAAGAGAAAACATCGTATACAAACGGACACACGGCGAGCAAAAAGATGCTGATTTTAAGAGTGTTCTGCACTCTTAACTGGATTGAAAATGAATGGACCAAGATTGCTGGGGAATTTACTCCTAATGATATTTTTAATGCAGACGAGACTGGGCTTTACTATCGCGCTCTCCCCGATCATACATACATGTTTAAAAAAGACAATGCAAAGGGTTGTAAGAGATCGAAAGAACGTATAACAATTTTGTGTTGTGCAAATATGTCGGGTGACAAAGAACAGCTTTTAGTAATCGGCAAAAGTAAAAATCCACGTTGTTTTAAGAGTGTCAAAAATCTACCTGTTGATTATTATTCAAATACAAATGCCTGGATGACATCCTTAATTTTTAATGACTGGCTCTTAAAATGGGATAGGAGAGTAAATCGCAAAATTGCTCTTCTCGTGGACAATTGCGCTACACACTGTGTAAATTGTCAATTAAAAAATATAAGTTATTTTTTTACCGGCCAATACTACTTCGATAATACAACCGTGTGATCAAGGCATTATAAGGACCATGAAAGCGTATTACCGGAAAGAGATGCGTGCTAGAATTTTGGAAAGTATGGAGGATGATATCCTAAATATGAGCGCAAATGATCTAGCCAAGAAAACAAATTTATTAGACGCTTTACATCTTATTACCATGTCGTGGAGCCAAGTTTCCAAAATAACAATAAAGAATTGTTTCAAACATGGTGGATTTTCAAAAGATGACATAGAACCTGAACACCTAAACATTCAGCCACCCGACATGACGACAAGTGAGTTCGAGGAGAGCAGTTCGAGGCAATAGATAACGAGTTAAATGTTGCACAGAACGTAACAGAAAAAGAGATTTGCGAAAGTGTAATGTGCAAAAGTGTAACAACGTCATCAATTGAAAATCAAGAGCCAGAGGAAGAAGTAGACATACAAACAATGCAATCCCCAACAATGAGCGAAATGAGAAAAGCGCTGGAAGTTTTGCGACCTGTGCTGCGTGGTGTGCAGCACAGGTCATCTGATTTTCAGACGCATTACGACTATGAAATTTTTGTTAATAACTTGCTCCGCGAAAATCAGAGACAAACAACGCTAGATGAGTTTTTTTAATATGAATTTGTTTTTTATTTTGTTTCAAATTTAAATGGAATACATATTTTATGTAGTAACATTTTTTAAGAGTTTATGTCTCGTTATATATGTACATATTTTTAATTAAAATAAAGTTTTGTTTTTTCGGCTATTATTATCAATCGGTTATTGTTTTCATAAACCCCGAGTCCCGTTGTGATCACAATAAGCGGCGTGCACTGTATCCCACTTTGTAGAAGAAAGTTAAGCTTTTTCCTGTTTACAAAGGTGGCGATAAGAAACAAATTACTAAATTATAGATACATTCAATGTATCTCGAAAATATTTGAAAATATTATATATATTAAAATTTTTCAACATACAAAAAATTATATATCTGATGTTCAGCATGGTTTCTTTCCAGGGAGATCAACTGTATCCAATTTAGCGGTTTTTTCTGAGAATGTAGCACTAGCCTTAGATAGCAAACAACTTACTAGCAACTTTGCAAAAGCCTTTGACCGAGTTAATTTTGACATTCTGCTGTGTAAACGAATCGTATGCAGTATGTAGTATTTAATGGTGAAAGGTCGGAGTTGTCCCTCGTTCATTCTGGAGTGCCACAAGGTTCTAACCTCGGACCATTGCTCTTTTTATTATTTATAAATGATCTCCCTGATGTCATAAAGCACTGTAAATGCGCTCTATATGCAGACGACTTTAAAATGTGGCGTGTGATAAAGAACCAATACGACTGCACATTAATTCAAGCTGATATCGTAAATATATGACAATGGAGCATCTCTAATAAGCTAAATTTTAATACGTCGAAATGCTCTGTAATAACTTTTAGTAGGAAGAAAAGGTTGCAAATTCATAACTATGAAATGAACAAGATCATTTTAAAAAGAAATGAATATATTTGTGATTTGGGTGTTACGTTTGATTTAAAGTTTTCATTTTCATAGCATATTAATGGATTAGCGGTAAATGCATATAGGCAATTGGGACTTATTATTAGAAATTGCTTTGAATTTCGAAATAAGAATACCTTTAAAGTTCTCTTTAATATATTTGTAAGAAGTAAGTTGGAGTACGCCTCATTCATTTGGAATACTGAATATGTGACCTATAAATCTATAATTGAGAGAGTTCAAAAGAAATTTATTAGGTATCTTACCTATAAAATAACAGGATCATATCCCACCTTTGAACCGTATTTGCAACTTTTGAGTACCAATGAATTCACTTCCCTTGAGAGAAGGCGTGCTATCTTAGATGCTTATACATTGCATAAAATTTGGTTCAACAAACTTCAAATTGGTAACCAAATTGTTGAGAACATTGCCTTAAATGTACCGAGATTTACTTCACGGTTTTGTTTCACGCACCTATTAACAGATCCTCTTATTTGGTTAATAATCTTGAGGATCTTGACTTTTTTCGTTTTTCAAAGTCAAAATCTTTCAAAAATTATGTGAAAAATTTTATAATCTCTAGTAATTCTAGTGTTTTTAGGTATTAATTTGAAAATTTGTTTTTCGATTACAACTTTTTATTTTTCTTTGGTGTTGGATGCTTTTCAATTAAGTTTTTCGGGTTAATGTTAAGTTACAGTCCTAGTAGTAGTAGTTTTATTTTATAAAACCTTTGTAATTGGGGCTTGCCCTGTAGAGTAAATTAAATTAAATTTCGTTTTAAAATTATAATTAATTAATATAAATCCAATCTTATTGATCTTACTATCAATACATAGTAGAGAATAGAGTTATTTATTATAAATCTCTTATTACTAAAGATATCATTCTTAGCTTAACAAAATAATATTAAAAAACATAAAATTTTTTATTACGATTTCATCTCGCATAAGTAATTGAGTCATAACCCATCACCGCAACTTTATCATCAATCCAATGTCTAGCCCTGGCCACGTTTGAGTAAACTCTCGGTCCATTTCCGCATTTAACCCCTCCTATTAAAACTCCAACTTGAATATATCTCATCTTATTATGCGGATCAGGACAAATTAACGGAGTTCCAGAATCGCCCTAAAACTCTCAATTAATTATATTAATCTCAATTAAAATCGATCTCGTTACAAAGCAATTTTCCGAACTATATCCTCCAGCACAAACCATCGATTCGGGAAGGACGTAATTAGGGCCGTGCTCGTTTTTGCGAAATTGATTTTGGCAAATATCCCGGGGAACGATTTGGAGTTCGAGTTTCTTTAAAACGTTTGATTTTAATGCGCGATCTAACAACAGAAAAGGATTTATTTTAATGTTAAACGAAAAAATTACTTACTATTAAAGCGATCTTGCCCCCATTCGGTGATGAAACAATTTCTCGAGTCAGCTCGTTGTTTGTGTAATGGTAGACAAATCGTTTGTAGATTTTTGGCGCGGGTAAAAATTTTTTCGACGAAAATTAAGGCGAAATTGTTTTCTCTGGTGTTTGGGTTGTAATTTTCGTGGATAATTATTTTTGTAACTCCGCGTTCTTGTGTTGGATAAAGTTTTTGTTGTGATAAGCTATCCCATTCGCCGGCCAAAATTTTTAATTCGTACGGTTTATATAAATATTTTTTTACACAATAAGCAGAAGTTAAAATAACACCAGGGTGGATTAAAGATCCACTACAAATTAGCTCAGACTCATTTAAAGTATTAAGGATTGCAACAACCCAAGGGAATTCCCCGTATTGAGTTTCATCCTTTTTAACAATTATTGAAGCGTTAAGACCTTCATAATTCCTTCTTCCACAATAACTAATTGATATTTCAGGATTTTTGGTTGTTGTCGGTGTAGGTGTAGTTAAATGAAAAGTGGTTGGGTTAGTTGTATTTGTCGTTGGTTTAATCGTAGTTGATTTAATCGTAGTTGGGTTTTGGGGGTATAAAAAGCAACAAGTATCCATGAGATTACTACATTCCGTTTCCAAATTTCTTAAAAAATAGAATATTAATATCTTTTTTAATCCAAAATAATACTTACTCTTCATCATAATCAACAGCGTCCAATTCATCACCAAGTTGCTCATATATCTCAGGGTGTTTAACCGCTTTTGTAGCTGGATCGCATTCATCATAATGAACACAAACTTTTATACCCCTCGAACCCCCCTCACCGCATCTTGGCACAGCTCTCACCATCGGTAAAGGGGTGGTTGTGACCAACCTGGAATTGTCAGGAACCCAATGTGGGTTTAAGCTGTTGTCGAATACGACGCTAATGTAAGTGTGGATATCTTTAAAATCTTGTTTCACAAGTTGAGAACGAGCCGAAATTAAAAGGAGGTTTATTAGAAAAATTTTCATTTTTATGATCTCCTCGTTACTTGAAACACCGCCGTGGTTTGATATCTACTGAGTGTGTGAGTTTTGATTTTAGCAAGAAATCGAGTTCTTAAACGAACCCGCATCCTTTTCATTTGCATTTTAAACATCTTTAAAGACGACTATCTCGCAAACTGGTCGAGCGACCCCACAATCGGTTTTTCTGCATTTTTAAGACTGACGCCCTGTTAATAGTGTATTAAAAAACTAGTTTTATAAGAGATATGAACTTAAGTTGAAAAATGAGTGGGAGCCACGACTTTTATAAGACTTAAAATTATACTAAATATAATTTCCAATTCAAATTGTCACATTGATAACTAGAAAAATTAATGTGGTGTCTATGAAATATTATTAAAATCTCATTACAGCATCGGATGTTGTAATAAGTCTAATTACAGCAGTGTTTAAAGTTTTACAAACACTATCTACTTTTTGATTAAGACTTTTTAATCTTCTGACATCATGAAGGTTTTGCTTTCTGTCAACAGAATTTGGTATTTGGGAATCAAATAATTTCAATCAATCAACAATTTCGTGCTTTTTGAAATACAAATGTCTTCTATCTATGCTATTAATATTAATATAGGCCTTAATTAACAATTCTTAAGATTTTACATTTTGTCCAGTAGTATTTAATATTTTCGAAGCAAACTCAAACGGTTTATCAACAGTATCTGGTTTTTTGTAATGAAAATGTTTTCTGCCAGCACTTTTACAAACAAAATCAAGGTTTATGAATGCATTTTAAGCTTTCTAGAAGCAGTAGCAAGTCTTCTGGAAGCAGATCAAGTCTTCTAGAAGTGCTATCAAGTATTCTAGAAGCAATATTAGTCTTCTAGAAGCGATGTCAAGTCTTCCATAGGCATCTTCCAAAGGCAGTACCAAGTCTTCTAAAAGTACTATCAAATTTTTTGGAAGCAGAATCAAGTCTTCTGGAAACATTTCAATGCTTCTGGAAATAATATCAAGTCTGTTAGAAGCAATATCAAGTCTTTCAGAGGTAGTATCAAGTTTTCTGAAAGCATTTCAAGTCTTCTGAAAGCAGTATCAAGTCATTTAGATGCAGTATAAAGTCTTCTAGTATAAAGCAGATCAAGTGTTCTAGAAGTGCTATCAAGACTTTTACAAGCAAAATCAGTCTTTTAGAAACGATATTAAGTCTTCCAGGGGCAATATCAAATCTTTCAGAGGCAGTACCAAGACTTCTGAAAGTTTTTTGGAATCATTTCTGCAAGCATTTTAAGTCTTTTGGAGACAGTTTCAAATCATTTAGAATCAGTATTAAGTCTTCTAGAAGCAGATCAAATATTCTAGAAGTGCTATCAAGTCTTCTGGAAGCAATATCAAGTCTTCTAGAAGCAGAATCAAGTCTTTTGGAAGCATTGTAACTTTTCTCGAAACATTTTAAAGCTTCTGGAAACTATATCAAGTTTGCTAAAAGCAATATCAAGTCTTCTAGAAGCAGGATCAAGTCTTTTGGAAGCATTGCAACTTTTCTGAAAACATTTTAAAGCTTCTGGAAACAATATCAAGTCTGCTAGAAGCAATATTAAGTCTTCCAGAGGTAGTATAAAGTTTTCTGAAAGCATTGCAAGTCTTCTGGAAGCAGATCAAGTATTCTAGAAGTGCTATCACGTCTTTTGGAAGTACTGTAACTTTTCTGGAAACATTTTAAAGCTTCCGGAAACAATGTCAAGTCTGCTAGAAGCAATATCAAGTCTTTCAGAGGTAGTATAAAGTTTTCTGAAAGCATTGCAAGTCTTCTGGAAACAGATCAAGTATTCTAGAAGTGCTATCAAGTCTTCTGGAAGCAATATCAAGTCTTCTAGAAGCAGAATCAAGTCTTCTGGAAGCATTGTAACTTTTCTGGAAACATTTTAAAGCTTCTGGAAACAATATCAAGTCTTCCAGAGGTAGTATAAAGTTTTCTGAAAGCATTTCAAGTCATCTGGAAGCAGATCAAGTAATCTAGAAGTGCTACCAAGTCTTTTGGAAGCAATATCAAATCTTCTAGAAGCAGAATCAAGTCTTTTGGAAGCACTGTAACTTTTCTGGAAACATTTTAAAGCTTCTGGAAATAATATCAAATTTGCTAGAAGCAATATCAAGTCTTCCAGAGGTAGTATAAAGTTTTCTGAAAGCAGATCAAGTATTCTAGACGTGCTATCAAGTCTTCTGAAAGCAATATTAAGTCTTCTAGAAACAGAATCAAGTTTTCTGAAAGCATGGTAACTTTTCTGGAAACATTTTAAAGCTTCTGGAAGCAATATCAAGTCTTCCATAGGTAGTATCAAGTTTTCTGAAAGCATTTCAAGTCTTCTGGAAACAGTATAAAGTCTTCTAGAAGCAGATCAAGTTTTCTAGAAGTGTTATCAAGTCTTGTAGAAGCAATACTAGTCTTCTAGAAGCGATGTAAAGACTTCTACGGGCAATATCGTCCTCCAGAGGTAGTACTAAGTCTTCTGAAAGTCATTTGGAATTATTTCAAATCTTTTGGAAGCATTTTCAGTCTTTTGGAAGCCAGTTTCAAATCATTAGGAAACAGTGTCAAGTCTTCTAGAAGCAATATCAGTCTTCTGGAAACGGTGTCAAGTCTTCTAGGGGCAATACCAAGTCTTTTGACAGTCATTTGGAATCGTTTCAAATCTTCTGGAAGCATTTTAAATCTTTTGGAAGCAATTTCAAATTATTTAGAAGCAGTATCAAGCCTACTGGAAGCAGATAAAATCTTCTGAAAACATTTCAAGGCTTTTGGAAGCAAAATCACGTCTTCTAGAGGCAGTATTGAGTCCTCTAGAAGTTGTTTAATTGTTCTGGAAGCAGTATCAAGTTTTGGTGGAAGCATTACAATTTTCATTTTTTAGTTGGTATTTGACATTTTCTTTAAGCATCCCCGTTTAATTTGTTATTTATTTATTCCAGCTGGTTGATATATCATCACTTTATCTCCTTCTTTGGAAATAACTTTTTTTGCTCTTTTATCATAATATTATGACCATTTAGATGTCTTCTATACTGTACCACTGATTCTGTTGTAGTGTCACCGATCACTACATTCAGATTCAAAGGATCAGTTAAAGTTTTTGTGCACGCGCAGATTCTTTCTAGTTCTAGGTCTAGCGTCAGTCCTAGTTTTAATTCGATACAAGTATACAATAATCTAAAACCCAATAACAGCTAAATTACAGCTATACCAACATTAAAGCTAACACTAAACCTATAATTAAAAATATTTGGTTTTTTATTAATTATTTTCAATTATTTTTAGTTTTTGGGCGTTCGGATGGAAGTCGAAGTTCCACTAACAAAAAGGATTTTCAAAAGAATAAGCACCATCTATGATTAAGAAATCGAACGAAACGTTCGAGGGGAATTTTAGCCATGCGCATTTTATATTTAAAATCGTATGGCGGGAATCGTGTACCCAACACAGAGACGTAGAGTACCGAAAATAAATCCCACTCGTTGTCGGAAAGTGTTCGCGTAAAGTATTCTCACAATAGAGCGAGTTCCGCGCGTTGGGCGCCCGTTTCGAGTCGTTTTCTTAATTTGGAGTCGTGTGCACCGGCTACGTCCGTCTTTCGTTTTAATAAAAAAAAGAAAAAACGAGAGTTACGCTAAAATAGCAAAGAAAAAAATCAAACGTCGAATGAAAATTTTGAAAAGCGGACGTCGTTTTTCATGGATAATGTCGGGGCGCCGCGGGGATTACATGTAAAAAAGGAATCGGCCGAAGAAGATTTTAAGGTAAAACGATTCTTTTATTGCTTTTTTATTTTGAAAATTTGTAAATTTGTATCGAGATGTGGCGCGTGATAATGTTATGCGGAGTTTTCAGGTCGCGAATCGGATTTTGGGCGGTTAAAAATAACTTACTGTTTGGTAATTCGGCCCGTGTCGGGTCTTTTTTTAAAATTTTAAACTCAAATGTAACCCAATCTTCAACCTTAATCTTTGATGACATTTTAAACGTCACTTTGACATTTTTTTGATTGCAAACGTCATTTTGACGTTTACGTTTTTTAGCGCCAATTTTAAGTTGAGTTTTTGAGGAATTCACCTGGTTCTTATCGTAACTGATTAAAAATTAGTTAAACAGGAAAATGATTCAAAAAAGATTACTAATTAAAGTACGTGTTGGTATCGTCAGGAAGTTGTATCGATAGGAAACGGGTGAAATTTTTATTAATTAATCTTTTTTTTTGAATCACGATCGCTGTAAATAATAAAATATTCAGAATACCATATTATAGCTATATCGGAGTGTTGGAGAGTTGCTCAGGGTGTGTATATTCGATATGGCACGTTGGTTTAATGTTACAAATTTGTAAACGAAACCGATCGTAATTCGCCGATGCATTCGAAACGGTAAAACGCTCGGTTTTACGGCCGAAGTGCGTACGAGATTTTGCGAATAACGCATCATCACTAATGGTCCTCCCAACCCCCCGATTTTTTCGTTTTCGAATAATACCGATAATTGGATTTGAAATTTTCAATCCGAGGGGTGAGGGCGAAACACATTAATTGAATTCCTAGAAATTTCGATCAATTAAACGTCAAATTATTAATGTACTAATACAAATACTTAAAAATCATTATTTTAGCGATTTAAAAAAAATTTAAACAAAAAAAAATGTTGAGCGAGGTTCGGATGGTATCTTCGGTTGGTTCGGTGTTGGGTGACCGCGTATTTACAGCGTCTGGGGCCCTGATGGATATCAGTTCCAAGCCATCTGCAATTCGACGCCGCGGTGTTCGGTTGCGGTATCGCGTTTCTAAACCGTGTTAGGGCTCGTGCTGGCTTACATGCCGCATTACTCTCCATATTTTTAGACTTATCCGTGGACCCGAAGGGTCACGACACCAACAACCCTTTTTCCATCGTCTTATTATTCGCATTTCTTGCCTTTTTGGCGCATTTTTCATTTTAAAGCAAAATTTTTTTTTTGATTTTTAAGTATATTTTGAGATGCATTTTCCTGATAGTGTACGATGCGTTCGAAACGTGTGTCAGTGGCGGAGGGATGCGAATAGGGTTGTGGGGGGTTTCGTCGCGCCGTATGAAAGCAGATAGAGAGCCGACGAGATGAGAGTAAACCGAACCGGGAGATAAAGTTTCAAACGTTCTCTAATTATACGTTACAGCGTGTTTTACTGGTCGTATTGCCTTACAGGGCAGCACCCATTAGGTTATCATCATCATCATCGATGCAAACTTTTTTTTCAAAACTTTTTTTTAAATTAAAAAGTCTCAATGTACCATATTAGTATTATTACAACGATTATTCTGTAAGCTTCATTCTCGCTTTAAAAAATTTTCTTTGATTTTCACTGAAATTCATTCTAAAAACTAACAAACTTTCGTTTTCAATGAAATTAATGACATTTGGATAAAAAAAAGTTAAGTCAGTGGCGTATTTTCAAACTGTGGTGCCGTCATAAGGGAGGGGCGAAATATAGATAATCGCCTTTAAAAAAGAAAGTTTGCCAATGTTTAACCGAAATTTTCTAGTTCTAGGTCTACTGTTAGTTCTGCTTTTAATTCGATACAAGTATACAACAATCTAAGATTGAATAACAACGAGAACTAAGCTAATACTAAAACTAAAATACTATATCTAGAATTATTCGTGTTTAACAGAACATCTCTTAAAACGGAAACCAACCCAACCCAACTCATCATAGTTTTGGAACTAACACTAAACTTTCTGGAGTTAGTTCTAAAACTAGGATGAGTTGGGTTGGGTTGGTTTCCGTCTTAAGAGACGTACTGCTAAATCGGAATGATTTAATCTGAAGACGCATGGCTAAACCGTAACTTTGTAGTACTAGGTCTAGTGTTAATTCTAGTTTTAGTCCGATACAAGTATACAACAATCTAATTGTAAGACTGAATAACAACGAGAACTGAAGCTAATACTAAAATTAGAAAAAGAACTGACACTAGACTTAGTACTAGAAAGAACTAGACCTACAACCTGGTCTAGTATTAGTTATACTTTTAGTTCTAGAAGAATATACAACAATCTAGAGCCAAATAAGAATGAAAACTAAAACTAACACTAGACCTAGTACTAGAATGATTCAGATTTCGCCGTGCGTCTTCAGAATTTAAAACAATCTAGAGGCAGACAAAAATTAAAACTAGAACTAACACTAGGCCTAGGTTGAGGTCAGATCAGATTGAAGACGCACGGCTAAACCTGAATCTTTCTAGTTCTAGGTCTAGTGTTAGTTCTAGTTTTAATTCGATACAAGTATACAACAATCTAAGATTGAATAACAACGAGAACTAAGCTAATACTAAAACTAAAATACTACATCTAGAATTATTCGTGTTTAACAGTACGTCTCTTAAACGAAAACCAACCCAACCCAACTCATCATAGTTTTGGAACTAATACTAGACTTAGAACTAGAAACATTAGGGTTTAGCCGTTTTAAAAAACGTACTGCTAAACTCTAAATGTTTGTAGTTCTAAGTCTAGAGTTAGTTCCAAAACAAGGATGAGTTGGGTTGGGTTGGTTTCCGTCTTAAGAGACGTACTGCTCTTAAGAAACTTTCTAGTACTAGGTCTAGTGTTAATTCTAGTTTTAGTCCGATACAAGTATACAACAATCTAATTGTAAGACTGAATAACAACGAGAACTGAAGCTAATACTAAAATTAGAAAAAGAACTGACACTAGACTTAGTACTAGAAAGATCTAGACCTACAACCTGGTCTAGTATTAGTTATACTTTTAGTTCTAGAAGAATTTACAACGACGTCGTCTTCAGACGCACGGCTAAACCTGAATTTTTCTAGTTCTAGGTCTAGTGTTAGTTCTAGTTTTATTTCGATACAAGTACGCAACAATCTAAGACTAAATAACAATGAGAACTAAGCTAATACTAAAACTAAAATACTACATCTAGAATTATTCGTGTTTAACAGTACGTCTCTTAAAACGGAAACCAACCCAACCCAACTCATTATAGGTTTAGAACTAACTCTAGACTTAGAACTAGAAACATTTAGGGTTCAGCCGTACGTTTTTTTAAAACGGCTAAACCTTAATGTTTCTAGTTCTAAGTTTAGGGTTAGTTCTAAACCTATAATGAGTTGGGTTGGGTTGATTTCCATCTTAAGAGACGTACTGCTATATCCGAATGATTTAGTCTGAAGACGCATGGCTAAACCGAAACTTTCTAGTATTAGGTCTTGAATCATGCGGGTTTAGTCTTAAGGGAGGATGGAGCAGTTTCATACAGTTTAAGTACTGACATTTATCTTGTCTAATTAGAGTCACGAAAACATCCAGTTAGATTACATATAAGACACTGTTATAGAGTGCAAAAAACAACTCTAAAGATATTGGATCAATCTGGAACACAATTAGAGTTCTTTTAGAGTTGATCTATATCTCTGTATTTTTCTAGTGTAATGACTCCATAGTCCATCGGTTGAAGCAAACTGATTGTATTTGGTGACAAAACTATAACCTTCACATGTTGGTCAAAATTAACTTGAGTTGCACGAGCTTTGGCATTCAACTTCCAAATGACGGACAACCCCGTTTTAAATTTTTTAAAGATCTTGGATTTTGTGGACGATAAACTAAATGAGGTTTTAGTTGATAATCATCAACTGTAATCTTTTAGGCATTCTTGTTTTAAACAGATCAGTTTCATCTAACAATAACACTTGAGCCTTATAGTTGCTTTCAAGGGTGATACAACAATTATAACGAACATACAATTTTTCGATGCCATTTTTATAGTACGATTTGTCTTTAGCCTCAAAATATGCCTCCGTTTCGGTGACTCGGAGATCTGAGAACAGAAAAAAGTGGCTGGGGGCTAAATCTGGAGATTAAATTAAATTTTGAAATCGTTTTTTTTATTTGTGACACAATGCATTGTCTTGATGAAACAGTACTTTGTTCTTCTTCAAATGAGGCCGTTATTCCGATTTCGTCCTTCAAACGCTCCAATAACGCTAATATAATAGTCGCTGTTAATGGTTTTTCCCTTGCCATAATGCCATAACCTTGCCATTAAGTTGCATTTTTCCACGCTTTGGAGTCGGTTCATCATGCGCACTCCACTCAGCTGAGTGTCGATTAGATTTCGGTATGAAATGATGGAGCCATGTTTCATCTATTGTCACATATCGACGCAAAAGTTTAGGTTTATTATGATACTTTTGGCATTGAATTTTGTATGAATGGGGCGCCGAATATCTTAGGACTACTCTGGTTCAAATATACAGAGTAAGTTGGGTTCTTTGGGTTGGCAATTCTGTACATTTGAATTGAACTAAAATTAGGACTAATACTAGATCTAAAAGTGGAAGATGGGGCATCAAATATTAATATTAAATAGGACGGTACTGTGTTTACGAAAAATGCTGAAATAGAAAAGTTGAGTATTTTTATTATTATTTATACATTTTCTGATTGTTGGTTCAGATAGATTTTTGCCAATTCACAAATTAAAATTTTTGGATCCAAATTTCTTTTCTTGTTTGATACCAACTACTCAATATCAGATCATATCTGGGATTCATTTACGTAAAGTTACTTGTATGGTCTCTTATAACACTTTTTTCAAAAAAATAAAGGATATATGAAAGTACCACATAGGACACTTTCATACACCTATGAGATAGAGAATATATATCATTCACATTCTTGGCAAAAGCTCCTCTTTTGAGTTGCCCTAGTTGAAATCTTTTTTCTCTGATTTAGTTTCAATTCCTCTTTTTCAATTCTCCGGATTTGGCGGATATTTTCATGTTCATAAATGGGTCAAAAACACAGCGTAAAGAATCTAGGCAGCAGAATATTCCTAGATATTTCGGATCAAGCAAATTTACATTCTGCGTACTTAATGTATTGTATTCCAAGTGGAAGTATAAAGATGGTGCTAAAATTCTTCTAGAGAGAGAATAACAATACGATCTTTCCCAGACAATTAAGCCGCTTTTCAATCAGACAATCACCGAGTTATGATAACGGAAGAACTTAATAGGAAAATTTGAAGTGTAGTCAAAGTTCATTCTTCTTTCAACTTCTAATAAGATTAATTCCCAAAGAACAATAGTGATTTATAATAAATTTTGTCATAGCAGTATCTGTTAAAAGTTTTCAGAAATTTTGTGTTTGTAATTTGAAAAAATTGTGTCTGTAAGATATCTTATCTGATATCTAGATCTGGTCACCTAGTCGCTAATTTATATATTTTTCCGAATAATTCGTTTTAATTATATTTAAAATACTAATTTATAAACAATTTTTATTTATTTATTTTTTTTTAATACACTGACGAACACGATCGCGACTACAGTATCCGTTTACACCGCGCCGAGACAAGCGCGCGAGATGCGGGGTTTATTAATAACTTCTTTAATTAAAATACGCCCGAACACGCTGGATGGGGTTAGTTTCGTCGTAAATTTTCCTCGTCCGAAACGAACGAAGGAAACATGGGATAGGAGAAAGATACTAAACTCTTATTTCTTTTCAGCAATATGCCGAAACGGCAATGAACGAATTGCTGGGTTGGTACGGATACGGCGGTGCTACTAAAGAAGATATGATGGTCAAAACAACCGTTAATAGTCATTCTAATTCGAATAGCAATAACAGTTCGGGTCCTTCTTCTCCCTCACAAAGCGCAGGTGAGTTATAATAACTTAATCCTATTATTAAAACGTGATTGATAGACTCACATGCTGTAATGAGTAATAAAACGTGGTTTGATTTAATTATAAACGGATTCTAAAACGTTATCCAATGCCAATGATACCTGTGAATACAAAGCTCAGCTGACCCGCAACTTGTGATCTAAAAAAATATTCACAAAACGTGATGCATCCGAAAATAAACGATTAAAACATTGATTTTGGAAACGGACCGGAAATAATTAGACTAATTGTCATTAGATACGCTAAATTCGAAATGGAAAAGTAACGACTGCCGCGAGGTTCATTATCGGCCGATTCCAACTATGAAAAACCAACCGGAAATGCTGATGAATCTAATGAATCTGATGATGATGTTAATTAATTCTAATCTAAATGGAAATTTTTTGAAATATCAATCATTTATTGCAATTTACGAAGATAATTAAGGGTTAACCAATAAGTTTTCGACGTTATTTATAAAAGGGGGTGCGAAAACGTTAGGTTATTGGTCGGGGGTTAATTGGATTTCCTCGAATTGTGACTTTGGCCAATCCGCCCCTTTTTACCTTTAAAGGAAAACGACGTTCCAGACCAATGAAGGGAGTTAATTTGGAATATTAACAAAAAAGAACTAAAATGAGGAAATCGAATTGAGCTTGGAACGCGGTGATACCAAATAATAAAAGAATTTTATTCAAAAATCCCCTTAATTTTTGATTTATTTTATCTGAATTATTATTTGTTTTAGAGGGATGTGGTTGGTGTAGTAAAATAGTGGAAGAAAAAACGGGGATATCCGTAGGGGCATTATCATTTTGTTCGGAACTTTGTTTCTCTCAATCGAGAAGAGCTAATTTTAAGAAGAACAAAACTTGCGATTGGTGTCGTCACGTCCGCCACACGGTTTCTTACGTCGATTTTCAAGTAAAAAAAAATTAAATCAACAAAAAAAAACTTATTAATGATTTTTGTTTTAGGATGGTGCATCGCAATTACAATTTTGTTCGGATAAGTGCCTAAACCAATACAAAATGCACATATTCTGCCGTGAAACGCGCGCCCATTTAGAAATGCACCCGCACTTGCCGAACGTCGATAACGGAAGTGGTTTAATCACGCCCGATTTGTGGTTAAAAAACTGTAAATCCCCGGATAGGGTCTCGATAAGTCCGCCTCCGACTTCCCCGAAATCAGCGTCATTTAACCCGAGGGAATTTTTACCACAAACTTCAAAGTTACCTTTAATAACGGTTGCGCACCCTTCGAAATTGTTGGCTCCGTCTACTTTGGAAGAAAATAATAAAAGAAAACGAACTCCGGTGCAACGAAAAAGGAAACGGGATTTTCCGAAAACAACGTCGATCGATTTGCCGCAAGATTTGAGGATACGACAATCGCCCCCATTATCATACGAAAATCAAAATAATAAAGATAGTTTGAGTCAATCGTTTCAAAACGATATCCGAGTTCCGCCTCAATTTAATAATAATAATAATAACCCGATTGATGAAAATCCATCTTTACCAAGTAATACACAAAAACAAATTAATCAAAATATCGTACCACCTGTAACGATTCTAGTCCCGTATCCAATAATAATTCCGGTCCCATTACCAATTCCTATACCATTACCGATTCAATCATTTCTCGATGCCGAAAAAACTAGGAATAAGATTAATAATGATTTAAAAGATTTAAAAGACATTTCTAGTCATAACGAAGATAAAGCGAATAATTTAAGTAACGATGATAAAACGGATGAAAACGATGTTGTTGATGTCGTGAACGGAACTGAAGATATAATTAGTGACGTTAATAGTGATAAAGTCGAAATCGAGTCTTTACCGATTGATAATTCAAATTTAGTTAAGGATGATTTAAAAGATGACTTAAATAACGGAATTTCAAGACCTCTAAGGAAAAGGAAGCGAATTTTGGATGGAGGGAATAAAATTATTTTAAAGAATTCGAAAAAATCCGTCCCTACGTAGATATTTCTCTTTTTTTATTATAGATTATATCAGTATTTAATAAAAAATATCTTAAATTATATTTCTGTCTTATTCAAATATACAGGGTGACCAAAATAGTCAAAAATATTCCTTTATTCAAAAAAATTTCTTCAGATCATGGCTAAACCCAACCCTATATATTTGAATTGAAGTAAAACTAGAACTAGAATTAGAATCATTCGGATTTAGCCGTTTTGAGAGATGTGCAGCTAAATCCGAATGATTTTAGTTTTAGATCTAGAGTTAGATCTAATGATATAAAACTAGAACCAACACTAGACCTAGAAATGGAAAGATTTGGATTGAGCCGTGCGTTTAGTGTTGGTTCTAGTTTTATATCATTTGATCCAACTCTAGACTTAGAACTAGAATCATCCAGGTTTAGCCGTACGTCTCTTTGAGACGGCTAAACCTGGATGATTCTAATTCTAGGTCTAGAGTTGGATCAAATGATATAAAACTAGAACTAATACTAGACCTAGAAGTGGAAAGATTTGGATTGAGCCGTGCGTTTAGTGTTGGTTCTAGTTTTATATCATTTGATCCAACTCTAGACTTAGAACTAGAATCATCCAGGTTTAGCCGTACGTCTCTTTGAGACGGCTAAACCTGGATGATTCTAATTCTAGGTCTAGAGTTAGATCTAATGATATAAAACTAGAACTAACACTAGACCTAGAAATGGAAAGATTTGGATTGAGCCGTGCGTTTAGTGTTGGTTCTAGTTTTATATCATTTGATCCAACTCTAGACTTAGAACTAGAATCATCCAGGTTTAGCCGTACGTCTCTTTGAGACGGCTAAACCTGGATGATTCTAATTCTAGGTCTAGAGTTGGATCAAATGATATAAAACTAGAACTAACACTAGACCTAGAAATGGAAAGATTTGGATTGAGCCGTGCGTTTAGTGTTGGTTCTAGTTTTATATCATTTGATCCAACTCTAGACTTAGAACTAGAATCATCCAGGTTTAGCCGTACGTCTCTTTGAGACGGCTAAACCTGGATGATTCTAATTCTAGGTCTAGAGTTGGATCAAATGATATAAAACTAGAACTAACACTAGACCTAAAAGTGGAATGATTTGGGTTTAGCCGTGCGTCAAAGACGCACGGCTAAACCGGAATCTTTTCACTTCTAGGTCTAGTGTTAGTTCTAGTTTTACTTTGATTCAATATACAGGGTGACCAAAATAGTTTATGAAGTACTAAACCCAACCCTATATACTTGAATTGAAGTCAGACTGAAACTAGACACTTAATATAGAACTAGAATCATTCGGGGGTTTAACCATCTTAAGAGACGTGCGGCTAAACCCGAATGATTCTAATTCTAGATCTAGAGTTAGATCTAATGATACTAGAACTAGATCTAACACTAGACCTTGAAGTGGAAAGAATAGAAAAACTTTCCACTTCTAGATTTAGTGTTAGTTCTAGTTTTACTTTAACTCAATTATACAGGGTTGTCAAATCAGTTTGTAAATTCTATTTCAGAAAGTATACATTGTAGAGACCTTCGTTAAAAAAATTCTTCAGATACACAATTCAACCCAACCCAACGTAGAGGGTTGGGTTGGGATTGAAGATGCGAAGAATTCAAGCAAAAATTGGATAACAGAAGACAGAGCGGTAGCGCCTGAAAACAAAGAGGGAAAGGAAGGATCGAAAATTGCTCAACAATGATGAAGCAAGCGTCGCAATCAAAATAATAAACAGTAATATAAAGGTTTTTAACTGAAAAGAGGGTAAGAGTGACAACAAATATTGGCTAAATAATATATTTATCCCCGAATTGAACGGTTGAATACCACCAGGAAAAACTTGAAAGGATACGAGAAACTTACAACGAAGAGAGAAATAATTGTGATGGAGCAAACAGGAAAGACAAGAGATCAGGGTGGATGTCCGAACAAGAACTAATGGTGGTAAATAACGGGACGCGACCGACCGGAAGAAGAGGTGACATAACTATGGGCAATGAAAGAATTATCCAGAATATAAGAGAATGGAGGATGCATGAAGAAAAGAACCTCTCCAGGCAGTAGTCCCAAGGTATTTTAACGTCTATTTTTAATCATAATTGACGTCATCTTTAAACTATTTTGAGACGGTTGATAAGTAACGTGATTTAGACGTTACATTTTATACCACATTTTTTATAAAAACCGTTTAAAAAAGTACACTATTTTATAAATTATTGTATGTACTGAGGTATTTTTGTAAAGTTATATTGGTTGGTCCATGATATTTGAAGAATAATATAGACTGAATTCGGTTAAGCTCCAGCTTCATACAATCGTTCATATTGAATGGTATAAAGTTGGAATTCAACCCAAATTGCAACATAACACAACTAAACCTAACCAAATATAAAGAATCTTCCAAGTTTTTCGGAAATATTCCACGATTTTTTCTTCTATATATATTCAATAATGAAGGATAGTATGAAAGTTTTCTTCTATGGTTGAGTTGGGTTGAAGTTAAGCTTAAACTTCATACCATCCCTCAAACAACAAAAAATCAAATCCAAAACAACAAACCTTCTAAGTTCAATTCAATATGAGAGATGAATTTTGAGTTTGATTTTTTTTCTTTTACGGATTTTATTGAGGCTCTTTATGGTAGAGTTGGGTTAAGCTCCAACTTCATATCAATAATTATGAGGAATGGTTTGAAGTTGAAACTCAAC
Source organism: Onthophagus sagittarius (assembly GCA_036711965.1). Classification (NCBI taxonomy): domain Eukaryota; kingdom Metazoa; phylum Arthropoda; class Insecta; order Coleoptera; family Scarabaeidae; genus Onthophagus; species Onthophagus sagittarius. Next base: position 17,325,131 of record JASERS010000010.1, on the reverse strand, counting down.
AAAATCAATCCCAAAACAACATCTTCTAAGCTCAATTCGACATGAGAGATGGTATCAAGTTGACTTGAGCTCCAACTTTATACCAGTCAATATGAGGAATGATATGAAGTTATTTTTCTTTGGTTGGGTTGAGCATCAACTTCATACCATTCAATAGAGGCATGATATGAAGTTAAAGCTCAACCCAACGCAAGTATAGAAAAACAAAATCACCCCCAAAACAACAATTTTTTTAAGTTCAATATAATATGAGAGATGGTATCAAATTGGGTTGTGTTGAGCTCCAACTTATTACTATTCAATATGAGAGATGGTATGAAGTTGAGACTATACCCAACCCAATTATAAAAAAACAAAATCAACCTCAAAAGAACATCTAAATTTGACTTAACATGAGAGATGGTATCAAATTAGGTTGAGTTGAGCTCCAACTTCATACCACTCAATATAAGGTATGATATGAAGTTTATGCTCAACCCAACCTAATTTGATACCATCTCTCATGTTAAGTCAAATTTAGATGTTCTTTTGAGGTTGATTTTGATTTTGTTTTTGATTTTGCCTAAATTAGGTTGGGTTGAGTCGTCAATAAGTTATGGTATCAAGTTGGGTTGGGTTGAACCAACTTCATACCGTTCAATATAAGAGATAAGATGAAGTAACTCCAAAACAACATCTTGTAAGTTCAATTCATCATAAGATATGATATCAAAACGCGAGATATTCAATATGAGGGATGGTATCAAGTTGAATTGAGACAACCCAGCTTGATATCATGATAACAAACTGTTAAAAATTTCATTCAACTTAATAACAATTAAAATAGTCTACAATTATTTGAAGATCACCGTAATCACGACCAAAATAAGATCTCTTGTAACATTTAGCCCTACAAGGTTTAGGATAAATGTAGATTCTTAATGAATCTTATAGTTGCTCAAAGGATTTGTTCTTGGATGTCTGTGGCTGTTAAGAGAGATTTGCCAAAAATTTTATGTCTTAAGCTTCCTCCAGCTACTAATTTGTACTGTATGCGTTTAGCTGTTTCTGACTTAGTATTACAAAGAAGAAAAGTTAGATCCTCGACTTATCCAATATGGAAAAGATGATAGTTGACCAAAAAGCTTAAGACCACCATCCAGGTTTAGCCCTCTTAAAGAGACAAATGGCTAAACCCGAATGATTCTAGCTCTAGATATAGAGTTAGGTCTAATGATATAAACCAGAATCAACACTAGACCTAAAAGTGGGAAGATTTAGATTGAACCCCGCACCTAGTGTTAGTTCTAGTTTTATATCATTAGATCTAATTCTAGACTTAGAGATAGAATCATCCGGGTTTAGCCGTTTGTCTCTTTAAGACGGCTAAACCCGGATGATTCTAATTCTAGGTCTAGAGTTAGATCTAATGATATAAAACTAACACTAAACGCACGGCTCAATCCAAATTTTTCCATTTCTAGGTCTAGTATTAGTTCCAGTTTTATATCATTTGATCTCTCTAGATCTAGAACTAGAATCATTTGGGTTTAGCCATCTTGAAAGATGTGCGGCTAAACCCGAATGATTCTAGATCTAAGGTTAAATCTAATGATATAAAACTAGAACTAACACTAGACCTAGAAGTGGAAAGATTTGGGTTTAGCGGTGCGTCTTTAGACGCATGGCTAAAGTTCTAGTTAGTTCTAGTTTTATTTCCATTCAAATATATAGATGATGATAATGTTGATAATGATATAAATAATTGAAGAATAAGCAATTACTTACTTTTATCATAATTAATCTTGACTTAATTATATTAACTAATAATAAATAATGGTGAAAAATTAATAAATAAGATCCTTATAGATCGTTTTAATTAAAATAGAATTTCTAAATAATTAATTTATCTTAATTATTTAGAAATTTAATAATAAAAATAACTATATATATATATGATAAAGATATAATTGATACCGATTTTAAGTCAACTTTTATTCAGTTCAAAATCATATCATAATCAATAAATTTCTACAAAATGTTTAATTTAATAACCAAATTTATCATTTAAACTCGTCCTTCCATCACCAGTTTGATTTTCCGGAGGAACCCACATATCATAATCCTTCTCAAAACCATCTCCACCATCTTTAATCTCCGATACATCATCACCTTCGTCCTCCTTTTCATTTTCGTTAACTATATGGGTTATTTCCCGAGACAATTCCAAAAATTTCGAGGCTAATTTTGAAATATCCCCGAATCAGAAGAAATCGTTAAGTATTCCTCGAAAATTTTGATTACGTCTTTTTTCATTTCTTCTAAATATTCGGGATGAAGCTTTTTTAAGTTTTGCCAAATCGATGAGACGTATCTTTCGTGATTATGAGGAAATGGTAAGTTTTTGAGCAGTTTAATTCGATTTTGTTCCAATCTTTAATGAATGAGTTGGTTTTTGATGATTTTTTTTCATATTTTTGGGGAACAATTTCTTTAATAATTTCTTTTTCTTTATTTATTGTTTCTTTATTCACAATTTCTTTATCTTCAATTTTATTTTTAGTTTCATTTTCATTTTCTATTTCGATTTCGTTTTCTTCCTCATCATCATAATCGATTTTTTCTTCATTTCTTTGTGGCAAATTCACTTTAACTTTAAGCCTCTTTCCAAAAATGGGTAATTTATCTTTTTTTTCGTTTCTTTTACCACCAATTCCGGTAAACTCGTTGGTTTTGCAATTCCCATCAATTTTTTAACCCGCTCCAATTCATTTTTAATCTGTTGAAGCTCAATTTTTAACCTGTTCTTTTTTTCTTTATCCATACTTTTAGAATGTTTTAATTTTTTCATAAACGATTCTAATGAATCATCTTCCTCGTGATCTTTGCGACTTTTTTCTTCATTTTCTGCTTCGAAAAGTTGAGTTTCTATCCTTTTTATGTCATCGTTTAGTTTCAATTCTTTTTCGGCGAGGCTTTGGCAGGTTTCGGCTTATTGTGGGATTTTATTTTTCATCCGAATTTCCCGCTTTTTCTCGATAACTCCCGTTCTATCCAAAAATGTGTCGTCATCGCTGTCGTAAAAACCAATTTTTAGCTTTCCTCTTTCTCGATTCGTGAGTGGCTTGTCTTAAAATTCCGTGGCGGTTCAAAATCCTACATGCTTCTAATGCACATTGAATTACGGCTTCTTTTTACTTCCATTCAAATATACAGATGATGATAATGTTGATAATGATATAAATAATTGAAGAATAACCAATTACTTTTATCATAATTAATCTTGACTTAATTATATTAACTAATAAATAATGGTGAAAAATTAACAAATAAATTAAAACGATCTCTAAGAATCGTTTTAATTAAAATAGACTTTCTAAATAATTAATTTATCTTAATTATTTAGAAATTTAACAATCAAAATAACTATATATATAAGATATAGATATCATTGATAATAATTTTAAGTCAAACTTTATTTCTACTTTCAAATTCACATCATAATCAATAAATTTATACAAAACAAATTTATTTAATAACCAAATTTATCATTTAAACTCGTCCTTCCATCACCGGTTTGATTTTCCGGAGGAACCCACATATCATAATCCTCCTCAAACCCATCTCCACCATTTTTCATCTCCAATACGTCATCACCTTCATCGTCCTTTTCATTTTCATTGACTATATGGGTTATTTCCCGAGACAATTCCAAAAATTTCGAGGCTAATTTCGAAATATCCCCTCCGTTTTCAGCCAGTTTAATCCCGGTTATTATAAAATCGACGTCATTCGCGAATCGATTTCCCGTTAATGAAGAAGATAGGGTTAGGTATTCCTCGAAAATTTTGATTACGTCTTTTTTCATTTCTTCTAAATATTCGGGATGAAGCTTTTTTAAGTTTTGCCAAATCGATGAGACGTATCTTTCGTGATTATGAGGCATTAAATGGTAAGTTTTTGAGAAATTTAATTCGATTTTGTTCCAATCTTTAATGAATGAGTTCGTTTTTGATGATTTTTTTTGATGAATATTTTCGGGTTTGTTTTTAGTTTCATTTTCAGTTTCATTTTTAGTTTCATTTTTAGTTTCATTTTTAGTTTCATTTTTAGTTTCATTTTTAGTTTCATTTTTAGTTTCATTTTTAGTTTCATTTTTAGTTTCATTTTTAGTTTCATTTTCAGTTTCATTTTTAGTTTCATTTTCAGTTTCATTTTCGATTTCCTTTTCTTCTTGATCATCATAATCGATTTTTTCTTCATTTCTTTGTGGCAAATTCACTTTAACTTTAAATCGCTTTCCAAAAATGGGTAATTTATCTTTCCTTTTCGTTTCTTTTACCACCAATTCAGGTAAATCCGTTGGTTTTGCAATACCCATCAGTTTTTTAACCCGCTCCAATTCATTTTTAATTTGTTGCAGTTCAATTTTTAACCTGTTCCTTTTTTCTTTATCGATACTTTTAGAACGTTTTAATTTTTTCATAAACGATTCCAATGAATCATCTTCCTCCGTCTCTTTGCGACTTTTTTCTTCGTTTTCTGCCTCGAAAAGTTGAGTTTCTATCCTTTTTATGTCAGCGTTTAATTTCAATTCTTTTTCAGCGAGACTTTGGTAGGTTTCGGCTTGTTGTGGGATTTTATTTTTCATCCGAATTTCCCGCTTTTTCTCGATAACTCCCGTTCTATCCAAAAATGTATCATCATCGCTGTCATAAAAATCATTTTCCTCCCAATTTTTAGCTTTTCTCTTTCTCGATTCGTGAGTGGCTTGTCTTAGAATTCCGTGACGATCCAAAATCCTACATGCTTCTAATGCACATTGAATTACGGCTTCTTTCTTCTTTCCTTTAATTAAATTAATTTTTACATCCACGGTATAAGCACTTAAACAATAATTAATCACTAATTAAATAAAAAATAAGTCATATTTCCTTCTTTTTGAATACTTATTTCTTACTTTGTAAGAAATTAATATTCATAAAAGAAGAATTTAATTTTGAAAAATGATTTTTTTTTGTTTATTTCTCGCTCTGCAAGAAATTATTGGTCACATTTAATTTTGAAATTACTCTAACCTTTATGTAAAACTTCAGCATAAATAGATTTTCCCCTTTCATCATCAACAGGAAGTTGCACTTTACATAAAAATTGCCCTGGGCCTTGCTCGTTGCAGTCATACTCCAAATCCAAACCTTCCCTTTCAAAGAATCCCCTCAAAGCCTTTTTAGGATCGTCCAAATACAACTCTTCATTATTAGTTTGTGCGTAAGGATTTTCACTTAAATCGCTCTCTTCATCAGCATCATCCCCCATCCCCCAATCGACGCCTCTCTCCTCAAATTTCCTCAGTTTCTCCTCCTCCTCCTCCAACAATTTCCGTTTATCCTCTTCCTCTTTCAACCTTTTCCTTTCAACATCATCCTTCCGTTTCTGTTTTAACTCCGTTACGGTTAATGGATCCTCATTTTCCGTGTCATATTCCGGTCCGTTTAACAAATAAGTTCGGGTGCTACAACCAAATTTTATCATATGACCAACCTTTAAACAAAAAAGAAATCAAGTCGGTCAAAATCCTCTTTTATTGATCAAACTTCTTTTTGACAAATTGAGAACGAAAATTCAAAAAAATCGGAAATATGAGCGTTCACAAAAGCTCGATTAAAAAGAGTTCTCCTCCGGGCGATAATAAAACGAACGAAAGAATAAAAGAGTTGATCGAAAAGACGACGAAAATGAAATTGGCCGCGGACGACCACCACAACAAAGCCGAACAGTACTTTCAACAGTTGAGGCAACGTTTGGATTCGAGCGGGGCTTTTTTGCGCTCGGCCAAAAACGATATTGAGAATATAAAGTTTTTATTTCAAAGGGATCATCTAAGTAAACTGAGTAGTCCGGAATATTTGGATAATATCGATAAAACGGACGAAGAGATCGAAGAGGAAATTAAATCGGTCCAAGAAAAATTGGGAAATTTACAAAATCGGTTACAAACCCTCAACAGCCAAACGAAAAGTGAAACTAAAACGTTTGAAGAGGCTATTTCGGAAACGATAAGTGCTTTGAGTGATGTTAGTGAAGGAAAATTTGGGGAAAAATAATCATTTTTTTTATATACTCACATAAATTTTTCCATATACCCTTGGTTTTAATTTTTGCTTATTTAAAAATGTTCCATGAGTACTCGATAAATCAAACAAATAAAATCCTTTTGGGTTATCTTCCGATTCTTCTTTTCGATATTGCAATATTGCATGATATCTAGAAATTAGATTTAACTAAAATTGTAAGACGAAAAAGGATAAATTCCACCTTGATATGGTCGGATGAGCCATAATTACATCACAACTATCTAATCGACCAATTACGGTAAAACTTTTCCTCATCAAATTAATCCTTTCGACAATTCGTCCCGATTTTAAAACCTCCAAAACGTATTCATCTCCACAATCGGGAATTCCACCCCAATCTGGTTCTTTGTAAGATAACTCAGTTTGAGGCTCTATAATGGGTTTATCTTCTTTTTGAATCTCATTTTCAACGATTTCATTTTTGAGGTTATTTGCGGCTTCCTTTTTATGTTCGTTTATAACTTTTTTAGGGAACTTTCCCACTTTCCCTATTAAAACGGGCTTTTTAAAACTTTCTTTATCCATTTTTTAATTAATAATATCTTTAATCTCCAATTATTTATAATAATTTATAAGATGCATATAACCTCACTTTTTTGTTTTTATACATAACCAAGATGACAACTTAATTTTAATTTTATAAAGTTACAATCCTTGTTTCCTGTCATCTTGTTAATTTTTGAGGTTATAATCAAAACATCCCAAATGAGCAAGTTTATTTACGTGCATATTTATCGAAGGAAATTAACGTACGCCCTAACTTTAACTATAATCGGTTCAATTATTTACGTTTTTTACCAAATAGCCGTTTTTTGGCAAATTACCGAGCCGCAACGGACGAATTACGAAAATTTCGGGGTGATTGTGATGGGAATTGACCCAAAATTGCAGCATTTTTACGAAAAGAACGAAGATGTGATATTCCAGTGTCTAAAAAGTGGTGAATTAATCAGTTATGATAAGATTAATGATGATTATTGTGATTGCTCCGATGGTAGTGATGAGCCAGGGACGAATGCTTGTACTAACGGGGAATTTTATTGCTTATTTAAAGGAGAATATGGGAAATATCCCCGAAAAATCCCTTCAAATAAAGTAAACGATCATGTTTGTGATTGTTGCGATGGATCGGATGAGTGGAGGAATCAGGGTTTATCAGTTTTAGAGGGATATAAAATTGTTGATAAGTTTAAATTCGCAAGTTGTCCTAAAGTTTGTTTAGATTTAATTGAACCTAAAAAGGTTTTAGCATAAATAATAAAATTGTTATTAATTAAAAGGAGTTTAAATGAAATTGAATCCGTTATTTCGAAAAGGCCACATCTCCATGTTTTTAGCAAAAATAGTTAAACCCAAATCTCAATTACAAGTCAAAGTAGACTTCGACATACAATGTCTCAGTTTACAATGACCTCAGAAGGCTGATACGGCTTCTAGAAGATTTAAAATGTTTCCAGCCGATTTACAATGATTCTAAACTAACTACAATGCTTCGAGAAGACTTGATGTTGCATATTGAAGACTTGATATTGCTATCAAGAGACTGGAAGCTGCCTCTAAATGATTTGATGCTATGTCTAAAGAACTTGACACTGCTCTCAGAAGTCTTAAAATATTTCCAAAAATAATGACTCTCCTTCTAGAAGACTAAAAATGTTTTTAGACGATTTACAATACTTCCAAACGAATTATAATGCTTTCAGAAGACTTGCAATGCTTCCAGAAGACTTAATATTACCTCTGGATGGCTTGGAACGTTTCCAAATGACTTGAAATTTGTTCTAGAAGACTTAACAATGCTTTAAGAAGATCCTCCAGAAAATTTGCCATTGTCTTGGAAAGACTTGACATACTTCCAAACGACTTGGTTCTGATTGCAGAAGATTTAATACTGCTTCTACGACACTTGATATTGCTTTCAGAATACTTGATATTGTTCCTGGAAGACTTGAAATGCTTTTAGAATACTTTGACACTGCTTCTAGAAGACATCATATTGCTTCCAAATACTTTCAGTAGACTTTATATTGCCTCTGGAAGGCTTGAAATGTTTCCAGAATATTTGATACTGCTTTCAGAAGACTTGATAGTGTTTCCAGAAGATTTGGAATGCTTCTAAAAGATTTGATTTTGTCTCTGCAAGGCTTGAAATGCTTTCAGATTACATGATATTGACCCTAAAACACTTGAAATCCTCCCTGAATACTGATACTGTTTCTAATAGACTTGATATTGCTTCCAAAAAATTAGAAACAAAAAGATCCGAATTTCAAATCTATCGTGGAGACCATGCTACAGAAACACCAAATTTTAAGCTGTTCCATTACTTTGAAGGTACAGTTTCTATATTCTCATTTGAATTAAGGAAATAATTCAAGGAAGGACCTGTTAGTGAAGAAATGGGTGACAGATTCCATCAGCCCATCAAAGAAATGGGAAGGCGTTACTAATGATGGCGGCAAGTATGGGGTTGGGGAAAGAGTTTTTGGAAAGAATGTGGCAACGAGGAAGATGACGTTTAAAAGTCTGATTACTAGTGTAATGATGTATATAGCTAGATAAGGGTGTATGCTACAGGACGTGCAAGCTAGATATTTGAGATGGGTACTAAGATGCTTGAAACGGTTCTAGAAGACTAAATATTACCTCTGAATGACTTGAAACGCTTCCAAAAGACTTGATATTGTGTCCACAAGGCTTGAAATGCTTCCAGAAGACTTAATATTACATCTGGATGACTCGAAACGCTTCCAAAAAACTTGAAATCGTTTCCAGAAGGCTTAATACTGCTTCAAGAAGATTTGAAAAAATTTCCAGAAGACTTGATATTGCTTTTGGAAAATTTGAAATGCTTCTAGAAGACTAGATATTGCGTCTAGAAAGCTTGAAATGCTTCCAGAAAACTTGATATTACCTCTGGATGATTTGGAACGTTTCCAAATGACTTGAAATTGGATCTAAAAGACTTAATAATGCTTCAAGAAGATGTAAAAATTCTTTCAGAAAACTTGCCATTGTCTTGGAAAGACTTGAAATACTTCCAAACGACTTGCTTTTGATTGCACAAAATTTAATACTGCTACGACACTTCATATTGCTTTCAGAATACTTGATAATGTTCCTGGAAGACTTGAAATGCTTTTAGAATACTTGACACTGCTTCTAGAAGACATCACATTGCTTCCAAATACTTTCAGTAGACTTTATATTGCCTTTGGAAAGCTTTAAATGTTTCCAGAATATTTGATACTGCTTTCAGAATAATTCTAATAGACTTGATATTGCTTCGAAAAAACTAGAAATGCTTAGCAACCAAATTTCTAGACAACAAAAAGGAATGGAAATGGAATCAAAGAAATGGAAAGGCGTTACTAATGATGGCGGCAAGTATGGGGTTGGGGGAGAGAGTCTTTGGAAGGAATGTGGCAATGAGGAGGATAATTTGAATATGATGTATGTGGCTAAATAAGGGTGTATCGTAATAATACGTAATATCGTAGGCTCCGTTTGAATACATAGGCTTCATGAACTTTACTAAACTAGGTATTTCAAAATATCCGATTCAATTGTGCCATCTACTGGAGGATGTCTTAATCAATTAATTCAAAACACCGCCGATAGATGGGTGAAATCTTTCAAATTTGATTTAATTTTTAAATCGGATTAGAAAAGTAGGTGGTTTTAAAGATATTCAAGGAATTTCGTTTAAAGACATAGGTTTTCGAGTATGGGCGATAAATTTGTCCCGCGAAAGCGTTTCGCAAATCGCCTCCATACGAATATGATTATTACGTTAACAAATTACGTCTTTTTTAATAACAATTTTTTTCATTTTACGTAATTATTAATTCTCCCCCTCTTTCGAAAACGATTCGAAGGTTAAACGTTTTCATTGGATCTCGTTCGGGTGAAACGTGAAACTCGCAATCGTTTCCGTATTTAAATAATCATTTTCTAGATCTTTATAAAAGGAACAAAAAAAATAAAAAGAATTGTACGCACGTAATGTTTAATTTAACACACTCGTTAAAGCAATAAAATCAACAATATCACGTCATTAGAAGGAGTAACGTCGAAGCCATAAACTTAAACTTTATTAAGTTTATTGTCGTAGATGCGAAAAATGAGGAGTTGCGCTTCTAATAAATTGTTATTGTTGAGATTTATCGTTTGTTAATCGCATTAGAAACAATTTTAACATTGTCGTGATCATTAATTATAAACTTTGTTGTAAAATTTATTATTTTTTTTTTAAATTTTGATTGAAACATCAAATAGGCAAAAATTTTGATAAAAAATTTGCATTAATTAATAAGAAATTATTATTGCATACAAAGTTTTTATAATTAAATCAACAACCAGATCATATTTATTAATAAATAACAACGTCGCACGTTTTGAGAACGTTTTATAAAACGTTACAATAGGAGATATACACCGAGTACAACGTCAAACGTCGATTGAGTGAGTGTATTTTTAAGAATTATATCATGCAAACGCCTTTTTTTACCATCCTGTTTATAGAGGGACTTAAAAACATCTATATTAGACTTAAAAAATAATGTTTTATGAAGAAATCCTTTTGATGTTATTTTTTTTTTTCAATTCAATGACAAGGTCACTGACAAAAAGAACTCTTAAAAAACCTTGACTTGGTAAGGTTGTAACCCGAAGTCTTGCTGTAACAAAAACCTAAAGGCAACGCTGGGGCACAAAGAGAACGAACCAGTGAAAGTGAGAGAAGCATCGGAAAAGAGTCGGAGACTTCTTTGGAGGGAGTCAACACAAGTCATTGATATATTTAGAACTGATACTTCTCTTTATTTCTTTATTCATTTTGAAATCGTGCGATGACTTTTTTAAAATGCAAATTATTAAAAAGTAAAGGAACTTCTCGGAAAAATCAGATCCTTTTTGAATATTAACGGAATAAAAATGTAACGCATTCGCCGGAAAACTACAAGTAAATATTTTCAAACGAAAAAAAAATCTATTTTGATTAATGTCATCACCGATCGGTTTGCAGTTTCGAGGAATACAAGCGGATTTTCATTCGATATTCTTGCTTGAAGCGATGCCGTCATAGCTTTCATACATAAAAAAAAGGTAGCGATCATCCTGGTTAATGAGAACATCGCGGTAAAAACACAAAGGAAATTATTATCGACTACCGACGATGTGACACACTCAGAATGACCGTTAGTAATCTTCTGAAAGGTGACGTCAAGTTCTTTGGTTCATTGCGGAACTTTAAATGCATTGAGAAAGGTAAAGAGTTAATAAAATCGTTTATTTTATTAATTCAATTTATGTTGAATCATTTTAATTTATTATTTAAAATGCTCTATATTGTTGGCATATTGATTCAATTACAATTTTTAATGAGTTATTGCTTATTTAAGTCGAGGCAATTCATTAAAATAATTTTTGTAGGAGATATAACCATTTTTAAAGATTTTTATTCAAATTAAGCCGAGGTCGCTTGCGGCCGAGGCAATTCATTGATATCACTGTGATATGAAAACAATCGTTTTTAAAGATGTTTGTTTAGGCGAATTAAGCCGAGGTCACTTGCGGCTGAGGCAGTTTATTGATATTATTTTGATATGAAAGAACCATATTTTAGGATGTTTGTCATAGCTAAGCCGAGGTCGCTTGCGGCCGAGGCAGTTCATTGATATAATTCTGATATGAGAGAACAATTTTGAATGATGTTTATTCAAATTAAACTGAGGTCGCTTGCGGCCGAGGCAGTTTATTGATGTTATTTTGATATAAAAGAACCATATTTTAGGATATTTATCATAGCTAAGCCGATGTCGCTTGCAGCCGAGGCAATTCATTGATATAATTTTTATATGAGAGAACAATTTTGAACGATGTTTATTATAACTAAGTCGAAGTCGCTTGCGGCCGAGGCAATTCATTGATATCACTGTGATATGAAAACAATCGTTTTTAAAGATGTTTATTCGAATTAAGCCGAGGTCGTTTGCGGCCGAGGCCGTTCATTGATATAATTCTGATATGAGACAACAATTTTGAACGATGTTTATTATAACTAAGCCGAGGTCGTTTGCGGCCGAGGCAATTCATTGATATCACTGTGATATGAAAACAATCGTTTTTAAAGATGTTTATTCGAATTAAGCCGAGGTCGTTTGCGGCCGAGGCCGTTCATTGATATAATTCTGATATGAGACAACAATTTTGAACGACGTTTATTATAACTAAGCCGAGGTCGCTTGCGGCCGAGGCAATTCATTGATATCACTGTGATATGAAAACAATCGTTTTTAAAGATGTTTATTCGAATTAAACTGAGGTCGCTTGTGGCCGAAGCAGTTCATTGATATAATTGTGATATGAGAGAACAATTTTGAACGATGTTTATTTAAATTAAGCCGGGGTCGCTTGCGGCTGAGGCAGTTTATTGATATTATTTTGATATGAAAAAACCATATTTCAGGATGTTTGTCATAGCTAAGCCGCCGAGATCGCTTACGGCCGAGGCAGTTCATTGATATAATTCTGACGTGAGGGAACAATTTTGAACGATGTTTATTCGAATTAAGCCGAGGTCGCTTGCGGCCGAGGCAGTTCATTGATATAATTCTGACGTGAGAGAACAATTTTTAACGATGTTTATTCGAATTAAGCCGAGGTCGTTTGCGGCCGAGGCCGTTCATTGATATAATTCTGATATGAGACAACAATTTTGAACGATGTTTATTATAACTAAGTCGAGGTCGTTTGCGGTCGAGGCAATTCATTGATATTACTGTGATATGAAAACAATCGTTTTTAAAGATGTTTATTCGAATTAAACGGAGGTCGCTTGCGGCCGAAGCAGTTCATTGATATAATTGTGATATGAGAGAACAATTTTGAACGATGTTTATTCGAATTAAGCCGAGGTCGCTTGCGGCCGAGGTAGTGCATTGATATAATTCTGACGTGAGAGAACAACTTTGAACGATGTTTATTCGAATTAAGCCGAGGTCGCTTGCGGCCAAGGCAGTTCATTGATATAATTCTGACGTGAGAGAACAATTTTGAACGATGTTTATTCGAAATAAGCCGAGGTCGCTTGCGGCCGAGGTAATGCATTGATATAATTCTGATGTGAGAGAACAACTTTGAACGATGTTTATTCGAATTAAGCCAAGGTCGCTTGCGGCCGAGGCCGTTCATTGATATAATTCTGATATGAGAGAACAATTTTGAACGATGTTTATTCGAATTAAGCCGAGGTCGCTTGCGGCCGAGGCAATTCATTGATATCACTGTGATATGAAGACAATCGTTTTTAAAGATGTTTGTTAAGGCGAGTTAAGCCGAGGTCGCTTGCGGCTGAGGCAGTTTATTGATATTATTTTGATATGAAAAAACCATATTTCAGGATGTTTGTCATAGCTAAGCCGAGGTCGCTTGCGGCCGAGGCAGTTCATTGATATAATTTTGTTGTTTGAATGTCGCAGTGTATACTCTAAGAAATTTAATTTTTGATTGTTTTCAGTCTCGATAGTGAAGTTAATATTGGGGTGGTAAACTGTTAATGTATTTATGAAGATTATTAATATGTTGGTCGTCTTTAATCAGTACTAAAATGTCGTCCACGTATCTTGTCCACAGGATAATATCGTCTCTATAAGGGTTCTATTTTTCTCTAATGGTGATCCCATTGGCAATCCATCTAGATATTGACAGTATTGATCGTTAAAGATACAAAAATTTTGTTCTAAGCATAGTTTTAATAGCGTTAAGATGGAGCGAGTTTTGTCTTTGTTTTTGAGGTCAGTCTTTAATATTTCTTCTAATATCGTTATCGTGTCGGTTATGGGTATGTTTGTAGATAGGTTATTGACATCAAATGAGATCATTTTGAAACCTTCTGGTAGCTGTATTTTGTCAATTAAATCAGGAAGTTGGTAACGAATAATTATGGTATATTTTGGTTTAAAATTGATGTCATTTATTATAAATTTTTGTAAAAGTTTTGCGAGTTTGTATGTGCTGGATTCAATGGAGGTTATAATGGGTCATATTGGTAATCCATTTTTGTAAACTTTAGGTAGTGCATACAATTTAGGGGTTTGCGGATTCATAGTTCAAGGTACCTCCATTTTTTGTTATTGTCGTTTTGTTTTCTTTAGTTATTGATTTTACTTTTTTGTGAAAATTGTTTGTGGGGTTTTTATTGATAGTTTTAAAGTTATTGTCTTTCATAAAGCTTTCAGTCTTATTTATGTAGAGATCTTTGGTTAAAATTATCATTCCTGCGTTTTTGTCTGCAGGAGTAACTATTAATTCGTTTTCTTTAATTTTCCGCTTGATGTTTTTAATAATTTTTTGTTCCTTTTCCTCTTCTCCATTTCTTATTGTTTGTTTGTTTGTTTGTCTCTTTTCTTTTTTAGTTAGGATTTGTTGAATCTCCTTATTCATAATGTTTTCCTTTTCGTGTCCTTTGATAGCTGCCTGAAGTTCCATTGCCAGTATTGGGAGGTTAATTTCTTCCATTAATCATCTTTCTTGTTCTGTGAAAATCACGTTTGAAGTATTTGTTACTTTGGGAAAAAATTTATGAATTTCTCCTAGTTTGTTCGTTTGATGTTTATTCTTTTCTTTTTCTTTTTCTGATCTCAACTTGTTCAGTTCTTTTAGTTTCTTTTAAGAATTATTGTATCATGTAATTTAGCTTCTTTGATAATTTCTTCGATTTCAATGTAATGATATTGATTATTTAAATCCTGGTAGCATTTATAAAGTTTAATGTTGAGTTCGTTAAGTTTCTTATAATGGTTATTTAGGGTTATACGTATATGTTGAATTTTCATTTTATTAACCATATCACTTTTTATATGTTGTGGATATTTCTTGTTAGTAAATTTTGGAAATAATCCCTCTGTTAAGCAGATTCTTAGAAATTTTATGTGTTGTAGTTGTAGTTTTATTTTTTATTCAATTTTTTTGAAAATTGTTTTTTTAATCGAATTATTTTATTTAAAATTTTTAAAGAAATCTGTTGATGGTAAAATTAATTTTTTGACGTGGGTACTATTTGAAAATTCTTAGAACATAATGGTATGATCTTAGAAATGTGAAATTGGCATAAATGATATTTAATTCGTTGTAAAGAAAGATATGAATGAGTTTATAATGAGATTTGAATGAAAAAACAAATCAAAAAATGTTTCTTTCTTTTATTAAGTAAAAATAAAAGAAAGAAAATTTAGTAAAAAGTAGATAAAGTTTTAATACAAGTGCGAACGATAAACCACCAATATATCGATGACGTAAACCGTTCGTTTTGTCGTTTTTCTCTCTCACATGCAAGTAGCGTTCTTTCTGGCTGTTAGACACGGACGGCGAACGGAGAATCAACGATGGGGGAACGTTATAAAAAGATAAAACCGTTCGGCGCGCGCCCCATACTGGTGGGAGAGACATGAACGGCACGGCACTTTGCCCGTCGACTTACCGACTAAATAGTATTTTAGTCCCCGCGAAATCGTCGCTATCCGCGTTACGTTCAACGTTCCATTCCGTTCCGTTTACATCAAATTTTCTTTTCAATTTTCGCTTATCCCTTCTTTTCCAACTTTCGAAACGTTCCCGAGGATAAGATGCGCGCGAAAATGGCACGCGTATTCATTATTTACCCAGTCAGATAAAAAAACAAACAAAATTAACAAAAAAAGGATAAGATTTTTTCATAAAAATGTCGTGTTTGATTTTGAAGATAAATACGAGGCGTAATACGAAGCGATTTTTAAAATTTTTTAATAAACCGCTAACACATTAATCGTTAGAAATAATGTTGACGTGAAATTTTTCGATTGTTAGGATGGAAAGCTTTGTGATGTCCGGACATGGAAACGATCTGAAATTGAAAAGGTTTCGAACGGCCGCTACGAATCTTTTTAAGAAAACCAAAGGAAGGCAACAACAATCAAACAGGAATAATAATAACCCCGTTAATAATAACTGTAGCGCAACCGCCGGTAATAAGCACAACCGGATTCATCACCATCAAAATAAGAATTATTATAGAAATAATTATTCTTCAACTTCAAACAACAACAACATCAACAACAATAACAACAACAACTCAGCATCCTCTTCAAGTTCTTCTTCAACAACATTATCTCAGTGTTCATCTTCAACATCAAATAATAATGGGTTTTGCGATCATCTTATAATAGGAACATTTACGAGGTGAGAAAATTTCATTATTAATTATTAAAATATTTAAATATGCAAGAATTTCAACGTTTCCGGAGTTAAAAAAAAATTAATAATAATCGCGTCCTCACGTGACCTTTGTCGAACCTAACAATGCTAAGACATTGAATTTATTGTTTTAACCTCAAAAAAAGTAACTTAACTTGAGTTAAGTTTGATTTTAATATTTATTTAGAGTTAAAGTGCAATTCTAGTTAAAACCACTTTGCATTTCATATTTAACTTTCCAATTCGGTCGGTGTAAAGAAACTTACGTAATAAAGTGCCGGTTCGAACATGCGTAGGCAAACTGGATATTATGTTGAACGAGGTTTAAAGAATTTTGTTAAACTTGATTGTCTAAATTTGTGGTTTTTTCTGCAATTTTAACCGGGACAAGGTTCATTCAAATTTGCAATTTACACCTGTCCAAAAAACGAAGCATCACCTTCAAATCGAATTTTAATTTAATTATTAAACAATTTTTTTTAAATTTTTTTATTTGAAATGTATCAAACGTGATTTATTATCGGTAACATTTTTATCAATAAAATGTAATCATCAATTTATGTCAATTTAAATCAAGTTGATTAAATTCGATCCAAATTGATTTTGGAGAGATTCCGAATTAAGTTAATTTTTATGCTCATACAATAATATTCCTTTAATACAGATGACGTAATTCAAAGTTGGTTGTTGTTTGGGCAATTCGCGAATCGCACACGGGACCCGTGTTGGTTATTTTTAGATTCCGTGCACTTTCTACGCCCCACGTAATCATTTTTAATCCATCTCTATTCTAATGCAGTAAACAAACTCATTCATTTCGTTGGTTTTTAACTTCGATATTGTCCCGATCAGATAATATCCCATGTTCATAATAACTTATCGTTAAAATGTAATTTTAGTGATGATATCATAATTTTTTAATGTTTTTTTTTTCGTTTCTTCATGAGTATTAAGTTAAATTCGAATTTCTTTATTGTTTTATTTTTATAACCTTTATCTTAACGTGGAGACAATAACATTAATTTTAGTTTATTTTTATAAATATATGTCATTGCAATCCAATGAGAATCGAAATAGATAACGACGCGATAAGTGCTTTGTAAACGTTGCTTAAAATGTTTTTTATATTTGATTTGGCGCCGTTAAAACGGTATATAAACAAGAAAATGCAAAAAAAATCGAGTTAATTGTTGCGTTTGTATTGGAGATGTACAATTACGTGAATCCCGCCGGGTCACGATCAATTGAGCGGACTCACGTGGACGTGCGTGATCGTGAGAAACTTTGATTTTGGCGGGACCTAGCGTGAGCCACTTATTGACTTACTTTCATTTTTTGGTTGTAATTTCGAATAAAGTATCAGATAAAATTAAAAAAAATAATTATCAAGTTGTTAGCAGCATAAGCTATTATGTCTCCAAAGTATTGCTCATCACTTTGAAGTCAAAGACACAAAAATATCAATTTGGATAGTTAGTTAAGAAAAGCATAGAAATTCCAAAAGTTCCTATTAAATAAAAGCCAGAGCATGCGATGGTAATTGTTCAAAGTTTATTAAAACAAGTAATTCGGTGCAACAATGTTTCAACTGCTATTTCAGTCTTTTCAAGCACGATGTCATTGAGAGTACATTGAATAATGAGAGAACTGTAATGGAAGTTTGAAAAATTAATTTTCATATAGATGTGTGGTGTCTAATCATTCTCAGCGCTTCACGCTAGAATAACCTGTTTATTTGTATACGAATGGAAAACATTTTATGTTCAATTTTTCATTTTTGTTTTTATTTCTTGTTATTTTGATGGTAATTGTTCAATCTTAAACAATACTTCAACAAGCTCAAAAACATTGAAACATTGTTGCACCGAATCGCTTGTTTTAATAAATTTTAAACAATTATCATCGCATGCTCTGGCTTTTATTTAATTAAATCTTTTGCGATTAATATCGAATCACAAATTTCCAAAAACTTCCTATGTCTAGTATTAGTTATACTTTTAGTTCCAGAAGAATTTAAAGCAATCAAGAGTTAATCAAGAATTAAAATTAGAGCTAACACCAAACCTAGAACTAACAAGTTTCGGTTTAGCCGTGCGTCTTTAGATGGAACCAAACCCAACCTAACCTAACCTAACTAGGTTCAGAACTAGAAACCTAGCCGTATTAAGAGACGAACGGCTAAACCCTAATATTTCTAGTTCTAGATCTAGTGTTAGTTCTGAAGCTAGTTAGGTTGGGTTGGGTTGGGTTTGGTTCCGTTCATAGAGCTAACACCAGACCTAGAACTAGCAAGTTTCGGTTTAGCCGTGCATCTTTAGACGGAACCAAACCCAACCCAACCCAACCTAGCTAGGTTCAGAACTAGAAACCTAGCCGTCTTAAGAGACGAACGGCTAAACCCTAATATTTCTAGTTCTAGATCTAGTGTTAGTTCTGAAGCTAGCTAGGTTGGGTTGGGTTGGGTTTGGTTCCGTTCATAGAGCTAACACCAGACCTAGAACTAGCAAGTTTCGGTTTAGCCGTGCATCTTTAGACGGAACCAAATCCAACGCAACCCAACCTAGCTAGGTTCAGAACTAGAAACCTAGCCGTATTAAGAGACGAACGGCTAAATCCTAATATTTCTAGTTCTAGATCTAGTGTTAGTTCTGAAGCTAGCTAGGTTGGGTTGGGTTATGCATTTTTTTGTCCCGTGTCATAAAGATATTAGTACTCTTGTACCAATTCCATTAATTTTGAATCAATTTGATCTGGGTTTGATTCCATTGAAATCAAGATCGGAAGAAACATGTTTTTTTTCAAAATAAATTTAAACAAAATACATGTTTTTTAATGTTTTAAACGTTTTAGACCGTTTAGAAATGACGTTAACTCCATGTTATTGCTTGGCCAATATACTAAAACATCGATTTTGTGGAGCAAATATTAATCGGGGACAATTAGATAGTGCAATGGAGTATGTCGAAATGAATTATCTAGAAGCATAGATTGTGTGGGTTCTCTCAAAAGACTTGAAATGCTTCCAAAAGACTTGATACTGTCCATAGAAAACTTAATAATACTTCTAAAAGAACTGATACTGCTTCCAAAAGATTTAAAATGTGTCCAGAATACTTGTAATGAGACTAGAAATGCTTCCAGAATATTTCATACTGCTTTTCAAAGACTTAGTATTACTTTCAGAAGACTTGATAATGTCTCCAAACGACATAATACTGCCCCTGGACGAATTAAAATGCTTCCAGAAGACTTGATGTTCCTCTTAGACGATATGAAATGCTTTTAGAAAATTTGATGTCGCTTCCAGAAGACATACAATGCTTCTAGAAAGGCTTGGTATAACTAAAAGTCCTTAGAATACTGTTTTTCTTTTGCTTTCAAAAGACTTGCAATCGTCCCAAAAGACTTAAACTGCTTCCAGAAGATTTTATATTTTCTTCTAAAGAATCTGATGTTGCTTCCAAAAGACTTAAAATGCTCAGAATACTTGTAATGCTTTAAAAGATTTAATACTGCATCTAGAAGATTTGAAGTTCTTCCAGAAAACTTGATATTGCTTTTGGAAGATATGAAATGCTTCCATAAGACTTCATACCGCTTTTCGAAGAAGTAATATTACTTTAGAAGACTTGATATTGCTTCCAGAAGGGTTTGGTTCCAATCATAGAGCTAACACCAGACCTAGAACTAGCAAGTTTCGGTTTAGCCGTGCGTCTTTAGACGGAACCAAACCCAACCCAACCTAACCTAGCTAGGTTCAGAACTAGAAACCTAGCCGTATTAAGAGACGAACGGCTAAACCCTAATATTTCTAGTTCTAGATCTAGTGTTAGTTCTGAAGCTAGCTAGGTTGGGTTGGGTTTGGTTCCGTTCATAGAGCTAACACCAGACCTAGAACTAGCAAGTTTCGGTTTAGCCGTGCGTCTTTAGACGGAACCAAACCCAACCCAACGCAACCCAACCTAGCTAGGTTCAGAACTAGAAACCTAGCCGTCTTAAGAGACGAACGGCTAAACCCTAATATTTCTAGTTCTAGATCTAGTGTTAGTTCTGAAGCTAGCTAGGTTAGGTTGGGTTGGGTTTGGTTCCGATCATAGAGCTAACACCAGACCTAGAACTAGCATGTTTCGGTTTAGCCGTGCGTCTTTAGACGGAACCAAAACCAACCCAACCCAACCCAACCTAGCTAGGTTCAGAACTAGAAACCTAGCCGTATTAAGAGACGAACGGCTAAACCCTAATATTTCTAGTTCTAGATCTAGTGTTAGTTCTGAAGCTAGCTAGGTTGGGTTGGGTTTGGTTCCGTTCATAGAGCTAACACCAGACCTAGAACTAGCAAGTTTCGGTTTAGCCGTGCGTCTTTAGACGGAACCAAACCCAACCCAACGCAACCCAACCTAGCTAGGTTCAGAACTAGAAACCTAGCCGTCTTAAGAGACGAACGGCTAAACCCTAATATTTCTAGTTCTAGATCTAGTGTTAGTTCTGAAGCTAGCTAGGTTAGGTTGGGTTGGGTTTGGTTCCGATCATAGAGCTAACACCAGACCTAGAACTAGCATGTTTCGGTTTAGCCGTGCGTCTTTAGACGGAACCAAAACCAACCCAACCCAACCCAACCTAGCTAGGTTCAGAACTAGAAACCTAGCCGTCTTAAGAGACGAACGGCTAAACCCTAATATTTCTAGTTCTAGATCTAGTGTTAGTCCTGAGTCTAGCTAGGTTGGGTTGGGTTTGGTTCCGTTCATAGAGCTAACACCAGACCTAGAACTAGCAAGTTTCGGTTTAGCCGTGCATCTTTAGACGGAACCAAACCCAACCCAACCCAACCTAGCTAGATTCAGAACTAGAAACTTTTTGTACTGTGTCAACTGAAAAATCATTATTCATAGCTATTTGAGTAATAACTTTCGATTTCTTTATTGAACTTATCATGACCAAGATGCGAATTATAAGCTCTATGTATATATAAATGTAGTGGCGCCATTTTTTGGGAATAATCATGAAAAGAGTCAAATGGAATGATCTTATCTGTTTGGGTAGGTTTACGGAACATATCAAACGTAATTTTATGTTTTTGCTTTCTAGGGTAAAACCCAAAAAGTTAATATTATTATCTTTCACTCTCTCAAAAGTAAATTTATTTTTTTGTTGTGGATTGTATTAATTTGATTGTATTATTGTATTAATGTAATTAATAGTAAATTCAACGTCGACATATCTAGTCCAGAAATAGGTGTTATTTCTATACGTTTTTTTTATTAATGATAAATTCGTTTTTGAATTTATTTAGGAAAATATCAGATGTGAGTCCATTTGATGAGTAATCTTAATCACAGCTTAAACAATTTAAAGAAGTTGTTGGAATCTACATTACCTTCAAGATTTTCTTTTATGATTTTGTCAATTATCTGCAATGATTCTTGAATTGGAACATTTGTATAGAGATTCGTTGTCTTTAGTCTTTTTAAAATGGTGAGGTCAGGATGATAATTTATAAAGTTCTTAAAGAAATTACAAATTTCTTATGCATTCTTTCGCATTGGATTCTTATGTTTATGAATCTTTAGTACAGAGTAAGTATTCTCTACTCTTTTATGATTTTCTTAGTTTTCTAGTTCTTCTTCTTAGTTTTTTTTTTGTGAAATTGCGTAGTTAGATTCGTTGTTATATTTTTAAAATTGTTTATGTTATTGTTGTAAGTTTTTATAAAAAAAGATTTTCACTTATCATTATATAATGTTTATACAGTTCCTTATTATTATACAGTTCCCTACTTATTGTTTTAAGTATTTATAATTTTTTATCAAACATTTTTACAGATGTACAATATCTATAATTCATTTGATTTATCTATTGTGTGAAAAATTAAATTATTTAAACATTAATTCACTCCGTCAATTCTGCCATTCTTTCAAAAACGATTGATTAATAATCTACTTAACAGATAGTCAAAGTGATTCATACATTTGATCACCTGATCGAGCGTGAGTTATGTGAATTGACGTGACCCACGCGTGAGTCACGTGATTCATCTATGATATTCACGTAAATAGCGTGCGTGACCCGCGTAGGTTTAGATCGTGAGCGGGCGTGAGCAAGCATAGACAGTTACTCACGCACACATCTCTACACTAGACCTAGTACTGGAAAGATTCAGGTTTGGCCGAAACTTTCTAGTACTTGGTCTAGTGTTAGTTCTAGTTTTAATTGCCATTCAGTGCTTAATTGTGGTAAATTCTTCTGGAATTATAAGTAGAACAAGAAAAACAACAAAGCTAGGTATGGTATTAGCTCGGTAAGCGTTAGTATTGGCTGCATTTCAGTCCTAAATTGTTGTATACTTATATAGAACTAAAATCTCTCTAGTTTAGTGTTAGTTCTAGTTTTAAAACTTATTAAGCTCTAGCTTGTTCAAAAATCAGTATTGGCCCAAAAAAGACTCCAACACCTCAAAAAGAAATTTTCAAAATCCAGTAACTTTTTTCCTTTATTGCCAAAGATAGAATATGTGTACTTATCGTGTACAATAGATATTGGAAAAGCGTAGACACTCATAAATCATCAATCTGAACTACTAGATTGTGAGTTTTTATCATCTAACTCAGAAATTCCTAATCTTTTTCGGTCTGGTGCTTCTTAAATAAAAGGAACGTTTCTTGAATTAACAGTAGATTTAGAATTAGAATCATTTGGGACATCGGGCTAAACTCGAATGCTTCTAGTTCTGAATCTAGTGTTTGTTATAGTAAGAATGATAGACAGCGTTACTTAACAGTAAATAGCACTATGTTGTTCTATATTGTCACTGTACTAAAACTAGAAATAAAAACATTCTCAACTTTCTAGTTCTAGGTCTAGTGTTAATTCTAGTTTTAACTGCTATTCAGTGTAATTTAAAACGGGTAAAAACAATTTATTACCGAGTTAGTTTTGACGATTTGACGAGAAAAATGAAAAATTTTAGTTTTAAGTTACGTTAACTATTTATTTATTATTATTATTAAATTTTGGCGCCAAGAAAGAGGTAAAGCACCTCTTTTATTATAATTATTTTGACATTTCTAGTTATTTTTTAGTGCCAAGTACAAAAAATTAAAAATTTATTATTTTAATCGAATGACAATTTTCCACGATCTTACATCAATTATTTATTTATTATTTTTGCCGAACTTAATCGCATAAAGGGGTAAAAAACGATTTAATTTCATTAAATTTTTTTTAAAACAACCGCACGGGGCAGCAGAAACATGATGTCATCGTTATTTTCAGTTCCTCCTGCGGGGCCGGCTACCTATAATTGGACGGCGGCGCTCACTGTTCTTTACGTTTTCTCTGTTTATAAGTTCAAAAGGCCCCGGCGCTTATTCGTTCCGATCGAACGCCCAAAAGAACTCGCCTTTTTTACTTCTTAAATCGCCAAAAAAGGCGCTCATTTTAACGTTAAACACTTTTACGCGACAACATAAACAAATCGACTTCCCGTATTTCCCGAAAAGGAGCGTTACTTTACAAGAAGTTGCGAGGTTGCGTTTCAAACCAAGGTTATGACATTTTCCGGTATTGTATAAATCCGTTGTAGAAATTTTTATATTTCCTTGTCGCAAACGATTATTATGAATGAAATTGAAATTATATTGGGTCGTTATCTCGTAGTGCGGGGAGATAAGGAAACCGTCGCTATTCTCAGAAAACGCGAGCCAATTCCAAGAATTCAGGTTAAAATTCTCGGTATTTACTCTGTATTTTTTTTATTTGTCGTTTTTAAAGTATAAAGTACTTTACTCGCTTTGGAACACTTTGTAAATAGAAATGAATTAGATAGTAGATTCTTTGGCGTTTACTCTCGACCTCGACAAGGTTGTTGAAACGGATTCAAAGCAAAAATTAATTCAGAAAAATTTATTTTAAAATGTGATAGTAAATTCAAGGTTATTGGGTTGGCACAAACGCAACAATTAACTCAATTTGATCGTTATTTCGAGCTATGTTATGCATTTTTTGAACTAACACTAGATCTATAATTAGAATTAGTTGGGACATTAGGCTAAATTCGAATGATTCTAGTTCTGAATCTAATGTTCTACTAATAATGCTAGACAGCATTATTTATTTAGTACACTTTCTATATAAATGAAACATTTAGAAAGGAAGATTACTTTTAACACGTTAAAGACTTTTTCTCAAATTCTAAATATCAGAAAAACTATAAAACTTAGACACGGCATATTTACCATTAATTAAAGGGAACTTGATGATTTGCGATTCAGCCAGCAAGAAAGATACAAAGTTTCATTTAAAAAATTTAAGAAAACGACATTTAAAAAATATCAAAAGAATGTTTTTATGAACACGCTGTATGTAATATCTTTTAATACTATCATATACCTACTAACTTAGTTTTAAGGCAAATTCGGATAAAATGTTGTTTTTAAGAAGGTTCTGTAATGAGCACAATAATATATTTAGTAATATTCATAATATGATCAAATATACAGGGTTTTAGTTTAACTCAAGCCAACCGCAGAAGAATTTTGGATATGATGTTTTGTTATTTAACAGATGGCATGAAGTTGAAGATTAACACAACTCAACTATACAAGGAAAATCAAAAGATTCAGTGATTTTTCTTCTATTTTTGGATTGGATTGAGTTTCATTCCAATCCAAATATAGAAATTTTCAACTTCCTACTTAATAATTTGAAATTGCAGCTCAACCCAATTCAACTATAGAAGAATAAGTCACGAAATATTTCCAAAAAACTTCAAATTCGTTAGATTAGGTTAAACTTCAACTTCATTTTATTTAATATGACGAATGTTATGGATTGGGTTAGGTTGTATTTGTTTAATGGGTTGGGTTTGGATAGGTTGGGTTGAGTTGAGCTCCAACTTCATACTACCCTTCATATTGAACAGTATGATATTGGTGTTCAACCCAACCTATCCAAATCCAACCTAACATAAGCAAATCGAACATATAATCCCTGAGTAATATACGTTAGTACTGTTTAATTTATCGGTTCTATGTTAACAATGAAGCAGAAATATTTAATGAAGAAGTTGACCTAATACAGAGTTTATTTCCAAAAGTTCATAGACCTATACCCGTGATTTTTGGAGAAAGTTATGGATTGGGTTGGGTTGAATTGAACTCCAACATCATACCGTTCAATATGAAGGGTAGTATGAAGTTGGAGCTCAACCCAAACCAACCCAGTCTATAACATTTTTCAAAAATCATGGGTATAGATCCATGAATCCATGATTTTTGAAGGATGTTATGGTCTGGGTTGGGCTGGGTTGAACTCCAACATCATACCGTTCAATATGAAGGGTAGTATGAAGTTGAAGCTCAACCCAATCCAACCCAGTCCATAACATTCTTCAAAAACCATGGGTACAGGTCTATGAACCCATGATTTTTGAAGAATGTTATGGGGTGGGTTGAGTTGGATTGAACTCCAACATCATACCGTTTAATATGAAGGGTAGTATGAAGTTGGAGCTCAACCCAACCCAACCCAGTCCATAACATTTTTCAAAAATAATGAGTATATGTCCATGAACCCATGATTTTTGGAAATGTTATGGAACATTCTTCAAAAATTATGGGTATAGGTCCATGAATCCATGATTTTTGAAGACTGTTGTGCTCCAACTTCATACTACCCTTCATATTGAACGGTATGATGTTGGAAATTATTTTCAGGATTCTGAGATGACCGCTAGGAGGTGCAAATACCATCTTTAATGCCTATTATTATTATAATATTCATATTCAGCATTTTGAAGCATATTAGAAATGTCTATCTTAATGGGTGCCAAAGTTACACAAGACCTCTTAATAATATTTTTAATCGCTATCTTGGTGACCGTAAGTCCAAAAAATAAAAAGGTGACAGATATAAGCGATCTGGCGTTCTAGCAGCATTTTGAAGCATATTAGAAATGTCTATCTTAATGGGTGCCAAAGTTATGGGTATAAGTCCATGAATCCATGATTTTTGAAGACTGTTATGCTTCAACTTCATACTACCCTTCATATTGAACGGTATGATGTTGGAGTTCAATCCAACCCAACCCAGTCCATAACATTTTTCAAAAATGATGGGTATAGATCCATGAATCCATGATTTTTGAAGAATGTTATGGACTGGGTTGGGCTGGGTTGAACTCCAACATCATACCGTTCAATATGAAGGGTAGTATGAAGTTGAAGCTCAACCCAATCCAACCCAGTCCATAACATTCTTCAAAAACCATGGGTACAGGTCCATGAACCCATGATTTTTGAAGAATGTTATGGGGTGGGTTGAGTTGGATTGAACTCCAACATCATACCGTTTAATATGAAGGGTAGTATGAAGTTGGAGCTCAACCCAACCCAACCCAGTCCATAACATTTTTCAAAAATAATGAGTATATGTCCATGAACCCATGATTTTTGGAAATGTTATGGAACATTCTTCAAAAATTATGGGTATAGGTCCATGAATCCATGATTTTTGAAGACTGTTATGCTCCAACTTCATACTACCCTTCATATTGAACGGTATGATGTTGGAAATTATTTTCAGGATTCTGAGATGACCGCTAGGAGGTGCAAATACCATCTTTAATGCCTATTATTATTATAATATTCATATTCAGCATTTTGAAGCATATTAAAAATTTCTATCTAAATGGGTGCCAAAGTTACACAAGACCTCTTAATAATATTTTTAATCGCTATCTTGGTGACCGTAAGTTCAAAAAATAAAAAGGTGTCAGATATGAGCGATCTGGCGTTCTAGCAGCATTTTGAAGCATATTAGAAATGTCTATCTTAATGGGTGCCAAAGTTATGGGTATAAGTCCATGAATCCATGATTTTTGAAGACTGTTATGCTTCAACTTTATACTACCCTTCATATTGAACGGTATGATGTTGGAGTTCAATCCAACCCAACCCAGTCCATAACATTTTTCAAAAATGATGGGTATAGATCCATGAATCCATGATTTTTGAAGAATGTTATGGACTGGGTTGGGCTGGGTTGAACTCCAACATCATACCGTTCAATATGAAGGGTAGTATGAAGTTGAAGCTCAACCCAATCCAACCCAGTCCATAACATTCTTCAAAAATCATGGGTACAGGTCCATGAACCCATGATTTTTGAAGAATGTTATGGGGTGGGTTGAGTTGGATTGAACTCCAACATCATACCGTTTAATATGAAGGGTAGTATGAAGTTGGAGCTCAACCCAACCCAACCCAGTCCATAACATTTTTCAAAAATAATGGGTATATGTCCATGAACCCATGATTTTTGGAAATGTTATGGAACATTCTTCAAAAATTATGGGTATAGGTCCATGAATCCATGATTTTTGAAGAGTGTTATGGGGTGGGTTTGGTTGGATTGAACTCCAACATCATACCGTTCAATATGAAGGGTAGTATGAAGTTGGAGCTCAACCCAAACCAACCCAGTCTATAACATTTTTCAAAAATCATGGGTATAGATCCATGATTTTTGAAGGATGTTCCAATCCAACTCAACCCACCCCATAACATTCTTCAAAAATCATGGGTTCATAGACCTGTACCCATGATTTTTGAAGAATGTTATGGACTGGGTTGGATTGGGTTGAGCTTCAACTTCATACTACCCTTTATATTGAACGGTATGATGTTGGAGTTCAATCCAACCCAACCCAGTCCATAACATTTTTCAAAAATGATGGGTATAGATCCATGAATCCATGATTTTTGAAGAATGTTATGGACTGGGTTGGGTTGGGTTGAACTCCAACATCATACCGTTCAATATGAAGGGTAGTATGAAGTTGAAGCTCAACCCAATCCAACTCAGTCCATAACATTCTTCAAAAATCATGGGTACAGGTCCATGAACCCATGATTTTTGAAGAATGTTATGGGGTGGGTTGAGTTGGACTGAACTCCAACATCATACCGTTTAATATGAAGGGTAGTATGATGTTGGAGCTCAACCCAACCCAGTCCATAACATTTTTCAAAAATAATGAGTATATGTCCATGAACCCATGATTTTTGGAAATGTTATGGAACATTCTTCAAAAATTATGGGTATAGGTCCATGAATCCATGATTTTTGAAGAATGTTATGGGGTGGGTTGGGTTGGATTGAACTCAAACATCATACCGTTCAATATGAAGGGTAGTATGAAGTTGGAGCTCAACCCAATCCAACCCAGTCTATAACATTTTTTAAAAATCATGGGTATAGATCTATGAACCCATGATTTTTGAAAAATGTTATGGACTGGGTTGGGTTGGGTTGAACTCCAACATCATACCGTTCAATATGAAGGGTAGTACGAAGCTGGAGCTCAACCCAATCCAACCCAGGTTCATGGACCTGTACCCATGATTTTTGAAAAATGTTATGGACTGGGTTGGGTTGGGTTAAACTCCCACATCATACCTACCGTTCAATATGAAAGGTAGTATGAAGTTGGAGCTCTTTATGTACTTCGCTAAAATCGTATTTACATTACGTAATTACATATTGACATCAAGATTTAGTTACTGAAAATGTTACTAATAAACCGGAAATAATCACAAATTTAATTCGGATCGTAGTTCCGTAAAATATTATTATCAAAAAAAAATTTAACTCTATTCAATCGGGTCTATTACGCTCTCTTTTAGCTGGGTCCCATCGAAAACAAAGTTGCTCACGATCACACACGTTCACGTGAGTTTTACAAAAATTGATGATTGCTCACGGTAGGTCACGCAGTTTCTAGGTTGGGTTGGGTTCGGTTCGTAGCTCTGAATAGCAATTAAAACTAGAACTAACACGAAGAACGTTTCGACTTCTAGTTTTAGTTCAATGGCAATACAGAAGAACTTAGTGCTGTTTAGTGCTAAGTACTAGAAGAACTACTGCTAGTACTAGCAGAACTAGAAGTATTCGAGTTTAGTCGACTGTCCCAAATGCTACTAATTCTAAATCTAGTGTTAGCTCAAAAAATGTACAACCTAGCTCTGAATAGTAGTTAAAACTAGAACTAGAAAGTTTCGGGTTTAGCAAAATAATAAAAAGGTCAACGTAATAATTTATCAAAAAATTACTAAATTACGTGACAATAAATTTTGAGAAAGAAAAAACGTAATTTACACAAATTATTAATTACCGTCATTTTGCATAATTTCGAATTTTTTTAATTCTTGTTGTAATATTTTTTTGGATGCAACCCAATAAATAAATATTAAATTAAATATTAATAAAAAAAACTCATTAAATAAAATCAATTAATTTCGAAATTTATAATTTTTTGTAATTGGCACTAAAAAGTAAATATTTATAAGTATTTTTAAAATTTTTCCTTATTAAAATTGATGGAAACCTGGTAAATTACATCATACGAAATGAATTTGCTTTGTACAAAACGGCGAAGTAATTTAACGTTAAAACTTTCTTTTTCTTTTGGTCGAAATTGTTGAATTAAAACCAAAAAAAAAAATTGGATTTATTAAAAGAATATCGGGTCACGGTTATCGACACAAAACATACGCACCAAACTCACGGTTGGACGTCTAAATATAAACCGCTCGAGCCATAAATTGGCCATAATCTCAGTGTTGTCTTTGTGTTTAACAAAAAAAATATTCGAAATGATCCGACGTTGAATGATTTGTGTAAACAAACTTGAAATTTTTTGTGGTACAAAAAATAAACGCGTTTATTCGATCTTTAATTTAGTTATAAAGTACTTTTTGTTGTTTTTTTTAGTAATTTACTAAATCACAACATTAACTCAATTTCTTTGTAATCTTACAAATCGTTCTTTGTCATTCTTTTATAGACATAACAAAACGGGCCAAAAAGGAGACAGATTTCTTGCGGTTAGATAAGATGAGATTGCTTTATCGTATTGATTTAATAAAATCTTATTGGTTTTTATTGATGTCAGCAGATATTATTTTAGTTATTCGTTTATATAAATCATTCAAAACAAATAAAAAGAAATGATTCATTTTTTTAGAGTTTTACAACGATTTCTTTGAATTATTAATTGATTATTAACTCAAAGTACAAAATTATCATCTCTTTGATGTTCTTTAGCTATAATTTTTTATGAATAATAATGATTCACCAAAATAAGACATTTATTGAAGACTCTTTGAGTATGGTATTAAGTGTTAAAAATAATTAAATTAAAACATGTAATTCGCAAGATTAAAAAAAATGGGAAGTATGATGATGATGATGATGATATCATCGAGTCAAAATTAAATATTAACTCAGTTAATTTGATAAGAAAATCGGCGCCTTATCGTAACTTTTTATGTGTATACTTCTAATATACACATTTTAAAATCTGAAGCTTTTAATTTAATTTTATTCTTTTATTCAACGTTATCGCGTTTTGCGGACTTAGATTGGCGCATTAAAAAAGACAGGAAGCTGAAATCAGCTTTATGAAACATAATCTTTTTATGGTTATGAATAAGTTTTAAATGACAACATTGTGTTGCGTTTTATTAATTTTTTTGATCAACCGACACCGGCGGTTACTTTCTTGTGGTTTTACATTTATTAATTAATCTCCAAAATTAATTATCAATTTGAAAATGTCAAATAATAATTGTTGGATATTTCTCGGTAAATAATTAAGTAATGATGACGCGTATGATAGTTTCATACGAGTTACACGGAAAAATTACTGAAATAATGACTCATTTTTTGTTGTATTTCTTCCGCAACTTAATTATTAATAATAATAATTTAAATCAATTCTTACCTTGATTTGATTCTTTCCTTTCACCTTGACGAATTGAATCGGTTTTGATAAGAAACTGGAGGCATTGACACAATTTTCCCAATTTGTTTTTTGTTGTTTCGTTTTGTTGATAAATCTAAAAAAAGAAACAAAAACAAAATTAATTTTGATTCATTAAACAACTTAGTCATATTTTTTTTATCAATTACTATTAGTTACATTGTAACTACTTGGTTTCATTCGCGTTGAATATGTAGCAAAAGCGTCATTGATGATACTTTGTGTACGACTTAAAAAGTTCAATCTAAGCATTCGAATAGGACGGAAGAGACTCATTGATAACGTTAAAAAGAAAAATAAAATAAATAGTAACGTGAGAGGAACTGTCTCACGTTACTATACTCTTTCATTTACCGGTTATTTTTACATCCTGTTTTAATACAAAGAAATAAGGAGTTATTACAAAATAATTATTTAACTTTGTATAAAATTGACACAATTTTCAGAATTAATTGATGATATTTTTGTTATTTATTAGTACATATTTTGGATTCTTTCATTTCTGTTTTTGCCATAATTCTTATTTAGAAGGTGGAAAAAGAAAAATCCTTAATCCGTACATCATGTGTCTGATTGCAAAATCTTACAACATCTTACAAGTAGATGTTATCATAATAGGTGGTTACAATAAAAATTTCATTCTGATCAATTCATTTTCATTTATTGAATCATGGTTTGATCGATTTGATAGTGATGACACTAACACCGATGATGATAATAATGATAAAGAGCAAACAGATAACTGTTGATAAGCAATTGCTACCATTTCGTGGCCGTGTAATCATTCAAGCAGTACATCCCATCAAAAAGGGCCAAATATGGCATCAAATTAACCCATAATTTGCTGATTCTGAGACGCGATGTACATTTAATTGATAGTGATACAAATTTTGTTCTTAAAACAAATCAAGTAACGAAATATTACTTATCTTATAATTAGTCAATATAAAAAACATTTATAAGAGCATTATCTAGTCTTGAATTGCCAGTTTTTGAACTTTTGACAAAAAGATATTGCATTTGGTTCACGGGATTTGGTATTTTGGAAGCAAACTTAAATAATTTATCATTATATATCATTATCACTTCTACAAGCTGTATCAACTCTTCTGGCAACATTTCAACTCTTCTAGAAGTAGAATCAAATCTTCTGCAAGAATTTCAGCTCTTCTAGCGGCAATATTAAGTGTTCTAGAAACATTTCAAGTCATCTAGAAGCAGTATTAAGTCTTCTGGGAGTATTTCAAGTCTTCCAGAGGCAACATCAAGTTTTCTAAAAGCAGTATACAGTTTTCTGGAAGCAATTCAAAGCTTTTCCAAAAGCAGTATCAAATCTTTCTGGAAGCAGTTCAAGCATTTGCAGTCTTTTGGAAACAGTACTAAATCTCCTAGAAGAAGTATCAATGGCAGTATCATGTTTTCTAGAAGCAGTTTAAGCCTTCTGGAAGCATTTCATAATTTGAAATGCGTGGAAGCAGTATCAAGTTTCCTAGGAGCATTATCAAGTCTTCTAGAAGCATTTCAGATTTTCTGGATGTATTTCAGGTCTTTTGGATATATTTCAAACCTTTTGGAAGCCGGATAAAGTCTTCTAGAAGCAGTAACAAGTTATTTCCTGTCTTTAACGTGCTGAAGATAATCGTCCCTTCTAATTGTTTCATTTATAGACATATAGTAAGAATTAAAACTAGAGGACGCATGAATAAACCACCATTTTATCTGGATTGAAGATTATCATCTTCTTCCATCATTTTCTAAACTTTAATGTATCATTAAGGTTTCTTTTACCCAATTCGGTCCAAGCATTTACAACGAACGTTCTTTTGAGAGCACGGCTTATGAATTGAGACTTAATATTGCTTCTAACAGATTTGATATTTCTGCTAGAGAAATTGAAATGTCCAGAAGATTTGATACTCGTTATAGAAGATTTGAAATGTTTTCAGAAAACTCGATCTGCTACTGGAAGATTTGATATTTCGTTTAGAAGACTTGATACTGATTGTAGAAGACTTGGAGTGCTTCCAAAAGGCTTGACATTGCCTCTAAAAGACTTAAACTACTTATAGAAGACTTGATATTGCTTCCAGAAGACTTGATACTGGTTGCAGAATACTTGAAATGCTTCCCAAAGGCTTGACATTGCTTCTGGAAAAACTTGAAATGCTTACAGAACACTTAATAATCCTTCTGGAGGACTTGATACTGTTTTCAGAAGACTTACAATACTTCCAAAAGATTTGACAATGCTTTTAAAAGACTTGTAATACTGCCAAAAGACTTTTCGTTGCTTTTAAAAGGCATAATAAAATATTTCCTGAAGATTTGATACTGCTTGTAAAACTGCTGAAAAAAAACGCAAAATCTTGACGTAAGTAGCCCAGAAATTGTTCAATAAACTCTATTGTTGGAACAAGACGTTTTTAATACATAAGGTACGAAGTTGTTAATAAAATTTGATTTTGCTTCCTAAATACCAAATATTGTTCGCAAAATACAATATCTTCATCTCAAAAGTACAAAAACTGGCAATTTGAGACTAGATATTGTTTGTAAAATTCTAAACACCGTTAGCAGAAGATTTTTTTTTGCAAATATTAAATACTATTGGAGAAAATGCAAAATCTTGACTAAGTAGTCCAGAAATTGTTAATTAAACAGCAAATACTGCTGAAAGGAGACGTTATACAAGGAGACATAGTACAAAAGGCAAGAAATTGTTAATAAAACTTGATTTCGTTTCCAAAATACCAAATATTGATGGCAAAATACAAAATCTTCTTGTCAAAAGTACAAAAAATGCCAAATTTAAGACTAGATATTGTTTGTAAAATTCTAAATACGGCTGGCAGAAAATTTTTTTTACAAATATTAAGTACTATTAGACAAAATGTAAAATTTTGACGGAAGTGGTCCAAAAATTGTTAATTAAGCAGTAAATACTGCTGATTAGAGACGGTATTCAAGGAGACAGAGTACAAAAGGCAAAAAATTGTTAATAAAACTTGATTTTGCTTCAAAAATACCAAATATTATTGGCAAAATACAAAATTTTCATGTCAAAAGTACAAAAAATTGCCAAATTTAAGACTAGATACTGTTTGTAAAATTCTAAACACTGCTGGCAGAAGATTTCTTTTGTAAATATTAAATACTATGGGACAAAATACAAAATCTTGACGGAAGTAGTCCAATATTGTTAATTAAACAGTAAATCCTACTGGAAGGAGACGGTATACAAGGAGACCTAGCGCAAAAGGCAAAAAATTGTTAATAAAACTTGATTTTGCTTCCTAAATATCAAATATTGTTGGAAAAATACAAAATCTTCATGTCAAAAGTACAAAAAAATGCCAAATTTAAGACTAGATACTGTTTGTAAAGTTCTAAACACTGCTGGCAAAATTTTTTTTTGCAAACATTAAGTACTATTGGACAAAATGTAAAATCTTGACTAAGTAGTCCAGAAATTGTTAATTAAACAGCAAGTACTGCTGAAAGGAGACGTTATACAAAGAGACATAGTACAAAAGGCAAGAAATTGTTAATAAAACTTGATTTAGCATCCAAAATACCAAATATTGTTCGCAAAATATAATATCTTTATGTCATAAGTACAAAAATTGTCAATTTGAGACCAGATACTGTTTGTAAAATTGTAAACACTGCTGGCAGAAGATTTCTTTTGCAAATATTAAATACTATTGGACAAAATGCAAAATCTTGACTAAGTAGTCCAGAAATTGTTAATTAAACAGCAAATACTGCTGAAAGGAGACGTTATACAAGGAGACATAGTACAAAAGGCAAGAAATTGTTAATAAAACTTGATTTAGCTTCCAAAATACCAAATATTGTTCGCAAAATACAATATCTTTATGTCATAAGTACAAAAATTGCCAATTTGAGACCAGATACTGTTTGTAAAATTCTAAACACTGCTGGCAGAAGATTTCTGTTGCAAAATTTAATTAGGATTGGACAAAATGCAAAATCTTGACTAAGTAGTCCCGAAATTGTTAATTAAACAGCAAATACTGCTGAAAGGAGACGTTATACAAGGAGACATAGTACAAAAGGCAAGAAATTGTTAATAAAACTTGATTTAGCTTCCAAAATACCAAATATTGTTGGCAAAATACAAAATCTTTATGTCATAAGTACAAAAATTGCCAATTTGAGACCAGATACTGTTTGTAAAATTCTAAACACTGCTGGCAGAAGATTTCTGTTGCAAAATTTAATTAGGATTGCACAAAATGCAAAATCTTGACTAAGTAGTCCAGAAATTGTTAATTAAACAGCAAATACTGCTGAAAGGAGACGTTATACAAGGAGACATAGTACAAAAGGCAAGAAATTGTTAATAAAACTTGATTTAGCATCCAAAATACCAAATATTGTTCGCAAAATATAATATCTTTATGTCATAAGTACAAAAATTGTCAATTTGAGACCAGATACTGTTTGTAAAATTGTAAACACTGCTGGCAGAAGATTTCTTTTGCAAATATTAAATACTATTGGACAAAATGCAAAATCTTGACTAAGTAGTCCAGAAATTGTTAATTAAACAGCAAATACTGCTGAAAGGAGACGTTATACAAGGAGACATAGTACAAAAGGCAAGAAATTGTTAATAAAACTTGATTTAGCTTCCAAAATACCAAATATTGTTCGCAAAATACAATATCTTTATGTCATAAGTACAAAAATTGCCAATTTGAGACCAGATACTGTTTGTAAAATTCTAAACACTGCTGGCAGAAGATTTCTTTTGCAAATATTAAATACTATTGGACAAAATGCAAAATCTTGACTAAGTAGTCCAGAAATTGTTAATTAAACAGCAAATACTGCTGAAAGGAGACGTTATACAAGGAGACATAGTACAAAAGGCAAGAAATTGTTAATAAAACTTGATTTAGCATCCAAAATACCAAATATTGTTCGCAAAATATAATATCTTTATGTCATAAGTACAAAAATTGTCAATTTGAGACCAGATACTGTTTGTAAAATTGTAAACACTGCTGGCAGAAGATTTCTTTTGCAAATATTAAATACTATTGGACAAAATGCAAAATCTTGACTAAGTAGTCCAGAAATTGTTAATTAAACAGCAAATACTGCTGAAAGGAGACGTTATACAAGGAGACATAGTACAAAAGGCAAGAAATTG
Source organism: Onthophagus sagittarius (assembly GCA_036711965.1). Classification (NCBI taxonomy): domain Eukaryota; kingdom Metazoa; phylum Arthropoda; class Insecta; order Coleoptera; family Scarabaeidae; genus Onthophagus; species Onthophagus sagittarius. The sequence continues at coordinate 17,288,785 of JASERS010000010.1, read as the reverse complement.
TTAATAAAACTTGATTTAGCTTCCAAAATACCAAATATTGTTCGCAAAATACAATATCTTTATGTCATAAGTACAAAAATTGCCAATTTGAGACCAGATACTGTTTGTAAAATTCTAAACACTGCTGGCAGAAGATTTCTGTTGCAAAATTTAATTAGGATTGGACAAAATGCAAAATCTTGACTAAGTAGTCCCGAAATTGTTAATTAAACAGCAAATACTGCTGAAAGGAGACGTTATACAAGGAGACATAGTACAAAAGGCAAGAAATTGTTAATAAAACTTGATTTAGCTTCCAAAATACCAAATATTGTTGGCAAAATACAAAATCTTTATGTCATAAGTACAAAAATTGCCAATTTGAGACCAGATACTGTTTGTAAAATTCTAAACACTGCTGGCAGAAGATTTCTGTTGCAAAATTTAATTAGGATTGCACAAAATGCAAAATCTTGACTAAGTAGTCCAGAAATTGTTAATTAAACAGCAAATACTGCTGAAAGGAGACGTTATACAAGGAGACATAGTACAAAAGGCAAGAAATTGTTAATAAAACTTGATTTTGATTCCAAAATACCAAATACTGTTGGCAAAATACAAAATCTTTATGTCATAAGTACAAAAAAATGCCAAATTTAAGACTAGATACTGTTTGCAAAATTCTAAACACTACTGGCAGAATGATATAAAACTAGAACTAACACTAGACCTAGAAGTGGAAAGATTCAAAACTTTCCACTTCTAGGTCTAGCGTTAGTTCTAGTTTTATTTGTTGCTCATCACCAAATTATTGCATATTTTTACTGTACTAACACAAGATCTAGAACCAAAATCATTAGGATGTAGCCGTCTTAAGAGACATACGGCTACACCCAAATTATTCTAGTTCTAAATCTAATATTAGTTCAATAAAAACAAATTGTTGTACACCTACATCAAACTAAAACAACTTGGGTTGGGTTGGGTTAGGTTGGTTCTAGAGTTAGTTTGTAAGATATAAAACTAAAATCTATACTAGACCTAGAATTAGAATCATTCGGATTTAGCCATCTATGTCTCTTTGAGACGGCTAAACCCGGATGATTCTAATTCCAGGTCTAGAGTTAGATCTAATGATATAAAACTAGAACTAACACCAGACCTAGAAGTGGAAAGATTTGAGTTTAGCCGTGCTTCTAGTGTTAGTTCTAGTTTTATATCATTAGATTTAACTCTAGACTTAGAATTAGAATCATCCGGGTTTAGCCGTATGTCTCTTTGAGACTGTTAAACCCGGATGATTCTAGTTCCAGGTCTAGAATTAGATCTAATGATATAAAACTAGAACTAACGCCAGACCTAGAAGTGGAAAGATTTGAGTTTAGCCGTGCTTCTAGTGGTAGTTCTAGTTTTATATCATTAGATCTAACTCTAGACTTAGAATTAGAATCATCCGGGTTTAGCCGTATGTCTCTTTGAGACGGCTAAACCCGGATGATTCTAGTTCTAGGTCTAGAGTTAGATCTAATGATATAAAACTAGAACTAACACTAGACCTAGAAGTGGAAAGATTCAAAACTTCCCACTTCTAGTAGGTCTAGTGTTAGTTCTAGTTTTATTTGTTGCTCATCACCAAATTATTGCATATTTTTACTGTACTAACACAAGATCTAGAACTAAAATCATTAGGGTGTAGCCGTCTTAAGAGACATACGGCTACACCCAAATTATTCTAGTTCTAAATCTAATATTAGTTCAATAAAAACAAATTGTTGTACACCTACATCAAACTAAAACAACTTGGGTTGGGTTGGATTGGGTTGGTTCTAGAGTTAGTTTGTATGATATAAAACTAAAATCTATACTAGACCTAGAATTAGAATCATTCGGATTTAGCCATCTATGTCTCTTTGAGACGGCTAAACCCGGATGATTCTAATTCCAGGTTTAGAGTTAGATCTAATGATATAAAACTAGAACTAACACCAGACCTAAAAGTGGAAAGATTTGAGTTTAGCTGTGCTTCTAGTGTTAGTTCTAGTTTTATATCATTAGATCTAACTCTAGACCTAGAACTAGAATCATCCGGATTTAGCCGTCTCAAAGAGACATACGGCTAAACCCGGATGATTCTAATTCTAAGTCTAGCGTTAAATCTAATGATATAAAACTAGAACTAACACTAGACCTAGAAGTGGAAAGATTCAAAACTTCCCACTTCTAGGTTTAGTGTTAGTTCTAGTTTTGCTTCAATTAAAATACGCATGGTTGCTAAATTAATGGAAAGGTTTGGATTTAGCCGTACGTCTTTAGACGCACGGCTAAACCTCAATCTTTCTAGTTCTAGGTCTAGTGTTAGTTCTAGTTTTAACTACTATTCAAATATAGGTTGTACATTTTTTTGAGCTAACACTAGATTTAGAATTAGTATAATATTTGGAACAATCGTCTTCCGGTTCTGGATCTAGTGTTTGTTCTAGTAACAATGTTAGACAGAATTATTTAGCACTATTTTATTTATCTACTAATTGAACTGAGAGTAAGTTAAAAGTAAAGTTAAAGTTTAATCCCAAAAAAGATAAAATTAAACCCAAATGTTGCTAATTCCAAGTTTAATGTTAATTTTAATTTTGATATTTCCAATAGTGTTAATAAATTCTCTCTTTCTTGGTCATTCACGGTTCATATTATAATAAGAAACTGAGTAACGTACGTTTCATACAATATTTATGTCAAGTCTTAACTTTTTCGATTTCCTTATTTTCTTTTCGCACATTCTTAACATACCGGAAAAAGAAGAAAAAATTGAAAACCGTTTACTAAGAAGATAGTATCCTATTTACTAACTTGCTGAGATACATACAAAGAATCGCTATATGATTAAAAAATTCCTGCCATTTCCTGCTTTACTATTTTTTCTCCTTTTTTCAAGCGGGATAATATATAAAGCTGAAGTGGAAGTAGTCTTCCTTTTAGTCTCGTTTTGTTGTGTCGGAGAGGGGCGAGCGCAATAAAAACATTTCGTCATTGAAAATGAGAACCAGTTCACAGTTGGAATTGTTAAAACTGTTGTAAATGATCGTTTGACGTCGGGTTTTCGTCGATTTTTGTTGTTGTAATTGTTTGTAGTTCGTTTCTCTGTTTCTTTTTTTGCATTGTTTAGTGTTGTTTAATCCGCTAAAAGAATGCCTTGTAATAACAGGTAAAATTAATTAATTTAATAATTATAATTTTGGATTGGGAATAATCAAATTGATGTGAAAAAAGGTGTAAACGTTTTTAAGTGCTACCTACATATTGTTTACAAGAGATACACAAGAAAGCCGTAACTCATCCACCAATTAACGTCCTCAACGATCCTAACGACATAATTAGTAAAATGCGTCTTTATAAACGACCGCTTCCAACGAAACGCTTGAGTAAGCCATCTAATTATTAAACTTGGTGTTTTTTGAGACATTTTTGTGGAATTTAAAAAAATTTGATAAACTTTAACTCTTTGATAACTAAGTATTTCTTGATTAAGTTAGTTGAGGCTAAGCTTTCGGAGAATGCAGTTAATATTATTATGGATTGTTTTGTAACTATAATCGGAAATAAAAGAATTTTACTTAATCAAGTTAATTTTTGTTCCAGAGAAATTTACAATGCAATCAGCGGACGGTTGGGGAATACTCAGTACATCACGGAAGAAAACGTTTTGCCATTCTTTCACGATATAGATCTGTTTCCGTCCAAACAACTAGGTAAATTAAATTTTTACATTTTCATATCTACACCAATAAAAATTTACTTTATTTACTATCTCACTATCTCTTATTTATGTTAATAATGATTTATGCTTAAGATAAGATTAAATTTATCTTTTATTTGCAATAAAAAAATTCAATTAAAATCAATAATTCCTCAAACTCGAATAAAAACAATAAAAATTCCTAAATAAAAAAATTTTACCTACAAATTACAATAAATGCAACCCAAACGACACCGTTATTCCGCCTCCTCGTAATCACAATCGCCCAAGTTAAAAGACATCGTCAAAATTAACTTAATTTCATTGCATTACTCGACATGGGCGATTATATTACGAGTAGTAGACGACGAGTCGGATAAAGTTGAACAAAATCGATATTTTCGCATTCTCAAAATAACCTCGAAAACAACTAAAATGTAGTGGGCGCAGTTCTGAAACTGCGGCAAATTAAAGCTGCACTTTACAAAGAAAAAACGACAAAAATTAGGTCGTTTTTGCGTTTAAACGATGATTTCGTTTCGATTTCAAAGGTTACATCTGAAAATTTGAGGTTATCTTTAAAGGTAAATTTAACACCATAACCTTAAAAAACGATTAAAAAAACTTTCACCACATCGATGTAGTTTAATAATTATTGTTTATTATAGTATCAGATATGTTGCAATGCGCGCGACAGTGCAGCAGGCGAAATGGGACCCCTTGCCTTACATTTCCAGAGTTTTGTTTGTTCGCCCGTGAAATGAAAACTGTTAATCGACTAACTTTAAACGCTCTGAGGACGAAAAGTAGGTAAATTTTTGATTTATGTAGGAGTTTTTGTTGTTATATTTTCCTTTTTTTGTGATTGGTTTTTTGTTGTAGATTGTACGAATAACTGTGAGGTGTTTTTGGGTGGTTCTTGTAACCCGACGACGTGGAGAGTTGATACTGCTATACCTGAGTTACAAAAACATGGAATATCTTATTATAATCCTGTAAGATTTCGTTAATCACTCAATATTAAAAATAATAATCAACGTTTTCAGCAAGTTCCTATGTGGGCTCCTGAATTAGTGGCAGCTGAACATAACGCTAAAGAATCTGCATCAGTTTTATTGTATGTTGTTGATAGTCAAACGAGAAGTGTTTCTGGAATGATTGAGGTGGCGTATTTAGTTGCATCTGGAAGATGTGTTGTACTAGTCGCTTATCCTTATAGTCTAGGACAAACAATTATGGGGGAAATTATTACGAAAAGGTAAATCAAAAACCTTAAATACTTTTTTCATTATCTTCATGTTTGTTTAGATAGTTTTTCAATTATAACTCAACAAATGTTGATGATTCCTCATTTTATTCTTCAATAAAATTGTAGCTAAGGCCCATACATAATTTTTATTAATATATCATCTAAAAAATTAGGTTGGATTAATTTTATCAAGTGAAATTATTAAAAAATTATCAAGTATTGTCAATATTGCATTCCAGAGGCGCTATTTATGACTGCCATCAAGATGAGAGGCTGTTTTTGAGATATCAATAGAAAATCTTCAAATTAATCTCGTCTTATAAGAGATTTTATACATTTATTAAGATATTAACCTTGGCAATTTAAGACGAAATCATTCCTTGTATATCTTAATAAATATATACAATCCCTTATAAGACGATTTTAAATACAATCCCTACAATCTTCCAAAATAGACGATTTTTTATCGATATTTCAAGTACAGCGCCTCGCCCGCAAGCGACCTCTGCAATTTGAGCCGATATCGTTCTTTGCATATCTCAGTAAATATATACAATCTCTTATAAGACGATTTTATCCTCGTTCTGCCGAGTCGCTTACGGGCGAGGCCTTATAATCTTCCAAAATGAACGATTTTCTAATGATATTTTAAATACAAAACCTCGTCCGCAAGCGACCTCGGTAATTTGAGCCAATATCGTCCCTTGTATATCTCAGTAAATATATACAATCACCAATAAGACGATTTTATCTTCACTCTGCTGAGGTCGCTTGCGGGCGAGGCCCTACAATCTTCCAAAATAGACAATTTTGTAATAATATTTCCAATACAGCGCCTCAACCGCAAGCAACCTCGGCGGTTTGAGACGAAATATATCTTAATTAATGTATACAATCTCTTATAAGACGATTTTATTCTCATTCTGCCGAGGTCGCTTGCGGGCGAGGCGCTGTCTTTGAAATATCAATAGAAAATCGTCGATTTTAGAAGATTGTAGGGCCTCGCCCGCAAGCGACCTCGGCAAAGTGAGGATAAAATCGTCTTATTGGTGATTGTATATATTTACTAAGATATACAAGGAACGATTTTGGCTCAAATCGCCGAGGTCACTTGCCGGCGAGGCGTTGTATTTGAAATATCATTAGAAAATCATTATTTTTTAAGATTGTAGGGCCTCGCCCGCAAGCGACTTCGGCAAAGTGAGGATAAAATCGTCTTATTGGTGATTGTATATATTTACTAAGATATACAAGGAACGATTTTGGCTCAAATCACCGAGGTCACTTGCCGGCGAGGCGTTGTATTTGAAATATCATTAGAAAATCATTATTTTTTAAGATTGTAGGGCCTCGCCCGCAAGCGACCTCGGCAAAGTGAGGATAAAATCGTCTTATTGGTGATTGTATATATTTACTAAGATATACAAGGAACGATTTTGGCTCAAATCGCGAGGTCACTTGCCGGCGAGGCGTTGTATTTGAAATATCATTAGAAAATCATTATTTTTTAAGATTGTAGGGCCTCGCCCGCAAGCGACCTCGGCAAAGTGAGGATAAAATCGTCTTATTGGTGATTGTATATATTTACTAAGATATACAAGGAACGATTTTGGCTCAAATCGCCGAGGTCACTTGCCGGCGAGGCGTTGTATTTGAAATATCATTAGAAAATCATTATTTTTTAAGATTGTAGGGCCTCGCCCGCAAGCGACCTCGGCAAAGTGAGGATAAAATCGTCTTATTGGTGATTGTATATATTTACTAAGATATACAACAAACGATTTTGGCTCAAATCGCCGAGGTCGCTTGCGAGCGAGGCCCTACAATTTTCCAAAATGACAATTTTCTATCGATATTTCAAATATAAGGTCTCGCTTGCAAGCGACCTTGGCGATTTAAGACGAAATCGTTCCTTGTATATCTTATTAAATATATACAATCCCTTATAAGACGATTTTATCCTCACTCAGCCGAGGTCACTTGCGAACGAGGCCCTACAATCTTCCAAAATAGACGATTCTTTATCGATATTTCAAGTACAGCGCCTCGCCCGCAAGCGACCTCTGCAATTTGAGCCGATTTCGTTCTTTGTATATCTCAGTAAATATATACAATCTCTTATAAGACGATTTTATTCTCATTCTGCCGAGGTCGCTTGCGGGCGAGGCGCTGTCTTTGAAATATCAATGGAAAATCGTCGATTTTAGAAGATTGTAGGGCCTAGCCCGCAAGCGACCTCGGCAAAGTGAGGATAAAATCGTCTTATTGGTGATTGTATATATTTACTAAGATATACAAGGAACGATTTTGGCTCAAATCGCCGAGGTCGCTTGCGAGCGAGGCCCTACAATTTTCCAAAATGACAATTTTCTATCGATATTTCAAATATAAGGCCTCGCTTGCAAGCGACCTTGGCGATTTAAGACGAAATCGTTCCTTGTATATCTTATTAAATATATACAATCCCTTATAAGACGATTTTATCCTCACTCAGCCGAGGTCGCTTGCGAACGAGGCCCTACAATCTTGCAAAATAGACGATTTTTTATCGATATTTCAAGTACAGCGCCTCGCCCGCAAGCGACCTCTGCAATTTGAGCCGATTTCGTTCTTTGTATATCTCAGTAAATATATACAATCTCTTATAAGACGATTTTATCCTCGTTCTGCCGAGGTCGCTTGCGGGCGAGGCCCTATAATCTTCCAAAATGGACGATTTTCTAGTGATATTTTAAATACAGAGCTTCGTCCGCAAGCGACCTCGGCAATTTGAGCCAATATAGTTTCTGGTATATCTCAGTAAATATATACAATCACCAATAAGACGATTTTATCTTCCCTCTGCCGAGGTCGCCTGCGGGCAAGGCTTTAGAATCTTTCAAAATGAACGATTTCGTGTTAATATTTCATATCCAACGCCTCGCCCGCAAGCGACCTCGGCGATTTGAGACCAAATCGTTCCTTGTATATCTTAGTAAATATACAAAGCCTCCCATAAAACGATTTTATTTATACTCTGCCGAGGTCGCTTGCGGGCGAGGCCTTAGAATCATTCAAAATCAACGATTTCGTGTTAATATTTCATATCCAGCGCCTCGCCCGCAAGCGACCTCGGCGATTTTTAGACGAAATCGTTCCTTGTATATTTTAGTAAATATAAAACGATTTTATCTTCACTCTGCCGAGGTCGCTTGCGGGCGAGGCGCTGTCTTTGAAATATCAATAGAAAATCGTCGATTTTGGAAGATTGTAGGGCTTCGCTCGCAAGCGACCTCGGCGATTTGAGACGAAATCGTTCCTTGTTGTATATTTTAATAAATATATACAATCCCTTATAAGACGATTTTATCCTCACTCAGCCGAGGTCGCTTGCGAACGAGGCACTACGATCTTCCAAAATAGACGATTTTCTATCGATATTTCAAGTATAGCGCCTCGCCCGCAAACGACCTCTGCAATTTGAGCCGATATCGTTCTTTGTATATCTCAATAAATATATACAATCTCTTATAAGACGATTTTATCCTCGTTCTACCGAGGTCGCTTGCGGGCGAGGCCCTATAATCCTCCAAAATGGACGATTTTCTAATGATATTTAAATACAGAGCCTCGCCCGAAAGCGATCTCGGCAATTTGAGCCAATATCGTTTCTTCTATATCTCAGTAAATATACAGGGAGTCTTACGTAGCTGGTTCATTAGAACTTTTTTAGGTTCCACTACTCGTAGAGGCTTGAAATTTTGGTAACATGGGTTGTTCATTCCGATCTATTAATCTAAAATATTTTCAAGATGGCCATCACTTCCGGTCTACCGGAAGTAGACCTCAACTTCGTTATTTTAAATGGAATGCTATAGTTTTTATTACACCATTCAATTATACGTAAGAAAATATGTTGACTTTGATAACAGTTGTTGGTATCTACCGTTTCTTGTTTTCGAGTTATTTTGATTTTAAGTGTTTTAGCCCAGCTTACATTAGTTTAGCTCACATAAACAATGAAAATTTTCAAACATTTTTTTGAAACATCAATAAAAAAAATATTTATTAGACGCATCCCTGTCAATAAAAGCTTGAATACTTAATAAAAGTTTTAATTTGTTGACAATTATCACGTTTGCATAAATGATCAAGAATAATAATAAAAGAAATTGGTAAAATGAATTAGGTTTGAACCTGTGACCTCAGTATTGAAAACCGAATTCACCTTAGTGTAACCTAAAAAAGTTCTAATGAACCAGTTACGTGAAATACCCTATATACAATCACCAATAAAACGATTTCGTCTCAAATCGCCGAGGTCGCTTGCGGTTGAGGCGCTGTATTAGAAATATTATTACAAAATCGTTCATTTTGGAAGATTGTAGGGCCTCGCCCACAAGCAACCTCGGCAAAGTGAGGATAAAATCGTCTTATTGGTGATTGTATATATTGACTGATTGTGAGATATACAAGACACGATTTCCTCTCAAATTGCCGAGATCGTTTGCGAGCGAGTCTCTGTAGCTGATATACTGATAGGAAATCGTCCAATTTGGAAGATTTTATAGCCTCGCCCGCAAGCGACCTCGGCAGAGTGAGGATAAAATCGTCTTATAGGAGATTCTATATATTTACTGAGATATACAAGATATGATTTCGTCTCAAATTGCCGAGATCGCTTGCGGGCGAGTCTCTGTATCTGATATACTGATAAGAAATCGTCCAGTTTGGAAGATTGTAGAGCCTCGCCCGCAAGCGACCTCGGCAAAGTGAAGATAAAATCGTCTTATTGGTGATTATATATATTTACTGAGATATACAAGGAACGATATTGGATCAAATTGCCGAGGTCGCTTGCGGACGAGGCTCTGTATTTAAAATATCATTAGAAAATCGTCCATTTTGGAAGATTATAGGGCCTCGCCCGCAAATTACCTCGGCAGAACGAGGATAAAATCGTCTTAAAAGAGATTGTATATATTTACTGAGATATATAAGGAACGATTTCGTCTCAAATCGCCGAGGCGTTGTATTTGAAATATTTACTATATTCAAGAAATCAAAAAAAAAAACTAAAATATACAATAAAAAAGTCTAAAAAGTATTATATTAGGAAACATTCTACATAATGTTATATTGTGTTATATACAAACTATGAGACAAGAAAGTTTATTAACTAAATTTTACATTTTATATGAAAATGATTCAAAAGAAAATTGTTCTGTGCGAAGATGAAAATAAAACGATGGTAATATTTTTTTACATGGACATTACTTGCAGTCACGATCTTTTTTTATACAAGGTGTTCACGGATTGTGTCCCCGTAAGGTTTAATTGACGATAAATTTTTGAATTCAAATTCGATCTTTTGAAATTAAAATGTGGATGTCATAAAATGAACCATAAGCAAATTTTACGTCAAAAGTCCTCAGAGTACCAAAGTTAACGCAAGATTTCTTAACCGTTTCAGGTAAAGTGTTCTTTTTGAACAATGTATAACAAAAGGTGACTCAGGTAAAATGTTCGTTATGTTAAATTATAGCGATATACGGAATTTTGTTAATTTAGGATATAAAATCAAAATGCAGATTTTTAAATCATAAGATTAACAAAACATTTTCGATCTAACCTAAATACCATTAGAAAATCTAATGTAAAATCTAATCTTTACTGAGATATATAAGGAATGATTTCGTCTCAAATCACCAAGGTCGCTTACGGTTGAAGCGCTTGGTCTGAAATATCTACATAAAAACGTCCATTCTGGAAAATTGAGGGGCCTCGGCCGCAAGCGACCTCGGCAGAATGAGAATAAAGTCGTCTTAATATATTTACTAAGATATATAAGGAACGAGCGAGGCGTTGTATTTGAAATATCATTAGAAAATCGTCCATATCAGAAGATTATAGGGCGGCCTTAGCAAAGTGAAAATAAAATCGTCTTATAGGAGACTTAATATATTTACTGAGATATATAAGGACAATCAGTTATTAATCTGTTATTAGAGTCGAAAAAATCGTTATATTTGAGTTATAACTGATAGTTTTTCATCAAACAAACATCAAGATAAACAAAAAATTAAGAGGTCCTAAAAAAAATTTGATGTGAAAACCCCAAACATCTTCAACATTCTAATAATAATTATTGTTGCAGGGAATGTTTCGATTTAGTAAGTGGTCAAACTACTTTACTAACATTAGTAAAAAGTCACGGAATCAAAGTGCACGACAATTTAAAATCGGCAATCCAATGTACAACGCGCATCTTAAGAAATCCCAGCATGAACCGATTAACGGCCGAACAACAGATCACGTTTAAACTAAGAAAGCTTCGGGAAACTTTCGATCGCTACGACAAGGATCAAACGGGGGAAATTTCGTTAATGGACGTCATCGACGCGTATACAAAACTGACCAACCACAACATCGAACCCATCCGCGTTCACAACTATTTAAATTACAACAGAAAATCGTCGCCGGAAGATTCGAACTCGACCGGGTTTACGTTTCAACATTTTTGCGCCTTGGTCGCCGAGTTTAGCGTTGATGGATGCGATGATTTTAACAACGGTACTATGAGGGTGTCTTTTACGAGCGGGTTACTTTTAAGAAGCCGAAATCTGCTTGGTGTCGTTATTAAACCAGTTACGACGGTTATAGGTAGTTATTTCGAAAGAACATTTTTTTTGGTAGATGTTTTTGATTATTTGAAATAAAACTAAAATTTCGAAATTTTGAAGAATTCGATACTTAAGTATGTAATGTTATTCATTAATGTTACTTAAAGTCGTCGAAAATTTTGTGGTCTATGGTCAAATTTGACAAATAAGCTATACTTTTTTTTGATTTTTTAATGAAAATAATATCTTTTATAATCTATATGTCAAGTTTGACGATTTTATAGATCCTTATTAGTGTTGGTTCTTATGGTTCAAATGATTCTAGTTCTAGATCCAGTGTTAGTACAGTACAAATACACAATAATTTGGAGATGAGCAAGCCAAATTATTGTGTATTTGTACTGTACTAATACTGGATCTAGAACTAGAAAGTTTTGGGTTTAGCTGTGCGTCTTCAAACTTGACTTTGATTATTCTAAAAAACTTGACACTCTAGAAGATGCGAAATGCTTCCAAAAGACTTGATGTTTGATTTAGAAAGTTTGAAACACTTCCGACTTAATACTGATTCTAGAAAACTTAATATTGCTACCAGAAGATTTGTAATCCTTCCAGAAAATTTGAAATGCTTCCAAAACATTTAGAATTATGTCTGGAACACTTGAAATGTTTCCAAAATACTTGAAACTGCTTCTGGAACATTAAAATGCTTCCAGAAGACTTGTTACTACTTTTAGCTGATTTGAAATATTTCCAGAAGACTTGAAATGTCTGTAGAAGACTTGACACTGCTTCTAGAAGATGCAAAATGCTTGCAAAATACTTGATGTTCGATCTAGAAAACTTGAAACACTTCCAGAAGACTTAATACTGTTTCTAGAAGGCTTAATATTACTGCCAGAAGATATGTAATTTTTCCAGAAAATTTGAAATGGTTCCAAAATACTTAACATTGCTTCTGGAAGACTTGAAATATTTCCAAAATACTTGATATTGCATCTGGAACATTTAAAATGTTTCCAGAAGACTTAAAGTGCCTCTAGAAGACTTGACACTGCTTCTAGAAGATGCAAAATGCTTGCGAAATACTTGATGTTCGATCTAGAAAACTTGAAACACTTCCAGAAGACTTAATACTGTTTCTAAAAGGCTTAATGTTACTACCAGAAGATATGCAATTCTTCCAGAAAATTTGAAATGGTTCCAAAATACTTGACATTGCTTCTGGAAGACTTGAAATATTTCCAAAATGCTTGATACTGCATCTGGAACATTTAAAATGTTTCCAGAAGACTTAAAGTGCCTCTAGAAGACTTGACACTGCTTCTAGAAGATGCAAAATACTTTAAAAGAGTTGATATTACATCTAGGAACCTTGAAATACTTTCAGAAGACTTAATATTGCTGCCAGAAGATTTGTAATTCTTTCAGAAAATTTGAAATACTTCCAAAACACTTGACGTTGCCTCTGGAAGATATGATATGATTGCAGATGACTTGGTACTGCTTCTAAAATGATATTGCTTCCAGAAGATTATCCGGAAATCTATTTTCGTACATCTGGTCGTATACAGAAGGCTCAGAGTAATTGTCTTAGATACATATATGGCATTAGTAAATTTGATGAGTTTCTCAAAAGGTTGAGGATGCAGGAGGATGTAGCTTATTCTTGTCTTTAGCTATCTTTATGACAAAATTATTTTTAAAGCAGCAAAGTACCCACCAAAGTATAGAACGTCTCTGTTTTATAGATCCTTTATGTACCATGTACATAAATGATGAATTTTTAGATTATTTGCGTCAAGATTTTGCATTTTGTCCAATAGTATTTATTATTTTCAAAGCAAACTCAAATAATTTATCAACTGTATCTTGTTTTTGGCTTAATTTTTAGCCTCCTAGAAGCAGTAGCCAGTCTTTTGCAAATATTTCAAATTTTCCAAAAGCAGTGTCAAATGTTCTGAAAGCATTTTAATTCATCTAAAATCAGTATCAAGTCTTCCAGAGGCAAAATCTAATTTTCTGGAAGCAATTCTAGTCTTCTAGAACAGGCATCAAATCTTCTAAAAATATTGCCAGTTTTCTGGAAGCAGTTTTAATCTTTTGGAAGCAATTCAAGTCTGTTAGAAGCAGTTTCAAGTCTTTTGATAGCAGTACCAAGTTTTCCGGAGACGATATCAAGTCTTTTGGACGCAATTCCATTCTTCTAGAACCGGTATCAAATTTTCTGGTCGTATTGCAAATCTTCTGGAAGCAGTTCAATTCTTCTGGAAGCATTTCAAGTCTGTTGGAGATAGTTTCAAGTCTTTTGGAAGCAGTACTAAGTCTTCCAGAGGCAATATCTAGTTTTCTGGAAGCAATTGTGGTCTTCTAGCACCGGTATCAAATCTTCTAAAAGTATTGCTAATCTTTTGGAAGCAGTTCAATTCTTCTGGTAGCATTTCAAGTCTGTTAGAAGCAGTTTCAAGTCTTTTGAAAGCAGTACCAAGTCTTCCAGAGGCAATATAAAATCAAAGAAATCATCAAAAATTTTTATATCTAAAAACGATTCTAGATTAATTTTGGATCAATAATTTTAGTTTTATCATAAAACCTAAATAAATCAATTTTATTAATTTATGCAAATTACAAAGCTTCTTTTTCAAAAAATAATTTTAATAGCACCATTTTTCTTTTAGACAAAAATTAATCCTCAAAAATTTTTTAACTCAAATCTATCAAAATCAATTTTAATTTCGTTTTTATTTATTTATGCAGATTACAGATTCTTAAAAGCTTTTTAACCTTTAATTTATTCGTTTTTCTTTAAAATGTTTTCATTTAAATTAATTTGATGATTTTGTTGTAGCTTGGGTAAGTCAACCTTTACAATCATCACGATATCAACCTGACAACAGTTTAATAACAAACAGAAATGTGATGACGAATCCGCGGGAGACCCACGATATCTTCCTCGGCGGTTCTTGTCACACAACCAGCCGAAGATGGAGGTTACAAGCGGAACATTTCATTTCAAAACGCGGATTGTCCTATTATAACCCGACGCCTTGTTCGAATTTATCGAATTATCAAAATTTAAACGGGAATATATTGAGGTCGACGTCGTTGTATTTGTTCTCAAACAATTCGTTTTACGACGACGAGCCTTTGGATGATAGCACCGTTTTGCAATGGAGGAAAGCGATCGATCGGAGTCGCGTTTTGTTGTTCGTCGTTTCGAATGAGACGAGATGTTTAACGACGATGATTATGGCCGCTTATTATATCGGTTTGAATCGAAAGGTCGTTTTGTGCGTGCAACATTTAGGTGAGGATGATATCGAGGTGGGTAACGAAAAGCTAAGTAAACAGGCGGTTAAGGATTATAATAGGGGGAGGGTTTATTTGACGGATTTAGCAAAACGGAAACAAGTTCCAGTATTTGAGAATGTTACGATGGCTGTCCAATGCGCTGTAGATGAATGTGAAAAAAGTCGAAGGTAGGGGTTGAAAAAAGATGTTGTGTGGGTAATTTTTTGAAAAATTTGTCTGTGAAAATTGTTTGATTAAGTTCTCATCACGTTTTATACTTAATTATTAAAAGTATGTGTACTTATTGTGGTTAAAAATAATTGGGTGTGTATAATTTGTGATGGAAATTTATTGAAACTGAAGATGTACGTTATATTTTTTGTTAATTATTTATTAATTTATAGCTATTATTATTAGATTATATATATTTTTTTGGATAAAATCGCTGATTTCATTCGAAATGAATCTTAATCGAAAGGACTATGGCTTATTGTGTACGCGCGATTTTTTTTTAATTAATTAAATTTTTTTTTGAGATAAAATTGCGCGATTTGAACAAGACGCAATTGTAATTTTTTCCTTATAGGCAGCTAATAAATCAATTATTAATTAATTAAATTTAAAAATTGAAAAGCACCAAAAAAGAAAGATTTTTTTAACAATCTGATTTTTTTGTTTAACAAATTGATATTATTTTGATATATTTTTATATTTACATCACCCATAAATAATAAAAATAATCAAGGTTTATATTAAACATCCCAAATAAAGGAGCCATATTGAATGTATTAATCTCAATTTTAATCACAATCAATATCGTCTCGTCTTTATCAATTAATTTAACTAAATATCACCTTGATATAATTTTTGTATTTTCTCATTTTGTTTTTTTTCCACATCACTTAACAATATTCAATACGTAACACCACTATATTTTTTTTTGTTCACATTTAAAGGTCTAAATAATCTAAAAGGGTTGTATTATGAACTTGTAAAAGGTATATTACGAAAAAAATAAGTGTCATACTGCCAAATTGGATGAATTTGGTGCGATGAGCCGACTTTTTCATTTTGGAAATGAAACGTTGGTTCTTATTGGGATAGGAAAAGTACCTGAATTTATTATGATAAGCGGAAGCAAGAATTTAATAAAATGCGAATCTCTCGGTATATTATTAATTATTACGTGTAGGATGTAACGTTTAAAGAAATAGAGCAACCGTTTTTGTTTTTGTCAAATAGAAATGGTCGTAAATAACTATATTAATATTTAAATGAATTAAAAAAAGCCCTCCCGATACATTATTAGGGATTGTATTATATTGTTTAGTTAATTAATCACAAATAAAAAAAATAAAAGTAATTACCACATAAAAATAGGAAATAGGCGACAGGTTTTTTCTTCTAATTTTTTTTTGTGTACATTTCGAGACTAAATGCTGTTTGTTACGATTTATCTATTTTAATTATTGTAATATTTATTTGTATTTTCTAATGTCTAATAAAGAATTGTAAAATTTAAATTTGAATCATTTTGGAGTGCCACCTTGTGTTATTGATTAAATATTACCCGTTTTTTTTCATGAAATAAAAATGGTGCTATCTACCTTTTTTCTTCTTCAAACTTACAAAGATTTGATGGTCTCAAAGTTAACCCAAATTTAACATTTTTTAAATGTTTGTTCTTGAATGCCGTCCTAAACCTAATTTATTCGCGACTCTAACTGGACAAAATTATTTTATGAGCTTAATAAGAGTTAGAATGCTAGAATATTATCGAAATCTGAGCCTAGATTCATAATCAGCACCCCAAAAGATCTCACCACCTCCAAGTTTTATCAAAAAGTCGAAAGAAAATGAAAAAGTATATTCACGTTTAATTGAAAAATTTTTGTTATATCTCAAATTGTGCTTGAAGAATTTTTAAATTTCCGTGATACAACACCCTCTCTTATATTTGACTAATTTGGACTTCTCTTATGACCAAAAGAAATATCATCGAGATATTATACCATCGCGTTTCTTCTTCTGTCTCGATTCTTACATTTAAATAAATATTTGTTTAATATTACTCTCCAGACAGTTAAATAACATCGTAGAGATTAAATTATTTTATAGATGATTCAGTACATTACTTACTTCGCATAATCAGCTTTGCAGTAAACAGCTCTATCTCGTATGAAGCAAGACGGCCTATCAAGTTGTAACTGGCAAACGCAACACCTAAGGCACCGAGCGTGCCAACTCCTCCCAGATACTTCCAGCAAAAATTGGGATCTCCGCAAGCTAAACAAATCCGAAATTCAGTCTGAAATACAAAGAGAAAATAATTTAATATATTTTTTTCTTTGAAAATGGTATTCACAGATTAACGGCGTCCGTATATCATCGATCATCGACTAATTGACCGCGTGTACAAATATAATAATAAAGTCCGGGAATCCGGCACCTGTCAGTCTTTCGGATCCCAACGTCTTGGGGCCCCCCATTATTGACTGCCGTCAGGGGGGTCTCACGAGGGTCGCGGCCGTAGATGGCCGCACCGAAACCTGTCGCTGAAAGTCTTCGACAAGGTGACTTATGGATTCGATTACGGCACGTCGCTGAAAGGGACAGATTTCAGCGATTTGTCACCGATTCAACGCGAGTAAAAAACTTGAACTGCTGACTTGATATGTCAGCAGTTCAAGTCTTTTGTAAACATTTCAAATTTTTTGGAGTCAATATCAAGTCATTTAGAAGCAGTATCAAGTCGTGTGGAAGCAGATCAAGCTTTCTAGAAGCAGTATCATGTCTTCTGGAAGAAGCAGTGTTAAGTCTCTTCAATCAAACCTTCCTAAATCAACTCAACCCAACCCAGTAAATTGTCAAAAAATTAATGTTCTCAAAGTCTATCCTAATTTTAAATGTTTATGCCAACTTATGCTGTTTCAGTTAATTTTTCTGTCACTTCCAAAAGACCTGAATTGCTTGCAGAAAACTTTAACTGTTCCCAAAAGATTTGATACTGCTTCTAAATGATGAATAGATTCGCAAGATGGCGGGCGATGAACACGCGAATCTCGTTACGAGTGATAAAAATTGTGAAAACAGTGAAACTAAATTGATTACTTGTAATTATTGCAAGGCAAAATTACTTCAAGGAGTAAAATGTCCAATAATTGGTTACAAATTTCATCCTACCTGTTATGATAGAGCAAAGGAAAAACTTAGAAGATTGTGGGAAGGAAAATCCGAAAATAATGGTGAAGTACAACAGCTGCAATACACCATAAATCTCCAAAAAACTTTAATTGAGGAATTAAAAGATAAAAATAAGTTACTTCAAGAAAATACTCAATTATTACAAGAAAAATTCAAGGTTAGCTTGGCAACTAAAACCAAAGTACAGGTCAGTGACCCGAAAACTTGTTTACAAACCACATCTCAAAATTTAAAACCTAAAAGTTACAGCGCAATCTGTGAAGAAGTAGCAGGAACTTCAAAGTCAAGATCTACGAAGAAAGATAGCACAACTACTGAAAGAAATAACAATAATTCAAAATATAAACAAAATGCACAAAAATCTTGTGAGGTGAATCAACTTATGAAAGATCAAGAAAAGTTAGCACATGAAATAATTTATATAAATAATGACGAATGGCAACAACCTAAAACTAGGAAGAAACCCAATAAACCTGAAGTGAATAAAAAGTCTGAAATAAATAAGAAACACGTAATAATTGGTGAAGCAAAAGTAAATACTTTAAAAAGTGCTCCAAAAAAGGCATTTATCTACGTGGGTCGATTGGATTCCTTAACTAAGCCGGAAAATATAGAGGAAATTTTAAAAGAAGAATTTCCCGAAATAGTTTGTGAACAAATTACATCCAAGTACCCTCAATATTATTCATCATTTAAAATCACGTGTGATTTGGTAAATTTCGAAAAAATTATGGATGCACGGAGGTGGCCGTATGGTTCATACCTTACACGATTTTTTCACCCACGGAAGAAAACGTTAGATCAAAACCAATAGCAACCACAGTTAGAACTGGTTATAGACACCGGAATAAAAGAGGTTGATACCAAAAAAAGCTCATTAATATTACTCAATATAAATGTTCAGTCACTTTTAAATAAAATTGATGTGCTTAACGAAATATTGTACTGTTATGACGTAGATGTTGTATGTGTTACGGAGCACTGGTGTTCAGAGGAAAATATTGGTAATATTTATCTGCAGAACTATCAATTGACAGCATGTTTTGTTAGAAAACAATATAAGCGAGGGGGTGTTGCAATATTTACAAAAAAAGGTTTACCAGCAAAGGAATTACATGAAATAAAAACAAATTCTATTGAAAGGGACATAGAGATATGTGGGATAAAATTGGGGAAAAAATTTATAATATCAATTTATAGATCACCAGACGGCAATTTATATAAATTTAATGAAGGTTTTTACACTATACTAGAAAAAATAAAATGCTCATTTACGAACGTTTTTATTGCTGGTGATTACAATATCAATTTCATGCAAACTAGCACAATACAAACTGAGTTTGAAGAATTATGTGCTTCCTTTGGGTATCATGTGTTAACCAGAGAGGCTTCCAGAGTTACATGTAACACAAAATCATGTATAGACAACATAATAACTAACACTCAGAGCGATACTCAGCATGTTAGAACAATTAACCTACATTTGGCCGATCATTTCGGACAATTATTGACCATCGATTCGAAAAATATCTTCAATCAAAGTAGTCTCCAAAGGCAAAGATTAATATCTAGAGAAAACATATTAAAATTTGAATGTAAAGTAAGGGAAAATGATTGGATATCTGTCCTTGAAGGGTTGAAGTCCGATTTTAACAAATTTCACAAGCGCTTGTTGGAAATTTTTGAACAATGTTTTCCAATTGTAGTAAGAAGGTGGGAAAATGTTGCTAGAAAACCAGTCAAATGGTGGTCAAAAGAATTACGCCAAATGAAATATACTTTGGAAGCACTATGGGTTATTAATCAGGTTAAGAAAGATCAACCATCATCAGAAATATACAAACGATACAAAAAAGAATACCTAAAAAAAGCAAAAGATACCAAAAGATTCCACATTACCAGGGAGATTAATGAGTCTGATAATAAACAGAAGACAGTATGGAAAGTAATAAAAAGAGAAAGTAACAGAACGCAAATCACCTCAAAAGATGGTAATATCACGGTAGAAGAGTTGAACGACTTCTTTACCAGCATCGGTGAGCATACATCAGCAATGATCCCTCAGGCGAGTTGTCCATACAGTTTGCTCCAAAACATGTCTTACACTACACGATATTCATTATTTTTTCAACCTACTACTAAAGAAGAAGTAATGTGGATAGTTCATAAAATGAAAAATAAAGCAACTCCGGATGCGTATGGGTTTTCCGTGAAAATACTGAAAATAGTTATACCATATATAGCTGATGCTGTTTCCATTATGATTAATAATTCTTTTTTATATGGACATTTTCCTGACCTATTGAAAAAAGCTAGAATTGCTCCCATCTATAAAAGTGGTGATCGAAACGATTTGAAGAATTATAGACCAGTTTCAATTCTTCCTACACTATCAAAGATATGGGAAGTTGCCATACGTAACCGTATAGAAGAACACTTTGATAGCAGCAGTATGTGGAACGAAAATCACCACGGCTTCCGCAGACAAAGATCGACGATAACTGCAGGGGCAAGCATTCTCGGATCTATATTAGAAGCTTTTGATAAAAACTTGAAGATAGAAGCAGCATTTTGTGACCTCAGTAAGGCGTTCGATACAGTTGACCACAGGATACTGTTGGGAAAGTTAAGCTACTATGGCATAAGAGGCGTTGCTAATAAAATAATGGAATCCTATCTAACAGATCGTACACAATACACTGAGTGGAACAATGGAAGATCCGGTGAAAGCATGGTACATGTGGGTGTTCCGCAGGGTTCAGTGCTTGGTCCTTTGCTATACATTATATACACCAACGATTTACCAATAAACGTATTATAATATTACAGAAGAAGGTCTACACAGAAAAACTGTAACTTCAATGCAGGACGCAGAAATTTGGTTTAATAGCAATAAAGTCATGCTAAATAGAGAGAAAACAAAGATTATGAAGTTTTGTACGCGACTTGAAGGGGAAAGAGAAACCGTAAAATTTCTGGGAATTGTGTTAGATAGTACCCTTACCTTTCAAAACCATGTACAGTATATGTCCGGTAAGCTCAGTTCAATAATCTACACTATCAGGGTATTAAATAGAACAGCAACGTATGAAGCGGCTCGTCAAGCTTACTTTTCACTCTTTCACAGTGCTGCGACATACGGAATCCTTCTGTGGGGCGCATCTCCTCATGCACGAAAAATATTTATAAAGCAAAAAGAAGCAGTAAGAGCTCTTTACAAATTAAATTCTAAAGAAAGCTGTAGGAATGTATTCAAAAGTAATATACTTACCATCCCAGCAGAATATATATTTGTGTGTATTATGTACGTGCACGAAAGAAAGGAGCAATGGGAGAAAGGATCCAATGTTCACTGCTATAAAACTAGAAATGCAGAAGAGTTTCGACCACCTAAACGCCGTTTGCGGCATGGAATTGATTATGTTGGAGTCCGTCTGTACAATAAATTACCGGAGTATATTAAGATAATGTCACGGAAAACATTTAAAAAAACAGTGAAAAGTATACTACTGAATGGTGGGTTTTATTCAGTAGACGAATATTTGGAAGCTGAAATTGTGTGATTTGTGTCATTATATTTATATATTCAGAATGTGACGAGCCGAATATTCTTTTGTTTGTATGAATTTTTAGGCAATAAAGATTATTATTATTATTATTATTAATGTTTTGATATTAACTTCAAAAAACTTCAAATGCTTCCAAAAAACTTGAAATGCTTCCTGAAGACGTGATATGTTAGCAGTGCAAGTCTTTTGTAAACATTTCAATTTTTTTTTGAGTCAATATCAAGTTATTTAGAAGCAGTATCAAGTCTTATGGAAGCAGATCAAACCTTCTAGAAGCAGTATCATGTCTTCTGGACGAAGCAGTGTCAAGTCTCTTCAATCAAACCTTCCTAAATCAACTCAACCCAACCCAGTAAATTGTCAAAAAATTGATGTTCTCAAAGTCTATCCAAATTTTAAATGTTTATGCCAACTTATGCTGTTTGAGTTAATTTTTCTGTCACTTCCAAAAGACCTGAATTGCTTGCAGAAAACTTTAACTGTTCCCAAAAGATTTGATACTGCTTCTAAATGTTTTGATATTAATTCCAAAAAACTTCAAATGCTTGCAAAAAACTTGAAATGCTTCCTGAAGACGTGATATGTTAGCAGTGCAAGTCTTTTGTAAACATTTCAATTTTTTTTTGAGTCAATATCAAGTTATTTAGAAGCAGTATCAAGTCTTATGGAAGCAGATCAAACCTTCTAGAAGCAGTATCATGTCTTCTGGACGAAGCAGTGTCAAGTCTCTTCAATCAAACCTTCCTAAATCAACTCAACCCAACCCAGTAAATTGTCAAAAAATTGATGTTCTCAAAGTCTATCCAAATTTTAAATGTTTATGCCAACTTATGCTGTTTGAGTTAATTTTTCTGTCACTTCCAAAAGACCTGAATTGCTTGCAGAAAACTTTAACTGTTCCCAAAAGATTTGATACTGCTTCTAAATGTTTTGATATTAATTCCAAAAAACTTCAAATGCTTGCAAAAAACTTGAAATGCTTCCTGAAGACGTGATATGTTAGCAGTGCAAGTCTTTTGTAAACATTTCAATTTTTTTTTGAGTCAATATCAAGTTATTTAGAAGCAGTATCAAGTCTTATGGAAGCAGATCAAACCTTCTAGAAGCAGTATCATGTCTTCTGGACGAAGCAGTGTCAAGTCTCTTCAATCAAACCTTCCTAAATCAACTCAACCCAACCCAGTAAATTGTCAAAAAATTGATGTTCTCAAAGTCTATCCAAATTTTAAATGTTTATGCCAACTTATGCTGTTTGAGTTAATTTTTCTGTCACTTCCAAAAGACCTGAATTGCTTGCAGAAAACTTTAACTGTTCCCAAAAGATTTGATACTGCTTCTAAATGTTTTGATATTAATTCCAAAAAACTTCAAATGCTTGCAAAAAACTTGAAATGCTTCCTGAAGACGTGATATGTTAGCAGTGCAAGTCTTTTGTAAACATTTCAATTTTTTTTTGAGTCAATATCAAGTTATTTAGAAGCAGTATCAAGTCTTATGGAAGCAGATCAAACCTTCTAGAAGCAGTATCATGTCTTCTGGACGAAGCAGTGTCAAGTCTCTTCAATCAAACCTTCCTAAATCAACTCAACCCAACCCAGTAAATTGTCAAAAAATTGATGTTCTCAAAGTCTATCCAAATTTTAAATGTTTATGCCAACTTATGCTGTTTGAGTTAATTTTTCTGTCACTTCCAAAAGACCTGAATTGCTTGCAGAAAACTTTAACTGTTCCCAAAAGATTTGATACTGCTTCTAAATGTTTTGATATTAATTCCAAAAAACTTCAAATGCTTGCAAAAAACTTGAAATGCTTCCTGAAGACGTGATATGTTAGCAGTGCAAGTCTTTTGTAAACATTTCAATTTTTTTTTGAGTCAATATCAAGTTATTTAGAAGCAGTATCAAGTCTTATGGAAGCAGATCAAACCTTCTAGAAGCAGTATCATGTCTTCTGGACGAAGCAGTGTCAAGTCTCTTCAATCAAACCTTCCTAAATCAACTCAACCCAATCCAGTAAATTGTCAAAAAATTGATGTTCTCAAAGTCTATACAAATTTTAAATGTTTATGCCAACTTATGCTGTTTGAGTTAATTTTTCTGTCACTTCCAAAAGACCTGAATTGCTTGCAGAAAACTTTAACTGTTCCCAAAAGATTTGATACTGCTTCTAAATGTTTTGATATTAATTCCAAAAAACTTCAAATGCTTGCAAAAAACTTGAAATGCTTCCTGAAGACGTGATATGTTAGCAGTGCAAGTCTTTTGTAAACATTTCAATTTTTTTTTGAGTCAATATCAAGTTATTTAGAAGCAGTATCAAGTCTTATGGAAGCAGATCAAACCTTCTAGAAGCAGTATCATGTCTTCTGGACGAAGCAGTGTCAAGTCTCTTCAATCAAACCTTCCTAAATCAACTCAACCCAACCCAGTAAATTGTCAAAAAATTGATGTTCTCAAAGTCTATCCAAATTTTAAATGTTTATGCCAACTTATGCTGTTTGAGTTAATTTTTCTGTCACTTCCAAAAGACCTGAATTGCTTGCAGAAAACTTTAACTGTTCCCAAAAGATTTGATACTGCTTCTAAATGTTTTGATATTAATTCCAAAAAACTTCAAATGCTTGCAAAAAACTTGAAATGCTTCCTGAAGACGTGATATGTTAGCAGTGCAAGTCTTTTGTAAACATTTCAATTTTTTTTGGAATCAATATCAAGTTATATAGAAGCAGTATCAAGTCTTATGGAAGCAGATCAAACCTTCTAGAAGCAGTATCATGTCTTCTGGAAGAAGCAGTGTCAAGTCTCTTCAATCAAACCTTCCTAAATCAACTCAACCCAACCCAGTAAATTGTCAAAAAATTGATGTTCTCAAAGTCAATCCAAATTTTAAATGTTTATGCCAACTTATGCTGTTTAAGTTAATTTTTCTGTCACTTCCAAAAGACCTGAATTGCTTGCAGAAAACTACAACTTTTTCCAAAAGATTTGATACTGCTTCTAAATGTTTTGATATTAACTCCAAAAAACTTCAAATGCTTCCAAAAAACTTGAAATGCTTCCTGAAGACGTGATATGTTAGCAGTGCAAGTCTTTTGTAAACATTTCATTTTTTTTTGGAGTCAATATCAAGTTATTTAGAAGCAGTATCAAGTCTTATGGAAGCAGATCAAACCTTCTAGAAGCAGTATCATGTCTTCTGGAAGAAGCAGTGTCAAGTCTCTTCAATCAAACCTTCCTAAATCAACTCAACCCAACCCAGTAAATTGTCAAAAAATTAATGTTCTCAAAGTCTATCCTAATTTTAAATGTTTATGCCAACTTATGCTGTTTCAGTTAATTTTTCTGTCACTTCCAAAAGACCTGAATTGCTTGCAGAAAACTTTAACTGTTCCCAAAAGATTTGATACTGCTTCTAAATGTTTTGATATTAATTCCAAAAAACTTCAAATGCTTGCAAAAAACTTGAAATGCTTCCTGAAGACGTGATATGTTAGCAGTGCAAGTCTTTTGTAAACATTTCATTTTTTTTTGGAGTCAATATCAAGTTATTTAGAAGCAGTATCAAGTCTTATGGAAGCAGATCAAACCTTCTAGAAGCAGTATCATGTCTTCTGGAAGAAGCAGTGTCAAGTCTCTTCAATCAAACCTTCCTAAATCAACTCAACCCAACCCAGTAAATTGTCAAAAAATTAATGTTCTCAAAGTCTATCCTAATTTTAAATGTTTATGCCAACTTATGCTGTTTCAGTTAATTTTTCTGTCACTTCCAAAAGACCTGAATTGCTTGCAGAAAACTTTAACTGTTCCCAAAAGATTTGATACTGCTTCTAAATGTTTTGATATTAATTCCAAAAAACTTCAAATGCTTGCAAAAAACTTGAAATGCTTCCTGAAGACGTGATATGTTAGCAGTGCAAGTCTTTTGTAAACATTTCATTTTTTTTTGGAGTCAATATCAAGTTATTTAGAAGCAGTATCAAGTCTTATGGAAGCAGATCAAACCTTCTAGAAGCAGTATCATGTCTTCTGGAAGAAGCAGTGTCAAGTCTCTTCAATCAAACCTTCCTAAATCAACTCAACCCAACCCAGTAAATTGTCAAAAAATTGATGTTCTCAAAGTCAATCCAAATTTTAAATGTTTATGCCAACTTATGCTGTTTAAGTTAATTTTTCTGTCACTTCCAAAAGACCTGAATTGCTTGCAGAAAACTACAACTTTTTCCAAAAGATTTGATACTGCTTCTAAATGTTTTGATATTAACTCCAAAAAACTTCAAATGCTTCCAAAAAACTTGAAATGCTTCCTGAAGACGTGATATGTTAGCAGTGCAAGTCTTTTGTAAACATTTCATTTTTTTTTTGGAGTCAATATCAAGTTATTTAGAAGCAGTATCAAGTCTTATGGAAGCAGATCAAACCTTCTAGAAGCAGTATCATGTCTTCTGGAAGAAGCAGTGTCAAGTCTCTTCAATCAAACCTTCCTAAATCAACTCAACCCAACCCAGTAAATTGTCAAAAAATTAATGTTCTCAAAGTCTATCCTAATTTTAAATGTTTATGCCAACTTATGCTGTTTCAGTTAATTTTTCTGTCACTTCCAAAAGACCTGAATTGCTTGCAGAAAACTTTAACTGTTCCCAAAAGATTTGATACTGCTTCTAAATGTTTTGATATTAATTCCAAAAAACTTCAAATGCTTGCAAAAAACTTGAAATGCTTCCTGAAGACGTGATATGTTAGCAGTGCAAGTCTTTTGTAAACATTTCATTTTTTTTTGGAGTCAATATCAAGTTATTTAGAAGCAGTATCAAGTCTTATGGAAGCAGATCAAACCTTCTAGAAGCAGTATCATGTCTTCTGGAAGAAGCAGTGTCAAGTCTCTTCAATCAAACCTTCCTAAATCAACTCAACCCAACCCAGTAAATTGTCAAAAAATTGATGTTCTCAAAGTCAATCCAAATTTTAAATGTTTATGCCAACTTATGCTGTTTAAGTTAATTTTTCTGTCACTTCCAAAAGACCTGAATTGCTTGCAGAAAACTACAACTTTTTCCAAAAGATTTGATACTGCTTCTAAATGTTTTGATATTAACTCCAAAAAACTTCAAATGCTTCCAAAAAACTTGAAATGCTTCCTGAAGACGTGATATGTTAGCAGTGCAAGTCTTTTGTAAACATTTCATTTTTTTTTTGGAGTCAATATCAAGTTATTTAGAAGCAGTATCAAGTCTTATGGAAGCAGATCAAACCTTCTAGAAGCAGTATCATGTCTTCTGGAAGAAGCAGTGTCAAGTCTCTTCAATCAAACCTTCCTAAATCAACTCAACCCAACCCAGTAAATTGTCAAAAAATTAATGTTCTCAAAGTCTATCCTAATTTTAAATGTTTATGCCAACTTATGCTGTTTCAGTTAATTTTTCTGTCACTTCCAAAAGACCTGAATTGCTTGCAGAAAACTTTAACTGTTCCCAAAAGATTTGATACTGCTTCTAAATGTTTTGATATTAATTCCAAAAAACTTCAAATGCTTGCAAAAAACTTGAAATGCTTCCTGAAGACGTGATATGTTAGCAGTTTAAGTCTTTTGTAAACATTTCAATTTTTTTTGAGTCAATATCAAGTTATTTAGAATCAGTATCAAGTCTTATGGAAGCAGATCAAACCTTTTAGAAGCAGTATCATGTCTTCTGGACGAAGCAGTGTCAAGTCTTTTCAATCAAACCTTCCTAAATCAACTAAACCCAACCCAATAAATTGTCAAAAAATTGATGTTCTCAAAGTCTATCCAAACTTTAAATGTTTATGCCAACTTATGCTGCTTAAGTTAATTTTTCTGTCACTTCCAAAAGACCTGAATTGTTTGCAGAAAACTTTAACTATTTCCAAAAGACTTAATACTGCTTCTAAATGATTTGTTATTAACTCCAAAAAAATTCAAATATTTCCAAAAAACTTGAAATGTTTCCAGAAAACGTGATATGTCAGCAGTTCAAGTCTTTTGTAAACATTTCAAATTTTTTTGGGGTCAATATCAAGTTATTTAGAAGCAGTATCAAGTCTTGTGGAAGCAGATCAAGTCTTCTAGAAGCAGTATCATGTCTTCTGGACGAAGCAGTGTCAAGTCTTTTCAATCAAACCTTCCTAAATCAACTAAACCCAACCCAATAAATTGTTAAAAAATTGATGTTCTCAAAGTCTATCCAAACTTTAAATGTTTATGCCAACTTATGCTGCTTAAGTTAATTTTTCTGTCACTTCCAAAAGACCTGAATTGTTTGCAGAAAACTTTAACTATTTCCAAAAGACTTAATACTGCTTCTAAATGATTTGTTATTAACTCCAAAAAAATTCAAATATTTCCAAAAAACTTGAAATGTTTCCAGAAAACGTGATATGTCAGCAGTTCAAGTCTTTTGTAAACATTTCAAATTTTTTTGGGGTCAATATCAAGTTATTTAGAAGCAGTATCAAGTCTTATGGAAGCAGATCAAACCTTCTAGAAGCAGTATCATGTCTTCTGGACGAAGCAGTGTCAAGTCTTTTCAATCAAACCTTCCTAAATCAACTAAACCCAACCCAATAAATTGTCAAAAAATTGATGTTCTCAAAGTCTATCCAAACTTTAAATGTTTATGCCAACTTATGCTGCTTAAGTTAATTTTTCTGTCACTTCCAAAAGACCTGAATTGTTTGCAGAAAACTTTAACTATTTCCAAAAGACTTGATACTGCTTCTAAATGATTTGTTATTAACTCCAAAAAACTTCAAATATTTCAAAAAAACTTGAAATGTTTCCAGAAAACGTGATATGTCAGCAGTTCAAGTCTTTTGTAAACATTTCAAATTTTTTTGGGGTCAATATCAAGTTATTTAGAAGCAGTATCAAGTCTTGTGGAAGCAGATCAAGTCTTCTAGAAGCAGTATCATGTCTTCTGGACGAAGCAGTGTCAAGTCTTTTCAATCAAACCTTCCTAAATCAACTAAACCCAACCCAATAAATTGTCAAAAAATTGATGTTCTCAAAGTCTATCCAAACTTTAAATGTTTATGCCAACTTATGCTGCTTAAGTTAATTTTTCTGTCACTTCCAAAAGACCTGAATTGTTTGCAGAAAACTTTAACTGTTCCCAAAAGATTTGATACTGCTTCTAAATGTTTTGATATTAACTAAAAAAACTTCAAATGCTTCCAAAAAACTTGAAATGCTTCCTGAAGACGTGATATGTTAGCAGTGCAAGTCTTTTGTAAACATTTCAATTTTTTTTTGGAGTCAATATCAAGTTATTTAGAAGCAGTATCAAGTCTTATGGAAGCAGATCAAACCTTCTAGAAGCAGTATCATATCTTCTGGACGAAGCAGTGTCAAGTCTCTTCAATCAAACCTTCCTAAATCAACTTAACCCAACCCAGTAAATTGTCAAAAAATTGATGTTCTCAAAGTCAATCCAAATTTTAAATGTTTATGCCAACTTATGCTGTTTAAGTTAATTTTTCTGTCACTTCCAAAAGACCTGAATTGCTTGCAGAAAACTACAACTTTTTCCAAAAGATTTGATGCTGCTTCTAAATGTTTTGATATTAACTCCAAAAAACTTCAAATGCTTCCAAAAAACTTGAAATGTTTCCAGAAAACGTGATATGTCAGCAGTTCAAATCTTTTGTAAACATTTTAATTTTTTTTGGAATCAATATCAAGTTATTTAGAAGCAGTAATCAAGTCTTATGGAAGCAGATCAAACCTTCTAGAAGCAGTATCACGTCTTCTGGAAGAAGTAGTGTCAAGTCTCTTCAATCAAACCTTCCTAAATCAACTCAACCCAACCCAGTAAATTGTCAAAAAATTGATGTTCTCAAAGTCTATCCAAATTTTAAATGTTTATGCCACCTTATGCTGTTTAAGTTTATTTTTCTGTCACTTCCAAAAGACCTGAATTGCTTGCAGAAAACTTCAACTGTTGACCAATTTATTGGCAGCATGAAGTATTGTGTCTCCAAAGTCCTATTCGTTATTCTAAAGTCTGCTAACAAGATGAGCTATTACATCTTCACACTCCTGTTCTTTATTTAAAGTCTGAAAACTTGTTGGCATAATAAACTGTAACATTTTCAAACTTCTGTTTATTATTATTAGCCTAAAGCCTGCTAACTTGTTGACAGCACGAGCTATAACATCCCAAAATTCCTCTTTATCATCCTAGGGTCTGTGAATTCGGTAGCATCAATTTGCTGTTTCAAAGTCTATATGATGCTTTAATGCCTGCTAACTTTTTGCTTACATTCCTTTGTATAACAATAAATGATTGACAGGTCTCTTCACGCTTTAAATGGGGAAGAAAAACAAATTTCCTGTTTTAACATTCCTTGGTATTACAATAGGAGGCAATCCTTACAGTCCTTCATAATCATCTGATTCCATTAAACCTATTTATTTAGTTGTTTTTAATTTTTGTTTATGTATGATGAAAGAGTGAAATAATGAAATAAAGAGAGTTTGGTGAAGTAGGAAGTTTGTGTCTCGATTTGCATCGTTAAATGGGGTGGTTATCGGGATGCTTTAACTAAAGGCCGGGAGAGATGAGCACGTCGGTGTACAAACGCCGCACTGATTGGCAGTAATTGAGAGAGGAGATCGGCGCGGGGACTCCCCCGGGCGATGCCTCGTCGAATGCCGCAATTTGCGCGAACTAAACCAGCCTAACGAGCCTATTACGTTCGCAAAACCGCTCCCGTTTTGATGATGGACCTATTCATTCGCGCCGCATTTAAAACCGAGAAGTCACTGACCCAAAGGTAATCGTTACAAATTCAGATAATTCAATAAATTTCAAATAAATCGTCTCAATTAAAATTTATTCCGAATTTTTTTTTATGTTTTAACGTTAACGTGAAAGACAGAAAACTGAAGGATTTTGAGGTTGTATTGAATGGGAGGGTTTTTTTTTTGGAGACTACCGGACAATGGGTGAAGAGTCGAAGTCGAGTGGCGGCACGAGGCCCCATTACAAGCAAGAAACCGACGGGATCGCGCATATAATGGTCTTCGGAGAGCCATTAGCGTTGTGCAAAAGCGCCGTTGCACACGAGTCAATGGTAAAAATGGGGAGGGGGCGTTATCGCTCATTGGGCCCCAATGGAGATTGGTTTTGTTACGATTATCTGTACGACGCGATCTTTAAAAGGAATTTCAACAACGACCCAAGTTTTGATTGTGAAGGATTCATTTTTGATCTTTTAATGATCTTTGTGATATTAAAGTAAAATAATTATGAATAGAAAATGTTTTGTGTCTTGTGGTAATTCACTTTTTACTACTTTTTGTATTGCAATTTCATTAGAAGTTGGCAAATTCCTAAACTTTACATTATATCCTAAAATCTGCCAGCATGAATTCTTGCTGTTCGAAACTCTATGTTATATTTAAAAGCTTGCTCTAAACTCTTCGTTATGGCCTTCGTCATGAGTTCTTGTTGTTCGAAACTCTATCTTATATTCAAAAACTTGCTCCAAACTTTTCGTTATGGCCTAAAGTCTGCCAACTTGTTGGCAGCATGAGCTGTCATTGTTCCAAACTCTTCGTTATAGCCTAAAGTCTGCCAACTTGTTGGCAGCATGAGCTGTCATTATTCCAAACTCTTCGTTATGGTTTAAAGTCTGCCAACTTGTTGGCAGCATGAGCTGTCATTGTTCCAAACTCTTCGTTATAGCCTAAAGTCTGCCAACTTGTTGGCAGCATGAGCTGTCATTATTCCAAACTCTTCGTTATGGTTTAAAGTCTGCCAACTTGTTGGCAGCATGAGCTGTCATTGTTCCAAACTCTTCGTCATGGCTTAAAGTCTGCCAACTTGTTGGCAGTATGAGCTGTTATTGTTCCAAACTCTTCGTCATGGCCTAATGTCTACCAACTTGTTGACAGCATGACCTGTTATTGTTCCAAACTCTTCGTTATGGCTTAAAGTCTGCCAACTTGTTGGCAGCATGAGCTGTCATTATTCCAAACTCTTCGTTATGGTTTAAAGTATGCCAACTTGTTGGCAGCATGAGCTGTCATTGTTCCAAACTCTTCGTTATAGCCTAAAGTCTGCCAACTTATTGGCAGCTTGAGCTGTCATTATTCCAAACTCTTCGTTATGGTTTAAAGTCTGCCAACTTGTTGGCAGCATGAGCTGTCATTGTTCCAAACTCTTCGTTATAGCCTAAAGTCTGCCAACTTATTGGCAGCTTGAGCTGTCATTATTCCAAACTCTTCGTTATGGTTTAAAGTCTGCCAACTTGTTGGCAGCATGAGCTGTCATTATTCCAAACTCTTCGTTATGGTTTAAAGTCTGCCAACTTGTTGGCAGCATGAGCTGTCATTGTTCCAAACTCTTCGTTATAGCCTAAAGTCTGCCAACTTGTTGGCAGCATGAGCTGTCATTATTCCAAACTCTTCGTTATGGTTTAAAGTCTGCCAACTTGTTGGCAGCATGAGCTGTCATTGTTCCAAACTCTTCGTCATGGCTTAAAGTCTGCCAACTTGTTGGCAGTATGAGCTGTTATTGTTCCAAACTCTTCGTCATGGCCTAATGTCTACCAACTTGTTGACAGCATGACCTGTTATTGTTCCAAACTCTTCGTTATGGCTTAAAATCTGCCAACTTGTTGGCAGCATGAGCTGTCATTATTCCAAACTCTTCGTTATGGTTTAAAGTATGCCAACTTGTTGGCAGCATGAGCTGTCATTGTTCCAAACTCTTTGTTATAGCCTAAAGTCTGCCAACTTATTGGCAGCTTGAGCTGTCATTATTCCAAACTCTTCGTTATGGCTGAAAGTTTGCCAACTTGTTGGCAGCATGAGCTATCATTGTTCCAAACTCTTCGTTATTGTTTAAAGTCTGCCAACTTGTTGGCAGCATGAGCTGTCATTATTGCAAACTCTTCGTTATGGCTTAAAGTCTGCCAACTTGTTGGCAGCATGAGCTGTCATTGTTCCAAACTCTTCGTTACAGCCTAAAGTCTGCCAACTTATTGGCAGCTTGAGCTGTCATTATTCCAAACTCTTCGTTATGGCTGAAAATTTGCCAACTTGTTGGCAGCATGAGCTATCATTGTTCCAAACTCTTCGTTATTGTTTAAAGTCTGCCAACTTGTTGGCAGCATGAGCTGTTATTGTTCCAAACTCATTGTTGTGGTTTAAAGTCTGCCAACTTGTTGGCAGCATGAGCTGTCATTGTTCCAAACTCTTCGTTATAGCCTAAAGTCTGCCAACTTGTTGGCAGCATGAGCTGTCATTATTGCAAACTCTTCGTTATGGCTTAAAGTCTGCCAACTTGTTGGCAGCATGAGCTGTCATTGTTCCAATCTTCGTTATAGCCTAAAGTCTGCCAACTTGTTGGCAGCATGAGCTGTCATTATTGCAAACTCTTCGTTATGGCTTAAAGTCTGCCAACTTGTTGGCAGCATGAGCTGTCATTGTTCCAAACTCTTTGTTACAGCCTAAAGTCTGCCAACTTATTGGCAGTTTGAGCTGTCATTATTCCAAACTCTTCGTTATGGCTGAAAGTTTGCCAACTTGTTGGCAGCATGAGCTGTCATTGTTCCAAACTCTTCGTTATGGCTGAAAGTTTGCCAACTTGTTGGCAGCATGAGCTGTCATTATTCCAAACTCTTCGTTATGGCTGAAAGTTTGCCAACTTGTTGGCAGCATGAGCTGTCATTGTTCCAAACTCTTCGTTATAGTCTAAAGTCTGCCAACTTGTTGGCAGCATGAGCTGTTATTATTCCAAACTCTTCGTTATGGCTTAAAGTCTGCCAACTTGTTGGTAGCATGAGCTGTTGTTGTTCCAAACTCATTGTTGTGGTTTAAAGTCTGCCAACTTGTTGGCAGCATGAGCTGTTATTGTTCCAAACTCATTGTTGTGGTTTAAAGTCTGCCAACTTGTTGGCAGCATGAGCTGTCATTGTTCCAATCTTCGTTATAGCCTAAAGTCTGCCAACTTGTTGGCAGCATGAGCTGTCATTATTGCAAACTCTTCGTTATGGCTTAAAGTCTGCCAACTTGTTGGCAGCATGAGCTGTCATTGTTCCAAACTCTTTGTTACAGCCTAAAGTCTGCCAACTTTTTGGCAGCTTGAGCTGTCATTATTCCAAACTCTTCGTTATGGCTGAAAGTTTGCCAACTTGTTTGCAGCATGAGCTATCATTGTTCCAAACTCTTCGTTATTGTTTAAAGTCTGCCAACTTGTTGGCAGCATGAGCTGTTATTGTTCCAAACTCATCGTTGTAGTTTAAAGTCTGCCAACTTGTTGGCAGCATGAGCTGTCATTGTTCCAAACTCTTCGTTACAGCCTAAAGTCTGCCAACTTATTGGCAGTTTGAGCTGTCATTATTCCAAACTCTTCGTTATGGCTGAAAATTTGCCAACTTGTTGGCAGCATGAGCTATCATTGTTCCAAACTCTTCGTTATTGTTTAAAGTCTGCCAACTTGTTGGCAGCATGAGCTGTCATTGTTCCAATCTTCGTTATAGCCTAAAGTCTGCCAACTTGTTGGCAGCATGAGCTGTCATTATTGCAAACTCTTCGTTATGGCTTAAAGTCTGCCAACTTGTTGGCAGCATGAGCTGTCATTGTTCCAAACTCTTTGTTACAGCCTAAAGTCTGCCAACTTATTGGCAGTTTGAGCTGTCATTATTCCAAACTCTTCGTTATGGCTGAAGGTTTGCCAACTTGTTGGCAGCATGAGCTGTCATTGTTCCAAACTCTTCGTTATAGTCTAAAGTCTGCCAACTTGTTGGCAGCATGAGCTGTTATTATTCCAAACTCTTCGTTATGGCTTAAAGTCTGCCAACTTGTTGGCAGCATGAGCTGTCATTGTTCCAAACTCTTCGTTATGGCTTAAAGTCTGCCAACTTGTTGGTAGCATGAGCTGTTGTTGTTCCAAACTCTTCGTTATGGCTTAAAGTCTGCCAACTTGTTGGTAACATGAGCAATTATTGTTCCAAACTCTTTGTTATGGCGTAAAATCTGCAAACTTGTTGGCAGCATGAGTTATTGCTGTTCTAAATCCTATATAACATCTTAAAGTCTGCCAACTTGTTGGCAGCATGAGCTATCATTGTTCCAAACTCTTCGTTATGGCTTAAAGTCTGCCAACTTGTTGGCAGCATGAGCTGTCATTGTTCCATACTCTTCGTTATGGCTTAAAGTCTGCCAACTTGTTGGCAGCATCAGCTGTTATTGCTCTAAACTTTTCGTTATAGCCTAAAGTCTGCCAACTTGTTGGCAGCATGAATTATTGCTGTTCTAAATCCTATATAACATTTTAAAGTCTGCCAACTTGTTGGCAGCATGAGCTGTCATTGTTCCAAACTCTTCGTTATGGCTTAAAGTCTGCCAACTTGTTGGCACCATGAGTTGTCATTGTTCCAAACTCTTCATTACAGCCTAAAGTCTATCAACTTGTTGGCAGCATGAACTGTCATTGTTCCAAACTCTTCGTCATGGCTTAAAGTCTGCCAACTTGTTGGCAGTATGAGCTGTTATTGTTCCAAACTCTTCGTCATGGCCTAATGTCTACCAACTTGTTGACAGCATGACCTGTTATTGTTCCAAACTCTTCGTTATGGCTTAAAGTCTGCCAACTTGTTGGTAACATGAGCAATTATTGTCCCAAACTCTTTGTTATGGCGTAAAATCTGCCAACTTGTTGGCAGCATGAGTTCTTGCCGTTCAAAACTTTATGTTATGTTCAAAAGCTGCCAACTTGTTGGCAGCATGAGCAATTATTGTTCTAAACTCTACTTTATATCTTAAAGCCGCCTAATATTGCTGTTACAAATTTTACATTATATTCTAAACCTGCCTACTTGTTGCAGCATGAGTTATTGCTGTTTCAAATCCTATATAATATCCTAAAGTCTGCCAACTTGTTGGCAGCATAATGCTATTACAACAAATAACTGATAGTGTCGATTAGGTCTACCAAACCTTGACAATTCAAGATATTACAAGATATTTATTCAACTTATTGACAGCATGAGCTATTTACATTGCTTCATCCAGAGATAAACCTTGGACACATCAATTATCTGCAGAACTAACGATTTGACAAAGTTCTTTATGTTGATCATCAACAAAATTCATGCAATATCTATGAATATACCCAGAAATGAACTACATGAGGATATCAAGGACTCGTTATGAAAGCCCAAATAGAACAAAATTAGGAGCTGCTCCAACGTCGCAGACTAATGTAGGGTTCAAGATATTATGAAGAAATTAGAGAACACTTAATGAGAAATTGTGAGAAGTAAAACAACCCAATATATCTTAATAGCAATATTGCTGATTCTTATGTCTATGAGATTCATGGTAGCAATAAGAATCTCTAAGAAAAATGCTGTTGTCACGTTTTGTAAAGACCACAGGAAATTAATAAATCATAGGTTCCAAAACATTGATTCCGTATTTCGTGGTTGTTATATATGAATAATTTTTGATGTTTTGATTTTCAATTCAAAAATGACATCGTCCTTTTGAGCCATTTTGCCGAAAAAAAAATCTTTCCTAACTCACAATAACAGCAAAAATTAGTTAACAATTCGCTTCGAAGGTACTTTTCGTTTCATCCCTCGCGTTCTCGCTATCGCTCTCTGTCTTGCTATTTGCAAATATATACAGAGCACTTGAAAGTGGCAGATTTGCCCCGAAATTAGTCGGATAATAGCGCAAGGGGGTTGTGCGAGGCGTGGCTCTTGGTAATCTGGATGGGCGGAGCATTTATACGGGGGTGGTATCTCGTGGATA
This sequence comes from Onthophagus sagittarius, assembly GCA_036711965.1. Lineage (NCBI taxonomy): Eukaryota > Metazoa > Arthropoda > Insecta > Coleoptera > Scarabaeidae > Onthophagus > Onthophagus sagittarius. The sequence continues at coordinate 17,252,377 of JASERS010000010.1, read as the reverse complement.
GGCGATGTATTTACGCCACCACCACCACCGCCGCCGTTGTTACCACCGCCAACAGATTTTCCTACCGGAAGTCGATCCACAACTGCGGTTACGAACGATTTAGAAACAAATTTTCCATTAAATTATCCCACTATTAAGTGATTTTAATATCATTTTTTTTCGCTTCAATAAAAATGTTTAAATAATAAAATACGATAAATTTTTTATCGTGTAGTGCGAAAAATGCATGCTTGAGTGAATCTAACAAAGTGAATATAAAAAATGCAAGAATATAAATCATTTTTGATTAAGGATTTGTTGGGGGACGTTTTGGCGACTTCGGGTGAGTACTAATTTAGTTCTATAAGATTTTCGCTTTGTTTCCTTATTTTATTTAGTTTTTTTTTCATTTTGGGGTGATAAAAGTACTTCTTTTTGTTGTTGTTCTTGGAAAAAAATAATTGGAGAGCGGCTTCATGACTTCGCTTTAATATACGCAAGGCACGGAAACAAAGCTTAATTAATGCCGAAGGCGATCTGGGCACTTGAAGGGACTTTTTCCCAAACGTATTACATCACCTTAGCGAGAAAAACTCGTTTTTTAAAATTACATTTTACAAAATCAGCTTTCAAAATTAAATTAAATTTCTTTTCGAACAATTAGATACCGAAGATTTGGCTCAAACCCAAAGGAACGATACCGACCCGTCGGATTCTCGATTGAGTTCCGAAGAATCTATTATCAATCCAACCGATTCAAACGAATCCGTTAAAGGACGAAAACCACGTCGACGAAGAACCGCGTTCACCCACGCCCAATTGGCCTATTTGGAGCGAAAATTTCGTTGCCAAAAATATCTTTCAGTGGCCGATAGAAGCGATGTGGCCGACGCTTTAAATTTATCAGAAACTCAAGTGAAAACGTGGTATCAAAATCGAAGGTAAACTTTTTTGCTGTATATGAGATAAATGAGATAAAAAAATGATTTGATTAGGACAAAATGGAAAAGACAAAATCAGTTGAGATTGGAACAATTAAGGCATCAAGCGAATGTTGAGAAGGAGTTGCTTTCGACGAGCTCGTTAAGACCTTCCAACGAACAACAACCGCCTTGTTGCCCTCCAGTTACCATGGGTAGATATACAACTCAAAGTCCGTGCAGCTTTTTGACCACTGCTGCAGCTGCTATTTTTCACAATGTCACTTATGTTCATGGATGCCAATTATAAACATTATTATTATTAAGATCAAAATTGAATTAAAGATGATAAAAGTTATCTTAAACATTTTTAAGCATTTATAACAATAATTATTTATTATTGTAGATTACGAATTTGTTAAACGACGAGGTGCAATTATTAATTAAATTAGATGTTTCTTTTCATCCGTCTTTGTAGGTGTAATTAAAAATAAATTAATTAAAAAAAAATCTTAAATTATTAATAAAAACTCACCCGAAATTTAAGCGGACTCCCGATAGATGGCGCCAAGATTCTGCAACAATTATTAATAATGAATTAATCTCAACTTAATTATTGTCTAAATTAACTTAATTCATTTACGGCGAAGCGACTTAAAAGATATTTAAGTAATTAAGGAAATACGTACGATTAAAACTTTGGATTAGAACCATTTTAAAACTGTCAAAAACTAAATGACAGGAACTCGTTCAACAATTTGAGTGAAGCGAGTTATTATTGAATTAAAATTTGATTTCCAAAATCCGATTTGCAATTATTGATGAAATTAGAATTTCGTTTTCTCTACCTGGGAAATATAATTAAAAATAAATTAATTTAAAAAATAAATTAAAAATTATTAATAAAAACTCACCCGAAATTGAAGCGAACTCCCGATAGATGGCGCCAAGATTCTGCAACAATTATTACTAATGAATTAATCTCAACTTAATTATTGTCTAAATTAACTTAATTCATTTACGGCGAAGCGACTTAAAAGATGTTTAAGTAATTAAGGAAATACGTACGATTAAAACTTTGGATTAGAACCATTTTAAAACTGTCAAAAACTAAATGACAGGAACTCGTTCAACAATTTGAGTGAAGCGAGTTATTATTGAATTAAAATTTGATTTCCAAAATCCGATTTGCAATTATTGATGAAATTAGAATTTCGTTTTCTCTGCCTGGGAAATATAATTAAAAACAAATTAATTTAAAAAATAAATTAAAAATTATTAATAAAAACTCACCCGAAATTTAAGCGAACTCCCGATAGATGGCGCCAAGATTCTGCAACAATTATTAATAATGGATTAATCTCAACTTAATTATTGTCTAAATTAACTTAATTCATTTATGGCGAAGCGACTTAAAAGATGTTTAAGTAATTAAGGAATACTTACGATTAAAACTTTGGATTAAAACCATTTTAAAACTGTCAAAAACTAAATGACAGGAACTCGTTCAACAATTTGAGTGAAGCGAGTTATTATTGAATTAAAATTTGATTTCCAAAATCCGATTTGCAATTATTGATGAAATTAGAATTTCGTTTTCTCTGCCTGGGAAATATAATTAAAAATAAACTAATTTAAAATATAAATTAAAAATTATTAATAAAAACTCACCAGAAATTTAAGCAAACTCCCGATAGATGGCGCCAAAATTCTGCAACAATTATTAATAATAAATTAATTTCAACTTAAGTATTGTCTAAATTAACTTAATTCATTTACGGCGAAGCGACTTAAAAGATGTTTAAGTAATTAAGGAAATACGTACGATTAAAACTTTGGATTAGAACCATTTTAAAACTGTCAAAAACTAAATGACAGGAACTCGTTCAACAATTTGAGTGAAGCGAGTTATTATTGAATTAAAATTTGATTTCCAAAATCCGATTTGCAATTATTGATGAAATTAGAATTTCGTTTTCTCTGCCTGGGAAATATAATTAAAAATAAATTAATTTAAAGAATAAATTAAAAATTATTAATAAAAACTCACCCGAAATTTAAGCGAACTCCCGATAGATGGCGCCAAGATTCTGCAACAATTATTACTAATGAATTAATCTCAACTTAATTATTGTCTAAATTAACTTAATTCATTTAAGGCGAAGCGACTTAAAAGATATTTAAGTAATTAAGGAAATACGTACGATTAAAACTTTGGATTAGAACCATTTTAAAACTGTCAAAAACTAAATGACAGGAACTAGTTCAACAATATGAGTGAAGCAAGTTATTATTGAATTAAAATTTGATTTCCAAAATCCGATTTGCAATTATTGATGAAATTAGATTTCCGTTTTCTCCGCCTAGGAAATATAATTAAAAATAAACTAATTTAAAATATAAATTAAAAATTATTAATAAAAACTCACCCGAAATTTAAGCAAACTCCCAATAGATGGCGCCAAGATTCTGCAACAATTAAAAATAAATTATTAATTAATAATAATAATAATAAATCAATTACAATTTAATTGTTCTTAAAAGTGAGTTAAAATAGATTTAAACATCATGAAATAATATTTAATCAAAAACTTATAATTAAAGTTTAATAAGTAAAAAAAATAATAAAATTTGTTTTTAGATAAAGAAAAATGAGTTATCTTATTTATTGAAATTTTATCTGAATGTTTTGTAATAAAAATCACCCTGTATATTCTTTCAAAGTGGTTATTATTCCCTAATTAGCCCTCTAACCGCAATCAAAAACTCAAATAGAATTCAAGCTCCCCCAATTTGCGCCTCAAACTAAGGGATATATTCAGCAACTGTTAGATATGCGGAATAATTGACAGTAAACACTGTTGAAAAAGGGGTCCCGAAGACCCTAATTACATCGTTACGGTTCATTTGGCGTCCACTCCCCAGTATAATAGACTTCGAGATTTAAAAGATTATCACTATTACAACTCTTAATTAAAGCGACGCATTTTCGGTTGTTTTAAAATTGCCTCTCTTCGTTTTCAATTTTATTCGAAAAGTAAAAAAGTTTCGATTCCCACTTCGAAAAGATATCCTTTAACTTGCAAATTGAAACATCACCGAGTCCAGCTCGGTTTTCCATTCCCATTACATAAGCAATCGAAACCCGGGGGGATATGGGGGTATAGAGGGCGCTTGTTGGTTAATCGACGACGACGCTTCCGCTTTCTCGAAACGGTTTTTAGGGCGTCGCGACGTCGCCTCGGGTTCCAATCAGGACCGATTACGCAAGTTTGGGGCTGGGAGTTGTTGGGCAATTGGACCGCCCACGGCGCGCAATAACGAGCAACAAACACTCAAATGATATGTTAATTGCTTGGGGTAAACTCGTCGACCGGAGCCGTCTTGTTAACGACGAAGAGAAAAGGCACGCTTCTGAATACGATGAATGCGAGAGGGCCGTATTAAGAACCCCCGGATCTCCTCGTTCGTTTTCTTTTTTTTATTTATTTTTAGTCACCCCTCTTTTTAGTCTTCTATGAGATGTTATGCTGTTATGCATTTATTAAGATTTAAAGAATGGAATTGACGTGATTTTTCATTTTTTTTTTCTACGGTTTGCAACCATCCACGTCTAGTTATCCTAAAGCATAAGAGATGTTTCTAATTGGCGACGTTTAATATGATTATAGCATTTCAAATTTTCTGAAAGCAATATCAACTCTTCTAGAAGCAGTATCAAGTATCCTAAAAGTAGCATCAAGTCTTCTGGAATGGGTGATGTTACAGTTGGGTGGGTTGGGTTTAGCTGTGCATCTGAATATATTTTTTTGAAGAAGGCCTTTACGATGGATAATTTCTGAATTAGAGTACTTTACAAACTGATTTAGCCACCTTGCATGCTTGAATAGAAGTAAAACTAGAACTAACATTAGTGTAAGTTCTAGTTTTATATAGTTAGATGTAACTCTAAATCTAGAATTAGAAACATTCGAATCAGCTGTACATTTTCCGAGATGGCTAAACCCGAATGATTCTAATTTTTTATTAAAGTAGTATCAAGTCTTCTGGATGCATTTTGAAAAAAAAGTCCTACTGCTATATCCCAGACGACTTCTTTCTTACAAGAAGTCGTTAATCACGGCCGTCGTCGAAGACGGCGGCCGCCCCAAGTGTTATTCTTGATGTAAAGACTAATCTTTAAGTGTTATTCATGAGGTAAAGATTAATCACGGGCGTCGTCGAAGACGGCGGTCGCTCCAAATGTTGTTTTTAATGTAAAGACTAATCTCTAAGTGTTATTTTTTACGTAAGGATTAATCACGGCCGTCGTCGAAGAAGGCGGCCTTTCCAAGTGTTATTCTTAATTTAAAGACTAATTTCTAAGTGTTTTCTTAATATAAGAGTTAATCACGGGCGTCGTCGCGGACGGCGACCGCTTCAAGTGTTATTCTTGATGTAAAGACTAATCTTTAAGTGTGTTTCTTAAGGTAAAGATTAATCACGGGCGTCGTCGAAGACGGCGGCCGCTCCAAATGTTGTTTTTAATGTAAAGATTAATCTCTAAGTGTTATTCTTGACGTAAGGATTAATCACGGCCGTCGTTGAAGAAGGCGGCCTTTCCAAGTGTTATTCTTAATTTAAAGACTAATTTCTAAGTGTTTTCTTAATATAAGAGTTAATCACGGCCGTCGTCGCAGACGGCGGCCGCTCCAAGTGTTATTCTTGATGTAAAGACTAATCTTTAAGTGTGTTTCTTGAGGTAAAGATTAATCACGGGCGTCGTCGAAGACGGCGGCCGCTCCAAATGTTGTTTTTAATGTAAAGACTAATCTCTAAGTGTTATTCTTGACGTAAGGATTAATCACGGCCGTCGTCGAAGAAGGCGGCCTTTCCAAGTGTTATTCTTAATTTAAAGACTAATCTTTAAGTGTGTTTCTTGACGTAAAGATTAATCACGACCGTCGTCGAAGACGGCGGCCGCACCAAATGATATTTTTGATATAAAATCCCATCTCTAAATATTAACCTTGATATAAGAACTAATCTCCAAATATTGCCACCCCGAGATTCATCCTTACATCAACGGCTGAAATTAGTCCTTACATCAAGAACAATACATGATTATTCCTTATGTCAACAATAAGACTTAGAAATTAACCTTTACATCAAGAATAATACTTGGAGCGGCCGTTGTCTTCGACGACGGCCGTGATTAAACCCTACATCAAGAATAAATCTTAGAGATTAATCCTTACATTAAGAAGAATAGTTGAGGCAGCCGCCGTCTTCGGCGACGGCCGTGATTAATTCTTACATCAAGAATAACACTTATAAGAACAATACTTGGGGTGGCCGCCGTCTTCAACGACGATCGTGATTAATCCTTACATCAAGAACAATACTTGGAGCGGCCGTCGTGATTGGTTCTTACGTCAAGAATAACACTTATAAATTATTCCTTACATCAAGAACAATACTTGGGGTGGCCGCCATCTTCAACGACAGCCGTGATTAATCCTTACATCAAGAATAATACTTGGGGCGGCCGCCGTCTTCGACGATGGCCGTGATTAATCCCTATATCAAGAATAAGTCTTAGAGATTAATCCATACATTAAGAATAACACTTAGAGATTAATCTTTACATCAAGAATAATACTTGGGGCGGCCGCCGTCTTCGACGACGGCCGTGATTAATCCCTACATCAAGAATAAATCTTAGAGATTAATCCTTACATTAAGAAGAATACTTGGGGCGGCCGCCGTCTTCGGCGACGGCCGTGATTAATTCTTGCATCAAGAATAACACTCATAAGAACAATACTTGGGGTGGCCGCCATCTTCAACGACAGCCGTGATTAATCCTTACATCAAGAATAATACTTGGGGCGGCCGACGTCTTCGACGACGGCCGTGATTAATCCCTACATCGAGAATAAGTCTTAGAGATTAATCCATACATTAAGAATAACACTTAGAGATTAACCTTTACATCAAGAATAATACTTGGGGCGGCCGCCGTCTTCGACGACGGCCGTGATTAATCCCTACATCAAGAATAAGTCTTAGAGATTAATCCATACATTAAGAATAACACTTAGAGATTAACCTTTACATCAAGAATAATACTTGGGGCGGCCGCCGTCTTCGACGACGGCCGTGATTAATCCCTACATCAAGAATAAGTCTTAGAGATTAATCCATACATTAAGAATAACACTTAGAGATTAACCTTTACATCAAGAATAATACTTGGGGCGGCCGCCGTCTTCGACGACGGCCGTGATTAATCCCTACATCAAGAATAAGTCTTAGAGATTAATCCATACATTAAGAATAACACTTAGAGATTAACCTTTACATCAAGAATAATACTTGGGGCGGCCGCCGTCTTCGGCGACGGCCGTGATTAATCCTTACATCAAGAATAATACTTGGGGCGGCGGCCGTCTTCAACGACGGCCGTGATTAATCCTTACATCAAGAATAATACTTGGGGCGGCGGCCGTCTTCAACGACGGCCGTGATTAATCCTTACATCAAGAATAATACTTGGGGCGGCGGCCGTCTTCAACGACGGCCGTGATTAATCCTTACATCAAGAACAATACTTGGGGTGGCCGCCATCTTCAACGACAGCCGTGATTAATCCTTACATCAAGAATAATACTTGGGGCGGCCGCCGTCTTCGACGACGGCCGTGATTAATCCCTACATCAAGAATAAGTCTTAGAGATTAATCCATACATTAAGAATAACACTTAAAGATTAACCTTTACATCAAGAATAATACTTGGGGCGGCCGACGTCTTCGACGACGGCCGTGATTAATCCCTACATCAAGAATAAGTCTTAGAGATTAATCCATACATTAAGAATAACACTTAGAGATTAACCTTTACATCAAGAATAATACTTGGGGCGGCCGCCGTCTTCGACGACGGCCGTGATTAATCCCTACATCAAGAATAAGTCTTAGAGATTAATCCATACATTAAGAATAACACTTAGAGATTAACCTTTACATCAAGAATAATACTTGGGGCGGCCGCCGTCTTCGGCGACGGCCGTGATTAATCCTTACATCAAGAATAATACTTGGGGCGGCGGCCGTCTTCAACGACGGCCGTGATTAATCCTTACATCAAGAATAATACTTGGGGCGGCGGCCGTCTTCAACGACGGCCGTGATTAATCCTTACATCAAGAACAATACTTGGGGTGGCCGCCATCTTCAACGACAGCCGTGATTAATCCTTACATCAAGAATAATACTTGGGGCGGCCGCCGTCTTCGACGACGGCCGTGATTAATCCCTACATCAAGAATAAGTCTTAGAGATTAATCCATACATTAAGAATAACACTTAAAGATTAACCTTTACATCAAGAATAATACTTGGGGCGGCCGACGTCTTCGACGACGGCCGTGATTAATCCCTACATCAAGAATAAGTCTTAGAGATTAATCCATACATTAAGAATAACACTTAGAGATTAACCTTTACATCAAGAATAATACTTGGGGCGGCCGCCGTCTTCGACGACGGCCGTGATTAATCCCTACATCAAGAATAAGTCTTAGAGATTAATCCATACATTAAGAATAACACTTAGAGATTAACCTTTACATCAAGAATAATACTTGGGGCGGCCGCCGTCTTCGGCGACGGCCGTGATTAATCCTTACATCAAGAATAATACTTGGGGCGGCGGCCGTCTTCAACGACGGCCGTGATTAATCCTTACATCAAGAATAATACTTGGGGCGGCGGCCGTCTTCAACGACGGCCGTGATTAATCCTTACATCAAGAATAATACTTGGGGCGGCGGCCGTCTTCAACGACGGCCGTGATTAATCCTTACATCAAGAACAATACTTGGGGTGGCCGCCATCTTCAACGACAGCCGTGATTAATCCTTACATCAAGAATAATACTTGGGGCGGCCGCCGTCTTCGACGACGGCCGTGATTAATCCCTACATCAAGAATAAGTCTTAGAGATTAATCCATACATTAAGAATAACACTTAAAGATTAACCTTTACATCAAGAATAATACTTGGGGCGGCCGACGTCTTCGACGACGGCCGTGATTAATCCCTACATCAAGAATAAGTCTTAGAGATTAATCCATACATTAAGAATAACACTTAGAGATTAACCTTTACATCAAGAATAATACTTGGGGCGGCCGCCGTCTTCGGCGACGGCCGTGATTAATCCTTACATCAAGAATAATACTTGGGGCGGCGGCCGTCTTCAACGACGGCCGTGATTAATCCTTACATCAAGAATAATACTTGGGGCGGCGGCCGTCTTCAACGACGGCCGTGATTAATCCTTACATCAAGAATAATACTTGGGGCGGCGGCCGTCTTCAACGACGGCCGTGATTAATCCTTACATCAAGAACAATACTTGGGGTGGCCGCCATCTTCAACGACAGCCGTGATTAATCCTTACATCAAGAATAATACTTGGGGCGGCCGCCGTCTTCGACGACGGCCGTGATTAATCCCTACATCAAGAATAAGTCTTAGAGATTAATCCATACATTAAGAATAACACTTAAAGATTAACCTTTACATCAAGAATAATACTTGGGGCGGCCGACGTCTTCGACGACGGCCGTGATTAATCCCTACATCAAGAATAAGTCTTAGAGATTAATCCATACATTAAGAATAACACTTAGAGATTAACCTTTACATCAAGAATAATACTTGGGGCGGCCGCCGTCTTCGACGACGGCCGTGATTAATCCCTACATCAAGAATAAGTCTTAGAGATTAATCCATACATTAAGAATAACACTTAGAGATTAACCTTTACATCAAGAATAATACTTGGGGCGGCCGCCGTCTTCGGCGACGGCCGTGATTAATCCTTACATCAAGAATAATACTTGGGGCGGCGGCCGTCTTCAACGACGGCCGTGATTAATCCTTACATCAAGAATAATACTTGGGGCGGCGGCCGTCTTCAACGACGGCCGTGATTAATCCTTACATCAAGAATAATACTTGGGGCGGCGGCCGTCTTCAACGACGGCCGTGATTAATCCTTACATCAAGAACAATACTTGGGGTGGCCGCCATCTTCAACGACAGCCGTGATTAATCCTTACATCAAGAATAATACTTGGGGCGGCCGCCGTCTTCGACGACGGCCGTGATTAATCCCTACATCAAGAATAAGTCTTAGAGATTAATCCATACATTAAGAATAACACTTAAAGATTAACCTTTACATCAAGAATAATACTTGGGGCGGCCGACGTCTTCGACGACGGCCGTGATTAATCCCTACATCAAGAATAAGTCTTAGAGATTAATCCATACATTAAGAATAACACTTAGAGATTAACCTTTACATCAAGAATAATACTTGGGGCGGCCGCCGTCTTCGGCGACGGCCGTGATTAATCCTTACATCAAGAATAATACTTGGGGCGGCGGCCGTCTTCAACGACGGCCGTGATTAATCCTTACATCAAGAATAATACTTGGGGCGGCGGCCGTCTTCAACGATGGCCGTGATTAATCCTTACATCAAGAATAATACTTGGGGCGGCGGCCGTCTTCAACGACGGCCGTGATTAATCCTTACATCAAGAACAATACTTGGGGTGGCCGCCATCTTCAACGACAGCCGTGATTAATCCTTACATCAAGAATAATACTTGGGGCGGCCGCCGTCTTCGACGACGGCCGTGATTAATCCCTACATCAAGAATAAGTCTTAGAGATTAATCCATACATTAAGAATAACACTTAAAGATTAACCTTTACATCAAGAATAATACTTGGGGCGGCCGACGTCTTCGACGACGGCCGTGATTAATCCCTACATCAAGAATAAGTCTTAGAGATTAATCCATACATTAAGAATAACATTTAGAGATTAACCTTTACATCAAGAATAATACTTGGGGCGGCCGCCGTCTTCGACGACGGCCGTGATTAATCCCTACATCAAGAATAAGTCTTAGAGATTAATCCATACATTAAGAATAACACTTAGAGATTAACCTTTACATCAAGAATAATACTTGGGGCGGCCGCCGTCTTCGGCGACGGCCGTGATTAATCCTTACATCAAGAATAATACTTGGGGCGGCGGCCGTCTTCAACGACGGCCGTGATTAATCCTTACATCAAGAATAATACTTGGGGCGGCGGCCGTCTTCAACGACGGCCGTGATTAATCCTTACATCAAGAATAATACTTGGGGCGGCGGCCGTCTTCAACGACGGCCGTGATTGATCCTTACTTCAAGAGTAGACTTAGAGATTAATCCTTACAGCAAGAATAATACTTGGGGCGAAGAATAGAAGAGAGCTGTGCATCCGAAGACATTTTTTTGAAGAAGGCCTTTACAATGAATACTTTCTGAAATAAAGTACTTTACAAACTGGATTAGCAACCTTCCATATTTGAATAGAAGTAAAACTAGACCTAGTAATGGATAGTTTTTCGTGGATAGTCGAATTTTTCCACTTCTAGGTCTAGCATTAGTTCTAGTTTTAGATCATTAGATCTAACTCTACAACTAAAAAAATTGGGGTACGACTAGAAATTTTTTGGGTTGGGTTTAGTTGTGCATCTGAAAACATTTTTTTAACACAACCCTGTATATTCAAAGTAAAGCAGAATCAATCTTCTAGAAGCATTTCGAGTCTTCTAAAAGCAATAAACCGAATAATCAATAAACAAAATTTTAAAACAACGAAATCTTTCAACTTTACATAACAAAAAAAGATAATGAATTGGATCAATGAAATTTAAGTGTGGGTTTTTCATGTAGGATGCTTATATCACCAATTGTTAATTAAAATGTTTTAATTTTTAAATAGTACCATCACAAAACGAAGATGAAAATCGCATCAAAAATCGTCTTTTCATTATCATTTCTTCAACTGTATTTATTTAAATCAACCCGTAAGATTCTAATATAATTAATTAATATAATTTCGTTTGATTTAAAGCTTTTAGAAGCCCAACAAAATTTGCAATATGTGGCTACTCAATCTGCGACGATTCTCTTTAACATAATGAAAAATCCCGTTGGATGGGAAACAAATATATGTCCTGGTAAAAAATGATTCATTTTTAATAAATATTATCGTTTTATCTTTATTTTTATAAGGGGTAAAAGGAAGATCTTCGGTAACTCGCCCTGGTTATGGGATAGATCTTTTAACGAATGTTGTAAAATACGTTGAAGCAGTTCTTGCCATTATGTCTTACAATCAAAATTGGACGAGGCATTATTGTCAACACAGAATGAGTCGGATTCAAAAAGGACAAATAGCCAAAAAATAAAATTATTTTTAAAGATAATTTTTTTTTAATTTAACCTGTTTTCCCCGTTTTTTGTTAAGAATCAAAAAAATTATAGCACAGCTTTAAAAAACATTTCATCCCAATTAAACATCCATCCGCAGGCATCATTAGTATTTCTCCGAGTCCGATTTTCAACGAGATCTAAAAGCCACGAGAGAAGAGAGCATTTTTTTAGAATTTTTTCTTTCTTTTTCTACATTCATCCCTTCTTCGGTATTTGCCAGATTCCGAGGCATTACATCCACCCCAACCGTTTTTTTTTTCTATCTCTCTCTGTTTCAGTTTATATATTCAAAAAGTATTCGAGGGGTAGAGAAAAATTTGCGGAAACGGCTTGCAATGAGGAATGGGATGAGATGGATGGACGAGAGTGAAGTGGGCACCAACTCAGGAGGAATAAAACACGCTCGGTTAAATAAATAATTTTTAATGAATCCCTGAGCTTTAAAAAGACTCAAAAAATAAATATTTTCACGAGATAACACTAAATTTAATTAAAAGAAATCGGACGAATCGAAATTAATTTAAGTTTAAAGAAAAATAATAATATATAAATAAATTAATGAGAGAATTTTTGGTTCAAATAGTTTATAATCTCTGTAATCGGTGGTCTCTCATCGGGATTTGTGGACCAACATTTCGTGTATAACGGTTGAATAATCGGGTTGTTTATATAAGACGTTGGTCTTAAATTGAATTTAACCACCCTGTAAATGATTAGTTCAAATTCAACTCCTTTGTATGGGGGTTCTCTATGAATTAATTGCCAAAGAAGAACTCCAAATGAAAATATATCACATTTAAATGTTGGCAATTTACCTCTAAGTAGTTCAGGAGCTGCATAACTAACAGTTCCCTGTAAAAGAAATTAAAAAAATCTTTTAAAAAAGATTTTAGGGAAGATAAGAAAGAATGGAGTAAAGCAATAGAAAAAGAGATAAAAGTATTGAAAGAAACCGACAAGGATTGCTTAATACAAGGAGGGTTTTCACAAGAAATTAATTTAAAGACGGACCATATGTAAGGCGAGATTAGTTGCTCGTGGTTTTCAATAGGAAATATTCAAAAATGTGTATTCACCAGTTTTGAGAATGCAATCTTAAAGAATATTATCAATTGCAACTTATCGGGATTAACATTTACATCAAATGGATGTAAATGGAGCCTTTTTGTATGACAAAATAAAAGGGGACGTATATTTAGAACCACCTAAAGGAGTAGAAATTCAAAAAGGGGATATTTTAAAATTAATAAGGTCATTATAAAAAAAATCACCAAAATATCGGTATGAATGTTTTACAAGAACTATTACGGAATATGGTTTTAAAAGATCAGAGAGTGATTACTGCCTATATCACAAGAAAGATTTATTTCTATTGTTATATGTTGATGGTCTTTTAGTATTGGGGGCAAATATTGATGAGATAAGTAAAGATATGGAGTCTGACACTTTAAGTCACTTAGGTGTTACAATAACTAAAACAAAAAGTTGTATTCAAATAGATCAATCAAAGCATTTAAGAAAGCTTTTAAAACGTTTTGGTACGAAAAATTGTAAATTTGGATGAAAATGACAAATTTAGTAGATTGCAAAATTGACATGTCTTAAAAAAGCAGTGTAGATTGTTGATAGGTTCTTTGATGTATGCAAGAGTAGGTTTTAAACCAGATTTAACAATATCAGTTTATTTACCCAGTAAATTTCAATCAAAAGCACGTATTATATCTAAGTTTGTTATACATAAAAGATAATTTAAGATAGATTGGGCTAGGGAAGATGATTATTTAAAATATATGATAATACTGTAGTTTGAGGGTCTAAAAAACAAACGGCCTTTGCTTCGAGTACAACTGAGGCTGAATTTGTATCGTTATGTGCAGCAACCGTTCAGATTTGCTAGATTAAGAAGTTATTGACGGGATTAGGAGGAGATACTAAGATTATAACAATGTATGAAGATAATCAAAGTAATATAAAATCAGTTCAAACAGAAGATCAAAAGAAATTAAAACTTATGGATGTTAAGTTCAATTTTGTAAAAAAAATAAGATAACGTTTCAGTTTATTATTAGATGTTTAGGTGTGTGATAAGAATGTAAGCGTTGAGGAGGAGTATTTAGGTTGGCAACGCTTGCATAAGAAGAAAAGAGTTGGGGGTGTGGTAAAAAAGAGCGTAGATAGAGTTAAGTTCGTTAAGTGTTAATCGTTTGAGTGAAGAGTAAATAAAAGTAAACTTATAACTAAATTAGAAGAAGTTTGATTTTTGAAATCATCAACAATTCGGGTTTATCTAGAACTATGACCTAGTTTCAATTTAATTTAAATATGTAAGGTTGCTAAATCAGTTTGTAAAGTACTCTACAGTAGACCCCCTATATAGCAAACATCGATTTAACGAAATGGCCGTTATTGCGAATCAAAATTACGCAACAAATATCTTTTATATGTCATTTTTTCATTATAACGAAAATTCATGGTAACGAACTACGAACAATTATTTCATCTCATAAGCATGATTTTAATACAAACTATTATCGTTATTGCGAATACGATTTTTTCTGTTCTCTAGGTAATGTAAGACTAGTTGAGGTATTCCGCGAAGATCTAAGGTGTGATATTCGACTCGAAGTCGTATTGCAGTTTCAAATGCAAGTGTGTGCTCTTCGACAGCGTACAAAGTGTTAAGGTTTAGGAAAAAAGTGTTCGTTCAGTGTTAATTGAAAAAAATGAGTATGAAAAGGACATCAATTCCTTTAAAAAGGAAATTAGAAATATTGGAGAATGTTGAAAAAAATGCTATTACAAAAACTAAAATTGCGGAAAAATTTAACATATCAAAATTAACGCTATCAATAATTATAAAAAATAAAAATATTATTGCATATTATTTATAAATATACGTCTTGTAAAAAGTTGAGGAGACCTGCATTTCCAGAACTAGAAAAAAAATTAAAAATGTTTCCTTAACAAGGCCATTCCTACAAGATAAGGCAAAATCAATCGCTACTGAATTGAACATAATAGGATGTGATTTTTCATCTGGGTGGTTGCACAGATTTAAGAGTATACACGGTATATCAGACCACGCCTTATCTGAAGAAGGAAATAAAGTTAATCTGCTTATTATAGATGAGTGGAGACAGGAGTTGAAATTTATAAGAAACGCCTATATTGATAAAGATATTTTATAATCTTATGCCAAACCGTACTTTGGATTTTAAAGGTAAAAAGTGTTATGATGGCACTAAAAGCAAAGAAAGAGTAACAGCAGTTTTATGTTGTAATGCAGATGGAAGTAAAAATTAATAATCTGTGGATAGATTCGAGAATGGCTTATTCGTTTCCAGCGAAACATGGCAGCACAAAACAGAAATGTATTGCTAACGATGGACAATTGTACTGCACATAATGTTAAGGATATCAATTTGGACAATGTGAAGGTGATTTATTTACACTCCAACCTCTTGATCAAGGCATTATTGCGTGCATGAAGAAGCGATATCATGCTCGTCTTGTTCTTACAAGACGAGCAATTTTGGCAATAGAAGCGAACGAAGAAAATCCGAAATGTTGCGTTGTCGGCTTCTTGGAATTCAGTAACATCAAACATTATAAAAAATTGTTTTAACAAAGCGTGGACAACTGACTCTCAAGAAGAAAATGAGGAAAATCAGTTAACGATGGTAAGCATTCATCGATAATTAGTTTTTCTTAGTAACTTTTTACCTTACATGCTTTTATTGTCTGCATTGAGTCAGGTTGAATTTACTGATGTAGAATAGGAAAATTATCAACACATTTTGTCAGTACCTTTTTTTTTGGCGCAGAGGAGGGGAAATTGCGTTGCGCATTCCGGTTTACTGTTGGCACCTCTGGTGTTTTACACTGTACTGGAAACTTCTGTTCTTCAGCCGGGAGTGTGGGACTGTTCTAGCCCCAGAACTACTCACTAAAACCCCCCTCTTTTCCTACTCCGGACCGCCTTGCAGGCATTACGTCGGAGTAAAGTCTAACTTCTTCACCTTTCTTCCCATTCTGCATTTCTCCATCTCTCTTCACACTCCCTCTGTCTCACATTCTATTCCTGGTCGATGGAGGATCTCCGATGGTGGAAAAAGGAAAATTTTACTTTTTGAAATAAATAATTTCCTCAACGTACCCTACTCGAGGGGGAGTATGCCCCCCTCCTTCCTTTTCTTACTTCTAATTTCTCTATCGTCTCTTCTTCTTCTCCTCCACAGTCCCATCAGCCCGTCCGATGGTAGAAAAAAAAATCGTATTATCATTAGTGAATGCAGGCCAAGAATGGAAAGAAAATGAAGAAAGCGATGAAGGTGATGAGGAAGAAATGGTAAATGTAACACCCCCTACAAGAGCGCAAGTTTTAGCGGCTCTCTATACTATACAAAGTAACCCACATCTGATTTGTTATCGAATTCATTATTTATATCACAATTTAAAGGTTTGCTGATACAGAAGAGAACATTTCCGAAGGTTTCGCGAATTCTTTGAATAAAATTACTGAAGAATGTTATTTACAATATGAACAAAATACAAATAAACTTATTCTATAGTCGATGTTAATATGTTTCTAAACACTCCAAGAACCTATTCATTATTGAAGCGTTGAGTGCAAAAGTGGACTAACCCTAGCGTATAATATATGTGGGTTAGTCCAATTTGGTCTCAATGTCTTTATTATTCATAATATATAACGAACTAATACACTATATAACATCGCGTTATAGCGAACGGCTTGCATTCCCCCCTGCGTATTCGCTATATCGAGGGTTTACTGTATTTCAAAAACCATTCATTGCAAAGGTCAAAAAATGTCTTTAGATGCACAGCTAAACCTTAATCTTTCCACTTCTAGGTCCTGTGTTAGTTTTAGTTTTATATTATTATAAAACTATATATAGATATACGGGTTGGGCAGGATTTTTTATAAAGGACGTGCAGGAGTGGCAGAAACGAGGACCGCAGACTAATTACTACGCTACACAAGCCATACTTGGCCATGGAATTTTCGGAAGCTATTTAAAGAAGATAAAAAGGTTAACAAGTGACACCTGTTGGTATGGTTGTAAGGCAGAAGACACTCCAAGACATACTGCCTTCGAATGTAGATACTTTGAAGCATCGAGAAGAGAAGTAGAACCCAAAATTGGGAGGAAACTAGACGTAGACAGTATCTCTGAAGTACTCTTAGAAAGTGATGAGATTGGAAATGAAGTAATCAATTATCTCCTGAGGTTATGATGGCCAAGGAGATTGAAGAGAAGAGAAGGGATGACAATGAGGTGGAGCCGAGGAGCTGAGGGGGTATGTCCCCCGCATCCAGGTACGATGTAAACAGAAGTTAATGCAAAAAGTTAATATTTCATTTTTCCCCCGCAATTTCAACGACAACATCGGAGTAGACTGGAGGGAAGAGCAGAAGGGGATCTGAATGAAAGGATAAAGGGGGACATACAGAACATGGGATGAAGAACGAGGGGGAAATCCCCGCACTCAGGTATGTTATAGTTTAATAACATTTCAAAAAGTAATCCCTTTATATTTCATCCATAATGCCACAGGATGCAAGGAACGAGAAGAGAGAAGAGACCTTTTGAATGGAAGAATCACGAAAGACAGGCAGAAAATGGGATGAGGAACGAGAGAGAATTTCCGGCACCCAGGACAGAGATGAGACGAGCAAAATGAGGATGAAGATGGAGAGTCGAAGAAGATGAAAAAGATGAGAGGAAAGAAAGAAGGAAGATTGTAAGAAAAGTGAAGAAGAGCCGCACCATTAGGTGTGAGAGTTTAATTTCCCCGAAGATATGCCCTGAAGGGCGATTCCGGGAAGAGTGGCGGGGTTTTTAGTGGGTAGTCTTGGAGCTAGAGATAGTCCCACACTCCCGGCCGAAACAGAAACATTCAAGAAGCCGTCTCAAAGAGACGTAGGGCTAAACCTGGATGATTCTAGTTCTAAGTCTAGAGTTAGATCTAACGATATAAAACTAGAACTAAGACTAGACGCATGACTAAACTCAAACCCTTCCACTTCTAGGTCTTGTGTTAGTTCTAGTTTTATATCATTAGATCTAACTCTAGAGTTAGAATTAGAATCATCCGGGTTTAGCCGTCTCAAAAAGACGTACAGCTAAACCTGGATGATTCTAGTTCTACGTCTAGAGTTAGATCTAATGGTATAAAACTAGAACTAACACTAGACGCACGGTTTAATCCAAATCTTTCCACTTCTAGGCTTGTGTTAGCCCTACGTCTCTTTGAGACTGCTAAACCCGGATGATTCTAATTCTAACTCTAGAGTTAAATCTAATGATATAAAACTAGAACTAAGACTAGACGCACGACTAAACTCAAATCTTTCCGTTTCTAGGTCTAGTGTTAGTTCTAGTTTTACTTCAATTCAAAGTAGAGTTTTGTTACAAAAAAATGTTTTCAGATGCACATCTAAATTCAACCCAACCTAACCCAACTCTATATACAGGTAGCCCTCCTCTAACACGGTATCTTATAACACGGTTTCGCTATAACACGATTCGTAAATTGCGGGAAACCTCCTACAACACGGTATCCTACAACACGTTTTCGCTATAACGCGATGAGAAAACTGCAAATCCTTTGTACATACAACACTGTATGTACTTATACCGACCGGGTAAAGTGCCCGACGCGGCTCTACGAGCCACGTGCACGATGTCACTTCCAAATTGCTGGAAGAGCAAGACGGTTGTTCCTCTTATCGGGCCCTATGTCCCCCGTAGGACATTGGGGTACGCCCAGTTAGGGTGGGAACACACGATTGCTGCTTAATAATTAGGCAACGCCTACGATAGTTCTGGTTTAAAATGCGTGTGTTTTTTCCTCAAAGAGTCAGTCAGTCAGTTTTCCGTGTGGTTTTCGTACGTTCTTTACTTTCATCTCCGTGGCCTGAAAACAAAAGTGTCTCACGCTGCTACTCAGTAGTCTACGTCGCGCCACGGTGTGTTAAAGAACAATTTTTTTATCTTTAAGACATTAAGCTTCAGCCCCAAGCAATGTCAGGTAAAGATAAAACAACGTTCAAGAGAAAATTCATTTCTTTGGAAGTAAAGATTCAAATCTTGAATCGTCTATCGAAAGGAGAAAAAGCATCCCACATTGGGAAAAACCTTAATTTGAACGAAGCAACAATTAGAACAATCAAGAAAAATGAAAAAGAAATCAGAAGTGCAGTTGCCGCAGGATCTTCGACATCCGCAAAACGTTCAGCCCGCCCCAGACCAGCAATAATTGAGAAAATGGAAAAGGCCCTCAGCATTTGGATTGACGATTGCTGTCAAAAAAAATTCCATTAGATGGCAATATTATAAAACAAAAAGGATTAAAAATTTACAACCATCTCAAACAACAAGGAGAATCCTCTGTCAATCCAGATTTTGTGGCGAGTAAAGGTTGGTTCGAGAAATTCAAAAAGCGTTTTGCGATTCATAGCATAAGAATCCAAGGAGAGTCTGCGTCGGCTGATCATGAAGCTGCTAGGACGTATCCAGAAAAAATTCAAAACATTATAGCCGAG
The DNA here is from genome assembly GCA_036711965.1 of Onthophagus sagittarius. NCBI lineage: Eukaryota > Metazoa > Arthropoda > Insecta > Coleoptera > Scarabaeidae > Onthophagus > Onthophagus sagittarius. The sequence goes on along the minus strand of JASERS010000010.1, from coordinate 17,232,573 downwards.
CAAGGATACACAGCAGATCAAGTTTTCAATGCCGACGAAACTGGGCTTTGGTGGAAAAAAATGCCCAGTAAAACTTTCATATCGAAGACAGAAAAAACTGCACCCGGATTTAAGGTGTCCAAAGATCGTTTAACGCTCCTTTTGTGCAGTAATGCATCGGGGGACTTGATGACAAAACCGATGCTAGTGTACAGATCTTTGAATCCTCGTGCACTAAAAAACGTGAATAAAAACACCTTGCCGGTATACTGGACAGCAAATTCGAGAGCTTGGGTAACAGGACATTTATTTAGAAATTGGTTTTTGAATTGTTTTGTGCCAAGCGTTGAGCGGTATTTAAAGCGAAAAAATTTGAGCTGCAAGGCGCTGTTGCTATTAGATAATGCTCCATGCCACCCACAAGATTTAACACATCCCAACATCAAAATAATGTTCTTACCACTGAACACTACTTCGTTGCTCCAACCACTGGATCAAGGTATTATTTACACCTTTAAAACATATTACATAAGAAGATCGTTACAGTGGATTTTAGACGCAACCGATTCGCAATCAATTAGCGTAATGGAAGCATGGAAGAAATTTTCCATCAAGCACTGCATCGATATCATATCTTTGTCACTGAATGAAATAAAAACATCAACATTAAATGCGTGTTGGAAGAAGATATGGCCCTCTGCAATTGAAACTGAAAACATACGTGAAACATTAGAAAATGAAATTGGTGCGATATTAGAAGTCGCTAAATCAATCGGAGGCGAAGGTTTTGTGGATATGGCTTCCAAAGACATTGAAGATTTATTAGTGGAAGAAGAAGTTGACGAAGCGGAATTAATCGAAATGGCATCCCTAGATGCAAATCAAATCGATTTTGAGGACGCTAGCTCTGACGAAGATTGTGCAGTCAAGAATTTAACATTAAAAAAATTACAAGAAGGCCTATGCTTAGCGGAAAATCTGGAATCATTTTTCTTGAATGAAGACCCTTCGACGGAAAGAAGTCGAAAATTCAAAAGGGAGCTGCAAAACTGTTTAGCTCCATACCGGGAAATTTACAATGATCTAATAAGAACCAGCAAGCAAAGTTCCATTACAGATTTTTTTAAGAGGGGAAAACATACAAAAACTTTAAATAACGAAAAAAGTTCAGAAAGTGAAGGCGATGTCGTTCCACCGAAAAAACGTTCTCGGTTGATTATACTGAGCAGTGACGACGAGTAAATTCATTAAATTATGGTTGCGTTAGATTAAAATATTTTTTTTATACTTTGTGTTGTACATACATTTATATTTTTAATAAAAATTACGTTGTTTATGTCGAATTAAGAAAAATATTTGTTTTTAATAAGTTTTTGGAACGTAACCCCCCTTTTTGCACTAGCTCTAGGTCTCATGCAACACGGTTTCACACAACACGGCATTTTCTAGGAACCTAACTACCGTGTTATAGGAGGGTTGCCTGTATTTAAATCATAACCATCCTAAGATATTAGATTATTAGGGCCCTTTTTCATACAAAAATCAATATTGACATAACCTCAATTTCTTAACCTCATAATTAACATTTCGCAACTCAACTAACAAACATAACCTAAAAAAAAAAAAACTTACATGAAATTGGAATTTAAATTCACTTTCTCTTAAATCCATTTTATAACAATTTCCAAAATCGCATAATTTACAAACACACGCTTCAGTATTAACTAAAACATTCCTCGGTTTAATATCCAAATGAACGATTCCGTTATCCTGGCAATATTTGATTGCGGCACAAATATCTTTCGAATATTTATAAATCGTTAAATCGTCCAGTTCGTGCCGATTAATAACGCTTTCCAAGTGCAAAAAGTTATCGGCGTATTCCATAATGATGATCCCATAGTTTTTATCCGAATAATTAATGATTTCGTGAAATTTGATCATGTTTCGATGATTCAAATTTAAAGCGAACGATTCATTCAACACTTCCTTTCCATTTTCGCGTAATTTAACGATCTTAACGGCAACCGTTTTATTTTTATAGGTGCTTTTTACGACGGTTCCAAACGTACCTCGGCCTAAAATGTTAAAATCGAATCCTTTGAGACCATTTTCTAGAAGATCAATTTTATTTGGCGTGTTAATTTCTAAGACTTTTTTGTGATCTCTGCATTTTGTTAAGTTGATTTTTATCGTGTTGTTGGTGTAATTATCGAGTATTGGTGTTGTAATCTTTGGAATTGTTAAACTAAAAATTAATAAATTTATAAAATGTTTTGATTTTAAACGGGATTTTTACCATTTTTGCGGTGGTGGTATAAATAATAAGGAATTTACCTTATTCCCTATGGGAGGTAAAATTTTTGGGCTCAAAATCATCTTCATTGGTGATGCCATTTTTAATTTTAACAAGAAAAAGTTGAAAAACCACTTTTTTTAAAATTGTAGGGATTTTGAACATTTCAAATTATTATCATCAAATTATTAATACATATTATTCAAATTATTTAATAATTAATAATAAATTATCTACTTACATATTCATTTTAATCAACGATTTAATCTAATTATTAATAATTGAGAAAATAATTAAATGTATGTATTTTGAACACGTCGTATAAATTTTGAACAAAAATTAAATTAATTTTAAAAATCAACAATTTTTGTGATAAAATCGCTTAATTCCATAAAATTCGATTTAATCTCATCTTTATTTAAATAATTATAAATTAAAAATAAAATTATTATATGTTTATGTATAACTTTTAGCCCCGCTTCGAATCTCGCCATAACCTCACTTTTCCGATTTCAATTTCAACCGGTTTTTTGCAACATTAAAGAAAAGTGATTCCTCCATATGGAGACAGTTTAAAACGTGGCAAATCTGGATGTAAAAGCCGAAATAATGATTGCTGCCAATGAGCCACAGGTAATTTTTAAAAATTTTAACTTTATTTCATCATAACCTCATTTATTATACGTAGTGTTCTAAGAATCGAATAAATTTGATTTACCCTGTGGTAAGTTATAAAGTTGTATACATATATAGAGTTACAATCAAACTCCAGCCACGTTAGAAAGTAAAAATAAGTTATCAGACTTCACTGAAGAATATTTGAGAGAATTATTCAATTGCACGGAAAATGCAAGTTATATTCTTGATGTTTCTGGTAATAAACATTGGATTCATCTCAAAGTCATCAAATTTTTGTACCAGGTAATGAAAACACAAAAAGATAGGGACAAAATAGTAAATTTATACACTAAATATAATAATTACGACGCCCCAGCTTACATTATTAATCTAGAATCGCAAGCGGGAAATATTACCGGACTTTGTGACATTCAAGTGGGAAACATTTTTTACGAGAATGAAGTGGAAGGAATTAAGAAAATTGAAAAAAGAGGAAGGAATAAATTTGAGATAGAATTTACGAATAAGCAGAGCGCTAATGAGTTTTTGTTATCCGATATTTTGATTGAAAGGGGTTGAAAGCATATATAAGAGATTTTGGAATTTATGAAGACAGAAAATGGTAGAGGTTTTAGAGGTGCGAAGAATAAAAAGGAGACAAATAGATAAAAACAATCAAGTAAAATATGTTAATACTGCTTCGGTGGTTGTTACATTTAGAGGGTCAGCAAGACCTAGGTACATATCCTTATTTTTTTTCTATTAGAATTCCAGAAGTGCAATGCTTTCAATGCTGTAGATATGGACACACCAAAAAAATTTGCAACTCTAAAGTCAGATGTCCTGCATGTAGTGAACAACATGAACTGCAGGATTGCACTACCAGAAATAAGCCTACATGCTGTTTTTGCAAAGGGGGACATATGTCAATAGAAAAAGGAATCTCTCCCAAAGATAGAAAATGTCCTGAGCTTAAAAAACAAATGCTAATAAGGGAATCAATGGCGAGATATAATTATTCGATGTATGAGGCAACAAAAATGATACTACATAATGAAAATAGAGAAAATACGGATGTAGTGACTGTTGATGACACTCGATTTCCCAAATTACCAAAAGACACAATAAGCTCCACAGTAATTAGTCACCCAAATGAAACCTACAAAAAGCAGAAAACACACACATATACAAGTAATAATTCACCAAAGCAACAGAACACTTCACATTATAAAGCTAGTTATAAAAAAAGAACCAAAGAAACCTTATCCCAAAAAAGACGAAACGAAGTACCATCTGATTTACTCTATTTTAACAGTGGAAACATCCCTGGTAGCATTCCTAAAAAGTTATGCTATTTGGAAAGAAGAGATACAAGTAATAACACTTCTGATGAAAGAAGAAACAGTGTCGTGAACTACATTATGGAACCAATATACGACAATGCACAAATGGAAGATATAGAAATCAACACTGAAGATGAAGTGAAAATATCGACAACCTTAGGTTAAATCGAAAGAATGTTAAAAACACACAACATAGAAGTAGAAGAAGAAAGCTTGGATTTGATCGAGGATGATCCCTTCAACCTGTTATTAAAATTCAATTCAATCAAAATAATGAACTGGAATGCTGGAAGTTTATGTAAAAATAAACCTAGCTTATTAACTTTTTTAAAACACAATATGTATGATATTATTATAATCACAGAAACATGGTTAACAAAAGATTACTTACACATATTACTACACCTAATTATTTTCATATAAAAAAGACGAGGGAAGACGGATATGGAGGTCTCTCTGTATTAATTAGGAAAAATTTACGAAAAGGTTAACTACTTCAATACGCAACTCAGGGAATTGTATGATTGTCATGCCCCTTTGCTTCCACGCAAAACAAAGCACTTACCTGCGCCCTGGCTCAATGGTGAGGTTAAAGATCTTATGCGCAGACGCAATGCTGCAAAAACTCTTCTTCGAAGACATCCATCCAATGCTAACTGGGAAACCTACCGTACCTTGCGTAACCGCTGCAACCACCGTTGTAAGAACTTAAAAAAATTGTATATTTATCGGAAATTGTCTTATGCTACCCCTAACACTTTCTGGAAAACTATGCGTTCGCTTGGTGTGGTTGAATCACCTTCTTATCATGGTGGTTTTGATTGTGATTCTCTCGTCAATTATTTTGCCGAACCTCCCATTACTCTCGATGACTCAGTTAAGGCATCAACTATTACCGCTATTATTGCCTCTGCTAATGTCAATTCCAAATTTTCCTTGGAGCTGTTTGACGAGCTTCAAGTCTGCCAGGCTCTCAGTCATTCTAAGTCCACTAGTGTTGGTGCTGATGGTGTCAGCATTAAGCAGCTCCTTCCTATTTTGGATGTAATCATTCCTCCACTACTCCACATATTTAACTTCTCCATTGAGACATCGACCTTCCCCTCTATTTGGAAACTAGCTTACGTTGTACCCATACCTAAACTTAAATGTCCCACTTGTCTGAGTGATTTTCGTCCTATATCCATTATTTCTGTAATTTCTAAAGCACTAGAGCGCTTGGTATATATGCAGATGCAGCAGTATTTTGATGAGCATAAAATTATCACTGATTTTCAATCAGGTTTTCGGCCAGGCCATAGCACGACATCGGCGCTCATCAAGATTACTGATGATATTAGACGTGGTTGTGATGATCGGCGTTTGACTTTATTGGTCTTGCTCGATTTCAGCAAGGCATTTGATTCTGTTGATCATGGTTTGTTGGTGGCAATTCTTTCTTCTGTGGGTTTTTCGTCGAGCTGTGTCGCGTGGTTTCAATCGTACCTTTCTAATCGTTCGTTGTGTGTACGTGACTCCTCATCATCTTCGTCTATAGTTGCAAGCCACTGTGGTGTGCCCCAGGGCAGTGTCTTGGTTCCACTCCTATTTTCAGTATTTATAAACTCCATTTCTAAAATAATTAAGTGCAACTTTCACCTATATGCAGATGACCTCCAAATTTATACAACTGCAGCTGTGGATGCACTTCCAGCAGCGGTGATGCGGCTTAATAGGGATCTTGCTAGCGTTCTGGACTGGTCTAGATGCCATGGCTTGGGTTTAAATGTGGCAAAGACTCAGGCTATTGCTTTTGGATCAAGGCCTCTGGTAACAAAATTTTACTCCCTTAACAATACCTATTTGTCACTTGACGGTAATATTATACAATTCTCTCGAACTGTTAAAAACTTGGGTGTGATGATGGATTCTGCATTGTCCTGGCAGCCCCAGATTCAGTCTATCTGTAGGAAGGTCTATTTCTGTTTCTACTCCCTACGCAAGCTTGGTTGTTTCCTTCCACCTACTGTTCGTCGTAACCTTTGTTACTCTTTAATTCTTCCCCATTTGGACTATGCCGATACCGTATACCCGGACCTTTCGATTGGTCTTCGTAACAAATTAGAGAGGTTACAAAATAATTGTGTGCGCTTTATCTTCGATCTGAGAAAATGTGAGCATGTCACACCTTATCGTAATCACCTCGAAATGCTTACCGTTGAGAGCCGTAGATCTTTCCGTATACTAACTACCTTATACAAGATTCTTTCCTCTCAGTCTCCAATCTATCTGTTCACTACATTTGAGTTCATGGCCTCTCGCGGTCTTCCTACTAGAGCACAATCTGGTGTCTCACTCATGTTTCCGATTCATCGTACCGAAATATATCACGGGTCATACACAGTGCAAGCTATAACTCTCTGGAATAACTTATCCACTGAGTTGCGGGAAGCCCGTAGTTTTTCTGTATTCAGAGCATCGCTTAAAGATCGCTTGTTGTCACAACAGTTGTCTCAGACTGTTTCCTGATTTAATCTGCCTCTTCTCTTTCCGTTCTCAGCTGACAGCTTTATTTCTTCTTCTCCAATTATTTTTTTTTTTTTTGTTTAATTCGAGTCTCTTTCCTTCTTGTTCTTGCGTACTCTTTTTCTAATACTTTATACATAAATTTATTTTTTTTTTACTTATATTCGCCATATCAATTTATTTTTTTTACATACATTGCTGATTGGGTCGTTTTGAAAACATCGCCTCTGGCGATAAATCGACCTTTTGTTAACCTTGTACCTTGTACCAAAAATGTTCCTTTTAATACCGACGATAGTGTAGATTTGGATCTAGAGAACGTACATTTTATTAAGATCATAGTCTATTATAGCAGGATATATTCCACCGAATGCAGACTTTAATATTAATGATTGAAGAGACACCCTAAGGAACACTAATTCCAAATATATTATTTTAGGAGATTTCAATGGAAATCATATTAGCTGGGGAAGTTCAAGAAACAACCCCAAAAGTAACGACATTTTTAGATTTAAATATTATGAATGACGGAAAGAGCACACTGTTTAGTTACCACAACGAGAATATTAGTGTTATAGACATTGTTCTCTGCTCCAATGATATGATTTGTTTTACTGGATGTGATACCTTGGGAAGTGATCACTTCCCGGTTTTCTGTGAATTGAACAACTGGAATAATAACGGTGACATTTTTCCAGGTATTAATAGGAAAAAAAAGAAAATTATATCATGGAAGTACTACAATCAAGATATACATAACAAACTCACAGAAGGACACCTAGAGTATAGCCAATTAATTACAGTAATAAAACAAGTAGCCGATAGTTCACAAGCAAGACAAACATACGTACGAAAGGATGTAGATGTGTGCCCTTGGTGGGACAGGGAATGTGATAGAATCATCAAGTTAAGAAGATACGTTATCAGACTATATAATCAAAATCAAACTTTAGTTAATTATATTATAGCTAAAAGACATATAGCCCCCCTGTCTAAGAAATTATTACTCAACAAGAAGAGACAACATTTTAAAAATTTTTGCCAATCAATAAACAGACTGACGCCTATGACTAAAGTATGGAGAACAATTAGAGTATATAATAATGCAGTTTTTAGATCTACAAATGAACAACATAATGATCACTCATGGACAGAGGAATTTATTGACAATTTATGCCCTATGTATGTTCCTGAAAAAAAAGAGATTATTGTACCAGAATATATCCTTGACAAGCAAACAGATGTAACCAGACAAATCAGCTACAAAGAACTAAATAAAATCATATTTGCGAGAAAAGACACATCATTTGGATGTGATGAAATTTCTTATTCAATGATTAAACATTTACCAACAAACGCCAAAATGAACTTGATGGAATTATTTAACAACGTATTACAAGATGGTGATTTACCTAGGGAGTATATATATATATATATATATATTTATCAATTCCTAAACCGGGAAAGAAACCGAATAGATCAGAAAGTTACAGACCCATAGCTTTGATGTCATGTATTAGAAAGACCTTTGAGAAAATTGTTACTAACAGACTGGAGTGGTGGATAGAACATCATAAATTATACGATGAAACGCAGTTTGGTTCTAGAAAGAACAAAGGGGTGATGCATGCAGTAACACTGCTTACAACAAATATTCAGTCAGCTTTTTCGAATGGTCAGTGGGGGCTATTTTTTTGGATTTGAGAGATGCATATGGAAATGTTTTTATACCAAAATTAATGGATATATTAGAAGAAATAATGGTACCAAAACAACTTATAAAGGTAATACACAAATTAACAGCAGTTAAAATTTTAGAAATGAAGAACGACGGGATGAAGATAAGTAGGAGAATTAAATACAGAGGTTTACCTCAGGGAGCTCCTATTAGTACGGTATTGTTTAATATCTATATTAAAGGTCTTAAGGGGGCGCAATGGCTCAGCGTGTTAATTCTCGAGTTAACACGCAGACGTACTGGGTTGGTATCCCGGTGTAATCACGCCCCCCGTCCTTCGGAGGGGACGTTAAGCCATCGGTCCCGGCAACCAGTCGTTCATCTCTGGCTCTTGTTATCACTATGTGTGTAAGGGGTTTGAACAAAAATGGCTGAATGCGCGTTAGCGCCCTGGAGGCCACCGGCACCTCGTTGGACCCCACGAGGATGTGGTGGTATCCTGGAGCGGCACCTGACAGGGGCGAACCCACACTGGGCCTGTGCCATAGCACGCCCGGTTTGGTGGGGGGTCGGTCAGGAAGCGGAATCAGCCAAAAATCGAGTTATATACTCGCATTTAACATCTCAAACCTCTTAGAGGGAGCCAGTGTACAAGGGGCCCGTTGTGGCCTAGGTGCCGCGTATAGAATACGCACTCCTCACTCCATACATACAAAGGTCTTAATAAAATCTTAAAGAACTGTGGTACAAATGTCATATGTTACGATATAGTGATATATTCAAGTGCAAGGGGTATAGAAACGTGTATTTATCAACTTAATAAAGCATCACAGGCTTTGGCTTCATTTTTTCAGGACAGATTCCTAACAGTATTTACAGAAAAAACTAAGGCAATGATTTTCTCTCGAAAAAGAAGTATTGCATATCATCCTATCTATTTTGACGGAAAAGTTATTGATTACACAGATAATATAAAGTATTTAGGTATACATTTTAATAGAAAGTTGTCATGGAAAAATCAAATTAATGAAACTGTTGAAGCTACGTACAATGGTGTAAACATGCTTAAATCACTTGCTTCCACAAAATGGGGCAGTGACCCCAAAATATTAAAGTTACTCTATCGAAACATAATCAGATCACGATTAGAATATGGGCTTTGGCTGACTAAACTATTCTAACTGCAAAATATCAATCTTTGAAACGTTATGCTGCGTATCGACTGATTTTGGGTGTGCTAAAAACTACTCCTGTAAATGCGTTAACAATAGAAATGGGAGAAATACCTTTGTCATATAGGGCAGAAGTATTGGCGACCAAATTTATCTTAAATAACATGAAACAGCCAACATAACATTATTGTCGAAACAATTGAAAAACTAACAGATTCTTATGTTATAGGGAGAAAATCTAAGAAAACAATACCGTTGATAGTCAGCATATTTAGTAAAATTAAAGACAAAATTAAAGCAATGAATACTTATTATATACATGACGCTTTTAGGGTAGATTACGTCATCAAACATTTCAAAAATAATACAGCAAGATACCTACATACACCGATACCTGAAGAAATTGTACATAAGTACAGACAGGTCATAAATAGCGAATTTAAGGAGTACATACATAAAAGTTGGTCTGGGACTTCATTTATATATACTGATGGTTCATTGAGGGATAATCCCAGAAGCGGTGCTTGTGGAATTTTTTCGGAGGATTTAAATGTCGATTTCTCTTGTCGCCTACCCGACCTAACTTCTATTTATGGGGCGGAGTTGTTTGGAATTTTAACAGCCATCAGAATCGCTAAATTATTTAACGTGGACAAAACTGTAATTTTTACTGATTCATTGAGTGCGGTGCTTGCTTTGGAGGAGTATAGGTCGAATCTTGAGGGACATCACTTCTTTCTAGAAATTGTGGAAGAACTATATAAGACATATCTACAGAAAAGATATATATGTGTGTGCTGGATTAAGGAACATCATGGTTTGAAGGGAAATGAGAGAGTTGATGAATTGGCCATGTGTGGATACGGAAAGAAAGCGTTAAATACTAAGCTGGATGTGGGGGAGATCTTTGTTCATGAAAAAAGGGACATTTGGGAGAGATGGAAACAGGAAGCAGGAAACTCATTAGAATCTAAAGGAATATCTTACAGAGCGGTTCAAGAGGTAGTCAATCACAATGCATGGTTCGAGGTGTTCCCATTCATATCGAGGAATTTCTTTTCACTTTTTACAAGATTTCGTATGGGACATGCTATGTTCCCGGCTCATTTATATAGAATCAAATTGAGAGAAAACCCAGATTGTGATTGTGGTCAATATGGCGATTTGAACCATATATTCTTTGCATGTAAAAGATATGAACTTTCCAGAAATATCTTAATGGAAAAATTAATATCAAAAAAATATTATCCACCTTATAACTTGACTTCATTGCTTGCTAGTAACGATTTGAAAATATATCTTATTCTATACAACTTTATAAACACTAACAGATTATACTTTTAAATTGCATATAGAAATAGAAAAACAAATAGTTTATATACAACTCTATAATATTTCATACCTATCATTTATTTTCATGTTGAGCTGTGTTTCATTGTGAATTATGTAGTTCCTATCATAATGCCACAGGGTTAAATAAAGTATAGTGATTTCTAATAATTTTTAAGAGCTAATAAAGAAAGAAAAAGGAAGGTGAAATAAAGTGAATATAATGGAATGTTAATAGAGAATTGATATCAACATCGAGACTGGAGAAGAATAGCTAATGCTCAGACTCCATCACCTTGCCTAGAAGCTATAATCAATCAATCAATCAATAACCTCATTTTCCATTAAATTTAATTTTTGCTTTAGGAATTCGTTCCACGTGGAAGGCAGCAAGCAAATCAACATCCGGGGCCTATTGAAGCACTCCAAACGGAAGTTGAAGGCCTCGATGAATTTTTGGTTGAGGATTTTGAAAAAGTTTCCATTGTCGCTGATAAAAGCACGGAAAAATGGATTTTACGGCTTAGCCCGGAATATTTCGACGATTACACTGTTAAGACGGATAAAGAAGAAAATAAAACTGATTTGGAGCGAGAACCCAACGAAAATAGCAAAGCGAATGTATCAAAAAAAAGATTATCGGATGTTGCTTTTAAAAGAATATTTTCGGATGGTAAAACTTGCCAAAGTGGGGCTAAATCTCCAGGGAATAACATCAACAATAACTCCGTTCCACTTACGTGTAAGCCCCTTTTAAATTTTATGGAAGAAGAGCTTTATTTTAAAGAAAATAAAGTTATTTGGAGTCGAGGGATATCTTGTGGAGATTCGAACCCAACTCAAAACATAATCAGCTGTTATTCATCCCCTTTTCGTATAAAACAAGCACTTTGGTGCAATTTTTATAGCGAACAACCAATTTTGAACGTTGAATCTCAAGAAATATGCAACGATGAGATATTAAATGACCCAATCCCCGCTGTAGTCATCTTAGACACCCATTATCTCCGAACTTACATAAAAGAAAGTGAAGATTTCACTGTCGCTTTAATGTTTCAAGTGAAAAAAGTTTGGACGACAAAATTTGGGGTTCTCTTAGAACGCGATACTTCCTTAATCGATAAAAGTAATAAAAATAGCATTGAAAAATCCCCCGTTATGTACTCATTATCGCATCCTTTGGATGAATTAAGTCCTGTTGTTTTAAAACAACATAATACGCAAATTGCAAATGATGAATCATTTCGAGTTGTTTTTACAAGCGAGTTTCCGAGTATTTGTATGATTTACGACGCTAATTCGGGGGTTCATAATGTTTATAAAATTAGGAAGATATTTTTAAACGAATGGGTGGACGATTTTAATAAAACCGAATTTAGTCATTCAATTTTTAGCACTCCTAGTAAAGTAAATAAAGAATGACCTTATTAATTAAAGGATTTAATTTAAAATTTTTAGTTGAAAAATATTACATCGATTTGGGACCATTTAAAACCAAATGTAACCCCTCTCGGAGCTCCAAGTCCATTTAGTACAAGATCGAATAGTTATACAAGCGGACAAAGTGGTTATCATCCTTCGGGATCTCAAAGTCAGATGATGTAATTTAATTAGAATTAATTTAAATTTGATTTATTAATTTTTGTTTTTTTTTTTTTTTTAATTAGGTATAATAATTCATCGACGTCGATTGGGTCATTAACCCCATCGAATTTGAAATCATCTCGGATGAATAGTTTATTAAAAAACGTTGAACTTCCTAAATATGGATACATGGATTTGGAAATGGATGATGAGGATGTGTTACCAACTACGGCTCCTAATATATGTTTGGAACACCTTTGGACGGAGAATCCAACAACGAATTTGTATGTTGTTGCATAATAATTAATTAAAATTAAACTCAACCCAACCTTGCATATTTGAATTGAAATAAAATAAAATTAATGCTAAGGTTAATTCAGGTTTAGCCGTTTTGAGAGATTTACGGCTAAACCTGAATGTTTTTAGTTCTAAATCTAGAGTTAAAGATTTGTGCTCAACCCAAATCTTTCCACTTCTAGGACAAAAATGCATCGATAACATATTTTCGATTGAAATCAACGTCGTGCATAAATTCCTTTTCAAAATCGCTCGAGATATTATTTCGAATTGCCATAATTGGATATAATCGGACGAGGAAATATTTTTGATTACCTAAAAAAAATATTTTTGATATAATTGAATTTAAAAATTGTTTTTGTTATTTTGCAATGAAATAAATGGTGTTTTCTCAAAAATGTCCTTTTTGAGGTGCGGACTTTTTCTTTTTGGCATTGAATTTTGCATGAACAGGCAAAATGAGAGGATCTAGTTCATAATATAGAAAATTGGGTTGAGTTTAGTCGCGCATTTGAGAAAATTTTTTTTAATGAATGTCTCTATAATGAATATTTTCTAAAATAGAGTAATTTACAAACTGATTTGGCAACTTGTGTATTAGAATTGAAGTAAAACTAGAACTAACACTAGACCTAGAAGTGGGAAGAAGACGGGTTTAGCCGTGCGTCTGAAGACGCACGGCTAAACCCGAATCTTTAAAGCCGTCTCAAAGAGACGTACGGCTAAACCCGGATGATTCTAATTCTAAGTCTAGAATTAAATCTCTCGATATAAAACTAGAACTAACACTAAAAGCACGACTAATCTCAAATCTTACCATTTCTAGATCTAGTGTTAGTTCTAGTTTTATATCATTAGATCTAACTCTAGACCTGGAATTAGAATCATCTAGGTTTAGCCGTCTCAAAGAGATGTACGGCTAAACCCGGATGATTCTAATTCTAAGTCTAGAATTAAATCTAATGATATAAAACTAGAACTAACACTAGAAGCACGACTAATCTCAAATCTTACCATTTCTAGATCTAGTGTTAGTTCTAGTTTTATATCATTAGATCTAACTCTAGACCTGGAATTAGAATCATCCGGGTTTAGCCGTCTCAAAGAGACGTACGGCTAAACCCAGATGATTCTAATTCTAAGTCTAGAGTTAAATCTAATGATATAAAACTAGAACTAACACTAAAAGCACGACTAATCTCAAATCTTACCATTTCTAGATCTAGTGTTAGTTCTAGTTTTATATCATTAGATCTAACTCTAGACCTGGAATTAGAATCATCCGGGTTTAGCCGTCTCAAAGAGACGTACGGCTAAACCCAGATGATTCTAATTCTAAGTCTAGAGTTAAATCTAATGATATAAAACTAGAACTAACACTAAAAGCACGACTAATCTCAAATCTTACCATTTCTAGATCTAGTGTTAGTTCTAGTTTTATATCATTAGATCTAACTCTAGACCTGGAATTAGAATCATCCGGGTTTAGCCGTCTCAAAAAGACGTATGGCTAAACCCGGATAACTCTAATTCTAAGTCTAAAGTTAGATCTAATGATATAAAACTAGAACTAACACTAGACCTAGAACTAGAATCATTTGAGTTTAGCCGTCTTAACAGATGTATGGCTAAACCCGAATGTTTCTATTTCTAGATCTAGAGTTAGATCTAATGAAATAAAACTAGAACTAACACTAGACCTAGAAGCGGAAAGATTAGGGTTGAGCCGTGCGTCTGAAGACAAGTCTAGTTCAAAAATTATTCATTGAAGAGGTCTTCATTAAAAAAATGTCTCCAGATGCACTAAACCCAACTCAACATAACTCTGTATATTTCTAGGTCTAGAACTAGAATCATTCGGGTTTAGCCGTCTTAATAGATGTATGGCCCTAAAACCTTATCTCTGGGTCTAGTTCTAGATCCAGAGATAGATATAATGATATAAACCTAGAACTAACACTAGATCTAGAAGTAGAAAGATTCGGGTAGAACCTTCAGACGCATGGCTCAACCCAAAACTCTCCACTTCTAGGTCTAGTGTTTGTTCTAGTTTTGCTTAATTCAAATATACAAAAACTATTCATTGTGGAAGCCTTCGTTAACCCAACCCAACCCTGTATATTTAAATAAGAGCAGTCCCGCTCCCGAAAAGTTCGCACCAAAAGGTTGTATTAGCCCTTAAAATTTAGGACATCCTAATTCGCACAAAATAAATCACCATAAAAAAAAGTAATCCTTTCAAATTCACTTTACCAAGAATTCTTTTTGGTTAGATAAGACGAAAAGATGAAATTTCTCTTTACATTACCGCTTAAAGGCGGAGAATCGTTTTATTATTATAAATTTGGAATTCTAGTTTAAGTTCCTAAATACCTAAATACCGCAATGCAGCCGACACGATTTGTTTTTAATGCATATAATTGGATCTGCCATGGTCCAAGAGCTACTCGCTCGAGGCAACTCATCGCGTATCTCTCTTCTTTCCTTTACACTTCTTGGTGTTATTGCCTCGCATTGTCGGACGACCCACTTACTCCTTGGGAACGCCTCAGAATGGCCTCGAATCAACAATTTCCTATATCGTGATTGTCACGAAACAACATTACATTATATTTTTATATTAAAAAAATTAATTATTCGTGAATTATTAAATTTATTATAATAAGATAATTAAATATAATAATTAAGCTTTAATATTATTTTAATACTGATCAAGCAAAGCAGTTGAATGCTTTTTATTAAAAAAACATTTCTCTTTTTCGTCATATTCTTCCCTCGTAACGCATAAATCTTTAAACATAGACATCGAAGCCAAAATCGACCCACCAATCCATGCGGAATACAACCATTCTTTCGGCGAATTTATTTTAATTTGAACCTCTTTGGGGCATAAATTTTTCATTTCGTTAAATAAACGTTTTCCGAATCCTTTAAACAAAGTCGATCCGCCCGAAATGACAATGTTTTGAGTTAGAATGCTTCGCAAATCCAAATCGACACTTTGAATACTCTCATTCAACATTTCGTGAATTCCGGAATATTCAACGCCAATTAAGGACGGCGTAAATAAAGTTTCGGGAGCGCGAATTCTTGATGTTCCAATGGATATGTCTTTACCATCGGGTAATTTGTAAATTACATGGTCTGATTTGATTAATTCTTCTTCGTTTATTGGATTTTCGGGGATGTAACAAATCGTTTCTTTTATGGTTTTAATTAGATCTAATTCGCTCGAAGTGGTTAGGTTAACCCCTTCTTTTTTTAATAGTAATTTGAGGTATTTTGTGATGTCTTTTCCGCCGATGTCCATTCGTTTTACTCCGAATGGGATTGCAAAACCTTTACAAATTGGTAAAACATGGCTTACGGTGTCTCCAACATCCAAAATAAGTCCTGTTGTACGACCGGTGGAGTATCTTTTGTGTGATGTTGGAGAAATAATCATTTTTTAAATTTGAAATTGGATTAATTGTATTATAGAGGGTGTATTAGTGGCGTCTTAAGATATTTGGATAAACGAAACGAAGAACAAAAAATTTAAAAAAACTTCAAATTTTCTTCAAATGCTTGACTAAACCCAACCCAACCCAAGTCTGGGTGTTTGAATTGAAGTAAAACTAGAATTAACATTAGAAATTGAACTAGAATCAATAAACCGTTTTAAAAGATATACAGCTAAACCCAAATGTTTCTAGTTCTAGATATAGAATTAGATCTAATGATATAAAACTAGAACTAACACTAGACCTAGAAGTTGAAAGATAACTACTCATTGTAGAGGCTTTCGTTAATAAAAAATATCTAATAAAAAAAATGTGTTCAGATGCATGGCTAAATCCATCCCAACCCAACCTGGTATATTTGAATTGAAGTAAAACTAGAACTAACACTAGATCTAGAACTAAAATCATTTGGGTTTAGCCGTCTTGAGAGATGTACAGCTAAATCTAAATGTTTCTAGTTGTAGATCTAAAATTAGTTCTAATAATGTAAAACTGGATCTAACATTAGACCTAGAAGTGGAAAGATTTAAGTTTAACCGTGCTTCTAGTGTTAGTTCTAGTTTTATATCATTAGATTTAATTCTCCACTTAGAATTAGAATCATCCGGGTTTAGCCGTACGTCTCTTTGAGACGGCTAAACCCGGATGATTCTAATTCCAGGTCTAGAGTTTTGAAGGCCTTTGTTATTGGTCTTCAAAGTGAGGGGTAAAATCTTTTGAATCCGATAATACTGTTAATTCTAATTTTAATTTAGTTCGAATATTAAGGGTTGGGCTGGGTTTAGCTGTGCATCTGAAGACATTTTATTAACAAAGGCCGCAAACTAATTTAGCAACCATGCATATTTGAATTGAAGCAAAACTAGAACTAACACTAGACCTAGAAGTGGGAAGTTTTGGTATTAACAACTTCTAAGGTTTTGCATGGTTTTGACATACTTCTGATCATTTTGATAAAAATTAGAAATATTTTTGATATCTTTGACGTTATTCTGACATAGTTTTAACATATTTCTGACAATTGTGAATAATTTGGTACTGTTATAATTTGTTTTTAACTATTATCTAATGACTTCTAAGGTTTTGCTTACTTTTGAAATATTTCTGATAGTTTAGATAAAAATCAGATATATTTCTGATATATTTAACACCATTCTGATATATTTGAGATGTATATCTACTACAATTATAGCAAATTGAGATGTTATTCCTAATTTGGACATAATGTAGATAGTTTTAAAATATTTTTGACAGTTCTGATAAATATCTGAGGAATTGCATGCATTTCTGCTTAGGTTGACTTTCTTATCGTTCGTTTCTAAATCTTATTTAGAATAATATTAGCAATTATTAAGATTTGAAATGATTTTGAGGTATATCTGATAATATTGACATATTTCTGATAATTCTGAAAAGCGTCTGATTTCGATGTATTTTGACTTAAGTGCAGCTTTTATAATTTGTTTCTAACTCATATTTTGCAGAACATTGAACAATTCTAAAGTTTTACATAATTTTGTTACAATTCTGATAATTTTGACAAAAATCTGAAATATTTCTGATACGTTTAACATTTTTCTGACAGAGTTTTTACATACTTCTGACAATTTTAGACAATATCTGATTAGTTTAATGTATTTTTTCCGGTACTTGGCACTGTTATAATTTGTTTCTAATAGACATTTAACAACTTCTAAAGGTTTTGCTTACTTTTGACAAGTTTCTGATAGTTTGGACAAAAATCAGATTTATTTCTGAATATAGAGTCGGATCTAATGATATAAAACTAGAACATTAGACCTAGAACTGAAAAGATTTGGGATTTGGGTTTCAAAAACTTTCCACTTCTAGGTAAAGTTTTAATTAACATTTATTTCTTTTATTTTAGCGATGCATTAAACGGCCCAGCTTCGAAAGCTTTTATAACCGAAGATTTCACCTCCCAAAATTATTTATGTTTCATGGTCCCATCAAAAAATCAATTATACGTGGTTAAAATTGAAATTTCAATTAATAACGTTATCTTTGGGATGTCGATGAGTATTGGGGCTAAAGATGCCATTCCAATTCCGGTAACATTTAATAATACATTCAAATTTAATCATAATTATTTTTATTAATTTGATTTATTTTTAGTCAATGCATATGTACGGAATTTTAGAGCACAGCGGAAACGTCGTTTTATATTCCGGTTTAACAATGATCGGGAAACTAAACATAGCCGGAGTTTTACCCCAACATATTTCATCACCGTATGTTATGGAGAATATTCGCCATTTACAATCACCTTTTCCCCGGTACTAATTTATTAATCAAATAAATTAATCTTAATTTAATTATTTTTGTTTTAGGAGAAGTAGTTTATTACCCACATCAGATTCATCAGCTTCAACCCCCCGATTTGATGAACATTTATTATCCCCCGTGTTACCAACCGTTAATACAAGATTAAAATCGGTTCATATAAGCACAATCACTTCAGGTAATTAATTAATTAATTTATAAGGCAACAATAATTCAAATTAATAATTAATTTTAGGTGACTCAAAGCCGCGATTAATCGGGTTAAGGGACCCAGTTTTAAACAGAATCACCCTCCAATATTCCGACGACACCTTCTACAGAATTAAAATACCTTATTTATGCACATCAACTTTAGTTGAGAGTTGCTTAAACGCTTTAAGGGAATGTTTACCAAGAGATGTTTTAACAACGGTTATTGTACGATGGTACACAACGAGGAATTCTTTGGGAAATTTTGATGTAACGTCCGAGAAGGAATGGGAGTTATTTTATAACGTGATTTTCGGTAAAATCTATTTTCTTGACTTAATTTTTTAATAAAAAAAATTGATTTATTTTTAGAATTATTAGGTTACGAAGATTCGAATGTAAGTCAAGGTTCAAGTGATAATTCAACAACTCCTAGTTCAAGCTCGAAACGTTCGAGGCAATCGTTCACCCCAAACAATTCAAATTGGGATTATTTATTAACAACGAATCACCACAAAAAAATTCATAACCATCTTTCAAAAATTTTGAATCTAAAACAACTCCCATTCGGTTTCGATTCGAAACAAATCAACCCAAATTGTAGCATTCAAGTTAACACAAATTCCGTTTTATTCCCTTATATTAAAATAATCCATTTCACGCTTCATTTATTGTACGAAGATTTAAAATTGAATACTTTACGTAGAAACGAACTGAGACATTTGGCGCAATTTTTGAGCAAAATTTCGTACGATTTATGTTTAATCGAGTTTCAAGTTCATTATTGGAAGGATTACCCTGATATTTGCAAAGTTAATTACGACGATAGAAAGATGTTAAATGAGCAAGAATTAAAAGTGGCGCTAACATGGACAGGGATGAGTAACAAACCATCGGGGATTTTTCAATTTCTTTATGAACTATTAAATATAAACAAAATAAACGGATTCCCTTATATTAAGAACGTTAATTCCCGCACGAAAAACGTCATACAATTATTTTTTTTGTATATAAAATATTCCAAAAACGATGTTGAGTTGAACATAGAAAATTTAATAAATGTTATATCCCCGTCGGGATTAAAACAAGAAGTTTTATCCGAACCAAAATTATTATCAAATTGCTCCGAGAACAATCTTTTTCGAATAATCGAAATGATGACTCATTTTGGAATTACAAATCGCGAATTAGAAACGTACCCAAGCAGTATTTATCTTATTCTTTATGATACGATTTGGTGGTGCAGAGAGAACCCACCAAAAGATTGGCCAACCGAGTGTTACTCGTTGTTACAAAGGCCCGATTTAACTGCGTTAACCTTAATTACAAATAAAGAGAATAAAAGCGAAAGCATCCCGATTTTTTCCCAAACTGAAGCCGAAACTGACGATGGAATGGCCGACACTGATAATGCGTTGTTAAAGTTGCGATTTCCCAACGATTTGAGGGTTTTAGAGGTGCGGCGATTGTTGTGTAGTTCAAAACCTGTTCCGGTTGTTGTTACACAAAGACCTGACGTTTCTGATCATGATTATATTGAGGAACAAGAAAGGCATCTTTATGCGTTATGCTCAAGGACGATGGCCTTACCAGTTGGGAGGTAAAAATTATTTTATTTATTTTAATAGTATTAATTTAATTTTTTTAGGGGAATTTTTACTTTACGAATGGCCTCACCAGTAATAACGGAACCTTTAACAATTCCCCCTTTATGTTTAACCGGAAAAGCACCCCCACGCGGGACGACCGTTGAATTAAGTCATATTGATACACCCCCCTCGATGAATCATTGGCCCCTTTTCCATAACGGAGTTGCAAACGGACTTAGGATCTGCCCCGAGGCTAAAATTGATTCGACTTGGATTGTTTTTAATAAACCCACCGGAAGTAGTGAGATAGAACACGGCGGATTCTTGTTAGCGCTCGGTTTAAACGGCCACTTAAAAAATTTAGAAACTTTAAGCATTTTCGATTATTTATCTAAAGCGCAAGAAACGATTACGGTGGGGGTTTTATTGGGTTTAGCGGCTGCTTTTCGTGGGACGTGCGATGTTAACATCGCAAGAATGTTGAGCGTCCACTCCGAGGCGTTATTACCCCCCACTTCAATGGAAATGGAAGTTTCTCACAATTCCCAAATCGCGGCTTTATTAGGGATTGGTTTATTGTACCAAGGAACAGCTCATCGTCATATGACCGAGGTGTTATTAAACGAAATTGGGCGCCCACCCGGGCCGGAAATGGATAACAGCGTTGATAGGGAATCTTACGCTTTAGCAGCCGGATTAGGGTTGGGTTTAGTTATTTTAGGACAAGGGGATAAACCGTGCGGGCTTGGAGATTTAAATATCGCCGATACACTTCATTATTACATCATCGGAGGAAATAAAAGACCGAGAACGGGGCCGCAAAGAGAAAAATATAAAATACCGTCGTTTCAAATCAAAGAAGGGGCCACCGTTAATTTGGACGTAACAGCTTCCGGGTCAACTTTAGCTTTGGGGATGATGTATTTTGGAACGGGGAATAAAGTGGTTGCCGATTGGATGTCGATTCCGGATACGCAATTTTTGTTAGACGCCGTTCGACCCGACTTTTTAATCCTGAGAACATTAGCTAAGTCTTTAATACTTTGGAATGATATTGAAGCCTCAATCGATTGGATCGAGGGTCATATCCCCGCGAATATCAAGCCTTTTTGTATGGTTGAGCCTTGGAATAACGATATTGATTATGAAACTGTTAAGTGAGCTAATTAAATTTATTTTGATTAATTTATTAATTTAATTTTTTTTAGCCAAGCTTATTGTAACATAGTTTCCGGGGCGTGTTTCGCGTTGGGATTAAAATACGCGGGATCAGCAAACGAACAAGTTTTTCAAGTCCTCCTTCATTACTGCCATTTATTCACCAGCCTCTTAGGAAAATCTTTAGCTGAATTAGCCGGAAAACCCTGCATAGAATGTTGTTTAAATCTCGTATTACTTTCAACGTCGATGGTTATGGCGGGAACCGGAAATATCGAAATAATGAGAATTATCCGCCATTTAAGACGAAGAGTGGGAACGGCAGCTTCCGCTGTTGTAACATACGGCTCCCATTTAGCCACTCATATGGCGTTAGGATTATTATTTTTGGGAGGAGGAAGATACACTCTTTGTAACAACCCAACGAGTGTCGCCGCTTTAATTATTGCGTTTTACCCCAAATTTCCCATGCATTCAAACGATAATCGTTACCATCTCCAAGCATTTCGACATTTATACGTTTTGGCGGTCGAACCGAGATTGTTAGTAACGAAAGATGTTATGAAAGGAAAAATGTGTTACGCAAATTTAACCTTAGTCAAGTTAAACGGCGAAACGTCCCAATTAAAAGCACCGGCGTTACTTCCGGAATTAAATTCGTTGTTTAAAGTTTGCGTAGACGATGAACGCTATTTACCGGTGGTTTTTGAAAGGGGAAGAAATTGGGATAAATTAGAATCGATTTTGAGTACTTATAAAGGGGTCTGCATCATGCAACGAGCTGGTTGTGGGGGATTTTCCGAAGATGAAATGGATAATCGATCGGAATTAACCGAAAAAAGTCCATGGTTACCAACAAAAGAATCGATTTTAACGTTTTCCCCCGATTGTACCGTTTGGAGTTTTTGCAATCATTTCTTAAGCGACGCTAAAGATTTTAATGAAAAAGAGCGCATTTTGAAACAGCAGATTTTGAGGGGGAGTTACGAATCGGTTGTTGGAGATAAATTAAATGTTCTTCCGATTTTTTTTAATCTATTAAAGGTAATGTTATTAATTAATGTATCGTTCGTTAAATCAGTCAAAATTTATTAATTTTGAGATTTTTGCAGACAGATATATTCTTTTTATGCAAAAAATACAAATACAGGGTTGTTAAATTAGTTTCTAAAGTACTCTATTTTAAAAAGTCTTCATTGTAGAGACCTTCGTTAACAAAATGTGTTTAGATGCAGTTAAACCCAACCCAATCCTTTATATTTGAGCTGAAGAAAAACTAGAACTAGGATCATTCGGGTGTAGCAATCTTGAGAGATGTGTGGCTAAACCTGAATGTTTCTAGTTTTAAATCTAGATCTAATGATATAAAACTAGAACTAACACTAGATGCATGGCTAAATCCAAATCTTTCCACTTCTAGGTCTTGTGTTGGTTCTAGTTTTATATCATTAGATCTAATTCTTGACCTAGAATTAGAATCATCCGGGTTTAACCGCCTCAAAGAGACGTACGGCTAAACCTAGATGATTCTAGTTCTAAGTCTAGAATTAGATCTAATGATATAAAACTAGAATCAACACTAGATGCATTTCTAAATCCAAATCTTTCCATTTCTAGGTCGTGTGTTGGTTCTAGTTTTATATCATTAGATCTAATTCTAGACCTAGAATTAGAATCATCTGGGTTTAGCCGTCTCAAAGAGACGTACGGCTAAACCTAGATGATTCTAGTTCTAAGTCTAGAATTAGATCTAATGATATAAAACTAGAATCAACACTAGATGCATTTCTAAATCCAAATCTTTCCATTTCTAGGTCGTGTGTTGGTTCTAGTTTTATATCATTAGATCTAATTCTAGACCTAGAATTAGAATCATCTGGGTTTAGCCGTCTCAAAGAGACGTACGGCTAAACCTGGATGATTCTAGTTCTTAGTCTAGAGTTAGATCTAATGATATAAAACTAGAACCAACACTAGATGCATGGCTAAGTCCAAGTCTTTCCACTTCTAGGTCTTGTGTTGGTTCTAGTTTTATATCATTAGATCTAATTCTAGACCTAGAATTAGAATCATCCGGGTTTAGCCGTCTCAAAGAGACGTACGGCTAAACCTGGATGATTCTAGTTTTTAGTCTAGAATTAGATCTAATGATATAAAACTAGAATCAACACTAGATGCATGGCTAAATCCAAATCTTTCCACTTCTAGGTCGTGTGTTGGTTCTAGTTTTATATCATTAGATCTAATTCTAGACCTAGAATTAGAATCATCCGGGTTTAACCGTCTCAAAGAGACGTACGGGTAAACCTAGATGATTCTAGTTCTAAGTCTAGAATTAGATCTAATGATATAAAACTAGAATCAACACTAGATGCATTTCTAAATCCAAATCTTTCCATTTCTAGGTCATGTGTTGGTTCTAGTTTTATATCATTAGATCTAATTCTAGACCTAGAATTAGAATCATCCGGGTTTAGCCATCTCAAAGAGACGTACGGCTAAACCTGGATGATTCTAGTTCTTAGTCTAGAATTAGATCTAATGATATAAAACTAGAACCAACACTAGATGCAAGGCTAAATCCAAATCTTTCCACTTTTAGGTCTTGTGTTGGTTCTAGTTTTATATCATTAGATCTAATTCTAGACCTAGAATTAGAATCATCCGGGTTTAGCCATCTCAAAGAGACGTACGGCTAAACCTGGATGATTCTAGTTCTTAGTCTAGAATTAGATCTAATGATATAAAACTAGAACCAACACTAGATGCAAGGCTAAATCCAAATCTTTCCACTTTTAGGTCTTGTGTTGGTTCTAGTTTTATATCATTAGATCTAATTCTAGACCTAGAATTAGAATCATCTGGGTTTAGCCGTCTCAAAGAGCCGTACGGCTAAACCTAGATGATTCTAGTTCTAAGTCTAGAATTAGATCTAATGATATAAAACTAGAACCAACACTAGATGCATGGCTAAATCCAAATCTTTCCACTTCTAGGTCTTGTGTTAGTTCTAGTTTTATATCATTAGATCTAATTCTAGACTTAGAACTAGAATCATCTAGGTTTAGCCGTACGGCTCTTTGAGACGGCTAAACCCAGATGATTCTAATTCTAGGTCTAGAATTAGATCTAATGATATAAAACTAGAACCAACACTAGATGCATGGCTAAATCCAAATCTTTCCACTTTTAGGTCTTGTGTTGGTTCTAGTTTTATATCATTAGATCTAATTCTAGACCTAGAATTAGAATCATCTGGGTTTAGCCGTCTCAAAGAGCCGTACGGCTAAACCTAGATGATTCTAGTTCTAAGTCTAGAATTAGATCTAATGATATAAAACTAGAACCAACACTAGATGCATGGCTAAATCCAAATCTTTCCACTTCTAGGTCTTGTGTTAGTTCTAGTTTTATATCATTAGATCTAATTCTAGACTTAGAACTAGAATCATCTAGGTTTAGCCGTACGGCTCTTTGAGACGGCTAAACCCAGATGATTCTAATTCTAGGTCTAGAATTAGATCTAATGATATAAAACTAGAACCAACACTAGATGCATGGCTAAATCCAAATCTTTCCACTTCTAGGTCTTGTGTTAGTTCTAGTTTTATATCATTAGATCTAACTCTAGACCTAGAATTAGAATCATCCGGGTTTAACCGTCTCAAAGAGACGTACGGCTAAACCTAGATGATTCTAGTTCTAAGTCTAGAATTAGATCTAATGATATAAAACTAGAATCAACACTAGATGCATTTCTAAATCCAAATCTTTCCATTTCTAGGTCGTGTGTTGGTTCTAGTTTTATATCATTAGATCTAACTCTAGACCTAGAATTAGAATCATCTGGGTTTAGCCCTCTCAAAGAGACGTACGGCTAAACTTAGCGCTAGATATTAATTGGGTTTGACTGAGCCATTAATTTTAATCGAACCCAACCTAAGTAGCTGGTTAGTACTAAATATTAGTAGGGGTTGAGTTCATCAACCTCGGGACTGCTGTGTAATTGGTAGTAATTGGTATAAGTTTTCTGATAGCATCATCCATTAGATCGGATCTTCGATTTAACCGACAACTAATTTCGTTGTCGGGGAGACTATTTTGCATTCTGAAGAGTATCAAAAAATATTTTCCATTATGCAGTTGTATGTCATGTAAAAAAAAATAGGAAAAGACCAAACCTTTACTGAAAAACAGGAAGTGTTTGTGTTTTAGCTGAAATAAAGTTTTTCTAATACTAACATGATATTAATAATGTCATTTGGCCAAGATTATGGTAGGCGTGATAGATTATGGTAGATTATTGTAGAAATGATCAATAATGATAATATGGCCTTTTTCATTTTGGACCGCCATTGATAATAGCTTCCATTTAATGGTATAGTCTAGATAAGCAATTCTTAACTGCTATTCCGACGAACTGACACCGGTTTGCAGATAGTATACACTGTGTTACAACCATATCTAAACACAACTCAACCCAATTAATTAGTTAACGCTAGATATCATTTAAGTTGGGTACAGCTGTTAACCTTCACCCAACTCACCTGACTAGTGAGTATTAAATATTAGTTGGGTTGGGTTCATTAGCTTCAGAAATACTTTGTAAGTGGTTGGCCAATGTATTCTAAAAACATAACACAGTTAGTTGAGACCAAATCTTTAGTTTTCTTCTGTTCTAGCAAGGATTATGGTAGGCGTGCAAAATGCTATAAGTAATACAGTAACATTCTGCTGTTTAAAATATCAAATTGAACAGCTGCGAAACAGCTAAATTCGCTACTAAAATAACTATTTTACTGATCAAAATGATTTGAATATGGATTTAATAAAAACTGTATGGTATCAAATCGATACAATCAAATCAGATCCGGCTATTTTATAACATCCTTACTAAAGATATTAGTTGAAGATCCATATTAGCATCAAATATTAG
The DNA here is from genome assembly GCA_036711965.1 of Onthophagus sagittarius. NCBI lineage: Eukaryota > Metazoa > Arthropoda > Insecta > Coleoptera > Scarabaeidae > Onthophagus > Onthophagus sagittarius. Next base: position 17,206,093 of record JASERS010000010.1, on the reverse strand, counting down.
TTGCGATGGGTTGGGTTGGGTTGGTTAATTAGCGTTAGATATTAATTGGGTTGGGTTGAGCCATTAATTTTAATCCAACCGAACTAGCTAGTTAGCTTTATATATTAATTGGGTTGGGTTGAACCATTAGCCTTGTTTGAGCCCAACCCAACTAGTTAATTAGTGCCAGATAATAATTGGGATGGGTTGAGCCACTGACCCTGAGTACATAACACCATTTATTTCATTGCAAAATAATAAAATAAACAATTTTTAAATTCAATTATATCAAAAAAAATTTTTTTTAGGTAATCGAAAATATTTCCTCGACCGATTACATCCAATTATGGCAATTCAAAATAATATCTCGAGCGATTTTGAAAAGGAATTTATGCACGACGTTGATTTCAATCGAAAATATGTTGTCGATGCAATATAAACTGGTGGATTACTTAGAAGGGCAAGAAGCCAAATTAAAACAAAGCATAAAATCATATTTAAACGGGAAAATCGATGATTGTAAAAACGATGTTTTGAACGATCTCGTTAGTTATGTAACGTTTTTTGATGTTCCTTTTCATTTGAACAACTTTAGCAAATCACAAAATAAATTGGAGATGAAGATTGCTTTAAAGTTGTTGAAAGTACCTTTAGAAACGATTAATAAGATTATAAGTCTTAATGATTAGGATCAACTATAATTTAGTTGATCCTAATCAACAAAATTGTTTTTAACTTTTTGTATACGCCATTGATTAGGATTATATAAAATCAAAATAAGTTAATAAATTGAATTATTTTCTTTATTTAACTGGGGCATTTTTTAAAGTTTTAGCAACAATATTCCCTTTTCCTGGAACGTTAAAAACGACCCCTTTATAACAAGCTTCCAATTTATCGTTAGTGTGTAAATCGGGCGCTACAGCTTCAAAGATTTTCTTTTTCGGATTCATAATAGTGTCCGGGTTCCTTTCATAACCCTCGCAATAAACTAAATCACCAATTTGGGCGTTCTCAGGAGGAATTAGGACTTCTACCACATCGGAAGTTGATGCGCACATGACCATAGCTTCAGAAGTTATCCCTCTCATCTAAAGGTATATATTTTTTTTTGATTTATTAGGTGTATAGTATAATATTAAATCCATCTTCCCAGATTTATACAAGTCAAAAAAAATTTTTAATCTTATATTTTAAAATGTTTATGTAATAAGGAAAGTGTTGATCATATTGGTTGCAATTTTTTATGTAAAAGGAAAAAACAAAATGATTATGAATACAGCCTAAATTTGGAAAAGTAAAGGGGGACGCTTTTAAAGCGAAACTTCTTTTTGTATAAGAGGTTGAGGAAAATGATATACAGTAGGGCCCCAACATTCGCGGCTTCAAATTACACAGATTCGCATATTCGCGTTTTAAATTTTGCTGCCTTTTTCAACATTCACGACTCGATTATTCGCGAATACATAGCAAGTATGTATGTCATTTTTTAAAAATTTAAAACGAAGTTTACCGTAGGTTTACTGTACAAGCAACCAGCTTCACATATGCGTTTCTCTGGGAATCCCTCATTTATGATCGATTTTAATGTTTGTGTTAGGTGCTTATTTTTGTGTTCTGTATTTCGTTCAGGTTAGTGTTTCGGCCGTTTTTTTACTATAATTTTATAAACAATAAATTAATCTCACAACAGTACTCAAAATGGGTACAAAAAGGCCTGCGATGGAAATAAATTTAATTGCCAAACGTGCAAAGTCAGTTATGACTCTAGAAAGAAAAATTCAAGTTCTTGATATGCTCCGGGAAGGGAAAAGAGCTACCGAAGTAGGCCGGGTCTTCGGTGTCAATGAATCTACGATAAGATCTATAAAGAAACAAGAAGAGGTAATTAGAAATAGCGTAAAAAGTGGCATACCGTCATCATTAAAGGTAACGTCACAAGTTCGTGATGTTAATATTGAAAAAATGGAGAAGTCTCTTTATCTTTGGATTGAGGACCATGGTCGCAAAAATATACCATTAACTAGGGCTAGATTAACGGATAAAGCCAAGGAACTTTATCAACATTTTTCGTGTGGAATGGACTGTGCTGAAGACGATTGTAAATTTAAAGCCAGCAGAGGATGGTTCGAAAGATTCAAATCTCGTTTTAATCTCCATAACATTAAGTTGTGTGGAGAATCAGCTTCAGCAGATCATCAACAGGCTGCAAAATTTCCTGATGAAATAATAAAATTAATAGAAGAAAAAGGTTACCGTCCTGAACAAATATTTAGCAGCTAATTCACGAGCTTTAAAGAACAAGGACAAAGAAGCTCTTCCGGTCTATTGGCGAGCTAATTCAAAAGCTTGGATGACTTCTCAGCTATTTATAGAGTGGTTTAAAGAGTGCTTTGTTAAAGAAGTGGAACGTTACCTAAAATCTAAAAATTTAGCATTTCACGTTTTATTGATATTGGATAACGCCCCATCTCATCCAGTAGATGCTCTCAAATTAGCTCATCCATGTGTCGAGGTGGTATTTCTTCCGCCCAACACAACATCCTTATTACAACCTTTAGATCAAGGTGTTATAAAAGCTTTTAAAAGTCATTATATCCGGCACATGTTCGATTTTGTACATGAGAAAATACAAAATGATAGTGTTTTCTCAATAAAAGATGTGTGGAAATTATACAATATTGACCATGCGATTACATCTATAAAACTTGCTTTAAATGACATTAAAGTATCAACCGTAAGTAATGCATGGAAAAAACTGTTGAAAAAAGACACTGCGCAAAGTGTAAGCGAAATTGATGAGGCAATAGAGAGAGCTGTTCTTTCTGCACGGTTGCTACCGGGAGATGATTTTCATACCATTGTACCAGCTGATATCGAATCTCTCGTCCTCTCGGACAATCAAGAGGAAGAGTTGTCCAGTGCAGACTTAGAAGCGCTACTAATAGAAAATGTTTCAGGAACGGATGAAGAAGATAATAGTAATTCCCTATGTAATAAATTAACGTTGAAGGAACTTAATTTATTTATACAAGAAGCAAATAATCTTGCTGAAAAAATAGTAGAATATGATCCATCAACGGAACGAAGCACAAAATTTAAAAATGGTCTGAATACTCTTCTTGCTCCTTACAAAGAGCTTCAAAAGGATATGCAACACAAAGCATTGCAACCTACTATCCTTTCATTTTTTAAACCATCGTGTTCTAAAGCAATTATTATTGATGAGTAGAAATGTTAACTTTTATTTCTTTTTTTAATTTATTTTGTTGCAGTTTGTTATTGCTATCGAGTTTAGGTTTTTTTATATTTTAAACAATTGTAATTATTTTAATATCTGTATTAGTTCCGAATACAAAAGTTTTATTTTGCAATTTTAAGCGTTTTATTTAGTATGTATAATTTATTAATTTTTGAAATTTTTAATTTTTAAAATTAAATTAAATGAAACTTTTGGCGTCGGTGACCATTTGGCGGTTAACGTGTTAAAAGAACATAGAAGTAGTAGTTTATCCTTCATAATATCTAGTGCTTCAATATTCGCGGATTCAACATTCGCGGCGTATTTTTAGAACCTAACCCTCGCGAATGTTGGGGCCTTACTGTACTTGATATCTCTTATGATTTCAGAGATGTTTTACAAAAAAACTCTTTTTCATAGACTGTTTTCACCATAAATTTGGTTGTTTTGTTTGTAAAAGAGGAGTTTCCCTTTAAAAGTGTCCAATTTGGCTCACCCTGTATATAAGGTAGAGATACAAAAGATAAAAGAATTTGTTGTGATGAAGAAATCCATTGAAAATTATAATGGTATTTTTTTTACTAAGACATAAAAGGAACGACTTCGCCTCAAATCGCCGAGGTCGCTTACGGCCGAGGCGCTGGGTCCGTAATATTTACATAAAATCGTCCATTTTGGAAGATTGAAGGCCTCGCCCGCAAACGACCTCGGCGATTTAAGGTGAAATCGTTTCTTGTATATCTTAGTAAATATACAAAACCTCCTATAAAACGATTTTATTCTCACACCGCCAAGGTCGCTTGCGGGCGAGGCGCTGGGTCTGAAATGTTTAGCACCTCGCCCGCAAGCGATCTCGGCGGAATGAAAATAAAATCGTTTTATGGGGGGATTTATATATTTACTAAGATATACAAGGAACGATTTCGTCCCAAATTGCCGAGGTCACTTGCGGGCGAGGCGCTTGGCCTGAAATATTTACATAAAACCGTCCATTTTGGAAGATTGAAGGGCGGTGTGAGAATAAAATCGTTTTATAGGAGGTTTTGTATATTTACTAAAATATACAATAAACGATTTCACCTTAAATCGCCGAGGTCGCTTGCGGGCGAGGCGCTGGGTCTGAAATGTTTACATTAAATCGTCCATTTTGGACGATATAACACCTAGCTCGCAAGCGACCTCGGCGGAATGAAAGTAAAATCGTTTTATGGGGGGATTTATATATTTACTAAGATATACAAGGAACGATTTCGTCTCAAATTGCCGAGGTCGCTTGCGGGCGAGGCGCTTGGCCAGAAATATTTACATAAAATCGTTCCTTCTGGAAGAGTGTAGGCCTCGTCCGCAAGCGACCTCGGCGGAGTGAGAATAAAATCGTTTTATAAGACTTTATATATTTACTAAGATATACAAGGAACAATTTCGTCTCCAATCGCCGAGATCGCTTGCGGGCAAGGTGTTGGATTTGTAATATTTACATAAAATCGTTCATTTTGGAAAATTGTAGGCCTCGTTCGCAAGCGACCTCGCTGGAGTAAGAATAAAATCGTTTTATAAGAGCTTTTATATATTTACTGAGATATACAAGGTACGATTTCGTCTCAGATTGCCGAGATCGCTTGCGAGCGTGGCGCTTGGCCTGAAATATTTACACAAAATCGTTCCTTTTGGAAGAGTGTAGGCCTCGTCAGCAAGCGACCTCGGCGGAGTGAGAATAAAATCGTCTTATAGGCGTCTTTATATATTCACTAAGATGTACAAGAAATAATTTCGCCTCAAGTCGCCGAGATCGTTTGCGGGCGAGGTGCTGGATCTGTAATATTTACATAAAATCGTTCATTTTGGAAGATTGTTGGCCTCGCTCGCAAGCGACTTCGGCGGAGTGAGAATAAAATCGTTTTATAAGAGGCTTTATATATTTACTGAGATATACAAGGAACGATTTCGTTTCAAATCGCTGAGCTCGCTTGCGGGCGAGGTACTAGATCTGTAATATTTATTTAAAATCGTTCATTTTGGAAAATTGTAGGCCTCGGCCGCAAGCGACCTCGGCGGAGTGAGAATAAAATCGTTTTATAAGAGGCTTTATATATTTACTGAGATATACAAGGAACGATTTCGTTTCAAATCGCTGAGCTCGCTTGCGGGCGAGGTACTGGATCTGTAATATTTACATAAAATCGTTCATTTTGGAAAATTGTAGGCCTCGGCCGCAAGCGACCTCGGCGGAGTGAGAATAAAATCGTTTTATAAGAGGCTTTATATATTTACTGAGATATACAAGGAACGATTTCGTTTCAAATCGCTGAGCTCGCTTGCGGGCGAGGTACTAGATCTGTAATATTTACATAAAATCGTTCATTTTGGAAAATTGTAGGTCTCGCCCGCAAGCGACTTCGGCGGAGTGAAAATAAAATCGTTTTATAAGAGGCTTTATATATTTACTGAGATATACAAGGAACGATTTCGTTTCAAATCGCTGAGCTCGCTTGCGGGCGAGGTACTAGATCTGTAATATTTACATAAAATCGTTCATTTTGGAAAATTGTAGGTCTCGCCCGCAAGCGACTTCGGCGGAGTGAAAATAAAATCGTTTTATAAGAGGCTTTATATATTTACTGAGATATACAAGGAACGATTTCGTTTCAAATCGCTGAGCTCGCTTGCGGGCGAGGTACTAGATCTGTAATATTTATTTAAAATCGTTCATTTTGGAAAATTGTAGGCCTCGGCCGCAAGCGACCTCGGCGGAGTGAGAATAAAATCGTTTTATAAGAGGCTTTATATATTTACTGAGATATACAAGGAACGATTTCGTTTCAAATCGCCGAGATCGCTTGCGGGCGAGGTATTTGGATCTGTAATATTTACATAAAATCGGTCATTTTGGAAAATTGTAGGCCTCATCCGCAAGCGACCTCGGCGGAGTGAGAATAAAATCGTTTTATAAGAGGCTTTATATATTTACTGAGATATACAAGGAACGATTTCGTTTCAAATCGCTGAGCTCGCTTGCGGGCGAGGTACTAGATCTGTAATATTTATTTAAAATCGTTCATTTTGGAAAATTGTAGGCCTCGGCCGCAAGCGACCTCGGCGGAGTGAGAATAAAATCGTTTTATAAGAGGCTTTATATATTTACTGAGATATACAAGGAACGATTTCGTTTCAAATCGCTGAGCTCGCTTGCGGGCGAGGTACTAGATCTGAATATATTTATTAAAAATCGTTCATTTTGGAAAATTGTAGGCCTCGGCCGCAAGCGACCTCGGCGGAGTGAGAATAAAATCGTTTTATAAGAGGCTTTATATATTTACTGAGATATACAAGGAACGATTTCGTTTCAAATCGCTGAGCTCGCTTGCGGGCGAGGTACTAGATCTGTAATATTTACATAAAATCGTTCATTTTGGAAAATTGTAGGTCTCGCCCGCAAGCGACTTCGGCGGAGTGAGAATAAAATCGTTTTATAAGAGGCTTTATATATTTACTGAGATATACAAGGAACGATTTCGTTTCAAATCGCTGAGCTCGCTTGCGGGCGAGGTACTAGATCTGTAATATTTATTTAAAATCGTTCATTTTGGAAAATTGTAGGCCTCGGCCGCAAGCGACCTCGGCGGAGTGAGAATAAAATCGTTTTATAAGAGGCTTTATATATTTCCTGAGATATACAAGGAACGATTTCGTTTCAAATCGCTGAGCTCGCTTGCGGGCGAGGTACTAGATCTGTAATATTTACATAAAATCGTTCATTTTGGAAAATTGTAGGTCTCGCCCGCAAGCGACTTCGGCGGAGTGAGAATAAAATCGTTTTATAAGAGGCTTTATATATTTACTGAGATATACAAGGAACGATTTCGTTTCAAATCGCCGAGATCGCTTGCGGGCGAGGTATTTGGATCTGTAATATTTACATAAAATCGGTCATTTTGGAAAATTGTAGGCCTCATCCGCAAGCGACCTCGGCGGAGTGAGAATAAAATCGTTTTATAAGAGGCTTTATATATTTACTGAGATATACAAGGAACGATTTCGTTTCAAATCGCTGAGCTCGCTTGCGGGCGAGGTACTGGATCTGTAATATTTACATAAAATCGTTCATTTTGGAAAATTGTAGGCCTCGCCCGCAAGCGACCTCGGCGTAATGAAAATAAAATCGTCTTATGGGGGGATTTATATATTTACTAAGATATACAAGGAACGATTTCGTCTCAAATTGCCGAGATCGCTTCCGGGCGAGGCGCTTGGCCTGAAATATTTACATAAAATCGTTCCTTTTGGAAGAGTGTAGGCCTCGTTCACAAACGACCTCGGCGGAGTGAGAATAAAATCGTTTTATAAGAGACTATATATTTACTAAAATATACAAGGAACGATTTCATCTCAAATCGCCGAGGTCGCTTGCGGCCGAGGCACTGGATTTGAAAATTTACATACAATCGTCAATTTTGGAAGATGTAGCGCCACGCCCGCGAGCAACCTCGGCGGATTAAGAATAAGATCGTCTTATAGGAAGCTCTCTATGTTTACTAAGATATACAAGGAACGATTTCGTCTCAAACCGCCGAGGTCGCTTGCGGGCGAGGCTCTGGGTATGAATTATTAACACCAAATCGTTTATTTTGGAAGATTGTGGGGCCTCGCCCGCAAGCGACCTCGACAAAGTGAGGATTAAATCGTTTTATAAGAGATTGTATATATCTACTAAGATATACAAGGAACGATTTCGCCTCAAATCGCCGAGGTCGCTTGTGGTAGAGGCACTGGATTTGAAAATTTACATACAATTATCAATTTTGGAAGCTGTAGCGCCTCGGTCGCGAGTGACCTTGGCAAAATGAGAATAAAATCGTCTTATAGGAGGCCTTATATATTTACTAAGATATACAAGTAACGATTTCGCCTCAAATCGCCGAGGTCGCTTGCAGGCGAGGCGCTGGATTTAAAATATTTACATAAAATCGTCCATTATGGAAGAAAATAAAATCGTGTTATTGGAGGCTTCAACACCTTATTAGAAAGTAAAACAAAAATATATTAATCTTAGTATGATCTACACAAACATATTTGAAATATAAAATGGAAAAATATTGATATATATTTGACTTGTATAAATCACAACCTTTATTTTGTATACCCAACATGGTATAATAATTAATTACCTTTTGTGGTTTTAAGTTGCAAAGTAACATAACAAACCGATTTTCCAAATCTTCTTTGGAAATGTGTTTAACCAATCCTGAACAAACAGTCCTCGGTTTATCCTCCCCACAATTAATTTTTAAAAGATATAAAGTATCAGCGTCGGGGTGTTTTTGAACATCCTCAATTTTCGCGATGCGCAAATCTAAACGACCCACATCAACAGGAAGTTCAGGCTCAACGGGAGGTTTCCCTTTTTTCTCCTTTTTCTCTTTTTTTACACCGTCACCCTCATTTTTTTTATCTTTTTTTACATCATCTTTTCTCTCCTCAACTTTCTCAATCGTATCATCAACCTTAGTACAAGAAACGTTTCGCTTTGGAATTGGAATTTGAGGAACCCCATTCTTTTTTTCCTCATTAATAAGTTTCATATGAGCATTTTCAATCATCTCTTTTAACCGACGATTTTCATCGCGCAAGTGATTACAAAAAGCGTCGTTGTAAGTTTGTGTTACAACATTAAGCTAAAATAAAGTTCTTTTTAGACGAAATTTGGGCGATTTAAGCCTACCCACCTCTTTTTGGACTTCAAGAATAGCACTTTGGATAGCGTTTGTTTTGTCTTGTAAAGCTTCCCAAGCGATTGGTTCAGTCATTTTTAATAATCGTCGTGAGAAAATTTGAGAAAATCGGCTTATTAACATGCGGATTAAATAAATGAATTATAAAAGTGAGGTTAGGGAAATGTCATTACATAGTGTCAAATTGAAATGGGGGATGTGGCGACATCTCTTGGAAATGATCGGAAAATCGAAATTTATTTGATTTTAAATTTTAAGTTAATTATTTTTGATTTATGGTTATTTTTACAACATTTTAACGAAAATGTTGACGCAACTATTGGAACCACTCACTATAACTAATTACTGTAATGAAACTGATTACTGGGACTTATATTAATATAAGTAATATAAGTAATATTACTGATTACTTATATCTTTACTTATTAATTTAAACGCAAAAACAAGGGGTTGCGTTTGAACCAATAAATTTAATAATTAAATTTTCTTGACCACTACGATGATAAATTACCGTCAAATTTGTATGTCATTCATCTAACGTCAAAAAAAAGTTTCAAAAAAATTCATTTCGCGCCTTCTCCATTCTCCACGATCGACTCGGGGTTTAATTTTGAAATTCCAGCCTCGCGAATACCAATGTCTGGTGGTGATTTAGGATGGGATTGTTTACAGAAAGTAATTTCTTTATAAAAAGAGGTGTTCACGATTCATTTTGTGATTTTCAGAATATCGAGTTATACAAAAAATCGGAGAAGGATCATTTTCGGAAGTTCTTAAATGCCAAGAGAAAATAACCGGTCATCTTTATGCTGCGAAAAGATTAAAGAAACATTTTAAAAGGTTAAAAAATGATCTTTGTTTAGAATAAAATTGTCCTATGGGAGGTTTTGTATATTTACTAAGATATACAAGAAACGATTTGGTCTCAAATCGCCGAGGTCGCTGCGGCCGAGGCACTGGATTTGAAAATTTACATACAATCGGACGATTATATAGGCTTTGTATTGTGAAAATTTAAAAGAACCTCCTATAAAACGATTTTACTCTAAATCCGCCGAGGTCGCGTAGCGGGCGACGCCCTACAATCTTCCAAAACGAATTTCTATCTATATATCGAATATAGCGCGTCACCCGTAAGCGACCTCGGCGATTTGAGTCAAAATCGTTTCTTGTATATCTTAGTAGATATACAAAGCCTCCTATAAGTCGATTTCGCCTTATAGGAGCGAGGTGCTGGGTCTGAAATATTTTCATAAAATTATCCATTTTGGATTGTAAGGCCTCGCCCGCAAGTAACCCCGGCGGAGTGAGAATAAAATCGTTTATAGAATTATGTATTTAGTAAGATATACAAGGAATGATTTCGACTTAAATCGCCAAGGTCGCTTCCGGGCGAAGCGCTGAGTATGAATTATTAACACCAAATCGTTCATTTTGGAAGATTGTAGCGCTTTGCCCGCAAGCGACCTCGGCAGAGTGAGGATAAAATCGTCTCATAGAAGGCTTTATATATTTACTAAGATATACAAGGGACGATCTATCCTCAAATCGTCGAGGTCGCTTGCCGGCGAGGCGCTACATCTTCCAAAATGAACGACGACTGTATGTAAATTTTCAAATCCCAGGCCTCGCCCGCAAGCCACCTCGGCGGAGTGAGAATAAAATCGTTTAATGAGAGGCTTTGTATATTTATTAAGATATACAAAGAACGATTTTGCCTCAAATCGCCGAGGTCGCTTGCGGGTGAGGCGCTAGATTTGAAACTTTTACATAAAATCGTCCATTTTGGAAGATGTAATGCCTTGCCCGCAAGCGACCTCGGCAATTTGAGGCGAAATCGTTCCTTGTATATCTTAATAGATATATACAATCTCTTATAAAACGATTTTATTCTCACTTTGTCGAGGTCGCTTGCGGGCGAGGCCCCACAATCTTCCAAAATGAACGATTTTTTATCCATATATCGAATACAGCGTCTCGGCCGCAAGCGACCGCGGTGGTTTGAGGTGAAATTGTTTTTTGCATATCTTAATAGATACATAAAGTCTCCTATAAGACGATTGTATTCTCACTTTGCCGAGGTCGCTTGCGGGCGAGGCCCTGCAATCTTCCAAAATGAACGATTTGGTGTTAATAATTCATACCCAGAGCCTCGCCTGCAAGCGACCTCGGCGGTTTGAGACGAAATCGTTCCTTGTATATCTTAGTAAACATACAGCTTCCTATAAGACGATCTTATTCTCACTCCGACGAAGTCGCTCGCGGGCGAGGCGCTACATCTTCCAAAATTGATGATTGTATGTAAATTTTCAAATCCAGTGCCTCGGCCGCAAACGACCTCGGCGATTTGAGATGAAATCGTTCCTTGTATATCTTAGTAAATATATAAGCCTCCTATAAGATGATTTTATCCTCACTTTGCCGCAGGCGAAGCGCTACAATCTTCCAAAATGAACGAATCGTTCCTTGTATATCTTAGTAAGTATATACAATCTCCTATAAGACGATTTTATCTTCACTCTGCCGAGGTCGCTTACGAGCGAGGCCCTACAATCTTCTAAAATAGACGATTTTATGTAAACATTTCAGAGCTAGCGCGCCTCGCCCGCAAGCGACCTCGGCGATTTGAGGCGAGATCGTTCCTTGTATATCTTAGTAAATATAAGACGATCTTATTCTCATTCCGACGAAATCGCTCGCGGGCGAGGCGCTACATCTTCCAAAATTGATGATTGTATGTATATTTTCAAATCCAGTGCCTCGGCCGCAGGCGACCTCGGCGATTTGAGATGAAATCGTTCCTTGTATATCTTAGTAAATATATAAGCCTCCTATAAGATGATTTTATCCTCACTTTGCCGCAGGCGAAGCGCTACAATCTTCCAAAATGAACGAATCGTTCCTTGTATATCTTAGTAAATATATACAATCTCCTATAAGACGATTTTATCCTCACTCTGCCGAGGTCGCTTACGAGCGAGGCCCTACAATCTTCTAAAATAGACGATTTTATGTAAACATTTCAGAGCTATCGCGCTTCGCCTGCAAGCGACCTCGGCGGTTTGAGACGAAATCGTTCCTTGTATATCTTAGTAAACATACAGCTTCCTATAAGACGATCTTATTCTCACTCCGACGAAGTCGCTCGCGGGCGAGGCGCTACATCTTCCAAAATTGATGATTGTATGTAAATTTTCAAATCCAGTGCCTCGGCCGCAAACGACCTCGGCGATTTGAGATGAAATCGTTCCTTGTATATCTTAGTAAATATATAAGCCTCCTATAAGATGATTTTATCCTCACTTTGCCGCAGGCGAAGCGCTACAATCTTCCAAAATGAACGATTTCGTGTTAATAATTCATACCCAGACCCTCGCCTGCAAGCGACCTCGACGGTTTGAGGCGAAATCGTTCCTTGTATATCTTAGTAAACATACAGAGCTTCCTATAAGACGATTTTATTCTCACTCCGCCGAGGTCGCTTGCGGACGAAGCCCTACAATCTTGCAAAATGAACGATTTTCTATCCATATATCGAAAACAGAGTCTCGGCCGCAAGCGACCGCGGTGGTTTGAGGCGAAATTGTTCTTTGCATATCTTAATAGATACATAAAGTCTCCTATAAACGATTTTATTATCACTCCGCCGAGGTCGCTTGCGGGCGAGGCTCTACAATCTTCCAAAATCGACCATTTTCTATTAATATTTCAAAGACAGCTCCTAGCCCGCAAGCGACCTCGGCGATTTGAGCCGAAATCGTTCCTTGTATATCTTAATAAATATACAGGGTCCGCCAAGGCATTCTGACGAGTTTTGGTATTAAACTACACAGTTATGTAACAAGATATTTGTTTTTACATACAAGTAATCGATAGTATATTACATGCCATTTTATTTATGGAAAATAATGTCGCTTAAGTGACGTTGTTCACCGCGTATACACTGTTCCAAGCGGTTTTGCAAATTGTTTATTACTCAGTCTAGCATATTCATAGGAATTGCACGAATTTCATTGGGAATGTTTTCTTTTAATTCCTGAATTGTGTGCGGTCTATTTAAATACACCTTGCTCTTCAGGTGACCCCATAGCCAAAAATCACAAACGGTCAGGTCGGAAGACCGTGCCAGCCAAGGAACATCCCCATTCCGCGAAATTACTGCTGCTGGAAACAATTCTTGTAATCAAGTTATTGACACTCGTGCTGTGTGAGCTGTTACTCTATCCTGTTGAAACCATACAGTATCCATATCAATGTTTCGTCGACGAAATTTTGGTTTCAAAAAGTTTCCACAGGTTGTTGCGAATTGATCCTGACTGCATTCCGAGACCATCTTCAAAAAAATATGGACCCATTATACCGAATTGTGCCACTCCGCATCATACAGTTACATTGCGGCTATGCAAAGGTCGTTGATAGATCTGTCTGGGATTTTCGGAATTCCAATAACGAAAATTTTGTTTGTTTACACATCCAGATAACTCAAAATGCGCTTCATCAGACATAATTAAGCCATTCAAGTCATTGTCAGCAAAAAGGTCTAGGTCAATTAAAAGAAAACATTCGCAATGAAATTCGTGCAATTCCTATGAATATGCTGGACCGAGTAATGAACAATTTGCATAACCGCTTGGACCAGTGTGTACGCGGTGAAGGACGTCGCTTAAGCGACATTATTTTCCATTACATAACTGGGTAGTTTAATACCAAAACTCGTTAGGTTTCCTTGGCGGACCCTGTACAAAGTCTCCCATAAAACGATTTTAGTCTCACTCCGCCGAGGTCGCTTGCGGGCGAGGCGCTACATTCAAAAATTTATATACAATCGACCATTTTGGAAGATGTAGTGCCTCGCCTGCAAGCGACCTCGGCAGAGTGAGGATAAAATCGTCTTATAGGAGATTGTATATATTTACTAAGATATACAAGGAACGATTTCGCCTCAAATCGCCGAGGTCGCTTGCGGGCGAGGCGCTGGCCCTGATATATTTACATAAAATCGTCCATTTTTGAAGAATGTAAGCCTCGCCCGCAAGCGACCTCGGCGGAGTGAGGATAAAATCGTCTTATATTTACTAAGATATACAAGGAACGATGTCGCCTCAAATCGCCGAGGTCGCTTGCGGGCGAGGCGCTGGTCCTGATATATTTACATAAAATCATCCATTTTGGAAGAATGTAAGGCTCGCCCACAAGCGACCTCGGCGGAGTGAGAATAATATCTTTTTATATTTACTAAGATATACAAGTAGTGAGAATAAAATTGTTTTATAGGAGGCTTTGTATATTTACTAAGACATACAAGGAACGATTTCGCCTCAAATCGTCGAGTTTGCTTGCGGGCGAGGCGCTGGCCCTGATATATTTACATAAAATCGTCCATTTTGGAAGATTGTAGGCATCGGCCGCAAGCGACCTCGGCGGAGTGAGAATAAAATCGTCTTATAGGTGATTGTACATATTTATTAATCGCCGAGGTCGCTTGCGGGCCTTGAAATAGTTACATAAAATCGTTCATTTTGGATGATTGTACTGCCTCGGCCGCAAGCGACCTCGGTGGAGTGAGGTTAAAGTCGTCTTATGAGAAACTTTATATATTTATTAAGATATACGAGCTACGATTTCGCTTTAAATCGCCTACGTCGCTTGAGGGCGAGGCGCTGGCCTTGAAATATTTACATAAAATCGTTCATTTTGGATAATAAAAGTGAGAATAAAATTGTTTTAATATAATAATTTTCAATTTCTAGTCCATCGGACGCAATGAATTGTGCCGAGGTGGTGGCAATGCATAAATTAGCAAGACACCCGAACGTGGTTTATATGATGGATTTTTTTTAGTAGGTACTCAATCGAAATCGACTTCCCTCGATATATTAAAAAAATTCTTTACTTTTCCCCAAATTTAGCGACATAAATCTAGGATCGTTAACGTACGTTTTCGAATTGATGGATTTGAGTATGTACGATTTTATGAAGCTGAAACGGCGCCCGTTTGCCGAATCGAGAGTGAAGTGGTATTTGTATCAAATCTTAAAGGGTTTGGAACATCTACACAAGAACGGGCTGTTTCATCGCGACATAAAACCGGAGAATATACTCGTCAAATTGAATCCGGACGGGAACAGATCGGATTCGGGAGGAGGCGGGTTTCCATCGGAAATCGTCAAATTGGGCGATTTGGGATCTATAAGAGGCGTTTATAGTCGACAACCTTACACTGAATACATCTCTACCAGATGGTATCGATCGCCTGAGTGCTTATTATCCGTTGGATATTATGGACCTAAAATGGATATATGGGCTGCTGGATGTGTTTTTTATGAAATGTTAACGTAAGCAACAAAATTAAAAAAGAAAAAGAAAAATTTTTGTTATTATTTAGGTTTCACCCCCTTTTCCCCGGATCGAACGAAATCGATCAACTCGCGAAGATCCACGCGATTTTGGGAAGCCCAAGTAACAGACTGGTAACGAAAATCAAAAAGAAGTCTCATAATTGCCAACATTTCCCCCGCCAAATCGGCTGTGGATTAAAAATTATGATGAATAAATTTTCGGAGGAGGCACATACCATTTTAAAGTTGATGGTATCCTTATTATTGTTTCATAAAAAATTATAATTTATAAAATTAACTCTTAGCTCCAATATGACCCGGAAACCCGAATAAACGTCCGGCGATTAGTGGAAAACCGATTTTTCACCTCCGTCCGCCAATATTATCTCATTTACCAATTCAAGTTTAACGCGATTCAAAACCAGAGGAACATTGAAAGGTCTAACAAGGAAAGGGGGGATCATAAAACGCCGACGAATCATCCCACTTCGACTTCAGACCCATGGAAAGCCCCGAAAGTAATTAACTCAATAAAAACTTTAAAAAAATTAATAAAAAAAAATTAATTTAGTATCAAAACATGAACGCGAAACCTCTCAATAAGAATCAACTCGAAAAGGAGCGCGAAACCGTCAAAACCAAAAAAGATGGATCAATGCAAAGCATTCTCTCATCAATGGAAAGCGTGTCCACGTTAAAAAGCATTGCTGTAATGGACAGCGTTTCAACGATGAGGAGCGTTTCAACGATGATAAGAAGTGCAAAGAAAGATATGGAAAAGTTATCGGATGAAGAAACGATGAAGAGAAAGTTGGAAGCAACGAGGCGATACTACGTCCATAAATGCCAACAGACCATCAAATCGCGCCCCCCGAACGAAACGTACAGGAAAACCACGTCCAATCTACCGAAGATTTTTAAAAAGGAACCGGAACATTCGAAGCAGAAACAATTTTATTCGAAATCGCTCGTTATCCCGCGAAAAACCAGGTACAAAATCGATCCTGCCAATGAGAATTGGATCGAAAAGGTCATTAAATTAAATTTAACCGCTAAAAAGTGAGATGGTTGTGTATTTTGAAATGTTGGGGTAATAAACATGAAGTAATTAATATTATTCGGTTTTAATGACTATTTTTGGTTTTAAAAACATGATATTAGGTAAAATATGTTTTCCCAACAGCATCTTCCTAAACTTAAGGCTACAGGAAATCATTTTTTTATAACGAAAAAAGAGTTTTAGTTTTAGATTATTGTATACTTGCTTCGAAATAAAACTAGAACTAACACTTGTCTTCAGACGCACGGCTAAACCTGAATCTTTCTAGTTCTAGGTCTAGTGTTAGTTCTAGTTTTACTTCTTGTTTAGCTCTAAATTGTTTTAAATTCTTCTTGGACTGAAAATATAACTAATACCAGACCTACATCCCACCTTCAGAACTAAAACTAGACTTAGAACTAGAAATATTAGGGTTTAGCTCTTTCTAGTTCTAGGTCTAGTGTTAGTTTTAGTTCAATTCAGATGTAGAGGGTTGGGCTGGGTGGGGTTAAGTCGCGGATCTGAAGACATTTTTCGAACGAAGGCCTCTAAATCAAAAGCTTCTAAAATATGGTACTTTCCAAACCGATTTGATAACCCTATTAAGGTACAAACTTTAAGTAACCATCAAAAAGTCGTTAAATGACTAAATTTTGACAAATTGATAATAAAAAGATGATTTTGAATTAATTATCCTAAACAAAGTCAATAAAGTCGAATTTGATATTTAAGTTCTAAGTAAAGACTCAAATAACTTAATGGAAACATCCAAATTTGGCAGATTCATCATAAAAGAAAGATTTTGAATTAATTCTCCTAAACAAATCGTCAGAGAGCTGTCCAAATTTAAACATTTAACATATTTATCATAAAAAGACAATTTTGAATTAATTCTTTCAAAACGAAGAGACCAATTAAAGCAAATTTGTTATTTAAGTTCTAAATGAAGAGTCAAATAACTTAATGGAAACAACAAAAAGCTCTCAGAGTGTCAGAATTGGACACATTCATCATAAAAGAAAGATTTTTTTAATTAATTCTTGTAAAGAAAGTTTCCAATGAAGCCGAATTTGTTATTTAAGTTCTAAATGAAGACGCAAATGAGTTAAGAGTATCGTTAAAAAGCTGTCAAAATTTAAAAATTTAACAAATTTATCATAAAAAGAAACTTTTGAATTAATTCTCTCAAAGCGAAGAGACCAATGAAAGCAAATTTGTTATTTAAGTTCTAAATGTAGACTCAAATAATTTAATTTAAACATCAAAAAGTTTCAAAAACATCAAGAAATATCAAAAAGTGTTGAAGTTTGGCAAAATTGTTTCAAAAGTATTAGTTTGAATTAATTTACTAATTAAAATCGCCAATTTAACATATTCTTTATTTAAATCACAATTTATGACAGAAACGGCATTAAAAATTGGATCAGAAATCTGTCTAATTGCCAAAGTTTTGACATAATCCTCTAAAATAGCTATTTTGAGCTGGTATTGCTAAATAAAGTAGCAAATTATGTCGAATTTGTCACTTAAATTGCAAATTAATACGGAAGTGACCTGAAAGATTTGATCAAAAAGTTGCCAAAAATTTGATAGAATTCTCTAAAAAGGGGGTTTTCTGAATTAATTCTTTTAAATGACATCGCGAATTTAGCAATTCTTTATTTAAATTGCAAATTAAAACGAATATGATGTTAAATTTTTGATCAAAAAGCTACCAAATGTCAAAAATTTTACAGAATCTTCTTGAATGAGTACTTCGAATTGATATTACAAAATAAGCTAACGAATTAAGTCGAATTTCTTGCTCAAGTTGCAAATTCCGACGGAAAAAACATTAAACATTTCATCAAAAATCTGTTTAACAGTCAAAGATTTGACATAATCCTCTAAAATAGCTATTTTGAGCTGGTATTGCTAAATAAAGCAGCAAATTATGTCGAATTTGTTACTTAAATTGCAAATTAATACGGAAATGAACTGAAAGATTTGATCAAAAAGTTGCCAAAAATTTGATAGAATTCTCTAAAAAGGGGGTTTTTGAATTAATTCTTTTAAATGACATCGCGAATTTAGGCAATTCTTTGGTTAAATTGCAAATTAAAATGAATATGAAGTTAAATTTTTGATCAAAAAACTATCAAATGTCAAAAATTTTACAGAATCTTCTTGAATGAGTCTTTGAATTGATATTACAAAATAAGGAAGCGAATTAAGTCGAATTTCTTGATTAAGTTGCAAATTCGGACGGAAATAACATTAAACATTTCATCAAAAATCTGTTTAAGAGTCAAAGATTTGACATAATCCTCTAAAATAGCTATTTTGAGCTGGTATTGCTAATTAAATCAGCAAATTATGTCGAATTTGTTACTTAAATTGCAAATTAATACGGAAATGACCTGAAAGATTTGATCAAAAAGTTGCCAAAAATTTGATAGAATTCTCTAAAAAGGGGGTTTTCTGAATTAATTCTTTCAAATGACATCGCGAATTTAGGCAATTCTTTGGTTAAATTGCAAATTAAAATGAATATGAAGTTAAATTTTTGATCAAAAAACTATCAAATGTCAAGAATTTTACAGAATCTTCTTGAATGAGTCTTTGAATTGATATTACAAAATAAGGAAGCGAATTAAGTCGAATTTCTTGATTAAGTTGCAAATTCCGACGGAAATAACATTAAACATTTCATCAAAAATCTGTTTAACAGTCAAAGATTTGACATAATCCTCTAAAATAGCTATTTTGAGCTGGTGTTGCTAAATAAATCAGCAAATTATGTCGAATTTATTGTTTAAATTCCAAATTAATACGGAAATGAGCTGAAAGATTTGATCAAAAAGCTGTCAAACTGCCAAAAATTTGATAGAATTCTCTAAAAAGGGGTTTTTTGAATTAATTCTTTTAAATGACATCGCGAATTTAGACAAATCTTTGTTTAAATTGCAAATTAAAATGAATATGATGTTAAATTTTTGATCAAAAAGCAGTCAAACGTCAAAAATTTTCCAGAATGTTCTTGAATGAGTACTTTGAATTGATATTACAAAATAAGGAAGCAAATTAAGTCGAATTTCTTGATTAAGTTGCAAATTCGGACGGAAATAACATTAAACATTTCATCAGAAATCTGTCTAACAGTCAAAGATTTGACATAATCCTCTAAAATAGCTATTTTGAGATGGTATTGCTAAATAAATCAGCAAATTATGTCGAATTTGTTACTTAAATTGCAAATTAATACGGAAATGACCTGAAAGATTTGAACAAAAAGCGGTCAAAAATTTGATAGAATTCTCTAAAAAGGGGTTTTTGAGTTAATTCTTTTAAATAACATCGCGAATTTAGGCAATTCTTTGGTTAAATTGCAAATTAAAATGAATATGATGTTAAATTTTTGATCAAAAAGCTATCAAGTGTCAAAAGTTCTACAGAATCTTCTTGAATGAGTACTTTGAATTGATATTACAAAATAAGGTAACGAATTAAGTCAAATTTCTTTCTCAAAAATCTGTCATACTGTTAAAGAATATGTTACTTAAATTGCAAATTAATACGGAAATGACTTTAAAGATTTGATCAAAAAGCTACCAAAGATTTGATAGAATTCTCTAAAAAGGGGTTTTCTGAATTAATTCTTTTAAATGACATCGCGAATTTTGCAATTTAAACAAAGAATTGCAAAATTCGTTATTATAATGAATATTTTTAATTAAAATGAATATTTTTCATCGAAAAGCTATCAAATGAACTGAAATTAGAACTAACACTAGAACTATCACTAGAACTAACACTGGATGTAAACCTAAAAACTTTCAAGTTTTACCGTGCGTTTTTGAAAAAATTTTTGACGTTTCGGATGGTATGTTGCAACCTTCATCAGAAACTGGTTAGAAGTCTTCAAAAATCTGTCTGTCAAAGCTTTGACATAATCCTCCAAAATAGTAATTTTGAGCTGATATTGTTAAGTTGTCAAACTGTCCAAAATTTGACAGAATTATCCCGTGTTAGTTCTAGTTTTATATCATTATAACTAACTCTAAATCTAGATCTAGAAACATTCGGATTGGGTTGGGTTTAACCATGCATTTCAAAACATTTCTTTAACAAGTTCTTCTACACTGAATAGTTCCTGAAATAGAGTTTATCACAAACTGATTTGGCAACCCTGTATATTTCAATTGAAGTAAAATAGAACTGGGACACCAAATATCTTACGCCACTGCTTCTCAAAATATCAATCTATATATTGATTTTTTGTTTCTCCTACATGTTTATAGGTATAAAGTTAATATTTTATATCATAAATAATCGTTCTTTAAAATGAATCAAAAAAAGATTAAAGAATAATTACGAATTAAGACATTCATTCCTTTTTATTGGGTAATAAATAAGAATTTTTTTCGTGTATGTAGAATTGCCAAAGAGTTGATCGTAGGAGTCTTAATCAAAGTTCAAAGGTCCACAGCGAGTTCCGCAGCAAGCACATCCCCCAAATCACCGCGGGGGTGGAACGAAGCGAAAATCGACGGAAAAAGAGATAGTGGGAAGCGTCGCGACGCCGGCAGACTCAATCGGAGGCGTCAACAAGTGCCTACGCAAAAATCTAATTCAATCTTATTGTTTAATTTAGTTTCTAATTTTATTTATTCGTTTCTAATTCGTTTTGCACGTTCATTGGGGAACGTAATTTTCTATTCCGAGTCATCTTGTATCTTAAAACTATAAAAATACGTGGTGTGGATCCGGAGCTCCGGGGTTAGATCCGGGCTCGGGCGGCAGAGTGCGTGGGCCGACGCCCCCCTGCGACCTCCAGAAGCGGCGTCGCGACGGCGCAACCGCAGCCCCGGAATCGTGAATGTAACCCCAGTCCCGTACCGCCACAACCCGTTCGGTTTTAGACGCGTGTGGAAGCCCTGCGAGGGGTCCCCGAAACAAGAATTACACTCATTCGCGACAGAAAATTATTCGTTACTTAAAAGGAAATTTAATCAATTAGAAAATTATCACAAACCGATTATTAAAAGGGGAGAGAATTAAAAAGAAAGAGTTTATTGTGAGAAGAAAACAAGAAGAAAAGAGATTTCATAATGTTAATAAGTCAAAGGGGATAGAACGAAATAAAGAATTAATAATAATAATAGATAAAAGGGGATAAAAAAACGAACGTGGAAGGCTGCGTCGTCGTTGAAGGCAACAAGTGCGAATCGGCGACGTTAACAAGTTCCCGATGTGTCCGCCTGCTATGATCACTTAGGGACGTAGGAAGGATGCTGGCCCTTTTGGCCGCCACCGTGTGGGTGTGCGCGCTGGCGACGCCGCAACCGCTGCACCACCTCGAAAGGGGCGCCGTCCGGCGGCCGCAGCTTCTCGTCAGCTGGCAAAAGAGGCAAGATCAACATCACAATCAACATTACCAACAAGCTCTGGGACAACAACAACTTCAACCGGAAACGCAGGTCTTCGTTAGATCTTCCAGGAATAGTCCTCAATTTGACATACCTCAAATAGGTAAGATACCATCACTATTTTTAATCAAAAATTTATATCTTTGTCATTTTAACGCAAATTGGGTTTTAGATAAAAAATAGCTGATATTATTATCAGATATACAGGGTGTTTTACTATTCCATGACTGAGACAGCTTTAAGTGTATATCTCGTTTTTAAATTTTGAATGCACCTATCATTATTAATCATTTTGTGAAAAAGTACAGACTTAGATAGAGATAAGATGGATATAGATAAAGATAGGAGGGCATAAAAGTAGAATGGACATTGCGGTTCTAAGATAATTGAGTAAATTGGATTCAGTTGTACTTTCTAGTTGTAGGTCTAGTGTTAGTTCTAGTTTTAGTTCGATACAAAAATACAATAATCTAAAATTGAATGAGAGCGTAATCAAAGCTTATACCAATACTAAAGCTAATATTAGACCTAAAACTGAAAAGATTTGGGTTTAGCCATAACTTTCTTAAGACCCCAACCTAACCTAGTGCCTTCAGAACTAGCACTAGATTTAGAACTAGAAATATTAGGGTTTAGCCGTCTTAAGACATGTAAGGCTAAACTCTAGTGTTTCTAGTTCTAAGTCTAGTGTTAGTTCTAAAGCTGAGTTTTAGAGATCTAGTAGTAGTTATACTTTCAGTTCCAAAAATTCTTCCTCAACCTTACATTCTCCAACTTCGACGACGTCGGCTGCCTAAACTATCACGATGTTGGGTTAGACTTCGAAATTTCAATCAAACCTAAGACCTGAAAGACTTTGGCCGTTCCAAGCATCATAAATAACACTTTGGACGGCCGAAATTTTTGGATTGGTTTGAAATTACGAACTCCAACCCAACCCACTCTAACTGAACGATGTTTTGTTCGGCTGACGTCAGAAACAAATTGAGATATTCAAATTCGGTTCTGTTCATGAAAAAGTATACACTTTTTTCTATAATGTGGCAAAGCTACAAGGATATATCTTAAGAATTCGATTTTTGGCGATTTTTTTAAAGTCGAAGTTAAACGAACGTTATCTTAACAAAGTTAGATATTCTCGCCAAATTAAAAGCTTGTTATCTCAAAAACGAATTGAGATATTCTTGTTTGATTTTGTTCATGAAAAAGTACACATTTTCATTTATAATGTAGGAAGGTTACAAAAAAATATCTTAAGAATTCGATTTCTTGGAATCGAAGTTTATCTCAACAAAGTTAGACATTCTTGACAAATTTAAAGTTTGTTGTCTTAGAAATAAATTGAGATATTCAAATTCGGTTCTGTTCATGAAAAAGTATACACTTTTTTCTATAATGTGGCAACGCTTCAAGGATGTATCTTAAGAATTCGATTTTTGGCGATTTTTTAAAGTCGAAATTAAACGAACGCTATCTTAACAAAGTTAGATATTCTCGCCAAATTAAAAACTTCTTATCTCAGAAACGAATTGAGATATTCTCGTTTGATTTTGTTCATAAAAAAGTACACACTTTCATTTATAATGTAGGAAGGTTACAAAAAAATATTTTAAGAATTCGATTTTTTGAAATCGAAGCTTATCTCAACAAAGTTAAACATTCTCGACAAATTCAAAGTTTGTTATCTTAGAAACAAATTGAGATATTCAAATTCTGTTTTGTTCATGAAAAAGCATACACTTTCTTCTATAATGTGGCAAAGCTACAAGGATGTATCTTAAGAATTCGATTTTTGGCGATTTTTTAAAGTCGAAATTAAACGAACGCTATCTTAACAAAGTTAGATATCCTCGCCAAATTAAAAACTTCTTATCTCAGAAACGAATTGAGATATTCTCGTTTGATTTTGTTCATAAAAAAGTATACACTTTCATTTATAATGTAGGAAGGTTACAAAAAAATATCTTAAGAATTCGATTTCTTGGAATCGAAGTTTATCTCAACAAAGTTAGACATTCTTGACAAATTTAAAGTTTGTTGTCTTAGAAACAAATTGAGATATTCAAATTCGGTTCTGTTCATGAAAAAGTATACACTTTTTTCTATAATGTGGCAACGCTTCAAGGATGTATCTTAAGAATTCGATTTTTGGCGATTTTTTAAAGTCGAAATTAAACGAACGTTATCTTAACAAAGTTAGATATTCTCGTCAAATTAAAAACTTGTTAACTCAGAAACGAATTGAGATATTCTCGTTTGATTTTGTTCATAAAAAAGTACACACTTTCATTTATAATGAGGAAGGTTACAAAAAAATATCTTAAGAATTCGATTTTTTGGAATCGAAGTTTATCTCAACAAAGTTAGACATTCTCGACAAATTTAAAGTTTGTTATCTTAGAAACAAATTGAGATAGTCAAATTCGGTTCTGTTCATGAAAAAGTATACACTTTTTTCTACAATGTGGCAAAGCTACAAGGATGTATCTTAAGAATTCGATTTTTGGCGATTTTTTAAAGTCGAAAAAAACGCTATCTTAACAAAGTTAGATATTCTCGCCAAATTAAAAACTTCTTATCTCAGAAACGAATTGAGATATTCTCGTTTGATTTTGTTCATAAAAAAGTACACACTTTCATTTATAATGTAGGAAGGTTACAAAAAAATATTTTAAGAATTCGATTTTTTGAAATCGAAGCTTATCTCAACAAAGTTAAACATTCTCGACAAATTCAAAGTTTGTTATCTTAGAAACAAATTGAGATATTCAAATTCTGTTTTGTTCATGAAAAAGCATACACTTTCTTCTATAATGTGGCAAAGCTACAAGGATGTATCTTAAGAATTCGATTTTTGGCGATTTTTTAAAGTCGAAATTAAACGAACGCTATCTTAACAAAGTTAGATATCCTCGCCAAATTAAAAACTTCTTATCTCAGAAACGAATTGAGATATTCTCGTTTGATTTTGTTCATAAAAAAGTACACACTTTCATTTATAATGTAGGAAGGTTACAAAAAAATATCTTAAGAATTCGATTTTTTGAAATCGAAGCTTATCTCAACAAAATTGGACATTCTCGACAAATTCAAAGTTTGTTATCTTAGAAACAAATTGAGATATTCAAATTCTGTTTTGTTCATGAAAAAGCATACATTTTCTTCTATAATGTGGCAAAGCTTCAAGGATGTATCTTAAGAATTCGATTTTTAGCGATTATTTTAAAGTCAAAGTTGAACGAACGTTGTCTTAACAAAGTTAGATATTCTCGCCAAATTAAAAACTTCTTATCTCAGAAACGAATTGAGATATTCTCGTTTGATTTTGTTCATAAAAAAGTACACACTTTCATTTATAATGTAGGAAGGTCACAAAAAAATATCTTAAGAATTCGATTTTTTTAATTCGATGCTTATCTCAACAAAATTAGACATTCTCGACAAATTCAAAGTTTGCTATCTTAGAAACAAATTGAGATATTCAAATTCGGTTTTGTCCATAAAAAAGCATACACTTTCTTCTATAATGTGGCAAAGCTACAAGGATGTATCTTAAGAATTCGATTTTTGGCGATTTTTTAAAGTCGAAATTAAACGAACGCTATCTTAACAAAGTTAGATATTCTCACCAAATTAAAAACTTCTTATCTCAGAAACGAATTGAGATATTCTCGTTTGATTTTGTTCATAAAAAAGTACACACTTTCATTTATAATGTAGGAAGGTCACAAAAAAATATCTTAAGAATTCGATTTTTTTAATTCGATGCTTATCTCAACAAAATTAGACATTCTCGACAAATTCAAAGTTTGCTATCTTAGAAACAAATTGAGATATTCAAATTCGGTTTTTTCCATAAAAAAGCATACACTTTCTTCTATAATGTGGCAAAGCTACAAGGATGTATCTTAAGAATTCGATTTTTGGCGATTTTTTAAAGCCGAAATTAAACGAACGCTATCTTAACAAAGTTAGATATTCTCACCAAATTAAAAACTTCTTATCTCAGAAACGAATTGAGATATTCTCGTTTGATTTTGTTCATAAAAAAGTACACACTTTCATTTATAATGTAGGAAGGTTACAAAAAAATATCTTAAGAATTCGATTTTTTGAAATCGAAGCTTATCTCAACAAAGTTAAACATTCTCGACAAATTCAAAGTTTGTTATCTTAGAAACAAATTGAGATATTCAAATTCGGTTTTGTCCATAAAAAAGCATACACTTTCTTCTATAATGTGGCAAAGCTACAAGGATGTATCTTAAGAATTCGATTTTTGGCGATTTTTTAAAGTCGAAATTAAACGAACGCTATCTTAACAAAGTTAAATATTCTCACCAAATTAAAAACTTCTTATCTCAGAAACGAATTGAGATATTCTCGTTTGATTTTGTTCATAAAAAAGTACACACTTTCATTTATAATGTAGGAAGGTTACAAAAAAATATCTTAAGAATTCGATTTTTTGAAATCGAAGCTTATCTCAACAAAGTTAAACATTCTCGACAAATTCAAAGTTTGTTATCTTAGAAACAAATTGAGATATTCAAATTCTGTTTTGTTCATGAAAAAGCATACATTTTCTTCTATAATGTGGCAAAGCTTCAAGGATGTATCTTGAGAATTCGATTTTTAGCGATTATTTTAAAGTCAAAGTTGAACGAACGTTGTCTTAACAAAGTTAGATATTCTCGCCAAATTAAAAACTTCTTATCTCAGAAACGAATTGAGATATTCTCGTTTGATTTTGTTCATAAAAAAGTACACACTTTCATTTATAATGTAGGAAGGTTACAAAAAAATATCTTAAGAATTCGATTTTTTGAAATCGAAGCTTATCTCAACAAAGATCATAAAAAAGTACACACTTTCATTTATAATGTAGGAAGGTTACAAAAATATATCTTAAGAATTTGATTTTTTGAAATCGAAGCTTATCTCAACAAAGTTAGACATTCTCGACAAATTCAAAGTTTGTTATTTCAGAAATAAATTGAGATATTCAAATTCGGTTTTGTTCATGAAAAAGTATACACTTTTTTCTATAATGTGGCAAAGCTACACAGAAAATATCTTAAGAATTCGATTTTTGGCGATTTTTTTTAAATCGAAGCTTATCTCAACAAAGTTAGACATTCTCGACAAATTCAAAGTTTATTATCTCAGAAACAAATTGAGATATTCAAATTCGGTCTTGTTCATGAAAAAATATATACTTTCTTTTATAATGTGGCAAAACTACACAGGAAATATCTTAAGAATTCGATTTTTATCGATTTTTTTTAAATCGAAGTTTATCTCGACAAAGTTAGACATTCTAAACAAATTCAAAGTTTGTTATCTCAGAAACAAATTGAGATATTCAAATTCGGTTTTGTTCATGAAAAAATATATACTTTCTTTTATAATGTGGCAAAACTACACAGAAAATATCTTAAGAATTCGATTTTGGTCGATTTTTTTTAAATCGAAGTTTATCTCGACAAAGTTAGACATTCTAAACAAATTCAAAGTTTGTTATCTCAGAAACAAATTGAGATATTCAAATTCGGTTTTGTTCATGAAAAAGTATACACTTTTTTCTATAATGTGGCAAAGCTATACAGAAAACATCTTAAGAATTCGATTTTTGTCGATTTTTTTGATATCGAAGCTTATCTCAACAAAGTTGGACATTCTCGACAAATTCAAAGTTTATTATCTCAGAAACAAATTGAGATATTTAAATTCGGTTTTGTTCGTGAAAAAGTATACACTTTTTTTCTATAATGTGGCAAAGCTACACAGAAAATATCTTAAGAATTCGATTTTTGGCGATTTTTTTTGAATCGAAGCTTATCTCAACAAAGTTGGACTTTCTCGACAAATTCAAAGTTTGATATCTCAGAAACAAATTGAGTTATTCAAATTCGGTTTTGTTCATGAAAAAGTATACACTTTCTTTTATCATGTGGCAAAACTACACAGAAAATATCTTAAGAATTCCATTTTTGCTTTTTTTTTTAAATCGAAGCTTATGTCAACAAAGTTGGACATTCTCAACAAATTCAAAGATTGTTATCTCAGAAACAAATTGAGATATTCAAATTCGGTTTTTTTCATGAAAAAGTATACACTTTCTTTAATCATGTGGCAAAACTACACAGAAAATATCTTAAGAATTCCATTTTTGTTCATTTTTTTGTAATCGAAGTTTATCTCAACAAAGTTGGACATTCTAAACAAATTCAAAGTTTGTTATCTCAGAAACAAATTGAGATATTCAAACTCGGTTTTATTCATAAAAAAGTATGCACTTTTTTTTATAATGTGGCAAAGCTACACCGAAAATACCTTAAGAATTCGATTTTTGGCGATTTTTTTGAAATCGAAGCTTATCTCAACAAAGTTAGACATTCTCGACAAATTCAAAGTTTATTATCTCAGAAACAAATTGAGATATTCAAATTCTGTTTTGTTCATAAAAAAGTATGCACTTTCTTTTATAATGTGGCAAAGCTACACAGAAAATATCTTAAGAATTCGATTTTTGGCGATTTTTTTGAAATCGAAGCTTATCTCAACAAAGTTATACATTCTCGACAAATTCAAAGTTTGTTATCTCAGAAACAAATTAAGATATTCAAACTCGGGTTTGTTCATAAAAAAGTATGCACTTTCTTTTATAATGTGGCAAAGCTACACAGAAAATATCTTAAGAATTCGATTTTTGTCGATTTTTTAGATTCGAAGTTAAAAGAACGTAAAAGAAAGAAGAAGAATTATAAATTATTGACTTAATTTTTTAACAATCCATAATATTTTATATCTATCTTCTTGAATATCAAATGAAATAAGTTTTATAATAATTTTAATCAGATTTTTTCGGATAGTTTTAATTTAAATTTTTAGTCTTAATTATCATTCACTATTTAATATGATATACATACAGATCCTGTATCAATCAGATTCGTAATCGTCCATTTTTAAAAATAAATCAACCCCTTTAATAAAACTTTTATTGACGTAAAAAGAAAGTTCTTTTTGGTTTTAATCGCGAGTAAAAGATCGTGCAGGATGTTAAAATTAGCGTCGAAAAATAGCGTGCCGGTTTATTTTTAACGAAACCACCTGGTGAAGCGATTTTATCCCCGTTTTGGTGAAAAAACGACGATTAACGCAATCAATATGTGTTATGATTTTTAGGTTGCGATTAAAACGAAAATATTTTTTCTCTCTTTCAATCTTTCGTACCCTTTTTATTTTTTTTTTTTGAAATTATTAATTGAAATTGTTACGGAAAAACATTCGTATCAGCTTAACACAAAGTGTTAATAGAACCAATTTGTGTTAATTGGCGAAACGTGAGTTTCAACCGAAAAGTACCGATACACGGAATATTTAGAGTGGTGATTATTTAAATTTATTTTTTCTTTTGTGTGTGTGTTTATTTAGAACCCAGTTTGGGTTGGATTAAATTAAAAAGATATGATTCATGGGGATTCGGGGAATTTGTTTTTATGAAGGATGACTCAAAATATACCGAAAATAAAAAGATGTCGATAAATTATGCCTTTTTTTATTTTTTACTTGCCTTATTTTTGGAGAAATAAGGCAAGACTATAAAATAGTTTGCTAGGAAGAGATAGAGAGCAGACACGTTGAAAAAATGATGTTGAGCTCGTTACTATGTTTGCGAAAATTATGAGATACAAACAGAAGATCGAGTACCAAAAAGGGCGCATGGAACAAGGAAGGGAAGAAGAAATTACCTCCCTAAACCAGGTATGCAACTCCATGCACTACACTACAACAAGGCATCATGAAAAGCAATTGGCAGGAAGAATGCGCAGAATGATAATCATGAAGGATGGTTAAAATGATGCGGCCGACGTCTTCAAAGTTGGCCAAGCTTATTTTTTGCATACATATTTCAGCAGTCTTCAAGACGTCAGCCGAACAAAGCATTACTAAGTTAGATTGAGTTGGGTTGGAGTTTGAAATTCCAACCCAACCCAAAAACTTCGGTCGTCCAAAGTGTTATTGATGATACTTCAGGCGGTCAACGTCTTTCAAGTCTTAAGTTTGATTGAAATTTCGAAGTCTAACCTAAGACCGTGATACTTTAGACAGCCGACGACTTCAAGGTCGGGGGAATGTAAGAATTTTCTATCAAAAGAAATTCGGGTTTAGCCGTAAATCTTTTAAGACGGCAAAACATCCAATTCTAGTTTTACTTCAAATCAAATATACAGGGTTGGATTTGATTGTGGATCTGAAGACATTTTTTTAACAAAGGCCTCAACAATGAAAAGTTTTTAAAATAGAGTACTTTTCAAACTGATTTTGGAACCGTTTATGTTTTACTTGAAGTAAAACTAGAACTAACACTAGACCTAGAAGTGGGAAGATTCGGGTTTAGCCGTGTGTCAAAGCAAAATGCAAATCGAGTAAGTACCAAAAAGGGAACATTGGACAAAGAAGGGAAAAAGAACTTAACTCGGGAGGTCTGCTTAAATCAGGTATGTTTGAAGAGAAGAGGGGAAACCCCTCCGTATATTGTTTTACAACAAGGCATAATGGAAAGTAATTGCCAAGCAGAATGCGCGGAAGGATGTAATGGTTAAAATGAATTCTTTTATACAACTAAAAACAATGAGGTTTAGCCGCACATCTTTCAGGACGGCTAAACTCAAATGATTCTAATTCTAGGTCTAGTGTTAGTTCTAGTTTTGTTTCAATTCAAATATACAGGGATGAGTTGGGTTAGGTTGAGTTGGATTGGGTTTAGCCGTGCATTTCAAGACATTTTTTCACGAAGGCCTCTATAATAAATAGTTTTTGAAATAGGGTACGTATATATACCCTATTATAATAACACGATAATAATACGAAAAATTGTTGTTCGTTGAAGTCTACGGTTTGTCTGCGTCCCTCTTCAACGGACCATCCCGTTTTTTTTATTAATATCCCGATATTTCTCAGATTTTCCTAAAAATTTTAAATTTTTTCAAATATTTATAAGGTACGTGTTGATTGTTAAACAAAAAATTTATGGATTTAATCTTTTTCAAAATTATCAAAATATTTATAACTATAAGTACGAAGTATTTATAACTAATTCCAAGATTTCTCAACTTCAATCAACGATTTTCAAAAGCTTCTAATTAATAATCATTTATATCTCAATATTTCTCAGATTTTCAAGGATTTTCCTAAAAATTTTAAATTTTTCTACACATTTGTCCAAAAATTTCCAGGAATTCATGAAGTATGTGTTGAAAGTTAAACTGAAAATTTATGGATTTAATTTTTTCCAAAATTATCAATGGATGTATAACTAATTCCAACATTTTTCAACTTTAATCAACGATTTTCAAAAGTTTCTAGTTAATAATCATTAATATCCCGATATTTCTCAGATTTTCAAGGATTTTCCTAAAAATTTATAATTTTTCCAAACATTTGTCCAAAAATTTCCAAGAATTTATGAGGTACGTGTTGAAAGTTAAACTCAAAATTTATGGATTTAACTTTTTCCAACATTATCAAAGTATTTATAACCAATTCCAAGATTTTTCAACTTCAATCAACGATTTTCAAAAGTTTCTAGTTAATAATCATTAATATCCCGATATTTCTCAGATTTTCAAGGATTTTCCTAAAAATTTATAATTTTTCCAAACATTTGTCCAAAAATTTCCAAGAATTTATGAGGTACGTGTTGAAAGTTAAACTCAAAATTTATGGATTTAACTTTTTCCAAAATTATCAAAGTATTTATAACCAATTCCAAGATTTTTCAACTTTAATCAACGATTTTCAAAAGTTTCTAGTTAATAATCATTAATATCCCGATATTTCTCAGATTTTCAAGGATTTTACTAAAAACTTTAAATTTTTCCAAACATTTTTCCAAAAATTTCCAAGAATTTATGAGATACGTGTTAAATGTTAAACTCAAAATTTATGGATTTAATTTTTCCCAAAATTATCAATAAATTTATAACTAATTCAAAGATTTTTCAACTTTAATCAATGATTTTCAAAAGTTTCTAATTAATAATCATTAATATCCCGATATTTTTCAGATTTTTAAGGATTTTCCTAAAAATTTTAAATTATTCCAAACTTTTTTCAAAAATTTTTCTACAAAAAGTGTAAAATAATGTAAATGAATAGATGTTAATATACAAAGTGATTCATAATTCGTCTACAATATTTTGGATTCTGATACAAATTAAAATGTTAAACAAAATTGCAATGTACATATAGAGAAAGCTCTTATTGACGTGGATACTAACGAACCTCCAAACTTTTCATTGCACAAGAAGAGTTTCTGGAAGACTTTGATATATTTTTTTTTGCATCGAACGATAATGACGAGAGCTTTTTCCATATGACATTTAGACAATCAAAAATTACAACCAGGTCACTAACGACCAATAAGAGCTCAATTTTGTGAATAGTTCTTACAAAATCGAAATTTTTGAAATAAATTATTTGGATTGAAGAAGCAACTTTTTCAAGAGGTGGAACTAATAAAAGCATTAGAAACATATTACCATTTGTGTTCATCAATCAAAGATTTAATTTATATCTAGGCTATGTAAATCTACTTACTTTTATTTTGAGTCGTTATTAATTATAAAATCGTAGTGCTGTAAAAATTACATAACTTATATAATTAATAAAAAAATGAAAATCTTTTTTTTTTAATTTTGCTTTGTATCAGAATTGATCAGAATAAAAAAATGTTAAGATGAGTTATGAATCACCTGTATAATATAATGTTATACAGAGTACGGCAAAATTATTGCATAAATTTTCGATCTTGAAGATGTCTCCAAGCCGTCTCCCACAGAGCCGAGTTATGGATACAAATCCGCAATCTTACAGAAGCAGCAATGATATATAGCCAATGATTGGTGAACGATGATAATATTGAGCCTATTAAGTACTGCAGTTTTAATGAGTCAATTTTAACTAGCCACCCTCAATCTACAAGATATCCAAAAAAACTCCCACATCGTAAATTATATCCAATTAATTTATACGGGGTTATATACAAACTAATTTGGAAACCCTGTATATTTGAATCGAAGCAAAACTAGAACTAACACTAGACCTAGAAGTGGAAAGAAGACGGGTTTCTGAAAAATATCGGGATATTAATGATTATTAATTAGAAACTTTTGAAAATCATTGATTAAAGTTGAAAAATCTTGGAATTAGTTATAAATTTATTGATAATTTTGGGAAAAATTAAATCCATAAATTTTGAGTTTAACATTTAACACGTATCTCATAAATTCTTGGAAATTTTTGGAAAAATTTAAAGTTTTTAGTAAAATCCTTGAAAATCTGAGAAATATCGGGATATTAATGATTATTAACTAGAAACTTTTGAAAATCGTTGATTGAAGTTGAAAAATCTTGGAATTGGTTATAAATACTTTGATAATTTTGGAAAAAGTTAAATCCATAAATTTTGAGTTTAACTTTCAACACGTACCTCATAAATTCTTGGAAATTTTTGGACAAATGTTTGGAAAAATTATAAATTTTTAGGAAAATCCTTGAAAATCTGAGAAATATCGGGATATTAATGATTATTAACTAGAAACTTTTGAAAATCGTTGATTAAAGTTGAAAAATGTTGGAATTAGTTATACATCCATTGATAATTTTGGAAAAAATTAAATCCATAAATTTTCAGTTTAACTTTCAACACATACTTCATGAATTCCTGGAAATTTTTGGACAAATGTGTAGAAAAATTTAAAATTTTTAGGAAAATCCTTGAAAATCTGAGAAATATTGAGATATAAATGATTATTAATTAGAAGCTTTTGAAAATCGTTGATTGAAGTTGAGAAATCTTGGAATTAGTTATAAATACTTCGTACTTATAGTTATAAATATTTTGATAATTTTGAAAAAGATTAAATCCATAAATTTTTTGTTTAACAATCAACACGTACCTTATAAATATTTGAAAAAATTTAAAATTTTTAGGAAAATCTGAGAAATATCGGGATATTAATAAAAAAAACGGGATGGTCCGTTGAAGAGGGACGCAGACAAACCGTAGACTTCAACGAACAACAATTTTTCGTATTATTATCGTGTTATTATAATAGGGTATATATACGTACCCTATTTCAAAAACTATTTATTATAGAGGCCTTCGTGAAAAAATGTCTTGAAATGCACGGCTAAACCCAATCCAACTCAACCTAACCCAACTCATCCCTGTATATTTGAATTGAAACAAAACTAGAACTAACACTAGACCTAGAATTAGAATCATTTGAGTTTAGCCGTCCTGAAAGATGTGCGGCTAAACCTCATTGTTTTTAGTTGTATAAAAGAATTGATTTTAACCATTACATCCTTCCGCGCATTCTTCTTGGCAATTTCTTTCCATTATGCCTTGTTGTAAAGCAATATACGGAGGGGTTTCCCCTCTTCTCTTCAAACATACTTGATTTAAGCAGACCTACCGAATTAAGTTCTGTTTCCCTTCTTTGTCCAATGTGCCCTTTTTGGTACTTACTCGATTTGCATTTTGCTTTGACACACGGCTAAACCCGAATCTTCCCACTTCTAGGTCTAGTGTTAGTTCTAGTTTTACTTCGATTCAAATATACAGGGTTTCCAAATTAGTTTGTGGAGTACCCTATTTCAAAAACTTTATTGTAGAGGCCGTCGTGAAAAAATGTCTTGAAATGCACGGCTAAACCCAATCCAACTCAACCTAACCCAACTCATCCCTGTATATTTGAATTGAAACAAAACTAGAACTAACACTAGACCTAGAATTAGAATCATTTGAGTTTAGCTGTCCTGAAAGGTGTGCGGCTAAACCTCATTGTTTTTAGTTGTATAAAAGAATTGATTTTAACCATTACATCCTTCCGCGCATTCTTCTTGGCAATTTCTTTCCATTATGCCTTGTTGTAAAGCAATATACGGAGGGGTTTTCCCTCTTCTCTTCAAACATACCTGATTTAAGCAGACCTTCCGAGTTAAGTTCTGTTTCCCTTCTTTGTCCAATGTGTCCTTTTTGGTACTTACTAAAAATTTTAGCAACTGGATATGAATAAACAAAAAAAATTTAAATAATATCTACTGCCAATTATTATTAGTATATACTATGTAGTAGATTGGTGATATCAAGGTCTTATGCAAAAACTAAAAAGGGAAAAGAACACAAAAAAAATACGGTATTAAAGTCAAGTACGGCCGAGATAGATTTACAAAAAAAATAACACATTAGGTGATTAAAAAATTGTTGTTAAATATGGTGGCGTTTTATTACGACTTATGTAAGAAACGATAATAATATCGCGCCTATTGAGTACTGTAGTTTTAATGAGTCAATTTTAACTAGCCCCCCTCAATCTACAAGATATCCAACAAAAAAACTCCCACATCGTAAATTATATCCAATTAATTTATACGGGGTTATATACAAACTAATTTGGAAACCCTGTATATTTGAATCGAAGCAAAACTAGAACTAACACTAGACCTAGAAGTGGAAAGAAGACGGGTTTAGCCGTGCGTCAAAGACGCACGGCTAAACCCGAATCTTTCAACTTCTAGGTCTAGTGTTAGTTCTAGTTTTATATCATTAAATCCAACTCTATATCTAGAACTAAAAACATTCGGGTTTAGCCCTACATTTTTCAAGACGGCTAAACCCGAATGATTCTAGTTCTAGATCTAGTATTAATTCTATTTTACTTCAGTTGAAATATACATGTTTTTTTTGAATTTTGTATGTTTCGTTCGTCCAATCCAACATCAATTATCTTAGAAGTGCAATGCCTATTCTATCTTTATGCCCTCCTATCTTATTTATATTTATCTTACCTCTAAGTCTATACTTTTTCACAAAATGATTGAGAAACGATGAGATGCACGGCTAAACCCAAAACTTTCCACATCTAGGTCTACTTTTATATCATAAGATCTAACTCAAGATCTAGAGTTAGAAACATTTGGGTTTAGCCATTTGGGTCTGGCCATTAAACGGCTAGTGTAAGTTATAGTTTTAGTTCCAGAAGAATTTAAATCTGAAGTCAAACAAAAATTAAAACTAGGAATAACACTAACCCTAGAACTAGAAAGATTCAGAAATTGGAACTTTCTAATTCTAGTTCTAATGTTAGTTCTAGTTTTTGTTGAATACAAGTATATAATAAAATAAAATCAATAACTCTTTTTGACACAAATTTTTATTAAATTTATTCAAAAAAGTTAAAACTGTTATTGATGTGAATTAAATTATTTCCAATTATAATTAAATTCTAATTAACCTCATTGAAATTCTACCCTCATTTGGGACATTTATTAAATCGACATAATTTAACCTACATAATGTCGGTTCCAGTTTTAGTTCAAAACAGAAATATACAAAAATCCGTTCCAACTCGGTCCGTTATATCACGATTTAACTGTAGCACCTAGTTAAGTAATTGAATTGGGTGGTTTTGAGGTAAAAGAAATTACTCCGAACCATTTCAAACCGAGGCGGAAAATTGGAAAAAGGTGCCAATTAACCACTCCAAGAACCCCCAAGAAAGAAAGTCACGACATCTGCAATGTTGTTAAATAAATTGGCGCAACGTTTAAAAATTTCTTTTTGACCATTTTATTTCGAAATTTATTTTTTGGGAAAAAAAATTATGAAAAATTTATTGGGGCACGTTCCTTGCTTTAAAACTTTCATTCTCGTCGGGAAAACCCGATTGGGTTTACGTCGCGACGAGGCGTCTTCCGGGCGGAGAGGAAAGGGGGCAAACGTGGAAAATCGACCGTTTCGGGTATTGGCCGGAGATGACGCGATTCATTTTCAGAGGAACAGGTACAAACACCCCTTATCGATTTGCACCGAGAGGTGCACGAACTGCACCTTTGTCGTATATCAAGCTTCTTTAATAAGATTGTGTGGAAGGAGGAAATCCGAAAATTTGTTTTAATCCGTTGCAGTTTAATCCCACATTCCCCGGAAAATTAGCGCTCGCCAAACAATTAATGTCTTAGCGTTATCCTTGAGGAAGGGGTTCAGTATATGTATGTACGCGTTTCGTTCCGCCCCCTAATCAATAACCTGTTGCTGTTACCGCCACCCCGTGTGTTTTCACCGTATTTACACCACCACCTATTTTTCGTCGTCACGCAAACAACAATTTTTAATAATTTTCAATCTAAATAATCTAATAAAAACAATCAAATAAAAACAATCAAATAGAGAGAGCTCCGTTATTTTTGATGTCTTAGGAAGTAGATAAAAATTTACGATTCAAACTCGCGGTTAGATCCAAATGGGGCGTGGATAATACTTTGTAGTGGAGTTAATATAACCGCGATAAAAAGAAAAAACCTTGGGGCAACGTCCCGGAATGATCCGAGAAAAACAACCAACATATCTATAATCCCATTTTTTTTTAAAATTTTAAAACAACCTTATTACCTTTAAAACGATATTTTAAACGCGATAATAATTTAAGTCATGTTATTTTATGAGGATATTCCAGGGATATGACCTCGTTACATTTGACATTTAACCTCAGAGAACGCCCCAATGGGGCTAGAATTTCAATGGGGCGAAAACATAATCCTAATTAGTACAAATTTTATGATTTTAATCTAAAATACTGTAATTCACCTCAATAACGTTCATTATTTTTCAATTTTTTTGCAATAAATAAAGTTAACTATAATGTTAACTTAAGTTTAATGTAGTTATTTATGTTTTTTTTTGTTTAAAATTGTTTAATTTAGTCTTAAGACGTACTGCTAAACTGAAATTTTCTAGTTTTAGATCCTTTTGTTATAGTGATGCAAGATATACAATAATCTAAAACTGAATAACATCTAAATTAGAGCTATTACCAATTCTAAAGTTAATACTAGGATTGGAATTAGACACATTTGGGTTTATCTGTACCTCTCATAAAACGGAACCTAACCCATTTTAGCTTCAAAATTAATACTAAACGTAGAACTAGAAATATTAGCCGTTTTGAGAGACGTAGGCTAAATCCTAATGTTTCTAGTTCTAAGTCTAGTGTTAGTTCGAAAGCTGAGTTGTAGATCTAGTATTAGTTATACTTGTAGTTCCAGAAGAATTCAAAAAATCTAGAATTAAGCAAGAATTAAAACTAGAACTAACACTAGACCTAGAACTAGAAATATTAGGGTTTAGCCATACGTCTCTTAAGACGGCTAAACCGGTAACTAGACGTTCTAGGACGGTAACTAGAAAGATTCAGGTTTAGTTCTAGTTTTAGTTCAATACAAGAATACAATAATCTAAAATTGAATAAGAGCAAAATCAAAGCTCATACCAATACTAAAGCTAACATTGGACCTAGAACTGAAAAGATTTGGGTTTAGCCATAACCCTCTTAAGACAGAACTCAACCCAACCTAGCTTCAGAACTAGCACTAGACTTAGAACTAGAAACATTAGGGTTTAGCCATCTTAAGAGACGTATGGCTAAACCTTAATGATTCTAGTTCTAGGTCTACTGTCAGTTCTGAGGCTGGGTTGTAGACCTAGTATTAGTTATATTTCTAGTTCCAGAAGAATTTAAAATAATGTAGAGTTAAGCAAGAATTAAAACTAGAACTAACACTAGACAGCGGCTTCCTCTTTAGACGCACGGCTAAACCTGAATCTTTCTAGTTCTAGGTCTAGTGTTAGTTCTAGTTTTAGCTCAATACAAGAATACAATAATCTAAAATTGAATAAAATCAAAATCAGAGGTCATACCAATACTAAATCTAACATTAGACCTACAACTGAAAAGATTTGGATTTAGCCATAACTTTCTTAAGACAGAACCCAACCCAACCTAGCTTCAGAACTAGCATTACCCTTAGAACTAGAAACATTAGAGTTTAGCCATCTTAAGAGACGTATGGCTAAACCCTAATGTTTCTAGTTCTAAATCTAGTGTTAGTTCTAAAGATAAGTTGTAGATCTAGTATTAGTTATACTTTCAATTCCAAAAATTCTTCCTCAACCTTACATTCTCCCAACATCAAAAACGTCGGCTGCCTAAAGTATCACGATGCTGGGTTAGACTTCGAAATTTTAATCAAACCTAAGACTTGAAAGATTTCGTCCCAAGCATTATAAATAACACTTTGGACGGCCGAAGTTTTTGGGTTGGGTTGGAATTCGAACACCAACCCAACCCAATTTAACTGAGTGATGCTTTGTTTGGCTGACGTCTCGAAGATTGCTGAGATCATTTTAGCCATCATTACATCCTTCCGCGCATGCTTCCTTGTAATTGCTTATCATTATGCTTTCTTGTAGAAGTGTACATGGAGGGGATTCCCCTTCTTCTTTTAAAACATACCTGGTTTAAGGAAGCGCAACATCATTTTTCTAAGGTTTCCGCTGTTTATCTCTTTTTAGCAAAGTGTTCTATGGTCTTGCTTTATTTCTCCAAACCCTGGACATCGAAAAAGTGTGTGGTGGAACATGTTACAATCTCTTCAGCCCTAGCAGTCTGCACTCCTTTCATCCTTTTTAGGTATCTACCAAAATATGTCGTGGTAATCAACTCATTGTCCCGATTTAAATGAGACTAACTTTATCATTATTTAGAAAGTAAACACCATACACAAGAAAATGAAAAGGGCACGATGAACTCTGAAGTTTGACATAATTTCCTGATAAAAACAAAATAATGGAAATTCTGCTAATAATTTAAACACATATTTAAGAAGAATTCTTGGGCCTATTCCTAAAAGGAAGCATGACTTATATAATAAATATAGCCACGATGACCTATTATCTATCATCATTCTTTTATGCTGGATTCTCAACATTTACATTCTCTCAACATTCTTTTTTTGCTCGTTTATTCTTAAACGCGTAGATAATAAGAGGAAGATGATTATAATAAAATTTGATGAATTTCATTGCTTTACAAGGTCAATTTATCATAATGGCCGGATAGTTACGCATCATCTTCAGCATCATAACCATCATATATATCACTAGTTGTGGGCCTAGTATTAGTCGTACTTTTATTTCTAAAAGAGAAAAATATTCTTACACGTATTATTACTTTTGGCTATTGGTATTCTTGAAGATCTAAGTATATCAGTTATATTTCTTACAATAAGTGTATTAATATCTTAAAACTATAATATGTTGATGTTGTATAAACAATTTTATTGCCTTGCAATAAGTATAATAAAAATCTTGAAACAAGAATTTTATAAGGACGTTAAAGGTGTTATGGATTTGACATTTGGATGATAGGCCAAAGACTGTTAGACAATTTTAGACAATTGGGTTAAGTTAGATAATGTTGGTTAATTTTAGACAACTTGTGGATGATTCTAAACTCATTTTATATGAAATTTATCAAATACAATAAATCAATTGATTGATTTTAGCAGTGCGTCTTAATCAAATTCAAATTCAACACTGAATTTTAGACCTAGAATGAAAAATATTTGGTTTTAGCCGACGAAATCCAACCCAACCCAACTTAGTTTCGGAACTAACAGTATGCCTAGAACTAGAAACTTTAGGATTTAGCTGCCTTCTTCTAGATTTAGTGTTAGTACTAAAACGAAGTTGTCGGTCTAGTATTTGTTGTACCTTTAGTTCCAGAAGAATTTAAACCAATTTAGAGTTAACAAGAAGTAAAACTAGAACTAATACTAGACCTAAAACTAGAAAGTTTTAGGTTTAGTCGAGCGTCTAAAGACGGTTTGATACAAGTATACAACAATTCAAGACTGAATAATAACTAAAAATCCAGCCATGAAGCTTGAGCTAGCACTGGGTTTAGCGGTACCCCTCTTAAGACGGTACCCAACCCATTCTAGCATCAGAATTAACACTAGATTTAGAACTAGAAACATTAGGGTTTAGCCGACTTAAGAGACGTACGGCTAAATCCTAATGATTCTAGTTCTAGGTTTACTGTCAGTTCTGAGGCTGGGTTGTAGATCTAGTATTAGTTATATTTCTAGTTCCAGAAGAATTTAAAATAATGTAGAGTTAAGCAAGAATTAAAACTAGAACTAACACTAGACCTAGAACTCGAAAGTTTCGGTTTAGCCTTGCTTTAGACGCACGGCAAAATCTGAATCTTTCTAGTTCTAGGTCTAGTGTTAGTTCTAGTTTTAGTTCAATACAAGAATACAATAATATAAAATTGAATAAGAGCAAAATCAAAGCTCATACCAATACTAAAGCTAACATTAGATTTAGAACTGAAAAGATTTAGGTTTAGCCATAACTTTCTTAAGACAGAACCCAACCCAACCTAGCTTCAAAATTAGCACTAGACTTAGAACTAGAAACATTAGGGTTTAGCCGTCTTAAGAGACGTATGGCTAAATCCTAATATTTTTAGGTCTAGTGTCAGTTCTGAGGGTGGGTTGTAGATCTAGTATTAGTTATAATTCTAGTTCCAGAAGAATTTAAAACAATCTAAAGTTAAGCAAGTATTAAAACTAGAACTAACACTAGACCTAGAACTAGAAAGATTCAGGTTTAGCCGTGCGTCTAAAGACGCACGGCTAGAGTTATACTTTCAACGTTACGTCAACGTTACGGTAGCAGTTATACTTTCAATTCTAAACATTCTTCCTCAACCTTACATTCTCCCAACATCAAAGACGTCGGCTGCCTAAAGTATCACGATGTTGGGTTAGACTTCGAAATTTTAATCAAATCTAAGACTTGAAAGATTCCGGCCGCCCCAAGCATCATAAATAACACTTTGGACGGCCGAAGTTTTTGGGTTTTTTTGGAATTTCGAACTCCAACCCAACCCAATCTAACTGAGTGATGCTTTGTACAGCTGACGTCTCGAAGTCTGCTGAGGATTATGAATAGTCTATTCGGGATAATATTTAGTTTAAGGAAGAATTTTTATATAAAAAGAATAATCTTGGCCGACTTTGAAGAAGACAGCCGCACCATTTTTGCCATCTTTTCATTATGCTTTGTTGTACAAATAGGCACTGAGGGAAGATTTTGTTCATGAAAAAGAATACACTTTCATTTATAATGTAGGAAGGTTACAAAAAAATATCTTAAGAATTCGATTTTTTGAAATCGAAGCTTATCTCAATAAAGTTAGACATTCTCGACAAATTCAAAGTTTGTTATCTCAGAAACAAATTGAGATATTCAAATTCGGTTTTGTTCATGAAAAAGTATACAGTTTCCTCTATAATGTGGCAAAACTGCACAGAAAATATCTTAAGAAATCAATTTTTTCAATTTTTTTTAAAACGAAGCTTATCTCAACAAAGTTGGACATTCTCGACAAATTCAAAGTTTGTTATCTCAGAAACAAATTGAGATATTCAAATTCGGTTTTGTTCATGAAAAAGTATACACTTTTTTTTTAATTGAAGCTTATCTCAACAAAGTTGGACATTCTCGACAAATTCAAAGTTTGTTATCTCAGAAACAAATTGACATATTCAAATTCGGTTTTGATCATGAAAAAGTATACACTTTTTTCTAGAATGTGGCAAAGCTACACAGAAAATATCTTAAGAATTCGATTTTTGTCAATTTTTTTTAAAACGAAGTTATCTCAACAAAGTTAGACATTCTCGACAAATTCAAAGTTTGTTATTTCAGAATCAAATTGAGATATTCAAATTCGGTTTGGTTCGTGAAAAATTATACACTTTCTTCTATATTGTGGTAAAGCTACACAGAAAATATCTTAAGAATTGGATTTTTGTCAATTTTTTTTAAAACAAAATTATCTCAACAAAGTTAGACATTCTCGACAAATTCAAAGTTTGTTATTTCAGAAACAATTTGAGATATTCAAATTCGGTTTTGTTCGTGAAAAAGTATACACTTTCTTCTATAATGTGGCAAAACTACACAGAAAATATCTTAAGAATTCGATTTTTGTCGACTTTTTTGAAATCGAAGCTTATCTCAACAAAGTTAGACATTCTCAACAAATTCAAAGTTTGTTATCTTAGAAACAAATTGAGATATTCAAATTCGGTTTTGTTCATAAAAAATTATACACTTTCCTCTATAATGTGGCAAAACTACACAGAAAATATCTTAAGAATTCGTTTTTTGTCGATTTCTTTTGAAATCGAAGCTTATCTCAACAAAGTTGGACATTCTCGATAAATTCAAAGTTTGTTATCTCAGAAACAAATTGAGATACTCAAATTCGGTTTTGTTCATGAAAAAGTATACACTTTTTTCTATAAAGTGGCAAAGCTACACAGAAAATATCTTAAGAATTCGATTTTTGTCGAATTTTTTGAAATCGAAGCTTATCTCAACAAAGTTGGACATTCTCGATAAATTCAAAGTTTGAGATCTCAGAAACAAATTGAGATATTCAAATTCTGTTTTGTTCATGAAAAAGTATACACTTTCTTCTATAATGTGGCAAAACTACACAGAAAATATCTTAAGAATTCGATTTTTGTCGACTTTTTTGAAATCGAAGCTTATCTCAACAAAGTTAGACATTCTCAACAAATTCAAAGTTTGTTATCTTAGAAACAAATTGAGATATTCAAATTCGGTTTTGTTCATAAAAAATTATACACTTTCCTCTATAATGTGGCAAAACTACACAGAAAATATCTTAAGAATTCGATTTTTGTCGACTTTTTTGAAATCGAAGCTTATCTCAACAAAGTTAGACTTTCTCAACAAATTCAAAGTTTGTTATCTTAGA
This sequence comes from Onthophagus sagittarius, assembly GCA_036711965.1. NCBI lineage: Eukaryota > Metazoa > Arthropoda > Insecta > Coleoptera > Scarabaeidae > Onthophagus > Onthophagus sagittarius. The sequence continues at coordinate 17,162,646 of JASERS010000010.1, read as the reverse complement.
AACAAATTGAGATATTCAAATTCGGTTTTGTTCATAAAAAATTATACACTTTCCTCTATAATGTGGCAAAACTACACAGAAAATATCTTAAGAATTCGATTTTTGTCGATTTTTTGAAATCGAAGCTTATCTCAACAAAGTTAGACATTCTCGACATATTCAAAGTTTGTTATTTCAGAAACAAATTGAGATATTCAAATTCGGTTTTGTTCATGAAAAAGTACACACTTTCCTCTATGATGTGGCAAAGCTACAAGGATATATCTTAAGAATTCGATTTTTGGCGATTTTTTTTTAAAGTCGAAGTTAAACGAACATTATCTTAACAAAGTTAGATATTCTCGCCAAATTAAAAACTTGTTATCTCAGAACCGAATTGAGATATTCTCGTTTGATTTTGTTCATGAAAAAGTATACACTTTCATTTATAATGTAGGAAGGTTACAAAAAAATATCTTAAGAATTCGATTTTTTGAAATCGAAGCTTATCTCAACAAAGTTAGACATTCTCGACAAATTCAAAGTTTGTTATTTCAGAAACAAATTGAGATATTCAAATTCGGTTTTGTCCATGAAAAAGTACACACTTGCTTCTATGATGTGGCAAAGCTACAAGAATATATCTTAAGAATTCGATTTTTGGCGATTTTTTTTAAAGTCGAAGTTAAACGAACGTTATCTTAAAAAAAGTTAGATTTTCTCGCCAAATTAAAAACTTGTTATCTCAGAACCGAATTGAGATATTCTCGTTTGATTTTATTCATGAAAAAGTATACACTTTCATTTATAATGTAGGAAGGTTACAAAAAAATATCTTAAGAATTCGATTTTTTGAAATCGAAGCTTATCTCAACAAAGTTAGACATTTTCGACAAATTCAAAGTTTGTTATCTCAGAAACAAATTGAGATATTCAAATTCGGTTTTGTTCATGAAAAAGTACACACTTTCTTCTATGATGTGGCAAAGCTACAAGGATATATCTTAAGAATTCGATTTTTGACGATTTTAAAGTCGAAACGTTAAAAGTTGTACTTTTAATTCCAAAAGAATTTAAACCAATCTGGAGTTAAACAAGAAGTAAAACTAGAACTAACACTAGACCTAGAACTAGAAACTTTAGGATTTAGCCGTCTGAAAAGATGTACGGCTAAATCTTAATGTTTCTAGTTCTAGATCTAATATTAATTCTAAAGCTAAGTTGTCGGTCTAGTATTTGTTATACTTCTAGTTCCAGAAGAATTTAAAACAATCTAGCATTAAACAAGTAAAACTAGAACTAACACTAGACCTAGAACTAGAAAGTTTTGGTTTAGCCGTGCGTCTTTAGTTTAATTCGATACAAGAATACAATAATCTAAATCAGAATATCAGCAAAATTAGAACTAATACCAACACTAAAGCTAATAGACCTACAAATATTTTGGTTTAGTCGACATCTCTTAGGATGGTTAAACCCAAATGATTCTAGTTCCAAGTCTAATGTTAATTCTAGTTTTAGTATTAGTTCTAGTGTTAATAAATTCTTTCTTTCATGATCACTCACAGTTCACATCGTAAGGAGAAACTTAATTTTATGATTTCTACGATTACATATGATAATTGGACTTGAAAAGTTTTCAATTTAGAAAAAAATCCATTTCTTTTCAATTTTGAGTTAATCAAAAATAAAACGTTTGCATCATAATCTGACATTTTTAGTTAAGAATATAGAAATAAAATTTTATGTATTAAAAAAAACACAAAATTAGTTCAAAAATTCTTAATATACATTTAAACAAATAAATTAAAGTCGCTAAAATAAATCGCTCTAAAAATTTTAGTTACAATAAAATCAATCCGTAATATTTAATATTTAATTGTCAGCTGAAAATAAAAATGAATCGAATTAAATTAAACATTCCAGCCGATTATTTATAGCAATAACTTAAAATGTGCATAATTTAATAACAAATAAATCAAAAAATTGATAAGTTAGATAACATTTTGCTCAAATTAATCGACAATTTCGAGTGTTTTGACAGTTAATATTTATTCGGTGAATAATTTGAAATGAATTAATTGTGTAGATACCGGCGCCTCCACCCATATAATAATTCAACACGTGGGGTGTATTTACCATATTAAAGATCGAATAAATGAAGAAATTATTCACGTGGTTCAAAAAACTGAATGGCGGGATGATTCTTTTCGGTGGGGTCGTCGTCATTTTTGGGGGGAGGTTTAACAACGGCGTCGAGAATTGCATTGATGTCGTATTGATCGAGAGCGTGGGAGGCAGAGCGCGACGCCTCTGACGCAAAAGGAGGCCTTCGTCGGCGGATCTGCGCGGAAAAGACGAAATCTATCTCCGAAAATTTCAAAAAATATTTAATAAAAAAAATTTATCAAACAATTTAAATTAATCGAATAAAATTCTAATCAATTAAAATCAAATATTAGTACGAAGATTTTCACGACTGGTGTTAAATGAACTAAAATTAGAACTAACATTAGTACTAACACTAGAACTATCACTAGAACTTTCACTACGACTAACACTACATTTAAAATTAGAAACTTTCAGGTTTTGCTATGCAACCTTCTTCAGAAATTACTTTGAACCACTTCTAGTTTTAAATCTGGTGTAGTCCTAGTGATAGTTATAGTGTTAGTACTAACTAACACTAGTACTTTTAAGTTTGAAGTTCAAACTTAATTTAATTTCTTTATTATGATATAATAAAAAAATGGTAAAGAGTGAAGTGATATTTAATTTTGATGATATTTATTAAAATTTAATATTTTAGGAAATTCGAACAAGTGGTTTAACCGCGCCATCGTTCGGCGTGGTTACGAACCCAACAAACTGTTGATATGCCTCCGTTACATTTTCCTATCGATTTCCTGCGGGGTGCGACCCGCGGGCTATTTTTAGCCCTCAGGACGTATTTATAAAAGCCCGCGCCGGAATTTACTCCTTCAACTCTCCTTTTACACCCCCGAAATACAAGGAAAAAGCGTCAATTTTAAAAACACAAAAAGTGCTTTTTTTGTAACTTAATCGATAATTCAAACGATTTCATTCACCTCGTCGTTTCCGTTAAAAAATTCAAGATCTAACCCGTTGATTTTTGGGTAACTTGTCGAGAGGGTAGTAAATACGTGACCGGGGTATGAAACGGGGGAGTTTTTCCCGGGGAAATTAAAAGACGAACTGGGGGTAGAGGTACATAATTCATGGCAGCGCGTCTCTTTCTGGACAAGAAAGGAAGGTAAAAAAAAAATAACGGTCCGGTGAGCGCGGATCGATTGGGTGGTCCTAATAATAAAAACCGGGGCGAATAAAAACCTTCCTTCGTGGGTTAAGAATAGGATCGTCCGTTCGAAAATTAGCACGTGCCAACAAGTTGCCGCGCAAAAAAAATTTATTTCAAAAAGTGCTTCTCTTGTATTTTTCAGACTGTCCCCCAGCTAACGATGGAATGGAAAGGTTCGCTTGCCCCACACCGGATAGACAGGGAAGATACCTTTGTATAGACGACCACGTTCTTTGCGATGGTTACATCGATTGTCCAGCAGGAGAAGACGAAGATAGACAAGCTTGTTTATTTTACAAGACGGTAAGAATACAATATTCAAAAAGAAATTTTAATACAAACAATTAGTACCAAGCAATGTTAGCTAAATTAAACTACACAATATCCGGGAGTTGAATAGCAAGCGAGAGAAAGCTTAAAAGAGATAAAAGCTCTCCGAAAATCAGCAAAAGCGGTATTCTGACCTAGCGTAGGCGTTCCAAGGGAGCTATTCTCTTTTTCCTCGGAGCGAGTTCTCTTTTACTAAATCACTTTGGTCCACTTTAAACGTGCACGTTCTCAAAGTACTAGAACTACTAGACCGGTGATTCCCAAACTGTGATTTTAGGGGCACCGCTAAAAATTTTTCAAGAAAGAACAAAATTGAATGGATTAGGGATGCATGAATCGAAAAAGATTGAGAATTTTTGAGTTCTAGAAGAATTTACAATAATCGAGAGCTAAATAATTATCGCAATCAGAAGTAACACTAGACCTAGAATTAGAAAACTTACTAATTATAGGTCTCGTATTAGTTCTAGTACTAAAACAAAAAAACACAGCTAATACTAAAACTAACACTTGAGCTAGAATAATTGGTTTAGCTTAAGACAGAACCCAACCTAGCTTTAGAACTAATACTAAACTTAGAACCAGATTCTTCTATTTCCAGAAGAATTTAAAACAAAAATCAATGTTTTTAGGAGAAAATTATTGTTGTTAATCGTTTTTGCCATACTCATTCACAATAATCCATTTTCTTGTGAAAACTTTATGAAAATCATTTTTTTTTAAACAAATATGCCAAGTTTAGTATCAAAGCCGACATTTTCAAACGAAAATTAGTATTGTTTTTTGTGATAATCATTCAAAACAATTATTTTTTTTTATAAAAATTTTGTGTTTAAAGAAATATATAAAATCATCAAAGATTTTCAGAGAAAATTAAGCACATTTTTGTGACAACTTTTCGCAATAATCAATTTTGTTCTGAAAACTTTGTGAAAATCATTTCTTCAAGGAAATATATCAAGCTCAGTATCCAAAATGATCGTTTTCAAAAAAAATTAACATCATTGTGTCTCATTCTTGTGAAAATTTTTCACAATAATCCAAATTTTTTTGCAAAAATCATTTTTTTTTTAAATAAAAATGTCATGATCGTTACCAAAACTCACGTTTATAACAAAAAAAGTTGTGCTATAAAGCTTATTGCAAGCTCTCGTAATAATTTTTTTTGTGAAGACTTTGTAAAAATCATTTCTTCAAGGAAATATATCAAGCTCAGCATCCAAATTGATCGTTTTTAAAAAAAATTAACATCATTGTATCTCATTCTTGTGAAAATTTTTCACAATAATCCAAATTTTTTGTGAAAATCAATTTTTCTAAATAAGAATGTCATGGTCGTTACCAAAACTCGCGTTTATAATAAAAAAAGTTGTGCTATAAAGCTTGCAAGCTCTCGTAATAATTTTTTTGTAAAAACCTTGTGAAAGTTATTTCTTCAAGGAAATATATCAAGCTCAGTATCCAAATTGATGTTTTTAAAAGAAAATTAACATCATTGTATCTCATTCTTATGAAAATTTTTCACAATAATCCAAATTTTTTTGTAAAAATCATCCTTTTTTAATAAAAATGTCATAATCGTTACCAAAACTCAAGTTTATGATAAAAAAAGTTGTGCTATAAAGCTTCCAAGCTCTCGTAATAATTTTTTTGTGAAAACTTTGTGAAAATCATTTCTTCAAAGGAAATATATCAAGCTCAGCATCCAAATTGATTGTTTTTAAAAGAAAATTAACATCATTGTATCTCATTCTTATGAAAATTTTTCACAATAATCCAAATTTTTTTGTAAAAATCATCCTTTTTTAATAAAAATGTCATAATCGTTACCAAAACTCAAGTTTATGATAAAAAAAGTTGTGCTATAAAGCTTCCAAGCTCTCGTAATAATTTTTTTGTGAAAACTTTGTGAAAATCATTTCTTCAAAGGAAATATATCAAGCTCAGCATCCAAATTGATTGTTTTTAAAAGAAAATTAACATCATTTTATCTCATTCTTGTGAAAATTTTTCACAATAATCCAAATTTTTTTGTAAAAATCATCTTTTTTTAAATAAAAATGTCATGATCGTTACCAAAACTCAAGTTTATGATAAAAAAAGTTGTGCTATAAAGCTTGCAAGCTCTCGTAATAATTTTTTGTGAAAACTTTGTGAAAATCATTTCTTCAAAGGAAATATATCAAGCTCAGCATCCAAATTGATCGTTTTTAAAAGAAAATTAACATCATTTTATCTCATTCTTGTGAAAATTTTTCACAATAATCCAAATTTTTTTGTAAAAATCATCTTTTTTTAAATAAAAATGTCATGATCGTTACCAAAACTCAAGTTTATGATAAAAAAAGTTGTGCTATAAAGCTTGCAAGCTCTCGTAATAATTTTTTGTGAAAACTTTGTGAAAATCATTTCTTCAAAGGAAATATATCAAGCTCAGCATCCAAATTGATCGTTTTTAAAAGAAAATTAACATCATTTTATCTCATTCTTGTGAAAATTTTTCACAATAATCCAAATTTTTTTGTAAAAATCATCTTTTTTTAAATAAAAATGTCATGATCGTTACCAAAACTCAAGTTTATGATAAAAAAAGTTGTGCTATAAAGCTTGCAAACTCTCGTAATAATTTTTTGTGAAAACTTTGTGAAAATCATTTCTTCAAAGGAAATATATCAAGCTCAGCATCCAAATTGATCGTTTTTAAAAGAAAATTAACATCATTTTATCTCATTCTTGTGAAAATTTTTCACAATAATCCAAATTTTTTTGTAAAAATCATCTTTTTTTAAATAAAAATGTCATGATCGTTACCAAAACTCAAGTTTATGATAAAAAAAGTTGTGCTATAAAGCTTGCAAGCTCTCGTAATATTTTTTTGTGAAAACTTTGTGAAAATCATTTCTTCAAGGAAATATATTAAGCTCAGCATCCAAATTGATCGTTTTTAAAAGAAAATTAACATCATTTTATCTCATTCTTGTGAAAATTTTTCACAATAATCCAAATTTTTTTGTAAAAATCATCTTTTTTTAAATAAAAATGTCATGATCGTTACCAAAACTCAAGTTTATGATAAAAAAAGTTGTGCTATAAAGCTTGCAAGCTCTCGTAATAATTTTTTGTGAAAACTTTGTGAAAATCATTTCTTCAAAGGAAATATATCAAGCTCAGCATCCAAATTGATCGTTTTTAAAAGAAAATTAACATCATTTTATCTCATTCTTGTGAAAATTTTTCACAATAATCCAAATTTTTTTGTAAAAATCATCTTTTTTTAAATAAAAATGTCATGATCGTTACCAAAACTCAAGTTTATGATAAAAAAAGTTGTGCTATAAAGCTTGCAAGCTCTCGTAATAATTTTTTGTGAAAACTTTGTGAAAATCATTTTTTCAAAGGAAATATATCAAGCTCAGCATCCAAATTGATCGTTTTTAAAAGAAAATTAACATCATTTTATCTCATTCTTGTGAAAATTTTTCACAATAATCCAAATTTTTTTGTAAAAATCATCTTTTTTTAAATAAAAATGTCATGATCGTTACCAAAACTCAAGTTTATGATAAAAAAAGTTGTGCTATAAAGCTTGCAAGCTCTCGTAATAATTTTTTGTGAAAACTTTGTGAAAATCATTTCTTCAAGGAAATATATTAAGCTCAGCATCCAAATTGATCGTTTTTAAAAGAAAATTAACATCATTTTATCTCATTCTTGTGAAAATTTTTCACAATAATCCAAATTTTTTTGTAAAAATCATCTTTTTTTAAATAAAAATGTCATGATCGTTACCAAAACTCAAGTTTATGATAAAAAAAGTTGTGCTATAAAGCTTGCAAGCTCTCGTAATAATTTTTTGTGAAAACTTTGTGAAAATCATTTCTTCAAAGGAAATATATCAAGCTCAGCATCCAAATTGATCGTTTTTAAAAGAAAATTAACATCATTTTATCTCATTCTTGTGAAAATTTTTCACAATAATCCAAATTTTTTTGTAAAAATCATCTTTTTTTAAATAAAAATGTCATGATCGTTACCAAAACTCAAGTTTATGATAAAAAAAGTTGTGCTATAAAGCTTGCAAGCTCTCGTAATAATTTTTTGTGAAAACTTTGTGAAAATCATTTCTTCAAAGGAAATATATCAAGCTCAGCATCCAAATTGATCGTTTTTAAAAGAAAATTAACATCATTTTATCTCATTCTTGTGAAAATTTTTCACAATAATCCAAATTTTTTTGTAAAAATCATCTTTTTTTAAATAAAAATGTCATGATCGTTACCAAAACTCAAGTTTATGATAAAAAAAGTTGTGCTATAAAGCTTGCAAGCTCTCGTAATAATTTTTTGTGAAAACTTTGTGAAAATCATTTCTTCAAGGAAATATATTAAGCTCAGCATCCAAATTGATCGTTTTTAAAAGAAAATTAACATCATTTTATCTCATTCTTGTGAAAATTTTTCACAATAATCCAAATTTTTTTGTAAAAATCATCTTTTTTTAAATAAAAATGTCATGATCGTTACCAAAACTCAAGTTTATGATAAAAAAAGTTGTGCTATAAAGCTTGCAAGCTCTCGTAATAATTTTTTGTGAAAACTTTGTGAAAATCATTTCTTCAAAGGAAATATATCAAGCTCAGCATCCAAATTGATCGTTTTTAAAAGAAAATTAACATCATTTTATCTCATTCTTGTGAAAATTTTTCACAATAATCCAAATTTTTTTGTAAAAATCATCTTTTTTTAAATAAAAATGTCATGATCGTTACCAAAACTCAAGTTTATGATAAAAAAAGTTGTGCTATAAAGCTTGCAAGCTCTCGTAATAATTTTTTGTGAAAACTTTGTGAAAATCATTTCTTCAAGGAAATATATTAAGCTCAGCATCCAAATTGATCGTTTTTAAAAGAAAATTAACATCATTTTATCTCATTCTTGTGAAAATTTTTCACAATAATCCAAATTTTTTTGTAAAAATCATCTTTTTTTAAATAAAAATGTCATGATCGTTACCAAAACTCAAGTTTATGATAAAAAAAGTTGTGCTATAAAGCTTGCAAGCTCTCGTAATAATTTTTTGTGAAAACTTTGTGAAAATCATTTCTTCAAGGAAATATATTAAGCTCAGCATCCAAATTGATCGTTTTTAAAAGAAAATTAACATCATTTTATCTCATTCTTGTGAAAATTTTTCACAATAATCCAAATTTTTTTGTAAAAATCATCTTTTTTTAAATAAAAATGTCATGATCGTTACCAAAACTCAAGTTTATGATAAAAAAAGTTGTGCTATAAAGCTTGCAAGCTCTCGTAATAATTTTTTGTGAAAACTTTGTGAAAATCATTTCTTCAAAGGAAATATATCAAGCTCAGCATCCAAATTGATCGTTTTTAAAAGAAAATTAACATCATTTTATCTCATTCTTGTGAAAATTTTTCACAATAATCCAAATTTTTTTGTAAAAATCATCTTTTTTTAAATAAAAATGTCATGATCGTTACCAAAACTCAAGTTTATGATAAAAAAAGTTGTGCTATAAAGCTTGCAAGCTCTCGTAATAATTTTTTGTGAAAACTTTGTGAAAATCATTTTTTCAAAGGAAATATATCAAGCTCAGCATCCAAATTGATCGTTTTTAAAAGAAAATTAACATCATTTTATCTCATTCTTGTGAAAATTTTTCACAATAATCCAAATTTTTTTGTAAAAATCATCTTTTTTTAAATAAAAATGTCATGATCGTTACCAAAACTCAAGTTTATGATAAAAAAAGTTGTGCTATAAAGCTTGCAAGCTCTCGTAATAATTTTTTGTGAAAACTTTGTGAAAATCATTTCTTCAAGGAAATATATTAAGCTCAGCATCCAAATTGATCGTTTTTAAAAGAAAATTAACATCATTTTATCTCATTCTTGTGAAAATTTTTCACAATAATCCAAATTTTTTTGTAAAAATCATCTTTTTTTAAATAAAAATGTCATGATCGTTACCAAAACTCAAGTTTATGATAAAAAAAGTTGTGCTATAAAGCTTGCAAGCTCTCGTAATAATTTTTTGTGAAAACTTTGTGAAAATCATTTCTTCAAAGGAAATATATCAAGCTCAGCATCCAAATTGATCGTTTTTAAAAGAAAATTAACATCATTTTATCTCATTCTTGTGAAAATTTTTCACAATAATCCAAATTTTTTTGTAAAAATCATCTTTTTTTAAATAAAAATGTCATGATCGTTACCAAAACTCAAGTTTATGATAAAAAAAGTTGTGCTATAAAGCTTGCAAGCTCTCGTAATAATTTTTTGTGAAAACTTTGTGAAAATCATTTCTTCAAAGGAAATATATCAAGCTCAGCATCCAAATTGATCGTTTTTAAAAGAAAATTAACATCATTTTATCTCATTCTTGTGAAAATTTTTCACAATAATCCAAATTTTTTTGTAAAAATCATCTTTTTTTAAATAAAAATGTCATGATCGTTACCAAAACTCAAGTTTATGATAAAAAAAGTTGTGCTATAAAGCTTGCAAGCTCTCGTAATAATTTTTTGTGAAAACTTTGTGAAAATCATTTCTTCAAGGAAATATATTAAGCTCAGCATCCAAATTGATCGTTTTTAAAAGAAAATTAACATCATTTTATCTCATTCTTGTGAAAATTTTTCACAATAATCCAAATTTTTTTGTAAAAATCATCTTTTTTTAAATAAAAATGTCATGATCGTTACCAAAACTCAAGTTTATGATAAAAAAAGTTGTGCTATAAAGCTTGCAAGCTCTCGTAATAATTTTTTGTGAAAACTTTGTGAAAATCATTTCTTCAAAGGAAATATATCAAGCTCAGCATCCAAATTGATCGTTTTTAAAAGAAAATTAACATCATTTTATCTCATTCTTGTGAAAATTTTTCACAATAATCCAAATTTTTTTGTAAAAATCATCTTTTTTTAAATAAAAATGTCATGATCGTTACCAAAACTCAAGTTTATGATAAAAAAAGTTGTGCTATAAAGCTTGCAAGCTCTCGTAATAATTTTTTGTGAAAACTTTGTGAAAATCATTTCTTCAAGGAAATATATTAAGCTCAGCATCCAAATTGATCGTTTTTAAAAGAAAATTAACATCATTTTATCTCATTCTTGTGAAAATTTTTCACAATAATCCAAATTTTTTTGTAAAAATCATCTTTTTTTAAATAAAAATGTCATGATCGTTACCAAAACTCAAGTTTATGATAAAAAAAGTTGTGCTATAAAGCTTGCAAGCTCTCGTAATAATTTTTTGTGAAAACTTTGTGAAAATCATTTCTTCAAGGAAATATATTAAGCTCAGCATCCAAATTGATCGTTTTTAAAAGAAAATTAACATCATTTTATCTCATTCTTGTGAAAATTTTTCACAATAATCCAAATTTTTTTGTAAAAATCATCTTTTTTTAAATAAAAATGTCATGATCGTTACCAAAACTCAAGTTTATGATAAAAAAAGTTGTGCTATAAAGCTTGCAAGCTCTCGTAATAATTTTTTGTGAAAACTTTGTGAAAATCATTTCTTCAAAGGAAATATATCAAGCTCAGCATCCAAATTGATCGTTTTTAAAAGAAAATTAACATCATTTTATCTCATTCTTGTGAAAATTTTTCACAATAATCCAAATTTTTTTGTAAAAATCATCTTTTTTTAATAAAAATGTCATGATCGTTACCAAAACTCAAGTTTATGATAAAAAAAGTTGTGCTATAAAGCTTGCAAGCTCTCGTAATAATTTTTTTGTGAAAACTTTGTGAAAATCATTTCTTCAAGGAAATATATCAAGCTCAGTATCCAAATTGATGTTTTTAAAAGAAAATTAACATCATTGTATCTCATTCTTATGAAAATTTTTCACAATAATCCAAATTTTTTTGTAAAAATCATTTTTTTTTAAATAAAAATGTCATGATCGTTACCAAAACTCACGTTTATAACAAAAAAAGTTGTGCTATAAAGCTTATTGCAAGCTCTTGTAATAATTTTTTGTGAAAACTTTGTGAAAATCATTTCTTCAAGGAAATATATCAAGCTCAGTATCCAAATTGATCGTTTTTAAGAGAAAATTAACATCATTGTATGTTATTCTTATGAAAATTTTTCACAATAATCCAATTTTTTTGTGAAAATCAATTTTTCTAAATAAAAATGTCATAATCGTTACCAAAACTCACGTTTATAATAAAAAAAGTTGTGCTATAAAGCTTATTGCAAACTCTCGTAATATTTTTTTTGTGAACATTTTGTGAAAATTATTTCTTCAAGGAAATATATCAAGCTCAGTATCTAAATTGATCGTTTTTAAAAGAAAATTAACATCATTGTATCTCATTCTTGTGAAAATTTTTCACAATAATCCAAATTTTTTTGTGAAAATCTATTTTTCGAAATAAAAATGTCTTATTGCAAGCTCTTGTAATAATTTTTTTGTGAATACTTTGTGAAAATATTTTCTTAAGAAATTTGTCATAATAATACCATAGTTGATGTATTTAAGAGCAAATTAACATTTTAATTTTTTGGTGAAAATTTACTTCTTTAAAAAATGTTTCAAATTCAGTGTCGAAACTTAACTGTTTAAGAAAAATTAGCATTCACATTGCTTATTTTTATGATAATCACTTATAATGATCCAATTTTTTTGTCAAAATATTTTTTTAAGGAAATTTGTCAATCATAGTTGTTGTTTTTAAGAGAAAATTAACACCATGTATCTCTATGTGTATTATTGTAAAAATTTTCCACAATAATCTTATTGCAAGCTCTCGTAATAATTTTTTTGTGAAATCTTTATGAAAATATTTTTTTTTTAAATTTGTCAAAATAGTACCATATTTGATGTATTTAAAACTAAATTAACATTGTTGTAGCTCTTTTTTAGCATAATCATTCACAATAATCCAATTCTTTGGTGAAAATTTTGTGAAAATCAACTTCTTTAAAAAATATTTCAAATTTAGTATCGAAACTTAACTTTTTAAGCGAAAATTAGCTTATTTTTGTGATAATCATTTATAATGATTCAATTTTTTTGTGAAAACTTTGTGAAAATAATTTTTTAAAGAAATTTATCAAGATTAGTACCATAATTGATGTATTTAAGAGCAAATTAACATTTTTGTGGCTAATTTTAGTAATACAACCGACATTTTTAAACGAAAACTAGCATTGTTATCGTACTATTTTTGTGATAATCATTCACAACAATTATTTTTTTATGAAAATTTTGTGTTTAAAGAAATATATAAAATCATGTGACAAAATCAGAGATTTTCAGAAAAAATTAACGTTCTTCTAGCTCATTTTTGTGATAATTTTTCACAATTATCAAATTTTTTGTGAAAACTTTGTGAAAATCATTTACATTATACAGAAGTAAATAATGCGGTGTTGAATTTAGATTTTAAGATGTGAAAATGATGACTAAATTTAATGAAGGCGAAGAGAACGATTTAAAAAAATAGAAATGTCATTGATGAAAGGAAATGTGTTGTGTAAAGGTGGTTTTTGATGGGGTGGCCGGAAAGGTTTTCACGCAATGCTACGGGGAAATTAGCTTAATTGCCGATTCCCGGAAATGTAAACACATCGAAAAGGACAAGCTGGGACGCCAACCGACGCCGATGTAGACGACGACGACGGCGACGCGACGCCCGATCGATTTTTGGTTACATAGTTTCACGTCTCCCACGTTTGCCTGTCTACTAGTTAATTTATGAATGGAAAGAAGAAACGCGAAAAGAGAATCGAGCCGGGGAATATTTTCCTGTTAGAATAAGAATAATACATGAACGAAAAGAAAATTTTAACATGATTCAATATTTATGTATAATACAATATTTCTTTTCAATTTTATTTTCGTTTGAGTACTAAAAATAGTATATTAATGAAAAAAATAAAAATTAAATAGACCACCCTGTATATTTGTGGAATTATACAGGGAAATCTCAAACAATTTAATCATTAACATATTTGTTTATTCGTTTTATTGAAAAATAAAAAAAAATGAAAAATATCATGATGCAAGAAGCTCAGTTAATTTTGTATATTTAAGTATTTCTTATTGTAATATTTGTTTCAGACAAAAGCACATTTAGACGTGCTGGCAGATGCATTACTTCGATGGGCAAGGGGCCGTTAGCGGAAGTTCCTGCAGCATAACCCAAATTTCGAAAACCCAACCAACAAAACGAAAGGAAAAAAAATAAGTAAATAAATAAAATAAGCTACCCCAAAAAGAAGAAAAAAAGTAAAAGCATAAACAATCGGTTTTCTTTCTAAAAAATGATATAGAAAAGAATGTTTTTTAATGAAGAACTGATAATTACAATATAACAATAATCAGTCATTTCGAACAGTTTCCAAGCGGTCAGGAACTTGGAAACTTAAAAATGACTGAAAATGTTTTTCGTTTCTCGTCCGTTAAATGAAAACTAATTAAATAGAGAAATCGTAAATGGGAAGTGGAAAAATAAAAAAAATAATCTCCGGGGCGTTTAATTCGCCGTTTTTTTTAATTGCCTTAGTTTGAGAGTCAAAGACTTTTCGAAAAAAAAAAATAAAAATAAAATAAATAAAAAAAAATAAAAGGAACAGAAAAGAAACAGAACGAGGTCGAAATCATTCCGAAACGACAAAAATGCGTCGTAATCGGACGAAAAATAGCCAACAAATAATAATAAAAACGTTTACAATTTTAGTTCCTGTTTTCTAATTCAATTTTTTTTGATTAAATTAAAAATCTAATTAAAAAAAGTATCGCGACTTTTGCATTTTGGAGGCTGGACTTTTATTTAACAAATAATTAATTAATTTGAAAAAAAATTAAGAAAAGATTATGAAACACCAGACGAAGAAGTGGACGTCGAAAATAATTTTTTTCGTCGATTCATGCGAGCCACTTCGCCTGGAGTTTTATTTTTTGACCGAATTTTTTGTAATTTTAGGGGACGAATCAAAAAAAAATAATAATAATAATTTGTAAATAAAAGTTTTTTTGATGGAAAAATCGCGATTATTTTTTAACCGGCCTAATAAAAAATTATTACACGGAGGAAAAGTTTGACTACAAAACGGGATAAATCGCACTTTTCGCACTTTTTACGCACGATAAATTCAATTTCATCGCCCAAAAATGTTTAAAAAATAAAAAAAATGCAAAATATTGTGTGTGTGAATTTTAATTAATTAAAAAATAATAAAATCGAAAAAGGTCACTAAAATCAATTTAAAAAAAATAAATATCGGTGTATAATGAAGAAATTATTGATTATTGAAGAAAATTCATTGTGATATATAATGTTATATATAAAATCATTAACATAAAATTCGTCAATTTGATTTATTTTCCGATTTTTTTTTAATTAATTATGTCTAGTCAATTCTAGTTGAGAAAACGATAGTAATAATGGAAAATATCAACAGCAGCGCAATAATAAGCTTAAAAAAGAATATTTTCGATCTAAAAAGACAAAAAACATTCCGATGTAGGTTAAAAAGAATTTGGGGTGCTCAAATTTTTTTTTATTCGTTAATCAGCACTCTGCTTTAATTAAAAAAAAAAAAAAATAAAGATTAATACTACAATCAGAAACGGGCAGAACTCTAGTGCTAAATTAGAAAAAAATTATTCACGAATTTATTTTAAAAAATTTTTGCCTAATTGAGTAAGGGTTGCCTTACAGCGAAGCTTCAAATGGGGTACATACGAAAACTTGGATTATTATTATGTTGATTTGCTTGATTTTGTTGTTATAAATAAATAATATGAAGAAAAAAAAGACTTATTAATAAAATATGAAAAACAAAAAGACTGAAAACAATAGATAGAAAAGCTAATTTTATAAATTTAAAATTCTAAAATAGCAGAAATGAGATAGGGTTGTTATCGCGATGTTAGAATTTCAAAAAAATCGTATACAGGTGTCCTAAATAATTATTGTAAATAAGACATTTTAGGACACTCGTAAATTTAAAAAATAAATAAAAACGTTTTCGTATGTACCGAATGATATTCGTCTCAATTTTAGCTGATTTAATTTTTATTTGTTTCGTTTTGGAAATCTTGCACTTAAATTAAATTAAACCAAAAAAAAAAAATAAAATAATAAAGTGGAAAATCTCTCAATGTCACTTGCACAAAACGTAGTTACTGCACCTGTTTCTTTTTAAATAATCGGTAAAGAAAAGAAAAATTAAAAATTATCCACAAAAAAAAAATGTTAAAGATGGTTAATTATAATTAAATAAATAAATAATGAAGAAATAGGAAAAATTCATTTGTGATTTTTCAAAATGGCCTAAATAAAAAACAGTTAAGCTAAACTATTTTTATAAAAATTCCAAAACGGTGTTGGAAGTTAAGTGTTTTGTCGAGGCCGTAAAATTTTCCCCGTTTTTGTGACGCTTTCGCGGCACATTTGAATTTTTCCCAAACAAAAAAAAAACCACAAAAAAACGAATAATAATAAAAATGCCCAGTCCTTCCCAAAAGACGTGAAAAAAAATAATAATTACAAACAAAACGATATTGAGGAAAAAAAAACAAAAATAAAAATAAATAAATAAAAATAAATAAAACGGTCCTAATCCCTATTTGAAGAGATCCCCTCAAAAAATGTGAACAAAAAAAATGATACAACAAAAAAAAAATACATGTAAATGAATATATTTTACTATTAGCTATATTATAATATATTATAAACAAAATAAAAAATATATATGTATTATATGAAGATGATAAAGAAGAAAGTGTTGTAATAAAAAGAATGTCGAAGAGTGATGATGACGAGTTTTTGCGTTACGTTTAGGAATTGTTGTTAAAAATTGAACGGTGGAACTTTGTCTTGTTAAGAGTATGGGGGAAAAACGATCTAAACGGACGCTAAAAAATGACTTTACTAGTAGGATGCGTGACGATGACGAAAAAGACGTATATTATTATAATCGCAAGAGTAACTATAATGGTAAATAAATGTACAATAAATGCCTCAGCCAATAAAGCGGTTAAAAATCATTTTTTCTATTTTATTTATAACCCTAAATATCTAAACCATGTCAATAAAATACATTTCATATTTTGGGTCATTTCGAAATTAATGATGTAAAGATTTCAAGTTTTAGCTAAAATTTTTTAACTTCAACTATTATCCGTACCAGAAGTCAAGGCCCCTCACTTTAGAGATCGATATCTTTAAAAATGAAAAAAATTGCGGAAAAGTTTATTGTAATCAGTGAACATTTCTCTGTATCACAGTTTAATTTGGAAATGTTCGGAAAATGTACACGATTTTTGAAAGTGGCGATAATTTTATTTACTTTGCGATTTTTTTTCTCAAAAACTATTTGACGAAAACATTTCAAATTTAAATCGGAGGTAACCCAATGTGGCTTCATTCATTGGTTACGATCTTCATCGATATCGATCTTTAAAGTGAGGGGCCTTAACTTATGGCATGGATAATAGAGCCTTATCAAGTTATTAACGTAGAACAGTGCGGTTGATTACGTCTGTCTCTATCGCACTACGAGATTCGTGATTGCAGCGATCTGCGGATAAGATTTTTCAATGTGTTATCAATTAAAAAATTATTTACGTTCTTTCCTTATCCGCAAGTTGCAGACAATCAGATCAGCCTGTATAGTTAGAATTGGTTTATTCTATTAGAATTTATTACTACCATCTTTTAGTTAAATTATCTTGTGGATAAACAAATTCACTAGCCATTCAGAACCCATAAAATAGCCGTAACCGTAAAGGAGCTTAATCAGAAGATGGTAGTAACAACTTTATCGAAAAAAATTTTAAACAACAGCTTCATCATGCGAAGGGGAAAAATATTCCCGGAAATATCAACATGGATACGACGGCAGTTGTTTAGTATCCATATCTATCCAAGTGTGATATGATACCACATATGGAAGACTTGATTTTGCTTCCAGAAAACTTGATCTGCTTACAGATGATTTGATACTGCATCCAAAAAGTTTGAAATGCTTCCACCACCATTGAAATATTTCCAGAAAACTTGCATACTGCTTCTAAATAACTTAAAATGCTTCCAGAAGCCTTAACACTACTTCTAAAGGACTTGAAATTCTTCCAAAGAACTTAATATCTCTTCAAGAAAACTTGATATTGCTTCAAGAAAACTTGTTCTGCTACCATAAAACTTGATATTGCTTTTAAATAACTTAATACTGCTTCCAAAAGCCTTGAACTGCTATCAGAAGACTTGATAATACCCCTGGAAGACTTGATATTGCTTTCAGAGACTTGATATTGCTACTCGAAGCTTAGAAATGTTTCCAGAAAACTTGATACTTCTTCTAGATGACTTAACATGCTTCCAAAAGCCATGATATTGCTTATAAATGACTTAAATTTTTTTCTGAAGACCTGATATATATAAAAAACCTGATATTGCTTTTTCTGATATTGTTTTTTTTTTTATATTGCTTTTTAAACAACAAAAAGAGATGCTTCCTAAAAGTTGGTAGACGTTAGACTGATGAAAAGAAGCTTGGAAATAACAAAGCTCATGCTGCCAACAAGTTGGCAGCCTTTAGTACAACATATGGAGTTTTAAACAACAAAAGCTCATGCTGCCAACACGTTGGCAGACTTTAGACTGATCAAGAAGAGTTTGGAGACGACATAGCTCATGATGCCAACAAGTTGGCAGATTTTAGACTAATATATAAGGTTTTTAACAACAACAACTCATGCTGCCAACAAGTTGGCAGACTTTAGTAAAACATATGGAGTTTTAAACAACAAAAGCACATGCTGCCAACAAGTTCGCAGATTTTAGACTAATATATAGAGTTTTAAACAAAATCAACTCATGCTGCCAACAAGTTGGCAGCCTTTAGTAGGACATATGGAGTTTTAAACAATAACAGCTCATGCTGCCAACAAGTTGGCAGACTTTAGACAGATGAAAAGAAGTTTGGAGATGACTAAGCTCATGCTGCCAACAAGTTGGCAGACTTTAGACTAATGAAAAGAAGTTTGGAGATGACAAAGCTCATGCTGCCAACAAGTTGGCAGCCTTTAGTGGGACATATGGAGTTTTAAACAACAACAGCTCATGCTGCCAACAAGTTGGCAGACTTTAGGCTAATGAAAAGAAGTTTGGAGATGACAAAGCTCATGCTGCCAACAAGTTGGCAGCCTTTAGTAGGACATATGGAGTTTTAAACAACAACAGCTCATGCTGTTAACAAGTTGGCAGATTTTAGACTAATATATAGAGTTTTAAACAACAACAACTCATGCTGCCAACAAGTTGGCAGACTTTAGACTGATGAAAAGAATTTTGGAGATGACAAAACTCATGCTGCCAACAAGTTGGCAGCCTTTAGTAGGACATATGGAGTTTTAAACAATAACAGCTCATGCTGCCAACAAGTTGGCAGACTTTAGACTGATGAAAAGAAGTTTGGAGATGACTAAGCTCATGCTGCCAACAAGTTGGCAGACTTTAGACTAATGAAAAGAAGTTTGGAGATGACAAAGCTCATGCTGCTAACAAGTTGGCAGCCTTTAGTAGGACATATGGAGTTTTAAACAATAACAGCTCATGCTGCCAACAAGTTGGCAGACTTTAGACTGATGAAAAGAAGTTTGGAGATGACTAAGCTCATGCTGCCAACAAGTTGGCAGACTTTAGACTTAGCTTAAATGTTTCCAGAAAATTAAATGCTGCTTTTTGATGACTTAAAATGCTTCAGAAACCTTTGATGCTGCTTCTAAATGACTTGATGGTGCTTTTAAACGACTTGAAATTCTTTAAAAAGAGATAAATATAATATAATAGACTAATTGATAAAGCAATTTTTATTAGGGTAGCCAACAAATTACCAGATTTTGGATTGATACAGAAATGTTTGGAGATGTAGTGATATACGTGCTACAAAAAGTTAGTAATTTTAAAGATAATAACAATTGTTATTCTATTTTAAATAAATATTTGTGTTAAATTAACCACAAAGAGTACGAATAAATCAATATAATCTTAAATCTACGATACGTATCATGTTGACAAAACACACCTCCCATTTGAAAAATACATGATATCATTCTTTCCAGGAAACCATGATTCATGATAGTTTAATTCCAACGGAGTCATTTACTTTCAAGGTGACTCAAGAAATTTTAATAGAACATATATTTTCCACTTAAAAATGCTTGTTTCATTTTCCAATAAAAATAAAATTTTTCCATTCTCTCCTTTACCGCGTCTCGTTTCACAAGAAATATTTTACGAAACGACATAAATGATGGAGATAAAATGGGCTACCCCTTTCAAGACGACATGAAACGTCCCGCGTTAAATCCATAAAACTATCGTCGTTCGAGTTTCATTCTTATTGATGTCGTGGGCGGAAGTTTCATTCATAACCAACCAACCCCAATTTTACCACTATCGTCCCTTCTTCTCATGCCCCCATCGCAAATACCGCCGCACTCAAGTACGGAGCCAACAAGATCACGCTCGATATTCCAAATATAGATTAGTTTCGTATTATTATTATTTTCTTATTTATGTTTCTCATACTGAATGAGACGGACGACTTCCTAAGTAGGGGTTGTATTAAAAATAGAAAGTGATTTGCGTAAAAATGATTAATGACGTTGTTTATTCAAACGAATCGTAAATCGGTCATCATCCACTTTGCCTTTTTTCTATTACCAAGTGGCAGTTTTAAGATAGTTTACGAAAAATCGCGAGTATTCTTTATTTTTAATTTATTATAAAAAAGTTAAGATATTTGGTGACTCTCTTGAGTCTTGGCAAACTTTAGTAAAACATATAGAGTTTTAAATAGCAAAGGCTCATGCTGTCAACAAGTTAACATAATTTATACAGATGAAGAGAAGTTTGGAGATGACATAGACCATGCTGCCAAAAAATTGGTAAATTTTAGACTAATATATAGAGTTTTAAACAACAAGTTGGCAGACTTTAGACTGATGAAGAGGGGTTTGAGTTGACATAGCTCATGATGCCAACAAGTTGATTTTAGGCTAATATATAGAATTTTAAATAATAAAAGCATATGCTGCCAACAAGTTGACAGGCTTTAGACTGATGACAGGAAAAAAGTAGCAGCCTTTAGTATGACATATGGAATTTTAAACAACAACAACTCATGCTGCCAAAAAGTTAGCAGTAGGTAGACTTTAGATTGTGAAAATTGCGAACCTGAATTATGGAGACTGTTGTAGAGGCGAGTTTGTTAAACTAAAAATTCTTACTCTTCCCTGTGTTTACATCCTGCAATGTTTGACGTATGTCAAGGGTAATCTTAATGACTACAATAAAAATAGTGATACGCACACGTATAACACACGCCATAGGGAAGACCTAGCTTTGAGATATAAGAGAACAGCTAGGGCAAGGGATGGGGTAAATCACTTTGGTATAAATTTTTTTAATGTATAGCCTGATTGTGTAAGGGTCCTTGAAGATAAATTGTTCAAGTGTAGAGTGAGGTCTTTTTTATTGAGTGGCGCTTTTTATAATTTTGACGAATTTATTGATGCTGTTCAAACTGAAGATTTTTAGCTGGCTGGGTTGCTGCCCTCTTAGACTACGGTTTTCGTTTGGGTCCTTTGTTGCGATGTATTATAATGTATAAATTTATTTATATTTCTTTTTATTTTTTGTTTATTTTTATGTTGTTTGACAAATGCCTATGGTATTATGTATTATGCTTGTTGTATATAAATTCATATTCTGTGTACATCGACTGACTTACGAAAGCTGTTACTGCATTATCGTCAATAAAGTTTATTATTATTATTATTATTGATGAAGAAGGATTAGGAGATGACATAGATCATGATGCCAACAAGTTGGCAGATTTTAGACTAATATATAGTTTTAAACAACAAGAACTCATGCTGCCTTTAGTAAGACATATGGAGTTTTAAACAACAACAGCTCATGCTGCCAACAAGTTGACAGACTTTAGACTGATCAAGAGGAGTTTGGAGACGACATAGCTCATGGTGCCAACAAGTTGGCAGATTTTAGACTAATATATAGAGTTTTAAACAACAACAACTCATGCTGCCAACAAGTTGGCAGACTTTAGTAGGCATATGGAGTTTTAAACAACAACAACTCATGCTGCCAACAAGTTGGCAGATTTTAGACTAATATACAGAGTTTTAAACAACAACAACTCATGCTGCCAACAAGTTGGCAGAGTTTAGACTGGTGAAGGGAAGTTTGGAGATGACAAAGCTCATGCTGCCAACAAGTTGGCAGCCTTTATTAGGCATATGAAGTTTTAAACAACAACAGCTCATGCTGACAACAAATTGGCAGCCTTTAGTACGACATATGGAGTTTTAAACAACAACAGCTCATGCTGCCAACAGGTTGGCAGCCTTTAGTAAGACATATGAAGTTTTAAACAACAACAGCTCATGCTGCCAACAAGTTGGCAGATTTTAGACTAATATATAGAGTTTTAAACAACAACAACTCATGCTGCCAACAAGTTGGCAGATTTAGACTGATGAAAAGAAGTTTGGAGATGACAAAGCTCATGTTGCCAACAAGTTGGCAGATTTTAGACTAATATATAGAGTTTTAAACAACAACAACTCATGCTGCCAACAAGTTGGCAGACTTTAGACTGATGAAAAGAAGTTTGGAGATGACAAAGCTCATGTTGCCAACAAGTTGGCAGATTTTAGACTAATATATAGAGTTTTAAACAACAACAACTCATGCTGCCAACAAGTTGGCAGACTTTAGACTGATGAAGGGAAGTTTGGAGATGACAAAGCTCATGCTGCCAACAAGTTGGCAGCCTTTAGTAAGCATATGGAGTTTTAAACAACAACAGCTCATGTTGACAACAAATTGGCAGCCTTTAGTACGACATATGGAGTTTTAAACAACAACAGCTCATGCTGCCAACAGGTTGGCAGCTTTTAGTATGACATATGGAGTTTTAAACAACAACAGCTCATGCTGCCAACAGGTTGGCAGCTTTTAGTACGACATATGGAGTTTTAAACAACAACAACTCATGCTGCCAACAAGTTGGCGGCCTTTAGTGGGCATATGGAGTTTTAAACAACAACAGCTCGTGCTGCCAACAAGTTGGCAGATTTTAGACTAATATATAGAGTTTTAAACAACAACAACTCATGCTGCCAACAAGTTGGCAGATTTAGACTGATGAAAAGAAGTTTGGAGATGACAAAGCTCATGGTGCCAACAAGTTGGCAGATTTTAGACTAATATATAGAGTTTTAAACAACAACAACTCATGCTGCCAACAAGTTGGCAGACTTTAGTAGGCATATGGAGTTTTAAACAACAACAGCTCATGCTGCCAACAAGTTCGCAGATTTTAGACTAATATACAGAGTTTTAAACAACAACAACTCATGCTGCCAACAAGTTGGCAGAGTTTAGACTGATGAAGGGAAGTTTGGAGATGACAAAGCTCATGCTGCCAACAAGTTGGCAGCCTTTAGTAGGCATGTGAAGTTTTAAGCAACAACAGCTCATGCTGACAACAAATTGGCAGCCTTTAGTACGACATATGGAGTTTTAAACAACAACAGCTCATGCTGCCAACAGGTTGGCAGCCTTTAGTACGACATATAGAGTTTTAAACAACAACAGCTCATGCTGCCAACAAGTTGGCAGATTTTAGGCTTATGAGAAGGAGTTTGAGGATGACAAAGTTCATGCTGCCAATAAGTTGGCAGACTTTAGTAAGACATAAAGTTCTAAACAACAATAGCTCCAAGTTAAACTCATTATTACATTTATATAAAAATAGATAAATTAATATTTTGGACGTTATATCCGATCACCGTTCTAATACGATCCATTATAATGAAGATTTACTATCCCAGGACCACATGATTAAAATGAAATAGTACGTGATCAGAATTTTACCACGGAACCGTGCACCTCGACCGAAACGCAATCGTACAGGTTTGTTTGCGGATTACATCCGGGTTAGTTGTTGTTGGTTTATTTAACCGTGTGGGATTCGCAATTTACCCCTGTACATTTTTTTCGTTAAACTCTGCACGTTCGATTTTTTTTTCTAATTTAATAAACAAACTCAACTGCACGTTCAATCTAACTTTATAAACGAAAAAGTTATTTTCCGATTAAATTGTTTCAAATAATAAACATTAAAAAAACGAATGTTGTACTTTTTTCTAACACGCGCTTTTCTCTCCTGTTTACTAGAAATTGCGAATTTCCACGAAATATGGGTCACGGTGTAGAGAAGGGGGTCGTACGCGTGTCAGGGCTGCGAAAATTGCTCCTTCAACACACAGCAAATTGACGTAAAACGAAAACTTTTGATATACTAGATGAAAAAAAATCACTTTATCTCCGAACATTTTTTATATGAAATACATCATCGTCTCGTTATTTTCTTTCCCTTTTCGCAACTTCACCGCCAAAGTCAAAGTTTAAATTAGTTTTAAATTGACCCCGGGTATAAATTTCAACACCCACCTTAAAAACCAAAAAAAAAACAAAATCGAGATTAAAAAGAAGATCTATTGAGACAATTTTTTTTATCTCATTCTCGTAAACAACCCCATAACACTAGGAAAGCGGGGGAACCCCCATCCCACGTTTCATCCCCTATTTTAAACTCAAACTACTGTCTTGACATGTTTGGGACCGCAGAACGAGGGCGGAATGCGGCATCCCTGCATTGTGTGGGTGTTACTGACGTCATCGATCGACCCGACTTCAGCTTGCTTCAGCACCCCCACCAACATCCAACCAACCACCATCAACCCCGTTCGTCCAAAGCTACCTGTGGAATACATACTCTCCGTCAGGCTGTTGCTGCTGGGGAAACTCCGCGAATATAGGTGGTGGGTGGAGTGAGGGGGGAACCATCTCCCCGAAACACGAAACCCACCCTTTCCGTTTCCCTACCGAGTCGCTCGTTACACGGATAGAAGGTGTACTGAACAAGAATCGCGAAACAATAATGTACATTATTACAAGGTTAATTATTAATATCAATTTTCACTTTTTGATCTTTAAAAAATTGATAATAAAACTTACCCTGTTTTGGTATTTTTCTTGGTAGGAAATTTTCATCGTTGCACCTGAAATTAAATTAAATAATGTTGAAAAAGGATTTTGTTTTGAATAAACTGTTAAGATAACTATCTCTACTAGCATCTATCTCTGGATCTAGAACTAGAGACGTTTATGACCTACAATGATTCTTGTTCTAGGTCTAGATAGACTTCATTTCAAATATACCAGGTTGGGTTGGGTTTAGCCGTACAATGAATAGTTTCTGAAATGTTGATTGTAGTAAAACTAGAACTAACACTAGACCTAGAAGTGGAAAGGTTTGTTAGGTTATCCGTAGACTATACATTGTTTTATAGACTGCCCCCTTGTTGGCAGCACAAGGTATTATGTCTCCAAGGTTCTGCACATCAATTTAAAGTCTGCCAACTTGTTGGCAGCATGAGCTGTTGTTGTTTAAAACTCTATACATTAGTCTAAAATCTGCCAACTTGTTGGCAGCATGAGCTATGTCATCTTCAAACTTCTCTTCATCAATCTAAAGTCTGCCAACTTGTTGGCAGCATGAGTTGTTGTTGTTTAAAACCCTATATATTTGTCTAAAATCTGCCAACTTGTTGGCAGCATGAGCTGTTGTTGTTTAAAACTCTATACATTAGTCTAAAATCTGCCAACTTGTTGGCAGCATGAGCTATGTCATCTTCAAACTTCTCTTCATCAATCTAAAGTCTGCCAACTTGTTGGCAGCATGAGTTGTTGTTGTTTAAAACCCTATATATTTGTTTAAAATCTGCCAACTTGTTGGCAGCATGAGCTATGTCATCTTCAAACTTCTCTTCATCAATCTAAAGTCTGCCAACTTGTTGGCAGCATGAGTTGTTGTTGTTTAAAACCCTATATATTTGTCTAAAATCTGTCAACTTGTTGGCAGCATGAGCTATGTCATCTTCAAACTTCTCTTCATCAATCTAAAGTCTGCCAACTTGTTGGCAGCATGAGTTGTTGTTGTTTAAAACCCTATATATTTGTCTAAAATCTGCCAACTTGTTGGCAGCATGAGCTTTATCATCTCCAAACTTCTTTTCATCAGTTTAAAATCTGCCAACTTGTTGGCAGCATGAGCTGCTGTTGTTTAAAACTCTATATATTAGTTCAAAATCTGCCAACTTGTTGGCAGCAAGAGCTATTGTTGTTTAAAACTCTATATATTAGTCTAAAATCTGCCAACTTGTTGGCAGCATGAGCTTTATCATCTCCAAACTTCTTTTCATCAGTCTAAAATCTGCCAACCCGTATCCGTAGACTATACATTGTTTTATAGACTGCCACCTTGTTGGCAGCACAAGGTATTATGTCTCCAAGGTTCTGCACATCAATTTAAAGTCTGCCAACTTGTTGGCAGCATGAGTTGTTGTTGTATAAAACCCTATATATTTGTCTAAAATCTGCCAACTTGTTGGCAGCATGAGCTTTATCATCTCCAAACTTCTTTTCATCAGTTTAAAATCTGCCAACTTGTTGGCAGCATGAGCTGCTGTTGTTTAAAACTCTATATATTAGTTCAAAATCTGCCAACTTGTTGGCAGCATGAGTTATTGTTGTTTAAAACTCTATATATTAGTCTAAAATCTGCCAACTTGTTGGCAGCATGAGCTGTTGTTGTTTAAAACTCTATATAATAGTCTAAAATCTGCCAACTTGTTGGCAGCAAGAGCTATTGTTGTTTAAAACTCTATATATTAGTCTAAAATCTGCCAACTTGTTGGCAGCATGAGCTTTATCATCTCCAAACTTCTTTTCATCAGTCTAAAATCTGCCAACTTGTTGACAGCATGAGCTGCTGTTGTTTAAACTCTATATATTAGTCTAAAATCAACCAACTTGTTGGCAGCATGAGATGTTGTTGTTTAAAACTATATAATAGTCTAAAATCTGCCAACTTGTTGGCAGCATGAGCTGTTGTTGTTTAAAACTCTATACATTAGTCTAAAATCTGCCAACTTGTTGGCAGCATGAGCTATGTCATCTTCAAACTTCTCTTCATCAATCTAAAGTCTGCCAACTTGTTGGCAGCATGAGTTGTTGTTGTTTAAAACCCTATATATTTGTTTAAAATCTGCCAACTTGTTGGCAGCATGAGCTATGTCATCTTCAAACTTCTCTTCATCAATCTAAAGTCTGCCAACTTGTTGGCAGCATGAGTTGTTGTTGTTTAAAACCCTATATATTTGTTTAAAATCTGCCAACTTGTTGGCAGCATGAGCTATGTCATCTTCAAACTTCTCTTCATCAATCTAAAGTCTGCCAACTTGTTGGCAGCATGAGTTGTTGTTGTTTAAAACCCTATATATTTGTCTAAAATCTGCCAACTTGTTGGCAGCATGAGCTTTATCATCTCCAAACTTCTTTTCATCAGTTTAAAATCTGCCAACTTGTTGGCAGCATGAGCTGCTGTTGTTTAAAACTCTATATATTAGTTCAAAATCTGCCAACTTGTTGGCAGCAAGAGCTATTGTTGTTTAAAACTCTATATATTAGTTTAAAATCTGCCAACTTGTTGGCAGCATGAGCTTTATCATCTCCAAACTTCTTTTCATCAGTCTAAAATCTGCCAACCCGTATCCGTAGACTATACATTGTTTTATAGACTGCCACCTTGTTGGCAGCACAAGGTATTATGTCTCCAAGGTTCTGCACATCAATTTAAAGTCTGCCAACTTGTTGGCAGCATGAGTTGTTGTTGTATAAAACCCTATATATTTGTCTAAAATCTGCCAACTTGTTGGCAGCATGAGCTTTATCATCTCCAAACTTCTTTTCATCAGTTTAAAATCTGCCAACTTGTTGGCAGCATGAGCTGCTGTTGTTTAAAACTCTATATATTAGTTCAAAATCTGCCAACTTGTTGGCAGCATGAGTTATTGTTGTTTAAAATTCTATATATTAGTCTAAAATCTGCCAACTTGTTGGCAGCATGAGCTGTTGTTGTTTAAAACTCTATATAATAGTCTAAAATCTGCCAACTTGTTGGCAGCAAGAGCTATTGTTGTTTAAAACTCTATATATTAGTCTAAAATCTGCCAACTTGTTGGCAGCATGAGCTTTATCATCTCCAAACTTCTTTTCATCAGTCTAAAATCTGCCAACTTGTTGACAGCATGAGCTGCTGTTGTTTAAACTCTATATATTAGTCTAAAATCAACCAACTTGTTGGCAGCATGAGATGTTGTTGTTTAAAACTATATAATAGTCTAAAATCTGCCAACTTGTTGGCAGCATGAGCTGCTGTTGTTTAAAACTCTATATATTAGTCCAACATCTGCCAACTTGTTGGCAGCATGAGGTGATATTGTTTAAAATTCTATATAATAGTTTAGAATCTGCCAACTTGTTGGCAGCATGAGCTGCTGTTGTTTAAAATTCTATATATTAGTCCAAAATCTGCCAACTTGTTGGCAGCATGAGTTATTGTTGTTTAAAACTCTATATATTAGTCTAAAATCTGCCAACTTGTTGGCAGCATGAGCTTTATCATCTCCAAACTTCTTTTCATCAGTCTAAAATCTGCCAACTTGTTGGCAGCATGAGGTGATATTGTTTAAAACTCTATATAATAGTTTAAAATCTGCCAACTTGTTGGCAGCATGAGTTATTGTTGTTTAAAACTATATAATAGTCTAAAATCTGCCAACTTGTTGGCAGCATGAACTGTTGTTATTTAAAACTATATATAATTGTCTAAAAGCTGCCAACTTGTTGTCATAAGCAAATTATTAAATTCAGAAGTAGTTGTTCTAGTTTTGCTTCAATTCAGATATACATATTCATTGTAGAGGCTTTAGTAAAAAAATGTCTTGAGATGTACGTATGGGTTTAGCCGTCTGAAGACTGTATATTTGAATTGAAATAAAACTAGAACTAACACTAGACCTAGAAGTGGAAAGATTTGGGTTGAGCCGTGCGTCTTCAGACGCACGGCTCGGTCTAGTGCTAGTTCCAGTTTTATATCGTTAGATCTAACTTTAGATCTAGGACTAGAAACATTCGGGTTTAGCCCGAATGTTTCTTTGAATCTTTTAAGACGGCTAAATCTGAATGATTCTAGTTCTGTAATTAGTGTGAATTCTAGTTTTGCTTCAATTCAGATATACAGGGTTACTAAATCAATTTGTGAAGTACTCTAGAAACTATTCATTGTTAGTTTCTGTTTCAGAAACTATTCATTGTAGAAGCTTTAGTAAAAAAATGTCTTGAGATGCACGTCTAAACCCAACCCAACCCTATATATTTGAAATGAAGTAAAACTAGAAGTAACACTACATCTAGAAGTAGGAAGGTATGGGTTTAGCGGTCTGAAGACTGTATATTTGAATTGAAGTAAAATTAGAACTAACACTAGACCTAGAAGTGGAAGGATTCGAGTTGAGCCGTGCGTCTGAAGACACCCAAATCTTTCCACTTCTAGGTCTAGTGTTTGTTCTAGTTTTATATCATTAAAACTAACTCTGTTTCTAGAACTAGCAACATTTGGGTTAAACCTTTATTAAAATTTCTATGAAAAGGGGTGCTCATTTCGTTCGAGGACGGCACTGCTTTAAACCACTAATATGTGCATCCAAAAAGTTATATTGACGATTTGATTTAATTCAATAACTCTTTTAATCGTAAATTCTTAACATTTTTAGAAGAAATTCAAGCAAGGATGCTAGTTAATGTTATTGTCACTAGATGGGGTTAGTAACAAGAAATTTAATAAAAACCTTTAAAAAATAATTATCAATTTCTCAAACTCACAAATAATAAATAAATTTACTCTCTTCTTGATTTAATAAATCACCCTTATTAATTCAAATCTCTAAGAAGTTTGAATTGACGGGATATAAAGTGAGGTTACATTGTTTTCATTTATTAAGAAAAATAATTTGTAGTAAACACTTACCATCACTTTTAATCACTAATATAGGAGCCAAAGAACGTATGAAGACGATTCGTTTTAATTGAATAACCCTTTTTAGCCGTAAAATCACAATATTTTAAGAAGAAATTTAAGCAAAAACAAATGTCAAAGACGCTACTTAATACTGGTTCATGTTATCGCCACCAGATGGAGATAATAAGAAAGATATTAAAAATTAGAAAAAAATATTAAAAATTATTAATTTATCATACTTATAAATAAAAATTGTAATTTAATAACGATTTAATAACTCACCCTAATTAGTTTAAAATCTACAAATAGCTTAAATCGACGGGTTAAAAAGTGAGGTTATTTTCTTCATTTATAAATTTAAGACGAATAATTTCTATTAAGCACTTAAAATCACTTTTAATCACTAATCCGTGTACCGAAAAACTTATTTTATGGGTTAATTTGATTCAATTACACTTTTATTGTTTAAAAATTCATTAATTTATCGAGAAAAAAAATCGGTGGTTTTAAACTGTCAAACTTATTACTAATGTATGTGGTGGCCGCTAGATGGGGTGAGTAATAATTAATAAAGAAGGAAACTATAATTATTAAAAAATATCAATTCTAAAATTATTTAACTAAAAATTAAATTCTAAAAACACTTTTTTGATTATAATTAGAAATTTTAAATAAATAAAACGTTATTAAATAAAGCAAAGTAAAATTGATAGGATAAAAAGTAAGGATATTTTTAAAAACTCAATTATTTTCGAATTTTATTATAGATTTCGAAATCTACAATAAACAATAATTTTTTAATTTAATATTTTTACAGCACCCAAATCCACGTTTCAAAGTACACCTACTCAAACAAAATTGATCATCTAATTCACATTTATTTATTTTATTTAAATTTTATTTTTTTTTTCATTTTCAGTCCAACTTTTTTTCAGACTCCTACTTGAAATGTTATTTTTTCTAATATTTATTTATCTTCTAAAGAATGAATTGATTTTTAAGCAAATTTATAATATTTCGATTTATAAATTAATTTAAGAATAGAAAACGTCGTAAACCGGCCTCGGAAGATGATCGGAGATGAAAGCTTGTAGTTTTTCTTTTTTGGTAACCGGAGTGTATTTCTCTAGTGGAAATGTTCGGGTGATCGAATCCGACAATGCTTTTAAAACCGCTGCTAAATCTCCGTCCTAAAAGCAGTTTTAATTAAAATCGCCCAAAAAGTAAAATTAATTTTTTTTACCTGCACTTTACAATATCTCTCCAAACTCCTAATAGCAGTTTCAAAATATTGCTCGCCGTACTCTTTCCTAGCTTCCCTTCCTAATCTCGCCCACATTTCTTTCGCTTCTTCTAAAAGATCTTCTTCCGTCAACCAAGAAGCGCAAGCTGTAAACTCTCCGGGTGCAACAACGACAACATCAACCCCTCTCGATCTCATTTCTTGCCTCAAACACATCGCTTGCGCTTCAACTGCGGCGAATAAAGCGCAATGAAGCCCACGAACCGGAGATGTAATCCTACATAACCCGGAAGATAAAAACACCAATCTTCCTTTGGCTCTTCGTAGAAGCGGGGCCATGACTTGGGTGACTCTTGTAGCCCCCACCAAGTTAACTTCGGTTGCTTTTTTTACTGCGTCATAAGGAATCCATTCGATTTCACCCATCGCGAAATAATTAGCGGCGTGGATGACGGCCCAAAGTCCGGGGGCGTCATCTGGAAGGTGCTCAACGATGTACAAAGAAGCCGCGAGGATTTGGGTTTCAGAGGAAACATCGAGTTGGAGGACGTGGAGTCTCCCACTCGATTCTTCTTTAAGATCGTCCGCGTATTGGTTGTCCTCGACGTTTTGAAACCCGGCAAAAACCGTGAATCCTAATTCATCTAGATATCTCGCTAAAGCGTAACCCATCCTTGAGTCACATCCTGTTATTAAAACTGCTTTACCCACTACGGAGATCTAAAATAATAAATGAAACATCTTCATTAATAAAAAACCGTTTATTTAAAAATAGATTTTTCAAACAATTCTTGTTTACGTTTTGGCTGCACTACAAACAAATAAAAATAGTTACTCCCGGTCATTAACTCCTTTTGTTTTGAAGTTCGCCACTTCCTGGTCCAAACTTTCAATTTTCTACAGACGATAAATAATCAGCATATAAAAAGCTGGCATTGTTGTTAGCCAATTTATTTAAGATGTTACTTTAAAGTTTCAGCTCGTTCAAAAAAAATTAATTAAACAAAATTAAAATATAAACGATTCGTAGCCAAAACGGTTAATTATTTTAACGAAATTATGCGGTTCTCAATCCGACTTTGGCAAGAAGAAGTATTACATTTAAGCTGGGTGTATTTTTGGTGTAGGTAGAGTTAAAATCTGGCAAACGAAATGGAACGAATGCGCGATATTCAAAACGTTTCTATCAACGACACCCAAAAAGAATTATCGTGGACTCAGCACAATGTAACAGACCGTTTTTGATAAATACTCTTTGTTGGGTGCCAAATAAACAGTAAATGTAACAATAGTCGTTTTGTGGAACTCGCCTTTGTTGACTACGATAGAGTTATTTTGAAGCGAAATGAATTTAAAATATATATCTAGAAGTAAACATCCTAAATATAGCGTTACACTTAAACATTTATCACTCGATGTTTTCGAGAATATTAATATTTAAATGTTGTGTAATTTTTGACAAATTAAATGTCTTTTTGACAGATAGATATATGATTTATTATTATTATTTAATGTGATAAATAAGTCTAATCCAGTAATGGGGATGATTCTGGATCAAATATGCAGGGTTGGATTGGGTCTGGTCTCATATTTTTTAACGAGGCCTTTACAAGGAATAATTACTGAAATAGAGTAGTTTACAAAATGATTTAGGCAACACTGTATATTTGAATTGAAATAAAACTAGAACTAACACTAGACCTAGAAGTGGAAAGATTCACTCAAGCTCAACCCAAGCCTTTCCACTTCTAGGTCTAGTGTTAGTTCTAGTTTTATATCATTAGATACAACTCTAGATCTAGAAATAGAAACCATCAGGCTTAGCCATACATCTGTCAAAATGGCTAAACCAGAATGATTCTAGTTCTAGGTCTAGTGTTAGTTCTAGTTTTATATCATTAGATCTAACTCTAGATCTAGAAACAGAAACGATCAGGTTTAGCCATACATCAGTCAAGATCGCTAAACCCGAATGATTCTAGTTCTAGGTCGAGTGTTAGTTCTAGCTCTAAGTCATTAGATTTAACTCTAAATCCAGAACTAGAATCATTCAGGCTTAACCACACATCTGTAAAGATGGCTAAACCCGAATGATTCTAGTTCTAAGTCATTAGATTTAACTCTAGATCTAGAACTAGAAACATTCGGGTTTAGCCACACATCTGCTAAGATGGCTAAACCCGAATGATTCTAGTTCTAGGTCGAGTGTTAGTTCTAGCTGTAAGTTATTAGATTTAACTCTAAATCCAGAACTAGAATCATTCAGGCTTAGCCACACATCTGTAAAGATGGCTAAACCCGAATGATTCTAGTTCTAAGTCATTAGATTTAACTCTAGATCCAGAACTAGAAACATTCGGGTTTAGCCACACATCTGCTAAGATGGCTAAACCCGAATGATTCTAGTTCTAGGTCGAGTGTTAGTTCTAGCTGTAAGTTATTAGATTTAACTCTAAATCCAGAACTAGAATCATTCAGGTTTAGCCACACATCTGCTAAGATGGCTAAACTCGCATAATTCTAGTTCTAGGTCCGGTGTTAGTTCTAGTTCTAAGTCATTAGATTTAACTCTAAATCCAGAACTAGAATCATTCAGGTTTAGCCATACATCTGTCAATATGGTTAAACCCGAATAATTCGAGTTCTAGGTCTAATCTGAAGACATTTTTGAACGAGGTCTTTACAGTGAATAATTGCTGAAAAAGAGAACTTTACAAACTGATTTGGCAACATTGTATTTGTTATTTTGAATGTAATCTTAGCAAATAAAAAAAACACTCTGTATATAGACATTATAAAACAAAAACTGCTAGGCTGTAACTCTGTCATTTACATTCCAATTTTTATGAACAAAGTATTAAATGAAATGATTTAATGAATACTATGATTTATGATACAAATAAATTTTTGCCAACACCATTTTCAATTTCAAATTGTTGTTAATTTTTGATTTTTAAAATGCTCGGTATATATATACTTTCTTGCGTCATTAAAGAGATTTTTTTGATGTATAGTATATCAATGAATTCAGAAAAAGAATTTCAATTATTCATTTGACACGTAGTTAATAAAAATCGGAATGTAAATGACAGAGTCTTATAATCTCTATATACAGGTGTCTTTTCCTTTCTACAATGAATTCAGAAAAAAAACTTTAGCTAATGCCGTGAAGAAAAATATACCGAGATGGCGTCTAAAAAAAAGTATTTGTAGCATAAAACATAGAATTCATCAAACCTTTCATTTAATACTTGGGCCATGAAAATCGGAAAGTAAATGATACAGTTGGCGTTTTCTATTTGTCACCCTGTATAAAATAATATTTATTTTTAATGATTATAATGCAACATTCAAAATATAGATTAAAAACCCTTTAATTTGATACCAAACACGATATATTTACGATAAAAACAAAAAAAGTTACGTTATAATCAACAAAAATTTTAACTTGTCATTTTTTGACAAGTTAAATGTCATTTATGACATTTAGATCTCATTTATGACAGTTAGACATAACCTGTAATCATGATAAATTTGACATTACTCATTTACTATTATTATTTAATGCAATAAATAAGGTTAACATTTAAACGTCAAAAGTCATTTTTGACAGGTTAAATGTCATTTATGACAGTTAGATCTCATTTTTGACAGTTAGATGTAATCTTAACCTGTCATCATGATAAATTTGACATTAATTATTTATTATTATTTAATGCAATAAATAATATTGACATTTAAACGTCAACTTCCATTTTTGACAAGTTAAATGTCATTTATGACAGTTAGATTTCATTTTTGACAGTTAGATGTAATCTTAGCCTATAATCATGATAAATTTGACATTAATTATTTATTATTATTATTTAATGCAATAAATAATATTGACATTTAAACGTCAACTTCCATTTTTGACAAGTTAAATGTCATTTATGACAGTTAGATTTCATTTTTGACAGTTAGATGTAATCTTAGCCTATAATCATGATAAATTTGACATTAATTATTTATTATTATTATTTAATGCAATAAATAATATTGACATTTAAACGTCAACTTCCATTTTTGACAAGTTAAATGTCATTTATGACAGTTAGATTTCATTTTTGACAGTTAGATGTAATCTTAGCCTATAATCATGATAAATTTGACATTAATTATTTATTATTATTATTTAATGCAATAAATAATATTGACATTTAAACGTCAACTTCCATTTTTGACAAATTAAATGTCATTTATGACAGTTAGATTTCATTTTTGACAGTTAGATGTAATCTTAGCCTATAATCATGATAAATTTGACATTAATTATTTATTATTATTATTTAATGCAATAAATAATATTGACATTTAAACGTCAACTTCCATTTTTGACAAGTTAAATGTCATTTATGACAGTTAGATTTCATTTTTGACAGTTAGATGTAATCTTAGCCTATAATCATGATAAATTTGACATTAATTATTTATTATTATTATTTAATGCAATAAATAATATTGACATTTAAACGTCAACTTCCATTTTTGACAAATTAAATGTCATTTATGACAGTTAGATTTCATTTTTGACAGTTAGATGTAATCTTAGCCTATAATCATGATAAATTTGACATTAATTATTTATTATTATTATTTAATGCAATAAATAATATTGACATTTAAACGTCAACTTCCATTTTTGACAAGTTAAATGTCATTTATGACAGTTAGATTTCATTTTTGACAGTTAGATGTAATCTTAGCCTATAATCATGATAAATTTGACATTAATTATTTATTATTATTATTTAATGCAATAAATAATATTGACATTTAAACGTCAACTTCCATTTTTGACAAGTTAAATGTCATTTATGACAGTTAGATTTCATTTTTGACAGTTAGATGTAATCTTAGCCTATAATCATGATAAATTTGACATTAATTATTTATTATTATTATTTAATGCAATAAATAATATTGACATTTAAACGTCAACTTCCATTTTTGACAAATTAAATGTCATTTATGACAGTTAGATTTCATTTTTGACAGTTAGATGTAATCTTAGCCTATAATCATGATAAATTTGACATTAATTATTTATTATTATTATTTAATGCAATAAATAATATTGACATTTAAACGTCAACTTCCATTTTTGACAAGTTAAATGTCATTTATGACAGTTAGATTTCATTTTTGACAGTTAGATGTAATCTTAACCTGTAATCATGATAAATTTGACATTAATTATTTATTATTATTATTTAATGCAATAAACAAGATTGACATTTAAACGTCAACTGCAATTTTTGACAAGTTAAATGTCATTGATGACAGTTAGATCTCATTTTTGACAGTTAGATGTAATCTTAACCTGTAATCATGATAAATTTGACATTAATTATTTATTATTATTATTTAATGCAATAAACAAGATTGACATTTAAACGCCAACTGTCATTTTTGACAAGTTAAATGTCATTGACGACAGTTAGATCTCATTTTTGACAGTTAGATGTAATCTTAGCCTATAATCATGATAAATTTGACATTAATTATTTATTATTATTATTTAATGCAATAAACAATATTGACATTTAAACGCCAACTGTCATTTTTGACAAGTTAAATGTCATTGATGACAGTTAGATCTCATTTTTGACAGTTAGATGTAATCTTAACCTGTAATCATGATAAATTTGACATTAATTATTTATTATTATTATTTAATGCAATAAACAAGATTGACATTTAAACGCCAACTGTCATTTTTGACAAGTTAAATGTCATTGACGACAGTTAGATCTCATTTTTGACAGTTAGATGTAATCTTAACCTGTAATCATGATAAATTTGACATTAATTATTTATTATTATTATTTAATGCAATAAACAAGATTGACATTTAAACGCCAACTGTCATTTTTGACAAGTTAAATGTCATTGACGACAGTTAGATCTCATTTTTGACAGTTAGATGTAATCTTAACCTGTAATCATGATAAATTTGACATTAATTATTTATTATTATTATTTAATGCAATAAACAAGATTGACATTTAAACGCCAACTGTCATTTTTGACAAGTTAAATGTCATTGACGACAGTTAGATCTCATTTTTGACAGTTAGATGTAATCTTAACCTGTAATCATGATAAATATGACATTAATTATTTATTATTATTATTTAATGCAATAAACAAGATTGACATTTAAACGCCAACTGTCATTTTTGACATGTTAAATGTCATTGACGACAGTTAGATCTCATTTTTGACAGTTAGATGTAATCTTAACCTGTAATCATGATAAATTTGACATTAATTATTTATTATTATTATTTAATGCAATAAACAAGATTGACATTTAAACGCCAATTGTCATTTTTGACAAGTTAAATGTCATTGACGACAGTTAGATCTCATTTTTGACAGTTAGATGTAATCTTAACCTGTAATCATGATAAATATGACATTAATTATTTATTATTATTATTTAATGCAATAAACAAGATTGACATTTAAACGCCAACTGTCATTTTTGACATGTTAAATGTCATTGACGACAGTTAAATCTCATTTTTGACAGTTAGATGTAATCTTAACCTGTAATCATGATAAATTTGACATTATTTATTATTATTATTTAATGCAATAAACAAGATTGACATTTAAACGCCAACTGTCATTTTTGACATGTTAAATGTCATTGACGACAGTTAGATCTCATTTTTGACAGTTAGATGTAATCTTAACCTGTAATCATGATAAATATGACATTAATTATTTATTATTATTATTTAATGCAATAAACAAGATTGACATTTAAACGCCAACTGTCATTTTTGACATGTTAAATGTCATTGACGACAGTTAGATCTCATTTTTGACAGTTAGATGTAATCTTAACCTGTAATCATGATAAATTTGACATTAATTATTTATTATTATTATTTAATGCAATAAACAAGATTGACATTTAAACGCCAATTGTCATTTTTGACAAGTTAAATGTCATTGACGACAGTTAGATCTCATTTTTGACAGTTAGATGTAATCTTAACCTGTAATCATGATAA
Organism: Onthophagus sagittarius; assembly: GCA_036711965.1. Lineage (NCBI taxonomy): Eukaryota > Metazoa > Arthropoda > Insecta > Coleoptera > Scarabaeidae > Onthophagus > Onthophagus sagittarius. The sequence goes on along the minus strand of JASERS010000010.1, from coordinate 17,124,693 downwards.
ATATGACATTAATTATTTATTATTATTATTTAATGCAATAAACAAGATTGACATTTAAACGCCAACTGTCATTTTTGACATGTTAAATGTCATTGACGACAGTTAAATCTCATTTTTGACAGTTAGATGTAATCTTAACCTGTAATCATGATAAATTTGACATTATTTATTATTATTATTTAATGCAATAAACAAGATTGACATTTAAACGCCAACTGTCATTTTTGACATGTTAAATGTCATTGACGACAGTTAGATCTCATTTTTGACAGTTAGATGTAATCTTAACCTGTAATCATGATAAATTTGACATTAATTATTTATTATTATTATTTAATGCAATAAACAAGATTGACATTTAAACGCCAACTGTCATTTTTGACATGTTAAATGTCATTGACGACAGTTAGATCTCATTTTTGACAGTTAGATGTAATCTTAACCTGTAATCATGATAAATTTGACATTAATTATTTATTATTTTATTTAATGCAATAAACAAGATTGACATTTAAACGCCAACTGTCATTTTTGACATGTTAAATGTCATTGACGACAGTTAAATCTCATTTTTGACAGTTAGATGTAATCTTAACCTGTAATCATGATAAATTTGACATTATTTATTATTATTATTTAATGCAATAAACAAGATTGACATTTAAACGCCAACTGTCATTTTTGACATGTTAAATGTCATTGACGACAGTTAGATCTCATTTTTGACAGTTAGATGTAATCTTAACCTGTAATCATGATAAATTTGACATTAATTATTTATTATTATTATTTAATGCAATAAACAAGATTGACATTTAAACGCCAACTGTCATTTTTGACATGTTAAATGTCATTGACGACAGTTAGATCTCATTTTTGACAGTTAGATGTAATCTTAACCTGTAATCATGATAAATTTGACATTAATTATTTATTATTATTATTTAATGCAATAAATAAGGTTGACATTTAAACGCGAACTGTCATTTTTGACAAGTTAAATGTCATTTTTGACAGTTAGATGTAATCTTAATCTGTAATCATGATAAATTTAACATTACTCGTAAAGAATATTAAAAATACTTTAAAATGAGTCCAAACTCAATGGAATTATCTTTAAAAATGATCGAGATACAAAGATATTAAAAAAAAAACGAAATGGCCGATATCTTTGTTGATTATAACCTAACTTTTTTTTTGTTGTTATCATAAATACGACGTGTTTGGTATCAAATTAAAGGGTTTTTAACCTAGATTTCAAATATAATATTATTATCATTAAAAATAATACTTTGTTTCATATACAGCGAAACAAAGATAATAAAATTTAGTTTGTACCAGAAAACACCTTTGTTATTTTGATTTTATGCTAGTTTTTGGCATTGATCGATCTGTTTTTAATCGTGTTTCTCAACTACAAGTAACAAAGTTGAAAATAACGCTTCAAATGTTCATAAATGAAACGTAATTAGTTGTCCCGGTCCATATTATACAGGTGGCCAAGAATTGAATTACATACAAAAGTGTCATTATTTGTTATTGGTTTTGTATTGTTTTTGTACTTATTTGTCCCTTTTATTGCCATTATAAAAGCATTTACAAGTAATATTTGACATTTACAATTGCGTAATGTAAATTAGTTACTCACATTTTGACCATCCTGTATAAGATACACCTGTATAATGTAATAAAAAGCACAAATAAATACAAGACGAAAATTTCAAAATTCCATCGCCAAACCAACAACAAATAAAAACAATTTTTGACGTTTTATGTAATTAAATTTCTGGTCATCTGTGTAAGATAGACCAGTACAACTAATTACCTTTCGTGTGTCATCACTTAAAGTGTAATTACATAAATTTGCAAGTTTATAACTTGATCAATGGCTGAGAAAAACGATTTTAAAAAACACAATGATGACTGACAAAAAAATGCCAAAATCTGTTATCAATCAAGTTATTTTTTTGTGCATTTTTTAATTAATAGTTTTCATGAAAACGAAATTTAAAATTACAAAGTTGTGCAAATTCTTTAAATTTTGTTTTTATGAAAATTGATTCAATCAAATTAAAACAATATTTTTGTTTTTAACAATAATAATAATAAACTTTTGTGGAATGTGCTCTTTTATTTCAAAGGGAATCGGGGTAAAAAAAAAAAAATTTTCAAACAATGAAAATCGGGATTTTACGATCCTTTTTTGTTTGGCGAAAATATGCAGTTTTGTGGAGTTTACAGTTTCAGTGGTATGTAGGTAGGTCGAGACTGGGAAATGATACCGAAATAACCACCGATCTCTGTGAAAATTTGCAGCGACCGGCGCTGTTTAAATATAGCCCGAAAACGCTTTTTTTCAACGATTCCATATCAATTTCACACAAAAAAAATTTAATCAAAATACATTTTTTTCCTTACCTTTAAATTATGGTAAAAAAGTATCAACGCTATCGTTATAATCGCAAATAAGATAAACAGCGTTAGGGCCGATACTTGAGAAATATCCAGAAAATTAAAAACGGTACTCAAAATAAAAGCGGCCGCCTGACAATAAACAATCGGCATAAAACATCGATCCACAACATCCCATGGTAATTCTTGTTGCGGGGGAGTTGGTATCTGACCAATACCTAGACTCGATCTTCGTCTTAGCGATGCCGATTTAATTATCGGACCGGCTGGAAGTGTTTTCAACGAGGGTCTTCGTTTAAACGGTCCACTCATTGCACCTTGATAAAAAGAAAACCTTTTTTTCTTGAGGTTTAATTCTCTTTCACTACTTTTCTTTTCTCTGGGCTATTTTATTTTTCTTTTTTTTTTTTTGGGTAAAACGATTTCGCACCGGCGGTCGGTGTGAGATTGAAACGGTCCCAACAGCAGAACACACTGTAAAGCCGGCTGCACGAGCTATTTTCGATCGCTAGGAAGTGGTCCCGATTTACGTTTGATAAATTTAAGGAGTTGCCTGGAGAAATTGTACGCGAATAGTTGAGTACAACCGGTTTTTTCGCCACCAATTTTTATCTCCTCTTTGATTTTTAATTACACCAAATTATCATGGCGTGACGAGAACGTTATAAATAACAAGAAAAAATTCTTTTTGCACGCACTAATATGGTCGATTTTTAGCGACGATGAGAGCCGATAACCCAAATTAAAACGTTATTAAAAACCCCTTTGTTCTTTTCGGAAAACTAAAAAAATAATCAATTAGAAAGATAATTTTTGATTAACTCATTTTAATTTTTAATAAATAAAAATAAATAAATCTCTTTTTAATCGGAAAACATTATGTTGTTTTCTGACGACCTTAGCCTGTGTGTTCGATGCTCGAAAATCCTAAATATAAACCCTATCAAGTGTAACATTTATTTTTGAAACGAGACGGCGTATTTTAACTTCACCCGTTTAGTTATAGAATTGTTAGATAACCAACAAAAAAACGCAATTTCTATGTGAGCCAATAAATGTGTCGTTTTTGAAATGCTTCCCAAAACAATTTCAAACAAAACGTTAATGTTACAATCCCCATCGTTTTTAGACCTGAATATCAAGCAAGAAAAATTTCGTACTCATATTATTAACTGTGGCCAACTTCTCGACAATTTATTAGGTTATTGACATAAAGAGAGAAATAAAGAAGAATAATCTTAAACATTTAATTTACTGTAGTTATAAAGACGTTAAAAAAAGAAAGGTTTAGGCACGCATCTGATGACCTCTACAATGAATAGTTTCTGCGATAGAGTACTACACATACTGATTTGACAATTCTAGATATTTGCATTGAAGTAAAATTAGAACTAAGACGCGTTCTAAGTTAAGTCTGAACCCAAAACATTCTAGTTTTAAATCTAGTGTTAGTTCTAGTTTTATTATATCATTAGATCCAACTCTAGATCTAGATACATCTGTGAAGATGGCTAAACCTGAATGATTCTAGTTCTAGTGTTCGTTCTAGTATTATGTCACTAGATTTAACTCTAGATCCAGAACTAGAAACATTCGGGTTTAGCCATACATCTATCAAGATGGCTAAACCTGAATGATTCTAGTTCTAGTGTTATGTCGCTAGATTTAACTCTACATCCAGAACTAGAAACATTCGGGTTTAGCCATACATCTGTCAAGATGGCTAAACCTGAATGATTCTAGTTCTAGTGTTCGTTCCAGTGTTATGTCACTAGGTTTAACTCTAGATCTAGAACTAGAAACATTCGGGTTTGGCCATACATCTATCAAGATGGCTAAACCTGAATGATTCTAGTTCTAGTGTTATATCACTAGATTTAACTCTAGATCCAGAACTAGAAACATTCGGGTTTGGCCATACATCTATCAAGATGGCTAAACCTGAATGATTCTAGTTCTAGTGTTCGTTCTAGTGTTATGTCGCTAGATTTAACTCTACATCCAGAACTAGAAACATTCGGGTTTAGCCATACATCTGTCAAGGTGGCTAAACTCGAATGATTCTAGTTCTGGGTCTAGTATTATTTAATACTATTACTAGAACCAACACTAAATCTGGAATTAGAATCATTCGGGTTTAGCCGTCTTTCGAGACGTTCGGCTAAACCCGAATGTTCAATTCAAATATACAGGGTTGAGTTGGTTTAGGTTGAGCCCAATGAATCAGGACATATACTGAACTCGATGAAATATTCAAAATATAGGGAAGCGGTTGGTAAAATAAGAATAAAGAAGCGAATGAGCAGAAAAAGTAATATGGTTATCTTGGACTTGCAAAAGTCCAGCAATGACAAAAACGAAAGTACGACAGAGAAACACTTGCTAATACAAACGGACGCAAATCCAAGAGTTGAGGCAATGCACCTAATTGAGGAAGTAGTTAAAAGAAGGAGCGCAGATGTACTTGTAACGTTTGAGCCAAGCAGACGCTTTTAGTTAACAAAGATAAGGAGAGAAGGAAAGATAGAAGAAGGAAAGATAAGGAGTGGGAAGCGTTTAAGAAGGAGTACGAAAAGGCAAAAAGGACCTCAAAAAACCTAATCTTGAAGAAAACAATAAATTCCTATACAACTAGATAAGGAAGAAATAAAGAAAATCATCCTAAAGTTGTTCACTCGAAGAAAGGAAAGTGTACAGAGAAACCATGCTAGAGAAAAGAGTCTGCAAAATCTAGAAGTAATATCAGTAGAGGAAATTAAGATTTCATAACAGCAGAAATGATTAATAAATACTAATGAAAAATAACGTATTCCCCAGTACATGGAAGGGAGGAAGACTGGTATTAATAGAAAAACCTAGCTACGATAACAAATATAGAATACGATGTATGCTGGATACTTGTAGTAAGATGTATTAGACAAAAACGGGCTATTGATTCTTATTGCGATCGAAGCAGTACTAAATGTAGCCAAAGGTTGTGAAAAATTCAAAAGGAGAAAAAGAAAAAAATTATCCTGATCACACTTGATATTAAAAATGCATTTGGGTCGATTGCTTGGAGTGAAGCAGCCCCTTTGTATGACATATAAGAAATAATTTCACCTCACATCGCCGAAGTCGCTTGCGAACCAGGCGCTGTATTTGAAATATCAACAAAAAATCGTCCATTTTAGAAAATTGTAGCACCACGCCTGCAAGCGACCTCGACGGAGTAAGAATAAAATCATCTTATAAGAGATTGTATACATTTATTAAGATATACAAGGAACGATTTCGCCTCAAATCGCCGAGGTCGCTTGCGGGCGAAGCGCTGGATATGAAACATTAACACGAAATCGTTCATTTTGGAAGATTCTAGCGCTTCGTCCGCAAGCGACCTCGGCGAAGTCAGAATAAAATCGTCTTATAGGAGACTCAATACATTTACTAAGATATACACGGAACGATTTTTTCCCAAATCGCCGAGATCGCTTCCGGGCGAGGCCCTGTATTTAAAATATCGACAAAAATAGGCGCTGGGTATAAATAAAATATTAACACAAAATCCTTCATTTTGAAAGTTTATAGCGGCTCGCCTGCAAGTGACCTCGGCAAAGTGAGAACCTTGTGTATGTTAGTAAATATATAGGTTTCTATAAGACGATTTTATTCTCACTCCGACGAGGTCGCATGTGGGCGAGGCGTTAGATATGAAATATTAACACATAATCGTTCATTTTGGAAGATTGTAGGGCCTCGCCCGCAAACGACCTCAGCAAAGTGAGAATCAGGAGACTATATATTTATTAACATACACAAGGAACGATTTGGCCTCAAATCGCCGAGGTCGCTTGCGGGCGAGGCGCTGGATATGATATATTAACATGAAATCGTTCATTTTGGAGGATTGTTAGGCCTCGCCCACAAGTGACCTCGGCAAGGTGAGAATCAAATCGTCGTATAGAAGACTTTATATATTTACTAAGATCTACAAGGAACGTTTTCTTCTCAAATCGCCGAGATCGCTTGCGAGCGAGGCCTTGTATTTAAAATATCGACAAAAATTGTTCATTTTGGAAGATTGTAGGGCCTTGCCCGCAAGCGACCTCGGCAGAGTGTGAACAAAATCGCCTTATAAGAGACTTTATGTATTTACTAAGATATACAAGGAACGATTTCGTGTCAAATCGCCGAGGTCGCCTGCGGGCGAGGCGCTGGATATGAAATGTTAACACAAAATCCTTCATTTTGAAAGTTTGTAGCGGCTCGCCCGCAAACGACCTCAGTAAATTGAGAATCAAATCGTCTTATAGGAGACTATATATTTATTAACATACACAAGGAACGATTTGGCCTCAAATCGCCGAGGTCGCTTGCGGGCGAGGCGCTGGATATGATATATTAACACGAAATCGTTCATTTTGAAAGATTGTTGGGCCTCGCCCACAAGTGACCTCGGCAAGGTGAGAATCAAATCGTCGTTTAGAAGATTTTATATGTTTACTAAGATCTACAAGGAACGATTTCTTCTCAAATCGCCGAGATCGCTTGCGGGCGAGGCCTTGTATTTAAAATATCGACAAAAATTGTTCATTTTGGAAGATTGTAGGGCCTTGCCCGCAAGCGACCTCGGCAGAGTGTGAACAAAATCGCCTTATAAGAGACTTTATGTATTTACTAAGATATACAAGGAACGATTTCGTGTCAAATCGCCGAGCTAGCTTGCGGGCGAGGCGCTGAAGTTGAAATATTAACACGAAATCGTTCGTTTTGGAAAATTTTAGCGCCTTGCCCGCAAGCGACCTCGGCGGAGTGAGAATAAAATCGTCTTATAGGAGACTCAACACATTTACTAAGATATACAGGGACGATTTCTTCTTAAATCGCCGAGATCACTTGCGGGCGAGGCCATGTATTTAAAATATCGACAAAAATCGCTCATTTTGGAAGATTGTAGGGCCTCGTCTGGAAGCGACCTTGGCAGAGTGACAACAAAATCGTCCTATAGACTTTCGTCTTACGTTTTCAGACGCACGGCTAAACCAAACTACAAGGAACATTCATACTAAACTACAAGGAACGATTTTGCTTTATATCGCCGCGGGCGAGACGATGGATATAAAGTATTAACACGAAATCGTTTTGGAACCTCGCCCATAAGCGACCTCGGCAGAATGAAAATAAATCGTTTTATAAGATTTTATAAAATATAAGCATTGAACTAATTTTTATCTAAAAAAAGTTTATTTAAACTTTAAAATGTACTTTTATATAATGCTAATACGGCAGAATTTACAAAATCCCCATTTTTTAATTCAAGATAACGTTTACACCCCCTTGGGGTCATCTTAAAAACCTAAAAATAACTCCAGAGATTTTCTTTTAGCCACTTTAGTCGTAAATTTTTTTACTACAAGTCTTTACAAAAAGTAGTATCCGAGACCGCACCATTTATTTACCCACCTATACGTTAAATCATAATTTTCACGTAACTTAATTCGTTTCACAAAACATTTTTGTAAAATCTTCAATTTGTGATATAAATCATTTCTTATCTTATATTTTGGATTAAACAGCATACAATAATAATAGTTGGGATGATATAGCGTGGTCCAAAAGTTTTTTTAGGCGCATCCTATTTTTGAGTGACGGTCTCTGTGCCAAGCTCTATTTAAGATTGACCCCGGTCAATTTTAAAAACGTTAAAACCGGCCGGCGACAACAAATCTTCTCCTTAATACACGCCCCTTCATTACCGAAGGTTTCCAATTGCGGCGAGGGGAAATCCATTTTCCGCGCAAACTTTGTAATGAAATTGCTTTAGGGTCCAATATGTCAACTTAAACAAATTACGTTTCCATTATAGTTTTTAATTAATTTTTTAAGTCACCAAATTTCCAATCACTTTTTCATTGCGCATATTTTAAAAGTCACCTCGATCAACTTCAAAATCTAAATGACAAATTGTCCGCTTAAATCCCGCTTCGCCGATTTTTCTCAATATTCTTTTAAAGTGGGGATTTTTTAAATTTGAAAAAGATTTTATGAGAATTAAGTTTTTTTTTTCTTTTTGATATGTTACTATAGTGAATTATTAGAAAGATAAAAGGACAGGTGTTTTTATGATGTGCTCGGGAATTAAGAAGTCGCCCTAGTTTTATTTATTTAGTTCACGACGCGGCTCGGCGCCGTTTTTATTTTTTGCGGTATGCAGCGAGCATCATTGCGCACCGCCGTAAATGTTTTGGCTAACCGGCTATTTCTCGGTTATAATTGATGCTTTTCTCGATTACATCTTTGCCTTGGCCAATTTATAAATAGAGGAGAAACTCAAATTTATACTTTAATACCTACTCACAACTAGATACGTATTATTATCAGTGTGTTAATAGAAACTAACTATATCTTCAAACATTTTTTGTTCTAGATCTAGTATTAGCATTAGTGTTAACACTATTATTAATTGTTATTCAGTCTTAAATAATTGTATACTTGTATCAAAGTAAAACTAGAACTAACACTAGACCTAGTACTAGAAAGATTTAGTACTAAATGTCTAGTGTTAGTTCTAGTTTTAACTTCAATTCAGTGCTTGATTGTTGTAAATTCTTCGGGAATTATAAGTATAACTAATATTAGACCTACAACCTAACTTTAGCATTAACACTACATCTAGAATTAGGGATATTAGGATTTAGCTGTACGTCTCTTCTGGTCTAACCCTAATTTAATTCTTGCAGTATTCTTAATTGTTATTCAGGCTTAAATCGTTGTATACTTGTATCATATCATCATTCTAAATATATTTTGATATTTTAGCATGAAGTTGAAATCTCGAACAATCAAGTTTAGTTTAATTTACATTTAAATTTTAATCAACGCCATCTTTTGTTGGCTAATTGTTTCTAATGATAATATTGTAATGAATACATAAAATAATAAAAATTCTAACAAATACCTTTATTTAAATCGGATTCTTGCATCTTGCGATATAACCTTTGCAAATTTCTCTCTCTTAATGAACCTGATCACTTCATATCTAAGGAAGGAAGAAGAATATGATAAAAAGTTTGTAAATTTGATGTAATACTTACTCACAACTAAATGTTATTATTATTATTATATTTATTATCAAATTAAGATCAACAAATGTCAATTTTGTGTGGTTATGCTTATTTTGAATTGCAGCGCCATCTTTTTTTGACTAAAAGTCTTAAAGAACATAAAAAAATTTTAATAAATACCTTTATTTAAGTCGAATTTCCGCATCCTGCGACTTCCTCCCATTAAAATAATCTTAGCAGATGTCCTGAACCTCATCAATTAATATCTAAGGAAAAAAATTAATGAAAATTAATTAATCTTCAAAGAAAATTGTTACCAACATGAATTGTCAAAATAACTAAAAACGTCATTTTGAATTCCAAATTACTTTTTTTTTATAATTTTATCAATAATTTGTTTAAAATTAAATTAATTTATGGATATTTTAACACTACTTATGATTTATTATTATTTTCAAACATTTTTCAAGTAATGTTTATAAATTAACCTCCATTAAAGGTTATGATAACATTACAAAATAAAAGTTAAATGTTAAAAATATTAACATTAATTCACATAACTGTTTATAATCATTCTCATTACTTGTTCATGTAGTATTAAAACCTTGCGATATACCCACAATAATTCATTTAATGGTGAAAATGTTATCGGCTAAACAAAATTAATCAACGCCATCTTTTGTTGGCTATTTGTTTCTAATGATAATATTGTAATGAATACATAAAATAATAAAAATTCTAACAAATACCTTTATTTAAATCGGATTCTTGCATCTTGCGATATAACCTTTGCAAATTTCTCTCTCTTAATGATCCTGATCACTTCATATCTAAGGAAGAAAGAAAAATATGATAAAAAGTTCGTAAATTTGAAACTATACTTACTCACAACTAAATATTATTATTATTATCATATTTATTATCAAATTAAGATCAACAAATGTCAATTTTGTATGGTTATGTTTATTATGAATGGCAATGCCATCTTTTGTTGACTAAAAGTTTTAAAGAAGATAAAAAAAATTTTAAAAAATACCTTTATTTAAGTCGAATTTCCGCATCCTGCGACTTCCTCTCCTTAAAATAATCTCAGCAGATGTCCTGAACCTCATAAATTAATATCTAAGGAAGAAAATTAATGAAAACTAATTAATCTTCAAACAAAATTGTTACCAACATGAATTGTCAAAATAACTAAAAACGTCATTTTGAATTCCAAATTACTTTTTTTTTTATAATTTTATCAATAATTTGTTTAATATTAAATTAATTTATGGATATTTTAACACTACTTATGATTTATTATTATTTTCAAACATTTTTCAAGTAATGTTTATAAATTAACCTCCATTAAAGGTTATGATAATATTACAAAATAAAAGTTAAATGTTAAAAATATTAACATTAACTCAGATAACTGTTTATAATCAGTCTCATTACTTGTTCATGTTGCATTAAAACCTTGCGATATACCCATAATAATTCATTTAATGGTGAAAATGTTATCGGCTAAACAAAATTAATCAGAAATCGTTTTACACGATAAACAACTTGATGAAAATTGGTTCATAACGCGCAAAAACCCATGATTTATTAATTCAAAATAAGAATCATCACTCCGATCTAAAGATGTTTCCTGTACACCTAATTTTTAACAATTATCTTACTTACATTTTATTGTATCAATAAAATAACCTCCATGTTTTGTGAAATAGACCAAATGAAGCAGTCTTAACCATTTAAATCATTAAATGTCCTCTATTTTAACTTCTTTTAACTCCAAGGAAATGGTTCGCAGATTTCATCAAAAGCTCCATCTATGAATTAAAAAAAGATAATGTTAAAATATTGCAGATTCCTTACAAATTAAAGTCGAAATTAATGAATAAATCTCAAAATTTTAGATATATCGTTACAATTTGTGATTAATAATCATTGAAGTCAATAAATTGAGCCAAATTAACCTCCGAGACATATCATTAAATGTTACGATAACATGTTACAATATAAAAGGTAAATGCAATAATATAAAAATTTATTGAAAGAATTAGTTAAATTAATTTGATCTATGCACCCAATTAATTCTTATTATTATTCGTTTAGGTTCCCGTTTGATGTTGGGATATATCCGTAATAAAGCATTTGAGTTATATTAACTTATTTCTCTTCTTATACGATAAATAACTTAAGGAAGTCGTTGTATACCGAGCAAAAAGGAAGAATTTGTTAATCTGGAAGAAAATAACACACAAGATTGAACATGTTCGTATGCAAATAATTTCTAGCAATTATCTTACTTACATGTTGATATATCAATAAAGCCACGTCCGTACTTTATAAAACGGAGTAAATCGTCGAGATTAAAAGACTTTTAAGCATTTAACACAACTAAATATTATTATTATTATCATATTTATTATCAAATTAAAATCAACAAACGTCAATTTTGTGTGGTTATGTTTATTTTGATTTGCAATGCCATCTTTTGTTGACTAAAAGTGTTAAAAAATATAATAAAAATTTTAATAAATACCTTATTTAAGTCGAATTTTTGCATCCTGCAACTTCCTCCTTTTAAAATAATCTTAGCAGATGTCCCGAACCTCATCAATTCGTATCTAAGGAAGAATTAACGAAAATTAATTCATCTTCAAAGAAAATTGTTATCAACATGAATTGTCAAAATAACTAAAAACGTCATTTTGAATTCCAAATAACTCTTTTTTATAATTTTATCAACAATTTGTTCAAAATTAAATTAAATTATAGATATTTTAACACTACTTATGATTTATTATTATATCCAAGCATTTTACAAGTAATGATTATAAATTAACCTGCATTGAAGGTTATGATAACTTTACAAGATATAAGTTAATTAATTGTTAATAAAAATACTAACATTAACTCACATAACTGTTCATAATCACTCTCATTACTTGTTCATGTTGTATTAAAACCTTGCGAAATACCCATTATAATTCATTTAATGGTGAAAATGTTATCGGATAAACAAAATTAATCAGAAATCGTTTTACACGATAAACAACTTGATGAAAATTGGTTCATAACGCGTAAAAAGCCATGATTTATTAATTCAGAATAAGAATCATCACTCAAAACTAAACATGTTCTCTATACACCTAATTTTTAATAATTATCTTACTTACGCTTTATTGTACCAATAAAATAACTTCCATGTTTTGTGAAATAGACCAAATGAAGCATTTTTAACCATTTAAATCATTAAATGTCCTCTATTTTAGATTCTTTTAACTCGAACGAAATGGTTCGCAGATTTCATCAAAAGCTCCATCTATGAATTAAAAAAAGACAATATTAAACAAAATATTGCAGATTCCTTATAAATTAAAATCGAAATTAATGAATAAATCTCAAAATTTTCGATATATTGTTACAATTTGTGATTAATAATCATTGAAATCAATAAATTGAGCCAAATTAACCTCCGAGACATATCATTAAATGTTATGATAACATGTTACAATATAAAAGGTAAATGTAATAATATTTATTAAAAGAATTAGTTAAATTAATTTGATCTACTCACCCAATTAATTCTTATTATTATTCTTTTAGGTTCCTGTTTGATGTTGGGGTATATCCGTAAGAAAGGATTTGAGTTATATTATTGTTATATTAACTTATTTGTCTTCTTATACGATAAATAACTTAAGGAAATCGTTGTATACCTAGCAAAAACCAGAATTTGTTAATCTGGAAGAAAATAACACACAAGATTGAACATGTTCGTATGCAAATAATTTTTAGCAATTATCCTACTTACATGTTGATATATCAATAAAACCACATCCATACTTTATAAAACGGAGTAAATCGTCGAGATTAAAATACTTTTAACCATTTAAATCATTAAATATCATCAAATTTTGCATCTTTTAACTCGAAGAAAATGGAATCGTAGGAGATTTCGCCGATATCGCCATCTATGAATAAAAAAATTTATTTTAATTTAATTTAAAATCCAAGTAGATATCTTTCAATTTTATATTATTAATAATGATATTAATAATGATATTAATAATAATATTAATAATAAAATAAAAATCTTGAATAAATAATAATAATTTCGATTTCAAATTAAAATAAATCTTTCATTAACAGCGCCATCTTTTCTTAAAATCCCCACCCAACGACAACATTTAGTTTCACCACGAAGTTAGCTTCGCAGTTATGTCAAAATTTTCACCTGTCACATTACTTCCTTTTTTAGTTTTAAGTCTATATTGTATTTATCATCTAAAACTTTTATGATTTTCAACTAAAAATGGATTATAAGGAAGAGCAAAAGAACGAATTTGAGGCTTTAGAATCGATTTATTACGGCGAAGTAACCGGTAAGTTTTTTTTTATTTTTTTGACATGTGACATAACCTCAAAGATCTAATCAAATTGAAATTTTAGTAATTTCATCCGAACCTTATTACAAATTTTCGATTCCGATTAAAACGGAAGCCTTTGAATCGGACTCCGAGGGCGGCCTAAGTTGTAATTTAGTGTTTACTTATACTGCGAAATATCCAGAAGAAGCACCGATAATAGAACTCGATGAGGGTGAAAATATTTCGGAGGAATATGAACGAAAACTGTTAGATTACTTACAAACGCAGGTAAAATGAAATAATTTAGTCTATTTTTTAAACGAATTTATCGTTTTTAGATCGAAGAAAATCTCGGTATGGTTATGATCTTTACTTTGGTTTCTTCGGCTCAAGAGTGGCTTAACGTTAAATGGGATGATATTAAAAAAGCTAGGGATGAGGAAGCTCAAAAAAGACTGAAACAAGAAGAAGAAGAGGAATTAGTAAATCATAAATTGATTAAAAAAATTTTTATTAATTTTAATTTTTTTAGAAACGATTCGAAGGGACGAGAGTTACAGTTGAATCATTCTTGAATTGGAAAACTAAATTTTACGAGGATATGGGTTACCTTAAGAAAAAAGAGATATCTGATAAAGAAGCTAAGAAATTAACAGGGAGAGAACTCTTCTTAAGAGACAAAACGATGAACGAATCCGATCTTAAATTCTTAGATGAAGGCGATGCTGTTAAGGTGGATGAGTCTTTATTTCAAGATTTGGACGATTTGGATCTTGATGATGAAGACGACGAGGATTATCGACCTGGAGATAATTTCGGCGACTCAGATGATAGCATGGATTAAATGATGCAATGAATTTAGGGGGGGAGTTTGTTGTATTATATTTGCGCTTGTATTTAAAGCGTTGCATTTTTTGCTAATTCTACATTTGATGAAGATCGTTGATTTTTCTTTTTTTTTCTATAAATAAATGCGTTTTTGATTAAAATGTTTTTTATTTTAAAAAAATAGCTAAACCTAAATTTTCTACTTTATCTCCAGTATTTGAAGACTTGATAATTGTTCAACACTTGAAATGGTTTTAGAAAATTTGAAATACTCCTAAAAAGATTTATACGAGATAAAGATTTGGAATTTTAATTACTAAGGAGTGATCTATTTAAATAATCGTAACATAAAGATTTCTTGTAATGAAGAAATAATTCTTGGTTTGTTATCTTTTTATTAAATTTCCTTCAAAATGCTATTTATTTCATATCAATATCTCTAATAGTTCTTGAGATACAAGGTTATGTTTTAGAGCTTTAATTATTACGCGAAGATTCATTTAAAAAGAATTACATCGAAGCTTCTTATGATGAAGAAATAATTCTTAATATGTCAACTCTCTATTAAATTTTCTTCAAAATGCTGCTTACTTCATCCTGATATCTCTATTAGTTCTTGAGATACTAGCTTATGTTTTGGAATTTTAATTATTAAGAAGCGATTTATTCAAATAATCGTAACATAAAGATTTCTTACAATGAAGAAATGTTTCTTGGTTTGCTATCTTTTTATTAAATTTCCTTCAAAATGCTACTTATTTCATATCGATATCTTTAATAGTTCTTAAGATACAAAGTTATGTTTTAGAATTTTAATTATTACGGAAAGTTTAATTCAAAATGAATTACATCGAGGTTTCTTATGATGAAGAAATAATTCTTAAAATGACAACTCCCTATCAAATTTTCTTCAAAATGTTACTTACTTCATCCTGATATCTCTATTAGTTCTTGAGATACTGGCTTAGATTTGAAATTCTAATTATTAAAGAGTGATTTATTCGAATAATCATAACATAAAGATTTCTTGTAATGAAGAAATTATTTTTGGTTTGTTATCTTTTTATTAAATTTGCTTCAAAATGCTACTTATTTCATATCGATATCTCTAATAGTTCTTGAGATACAAGATTATGTTTTAGAATTTTAATTATTACGGAAAGATTCATTCAAAGAGAAATTACATCGAGGTTTCTCATGATGAAGAAATAATTCTTAAAATGACAACTCCTTATTAAATTTATTTCAAAATGCTGCTTACTTCATCCTGATATCTCTATTAGTTCTTGAGATACTAGCTTATGTTTTGGAATTTTAATTATTAAGGAGCGATTTATTCAAATAATCGTAACATAAAGATTTCTTGTAATAAAGAAATTATTTTTGGTTTGTTATCTTGTTATTAAATTTGCTTCAAAATGCTACGTATTTCATATCGATATCTCTAATAGTTCTTGAGATAGAAGATTATGTTTTAGAATTTTAATTATTACGGAAAGATTCATTCAAAGAGAAATTACATCGAGGTTTCTCATGATGAAGAAATAATTCTTAAAATGACAACTCCTTATTAAATTTGTTTCAAAATGCTGCTTACTTCATCCTGATATCTCTATTAGTTCTTGAGATACTAGCTTATGTTTTGGAATTTTAATTATTAAGGAGCGATTTTTTCAAATAATCGTAACATAAAGATTTCTTACAATGAAGAAATAATTCTTGGTTTGTTATCTTTTTATTAAATTTCCTTCAAAATGCTATTTATTTCATATCGATATCTCTAATAGTTCTTGAGATACAAGGTTACGTTTTAGAATTTTAATTATTACGGAAAGATTCATTCAAAGAGAAATTACATCGAGGTTTCTCAAGATGAAGAAATAATTCTTAAAATGACAACTCTTTATTAAATTTGTTTCAAAATGCTACTTATTTCATCCTGATATCTCTATTAGTTCTTGAGATACTAGCTTATGTTTTGGAATTTTAATTATTAAGGAGCGATTTATTCAAATAATCGTAACATAAAGATTTCTTGTAATGAAGAAATAATTCTTGGTTTGTTATCTTTTTATTAAATTTCCTTCAAAATGCTATTTATTTCATATCAATATCTCTAATAGTTCTTGAGATACAAGGTTATGTTTTAGAGCTTTAATTATTACGCGAAGATTCATTTAAAAAGAATTACATCGAAGCTTCTTATGATGAAGAAATAATTCTTAATATGTCAACTCTCTATTAAATTTTCTTCAAAATGCTGCTTACTTCATCCTGATATCTCTATTAGTTCTTGAGATACTAGCTTATGTTTTGGAATTTTAATTATTAAGAAGCGATTTATTCAAATAATCGTAACATAAAGATTTCTTACAATGAAGAAATGTTTCTTGGTTTGCTATCTTTTTATTAAATTTCCTTCAAAATGCTACTTATTTCATATCGATATCTTTAATAGTTCTTAAGATACAAAGTTATGTTTTAGAATTTTAATTATTACGGAAAGTTTAATTCAAAATGAATTACATCGAGGTTTCTTATGATGAAGAAATAATTCTTAAAATGACAACTCCCTATCAAATTTTCTTCAAAATGTTACTTACTTCATCCTGATATCTCTATTAGTTCTTGAGATACTGGCTTAGATTTGAAATTCTAATTATTAAAGAGTGATTTATTCGAATAATCATAACATAAAGATTTCTTGTAATGAAGAAATTATTTTTGGTTTGTTATCTTTTTATTAAATTTGCTTCAAAATGCTACTTATTTCATATCGATATCTCTAATAGTTCTTGAGATACAAGATTATGTTTTAGAATTTTAATTATTACGGAAAGATTCATTCAAAGAGAAATTACATCGAGGTTTCTCATGATGAAGAAATAATTCTTAAAATGACAACTCCTTATTAAATTTGTTTCAAAATGCTGCTTACTTCATCCTGATATCTCTATTAGTTCTTGAGATACTAGCTTATGTTTTGGAATTTTAATTATTAAGGAGCGATTTTTTCAAATAATCGTAACATAAAGATTTCTTGTAATGAAGAAATAATTCGTGGTTTGTTATCTTGTTATTAAATTTCCTTCAAAATGCTACGTATTTCATATCGATATCTCTAATAGTTCTTGAGATACAAGATTATGTTTTAGATCTTTAATTATTACGCAAAGATTCATTCAAAAAAGAATTACATCGAAGTTTCTTATGATGAAGAAATCATTCTTAATATGTCAACTCTCTATTAAAGTTTGCTCAAAATGCTGCTTACTTCATTCTGATATCTCTATTTGTTCTTCAGTTACTAGCTTATTTCTAGGTCTAGTGTTAGTTCTAGTTTTGTATCATCAGATCTAACTCTAGATTTAGAACTAGAAACATGATTCTAAAATGAATGATTCTAGTTCTAGGTCTAGTGTTAGCTCTAATTGTACTTCACTCTCATTATACAGGGTGCCAAAAAAATGAAACCTTCATGAAAAAAGACACCTTTTCCCTAAAACATTTCCAACTTTTTACTCGTTTTAATCATCATAATCGTGTTCATTTTATCCTAACCATCCCATTATATTTTATCCCTCCGCAAAAAATTCCTTGTTCAGTTCAAAAAAAGAAGAGAGAAAGGAAAAATTGAAGTACCCCTATCCTTATGGTCCCCATACTAAGCTATGACGACGTCGACAACGACGTTTCGCGTTTCGTTTTCCCCAGACTGGCGAGATGCCTTTCAAAATCAATATCAAACGGTGTTCGTTCGGCCGACTGAACCCTACAACACTCCGGACTCCGGCGGCGGCTTCAGTTCTCCCTTGGATTCGTAGGGGGTCGTTTCGGCCACCCTCGCATGAAAAAAACGTGCCGTGCCGCGAGGGATTCTTTTAAAATCGAAAGAAAGAAGGAAATCTTGCAATTTGGCATGGAAAATTTGATGGGGAGGTAGGGAAGGGTGGAAATGTTGGGGGGTTTCGGCGACCCGGTTGAATTGATGAGAAAAAGGTGAAAGGGCAGACGGGTTGTGACGGTAGTGGTGGTGTTATTTTTGTTTTTTCTTTTATTTTTTTTTTTGTAGTTGACGTGAGGATGCATTTGCACTTTGAAAGGACCGTCAATGCGAAAAGCGATTGTTCTATTTTATCCTTGACTTGGATGGGAAAGGTTCCCGATGAATTGCCAGAGGTAAAATAACAATTTTTTTATTTCCCTAGATAATATTATTATTATTTCCTAAAATTCCTTTTTCATCAAAATCTCATTTCCTTGGAGATAATTCGCAGTAAATCGGCATCTCTCCCATTGGGATTTCCGTATTAATTGGCATGACATCATGGGGACCTGTAGGACTAATAGCCAATATCCTGTAGGAAATGGTTCGATTTTGACATCAAAAAACATCCGTTTTGTGCTGAATTTATATAGATACTATTTAAAGGAAAGTTTATTGATTCCTTACTTCTTGGGGCTTTCCACTGATGTGTTTTCTAAGCTTTTTTAAGACGAGGTTACAACGCCAGCTGGCTGTCCCAGTTTTCTTAAAGTTGTATTAAATGGAATGGTTAAAGTTGTTGGATAACTTTTTTTTGTGAAAAAATATGAAATTGTCAAAAACATCTATCAGAGTGGGTGGAGGCCATGAACTAAAACGCTTAGGGTTACCAGGTCAAGAATTCTGGCAAGGTGGTTCAAATTTAAATTCTAATCCAATAAATTTCAGTTTATTATATTCATCATTATTTTCTGATTCCAAAATGTATTGTTTTCCATGTCAATTTCTTATAGTAAATTTCAAAGATCATGGAGATATTCTTCTTTGAAATTGAACAAATGATTTATATATCAAATTGAAAGTTGAACCTTCTCCTTTCAAATGATGTATAACTCATTGTTTTAGTTTAAAATCAATCCCACTTAAGAAATGTTGAAGAACGATGTGTTTTTGACGTTTTAATGGAATTAAGATAAAAATGATGAAATTTGAAAGATCGTGGAAGTCTTATTTTTGAAAATGAAAAAATGACTTATACATCAAATTGAAGGGGAGTTTAATAGAGAGTTGTCATTTTAAGAATCATTTCTTCATCATAAGAAATCTCCATGTAATTCATTTTTGAATGAATCTTTCCATAATAATTAAAATTTTAAAACATAACCTTGTATCTTAAGAACTATTAGAGATATCGATATGAAATAAGCAGCATTTTGAAGGAAATTTAATAAAAAGATAACAAACCAAGAATTATTTCTTCATTGTAAGAAATCTTTATGTTGCGATTATTTGAATAAATCGCTCCTTAATAATTAAAATTCCAAAATCTAAGCTAGTATCTCAAGAACTAATAGAGATATCAGGATGAAGTAAGCAACATTTTGAAGAAAATTTAATAGGGAGTTGTCATTTTAAGAATTATTTCTTCATCATAAGAAACCACGATGTAATTTCTTTTTTTAATTAAACTTTCCGTAATAATTAAAATTTTAAACCTAACTTTGTATCTCAAGAACTATTAGAGATATCGATATGAAATAAGTAGCATTTTGAAGCAAATTTAATAAAGAGATAACAAACCAAGAATTATTTCTTCATTGTAAGAAATCTTTATGTTACGATTATTTGAATAAATCGCTCCTTAATAATTAATATTCCAAAACATAAGCTAGTATCTCAAGAACTAATAGAGATATCAGGATGAAGTAAGCAGCATTTTGAAACAAATTTAATAAGGAGTTGTCATTTTAAGAATTATTTCTTCATCATGAGAAACCGCGATGTAATTTGGCTTTGAATGAATCTTTCCGTAATAATTAAAATTCTAAAACATAATCTTGTATCTCAAGAACTATTAGAGATATCGATATGAAATAAATAGCATTTTGAAGGAAATTTAATAAAAAGATAACAAACCAAGAATTATTTCTTCATTGTAAGAAATCTTTATGTTACGATTATTTGAATAAATCGCTCCTTAATAATTAAAATTCCATAATCTAAGGTAGTATCTCAAGAACTAATAGAGATATCAGGATGAAATGAGTAGCATTTTGAAACAAATTTAATAAGGAGTTGTCATTTTAAGAATTATTTCTTCATCATAAGAAACCTCGATGTAATTTTTCTTTGAATGAATCTTTCCGTAATAATTAAAATTCTAAAACGTAACCTTGTATCTCAAGAACTATTAGAGATATCGATATGAAATAAATAGCATTTTGAAGGAAATTTAATAAAAAGATAACAAACTAAGAATTATTTCTTCATTGTAAGAAATCTTTATGTTACGATTATTTGAATAAATCGTTCCTTAATAATTAAAATTCCAAAACATAAGCTAGTATCTCAAGAACTAATAGAGATATCAGGATGAAATAAGTAGCATTTTGAAACAAATTTAATAAGGAGTTGTCATTTTAAGAATTATTTCTTCATCATAAGAAACCTCGATGTAATTTCTCTTTGAATGAATCTTTCCGTAATAATTAAAATTGTAAAACATAACCTTGTATCTCAAGAACTATTAGAGATATCGATATGAAATAAATAGCATTTTGAAGGAAATTTAATGAAAAGATAACAAGCCAAGAATTATTTCTTCATTGTAAGAAATCTTTATGTTACGATTATTTGAATAAATCGCTCCTTAATAATTAAAATTCCATAATCTAAGCTAGTATCTCAAGAACTAATAGACATATCAGGATGAAGTAAGTAACATTTTGAAGAAAATTTAATAAGGAGTTGTCATTTTTAGAATTATTTCTTCATCATAAGAAACCTCGATGTAATTCCTTTTTGAATTAAACTTTCCGTAATAATTAAAATTCTAAAACATAACCTTGTATCTCAAAAAGTATTAGAGATATCGATATGAAATAAGTGGCATTTTGAAGGAAATTTAATAAAAAGATAACAAATCAAGAATTATTTCTTCATTATAAGAAATCTTTATGTTACGATTATTTGAATAAATCGTTCCTTAATAATTAAAATTCCAA
Source organism: Onthophagus sagittarius (assembly GCA_036711965.1). Lineage (NCBI taxonomy): Eukaryota > Metazoa > Arthropoda > Insecta > Coleoptera > Scarabaeidae > Onthophagus > Onthophagus sagittarius. The sequence continues at coordinate 17,103,056 of JASERS010000010.1, read as the reverse complement.
AACATAAGCTAGTATCTCAAGAATTAATAGAGATATCAGGATGAAGTAAGCAACATTTTGAAGAAAATTTAATAAGGAGTTGTCATTTTAAGAATTATTTCTTCATCATAAGAAACCTCGATGTAATTCCTTTTTGAATTAAACTTTCCGTAATAATTAAAATTCTAAAACATAACCTTGTATCTCAAAAAGTATTAGAGATATCGATATGAAATAAGTGGCATTTTGAAGGAAATTTAATAAAAAGATAACAAATCAAGAATTATTTCTTCATTATAAGAAATCTTTATGTTACGATTATTTGAATAAATCGTTCCTTAATAATTAAAATTCCAAAACATAAGCTAGTATCTCAAGAATTAATAGAGATATCAGGATGAAGTAAGCAACATTTTGAAGAAAATTTAATAAGGAGTTGTCATTTTTAGAATTATTTCTTCATCATAAGAAACCTCGATGTAATTCCTTTTTGAATTAAACTTTCCGTAATAATTAAAATTCTAAAACATAACCTTGTATCTCAAAAAGTATTAGAGATATCGATATGAAATAAGTAGCATTTTGAAGGAAATTTAATGAAAAGATAGCAAACGAAGAATTATTTCTTCATTGTAAGAAATCTTTATGTTACGATTATTTTAATAAATCGCTCCTTAATAATTAAAATTCCAAAATCTAAGCTAGTATCTCAAGAACTAATAGAGATATCAGGATGAAGTAAGCAACATTTTGAAGAAAATTTAATAGGGAGTTGTCATTTTAAGAATTATTTCTTCATCATAAGAAACCACGATGTAATTTCTTTTTTTAATTAAATTTTCCGTAATAATTAAAATTTTAAACCTAACTTTGTATCTCAAGAACTATTAGAGATATCGATATGAAATAAGTAGCATTTTGAAGCAAATTTAATAAAAAGATAACAAACCAAGAATTATTTCTTCATTGTAAGAAATCTTTATGTTACGATTATTTGAATAAATTGCTCCTTAATAATTAAAATTCCATAATCTAAGGTAGTATCTCAAGAACTAATAGAGATATCAGGATGAAATAAGTAGCATTTTGAAACAAATTTAATAAGGAGTTGTCATTTTAAGAATTATTTCTTCATCATAAGAAACCTCGATGTAATTTCTCTTTGAATGAATCTTTCCGTAATAATTAAAATTGTAAAACGTAACCTTGTATCTCAAGAACTATTAGAGATATCGATATGAAATAAATAGCATTTTGAAGGAAATTTAATAAAAAGATAACAAGCCAAGAATTATTTCTTCATTGTAAGAAATCTTTATGTTACGATTATTTGAATAAATCGCTCCTTAATAATTAAAATTCCATAATCTAAGCTAGTATCTCAAGAACTAATAGAGATATCAGGATGAAGTAAGTAACATTTTGAAGAAAATTTAATAAGGAGTTGTCATTTTAAGAATTATTTCTTCATCATAAGAAACCTCGATGTAATTTCTTTTTTTAATTAAACTTTCCGTAATAATTAAAATTTTAAACCTAACTTTGTATCTCAAGAAGTATTAGAGATATCGATATGAAATAAGTAGCATTTTGAAGCAAATTTAATAAAAAGATAACAAACCAAGAATTATTTCTTCATTGTAAGAAATCTTTATGTTACGATTATTTGAATAAATCGCTCCTTAATAATTAAAATTCCAAAACAGAAGCTAGTATCTCCAGAACAAATAGAGAGAAACCAAGAATCATTTCTTATTAACGAAATATCAAGTTCAATTTTTTGATCGTTCTAAAAGACGAATTTTTCATGCCAATAAATAATTCCCTTTATAACACAAAAAAAAGCAAAATGATGACAGTGTATTGATTGATGTGATGGTAATAAATTCGGTATGAAAAATTCAATATCCCTTGGAAAATTTATCCATCTCCAAAGAAATAGATAACGACATCGAAAATGAGGCCGATCAATTTGTTTGTTTCCCCCGCATGTTTGACATGATCTTCGCCCTATTTCTATTGGGGAGGAAACCTTTCAGGGACTAAAGTAAGGTCGTCCATTGAAAGGGGTCCCCCGATTTAGGTTGTTTCCCTTCTTAGTTCTAGCCAAAATTTATTTGCACGCCATAAATCTAGGTCTTGAATGAGACTCTAATTGCGTGCGGCCGATTTAGCCCCTTTTAGACAATGTTATACCCCTCTCCAGTTATTTTCGTAATTACCACTTGGTACTAGCGTATTTCTTAAAATTAGTTCCGTTTGAATACGAATTTTAGCTTCAATTTCAATTTCGTTGCGTTTCAAGTTGCGAAATGTAACGAAAAGGAGTAATAATAATAATAATAATAATAGTAATAATAGAAGCGAGGAGGATTAATTAAAAACGTAAATCCGCATTTCGAGGCCGTTGCATTCCATATTTAACGAGGTGGTTCTTTTTGTTCTCACCCAAAGTTCGTAGCATACAACTAATTGCGGTTTGGATCGATTTTGCTTCAACAAAAATGAAAAAATTGCGAATTAATGAAATGAAGTTTGAAGAATTTAATGTGTTTCCTCTTAATATCGTTTCATGAACGTAACACGGGACTAATTGCGAGGTGAATCGATCGATTTTACCTTGGTACACCCTATTCAAAATCCCTCCTCGTTAAATGAAGCATAACAACGTATTGTACTTCGAAGTAGGGTGAAAGATATCTTGACGAGTATTGAATAAGGCCTTTATAAGTGTTTAGTTTGCGTAATTTCATCGATTTCCTCCCCATAAAGGTGAATTAATTATTTAATATTAATAATTTTTTAAGTTTTCTTGTAAATTTATCGAATATGTGATGGGAAATAGAACGTACTGTATAAGGCACTGTTGGTGTAATGGTATCATGCAAGATTCCCATTCTTGCGACCCGGGTTCGATTCCCGGACAGTGCACTTTTTTTTTTTCTTAATTAATAAAATTAAATTTAATTTCATTATTTTAAATTTTAATGAATCTTTTTATTTTAACAGGAAGAAGGTTGGAAATTAAACAGAACGAATTATTACCAAGAAGGTTGGTTGGCCACCGGAAATATTCGAGGGATCGTTGGGGTCACTTTCACGACGAGTCATTGTAAGAAAAATGTCGATTTTCCTCCAAGAACTAATTACAATTTGCGCGGACATAGATCCGAGGTAAATAATAAATAAAACATTTTAAAATAAAGCTCGTTCGTCCATGCTAAAATTGCTCATTCCAATTAACTTGTTTCAAATGATTCGGAGAGCGTAGCCATTTCCAGTTAAATGTACCATGCATCCGAAGCTTTTGAAACAATAATCGTTTATTGTGTGTGCTGCATTAAGATATTTATGTCAGGGCTGAGTTAGATGAACGAAACGAGTGCGCCCTTTTTATACAAATTTAAAGGAAAAAAGATTCTAGTTTTACTTCCATTCAAATACAAATATATTTTTAGAAACCATTCATTAAAAGAAGTCTTCAGATGCAAGAATTCGATTTTTGGTGATTTTTAATTAACTTGAGATAGCCATAAATTTATATTTATATCTCAAAAACGAATAAATATTTTCAAGATTCGGTTTCATAACGAGAAAATGAACACTTTTCTCTATAAATCATGAATAGTTCATTAAGATAATCTGAAGAATTCGATTTTTGGTGATTTTTAATTAACTTGAGATAGCCACAAATGTTCACGTTAAATTTAATGATTTATATCTCAAAAACGAATAAATATTTTCAAGATCCGGTTCCATCATGAGAAAGTAGACACTTTCAGCTATAAATCATGGATAATTCATTAAGATATCTTAAGAATTCGATTTTTTGCGATTTTTTAAAACAAGATCATTAATTTCAAAAAATCATAAAAAGTTAGGTTAACTTAAATAATCTTTATCTCAAAAACGAATAAAGATATTCTAATTTGATTCTCACCATGACAAAATAGACACTTGCCTCTATAAATTTTGAATGTTTCATTAAAATATCTCAAGAATTCGATTTTTGGTGATTTTTAATTAACTTGAGATAGCCAGAAATTTATATTTATATCTCACAAGCGAATAAATATTATCAAGATCCGCTTTCATCACGAGAAAATAGACACTTTCCTCTATAAATCATGAATAGTTCATTAAGATATCTTAAGAATTCGATTTTTCGTGATTTTTTAAAACAAGAGTATTAATTTCAAAAAATCTTAAAAAATTAAGTTAATTTAAATAATCTTTATCTCAAATACGAATAAAGATTTTCTAATTTGATTCTCACCATGACAAAATAGACACTTGCCTCTATAAATTTTGAATGTTTCATTAAAATATCTCAAGAATTCGATTTTAGGTGATTTTTAATTAATTGAGATAGCCAGAAATTTATATTTATATCTCACAAGCGAATAAATATTTTCAAGATCCGCTTTCATCACGAGAAAATAGACACTTTCCTCTATAAATTATGGATAATTCATTAAGATATCTTAAGAATTCGATTTTTTATGATTTTTTAAAACAAGATCATTAATTTCAAAAAATCATAAAAAGTTAGGTTAACTTAAATAACTTTTATCTCAAAAATGAATAAAGTTTTTCTAATTCGGTTCTCACCATGGCAAAATAGATATTTGCCTCTATAAATTTTGAATGTTTCATTAAAATATCTCAAGAAATCGATTTTTGGTGATTTTTAATTAACTTGAGATAGCCTTAAATGTTCACGTTGAATTTAATGATTTATATCTCAAAAGCGAATAAATATTTTCAAGGTCGGCTTTCATCACCAGAAAGTAGACACTTTCCTCTATAAATCACGAATAGTTCATTAGAATATCTTAAGAATTCAATTTTTCGTGATTTTTTAAAACGAGATTATTAATTTAAAAAAATCATAAAAAAATTAAGTTGACTTAAATAATCTTTATCTTAAAAATGAACAAAGTTTTTCTAATTCAGTTCTCACCAAGGCAAAATAGACACTTGCCTCTATAAATTTTGAATGTTTCATTAAAATATCTCAAGAAATCGATTTTTGGTGATCTTTAATTAACTTGAGATAGACTTAAATGTTCACATTGCATTTAATGATTTATATCTCAAAAACGAATAAATATTTTCAAGATCCGCTTTTATCACTAGAAAGTAGACACGTTCATCTATAAATCATGGATAATTCATTAAGATATCTTAAGAATTCGATCTTTTGTGATTTTTTAAAACAAGGTCATTAATTTCAAAAAATCATAAAAAGTTAGGTTAACTTAAATAATCTTTATCTCAAAAACGAATAAAGATTTTCTAATTTAGTTCTCACCATGATAAAATAGACACTTACCTCTGTAAATTTTGAATGTATCATTAAAATATCTCAAGAATTCGATTTTTGGTGATTTTTAATTAACTTCAGATAGCCCTAAATGTTTACGTTGAATTTAATCGTTTATATCTCAAAAACGAATAAGTATTTTCAAGAACCGCTTTCATCACCAGAAAAGAGATTCTTTCCTCTATAAATCATGGATAATTCATTAAGATATCTGAAGAATTCGATTTTTCGTGATTTTTTAAAACAAAATTATTAATTTCAAAAAATCATACCAAATTATGTTAACTTAAATAATCTTTATCTCAAAAATGAATAAAGTTTTTGTAATTCGGTTCTCACCACGGCAAAATAGATATTTGCTTCTATAAATTTTGCATGTATCATTAAAATATCTCAAGAAATCGATTTTTGGTGATTTTTAATTAACTTGAGATAGCCATAAATGTTCACGTTGAATTTAATGATTTATATCTCAAAAACGAATAAATATTTTCAAGATCCGGTTCCATCATGAGAAAGTAGACACTTTCCTCTATAAATCATGGATAATTCATTAAGATATTTTAAAAATTCGATTTTTCGTGATTTTTTTAAAACAAGATTATTAATTTCAAAAAATCATAAAAAGTTTGGTTAACTTCAATAATCTTTTTCTCAAAAACCAATAAAGATTTTCTAATTCGGTTCTCACCATGATAAAATAGACACTTACCTTTATAAATTTTGAATGTATCATTATCATATCTCAAGAATTCGATTTTTGGTGATTATTAATTAACTTGAGATAGAGATAAATGTTCACGTTGAATTTAATGATTTATATCTCAAAAACGAATAAATATTTTCAAGATTCGGTTTCATCACTAGAAAGTAGACACTTTCCTCTATAAATCATGGATAATTCATTAAGATATCTTAAGAATTCGATTTTTCGTGATTTTTTAAAACGAGATTATTAATTTCAAAAAATCATAAAAAATTAGGTTAACTTAAATAATCTTTATCTCAAAAATGAACAAAGTTTTTCTAATTCGGTTCTCACCATGACAAAATAGACACTTGATTCTATAAATTTTGAATGTTTCATTAAAATATCTCAAGAAATCGATTTTTTGGTGATTTTTAATTAACTTGAGATAGCCCTAAATGTTCACGTTGAATTTAATCATTTATATCTCAAAAACGAATAAGTATTTTCAAGATTCGGTTTCATCACTAGAAAGTAGACACTTTCCTCTATAAATCATGGATAATTCATTAAGATATCTTAATAATTCGATTTTTCGTGATTTCTTTAAAACAAGATCATTAATTCCAAAAAAATGGTTGAACCTTGTTCAGCATACAACCCTTCTTTTCAATGATTAAAAGTACTTTCTACTCTTTTTATGCCTTCCTTTATATTTTCGTTGCTCAAAATCTCTTTTTATGTCCTGCATCTTCCTTCTTCGGGGTATGGATCAACACTTTTGTGCCGGATGAGTGAAAGATACTCTCAATCAGCTTCCTCAGTCTCAAAGATTCCATTCTATTAACTTTGTGAATCGCCATCCACTCATTCCCTTCCGTCTCTTTCATGGCACCTAGCAAATTCTCAAGGAAAACTTATTTTGAGTCTCGTTGAAACATTTTGATAATTTTTTTATCAACCAATGTTCCTAATCCTCTTTTGAATGCCCTTTTCCATAGGTAAATCGTACGGATCCACTATAACTGTCTCGTTTTTTATATTGAGGGCCCATTTCTTATCCCCGATCTTATTCCATTTCCCGTATGGTTTAATCTTCTCTTCCAGAAGTTTTTCCCCTTCGTCTAACGTTCTCTCTAGTATTCAGTTTAGACCCTACGTCCAAATCGACTTACGTACCCATATCGATCATCATATTTTCGATTGGCTCAAATATGTGCTTTTCAATCCAATCAACTACCAAGAAAACTTCCGTACTTTCCTTGGTACAGTATTACATTATTTTTGTAATGGATGTATCCATGATCTTACGTTTCGATAAACATAACCCAACCCAACCCTGTATATTTGAATCAGAGTAGTACAAAAAAAATTTTCGGTGCCCCAGGGCTGTGTTGGACAAACAACATAAATTTAATGTAAAAAAAGGGATACTACCACCATCTATTTCATTGCAAAAACAGGTACCTCTTAGAAATTTTTGGCCTTGGGTTGTAGCCCTATTAACCCTTAGTTTTAGGGCGGTATTTATGACTTTTTTATGTCAAATTTTTTTTTAAGGTGATAATGGTAAAATGGAACGAACCATACCAAAAATTAGCATCTTGCGATAGTTCCGGCATCATCTTCGTTTGGATAAAATACGAAGGAAGATGGTCCATAGAGCTAATCAACGATCGAAGTACCTTAGTAACCCACTTTTCGTGGTCGCACGACGGCCGAATGGCGCTGATTTGTTACCAGGACGGATTCGTTCTCGTCGGATCGGTGGCGGGCCAAAGATATTGGTCCTCCATGTTAAGCCTTCAATCAACCATCACCTGTGGCATCTGGACCCCGGACGATCAACAAGTTTATTTCGGCACAACGTCCGGTCAGATTATAGTCATGGACGTGCACGGCGCCATGGTTTCTCAAGTCCAATTAATCGCTGATGTTGGTATTAGCCACATGGCGTGGTCTTGCGAAAAATTTAAAATGGAAGAAGGAGATGATAATGATTCAGGAGTTACTAATGCTGGTAAAAAGAAACAAAAATTTTCTTTGATTTGTCGCCTAATATTGTGATTTTCAAATTAATACTAAAACTAGAATTAACACTAATTCTAGAACTTAATTAAACCCAACCCAATTTTACTTTAGAACTAATATTAAACTTAGAACTAGAAACATTGGGGTTTAGCCGTCTTAAGAGACGTACGGCTAAATCCTAATGATTCTAGTTCTAGGTCTAGTGTTAGTACTAAGGGATGATTGGGTCGGGTTGGGTTGAGCTTTGTTTTAAGAGAGATATGGTTAAAATTGCTAAAACAGAATCCAACCCAACCTAGCATTAGTACTAACACTAGACTTAGAACTAGAAATATTAGGGTTTAGCCGTCTTAAGAGACGTACGGCTAAATCCTAATGATTCTAGCTCTAGGTCTAGTGCTAGTACTAAGGCTAGGTTAGGTTGGGTTCTGTCTTAAGAGAGGTATGGCTAAAACGGCTAAGACAGAACCTAACCCAACCTAGCCTTAGTATTAACACTAGACTTAGAACTAGAAACATTATTTAGCCGTACGCCACTTAAGATGGCTAAACCCTAACAATTCTAGCACTAGGTCTAGTGTTAGTACTAAAGTTAGGTTGGATTTTGCTCTGTCTTAGCTATTTTAGCTCTAGGTCTAGTGTTATTACTAAGGCTAGGTTAGATTGGGCTCTGTTTTAGCCATTTTAGCCATACCTCTCTTAAGACAGAGCCCAACCCAACTTAGCCTTAGTACTAACACTAAACCTAGAACTAGAATAATTAGGGTTTAGCCGTACGTCTGTTAAGACGGCTAAATCCTAAGGTTTCTAGTTCTAAGTCTAGTATTAGTACTAAGGCTAGGTTGGGTTGTGTTCTGTCTTAGCCATATTAGCCATACCTGTCTTAAAACAGAGTCCAACCCAACCTAGCATTAGTACTAACACTAGACTGAGAACTAGAATCATTAGGGTTTAGCCGTACGTCTCTTAAGACGGCTAAACCCTAATGTTTCTAGTTCTAAGTCTAGTATTAGTACTAAGACTAGGTTGGGTTGGGTTCTGTCTTAGCCATATTAGCCACACCTGTCTTAAAACAGAGTCCAACCCAACCTAGCATTAGTACTAACACTAGACCGGGACTAGAATCATTAGGGTTTAGCCGTACGTCTCTTAAGACGGCTAAACCCTAAGGTTTCTAGTTCTACGTCTAGTATTAGTACTAAGGCTAGGTTGGGTTGTGTTCTGTCTTAGCCATATTAGCCATACCTGTCTTAAAACAGAGTCCAACCCAACCTAGCATTAGTACTAACACTAGACTGAGAACTAGAATCATTAGGGTTTAGCCGTACGTCTCTTAAGACGGCTAAACCCTAATATTTCTAGTTCTAAGTCTAGTATTAGTACTAAGGCTAGGTTGGGTTGTGTTCTGTCTTAGCCATATTAGCCACACCTGTCTTAAAACAGAGTCCAACCCAACCTAGCATTAGTACTAACACTAGACCGGGACTAGAATCATTAGGGTTTAGCCGTACGTCTCTTAAGACGGCTAAACCCTAAGGTTTCTAGTTCTACGTCTAGTATTAGTACTAAGGCTAGGTTGGGTTGTGTTCTGTCTTAGCCATATTAGCCATACCTGTCTTAAAACAGAGTCCAACCCAACCTAGCATTAGTACTAACACTAGACTGAGAACTAGAATCATTAGGGTTTAGCCGTACGTCTCTTAAGACGGCTAAACCCTAATATTTCTAGTTCTAAGTCTAGTATTAGTACTAAGGCTAGGTTGGGTTGTGTTCTGTCTTAGCCATATTAGCCACACCTGTCTTAAAACAGAGTCCAACCCAACCTAGCATTAGTACTAACACTAGACCGGGACTAGAATCATTAGGGTTTAGCCGTACGTCTCTTAAGACGGCTAAACCCTAAGGTTTCTAGTTCTACGTCTAGTATTAGTACTAAGGCTAGGTTGGGTTGTGTTCTGTCTTAGCCATATTAGCCATACCTGTCTTAAAACAGAGTCCAACCCAACCTAGCATTAGTACTAACACTAGACTGAGAACTAGAATCATTAGGGTTTAGCCGTACGTCTCTTAAGACGGCTAAACCCTAATATTTCTAGTTCTAAGTCTAGTATTAGTACTAAGGCTAGGTTGGGTTGTGTTCTGTCTTAGCCATATTAGCCACACCTGTCTTAAAACAGAGTCCAACCCAACCTAGCATTAGTACTAACACTAGACCGGGACTAGAATCATTAGGGTTTAGCCGTACGTCTCTTAAGACGGCTAAACCCTAAGGTTTCTAGTTCTACGTCTAGTATTAGTACTAAGGCTAGGTTGGGTTGTGTTCTGTCTTAGCCATATTAGCCATACCTGTCTTAAAACAGAGTCCAACCCAACCTAGCATTAGTACTAACACTAGACCGGGACTAGAATCATTAGGGTTTAGCCGTACGTCTCTTAAGACGGCTAAACCCTAATGTTTCTAGTTCTAAGTCTAGTATTAGTACTAAGACTAGGTTGGGTTGGGTTCTGTCTTAGCCATATTAGCCACACCTGTCTTAAAACAGAGTCCAACCCAACCTAGCATTAGTACTAACACTAGACCGGGACTAGAATCATTAGGGTTTAGCCGTACGTCTCTTAAGACGGCTAAACCCTAATGTTTCTAGTTCTAAGTCTAGTATTAGTACTAAGACTAGGTTGGGTTGGGTTCTGTCTTAGCCATATTAGCCACACCTGTCTTAAAACAGAGTCCAACCCAACCTAGCATTAGTACTAACACTAGACCGGGACTAGAATCATTAGGGTTTAGCCGTACGTCTCTTAAGACGGCTAAACCCTAAGGTTTCTAGTTCTACGTCTAGTATTAGTACTAAGGCTAGGTTGGGTTGTGTTCTGTCTTAGCCATATTAGCCATACCTGTCTTAAAACAGAGTCCAACCCAACCTAGCATTAGTACTAACACTAGACCGGGACTAGAATCATTAGGGTTTAGCCGTACGTCTCTTAAGACGGCTAAACCCTAAGGTTTCTAGTTCTACGTCTAGTATTAGTACTAAGGCTAGGTTGGGTTGTGTTCTGTCTTAGCCATATTAGCCATACCTGTCTTAAAACAGAGTCCAACCCAACCTAGCATTAGTACTAACACTAGACCGGGACTAGAATCATTAGGGTTTAGCCGTACGTCTCTTAAGACGGCTAAACCCTAATGTTTCTAGTTTTAAGTCTAGTATTAGTACTAAGCCTAGGTTGGGTTGGGTTCTGTCTTAGTCATATTAGCCATACCTGTCTTAATACAGAGTCCAACCCAACCTAGCCTTAGTACTAACACTAAACTGAGAACTAGAATCATTAGGGTTTAGCCGTACGTCTCTTAAGACGGCTAAACCCTAATGTTTCTAGTTCTAAGTTAGTACTAGTGCTAAATTGGGTTGAGCTCTGCCTTAAGAGAGGTGTGGCTAAAATGGCTAAAATAGAGCCCAACCCAACCCAACCTAGCTTTAAAACTAGGTCTAGTGTTAAGTCTAGTATTAGTACTAAGGTTGGGTTGGGTTGGGCTCTATTTTAAGAGAGGTGTGGCTAAAATGGCTAAGACAGAACCCAACCCAACCTAGCCTTAGTACTAATACTAGACTTAGAACTAGAAACATTATTAACTAAAAACATTAAGGTTTATCCCAATCCAACCCAGTATTAGTTATGGAATCTAACCTAAATCATCATCATTCATTTTCAGCTGAAAGAAAATTTGTTTTGGCGGTTAGCTTCGAGAATGGAAATATTTTTTTGTTGAAAACGTTCGATGATGTTTCCCCGATACAGATAACAACCGGCCTACAATCCCCCGTTTGTATGGAATGGAGTAATTCAAGGGAATTACTCGCAATCGGAGGGATTGATAACGCCAGCCCAGAAAATGTATACATTAACATTTTAAAGTTTTATAATGAAAAGGGGACTTTAATTTATTCGACAGTTTTGCCTTATAACCAAGTGAGTTAATCAAATTGCTTCAAATTCGATTATTATTTATTTTTTGAATAATTTTAGGCTCCAATAACAGCTTTAACATGGGGCCATAACGATAAAAGACTCTTTTTAGCAACCGGAACTCACATCCACATCGCCTGGGTATCCAGGAGGATAGCTTCGTTACAATTAATGAGTAGATTAAAAATATACAACTCAATCCAACAAGAGACGCAATTAAGTTTGCTTCCGCTTCCGGCGAGGATCCGAAATTTAATCGGAAATCTTTTCGCCCAAACAATTCGGGTTAGAACTAATTATTTTTTTAAATTAAAATTAAATCTTTTTTCGATTTTTAGTGTTTCGTCCCGGAAATTTCGGCGTTACGAGATTTCGTTTCAAAACCGCCGTTAGGATCGGTGAGGTTGCATTGCACGATGATTAGGCACGATGAAGATAATAATCACGTTTCGTCCGGGACTTGTTATACTTTGTATTTGGAGTATTTGGGGGGGTTGGTTCCTTTGTTGAAAGGAAAAAGGACGAGTAAAATTAGGCCTGAGTTTGTTATTTTTGATCCGCAAGCGGAGGAGTATGGGTTTCAGCTTCAGTGGTCGCCGGAATCGAAAAGCTCGGGATCTTCGAGTTATTCGACGAGTGGGGGGAACTTGGCGAGTGATTCTTCTGATTCTGAGATGGATGATGGGTGCACTGGGTCGCCGAGGATGCAACGAAGGAAGAAGAAGAGGAATAAATCTTATACGAGGTTTGAAAAAAGCTCGGGGCCGAGTTCTGGGGATGCGGAGCCCGAGGATTTATCGTATGTTGATACTTTACCGGAGCATGTCCGCTTGGTTGAGGTGACCTCGAATATTTGGGGGACCAAATTTAAGATTCATGGGTTGGTGGATTCGGTTCCCGCGAATCTTGGGCAAGTCACCTACAAAACGTCGCTTCTTCATTTGCAACCGAGGCAAATGACTTTGGTTATAACGGAGTTAAGGGATGATTACCCGATAGTTCCTGATCCAAATTTCAACCCAAATTTGTTTTCGGAAGATGAAGAAGACTCCGACCCGAAAAATAAAAGCAGCTTACAAAAAGTTTCCTTAGAAAATTGTCCACCAATCGCTCCAATGTCCCCGAGGGGGAATCGCGTCTTAAGGCAGAAATTGTCAAATAACTACTTAAGCATCGATATTCCGAGATGCACCCCATCTTTGGCGAAACCGGAAAGTTACGAGGATGACTCAGAAAGGTCTTTTAGAAGCAGTAATTCCCGCCACGCCGTTTCGCCTCTTTGTTGCGAAGGTTCCGTGCCTTCGTTGCAATCCCCGAAGAACGCCGTAGCCCCGGGGGACATCATCTTCGATAGGCCCCCACCCCAAATCGTCCAAGACATAAAATCGTACAAAAACATCCCGCTCTCTTTAAATCTAAAAAAGAACCAAGAAGAACCAAAGAAAGAAATAAAAATAAAGGAATCCCAACCGGGTCCCTCGAACGATAACTCAATGTTCCACAACTTAATCCCAGCGGATTCGATGATCCGGAGTTGCAGCGTGGGTTATTTAGATTCCATGGTGGATGGGTTGGTTCCGAGCGATTTGGCACTCCAAATGTTGCGGAAAGAAGCCCCGAAAAGATTAGTCCTAGTCAATCGAAAACACAAGCACAAAAAGAACCATAAAAAACCTGCCATACACGAGCCCCCACAAGAACTAGTAAACCAAAAAAAATTAAAAAATTGCGGCAAATCGAAAAGCTTAGATTCAAGCGACTTACTTTGCAATTCGTTGGAGAGCATAGGAAATTTGCAAAAAGAAGTTAACCACCTCGAAGTAGTCCCAGAAATCAAAGCGACCACCTCAAACGAAACATCCCCGACATCAATTACGACTACGACCACAACCACAACCACATCAAACAATAACACAAACAAATTAAACAACATCAATAACAATAATAACAATTTAAATAATTTAAATAACTCCAAAAAAGAAAGTAACTCAAAATTAAGTTTCTTCGGTGCGAAATCGCCGTTATCCCGCCGAAAAAAAAATCACGAACTGAACGAGGAAAACAAACGGGGAAGAAGTAAAACCAAAAAATCGTCCCAAAACGAAACCGAAACCACCAAATCGAGTTCGCTTCACACTCACGCTTTGGCCACTTTGGAGAGTCTGTTGAATCGGCTACGTGAAGACGATAATAAGAAGGCGAGCGCCATGCAAAGTCCGAGATTGCCGAGGAGCTCACCCTCATCCCCTGCGCCGAGTAAAAAGGGAAAACGTCCGCAATCGGCCTCGCCTGTTCGCAAAAACATACTTTCCTCGCCGCTTTTGAGTAAGAAACATCGAAAATCGAAGCTTTTGGAGAGTTCCGATGATGAGGTTAATGCGTCTGGTGATGAGGTTTTTAATGGGGTTAATTATACTGATTTGGAAACGTTTCAAAAGGCGCAGTTAAGACAAAAGGTTGGTTAAAAAGTCTAAATCTGAATTATTCTAATTCTAGATCTTTTAATGATAGTGTTAGATTATAATAACTAAGTTGTTCTACAGTTCTATTGAACCGTTGGCACAAACAGATATTGAGCATAGAAGTTTATATTTTGCTAAAAATAGTGTAAAAATTGCCGCCAGGAGAGTTAAAATGAGTCACAAAGAATAGATATTGCTTTTAGAAGTTCATATATCGTTTGAAATTGTCGAAAAAGTATTGGCAGAAAAAAATACTGCCGATATAAATCTGTATTTTGCTGGAAATAGTCTAATGTCTGCCGTCAAGAGATTGAATACGGTTAACAGAAAATAGATGCCTTTAGTAGTTTATATATCCTTTTAAATTATCCAGAAATTGTTGGCAAAAACAGATACCGAACATAGAAGTCTATATTTTGCTAAAAATAGTCTAAAAACTACTGGTAGGAGACTAAATACAGTTGACAGAAGATAGATAATGTTTTAGAAATTCATATATTGCTTGAAACTGTCTAAAAACTGTTGGCAAAAACAACTACTCTATTTACAAGTCTATGTTTTGCTAGAAATAGTCTAAAAACTGCCGCCAGGAGACTAAATACGGGATAAGATAATATTGATATCTTAAAATTATCTCAAGGCGATTTCGTCAATTTCAAGTTCATCCAAACATACATATTCCAAAAATTCTAAACGTTGTAATAAAGTTTATTAATTTAAAGTGAAATTCCTCTTAATGAAGCTTTCTTCTAAGATATGAATCAAGAAAATATCTCTATTCGCTCAAAAGATATCCAAGAGAATGATAGATTTTGATTATAACAAATGAGATCTGTACTTAGAAGCAGGCTTAAGCGATTCTAAGAATTTGATGAATATACGTGATATTGGCTTTAAATTTGCGTGAATTGGGGATTCGTTTGAGATATTAATCACCAAAATATCTCTGTTTTTTCAAAAATTATGGAATATGAAGTATTTGAGTCGATTTTGCCAATTTCAAGTTCATTCAAACACCCATATTCCAAAAATTCTAGACGCCATAATGAAACAAACTAATTTGGAGTCAAATTCTGCTTAGTGAAGCTTTACTTTAAGATATCAATTATGAAAATGTCTCTATTCGCTCAAAAGATATCAAAGAGAAAGTTAGGTTTTGATTGTAACTAATGGAACCTGTACTTAGAAACAGGTTTAAGAGGTTCTAAGAATTTGATGAATATGCGTAATATTGGCTTTAAATTGGCGTAAATTGGGGATTCTTTTGAGATATTAATCACCAAAATATCTTTATTTTTTCAAAAGTTATGAAATATGAAGAATTCGAGTCGATTTTGCCAATTTCAAGTTCATTCAAACACCCATATTCTAAAAATTCTAGACGCCATAATGAAACAAACTAATTTGGAGTGAAATTCTGCTTAGCGAAGCTTTATTTAAGATATCAATCATGAAAATATTTCTATTCGCTCAAAAGATATCCAAGAGAATGATAGGTTTTGATTATAACAAATGGAATCTACTTAGAAGCAGGTTTAAGAGATTCTAAGAATTTGATGAATATGCGTGATATTGGCTCTAAATTGGCGCGAATTGGGGATTCTCTTGAGATATTAATCACGAAAATATCTTTATTTTTTCAAAAGTTATGGAATATGAAGAATTCGAGTCGATTTTGCCAATTTCAAGTTCATACAAACATCCATATTCTAACAATTCTAGACGCCGTAATGAAATAAACTTATTTTTATTGAAATTCTGCTTAGTGAAGCTTTACTTTAAGATATCAATAATGAAAATGTCTCTATTCGCTCAAAAGATATCAAAGAGCAAGTTAGGTTTTGATTGTAACTAATGGAACCTGTACTTAGAAACAGGTTTAAGAGGTTCTAAGAATTTGATGAACATGCGTAATATTGGCTTTAAATTGGCGTAAATTGGGGATTCTTTTGAGATATTAATCACCAAAATATCTTTACTTTTTAAAAGTTATGAAATATGAAGAATTCGAGTCGATTTTGCCAATTTCAAGTTCATTCAAAGACCCATATTCTAAAAATTCTAGGCGCCGTAATGAAATAAACTAATCTGGAGTGAAATTCTGCTTAGTGAAGCTTTATTTTAATATATCAATCATGAAAATATCTCTATTCGCTCAAAAGATATCCAAGAGAATGATAGGTTTTGATTATAACAAACGGAATCTGTACTTAGAAGCAGGTTTCAGAGATTCTAAGAATTTGATGAATATGCGTGATATTGGCTTTAAATTGGCGTAAATTGGGGATTCTTTTGAGATATTAATCACCAAAATATCTTTATTGTTTCAAAAGTTATGGAATATGAAGAATTCCAGTCGATTTTGCCAATTTCAAGTTCATTCAAACACCCATATTCTAAAAATTCTAGACGCCATAATGAAACAAACTAATTTGGAGTGAAATTCTGCTTAGTGAAGCTTTACTTTAAGATATCAATCATGAAAATGTCTCTATTCGCTCAAAAGATATCAAAGAGAAAGTTAGGTTTTGATTGTAACTAATGGAACCTGTACTTAGAAGCAGGTTTAAGAGGTTCTAAGAATTTGATGAATATGCGTGATATTGGCTTTAAATTGGCGAAAATTGGGGATTCTTTTGAGATATTAATCACCAAAATATCTTTATTGTTTCAAAAGTTATGGAATATGAAGAATTCCAGTCGATTTTGCCAATTTCAAGTTCATTCAAACACCCATATTCTAAAAATTCTAGGCGCCGTAATGAAATAAACTAATTTGGAGTGAAATTCTGCTTAGTGAAGCTTTATTTTAATATATCAATCATGAAAATATCTCTATTCGCTCAAAAGATATCCAAGGGAATGATAAATTTTGATTATAACAAATGCAATCTGTACTTAGAAGCAGATTTAAGAGATTCTAAGAATTTGATGAATATGCGTGATATTGGCTTTAAATTGGCGTAAATTGGAGATTCTTTTGAGATATTAATCACGAAAATATCTTTATTTTTCCAAAAGTTATGGAATATGAAGGATTCGAGTCGATTTTGCCAATTTCAAGTTCATTCAAACACCCATATTCTAACAATTTTAGACGCCGTAATGAAACAAACTAATTTGAAGTGAAATTCTGGTTAGTGAAGCTTTATTTTAAGATATCAATCATGAAAATATCTCTATTCGCTCAAAAGATATCCAAGGGAATGATAAATTTTGATTATAACAAATGCAATCTGTACTTAGAAGCAGATTTAAGAGATTCTAAGAATTTGATGAATATGCGTGATATTGGCTTTAAATTGGCGTAAATTGGAGATTCTTTTGAGATATTAATCACGAAAATATCTTTATTTTTCCAAAAGTTATGGAATATGAAGGATTCGAGTCGATTTTGCCAATTTCAAGTTCATTCAAACACCCATATTCTAACAATTTTAGACGCCGTAATGAAACAAACTAATTTGAAGTGAAATTCTGGTTAGTGAAGCTTTATTTTAAGATATCAATCATGAAAATATCTCTATTCGCTCAAAAGATATCCAAGGGAATGATAAATTTTGATTATAACAAATGCAATCTGTACTTAGAAGCAGGTTTAAGAGATTCTAAGAATTTGATGAATATGCGTGATATTGGCTTTAAATTGGCGTAAATTGGAGATTCTTTTGAGATATTAATCACGAAAATATCTTTATTTTTCCAAAAGTTATGGAATATGAAGGATTCGAGTCGATTTTGCTAATTTCACGTTCATTCAAACACCCATATTCTAACAATTTTAGACGCTGTAATGAAACAAACTAATTTGGAGTGAAATTCTGGTTAGTGAAGCTTTATTTTTAGATATCAATCATGAAAATATCTCTATTCTATATGAAAATATCTCAAAAGATATCCAAGAGTTATATTTTAAGTACTTTAGTAATCTATCATTCGTGCCAGAAGTCAAGGCCCCTCACTTTAGAGATCGATATTTTTGAAATCGCTCGATGAAAAAAATTGCGGTAAAATTTTTGTTAACATTTTTGTGTAGTGCAGCTTAATTTGGAAATGTTCTGATATGAGGCTTTTCTTTTATCGCTTCTTATTAATTAATTGAAAAAAGTATCCGATTTTTGAAAGTGCTGATAACTTCGGCTACTTCGCGATTTTTTTTCTCACAAACTATTTCCGTAATTTTTCAAATTAACCTATGATTCGCAGAAATGTTCATTGGTTACAATAAATTTTACCACATTTTTCTTCATCAAGCAATTTCAAAGATATCGATCTCTAAAGCTAGGGACCTTGACTTTTGGCACTGATAACTTCACCATCAACCCGATTTTTTTTTTTATTTTTATAAATAATTTTCAGTTAAAAAGAGTTAAAATCGAACCAAACGGAACGAATGTAAATACCCATCCGATTCCTCAAAGGCGAGAATTCGTCATGCATAATAAAGCTCCGATGTGGAACGAAAGTAGCCAAGTTTACCAGCTTGATTTCGGAGGGAGAGTGACTCAAGAATCGGCTAAAAATTTTCAAATCGAATTTAGAGGAAAACAGGTTGGTTTAATTAATTTGGTGTTAATTAGAGATTATTTTTGATTGTTCAAGGTGATGCAGTTTGGTCGTATCGATGGAAATGCGTACACTTTGGACTTTCAGTATCCGTTTTCGGCACTCCAAGCATTCGCTGTAGCCTTAGCAAACGTAACGCAACGGCTCAAATAGAAAGGAAATTATTTGATTAATATATTTTTGGGTTAATTTCAAATTTTCGAAGCGCAACGTACCGCATACATATCCGAGTAAGAAAAATCATCGTTCGAAACATTTCATTAAAAAAAAATAATCAGTAAAAATAAATTTTTTAAAAAATTAGTGCCAATAATTTAAAAAAAAATTCTTTTTACATCGATAATTATGATTAAAGTTTAAACGAAACGAAAGGAATTGTCCTCATTCATTTATTAATTTATTAAAAATTAATTTGTTTAAGCAGGGTGCAAAAGAATTTAAATGATATTTTTCGTTTTATTTGATTTAATTTTTTTTTGTAAAAATAAAAATAACATAAACGTAAAAAAGAAATCTCGACGTATTTTAATGTCTATGCTTATTTTGTAATAAAATTGTACATACGTATACCGTCCGTTAAGAAGGAAAAACTAAGCACAGAGCACATTTTTATTCGTAACTAAAAAAAAAGAAAATTAGTAAAAAAAAATGCGAATCGAGACTAACTTCGCATAACTTTAACTTAAGTATATTATAAATTGTTTATGTAGATTTGTCGTTGTGTTTCTTAAATAAAAAAAGGAAACTTTTTTGATTAGAATCGACCGGGATTTAGTGCAATACTTGTTAAATAAAAAAAATTGAATTAAATGTTAAACTCTCTTATTTAAATTTAATTGAATTACTTAACTATTAATACTAGTTTAAAGTTAGATTTTTTTGATAAATTAGCACCACTTTTATAAGACGCAAAAACCGAGAATAAAAGAAAATTGTTCGTTGCTTTAAATGTTTACCCCCCCTAATTGTATCAAAAAATAAACAAAATATTATGTTAATAAAAAGAATTAAAGAAATCTCGTTGCTTTGCCACGTTTGTTACGTAAATGTCCTTGTAAAAGCTTTCGTTTTATCAATGTTATAATCTCTAAGATTTTTTCTTTTGTTGTGATTGGATTCGTGTGCAAATAAAAAAAATTATAAAATTCACATTTTTATTATTTTTTATAAATTCAATTAAAATTGATTCAATTTTTTCTTCCTTTCCATAAACTCTTGAATGTCTCGGATCATTTCCGGTGTCAAAACGACCCCGTTTCCTTTCACCACGCTTCCGGTCAAACGAAATCTCACCACCAAAGTGTTAATGTGTCTTCTTAGAACTTCGGGGTCGATTTTCTTTTCGGTGAATTTATTTTGAAATTCTTTTATGCACGATTTCACTGAATAACGATATGTCCCGTCGGATTTCTTTTTACCATTGCGAAAATATGACTCTAAAATGAAACGTTTCTCTTCTAAAGTGTAAGGCATTTCCGCAAGGTGATGATATTTTGTGTTACGCCTAAAGTTATTGATTTTTAAGTGGATTCTTGTGGCGACATCTATATGTTAATAGTAAAGTTTTTGTGATGTACAAATTAATTAATAATGTTTTAAATATTCTGGGATTTTGATGGTTCTAGAATTTAATGGTTATTTTTAATTTCGGAGTGTTAAGCGTAGTTATTGATTTTTATGCGAAATCCAGTGGCGGCATCTATATATTAAATACGAAATTAATCCGATTTTCTCTGATTATGAAAAATGACGAAAGAAATGTATAGTTATGATCTTGATACAGAGAGGGCGGGTATACATTCTTCCAAAATGAACGATTTCTTGTTAATATATCACATCCAGCGCGTTGCCTGCAAGCGATTTCGACGATGTGAGGCGAAATCATTTCTTATAAATCCTTCTATAAGACGATTTTATTCTCATTTCGTCGAGGTCGCTAGCGGCCGAGGCGACATATTCTTGCAAAATGAAGGATTTCTTGTTAATACATCATAGCCAACGTCTCGCCCGCAAGCGACCTCGGCGATTTAAGGACAAATCGTTCCTTGTATATCTTAGTAAACATATAAAGTCTCCGATATGACGATTTTATTCCCAATCCGCCGAGGTCGCTTGCGGGCGGGGCGCTACAATCTTCCAAAATGAACGGTTTTTTGTTGATACATCATATTCAGTACCTCGTCTGTAAGCGATATCGGCGTTTTGAAGCGAAATCGTTCCTTATATATCATAGTAAATATGTAAAGGCTCTTATATGACGATCTTATTTCTATTTCGCCGAGGTTGCTTGTGGCAGAGGCGCTACATTCTTTCAAAATGAACGATTTCTTGTTAATATATCACATCCAGCGCGTTGCCTGCAAGCGATTTCGACGATGTGAGGCGAAATCATTTCTTATAAATCCTTCTATAAGACGATTTTATTCTCATTTCGTCGAGGTCGCTAGCGGCCGAGGCGACATATTCTTGCAAAATGAAGGATTTCTTGTTAATACATCATAGCCAACGTCTCGCCCGCAAGCGACCTCGGCGATTTAAGGACAAATCGTTCCTTGTATATCTTAGTAAACATATAAAGTCTCCGATATGACGATTTTATTCCCAATCCGCCGAGGTCGCTTGCGGGCGGGGCGCTACAATCTTCCAAAATGAACGGTTTTTTGTTGATACATCATATTCAGTACCTCGTCTGTAAGCGATATCGGCGTTTTGAAGCGAAATCGTTCCTTATATATCATAGTAAATATGTAAAGGCTCTTATATGACGATCTTATTTCTATTTCGCCGAGGTTGCTTGTGGCAGAGGCGCTACATTCTTTCAAAATGAACGATTTCTTGTTAATATATCACATCCAGCGCGTTGCCTGCAAGCGATTTCGACGATGTGAGGCGAAATCATTTCTTATAAATCCTTCTATAAGACGATTTTATTCTCACTTCGCCGAGGTCGCTAGCGGCCGAGGCGACATATTCTTGCAAAATGAAGGGTTTCTTGTTAATACATCATAGCCAACGTCTCGCCCGCAAGCGACTTCGGCGATTTAAGGACAAATCGTTCCTTGTATATCTCAGTAAACATATAAAGTCTCCTATATGACGATTTTATTCCCAATCCGCCGAGGTCGCTTGCGGGCGAGGCGCTACAATCTTCCAAAATGAACGGTTTTTTGTTGATACATCATATTCAGTACCTCGTCTGTAAGCGATATCGGCGTTTTGAAGCGAAATCGTTCCTTATATATCATAGTAAATATGTAAAGGCTCTTATATGACGATCTTATTTCTATTTCGCCGAGGTTGCTTGTGGCCGAGGCGCTACATTCTTTCAAAATGAACGATATATTGTTAATACATCGTATCCAGCGCGTTGCCTGCAAGCGATGTCGACGATGTGAGGCGAAATCATTTCTTATAAATCCTATTTAAATTTAACATTTAACATTTAAATTTAGAAGAAAAGAAAGCTCTTCAAGTTTTATTATTAAAATACAAACATTTATTCCATATAGAAGGACAAAAATTAACTTTTACTCACACAATAAAGCATCGTCTTAACCTTAAAGATAATAGACCTGTTTATGTCCGAAATTATCGACAACCTATCGAGACAAAAAAGGAAATAAAAAATCAAACTATGGAACTCTTACGACAAGACATCGTGAAAGAAAGCGTCTCACCTTGGAACGCGCCTGTTCACATAGCAACGACTCAAAAAGACAGAAGAGTTAAAAACCGAATGGTGGTCGACTTCCGACAATTGAACGAAAAAATGATAGAAGACAAATACCCAATACCAAATATCGCTGATATACTGGATAAATTGGGTAGGGCAAATTATTTTACCTCCCTCGATTTGGCATCAGGCTACCACCAGGTCGAAATGGAACCGGAAGATAGAGAGAAAACAGCATTCAGTACCGAACAGGGTTAGATATAGCCCCTGTAAGATTTAATACTGTTTCTGGAAGATTTGAAATGCTTTCAGAAGACTCGAGAAGATTCCAGAAGACTTGATACTACTTCTAGAAGATTTAAAATGGTTACAAAAGTCTCGATATTGGCTCAGGTAGGCTTAATATTGCTTCTAGAAGATTTAAATTGCTTCCAAAACATTTGGAATGCTAACAAAAGATTTGATATTGCTGCCAGAATACTTAACATTGCGTCTATAATTCTTGAAATGCTTCCAGAAAATTAATTTATTTGGTGCCAATCGTATTTTCATTGCAAATCTTTTTTAATGCTCCCAGACTTCTAAACGATAAATCTTCTTTCATGAAATCCCGGCATGAACCCGGAATATTCTGGGACTGGACTGAAACTGAAATGTACAAGTATCTTAAAATTGAGATACCATTCCTAAGATGACTAATTGTTTAATTCTTAAGATTTCAAGGCATTAAAGATGGTATTTGCACCTCCTAGCGGTCATCTCAGAATCCTGAAAATAATTTCCTGTATTTTCTCTTAGCCACTTTAGTCATAAAGTTTTTTCCTGCATGTCTGCTGTCAAATAATTTTTAGTATTTTCTCTTAGCCACGACTTTATGATTAAAAAAATCTTTTCCTGCAAGTTTAACTATCGACTTACAGAGTCTTTTAGCAATTTGCAACCGCTGGTTCAGCGGACCGCAACCATTCAAGTTAACATTTTTTTTAATATATCCGTTCTTGTCTACGATAAAAGGACTTACTTTCGAAAATAAGTTTTGGTGGAAACAGCTAATAAAGGTAAATAGGTTATTTCGTCAGTTTCTAGTTAGTTAATCCCTTTTTTCTGTATTTGCCGATGTTGAAGGATGTCAAAGTATTATTTCAAATCAGAATATTGTCGTTGTTAATGGCGTTAGTTGCTAGTTTCAGATTTCTAAATATATAATACTGTAGAAGTGAGTTTGTAAATATAATTATATTAGACATTTTATTACTGATTGCGCAAGTGAGGAATAATCTTGGGATTAAATGAGAACACAAGCTGAGTAACTCATCTCCACAAAGCTCGAAATCAAGTAGAGGATTATCAAAATTTATGTGGAAATACAGATGGCTCAAACGGTTCGTCGTTTTAACTACACTGAGGTCACTCTGGAAGTGCTGCCAATGAAACGGCAGATGAGCTAATGTTAAAGCGTTTTTAGGACCAGAACCAGCAATTTGTGTAAGATTTACGATGCCCAAATAGAGGATTCGAAGAATTCTGCAGCTAACTGATTTATCTTTAGATCGTCAGTGGTACATCTAACACAATCTTCGTAGCTTCATAAGCGCAAGTTTTTGAAAATAAGTATGGGTGCTGGATAGTGAAAAAACTGAATTGGGAAAAGATTCAAACGACGAATGACTGTTCTCAAAACAAAAGTGACATGAAAAACGTCCATGTATCTGGCGCCTATGGTTAATTTGCAATAGAAATGCCTTATATCAACAGTGCTTACACCTTCACAAGCAATATTTGGTCTATAATTGAAATTTTTTCAACTTTTGAAATGAACATTTTGTATCCTAGCAGTATTTGGTATTTTGGAAGCAAAATCAAATTGTATTAACAATTTCGTGCCTTTTGCAATAAAAATGTCTTCTTTAAGAGTTTGCATTTTCAAACATTTTTTTGCCAGTAGTTTTACAAACGGTATCAAGCCTTTTGGAATCATTTAAAATCTTCTAGAAATAGTATCAAGTCTTTTAGCTGCAGTATAAAATCTTGTGGAAGCAGTTCAAGCCTTCTGAAAGCTATGTTAAAGCTTCTAGAAGCATTATCAAGTCTTCCAGAGGTAGTATCAACATTTTTGAAAGCAGTTCAAGGCTCATGGTAGCTATCAAGTTTGTTTTAAGCAGTATCAGACACCGAAAAAACGAAAGGTGAAGTTTAATATTGGTCTCGAATCGGGGGCGGAGCAAAACGTTTTTCTCACACATAAAAATTCGTACAGCTGGTCACTGACATGCTGTCAAATCACCATTTTGGCTCGAATCGTTTGAATACATAGATATCATGAACCGCGGTACTTTAGTAATCTAGGGAGTTTAATACAAATCTCTTATTTGGCAAAGAAACCCGGACTCTCAGTCCGGTGCGAGCACTCACGTCAAAAAAAAAATGCGCGTGTACTGGAGGGTTAAATATGGCAAACTTTAAGATTTTTTTACGTCTCAAATACAGCAGGTTTATAACGCAGAATACTTCAATGAATTAACAAATATGTGTACTTCAATCAGGGGGTGTGCACTAAGATAGGATTTGTTTATACCAGGGTATGCTTTCTTGATAGGTATAAAATAACGACGGAATTTTGTTTATTATTACAATCCATTAGATGGTGCTGCCTACACAATTCACCAGCAATTTGCAATCTACGTTAGCAACCGTTAATAATTAATTGTCATAACTGACTTTTATTTTATTTCGTTTATGTCTACAGTAATTGATAGAAGTGTGGAAAGATAATATCAACGAAATTATATAACTGGAGGTGCATATAAACAATCAACGATCAACGAATATTTGCGGAGAGGTGAATTGCTTGCAAAAATTTTGTTACATACTATGGAGGCATATGATAAAGACAGCGAGTCCAAGAATATGACAACGATTCTTCCAGTAATCGTTGTTAGTCATTGTTCTTTAAAGAGAAATAAAATAAAACTTATTTAATAAACCATTGTTGGTTTTTATCAATTAAAGTTAGAAGTAGAAATCTAAATATACATAAATATGTAAGTTATATAGTATTCAAATTTCGGGGTTTATTGAAATTACTTTTATAACAATCCCCTTGGCGGCGCTGCTTTTAACTTGGTCGTTAAAATAGAGGGGAGAAATGCTTCTATATAAGTATTAAATATTTTCTATGGTTTATACTATGGTGACGTCACAAATTAGTTCAGGGACACGTACCACACGAAGGCTCTGATGGTCGTTATTTTCTAGAAACTGTTTTACCAGCGGGATATTTCTAAATATTAAAAATTTGACTTTTGATTTGAACCTTACATTGTGTAGGATTATGTATTTGTTTAATAGTGTATCTGTCGTATCCATAGAGTCGTATCTGTTTAAAGTAAAGATGACAGCGTTTATTTAATGTTATGAATTAAGTTATTCGCTAGATAATAACGTTGATTATATTTGGAATGCGAGTTTAAAGTTTAGATAGGTAAACAGAATAGTTGCAAGGTTAAATATTTCCCAGATATTTATTTTGTACCTTTAGTCAGATAATAAGTTCAAGAACCCTTACCATCATTACCCTCTCTTAACAAGTAGATATTCTAAAGGTATGTTAAAAGTTAGTTAGTTGTAATATTTTTGTAACAAGTTTTTGTTGTGAACTTGAACAAAAGAAATGAAGTTACGGGCGTGTTCTGTAGCCGGCTGTAAAGACAAGACATCGAATAGGCAGATTTCCAAATCCTGCAGTGAATATGCCAAGATTTGAAAAGTGGATTGAAGTTTGTCGTAATGAGAAATTGAACACTATACTTCCAAAAAAAAAATATATGATAATTATCGAGTTACCCTTAGAAAAAAGCTCCACAACAGATGCAAGTGCATTATCAATACCGCAAAATGAAATATTAATGGCTAAGTTATTAATTTCTAATCTTGTACCAATTAAACTGATGCTGTTATAAAAATTATAGAAGCTGAATCATATGTATTAGGACCAAGTACATCAAAAAATGCTAGCCTATCTATATATTATACCAGATGAAAAAATGTTATCATGTAAGATAAATTTTTATTTTAAATTATTATAAATTATTATAAATTTTTATTTTTATTAAATGTGTTAAATCACAATGTAATAATTTGATGAATTTTTATTGCTTCAATATTTTCAATTTCATTTGAAAAAGGGCATAAAGGTTCTCTATTGCAAGAAGTTGGAGTTCAAAGACAGAAGGATTTGTCACCAAAAGCACGAAAATTATATAAAAAAGCTACTCATTATAAAAGATTAGTGTCTAAACAGAAACAAAGAAATGTTATTATAAAAAACAGACTAGCTCATCTAGAAAATATGAACAGAAACGAACTGATCGAACATATTCTAGCCCCATACAGCACAACAGTGACAACATTTATGAAAAGTCAGTTACGAAACTGTTTATTGAAAAGCCATGGTAGACGGCATACTCTTGATGATAAAGTATTGGCATTGGTTTTGTTTAAACAAAGTCGTAGGGCATATAAATTATTGTCAAAATTCTTTGCACTACCAAGTGCAAAAACTATGAGTACTCTATTATCTAGAGTTCCTGTAAAACCAGGTGTATGTAACTCCATTTTTCAAAGAATAAGAAGTGTCACGAATGAACTACAACCTGAAGACAGATGCTGTTCTTTGATATGGGATGAAATGAAAATTCATTCTCAATTATTTTTTAATAAAAGTAATAAAGAAGTAATAGGGTTTGAAAAGCAAGGAAATGAACCATCAAATTTTAGTATTTTTGTTGAGGGGTATCAATAGGAATTGGAAACAAACTATTTGTTATTTTTTTACCCAAAATGCTACAAATACTGTTACTTTAGTCCGGCATATTAAAAATATTTTAACCAAATGTGGTGACTGTGGACTTGATGTAGTAGCCACCATCAATTAATAGCAAATTCTAAAGCAGATGCTATCACCGCACTTACTAAAAGGTATTCGAAATCGGTTAGTTGAAAAAAATTTAACCTACATGAGAGAAGGTCAACAATATACAGCAAAATGGCAACACATATTGGATGCTTACTGCATCGATAAACCGTCTAACGAATTTCGTGCTATGCCAAAACTGAAGGATGACCATGTAATCCCAGGCAAAATACCTGTAATGAATGTGACGTGTGCTACCCAAACATTTAGTTACACTGTAGCTTCAGTAATGGCAGTATTTGTACGATCAGGTAGCAAAATAATAATTCTTACTAATATTTGTAGAATGATACAATTAGTGGTGATACAAACAGGTACAACTAGTGCAGATGGAAAAAAATTGGAGCAGTCTGCAATGGACACTATATACATAATAAAATTTTTCAATGATTTATTTGACAGTGTCAATTCCAATCAGCTTGCGCTAAACACAAACAGACCATTGCGTTGTGCAGTAACGGCAGAATCACCTCATATTCAGTTTTGGCATAATGCTAAAAAAAATGTTATCAACAATGAAATTTGTAGACAAGAAAGGCAACAGATCAACACCTCCATCAATCAAGAATTGGATTGTTACATTGAATAGTTTGGGCATTTTCAAATATTTGCAAGAAAATTATGGTATATCCAGTCTAAAAACACGGCTATTGAACCAAGATCCCATAGAAAATTTTTTTGGGCAAATGAGACAACATTCTGGACGAAACATCAATCCGGCTCCAGTTAATTTTATTGGAAATTTTAAGACATTAATGATTAATAATTTCGTTAGCAGTCACTCACTGGGTGCAAATTGTAAAAATGAAGATGGAACTAAATTAATACATAATGTTAGTCAGTTCCTTACATCTGATGCAACGGAAGAAGAATTTATTCCTCATACAATAAAATTTCCTGCGATTCCAACAGCAACATATATGCCATATGTTAATACAATCGCAGTGGGCTATATTAGTGGCTTTCTTGCCAAAAAAGTTGCTGGATTTTACAAATGTGAAATTTGCAAGGAAAATATTTTAAGTAATGATAAAATTCAAGAGTGGCATGATTTGGTGTCAGAAAAGGATTTCACACCCTTGGCTCCCAGATTGATGTATTGTACAAAAAATTTTATTCGAGCGTTATATATTTCATACAATATTATTATGTATTTAGTACCCAGAGTATGTTTTCAAAAAGGTTACTTTCACACGTTACATAATTATCTAACACATCAAGTGGATTTTAATTTCTCAGTTTGTGAACATACACAAGAAATTATCAACAACATTTTACATCAATTTCTATTTTTTTGTTTATTTAATTGGACAAATGGTGTAAACCGAATTCTTAATGGCAAAGATGTGCGCACCAAATATCCTAATGATCCAATATGCACTCAGGCTCATAATTTACAAAGAAAACGTAGATCATAAATATAAAGTTATTATTGTTTTTCCATTCTAGTACAATGTAAATGCTTATTAATAATATTTTTTTATTTACTATGGTGTATAATTTTTAACTTTACTAACAGATACACACTCAAATACATTCCAACATCTTTAGCATTAATTTAATGCATTTTATATACCCAGTAAACTTTAAATTAATACTATCTTCTTACTATATAAGAGGAAAATGCTGTGAAATTTATAGCTATATCACTGTAAAATTAAAATCTATTATACTTATATTTTACAAAAACTTTCAAACAAATACAACTAAATAAGTACAATAGATTGATTAAAGTTTTACAGTGATAAAACTAAATTGTACAGCATTTTTCTCAGTGTACATTAAAAAAATAGTTATAGATGTAATTTAAAGAAACCGCTGCATATACAGGGTGTCTCACGTAACTGGTTCATTAGAACTTTTTTAGGTTCCACTATTCGTAGAGGCTTGAAATTTTGGTAACATGGGTTGTTCATTCCGATCTATTAACCTAAAATATTTTTAAGATGGCCGCCACTTCCGGTCTACCGGAAGTAGACTTCAACTTCGTTATTTTAAATGGAATGCTATAGTTTTTATTACACCATTCAATTATACATAAGAAAATATGTTGACTTTGATAACAGTTGTTGGTGCCTACCGTTTTTTGTTTTCGAGTTATTTTGATTTTAAGTGTTTTTTGGCAAATATCACCATGCTCTTTACAAGCCCATATCTCAGCCAACGTTAACTCAAAAACGTTTTGCATTGGTGCGATAACTCTTCATATGCTGCTAAGTAGATAGTCATTTGTTATATCAGTATATCTTATACAGGCTGGTCAAAAATTGAGTTACCGTTTCTCTGTATTCAATTGCGTGAAAGTCGAACATTTTAAATGGAACGCCCCATATTTTCATACCCTATCAGAAAGGAAATTTAATTCTCTACAAATTATCTATAAATATTCCTATACCTATTTATTATAGTTTTCTTGCTATTGAGGAATTTATCACAATCATAGGTAAAATGCTAGAAACCGTCTGTGTTTTTGTTAGAAGGTCATGACATTTTGACAGTTTTTTGTTTAATTTATTTAAATTATTATTAGTATTATTTCTACAATGAACTGTGATTGAATAAACTTTAGATTGTTAGCTGTAATTTACCA
This sequence comes from Onthophagus sagittarius, assembly GCA_036711965.1. NCBI lineage: Eukaryota > Metazoa > Arthropoda > Insecta > Coleoptera > Scarabaeidae > Onthophagus > Onthophagus sagittarius. The sequence goes on along the minus strand of JASERS010000010.1, from coordinate 17,072,803 downwards.
AAAATAACCAAAAGAAAACCGAATAAATGAAACAATGAAAAACAACAATTTAATGATAAAAATTAAAATCAATAACATAAAAGAATGAAAAACTGAAAATTACAAAAATAAATTATGGGAATTTAATTCTCTACAAACTATTTAGATACTTTCCTGCGCCTATTTGTTGTAGTTGCCCTCATATTTGGAAATTAATGGAAGCATGGAATGCTGGAAGCTTCTTGTTTTTATGTTAGAAAGCCATGGAGTTTTGATAGCTTTTCAACCATATTTATGTTATTGTTATCATTACTTAGTTGTGTCATCACTTACTGCTGTTAATGTCTTTGAATATCATGGCGAATTATTCCCACGCCAACATTCTAAATTCGTCTTATATTTCTTATATTTTATTTTTGGAAAGATCAAAATAACAAGAAAACATAAATTTCTATAACCAGCAGCTTAAGATAATAGAATAAATGTTTTGTCATATTTTATTGCTTTACCAAATTCTTCGGTAAGAGGTGCTTCGGTCGATTTAGATGAATAATATTTTACAAAAAAGCACCGTAAATAAATAAACTGAACTCTCTAGGAACATCTCGCGCATCATTACGTCGAATATTACGCCATATCATTGTTTTTCATTGTTTCATTTATGCGTTCTACTGCTGGTTATTTTTGGCAAATAAAAGCTAACAAACTCAAGTTTATTCAATCGCAGATCATTATAGAAATAATACCAATGATAATTTAAATAAATTAAACAATAAACTGTCAAAATATCATAGCCTTCTAATAAAAACACGACCGGCTTCCAGCATTTTGTGTAGGATTTTGATAAAATACTCAATATGAAGAAAACTATAATAAATAGGTATAGCAATATTTATAGATAATTTGTAGAGAATTAAATTCCCGTTTAGATAGGTTAAAAGGATATGGTGCGTTCCATTTAAAATTTTCGACTTTCTCGCAATTGAATACAGCGATATGGTAATTCCATTTTTGACCACGCTGTATAAGGTACATTGATATAACAAGTGACAATCTATTTAACAGCATATGACGAGTTATTGTACCAATGCAAAACATTTTTGAATTAACGTTGGCTGAGATATGGGCTTGTAAAGACCATGGTGATATTTGCCAAAAAACACTTAAAATCAAAATAACTCGAAAACAAAAAACGATAGGTACCAACAACTGTTATCAAAGTCAACATATTTTCTTACGTGTAATTGAATGGTGTAATAACAACTATAGCATTCCATTTAAAATAACGAAGTTGAGGTCTACTTCCGGTAGACCGGAAGTGGTGGCCATCTTGAAATTATTTTAGATTAATAGATCGGAATGAACAACCCGTGATACCGAAATTTCAAGCCTCTACGAATAGTGTAACCCAAAAAAGTTCTAATGAACCAGTTACGTAAGACACCCTGTATAAAGTCTCCTATATGATGATTTTATTCTCATTCCGCCGTGGTTGCTTGCGGGCGAGGCGCTACAATCTTTCAAAATGAACGATTTTTTATTGATACATCATATCTAGCACCTCGGCCGTAAGCGGCCTCGGCGATTTAAAATCAAGTCGTTCCTTGTACATCTTAGTAAATATATAAAGTCTTCTATAAGACGATTTTATGTTCACTTCGCCGAGGTCACTTGCGGCCGAGGCGCTACATTTTTCCAAAATAAACAATTTCTTGTTAATACATCATATCCAGTGCCTCGCCTGTAAACGACCTCGGCGATTTGAAGCGAAATCGTTCCTTATATATCATAGTAAATATATAAAGTCTCTTATATGACGATCTTATTTCTATTTCGCCGAGGTCTTTTGTGGCCGAGGCGCTACATTCTTCCAAAATGAACGATATATTGTTAATACATCATATCCAGTGCGTTGCCTGCAAGCGATTTCGACGATGTGCGGCGAAATCATTTCTTATAAATCTTAGTAAATTTATAAATCCTTCTCTTTATTCTCACTCCGCCGAGGTCGCTTGTGGGCGAGGCACTACTTTTTTCCAAAACGAACGATTTCTTGTTAATACATCATATCCAACGCTTCGCCCGCAAGCGACCTCGGCGATTTGAGAACAAGTCGTTCCTTGTATATCTTAGTAAATATATAAAGTCTTCTATATGATGATTATATCGTTAGTCCGCCGAGGTCGCTTGCGGTCGAGGCGCTACAATCTACCAAAATGAACGATTTCTTGTTAATACATCATATCCAACGCCTCACTCGCAGGCGACCACGGCGATTTGAGGACAAATCGTTCCTTGTATATCATAGTAAATATATAAAGTCTTCTATAAGATGATTTTACTCTCACTTCGCCGAGGCTATATTTTTCCAAAATGAACGATTTTTATACGAAATTGTATAAAATGTTATAGCCTTGCAACAATAGTATTCAAATCACTAACACTAGCACTAACTCTACAACTATCACTAAAACCATTACTACAACTATCAAAATATTCATCAAAATGAAAAAAATGTTCGAACATCGAACCAGTTTCTGGAAAACATTTTTTCAACGGACACCCGAAAAATTAAAAAGGCAAAACCCGAAAGTTTCTTGTTTTTGATCTGGTATTAACCTTAGATGATAGTTCTAGTGTTGTATTGTTATAAAATAATAATAATCTTTATTTCCAAAATTTACAGAAGACGATACTATTAATAACAGTATTCGAAAAATTTCAATAGAATTTCAAATTTACATTTACATCATTCCATATGAGGCATATTTTATGGGTTGGGTTTGGTTAGGTTGGATTGAGCATATCACCGTGGCTGAAACGGAAATGGGGCGACGCTAACTACCATGTCAGCCAATTTATAGATAGCCATGGATGTTTAAAACCCTTTTTTATAAGGACAAACAAGTCGCAGATGATAAATGATAAGAAACTGAGAAAAATTGGATGGCGATTTCTTGTTGTTGTTGTTTTTTTTTGAGCGGAGTGGGTAAAAGGGAGAGAATCAGGAGTACCTAGGAGGAAAAAATAAGACTGTAGCTTGTCCAGCTCTTCAGTTAGGTACCTTAAAGTTATGAATTATTGACGATTACCTCAGTTCAATCCAATGTAAGAGATGGTAAGTTGGGTTGGGTTGAACTCCAATTTCATACCATTTAATATTATTATTTAGTTTAAGTTTTCAAAAAACTTAGAGGATTCGTTGAATTGGGTGTGGTTTGGTTCTGTGGTGAGGCCGTCACTGAACGACTTCAACCTCTAGTAATTACCGCTGCCACCAGAAACAGTATTTCGCGCTACCTAATTCTTAGTCTGAAGGACTCCTACCTGATCCTATCTATTCAAACAAGATTAAATGGCAAGCGCGCGATCACTATTTCAGAATCGTGGATTCTTGCACTAAGGCTCTCAGGAAATGTGAAATAAAACGACTACTGTTCTAACCACACTTAATCTATATTTACAAAAATAACAAAAAAAAGTAAGACACAAAGTTAATCTTAAAAAACTACCTACGTGAATACCCGATGTTACTTAAGGAGTCAAAACAAAATTAAAAATGAAAATAACCTGTCTGAACCTAATCCTACAGCGAACTCTCGTTGACCGATAAATGATAGGGAGAACTGGCAAACAGACTTACCCCGGACGTGTATTCCAATCTGGTGGTCTCGGTGATGGGTCGCAACCTGGATCCTGTTGGAATCTTCTCGGGATAATCCGGGAAGATTTCTTCTACACAAACACACCAAATCCTCAAGTGAACACGATTTCCAACACGACGCGGACGCCCGAATCAGAAGAAAGTTGCCCTTGAAGTTGAGTCAAAGTTCTCGATTTCGACGGGACTTAGAATTGGCGTTAAAGCGAATCTAAGTTTCGGTCTAACAGAGCGCTGGTTGAGTATTGGTTCGAAATCTTTCTAAAAAGATATCTTCCGAAGTTGAATTGAAACTAAGTTCAGAATTCTCTAATTATGACGTGTGCAAGGCCTTAAGTAACCTCGGGTCTTGGAGGGGTGCAAAACCTTCATTAGGCGTTCCCTAACGTCTGGACATCCCCGACACCTGGGGCCAATCCAAAATACGGGGCGGATATTTTACAATAATTTTCTGAGCCAATGAGGGAATTTGTGGAAGGGAAGAATTCCTCGCCCATAAGCCCAGAAAATAACATCCGCCACTAACTAATCCCAAAAATCGTCACGTAATTTCCAAACAGTGGAAACCATCAAATTTTTACGTGATCTAACGTCTAAGTTTTTAACGACTTCTTCGTGTCGATTCGCATCTCCCCTCCATCAAACTGCGGATACATAATTTTTAACAAAATTTAACACGAAGCCTGGTCTCTATACCGGACGTCGTTAACTTGAGACGTGATTTTTAGTTTCTAAAATAACGAAAGGCTGCACTCTAGGAATTTCTAATTCGAATGGTTATTTCTTAAAACCGTTAAATAATTTTCGAATTATTACAGTTCTGATTGCGTTGAGTTCCAACTTTATAGAATTCAATATGAGGAATATTATGGATTTGGGTTTCGTTAAGTTGGTTGAGCGTATCCAAACATATCGGCGTTTCTGAAACGGGAATGAGGCGAGGCTAACTACCATATCACCCAATTTATAGGTAGTCATAGATACTTTAAGCCATCTTGATAAATGATAGGAAAGTTGGATAAACTCCATCATATGAAAGAATGTTATTTTTTTTGTTATTTTTCAGAGCGGAGTGGGTAAAGGAGAGAATCGGGAGTACGGGAGGAAAAAAGATAAAGAGAAATTGAAAGACTGAGTAGACTTGTCCAGCTTCTCAGTTAAGTAATGAATCTTTTAAAAGTTCCAGGGAAAGATCCAGGGAAATTGTTCTATGGCTACCGGGCAGGATTTGGGATCTTAGTAAATGTCCTAATTTCGAAGAAAAATTGTGAAAGAGTTACTGGAGAAGACGAAGTAAAGAGTTTTTAATGTGTCAATCCAAATCAATACAAGGTCCGGATGAGGATTAACCGTCTTGAGAGATGTAATCTCTAAATTGCTAAATCGCAATCCCCAAGGAAGCGAAGTGGAAGCAGGAATGCCCGCATTGAAAGTCGAAGAGATCCGACAAGAAGTTATCTAGGGTGTTAAAATTAGCAAAACCATCGAAATCAAAGAAGCAAAACATTTTCTTTGTTATTGAGCCATCTTTATCAAAGTTCAGTATAATAAGATAGATCAAAATGATCGGAGAGATCTTGTTTAGCACAAAATTAATCGACTATCCACTATTTAAAAGAAAATAGAATGGATTTTTAAAAAATTGTTGGGTTACACAATAAATTAAACTTTTCAAGTACAAGATCTATTGCAACCAATACTAAAGTTTGATAAACTTCAAAATGGGGATTTGATGGGTCGTTCCAAGCATTTTTATATGTGGTATTGCATTATTATTAATCATATATTATTATTAATAATATTATTAATTAATTAAATAAAACAAAATCTAGTGGCGACATCTATGTATTAATTCAGAAATTAATTCGAATTTTTTTAATCACATTTATTTTTATTTCTTTAATATCAAAATTATTTAGTGATGTGGTAAATATTAAAATTTATTTGAAATAATAATTATTATTATTATAATCGTAAGATTGATATGAAAAAATATGTTTAAATAAAAATTAATTTTCCATCTATCGGCGAAAAAGAAGAACAAAATTTCGACAGTTCAAATGTCATCTCAACTCTAACCACAACTCGTAAAAATCCAAAAAAAAATCATCAAAATTCCATATAGATCAATTCCTATATAATTTTTTTCTCAAAAATCGTGCGATGTAACCGTAAATTTTCTTTCGTGTTAAATTTTCGGCGGAAAAATGGAGCGCACGCGCAATGTCATCCCCGCGTGTTGTTTTGACGTTTCTGAAGAAACATGCAAAGTTTCGGGCCTTTTAACCGAGACAATCTAACTTTTTAGCCCACCAAACTAAGTTTAAGATGAATCAGAGCGCGGAGAAAATACGGGACATCGACGACCCTCGCTTCCGAACGACGCCCGCCCAGCAGGTGGCCGCATCCTGCACCGGCGCCGTCATAACCTCATTTTTTGGTATTGCTTTTTCAAAACATCCCGAAACGATATTAAAATCCCATTTAATCCGTAGTTACCCCATTGGACGTCGTAAAAATACGAATGCAAGCCCAAAAAAAGGCGATGTCGAGATGTTTTTTGTATTGTAACGGGTTAATGGACCACATTTGTGGGTGCGAGCCCCAAAAGAATTTATGGTTTAATAGACCGGGACAGTTTAATGGAACTATGGTTACAATTAATTTTATTAATTAATTCATTCATTAATTGTTTCATATTAATTTTAGGATGCTTTTGTAAAAATTACTAAATCGGAGGGTCTCTCGTCGTTATGGAGCGGTTTAAGCCCAACTTTAGTATTGGCAATTCCCGCAACGGTCATTTATTTTGTAACATACGAGCAATTAAGATTAAATTTGAAAGATCGCCACAATTTGAATCGAAATCAAGATTTATCGAAAGAACAGCCCATGTGGATTCCTTTAGTGGCGGGGGGAACGGCCCGGATTATATCAGCCACGTTAGTTAGCCCTTTAGAATTAATCCGAACTAAAATGCAATCAACGAGACTCTCTTATTTCGAAATCGGGGAGGCCCTCAAAGTTTTAATAAGACAAGATGGAATTTGGGGGCTTTGGAAAGGCGTTTTTGCAACCTTATTAAGGGATGTGCCCTTTTCGGCTATGTATTGGACGAGTTATGAAGCGATAAAGTCGTTTGGACCTGGGGTACCTTCGTTTGGTTACAGTTTTATGGCTGGCGCAATTTCCGGTTCTGTAATAAATAAAAAATTTCTCCATAAACCCCTAAAATAAATTAACTTTAACGATTACAGATAGCTGCAACTTTAACTGTCCCTTTTGATGTTGTGAAAACCCATCAACAAATCGAATTAGGTGAACGGGTCATTAACGGTATTCAAATTAAATCGGATTTTTAAAAATATTAATAATTTTTTCTTTCTTTATAGGTGACTCGTTAAAGCCGAAATCAACGTGGCAAATAATAACTCATTTATATCGGGAGTATGGTTATAGAGGTCTTGTGACGGGTTTAGCCCCGAGATTGATTAAGGTCGCCCCGGCTTGCGCGATAATGATCGCCACATTCGAGCACAGTAAAATAGCCTTCAACAGGTTAGCCAATTCACAATATTTCAGTAATTATGAATCAGCAATTTCTCCAAAATCGTCTCATCAAATAACCAAAGAATCATCGAGTTCGATGACTTTGGGGATAAGTAAACGATCAGGGTCCGAGGGGGTTTTGTAGGTTTTGAATTAATATTGTTTTTTGTGTTAGATTAGAGGAAGATGATTAAGTTTTGAGTGGAAATAATCACAAAAAAAATATTAATAGTCGGATCTAATTTGATTTTGAAGTTGTATAAAGAGGATGTGGAACACTTTGATGTATATATTTTTATTTATTGTAAGTCAATTGGGTAATAATAATAATAATAATAATACAACCTTTTTTAAACCTAAATTAATTAATTTTTATATAAAATTTATCACAACAACCAAGTATTGTAAGATTATCGTTAATATAAATAATAATTAATCTTTAAATAGTTTATCCTGATCATTATTTACATTAACTTTATGGCGTGTACGTTTTTATGCATAAAAAACGATTGTTCTTTCATAAACGATTTTAATCTTATTTACTTTGATGAGTGAGTATATTATAATATAAATTGTGAAATACAACTTGAATTTAATTACTTTTAAGTAAATTTCCGTCCAAATACGAGTGAAAGTGAATTAAATATGTTGGGAAAAGAAACTAATTTTAAAGAAGATGAATATGAGGATAAAGAAAAAGGTAAATTTTGCAATTTTATGTAAAATTTGATCGATTGGATGTAATCTAATCATCTAAATTATTCTTCAATTCTCAAATATTAAGACTTATGTTGACAATTTTATCATTTTATCCATAAAATTTTTAATGAAAGCAAAGTTTTCGTTTAAAAGTAATAAATATTTAATATTGAATTAAACGAAAATTTAATCATCAATCTGAAATCAACAAAATTTCCAAATCGAATATTGGACAATCCGGGTTTTTTTTGCCAAACCAAAGAAGAACTTGATATTGCATCTAGAAGATTTGAAATGCTTCTAGAAGACCCTATTGAAAACAGAACGTTAAATACAAGATAATTTTATAGGAGAGATTTCAAAAAAAATCAGAAAAGGTCACTGAAGTTTCGATAATTAGGATTTCTAGAATGCTAATTATAGAAGCCAAAAGATATGATGCTTTCATGGTTAATCAACAAAAAAAAAGAAATAATTTGCATGCCTTACAGGTTTATCAGTCAGTTAAGCTTTATCAGTCCCCCAATATCATCGACCTCATTGAGAAAATTTACTCTAAATGATATAATAGAAAACTCCTTCTAGAAAACTTAAAATGTTTCCAAACGACTTACAATGCTTTTAGACGGCTTACTATGCGTCCAGAAGACTTCATGTTACTGCTAGAAGACTTGATATACTTCCAGAGGACTTTAAATTGCATCTAGAAAACTTGATCTGCTACCAGAGACTAGATGCTGGTTCTAGAGGACTTGAAACTGATTTTAGACAACTTGGCATTGCTGCCAGAAGAGTTGAAATGTTTTCAAAAAGCTAATACTACTTCTAGAAGACTTAAAATATTCACGGACGACTTAATGCTTTCAGACGACTTGCAATGCTTCAAAATAATTAGCAATACTTCCAGCAGACTTGATATTGCATCCAGAAGACTTGATACTACTTCTAAAAGACTTGAAATATTACCAGAAGACTTGAAATGTTTCCAGAAGACTAAATACTATCTCTAAATGACTTGCTACTGTTTCTAGAAAACTTGATATTGCTTCCAGAAGACTTGAGATGTTTCCAAAAGACTGATACTGATTCTAGAAGACTTAAAATGTTTGCAGATGGCTTATAATGCTTCCAAATGATCTGCAATGCCATCATTTGACTTGCAATGTTACCGCTAGAAGACTTAAGATACTTCCAGAGGACTTCAAATTGCATTTAGAAGACTTGATTTGCTACCAGAGACTAGTTGCTGCCTCTAGATGACTTGATACTGTTTGTAGAAAACTTGACATTGCTTCTAGAAGAGTTGAAATATTTTCAAAAAACTGATACTACTTCTAGAAGACTTAAAATGTTCACGGACGATTTAATGCTTTTCAAACGACTTGCAATGCTTCAAAATAATTAGCAATACTTTCAGAAGACTTGATATTGCATCCAGAAGACTTGATACTACTTCTAAAAGACTTGAAATATTTCCAGAAGACTTGAAATGTTTCCAGAAGACTAAATACTATCTCTAAATGATTTGATACTGTTTCTAGAAAACTTGATATTGCTTCCAGAAGACTTGAGATGTTTCCAAAAGACTGATACTGATTCTAGAAGACTTAAAATGTTTACAGATGGCTTATAATGCTTCCAAATAATCTGCAATGCCATCATTTGACTTGCAATGTTACCGCTAGAAGACTTAAGATACTTCCAGAGGACTTCAAATTGCATTTAGAAGACTTGATTTGCTACCAGAGACTAGTTGCTGCCTCTAGATGACTTGATACTGTTTGTAGAAAACTTGACATTGCTTCTAGAAGAGTTGAAATATTTTCAAAAAGCTGATACTACTTCTAGAAGACTTAAAATGTTCACGGACGATTTAATGCTTTTCAAACGACTTGCAATGCTTCAAAATAATTAGCAATACTTCCAGCAGACTTGATATTGCATCCAGAAGACTTGATACTACTTCTAAAAGACTTGAAATATTACCAGAAGACTTGAAATGTTTCCAGAAGACTAAATACTATCTCTAAATGACTTGCTACTGTTTCTAGAAAACTTGATATTGCTTCCAGAGACTTGAGATGTTTCCAAAAGACTGATACTGATTCTAGAAGACTTAAAATGTTTGCAGATGGCTTATAATGCTTCCAAATGATCTGCAATGCTATCATTTGACTTGCAATGTTACTGCTAGAAGACTTAAGATACTTCCAGAGGACTTCAAATTGCATTTAGAAGACTTGATTTGCTACCAGAGACTAGTTGCTGCCTCTAGATGATTTGATACTGTTTGTAGAAAACTTGACATTGCTTCCAGAAGAGTTGAAATATTTTCAAAAAGCTGATACTACTTCTAGAAGACTTAAAATGTTCACGGACGATTTAATGCTTTCAAACGACTTGTAATGCTTCAAAATAATTAGCAATACTTTCAGAAGACTTGATATTGCATCCAGAAGACTTGATACTACTTCTAAAAGACTTGAAATATTTCCAGAAGACTTGAAATGTTTCCAGAAGACTAAATACTATCTCTAAATGACTTGATACTGTTTCTAGAAAACTTGATATTGCTTCCAGAAGACTTGAGATGTTTCCAAAAGACTGATACTGATTCTAGAAGACTTAAAATGTTTACAGATGGCTTATAATGCTTCCAAATAATCTATAATGCTATCATTTGACTTGCAATGTTACTGCTAGAAGACTTAAGATACTTCCAGAGGACTTCAAATTGCATTTAGAAGACTTGATTTGCTACCAGAGACTAGTTGCTGCCTCTAGATGACTTGATACTGTTTGTAGAAAACTTGACATTGCTTCTAGAAGAGTTGAAATATTTTCAAAAAGCTGATACTACTTCTAGAAGACTTAAAATATTCACGGACGATTTAATGCTTTTCAAACGACTTGCAATGCTTCAAAATAATTAGCAATACTTTCAGAAGACTTGATATTGCATCCAGAAGACTTGATACTACTTTTAAAAGACTTGAAATATTTCCAGAAGACTTGAAATGTTTCCAGAAGACTAAATACTATCTCTAAATGACTTGATACTGTTTCTAGAAAACTTGATATTGCTTCCAGAAGACTTGAGATATTTCCAAAAGACTGATACTGATTCTAGAAGACTTAAAATGTTTACAGATGGCTTATAATGCTTCCAAATGATCTGCAATGCTATCATTTGACTTGCTATGTTACTGCTAGAAGACTTAAGATACTTCCAGAGGACTTCAAATTGCATTTAGAAGACTTGATTTGCTACCAGAGACTAGTTGCTGCCTCTAGATGACTTGATACTGTTTGTAGAAAACTTGACATTGCTTTCAGAAGAGTTGAAATGTTTTCAAAAAGCTGATACTACTTCTAGAAGACTTAAAATGTTCACGGACGATTTAATGCTTTTCAAACGACTTGCAATGCTTCAAAATAATTAGCAATACTTTCAGAAGACTTGATATTGCATCCAGAAGACTTGATACTACTTCTAAAAGACTTGAAATATTTCCAGAAGACTTGAAATGTTTCCAGAAGACTAAATACTATTTCTAAATGACTTGATACTGTTTCTAGAAAACTTGATATTGCTTCCAGAAGACTTGAGATGTTTCCAAAAGACTGATACTGATTCTAGAAGACTTAAAATGTTTACAAATGGCTTATAATGCTTCCAAATGATCTGCAATGCTATCATTTGACTTGCTATGTTACCGCTAGAAGACTTAAGATACTTCTAGAGAACTTCAAATTGCATTTAGAAGACTTGATTTGCTACCAGAGACTAGTTGCTGCCTCTAGATGATTTGATACTGTTTGTAGAAAACTTGACATTGCTTCCAGAAGAGTTGAAATATTTTCAAAAAGCTGATACTACTTCTAGAAGACTTAAAATGTTCACGGACGATTTAATGCTTTCAAACGACTTGCAATGCTTCAAAATAATTAGCAATACTTCCAGCAGACTTGATATTGCATCCAGAAGACTTGATATAGCTTCCAGAAGATTTGACATTGCATCCAGAAGACTTGATTCTACTTCTAAAAGACTTGAAATGTTTCCAGAAAACTAGATACTGACTCTAGATGACTTGATACTGTTTCTAGAAAACTTGATATTGCTTCCAGAAGACTTGAGAAGTTTCCAAAAGACTGATACTGATTCTAGAAGACTTAAAATGTTTACAGATGGCTTATAATGCTTCCAAATAATCTGCAATGTTATCATTTGACTTGCAATGTTACTGCTAGAAGACTTAAGATACTTCCAGAGGACTTCAAATTGCATTTAGAAGACTTGATTTACTACCAGAGACTAGTTGCTGCCTCTAGATGATTTGATACTGTTTGTAGAAAACTTGACATTGCTTCCAGAAGAGTTGAAATATTTTCAAAAAGCTGATACTACTTCTAGAAGACTTAAAATGTTCACGGACGATTTAATGCTTTCAAACGACTTGCAATGCTTCAAAATAATTAGCAATACTTCCAGCAGACTTGATATTGCATCCAGAAGACTTGATATAGCTTCCAGAAGATTTGACATTGCATCCAGAAGACTTGATTCTACTTCTAAAAGACTTGAAATGTTTCCAGAAAACTAGATACTGACTCTAGATGACTTGATACTATTTCTAGAAAACTTGATATTGCTTCCAGAAGACTTGAGAAGTTTCCAAAAGACTGATACTGATTCTAGAAGACTTAAAATGTTTACAGATGGCTTATAATGCTTCCAAATAATCTGCAATGCTATCATTTGACTTGCAATGTTACTGCTAGAAGACTTAAGATACTTCCAGAGGACTTCAAATTGCATTTAGAAGACTTGATTTGCTACCAGAGACTAGTTGCTGCCTCTAGATGACTTGATACTGTTTGTAGAAAACTTGACATTGCTTTCAGAAGAGTTGAAATGTTTTCAAAAAGCTGATACTACTTCTAGAAGACGTAGTATTTACGGACGACTTATAATGCTTTCAGACGACTTGCAATGCTTCAAGATGATTAGCAATACTTTTAGAAAACTTGATATTACATCCAGAAAACTTGATACTACTTCTAAAAGACTATTTCCAGAAGACTTGAAATGTTTCCAGAAAACTAGATACTGACTCTAGATGACTTGATACTGTTTCTAGAAAACTTGATATTGCTTCCAGAAGACTTCAGATGCTTCCAAAAGAATGACACGGAATCTAGAAGACTTAGAATGTTTATAGACGACTTGCAATGCTTCAAGATGATTAGCAATACTTCCAGAAGACCTGATATTGCATCCAGAAGATTAGATTTGTTACTAGAAGACTTGAAATGTTTCCAGAAGACTAAATTCTGCCTCTAGATGACTTAATACTGTTTCTAGAAAACTTAATATTGCTTCCAGAAGACTTGAGGTGTTTCCAGAAGACTGACACGAAATCTAGAAGACTTAAAATGTCTACAGACAACTTATAATGTTTCCAGAAGACTAGATACTGCCTTTACATGACTTGATACTGTTTCTAGAAAACTTGACATTGCTCCCAGAAGAGTTGAAATGTTTCCAGAAGACTGACACTGAGGCCCAGTTTATTCATCTTTGGTTAAATATAACTATTGGATATTTACCATAGTTACTGGTCATATAGCCAATCATGGCAAGTGAAATTACAGTAATCATGGAAAATATCCAGTAGTTGAATTTAACCAAAGATGAATAAACCGGCCCTAATTCTAGAAGACTTAGACTGTTTACTGACGACTTATAATGCTTCCAGATGACTCGCAATGCTTCAAGATGATTAGCAATACTTCCAGAAGACCTGAAATGTTTCCAGAAGACTAGATACTGCCTTTACATGACTTGATACTGTTTCTAGAAAACTTAATATTGCTTCCAGAAGACTTGAAGTGCTTCCAAAAGACTTAAAGTGCTTCCAGAAGATTGATTCTAGAAGACTTAGAATGTTTACAGATGACTTATAATGCTTTCAGAAGATTTGATTTATTACCAAAAGACTTGAAATGTTTCCAGAAGACTAGATACTGCCTCTAGATGATTTGATATTGTTTCTAGAAAATTTGATATTGCTTCCTGAAGACTTGAGATATTTCCAGAAGACTGATACTGATTCTAGAAGACTTAAGATGTTTGCAGATAGCTGATAATATTTCCATGTGATTTGTAATGCTTCGAAATGACTTGTAATGTTTCCAAATGACTTGATATTGTATCTAGGAAGTTTGAAATACTTCCAGACGACTTACAATGCTACCAGATGACTTACAATGCTTTCAGAAGACTTGAAATGCGTCTAAAAGACTTGAAAATGTTTTCAGAAGATTCGATATTGCTTCTAGATGTTTTAAAACGTTTCCAAAAGACTCGACACTGCGCCTATAAGACTTAATATTGCTTCCAGAAGACTCATTTATTTGATACTGAGCGTATTTTAAATGCAAATCAACAGTTGGTGGCAAAATCGTTTCGGAATTAACTTTTTCTTAATATTGAGACTTCTTAAGTGCTCCCAGAGTAAAACCATTTCAAAACAGTTATACCATTTGCTTTCTTTATGAGAGATAACACTTTTTCTGAAGATGATGAGTTTGAAGAACGTCCTCTTCAACGTGATGGAATTTTGAAGGGCAGAAATGGTTTTGCTTGGAGAAGAAGAAACTTCGTGATAAAGATACTTGAAATAAAGATTACATAAGAAAAGCTATTTCTTCCATTAACAATGAATATGAACAACTTTGTAATCAAAGAGTAAAAATAAAATAAATATGAGTACCTTTAACAGTTAAAATCGGTTATACTTGAGGATTGGTCATTTTATGACAAATTAACTTTTGAATGAGTTTTTGTATTTTATGAATTAATTTTGTATACAATTTTTTACCGGTGCTACATTTTTTAATACACACTTCAAGTTCTTGCAATAACACGTAAGAGTGATTTTACAAGAGAAAAGGGTTTTTAATTAAACGTTTTGTGTCTAATACGACTTTTTATGATGTTCTCTTCTTAATTTGTAAAATAAACATCGATCGTGTAATGTAAATCACAAAAAAGATGTTTTTGTGATTTCCCAAAAGTTATCATTTTGAACTTACGAGTTATTGATTGGAGACCATCGATATATTCCATTGAACTAAAACTGGTACTAACACTAAACCTAGGACTAGAAGCAATATCAGTAGTATCAGTACATAATGAGTATTAACGAAAATTTAAAAACTTCTTTTAATTGAAATTTTTTAGAAGCTGATTTTGAAACAGCAATAGCCGCCACCGGTTTCGGAAAGTTCAATTTCCTCCTAATCTTATTGGCATTACCAAGTGGTTGGGCCTCAATGTTCGATAGCACAGCAATGGCTTACGTTGTACCATCAGCCCATTGCGATTTAAATTTGTCGTTAGAAGAAAGAGGAATGTTAAACGCAATCGCTTATTTAGGAATGATTTCGAGCGCTTTTATTTGGGGATTTCTAGCCGACGCTTTTGGGAGGAAAAAATTATTGGTTGTCGGATATGGTTTAGACGCATTCTTCGTGTTAATAGCCGGATTTTCTCAAAATTTCGAAATGTTAATGGCCGCTAAATTTATGACGGGTTTCATGTAAGTTGATTAATTAAAAAATTAAAATTTCAATGTAAAATTTGTAGAATAAATGGTCCATTTGCCGCGTTAACATCGGCTTTATCCGAATTCCACTCGGCGAAGTACCGGGCGAAGCTCTTAATCAGTTTAGGGGTTATTTACAACTTCGCGAATTTATTATTGCCACTTTTAGCGTGGGGAATTCTCCCCCAAGATTGGGACGTCTCAACAAACAATTTTAATTTACATTCTTGGAATTTTTTTATATTAATTTGCACCCTACCCAGTTTAATCAGCGCGATCGGACATTCATTTTTACCGGAGAGTCCGAAATTTTTGATGACCAGTGGGAAAAATGAGGTCGCTTTGAAAGTTTTTCAACAAATTTATTCGATCAACACCGGAAAATCGACCGATAAGTTTCCAATTAAAACTTTAATCGATGAAAATAATGATAACGATATTAAAAGGACGAATAAGGAAAAGTTATTTGAGGGGTTTCGGCAAATTAAAACGTTATTTTTACCACCTCATCTTTTTAATATTATTTTGGTGTGGTTAATGTTTTTGGGGGCAATGTGCGGGTAAGATTTGAATTATTTTTAATTAATAATAAATTTTGTTTGATTCTCTTTTTTTAGAACGAATACGTTGAGGTTGTGGTTACCACAAATTTTCACGGCTATTAATGATTATCAAATCAAATATAATAAAACCGCAAGTTTATGCGAAATGTTACAAATTATTACCCCGAATCAAAATCAAAATGAAACGTTTGAATGCATCGTTACTAAATCAGTCGGGGGTGTTTATACGAATGTTTTAATCGTGGGGACGGTTTCAATTTCGGCCACTATCATAGCTAGTATTGTTATTAATAAAGTTGGGAAGAAGAGCTTGTTGGGTTTGTATTAAATTGATTAATTTCTTGATTTTATTTTGAATTGAATTTTAGTTGTTCTTGGAACAGTCAGCGGAATCTCCGGTTTTTGCATATATTTCGCACAAAATACCGCGACTACAACTGCACTCTCATCGATTTTTATTTCTTTACTTGCTGTTTGTGTAAACGTTCAATTATCGGTTGTTGTTGATTTATTTCCTACGACTTTGAGGTAAAAAATTTTAACTCCATCAATATTTTTATTATTTTTTTCTTTTTTTTTTTTAGGACATTTGCTATATCTTTAGCTTTAATGATAGGAAGAATGGGAGCCATGGGGGGAAATGTGATCTTTCCGATTTTATTAGAATTAGGGTGTTTACCGCCTTTTATTCTTATCGCATCTTGCGTTCTAATTGCAGTTTTAATCACCTTTTTGATACCAAATACTGATATGAAAGCTCTCCAATAAAATTTTCTTTTATGTTGTGCATCTTCTTAATAAATTTGTAGAAAATTATTTGTTTACTAAGTATCTTTAGTCAATTTAGAATGTTTTTGCCAATAATATTTCCCCCCATCATGTAAAATTGAGGAAATTAAAATAATTTTTATATTAAAAACATCAAATTTGAAACTTTTTTTTTATCGCGTTGGTAATAACAAACGTGGAACTATAATAAATAATAATTATACATTTTGGGTTAATTTAGAAACTTTTTCATCAACAACACTTTCCCCCATCACTTTTTGTTTCGGAGATATCACCCAAATTAATACTAAAACTAAAATTAATGATTTCAACTTCTTAGGTTGGTAACTATTAATGATGGGATAAAATTATTTATTTACCAAGTATTTTTAGTGAATTTAGAATGTTTTTACCAATTATATTTCCCCCCATCATGTAAAATTAAGAAAATAAAAATAATTTTTATATTAAAAATGTCAAATTTGAAACTTTTTTTTATCGCGTTGGTAATAACAAACGTGGAACTATAATAAATAATAATTATACATTTTGGGTTAATTTAGAAACTTTTTCATTAACAACTCTTTCCCCCATCACTTTTTGTTTCGGAGATATCACCCAAATTAATACTAAAACTAAAATTAATGATTTCAACTTCTTAGGTTGGTAACTATTAATGATGGGATAAAATTATTTATTTACCAAGTATTTTTAGTCAATTTAGAATGTTTTTGCCAATAATATTTCCCCCCATCATGTAAAATTAAGAAAATAAAAATAATTTTTATATTAAAAATGTCAAATTTGAAACTTTTTTTTTATCGCGTTGGTAATAACAAACGTGGAACTATAATAAATAATAATTATACATTTTGGGTTAATTTAGAAACTTTTTCATTAACAATACTTTCCCCCATCACTTTTTATTTCGGAGATATCACCAAAATTAATACTAAAACTAAAATTAATGATTTCAACTTCTTAGGTTGGCAACTATTAATGATGGGATAAAATTGTTTATTTACCAAGTATTTTTAGTCAATTTTGAATGTTTTTACCAATAATATTTCCCCCATCATGTAAAATTAAGAAAATAAAAATAATTTTTATATTAAAAATATCAAATTTGAAACTTTTTTTTTATCGCGTTGGTAATAACAAACGTGGAACTATAATAAATAATAATTATACATTTTGGGTTAATTTAGAAACTTTTTCATCAACAACACTTTCCCCCATCACTTTTTGTTTCGGAGATATCACCCAAATTAATACTAAAACTAAAATTAATGATTTCAACTTCTTAGGTTGGTAACTATTAATGATGGGATAAAATTATTTATTTACCAAGTATTTTTAGTCAATTTTGAATGTTTTTGCCAACAATATTTCCCCCCATCATGTAAAATTAAGAAAATAAAAATAATTTTTATATTAAAAATGTCAAATTTGAAACTTTTTTTTTATCGCGTTGTTAATAACAAACGTGGAACTATAATAAATAATAATTATACATTTTGGGTTAATTTAGAAACTTTTTCATTAACAACACTTTCCCCCATCACTTTTTGTTTCGGAGATATCACCCAAATTAATACTAAAACTAAAATTAATGATTTCAACTTCTTAGGTTGGTAACTATTAATGATGGGATAAAATTATTTATTTACCAAGTATTTTTAGTCAATTTTGAATGTTTTTGCCAACAATATTTCCCCCCATCATGTAAAATTAAGAAAATAAAAATAATTTTTATATTAAAAATGTCAAATTTGAAACTTTTTTTTTATCGCGTTGGTAATAACAAACGTGGAACTATAATAAATAATAATTATACATTTTGGGTTAATTTAGAAACTTTTTCATTAACAACACTTTCCCCCATCACTTTTTGTTTCGGAGATATCACCAAAATTAATACTAAAACTAAAATTAATGATTTCAACTTCTTAGGTTGGTAACTATTAATGATGGGATAAAATTATTTATTTACCAAGTATTTTTAGTGAATTTAGAATGTTTTTACCAATTATATTTCCCCCCATCATGTAAAATTAAGAAAATAAAAATAATTTTTATATTAAAAATGTCAAATTTGAAACTTTTTTTTATCGCGTTGGTAATAACAAACGTGGAACTATAATAAATAATAATTATACATTTTGGGTTAATTTAGAAACTTTTTCATTAACAACACTTTCCCCCATCACTTTTTGTTTCGGAGATATCACCCAAATTAATACTAAAACTAAAATTAATGATTTCAACTTCTTAGGTTGGTAACTATTAATGATGGGATAAAATTATTTATTTACCAAGTATTTTTAGTCAATTTAGAATGTTTTTGCCAATAATATTTCCCCCCATCATGTAAAATTAAGAAAATAAAAATAATTTTTATATTAAAAATATCAAATTTGAAACTTTTTTTGTATCGCGTTGGTAATAACAAACGTGGAACTATAATAAATAATAATTATACATTTTGGGTTAATTTAGAAACTTTTTCATTAACAACACTTTCCCCCATCACTTTTTGTTTCGGAGATATCACCCAAATTAATACTAAAACTAAAATTAATGATTTCAACTTCTTAGGTTGATAACTATTAATGATGGGATAAAATTATTTATTTACCAAGTATTTTTAGTGAATTTAGAATGTTTTTACCAATTATATTTCCCCCCATCATGTAAAATTAAGAAAATAAAAATAATTTTTATATTAAAAATGTCAAATTTGAAACTTTTTTTTATCGCGTTGGTAATAACAAACGTGGAACTATAATAAATAATAATTATACATTTTGGGTTAATTTAGAAACTTTTTCATTAACAACTCTTTCCCCCATCACTTTTTGTTTCGGAGATATCACCCAAATTAATACTAAAACTAAAATTAATGATTTCAACTTCTTAGGTTGGTAACTATTAATGATGGGATAAAATTATTTATTTACCAAGTATTTTTAGTCAATTTAGAATGTTTTTGCCAATAATATTTCCCCCCATCATGTAAAATTAAGAAAATAAAAATAATTTTTATATTAAAAATATCAAATTTGAAACTTTTTTTTTATCGCGTTGGTAATAACAAACGTGGAACTATAATAAATAATAATTATACATTTTGGGTTAATTTAGAAACTTTTTCATCAACAACACTTTCCCCCATCACTTTTTGTTTCGGAGATATCACCCAAATTAATACTAAAACTAAAATTAATGATTTCAACTTCTTAGGTTGGTAACTATTAATGATGGGATAAAATTATTTATTTACCAAGTATTTTTAGTCAATTTTGAATGTTTTTGCCAACAATATTTCCCCCCATCATGTAAAATTAAGAAAATAAAAATAATTTTTATATTAAAAATGTCAAATTTGAAACTTTTTTTTTATCGCGTTGTTAATAACAAACGTGGAACTATAATAAATAATAATTATACATTTTGGGTTAATTTAGAAACTTTTTCATTAACAACACTTTCCCCCATCACTTTTTGTTTCGGAGATATCACCCAAATTAATACTAAAACTAAAATTAATGATTTCAACTTCTTAGGTTGGTAACTATTAATGATGGGATAAAATTATTTATTTACCAAGTATTTTTAGTCAATTTTGAATGTTTTTGCCAACAATATTTCCCCCCATCATGTAAAATTAAGAAAATAAAAATAATTTTTATATTAAAAATGTCAAATTTGAAACTTTTTTTTTATCGCGTTGGTAATAACAAACGTGGAACTATAATAAATAATAATTATACATTTTGGGTTAATTTAGAAACTTTTTCATTAACAACACTTTCCCCCATCACTTTTTGTTTCGGAGATATCACCAAAATTAATACTAAAACTAAAATTAATGATTTCAACTTCTTAGGTTGGTAACTATTAATGATGGGATAAAATTATTTATTTACCAAGTATTTTTAGTCAATTTTGAATGTTTTTGCCAATAATATTTCCCCCCATCATGTAAAATTAAGAAAATAAAAATAATTTTTATATTAAAAATGTCAAATTTGAAACTTTTTTTGTATCGCGTTGGTAATAACAAACGTGGAACTATAATAAATAATAATTATACATTTTGGGTTAATTTAGAAACTTTTTCATTAACAACACTTTCCCCCATCACTTTTTGTTTCGGAGATATCACCCAAATTAATACTAAAACTAAAATTAATGATTTCAACTTCTTAGGTTGGTAACTATTAATGATGGGATAAAATTATTTATTTACCAAGTATTTTTAGTCAATTTTGAATGTTTTTGCCAACAATATTTCCCCCCATCATGTAAAATTAAGAAAATAAAAATAATTTTTATATTAAAAATGTCAAATTTGAAACTTTTTTTTTATCGCGTTGGTAATAACAAACGTGGAACTATAATAAATAATAATTATACATTTTGGGTTAATTTAGAAACTTTTTCATTAACAACACTTTCCCCCATCACTTTTTGTTTCGGAGATATCACCAAAATTAATACTAAAACTAAAATTAATGATTTCAACTTCTTAGGTTGGTAACTATTAATGATGGGATAAAATTATTTATTTACCAAGTATTTTTAGTCAATTTTGAATGTTTTTGCCAATAATATTTCCCCCCATCATGTAAAATTAAGAAAATAAAAATAATTTTTATATTAAAAATGTCAAATTTGAAACTTTTTTTGTATCGCGTTGGTAATAACAAACGTGGAACTATAATAAATAATAATTATACATTTTGGGTTAATTTAGAAACTTTTTCATTAACAACACTTTCCCCCATCACTTTTTGTTTCGGAGATATCACCCAAATTAATACTAAAACTAAAATTAATGATTTCAACTTCTTAGGTTGGTAACTATTAATGATGGGATAAAATTATTTATTTACCAAGTATTTTTAGTCAATTTTGAATGTTTTTGCCAATAATATTTCCCCCCATCATGTAAAATTAAGAAAATAAAAATAATTTTTATATTAAAAATGTCAAATTTGAAACTTTTTTTGTATCGCGTTGGTAATAACAAACGTGGAACTATAATAAATAATAATTATACATTTTGGGTTAATTTAGAAACTTTTTCATTAACAACACTTTCCCCCATCACTTTTTGTTTCGGAGATATCACCCAAATTAATACTAAAACTAAAATTAATGATTTCAACTTCTTAGGTTGGTAACTATTAATGATGGGATAAAATTATTTATTTACCAAGTATTTTTAGTCAATTTTGAATGTTTTTGCCAACAATATTTCCCCCCATCATGTAAAATTAAGAAAATAAAAATAATTTTTATATTAAAAATGTCAAATTTGAAACTTTTTTTTTATCGCGTTGGTAATAACAAACGTGGAACTATAATAAATAATAATTATACATTTTGGGTTAATTTAGAAACTTTTTCATTAACAACACTTTCCCCCATCACTTTTTGTTTCGGAGATATCACCCAAATTAATACTAAAACTAAAATTAATGATTTCAACTTGTTAGGTTGGTAATTATTTATGATGGGTTAAAATTATTTATTTATTAAGTATTTTTAGTCAATTTAGAATGTTTTTACCAATAATATTTCCCCCCATCATGTAAAATTAAGAAAATAAAAATAATTTTTATATTAAAAATGTCAAATTTGAAACTTTTTTTATCGCGTTGGTAATAACAAACGTGGAACTATAATAAATAATAATTATACATTTTGGGCTAATTTAGAAACTTTTTCATTAACAACACTTTCCCCCATCACTTTTTGTTTCGGAGATATCACCCAAATTAATACTAAAACTAAAATTAATGATTTCAACTTGTTAGGTTGGTAATTATTTATGATGGGTTAAAATTATTTATTTATTAAGTATTTTTAGTCAATTTAGAATGTTTTTACCAATAATATTTCCCCCCATCATGTAAAATTAAGAAAATAAAAATAATTTTTATATTAAAAATGTCAAATTTGAAACTTTTTTTATCGCGTTGGTAATAACAAACGTGGAACTATAATAAATAATAATTATACATTTTGGGCTAATTTAGAAACTTTTTCATTAACAACACTTTCCCCCATCACTTTTTGTTTCGGAGATATCACCCAAATTAATACTAAAACTAAAATTAATGATTTCAACTTCTTAAGTTGGTAACTATTAATGATGGGATAAAATTGTTTATTTACCAACTTAATTTGTTTTTAAAACAATGTTATCCAGACAATACACTTTGTGTTTCCGAATATTCTAAAATTAACATGGAAAATTTATCAACATCAAATAAAATTATTCTTATCTTTTTCTTTATCTTTTTCTTTTCTTTCGTGCAATTATTTAACACAACTCCTTAACAAATAATGGAGTTGATAATAAATCGAGGTAAAGATGAAATCAAAACCAAAATCCACCAAACAAATTTTAAATTATGAAGGTAACTTTAACTCAAAATTCTTTTTATCAATTTATCATTTTATTTTTAGAACAGGCCGATTTTGAAAAAGCGATTTCTTCATCGCAATTTGGGAAATTCAACATCCTCCTCCTCCTTTTATCAATTCCGAGTTATTTCGCCACCAATTTTGATTCAACAACGATGTCTTACGTGATTCCGGTGGCTCGATGCGATTTACAAATAACTTTAGAAGAAGCTGGGCTATTAAACAGCATTTCTTATTTGGGAATGGTCCCAAGCGCTTTGCTTTGGGGGTTTTTAGCTGACACTTTAGGAAGAAAAAAAATAATCGTTTCTTGTTACGCGATAAACGCCTTTTTAATCATCTTAGCCGGGTTATCTCAATAATACGAGATGTTGGTCATCTTAAAATTTTTCACCGGATTTATGTAAGTCAAATTACCCCTTATTTTATTTAATAATAAATCAAATTTTCTTGTTTTAACAGAGTTAATGGTCCCTTTGTTACGCTAACTTCCGTTTTATCCGAGTATCATTCCTCAAAATATCGCGCCCAAGTCGTCATTTTTATCGGACTTATTTATGGATTGGCAAATATGACCATGCCGTTATTAGCCTGGTTAATAATCCCGTTAAATTGGAACGTAACATTCCTAAATGATACGATTCAGTTGAAATCGTGGAATTTCTTTATCATAATCAGCTCATTTCCCTGCGTAATCAGTTCGATCGGGCACTTTTTTATCCCGGAAAGCCCGAAATATTTGATGACCGCTGGGAGAAATGAGGAAGCGTTAAAAGTATTCCGGGAAATCTTCCAAGTCAACACGGGAAAAAGCGCCGATGAGTATCCAATTAAAACGCTTGTCGATGAAGATAAAAGGATTAAAAATAAATCGTCGATTCACGCTTTAAAAAACGGATTTAAACAGATCAAGCCGTTGTTTTCGAGGATTTATTTGGGGAATTTTTTGTTAATCGGCTTAATTGAAGTGGGATTTATAATGAGTATGAATAGTTTAAGATTGTGGTTACCTCAAATTTTTACTATATTAAGCGATTATAAATTAAACAATCCCGAAGATAAAGATGCAAGTTTTTGTAAAATGATCGATATTAGTGCGAATTCTTCGGCTAAAAGTGATTTATTAATCAATTGTAATGAGGTAAATTCCATTATAGGCAAATTATTATTATTGATTAAACTTTTTTTGTAGAATCCTGACAATTCGGTTTACACAAATTCCTTAATTGTCTCATTTATGACAATCATAGCGTTTTTAATAACCGAAGCGACCATAAATAAGCTTGGAAAGAAACCGATTTTGATAACTCTCGGTGGAGTTAGCGGAATTTCCGCTTTTTGCATCTACTTTTCTATTAATGTCGAAATGATGACGGCTTTATCAGCTATAAATAATGCTTTAGTCACGGTTTGTACCGATGTGATTATGGCTGTTGCCGTCGATGTTTTCCCAACAAGCTTAAGGTAATTTTTAATTACATCAATATGTTCATTTTAATTATTTTTCTTTATTAAAGAACTGTTGGATTAGCTCTAATTTTTATGATGGCTCGAATGGGAACTTTAGCCGGAAATATTCTCCTCCCGGTTTTGTTACAAATGGGCTGTTTACCGCCGTTTTTAATGTTTGGATGTACAATTTTAATTTCGTCTTTATTGGCGCTTTTTTTACCAAATACTGATAATAAAGCACTTGAATAAAAAGTCTCTTATAAGACGATTTTATTTTCACTCAGCCGAGGTCGCTTGCGGACGAGGCGCTATATCTTACAAAATTGACGATTTTCTGTTGATATTTCAAATACATTTTGATTTGAGGTGAAATCTTTACTTGTATACTTTAGCAAATACATAAAAAGTCTCCTATAAACGACTTTATTTTTACTACGCCAAAGTCGCTTGAGGGCGAGGCGCTAGAAACTTCCAAAATGAACGATTTTCTGTTGATATTTGAAATACATTTTGATTTGAGGTGAAATCGTTACTTGTATACCTATTAAGGTATACAAATAACTATAAATAATAACTATAAATAACAACTATAAATACATAAAGTCTTATATAAGACGTATTTATTCTCACTCAGCCGAGGTCGCTTGCGGGCGAGACCTTACAACCTTCCAAAATAGAAGATTTTTTATAGATATTTCAAATACAGAAACGAAATCGTTCCTTGTATATCTTACTAAACATACAGAGCCTCATACAAGTCGATTTTATTCTCACTCCGCCGAGGTCGCTCGCGGGCGATGCGCTACAACTTCCAAAATTGACGATTGCATGTAAATTTTCAAATCCAGTGCCTTGTCCGCAAGCACCCTCGGCGATTTGAGATGAAATCGTTCCTTGTATATCTTAGTTAATATATAAACCTCCTATGAGACGATTTTATCCTCACTTTGCCGAGGTCGCTTGCGGGCGAAGCGCTACAATCTTCCAAAATGAACGATTTCGTATTAATAATTCATACCGAGCGCCTCGGCCGCAAGCGACCTTGGTGGTTTGAGGCGAAATCGTTCCTTGTATATCATAGTAAACATACAGAGAGACGATTTTATTTTCACTCCGAAAAGGTCGCTCGCGGGCGAGGCGCTACAACTTCCAAAATTGGCGATTGTATGTAAATATTCAAATCCAGTGCCTCGGCCGCAAGCGACCTCGGCGATTTGAGATGAAGTCGTTCCTTGTATATCTTAGTAAATATATAAACCTCCTATAAGACGATTGTATCATCACTTTGCCGAGGTCGCTTGCGGGCGGGGTGCTACAATTTTCCAAAATGAACGATTTTGTGTTAATAATTCATACTCAGAGCCTCGCCCGCAAGCAACCTCGGCGGTTTGAGGCGAAATCGTTCCTTGTATATCTTAGTAAACATACAGAGCCTCCTACAAGACGATTTTATTCTCACACTGCCGAGGTCGCTCGCGGGCGAGGCGCTACAAGTTCCAAAATTGACGATTGTATGTAAATTTTCAAATCCAGTGCCTCGGCCGCAAGCGACCTCGGCGATTTGAGATGGAATCGTTCCTTGTATATCTTAGTAAATATATAAACCTCCTATAAGACGATTTTATCCCCACTTTGCCGAGGTCGCTTGCGAGCGAGGCGCTACATTCTTCCAAAGTGAACGACTTCATGTTAATAATTCATGCCCAGAGCCTCGGCCGCAAGCGACCTCGGCGGTTTGAGGCGAAATCGTTCCTTGTATATCTTAGTAAACATACAAAGCCTCCTATAAGACGATTTTGTTCTCACTCCGCCAAGGTCGCTTGCGGGCGAGGCGCTACAACTTCCAAAATTGACGATTGTATGTAAATTTTCAAATCCAGTGCCTCGGCCGCAAGCGACCTCAGCGATTTGAAATGAAATCGTTCCTTGTATATCTTAATAAATATATACAATCTCCTATAAGATGATTTTATCCTCACTTTGCCGAGGTCGCTCGCGGGCGAGGCGCTACAAGTTCCAAAATTGATGATTGTATGTAAATTTTCAAATCTAGTGCCTCGGCCGCAAGCGACCTCGGCGATTTGAGATGGAATCGTTCCTTGTATATCTTAGTAAATATATAAGCCTCCTATAAGACGATTTTATCCTCACTTTGCCGAGATCGCTTGCGGGCGAGGCGCTACACTTTTCCAAAATGAACGATTTCGTGTTAATAATTCATACCCAGAGCCTCGCCCGCAAGCGACCTCGGCGATTTGAGGTCAAATTGTTCCTTGCATAACTTAGTAAATATATAGTCTTCCATTCGACGATTTAATTCAAACTATGCGGAGGTCGCTTGCGGGCGACGCGCTACAATCTTCAAAAATGAACGATTTCGTGTTAATATTTCATATCCAGCGCCTCGCCCGCAAGCGACCTCGGCGATTTGATGCGAAATCGTTCCTTGTGTATCTGAGTAAATATATAGTCTCTTTAAAATGTTTTACTAATAATAAGTAAAAAATAGAAAAGTGGAATTTAAAAATTAATTTCCTCAAAGACTTTATTACATCATAACTTAATTTTAAGTTTTATTTTAAATAATTAGCATTTAAAGCCACCCCCTCGGTGCAAGTCCTTGTCCGGGTCTTTTTAGCAGCAAAAAACCAATTCGAAATAAATAAATTTAAATTTTTTAAAAATAAAAACCTTACCTGGGTGATTTAGAAGTTTTCTCAATTTGTTTCAACGAATCGTACCTACTTATTTGCTTCTGCTTCGGTTTTAACCGCCTCTTTGCAAACATATTCGTCAATCTAATCAAAATCACAATAATTTTTTTAAATTTATAATAAATCAATTTTGAAATAATTACGTTTTCTTAGGAATTGGAGTTTTAACCTCCTCACTCGTTGAAGTAGAAGATATTGTAGATGTTGTAATAATATCATGTTTTAGTTTTGGAAGAGATGGAGGCCTAAGTTAAAAAGAATTATTTTTTTTTAATTTTTGGAGTAATTTTGAGTTACCTTGGAGGACTTGGAGGAATCGGAATAATCGAGGCTAAACTTCTATCCTCCAAGTTTCGTTGATCGGATGAGCTAGAATCGGGGGTTACCCAAACCGTTTCTTCCGGGTTACTCGACGTTGAATATCTCCTATAAGTACTAAAAGAAAAATGTTTAAAAACTCACAATTTTATATACAAAATTACCTCCTTTCGAGATACTCAGCCTCAATAATCTTATTATATTTCTTAATTAGGTGGATAATTGCGGGGGATATAACGATAAATAAAATCGTGATGAAGAAAAATGAGCATGATAAAGCATTCTAAAAATAAATAATTAAAATTAATTTATCAAACAATAAAAAACAAACCAAAGAATCGATTAAATTCGAACAAGTTTGGACCCTCAAAAAATCAAAGATCTCCCAAAATGGGCGACACCGCGCCGTTTTCCTCCTCACTTGCTCATTCGAAAATCTATGTAATTCGTTTAAATACTTTTCGAATCGAAAATTATATTTCTTCACATTTTTTTCGACAATCTCCGCACCTTTTTCGTTCAAAACAGCCTCGATCCTCTCTAAATCCCTCAAAAAAATTTTCGATTTCTCTCTAAGTGGCTCGTAAAGAATTTCAATCGACGTTAACTTATACAAAACGTTATCTTTAAAATTATTCACAACTTGGTACTCCTTTTGAATGATTTCCTCGAGCTTTAAAAGAATCGATTCGAAATTATTCGCCGTTTTGGTATTTTCGATTTGTTTAACGACCGAAAAAATTTGCTGCTTAAACGTGAACAATTCCCGATGAGTAACCGGAAGCGAAACTTTACTTCTTAAAAGTTTTAAATTTTCAAATTGATTAAATTCGGTTAAAATCGTTTCTAAATCGTTCGATTTAAACGCAATTTTGTTTATATCGAAGGTTAAAGTTTCCAAAATCGATTTGAAATCACCCCACGTTTTGAAATTAAAAATTTTGTTCAAATCGAGACGATTTTCTAAGTGGAAAGTTGTAAAGGACGATTGATTTTTTTCGCAACCCCTAAAATTAATTAACTCAAATTAATATATTTTAATTTAAATAAAATCTTTTTTGAAATTTACTTAAGAATGTTTTCGATTTTTAAGGTCTCGTTTGAGTTAAGGATCTCTTTGAAAAATCCTTGGTCGTAAATGAGGCCGCTTTCGTCGAAAATTTTCGCTAAAACTTCGTAATGATCATCGTAGAAGTTGTTGCAAATGAAATTTTGCCCGTGGCCTCCAATTAAAAAAGTTATTGAACCAAAAAACCATAAAATTAATATGGTAAAACTTAATAAGACGATTCCAAACGATAAAATTGGTCCAGTTTTTGTTAAAACTGAGCATTCGCATGGTGAGCCGCATAAAAAGGCGGTCCAAATGATCACGATTAAAAATGATACACCTAAAATTATTTTTTTTAATTTAATTAATTAAGAGGGGATAAATGTACCTAAAATTAAGATATTCCTCCATAATTCCTTTTCAACCACCACATCGAGCCAATCGATTAATTTATTCGAATTCTCTTTTAGATTATTGATTAAATACCTTGATAATTCCTCCAAAGATCTTAATGAATTATAAATAATCCTCCGATGCTTTTGTAAGCTATCATAAGCAGCTGAAATTAATAAATTAAAATAATTAATTCAAAAAAATTAATCAAAAAAATTTACCCGCCCTCTCTGAGCCAGTTTCAACAATAACTCTGTTTAAAACTTCATCGTAAGTTTTGACTGTTGCCTCAATGGTGGTGTTAAAATCCCCGTTATGACGCGCCCTTTCAAAGTAACTCAACATAGGGTCCATTAAAATCTTTAACAGGGTGTAAAGAGATAATGAATCATTTTTATGGATTTCTTTTTGCGAAAATGGGTTGCAAGGTTTTTCCGGAGGGTGATAAATCAAAAATTTGGAACGTCAGCCAAAAAAGAATTTCGCCAAATTTATCTTAATTTAGATGTAATTAGAAATAATGATGGAAAAATAAAAGGTGAGGCGAAGAAGAAAGATGAGTTTCCTTTAAATTTATAAAAATAATAAAACGGTTTAAGCAACAAACCTCCTCCACATTTAAAGTTAAACTAAGTCCCGTGGGGTGAATTGTTTCGCACAAGGATCTGTCTTTTTGGTGGCAAAACTTTCTGGCGGAATTTATCTGCGCGGAAAGTTCGTCCAGCGCTTCCTGTAAAGCTTTCGTCGACTTCCTCGCCAAGGAACACTCCCACGCCAATTCCGAAACTCTTACGGAAATACCTGCGCTTCCTGTCCTCCAAGAAAAAAGGAATAAAAATAAAACGAGACAAAAAAAAATAAACAGTCCGGTTAAACGTTAATTCACCCTCGAAACTTTCTTACTTTGGCGCTAAAGTAAAAAAATAAGTACTTAACTCGTTTTTAAATCCACCAAACCCTCGATTGTACTTTTCAAATTTGTTTCTTCTTCGAGGTCGTTTAAAAAATTTTTTCCCAATAATTTATCAACATCTAAAAAGAAAAATAAAAAATATTAGAATCATGTCTTGTTTGATTTGTATTGATTTTTAATTAGCTTAAAAATTATACAAAATTATAGGAAAATTACAGAATCCTATCTTGCAAAATTTTTTAGTTTTTGCAAAAAATTGCTATTCGTATGAATACGTACGGCTAAAAAAATCATAAAAAATCGAATTCTTAAGATATCTTGATGAAATTTTAAGCCATTTATAAAGAAACATATGTACTTTCTCAAAAACATAAGAGTATTTCGATATCTCAATTTTCTTGTTGAGATATGATGGTTTGAACTCGACCGAAATAAAAGCATTTCATAAAATAACGATTTCCTTTATCATTTTAAAAATAGAATTGTAAAGACATCTTGATGATATATTAGGCCATTTATAAAGGAAGGTATGTACTTTTTCAGGAACAAAACCATATTTCAATATCTCAATACATTTTTAAGATATCAAGTATTTCGCGAAATTAATAATTTCCTTAACCATTTTGAAAAAATCATAAAAAATCGACTTCTTAAGATACCTTGATGAAATTTTAGGTTATTTATAAAGAAATGTATGTACTTTATCAAGATCATAAGACTATTTCGATATCTCAATTTTTTTGTTGAGATATGATGGTTTGGACTCGACCGAAATAAAAGCATTTCGTAAAATAACGATTTCCTTTATCATTTTAAAAATAGAATTGTGAAGACATCTTGATGATATATTAGGCCATTTATAAAGGAAGGTATGTACTTTTTCAGGAACAAAACCATATTTCAATATCTCAATAAATTTTTGAGATATCAAGTATTTCGCGAAATTAACGATTTCCTTAACCATTTTGAAAAAATCATAAGAAATCGAATTTTTAAGATACCTTGATGAAATTTTAGGTCATTTATAAAGAAATGTATCTACTTTCTCAACAACATAAGAGTATTTCGATATCTCAATTTTTTTGTTGAGATATGATGGTTTGGACTCGACCTAAATAAAAGCATTTCATAAAATAACGATTTCCTTTATCATTTTAAAAAATAGAATTGTGAAGACATCTTGATGATATATTAGGCCATTTATAAAGGAAAGTATGTACTTTTTCAGGAACAAAACCATATTTCAATATCTCAATAAAATTTTGAGATATCAAGTATTTCGCGAAATTAACGATTTCCTTAACCATTTTGAAAAAATCATAAGAAATCGAATTTTTAAGATACCTTGATGAAATTTTAGGTCATTTATAAAGAAATGTATCTACTTTCTCAAGAAGATAAGAGTATTTCGATATCTCAATTTTTTTGTTGAGATATGATGGTTTGGACTCGACCTAAATAAAAGCATTTCATAAAATAACGATTTCCTTTATCATTTTAAAAAATAGAATTGTGAAGACATCTTGATGATATATTAGGCCATTTATAAAGGAAAGTATGTACTTTTTCAGGAACAAAACCATATTTCAATATCTCAATAAAATTTTGAGATATCAAGTATTTCGCGAAATTAACGATTTCCTTAACCATTTTGAAAAAATCATAAGAAATCGAATTTTTAAGATACCTTGATGAAATTTTAGGTCATTTATAAAGAAATGTATCTACTTTCTCAAGAAGATAAGGGTATTTCGATATCTCAATTTTTTTGTTGAGATATGATGGTTTGAACTCGACCGAAATAAAAGCATTTCATAAAATAACGATTTCCTTTATCATTTTAAAAAATAGAATTGTGAAGACATCTTGATGATATATTAGGCCATTTATAAAGGAAAGTATGTATTTTTTCAGGAGCAAAACCATATTTCAATATCTCAATAAAATTTTGAGATATCAAGTATTTCACGAAATTAACGATTTCCTTAATCATTTTGAAAAAATCATAAAACTCGAATTCTTAAGATACCTTGATGAAATTTTAAGTCATTTATAAAGAAATGTATCTACTTTCTCAAGAACATGAGAGTATTTCGATATCTCAATCCGTTTTTGAGATATCACCCAACTTTCTTCGGATATCATAATTATTTTAATCAAGTTATTATTAAAGATGGTGGATTATTGCCTTATTTTTGATTAAAATACTTTGAGTTCGGTACCAAATTATTCAAGATTTAAAATCTTAGTGTAATAAAGTAGGTAAGTAGTATATCTTAGTGTAAAGGTAATAAAAGTAATAATTTAACCCAACCCAACCCTGAAATCAACATTTGTTTTTGCATTCTACCTTTTAAATCTCGTTCAATCCGATCAAAAATCTTCTCAAAAGCGATCCCAGTGGCAAAATTCATTTGTAAATGTGTATTTTCAACGAACGTTTCGAGATCCGTAACGATCAATCCCGTCGTATACGGAAGTTTTTCAACGGATTTCGTTAATTTATCATTCGAGGCGAGCATTAGCAATATACACGTCCTAAAAATCAACAAGAAAAATTACCCAACGCGAAAAAACCCCAAGATCTCGAAGCTAACATAACCCAACTATCCATTATTTTTTAATCATTTTTGTTTCATCGATTTCTTTTTACTTACAGCAAGATCGTTAACGTCGTATAAAGAAATAAGGCGAGAAGTCGATGATGCTGTTGTGATCCATCATTTCCGGTTGACGTGGTCGACGTTTTCGAGAAACATAATTGAGTTATTATTGCTATTGGAAGAGATATTGAGAGGATGAACCAGATTATTATAAAAAATAAAACTAACGTCTCTAATTTGGTAACCTAAAATTAAATTGAGATTAAATCAAGAAAAGAAACCCTTTTAATCGATTTACGTGTAATATTAACAAGTGTAAAGGTTGTGTTCTCCATTGAGAGTCTTTAATGAGTCTTAAAAGCTGATTAAAACTGCTTGGATGTAAAAACCCAATTAATTGGGAGAAAAAATTAAAAAAACTAAATTCTTCCTTAATTGTATGTATTTTATACTCTTTTCCGTTTGGAATTTCGTCGAAAACAACCTCGAAATCTTCAGTGTTAAATTGCGAAAACGTCAAACTAAAATTCCTCAAAATTATTATAAAATTATTATTATTCCTCAAAATTACCTATTTTGAGTATTTCGACATATTTCCTCGTCGATTTTCTTAGAAATCGATTTCGACAGATGATTTTCTCCGAGAAAATCGCTTAAATAAACGGAAATCCCGTCGAGCGATCCCGAATCTTCCGCGAAAATCCTCGTTAAATTTCCGCGCGCCAAGTTTTCGTTACCCAAAACCAATTCCAGTAACTTTTCGTTCCGATCGCGGGGGTTCTCTTTCATTAACGCGCGAATTTCCCGCAAATTTTCCTTTATTAACACTTGCGAAACCGAATTTATCGTGCCCTGATGATTCTCGGAACACAAATTTCCAAAAACCGTCATTGAGAGGGACTGAAACGTTAATAATATGTAAAAGAACATCGCGAAGGATGTGGTTTGAAGTAAACTAATGGATGAGTTGTGCGAAAGGGGTTAAAGAGTGGGTTGGGAATGTGGGTATTCAGTTCAATAGGATTTCGTTTTAAAATGAGGCCATTTCAGGGATTAATTCTAGTTTATACGGTTTCTATATCGGGTTGTTTTTATTTAGATAAGCTATGTTTAAAATGTTGCAAACAATTTTAATTTATCTTTATTACTAAAGCAAATTTATTTAGTATTTAAAGCACCAATAATTATTTCTTCAAATCTTCGAGTTATGATTGTTTGATTAAAACTCTTCCAAAACGTAATTTTTTGTTATAAAAAAATTAAGCAGCTTTCAAAGAATCGTATCTTAAGAACTAATTGAGATATTATGAATGAGAAAAACTTCACTAATTGAAATATGGTGGCAACAAAAATAATTTCTTCAAATCTTCATATCTTTGAGTTATAATTTTTTGATGAAAAGTTAGCAATGATGTAATTTGCAAAATGTTGACAAAAGTCAAACAATTCTCAAATTATCATTCCTTAAGAATTAATTAAGATATCATGATGAGATTAGAAGCGATTTGAAGTACATTTATTTAGTATTTAATGTACCAAAGATCATTTCTTCAAATCTTCATATCCTCGAGTTATGATTTTTTGATTAAAGTTCTGCCAAAATGTAATTAATGTTATGAAAAATTAAGCAATTTTCAAAGAATTATATCTCAAGAATTAATTGAGATATCATGATGCGATAAGGAGCAATTTGAAGCAAATTTATTTAGTATTTAATTCATCACAGATCATTTCTTCAAATCTTCATATCCTCGAGTTATGATTTTTTGATTAAAGCTCTGCCAAAATGTAAATATTGTTAAAAAAAATTAAGCAATTTTCAAAGAATTGTATCTCAAGAACTTACTTAGATATCATGATGCGATAAGAAGTAGTTTGAAGCAAATTTATTTAGTATTTAATATACCAAAGATCATTTCTTCAAATCTTCATATCCTCGAGTTATGATTTTTTGATTAAAGCTCTGCCAAAATGTAAATATTGTTAAAAAAAATTAAGCAATTTTCAAAGAATTGTATCTCAAGAACTTACTTAGATATCATGATGCGATAAGAAGTAGTTTGAAGCAAATTTATTTAGTATTTAATATACCAAAGATCATTTCTTCAAATCTTCATATCCTCGAGTTATGATTTTTTGATTAAAGTTTTCAATTTACTTAGTATTTAATGTACCAAAGATCATTTCTTCAAATCTTCAACTCTTTCAGTTATGATTCTTTGATTAAAAGTTTGCAAAGATGTAATTTGCAAAATGTTGGGAAAAGTCAAGCAATTCTCAAATTATCATTCCTTAAGAACTAATTGAGATATCATGATGAGATAAGAAGCAATTTGAAGCAAATTTATTTAGTATTTAATATACCAAAGATCATTTCTTCAAATCTTCATATCCTCGAGTTATGATTTTTTGATTAAAGTTCTGCCAAAATGTAATTAATGTTATGAAAAATTAAGAAATTTTCAAAGAATTATATCTCAAGAATTAATTGAGATATCATGATGCGATAAGGAGCAATTTGAAGCAAATTTATTTAGTATTTAATGCATCAAAGATCATTTCTTCAAATCTTCATATCCTCGAGTTATGATTTTTTGATTAAAGTTCTGCCAAAATGTAATTAATGTTATGAAAAATTAAGAAATTTTCAAAGAATTATATCTCAAGAATTAATTGAGATATCATGATGCGATAAGGAGCAATTTGAAGCAAATTTATTTAGTATTTAATGCATCAAAGATCATTTCTTCAAATCTTCATATCCTCTCCTATTAATTGTATCTCAAGAACTTACTTAGATATCATGATGCGATAAGAAGTAGTTTGAAGCAAATTTACTTAGTATTTAATCTACCGAAGATCATTTCTTCAAATCTTCAAGTCTTTAAGTTATAATTTTTTGATTAAAAGTTTGCAAAGATGTAATTTGCAAAATGTTGGGAAAAGTTAAGCAATTTTCAAATTATCATTCCTTAAGAACTAATTGAGATATCATAATAAGATAAGAAGCAATTTGAAGCAAATTTATTTAGTATTTAATGCATCAAAGATCATTTCTTCAAATCTTCATATCCTCGAGTTATGATTTTTTGATTAAAGCTCTGCCAAAATGTAAATATTGTTAAAAAAAATTAAGCAATTTTCAAAGAATTGTATCTCAAGAACTTACTTAGATATCATGATGTGATAAGAAGTAGTTTGAAGCAAATTTACTTAGTATTTAATGTACCAAAGATCATTTCTTCAAATCTTCAAGTCTTTGAGTTATGATTTTTTGATTAAAAGTTTGCAAAGATGTAATTTGCAAAATGTTGGGAAAACTCAAGCAATTTTCAAATTATCATTCCTTAAGAACTAATTGAGATATCATAATAAGATAAGAAGCAATTTGAAGCAAATTTATTTAGTATTTAATGCATCAAAGATCATTTCTTCAAATCTTCATATCCTCGAGTTATGATTTTTTGATTAAAGCTCTGCCAAAATGTAAATATTGTTAAAAAAAATTAAGCAATTTTCAAAGAATTGTATCTCAAGAACTAACTAAGGTATCATAATGCGATAAGAAGCAATTAGAAGCAAATTTACTTAGTATTTAATGTACCAAAGATCATTTCTTCAAATCTTCAACTCTTTCAGTTATGATTCTTTGATTAAAAGTTTGCAAAGATGTAATTTGCAAAATGTTGGGAAAAGTCAAGCAATTCTCAAATTATCATTCCTTAAGAACTAATTGAGATATCATGATGAGATAAGAAGCAATTTGAAGCAAATTTATTTAGTATTTAATATACCAAAGATCATTTCTTCAAATCTTCATATCCTCGAGTTATGATTTTTTGATTAAAGTTCTGCCAAAATGTAATTAATGTTATGAAAAATTAAGAAATTTTCAAAGAATTATATCTCAAGAATTAATTGAGATATCATGATGCGATAAGGAGCAATTTGAAGCAAATTTATTTAGTATTTAATGCATCAAAGATCATTTCTTCAAATCTTCATATCCTCGAGTTATGATTTTTTGATTAAAGTTCTGCCAAAATGTAATTAATGTTATGAAAAATTAAGAAATTTTCAAAGAATTATATCTCAAGAATTAATTGAGATATCATGATGCGATAAGGAGCAATTTGAAGCAAATTTATTTAGTATTTAATGCATCAAAGATCATTTCTTCAAATCTTCATATCCTCTCCTATTAATTGTATCTCAAGAACTTACTTAGATATCATGATGCGATAAGAAGTAGTTTGAAGCAAATTTACTTAGTATTTAATCTACCGAAGATCATTTCTTCAAATCTTCAAGTCTTTAAGTTATGATTTTTTGATTAAAAGTTTGCAAAGATGTAATTTGCAAAATGTTGGGAAAAGTTAAGCAATTTTCAAATTATCATTCCTTAAGAACTAATTGAGATATCATAATAGGATAAGAAGCAATTTGAAGCAAATTTATTTAGTATTTAATGCATCAAAGATCATTTCTTCAAATCTTCATATCCTCGAGTTATGATTTTTTGATTAAAGCTCTGCCAAAATGTAAATATTGTTAAAAAAAATTAAGCAATTTTCAAAGAATTGTATCTCAAGAACTTACTTAGATATCATGATGTGATAAGAAGTAGTTTGAAGCAAATTTACTTAGTATTTAATGTACCAAAGATCATTTCT
Organism: Onthophagus sagittarius; assembly: GCA_036711965.1. Taxonomy (NCBI): domain Eukaryota; kingdom Metazoa; phylum Arthropoda; class Insecta; order Coleoptera; family Scarabaeidae; genus Onthophagus; species Onthophagus sagittarius. The sequence continues at coordinate 17,035,416 of JASERS010000010.1, read as the reverse complement.
TCAAATCTTCAAGTCTTTGAGTTATGATTTTTTGATTAAAAGTTTGCAAAGATGTAATTTGCAAAATGTTGGGAAAACTCAAGCAATTTTCAAATTATCATTCCTTAAGAACTAATTGAGATATCATAATAAGATAAGAAGCAATTTGAAGCAAATTTATTTAGTATTTAATGCATCAAAGATCATTTCTTCAAATCTTCATATCCTCGAGTTATGATTTTTTGATTAAAGTTCTGCCAAAATGTAATTAATGTTATGAAAAATTAAGAAATTTTCAAAGAATTATATCTCAAGAATTAATTGAGATATCATGATGCGATAAGGAGCAATTTGAAGCAAATTTATTTAGTATTTAATGCATCAAAGATCATTTCTTCAAATCTTCATATCCTCTCCTATTAATTGTATCTCAAGAACTTACTTAGATATCATGATGCGATAAGAAGTAGTTTGAAGCAAATTTACTTAGTATTTAATCTACCGAAGATCATTTCTTCAAATCTTCAAGTCTTTAAGTTATGATTTTTTGATTAAAAGTTTGCAAAGATGTAATTTGCAAAATGTTGGGAAAAGTTAAGCAATTTTCAAATTATCATTCCTTAAGAACTAATTGAGATATCATAATAGGATAAGAAGCAATTTGAAGCAAATTTATTTAGTATTTAATGCATCAAAGATCATTTCTTCAAATCTTCATATCCTCGAGTTATGATTTTTTGATTAAAGCTCTGCCAAAATGTAAATATTGTTAAAAAAAATTAAGCAATTTTCAAAGAATTGTATCTCAAGAACTTACTTAGATATCATGATGTGATAAGAAGTAGTTTGAAGCAAATTTACTTAGTATTTAATGTACCAAAGATCATTTCTTCAAATCTTCAAGTCTTTGAGTTATGATTTTTTGATTAAAAGTTTGCAAAGATGTAATTTGCAAAATGTTGGGAAAACTCAAGCAATTTTCAAATTATCATTCCTTAAGAACTAATTGAGATATCATAATAAGATAAGAAGCAATTTGAAGCAAATTTATTTAGTATTTAATGCATCAAAGATCATTTCTTCAAATCTTCATATCCTCGAGTTATGATTTTTTGATTAAAGCTCTGCCAAAATGTAAATATTGTTAAAAAAAATTAAGCAATTTTCAAAGAATTGTATCTCAAGAACTAACTAAGGTATCATAATGCGATAAGAAGCAATTAGAAGCAAATTTACTTAGTATTTAATGTACCAAAGATCATTTCTTCAAATCTTCAACTCTTTCAGTTATGATTCTTTGATTAAAAGTTTGCAAAGATGTAATTTGCAAAATGTTGGGAAAAGTCAAGCAATTCTCAAATTATCATTCCTTAAGAACTAATTGAGATATCATGATGAGATAAGAAGCAATTTGAAGCAAATTTATTTAGTATTTAATATACCAAAGATCATTTCTTCAAATCTTCATATCCTCGAGTTATGATTTTTTGATTAAAGTTCTGCCAAAATGTAATTAATGTTATGAAAAATTAAGAAATTTTCAAAGAATTATATCTCAAGAATTAATTGAGATATCATGATGCGATAAGGAGCAATTTGAAGCAAATTTATTTAGTATTTAATGCATCAAAGATCATTTCTTCAAATCTTCATATCCTCGAGTTATGATTTTTTGATTAAAGTTCTGCCAAAATGTAATTAATGTTATGAAAAATTAAGAAATTTTCAAAGAATTATATCTCAAGAATTAATTGAGATATCATGATGCGATAAGGAGCAATTTGAAGCAAATTTATTTAGTATTTAATGCATCAAAGATCATTTCTTCAAATCTTCATATCCTCTCCTATTAATTGTATCTCAAGAACTTACTTAGATATCATGATGCGATAAGAAGTAGTTTGAAGCAAATTTACTTAGTATTTAATCTACCGAAGATCATTTCTTCAAATCTTCAAGTCTTTAAGTTATGATTTTTTGATTAAAAGTTTGCAAAGATGTAATTTGCAAAATGTTGGGAAAAGTTAAGCAATTTTCAAATTATCATTCCTTAAGAACTAATTGAGATATCATAATAGGATAAGAAGCAATTTGAAGCAAATTTATTTAGTATTTAATGCATCAAAGATCATTTCTTCAAATCTTCATATCCTCGAGTTATGATTTTTTGATTAAAGCTCTGCCAAAATGTAAATATTGTTAAAAAAAATTAAGCAATTTTCAAAGAATTGTATCTCAAGAACTTACTTAGATATCATGATGTGATAAGAAGTAGTTTGAAGCAAATTTACTTAGTATTTAATGTACCAAAGATCATTTCTTCAAATCTTCAAGTCTTTGAGTTATGATTTTTTGATTAAAAGTTTGCAAAGATGTAATTTGCAAAATGTTGGGAAAACTCAAGCAATTTTCAAATTATCATTCCTTAAGAACTAATTGAGATATCATAATAAGATAAGAAGCAATTTGAAGCAAATTTATTTAGTATTTAATGCATCAAAGATCATTTCTTCAAATCTTCATATCCTCGAGTTATGATTTTTTGATTAAAGCTCTGCCAAAATGTAAATATTGTTAAAAAAAATTAAGCAATTTTCAAAGAATTGTATCTCAAGAACTAACTAAGGTATCATAATGCGATAAGAAGCAATTAGAAGCAAATTTACTTAGTATTTAATGTACCAAAGATCATTTCTTCAAATCTTCAACTCTTTCAGTTATGATTCTTTGACTAAAAGTTTGCAAAGATGTAATTTGCAAAATGTTGGGAAAAGTCAAGCAATTCTCAAATTATCATTCCTTAAGAACTAATTGAGATATCATGATGAGATAAGAAGCAATTTGAAGCAAATTTACTTAGTATTTAATCTACCAAAGATCATTTCTTCAAATCTTCAAGTCTTTAAGTTATGATTTTTTGATTAAAAGTTTGCAAAGATGTAATTTGCAAAATGTTGGGAAAAGTCAAGCAATTTTCAATTTATCATTCCTTAAGAACTAATTGAGATATCATGATGAGTTAAGAAGTAATTTAAAGCAAATTTATTTGGTATTTAATGTACCAAAGATCATTTCTTCAAATCTTCATATCCGCAGTTTTCAAGGAATCGTATCTCAAGAACTAATTAAGATATCATGATGACATAAGAAGCAATTTGAAGCAAATTTATTTAGTATTTCATGCACCAAAGATTATTTCTTCAAATCTTCATATCCTCGAGTTATGATGTTTTGATTAAAGCTCTGCCAAAATGTAATTATTGTTACGAAAAATTAAGCAATTTTCAAAGAATTGAATCTCAAGAACTAATTGAGATATCATGATGAGATTAGAAGCAATTTGAACCAAATTTGTTTAGTATTCAATGTACCAAAGACCATTTCTTCAAATCTTCACATCCTCGAGTTATAATTCTTTGATTAGAACTCTGCCAAAATGTAACTATTGTTATGAAAAATCAAGCAATTTTCAAAGAATTGTATCTCAAGAATTAATTGAGATATCAGGATGAGATTAGAAGCATTTTAAGCAAATTTATTTAGTATTCAATGTACCAAAAATCATTTGTTCAAATCTTCATATCTTTGAGTTATGATTTTTTTTCTGCAAAAATATAATTTGCAAAATGTTGGGTAAAGTTAAGCAATCCACAAATTATCATATCTTAAGAACTAATTGAGATATCATGATGAGCTAAGAAGCAATTTGAAGCAAATTTGCTTAGTATTTAATGTACCAAATCTTCAAGTTTTTGAGTTATAATTTTATGATGAAAAGCTTGCAAAGGTGTAATTTGCAAAATGTTGGGAAAACTCAAGCAATTTTCAAATTATCATTCTTTAAGTATCAATATATCAAAGATCATTTCTTCAAATCTTCATATGCTCGAGTTATGATTTTTTGAAAAAAATTAAGCAGTTTTCAAGGAATCGTATCTGAAGAACTAATTAAGGTATCATGATGAGATAATAAGCAATTTGAATCAAATAGAAGGATGTTTGATTATGTTATATATTTTTGAGTAAATAATAATCCCCAGGAACTTTTTTTATATTCCGTGATGGGGAAAATAAAGTTTGCCGATTTGATGTGAAGCGTAGAACAAACTTCAAATCGTAAAAACCCTAAATCGATTTTTTTGGTTGAAATTATTCGGGGAAAGAAAGAAAATAGAAAAATTAGGGAACAGCGTTTTATAAAATGTGATTTGTTTAGGGGTCCTTTTTCAGAGCTCCCCACCCGAATTTCAATGCACACCCGTTTGACTACGGATATCCCACAGGACCTTTCCAGTAGTATCCCGGTTGTCGTCGCGCGCGTATCTGCTTCACCCCGAATCCGGGATAACCGAATGAGTCCGGTGGGAAATTTATTACCTTTATTGGGGGGAAAAGTGGGCGGAAGTGTTTTATAGAGACAAAGAAAACTAAAAGGGGCTTTAAAATAAGGTAAGTAGCTAAACTTTTATTATATCAAAAAAAATCTTCTTTGGGTCATCAACAAAAAATAAGTTTTTTTTGAGGTTAATATTTTCCTTGATACAAAACTATTTTTAAGTAATCCTTGCATTATTTAAAAAACTCCCGAAGGCAGATGATTTAAAAATGCTTTCTAAGATGATGCACCCAACAACGTGGACGAAGAAAGGTAAAGTTTCCTTTGGAAACGAGCGCTTTTCATGAATGTAAACATCGACGTTTATATTCGAAAACGTGGCCCAAGGGCGGATACTGGAAAATAAGAAGAGTTAGATTCGTCGAGTTTCCGGTAGCTTTTACACCGTAATCAACCACTAAAAGGAAAAGAATTACGCTTGAATTACAACCCAAAAGCAAAAAATCGCCAATTTTAATGAATCAAACAATTAAAAACGATCAAAAATAACCAACAAAGAAATCTAATTTTAGATAACCAAAAACTTTTCAGAATTGAAAACTTTCCCGAGGAAAGGATGATCTAAAACTAACTTTCTCGGGACAAAGTTTTTCGTCTTTTTGAAATTCAACTTTTGTCGCAAAAATACCCACAAAAAGAATAAATGAAAAAGAAGAATCGTAAACAACAAAAATAAAAAATCAAGCCATTTTTATTTGAAATAAACGAAAACAAATTGGGGGTGTAATAACAATAAAAATTTTCGACACACTAAAAATTGCAACGAAAAAAAGCTCTCCATCCCTTTTTATCGATGTAACTCCCCTATTCCCGATAGATTATACGTTGAGAAAATAAGGGCTAGTAGAAATCGACGATAACTGAAAACCGTTTCGAAGGGAACCCCCGAGGCTATAGAGTATGTAGAGGGTGGAATCGCTTCTTGGTGACCAACGGCTAATATGTAATAAATTGAGTCGCACCGAGAACGGACCCCGCGCGTTCCGCATAATACAGAGATCGTATCTCGCTTTGGATTTATGTCCTGCTGCGATCTGCTTTGTGCATTGTCCCATATACCGGAAGTACGATATTATTTTAGACCAACCTTTTTATTTGCGTCATAATAACTTTAAGCTTTTTATTACTTTTAAAAATCAATTAATGAATCACTTTGACGTTTAGTCTATTTACATATGTCATGCATTACATATGAACGTGCCGCAAAGGAAATTGGCGCCAATAAATCGAAGCCGCATTTGCGTTTAGTCTCTTTGTCGTCAATGCCGTATTAATGATCGTAAAATTAAAATAATTTATTTCCTTATTTGTTTATTTAATGTTTATCAAATTTGAGAATACTAAAATAAATTATGCAACGGTAGTAAACAAGGTGAGGTTGCACTAATTCAAAATGTCAGAAATAATTAGTTTAATAGTGTGATAATGAAAGTTTAAATGAAAATAATAAGTTCGGTGAAATGAGAGGATGTTTATTTTTTTAATTAACTTTAAAAATCATTTATCGAATCGCTACTTTAACGTTTGTATAGTAAGATAGTGAGATTCTCAAGTTTAGCAGATTGGGGATTCTTTTGGATTGGCTGATAGAGAAAGAAGTGGCGTCACGTGATCGTTATGAGCTAATCCGAACGAATCCCCTCGGAATCTTGGAAATTTGGGAATCTCCGTTGCACAAAATGTAGCTAGAGTTTAGCTAAATAAAACGGTTAACATTATTGAATAAAGTATCAGCAGAAAACTCACTACCAATATTTTTTGTATTATACAAGGAGTTCAGAACTGTTTTATATTTCGACCGATAATTAATAAACCGATATTAATTAAAGTAACCTGTTTGCTTCAATGAATAAATAATTACTCATGCTGCCAATAAGTTGGCAGACTTCAAACTGATGAGCAGGACTTTGGAGATATAATAGCTCATGTTGCCAAAAAATTGACAGTCTAAAATAATGTACAGTGTTTGGAACAGTAATAAATCATGCTGCCAACAAGTTAGGTTGTTATTAAGATAAGTTGGCAGATTTCAAATTGATGAGCAGAATATTGGAGCCAAAAAAGCTTATGTTGCCAACAAGTTGGCTGACTTCAAATTAATGAGCATAATTTTGGAGAAAAAGAAACTCATGCTGCCAATAAGTGGCAGTTTTTGAGATAATGTACAATTGTTTGAAACTATAATAACTCATGCTGCCAACAAGTTAGGTTCTTATTAAGATAAGTTGACAGATTTCAAATTGATGAGCAGGATATTGGAGACAAAAAAGCTTATGTTGCCAATAAGTTGGCTGATTTCAAATCAATGAGTAGAATTATGGAGAAAAAGCAACTCATGCTGCCAATAAGTGGCAGTTTTTGAGATAATGTACAGTTGTTTGAAACTGTAATAACTCATGTTGCCAACAAGTTAAGTTGTTATTAAGATAAGTTGGCAGATTTCAAATTGATGAGCAGAATATTGGAGACAAAAAAGCTTATGTTGCCAACAAGTTGGCTGACTTCAAATTAATGAGCACAATTTTGGAGAAAAAGCAACTCATGCTGCCAATAAGTGGCAGTCCTTGACATAATGTACAATTGTTTGAAACTATAATAACTCATACTGCCAACATGTTAGGTTGTTATTAAGACAAGTTGGCAGATTTCAAATTAATGAGCAGGATATTGGAGACAAAAAAACGTATGTTGCCAACAAGTTGGCTGACTTCAAATTAATGAGCACAATTTTGGAGAAAAGCAACTCATGCTGCCAATAAGTGGCAGTTTTTGAGATAATGTATAGTTGTTTGGAACTGTAATAACTCATGCTGCCAACAAGTTAAGTTGTTATTAAGATAAGTTGGCAGATTTCAAATTGATGAGCAGAATATTGGAGACAAAAAAGCTTATGTTGCCAACAAGTTGGCTGACTTCAAATTAATGAGCACAATTTTGGAGAAAAAGCAACTCATGCTGCCAATAAGTGGCAGTCCTTGACATAATGTACAATTGTTTGAAACTATAATAACTCATACTGCCAACATGTTAGGTTGTTATTAAGACAAGTTGGCAGATTTCAAATTAATGAGCAGGATATTGGAGACAAAAAAACGTATGTTGCCAACAAGTTGGCTGACTTCAAATTAATGAGCACAATTTTGGAGAAAAGCAACTCATGCTGCCAATAAGTGGCAGTTTTTGAGATAATGTATAGTTGTTTGGAATTGTAATAACTCATGCTGCCAACAAGTTAGGTTGTTATTAAGATAAGTTGACAGATTTCAAATTAATGAGCAGGATATTGGAGACAAAAAGCTTATGTTGTCAACAAGTTGGCTGACTTCAAATTAATGAGCACAATTTTGGAGAAAAAGCAACTCATGCTGCCAATAAGTGGCAATTTTTGAGATAATGTACAGTTGTTTGAAACTGTAATAACCCAAGCTGCCAACAAATTAGGTTGTTATTAAGAAAAGTTGGCAGATTTCAACTTGATGAGCAGGATATTGGAGACAAAAAAGCTTATGCTGCCAACAAGTTGGCTGACTTTAAATTAATGAGCAGAATTTTGGAGAAAAAGTGACTCATGCTGCCAATAAGTGGCAGTTTTTGAGATAATGTACAGTTGTTTGAAACTGTAATAACTCAAGCTGCCAACAAGTTAGGTTGTTATTAAGATAAGTTGGCAGATTTCAAATTAATGAGCAGGATGTTGGAGACAAAAAAGCTTATGCTGCCAACAAGTTGGCTAAGTTCAAATTAATGAGCAGAATTTTGGAGAAAAAGCAACTCATACTGCCAATACGTAGCAGTTTCTGAGATAATGTACAGTTCTTTAAAACTGTAATAACTCAAGCTGCCAACAAGTTAGGTTGTTATTAAGATAAGTTGACAGATTTCAAATTAATGAGCAGGATGTTGGAGACAAAAAAGCTTATGCTGCCAACAAGTTGGCTGACTTCAAATTAATTAGCACAATTTTGGAGAAAAAGCAGCTCATGCTGCTAATAAGTGGCAGTTTTTGAGGTAATGTACAGTTGTTTGGAACTGCAATAATTCATGTTGCCAACAAGTTAAGTTGTTATTAAGATAAGTTGGCGGATTTCAAATTGATGAACAGGATATTGGAGAAAAAAAGCTTATGCTGCCAACAAGTTGGCTGGCTTCAAATTAATGAGCAGAAGTTTGGAGAAAAAGCAACTCATGCTGCCAATAAGTGGCAGTTTTTGAGATAATGTACAGTTGTTTGAAACTATAATAACTCATGTTACCAACAAGTTAGGTTGTTATTAAAATAAGTTGGCAGATTTCAAATTGATGAGCAGGATATTGGAGACAAAAAAGCTTATGCTGCCAACAAGTTGGCTGACTTCAAATTAATGAGCACAATTTTGGAGAAAAAGCAACTCATGCTGCTAATAAGTGGCAGTTTTTGAGGTAATGTACAGTTGTTTGGAACTGCAATAATTCATGCTGCCAACAAGTTAAGTTGTTATTAAGATAAGTTGGCGGATTTCAAATTGATGAACAGGATATTGGAGAAAAAAAACTTATGCTGCCAACAAGTTGGCTGACTTCAAATTAATGAGCAGAAGTTTGGAGAAAAAGCAACTCATGCTGCCAATAAGTGGCAGTTTTTGAGATAATGTACAGTTGTTTGAAACTGTAATAACTCATGTTACCAACAAGTTAGGTTGTTATTGAAATAAGTAGGCAGATTTCAAATTGATGAGCAGGATATTGGAGACAAAGAAGCTTATGCTGCCAACAAGTTGGCTGACTTCAAATTAATGAGCACAATTTTGGAGAAAAAGCAACTCATGCTGCTAATAAGTGGCAGTTTTTGAGGTAATGTACAGTTGTTTGGAACTGCAATAATTCATGCTGCCAACAAGTTAAGTTGTTATTAAAATAAGTTGGCGGATTTCAAATTGATGAACAGGATATTGGAGAAAAAAAGCTTATGCTGCCAACAAGTTGGCTGGCTTCAAATTAATGAGCAGAAGTTTGGAGAAAAAGCAACTCATGCTGCCAATAAGTGGCAATTTTTGAGATAATGTACAGTTGTTTGGAACTGTAATAACTCATGCTGCCAACAAGTTAGGTTGTTATTAAGATAAGTTGGCAGATTTCAAATTGATGAGCAGGATATTAGAGACAAAAAAGTTTATGCTGCCAACAAGTTGGCTGACTTCAAATTAATGAGCCGAATTTTGGAAAAAAAGCAGCTCATGCTGCCAATAAGTGGCAGTTTTTGAGATAATGTACAGTTGTTTGGAACTGTAATAACTCATGCTGCCAACAAGTTAGGTTGTTATTAAGATAAGTTGGCAGATTTCAAATTAATGAGCAGGGTATTGGAGACAAAAAAGCTTATGCTGCCAACAAGTTGGCTGACTTCAAATTAATGAGCACAATTTTGGAGAAAAAGCAACTCATGCTGCCAATAAGTGGCAATTTTTGAGATAATGTACAGTTGTTTGAAACTGTAATAACTCATGCTGCCAACAAATTAGGTTGTTATTAAGAAAAGTTGGCAGATTTCAACTTGATGAGCAGGATATTGGAGACAAAAAAGCTTAAGCTGCCAACAAGATGGCTGACTTTAAATTAATGAGCAGATTTTTTGGAGAAAAAGCGACTCATGCTGCCAATAAGTGGCAGTTTTTGAGATAATGTACAGTTGTTTGAAACTGTAATAATTCATGCTGCCAACAAGTTAAGTTATTATTAAGATAAGTTGGCGGATTTCAAATTGATGAACAGGATATTGGAGAAAAAAAGCTTATGCTGCCAACAAGTTGGCTGGCTTCAAATTAATGAGCAGAAGTTTGGAGAAAAAGCAACTCATGCTGCCAATAAGTGGCAGTTTTTAAGATAATGTATAGTTGTTTCGAACTGTAATAACTCATGCTGCCAACAGGTTAGGTTGTTATTAAGATAAGTTGGCAGATTTCAAATTAATGAGCAGGGTATTGGAGACAAAAAAGCTTATGCTGCCAACAAGTTGGCTGACTTCAAATTAATGAGCAGAATTTTGGAGAAAAGCAACTCATGCTATTATGTCTCTAAAGTTCTAACATTAGACCTACAACTAGAGTATGTCTCTTTGAACGGCTAAACCTACCCATTTCCAGTGGATAAACCTACCTTTGTAAAGTAGGGCGTTTACTTGTCACCCATCACTGGTTAATAATAATAACTTAAAAATACCAGAAATATTTTTATAGCTGATGAAGTAAGGTACGGTTTAATAATTTCTAATAATATCAATTAAAATAAAAATTAATAAAAAAAAAGAAATATAGTGGCGACTTTTACAGAGATTTTTCATTCCAACAGTTCGTAATGAAGTCAAGTTGGGTGGATTGGAAATAGCTTGACGGGGGGTTGGAAGGAACACGGCTACGAAGGGAAGTTCGCGCTTATTGGGTTATCGCAATGAGGATTTGCACCTCGCCTCTCTCTTTCTCATTCCTCCGAAGAGGAGAACTCCAACCTCGGCGACGGCGACGGTACCCAGATGTTCCGTTCATCACCTAACAGTGATTTATATTAAAAGGTTTCTGCAATGAACTATCCGTTTACATTCGTTCAGTTGCCAGAAGCGGAAGTGGAAAATCAAATTAAAACCGAAAATTAAAACACAACAATATCGCGAAATAACGAGGATATAGTAATAATATTGATTTTTTTTTCAAGTTGTTTCAAATCATAACTCACTTTGCATCCAAACGATAAACCACGCGACAATTTTTTTTTCTTCCTTACCATCATCGTTAACCTCGCCGCTTCAGTAAAATACTAACGATTTCAACTTCTTTTAAACCAGAAAAATTGAGCACTTTCGACAACGCTTTATAAACTCCCAACTCAACTTGCGTTTCAACCCTCTCAATCTTTATATCCTTCCATGTGTGAGTAAATGTATGTGTGTTATATGTGTTCACTCGGGGCGTATGTCATAAATCAAAACGGTCTAAACTCCCCAAACATGCTCTAACACGTTCAAACAATGAACGTGGCTTTTGGTTTCAGCCAACATTTTTTGTTTAAACTTTACGAATCGATATAAATAAATAAATAAGAAAATTATTTGGTCGTTTTGGTAAAGATTTTCAACTTTAATTGGTAATTACCGCTTGATAATTAACCCATTTAATGACTTAATTAACCGTAAAAACAAGCAACCCTTCGGGAAATTAATGTTTATACGAAATGACTTAAACATTACTTTATTATAAAATTAGTAAATTCCAATTTTGCGTTTTTATTTTTTTTTTATTTGGTGGGTTTGATTTTATGATGGATCGCTTCGGGGAAAAAATGGAGATATAAAAGGAATGTTTTTCCATAGGGATGTTTTAGCCTTGTTTTGTTCCATATTCAACCCTTATGGATCTATATTCACGTTTCCTGTATTTTCCTTTTTTTGCCGTTTTGGGTTTGGTATTTATTAACACGCACATCGCGAAAATAATTTGATTTGTGGTGGTGCGTGAGTATTTTTGATGCGTTGGTTATAAATTTGCGTAAAAGTTATTAAATAACAACGTTGATAATAACCCGAATACGTGTTTTATCCAAATTTTGCGTATTTATAATTCAATTTTTTGCTTTTTGCAATTTATTATGGTTTGGTTTCTATTATTATTGATTTATGATACATTTATATTAAAATATTCTAATAATTGTATCTCAAGAATTAATTGAGATATAACAATAAAATAAGAAACAATTTGAACCAAACGTACATATTATTTAATGTTGAAACGTCTGAGGTGAGATTATTTGATACAACTGAGATTACGATGATTTAAGTTAAGTTTTGAACGATAATATTGCAATGGGATGGACGTTTGAAATTTTAGAAGCGCTGCGTAACCATGACCTAACGGAATTTCTGCTATTTTGATTAGATTTAGAGATGTCGTTTCGCTCAAATTTTCGCTTTAAATCACTAAAACACTCCAAACATTTCTGGACAACTCCAATTTTGTAAAAAGACACACACCCAACGTTCATTATGGCAGGAAACAACGACACCACGCCGGACGTTATTATCCACACCAGCAATCTAAATAATATAATTACGAACATTGAAACAATAGGAGATTTTTGTTCGGATCATCTGGGTATATCTTTTAACATCGAAATCAACTTACCAGTACACACCCACATAAATGAACAAACAACCAAATACGACCTAAGACGAACTAACATTGAAGGGGTAAACAAAAACATGGAAAATTATTTAAATACAACACATAACAAATCCACAAATATGAAACTAATTTCCGACTTCCAATTAAAAGTCAGAAACACTAATATCAAACACACACAAAAAATAATAAATACACCCTTCCAGTACTACCTGCCTGCAGAAATCATCAATAAGCTCAAAAATCAACGAAAAATATACTGGGAATACATAAGATCAAAAAACCCAAACAAGAAAACGGAATATAACAAAGCTAACAAAGAAATTCGTAAAGCGATCAAAACATTCCAACAGGATCAATGGTTGAAGGTATGCGCAGAAATAAAGCAAGACTAAGGACGCACCTTTTGGCAGAAAATCAAAAAAATCGTTAATATTAGAAGACAAAGAACACAAAACTAATAGTGAAAAATGCGAAGCATTAGCAAAACATTTCTATAACGAGTTTAGCCCAACCGAGAATGTTTTATTTGACACAAACAACAAATTAATGGTGGAGAAATGGTACAAGAATTTCACAAATCAAAATAATGACTTAGAAACAATTACCGTCATAGACGAAGACGAATACATGGAACACATCAGCAAAGGAAAAAACTCAGCCCTCTAGTCACAAAACATCTGTTAAGAAACCTCAATCACACGATTCACCAATTCATACAAAAATCCATGAATTACTGCCTAAAATCACGACAATTTCCAAACATATGGAAAAGCGGTAGCATTATTCCGATTTCTAAGCCTAACTCTGACCATCATCAAAGTAAAAGTTATAGACCAATAACACTCCTTCCAGTACTAGTTTTTGAGATAATGTACAGTTGCTTAGAACTTAGAAGTTAGGTTGTTATTAAAATAAGTTGGCAGATTTCAAATTGATGAGAAGGATATTGGAGACAAAAAAGCTTATGCTGCCAACAAGTTGGCTGACTTCAAATTAATGAGCACAATTTTGGAGAAAAAGCAACTCATGCTGCTAATAAGTGGCAATTTTTGAGATAATGTACAGTTGTTTGGAACTGTAATAACTCATGCTGCCAACAAGTTAGGTTGTTATTAAGATAAGTTGGCAGATTTCAAATTGATGAGCAGGATATTGGAAACAAAGAAGCTTATGCTGCCAACAAGTTGGCTGACTTCAAATTAATGAGCAGAATTTTGGAGAAAAAGCAACTCATGCTGCCAATAAGTGGCAGTTTTTGAGATAATGTACAGTTGTTTGGAACTGTAATAAATCATGCTGCCAACAAGTTAGGTTGTTATTAAGATAAGTTGGCAGATTTCAAATTGATGAGCAGGATATTAGAGACAAAAAAGTTCATGCTGCCAACAAGTTGGCTGACTTCAAATTAATGAGCAGAACTTTGGAGAAAAAGCAACTCATGCTGCCAATAAGTGGCAGTTTTTGAGATAATGTACAGTTGTTTGGAACTGTAATAACTCATGCTGCCAACAAGTTAGGTTGTTATTAAGATAAGTTGGCAGATTTCAAATTGATGAGCAGGATATTGGAGACAAAAAAGTTTATGCTGCCAACAACTTGGCTGCCTTTAAATTAATGAGCAGAATTTTGGAGAAAAAGCAACTCATGCTGCCAATAAGTGGCAGTTTTTGAGATAATGTACAGTTGTTTGGAACTGTAATAAATCATGCTGCCAACAAGTTAGGTTGTTATTAAGATAAGTTGGCAGATTTCAAATTGATGAGCAGGATATTAGAGACAAAAAAGTTCATGCTGCCAACAAGTTGGCTGACTTCAAATTAATGAGCAGAATTTTGGAGAAAAAGCAACTCATGCTGCCAATAAGTGGCAGTTTTTGAGATAATGTACAGTTGTTTGGAACTGTAATAAATCATGCTGCCAACAAGTTAGGTTGTTATTAAGATAAGTTGGCAGATTTCAAATTGATGAGCAGGATATTAGAGACAAAAAAGTTCATGCTGCCAACAAGTTGGCTGACTTCAAATTAATGAGCAGAATTTTGGAGAAAAAGCAACTCATGCTGCCAATAAGTGGCAGTTTTTGAGATAATGTACAGTTGTTTGGAACTGTAATAAATCATGCTGCCAACAAGTTAGGTTGTTATTAAGATAAGTTGGCAGATTTCAAATTGATGAGCAGGATATTAGAGACAAAAAAGTTCATGCTGCCAACAAGTTGGCTGACTTCAAATTAATGAGCAGAATTTTGGAGAAAAAGCAACTCATGCTGCCAATAAGTGGCAGTTTTTGAGATAATGTACAGTTGTTTGGAACTGTAATAAATCATGCTGCCAACAAGTTAGGTTGTTATTAAGATAAGTTGGCAGATTTCAAATTGATGAGCAGGATATTAGAGACAAAAAAGTTCATGCTGCCAACAAGTTGGCTGACTTCAAATTAATGAGCAGAACTTTGGAGAAAAAGCAACTCATGCTGCCAATAAGTGGCAGTTTTTGAGATAATGTACAGTTGTTTGGAACTGTAATAAATCATGCTGCCAACAAGTTAGGTTGTTATTAAAATAAGTTGGCAGATTTCAAATTGATGAGCAGGATATTGGAAACAAAGAAGCTTATGCTGCCAACAAGTTGGCTGACTTCAAATTAATGAGTACAATTTTGGAGAAAAAGCAACTCATGCTGCCAATAAGTGACAGTTTTTGAGATAATGTACAGTTGTTTGGAACTGTAATAACTCATGCTGCCAACAAGTTAGGTTGTTATTAAGATAAGTTGGCAGATTTCAAATTGATGAGCAGGATATTGGAAACAAAGAAGCTTATGCTGCCAACAAGTTGGCTGACTTCAAATTAATGAGTACAATTTTGGAGAAAAAGCAACTCATGCTGCCAATAAGTGGCAGTTTTTGAGATAATGTACAGTTGTTTGGAACTGTAATAAATCATGCTGCCAACAAGTTAGGTTGTTATTAAGATAAGTTGGCAGATTTCAAATTGATGAGCAGGATATTGGAGACAAAAAAGTTTATGCTGCCAACAAGTTGGCTGACTTCAAATTAATGAGCAGAATTTTGGAGAAAAAGCAACTCATGCTGCCAATAAGTGACAGTTTTTGAGATAATATACAGTTGTTTGGAACTGTAATAACTCATGCTGCCAACAAGTTAGGTTGTTATTAAGATAAGTTGGCAGATTTCAAATTGATGAGCAGGATATTAGAGACAAAAAAGTTTATGCTGCCAACAAGTTGGCTGACTTCAAATTAATGAGCCGAATTTTGGAAAAAAGCAACTCATGCTGCCAATAAGTGGCAGTTTTTGAGATAATGTACAGTTATTTGAAACTGTAATAACTCATGCTGCCAACAAGTTAGGTTGTTATTAAGATAAGTTGGCAGATTTCAAATTGATGAGCAGGATATTGGAGAAAAAGCAACTCATGCTGCCAATAAGTGGCAGTTTTTGAGATAATGTACAGTTGTTTGGAACTGTAATAAATCATGCTGCCAACAAGTTAGGTTGTTATTAAAATAAGTTGGCAGATTTCAAATTGATGAGCAGGATATTGGAAACAAAAAAGTTTATGCTGCCAACAACTTAGCTGACTTTAAATTAATGAGCAGAATTTTGGAGAAAAAGCAACTCATGCTGCCAATAAGTGGCAGTTTTTGAGATAATGTACAGTTGTTTGGAACTGTAATAAATCATGCTGCCAACAAGTTAGGTTGTTATTAAAATAAGTTGGCAGATTTCAAATTGATGAGCAGGATATTGGAAACAAAAAAGTTTATGCTGCCAACAACTTAGCTGACTTTAAATTAATGAGCAGAATTTTGGAGAAAAAGCAACTCATGCTGCCAATAAGTGGCAGTTTTTGAGATAATGTACAGTTGTTTGGAACTGTAATAAATCATGCTGCCAACAAGTTAGGTTGTTATTAAAATAAGTTGGCAGATTTCAAATTGATGAGCAGGATATTGGAAACAAAAAAGTTTATGCTGCCAACAACTTAGCTGACTTTAAATTAATGAGCAGAATTTTGGAGAAAAAGCAACTCATGCTGCCAATAAGTGGCAGTTTTTGAGATAATGTACAGTTGTTTGGAACTGTAATAAATCATGCTGCCAACAAGTTAGGTTGTTATTAAAATAAGTTGGCAGATTTCAAATTGATGAGCAGGATATTGGAAACAAAGAAGCTTATGCTGCCAACAAGTTGGCTGACTTCAAATTAATGAGTACAATTTTGGAGAAAAAGCAACTCATGCTGCCAATAAGTGGCAGTTTTTGAGATAATGTACAGTTGTTTGGAACTGTAATAAATCATGCTGCCAACAAGTTAGGTTGTTATTAAGATAAGTTGGCAGATTTCAAATTGATGAGCAGGATATTGGAAACAAAGAAGCTTATGCTGCCAACAAGTTGGCTGACTTCAAATTAATGAGTACAATTTTGGAGAAAAAGCAACTCATGCTGCCAATAAGTGGCAGTTTTTGAGATAATGTACAGTTGTTTGGAACTGTAATAACTCATGTTGCCAACAAGTTAGGTTGTTATTAAGATAATTTGGCAGATTTCAAACTGAGAACACAAAACAAATAGTGAAAAATGCGAAGCATTAGCAAAACATTTCTATAACGAGTTTAGCCCAACCGAGAATGTCTTATTTGATACAAACAACAAATTTGTGGTGGAGAAATGGTACGAGAATTTCACAAATCAAAATAATGACTCAGAAACAATTACCGATATAGACGAAGATGAATACATGGAACACATCAGCAAAGGAAAAAACTCAGCCCTGGGAAAAGATCTAGTCACAAAACATCTGTTAAGAAACCTCAATCACACGATTCACCAATTCATACAAAAATCCATGAATTACTGCCTAAAATAACGACATTTTCCAAACATATGGAAAAGCGGTACACATTGTTCCGATTTCTAAGCCTAACTCTGACCATCATCAAAGTAAAAGTTATATACCAATAACACTCCTTCCAGTACTAGGTAAAATCCTTGAGAACATCATAAACAAACGAATCCTGAAATACGCAAAGATCCCTTTTTATCAATTTTGTTTCAAACCCAAAAACTCCACATTACATCCATTAATCACGCTTATAAACAGCATACAATTCAATTAGAAAGTACACAAAAAAACAATCACACTATTCCTGGACATTAACAAAGCTTTTGATTCGGTATGGCACTTGGGACTTCTGTTCAAAATGGAAAAAATTGGCATTAAAAACAACCTGATTAAATTAATTGACGGATTTTTAAATGATAGATCATTGCAAATAAGAATAAACGATACCTTTTCGTCTCCTTTCTCACCTAAACAAGGAGTACACCAGGGTTCCCCGCTGTCTCCCACCCTATACAATATTTACTGCTATGACATATACGCAGAAGACCCGAACTATTTCAACCCAGAGTTGTATATTTTGCAGTATGCGGACGACACCACGCGTATTTCACACAACAACACGTTGGACAAAGCAACAGATAACCTTCAGAGACTTTACGACCAAATATTGGAATGGTTACACTTACGCCTAACCCGAAAAAATTCCAAATGCTTATCCCAAACCACCAAATATCCGATAGATCTCCAAAAATAGTTGATGGCAATGTTTACATCAAACCGTGCACATCTGTGAAATATCTTGGTATAACTGGAGATAATGGCATAAAAGTATGTAAGCAGTTTAAAAATAAAAAAGACGAGGCAATTAAAACAGCGAAACTATTTCGATCGCGAACTTACAAAGACCAAGGCATCAATACCAGTACCGCAATGATAATATACAAAGCCATATGCAGGCCAGTCTTAGATTATGGTCACGCTCTCACAATCAACTCCGCAAAGAACACCAATGAGATCACAAAGCCGAAAGAAGATTCTTAAGGATCATAAGCAAAATCCGACATCGAAACAACCCCTTGCACATCATCAGCAATAAAGATCTATACAATATAATACAAATAAAACCAATTCGCTTAAGACACAAGACACTAAACAAGAAATTTATAAATAAAAGTCTCAATACACAAATATTGGATCGGGTGTGTTAACGAAGATCGAATAGTACCAATAACCGCAAATTTTTAACAGTATACGAAGCACTGATGGCAGAGCAGGAAGAAGAAAATTGAAATGCTTGTTACACCAAACAAAAATTTATTACTTTATTTATTTCTATTTATACTATTTATATTATTCACACATTATGTTGTATATATACAAAATATGTAAAGACAAAAACATGTAAAGGCGGAAAGACCTGGGCTTTACATATCGACTATCGGTAGCCAATAAAAGAATTATTTCTCTCTCTCATTAAAACAAATAATATTAACTTTAAATCGTATTTAAGAAGATGCTTAACGTCGCGTTAAATATTTTCAATCATTTTGACGATACCCTCTCGACTATTTCCCATTAAACCGACCACAGAGATCGGTTTGATATAGGGTAGATTAATGCTCGATTCTCCCGAAGCGCTTTTGGCTTCGGTTTTATTTCTTCGAGTCTCTTTGCCAAAGAGATCTCTTTCTTTTGGCACGAAACCCAACTACGTCAAGTATTAAATTTACTTTTATTGCAGCTTCTATTTCGTCTTGTATTCACTCTTTTATCTTTGTTTCAGGGAGATAGGGGAATAAATAAAACTCGATCATCGAAAATGTTCGAGTTTAGATTCGGAAGGAATCGAAAAATAATTTGGGCGTTATTATTCGGGAAAAGAAGATAGCAATTAAAATATTTTGGTGAAAATGCATCATAAAACGATGGTTTTGGTTGCGCCCTCGTTGCATAATATGAGCTGTTCCCATCCGAGATTCGATCCTGATGTTTGGAGATCGATGGATTTTTCGGGAAGTCTTCAAGCGACCATCGTTTTAATTCTGACCGTTGGGGTGTTGGCGGCGAATATGATGCTCATTTTAATAATAAATAGTAGGAAGTATTCTAAATATATTCATTCGCAAGTAAGGGGATCAAATCAAATCAAAATTGAATCGCGTAAAAATAATTTTGTTGTTTTAGCCGAGATATTTGCTCACATCTTTAGCCAGTAACGATCTGGCGATGGGGTTTTTTGTAACCCCCTTCGCGATATTACCCTCATTTAGGAGGTGTTGGCCATACGGGGAATTACTTTGTCAAATTCAAGCGTTACTCCGCGGCGCAATCAGCCAACAGAGTGCTGTTATATTAATTTGTATGGCTATGGATCGATATATGTGTATGTTACACCCAGCGAGGTACCACAAACATTCAAGTAAAAAGGTAAGTTAATAAGAACCTGATTAATTTTAACAAAGTCTGATTTTTGATTTTCAAGGGTTTTTCAAATCAAACAATCGTATCTTAAGAACGAGTTATGATGTTTTGTGTCAAATCCGGGGAACCTTGCAGTGTTTATAATGATAATACACACGTTTTAAAGGGGTTAGAAAGCGCGGGCGCGTAATTCCAGGAGATTTGAAGTGCGATAATCTCCGCATTAATTACCGAATAGTAGGGGAGTGCAGGTCGTGCACCGACGTTTAATATGGAACCCTTGTAAAGGGCCGAGAATAGTAATGGCTTTGTAATACATACCCAATTATACGGGATGACCTCTGACGTTAGGTAATTGTATACCGAGTCCGAAATCCGCTCAACTCGAGAATCTTCCTTTCATAATGATAACAACCTACAACAAAATAATAATAAACTATATTCTATACATTTCTTATGGTTATAATTAAATATATTGTAGAAAGAATCGATTTTTAAAAATTGCGAACATCTCGGGCGATTTATTTGTCTAGAAACCGAGGGGTTTGGGGAAAATATTTTCTGTAGTGTGGTATATCTCTGGTATTTATGGAGTTATAAATCTAACCCACGATCGGATTTGATAAATTCCACGACAGAAATAGTCTGGAAATTGCGGGGGAAATACGAGAAGCGACGATTTTTCAACATAACGTCAAAGAGAAATGATCAGGAACAAAAAGAAAATGAAGTTATAATAATGTCATTTATAACTAACGAAACTTAATTCAAACTAAATCGGTATAAAATGAATCAAATTATGTATTGTTCATATACAGAGAGAATTCATATTTTAATGAATATTAAAAGTTTAAAATCGAGTTAAACTTTGTTCCTCTTTAAAGATTCTTTTCTGACAGTTTAGATTCAAAAGTAACTTATTCAAGAAGATAAAATAAACACGTGAGATAAGACTTGAAAAATAAAAAGGGAAGGTTTAATCTAATTGAAATCGTGCCAAGGAGTTTCCTTAGGTACGACTACGGTGGTTCCAAAAACAAAGGAAATTTTCGAGTATCGGTGGCGCAAGATAAGGGGGTTGGAGGGTTGGAAACAAATTCTCCCGGTTTCTAGTTAAGGATAGCATCTGCGTCAGCGACTCGTCGACGATTTAGGGCTACGGTCTTCCTCCGGGGACGACCCCGAAAACCGTTTTGCCCGGAATCGACGACGATTCCCCTCCTTTTCTAGTCGGCTTTCCTTCAATATTCCAACTATTTTAAACTAAAAATAAAGCGAATTTTGTGTGCTCTTTGTTTCAATTTTAATATTAAAGGATAATCATTATTAAAAGGGGGTTAAGAACGATGAAAAGGAAATATTAAATTGGGTGGTAATAAACTTGGGTTGGTAATAAACTCAATGTGATGATTAATTTTGACCCTTTTCTTTGATTATTTCTGATGATTTTTGTAAAATTTTTGTGCAAAACGTAATTATGTGATAAGCAAAAATTAAGAATTGTATATCAAGAACTAATTGAAACAATTTGAAACAAATTTGTTTAATATCCAACGTAAAAAAAATACTTCTTCAAATTCAAGCAGTTTTCAATCTCAAGAACTAATTAGATATTATCATAAAATAAGAAAAAAAAACTTTAAATCGCTCTTTGCTTCAATTTTAATGTTATAGGATCGTTATTAAAAGGAGCTAAAAAATGAAATATTAAATTGGGTGGTAATAAACTTGGGTTGGTAATAAACTCAATGTGATGATAAATTTTGACCCTTCTCTTTGATTATTTTTGTTGATTTTTGCAAAATTTTTGTTCCAAACGTAATTATGTAATAAGCAAAAATCAAGAATTGTATCTCAAGAACTAATTGAAACAATTTGAAACAAATTTGTTTAATATCCAACGTAAAAAAAATATTTCTTCAAATTCAAGCAGTTTTCAATCTTAAGAACTAATTAGATATTATCATAAAATAAGAAAAAAAAACTTTAAATCGCTCTTTGCTTCAATTTTAATGTTATAGGATCGTTATTAAAAGGAGCTAAAAAATGAAATATTAAATTGGGTGGTAATAAACTTGGGTTGGTAATAAACTCAATGTGATGATAAATTTTGACCCTTCTCTTTGATTATTTTTGTTGATTTTTGCAAAATTTTTGTTCCAAACGTAATTATGTAATAAGCAAAAATCAAGAATTGTATCTCAAGAACTAATTGAAACAATTTGAAACAAATTTGTTTAATATCCAACGTAAAAAAAATATTTCTTCAAATTCAAGCAGTTTTCAATCTTAAGAACTAATTAGATATTACCATAAATAAGAAAAAAAAACTTTAAATCGCTCTTTGCTTCAATTTTATTGTTATGGGATCGTTATTAAAAGGAGCTAAAAAATGAAATATTAAATTGGGTGGTAATAAACTTGGGTTGGTAATAAACTCAATGTGATGATAAATTTTGACCTTTCTCTTTGATTATTTTTGTTGATTTTTGCAAAATTTTTGTTCCAAACGTAATTATGTAATAAGCAAAAATCAAGAATTGTATCTCAAGAACTAATTGAAACAATTTGAAACAAATTTGTTTAATATCCAACGTAAAAAAAATATTTCTTCAAATTCAAGCAGTTTTCAATCTTAAGAACTAATTAGATATTACCATAAATAAGAAAAAAAAACTTTAAATCGCTCTTTGCTTCAATTTTAATGTTATAGGATCGTTATTAAAAGGAGCTAAAAAATGAAATATTAAATTGGGTGGTAATAAACTTGGGTTGGTAATAAACTCAATGTGATGATAAATTTTGACCTTTCTCTTTGATTATTTTTGTTGATTTTTGCAAAATTTTTGTTCCAAACGTAATTATGTAATAAGCAAAAATCAAGAATTGTATCTCAAGAACTAATTGAAACAATTTGAAACAAATTTGTTTAATATCCAACGTAAAAAAAATATTTCTTCAAATTCAAGCAGTTTTCAATCTTAAGAACTAATTAGATATTACCATAAATAAGAAAAAAAAACTTTAAATCGCTCTTTGCTTCAATTTTATTGTTATGGGATCGTTATTAAAAGGAGCTAAAAAATGAAATATTAAATTGGGTGGTAATAAACTTGGGTTGGTAATAAACTCAATGTGATGATAAATTTTGACCCTTCTCTTTGATTATTTTTGTTGATTTTTGCAAAATTTTTGTTCCAAACGTAATTATGTAATAAGCAAAAATCAAGAATTGTATCTCAAGAACTAATTGAAACAATTTGAAACAAATTTGTTTAATATCCAACGTAAAAAAAATATTTCTTCAAATTCAAGCAGTTTTCAATCTTAAGAACTAATTAGATATTACCATAAATAAGAAAAAAAAACTTTAAATCGCTCTTTGCTTCAATTTTATTGTTATGGGATCGTTATTAAAAGGAGCTAAAAAATGAAATATTAAATTGGGTGGTAATAAACTTGGGTTGGTAATAAACTCAATGTGATGATAAATTTTGACCCTTCTCTTTGATTATTTTTGTTGATTTTTGCAAAATTTTTGTTCCAAACGTAATTATGTAATAAGCAAAAATCAAGAATTGTATCTCAAGAACTAATTGAAACAATTTGAAACAAATTTGTTTAATATCCAACGTAAAAAAAATATTTCTTCAAATTCAAGCAGTTTTCAATCTTAAGAACTAATTAGATATTACCCTAAATAAGAAAAAAAAACTTTAAATCGCTCTTTGCTTCAATTTTATTGTTATGGGATCGTTATTAAAAGGAGCTAAAAAATGAAATATTAAATTGGGTGGTAATAAACTTGGGTTGGTAATAAACTCAATGTGATGATAAATTTTGACCCTTTTCTTTGATTATTTTTGTTGATTTTTGCAAAATTTTTGTTCCAAACTTAATTATGTGATTAGCAAAAATTAAGAATTGTATCTCAAGAACTAATTCAAACAATTTGAAACAAATTTGTTTAATATTCAACGTAAAAAAAATATTTCTTCAAATTCAAGCAGTTTTCAATCTCAAGAACTAATTAGATATTACCATAAATAAGAAAAAAAAACTTTAAATCGCTCTTTGTTTCAATTTTAATGTTATAGGATCGTTATTAAAAGGAGCTAAAAAATGAAATATTAAATTGGGTGGTAATAAACTTGGGTTGGTAATAAACTCAATGTGATGATAAATTTTGACCCTTTTCTTTGATTATTTCTGATGATTTTTGTAAAATTTTTGTGCAAAACGTAATTATGTGATAAGCAAAAATTAAGAATTGTATATCAAGAACTAATTGAAACAATTTGAAACAAATTTGTTTAATATCCAACGTAAAAAAAATACTTCTTCAAATTCAAGCAGTTTTCAATCTCAAGAACTAATTAGATATTATCATAAAATAAGAAAAAAAAACTTTAAATCGCTCTTTGCTTCAATTTTAATGTTATAGGATCGTTATTAAAAGGAGCTAAAAAATGAAATATTAAATTGGGTGGAAATAAACTTGGGTTGGTAATAAACTCAATGTGATGATAAATTTTGACCCTTCTCTTTGATTATTTTTGTTGATTTTTGCAAAATTTTTGTTCCAAACGTAATTATGTAATAAGCAAAAATCAAGAATTGTATCTCAAGAACTAATTGAAACAATTTGAAACAAATTTGTTTAATATCCAACGTAAAAAAAATATTTCTTCAAATTCAAGCAGTTTTCAATCTTAAGAACTAATTAGATATTACCATAAATAAGAAAAAAAAACTTTAAATCGCTCTTTGCTTCAATTTTATTGTTATGGGATCGTTATTAAAAGGAGCTAAAAAATGAAATATTAAATTGGGTGGTAATAAACTTGGGTTGGTAATAAACTCAATGTGATGATAAATTTTGACCTTTCTCTTTGATTATTTTTGTTGATTTTTGCAAAATTTTTGTTCCAAACGTAATTATGTAATAAGCAAAAATCAAGAATTGTATCTCAAGAACTAATTGAAACAATTTGAAACAAATTTGTTTAATATCCAACGTAAAAAAAATATTTCTTCAAATTCAAGCAGTTTTCAATCTTAAGAACTAATTAGATATTACCATAAATAAGAAAAAAAAACTTTAAATCGCTCTTTGCTTCAATTTTAATGTTATAGGATCGTTATTAAAAGGAGCTAAAAAATGAAATATTAAATTGGGTGGTAATAAACTTGGGTTGGTAATAAACTCAATGTGATGATAAATTTTGACCTTTCTCTTTGATTATTTTTGTTGATTTTTGCAAAATTTTTGTTCCAAACGTAATTATGTAATAAGCAAAAATCAAGAATTGTATCTCAAGAACTAATTCAAACAATTTGAAACAAATTTGTTTAATATCCAACGTAAAAAAAATATTTCTTCAAATTCAAGCAGTTTTCAATCTTAAGAACTAATTAGATATTACCATAAATAAGAAAAAAAAACTTTAAATCGCTCTTTGCTTCAATTTTATTGTTATGGGATCGTTATTAAAAGGAGCTAAAAAATGAAATATTAAATTGGGTGGTAATAAACTTGGGTTGGTAATAAACTCAATGTGATGATAAATTTTGACCCTTCTCTTTGATTATTTTTGTTGATTTTTGCAAAATTTTTGTTCCAAACGTAATTATGTAATAAGCAAAAATCAAGAATTGTATCTCAAGAACTAATTGAAACAATTTGAAACAAATTTGTTTAATATCCAACGTAAAAAAAATATTTCTTCAAATTCAAGCAGTTTTCAATCTTAAGAACTAATTAGATATTACCATAAATAAGAAAAAAAAACTTTAAATCGCTCTTTGCTTCAATTTTATTGTTATGGGATCGTTATTAAAAGGAGCTAAAAAATGAAATATTAAATTGGGTGGTAATAAACTTGGGTTGGTAATAAACTCAATGTGATGATAAATTTTGACCCTTTTCTTTGATTATTTTTGTTGATTTTTGCAAAATTTTTGTTCCAAACTTAATTATGTGATTAGCAAAAATTAAGAATTGTATCTCAAGAACTAATTCAAACAATTTGAAACAAATTTGTTTAATATTCAACGTAAAAAAAATATTTCTTCAAATTCAAGCAGTTTTCAATCTCAAGAACTAATTAGATATTACCATAAATAAGAAAAAAAAACTTTAAATCGCTCTTTGTTTCAATTTTAATGTTATAGGATCGTTATTAAAAGGAGCTAAAAAATGAAATATTAAATTGGGTGGTAATAAACTTGGGTTGGTAATAAACTCAATGTGATGATAAATTTTGACCCTTTTCTTTGATTATTTCTGATGATTTTTGTAAAATTTTTGTGCAAAACGTAATTATGTGATAAGCAAAAATTAAGAATTGTATCTCAAGAACTAATTGAAACAATTTGAAACAAATTTGTTTAATATCCAACGTAAAAAAAATATTTCTTCAAATTCAAGCAGTTTTCAATCTCAAGAACTAATTAGATATTACCATAAATAAGAAAAAAAAAACTTTAAATCGCTCTTTGTTTCAATTTTAATGTTATAGGATCGTTATTAAAAGGAGCTAAAAAATGAAATATTAAATTGGGTGGTAATAAACTTGGGTTGGTAATAAACTCAATGTGATGATAAATTTTGACCTTTCTCTTTGATTATTTTTGTTGATTTTTGCAAAATTTTTGTTCCAAACGTAATTATGTAATAAGCAAAAATCAAGAATTGTATCTCAAGAACTAATTGAAACAATTTGAAACAAATTTGTTTAATATCCAACGTAAAAAAAATATTTCTTCAAATTCAAGCAGTTTTCAATCTCAAGAACTAATTAGATATTACCATAAATAAGAAAAAAAAACTTTAAATCGCTCTTTGTTTCAATTTTAATGTTATAGGATCGTTATTAAAAGGAGCTAAAAAATGAAATATTAAATTGGGTGGTAATAAACTTGGGTTGGTAATAAACTCAATGTGATGATAAATTTTGACCCTTTTCTTTGATTATTTCTGATGATTTTTGTAAAATTTTTGTGCAAAACGTAATTATGTGATAAGCAAAAATTAAGAATTGTATCTCAAGAACTAATTGAAACAATTTGAAACAAATTTGTTTAATATCCAACGTAAAAAAAATATTTCTTCAAATTCAAGCAGTTTTCAATCTTAAGAACTAATTAGATATTACCATAAATAAGAAAAAAAAACTTTAAATCGCTCTTTGCTTCAATTTTATTGTTATGGGATCGTTATTAAAAGGAGCTAAAAAATGAAATATTAAATTGGGTGGTAATAAACTTGGGTTGGTAATAAACTCAATGTGATGATAAATTTTGACCCTTCTCTTTGATTATTTTTGTTGATTTTTGCAAAATTTTTGTTCCAAACTTAATTATGTGATTAGCAAAAATTAAGAATTGTATCTCAAGAACTAATTCAAACAATTTGAAACAAATTTGTTTAATATTCAACGTAAAAAAAATATTTCTTCAAATTCAAGCAGTTTTCAATCTCAAGAACTAATTAGATATTACCATAAATAAGAAAAAAAAAACTTTAAATCGCTCTTTGTTTCAATTTTAATGTTATAGGATCGTTATTAAAAGGAGCTAAAAAATGAAATATTAAATTGGGTGGTAATAAACTTGGGTTGGTAATAAACTCAATGTGATGATAAATTTTGACCCTTTTCTTTGATTATTTTTGATGATTTTTGCAAAATTTTTGTTCCAAACGTAATTATGCAATAAGCAAAAATCAAGAATTGTATCTCAAGAACTAATTGAAACAATTTGAAACAAATTTGTTTAATATCCAACGTAAAAAAAATATTTCTTCAAATTCAAGCAGTTTTCAATCTCAAGAACTAATTAGATATTACCATAAATAAGAAAAAAAAACTTTAAATCGCTCTTTGTTTCAATTTTAATGTTATAGGATCGTTATTAAAAGGAGCTAAAAAATGAAATATTAAATTGGGTGGTAATAAACTTGGGTTGGTAATAAACTCAATGTGATGATAAATTTTGACCCTTCTCTTTGATTATTTTTGTTGATTTTTGCAAAATTTTTGTTCCAAACGTAATTATGTAATAAGCAAAAATCAAGAATTGTATCTCAAGAACTAATTGAAACAATTTGAAACAAATTTGTTTAATATCCAACGTAAAAAAAATATTTCTTCAAATTCAAGCAGTTTTCAATCTCAAGAACTAATTAGATATTACCATAAATAAGAAAAAAAAACTTTAAATCGCTCTTTGTTTCAATTTTAATGTTATAGGATCGTTATTAAAAGGAGCTAAAAAATGAAATATTAAATTGGGTGGTAATAAACTTGGGTTGGTAATAAACTCAATGTGATGATAAATTTTGACCCTTTTCTTTGATTATTTCTGATGATTTTTGTAAAATTTTTGTGCAAAACGTAATTATGTGATAAGCAAAAATTAAGAATTGTATCTCAAGAACTAATTGAAACAATTTGAAACAAATTTGTTTAATATCCAACGTAAAAAAAATATTTCTTCAAATTCAAGCAGTTTTCAATCTTAAGAACTAATTAGATATTACCATAAATAAGAAAAAAAAACTTTAAATCGCTCTTTGCTTCAATTTTATTGTTATGGGATCGTTATTAAAAGGAGCTAAAAAATGAAATATTAAATTGGGTGGTAATAAACTTGGGTTGGTAATAAACTCAATGTGATGATAAATTTTGACCCTTCTCTTTGATTATTTTTGTTGATTTTTGCAAAATTTTTGTTCCAAACTTAATTATGTGATTAGCAAAAATTAAGAATTGTATCTCAAGAACTAATTGAAACAATTTGAAACAAATTTGTTTAATATTCAACGTAAAAAAAATATTTCTTCAAATTCAAGCAGTTTTCAATCTCAAGAACTAATTAGATATTACCATAAATAAGAAAAAAAAAACTTTAAATCGCTCTTTGTTTCAATTTTAATGTTATAGGATCGTTATTAAAAGGAGCTAAAAAATGAAATATTAAATTGGGTGGTAATAAACTTGGGTTGGTAATAAACTCAATGTGATGATAAATTTTGACCCTTTTCTTTGATTATTTTTGATGATTTTTGCAAAATTTTTGTTCCAAACGTAATTATGTAATAAGCAAAAATCAAGAATTGTATCTCAAGAACTAATTGAAACAATTTGAAACAAATTTGTTTAATATCCAACGTAAAAAAAATATTTCTTCAAATTCAAGCAGTTTTCAATCTCAAGAACTAATTAGATATTACCATAAATAAGAAAAAAAAACTTTAAATCGCTCTTTGTTTCAATTTTAATGTTATAGGATCGTTATTAAAAGGAGCTAAAAAATGAAATATTAAATTGGGTGGTAATAAACTTGGGTTGGTAATAAACTCAATGTGATGATAAATTTTGACCCTTCTCTTTGATTATTTTTGTTGATTTTTGCAAAATTTTTGTTCCAAACGTAATTATGTAATAAGCAAAAATCAAGAATTGTATCTCAAGAACTAATTGAAACAATTTGAAACACATTTGTTTAATATCCAACGTAAAAAAAATATTTCTTCAAATTCAAGCAGTTTTCAATCTCAAGAACTAATTAGATATTACCATAAATAAGAAAAAAAAAACTTTAAATCGCTCTTTGTTTCAATTTTAATGTTATAGGATCGTTATTAAAAGGAGCTAAAAAATGAAATATTAAATTGGGTGGTAATAAACTTGGGTTGGTAATAAACTCAATGTGATGATAAATTTTGACCTTTCTCTTTGATTATTTTTGTTGATTTTTGCAAAATTTTTGTTCCAAACGTAATTATGTAATAAGCAAAAATCAAGAATTGTATCTCAAGAACTAATTGAAACAATTTGAAACAAATTTGTTTAATATTCAACGTAAAAAAAATATTTCTTCAAATTCAAGCAGTTTTCAATCTCAAGAACTAATTAGATATTACCATAAATAAGAAAAAAAAAACTTTAAATCGCTCTTTGTTTCAATTTTAATGTTATAGGATCGTTATTAAAAGGAGCTAAAAAATGAAATATTAAATTGGGTGGTAATAAACTTGGGTTGGTAATAAACTCAATGTGATGATAAATTTTGACCTTTCTCTTTGATTATTTTTGTTGATTTTTGCAAAATTTTTGTTCCAAACGTAATTATGTAATAAGCAAAAATCAAGAATTGTATCTCAAGAACTAATTGAAACAATTTGAAACAAATTTGTTTAATATCCAACGTAAAAAAAATATTTCTTCAAATTCAAGCAGTTTTCAATCTCAAGAACTAATTAGATATTACCATAAATAAGAAAAAAAAAACTTTAAATCGCTCTTTGTTTCAATTTTAATGTTATAGGATCGTTATTAAAAGGAGCTAAAAAATGAAATATTAAATTGGGTGGTAATAAACTTGGGTTGGTAATAAACTCAATGTGATGATAAATTTTGACCTTTCTCTTTGATTATTTTTGTTGATTTTTGCAAAATTTTTGTTCCAAACGTAATTATGTAATAAGCAAAAATCAAGAATTGTATCTCAAGAACTAATTGAAACAATTTGAAACAAATTTGTTTAATATCCAACGTAAAAAAAATATTTCTTCAAATTCAAGCAGTTTTCAATCTTAAGAACTAATTAGATATTACCATAAATAAGAAAAAAAAACTTTAAATCGCTCTTTGTTTCAATTTTAATGTTATAGGATCGTTATTAAAAGGAGCTAAAAAATGAAATATTAAATTGGGTGGTAATAAACTTGGGTTGGTAATAAACTCAATGTGATGATAAATTTTGACCCTTCTCTTTGATTATTTTTGTTGATTTTTGCAAAATTTTTGTTCCAAACGTAATTATGTAATAAGCAAAAATCAAGAATTGTATCTCAAGAACTAATTGAAACAATTTGAAACACATTTGTTTAATATCCAACGTAAAAAAAATATTTCTTCAAATTCAAGCAGTTTTCAATCTCAAGAACTAATTAGATATTACCATAAATAAGAAAAAAAAAACTTTAAATCGCTCTTTGTTTCAATTTTAATGTTATAGGATCGTTATTAAAAGGAGCTAAAAAATGAAATATTAAATTGGGTGGTAATAAACTTGGGTTGGTAATAAACTCAATGTGATGATAAATTTTGACCTTTCTCTTTGATTATTTTTGTTGATTTTTGCAAAATTTTTGTTCCAAACG
The DNA here is from genome assembly GCA_036711965.1 of Onthophagus sagittarius. Classification (NCBI taxonomy): domain Eukaryota; kingdom Metazoa; phylum Arthropoda; class Insecta; order Coleoptera; family Scarabaeidae; genus Onthophagus; species Onthophagus sagittarius. The sequence continues at coordinate 17,004,435 of JASERS010000010.1, read as the reverse complement.
TAATTATGTAATAAGCAAAAATCAAGAATTGTATCTCAAGAACTAATTGAAACAATTTGAAACAAATTTGTTTAATATTCAACGTAAAAAAAATATTTCTTCAAATTCAAGCAGTTTTCAATCTCAAGAACTAATTAGATATTACCATAAATAAGAAAAAAAAAACTTTAAATCGCTCTTTGTTTCAATTTTAATGTTATAGGATCGTTATTAAAAGGAGCTAAAAAATGAAATATTAAATTGGGTGGTAATAAACTTGGGTTGGTAATAAACTCAATGTGATGATAAATTTTGACCTTTCTCTTTGATTATTTTTGTTGATTTTTGCAAAATTTTTGTTCCAAACGTAATTATGTAATAAGCAAAAATCAAGAATTGTATCTCAAGAACTAATTGAAACAATTTGAAACAAATTTGTTTAATATCCAACGTAAAAAAAATATTTCTTCAAATTCAAGCAGTTTTCAATCTCAAGAACTAATTAGATATTACCATAAATAAGAAAAAAAAAACTTTAAATCGCTCTTTGTTTCAATTTTAATGTTATAGGATCGTTATTAAAAGGAGCTAAAAAATGAAATATTAAATTGGGTGGTAATAAACTTGGGTTGGTAATAAACTCAATGTGATGATAAATTTTGACCTTTCTCTTTGATTATTTTTGTTGATTTTTGCAAAATTTTTGTTCCAAACGTAATTATGTAATAAGCAAAAATCAAGAATTGTATCTCAAGAACTAATTGAAACAATTTGAAACAAATTTGTTTAATATCCAACGTAAAAAAAATATTTCTTCAAATTCAAGCAGTTTTCAATCTTAAGAACTAATTAGATATTACCATAAATAAGAAAAAAAAACTTTAAATCGCTCTTTGCTTCAATTTTATTGTTATGGGATCGTTATTAAAAGGAGCTAAAAAATGAAATATTAAATTGGGTGGTAATAAACTTGGGTTGGTAATAAACTCAATGTGATGATAAATTTTGACCCTTCTCTTTGATTATTTTTGTTGATTTTTGCAAAATTTTTGTTCCAAACGTAATTATGTAATAAGCAAAAATCAAGAATTGTATCTCAAGAACTAATTGAAACAATTTGAAACAAATTTGTTTAATATCCAACGTAAAAAAAATATTTCTTCAAATTCAAGCAGTTTTCAATCTTAAGAACTAATTAGATATTACCATAAATAAGAAAAAAAAACTTTAAATCGCTCTTTGCTTCAATTTTAATGTTATAGGATCGTTATTAAAAGGAGCTAAAAAATGAAATATTAAATTGGGTGGTAATAAACTTGGGTTGGTAATAAACTCAATGTGATGATAAATTTTGACCTTTCTCTTTGATTATTTTTGTTGATTTTTGCAAAATTTTTGTTCCAAACGTAATTATGTAATAAGCAAAAATCAAGAATTGTATCTCAAGAACTAATTGAAACAATTTGAAACAAATTTGTTTAATATCCAACGTAAAAAAAATATTTCTTCAAATTCAAGCAGTTTTCAATCTTAAGAACTAATTAGATATTACCATAAATAAGAAAAAAAAACTTTAAATCGCTCTTTGCTTCAATTTTATTGTTATGGGATCGTTATTAAAAGGAGCTAAAAAATGAAATATTAAATTGGGTGGTAATAAACTTGGGTTGGTAATAAACTCAATGTGATGATAAATTTTGACCCTTCTCTTTGATTATTTTTGTTGATTTTTGCAAAATTTTTGTTCCAAACGTAATTATGTAATAAGCAAAAATCAAGAATTGTATCTCAAGAACTAATTGAAACAATTTGAAACAAATTTGTTTAATATCCAACGTAAAAAAAATATTTCTTCAAATTCAAGCAGTTTTCAATCTTAAGAACTAATTAGATATTACCCTAAATAAGAAAAAAAAACTTTAAATCGCTCTTTGCTTCAATTTTATTGTTATGGGATCGTTATTAAAAGGAGCTAAAAAATGAAATATTAAATTGGGTGGTAATAAACTTGGGTTGGTAATAAACTCAATGTGATGATAAATTTTGACCCTTTTCTTTGATTATTTTTGTTGATTTTTGCAAAATTTTTGTTCCAAACTTAATTATGTGATTAGCAAAAATTAAGAATTGTATCTCAAGAACTAATTCAAACAATTTGAAACAAATTTGTTTAATATTCAACGTAAAAAAAATATTTCTTCAAATTCAAGCAGTTTTCAATCTCAAGAACTAATTAGATATTACCATAAATAAGAAAAAAAAACTTTAAATCGCTCTTTGTTTCAATTTTAATGTTATAGGATCGTTATTAAAAGGAGCTAAAAAATGAAATATTAAATTGGGTGGTAATAAACTTGGGTTGGTAATAAACTCAATGTGATGATAAATTTTGACCCTTTTCTTTGATTATTTCTGATGATTTTTGTAAAATTTTTGTGCAAAACGTAATTATGTGATAAGCAAAAATTAAGAATTGTATATCAAGAACTAATTGAAACAATTTGAAACAAATTTGTTTAATATCCAACGTAAAAAAAATACTTCTTCAAATTCAAGCAGTTTTCAATCTCAAGAACTAATTAGATATTATCATAAAATAAGAAAAAAAAACTTTAAATCGCTCTTTGCTTCAATTTTAATGTTATAGGATCGTTATTAAAAGGAGCTAAAAAATGAAATATTAAATTGGGTGGAAATAAACTTGGGTTGGTAATAAACTCAATGTGATGATAAATTTTGACCCTTCTCTTTGATTATTTTTGTTGATTTTTGCAAAATTTTTGTTCCAAACGTAATTATGTAATAAGCAAAAATCAAGAATTGTATCTCAAGAACTAATTGAAACAATTTGAAACAAATTTGTTTAATATCCAACGTAAAAAAAATATTTCTTCAAATTCAAGCAGTTTTCAATCTTAAGAACTAATTAGATATTACCATAAATAAGAAAAAAAAACTTTAAATCGCTCTTTGCTTCAATTTTATTGTTATGGGATCGTTATTAAAAGGAGCTAAAAAATGAAATATTAAATTGGGTGGTAATAAACTTGGGTTGGTAATAAACTCAATGTGATGATAAATTTTGACCTTTCTCTTTGATTATTTTTGTTGATTTTTGCAAAATTTTTGTTCCAAACGTAATTATGTAATAAGCAAAAATCAAGAATTGTATCTCAAGAACTAATTGAAACAATTTGAAACAAATTTGTTTAATATCCAACGTAAAAAAAATATTTCTTCAAATTCAAGCAGTTTTCAATCTTAAGAACTAATTAGATATTACCATAAATAAGAAAAAAAAACTTTAAATCGCTCTTTGCTTCAATTTTAATGTTATAGGATCGTTATTAAAAGGAGCTAAAAAATGAAATATTAAATTGGGTGGTAATAAACTTGGGTTGGTAATAAACTCAATGTGATGATAAATTTTGACCTTTCTCTTTGATTATTTTTGTTGATTTTTGCAAAATTTTTGTTCCAAACGTAATTATGTAATAAGCAAAAATCAAGAATTGTATCTCAAGAACTAATTCAAACAATTTGAAACAAATTTGTTTAATATCCAACGTAAAAAAAATATTTCTTCAAATTCAAGCAGTTTTCAATCTTAAGAACTAATTAGATATTACCATAAATAAGAAAAAAAAACTTTAAATCGCTCTTTGCTTCAATTTTATTGTTATGGGATCGTTATTAAAAGGAGCTAAAAAATGAAATATTAAATTGGGTGGTAATAAACTTGGGTTGGTAATAAACTCAATGTGATGATAAATTTTGACCCTTCTCTTTGATTATTTTTGTTGATTTTTGCAAAATTTTTGTTCCAAACGTAATTATGTAATAAGCAAAAATCAAGAATTGTATCTCAAGAACTAATTGAAACAATTTGAAACAAATTTGTTTAATATCCAACGTAAAAAAAATATTTCTTCAAATTCAAGCAGTTTTCAATCTTAAGAACTAATTAGATATTACCATAAATAAGAAAAAAAAACTTTAAATCGCTCTTTGCTTCAATTTTATTGTTATGGGATCGTTATTAAAAGGAGCTAAAAAATGAAATATTAAATTGGGTGGTAATAAACTTGGGTTGGTAATAAACTCAATGTGATGATAAATTTTGACCCTTTTCTTTGATTATTTTTGTTGATTTTTGCAAAATTTTTGTTCCAAACTTAATTATGTGATTAGCAAAAATTAAGAATTGTATCTCAAGAACTAATTCAAACAATTTGAAACAAATTTGTTTAATATTCAACGTAAAAAAAATATTTCTTCAAATTCAAGCAGTTTTCAATCTCAAGAACTAATTAGATATTACCATAAATAAGAAAAAAAAACTTTAAATCGCTCTTTGTTTCAATTTTAATGTTATAGGATCGTTATTAAAAGGAGCTAAAAAATGAAATATTAAATTGGGTGGTAATAAACTTGGGTTGGTAATAAACTCAATGTGATGATAAATTTTGACCCTTTTCTTTGATTATTTCTGATGATTTTTGTAAAATTTTTGTGCAAAACGTAATTATGTGATAAGCAAAAATTAAGAATTGTATCTCAAGAACTAATTGAAACAATTTGAAACAAATTTGTTTAATATCCAACGTAAAAAAAATATTTCTTCAAATTCAAGCAGTTTTCAATCTCAAGAACTAATTAGATATTACCATAAATAAGAAAAAAAAAACTTTAAATCGCTCTTTGTTTCAATTTTAATGTTATAGGATCGTTATTAAAAGGAGCTAAAAAATGAAATATTAAATTGGGTGGTAATAAACTTGGGTTGGTAATAAACTCAATGTGATGATAAATTTTGACCTTTCTCTTTGATTATTTTTGTTGATTTTTGCAAAATTTTTGTTCCAAACGTAATTATGTAATAAGCAAAAATCAAGAATTGTATCTCAAGAACTAATTGAAACAATTTGAAACAAATTTGTTTAATATCCAACGTAAAAAAAATATTTCTTCAAATTCAAGCAGTTTTCAATCTCAAGAACTAATTAGATATTACCATAAATAAGAAAAAAAAACTTTAAATCGCTCTTTGTTTCAATTTTAATGTTATAGGATCGTTATTAAAAGGAGCTAAAAAATGAAATATTAAATTGGGTGGTAATAAACTTGGGTTGGTAATAAACTCAATGTGATGATAAATTTTGACCCTTTTCTTTGATTATTTCTGATGATTTTTGTAAAATTTTTGTGCAAAACGTAATTATGTGATAAGCAAAAATTAAGAATTGTATCTCAAGAACTAATTGAAACAATTTGAAACAAATTTGTTTAATATCCAACGTAAAAAAAATATTTCTTCAAATTCAAGCAGTTTTCAATCTTAAGAACTAATTAGATATTACCATAAATAAGAAAAAAAAACTTTAAATCGCTCTTTGCTTCAATTTTATTGTTATGGGATCGTTATTAAAAGGAGCTAAAAAATGAAATATTAAATTGGGTGGTAATAAACTTGGGTTGGTAATAAACTCAATGTGATGATAAATTTTGACCCTTCTCTTTGATTATTTTTGTTGATTTTTGCAAAATTTTTGTTCCAAACTTAATTATGTGATTAGCAAAAATTAAGAATTGTATCTCAAGAACTAATTCAAACAATTTGAAACAAATTTGTTTAATATTCAACGTAAAAAAAATATTTCTTCAAATTCAAGCAGTTTTCAATCTCAAGAACTAATTAGATATTACCATAAATAAGAAAAAAAAAACTTTAAATCGCTCTTTGTTTCAATTTTAATGTTATAGGATCGTTATTAAAAGGAGCTAAAAAATGAAATATTAAATTGGGTGGTAATAAACTTGGGTTGGTAATAAACTCAATGTGATGATAAATTTTGACCCTTTTCTTTGATTATTTTTGATGATTTTTGCAAAATTTTTGTTCCAAACGTAATTATGCAATAAGCAAAAATCAAGAATTGTATCTCAAGAACTAATTGAAACAATTTGAAACAAATTTGTTTAATATCCAACGTAAAAAAAATATTTCTTCAAATTCAAGCAGTTTTCAATCTCAAGAACTAATTAGATATTACCATAAATAAGAAAAAAAAACTTTAAATCGCTCTTTGTTTCAATTTTAATGTTATAGGATCGTTATTAAAAGGAGCTAAAAAATGAAATATTAAATTGGGTGGTAATAAACTTGGGTTGGTAATAAACTCAATGTGATGATAAATTTTGACCCTTCTCTTTGATTATTTTTGTTGATTTTTGCAAAATTTTTGTTCCAAACGTAATTATGTAATAAGCAAAAATCAAGAATTGTATCTCAAGAACTAATTGAAACAATTTGAAACAAATTTGTTTAATATCCAACGTAAAAAAAATATTTCTTCAAATTCAAGCAGTTTTCAATCTCAAGAACTAATTAGATATTACCATAAATAAGAAAAAAAAACTTTAAATCGCTCTTTGTTTCAATTTTAATGTTATAGGATCGTTATTAAAAGGAGCTAAAAAATGAAATATTAAATTGGGTGGTAATAAACTTGGGTTGGTAATAAACTCAATGTGATGATAAATTTTGACCCTTTTCTTTGATTATTTCTGATGATTTTTGTAAAATTTTTGTGCAAAACGTAATTATGTGATAAGCAAAAATTAAGAATTGTATCTCAAGAACTAATTGAAACAATTTGAAACAAATTTGTTTAATATCCAACGTAAAAAAAATATTTCTTCAAATTCAAGCAGTTTTCAATCTTAAGAACTAATTAGATATTACCATAAATAAGAAAAAAAAACTTTAAATCGCTCTTTGCTTCAATTTTATTGTTATGGGATCGTTATTAAAAGGAGCTAAAAAATGAAATATTAAATTGGGTGGTAATAAACTTGGGTTGGTAATAAACTCAATGTGATGATAAATTTTGACCCTTCTCTTTGATTATTTTTGTTGATTTTTGCAAAATTTTTGTTCCAAACTTAATTATGTGATTAGCAAAAATTAAGAATTGTATCTCAAGAACTAATTGAAACAATTTGAAACAAATTTGTTTAATATTCAACGTAAAAAAAATATTTCTTCAAATTCAAGCAGTTTTCAATCTCAAGAACTAATTAGATATTACCATAAATAAGAAAAAAAAAAACTTTAAATCGCTCTTTGTTTCAATTTTAATGTTATAGGATCGTTATTAAAAGGAGCTAAAAAATGAAATATTAAATTGGGTGGTAATAAACTTGGGTTGGTAATAAACTCAATGTGATGATAAATTTTGACCCTTTTCTTTGATTATTTTTGATGATTTTTGCAAAATTTTTGTTCCAAACGTAATTATGTAATAAGCAAAAATCAAGAATTGTATCTCAAGAACTAATTGAAACAATTTGAAACAAATTTGTTTAATATCCAACGTAAAAAAAATATTTCTTCAAATTCAAGCAGTTTTCAATCTCAAGAACTAATTAGATATTACCATAAATAAGAAAAAAAAACTTTAAATCGCTCTTTGTTTCAATTTTAATGTTATAGGATCGTTATTAAAAGGAGCTAAAAAATGAAATATTAAATTGGGTGGTAATAAACTTGGGTTGGTAATAAACTCAATGTGATGATAAATTTTGACCCTTCTCTTTGATTATTTTTGTTGATTTTTGCAAAATTTTTGTTCCAAACGTAATTATGTAATAAGCAAAAATCAAGAATTGTATCTCAAGAACTAATTGAAACAATTTGAAACACATTTGTTTAATATCCAACGTAAAAAAAATATTTCTTCAAATTCAAGCAGTTTTCAATCTCAAGAACTAATTAGATATTACCATAAATAAGAAAAAAAAAACTTTAAATCGCTCTTTGTTTCAATTTTAATGTTATAGGATCGTTATTAAAAGGAGCTAAAAAATGAAATATTAAATTGGGTGGTAATAAACTTGGGTTGGTAATAAACTCAATGTGATGATAAATTTTGACCTTTCTCTTTGATTATTTTTGTTGATTTTTGCAAAATTTTTGTTCCAAACGTAATTATGTAATAAGCAAAAATCAAGAATTGTATCTCAAGAACTAATTGAAACAATTTGAAACAAATTTGTTTAATATTCAACGTAAAAAAAATATTTCTTCAAATTCAAGCAGTTTTCAATCTCAAGAACTAATTAGATATTACCATAAATAAGAAAAAAAAACTTTAAATCGCTCTTTGTTTCAATTTTAATGTTATAGGATCGTTATTAAAAGGAGCTAAAAAATGAAATATTAAATTGGGTGGTAATAAACTTGGGTTGGTAATAAACTCAATGTGATGATAAATTTTGACCTTTCTCTTTGATTATTTTTGTTGATTTTTGCAAAATTTTTGTTCCAAACGTAATTATGTAATAAGCAAAAATCAAGAATTGTATCTCAAGAACTAATTGAAACAATTTGAAACAAATTTGTTTAATATCCAACGTAAAAAAAATATTTCTTCAAATTCAAGCAGTTTTCAATCTCAAGAACTAATTAGATATTACCATAAATAAGAAAAAAAAAACTTTAAATCGCTCTTTGTTTCAATTTTAATGTTATAGGATCGTTATTAAAAGGAGCTAAAAAATGAAATATTAAATTGGGTGGTAATAAACTTGGGTTGGTAATAAACTCAATGTGATGATAAATTTTGACCTTTCTCTTTGATTATTTTTGTTGATTTTTGCAAAATTTTTGTTCCAAACGTAATTATGTAATAAGCAAAAATCAAGAATTGTATCTCAAGAACTAATTGAAACAATTTGAAACAAATTTGTTTAATATCCAACGTAAAAAAAATATTTCTTCAAATTCAAGCAGTTTTCAATCTTAAGAACTAATTAGATATTACCATAAATAAGAAAAAAAAACTTTAAATCGCTCTTTGTTTCAATTTTAATGTTATAGGATCGTTATTAAAAGGAGCTAAAAAATGAAATATTAAATTGGGTGGTAATAAACTTGGGTTGGTAATAAACTCAATGTGATGATAAATTTTGACCTTTCTCTTTGATTATTTTTGTTGATTTTTGCAAAATTTTTGTTCCAAACGTAATTATGTAATAAGCAAAAATCAAGAATTGTATCTCAAGAACTAATTGAAACAATTTGAAACAAATTTGTTTAATATCCAACGTAAAAAAAATATTTCTTCAAATTCAAGCAGTTTTCAATCTTAAGAACTAATTAGATATTACCATAAATAAGAAAAAAAAACTTTAAATCGCTCTTTGCTTCAATTTTATTGTTATGGGATCGTTATTAAAAGGAGCTAAAAAATGAAATATTAAATTGGGTGGTAATAAACTTGGGTTGGTAATAAACTCAATGTGATGATAAATTTTGACCCTTCTCTTTGATTATTTTTGTTGATTTTTGCAAAATTTTTGTTCCAAACTTAATTATGTGATTAGCAAAAATTAAGAATTGTATCTCAAGAACTAATTCAAACAATTTGAAACAAATTTGTTTAATATCCAACGTAAAAAAAATATTTCTTCAAATTCAAGCAGTTTTCAATCTCAAGAACTAATTAGATATTACCATAAATAAGAAAAAAAAAACTTTAAATCGCTCTTTGTTTCAATTTTAATGTTATAGGATCGTTATTAAAAGGAGCTAAAAAATGAAATATTAAATTGGGTGGTAATAAACTTGGGTTGGTAATAAACTCAATGTGATGATAAATTTTGACCTTTCTCTTTGATTATTTTTGTTGATTTTTGCAAAATTTTTGTTCCAAACGTAATTATGTAATAAGCAAAAATCAAGAATTGTATCTCAAGAACTAATTGAAACAATTTGAAACAAATTTGTTTAATATCCAACGTAAAAAAAATATTTCTTCAAATTCAAGCAGTTTTCAATCTTAAGAACTAATTAGATATTACCATAAATAAGAAAAAAAAACTTTAAATCGCTCTTTGTTTCAATTTTAATGTTATAGGATCGTTATTAAAAGGAGCTAAAAAATGAAATATTAAATTGGGTGGTAATAAACTTGGGTTGGTAATAAACTCAATGTGATGATAAATTTTGACCTTTCTCTTTGATTATTTTTGTTGATTTTTGCAAAATTTTTGTTCCAAACGTAATTATGTAATAAGCAAAAATCAAGAATTGTATCTCAAGAACTAATTGAAACAATTTGAAACAAATTTGTTTAATATCCAACGTAAAAAAAATATTTCTTCAAATTCAAGCAGTTTTCAATCTTAAGAACTAATTAGATATTACCATAAATAAGAAAAAAAAACTTTAAATCGCTCTTTGCTTCAATTTTATTGTTATGGGATCGTTATTAAAAGGAGCTAAAAAATGAAATATTAAATTGGGTGGTAATAAACTTGGGTTGGTAATAAACTCAATGTGATGATAAATTTTGACCCTTCTCTTTGATTATTTTTGTTGATTTTTGCAAAATTTTTGTTCCAAACTTAATTATGTGATTAGCAAAAATTAAGAATTGTATCTCAAGAACTAATTCAAACAATTTGAAACAAATTTGTTTAATATTCAACGTAAAAAAAATATTTCTTCAAATTCAAGCAGTTTTCAATCTCAAGAACTAATTAGATATTACCATAAATAAGAAAAAAAAAACTTTAAATCGCTCTTTGTTTCAATTTTAATGTTATAGGATCGTTATTAAAAGGAGCTAAAAAATGAAATATTAAATTGGGTGGTAATAAACTTGGGTTGGTAATAAACTCAATGTGATGATAAATTTTGACCCTTTTCTTTGATTATTTTTGATGATTTTTGCAAAATTTTTGTTCCAAACGTAATTATGCAATAAGCAAAAATCAAGAATTGTATCTCAAGAACTAATTGAAACAATTTGAAACAAATTTGTTTAATATCCAACGTAAAAAAAATATTTCTTCAAATTCAAGCAGTTTTCAATCTCAAGAACTAATTAGATATTACCATAAATAAGAAAAAAAAACTTTAAATCGCTCTTTGTTTCAATTTTAATGTTATAGGATCGTTATTAAAAGGAGCTAAAAAATGAAATATTAAATTGGGTGGTAATAAACTCAGTGTGGTGGTAAATTTTATGTATTTTTTGAATTCTTTTTTGAGATGGTAGTTTTCTCGCATCCCGTAGTGATACATGAAGACTTTTATAACGTCGGCCACCGAAAACCCCAACTCCCTTGAATATTCATGACAAGCCCCTTTTTTTTCACCGCCACCGGGGTATAATGTATAACGTTACGCAAAATTAAAAGGGGAAAAATGTGTTAATCAGTAATTATATTTTAACAAGAGGCTGTATATATGAATATGGAAAACTTCTAAAAATAAATCAACCTTAATTAAGACCAAAAAATTTATTTGATTATTTGATATTCGTTTTTCTTTGATGAGTTTCAAGGGTGTGATTAAATCGATGAAGTTTTCGAGGTTAGATCGTTTGGTAACGACGCACGCGGCGCCACAATCGGTCTAATTGCGCGGAATTTTCGTCGCCGGGGGATCCCTCAAAGGGGCGGCGTCCCCACAATGCGCCGAACGATCGTGGTTCCGTCGAATAACGACCACCATCGCCCGTCTAACCCCTTTTCAATGAATAAGCCGAGACAATACCAAAAGCACCAGCAAGCATCAAAGCGAAATCATCTCTAACTTTATAAAAGAACTCATTTTTTTCATTTTTTTAATATTCTAGTTCGAATGAGAACATGGCGTTGATTTCGATTGGGCTCTCCGTGCGCATTAATTAAGTTAAAAAGAAAAAAATCCGTTTCAATTCTCAATAGGACCGTCTCTTCGCTTTTGAATTGGAGCGACGAGGTTTCGGGGCTAGTATTCGATAGAGGTGGAGGATTGAAATTGGGCTGCGGTGTCGGGTCTAATTACAACGTTAATATACCCCATATTTCCACCATATGCGAGAATACCCTTGAAATTTAATTACCGATTTTAGGCGTAAACCTTAATTTTATTGTCATCATTACAGTGTAATCCTCTTATCGAGAGTTTATGATTCTTTTCAAATTAACACCCTAATTTTACTTTGCAGTTTCATTTTCAGGGTTGCGTCGCGATAATAAGCCTCACCTGGATTCTTTCCGTCACGTTGTTCGCCGCCCTCGCCCTACCAAAAGGGGGCTACTATTTCAATCCAACCGGAATGATGGCTTGTGAACCCTTCTATTCGCACGCTTCCGTCCGGATTCTGGCCGCTTGTGGCTTCTATTTTCCCACGACGATGATCCTGATGTACTGCTACGGCTCCGCGTTTCACGTCAACAAATTGCGTCTTCGCAAAGCCGGATGTAACGTTATCGCAGACCCGGAAAGAATCACGGTAGCTGAAGACATCGGTGAAAGCAAAGTAAGTGATGTTAATTATCAACATTTTATTTCATACAACGATTGATGTGATGAATTTTCAAAAACACCATGTAAATTAAGTTATTAGAAACATACCCATTATTTACTCATTATAATATATCGATAATGAAGTTATTGGGCAATGGAACAACTTCATGCAATCATTTTCAAAACTTTCCATGTTTGACGTTATGTACCAACTTGACGTCCTTTTCTCTGCTTTGAACAATCTTATGATGATATCACGATGAAATAAAAAGTTATTTGAAGCAATTTTTTCTCAAAAGTTTCTTTAAATCTTCAAATCTCCGAGATATGATGTTGGATTAAAAGTCTGCAAAAATTTAATAATATGTGTTAAACCAAAACGATGAAATTTTCAAAGAATCTTATTTTAAAAGCTAATTGAAATATTATAACAAAACAAGAAGAAATTTGAAGCAAATTTACTTAGTATTTAATGCACCAAAGATCATTTTTTCAAATCTTCATGTCTTTGAGTTATGATTTTTTGATTAAAACTCTGCCAAAACGTAATTATTGTTATGAAAAATTAAGCAATTTTCAAAGAATTGTATCTCAAGAACTAATTGAGATATTATAATGGGATAAGAAGCAATTTGAAGCAAATTTACTTAGTATTTAACGTACCAAAAATCATTTCTTCAAATTTTCATGTCTTTGAGTTATGATTTTATGATTAAAAGTCTGCAAAAATGTAAGTTGCAAAATGTAGAGTAAATTCTCAAATTATTATTCATCAAGAACTAATTGAGATATCATGATGAGTTAAGAAGTAATTTGAAGCAAATTTATTTAGTATTTAATGCGCCAAAGATCATTTCTTCAAATCTTCATGTCTTTGAGTTATGATTTTTTGATTAGAACTCTGCCAAAACGTAATTATTGTTATGAAAAATTAAGCAATTTTCAAAGAATTGTATCTCAAGAACTAATTGAGATATTATAATGGGATAAGAAGCAATTTGAAGCAAATTTACTTAGTATTTAACGTACCAAAAATCATTTCTTCAAATTTTCATGTCTTTGAGTTATGATTTTATGATTAAAAGTCTGCAAAAATGTAAGTTGCAAAATGTAGAGTAAATTCTCAAATTATTATTCATCAAGAACTAATTGAGATATCATGATGAGTTAAGAAGTAATTTGAAGCAAATTTATTTAGTATTTAATGCGCCAAAGATCATTTCTTCAAATCTTCATGTCTTTGAGTTATGATTTTTTGATTAGAACTCTGCCAAAACGTAATTATTGTTATGAAAAATTAAGCAATTTTCAAAGAATTGTATCTCAAGAACTAATTGAGATATTATAATGGGATAAGAAGCAATTTGAAGCAAATTTACTTAGTATTTAACGTACCAAAAATCATTTCTTCAAATTTTCATGTCTTTGAGTTATGATTTTATGATTAAAAGTCTGCAAAAATGTAAGTTGCAAAATGTAGAGTAAATTCTCAAATTATCATTCATCAAGAACTAATTGAGATATCATGATGAGTTAAGAAGTAATTTGAAGCAAATTTATTTAGTATTTAATGCACCAAAGATCATTTTTTTAAATCTTCATGTCTTTGAGTTATGATTTTTTTATCAAATGTCTGCAAAAATATAATTTGCAAAATGTTGGGTAAAGTCAAGCAATTCTCAAATTATCATTCATCAAGAACTAATTGAGATATCATAATGAGTTAAGAAGAAATTTGAAGCAAATTTACTTGGTATTTAATACACCAAAGATCATTTCTTCAAATCTTCATATCCTCGAGTTATGGTTTTTTGATTAAAACTCTGCCAAAGCGTAATTATTGTTATGAAAAGTTAAGCAATTTTCAAAGAATTGTATCTCAAGAAGTAATTGAGATATCATGATGAGAAAAGAAGCAATTTAAAGCAAATTTATTTGGTATTTAATGTACCAAAGATCGTTTCTTCAAATCTTCATGCCTGTGAGTTATGATTTTTTGATTAAAAGTGTGCAAAAATATAATTTGCAAAATGTTGGGTAAAATCAAGCAATTCTCAAATTATCATTCCTTAAGAACTAATTGAGATGTCAGGATAAGATAAGAAGCAATTTGAAGCAAATTTATTTAGCATTTATTGTACCAAAGATCATTTCTTCAAATCTTCATATACTCGAGTTATGATTGTTTGGTTAAAACTCTTCCAAAACGTAATTTTGTGTTATGAAAAATCAAGCAATTTTCAAGAAATCGTATCTCAAGAACTAATTGAGATATCATGATGAGATAAGAAGCATTATGAAGCAAATTTATTTAGCATTTAATGTACCAAAGATAATTTCTTCAAATCTTCATATTCTCGAGTTATGATTTTTTGATTAAAACTCTGCCAAAACGTAATTATTGTTATGAAAAATTAAGCAATTTTCAAAGAATCGTATCTCAAAAACTAATTGAGATATCATGATGAGATAAGAAATCAATTTGAAGCAAATTTATTTATTATTTAATGTCCAAAAGATTGTTTCTTTAAATCATCAAATATAGGAGTTATCATTTCTTTGAAAATTGAAAAAGGTTATAGAGTTAATTTGGGTTTCGAACGAAATATTAAGAGTGACTTGAAATGATCTTTTGAGATATGTTGTAAAGTGAAAAACGCGTTTGAAGCACGAATTGTAATTTAACCTCGCTTTATTGTTAAAAGTAGGGAAAACGGTTTTGCAGGTGCAACGAAACGAACACCTTCAACAGTTTTAATAGGATTCAAACCCAACAAAACGCACCCCCTAATTGGCAACTTGAGAAAACTTTTCCACAACTTGCAAAGAGAGACTACTTCATCACCGAAAAGTTATCTATTTGAAATTAACACTTTAAGATAACTTTTCGGTTTACGACGAAAACAAAAAATTAAAAATTTTAAGATTACATAACTTCCTATTTTTTTTTAATTATTCGTTATTTACTTAATTCGTTTTAATTTTTGTGTTAAATGTAACAAAGAAGAAATTCTATTTCTGAACCGCTACTTCGAGACTTTTCGGGGAAACTTGAAATAAGGGCAAAATAAGAAAAAGGGATCCTAAAAGGGGCAATAAATATCTCCGTCGTGTGGAAACGACCTTCGTGAAAAAGCACAGGAAATCGTCGAGATGTCGAATTTTCTTTTCAACAAACTTCTTTTCGTTCACTAGTACCTACATTTAAATACTTACATACTATTCTGTATTAAATCGAATTTTTGATATAATTAAAAATTTGATTTGGAACAAGTTAATTTTAGGTTGGGATTAAGTACCATCTGGAGAGACTGTTACAAATTTGCATTTTATTGTATGCACGGTGAAGGGTAATTTCTATGGAAATGGTATAACAACCCAGACAGTTTACGTCTACTATATAATTTAAGATTACCTTCCACCCTTCTTTTTAAATTATACAACCGAAACTATTTTTTTGCTATTTGTCGAGAATTTTAAAAACAACTCTATCCTTTCCTTTAACTTGACCTAAAAATGCACTCGTCGACGACCTTTTTACGTTGAATAATAACCATTCGTTCAACTTACTTTTGTGATGTTACTAAATCAAGTCACAATCCCTTTTTTATTTGTTTTTTATTTCCTCTTTTTACTTTTTTTCTTTTTTATCGCCGCTACCTTTTTTCTTTGTTTTGAAGAAAAACAAAACAACGAATTTGATTCGAATTCATTTTGATGATAAAAACCTGATCAAAATGCACTCGACGTTATTATTAGAGTCGACATTGATGCGTCAGCCCGTTTCAAATCTGATAATACAACATAATAATCGGCGTCGCGACGCGTATCGAACGCGATGTCATCCGCGTGACGCCTCTGCCCTCAATTTTAACCCCTTCTCTCTCCCTCCCATTTTAATCTTTCAACACTCTCTCCTTTTTTATCTAGTATGGAAAATTACAAATCGCCACAGAACCCAAAAAGCTGGACCGTCTTTTCACCACCATCCAAGATGATCCGTAGTTTTTTTTTATCGAGGGATGGGGTTACATTTTATATCCCTCCTTAATTCAATTCAAGGGGCAAATCCTTATTCTCGTCCTAGGCCTGCATAGAAAGGATTCTATGTGTCGGGGAAAAGAAGGTTTTTTTTGTATTCTGTGTGTGAGCGACTATTTTTTGGTTATAGGAAAAAGTGGTGATAAATGGTGTTGATATCTCTGTCCAGGCGATCTTTTGTTAGGGGACGAGAAAAAGTAAATTCTTTGGGGGATGAAAGATTATTTTACGTTAAATAATCTGGAAACGTCAAACGATCTTCTTAATGATTCAATTATCAATGAAAAATAGCACACCTTCTTTTATGATTATAAAAGTATGTTACTTAATACATATAACTACATTTTTATAAACTTTTAATCAAAAATCATATTTTTAAGCCGTGCGTCTTCAGACTTAGTTCTAGTTTTACTTCGATAAAATTGGATATTAGAGCTAATACCAACATTAAAGCTAACACTAGACTATTAGAAAGATTTGAGTTTAGCTATACGTCTCTTAAGACGAAATCGAACCTAACCCAACCCTAAAAGTAGAGCTAATACCAACATCAAAGCTAACATAGATTGGGTTTAGTTGTACGTTTCTAAGACTGAACCGAACTCGGCCCAATAATACATAATTTCATAATCTTTCAAACATAGTCTTCCCCGTTGCCACATTCCTTCCAAAGACACTTTTCCCCAACCCCAATACTTGTTTCATCACCTTATTCCCTTTTTTTCCATTGATATCACATTCTATCTGATATCCTCCCTAAATATACCCCAAACAAATTTAATCCCTAACCTCCTCGATCTCTTTTCCCTCCCATCTCAAACTTTCTGCTCTTTTTCTCATGTCCTTACAAAGCTTCATCATCTTCGTCTTCGCTACATTTACTTCCAATCCCTTCCCCTTAATATATCCTTCCAAGGTCTTTATCATATCCTTCGTCTTCACTACCTCTTTCACCATGATTACGAAATCAACCTTTCAACCACTCACCACCAATCCTCCCATCTACCCCTTTCTCAATCTACCTTCCAAGCAAAGAGACTTGGGCTCAACAAACATCCCTACCTTAGTCCTTTTGTCGTCCAGAATAAGAGGTCGCTTAGCTTATCTTCCACTTTTATCCTAGCCATAATCTCCATGTATATTTCCTTCACTACCACTATTAAATGGTGCGTGATCTCCCTCCTTCCCATCTCCTCCCACAATTTTCCCCTATCCACATTATCAAAAGTCGCCTTCAGATCTATAAACGGACCTTACAATTTCCACCCTTTCTTATTCAGCTCTCCACACTTCTCTTATTACCCTGTTTATATACTGGGCACGCTATTCATCTCCTCCAGTAACTTTATTCTCATCGCCCTTGATGCTTTCAACCATGCCTCGTTATGAATCCCATCTTCCCCTGACACCTTACCCTTCTTTAATCCCCCAAGTACTGCTTCCATCTCAAATTCTGCCACTTCCTCGCCTCCATTTCACCCACACACTCTCCCAACCCCGTTTGTCTCGTTTCAACCCTTTCCAATAATCCAATAAAGTAGCTTTATCATTGTGTCATGTGTATTTCGCTGGTGATCCCGTACCTACCCTTCTTTTTCTTTGCCAGTTATCTCCAGACCTCTCCTTCCCTTGTTATCCCTCTAATCTCTGCCATCTCCATCTGCCTCAATTTTGTTTTCTTCTTTCTACTGCATAACTCTCTATACCCTCTCCAAACTTCCCTATATCTATCAATATACAGTAGACCGTCAAAAATGCGAACTAATTGAGACCATTGATACCAGTGAGCTTTGAAATTTTTTTTCTTGATGCCAAGTCCTTTGTTCGTCTCCAATACAATGAACGCTTCAGAGTACGAATGTTATAGAAAGAATGTTATAACAATTGTCATCTGCAGGATCTTCTTCACTTTCACTACTATTTTGATCTTCAAATGTTTTAAGTGAAGAAATAATGTAAGGATTTCATAGCACCAGTATATTTACTTCTCTCAGATCATCTTGGAGTGGTTAGTAGCTTTAATGTACCACAAAGTAACCCACAAATTGCTCATAAAATTTCCAAACCAATTACAACCCTTGGTCTAAATATCTTTTTTAATATTATTTCCAATGAAGAGTTTGCCTTCGTAACGAGACTTGATCTTGATGCAAACATTAAGATGACCCTTATGATGACCATATTAAAGGAAGCTTCGTTTAGGGCATTTCCCACTAAAACAACATCGTTCAAAAGTGGCAACGCCTTACCTATAGCTTGGTATACGGATAAGCATAAACATATGCGCAATAAATTGCAAGAGATGAATAATATTTATCAGTGTACTCGTTGTCCGAAGTTGCGATCTTCGCGCAATAGTTATAGCCGCCTTTACCATAAAGAATTAAAATCTGCGAAACTAAAAGCGAATAATAAATTTATTATGTCTCACAAAAATAGTCCACGTGCTATTTGGGACGTCATCAATTCGAATAGATCCAACAACAAAAAAACTGGATTACCGACGGGTGGCATAACGCCCGATTCTTTTAACACTTATTTTTTAAACGCACCTTTATCTGTTTTGAACGATGTAATACCTGGTGGGGACTCAGTTGAACCACTCCTTTATGTAAACAGCCCTCTTTCGCCTATACAGTTTTCTTTTAAGAAGGTGTCTCAAACTGAAGTACGGAGTTCTATCGATGGCTTAAAAAACACAAAATGCCTAGACTGTTGCGATCTTAATATCGCGATGATTAAGAAGGCTGTCAATGTTCTTGTTGGGCCATTGACTAAACTTTTTAATTGCTGTCTCGAGGAGGGTACTTTTCCCAATGTTTTAAAGTCAGCATTGGTGCTACCAATTTTTAAAAAGGGTGATGAGAAGGATCCTGGAAATTACAGACCTATTAGCATATTACCAGTAATATCTAAAATTTTCGAGGTCCTATTGAAAAGCCAGTTGCAAAAATATTTTGAAGACAACAAATTGTTTAACGAGAGTCAATGCGGTTTTAGACCGGGTAAATCGACCACTACGGCTTTTCTTCGTTTCTTGGATTGTGTTGTGGGTTGTTTTGAGGCTTCTCAGTTTTGCGAAACGACTTTTGTCGACCTAACAAAGGCTTTTGATTGTGTTTCGCATACGTTACTGGTTCGCAAACTCTATGCGTACAATATCTCACCGCTAAGTTGTAGACTTCTTTCCTCATACCTCAAGGACAGGTCTCAGTTTGTTAAAGTTGGAGATAATCTATCTGAACCCGGTAAACTTACTTGCGGAGTTCCACAAGGGTCAATTCTTGGACCCCTCCTTTTTCTAATTTACATAAATGACCTACCGAATCCCTTTAGTGACGGCATGTTGTTGCTCTACGCGGACGACACAACATTGATGACGGTTGCACCTACGCGAGATTCCGCATTGCTGCAACAATCACAGCTCATATCTTTAGCGGAGGATTGGTTTCGAATTAACCAGTTGGCTTTGAATCGGTCTAAGACTGTGAATATGACTTTTACTTTGCGAGCTGTTGATGAGGCTTGTTCATCGAATAAGTTCCTCGGGTTAATTGTTGACCCGGAACTTACCTGGCATTCCCACTGTAATTTTCTTGCGAACCGCCTTAGTTCGGTGGGTTATTTGCTTCGTCGCCTAGCTGGTATTGTTTCGCTGGAAGTTTTGAAGATTTGCTACTTTTCCTTTTTTCAGTCCCAGTTGTCGTATGGGTTGTTAGTCTGGGGTCATGCTTCTGCCTCTAAATCTTTGTTCGCAATACAGAGGAGAGCAATTAGAATTATGGCGGGACTTGCCTACAGGGATGACTGTCGTCGGGCCTTTAGTGAACTAAGAATCCTAACATAACCTAGTCTTTTTATATTTGAGTCCCTTAAATTTCGTTATAAAAATAGAGACGTTGCCGTGAAAAGGCGAGCACATCCTTATAAAACTCGTAACGAGGCTGATATTCAACCAAATTATATACGTCTTTCGAGATCTCGTTTTTCAGTCAATTACCACAGTATTAAGTTTTTCAATGTGATACCCCCTAGAATTCGTGATCTTCCTTTTAACCAATTCTCATCGGTGATCAAAAATTACCTAATAGATAAGGCCTTTTATGAAATTGAGGACTTTATGTCGAGCACTCCCGTCCTGACGACCACGGCTGCTCGTGTATGCTTGTCTTAGTCTTGATTGTCTTTGTTACTACTATATATATATATATATATATATATATATTTTTTTTTATTTTATGAGTGTATATATATTTTTCTTGTAATATTGTATTTTATGACTTGTGTAAACCGCCTGGTCTTAACACCAATAAAGATTATTATTATTATTATTATTTATTATTATTATCATTCCTCAGCACCAGTCTCGTTACATTCGTGCAGACCAACAACTAACTGAAAAGAAGTGGCATAGTTTTGCCACTTCTTTTACATTTTCAAGCATTTCAGCTTTATTTTCATTACTTCTTTCTCCAATTTCTTCTTGGTTTTTAAGAGAAAGCTTATGCCACGCTTTTTTTTTTAATTCATTGACACTGAGAAAATTCCATGAGTCAGCTAGCATATCGAACAAGTCCTTTAAGTTGAAAAACTGTGATGAGGATGTTGTGCAAAACTCCACAACAACCTCATTGTCAGTTTCGGCTACAAGAAGCCTATTAAGATTTGTTTCCTATACATTCACTTTAATTATTCAATGATACCTTGGTTGCTTGGTTGAATTAGTGGAGTGACATTAGGTGGGAAGAATATCACCTCAAATTCGTCATGGATCGGGTTTAACATTACAATCTGTAAATATGTCGCTATTCATCCAGCTACTTTTTTGTACTCTATTAAGTCACTGGGAGATGGGGTATGTTTTTAAAACACCTTGGCTTTTTTTTCCAATTGCTAATATGGGCACTGCATGGTCACCACTAGCTCCTTACTCAACTTAATTTCTGGAGCCGCTTTCAAGCTAAAGATTATATGTGGCATAGCTTTCCTGATTATTCTAAAACCATTATTGGTTATAAAATTCAAAAAATTGATTTTGAAAGACGCTGCAGCGGAACTGCTCGAAGATAAACTTTCCCCTTGAATAGTAAGTTCTCTTATTCTGTTTTAATTTAAAAATTTTTAACCACCGCTGTTAACTTTGAAGTCAGTAGGACCTCCTAACTGATTTGGGTTCTCCTAAAATTCTCCCCTGACTAAACTACAAAAATATAGCATCCTCTAACGATTTGTCTTTTGCAGTCCTTTTGATTTTTCTTCGTTTAGATCCATCACTCGAATTCAACTTTGATGCAAAATTCATCTTTTCAAAATTCATGCTTTTAGTCTTAGAAGAATTCATAACAATCAAGCACTGAATGGCAGTTTCATACAATTTCATACAAATATCCAACCATTTAAGTCTGAATAATAGAACCAATACTAACACTAGAGCTGATACTAGACTTATAGGCCGTACCTCTCTTAAGGAGAAACCCAATCCAACCCAACCCAATCTATTGGGTTTTTATTTATCTGCGTTGAATTTTTTTTTTTAATTTTATAAATACTTCAAAATACCCATATCTTGGGTAAACACCCCCAGCTATATACCCGCAGGATATATTCCCTTGAAAATAAATACCCAAGTACCTAACAACACTAATTATGAGTTTGACGATAATCCCTTCAGTTGTAGGGATTAATTGAGTTTTAAAATCGGATTGCTTTAAGAGATTCGACACTAATCGTATCGATTTTTTTAAACACCAACATTTCCGGGGAAAATAGGAGTTCCATTCTTGCTCTAATTTTGAAATTACATTTCAATTTTTATTAAAAAGTCCCAACAATAAATTAAAGCAGCTTAATCTACCTTCTAACAAGATAGATCTTAATCTTGCGTAAGAAAAAAAATCAGAAAACCTAACATAGACCAACGAGACATTCCCGAAAACGTTTACTTTTATCATCCTCTTCAGACGACGCGACGGGAACGATAAAGAGATCCCTCGGGAAGTTGAAATCCCTTCTTTCTTATACGAGGGTGGTGTATAAAACCGAAACCCGCTTTAGTCGGTTTTCCTCGTAAAACGATATCGCCATCGTTTTGATTTTTACGCTTATCCAGTAAGACAAAATAGTGTAGAATAAAAAAAATAACTTCCCCTGTTTATTGGACGTCTTTGTAGACACATTAAAAACGGGTAAATCGTTGTCTTTGTGTAAAAGCTTGCTAAATCGTCGGTTTTATAGTGAGACAGAAAAATGATGACCTTTTATTAGCCTCGCTCATTCTCATTAAATTTAAGTTAAAATTCGTCCTTTACAACGAATTTTTTGCTGCATTTCCTTGTCGTAAATATTTATTCTTTTTTCATTAATTTTGTTTCGTTTCAGGTTCTGACACAGGAAAGAAGATTAAGTGCGAGTGCCTCGAGGACGATGGCTGCGATTTCTTTGGGTTTTATTGTCCTCGTGACTCCGTGGACGATTCAGGAAGTCGTCGCAGCTTGTACGGGATCAAGAGCACCTCAACCGTTAGACTTCTTGGCCACTTGGTTGGCTTTAAGCAACAGTTTTTGGAATCCTTTTTTATACTGGCTATTAAACAATCAATTTCGAAGGGTCGGCAGGGAATTCATTTCGAGCAAGTTTTTTTGTAAGAAATCTTCATCGAAACCACAACATTTCGTTTCGAATTCTTCGAGTTCGTGCCAGATACATCACCAACAAGGCTGCGATTTCGAGAGGCTTTCAGAAAAATATTGGGGGGAAATTTTAGAACGAACATTGTCGGCGACTTCTTTAAACGCCCTCCAAAAGAGCGGAAGTCATCCAAGAATGGACGGTTGCAACGGAATGCAACGAGGCGGGGTTTGCGGCGGTTTGCATCGCGAGACCAGGGACGTTTCGTTACCGGATTTATGAAAAATCGATAAAACCACTCAAACTTTCGATGTAATCTGCGAGAATCACTTGAGGTAATTCGAATTTAATCATTTTTGACTTTACTTCGTCGCGGATAAAATCGAAAGTTTGTTGATGGTTTTTCGGAATAATCAAAACATAGAAATTTCAAATAAAATTAAATACTTGTATCTGTAAATTTGCTGTAATGATAATTAAAGTGTTGTTTAAACAATTTTTTATTTTGTATAATCGACTAAAAAATTGTCGTTGTAAATTTATATTTTTTTGACTTAATAATAATAAAAAATAAATTAATTGAAATTGTTAAAAAAGGACATTAATTTTTTGTATTGGACTTTAAGCAATAATAAATAATGTTTAAACATGACATCATTTTTTTCGTTTTCCTTAAAACCGCGACTTTTTGAACTTGTTGCATAATTCATTAAGAGTTCTACGCTCAACTAATTTATTGTTGGTTTTTTAAAGTAAATTTCCAAGTAATTCACTGGGAATATGGTAATGATTCGAATCTATTAAAATTGTACTCAATATCAGACACATCGCGTGTAAGGTGTTGCTTAATTTTGCTCTAGCTCACTCGTTAATTAAAACTATTTTCATTGGCTTAACTTCGAAGTTCCAGGAAATATGGAACAGTCACAAATTAAGTTAGGTCTTCACAATAACAAAGTTGAGCGTTACACACAAGTTTTGAAACAAGATATATCACAGAGAATTTGGCTTGAAATATTAACCTACTTATTTTCAAATTTCTCAACTGATTGATTATAGAAATACTTATTGAAATAAAGTCTGAATAAATACAATTAAATATATATAATAATGTTCGACTAGAACATGAAGGTCTAACCTCAAAGTTGATTTTTTATTCATTACATTAATATTTGGAACTAAAAAAGTTGTTAAATAAGTGCATTTAACTTACATTTAGTTATTTTCGAAGCAAAATCGGTTTCTTTTTGATTATTTTAAGTAAAAAAACGTATTTATAACGTTCAAATAATCTTTGACATTTATGTGATGACGTTGAATATTTTTTAATGCCAACCTCGAAAAATTAAAATTACTATGTAATCAAATTTAAGTAATTAATCGAGTTATTCCACATTTTTAATTAATTAATTACGATTTTGCGTAAATATTTGAAATGAGGGAATCAAATTTGATGTATTTGTTAATAAAATTGATTTTAAGTAGCAAAATTTTATTCTTACCTTTTGGAATGTCACTAAATCTTGAAATATTTTTTTTATTAAAAAAAAAAAATCATAAATTGGGGTTAATTCCTGCTTAAACTTGATTTCAAACCAAATAATCCTCCTTTAATTATATATATTAGAGAATCTGAAATGAAAGAAAAAAATTAAGATGTAAACTTAACCTCAAACTTGATTTTTATTCATAACATTAATATGATTATATTTTGAACTAAAAAAAGTTGTTAAATAAGTGCGTTTAACTTACATTTACTTATTTTTGAAGCAAAATCGGTTTCTTTTTGATTATTTTAAGTAAAAAAACGAATTTATAATGATTAAATAATCTTTGACGTTTATGTGATGACGTTGAATATTTTTTAATGCCAACCTCGAAAAATTAAAATTACTATGTAATCAAATTTAAGTAATTAATCGAGTTATTCCACATTTTTAATTAATTAATTACGATTTTGCGTAAATATTTGAAATGAGGGAATCAAATTTGATGTATTTGTTAATAAAATTGATTTTAAATAGCAAAATTTTATTCTTACCTTTTGGAATGTCACTAAATCTTGAAATATTTTTTTTATTAAAAAAAAAAAATCATAAATTGGGGTTAATTCCTGCTTAAACTTGATTTCAAACCAAATAATCCTCCTTTAATTATATATATTAGAGAATCTGAAATGAAAGAAAAAAATTAAGATGTAAACTTAACCTCAAACTTGGTTTTTATTCATAACATTAATATGATTATATTTTGAACTAAAAAAAGTTGTTAAATAAGTGCGTTTAACTTACATTTACTTATTTTTGAAGCAAAATCGGTTTCTTTTTGATTATTTTAAGTAAAAAAACGAATTTATAATGATTAAATAATCTTTGACGTTTATGTGATGACGTTGAATATTTTTTAATGCCAACCTCGAAAAATTAAAATTACTATGTAATCAAATTTAAGTAATTAATCGAGTTATTCCACATTTTTAATTAATTAATTACGATTTTGCGTAAATATTTGAAATGAGGGAATCAAATTTGATGTATTTGTTAATAAAATTGATTTTAAATAGCAAAATTTTATTCTTACCTTTTGGAATGTCACTAAATCTTGAAATATTTTTTTTATTAAAAAAAAAAAATCATAAATTGGGGTTAATTCCTGCTTAAACTTGATTTCAAACCAAATAATCCTCCTTTAATTATATATATTAGAGAATCTGAAATGAAAGAAAAAAATTAAGATGTAAACTTAACCTCAAACTTGGTTTTTATTCATAACATTAATATGATTATATTTTGAACTAAAAAAAGTTGTTAAATAAGTGCGTTTAACTTACATTTACTTATTTTTGAAGCAAAATCGGTTTCTTTTTGATTATTTTAAGTAAAAAAACGAATTTATAATGATTAAATAATCTTTGACGTTTATGTGATGACGTTGAATATTTTTTAATGCCAACCTCGAAAAATTAAAATTACTATGTAATCAAATTTAAGTAATTAATCGAGTTATTCCACATTTTTAATTAATTAATTACGATTTTGCGTAAATATTTGAAATGAGGGAATCAAATTTGATGTATTTGTTAATAAAATTGATTTTAAATAGCAAAATTTTATTCTTACCTTTTGGAATGTCACTAAATCTTGAAATATTTTTTTTATTAAAAAAAAAAAATCATAAATTGGGGTTAATTCCTGCTTAAACTTGATTTCAAACCAAATAATCCTCCTTTAATTATATATATTAGAGAATCTGAAATGAAAGAAAAAAATTAAGATGTAAACTTAACCTCAAACTTGGTTTTTATTCATAACATTAATATGATTATATTTTGAACTAAAAAAAGTTGTTAAATAAGTGCGTTTAACTTACATTTACTTATTTTTGAAGCAAAATCGGTTTCTTTTTGATTATTTTAAGTAAAAAAACGAATTTATAATGATTAAATAATCTTTGACGTTTATGTGATGACGTTGAATATTTTTTAATGCCAACTTCGAAAAATTAAAATTACTATGTAATCAAATTTAAGTAATTAATCGAGTTATTCCACATTTTTAATTAATTAATTACGATTTTGCGTAAATATTTGAAATGAGGGAATCAAATTTGATGTATTTGTTAATAAAATTGATTTTAAATAGCAAAATTTTATTCTTACCTTTTGGAATGTCACTAAATCTTGAAATATTTTTTTTATTAAAAAAAAAAAATCATAAATTGGGGTTAATTCCTGCTTAAACTTGATTTCAAACCAAATAATCCTCCTTTAATTATATATATTAAAGAATCTGAAATGAAAGAAAAAAAATAAGATGTAAACTTAACCTCAAACTTGATTTTTATTCATAACATTAATATGATTATATTTTGAACTAAAAAAAGTTGTTAAATAAGTGCGTTTAACTTACATTTACTTATTTTTGAAGCAAAATCGGTTTCTTTTTGATTATTTTAAGTAAAAAAACGAATTTATAATGATTAAATAATCTTTGACGTTTATGTGATGACGTTGAATATTTTTTAATGCCAACCTCGAAAAATTAAAATTACTATGTAATCAAATTTAAGTAATTAATCGAGTTATTCCACATTTTTAATTAATTAATTACGATTTTGCGTAAATATTTGAAATGAGGGAATCAAATTTGATGTATTTGTTAATAAAATTGATTTTAAATAGCAAAATTTTATTCTTACCTTTTGGAATGTCACTAAATCTTGAAATATTTTTTTTATTAAAAAAAAAAAATCATAAATTGGGGTTAATTCCTGCTTAAACTTGATTTCAAACCAAATAATCCTCCTTTAATTATATATATTAAAGAATCTGAAATGAAAGAAAAAAAATAAGATGTAAACTTAACCTCAAACTTGATTTTTATTCATAACATTAATATGATTATATTTTGAACTAAAAAAAGTGATTAAATAAGTGCATTTAACTTATATATACTTATTTTTGAAGCAAAATCGGTTTCTTTTTGATTATTTTAAGTAAAAAAACGAATTTATAATGATTAAATAATCTTTGACGTTTATGTGATGACGTTGAATATTTTTTAATGCCAACCTCGAAAAATTAAAATTACTACGTAATAAAATTTAAGTAATTAATTGAGTTATTTCGAGTTTTTAATTAATTAATTACGATTTTACGTAAATATTTGAAATGAGAGAATCAAATTTTATATATTTATCAATAAAATTAATTTTAAATTCTAAAATTTTTTTTGTACTTTTTGATGTCACTAAATTTTTAAAAAAATTATTTTAAACCAAAAATTATAAATTAAAATTATTTCCTGTATTATTTAGAACATATTTAGTTATTATACATATTTAGTATGATTAAGATAATATCTTTGTATTTTAAAATTTCGACGTTATAACTCCTTAAATTCATTCTCAATCACAATCATTTCGAAGACATCATTTTTAACGAGTTATATCTCAAGATCTAATTGAGATATCGCCATGGAATTAAAAGCATTTTATAGGAAATTTAATTCGTATTTGAAACGATTAAGGTCATATCTTTGTGTTTCAAAATTTCGAGGCTATAATTTTTTAAATTCATCCCCAATCACAATCATTTCGAAGACATCATTTTTAACGAGTTATATCTCAAGATCTAATTGAGATATCGCCATGGAATTAAAAGCATTTTATAGGAAATTTAATTCGTATTTGAAACGATTAAGGTCATATCTTTGTGTTTCAAAATTTCGAGGCTATAATTTTTTAAATTCATCCCCAATCACAATCATTTCGAAGACATCATTTTTAACGAGTTATATCTCAAGATCTAATTGAGATATCGCCATGGAATTAAAAGCATTTTATAGGAAATTTAATTCGTATTTGAAACGATTAAGGTCATATCTTTGTGTTTCAAAATTTCGAGGCTATGATTTTTTAAATTCATCCCCAATCACAATCATTTCGAAGACATCATTTTTAACGAGTTATATCTCAAGATCTAATTGAGATATCGCCATGGAATTAAAAGCATTTTATAGAAAATTTAATTCGTATTTGATACGATTAAGGTCATATCTTTGTGTTTCAAAATTTCGAGGCTATGATTTTTTAAATTCATCCCCAATCACAATCATTTCGAAGGCATTATATTTAACGAGTTATATCTCAAGATCTGATTGAGATATCACCATGGAAAAAAAAGCATTTTATAGAAAATTTAATTCTTATTTGGTACGATTAAGATCATATCTTTGTGTATCAAAGCTTCGAGCCTATGATTGTTTAAATTTATCCCCAATCCTACATAATAAGCTCGAAGAATCATTTTTAACGACTTATATTTCAAGAACTAATTGATAATAAAAGATAAAGACCTTAATCACACTAAGAACGAAGTAAATTCCCTATAAATAACTTTTTATTTCATGATGACATCTTCTTGAGATATAATTTGAGATATATTTAATTACACTTAAAAATATTATTACCTTGACGTTTGAAAATATAAAAATATGACCTTAAACTTACTTAATGTGAATTAAATTTCCCATAAAATACATTTTATCCTATTGCATCATCTCAATTAATTCTTGAGATATTACATAACATTGTAAACTACAAATTAAACATAAATATTGGTAACGATATAATAAATTTTCATAATGATATTCGGGTTCGAATCGATCACGTTTCGTGATATATACACCATAATGCTTCACGAAAATGTATTTATGATCGTATTACGATAATGTATATATTAGCATAATTTAATATTTTGATATATTGTTAATCGGTGCATTAAAATAAAAAAAACAAAACGATCTAAATTTAAGTTTTATTAAATCTTCATCACATTTTAACTAATTTTAAATCTATTTTAACCTATTTAACTCATTTTGGCAAGATATCATCGAGAGTGATTCTGTTGAAAAAGGCGTTGGATATAATTTGAACGATCGCGCTAATCACTTCCGTAACAGCCGGGCCAATTTCTTTCGAAACTTCGGCCCAATTTTCGTCCAAAAACCTATTCATCTGATCGCCTAACTGTTTATCGCCGTTAAATAGATTATCCAAAACGTAATATTCCCTTTTCGATGAGTACGTTATTTTTGGGTTGATCATTTTTAAGTATTCCTTCGATTTCCTTGTTGTTGTTATTAAATCGGATTTGAAATTAAATTCGGGATCGACTAAAAAAATTTAAACGAAATCATATGATAAGCTAAATAAAAAAAATGTTACTAAAAGTAATATTTGCCGGCCCGGTCCCGATTATGGGCAAAATTAAAATCCTTCCATTTATATCGTATTTTGAGAGGATGTTTAATCGGGGGAATCCAATTTTTACACTAATTTTGCGCTCGTTAACGTTTATGCTGGAAATAGAAATAAAAAATTTAAAAAAAAATAATAAAATAATAAAAATTCGTGTTTGTTATGATTTATGGAATTTTTTTGAGTTGAATCAGGTTTTTTTTTAAGAAAAAATCGTCTAGGTCAACGAGTTTTTAAAGCATTTCCTTGTTAATCTTAATTTTAAAAATTAAAAAAACCCTCACTCAAATTTTTTCAAATCGTTATTCTCCAATCCAAAAATTTCGAGATCGTTTAATTTGATTTTGAGATTTTTCCCAACGTCCAATTTCACTTCCGGCAATTTTAATGGGTTCATATTCGGCAGTTTGAGTTCAGGGACGCCTAAAAAATTTTTATAAATTTTATTTTAATTAATCCAAATTGGTTCTTACCGTTTAAAATTTTGGGTAAAGTTTTTCTTCCCTCGTTCGTGGCGCATTCAACTAAATTTTCATCGCTTCTCTTACACGGAGTTACAAAGGAAGCTAATTTTTAAGAAATCGATTATATTCTTAATAATTTTTTTAAACAAAACCATCTTACGTAATTTTGCAGTAAAAACTCCGCCCGTTAACAACAAAAATACGAGAAAAACCTTCATTTTTTATGTTTCTCCAACTTACTAAACTTACTAAAGACTAAAAGACACATGGCTCGTCTTTTATATACCGATCATTTCGGTCATGTCCAAGGTTATCCTGTAGTGTGGTCGCATTAAATTGCCATACGCCTTTTTTTTTAAATTAATGATTTTTTAAATGGTTGTTATAAAATGTAATTTATTTAATTATTGTAAGTAGCTTTAAATTAAAATTAAAATCGTTATCTCTAACACGAAATTCATTTTTTATTAATGAAACGAAAATATTGAAGAATTTAAAGTTTAAGGAAAAGTTTATCCGTTCGTAATTGATGGGTTCAAAGAGTTTTTGGAAAAAGCCAAGTTGTTAGAAGGTTGTTTATTTCCGCGTCACATTCTGCGTTCTTAAATTTGTTTAATAATAATAATCGTAACTCCAAAACTTTGATAATGCGAAAAAATGACTTTGAATGTGCTAAATATTAACTAAATTTGCTTTCATTTGATTTTTGTTTCGTGATGATATCTCAAATCGTTCGTAAAATTTTAAAAATTTTTTATCGTTTTTTATTTCATGGTGATATCTCAATTAGGCTCGTTATTACCATCTTCTTGTTAAACTATCTAAGGGATTATTACCACCGTTACGGCTATTTTACGCATTTTGATTGGCTTTATCTGTAAGATATATTTAACTAAAAGATGGTAGTAATAGACCTAAGGCTCGTTAATGGTAGGAACGAGCCTTAGCTCGTTATTACAATCTTCTGGTTACGCTATCTAAAGGATTATTACCATGGTTACAACTATTCTACGTGCTCTGATTGGCTAGTAGATGGGTTTATCTATAAGATAAATTTAATTAAAAGATGATAGTAAAGGACCCTAGGTCTACTAATGACCTTAAGTCCATTACTACAATTTTTTAGTTAAATTTATCTTGGAGATAAATTCATCTATTAGCCAATCAGAGCGCGTGAAATAGCCGTAACCATGGTAATAATCCCTTAGATAGCTTAACCTGAAGATGGTAGTAACGAGCCTTAGGCCCTAAGGCTATGTAATTAATAATAATATTAACCCCTAATTGTTATAAATTTTAAAAAATCTTATTTATTTAAACCGAGTTAAATTAATTTTGTGAAATAATTTTTATTTTAAATAAATTATTTAATATCGGCAAAATAATTGATTCGATTATTGCCTAAAAGATGGCGCTGCTACATCGATTTAATTTTTAATTTCTTTTTCAACAAATTTAATTAATAATAATATTAACCCCTAATTTCTTAATTGTTATAAATAAAAAAAAAATTTAGTTATTTAAATCAAGTTAAATTAATTTTGTGAAATAATTTTTATTTTAAATAAATTATTTAATATCGGCAAAATAATTGATTCGATTATTGCCTAAAAGATGGCGCTGCTACATCGATTTAATTTTTAATTTCTTTTTCAACAAATTTAATTAATAATAATATTAACCCCTAATTTATTAATTGTTATAGAATTTAAAAAATCTTATTTATTTAAATCGAGTTTAATTAATTTTATGAAATAATTTTTATTTTAAATAAATTATTTAATATCGGCAAAATAATTGATTCGATTATTGCCTAAAAGATGGCGCTGCCACATCGATTTAATTTTTAATTTCTTTTTCAACAAATTTAATTAATAATAATATTAACCCCTAATTTCTTAATTGTTATAAATTAAAAAAAATTTAGTTATTTAAATCAAGTTAAATTAATTTTGGGAAATAATTTTTATTTTATTTTTTTTAGTGCTACTCATCGCCATCTGGTGGTTGTAACAGTAAATAAGCGATGTTGATGGAGTGACAGTTAATTTTATTTTCGAAAGATATATATATAATAATAATAATAAAAAAGTCGAACTAGATAAACACATATAGTGCAAGATGCTTTAAAAACAAATCATGAGAGATCTCTATACAAAGATATTACTTGAAATGAATTCTCAACTCAAAATTAGGAACTTAACCTAAATGAAGGAAAAACAGGCTATTATCGCTTTACGAAAAGGACTTATATTTAGCAGGTTCGTTTTTTACTATATATTACTTAATAATAGAATACTAGCATCGCCTATATTCAATTTTTTATTATTAAATTAATAAATTGTTTAATATCGGCAAAATAATTAATTCGATTATTGCCTAAATGATGGCGCTGCTTCGCATCGATTTAATTTTTATTTTCTTTATCAACGATTTTTTTTAATTAATTATAATATCCAATCATATTTTTTTAATTGCTATAGATTTTAAACATTTTATTCTTTTAAATCGAGTTTAATTAATTTTGTGATATAATTTTTATTTTATTTTTTTAGTAGTACTCATCGCCATCTGGTGGTTGTTACAGTAAATAAACGAAATTGATGGAGTGGCAGTTAATTTTATTTTCAAAAGATAATAATAATAATGCTGAATAAGGAGGATATCCACAGTGCAAGATGCTTTAAAAACGAATCCTGAGAGATGACAGTAAAAAAGATATTGTTTGAAAGGATGTATAAATTCTCAACTCAAAATTAGGAATTTAACCTAAAAAAAGGAGGAGAAATGAAGATTTATTTTTAGCAGGTTCGTTTTTTATTATATTTTAATTAATAATATCGCCTATATTAAATTTTTTATTATTAAATTAATAAATTGTTTAATATCGGCAAAATAATTGATTAGATTATTACCTAAAAGATGGCGCTGCTCACATTGATTTGATTTTTATTTAATTTTTAACGATTTTTTAATTAAAAATTATTAATTCATTAATTATTATAAATTTTAAAACATCTTATTTATTTAAATCGAGTTAAATTAATTTTGTAAAATAATTTTTATTTTATTTTTTTTAGTGGTACTCATCGCCATCTGGTGGTTGTAACAGTAAATAAGCGAAATTGATGGAGTGACAGTTAATTTTATTTTCAAAAGATAATAATAATAATGCTGAATAAGGAGGATATCCACAGTGCAAGATGCTTTAAAAATGAATCCTGAGAGATGACAGTAAAAAAGATATTGTTTGAAACGATGTATAAATTCTCAACTCAAAATTAGGAATTTAACCTAAAAAAAGGAGGAGAAATGAAGATTTATTTTTA
This sequence comes from Onthophagus sagittarius, assembly GCA_036711965.1. Lineage (NCBI taxonomy): Eukaryota > Metazoa > Arthropoda > Insecta > Coleoptera > Scarabaeidae > Onthophagus > Onthophagus sagittarius. Next base: position 16,970,932 of record JASERS010000010.1, on the reverse strand, counting down.
GCAGGTTCGTTTTTTTATTATATTTTAATTAATAATATCGCCTATATTAAATTTTTTATTATTAAATGAATAAATTGTTTAATATCAGCAAAATAATTGATTAGATTATTACCTAAAAGATGGCGCTGCTCACATTGATTTAATTTTTATTTAATTTTTAACGATTTTTTAATTAAAAATTATTAATTCATTAATTATTATAAATTTTAAAATATCTTATTTATTTAAATCGAGTTAAATTAATTTTGTAAAATAATTTTTATTTTATTTTTTTAGTGGTACTCATCGCCATCTGGTGGTTGTAACAGTAAATAAGCGAAATTGATGGAGTGACAGTTAATTTTATTTTCAAATGATAATAATAATAATGCTGAATAAGGAGGATATCCACAGTGCAAGATGCTTTAAAAATGAATCCTGAGAGATGACAGTAAAAAAGATATTGTTTGAAACGATGTATAAATTCTCAACTCAAAATTAGGAATTTAACCTAAAAAAAGGAGGAGAAATGAAGATTTATTTTTAGCAGGTTCGTTTTTTTATTATATTTTAATTAATAATATCGCCTATATTAAATTTTTTATTATTAAATGAATAAATTGTTTAATATCAGCAAAATAATTGATTAGATTATTACCTAAAAGATGGCGCTGCTCACATTGATTTAATTTTTATTTAATTTTTAACGATTTTTTAATTAAAAATTATTAATTCATTAATTATTATAAATTTTAAAACATCTTATTTATTTAAATCGAGTTAAATTAATTTTGTAAAATAATTTTTATTTTATTTTTTTAGTAGTACTCATCGCCATCTGGTGGTTGTTACAGTAAATAAACGAAATTGATGGAGTGGCAGTTAATTTTATTTTCAAAAGATAATAATAATAATGCTGAATAAGGAGGATATCCACAGTGCAAGATGCTTTAAAAACGAATCCTGAGAGATGACAGTAAAAAAGATATTGTTTGAAAGGATGTATAAATTCTCAACTCAAAATTAGGAATTTAACCTAAAAAAAGGAGGAGAAATGAAGATTTATTTTTAGCAGGTTCGTTTTTTATTATATTTTAATTAATAATATCGCCTATATTAATTTTTTTATTATTAAATTAATAAATTGTTTAATATCGGCAAAATAATTAATTAGATTATTACCTAAAAGATGGCGCTGCTCACATTGATTTAATTTTTATTTAATTTTTAACGATTTTTTAATTAAAAATTATTAATTCATTAATTATTATAAATTTTAAAACATCTTATTTATTTAAATCGAGTTAAATTAATTTTGTAAAATAATTTTTATTTTATTTTTTTAGTGGTACTCATCGCCATCTGGTGGTTGTAACAGTAAATAAGCGAAATTGATGGAGTGACAGTTAATTTTATTTTCAAATGATAATAATAATAATGCTGAATAAGGAGGATATCCACAGTGCAAGATGCTTTAAAAATGAATCCTGAGAGATGACAGTAAAAAAGATATTGTTTGAAACGATGTATAAATTCTCAACTCAAAATTAGGAATTTAACCTAAAAAAAGGAGGAGAAATGAAGATTTATTTTTAGCAGGTTCGTTTTTTTATTATATTTTAATTAATAATATCGCCTATATTAAATTTTTTATTATTAAATGAATAAATTGTTTAATATCAGCAAAATAATTGATTAGATTATTACCTAAAAGATGGCGCTGCTCACATTGATTTAATTTTTATTTAATTTTTAACGATTTTTTAATTAAAAATTATTAATTCATTAATTATTATAAATTTTAAAACATCTTATTTATTTAAATCGAGTTAAATTAATTTTGTAAAATAATTTTTATTTTATTTTTTTAGTAGTACTCATCGCCATCTGGTGGTTGTTACAGTAAATAAACGAAATTGATGGAGTGGCAGTTAATTTTATTTTCAAAAGATAATAATAATAATGCTGAATAAGGAGGATATCCACAGTGCAAGATGCTTTAAAAACGAATCCTGAGAGATGACAGTAAAAAAGATATTGTTTGAAAGGATGTATAAATTCTCAACTCAAAATTAGGAATTTAACCTAAAAAAAGGAGGAGAAATGAAGATTTATTTTTAGCAGGTTCGTTTTTTATTATATTTTAATTAATAATATCGCCTATATTAATTTTTTTATTATTAAATTAATAAATTGTTTAATATCGGCAAAATAATTAATTAGATTATTACCTAAAAGATGGCGCTGCTCACATTGATTTAATTTTTATTTAATTTTTAACGATTTTTTAATTAAAAATTATTAATTCATTAATTATTATAAATTTTAAAACATCTTATTTATTTAAATCGAGTTAAATTAATTTTGTAAAATAATTTTTATTTTATTTTTTTAGTGGTACTCATCGCCATCTGGTGGTTGTAACAGTAAATAAGCGAAATTGATGGAGTGACAGTTAATTTTATTTTCAAATGATAATAATAATAATGCTGAATAAGGAGGATATCCACAGTGCAAGATGCTTTAAAAATGAATCCTGAGAGATGACAGTAAAAAAGATATTGTTTGAAACGATGTATAAATTCTCAACTCAAAATTAGGAATTTAACCTAAAAAAAGGAGGAGAAATGAAGATTTATTTTTAGCAGGTTCGTTTTTTATTATATTTTAATTAATAATATCGCCTATATTAATTTTTTTATTATTAAATTAATAAATTGTTTAATATCGGCAAAATAATTAATTAGATTATTACCTAAAAGATGGCGCTGCTCACATTGATTTAATTTTTATTTAATTTTTAACGATTTTTTAATTAAAAATTATTAATTCATTAATTATTATAAATTTTAAAACATCTTATTTATTTAAATCGAGTTAAATTAATTTTGTAAAATAATTTTTATTTTATTTTTTTTAGTGGTACTCATCGCCATCTGGTGGTTGTAACAGTAAATAAGCGAAATTGATGGAGTGACAGTTAATTTTATTTTCAAAAGATAATAATAATAATGCTGAATAAGGAGGATATCCACAGTGCAAGATGCTTTAAAAACGAATCCTGAGAGATCACAATAAAAAAGATATTGTTTGAAACGAGGTATAAATTCCCAACTCAAAATTAGGAATTTAACCTAAGAAATGGAGGAGAAATGAAGATTTATTTTTAGCAGGTTCGTTTCTTTATTATATTTTAATTAATAATATCGCCTATATTAAATTTTTTATTATTAAATTAATAAATTGTTTAATATCAGCAAAATAATTGATTAGATTATTACCTAAAAGATGGCGCTGCTCACATTGATTTAATTTTTATTTAATTTTTAACGATTTTTTAATTAAAAATTATTAATTCATTAATTATTATAAATTTCAAAACATCTTATTTATTTAAATCGAGTTAAATTAATTTTGTAAAATAATTTTTATTTTATTTTTTTAGTAGTACTCATCGCCATCTGGTGGTTGTAACAGTAAATAAACGAAGTTGATGGAGTGACAGTTAATTTTATTTTCAAAAGATAATAATAATAATGCTGAATAAGGAGGATATCCACAGTGCAAGATGCTTTAAAAACGAATCCTGAGAGATGACAGTAAAAAAGATATTGTTTGAAACGATGTATAAATTCTCAACTCGAAATTAGGAATTTAACCTAAAAAAAGGAGGAGAAATGAAGATTTATTTTTAGCAGGTTCGTTTTTTTATTATATTTTAATTAATAATATTGCCTATATTAAATTTTTTATTATTAAATTAATAAATTATTTAATATCGACAAAATAATTGATTAGATTATTACTTAAAAGATGGCGCTGCTCACTTTGATTTAATTTTTATTTCATTCTTAACGATTTTTTAATTAATAATATATTAATTCATTAATTATAATAAATTTTAAAACATTTTATTTAAAAAATTGAATTAAATTTATTTCGTGAGGAAATATTTAATTTTTTAATTTAATATTTATCGCCATCTCTTGGTTATTAAAGTAAACAATCGGATTTAAATTATTAACGATTCATTTTATTTTCAAAAAATAATAATAATAATAATAAGGTGAACACCCACAGTGCAAGACGCTTTAAAAACAAATCATGAGAGATAACTGTACAAAAATACTGCGTGAAAGAATGTATAAATTCCCAATTACGAATTTAAATTAACTTTACGAAAAGGACTTATTTTTAGCAGGTAGTTCGTTTTTAGCTATATATTATTTAAACAAGTTTAAGTCTCGTTATTATTTAAATTAAATTCCCTAAATAAACTATACAATATATTAATTAAATGTTTTACAAAATAGAAAACACTAAATACATTTTAAATTTAACAGAAAACGACTAATTTTTAATATTAACTACATAAATATTATAATTATATTATTTAAAAATATATACCATTCTCTACCTATATAAATTCTAAACATAATAACATTTCTTTCTTATTTTTTTCTTTATTTAATAATTAATATAAAAAAAACATTTTAAAGGAATGTTCTGCTCTTTCAATAACTAGACTTAACTGAATTGCACCATTTTTCCCAAATCGAAACAACAAATCTCGCTTAAAAATTCGAAATATAGTAGAATTATCTATTCTTTAATAAATTAAGAAAAATACAGACAGTTTCGTCCTAGGATCTTTCAACTGAAACGTTGAATTGTAAATAAAACCGACGAATATGAAGAGTATTTCCATATTTCGTTTCGAATCGCTTTAATAAAGCACCTATTTAAGTTTAATTTACTATATGGTAAAAATTCTCGTTTAAAAATATATCCTTTTTAAATCAAATTTTTTGATTTCGTTTTCGCGCATTTTATAAAGGCACTGTTAACGCCGAGTTAAGTACTTATATAATTATTTGGAAGACACTGTTTTTTTTTTTAATTTTTTTGTTTATCTCTGTAAATAATGCGATTTTATATAAATTTCTTGTTTTTAATTTTTGTACTTTGATTTCGGGTGAACACTGGTCTCACTTTGCGAATCTCCCCATCAATTGGGGGTGGGTTTTTGTTACTAACGCCTGTAATTTCGCTAATTGATTCATTAAACTACTGTTGTTGTCTTCAAGCGTTTCGATTTTCTTCTTGTATTCGGAATTTTCCGATACCAAGATATCCACTTTTCGTTCCAATTGGTCCATGTATTCTTTTTTCTTTCTTCTACTTTCTTGGGCGGATATCTACACAATTATAAATTAATTTTCGTTTCAATCATATCTTAATTATTTGAATTACCTTATTTTTAATTTTTCTCCTAATCTTCTTTAACGATTTTTCTTCAGCTTTAGTTAGAGGTAAACGAGTTGGAACCGGATATCCCTCAGCTATTAAAGTCCTTTTTTCCTCTTCAGTTAATATCAAAGTTCCCGTTGAACCTTTCTATTATCAAAAAAAATCATTCTAAACAATTTTAATTATTTTTTTTATTTTACTTACAGGTTGAGTACTTATTAAAGGAGTATTAATCGGTTGCCTCGTTGTGTGTGTAACCATAACTCGAGCATTCGTCTTTCTAACGCACGGAGAGTGCGAATTATCCTCGCTATCTTCGCTGCTGCTACACGATGGGGGAGTTGGAGGCAGGTGAAATCTCGTTCCCGGTTCAATTTTCACATTAATCTTTGAAAGGGAGAACTTTGGGGCGAAGACGTTGTTGGAAGTTAACATTAAGTTGGAGTTTCGGATTATCCCGCAGGTACGTTTCTAAAAAAATTGTTTATTTAAATCGCTTTAATCCTTAAATTTATTGAATCAAATCTTACCGGGGGGTCTGCTAAGAAAGAATCCGCGAAATCGTCGTTTTGTTGTGGCGATGATGGGCAGGATGAGTGGACGCTGTCGGTTTCGCTTAAAGGTTCATCTTTTATTACCATCTCTGTGTTTAAGCGATGCGTCGGCATCATAGGGAAAAAATCTTCTTCCATATCTAAAAAATAATTTTTATTAAGATTATTATGTTGCGATGTGTTGTGACTATTTTATTAAATACAAAAATTCTTTTGAAAGGATTGGAAAATTTTTGGAAGGATTGCAAGTCTTCTGGAAGGATGGCAAGTCTTCTGGAAACATTTCAATGCTTCTTGAAGTATAATTAAGTCCTCTAGAGACAATTCCAAGCCTCCCAAGGACAGTATCAAGTCTTTAGGAAGTTTTTGTTCAATTCTTTTGAAATCTTTGCAAAATTTCCAGATGCATTTCAAATCTTTTGGAAACATTTCAAGTCTCTCGAGATGATATCAAGACTTTTGGAAGCATTTGAAGGGTTCTAAATGCAGTAGCAAAGTTACTGGACGGATTTTAAGTCTTTTGAAAGGATTGGAAATCTTTTGGAAGGATTGTCAGTCTTCTGGAAGGATCGCAAGTCTTCTGGAAACATTTCAATGCTTCTTGAATTATTATTAAGTCTTCTAGAAACAGTACCAAGTCTTCTAAATGCAGTATCAAGTCTTTTAAATGCAGTATCAAGTCTTCAGGAAGCTGTTCAATTTTTCTGAAATCTTTGCAAAATTTCTGGAAGCATTTCAAATCTTTTGGAAACATTTCAAGTCTCCCAGAGATGATTCAAGACTTTTGGAAGAATTTCAAGTCTTCCAGAGACAATATCAAGTCTTTTGAAGCATTTGAAGGCATCTAAATGCAGTAGCAAAGCTACTGGAAGGATTGCAAGTCTTTTGAAAGGATTGGAAATCTTTTGCAAGGATTTTCAGTCTTCTGGAAGGATCGCAAGACTTCTGGAAACATTTCGATGGTTTTTGAAGTATTATTAAGTCTTCTACAAACAGTACCAAGTCTTCTAAATGCAGTATCAAGTCTTTTAAATGCAGTATCAAGTCTTCAGGAAGCTGTTCAATTTTTCTGAAATCTTTGCAAAATTTCTGGAAGCATTTCAAATCTTTTGGAAACATTTCAAGTCTCCCAGAGATGATATCAAGACTTTTGGAAGAATTTCAAGTCTTGTCTCTCTGGAAGAGAGACAATATCAAGTCTTTTGAAGCATTTGAAGGCATCTAAATGCAGTAGCAAAGCTACTGGAAGGATTGCAAGTCTTTTGAAAGGATTGGAAATCTTTTGCAAGGATTTTCAGTCTTCTGGAAGGATCGCAAGATTTCTGGAAACATTTCGATGGTTTTTGAAGTATTATTAAGTCTTCTAGAAACAGTACCAAGTCTTCTAAATGCAGTATCAAGTCTTTTAAATGCAGTATCAAGTCTTCAGGAAGCTGTTCAATTCTTCTGAAATGTTTGCAAAATTTCTGGAAGCATTTCAAATCTTTTGGAAACATTTCAAGTCTCCCAGAGATGATATCAAGGCTTTTGGAAGAATTTCAAGTATTCCAGAGACAATATCAAGTCTTTTGAAGCAATTGAAGGCTTCTAAATGCAGTAGCAAAGCTATTGGAAGAATTGCAAGTCTTTTGAAAGGATTGGAAATCTTTTGGAAGGATTGTCAGTCTTCTGGAAGAATTGCAAGTCGTCTGGAAACATTTCAATGCTTCTTGAAGTATTATTAAGTCTTCTAGAAACAGTACCAAGTCTTCCAAATGCAGTATCAAGTCTTCAGGAAGCTGTTCAATTCTTCTGAAATCTTTGCAAAATTTCTTGCAGCATTTCAAATTTTTTGGAAGCATTTCAAGTCTCCCAAAGACAATATCAAGTCATTTGAAGGCTTCTAAATGCAGTAACAAGTCTACTGGAAGGATTGCAAGTCTTTTGAAAGGATTGGAAATCTTCTGGAAGGATCGCAAGTCTCCTAAAAACATTTCAGTGCTTCTTGAAGTAGTACTAAGTCTTCTAGGCACAGTATCAAGTCTTCCAACGGCAGTATCAAGTCTTCAGAATGCAGTTCAACTCTTCTGAAATCTTTGCAAGATTTCTGGAAATATTTCAAATCTTTTGGAAACATTTTAAGTCTCCTAGAGACAATATCAAGACTTTTGGAAGCATTTCAAGTCTTCCAGAGACAGTATCAAATCTGTTGAAGCATTTGAAGGCTTCTAAATGCAGTAGCAAAGCTACTGGAAGGATTGCAAGTCTTTTGAAAGGATTGGAAATCTTCTGGAAGGATCGCAAGTCTCCTAAAAACATTTCAGTGCTTCTTGAAGTAGTACTAAGTCTTCTAGGCACAGCATCAAGTCTTCCAACGGCAGTATCAAGTCTTCAGAATGCAGTTCAATTCTTCTAAAATTTTTGCAAGATTTCTGGAAATATTTCAAATCTTTTGGAAACATTTCAAGTCTCCTAGAGACAATATCAAGACTTTTGGAAGCATTTCAAGTCTTCCAGAGACAGTATCAAATCTGTTGAAGCATTTTAAGGCTTCTAAATGCAGTAGCAAAGCTACTGGAAGAATTGCAAGTCTTTTGAAAGGATTGGAAATCTTCTGGAAGGAACGCAAGTCTCCTAAAAACATTTCAGTGCTTCTTGAAGTAGTACTAAGTCTTCTAGGCACAGTATCAAGTCTTCCAACGGCAGTATCAAGTCTTCAGAATGCAGTTCAATTCTTCTAAAATTTTTGCAAGATTTCTGGAAATATTTCAAATCTTTTGGAAACATTTCAAGTCTCCTAGAGACAATATCAAGACTTTTGGAAGCATTTCAAGTCTTCCAGAGACAGTATCAAATCTGTTGAAGCATTTGAAGGCTTCTAAATGCAGTAGCAAAGCTACTGGAAGGATTGCAAGTCTTTTGAAAGGATTGGAAATCTTCTGGAAGGATCGCAAGTCTCCTAAAAACATTTCAGTGCTTCTTGAAGTAGTACTAAGTCTTCTAGGCACAGCATCAAGTCTTCCAACGGCAGTATCAAGTCTTCAGAATGCAGTTCAATTCTTCTAAAATTTTTGCAAGATTTCTGGAAATATTTCAAATCTTTTGGAAACATTTCAAGTCTCCTAGAGACAATATCAAGACTTTTGGAAGCATTTCAAGTCTTCCAGAGACAGTATCAAATCTGTTGAAGCATTTGAAGGCTTCTAAATGCAGTAGCAAAGCTACTGGAAGGATTGCAAGTCTTTTGAAAGGATTGGAAATCTTCTGGAAGGATCGCAAGTCTCCTAAAAACATTTCAGTGCTTCTTGAAGTAGTACTAAGTCTTCTAGGCACAATATCAAGTCTTCCAACGGCAGTATCAAGTCTTCAGAATGCAGTTCAATTCTTCTGAAATCTTTGCAAGATTTCTGGAAATATTTCAAATCTTTTGGAAACATTTCAAGTCTCCTAGAGACAATATCAAGACTTTTGGAAGCATTTCAAGTCTTCCAGAGACAGTATCAAATCTGTTGAAGCATTTGAAGACTTCTAAATGCTGTAGCAAAGCTACTGGAAGGATTGCAAGTCTTTTGAAAGGATTGGAAATCTTCTGGAAGGATCGCAAGTCTCCTAAAAACATTTCAGTGCTTCTTGAAGTAGTACTAAGTCTTCTAGGCACAATATCAAGTCTTCCAACGGCAGTATCAAGTCTTCAGAATGCAGTTCAATTCTTCTGAAATCTTTGCAAGATTTCTGGAAATATTTCAAATCTTTTGGAAACATTTCAAGTCTCCTAGAGACAATATCAAGACTTTTGGAAGCATTTCAAGTCTTCCAGAGACAGTATCAAATCTGTTGAAGCATTTGAAGACTTCTAAATGCTGTAGCAAAGCTACTGGAAGGATTGCAAGTCTTTTGAAAGGATTGGAAATCTTCTGGAAGGATCGCAAGTCTCCTAAAAACATTTCAGTGCTTCTTGAAGTAGTACTAAATCTTCTAGGCACAGTATCAAGTCTTCAGAATGCAGTTAATTTCTTCTGAAATCGTTGTAAGATTTCTGGAAGCATTTCAAATATTTTGGAAACATTTTAAGTCTTCCAGAGATAACATCAAGTCTTCTGGAAGCATTTCAAGTCTCTTAGAGACCATATCAAATCTTTTGGAAGCATTTCAAGTCTTTCAGAGATAATATCAAGTCTTTTGAATCATATGAAGGCTTCTAAATGCAGTAGCAAGTTTACTGGAAGGATGGCAAGTCTTCTGGAAACATTTCAATGCTTCTTGAAGTATTATTAATTCGTCTAGAAACAGTTCCAAGTCTTTCAAATGTAGTAGCAAGTTTTCAGAATGCAGTTCTTTTTTTCTGAAATCTTTGCAAGATTTCTGGAAGCATTTCAAATCTTTTGGAAACATTTCAAGTCTCCCAGAGGCAACATCAAGTCTTCTTGACGCATTTCAAGTCTTTCAGAGATAATTTCAAGTCTTTTGGAAGTATTTCAAATCTTCTGGATGCAGTATCAAAGTTTACAAGTTTTTTGAAATAATTGCAAATCTTCTGAAAGCAGATCAAGTCTTCTAAAAGCAGTAACAAGTTTTCTGGAAGTATTTCACATCTTCTCTTCAACCCATCCCATGATTTGCCAAAATTGGCTCCAGCATCTTCAATATTTTCAGCCTCATTTTTAGGTTGATATTCAATTTTCACATCTTCGGAGCATTACCCAAGAGAAGAGGACTTTTTTTACTCAAATCTATCTTTTGACGATATTTTTTCATATCAAGATAAACATGATTCGAAATCGTTGTATAAAAAGGAAATATAAAGGAGATATTTTCTTACCTTCAATTCGTTTACTGGATATCGGCGAATCCGGCAATGAATCCCCATCAGAAGCCAAACTATAAGAATGTTCCGTTTTGATGGGCCTCGTTCCTAAAGCAGCATCCGTCATTAATCTATCGTGCAAAACCGGTGAAATTTCTTTGTCGAGGAAATTCCATTCAACTTGGAGATCGGCCGCTGAGTTCACTCTTAGTACTTCTTGCATTGTCTATAAACAAAAAAATGCATAAATTATAGGAAACTCAAAGAAAAAGAATTTCTTTGTGTGTCTTTTTCAGTATATGAGTAATCGTGATGTCATGCAAAAAAGGACGAATTGAGAGATCTAAAAATAAATTGAGATGGGGTTATAAATCAAATAAGTTGAGGTAGATCATTATTAAATATTTTTTTTTTTAATAAATCAATTCTACCAAAAAAGTTATCAAAAGAATCATAAAAATTTAAACTAATTAATCTCAAAAATTTTATTTTATTTAGTTTTTACAATGCATTGTGTCGAAAATTGGTCCATTTAAATCCAAATAAACGTTGTATTTATTTTTATTTATACCAGGGTAATAACTCAAAAAAAAATATTTTACCATCCCATAAAAATGTTAACTTTACTTAAACTTTTTGGGTGGGGGAGACACAAGCTAAAACACACACTTGTTCATTTCTGATTGGCCGAGTTGAGTGAATCACACGTCCTGAATATGCGCCGGCGTTGTATTAAATAAAATTCAAATCGTAAATAAAATAAAACTCAACATCGTGAAAGGAACATCTTTCAACTCGGCGCGATCCGCAGATTAGAGATTTTTATCTTCGAAAAACCGGGTCAAACTCTTCAACGATACACACAATCGTTTTGTGACATTTCCAGTTGATTTTGACCTTTAAAAAAAATATCTTTCGATTGCGCAAAAGGCAAAAACAAATCACCCGACGACGGTGAAAGTGGCAAAATGATACCGTTTTTTTTGCCTTTACTTTTTTTTCTTTTTTTTTTTCGTTGGGTTCAACGAGAACTTAGTGAAAAGCGGCTTTCTAAAGTCTCTTGCGGTTTCATAAAATGAGGCTTTTTATAAATTGCCGTGGGAGGTTTAATTTTATGGATCGGTTAATTACCGTATTGGCGTAAATTAATGAAAAATAAGATGTACCCGGACTTTGATGGTTGATAATTTTGTGTTTGATTTAGTTTAGAGCTGGTTATCAATTAAATTAACGCAATTTTAATTGCGATTTAAAACTGTGTTTGGGGAATTATGTAAATTTTTTGGATGTTTTTAACGGTTTGGTTTCGGGGAATTTTATCAAATCAGGAATAAGCAGAATCGTGTTTAAGATAAATAAGATATTCATTTTAGATTATTTAAATCTTTCAAAAATTCATTTTGAATGGAAAAGACTATTTTATGACAAAATGCTTCTTCATTAAATAATAAACGATTCCAAACCATGTTTATTTTGATATGAAAAAAATATCGTCAAAAGATAGATTTGAGTAAAAAAAAGTTCTGCTTCTCTTGGGTAATGCTCCCAAGATGTGAAAATTGAATATCAACCTAAAAATCAGACTGAAAATATTGAAGATGTTGGAGCTAATTTTAGCAAATCATGGGATAGGTTAAAAAGAAAATCTGAAATACTTCCAGAAAACTTGTTACTGCTTTTAGAAGACTTGATCTGCTTTCAGAAGATTTGCAATTATTTCAAAAAACTTGCAAACTTTGATACTGCATCTAGAAGATTTGAAATGCTTCCAGAAGACTTGATATTGTCTCTGGAAGACTTGGAATGCTTCAAGAAGACTTGATGTTGTCTCTGGGAGACTTGAAATGTTTCCAAAAAATTTGAAATGCTTCCAGAAATCTTGCAAAGATTTCAGAAAAAAAGAACTGCATTCTGAAAACTTGCTACTACATTTGGAAGATTTGGAACTGTTTCTAGACGACTTAATAATACTTCAAAAAGCATTGAAATGTTTCCAGAAAATTTGCCATCCTTCCAGAACACTTGTAAACCTGCCAAAAGATTCCTATTCCTTTCAAAAAACTTGCAGTCCTTCCAGTAGACTTGCTACTGCATTTAGAGGCCTTCAAATGTTTCAAAAGACTTGATATTGTCTCTGGAAGACTTGAAATGCTTCCAAAAGATTTGATATGGTCTCTGAGAGACTTGAAATGCTTCCACAAGACTTGATGTTATCTCTGGAAGACTTAAAATATTTGAAATACTTCCAGAAATCTTACAACGATTTCAGAAGAAATTAACTGCATTCTGAAGACTTGATACTGCCCTTTGAAGACTTGGTACTGTTTCTAGAAGACTTAATACTACTTCAAGAAGCACTTAAATGTTTCTAAGAGACTTGCGATCCTTCCAGGAGATTTCCAATCCTTTTAAAAGACTTGCAATCCTTCCAGTAGCTTTGCTACTGCATTTAGAAGCCCTCAAATGCTTCAACAGATTTGATATTGCCTTTGGAAGACTTGAAATGTTACCAAAAGTCTTGATATTTTCTTTGGTAGACTTGAAATGCTTCAAAAAGATTTGAAATATTTCCAGCAATCTTGCAAAGATTTCAGAAGAATTGAACTGCATTCTGAAGACTGGATACTGCCGTTTGAAGACATGGTACTGTTTCTAGAAGACTTAATAATACTTCAAGATGCATTAAAATGTTTCCAAAAGACTTACTATCCTTCCAAAAGATTTCCAATTTGTTCAAAAGGCTTGCAATCCTTCCAGTAAACTTGTTACTGCATTTAGAAGCCTTCAAATGACCTGATATTATCTCTGGAAGACTTGAAATGCTGCCAAAAGACTTGATTTTGTCTTTGGGAGACTTGAAATACTTCCAAAAAGCTTAATATTGTCTCTGGAAGACTTGAAATGCTTCCAAAAGATTTGATATGGAATCTGAGAGACTTGAAATGCTTCCAGAAGACTTGATGTTATCTCTGGAAGACTTAAAATGTTTCCAAAATATTTTAAATGCTTCCAGAAATCTTACAACGATTTCAGAAGATATTAACTGCATTCTGAAGACTTGATAGTGCCATTGGAGGACTTGGTACTGTTTCTAGAAGACTTAATACTACTTCAAGAAGCACTGAAATATTTCTAGGAGACTTGCGATCCTTCCAGAAGATTTCCAATCCTTTTAAGAGACTTGCAATCCTTCCAGTAGCTTTGCTACTGCATTTAGAAGCCCTCAAATGTTTCAACAGATTTGATATTGTCTCTAAAAGGTTTGAAATGCTTCCAAAAGTCTTAATATTGTCTCTGGGAGACTTAAAATACTTCCAAAAAATTTGAAATATTTCCGGAAATCTTGCAAAGATTTCAGAAGAATTGAACTGCATTCTGAAGACTGGATACTGCCGTTTGAAGACATGGTACTATTTCTAGAAGACTTAATAATACTTCAAGATGCATTAAAATGTTTCCAAAAGACTTACTATCCTTCCAAAAGGTTTCCAATTTATTCAAAAGGCTTGCAATTCTTCCAGTAGACTTGTTACTGCATTTAGAAGCCTTCAAATGACTTGATATTGTCTCTCGAAGACTTGAAATGCTGCCAAAAGATTTGATATTGTCTCTGAGAGACTTGAAATGCTTCCAGAAGATTTGATGTTATCTCTGGAAGACTTAAAATGTTTCCAAAATATTTGAAATGCTTCCAGAAATCTTACAACGATTTCAGAAGAAATTAACTGCATTCTGATGACTTGATACTGCCGTTGGAAGACTTGATACTGTGTCTAGAAGACTTAATACTACTTCAAGAAGCACTGAAATATTTCTAGGAGACTTGCGATCCTTCCAGAAGATTTCCAATCCTTTTAAAAGACTTGCAATCCTTCCAGTAGCTTTGCTACTGCATTTAGAAGCCCTCAAATGCTTCAACAGATTTGATATTGCCTTTGGAAGACTTGAAATGCTACCAAAAGTCTTGATATTTTCTCTGGTAGACTTGAAATGCTTCAAAAAGATTTGAAATATTTCCAGAAATCTTGCAAAGATTTCAGAAGAATTGAACTACATTCTGAGGACTGGATACTGCCGTTTGAAAACATGGTACTGTTTCTAGAAGACTTAATAATACTTCAAGATGCATTAAAATGTTTCCAAAAGACTTACTATCCTTCCAAAAGATTTCCAATTTGTTCAAAAGGCTTGCAATCCTTCCAGTAAACTTGTTACTGCATTTAGAAGCCTTCAAATGACCTGATATTATCTCTGGAAGACTTGAAATGCTGCCAAAAGACTTGATTTTGTCTTTGGGAGACTTGAAATACTTCCAAAAAGCTTAATATTGTCTCTGGAAGACTTGAAATGCTTCCAAAAGATTTGATATGGTCTCTGAGAGACTTGAAATGCTTCCAGAAGACTTGATGTTATCTCTGGAAGACTTAAAATGTTTCCAAAATATTTTAAATGCTTCCAGAAATCTTACAACGATTTCAGAAGAAATTAACTGCATTCTGAAGACTTGATAGTGCCATTGGAAGACTTGGTACTGTTTCTAGAAGACTTAATACTACTTCAAGAAGCACTGAAATATTTCTAGGAGACTTGCGATCCTTCCAGAAGATTTCCAATCCTTTTAAAAGACTTGCAATCCTTCCAGTAGCTTTGCTACTGCATTTAGAAGCCCTCAAATGCTTCAACAGATTTGATATTGTCTCTAAAAGGTTTGAAATGCTTCCAAAAGTCTTAATATTGTCTCTGGGAGACTTGAAATACTTCCAAAAAATTTGAAATATTTCCGGAAATCTTGCAAAGATTTCAGAAGAATTGAACTGCATTCTGAAGACTGGATACTGCCGTTTGAAGACATGGTACTGTTTCTAGAAGACTTAATAATACTTCAAGATGCATTAAAATGTTTCCAAAAAACTTACTATCCTTCCAAAAGGTTTCCAATTTATTCAAAAGGCTTGCAATTCTTCCAGTAGACTTGTTACTGCATTTAGAAGCCTTCAAATGACTTGATATTGTCTCTCGAAGACTTGAAATGCTTCCAAAAGATTTGATATGGTCTCTGAGAGACTTGAAATGCTTCCAGAAGACTTGATGTTATCTCTGGAAGGCTTAAAATGTTTCCAAAATATTTGAAATGCTTCCAGAAATCTTACAACGATTTTAGAAGAAATTAACTGCATTCTGAAGACTTGATACTGCCGTTGGAAGACTTGATACTGTGTCTGGAAGACTTAATACTACTTCAAGAAGCATTGAAATGTTTCTAGGAGACTTGCGATCCTTCCAGAAGATTTCCAATCCTTTCAAGAGACTTGCAATCCTTCCAGTAGCTTTGCTACTGCATTTAGAAGCCTTCAAATGCTTCAACAGATTTGATATTGTCTCTGGAAGACTTGAAATGCTTCCAAAAGTCTTGATATTGTCTCTGGCAGACTTGAAATGTTTCCAAAGATTTGAAATATTTCCAGAAATCTTGCAAACATTTCACAAGAATTAAACTGCATTCTGAAGACTTGATACTGCCCTTTGAAGACTTGGTACTGTTTCTAAAAGACTTAATAATACTTCAAGAAGCATTAAAATGTTTCCAAAAGACTTATTATCCTTCCAAAAGGTTTCCAATTAATTCAAAAGGCTTGTAATCCTTCCAGTAGACTTGTTACTGCATTTAGAAGCCTTCAAATGACTTGATATTGTCTCTGGAAGAGTTGAAATGTTGCCAAAAGACTTGATATTGTCTTTGGGAGACTTGAAATACTTCCAAAAAGCTTGATATTATCTCTGGAAAACTTTAAATGCTTCCAAGAGACTTGATATTGTCTCTGGGCGACTTGAAATGTTTCCAAAAGATTTGAAATGCTTCCAGAAATTTTGCAAAGATTTCAGAAGAATTGAACAGCTTCCTGAAGACTTGATACTGCATTTGGAAGACTTGGTACTGTTTCTAGAAGACTTAATAATACTTCAAGAAGCATTAAAATGTTTCCAAAAAACTTACTATCCTTCCAAAAGATTTCCAATTAATTCAAAAGGCTAGCAATCCTTCCAGTAGACTTGTTACTGCATTTAGAAGACTTCAAATGACTTGATATTGTCTCTGGGACACTTGAAATGTTTCCAAAAGATTTGAAATATTTCCAGAAATCTTGCAAAGATTTCAGAAGAATTGAACTGCATTCTGAAGACTGGATACTGCCGTTTGAAGACATGGTACTGTTTCTAGAAGACTTAATAATACTTCAAGATGCATTAAAATGTTTCCAAAAAACTTACTATCCTTCCAAAAGATTTCCAATTTATTCAAAAGGCTTGCAATTCTTCCAGTAGACTTGTTACTGCATTTAGAAGCCTTCAAATGACTTGATATTGTCTCTCGAAGACTTGAAATGCTGCCAAAAGATTTGATATTGTCTCTGAGAGACTTGAAATGCTTCCAGAAGATTTGATGTTATCTCTGGAAGACTTAAAATGTTTCCAAAATATTTGAAATGCTTCCAGAAATCTTACAACGATTTTAGAAGAAATTAACTGCATTCTAAAGACTTGATACTGCCGTTGGAAGACTTGATACTGTGTCTAGAAGACTTAATACTACTTCAAGAAGCACTGAAATATTTCTAGGAGACTTGCGATCCTTCCAGAAGATTTCCAATCCTTTCAAGAGACTTGCAATCCTTCCAGTAGCTTTGCTACTGCATTTAGAAGCCTTCAAATGCCTCAACAGATTTGATATTGTATATAAAACTTGCAACTGTCCCGGAAATCTGGACACTTGATATTGTTCCCTACTAACAATGCTTCCAGAAGACTTTAAATGCTTCTAAAAAACTCAATATTGCTTTTAGAAGACTTGGAAATTTTACCACATTTCTTGTGTTAATCTTCGTCGACGTAGTTTTTAATTTTCAGAACTTATCTAAATAATTTCGTACAGTTTTCATTGTCAAATGGTAACATCTAAACTACATCTTTTTATAAACAATTTTTTTCAAAGAAACTGCAACAGAGTTAGTCTCATTTCAAAAAAAGGGCCTACCAGTCCATCTCACCAATAGGCATTTGTAGTTACCATTTGTAAAACTCTGGTAAGGACGTAATTTTTCAAAGATAAAATTTGTCCAATCTTATTTTTTAAATTGATATAGGAGAGTGAAATATGAAATCAGCATTGGTTCTTGAGTCATAACTGAAAAACTAAGCAAACAAATAGCAAGATTTGGAAGGTTAGTAAAAAAAAGTTACGCCTGAGAGTGTCAAACCCAGCGAAAAGAATATTTTTATGTTTTTAGATTTTTGCCTAAAACCCTAAGCAGACGTTAATTGAATCTAGGAACCCACTTCTCAAAAATAGTTTAGATTTATTAACGCGTTCGCGAGTTATAACAAATAAAAGAACTTTTTTTTGATAATTTTGGCTAATGGTAACTTTGTATTTAGACAAGTTAACTTAAATAGGCCTATTTCAAGGAATGTGTGGTATTCCGGTGTACACGCATTTCAGAGACATGCTTTATTTTCTGGGAGATAAAAGGAAAGAAATCGTTCATTTTGGATGATTGTAGGGCCTCGCCGTAAGCGACCTCGGCGAAATGAGAATAAAATCGTCTTATAAGAGATTTTGTACACTGTGTTAAATAATTATCGTAACCTACGTTACGTTGTAATGTTGGTTATCTATCTCATTGTGTAG
Organism: Onthophagus sagittarius; assembly: GCA_036711965.1. Classification (NCBI taxonomy): domain Eukaryota; kingdom Metazoa; phylum Arthropoda; class Insecta; order Coleoptera; family Scarabaeidae; genus Onthophagus; species Onthophagus sagittarius. Next base: position 16,952,679 of record JASERS010000010.1, on the reverse strand, counting down.
TGGTAACGGCGATATTTTTAAATTAGTTACCAGATTTGAACCAGATGTTGACAGCAGATCGAACGTTATTAAGTTATTATTGTCGCGATTGTCGTATGCTGTGTGTGTTTCCGGATTTTCTCTATTCTTTAACCATTTTTTGCTGCCTTTATATTTCTCCAAACAGTTTTTCTTAGAGCTATCGTTGTTTCTAGCGATTGGTTTAAGCGGTAAGTCAATAAACAAATTGAAATAACGAAAACGTTCAATGAGAATTTCTTTCAGATTTTTATTTCTTTCGTTATGACGTTCACACCGGAACATGCTGCCTTTATTTTAATAGTACATTATCGAAGCGGTACGCAGAATGCGGACGATAGTTGGGTTTATTCCTTACAAAGCTGTATACAGCAATTCAACCAACGTTTCCCAGATTTCGACGTTGATTATGACGCTTTTAAGCATAGGAAACACGTTTTTACAGTCGTTAATTGCTATACAAAAGTCAACTTTTAATAGCATTTTTCGAAAAAATTATTTCAAATAATAAGAATATTCGTCGCGTTGCAATACCAATACTGTGATATTGGTTGCCTAGATTTCGGGTACGATGATTAGTTAACACACTGTATATTTATTAGGATATAAAAGAAATGAAATCGTTCATTTTGAAAGATTGTAGTGCCTCGCCCGCAACCGACCTCGGCGGAGTGAGAATAAAATCGCCGCATAGGGGACTTTATATATTTACTGGGATATAAAAGGAACGAAATCGTTGATATTGGAAGATTGTAGCGTCTCACCCGCAAGCGATCTTGGCGGAGTGATGAGAATAAAATCGTCTTATAGAAGATTTTGTATATTATCTGGGATATGAAAGGAAAGAAATCGTCCATTTTGGAAGATTGTAGGGCCTCGCCCGCAAACGACGTCGGCGGAGTGAGAATAAAATCGTTATGTTGGGGACTTTATATATTTTCTGGGATATAAAAGGAAAGAAATCGTCCATTTTGGAAGATTGTAAGGCCTCGCCCGCAAGCGACCTCGGCGGAGTGAGAATAAAATCGTTTATAGGCGACTTGATATATTTATTAAGACATAAAAGGAACAAGTGCCCCACTCGCAAGCGACTTCGGCGGAGTGAGGGTAAAATCGTTCATTATGGGAGCTTGTAGAGCCTCGGTCGCCAGTGACCTCGGCTGAGTGGGAGTAAAATCGTTTATTTTGGAAGACTGTAAAGCCTCGCCCGCAAGCGACCTCGGCGGAGTGAGAGTAAAATCGTTCATTCTGGGAGATTGTAGCGCCGCGGCCGCAAGCGACCTCGGCTGAGTGAGAGTAAAATCGTTCATTCTGATAAATTCTAGGACCTCGCCCGCAAGCGACCTCGGCGAAGTGAGAGTAAAATCGTTCATTCTGGAAGATTGTAACGCCTCGGCCGCAAGCGACCTCGGCTGAGTGAGAGTAAAGTCGTTCATTCTGAAAGACTGTAAAGCCTCGCCCGCAAGCGACCTCGGCTGAGTGACAGTAAAATCATTCATTCTGGAAGACTGTAGAGCCTCGGCCGCAAGCGACCTCGGCTGAGTGAGAGTGAAATCGTTCATTCTGGTAAATTCTAGGGCCTCGCCCGCAAGCGACCTCGGCGGAGTGAGAGTAAAATCGTTCATTCTGGGAGATTGTAGCGCCTCGGCCGCAAGCGACCTCGGCTGACTGAGAGTAAAATCGTTCATTCTGATAAATTCTAGGGCCTCGCCCGCAAGCGACCTCGGCGGAGTGAGAGTAAAATCGTTGATTCTGGGAGATTGTAGCGCCTCGGCCGCAAGCAACTTCGGCTGAGTGAGAGTAAATTCGTTCATTCCGGTAAATTCTAGGGTTTCGCTCGCAAGCGACCTCGGCGAAGTGAGAGTAAAATCGTTCATTTTGGGAGATTGTAACGCCTCCGCCGCAAGCGACCTCGGCGGAGTGAGAGCAAAATCGTTCATTCTGATAAATTCTAGGGCCTCGCCCGCAAGCGACCTCGGCTGAGTGAGAGTAAAATCGTTCATTCTGATAAATTCTAGGGCCTCGCCCGCAAGCGACCTCGGCGGAGTGAGAGTAAAATCGTTCATTCTGATAAATTCTAGGGCCTCGCCCGCAAGCGACCTCGGCGGAGTGAGAGTAAAATCGTTCATTCTGGGAGATTGTAGCGCCTCGGCCGCAAGCAACTTCGGCTGAGTGAGAGTAAATTCGTTCATTCCAGTAAATTCTAGGGTTTCGCTCGCAAGCGACCTCGGCGAAGTGAGAGTAAAATCGTTCATTTTGGGAGATTGTAACGCCTCCGCCGCAAGCGACCTCGGCGGAGTGAGAGCAAAATCGTTCATTCTGATAAATTCTAGGGCCTCGCCCGCAAGCGACCTCGGCTGAGTGAGAGTAAAATCGTTCATTCTGGTAAATTCTAGGGCCTCGCCCGCAAGCGACCTCGGCGAAGTGAGAGTAAAATCGTTCATTCTGGGAGATTGTAACGCCTCGGCCGCAAGCGACCTCGGCTGAGTGAGAGTAAAGTCGTTCATTCTGGAAGATTGTAGAGCCTCGGCCGCAAGCGACCTCGGCTGAGTGAGAGTAAAATCGTTCATTCTGATAAATTCTAGGGCCTCGCCCGCAAGCGACCTCGGCGGAGTGAGAGTAAAATCGTTCATTTTGGGAGATTGTAACGCCTCCGCCGCAAGCGACCTCGGCGGAGTGAGAGCAAAATCGTTCATTCTGATAAATTCTAGGGCCTCGCCCGCAAGCGACCTCGGCTGAGTGAGAGTAAAATCGTTCATTCTGGTAAATTCTAGGGCCTCGCCCGCAAGCGACCTCGGCGAAGTGAGAGTAAAATCGTTCATTCTGGGAGATTGTAACGCCTCGGCCGCAAGCGACCTCGGCTGTGTGAGAGTAAAGTCGTTCATTCTGGAAGACTGTAGAGCCTCGCCCGCAAGCGACCTCGGCTGAGTGAGAGTAAAATCGTTCATTCTGGTAAATTCTAGGGCCTCGCCCGCAAGCGACCTCGGCGAAGTGAGAGTAAAATCGTTCATTCTGGGAGATTGTAACGCCTCGGCCGCAAGCGACCTCGGCTGAGTGAGAGTAAAGTCGTTCATTCTGGAAGACTGTAGAGCCTCGCCCGCAAGCGACCTCGGCTGAGTGAGAGTAAAATCGTTCATTCTGGTAAATTCTAGGGCCTCGCCCGCAAGCGACCTCGGCGAAGTGAGAGTAAAATCGTTCATTCTGGGAGATTGTAACGCCTCGGCCGCAAGCGACCTCGGCTGAGTGAGAGTAAAGTCGTTCATTCTGGAAGACTGTAGAGCCTCGCCCGCAAGCGACCTCGGCTGAGTGAGAGTAAAATCGTTCATTCTGGTAAATTCTAGGGCCTCGCCCGCAAGCGACCTCGGCGAAGTGAGAGTAAAATCGTTCATTCTGGGAGATTGTAACGCCTCGGCCGCAAGCGACCTCGGCTGAGTGAGAGTAAAGTCGTTCATTCTGGAAGACTGTAGAGCCTCGGCCGCAAGCGACCTCGGCTGAGTGAGAGTAAAATCGTTCATTCTGGTAAATTCTAGGGCCTCGCCCGCAAGCGACCTCGGCTGAGTGAGAGTAAAATCGTTCATTCTTGGATATTGTAGCGCCTCGACCGCAAGTGACCTCGGCGTAGTCGAAATAAAATCGTTTATAGGAGACTTTATATATTTACTAAGACATAAAAGAAACGATTTCGTTTAAATCGTTAATATTAACACAAATCCGTTCATTTTGAAAGATTAATTCTAAATTTACAATTAAATTTAATTTAAAGCAAATTCAATTTAAAATTGTACACTCAAAATAAACTTATTCATTATCATCTGTTAAAAACATCATCATAACCAGCTGAATGAACTGTTCCTATTCATAGATAAAAATATAATAAAGATCTCTTCAAAACAGAGTTAATCGTTTAAGCAGTCCATCGAAAACGCCCATTATAAAAGTCATTAACCCTTTTTCCGGTCAAAAAAATCTATGAGCCGTCGCCCAAATCGTTTGTGTCGTTGGGTGCAGTTTTGTTATCATCGGTTCCGTTCTTTATGCATCACTACTTATATATTATGTACATTTTAAGTTGGGGCGATAGCGAAAAGGACATTGTTAAGGAGAATTAAGTTAAAATAAGTTAAAAGCGGCTACTTTTTGAGTCAACTTCCGGTTTTAAAAATTCGACTCACGTAAAAGTTTACCTGTCCACGATAATCTCTCTACGTGAAAAGGGTTTTTAACGTCTTGTATCCTGCGTTTGTAGAGGAAAAATGATGGGATCTAAAAAAGCGAGTAGAATTGAAATTAATTTTTTCGTAAAATTAACTTTTGACCATCTTTGTATGTGTTAAAAGAAATTCGAAAGGTAAACGAAGTGGATGGCTCAGTCCCGAAGTCAATGCACTCGGTTTTCTTCACGGTAGTGATTTTGAGCCTTCACCTTGTCCATTCCGGTCCAATGCCGACGTACATTAGCGGGTTTTCGAGGTGTAGCGTAAATTCTAACTGCTGTAATGGATATAAAAAAGAATTTAACTCATTTTATAGGTCAATTACGTTCCCTATCTTATCTATTCGAATAACTTTCAATAAACGTCCGGTGGAATGCCGAAGAACTTGTGACGTAATTCGCCGTCGATTAACAGGCTTCGCCGCAACTTTAAAGTACCGTTTCGAACCGACTCAACTGATCCGTGTCTAAAGTTTGAAGGAAGACAGGATTCGTTTAACATTTTATTTTAAATTTTCAAAGTGCTAATAATAAAGATTGCCTCTTTTTCCGTTAAGTAAACGTTTCACGTGAGCCGTCGAATTCCTGTTAGATTCAATTTATTAACGATTCCTCGTTTACAAGGAAAGAAACGTTTTAAAATGTTTTAGTACTTTCGCCTTAATGTTTAATTTATATTGTATTTTTTTTTTTTTTGATTTGATAGAAATCCGCAAGCGACGTTCACTTTGAGGAATTCCAGCGGAATGAAGAATCAAAAGGTTATTGTACTTGAGAAACCGTCGAATAATGGGGGGCCTTTCACGAGACTTGGCTGGTATTGTGAGACGAAGTTTTGTCATAAAACTAGGGCGAGAATTACTTAATTACCGGGTAAGTATAAATTAGATAACTCAATGAAAAATAACCCAACATAAATAATTTTAACTCATACGAACAACTTATTGTTTAACGTTAATACAAATTACCAAGTTAATGCAGTTTCGCAAAGAAATTTCCACGTAAAAAGCATTTTTTTAGATAAGGAAAGACATTTTACATATTTCTCGTTGTTAAATTTTACAAGCGCACGATTTCAAGTTCATTTTTTCCTTTTATTTCAACAAACCTCTTACGCAACCCAAATAATACAAATACTTATTTAAAAAAGTAATAAATAAGGCTGCGAATTAATTACTTAAAACGTGAAAATCTAAATTACGTAACATCTCATTTTTGGCTTCTTATATCAACAAAATTAAGTGGAATCCACTTACTTTAATTAGAAATTACAAAATTGTATTCTTATCTCAATAAATCTTAACGGATATTGAATGATATTAATTTATAAATTTAATATCCGGAAGTTTTTATATCAACGATTAATTAATTCTAAGAATAGAGTTGAGATGAGTTAAAAGAAAAGTGTGCAAATCCGGTAAAGGTGAAAATGATCGGTTTTTAGAAAGAGGGTCGGCGTCATTGGCGAAGTGAAAGAGAGAGAAAGGTCCCCGTTATGCTATCTTTATAACCCGCAGTATTTCGCTTGAAATTCATCAATGTTGGACAAACGATTGTAAAACTCTCCTATTTTTATAGGTATATAGGTAGTGTAAACATATATTTATACAGGTAGAAACGTCCACGTGTTCGCCTCAATGCGATAACGACGGGGTTTGAATTTTGCGAATTATTCGCGGGCGAACTGATAATTGTTATCTTTTTAGAAACGGTAATAAACAGAAATTGCATGAGGTTTCGTTTAAATGTGCTATAATAATTTAATCGCTGAGTAACAACTAAAATTAGAATTAAATCTAGATTTAGAATTAGAAATATTCTAAATGAATTAAATGTAACATATACAGCTAAGATATTTTGGTGCTCCAAAGCTGGGTTGGGTTGGATGAACGAAACGAAAGATTCAATAAAATGAACGAGTTCTTTCCTTTTATATCCCAGAAAATATATAAAATCCCCAATACAACGATTCTATTCTCACTCCGCCGAGGTCGCTTGCGGGCGAGGCGCTACAATCTACCAAACTGAACGATTTCTTTCCTTGTATATACCAGAAAATATATAAAGTCCGCTATATGACGATTTTATTCTCACTCCGCCGAACTCGCTTTCGGGCGAGGTGCTACAATCTTCCAAAATGAACGATTTCGTTCCTTTTATATCCTGGTAAATAACAAAATTTTCTATAAGACGATTTTATTCTCACTCCGCCGAACTCGCTTTCGGGCGAGGCGCTATAATCTATCAAAATGAGCGATTTCTTTCCTTTTATATCCCAGAAAATATATAAAGTCCTTTATATGACGATTTTATTTTCACTCCGCCGAGGTCGCTTGCGGGCGAGGCCCTACAAACTTCCAAAATAAACGATTTCGTTCCTTTTATATCCTGGTAAATAACAAAATTTTCTATAAGACGATCTTATTCTCACTCCGTCGAGGTCGCTTGCGGGCGAGGTGCTACAATCTTCCAAAATGAACGATTTCGTTCCTTTTATATCCTGGTAAATAACAAAATTTTCTATAAGACGATTTTATTCTCACTCCGCCGAACTCGCTTTCAGGCGAGGCGCTACAATCTATCAAAATGAGCGATTTCTTTCCTTTTATATCCCAGAAAATATATAAAGTCCCTTATATGACGATTTTATTCTCACTCCGCCGAGGTCGCTTGCGGGCGAGGCCCTACAATCTTCTAAAATGAACGATTTCATTCCTTTTATACCCTGGTAAATATACAAAATCTTTTATAAGACGATTTTATTCTCACTCCGCCGAACTCGTATTCGGGGGAGGTGCTACAATCTTCCAAAATGAACCATTTCGTTCCTTTTATATCCTGGTAAATAACAAAATTTTCTATAAGACGATTTTATTCTTACTCCGCCGAACTCGCTTTCGGGCGAGGCGCTACAATCTATCAAAATGAGCGATTTCTTTCCTTTTATATCCCAGAAAATATATAATGTCCCTTATATGACGATTTTATTCTCACTCCGCCGAGGTCGCTTGCGAGCGAGGCCCTACAATCTTCTAAAATGAACGACTTCATTGTTTTTATATCCTGGTAAATATACAAAATCTTTTATAACACGATTTTATTCTCACTCCGCCGAGGTCGCTTACGGGCGAGACGTTACTATCTACCAAAATGAACGATTTCTTTCCTTGTATATCCCAGAAAATATATAAAGTCCGTTATATGACGATTTTATTCTTACTTCGCTGAGGTCGCTTGCGGGCGAGGCCCTACAATCTTCCAAAATGAACGATTTCGTTCCTTTTATGTCCTAGTAAATGTATTAAGTCTCCTATAAACGATTTTATTCTCACTCCGCCAAGGTCGCTTACGGGCGAGGCGCTACAATTTTCCAAAATGAACGATCTCTTTCCTTGTATATCCCAGAAAATATATAAAATCCCCAATACAACGATTCTATTAAACGAATCTTCCAAAATGAACGATTTCGTTCCTTTTCTGTCCTAGTAAATGTATTAAGTCTCCTATAAACGATTTTATTCTCACTCCGCCGAGGTCGCTTGCGGGCGAGGCCTTACAATCTTCCAAAATGAACGATTTCGTTCCTTTTATGTCCTAGTAAATGTATTAAGTCTCCTATAAACGATTTTATTCTCACTCCGCCGAGGTCGCTCTGCGGGCGAGGCGCTACAATCTACCAAAATGAACGATTTCTTTCCTTGTATATCCCAGAAAATATATAAAGTCCGTTATATGACGATTTTATTCTCACTCCGCCGAGGTCGCTTGCGGGCGAGACGTTACTATCTACCAAAATGAACGATTTCTTTCCTTGTATATCCCAGAAAATATATAAAGTCCGTTATATGACGATTTTATTCTCACTCCGCCGAGGTCGCTTGCGGGCGAGACGTTACTATCTACCAAAATGAACGATTTCTTTCCTTGTATATCCCAGAAAATATATAAAGTCCGTTATATGACGATTTTATTCTCACTCCGCCGAGGTCGCTTGCGGGCGAGGCGCTACAATCTACCAAAATGAACGATTTCTTTCCTTGTATATCCCAGAAAATATATAAAGTCCGTTATATGACGATTTTATTCTCACTCCGCCGAGGTCGCTTGCGGGCGAGACGTTACTATCTACCAAAATGAACGATTTCTTTCCTTGTATATCCCAGAAAATATATAAAGTCCGTTATATGACGATTTTATTCTCACTCCGCCGAGGTCGCTTGCGGGCGAGGCCCTACAATCTTCCAAAATGAACGATTTCGTTCCTTTTATGTCCTAGTAAATGTATTAAGTCTCCTATAAACGATTTTATTCTCACTCCGCCAAGGTCGCTTACGGGCGAGGCGCTACAATTTTCCAAAATGAACGATCTCTTTCCTTGTATATCCCAGAAAATATATAAAATCCCCAATACAACGATTCTATTCTCACTCCGCTGAGGTCGCTTGAAGCCGAGGCGCTACAATCTTCCCAAATGAACGATTTCGATCCTTTTATATCCTGGTAAATATACAAAATCTTCTACAAGACGATTTTATTCTCACTCCGCCGAGGTCGCTTGCGGGCGAGGCGCTACAATCTACCAAAATGAACGATTTCTTTCCTTCTATATCCCAGAAAATATATAAAGTCCGTTATATGACGATTTTATTCTCATTCCGCCGAGGTCGCTTGCGGGCGAGGCCCTACAATCTTCCAAAATGAACGATTTCGTTCCTTTTCTGTCCTAGTAAATGTATTAAGTCTCCTATAAACGATTTTATTCTCACTCCGCCGAGGTCGCTTGCGGGCGAGGCCTTACAATCTTCCAAAATGAACGATTTCGTTCCTTTTATGTCCTAGTAAATGTATTAAGTCTCCTATAAACGATTTTATTCTCACTCCGCCAAGGTCGCTTACGGGCGAGGCGCTACAATTTTCCAAAATGAACGATCTCTTTCCTTGTATATCCCAGAAAATATATAAAATCCCCAATACAACGATTCTATTCTCACTCCGCTGAGGTCGCTTGAAGCCGAGGCGCTACAATCTTCCCAAATGAACGATTTCGATCCTTTTATATCCTGGTAAATATACAAAATCTTCTACAAGACGATTTTATTCTCACTCCGCCGAGGTCGCTTGCGGGCGAGGCGCTACAATCTACCAAAATGAACGATTTCTTTCCTTCTATATCCCAGAAAATATATAAAGTCCGTTATATGACGATTTTATTCTCATTCCGCCGAGGTCGCTTGCGGGCGAGGCCCTACAATCTTCCAAAATGAACGATTTCGTTCCTTTTCTGTCCTAGTAAATGTATTAAGTCTCCTATAAACGATTTTATTCTCACTCCGCCGAGGTCGCTTGCGGGCGAGGCCTTACAATCTTCCAAAATGAACGATTTCGTTCCTTTTATGTCCTAGTAAATGTATTAAGTCTCCTATAAACGATTTTATTCTCACTCCGCCGAGGTCGCTCTGCGGGCGAGGCGCTACAATCTACCAAAATGAACGATTTCTTTCCTTGTATATCCCAGAAAATATATAAAGTCCGTTATATGACGATTTTATTCTCACTCCGCCGAGGTCGCTCTGCGGGCGAGGCGCTACAATCTACCAAAATGAACGATTTCTTTCCTTGTATATCCCAGAAAATATATAAAGTCCGTTATATGACGATTTTATTCTCACTCCGCCGAGGTCGCTTGCGGGCGAGGCCCTACAATCTTCCAAAATGAACGATTTCGTTCCTTTTATGTCCTAGTAAATGTATTAAGTCTCCTATAAACGATTTTATTCTCACTCCGCCAAGGTCGCTTACGGGCGAGGCGCTACAATTTTCCAAAATGAATGATCTCTTTACTTTTATATCCCAGAAAATATATAAAATCCCCAATACAACGATTCTATTCTCACTCCGCCGAGGTGACGATTTCGTTCCTTTTATATCCTGCTCAATATACAAAATCTTCTACAAGACGATTTTATTCTCACTCCGCCGAGGTCGCTTGCGGGCGAGGCGCTACAATCTACCAAAATGAACGATTTCTTTCCTTCTATATCCCAGAAAATATATAAAGTCCGTTATATGACGATTTTATTCTCATTCCGCCGAGGTCGCTTGCGGGCGAGGCCCTACAATCTTCCAAAATGAACGATTTCGTTCCTTTTCTGTCCTAGTAAATGTATTAAGTCTCCTATAAACGATTTTATTCTCACTCCGCCGAGGTCGCTTGCGGGCGAGGCCTTACAATCTTCCAAAATGAACGATTTCGTTCCTTTTATGTCCTAGTAAATGTATTAAGTCTCCTATAAACGATTTTATTCTCACTCCGCCGAGGTCGCTCTGCGGGCGAGGCGCTACAATCTACCAAAATGAACGATTTCTTTCCTTGTATATCCCAGAAAATATATAAAGTCCGTTATATGACGATTTTATTCTCACTCCGCCGAGGTCGCTCTGCGGGCGAGGCGCTACAATCTACCAAAATGAACGATTTCTTTCCTTGTATATCCCAGAAAATATATAAAGTCCGTTATATGACGATTTTATTCTCACTCCGCCGAGGTCGCTTGCGGGCGAGGCCCTACAATCTTCCAAAATGAACGATTTCGTTCCTTTTATGTCCTAGTAAATGTATTAAGTCTCCTATAAACGATTTTATTCTCACTCCGCCAAGGTCGCTTACGGGCGAGGCGCTACAATTTTCCAAAATGAATGATCTCTTTACTTTTATATCCCAGAAAATATATAAAATCCCCAATACAACGATTCTATTCTCACTCCGCCGAGGTGACGATTTCGTTCCTTTTATATCCTGCTCAATATACAAAATCTTCTACAAGACGATTTTATTCTCACTCCGCCGAGATCGCTTACGGGCGAGACGCTATAATCTTCCAAAATGAACGATTTCTTTTCTTTTATATCCCAGAAAATATATAAAGTCCCCAATATAACGATTTTGTTCCTTGTATATTTTAGTAAATATATAAATTCCTCTATATGATGATTATATTCCACCTAGCCGAGGTTGCTTGCAGGCAAGGAGCTAATATGTTGCAAAATTGATGATTGAATGAAATTGATGATATTTCAAATACATATTATCTTTTCCTTCTTCTCAATTTCTTTTCCTCTCACTATCGTCTTCGTTATTTGTTCAATCTCCTCGTATTCTTCGTTAAGCTCTGTTAGCGCAAGATACATATTCTTAAATTTTTTTTCTGTTGCAACGAATTTCCGATGATCAATGAGAGAGCAATTCTTCGTTTTGCGCATTAATTTCTTGGCGTTGGGTTGGGGTTGTGCTGGATTGAGTTAGATTGGATAACGTTGATGCTCAAAGAGACAGTCTTTCTTTATTTTGAGCAACAATTTGTTATGTTGGGTTGGATTGATGATCGATGAAAGAGTATTTCTTCGTTTTGTGCATTAATTTCTTGGCGTTGGGTTGAGGTTGTGTTGGATTGAGTTAAATTGGATAACGTTGATGTTCAGTGAGACAGTCTTTTTTTATTTTGAACAACAATTTTTTATGTTGGGATGAATTGATGATTGATGACAGAGTATTTCTTCGTTTTGCGCATTAATTTCTTGGCGTTGGGTTGGGGTTGTATTGGATTGAGTTAAGTTGGTTAACGTTGATGCTCAGTGAGACAGTCTTTCTTCAATTTGGACAACAATTTTTTATGTTGGTTGGATTGATGATCAATGAGAGAGTATTTCTTCGTTTTGTGCATTAATTTCTTGGCGTTGGGTTGGAGTTGTGTTGGATTGAGTTAAGTTGGATAACGTTGATGCTCAATGAGACAGTCTTTCTTTATTTTGAGCAACAATTTTTTATGTTGGGTTGGATTGATGATCAATGAGAAAGTATTTCTTCGTTTTGTGCATTAATTTCTTGGCGTTGGGTTGGAGATGGGTTGAATTGAGTTAAGTTAGATAGCGTTGATGCTTAGTGAGACAGTCTTTCTTCATTTTGGACAACAATTTTTTATGTTGGTTGGATTGATGATCAATGAGAGAGTATTTCTTCGTTTTGTGCATTAATTTCTTGGCGTTCGGTTGGAGATGGGTTGAATTGAGTTAAGTTAGATAGCGTTGATGCTTAATGAGACAGTCTTTCTTCATTTTGGACAACAATTTTTTATGTTGGATTGGATTGATGATCAATGAGAGAGTATTTCTTCGTTTTGTGCATTAATTTCTTGGCGTTGGGTTGGAGATGGATTGAATTGAGTTAAGTTAGATAGCGTTGATGCTTAGTGAGACAGTCTTTCTTCATTTTGGACAACAATTTTTTATGTTGGATTGGATTGATGATCAATGAGAGAGTATTTCTTCGTTTTGCGCATTAATTTCTTGGCGTTGGGTTGGGATTGTGTTGGATTGAGTTAAGTTGGATAACGTTGATGCTCAATGAGACAGTCTTTCTTCATTTTGGACAACAATTTTTTATGTTGGGTTGGATTGATGATCAATGAGAGAGCAATTCTTCGTTTTGCGCATTAATTTCTTGGCGTTGGGTTGGGGTTGTGCTGGATTGAGTTAGGTTGGATAACGTTGATGCTCAATGAGACAGTCTTTCTTTATTTTGAGCAACAATTTTTTATGTTGGGTTGGATTGATGATCAATAAGAGAGCAATTCTTCGTTTTGCGCATTAATTTCTTGGCGTTGGGTTGGGGTTGTGCTGGATTGAGTTAGGTTGGATAACGTTGATACTCAATGAGACAGTCTTTCTTTATTTTGAGCAACATTTTTTTATGTTGGGTTGGATTGATGATCAATGAGAGAGCAATTCTTCGTTTTGCGCATTAATTTCTTGGCGTTGGGTTTGAGTTGTGTTGGATTGAGTTAAATTGGATAACGTTGATGCTCAATGAGACAGTCTCTCTTCATTTTGAGCAACAATTTTTTATGTTGGGTTGGATTGATGATCAATGAGAAAATATTTCTTCGTTTTGTGCATAAATTTCTTGGCGTTGGGTTGGGATTGTGTTGGATTGAGTTAAGTTGGATTACGTTGATGCTCAGTGAGACAGTCTTTCTTCATTTTGGACAACAATTTTTTATGTTGGATTGGATTGATGATCAATGAGAGAGCAATTCTTCGTTTTGCGCATTAATTTCTTGGCGTTGGGTTGGGATTATGTTGGATTGAGTTAAGTTGGATAGCGTTGATGCTCAATGAGACAGTCTTTCTTCATTTTGAGCAACAATTTTTTATGTTGGGTTGGATTGATGATCAATGAGAAAATATTTCTTCGTTTTGTGCATAAATTTCTTGGCGTTGGGTTGGGATTGTGTTGAATTGAGTTAAGTTGGATTACGTTGATGCTCAGTGAGACAGTCTTTCTTCATTTTGGACAACAATTTTTTATGTTGGATTGGATTGATGATCAATGAGAGAGCAATTCTTCGTTTTGCGCATTAATTTCTTGGCGTTGGGTTTGGGATTATGTTGGATAGCGTTGATGCTCAATGAGACAGTCTCTCTTCATTTTGAGCAACAATTTTTTATGTTGGGTTGGATTGATGATCAATGAGAGAGCAATTCTTCGTTTTGCGCATTAATTTCTTGGCGTTGGGTTGGGATTATGTTGGATTGAGTTAAGTTGGATAGCGTTGATGCTCAATGAGACAGTCTTTCTTCATTTTGAGCAACAATTTTTTATGTTGGGTTGGATTGATGATCAATGAGAAAATATTTCTTCGTTTTGTGCATTAATTTCTTGGCGTTGGGTTGGAGATGGGTTGAATTGAGTTAAGTTAGATAGCGTTGATGCTTAGTGAGACAGTCTTTCTTCATTTTGGACAACAATTTTTTATGTTGGATTGGATTGATGATCAATGAGAGAGCAATTCTTCGTTTTGCGCATTAATTTCTTGGCGTTGGGTTGGGATTATGTTGGATAGCGTTGATGCTCAATGAGACAGTCTCTCTTCATTTTGAGCAACAATTTTTTATGTTGGGTTGGATTGATGATCAATGAGAAAGTATTTCTTCATTTTGTGCATAAATTTCATGGCGTTGGGTTGGAGTTGTGTTGGATTGAGTTAAGTTGGATAGCGTTGATGCTCAGTGAGACAATCTTTCTTCATTTTGAACAACAATTTTTTATGTTGGGTTGGATTGATGATCAATGAGAGAGTATTTCTTCGTTTTGCGCATTAATTTTTTGGCGTTGGGTTGGGATTGTGTTGGATTGAGTTAAGTTGGATAGCGTTGATGCTCAGTGAGACAATCTTTCTTCATTTTGAACAACAATTTTTTATGTTGGGTTGGATTGATGATCGATGAGAGAGCAATTCTTCGTTTTGCGCATTAATTTCTTGGCGTTGGGTTGGGGTTCTGTTGGATTGAGTTAAGTTGGATAGCGTTGATGCTCAATGAGAAAATCTTTCTTAATTTTAGACAACAATTTTTTACGTTGGATTGGATTGATGATCAATGATTCAAGTTTTTTGGAAGCAGTATCAAATTATCTAGAAGCAGTATGAAGTCTTCAGGAAGCATTTCAGATCTTCTGAAAGCAATATTAAGCCTAAATAATAAAGCAGACATCAGCTTTAAAGAGCTAAAAATGATTCATTCTAGGTTTATGATTTTTCTTTCCATTCTTGCACTTAATTTTTTGCAATTTTTGACATTTCTAAAATTTCTCCAAAAACCTAATCTGGTATTTTGCAAAAAAGTAGGGACAAAAACTTCGAATTGGAAGAAAAACATTCATATTTTAGATAAATAGAGATCGATAAATAGTAATTTTTATTGTACGAACTTATGTATGTAAGATTTCAAAATTTTGATGCAAACTCGATAAAAATAGACATCACTCAACAGCAATATTTTAAGAAAACTCGATGTAGAGGTTCTTGATAAATTTTTAAACGACTTTTTTAATTCAGATCTAATAAAGATACGATACAACCAAGATACACGTCTCGATAGGGAGGTTCTGAGAATAACAAGAAATCTGGACAAATTTTTAATGCTATGATGAAATCTTAACATAAACTCAATTAAGATATGAAAATTCTAAATGGGTTGTTTTTACACTTCTTTATTTAATAATAATGATTTATGATGCACAATTTTTTTTATTAATTTTTATATTTTTACAATAAAGAATTTGTGTCACGGTCGCGCCATAAAACAGGATATGATCCTCAAAAAAAATAAATACCAACAATACAGGTAATCTACCGTTATTACGTCATTCAGGTTGAGTTAATCAAAAAGGTTTTACCTAATAAATTGAAACCATCGCTATGTATCATTTTGAATTAATTTTTAATTAAGAAATCGAACGATTATAATAAACGAATTAAATAACAAATTTGAGCCAAGTTTAGAACTTGTTTGCTTCTGCTCATTTCGTAATTGAATCATAAAAAAATGAGTGAAATTTTTGGTGTAATACCGCCATTGTGTTCGAGGTGTGATAAGAAACAATAAGCAATTAGGAGTAAAGCAAAATAAGGAATAAAATCAAATCTTGTAAAGTTTTCGTCAATATTTTGCTTTTATTAATTTTTAATTTAAAAATTTTCGATTTAATTAAGATCACATGGCGTCTCGGTTTATGGTGGACCCGTTCCCATACTCTAGAATCCATAACGTTTTATGAATCACGAGCCGAATATACACTCTCTTTACGAAACCGCTAGAGTTTGCGGTTTTCAAACGGAATCGCATTTGAATACGCCCGTATTTATTAATAACTAACAATGCAATAAACATTTATTAACGAGGATTGTTAATAAAATCGTTTATGTAATAATTATTGTTTTTCAAATTTTAAATTATTAAAAAAAAAATGTTTTAAAATGTGGAACTTCACACCTTACGTAATCAATGGACGCAAAGCATAAAATAACAGGTGCAAAGTGGTTATGTCAATGCTGAGGGCAACAAAGTTCTTAAGAGTACGTTGACCGACGACCGCGAACGTATATCTGTTGCGCGACCAAGAATTTTAATGATATCTGATTGTAAATTTAAAAAAAAATAATCAAAATTCGAAACCCCACCCTGTATAGAGTGTAGCAACACAAATTAAAACGGGGATTCATTTATTTATTTATTTATTTATTTATTTATTTACCAGCACGTTTTAAGACCTACTTCTTTTTATTCGCTCATTCTTCGCGTTATACTTTAACAAATTAAAGTTTGCATTTCATTTAACACGCAATGATTGTATGGAGTAAGCAATAAAACGGTGATTTAACAATAACATGTTGATTTCCTTTTAAAAAACGCTTCTTAGAAATTTCATTTTATTGTTTAAAAAATGAATGTTAAAAATTTTGATTGGCCTTGTACGTTGCATGAATTGAATTAAATTAATCCTTTTTTATTTTAATTTTAATTAATTAAGTATTATGTAAGATAAGATTCTTCGGAACTCGGTTTTTCTAAGAAATCCAATATTTATTCCTCTCTCGATAACGGAGTTGTGCTTTATCGCAAAACTTTATTTTTTTACTTTTTACTTTCCCGATGATTGGTTATTACGTAAATACACGGAGTGAATAGCTAAAAGTTGATACAGAGAATAGGGAATACCTTCTTAGATAAAATAAATAAAGGTATATGGTTTTCGGCGCATAGAGTCGATACATAAAATAAATATTTAGTTGTTACAGAGCGTTGTATACAGAACAAATTATGTTTTTTTTATCGTTCCGGCAAACGATAAACAGAATCGGGCTAGTGTACATCCGGCCTAGATTCGAAAATAGTTTTTCGTTTTAAAGCAGAAAAGAAATTATTCGGTTATTTATTAAATTCAGATTTTTTTGCGATTATAAATTTTAATTAACTAAAATATACAGAGAGGTTCGAAGAATTTGAGACATTATTACTTAGAATAAAGGAAAATAGTTTATTTTAGTTTCACTAGGACCATTTGAAGTTTAAAGGGATGATTTTTTTATAAAAAATTTCAAACCCAACCCAAGAATGATCTATTCGTCTTGCATAACAAGAATTGAGTTGTTGGGAAACATTTTGTAACGAAAATTTAAAAAAAACCTTTAAATTAATTAATTAGAACAATTTCTGTGTATACAGGGTGGTTCAAATTTGATGTTCGAATAAGGTATCTCGACTTTTTTTTTAAATTAATTCCAATGTTAAAAAGCCGTCTTAAAAGACGTTCTTCTACACCCTAATGTTTTTAGTTTTTTCAGTTTTAGATCTAGTGTTAGTACTAAAGCTAGGTTATAGGATTAGTTATTTAGATAGTTTAATTCGAGGTTGGTAAAAGTCGGCCTTAATTATCACATTGTTTTGGTTGAGTCCTTTCCCAAGATTTTACGAAATTTTTATCAAAGATGTCAAAACGAAATTAAACTAGAAGTTAACAAGAATCGTTCATGTCCCTGGGACTCCAAACTGTTTCATATGGTTTTCTCTATTACGGCATTCAAACAGGAAGTCCCAACTTTTGCCTTATTCAGGCACGGCTGAAAAGTCGAGGAACTTAATGCAATTAAAACGGAACCCAAGAAAGGCTCTCTCACTCGCCTAACTCAATCCAACGCATCCAAAGAAATTGATGTACAAAATGAAGAAAGACGCTCACCCTGCTCAAATAAAACCCAACTCGATCAAATTGGGGAGTAAAAAGAAGAAATACTTTTTCACTGAGCAACTCAATCCAACTAATGTTAAGAAATTAATGCGCCCAAAGAAATTAATGCGCCCAAAGAAATTAATGCGCAAAACAAAGACATCCCTTTTCATCGATGATCAATTTAACTCAACATAAAAAATTGTTGTCCAAAATGAAGAAAAACTCTCTCTGAGCGCCAATGTAACTCAATCCGACTCAAACTCCAACGCAACCCAAAGAAATCGATGCCAAAAATGAAGAAAGAGTATCTCACTTCTGATTATATTGTTTAAAAGATGTTAGAATTTCTCAAGTAGGAACAATTTCTGCTTAATTAGATGTTTAATACTTAACACATTGATTTTGTGACAATAAGTTGATTCATCATAACTCAATCCGACCTAACCCAAAAATATTGGTGGATAAAATGAAGAACTCTTTCAATGAGCACAAACATAACCTAACCTAACTCATTCTAACTAAAACACAAATGAAACAAATTGATTTATAACATGCAAAAAGGCTCTCTCACTCACCTAACTCAAACCAACGCAACCCAAAGAAATTGATGCAGAAAATGAAGAAAGGCTGTCTCATTGAGCATCAACGTTATCCAACTTAACTCAATCCAACACAACTCCAACCCAACGTTAAGAAATTAATGCATAAAACGAAGAAATACTTTCTCATTGATCATCAATCCAACCCAACATAAAAAATTATTGTTCAAAATGAAGAATGACTGTCTCATTGAGCATCAACGTTATCCAATTTAACTCAATCTAACACAACCTCAACCCAACGCCAAGAAATTAATGCACAAAACAAAGAAATACTTTCTCATTGATCATCAATCCAATCCAACATAAAAAATTGTTGCTCAAAATAAAGAAAGATTGTTTCATTGAGCATCAACGTTATCCAACTTAACTCAATTCAATACAACCCCAAACCAACGCCAAGAAATTAATGCGCAAAACGAAGAATTGCTCTCTCATTTGATTATTAATCCAACCCAACATAAAAAATTGTTGTCCAAAATGAAGAAAGACTATCTCATTGAGCATCAACGTTATCCAATTTAACTCAATCCAACACAACTCCAACCCAACGCCAAGAAATTAATGCGCAAAACGAAGAATTGTTCTCTCATTTGATTATCAATTCAACCCAACATAAAAAATTGTTGTCCAAAACGAAGAAAGACTATCTCATTGAGCATCAACGTTATCCAATTTAACTCAATCCAATACAACTCCAACCCAACGCCAAGAAATTAATGCACAAAACGAAGAAATACTTTCTTATTGATCATCAATCCAACCTAACATAAAAAATTGTTGCTCAAAATAAAGATAGATTGTCTCATTGAGCATCAACGTTATCCAATTTAACTCAATCCTACACAACTCCAACCCAACGCCAAGAAATTAATGCACAAAACGAAGAAATACTTTCTCATTGATCATCAATCCAATCCAACATAAAAAATTGTTGCTCAAAATAAAGAAAGATTGTTTCATTGAGCATCAACGTTATCCAACTTAACTCAATTCAATACAACCCCAAACCAACGCCAAGAAATTAATGCGCAACACGAAAAATTGCTCTCTCATTTGATTATTAATCCAACCCAACATAAAAAATTGTTGTCCAAAACGAAGAAAGACTGTCTCATTGAGCATCAACGTTATCCAATTTAACTCAATCCAACACAACTCCAACCCAACGTCAAGAAATTAATGCGCAAAACGAAGAATTGTTCTCTCATTTGATTATCAATTCAACCCAACATAAAAAATTGTTGTCCAAAACGAAGAAAGACTGTCTCATTGGGCATCAACGTTATCCAATTTAACTCAATCCAACACAACTCCAACCCAACGCCAAGAAATTAATGCGCAAAACGAAGAATTGCTCTCTCATTTGATTATTAATCCAACCCAATATAAAAAAAATGTTGCTCAAAAGGAAGAAAGACTATCTCATTGAGCATCAACGTTATACAATTTAATTCAATCCAACACAACTCCAAACCAACGCCAAGAAATTAATGCGCAAAACGAAGAATTGCTCTCTCATTTGATTATTAATCCAACCCAACATAAAAAAAATGTTGCTCAAAATGAAGAAAGACTATCTCATTGAGCATCAACGTTATCCAATTTAATTCAATCCAACACAACTCCAACCCAACACCAAGAAATTAATGCGCAAAACGAAGAATTGTTCTCTCATTTGATTATCAATTCAACCCAACATAAAAAATTGTTGTCCAAAACGAAGAAAGACTGTCTCATTGGGCATCAACGTTATCCAATTTAACTCAATCCAATACAACTCAAACCCAACGCCAAGAAATTAATGTGCAAAACGAAGAATTGCTCTCTCATTTGATTATTAATCCAACCCAACATAAAAAAAATGTTGCTCAAAATGAAGAAAGACCGTCTCATTGAGCATCAACGTTATCCAATTTAACTCAATCCAACACAACCTCAACCCAACGCCAAGAAATTAATGCACCAAACGAAGAAATACTCTTTCATCGATCATCAATCCAACCCAACATAACAAATTGTTGCTCAAAATAAAGAAAGACTGTCTCTTTGAGCATCAACGTTATCCAATTTAACTCAATCCAACACAACTCCAACCCAACGCCAAGAAATTAATGTACAAAACGAAGAAATACTTTCTCATTGATCATCAATTCAACCCAACATAAAAAATTGTTGTCCAAAATGAAGAAAGACTGTCTCATTGAGCATCAACGTTATCCAATTTAACTCAATCCAACACAACCCCAAACCAACGCCAAGAAATTAATGCGCAAAACGAAGAATTGCTCTCTCATTTGATTATTAATCCAACCCAACATAAAAAAAATGTTGCTCAAAATGAAGAAAGACTGTCTCATTGAACATCAACGTTATCCAATTTAACTCAATCCAACACAACTCCAACCCAACGCCAAGAAATTAATGCGCAAAACGAAGAATTGTTCTCTCATTTGATTATCAATTCAACCCAACATAAAAAATTGTTGTCCAAAACGAAGAAAGGCTATCTCATTGAGCATCAACGTTATCCAATTTAACCCAATCCATTACAACCCTAACCCAACGCCAAGAAATTAATGCGCAAAACGAAGAAATACTCTCTCATTGATCATCAATCCAACCCAACATAAAAAATTGTTGTCCAAAATGAAGAAAGACTGTTTCATTGAGCATCAACGTTATCCAATTTAACTCAATCCAATACAACCCCAACCCAACGCCAAGAAATTAATGCGCAAAACGAAGAAATAGTCTGTCATCAATCATCAATCCATTCCAACATAGAAAATTGTTGCTCAAAATAAAGAAAGACTGTCTCTTTGAGCATCAACGTTATCCAACCTAACTCAATCCAGCACAACCCCAACCCAACGCCAAGAAATTAATGCGCAAAACGAAGAATTGCTCTCTGATTGATCATCAATCCAACCCAACATACAAAATTGTTGCTCAAAATGAAGAAAGACTGTCTCATTGAGCATCAATGTTATCCAATTTAACTCAATCCAACACAACTCCAACCCAACACCAAGAAATTAATGCACAAAACGAAGGAATACTGTTTCATCGATCATCAATCCAACCCAACATAACAAATTGTTGCTCAAAATAAAGAAAGACTGTCTCTTTGAGAATCAACGTTATCCAACCTAACTCAATCCAGCACAACCCCAACCCAACGCCAAGAAATTAATACACAAAACGAAGAAATACTTTCTCATTGATCATTAATCCAATCCAACATAAAAAATTGTTGTCCAAAATGAAGAAAGACCGTCTCACTGAATGTAACGCAACCCAAAGAGATCGATGCTCAAAATAAAGAAAGGCTGTCTTACTGCTGATTATATCGTTTAAAAGATGATAGAATATCTCAATTGGGATTAATTTGTACTTAATTAGATGTTTAACACCTAACATATTGATTTCATAATAATAAAGTGATTCAAATATGATGATACATTTAGAAACAATCCTAACATCGGATGTTTTGATTTGGTATAATTTAACACTGAAGAAGGAATCCCGGGTTTGCGGTACAAATCGCTAACGGAATTACAGTTGGAAAAGCCTCTCGAATAAATTTTGTACCAAGGTTACATCTTCGGAATTTTAATTCAAATTCGTGGCAATTTTGAAACACCCTGTATACGAATCGATTTTAATTAAAATAATTTTAATGTGGTCCATTAGAGAAAGTTGACGTGATCAATTCATTGTGATTATCTTCAGCTCAATTCTGATTATCCGCGTCTGATTCAATTATAATAAAGAGAATTGAAAGCGTTACTTTTGGTTAGCCTAGATTTAAAATAAAAAACAAAAATAGGTTTTTTTTGTCAAATGTTTAAAAAAACTGAATGCTAATGTGATAAAATGTGAAAGAATCAATTTGAAAGTTTTTTTTGGGGTTACCCAAAACCATCGAGTGATTAAACCGGTTTCTTCAGCACTTTAATCATTTACTAATTGGCTTTACGAAAAATAATGACTCGAAACTACTTTAAAAATACTTTAACCGAGTTATAATGAGTTGGAAAAGTTTCATCTTAATTTTTTTTTAATTCTAATCAAATGATTATAAATATTAACATAAATTACTATCACAATTAGTGACGTAATTCCAGGAAATAATTTTAAATGTATTTTAAAATTATTACATTTTTTTTTTTTAAATTAACTTACCGGATCTAAATCTGACTCAAATAACTCTTTGAGTTCTTCAGGGGAACCCAACTCAAAGAGAGACTTGTTGATCGAGAACGTTTCCATGGTAACCGGAGGGTGCGTCACTAATTCCTGGGGAAATCCGCGATTGTTCACTCGAACAACTTTTTATCCATATGGAATTTCTGGCACACTTCTCCAGAGAACTCCCGTTACTATACCCGATACCGAACTCACACCAATTTAATTTTATCTATCGACGTTTTTTCCTCAATCACTCTCCCCAAATCCAAATAATACTTTATTTCCCGTGATAATTCCGAAATAAGTCGAGAAATCGAACGGAAACGAGCCGGTTTGAATGAAAACGGTGTGCGACCGGCTTAAGGCGGCGTTCACACCACGGGCACACGACCGCGAAACGAAAGGAACAATTTACGTGAAACAAGTGAACGTCTGTAAAGTATCTTGATGTAGTCGTGGTCGGCGTCGCCGTCGAGTAACGGGGAGTTCCTCTTGGCGCACGCGCACTTTTCGCGCTTGCAATGCGTTAATTATCAATTGGAGCGACTCCGTTTTTTTATTTTTAAGGTTGTAGGGTTTTTACCATGTTTTTATTAAAGCAACTTGAACACTTTATTGATTGCGTTTGTTTGTACTCTTTGATTTGTTATCAAGTATGTACATATGACGTTAAATGGAAATTTGTTGATGCAATTGACATTTCTGTTGTGCCTCTTAATTTAAGGCTCTTTGCTTTAAATCATTTTCATTTTCAAATTCGTTTCTGAAATAGAGTACTTTACAAACTGATTTAGCAATTCTGCATATTTGTATTGAAGTAAAACTAGAACTAACACTCTAAAGACGCACGGCTAAACCCGACTTTTCGATTTGTGTTGATACACGGCTCAATCCAAATCTATCCACTTCTAGGTCTAGTGTTAGTTCTAGTTTAGTTTTATAAAACGAAGAAATTCTCTCTTATTGATCGTCAATCCAATCCAACATAAAAACTTGTTGTCCAAAATGAAGAAAGACTGTCTCATTGAGCATCAACGTTATCCAATTTAACTCAATCCAACACAACCCTAACCCAACGCCAAGAAATTAATGCGCAAAACGAAGAAATACTTTCTCATTGATCATCAATCCAACCCAACATAACAAATTGTTGTCCAAAATGAAGAAAGACTGTCTCACTGAGCATCAATGAAATCCAATTTAACTCAATCCAACACAACCCCAACCCAACGCCAAGAAATTAATGCGCAAAACGAAGAAATATTTTTTCATTGATCGCCAATCCAATCTAACATAAAAAATTGTTGTCCAAAATGAAGAAAGACTATCTCACTGAGCATCAACTTATCTAAGCTATCCAACTTACCTCAATCCAACGCAATCCCAACCCAATGCCAAAAAATTAATGCGCAAAACGAAGAAATACTTTCTCATTGATTATCAATCCAACCTAACATAAAAAATTGTTGTCCAAAACGAAGAAAGACTGTCTCACTGAGCATCAACGCTATCCAACTTAACTCAATCCAACACAACCCTAATCCAACGCCAAGAAATTAATGCACAAAACGAACAAATACTTTCTCATTGATCATCAATCCAACCCAACATAAAAAATTGTTGTCCAAAATGAAGAAAGACTATCTCACTGAACATCAACTTATCTAAGCTATCCAACTTACCTCAATCCAACGCAATCCCAACCTAACGCCAAAAAATTAATGTGCAAAACGAAGAAATACTTTCTCATTGATTATCAATCCAACCTAACATAAAAAATTGTTGTCCAAAATGAAGAAAGACTATCTCACAGAGCATCAACTTATCTAAGCTATCCAACTTACCTCAATCCAACGCAATCCCAACCCAATGCCACAAAATTAATGTGCAAAACGAAGAAATACTTTCTCATTGATTATCAATCCAACCTAACATAAAAAATTGTTGTCCAAAATGAAGAAAGACTGTCTCACTGAGCATCAACGCTATCCAACTTAACTCAATCCAACACAACCCCAATCCAACGCCAAGAAATTAATGCACAAAACGAAGAAATACTCTCTCATTGATCATCAATCCAATCCAACATACAAAATTGTTGCTCAAAATGAAGAAAGACTGTCTCACTGAGTATTAAAGGTATCCATTTTAACTCAATCCAACACAACCCCAACCCAACGCCAAGAAATTAATGCGTAATACGAAGAAATACTTTCTCATTGATCATCAATCCAACCCAACATAAAAAATTGTTGTCCAAAATGAAGAAAGACTGTCTCACTGAGCATCAACTTATCTAAACTATCCAACTTACCTCAATCCAACGCAATCCCAACCCAACGCCAAAAAATTAATGTGCAAAACGAAGAAATACTTTCTCATTAATTATCAATCCAACCTAACATAAAAAATTGTTGTCCAAAATGAAGAAAGACTGTCTCACTGAGCATCAACGCTATCCAACTTAACTCAATCCAACACAACCCCAATCCAACGCCAAGAAATTAATGCACAAAACGAAGAAATACTTTCTCATTGATCATCAATCCAAGCCAACATAAAAAATTGTTGTCCAAAATGAAGAAAGACCGTCTCACTGAGCATCAACGATATTCAATTTATCTCAACCCAACACAACCCTAACCCAACGCCAAGAAATTAATGCGCAAAACGAAGAATTGCTCTCTCATTGACCATCAATCCAATCCAACATACAAAATTGTTACTCAAAATGAAGAAAGACTGTCTCACTGAGTATCAACGTTATCCAATTTAACTCAATCCAACACAACCCAACCCAATGCCAAGAAATCAATGCGCAAAACGAAGAAATACTCTGTCATCGATCATCAATCCAACCCAACATAAAAAGTTGTTGTCCAAAATGAAAAAAGACTGTCTCACTTAGCATCAACGCTATCCAACTTAACTCAATCCAACACAACCCCAACCCAACGCCAAGAAATTAATGTACAAAACGAAGAAATGCTTTCTCATTGATCGTCAATCCAAGCCAACATAAAAAATTTTTGTCCAAAATGAAGAAAGACTGTCTCATTGAACATCAACGTTATACAATTTAACTCAATCCAACGCAACTCCAACCCAACGCCAAGAAATTAATGCACAATACGAAGAAATGCTTTCTCATTGATCGTCAATCCAAGCCAACATAAAAAATTGTTGTCCAAAATGAAGAAAGACTCTCTTACTGAGCATCAACGCTATCCGACTTAACTCAATCCAACTCAACCCCAACCCAACGCGAAGAAAGTAATGCACAAAACGAAGAAGTACTTTATCATTGATCATCAATTCAACCCAACATCAGAAATTGTTGTCCAAAATGAAGATAGACTGTCTCACTGAGCATCAACGTTATCCAATTTAACTCAGCCCAACACAACCCTAACCCAACGCCAAGAAATTAATGCGCAAAACGAACAGATACTCTCTCATCGAGCATCAATCCAACCCAACATAAGAAATTGTTGTCCAAAATGAAGAAAGACTATTTTACTGTGCATCAACTTACCTAAGCTATCCAACTTAACTTAATCCAACACAATCCCAACCCAACGCCAAGAAATTAATACACAAAACGAAAAATTGCTCTCTCATTGATCATCAATCCAATCCAACATACAGAATTGTTACTCAAAATGAAGAAAGACTGTCTCACTGAGTATCAACGTTATCTAATTTAACTCAATCCAACACAACCCCAACCCAATGCCAAGAAATTAATGCACAAAACGAAGAAATACTCTCTCATCGATCATCAATTCAACCCAACATAAGAAGTTGTTGTCTAAAATGAAAAAAGACTGTCTCACTGAGCATCAACGCTATCCAACTTAACTCAATCCAACACAACCCCAACCCAACGCCAAGAAATTAATGTACAAAACGAAGAAATGCTTTCTCATTGATCGTCAATCCAAGCCAACATAAAAAAATTTTGTCCAAAATGAAGAAAGATTGTCTCATTGAACATCAACGTTATCCAATTTAACTCAATCCAACACAACCCCAATCCAACGCCAAGAAATTAATGCGCAAAACGAAGAATTGTTCTCTCATTTGATTATCAATCCAACTCAACATAAAAAATTGTTGTCCAAAATGAAGAAAGACTGTCTCACTGAGCATCAACGTTATCCAACTTAACTCAATCCAACACAACCCCAACCCAACGCCAAGAAATTAATGCACAATACGAAGAAATGCTTTCTCATTGATCGTCAATCCAAGCCAACATAAAAAATTGTTGTCCAAAATGAAGAAAGACCCTCTTACTGAGCATCAACGCTATCCGACTTAACTCAATCCAACACAACCCCAACCCAACCCAACGCGAAGAAATTAATGCACAAAACGAAGAAGTTCTTTCTCATTGATCATCAATTCAACCCAACATAAGAAATTGTCCAAAATGGAGAAAGACTCTCTTACTGAGCATCAACGCTATCCGACTTAACTCAATCCAACACAACCCCAACCCAACGTCAAGAAATTAATGTACAAAACGAAGAAATGCTTTCTCATTGATCGTCAATCCAAGCCAACATAAAAAATTGTTGTCCAAAATGAAGAAAGACTGTCTCACTGAGCATCAACGTTATCCAACTTAACTCAATTCAACACAACCCCAACCCAACGCCAAGAAATTAATGCACAATACGAAGAAATGCTTTCTCATTGATCGTCAATCCAAGCCAACTTAAAAAGTTGTTGTCCAAAATGAAGAAAGACTCTCTTACTGAGCATCAACGCTATCCGACTTAACTCAATCCAACACAACCCCAACCCAACGCCAAGAAATTAATGTACAAAACGAAGAAATGCTTTCTCATTGATCGTCAATCCAAGCCAACATAAAAAATTGTTGTCCAAAATGAAGAAAGACTCTCTTACTGAGCATCAACGCTATCCGACTTAACTCAATCCAACACAACCCCAACCCAACGCCAAGAAATTAATGCACAATACGAAGAAATGCTTTCTCATTGATCGTCAATCCAACCCAACATAAAAAATTGTAGTCCAAAATGAAGAAAGACTCTCTTACTGAGCATCAACGCTATCCGACTTAACTCAATCCAACTCAACCCCAACCCAACGCGAAGAAATTAATGCACAAAACGAAGATGTACTTTCTCATTGATCATCAATTCAACCCAACATAAGAAATTGTTGTCCAAAATCAAGAAAGACTGTCTCACTGAGTATCAACGTTATTCAATTTAACTCAATCCAACACAACCTCAATCCAACGCCAAGAAATTAATGCGCAAAACGAAGAATTGCTCTCTCATTGATCATCAATCCAACCCAACATAAAAAATTGTTGTCCAAAATGAAGAAAGACTGTCTCACTAAGCATCAACGCTATCTAACTTAACTCAATTCAACCCAATTCCAACCCAACGCCAAGATATTAATGCGTAAAACGAAGAATTGCTCTCACATCGATCATTAATTCAACCCAACATAAAAAATTGTTGTCCAAAATGAAGAAAGACCGCCTCACTGAGTGTCAACGCAACCCAAAGAGATCAATGCTCAAAATGAAGAAAGGCTATCTTACTTCTAATTATATCGTTTAAAAGATAGAATTTCTCAACTAGAATTAATTCCTATTTAATTAAGTTTTGGCTCTTTCCACTTCTAGTTCCAGTTTTATAGCCGTCTTAAAGAGACGAACGTCCAATAACCTACTTTTATTACCTCAATTAGACTATCCTCAACTATTTAGTGAGATTTTATCCATTATGGTAATGATCGTCTTTTCATCTTGATTTTGTCAAAAATAATCTGCAATTATAGAGCTGTATAGAATTTTTAATATTCTATAAACTTATCCAGCTTCGTTCAATTCGTTGGGGACGAATTTGTTATAAAAGATTTGAATCGAATTTGATTACTTAGTTATAATCAAAAAATTAAATAATTTGGATTCCTTTACCTTAATTAAGTAATTTTCATACCCAAAACTTAAAACATTTTCATCTCAAATAAAACTTAGATCACCCAAAAATTAATACCATTAACTACTCAAACGTTTTTTATCCATAATCATTCCCTATTATTCTTATCTGCTGATAAGAACTATTTGATAATTTTATATTTGCTTATTATTTAAAAACATCCTATTTTTTTTAACATTAAATTATTAATTAAACTAAATATCACATAATCGTTGATCAAAATGAAAGAGATCAAAATCCTTTTTCCATTATTAAAACGTTTCATGTAATTAAACATAATTGAAAGTCAAGTTTTACACATATGTGGCTTAATCATAAATAACGGATAACATAATTGCAATCCCAGCGAAAATAACCGAGTAGAACGGAATATGTATTAAATAGAAGTCATCAATAACCCGATTGATAATGATAATCAAAATATTGCATCAGTTCAGGCACGAAAAACTGTCGGAGAGTACGATGAGTGTTTCGATAAGCGAAAACCGAGCCAATTGAGGGGATAAGTTGAGTAAATATTAATTACATTTATATCGAGACATAGACGCTTAAAGTAGAAGGCTAAAAGGCGGAGGGGAAAATGAAAGTGATAACTACTCTCCTAAAAAAATAAAAAAAAGATTAGATAGATTACGTAATGTTTGGAGACAGTTGTTTCAAGTGGGTTGAAAACATGTTACCCTAAAATAAAAAACACATAAATAATGGATCTTTCTCGTTTCTGATCATTATTACAAAATAAAAAAAATCGGTGTTAACATTTTTCGTTTAGTTCACGCCTTTTTTGATTCATTTAATCAATATTTGTCGTCGCAAAAATCGCACATTTTTCCGTTTCGCACTTACAATTAGTGTTTTTAAAATCGAACTAAAATAGCTGTTGCACTCAAAATTTTTTGCACTCAGTGCACAAAACGTTAAAATAACATCATTTTATTTTCTTGAGTTTACTACGACTCGAGCTAAATTTTTAAAATTATTTCAAAATGAGTGGGTAATATAAATTAATTTTAACAAAAAAAAGGATTAATAAAACAAATTGAAATGTTCGTTTTAAAAGATACCAAATTCTTACAAGATGTTTTTTTTTCAATGAAATTAAAATGATTATTTTTGAAAGAATTGAAATGTTTAATTTTGGGAAAAGAATTTTTGTTGTACATAGAAACGGTTTATATTCAATTAAGAACGTTTTGAAGTAAATTGTAATTTAATTTCCTTTTAAAAAGTTGTTTACTGGGATGGTTTTAAATAGCAAATAATAATTAGCACTCTAATTGATTAATTTAATTATTTTTAGTTGGAGTAAATATAGTATGTGTTAAAACTGCTTCAAATCGATTTTTATTTCATAATAATATCTCAATTCGTTTTTGAGATATGATGATGTAAATTAGATTATTCAATTTAACCTCAAAAACAAGAGAGGTGATTTAAAAAAATTGAATCTTTTTAATTTATTGAATCGAAATAATTATAATTGGTGTGTTAAAATTAGATTAAATTTGCTTCAAAATGATTTTTATTTCATAACAATATCTCAATTCGTTTTTGAGATATGATGATGTAAATTAGATTATTCAATTTAACCTCAACAACAAGAGAGGTGATTTAAAAAAATTGAATCTTTTTAATTTATGGAATCGAAATAATTATAATTGGTGTGTTAAAACTAGATTAAATTTGCTTCAAAATGATTTTTATTTCATAACAATATCTCAATTCGTTTTTGAGATATGATGATGTAAATTAGATTATTCAATTTAACCTCAACAACAAAAGAGGTGATTTAAAAAAATTGAATCTTTTTAATTTATTGAATCGAAATAATTATCATTGGTGTGTTAAAACAAGATTAAATTTGCTTCAAAATGATTTTTATTTCATAACAATATCTCAATTCGTTTTTGAGATATGATGATGTAAATTAGATTATTCAATTTAACCTCAACAACAAAAGAGGTGATTTAAAAAAATTGAATCTTTTTAATTTATTGAATCGAAATAATTATCATTGGTGTGTTAAAACTAGATTAAATTTGCTTCAAAATGATTTTTATTTCATAACAATATCTCAATTCGTTTTTGAGATATGATGATGTAAATTAGATTATTCAATTTAACCTCAACAACAAAAGAGGTGATTTTAAAAAATTGAATCTTTTTAATTTATTGAATCGAAATAATTATCATTGGTGTGTTAAAACAAGATTAAATTTGCTTCAAAATGATTTTTATTTCATAACAATATCTCAATTCGTTTTTGAGATATGATGATGTAAATTAGATTATTCAATTTAACCTCAACAACAAGAGAGGTGATTTTAAAAAATTGAATCTTTTTAATTTATTGAATCGAAATAATTATAATTGGTGTGTTAAAACAAGATTAAATTTGCTTCAAAATGATTTTTATTTCATAACAATATCTCAATTCGTTTTTGAGATATGATGATGTAAATTAGATTATTCAATTTAACCTCAACAACACGAGAGGTGATTTAAAAAAATTGAATCTTTTTAATTTATTGAATCGAAATAATTATCATTGGTGAGTTAAAACTAGATTAAATTTGCTTCAAAATGATTTTTATTTCATAACAATATCTCAATTCGTTTTTGAGATATGATGATGTAAATTAGATTATTCAATTTAACCTCAACAACAAGAGAGGTGATTTAAAAAAATTGAATCTTTTTAATTTATTGAATCGAAATAATTATAATTGGTGTGTTAAAACTAGATTAAATTTGCTTCAAAATGATTTTTATTTCATAACAATATCTCAATTCGTCTTTGAGATATGATGATGTAAATTAGATTATTCAATTTAACCTCAACAACAAGAGAGGTGATTTTAAAAAATTGAATCTTTTTAATTTATTGAATCGAAATAATTATAATTGGTGTGTTAAAACTAGATTAAATTTGCTTCAAAATGATTTTTATTTCATAACAATATCTCAATTCGTTTTTGAGATATGATGATGTAAATTAGATTATTCAATTTAACCTCAACAACAAGAGAGGTGATTTTAAAAAATTGAATCTTTTTAATTTATTGAATCGAAATAATTATCATTGGTGTGTTAAAACTAGATTAAATTTGCTTCAAAATGATTTTTATTTCATAACAATATCTCAATTCGTTTTTGAGATATGATGATGTAAATTAGATTATTCAATTTAACCTCAACAACAAAAGAGGTGATTTAAAAAAATTGAATCTTTTTAATTTATTGAATCGAAATAATTATCATTGGTGTGTTAAAACTAGATTAAATTTGCTTCAAAATGATTTTTATTTCATAACAATATCTCAATTCGTTTTTGAGATATGATGATGTAAATTAGATTATTCAATTTAACCTCAACAACAAAAGAGGTGATTTTAAAAAATTGAATCTTTTTAATTTATTGAATCGAAATAATTATCATTGGTGTGTTAAAACAAGATTAAATTTGCTTCAAAATGATTTTTATTTCATAACAATATCTCAATTCGTTTTTGAGATATGATGATGTAAATTAGATTATTCAATTTAACCTCAACAACAAAAGAGGTGATTTAAAAAAATTGAATCTTTTTAATTTATTGAATCGAAATAATTATCATTGGTGTGTTAAAACTAGATTAAATTTGCTTCAAAATGATTTTTATTTCATAACAATATCTCAATTCGTTTTTGAGATATGATGATGTAAATTAGATTATTCAATTTAACCTCAACAACAAGAGAGGTGATTTAAAAAAATTGAATCTTTTTAATTTATTGAATCGAAATAATTATAATTGGTGTGTTAAAATTAGATTAAATTTGCTTCAAAATGATTTTTATTTCATAACAATATCTCAATTCGTTTTTGAGATATGATGATGTAAATTAGATTATTCAATTTAACCTCAACAACAAGAGAGGTGATTTAAAAAAATTGAATCTTTTTAATTTATTGAATCGAAATAATTATAATTGGTGTGTTAAAATTAGATTAAATTTGCTTCAAAATGATTTTTATTTCATAACAATATCTCAATTCGTTTTTGAGATATGATGATGTAAATTAGATTATTCAATTTAACCTCA
Organism: Onthophagus sagittarius; assembly: GCA_036711965.1. NCBI lineage: Eukaryota > Metazoa > Arthropoda > Insecta > Coleoptera > Scarabaeidae > Onthophagus > Onthophagus sagittarius. The sequence continues at coordinate 16,920,012 of JASERS010000010.1, read as the reverse complement.
ACAACAAGAGAGGTGATTTTAAAAAATTGAATCTTTTTAATTTATTGAATCGAAATAATTATAATTGGTGTGTTAAAACTAGATTAAATTTGCTTCAAAATGATTTTTATTTCATAACAATATCTCAATTCGTTTTTGAGATTTGATGATGTAAATTAGATTATTCAATTTAACCTCAACAACAAGAGAGGTGATTTAAAAAAATTGAATCTTTTTAATTTATTGAATCGAAATAATTATAATTGGTGTGTTAAAACTAGATTAAATTTGCTTCAAAATGATTTTTATTTCATAACAATATCTCAATTCGTCTTTGAGATATGATGATGTAAATTAGATTATTCAATTTAACCTCAACAACAAGAGAGGTGATTTTAAAAAATTGAATCTTTTTAATTTATTGAATCGAAATAATTATAATTGGTGTGTTAAAACTAGATTAAATTTGCTTCAAAATGATTTTTATTTCATAACAATATCTCAATTCGTTTTTGAGATATGATGATGTAAATTAGATTATTCAATTTAACCTCAACAACAAGAGAGGTGATTTAAAAAAATTGAATCTTTTTAATTTATTGAATCGAAATAATTATAATTGGTGTGTTAAAACAAGATTAAATTTGCTTCAAAATGATTTTTATTTCATAACAATATCTCAATTCGTTTTTGAGATATGATGATGTAAATTAGATTATTCAATTTAACCTCAACAACACGAGAGGTGATTTAAAAAAATTGAATCTTTTTAATTTATTGAATCGAAATAATTATCATTGGTGAGTTAAAACTAGATTAAATTTGCTTCAAAATGATTTTTATTTCATAACAATATCTCAATTCGTTTTTGAGATATGATGATGTAAATGAGATTATTCAATTTAACCTCAACAACAAGAGAGGTGATTTAAAAAAATTGAATCTTTTTAATTTATTGAATCGAAATAATTATAATTGGTGTGTTAAAACAAGATTAAATTTGCTTCAAAATGATTTTTATTTCATAACAATATCTCAATTCGTTTTTGAGATATGATGATGTAAATGAGATTATTCAATTTAACCTCAACAACAAGAGAGGTGATTTTAAAAAATTGAATCTTTTTAATTTATTGAATCGAAATAATTATAATTGGTGTGTTAAAACAAGATTAAATTTGCTTCAAAATGATTTTTATTTCATAACAATATCTCAATTCGTTTTTGAGATATGATGATGTAAATTAGATTATTCAATTTAACCTCAACAACAAGAGAGGTGATTTTAAAAAATTGAATCTTTTTAATTTATTGAATCGAAATAATTATAATTGGTGTGTTAAAACAAGATTAAATTTGCTTCAAAATGATTTTTATTTCATAACAATATCTCAATTCGTTTTTGAGATATGATGATGTAAATTAGATTATTCAATTTAACCTCAACAACACGAGAGGTGATTTAAAAAAATTGAATCTTTTTAATTTATTGAATCGAAATAATTATCATTGGTGAGTTAAAACTAGATTAAATTTGCTTCAAAATGATTTTTATTTCATAACAATATCTCAATTCGTTTTTGAGATATGATGATGTAAATTAGATTATTCAATTTAACCTCAACAACAAGAGAGGTGATTTAAAAAAATTGAATCTTTTTAATTTATTGAATCGAAATAATTATAATTGGTGTGTTAAAACTAGATTAAATTTGCTTCAAAATGATTTTTATTTCATAACAATATCTCAATTCGTCTTTGAGATATGATGATGTAAATTAGATTATTCAATTTAACCTCAACAACAAGAGAGGTGATTTTAAAAAATTGAATCTTTTTAATTTATTGAATCGAAATAATTATAATTGGTGTGTTAAAACTAGATTAAATTTGCTTCAAAATGATTTTTATTTCATAACAATATCTCAATTCGTTTTTGAGATATGATGATGTAAATTAGATTATTCAATTTAACCTCAACAACAAGAGAGGTGATTTTAAAAAATTGAATCTTTTTAATTTATTGAATCGAAATAATTATCATTGGTGTGTTAAAACTAGATTAAATTTGCTTCAAAATGATTTTTATTTCATAACAATATCTCAATTCGTTTTTGAGATATGATGATGTAAATGAGATTATTCAATTTAACCTCAACAACAAGAGAGGTGATTTTAAAAAATTGAATCTTTTTAATTTATTGAATCGAAATAATTATAATTGGTGTGTTAAAACTAGATTAAATTTGCTTCAAAATGATTTTTATTTCATAATAATATCTCAATTCGTTTTTGAGATATGATGATGTAAATTAGATTATTCAATTTAACCTCAACAACAAGAGAGGTGATTTTAAAAAATTGAATCTTTTTAATTTATTGAATCGAAATAATTATCATTAGTGTGTTAAAACTAGATTAAATTTGCTTCAAAATGATTTTTATTTCATAACAATATCTCAATTCGTTTTTGAGATATGATGATGTAAATGAGATTATTCAATTTAACCTCAACAACAAGAGAGGTGATTTAAAAAAATTGAATCTTTTTAATTTATTGAATCGAAATAATTATAATTGGTGTGTTAAAACAAGATTAAATTTGCTTCAAAATGATTTTTATTTCATAACAATATCTCAATTCGTTTTTGAGATATGATGATGTAAATGAGATTATTCAATTTAACCTCAACAACAAGAGAGGTGATTTAAAAAAATTGAATCTTTTTAATTTATTGAATCGAAATAATTATAATTGGTGTGTTAAAACAAGATTAAATTTGCTTCAAAATGATTTTTATTTCATAACAATATCTCAATTCGTTTTTGAGATATGATGATGTAAATGAGATTATTCAATTTAACCTCAACAACAAGAGAGGTGATTTTAAAAAATTGAATCTTTTTAATTTATTGAATCGAAATAATTATAATTGGTGTGTTAAAACTAGATTAAATTTGCTTCAAAATGATTTTTATTTCATAATAATATCTCAATTCGTTTTTGAGATATGATGATGTAAATGAGATTATTCAATTTAACCTCAACAACAAGAGAGGTGATTTAAAAAAATTGAATCTTTTTAATTTATTGAATCGAAATAATTATAATTGGTGTGTTAAAACTAGATTAAATTTGCTTCAAAATGATTTTTATTTCATAATAATATCTCAATTCGTTTTTGAGATATGATGATGTAAATTAGATTATTCAATTTAACCTCAACAACAAGAGAGGTGATTTTAAAAAATTGAATCTTTTTAATTTATTGAATCGAAATAATTATCATTAGTGTGTTAAAACTAGATTAAATTTGCTTCAAAATGATTTTTATTTCATAACAATATCTCAATTCGTTTTTGAGATATGATCATGTAAATTAGATTATTTAATTTAACTTCAATAAGAAGAGAGGTGATTTAAAAAAAATTTATAAAGATTTTTAAATTGAGATTATCAATTTATAAATAAATTATATAATAATTTATTTTATTATTTTTAATAATTATTATTTATTTAAAGCGACTAATTAATTATCATTAACTTATTATTATTAATTAAAAACATTTCTTCTTTACCGACGTTAATAATTGCTGAGATTTTTAAATTGAGGTCATCAATTTTATATAAAACCTCAATGGATAAATTAATTCAACGATTTTATTTTCATTATTTTTAATTATTGTTTATTTAAATCGATTATTTAATTATTATTAATTTATAATCGAAAACATTTTCTTCTTTACCGACATCAACCAACTCAACGTATTCGCCGGTAAAATTCCCCAAATAACCAAAATTGTCGTTTCAAAATAGACTCAAAAAAAAAACATTTGGTATTTTAAATCATAATTACGCCTAAAATAATTATGAATTAATCAACAAGTTAATTAACAATTTTTTTAATAATAATTTTATTTATTTTTATTATTTAAAAAAAAAATTCCCCAAAATCACCAAACTGTCATCTGTCACTGTCATTTACAATTTCAACACACGCTAAGTGTCACTTAACATCAAATTAAGCGATTTTTTCGGTATAAAACCCCGTTTATTAAATAAATCGTTTATTAATTCGTTAAAAAAGTGCGAATAAGTGATCTAGTGCAATTTCCAATAAAAATTTTCGCAATCCTTGCGGGAATTAGTGCGCGACCGCACCCACTTGGTTCAATTAAGCGAGATCCTCCGGAAGAAGCCATCATAGGCCTCTCAGATACCGCGTTGATGGACATGGTTGTGTCAAATTTGCAACAACAACGTGCCGTGACGGAGCAATTGCGCCGTGAGGCCGGAATCAAAAGAATTCCGGTGTCTCAAGCCGTCGAAGACATCATCAAATACATCTCGGAGCATGAACAAGAAGATTGTTTATTGGTCGGGTTCTCCAATCAACGCGTGAACCCGTTCCGCGAAAAGAGTCCATGCACGATTATTTAAGAAGGATCTATTTATTACCTTAATTTTTAATGTTAATGCGCCTAAATGTAACCAGAAACCTCTTTTAAATCGATGTCTAAACATGTTTTGATTTAATCTTAAAGTTTTTATCGACATAAATAATGTAGGTGAGCTATATCTGAGTAAAAAAATAAATAAATTTGGTTTGAAACTTTCTTATTTTTGGGAAAATGAACCATAAAAAATTTTCTACATATTTTTTATTAAATACAATCCTTACCCATAATCATTCCTTTTTTTTGTATACAATGGTAGTAATTTTTAATTCTAGTCTTTATTACGAGTAATATGGTGTAAAATGGGATTTACAGGCAAATAAATATCCTACAAAAAATGCTTTTTTGGCAATAATATAAACATCCAAAAAGGACTTTTTCTATGAGTTTAAACAGACTTTTTTGTATTGTTAAGGTAGACTTTGTTTTAATTTTAATAATTTATTAAAAAAAATTTTGATTCTTATATTTATGTTTTATCAAATCGTACAAACATTTCCTTTTTTGCGTTTCAAATCTACCTCATCAATACAAAATTAAGATCTGGTTAAGATCTAAACATATTATCACAGCTAAAGGGGTAAAAATCTACAAATTTAATGTTGGAATTTAAATTTATAAAAAGAAACAATCAAAAAAATCCTCTTTGTCTTCGTACACGACATTTTTTTTTCTTTTTAATAATAATAATGTTGTTATTTTAATATTTTGTTAATAAGTATTCGTGTATAAGTGTATTTTATAATTATGTTTTAAAAGTTTTGAAACTTTACATCATTATTTAGATTTTATTTTATTTCTTTTTTCAGATATCAAGAATCTTTGATGTTTTGTAGTGAAATTGAGGACGTTTTTAATCTAATTTTGAGTAAGTGGCTTTTATTATTAAAAAATTATATAAGAAAATTTCGAAATTATCTAGTTCCAATTTTAATTGTTATTGTATATTTTTATTTGAAGCAACAACTAGAAACTTGAACGTTTTTAGTTTCAGTTCCACGAAAATATTAAATTTAGTGATATCTAACAGTCTCTACCTCTACTAGTAATGTTACCAGAACTAGTATTAGAAAGTTTTGAGGTAACCATTTTAAGATGAACGAAATTTGAAACTTTCTAAGTTTAGTGTTAGTTTCAGTAAAAATCTTAGATAATAAGTAGCACTAGATAGTACTAAGTTGTGCTATATTCCTATTGAACTAAAACTAGAGTTAGTGTTACTCTAGTTTTAGTCTGAAGACGCAGGGCTAAGCCCAAATTTTCTGGTTCTAGGTCTAATGTTAGTTCTAGTTTTATATGTTACTCATCTCCAAGTTATTGTGTATTTATATTGTATTAACACTAAATCTAGAACTAGAATCATTCGGGTGTAGCCGTCTTAAGAGACGTACGGCTACACCCGAATGATTCTAGTTCTAGATTTAGTGTTGATTCCAGTGACGATGTTAGAACATATCGTCACCCCGGAAGAAAAGTGACACAACTCAAAATATTCAGGTTTTGAGTAATCTAGTTGAAACGATCAGAATTTTTTCTGGTTGAAAAAGGTCATAACATCAATACTAATTCTCAGCGCTAGCTGCAACTATGAGTCACTGAAACATGAACAACGACACAGTTAGAGTTGGTGCATGTTGGTTTGTGGTTTTACTCGTTAAAAACGACATAACTCGAAAAGTGACTTATTTAATTTAATTTGTTTTACAAGAAAAGTGTCTTATTTAGTGTTGTGGCGGTTTTCGCGTTAAGGTGAGTAAGAATAAAGTTGTATTAGTTACTGTACTTTGTATTAGCCACTTTTCGCGATTCAGGTGTATAGGTGTTATCTCCTTATTCTTCTTAGGATGTTCTTAGAAAAACGTATTTCTGAATTTGTGAATAGTGCTTTTTGCAATTTTTGTATTTTAGTGACAATGTTGAATAGAACAACATTGATTTTAGAACTCGCCAAAAATACATTCACAGATGAAATCGTCGAAAATGAAGACAATCAGGGCACAACCAGTTTTGAAATCTCCGGAATTGAACAAAGTAGTAGCTGCTGTGAACCAAATGAGGGAGGTAAATCCGAGTACTATTCTGGTTTTTAGATATTTTGAGACGATTTAATAAACGTTATTCATTTACATAACAGCTGTGTTCAGACAGTTCGAAGGACCTCCAAACAGAAAAACCGAGCTGCTCAAATAATGAAAGGGGTAAGTCGTCTAATTCATCGAGTTCCTCATCTTCAGATTTCAAGGAAGATTCTGGTGACAGCGTAGCAGATCCTAATTATAACTCGACTGAGTCATCAAGCAGCCAAGAAAATAATGCCTCCAACGTATCCAGAAATTCTGACAAGAAAAAAGTACTGCGAAAAGTAAACAATACATGTAATACAAAAAAGCAAGCGAAAAAACGTGTTGCACAGCCAAACAATTGGATAAAAAATAAAGCAAAATGTGCAAGAAATTGTGGTAAATCTTATACGTCTTCATCTACTACCAAGAAAGTCTTCCAAGGAAAGAAATTATTGCCTCCTTGCACGGATAAATGTCGGTTGAAATGTTCCACAAAAATTATACATGAGGATCGGATTTTTAAAGATTATTGGAATTTAGCAAATTTACAACGACACCATGATTTCTTGCTTGCAAGCATTAAAAAGATTAAACTAAAGTATCGGTATGTTAGAGAAGATAGAACAAAAGTACGTAGTCTTAACAATGCCTTTTTCTTTGAGATTAATGGGCAAAAAATCCAAGTGTGTAAAACGTTTTTTAAAGCAACTTTATCCATTAGCGACAAACCAATAAGAACTATTTTAAGTAAACGAACTTATTCAACAAACAACATGATTTGTACTGACTTAAGAGGTAAGTATGGGAAGGATGCCAGAATAGATGACAATATTAAAGAGGGTGTTAGAGTTCACATAAATTCTATGCCCCGAATAGCCAGTCACTATTGTCGCGCTAATACATCAAGAGAATACATAGAAGGTGGTAAATCATTGGCAGACATTTACAGATATTACGAACAAAAATGTAACATACTCCAAAATTTTTAATGAAGAATTCAACATCTCTTTCTTTATACCGAAGAAAGACCAATGCGAAGTGTGTATCGCATATTCAAATTCAACAGATGAAGGAAAAGTGAAATTACAAGATAAGTATGAGACCCACCTAAGAGAAACCAAATTAGCACGTACAGCAAAAGATGAAGACAAAAACTCACAAAACATATCTGTTGCTGTATTCGATTTACAAGCCGTGCTTCCATGTCCTTCTGGTCAAGCTTCATCGTTCTATTATGTTTCAAAGTTGAGTGTTTTCAATCTTACTGTGTTTGATTTAAAATCAAATAACGTTAGATGCTTTGTTTGGCATGAAGCCGAAGCGCACAGAGGATATAATGAAATTGCCACATGCATAAAGCAATATTTTGATGATCTGGAAGGAAAGGCCAATAACAGCAATGATCTTTACTCCGACAGCAAAAAAATAAATTCTTGTTTGCAATGTACATGTATGTCCTTTCAAAATATAAATTCATTAAAAGCATCACACACAAATTTTTGATGCCAGAATGAGGGAGATAATGCCCAAAGCATAAGCAAAGCTAAAAGAGCAGGACCTATTTATACTCCTGATCAGTATATTCAACCGATAAGATCCGCCAAAGAAACTGGTAATCCTTATCAAGTTATTGAAATGTGTCACGCCGACATTTTCGACTTGAAGTCTCTAGTTGCTGACCTTGGTTGGATAAACGCACCCAAAGGTGTAGAAGGAAATAATTTTAAGATAACTGAGATAAAAGTGCTATGAACAGTAAGTAGCTATGAACAAAAAGAGTTTCAAGAAATGGAAGTTTTAAAAAGCAGAAATTCTGTCAATATTAAGAATATCGTTTTAAAAAGAGCTTACCAAAATAAAGCAGGTATTCCTGAGAAAAAAAAAGGAAAAGAAAATAATTCCAATGTCGTATTTTGAGTTTTACAATACCTTGTAAAATGAAAGCATAACTGAAGTCGGTTATTTTTCTGGGAATGTAGTTGTCATTTGAAGCTATTTTTTTTATAAATTGTAGTTTCTGTTTGATGTTACTTAGATTCATTAAATTATAGCATTTATATTTCATTTCTTGTTCAAACGTTTAATAAAAGTTTATTAATATGTGCGCTTTTTATTTATTTCGACGAAACCATAATTATTATTAATCGGCTTAACCCAACATTGTGGAATTTCCGTTTTCGAGAAAAGTGACCTAAGTCAAAATAAGGGTGGAAATTTTAATTTTTGAGGGATAATGACTTGAAATCGTACATTGCAAACCGGGACTTTTATAAAACTAGTTAATAACTACATGATCGCCAAAAAAATTTTGGGTTTATCTTATTACAGTACACTCAAGAAGAATTTGAAAAAGTCATGAAACTTTAATCGGGTTTTCTGAAGAACTTTGGTTTTTGAGTTGTGCCACTTTTCTGCCGGGGTGACGATATGCAAGATTGTAAAATTATTATTGAAACCTATTGAACAAAAATTGTTATTTAAAGAACAAAACTTTGTTAAAGATGTACCTTATCAACAGTTAATGGGCGGACTGTTAAGAAAATTCTAAGATATCTTAAAGATATTAAAAATTTTTGTTGAAAATATACCAAACCTAATGATTATTTAACGGGACATGTTAATGCTGATTGAATGTTTTGTGTTGTAAGTAAAGAACTGTAATTCAATTGAGCACTGAAGTAGAGTATATGGCCTTATCAGATGTTTCAAAATAAGCAATGTATCTAAAGAATATCCCCTAAACCTCTTCCGTTTTATAGCTAAAGCATCAAACCGTTTATTTTTTCACAAATCGTTTGGATTTGGCCGTCTTACGAAATATGTAGCTAAACCCGAATGATTTTAGTTATGGATTAGTGTTGGTTGCAGTTATGATGCTAAATAATTATAAGTAGCACTAGATAATAATAAGTTATTCTATATTCCTAATTAACTAAAACTAGAACTAACACTAAACCTAGAACCAGAAAGTTTTGGGTTTAGCCGTGCGTCAAAGACGTAGTTAACTGCATCTGGATTGGAAAAGACTCTTTACGAGATATGGACCAAGAAAAAACCGGATTTGAGTCAAATAAAAGTTTTTGGTAACACAGCTATGACGCATACACCCAAAAAAAAACAAAAAAATGGAACAAGAAATCCAAAGAACCGATTTTGGTTGGATATGGTGACACAACGAAAGGTTATCGATTATATGGCAAACAAACAAATGTCTAATGTAAAAGGTGTTATCTTTAAGTCGTGATTTTGGTTGGAACTGATGAAACTGAGAAAGTAAATGACATAAGGATTCAGGAAAGAGTCGATTTAGTGGAGAATTCATCTGATGCGACTGAAGTGATGAAAATGATATCCAAGAAGCTCAGAAAGAAACAAATCAGGTCTTGAGAAGATCAGAGACAACACCAAAGCCAAATATTTTAAATTAATATGTATCATATTCTTGAACAACAAGTGCAATGATGAATCGAATTTCTGCCTTATCAAGAACTGATGGTCATCAGTGGTAGAAAGCTGATAAGTGGCATGAAACTGGTGCATGGGAATTGGTCGATAACCCAGGTGACGTCAACATAGGGGACTGTAAGTGACTGTTGAAAAGAAAAATAAATTCTGACGATGAGGTACGAATGTATTTAGACGCACGGAATATGACGTGCGCGTTTGGTAGTGAAAAGTTTTACTCAGCATGACACTATTAACCATCATAGGATCATCATACCATTTTTACCTTTTTAGTGTGTAATACCTTCTCCTTCCTTCCCCCGAAACGTCCCCAAAACGAAGAACTTCCTTTAACATAATGCTAAATAATAATAAGTAGCACTAGATAATAATAAGTTATTCTATATTCCTAATAAATTAAAACTAGAACTAACACTAGACCTAGAACATTTCTGGTTCTAGGTCTAGGTTAGTTTTAGTTTTATTTATTACTCACCACCAAGTTATGGTGTATTTATGTTGTACTAATACTAGATCTAGAACTAGAATTGTTCGAATGTAGCCGTACGTCTCTTAAGACGGCTACACCCGAATGATTCTAGTTTTAGATCTAGTGTTGGTTCTAGTGACGATTTTAGAATATATTATGTAGCACTAGATAATGCTAAATTGTTCTATAATCCTATTGAACTAACACTAGATCTAGAACTAGAATCATTTGGGTGTAGCCGCACGTCTTTTAAGACGGCTACACCCGAATGATTCTAGTTTTAGATGTAGTGTTGGTTCTAGTGATGATTTTAGAATACATTATGTAGCACTAGATAATGCTAAGTTGTTCTATAATCCTATTGAACTAACACTAGATCTAGAACTAGAATGATTTGAGTGTAGCCGCACGTCTTTTAAGACGGCTACACCCGAATGATTCTAGTTTTAGATCTAGTGTTGGTTCTAGTGATGATTTTAGAATACATTATGTAGCACTAGATAATGCTAAGTTGTTCTATAATCCTATTGAACTAACACTAGATCTAGAACTAGAATGATTTGAGTGTAGCCGCACGTCTTTTAAGACGGCTACACCCGAATGATTCTAGTTTTAGATCTAGTGTTGGTTCTAGTGATGATTTTAGAATACATTATGTAGCACTAGATAATGCTAAGTTGTTCTATAATCCTATTGAACTAACACTAGATCTAGAACTAGAATGATTTGGGTGTAGCCGCACGTCTTTTAAGACGGCTACACCCGAATGATTCTAGTTTTAGATCTAGTGTTGGTTCTAGTGACGATTTTAGAATATATTATGTAGCACTAGAAAATGCTAAATTGTTCTATAATCCTATTGAACTAACACTAGATCTAGAACTAGAATCATTTGGGTGTAGCCGCACGTCTTTTAAGACGGCTACACCCGAATGATTCTAGTTTTAGATCTAGTGTTGGTTCTAGTGATGATTTTAGAATACATTATGTAGCACTAGATAATGCTAAGTTGTTCTATAATCCTATTGAACTAACACTAGATCTAGAACTAGAATGATTTGGGTGTAGCCGCACGTCTTTTAAGACGGCTACACCCGAATGATTCTAGTTTTAGATCTAGTGTTGGTTCTAGTAATGATTTTAGAATACATTATGTAGCACTAGATAATGCTAAGTTGTTCTATAATCCTATTGAACTAACACTAGATCTAGAACTAGAATGATTTGGGTGTAGCCGCACGTCTTTTAAGACGGCTACACCCGAATGATTCTAGTTTTAGATCTAGTGTTGGTTCTAGTGATGATTTTAGAATACATTATGTAGCACTAGATAATGCTAAGTTGTTCTATAATCCTATTGAACTAACACTAGATCTAGAACTAGAATGATTTGGGTGTAGCCGCACGTCTTTTAAGACGGCTACACCCGAATGATTCTAGTTTTAGATCTAGTGTTGGTTCTAGTGACGATTTTAGAATATATTATGTAGCACTAGATAATGCTAAATTGTTCTATAATCCTATTGAACTAACACTAGATCTAGAACTAGAATCATTTGGGTGTAGCCGCACGTCTTTTAAGACGGCTACACCCGAATGATTCTAGTTTTAGATCTAGTGTTGGTTCTAGTGATGATTTTAGAATACATTATGTAGCACTAGATAATGCTAAGTTGTTCTATAATCCTATTGAACTAACACTAGATCTAGAACTAGAATGATTTGAGTGTAGCCGCACGTCTTTTAAGACGGCTACACCCGAATGATTCTAGTTTTAGATCTAGTGTTGGTTCTAGTGATGATTTTAGAATACATTATGTAGCACTAGATAATGCTAAGTTGTTCTATAATCCTATTGAACTAACACTAGATCTAGAACTAGAATGATTTGGGTGTAGCCGCACGTCTTTTAAGACGGCTACACCCGAATGATTCTAGTTTTAGATCTAGTGTTGGTTCTAGTGACGATTTTAGAATATATTATGTAGCACTAGAAAATGCTAAATTGTTCTATAATCCTATTGAACTAACACTAGATCTAGAACTAGAATCATTTGGGTGTAGCCGCACGTCTTTTAAGACGGCTACACCCGAATGATTCTAGTTTTAGATCTAGTGTTGGTTCTAGTGATGATTTTAGAATACATTATGTAGCACTAGATAATGCTAAGTTGTTCTATAATCCTATTGAACTAACACTAGATCTAGAACTAGAATGATTTGAGTGTAGCCGCACGTCTTTTAAGACGGCTACACCCGAATGATTCTAGTTTTAGATCTAGTGTTGGTTCTAGTGATGATTTTAGAATACATTATGTAGCACTAGATAATGCTAAGTTGTTCTATAATCCTATTGAACTAACACTAGATCTAGAACTAGAATGATTTGGGTGTAGCCGCACGTCTTTTAAGACGGCTACACCCGAATGATTCTAGTTTTAGATCTAGTGTTGGTTCTAGTGACGATTTTAGAATATATTATGTAGCACTAGAAAATGCTAAATTGTTCTATAATCCTATTGAACTAACACTAGATCTAGAACTAGAATCATTTGGGTGTAGCCGCACGTCTTTTAAGACGGCTACACCCGAATGATTCTAGTTTTAGATCTAGTGTTGGTTCTAGTGATGATTTTAGAATACATTATGTAGCACTAGATAATGCTAAGTTGTTCTATAATCCTATTGAACTAACACTAGATCTAGAACTAGAATGATTTGGGTGTAGCCGCACGTCTTTTAAGACGGCTACACCCGAATGATTCTAGTTTTAGATCTAGTGTTGGTTCTAGTGATGATTTTAGAATACATTATGTAGCACTAGATAATGCTAAGTTGTTCTATAATCCTATTGAACTAACACTAGATCTAGAACTAGAATGATTTGGGTGTAGCCGCACGTCTTTTAAGACGGCTACACCCGAATGATTCTAGTTTTAGATCTAGTGTTGGTTCTAGTGACGATTTTAGAATATATTATGTAGCACTAGATAATGCTAAATTGTTCTATAATCCTATTGAACTAACACTAGATCTAGAACTAGAATCATTTGGGTGTAGCCGCACGTCTTTTAAGACGGCTACACCCGAATGATTCTAGTTTTAGATCTAGTGTTGGTTCTAGTGATGATTTTAGAATACATTATGTAGCACTAGATAATGCTAAGTTGTTCTATAATCCTATTGAACTAACACTAGATCTAGAACTAGAATGATTTGAGTGTAGCCGCACGTCTTTTAAGACGGCTACACCCGAATGATTCTAGTTTTAGATCTAGTGTTGGTTCTAGTGATGATTTTAGAATACATTATGTAGCACTAGATAATGCTAAGTTGTTCTATAATCCTATTGAACTAACACTAGATCTAGAACTAGAATGATTTGGGTGTAGCCGCACGTCTTTTAAGACGGCTACACCCGAATGATTCTAGTTTTAGATCTAGTGTTGGTTCTAGTGACGATTTTAGAATATATTATGTAGCACTAGAAAATGCTAAATTGTTCTATAATCCTATTGAACTAACACTAGATCTAGAACTAGAATCATTTGGGTGTAGCCGCACGTCTTTTAAGACGGCTACACCCGAATGATTCTAGTTTTAGATCTAGTGTTGGTTCTAGTGATGATTTTAGAATACATTATGTAGCACTAGATAATGCTAAGTTGTTCTATAATCCTATTGAACTAACACTAGATCTAGAACTAGAATGATTTGGGTGTAGCCGCACGTCTTTTAAGACGGCTACACCCGAATGATTCTAGTTTTAGATATGGTGTTGGTTCTAGTGAGGATGTTAGAATACATTATGTAGCACTAGATAATGCTAAGTTGTTCTATAATCCTATTGAACTAACACTAGATCTAGAACTAGAATCATTCGGGTGTAGCCGTCTTAAAAGACGTGCGGCTACACCGGAATGATTCTAGTTCTAGATCTAGTAATGATTTAGATAATAATGATTCTAATTCTAGATCATGGCTTACTATTATCTAACACCGTCACTGGGACCAACACTAGATTTAGAACTAGAATCATTCGGGTGTAGCCGTCTTAAGAGACGTACGGCTACACCCGAATAATTCTAGTTCTAGATATAGTAATGATTTAGATAATAATGATTCTAATTCTAGATCATGGCTTACTATTATCTAACACCGTCAACTTAGCATTATTTAGTGCTACATAATGTATTCTAACATCCTTAGTGGAATCAACACTAAATCTAGAACTAGAATCATTCGGGTGTAGCCGTCTTAAAAGACGTGCGGCTACACCCAAATGATTCTAGTTCTAGATCTAGTGTTGGTTCTAGTGACGATTTTAGAATATATTATGTAGTACTAGATAATGCTAAATTGTTCTATAATCTTATTAAATTAACACTAGATCTAGAACTAGAATCATTCGGGTGTAGCCGCACGTCTTTTAAGACGGCTACACCCGAATGATTCTAGTTTTAGATATGGTGTTGGTTCTAGTGAGGATGTTAGAATATATTATGTAGCACTAGATAATGCTAAGTTGTTCTATAACCTTATTGAACTAACACTAGATCTATAACTAGAATCATTTGGGTGTAGCCGCACGTCTTTTAAGACGGCTACACCCGAATGATTCTAGTTCTAGATTTAGTGTTGATTCCACTTAGGATGTTAGAATACATTAATACATTATGTAGCACTAAATAATGCTAAGTTGTTCTATAATCCTATTGAACTAACACTAGATCTAGAACTAGAATCATTTGGGTGAAGCTGCACGTTTCTTAAGACGGCTACACCCGAATGATTTTAGTTTTAGATATGGTGTTGGTTCTAGTTAGGATGTTAGAATATATTATGTAGCACTGAAAGGGAAAAAAGCTACTTCTGGAGCCAAGTGTTATTGAATCTGGCATGATAGTTAAACGAGATAAAGTATTAATAACAAGTATTACTAATTTGCTAAAAAAACATTATGGAGAACATTGGGCACTATCCTTCTTCAAAAATACTTTTAAGAATAAATCTGTTATAGAGAACTTTACAACAAAATCTAATCAAACTCAAAATGAAGATGTAGCTGAAAACTTTTGTTAAATTTGATGTTTAATATTATCCAATTAAAGTAATGTTACTATTATTCTTATTTTGGCTTTTTTCAATATGCAATCTTTTTTTTATTACATTCAATAACGTTTTTTTGTCAAAACGCGATACGTCACAGCTCTTAACATACAAAAGCCCACATGTCCAAATTAAAATCTCAATTTCCAAAAAAAAGCTAGTTGAACTAGAATTTTAGACAATATATTTTCAATTGCATAGTTTCAATAGATAATATAATAACAATACTTTGTTTATATTATTGCTTTAATCAGTGTTTCGCAATTTCTATCAAATTTGTTTATGTGGATTTGTTGGGTTTTGCATTTCAAGGCCTGATATTCCTAATGAACTAGAACTAATACTAGACCTAGAATCAGAAATGTTTGGGTTTAGCTGTGCGTCTTGAAATTTTCTGGTTCTAGGTCTAGTGTTAGTTTTATTTGTTACTCATCGCCAAATTATGGTGTATTTATATTGTACTAATACTAGATCTAGAACTAGAATCATTTGGATGTAGCCGTACATCTCTCAAGACGGCTATACCCAAATGATTCCAGTTCTAGATCTAGTGTTGGTTCCAGTAAGGATATTAGAAAATAGCATATAATGCTAAGTTGTTCTATAATCCTATTGAACTAACACTAGATCTAGAATCATTTGGATTTAGCCATCTTAAGAGACGCTAAGTAGCACTAGATAATAATAAGTTATTCTATGTTCTTAATGTAGTTAGAATCAGATATGTCCAGGTTAAGCCATTTTCAGACTTATTTCCAAAATATAGTAACTAGTATTACTACTAAAGTTACAACAATCTATAACTAAACAAAAATTAAAACTAACACTACACATAGTACTAGAAAGTTTCGATTTAACCATGCATCTTTAAATTTATATTCTTCAATTCTAAAACCAGTTTTAATTCAATAAAAGATATAACAATCTAATCCCAAATAAGGATTAAAAGCAGACATAGAAAATTTCACGTTTGGTACATCTTCAAATTAAAAATAAACAGATACATTTCACAAAAAAAATTCTTACAACAACCTAATTTAGATTAATTTTTTCGATTTAGTTTCAAAACTTTTAAACCATCTAATACACAAGGTGGTAAATACAATAAATCACCCTGTATACTAATATAATTAAACAAAGGTGTCATATTCATCTCAATTCACGTATTTAGTGTACAATGTGCGGTTCTTAAAATGCCTTAAAAATCAATCCTTATTAGTTACAATTAGAATTTTGTGGCGTCGATTGTGTTCGTTTATTTTAATATTTTTTTGCTTTTTTAAAGTGTATTTACCATATTATAAGTCGATACCTTTGAGCAAACAGATCTCGTAATAATAATCAGTGACGATTTATTTATTTAATTTTCATTTTTTTGTATCATGTCTGGTTCAGTCTTATGAATTGTAATTAATCAATTGGCTTCAATTTTCATTGCTTAATCATCGTAATCATCAATTTTTATAATCAATTTTTTTTACTGCGTATTAGATTCGGCTGCGGCCTCTTTCTCTTGATACAACCTCAACAAATCCATCGCATCTTGCGCTTGGCGTTTCTCACTGAGATATCTCCCGGAAGCCTCTTTGAGTTGCTCCAAAAAGATTTTATCGGGAAAAGTGATATCGACGATTGAATCCGGGTCCATATCGCTTAATAATTCTAATTCGGGTCCCCCCAATAACGAGACGTGGCATAAATTACTTTTTAATTTCCCGACTAATCCCGCTAATTCCGGCCCGGATTTTCCGTCGTCTAATTGATCGGTGCTAATCCTGCAATGAGGTAATTGTGGGGCCCATTTTTGATCGTCTGATAGCGCCATTAAGTTCGTGTGGGGGTCCAATGTCGCGAAATATTCGTCGTCGTCGATCTCCGTACCATCGTTTTCTAATACTATCGTTATTTGGCCCATTGTGCCCAATTTTTCGCGGATTTTTAAGGTTAGGTCTTCGAGGGAGTTCGCAACCACACCTTTTCTGTGTTCCCGGGCGTAGTCGGTGATTTTAAAGGGTTTACCCGCTGTGTCTAAACCGTCGTCCATTTGATTTTTATTGTAAAATCGGCTTATTTAAATTGGCGTCTTTATCCGGCAGTGATTATTAGTGGTTTTTATAAAAAAGTCGACGATTTTCACTACAACTCCGCAACACAACTAACTTTTGATCGGATGGATTTTCTCTCCATTCAAGGGTCGCGCATGCTTCTAGAAGGTTTATCGATTTTCCGCTAAAATATGGGTAAAAAGGTAAAGTGGATTATAATTAAAATGATTTTTTTGGAATTTTCATTTTTGAGGTTTTGATTTAAATTTGATACGTCAAATTAAAACGTCAAAAAAATTGTACTGCCACCTATTTAATTAAATTTGAATTAATTTTTTTATTTTTATTAATTTAAAACATTTCATTTATTTCTTAATTTGTACTTATAAATATACTATATCATGTTTTATAAATATTTATACTATTTTTTATATTATTTAACAAAAATAATTCTAATTTTAAACTTTAAAAATAATAAATTCACGACGCCATCTACCCGATCATTTCAAAATTAATTAAAGTTATCTAACTTCACGTTTATTTTTGACATTTATTTGACAATTAATTTGTTGACGTTGACTCAAAGTTTAATAATTTTTTAAAAAGATAATAATAATATCAATTAATTATTATTTATATGATATAGCTATTACGGAATAGATGGAGTGGTTCGTATTGTTTACTAGCGCATGCGTGCAATAATAATAATGTGTTTGTTGGGTGTTTTGCAGGATGTGTCACCGGAGTCCGGATTTGATAGTAGGTGTTGTTGAAGCGGTTCAGGGAGTGCGTGAAGTTAAAGGAAAAGTTCTTCGTTTCGGGGACGTTTCGGGGCCAGGAGGGAGAAGGTATTACACACTAAAAAGGTAAAAAAAATCATGATTTATCCCACCCTTAACCCCGTCCCTTTATCCTCAAAAAAAATCATCTCAAAACTAGATACAAGAGATTTTTGTTGACCTTGTCCTTGCGTTTACTAACCAATTGAAATCTCCTTCCCCCCAAGAACCCCTTATTTACATTTTTTAATTTAATTAAAATCTATTACGTTAATTCTATTTTTCGATTTTTCCTTCTAAAAAGAGCCGGAAATGGAACTCATCGTTTAATTTAAAGTTAGAGAAAAGTTACGGCCGTTTTGGGAATTCCTTGTTTTATTACGGGATAAAGTCCCCGTTTTCCCGTCATTTTTCTACGCTTTTTGAACTAATAATGAGATAAATGAGATTATTTTGAAAGAAAAAGTGTTAAAAAAATCTAATTCGAAGAAACCTTGACATAAAATGATCGTTGTTCGACTTAACGTACAAATAGCAATAAAAATTGCATTGTACTAATCAAGCTATTCGACTAAAATCAATACCACACCGAATAGTTTTACGGGTTTTGTTCGAATTTCAATAAAAACTCGTCCTAATTGAATGTTGTACTCTCAATTTGGCTTAATCTCCGGTTAAAAGTCCAAAAAGTGATTATGATTAACATACAATTCGTTTTGCTTTTAATTTTTTCTACTCATGACTCAATTTAAATCTCTTACAATTAGATGCTTTAAATGTACTATTTTTAGTATTTAATAATCTTTAGCTTAAAGGTTTGTTTTGAATGAAATCTGATTCATTATCTTGTTATTTAAACGATAATAACAAGATTATTTGTGCTAGATTTAATATTTCTTGCGTTATTTAATGATATAATAATCTTATATCATCGATTTTTTTATTTACACAAGAATACATAAAAAGGTGTTGATTTGTTTCTTAGAATTGTTGCTAAAAATTAAAATATTTCAAGAATATTCTTGGTATTTTACAAAGAATTTTGTTAATTATTTATTTGTTTTTTATGTTAAATGTTATGCAAACGGAATGAATTTGTGTTGTATTAAAAAAGGTCACATGAACTTTAGTCGCCCTGCAAAGTATAATTAATTTACGTGTTTGTTTCAATTATAATTTTAGCCATTTAATGTATATTTAATAATTTTGTTATGAATTTCGTTCATTTACTTTTCATTCAAGTTGATTTACCCATTAATTTTATTTGATAAACGTGGACTGAAATAAAACGCGGAATCACACGGCCGAGGTTATTTTTGATATAAAAGGAAATGATCTCTGAAGACGTCAATCATCACTTGAAAGTTTTTTTTGATATGCACTTAATATGTTGTGGATTGCCAAGGTGGTTGTGATGAATTCTTGTAGAATTAGCACTAGATCTAGAACTAGAATCATTCGGGTGTAGCCGTAAGTCTTTAAGACAACTACACCCGAATGGTTCTAGTTTTAGATCTAGTGTTGGTCCCAGTGACGGTGTTACATGATAATAAGTAGTACAAGATAATGATTATGATTGTATATTTGTGTCGAACTAAAAGAGATTTAGGTTTTGCTGCTCTATGCAGCAAATCTTGTAGCTAGATTTATATAGATTTATTTATAGATTTAGGTTTAGCCGTGCGTCTAAAGACGCACGGCTAAACCGAAACTTTCTAGTACTAGGTCTAGTGTTAGTTCTAGTTATAATTCTCATTTAACTATAAATTGTTGGAAGTTCTTCTGGATGGCTAAACCTTAACGTATCTAGTTCTTATTCTTATTCTGTGAAAAGTTGGATATTTTCAATTATCGTTTAGATCAGGTTCTGGGAAATACTCCCTAAAAGTAGTGGCTAGGCTGCGTTGATCTTAATTTGGTCAGGCAAACTTTCCTCTGAAGATTCCAAGAATTGTTTTGTACTAGGGAAATTACTAAGTGACTCGTTTTGAATCTTTACTGCCCAGATTTGACTATAGCACTAATCTTTGAACATGTTAACATTGTTTCCTTGCAAACTCAAGATTAACACATTCAAGTGTTCAAACACATCAGATAGGTAGGCAATTGAGCAAAGCCAAGAAAAGTTATGTGTCAAGAAGGAAGACACAAACTTCGTCTCTAAGTTCAAAAAATCTTGATATGAAAAAGCCATCTTACTTCCGCATCAATATCCAATCTCTTTGCACAATAAAGAAAATAATCTGGATTGCAGAAGCTTTAATGTAGTTGATGATTTTAACCACTTCGTTAAGTACCATTTGCAAAGGTTCAGACAATCTTTTGGCTTCTAATCCTTCACGATGAACACTGGTTACTGCTTTGATACGAGCTTGAAGTCCTATTTTATTGCTAGTCATTCATTTTGCTCAATTTGCACATTTTGAAAATCATTTAATGCAGTAAAAATACATTCTCCTATTGTATGAATTTTTCATTTTTACATTCTCCTTCGAAGATCTGGTTCTCCCACAAAGATCATGTGAACACAAACATTATACCTTTTTTTTATATGTCCGTAATGTTATCCAATTGTAGAGACTTTCTACTCATGGAAAGTCTAATCAGCAATTAAATCAGCATTGGCCCAAAAAAGACTCCAACACCTTAGGAAGCAATTTTCAAAATTGTGTAACATTTTTCTTTTATTGCCAAAAATAAATTATATGTACTTATAGTGTACATATAGACAATGGAGAAGCTTTAACATTGATAAATTATTAATCCCAACTTCTTGATTATGCATCTTCATCATCTAAGTCTAAGTCAAATAAATCACCGCATAATGATACAGATCAATCTCCTTTGAACTCTTTGAAAAACGCTTCCTTACAAGGCTTAAACTATTAATAGAACATCCGCTTCGAATTTAGAGAAATTCATAGTACAATATGGATCAAGTACACAAAATCTCATCGTAAAAGCTCTTGAGGGAAGAAAGATTTGCTCTGCTATATTTGTTGATGCTTGGGCTATAAGCATTGGATAAAGTGTAATAAATTTTTTGAATTTAATGAATTTATTCATGCTAATCTCCATCAGATAGCTTCTCTTACTTGAACAATTTAGGCCTACTCCTTTGGTTATCTGATGAAATTTAACTTAGATATAATATAATATAAGATAAGCTAATGTTATGTCTTTTTGGGGTTTGAGAGGTTTTCATCGACTAATAAATTTGTCAAAAACTCAAATTCGTCCAATCTCTTGTAGTTTCTAATAGGCCATAGATACTTTGTTCTTTTTCTCAATTTAGTGCTTTTTTTTAAAAAGAAGTTATTGCCCATACATGTTAGCTACAAGATTTGCTGCATACCATAGCAGTGTTCTTCAACCTGTTCTGCGTAACTTTAGGGTTCCACAAATCAATGCAGAAGATTTCACGACGAATTACAGGTATGTCAGGTTTCTGCGAGTCATAATTAGTTAATTGTTTGCAACACCACATTAAAATCTATATATGTGAATGGAATCAGTCCATTTTGGATCAAATTAATGGATGAATACGCAGATATTTCCAAATTCGCAATAAAAGGATTGGTGCCTTTCGTGACAACCTATCTCTGTGAAATTTTGTCCATATTGATGACTCGATAGGAGCCTAATTATCTGTATAAAAGAGGGGTTCGAAGAAAATAAGAAACTGCCATCGTTAGACTTTATCTGATAATGGTTTATGTATTTTGGGATAATTATAAACAATTTTTATTCATGACTTTTATTCCTATCTATTTTGGTTCTAGAGTTAAGACCTATGCTTACAACCAAAATTGTCGATTTTGATATTTTGACGTTTTCTGTTACATACATAAAGAACTGTTATTGTTAGACTTCATCTGGTAAATGATTATGTATTTTGGGATAATTATGAACAATTTTTATTAATAACTTTTATTTCTATCTACTTTGGTTCTCGAGTTATAACCTATGCTTACAACCAAAATTGTCGATTTTAACATTTTGATATTTCTTGCTACATGCATAAAGACCTGTCATTGTTAGACTTTATCTAGTGATGGATTACGTGTTTTGGGATAATTATGAACAATTTTTGTAAATAGCATTTATTTATATTTGTTTTGGTTCTCGAGTTACAACTTGTTTATTACCAAATTTGTCGATTTTGACATTTTGTCATTTCCTGCTACATGCATAAGGAACTGCCGTCGTTAGACTTTATCTGATAATTGTTTATGTATTTTGGGATAATTATGAACAATTTTTATTAATTACATTTATTTCTATCTATTTTGGTTCTCGAGTTAAGACCTATGCTTACAACCAAAATTGTCAATTTAGACATTTTGATATTTCTTGCTACATACATAAAGACCTCTCATTGTTAGACTTCATCTGGTAAATGATTATGTATTTTGGGATAATTATGAACAATTTTTGTTAATAGCATTTATTTATATTTGTTTTGCTTCTCGAGTTACAACCTATGTTTATTACCAAATTTGTCGATTTTGACATTGTTATTTCCTGCTACATGCATAAGGAGCTGTCATCGTTAGACTTTATCTGATAATGGTTTATGTATTTTGGGATAATTATAAACAATTTTTATTCATGACTTTTATTCCTATCTATTTTGGTTCTAGAGTTAAGACCTATGCTTACAACCAAAATTGTCGATTTTGATATTTTGATGTTTTCTGTTACATACATAAAGAACTGTTATTGTTAGACTTCATCTGGTAAATGATTATGTATTTTGGGATAATTATGAACAATTTTTATTAATAACTTTTATTTCTATCTAGTTTGGTTCTCGAGTTATAACCTATGCTTACACCCAAAATTGTCAACAATTTATTTTAATGACTTTTATTTCTATCTATTTTGGTTCTCGAGTTAAGACCTATGCTTACAACCAAAATTGTCAACTTTGACATTTTGATGTTTCCTGTTACATACATAAAGAACTGTTATTGTTAGACTTTATCTGGTAACTGATTATGTATTTTGGGATAATTATGAACAATTTATATTAATGACTTTTATTTCTATCTATTTTGGTTCTCGAGTTAAGACCTATGCTTACAACCTATATTGTCGATTTTGACATTTTGATATTTCTTGCTACCTACATAAAGAACTGTTATTGTCAGACTTTATCTGGTAACTGATTATGTATTTTGGGATAATTATGAACAATTTATATTAATGACTTTTATTTCTATCTATTTTGGTTCTCGAGTTAAGACCTATGCTTACAACC
Organism: Onthophagus sagittarius; assembly: GCA_036711965.1. Classification (NCBI taxonomy): domain Eukaryota; kingdom Metazoa; phylum Arthropoda; class Insecta; order Coleoptera; family Scarabaeidae; genus Onthophagus; species Onthophagus sagittarius. The sequence continues at coordinate 16,896,382 of JASERS010000010.1, read as the reverse complement.
AAAATTGTCAACTTTGACATTTTGATGTTTCCTGTTACATACATAAAGAACTGTTATTGTTAGACTTTATCTGGTAACTGATTATGTATTTTGGGATAATTATGAACAATTTATATTAATGACTTTTATTTCTATCTATTTTGGTTCTCGAGTTAAGACCTATGCTTACAACCAAAATTGTCAACTTTGACATTTTGATGTTTCCTGTTACATACATAAAGAACTGTTATTGTTAGACTTCATCTGGTAAACGATTATGTATTTTGGGATAATTATGAACAATTTTTATTAATAACTTTTATTTCTATCTAGTTTGGTTCTCGAGTTATAACCTATGCTTACACCCAAAATTGTCAACAATTTATTTTAATGACTTTTATTTCTATCTATTTTGGTTCTCGAGTTAAGACCTATGCTTACAACCAAAATTGTCAACTTTGACATTTTGATGTTTCCTGTTACATACATAAAGAACTGTTATTGTTAGACTTTATCTGGTAACTGATTATGTATTTTGGGATAATTATGAACAATTTATATTAATGACTTTTATTTCTATCTATTTTGGTTCTCGAGTTAAGACCTATGCTTACAACCAAAATTGTCAACTTTGACATTTTGATGTTTCCTGTTACATACATAAAGAACTGTTATTGTTAGACTTTATCTGGTAACTGATTATGTATTTTGGGATAATTATGAACAATTTATATTAATGACTTTTATTTCTATCTATTTTGGTTCTCGAGTTAAGACCTATGCTTACAACCAAAATTGTCAACTTTGACATTTTGATGTTTCCTGTTACATACATAAAGAACTGTTATTGTTAGACTTTATCTGGTAACTGATTATGTATTTTGGGATAATTATGAACAATTTATATTAATGACTTTTATTTCTATCTATTTTGGTTCTCGAGTTAAGACCTATGCTTACAACCAAAATTGTCAACTTTGACATTTTGATGTTTCCTGTTACATACATAAAGAACTGTTATTGTTAGACTTTATCTGGTAACTGATTATGTATTTTGGGATAATTATGAACAATTTATATTAACGACTTTTATTTCTATCTATTTTGGTTCTCGAGTTAAGACCTATGCTTACAACCAAAATTGTCAACTTTGACATTTTGATGTTTCCTGTTACATACATAAAGAACTGTTATTGTTAGACTTTATCTGGTAACTGATTATGTATTTTGGGATAATTATGAACAATTTATATTAATGACTTTTATTTCTATCTATTTTGGTTCTCGAGTTAAGACCTATGCTTACAACCAAAATTGTCAACTTTGACATTTTGATGTTTCCTGTTACATACATAAAGAACTGTTATTGTTAGACTTTATCTGGTAACTGATTATGTATTTTGGGATAATTATGAACAATTTATATTAATGACTTTTATTTCTATCTATTTTGGTTCTCGAGTTAAGACCTATGCTTACAACCAAAATTGTCAACTTTGACATTTTGATGTTTCCTGTTACATACATAAAGAACTGTTATTGTTAGACTTCATCTGGTAAATGATTATGTATTTTGGGATAATTATGAACAATTTTTATTAATAACTTTTATTTCTATCTAGTTTGGTTCTCGAGTTATAACCTATGCTTACACCCAAAATTGCCAACAATTTATTTTAATGACTTTTATTTCTATCTATTTTGGTTCTCGAGTTAAGACCTATGCTTACAACCAAAATTGTCAACTTTGACATTTTGATGTTTCCTGTTACATACATAAAGAACTGTTATTGTTAGACTTTATCTGGTAACTGATTATGTATTTTGGGATAATTATGAACAATTTATATTAATGACTTTTATTTCTATCTATTTTGGTTCTCGAGTTAAGACCTATGCTTACAACCAAAATTGTCAACTTTGACATTTTGATGTTTCCTGTTACATACATAAAGAACTGTTATTGTTAGACTTTATCTGGTAACTGATTATGTATTTTGGGATAATTATGAACAATTTATATTAATGACTTTTATTTCTATCTATTTTGGTTCTCGAGTTAAGACCTATGCTTACAACCAAAATTGTCAACTTTGACATTTTGATGTTTCCTGTTACATACATAAAGAACTGTTATTGTTAGACTTTATCTGGTAACTGATTATGTATTTTGGGATAATTATGAACAATTTATATTAATGACTTTTATTTCTATCTATTTTGGTTCTCGAGTTAAGACCTATGCTTACAACCTATATTGTCGATTTTGACATTTTGATATTTCTTGCTACCTACATAAAGAACTGTTATTGTCAGACTTTATCTGGTAACTGATTATGTATTTTGGGATAATTATGAACAATTTTTATTAATAACTTTTATATCTATCTATTTTGGTTCTCAAGTTAAGACCTATGCTTACAACCAAAATTGTCGATTTTGATATATCTTGCTACATATACAAAGAACTGTCATTATTAGACTTGGCTTTATCTAGTAATGGATTATGTGTTTTGGAATAATTATGAACAATTTTTATTAATTATATTTATTTCTATCTATTTTGGTTCTCGAGTTAAGACCTACGTTTATAACCAAAACTATCGACTTTGACATTGTGATACTTTCTGCTACATACATAAAGAACTGCCATCGTTAGACGTTATCTGGTAATGGATTATGTATTTTGGGATAATTATGAACAATTTTTATTAATAATATTTATTTCTATCTATTTTAGTTCTCGAGTTACGACTTATGTTTCAAAATAATTGATTTTGACGTTTTGATACTTCCTTCTACTTACATAAGGAATTGTCATCTTTTTCTTTTGTAATCAGAATCAACTTTCTTTGGTTCCAACAACCTTAACAACCATTCTTCACCATTTCATCCAATAATTCTTAAGTATAAAGTTTATGCATTTAGTTACATCATTTTTTTTTTGTATTTTTTTCATTTGCTGTGACTTCTCCGAAGCTGAACGTATTTCGGAATTAATAAGCCATAAAATCTCGAGCGATTAGACGAATACAGTAACAACTTCATCTTCATAATTAAAGACCTTGCAAAATTTTTCCATAATTTATTTTAGTAACGTATAAATAAATTAGTTTCGATTTGAAGTTTATTTTTATCAATTCAAATACTTCCTCGGAAAATCTAACTTTAAAACTTTAATTTATCTCCCCTTCTTTTTGATTTATAACCTTTTCAGTATAAATCCTGAAATCTTCAATCGCGGAGCGAAGCACGAACGGTCACCAGATCAATCCAACTTTTAATGCACCAAACGGTAACGTCGCGACATTACAAATATAATAACATTGTCACGCAATTCTAAAAGAGTCCATTTTAAATCTCATTTCAACTCTTTATCGATCAAGGAATAAAGAATAAAGAAAAAAGTGGGAAGAAAATCGATTTTTTTAACCCAACATCTTTAATAATTAAATTTAAGGTGGCAATTTAATAATTTTTTTAAATATCGCCGGTTGATTTCATTCATGCGTTGCGGACGCCCGTGAATGGGTGACCCATTTGAAGTTCGTGAAACCAGCGACCTTATTCCGGCCGTCGGATGCCGGAAATTGGGTCGAGCGTGTAATGACGTCATCGGCGATCGTCCCGTGACGTTTTCTTCGTCGTCACAGTAACCGGATGCTGGATCGAATCTATTTAAATCGAATAATAGCCGTTTAACTTTATTGATCTTCTCTCCAAAACATATACTCTTTTTTTGTCGAACTTTATATCTAAATTTTAAATGTCACGTTTAACTTTGATCTATATTTAGATTGAGTTTTAGGGGTGAAACGTTTTGAACTTTCGGTGTAGGTGTAAGGAGTATGTTAGTTTCAAGTTGTTGGGTAAAGATAGGTTAAAATCGAAGTTTGTCGGTGATGTGACCTTTTATAACTTCTCTTTGCCGAAATCTTTTTGTAACGATCGGATTCATTTCGAGTTGAGTGTTGTTTTATCGTTTCCACTTGACGGGGACGGAGCTAGACGAAATTGACGTCAATGATTTTTAAAATTACCGGTAAAATTACTTACGTATTTGTAAATGTTTCGTTTCATTTCAGTTACAAGGTCGATTCGATGTACGCACATCTATGTAGCGAATTATCTACATATTAGTTTCAGCGATATTTTTAGATTTAATAAATACAGCAAAACCTCGTATGATTGATTTCTTATACAGCGTTTTATTGAAGATACATTAAAAATTGAGATTTTTTTGAGACCATTATAATTAATTGTGTTACAATTTGTAAAAGCAAATTTCTCAGAAAATCCTTTGATTTATTGCGACTTCTTTTGGATGCTTTTTGCAGATAAGTTTGGTTTCATCTCTGATTAAAACGTTTAATTGTCAAAGAGGAAAAGTCGTAACGATACTTCTGGAGTCCTATATGATTATTAAAGTCAAAATCTCCAACTATTTTTCCATAAGCACTGAATCTTCTACGTTGTTGATTGTCTAGATTTCCTTATCTATATTTTTTATTGTATAAAAAACATGACGTTTATGACACGATTGAAACCATATAAGGCACGATTTCTCAACGTCTTCTTAGACAGTCAACCCAAATCAACCCAACTCTCTTATCAATAATGAATATTATCCTTTTTATCCTCCAAACCACCATAAGTTCTGTGATTTTTGGGGCGCAAAATGCTCTATGCTTGTAATGCTTCGATTATTTGGAGATACTTCACACAGTTTTGGAAGATGAGGTGGCTAAAATGATGGTAAAATATATATAGGAAAGTTGGATTAAGTTTGATTAAGTTGGCTTGCAAGAAGAATAAAATTAAATATTCCCATAAATATTGCGTTAAACGTAATAAGTATTGTTTTGTGTTGAAGTCGGCCGAGATTTTCTAGATTTTGTGGAACGACCTATTCAAGTTAGACTTTTTTGCAATCCAACTCAACCAAACCCGACCCAACCCAACTCCATTATCTATACTGGATATTAAGAGAATTGGGTTGGGTCGGATATGGTTAAGTTGGATAAAATTGGACCAGTTTCTCTATAAAATTGTCAATTTTATCTTTTGATATAAGAGATCGTTTTTAGCTTAATCTGACTTGACCATGTAAGAAGATTATCTTATCAGCACTTTTTCATCTTTTTGTAAACAATGGTAAATTTTTTCATATCATATGACAATCGTCGGTACAATTTGTAAAAATCGAAACGAAATGCTAACTATCTTAGCCACTATGAAAAAATTGGCAAGAACATCATCTAGTCTTTAGTTGCCATTTTTCGAATTTCTGACATGAAGATATTTGGTATTATGCCACCGGTATTCAGTCTTTAATTAACAATTTATTGGAGTATAGGAATAAGTCAAAAGACTTACTGTCAAAAGACAGCATTTTAACTTTTTCAGGGGCAATACAGTATAAAGTCTTCTGACAGCATTTCTGGAAGCATTTGAAAGCTTTTGGAAGTAAAATCAAGTTTTCTAGAGGCAATGTCGAATCTTCATTTTAAGTCTTGGAACAGTGTAAAATCTCCTAGAAGCATTATTAAGACTTCCAGGGGTAGTATCACATCTTTTGAAAACAGTTCAAGCCATCTGGCAGACTTCCAGAGGCAATATCGAGTCTTCTGGAAGTATTTCAAATATTCTAGAAGCATTTCAATTTTTCTGAATGCATTTCTGGGCTTCTGGATGCATTTCAGGTCTTCTGGATGTATTTCAGGTCTTCTGGATACATTTCAAATTTTTTAGATACATTTCAAATCTTTTGGATACATTTGAAATCTTTTGGATACATTTCAAATCTTTTGGATACATTTCAAATCTTTTGGAAGTAGTTACAGATCATCTGGAAGCAGTATTAAGTTTTTGGAAATCTTCTGGAAATAACATCAAGTCTTCTAGAAGCAGTTCAAACTTTCTGGAAGCATTTCAAGTCTTTTGGAAACAGTATTAAGTCTTCCAGAGGCAGTATCGAGTCATTTGAAAGCAGTTTAAGTCTTCTGAAAATATTTCAAGTCTTCTCGAAACAATATCAAGTCTTTTGGAAATATTTCAAGTTTACTAAAAGCAGTGTCACGCTTCTTAGAAGCAGCGCTATATCTTCCAGGGCCAGTATTTTGTCTTATCTAGCTTTTTAAGGGTTTAAAGTTTTTTGCAAGCAATATCAAGTTTTAGAAGCAAATTTTTTGTCAAATCTGCTAGAAGTGTTATCATGTCTTCTAGAAGCATTTCAGGTCTTCTGGAAGCAGTATCAAGCTATGAATTCGGTGATTATGTGAATGGGTTTTTATTTGATGAAATGGGAAAATTTTTGAAAAGACTAAAGATTATTATTGCTTGATATTGTGTCAATTTGATACATAAAGTCCGGATTTGGTTCTAGAGACCAGGTCCAGATGAGGGTTAAGACAGCCAAATCTAAATAATTCTAGTTCTAAAGCTAGTGTTATTTCAATAGGAATATAGAACAACTTAGCATTATCTAGTGCTACTTATCATTATTAAGACTGTCACTAGAACTTACACTAGATCTAGAACTAGAATCGATCGGGTTTAGCCAAACATCTCTTAAAACGGCTATACCTGAATAATTCTAGTTCTAGATCTAGACTTAGTAAAATACAAATCGACAATAACTTGGCTATGCGGAACAAATAAAACTAGAACTAACATTAGACCTAGTACCAGAAATGTTTCTGGTTAAAAATTTTCTGGTGCTAGGTCTAGTATTAGTTCTAGTTTTAATTCACTAGGAATGTAGAATAACTAATCATTATCTAGTACTACTTATTATCATCTAACACCGTCACTGCTAGAATCATCTAGCTAGAATCATTATTATCTAAATCATTACTAGATCTAGAATCATTCGGGTATAGCCGTCTTAAGACACGTACGGCTACATCCGAATGATTCTAGTTCTAGATCTAGTGTTGGTCCCAGTGACGGTCTTAGATAATGATAAGCCATGATCTAGAATTAGAATCATTATTATCTAAATCATTATTAGAACTAGAATCATTCAGCCGTAGGTCTCTTAAGACGGCTACACCCGAATGATTCTAGTTCTAGATCTAGTGTTGGTCCCAGTGACGGTGTTAGATAATAATAAATCATGATCTAGAATTAGAATCAATATTATCTAAATCATTACTAGATCTAGAACTAGAATCATTCGGGTGTAGCCGTCTTAAGAGACGTACGGCTATACCCGAATGATTCTAGTTCTAGATCTAGTTTTGGTCTCAGTGACGGTGTTAGATAATAATAAGCCATGATCTAGAATTAGAATCATTATTATCTAAATCATTACTGTATCTAGAATTAGAATCATTCGGGTGTAGCCGTACGTCTCTTAAGATGGCTACACCCGAATGATTCTAGTTCTAAATCTAGTGTTGGTCCCAGTGACGGTGTTAGATAATAGTAAGCCGTGATCTAGAATTAGAATCATTATTATCTAAATCATTACTAGATCTAGAACTAGAATCATTCGGGTGTAGCCGTACGTCTCTTAAGACGGCTACACCCGAATGATTCTAGTTCTAAATCTAGTGTTGGTCCCAGTGACGGTGTTAGATAATAATAAGCCATGATCTAGAATTAGAATCATTATTATCTAAATCATTACTAGATCTAGAACTAGAATCATTCGGGTGTAGCTGTACGTCTCTTGAGACGGCTACACCCGAATAATTCTAGTTCTAAATCTAGTGTTGGTCCCAGTGACGGTGTTAGATAATAGTAAGCCGTGATCTAGAATTAGAATCATTATTATCTAAATCATTACTAGATCTAGAACTAGAATCATTCGGGTGTAGCCGTACGTCTCTTAAGACGGCTACACCCGAATAATTCTAGTTCTAAATCTAGTGTTGGTCCCAGTGACGGTGTTAGATAATAATAAGCCATGATCTAGAATTAGAATCATTATTATCTAAATCATTACTATATCTAGAACTAGAATCATTCGGGTGTAGCCGTACGTCTCTTAAGACGGCTACACCCGAATGATTCTAGTTCCAGATCTAGTGTTGGTCCCAGTGACAGTATTAGATAATAATAAGCCATGATCTAGAATTAGAATCATTATTATCTAAATCATTACTAGATCTAGAACTAGAATCATTCGGGTGTAGATTCTAGTTCTAGGTGTAGTAGTGATTTAGGTAATAATGATTCTAGTTAAATGATAGATCTAGTGTTGGTCCCAGTGATGGTGTTAGATAATAATAGACTATGATCTAAAATTACAATCATCATGATCTAAATCATTACTAGATCTAGAACCGGAATCATTCGAGTGTAGCCATCTTAAGAGATGTACGGCTACATTTGAATGATTCTAGTTCTAGATCTAGTGTTGGTCTCAGTGACGGTGTTAGATAATAATAAGCCATGATCTAGAACTGGAATCATTATTGTCTAAATCATTACTAGATCTAGAACTAGGATCATTCGGGTGTAGCCGTACGTCTCTTAAAACGGCTACACGCAAATAATTTTAGTTCTAGATCTAGTCTTAGTACAATATTAATACACCAAATTGCAAAGCAAATAAAATTAGAACTAACACTAGACTACTCTAGCGTTGGTTCCAGTTTTAATTCTCTGGGAATTTAGAATAACGTATCATTATCTAGTGCTACTTATTATTATCTAAAACCGCCATTGGGACCAACACAAGATCTAGAACTAGAATCATTCGGGTGTAGCCATACGTTTCTTAAGACGGCTACACCCTAATGATTCCAGTTCTAGATCTAGTGTTAGTATAATACAAATACACAATAACTTTTCGTCACACTTAAGTTATACTGTTGGGTTGAGGTGTTATCTAGAATCTAGAATCCTAGTTCTTCTAAGTTTAATGTTAATTCTTAACACTTTTATTTTAGTGTATGTACTTAATAATAATTTCTTTGCATTTATTTATTCAGTTTGTAAATGAGGAATATTTAAAAATATGGGTAGCCGGTCAAAGTTGCATTAGAAATCAATAAGAACCGAACAACGGGTAGTTAATGTATTATCCACTGGACGGAAAAGAATTCCCCTTTGACCCGGTTTTTAGCCATGCATACGCGAGGTCGCCCGCCCTTTCGCGTTTATTCTCCGTTCAAGTGGTGTTATACACGTTCTATAAACCTCAATCACACCCCCGTCCCGATTCACCTCCCAGGGCCATAGAATTTGAGTGACAGCTTTATAGGTCATTGAATAATAACCCTACTTAAATCTTCTTCATTCTTCAGACAACCTTAAATTATTTAATAATAAGAATTAATACGAATCTGAAAAACAACTCATTCATTGTGTATTGAAAGAAACGACTTCTGTTGCAACTATTTCTCTTAATATAACGAACAAAAATGATAAGTTATCGTATTAAAAACAAACATATCCACGCTTATTCCGAGGTCGTAAATACGGTTGTATGATGTTATCGGGCAAAAACATTTATGATTTCGTAAAAGTAATTAAGTTAAAGTGACCTAAATAAATTACTTTTTATTAAAAAAATAATATTTAGTATTAATGTTGTCATCTTTTTTTTCATTTTCAGTATACCTTGATGAGGATTATTATGAACCAAGAACCCCTTGGGGTCGCCCCCGATGTCATCGGTCCCGCGGGACTTCCTAGGTGGAGCGAGGTGCCGGCCCCGCCGTTTTTAACCGATTATAGTGCCCTGGGAGATATCCCCGCTCATTCTACGGCCCCGTTTCAATACGATCCAGAAATCAATCACAAAATCATCTTATGGTAATATCATCATTAATGATTAAATTATTATTAAATTATATTTTTAAATTTATATAATCGATACAAAAAACAAACCTGAGGAGATTTCTCGAGCAAAAAAAAAGTAAAAAAAAAATAGAGGCAATAAGGGATTTGAAAAGACGTAGAAGGACGCCCACTATATTATTTAGCGAAAGGCCGTGCCGCCCCCGCGAACTCATTTTGTATCCTTGTCCCGGCGAGAGCGTCCGTCAACCCGCCTTATACTACACACGGAGAAACGGTGCATTTCAAAACGTCCATTTCCGTTCGAATAGAAAACGCGGTCGCGTATCAAATCGACAGAACCGGGTTTAAACCTTACCCGCACTTCACTCCCCACGCAATGACATCGTTTATAGAAACCCAATTCCGCGTGTTCGCTTCGTTATTGATATTATGCGTATGACCCGCACACGGTTTTGTTATGTAACTCGGTAAATGATAGTTTTAACGAAATGAATATAGAATATATCAATATCGTCTTAATATATTTATTATACATAAGTATATTATGTAATGGATAAAAGGGAGATTTAATATTTTAAGGAAAATTGTCACCTAAAATGATGGTTAATTTAATATTAAGATTATTAGATTATCTGTTATCTGTGCCAAAAGTCAAGACATCTCAATTTAGAGATCGGTATCTATGTTACTCATCATCTCCAAGTTATTATTTAGCGGTGCGTCTGAAGGCGCTTCTAGTTTTAACTCACTAGCGATGTGGAATAACTAATCACTATCCAATGCTACGTATTATTATCTAAATCGTCACTGGGACCAACACTAGATCTAGAACTAGAATCATTCGGGTGTAGCCGTCTTAAGAGACGTGCGGCTACACCCGAATGATTCTAGTTCTAGATCTAGTGTTAGTACAACATAAATACATAATAACTTGGAGATGAGTAACATATAAAACTAGAACTAACACTAGACCTAGAACCAGAAATGTTTGGGTTTAGCCGTGCGTCTTCAGACGCACGGCTAAGCCCAAATTTAGAACCAGAAATGTTTGGGCTTAGCCGTGAAGACGCACGGCTAAACCCAAACATTTCTGGTTCTAGGTCTAGTGTTAGTTCTAGTTTTAACTCACTAGCGATGTGGAATAGCTAATCACTATCCAATCCTATGTATTATTATCTAAATCGTCACTGGGACCAACACTATATCTAGAACTAGAATCATTCGGGTGTAGCCGTCTTAAGAGACGTGCGGCTACACTCGAATGATTCTAGTTCTAGATCTAGTGTTAGTACAACATAAATACACAATAACTTGGAGATGAGTAACATATAAAGTTCATATAAAGTTTGTTTCAAACATTTCTGGTTCTAGTTCTAGTTTTAACTCACTAGCGATGTGGAATAACTAATCACTATCCAATGCTATTTATTATTATCTAACACCGTCACTGAGACCAGCACAAGATCTAGAACTAGAATCATTCGAGTGTAGCCATCTTAAGAGACGTACCGCTACACTCTAATGATTCTAGTTCTAGATCTAGTGTTAGTACAACATAAATACACAATAACTTAGCGACGTCTTCAGACGCACAGTTTAATCGCTGGTATTTAGAATGTTTCGTCAGTACATTAAGGTATAAAAGTAATAACGTAGCAATGTTTTAGTGAACTAAAAGTTTTGATTTTGTCAAAAGTTTTCTGAAGTTTTGATATAGAAACAGCTCAAAAAGCGTTATAGTTCAAAAACGTTATAGTTGGTACAAAACTAGAACAATTCTTTAGCATGAAGATGTTTTATTTGTCAGTATGTCCGCAGGCTGCCTACATGGATCTTTTCCTGATTGCTAGATCACTAGATCTATCAGAAAACATTCACTGTTTTCTTTTTCAAAAAATAGGAATGTATATGAGCAACGTATATCAAAAAAGGAATGTTGTAATCATGCTCAATTACACTTAATCAACTTTTTTGCAGTTACTAAGTTTACTATGGGCACTATCCATTATATATTTTGGGAGTAGTTCAAGTCTTCTGGAAGTCTTCTGGAAGCATTTCAAGTTTTCTGGAAACAATATCAAGTGTTTTGGAAATAATATCAAATGTTTTGGAAACAATATCAAATGTTTTGAAAAGAATATCAAATGTTTTGAAACAGTATCAAGTCTTCTAGGGGCAGTATCAAGCCTTCTAGAAGCATTTCATGTATTCTAAAAAGCAAAATGAACTCCTCTCACACATTACAGGTATTCTGAAAATATTTCAAGTCTATTGGAAGCAAATTAAGTCCTCTACAAGCAATATTAAGTCCTCTAGAAGCAATATCAAGTCTTTTAGAAGCAATTGAAATTTTCTGGAACCATTGTAAGTCTTCTGGAAGCAATATCAGGTGTTTTAGAAACAATATCAAGTCTTCTAGAAGCTTGATATGACAGTATTTCAAGTCTTTTTGAAACGACATCAAATCTTCTAAAAGCATTTCAAGTCTTCTGGCAGCACTATTAACTTTTTCAGATGCAGTGTCAAATCTTCTGGAAGCAATATCAAATTTTTGAAAAGCAGTAATCAATATCATCAAGTCGGCAATATCATCAGGTCTTCTGATGCATTCTTTTAAAATCTTCTAAAATCAATATCAAGTTCTTTGGAAGCATTTCAACTCTTCTGGAAGCATTTCATGTATTGTAGAAGCAATATGAAGTCTTCTCATACATTACAAGTATTCTGGAAACATTTCAAATCTTTTGGAAGCAATATTAGGTTCTCTAGAAACAGTATCAAGTGTTTTAGAAGAAATTGAAATTTTTGGAACCTTCTGGAATCAATATCAAGTGTTTTAGATGCATACTGCATCTAAGGGCAGTTTCAAACGTTTTGAAATCAATAGTATGTCTTCTAAATGTACTATCATATTTTCTAGAAGTAGTTCAATTCTTCCAGGAGCAATATCAAGTCTTTTGGAAGCAATATTAAGTCTTCGAGAAGCAGTATGAAGTCTTCTAGAAGCATTTCAAGTTTTCCAAAAGCGATATCAAGTTCTCTGGAAGCATTTCAAATCTTTTAAAAGCAATATTAACTTCTTTGAGGCATTACAAGTATGCAAATATTTCAAGTTTTTCGGAAGCAATTTCAGGTCCTTTAGAAGAAGTATTAAGTCTTCTATGGGCAGTATCACGTCTTTTGGAAGTAGTTCAAGTTTTCTCGAACTGTTGTAAGTCTTCTGGAAGCAATATCAAATGTTTTAAAAACAGTATCAAATCTCTAGAATCCCTCTAGAATCGTTTCAAGTCTTCCAGAAGCAACATCAAATCCTCTAATCTTCTAGGAGCACTATTATATCTTCTAGATTTATTATCAAATCTTCTGGCAGCAATATTAAATCTTTGAAAACCAGTATGAAGTTTTTTGGAAGCATTTCAAGTCTTTCAAAGGCAATATCAAGTTTTTTGGAAGTATTTGAAGTCTTCTAGAAGCAATATCAAGTCTTTTGGAAGCAATATAAGTCTTCGAGAAGCAGTATGAAGTCTTCTAGAAGCATTTCAAGTTTTCCAAAAGCGATATCAAGTTCTCTGGAAGCATTTCAAATCTTTTAGAAGCAATATTAAGTTCTTTGAGGCATTACAAGTATGCAAACATTTCAAGTCTTTTGGAAGCAATATCAGGTCCTTTAGAAGAAGTATTAAGTCTTCTATGGGCAGTATCACGTCTTTTGGAAGTAGTTCAAGTTTTCTCGAACTGTTGTACGTCTTCTGGAAGCAATATCAAATGTTTAAAAACAGTATCAAATCTCTAGAATCCCTTTAGAATCGTTTCAAGATATTAAGTCCTTTGAGGCATTACAAGTATGCAAACATTTCAAGTCTTTTGGAATCAATATCAGGTCCTTTAGAAAAAGTTTTCTATGCTCAGTATCACGTTTTTAGGAAGTAATTCAAGTTTTCTGGAACTATTGTAAGTCTTCTGGAAGTAATATCAAGTGTCTTAAAAACGGTTTCAAATCTTCTAGAGGCAGTATCAAGCCCTCTAGAATCGTTTCAAGTCTTCCAGAAGCGCCTTGATGTTGCTTCTTCTATCCTCTCTTTTGGGAGCACTATTAACTCCTCTAGATTCAGTATTAAATCTTCTGGCAGCAATATCAAATCTTTAAAGGCAGTATGAAATTTTTTGGAAGCATTTCAAGTCTTCCAAAGGCAATATCAAGCTTTTTGGAAGCATTTCAAGTCTTTCAAAGGCAATATCAAGCTTTTTGGAAGTGTTTCAAGTCTTCTAGAAGCAGCATCAAGCCTTCTGATGCATTACAAAGATTCTGGAAACATTTCAAATCTTCTGAAAGCATCACAACCTCTATAAGCAATTTAAACTTTATACTTTCCATGAGCAGTATCAAGTTCAGTTCAAGTATTCTAGAACCATTGCAAATCTGTGAGAAACATAAATAGGTTCTTTTTTAAATGATTTAAATAGTTTTAGTAATGATTTTTTTCTTTTAAAATGGGATTCCTCAAATAATATACATGTTTTATTTGTTTAAAACACAATCTTTAAACTAAAACCTGTATTTTGTTTAAAACATTAAAAAATATATTTTTTCCAACCCTGGTTTTTATAATTATTTCTAATCTTGCACAGCTCAAGATGTTTTAGCTCATATTTTTAGGAAAAATGAACAAAATTATATTTCATTTTATTGTTTTTTCTTTTTGGTCTCAAGAGAAGATAGATTTAGATTTAGTATTCCAGCCAAAATTAAATCTAGAACTAAAAAATCGTGTTCAATCATTTAAAAATTTCTTATAATTTCTAATTCCAATGTTATTATTGATTCTAATCCAACAATTAAGTTTTAGCATATACAACTTTCTATGTTAATAAATGATTAAGAGATCAGTTAAGACATGAAATATTCATTAATATGTCTGGTACTTAATCATCCTTAACATGCGTTTTTAAACGTTCATAATTATAAATAAAATAGCAGCAGAAACATTATAATTTACATTTATTTAAATCAACTGGCAATCTTATAATCATTAAATGTGTTTTTTATTTTTGCAATTCAAGGTCTGGTGATATATCTTCCTTACAAGTAGACGCAATAGTAAACTCGACTAATGAATCTATGACTGACAGCAACCCAATTAGCGATAGGATATTCGAAAGAGCTGGTCCCGGATTAAAAGAAGAAATAAGTTTGGATATAAGAGGTAAATAATTAACTTTTTTTGTTTAATATTTTTTATTAATCTTTATTTATATCTTTTTAGAGTGTGGTACCGGAGAAGTTAGAGTGACCCAAGGTTACGAATTACCGGCCCGTTACATAGTACACACAGTGGGTCCCAAATACAACATCAAGTGCCAGACTGCCGCCGAAAATACTTTACATTCCTGTTATAGGTGAGCAGATTATGATTTATCGCTTTTTATCCAATCGGGAAAAAGATCCGATAAGAAATAACGTTTTCCCAACTCAATTTATTTAACACCGCCTTTGTTTTAGGAATGTGCTGCAAAAATCCCGCGAACTCGGGATTCATTCCATAGCTTTGTGTTCTATCAATTCCGTAAAGAGAAATTATCCACCCGATGAGGGTTCCCATATAGCTTTACGTAAGTTTTTTTAATTTATCATTTAAAAATAAACTAAAAGCGGTTATGTTTAGTTTTTATTTGTTGTAATTCAACTGGTTATATTGATATATTTAATTTAAATTAATTTATCTTTTTTACGTTCAATCAGCGCCATCTCTTAGATTTAACTGTTATTAATCGATTTGTGCAAATTCTTATTTGCACAAATCTTATTTATAATTTTGATTATAAATTAAAACATTTATTTATTATAAATTAAATTTATTACCATTTTATTATAAATATGTTTTAATTTATACAAAAATTATTATCTTATTAAAAAAATTAATCTCAAATCAAAATTAATCATGTCTTGCATATTGGGTTGCATATATATAATTGTTAATTATTTATATTATATTTTTTTAAATTAACTTTAATTTTAATTATAAATTAAAACATTTATTTATTATAAATTAAATTTATCATTATTTTATTATAAATGTTTTAATTTATACTAAAATTATTATCTTATTAAAAAAATTAATCTCAAATCAAATTAATCATATCTTGCATATTGGGTTGCATATATATATTTGTTAATTATTTATATTATATTTTTTTAAATTAACTTTAATTTTTATTATAAATTAAGACATTTATTTATTATAAATTAAATTTATTATTATTTTATTATAAATGTTTTAATTTATACAAAAATTATTATCTTATTAAAAAAATTAATCTCAAATCAAAATTAATCATATCTTGCATATTGGGTTGCATATATATATTTTTTAATTATTTATATTATATATTTTTTAATTAATTTAATTTTTTTAAACCATTTTAGGAACCGTAAGAAGATTTTTGGAGAAATTCGGCAGCTCTTTAGACATCGTAATATTCGTAGTGGACGCAACCGACATCGGTATATACGAGGTACTTCTTCCTTTGTACTTCCCCCGATCGAAACTGGAGGAGGAGGCGAGTCGTTGGCAGCTCCCTTCGGACGTCGGAGGACCCGACGGGGAACCAATGTTACCCGATCGACAAATTCGGATCATCGATAATCCGCAACATACGTTACATCGTAAGCTTTTTTTTCCTCCATAAAGATTATTTAAAACGAATGAATAAAATAAATAAAAGAGTTATTCAAATAGAACGTCACCCGACACTTGATAAGACTTTGAAAGTAAATTGTCACGCATTCTCAAATTTCCAACCCGGTTTACACTTCGTGTTTGTCCTTAACCTCGGCTTGTTAACATGATCAACGAGTGTTTTGAATTTTCTTGTAAGAAAAAAAAATGGATTGAGCTAAAACTTACTCAATTTTTACTAATTAAAAAATTCTTGATGTTTTTTTTTGTTGATCTTTCAGCCGATGAAGAATCGATCGATATAACGGGACAATTAGAGACTTTAGTGACGGTCGAACATGCGTTTAGTCAAATGCAGGGAGATTTGGATCAACAAAGACTCCTTGGAGAGCGCCCCTACAACGATCCATTAGCGGATTTAATGGTTAAAGAGATTCAACACCAAGAACGGTAAGTGTTATTTAACTCACTTCTCGAGGAATATTACCCGTTTGTAATGTTTCTTTACATTTGGATTAATGAACTTGTTTTTTCATTCTCCCTTTTTAATAATGTAATCTTGAAATATGACATTAATTGTTTGCGATGTTGAGATAAGAATTGAGTTGGGGCAGATTTTTTATTTTTGAATATTTTGGTTTATTCGTTTTACTGAATCAAATAAAATCGTAATAAGACACGTTATATAATGAGGAGTATCATAGCCACTAATGTCTTTATATTATGAAGTCGGTTAATTGATTTTTGTTAATTAAATCGTCTACGACCTGGAGAGATAATCGTGAGAAAATGGAAAAATAAGCCTGTAGGTGCGAAATAATAGCTCACTTCCTTTATTAACGATTTAACTTGTTTTTTCTTTTATTTACAACGCACTATATCTGCATATCATGCAGATATAGTACAATACTTTATTTCAAATAACTTTATAACATATTATTTTGCGAAATTGTTTTAGTCAGCTTTAATCGTGAATAATTTTTAGTTATTTTTGAGGCCTGTTCGAAATTTTAAAAGTATTTCAATGATTTTTAAACGATTTTTCTTGTAATAATTCGATATTAAGATATGTCAATACAAATTCTTTTTAAATCACTAATATCTATGGCATAATAAGTTTGTAATTTATAGCAACAACATAGTTATTACTTTATTTTAAACGTTGTTGCATTATTAGATAAGAAATATACAAAAACGGCTTAGCGAAACGTTATTTTTTCAATAAATAATTTAATGTGGAAACTTGAATGAAATTAATCGATGATTAATACAAGAAATATGTTTTGAAAATATAAAAATCTCGATTTAACGTTTTCTTTTATATTTCTAAGTATATTGTTGTGTATTTTTTGATTAAACTGGCTCTAGAAGTACACAGTTTCGGGTTTAGGCGTGCAATCTTTTCTTAGCAACACAAATTTGCAAGACCATTTCTTTCAATTGTTTATCCAACAACCTTGGCATTATTTTCTGTTGATCTCCAAAAATATTTTTTATAATTAGATCAAGAATTCCTCCATCTCCAAAAAGGAGAATTTTCTTTTCTCACTATTTTCCTTCACAAAATATTTTGCAAGCCACTCTATAACTATGTCCCCATATATTTCATTATCTATCACTATCTTATTATGAGGAGGTCATCATCTCTCACAAACATCTCTATTGTACTCCACTTTTCCTAATATTCCGCCATCACTTTATTACAATTTCTTGGGATTAATATTGTTCATAATTTCTTCCAGGTTTACGATATTTCATCTTGCAAGCTTGCATACTCAAAAAAGGTGTAGCCCACATCATCTATGTTGTGTTTAAAGAGATAATCTCTGAAGTAGGAGTGTCCACTCAAAATTATATGATAAAGTACTTCCTCCTTCGTTGAGATAGTCATGTTTGCAATCCAAGTATTACCCGAAATAGTCCATCTGGCCTTTTAAACTATTTCCTCCTTCAGAGAGGTACGATCTTCGTTTGCTTTTCGTTAGCTTAATTGGTAGTGAGCTTGCCATCACTTGCAGTGGAGATAGTTCTGTAGACAACACTATAACACAACCTAACTCAGCCAAATCCAACTCAATTTCACGACATAAGTAGGACTAATTTGTAGGATCATTAGACAAAATAAATTTATTTATATATATTTATATTATAAATTCATTAAAGTAATACTGGTACTAATACCAGTATCCCGGCTTTAAAAATTTTGAATACAATCAAATTTTTATCAATCCAGATAAAACCATCAAAAATGCTGTGTTAACACCATATCTGGCGCCCATGGTTCGTTTGTAATCAAGAAACAAGCAATATCTAGTCTATAATTGACTGTTTTTGATCTTCTGCCATGAAGATTTGGTATTCTGCCAATACTTGGGCATTTTGGCAGCAAAAAGAAATTTTATTAACGCAGTTTCTTGTCTTTTGCAAAAAAATGTCTTTTTTCAGTAATAGTTAGTTTTTTTAAGTCTTCTAGGGAGAGTGTCAAGTCTTCTAATAGCAGTTCAAGTCTTCTGGAATTATTTTAATTCTTTTGAAAGTATTTCCTTACCTACACCAAACCCACAAGTGTAGATATACACAAAATCTTGAAGATCTACAGTGATGGTTCAAAAAGTCTTTTTCAATAATCACTATTAAATGGGTTAAGGGACACGCTGAACCTCTGGGCTATGATCTGGCCTTTGGCAAATCCTTAGGCTGGTGGATGTGACCGGAGGTGCTTTGGAAGTTTGCACAATGAGTCCAATGGGGCGCATTTAACGCGTACACTCCCGTTTCCATACAAACATACAAGCATTTCAAGTCGTTTGAAAGCACCATCATGTCATTTATTTTTGTATCAGGTCTTTTTCTGAAAAAAAAATCAAGTCTTTTAGAAGCAGTATCAAGGTCTGGAAGGTATTTGGAAGCATTTTAAGTCTTCTAGAAGCAGAATCCAGTTTTTTGAAAACATTTCTAAACTTCTGGAAGCAATACCAAGTCTCTAGAAGCAATATCAAGTATTCCAGGGGCATTGTCAAGTTTTCTGATAGCAGTCAAATCTTCTGGAATCATTGCAATTCTTCTGAAAGAATTTCAAGTCTTTTGGAAGTAGTATCAAGAAATTTAAAAGCTGTATCAGAAGACCTGATACCAGGTGAGGTTTCTGAAAGTAGATTATGCCTTCTGGAAGTATTTCAAGTCTTTTGGAAGCAGTATCAAGGCTTCAAGAAGCATAGACAATCTTTCTGGAAAAATTTCAAGTCTTCTGGAAGCATTTTAAGTTATCTAGAAGCAGAATCCAGTTTTTTGGAAACATTTCTAAACTTTTGGAAAAAATACCAAGACTCTAGAAACAATATCAAGTCTTTCAGGGGCATTGTCAAGTCTTCTGATAGTAGTTAAAATCTTCCGGAATCATTGCAACTCTTCTGAAACAATTGCAAGTCTTTTGGAAGTAGCATCAAGTCATTTAAAGGCAGTATTAGAAAATCTGATACCAGTTCAGGTTTCTGGAAGCAGATTATGTCTTCTGGAAACATTTCAAGGCTTCTGAAAGCATTTTAAGTCATCTTGAAGCATCATTCAATTCTTTGGAAACATTTCTAAACTTCTGGAAGCAATACCAAGACTCTAGAAGCAATATCAAGTCTTCCAATGGCATTATAAAGTTTTCTGATAGCAGTTTAAGTCTTCTTATATCATTGTAACTCTTCTGAAAGAATTTCAAGTGTTTTGGAAGTAGTATCAAGTCGTTTACAAGCAGTATCAGAAAATCTGATACCAGTTCAGGTTTCTGGGAGTAGATTATGTCTGCTGGAAGTATTTCAAGTCTTTTGAAAGCAGCATCAAGGCTTCAGGAAGCATAGACAATCTTTCTGGAAACATTTCAAGGCTTCTGAAAGCATTTTAAGTCATCTACAAGCAGCATCCAGATCTTTGGAAACATTTCTAAACTTTTGGAAGCAATACCAAGACTCTAGAAGCAATATCAAGTCTTCCAGGGGCATTATCAAGTTTTCTGATAGCAGTTCAAGTTTTCTGATAGCAGTTCAAGACTTCTGATATCACTGCAACTCTTCTGAAAGAATTTCAAGTCTTTTGGAAGCAATATCAAGGCTTCTGGAAGCATAGACAAGCTTTCTGGAAACATTTCAAGGATTCTGAAAGCATTCTAAGTCATCTAGAATCAGCATCCAGTTCTTTGGAAACATTTCTAAACTTCTGGAAGCAATACCAAGTCTTTAGAAGCAATATCAAGTCTTCCAGGGGCATTATCAAGTTTTCTGATAGCAGTTCAAGTCCTCTGATATCATTGTAACTCTTCTGAAAGAATTTCAAGTTTTTTTGAAGTAGTATCAAGTCATATAAAAGCAGTATCTGAAGACTTAATACTAGTTCAGGTTTCTGGAAGCAGATTATATCTTCTGGAAACATTTCAAGTCTTTTGGTAGCAATATTTAGGTTTCTGGAAGCATAGATAAGCTTTCTGGAAACATTTCAAGGATTCTGAAAGCATTCTAAGTCATCTAGAATCAGCATCCAGTTCTTTGGAAACATTTCTAAACTTCTGGAAGCAATACCAAGTCTTTAGAAGCAATATCAAGTCTTCCAGGGGCATTATCAAGTTTTCTGATAGCAGTTCAAGTCCTCTGATATCATTGTAACTCTTCTGAAAGAATTTCAAGTTTTTTTGAAGTAGTATCAAGTCATATAAAAGCAGTATCTGAAGACTTAATATTAGTTCAGGTTTCTGGAAGCAGATTATATCTTCTGGAAACATTTCAAGTCTTTTGGTAGCAGTATCAAGGCTTCTGGAAGCATAGACAAGCTTTCTGGAAACATTTCAACGGTTCTGAAAGCATTTTGAGTCATCTAGAAGCAGCATCCAGTTCTTTGGAAACATTTCTAAACTTCTGGAAGCAATACCAAGACTCTAGAAGCAATATCAAGTCTTCCAGGGGCATTATTAAGTTTTCCGATAGCAGTTCAAGTCTTCTGATATCATTGTAACTCTTCTGAAAGAATTTCAAGTGTTTTGGAAGTAGTATCAAGTCGTTTACAAGCAGTATCAGAAAATCTGATACCAGTTCAGGTTACTGGGAGTAGATTATGTCTGCTGGAAGTATTTCAAGTCTTTTGAAAGCAGCATCAAGGCTTCAGGAAGCATAGACAATCTTTCTGGAAACATTTCAAGGCTTCTGAAAGCATTTTAAGTCATCTACAAGCAACATCCAGTTCTTTAGAAACATTTCTAAACTTCTGGCAGCAATACCAAGTCTCTAGAAGCAATATTAAGTCTTCCAGGGGCATTGTCAGATCTTCTGATAGCAGTTCAAGCCTTCTGAAATCATTGCAACTCTTCTGAAAGAATTTCAAGTCTTTTGGAAGTAGTATCAAGTCATATAAAAGCAGTATCTGAAGACTTAATACCAGTTCAGGTTTCTGGAAGTAGATTATGTCTTCTGGAAGTATTTTAAGTCTTTTGAAAGCAGCATCAAGGCTTCAGGAAGCATAGACAATCTTTCTGGAAACATTTCAAGGCTTCTGAAAGCATTTTAAGTGATCTACAAGCAACATCCAGTTCTTTGGAAACATTTCTAAACTTTTGGAAGCAATACCAAGTCTCTAGAAGCAATATCAAGTCTTCCAGGGGCATTATCAAGTTTTCTGATAGCAGTTCAAGCCTTCTGGAATCATTGCAACTCTTCTGAAAGAATTTCAAATTTTTATGAAGTAGTATTAAGTCATTTAAAAGCAGTATCAGAAGACCTGATACCAGTTCAGGTTTCTAGAAGCATATTATGTCTTCTGGGAACATTTCAAGTCTTTTGGTAGCAATATTTAGGTTTCTGGAAGCATAGATAAGCTTTCTGGAAACATTTCAAGGATTCTGAAAGCATTCTAAGTCATCTAGAGTCAGCATCCAGTTCTTTGGAAACATTTCTAAACTTCTGGAAGCAATACCAAGACTCTAGAAGCAATATCAAGTCTTCCAGGGGCATTATCAAGTTTTCTGATAGCAGTTCAAGTCTTCTGATATGATTGTAACTCTTCTGAAAGAATTTCAAGTTTTTTTGAAGTAGTATCAAGTCATATAAAAGCAGCATCTGAAGATTTAATACTAGTTCAGGTTTCTGGAAGCAGATTATATCTTCTGGAAACATTTTAAGTCTTTTGGTAGCAGTATTAAGGTTTCCGGAAGCATAGACAAGCTTCCTGGAAATATTTCAAGGCTTTTAAAAGCAATATCAAGTCTTCCAGGGGCATTGTCAAGTCTTCTGCTATCAGTTTAAGCTTTCTGGAATCATTGCAATTCTTCTGAAAAAAATTCAAGTCTTTTGGAAGTAGTATCAAGTAATTTAAAAGTAGTATCAGAAGACCTGATACTAGTTCAGGTTTCTGGAAGCAGGTTATGTCTTCTGGAAGCATTTCAAGTTTTTTAAAAGCAATATCAAGTCTTCTAGAAAGAATATCAAATCGTCTAAGAGTAATATCAAGTCTTTTGATAACAGTTCAAGTCTTCTGGGATTATTTTAACTTTTCTGAAAGTATTTCCAATCGTTTGATAACAGCATCAAGTCATTTAGAATCAGTATCAGATCTTTTGGATGCAGATCAGGTCTTCAGAAACAATTTCAAGTCTTTTGGAAGTAGTATCAAGTAATTTGAAAGTAATATCAAAAGACCTGATACTAGTTCAGGTTTTTGGAAGCAGATTATGTCTTCTGGAAGCATTTCAAGTTTTTTAAAAGCAATATCAAGTCTTCTAGAAAGAATATCAAATCGTCTAAGAGTAGTATCAAGTCTTTTGATAACAGTTCAAGTCTTCTGGGATTACTTTAACTTTTCTGAAAGTATTTCCAATCGTTTGATAACAGCATCAAGTCATTTAGAATCAGTATCAGATCTTTTGGGTGCAGATCAGGTCTTCAGAAACAATTTCAAGTCTTTTGGAAGTAGTATCAAGAAATTTAAAAGTAGTATCAGAAGACCTGATACTAGTTCAGGTTTTTGGAAGCAGATTATGTCTTCTGGAAGCATTTCAAGTTTTTTAAAAGCAATATCAAGTCTTCTAGAAAGAATATCAAATCGTCTAAGAGTAGTATCAAGTCTTCTGGTAGCAGTTCAAGTTTTCTGGGATTATTTTAGCTTTTCTGAAAGTATTTCTAATCGTTTGATAACAGCATCAAGTCATTTAGAATCAGTATTAGATCTTTTGGGTGCAGATCAGGTCTTCAGAAACAATTTCAAGTCTTTTGGAAGTAGTATCAAGTAATTTAAAAGTAGTATCAGAAGATCTGATACTAGTTCAGGTTTCTGGAAGCAGGTTATGTCTTCTGGAAGCATTTCAAGTTTTTTAAAAGCAATATCAAGTCTTCTAGAAAGAATATCAAATCGTCTAAGAGTAGTATCAAGTCTTTTGATAACAGTTCAAGTCTTCTGGGATTACTTTAACTTTTCTGAAAGTATTTCCAATCGTTTGATAACAGCATCAAGTCATTTAGAATCAGTATCAGATCTTTTGGGTGCAGATTAGGTCTTCAGAAACAATTTCAAGTCTTTTGGAAGTAGTATCAAGTAATTTAAAAGTAGTATCAGAAGACCTGATACTAGTTCAGGTTTCTGGAAGCAGGTTATGTCTTCTGGAAGCATTTCAAGTTTTTTAAAAGGAATATCAAGTCTTCTAGAAAGAATATCAAATCGTCTAAGAGTAGTATCAATTCTTCTGGTAGCAGTTCAAGTCTTCTGGGATTATTTTAACTTTTCTGAAAGTATTTCCAATCGTTTGATAACAGCATCAAGTCATTTAGAATCAGTATTAGATCTTTTGGGTGCAGATCAGGTCTTCAGAAACAATTTCAAGTCTTTTGGAAGTAGTATCAAGTAATTTAAAAGTAGCATCAGAAGACATGATACTAGTTCAGGTTTCTGGGAGCAGATTATGTCTTTTGGAAGCATTTCAAGTTTTTTAAAAGCAATATCAAGTCTTCTAGAAAGAATATCAAATCGTCTAAGAGTAGTATCAAGTCTTTTGATAACAGTTCAAGTCTTCTGGGATTACTTTAACTTTTCTGAAAGTATTTCCAATCGTTTGATAACAACATCAAGTCATTTAGAATCAGTATTAGATCTTTTGGGTGCAGATCAGGTCTTCAGAAAAAATTTCAAGGCTTTTAGAAGCAATATTAAGGCTTCTGGAAGCAAGCTAAGTCATTCAGAATCATCAGTATCAAGTTTTCTGGAAACATTTCAAAGTTTCTGAATGCAATATCAAGTCTTTAGAAGCAATATCAAGTCTTTTGATAGCAGTTCAAATCTTTTGGAAGCACCATCAAATTACTTAGAAGCAGTTTCAGGTCTTGTGGGAGGAGGTCAAGTCTTCTTGAAGCGATATTAAATTGTTTGGAAGGATTTCAAGTCTTTTAGAAGTAGTTTCAAGGTTTCTGGAAGCATTCTAAGTTATCTAGAAGCAGTATCAAACATTACAATTTCTCTGGAATTATTTCAATTGTTCTGGAAGCGTTTCAAATTTTTTGGAAAATCCTCTGTAAGTAGATCAAGTCTTCTGAAAGCAGAATCAAGCCTTCTAGAAGTGATCAAATTTGTGTCAAATTGTCATTGTTGATTTATTTTGTTATCTATTTGATTTTCAATAATTTTTGATGCTAAGTTTGAGGTTTGGTTTATAGGAATATTAGAATAAAGATTAACTACATCAAATGATAAATTGTTTAGTGTTATTAATTCTATACTTTGACTGAATGTTTCAGTTTTTGAAAATTTGAAGCATGAAATTAGCAAGTCTCGTTGTGGGTGTATAAATAATAATTCATATAAACTTTTTCTTTGTAAATTTCCTCTCCTCTCGATAATTTTTTCATTGAACCTCCTCGATTAGAGATTCAAATTATTTAAATGCAAATTAATTTTTCACTATAATAGAAATGATTTACTTTCTAAAGTTTTAATTATTTTATAACTTATTGATTTCCCCCAATGCATCAAAATACACAAAAAAATATTATGCACCAATAAATCTTGTTACCAAATGAATTAAAAAAAAAAATTTATGATGAGTATATTTCTCGCCCCACCACGATTAATTAAAACAATAACCAAGCAGAGCAGCAGTGTGAAACAGTGTGAAACAGTGTTAGTGTGGCGACAGAGCGGTGCTACTTCAATTCAAAACGCGATTCGTTTTCAGTCAGTTCCTTCCCGTGCTTTAGCGAAAGTAGTTCGTTGCATATTTTCGATCGTTTCTTACACTTCATTTTTTATTATTATTATAAATTCCCCCATTAAAAATTAAACAACAATCTAATTAAAATGGAATCGGTTGTATCTCACGACGTCGTCGAAATCGTCGACGACAAAACTGAAAATTTAAACGAAGAGTCCGAAAATGACGAATACAGCATATTCAATTTATACAGGTTACTTGGCATAGCAGAAACCGTCGATGAAGATCGGTATGTTTTTATTTTTATTTTTATTTTTATTAATCCTTTTTTGGTTGTAAAATGTGGGATGGGAAAAAAGATATAAAAAGATTGTCGGTGCATATAAAACTTTCTTTTCTCTCTTCGCATCGGATGATTAATTTTTCGCGTTTCTCACGAAATCATGGTATCGAGTCGGCTTTTAGTCCTAAAAATAGTCCCGTTTCGGTCCGGAAATAGATTTTCTACGCAATTTGAGTCAAAATAAGTCTTCGTATGTTATTCTAAAAAATTTGTTTTTAAGATAATTTTGTCGCATTAACGCAATTTTGATGCAGATGAATACATTATTATCTAGGGGACACTTTATGGCCGATTTATTTTTGATAAGAAAAAAGCTTATTGTTCAAAAAGGCACGTTTTGTATTTGTATATGTCGGGTATTTACATTTAAAGAAAAAGAAAGAAATATGTAATAACTCGTCGTTTTGCGTTGCAACATAAGGTTTAAATAAAGTAGGTTTGTGGAGTAACTAAGATTTACTAACTCAACATTTTATTTTATGATCCTTTTTATGTCGAATTATTGTTTAATTAAATCGTACTTTTTTTTTAAATTGGTTGTTAGTGGAAAATTTTGTATGACAAAATACGATGATTAATAAGAATATTTAAAAATGATGCAAGCATTCTTTAAAAATTATTAAGTTGGGTGCGTTAATGAATTCCTAAATTAGTATTATATTTTTAATTTTTAGAACTTTTGAGATTTTTTTGAGACTATAATTCTATTTCGCAACAAAAACATTGTTATTATTAAGGACTGGTTCAAGAATCTCAAGGATCAAGCATCTTGTTGATGAACTATTACATCTCCAAAGTCCTGCTCATCAGTTTGAAGTCTGGTAGCATGAGCTGTTATGTCTTGCTCATCAAGTTGAAATCTGCCAACTTGTTGGCAGCATGAGCTATTACTGTTCCAAATACTGTACAGTATCTTAAAGACTGCCAACTTGTTGGCAGCATGAGCTGTTATGTCTTCAAAGTCTTTTTCATCAAGTTGAAGTCTGCCAACTTGTTGGCAGCATGAGCTATTACTGTTCAAAACGCTGTACAGTATCTTGAAGACTGCCAACTTGTTGGCAGCATGAGCTGTTATGTCTTTAAAGTCTTCCTCATCAAGTTGAAGTCTGCCAACTTGTTGGCAATATGAGTTATTACTGTTCCAAACCCTGTACAGCATCTTAAAAACTGCCAACTTGTTGGCAGCATGAGCTGTTATATCTCTAAAGTTTTCCTCATCAAGTTGAAGTCTGCCAACTTGTTGGCAGTATGAGTTATTACTGTTCCAAGCGCTGTACAGCATCTTAAAAACTGCCAACTTGTTGGCAGCATGAGCTGTTATATCTCTAAAGTTTTCCTCATCAAGTTGAAGTCTGCCAACTTGTTGGCAGTATGAGTTATTACTGTTCCAAGCGCTGTACAGCATCTTAAAAACTGCCAACTTGTTGGCAGCATGAGCTGTTATATCTCTAAAGTTTTCCTCATCAAGTTGAAGTCTGCCAACTTGTTGGCAGCATGAGCTATTACTGTTCAAAACGCTGTACAGTATCTTGAAGACTGCCAACTTGTTGGCAGCATGAGCTGTTATATCTCTAAAGTTTTCCTCATCAAGTTGAAGTCTGCCAACTTGTTGGCAGTATGAGTTATTACTGTTCCAAGCGCTGTACAGCATCTTAAAAACTGCCAACTTGTTGGCAGCATGAGCTGTTATATCTCTAAAGTTTTCCTCATCAAGTTGAAGTCTGCCAACTTGTTGGCAGTATGAGTTATTACTGTTCCAAGCGCTGTACAGCATTTTAAAAACTGCCAACTTGTTGGCAGCATGAGCTGTTATATCTCTAAAGTTTTCCTCATCAAGTTGAAGTCTGCCAACTTGTTGGCAGTATGAGTTATTACTGTTCCAAGCGCTGTACAGCATTTTAAAAACTGCCAACTTGTTGGCAGCATGAGCTGTTATATCTCTAAAGTTTTCCTCATCAAGTTGAAGTCTGCCAACTTGTTGGCAGTATGAGTTATTACTGTTCCAAGCGCTGTACAGCATCTTAAAAACTGCCAACTTGTTGGCAGCATGAGCTGTTATATCTCTAAAGTTTTCCTCATCAAGTTGAAGTCTGCCAACTTGTTGGCAGCATGAGCTATTACTGTTCAAAACGCTGTACAGTATCTTGAAGACTGCCAACTTGTTGGCAGCATGAGCTGTTATATCTCTAAAGTTTTCCTCATCAAGTTGAAGTCTGCCAACTTGTTGGCAGTATGAGTTATTACTGTTCCAAGCGCTGTACAGCATCTTAAAAACTGCCAACTTGTTGGCAGCATGAGCTGTTATATCTCTAAAGTTTTCCTCATCAAGTTGAAGTCTGCCAACTTGTTGGCAGTATGAGTTATTACTGTTCCAAGCGCTGTACAGCATTTTAAAAACTGCCAACTTGTTGGCAGCATGAGCTGTTATATCTCTAAAGTTTTCCTCATCAAGTTGAAGTCTGCCAACTTGTTGGCAGTATGAGTTATTACTGTTCCAAGCGCTGTACAGCATCTTAAAAACTGCCAACTTGTTGGCAGCATGAGCTGTTATATCTCTAAAGTTTTCCTCATCAAGTTGAAGTCTGCCAACTTGTTGGCAGCATGAGCTATTACTGTTCAAAACGCTGTACAGTATCTTGAAGACTGCCAACTTGTTGGCAGCATGAGCTGTTATATCTCTAAAGTTTTCCTCATCAAGTTGAAGTCTGCCAACTTGTTGGCAGTATGAGTTATTACTGTTCCAAGCGCTGTACAGCATCTTAAAAACTGCCAACTTGTTGGCAGCATGAGCTGTTATATCTCTAAAGTTTTCCTCATCAAGTTGAAGTCTGCCAACTTGTTGGCAGCATGAGCTATTACTGTTCAAAACGCTGTACAGTATCTTGAAGACTGCCAACTTGTTGGCAGCATGAGCTGTTATATCTCTAAAGTTTTCCTCATCAAGTTGAAGTCTGCCAACTTGTTGGCAGTATGAGTTATTACTGTTCCAAGCGCTGTACAGCATTTTAAAAACTGCCAACTTGTTGGCAGCATGAGCTGTTATATCTCTAAAGTTTTCCTCATCAAGTTGAAGTCTGCCAACTTGTTGGCAGTATGAGTTATTACTGTTCCAAGCGCTGTACAGCATTTTAAAAACTGCCAACTTGTTGGCAGCATGAGCTGTTATATCTCTAAAGTTTTCCTCATCAAGTTGAAGTCTGCCAACTTGTTGGCAGTATGAGTTATTACTGTTCCAAGCGCTGTACAGCATCTTAAAAACTGCCAACTTGTTGGCAGCATGAGCTGTTATATCTCTAAAGTTTTCCTCATCAAGTTGAAGTCTGCCAACTTGTTGGCAGCATGAGCTATTACTGTTCAAAACGCTGTACAGTATCTTGAAGACTGCCAACTTGTTGGCAGCATGAGCTGTTATATCTCTAAAGTTTTCCTCATCAAGTTGAAGTCTGCCAACTTGTTGGCAGTATGAGTTATTACTGTTCCAAGCGCTGTACAGCATCTTAAAAACTGCCAACTTGTTGGCAGCATGAGCTGTTATATCTCTAAAGTTTTCCTCATCAAGTTGAAGTCTGCCAACTTGTTGGCAGTATGAGTTATTACTGTTCCAAGCGCTGTACAGCATTTTAAAAACTGCCAACTTGTTGGCAGCATGAGCTGTTATATCTCTAAAGTTTTCCTCATCAAGTTGAAGTCTGCCAACTTGTTGGCAGTATGAGTTATTACTGTTCCAAGCGCTGTACAGCATTTTAAAAACTGCCAACTTGTTGGCAGCATGAGCTGTTATATCTCTAAAGTTTTCCTCATCAAGTTGAAGTCTGCCAACTTGTTGGCAGTATGAGTTATTACTGTTCCAAGTGTTGTACAGCATCTTAAAAACTGCCAACTTGTTGGCAGCATGAGCTGTTATGTCTCCAAAATCTTTCCCGTCAAGTTGAAGTCTGCCAACTTGTTGGCAGTATGAGCTATTACTGTTCAAACGCTGTACAATATCTTAAAGACTGCCAATTTGTTGGCAGCATGAGCTACTATGTCTCCAAAGTCTCTTCTTCATCTAGTTGAAGACCGCCAACTTGTTGGCTGTATGAGTTATAACTGTTCCAAACGGTGTACAGCATCTTAAAGACTGCCAACTTGTTGGCAGCATAAGCTGTTATATCTTCAAAGTCTTGCTCATAAAGTTGAAGTCTGCCAACTTGTTGGCAGCATGAACTGTTATATCTTCAAAGTCTTACTCATAAAGTTGAAGTCTGCCAACTTGTTGACAGCATGAGCTGCTATATCTTCAAAGTCTTGCTCATAAAGTTGAAGTCTGTCAACTTGTTGACAGTATGAGTTATTATTGTTCCAAACACTGTACAGCATCTTAATCTTTTTGTTGGCAGCATGAGTTGTTATATCTTCAATGTCTTCCTCATCAAGTTGAAGTTATTATTGTTCCAAATACTGTACAGCATCTCAATCTTTTTCTTGGCAGCATGAGTTGTTATATCTTCAATGTCTTCCTCATCAAGTTGAAGTCCGCCAACTTGTTGGCAGTATGAGTTATAACTGTTCCAAACACCATACAGTATCTTAAAGACTGCCAACTTGTTGGCAGCATGAGCTATTATGTCTCCATAGTCTTCCTAATCAAAATAAAGTCTGCCAACTTGTTGGCAGTATGAGCTATTACTGTTCCAAACACTGTATACTATCTTAAAGACTGCCAACTAGTTGGCAGTATGAGCTGTTATATCTTCAATGTCTTCCTCATCAAGTTGAAGTCCGCCAACTTGTTGGCAGTATGAGTTATAACTGTTCCAAACGCTGTACAGCATCTTAAAGACTGCCAACTTGTTGGCAACATGAGCTGTTATATCTCCAAAGTCCTGCTCATCAATTTAAAGTCTATTACCTTGTTGGCAGCTAAGTTATTACAGATCCAAACACTCTACATTATTTTTAAGATTGCCAACTTGTTAGCAGCATGAGCTGTTATGTTTTCAAAGTCTTGCTCATTAAGTTGAAGTCTGCGAACTTGTTGGCAGTATGAGTTATTACTGTTCCAAAGGCTGTACAGCATCTTAAAGACTGCCAACTTGTTGGCAGCATGAGCTGTTATGTCTTCAAAGTCCTGCTTATCAAGTTAGAATCTGCCAACTTGTTGGCAGTATGAGCTATTACTGTTTCAAACGCTGTACGGTATCTGAAAGACTGCCAACTTGTTTGCAGCATGAGCTGTTATGTTTTCAAAGTCTTCTTCATCAACTTGAAGACTGCCAACTTGTTGGCAGTATGAGTTATTACTGTTCCAAACGTTGTACAATATCTTAAAGACTGCCAACTTGTTGGCAGCATGAGTCCTTATGCCTTGAAAGTCTTGCTCATTAAGTTGAAGTTTACCAACTTGTTTGCAGTATAAGTGCTTACTGTTCCAAACACCGTACAGTAGCTTAAAGACTGCCAACTTGTTGGCAGCATGAGCTATTATGTCTCCAAAGACTTCCTTATCAACTTGAAGTCTGCCAACTTGTTGGCAGTATGAGTTATTACTGTTCCAAACGCTGTACGGTATCTTAAAAACTGTCAACTTGTTGGCAGCATGAGCTGTTATGTCTTCAAAGTCTTGCTCATTAAGTTGAAGTCTGCCAACTTGTTGGCAGTATGAATTATTACCGTTCCAAATACTGTACAGCATTTTAAAGACTGCCAATTTGTTGGCAGCATAAGCTGTTATATCTTCAAAGTCTTGCTCATCAAGATGAAGTGTGCCAATTTGTTGGCAGCATGAGCTATTACTGTTTCATAGACAATATATTACGTTATAGGCTGCCAATTTATCGGCAACATGAGGGATGATATCCAAAATGCTATTTATTAATTTAAAGTCTGCCAACTTGTTGGCAGCTGAGAGTTTTAAGACTTTTGGAAGTATTTTAAGTCTTTTGAACTTTTCAATTTTTTTGGAAGTAGGATTGAGTCATCTAGATTCTAGAAGCAATATCAACTCTTATTTTAAGATACGTACTCTCCAAAAGAAACATTTTCAGTAAATGTTGGTGGTAAATTGATAAAAAGAAGACCTAGAATTTGCAACCTTTAATTGATAACCCTTAAGAAATTGGAACATACAATTAAGATTCAACCCAACTCAACCCAGCCTTGATAATTGAACCGAAGTAAAATTAGAACTGACACAAATCTAGTACTTAAAGTAAAGAATTCTAGTTTGCATGAGACATAGTATCTTTAAAATGGCAACATCAAGATTTTACAAATATAGTATATATAATTATCTTATACTATGTAATTTTTTCATAATACAGTTATGGCAAAGTATGTTATGTGCATATAGCTAGATGCAGCATTAAGTCTTCTGCAAGCATTTCAAGTCTTCTGGGGCAATATTAAGTCTTCTAGAGGTAGTCTCAAGTTTTTTGCAAGCATTTCAAGTTTTCCAGGGAAATATTAAGACTTCTGGAAATAATATTAAGTGTTCAAGAAGGAGTATCAAGTCTTCTGCATACATTTCAAGTCTTCGAGAGTTATATTAAATCTTCTGGAAGCATTTTAAGTCTTATAGCAGCAATATCGTCTTCTAGAAGCAATATCAAGTCTTCTAGAAGCAGTATCTAGTTTTCTAGAAACAGTATCAAGGTTTGTGGAACCATTTCAAGTCTTCTAGTAGCAGTTTCAAGTTTCCTGGTTGCAGTATCAAGTCTCCTAGAAGTAGTATTAAGGTTTGTGCTAAAGCATTTCCAGTTTCAGTTCTAGATGCAGTATTTCAACTCTTCCAGAGGCAGTATCAAGTCTAGAAGTATTTCAAGTCATCTGGAAGCAATTCAAGTCTTGTGGCAGTAATATCAAGTGTTCTAGAAATAGTATCAAGTGTTCTGCATACATTTCAAGTCTTTTAAAATAGTATTAAGCCTTCTAGAAACAATATCAAGTCTTCTAGAAGCAGTATTCACTCTCTTAAATGCAGTATCAAGTTTTCTGGAAGCAGTGTCAAGTCTTCTAGAAGCAGTATCAAATCTTGTGGTAGCATTCCAAGGCTTCTGGAAGCATTTCAAGTTTTCTAGATGTAGAGTCTGCAAGTATTTTAAATTAGAAATGCATACACTGAGTAAATCGTTCTCTGGGGTTAATCATAAGTCTTTTTAGTATAGCAAAGATAATTTTGGTAATTTCTTCCTTGATATTGGTCTTCAAATTTTGCAGGGTTCTTGGACGATTCACACTAACATGGTATTCCAAAAAACCCTACAGGAAAAAATTACAAGCTGCCAAATAAAGAGCCTTTTTTTAAGAGGGGATTAGGAGATCTGCTAGCACAGAATACTTTTTTTGTTGGGTTGCGGTTCTCCTCTGGAAAAGAAAATATAACGTTCTGTCTTTTGACGCATTTACTCAAACATCGACTCACTTTTTTCCCTTCTCTCTCTTTGAATTCTTCGTCATGATTTAACCTCAGCCAATCATTTATCTCTCCAAAAACCTTTCGTGCTTTTCTTTATGATTTCCATGATGCAATAAATCAACCCTTTCACAACTTCCCATGTTTCCTCGCTTTGCAGCATTAATCTCTATTATATTATCCGGTTTCAAAATCACCCCACATTACTCATTGCACTTTAGTCTAATTTGCTCAAAATGTTTATAAATAAAAATTGTGTACCAAATAAGGAGATTAGGCATTCTGGGAAATGTTCCCTCAAAACATCCATTGATGCTTTTGATGTCATCATTTTGTTGGAATCAAATATTTCCCAAGTCTAGTTTATGAAATAAAATTGGTTACTGAAATTTGTCGGAAAATCATCCCTTCTCTAGAGCGAGATAATTACAGCTGCAATATAAATCGACTCAATGGTGCATGTTTTAAAAAAATGGTGTCCTCAAAAAAAAAATTAAATCCAATTTATTGTTGGAACTGTCGAACAAATCATCTCAATCACGACAAATATTTAACAATATCGAATATATTCGTTTTAGTAATAGATAGTTTTGATCCGATCGCATCCAAAAGATAAACCATTCAAACTCCGCATTGTTTAGAAAACGGGGCGCGTTGTCGAAGGGACTAACATAAAAGACATTATCAGACAAGTATTGTTCAAAGTTATGGAGGCCGATTTCAAAGTTTATTCGCCCAGTTGTGACCACCTTTTGTTGCGGGAAAGGTACAATAAACCGATCGATGATGCTTTAATTGAAAAGTTTTGCATCGTCAACTCTCTATGTTTCGTATTAAAACCCTTCACGAGTTAGAGTCTAAATTTATTATCAATTCTTTTTGAATTAAAATTTATTTATTTATTTGTTCACGCCGATTTTAATTTTAACCGGATGGTGATTTAATCGAATTCGACTTTCAAGGACTGCTATTTTATGCGCGTTACTAAAATAAGAATTAAAATCTAGACACAGAGGTTTATAAATATGCTATGTATTGATTTGAGCTGTTATGTCTCTAAAGTTTTCCTCATCAAGATGAAGTCTGCCAACTTGTTGGCAATATGAACTATTACTGTTCCAAATACTATACAGTATCTTAAAGACTGTCAACTTGTTGACAGCATGAGCTGTTATATCGTCAAAGTCTTCCTCATCAACTTGAAGTCTGCCAACTTGTTGGCAGTATGAGTACTGTTCCAAATGCTGTACAGCATCTTAAAGACTGCCAACTTGTTGGCAGCATGAGCTGTTATGTCTCTAAAGTTTTCCTCATCAAGATGAAGTCTGCCAACTTGTTGGCAGTATGAGTTATTACTGTCCCAAATGTTGTACAATATCTTAAAGACTGCCAACTTGTCGGCAGCATGAGCTGTTATATCTTCAAAGTCCTCCTCATCAACTTGAAGTCTGCCAACTTGTTGGCAGCATGAGCTGTTATATCTTCAAAGTCTTCCTCATCAACTTGAAATCTACCAACTTGTTGGCAACATGAGCTATTACTGTTCCAAACGCTGTACGATATCTTAAAGATTGCCAACTTGTTGGCAGCATGAGCTGTTATGTCTTAAAAGTCTTGTTCATTAAGTTGAAGTTTACTAACTTGTTTGCAGTATGAGTTATTACTGTTCCAAATGCTGTACAGCATCTTAAAGACTGCCAACTTGTTGGCAGCATGAGCTGTTATGTCTCTAAAGTTTTCCTCATCAAGATGAAGTCTGCCAACTTGTTGGCAGTATGAGTTATTACTGTTCCAAATGCTGTACGATATCTTAAAGACTGCCAACATGTTGGTAGCATGAGCTGTTATATCTTCAAAGTCCTCCTCATCAACTTGAAGTCTGCCAACATGTTGGCAGCATGAGCTGTTATATCTTCAAAGTCTTCCTCATCAACTTGAAGTCTACTAACTTGTTGGCAGTATGAGCTATTACTGTTCCAAAAGCTGTACGATATCTTAAAGATTGCCAACTTGTTGGCAGCATGAGCTGTTATGTCTTAAAAGTCTTGTTCATTAAGTTGAAGTTTACTAACTTGTTTGCAGTATGAGTTATTACTGTTCCAAATGCTGTACAGCATCTTAAAGACAGCCAACTTGTTGGCAGCATGAGCTGTTATGTCTCTAAAGTTTTCCTCATCAAGATGAAGTCTGCCAACTTGTTGGCAGTATGAGTTGTTACTGTTCCAAATGCTGTACGATATCTTAAAGACTGCCAACTTGTTGGCAGCATGAGCTGTTATATCTTCAAAGTCCTCCTCATCAACTTGAAGTCTGCCAACTTGTTGGCAGCATGAGCTACTGTTGTTTAATATTCTATATATTAGTCTAAAATCTGCCAACTTGTTGACAGCATGAGCTATTACTGTTTAAAACGCTGTATAGCATCTTAAAAACTGCGAACTTGTTGACAGCATGAGCTGTTATGTCTCTAAAGTCTTCCTCATCAAGTTGAAGTCTGCCAATGTGTTGGCAGCATGAGCTATTACTGTTCCAAACGTTGTACGGTATTTTAAAGAGTGCCAACTTGTTGGCAGCATGAGCTGTTATATCTTAAAAGTCTTGTTCATTAAGTTGAAGTTTAACAACTTGCTTGCAGTATGAGTTATTACTGTTCCAAACGCTGTACGATATCTTAAAGACTGCCAACATGTTGGCAGCATGAGGTGTTATATCTTCAAAGTCCTCCTCATCAACTTGAAGTCTACCAACTTGTTGGCAACATGAGCTATTACTGTTCCAAACGCTGTACGATATCTTAAAGACTGCCAACTTGTTGGCAGCATGAGCTGTTATATCTTCAAAGTCCTCCTCATCAACTTGAAGTCTGCCAACTTGTTGGCAGTATGAGCTATTACTGTTCCAAACGCTGTACAGTATCTTAAAGACTGCCAACTTATTGACAGCATGAGCTGTTATATCGTCAAAGTCTTCCTCATCAACTTGAAGTCTACCAACTTGTTGGCAACATGAGCTATTACTGTTCCAAACGCTGTACAGTATCTTAAAGACTGCCAACTTATTGGCAGCATGAGCTGTTATATCGTTAAAGTCTTCCTCATCAACTTGAAGTCTATCAACTTGTTGGCAGCATGAGCTATTACTGTTTCAAATGCTGTACGATATCTTAAAGACTGCCAACTTGTTGGCAGCATGAGCTGTTATATCTTCAAAGTCCTCCTCATCAACTTGAAGTCTGCCAACTTGTTGGCAGCATGAGCTGCTGTTGTTTAAAATTCTATATGTTAGTCTAAAATCTGCCAACTTGTTGACAGCATGAGCTATTACTGTTTAAAACGCTGTATAGCATCTTAAAAACTGCGAACTTGTTGACAGCATGAGCTGTTATGTCTCTAAAGTCTTCCTCATCAAGTTGAAGTCTGCCAACGTGTTGGCAGCATGAGCTATTACTGTTCCAAACGCTGTACGGTATTTTAAAGAGTGCCAACTTGTTGGCAGCATAAGCTGTTATATCTTAAAAGTCTTGTTCATTAAGGTGAAGTTTAACAACTTGTTTGCAGTATGAGTTATTACTGTTCCAAACGCTGTACGATATCTTAAAGACTGCCAACTTGTTGGCAGCATGAGCTGTTATATCGTCAAAGTCTTCCTCATCAACTTGAAGTCTACCAACTTGTTGGCAACATGAGCTATTACTGTTCCAAACGCTGTACGATATCTTAAAGACTGCCAACTTGTTGGCAGCATGAGCTGTTATATCTTCAAAGTCCTCCTCATCAACTTGAAGTCTGCCAACTTGTTGGCAGTATGAGCTATTACTGTTCCAAGCGCTGTACAGTATCTTAAAGACTGCCAACTTGTTGGCAGCATGGGCTGTTATATCTTCAAAGTCCTCCTCATCAACTTGAAGTCAACTTGTTGGCAATATGAGTTATTACTGTTCCAAACGTTGTACAGCATCTTAAAAACTGCGAATTTATTGGTAGCATGAGCTGTTATGTCTCTAAAGTCTTCCTCATCAAGTTGAAGTCTGCCAACTTCTCGGCAATATGAGTTATTACTGTTCCAAACCACAGGGTTTTGGTGTTTGTACAGACAGCATCTTAAAAACTGCCAACTTGTTGGCAGCATGAGCTGTTATATCTTCAAAGTCTTGCTCATCAAGATGAAGTGTGCCAATTTGTTGGCAACATGAGCTATTATTGTTTCATATACAATATATTACTTTATAGGCTGCCAATTTATCGGCAGCATGAAGGATGATCTCCAAAATCCTACTTATTAATTTAAAGTCTGCCAACTTGTTGGCAGCTGAGCATCTCAAGACTTTTGGAAGTATTTTAAGTCTTTTGAAAACGTTTCAAGTTTTTTGGAAGTAGGATTGAGGCATCTAGATTCTAGAAGCAATATCAAGTCTTATTTTAAGATACGCACTCTCCAAAAAAAAACATTTTCAGTAAATGTTCGTAGTAAATTGACAAAAAGAAGACTTAGAATTTGCAACCTTTAAGAAATTAGAACATACAATTAAGATCCAACCCAATTCAATCCAGCCTTAATAATTGAATCGAAGTAAAATTCGAACTGATACTAGACCAATCATTAATCTTTTATAATCAGTTAACTAAATTTATTACCAATTCTTTTTGAATTAAAATTTATTTATTTATTTGTTCACGCCGATTTAAATTTTAACCGGATGGTGATTTAATCGAATTCGACTTTCAAGGACTGGTATTTTATGCGCGTTACTAAAATAAGAATTAAAATCTAGACACAGAGGTTTATAAATATGCTATGTATTGATTTTATATGTTAATTTAGAAAAAAAAGAAATTAACAATGATAATGTAAAAATAAATTAAGATGATTAATTTTTTATTATAGATATGAACGTTTATTAAGAAGAGCCAAAGCTGAAGATTTAACGGAAGTATCCGGTATTGGTTGCCTTTACCAAAGCGGCGTCGACCGTTTAGGAAGACCGGTGGTTGTTTTTATCGGGAAATGGTTTCCTTTTAACAAAATTAACTTAGATAAGGTCGGTTTCATCCTCAAATCATTATTTTAATTAACCCCTTTTTAACTCATTTTTAGGCTTTATTATATTTGATAGCTTTACTCGACCCAATCGTAAAGGGCGATTACGTGATCGCCTATTTTCACACTTTAACGACAAGCAGTAATTACCCATCGTTTTCGTGGTTGCGCGAAGTCTACAACATCCTCCCCTACAAATACAAGAAAAACCTAAAGGCCTTCTACATCATTCACCCGACGTTTTGGACTAAAATGATGTCGTGGTGGTTCACCACGTTTATGGCACCGGCGATTAAGCAAAAAGTTCACAGTCTTCAAGGTGTCGAATATTTGTATTCGGTTATGTCCCCAGATCAATTAGAAATACCAGCATATATCACCGAATATGATATGTCTGTACGTAATAATTAATTTAAAATACCTACATGACACTAATAATTCTTTTTTTAAATAGATAAATGGTTTAAGATATTTCCAACCAGGTGCACCAACGTAAGTAACCATTTTTTTAAGAAGAAAATGAATAAAATTCGTGTTTATAAAACTATCGCAATTAAGTAAAAAAAGAAATATTAAGAAAATTTTGTGAATAAAAGTGATACCTTCTTGCAATATATTTCGTAGCGTGATCGTTCGATTCATTAAAAGACTTGAACTAATGCGCTGTGCCAACCTCCTTTTTGTGTAAAGATTTAAAAAAATGATTTAAAAAGATTCTTGTGCGAAAGGAGAACTAAAAAAGAAAATGAAAAATAATGAAATTTGTTAGATTAGTAGTTTGACCATCGCATTCCTATTTAAAAGATGAAAAAGAAAAATAATGACTCGATTTTAAAAATTGGTTTTGTTGAGATCATCTAGACGTAGTAGTTGTTGGTAGTGTTGTAGATGTTTTTTAGGCGATAATCTAATCGAAGGATACGCTTTGTTTTTGGGGCGGGAGAGAGGGTCTTTATTGTTGTTGTTGTAAAAATAAATAAAATAGAATTTGCTTTTGGTATTCACTAAGAAGTAACAAAATTAAAAAAAAAAAAAAAAATACGAAAGGGGTAAGCGTACAAAAATTAAAATATATAAAGACGATAATGATAATGTTGATTATTGTATCTAATTACGTTTTTTAATTCTATTATTCCAACTTTATTAACTTATAATAGTATGATTGTATGTTTGCGCTTCTATGTAGTTTATTATTATTAGTTTATATTTAACGTTAGTTTTGTTATTGATAATTAAATTAGACGTTTATTATTAATTAAATGATTAATGGACGTTAATTCATAGTAAGATTCCGAGAATTATTAAAAAAAGCAATATTTATTGTACTGTAATGTAAAAATAAGAACAAAATTATGTATGTATACATATAAATATGTTAATTAAGCCATACCGAAATGAAAAAATTAAACAAAAATGTAATATATAAAACTATACCACAATTCTTATGCAGAGTGAGTTGTTGAAATGTCTTAATTTTATAACAATCGTGAAAAATTGAAAAATAAAAAATGTTGTTCACCCTAATTGGATTCATATCTTTTTTCCTTTACATCGTTTCGATTTTGAATCACCCTGTACAATTTAAACCCTATTAGTTCCACTACCTAACCATAGATGTCGCTAACAATAATTTAGTTGGGATACAAACCAATTCTTTACAGGTTTGTAACTCGACTAATGACAATTTTATACCGGGTGTCTCAAACAAAAAATAAAAATTTTCGATTTTTGTAGTTTTTCATGGATCACCCGGTATAAAAATTTCGTTAGCCGAGTTGCAACCAGATTTATTTAATTATTAGTTCCTCTACCTACCCATAGATGTCGCAACAATAGTAATTTAGTCAGGATACGAACCAATCCTTGAAGGTTTGCAACTCGGCTAATGAAAATTTTATACCGGGTGATCCATGCAAAAAAATAAAAATTTTCGATTTTGGAGTTTTTGCATGGATCACCCGGTATAAAATTTTCATTAGCCGAGTTGCAAACCAGATTAAATTCATTATTAGTTCCACTACCTACCCATAGATGGCGCACCAATAGCAATTTAGTCAGGATACGAACCAATTCTTGAAGGTTTGCAACTCGGCTAATAAAAATTTTATACCGGGTGTCCCAAACAAAAAATAAAAATTTTCGATTTTTGAGTTTTTGCATGGATCACCCGGTATAAAAATTTCGTTAGCCGAGTTGCAAACCAGATTAATTTCATTATTAGTTCTACTACCTACCCATAGATGTCGCACCAATAGCAATTTAGTCAGGATACGAACCAATTCTTGAAGGTTTGCAACTCGGCTAATGAAAATTTTATACCGGGTGATCCATGCAAAAATTAAAAATTTTCGATTTCGAAGTTTTTGCATGGATCACCCGGTATCAAAATTTCATTAGTCGAGTTGCAAACCCGATTTATCCCGTTGTTAGTTCGACTACTCAACAATAGATGTCGCTCCTATACTTTTCGAAAATAATTTAGCCGAGTTTCGAATCAATTATTGACCGGTTTTGTTTTTAATTTATACCGGGTGTATCAAACGGAAATTAAAAATTGTTTAAATCAATTTTTGGTAGGATTTTATGAATAAACAAATTTATTAGTAAAATTTCTTTATTAACTCAAATAAGTTAGGTCACAACTTTTATCTCAAATAACAATAACATTTCTTTCTTCTGATTCGCTACACATAGATAAATTTTAAGTGTGTATGTACATCATCTCATCGTCGACGATAATAATAATAGTAATAATAATAATAATAATAATAGTATGGACATTCGCGTCGCATATTATTAATCAATTTTTATACTTTCTTTACTCATTTATATAATCAATCGTTAATATATATATTTATAATATTAAATATTGGCAGGGAAATCTCTTATATAATTCAAATATACATACACTACAAAAAACACATGGATAAAACTATTACGGCTAATAACTCTGCTCGGTTTTAATCAACATTTGCCTATTTTTATTTTATTTCATAAACGATTGTTTTTACTTTTTTCTTTTTTTTATTTTTTTACTCTCGAGTATATCATTTTTTTGAAATGGATAGTCGCTTTAAATAATTTCGGCTCTCTATTACTATATTTTTTTAGGCATACCTCTCCATGTTCCTTAGGGGTTTTCACATTTCTTTTTTCAACTCCCAACGATTCAATCAAAATGCATCAAAACATGGTAGTATACAAATACCAAAGAGAGAGCACTAGTTTCTTTATGAGGGGAGCAAATTTTTTCTTTTAATTATTTCCTTAAATAACAAATTTCATTTAATTTAAATTTGTTTTTACCGAATTCGACGCATCTCCAAGATACAAATAGAGAATGAATGAATGTTAGAGTAGAGAGAGGAGATAGAGACGAGAACTATTTATTTAATTTAATTTTTTTTTTGTTTTAATAGGGGAGGAGCGGGTCTTTGAGATTATTAATTACTTTTTTTTCCCACCTGCAAGCATCTTCGCGCCTTTTGCATTTCTTTCTATAACTTCGTTATCGATAAAAAATTAATTTCAGTGGTGACGAGTTATTTGAGGAACCGTCCACACCGCAGGGGCTAAGCGTCACAGCTTTTCTTTCGTCGGTACCCATATCGATGGGCCCGATTGTTGTGCAATTACATCTTTTACTTGAGCGTAAATATCTTCTGGGGTATCTCCTTGAACAACCGCTAAAATTCGATTATTAAATAACTCATTATTTTTAATTTTAATCAAGTATTTACCCGTAAAGTATTCTCCAAATTCTTGCTCCATCTTTAAAGCTCTCTCAAACGTTTTTTTCGCTTGATCTTCAGTCATTCTTTTATTCATCTCACTAAAATAATTAACTTTAAAATCGTAATTTAATGATATAATTAACTTACAGTATCGACTCGACCGATTTAGGTTTAATAAATACGGCAATTGGGTATAATTGCGCTACTTGTAGCCGCTTGATTGCATTTCCGCTTACGTCTAAGATACAGTGTTTGCCCTTATCGGCAACTTCACGAACTGACGCCACCGAAGTTCCGTATAAATTATCATTGTATTGCCCGGCTTCTATAAATAAGTGATTTTGGATATCTTTTTCCATTTGTTCTCGTGATGCGACGAAATGATAATCTCTCCCGTCCACTTCATATTCCCTTTTAGGTCTCGTAGTATCTAGAAAAAAACGATTTTAATAATTAATTTATTTCCATCATCGATTTTTATTACTTACGTGGTACACAACTACCAAATTTCTCCGGAAATTCCGATATAAGATCATCGTTGATACGATCCTTGAGAGGTCCTAAAACGATAACTGGTCGTGTATAAGCGATTTGCATCTGTTGAACTGGTTCGTATGATAAAACGCACTCGTCGTTTGCTGCAAAATAGAATAAACAATGCAAAAAAAATTTAATCGGAGAAGGCAAAAATTAATAATAAATTGAGGGTTTTGGCGAATTCATTGAGAATTGATGTAGTACTTTTTTAAACTGCTACGCCACAAAATCTCTAAATAAAAGCCAATTCAGAAAAATTCGGCCAATTTTGCTCTATTTAAATACGGAAACCCAATCCAACGTGTGTGGGGGGAGTACAGAAGGGGATAAAGAGCGTTTCTACGCACGGGTGGCGAGCAGGTTTTTTCAAACTTTCTAAAAATTAATCAAAGGGGTTCTACTAATTCTAATTCTTGAAATTTTTAATTAATTTTAATTACTTTTTTAAATTAATCTTTTATAACCATAAACATAACCGATTTTAATTTAATCATTAAAATGAGAATGATTATTTATGTGAAATCAATCGGTTATATTTTAGTTTTGTTTTTAGTTTAAATCATTTTTATAAATTATTTTGATATTTACATTTTAAAAAACGTGATAACAAAACCAAAAAAAAAAGCGATTGATTCCACTTGGAAATGTTCAAATTACAAAAATGTAATAATGTAGTTAAAAAAAATGAAGTAGTAAAATAATAAAAAAGTTGCTAACTTGCAAATTAAACGTAATCAAAAAAAGAATATTTTCGTTTAAATTTTCAAACCAAAAATTTCTTTAATAAATTATTTTTTTTTAAATACTTAATGAATGAGGTGGTAATAATTTATTAAAGAAAAAACGGACTGACACAACCTACTTACTGGCACAACGAAACAATTGGGTGTAATTAATAATTTAATTAAAATTCTATTTCCTCTAGATCCTAAGAAAAAAAAATAAATCGCATTTCGCTTACTTTTTGGCATTCTCTAATTTTTTTTTTAAGAAGAGCAGGCTAATTGTAAAGGGGAGCCAATATGCCACAAAAAATACAAAGAAGATTTGGGGTGGTTAAGAAAAAACGAAACAATTTAGTTTTTAATTAAACAAAATTGGTTTAACTTAATAATGTTGTAACTGTTTTTGAATATTATTTATATTTAGAAATGAAGAAAAAAAAGAAAGTAATGAAGATATTGTTTGATTTATATTTATTGTTAATGATAATAATCTCTTCGTTTTTGATATATAGAAAGTTTTTCAGAATATACGATTTTCAGAGACGAAGAGTAAGTTTCCTGATAACCAGAAACTTATCAAAAACGTAAAAATCTATTAGAATCCGCTTTTCCTTTTCTGATAAGTTTGCAAATAGTCAAAATAATACAGGGGGTGTCTAAAAATCGTATATTTTGAAAAACTCCCTGTATATCAAAAATGGAGAGAGATATAAAAATGTGGTTTGCGCCATTATAAGTTTCACAAAAAAGTAAGTCAAATTCGTGAAAACCGCAACTTTCTATCTTTCATAATTACTAAGATACCCATCGAAATTTCGACATCCTGTACATAAAAAAAAAACTAAATAAAAGACTTAAATGTAGTTTAGAAGTAAATCTAACTTTCCCTTAAGTAACATGATCCCAAGTCCACGTATTCCAAGTTTATATTTTTGCGTATAGCCAACATTATAAACTAAGATTAAGATTTGATAATTCTTTCAGAACACTTAAAATGCTTCTAGGAGACTTAATATTACTTCAAAAAGACCAAAAATGCTTCCAAAAGACTTGATACTACTTCTAGAAGCTTTGGTCTACTTCCTAAAGACTTGAAACTGCTTCAAGAAGACTTGGTTTATTTCCAAAAGACTTGAAAATGCTTCTAGAAGACTTGGTCTACTTCCAAAAGACTTGAAACTGCTTCAAAAAGACTTGGTCTATTTCCAAAAAACTTGAAAATGCTTCTAGAAAACTTGGTCTACTTTAAAAAAATTTGAAGCTTCTTCTAGAAGACTTGGTCTACTTCCAAAAGACTTGACACTACTTCAAGAAGACTTGGTCTATTTCCAAAAAACTTGAAAATGCTTCTAGAAAACTTGGTCTACTTTAAAAAAATTTAAAGCTTCTTCTAGAAGACTTGGTCTACTTCCAAAAGACTTGATACTGCTTATAGAAAGCTTAATATTGTTTGCAGAAGACTTACAATACTTCTAGGAGACTTAATATTACTTCTAAAAGACCAAAAATGCTTCTAAAAGACTT
Source organism: Onthophagus sagittarius (assembly GCA_036711965.1). Taxonomy (NCBI): domain Eukaryota; kingdom Metazoa; phylum Arthropoda; class Insecta; order Coleoptera; family Scarabaeidae; genus Onthophagus; species Onthophagus sagittarius. The sequence continues at coordinate 16,851,511 of JASERS010000010.1, read as the reverse complement.
GATATTACTTCTAGAAGCCTTGGTCTACTTCCTAAAGACTTGAAACTGCTTCTAAACGGCTTGGTCTACTTCCTAAACACTTGAAACTGCTTCTACAAAACTAGGTCTACTTCCAAAAGACTTAAAACTACTTCTAGAAGACTTGGTCTACTTTCAAAAGACTTGAAACTGCTTATAGAAAACTTAATATTGTTTGCAGAAGACTTACAATACTTCTAAAAGACCTAATATTACTTCTAAAATACCAAAAATGTTTCCAAAAGATTTGATATTACTTCTAGAAGCCTTGGTATACTTCCTAAAGACTTGAAACTGCTTCTAAACGGATTGGTCTACTTCCTAAACACTTGAAACTGCTTCTAGAAGACTTGAAACTGCTTCTAGAAGACTTGGTCTACTTCCGAAAGACTTGAAACTGCTTCTAGAAGACTTGGTCTACATCCAAAAGACTTGATACTGCTTATAGAAAACTTAATATTGTTTGCAGAAGACTTACAATACTTCTAGAAGACTTAATATTACTTCTAAAAGACCAAAAATGCTTCTAAAAGACTTGATATTACTTCTAGAAGCCTTGGTCTACTTTCTAAAGACTTAAAACTGTTTCTAAACGGCTTGGTCTACTTCCTAAAAACTTGAAACTGCTTCTAGAAGACTTGGTCTACTTACAAAAGACTTAAAACTGTTTCTAGAAGACTTGGTCTACTTCCGAAAGACTTGAAACTGCTTCTAAAAGACTTGAAACTGCTTCTAGAAGACTTGGCCTACTTCCGAAAGACTTGAAAGTGCTTCTAGAAGACTTGGTCTACATCCAAAAGACTTGATACTGCTTATAGAAAACTTAATATTGTTTGCAGAAGACTTACATTACTTCTAGAAGACTTAATATTACTTCTAAAAGACCAAAAATGCTTCTAAAAGACTTGATATTACTTCTAGAAGCCTTGGTCTACTTTCTAAAGACTTAAAACTGTTTCTAAACGGCTTGGTCTACTTCGTAAAAACTTGAAACTGCTTCTAGAAGACTTGGTCTACTTACAAAAGACTTAAAACTGTTTCTAGAAGACTTGGTCTACTTCCGAAAGACTTGAAACTGCTTCTAAAAGACTTGAAACTGCTTCTAGAAGACTTGGTCTACATCCAAAAGACTTGATACTGCTTATAGAAAACTTAATATTGTTTGCAGAAGACTTACAATACTTCTAGAAGACTTAATATTACTTCTAAAAGACCAAAAATGCTTCTAAAAGACTTGATATTACTTCTAGAAGCCTTGGTCTACTTTCTAAAGACTTAAAACGGTTTCTAAACGGCTTGGTCTACTTCCTAAAAACTTGAAACTGCTTCTAGAAGACTTGGTCTACTTACAAAAGATTTAAAACTGTTTCTAGAAGACTTGGTCTACTTCCGAAAGACTTGAAACTGCTTCTAAAAGACTTGAAACTGCTTCTAGAAGACTTGGTCTACTTCCGAAAGACTTGAAACTGCTTCTAGAAGACTTGGTCTACATCCAAAAGACTTGATACTGCTTATAGAAAACTTAATATTGTTTGCAGAAGACTTACAATACTTCTAAAAGACTTAATATTACTTCTAAAATACCAAAAATGTTTCCAAAAGATTTGATATTACTTCTAGAAGCCTTGGTCTACTTCCTAAAGACTTGAAACTGCTTCTAAACGGCTTGGTCTACTTCCTAAACACTTGAAACTGTTTCTAGAAGACTTGAAACTGCTTCTAGAAGACTTGGTCTACTTCCGAAAGACTTGAAACTGCTTCTAGAAGACTTGGTCTACATCCAAAAGACTTGATACTGCTTATAGAAAACTTAATATTGTTTGCAGAAGACTTACAATACTTCTAGAAGACTTAATATTACTTCTAAAAGACCAAAAATGCTTCCAAAAGACTTGATATTACTTCTAGAAGCCTTGGTCTACTTTCTAAAGACTTAAAACTGTTTCTAAACGGCTTGGTCTACTTCCTAAAAACTTGAAACTGCTTCTAGAAGACTTGGTCTACTTACAAAAGACTTAAAACTGTTTCTAGAAGACTTAAAACTGCTTCTAGAAGACTTGGTCTACTTCCGAAAGACTTGAAACTGCTTCTAGAAGACTTGGTCTGCTTCTAAAAGACTTGATATTGCTTATACAAAACTTAATATTGTTTGCAGAAGACTTACAATACTTCTAGGAGACTTAATATTACTTCTAAAAGACCAAAAATGCTTCCAAAAGACTTGATATTACTTCTAGAAGCCTTGGTCTACTTTCTAAAGACTTAAAACTGTTTCTAAACGGCTTGGTCTACTTCCTAAAAACTTGAAACTGCTTCTAGAACACTTGGTCTACTTACAAAAGACTTAAAACTGTTTCTAGAAGACTTAAAACTGCTTCTAGAAGACTTGGTCTACTTCCGAAAGACTTGAAACTGCTTCTAGAAGACTTGGTCTGCTTCTAAAAGACTTGATATTGCTTATACAAAACTTAATATTGTTTGCAGAAGACTTACAATACTTCTAGGAGACTTAATATTACTTCTAAAAGACCAAAAATGCTTCTAAAAGACTTGATATTACTTCTAGAAGCCTTGGTCTACTTTCTAAAGACTTAAAACTGTTTCTAAACGGCTTGGTCTACTTCCTAAAAACTTGAAACTGCTTCTAGAAGACTTGGTCTACTTACAAAAGACTTAAAACTGTTTCTAGAAGACTTGAAACTGCTTCTAGAACACTTGGTCTACTTCCGAAAGACTTGAAACTGCTTCTAAAAGACTTGAAACTGCTTCTAGAAGACTTGGTCTACTTCCGAAAGACTTGAAACTGCTTCTAGAAGACTTGGTCTGCTTCTAAAAGACTTGATATTGCTTATAGAAAACTTAATATTGTTTACAGAAGACTTACAATACTTCTAGAAGACTTAATATTACTTCTAAAAGACCAAAAATGCTTCTAAAAGACTTGATATTACTTCTAGAAGCCTTGGTCTACTTCCGAAAGACTTGAAACTGCTTCTAAAAGACTTGGTCTACATCCAAAAGACTTGATACTGCTTATAGAAAACTTAATCTGTTTGCAGAAGACTTACAATACTTCTAGGAGACTTAATATTACTTCTAAAAGACCAAAAATGCTTCCAAAAGACTTGATATTACTTCTAGAAGTCTTGGTCTACTTTCTAAAGACTTGAAACTGTTTCTAAACGGCTTGGTCTACTTCCTAAAAACTTGAAACTGCTTCTAGAAGACTTGGTCTACTTCCGAAAGACTTGAAACTGCTTCTAAAAGACTTGAAACTGCTTCTAGAAGACTTGGTCTACTTCCGAAAGACTTGAAACTGCTTCTAGAAGACTTGGTCTGCTTCTAAAAGACTTGATATTGCTTATAGAAAACTTAATATTGTTTCCAGAAAACTTACAATACTTCTAGAAGACTTAATACTACTTCTAAAAGACCAAAAATGCTTCTAAAAGACTTGATATTACTTCTAGAAGCCTTGGTCTACTTCCGAAAGACTTGAAACTGCGTCTAGAAGACTTGGTCTACATCCAAAAGACTTGATACTGCTTATAGAAAACTTAATATTGTTTGCAGAAGACTTACAATACTTCTAGAAGACTTAATATTACTTCTAAAAGACCAAAAATGCTTCCAAAAGACTTGATATTACTTCTAGAAGCCTTGGTCTACTTTCTAAAGACTTAAAACTGTTTCTAAACGGCTTGGTCTACTTCCTAAAAACTTGAAACTGCTTCTAGAAGACTTGGTCTACTTACAAAAGACTTAAAACTGTTTCTAGAAGACTTAAAACTGCTTCTAGAAGACTTGGTCTACTTCCGAAAGACTTGAAACTGCTTCTAGAAGACTTGGTCTGCTTCTAAAAGACTTGATATTGCTTATACAAAACTTAATATTGTTTGCAGAAGACTTACAATACTTCTAGGAGACTTAATATTACTTCTAAAAGACCAAAAATGCTTCCAAAAGACTTGATATTACTTCTAGAAGCCTTGGTCTACTTTCTAAAGACTTAAAACTGTTTCTAAACGGCTTGGTCTACTTCCTAAAAACTTGAAACTGCTTCTAGAACACTTGGTCTACTTACAAAAGACTTAAAACTGTTTCTAGAAGACTTAAAACTGCTTCTAGAAGACTTGGTCTACTTCCGAAAGACTTGAAACTGCTTCTAGAAGACTTGGTCTGCTTCTAAAAGACTTGATATTGCTTATACAAAACTTAATATTGTTTGCAGAAGACTTACAATACTTCTAGGAGACTTAATATTACTTCTAAAAGACCAAAAATGCTTCTAAAAGACTTGATATTACTTCTAGAAGCCTTGGTCTACTTTCTAAAGACTTAAAACTGTTTCTAAACGGCTTGGTCTACTTCCTAAAAACTTGAAACTGCTTCTAGAAGACTTGGTCTACTTACAAAAGACTTAAAACTGTTTCTAGAAGACTTGAAACTGCTTCTAGAACACTTGGTCTACTTCCGAAAGACTTGAAACTGCTTCTAAAAGACTTGAAACTGCTTCTAGAAGACTTGGTCTACTTCCGAAAGACTTGAAACTGCTTCTAGAAGACTTGGTCTGCTTCTAAAAGACTTGATATTGCTTATAGAAAACTTAATATTGTTTACAGAAGACTTACAATACTTCTAGAAGACTTAATATTACTTCTAAAAGACCAAAAATGCTTCTAAAAGACTTGATATTACTTCTAGAAGCCTTGGTCTACTTCCGAAAGACTTGAAACTGCTTCTAAAAGACTTGGTCTACATCCAAAAGACTTGATACTGCTTATAGAAAACTTAATCTGTTTGCAGAAGACTTACAATACTTCTAGGAGACTTAATATTACTTCTAAAAGACCAAAAATGCTTCCAAAAGACTTGATATTACTTCTAGAAGTCTTGGTCTACTTTCTAAAGACTTGAAACTGTTTCTAAACGGCTTGGTCTACTTCCTAAAAACTTGAAACTGCTTCTAGAAGACTTGGTCTACTTCCGAAAGACTTGAAACTGCTTCTAAAAGACTTGAAACTGCTTCTAGAAGACTTGGTCTACTTCCGAAAGACTTGAAACTGCTTCTAGAAGACTTGGTCTGCTTCTAAAAGACTTGATATTGCTTATAGAAAACTTAATATTGTTTCCAGAAAACTTACAATACTTCTAGAAGACTTAATACTACTTCTAAAAGACCAAAAATGCTTCTAAAAGACTTGATATTACTTCTAGAAGCCTTGGTCTACTTCCGAAAGACTTGAAACTGCGTCTAGAAGACTTGGTCTACATCCAAAAGACTTGATACTGCTTATAGAAAACTTAATATTGTTTGCAGAAGACTTACAATACTTCTAGGAGACTTAATATTACTTCTAAAAGACCAAAAATGCTTCCAAAAGACTTGATATTACTTCTAGAAGCCTTGGTCTACTTTCTAAAGACTTGAAACTGTTTCTAAACGGCTTGGTTTACATCCTAAAAACTTGAAACTACTTCTAGAAGACTTGGTCTACTTCCGAAAGACTTGAAACTGCTTCTAAAAGACTTGAAACTGCTTCTAGAAGACTTGGTCTACTTCCGAAAGACTTGAAACTGCTTCTAGAAGACTTGGTCTGCTTCTAAAAGACTTGATATTGCTTATAGAAAACTTAATATTGTTTACAGAAGACTTACAATACTTCTAGAAGACTTAATATTACTTCTAAAAGACCAAAAATGCTTCCAAAAGACTTGATATTACTTCTAGAAGCCTTGGTCTACTTTCTAAAGACTTGAAACTGTTTCTAAACGGCTTGGTCTACTTCCTAAAAACTTGAAACTGCTTCTAGAAGACTTGATCTACTTACAAAAGACTTGAAACTGTTTCTAGAAGACTTGAAACTGCTTCTAAACGGCTTGGTCTACTTCCTAAACGCTTGAAACTGCTTCTAGAAGACTTGAAACTGCTTCTAGAAGACTTGAAACTGCTTCTAGAAGACTTGGTCTACTTCCGAAAGACTTGAAACTGCTTCTAGAAGACTTGGTCTACATCCAAAAGACTTGATACTGCTTATAGAAAACTTAATATTGTTTGCAGAAGACTTACAATACTTCTAGGAGACTTAATATTACTTCTAAAAGACCAAAAATGCTTCCAAAAGACTTGATATTACTTCTAGAAGCCTTGGTCTACTTTCTAAAGACTTGAAACTGTTTCTAAACGGCTTGGTTTACTTCCTAAAAACTTGAAACTACTTCTAGAAGACTTGGTCTACTTCCGAAAGACTTGAAACTGCTTCTAGAAGACTTGGTCTGCTTCTAAAAGACTTGATATTGCTTATAAAAAACTTAATATTGTTTACAGAAGACTTACAATACTTCTAGAAGACTTAATATTACTTCTAAAAGACCAAAAATGCTTCTAAAAGACTTGATATTACTTCTAGAAGCCTTGGTCTACATCCAAAAGACTTGATACTGCTTATAGAAAACTTAATATTGTTTGCAGAAGACTTACAATACTTCTAGGAGACTTAATATTACTTCTAAAAGACCAAAAATGCTTCCAAAAGACTTGATATTACTTCTAGAAGCCTTGGTCTACTTTCTAAAGACTTGAAACTGTTTCTAAACGGCTTGGTCTACTTCCTAAAAACTTGAAACTGCTTCTAGAAGACTTGGTCTACTTCCGAAAGACTTGAAACTGCTTCTAAAAGACTTGAAACTGCTTCTAGAAGACTTGGTCTACTTCCGAAAGACTTGAAACTGCTTCTAGAAGACTTGGTCTGCTTCTAAAAGACTTGATATTGCTTATAGAAAACTTAATATTGTTTCCAGAAGACTTACAATACTTCTAGAAGACTTAATACTACTTCTAAAAGACCAAAAATGCTTCTAAAAGACTTGATATTACTTCTAGAAGCCTTGGTCTACTTCCGAAAGACTTGAAACTGCGTCTAGAAGACTTGGTCTACATCCAAAAGACTTGATACTGCTTATAGAAAACTTAATATTGTTTGCAGAAGACTTACAATACTTCTAGGAGACTTAATATTACTTCTAAAAGACCAAAAATGCTTCCAAAAGACTTGATATTACTTCTAGAAGCCTTGGTCTACTTTCTAAAGACTTGAAACTGTTTCTAAACGGCTTGGTCTACTTCCTAAAAACTTGAAACTGCTTCTAGAAGACTTGATCTACTTACAAAAGACTTGAAACTGTTTCTAGAAGACTTGAAACTGCTTCTAAACGGCTTGGTCTACTTCCTAAACACTTGAAACTGCTTCTAGAAGACTTGAAACTGCTTCTAGAAGACTTGGTCTACTTCCGAAAGACTTGAAACTGCTTCTAGAAGACTTGGTCTACATCCAAAAGACTTGATACTGCTTATAGAAAACTTAATATTGTTTGCAGAAGACTTACAATACTTCTAGGAGACTTAATATTACTTCTAAAAGACCAAAAATGCTTCCAAAAGACTTGATATTACTTCTAGAAGCCTTGGTCTACTTTCTAAAGACTTGAAACTGTTTCTAAACGGCTTGGTTTACTTCCTAAAAACTTGAAACTACTTCTAGAAGACTTGGTCTACTTCCGAAAGACTTGAAACTGCTTCTAAAAGACTTGAAACTGCTTCTAGAAGACTTGGTCTACTTCCGAAAGACTTGAAACTGCTTCTAGAAGACTTGGTCTGCTTCTAAAAGACTTGATATTGCTTATAGAAAACTTAATATTGTTTACAGAAGTCTTACAATACTTCTAGAAGACTTAATATTACTTCTAAAAGACCAAAAATGCTTCCAAAAGATTTGATATTACTTCTAGAAGCCTTGGTCTACTTCCTAAAGACTTGAAACTGCTTCTAAACGGCTTGGTCTACTTCCTAAACACTTGAAACTGCTTCTAGAAGACTCGAAACTGCTTCTAGAAGACTTGGTCTACTTCCGAAAGACTTGAAACTGCTTCTAGAAGACTTGGTGTACATCCAAAAGACTTGATACTGCTTATAGAAAACTTAATATTGTTTGCAAAAGACTTACAATACTTCTAGGAGACTTAACATTACTTCTAAAAGACCAAAAATGCTTCCAAAAGACTTAATATTACTTCTAGAAGCCTTGGTTTACTTCCTAAAGACTTGAAACTGTTTCTAAACGGCTTGGTCTACTTCCTAAAGACTTGAAACTGCTTCTAGAAGACTTGGTCTACTTCCGAAAGACTTGAAACTGCTTCTAGAAGACTTGGTGTACATCCAAAAGACTTGATACTGCTTATAGAAAACTTAATATTGTTTGCAGAAGACTTACAATACTTCTAGGAGACTTAATATTACTTCTAAAAGACCAAAAATGCTTCCAAAAGACTTGATATTACTTCTAGAAGCCTTGGTCTACTTTCTAAAGACTTGAAACTGTTTCTAAACGGCTTGGTTTACTTCCTAAAAACTTGAAACTACTTCTAGAAGACTTGGTCTACTTCCGAAAGACTTGAAACTGCTTCTAAAAGACTTGAAACTGCTTCTAGAAGACTTGGTCTACTTCCGAAAGACTTGAAACTGCTTCTAGAAGACTTGGTCTGCTTCTAAAAGACTTGATATTGCTTATAGAAAACTTAATATTGTTTACAGAAGTCTTACAATACTTCTAGAAGACTTAATATTACTTCTAAAAGACCAAAAATGCTTCCAAAAGATTTGATATTACTTCTAGAAGCCTTGGTCTACTTCCTAAAGACTTGAAACTGCTTCTAAACGGCTTGGTCTACTTCCTAAACACTTGAAACTGCTTCTAGAAGACTCGAAACTGCTTCTAGAAGACTTGGTCTACTTCCGAAAGACTTGAAACTGCTTCTAGAAGACTTGGTGTACATCCAAAAGACTTGATACTGCTTATAGAAAACTTAATATTGTTTGCAAAAGACTTACAATACTTCTAGGAGACTTAACATTACTTCTAAAAGACCAAAAATGCTTCCAAAAGACTTAATATTACTTCTAGAAGCCTTGGTTTACTTCCTAAAGACTTGAAACTGTTTCTAAACGGCTTGGTCTACTTCCTAAAGACTTGAAACTGCTTCTAGAAGACTTGGTCTACTTCCGAAAGACTTGAAACTGCTTCTAGAAGACTTGGTGTACATCCAAAAGACTTGATACTGCTTATAGAAAACTTAATATTGTTTGCAGAAGACTTACAATACTTCTAGGAGACTTAATATTACTTCTAAAAGACCAAAAATGCTTCCAAAAGACTTGATATTACTTCTAGAAGCCTTGGTTTACTTTCTAAAGACTTGAAACTGTTTCTAAACGGCTTGGTTTACTTCCTAAAAACTTGAAACTACTTCTAGAAGACTTGGTCTACTTCCGAAAGACTTGAAACTGCTTCTAAAAGACTTGAAACTGCTTCTAGAAGACTTGGTCTACTTCCGAAAGACTTGAAACTGCTTCTAGAAGACTTGGTCTGCTTCTAAAAGACTTGATATTGCTTATAGAAAACTTAATATTGTTTACAGAAGTCTTACAATACTTCTAGAAGACTTAATATTACTTCTAAAAGACCAAAAATGCTTCCAAAAGATTTGATATTACTTCTAGAAGCCTTGGTCTACTTCCTAAAGACTTCAAACTGCTTCTAAACGGCTTGGTCTACTTCCTAAACACTTGAAACTGCTTCTAGAAGACTCGAAACTGCTTCTAGAAGACTTGGTCTACTTCCGAAAGACTTGAAACTGCTTCTAGAAGACTTGGTGTACATCCAAAAGACTTGATACTGCTTATAGAAAACTTAATATTGTTTGCAAAAGACTTACAATACTTCTAGGAGACTTAACATTACTTCTAAAAGACCAAAAATGCTTCCAAAAGACTTAATATTACTTCTAGAAGCCTTGGTCTACTTCCTAAAGACTTGAAACTGTTTCTAAACGGCTTGGTCTACTTCCTAAAGACTTGAAACTGCTTCTAGAAGACTTGGTCTACTTCCGAAAGACTTGAAACTGCTTCTAGAAGACTTGGTCTGCTTCTAAAAGACTTGATATTGCTTATAGAAAACTTAATATCGTTTGCAGAAGACTTACAATGCTTCTAGGAGACTTGAAATTGTATCTAGAAGACTTGGTATTGTTTCTAACAGAGTTGCAATTGCTCCTGGAAGACTTAATACTGGCTCTAAGATGTTTCTAGAAGACCTGATATTTCCTCTTGAAGATTTGAAATACTTCCAGAAGATTTGTAATGTTTCTAGAAGACCTGGCATTTCCTCTTCAAGATATGAAATGCTTCCAGAAGACTTAATATTATTTCTAAAACATCAAAAGTATCATTTTTTTGAATTTTATAACCAATAATAGTTTTGGAATAAACTGGAAAGCTATGCCACAAAAATCCTTAGCTTGCTGCCGTAAATAAGCGACTCCAAGATTTAAAGCGAGTTACGGCGATGCTTCCTATTACTAATTGGAAAAAGTAAAAAGCCAAGAACTTCTTTCATGATCAATCTTTCAGCGACTTATACAGCACGAAAAAAGTAGCTGGATGAAGGCTTCTTTTAGATGAAACTGACAATGAGGGTGTGGTGGAGTTTTGCAAAAATTAAAATTATATTATTATATTATTATTATTAATTTTATATAGATATTGAAGTGATTTAGATCAATTAAAGAAGACAGAATATTACTAACTCCATTTCACTTTCTTATCTTTATGAATTTAATAAGAAAAAGCTAAAAGAAATTAAGCATCGCGAGAAATCGATTTCAACAAAAAAAATCGAAATTACAAATATCTTTTTTTTTTTAAACCTCTTAAAAAAGTGTTTCGTTTTTTCTTAATATTAAAACAGCATTCCATAATTAATTCTTCCAACTTTGATATTCATTTTTTTTAGTATGCATAAAAGCTCGCAGGGTTAATTTAACATCAGAATTTCATCAAACAAAAAAAAAGTATAAAAACGAATAAAGTGGAATGAAAAAATTAGTTAATTAAATCACAAAATTCATTCCGTCAAAAATTCGAATCAAAAATAAAATAAAAGTGCTCGAAAGAACTAAATAAACACTTAGTGAAAACCAATTTTCCAAAAAATTAGTTAAGAAAATCCAAAATCTATTTAGAGAAATAATAAAGTGTTGATAGAAAATTAAAAATAGGCCCTCAACGCGTATAAAATTTTTAAAATTCTCGTTTATTTCGATTCGCATGCAACCACAAACACTAACACTTACTATAGTCGTCTGTATTATCATTATTCTCCAGATAAATTAACGTGATCTCTTCCATATAAGGCAGTTCTACGCGATACAATATTTCGCCTGCATTTTCGGTACACAGAGAACAAAGCGAAAACAAAAAGAATTCAATGTAGTAAACCAAAAAACACAACGCTCTCTTTTTTGAATTTGTTCATTTCTTTTTGACATGATTACGATGGTTTTTTAGTACTATATGCTTTTTGAAGTGGATGTGAGTTTTTTTTTTATTTTGAAATGAAATTAATCTCAAAATAGGAGATTAATTTTTTAATTTTAATTCGTTACGAACTAACGGATACTGTACCTTCGGCGTTGGCGTCTTCTTGAGTATAGCACAGCATGAAAGCTGCAACAATAATACAACAGTGACAGAAACGCCCTGGGTTCTTTTATTTAGCGTTTTTTTTTTTTAATCAATCTTTTGTGTATGTCCTTTTTGTGTAATGTAATCGTCTTGTGTGAAAAATAAACTTACACAAAAAAATAGTTTTTATCTTAAATGTTAATAAATGTTTAGTAGGACCAAAAAAATCTGTACAAAGATTTAAATTGACGAGGTATTTACATTATACATTTTGTACAATCAATGTACAAGAATGGACGAGATATTTTAAATAATTAATTAATTATTTAATAAAAAAAATACTTACATGATGGGTTTGAATCGGAATCTATGGCGTTAGGGGTGGTACATTGGGAATCTACGGGACGAGATAAACCAAAAAAACGACTAATAAATAAATTATAAAAGAAAAAAATTTAGAAACGTTTTTACATTATTATTACAAGTATTATTTGTGTCATTATTCGTGTATTTATTTCTATTAGAACAAATTGATTAACTTACGTTCCTGGTCCGAACCATCTTCCGACTTGTCGTCCTTACTCTTCATAAATGGGAACTTCCGACTGAACGAAAAGTTTTTCTTTTTCCTATCTAAAGTTGATTGCTAAAAGATAAACAAAAGTTTTATTTAAAAAAGTTGCAAAGAATTTATTCGATAAATTTATTTAAACCAGACTATGAGGTATATCCCTAATTTGAAATGACATAAAAAATCATGAGTTTTAATGATCATTGTGTACTAATGATGAGTTATTTCAATCTTCCTTTATTAAATAGATTAATTTTTATGCTAGAACATCTCAAGTAATCATCTTTTGTCCCTCTAGACTTAGTATATTCATTGAAGGTGAGATAAATGATCGCCGGATCACGATGGGTCATGCGTGACCCATCAATTTATGGACCACTCACGCGAACGTGCATGATTGTGAACATCTTTGAACAATTCGACGCTGATTCTTAGTGATTTATTAGTTACGTTGTTCACTTCATCCAATATTTCTTGTGCACCATAAACACTCCACAAAAATAGGATTGAATGATAGTGATTTATGGAAAAAACTGAAGAGAATCAAAAAACATCCTATTCATGATTTGGTGAACAATACTGTTGTCAAACAAAACTGTTGTCTGCAAATCTTAACATAACAGATGCGATGAGATCTTTTAAGCAGCTTTGGATAGAGATAAATTAACTTAAATCGACCTATTTTGAACCAAAGAATCTGTGGTCTGCCATTGTACACGTATTTCAGAGACATCCTATATACAAAAGGATTTATCAATGAGAACATCGTTTTCACTCAAATTGTAATCTCAGAGAACACCTTGAAATTCTCAAACACTCAAGTCTAAATCATTTTTCGATATTAAGACAGATCTTATTCTAACAGATACAACATCGACCTGGAGTGATTGGAGGAACATCAACTATAAAGAGGAGCCGCCTTTGCTTGTTGTACTGATGCTTCAAAGACGGTTGAATATGCATGAGCATTATTGGATTAAACTGATATAAAGGTTGGATACAACCATTTTCAGGCAAAATTTCTTTCTATAAACTTCAGCACCGCTTTGAATCTTCAAAAAAGATAAAAATGTGCATGTAACTCAATCCATCATAACTTAGAACTCGCTATGATATTACTATATAAAAATATAAATAAAAATCAAGAAATTTTCAAAAAAATCGTATCTCAAGAACTAATTGAGATATCGCTCTGAAATAAAAAGAAATTTGAAGCAAATTTTGTTGTTATTTAAGGTACCCAAGATCTTTGCTTCAAATATTTAAATCTCAGAGTTATGATTTTTTGATTAAAACTTTGCAAAAACGTAATTATATATAGTTGTTAATAATCAAGAAATTTTCAAAGAATGGTATCTCAAGAACTGATTGAGATATCGCTCTGAAATAAAAAAAAATTTAAAGCAAATTTTGTTGTTATTCAAGGTGCCCAAGATCCTTGCTTCAAATCTTTGAATCTCCGAGTTATGATTTTTTCATTAAAACTTTGCAAAAACGTAATTATATGTGTTTGATAAAGAAATCAAGAGATTTTCATAGAATCGTATATCTAGAACTAATTGAGATATCGCTTTGAAATAAACAGCAACTTGAAGCAAATTTTGCTGCATTTAACGTGCTTAAGATCGTTTTTCTAAATCATTAAATCCCTGAGTTATGACTTGAAATATGTCTAGGAGACTTAATATTACTTCTAAAAATCCAAAAATGCTTCAAAAAGACTTGATACTACTTCTAGAAAACTTAGTCTAATTCTAAAAGACTTGAAACTGCTTCTAGAAGACTTGGTCTACTTCCTAAAGACTTGAAAGTGTTGCTAGAAGACTTGGTCACTTCCTAAAGACTTGAAATTGCTTCTAGAAGACTTGGTCTACTTCCTAAAGATTTAATACTACTTCTAGAAGACTTGGTCTACTTCCTAAAAATTTGATACTGCTTCTAGACGATTTGGTTTACTTCCTAAAGACTTGATACTACTTCTAGAAGACTTGGTCTACTTCCAAAAGACTTGCAACTGCTTCTAGAAGACTTGCTCTACTTCCTAAAGACTTGAAACTGTTGCTAGAAGACTTGGTCACTTCTTAAAGACTTGAAATTGCTTCTAGAAGACTTGGTCGACTTCCTAAAGACTTGAAAGTGCTGCTGGAAGACTTGGTCTACTTCAAGAAAACTTGAAACTGCTTCTAGAAGACTTGGTCTACTTCCAACAGACTTGAAATTGCTTCTAGAAGACTTGGTCTACTTCCTAAAAATTTGATACTGCTTCTAGACGATTTGGTTTACTTCCTAAAGACTTGATACTACTTCTAGAAGACTTGGTCTACTTCCAAAAGACTTGCAACTGCTTCTAGAAGACTTGCTCTACTTCCTAAAGACTTGAAACTGTTGCTAGAAGACTTGGTCACTTCTTAAAGACTTGAAATTGCTTCTAGAAGACTTGGTCGACTTCCTAAAGACTTGAAAGTGCTGCTGGAAGACTTGGTCTACTTCAAGAAAACTTGAAACTGCTTCTAGAAGACTTGGTCTACTTCCAACAGACTTGAAATTGCTTCTAGAAGACTTGGACTACTTCCTAAAGATTTAATATTACTTCTAGAAGACTTGGTCTACTTCCAAAAAATTTGAAACTGTTTCTAGCAGACTTGGTCTGCGTCCTAAAAATTTGATACTGCTTCTAGAAGATTTGATTTACTTCCTAAAGACTTGAAACTACTTCAAGAAGACTTGCTCTACTTCCTAAAGACTTGAAACTGTTGCTAGAAGACTTGGTCACTTAATAAAGATTTGAAATTACTTCTAGAAGACTTGGTCTACTTCCAAAAAACTTGAAATTGCTTCTAGAAGACTTGGTCTATTTCCTAAAGACTTGAAAGTGTTGCTAGAAGACTTGGTCTACTTCAAAAAAACTTGCAACTGCTTCTAGAAGACTTGTTCTACTTCCTAAAGACTTGAAACTGTTGCTAGAAGACTTGGTCACTTCCTAAAGACTTGAAATTGCTTCTAGAAGACTTGGTCTACTTCCTAAAGACTTGAAATTGCTTCTAGAAGACTTGGTCTACTCCCTAAAGACTTAATACTACTTCTAAAAGACTTGGTCTACTTCCAAAACATTTGAAACTGTTTCTAGAAGACTTGGTCTACTTCCTAAAAATTTGATATTGCTTCTAGACGATTTGGTTTACTTCCTAAAGACTTGATACTACTTCTAGAAGACTTGGTCTACTTCCAAAAGACTTGCAACTGCTTCTAGAAGACTTGCTCTACTTCCTAAAGACTTGAAACTGTTGCTAGAAGACTTGGTCACTTCCTAAAGACTTGAAATTGCTGCTGGAAGGCTTGGTCTACTTCAAGAAAACTTGAAACTGCTTCTAGAAGACTTGGTCTACTTCCAAGAGACTTGAAATTGCTTCTAGAAGACTTGGACTACTTCCTAAAGATTTAATATTACTTCTAGAAGACTTGGTCTACTTCCAAAAAATTTGGAACTGTTTCTAGAAGACTTGGTCTGCGTCCTAAAAATTTGATACTGCTTCTAGAAGATTTGATTTACTTCCTAAAGACTTAAAACTACTTCTAGAAGACTTGCTCTACTTCCTAAAGACTAGAAACTGTTGCTAGAAGACTTGGTCACTTAATAAAGACTTGAAATTGCTTCTAGAAGACTTGGTCTACTTCCAAAAAACTTGAAATTGCTTCTAGAAGACTTGCTCTACTTCCTAAACACTTGAAACTGTTGCTAGAAGACTTGGTCTACTTCCTAAAGACTTGAAAGTGCTGCTAGAAGGCTTGGTCTACTTCAAGAAAACTTGAAACTGCTTCTAGAAGACTTGGTCTACTTCCAAGAGACTTGAAATTGCTTCTAGAAGACTTGGACTACTTCCTAAAAATTTAATATTACTTCTAGAAGACTTGGTCTACTTCCAAAAAATTTGAAACTGTTTCTAGAAGACTTGGTCTGCGTCCTAAAAATTTGATACTGCTTCTAGAAGATTTGATTTACTTCCTAAAGACTTAAAACTACTTCTAGAAGACTTGCTCTACTTCCTAAAGACTTGAAACTGTTGCTAGAAGACTTGGTCACTTAATAAAGACTTGAAATTGCTTCTAGAAGACTTGGTCTACTTCCAAAAAACTTGAAATTGCTTCTAGAAGACTTGCTCTACTTCCTAAAGACTTGAAATTGTTATTAGAAGACTTGGTCACATAATAAAGACTTGAAATTGCTTCTAGAAGACTTGGTCTACTTCCAAAAAACTTGAAATTGCTTCTAGAAGACTTGGTCTACTTCAAAAAAAACTTGAAACTGCTTCTAGAAAACTTGGTCTACTTCCAAAAGATTTGAAATTGCTTCTAGAAGACTTGGTCTACTTCCTAAAGACTTGACACTACCTCTAGAAGACTTGGTCTACTTCCTAAAGACTTGAAAATGCTGCTAAAAGACTTGGTCTACTTCAAAAAAAACTTGAAACTGCTTCTAGAAGACTTGGTCTACTTCCTAAAGGCTTGATACTACTTCTAGAAGACTTGGTCTACTTCCAAAAAATTTGAAACTGTTTCTAGAAGACTTGGTCCGCTTCCAAAAAATGTGATATTGCTTCTAGAAGTTTTGGTTCACTTCCTAAAGACTTGATACTACTTCTAGAAGACTTGGTCTACTTCCAAAAGATTTGCAACTGCTTCTAGAAGACTTGCTCTACTTCCTAAAAGCTTGAAACTATTGCTAGAAGATTTGGTCGTTTCCTAAAGACTTGATATTACTTCTAGAAGACTTGGTCTACTTCCAAAAGACTTGCAACTGCTTCTAGAAGACTTGCTCTACTTCCTAAAGACTTGAAACTATTGCTAGAAGACTTGGTCACTTCCTAAAGACTTGAAATCGCTTCTAGCAGACTTGGTCTACTTCCAAAAGATTTGAAATTGCTTTTAGAAAACTTGGTCTACTTCAAAAAAACTTGAAACTGGTTCTAGAAAACTTGGTCTACTTCCAAAAGACTTGAAATTGCTTCTAGAAGACTTGGTCTACTTCCTAAAGACTTGATACTACTTCTAGAAGACTTGGTCTACTTCCTAAAGACTTGAAACTGCTGCTAGAATACTTGGTGTACTTCCTAAAAACTTGAAAGTGCTGCTAGAAGACTTGATCTACATCAAAAAAAATTGAAGCTGCTTCTAGAAGACTTGGTCTACTTCCAAAAGACTTGAAACTGCTTTTAGAAGACTTAGTCTACTTCCTAAAGATTTGATACTACTTCTAGAAGACTTGCTCTACTTCCAAAAGACTTGCAATTGCTTCTAGAAGACTTGCTCTACTTCCTAAAGACTTGAAACTGCGGCTAGAAGACTTGGTCTACTTCCTAAGGACTTGATACTACTTCTAGAAGACTTGCTCTACTTCCAAAAGACTTGCAACTGCTTCTAGAAGACTTGCTCTACTTCTTAAAGATTTGAAACTGCTGCTAGAATACTTGGTGTATTTCCTAAAAACTTGAAAGTGCTGCTAGAAGACTTGATCTACTTCAAAAAAAATTGAAGCTGCTTCTAGAACACTTGGTCTACTTCCAAAAGACTTGAAACTGCTGTTAGAAGGCTTAGTCTACTTCCTAAAGACTTGATACTACTTCTACAAGATTTGCTCTACTTCCAAACGACTTGCAACTGCTTCTAGAAGACTTGCTCTACTTCCTAAAGACTTGAAACTGCGGCTAGAAGACTTGGTCTACTTCCTAAGGACTTGATACTGCTTCTAAAAAATTTAATATTGCAGAAGACTTTCAATGCTTCTAAGAAGCTTGATATTGCATCTAGAAGACTTGATACTGCTTCTAAAAAATTTCTTTCAGCAAATTGCTTTCAGCAGACTTGCTACTGCCTCTGCAAGACTTAATACTGGTTCTAGGAAACCTGAAATGTTTTCAGAAAATTTGCAAAGCTTATAGAGGGCCTGATTTTTTCTTTTGAAGATTTGAAATACTTCCAGAAAACTATTTAGTAAAAAAAATAAATCAATTGATAATAAATGATGACGATTTTCTTCATTTCAAAAATATCAATCATTTATTATCAATCATTTATTATCAATTGATTTATTTCTTTCTACTAAATAATTTTAAAACGATGAACCTGGATATAAAACTTTGCAAAAAGATAATCATATGTGTTTGATAAAAAAATCAAGAAATTTTCATAGAATCGTATCTCAAGAACTAATTGAGATATCGCTCTGAAATGAAGAGCAATTTGAAGAAAATTTTGTTGTTATTTCAGGTGCCTAAGGTTCTTTCTTCAAATACTTCAATTTCCAAGTTATGATTTTTTTCATTGAAACTCTGCAAAATATAATTATGTGTGTTTGATAAAAATCAAGAAATTTTCAAAGAATCGTATCTCAAGAACTAATTGAGATATCGCTTTGAAATAAGGAACAATTTGAAGCAAATTTTGTTGCTATTTAATGTGTTTAAGATCGTTTTTCCAAATCATTAAATCTCCGAGTTATGATTTTTTTATTAAAGCTTTACAAAAACGTAATTATATATATTGTTAAAAATCAAGAAATTTTCAAAAAATCGTATCTCAAGAACTAATTGAGATATTGCTCTGAAATAAAGAGTAATTTGAAGAAAATTTTGTTGTTATTTCAGGTGCCCAAGATTCTTGCTTCAAATACTTCAATTTCCAAGTTATGATCTTTTAATTGAAACTCTGCAAAATATAATTATGTGTGTTTGATAAAAATCAAAAAATTTTCAAAGAATCGTATCTCAAGAATTAATTGAGATATCGCTCTGAAATAAAGAGAAACTTGAAGTAAATTTTGCTACTATTTAACTGCTTTTTAATTTTTAAAAAATTAATTATGAATTTCGAAGAAATATTGAAATAAAAAAAAAGTATATCATTTTTCTATTTCGATAAAACTTTTACTGAATTTATTCTTAATGTGCTTAACGCTGCACCATGCATCAACAATAACAGTAAAGATGACCAATATTAAATTTGATGAAATCTTTATAATTGAATAAAAGCTGAAGTGGTATAGCTCATAAAACTGAGTTTCAAGAACAGTTAAATTCGTACTTAAAAAGCTAATGATTATTAGAACTTAAATTCCAAAGAAGATAAGCGGTTATATAAACTTGGTCCATTAAAAAACCGTTTCATTCAATCTACAAACAAAGTCTTTTGACCACAGATTTCCTCTGGAATTGCACTTATAACAGCTATATACTTTTAATTTAACAATCCATAACTGTTACCACAGTGAGATTTTATAAGACATATTATATAAAAATATATAAAAATTACATATATAAAAATTGAGTTATCATTATGAATAAATTAAAAAAAATCATCTTACTTTTTCTAAAATTGCTGGAGTATGCCCTTGAAATTTAACCGACCTATCCCTAGCCCGTTGTTTTCGTTCCCACCTCCGCTTTGAGGGTACAATCCCCATTCCCTGTTCATCCCCCGTATTAAGTACTCTCCGCGCCTGCCACCATTCATCATCGCTCGCATTCGTCACGTGCAAAATATCCCCATATTGAAAAGCCAAACCTCTACTTGGAAGACCGTCATCTTTTAATGGATCATAATCGAACAATGCCCTAAAAAAATCAATAATCAATAATTTAGAATCGATTTAAATTGTTAATCGACTTACCTAACATATAAAGATTTCTTTTGCGTAGTCTTCATAAGTGTCCCAGTAACTTGCTGTGCTAATTGTTGTTTTAAATCGTGAATTTTCGCCTCGAATCGATTATATTCTTCCGGTCTGTACTGGACTACTATCGTTACGGTTTGATTTGTACCCTGCGCAAAAAAAATTCGAACAAAATTCAAATCGAATTATAACCGATCTTTTTAAACCCATTTCTTTTGAAATGAGATTAGAAACCTTTCCGAGCCATAAAAGTTATTACACTCAGGAAAGGTAAGTACGAGTATGACGTTAAAAAGGAAAAACGATGTCGGTAGACCTCAACCAAAACCGTATCCTTGAATCTGATACAGTCGCGTCGCTCGTAAAACAATTGTTTAACCTCATACGGTTCACCTTGTCACAAAAATGTATTAAAAAAAATGTTACAAGAAAAACCAATAACCCATTTATTTTAATTCGATTAATTAGACGATCAGATCGTTTTAATTTTTTACCTTGAGTGCTAAAGCAGCCTCTTCGTGGGTAGCGTTCCTCAAGTTAACCCCGTTAACGCTTAAAATTTGGTCTCCTCGCTTTAATTCGCCGCTTAAATCGGCGGGACCCCCCGCGAGTATAAACGATATGAAGATTCCTTCGCCATCCTCCCCGCCGACGATGTTAAATCCGAGGCCGGAATTCCCTTTTTGCAAAACGACAGTCCTCACGTCCCTAAAAACGATAACGAAAATTAAAGAAAAGTAAAAAAAAATAATAAATTTAAATGAATTTATGTTATTATCAGAGATCAAAGTGTATTTTGAAGGTCATCGCAAATTCTTTTAAAAGGGAGCTTATAAAACTCGACCCATCAAAAAAATACTTCCAAAAAATGTTTCATCATTTTAAAATTGATCTTAATTGATTTGTTTGTGTTGAAATTCATTTAGACTATTAGGTTTTAGGTCGTAACATCCTAAAAATAGTATATCCAGGTGCACGGTTTACAGAAACATCCAACCACCTCCCTTCCCTCGACGTCACACCAAAGAACGGGGAAAAAGAAAAATCAAAAATAAACACCCGAGGGTTATCGGCTTACCCAAGAAGCCGTCTGGACGGTTGTTTCTTGTCTTTACACTGCATCTTTTCACCCTAACCCATTCCGAAAAACCGACAGCCAACCCCTTCACGACATCCCCATCAACTTTTAATGTTAACTTTAGCACCATACGGTGGCAGTGACGGTGTCATAGGCGATCATTTTGCGCGAATTCTAACGGAATGACTGGCAGACAAACTAGACACACATCGGCTTTGTACAAAACGGGCGCAGAACTTAGGGGCGGTTTTTGCAAGAGACATGCGCAGAAACGGTCGTGGAACCGTCGAAGGGACCCCTACAGGTGGTGGGTGATCGATATTGGAACGACATCAGCACCAAGAGGAAGAGAAAGAGGGAATTGGTTGATTTGATGTTTGAAATCGAGTGAAATAATTTTTTTGATTTTGATTAAATTGAATCATTTATTTATCCATGTAATTATCCATGTAGAAAGAAATATTGTACTTAACGATAAAATTTATTTTGTTATATAATGTAGATTTCGACCGGTTTCGACGTTACACCGCTCATCCTCAGGAAATTGCTTCTAGAAGACTTGGTCTACTTCCTAAAGACTTGATACTACTTCTAGAAGACTTGGTCTACTTCCTAAAGACTTGAAACTGCTGCTAGAATACTTGGTGTACTTCCTAAAAACTTGAAAGTGCTGCTAGAAGACTTGATCTACTTCAAAAAAAATTGAAGCTGCTTCTAGAAGGCTTAGTCTACTTCCTAAAGACTTGATACTACTTCTACAAGACTTGCTCTACTTCCAAAAGACTTGCAACTGCTTCTAGAAGACTTGCTGTACTTCCTAAAGACTTGAAACTGCGGCTAGAAGACTTGGTCTACTTCCTAAGGACTTGATACTGCTTCTAAAAAATTTAATATTGCAGAAGACTTTCAATGCTTCTAAGAAGCTTGATATTGCATCTAGAAGACTTGCTATTGCTTTCAGCAGACTTGCTACTACCTCTGCAAGACTTAATACTGGTTCTAGGAAACCTGAAATGTTTTCAGAAAATTTGCAAAGCTTATAGAGGGCCTGATTTTTTGTTTTGAAGATTTGAAATACTTCCAGAAAACTATTTAGTAGAAAAAAATAAATCAATTGATAATAAATGATGACGTCATTTCTTCATTTCAAAAATATCAATCGTTTATTATCAATTGATTTATTTCTTTCTACTAAAAAATTTTAAAACGATGAACCTGGATATAAAACATTGCAAAAAGATAATCAATGTGTTTGATAAAAAAAAGAACAAGAAATTTTCATAGAATCGTATCTCAAAAACTAATTGAGATATCGCTCTGAAATAAATAGCAGTTTGAAGAAAATTTTGTTGTTATTTCAGGTGCCTAAGATTCTTTCTTCAAATATTTAAATCTCCGAGTTATGATTTTTTGATTGAAACTCGGCAAAATATAATTATGTGTGTTTGATAAAAATCAAGAAATTTTCAAAGAATCATATCTCAAGAACTAATTGAGATATCGCTCTGAAATAAATAGCAGTTTGAAGAAAATTTTGTTGTTATTTCAGGTGCCTAAGATTCTTTCTTCAAATATTTAAATCTCCGAGTTATGATTTTTTGATTGAAACTCGGCAAAATATAATTATGTGTGTTTGATAAAAATCAAGAAATTTTCAAAGAATCATATCTCAAGAACTAATTGAGATATCGCTCTGAAATAAATAGCAGTTTGAAGAAAATTTTGTTGTTATTTCAGGTGCCTAAGATTCTTTCTTCAAATATTTAAATCTCCGAGTTATGATTTTTTGATTGAAACTCGGCAAAATATAATTATGTGTGTTTGATAAAAATCAAGAAATTTTCAAAGAATCATATCTCAAGAACTAATTGAGATATCGCTCTGAAATAAATAGCAGTTTGAAGAAAATTTTGTTGTTATTTCAGGTGCCTAAGATTCTTTCTTCAAATATTTAAATCTCCGAGTTATGATTTTTTGATTGAAACTCGGCAAAATATAATTATGTGTGTTTGATAAAAATCAAGAAATTTTCAAAGAATCATATCTCAAGAACTAATTGAGATATCGCTCTGAAATAAATAGCAGTTTGAAGAAAATTTTGTTGTTATTTCAGGTGCCTAAGATTCTTTCTTCAAATATTTAAATCTCCGAGTTATGATTTTTTGATTGAAACTCGGCAAAATATAATTATGTGTGTTTGATAAAAATCAAGAAATTTTCAAAGAATCATATCTCAAGAACTAATTGAGATATCGCTCTGAAATAAATAGCAGTTTGAAGAAAATTTTGTTGTTATTTCAGGTGCCTAAGATTCTTTCTTCAAATATTTAAATCTCCGAGTTATGATTTTTTGATTGAAACTCGGCAAAATATAATTATGTGTGTTTGATAAAAATCAAGAAATTTTCAAAGAATCATATCTCAAGAACTAATTGAGATATCGCTCTGAAATAAATAGCAGTTTGAAGAAAATTTTGTTGTTATTTCAGGTGCCTAAGATTCTTTCTTCAAATATTTAAATCTCCGAGTTATGATTTTTTGATTGAAACTTTGTAAAATATAATTATGTGTGTTTGATAAAAATCAAGAAATTTTCAAAGAATCATATCTCAAGAACTAATTGAGATATCGCTCTGAAATAAATAGCAATTTGAAGAAAATTTTGTTGTTATTTCAGGTGCCTAAGATTCTTTCTTCAAATATTTAAATCTCCGAGTTATGATTTTTTGATTGAAACTCGGCAAAATATAATTATGTGTGTTTGATAAAAATCAAGAAATTTTCAAAGAATCATATCTCAAGAACTAATTGAGATATCGCTCTGAAATAAATAGCAATTTGAAGAAAATTTTGTTGTTATTTCAGGTGCATAAGATTCTTTCTTCAAATATTTAAATCTCCGAGTTATGATTTTTTGATTGAAACTCGGCAAAATATAATTATGTGTGTTTGATAAAAATCAAGAAATTTTCAAAGAATCATATCTCAAGAACTAATTGAGATATCGCTCTGAAATAAATAGCAATTTGAAGAAAATTTTGTTGTTATTTCAGGTGCATAAGATTCTTTCTTCAAATATTTAAATCTCCGAGTTATGATTTTTTGATTGAAACTCGGCAAAATATAATTATGTGTGTTTGATAAAAATCAAGAAATTTTCAAAGAATCATATCTCAAGAACTAATTGAGATATCGCTCTGAAATAAATAGCAATTTGAAGAAAATTTTGTTGTTATTTCAGGTGCCTAAGATTCTTTCTTCAAATATTTAAATCTCCGAGTTATGATTTTTTGATTGAAACTCGGCAAAATATAATTATGTGTGTTTGATAAAAATCAAGAAATTTTCAAAGAATCATATCTCAAGAACTAATTGAGATATCGCTCTGAAATAAATAGCAATTTGAAGAAAATTTTGTTGTTATTTCAGGTGCATAAGATTCTTTCTTCAAATATTTAAATCTCCGAGTTATGATTTTTTGATTGAAACTCGGCAAAATATAATTATGTGTGTTTGATAAAAATCAAGAAATTTTCAAAGAATCATATCTCAAGAACTAATTGAGATATCGCTCTGAAATAAATAGCAATTTGAAGAAAATTTTGTTGTTATTTCAGGTGCATAAGATTCTTTCTTCAAATATTTAAATCTCCGAGTTATGATTTTTTGATTGAAACTCGGCAAAATATAATTATGTGTGTTTGATAAAAATCAAGAAATTTTCAAAGAATCATATCTCAAGAACTAATTGAGGTATCGCTCTGAAATAAATAGCAATTTGAAGAAAATTTTGTTGTTACTTCAGGTGCCTAAGATTCTTTCTTCAAATATTTAAATCTCCGAGTTATGATTTTTTGATTGAAACTCGGCAAAATATAATTATGTGTGTTTGATAAAAATCAAGAAATTTTCAAAGAATCATATCTCAAGAACTAATTGAGATATCGCTCTGAAATAAATAGCAGTTTGAAGAAAATTTTGTTGTTATTTCAGGTGCCTAAGATTCTTTCTTCAAATATTTAAATCTCCGAGTTATGATTTTTTGATTGAAACTCGGCAAAATATAATTATGTGTGTTTGATAAAAATCAAGAAATTTTCAAAGAATCATATCTCAAGAACTAATTGAGATGTCGCTCTGAAATAAATAGCAATTTGAAGAAAATTTTGTTGTTATTTCAGGTGCCTAAGATTCTTTCTTCAAATATTTAAATCTCCGAGTTATGATTTTTTGATTGAAACTCGGCAAAATATAATTATGTGTGTTTGATAAAAATCAAGAAATTTTCAAAGAATCATATCTCAAGAACTAATTGAGATATCGCTCTGAAATAAATAGCAGTTTGAAGAAAATTTTGTTGTTATTTCAGGTGCCTAAGATTCTTTCTTCAAATATTTAAATCTCCGAGTTATGATTTTTTGATTGAAACTTTGTAAAATATAATTATGTGTGTTTGATAAAAATCAAGAAATTTTCAAAGAATCGACATGCGCAGAAACGGTCGTAGAACCGTCGAAGGGACCAGGAGGAAGAGAAAGAGGGAATTGGTTGATTTGATGTTTGAAATCGAGTGAAATAATTTTTTTGATTTTGACTAAATTGAATCATTTATTTATCCATGTAATTATCCATGTAGAAAGAAATATTGTACTTAACGATAAAATTTATTTTGTTATATAATGTAGATTTCGACCGGTTTCGACGTTACACCGCTCATCCTCAGGAAATCATCGTTAACGAATATAACGATAAATTTTCTTAGTTATTCTATTTGAAAAAGGTGAAATTTTTTTATTTACGTATGAAATTATAGGCGGGAAAACATTTTTTCCTCATACATACAGAATTATATTCGTTGACGTTGATTTCCTGAGGATGACCAATGTAAGGTCGAAATCGGTCGAAATCTAAATTGTATAACAAAATAAATTTCATCGTTCTGATCATTTGGATGAATCGAAAAAGGGAAGAGGAAAAAGAAGGGTTGGTTCGATTTAGTGAAGAACACATCTCGAAATTTTGGCACTTAGGACATCATTTTAAACTTTAACCACCATTTTGAAAAACTATTTAAGAGAACTGTAACGAACAAAAAAAAAGAAAGGTTTACTATTTCTAAATATCGAATGTTTCAATGATTCTCTGGTTTAATAATATTTTCGGAGTTTTATTTAAAGAAGAGTTCTCAATACCCATTAAGCATAAGAAACTTGAAAATATTGTTCTGGCTGACAAGTATGTGCCAAAGAATGATATGTATTATGATATTGTCGGTAGTTGGACTTTATGTATATTTAGAAGAACCTGACAGTGACGATGAAGATAATGTTGAGGTTATCTTTTACAGAGATTTTTAGATGTTATATCTTAGAAAACAGTTTCTCTTTTAAGATGAGACCCAACCCAACCCAAAACAAGCTTTAGAACTAACAATAGACTTAAAACTAGAAAGTATTCCAATTTCTCAAGAAATTTATCAATTAAAAAAAAATCGTATGTACGCAAACCGAAAAAGATTGGGAACCTCTGAATTACTATTTATTCTTTAAAATAAATCGAGGCGTTGTCATAAAATCGATAAATCACGACCGGATTATAACACAACACACTTTTTGGACAACCGATTGAATAATGATCTATTATTAAAAAATAAATAATAAATACGAATATAAATTTAGCAAATCATTAAAAAAAATAAAGTTAATCTCGAGCGATTTCTTAAACAATTAAAACTGTTTCAAATTTTGTTTTAGATGTTGTTGAATTTTAAGAGACAATCTTTTCTATTAAAGAGTTGAGTTAATAAAATTATTTTCAATTTGAGCCAATTAAAACGAGTTAGTTAATTGGTCACCAATTTTATCAAGTTATGTAACAAAATAATTCATTATTGCATAAAATACCACATAACTAAAACTAACAGTATTAGAGTAACCAAGAAACGACATATCCGTTTTACTGGCTGATTATAATGAAGATATCGCCCACATTGTGAGTTTGCATAACTATAATGTTTACAAACAAACAACATTAGTAGTTAACTCAAGCAACAAGCCAAAAACGATTTGTTCAAGTTTAAAAATTATTTCAAATTTTATTTAATAAATAAATAAATAAAATTAATAATGTTCCGTAATCATTATTTGAAAACTTAAACTTAATAATAAGTTTTATACCACCCTGAGGCACTTTTTTCCTTTTTTTCCTTAGCCTGTATATAAATAGTATTTATATACAAGGTAAGGCGGAAAATGGGAAATTCGAATACGAGAGGCACTAAACACCATAATATAATGATTAATCTCTTGTAGAAATGTTAATAGTTTTCGATGAGTATTTGTATCTTTCATTTCATCTTTAATTTATTAAAAAAATTGTAGATATGTAGATAAGTAGTTACTACATTTCCGGACACCTGTATTTGTTATTACACATTTTTCATTAAATTCTAAATATCTCGAAAATTAAATCGGATATGTGATATAAATTAAAAATAATTTAAGATTCAAGAATTTAAAAATTTAAAGCACTTAAGATAAAAGCATTGAAAATGATCCAAATTTACATTACTTTATGAACGCACTGTATTTACTGACTTTAAATGTTATTTAGCATGATTTAACGATAAAAAAAGGAATTTTTAAATCGTCTTTAAAAAGATTCTGTAAGGGGCACATCTCAAAAAAAAGTAACGTTATGAGTTTGCATCATATAAATTTAATTGTATTCAATATGATTAAATAAACTGGGTGTTTAACACCTAAATACAACACCCTGTATAAATGAAAATAATTTAACGTTATACAGGGTGAGTTATTAGCATCCCGGCGGATAATAGTCATTGAACCGTTTGAGGCAGAAGAAAATATCTTTTTTTTTATGTATTACCTAAAATTATTTCCCTTCATATAGGGTGTTCTATTTAGGTGTAACAGAGACTACGTTATTTTTTTTAAACGGAACACCCTGTATATTTTATCATATTATGAATACAACTAAATTTGTTATTACAATATGTTACCAACTTATATAATTTATAGTTTCTGGGATATTCAATTGGTTTTCCAAAATGTGTCCATTAAAGCACCTTCTTAAAAACGTTGTAAAAACGACATTTTATTCGATTTTTGTTTATATCATGGACGATTCTTTAGGTGGGCGATGTTTTCGAAGTCTGCCGAATTTATTAATATAATACCTTGGCCGACTTCGAATACGTCGGCCGTCCTAAGTATTCCCCATGATATAAATAATAATCTCGGCCGACTTCGAAGACGTTGGCCGTCCCAAGCATTTTTCCTGATATAAGAAATAATTTTGGTAGACTTCGGAGAAATTTTTGCATTTATATCTTAAACGGCCATCTGGCTTTCCTATATCAGGAACAATATTTGGGGCGGCCGACGTCTTCGATGTCGGCCGAGATTAGTATTTATGTCATGGACAATTCTTGAGGTGGCCGATGTTTTCGAAGTCGGTCGAGTTTATTAATGTAATATCTCTAATCTATGTCCTAAGTATTCCCCATGATATAAATAATAATCTCGGCCGACTTCGAAGATGTCGGCCATCCCAAGTATTTTTCCTGATATAAGAAATAATCTTGATCGACTTCGGAGAGAAATATTTGCATTTATATCTTAAACGGCCATCTGGCTTTCTTATATCAGGAACAATTCTTGAGGCGGCCAACATTTTCGAAGTCGGCCGCCCTAAGTATTCCCCATGATATAAATAATAATCTCGGCCGACTTCAAAGACGTCGGCCGCCCTAAGTATTTTTCCTGATATAAGAGATAATTTTGGTAGACTTCGGAGAAATATTTGTATTTATATCTTAAACGGCCATCTGACTTTCTTATATGAGGAACAATATTTGGGGCGGCCGACGTCTTCGATGTCGGCCGAGATTAGTATTTATGTCATGGACAATTCTTGAGGTGGCCGATGTTTTCGAAGTCGGTCGAGTTTATTAATGTAATATCTCTAATCTATGTCCTAAGTATTCCCCATGATATAAATAATAATCTCGGCCGACTTCGAAGATGTCGGCCGTCCCAAGTATTTTTCCTGATATAAGAAATAATCTTGATCGACTTCGGAGAGAAATATTTGCATTTATATCTTAAACGGCCATCTGGCTTTCTTATATCAGAAACAATATTTGGGGCGGCCGACGTCTTCGATGTCGGCCGAGTTTATTAATGTAATACTTCGGCCGACTTCGAAGATGTCGGCCGCCCTAAGTATTCCCCATGATATAAATAATAATCTCGGTCGACTTCGAAGATGTCGGCCGTCCCAAGTATTTTTCCTGATATAAGAAATAATCTTGATCGACTTCGGAGAGAAATATTTGCATTTATATCTTAAACGGCCATCTGGCTTTCTTATATCAGGAACAATTCTTGAGGCGGCCAACATTTTCGAAGTCGGCCGCCCTAAGTATTCCCCATGATATAAATAATAATCTCGGCCGACTTCAAAGACGTCGGCCGCCCTAAGTATTTTTCCTGATATAAGAGATAATTTTGGTAGACTTCGGAGAAATATTTGTATTTATATCTTAAACGGCCATCTGACTTTCTTATATGAGGAACAATATTTGGGGCGGCCGACGTCTTCGATGTCGGCCGAGATTAGTATTTATGTCATGGACAATTCTTGAGGTGGCCGATGTTTTCGAAGTCGGTCGAGTTTATTAATGTAATATCTCTAATCTATGTCCTAAGTATTCCCCATGATATAAATAATAATCTCGGCCGACTTCGAAGATGTCGGCCGTCCCAAGTATTTTTCCTGATATAAGAAATAATCTTGATCGACTTCGGAGAGAAATATTTGCATTTATATCTTAAACGGCCATCTGGCTTTCTTATATCAGGAACAATTCTTGAGGCGGCCAACATTTTCGAAGTCGGCCGCCCTAAGTATTCCCCATGATATAAATAATAATCTCGGCCGACTTCAAAGACGTCGGCCGTCCCAAATATTTTTCCTGATATAAGAGATAATTTTGGTAGACTTCGGAGAAATATTTGTATTTATATCTTAAACGGCCATCTGACTCTCTTTTATCAGGAACAATATTTGGGGCGGCCGACGTCTTCGATGTCTCCCGAGATTATTATTT
Organism: Onthophagus sagittarius; assembly: GCA_036711965.1. NCBI lineage: Eukaryota > Metazoa > Arthropoda > Insecta > Coleoptera > Scarabaeidae > Onthophagus > Onthophagus sagittarius. Next base: position 16,821,527 of record JASERS010000010.1, on the reverse strand, counting down.
ATATCATAGACAATTCTTGAGGCTGCCGACGTTTTCGAAGTCGGCCGAGTTTATTAATGTAATACTTCGACCGACTTCGAAGATGTCGGCCGCCCTAAGTATTCCCCATGATATAAATAATAATCTTGGCCGACTTCAAAGACGTCGGCCGTCCCAAATATTTTTCCTGATATAAGAGATAATTTTGGTAGACTTCGGAGAAATATTTGTATTTATATCTTAAACGGCCATCTGACTCTCTTTTATCAGGAACAATATTTGGGGCGGCCGACGTCTTCGATGTCTCCCGAGATTATTATTTATATCATAGACAATTCTTGAGGCTGCCGACGTTTTCGAAGTCGACCGAGTTTATTAATGTAATACTTCGACCGACTTCGAAGATGTCGGCCGCCCTAAGTATTCCCCATGATATAAATAATAATCTTGGCCGACTTCAAAGACGTCGGTCGTCCCAAATATTTTTCCTGATATAAGAGATAATTTTGGTAGACTTCGGAGAAATATTTGTATTTATATCTTAAACGGCCATCTGACTTTCTTATTATGAGGAACAATATTTGGGGCGGCCGACGTCTTCGATGTCTCCCGAGATTATTATTTATGTCATGGACAATTCTTGAAGTGGCCGACATTTTCGAAGTCGGCCGAGATTATTATTTATGTCATAGACAATTCTTGAGGCTGCCGACGTTTTCGAAGTCGGCCGAGTTTATTAATGTAATACTTCGGCCGACTTCGAAGATGTCGGCCGCCCTAAGTATTCCCCATGATATAAATAATAATCTCGGCCGACTTCAAAGACGTTGGCCGTCCCAAATATTTTTCCTGATATAAGAGATAATTTTGGTAGACTTCGGAGAAATATTTGTATTTGTATCTTAAACGGCCATCTGACTTTCTTATATGAGAAACAATATTTGGGGCGGCCGACGTCTTCGATGTCTTCCGAGATTATTATTTATGTCATGGACAATTCTTGAGGTGGCTGACGTTTTCGAAGTCGGCCGAGTTTATTAATGTAATATCTCTAATCTATGTTCTAAGTATTCCCCATAATATAAATAATAATCTCGGCCGACTTCAAAGACGTCGGCCGTCCCAAGTATTTTTCCTGATATAAGAGATAATTTTGGTAGACTTCGGAGAAATATTTGTATTTATATCTTAAACGGCCATCTGACTTTCTTATATGAGGAACAATATTTGGGGCGGCCGACGTCTTCGATGTCTCCCGAGATTATTATTTATGTCATGGACAATTCTTGAAGTGGCCGACATTTTCGAAGTCGGCCGAGTTTATTAATGTAATACCTCGGCCGACTTCGAAGATGTCGGCCGCCCTAAGTATTTCCCATGATATAAATAATAATCTCGGCTGACTTCGAAGACGTCGGCCGTTCCAAGTATTTTTCCTGATATAAGAAATAATTTTGGTAGACTATTATTTATACCTTAAACGGCCATCTGGCTTTCTTATATCAGGAACAATACTTGGGGCGGCCGACATTTTCGAAGTCGGCCGAGATTATTATTTATGTCATAGACAATTCTTGAGGCTGCCGACGTTTTCGAAGTCGGCCGAGTTTATTAATGTAATACTTCGGCCGACTTCGAAGATGTCGGCCGCCCTAAGTATTCCCCATGATATAAATAATAATCTTGGCCGACTTCAAAGACGTCGGCCGTCCCAAATATTTTTCCTGATATAAGAGATAATTTTGGTAGACTTCGGAGAAATATTTGTATTTATATCTTAAACGGCCATCTGACTTTCTTATATGAGGAACAATATTTGGGGCGGCCGACGTCTTCGATGTCTCCCGAGATTATTATTTATGTCATGGACAATTCTTGAAGTGGCCGACGTTTTCGAAGTCGGCCGAGTTTATTAATGTAATACCTCGGCCGACTTCGAAGATGTCGGCCGCCCTAAGTATTCCCCATGATATAAATAATAATCTCGGCCGACTTCAAAGACGTCGGCCGTCCCAAGTATTTTTCCTGATATAAGAGATAATTTTGGTAGACTTCGGAGAAATATTTGTATTCATATCTTAAACGGCCATCTGGCTTTCTTATATCAGGAACAATACTTGGGGCGGCCGACATTTTCGAAGTCGGCCGAGATTATTATTTATATCATAGACAATTCTTGAGGCTGCCGACGTTTTCGAAGTCGGCCGAGTTTATTAATGTAATACTTCGGCCGACTTCGAAGATGTCGGCCGCCCTAAGTATTCCCCATGATATAAATAATAATCGCGGCCGACTTCGAATATGTCGGCCGTCCCAAGTATTTTTCGTGATATAAGAAATAATTTTGGTAGACTATTATTTATACCTTAAACGGCCATCTGGCTTTCTTATATCAGGAACAATACTTGGGGCTGCCGACGTTTTCGAAGTCGGCCGAGTTTATTAATGTAATACCTCGGCCGATTTCGAAAATGTCGGCCGCCCTAAGTATTCCCCATGATATAAATAATAATCTCGGCCGACTTCGAAGACGTTGGCCATCCCAAGCATTTTTCCTGATATAAGAAATAATTTTGGTAGACTTCGGAGAAATTTTTGCATTTATATCTTAAACGGCCATCTGGCTTTCCTATATCAGGAACAATATTTGGGGCGGCCGACGTCTTCGATGTCGGCCGCGATTAGTATTTATGTCATGGACAATTCTTGAGGTGGCCGACGTTTTCGAAGTCGGCCGAGTTTATTAATGTAATACTTCGGCCGACTTCGAAGATGTCGGCCGCCCTAAGTATTCCCCATGATATAAATAATAATCTCGGCCGACTTCGAAAATGTCGGCCGTCCCAAGTATTTTTCCTGATATAAGAAATAATCTTGATCGACTTCGGAGAGAAATATTTGCATTTATATCTTAAACGGCCATCTGGCTTTCTTATATCAGGAACAATTCTTGAGGCTGCCGACGTTTTCGAAGTCGGCCGAGTTTATTAATGTAATACTTCGGCCGACTTCGAAGATGTCAGCCGCCCTAAGTATTCCCCATGATATAAATAATAATCTCGGCCGACTTCGAAGACGTCGGCCGTTCCAAGTACTTTTCCTGATATAAGAAATAATTTTGGTAGACTATTATTTATACCTTAAACGGCCATCTGGCTTTCTTATATCAGGAACAATACTTGGGGCGGCCGACATTTTCAAAGTCGGCCAAGATTATTATTTATGTCATGGACAGTTCTTGAAGTGGCCGACGTTTTCGAAGTCGGCCGAGTTTATTAATGTAATATCTCGGCCGACTTCGAAGATGTCGGCCGCCCTAAGTATTTCGCATGATATAAATAATAATCTCGGCTGACTTCGAAGACGTCGGCCGTCCCAAGTATTTTTCCTGATATAAGAAATAATCTTGATCGACTTCGGAGAGAAATATTTGCATTTATATTTTAAACGGCCATCTGGCTTTCTTATATCAGAAACAATATTTGGGGCGGCCGACGTCTTCGATGTCGGCCGAGATTATTATTTATGTCATGGACAATTCTTGAGGTAGCCGACGTTTTCGAAGTCGGCCGAGTTTATTAATGTAATACCTCGGCCGACTTCAAAGATGTCGGCCGCCCTAAGGATTCTATTCTATTTCTGATATAAGAAATAATCTTGGTCAAAATATTTGCATTTATATCTTAAACGGCCATCTGGCCTTTTTATATCAGGAACAATATTTGTAGTGGCCGACGTCGTCGAAATCGGCCGAATTTATAAAAGTAATACCTCGGTCGACTTCGAAGACGTCGGCCGTTCTAAGCATTATCCATGATATAAATAACAATCTCGGCCAACTTTGAATACATCAGCCGTCTCAAGAATTGTATATGATATAAGGAGTTTAAAGTATACGAAGATATTAGCTAGAGTGTACAGCGTGTTCATAAAATTCAGCTACTTTTGATGTTTTTCAAATGATCTTTTCTTATTTTTTTAAATGGAACACCTTGTATCTTTTGTTGATTGTACTTCCCATCAACTTCCTTCAATTCATAATCAGTATATCATATGCCTAAGTTTAATAATTTCCCTGATATTTAGAATTTAAAGAAAAAGTGTATTAAAACACTTTTATCCAAATTTATATTACTTTATGAACGCTCTGTTTTATTTAGAAAAATAATTGAATATCTCAGGAAATAGTAACGTTGTGAGTTTGCACCATATACATTTAATTGTATTCAATATAGCCTGTATATTTTTATGTTTGTTAAATGTTTCATTTAACTTTGCCGTATTATCTAAATGCAACACCCTGTATAAATGAAAATAATTTAACATTTTAACTAATTTAGACCAACAACCTAACTTTAGAATTAACACTAGAACTAGAAACGTTAGAGATTACCCCTACGTCTCTTAAGATACTAATGTTTGTAGTTCTAAGTCTAGTGTTAGTTCTAAAGATTGGTTGGGTTGGGCTTCGTCTTAAGAGAGGTTGGGCTAAACCCAAATATTTTCGTTCTAGGTCTAGTTAGTTAATATTGGTTCTATTTTTAGTTGTTATTCAATCTAAAATTGTTGTATACTCGTATTGAACTAAAACTAGAACTAACACTAGACCTAGAACTAGAAAAATTTGGGAAACTTTCTAGTTCTAGATCTAGTGTTAGTTCTAGTTTTAAATCTTATTTAGCTGCAGATTGTTATTTTCTGGAGCTAAAAATATAACCTAAATTCCTCCAAAATCAGTGTTGGCCCAAAAAAATTCCAACACTTTAAGAACAAATTTTCAAAATCGAGTAACTTTTTTCTCTCATTGCCAAATATAGATTATGTGTACTTATCGTGTATTGAAAAAGCTTCAACACTCATAAATCATCAATTTTAACTCCTTAATTGCGTATCCTTATCATAATATAAAGTAGACAGTATTCATAGATACAGGGTGCTTATAAAACAATGTGCATTGATTTTCTTTATTTGTTAGTTTTTAAAATTTGAGTGTTCTAAACTCAAAACATGTTAGAGTTTATTCTGCAAAAAAATTGTAGTATAGTGATACAAAGGCATGATCAAAAATTGGGGAAAGTTGAATGAAATCATCATTTAGTTAGTAAAGTTGTACTTAAACACGTGATTTCAGAACCTCCCTGTGTGTCAATTTTCATACAATTCTTCAATTCTAAATATTTCGAAAAGTATTAAAGTTAATTAAACGAAACTTGATGAGCAATTCGATTATCACTTAATCTACAGGTTGTTCTATTTAAAAAACATACAAAACCCCCATTTGAAACAGATCAAAATTTAAAATGATTTACATTATTAAACTAATAATATGTCGCTGATATAACTGTAAATGTAAAGAAGGACCTTAATACATAAATAATTATTAATCGATTAAAATATTCTTATTCTGCACCAATTGACACATCCTTAAATACTGATTAAAAGATTAAAACCACAAACTGTTTTATTAATTCGCGGTAATAAAGTTGTTTAGGTCAATACAAGGAGTAACATGGAGGTTCTTAAAGAAGTAGAATAAACAGTTTTCACCCATAAAAAAGGACGAACAGTAATTTAAATATGCTAATTAGGATGATTATACCGTATTAAACCAGACGTCGTTTCCGCGAACATTTCAAAAGCTGTAATCATTTTAACAGGCTTTTTGTAAGCGCGTTTAAAACCGGGTAGAATCTCTAGAAAGTGGCGGGTTAAATTACGGCGTGTTAAAGTTGGACATGAAAGAATCGAGGTAAAACGAGGAGTACTTATCCAATTATAAAAATCTTTTTACCTCCGAAATTATCAACAATTACACTAATTGTAAGAAGAATGAACGAAATGAAGTGAAAAATGACTAATTACTTTGTTTTAATTTTACATTTTAATTTTAAACCGTTATCTTAAAACAACCAATAACATATCATTTGAATGATTAAACATTGTAATCTAATAATTGTTTGTACACCACGGTACATTAGCCTGATTAATGATGGCGAACGAAGGTCGCACCATAAATTCCCGAGTATTGTGTTACTCTTGTTAAATAAACGCACTGAGAGTGTTACAAAACATTTTTAGTCATTTTTACATTATTTTATTCGTCGTTAATTTACGAATTGTGAAAGGTGCAGTTTTGTCAACTCGACTCGAAAGTGTTATTAAACGAGTAACAAAAATCGAAGAAAATTTATTGTCACCGGGTGAAAGGCGAGAAGAATAAATATTTAATAATATTCGCGACCAACTTCGCGATCGTTGCATCCGCCACATAAAAAAAATAAGAAAATTATTACCTTTTAACCTTGTCTTTATTATTCTTGAATCTTCGACTCAACGTAGCAAACGTAGTCCTCAATGGAAACGTATTCTGCTTATTTCGAGTCATCTTCGACTTTTTCTCAACTTTATACATTATTTTAATCACTAATTAACGATCAAAACTTAATAGATAAATAAAATTTCTTAAAAAAAAATCTGTGACGTAACCGAATTCGAACCGATTTCAAACCGAATTAACATGCAACTTTCGTAAGACGAACCGAAACGGTGGGGAATATTTAATTAACCATCTACCTGGGAATTCGTGTGACACATTTGAACTGTTAATGTTAATCGACGTGGAGGTATTAAAAAAAATAATATACCGGTTTGAAATCGCCGAAAAGAGAAGTCAAAAACGGTTTATTTACTCGCTAAGCATACGGAGAATCGAATTATAAATATGACGCGGCGAAAAGAAAAGGATTTCGGCCTTCCCCTTAATTTAATTAATCGGATTATCTTTATGCAAAAAAAAAGAAAATAAATAAATGAAATAAAAAACAGGTCAACTTTGACCGACCTTTTATGAGACACCCGTTGACCATCGAATTATAATCGGACCCCACATTAATTCACCGAACAACCTTTGTTTTGATTTACAAGACGACCCTGATTTTTGCACAAACACATAACTTTAACGTTTATTAAAAAAGAAACTTGAAAATAAAAAAAAACATTACGATAATAATGCGTTAAAATCATGGTATTGTGAAATGATTCCTAAAAGGAAGTGAGTGAAATTGAAGATGTTTGCTAAATTTTAAGCTTTCTAGTTCTCATTTTAGTTAATGAAAAATATATTACGATCTAAGGGTGAATAATAAATAAAATTAGAGTTAGTACTAAAGGTTTTAGATTTAGTATCTATCTAGTGCTGCTTATTATAATTTAATGCTATCACTAGATTTAGAATTAAAATCATTCGGGAATCGCACGTTTTTTAAGACGACTAAATGACACTTTCTGTGTCTAGGTTTAGTGTTAGTTCTAGTTTTAGTTCATTAGAAATATAGAATAACACGTTGAATGCCACCATATATTCGACAAATGGGGTCCCACTGGCCAATAGTTTTTTATTTTAGAATCTTGTAATTATTGCTCTACAGATTCAGGAATTAACATAAATTATTATTATAATTTTCTCACGCGGCCTACAATAGACGCGTACATCTCGAGTAGCCATGTAAGTCCAATGTGTCATCACGTAATTCCTGTCTGAACTTGTGAATAATAATAGAATTCTGAATAATAGAAGAAGTTATAAGAAACATGCGTTATGACGACTTGGGTGATGAAGAAAATAATAATGATATTGAAAAAGAAGCAAATAACCAGAGTAATGAGTTTGAGTGGGCTCATGCAACTGGGAAAAATCTAAAAAACTTACAGTTTAGTGTCCCAAACTCTGGTTTTAGTATTGCTCTGTATGAACAATACGACAAACTGCCATATGATTTTTTCAAAGTTTTTGAATGACGACATCATAAGCTTAATCGTGAGTCAAAAAATCTTCTATTAAAATAACATAATCATAATATATATTTTAGGTAGAAGAAACAAACAGATACGCTGAACAGTGTAAACGAAGTAATATTCTACCAAACGCACGTATTCAGAAATAGAACATTTCATTGGTATTATTTTGTGGATGGGGTTGTGTTCTTTCCCAGAACTTTCTTCATACTGGTCAACGAAACGATTGTACAAAAATGCAATCCCAAGTGTAATGTCCAGAAATCGTTTTCAGTTACTTCTGAAAATGATACATTTTAGTAATAATAAGGAAATTAGTGATGATAAATTACACAAGATAACACCACTTGTGAACAAGCTTCGGACATCATTTCAGTGCCAAATGACACCCTCCGAGTACGTTTGTATAGATGAGACTCTTGTACCTTTTAGAGGAAGACTGAAATTTCGTCAATATATATCCAATAAGCGACATAAGTTCGGAATCAAATTATTTAAGCTGTGCCTAAAAGATGGGTACACATATGACTTCCAAGTATACTGCGGCAAATCGAAGGATGGTCATGTGTCAGTGCCTACAAAAGTTGTAATGGATTTGATGACAAATCTTTTAGACAGCGGACGTACTTTATGCACTGACAACTATTACACATCAGTGAGTTTAGCTAATGCACTATTACATAGAAAAACACATCTTATTGCAACATTACGATCTAATAGAAAATATAACCCCAAAAGGGTTGTAGATAAAAAGTTGAAAGTTGGAGAAGTAATAGCTGAAGAATGTAAAGAAAGCAAGGAATAGTAGTTGAAAAATGGAGAGATAAAAGGGACGTATTAGTATTGAGCACTAGATATGGAAATGAAATGGTTACTTTAATCAAAAGAGGTAAAGAAATACAAAAGCCCAAAAATTTGGTTGAATACAATAAATATAAATCATATATTGATATATCTGATGAGTTAAAATCTTATAATACCTGCCTTCGCCGTAGTATGAAATGGTATAGGAAATTGGCGTTCGAGTTATTAACTGGAAGTGCAATAGTAAATGCCTACATTGCGTATAAAGAAATAACCAATAATAAAATATCAATAACTGCGTTCAAAGAAGAAGTCATAAGTGGTCTGTTGAAAACAGCGAGACAGGAAGAAATATCTGAAAACATGACCGAAATAGAGCATAAATTAGAAGATGTTGGTCGTTCTAAAAGACGTCGGTGTGTAATATGCTACAAAAAAATTTCAAACGAATCTGGAAGAGAACAAGCATCGAGGAAAACTCCCCAAACCACGTTGAAATGTAGTGCTTGCGATCAATATTTTTGTTTGAACTGTTTTTTTGAAGCACATACAGCTTCTAAAATTTAGTATACACACACCATATTTTCTGTTTTTTTTTTAAGATTTATATCCATGTTTTCGAATGATATTTATGTTTTCTTATGGATTATATCTATGTTGTATTAATGTATTAAGAATTATATATTTTTTTGTATTATTATAAAAGGTAAAATAAATAGATAGACTAGATAGATCTATTTATTTTTCTATTTCTATTTGTTTTTTTCTAACTTTACTGCATTATTTACATATTACAGTTCCCTATGCCACGTGGTGACATATTGGTCTCACAATAACAGGCCAATGACATAAATCGTTTCTTCTGGCCGTCTACTCTGCTACCACATCTATTTCAATGCATTACGTGATACCACCGTGGTCACACACGGCCAAATGTAAAATTGTTTAATATGGGACCAGGGTGGACTCGCGCAGTCTCTACGTTCCAATACAACATGAGACCAACGCGATCTCATATGGCACTCAACGTGATAACTTATCATTATCTAGTACTACTTATTGTTATCTAGCACCGTCACTGAAACCAACACAAGATCTAGAACTAGAATGACTCGGGTTTAGCGACACGTCTCTTAATATGGCTAAATCCGAATAATTCTAGTTCTATATCTAGTGTTAGTTCAATAGGAATATAGAATAATTTAGTATTGTCTAGTGATAGTTATTATTATTAATACAATCACTAGAATCAACATTAGATCTAGAACTAGAATCAATCGGCTGTAGCCATATTAAGAGACCTACGACTACACCTGAATGATTCTAGTTCTAGATCTAGTGTTAGTACAATACAAATACACAAAAACTTGGCAATTAGTAACAAATAAAACTAGAACTAACACTAGACCTAGAACCAGAAAGTGTCGGGTTTAGTGTTAGTTCTAGTTTTAGTTCATTAGAAATATAGAATAACTTATCATTATCTAGTGCTACTTTTTATTATCTAGCACCGACATCAGAACCAACATTAAATCTAGAATCATTTGGGTTTAGCCATACGTCTCTTAAGACGGCTAAGCGCGAATGCTTCTAGTTCTATATCTAGTGTTAGTTCAATAGGAATATAAATCAACTTAGCATTATCTAATGATAGTTATTATTATTAATACAATCACTAGAACCAACATGAGATCTAGAACTAGAATCAATCGGCTGTAGCCGTATTAAGAGACCTACGACTACACTTGAATGATTCTAGTTCTAGATCTAGTGTTAGTACAATACAAATACACAAAAACTTGGCAATGAGTAACAAATAAAACTAGAACTAACACTAGACCTAGAACCAGAAAGTGTCGGGTTTAGCCGTGCGTCTAAAGACGCACGGCTTAACCCGATCATTTCTGGTTCTAGGTCTAGTGTTAGTTCTAGTTTTAGTTCATTAGAAATATAGAATAACTTATCATTATCTAGTGCTACTTTTTATTATCTAGCACCGACATCAGAACCAACAATAAATCTAGAATCATTTGGGTTTAGCTATACGTCTCTTAAGACGGCTAAGCGCGAATGCTTCTAGTTCTATATCTAGTGTTAGTTCAATAGGAATATAAATCAACTTAGCATTATCTAATGATAGTTATTATTATTAATACAATCACTAGAACCAACATGAGATCTAGAACTAGAATCATTCGGCTGTAGCCATCTTAACGGACGCACGGCTACACCCGAATGATTCTAGATCTAGATCTAGTGTTAGTACAATACAAATACACAATAACTTGGCAATGAGTAACAAATAAAACTAGAACTAGCACTAGACCTAGAACCAGAAAGTGTCGGGTTTAGCCGTGCGTATAAAGACTGTTAGTTCTAGTTTTAGTTCATTAGAAATACAGAATAATTTATCATTATCTAGTGCTACTTTTTATTATCTAGCACCGTCACCAGAACCAACATTACATCTAGTGTTAGTTCAATAGGAATATAGATCAACTTAGCATTATCTAGTGATAGTTATTATTACTAACACAATCACTAGACTCTAACATTTGTTCTATAACTAGAATCATCAAAAATGATATGTTACATAATCCGAACGCACATATTCAACACAATTCTCTAGATAAAAAGTGCAAATCACCAAAATCGCAATTTCTCAATTTCAAATATATTTTATATTTTTCTTCATTTTCATGTTTGCTTGTTTAGTTTTGATCTATAACTCAGGAACCATTAAAGATTTTTCATTTAACTAGTGCTACTTATTATTATCTAGCACCGTCACAGGAACTAACACTAGATCTAGAACTAGAATTATTACACGTCTCTTAAGACGGCTAAACCCGAATGATTCTAGTTCTATATGCAGTATAAATGCAATAGGAATATAGAATAACTTAGCATTATCTAGTGTTACTTATTATTATTTAGCACCGTCACTGGAACTAACTCTAGATCTAGTACTAAAATTATTCGGGTTTAGCCGTCTTAAGAGACGTACGGTTACACCCGCGAATAATTCTAGTTCTATATCCAGTATTAGTTTAATAGGAATATAGAACAACTTAGCATTATCTAGTGCTACTTATTATTATCTAGCACCGTCACTGGAACCAACACCAGAGATCTAGAACTAGAATCATTCGGGTTTAGCCACATGTCTCTTAAGACGGATAAATCCGAATGATTCTATATCTAGTGTTAGTTCAATAGGAATGTAGAATAATTTAGCATTTTCTAGTGATAGTTATTATTATTAATACAATCAGTAGAATTAACATTAGATCTAGAACTAGAATCAATCGGCTGTAGCCGTATTAAGAGACCTACGACTACACCTGAATGATTCTAGTTCTAGATCTAATGTTAGTACAATACAAATACACAAAAACTTGGCAATGAGTAACAAATAAAACTAGAACTAACACTAGACCTAGAACCAGAAAGCGTCGGGTTTAGCCGTGCGTCTTCAGACGCACGGCTAAACCTGAATCTTTCTGGTTCTAGGTCTAGTGTTAGTTCTAGTTTTCATTCGATACAACTAACTCTAGATCTAGTACTAAAATTATTCGGGTTTAGCCGTCTTAAGAGACGTACGGTTACACCCGCGAATGATTCTAGTTCTATATCCAGTATTAGTTTAATAGGAATATAGAACAACTTAGCATTATCTAGTGCTACTTATTATTATCTAGCACCGTCACTGGAACCAACACCAGAGATCTAGAACTAGAATCATTCGGGTTTAGCCACATGTCTCTTAAGACGGATAAATCCGAATAATTCTATATCTAGTGTTAGTTCAATAAGAATATAGAACAACTTAGCATTATCTAGTGCTACTTATTATTATCTAGCACCATCACTGGAATCAACAATAGATTTAGAACTAGAATCATTCGGATTTAGCCACACGTCTCTTATGACGACTAAATCCGAATGATTCTAGTTCTATATCTAGTGTTGGTTGAATAGAAATATTGAACAACTTAGCATTATCTAGTAATACTTATTATTATCTAGAACCGTCACTGGAATCAGTACTATACTCTGTTCACCGAACAGAGTCAGCGATTTGACATTATAACTCCTCCCACAAACACGCGCGAACTTTGAATAGATTTTTTTTATTGGTAAGCCCGGTTTACATAGATCAACCAAGACCGGCTATCTTTTTTATTACTTTCCTTGTCATTACGTATGTTTCTGACGTCTGTCATTTGAATTTCAAGTGATTTCGCGCTAATTTGCTTTTAATTCTTCTTCGATTTATTGTTATTATCTCTTAATCTCCGTACTTTTCAGTACGTACAGTACACGTTTTGTAGTATTTATATAACGTGTTGCTACTATGGATGAAGCCGCTGCTCTTCCTTTAGTAAAAAAGCGTCCGGCTAAACATTTCTCAGTTGACGATAAACAGCGTGTATTAAACATCTTTAATACTTATGATAGTGAAAACCCACATAAAACAAAGATGCAAAAGGTCCAATTTACAGCAACGGCAGCAGGTAATTTGCAGGTACATCTTTATTTTGGAAAAATAAATTAAAAAAAAAGTCCTCTACAGGTGTGTCCGAGCGTAGTGTATTTAGAATACTTAATGAACACACAAGAATGAATGAATTTCAACCACCGAAAAGATACCAGCGTCAAAGAATAGTTTTAGATAATGTTGACGATGACACCAAAAGCGCTCTCAGATGATTGATTCATTCTTTTTTTGAAGAAAACGAACCACCTACGCTGAATATAATTTTAGCACTGATACAAGAAAATGATGCTATACCTGATTTTAAGCGAACTTGTTTATGGAAATTGATGAAAGAAATTGGTTTTCGGTGATCATCCTTTTTTTTTTATTATCACATGTTCTAATATAGTTATGTTTGGTAATAGGTTCTCAAAAAGGTCACGCAATAGTGTACTTAAGGAAAAGCACGAAATCATTATCTGGCGTAGACGTTTCATACGAGAAGTGCGAAAACACCGAGAAGAGGGTAGAAAATTATACTTTTTAGATGAAACTTGGGTGAACGCTGGACATACTGTCAACAAGGTATGGAAGGACGTGTCAGTAATAACGCCAAGGCAGGCTTTTATTGAAGGCTTGACGACAGGATTGAAAGATCCTTCAGGAAAAGGTGGGCGGTTGATAATTCTCCACATAGGATCAGAAGACGGTTTTTTAGAAAATGGATTACTATGTTTTGAGTCAAAGAAGACTGGAAATTATCATGAAGAGATGAATGCTGAAGTCTTCGAAAAATGGTTTGCCAAAATTCTACCACATTTAGACGAACATGCCGTGGTTGTAATGGACAATGCTTCTTACCATAGTAAAAAAACAAAGAAAATACCCAATAATGCCACTAAAAAAGCTGATATTCAAGTCTGGTTAACGAATAATTTAATTACTTACGAAGCTGACATGCTAAAATGTAAAACGGGCGGCTATTACACCAAAGTATGTGGTCGATGAAATGGCAGAACAACAGAATCGTACGATACTACGATTGCCCCCATATCACTGCGAATTAAATCCTATTGAGTTAATATGGGCGCAAATAAAAGGAGAAGTTGCAAGAAATAACAAAACATTTAAAATGAAAGACCTACACACGTTATTTCAACAAGCTTTAAACAATGTTACCGCAGAAAATTGGAGAAATGCTATTCGTCATGCCAAAGGCGAGGAAGAAAAATTATGGCAAGTCGACAATTTAATGGAGGTTAGAATCGAGCAACTACAAATTAATGTGGGTGATGATTCTTCCTCCGAAGAGAAAACTCCCTCCGAAACTGATTCGAACTAAGTTAGATTACCCCAATTTTACAGCGAAGTGATGATGCATAAAATAGTGTAAAATATTATTAACTTTCTCGTATACGTAAGTATAAAAAAAGTGAACGCGATCACGCGAAAATGAAGCGTATGATGAATTACCAAATTTTACGTACATTAATTATAACAAAATCGTAGATCAGTATCACTTTATGGACGATTTCGTCAACTGGAAGTGCTAGTTAACCTAAACACATTTTAAAAATTTTCATACAAAGTGTTGAAGTTGATTTTTTATATATGATAAGTATTTCATATTCGCTATGAAACGATGAAAAAGCAGCAGATATGTAATTTCTTATGTAATTTTTTTCATAACATGATATATTTTTTATATAAGACAAGACCTTAACATTCGCTACAGAAACAATGAGAAAGAACGAAGTGTGCAATTTTTGTGTAATCGAACAACCGGAAGTGGTACTTAACCTACATATATTTTCAAAATTTTCATACAGTCTATCTTTTTTATATGATAAGTACTTCACATTCGTTACAGATTCATGAAACAATCATTTTTAAAAATTATTTTAAACCAGTCAACGTACAAAAGAAGACCATTTCTATTATTATTTTAATGCCTATCATTACTTGTTAAAATGGATATTAATTTTAAATATTATACGTATAAGATGGTGCCGAATAATATTACACGTATTATTGAAACATTTATTGTTAAAATTGTATACATAAATAAAATTTTGTTTGCATTATATTTATTTTTTTATATAACAGGTTAAAAATCATTTTGTATATTAAATTCACAAATTACTTTGACCGCACATGATTTACACTAAATTTTCAAATAATGGCAGTCGTATGGTTGTCACCATTGTTTTTGTAAAAATATCTACATAAACCAAATTTTGACACTGCATGTTTATATATCCAATTTTCTTTCTTTATTTTTTTTTGTTTGTGAAACTGGCTATTGTGTAATAGTGGGGGTTATGGGCGTTGCTTCGCTCACGGCTACTGACTCTGTTCGGTGAACAGAGTATAGATCTAGAACTAGAATCATTCGGGTTTAGCCACACGTCTCTTAAGACGGCTAAACTCGTTCGACTATATTTGTAATTAACCTGCAAAAATAGATTCTTACTTATTTAGTGGCATACAGGGTGGTCAACAATTCCATCACTAACATATGGAAAATTAATAAATACTGGACCATGGCGCATTTACTAAATCTAATAGCAAAATTTTCCATAAAAAATATTTGTGTCTACAAAATATAGAAATCGATATTTTTCTTGTTCATATTGATGTCTAAAATTACTTCAAGGTTAACAAGTATAATATGTATGAGTACACCCTTATCATGTTCAGATCATAATGAAACCTTAAGAACTTTATTTTGGCTTCCGTTTAAATTAAGATCTTCCAATTTTATGCGTGCACGACCAAAATAGAACACGTGTATAAGTCCGTTCCACCATGCCGTTATTCTTGATTTATTTCAAGAAATATTGATGCAATCCACTCAAAACAAATCCCAATCTAACTTTTACGTTTTTCATTATTTATTAATTTCCCCGATTTAAATAGATGAATAAGCTTTTTCAATTTAGTTTTGAGCAATAAAATTTTATCAAGCAAATCCAAGCTTTTTTTTCATTACATCGGTAACAGAATTAAATGGATTTAATGCTTTTGTAGCAGCATATTTTTTTTGCAATTTTAAATAATAAATAATGTTGTTATGTAACCAAAACATGTTTTCAAAAAAAATCCCGCCGCATCACCATTAAAAATACGACTTTTATCCCATAATCGGCTTAAACGGAATAAAACATTTTTGTTGTAATTACTCATTGATACAAAATTTTAATCGCAAAACAAAAATAAAGAAAGTCCCTTTTTTAAAATCTCATTAATAAATTATTCCAAACTAGATTGCAAAATTTCCTCAACTAATTTTAAAACTTCCCCAAAAAAAAAAAAAAATAGTAAACACTCTGTAGAAACAGTTTAAGTAATGCGAAACTTTTAAGTTTGTTAAAAACTCTATTTCTGTTGCGGTTTTTGAGGTGAAGTGGAAGTTGATTGGATGAAAACGATACGACAGCCGGGCGGGAAATCCATTTTCCACCGACCGGAAGTTATGTAGCGACGGAATCGATTACGCGAGTTGAGAGTTGGGTTGATCGAACGCCTCGGAAAATTCTCTTCAGCCAAATAGGTCGTCGTCACCGAGCACAGGCAAATCGAATTTCGAAATTACCGATATTTTTCAACTCTCTCAACGCGGCGTAAGATCTCGCAGATAATTACAACTACCGTCGGGAACGTAATTATTGAGTCATGCCAAACAATATTTATCCTGTCAAACAATCGTTAACTTTAATTACAACTGTAATTGGATAATATTGGTACAAAAAATTACTTTTTTGAGTTAATTGTTTTTTAATGTTATCTATTTTTATTCATAAATTTTAATTGTGCTATTAAAAAAAAGTATTAGTAGTAAAAATAACATTTTTATTGAATTACGTTAAGAACATTCGTGTAAATCTACAATATTTGAATCAAAAATCTGTTGTATTTAATTTTAATTTAATTTTTTTGTTGTAGTTAATTAATTTCAGTGAGGTTTAGGTTAAAAAAATGAAAGAATTTGGTTATAAATTGTTAAATGTGATGATATTTTGTTAAATATTGAAATTATTGTAATCACAATCAAAACTGCTTTAATTTGATACCAAACACGATATGTTTGTTTTAAAAAATAAAAATGTTGGGTTAACTAGGACTGACACTAGTTCTAGATCTAGTTTTGGTTTCAGTGACGATGCTGGATAATAGCACTAGATAACGATAAGTTATTCTATATTCATAGTGAATTAAAATTAGAATTAACGCTAAACCTAGAACCAGAAATGATCGGGTTTTAGTTTTATTTGGTACTTATCGCAAAATTATTGTGTATTTGTATTCTACTGACACTAAATCTAGAGCTAAAATCATTCGGGTTTAGCTGTGCGTCTCTTGACACGGTTATATTGGATTCTGGTTCTAGATCTAATGTTGGTTTTAGTGATTGTATTAATAATAATAATTATCACGAAATAATGCTAAATTGTTCTATATTCCTATTGAACTATCACTAGATATAGAACTAGAATCATTTGGATTTAGCCGTCTTAAGAGACGAGTGGCTAAACCCGAATGATTCTAATTCTGGATCTAGTGTTGGTTCCAATGACGTTGCTAGATAATAATAAGTACCACTAGATAATGATAACATATTCTATACTTCTAATGATCTAACATTAGAACTAACACTAGACCTAGAACCAGAATGTGTTGTGCGTTTGAAGCACGGCTAAACCCAAACATTTCTGGTTCTAGATCTAGTGTTAGTTCTAATTTTATTTGTTACTCATCGCCAAGTTATTGTATATTTATATTATAGGAACACTTGATCTAGGACTAGAATCATTCGCGTGTAGCCGTAAGTGTCTTAAAACGGCTACACCCGAATGATTCTGGTTCTAGATCTAATGTTGGTTTTAGTGATTGTATTAATAATAATAACTATCACTAGATAATGCTAAGTTGTTCTATATTCGTATTGAACTAACACTAGATATAGAACTAGAATCATTCGGATTTAGCCGTCCTAAGAGACGTGTGGCTAAACCCGAATGATTCTAGTTCTAAATCTAGTGTTGATTCCAGTGATGGTGCTAGATAATAATAAGTAGCACTAGATAATGCTAAGTTGTTCTATATTCGTATTGAACTAACACTAGATATAGAACTAGAATCATTCGGATTTAGACAGCTTAAGAGACGTGTGGCTAAACCCGAATGATTCTAGTTCTAGATACAGTGTTGGTTCTAGTGACGGTGCTAGATAATAATAAGTAGCACTAGTTAAATGAAAAATCATTAATAGTTTTTGGGTTATAGGTAAAAACTAAAGCAAACATGAAAATGAAGAAAAATATAAAATATCACAGAAATAATAATTTATGCCTTTGCTACACTGACATAGTACTCTCACCCAGACTTAGAATTTCTTACCCCTAAGTGATGACACTGAAAATGTCCCATAATATTATGAATCATGTCTTTTTTGATCATAATAAAGGTTTCTTAAACATAAAATTTATCTGTCTAGATTTTAATTTTAGTTATGACAAGTTTTTAGCAACAAAAACTGAGAGAAATTGCAATCTTGGTGATTTTCACTTTGTATCTAGAAAATTGCGTTGAATCATTTCAGAACATATATCATTTTTGATCATAACCAAGATTTATGATTCTATTTTTTGATATTTATCAGATTTTTGCTACAAACGTTGTGATAACTCGCTATCCTAGTGATTTGCACCTTGTATCTAGAAAATTATCTTACTAAATTTGTACAATCAATGGATTATCTGTTTTTTGATCATTACCTAGATTTTACCAAAAAAATTCCTGTATCGACTTTAATTTTTGAGATATATTGCTTTCAACAACAAAAGCTCCAGGGAATCACTAGAATCAATGAGAATGATTCTAGTTCTAGATCTAATGGTGGACTCTAGTAATTGTATTAAGTAGTAATTGTATCTAGTAATTGTATTAATAATAATTGCTATCACTAGATAATGCTAAGTTGTTCTATATTCTTATTGAACTAACACTAAATATAGAATCATTCGGATTTATCCGTTTTAAGAGATATGTGGCTAAACTCGAATGATTCTAGTTCTAGATCTGGTGTTGGTTCCAGTGACGGTGCTAGATAATAATAAGTAGCACTAGATAATGCTAAGTTGTTCTATATTCCTATTAAACTAATACTGGATATAGAACTAGAATCATTCGCGGGTGTAACCGTACGTCTCTTAAGACGGCTAAACCCGAATAATTTTAGTACTAGATCTAGAGTTAGTTCCAGTGACGGTGCTAAATAATAATAAGTAGCACTAGATAATGCTGAGTTATTCTATATTCCTATTGCACTTATACTACATATAGAACTAGAATCATTCGGGTTTAGCCGTCTTAAGAGACGTGTAATAATTCTAGTTCTAGATCTAGTGTTAGTTCCTGTGACGGTGCTAGATAATAATAAGTAGCACTAGTTAAATGAAAAATCTTTAATGGTTCCTGAGTTATAGATAAAAACTAAACAAGCAAACATGAAAATGAAGAAAAATATAAAATATATTTGTTTTTAGCAACAAACGCTGAGAGAAATTGCGATTTTGGTGATTTGCACTTTTTATCTAGAGAATTGTGTTGAATATGTGCGTTCGGATTATGTAACATATCATTTTTTATCATAACCAAGATTTATGATTCTATTCTTTGATATATATTAGATTTTTGCTACAAACGTTGTGATAATCCGCTATCCTAGTGATTTGCACCTTGTATCTAAAAAATTATGTTACTAAATTTGTACAATCAATGGATTATCTGTTTTTTTGATCATTACCTAGATTTTATGCAAAAAAAATCCTGTATCGACTTTTATTTTTGAGATATATTGCTTTCAACAGCAAAAGCTCCAGGGAATCACTAGAATCATTCGGGTTTAGCCGTATATCTCTTAAGACGGCTAAACCCGAATGATTCTAGTTCTAGATCTAGTGCTGGTTCCAGTGACGGTGCTAGTGAATAATAATTAGTAAGATTTATTGATTCCATCTTCAACTTGTTGTGTTATTTAAGGGGTTATAAAAAATTAAAAAATACTTAGGTGATTGTTTTTATTTTCTTTGTTTCTATACCGGGTTTCGGGCCTCGCCCATCATCAGTAGAAAACCCTACAAGCATATTTATAAAACTATCTTATTAAATTACAATTAATATTAAATTAACTTACGTTTTATGTACTACGATAAAAACGTGGTAAGTATATATTTTTTAAACGTTAGGTTTGGATGTAGGTAAGATAGAGAACTTAAATATGGCTGCTTTGTTAGAAAAGTCATTTGAACGTTGCGGATTAAAAATTAAAATGCCCCTTAAAATGATTTATAACCCCTTAAATAATAATAATTAGCACTTGATGATAAGTTGAGATATGAACTAACTCAGTTATTCTATATTTTTTAGCTAAGTTGGCTTGAGTTAGGTTCTGTCTTAAGAGACATACGACCGACTAAACCCAAAATGCTTCTAGTTCTAGGTCTAGTGTTAGCTGATACTAGCTCTAATTTAATACTAGAATCAGTACTAGACCTAGAACTGGAAAGAGTTATGTTTAGCCGTGCGTCTTTAGACTAAAAGTATTACTAATATTAGACCCACAACCCAGCTTCAGAACTAATACTAGAATTAGAACTAGAACATTAGGATTTAACCATACGTCTTTTTAGACAGCTAAACCCTAATGTTTCTAGTTCCAGGTCTAGTATTAGTTCTGGAACAAGATTATGTTGGGTTTGGTGTTAGTACTCTACTTTTAGCTGTTATTCTAACTACAACTAAAACTTGCACTAGCCATAGAACTAGAAAGTTTGGGTTCAGGAGTGAGACTAAACTTTATATACTTTCTAGTACTAGGTCTAGTATTAGCTTTAGTGTTTGTACTAGTTCTAATTTAGCTATTATTCGGTTTGAAATAATTGTATTCTTGTATGCAACTAAAACTAGAACTAACACTAGACCTAGAACTGGAAAGAATCAGGTTTAGCCGTGCGTCTTTAGACGCACGGCTAAACCGAAACTTTCCAGTTCTAGGTCTAGTGTTAGTTCTAGTTTTAATTCATGATTAGCTCTAGATTGCTTTAAATTCTTATGGAACTAAAAGTATAACTAATACTAGACCCACAACCCAGCTTCAGAACTAATACTAGAATTAGAAACATTAGGATTTAGCCGTCTTAACAAACTTATGGCAAAACCCTAATGTTTCTAGTTCCAGGACTAGTATTAGTTCTGGAACAAGGTTATGTTGGGTTTGGTGTTAGTACTCTACTTTTAGCTATTATTCTAACTACTACCAAAACTTACACCAGGCATAGAACTAGAAAGTTTGGGTTCAGGAGTGAGACTAAACTTTATATACTTCTAGTACTAGATCTAGTATCAGCTTTAGTGTTTGTACTAGCTCTAATTTAGCTATTATTCGGTTTGAAATAATTGTATTCTTGTATGCAACTAAAACTAGAACTAACACTAGACCTAGAACTGGAAAGAATCAGGTTTAGCCGTGCGTCTTTAGACGCACGGCTAAACCGAAACTTTCCAGTTCTAGGTCTAGTATTAGTTCTAGTTTTAATTCATGATTAGCTCTAGATTGCTTTAAATTCTTATGGAACTAAAAGTATAACTAATACTAGACCCACAACCCAGCTTCAGAACTAATACTAGAATTAGAAACATTAGGATTTAGCCGTCTTAACAGACTTATGGCAAAACCCTAATGTTTCTAGTTCCAGGACTAGTATTAGTTCTGGAACAAGGTTATGTTGGGTTTGGTGTTAGTACTCAACTTTTAGCTGTTATTCTAACTACTACCAAAACTTACACCAGGCATAGAACTAGAAAGTTTGGGTTCAGGAGTGAGACTAAACTTTATATACTTCTAGTACTAGATCTAGTATCAGCTTTAGTGTTTGTACTAGCTCTAATTTAGCTATTATTCGGTTTGAAATAATTGTATTCTTGTATGCAACTAGAACTAGAACTAACACTAGACCTAGAACTGGAAAGAATCAGGTTTAGCCGTGCGTCTTTAGACGCACGGCTAAACCGAAACTTTCCAGTTCTAGGTCTAGTGTTAGTTCTAGTTTTAATTCATGATTAGCTCTAGATTGCTTTAAATTCTTATGGAACTAAAAGTATAACTAATACTAGACCCACAACCCAGCTTCAGAACTAATACTAGAATTAGAAACATTAGGATTTAGCCGTCTTAACAAACTTATGGCAAAACCCTAATGTTTCTAGTTCCAGGACTAGTATTAGTTCTGGAACAAGGTTATGTTGGGTTTGGTGTTAGTACTCAACTTTTAGCTGTTATTCTAACTACTACCAAAACTTACACCAGGCATAGAACTAGAAAGTTTGGGTTCAGGAGTGAGACTAAACTTTATATACTTCTAGTACTAGATCTAGTATCAGCTTTAGTGTTTGTACTAGCTCTAATTTAGCTATTATTCGGTTTGAAATAATTGTATTCTTGTATGCAACTAGAACTAGAACTAACACTAGACCTAGAACTGGAAAGAATCAGGTTTAGCCGTGCGTCTTTAGACGCACGGCTAAACCGAAACTTTCCAGTTCTAGGTCTAGTGTTAGTTCTAGTTTTAATTCATGATTAGCTCTAGATTGCTTTAAATTCTTATGGAACTAAAAGTATAACTAATACTAGACCCACAACCCAGCTTCAGAACTAATACTAGAATTAGAAACATTAGGATTTAGCCGTCTTAACAAACTTATGGCAAAACCCTAATGTTTCTAGTTCCAGGACTAGTATTAGTTCTGGAGCAAGGTTATGTTGGGTTTGGTGTTAGTACTCTACTTTTAGCTGTTATTCTAACTACTACCAAAACTTACACCAGGCATAGAACTAGAAAGTTTGGGTTCAGGAGTGAGACTAAACTTTATATACTTTCTAGTACTAGATCTAGTATCAGCTTTAGTGTTTGTACTAGCTATAATTTAGCTATCATTCGGTTTGAAATAATTGTATTCTTGTATGCAACTAAAACTAGAACTAACACTAGACCTAGAACTGGAAAGAATCAGGTTTAGCCGTGCGTCTTTAGACGCACGGCTAAACCGAAACTTTCCAGTTCTAGGTCTAGTGTTAGTTCTAGTTTTAATTCATGATTAGCTTTAGATTGCTTTAAATACTTTTGGAACTAAAAGTATAACTAATACTAGAGCCACAACCCAGCTTCAGAACTAATACTAGAATTAGAAACATTAGGATTTAGCCGTCTTAACAGACTTACGGCTAAACCCTAATGTTTCTAGTTCCAGGACTAGTATTAGTTCTGGAGCAAGGTTATGTTGGGTTTGGTGTTAGTACTCTACTTTTAGCTGTTATTCTAACTACTACCAAAACTTACACCAGGCATAGAACTAGAAAGTTTGGGTTCAGGAGTGAGACTAAACTTTATATACTTTCTAGTACTAGATCTAGTATCAGCTTTAGTGTTTGTACTAGCTCTAATTTAGCTATTATTCGGTTTGAAATAATTGTATTCTTGTATGCAACTAAAACTAGAACTAACACTAGACCTAGAACTGGAAAGAATCAGGTTTAGCCGTGCGTCTTTAGACGCACGGCTAAACCGAAACTTTCCAGTTCTAGGTCTAGTGTTAGTTCTAGTTTTAATTCATGATTAGCTTTAGATTGCTTTAAATACTTTTGGAACTAAAAGTATAACTAATACTAGACCCACAACCCAGCTTCAGAACTAATACTAGAATTAGAAACATTAGGATTTAGCCGTCTTAACAGACTTACGGCTAAACCCTAATGTTTCTAGTTCCAGGACTAGTATTAGTTCTCCTAAGAATCAGGTTTAGCCGTGCGTCTTTAGACGCACGGCTAAACCGAAACTTTCCAGTTCTAGGTCTAGTGTTAGTTCTAGTTTTAGTTGCATACAAGAATACAATTATTTCAAACCGAATAATAGCTAAATTAGAGCTAGTACAAACACTAAAGCTGATACTAGATCTAGTACTAGAAAGTATATAAAGTTTAGTCTCACTCCTGAACCCAAACTTTCTAGTTCTATGCCTGGTGTAAGTTTTGGTAGTAGTTAGAATAACAGCTAAAAGTAGAGTACTAACACCAAACCCAACATAACCTTGCTCCAGAACTAATACTAGTCCTGGAACTAGAAACATTAGGGTTTAGCCGTAAGTCTGTTAAGACGGCTAAATCCTAATGTTTCTAATTCTAGTATTAGTTCTGAAGCTGGGTTGTGGGTCTAGTATTAGTTATACTTTTAGTTCCAAAAGTATTTAAAGCAATCTAAAGCTAATCATGAATTAAAACTAGAACTAACACTAGACCTAGAACTGGAAAGTTTCGGTTTAGCCGTGCGTCTAAAGACGCACGGCTAAACCTGATTCTTTCCAGTTCTAGGTCTAGTGTTAGTTCTAGTTTTAGTTGCA
Organism: Onthophagus sagittarius; assembly: GCA_036711965.1. Lineage (NCBI taxonomy): Eukaryota > Metazoa > Arthropoda > Insecta > Coleoptera > Scarabaeidae > Onthophagus > Onthophagus sagittarius. Next base: position 16,797,013 of record JASERS010000010.1, on the reverse strand, counting down.
TACAAGAATACAATTATTTCAAACCGAATAATAGCTAAATTAGAGCTAGTACAAACACTAAAGCTGATACTAGATCTAGTACTAGAAAGTATATAAAGTTTAGTCTCACTCCTGAACCCAAACAACTAAAGACGTCTAAAGACGCCTAAAAAAGACGTCTAAAGACGCACGGCTAAACCTGATTCTTTCCAGTTCTAGGTCTAGTGTTAGTTCTAGTTTTAATTCATGATTAGCTCTAGATTGCTTTAAATTCTTATGGAACTAAAAGTATAACTAATACTAGACCCACAACCCAGCTTCAGAACTAATACTAGAATTAGAAACATTAGGATTTAGCCGTCTTAACAAACTTATGGCAAAACCCTAATGTTTCTAGTTCCAGGACTAGTATTAGTTCTGGAACAAGGTTATGTTGGGTTTGGTGTTAGTACTCTACTTTTAGCTGTTATTCTAACTACTACCAAAACTTACACCAGGCATAGAACTAGAAAGTTTGGGTTTAGTAGTGAGACTAAACTTAAAATACTTCTAGTACTAGATCTAGTATCAGCTTTAGTGTTTGTACTAGCTCTAATTTAGCTATTATTCGGTTTGAAATAATTGTATTCTTGTATGCAACTAAAACTAGAACTAACACTAGACCTAGAACTGGAAAGAATCAGGTTTAGCCGTGCGTCTTTAGACGCACGGCTAAACCGAAACTTTCCAGTTCTAGGTCTAGTGTTAGTTCTAGTTTTAATTCATGATTAGCTTTAGATTGCTTTAAATACTTTTGGAACTAAAAGTATAACTAATACTAGACCCACAACCCAGCTTCAGAACTAATACTAGCATTAGAACTAGAAACATTAGGATTTAGCCGTCTTAACAGACTTACGGCTAAACCCTAATGTTTCCAGTTCCAGGACTAGTATTAGTTTTGAAACTAGGTTGTGTTGGGTTTGGTGTTAGTACTCTACTTTTATCTAAAACTAACTTTTTTTACTAAAACTAAAACTTACACTAGCCATAGAACTAGAATGTTAGAAAGATAAGTTTAAAAAATTAGTAACAAATATTTTTTCCCGTTTGTAACTTGGTCCATGGATATATTATATACAGAGGATGATTTAAAACACCATTCACAGACTATTAAAGGAAGTAATACATGATGAATAGTCTCAATATTTCTTTAAAATTAAACACTATTTGTCATAAATAAGCCATTTTTTAAATTTTTTTCCACACCATTGCTATTTTGGTATTTTTGCGTAAAGTGATCATTTATTTATCAAATCATGTCTTACAACACTTTGATTAAAGCAACCGTTTTGAAGAAAAACAAATTTGTTAATTAAATTTCTGTAAATTTAAAGTCTTCTGCCAAAGAAAAATTACATCACTTTCAACATATCCAACATTTATTACCGCAAGAATACCCACTCAAGATTAAAATCCTCCAAATCATATGATTGCTTGGAAAACTGTAAATTATTCAAAAACTGTTGCTTTAATCAAAAATTTGTAAGAGAATTGATGACTCTTTATCCAAAAATTTGAAAAAGATTTTTTGAATCACCCCGTATATTCAAGAATTCATTTCAAATAAAATCATCGAATTAATTTTATAATAAAATTTCTTCATTTAGATTAGATGTGAGTCATAAAAATGTTTCAAAACACTTTGCATTAATCATTTTTATTTTTTAAATTCTTGAAAACTGATTTAAAATTTTTATTTCAGATCGCACTGTTCCCCATCTTTTTTTTTTTTTGAATAAGTTTTGTTTAGAAATCCCGCCCGGATTTCTCTTGAGCGATTTTTTCGGTTAAAACCAAACCAAACAAAACGATCGATAAATCAAAATATCCGTTCCGCACGTCCATATAGAAAACTGAGCATAAATCAACCGTCCAAGCCGTGTAAATCAAAATCGCGGCTTTCTGTTTTATCATAACTCGACGACCTATCGTCGATTGATTTTTCTCTCTCTTGTATTACGAGCGAAATTCGAATACGATTTATGTCACAGACCTTTTTAGAGCGAAAAAGGTGATCACAAAAAATTAATTTTACATTTTTTTTTTAACAAAATCGAAATTAGTTTAAAAAACTCTAAACACTCTAAATAAAAACGTTTTACACAGGACATTTACGACTGACTCACTACCGTCACTAACGAAGAGCTCTTTACTACTGAACGGCATCGAGTTGATTTTCCTACTACTACCCAGAGCTTGCAGACTTACACTCAGTCAATGTTTGTATAGATACAATGCGCAAACAAAAAATTATTTATTTATTTTTCCTTCATTATCATATTTTTCCCTTCTTAATTTACTTTTTGTAACATAACTATTTTATTTGTTTAGCCTCCAAACTAAAATGTGTTACAAGTTCGTTTTAAAAAGGTAAACTTTACTCCTTCGTCCTTTAAAAAAAATTCTTTCACTTCTCTTCCCGTTCAGCATTCACTTTAATTTTTTTTTAAATCCACATTTTTTACTTCTTTGAAGGGTACGGTAAAAAACCTCCCTTTTTCTTAACGGATTAGAAACGGTCGGGGGGAGGTTCGTAAACGAGGTGGGGTTGATGGCGTGTCTGCCTGGTCGTCGCAAGAACAGTTTACACAGCCCCAAAAAAGATTAATGCCCCTTTCGCACGATATGGCCCGTTTTCCATTTATTCTTATTCATTTTACCCGCGCACTCTTAAATTTGTCGCGACTAACGTTCACTTTGCATACAATCATCGCATACAATGTCGGTGCCTTTCGGTAAATTTTGCGGCGTCGACCTTCGGAGGTTGTTGTCACGATTGAAATGGGGCCACCGGCGGCGATGAATGGAATTGTTGGAAGAATTTTCTTTTTAAAGCAATTCAAAGCGAAAATAACGATTTTTTTTTGAGCAAAAAATTAACGATTTCGTTTATTCGTCTCATTAACATAGGCATTCTAAGTGTTAGTAGAGAAAATTTATTCGACTTTACTGTTATTTGATACGCACAAGTAGGTTTGATCAGTATCAGAGAGATCGAAAATTTAAAGAATGTGATTGAGTTGGATTTCTTTTAACATACAGTAATAAATCATGATATAACGGACTAATACGGGGATGGAAATGACCGTTATAGTCTTAAGTGAATAACTAAATTTAACATCAAGATTAAAAAATATTTTGTAAAACGTAATAACTTCTTTATATGACTATGAATACATATGAAGGAGAAAAATATTCTGTATAATGCTAATTCATTGTCGTCTTAAGATATTTGGCGCCTCAGGGTTGGGTTGGATGAATAGAAATAAGTGATTTCAATTGACATAACCCCAACCCAACCTCCCCCCCTGAATGTTGCTAGTTCTAGAATTAGATCTAATGATATAAAACTAGAATTAACATTAGACCTAGATGTGGATAGATTTGGGTTTAGCCTTTAGTCTTTAGGAGACGTGCGGCTAAACCCGAATGATTCTAGTTCTAGATCTAGAGTTAGATCTAATAATATAAAACTAGAACTAACACTAGATCCAGAACTAGAATCATTCGAGTTTAGCCGTCTTGAGAGACGTGCGGCTAAACCCGAATGATTCTAGCTCTAGATATAGAGTTAGGTCTAATGATACAAACCTAGATCTAGAGTTAGATCTAATGATATAAAACTAGAACTAACACTAGATCTAGAACTAGAATCATTCGGATTTAGTCGTTTTGAAAGACGTGCGGCTAAACCCGAATGATTCTAGCTCTAGATATAGAGTTAGGTCTAATGATACAAAACTAGCTCTAGCGTTAAATCTAATGATATAAAACTAAAACTAACACTAGATCTAGAATCATTCTGGTTTAGCCGTCTTGAGAGATGTGCGGCTAAACCCGAATGATTCTAGCTCTAGATATAGAGTTAGGTCTAATGATACAAACCTAGATCTAGAGTTAGATCTAATGATATAAAACTAAAACTAACATTAGACCTAGATGTAGAATGCTTTGGGTTTAGCCGTACGTCTTAGAACTAACACTAGATCTAGAATCATTCTGGTTTAGCCGTCTTGAGAGATGTGCGGCTAAACCCGAATGATTCTAGCTCTAGATATAGAGTTAGGTCTAATGATACAAACCTAGATCTAGAGTTAGATCTAATGATATAAAACTAGAACTAACACTAGATCTAGAACTAGAATCATTCGGATTTAGTCGTTTTGAAAGACGTGCGGCTAAACCCGAATGATTCTAGCTCTAGATATAGAGTTAGGTCTAATGATACAAAACTAGCTCTAGCGTTAAATCTAATGATATAAAACTAAAACTAACACTAGATCTAGAATCATTCTGGTTTAGCCGTCTTGAGAGATGTGCGGCTAAACCCGAATGATTCTAGCTCTAGATATAGAGTTAGGTCTAATGATACAAACCTAGATCTAGAGTTAGATCTAATGATATAAAACTAAAACTAACATTAGACCTAGATGTAGAAAGCTTTGGGTTTAGCCGTACGTCTTAGAACTAACACTAGATCTAGAACTAGAATCATTCGGGTTTAGCCGTCTTTAAGAGACGTACAGCTAAACCCGAATGATTCTAGTTCTAGATCTAGAGTTAGATCTAGTGATATAAGACTAAAACTAACATTAGACCTAGATGTAGAAAGCTTTGGGTTTAGCCGTGCGTCTTAGAACTAACACTAGATCTAGAACTAGAATCATTCGGGTTTAGCCGTTTTGAAAGACGTGCGGCTAAACCCGAATGATTCTAGCTCTAGATATAGAGTTAGGTCTAATGATACAAAACTAGCTCTAGCGTTAGATCTAATGATATAAAACTAAAACTAACACTAGATCTAGAATCATTCGGGTTTAGCCGTCTTGAGAGATGTGCGGCTAAACCCGAACGATTCTAGCTCTAGATATAGAGTTAGGTCTAATGATACAAAACTTGATCTAGAGTTAGATCCAATGATATAAAACTAAAACTAACACTAGATCTAGAACTAGCATAATTCGGGTTTAAAGACGCACGGCTAAGCCCAGATCTTTCCACTTCTAGGTCTAATGTTAGTTCTAGTTTTACTTCAATTCAAATATGCAGGGTTGCGAAATCAATTTGTAAAGTACTCTATTTCAAAAACTATTCATTATAGATAAAGGTCTTCATTACAAAACATGAACTAGAACTAGAATTAAGAATCTAAAAAAAGTTGGGTTGGAATAATTTTGATCCAACCCAACCCAAATTTAATATAAGAAAAATCATTCTCAGAAAGAAGTTTGGTTGGTTTGAGTTAATTTTGATCCAACCCAAGATTAATATCAGTAAAATCATTCTAAAAGAAACTTAGGTTGCGTTGAGTCAGTTTTGACCTAACCCAACCTAACCTTAATATCAGAAAAAAACATCCTAAGAAAAAGAGTTGGGTTGGGTTAATTTTGATTCAACCCAACCCAAATTTAATATCAGAAAAATCATTCGAAGACAAACTTAGGTTGGGTTGAGTCAATTCTAAGCTGACACATCTTAAACTTAGTACCAGAAAAATCATCCTCGAAAAAAATTAGGTTGAGTTAGGTTAATTTTGATCCAACCCAAGATTAAACCAAGATTGTAGAAATATCAGAAATCTGAGACAAACTTGGGTTGGGTTGACTCAGTTTTGACCTAATCCAACCCAACCTTAATATCAGAAAGAACATCCTCAGAAAAAGAGTTGGATTGGGTTAATTTTGATCCGACAAAAGATTAATATCAGAAAAATCGTTCTAAGACAATCTTAGGTTTGGTTGGTTGAGTTAATTTTGAGCTCACACATCTTAAGCTTAATATCAGAAAAATCATCCTGAGAAAACATTGGGTTGAGTTAGATTAATTTCAACTCTATTTAAATTTAATATCCTAAAAATCATCCTCGGAAAAATTTTAGTTTGGGTTAGCTTAATTTTGATCCAACCCAACCCAAAATTAATATCAGAAATCTGAGACAAACCCAACAAGGTTTTGACCTAACCCAACCCAACCTTAATATCAGAAAAAAACATCCTAACAAAAAAAAGTTGGGTTCAGAAAAAAAGTTGGTTGATTTGACTTAACTTTGATCCAACCCAACCCAACCCAAAATTAATATCAGAAATCTGAGACAAACCCAACAAGGTCTTGACCTAATCCAACCAAACCTTAATATCAGAAAAAAACATCCTAAGAAAAAGGGTTGGGTTCAGAAAAAAATTTGGTTGATTTGACTTAACTTTGATCCAACCCAAGATTAATATTAGAAAAACCATTCTAACAATAGGAACGTTTCTTTACATGCTTATCTACATTTAATCTCTTTCAAGAATCAAGGGACTTGTTTTATTTCCTGCTGGAGAACTTCCCAAATTTACCTTGTTTCCATAGATTCTCTCTCAAAAACTCGCGTCCATGTCTTTCTTGGATGTCTTCATCTCCCTACTCTTTAGATATTCCTGAGATCATCATCGTTTATCACAGGATTCCCCTAATAAAGTTAGAGATGTTAGAAGTCGTCGACTTAACCCACAGAAATCTCTTCGACAAACTGCTCAGGAAATTCTTATCTCAAACTATTAATAAATGGCACATTCCATTCTCGCAACTAAGACGATGCTGACCATGTACAGAAGATGCATGGTTAGGTTGGGTTGGGATGAGATTGGTTTGGTTGGATGGGGATAAGATAGTTTTCTTTTTACTATCTAATACCAAGAGAAATGGTATGGATAACAAAATAGTTGGGTTGGATTGGATTGAATTAAATTGCTTTGAAATTGGGCGTTCATGTTGCCATGATAATACCTCAATTCATTCTTGAGGTATGTTTTTTTTTAAATTTTTATTCAAGATAATAAAATGTGCTTAAACAGACCTGACAATGATGCTTATGAAAAATCAGAAATGATTTAAAATTTGATTAAAATTACTTAGGACAAACTTAGGTTTACTTAGTCAAGTAGTCAATAGTTGGAGTTAACATATCTTAAACTTAATATCAGAAAAATCATCCTGAGAAAACATTGAGTAGGGTTGGGTTTTTTATGATCCAACCCAAATTTAATATCAAGAAAGTCATCCTCGAAAAAATTTAGGTTGGGTTAGGTTAATTTTGATCCAACCCAACCCAAGATTAATATCAGAAATCTGAGACAAACTTAGGTTGGGTTAAGTGACCCAAACATAATATTAGAAGAACACCTCGAGGAAAAATTGGGTTGGGTTCAGTCATAAATAACCAAACCCCATCGGATCAGAAGATGAAGACATTGCCATTCAGAGAGTCACCGAATAGACTTCGATAAGACGAATTAAGGATTTGGTTGATTTAGGGCCACTTTTACCACCTCTTGATAAATTTATCTATCAGTTATAAACCGGCTCATAGCCAATGGAACCGCTTAAAATCAATATAACCACTGCTAGTTAGTTTAACTGGAGGTTGGTAAAAGTGGAAGTTTATTTATCTTTGGCTTTATTTAACTACTGTTGAATGATGTGTTTTTAATTACTGTGTTTGATCCTTAATTGGTTATTTAACCAGTAACTATGAAAAATATCCAATAGTTAAATTTAACCAAAGGTGAATAAATTAGGTCGATTAACGACTAAATTTATAGCTAAAGGACGATTTAACAGACATGGATGATAAAAATTCTGAATGTTTTTAGAAAGAAGCAGATGTCTTAAGACGTACTTCAAAAATAATTTAAAAAAGAATGTTAAATATTTTCGATATGATTCACTGTAAATTATTGAGTAACAAAATTTTTTTAACGACTAAGTTTAAACACTTTTCTAACGAATTTCTAGTTTTGTTTCTTACTTTCTTAATCAATTAAGAAAAGCTACAATGTTTGTCAAGAGAAATAAACTAATCGTTCACGTCGTTGCATAAAACATGAAAGAAAATCTCCAACTCTAATTACACAGATGTCGTGCCGGCGTCGCCGCCATCGCTCTGTAAATACAAAAAGGACCATTATGCAAAGTGAAAATTTCGCCTTATACGGGAAAATCGGGCCCTAACCTCGTTCGCGGACTCTTTTAAATTAGTATAAACGAGAAATAAAATTTTCGAGGCTCTTCGAGCCGCGCGCTCTACAGAATAAACGGTCCTTTTAAACTAAAAACCACGTAAATGGCGGTTTGCTTTCTATACTGGCCGATTAAAACTAATGACACCGTCACGTTCGCTACGATTCTCTTCTCTTATGGAAGACTTCTTGAACGTCGCCGTTTCGCTTTACACTTTGAAGACGATATTTTGACATACTTCCTGGTTTAAAAAGACTTTTTTTAAAGAGGTGCTTAAAAAAAGGCGATTTTGTATAAGACTCTTCGAAAAAAAGGAAAACGTTTTAAAAGGTTTTAAAAAGTGGGGATTTTTTTTTATTTAACCGCTACAAATGTATTAAATTTCGCTCGTATTAATCCCATAGTTTGTAACACGGTCTAAAACAATCTATTTACTGTTGAGCCGTTGCCCAGGGGCTCTACCCGAGTTCATTCATTAGACTAATAGCAATTAATATGTCTGCCACGCCTCAGGCCGCCCATAGAATGCTCGTTTGGCTTATTTTCCATCTAAGGACAGAGAGTAGAAACTCGATAGCGACTGCATCCGGGAAGTTTGCACGCGTTTGAAACTTTGAAAAACGACGATTTGCACAAATCTCACTTTATATCACTACTATTTACTATCCTCTTTAATGCCGATTAAAAAATGTATATATATATACTATAAAGCGTGATGAAGATATTAAACATTGCTTAAGAAAGTCTCACTGACGTATAGAAATTGTGGTTGTGGTATAACCTAAATTGGTTGATTTAATACCTTGTGGTGTAATATGAAAGATAACTATTAATATTCTATTGAATGAAGGGTTCATTTTCAAGGTCGATGCTTATTGATTTTATTGTGATTATAAATATCGCATGTGCAATTATTATTATTCAATTCATAGCATAAATGTAATACTTCGACAAGTTGTAAATTAACTTGTTCAAATGGAACATTAATTCCATCGAAATTCCGTTTAATAAAATTTCGTAAACAAGAACAAAGCTTTGTTCCCATTATTGGAAATATTAACGTATCTACAACAAAATAACTACAAACAGTTTTAAAATGCCTTCATAAGAGATTACATAGATTACTATTTTTAATTAAAAAGTTAAATCTACGGGGTGATTTTTTAAAACGAGATGTTTCAGGAGCCAAAAGGAAATTGTAAATTTTTGAAAACACTTATTATGTGTTAAGACGCAAGGTTACAACCAATTTTTCCTTAAGGTTTTTTTCTGATATTAAGTTGTGGTTGGGTTAGCTCAAAACTAACTCAACCCAACCTAAGTTTGTTTCAGATTTCTGATATTAAAGTTGATTTGGGTTGGATCAAAATTAACCCAACCCGATCTTTTTCTTAGGACGTTTTTTTCTGATATTAAGGTTGGGTTGGGTAAGGTCAAAACTGACTCAACCCAACCTAAGCTTGTCTCAGATTTCTGATATTAATCTTGGGTTGGTTAAATCATAATTAACCTAACCCAATTCTTATTCTCAAGATGATTTTCCTTATATTACATTTGAGTTGGGTCAAAACTAACGCAACTCAAACCAATGCTTTTTCATGATAATTTTTCTGATATTAAACTTAAGATGTGTTAGCTTAAGACTGACTCAACCCAACCTAAGTTTGTTGAAGTTCAAAATGATTTTTCTGATATTAATCTTGGGTTGGATCAAAATTAACTCAAACCAACCAATCTTTTTTCTGAGGATGATTTTTCTGATATTAAAGTTGATTTGGGTTGGATCAAAATTAACCCAACCCGATCTTTTTCTTAGGACGTTTTTTTCTGATATTAAGGTTGGGTTGGGTAAGGTCAAAACTGACTCAACCCAACCTAAGCTTGTTTCAGATTTCTGATATTAATCTTGGGTTGGTTAAATCATAATTAACCTAACCCAATTCTTATTCTCAAGATGATTTTCCTTATATTACATTTGAGTTGGGTCAAAACTAACGCAACTCAAACCAATGCTTTTTCATGATAATTTTTCTGATATTAAACTTAAGATGTGTTAGCTTAAGACTGACTCAACCCAACCTAAGTTTGTTGAAGTTCAAAATGATTTTTCTGATATTAATCTTGGGTTGGATCAAAATTAACTCAAACCAACCAATCTTTTTTCTGAGGATGATTTTTCTGATATTAAAGTTGATTTGGGTTGGATCAAAATTAACCCAACCCAACTCTTTTTCTTATGATGTTTTTTTCTGATATTAAGGTTGGGTTGGGTTAGGTCAAATCTGACTCAACCCAACCTAAATTTGTTTCAGATTTCTGATATTAATCTTGGGTCGAGTTGGATCTAAATTAAGCTAACCCAACTTAGCTTCTTCCGAGAATAATTTTTAAGTTATCAAATTTAGGTTGGTTTGAATCCAAATTAATCCAATTCAACTCTTTTTCTTAGGAAGTCTTTTTCTGATAATAAGTTTGGGTTCGGTTAAATCAAAACTGACTCAACCCAACCTAAGTTTGTCTCAGAATGATTTTTCTGATATTAATCTTGGGTTGGATCAAAATTAATTTTGGGTCGAGTTGGATCTAAATTAAGCTAACCCAACTTAGCTTCTTCCGAGAATAATTTTTAAGTTATCAAATTTAGGTTGGTTTGAATCCAAATTAATCCAATTCAACTCTTTTTCTTAGGAAGTCTTTTTCTGATAATAAGTTTGGGTTCGGTTAAATCAAAACTGACTCAACCCAACCTAAGTTTGTCTCAGAATGATTTTTCTGATATTAATCTTGGGTTGGATCAAAATTAATTTTGGGTCGAGTTGGATCTAAATTAAGCTAACCCAACTTAGCTTCTTCCGAGAATAATTTTTAAGTTATCAAATTTAGGTTGGTTTGAATCCAAATTAATCCAATTCAACTCTTTTTCTTAGGAAGTCTTTTTCTGATAATAAGTTTGGGTTCGGTTAAATCAAAACTGACTCAACCCAACCTAAGTTTGTCTTAGAATGATTTTTCTGATATTAATCTTGGGTTGGATCAAAATTAATCTTCGGTCGAGTTGGATCTAAATTAAGCTAACCCAACTTAGCTTCTTCCGAGAATAATTTTTAAGTTATCAAATTTAGGTTGGTTTGAATCCAAATTAATCCAATTCAACTCTTTTTCTTAGGAAGTCTTTTTCTGATAATAAGTTTGGGTTCGGTTAAATCAAAACTGACTCAACCCAACCTACGTTTGTCTCAGAATGATTTTTCTGATATTAATCTTGGGTTGGATCAAAATTAATCTTCGGTCGAGTTGGATCTAAATTAAGCTAACCCAACTTAGCTTCTTCCGAGAATAATTTTTAAGTTATCAAATTTAGGTTGGTTTGAATCCAAATTAATCCAATTCAACTCTTTTTCTTAGGAAGTCTTTTTCTGATAATAAGTTTGGGTTCGGTTAAATCAAAACTGACTCAACCCAACCTAAGTTTGTCTCAGAATGATTTTTCTGATATTAATCTTGAGTTGGATCAAAATTAATTTTGGGTCGAGTTGGATCTAAATTAAGCTAACCCAACTTAGCTTCTTCCGAGAATAATTTTGAAGATATCAAATTTAGGTTGGTTTGAATCCAAATTAATCCAATTCAACTCTTTTTCTTAGGAAGTCTTTTTCTGATAATAAGTTTGGGTTCGGTTAAATCAAACCTGACTCAACCCAACCTAAGTTTGTCTCAGAATGATTTTTCTAATATTAATCTTGGGTTGGATCAAAATTAATCTTGGGTCGAGTTGGATCTAAATTAAGCTAACCCAACTTAGCTTCTTCCGAGAATAATTTTGAAGATATCAAATTTAGGTTGGTTTGAATCCAAATTAATCCAATTCAACTCTTTTTCTTAGGAAGTCTTTTTCTGATAATAAGTTTGGGTTCGGTTAAATCAAAACTGACTCAACCCAACCTAAGTTTGTCTCAGAATGATTTTTCTGATATTAATCTTGGGTTGGATCAAAATTAATCTTGGGTCGAGTTGGATCTAAATTAAGCTAACCCAACTTAGCTTCTTCCGAGAATAATTTTGAAGATATCAAATTTAGGTTGGTTTGAATCCAAATTAATCCAATTCAACTCTTTTTCTTAGGAAGTCTTTTTCTGATAATAAGTTTGGGTTCGGTTAAATCAAAACTGACTCAACCCAACCTAAGTTTGTCTCAGAATGATTTTTCTAATATTAATCTTGGGTTGGATCAAAATTAATCTTGGGTCGAGTTGGATCTAAATTAAGCTAACCCAACTTAGCTTCTTCCGAGAATAATTTTGAAGATATCAAATTTAGGTTGGTTTGAATCCAAATTAATCCAATTCAACTCTTTTTCTTAGGAAGTCTTTTTCTGATAATAAGTTTGGGTTCGGTTAAATCAAAACTGACTCAACCCAACCTAAGTTTGTCTCAGAATGATTTTTCTGATATTAATCTTGGGTTGGATCAAAATTAATCTTGGGTCGAGTTGGATCTAAATTAAGCTAACCCAACATAGCTTCTTCCGAGAATAATTTTTAAGTTATCAAATTTAGGTTGGTTTGAATCCAAATTAATCCAATTCAACTCTTTTTCTTAGGATGTTTTTTTCTGATAATAAGTTTGGGTTCGGTTAAATCAAAACTGACTCAACCCAACCTAAGTTTGTCTCAGAATGATTTTTCTGATATTAATCTTGGGTTGGATCAAAATTAATCTTGGGTCGAGTTGGATCTAAATTAAGCTAACCCAACTTAGCTTCTTCCGAGAATAATTTTTAAGTTATCAAATTTAGGTTGGTTTGAATCCAAATTAATCCAATTCAACTCTTTTTCTTAGGATGTTTTTTTCTGATAATAAGTTTGGGTTCGGTTAAATCAAAACTGACTCAACCCAACCTACGTTTGTCTCAGAATGATTTTTCTGATATTAATCTTGGGTTGGATCAAAATTAACTCAAACCAACCAATCTTTTTTCTTAGGATTTTTTTTTCTGATATTAAGGTTGGGTTGGGTTAGGTCAAAACTGACTCAACCCAACCTAAGTTTATCTCAGAATGATTTTTCTGATATTAATCTTGGGTTGGATCAAAATTAACTCAAACCAACCAATCTTTTTTCTTAGGATGTTTTTTTTCTGATATTAAGGTCGGGTTGGGTTAGGTCAAAACTGACCCAACCCAACCTAAGTTTGTTTCAGATTTCTTATATTAATCTTGGGTCGAGTTGGATCTAAATTAAGCTAACCCAACTTAGCTTCTTCCGAGAATAATTTTTAAGTTATCAAATTTAGGTTGGTTTGAATCCAAATTAATCCAATTCAACTCTTTTTCTTAGGATATTTTTTTCTGATAATAAGTTTGGGTTCGGTTAAATCAAAACTGACTCAACCCAACCTAAGTTTGTCTCAGAATGATTTTTCTGATATTAATCTTGGGTTGGATCAAAATTAATCTTGGGTCGAGTTGGATCTAAATTAAGCTAACCCAACTTAGCTTCTTCCGAGAATAATTTTTAAGTTATCAAATTTAGGTTGGTTTGAATCCAAATTAATCCAATTCGACTCTTTTTCTTAGGATGCCTTTTTCTGATAATAAGTTTGGGTTCGGTTAAATCAAAACTGACTCAACCCAACCTAAGTTTGTCTCAGAATGATTTTTCTGATATTAATCTTGGGTTGGATCAAAATTAACTCAAACCAACCAATCTTTTTTCTTAGGATTTTTTTTTCTGATATTAAGGTTGGGTTGGGTTAGGTCAAAACTGACTCAACCCAACCTAAGTTTGTTTCAGATTTCTGATATTAATCTTGGGTCGAGTTGGATCTAAATTAAGCTAACCCAACTTAGCTTCTTCCGAGAATAATTTTGAAGATATCAAATTTAGGTTGGTTTGAATCCAAATTAATCCAATTCAACTCTTTTTCTTAGGATGTCTTTTTCTGATAATAAGTTTGGGTTCGGTTAAATCAAAACTGACTCAACCCAACCTAAGTTTGTCTCAGAATGATTTTTCTGATATTAATCTTGGGTTGGATCAAAATTAATCTTGGGTCGAGTTGGATCTAAATTAAGCTAACCCAACATAGCTTCTTCCGAGAATAATTTTTAAGTTATCAAATTTAGGTTGGTTTGAATCCAAATTAATCCAATTCAACTCTTTTTCTTAGGATGTCTTTTTCTGATAATAAGTTTGGGTTCGGTTAAATCAAAACTGACTCAACCCAACCTAAGTTTGTCTCAGAATGATTTTTCTGATATTAATCTTGGGTTGGATCAAAATTAATCTTGGGTCGAGTTGGATCTAAATTAAGCTAACCCAACATAGCTTCTTCCGAGAATAATTTTTAAGTTATCAAATTTAGGTTGGTTTGAATCCAAATTAATCCAATTCAACTCTTTTTCTTAGGATGTTTTTTTCTGATAATAAGTTTGGGTTCGGTTAAATCAAAACTGACTCAACCCAACCTAAGTTTGTCTCAGAATGATTTTTCTGATATTAATCTTGGGTTGGATCAAAATTAATCTTGGGTCGAGTTGGATCTAAATTAAGCTAACCCAACATAGCTTCTTCCGAGAATAATTTTTAAGTTATCAAATTTAGGTTGGTTTGAATCCAAATTAATCCAATTCAACTCTTTTTCTTAGGATGTCTTTTTCTGATAATAAGTTTGGGTTCGGTTAAATCAAAACTGACTCAACCCAACCTAAGTTTGTCTCAGAATGATTTTTCTGATATTAATCTTGGGTTGGATCAAAATTAATCTTGGGTCGAGTTGGATCTAAATTAAGCTAACCCAACATAGCTTCTTCCGAGAATAATTTTTAAGTTATCAAATTTAGGTTGGTTTGAATCCAAATTAATCCAATTCAACTCTTTTTCTTAGGATGTTTTTTTCTGATAATAAGTTTGGGTTCGGTTAAATCAAAACTGACTCAACCCAACCTAAGTTTGTCTCAGAATGATTTTTCTGATATTAATCTTGGGTTGGATCAAAATTAATCTTGGGTCGAGTTGGATCTAAATTAAGCTAACCCAACATAGCTTCTTCCGAGAATAATTTTTAAGTTATCAAATTTAGGTTGGTTTGAATCCAAATTAATCCAATTCAACTCTTTTTCTTAGGATGTTTTTTTCTGATAATAAGTTTGGGTTCGGTTAAATCAAAACTGACTCAACCCAACCTAAGTTTGTCTCAGAATGATTTTTCTGATATTAATCTTGGGTTGGATCAAAATTAATCTTGGGTCGAGTTGGATCTAAATTAAGCTAACTCAACTTAGCTTCTTCCGAGAAAAATTTTTAAGTTATCAAATTTAGGTTGGTTTGAATCCAAATTAATCCAATTCAACTCTTTTTCTTAGAATGTTTTTTTCTGATAATAAGTTTGGGTTCGGTTAAATCAAAACTGACTCAACCCAACCTAAGTTTGTCTCAGAATGATTTTTCTGATATTAATATCAGAAAAATCCAACCCAAGATTAATCTTGGGTTGGATCAAAATTAACTCAAACCAACCAATCTTTTTTCTTAGGATTTTTTTTTCTGATATTAATGTTGGGTTAGGTTAGGTCAAATTTGACTCAACCCAACCTAAGTTTGTTTCAGATTTCTGATATTATTCTTAGGTCGAGTTGGATCTAAATTAAGCTAATCCAACTTAGCTTCTTCCGAGAATAATTTTTAAGTTATCAAATTTAGGTTGGTTTGAATCCAAATTAATCCAATTCAACTCTTTTTCTTAGGATGTTTTTTTCTGATAATAAGTTTGGGTTCGGTTAAATCAAAACTGACTCAACCCAACCTAAGTTTGTCTCAGAATGATTTTTCTGATATTAATCTTGGGTTGGATCAAAATTAATCTTGGGTCGAGTTGGATCTAAATTAAGCTAACTCAACTTAGCTTCTTCCGAGAAAAATTTTTAAGTTATCAAATTTAGGTTGGTTTGAATCCAAATTAATCCAATTCAACTCTTTTTCTTAGAATGTTTTTTTCTGATAATAAGTTTGGGTTCGGTTAAATCAAAACTGACTCAACCCAACCTAAGTTTGTCTCAGAATGATTTTTCTGATATTAATATCAGAAAAATCCAACCCAAGATTAATCTTGGGTTGGATCAAAATTAACTCAAACCAACCAATCTTTTTTCTTAGGATTTTTTTTTCTGATATTAATGTTGGGTTAGGTTAGGTCAAATTTGACTCAACCCAACCTAAGTTTGTTTCAGATTTCTGATATTATTCTTAGGTCGAGTTGGATCTAAATTAAGCTAATCCAACTTAGCTTCTTCCGAGAATAATTTTTAAGTTATCAAATTTAGGTTGGTTTGAATCCAAATTAATCCAATTCAACTCTTTTTCTTAGAATGTTTTTTTCTGATAATAAGTTTGGGTTCGGTTAAATCAAAACTGACTCAACCCAACCTAAGTTTGTCTCAGAATGATTTTTCTGATATTAATCTTGGGTTGGATCAAAATTAACTCAAACCAACCAATCTTTTTTCTTAGGATGTTTTTTTCTGATATTAAGGTTGGGTTGGGTTAGGTCAAATTTGACTCAACCCAACCTAAGTTTGTTTCAGATTTCTGATATTATTCTTGGGTCGAGTTGGATCTAAATTAAGCTAACCCAACTTAGCTTCTTCCGAGAATAATTTTTAAGTTATCAGATTTAGGTTGGTTTGAATCCAAATTAATCCAATTCAACTCTTTTTCTTAGGATGTTTTTTTCTGATAATAAGTTTGGGTTCGGTTAAATCAAAACTGACTCAATCTAACCCAAGTTTGTCTCAGATTTCTGATATTAATCTTGGGTTGGGTTAAATCATAATTAACCTAACCCAATTTTTATTCTCAGGATGATTTTCCTTATATTACATTTGAGTTGGGTCAAAACTAACGCAACTCAACCCAATGTATTTTCATGATGATTTTTCTGATATTAAGCTTAAAATGTGTTAGCTTAAAACTGACTCAATCCAACCTAAGTTTGTCTCAGAATGATTTTTCTGATATTAATCTTGGGTTGGATCAAAATCGGTTTAGCCGTGCGTCTACAGACGCACGGCTAAACCTGAATCTTTCTAGTTCTAGGTCTAGTGTTAGTTCTAGTTTTACTTCGATATAAGTATACAACAATTTTAAGACTGAATAACAACTAGAAATAAAGCTAACACTAACGCTAGAGCTAATACTGGACTTAGAACGTAAAGCATTTGGATTTAGCCGTATTTCTCCTAAGACGGAACCCAACCCAACCTAGCTTCAAAACCAACACTATACTTGGAAGTAGAAACATTTTTATATTTCTAGTTCTACGTCTAATGTTAGTTCTAAAGCTAGGTTGTCAATCCAGTATAAGTTATTATAAGAAAGATGGAAAAAATATCACATATATTACAATACAGAGTATTGCAATAAGGAATATACTATTATCAGGGAGTTCACAAAGAATCTTTAAACCAGTACGAACAAAAAATTTGAAAGTTGCAATTTGATTACCAATTGACATCATCGAAACATCTTGATAAAAAAACGTGTTTTAAATTGCTTCGAATTATAAACGATTCAATACCTGGAGTATTTGAGTTAATGTATGAAATGAAACTTCGAAAGTAATGCCATGGCGACGAGCAAAAGCTCTCAAAGCTTATCTCGATCGTTACTCGGACAGCTTCCACGTCCAACACTCAAAGTAGTTCTTGTTTGACTTCATCTCATTACTTGTTTAACTTGTTATTTTAAAGTTATCGTGTTAGAGAGAATTTAACGCAGAAATAATTGCAAATAATCTCCAATTCGCAAGAAAAATCTTTATGCGATTTTTTTGCACACTCCCACATAACGGGGTTACACCAGAAAGAAAAAAAATAAACACACAAATCGCATATAGAACAGTTGGTTCGGTTTAAATTCCCACGACCTTTCAAAGATTTTGCTCTACATTTTGTATCGTGTGTTAGTAAACGCATCCGTCCTGTTTTAATAAACGAATAATTATTTCGAAAAGAAGTTCGATGTACATAGTTAAAAAGGTCAGCATTTAAATAATAAGGCTTGAAGACGATGACTTTAATAATGCGAAAACGTGGAAAAAGGAGTTGCGTAACTTCAGATCCGAAGACCTTGACTCGAAGTTTATGAGTGGCTGGGCAGTGAGTCAATGAGTTATGATTCATCAAACGCACGCGGATAAAAAATAACAATAATAATAATAAAGTTTTGATAAGAAAATTTTTGTATTAAATAAACATCAATATTTTACGATAACCCAATTTGATTTTAGTTACTTACTTCATTAAAACAAACGTGATAAACTCAATCACTTCCGGTTCGATAATATTTAATAAAGTTATTAAAAATTAATATTAAAACACGAAATTATTAATTAATTTCAACTAAATCAAGTTTAACCACAAAACAGCCCCGAGAGAGTTGTGTTGTTATAAAATACTCTTCGCGAGCAACGCGACAGTTTTGAAGTTCTTACGAAGACTGCCTCCGCGCGTCCGTTTAAATTGTTATTCCATGGGTGTCCGTGTCTTTCATTCAAGCCGAACCGTCATTCCATTCTTACTGCATTGTGTGCTAATACGCGCATCATACTAAAACGCGAAGCGACCACTTTAATCGTACCTCCAGATCGTTCCGAATAAAAAAAAACAACGACAATAAAATCCACAGAATGTTAAAACCTTAAAATCCGTTACGCGTTATCCCACATTTTAAATGATTTGATCTCTCGATTGGATACCCGCCGAAGAGGAAATTTCAGAAATGTACTCACCGCGTTATATCTTCTTGGCTGACTGCCCTCGGTGTTGAAGGTGCTAAAGCCAAAGAAGAGGAATGATGACTTTCTGGGTAAACGTGAGATCCTTTTGTTGCTGAAAATTTACGATTTTTTAGGTTTTCTTTTATTGATTTATATTAATTTATATTGATTTATATATTTACATAATTGGGGTGAGTAAGAAGGTTCTGGGGTGACCGGCATCATAAAGGCACTGTCTGGTTTCGCGACGATCAGCACCACCCTGTCTTGGGTTGTCTTTAACGTCGCCACCGCGTCTTCGTGAGTGACATTCTCCAAATTTGTCTCTCCACGCTGTAATAAAAAAATAAAAACAAATTAACTAAAGCAAAAAAAACTTGGAACAAGCTCGGCGTTTAGGCCGCGATAAAACTACCAAGTCGTAAATTTACGTTAATTTACGGCTGTTGCTTACAACTTTTTTGTAAAGACGAATTTTACAAAGTTTTACTCTAATAGCTTTTATGAATTTACAGCACAAAAAGGAAGTTAGTTCGTTGTAATTATTATTTGACAAACAACAAAAATATACAGGGTGAGTTAAGAGTCGCTAAATTTCGCAAAAAAACTTTCGTTTTTGAATGCTAAAGTGTCAGTTCGCTACTTAGAATTAAAAATGCCTATTTTCCTAGCTTATTTCTACTGAAAAAATCATGTTTATGTCGATTTTACTTTCACTCAGCCGAGGTCCCTTGCGGCCGAGGCGCTACAATTTCCCAGAATGAACGATTTTACTCTCACTCCGCTGAGGTCGCTTGCCGGCGAGGCGCTACATTCTTCCAGAATAAACGATTTTATTTTTACTTTGCCGAGGTCGCTTGCAGGCGAGGCGTTGGATGTGAAATATTTACACGAAATTGTTCATACAATCTTCCAAAATGAACGATTTTATTCTCACTCAGCCGAGGTCGCTTGCGGCAAAGGCGCTACAATCTTCCAAAATGAACGATTTTACTTTCACTCCGCCGAGGTCGCTTGCGGGCGAGGCCCTACAGTCTTCCAGAAAGAACGATTTTATTCTCACTCAGCCGAGGTCGCTTGCGGCCGAGGCGCTACAATCTTCCAAAATGAAGGATTTTACTCTCACTCCGTTGAGGTCGCTTGCGGACAAGGCTTAGAGTCTTCCAGAATGAACGATTTTACTCTCACTCAGCCGAGGTCGCTTACGGCCGAGGCGCTACAATCGCCCAGAATAAATGATTTTACTTTCACTCCGCCGAGGTCGCTTGCGGGCGAGGTGCTACAATCTTCCTAAATGAACGATTTTACTCTCACTCCGCTGAGGTCGCTTGCGGACAAGGCTTAGAGTCTTCCAGAATGAACGATTTTACTCTCACTTAGCCGAGGTCGCTTACGGCCGAGGCGCTACAATCGCCCAGAATAAATGATTTTACTTTCACTCCGCCGAGGTCGCTTGCGGGCGAGGCGCTACAATCTTCCTAAATGAACGATTTTACTCTTACTCCGCTGAGGTCGCTTGCGGACAAGGCTTAGAGTCTTCCAGAATGAACGATTTTACTCTCACTCAGCCGAGGTCGCTTACGGCCGAGGCGCTACAATCGCCCAGAATAAATGATTTTACTTTCACTCCGCCGAGGTCGCTTGCGGGCGAGGCGCTACAATCTTCGTAAATGAACGATTTTACTTTCACTCCGCCGAGGTCGTTTGCGGGCGAGGCCCTACAGTCTTCCAGAATGAACGATTTTATTCTCACTCAGCCGAGATCGCTTGCGGCTGAGGTGCTACAATCTTCTAGAGTGAACGATTTTACTCTCACTCAGCCGAGGTCGCTTGCGGCCGAGGCATTGGATATAAAATATTAACACGAAATTGTTTATACAATCTTCCAAAATGAACGATTTCGTGTTAATATTTCATATCTAATGCTTCGCTCGTAAGCGACCTCAGCGAATTGAGAACAAATCCTTCCTTATACAGGGTGTCTCACGTAACTGGTTCATTAGAACTTTTTTAGGTTCCACTATTCGTAGAGGCTTGAAATTTTGGTAACATGGGTTGTTCATTCCGATCTATTAATCTAAAATATTTTCAAGATGGCCACCACTTCCGGTCTACCGAAAGTAGACTTCAACTTCGTTATTTTAAACGGAATGCTATAGTTTTTATTACACCATTCAATTATACATAAGAAAATATGTTGACTTTGATAACAGTTGTTGGTGTCTACCGTTTTTTGTTTTCGAGTTATTTTGATTTTAAGTGTTTTTTGGCAAATATCACCATGCTCTTTACAAGCCCATATCTCAGCCAACGTTAACTCAAAAACGTTTTGCATTGGTGCGATAACTCTTCATATGCTGCTAAATAGATTGTCACTTGTTGTATCAGTATATCTTATACAGGCTGGTCAAAAATTGAGTTACCGTTTCTATGTATTCAATTGCGTGAAAGTCGAAAATTTTAAATGGAATGCCCCATATTTTCATACCCTATCAGAAAGGAAATTTAATTCTCTACAAATTATCTATAAATATTCCTATACCTATTTATTATAGTTTTCTTGCTATTGAGGAATTTATCACAATCATAGGTAAAATGCTAGAAACCGTCTGTGTTTTTGTTAGCAGGCCATGACATTTTGACAGTTTTTTGTTTAATTTATTTAAATTATTATTAGTATTATTTCTACAATGAACTGTGATTGAATAAACTTTAGATTACTAGCTGTAATTTACCAAAAATAACCAAAAGAAAACCGAATAAATGAAACAATGAAATACAACAATTTAATGATAAAAATTAAAATCAATAACATAAAAGAATGAAAAACTGAAAATTACAAAAATAAATTATGGGAATTTAATTCTCTACAAACTATTTAGATACTTTCCTGCGCCTATTTGTTGTAGTTGCCATCATATTTGGAAATTAATGGACGCATGCAATGCTGGAAGCTTCTTGTTTTTATGTTAGAAAGCCATGGAGTTTTGATAGCTTTTCAACCATATTTATGTTATTGTTGTCTTTACTTAGTTGTGTCATCACTTACTGCTATTAATGTCTTTGAATATCATGGCGAATTATTCCCACGCCAACATTTTAAATTCGTCTTATATTCATGGCGGGTGTAATAAAGTTTTGGATAGGATAAGATACGTATCTCTT
This sequence comes from Onthophagus sagittarius, assembly GCA_036711965.1. NCBI lineage: Eukaryota > Metazoa > Arthropoda > Insecta > Coleoptera > Scarabaeidae > Onthophagus > Onthophagus sagittarius. Next base: position 16,775,052 of record JASERS010000010.1, on the reverse strand, counting down.
AGTTTTGGAAAGATCAAAATAACAAGAAAACGTAAATTTCTATCACCAGCAGCTTAAGATAATAGAATAAATGTTTTGTTATTTTATTGCTTTACCAAATTCTTCGGTAAGAGGTGCTTCGGTCGATTTAGATGAATAATATTTTACTAAAAAGCACCGTAAATAAATAAACTGAACTCTCTAGGAACATCTCGCGCATCATTACGTCGAATATTACGCCATATCATTGTTTTTCATTGTTTCATTTATGCGTTCTTCTGCTGGTTATTTTTGGCAAATAAAAGCTAACAAACTCAAGTTTATTCAATCGTAGATCATTCTAGAAATAATACCAATGATAATTTAAATAAATTAAACAATAAACTGTCAAAATATCATAGCCTTCTAATAAAAACACGACCGGCTTCCAGCATTTTGTGTAGGATTTTGATAAAATACTCAATATGAAGAAAACTATAATAAATAGGTATAGCAATATTTATAGATAATTTGTAGAGAATTAAATTCCCGTTTAGATAGGCTAAAAGGATACGGTGCGTTCCATTTAAAATTTTCGAGTTTCTCGCAATTGAATACAGCGAAATGGTAATTCAATTTTTGACCACGCTGTATAAGGTACATTGATATAACAAGTGACAATCTATTTAACAGCATATGACGAGTTATTGTACCAATGCAAAACGTTTTTGAATTAATGTTGGCTGAGATATGGGTTTGTAAAGACCATGGTGATATTTGCCAAAAAACACTTAAAATTAAAATAACTCGAAAACAAAAAACGATAGGTACCAGCAACTGTTATCAAAGTCAACATATTTTCTTACGTGTAATTGAATGGTGTAATAAAAACTATAGTATTCCATTTAAAATAACGAAGTTGAGGTCTACTTCCGGTAGACCGGAAGTGGTGGCCATCTTGAAAATATTTTAGATTAATAGATCGGAATGAACAACCCATGATACCAAAATTTCAAGCCTCTACGAATAGTGTAACCCAAAAAAGTTCTAATGAACCAGTTACGTGAGACACTCTGTATATCTTACAAAGGGACCTTACGGGTTCGGCATCATCGATTTTGTTCATATTTGCAGGGATTGAAGATCAGTATTCGGACATCACTTTCCTGAAGCAGTACGATGCAATGCTCAGAAATACTCAAGAAAATCAATTTCAAAGTACTCAAAATATTTCGCGACAGTAGAAATACGGTAACTTTTAATTTTCGTTCAATACGTCAATTAGCTTAGGTGACTTTTTTATTATTATTCTTCCTCCTTTATTCAAGCGTGATGATTATCAACAAATTAATACTTTTATTAAGTATTTTAGCTTTTATTGTCAATATTACGTGTTTTTTGTTAAATAAACAAAATAAAAATTTAAAAAATACTTAAGTACAATGGCGATTGAACCTGTGACCTTAGTGTTGACAGCCGAACTCATAGATCCCTAGGCTAATTGACGTATTAGACGAAACTTAAAATATATCATACTTCTACTGTTGCGAAATATTTTGAGTACTTTGAAGTCTATTTTCCCGAGTATTTTTGAGCATTGCATTGTACTGTTTCAGGAAAGTGATGCACGAGTACTGATCTTCAATCCCTGCAAATATGAACAAAACCGGTGATGCCGAACCCGTAAGGTCCCCTTGTTAGTAAATATAGTCTGTATCACGAGAAGTGGAAGTGACTCATCGCCTAACAGTGTACGGAACAGACGTACCCGCTAGAAATCGTTCCACTCCACACACGTCAACGCGCGGACGTAATATTTGTAACGTATGCGCAAAATTCTTGCGGAAATCGATGAGCCACATTCACTTCTCGTGGTACAAACTATATATAAAATCTCCTATAAGACACTTTCGCCCCAAAATCGCCGAGAGGTCGCTTGCGGACGAGGCGATGGATATAAAATATTAACATATCTTTCATTCAAATTGTAGGGACCTCGCCCGCAAGCGACCTCGGCTGAGTGAGAGTAAAATCGTTCATTTTGGAGGATTGTAGCGCCTTGCCCGCAAGCGACCTCGGCTGAGTGAGAGTAAAATCGTTCATTTTGGAGGATTATAGCACCTCGCCCGCAAGCGACCTCGGCGGATTGAGAAAAAAATCGTTCATTCTGGTAAATTGTAGGGCCTCGCCCGCAAGCGACCTCGGCTGAGTGAGAGTAAAATCGTTCATTTTGGAGAATTATAGCGCCTCGCCCGCAAGCGACCTCGGCGGATTGAGAAAAAAATCGTTCATTCTGGTAAATTATAGGGCCTCGCCCGCAAGCGACCTCGGCGGAGTGTGAATAATATCGTTCATTTTGGAATATTGTGGCGCCTCGCCCGCAAGCGACCTCGGTGGAGTGAGAAAGAAATCGTTCATTCTGGTAAATTGTAGGGCCTCGCCCGCAAGCGACCTCAGCGGAGTGAGAGTAAAATCCTTCATTTTGGAAGATTGTAGCGCCTCGGCCGCAAGCGACCTCGGCTGAGTGAGAGTAAAATCGTTCATTTTGGAGGATAGTAGCGCCTTGCCCGCAAGCGACCTCGGTGGAGTGAGAAAGAAATCGTTCATTCTGGTAAATTGTAGGGCCTCGCCCGCAAGCGACCTCGGCTGAGTGAGAGTAAAATCGTTAATTTTGGAGGATTATAGCGCCTCGCCCGCAAGCGACCTCGGCGGAGTAAGAAAAAAATCGTTCATTCTGGTAAATTATAGGGCCTCGCCCGCAAGCGACCTCGGCGGAGTGTGAATAATATCGTTCATTTTGGAATATTGTGGCGCCTCGCCCGCAAGCGACCTCGGCTGAGTGAGAGTAAAATCGTTCATTTTGGAGGATTGTAACGCCTTGCCCGCAAGCGACCTCGGCTGAGTGAGAGTAAAATCGTTCATTTTGGAGGATTGTAGCGCCTTGCCCGCAAGCGACCTCGGCTGAGTGAGAGTAAAATCGTTCATTTTGGAGGATTATAGCACCTCGCCCGCAAGCGACCTCGGCGGATTGAGAAAAAAATCGTTCATTCTGGTAAATTGTAGGGCCTCGCCCGCAAGCGACCTCGGCTGAGTGAGAGTAAAATCGTTCATTTTGGAGAATTATAGCGCCTCGCCCGCAAGCGACCTCGGCGGATTGAGAAAAAAATCGTTCATTCTGGTAAATTATAGGGCCTCGCCCGCAAGCGACCTCGGCGGAGTGTGAATAATATCGTTCATTTTGGAATATTGTGGCGCCTCGCCCGCAAGCGACCTCGGTGGAGTGAGAAAGAAATCGTTCATTCTGGTAAATTGTAGGGCCTCGCCCGCAAGCGACCTCAGCGGAGTGAGAGTAAAATCCTTCATTTTGGAAGATTGTAGCGCATCGGCCGCAAGCGACCTCGGCTGAGTGAGAGTAAAATCGTTCATTTTGGAGGATAGTAGCGCCTTGCCCGCAAGCGACCTCGGTGGAGTGAGAAAGAAATCGTTCATTCTGGTAAATTGTAGGGCCTCGCCCGCAAGCGACCTCGGCTGAGTGAGAGTAAAATCGTTAATTTTGGAGGATTATAGCGCCTCGCCCGCAAGCGACCTCGGCGGAGTAAGAAAAAAATCGTTCATTCTGGTAAATTATAGGGCCTCGCCCGCAAGCGACCTCGGCGGAGTGTGAATAATATCGTTCATTTTGGAATATTGTGGCGCCTCGCCCGCAAGCGACCTCGGCTGAGTGAGAGTAAAATCGTTCATTTTGGAGGATTGTAACGCCTTGCCCGCAAGCGACCTCGGCTGAGTGAGAGTAAAATCGTTCATTTTGGAGGATTGTAGCGCCTTGCCCGCAAGCGACCTCGGCTGAGTGAGAGTAAAATCGTTCATTTTGGAGGATTATAGCACCTCGCCCGCAAGCGACCTCGGCGGATTGAGAAAAAAATCGTTCATTCTGGTAAATTGTAGGGCCTCGCCCGCAAGCGACCTCGGCTGAGTGAGAGTAAAATCGTTCATTTTGGAGAATTATAGCGCCTCGCCCGCAAGCGACCTCGGCGGATTGAGAAAAAAATCGTTCATTCTGGTAAATTATAGGGCCTCGCCCGCAAGCGACCTCGGCGGAGTGTGAATAATATCGTTCATTTTGGAATATTGTGGCGCCTCGCCCGCAAGCGACCTCGGTGGAGTGAGAAAGAAATCGTTCATTCTGGTAAATTGTAGGGCCTCGCCCGCAAGCGACCTCAGCGGAGTGAGAGTAAAATCCTTCATTTTGGAAGATTGTAGCGCCTCGGCCGCAAGCGACCTCGGCTGAGTGAGAGTAAAATCGTTCATTTTGGAGGATAGTAGCGCCTTGCCCGCAAGCGACCTCGGTGGAGTGAGAAAGAAATCGTTCATTCTGGTAAATTGTAGGGCCTCGCCCGCAAGCGACCTCAGCGGAGTGAGAGTAAAATCCTTCATTTTGGAAGATTGTAGCGCCTCGGCCGCAAGCGACCTCGGCTGAGTGAGAGTAAAATCGTTCATTTTGGAGGATAGTAGCGCCTTGCCCGCAAGCGACCTCGGTGGAGTGAGAAAGAAATCGTTCATTCTGGTAAATTGTAGGGCCTCGCCCGCAAGCGACCTCGGCTGAGTGAGAGTAAAATCGTTAATTTTGGAGGATTATAGCGCCTCGCCCGCAAGCGACCTCGGCGGAGTAAGAAAAAAATCGTTCATTCTGGTAAATTATAGGGCCTCGCCCGCAAGCGACCTCGGCGGAGTGTGAATAATATCGTTCATTTTGGAATATTGTGGCGCCTCGCCCGCAAGCGACCTCGGCTGAGTGAGAGTAAAATCGTTCATTTTGGAGGATTGTAGCGCCTTGCCCGCAAGCGACCTCGGCTGAGTGAGAGTAAAATCGTTCATTTTGGAGGATTGTAGCGCCTTGCCCGCAAGCGACCTCGGCTGAGTGAGAGTAAAATCGTTCATTTTGGAGGATTATAGCACCTCGCCCGCAAGCGACCTCGGCGGATTGAGAAAAAAATCGTTCATTCTGGTAAATTGTAGGGCCTCGCCCGCAAGCGACCTCGGCTGAGTGAGAGTAAAATCGTTCATTTTGGAGAATTATAGCGCCTCGCCCGCAAGCGACCTCGGCGGATTGAGAAAAAAATCGTTCATTCTGGTAAATTATAGGGCCTCGCCCGCAAGCGACCTCGGCGGAGTGTGAATAATATCGTTCATTTTGGAATATTGTGGCGCCTCGCCCGCAAGCGACCTCGGTGGAGTGAGAAAGAAATCGTTCATTCTGGTAAATTGTAGGGCCTCGCCCGCAAGCGACCTCAGCGGAGTGAGAGTAAAATCCTTCATTTTGGAAGATTGTAGCGCCTCGGCCGCAAGCGACCTCGGCTGAGTGAGAGTAAAATCGTTCATTTTGGAGGATAGTAGCGCCTTGCCCGCAAGCGACCTCGGTGGAGTGAGAAAGAAATCGTTCATTCTGGTAAATTGTAGGGCCTCGCCCGCAAGCGACCTCAGCGGAGTGAGAGTAAAATCCTTCATTTTGGAAGATTGTAGCGCCTCGGCCGCAAGCGACCTCGGCTGAGTGAGAGTAAAATCGTTCATTTTGGAGGATAGTAGCGCCTTGCCCGCAAGCGACCTCGGTGGAGTGAGAAAGAAATCGTTCATTCTGGTAAATTGTAGGGCCTCGCCCGCAAGCGACCTCGGCTGAGTGAGAGTAAAATCGTTAATTTTGGAGGATTATAGCGCCTCGCCCGCAAGCGACCTCGGCGGAGTAAGAAAAAAATCGTTCATTCTGGTAAATTATAGGGCCTCGCCCGCAAGCGACCTCGGCGGAGTGTGAATAATATCGTTCATTTTGGAATATTGTGGCGCCTCGCCCGCAAGCGACCTCGGCTGAGTGAGAGTAAAATCGTTCATTTTGGAGGATTGTAGCGCCTTGCCCGCAAGCGACCTCGGCTGAGTGAGAGTAAAATCGTTCATTTTGGAGGATTGTAGCGCCTTGCCCGCAAGCGACCTCGGCTGAGTGAGAGTAAAATCGTTCATTTTGGAGGATTATAGCACCTCGCCCGCAAGCGACCTCGGCGGATTGAGAAAAAAATCGTTCATTCTGGTAAATTGTAGGGCCTCGCCCGCAAGCGACCTCGGCTGAGTGAGAGTAAAATCGTTCATTTTGGAGAATTATAGCGCCTCGCCCGCAAGCGACCTCGGCGGATTGAGAAAAAAATCGTTCATTCTGGTAAATTATAGGGCCTCGCCCGCAAGCGACCTCGGCGGAGTGTGAATAATATCGTTCATTTTGGAATATTGTGGCGCCTCGCCCGCAAGCGACCTCGGTGGAGTGAGAAAGAAATCGTTCATTCTGGTAAATTGTAGGGCCTCGCCCGCAAGCGACCTCAGCGGAGTGAGAGTAAAATCCTTCATTTTGGAAGATTGTAGCGCCTCGGCCGCAAGCGACCTCGGCTGAGTGAGAGTAAAATCGTTCATTTTGGAGGATAGTAGCGCCTTGCCCGCAAGCGACCTCGGTGGAGTGAGAAAGAAATCGTTCATTCTGGTAAATTGTAGGGCCTCGCCCGCAAGCGACCTCAGCGGAGTGAGAGTAAAATCCTTCATTTTGGAAGATTGTAGCGCCTCGGCCGCAAGCGACCTCGGCTGAGTGAGAGTAAAATCGTTCATTTTGGAGGATAGTAGCGCCTTGCCCGCAAGCGACCTCGGTGGAGTGAGAAAGAAATCGTTCATTCTGGTAAATTGTAGGGCCTCGCCCGCAAGCGACCTCGGCTGAGTGAGAGTAAAATCGTTAATTTTGGAGGATTATAGCGCCTCGCCCGCAAGCGACCTCGGCGGAGTAAGAAAAAAATCGTTCATTCTGGTAAATTATAGGGCCTCGCCCGCAAGCGACCTCGGCGGAGTGTGAATAATATCGTTCATTTTGGAATATTGTGGCGCCTCGCCCGCAAGCGACCTCGGCTGAGTGAGAGTAAAATCGTTCATTTTGGAGGATTGTAGCGCCTTGCCCGCAAGCGACCTCGGCTGAGTGAGAGTAAAATCGTTCATTTTGGAGGATTGTAGCGCCTTGCCCGCAAGCGACCTCGGCTGAGTGAGAGTAAAATCGTTCATTTTGGAGGATTATAGCACCTCGCCCGCAAGCGACCTCGGCGGATTGAGAAAAAAATCGTTCATTCTGGTAAATTGTAGGGCCTCGCCCGCAAGCGACCTCGGCTGAGTGAGAGTAAAATCGTTCATTTTGGAGAATTATAGCGCCTCGCCCGCAAGCGACCTCGGCGGATTGAGAAAAAAATCGTTCATTCTGGTAAATTATAGGGCCTCGCCCGCAAGCGACCTCGGCGGAGTGTGAATAATATCGTTCATTTTGGAATATTGTGGCGCCTCGCCCGCAAGCGACCTCGGTGGAGTGAGAAAGAAATCGTTCATTCTGGTAAATTGTAGGGCCTCGCCCGCAAGCGACCTCAGCGGAGTGAGAGTAAAATCCTTCATTTTGGAAGATTGTAGCGCATCGGCCGCAAGCGACCTCGGCTGAGTGAGAGTAAAATCGTTCATTTTGGAGGATAGTAGCGCCTTGCCCGCAAGCGACCTCGGTGGAGTGAGAAAGAAATCGTTCATTCTGGTAAATTGTAGGGCCTCGCCCGCAAGCGACCTCGGCTGAGTGAGAGTAAAATCGTTAATTTTGGAGGATTATAGCGCCTCGCCCGCAAGCGACCTCGGCGGAGTAAGAAAAAAATCGTTCATTCTGGTAAATTGTAGGGCCTCGCCCGCAAGCGACCTCGGCTGAGTGAAAGTAAAATCGTTCATTTTGGAGGATTGTAGGGCCTCGCCCGCAAGCGACCTCGGCTGAGTGAGAGTAAAATCGTTCATTTTGGAGGATTATAGCACCTCGCCCGCAAGCGACCTCGGCGGATTGAGAAAAAAATCGTTCATTCTGGTAAATTGTAGGGCCTCGCCCGCAAGCGACCTCGGCTGAGTGAGAGTAAAATCGTTCATTTTGGAGAATTATAGCGCCTCGCCCGCAAGCGACCTCGGCGGATTGAGAAAAAAATCGTTCATTCTGGTAAATTATAGGGCCTCGCCCGCAAGCGACCTCGGCGGAGTGTGAATAATATCGTTCATTTTGGAATATTGTGGCGCCTCGCCCGCAAGCGACCTCGGTGGAGTGAGAAAGAAATCGTTCATTCTGGTAAATTGTAGGGCCTCGCCCGCAAGCGACCTCAGCGGAGTGAGAGTAAAATCCTTCATTTTGGAAGATTGTAGCGCATCGGCCGCAAGCGACCTCGGCTGAGTGAGAGTAAAATCGTTCATTTTGGAGGATAGTAGCGCCTTGCCCGCAAGCGACCTCGGTGGAGTGAGAAAGAAATCGTTCATTCTGGTAAATTGTAGGGCCTCGCCCGCAAGCGACCTCGGCTGAGTGAGAGTAAAATCGTTAATTTTGGAGGATTATAGCGCCTCGCCCGCAAGCGACCTCGGCGGAGTAAGAAAAAAATCGTTCATTCTGGTAAATTGTAGGGCCTCGCCCGCAAGCGACCTCGGCTGAGTGAAAGTAAAATCGTTCATTTTGGAGGATTGTAGGGCCTCGCCCGCAAGCGACCTCGGCTGAGTGAGAGTAAAATCGTTCATTTTGGAGGATTATAGCACCTCGCCCGCAAGCGACCTCGGCGGATTGAGAAAAAAATCGTTCATTCTGGTAAATTGTAGGGCCTCGCCCGCAAGCGACCTCGGCTGAGTGAGAGTAAAATCGTTCATTTTGGAGAATTATAGCGCCTCGCCCGCAAGCGACCTCGGCGGATTGAGAAAAAAATCGTTCATTCTGGTAAATTATAGGGCCTCGCCCGCAAGCGACCTCGGCGGAGTGTGAATAATATCGTTCATTTTGGAATATTGTGGCGCCTCGCCCGCAAGCGACCTCGGTGGAGTGAGAAAGAAATCGTTCATTCTGGTAAATTGTAGGGCCTCGCCCGCAAGCGACCTCAGCGGAGTGAGAGTAAAATCCTTCATTTTGGAAGATTGTAGCGCCTCGGCCGCAAGCGACCTCGGCTGAGTGAGAGTAAAATCGTTCATTTTGGAGGATAGTAGCGCCTTGCCCGCAAGCGACCTCGGTGGAGTGAGAAAGAAATCGTTCATTCTGGTAAATTGTAGGGCCTCGCCCGCAAGCGACCTCAGCGGAGTGAGAGTAAAATCCTTCATTTTGGAAGATTGTAGCGCCTCGGCCGCAAGCGACCTCGGCTGAGTGAGAGTAAAATCGTTCATTTTGGAGGATAGTAGCGCCTTGCCCGCAAGCGACCTCGGTGGAGTGAGAAAGAAATCGTTCATTCTGGTAAATTGTAGGGCCTCGCCCGCAAGCGACCTCGGCTGAGTGAGAGTAAAATCGTTAATTTTGGAGGATTATAGCGCCTCGCCCGCAAGCGACCTCGGCGGAGTAAGAAAAAAATCGTTCATTCTGGTAAATTATAGGGCCTCGCCCGCAAGCGACCTCGGCGGAGTGTGAATAATATCGTTCATTTTGGAATATTGTGGCGCCTCGCCCGCAAGCGACCTCGGCTGAGTGAGAGTAAAATCGTTCATTTTGGAGGATTGTAGCGCCTTGCCCGCAAGCGACCTCGGCTGAGTGAGAGTAAAATCGTTCATTTTGGAGGATTGTAGCGCCTTGCCCGCAAGCGACCTCGGCTGAGTGAGAGTAAAATCGTTCATTTTGGAGGATTATAGCACCTCGCCCGCAAGCGACCTCGGCGGATTGAGAAAAAAATCGTTCATTCTGGTAAATTGTAGGGCCTCGCCCGCAAGCGACCTCGGCTGAGTGAGAGTAAAATCGTTCATTTTGGAGAATTATAGCGCCTCGCCCGCAAGCGACCTCGGCGGATTGAGAAAAAAATCGTTCATTCTGGTAAATTATAGGGCCTCGCCCGCAAGCGACCTCGGCGGAGTGTGAATAATATCGTTCATTTTGGAATATTGTGGCGCCTCGCCCGCAAGCGACCTCGGTGGAGTGAGAAAGAAATCGTTCATTCTGGTAAATTGTAGGGCCTCGCCCGCAAGCGACCTCAGCGGAGTGAGAGTAAAATCCTTCATTTTGGAAGATTGTAGCGCCTCGGCCGCAAGCGACCTCGGCTGAGTGAGAATAAAATCGTTCATTCTGGAAGACTGTAGGGCCTCGCCCGCAAGCGACCTCGGCGGAGTGAAAGTAAAATCGTTCATTTTGGAGGATTATAGCGCCTCGCCCGCAAGCGACCTCGGCGGATTGAGAAAAAAATCGTTCATTCTGGTAAATTATAGGGCCTCGCCCGCAAGCGACCTCGGCGGAGTGTGAATAATATCGTTCATTTTGGAATATTGTGGCGCCTCGCCCCCAAGCGACCTCGGCTGAGTGAGAGTAAAATCGTTCATTTTGGAGGATTGTAGCGCCTTGCCCGCAAGCGACCTCGGTGGAGTGAGAAAGAAATCGTTCATTCTGGTAAATTGTAGGGCCTCGCCCGCAAGCGACCTCGGCTGAGTGAAAGTAAAATCGTTCATTTTGGAGGATTGTAGGGCCTCGCCCGCAAGCGACCTCGGCAGAGTAAGAGTAAAATCGTTTATTTTGCAAGATTATAGCGCCTCGCCCACAAGCGACCTCGGCGAAGAGAGAGAAAAATCGTTCATTCTGGTAAATTGTTGGGCCTCGCCCGCAGGCGACCTCGGCTGAGTGAAAGTAAAATTGTTCATTTTGAAGGATTGTAGGGCCTCGCCCGCAAGCGACCTCGGCAGAGAGAGAAAAATCGTTCATTCTGGTAAATTATAGAGCTTCGCCCGCAAGCGACCTCGGCTGAGTGAGATTAAAATCGTTCATTTTGGAAGATTGTAGAGCCTCGGCCGCAAGCGACCTCGGCAGTGTGAGAATAATATCGTTCATTTTGGAAGATTGTATGAACGATTTCGTGTTAATATTTCATATCCAACGCCTCGCCTGCAAGCGACCTGGGCTGAGTGGGAGTAAAATCTTTCATTTTGAAAAATTGTAGCTCCAATTAATGTCTAGCGCTAAGTAGCTGGTTAGGTTGGGTTAGTTAGTAATAACGCTGATAACGAATTTTAAAAGACCACACGATTTTTCAAAAATTGTTCACAAAATGATAATGAAATGTTCACAACTAATAATTTTATTTAATCGATACAGATTTAATGGTAATGTATGAAGACATAAAATCATTCTTGCATTATTGATTCACCCCGTAGATTACTTTGTAAAGCTTTACAAGTTGTAATTGTTTTATTAATGTAAAGAAGCTTAGTGAAAAGTTTAAAATAATTTAGCAGTTTGAATAAAAACAAACTTACAGCGCTATCCCTAACTCCGACCAATTTATCTCCAACAGCCAATCGTCCATCCACTTGTGCAGCACCACCCTCCATGACCTTAGTAACATAGATTCCATTGTCTCCGGGAATATGTTGATTTCCAATCCCTCCGGCTATGCTAAATCCTAAACCCTTGTTTCCCTTCACCAGCTCAATTTCGAGAACACGTAAATTTCGTGATTTCCTCCTACGAACCCACTAAAAGAAAATAAAGGATTGATTGTATTAAAATAATAATCAAATTAAAAACCTTCCCAATAATAACCACCCCTTCGATGGTAAAATCATAACTTTGATTAAATTTGACAATTTTCTTCGTTATACCCGGAGAATAAAACACGTACATCTTTAAATCGGACCCAAGCACAACTAAACAAAGGGGTTTCAAGAAAAGCGACCGCAACAATGTCGCAAAGCGCCGAGTTTGATTTACGTTAACCGCAGTATCTCGCGTGATGATTTTATGAAAGATAACGGGAAACGGGACGATTAAAACTTTGAATATTGATTGAAGTAAGATTTAAGGCCTCACCAATCGAACGGAGTTTCCGGCTTTTTTCAAGGCATCGACGGCTGCCGCGTGGGGTACATTCACCACGGAGACTTCATTGACTTGGAGAATGGAGTCGTTCACTTTAAGGCGACCGTCGGTGGAGGCGGCGCCGCCGGCTATAAGTTTTGTGATGTAAATCGCCGTGTCGTCGCCGATGTGGGGGTTGTCGGTTCCGCCGGCGATGCTAAAACCCAAACCGGCGGTTCCACGTTCCAACATAATCTCTTCATCTTCCCAATCATCATCACCGTTCACCTAAAACAAATAAAATAAAATAAAATAAAATAAAATAAAAAGAAAAAATTAATCAAAATAAACTTTTTTTACTTATAATGTATAAATAATGTAAACTTAAAAGCTATTCGTTTTGCAGATATGACAGAAACGCCATTAAGGACAACAACTTTCCATTTATATAAAAAAAGAAACTTTTACAACTTAATGTAAATAAATCCGTGAAGCTTTCAGCAATTTTTTTTCGTTTTTCGCTTTAAACAAATTAACTTATTCGAAATTTATATTCGAAGATTAATTTTCTTTAAGTTATGACACGTTTCCTAAGACTTATCATTCATAAGACGTTCGCGCCCTCCTTTTGAGAGACAGCAGCCAAGAATGTTCTAGGTGCAACACCCAGTTTCGGTTTAATTACAGTTTTGCAATATTAAGCTTCTTATTTGTTCGGTTTTTATTAAATTTTTTTTTGTTTCAAGTCTGAGTTATCTCAAAGAACTTACCATTATTAAAAAGGGTGAGATTGAGAGTAAATAATAAATGTTATTGTGTAACTTAAAAAATACTTAAATTAATATTTAATAGGTTTGAGAAGTTATGGAGAAGAACTTAATATGATTAAATTTGGAATAGAGACGAGTCAATTTTGTGATATAATACGCTAAATGAAACACTATTAGAAATTTGGAATGTCATGGAACCCCATTTTCTTATCATGAATTTTTCACGAAGATGGATTACGGGACGATGTAGTAATTACGCTTGGAGACCGTAATCATATGGATTTTTGTTCCTGAAATATGTGACGTACTGGCAAAAAATCGTAAATGCTGTGTATATCATAAACGAATATTTATTCATAACAAATCAGAATCCAAGAACGACATAAATTTTAAAACCCTATTTAAATAAACCTCATTTATCTACTTTAATAATCTAAACAGTTATTTTTTCATAACCTGCGAAGTTTTTTATGCAGCGGAAATGCAGAACTGCCGCACCTGCATACAATGTATTCAAAAGTACCTGACATTGTGAAAGGATATTTTCAAATATATGTAAAATTGTATCATTATTAACAGATATTTTTTCAAACCAGTTGCAACCGGTTCAGTTATACAGGAAATAGTAACGTTAAAAATATATCATTAATTCATGAGTTGAACGTAATTGTTAAATCGATTGTAATTTAATAGATCATTATCCCTTTTTTTGATACATCAATCATCAAGTTACATATTGACGTGGAGTTATCCAAAAAAGATTTTCTACGACGTCATTACAAAAGAAAATCAAATAAAAAATGGCACGAATCGGGCTTTGAAATTACGACTGCATGTGAATAAAGTAAAACTTGAGCATATACAAACGAGTCATACCCAATTCATTGGCTAAGTATATCACAGCGAGTAAATTCACCGGCCAATATCGAGTAAACAGATCATCAATGTAATTGACGCCCAATTTCAATGCCAAATAAATCAACGTAATGAACAACAATTTAGTTGTTATCAAGTTTAAAATCACCAATCGATTTATTACGTTGTTACTTGCCAAAAAATTTTTAATGCATTGTTATCGCTATCTTTTTGAAGAAAATGCAAATTATTGCTTGTAATTAATACTAAACCTACAACTTTGCTTTAGTACTAATTAGTATACAACTGAACGAAGCGAGTACATACCCGAATATATTCTGATTATGAGTAATAATCATCAAAACTGATTTTGGGTCAGCTTATTACTTGTTAAAAATGGCAAGTAGTCTTTTTTACTATGAGGACATATCTTTAATGAATGAAAAAATAGCTGCGTCCTTACGGCCCCAATATAGTCAATATTGATATCTGAAAAGTAATACATGTGATGAAATGTATAGTCTTGTGAAGGATGACTGAAATTATAATCTAGAAAGTTCTAAAAATTTTTCTGCCACTGTTTCATCTTCTTGTGATTTCGACTTGGATCTTCCTTCGTACAATACGACCCTAGTGAAAGCTGGAGATCGTGCCAGAAAATTTACATTCAGGCTTTTCTGATCCATCAGTGCAGATAGTTAGCGCTTTGCCCTAGCTTATAGTGCTTTGGGATATCATTTCAATGCCAAAATGTGGCTTTCTTAAAAAAGTAGGTGTGTTGTAATATATGTTATCTTCAAGAAAAAGTTATTTACGTATAGCTTCGCTCCAGAGTTCGTTCGAGACTATTTCCATTTTAACAGCCTGTTTCTCATTCCCTTATCGCAATCACTGCCTCATCCCTTGTACAAGATAACACCAACGACCACTTTCTTTTTTAATTTAAGTGAAGAAATTACACCATACGCATAACTGCTGAATCTGTACATTATCTAGGTGCTATTGAACATTTTCTTCTCAATTCAGTCGCAAAATCTGCTGTGAAGACTTAATACTGCCCCTCGACGACTTGATGCTTCTATATAACTTGTTATCGCTTCCACAACTCTAGATACTACTTCTAAGAGACTTTATATTGCTTCCAGAAGACTTAAAATGCTGTCAGAAAACTTTAACTGGCTCTAAACGACTTGATACTGATTCCACAAGGTTTAATACTGCTTGATATTGTTTCCAGACAATTTGATATTGCTTCCACAACGCTAGATACTGCTTAAAGAAGACTGCAAATACTTTCGGAAGACTTAAACTGCTTGCAGAAGACTTAATATTGCTTCCACAAGTGTTGATCTTGCTTCCAAAAGACTTGATATTGCTTCCACAAATTTCCAGAAGACTTAATGCTACCTCTTGAAGACTTGATGCTGCTTCCACAAGTCTTGATACTGCTTCCAGAAGATTTGATATTGCTTCCAGAAGACTTAATAGTATCCCTCGAAGACTTCATACTGCTTCTAGATAACTTGATATTGCCTCCACAATTCTAGATATTACTTTTGAGAGACTTGATACTGCTTCCAGAAGACTTAAAATGCTTCCAGAAGACTGGATATTGCCTCTGAAAGAATTGATACTGCTTCTCAGAGTTCATACTGCGTTCAGAAGACTTAAAATGCTTGCAGAAGACTTAAACTACTTCCAAAAGACCGATACTGTATCTGGCAGACTTGATAGTGGTTTTAAAATGTTTGAAATATTTTCACAAGATTTGGAATGCTTCGAGGAGGCTTCAACTGCTTCTAGAAGATTTGATATTGCCCCTGGAAGACTTGATACTGCTTCTCAGAGACGTCATACTGCATTCACAAGACTTAAAATGCTTGCAGAAGATTTAACTACTTCCAAAAGACCGATACTATCTCTGGCAAACTTGATAGTAGTTTTAAAATGCTTGAAATGATTTCAGAAGATTTGGAATGCTTCGAGGAAGCTTGAACTATTCCCAGAAGACTTAATACTGCCCCTGGAAGATTTGATACAGCTTCTAGAAAACTTAATATTGATTCCTCAAGTCTTGATACTGCTTCCAGAAGACTTGATATTGCTTCCAGAAGACTTGATACTGCCCCTCGAAGACTTGATACTGCTTCTAGATAACTTGATATTGCCTCCACAATTCTAGATACTACTTTTAAGAGACTTGATACTGCTTCCAGAAGACTTAAAATACTTTCAGAAGGCTTAAACTGCTTCCAGAAGACTGGATATTGCCTCTGAAAGAATTGATACTGCTTCTCAGAGTTCATACTGCGTTCAGAAGACTTAAAATGCTTACAGAAGACTTAAACTACTTCCAAAAGACCGATAGTGTATCTGGCAGACTTGATAGTAGTTTTAAAATGTTTGAAATATTTTCAGAAGATTTGGAATGCTTCGAGGAAGCTTTAACTACTTCCAGAAGACTTAATACTACCCCTGGAAGACTTGATATTGCTTCTAGAAAACTTAACATTGCTTCCTTAAGTCTTGATACTGTTTCCAGAAGACTTGATATTGCTTCCAGAAGACTTAATACTACTCCTCGAAGACTTGATACTGTTTCTAGATAATTTGGTATTGCCTCCACAATTCTAGATATTACTTTTAAGAGACTTGATACTGCTTTCAGACGACTTAAAATGCTTGCAGAAGACTTAAACTACTTCCAAAAGACCGATAGTGTATCTGGCAGACTTGATAGCAGTTTTAAAATGTTTGAAATATTTTCAGAAGATTTGGAATGCTTCGACGAAGCTTGAACTATTCTTAGAAGACTTAATACTACCCGTGGAAGACTTGATACTGCTTCTAGAAAACTTAACATTGCTTCCTCAAGTCTTGATGCTGCTTCCAGAAGACTTGATATTGTTTCCAGAAGACTTAATACAACCCCTCGAAGACTTGATACTGTTTCTAGATAATTTGATATTGCCTCCACAATTCTAGATATTACTTTTAAGAGACTTGATACTGCTTCTAGAAGAATTAAAATGCTTTCAGAAGACTTAAATTGCTTCCAAAAGACCGATAGTGTATCTGACTTGATAGTAGTTTTAAAATGTTTGAAATATTTTCAGAAGATTTGGAATGCTTCGAGGAAGCTTCAACTACTTCCAGAAGACTTAATACTACCCCTGGAAGATTTGATACTGCTTCTAGAAAACTTAACATTGCTTCCTCAAGTCTTGATACTGCTTCCAGAAGACTTGATATTGCTTCCAGAAGACTTAATACCACCCCTCGAAGACTTGATACTGTTTCTAGATAATTTGATATTGCCTCCACAATTCTAGATATTACTTTTAAGAGACTTAATACTGCTTCTAGAAGAATTAAAATGCTTTCAGAAGACATAAAATGCTTGCAGAAGACTTAAACTACTTCCAAAAGACCGATACTGTCTTTGGCAGACTTGATAGTAGTTTTAAAATGTTTGAAATATTTTCAGAAGATTTGGAATGCTTCGAGGAGACTTCACCTACTTCCAGAAGACTTAATACTGCCCCTGGAAGAATTGATACTGCTTCGAGGAGACTTGATACTGCGTTCACAAGGCTTAAAATGCTTGCAAAAGACTTAAACTACTTCCAAAAGACCAATACCGTCTCTGGAAGACTTAATAATAGTTTTAAAATGTTTGAAATATTTTCAGAAGATTTGAAATGCCCCTGGAAGACTTGATACTGCTTCTAGAAAACCTAATATTACTTCCTCAAGTCTTGATACTGTTTCCAGAATGTTTCAAATGCTTTCAAAAACTTACACTGCTTTTAGAAGACTCGACGCTACTTGGAAGACGTGATACTGGTTTTAAAGGACTTAAAATGAAAAAAGACTTAAAATGGTTCCAAAAGGCTAGAACTGCTTCAAGAAGATTTGATACTGCCCCTGGATGGTTGGTGAATGAATTGTTGCTTGATTCTATTTCTAAAAGACTTGAAATGTGTCCAAAAGATTCGAATATTTGAATTACTTCCAAAAGACTTGACATATCTTGTGTTAAGCCTTCCACACAATTCTCAGTTTTCAGATCTTATTTAAATAATTTTACTTCTTCATTGTTAAATGATACCATTTTTTACCACTTTTTTTTTAAAGTGGTAAAAAGTGTCAAATGTTGCTTTCACCTTATTTTTTCCATCTTCTGCTGACACATTTACAACATTAGCTTTCCACACTTTTCTTCATTCATTGGCAATGACAGAAAGCAATACACTTTCCCTTATTATGCTTTAATCCACAGTACGAATATTTTTTGACATCTACTCTACTTCTTGACATCTATTCTACTTCTTGCCTGTTTTTACATCTTTATCGCATCCATAATCACTTCAATTTGTATTACTTTTGATCGACTTTTAGTTATTTCTACTGATCAACAAAGCTGTATCGTCTTATCCAATGTTAAATCATTCAAATTAAGTAACTTTACGTGAGTGTCTCTGTTGCAAAAACCCATTATGATGATTGTTCTTCTTTTTTAGTTCAAAAATTATGTTTCTTTTTGGAGAATAATATTTATCTAACTTCTTTATTATTGCTTTTATAGATTTCTTTTAATTGATAATCCAAAAGTATTAAACAATTTCATTCCGTCATCACCACCCAAGTTTAAGAAAACTACATATTTTTCTCCATCCTTTTCATCTAAAGTTTTTTGACAATTTTTGAAGACTTACTTCGATGAAATTTGTCCAAACTTATTATTATTACGGATATATTGATAGAAACTTTCTGTTTAAAAATAAGCTACAACTTTGCTGAAGAGTGAAATATGAGTTTATCAATGGTTTTTGAGTTATATCAAAAAAACTAAGTAAAAAAAAAACAAAATCTCGCATCACACTAGATTTTAAGAGAGTTACTAGTTGTAAGTCTAGTGTTAGTTCTGAAGCTAGAATGGGTTGGGTTCCGTATTAAGAGAGGTACGGATAATCTCAAATGTTTTTCATTCTAGATTTAGTGTTACCTCTAGTGTTATTCAGCCTTAAATTGTTGGATACTTGTATCGAACTAAAACTAGAACTAACACTAGACCTAGTACTAGAAAGATTCAGGTTTAGCCGTGCGTCTGAAGACGCACGGCTAAACCGAAACTTTCTAGTACTAGGTCTAGTGTTAGTTCTAGTTTTAATCCTTATTTAACTATGGATTGTTTCAAATTTCTCTGGAACTAAAAGTATAACTAATACTAGACTTGCAACGTAGCTTTAGTACTAACACTTGACTAACAAGTATGCAATAATCTAAGAGTAAATAACAACGAGGAATAGAACTAATACTAGATCTAGAATGCCTCTTAAGACGGAAACCATCTCAACCAACCTAGTTTTAAAACTAACCACTATGCGTAGAGTAAGTCTAGTGGTTAGTTCTAAAGCTAGGTTGTGTTGGGTTGGATTTCCTCCTAAGAGATTCTAATTCTAGATTTAGTGTTAGTTGTACTATTAATGCTTATTTAGTTATTTAGATTGTTGTAAATTCTTCAAGAACCAATAACATTTAAGCATTAAACAAAACCACGTGCTTAAATAAAATTGAAAATCAATGCCAAATCGAAATCAGCACGAGCCGAGCAATTAATAACCTAACGCCATGTAATTTAAATCTATTTTTACAAAAGCAAATTGATTATTATTAAGCCAACCGTAGATAAAAATAACGCCTCGAAAACAGAGATATACACACGCAGAGATAGATCATCGCTAAAAGCGTATCGCGGGCTTTTCCAGACACAATCCGCCGTTTTTAATGGATTTTGTCGCTTTAAATATAACGAGATCGTAATGCCGCAACAGCCGAATTAAATAAAATCGCATAAAACTAATTTTTTTTATTTACCAACCGTTGGTGATGAAAAATTATGATATCCAAATTTTCTGCGACACTCCCCGCTTGTTTTATTTCGCGAAAATCCCATTTTTTCTTGAGACATGCAAAAACGTGTTGGAAAATTCGAATTGTTTTTCGTGGCGGCGGAGGGGACGCGAGCGTCGCGACGCCGCTCTCAACACACTGAACGTTACCGTTTAGAAGCGTCGCGACGCGCCCCGGGCGTCACGTAATCGACCATTGTAAATTCGCCGAGCTGGCAAACGATCTCAACTAAACTAAACTAAACTAACGTATACAGAAAAAAAAATCAACCTTGAAAAAAATTGAATAAAACAAAAAAAAATTTTTTAAATCGATATCAATTTAAACGTACTTAAAAGTACTTTAAGGAAGAGGAGCTTAAAAAGGAAGTTGCAAAATACTTACGGGTTTGATGTCGCTTGAGCTTAAAAGCGGGGAGTGGGCCTGAAACAAAAACAAGACACAATTTCAGTCTTAGAGTTCTTTTCAGAGTTCTTACAACGATTCCTTTTCATTTAGATAAAGCCGCGACGGGCAGACGAAAGATTTATTGGGAAAGGTCCCATAATGGAAACGGATTCCAAATTCCGCTGCCGATATCTTGATTTATTATTATTATTTTCAGGAGGGTTTAAAAACTTTCCGGCGATTTTAGGAATTTCAGAGGGCAACTTTCCCAATAACCCGCGTTCCGGGAGATAAATGCCGAGATAACGGGATAGTTACTACACTAAATTACGCTACAACAAAAACGACGCGAGATCGGGGGCGTCCGATAAACGCGACGCACGGGGGCTTCCCTTATTTTATAAGCGGAATTAATTGCGCGTCGAAACTTGAAACTTGTCAATCGGGAACAGCTCGATTTCCAATTATACGCGGACATAGTATTTCGCAAACACTAAATTTACAACCAGCCGTCAGTCAACAATTGGAAATGATTGAAGGTTCATTATATTACAGCGTTTCGCTTAATACACTAATTGGAAAATGAGGGTTTTAATGCAAATCATCAAAAAATTGTTAATATAATCTACAATTATTCTTATTCAATAAAATCAGACATGATAAAACAGAAACTACGACAATCACTGAACAACAATTAAAGCTAGAACTAAAAGTAACTGTACAAGTAAGTTTGGTGATTTTGCAAAAATATTTAGATGGTACAAACTCCTTGATGTTGAATCATGCAAGTTTTAACAAACCAGGTTTGAGTGATTAATAAAGGCTTTACATCAAGAATAACTTTTTGGCAGCCGAGAATAATTTTTATGTCTCAAAGAATCTTCAAAGACATCGGCCGCCACAAGTACTATTCTTGATATAAGGACTAATTTCGGCCGACTTCGAAGACGGCGGCCGCCCCAAGGATAATGATTGGGTTACATTAAGAACAATACTTGGGACGGCCGATGACCAAGATTACTCTTGAGTGATTAACTCTTACATCAAGAACAATACTTGGGGCGACAGATAGCCGAGATAAGTCCTTACATCAAGAACAACATTTTGGCAGCCGAAATTAATTCTTATATAACGAAGAATCTTCGAGGACATCGGCCGCCCCAAGTACTGTTCTTGATGTAAGGATTAATCTCGGCCGACTTCTTCAAAATCGGCCGATCCAAAGATAACAATTGGGTTTCATCAAGAACAATACTTGGGACGGCCGATGACCAAGATTAACTTCTTCTTGGGCTTCATCTCGGCCGTCGTCGAAGACATCGGCCATCCTAAATAAGGAAGGTTGAACAAGAATCGCTTGCGTGAATAATTCTTACATCAAGAACAAAACTTGGGGCTGCCGATAACCGAGATAAGTCCTAACATAAAAAATAACTTTTTGACGGATGAGATTAATTCTTATATCACGAAGAATCTTCGAAGACATCGGCCGCCCCAAGTACTATTCTTGATGTAAGGATTAATCTCGGCCGACTTCTTCAAAATCGGCCGCCCCAAAGATAACGATTGGGTTATATCAAGAACAATACTTGGGACGGTCGATGGCCAAGATTAACTTCTTCTTGGGCTTTATCTCGGCCGTCGTCGAAGACATCGGCCATCCTAAATAAACAAGTTTGAACAAGATTCGCTTGCGTGATTAATTCTTATATCAAGAACAAAACTTGGGGCGGCAGATAGCCGAGATAAGTCCTTACATCAAGAACAACATTTTGGCAGCCGAAATTAATTCTTATATAACGAAGAATCTTTGAGGACATCGGCCGTCCCAAGTACTGTTCTTGATGTAAGGATTAATCTCGGCCGACTTCTTCAAAATCGGTCGCGCTAAAGATAACGATTGGGTTACATCAAGAACAATACTTGGGACGGCCGATGGTCAAGATTAACTTCTTCTTGGGCTTCATCTCGGCCGTCGTCGAAGACATCGGCCGCTCTAAATAAGCAAGCTTGAACAAGACTCGCTTGCGTGATTAATTCTTACATCAAGAACAATACTTGGAGCGGCAGATAGCCGAGATAAGTCCTTATATCAAGAATAACATTTTGGCAGCCGAGATTAATTCTTATATTACGAAGAATCTTCGAAGACATCGGCCGTCCCAAGTACTGTTCTTGATGTAAGAATTAATCTCGCCCGACTTCTTCAAAATCGACCGCGACAAAGATAACGATTGGGTTTCATCAAGAACAATACTTGGGACGGCCAATGGCCAAGATTAACTTCTTCTTGGGCTTCATCTCGGCCGTCGTCGAAGACATCGGCCATCCTAAATAAGGAAGGTTGAACAAGAATCGCTTGCGTGAATAATTCTTACATCAAGAACAAAACTTGGGGCTGCCGATAACCGAGATAAGTCCTAACATAAAAAATAACTTTTTGACGGATGAGATTAATTCTTATATCACGAAGAATCTTCGAAGACATCGGCCGCCCCAAGTACTATTCTTGATGTAAGGATTAATCTCGGCCGACTTCTTCAAAATCGGCCGCCCCAAAGATAACGATTGGGTTATATCAAGAACAATACTTGGGACGGCCGATGGCCAAGATTAACTTCTTCTTGGACTTTATCTCGGCCGTCGTCGAAGACATCGGCCATCCTAAATAAGCAAGCTTGAACAAGATTCGTTTGCGTGATTAATTTTTACATCAAGAACAAAACTTGGGGCTACCGATAACCGAGATAAGTCCTTACATCAAAAATAACATTTTAACGGCCAAGATTAATATATATTACGAAGAATCTTCGAAGACATCGGCCGCCCCAAGTACTATTCTTGATGTAAGGGTTAATCTCGGCCGACTTCTTCAAAATCGGCCACTCCAAAGATAACGATTGGGTTACAACAAGGACAATACTTGGGACGGCCAATGGCCAAGATTAACTTCTTCTTGGGCTTTATCTCGGCCGTCGTCGAAGACATCAGCCATCCTAAATAAGGAAGGTTGAACAAGAATCGCTTGCGTGATTAATTCTTACATCAAGAACAAAACTTGGGGCTGCCGATAACCGAGATAAGTCCTTACATCATAAATAACTTTTTGACAGCCGAGATTAATTCTTATATTACAAAGAATCTTCGAAGACATCAGCCGCCCCAAGTATTATTCTTGATGTAAGGATTAATCTCGGCCGACTTCTTCAAAATCGGCCGCCCCAAAGATAACGATTGGGTTATATCAAGAACAATACTTGGGACGGCCGATGGCCAAGATTAACTTCTTCTTGGGCTTCATCTCGGCCGTCGTCGAAGACATCGGCCATCCTAAATAAGTAAGCTTGAACAAGATTCGCTTGCGTGATTAATTCTTACATCAACACCAATACTTGGGATGGCCGATAGCCAAGATAAGTGCTTACATCAAGAGTAACATTTTAACAGCCGAAATTAATTCTTACGTTACGAAGAATCTTCGAAGACATCGGCCGTCCCAAGTACTGTTCTTGATGTAAGGATTAATCTCGGCCGACTTCTTCAAAATCGGCCGCCCCAAAGATAACGATTGGGTTACATCAAGAACAATACTTGAGACAGCCGATGGCCAAGATTAACTTCTTCTTGGGCTTCATCTCGGCCGTCGTCGAAGACATCGGCCATCCTAAATAAGCAAGCTTGAACAAGATTCGCTTGCGTGATTAATTCTTACATCAAGAACAAAACTTGGGGCTACCGATAATCGAGATAAGTCCTTACATCAAAAATAACATTTTGACGGTCGAGATTAATTTTTATATTACGAAGAATCTTCGAAGACATCGGCCGTCCCAAGTACTGTTCTTGATGTAACGATTAATCTCGGCCGACTTCTTTAAAATCGGCCGCGCTAAAGATAACGATTAGGTTACATCAAGAACAATACTTGGGACGGCCGATGGCCAAGATTAACTTCTTCTTGGGCTTCATCTCGGCCGTCGTCGAAGACATCGGCCATC
Source organism: Onthophagus sagittarius (assembly GCA_036711965.1). Taxonomy (NCBI): domain Eukaryota; kingdom Metazoa; phylum Arthropoda; class Insecta; order Coleoptera; family Scarabaeidae; genus Onthophagus; species Onthophagus sagittarius. The sequence goes on along the minus strand of JASERS010000010.1, from coordinate 16,751,344 downwards.
CTAAATAAGCAAGCTTGAACAAGATTCGCTTGCGTGGTTAATTTTTACATCAAGAACAAAACTTGGGGCTACCGATAATCGAGATAAGTCCTTACATCAAAAATAACATTTTGACGGCCGAGTTTAATTTTTATATTACGAAGAATCTTCGAAGACATCGGCCGTCCCAAGTACTGTTCTTGATGTAACGATTAATCTCGCCCGACTTCTTCAAAATCGGCCGCGCCAAAGATAACGATTGGGTTTCATCAAGAACAATACTTGGGACGGCCGATGGCCAAGATTAACTTCTTCTTGGGCTTCATCTCGGCCGTCGTCGAAGACATCGGCCATCCTAAATAAGCAAGCTTGAACAAGATTCGCTTGCGTGATTAATTCTTACATCAACACCAATACTTGGGATGGCCGATAGCCAAGATAAGTGCTTACATCAAGAGTAACATTTTAACAGCCGAAATTAATTCTTATGTTACGAAGAATCTTCGAAGACATCGGCCGTTCCAAATATTGTTCTTCATGTAAGGATTAATCCCGGCCGACTTCTTCAAAATCGGCCGCCCCAAAGATGGCCAAGATTAACTTCTTCTTAGGCTCTATCTCGGCCGTCGTCGAAGACATTGGCCTGTCTAAATATTGTGAAGATACTATAAGTACTTATACTGTGCTATCAATGTCATCAAATGATTTTAAACACACTGAGTTGTGATAACAGAGCCTCTGTAATCTGGGTTCCAAGTATCTCTGAAGTTTGTGGGATCCGAGCCAAATCAAAGCGATGGCTAAATGCAGGATTGGACTGTAAGCTGAAGAAAGAGTTTGAAAACATTGATATGTAAAGTTATTAGATGCCAATCGCATTAAATTCACGGTTTTTGGATCACAGTTCATCTCCCAAAAAAATCTGAAAAATTATTGACTGATTTAAGAGTATTGGTAAAATTTGATGACGTTATCTAATTTATGACAATAACAATAAAAACTAAAATAAACAAAATCGATTTTAATATTATAAAATCCATAAAGATTTAATTAATCCAAATAAATATTCCAAATTCATTTTATAATCGCTTAAAACGCAACATAAAATAAAATCGTAAACCTTAATGACTATAAAAAGGCGAACATAATAACATACCTTGAGGATAAACACAACTAAATCAAAGTATAAAAGAAAAGAAAAACCATCGCAAAATTCGCATCGGGTACAGAAAACGATACGATGGAGTGGACCATATTGGACTTACCAAAGTTATAAAACGAGTCATAAACCGTCGGGACCCCAATATCGTTTATAAGCGTCATCAATTCAACCAAACCAAAGACTATATCAAGAAAGAAAAGAACAAAAATTGTGAGAGGGAAAAAAATCGCAAGAAGTTTTTTGAGGAACATCAAGGCGAACGTTACAGATTTCGGCGATTGTAATATAGAGAGGAATACGTGATTTTCCGAGGGAAACGAAAACGACGGGGACGTGTCTACGAATTAATGGGCCATTTGGAGTCGTCACGAAGGTAGTTAGGAAATCGAAAAGGTATTAAGTTCATCCTTGTATTCGTTCGGAATCTAAAAACGAATGTTTAAGAATCATAACGAGATTTTATTTGTTAAAAGCTACAAGCTTTTAGATTTGTATTTTTAAAAATAATATCATATTCGTGAAGAATGTAAGTTGATTAAATAAACTACACCGTCCCAAGGAGACGAGTTTATCCCTTACTTTTTAGATCACAATTTCTAAAACTGAAAAGAAATTTGGCATCCCTAAGGTTGGAGGGACGCCTAAGAAGTTGACTTGGGTTTGGATAGGATTTGATTAAGTTCAACATTTGTTGGAAGAGAGGGATGTTCTCCTTAATATGGAAAAGAAAGATACTAGTACTAATCGAAAAGACAAGTAAAGAGACGCGGAAAGATCATACAAACCACCCAATGTCCTGGGAAAACTATTGGAGAGATTAATAAATCAGAGAATGCTAAGAGATGGAAAAGAAAAGAATATTGAGCCAGGAACAGTACGGATGCACGAAAGGAAGAGGAACTGTGGATGCTGTAGTGACTGTCACACCGCAAAAAAAGGTCCAAGAGAAGACTTCCTTAACGAAGCCCGGACTAGATAAAACAGAAAGCGTTTCAACCACAAACGCGGTTAATTCGGCGCTTTTTAGAGGCATAAAGAAGGCGAAAAAAAGATGCGTTAATTCTTATTTAGCTCTAGATAAAACATTTCAAAAATCCAGTATTGGCCCAAAAAATATCCCAGAAACAAATTTTCAAAATCGACCAACTTTTTGCTTTCATTGCCAAAAATAGATTATCAGTTCAATAAACATTAGAAAAGGATTAACACTCATAAATCATCAATTTGAACTCCTTGATTGTGCATTTTTATCACCTAAACTTTAGATTCTAAGATTTAAATGATAAATTTCCCTTAAAATTTAACCTAAATTTATGAATGAAACCCCAAAAATTATGCAAGATGTACTAAATAATCCTAATACAGAACTTATTACTCGAAAGGAAAAAACAAATAATACTTAATAAGTGTAAATTCGTTACAGAAAAATGTAGACATTATTATTTTAAGGCAAAAACTTAATTTTTTATTCCTTTTGATAGACGTTATCTTACGCGGAATCAAATTTCATTAAAAAAAAAGTAATTTATGAGATGTTTATAGTGATCCATCACCCCGGGACAACCCGTATTGTAATCACGGAAAATTTCGAGTTCATCCATTTCCCACAGAAATCCGAGATACTCCTATGTAGGGCACTCCACTTTATTTAATCTAACTTCATGTTAAACCCAACTCTTTTTTTACACGATTTTGAAATAACACGGTTTTTCAAAAAATTTTTTTACACAAATTTTTTGTTATAGCACGAATCCCAAAAAAAATCTTAATTCTAATTTTGATTGAGAAATTTATGTATACAGTAATAAAATACAATGGGGGAATACCGTGGTTAGAAGTCGGTCGGTTTATGTCCACGTGTTTATAGCTTGGTCTACTACGGGGAATACCAGAATCTTATGATAACTTTTTTTCTTTATCTCGTTGAGCTTCAAGTTAAACACATGATTTCGTTATTCAGTATTTATTTTGTGTTAAGAGTGGTCAGTTTGTGAGACGTAATAAACAATTTCGGTAAAGTTCTAAAAGTGGATAATAAAAAAGGTAATATTGTATTAGATTGTCGCTTTAGAAAAATTCTATAAGCAATATTATTTTGGATTCTTTTTATAGTACCCTTATTGTTCAATAAAATGCCTAAACAACAACCGAAGAGACAAGCAATTTCCTTAGAAACTAAAATAGAAATCTTAGACTGTCTAAAGGAAGGCGAAGGTCCCACATCTGTTGACAAAGCTATTGCTTTAAACGAAGCGATTATAAGAACAATTAGAAAAAAAGAGAATTCTGAAATTTCTGGATCGAAACTAAGCTCCATAACATCATCTTATAGTCGGAATCCTATGTTATAGAAAACGGAAAAACACATGGAGTTTTTCCGTTTATTAGAATACCTATTCACCGGAAACATATAAAAAAAAGTACTTAGAATATATAACTGACTTCAAGAATTGTGAAATGTTGAATAATGTTCAATGTAAAAATAAAGGGAGAAGTAGCATCAGCAGACGAAAATGCTGCAAAAATCTTTCCTGGTAAACTAGCAAAAATCGTTGAAAAAGGCGGAACAAATATTTAATACCGACGAAACGTGCATTAAATATTTATTCCATTGTTGGGCAATTGTTTTGGAAGAAAATGCCCGAAAGGACTTATATAGCAAAATCTGAAAAATCAGCTGGTGGTTTTAAAGCGGCCAAAGATCGAATGACGTTCTTGTTATGTAGTAACGCATCTCTTATGCCACAAGCATTAAGAGGTAAGGACATTAAACAACTTCCAGTCCAGTTCATGGCGAATAAAAAGGCATGGATGACGACTGATCTGTTTACAAATTGGTTCAACAACTGCTTTGTTGCTGACCGAAGTGCAGAAATATATGGAAGAAAAAGGTTTGGAATTCAAAATACTTTTGTTCAATCCTACCTTTGAAATTGCCAGTTTCTAGCGTAGATACGAGTGTTGAAAGTTGCAAGAAACACAAAGCGTTGGCCAATGGTAATTTTCTATAACCTCCTCAATATAGCAGCAATTAACGCTTTTGTTATCTACAAAGGCAACATACCAGATGGTGAATTTGCTAAAACTCGCAGACTGTTTCAAAAAAATCTTGGTATGGAGTTAGTGAAAATAGCATGAAAAGAAGAGCCGTTTATAAGCACTTGACCAAAAGTGTGCGTACTTCTGCCTTGAGGCTCTCAGGTATTGAAAAGGAGATTATTCCAGAGCCACAACCAGGGAAAAGAGGAAACTGTAAATATTGCATATAAATTGTAAATAAAGTTTTTTTTCTATGGTTGGGTTGGATTGAGTACCAATTTCATACCATTCAATATGAGGCATGATATGAAGTTGCAGCTCAACCCAACCTAATCATAGAAAAACAAAATCAACCCCAAAACAACATCTTCTAAGCTCAATTCAACATGAGCGTTCAATATGAGAACAACTTGGGTTGAGTTCACCTCCAACTATATTAGAGATGGTATGAAGATTTTCTTCTATGGTTGGGTTGGGTTGAGTACCAACTTCATACCATTCAATATGAGGCATGATACGAAGTTGCAGCCCAACTCAACCTAATCATAGAAAAACAAAATCAGCCCCAAAACAACATCTTCTAAGCTCAGTTCAACATGAACGTTCAATATGAGAACAACTTGGATTGAGTTCACCTCCAACTATATTAGAGATGGTATGAAGATTTTCTTCTATGGTTGGGTTGGATTGAGTACCAATTTCATACCATTCAATATGAGGCATGATATGAAGTTGCAGCTCAACCCAACCTAATCATAGAAAAACAAAATCAACCCCAAAACAACATCTTCTAAGCTCAATTCAACATGAACGTTCAATATGAGAACAGCTTGGATTGAGTTCACCTCCAACTATATTAGAGATGGTATGAAGATTTTCTTCTATGATTGGGTTGGGTTGAGTACCAACTTCATACCATTCAATATGAGGCATGAAATGAAGTTGCAGCTCAACCCAACCTAATAGAAAAATAAAATGAACCCCAAAACAACATCTTCTAAGCTCAATTCAACATGAACGTTCAATATGAGAACAACTTGGGTTGAGTTCACCTCCAACTATATTAGAGATGGTATGAAAATTTTCTTCTATGGTTGGGTTGGGTTGAGTACCAACTTCATACCATTCAATATGAGGCATGATATGAAGTTGCAGCTCAACCCAACCTAATCATAGAAAAATAAAATGAACACCAAAACAACATCTTCTAAGCTCAATTCAACATGAATGTTCAATATGAGAACAACTTGGATTGAGTTCACCTCCAACTATATTAGAGATGGTATGAAGATTTTCTTCTATGGTTGGGTTGGATTGAGTACCAATTTCATACCATTCAATATGAGGCATGATATGAAGTTGCAGCTCAACCCAACCTAATCATAGAAAAACAAAATCAACCCCAAAACAACATCTTCTAAGCTCAATTCAACATGAGCGTTCAATATGAGAACAACTTGGGTTGAGTTCACCTCCAACTATATTAGAGATGGTATGAAGATTTTCTTCTATGGTTGGGCTGGGTTGAGTACCAACTTCATACCATTCAATATGAGGCATGATACGAAGTTGCAGCCCAACTCAACCTAATCATAGAAAAACAAAATCAGCCCCAAAACAACATCTTCTAAGCTCAGTTCAACATGAACGTTCAATATGAGAACAACTTGGATTGAGTTCACCTCCAACTATATTAGAGATGGTATGAAGATTTTCTTCTATGGTTGGGTTGGATTGAGTACCAATTTCATACCATTCAATATGAGGCATGATATGAAGTTGCAGCTCAACCCAACCTAATCATAGAAAAACAAAATCAACCCCAAAACAACATCTTCTAAGCTCAATTCAACATGAACGTTCAATATGAGAACAACTTGGATTGAGTTCACATCCAACTATATTAGAGATGGTATGAAGATTTTCTTCTATGATTGGGTTGGGTTGAGTACCAACTTCATACCATTCAATATGAGGCATGATATGAAGTTGCAGCTCAACCCAACCTAATCATAGAAAAATAAAATGAACCCCAAAACAACATCTTCTAAGCTCAATTCAACATGAACGTTCAATATGAGAACAACTTGGGTTGAGTTCACCTCCAACTATATTAGAGATGGTATGAAGATTTTCTTCTATGGTTGGGTTGGATTGAGTACCAATTTCATACCATTCAATATGAGGCATGATATGAAGTTGCAGCTCAACCCAACCTAATCATAGAAAAACAAAATCAACCCCAAAACAACATCTTCTAAGCTCAATTCAACATGAACGTTCAATATGAGAACAACTTGGATTGAGTTCACATCCAACTATATTAGAGATGGTATGAAGATTTTCTTCTATGATTGGGTTGGGTTGAGTACCAACTTCATACCATTCAATATGAGGCATGATATGAAGTTGCAGCTCAACCCAACCTAATCATAGAAAAATAAAATGAACCCCAAAACAACATCTTCTAAGCTCAATTCAACATGAACGTTCAATATGAGAACAACTTGGGTTGAGTTCACCTCCAACTATATTAGAGATGGTATGAAAATTTTCTTCTATGGTTGGGTTGGGTTGAGTACCAACTTCATACCATTCAATATGAGGCATGATATGAAGTTGCAGCTCAACCCAACCTAATCATAGAAAAATAAAATGAACTCCAAAACAACATCTTCTAAGCTCAATTCAACATGAATGTTCAATATGAGAACAACTTGGATTGAGTTCACCTACAACTATATTAGAGATGGTATGAAGATTTTCTTCTATGGTTGGGTTGGATTGAGTACCAATTTCATACCATTCAATATGAGGCATGATATGAAGTTGCAGCTCAACCCAACCTAATCATAGAAAAATAAAATGAACCCCAAAACAACATCTTCTAAGCTCAGTTCAACATGAACGTTCAATATGAGAACAACTTGGATTGAGTTCACCTCCAACTATATTAGAGATGGTATGAAGATTTTCTTCTATGGTTGGGTTGGATTGAGTACCAATTTCATACCATTCAATATGAGGCATGATATGAAGTTGCAGCCCAACTCAACCTAATCATAGAAAAACAAAATCAGCCCCAAAACAACATCTTCTAAACTCAATTCAATATGAGCGTTCAACATGTGAACAACTTGGGTTGAGTTGAGCTGCAAGTTCATACCTCCAATTATACTAGAGATGGTATGAAGATTTTTTTCTATGGTTGGGTTGGGTTGAATACCAATTTCATACCATTCAATATGAGGCATGATATGAAGTTGCAGCTCAACCCAACCATATAGAAAAATAAAATGAACCCCAAAACAACATCTTCTAAACTCAATTCAACATGAGCGTTCAATATGAGAACAACTTGGGTTGAGTTCACCTCCAACTATATTAGAGATGGTATGGTACCAAAAGTGTGCGTACTTCTGCCTTGAGGCTCTCAGGTATTGAAGAGGAAATTATTCCAGAGCCACAAGCAGGAAAAAGAGGAAACTGTAAATATTGCAAAAGACGAAAAACTCGTTATTTTTGCAAAATTTGTAAATGTTGGTTGTGCATGGAGCTGATAACAGCGTGTTGTAACGATTGTTTGGGAAATACGGAGACCATAGTTTGCGCATAGAATATTATTCTTTAGTTAAGACATTTTTTTTATAACACTTTATACATTTTTAAATCTATATTATTATAGATCGATTTTCTTTTCCTTTATTTAGGCGTTGTTTCAAAATTTTGAAAAATATGTGATTAAATTGTAAGCATTTTCTTGAAATCAAATCAACATAAAACGTGAGTTTGGAATTGGCCCTGTATTAGGCTATTATATAGTAGAAGCATCATATAAAAGATATTTATGAGAAATTAGCACTGGAGGACACGTTGGCGTCCTTACAATTTTTTTCTATTTTGGACTCCACAGACCACAACTGATCGAAAGTGTTAAGAAAGCGCGCCCGACGGACGGAGGGTTAATAACGAACGAAATTCTTCATTTGAATTGAATGAAATCCGGCAGTTATGCTAAACATATCGGATATATCTACTGATGATAGCGTTTTTTGTCAAGTCCTTAATAAACTAATATCAGTTTACATTTTTATTGTTGTTGGAGTTTTGATAAATAGCTTTTTTTATAAATATGTCGTACAAATTTTATTATATCATGTAAAAAAAGAGTTGTGTGTATTATTTCCAGCATAAATTCGTAAGAAAATTCGATTTGATATTGAAATTTGTTGGAGTTTTTTGTGCAAGCGAAACACTCACAGTGTCCAAATTAAACAAAGAGGAGACCTTTTTGATAAAGCCGTCCTGTTGCTTTTTCTTCCTCCTGGACGTCATCCTAAACCCGGTTTTTATTCCTCGATCCTTTCACCGTACATAATCACTCAGCACCTTTCCTTTTTCTCCGTCAGATTTTTCTTTTTCTCACTTATCACGACACTGACAATAACGGTGAGTTTAAAAATGGATCGCGTATCTTTCGTGGACATCTACATACATAAAGGAATATTAAATCGAGGATTTTTAGGAAAAAACTACCGGTGATTTTTCATTTTCGTGCTTTGGGATGTCTCATTAAATGTAAAAAAAAACTTGTCTTCAAGGTTAACGAACAAGTTACAATTATTTTCTAATAATGATGCATAAATGCGTGCGACACGATACGCTTTTATAGGCGCATTCCGTGGATGTATTTTTTTTCCTTTTTTAATGATAAATCTTGAATCCTTAAAAATTAAAAGGGATTGTTTGAAAAAATGATTCGGTAACCTGCAACCTTAGGGTTCAGGTTTAATGACCTTCCCATAAACAGTTATTTGAACTATGCCGTGCTATTTTTAGCGCCCGCCCAGCAATAACAAACATAACCTTCAAAAACGAATCTTTTTAACGAGGTAAGCACATATTTAACTCATTAAACCTTTAAATTATAAGGCAATTATCGCGAAACAACAACTTCAATTTAAAAACGAAAACATAACCTCACAAACGATTGTCAAAATCAATTGTTTTTTTAATTTTTTATTTTACATCGAAAATTTTGATGATTTAACTAAAATAAAAGCTAAAATTGTTTGATTTTAACAAATTAACCGTTTGTAACGGATAAAAATGTTTTTCTTTTAAAATTGAATCAACGCAGGTGTTACGCGTCGCTTTTGTAGGTTATGTTCGATGAACAGGTAACGCCTATGAATTGTATGATACGAAATGGGGTGAAAAACCACCGGTGAGGGTCGAAATTCGTTGGGGGATACCTGGAGGTCCAACAGGTGTCGATGGAGGGCACTTTCACTACCCGGAAAACGAACAATTCGCCCGAAAATCGGGGGGCGAAAAGTAGTCGAGACGCGACGCCGTCTAGCACTATACCGAACAACATGAATATAGTCGTTAATCACATTCATGTCAATATAATAAATAAATAAATTAAATTCCTTTTTAAATTAATTATTTTTATTAAAAAAATTAATTAATTTAATAAAGCAAAAAAGGAATTAAATTTGTACCAATTAAAAAAATAAAATAAATTAAAATAAATAAAAAGTGCAATAAAACGAAGATAGGTGCAGATCCATTCGAATTCAAACCAAACTTAAAAATAGATTTTTAATTTTTAAATGTAAATTTTCCTTTATATAACCGTTTAATTAACGGTTAAATTAATATTTAAACTTCTCCCAACGTTTCCCACTTACAATTAAACCAAAAAATTAATGCTACAATAACTTCAAAGTTAAATAAGACGAAGTTAGGCACGATTTTGTGTAAAATTTAAATTTAAATTTTACATTAAATTTTATATTAAATTGAAATTCTCGATTTAAATACATTTCAAATAAATCAAAAATTAAATAAATACCAACAATTTAAACGAGATAAAATAAGAACGAAATAAAACAAAATCAAATGTACGTTAAGCGAATTTTTAAAGCGATTATTTACGGTGCAGTGAAAATTCGAGTAAAATCACGCTGTAATAAATAATAATTCAGTTTTGATTCGGGTACTATTAATTTGAAGTTTTATCAATGCGAAATAACTAAAATTCGTTTGTCGTGTAGGTGACCCAAATAACACGTCCGCGCTTTGTGTGTTGTCTATATACGAATTTTTATTGTTTTAATTTTTTTTAATAAAGTTTTATATTGGAAATTTAGTTTTAAAAATGTTATATTATTGTTCTTAGATGAGTCAATACAGAGAAGAATGCGAATATGTTCATTATTTTCATTAAACATCATTATCTTCTTTTCTAATTAAGGTAAAGAATTCATCTTGGGTTTTAAAACAGCCTCTTTTACAACACCATTATCTATCTTCCTAATTTAGATAGAGAAGTGTACTTGGATTTAAATTAAAAATCAATCTTTATGGAATATCTATGGTGAATTCCATTTCTTCGTTATCTATAATTTAAAGGATATGATTTTTTGAAACAAAAGTATCTCAACCTAAGTTTGTTAAAATATTATAGAAAACAACCTCTTTTAAACACCATTATCTATCTTCCTAATTAAGATAAAGAAGTGTACTTGGCTTTAAATTAAAGATAAATTTTTATAGAATATCTGCGGTGAATTTCATTTCTTGGTAATCTATAATTTTAAAGATACGATTTTTTGAAATAAAAGTATCTCAACCTAAGTTTGTTCAAAAATTATAGAAAATAATCTATTTTACAACACCATTATCTATCTTCCTAATTAAGATAAAGAAGTGTACTTGGCTTTAAATTAAAGATAAATTTTTATAGAATATCTGCGGTGAATTTCATTTCTTGGTAATCTATAATTTTAAAGATACGATTTTTTGAAATAAAAGTATCTCAACCTAAGTTTGTTCAAAAATTATAGAAAATAACCTATATTACAACACCATTATCTATCTTCCTAATTAAGATAGATAAGTGTACTTGGCTTTAAATTAAAGAGCAATTTTTATAGAATATCTATGGTGAGTATCATTTCTTCGTTATCTATAATTTAAAGTAGGGTCTATATAAAAATTTACTTTTGGTGATAATTAAAATTTATTTTTCTAAACTAGTTTCGAGCCTTGCTCTTCTTCAGTAGGTACCTACAAGTTTACAATATACAAAATGAACATATTAATATAAAAATAAAATAGTAAAATCTTACGTTATTACTAACAAATTAGAAAAATTAATTACAATATTTTTCAAAATTTACGTCAAAAGTTGTTGTTTGACGTTAGGTTTTTTTGTTTTTGTTTTTATATTTGTGTTTTAGGTACGGATCTCGCAGGCAACTATAGATTGGTTTTTGGGTCGGGATAATTTGTTCAACAATATCCTGACTTACAAGCGTACGACATATAAAATAAAACTACAACTACAACACATAAAATTTCTAAGAATCTGCTTAACAGAGGGATTATTTCCAAAATTTACTAACAAGAAATATCCACAACATATAAAAAGTGATATGGTTAATAAAATGAAAATTCAACATATACGTACAACCCTAAATAACCATTATAAGAAACTTAACAAACTCAACATTAAACTTTATAAATGCTACCAGGATTTAAATAATCAATATCATTACATTGAAATCGAAGAAATTATCAAAGAAGCTAAATTACATGATACAATAATTCTTAATGAAATTCACAAAAAGAAACTGAAAAAACTAAACAAGTTGAGAACAGAGAAAGAAAGAGAAAAGAATAAACATCAAACAAACAAACTAGGAGAAATTCATAAATTTTTTCCCAAAGTAACAAATACTTCAAACGTGATCTTCACAGAACAAGAAAGAAGATTCATGGAAAAAGGTCTGAAATATGCTCCAAAAAGAGAAATTAACCTCCCAATACTAGCAATAGAACTTCAGGCAGCTATCAAAGGACACGAAAAGGAAAACATTATGAATAAGGAGATTCAACAAATCCTAACTAAAGAAGAAAAGAGACAAACAAACAAACAAACAATAAGAAATGGAGAAGAAGAAAAGGAACAAAAAATTATTAAAAACATCAAGCGGAAAATTAAGGAAAACGAATTAGTAGTTACTCCTGCAGACAAAAACGCAGGAATGATAATTTTAACCAAAGATCTCTACATAAATAAGACTGAAAGCTTTATGAAAGACAATAACTTTAAAACTATCAATAAAAACCCCACAAACAATTTTCACAAAAAAGTAAAATCAATAACTAAAGAAAACAAAACGACAATAACAGAAATTGGAGGTATCTTGACCAGCCTGTTGCCTATGAATCCGCAAACCCATAAATTGTATGCACTACCTAAAGTTCACAAAAATGGATTACCAATAAGACCCATTATAACCTCCATTGAATCCAGCACATACAAACTCGCAAAACTTTTACAAAAATTTATAATAAATGACATAAATTTTAAACCAAAATATACCATAATTAATCGTTACCAACTTCCTGATTTAATTGACAAAATACAGCTACCAGATGGTTTCAAAATGATCTCATTTGATGTCAACAACCTATATACAAACATACCCATAACCGACACGATAATGATATTAGAAGAAATATTAAAGACTGACCTCAAAAACAAAGACAAAACTCGCTCCATCTTAACGCTATTAAAACTATGCTTAGAACAAAATTTTTGTATCTTTAACGATAAATACTATCAATATCTAGATGGATTACCAATGGGATCACCATTGAGTAGTGTGATGGCAGATATTTTCATGGACAACCTAGAGAAAAATCAAATTATGTGTGACAAAAACCCTTATAGAGGCGATATTATCCTATGGACAAGATACGTGGACGACATTTTAGTACTGATTAAAGACGACCAACATATTAATAATCTTCATAAATATATTAACAGTTTACACCCCAATATTAACTTCACTATCGAGACTGAAAACAATCAAAAATTAAATTTCTTAGACTATACACTACGACATTCAAACAACAAAATTAAATATAACATCTACAGAAAACCTACACAAACTAGTACTACCATCCCATTCGATTCTCATCATGATGAAACTCATAAAATGGCAGCATACCGGGCTTATATACACAGAGCTTTCCATTCAAAATTGGAACAACAAGACCTAGAAAAAGAGATCGAAATTATCCACCAAATTGCAAGCGAAAACAATTTCCCACCGACATTTATCCAACGAATATTTTCGAAAATACAAAACAAATATAATCTTCAAGAAACAACTTCCCTATCCGACCGAAAACCTGATAAACCAACAACGTACAGATCCATAACTTACCCAGGAGAAATATCCCATAAAATCAAGAAAATGTTCCATAAGTTCAACATAACAATGACATTTAAAAACAAAAACAATCTGAAGGCATTATTAGTTAATAACAAAAACAAGACTACAACTCTCGCTAAAAGTGGCATATACCAATTGCAATGTGGGACCTGTTCAGCCACATACATAGGTGAAACGGGAAGAAGTATCCAAACAAGGCTTAAAGAACATAAAAAGAGTTCAAAATCGGCATTCGGAAAACATCTAATTTTCAACAAGCACGAATTTGACGAAAATAAAAATATTAAATTACTACACCAACTTAATAAAAGCAACTTTATGGAAATAATGGAAATGTACGAAATCAACAAGTTTATTGAAATTAACAGTAATATTATAAGCCTTAATGAACAAATTATCCCGACCCAAAAACCAATCTATAGTTGCCTGCGAGATCCGTACCTAAAACACAAATATAAAAACAAAAACAAAAAAACCTAACGTCAAACAACAACTTTTGACGTAAATTTTGAAAAATATTGTAATTAATTTTTCTAATTTGTTAGTAATAACGTAAGATTTTACTATTTTATTTTTATATTAATATGTTCATTTTGTATATTGTAAACTTGTAGATACCTACTGAAGAAGAACAAGGCTCGAAACTAGTATAGAAAAATAAATTTTAATTATCACCAAAAGTAAATTTTTATATAGACCCTAATTTAATAATTGGTGAAAAAAGGATAAGAAAAATTATTTTTATATTATAATTTAAAGGATACGATTTCTTGAAGTAAAAGTATCTCAATCCAAGTTTGTTAAAAATATTATAAAAAGACAACCTGTTTTACATCTTGTTAATTAAGATGGAGAAGTGTACTTGGATTTAAATTAAAAATCAATCTTTATGGAATATCTATGGTGAATTCCATTTCTTCGTTATCTATAATTTAAAGGATATGATTTTTTGAAATAAGAGTATCTCAACCCAAGTTTGTTAAAAATATTATAAAAAAACAACCTTTTTTACAATACCATTATCTATCTTGTTAATTAAAATAAAGAAGTGTACTTGGATTTAAATTAAAAATCAATCTTTATGGAATATCTATGGTGAATTCCATTTCTTCGTTATCTATAATTTAAAGGATACGATTTTTTGAAATAAAAGTATCTCAACCCAAGTTTGTTAAAATATTATAAAAAACAACCTTTTTTACAACACCATTATCTATCTTCTTAACTAAGATAGAGAAGTGTACTTGGATTTAAATTAAAGAGCAATTTTTATAGAATATCTATGGTGAGTATCATTTCTTCGTTATCTATAATTTAAAGGATACGATTTTTTGAAATAAAAGTATCTCAACCCAAGTTTGTTAAAATATTATAAAAAACAACCTTTTTTACAACACCATTATCTATCTTCTTAACTAAGATAGAGAAGTGTACTTGGATTTAAATTAAAGAGCAATTTTTATAGAATATCTATGGTGAGTATCATTTCTTCGTTATCTATAATTTAAAGGATACGATTTTTTGAAATAAAAGTATCTCAACCTAAGTTTGTTCAAATATTATAAAAAACAACCTCTTTTACAACACCATTATCTATCTTCCTAATTAAGATAAGGAAGTGTATTTGGCTTTAAATGAAAAATCAATCTTTATGGAATATCTATGGTGAGTATCATTTCATCGTTATCTATAATTTAAAAGATACGATTTTTTGAAATAAAAGTATCTCAACCCAAGTTTGTTCAAATATTATAAAAAACAACCTTTTTTACAACACCATTATCTATCTTCTTAATTAAGATAGAGAAGTGTACTTAGATTTAAATTAAAGAGCAATTTTTATAGAATATCTATGGTGAGTATCATTTCTTCGTTATATATAATTTAAAGGATACGATTTTTTGAAGTAAAAGTATCTCGACCCAAGTTTGTTAAAAATATTATAAAAAACAACCTTCTTTACAACACCATTATCTATCTTGTTAATTAAGATAGAGAAGTGTACTTGGATTTAAATTAAAAATCAACCTTTATGGAATATCTATGGTGAATTTCATTTCTTCGTTATCTATAATTTAAAAGATACGATTTTTTGAAATAAAAGTATCCCAACCCAAATTTATTAAAACATTTTAAATCAACCTTATATATAAACACCGTTATCTTCCTTTCTAATTCAAGTAAAGAAATCATCTTGGGTTTAAATTAAAGATCAATCTTTATAGAATATCCATAGTGAGTATCTTTTCCTCGTTATCTATAATTTGAAAGATACGATTTTTTTAAATAAAAGTATCTCAACCTAAGTTTGTTAAAATATTATAGAAAACAACCTCTTTTACAACACCATTATCTATCTTCCTAATTAAAATAAGGAAGTGTACTTGGCTTTAAATGAAAAGTCAATCTTTATGGAATATTTATGGTGAATTACATTTCTTCGTTATCTATAATTTAAACGATAAGATTTTTTGAAATAAAAGTATCTCAACCCAAATTTATTAAAACATTTAAATGAACCTTATCTATAAACATCATTATCTTCCTTTCTAATTCAAGTAAAGAAATCATCCTGGGTTTAAATTAAATATCAATCTTTATAGAGTATTTATGGTAAATTTCATTTCTTCTATATCTATAACTCAAAAGTTTTCAATTCTGAAATAAAAGTATCCTAAGTTTGCTAAAACATTATAAAAATCAACCTTTTTTTACAACACCATGATTTATCTTTCTAATGAAGATAGAGAAGTGTACTTGTCTTTAAATTAAAGATCAATCTTTTTGGAATATCTATGGTGAATTTCATTTCTTCGTTATCTATAATTTAAAAGATACGATTTTTTGAAATAAAAGTATCTCAACCCAAATTGATTTTGTTTTCTTATAATTGGGTTGGGTTGAGCTTCAACTCCATACCATTCATTATGAGGGATGGTATGAAGTTAAAGCTCAACCCAATCCAAATTGATACCATGATATCTGGTATATATGAATGTGACTATTTAAATAACGACAAACTAACGTGATATTAAACACCTATGACAATGTTAAATGTTTCTAGTTCTAAATCTATTAGTTAATTCTAAACCTAGGTTGGGTTGAGTTGGGTTCCATCTTGAGAGACGTACGACTAATCTCGAATGATTCTAGTTCTAGATCTAGTGTTAGTTTTAGTTTTAGTATTAATGTTGTATTTAAGCTTGTTGACTTGTATCGATCTAGAACTAATGGTGGGTTCATGCAACGTGTTTTAGTTTTAGTCGTAGTCTTAGTCTTAACCTTCTTATTGATTCGTGCAATATTTAAGCATAGCACATTAAAGCAAAATTTGAACATATATACAGTCGTGTAATATAAAAAGAAATCTGGAGTGAAACAGATTTCAAATGTTTTGTTTCTAACATTATTAATAAGAATAAAAAGAAAATTGTTCGGGATCCCTGGATCCCGGAATTGTTCTCAGAATAACCAAGTACCGAAAATCTCTAACAAAAAAACAAAGATTTTCAAAAATATGTAAAAGAAGAACATGGAAAAGAACTGAAACTTCAACTTGACTGCAAAAGAAGACGAAATAGCCTTTTAATCATGCTAAAGCAATATGACAGTCTAAAGTACTGTATTATATACATTAATGACCTTAATGACAGTGAGTTTCAAATTATGAGAAGTTGGTTTGACTTTTAGATCGGGTCAAAGTGACTGTTGAAGGTATTTGTCATCGAGGCATGAATCTTAATAAAGCAGATATTACTTTAGAATGCATGCTGCAAGAAATTAAAAAAAGTTACGCTCTTTTAGAAAAGACCTTTGAAGATTGTTTGATTTCGATGATTTAATAGCGTAAGACTGTATTCGTCTTCGTTCAGCCTTTTTAAAATTCCGGTAACGACAACCCTTTCCTCAATAAAACTGACAATAATAAAGATTAATTTATTTTTATGATCTTCGTGTGCTGTATCATAGAAATACAAGTATCATAAAGATATTGGTACTTTTGCATCAATTCCATTAATTTTGAATCAAAACGTCGATTTTGAGGAGTAAATATTAATCGGGTACAATTAGATAATGCAATTGAATATGTAGAAATGAATTATCTATAAGCATAGGCTGTCAATGCTTTCAAAAGACTTGATACTGTCCATAGAAAACTTAATACTGCTTCTAGAGGACCTGATACTGCTTCCAAAAGATTTGAAATGTGTCCAGAATACTTGTAATGCCTCAGAAGACTTGAAATGCTTCCACAAAACTTAATATTGCCTTTGGAAGACTAGAAATGCTTCCAGAAAATTTCATACTGGTTTTCAAAGACTTAGTACTACTTTCAGAAGACTTGATATTACCTCCAAATGACTTAATATTGCCCCTGGACGACTTGAAATGCTTCTAGAAGACTTGATACTGCATTTGAAAGGATTGATCTTGCTCTCAGACGATATGCAATGCTTTTAGAAGATTTGATGTAGCTGCCAGAAGACATGTAATGACTTGCAATAGTCGCAAAAGACTTCAACTGCTTCCTGAAATTTGATATGCCCATAGCAGATTTAATACTGTCTCTAAAGAACCTGATATTGCTTCAAAAAGACGTGCAATGTTCAGAATACTTGTTAATGCTTTAAAAGATTTAATACTGCTTCTTGAAGTTCTTCCAGAAAACTTGATATTGCTTTTGGAAGACTTAAAATGCTTCTAGAAAAGCGTATAAAAGCGTATCTGAAAGACTTGATACTGGTTTTAGAAAAATTGAAATGCTTCCAAAAGACTTGATTCTGCTTCCAGAAGATTTGATATTGTTTTTAAAACTTCTGGCAGAAAACATTTTCATTGCAAAAAACACGATATTGTTGATAAACTGTTTGAGTTTCCTTCGAAAATATTAAATACTATTAGACAAAATGCAAAATCTTGACTGGCAGATTGATCTTTTTTTATCTCTTTGGATGCTATTATATTAAAATTATTTTAACAGCTACATCCGATGTAGTAGCATCATCTGCCAATATTAAGCGACTTTTACTTCCTAGGACTTAATACCATACTTTAAGCAATAGACCAGGAATTGATAAAGCAGCAAAAACAGTTTGCATATTTCAATAGCTTTAAGAAGTTAAAAGTTGGGCAACTCTTGTGACTAAAACAAAAACCGTTTTAGTCTTAACTTTTCACTCTTATGACTATGACTACGACTAAAACTCAAACATGTTGCATGAACCCACCATAAGACTATACCTAGAATTAATAAGTTTCGATTTAGCCATATACAACAAAAATTCATATAAAATCCCAATAATTCAATTTTAATTCGCACCAATTAATTAAAAATTTCATCAACTCGAAATGCAACTAAACTTCATTTATCATGTAAATGACCCAAACACCCACATCCACATTTTGCTTGTTATGAACACAGAAATTTTATTGTTTTAACACTGTCGCTACTACAATGTCATTTTTATTACATTTTACGACCGAAAACATCGACAAAGAATTCAATCTCCAAAAAGCCTTCGGGGAGTAAAGTTTTATCTCGCCGCTTTTTGAGTGGGTTATGCAAATTTTTTGATGGAATCGAAATTGACTCAAGAATAAACTCCTTAACGAAATTTTCGAAAAATTCAAATTTATTAAAAATAACTCACCTGATCGCTATCGTTTCCCTGCCAACTATCCGTACCCTAAAACAAAAAAAAATAATTAATTAAAAACATAAAATAGCAAAGATTAAAATTTTCAAGATCGTAATTCAAACTCGGATTAATTTCGAAGTATATAATGAAATCCCATTGTTCGTTGCCTCATACACACACAGATGTAATAATATGGGGGGAATCAAGAGTGGGTTTTGGGGTTCTGAACGCTTTTGGGGAAAGGATAAATTATTAAAAGTCACTTTTAATTGGGTGTCTGGCACGGGCTGTTAACCCCTTTTAATGCTCGAACCGTGTACGTCCCGCACTACATAACGCCCTTTATATACATACATGAAGTGGAGAAAGAGAGGGGGTGAAAAGCTGTTTGCGTTTCCTCTTTAATGGCCATCCAACATGGGGGAGCAATTAAAAATTTTTGGCTTTTGACTTTCTCTAATTCTATTTGAAACTCAATTCAAAATTATCCCTATAATCTTAGATGATTTAAAAATGTTTTTATTTGTTGAAATATTGAATGCAATTCTTTATCCTTTGCCGGAGAATCAAAACGTTGAATCTGAATAATTGAAAATCCTTTAGAACGACTTTTCACAGAAAAGTAGCTGCTCGGTGTTTGTCCAGTTGAAAAACGCAGAATAAAGAAAGGAAGTGAAACGAGAAAAAATTGAGTTTTCGTTTCCCCGTTTGTATTTAAATATTCAAGGGTGCAATTCCTAGGAAAGAAAAACTATTTATTTTTACCGTGCCTGACGTCCATTATCTCACCCTCAACAACGTCGTTTTACAATATGATTTATTTTATAACATAAATCACTTGGATGCAGGGCGACATTCCATTTTTCTCGATTTTTCTCTATTTTTCTCTATTTTTCTCCTCTTGGACAAGAACAACCACCCGTTGGGTCGTTTTCCACCAACATCAACGCAACACTCTCGAGGACATTTTGAAAAATGTTCTAAATGTAATTTAATAATCCTGAAAATCTAATAATTTTCGGGTTAATGTGGAAATTACAACCGTTTTAGCCGGGGTATCAGGAGTTTGGGTTCAATTCTGGGCAGGGAATAAATCAACGGAATACGAGCGAGTCTTGCGTCGAGTTGGTCTATGCTCTTAATTAAAGAGGAGCCGATAATTAATAGCGAAACCCGCCGGGAGACAGCGGGAATGCGCGTTCGTCGACATTCCACGCCGATGTAACGACTTTGACCCTTAACTCGAACTGCTGAGGTGGAGG
Source organism: Onthophagus sagittarius (assembly GCA_036711965.1). Classification (NCBI taxonomy): domain Eukaryota; kingdom Metazoa; phylum Arthropoda; class Insecta; order Coleoptera; family Scarabaeidae; genus Onthophagus; species Onthophagus sagittarius. The sequence continues at coordinate 16,731,006 of JASERS010000010.1, read as the reverse complement.
TGATGGACGCCACTGGCCTCAAGCATCCCAATAATACCTTTCTCGACTAAACCCGACCGATTCGAATAGTTTTACTTACAAAGCGAAGTGATTTTAAACTTTTTGAGATGTCAAATCAAATTAGATTTTTCCCAAAATAGTTGCAAGTTATATAAACGAAATGAATTGAATTGAAGCAATTTAGTAATTCATCCTAATTGGGTTGCTGATTTCCGATATCTACGACATAAACCAGTGAACAGTGTTTGATCGAAATGATCAAATCTTGGAATAATTGATGTGGAATATGTTTATTCCATAAACTCCATATATTCTCAATTTGGAGATGAAGCATTATAATTAAAGAAAAATGCCAGAAAAATCTTCTTCAACTTAATAAGAAAGTAAAAGTAAAATATTTGGGTAAGATGATTCTGGGAGTTGGTGAATTCAAAGGAAAAAAAATATCGAAAATTTGGTGATAGACCAAGAACGTTGGAAATCTAAAAAAAATGCAAGAGAAGAAAGATAGAGTTATTTATCCAATGATGAAATTAATCCATATTATAATCATAATCCCATCCAAAAACTAATTGTTGAGAAGTCACAATATCGACTTAAAAGTGAGAATGAACGTGAAGTGATTAAATGAGAAAGTCGAGGATAAAAGTATTGATTATTAATTGCAAGTGTGATGATGCTCGAAGAGGACGTAGTGCCATAAATATATGAGTGAAGATGAAGAGAGATGTGTCAGGAGTACATCAGAAAATATACAAATAGATTAATCAAACAACAAATATTTTGAGCCAGAAATATCTTCATACTGAAAACAAAATCAGAATATCTCCAAAATGATTTGTCTGAATCGATTTAGATTACAATAAGATCATGACAAAAATGAAGAAATTTGAAAGAACGTGGAGTTCTTATTTTTGAAAATGAAGAAACGATCAAATTGAAGATTAAAAATTTCTCTTTCAAATGATGTATAACTCGTTGTTCCAATTTGAAATCGATCCACTGAAGAAATGTTAAAGAATGATGTGTTTTTAACGTTTGAGTTGAATTAAAATAAAAATGATGAAATTGGAAAGATCGTGAAGATCTTATTTTTGAAAATGAAGAAATGTCTTCTACATCAAATTGAAGATTGAACATTTCTCTTTCAAATGATGTATAACTCGTTGTTTCTTCGATTCCACCGAAGAAATGTTAAAGGATGATGTGGTTTTAACGTTTGAGTTGAATCAAAATAAAAATGATGAAATTGGAAAGATCGTGAAGATCTTATTTTTGAAAATGAAGAAATGTCTTCTACATCAAATTGAAGATTGAACATTTTTCTTTCAAATGATGTATAACTCGTTGTTTCTTCGATTCCACCGAAGAAATGTTAAAGGATGATGTGTTTTTAACGTTTAAGTAGAATCAAAATAAAAATGATGAAATTTGAAAGATCGTGAAGATCTTATTTTTGGAAATGAAGAAATGTCTTATATATCAAATTGAAGGTTGAATCTTCTTCTTTCAAATGATGTGTAACTCGTTGTTTCAATTTGAAATCGATTCCACCGAAGAAATGTTAAAGGATGATGTGTTTTTAACGTTTGAGTAGAATCAAAATAAAAATGATGAAATTGGAAGGATCGTGAAGATCTTATTTTTGGAAATGAAGAAATGTTTTATATATCGAATTGAAGGTTGAACCTTCTTCTTTCAAATGATGTGTAACTCGTTGTTTCAATTTGAAATCGATTCCACAGAAGAAATGTTAAAGAATGATGTGTTTTAACGTTTGAGTAGAATCAAAATAAAAATGATGAAAATAGAAGGATCGTGAAGATCTTATTTTTGAAAATGAAGAAATGTCTTGTATATCAAATTGAAGGTTGAACCTTCTTCTTTCAAATGATGTATAACTCGTTGTTTCTTCGATTCCACCGAAGAAATGTTAAAGGATGATGTGTTTTTAACGTTTGAGTAGAATCAAAATAAAAATGATGAAATTGGAAGGATCGTGAAGATCTTATTTTTGGAAATGAAGAAATGTTTTATATATCGAATTGAAGGTTGAACCTTCTTCTTTCAAATGATGTGTAACTCGTTGTTTCAATTTGAAATCGATTCCACAAAAGAAATGTTAAAGTATGATGTGTTTTAACGTTTGAGTAGAATCAAAATAAAAATGATGAAATTAGAAGGATCGTGAAGATCTTATTTTTGAAAATGAAGAAATGTCTTGTATATCAAATTGAAGGTTGAACCTTCTTCTTTCAAATGATGTATAACTCGTTGTTTCAATTTGAAATCGACTCCATCGAAGAAATGATAAAAGATGATGTATTTTTAACGTTTGAGTAGAATCAAAATAAAAATGATGAAATTGGAAGGATCGTGAAGATCTTATTTTTGGAAATGAAGAAATGTTTTATATATCGAATTGAAGGTTGAACCTTCTTCTTTCAAATGATGTGTAACTCGTTGTTTCAATTTGAAATCGATTCCACAGAAGAAATGTTAAAGAATGATGTGTTTTAACGTTTGAGTAGAATCAAAATAAAAATGATGAAAATAGAAGGATCGTGAAGATCTTATTTTTGAAAATGAAGAAATGTCTTGTATATCAAATTGAAGGTTGAACCTTCTTCTTTCAAATGATGTATAACTCGTTGTTTCTTCGATTCCACCGAAGAAATGTTAAAGGATGATGTGTTTTTAACGTTTGAGTAGAATCAAAATAAAAATGATGAAATTGGAAGGATCGTGAAGATCTTATTTTTGGAAATGAAGAAATGTTTTATATATCGAATTGAAGGTTGAACCTTCTTCTTTCAAATGATGTGTAACTCCTTGTTTCAATTTGAAATCGATTCCACAAAAGAAATGTTAAAGTATGATGTGTTTTAACGTTTGAGTAGAATCAAAATAAAAATGATGAAATTAGAAGGATCGTGAAGATCTTATTTTTGAAAATGAAGAAATGTCTTGTATATCAAATTGAAGGTTGAACCTTCTTCTTTCAAATGATGTATAACTCGTTGTTTCAATTTGAAATCGACTCCATCGAAGAAATGATAAAAGATGATGTATTTTTAACGTTTGAGTAGAATCAAAATAAAAATGATGAAATTGGAAGGATCGTGAAGATCTTATTTTTGGAAATGAAGAAATGTTTTATATATCGAATTGAAGGTTGAACCTTCTTCTTTCAAATGATGTGTAACTCGTTGTTTCAATTTGAAATCGATTCCACAGAAGAAATGTTAAAGAATGATGTGTTTTAACGTTTGAGTAGAATCAAAATAAAAATGATGAAAATAGAAGGATCGTGAAGATCTTATTTTTGAAAATGAAGAAATGTCTTGTATATCAAATTGAAGGTTGAACCTTCTTCTTTCAAATGATGTATAACTCGTTGTTTCTTCGATTCCACCGAAGAAATGTTAAAGGATGATGTGTTTTTAACGTTTGAGTAGAATCAAAATAAAAATGATGAAATTGGAAGGATCGTGAAGATCTTATTTTTGGAAATGAAGAAATGTTTTATATATCGAATTGAAGGTTGAACCTTCTTCTTTCAAATGATGTGTAACTCGTTGTTTCAATTTGAAATCGATTCCACAAAAGAAATGTTAAAGTATGATGTGTTTTAACGTTTGAGTAGAATCAAAATAAAAATGATGAAATTAGAAGGATCGTGAAGATCTTATTTTTGAAAATGAAGAAATGTCTTGTATATCAAATTGAAGGTTGAACCTTCTTCTTTCAAATGATGTATAACTCGTTGTTTCAATTTGAAATCGACTCCATCGAAGAAATGATAAAAGATGATGTATTTTTAACGTTTGAGTAGAATCAAAATAAAAATGATGAAATTGGAAGGATCGTGAAGATCTTATTTTTGGAAATGAAGAAATGTTTTATATATCGAATTGAAGGTTGAACCTTCTTCTTTCAAATGATGTGTAACTCGTTGTTTCAATTTGAAATCGATTCCACAGAAGAAATGTTAAAGAATGATGTGTTTTAACGTTTGAGTAGAATCAAAATAAAAATGATGAAATTAGAAGGATCGTGAAGATCTTATTTTTGAAAATGAAGAAATGTCTTGTATATCAAATTGAAGGTTGAACCTTCTTCTTTCAAATGATGTATAACTCGTTGTTTCAATTTGAAATCGACTCCATCGAAGAAATGATAAAAGATGATGTATTTTTAACGTTTGGTTAGTATCAAAATAAAAATGATGAAATTGGAAAGATTGTGAAGATCTTATTTTTGAAAATGAAGAAATGTCTTGTATATCAAATTGAAGGTTGAACCTTCTTCTTTCAAATGATGTATAACTCGTTGTTTCTTCGATTCCACCGAAGAAATGTTAAAGGATGATGTGTTTTTAACGTTTGAGTAGAATCAAAATAAAAATGATGAAATTTGAAGGATCGTGAAGATCTTATTTTTGAAAATGAAGAAATGTCTTATACATCAAATTGAAGGTTGAACCTTCTTCTTTCAAATGATGTGTAACTCGTTGTTTCAATTTGAAATCGATTCCACAGAAGAAATGTTAAAGAATGATGTGTTTTAACGTTTGAGTAGAATCAAAATAAAAATGTTGAAATTGGATAGATCGTGAAGATCTTATTTTTGAAAATGAAGAAATGTCTTATACATCAAATTGAAGGCTGAATCTTTCTCTTTCAAATGATGTATAACTCGTTGTTTCAATTTGAAATCGGTTCCAACGAAGGAATGTTAAAGGATGATGTGTTTTTAACATTTGAGTGGCATCAAAATAAAAATGATGTAAATTGGAAAGATCGTGAAGATCTTATTTTTGAGAATGAAGAAATGTCTCCTATATCAAATTGAAGGCTGAATCTGTCTCTTTCAAATGAGGTATAAATCGTTGTTTCAATTTGAAATCGATTCCATCGAAAAAATATTAAAGATGATGTGTTTTTAACGTTTGAGTAAAACCAAAATAAAAATGATGAAATTGGGAAGATCGTGAAGATCTTATTTTTGAAAATGAAGAAACAACGTGTATATCAAATTGAAGCTTGAACCTTTCTTTTTCAAATGATGTATAACTCGTTGTTTCAATTCGAAATCGATTCCACCGAAGAAATGTTAAAAGGTGATGTATTTTTAACGTTTGGTTAGTATCAAAATAAAAATGATGAAATTGGAAAGATTGTGAAGATCTTATTTTTGAAAATGAAGAAATGTCTTGTATATCAAATTGAAGGTGGAACCTTGTTCTTTCAAATGATGTGTAACTCGTTGTTTCAATTTGAAATCGATTCCACAGAAGAAATGTTAAAGAATGATGTGTTTTTAATGTTTGAGTAGAATCAAAATAAAAATGATGAAATTGGATAGATCGTGAAGATCTTATTTTTGAAAATGAAGAAATGTCTTATACATCAAATTGAAGATTGAACTTTTCTCTTTCAAATGATGTATAACTCGTTGTTTCTTCGATTCCACCGAAGAAATGTTAAACGATGATGTGGTTTTAACGTTTGACTTGAATCAAAATAAAAATGTTGAAATTGGAAAGAACGTGAAGATCTTATTTTTGAAAATGATGAAATGTCTTGCATATCAAATTGACGGTTGAACCTTTCTGTTTCAAATGATGTATAACTCGTTGTTTCAATTTGAAATCGATTCCACCGAAGAAATGTTAAAGGATGATGTATTTTTAACGTTTGAGTAGCATCAAAATAAAAATGTTGAAATTGGATAGATCGTGAAGATCTTATTTTTGAAAATGAAGAAATGTCTTATACATCAAATTGAAGGCTGAATCTTTCTCTTTCAAATGATGTATAGCTCGTTGTTTCAATTTGAAATCGATTCCATCGAAGAAATGTTAAAGGATGATGTGTTTGTAACGTTTGAGTAAAATCAAAATAAAAATGATGAAATTGGAAAGATCGTGAAGATCTTATTTTTGAAAATGAAGAAATGTCTCCTATATCAAATTGATGGCTGAATCTTTCTCTTTCAAATGATGTACAACTCGTTGTTTCAATTTGAAATCGATTCCAACGAAGGAATGTTAAAGGATGATGTGTTTTTAACGTTTGAGTAGCATCAAAATAAAATGAATGATTTTGATGAAATTGGAAAAATCGTAAAGATCTTATTTTTGAAAATGAAGAAATGTTTGTTTCAATTTGATTGCAATCCATTAACTTAGTTATAATTTAGTATTCAAATTATTATTAAGTAATTCATCAAAGGAAATCTTGATGGATCTTACAGCAAATTATGTTGATTAAGTAACATCACTAATTTAAAGACAAGAAGATATATTTTAAGATTACGTTACTAAAAAAATTTTTAAACCACTTTTTTTTCGAATTAATTCAAAAAATACAATTTATCAATAAAACACGTCATTTTGCGTGCAATTACTTCCAAGTTTAATTACCCATGAAGTATTCTCACCCGATTCAATAAACATATATCAAGTTGATTGATGTTAGTTGACTCAAATAATTCGCAAGTTAACTTAATATCAGCGCAAACATTTGCGTTCGTTACATACAAGTCTGTTAATGTTAAAGTTGGCTTTTCAACCCTTATAGAATTGAGAGAGTATTGTGTGAAATACAAGTTCAATAAATAGATTTCTGGGAGTTTCAGCATCAATAAGCAAATTTGTTCAGTATTATCGAAACAATTAATTAATTATTGTTCGATTTATCGCTGAAACTGGATAATCTTTAAATAACATTTACGTTTTGTTGAAACATATCTGTTTTGTTCTCGTTTGTATGAATGCGTTTGCTGGTTATTATCGCGGATTTTCCACACATATACACACCCAACCCGGTTTAAGCTCCCCTATTTAACACCGCCGCCTATTTTACTCCCTGTTATTTAACTCCTTCCCCATTCAAACATTAAACTTATCGACGATGCCAGCTGTATTTCTCTTTCTCTCTTGACTTAGCACCTCTCCCCTTTGAGTCTCGAGAGCTACGTTAGCATTCATCGTGGAATGGCAATTCTATTCTATTGCTGCAATAGAAGCTAGCCACCAGGGTATCGTTAACAAAGAGATGGTAGTATATCTTGATTACATTGAAATAATATTAATTTTTTTTTTGGTTGATGGAAAATTTTGATCCATATTTTAATTAGTTTTATGTGCTTCCCAATAATTTATGGAACACAAAAATACGTACCAACATTGGCCATCTAACCATTAAGTACACTTTAGCTCGACCAAAAAATCTGAATTTTCTTAGCCTTTTCAGTTTTCTATTACTGAATCCCATGCCATTCACATTTTTAATTAAATTTAATTATAAAAAAATTATTTCTCAAAAAGATGTGTTAACAACAAATTTTAATTAATAAAAAAATTAATAACTCAGCACTTTTTAATTAAATCTTAAATTAAGATTGCTAAATTTAGTTGGTAACTTATTTATTAATTAAATAATTTTTGTTAACCACGCGGTTTTTGCTAAATTTGGATTTATCTCAGAATAAAAACGGATCGTACAAAGTCCGGCAGACGACTGCACAGGTTTCGTCCGGTTTTCAGCGTTCGGCGCGCGCATCAAATCACCTGAAACGCCACGGAATACTGAAAATCCCGACCAGCCACCACGCAGCCTCTTCGAGGGAAACTTTTACAGACAAGCAACCTGACCTCTGACACGTCTTAACGTCGCCAGAAACTCGCGATGAATCTCCCGGATTATTCCATAACTTTCAAAGAGATTTGCAACACAGCAAGCTTCCCCAGCTTTAACACTAAACATTTTCAAGAACAGTTTTAAATTTAATTCAAACAAAAAAAAATTTTTTTTAGTTAAATTTTAATCAAAATGTTGTTAGCACCTTCTTTGTTAGATTCTTAATTTAAAACCGTTTTTGTTGTTTCTCCAATTTTAATTCTTTTTGGCATTGAGGTGGTTTTCTGGAAGGACATTCCATTAACGAAGGGGTTTAGAAAGTTTTTCTACTAAGACGAGTTAATCTTTCAGTCACAAAAACTCTTAATCCCCTTCTTACAAAAACTAAGCAAACTTATTCGTATAACAAATACAAATAAATAAATAAGATTTAGAAAAGGGTATGAATTATACATCATTTCAAAGATGATGATTCAACCTTCAATTTGATATACAAGATTTTACTTCATTTTCAAAAATACGATCTTCACGATCTTTCCAGTTTCATCATTTTTATTTTGATTCAACTCAAACGTTAAAAACAGATCATCCTTTAACATTTCTTCGGTGGAATCGATTTCAAATTGAAACAACGAGTTATACATCATTTGAAAGAGAAAGGTTCCATCTTCAATTTGATGTATAAGAGAATTCTTCATTTTCAAAAATAAGATCTTCACGTTCTTTCCAATTTCATCATTTTTATTTTGATTCATCTCAAATGTTAAAAACACATCATCCTTTAACATTTCTTCGGTGGAATCGATTTCAAATTGAAACAACGATTTATACATCATTTAAAACAGAGAGGTTCAAGCTTCAATTTGATATAAAAGACATTTCTTCATTTTCAAAAATAAGATCTTCACGTTCTTTCCCAATTTCATCATTTTTATTTTGATGCTACTCAAATGTTAAAAACAGATCATCCTTTAACATTTCTTCGGTGGAATCAATTTCAAATTGAAACAACGAGTTATACATCATTTAAAACAGAAAGGTTCAACCTTCAATTTGATATGCAAGACGTTTCTTCATTTTCAAAAATAAGATCTTCACGATCTTTCCAATTTCATCATTTTTATTTTGATTCAACTCAAATGTTAAAAACACATCATCCTTTAACATTTCTTCGGTGGAATCGATTTCAAATTGAAACAACGAGTTATACTTCATTTGAAAGAAGAAGGTTCAAGCTTCAATTTGATATAAAAGACATTTCTTCATTTTCAAAAATAAGATCTTCACGATCTTTCCAATTTCATCATTTTTATTTTGATTCAACTCAAATGTTAAAAACACATCATCCTCTAACATTTCTTCGGTGGAATCGATTTCAAATTGAAACAACGAGTTATACTTCATTTGAAAGAAGAAGGTTCAAGCTTCAATTTGATATAAAAGACATTTCTTCATTTTCAAAAATAAGATCTTCACGATCTTTCCAATTTCATCATTTTTATTTTGATTCAACTCAAACGTTAAAAACACATCATCCTTTAACATTTCTTCGGTGGAATCGATTTCAAATTGAAACAACGAGTTATACTTCATTTGAAAGAAGAAGGTTCAAGCTTCAATTTGATATAAAAGACATCTCTTCATTTTCAAAAATAAGATCTTCACGTTCTGTCCCAATTTCATCATTTTTATTTTGATGCTACTCAAATGTTAAAAACACATCATCCTTTAACATTTCTTCGGTGGAATCAATTTCAAATTGAAACAACGAGTTATACATCATTTGAAAGAGAAAGGTTCCATCTTCAATTTGATGTATAAGACATTTCTTCAATTTCAAAAATAAGATCTTCACGATCTTTCCAACTTCATCATTTTTATTTTGATGCCACTCAAATGTTAAAAACACATCATCCTTTAACATTTCTTCGGTGGAATCAATTTCAAATTGAAACAACGAGTTATACATCATTTGAAAGAGAAAGGTTCCATCTTCAATTTGATGTATAAGACATTTCTTCAATTTCAAAAATAAGATCTTCACGATCTTTCCAATTTCATCATTTTTATTTTGATGCTACTCAAATGTTAAAAACACATCATCCTTTAACATTTCTTCGGTGGAATCGATTTCAAATTGAAACAACGAGTTATACACCATTTGGAAGAAAAAGTTTCAACCTTTAATTTGATATATAAGACATTTCTTCATTTTAAAAAATGAAGAAATGTCTTATTACTTCTTCCACTACGAAAAAAACTCTTTAAAAGCTTTATGGACCGTTTTTGGAACAGAGATGAAGGGTCAGAGAGGACGTTGAAAGGCTGACTTGATATGGACTATCTTTTTGGTACATCGTAAGTGATGTATCGAAAACATAAGCAGAAAATTGGAGAAGATGAGAAATAATATGACTACATTATTAAAAGATGGAAAGAATAGAAATGAAAAGACCTTTGCTTAGAGTTATAGCAGGATGTAGCCGATAATTGGACATTCGATGTACAGGACAACTTGATAAAGACATCATTACTAACCAATACTCTAAGCTCTTCTCCATAATAATGAAAAATGTCAAAAAAAGAAAGCTTTGGGGAGCGACAATATAATAAATAAGATTATTAAGGTATATGTTGCAGCTGAACCTAAAAATTTGTTAGAATTTGAAGATTCTGACTTTTAAGTCCTGCCTTCAATTCTGCCTTAATTTGATCTTTGGATAAATAATTCTATCTTTCTTCTTCTTTTTTTAGATTTCTAACCCGATAAGTTGTTTACGAAGAATAACATCTATTTAATGAAAATACTGGACCAATGGAGAAAAGAAAGCAGATACTCTGAGTTCTACAAGAATAATTGGCTGTATTGAAAATAGACTTTGGACAGCAATTAGCAAAACCTAAAATTATTGAGGTTTTAAAAAGAATTCCCGATGGATTATAAGAGAGCGAAAGCGGAGTTTTAGAGGCAAGATTGCTAGAATTGTTACAGAAACATATTAGGTGTGGCAAAAATATTTCAAACGCGTCTGTGTAAATTTAAATCAACATCTTCCTCAGACACCTAACCAAAAAAATTCAAAAAGTAGCATCGAGTACTTTTTTTCAAAAATTAGTTTGAATTAATTATCCAAAAATACATCTCTCTTCGTTTTCGTTTCGACTATTTTGCAATCTCCTAAATTGAATTTTAAACAAGTCCCTCAAAAAAACAAAAAAAAAAGATGAAATATAAACGGATCGTCGAAGAAAAAAGAAGATAAAGAGAGAGAGTGTGGATTGAAAACGCAGTCACTGAACGCAATTACGTAACGCGAGGCTCACGTGGAAATGAAAATCCCGCTGGAAAACAATGGCTCGCGGGTTTTTCCCCTTTTGCATCATCGTCGTCGTCGTTTTCAGTGCGTCGTCAAAGGCACATCCATTTTATACAGAGCAATACGAGATGTGTCAGTAGCGGACGAGAAAAATGGACGGATGAGAATGAAAATGGGTGGTAAGAGTGGGCAAACTGGAATTGAATTGCGGTGGCGTTTTCAAAAGAAGGGTAGGTGAAAAAATGTAACCCTTTTGAAGCTTTTTTGCAGTTTGTTTTTCGGTCGTTTCATTTTTGGGTATAAAAGAGTTTTGAAAGTAATAATGTTTATAATAATTTTCGCGAAAATCGTTGAGAAAAAGGACGTTATCGGAATACACTTACCGCCGGGGAATAACTATGGTGTACGTAACCGATTTGACAGTTTTATCGTGAAAATGCCGTTTCCGCGCAGTTCGCGAACTCAGTTAGCTTTAAGTTCGCCATTGGAAGATTTTCCACAGTAAACACATCGATTCTCGAATGGCTATTAGATCTAGGTCATGGTTTTAAAAGTGATTTATTAACCATTATGCTACTCCAAAAATTTTTAGTAAAAGAATATATTAAAAATCATACATTTTGTTATACAAAGTGTTACATTATGTAACTAATTTGCTTATTGATTATTTTACAATAATTGAGTTTGAAAGTGATAACCTATACTTAATAAGTACTTAAGTGTCTATCTGAATCTGTCAGAAATAGATAAGAGTATGGCAGAACATGTCTTAGAAATAGTGCAGTATCAGATAATGAGCAACAATCTTTCTCAATCAATCCTCAAGATACGGTTTTGGAATTTGCTCAGAAGATATCATAATGGATATATCATATAGTAATACCGCTGAGTCAGATAAAAAGTTTCTAGGTGATAGGAAAAGCTCTATGGAGTGCTTCTAGAATAGAGATGATGGGTTTAGCCAGTTGGCACATCGTAACTGATGCATCGAAAACATAAGAAGAAAACTGGAAGAGATGGGAAAAATATGACTACATTAATTAAAAGATGGAAAGAATAGAAATGGAAAGACCTTTGTCTAGAGTTGTAGCAGGATGTGTCAAACAGCGTACCAGATAACTGGGGGTTCGGTGTCTCTCTTCAGCTTTCTCCATAATAATGGAAAATGTGAACAGAGTAGCAAGGAGGAAGATAAAATGATGTCAATATTCGGACAATTGAAGCTTAAGAAAGCTGAGGGAAGCGATAATATAACAAATAAAACTTTTAAGGCAGTTGTTGCAGCTGAATCTGAAAACTTGATAGAGGAATCCAATTGTGTGTTGACCAGTAGTTTCCCGCAGTTTTCTATGTTGATGGAGAAATATCCGAAGAGGAAAAGGCCGGTACAACTTCCTGGAATTTTTTGTCCAAAAGCGTAGGTGTTGTATTGAAAGTAAGGAAGAAGCTACAATTCATCTAGATTCAATTTGGCACATATTAGTAAGCAGGATAAAATGACGATACACTCATAGGTGCGGTGATATAGCTATATATAGCAATTTATGTTATCTTTGTAGAATAGAGGCAAATATTTTTCAATGGGGCTTGGTATAGCTATCAGTAACTGATCAATCATACGTAATTTAAAAGAAATAAAGCTTAATGGCCATGATTGGCTGTAAAACTTAAAATTACAACTTTGGTGTTCTTCACATCAAACGTTCTCTACAGCAACAACTTACTTATATACCTCAGAGATCATATAGTTATTGAAACAATGACTAGAAACCCCTTATTTTAAACAGCTTATAATTTCATTAAGCATAGATTTGATGTAAGAATCAGTTTTGAGAAACTGTCAGTGTCTGAAACATGATAGATATGATTTGCTATCATCTAGCAAACTAAACGATGGAAGGATGGAATAGCAAGAAGAAGAATGTTTATGAAATACTGAAAGTGAAGAAGCTAGATGACTGAAAAGGGGAGAGTGAAGATCGCAAGTTTATTTTTAACATAGCTTATAGCAAAACGTATTGCGGTCTTAGAATGCTGATGACTTAGAAGCGAAAGAAATGAGGAAAAGTATTTAGCAGGATAACCCTGAATCATTTTTTTGTATTCATGTGCAAAATTCAATCAGCGCAAAAAAATATAGCTAATACTAGACCTAACCAAGCCTAACAGTTAGTTTTAAAGCTAGACTAATGACTCTAGCTCTAATTAGTTTTAAAGCTGGGTTGGGTTGGGTTCCATAGAAAAAACCTAAGCGACCATCAAACGATCACCTATGAGTTGAAGAACACCAAGAAAGTTAGAGCAGATGGAAGATAACTACGAAGTATTTTAATAAATTAAAAAAGGACGAGGCAAAACTTTTTAATGAAAATGAAGGCAAGATATGAGGAGGAAGCTGATAAGGTTTAGGGCCAAAGTAGACCTTAAGCAAGAAAGAATATGGACCGAACAGAGCTGGAAGCAACTCTAGAAAACTACAAGATGGCAAAGGCGAACTTTTAAAAGACGATTGACAAAAGCAATAAAGAGAAGTACTACTAAGAAGCTCAAATTAAGGAATCGACCTGCGATCACAAAAGAGACCACGGAACAGCATGTAGCAAAACTTTTCCTGCAGCATAACAAAATAATACACCTCGATACACCAGTCGAGGAAATAAAACTGTTCACAAAAGAAGAATTAATGTCTGCAATAAGTGAAATGAAACCGAGGAAAGTGTCCAGGCCAGACCAGATACTGCCAGAAATGTTGACGGCAATGATTAACCCAAAGGAGTTTCTGGAGGTGTATGATAACTTCCTGAGAAATAGTACATAGTACAAATTGCGACACAGCCGGTAAACTGGTGAAGGGTTTACTGAGAGATAGACTCCAAAGAGAAGCTGATTCAAAGAGTCTTATCCATGAAAACCAATATAGATACCGTAAAGGTAGGTCTACAGTCGATGCAGTAAAGAGAGTACAGGATGAGATAGAAGCTACCAAGAGAAAGGCTTTAAAGAATAGAGAATATTGAAGAGTGGATGTTGAGAGGCTGGGGAGAGACTATCATCTGACACAAGTATTGACGGGACACGTGGTTTTTAAGCTGTATCTACACAAAATCAGAAAGCAAGGTTCAGATAGGTGCTGAATCTGTGATTTAGAAGATACTGCGAAGCACACGATTTTTGTTTGCGAGGAGTTCAGAGAGGAGAGAGAAGTCTGTGAGCGGAAATGTGGAGAGGTCCTAAGCTTAATTGGATGGCCCTTAAAAACATGGCTATCGTAGGAACAGGAAAGGAGGGGGTATTACAATCACCTCCATCCAGGTACTATAGGCCAATAAGCCTTTGCGACACAGCCGGTAAACTGATGGAGGGTTTATTAGAGATAGACTCCAAAGAGAAGCTGATTCAAAGAGTCTTATCCATGAAAACCAATATAGATACCGTAAAGGTAGGTCTACAAGAAAGAAAAAGAGAGAAAGGCTTTAAAGAATAGAGAGCTGTGCGCGATTTGTGGATGCGTTTCAAGATGGAGGTGTCAGCGGATATTTGGTGTAGATGGTGAAGTCGTATCTGTCGGAGAAGGAAGTACTAAAGCACGAAGTCATGAGTGGAGTCCCACAGGGTTCGATTTTATGGGTTCTGTTTTACGACTGGATACTGCGTATAGATTTGGAGGGCGGAGTAGATCTAATCACATATGCTGATGATTTGGTGTTGGTTGTAAAGGGTAAAAGTCCGGCGGAGCTAGAAGACAAAATTTCGTATGCGGTTAGAAGGATGATGATGGAATTGGAAGATATGGGTCTGAAGGTGGTAGTCCATAAAACACAAATAGTTCTGCTTCAGGGACGGAGGTAGATGAGGGAAATGAAGATAAGAATTGGAGAACTGGTGGTTGGAAGTGTGGACAAAGATAAATATCTGAGGGTGTACATGAACACAGATATGTCCATGACGAAACATGTTGTAAACTACACCAAGAAGCAGGCCCAACTGTCTAACATTTTGAGAAGTGTCATGCCAAACGTAGGAAAAATAAGACTGAGAGAGAGGCATAATACAAAGTGATGCTGACGAGCGTTAACAGAAGATTGGCAATGGGTATCATCTCGGACGATCTCGGCGACATCTACGACATCATCGACAATCTTTTAGTGGAAGAAAGAACGCGAACCTATATGAAAGGCAGAGAATAAGACCGAAGGAAGAAAAAGTTAATGGACGAGTGGAAAGCAAGATGGAATAAGATGGACGAGAAAATTGATCCCAAATATTGAAGAATGGATGTTGAGAGGCTGGGGAGAGACTATCATCTGACACAAGCGTTGACGGGACACGTGGTTTTTAAGCTGTATCTACACAAAATCAGAAAGCAAGGTTCAGATAGGTGCTGATTTTGTGATTTAGAAGATACTGCGGAGCATACGATTTTTGACTGCGAGGAGTTTAGAGAGGAGAGAGAAGTCTGTGAGTGAAAATGTGGAGAGGTCTTAAGCTTAATTGGATGGCCATTAAAAACATGGCTATCGTAGGAACAGGAAAGGAGGGGGTATTACAATGTCCCCCATCTAGGTACTAATCCAGGTAATAAAAGTTATAAAAAAGTAACCATGTTTTTGTTAACTTTTAACGACCAATGACGAGAAAGGGTCTTTTCGCGGGGCGATGGAAGCTTCCAATTCTACTCCAGGAGGAAAGAAAGACTACAAAAAAAAAATCACGGAAGGGGAACCCCCCTTTCCTTCATAGTAACATATATACTTTTCAAAACGTAACATAATGTCTGATTTCGTGGTACAGCATGTGACCGAGAGGAGGCACAACGTAGCAGAAGAAGTAGATGAAGAAATAAGAAGTAGACGCTACGAAGAAATACCATTGTGGTGGTTCCAGAGAAGACGAGGAAAGGGGTTTCGTCTTAAGAGAGGTTGGAAACGTTTTTTGATTTAGGTCTGAAGATGCACGACTAAACCGAAACTTTCTAGTAAAGGTATAAGAAATAGTGTTAAGTTTGATATTTACGTTTAACTAAGTACTTTCCCGACGAAAATAAAATTTTATTTCCTTACCTTTCGATAGTGCGAAGCCGAATTTGTATCGGAAATTGAAAACGTATCGACGAAACTGTCGAAACGAACCAGTTTTTTCGGGGGCGCCTTTTTTCTCGGGCATAGCGAACACATAACGACCCCGTTTCTCGGTGGCATCGCAAAATAAAAATCCCCCGAAACGAAAACAACAAAACCCACCCCAAAATCGAATTTTTTCAAAAAAATCACATCAAAATCACCCCCATCACTTTAAATTTTAGCCCGAGCGCCATCGCACGGTTAGTTTCCCAGCTATAAATTTCGCCATCTATCCGGGTTATCCGAACTATCGTATTCGTAGCCGCCGCACTGCTGAAATTCTCTCGTATTATTATCGATTTAAAAAAAAAACTAGGTTTTCGTGTATACCTCGTAACACGTGCGTTGTTTATTTACAATGTCCCTATCGATTTTTGTATTCGGCCGAATTAATTTTTGAAATATCGTTGGCGAGTATGCGGCGTTTTGGCAGCAAAACGCGTTGCAACTTCGATCGTAAATTATCGCATAAACGGCAACTGTTTTACGCTTTGACAGTTTTATACAGATCGTTCAATCTAAACGCTTCAAAAATCTTTTCATTAAAATGAATGTTTCTTAATTTGAAAGTTTAAAATATTAATTAATTTAACTTAACTCAATTTAAATTTAACTTGAACGAAATTGATGCTAAAACGACTCAATCACAACAATAAATTACAACTTGGATGTTTACTTCATGAAACGTTTCAAAATCGATATTGAACTTTCATTCACGTTTTATGTAAAGTTCATTCATAATTTTGTTACCAACTTGTGGAATATCGAATTGAATAAAATTTTTATTTTGGGGTGGAAAACGAAGCTTTTTTAATACTGCTTTTTAGTTAAATGTTAATACTGAAAATCGTGGAAATAGTTTTAATTTGATACTAGTAGGTCAGTTTCGAGACGTTGAAGACATCGTCGTCGACGACGTCTTGGAAATCGATAATTTCCAGGTCCCCGACGGATTGTTGGGGTTCGCTTTCGGCGTTGCAACGTCCACATGCATCACTTTCAGGGATTGTCATGTAGCCCGAGCACCTGAAACCGCCCCGGCATTTCAGTTCGGAAACGCACACGAGACCACCGCACCATCAAACCAACTGTCATTTACAATGCGACAAAACGTGGTGTGGTAAAGGGGGTTGGTGGTGGTGGAAGTGGAAACGATTGGTTTGGTGGCGGCGCCGGTTGTTGGTTTTGAAAGAGGGAAAGGTTGTGTCGTAGCGATTCTACTACAGATGGCGCCGTTGACTAAAACAAAATCGATTCGGATTTTAAAGCTTTAAAAGCTTTTAAAAAATTCATTCTTTTCCGGAACAATTTATTAATTATTAAGTTAGGTTGTTTAATATTTAAAATTCACGACATATAAAGAACTTTAAAACGATTTGATCGTGGGATTTCATGAAAGAAATGATAGGTCTTAATATTACAATGATATTATAACAAAATAAAATAAAATAGTGCTCCTAATTAATAACACAAGCTAGATTGAACTCGAATTACCTAGATATTAAATGACACATATTATACAAACTTAATATCGCCTTTCCGTGAGAGTGGAAGGATGCTCACGAAGAACTAAAAATGTTGATAATCTTTTCTTTTTTTTTGATTGATGATTATAAGAATTCATCAATCAACCGGAAGAAGACATCGATTTGGAGTGGGGTAGCTAGGAATTAAGACGGGGATGTGTCTCCCAAGTTCTGGAGAGTCAACAAAGCTGATTATTATTTTAAACAAAATTACCACGTTTGAACTACAAGTTGAGTTCCTACACTCAATGTACTCAGCATATGCAGGATTCCACACAACTAAAGCAAAATTAAGAATGTCGTTCATACAAGCCATGTATAAGATTTGAAATCCAAACTTATATTCACCTTATTCACCTAGTTCAGAGTTGGATAGAGTAAACTCAAAAGTACATTAAAATTTAAAAAAAATTGAAATTGGTAAATTCAATCCAGACAAAGCTATTAACAAGATTGAAATGATGAGATCCATAGTTTAACCAGTTGAAAGATTAAATCAGTTTTTTTTTCAGTTTTTATTATTATTGCCTGACATGTTTCGGCATAGGAGCCATCATCGGAGGCATCGTCAGACTACATTCCATTATTATTTATAAAACCAGCACACCATTTTTTATCATTATTTCTACGATCAACAAATTTGGTAATATTAAATTGTTTTACACTATCTTATTTCTGATGATGCCTCCGATGATGGCTCCTATGCCGAAACATGTCAGGCAATAACAATAAAAACTGAAACCAAACCAGTAGTATAAAGTATTTTAATTGATTTAATTAACAATTTTGTATGAGTTCTCTTTTGAAAGCATTTCTAGTCTTTTGAAAGCATTTCAAATCATTTGAAAACATTTCAAGTCTCTTGAAAGCATTTTAATTCTCTTGGAAGCTTTTAAAAACTTCTAATAGTAATATTAAGTCTTCCAGAGACAATATCAGGTCTTCTAGATGCAGTATCAAGTCTTGTTGAAGTATTCCAAGTCTTCTGCAGGCAATGTCAAGTTTTCTGGAAGCAGTTCTAGTGTTCTGGCAGCATTTCAAGCCTTTTGGAAGCAGTATCAAGTTATCTAAAATCTGTATCAAGAGTTATGGAAGCAGATCAAGTATTCCAGGAATAGTCAAATCTTTTGAAAGCATTTCAAATCTTCTAGAACCATTATCAAGACTTCTGGAGGTAATCCAAGTCTCCAAGAAGTATTTCAAGTCTTCCAGAAACAATATCAAGACTTCTGGAAGAACTTAAAACTTTTGGAAGTATTTCAAGTATTTTGAAAGTAGTACCAAGTCATCTAGAACTAGTATCAAGTGTTTTAAAAGCAAATCAAATCTTCTAGAAGCAGACTAAGTCTTCTACAAACAGTATCAATTCTTTTGGATGCAATTCAAATCTTCTATAATCAGCATCAAGTCTTTTGGAATAATTTTAAGTATTGTAGGTGCAATATTAAGGATTCAGGAAGTATTTTAAGTCTTCAAGAAGCAGTATCAAGTCTTTTGGAACTAGTACCAAGTCATCTAGAACTAGTATCAAGTGTTTTGAAAGCAAATCAAATCTTCTAGAAGCAGACTAAGTCTTCTACAAACAGTATCAAGTCTTTTGGATGCATTCCATATCGTCTATAATCAGCACCAAGTCTTCTGGAAGTATTTTAAGTTTTCTGGAAATACTTCAAGTATTCTAGAAGCAGTATCAAGTCTTCTGGAAGTATTTAAAGACTTTTGGAAGCATTTCAAGTATTTTGGAAGTAGTACCAAGTTATCTAGAACTAGCATCAAGTGTTTTAAAAGCAAATCAAATCTTCTAGAAGCAGACTAAGTCTTCTACAAACAGTATCAAGTCTTTTGGAATAATTTTAAGTATTGTAGGTGCAATATTAAGGATTCAGGAAGTATTTTAAGTCTTCAAGAAGCAGTATCAAGTCTTTTGGAAGTAGCACCAAGTCATCTAGAACTAGTATCAAGTGTTTTGAAAGCAAATCAAATCTTCTAGAAGCAGACTAAGTCTTCTACAAACAGTATCAAGTCTTTTGGATGCATTCCATATCTTCTATAATCAGCACCAAGTTTTCTAGAAATACTTTAATTTCCTGGAAGTACTTCAAGTATTCTAGAAACAATACCAAGTCTTCTGGAAATATTTAAAGACCTTTTGAAGCATTTCAAGTATTTTGGAAGTAGAATCAAATCAGCTAGAACTAGTATCAAATGTCCTGGAAGAAGATTAAACCTTCTGGAAGCAGATTAAGTCTTCAACAAATAGTATCAAGTCTTATGCATGCATTTCAAATCTTCTACAATTAGCATCAAGTCTTCTGGAAGTATTTTAAGTTTTCTGGAAATACTTCAAGTATTCTAGAAGCAGTATCAAGTCTTCTGGAAGTATTTAAGGACTTTTGGAAGCATTTCAAGTATTTTGGAAGTAGTACCAAGTTATCTAGAACTAGCATCAAGTGTTTTGAAAGCAAATCAAATCTTCTAGAAGCAGACTAAGTCTTCTACAAACAGTATCAAGTCTCTTGGATGCATTCCATATCTTCTATAATCAGCTTCAAGTCTTCTGGATGTATTTCAAGTTTTCTAGAAACACTTCTAGTATTCTAGAAGCAGTATCAAGTTCTCTGGAAGTATTTAAAGACTTTTGGAAGCATTTCAAGTATTTTGGAAATAGTACCAAGTTATCTAGAACTAGCATCAAGTGTTTTGAAAGCAAATCAAATCTTCTAGAAGCAGACTAAGTCTTCTACAAACAGTATCAAGTCTTTTGGATGCAATTCAAATCTTCTATAATCAGCATCAAGTCTCTTGGAATAATTTTAAGTATTGTAGGTGCAATATTAAGGATTCAGGAAGTATTTTAAGTCTTCAAGAAGCAGTATCAAGTCTTTTGGAAGTAGTACCAAGTCATCTAGAACTAGTATCAAGTGTTTTGAAAGCAAATCAAATCTTCTAGAAGCAGACTAAGTCTTCTACAAACAGTATCAAGTCTTTTGAATGCATTCCATATCGTCTAAAATCAGCATCAAGTCTTCTGGAAGTATTTTAAGTTTTCTGGAAATACTTCAAGTATTCTAGAAGCAGTATCAAGTCTTCTGGAAGTATTTAAAGACTTTTGGAAGCATTTCAAGTATTTTGGAAGTAGTACCAAGTTATCTAGAACTAGCATCAAGTGTTTTAAAAGCAAATCAAATCTTCTAGAAGCAGACTAAGTCTTCTACAAACAGTATCAAGTCTTTTGGAATAATTTTAAGTATTGTAGGTGCAATATTAAGGAATCAGGAAGTATTTTAAGTCTTCAAGAAGCAGTATCAAGTCTTTTGGAAGTAGCACCAAGTCATCTAGAACTAGTATCAAGTGTTTTGAAAGCAAATTAAATCTTCTAGAAGCAGACTAAGTCTTCTACAAACAGTATCAAGTCTTTTGGATGCATTCCATATCTTCTATAATCAGCACCAAGTTTTCTAGAAATACTTTAATTTCCTGGAAGTACTTCAAGTATTCTAGAAACAATACCAAGTCTTCTGGAAATATTTAAAGACCTTTTGAAGCATTTCAAGTATTTTGGAAGTAGAATCAAATCAGCTAGAACTAGTATCAAATGTTCTGGAAGAAGATTAAACCTTCTGGAAGCAGATTAAGTCTTCAACAAACAGTATCAAGTCTTATGCATGCATTTCAAATCTTCTACAATCAGCATCAAGTCTTCTGGAAGTATTTTAAGTTTTCTGAAAATACTTCAAGTATTCTAGAAGCAGTATCAAGTCTTCTGGAAGTATTTAAAGCCTATTGGAAGCATTTCAAGTATTTTGGAAGTAGTACCAAGTTATCTAGAACTAGCATCAAGTGTTTTGAAAGCAAATCAAATCTTCTAGAAGCAGACTAAGTCTTCTACAAACAGTATCAAGTCTTTTGGATGCATTCCATATCTCCTATAATCAGCTCCAAGTCTTCTGGATGTATTTTAAGTTTTCTAGAAACACTTCTAGGATTCTAGAAGCAGTATCAAGTCCTCTGGAAGTATTTAGAGACTTTTGGAAGCATTTCAAGTATTTTGGAAGTAGTACCAAGTTATCTAGAACTAGTATCAAGTGTTTTGAAAGCAAATCAAATCTTCTAGAAGCAGACTAAGTCTTCTACAAACAGTATCAAGTCTTTTGGATGCAATTCAAATCTTCTATAATCAGCATCAAGTCTTTTGGAATAATTTTAAGTATTGTAGGTGCAATATTAAGGATTCAGGAAGTATTTTAAGTCTTCAAGAAGCAGTATCAAGTCTTTTGGAAGTAGTACCAAGTCATCTAGAACTAGTATCAAGTGTTTTGAAAGCAAATCAAATCTTCTAGAAGCAGACTAAGTCTTCTACAAACAGTATCAAGTCTTTTGAATGCATTCCATATCGTCTATAATCAGCATCAAGTCTTCTGGAAATATTTTAAGTTTTCTGGAAATACTTCAAGTATTCTAGAAGCAGTATCAAGTCTTCTGGAAGTATTTAAAGACTTTTGGAAGCATTTCAAGTATTTTGGAAGTAGTACCAAGTTATCTAGAACTAGCATCAAGTGTTTTGAAAGCAAATCAAATCTTCTAGAAGCAGACTAAGTCTTCTACAAACAGTATCAAGTCTTTTGGATGCATTCCATATCTTCTATAATCAGCTCCAAGTCTTCTGGATGTATTTTAAGTTTTCTAGAAACACTTCTAGTATTCTAGAAGTAGTATCAAGTCCTCTGGAAGTATTTAGAGACTTTTGGAAGCATTTCAAGTATTTTGGAAGTAGTACCAAGTTATCTAGAACTAGTATCAAGTGTTTTGAAAGCAAATCAAATCTTCTAGAAGCAGACTAAGTCTTCTACAAACAGTATCAAGTCTTTTGGATGCAATTCAAATCTTCTATAATCAGCATCAAGTCTTTTGGAATAATTTTAAGTATTGTAGGTGCAATATTAAGGATTCAGGAAGTATTTTAAGTCTTCAAGAAGCAGTATCAAGTCTTTTGGAAGTAGTACCAAGTCATCTAGAACTAGTATCAAGTGTTTTGAAAGCAAATCAAATCTTCTAGAAGCAGACTAAGTCTTCTACAAACAGTATCAAGTCTTTTGAATGCATTCCATATCGTCTATAATCAGCATCAAGTCTTCTGGAAATATTTTAAGTTTTCTGGAAATACTTCAAGTATTCTAGAAGCAGTATCAAGTCTTCTGGAAGTATTTAAAGACTTTTGGAAGCATTTCAAGTATTTTGGAAGTAGTACCAAGTTATCTAGAACTAGCATCAAGTGTTTTGAAAGCAAATCAAATCTTCTAGAAGCAGACTAAGTCTTCTACAAACAGTATCAAGTCTTTTGGATGCATTCCATATCTTCTATAATCAGCTCCAAGTCTTCTGGATGTATTTTAAGTTTTCTAGAAACACTTCTAGTATTCTAGAAGTAGTATCAAGTCCTCTGGAAGTATTTAGAGACTTTTGGAAGCATTTCAAGTATTTTGGAAGTAGTACCAAGTTATCTAGAACTAGTATCAAGTGTTTTGAAAGCAAATCAAATCTTCTAGAAGCAGACTAAGTCTTCTACAAACAGTATCAAGTCTTTTGGATGCAATTCAAATCTTCTATAATCAGCATCAAGTCTTTTGGAATAATTTTAAGTATTGTAGGTGCAATATTAAGGATTCAGGAAGTATTTTAAGTCTTCAAGAAGCAGTATCAAGTCTTTTGGAAGTAGTACCAAGTCATCTAGAACTAGTATCAAGTGTTTTGAAAGCAAATCAAATCTTCTAGAAGCAGACTAAGTCTTCTACAAACAGTATCAAGTCTTTTGAATGCATTCCATATCGTCTATAATCAGCATCAAGTCTTCTGGAAGTATTTTAAGTTTTCTGGAAATACTTCAAGTATTCTAGAAGCAGTATCAAGTCTTCTGGAAGTATTTAAAGACTTTTGGAAGCATTTCAAGTATTTTGGAAGTAGTACCAAGTTATCTAGAACTAGCATCAAGTGTTTTGAAAGCAAATCAAATCTTCTAGAAGCAGACTAAGTCTTCTACAAACAGTATCAAGTCTTTTGAATGCATTCCATATCGTCTATAATCAGCATCAAGTCTTCTGGAACTATTTTAAGTTTTCTGGAAATACTTCAAGTATTCTAGAAGCAGTATCAAGTCTTCTGGAAGTATTTAAAGACTTTTGGAAGCATTTCAAGTATTTTGGAAGTAGTACCAAGTTATCTAGAACTAGCATCAAGTGTTTTGAAAGCAAATCAAATCTTCTAGAAGCAGACTAAGTCTTCTACAAACAGTATCAAGTCTTTTGGATGCATTCCATATCTTCTATAATCAGCTCCAAGTCTTCTGGATGTATTTTAAGTTTTCTAGAAACACTTCTAGTATTCTAGAAGTAGTATCAAGTCCTCTGGAAGTATTTAGAGACTTTTGGAAGCATTTCAAGTATTTTGGAAGTAGTACCAAGTTATCTAGAACTAGTATCAAGTGTTTTGAAAGCAAATCAAATCTTCTAGAAGCAGACTAAGTCTTCTACAAACAGTATCAAGTCTTTTGGATGCATTCCATATCTTCTATAATCAGCATCAAGTCTTTTGGAATAATTTTAAGTATTGTAGGTGCAATATTAAGGATTCAGGAAGTATTTTAAGTCTTCAAGAAGCAGTATCAAGTCTTTTGGAAGTAGTACCAAGTCATCTAGAACTAGTATCAAGTGTTTTGAAAGCAAATCAAATCTTCTAGAAGTAGACTAAGTGTTCTACAAACAGTATCAAGTCTTTTGGATACATTCCATATCTTCTATAATCAGCACCAAGTTTTCTGGAAGTAATTTGTTTTCTGGAAGTACTTCAAGTATTCTAGAAACAATACTAAGTTTTTTGAAAATATTTAAAGACTTTTTGAAGCATTTCAAGTATTTTGGAAGCAGAATCAAATCAGCTAAAACTAGTATCAAATGTTCTGGAAGAAGATTAAACCTTCTGGAAGCAGATTAAGTCTTCAACAAATAGTATCAAGTCTTATGCATGCATTTCAAATCTACAATCAGCATCAAGTCTTCTGGAAGTATTTCAAGTTTTCTGGAAGTACTTCAAATATTCTAGAAGCAGTATCAAGTCTTCTGAAATAACTTCAAGTATTGTAGGTACAGTATTAAGTCTTCTGGAAGCATTTTAAGTCATTTAGAGGCAGTATCATGTTTTTTGGAAGCAGATTAAGTCTAATAAAAGCAATATTTAATCTTCTCGAAGCATTTCAAGTTTTCTGGAAGCGTTTCAATCTTTCATTTTATACAACATTTAGATGTATTTCAAATCTGACGACACTAAATTTAATTCAAAGGAAAGACAGCAAAACTTAATCAATAATAATTCTAGAAGCAGTTTCAATTCAAACCGCAATTTCAATCCAGATAAAATTATTAACAGTTTTAGTAAAGCCAGAGATTTTTACAGACAATTTCGAGAGCTTTAGAACTTCGTCGCAAATTCCGAAAATATTTTTGATTGTGGGAATGGTACAACGATTACTCAATATCTTATTAAGATATAATAATCCTTTTTTTAAATATTAAAGTGTCACGAACAAGATTATTAATAAGCTTCTTATAAATTGATCCAAATAATCTCTTATGTCGATCAACTTTCTATCTCGTTCTATACAACGCCGACCCAACAAGTTCAAATTTAGGTCACCTTTCATTGCGGTCGAAATCATCGGTCTCATTTTCAAAATTTTACTTATTGACGATTTGTGTAACCTTCGCGAGGACATTTAAAATTCCGTGGAAAAAGTGACCAAGCGGGCGTGGTGGGCAACTAAATCCAGTTTGCCGTCTTCGCAGTTACAACATTGTTTTGGTATAAAAAGTCCGCCCGCCGAATTCCAAAGCAGAAGTCGCTTGGGTTTCGATATAGCAACACCAACAAGAATAACAATGAAAGTAAGGACACAATTATTCTTAAAGTGTAATTTTTTTAAAATAATTTTTCTTATAGATCTTTATTCTCGCCGCTATCTTGGCTTATGCCAAAGCTGGAGTTATTAGTTCTTACGCCGCAGCTCCTTTAGCTTATGCAGCCCCAGCTGTCCATGCTTATGCTGCACCAGTTCACACTTACGCAGCTTCATCTCCAATTACTTATGCTAAAACAATCTCTCCAGTTACTTACAGCGCCCCACTTGTTAAAACTGTAGCCCCAGTTGTTGCCAAAACCATCGTAAATGAAGAATATGACCCTAATCCACAATACTCATACGGATATGATGTCCAAGATGGACTCACCGGAGACTCAAAAAGCCAAAGTGAAACTCGCAATGGCGATGTCGTCCAAGGATCTTACTCCTTAACCGACCCAGATGGCACCAGAAGAACCGTCGATTACACCGCTGACCCCATTCACGGATTCAACGCGGTTGTACGCAAAGAACCTTTGGCCGTTGTTGCTAAAGTTGCAGCCCCAGTTGTTGCTAAAGTCGCCACCCCCGTTGTTGCTAAAGTAGCTTATGCTGCCCCCATCGCAAAAGTTGCCGCACCCGTAACTTATTACCACTAAGAATCTTGTGAATTGACTTTGTACATATGTATTTATTTTTGACGTTTTAGTAAAGAGATAATTGCAAAAAATGTTTTTTTTTCACAATATTTCCTACTCATGAATCATTAATTACGCAGAGAGGGATACACTCGACTCTATGATAATATTGACGTAACTTTGATAGACCAACAACATTTGTGAACCGTCCATCGATAGATGATTGAGTATTTAAATATTAAATTTAAAATTAATTGGAGCGATCTATTTTGTGTGGTACTATAATACATTTAAAATTGGCATAAAATTAGTTAAAACGACTAAGTAAACCTAATATACAATTAAATAGTAATGAAAAATTACTAATTTTGTGTATGTGGGTGTATAGATACTTTTAAAACACCCATTTTTCTGACACCCGATTTCTTTCTCAAAATTGCTCAGAAGCGCAAAATTCTCGTTATGAAAATAATACTATCCCACAAATACATGTATCACAAAAGAAAACCTAATAAAAAAAGAAAAGAAGAAATAGAAAGTTGTGATGAATAAAGATGATAACAACGAGTTTGTAGAATTTGGTGATACTATAATTTCAACCGC
The DNA here is from genome assembly GCA_036711965.1 of Onthophagus sagittarius. Taxonomy (NCBI): domain Eukaryota; kingdom Metazoa; phylum Arthropoda; class Insecta; order Coleoptera; family Scarabaeidae; genus Onthophagus; species Onthophagus sagittarius. Next base: position 16,704,268 of record JASERS010000010.1, on the reverse strand, counting down.
CGATGATAACGTAAGAAAGATGAAGAAGAATAAAACGATAAAGCTGAAGAAGATGAAGAAAGAAGATGCCCACTTCAGTTCACAACGTGTAAAAAATGAAGACCAATACAAATGGGTTACTGAAGGCGGGAAAAAAATAGATTGCACTCAAAACCACGATGACGACCAAGAAATCATAAAACCGATGAAGGTAACGAAGATAAAAAAGTTTGAAGATTGATTGATAATAATAATATTCCGATATTGACCGGAAAATCGTGTAACGATTGAAATGCAACCAAATATTGAAGACTAATTAGGCAGATTGCAAAAATCAAAGATATCCAGAACGTTAGATCTAAGAATCTAAGAATCTAGAAAGATAATCAGGAGTTTTGGTTTGGAATGATTCAGAAGGAGAGCTTTGAAAAACTGTAGATTATATTGTCGGACTGCCCATCCTTATAGATCTACCAAAGTAGATCAAAAAGCGAAGATGATCAAAAGTTAAAGCACTCTAGTTACGAATTAAAGGTGCTAGCTATCGTTAAAGGCGTTAAAAGGTTCATTTACTAAAACTTTACAGAAAAAGGAGCTATGTACCAGAGTTAAGATGTAAGATGGGCACTTTTCCTGGAGAAGTTTCGGTATGTATGTATGTATGGAGTGAGGAGTGCGTATTTTATACGCGGCACCTAGGCCACAACGGGCCCCTTGTACACGACTCCCTCTAAGAGGTTTGAGATGTTAAATGCGAGTATAACTCGATTTTTGGCTGATTCCGCTTCCTGACCGACCCCCCACCAAACCGGGCGTGCTATGGCACAGGCCCAATGTGGGTTCGCCCCTGTCAGGTGCCGCTCCAGGAGTACCACATCCTCGTGGACCCGAACGAGGTGCAGGCCTCCAGGGCGCTAACGCGCATTCAGCCATTTTTGTTCAAACCCCTTACACACATAGTGATAACGACAGCCAGAGATGAATGACTGGTTGCCGGGACCGACGGCTTAACGTCCCCTCCGAAGGACGGGGGGCGACCCAACGTGATTACACCGGGATACGAACCCGGGACGTCTGCGTGTTAACTCGAGAGTTAACACGCTGAGCCATTGCGCCCCCCCAAGTTTCGGTATATTACCAGTTATTACTCAATGATGTTAATTTTCATCAAAGGTACAAGAGATCGAATTGAGAAGGCTCAAAAATCAGATGACAAGCTGAAGCTAATTTTTGATTTACTTGAAAATGATCCATATGAAAACTATGCTATTGAAGATAAAGTGTAAAAATGATGACTGATGATGAAAAAAATCTTGTAGTCAGAGAGATCATCAAGAAATATCACGATCACAATGGACACTTAGATTTAAAGAAAATGAATCCTTAAACAAGAATTTTGGATTTCAAAACATAGAATATCAAAAATAGAAAAATTTGTCTTACGATTAGTATAACGTATGATACACATTATACTAGAAGCTCTAAGATCGAAGAAATGTACAACAGGCTACTAGAAAAGGAAATGTGAAGTTCCTTGGGAAATGGAAAAGAGATAGTTTGGTCATTGAGAACTCATTGAGAAGCTAGATTCTATGCAGGGAAAAAAGTACAGAACTCTGTGCCTACTTAACACATATGGTAAGATCTATGAGACGGTGATCATAAATAGAATAAGCTTGAAAGTCGAAGAGATGGGAGAAATGTCCAAAGTCCAATTTGGATTCATAAAAAGCAAATTTACGGGGTACGCGATAGAGAAATTATTGAAAGAGGCAAAAAAGTGTGAAAAGTTTAGAAGAGGCAAAAAGAAGAAATGCCTAATGATTGTTATAGATGTGAAAAACACATTCGGAACTGCTCCATGGGGAAAAATTATAAATCCACTGTAAAATAGAAAAGTGTCTCCGTACATGGTGAGGGTAATCAATGACTATCTTAACGAAAGGTACAGCGATTTTCAAGAACATCTTTTTTGACGAGCTAATGGAAAGGAGGCTGCTTAATAGCTTATGCAGATGATTTAGCCATAGTGGTCTCAGGATAGAGCCTGGAAGGTTACAAAGGGTACTCAACGAGATAGTGCGCACCATGGAAGAGATGGGTCTACAGATTGCTCCAGGGAAGACAGAGATGGTGATGTTGAGAAACAGAAAGAAAACAAGATGTGTTAAGGGATTGGAAATCAGATCAACCGACTCACTGAAGTTGTTAGGAGTCATACTGGGTAAAGATGGCAAATGGAGAAGACATATACAGGCTACGGCCATTAAGACCGAAAAAATTGTGCAGGCACTGCAAAGAATCATGGGTTTTACATACGGTGTCGGTCCAGCCAAGAGACGACTTATAGGTGCGACGATATTCTTAAAGCTCCTCTATGCTTGTCGAGCATGGAGAGAAGAACATGGGAGGTTTGCACAAAGTACAGAGGGATATATTAATTACAATATATTAACTCCAAATCATAGCAAATTCCATGCCAATAAATTTGAGAATTATGGAATCTGCGGCAAAGTGAAAAGGAAGATAGGAAACGAGTAAAGAAAAGGTGGAGGCTATAGTGAAGTGGGAAAGATGGCGTAAATTCACGCGAAAAGCAGAGTGGACCAAGAAGTTGATAAGGGACTTAAAGTGTTGAATCTTGAATCTGAAAAGTTTATCTCTATAAGTATAAGAGAAGTTCCACTGAGACATGTGCATACTATGAGAAAAAAGATGATGTAGAGCACACCATCTACAACTATATAAGATGGACAGAAAGAAAGACGCTGAATATATATGCTGGACCAAGAAGAAAAGTGGTAACTTATAGCTGGTTACATCAGAGCCATATTGGCATAGAAGGAGAAGGAAGAGAAGCAGACACAGAAGGAAGCTCATCAGGATGGGGTATACGAGGTACAGGGAGAGTGAACCTTTGAGAGAGGGCTTTTGAAAGAATATCAGGACAAGATTGGGGGATCATGCCCCCTTTTGCCGGTATGTATCATTAAGATTGCAAACCAAAAAAGTTTGTGGCTGAAAAAAAGAAGAAACTGAAGGAGGCAAAAGGATGGATCTTCTCGCTATGAATGCTAGTTATAAATAAAAAGCTTTTGGTGTGTTTTATTATGGTAGACTGAAGAGGAAAAGAGCGACAAGAGAAGGAGCCAAATTGAATTAGATTGGACTTGACAAAACGTGACAGCGTATTTCCGGTCTTCCGAAAAGGATGTTTTTGGGAAAGGGGTTATTTTGACAATCTATCACTATCAGGCCGCTCAAGAACTCAGGCCTGGTGTCTGGTAGCAAATTTTTCCCCAACCTCTTCGTTTTTAGACATAACCAAACCCAACCCAACCCAACAAAGTTTCAGAACTAACACTAGACCTACAATTAGAAACATTAGGGTTTAACCGCACGTCTCTTAAGAAGGCTTAAACCTTAACGTTTTTAGTTCTAGGTCCAGTATTAGTTCAGAAACTAGGTTGGGTTGGGTACGATAAAACCGAAATGGTTTTAGTTCTAGGTGTAGTGTTAGCATTATTATCAGTATTAGCTCTACTTGTACTTGTTATTTGGTTTTAGATTCTTGTATATTTGTATCGAACTAAAACTGGAACTAACACTAGATCTAGAACTAGAAAGATGCATATTATTATTGCATTAGTTCTGAAATTAGAATGGGTTGGGTTCCATCTCAAGAGATGCAAGGCAAAACCCAATGTTTTAAGTTCTAGGTCTAGTGTTAACTTTAGTGTTGGTATTAGCTCTAATTTTGCTGTTATTTGGTCTTAGATTATTGCATACTTGCATCGAACTAAAACTAGAAAGGTTTGGTTTAAAAAAGGTTCGTCTAAAGACGCACGGCTAAACCTGAATCTTTCTAGTTCTAGGTCTAGTGTTAGTTCTAGTTTTAATTCCTGTTTAACTCTAGATTGTTTTAAATTTTTCTGGGACTACAAATATGACTAATACTATATCTACAACCCAGCTTTAGAACTAACACTAGAACTTGAAACATTGGGTTTTATCTTGCAACTCTTAAGATGGAACCCAACCCAATCTAGTTTCAGAACTAAAACTAGACCTCGAACTAGAAACATTAGAGTTTAGCCGCACGTCTCTTAAGACGGCTAAACTCTAATATTTCTAGTTCTAGGTCTAGTATTAGTTCTGAAACTAGATTGGGTTGGGTTCCATCTCAAGAGATGGAATTGTATTCGCGCTAAGGAGAAAATGCGTAAGAAATATAAACAATACAAATCGGTACATTTTTTATATGAATATAGGCATTTTAGAACCTTATCAAAACAACTTATAAATAAAGCTTACACTTCATATATAAGCTCAGTTAAAAATTCTTTATGTTCCGATCCCAGGAGTTTTTGGACATTTATACGATCTCGAAAGGGTAATACACGCATTCCCGGCATTATGAAGAGAGACAATGTGGAATTTACTACAGGTCAAAGCATCGTTGATGCTTTTGCAGATTACTTTAGTTCAGTTTATATTCGATCAGACCCTGTGAACGATAATGTAAATGTCGACCATTCCCATCATAACCTACTGTCCATTGACTGCTTCACATTGGAGGAGGTTGTTGACGCATTGAAGCATGCTAAAAATGCCAGTACTGCCGGAGTAGATGGGATTCCAAGTTTCATCTTAAGGGACTGTGATTCCATTTTAGCCAAGCCGCTCCTCAAGATCTTCAATTTAATATTGGCTACCTCTACATTTCCATCCATATGGAAGCAATCTTTCGTCTGTCCAATTTTAAAGAAGGGCAACGCGTCGGAAATAGTGAACTACAGACCTATTTCGTTGCTGTGCGGCTTTTCCAAGACTTTTGAGAGTATTCTCTTCAAGCATATCTCATTCCACTTAAAAACCTGGTTAAGCCCCTACCAGCATGGTTTTGTTTCTGGACGTTCTACCGTCACAAATCTCTCCTGCTTCACTCAATATACGGCAGATATCGTTGATACTAGAGGTCAAGTCGACGCTATATATTTGGACTTTCAGAAGGCCTTTGATCAACTGGACCATTTCATCTTGCTTAACAAACTGCATAATCTTGGATTTGGTGCAACACTGGTACTGTTAATGAAATCTTACTTACTGGGTCGTCAGCAGTGTGTTCGTTACGGAAGCTTCATCTCTGAGGGTATTTCTCCGACTTCAGGTGTTCCGCAGGGTTCCAACCTTGGACCACTACTTTTTCTGGCATTCATCAACGATTTAACGGATGTGTTGGCCTGTGAAAAGCTTTTGTTTGCGGATGACCTCAAAATTTTTTCGTCCATAAACGATGTTACTGATTGTGAGCGCCTACAAAGTGATCTTGTGCGAGTGCAGGAATGGTGCTGGTGTAATCGCTTATCCGTTAATGCATCGAAATCTTTTACCATGACTTTTACTAAGAAGTTAGGCGCGGTTAACTATGTGTATTACTTAAACGATCAACCGTTAAAATCGGAGTCTAAGTGCCGTGACCTTGGTGTTCTGTTCGATTGTGGTCTTACGTTTAATGAACACATTATAACCCTTGTTACCAAGTGCTACAATATTTATGGTTTTATAGTTCGTAATGGTAGGGAGTTATCTGTGCAATGCTTGTGCTCTTTGTTTTGTGCGCTGATTAGATCACGTTTAGAATATGCCGCAACTGTCTGGTCCCCTTTTTACATATAGTATAAAACCATACTTGAGTCGATTCAAAGATCCTTTTTAAAATACTTATGCTTCCGTTCTGAATTTGTATACCCGCCTCGCGGCTTAGACTACAACCTACTTTTATCGAGATTTAATTTCCTTTCTTTACGGCAACGCAGGGTAGTCGCCACTATCAAATTTTTGTACAAGCTCTTGCAGGGAGATATAGATTGCAGCTGGTTATTGGGTAGATTATTATTTGTTGTGCCTAGGCTAAATTCGCGTACAAATGTTATATTTTATAATTATTATAGTCGGACTAATTTATTACGCAAATCCCCTATCTCGCTCATGTGTGAATATGCTAACCGAGTGGCCACACTGTGATCTATTCTTTGATTCTTTGAGCACCGTGATCGGGGTTGCTGTCGAGTTTGCTTAACATGTTTCGTTGATTATTTATTAATGTTATTTGCTCTTTGTTGTTTTTTTGGCTTTTTGGTACTATGTTTAATATTTGTAATATAGTGTATTGTTTATATCGCTATAAGTATGCGCTTACATTTATATTTTTTTGAATTATGTTATTGATTTCCTGTAACTAGGTGGTGTAAACCTGTAGGAAATAAAGGATTATTATTATTATTATTATTATTAAGAGATGTAAGGCAAAACCCAATGTTTCAAGTTCTAGGTCTGGTGTTAACTTTAGTGTTGGTATTAGCTCTAATCTTGCTGTTATTTGGTCTTAGATTATTGCATACTTACATCGAACTAAAACTAGAACTAACACTAGACCTAGAACTAGAATGGTTTGATTTAGCCGTGCGTCTTCAGATGCACAGCTAAACCGGAATCTTTCTAGTTCTAGGTCTAGTGTTAGTTCTAGTTTTAATTCTTGTTTAATTCTAGATTGTTTTAAATTTTTCTGGGACTACAAATATGACTAATACTAGATTTACAACCCAGCTTCAGAACTAACACTAGAACTTGAAACATTGGGTTTTATCTTGCAACTCTTAAGATGGAACCCAACACAATCTAGCTTCAGAACTAAAACTAGACCTCCAACTAGAAACATTAGAGTTTAGCCGCACGTCTTTTAAGACGGCTAAACTCTAATATTTCTAGTTCTAGGTCTAGTATTAGTTCTGAAACTAGATTGGGTTGGGTTCCATCTCAAGAGATGCAAGGCAAAACCCAATGTTTCAAGTTCTAGGTCTGGTGTTAACTTTAGTGTTGGTATTAGCTGTAATCTTGGTGTTATTTGGTCTTAGATTATTGCATACTTACATCGAACTAAAACTAGAACTAACACTAGACCTAGAACTAAAAAGGTTTGGTTTAGCCGTGCGTCTTCAGATGCACAGCTAAACCGGAATCTTTCTAGTTCTAGGTCTAGTGTTAGTTCTAGTTTTAATTCTTGTTTAACTCTAGATTGTTTTAAATTTTTCTGGGACTACAAATATGACTAATACTAGATCTACAACCCAGCTTCAGAACTAACACTAGAACTTGAAACATTGGGTTTTATCTTGCACCTCTTAAGACGGAACCCAACCCAATCTAGCTTCAGAATTAAAACTAGACCTCGAACTAGAAACATTAGAGTTTAGCCGCACGTCTCTTAAGACGGCTAAACTCTAATATTTCTAGTTTTAGGTCTAGTATTAGTTCTGAAACTAGATTGGGTTGGGTTCCATCTCAAGAGATGCAAGGCAAAACCCAATGTTTTGAGTTCTAGGTCTGATGTTAACTTTAGTGTTGGTATTAGCTCTAATCTTGCTGTTATTTGGTCTTAGATTATTGCATACTTGCATCGAACTAAAACTAGAACTAACACTAGACCTAGAACTAGAAAGATTCAGGTTTAGCCGTGCGTCTAAAGACGCACGGCTAAACCAAACCTTTCTAGTTCTAGGTCTAGTGTTAGTTCTAGTTTTAATTCCTGTTTAACTCTAGATTGTTTTAAATTTTTCTGGGACTACAAATATGACTAATACTAGATCTACAACCCAGCTTTAGAACTAACATTAGAACTTGAAACATTGGGTTTTATCTTGCACCTCTTAAGATGGAACCCAACACAATCTAGTTTCAGAACTAAAACTAGACCTCCAACTAGAAACATTAGAGTTTAGTCGCACGTCTTTTAAGACGGCTAAACTCTAATATTTCTAGTTCTAGGTCTAGTATTAGTTCTGAATCTAGATTGGGTTGGGTTCCATCTCAAGAGATGCAAGGCAAAACCCAATGTTTCAAGTTCTAGGTCTGGTGTTAACTTTAGTGTTGGTATTAGCTGTAATCTTGCTGTTATTTGGTCTTAGATTATTGCATACTTACATCGAACTAAAACTAGAACTAACACTAGACCTAGAACTAGAAAGATTCAGGTTTAGCCGTGCGTCTGAAGACGTCTGAAGACGCACGGCTAAACCTAAATCTTTCTAGTTCTAGGTCTAGTGTTAGTTCTAGTTTTAATTCTTGTTTAACTCTAGATTGTTTTAAATTTTTCTGGGACTACAAATATGACTAATACTAGATCTACAACCCAGCTTCAGAACTAACACTAGAACTTGAAACATTGGGTTTTATCTTGCACCTCTTAAGACGGAACCCAACCCAATCTAGCTTCAGAATTAAAACTAGACCTCGAACTAGAAACATTAGAGTTTAGCCGCACGTCTCTTAAGACGGCTAAACTCTAATATTTCTAGTTCTAGGTCTAGTATTAGTTCTGAAACTAGATTGGGTTGGGTTCCATCTCAAGAGATGCAAGGCAAAACCCAATGTTTCAAGTTCTAGGTCTGGTGTTAACTTTAGTGTTGGTATTAGCTCTAATCTTGCTGTTATTTGGTCTTAGATTATTGCATACTTGCATTGAACTAAAATTAGAACTAACACTAGACCTAGAACTAGAAAGGTTTTAGAAAACTTTCTAGTTCTAGGTCTAGTGTTAGTTCTAGTTTTAATTTTTATTAAATGTTAAACTGCTTTAACTTTTTCTGAAACTAAAAGTATAACTAATACTAGACCTACAACTCAGTTTCAAAACTAGCACTAAACTTAGAGGTAGAAACATTATGGTTTAGCCGTACGTCTTTTAAGACGGCAAAACCTTAATGTTTCTAGTTGTAGGTTCAGTATTAGTTTAGAAAGTAAGTTGGGTTGGGTTGGGTTCGGTTCTTTCTTAAGAAACGTACGATTAAACCCAAATTTTTTTAGTTCTACGTCAACTCTAGTATACTTTAGCTCTAGAGTACTGGTGGATCAAATTTTCCATCCGAACACAAGAATATCTTACATTGCGTCGGGTTGGGTTGGACTAATTTAGAAATATTTTACATCAAAATGTAAAATAATTAGTTAACTTAAATATACAGAATATAAAATTAGTGTTTTTTTAATATATTCAATGTAATATTTATACTAAGTTTGAAAAATCAATAATTTTTTTCCTCTTTGTAACTCGATCTAGGAACATATTGCCGATAAACTAAACATGTTAGAGAGAAATTTTGTGAATAAAAATTGTTGTTTAAACAAATAAAACGTTATTATAAGCCAAAGCGGATAAAATCCGAAATATTTGGAATTTGAGGTATTTAATATCGAATAGATGAGCGTGATATTAAAAAAATTGTTCATCATAAATCAGAATCAAGAATCATTGCTTATTTTAGATTAATAAACCATCAAACCCCAAATAAATTTAACTATATAACATCATATTTGAATTTTTCAAAAAATATTTATTATATTTTCAAGTTAAAGAAAGAAATAAAAAAAATAATCAGCAAAATCCAGATGGAGATTAATTTAGATTAGATTACTATTAGCTACCTAAATATAATAAATTTGGAATTTGAAATAAAATCAAAATCGCACGATATAATAATATTGATTTAAATTAAAGTTGCTTTTGATGTAGCAAAAAATTTGTTTATTATTTAATTATTTTTAGACTTTTTCGAACAGAGAAATAAAATTTTTATGCCATAATTTGAGATAAAACGATAATTGATTAAGTTACGAAGTTTAGTTTTAAACTGCTTATAATCGTATACAACGTTTATAAATTATCACACCTAATAACAATTTTAAATTATTTGATTACAATATTTTAACGTCAAAAACGCGTATGAATAAACAAAGTGTTAAATTTAAAAGATGTTTCAAATTTATTACGACTTGACAAGTCTGTCAAAACACTTTTTTAAGCTTAAATGAAAAAAAAATCAATTTTTTTTATTATGTTTTCAGGTTAATGGAAAGAGTGTCTCGTGTGTTTATTGACACGTTAATCCGCGAAATCCCGATGGAGATTTGCCAGAGCAATATTATTTTGAGTCGTCCGGAGATGCCTTGGCACGTCTACTCTCAAAAAGCAAATTTTTGAATACAACCAGACGGTTATTGTTATAATTCCGACGACCTGCGGTTCTATTTGACTCTCCGCACCCACTATTTTAATTCTTTTCAGTTGGAAATATTTTCGGGATCACGAGATTCCAAACAAAACCGTTGCCAAAAACTTTCCAATCCTTTTTTTCGGTTATAAACGTTCCAATTACGTAAATTCCGTTCAAAAAAAACGTTGAATTATTACTTAATCTAACCTAAATACCTTTTTAAAATTTTAAAATTTAAAAAATAAAAAAGGATTTTTTAACTCAAGTAACTTTAAAATTCTCTCTTTAAATAAAAAAGTTCTGTTTGAAACGGAAGTGAGTATATCATCAAAGTTGGTGCGAGTTAAAAGTAAGTTGGGGTATTTTAATATTAAATGCCACTTTAAATCTTTGTTCAAAGATCTTAAAGTGAACTATAAAAAATTTTGAACGTTTTAGGATCATTTTTACTTTTTAAAAAGAATGTTTTCTTTTGATTTATTTTTTAAAAATGATTGATGTGGCTTAAAATTTGCAATTCGTTTCGGGGAAGCTTCAAAGCTCTCTCTTCAAAGGAGGAGTAAAAAAAATATTACGGCTTTTCGCTTTTGATCTAAATGTGCGAATTAGTTTCTATATTAAATTCAATTATCCACTTAAACAAAAATCAGTTTTTCAAAAATCATTTTTATTAGCTCTAATCTTGCTGTTATTTGGCTTAGATTATTGCATACTTGCATTGAACTAATACTAGAACTAACACTAGACCTAGAACTAGAAAGATTCCGGTTTAGCCGTACGTCTGAAGACGTCTAGTGTTAGTTCTAGTTTTAGTTCTTGTTTAACTCTAGATTGTTTTAAAATTTTCTGGGACTACAAATATGACTAATACTACATCTACAACCTAACTTTAGAACTAACACTAGAACTTGAAACATTGGGTTTTATCTTGCAACTCTTAAGATGGAACTCAACCCAATCTAGCTTCAGAACTAATACTAGACCTAGAACTAGAAATATTAGAGTTTCGCCGTCTTAAGAGACGTGCGGCTAAACTCTAATGTTTCTAGTTCTAGGTCTAGTATTAGTTCTGAAGCTAGATTGGGTTGGGTTCCATCTCAAGAGATGCAAGACAAAACCCAATGTTTCAAGTTCTAGGTCTAGTGTTAGCTTTAGTGTTGGTATTAGTTCTAATCTTGCTGTTATTTGGTCTTGGATTATTGCATACTTGCATCGAACTAAAACTAGAACTAATACTAGACCTAGAACCAGAAAGTTTCGGTTTAGCCGTGCGTCTTCAGACGCACGGCTAAACCTGAATCTTTCTGGTTCTAGGTCTAGTGTTAGTTCTAGTTTTAATTCTTGTTTAACTCTAGATTGTTTTAAATTTTTCTGGGACTACAAATATGACTAATACTAGATCTACAACCCAGCTTTAGAACTAACACTAGCACTTGAAACATTGGGTTTTATCTTGCATCTCTTAAAATGGAACCCAACCCAATCCAGCTTCAGAACTAAAACTAGACCTCGAACTAGAAACATTAGAGTTTAGCCGCACGTCTCTTAAGACGGCTAAACTCTAATATTTCTAGTTCTAGGTCTAGTATTAGTTCTGAAGCTAGAGTGGGTTGGGTTCCATTTCAAGAGATGCAAGACAAAACCCAATGTTTCAAGTTCTAGGTCTAGTGTTAGCTTTAGTGTTGGTATTAGCTCTAATTTTGCTGTTATTTGGTCTTGGATTATTGCATACTTGCATCGAACTAAAACTAGAACTAACACTAGACCTAGAACTAGAAAGATTCAGGTTTAGCCGTGCGTCTTTAGACGCACGGCTAAACCAAACCTTTCTAGTTCTAGGTCTAGTGTTAGTTCTAGTTTTAATTCCTGTTTAACTCTAGATTGTTTTAAATTTTTCTGGGACTACAAATATGACTAATACTAGATCTACAACCCAGCTTTAGAACTAACACTAGAACTTGAAACATTGGGATTTATCTTGCAACTCTTAAGATGGAACCCAACCCAATCTAGCTTGAGAACTAAAACTAGACCTCGAACTAGAAACATTAGAGTTTAGCCACACGTCTCTTAAGACGGCTAAACTCTAATATTTCTAGTTCTAGGTCTAGTATTAGTTCTGAAGCTAGATTGGGTTGGGTTCCATCTCAAGAGATGCAAGACAAAACCCAATGTTTCAAGTTCTAGGTCTAGTGTTAGCTTTAGTGTTGGTATTAGCTCTAATTTTGCTGTTATTTGGTCTTGGATTATTGCATACTTGCATCGTACTAAAACTAGAACTAACACTAGACCTAGAACTAGAAAGTTTCGGTTTAGCCGTACGTCTTCAGACGTACGGCTAAACCGGAATCTTCCTAGTTCTAGGTCTAGTGTTAGTTCTAGTTTTAATTCTTGTTTAACTCCAGATTGTTTTAAATTTCTCTGGGACTACAAATATGACTAATACTGGATCTACAACCCAGCTTTAGAACTAACACTAGAACTTGAAATATTGGGTTTTATCTTGCAACTCTTAAGATGGAACTCAACCCAATCTAGCTTCAGAACCAAAACTAGACCTCGAACTAGAAACATTAGAGTTTAGCCGCACGTCTCTTAAGACGGCTAAACTCTAATATTTCTAGTTCTAGGTCTAGTATTAGTTCTGAAGCTAGATTGGGTTGGGTTCCATCTCAAGAGATGCAAGACAAAACCCAATGTTTCAAGTTCTAGGTCTAATGTTAGCTTTAATGTTGGTATTAGTTCTAATCTTGTTGTTATTTGGTGTTAGATTATTGCATACTTGCATCGAACTAAAACTAGAACTAACACTAGACCTAAAACTAGAAAGTTTCGGTTATAAACGTTCCAATTACGTAAATTCCGTTAAAAAAAACGTTGAATTATTACTTAATCTAACCTAAATACCTCTTCAAAATTTTAAAATTATAAAAGGATTTTTTAACTCAAGTAACTTTATATTTTTTATTTTATAAGAATGTTTTTCGTCTTGAATTAAATATTTATTTAATAATTTTTGTACTTTTATTAACAAGACGATAGTATTTCACACAATGTTTCTACCGGTTTCGGTTACGTTTAAACCATCTTCAGGAAATACATTTTAAAAAATTTGTTGATCTTATTGACATTTTATTTTGTGATTTATGTCATGTTGTGTCAATGTGAAAAATTAAAATAGGATTAAAATAAAATAAAATTAAAATTGAATATTTCCCAAACCAAAAGTTCAGATATCTATTGTAAATTTGGGAAGGGAAATATGGGAAATGTTATTGCGGTTTGAGTTCATTGTATATGTTAGGGTTTTTTAATTTTATTTTTTAGGTGGAGTAAAAGGATTTTTCAAATACATATACAGGGTGTCTCACGTAACTGGTTCATTAGAACTTTTTTAGGTTCCACTATTCGTAGAGGCTTGAAATTTTGGTAACATGGGTTGTTCATTCCGATCTATTAATCTAAAATATTTTCAAGATGGCCGCCACTTCCGGTCTACCGGAACTAGACTTCAACTTCGTTCTTTTAAATGGAATGCTATAGTTTTTATTACACCATTCAATTATACATAAGAAAATATGTTGACTTTGATAACAGTTGTTGGTGCCTACCGTTTTTTGTTTTCGAGTTATTTTGATTTTAAATGTTTTTTGGCAAATATCACCATGCTCTTTACAAGCCCATATCTTAGCCAACGTTAACTCAAAAACGTTTTGCATTGGTGCGATAACTCTTCATATGCCGCTAAATAGATAGTCACTTGTTATATCAGTATATCTTATACAGGTGGTCAAAAATTGAGTTACCGTTTCTCTGTATTCAATTGTGTGAAAGTCGAAAATTTTAAATGGAAAGCACCATATTTTCATACCCTATCAGAAAAGAAATTTAATTCTCTACAAATTATCTATGAATATTCCTATACCTATTTATTACAGTTTTCTTGCTATTGAGGAATTTATCACAATCATAGGTAAAATGCTAGAAACCGTCTGTGTTTTTGTTAGAAGGCCATGACATTTTGACAGTTTTTTGTTTAATTTATTTAAATTATTATTAGTATTATTTCTACAATGAACTGTGATTGAATAAACTTTAGATTGCTAGCTGTAATTTAGCAAAAATAACCAAAAGAAAACCGAATAAATGAAACAATGAAAAACAACAATTTAATGATAAAAATTAAAATCAATAACATAAAAGAATGAAAAACTGAAAATTACAAAAATAAATTATGGGAATTTAGTTCTCTACAAACTATTTAGATACTTTCCTGCGCCTATTTGTTGTAGTTGCCCTCATATTTGGAAATTAATGGACGCATGCAATGCTGGAAGCTTCTTTTTTTATGTTAGAGAGTCATGGAGTTTTGATAGCTTTTCAACCATATTTATGTTATTGTTATCATTACTTAGTTGTGTCATCACTTACTGCTGTTAATGTCTTTGAATGTCATGGCGAATTATTCCCACGCCAACATTTTAAATTCGTCTTATATTCATGGCGGGTGTAATAAAGTTTTGGATAGGATAAGATACGTATCTCTTAGTTTTGGAAAGATCAAAATAACAAGAAAACATAAATCTCTATAACCAGCAGCTTAAGATAATAGAATAAATGTTTTGTCATATTTTATTGCTTTACCAAATTCTTCGGTAAGAGGTGCTACGGTCGATTTAGATGAATAATATTTTACAAAAAAGGACCGTAAATAAATAAACTGAACTCTCTAGGAACATCTCGCGCATCATTACGTCGAATATTACGCCATATCATTGTTTTTCATTGTTTCATTTATGCGTTCTTCTGCTGGTTATTTTTGGCAAATAAAAGCTAACAAACTCAAGTTTATTCAATCGTAGATCATTCTAGAAATAATACCAATGATAATTTAAATAAATTGAACAATAAACTGTCAAAATATCATAGCCTTCTAATAAAAACACGACCGGCTTCCAGCATTTTGTGTAGGATTTTGATAAAATACTCAATATGAAGAAAACTATAATAAATAGGTATAGCAATATTTATAGATAATTTGTAGAGAATTAAATTCCCGTTTAGATAGGCTAAAAGGATATGGTGCGTTTCATTTAAAATTTTCGACTTTCACGCAATTGAATAGTAACGGTAACTCAATTTTTGACCAGCCTGTATAAGATATATTGATGCCACAAATGACAACCTATTTAACAGCATATGAAGAGTTATAGTACCAATGCAAAACACTTTTGAATTAACGTTGGCTGAGATATGGGCTTATAAAGAGCATGGTGATGTTTGACAAAAAACACTTAAAATCAATATAACTCGAATACAAAAAACGGTAGGTACCAACAACTGTTATCAAAGTCAACATATTTTCTTACATGTAATTGAATGGTGTAATAAAAACTATAGCATTCCATGTAAAATAACGAAGTTGAGGTCTACTTTCGGTAGACCGGAAGTGGTGGCCATCTTGAAAATATTTTAGATTAATAGATCGGAATGAACAACACGTGATACCAAAATTTCAAGCCTCTACGAATAGTGTAACCCAAAAAAGTTCTAATGAACCAGTTACGTGAGACACCCTGTATAAAGGTTTTTCTGT
Source organism: Onthophagus sagittarius (assembly GCA_036711965.1). Taxonomy (NCBI): domain Eukaryota; kingdom Metazoa; phylum Arthropoda; class Insecta; order Coleoptera; family Scarabaeidae; genus Onthophagus; species Onthophagus sagittarius. The sequence goes on along the minus strand of JASERS010000010.1, from coordinate 16,688,641 downwards.
GTAGTTAATTTGGTCATTCAAACATAAAATTTGTGGATGATTATGTTTAAATTTTCTAATTTCATAAAGTTCAAGTACTTCCAAAAGGTTACTTTTATTTTTCTTATGAAGTAATGTTGTCATTTCAAATAATGCAAGCTAAACGGGTGTCGGGGAGCGCCCCGGCGCATGCGCAATTTGCCGTGCGCTAATTTGTGATGATTGTTTTATGTTTTTGGTTTTGTTTTTGTTAGTTGTCACTAGCACCTAACGCTATTGCTTTGCGAGTAAAAAACTGAGATTGTTTGACAATCGTCAATTAGTGAAATGGAAAGTGAAGACAATAACGAATTGGAAGATGATAGTGATAGCGACATACAACCCATACGACGAAGACGCAACAGACTCTTATCGAGTAGTGATAGTGAGTCATCTGATCAACCATTTCAGGAGGAATGGGTTTGGAATGAAACAGAAAATATACCTAATATAAAACAATTTTCCGATATTGCTGGAATCAATCCTATTTGCCTGCGAAGAGTAAGTGATAGTCCTTCGCCATTGAATGTCTTACACCAAGTGCTCACTCAAAGTTTTTGGGACATTATAACAGAAGAAACAAATAGGTATGCTAGACAAAAAATAGAAAAAGAAGGTTTTGCCAAGAAAAGGAATCAAAGATGGTTTCCTGTAAGTTCTGATGAAATAAAAGCATATATTGCGTTATGCATTTTGATGTCCCAAGTAAAGAAATCAAAGTTACATATGTATTGGTCTAAACGAAATATTATAAATACACCAATTTTCGCAAACACAATGCCTCGGGATAGGTTTTTTGACATTTTAAGTTTTCTGCATTTTACAGATAATGAAATAATAAATAAAAATGATAGAATAAGAAAAATTAGAAATTTAGTAGATTATCTCAATAATACATTCTCTAATCTATATACTCCTAATAATGAAGTATCTATTGATGAATCTCTGATGAAGTTCAAGGGACGATTGAGTTATATTCAATTCAACCCATCAAAACGAGCTCGATTTGGCATCAAAATATATAAACTTTGTGAATCTTCATCTGGCTACTGTATGCGTTTCAAAATATACGTAGGCAAAGATAAAGTATAGGGTGTTAATATACCTGCTTCAGAGGGTGTAGTCATGGAAGTGGCGCAACCAATTCTAAATAAAGGCTACACATTATACATGGACAATTGGTATTCATCGCTACAATTATTTTCTGTTTTACAAAACCAAAATACAAATGTCGTTGGAACTGTCCGAAAAAACAGAAAGCATATGCCAAAACAGCTTGCTTCATTCAAATTGAAGAAAGGGGAATATAGAATGTTATCCTGTCGTGGTTTATTGGAATTGAAATGGAAAGACAGAAAAGACGTGTATATGCTTAGCACAAAACATGCAAATGTTTTTTGTGGATGGCAATTTTGAAAATATTATCAAACCTTCATGCATTGTTGATTATAATAAAGGCATGGGAGGTGTTGATAAACATGACCAAATGCTAGCGCGCTTCCCTGTTATGAGAAAGTGTGTAAAGGGATATAAGAAAATGGCATTTTATCTATTAGACATGGCTATTTATAATGCACACATCATATATTCTAAAATAAATAGCACAAAAACCTCTGGCGTTGTATCATATCGGCTGAATATTGCAGAAGAACTATTAGAGCAAGTGTCACTGCCAAATTATAATTGCCGTGGTCGTCCTTCGCATAGTGATACACCATACCGTTTACAGGCAAAAACCTGGGCACACTTTCCAGAGAATATTCCATCAACAGAGTCCAAATAACACCTTACAAAAAGATGCCGAGTTTGTTATAAAAACAAAATTAGAAGTGAAACTACCTGGCAGTGCAAACAATGCCAAGTACCTCTGCATTTACCAACATGTTTCGAAACATATCACACTTTGCAAAATTATTAGTAACTTTCTTTATGATATATTTAGTTGTTAGTTGAAAACTACTTGTTATTATTTTTGTTTGTTTTATTTATCACTATTATTCTGTAATTATTATAAACTTATATCTTATTTAAACTATGTATTAAATTAAAATAAACAATTTGTTACATACAAAATATTGCTTTATCACACTACTTCAGATAGCAACAAATTAAATACGTTTCAGATGTATGATACTCTTTAAATAATTCAGTACCCAAAGGGTTAAATATTATATGTCTTCCAAAGTTAGATCTCTGTTGTGTTCTATGTTCTTTTATACGAGTTTTTAAACATCTCCCTGTTTCACCAATGTAAATGGCTTTACACGTATCACATTCTAATTTGTAAACTCCATTATCGTTCATTTTATTGATTTTATCTTTGTTGTTAATTAAAATTTTATCTAGTGTGTTGTTGCTTTTGGATGTTATAACTATATTGTGTTTCTTAAATTTTTTTTTGATTTTATTATGTATGTTACCTTGATATTCTATTGTTCTATAAATATTGTTTTTGTTATTTGTTATATTTGTAAGAGTGGTAAGTTTTATGTGATTCTGTTTGTTTCTGTATTTGTCAATCATTTTGTTGATGATTTGTGGTTTATATCCGTTATTTTGGCCAATTTGTTTGATAATGGATATTTCTGTTCTAAGTTCTTTTTCTTTAAGTTTTGTGTTGAAGGCACGGTGTATATATGCGTTGAAAGTTGCCATTTTATGAGTATAATCATGAAAAGAATCATTTGGGATGATAGTATCTGTTTGCGTTGGTTTTCTTTAGATACTGTATTGAAGTCCGTTGTCTGTTTTTAAAATTGTTAAGTCTAAAAAATTTATGCGGTTGTTATGTTCTATTTCGATTGTAAATTTAATGTCTTTATGTAAATAATTAATGTAGTTGTGTAAGTTGGTTATTGTTTCTTGTCTGTCATTGTCGATAAAAACGATGATATCATCTACATATCTTAACCATGTTATGATGTTGTGTCTATATGGGTTGTTATTGTTTATTATAAGTTCTTTTTCAATTTTGTCTAAGAATATATCAGCTAATAATCCACTTAGTGATGATCCCATTGGAAGGCCCTTATTGTAGGTGTAGTAAGTGTTTTTAAATTTACAAAAGTTTTGCTGTATGCAAATTTTAAAAAGGTTAAATATATTTTTTCTGTCGGTTTCATTATTAATTCCTTCTTTAAGAATGTTGTTTAAAATTTGAAGGGTTTCATCAGTTGGAATGTTAGTGTAAAGGTTAGCGATGTCAAATGAGATCATTATGTATTTGTCAGGAAAATTAATTTTTGTAAGTTTATTAATTAAATCGTATCTGTTTTTTATGGTGTGTCTAGTTTCAAATCCTGTTATATCTTTAAATATGTTGACCAAAAATTTTGTTGTTTTGTAAGTGGAAGAATCGATTGAGGAAATGATAGGGCGAATCGGTATCTTTTGTTTATGTAATTTCGGCAAACCGTAACAATCTTGGTGTATTGGGATTCATTGGTAAAATAGAACAAATGTTTTTGTTAAATTTTTGTAGTGTTCCTTTTTTTTCATTTTTTACTTTTTTACCTCCTTTACAAAAGATATTTGAACTTTTGGTTTGGGAAATATTCAATTTTAATTTTATTTTATTTTAATCCTATTTTAATTTTTCACATTGACACAACACGACATAAATCACAAAATAAAATGTCAATAAGATCAACAAATTTTTTAAAATGTATTTCCTGAAGATGGTTTAAACGTAACCGAAAACGGTAGAAACATTGTGTGAAATACTATCGTCTTGTTAATAAAAGTACAAAAATTGAAAAAAGAAGTGAGTATATCATCAAAGTTGGTGCCAGCTAATAGTAAGTTGGGGTATTTTAATCTTAAAGGCCACTTTAAATCTTTGTTGAAAGATCTTAAAGTGAACTATAAAAAATTTTAAACGTTTTAGGATCATCTTTACTTTTTAAAAAGAATGTTTTTTTTTATTTATTTTTTAAAAATGATTGATGTGGCTGAAAATTTACAATTCGTTTCGGGGAAGCTTCAAAGCTCTCTCTTCAAAGAAAGAATAAAAAAAAATTACGGCTTTTCGCTTTTGATCTAATGTGCGAATTAGTTCCTACATTAAATTCAATTATTCACTTAAACGAAAATCATTTTTTCACTCACCTTAAAAGATTCTTTTGGGCACGAAATTTGTTCTCTATCGACCGAACTTTTCCTCCTATTACATCGTTCCAAAGATCCATGTTTCGACAAACCATCCATGGCGATATGGTCGCGAATAATCGGCGGGGATGGAGGCGGGGGCATTTCATCTTCTTGGTATCTCGGTTTCTGAAACAACAAAAAATTTCAAATATTTCTCAAATCAATCGTTCAAAAAGCTTATTTGTGTACGTTTAATTTTAGAAGAACGTTTCGAAAACGTAACGAGTTTCGGTAAACATTCTCTGTTGTTTAGAACGTTTGCCAATTCCACCCGGATGACAATAGGTTCAAATTTTAAGTTTATTTGATTCCAAAATAAGATTGCCACTATTTTTTTTTAAATCCCGTACAAAACAATTCCGGGAATATTTTCATTAAAATATAATGTTGTAAGCAAAGCGGGTAAAGTTTATTTTTAAAAATTTTTTATTGACGGCATCGCAAAGTTGCGTTGCGTGCAAAGTCTTCTTGAAAAACGGACGAGCGTATGTGTACATGGCCTTTGCCGTGTTTTTGTTCGCGTGACTCACGAAATATCGCACGTCTTGCAAGCTTTTGTTGAAATAAAACGGTAAATGTAGAGCGCTTCGTTTATTATTCAAGGAGGTAATGAATTTATATTTGTAATGGAATTACATACAAATGTAGTTTTTGTTAATCTACTTCTATTTGGAATTTCAAATAAAAGCAAATAAATTTTATATTGATTTAAATTTAAAATGTTTTTGATGTACATACCTCGAATTGAGTTATATAAAGCGAAAAACATTTCAACTAATTATTTTCATTTTTATGTAAAAACTGGATCTTTTTTAATTCTAGGTTTAGTGTTAGCATTATTGTTAGTTTTAGCTCCATTTGTTCATGTTATTCGGTTTTAGATTCCGATATACTTCTATCAAACTAAAACTAGAACTAACACTAGACTTAGAACTAGAAAGTTTCGGTTTAGCCGTGCGTCTTCAGAACGCTAGATTGTTTTAAATTTTTCTGGGACTACAAATATGACTAATACTAGATCTACAACCCAGCTTCAGAACTAACGCTAGAACTTGAAACATTGGGTTTTATCTTGCACCACTTAAGATGGAACCCAACCCAATCTAGCTTCAGAACTAAAACTAGACCTCGAACTAGAAACATTAGAGTTTAGCCGCACGTCTCTTAAGACGGCTAAACTCTAATATTTCTAGTTCTAGGTCTAGTATTGGTTCTGAAGCTAGATTGTGTTGGGTTACATCTCAAGAGATGCAATACAAAACCCAATGTTCCAAGTTCTAGGTCTAGGGTTAGCTTTAGTGTTGATATTAACTCTAATCTTGCTGTTATTTGGTCTTAGATTATTACATACTTGCATCGAACTTAAACTAGAACTAACACTAGACCTAGAACTAGAAAGTTTCAGTTTAGCCGTGCGTCTTCAGACGCACGGCTAAACCTGAATCTTTTTAGTTCTAGGTCTAGTGTTAGTTCTAGTTTTAATTCTTGTTTAACTCTAGATTGCTTTAAATTTTTCTGGGACTACAAATATGACTAATACTAGATCTACAACCCAGCTTCAGAACTAACGCTAGAACTTGAAACATTGGGTTTTATCTTGCACCACTTAAGATGGAATCCAACCCAATCTAGCTTGAGAACTAAAACTAGACCTTGAACTAGAAACATTAGAGTTTAGCCGCACGTCTCTTAAGACGGCTAAACTCTAATATTTCTAGTTCTAGGTCTAGTATTAGTTCTGAAGGTAGGTTGGGTTGGGTTCCATCTCAAGAGATGAAAGGTAAAACTAGTGGTGTAACGGATATTCGCATCCGCATCCGCAACTGCGGATAATCCGCATTGTTTTGAAGATCCGCATCCGCATATATTTTAACGGAGCTCCAATAAAATAGTGACAGTTTTTTGTTTCGATTTTTTAGATAAAAAAAATGTTTAGGTATTGTAACATGCACGAACACGTGAGGTAATCGCGATGTGGCGACGGACGATACGACTCCTATATTGTCGCGCTGCAACGCCTCAAATCGGGGCCGCCAATGCATAGCGCTCTAAAAGATCTTAATTCCTAAAGACGATCAGTTGTTGAACGGATGGCAACTTGTATGTATGCTTTTGCGCATTTATCGTCATTCGTTTTATTGTTTGCTATCCATCGAAATTAAATTAATTAAAATGAAACCAAAAACAAGCTTTATTTGGGAATATTTCTCGGAAATTAACAGTTTGATTGCTCGTTGTAAGATTTGTGAAAAGAAATATTCACGAAAAGGACGTACCACATCTTCTTTAAAAAATCATTTGAAATCTAAGCATACAAAAATATTTGAAGAGTTAGAAAAACGTATAGCTGAAAATGCAGAACAGAACCAGCCAAGTTGTAGTACATCTACAGATACAGGTCCAAATACAACAAAACAACTTACTTTACAAGAATGTTTAACGAAGAATGTATGTTGGGATTTCTCATATACAAAATCCAAAGATACGGATCGATTAATAGGCGAAATGATTGCTTTGGAAGACTTACCATTCAACTTCGTCGAAGGTGTTGGTTTTCGGCGATTAATCAATACAATACTTCCACGATATAAATTAAGGGGACGTCAGTTTTTTACATCGCTTGTATGTGACGATTTATATAACGGTGTGGCAAATAAAATTAAAGCACTATTAAAAGATCTTAAGAAAATATCCTTTACAACTGATGTTTGGTCAGATACAAGTTGTGGGACTTCATTAGTTAGTTTGACTGCTCATGGTATAAACGAAGGTTTTGAAAGAGTAAGAATTATTTTGAAATGTGAAATAATGGAAGGCCGTCACACTGGTCAAGCTATTTCGACAAAACTTGAAACCATTCTTGAAGAATGGGGTATAAAACAGGACAATGTTCACTGTGTGGTACGCGATCGTGGTAGCAACATGATTAAAGCAATGCAGATATCTGGATTTACTGATTTTGATTGTGTGATTCATCAAATACAGTGTTGCATTAAAAATGTTATATTATCGGAAGAATGGGTTCAAGAAGTAATTGAAAAAGTGAAAAAAGTGTCAACACATTTTAATCATTCCCTAGTAGCACAAGATGAATTAAAAGCTATACAGGTAATAAGATTGAAGCAACCTCCAATGTCAACAATACAAGATTGTCCCACTAGGTAAGCCAACGATTGTCTATAAATTAAAAAGTATAACTAATTTTCATTTCAGGTGGAACAGCACATTTTACATGTTGGAACGTTTTGTTAAAATAAAAGATTCTTTACTTCTATACTTAACTACAAAACAACTTGTGTCATTTTCTCCGGATGATTTGTCAACAATTGAACTGTTGTTAAAATTGTTGGCACCTTTTGAAGACCTTATTAAAGAATTAAGTAACTCGAAGAACAGCATTTCTATGGTTATACCACTTCTGCACGTTACTTTGACAATATTAAAAGCTGAGAAAGATAGCTCAAATACGCCAGAAAATATCAAAGCACTTTTTGTTAAAGTTATACGAGTAATAAGTGAAAGATTTGGCGATTTAAACAGAAATTTACTATGTTCGATTTCCAGTAGAGTACTTAGATCCCAGATATAAAACCAAATTTTTTAATAGTTTTGAAATAGAAGAAGTCGAAGCCACAATAGCTAATTTGTGCCAAATTCAAACGATTCATCAAGATAAAGATTGTAGTCCGATACATAAGAAAAGAAAAATTGATAAACAAATTATTACTAATTCTAGCTGTTGTTCTTCCAAACTACTGCAGTCAGTACAATCCGTTCTAAGTTCAAGTGAAAGCGAGGCAGAAGATGACCAATTAATAACACTGAAAATTGTGCTCCAAAATTATATTAAAGAAAGAAGACTACCTTTAGAAGAAGATCCATTAATGTGGTGGCGACAAAATGGGTACAAATATACCGTTTTATTGCCGGTTGTTCGACAATATTTATCAACACCACCAAGCAGCTTTACCAGTGAACAGCTATTCAGTGGAGCATCGTTAATATACACAGATAAAAGAAAAAGTCTGAAAGGAGAGAAGGCATCAAAATTGCTGTTTTTAAAATATAATTTGCCTATAATAAATTATGAATATTAATTACTTTATTTGTGCATTAGATATTTTCAAGAAAATTTTAGCATGTAACTTTTTTCAACAACTCCGCATCCGTTAAATCCGCATCCAAAAATCTGCTTACGCATCCGCATCCGCAAAATTAGAATTAAAAAATCCGGTACTGCATCCGCATCCGTTAAACCCACATCCGTAACACCACTAGGTAAAACCCAATATTTCTAGTTCTAGGTCTAGTGTTAGTTCTAGTTTTAATTCTTGTTTAACTCTAGATTGCTTTAAATTTTTCTGGGACTACAAATATGACTAATACTACATCTACAACCCAGCTTTAGAACTAACACTAGAACTTGAAACATTGGGTTTTATCTTGCAACTCTTAAGATGGAACTCAACCCAATCTAGCTTCAGAACTAAAACTAGACCTCGAACTAGAAACATTAGAGTTTAGCCGCACGTCTCTTAAGACGGCTAAACTCTAATATTTCTAGTTCTAGGTCTAGTATTGGTTCTGAAGCTAGATTGGGTTGGGTTACATCTCAAGAAATGCAAGACAAAACCCAATGTTCCAAGTTCTAGGTCTAGGGTTAGCTTTAATGTTGATATTAACTCTAATCTTGCTGTTGTTTGGTCGTAGATTATTGCATATTTGCATCGAACTAAAACTAGAACTAACACTAGACCTAGAACTAGAAAGTTTCTCATATGTGCTCAAATTTATGTCATAATTACAAATTAAAGTCAGCAATTTTTACAATTAAAAGTCTATGCTAAATTGCATCACATGAGGTACCCAAAGTAGCTTATTTTGCAAATTTTTGGTTTGCAGAAAAAGGAGGTAAGAGCTTTTTGCAATCTTAAAACTACTAACAGCGGTAAAGATGTATTTACCAGGTGCAAATGTTTTGGTTACATTGATGTATGTTTATATACAATATGAGTAGATTTAATATGAATGCAAGCTATTATGCAGACGATACAAGAGGCAAAGAAGACCTGCGATTACCGCAACCTAGAATAGAAACGACGAAGAGATACGTTGACTTCTGGGGTGTTAAATTTTTCAAGAGGTTGCCAGAAGAAGTCAAGACTATGAAACGAGGATGCTTTAAATAATGTGTGAAGTCAAATCTTGTTAGAAAGGTTTATTATTTGTGTTATTATATAGTTATTATTATTTTGTTATATTATTAAAGTGTTTTTTTTTAATATGTCAGATAATGTTGTTTGTCGTATTCCATTATATGAACTGCTGGTAAAGTTCAAACTTGAAATGTTTTCGTCAAATGGTTTTTGAGAGATAAAATCGCAAATTAGACAAACTTAATCGAAAACTTTACCGCAATTTTTTCACTGAGCGGTTACGAAGGCATCGATCTCTTAAGTAAGGGGCCTTGACATTTTGCACGGACTTTAGTTACCCTTAAAATGTCTTGTCTTTATATAATAAATACAAGTTCATTTTATTTGCAAATTTCAGATCTGTCTATGCATTTTTGCAGTTGTATTTTATTATGTAGTTAAAAACGTAGTTAGATATTTAATTACTAACTACTTGATAGTTAGTAATGAAAGTAGTATACTCTAAAAGTAGTTTAACTATCAAGTAGTTAGCCCAACTTTGCTATAGAATTGACACTAGACCAGAACTAGTTTAGTTTAAAGTCAGATCGTTTTAATTATTTTCTGGAACTAAAAGTATAACTAATACTAGATCTGCAACCCAGCTTCAGAACTAACACTAGACTTAGAGCTAGAAACGTTAAGGTTTAGCCGTACGTCTCTTAAGACGGCTAAACTCTAATGTTTCTAATTCTAGGTCCAGTATTAGTTCTGAAACTAGGTTGGGTTGAGTTGGATTCAGTTCAGTTCCGTCTTAAGAAAGGTCTTAAGACGTCTTCTAGGTCTACTGTTAGCATTTTTGTTAGTATTAGCTCTATTTAAGAACTAGAAAACTACACCGAAACTTTCCAGTTCTAGGTCTAGTGTTAGTTCTAGTTTTACTTCTTCTTTAACTCTAGATTGTTTTAAATTCTTCTGGAACTAATAGTATTAGGTCTAGTATTAGTTCTGAAGCTAGATTGGGTTGGGTTCCATTTCAAGAGATGCAAGACAAAACTCAATGTTTCAAGTTCTAGGTCTAAGGTTTGCTTTAGTGTTAATATTAGCTCTAATCTTGCTGTTATTTGGTCTTAGATTATTGCATACTTGCATCGAACTAAAACTAGAACTAACACTAGACCTAGAACTAGAAAGATTCAGGTTTAGCCGTGCGTCTGAAGACGCACGGCTAAACCGAAACTTTCTAGTTCTAGGTCTAGTGTTAGTTCTAGTTTTAATTCTTGTTTAACTCTAGATTGCTTTAAATTTTTCTGGGACTACAAATATGACTAATACTAGACCTACAACACAGCCTCAGAACTAATACTAGATCTAGAACTAGAATCATCAGGGTTTAGCCGCACGTCTCTTAAGACGGCTAAACCCTAATGTTTCTAGTTCTAGATTTAATTTGAAGACGCACGGCTAAATCTGAATCTTTCTAGTTCTAGCAAGTAGTAATCTTCTTGATTAGCTCCAAATTGTTTTAATTTCTTCTGAAACTAATAGCATAACTAATACTAAGTCTACAACCTAACTTCATCGAACTAACACTAATCCTAGAATTAGAAACTAGAGATGTGCGTGAGTGATATTTCGGGCTCGCTCACGATCGCTCACGCAAGTAACATACACAAATTAAGTGAATCACGCATGATTATCTATGGCGCATCATAAATCTTCCAAACTAGAAAATTTTGTATTACTATCTCAAATTCTGCGCTTCGCCCGATTGTCATCTCGGTGATTTGAGATGAATTCATTCCCCAAATGTCTTTAATAAGATACTAAGTCTTTTAAAAGATCTTTTTATCTCAATTCGCCAAGGTCGCTTGCTTGCGAGGGGCTAGAGTCTTCAAAATTGATGATTTCGTGTTGATACATCAAATCCAGCACTTTCCTAAGGCCCAGTTTATTCACCTTTGGTTACATTTAACTATCGGATATTTACCATAGTTACTGGTTAAATAGCCAATCATAAAGGTGAATAAACTGGGCCTAAGTCTTCTAAACATCTTTTATCTCACACCGTTAGATTTGATGTATCAACACGAAACTCAACTAGATTGGATTGGGATAGGTTGGGCTCGGTTGGAGGAACTTGGATTGGGTTACGTTCTTCTAATCCAACCTAACCCAACTAAATCCAAAGCAACCCTCTTTTTATTGTAACTTTTTTTATTAAATTAACTAATTCCATTAAATTTTGTGTAAATTCGATATAAAGTTGAAGACTCATTTTGGCCACTTTTAAGAAATAATCATATCAAACGACAAGGATTTGTTGCTTCATAGCATTGAAATTACAGCAGATTTGTTAACGCGTTGAGGTCCGTCGGCCACTATCAACTGCTTTTCGTGGTCCGTGGATTCGTAATTGGACGTCGACGTGTTAATAGAAGAGTTAAATTTGTAGAAAATGAAATCTTATAGAAGAAAAAGAATTTGAGTATGATCTTGAATTCTAAACTACAAGAATCTTACAAGAACCATTTAAGGCTGAATGGCAATTTGACTATCTCCTGAGTAAAGTCGAAACCAAAGTATAAAGAGAGGATACTCTTGTGAGACCTGCTTTATCTGCACGAATAAAACTTCAATTGTGAGTTCTGGTATTTTGATTGTCCCCTTCGTTTCACTGTATCCAAAATTTCTGTTTGAATATCTAAAGCATCCATGACTAATAATTGTCTAAACTGACTAGCAATGTTTTTACCAAAATAAGAAAATTCGAATTGAAGGTGAAATTGGAGAGGGTGATTTTGCTGATAAATTTAAAGAATTAGTTGAAGCTGGTTCTTCTGGTGAAGACGAAGTTAAATTTGCAATAGAATCTACGAATTGCGGTGAATGTATTGATATATCTGAAGAAGGATATGTTGGATATTCTAAAGAACTTATCTCAGTTAGAGTCTATACCACCTAAAAGACAAAAATAGGTTATTTTTGTGGTGATGATTTCTATTAATTTCAAATTCCAAAAACACCAGAAGAATGGTCTTCAATTGAAAGGGGATTGTAACTTTCCTGGTTGTTGCGGTACAATCATCATTCGTTCAAAAAATCATTCCATGAAACCGTCTGCCATTAACGACCACGGAAAAAGTTTTTAATGATTAATTAAATTTCATGAGCAGAAAGAATAGTTGAAAATGTCTTTGAAGTTGTGCACTTCACAATTGGCTACTTCAAATATATCTAATTTGAGGTCTAGATATATTCAACACCTTAAGGTTCGGCGGGGTTAATTTTTATTATTTTAAGATTTATTTCCAACAAGTTTCCAATTTTCTTTTCTGTTTTGATTGGAATTCCAAAAAAAAAAAAAACAATTTAAAGTGATTTTGTATTGAATAGACTGGAAGTATTGGTTAATTAGAGTCAAAAATAGACAAATATATTGATTAAGCAGATGATGCTCTCATCTTTTTTTGCAACCAAACATACCATAATAAAATTTGCATGAAGATGGGCAAACATGCACCAAGAATATTCATGAAGCAACGGATCGATCATCTCGATATATTAATATGCAGAACATTTTAACTTATAATTTAAGACATAAATAATTTCCCCATTTCTAAGAAAAAACCGGAAGCGATGTTTTAAATTTTCCGTTAAATTAATAACATGATCTTTAAAAATTCTTTTCTAACAATATTTATCATTTCGAAATAAAGAATGATATCTCGTTTAAAAATAAGAATAAAATACCTGTCCTTCTTCAACCCAACAACAAGAACATTTAGAAGTATGAGCCCCATTATTTCCTTTAGTATGATTTTGAGGTAAATTCTGTTCTTGTCTCAACTTCTGCCTCCGTTTCCTCACTTTATTAGGCACCCCGTACATGTAATTTGAGAATCTCCTCCTCGAATGTCTCACAATTGATACCCAATCGATCATTGTTTATCACAAAAACCACCAACCGGAACAAAACGAAAACTCAAACACGAAACAAGAATTTTAACAAAATCGATGCACAATTTTTTATTGAGCTTCGTCTTTTAAGTGTTTTCACTGGTATCTTGGTGTGCAACAAAACGACGACGCCAATTTCAGGCCGGCGACTACTACTGAAAACGAAGCGTCCGTTCAGGATTTTCAGCTGGTGAACTTCTCACATCAAAATTAGATCGTGTAAAAGGGGAAGGGGGCGACGACGTCGAGAGACGTGGTTTTTCGCGTTTCCGCGCATTTTCCCGTTGTGTTCCGGTCCTTAATAAAAGTGGGAGACCCGAGTTGAGGATGCTCCACAACCCACTCAACGAAAGCTAGGATCAGGAACCGTTCGATTTCTCACCTTTCACTAAATCCCCACCAAAAAATTTAATCTAAAAAATAATAACTTGTTCTATTTAACTTACAAGAATGCAAATAAACCAAATTGTTTTCGCGGGAAAGGAATTCGAAGGATTTCGGCGGGAATGCGTAAGGAGGAGTTTTTGGAGTAGACTTTAAAATTTTCTGTTCTGTGTCATTCATTCATGTGGATGCAAAATGTTTTTGGCAAATGAATTTGGTTTGTTACGACTACATAAAATACAGGGATTTTTGAATATTAATGAGGGCGCGGTGTTTGGAAACATGGTTATTGTATAAAGTTATAAAATCGAATTTGATGATTTAAAATGCTTAAAATAAATTTTAAATGTAATGGAAAATACAGAAATCGACAAATTAAACTGACCTAACAACATAAATACGAGTTTATCTGTTTTATCAATAAATATTTAAAAGTAATAAATAATAATGAGGTTTGAGATTTATTGAATTATTTAATAAGTTGTAATATTTGTTAAAAAAATTATTCAATAATAAATGGTGGGGTAGAATGGAAGGGCTCTTTTCAGATGAGAATAACTCTGATTTGAAGACTTGAAATTCAACAAGACATTGAAATGTTTCTGGAAGACTTAATACTGCTTCTAGAAGACTTGATACTGGTTCTAGAAGACTTGATACTGCGTTCAGAAGACTTAATACTGCTTCTAGAAGACTTGATACTGGTTCTAGAAGACTTGATACTGCTTCTAGAAGACTTGATACTACTTCCAGAAGACTTGATATCGCTTCCAGAAGACTTGAAATTCTTCCACAAGACATGAGATGCTTCTATAAGACTTGATACTGCTTCTAAGAGACTTGATACTATTTCCAGAAGACTTGATACTACTTCTAGAAGACTTAATACTGCTTCCAGAAGACTTGATATTGTTTCCAGAAGACTTGAAATTCTTCTACACGATATGAAATACTTCTAGAAGACTTAATACTGCTTCTAGAATACTTGATACTACTTCTAGAAGACTTGACACTGCTTCTAAAATACTTGATACTACTTTTAGAAGACTTGATACTGCTTCTAGAAGACTTAATTCTGTCTCCAGAAGACTTGAAATTGCTTCCAGAATAGTTGAAATTCTTCTACAAGATATGAAATGCTTCTAGAAAACTTGACACTGCTTCTAGAAGACTTGATACTGTCTCCAGAAGACTTGAAATATTTCCGGAATACTTGAAATACTTCTAGAAAAGTTGAACTACTTCCAGAAAATTTGAACAACTTCTATTTAGATACTGGCCTTAGAAAACTTGTCACTGTTTCTAAAATACTTAATATTGAATTCAGAAGATTTGATACTGCTTCTAGAAGACTTGGAATGGTTCCAAAAAAAAATGACATTGCTTCTAGAAGACTTAAAATACTTCCAGAACATTTGATAGTGCCTCTGAAAGACTTGAAATGCTTCAAGATCAATTGATACTGCTTCTATAAATGTTGACATTTTTTCGAAGATCTAAAATAATTTCAGGAGAGTTGGTACTGCTTCTAGAAGACTTAAAATCCTCCTAAAACACTTGATACTGTTTCTAGAATACTTTAATTGCTTCCTAAAGACTTGCGTCGCAAAACCCAAGATACTATTGGTCAACAATTTGGGTTTGCTTCGAAAATATTACATACTATTGAGCAAAATGCAAAATATTGACGTAAGTAGTTCAAAAACTGTTAATTAAAGAGTAAAACCTGCTAACCAATGACATTTTTGTTGCAAAAGGCACTAAAATAAAAAAAACTATAATGTTGCTTCCAACATACCAAATACTGTTGGCAAAATCCAAAATCTTCATGTCAGAAGGTGAAAACTGCTAATTCAAGATTAGATACTGCTTGTAAAAGTGCTGGCAGAACATTTTTATCGCAAAACCCAAGATGTTGTTAGTCAACAATTTGAGTTTGCATCGAAAATATTGCATACTATTGAGCAAAATGCAATATATTGACGTAAGTAGTTCAAAAACTGCTAATTGAAGAGTAAAACCTGCTAACCAATGACATTTTTGTTGCTAAAGGCAATAAACTAATAAAAACTATAATGTTGCTTCCAAAATACCAAATACTATTGAGCAAAATGCAATATATTGACGTAAGTAGTTCAAAAACTGCTAATTGAAGAGTAAAACCTGCTAACCAATGACACTTTTGTTGCTAAAGGCAATAAACTAATAAAAACTATAATGTTGCTTCGAAAATACCAAATACTGTTGGCAAAATACAACATCTTCATGTTAGAAGTTGACAAATTACTTATTCAAGACTAGATACTGCTTGCAAAGATGCTGGCAGAACATTTTCATCGCAAAACCCAAGATACAGTTGGTCAACAATGAGATTGCTTCGAAAATATTACATACTATTGAGCAAAATGCAATATATTGAGGTAAGTAGTTCAAAAACTGCTAATTGAAGAGTAAAACCTGCTAACCAATGATATTTTTGTTGCAAAAGGTAATAAACCAATAAAAACTATAATGTTGCTTCCAAAATACCAAATACTGTTGGAAAAATACAAAATCTTTATGTTAGAAGGTGAAAACTGCTAATTCAAGACTAGATACTGCTTGTAACACTGCTGGCAGAACATTTTCATCGCAAAACCCAAGATACTATTGGTCAACAATTTGGGTTTGCTTCGAAAATATTGCATACTATTGATCAAAATGCAAAATATTGACGTAAGTAGTTCAAAAACTGTTAATTAATGAGTAAAACCTGCTAACCAATGACATTTTTTGTTGCTAAAGGCAGTAAACTAACAAAAACTATAATGTTACTTCCAAAATACCAAATACTGTTGGCAAAATACAAAATCTTTATGTTAGAAGGTGAAAACTGCTAATTCAAGACTAGATACTGCTTGTAAAAGTGCTGGCAGAACATTTTCATCGTAAAACCCAAAATACTGTTGATCAATAATTTGAGTTTGCTTCGAAAATATTGCATACTATTGATCAGAATGCAAAATATTGACGTAAGTAGTTCAAAAACTGTTAATTAAAGAATAAAACCTGCTAACCAATGACATTTTTGTTGCAAAAGGCAATAAACTAATAAAAACTATAATGTTGCTTCCAAAATATCAAATATTGTTGACAAAATACAAAATCTTCATGTCAGAAGTTAAAAAATTGCTAATTTAAGACTAGATACTGCTTGTAAAACTTTAAAGGCTTAACTGGTAGAAGACATTTCCATTACAAACGAACCAATTAGTTACCAATTAATGGTTTTATTTAGATTAAAATGGACAATCTTTGTTTTCTCTTTGTTTTTCAGACCTATTTCTGAAGTACGTCATTCTTCGTTTGAGTTTTTTTCAAAATCCGTTTTTTCAGCTGTCAACACCCATACATATTTTCAGAAATATTTCAAGGTCATTTAATGATCATCTATAAGTAACACATCTACTTTCATTACTAGCATCTAATAAGCTACCGGCCTTACCTTGTCTAATGCAAGCAGTTCTAGTCACTCATCGGTTTCTAGTCATTTGCAAATCGAATCTAGGTTATCATAATCTCTAGAGCTTAGACATAAAGGTACCTAATGTAAATGTGGTTGTCTAAACTTCTAACAACAGTATCTAGTCTATCTTTGGACTTTTGTCAGCAATATGTAATCTTTTGCACGTCGTACCTGGTTTTCTCCAAGAATAATCTTGTGCAAAGTCATTTCATGATCATCTCTAAGTAACACATCTACTTTCATTACTGGCATTTAATCAGCTACCAGCGTTACCTGATCTAATGCAAGCAGTTCTAGTCTCTCAACGGTTTCTAGTCTTTTGCAAACCAAATCTTAGTTATTACAATCCTCTAGAGCTTAGACATAAAGGTATCTAATGTTCTGCTAATAATTTCCAATATTTTAATCTTTTATAAGCACTGTCTAAACTTTTAACAACAGTATCTAGTCTATCTTTGGACTTTTGTCAGCAAAATGTAATCTTTTGTAAGTCGTATCTAGTTTTTTCCAAGAATAATTTTGTGCAGAGTCATTTAATGATCATCTCTAAGTAAACATCTAGCGTTACCTGGTCTAATGCAAGCAGTTCTAATGCAAGCAGTCTTAACGGTTCCTAGTCTTTTGCAAATCGAATCTAGATTATTACAATCCTCTAGAGCTTAGACATAAAGGTATCTAATGTTCTGCTAGTAATTTCCAATATTTTAATCTTTTATAAGCACTGTCTAAACTTTTAACAACAGTATCTAGTCTATCTTTGAACTTTTGCCAGCAATATGTAATCTTTTGCACGTCGTATCTGGTTTTCTCCAAGAATAATCTTGTGCAAAGTCATTTAATGATCATCTCTAAGTAACACATCTACCTTCATTACTAGCATTTAATCAGCTACCAGCGTTACCTGGTCTAATGCAAGCAGTTCTAGTCTCTCAACGGTTTCTAGTCTTTTGCAAACCAAATCTTAGTTATTACAATCCTCTAGAGCTTAGACATAAAGGTATCTAATGTTCTGCTAGTAATTTCCAATATTTTAATCTTTTATAAGCACTGTCTAAACTTTTAACAACAGTA
This sequence comes from Onthophagus sagittarius, assembly GCA_036711965.1. NCBI lineage: Eukaryota > Metazoa > Arthropoda > Insecta > Coleoptera > Scarabaeidae > Onthophagus > Onthophagus sagittarius. The sequence continues at coordinate 16,670,419 of JASERS010000010.1, read as the reverse complement.
TCTGGTCTATCTTTGGACTTTTGCCAGCAATATGTAATCTTTTGCAAGTCGTATCTAGTTTTTTCCAAGAATAATTTTGTGCAGAGTCATTTAATGATCATCTCTAAGTAAACATCTAGCGTTACCTGGTCTAATGCAAGCAGTTCTAGTCTCTCAACGGTTTCTAGTCTTTTGCAAACCAAATCGTGGTTATTATAATCCTCTAGAGGTTAGACATAAAGGTATCTAATGTTTTGCCAGTAATTTCTAGTGTTTTAATCTTTTATAAGCACTGTCTAAACTTCTAACAACAGTATCTAGTCTATCTTTGAATTTTTGTCAGAAATATGTAATCTTTTGCAAGTCGTATCTAGTTTTTCATTAATATCTAGTGTTCAACCAGCAAAGTCCAGGTTTTTGTGAACAATAGCTATCTTTCTACCATTAATATGTGGTTATTTGGTATTCTTTATATGGTAAGTAGTCCTTTGATGACAGCCTCTGGTTTTCTCCAACAATAATCTTGTGCAAATTGTATCCAGACTTTTATTACCAGTATTTGATCTTCTGCCAACAGCATTTATACTTTAGAAAGCAGTAATTAGTTTTCTAACACCTATATTTCCCTATGTACTATTCTCCAAATATCTAGAAATCTCCAAATATCAGCTGTTCTTCTTCATATCTAGCTTACAAGAAGCACTACTTTAGGTTACAAACAATAAGTGGTCTTCTATCAACGATATATAATCTTATAGGTAGCATTTATTCTTTAATTATCAGCATATGGTTTTCTTCTGTCATCACCAGAACGATATAGAGAGATATCACAGATATCATCAGAGAGATACAGCTACCACTATTTCTTATGTACAAGCATTAAGTGGTCTTCTACCAACGATATCTAGTCTTACAGGTGGAATTTATTCTTTTATTGCAAGTTTATGGTCTTATATGAACTGTATTTACATCAGAAAGTAGTAATTAGTCTTCTGACAGCTATATATCAGCTATATCTGCTTTTGAGCAAATTCTACAAATGACTAAAATTCTGCCAATGACAGATTGTTTTTTATCAATTATATCTAGCACATAACTAGTACTATTTTAGACTTCTGCCAGTTATATCTAGCTTACAACTAGCAGTTTACAAATGGCTACCATTGTCAAGCCATCCACCAGTAATATAGTTTTCTCCAACAATCTATAATATTTTAAAGATAGTATTTAGTTTTTCAAATGTAGTATCTAGTCCTTCAAACACAACATTCAGTCTTTTACCATCGATACACAGTCTATCAGCAGAGTCCAGTCTTCAACAAACAGCATGCAGTCTTCTGGAAGATACAAGAATTTTCTGCAAGTAGTGCTCAGTCTTCCAGAAGCAATATCTAATATTCTAGAAGTATTGTCTGGTCTTCCAGAAGAATCTAATCTTTCAAAAGCAGTATGATTCTTTATAACCAGTATAAAACCTTTTACTACCATGGTCAAACCATCCACCATGTAGTTCTCCAAATGCAGTATTTAGTCCTCCAAACGCAACATTTAGTCTTTTATGTTTAAATGCAGTAAGAACTTAGAACAGACTTAGAACTAAAAACCGAATTTTTCTATTTTTAGATCAAATTCTAGAATAACTCACACCTTTAAATTTTTCAATTGAATTTGTGTGTATTTAAATTATTAGTTCAACTAGTTTAATGTAATAATTAAAAAAAATCGGTTACGTCAAATTTTTACTATAGCATAAAAATCCTTCTTTAATTTAAACCTCTTTACGACCTCCTGTTAGGTTAAAAAATAGAATATTAACGACCTTTGCGTACACATTTCGAAAATTTAATAGTTTACCCAGACCGTAAGACTCGGAGTGATTCATTTCGAAACATTTTTTTCACGAAAATCAATTTTCGCGAAATAACATCTCGATGAATCACCAGAAAAACCAACCCCCCAAAAAATAAAAAAATAAATAAATAAAGCAAAAAAAAATCAAACTATTTCGGCACGTTTCGTTTCGCGTAATTACAAACAAACTTTACATTGTTTTAGTACCGAATTTTACGACTTTTGTGGTAAACCTCTTTCTCAATAACGATTTTACGCCGTTTATTTTCGTCTATTTTCGGACTTTACGATTCGGCGTGATTAAATGAAGCTTATTTGAAACGATTTTGTTTCATAAACGCATTTAAATTTTGCGTTGGTAGAGTTCACGCCGGGAAATTACCGTGCCCCGGTTAAATATAAACGGCAAATTAGTCGCATCTCGACGAGTTACCGCCTGTTTGTTTGTTCTATCACGTGCCGGATAGGATAAAGTTAAACATGATATCGTCTCATCGCTTTGAATTTAATTCTAAATAAACAAGGGTTATTCTAATATACTTTTGACGTAAACTAATATAAACATATTCGTTTAGACGAATTATTAGGCTCAAACACTTTGTTTTAAACGATTTTGCACTTATTAAATAAAATTTCACTTTGATTTTTAATTTTTCGGATAAAATTTTGATTAAAATTTTAATAATTTCGGATAGAGATTAACTATTTTAGGTTATGTCCCGGGACGAGCGCGAAAGCACAGCAAAAGCAGACTGGGTATAGCTCGGACTTGCACAAGCGCAGCTAAAGCTCGACCTAGAGAGCTTTTGTTACCGGGCAACCCCTTTATCCACAAATACAACAATTTTTATATGCATCAACATCATCGTTCAAAATCAAATTATTACACAATTTTTTTTAAACCAAAATATCAATTTTTTCAAAATTTTTTTAATTGTTCTAAGCTAGAGACATCTCTCGTTAAGCTCGCAACGTTCGACTTTTTAAAGCTCTGCGCGAGGTGGCGCTTAAAGTAATCGATTCAACTTACTTGAATATAAGTTTGATGGATATTCTCTCTGCTCGCCGATTGAGTTTGAAGGTTGTGCAGGGCATGGCTTATTTGAAGGGATGATTCTCTGACGTCAGTGCAACCCTAAAATAAAACGGGACGGTGAAAATTCAGGCCAACAACCCGCAAATTGCATATTGGGGGAGAACATTGTTGTGGTTTAGTTTCAATTTAGTTTTGGGACGAGTCCAATTTCCTTGAATAAGAAAACTAATATTGTTTTTAAGGTAAACATAAAGTTAATTAAAAAGTAAATTGAAACGATGATTTTAATAATTATCAAATGCGCAAATAAAGCACTATTTCTCTATAAAATTTGCTTTAAAATGATATTTGTTTTATAAGTACGAAGGCTTTCACGACGCACATATCAAGAAATTTGGAACGCCGGGTGCAACAGAAGAGAAACAACAACAGCCTACCAGTAGAAACAATCCTCATCAACAAATCGAGTATCCCACTAACGAAAGAAGAAACCATGATATTGGACTAAATTACGCAATCGCCCCAAAGAAGGTCCCGAAGGAAGAAATAATCTGCGAAGTGGAAGCAGCAGTTCGAGAGATGCCCAGATTGAAAGCCGAAGAGATCCGACAAGAAGTTGCCAGGGTGTTGAAATCAGCAAAACCACCAAAATCCAACTTGACAGTTAGTGAGAAGATCGTCGTGTTACCAGCAGACAAGGGGAATGCCACCGTTGTGATGGACAAGGAAGAATATGACGCCAAAATGATGGAGGCCAAATACAGGACCCTACAGGACAACTACAGATTAAGAATGACCCTACAAACAAGATCGTAATGAATATGAAGAGCCTTGTAAAATCCACAGCTATTCCACCGGAACATCAGAAAGGTTTGTTTGTGCAGGCTCCGGTACCACCAAAAATTTATGGACTACCGAAGATCCATAAACCTTCGTAATATCGTCAGTGCCACCAATTCCCCAACAAGCCAAACATCTCGCTAAATTCTCTCTCCTTTTATAGGCAACACGGAATCATATGTTAGGGACTCGACACATTTCGTGGAATCAGTGGAAAATGTAAAGTTAGATGCTGAGGATATTTTGGTTAGTTTCGATGTAGAATCTCTTTTTACTAGGGTAACAATTAAGGATGCGGTAGTGAGTCTTCGCCAAAAACTCATTCCGGAGGGTTTGCTAGAATACGTGCCAGATTTAGTGGAATTTTGTTTATCGTCGACGTATTTCAGTTGGAAAGGAGAGTTTTACGAACAGTTTGAGGGGGCAGCCATGGGATCTCCTTTGTCGCCGGTGATAGCTAACTTTTACATGGAATTGTTCGAAGAAAATGCTCTGAAGAAGAGCCAATGGAAACCAAAGCTATGGCTCCGATATGTAGTTTGTGGTATGACAACATGGTAGAGAATTTCTAGGTCATCTAAACGCTCAACATCCCATGATCAAATTTACCATGGAAACAGAATCCGCGAAGCAGTTTCCCTTCTTAAATGTATTAGTAGTCATTAGAACGACAAATGGTGATATGGAACAGGGGTTGTATCGAAAGAAAACCCACACCAATAGGTCCTTAGAGGCAACATCACACCATCATCCCCAACAGAAGATGTCCGTAATTCGCACTTTGTTTCAGAGAGCAGCAAGAATATGTAAAGGAGATAACCTAAAGAAGGAAGAACGGTTTCTACGGAACGTACTACAGAAAAATGGATATAGTTTTAAGGACATCAACCGAGCCACCAAGCAGCGGAAGCAGGGAGAAGAAGCTGCAGCAAGTACAGAACCAGCTGGTTTCATCTGTCTTCCTTACGTTTCCGGTGTAACGAAACGAATTGCAAGACACCTCAAGAAAAACGACATGAAACTGTCACCAAAATTCGGAATACACTCCCGATAGCCAAAGACAAGCTACCTCTATTAAAAGGAACTCTCGTGGAATTGTGGGAAGTTTTACGTTGGCCAAACCGGACGAAACATCGAATGCCGTATCAAGGAACACGAGAGGGATGTGAGGCTGAGGAAGATTCAACTACAGAACATTGCCATTCAGAGGGACACCGAATAAACTTCGTAAAAACAAAGGTTTTGGCTAGGAATAATAAATATCATCAACGGCTGAAAAGAGAAGCCATAGAAATCCACCGATATAAAAACAACATCAACAGAGAAGATAGCTGGGAAGTGAGCGGAACATGGAAGATGATGGTGAAGACGAACACAGCTCCCAAACCGGACGCGACGCAGTAATCAGTTAGTAATTAGCTTGTAATTAATATAAATTAATTATTAATTAGTTATATATATTGTTTTACGATCCCCGATATTGTCAGTTAGAACCAGTTTCTGAAGAAGATTGCAACATGGCATCCGAAACATCAAACACTTTTTCAAAAAACGCACGGCAAAACCCGAAAGTTTCTAGTTTTAGATCTAGTATTGGTCCTAGTGATAGTTCTAGTGTTAGTTCTAATTTTAGTTCAATGATACTTGTTTTATTATTATATCTCAACGCGCTTTTAAGATACGATTTATTAACTTTTATGGTTTTAATATTAGGAAATTCATGAAAAGAAGCAATACATCCCCATTAAATTCTCCATGAAACGTGTATTATTTCACCATTACATCTCAACCCATTCTTAAGACACAATTTCTTTAATTTTTTTTTTTAATTTAACAATCAAATGTGTAAAGTTGGGTGTAATAAATCATAACAACCAAGTTTATGGGAAATAAGAAATTATCTTTGAAGCAATACATCCCCATTAAATTCTCCATAAAACGTGTATTATTTCACCATTACATCTCAACCCATTCTTAAGACACAATTTCTTTAATTTTTTTTTTAATTTAACAATCAAATGTGTAAAGTTGGGTGTAATAAATCATAACAACCAAGTTTATGGGAAATAAGAAATTATCTTTGAAGCAATACATCCCCATTAAATTCTCCATGAAACGTGTATTATTTCACCATTACATCTCAACCCATTCTTAAGACACAATTTCTTTAATTTTTTTTTTAATTTAACAATCAAATGTGTAAAGTTGGGTGTAATAAATCATAACAACCAAGTTTATGGGAAATAAGAAATTATCTTTGAAGCAATACATCCCCATTAAATTCTCCATGAAACGTGTATTATTTCACCATTACATCTCAACCCATTCTTAAGACACAATTTCTTTAATTTCTTTTTAATTTAACAATCAAATGTGTAAAGTTGGGTGTAATAAATCATAACAACCAAGTTTATGGGAAATAAGAAATTATCTTTGAAGCAATACATCCCCATTAAATTCTCCATAAAACGTGTATTATTTCACCATTACATCTCAACCCATTCTTAAGACACAATTTCTTTAATTTTTTTTTTAATTTAACAATCAAATGTGTAAAGTTGGGTGTAATAAATCATAACAACCAAGTTTATGGGAAATAAGAAATTATCTTTGAAGCAATACATCCCCATTAAATTCTCCATAAAACGTGTATTATTTCGCCATTACATCTCAACCCATTCTTAAGACACAATTTCCTTTATTTTTTTTTAAATCTAACATTCAAATGTGCAAAGTTGGGTTTAATAAATCATAACAACCAAGTTTATGGGAAATAAGAAATTATCTTTGAAGCAATACATCCCCATTAAATTCTCCATGAAACGTGTATTATTTCACCATTACATCTCAACCCATTCTTAAGACACAATTTCTTTAATTTTTTTTAAATCTAACAATCAAATGTGCAAAGTTGGGTGTAATAAATCATAACAACCAAGTTTATGGGAAATAAGAAATTATCTTTGAAGCAATACATCCCCATTAAATTCTCCATGAAACGTGTATTATTTCACCATTACATCTCAACCCATTCTTAAGACACAATTTCTTTAATTTTTTTTTTAATTTAACAATCAAATGTGTAAAGTTGGGTGTAATAAATCATAACAACCAAGTTTATGGGAAATAAGAAATTATCTTTGAAGCAATACATCCCCATTAAATTCTCCATGAAACGTGTATTATTTCACCATTACATCTCAACCCATTCTTAAGACACAATTTCTTTAATTTTTTTTTTTTATTTAACAATCAAAAGTGTAAAGTTGGGTGTAATAAATCATAACAACCAAGTTTATGGGAAATAAGAAATTATCTTTGAAGCAAGACATCCCCATTAAATTCTCCATGAAACGTGTATTATTTCACCATTACATCTCAACCCATTCTTAAGACACAATTTCCTTTATTTTTTTTTAAATCTAACATTCAAATGTGCAAAGTTGGGTTTAATAAATCATAACAACCAAGTTTATGGGAAATAAGAAATTATCTTTGAAGCAATACATCCCCATTAAATTCTCCATAAAACGTGTATTATTTCGCCATTACATCTCAACCCATTCTTAAGACACAATTTCCTTTATTTTTTTTTAAATCTAACATTCAAATGTGCAAAGTTGGGTTTAATAAATCATAACAACCAAGTTTATGGGAAATAAGAAATTATCTTTGAAGCAATACATCCCCATTAAATTCTCCATAAAACGTGTATTATTTCGCCATTACATCTCAACCCATTCTTAAGACACAATTTCCTTTATTTTTTTTTAAATCTAACATTCAAATGTGCAAAGTTGGGTTTAATAAATCATAACAACCAAGTTTATGGGAAATAAGAAATTATCTTTGAAGCAATACATCCCCATTAAATTCTCCATAAAACGTGTATTATTTCGCCATTACATCTCAACCCATTCTTAAGACACAATTTCCTTTATTTTTTTTTAAATCTAACATTCAAATGTGCAAAGTTGGGTTTAATAAATCATAACAACCAAGTTTATGGGAAATAAGAAATTATCTTTGAAGCAATACATCCCCATTAAATTCTCCATGAAACGTGTATTATTTCACCATTACATCTCAACCCATTCTTAAGACACAATTTCCTTTATTTTTTTTTAAATCTAACAATCAAATGTGCAAAGTTGGGTTTAATAAATCATAACAACCAAGTTTATGAGAAATAAGAAATTATCTTTGAAGCAATACATCCCCATTAAATTCTCCATGAAACGTGTATTATTTCACCATTACATCTCAACCCATTCTTAAGACACAATTTCTTTAATTTTTTTTTTAATTTAACAATCAAATGTGTAAAGTTGGGTGTAATAAATCATAACAACCAAGTTTATGGGAAATAAGAAATTATCTTTGAAGCAATACATCCCCATTAAATTCTCCATGAAACGTGTATTATTTCACCATTACATCTCAACCCATTCTTAAGACACAATTTCTTTAATTTTTTTTTTAATTTAACAATCAAATGTGTAAAGTTGGGTGTAATAAATCATAACAACCAAGTTTATGGGAAATAAGAAATTATCTTTGAAGCAATACATCCCCATTAAATTCTCCATGAAACGTGTATTATTTCACCATTACATCTCAACCCATTCTTAAGACACAATTTCTTTAATTTTTTTTTTAATTTAACAATCAAATGTGTAAAGTTGGGTGTAATAAATCATAACAACCAAGTTTATGGGAAATAAGAAATTATCTTTGAAGCAATACATCCCCATTAAATTCTCCATGAAACGTGTATTATTTCACCATTACATCTCAACCCATTCTTAAGACACAATTTTTTTTATTTTTTTTTAATCTAACAATCAAATGTGAAAGTTGGGTTTAATAAATCATAACAACCAAGTTTATGGGAAATAAGAAATTATCTTTGAAGCAATACATCCCCATTAAATTCTCCATGAAACGTGTATTATTTCACCATTACATCTCAACCCATTCTTAAGACACAATTTCCTTTATTTTTTTTTAAATCTAACAATCAAATGTGCAAAGTTGGGTGTAATAAATCATAACAACCAAGTTTATGGGAAATAAGAAATTATCTTTGAAGCAATACATCCCCATTAAATTCTCCATGAAACGTGTATTATTTCACCATTACATCTCAACCCATTCTTAAGACACAATTTCCTTTATTTTTTTTTAAATCTAACAATCAAATGTGCAAAGTTGGGTTTAATAAATCATAACAACCAAGTTTATGGGAAATAAGAAATTATCTTTGAAGCAATACATCCCCATTAAATTCTCCATAAAACGTGTATTATTTCGCCATTACATCTCAACCCATTCTTAAGACACAATTTCCTTTATTTTTTTTTAAATCTAACATTCAAATGTGCAAAGTTGGGTTTAATAAATCATAACAACCAAGTTTATGGGAAATAAGAAATTATCTTTGAAGCAAGACATCCCCATTAAATTCTCCATAAAACGTGTATTATTTCGCCATTACATCTCAACCCATTCTTAAGACACAATTTCCTTTATTTTTTTTTAAATCTAACATTCAAATGTGCAAAGTTGGGTTTAATAAATCATAACAACCAAGTTTATGGGAAATAAGAAATTATCTTTGAAGCAATACATCCCCATTAAATTCTCCATAAAACGTGTATTATTTCGCCATTACATCTCAACCCATTCTTAAGACACAATTTCCTTTATTTTTTTTTAAATCTAACATTCAAATGTGCAAAGTTGGGTTTAATAAATCATAACAACCAAGTTTATGGGAAATAAGAAATTATCTTTGAAGCAATACATCCCCATTAAATTCTCCATAAAACGTGTATTATTTCGCCATTACATCTCAACCCATTCTTAAGACACAATTTCCTTTATTTTTTTTTAAATCTAACATTCAAATGTGCAAAGTTGGGTTTAATAAATCATAACAACCAAGTTTATGGGAAATAAGAAATTATCTTTGAAGCAAGACATCCCCATTAAATTCTCCATGAAACGTGTATTATTTCACCATTACATCTCAACCCATTCTTAAGACACAATTTCTTTAATTTTTTTTTTAATTTAACAATCAAATGTGTAAAGTTGGGTGTAATAAATCATAACAACCAAGTTTATGGGAAATAAGAAATTATCTTTGAAGCAAGACATCCCCATTAAATTCTCCATGAAACGTGTATTATGTCACCATTACATCTCAACCCATTCTTAAGACACAATTTCTTTAATTTTTTTTTAATTTAACAATAAATGTGCAAAGTTGGGTTTAATAAATCATAACAACCAAGTTTATGGGAAATAAGAAATTATCTTTGAAGCAATACATCCCCATTAAATTCTCCATGAAACGTGTATTATTTCACCATTACATCTCAACCCATTCTTAAGACACAATTTCTTTAATTTTTTTTTTAATTTAACAATCAAAAGTGTAAAGTTGGGTGTAATAAATCATAACAACCAAGTTTATGGGAAATAAGAAATTATCTTTGAAGCAATACATCCCCATTAAATTCTCCATGAAACGTGTATTATTTCACCATTACATCTCAACCCATTCTTAAGACACAATTTCTTTAATTTTTTTTTTAATTTAACAATCAAATGTGTAAAGTTGGGTGTAATAAATCATAACAACCAAGTTTATGGGAAATAAGAAATTATCTTTGAAGCAATACATCCCCATTAAATTCTCCATGAAACGTGTATTATTTCACCATTACATCTCAACCCATTCTTAAGACACAATTTCTTTAATTTTTTTTTTAATTTAACAATCAAATGTGTAAAGTTGGGTGTAATAAATCATAACAACCAAGTTTATGGGAAATAAGAAATTATCTTTGAAGCAATACATCCCCATTAAATTCTCCATGAAACGTGTATTATTTCACTATTACATCTCAACCCATTCTTAAGACACAATTTCTTTAATTTTTTTTTTAATTTAACAATCAAATGTGTAAAGTTGGGTGTAATAAATCATAACAACCAAGTTTATGGGAAATAAGAAATTATCTTTGAAGCAAGACATCCCCATTAAATTCTCCATGAAACGTGTATTATTTCACCATTACATCTCAACCCATTCTTAAGACACAATTTCTTTAATTTTTTTTTTTAATTTAACAATTAAAAGTGTAAAGTTGGGTGTAATAAATCATAACAACCAAGTTTATGGGAAATAAGAAATTATCTTTGAAGCAATACATCCCCATTAAATTCTCCATGAAACGTGTATTATTTCACCATTACATCTCAACCCATTCTTAAGACACAATTTCTTTAATTTTTTTTTTAATTTAACAATCAAATGTGTAAAGTTGGGTGTAATAAATCATAACAACCAAGTTTATGGGAAATAAGAAATTATCTTTGAAGCAAGACATCCCCATTAAATTCTCCATGAAACGTGTATTATTTCACCATTACATCTCAACCCATTCTTAAGACACAATTTCTTTAATTTTTTTTTTAATTTAACAATCAAATGTGCAAAGTTGGGTTTAATAAATTATAACAACCAAGTTTATGGGAAATAAGAAATTATCTTTGAAGCAATACATCCCCATTAAATTCTCCATAAAACGTGTATTATTTCACCATTACATCTCAACCCATTCTTAAGACACAATTTCTTTAATTTTTTTTTTAATTTAACAATCAAAAGTGTAAAGTTGCGTGTAATAAATCATAACAACCAAGTTTATGGGAAATAAGAAATCATCTTTGAAGCAATACATCCCCATTAAATTCTCCATAAAACGTGTATTATTTCACCATTACATCTCAACCCATTCTTAAGACACAATTTCTTTAATTTTTTTTTTAATTTAACAATCAAATGTGTAAAGTTGGGTGTAATAAATCATAACAACCAAGTTTATGGGAAATAAGAAATCATCTTTGAAGCAATACATCTCCATTAAATTCTCCATAAAACGTGTATTATTTCACCATTACATCTCAACCCATTCTTAAGACACAATTTCTTTAATTTTTTTTTTAATTTAACAATCAAATGTGTAAAGTTGGGTGTTATAAATCATAACAACCAAGTTTATGGGAAATAAGAAATTATCTTTGAAGCAATACATCCCCATTAAATTCCCCATGAAACGTGAATTATTTCACCATTACATCTCAACCCATTCTTAAGACACAATTTCTTTAATTTTTTTTTAATTTAACAATCAAATGTGTAAAGTTGGGTGTAATAAATCATAACAACCAAGTTTATGGGAAATAAGAAATTATCTTTGAAGCAATACATCCCCATTAAATTCTCCATAAAACGTGTATTATTTCACCATTACATCTCAACCCATTCTTAAGACACAATTTCTTTAATTTTTTTTAATCTAACAATCAAATGTGCAAAGTTGGGTTTAATAAATCATAACAACCAAGTTTATGGGAAATAAGAAATCATCTTTGAAGCAATACATCTCCATTAAATTCTCCATAAAACGTGTATTATTTCACCATTACATCTCAACCCATTCTTAAGACACAATTTCTTTAATTTTTTTTTTAATTTAACAATCAAATGTGTAAAGTTGGGTGTTATAAATCATAACAACCAAGTTTATGGGAAATAAGAAATTATCTTTGAAGCAATACATCCCCATTAAATTCCCCATGAAACGTGAATTATTTCACCATTACATCTCAACCCATTCTTAAGACACAATTTCTTTAATTTTTTTTTAATTTAACAATCAAATGTGTAAAGTTGGGTGTAATAAATCATAACAACCAAGTTTATGGGAAATAAGAAATTATCTTTGAAGCAATACATCCCCATTAAATTCTCCATAAAACGTGTATTATTTCACCATTACATCTCAACCCATTCTTAAGACACAATTTCTTTAATTTTTTTTAATCTAACAATCAAATGTGCAAAGTTGGGTTTAATAAATCATAACAACCAAGTTTATGGGAAATAAGAAATTATCTTTGAAGCAATACATCCCCATTAAATTCGCCATAAAACGTGTATTATTTCACCATTACATCTCAACCCATTCTTAAGACACAATTTCTTTAATTTTTTTTTAATCTAACATTCAAATGTGCAAAGTTGGGTTTAATAAATCATAACAACCAAGTTTATGGGAAATAAGAAATTATCTTTGAAGCAATACATCCCCATTAAATTCTCCATGAAACGTGTATTATTTCACCATTACATCTCAACCCATTCTTAAGACACAATTTCTTTAATTTTTTTTTAATCTAACATTCAAATGTGCAAAGTTGGGTTTAATAAATCATAACAACCAAGTTTATGGGAAATAAGAAATTATCTTTGAAGCAATACATCCCCATTAAATTCTCCATAAAACGTGTATTATTTCACCATTACATCTCAACCCATTCTTAAGACACAATTTCTTTAATTTTTTTTAATCTAACAATCAAATGTGCAAAGTTGGGTTTAATAAATCATAACAACCAAGTTTATGGGAAATAAGAAATTATCTTTGAAGCAATACATCCCCATTAAATTCGCCATAAAACGTGTATTATTTCACCATTACATCTCAACCCATTCTTAAGACACAATTTCTTTAATTTTTTTTTTAATTTAACAATCAAATGTGTAAAGTTGGGTGTAATAAATCATAACAACCAAGTTTATGGGAAATAAAAAATTATCTTTGAAGCATAACATCTGAATTAAATTGTGTGTAAAATGTGGATTATTGCATTGTTATATTTCAACTTGTTCGCGAGTTACTTTTTTAAATTTTTTCTAGTTTTAAAAGTTTGTATGGAAATGTGCAGAGTTGGATTAAAAATTCATAACGACGAAGTTTATGGAAAATAAAACATTTATTGGCCGACATCTAGCAGCTGAGAATGTGTTTATATCCCGAAACCGGTGAACCTAAATATTTTTAGCTTATATCCCCTTTAATCCAATTTCATCTCAAAAAAAATAACGTAACAGCTTTATCGTTTCAATTATCTTCAAAATCGCTTATTTCTGTCAAAAACAGTTGAAAAGTAATATTGTTAAAAAAAGATTAAAGATATAAGATAGATTTTTGAATCACATTATTAATTATCTATAAGTTAATTGGAAAGTTAATTAGAAAGGGCTTCATGTCCTAAACTCTAATCACGACTAAACTGAAATTCCATTAAATTACCTGCGTATTTCAGATAGAAACCACAAGTGGAGAGACAGCGAATGTAGTGAATAGTAGCGATCGATATTATCACCGAAAGGTTCGGGTGGCGAAGTTCGTGGGAACGACAACAGATGTCGCGGGTCGTAATTCAGTAAAATAATTGCTATCGCTGTCACGTGACGGAAACGTATATTTCGCGACGCCATCTGGCGGATTTTCCCTCAAATAGAAACGAATCCTCTCCGTCCCAAAAACAAAAAGAAACAAAAAAAAAACAAAAATAAACAAAAAGAAACAAAAAACAAAAAGAAACAAAACGAAACAAAAAAAAAACAAAACTCATCTTATTTTTCTTGAGTACCATTTAAAATCTTGACATTTTCCAATTTTATTTACAACCAGAATTGTATTTGCTACATTTAAGCGTCCTTAATGCGAACGAACCAGTTTATTAAGAACAATTCGCCCAGCTAATTGAAAACGAGAGGAAAAAAAGTTTTTGACCTTTCGGACAAAATCTCGTTTCTGCCAACGCGAAAATTTAAATTTATCGTATCTGGGCGTGGTCGTAACGCTGTATAAAATAATGTCGCCTCATATCTCACCTACAAGTTTCTTGTTTGTTATGCAACAACGTCGCAAAACTCGCGAAATAGCTCCTCGTAAATTTTACAATCTATAATAATTGAAAAAAAAAAAAAACAAAGAAAAGTGAATGTAAAAAACAACGAAACAAGATTGTTTTTTATTTTAATTAATTAATGTATTATTTATTTCCAGTAAATATTGCGCTTATTAAACGTCATCGTGTATAATTGCAAAAGATAAATCTCATTTTCGAAATATTTAACACCTAGTAATTAAATGTAGTAAATTATTATTTTTGGTTGTTTATAACGTAATGATTAGTTTTCATTTATTGCTTGAATTAATCGATTAATCATGTTACAACAAGAAAACTCATCTCAAATAATTTTATGGAAAGATTAAACTAAATCAACTAACTTATAAACTCCCCTAATTTGGCAATATTAGCTCCAAGTTGTTTGTGTGTCTAAGTTGGCAAATTGAGATGAGGTAAAAGATAAATATAATCCTAAAACGTCACATTTGGTATATTTAACTTTCATGTCTTATACGCTGACCACATTAAGTGATAAAAATAAAATTATTTTGGTCTAACTTGGTGTAACGTTAACATGATAATGATGAAAAGTTCAAGAAAATTGAAGATTTATGAGTGTTGAAGCATTTCCAATGTCTATTAAAGGCGATAAGTGCAAATAATCGATTTTTGGCAATGAAACAAAAAAGTTACTCAATCTTAAAAATTTCTTCCTAAAGTGTTGGGTTCTTTTTTAGGTCAATACTAATTTTGGAAGTAATTTAAGTTATAATTTTACTTGCAGAAAAATTTGGAACAATCAAGTATTGAATGGTAATTAAAACTAGAACTAACACTAGACCTAGTACTAGGAAGTTTCGGTTTAGCCGCGCGTCTAAACCTGAATCTTTCTAGTACTAGGTCTAGTGTTAGTTCTAGTTTTAATTCTTATTTATCTCTAGATTGTTGTAAATTGTTCATGAACGAAAATTATAATTAATATTAGACCTACAACCTAGCTTTAGTACTAACACTAGATCTAGAACTAGAAACATTAGGATTTAGCCGAATGTCCCTTAAGACGGCTAAACCCTAATGTTTCTATTTTTAAATCTAGTGTTAGTTCTAAAGCTAGGTTGGGTTGGATTGTTAAACCCGAATGATTCTATTTCTAGATCTAGTATTGGTTCTAGTTGAGAATCAAGATAGGACCAGAAAAGACAAGCTAAAAAGCAAAAAATGGAAAAAAATGGAAGTGCGGATAATGATGAAAAGACACATGAAGATTCGAAAATGGACTTGAATTATCTAGAGGTTGGGTTGAGTTGGTACTAAGACACAGAGTTTAACGTAATATAATTATAAAATTAAAATTTTTAGAAAGATGAAAACGAAAACTCCGATTTTCAAACCATTTCATCATGCATCTTGCATAACCTGCACCAAATTTCCATTCTGAGTCTTAATTTGATAGATACCAAAGATAAAATCTACTATAACTCTTTAATATATCTGCCTCAAGTCTACATCAAGATAATTCTGCGTTTAGTTTGTATCATTTCGGGAATAAGTTTCATTCTTCAAGAAAAATCTATCAAGATTTGAGATTTGTTGCAAATTGAATGTAATTGGTCTACCAAAAATTGTAGGTACTTCAACCTCTTTTAAGCAGCAAACTTTATTTCAAAGGATGTTTCCAAATTCCAAAAATTTCTATTACATTGCAAGTATTTAAAGAGAATTTTTCAGAATTGCCAAGAATTTTAACAAATTTTTAAAGATATTAAGACAATTTCGTATTTAAAAAAATCTCATCATAGATAATTAAATAATTTCTTTGCCTAATAATATCAATTGGTAGAAAGAATCCGAAGATAAAGATGTGTATCTAATATACATAGCCCCCAAGCATATGCAATTTAAATTGGTAGTTATGCAGCCTTAATTAAACAAATTTATTATTATGGGTTGGATTGGGTTTAGATTGGATTGATTTGGATGAAAATAATGTCTATGGAACATGATAAGTACATATAATCTATCTTTGGCAATGAAAGAAAAAAGGTACTCGATTTTGAAAATTTCTTCTTAAGGTTTCTGAAGTAGTTTACTTAGTTTACTTTAGTTTGATACAAGTATACAACAATCTAAGACTGAATAACAATGATAAATATAGCTAATACTAAAACTAGAGCTAGATCTAAAACTAGAAGCATTCGGATTTAGCCGTATATCTGTTAGGACGGAACCCAACCTAACCCAACTCAACCTAGCTTCAGTATCAACACTAGAACTAGAACTAGAAACATAAGGGTTCAGCCGTACGTCTCTTAAGACGACTAAACCCTAATGTTTCTGATCCTAGGTCTGGTATTAGTTCTCAGAATTAATACTAGACCTAGAACTAGAATCATTAGGGTTTAGCCGTCTTAAGAGACGTGCGGCTAAATCCTAATGATTTTTTGTTTCTAGTTCTAGTATTAGTTCTGAAGTTCTAGTTTCTAGTTCTATGTTTCTAGTTCTAGCTCTAGTGTTAGTACTAAAGCTAGGTTGTAAGTCTAGTATTAGCTATACTTTTAGTTGCAAAAGAATTTATAACCATCTAAAGCTACATAAGAATTAAAACTAGAACTAACACTAGACCTAGTACTAGAAAGATTCAGGTTTAGCCGTGCGTCTGAAGACGCACGGCTAAACCGAAACTTTCTAGTACTAGGTCTAGTGTTAGTTCTAGTTTTAGATCGATACAAGTATGCAACAATCTAAGACTGAATAGCAACGAGAAGTAGGGCTAATACTAAAACTAGAACTAACACTAGATCTAGAACTAGAATCATTCGGGTTTAGACGTACATCTCAATATAAGTAAGTTTTTTTTTCTCAAAATTTATTCTCACATAAATTTTTTGATAAATTTTTTGCAACCCTTTTATTACTTTGATTTCATAAAACCATTATGCAACCATAAAAGAACATTTAAATGTATCTATACAATTTATTTTTATTATTTTGAGTTATCAAAACCTTTATCTAAACCACCCTGACCTAGTATTAGAAAGATTCGGTTTAGCACCTTAGGAAGAAATATTCAAAATCAAGAAACTTTCTTCTTTCATTGCCAAAGTTATATTACATGTACTTATCATGTTCAATAGACATTGAAAAAGCTTTAATACTCAAAAATCATCAATCCAAACTTCTTAGTTGTACATTTTTATCATCTAAAAGATAAAACACATCTTTCAAGTCCTAAACGATAAAATTTTCAACAGCCGCAATTTAAATTTGTCTCAAACCACAAAAGTACATTTAAATGTTACGCATGCGCGTACACTTCTTTTTAATTATTTTGATCTACCAAAACCTTTATCTAAACCGATATTCTTCAATCCTTTTTTTTAAGATAATTTTTGTATAAAACCCTTCGTTCAGTAACATACCCAGATTAGATTTTAGGCATGTTATGAACAAGGTGCATCTCTGCCTTCATTATATAAAGTTTAAGCAAGAATAACTAATTTGCATTTATTCAAACAAAAAGGTTTTCCTTGTAAACTACAGGCTGGTCATAAATTGGCGGATAAACAATGCTAAGTAAAATTCCTCGTTTGATTCTAAAGCGAAAATCTATTGTTGTTTTGTATATTTTAAGAGGTACCCAAATTTCAGACAATTTATCCATAAATAATCATTAGTATTTAATATCGATTGATAAATAAGATGTTATTTAGTGCTCTTAAGCATTTCAAAACTTTCAAAGGCAAAAGTATTTTGGAAATATTTCAAGTCTCCAAGTCTTCTGATAGATTTCATATACCTTCTTCAAAGACAATATCAATTCTTCTAGAAACAGTATTAAATCCTCTAACAGTATTTCAAGTTTTTCAGAGGCAATATTAAATCTTCTAGAAGTAGTGTTAAGTTTTCTGGAAGTATTTCATGTCTTTTGAAAGCATTTCAGCTATTTTGGAATAAATATCAAGCTTCGTTTAGCATCAAGTCTTCTATAGGTAAAATCGAGTCTTCTAGAACCAGTTCAAGTTTTCTAGAAGCATTTCCAGTCTTTTGGAAATAGTATCAAGTCTTGTGGGAATATTTCTTTCTTTCTTTAAGTCTTCTATACATAATATTGAGTCCTCTAGAAGCATTGCAAGTTCTGGAAGCATTTCAAGGCTTCCGGAAGCAATATCAAGTCTTCTAGAAGTAGTATTATAGTAGTCTTATAGAAGTAGTATCAGCTCAAATCTTCTGGAAACATTTCAAGTCTTTTGGAGGCAGTGTCACGTCTACCCGAGGCAGTATCGAGATTGCTAGAAGCTATTTAAGTCTCCTGGAAACAGCAAGTTTTGGTGGCACAAATTTCATGTTTTCTGGAACCATTTCAAATCAATATCATATTGAACCAGGTCGATTTGAAAATAATCCAGGAAATTTTCCAATTAAATTCTTCAAATAGCTCCTTTGTTCTTCTACAAATTACCCAATTCCCTTTGCATGTTATAAAACTTCTATAACAAGCAAAGTTTCTATCTTTTCCTTCCAATTCGTATATGTATTCATTTGTACCTCTTCTTCCTCCGAAGATGTTACATACATCTGAACTGTATCAGGTTTTTCATAGCAAATTTCAATAAATTTACATATACAAGGATATGTTTTCTTCTTCATGTTAGTTCTCTTAGCATGTATTTGATATCTAATATTTTGTTTACTATTTTATTTGGATGTCCCCATTTAATTTATTATTTATCCGTTCTAGCTGGTTGGGAAGAAAAGGAAAAGGGGATATGTCCCTTTTTTGGAGATAATTTTTTTGCACTTTTATCATAATATTATGAACACTTTGATGTGTTCTCTACTTGTAATGGTGATATTGTCATATGTCTGGAGAAATGTGGGCACCCTTTTATGTCAAAGATAAACGGTGATATTTTCTTTCATCTAAAATTAAACCGAGGTAATTAATTAATCCTGAATCCTGAAAGATTCATTCCTTTATTATAACCTTTCTTTTTGTATTAGATATTTCATAATTTTTCAAATTTTCCCATCATACAGTAGATGTCGAAATAAGAGTACCGTTATATTGCAAAATTTTTGTGTGTTTTTCGTTTGCACCAAAACGAAATTTTTTCATTGCACTAGCGAAAGTGGTTTGCCATAATAACACGTCACGACACACTTAGGAAATCGAGACGTGACTACGGCCTTGTCTTTTTTCTCTCTCTCTCTCTCTCCGTCTTGTTGATACACATAATAACTTTTTTTTGCATACGATTGTGTCGTTTTCAACCGGTGTAATTGTATAAGGTCGATCTAATAGCGGTTTATGGAAATTCGAACCACGTTGTAGTCTGGGTTCCACTTAACGCACACGCACGTAAACGTTGAGTTTCACGCTTCACGTGGCGAATTATCATTGTGACTTTCTACGTCATCTCTCTCGTGTAATATGACGTCGATTATAATACTTGTTTATTATTGTAGGAGAGAGAATCAAATAATTGTTTTGAGAATCATCTTTTTCGGTAACTTTATATTCGCTTTATAAATGAAAAAGGATCGATAGATTAATCGGGGGTAAAATGCTATTTGTCTACGTCTAGTTTATCTTTAATAAAAATTGCAGTCCCTCGTGATTTACAGTGCTAATGCTACCTAACAGCCTGGTGGCGTATTAATTCGACTCGACCGCACAGTTTAGAGTTACAAGGATTTGGTTTTACTAACTCTGTTCTAATGAAAAGAGGGGAAAAATAAAATAGATTTTCGTTTCGCTCTATTAGGGAATTTCAGACCGAATTGAGTTTTAAATCGAGGAAACGACCTTTTAAAGTTTTTGAGAAAATAAAAAGAATTAAAACTTTATAAAGTTCTCGATAGAGAAAACATCGTTAGTGTACTAATTAAATTCTGTAATAAGACGGGGTTTGTCCTCCGTTACTAATTGACGTGATAAACTTGACTCCGAACTTTATAATTTACGAAACCCAGTTGATTGCAATTTTACAATTTTATAGTATTGTATTAAAGCAGCTGTTAAAATTAATTTTGATTCGAATAAAATTGATTTTTTTGCTAAAAGATAGCATCTAAATAAGCCCTAATGTTTCTAGTTCTAGGTCTAGTGTTAGTAAAGCTAACACTAGACTTGGAACTTAAATTATTAGGTTTTGCCATGCATCTCTTAAGACAGAACCCAACCCAATCTAGCTTCAGAATTAATACTAGACCTAGAACTAGAAACATTAGAGTTTAGCCGCACGTCTCTTAAGACGGCTAAACTCTAATATTTCTAGTTCTAGTTCTAGTTCTAGATCTTCTAGGTCTGTATACTTGTATCGAACTAAAACTAGAACTAACACTAGACCTAGAACTAGAAAGTTTTAGTTTAGCCGTGCGTCTTCAGACGCACGGCTAAACCTGAATCTTTCTAGTTCTAGGTCTAGTGTTAGTTCTAGTTTTAATTCTTGTTTAACTCTAGATTGTTTTAAATTCTTCTGGAACTAAAAATATGACTAATACTAGACCTGCAACCCAGCTTCAGAACTAACACTAAAACTTGAAACATTGGATTTTGCCTTGCATCTTTTAAGACGGAACCTAACCCAATCTAGCTTCAGAACTGATACTAGACCTAGAACTAGAAATATTAGAGTTTAGCCGTCTTAAGAGACGTGCGGCTAAAAGGTTTTCCTTTTAAACTACAGGCTGGTCATAAATTGGCGGATAAACAATGCTAAGTAAAATTCCTCGTTTGATTCTAAAGCGAAAATCCATTGTTATTTTATATATTTTAAGAGGTACCCAAATTTCAGACAATTTGTCCATAAATAATCATTAGCATTTAATATCGATTGATAAATAAGATGTTATTTAGTGCTCTTAAGAATTTCAAGATTTCCAAATGCAAAAATCTTCTGGAAACATTTCATGTCTCCAAGTCTTTTGATAGATTTGATATACCTTCTTCAAAGACAATATCAATTCTTCTAGAAACAGCATTAAATCCTCTAGCAGCATTTCAAGTCTTTCAGAGGCAATACTAAGTCTTCTAGAAGTAGTTAGTTAAGTTTTCTGGAAGTATTTCAAGTCTTTTGAAAGCATTTCAGCTATTTTGGAATAAATATCAAGCTTCGTTTAGCATCAAGTCTTCTAAAGGTAGAATCGAGTCTCCTAGAAGCAGTTCAAGTTTTCTAGAAGCATTTCCAGTCTTTTAGAAATAGTATCATGTCTTGTGCAAATATTTCTTTCTTTCTTTAAGTCTTTTATACATAATATTGAGTCCTCTAGAAGCATTGCAAGTTTTTGGAAGCATTTCAAGGCTTCCGGAAGCAATATCAAGTCTTCTAGAAGTAGTATCAAGTATTCCAGGAGCAGTAGCGAGACTTCTGAAAACAGCTCAAATCTTCTGGAAACATTTCAAGTCTTTTGGAAGCAGTGTCACGTCTACCAGAGGTAGACTTCTATTGCGACTTCTAGAAGCTTTTTAGTCTCGTGGATGCAGCATTTAAAGCAGCATTTAAGTTATATTGAACCAAATTGGTTCTTCCAGGCCGATTTGAAAATAATTAATGAAATTTTCTTGTACACTTGTATCGAAGTAAAACTAGAACTAACACTAGACCTAGTATTAAAAAGTTGCAATTTAGCACCTTAAGAAGAAAATTTCTAAATCGAGTAACTTTTTTCTTTCATTGCCAAAGTTATACTACATCTACTTATCATGTTTTATAGACATTGAAAATTCTTTAATACATAAGTCATCAATCAAAACTCCTTAGTTGTACATCTTTATCATCTAAAAAATAAAACATACCTTTCAAGTCGTACAACGATAACTTTTTCAACATCCACAGTTTAAATTTGTTTTTGAACAAAATTTTTCGCGAAGAGAACTCGAGATTATAAATCGGTTTATTCCTTTATTAATTCAAATAACCCATTTCTTACTCACCGCCGCTTCGTCGTTCACGATAGGACATACATTAAGTCGACGATATATCACTCGTCGAGTTATTCGTGTACGTTGAGTTGTAATTTTTGATTTAAAGCCACAGTTTCGCTTGTTCTTTGTTGGAGGATCCATGTGACTTATTGCATCTTTGAGTTCGTTTACTTTTTATTGCATCGTTCAACAAGGGTTATACTATTTTCATAAAAGTATCGTGTATTGTGTCCCACTATTTTTATGGATAAGTAATGAGAAAATTATGCCAACAACTTTTAAATAAATCATTTTAGAATCGTTTTATCGTGGGCTTGGTTTATCATATCATCCCTTAAAGTTTGGGAACGTGATGCCACATCCTGTATATAAAAATAAACCGATGGATGTTGAATAATGTGATCGAGAGAGATCCTGAAGACATTCAATTTTTTACCACGTTCGTGACCTTCAATGGGGTTTTGTCGAGCAAGTTACGACATCGTGAGACGAACGTGTCGGTCTTATGGACACGCAAAACGAACTCTAGGAGAAAAGAAAGAGTCGAAGTGTGGGGAAGAGAGAGAAGGAGAAAAACGTTGGTCGTAGGATCCGCATGGTGGGCGGCCAATGGATTTATAGCGTCCGCTTTTGGACGTCGTTGTGACCGGCGGTTTTCCGCTTCGCTTACGAGATAATTGCTGTGACCATTTTGAAAGAGAAGTCGGGTCAAAATCAACTATTACAAATGAACTTCTTATGACCAAGTTTATTATGTTTTGCCCTGACGATCAATCTATTTTTAGTAATATTCAGTGATAAATTTTATTAACCTAATTTCACTTGAGAATCGGAGGATGTTTCGAAAAAGTAACTAAAAAATTAAAACTAGAACTAACACTATAAGTATACATAATCAATTTTTGGCAATGAAAGAAAAAAGTTACTCCAATTGGAAAATTTCCTCTCTTAAGGTGTTGGGCTCCTTTTTGGGCTAATGCTGATTTCTGAAGCAATTTATGTTATAATTTTACTTCCAGAAGAATTTGCGACAATCAAGCACTGACTGGTAATTAAAACTGAAGACGCACGGCTAAACCTGAGACTTTCTAGTTCTAGGTCTAGTGTTAGTTCTAGTTTTAATTCTTGTTTAACTCTAGATTGTTTTAAATTCTTCTGGAATCAAAAATATGACTAATACTAGACCTGCAACCCAGCTTCAGAACTAACACTAGAACTTGAAACAATGGGTTTTGCCTTGCGTCTCTTAAGACGGAACCTAACCCAATCTAGCTTCAGAACTGATACTAGATCTAGAACTAGAAATATTAAAGTTTAGCCGTCTTCTGACGACTTCTGACGACGCACGGCTAAACCAAAACTTTCTAGTTCTAGGTCTAGTGTTAGTTCTAGTTTTAGTTCGATACAAGTATGCAATAATCTAAAACCAAATAACAGCAAAACTAGAGCTAATACCAACACTAAAGCTAACACCAGACTTAGAACTTAAATTATTGGGTTTTGTCATGCATCTCTAAAAACAGAACCCAACCCAATCTAGCTTCAGAATTAATACTAGACCTAGAACTAGAAACATTAGAGTTTAGCCGCACGTCTCTTAAGACGGCTAAACTCTAATATTTCTAGTTCTAGGTCTAGTATCAGTTCTGAAGCTAGATTGGGTTAGGTTCCGTCTTAAGAGATGCAAGGCAAAACCCAATGTTTCACGTTCTAGTGTTAGATCTGAAGCTGGATTGCAGGTCTAGTATTAGTCATATTTTTATATTTTTAGTTCCAGAAGAATTTAAAACAATCTAGAGTTAAACAAGAATTAAAACTAGAACTAACACTAGACCTAGTACTAGAAAGTTTTGGTTTAGCCGTGCGTCTTCAGACGAGAACTAAGAGAACTACTAAGAGAACTACTAAGAGAACTACTAAGAGAACTAAGAGAACTAACATGAAGAAGAAAACATATCTTTGTATATGTAAATTTATTCAAATTTACTATGAAATATCTGATACAGTTGAGATGTATGTAACATCTTCGGAGGAAGAAGAGGTAGAAATGAATACATATAAGAATTGGAAAGAAAAGATAGAAACTTTACTTGTTATAGAAGTTTTATAACATGCAAAGGGAATTGAGTAATTTGTAGAAGAACAAAGGAGCTATTTGACTGTATAGTTGTATAGTTGAAAATAATTTTAATCGATGCAGCTTTGATAATAATGTATGATGACATAAAAACATTATTTTTATTTTCAACGGTAAAGCCCTGTATATGTATTATACTATATTCGATGCAAGTATACAACAATCTAAAATTGAATGACAACGAAAAGCATTACTAATACTAAAACTAGAACTAACACTAGATCTAGAAATAAAATCTCGTCTCTTAAGACGGAGCTCAACCCAACCAAATCCAACCTAGTTTTAGAACTAACATTAGACTTAAAACTAGAATCATTAGGGTTTAGCCGTCTTAAGAGAGGTACGGCTAAATCCTAATGATTCTAGTTCTAGGTCTAGTGTTAGTACTAAAGCTAGATTGTACGTCTAGTATTAGTTATACTTTTCGTCTCAGAAGAATCTCCAACAATCTAGAGCTAAATAAGAATTAAAACTAGAACTAACACTAGACCTAGTACTAGAAAGATTCAGGTTTAGCCGTGCGTCTGAAGACGCACGGCTAAACCAAAACTTTCTAGTTCTAGGTCTAGTGTTAGTTCTAGTTTTAGTTCGATACAAGTATACAATAATCTAAAACCAAATAACAGCAAAACTAGAGCTAATACCAACACTAAAGCTAACACCAGACTTAGAACTTAAATTATTGGGTTTTGCCATGCATCTCTTAAGACAGAACCCAACCCAATCTAGCTTCAGAATTAATACTAGACCTAGAACTAGAAACATTAGAGTTTAGCCGCACGTCTCTTAAGACGGCTAAACTCTAATATTTCTAGTTCTAGGTCTAGTATCAGTTCTGAAGCTAGATTGGGTTAGGTTCCGTCTTAAGAGATGCAATGCAAAACCCAATGTTTCACGTTCTAGTGTTAGATCTGAAGCTGGGTTGCAGGTCTAGTATTAGTCATATTTTTAGTTCCAGAAGAATTTAAAACAATCTAGAATTAAACATGAATTAAAACTAGAACTAACACTAGACCTAGAACTAGAAAGATTCAGGTTTAGCCGTGCGTCTTCAGACGCACGGCTAAACCAAAACTTTCTAGTTCTAGGTCTAGTGTTAGTTCTAGTTTTAGTTCGATACAAGTATGCAATAATCTAAAACCAAATAGCAGCAAAATTAGGGCTAATACCAACACTAAAGCTAACACTAGATCTAGAACTTGAATCATTGGGTTTTGCCATGCATCTCTTAAGACGGCTAAACTCTAATCTTTCTAATTCTAGATTTAGTATTAGCTCTGTAGCTAGATTGGGTTGGGTTTCGTCTTAAGAGATGCAAGGCAAAACCCAATGTTTCAAGTTCTAGTGTTAGTTCTGAAGCTGGATTGTAGATCTAATATTAGTCATATTTTTAATTCCAGAAGAATTTCGAGTTAATCGAGAATTAAAACTAGAACTAACACTAGACCTAGAACTAGAAAGATTCAGACGTCTAGTATCAGTTCTGAAGCTAGATTGGGTTAGGTTCCGTCTTAAAAGATGCAGGTTTTTCGCGCGGCTAAACCTGAATCTTTCTAGTACTAGGTCTAGTGTTGGTTTTGTTTTATTTCAATACAAGTATACAACAAATTAAGATTGAAACAACTAAAAATAGAGCCATCACTAACGCTGGAGTTAATACTAGACCTAAAATGAAAAAAATTGGGTTTAATCGTACTTCCTCTTAAGACAGAACCCAACCCAATCAAGCGTTAGAACTAATTTTAGACTAAGAAATAGAGATCGTATGATTTTTTAGATGGCTAAACCTTAATATTAGTAGTTTTAAGTCTAGAGTTAGTACTAAAACTAAGTTATAGATCTAGTATATACTTTTCGTTCCTAACGCTGTTTTATCAATATTTTCTTTTGAGTATTTTTTTACCATTAATCAGCATTATTAGTAAAATAACTATTCACGTTATTAATTAAAATTAAAATCTTTTTAATTTCAACTTGTAATAACTTTTAGTAAAATACGTACAATATTAATTACCACAGGGCCATAGTTAAACTAGTTGGTCGCCAAGCGAACAGAAACCGCCGCAACAGCAGCATGGTAGGGATATGGGCACGTTCCCGAAGGAGTTGTTCTCCGAAAACTCCTTGAATCCGATCCGCAGTCGCCATTAAACGTAATCGTTATCCAGAGCAGAATGGATTCTAGTCTCTCTGTCAATGAATTAATATAGTCTTCGTTCCCATTCAAAGTACACGAGGAAACTTTGGGAAACTTGTCCTGCACGGGAACTCCCGCCCAAATTAGCAGATTATACCAATTTCTCGATCCGCTTAATAAAGATCTCATTCCGCTCGACGGAGGTTTTGAGAAATATTCCCGCTCACTCCTCTAATTTTATAAGGGTAATCCTTTGGGATCGGCGAAGCGGTTCTCGTATTTGTTGTAACGGTAACGTTCCGTCGTTTCCGTCCAGGTTTTACGGTCCGGGTCTTTCGGTTGCGTCTCAGAAACAATTTAAACTCTAGCATTTGGAGTTATTCCTAGGGGAATAACGGCTCACTCGCCATTCTGGACAAACCACCATTGCAAATTGTACCGCAAATAAACCTTAGTTTGCCTTTCGTCTTAGGATTACGACCAAGTCGCGTGTTAAATACTAACAAGGGATTTTTGACATAAACGTATTCCATGTACAAATTCATTCTTAACACAGTTACATTGAAGCCTAATTTTTCCAACACCAACTTTCTATGCAGTACGCGCTTTTTGAAAAGATGCGTGTTATGAATACCAAATTGGTTTGGGGGTTCTTTGATGACTTAATTGTTTTGCTTTCTTTACAATTTAACGATTAAGAATTAATTATTGTTTATGTATTTTGTTTTGTTATTAGATGTACGAGATGAGTTGAATTAAGAAAAACTTTAATCACGCTTAAGTATGTTGTTTCAAACTTTTCCAAGTCCTTAAACATTCAAGTTTGTAGTCCACTCGTGCCGTCCGATACCCTAAATTTAAGCCACCGATTTCTCTAAGTTACTTACGATTCAGTTTACGCACGAATTGTGTCGCCAGTTACAAAATCATTCGGTATAAAAACGTTGTAATGTCGAAGTGGTGTCATCAGTTGATCGTCGTACATCAACCAAACCATCAGTAAACAATCCAACAATGGCCTTTAAGGTAAGAAGTGATTATAAGTGGATTATGTGAAAAAAGTGATTATTGAGTGAATTCTTTTCCAGATTTTCGTCTTTTTAGCTGCTGTAGCTGTGGCGAAGGGTGGAGTTTTAGCTCCCGTAGCTAATGTAGCCATCGCCGCCAAGTTAGCAGACAGCGAATACGACCCAAATCCCCAATACACCTTCGCTTATGACGTCAACGACGCGATCACGGGAGATTCAAAAAGCCAAATTGAGAGTCGTAACGGAGATATCGTCCAAGGCCGTTATGTTGTTGACGATCCTGATGGTACAAGAAGAACTGTGGATTACACCGCTGATCCATTAAATGGTTTTAATGCCGTTGTTAGTAAAGGACCTCAAGTTAAAGCCGTTGTTGCACCGGCTGTTGCAAGAGTTGCAGCTCCTGTTGTTGCTGCGCCTGTTGCCGCTAGGATTGCTGCACCAGTTGCTGCGCCAGTTGCTGTTCCAGCGCCTATTGCTGCTCCGGTAGCGCCTGTTTTAGCAAGAGCTGTACATCAAGTTGCACCAGTTGCTTATCCAGCTCCCGTTCTTCCTAAGATAGCCGCCCCAGTGGCTTACACATCACCAATCGCTGCACCGTTTTCTTACCCACAACCAGTTGTTAATCCTGTTGCGTACACATCACCCTATACTTATGTGTAAAATTTAAGATCTGACTATTTTTTTGTATGATAAAATTTGGAGCCTACTAGAAAATGTAATATAAATATATGTATATAAGCAGCAAAAATTTGTTTTATTGAAACGTGAAAGATAGAATTTATTAACACCAGAACTAATTAAACTACTACAGTTAAGATTAGATTTGGAACTAGAAAAGCTAGGGTTTAGTATTAGTGTTAGCTTTAGTGTTGTATTAGCTCTAATTTTGCTGTTATTTGGTTTTTGATTATTGTATATTTGTATGGAGCTAAAAGTATGACTAATACTGGACCTAGAACTCAGATTTAGAACCAACACTAGAACTTGATACATTGGGTTTTGCCATGCATCTCTTAAGACGGAACCAAGCCCAATGATTCAAGTTCTAGCTCTAGTGTTAGCTTTAGTGTTGCTATTAGCCCTAATTTTGCTGCTATTTGGTTATTGATTATTGCATACTTGTATCGAACTAAAACTAGAACTAACACTAGACCTAGAACTAGAAATTTATATAACTAGAAATGTATTTTTCTAGTTCTAGGTCTACTGTTAGTTCTAGTTTTAATTCTTGATTAACTCTAAATTCTTCTGGAATTGAAAATATGACTAATATTAGAGCTACAACCCAGCTTCAGAACTAACACTAGAACTTGAAATATTGGGTTTTGCCTTGCATCTCTTAAGACGGAACCCAAGCCAATCTAGCTTCAGAACTGATACAAGACTTACAACTAGAATCATTAGGGCTTAGCCGTACGTCTCTTAAGACGGCGAAACCCTAATGCTTCTAGTTCTAGGTCTAGAGTTCTAGTATTAGTTCTAAAGCTAGGTTGGGTTGGGTTCCATCTCAAGAGATGCATGGCAAAACCCAATACACTACACTTAAAACTACAAATATTAAGGTTTAGCAATCTTAAAAATCATACGGCTTCTAGTTCTTGGTCTAAAATTAGTTCTAACGTTAGATTGGGTTGGGTTCTGTCTTAAGAGGAAATACGATTAAATCCAAATGTTTTCGTTTCAGGTCTAGTTTTAACTCCTGTGTTAGTGATGACTCTATTTTTAGTTGTTTCAATTTTAATTTGTTGTATACTTGTATCGAACTGAAACTGGAACTAACACTAGACCTAGAACTAGAAAGTTTTGGTCTTTAGACGCACGCCTAAACCAAAACGGCTAAACCTGGATCTTTCTAGTTCTAGGTTTAGTGTTAGTTCCAGTTTAAATTCCTGTTTAACTCTAGATTGTTTTCAATTCTTCCGGAACTAAAAATATGACTAGTACTAGACCTACAACCCAGCTTCAGAACTAACACTAAAACTTGAAACATTGAGTTTTGCCTTGCACCTCTTAAGACGGAACTCAACCCAATCTAGCTTCAAAACTAATACTAGACCGAGAACTAGAAACATTAGGGTTTAGCCGCACGTCTCTTAAGACGGCTAAACCCTAATATTTCTAGTTTTAGGTTGAGTATTAGTTCTGAAGCTAGATTGGGTTAGGGTCTGTCTTAAAAGATGCACGGCAAAACCCAATGTTTCAAGTTCTAGGTCTAGTGTTAGCTTTAGTGTTAGTATTAGCTCCATGCATACTTGTATCGAAGTAAAACTAGAACTGACACTAGACCTAGAACTAGAAACTTTCGGTTTAGCCGTGCGTCTTCAGATGCACGGCTAAACCTGAATCTTTCTAGTTCTAGGTCTAGTGTTAGTTCTAGTTTTAATTCTTGTTTAACTCTAGATTGTTTTAAATTCTTCTGGAACTAAAAATATGACTAATACTAGACCTGCAACCCAGCTTCAGAACTAACACTAGAACTTGAAACATTGGATTTTGCCTTGCATCTTTTAAGACGGAACCTAACCCAATCTAGCTTTAGAACTAATACTAGAGCTGGAACTAGAAGCATTAGGGTTTAGCCGTCTTAAGAGACGTGCGGCTAAACCCTAATGATTCTAGTTGTAGGTCTAGTATCAGTTCTAAAGCTAGATTGGGTTGGGTTCCGACTTAAGAGATGCAAGGCAAAACCCAATGTTCCAAGTTCTAGGTCTAGTGTTAGCTTTAGTGTTGGTATTAGTTCTAATTTTGTTGTTATTTGGTTTTAGATTATTGCATACTTGTATTGAACTAAAACTAGAACTAACACCAGACCTTCTATAGTATTAGTTCTACTTTTAATTCTTGTTTAAATGTAGATTGTTTTAAATTCTTCTGGAACTAGAAATATGACTAATACTAGACCTACAACCCAACTCCATAACTAACACTTGACATAGAAATAGAAACATTAGGATTTAACCCTACGTCTATTTTTTTTTATTTGAAGATTAAACCAGTTCAACAATAACTATGTTTTTCCTGGTTGTGTTGATACAAAGAATTAATAATTACATGTAAATATTAAGAATTACAAAAAATGTAAGTTCCGTGCTGGAACTGTTAGTCCGAATCTGATGAAATTAGGTCTTGGGGAAGTTTCCTCTTTAAACACGCGTGGATTTGGTGGCGACCTACTTGGTGTTGAACTGCACTAGAGCATTTACTGAGATTGTTAAAAAAATTTTTAGTTAATTTCCTAATAAATTCCCTGATTGTTGGGACGTTTAAGTCTTTATGGAGCTCCTCATTTCTTACAAGCCACAGCGCGTTCACTGAGATCCGGAGGAGTTTATTATGTAGGGTTTGAATTTTTCTCATATTTGAAGTTGATGAATTGCTCCAAACTGAGCAGGCGTAAGTTACTAGTGGCCTGATGAGAGCTTTGTAAAAAAGTAGGGTGCACTCAGTTCGCAGTGGTGATTTTCAATTGATGAGAGGATACAATTGTCGAAGCCTGACATAACCTTGGTTGACCTTCGAGTTTATGTGGAGTTTCCAAGTGAGGCGGTGATCAAGGAGGACTCCGAGGTATTTCATAGCATTATCTTTTGCTTTCTTATAATAATGTAAGGTGCATTTCGATAAGGTCTTAGAGAAAAGATCTTAGACTGGCATTTACTGGCATTGAGCATAATGGCCCATTTTAATAGCAATTTTTGAATTTTGTCCATTGACCTTTGAAGTATCTCAATAACATCGATGAGTATGTCGTTTTGTCCCATAATTATCATGTCATCCGCAAACATGGCCATTTCGAGGTTTACGTCTGTCGGGGTATCGTGCATAAAGATGTTGAATAGAGCAGGGGATAAACTACTACCTTGCGGGATACCTGCAAGGATTCTTCGAGTGCTGGAAGAGTATTCATTGATGGTGACAGAAAAGATTCTTTCCTCCAGGAAAGAGAACAGTATAGCAAGTAAATAATTACTTAGTCCCGTTTGATAGAGCTTGTATTTTAAGCCTTTAATCCAAATAGTATCAAAGGCTCTCGCTACGTCCAGCGATACTGCAGCTGTAAACTTTATAGCTTCGAAATCTTCCTCAATAAATTCTGCTACTCTTGCTAGTTGGTGAACCGTGGTATGTCCCCCTCTAAATCCGTACTGGATGTTTGGGATTATTTTGAGAAGACTTATCTCTTCTTGTAATCGATGATTGATTATTCGTTCAAATAGTTTAGATAAGGATGAGAGAAGACTGATTGGGCGATAATTGGCTGGGTCCGTATTGTTTTTGTGTAGCTTTCTGAATATTAGGATTTGCGCTTTTTTCCATACTACCGGAAAGTAACCAATTTCCAGACAACGATTAAAAATTCCTGTGATGTGGATCAGTAATTTCTCTGGAAGGTGTTTTATGACTTTATTAGGTATCTGATCTAGGCCAGGAGATTTTTTGGTGGTGAGGTTTGCTATTTCTGCCTTTAGTTCTTGTAATGAGATTCTGTCGTTTTCTGTTAGTGTTTACATTAGTAGATGGGATTCATTATACTGTTGGATTGTGGTAATGTGACGAATATTCTCTTCATTAATATTTGGTTGAAAACATTCTTCCAGATATTCCGCAAAGGTGTTTGCTTTGTCTTCGTCCGAGAATACTGGTGTTTCATTGACTATTAGAGTAGGTATTTCTTCAAATATTCGTGTTATTTTCCAAGTAGTCTTCCACAATCTGGGGTCACTTCCTTCAAAACCTGCGATGAGTTTTCTATAATTGTTGATTTTATAGGCATCTAATTCCTGAGTAATGGTGTGAGTTAGACTGTTCAGAGTAGTTTTTATTTCTGGGTTACGCGTCTGTTGCCATTCACGTCGAACCTTTCGTTTTTCCTTGATTAGGTCCAATATGCTTTTAGGGGGGAGGTTGTAATTATTTGAAGTATTCTTTTTGAAGGGTTTCGTTGATGATACAGCTGCTTCCTTAATCTTTGAAGTCAGCAAACGGATTTTTGTATCTAACTCATTCGGATTAGCTGAAGTTGGTAAGTTAAAATCGTGATTATTCAGTGAGTCTCCGCCCAGTTGATGAATCCCAATGGATTCATCATTGATCAGTTTTGGAATTTTGGGTCTGTGTTCAGGTTGCTTTGCAGAGGTGATGATTACTGGCTACAGGGATTTAGCTGGATGGTATTATTTTTGGCTAATACTATATCTAGTATATCCGGCTGATAGTCGCTTCTATAAGGATAGTAGGTAAAATCCATTAACCCTACGTCTTTTAAGACGGCCAAACCTTAATATTTCTAATTCTAGATCTAGTACTAATTCTTAAGCTACGTTGAGTTAAGTTCCATCTTAAGACATACATAATATCTTTATGTAAGTAGCAAAAATTTAATTTCATTGAATATTTTATCAAATGAATTGAGTCAATTCAAGTTCTTGAACTTACTGACATTGAGCGAGAGCAAGCTCAACGACTGTGTCCATACCTAACTAATCAAATTTAAACTTTCGATCAGTTCGGAAAGTGAAATAATCCTTCAACTAGACCGTGAAGGAGTTAAGGTCGGCCGAATTCCAAATTTACAATTTTACTCGTATCCTATTCGAGCGTAAATTTTACCTTAATAAAGTCATATGCAATACGTGGGAGCTCTCAAATGTCCTTGCGATAATCGTGACTCAACCGATTTCATTGTGCTTTTGCAGTTTCATTGGAATTGTACCGGAGATCATAATTATCGCTATGGGAACAATATTAAAATAGATCGATGTAGATAAGAACAAAGAATGTTTGTTTTTATTAAATCCTAAAATTTGCGTTAAATGTTAATATAACAAATATATTGCATCAGAATAATTAATTAAATTATTCCAAGATATTGAAAAATAAAATTTTACTGTTAATGTATGTAATCAAATTGGTAATAATTACCTTTTACATCATACAGTTATCTTATTTCCAAAAATGCCCGTTCTACTCGGGTTGTGTGCGCCACACCGTTTGTCCTTGCTATTGGAGCGGTGAATTAACTTCTTAAAAAAATCTTAGAAAAGCCGGAAAGTACTACGATATAAAAGGCCGGCGTTAACTCGATCAATGCGTCATTCAATTACGAGTGTCTTAGCCGAAGAGAAATAGATCTAAAATGGCTCTCAAGGTACTACGAAGATTGCAAAGTGAATCTAATATTAATTTTAATTTAACTTTTAGGTAATCATTTTTGGAGGACTTTTGGCTTTAACCTCAGCTAGTTATGCTCCAATTGGTATCACCAAAACCGTCGTTGACACCGAATACGACCACAACCCCGAATATACTTATTCATACGGCGTTAAAGACATTATAACAGGCGATTCGAAAAGCCAATCGGAAACTCGTCACGGAGACGTCGTCGTTGGGCAATACTCTTTATTAGATTCTGATGGGACGAAAAGAACTGTTGATTACACCGCCGATCCTCACAATGGATTTAATGCTGTTGTTAGTAAAACTCCGGTTGTTGCACCAATTGCTAAAGTTGTCGCTCCAGCTCAAGTTGTAGCTCCAGTTGTGGCTAAAGTCGTAGCTCCAACATACTCAGCTCCAGTCGAAACTTACGCAGCTCCAGTTCAAACTTACGCAGCCCCGATTCAAGCGTACGCAGCATCAATTCCAGCTTACTCAGCTGCAAAAACGATAGTTCAAGCTCCCACAGCTTACGCAGCATCCATTCCAGCTTATTCAGCTGCAAAAACGATCGTTCAAGCTCCCACAGCATACGCAGCTTCAGTCCCATCATACGCAGCTGCTAAAACGATCGTGCAAGCTCCTTCAGCATATGCTGCTTATTCCGGAGCAGTCGCGCCGGCTGTTGCTAAAGTGGTGGCTCCTGTTTATTCCTCATTAGTAGCTCCAGCAGTATCGAAAACGATTAGTTATGCCGCTGCCCCAACAATCTCGGCTTACTCCACTGGTGCGGTAAGCTACACAACCCCAACTCTTGGTTTTGGAGTTCCGAAGTTGGCTTATTCGGCTCCGAATTATTATGCATCGGCGGTGGGAAGTTACGCCTCTCCATTATTAGCCAAAAGTGTTATCGTACCGGAATATTCGGGGTACGCATCACCTAAATACGTCAAGTGGTAGGTGGAGGTCGAAGGAGAGAGATAGACCACCAAACATTCCTCGTATTATTACTGTTACCGATAGGCTTAGGTAATTATAAAAAATAAATAAATTATTGCTGCATTATAAGTGTGTTTCTTTTTTATAAGTTTTGGGTTTCAATTTAAGTTGATGATTTCAACATCGTTAGAGTTAAAATATAAATAACTATGGATTACACTAAATTAACTCAATATGATCACTTTTAGTGCATATCATGATTCTCAGTCGGCTATAGTTTTTTGTGTCGACATGATTTATCAAATAAAATCATCCCAAAGTGGCGATTTTGATGATTTATACTTTATATCACGAAAGCAGTGATAGCTAAGCAATAACTAACTATAGATTGTGTTAAATTAGCTCAATGTGATCAGTTTAAGTGCAAATCATGATTCTTAATCGATTATAGTTTTTGTGTTATTTCCGATATGACGATTTTGATGATTTATACTTTATATCTCGAAAACGAAGATAACTAAGTTATAACTAATTATAGATTAAGTTAAATTGGTTCAATATCATCAATTTAGTTGCTTATCAACAGCTCAAAATGACGATTTTGATGAGTTTTGCTTTATATCTCAAAAACGGAGATAGCTAAGATATAACTAATTGTGGATTGAATTGAATTTGCTCGATACAATCAATTTTAATGCATATCATGATTCTCAATCGGTTATAGTTTTTTGTGTCGGCATGATTTATCTTATGTAAACGTCCCAAAGTGACGATTTAGATGATTTATGCTTTATATCTCGAAAACGGAGATAGCTAAGTTATAACTAACTATGAATTGAGTTAAATTGGCATTATTTATGCATTATATCTCAAAAATGGAGATAGCTAAGCTATAACTAATTATAGATTAAGTTAAATTAGTTCAATATGATCAATTTAGTTGCTTATTAACAGCTAAAAATGACGATTTTGATGAGTATTGCTTTCTATCTTAAAAACGGTGATAGCTAAGCTATAACTAATTGTGGATTGAATTGAATTTGCTCAATACGATCAATTTTGATGCATATCATGATACTCAATCGGTTATAGTTTTTTGTGTCGGCATAATTTATCTTATATAAACATCCCAAAGTAACGATTTAGATAATTTATGCTTTATATCTCGAAAACGGAGATAGCTAAGTTATAACTAACTATGAATTGAGTTAAATTGGCATGATTTATGCACTATATCTCAAAAATGGATATAGCTAAGCTATAAATAATTATAGATTAAGTTAAATTAGTTCAATATGATCAATTTAGTTGCTTATCAACAGCTCAAAATGACGATTTTGATGAGTATTGCTTTGTATCTCAAAAACGGTGATAGTTAAGCTATAACTAATTGTGGATTGGCTTGAATTGACTTAATATGATCAATTTTGATGCATGCCATGATACTCAATCGGTTATAGTTTTTTGTGTCAGCATGATTTATCTTATATAAACGTCCCAAAGTGACGATTTAGATAATTTATGCTTTATATCTCGAAAACGGAGATAGCTAAGTTATAACTAACTATGAATTGAGTTAAATTGGCATGATTTATGCAATATATCTCAAAAATGGATATAGCTAAGCTATAAATAATTATAGATTAAGTTAAATTAGTTCAATATGATCAATTTAGTTGCTTATTAACAGCTAAAAATGACGATTTTGATGAGTATTGCTTTGTATCTTAAAAACGGTGATAGCTAAGCTATAACTAATTGTGGATTGAATTGAATTGACTTAATATGATCAATTTTGATGCATGCCATGATACTCAATCGGTTATAGTTTTTTGTGTCAGCATGATTTATCTTATATAAACGTCCCAAAGTGACGATTTAGATGATTTATGCTTTATATCTCGAAAACGGAGATAGCTAAGTTATAACTAACTATGAATTGAGTTAAATTGGCATGATTTATGCAATATATCTCAAAAATGGATATAGCTAGCTATAAATAATTATAGATTAAGTTAAATTAGTTCAATATGATCAATTTAGTTGCTTATCAACAGCTAAAAATGACGATTTTGATGAGTATTGCTTTGTAACTTAAAAACGGTGATAGCTAAGCTATAACTAATTGTGGATTGAATTGAATTGACTTAATATGATCAATTTTGATGCATGCCATGATACTCAATCGGTTATAGTTTTCTGTGTCAGCATGATTTATCTTATATAAACGTCCCAAAGTGACGATTTAGATAATTTATGCTTTATATCTCGAAAACGGAGATAGCTAAGTTATAACTAACTATGAATTGAGTTAAATTGGCATGATTTATGCATTATTTCTCCAAAATGGAGATAGCTAAGCTATAACTAATTATAGATAAAGTTAAATTAGTCCAACATGATCAATTTAGTTACTTATCAACAGCTCAAAATGACGATTTTGATGAGTTTTGCTTTGTATCTCAAAAACGGTGATAGCTAAGCTATAACTAATTGTGGATTGAATTGAATTGACTTAATATGATCAATTTTGATGCATGCCATGATACTCAATCGGTTATAGTTTTTTGTGTCAGCATGATTTATCTTATATAAACGTCCCAAAGTGACGATTTAGATAATTTATGCTTTATATCTCGAAAACGGAGATAGCTAAGTTATAACTAACTATGAATTGAGTTAAATTGGCATGATTTATGCAATATATCTCAAAAATCGATATAGCTAAGCTATAAATAATTATAGATTAAGTTAAATTAGTTCAATAAGATCAATTTAGTTGCTTATCAACAGCTCAAAATGACGATTTTGATGAGTATTGCTTTGTATCTCAAAAACGGTGATAGCTAAGCTATAACTAATTGTGGATTGAATTGAATTGACTTAATATGATCAATTTTGATGCATGCCATGATACTCAATCGGTTATAGTTTTTTGTATCAGCATGATTTATCTTATATAAACGTCCCAAAGAGACGATTTAGATAATTTATGCTTTATATCTCGAAAACGGAGATAGCTAAGTTATAACTAACTATGAATTGAGTTAAATTGGCATGATTTATGCATTATTTCTCCAAAATGGAGATAGCTAAGCTATAACTAATTATAGATAAAGTTAAATTAGTCCAACATGATCAATTTAGTTGCTTATCAACAGCTCAAAATGACGATTTTGATGAGTATTGCTTTGTATCTCAAAAACGGTGATAGCTAAGCTATAACTAATTGTGGATTGAATTGAATTGACTTAATATGATCAATTTTGATGCATGCCATGATACTCAATCGGTTATAGTTTTTTGTGTCAGCATGATTTATCTTATATAAACGTCCCAAAGTGACGATTTAGATGATTTATGCTTTATATCTCGAAAACGGAGATAGCTAAGTTATAACTAACTATGAATTGAGTTAAATTGGCATGATTTATGCAATATATCTCAAAAATGGATATAGCTAGCTATAAATAATTATAGATTAAGTTAAATTAGTTCAATATGATCAATTTAGTTGCTTATCAACAGCTAAAAATGACGATTTTGATGAGTATTGCTTTGTAACTTAAAAACGGTGATAGCTAAGCTATAACTAATTGTGGATTGAATTGAATTGACTTAATATGATCAATTTTGATGCATGCCATGATACTCAATCGGTTATAGTTTTCTGTGTCAGCATGATTTATCTTATATAAACGTCCCAAAGTGACGATTTAGATAATTTATGCTTTATATCTCGAAAACGGAGATAGCTAAGTTATAACTAACTATGAATTGAGTTAAATTGGCATGATTTATGCATTATTTCTCCAAAATGGAGATAGCTAAGCTATAACTAATTATAGATAAAGTTAAATTAGTCCAACATGATCAATTTAGTTACTTATCAACAGCTCAAAATGACGATTTTGATGAGTTTTGCTTTGTATCTCAAAAACGGTGATAGCTAAGCTATAACTAATTGTGGATTGAATTGAATTGACTTAATATGATCAATTTTGATGCATGCCATGATACTCAATCGGTTATAGTTTTTTGTGTCAGCATGATTTATCTTATATAAACGTCCCAAAGTGACGATTTAGATAATTTATGCTTTATATCTCGAAAACGGAGATAGCTAAGTTATAACTAACTATGAATTGAGTTAAATTGGCATGATTTATGCAATATATCTCAAAAATCGATATAGCTAAGCTATAAATAATTATAGATTAAGTTAAATTAGTTCAATAAGATCAATTTAGTTGCTTATCAACAGCTCAAAATGACGATTTTGATGAGTATTGCTTTGTATCTCAAAAACGGTGATAGCTAAGCTATAACTAATTGTGGATTGAATTGAATTGACTTAATATGATCAATTTTGATGCATGCCATGATACTCAATCGGTTATAGTTTTTTGTATCAGCATGATTTATCTTATATAAACGTCCCAAAGAGACGATTTAGATAATTTATGCTTTATATCTCGAAAACGGAGATAGCTAAGTTATAACTAACTATGAATTGAGTTAAATTGGCATGATTTATGCATTATTTCTCCAAAATGGAGATAGCTAAGCTATAACTAATTATAGATAAAGTTAAATTAGTCCAACATGATCAATTTAGTTGCTTATCAACAGCTCAAAATGACGATTTTGATGAGTATTGCTTTGTATCTCAAAAACGGTGATAGCTAAGCTATAACTAATTGTGGATTGAATTGAATTGACTTAATATGATCAATTTTGATGCATGCCATGATACTCAATCGGTTATAGTTTTTTGTGTCAGCATGATTTATCTTATATAAACGTCCCAAAGTGACGATTTAGATAATTTATGCTTTATATCTCGAAAACGGAGATAGCTAAGTTATAACTAACTATGAATTGAGTTAAATTGGCATGATTTATGCAATATATCTCAAAAATGGATATAGCTAGCTATAAATAATTATAGATTAAGTTAAATTAGTTCAATATGATCAATTTAGTTGCTTATCAACAGCTCAAAATGACGATTTTGATGAGTATTGCTTTGCTTTGTTTTTTAGTCGACATGATTAATTCAATATGGATCCCTTGAAACAGACACTTTGATGATATTTTTATATCTCTCTCAAAAATTTCCTGCTTACACAGCTTTAGATCAACAATATTCAAACCCTAACTCCATCATCTAATTATGTTAAGTGATAGATGGAGATCAAAGATTTTGCTCTAACTTAAGTTATGCATCTAACATACACAGCTCCAATTAAAGCTCTTCAATACCTCAAGACGGCTAAACCTGGATGATCCTAGTTCTATGTCTAGTGTTAGTTCTACTTTTACTTCCGTTCAAATATATAGACTTGGGTTGGGTTGGGTTTTTAATGAGTTAGTTTAATATGTTAGTTCTAGTTTTATATCATCAAATCTAACTCTAGATCTAGAACTAGAAATATTCGAGTTTAGCCGTGCATCTCTCAAGATGGTTAAACCCAAATGATTCTAGTTTTAGTTGTGGGTCTAGTATTAGTTCTAACTAATTTGGCAACCCTGTATATTTGAATTGAGGTAAAACTAGTGCTAACACAAAACCTATAATTAGTACCCTTTTTTTAATTTCGTATGAGAAGCTAAATATTTTCAAAAAGGCTTGCAACTCATCCACATACCAAAGTGATTATAAAAAATCTTCAACATCCTCGACTTACTTTGAGTTAGTTTCATCAGCTAAAGTATT
This sequence comes from Onthophagus sagittarius, assembly GCA_036711965.1. Taxonomy (NCBI): domain Eukaryota; kingdom Metazoa; phylum Arthropoda; class Insecta; order Coleoptera; family Scarabaeidae; genus Onthophagus; species Onthophagus sagittarius. The sequence goes on along the minus strand of JASERS010000010.1, from coordinate 16,629,888 downwards.
ATCTTAACTTATTCTTTGTAGTAACATCAAAAACGATTAGTTATGGTGTTCCCCCAACAATATCCTCATACTTCATTGAAGCGGTAAGCTATACAACCCGAACTCTCGGTTATGTAGTTTCCGAAATTGGCTTAGAAACCCTTAAATTATAATTCATCGGCTCCAAGTTACGTCTCCCCATTATTAACTAAAATCGTTACTATAATGAGTATGCATCACATAAATACGTCAATTGAAAAAAAATTAAAACGATTTTTACCGATAAGGTAGTAATAATTAAAAAAAAAATAAACAAATTGTTGTCGCATCATGACCCCTTTGTTTTCATAACTAAAAGTTTAGCATCCTCGTTTCAAGCTGCCGCTAACGAACGAAAAGCTGGAGAATTCCCGCTAGAAAATGTCGGAGGCGAAATTGACTTCGAACAAACTGGGTCCGACTCCATCAGAAACTTTTGCGAGGTCCCTGATTATAATAAATAGGCGAGTCGGGGATCGGGATCTATTAAAACTCACGTCTCCATCGAGGGGATAACTTTGGATTCGATGTCTTTCAAGAAGATTTTCGGGGCATAGATAAAGACAAACTATCCCGGGGAAAGTTGCGACTAAAATAACTAAGTATATGAATTTCAATCGATCTCAAAGTGTATTTTGTGTTACATATTGATTTACATATTTTGTAAGGTAAGATGTATACAAAGTTGGCGGTTTGTAAGTTAACCTTCCTTGAAGGTTTAAATTCCACGTTGCGAAACTACCGCGGATGCAGATTAAGCGACTTACTTAACTTGGGATCTCGCGATCTGGGATAACACCATAAATCACGACACGTTACCCCGGTGCTTTTACAGTTTTACAGTGCGTATCTTAAGTGATCCCACACACGTTGCGGCAGTGAGTTATTCGAGCCGATCCCTCTAAGGACACCAAACGAAAAAGACATACCAACAAAAAAAAAGTTTGCATAAAAGCTCAAAGGTATCGCCGCACATTTTTTGATTGCGTACACGTTAGAGTCGCTATTCATCCCCGTAAGGGACCCAATGGGAGTGGCTAAGAATTTTTAAAATTATCCTAGGACTATAAATAGCGATGGTGCATTGGGATCTAGCAGTAAGATTTGAGTACCCCTTCAAAGATGGCTATTTGTTTCTCTTTTAAGGTTGGTGCTTTGTGGATTATTTTGTTTATAAAAATAATTTTAAATTTTTTAGTTTGTTATTTTCGCAACTCTTGCGGCTTCATCCAAATCATCAATCATCCCCGTTCACGAAGTTGAATACGAACCAATCCATACAAAAATCGTCGATCCAAGCTACGACACCCACCCACAATACTCATTTTCTTATGGAGTTGATGACGTTGTTACAGGAGATTCGAAAAGTCAAACAGAAACGAGACATGGTGATGTTGTAACTGGTTAGATTTTGAAGATTATGTTTTAGGGGTTCTTTTAAAAAGATTTTTTTAGGTCAATATTCCTTGATAGAACCGGATGGTACAAGAAGAACCGTTGATTACACAGCCGATCCAATTCATGGATTTAATGCTGTTGTGCGGAAGACGCCGATTGTTGGGAAAGTTGTGGCTGTTCCAAAACAGGTTGTTTCGCCGAATGTTCTTACGAAGACTTTGATTGGACCCGTTGGGTACGATGGACATATTTTTGCCAAATTTCCTTTTGCTTATGGAGTTCCAATTAAGACATTATTACCTTATCACGGTGCGATAGCGTATTCTAAGTTGCATTATTAAAGTTTGAAATGTTAATTTAACTAAATGGAAATGTTTTTGGATTATTAAAAAATAAATTATCAATATTTTTTTGTGTTGGTTATTATATGTACAGAGTCAACTCTTCATCATGTATCTTGCATAGAATGCATCATAATCTCTATTTTGAATCTTCATTTGATAGATACCAAAGACCAAATCTATTTTGACTCTTTAATATGTCTGCCTCAAGTCTACATCAAGACAACTCTACAATTAGTTTGAATCATTTAGCAAGCTGCTGCATCAATTTATAGTTAGTACTATAAATTTAAATTGGTAAATAAGCAGCCTTAATTAAACAAATTTATTATTGTTAGAGTAGTTTGGGTTGCTATTGATGAAAATAATGTCTATTGAACACAATAAGTACAGATAATCTATCTTTGGCAATGAAAGAAAAAAGTTACTAGATTTTGAAAATATCTTCCTAAGGTGTTTTTTGGGCAAATATTGATTTCTGAAGTAGATTAAGTTGAGAATTTAAGCTTACGATCTAGTGCCAGTTTTAGTTCGATACAAGTATACAACAATCTAAGATTAAATAATAACGAGAAGTAGAACTAATACTGAAATTGGAACTAACACTGGATCTAGAACTAGAATCATTCGGTTTTAACCGTTTTAGTCGGTTAAGACGGAACCCAACCCAACCCAACCTAGCTTCAGTACTAACACTAGAACTAGAAACATTAGGGTTTAATTAGGGTTTCAGAGCCGTACGGCCTCTTAAGACGGCTAAACTTTAATGTTTTTAGTTCTAGTTCTAGTGTTAAAGCTAGGTTGTAAGTCTAGTATTAGTTATATTTTTAGTTCCAAAAGAATTTATAACAATCTAAAGTTACATAACAATTAAAACTAGAACTAACACTAGATGAGAGATACTAGGTCTAGTGTTAGTTCTAGTTTTAGTTCAATACAAGTATACAACAATCTAAGACTGAATAATAACTAAAAATGCTGCAAACAGCAACACTAGGGCTAATATTAGACCTAAAACGAAAAATATTTGGGTTTAGCCATACCTCTCGTAAGGCAGAACCCAACCCAATCCAACCCAACCTAGCTTCAGAACTTACTTTAGACTTAGACCAAGAAACATGAGTGTTTAGCCGTCCTAAGAAACGTACGCAAAGTTTTCTAATTTTCCGACTCTATCAGAAAGTTGAAACCCAACACAACCCAACCTAGTTTCAGAACTAACATTACACATAGATCACGAAACATAAGGGTTTAACAGTCTTAAGAAACGTACGCAAAGTTTTCCATTTTTTCAAGAAAGTTAACAATCTAAATCAGTTACTAATTAGTTAAATCACTTACTACAACAACAAAGATATAGTTAAACTATCAGTTGCATACGCAGATGACCTCGCAATAGCCAGGAATACATGGGACATTAAAGTTATAGAGCAAATAGCACAGATGATGTAAAATGCAAAACGGAAGAAATGAGAATCAAGATAGGACCAGAAAAGACAAGCCATAATGCTGAAAAACAAAAAATGTAAAAGAATAGAAGTGCGGATAATGGTGAAAGGACACATAAAGATTCAAAAATGGACTTGAATTATCTAGAGGTTGGGTTTGGTTGGGTTGAGTTGCTACTAAGACACAGAGTTTGTCATCTATCAAAATTTGAGATTTGATGCAAATTGAATGAAATTGGTCTACCAAAAATTGTAGGTACTTCAACCTCTTTTAAGCAACAAACTTTATTTTAAAGGATGTTTTCCAAATTCAAAAAATTTCTATTACATTGCAAGTATTTAAAGAGAATTTTTCAGAATTGCCAAGAATTTTAGCGAATTTTTAAAGATATTAAGAGAATTTCGTATTTAAAAAAATCTCATCATAGATAATTAAATAATTTCTTTGCCTAATAATATCAATTGGTAGAAAGAATCCGAAGATAAAGATGTGTATCTAATATACATAGCCCCCAAGCATATGCAATTTAAATTGGTGGTTACGCAGCCTTAATTAAACAAATTTATTATTATGGGTTGGATTGGGTTTAGATTGGATTGATTTGGATGAAAATAATGTCTATGGAACATGATAAGTACACATAATCTGTCTTTGGCAATGAAAGAAAAAAGTTAGTCGATTTTGAAAATTTCTTCCTTAGGTTTCTGAAGTAGTTTACTTAGTTTACTTTAGTTTGATACAAGTATACAACAATCTAAGACTGAATAATAACTAAAAATGTTGCAAACAGTAACATTAGGGCTAATATTAGACCTAAAACGAAAAATATTTGTGTTTAGCCATATCTCTCGTAAGGCAGAACCCAACCCAATCCAACTCAACCTAGCTTCAGAACTTACTTTAGACTTAGACCAAGAAACATGAAGGTTTAGCCGTCCTAAGAAACGTACGCAAAGTTTTCTAATTTTCCGGCTCTATCAGAAACTTGAAACCCAACCCAACCTAGCTTCAGAACTAACATTACATATAGATCACGAAACATTTTTCCATTTTTTCAAGAAAGTTAACAATCCAAATCAGTTACTAATTAGTTAAATCACTTACTACAACAACAAAGAGATAGTTAAACTATCAGTTGCAGACCTCGCAATAATCAGGAATACATGGGACATTAAAGTTATAGAGCAAATAGCACAGATGATGTAAAATGCAAAATGAAAGAAATGAGAATCAAGATAAGACCAGAAAAGATGCTGAAAAGCAAAAAATGTAAAAAAATGGAAGTGCGGATAATGGTGAAAGGACACACAAAGATTCGAAAATGGACTTGAATTATCTAAAGGTTGGGTTGGGTTGAGTTGCTACTAAGACACAGAGTTTAACGTAATATAATTATAAAATTAAAATTTTTAAAAAGATGAAAACGAAAACTCCGATTTTCCCACCATTTCATCATGCATCTTGCATAACCTGCACCAAATTTCCATTCTGAATCTTAATTTGATAGATACCAAAGATAAAATCTACTTTAAGTCTTTAATATTCTGCCTCAAGTCTACATCAAGATAATTCTGCGTTTAGTTTGTATCATTTCGGGAATAAGTTTCATTCTTCAAGAAAAATCTATCAAAATTTGAGATTTGATGCAAATTGAATGAAATTGGTCTACTAAAAATTGTAGGTACTTCAACCTCTTTTAAGCAGCAAACTTTATTTCAAAGGATGTTTTCAAAATTCTAAAAATTTCTATTACATTGCAAGTATTTAAAGAGAATTTTTCAGAATTGCCAAGAATTTTAGCGAATTTTTAAAGATATTAAAAGAAATTCGTATTTATAATTTATAATTATAAATACGTTATATATATAATATCCTAATAATGTCAGTTGGTAGAAAAAATCCGAAGATAAAGTTATGTATCTAATATACATAGCCCCCAAGCATATGCAATTTAAATTGGTAGTTACGCAGCCTTAATTAAACAAATTTATTATTATGGGTTGGATTGGGTTTAGATTGGATTGATTTGGATGAAAATAATGTCTATGGAACATGATAAGTACACATAATCTATCTTTGGCAATGAAAGAAAAATGTTACTCGATTTTGAAAATTTCTTCTTAAGGTTTCTGAAGTAGTTTACTTAGTTTATTTTAGTTTGATACAAGTATACAACAATCTAAGACTGAATAACAATGAGAAGTAGAGCTAATACTAAAACTAGAACTAGATCTAAAACTAGAAGCATTCGGATTTAGCCGTATGTCTGTCAAGACGGAACCAAACCCAACCCAACCCAACCTAGCTTCAGTATCAACACTAGAACTAGAACTAAAAACATTAGGGTTTAGCCACACATCTCTTAAGACGGCTAAACCCTAATGTTTCTAGTTCTACTATTAGTTCTGAAGTTCTAGTTTCTAGTTCTATGTTTCTACTTCCAACTCTAGTGTTAGTACTAAAGCTGGATTCTAAGTCTAGTATTAGCTATACTTTTAGTTCCAAAAGAATTTATAACCATCTAAAGCCTAAAAACTAAACTAAAAATAACTAAAAATATTGCAAACATCAACGCTAGAGTTAGTATTAGACTTAAAACGAAAAACATTTGGTTTTAGCCATACCTCTCTTAAGACGGAACCCAACCCAACCCAACCCAACCTAGTTTCAGAACATACACTAGACTTAGACCAAGATACGAAGTTTTCCAAGAATGTTAACAGTTTAAATCAGTTACTATAACAACAAAGAGATAAAGAGATATAAAATGCAAAATGGAAGAGATAGGATTGGAAAAGACTGAGACCATAATGCTGATAAGCAGAAAATGTAAAAGAATGAAAGTGCGGATAATGGTAAAGGGACATATAAAGATTCAAAAATGGACTTGAAGTATCTAGAGATTGGGTTGGGTTGAGTTACCAGCAAGACACAGAGTTTAATGTAATATAATTATAAAATTAAAATTTTTAGAAACATGAAAACGAAGATTTTCCCATCTATTTTTAATTTGTTGCTTATTAAAGTGATATGTGCCACAAGAATTATACAAGATTTAAAAATTTTTTCTTTCAAACAAATCGTGTTAACACATTTCGATATTTTTTCCATCTTAAATCAATCAATTACATACACTTAGTTTCCATAAAACATCGAAATACGATTGAAATGTTTGCCACACCCGAAGGCGTATCTGTTTAGCTTAAGAAACAGGGGGTATATCTCTCACGTGCAAAAACTATAAATCACCTACGGCACAAGCCACAAGATCAGATACACACATTCGGTCGTAAAGTTCCGTTGATATATCGCCTGGTGAATCTACGAGATAACGCCTTCTCAAACCAATAAGACCAAACACTCCGGTCAATATGGGTATGGGACGAAGAAGAAGTAGAAGAAGAAGGTCCATTACAAGTTTGTGGCGTAATCGCTCAAGTTCGATACGGACTTTTAAGGACGACAAATTGTGTTATGAAAAAAAAGAAACGAAACAGAGAAATTTAAAAAGTTGCGTTAACGAGAGATTTGCAGCAATATCCGTTGTTATGATGCCGATAAAAAAGCACTTGTACAGCATCTTAACGACGCAATTTCCCGGTTTTAATTAAAAAATTAAACGGCCAGAAATATTAAAAGGGGGTTTTTAACGGTCCTTGCTGATAACGGCCTTTTATGGCGACCAGTCTCGGTCGAAAACTTTGGAACGATCGCATCAAAATGGACCTATCCATTGTAAGTTTAAAAGGTGTTTTTATTACAATCTCTATTTTTAATACAAATCTAGATCGTTTTATCTACAATCCTCGTGAATTTAGTATCTTCCGATGTGATAACGTCCAATGAAAAAATTAAAGTGGAGGGATATATTTATCATCCCCAATATTATTATTCGTACGAAATTTTACCTCTCCCCCCTTATATCGAGCAACAATTGTACATTCAAGAACAAGATTATCTTATTGGGCATTATAACTTAAAAAGCGGAGATGGGAGACAAACTGTTATTGATTACGCTGGAGAACCAGTCCATGGATTTCATGCTGTGGTTAGTGGATCTGAAGTTCACGCAGCTTTGGCTGCGGTTTTAGCAAAAACGTTAAAATTCGGCGGGGCTGATGCTAATACTAATGAACAAAACATCACACTCCCTAATTACCAAGTTCCGGTTATAAACACGAACGACATGGAATTGGTTGGGATTCAAGGGAAAAAGAGGAAATTTTGGGTGCCCCATAAACAGCACGCCATCGTAGATGGACTTAATCCGTCGGATATACGCAAACAATTAAAACGTAAAGGTTTGCTTAACACTCAATATTAACACTAAATAAATAATTATGGGTTTGGCCTCCACATATTTCTTTCTCAATGTATCTCGATATGAACAAAGATAATTGTAACTTAAAACCTTGTAAAAATATTATTTTAATAAAGAAATGTATTCTAATGTGTTATAAAATTTGTTTAGAAAACGATCAAAAAACGACAAGAAATAAATAAAACACGCAAACATTAATCACCTACTCGTTATGTACCGATTCAGGAAACAAGGTTCCCTTGAAGGTCGCCGAAGAACTTCTTGTGTGGTTAAAACCCGCCGGACGCTTGTACGTTGACATTTAGGTGTTTTAGGCGGTTTTTTTGTCTGTATCTGGTGACCTTAAAATGGGAGTGGTCTCTGTGATACGCTAAAACTCACTATATAAACCTCCCGTGATCATTTCGGAAGCATAGTTTGTTCAGAATCCGACATCTGAAGAAGTCTTTTGCTAAAATGGCCTGCAAGGTAATAATAATAAATAATCAACCCCCATTCTTTTTTTATAACAATATTGTTCTTTCTTTTTCAGTTTGTAGTCTTTGTAGCATGCGTGGCTGTTGCCTCCGCAAGTGTAGCTCCCCTTCATTACGCAGCTCCGGTTGTCGCAAAAACTGTTGTACAAGAATTGGACCATCAACCTGAATACTCTTACTCTTACGGCGTTCATGACTCCATCACCGGCGATTCTAAAAGCCAAGTTGAAACAAGATCTGGGGATGTTGTTACCGGACAATATTCTTTGATCGAAGCTGATGGAAGCAAACGTACTGTTGATTACACCGCCGATGCTGTTAATGGATTCAACGCTGTTGTCAGCAAATCTGTGCCAACCGTTGTTGCTCCAGCTCCAGTTGTTGCCCCAGCTCCAATTGTTGCAAAAACAGTTGCCGCCCCAGTTGTAGCTCCAGTTGTTGCAAAAACCATTGCTGCACCAGTTGTTGCCAAAACCATCACCCCAACTGTTTACGCCGCCTACAACGCCCCAGTTGTAGCTAAAACCTACACTGCTTATGCTGCACCAACTGTATACTCAGCCCCAGCTGTGTACCCAGCCCCAGCTGTTTACTCAGCTTACACCGCCCCAGTCACAAAGACCATAGTGCAAGGCCCATCGACGTATACCGCTTATTCCGGACCTGTTGCTCACACTTGGTAAATTCTTTTTGGAAACATAATTAAAAACATCTTGTAAATAATCATGTGACAAATCAATAAAGATTTTTATTTTTGGACCATACTTTATGCTTTTTTCTTTTTTTTCGTTTTTATGTTTTTTTCTCATCGCCTTAATAAGCAATGTAATTGTAATAAGCGATGTAATAAAATCGAGTCCTAAAATATTAAATTGGGAAACTTTTCGGAACATCTTCAACTGGTTCTGATTTCTTTTATACGAGACCAAGATAACGTGGCTAGTTGCCTCGCGAACACACAACTTTCTCGATTCGACACACAACGATAAAAGTTCGATGAAAATCGTATTTTCTTCACCAAAACTTTTGGTGATTTTCAATTTATACAGAACCTGCAGTGTTCTCTTGTAATTGAAAAATTTAATTGCTTTCATAGATTATAGTGATATCTCGAAAAGTTACAATCGGCTATTTCTAATTGATTGATGATTTATGAATGTTCTTACAGCTTTTCTAATGTCTATTGAACATGATAAGTACACTTAATTTATCTTTGGCAATTAAAGAAAAAAGTTACACGATTTTGAAAATTTTCGTTTGAAAGAAAGATGTTAGGGTTTTTTTGGTCCAATACTGATTTTTGAAGTAGTTTAGGTTAATTACTTTTAATTCTAGAAGAATTTGAAACAATCTAGTGCTAAATAAGAATTAAAAGTAGAACTAACACTAGACCTAAATCTTTCCAGTAGTAGGTCTAGTGTTAGTTCTAGTTTTAGTTCGACACAAGTATGCAACAATCTAGGACTGATTTACAACGAAAAGTAGAACTAATACTAAAACTAGAACTGCTACTAGACCTAGACCAAAATCATTTGAGTTGGATTAAAGTACACTTAATTAGTTTATCTTTTATTTCGCTTACCAAGGTCAATTATCTTTGAAAATACTTTAGAAATGTTGCTGAAATACTTCAAAGTTGTTTCCAAAGAAGACTATGAAAACTATGTCTTTGCAGAAGATTTGATCTCTATGGCAAAATGGCAGAATTTGTAAGAAATATTTCGAATCGGTTTTCAAAGAAGACTGCAATATGGCAAAATAAGTACAACGTTGTTTAGTACGTAAAGCACTTCAAATATATGCCTCTGCAAAAGATTAGAAAATGGCAGAAATATTTCAAATGTGTCGTAACGATAATATGTTAAAAGCACTACGTCGTAGTTTCTAGAGAAAGCTGCTATCCAATCTTTCTAGCAATGTTTCATTTATGATGTTGCAATTTACTCTAAAAATGCTTTCAAAATGTTGCCAAAATGATTCAAGCTTGTTCAATTGAAGAACCTAAAACTAACTGCTGTTTGGATTACCATGAGAATCTCGTTTATGACTAAAACCAACCCAATCCAACATGGCAGAATCATTGTGATATGGCAAACCAAGTACAAGGTTGCTTCTGAAGAAGACTAAGTCTTTGCAGAAGCTTTGATCACTATAACACAAAATGGCAGAATCACTCCAACGTAGTTACTAATTTGTAAGAAGAAATTTGTAAGAAATACTTCAATTTGGTTTCCAAAGAAGACTGTGATATAACAAAATAAGTAGAACGTTGTTTAGTACTTAAAGTACTTAAAATATATGCCTCTGCAAAAAATTATAAAATGGCAGAAACATTTCAAATATGTCATAAAGGTAATATGTCAAAAATACTACATCGCAGTTTCTGGAAAAATGTTGCGATTTTCTCTAAAAATTCTTTCAAAATGTTGCCAAAATGATTCAAGCTTGATCAATTGAAGAACCAAAAACTGACTGCTCTTTGGATTACTAAGAAAATTTCGTTTATGACTAAAACCAACCCAACCTAACATGGCAGAATCATTTTGATATTGCAAACCTAGTACAAGGTTGTTTCTGACGAAGACCAAATTATAGAAGCTAAATTAACTGACATTTTCATTACCATGTCCTCTTTCTCTTTAGAAATATTTTAAATATATGACTTTGCAAAAAATTATAATATGTCAGAACCACTACATCATAATTTCTGGAAATAATTAATGTTTGGACACCAACCCAAGTAATGTGTTGTTTAGGATGTTGCGATTTTCTGTAAAAATACTTTCAAAATGTTGCCAAAATGATTCAAGCTTGTTCAATTGAAGAACCAAAAACTAACTGCTGTTTGGATTACCATGAAAATCTTGTTTATGACTAAAACCAACCCAACCCAACATGGCACAATCATTGTGACATGGCAAACAAAGTAGCAGATTGCTTCTGAAGAAGACCAAACTATAGAAGCTAATTTAATTGACATCTTCATTACCATGTCCTCTTCCTTTTTAGAAATATTTCAAATATATGACTTTGCAAAAGATTATAGTGTCAGAAACGTTTCAAACATGTTAGCAAACAAAACATAATATGTCAAAATCACTACATCGTAATTTCTGGAAATGGCTAATGTTTGAACATCAATCATCTAAGTAATGTTTCGTTTACGATGTTACAATTTTCTCTAAAAAATATTTTCAAAATGTTGCCCAATGCTTTAAGTATGTTCAATTGAAAACTATGTAATATGGCAGAAATATTTCAAACAAAATATTTGTAAACATGACATCATTATGTCAAAATTTAATCATCGTATTTTTTGATGAAGGCTAATATATGAGAACCAAGTTAAGTATTATTTCACCAATGCAGATGCAATTTTCATTCAAAATACTTCACGATAATGAAGTGTTTTTGGATCATCTAGCTGAAATTAGTGATATCTACATTGCTCTCGCTGTCACCACAAAATCTTAAAATATAAGCTAATTAAGGTTGACTTGACCCTTTTAATACTACTTTTCAAACATTCTCTGAGATGTAGCTATATTCAAAAGTAAATATGTAAAAAATTTTAAATTGAGAAGTTAAAAGATGTTGGTAAAATAAAATAAAATAAAACAAGAATTTTGCAACCATATGTATAAAATGAGGATGTATACGATGAATTTTATGAATGAAGATGAGTCATGTAGTAAGCTTGTTGGGTATAGTAGTAGTAAAGATGACCTCGAGCTAAGTCGAGATTCATAAGGATGTTCCTCCTTATGTCATAACAAAGGTCAACGCCTTTCGTTTATTTATGTAAAACTTTAAACCATAAAACGAAATAATCATAATCAAAATCTTAGCACAAAACATTTCAAAATATTAAAAAAATAATAAAATTTCTCAATGGATCGATTTACGAGACCGAGAAAAACCAGGTCAATATCAACGACCGAAAACGAGAAAATAAATCAGCTCAATAACTCAATCCACTCTTGATTTTGTTGCGTGTCTGAAAAAAGAGTGAAATGGGCGAAGATCACGTTGAGGTGAGCGTTAAAAGCGAACAGGTGAAACGTTACGCGAAATCTGGTTACTGGATATTTTTGGTGACCTTTCCGGACGAGTTGTTCAAAAAAAAGGTACAGCTGGTTCAAAAAAGCGAGTCAAGGTCTTCGAGGAGAAGAAGAAAAAATGAAATGAAAAAACGAAGATTGCTTGTATTCATCTCAGCAGGGTGGGTATAAAAATCTGAACTGTTTCGGTTCAGATATCACAACCAACTTCAACGGTTCAAGAATTACATCTCAAAAATGGTTTTCAAAGTAAGTTTTTGTTTTTAATTAATTAATGTATTAATTAAAAAATATTTTTTTAGATCGTCCTTTTAGCTGCTTTCGTAGCTGTCTCTCAAGCTGGAATTTTAGGAACACCAGCTGTGAGTTATTCAACATATTCCGCACCAATCGCAAAAATTGCAACACCAGTAGCTTATTCAGCCCCTATTGTTAAAACTGTTGCCCCACTTGTTAAAACTGTAGCCCCAGTTGTTGCCAAAACCGTCGTGCAAGAAGAATACGACCCCCATCCTCAATACTCATACGGCTATGACATCCATGATGGAATCACCGGAGATATCAAGAACCAACAAGAAACTCGTGATGGAGATGTCGTCCAAGGATCTTATTCTTTGATCGAAGCTGATGGCAGCAAACGTACTGTTGAATACACCGCCGATCCCGTTCATGGTTTTAACGCAGTCGTTCATAAAGACCCAGCTGCAGTTCCAGTTGTTGCTAAAGCGGCAGTTCCAGTTGCTCCAGTTATTGCGAAAACTTATTCCGCCCCAATTATCGCAAAGACATACGCCGCTCCAATTGTGGCTAAAACGTACACCGCCCCACTCACATACGCAGCCCCAGTAGCTAAAGTAGCTTATACAGCCCCAGCCGTCCATGCTTACAGCACCATCCATTAAGAACTGATCATATTGATATGAATGACTTGTATATTTGTATTTATTTAATGTTTGTGAATAATTTTATTTAATAAAACGCAAATTTGAAATGAAATCGTTTTTAAATTTTATCCCCCAAAGCTGATTAAACAAAGCATGTTAAATTTGAATAATGAATAGAAGTTCAACTAATGAATGCTCCATTATTATAACATACTCAATTAGATAATGAATTCAATTGTTCTATTATCAATTAATTTAATCCCCTATTTTGCTGTAATATTGATTATAATCGTGATTAAAGAGTTGAAATAAATGGGCCAAAAGCAAATTGAATTATGTCAAGAAAGTTAGAAACTCGTCCAATTAAGACGTTAAATGTCATTGGAAATGCAATCCAGTTTGTTTTCAAAACGATTCAACCGGTTTATCCATATCCACTCGTATAAAAGGTTATCATTTTGAAACTGACGATTTAGTCGTGACAAACCTTTAAAATGAGCTTAATCAAAGTAAGTTATAACTCGAAAATGATTAATTAAATTTAATTTTGTCATTATTTTTAGTTTTTTCTCATTTTTGTTGCTGTATCTGGGATAGAATCAAAATTGTCGGGGTATTACACGTCGGATCAAAATTACCAATGGGGATATGATATCCAAGATGAGATAACCGGGGATTTTAAGTCCCAAGAAGAGAGAAAAGAGGGAGAAATCCTAAGGGGGTCTTATTCGTTCGTCGAAGCCGATGGAAGTACAAGAATCGTAAGATACATCGTCCATCCTAAATTAGGATTTAACGCAATTGTTTTGAAAGAACGAGCAAAAACGAAATAAATAAAATATTCAATGAAATTTTTTTCGAGTTTTAATGTACAATTATAGAAATAAAATATATTGATCATTTTTTTTGTGACTCGTAGATTTCTATCGGTATCTAGTCTAAAAAGTAGTATTTAGAGTGATGTAACCACATATAGTGTGCTAACAATCTTCTACGAGCAGTGTTCTAAACTTTGAACAGCAGTATCTAGTCTATCTTAAGATGTTTGTCATCAATATGTAACCTTTTGCAAGTCGTATCTAGCTTTTGCAAGCAATGATTATCTTTCTGCCACTAGTATGTAGTTTTAGCTAGCAGTTTTGAGTTTTCTGTCACCAGTATTTAGTACTCTTTACGTCGTAAGGAGTACTTTGATGACAATATCTAGTTTTCTTGCCTGCAATAATCTACAATTGTGCAAATTGTATCCAGTCTTTTATTCTATCAATGATGTTAGCTTTATAGATCGCATATATTCTCTAATTATCAGTATACGATCTTGTGTCAACAGTATCTATATCAGAGAGTAGTAATTAATCTTCTGACAGCTATATACGCTCTTAACCAAGCCATATCGACAATTTTGCAAATATCTAGAAATCTAATAATATTAGATGGTCTTCCGCCAGTTGTATCTAGCTGATAGCTAGTACTATTTCTTGTTTACAGGAAATAAGCTATTTCTGCCAACAATATCTAGTCTTATAAGTAGAATTTATGCATTTATTACCAGTGTTTAGCCTTTTATCAACAGTATTTGCATCAGAAAGTAGTAATTAGTCTTCTGACAGCTATATACGCTCTTAACCAAGCCATATCGACAATTTTGCAAATATCTAGAAATCTGATAATATTAGATGGTCTTCCGCCAGTTGTATCTAGCTGATAGCAAATACTATTTCTTGTTTACAGACAATAAGTAATTTCTGCCAACAATTTCTAGTCTTATAGGTAGAAATTATGCTTCTATTACCAGTATGCAGCCTTCTACCAACAGTATTTGCATCAGAAAATACTAATTAGTCTTCTGACAGCTATATACACTCTTAACCAAGCCATATCGACAATTTTGCAAATATCTAGAAATCTGATAATATTAGATGGTCTCCCGCCAGTTGTATCAAGCTGATAGCTAGTGCTATTTCTTGTTTACAGGAAATAAGTAATTTCTGCCAACAATATCTAGTCTTATAGGTAGAATTTATGCTTTTATTACCAGTGTGTAGCCTTTTATCAACAATATTTGTATCAGAAAGTAGTAATTAGTCTTTTGACAGCTATATACGCTCTTAATCAAGCCATATCGACAATTTTGCAAATATCTAGAAATCTGATAATATTAGATGGTCTTCCGCCAGTTGTATCTAGCTGATAGCTAGTACTATTTCTTGTTTAAAGGCAATAAATAATTTCTGCCAACAATATCTAGTCTTATAGGTAGAATTTATGCTTTTATTACCAGTGTGTAGCCTTTTATCAACAGTAATTGCATCAGAAAATACTAATTAGTCTTCTGACAGCTATATACACTCTTAACCAAGCCATATCGACAATTTTGCAAATATCTAGAAATCTGATAATATTAGATGGTCTCCCGCCAGTTGTATCAAGCTGATAGCTAGTGCTATTTCTTGTTTACAGGAAATAAGTAATTTCTGCCAACAATATCTAGTCTTATAGGTAGAATTTATGCTTTTATTACCAGTGTGTAGCCTTTTATCAACAGTATTTGTATCAGAAAGTAGTAATTAGTCTTCTGACAGCTATATACGCTCTTAATCAAGCCATATCGACAATTTTGCAAATATCTAGAAATCTGATAATATTAGATGGTCTCCCGCCAGTTGTATTAAGCTGATAGCTAGTGCTATTTCTTGTTTACAGGAAATAAGTAATTTCTGCCAACAATATCTAGTCTTATAGGTAGAATTTATGCTTTTATTACCAGTGTGTAGCCTTTTATCAACAGTATTTGTATCAGAAAGTAGTAATTAGTCTTCTGACAGCTATATACGCTCTTAACCGAGCCATATCGACAATTTTACAAATATCTAGAAATCTGATAATATTAGGTGGTCTTCCGCCAGTTGTATCTAGCTGATAGCTAGTACTAATTCTTGTTTACAGGAAATAAGTAATTTCTGCCAACAATATCTAGTCTTATAGATAGCATGTATGCTTTTATTACCAGTGTGTAGCCTTTTATCAACAGTGTTTGCATCAGAAAGTTGTAATTAGTCTTCTGACAGCTAGATACGCTCTTAACCAAGCCATATCGACAATTTTGCAAATATCTAGAAATCTGATAATATTAGATGGTCTTTCGTCAGTTGTATCTAGCTGATACCTAGCACTATTTCTTGTTTAAAGGCAATAAGTGATTTCTGTCAACAATATCTAGTCTTATAGATAGCATGTATGCTTTTATTACCAGTGTGTAGCCTTTTATCAACAGTATTTGTATCAGAAAGTAGTAATTAGTCTTCTGACAGGTATATACGCTCTTAACCAAGCCATATCGACAATTTTGCAAATATCTAGAAATCTGATAATATTAGATGGTCTTCCGCCAGTTGTATCTAGCCGATAGCAATTACTATTTCTTGTTTACAGACAATAAGTAATTTCTGCCAACAATTTCTAATCTTATAGGTAGAAATTATGCTTCTATTACCAGTATGCAGCCTTCTACCAACAGTATTTGCATCAGAAAGTGGTAATTAGTCTTCTGACAGGTATATACGCTCTTAACCAAGCCATATGGACAATTTTGCAAATATCTAGAAATCTGATAATATTAGATGGTCTTCCGCCAGTTGTATCTAGCTGATAGCTAGCACTATTTCTTGTTCACAGGCAATAAGTGATTTCTACCAACAATATCTAGTCTTATATGTAGTATTTATGCTTTTATTACCAGTGTGTAGCCATTTATCAACAGTATTTGCATCAGAAAGTAGTAATTAGTCTTCTGACAGCTATATACGCTCTTAACCAAGCCATATCGACAATTTTGCAAATATCTAGAAATCTGATAATGTTAGATGGTCTTCCACCAGTTGTATCCAGCTGATATCTAGTACTATTTCTTGTTTAAAGGCAATAAGTGATTTCTACCAACAATATCTAGTCTTATAGGTAGAATTTATGCTTTTATTACCAGTGTGTAGCCTTTTATCAACAGTATTTGCATCAGAAAGTAGTAATTAGTCTTCTGACAGCTATATACACTCTTAATCAAGCCATATCGACAATTTTGCAAATATCTGGAAATCTGATAATATTAGATGGTCTTCCGCCAGTTGTATCTAGCTGATACCTAGCACTATTTCTTGTTTACAGGAAATAAGTAATTTCTGCCAACAATATGTAGTCTTATAGATAGCATTTATGCTTTTATTACCAGTGTGTAGCCTTCTATCAACAGTATTTGCATCAGAAAGTAGTAATTAGACCAAATCGTAACTACAATTTTGCTAATGTTTAGAATTCTGTTAACATTAGATAGTTTCCTGCCAAGAATAGATTGTCTTCGGCTAGTGGTATCTAGCTTACAGCTAGCACTATTTCGTGTTTACAAGGAATAAGTGATCTTTTCTCAATGATTTCTATAATCTAGTCTTATAGGTAGCAGCTATTCTTTAATTACTAGTATTTGGTTCTAGTTAGCTGTATAAATATGTGTGCATTAAAATTATTTATCAAGTCACTCCAACGAATTAAACAGTTATATTGAAGTTTTACCATAATCAATAAAATTTCTGTCCCTTTTAATTTACGATTATTATGAAACACATAGTCGAAAAATGAATTCGAATTCATACCAAATAAATTGTTTTAAAACTTTTATTTGCATTTTAATTATAACGTGACATTCGAGAATCCATATGCATGAGTTCGATTGAATTTGTCCACCCAGTTATTAACCATACCATGAAATACAATCGGAGTCCGTTTTAAACTGAAATCGCGAATCGTAATTACAATGAGGCAACAGTGGATGCGGGAAAAATGCGACAGGAGGGCCCATTGTTCTCGTTCGAGATTGCATCTCAAGAAGGGGCCGCGTATCTCGTGGAATGTATAAAGAAAATTAGGTAATTGTGCCCAAAATGAAAGCAGCGGGGGTTGGGCACTTCGTATATAAGTCGTTTATTTCGTAGCCTGGAGGTATACGGTGAATAGAAGACGAATAGCAAACTATCATTTCAACACAATCAAAAGAAATGGCTATTAAGGTAATTAATTTAAATTAAAACTTCATTAATTTAAAAATTTTAATTCGCCCTTTAGGTGTATCAATTATTCTTTTTAATTTTGATAAACGAAATCGTTGAAGGGGCGATTCTTCAAGCTCCATCTCAACAGGGTTACAATCAAGCACAAAATTCTGTTTACAACACCGGGTTTTCTGGGAAATATAATCATGAGCAAGAGCCGTTCGATCCACATCCAAAATATAACTTCGCCTACGATGTTCAAGATCATAAAACGGGTGATGTTAAGAACCAACAAGAATCCCGGGATGGAGATGTCGTTAGGGGTGCTTACTCGCTTATTGAACCGGATGGAAGTAAAAGAACTGTTGAATATACCGCTGATCCTAAGAATGGATTTCAGGCTATTGTAAATAGACAACATGGAGCAGCTCCGGCTTACGCTCACAAAGTGAACAATCCCGTGTATAATAATCCTCCTATTCCATCCAACAAACCTTCCCCAAATCCTTATTACCAGTAATACAACTTTAATAATAAGACTAATCAATTTTGTACTGAATTATTTAGGGTTGCAAAGAATTGTGTATTATTTATAATCGATCAATAAAGTTTTATTTCTCCCCATTTAATTCGTTTTATAATAATATAGGAAACACGATATTATGATACAATTTTTGAGGACACGGTCATCAACTAACAAAACCAGTCATTTGAACTCATTACGCGGTTACCCACTCTTTCGGGCGGGGTCAACACTGTCCAGATTTACAACTTTCTTACGCCATCTAGCAACTATAAAAAAGTCTCGACCGCCGAATAAAAATCAGAATTCGTTTGGATTTCGATACAACAACGTCAACAAGAATAACAATGAAAGTAAGTCTTCATTTAAAATTCTAATTATTATCCAATACAAATTTCTTTTTTCAACAGCTCTTAGTTCTTGCCGCATTTTTGGCCTACGCCAAAGCAGGAGTCATCAGCTCTTACGCTACAGCCCCCGTTGCGTATTCAGCCCCAGCTGTTCATACTTATGCCGCACCAGCTGTTCACACTTATGCTGCACCAGCTGTTCACACTTATGCCGCCCCAGCTGTGCATAGTTATGCCGCCCCAGCTGTTCATAGTTATGCTGCACCCGCTGTTCATGCTTATGCTGCCCCAGCTATCGCTAAAGTAGCAACTTACGCAGCCCCAGCTCCAATTACCTACACTAAAACCATCGCTCCAGTTGCCCCAGTTGCTTACAGCGCCCCAGTTGTTAAAACCGTAGCTCCAGCTGTAGCTGTTGCCAAAACCATCGTAAACGAAGAATACGACCCCAACCCTCAATACTCCTTTGGATACGACGTCCAAGACGGTCTCACCGGAGACTCAAAAAGCCAAACTGAAACTCGCAACGGAGATGTCGTCCAAGGATCTTACTCCTTAAACGACCCAGATGGCACCAGAAGAACCGTCGATTACACCGCTGACCCCATCCACGGATTCAACGCCGTTGTACGCAAAGAACCTTTGGCCGTCGTTGCTAAAGTTGCCGCCCCAGTTGTTGCTAAAGTAGCCGCTCCGGTTGTTGCCGCCCCAGCTCCAATTGTTGCTAAAGTAGCCGCCCCAGTTACTTATTATCATTAAGAGTCGTGTGATTTTATGTAAATATCTATTTATTTCCTATTTTTGGAATAAAATTTTGAAATGAAAAAAAATTTCTTTTATTTATTGTACTAAATTTTAGATAATCTTGACGAATAAGTTTGATAAGAATATGATGTAAACTTTATACATATATATTCTAGATGTAGTCTTGCTATAGCCTTGAAGATAATATCATTTTATTGGAAAGCTGTCTTAATGCACTTCTAGATTAACGCGAAATGGAGACGTGATGAATTCCCCTCAGTGCAGATGAAATTTACAGTACTCCAAAGTACTCCATTTCAAAAATTATTCAGTGTAGAGGTCTTTGTTATAAAAATGTTTTCAACCCAACTCAACCTAAAAAGGTTGGACGAACGAAATGGTGGGTAGGTATTTATAAATTTGTTCTAAATAGGGTCATTATCATGCCTTTCTCCATCTTGTGTAATATTTTTACACCTGTATCTTGGTTGAATTCATGACAGGAGTGCAGAAGATGTCTACCAAAGTTAGATTTTCTATTGCCAATGTGTTCACCAATTCTTTGATAAACTGATCTTCCTGTCTTACCTATGTCGACCACAGGTCGACATATTAGTCTTCTATACAGTCTTTCTTGTATGTCAAGAAATTTAATATGGAAATGTTTGATTTAAATATTATGTTCATGTTATATTTCTTAAAGATCTTCTGGATATGGGCTACTAAGTGGCCTGGGAAGGAGATAGCTCTGTATATTGTTTCTGCGTTTGTTGTTCCATTGTTGAGTGTTGACATCTCTTTGTTGATGTTTCTTGTTTGCATTTTCTTTGGCAGTTTTGTTATAAAATCTGTGAGGAATCCATTATTATGTGCTATAGTTGTGATGATGGTAATTGCCATGTTTTTGTTGGTATTACTAAGAGTTGCCATGAGTAGCCTATTTATGTATGCATGAAATGGTGCATTCCTGTCACAGACCACGTCGGTCTGGGTATTTTTTCTGTAGATCTCAAATTCTATTCTGTTATTCATATTAAGTAATATCAGGTCAAGATAAAGTAAGGTATTGTTGAGTTCTTTTTCTATTGTGAAATGAATACTAGGATAAATTTCGTTATGTAGCAGATATAAGTCATCAATAGTACTGTGTGTGTTTGACTTGTAAGTCTCTGATGATGGTCTCCAGACCGAAACATAACTAATACATTTTAAAAAAACCAAAAGTAACATTTTTTTGGATATTACCCCATATCTATACCAACATCTTTCAATACAAATTTTTTGGTGACATGTTGTCAAACTTGATTCGAGACTGTCTCGATGCAGACTAACAAATACTTTGTGCAGTTTTGCTTTGACACAAATTTAATGGATACACGTCTCTGGTATGATGCAGATTAAACGTGAACTTCAGGCTTTCTGCATTTGCCAAGTTAGCAGAATGTTATGGACGAGAATTTGATGCAGATATCAAAAACTCGATTGGAACTTAATAAGAACTGTAAGAAGACTTGTATGATTTTTTATGTATTCCTAGATAAAGATCTTATGTTTAATTAATTCCGTATTCATTTGGGCAGAAGCAAAGTGAGAATCAATTCAAAGATAATTTGTACTGGACTTTCTCGAAAGAAAGATTATGCAGATTCTACATTATTACAATTTAACAAAGGATATAAAGGATTTTTTTGATTCATTTTTGAATTAAACATAATTTTTATATCATTCAATTTATTTCAATTCACAAATATGTACATTCAAAAAGAATTCACAGAATTCTTAGTGATAATAGGTCACTGGGGCTGCTACTTTAGCAATTGGGGCGGTGTACGCTAATGGGGCGGCCACTTTAGCTACAATCGGAGCTGGGGCGGCAACAACCGGTGCGGCTACTTTAGCAACAACTGGGGCAGCAACTTTAGCAACGACGGCCAAAGGTTCTTTGCGTACAACGGCGTTGAATCCGTGGATGGGGTCAGCGGTGTAATCGACGGTTCTTCTGGTGCCATCTGGATCAGTTAAAGAGTAAGATCCTTGGACGATGTCTCCGTTACGAGTTTCGGTTTGGCTTTTTGAGTCTCCGGTGAGACCGTCTTGGACGTCGTATCCAAAGGAGTATTGAGGATTGGGGTCGTATTCTTCTTGAACGACGGTTTTTGCAACAGCTACAGCTGGGGCTACGGTTTTAACAACTGGGGCGGTGTAAGCAACTGGAGCGATTGTTTTAGCGTAAGTAATTGGAGCTGGGGCTGCGTAAGTTGCTACTTTAGCAATGGCTGGGGCGGTGTAGGCGATTGGAGCTGGGGCAGCATATGTAGCTACTTTGGCGATTGTTGGTGCAGCGTAGGTATGAATAGCTGGAGCAACATAACTATGTACAGCTGGGGCTGCGTAACTATGTACAGCTGGGGCTGCATAACTATGTACAGCTGGAGCTGCGTAAGCTACTGGGGCGGCAGCATAAGAACTAATAACTCCTGCTCTAGCATAAGCTAAGATGGCAGCAAAAATGAAAAGCTAACAAAAAAGTTATAATTAAAATCAAAAAATTAATCTTGATAATAACTTACTTTCATTGTGCTAAGTTATTCTTGGTAAGTGTTGTTATATCGAAACCAAATCGACTTCTGATTTCGAATTCGGCGGGCGGACTTTTTATACCAGAACAATGTTGTAACAATGCGGTAATCTGAATTTAGTTGCCCACCACGCCCCACATGTCGACTTTTTCGCGGAATTTTAAGAACGTCCTCGTAAAGGTTACACCAATCGTCAATAAGTGAGTTTTTGAAGTTGAGTGGCCCACATTTTATTTCTTTTAATTAATTTCTTTTTAAACAGAATTGCAGAGATAAAACAAATCGCAAAAAAATGAACATAAAAAAACAAAACAATAATGAATCCCCTAAAAGCCGCACAAAAAAGGCAATATTGATATTGCATTTTTGCCCAGTTTTTTTAATCCAATTTCCAAGTCATATAAATAAAAATGATTTCAAAACATGTAATCAGTTTATTTATTTTTTTTTATGGAGCTTGTTTTGTTGAACTCAATTAAGCATATTTTGTTGGTGATGTTAATTGATTTCTAGCAAAATGTTGCGTCGTCGACTTTCTATGTAGTTGCTACCGATTGAATAATTCGAATCGATAAAATGTGGGTCACATTTCTTTGCGTTCCAAATTTCTTAATTACAAGAATTGAGTGACGATCAGCGTAACCTTCCCAAGGTCACTCTTAAAATGTAGTGAAGAGAAGTTCAACGAAAGGCGCTGTGGAGCCGGTAGATCCAGATTGATTTAATTACAACATTTCTTGAGGTATATAAGACAGCCTTATTTGAGGATTAATCAGATTTCGTTTGGGTTTCGAATCAAAAACACCAAGAATAACTATGAAAGTAAGTTCTTGTTTTAGCCCTGCATCTAATTATTAGCATGAATAACATTTTTTTAGCTTTTTGTTTTCGCCGCAATTTTGGCTTACGCCAAAGCAGGAGTTATCAGTTCTTATGCTGCTGCCCCAGTAGCTTACGCAGCTCCAGCTCCAATTACCTACGCAAAACCAATTGCTCCGGTTGCTTACACAGCCCCAATTGTTAAAGCTGTAGCTAAAACCGTCGTCCAAGAAGAATACGACCCCAACCCTCAATACTCCTTTGGATACGACGTCCAAGATGGACTTACAGGAGACTCAAAAAGCCAAAGTGAAACTCGTAATGGAGATATCGTCCAAGGATCTTATTCGTTAACGGATCCCGATGGCACAAGAAGAACCGTCGATTACACCGCCGATCCAATCCACGGATTCAACGCCGTTGTACGCAAAGAGCCTTTGGCCGTTGTTACTAAAGTTGCTAAAGTAGCCACCCCAGTTACTTATTACCATTAACGTGATCAAATTAACCCCTTATTTATTGCCCAAATAAAATGTTTATTTAAATCCTCAAGTTATTATATTTCATTCACCTCGTTAAGTTATTTTCTCGATAATATTCAGGTCAATGTCGGCGACGGCGGCCGTTGAATGAAAGCGAAAGTATTTTCTTCGCGACGAAAACAGGGCCGGACTGGAATTAATCGTACCATGTCAGACTATGGCTGTAATAGAACGTATGGCTTCGATGACAAATTAGCGTCCTTAGCGTCGTTCGAGTCGACAATGCATCACGCAGGACTGCCCGTAGATACACCGCAAATTAGGTCGATGATTTATCACCGCAGGAGTTCATGAATATGGAACAAGAAGTGGGGGCGGAATTTGTCACGAAAATTGCGTTGGTTAATCGAACGCGATGGGTTATTTATTGGGGTTAACCCCGGCGCAAATTATTATTCCTCTAACAAACCAAATATGCCAAGTTAAACGGCCAAACCGAAATCGCATGATTCAGACCTAAGCCGGACCTGATCGCCATAAGAAATGTCGATCACAATCGGGTTATTACAAAATTTCTCCCGCAATGTTAACCAGTATAATGCAACTTAAAGTATGTTAAGATTTATAATGTCAGAGTGAGGTGGAAAAAAGAGTTTAGGTCAGAGGTTCAAAAATATTAGAACACCCCAATAATTTAGGAAGAAATTTTCAAAGTCGAGTAACTTTTTTCTTTCATTGCCAAAGATGGGTTATGACTCCTTGATTATTCGTCTATATGATCTAGTTTAGGTCATAATAAAAATTAACCTATATGAACACCCTGTATAAGAAACTTGATGATCTGTAAATGAATAAGAAGAAATATAAAATTGAGGATTTATATTACATATTGAAATCTTTAAATTTCGTTCGTTTTCTCAAGTGCTCTGGAACTTCTACGCCCTGTGAATTGCAACCGTACTTATGTCATAGATTGTAAAACTTGGGGAGTTACGGTTCGGGGGCCGAATCGTTCACCGGAAGCGAATAAAATTTTCAACGCTGCGTATAAAGTTCGAATTATGTCGGACATATAAAGAGGGCGTGCTTTACGGTCGAGAAGGGCATTTGTTCTCGGAATTCTGGCTCGGTTTTCCGTAAGATTGAAATTCCAACGTTAGAAAGTCCAGGAGACTAGCCAAAACGACTTAACAGGATTATAAAAACCTCCAACGAAAACAACGTTACTTGTAACGTACATCAAAGGGGATGTTCTTTAAATCATTTGAAAGCCAGCTATCCTTTTATTTATGCGCGGGCGAAATTTTTCTTCGACGTAGACAAGATTTAAGAACGCAAACAAGAAAGAATTGTAATCGGCTTATGGCGGACGAAGAGGTCCTTGAAAAGTGCGCGTGCATTCCTTAAATATCAAGGAGAGTCTCGCGTCACACCACCTGTATCGAACAATTCGAAAATAAAACACGAAAAAGATCGAAAACGCACTCTGCGTCAATGGAGGTTCGTTAGTTATTGCCTCGATAGGTGGCGCGTAATTCAATTTCGAGCCGCGCCCCTAAATGGAACTTTGCCTACGTTTCGCAGGAGGGCTTATTTACTGGCGGCTATGATCGTAAAATACCCCCTCTGTCATAAAGCGAGACGGTTTAGGAAAAGAGACCTTATCGAAACCCGTTAACCCGATTTTAATTACTATTCCCTTCGTTCCAACTTCATTCTCTGTTAATCAACCTTTCAAGAACGCATAAAAAATTTACTTTCTCCTATTTTTATATGGCACTAATAAACTAAACTGACAAAATCACATTTATTCTATTACTTTTCTCAACACTCTTTGGAATTTCTGCTTTGTGCTTAAAAAAGTCAGACTAAATTAACTTTCCTTTACATCATCTCTGACATTTTTCTGCTAAGATGATTCAAATATTTTGCCCTTTATCTTCTCCAAGAAAGTTTTCATTGAAGAACAAGTACTTTGAATTGTGACCGATTCCAGAAGATTTGATGATAATTCTAGAATACATGGTCTGGATCCAGAAGACTTGATATTACTTTTAGATGACTGGATACTGCTTCTGAAATTCTTCCAAATGCTTCTAAAAAACTTGAAATATTTCCAAAAGACTCGATACTGCCTATGGAAGACTTGATACTGCATCTAGAAAACTTGAAATGCTTCCAAAATACTTCAATTGCTTCCAGAAGACTCGATAATACCTCTGGAAGACTTAATACTGCATTTGGAAGAATTGAAATGCTTCCAAAATACTTCAATTATTTCCAGAAGACTCGATACTGCCTCTGGAAGACTTGAGTCTCCATGTAGAAGACTTGAAATGCTTCAAGAAGACTTGATACTGCATCTAGAAACTTAAAATGCTTCCAAAAGACTTGAAAAGCTTCCAGAAGACTTAACACTGCATCTAGAAGACTTGAAATACTTCCAAAATACTTTAATTGCTTCCAGAAGACGCGACACTGCCTCTGGAAGACTTGATACTGCATCTAGAAGTCTTGAAATGCTTCAAGAAGACTTGACACTGCATCTAGAAAACTTAAAATGCTTCCAAAAGACTTGGTACTGCATCTGGAAAACTTGAAATACTTCAGTTGCTTCCAGAAGACTCGATACTGTCTCTGGAAGATTTGATACTACATCCAGAAGACTTGAAATGCTTCAAGAAGACTTGATACTGCATCTAGAAACTTGAAATGCCCCCAAAAGACTCGATACTGCCTCTGGAAGACTTAATACTGCCTCTGGAAGACTTGATACTGCATCTATAAGACTTGAAATGCTTCCAAAATATTTCAGTTGCTTCCAGAAGACTCGATACTACCTCTGGAAGACTTGATTCTCCATCTAAAAGACTTGAAATGCTTTAAGAAGACTTGATACTGCATCTAGAAACTTAAAATGTTTCCAAAAGACTTGAAAAGCTTCCAGAAAACTTAACACTGCATCTAGAAGACTTGAAATGCTTCCAAAATACTTCGATTGCTTCCAGAAGACGCGACACCGCCTCTGGAAGACTTGATACTGCATCTAGAAGTCTTGAAATGCTTCAAGAAGACTTGATACTGCATCTAGAAACTTAAAATGTTTCCAAAAGACTTGAAAAGCTTCCAGAAAACTTAACACTGCATCTAGAAGACTTGAAATGCTTCCAAAATACTTCGATTGCTTCCAGAAGACGCGACACCGCCTCTGGAAGACTTGATACTGCATCTAGAAGTCTTGAAATGCTTCAAGAAGACTTAACACTGCATCTAGAAAACTTGAAATGCTTCCAAAAGATTTGGTACTGCATCTGGAAGACTTGAAATGCTTCCAAAAGACTTCAAATGCTGCCCAAATACTTCAATTGCTTCCAAAAGACTCGATACTGCCTCTGGAAGACTTAATACTGCATCCGGAAGACTTGAAATACTTCCAAAATACCTTAATTGCTTCCAGAAGACGCAACACTGCCTCTGAAAGACTTGATACTGCATCTAGAAGTCTTGAAATGCTTCAAGAAGACTTGACACTGCATCAAGAAACTTAAAATGCTTCCAAAAGACTTGAAAAGCTTCCAGAAGACTTAACACTGCATCTAGAAGACTTGAAATACTTCCAAAATACTTCAATTGCTTCCAGAAGACGCGACACTGCCTCTGGAAGACTTGATACTGCATCTAGAAGTCTTGAAATGCTTCAAGAAGACTTGACACTGCATCTAGAAAACTTAAAATGCTTCCAAAAGACTTGGTACTGCATCTGGAAGACTTGAAATACTTCAGTTGCTTCCAGAAGACTCGATACTGTCTCTGGAAGATTTGATACTACATCCAGAAGACTTGAAATGCTTCAAGAAGACTTGATACTGCATCTAGAAACTTGAAATGCTTCCAAGAGACTTCAAATGCTGCCCAAATACTTCAATTGCTTCCAAAAGTCTCGATACTGCCTCTGGAAGACTTAATACTGCCTCTGGAAGACTTGATACTGCATCTATAAGACTTGAAATGCTTCCAAAATATTTCAATTGCTTCCAGAAAACTCGATACTACCTCTGGAAGACTTGATTCTCCATCTAAAAGACTTGAAATGCTTCAAGAAGACTTGATACTGCATCTAGAAACTTAAAATGTTTCCAAAAGACTTGAAAATATTCCAGAAAACTTAACACTGCATCTAGAAGACTTGAAATGCTTCCAAAATACTTCCATTGCTTCCAGAAGACGCGACACCGCCTCTGGAAGACTTGATACCGCATCTAGAAGTCTTGAAATGCTTCAAGAAGACTTGATACTGCATCTAGAAACTTAAAATGTTTCCAAAAGACTTGAAAAGCTTCCAGAAAACTTAACACTGCATCTAGAAGACTTGAAATGCTTCCAAAATACTTCGATTGCTTCCAGAAGACGCGACACCGCCTCTGGAAGACTTGATACTGCATCTAGAAGTCTTGAAATGCTTCAAGAAGACTTAACACTGCATCTAGAAAACTTGAAATGCTTCCAAAAGATTTGGTATGCATCTGGAAGACTTGAAATGCTTCCAAAAGACTTCAAATGCTGCCCAAATACTTCAATTGCTTCCAAAAGAGTCGATACTGCCTCTGGAAGACTTAATACTGCATCCGGAAGACTTGAAATACTTCCAAAATACCTTAATTGCTTCCAGAAGACGCAACACTGCCTCTGAAAGACTTGATACTGCATCTAGAAGTCTTGAAATGCTTCAAGAAGACTTGACACTGCATCAAGAAACTTAAAATGCTTCCAAAAGACTTGAAAAGCTTCCAGAAGACTTAACACTGCATCTAGAAGACTTGAAATGCTTCCAAAATACTTCGTACTGCATCTGAAAGACTTGAAATACTTCCAAAATACATCAATTCCTTCCAGGAGACTCGATACTGCCTCTGGAAAACTTGATTCTGCAACTAGAAAACTTGAAATATTTCCAAATGACTTGATACTGCATCTGGAAGACTTGAAATCCTTCCAAAATACTTCAATTGCTTCCAAAAGAGTCGATAACACCTCTGGAAGGCTTGATGTTGCCTCTAGAAGACTTGAAATCTTTCAAGAAGACTTGAAATGCTTCCAGAAGACTTGATACTACTTCTAAAACACTTGAAATGCTTCCAAAAGACTTGATACTGCATCTGGAAGACTTGAAATACTTCGAAAATGCTTCAATTGCTTCCAGAAGACTCGATACTGCCTCTGGAAGAGTAGATACTGCATTTAGAAGACTTGAAATTCTTCCAAAAGACTTGAAGTGCGTCCAGAAAACTTGAAATGATTCCAGAAGTCTGCAAATATTTCCAGAAGGCTCGGTACTTCCCCTGGTAGGTTTGATATTGTTTCTAAAAGAGTTTAAACAATTCCAGAGCACTGAAATATCGCCAGAAGGCTTAAAGTACTTTCAAAAAGCTTGAACTTTTTTCAGAAAATTTGATATTGCTTCTAGAAGACTGGATACTGCATCTAGATGACTTGAAATGTTTGCAGAAGACGTCGTACTACCCCTAAAAGATTTAATATGTTTCCAGAAATCTTGATATCCTTCCAGAAATTTTAAAATGTTTCCAGAAGATTCAATACTGCCTCTGGAAGATTTAATGTTGCTTTAAGAAAGTTTGAAAATGCTTCCAGAAGATTTGAAATGCATAGACCAATTTTGATATACACCAATAAAGATTTTTATTTTTAGAGTTATTCCAAAGTTTTACAAAGAATGTCATAATACATTTATTAAGCTATTTCAACTTCTAATGTTGATTTTAATCGATTACAATTATTTTGACATACACCACTAAAGTTTTCTATTTTTAGACGTGCTACAAAAACTTCCAAAAATGTTCAAATAAATTTATTCATTTGTCTAAGTATCTCAAAGTTGTTTTTAATCGATTTTGAGCAATTTTGACATATACCAAAAAGATTTTTGATTTTTTTGATACACTATAAATACTTTCAAAAAGATGGAAATTACTTTGAGGAAATTGATGTTGAGAATAACGATTTTTATTCCATCGAAACATTTACAAAGCAAATTGAGGTGATTACAAAGTATTAAAATTATTTATTAATGATACATTCACCAAAATTTCAGTCAAAGTTCATTTTTTACCTGATTTAAGAATACATATAAAAATTCGTCTCAATCTCATCCAACAAATCGAATAAAAAAAGAGGGGAGTAGTAAATCGAGGGAATCACCAAATGCAATTGAACGCTGTACGAGATATTGGAGATGCTGTACCATCTATTGAAGAAATACCAGACGAGCAAGAAGCACGTATAGGCAACCCAAACGTCTGTCTCTTGAATTTTGTATGGCGAACCTGAGGGGTTGTACAGGACGCACGGCCGTAAACTGGGGGTACGACGTGTCGTAAAAGTTTAATATTGCATATGACCGAGTTGGAATTCCGACGAAATGGAAAGACAGGGAAATGCAACCTCCGGGAGAGTAAAACGAGCTGTAAACGCGTCTGAGTGCGAAAGAGTTGAATCTCGACGAGTGGTCCTGTAATGTTTTTCGCACGAGCGGTTTACTTTACATGTTAAACCGATGTGAAAAGTCGAAAGGCCGTAAAATAGAGTATTTCGTTTATTTTTTTAAATGTTATGATCCCGATTTAAATTCTAATTATTATATTAACAATTTAATAACGCTTAGCAAGTATCGGATTATTGAGCCGTCACGTTACGTAAATCATTATATTTACGCCCTCAAAATCTACTTCCCAAGCATTATTAGCGACCCAATTATAATAAATCACCGACACGTCAAACAGGAGCGATAAAATTTTGCACCAGACTAGACAACGGTTGTAAATCGCTGTCGGCGATTAACCGAGGTGTATGATAATAATTCAAAGGTCTAATAATAGTTATTTATATTACAAGGGGGGTAAAAACATAATTATTGTAATAATTAGAAAAAATCAGACTTACATCATTCGGATATCCGGGAGCTATCGGCCCATCATTCGTCTCCCATTTATTGGCGATCCTTATAGTTTCAGCAGTTTTCTCTTGAACTGATTTAGTCTCGTCGAGTAGAGTTAATTCATAGAATTCTTGAATATCTGCAACAAAAAAGAATTTATTGATAAATTTCATTAAACCTAAAACTTCCTTTTTCTCATTTATTTTTTTATAGGTCAGAGTATTTGGGGTAGTTTTCGAGGTTTGATATTGTTGAGAAAAGTGTCTGACACCTGCAATATCCGCCGCTGTTGGACGAAGCCTCCTTAATGAAAAGTCCCGAAACGCGCCTGAGGGTCGCTGTAAAACTTCGAAAGGGCCGAGGGGGTCTTATGAACTCGCCACCCCCGTTCAAGGGCCCTCCCGTGACGTATACAGCCCCCCCGGGCCAAGAGATAAATTAAACTGCGTGAATGGCAGTAAACGCTGCTACAGGTTGGATGGGTTTAATGAAATTGTAGCCGCCATCAACGGTCGGCGATACGCCAACGGCTACGTCATCCTACGCCGGTCATAACGGCGTAATGAGTTTTCGAGCTGTTAATTTTATACTTAAGTTACAAGAACGTTAAAAATAAAATTAAATCGACAAGATCGGGATTATTATAACCCAACAACTTGAACTTTATAGACTGAAAATGTTTTGGTTGTAATGAGATACATTACTTTGGAATTGCAAAAAAACAGCCAAATCTTGCACCACTCAATGTTCCACTCCACATGGAAAGATAAACTCCACAGTATTTCGTTTTGAACAACTTGTTCAAAACGAAAAGAAGTTTGAAGTTTGAAGAAAGTTGCAACATGGCTATCGATACGTCAAAATGGAATGTAAAGCAGCCAAATCTTGCACCACTCAATGTACCATTCGACATGGAAAGAAAAACTTCACAGTATTTCATTTTGAACTAGTTGCTAAAGAAAGTTGCAACATGGCATCCGAAATGTCAAACAAAAAATGTTTTGTTTATAATAAGATACACTATTTTGAAATTGCAAAGCTGCCAAATCTTGCACCACTCCATATATCGCTCCACATGGAAAGAAAAACTTCACAGTACAGTAGAACCCCTCATATCCGACCTCGGGATATCCGACTCCTCGGGATATCCGTCACCCCTCCCTACTCCCAATTTTGTTCAAATGCTCTAATGTACGTTTTTGTGAATCCCAAGAGAGCCGACTTTCCGTCGGGGAATTACTTGATTCGCTCAATCTTGATGTTTGCCAAGGGTTGCGCAACTGTGTTCATCATTGTGAATATCAATTGTATGCATATTTACAATTGTTATAGTAAAAGTGATTATGGCTACCCAACAAAAACGAAAACGTATTGTATGTACACTACAGAAGAAATTGGAAGTTATTCAGAGGCTAGACAATGGCGAGTCAGTTCAAAAATTATCTTCTGAATTAGGAATAGGCGTCACAACTATTAAAGACTGGAGGAAAAACAGAAAGAATATCGAATCGTACTCTATGACAGTGGAAGGGGAGGAGGGTTTAAAAAATAGAAAGATGCTTAAAAAGCCTAAATTTGATGTTTTAGATGATGCTCTCTGGATATGGTTTTGCCAAGAAAGACGCAAAGGAACTCCTTTGTCAGGTCCTATAATTAAAGAGAAGGCAGCGATTTTACATAAAACAATAGTAGGAGAGGAAGGGGAAAATTTCAGTGCAAGTGAAGGTTGGCTTCACCGATGGAAACGTCGCCATGGTATACGTCACGTTGTTATTTTTGGAGAAAAGCTATCGGCTGATGATGACGCAACCAAAGAGTTCGTGAAGAAATTTGAAGTTTTTATTAAAGAAAACAATATGCATCCGGATCAAGTGTATAATATTGACGAGTCAGGGTTAAACTACAAGATGCTCCCACAAAAAACTCTTGCTGCAAAAAATGAAAAAGTAACAGGGACAAAATTATCCAAGGATAGACTAACTTTTGCAACTTGTAGTAATGCAAGTGGAAACCATAAAATGCCATTGTTTGTCATTGGAAAATCTAAAAAGCCCAGAGCGTTCAAACATGTGAACATGGCATCATTGCCTGTTTATTATAAAAATCAAAAATCTGCTTGGATGGACAGTTCTTTGTTTAAACAGTGGTTTTTTGAAGAGTTTGTACCAGATGTAAAAAAACACTTGAAAATGAAAAATCTACCACTCAATGCAGTCTTGATTCTTGACAATGCTCCCAGTCATCCTTCGGAAAACGAACTAACAATGGGAAACATCAAAGCTATGTTTCTACCTCCTCGTGTGACACCTTTAATCCAACCTATGGATCAAGGGGTTATTGAGTGGTTGAAGAAAAGATACAGGCGAAAATATGTCAGCTTCTTATTAGAGCAAACGGAAGGAGGCAGTAACCTATTTGAGGCAATGAAGACTTTTAATATAAAAGATGCCATTTACATTGCCGCACAAGCCTGGGACGAACTCAATCACACCACTCTACAAAAATTTTGGAGAAAACTATGGCCAAGTATTATTGAAGGTGAGAGCGCAATCTCTAATGAGTCTGAAACTTTAAATACAGATGAAGCAGAAATTCTACAAGATTTACAGACCATCGATG
This sequence comes from Onthophagus sagittarius, assembly GCA_036711965.1. Lineage (NCBI taxonomy): Eukaryota > Metazoa > Arthropoda > Insecta > Coleoptera > Scarabaeidae > Onthophagus > Onthophagus sagittarius. The sequence continues at coordinate 16,596,833 of JASERS010000010.1, read as the reverse complement.
CCCAAATCCAACCAGCGGATATAGAAGAGTGGCTATTGGGAGGGGACATAGTTGAAGTCACTAACGAGGATCTGAACGACGAACAAATCGTATCCGCAGTTTTTAAAGTTGAAACAGAGGAAGATGAAACGGATGATGAAAAAGAAGAACCTGAAAATATCAGTCATACGACAGCTACAGAGGCTTTCGAGATTGCAATGAAATACGTCGAGTAACATCCAGAAGCAACACCGATGGATGTGCTGTGCATTAAAAAGTGGAAAGATATCTCAGCTAAAGCAAGATTTGGTAGATTAAAACAAAAAAATATAACTGATTTTTTTAAATAAATTTACATGTACATACATGGATTTGTATACATAATTAAATATATGTACTCGTTTATGTTTGTCTTGTTCATTTTTGTTGTTCCTCGGATTATCCGACCTTTTTTGGTAACCGACCATGCTCCGGTCCCATGGGTGACGGATATGAGGGGTTCTACTGTACTTCGTTTTTAACCAGTTTTTGAAAGAATGTGGCATTCGAAACGTTTTTCAAAAATTTTTTCAAAAGATGCACGGAACACGAAAGATTCTAGTATTAGTCCTAGTGATAATTCTAGTGTAAGTACTAATTTAGTTCAAACTCGAGTATAATTTACAGTATTTATTGGAATACTTTGCAGATAGAACCATAAACATAAATATATGGCCATTGAAGACACCAGGTCTAAGTGAGCTTATGAAAACTAAGTCTAAGGTCTAAGTTTATGAAAATGAACCTAAAAATCTGTAGAATTTAAAAGCAACAATACTCTTTAGCTTATCCACCACAAAATATTCATGCTTAAGCTGGTCCAAATTAAAGAATTTTTAAGGTTGCTTACTTCCAAAAGAAAAAGCTCAATACGAACTAAAACTAGAACTAACCTAGACCGTGTACTAGAAAGATTCAGTATTAGGTGGTATTTAAGACTTTAGAACAAAAACTAAAAATAGAACCAACACCAACACTAGAGCTAATACTAGACTTAGAACGAAAAATTTTTGGGTTTTGTCGTCCTTCCATCAAAACAAAACCTAACCCAACCTAGCTTTAGTACTAGTAGAGACGTCTTAAGAGACGTACGGCTAAACCCTAATGTTTCTAGTTCTAAATCTAGTGTTAGTTTTAAAGCTAGGTTGGGTTGGGCTAGGTTGGGAACCCAACCCAACCTAGCTTTAGAAGTAACACTAGACTTAGAACCAAAATCATTAGGATTTAGCCGTGTTAAGAGACGTATGGCTAAATACTAATGTGTTAGTTTTAAAGCTAGATTGAGTTGGGTTCGTAACCTAGCCCAACCCAACCTAGCCTTAGAACGAACACTAGACATAGAACCAGAATCATTAGGGTTTAGCCGTCTTAAGAGATGTACGGCTAAACCCTAATGTTGCTAGTTCTAAATCTATGATAGTGTTAGTTTTAAAGCTAGGTTGGGTTGGGTTCCTAACCTAGCCCAACCCAACCTAGCCTTAGAACGAACACTAGACATTGAACCAGAATCATTAGAGTTTAGCCGTCTTAAGAGATGTACGGCTAAACCCTAATGTTGCTAGTTCTAAATCTATGATAGTGTTAGTTTTAAAGCTAGGTTGGGTTGGGTTCTTAACCTAGCCCAACCCAATCTAGCTTTAGAACTAACACTAAACTTAGAATCAGAATCATTAGGGTTTAGCCGTCTTAAGAGATATACGGCTAAACCCTAATATTTCTAGTTCTAAATGTAGTGTTAGTTTTAAATCTAGGTTGGGTTGGGTTTCCAACCTAGCCCAACCCAACCTGACTACAGAACTAACACTAAACTTAGAATCAGAATCATTAGGGTTTAGCCGTCTTAAAAGATGTATGGCTAAACCCAAATTTTCTAGTTCTAGTGTTAGTACTAAAGCTAGGTTGTTGGTCTAGTATTAATTGTACTTTTAGTTCCAAAAGATTTTACAACAAACTATAGTTAAATTAGAATTAAAACTAGAACTAACACTAGACCTAGAACTAGAAAGCTTCGGTTTAGCCGTGCGTCTTCAGACGCACGGCTAAACCTGAATCTTTCTAATTCTAGGTCTAGTGTTAGTTCTAGTTTTAGCTCGATACAAGTACATGATAATCTAAATCTGAATAACAGCTACAAGTAGAACTAATACTAACACTAAAGCTAACACTAAACCTGGAATTAAAAACATTTGGGTTCGTACGTCTCTTAAGACGGATCCTAATCCTACCCAACTTAGCTTTAGAACTAATAGATTTAGAACTAGAAACATTAGGGTTTCGCCGTCTTAAAAAAACGTGTCTAGTTTTAAGCCTGATGTTAGTTTTAAAGCTAGGTTGGGTTGGGTACCGCCTTAAGAGAAATACGACAGAAGCCTAATAATTCTAGTATTAGTTATAAGATAGACTAAGATAGCTTAACAAAGATTCAAAAAGTTAAAGTGAAACATAATAGAGATATCGTCTTTAATTGACGCAGCTGATACAAGGAAAACCGTTGATTACCACGCTGACCTCGTTAACGGATTTAACCCCATTATATGTAAAGAAGCCTTAGTTATTGCTAAAGTCGCGACCCTTTTATCATACACTCCCCTAATTATCAAAGTCTTCGCCTGAGTTACTTATTATCATTAATATGAGTCAAACTTATGCAGAATTATGCAATACGTTAATCAAAATATTGATTCATGCAATTAATTTATGTTTCGAGGCGATAAATAATCCTCACAACCTAAGCATTTGATAAACATATATTCCCCCCTACAGCTATTAGGCTAAACTTCGTGTTGGACGTGGATCTGCAGGCCAATAATAGGGCAATCCCAATCCGTTCGATTGAGGCCAATTACCTGTTCGGAAATCCCTCCAGACCCATTACTCGTTAAGCGTTTGGGCTTAGACAAAGATTAGTACCGTGAACAATGTGGTACTCAACTGCGGGAAAATTATCATAATCTCAAAAGTCATTTCAATAATAACTAAGCATTCAGAACAATCTTTTTCAAATCATCCAAAGATAAACAGGCCGCAATTCAGAGTTTCCTCTCTGAACGTTAAATCTCGACGGGACAAAGATGGCTCTTCCGGTACAAAGGCTCTTTCATCGTTTCCTCGATCTTGTAGCCGTTGATTAGAAAGGAGGACAGTGTTATTCCGACGTAACGTGCCAGGCAACCTCAAATCTAATTCCGATCGCCGCCATTCAAGCGTTTAGAGCGTCAACATCGTCGCTTCTACACAAAATAGCGCAACATGATACGATTTCTAAGGCTGTCTTTGTGTTGTGCCGGAATGCAGTCCGGGCGCAGAAGCAGCTTCCGTAACGCGATAGCACATCGACGTTGTAAACAAAAGCTTCGTGGTTGGGGAGCTTTCACACGTCAGACCACGACAATCGCTATTGATGTTGGGAAAATCTTCTTTCTAAGAATATTAACAAACTCTTATTAACGATACATATATGTTGTTGATTGCTGGATTACCGAAGGATCGTTTTCAAAATCGTCTTGAACTTTGATGAAAGCCTCTTAATCGAAACGTCTTTGATGTTTCAGTTACTACTAGGAAATGTGGTATTTGCTCGTTTCGTGCATAAATTGTGCTGCTTACGGCGCGTCGATTCGAATGGTAATTTTCCTAATAGGGGGCGTTTAGTGTTTGCTCAGATCATTTAGAATTCCACATAAAATGAAAACGTTTTTTTTTTGTTAAATTGAACATAAAAGCTTTTAACGTTGGAACAGTTATACGCAAATAGTTTAGATGTGTTGTTAATTTTTATTGGAAACGTCAATATAGTCGGTGTAAAAAAAAAACAGTTAAATAATCTCGATTTAGTGGACGTTAAAGGGTTAACGAGCGAGCGCACTCGTGTCGTCCGTTAAGCAAATGGCTCGCGTCGGCCTAACCAGGTACAAATGGGGCGTATAACAGGGTAAATTACTAGGACCATAGTTACCTGTGGATCGTCAGAGAGAATGGCGATATTTCCTCTTTTTATTTTTGCCCCAACTCTTTTCAGGCGCCCGGATGTACACAAAAAAAAGGGTGACTTGGAACGAGTTAATTACCAGCTTTAATGGGACGAATTTAAAAAGATCCTCATCTCAGAGGAGTACCGCACTAAAAAGTAATTTCGCGGATGAAATTTCAAGCTCTTAGAGACTCGGGGAATACCCTTTGAATATACCTACATCATTTATCCATTCAAATAAAGGGAAAAGAAAGATGTGTGAAAAATGCTTTTAAAATACACATCTAAGTGATGAATGCGGAGGAAACCGTCGGGTCAATTACAAAAGGCACAAGATCTTCACCTCAATGGCGAGGCTGCTTATTTTCCATTCGCGAGTTCTACCAGGGAATCGATAGTCAATTTTCTCGACGTCGAGCCCTTTAAGGATTACAGTGTGGCGCGCCATTAATTGAATTGAGTCGGGGGTGGCGCGCTACTTTGTAATATACGCCCCCGGCTCGCGTTGGTTAATAAATTCCACTTGATCTCCCGTCCATGTACCTTCCAGGTTTTACGCGGTGGGTGGGAAATTGATCGTGAGGATTTCCTGGGATATCTTTCCGCAAAAAAACGATGGGGGGGTTGAGTTTGATTGGGATTCGATTTCACTTTATAACTGATTATTCGTGTATTTATGACGTTTTTGGGAATTCAATTTAATAACAATGATAATCCAAGATAATTAAATCAGAAATTTAAAGAAAAAATATCGTAATGGTAATAAAAAAGTAAATATTGCTAATGGAAAAGTAAACACAATTAATGAAGAAATTGATAGAAAGGTAGACGATTTTAAGAAAAGGTTATATGTAGCTTAAATATACGTCATTAATGAAAACTGAAAATGTTGGCAGAGTCAAATATTGCTTATGCATGACTGATCAATGTTTAATGATGTTGGCAGAAGAAATTATAATTGGAAGACTAAATACTGATTGCACAATACTAGATATGGCTGGTAGAAAATCAAATTCTAATGAAAATCTTAATAATATTAATAAAAGGTTAGATATTAGTGCCAAAAGATTAGATACTGCTATCGAAAATTTTTAAGCATTAATGAGGGACTAGATAGTGATTGTAGAATGCTAGATAGTGTTAGCATTTGAAGAATTATTTCCAATAAATTGACTTTTCAAAAAGTTAGACACTGCTTGCAGGAGATTACAAATGGAAGACTAAATAGTAGTTGCAGAATACCAAATATGGCTCATAGAAAATCAAACACTAATAGAAAAATAGATAGCATCAATAGAACGTAAGATATTGGTGTTAATGATCAGATACTGCTCATGGAAGCCAAAATAGCATTAGTGGATGACTATATATTACTTCTAAAATACTAGATAACGCTAGCAGATGGTCCAATATTGTTAATAGATAACTAGTTGATTTGCAAAAAGATCGGATACTGTTAGTAATAGAAATAACAAATCTAAGTTTAGATACTAGTGGTAGAACACTAAATATAGCTGGAATATCTAGCTAACAAAGACTAGATATTGATTTATCTAGATAAGAAAGACTAATATCTAGTTTGGTTGTAGAATACTGGATTTCGCTGTCAAAAAGCTGTGTTTTGTTGGGTTGCTAATGGATGACTAAATCCACTTTTAAAATGACTAGATACTACAAATAAAAGAATTTGCAAATGCAAGACTACATATGAGTTGCGCAATAAACTAGATGACATTAATAAAAGGTTAGATATTGGTATCAGAATACTAGATATCGATGCCCTAGACACCGTTAATGGAGAATTAGATAATATTTGCACAATTTAGATTATGCTGGCAAAGAATGGGTTGTACAACATTTGAACATTAATGAGGGACTAGATAGTGCTTGTAGAATGCTGGATAGTGTTAGCATATGAAGAATTATTGCCAATCGATGGCTAGATTGACTTTTGAAAACGTTAGAAACTGTTTGCAGAAAAGGTTATAAATGGAAGACTAAATAGTAGTTGCAGAATACCAAATATGGCTCATAGAAAATCAAATATTAATAGAAAATTAGATAACACTAATAGAACGTAAGATATTGGTGTTAAATGATCAGATGCTGCTCATAGAAGCGAAAATACCATTAGTGGATGACTACTACTTTTAGTATACTAGATAACGCTAGCAGATGGTTCAATATTGTTAATAGATAACTAGTTGATTTGCAAAATAATTGATAATAATAAATGAAATAATTGGACTGTTAGTAGAAGAAATAACAAATCTAAGTTTAGATACTAGTGGTAGAACACTAAATATAGCTGGAAAATCTAGTTAACAAAGACTAGATATCGGTGTATCTACATAATAAAGACTAGGTGTTGGTATATCTAGATAACAAAGACTAGATATTGGTGTAAAAAAACTGAGATACGGCTATAGAAATCCTAAACATCGTTAATGGAGAACTAGATACTGGTTGTAGAATACTGGGTAGTACTGGCAAAGCGCTGTGTTTTGTTGGGTTGATAATGGATGATCCACTTTTAAAATGACTAGACACTGCTAGTAAAAAAATTTGCAAATGCAAGACTTAATATGGGTTGCACAATAAACTAGATAACATTAATAAAAGGTTAGATATTGGTATCAGAATACTAGATATCGATACTCTAAACACTGTTATTGGAGAACTAGATATTGGTTGTAGAATGCTGGATACTGCTAGCACAGAGCTGTGTTAAAAGAGCAAAGAGCTGTGTCAAAGAGCAAAGAGCTGTGTTCAAAGAGCTGTGTCATCCATTGTTGAGTTCTTAATGGTTCTTAATGGGATGGTTTGCAAATGCAAGACTACATATGGGTTGCACAATAAACTACATAACACTAATAAAAGGTTAGATATTGGTATCAGAACTCTACATATCGATACTCTAAACACTGTTATTGGAGAACTAGATATTGGTTGTAGAATGCTGGATAATGCTAGCATAGAGCTGTGTTCAAAGAGCAAAGAGCTGTGTTCAAAGAGCTGTGTCATTCATTGTTGGGTTCTTAATGGGATGGTTTGCAAATGCAAGACTACATATGGATTGCACAATAAACTAGATAACACTAATAAAAGGTTAGATATTGGTATCAGAATACTAGATATCGATACTCTAAACACTGTTATTGGAGAACTAGATATTGGTTGTAGAATACTGGATAATGCTAGCATAGAGTTGTGTTCAAAGAGCAAAGAGCTGTAATCAAAAAGCAAAGAACTGTGTCAGAAGACTGGGTACTGCATATCGGAAGCTTAAGCATCATTAATGGAGAATTAGACTTTTGAAAATGTCAGATATTGTTATTAACAGAAATTGCGAATCTAAGACTAATTGCGTTACACTAGATATAGCTGGTGGAAGATAAATATTCTAATAGAAATCTAGATAACACGAATAAAAAGCACATCACCTCTATTTGAAAAATGGACAATATCAACTTTTCAATTAACAATATTGGTACCAGAAATCTGGATACTGTTATCCAAACATAATTAGCATTAATAGATACTGCTTTGGGAGTATTAGATAGTGTTGTCAGCATGATAATGGATAGATAGATCGTCTTTTAATAACCGTGTTTAACTCTTAGCAAAAAACATTATTAATGGAAGACTTCATACTATTTGCAAAACACCAAATATTAGATTTAAAGAATTAAGATATTAGAAGAATGATAGATTACTGGGAAAAGACTATCTTGACATCTACTTAATGTAATCTTTGGACGTTTTGAAGATATTTCTTCGTCTCTTCCGTGTTTTCACATATTAATTGTAGACGCATTTTAACATAACATGGTAACGTTATAATTGTTTGACGGTATTGTAAATGTTCTTTACATAACTCCATAGCAAGGGATTTCAAAAAACTTTCTCTTATACACAATATTTTTTGTTGGATTGTTGCTTTTATGAATTACTAGAGCATTTTTAGCAACGGTATTTAACGTACCAAAGAATATAGTAAAGAAGATTTTCTAGAAACTGCATACGTTTCACACAAAGCATCATCACAGTTTGTCTACATCCCTCTTTAGCGAACCATCCTGTTTTCGTGATCTGTAACTTGTAATTTTTAAAAAATACGTTTCCATTGTAAATACAATTGTGTTTGTCAAGCAGAAATAGAACGAAAAATTACTTTATTTATGTAGAAATCTTTATGATACTTCGTTTGAAGATTTTGTATTTCCATAATTGTCGTCGTGCCTGATGACGGTTTATATGTAACCGAAACACGTGTAGCACCTATATAAATATAATATACATCGTTTAGCCAAATACTAAGGTCTTATTTAATATACATTTTAACGATGTACTTAGAATCCAAATTATCCTTAAAGCATCATCAGTTTCAACACCGCCTTTCGTTGAATTATAAAATAATATGACTTCTGGTTTCGTTTGTATAGAACTATTGTCAACATCCGTTATAACTACTCCACCTTTCTTAGGTATGTATGAAACCAAATTTTATTTTTTTGAAAAGAAACGTTGAGAATCGTCCACTTTTGTTATTACAAATTCATTTGGGATTTCGCATTTATTTCTCCACGTTTTATCAATAGTTTTCACAAGACGTTGCACAATGGAAATTGGATCTTTATTTGCTTCGTAGGAACCTGTAGGCTGCTTTCGTACGTAAACTTCAAAGTTATTCGTATAATAACTTTGAGCATCACAAAGCAAAAATATTTTAATTCCATCGCGAGCAGGATTGCTTTTTATGAACTGACGAAATGAGCATATTCCACGAAACGGTTCTTTTTCATCAATAGTTGCGTATTATTTTATTACATAAGATTCCTGCATATTTTGCTGGAGTATTGAAAGAACCTCTTGTATGGGTGCCAATTTATCAATATTTTCCCTTTGACGTCGATCTCTCACACCATCAAAGCGAACACACCTTGAGATGTATTAATAATTCAAATAACGCACAAATTTCAATTTTTAGATTACAATCAATTCTAATGCATTATTAGTGATCACACATTTCCAAGGATCAAATGGCGTCAAAGCATTGTCTCTTCGTTCTAACATTTTTGGGAGGAACTTCTTTTTTCCATTGGATGCCGTCACATCCATGACACAAGCATAACTCATATAAGAGGCCAATGGGATGTCATCGGTTTTGAAACTTTCATCTTGTTTTCTAGCTGTATCATGATCACTTTCAATAATATAATCAGTTTTTGATCAATTATTTTCTCTACATTCACCAACGCCCACGACAAAGATCTATTACGAACCTTTGATCTTAATGTTCACACTACACTAAGCCACTTTGCTCACAAAAACTATTTTTTAACATGGTTTGGAAAGTACATTCATGGAAGATCAAACCCTGTTTGTAGAAAATTAGATATTTTAGTAAAAATTAATTTATTGAGATTTGTTTATGTTTGTTATCTATTTGATTTATATAGAGCAGGTAATATCATAAAGAAAAAAAGTAATCTTGAAGGTAATTGATCCGAGTAACATTCAAGTTCCCTTCATATGAATGGAAGTTGATGGGGGAGGTGTAATATCACAAGATAACAAGGAACGAAGGCTTCATAACGGAAATGGATACTTTCGTAAACCTTCTTCGAACCTTGAATCACTTCTTGGTAAATTGCGAATAGAACTTAATCAACGGAAATATTTTTCTTATTGTGACACACAATGCGTTCAAAAAAGACTGTCCGTAAAAAACTACTTTCCTAAATTATAATTTTCCTCTATCTTATTGGATACCAAAAAAAAACGTGAAGTTGTAAGCTCATCTAATCAAAAAAAGAAGTACCCAAAACGAAAATTATTGAAATATCAACAAAAATCGTCCATTTTAAAAAGAAATCGATTTTTAAAATCAGTTTAAAGTTTTATAACAAGCTTATGCAACATAATCATCAAATTTATAATTATTTAACACCACGAACAACAGCAAAGCAATAATCCTCGTTGCACAATTATCGATTAATTAATCATAATTTCGAAAGCCGATTACTTTTTGGCTTATTTAGTTTTATTAAGTCTCGGTACTAATTTCACAATATATTACAATATCCAGGTAACGGAGATTTTCTAGGATTATAATACATTTCTGTTGTAATTTACGTTGATCAAAACACCATTCAATAATTTGCAGCTATTAAAAAGATAATGCTAGTTTTAAAAATAAAAAATGATTATTTAAGATATTTTAAAATCTACTTGATACAAGATATAAAGATAAATCAAACTTTTACGCAAAGTTAGTTTCTATTATGATCACCTTCGGATATCCTAAAGACCGTACCATAATCTTCCATGGAAGCTATTTCAGTGCAAACCGTCATGAAACGTTAAAGAGCACCGAGAGTTTCTACACTGGGAAAGGAAACAGCGCCTCCTCTAAATCATCTTGTTATTGCTGCTTAAGGAACATCTAGGATCGAAATGTCATCGTTGTCATCCAGACTCAGGACCGTCCGGCCTCATTATACAACATAAATAAGGCTGATATTGATCCGATGGGGCGAACATCGGCTAAGAAAAACAAAAACAAGCGGATCGAAGGAGAGCACATTTCGGATCGTTCCATTCGCTTTGATAGGAAATTAAAGTGAACGTTACAAAGAGATTCAAATCCCCCCGGAAAACACCTTAAATGGAGATGGGTGTATTATGCGGCCGATTAATTCAAATGTTATGCAAAGGCGAAACGGGCCGTAAAACAAACGAGAAAACGAGATAAATAATTGGGACAATAATGGTGAAGGCGCCTACACTTTGCCCTGTCACTGGTGAATAAATTTGAAATTCTAATTTGTTTCGTCCGGCGACGACGACTCCTCCGGATGCTCCTCTAATCGCTTGTAATTTCTTGTTTTATTTCGGGAGAGTACAGGTGAATGTCGTTAAGGTTTATTTTTAGAGTATCACCAAAATTTAAAAAAATATACATTTAATTTTTTCCTGAATATAAATCAAGTCAATTTGGATTAAACCCCCTCAGTTTAACATCAAAGCACTCCCCTTCCTTTCAATTTCCTGGAACTAAATCACAAGAAACCCGACGGTATCTAATTACTGAGTAATTACCAAGCAACAAACTTGTAATAAATAAAGGAAAACCCCTAACTGATTACTTGGTTTGCATAAAAAGGGGTCCGAAAAAATGTTCCCCGGAAATCCGAGTTTAAATCAATACAACCGAGTTTTTCCTTCGGCCATCGTTTCCTTTTATTTGCTCAACCCCAAAATAACAGGAAAATATTAAATCCCAGCTTTAACGGAAAATCAATCAAGTCGAGATTTACCTCATCGCTTTAAAAGCGATTAAACTATTAGGGCATTCCACATTTTAAACCTAAACAAAACTTAATCACTCGGAACTAATCTAAAATTGATGACGTAATAATTTATACTAATAAATTATTTACGTTCAATAAGTTTGCTGAAATTGTTTTGCTCTAAATCATGTTGATAAAAAATAATAAAATAAAAAAAATTGTTGGAATCAATTTACTTTTTATAAACTTGATGCTTTGAAGTTAGAAAATACTTTCAGGAATCCTTATTCGTACAATTGCTTTATTTCACTCGATATAAGAAGTCTCCATCTTGAGGCTTCTCTTTTCACCTTACAATGTTGCAGTACGTCGCCATTGTGCACTCTTTATTGTTGCACATTTTCAAGAGCGACACGTAATTTTCGTTCTATTCAGCATTTCCCACACGTAATTTTCGCTGCTTTTCAAATGTTGCACGTAAATAATAATTAGTTTTTAAGTGTAACTTTTTTTTATGGCATCTTGGGAAGGCTCAAATGTGAGATCGAATGTGGTCGATTTAATTACAGCTTTCGCCGGACGCAATAAGTATTAGTTTCCAATTTGCGATGTTGGGGTAAATCAATTTCCCATATCGGCCGAACTGGGATCGTTTCGACCCCTCTCTAGAGAAACTGGTGGAAAACTTGATCGGCTTCCCAGTCTGCTCGGTATGGAATAGATTAGTACTACAGAACGGTACGGTCGTGTAGCTCTAATAATTGATATGCTTCCCTGGTGTGTGCATTAATAATATTGGCGTTTAAGCAATAACAAACTATAATATACAGTATGTCCCTGGGTTGAGGTAAAAATTGAGCTAACATTAACGCTTGAGTTAACATTAAATTTGAGAACTAGTTAGTTCTAGTTTTAGTTCGAAATAAGTATATAATAATCTAAAACAAAATAACGACTAAATTAGAGCTAATACTAACACTAAGACGGAACCGAACCCAACTCAATTTAGCTTCAGAATTAATACTAGACTTACAACTAGAAACTAATGTTTCTAGTTCTTAGTCTAGTGTTAGTCCTGAAGCTGGGTTGAAGTATTAGTTATACGTTTAGGTCCAGAAGAATTTAAGACAATCTAGAGTTATACCAGAATTAAAACTAGAACTAACACTAGACCTAGAACTAGAAAGTTTCGGTTTAGCCGTGCGTCTTCAGACGCACGGCTAAACCTGAATCTTTCTAGTTCTAGGTCTAGTGTTAGTTCTAGTTTTAATGCGATACAAATACACAATAATCTAAAACCGAATAACAACTAAAAGTAGAGCCAATAATGATACCAACAATAAAGCTAACTCTAAATTTAGAACTAGAAACATTAACCTTTCGATACACGCACCGGACTCTCACTCCGGGTTCTGCACCCTCTATTGTTTAACAGAAAAGGCAACTTTTTTACCGACATAATTATGTCATTTTAGTGTCAAAAATTTCTTAGTGTACAACACAGTAAAATACGAATATGAATACGATAGCGAAGGAAAATACTCTTTGAAGTTGAAGACTGAAGCTTTTCAAAAAATTTTGCAGACGGTAAGATGTTTTTTTTCCGTTCAAAATGGCTTCTTATCTGATTAGAAGAAACGAAGAAGATAATGAAAGCTGTAGAACATAAATGCCATTTATTTGCCTATCGCAAATTTTATGATAATAAAAAATTTTTTTTAATTATTGTCTTAAAAAGAATACAAATTAAAGTCCCTAGATTTATAAAGTACCGCGGTTTCCAGAAGACTGTTACTGCTTCTAGAGGATTTAAAATACTTCCAGACGACTTACAATGCTTTCAGATAACTTGATATAGCATCTAGAAAACTTAAAATGTTTCCAGAATACTTGATGTTGTTACCTCTAGATGATTTGATACTGTTTTAAGAAAACTTTATATTGCTTTCAGAAGACTTGAATTTCTAGACTGATATTTCTAGAAGACTTAAAATGATGAATTTACAGATGTCTTACAATGCATCCAGACGACTTACAATGCTTACAGATGACTTACAACGCTTTTAGAAGCCTTGATATTGCATCTAGAGGACTTGAAGTGTGTCCAGACGACCTACAATGCTTCCAAAGTACTTTATGTCGCTGTTAGAAGACTGAAGATGCTTCCAGAAGACTTGATATTGTATCTAAGAAACTTGATATGGTTTCCAGAATACTACTTCCAGATGACTTACAATACTTCCAGACGACTTACAATATTTCCAGAAGATCTTATACTTACTTTTAGAAGACTTGAAATACTTCAAAATTACTTGAAGTGCTTCCAAAAGACTGGATACTACTTCCAGAAGACTTGATACTGCTTCTAGATGTTTTAAAATTCCTCCTAAAACTTTGATACTGCCCCTATAAGACTTTATACTGCTTCTAGACGATTTCAAATGCTTTCAGAAGACTTGAGAAGTTTCCAAAAGACTTGATACTGCTTCTAGAAAATTTTAATAATTAAGAATCGATATTGCTTCTAGATTTTTTAAAATGCTTTCAAAAGATTAGATATAGCTCCTGTAAGACTTTATACTATTTCTGGAAGATTTGAAATGCTTTCAGAAGACTCGAGAAGATTCCAGAAGACTTGATACTGCTTCTAGATATTTTAAAATGCTTCCTAAAGGCTTGATACTGTCCCTGTAAGACTTTATACTGCTTCCAGAAGATTTCAAATGCTTTCAGAAAACTTGAGAAGTTTCCAAAAGACTTGATACTGCTTCTAGAAGATTTTAATAATTAAGACATGATACTGCTTCTAGATATTTTAAAATGCTTCCAAAAGATTAGATATAGCCCCTGTAAGACTTTATACTGTTTCTGGAAGATTTGAAATGCTTTCAGAAGACTCGAGAAGATTCCAGAAGACTTGATACTACTTCTAGAAGATTTAAAACGGTTACAAAAGTCTCGATATTGGCTCAGGTAGGCTTAATATTGCTTCTAGAAGATCTAAATTGCTTCCAAAACATTTGGAATGCTAACAAAAGATTTGATATTGCTGTCAGAATACTTGACATTGCGTCTAGAAGGCTTGAAATGCTTCCAGAAAATTAATTTATTTGGTGCCAATCGTATTTTCATTGCAAATCTTTCTTAACTTCTAAACGATAAATCTTCTTTCATGAAATCCCGGCATGAACCCGGAATATACTGGGACTGGACTGAAACTGAAATGTACAAGTATCTTAAAATTGAGATACCATTCCTAAGATGACTAATTGTTTAATTGTTAAGATTTTAAGGCATTAAAGATGGTATTTGCACCTCCTAGCGGTCATCTCAGAATCCTGAAAATAATTTCCTGTATTTTCTCTTAGCCACTTTAGTCATAAAGTTTTTTCCTGCAAGTCTGCTGTCAAATAATTTCCAGTATTTTCTCTTAGCCACGATTTTATGATTAATAAAATCTTTTCCTGCAAGTTTAACTATCGACTTACAGAGTCTTTTAGCAATTTGCAACCGCTGGTTCGGCGGACCGCAACCATTCAAGTTAACATTTTTTTTTAATATATCCGTTCTTGTCTACGAAAAAAGGACTTACTTTCGAAAATAAGTTTTGGTGGAAACAGCTAATAAAGGTAAATAGGTCATTTCGTCAGTTTCTAGTTAGTTAATCCCTTTTTTCTGTATTTGCCGATGTTGAAGGACGTCAAAGTATTATTTCAGATCAGAATGTTGTCGTTGTTAATGGCGTTAGTTGCTAGTTTCAGATTTCTAAATATATAATAATGTAGAAGTGAGTTTGTAAATATAATTATATTGGACATTTTATTACTGATTGCGCAAGTGAGGAATAATCTTGGGATTAAATGAGAACACAAGCTGAGTAACTCATCTCCACAAAGCTCGAAATCAAGTAGAGGATTATCAAAATTTATGTGGAAATACAGATAGCTCAAACGGTTCGTCGTTTTAACTACACTGAGGTCACTCTGGAAGTGCTGCCAATGAAACGGCAGATGAGCTAGTGTTAAAGCGTTTTTAGGACAAGAACCAGCAATTTGTGTAAGATTTACGATGCTCAAATAGAGGATTCGAAGAATTCTGCAGCTAACTGATTTATCTTTAGATCGTCAGTGGTACATCTAACACAATCTTCGTAGCTTCATAAGCGCCGGTTTTTGAAAATAAGTATGGGCGCTGGATAGTGAAAAAACTGAATTGGGAAAAGATTCAAACGACGAATGACTGTTCTCAAAACAAAAGTGATATGAAAAACGTCCATGTATCTGGCGCCTATGGTTAATTTGCAATAGAAATGCCTTATATCAACAGTGCTTACACCTTCACAAGCAATATTTGGTCTATAATTGAAATTTTTTGAACTTTTGAAATGAACATTTTGTATCCTAGCAGTATTTGGTATTTTGGAAGCAAAATCAAATTGTATTAACAATTTCGTGCCTTTTGCAATAAAAATGTCTTCTTTAAGACTTTGCATTTTCAAACATTTTTTTGCCAGTAGTTTTACAAACGGTATCAAGTCTTTTGGAATCATTTAAAATCTTCTAGAAATAGTATCAAGTCTTTCAGCTGCAGCATAAAATCTTGTGGAAGCAGTTCAAGCCTTCTGAAAGCTATGTTAAGGCTTCTAGAAGCATTATCAAGTCTTCCAGAGGTAGTATCAACATTTCTGAAAGCAGTTCAAGGCTCCTGGTAGCTTATCAAGTTTTTTTTAAGCAGTATCAGCCACCGAAGAAACGAAAGGTGAAGTTTAATAATGGTCTCGAATCGGGGGCGGAGCAAAACGTTTTTCTCATACATAAACTCCCTATTGGTACGCCTGGTCACTGACATACTGTCAAATCACCATTTTGGCTCGAATCGTTTGAATACATAGATATCATGAACCGCGGTACTTTAGTAATCTAGGGAGTTTAATACAAATCTCTTATTTGGCAAAGAAACCCGGACTCTCAGTCCGGTGCGAGCACTCACGTCAAAAAAAAATGCGCGTGTACTGGAGGGTTAAGGTTTAGCCGTACGTCTCTTTATGGTCTTCATTGTCATTACTGTGCATTATAAGCAACCGCCTGATTCTTCTTCTTCTATTTCCTCCACTTCTTCTACAAGTTCGCTATTGGATTTACCTCGATTAACCCACTCAAACTCCAACGGAGTATTGAGGCCGAGATCTTACGAAAAAAAATCACTTTGTGTCATGTCAATGTCCAGACTCTAACTGCTAACTTGAATGACATTTCGATTATATTTGAATCTGGTATTTTTGAGTTCATCTTTGTGACTGAAACCTGGCTCAAACCTTCCCTACATTCTCCTATGTTTGTTCTTCCGGGCTATCATCTGCTGAGAAATTATCGTGTTTTCTAGTGATGAGACGGTATTTGAGGAACGGTATTTTATAGCGGCATTTTTGAGAAGCGTACCAAATCCACGCGATTTTAAAATACCCGTTACAGAACGTAACCAGTTACATATAATACATTATTTATACATATATATACCATCACTCTAAGATGGTACACTATTTGAAGAACGATATTTTGCAGATCTTTTTTATCCTAATGGAACATAACATCCAGCACGATTTTTAAAACACCCAATTATGATCGTTACTAATGTACCGTATACATTTGTAATGATAGTACGCTATTTGAGGAACGAAATTTTGCAATTCCGAACGTTTATAATCTTTTACGCGATAATTTTGTATGGACCCTTCCTTTGTATTCATACAGGTACATTATATTGGAACTGTTGGACCTTATCCAAGGACACGATATTTTGGAACGGTATTTTTGTGTAGCGACCATTCCTGGAGCACAACACGATTAGGAGCAGTATTACCATCACTACTGTTTTCTAGAAGGGGATGTTGGAGATTGACTCAATTGAGATGTTCAATAGATCTTTGCGAGTAATGGAATTCCTTTTGATTAAGGTTAAGTGTATGCTGCAACAATGACATGTAAAGGTGTCTAGTTTCGCGTTGACTTACATAGTTTGTGTATTTATCCCGATTGGTGTTGACGTGTATTACTGCTTTAAGAACGTAAATGATCTTAAAAACCTCTCTATAAGAGTCCCTAAGGATTGTTATACGATAAGTAAGAATAACATAAAGCATAATAAGCGTTTAAGAGAGGCTGACTGTTCAGGGACGATTTAAGTTTTAGCAACGCAAAATAAGCTTAATTTAGTTTTTTATATACGCTGTCTATATGCGGTTTAAAAGTCATACCGTCATCAACAGTAAAGCTTAAGAAACATGCTTGTTTCTGTAAAATCAGCCTTACAAAATATTAAATGGAAAGGGCCGAATATTAAAATTAACACTGACCGTTTTTTGAATATTTAAAACGATTCTATTCGTAGTACACTAAACCGTAAAGTGTTCAATTCAATTTTTGACTTTATCAGCAAGCTCCTCCTGATTCTGAGCATCAACAGCAATGGAGGTGCCATCCGCATACATTACGCGGCAAGTCGTTCACAAATATTAGAAAAATTAACGGTTCCAAAATTGAACCCATGATCAACAGATGACTCCTCCGATGCCATCCCCGAAAGGACTAGTCCCAACTTACGATCTGTGATAAAGGAAGTTAACCATTTAAGTATACATCAGCATTTTCCTCATCGTCCCCATCACCTCCCTCAACCATTTTTTACCCTCTCCCCTCTCTCCCAAAACCTACTTCCTGTCCATTGCCTCTTCCTTCAGCTCGCTACACCCTCTCAGCATGTGTTCCAGCGTCTCCCAATCTTCACCACATAGCCTACACTACCTCTCAACATCATATTTCCCCTCTCCTCATTGCCACAGCGGAATCTGACCACCAATCTCACCAATCCCCCTCCATCAACAAATACTTTGGCCGCTGCTCTGTGACTATCTCCCCATACCTTTCATTGTATCTCCCTTATCGTATCTGTGACCTTCTTTCCTGCCTCTGTATATCCCTGTCCCTATCTCTCAGTACATTTCGACTCTTTTCTGTTTTCGATGCCAATTAGTGAGTATCCCACCCTTCTATAATATTCTTCCCCGTCTCTTTGCCCATAGATCGGCCTCCTCCCCTTAATTTCCTTCCAGCACTCTCCCAGGATCTTGCACTACGGTCTTGCTTCTATCATTTCCTCATACTTCACCGCTCTTCTCTACGCCTCCACCTTAACCTCCTCCCTCACTATATACCCTGGGGTCTCCCTTGCCAACCCCAGTACCCATCTCCAATATCGTGTTTGTATATCCTCCAGCAGACCTTGTTCACTCCATCCCCATACTTCTGCGCCGTACATCATTCTACTCCTTACCAAGCCATCAAAAATCACGTCCCTTCCAAAAGTTCTTTCTCCCCATCCCCATCACTTTGTTCGCCCTTTTTGCCATCGCCCTCACATCCGCTCCGACCTTATTACTTTCCGTGAAACCATATCCAAGGTACGTGTACGAGTTGTCTTCTCGACGTTTATCTCCAACCCCTTCGCCTTAAAATATCCTTCCAGGACCCTCATCATCTCCTTCATCTCCCCCGCCTCTCTAGCCACGACCACCAAATCGTCCGCATACGCCAAGGAGTGCGCATTTGTTCCTCCTATCACCACACCACCCATTTGCCCCCTCGCAGTTAACCATTTAAGTATATTTCCGCGGATTCCAACACTACACAATTTTTGTTCAATGAAGTACAAGTAGGGGGCAAAAAATCAAAAGCACGGAAACGATAAAAGAAGAGACCAACCACATAGTCCCATCTATCAAGGTGCCGATAAACGTAAGAGAAGTTGTATAATTACTATCGCTCAATTACTCGAAATGCAAAAAATGCTAAAAAAAATATTTTTATTTGAAATTATTTGTGTCGACACCAACTATTTTTTAAGAGACCTTGCGATGATCTCCTGGCGTTACTGATTGCAATTCTGACTTTTTGGCCAGCTATTTTGTCGAATTGCCGGTAACGCTTGAAACTACTCAGAAAGCTATTTTAACTCAAATCATTCGTGCATCAGGGAATGTGAGCATGGATGGCACTTGTAGTTTTTCATTGACTTGATGCTTGCTGTAGTGCTGGACTTGTTTGTCTAAGGCCCAGTATATTCACCTTTAATTAAATTTAACTATTGGATATTTACCATGGTTACTGGTTAAATAGCCAATCATGGGAGGCGAAATTACAGTAACTATGGAAAATACCAAAAGTCAATACTAAATTCTGTTGTACCTCCGCTGACCCATATTTTTAACTTTCTTTTTAATCATCCTCCTTCCCATGTATATCGCAACATGCTCAGGTGGTTCCCATTCCCAAATTAAAGACTTCAATTTTGGCTAGCGACTATCGTCCTATTTCAATCCTTTCTATTTTGTCAAAGATTTTTGAGCGTGTTGTATACACCCAGGTTTATGATTTTCTTGAGGAGCATCAATTGATCAGTGGCAACCAGTCTGGTTTCCGACGGGGTCATAATATTACTACTTTCTTGATCAAGATCATTTATAAGACTTGCCCGTAATAATCGTCGTCTCACTATATTGGTTCTACTCGATTTCAGCAAAGCGTTTGTCTCTGTCAATTACGATCTCCTTCTTTCTATACCTTCATCTATTGGTTTTCGCTTTGAGCTTTCTTGTGGTGTGCTACGGGGCAGTGTTCTTAGTCCGTTGCTGTTTTCTATATTAATTGCAGATTTATACCGATATAACAGTTGATGATTTTCCTCAAGCTATTGAGCGAATTAATAATGATCTTGCTAAAGTGTTTGAGTAATCGAAACTATATGATTTGAAGCTCAATATCAATAAGACCCAAGCCATAATATTTGGTACAAATCCTGTATGAAGCAGGGGGGCTGCCTATGTTAGCTCTACTTCTAGTTCGTGACAGTGTCACTAAATTTTCGGATGTAGTTAAGAATGTTGGAATTATGATGGACTCTGCCTGGACCCTCTTACAAATAGCTTGGAACTCTGGATGGTTTAAGTTAATTGTAAGAGGGTTTACTCCTTATCAATCCCTTTGTAAATTTAAGTGTTTTCTCTTGTGTAATAAACTCCACAGAGTACAAAATAATTACATAATTACGTTTTATATTCGATTTTGGGAAATATTGTCATATTACTCCTTACCACAATAACTTAACTGTATGTTAACTAATCTCTATAAGATTATTAATATTCAAAGTACACAATCCTTATTTAATAACTTTAAATTCAATAATACATCACACGAATATACCATGAGTCGTTTATATTGTGCGCCATGAATATTAGAAAGGATCAAACCCTGTCATCTTTTAAGACTTCTCTTACACATATCCTCTTCTCCCGTCAAATTATGATGCTATAACAATTTATATTACAAATTCTACTTTCTTTCCTGTAATAATTATTCTTTCTCTTTTGCTTTGTTACTCTATGCATTTTTATACTTTTTTTTTCTTGTCTTGTCGTTTTGCCACATTATTTAGTTAATTACTACTCTCTACATTTGGTAGTATCATTGTAATTTAATTTAAATAATACTACTAACTAATAACTAATACTAGACTAACAAGCTAGCTTATCATTTAGCGTACTAACACTAAATGATAATGCAAATAAATACTCCGTTATTTAAGAAAACTACATTTAAGTTGTATTAAAAAGAGATGAGTATTTTTATAGGTTATGTTTATTATGTGTTGTTTTGAAACTATCTGCGGACAATTCAACATAAATTTTATTGTTCTACGTCGTAAAAAAGCCAAGAAATTATTTCGCAAAGTATAAAATCTTTTGCTTAGTTAATACGAAGTAATCAATGTTAATCAAACATTTAATAAATGTTTAAAAAATAGTAATAAATGAACCAACAATTTATGGAAAAAAATATCAAATTAATCGTGTTTGAGGTAAGTGATATTTAAATTAAAATGAACGAATTAAAACTTTTCTTACTCTTGCAGATAATTAGATTTCTTCATCGAGGATTCTTCAACGAATGATTCTTGAATTTAACTCAATACTCCTTCGGAATGGAATTACTTGAGTCAGGAACTTAGTTATTTCAAGTTAGGTGATTATACCATTTCAAAAATCTTCTTTTCTTCTATTTACTTTGTTTAAATAATTAATTTTGAGGTTATATCAATTTTTGTTTGAGGACAAAATTTGCATACTCACCCCTTTACATTCAAAATCAGACTAAACTATATCAATTTCATTTGTTTATAACTAGAATAATTCAAATAACGCGTCCTGATTGGTTGAATTCATCAACTTGAAATTCGTAATTTAAATTTTTTCATAATTACCAACATCGAAATGTCAAAAATCATAATTAAAATTTCTAAAATGATTAATTAAATTTTTTTATAACATTAATTATGTATGAAATATTGTTTGTTTTTATCCCTTTTTCTTTCCTTTTCAGATTTTGGAACATTTTCTTTTATATTTCAATGCTCAACTTCAATAATATATTGAAATAATTAATTTAGATTTTCTCAAAATTATTTAACAAAACTCCGAAATAATCGATTGATTTAATTCTTAATATGCTAAGATTATCATCACTTATCGTTTTGGATGGTTTTAATGGGATAAATATGAATTATAAGAAGAAATTAATGAAAAAGTGAATTTGAGGTTACGTAAGTGTCGAAATTGTTATAAAATTACTTCGTATCGGATTTATTTGGGTTAAACACAAAAATTAAGGTAAATTTCTAATAATACGTTATAATTATTATGTGTTTGTAAGATTTTTTTTAATGCTAAAAGAATTTTTTATAATTTATTCTTCGTAACATCATCTTACGATTATCAAACTTAATTTGATACATATTTAGATATTCAGTTTGAATTACTGAGATTATTGCTTATATTAAGTTATATTTTCATAAATGAAACTTTATATTGTTATTTTTCATACACCTTTAAATCCCTTTTTCTTTCTTTTTCAGATTTTGGAACATTTTCTTTTATATTTCAACGTTTAACCTCAACAATACATTCAAATAATTAATTTAGCGATTTTCGCCAAATTCTTTAACAAAACTCCGAAATAATCGATTGATTTAATTCTTAATATGCTAAGATTATCATCACTTATCGTTTTGGATGGTTTTAATGGGATAAATATGAATTATAAGAAGAAATTAATGAAAAAGTGAATTTGAGGTTACGTAAGTGTCGAAATTGTTATAAAATTACTTCGTATCGGATTTATTTGGGTTAAACACAAAAATTAAGGTAAATTTCTAATAATACGTTATAATTATTATGTGTTTGTAAGATTTTTTTTAATGCTAAAAGAATTTTTTATAATTTATTCTTCGTAACATCATCTTACGATTATCAAACTTAATTTGATACATATTTAGGTATTCAGTTTGAATTACTGAGATTATTGCTTATATTAAGTTATATTTTCATAAATGAAACTTTATATTGTTATTTTTCATACACCTTTAAATCCCTTTTTCTTTCTTTTTCAGATTTTGGAACATTTTCTTTTATATTTCAACGTTTAACCTCAACGATACATTCAAATAATTAATTTAGCGATTTTCGCCAAATTCTTTAACAAAACTCCGAAATAATCGATTAATTTAATTCTTGATATGCTAAGATTATCATCACTTATCGTTTTGGATGGTTTTAATGGGATAAATATGAATTATAAGAAGAAATTAATGAAAAAGTGAATTTGAGGTTATGTAATTGTCGAAATTGTTATAAAATTACTTCGTATCGGATTTATTTGGGTTAAACACAAAAATTAAGGTAAATTTCTAATAATACGTTATAATTATTATGTGTTTGTAAGATTTTTTTTAATGCTAAAAGAATTTTTTATAATTTATTCTTCGTAACATCATCTTACGATTATCAAACTTAATTCGATACATATTTAGATATTCAGTTTGAATTACCGAGATTATTGCTTATAGAAAGTTATATTTTTATAAATGAAACTTTATATTCTTATTTTTCATACAACTTTAAAATTTCTATATCAAGTTTATATTTTATACTCTCCGGAATGAAAGAGTTACTTTACTTTGCTTGCCTTTCTCGTAATATTTATCACATTATATGAAATATAAAGCATATAAAACATTTTATCTTTTCAGAATAATGCAATATCAAAAATTTATGTTCCTCCTCTTCGGTTAATATTATTTTAAACAGTTCATCACCGAATTATTTGAAAATTCATTCATAATATAATTAATATATTTAATGGGATGTGAATAATTTGAGAAGCTTATGAGGGATTCTCAATTAAGTAGTGTAATGTTCCAGTGAAATATATAAATTTAACATACATTTTAATTGTATAAAGGGTATTTTTTCCTGTAATGAATTAAGTTCTTGTAAATTATTGCCATCTATGTGATTATGATTCCTCAAAGAGTTCTATCTCTTTTTCTTATTAGAATATTTTATAAAAAGAAGTTGTACATCTTTAACAGCTTTTAGATGAGGTTGTTGCAGATGAGGGGTCTACTTTTACTCCAAAATAATTACGTTTTCTTAACATTATCTAAGAGTGGTTAAGTGCAAAACGTTAGTATTAAATTTCCTCCCTCTATTGTTACAGTGCAACATCGCTCTCTCGCCTTTGCTTGCTTTTCTCATAATATTTATTATATTATATAAAAAATAAAGCATCTTATCTTTTCAGAATAATGTAATCACAAATATTTATGTGTTTTTCTTCAAATTCATTCATAATATAATTAGTATATTTAATGGGATGTGAATCTACAAACAAAACCCCAAAAGGGGCAATATTGCGCTTCTAAAATATAATGAAAGCCATATAGAATATTTTCCCCTGTCAGATAATGAAAGGTTTATCTGGTTTTTTTTTTTATTTTAAATGCTTAACATTACTAAATCTATAAAGCAATGCGTAGTGCTTCATGCATGATGAAATATGTATCGTGATCAATGCAAGGTTTCATCCTGTTGGTTCCCTTTGGATAGGTGGCTTTAGAATGCACCTTTCCAAAGAGAACCATACCTAAATAACTTCACATCGAGCGCAATCCATTTATAAATTTAAATATATTCACTTAAAAAGATTTAGCCCACTTTTTCGAGGTTTTACTCTGCATCTATATGGTAATATTTGTGTGAAAATAGGAAATGAGATCGTGAAAAATCACAATTTTATATGGTTATTTATGACCATGTCACGTCAAACTGAAAAATGCGAGATTCATAAATTGAAAACGTTGCGTAAGATTTTTCGATAATCCACCCCCTTGTTCGGAAGTAATTTTCACTATCACTTTATACAAACAATCCCAATACACCCAAACGATACACGTACGGTTGATTTATCGGTGACCCCGGGAATAATTTCAAATAATAGAGTCGTAAATTCACCTCCACCCCAGCTTTGTTAGGGTCAGGAGGGCACGCGTAAGATACACCCTCATTTCCGATAAAATACGCCTCTCCATCCGTCGTATAAATAATATCTATGCCACCCCGACTTCGACGTATAATACCATGAGAAAGAAAGAAATCTTTTGACCGACAAAAGAGAAAATCGCAGGAACCTCGTCGCGAAGACATCGTCAATATTAGCCACTTCTTTCATGCAAAAACCGGTGGAAGGGTATAAGAAGGTTCTTGAAAAGGATAATGGGATATTCGACAAGAACCGCCCCAGACGTAAAAGCGGTCTTATTGATCGATTGCACTTCTTTCCTAGTCGTTACGACGTCGACGAAGACGATAAGGTTTTAAGGTCTCTTTGTCTAATTACCCTATAAAATTTGATGGTAAAATTCGTTTTGCTTATACCCACGAATTACGGTTCGCTACATGCCGCATTAAGTTTTAAAACAGTGCCCGGAATGCGCCCGTTCATGAAGTGGAGTGCTAGCGATTCGCTTCGCGGAGCAAAACCCATAAATTTATGAATAATGCACTGGGAAATCGATAAAACCTCGCACTTTTAAATAAATCTTTATCACATCAACTTTAAACTTTATAATTATAGTGATCATATTATTTAGTCGTTACGTATTGATTGTAAATCAGGCGAAATTTCAATTTCAAATTCGTTGAATATGTCTATTAATTGTTGTTCGAGGAGTTACACGAGACATAAAGGATGCGCCCGCTTAATTCATCCGTAATTTCAATTCGGATCTAACGGCAATTATGGACGGCCCCAATTGCTTACTATTACATATTAAAAGCCATTCAATTACCATACCAACTCAGTCGACTGGCAGGATATATAGCGTGAAGTAATAAGTTCCGTGTTTCTTGTACTGTGACAAATTCAAATAGGACACGTCATATTTAACCATCCTCTTTTCTAAATCATCATATCCTTTTTAGATGAAATATACAACCCAATAAGGATTAGAGTATACTTTGAAACTATTTGAAATACATTCTTATTGGTGTATTTTAAGCACCACCAATAATGTAGTGAAATTATCAAGTGTTTCAATGAAATACTTTTATGTTTTTGGTTTTTATTTATTTAAGATATAATAAAATATCGTTTATAGGAAATAAACTACCAAAATAACATAGACTTTATTGTGACTAAAACAGAAATGGACGTTTACAAAAGAAATTAAAAGAAAATAAACATAACTCTAAATAATAAATATAAATTAATAATTTGATTCCTAAAAAATATTCCAGAATATGAAATACTCTATCAATTTTCATCTTCTTGGATAGTGTCCTCTGAGCATTGTTTACAACGTAAGCATTGTTTGCTGTGCTCCTTACACACAAATAAATGGCAAAGATCACACCGCATAGTTGTTACTCTATTCTTCCTTCTGCCGCAAATATGGCATCTGCTTCTAATTTTTGGTGGTGGTTCGTTTTCTCTTTCCCTCTCTTCTTCCTCCTCGACGTTTTTCTTCAATATTAGTTTTATATCTAAAGGTAAACTTTTATTACGGAGACGATCATGGAAATAAGGCTTTATAAGTGTTTTTAGAAACAGTCTTCTTGTGACTGCTTTATTGGAAATGTTATTATACAATATTTGAGCGTTTATTCCGGAAATATTTAGCAAGTGAAAAAATGTACACAAAGACCACCTCTTTGTTCTTCTTGATACTGAGAAGTTTGAACAAAGTTGATCAACGGTATCTACACCGCCTTTCGTCATGTTATAGTCGTGAATTACTTCTGGCTTCTTTGTGTCCTCATTTAGGGAGCTGTCATTATGCTTGGTTGAAATTAAAACGACAGATTTATTTTTCTTGGGTACATAGGAAGTAAATGTGATTTCTTGCTGGAAACCAAATAAAGAGGACCCAACTTCTCTCTTTTTATTAGGCAAAAACTCAGGAGGGATTTCTCTCTTATTTTTTCGCAACGTCCCTAGGTATGTGATTTTATTAGCAAGTACTGACTTTGCTAACTGATAACTGCTATACCAATTATCGCATGTTAGATTCCTATTCTTTCCTTTTACATGATCCACTAATCTTGAAACAATATCTGCAGGTGTGTTATTGATAAAATAAGGCCCATCTGGCTGCTTTCCGCAATAAATTTCTATTTTACTAGTGAAGAAACTTTTAGCATCGCAAAGTGCAAACATTTTGATACCGTATTTTGCCGGTTTGCTTGGTATATATTGTATAAAATTGCAACGCCCTCGAAATGGAACTAACATTTCATCGATTGTCATGTACTCGCTTATGCAATAAGTCTTTTTACAGTTTTCGTTTAGAGCATCCAATATCGATCTAATTGGTGCTAGCTTATCCAGTTTACGTCTTTGTTCCCTTGTCGTTATGTCATCAAATCTCAGAACTCGTAATATAAAAAGAAATCTCTTATAGTTCATGCAGGCTCGAAATATCTCAATACCTGTACCATCAGTTAATATATAATAACTCCAAAAAAGTTGTATGATTGGCTCGTTTCATGCCAGATAAGAAAAGTAACCCAATAAATGCTAACATTTCATTTTTAGATATATATTTGCAGTCCCTTTCCCTTTGAAATTTCTGTTTTATACTACCTATATATTTATTTGAGTACATAATAATTTCATGTATCATTTCTATTGAAAATATTTTCAAAAAACTGTCTATCTCGTTTTCTATATCGCGAGCATCCAATTTTGGCCCTGGCAATATTTTGACTAAATTACGTGCCTTTGTTCTTACTGCCTTACGAACTAAACTTACTTTAGACCATTTCGTCGTCTTATCTTTGCCAAAATAAAATTTATCACTGAAAATTTCAGTATCTAAATTTTCTTCTTCACTATCATCGGTTGAAATTTCAGAATTGCTGCCATGCTCACTAAACGACACTTCTTCATCATCTAGATCATCGTCCTCTTCGTCATCTATTTCTACAAATGTTTCGTCTTTATCAACGTCTATAAGGAGCCCCAGCTCTTGATTTATTTCTTTCTTTTTTGAACTTCTGGTTTCCATCTTATCTATAATAAATAGAAATAAATAAAACGAAAACAGAAAAAATTATAAAATACCAAATCCGTAATAAAATAAAAATGTATAAAGATGTATACAATAAAAATAATGTAATAATATAAAAATGATGTAATAAAATAAAAATGATGTAATAAAAATAATTGTAAAAAAAATAAAAATGTACTTACATAATTGGTCGCGCGGTATGCTTTAAATACCAACTTTTCTAAAACTCAAAATAACCACTTTCTAGCACGTTTTAACAAGCCGACGTGATACACCGCTAAACACAACAGTGAGATAGTAAGGTACTTAGCGGCGCAGAGGGAGAAACGCCATATAACTATTTTTATTGGACATTTTTTGTAAATGGTCTACAAAATACACCAGCGCGCCTAATTAAGGGTTAAGGTTGGGCCGACTATAATTTTGGCCGACTAACAACTATCCGACAAATCGACCTTAAAAGGGCCGATTAGTCGGCCGATTAATCGGCCATTGCCGATCATTCCAAAATTCGGACGTGTTTGAATACTTTTGGAAGCGCTTATATGCTAGATAAGCTTGTTGATGTGTAACTAGGGCTGGGAGATACTTTAAATGAGTTATTGAGTATCGATACTTTCGTGGTATCGATACTATTCAAAGTATCGAAAATATCGAAGTATTGAAAGTATCGAAGTATCAAAGGTATCGAAAATATTGAAAGCATCGAATTATTAGAAATAATAGTGCATAATAAGCATATTTCTTATGTATTTTCTTCCTAGATTTTACTTTTGGATACTGTACGTTATCTTAATGTCGGCCAACATGTTGGCAGTGTGAGTGTTTATATCTCCAAAGTCCTGCTCATTATTTGGAAGTCTGTTAACCTACTAGGAAAATGAGTTGGAACTGTTCCAAATACTGCACATTATCTTAACAACTACTAACTTGTTGGCAGCATGAGCTATTATGTCTCCAAAGTCATGTTCATCAATTTGAAATTTGTTAACTTATTGGCAGCATGAACTATTACTGTTTCAAATACACTATGAGTGCTTGTGTCTCTACAGTTCTGCACGTCAGCTTGAAGTCTGCCAACTTATTGGCAGCATGAGTTATTACTATTCCACAGACTATATATTATTTTAGCAACTGTCAACTTGTTGGCAGCATGAGCTTTTATGTCTCTATAGTCCTTCTCTTCAGACTTGTTGACAACATGAGCTATTACTGTACCACAGACTATATGTTACCTTAATAACTGCCGACTTGTTGACATAATCTTATTCCACCGATTATACAGGCTCTCCGGTATTTTCCGGATCAGAGTTATACAGCGATGTAGAGTACATTATTTTGAGATGATTTTTCTAATAAATTTTTTTCATATTGTTTATAACAACTGCACGAGAACTGTTTAAAAAACGTCTAATAGCCACTCTGGGAAACGACAGAGGAGGTCGTAAATCAAACTCAGGAAATCGGTTCAACTCCCCGCCTATCATCCGTTTCTTACGCGTTCATTTCTCATGAGAATTTGTTTATTGATTTTTCTCTTTGAAACATTCATAATTCAATTGTTGTGATAAGATACATATCATTAAACGTTAAGGGAATAAAAATGAATATGTTTCAATTTTTTAATTAGAATAATTCAATAAGTTATGTGTCATAATATGTAAAAACACAATAAATACGTTGGAGGGGAGTGATAATGTGACCTCTTCAGTCGTTTTCCAGGATCGCTATTGGACATTTTTAAACAGTTCCCTTGCGGTTGTTATGAGCAATCTGAACATGACCTATTATGTCTTCAGAATCATTTTTGGCAGTTTGAGGTCTGCCAATTTGTTGGCAGCATGAGCTGCTATATTTCCAAAGTCTTACTCATCACTTTGAAGTCTTCGAATTTGTTAACAGCATAAGCTATTACCATTCCACAGACTATATATTATTTTGATTTTTATGCTATTATTATTCCAAAAACTATACCTTATCTTAAAGACTTATGTCTCCAAAGTCCTGCTTCTCAGTTTGAAGTCTGCCAACTTGATGACACCATGAGTTATTCCTGTTCTAAACACTGTACATTATCTTAAAGACTGCTGAGAGTTGTTAGGCCTGCTCATCAGCTTAAAATCTGCAAACTTGTTGATAGTATGAGTCAATTCTATTTCATAGACTATATATTATTTCAAGAACTGCCAACTTGTTGACAGGGTGAGCTATTATGTCTCCAAAATCTTGCTCATCAGTTTGAAGTCTGCTAACTTATTCATAACATGAGCTATTAGTAATCCAAATATTGTACATTATCTTAAAGACTTCATATATCATGAGCTATTATGCCTTAAAGCTCCCACTCATCACTTTGTAGTCTGCTAACTTATTTACAGTTGGTTTATTCGAACAAAGAATTACGTATCAATTTATAAAAAAATTATGATTTCTTATGGACAATTAATTACGAACTAGCACCGTATTTTGCCACAGCTCGAACAGTAGAAATAGAAAACGAAATGAAGGATGAGAGGTGATCACATCTGATCACTGTAGGATATTAATTTGTACGAAAATGTCTTTCTGCATCTCCTTTCATTGTCTCAGTACGTCTCTCTTTACTTCGTCTAATAGGTTGCTTATAAAATAAATTTTTCGTTGAATTACAGGTTGAAGGGAACTTATGCTAATATTAAACCAATCAGTTGCATCTCGGAAAGAAACCGTCCAATAACTAGTTAATCACAGACATGTTAATATGTGCTGTTTTTCCATTAATTTTCCATTTCTCTTTAGTAACTACTAGGGTTGGACGGTAAATTATCTCAATAAAATATAGAGTATTAATACCTATATATTATATATTTCGCACTTCAACTCTTATTAAGAACATATGGATTCAATATGTTCTTAATAATTTTCCTTGATTATCGCGAAAAAACAAGAATATACCTAAAATTTGAGTTATTAATTGTAACAGGAATTGAAATAATAAGGAATAACCACATAATGACTCTCATCTTCAAAGTATATTAGCTCTCTTGAAGTATTTTAGGACAGATCTTGATCTGATGTATATCGATCTTAAATAATTTCCTGTATACATAAAACAGGTTGCAATACTTCGATATTTTCGATATTTCAATACTTTTCATACTTCGATACCGATACTTTCCTGCTAGCGAATATCGATAGTGAGGTAGGTATCGATACCATTGACAAATATCGACACTTTGCTCAACACTGATTGTAACAAGTATGATGTCGAAGTGTACAAAGTGTTAAATAATTATGTACCCAAAATTGACAGGATTGGTATTGGACGCGACGAAAATTTCTGTTATTTAATAGTATTATATTATTATATAAACGATAATTCTGTTTCCTAGAACTATTTCGAAACATAAAGACACTAAAAAATCACAACAATAACATTCGATTGATCAGGAATCAACATCTGGTTACAGTCTAGTTACTAATTTAGAAATACCGATTCTGCCACTAAACATTGAGATACGCACCTAAAATTACAGCACTCACGTGGGTTACGATAATTATATAACACGGTAAATTCGGTTTTTCTTTCCTAATACAAATATTTGTGGTAAAGTGTTATTTTTATAAAGAAAATTTTAATCTTCTAAGCAAAACTGAGAAAGAAATTGCGTGTTTATTCAAAACATTCAAAAATTAATCATTTTTCACCATGTAATAAATAAATACCAAACATTATTCTTATTTTATTTTTCGTTGGTATATTTTTTACAGCATTATAATAAACGCCGACTAATTCCGATTAGTCGCCGATTAATCGGTACAATTCTAAAATATACTCATTTTTAGATGAAATATACAACCCAATAGAGATTAGAGTACGTAAGACACCCTGTATATGGAACGTTGGATTTATGTTATCTCTATAATTTGCAGCAAATATTGGCGTATTATTTTTTTTATATTTATTTTAACGAAGATGGTAACTTTGTGAAAGTTAAAGTTTTTCTGACGAATTCGTGAAATGTCAAGATAAATAATTCCGTAGCAACGTGCTATATACAGGAGGGCGCCGCGTTAAAAATATTATGGTCCTGTAAAATTGAAATAGACCGGACTCAACCCCTTTGCGAGCAAGAAACTTGAAGCACTAAAACTTCCAGACTCGACCATTAGCCTCCTTGATGCTCGCGCTAATTCGCAAAATTCCGCTAATTTGTACTCGCAACTAAACGGCACTGGAAACGGAAGATTCCCGGCCTCCGGACGACTTAATTCGTTTAAAAGTTTTCGCGTCCCTTTGTCCCTGTCTCTTCCCACTGTTATCGCTCACAGGACATTAAGGAGGCGGCTTCTAAATTCGTTAAGAGCATTCAGATCTTCCGGTTTTAGTTTGGATTATCGTGAGACTAAAACTCTCCTGCGGGCGCCGTGCATCAATCTGGCGGTATTCGGTTTAATTCTCAGAGATTTATTGTCTCCTAAGCCGAGGAGGAAAACATAAATTCTCCCATCACAACCGTAACACATAATACCACGCTACTTATTTATTTCCGTCCGAATCGATATGAAAATTTCAATTACTAACAATCTTTTCATTACACCTTTAAAGTTTAATTTGCATATTTTCCCTCCCTAAGCGAGAATAAAAACGTCGCACCAGAAAGATTTCAATTAGCCATCGTCCCGAATGTAAATGGACTCGTAACCGGCGGGTTGAAATCCCACGGAACTCGAGACCCCCTTTTACAAAACGAAATCAAAGAGCCATCCCGCGGGATCCATCCACTAGTTGATTAATTAGGATCGTTGCTTTCGCCTGCATTATTTAAAACTCTTCGGTACGGATTAATTGTCTATTCCGGTCGGGAATTTTCACTACCATTCCAATTTATTTTTATTCTTTCACCACCATTTTACTATTCATCGAACCAAAACCGCAACCCCCTAAAATTATCTGCAACATATTCTGCGAAATGTTACACAAAAAACTTGGTATTACCAAGTTAACTCATTCATCACAAAACAGATTGTATCTCCGGATAGGTACGGTGCATTAAGGAGAGAGAATGATGTTGCTTTGTAACAATAGAGGGAGGAAATTTAATACTAACGTTTTGCACTTAACCACTCTTAGATAATGTTAAGAAAACGTACCTATTTTGGAGTAAAAGTAGACCCTTCATCTGCAACAACCTCATCTAAAAGCTGTTAAAGATGTACAACTTCTTTTTATAAAATATTCTAATAAGAAAAAGAGATAGAACTCTTTGAAGAATCATAATCACATAGATGGCAATAATTTACAAGAACTTAATTCATTACAGAAAAAAATACCCTTTATACAATTAAAATGTGTGTTAAATTTATATATTTAATTGGAACATTACACTACTTAATTGAGAATCCCTCATAAGCTTCTCAAATTATTCACATCCCATTAAATATATTAATTATATTATGAATGAATATTCAAATAATTCGGTGATGAACCGTTTAAAATAATATTAACCGAAGAGGAGGAACATAAATTTTTGATATTGCATTATTCTGAAAAGATAAAATGTTTTATATGCTTTATATTTCATATAATGTGATAAATATTACGAGAAAGCAAAGCAAAGTAAAGTACCTCTTTCATTCCGGAGAGTATAAAATATAAACTTGATATAGAAATTTTAAAGTTGTATGAAAAATAAGAATATAAAGTTTCATTTATAAAAATATAACTTTCTATAAGCAATAATCTCCGTAATTCAAACTGAATATCTAAATATGTATCAAATTAAGTTTGATAATCGTAAGATGATGTTACGAAGAATAAATTATAAAAAATTCTTTTAGTATTAAAAAAAATCTTACAAACACATAATAATTATAACGTATTATTAGAAATATACCTTAATTTTTGTGTTTAACCCAAATAAATCCGATACGAAGTAATTTTATAACAATTTCGACACTTACGTAACCTCAAATTCACTTTTTCATTAATTTCTTCTTATAATTCGTATTTATCCCATTAAAACCATCCAAAACGATAAGTGATGATAATCTTGGCATATCAAGAATTAAATCAATCGATTATTTCGGAGTTTTGTTAAAGAATTTGGCGAAAATCGCTAAATTAATTATTTGAATGTATCGTTGAGGTTAAACGTTGAAATATAAAAGAAAATGTTCCAAAATCTGAAAAAGAAAGAAAAAGGGATTTAAAGGTGTATGAAAAATAACAATATAAAGTTTCATTTATGAAAATATAACTTAATATAAGCAATAATCTCGGTAATTCAAACTGAATATCTAAATATGTATCAAATTAAGTTTGATAATCGTAAGATGATGTTACGAAGAATAAATTATAAAAAATTCTTTTAGTATTAAAAAAAATCTTACAAACACATAATAATTATAAAGTATTATTAGAAACTTACCTTAATTTTTGTGTTTAACCCAAATAAATCCGATACGAAGTAATTTTATAACAATTTCGACACTTACATAACCTCAAATTCCCTTTTTCATTAATTTCTTATTAAAATTCATATTTATCCCATTAAAACCATCCAAAACGATAAGTGATGATAATCTTAGCATATCAAGAATTAAATCAATCGATTATTTCGGAGTTTTGTTAAAAAATTTTGCGAAAATCTAAATTAATTATTTCAATATATTATTAAAGTTGAGCAATGAAATATAAAAGAAAATGTTCCAAAATCTGAAAAGAAAGAAAAAGGGATAAAAACAAACAATATTTCATACATAATTAATGTTATAAAAAAATTTAAATAATTATTTTAGAAATTTTAATTATGATTTTTGACATTTCGATGTTGGTAATTATGAAAAAATTTAAATTACGAATTTCAAGTTGATGAATTCAACCAATCAGGACGCGTTATTTGAATTATTCTAGTTATAAACAAATGAAATTGATATGGTTTAGTCTGATTTTGAGTGTAAAGGGGTGAGTATGCAAATTTTGTCCCTCAAACAAAAATTGAGTTAACCTCAAAATTAATTATTTAAACAAAGTAAATAGAAGAAAAGAAGATTTTTGAAATGGTATAATCACCTAACTTGAAATAACTAAGTTCCTGACTCAAGTAATTCCATTCCGAAGGAGTATTGAGTTAAATTCAAGAATCATTCGTTGAAGAATCCTCAATGAAGAAATCTATTTATCTGCAAGGGTAAGAAAAGTTTTAATTCATTCATTTTAATTTAAATATCACTTACCTCAAACACGATTAATTTGATATTTTTTTTCCATAAATTGTTGGTTCATTTATTACTATTTTTTAAACATTTATTGAATGTTTGATTAACATTGATTACTTCGTATTAACTAAGCAAAAGATTTTGCATTTTGCGAAATAATTTCTTGGCTTTTTTACGACGTAGAACAATAAAATTTATGTTGAATTATCCGCAGATAGTTTCAAAACAACACATAATAAACATAACCTATAAAAATACTCATCTCTTTTTAATACAACTTAAATGTAGTTTTCTTAAATAACCGGGTATTTATTTTCATTATCATTTAGTGTTAGTACAAAAGCTAAGTTGTATGTCTAGTATTAGTTATACTTTTAGTTCCACAAGAATGTATAACAATCTAAAACTAATTAAGAATTAAAACTAGAACTAACATTAGTCCTAGAAAGTTTTGGTTTAACCATATTCCAGAAGAATTTAAAACAATTTAGAATTAAAACTAGAACTAACCTTAAACCCCTAAAACCAGAAAAATTCAGGACTAAAGCTAACACTAGATCTATAACTAAAAACATTTGGGAGCGAACCAAACCCAACTCAGGTTTAGAACTAATACTAGATCTAGAACTAGAATTATTAGGGTTAACCATCTTAATAGACGTGAAGCTAAACCCTGAATGATTCTAGATCTAGGTCTAGTATTGGCTCTGAATCTGGGTTGTATGTTTAGTATTAGTTATACTTTTTTTTAATTGAAGATTAAACCAGTTCAACAATAACCATGTTTTTCGTGGTTGTGTTGATACAAAAAATAAATAATTACATGTAAATATTATGAACCACAAAAAATGTAAGTTCCGCGCTGGAACTGCTAGTCCGAATCTGATGAAATTAGGTCTTGGGGAAGTTTCCTCTTTAAACGCGTGTGGATTTGGTGGCGACCTACTTGGTGTCGAACTGCAATAGAGCACTTACTGAGATTGTTAAAAAAATTTTAGTTAATTTCCTAATAAATTCCCTGATTGTTGGGACGTTTAAGTCTTTATGGAGCTCCTCATATCTTACAAACCACCACGTGTTCACTGAGATCCGGAGGAGTTTGTTTTGTAGGGTTTGAATTTTTCTCATATTTGAAGTTGATGAATTGCTCCAAACTGAGCAGGCGTAAGTTTTTTAGTGGCATTTGTAAAGAAGTAGGGTGCTCTCAGTTCGCAGTGGTGATTTTCGATTGATCAGAGGATACAATTGTCGAAGCCTGGCATAACCTTGGTTGACCTTCGAGTTTATGTGGAGTTTCCAAGTGAGGCGGTGATCAAGGAGGACTCCGAGGTATTTCATAGCATCATCTTTTGCTTTCCACTGTATTTCTTGGTCGTTTATAATAATGTAAGATGCATTTCGATAAGGTCTTAGCGAAAAGATCTTAGACTGGCATTGAGCATAACGGCCCATTTTGATAGCCATTTTTGAATTTTGTCCACTGACCTTTGAAGTGTCTCAATAGCATCGATGAGTATATCGTTTTGTCCCATAATTAACATGTCATCCGCAAACATGGCCATTTCGAAGTTTACGTTTGTCGGGATATCGTGCATAAAGATGTTGAATAGAGCAGGGGATAAACTACTACATTCTACATTCTACGAGTGCTGGAAGAGTATCCATTGATGGTGACAGAAAAGGTTCTTTCCTCCAGGAAAGAGAACAGTATAGCAAGCAAATAATTATTTAGTCCCGTTTGATAGAGCTTGTATTTTAAGCCTTCAATCCAAACAGCATCAAAGGCTCTCGCTACGTCCAGCGATACTGCAGCTGTAAACTTTTTAGCTTCGAAACCTTCCTCAATATATTCTGCTACTCTTGCTAGTTGGTGAACCGTGGAATGTCCCCCTCTAAATCCGTACTGTATGTTTGGGATTATTTTGAGAAGGCTTATCTCTGCTTGTAGTCGATGATTGATAATTAGTTCAAATAGTTTAGATAAGAATGAGAGAAGACTGATTGGGCGATAATTGGCTGGGTCCGTATTGTTTTTGTGTGGCTTTCTGAACATTAGGATTTGCGCTTTTTTCCATACTACCGCAAAGTAACCAATTTCCAGACAACGATTAAAAATTCCTATGAGTAATTTCTCTGGAAGGTGTTTTATGACTTTATTAGGTATCTGATCTAGGCCAGGGGATTTTTTGGTGGTGAGGTTTGCTATTTTTGCCTTTAGTTCTTGTAATGAGATTCTGTCGTTTTCTGTTAGTGTTGACGTTAGTAGATGGGATTCATTATACCGTTGGATTGTGGTAATGTGACAAATATTCTCTTTATTGATATTTGGTTGAAAACATTCTTCCAGATATTCCGCAAAGTTGTTTGCTTTGTCTTCGTCCGAGAGTACTGGTGTTTCATTGACTATTAGGGTAGGTATTTCTTCAAATGTTCGTGTTATTTTTCTAGTAGTCTTCCACAATCTGGGGTTGGGTTGGGTTGGGGTTGAGTTTTCTATAATTGTTGATTCTATAGGCATCTAATTCCTGAGTAATGGTGTGAGTTAGTCTGTTCAGAGTAGTTTTTATTTCTGGGTTACGCGTCTGTTGCCATTCACGTCGAACCTTTCGTTTTTCCTTGATTAGATCCAATATGCTTTTAGGGGGGAGGTTGTAATTATTTGAAGTATTCTTTTTGAAGGGTTTCGTTGATGATCCTTAATCTTTGAAGTCAGCAAACGGATTTTTGTATCTAATTCATTCGGATTAGCTGAAGTTGGTAAGTTAAAATCGTGATTATTCAGTGAGTCTCCAAACTCTGCCCAGTTGATGAATCCCAATGGATTCATCATTGATCAGTTTTGGAATTTTGGGTCTGTGTTCGGGTTGCTTTGCAGGGGTGATGATTACTGGCAAATGATCCGAGTTTAACTCGCTTATTACACACTGATTTAGCTGGATGGTAATATTTTTGGCTAATACTATATCTAATATATCCGGCTGATAGTTGCTTCTATAAGGATAGTAGGTAAAATCCATTGGGCAGTGCACTTGAAAACCGTACTTGGTTGCTAATAGTTCCAGATTTAGTTCCCATGGATTGTCTGCTCTACATCCCCAGAGTTTATTCTTGCTGTTAAAATCTCCAATAAGTAGGGTAGGTATAGAGCTACATAACATTGAACTTTAATCAGTTTCTAGTAGTTTTTTGTTAGGTTGTTTGTATCCGCAAATGATATTAACTGGGGTTGAGTTGTTTGTTTGAATTAGTATTGCCGTTACTTCAATAGCGGTGGTTTTACAGCTAAATTGATAGTGTTGAATTTGTTTTTTAATTATAATCGCCACCCCTCCTGCTGCTGGAGCGGATGGCTCTTTGTAGAATTTAGTGATTGCTCTGTAATCATCAGCATGAGATAGGTTAGCCTTGGTATTTGAGTTTTTGTACGTAGTGGTGAAACAGTGATTTGTGTTCGTTTTCAAGTCAGTTATAAGTTGCTGATGGTATAGAGCACCATGGATAAAAATAGGGGGAATTTTTTGTTCATCGTTATTAACAGGGTTGTTAGTTGCTGAAGTACTAGGATCATTGTTCTCATCGGAGACATCCACTAAAGCGGCGTATTTATTTTGGGATAAAAGTGTTGTGGATCCCATGAGTACCTCTTGTTGATTTCCTTGATGGGAGGGGATAAATGATCGGAGGTCCTTTTCTTGTTCATAGAGAGTAATAAAAGCCCTTAAGGGCTTAAAAATGTTTAAAAACTGCAATAAGTTTGCACGTTGTTTGTCGAATAGCACTTGTTGACAAATTCAATGGAGTATAAAAACCGGAACATAACACGTCGCGCTAGACCTGTTCGGAGACGCGTCCGTCCGTGATAAATGCCCGACGGAGACTCTGTGTTATACTTTCAGTCCCAAAAGAATGAAAACAATCTAGAATTAAATAAAAATTAAAACTAGAACTAACACTAGACCTAGAACTAGAAAGTTTCGGTTTAGCCGTGCGTCTTCAGACGCACGGCTAAACTTGAATCTTTCTAGTTGTAGGTCTAGTGTTAGTTCTAGTTTTAGTGCGATACAAGTATACAATCTAAAACAGAATAACAGCTAATACCAATACTAAAATTAACACTAGACGTAGCCCTAAATACATTTGGGTTTACTTGAACGTCTCTTAAGACAGAACCGAACCCAATCCAACATATTAAAACGCATATCTAAATACAGAAATCCCCAAATTTCCTTTACACAAAAGGCAGCTTTAAAGGATGCAAGGAATGAGATCGAAGGGATGTCCGAGATTGAGACCGGATATCAAGAAGATGGTTGAAAGTAAAAATAAGAGGAGAGAGGATAAAGAGCAGAACTCAAAGAAATCTTAATTCATGAAACACTCTTAATTGCGAAATAATTCAAAATCTAAAGTATAACTTACCTTCTTTTGGTGGATTAAATCCATGAACTTCACAAAAAGTGGTAGGTTGAAGAGCATGTCCCGGACTTATAGGAGGAGGAGGTAAATGTGCACTCGCGCTCCCTTCAATAGTAAAAAACGTAGAAGACGACCCCCTATCGTCCACCTGTTGTGATTGCGGTTGTGTGGACGCATCGTGTCTTTTGCACTTTGCACACCTTTTCATTTCGGCTCGAACGCGCAGTAACCAAACCATCCCGAATAACGCCATATCACCGTACGTCATGGCGCCGACATTACGTGTTTCGATCGCTAACATACACATCACCCGCTTCGACACTAAGTTTTCGTTTCTTTATTCACAAAGAAGTATAAATTTATAGACGGACGTTACCCTAATAAAAGATCTCGTTTGATAAGGGCACCGAAAAGAAACCTGGAGTGTTTGCACAGACGGAGATGATTTGATACTCGACGTTCGAAAGTTTCTTAATTGCGTCTACAGTTCCGAATTTGATCTCGGCGAAGCGCGCGAGAGTGAGGAAACAGCTTGGCAAGTTTTTGTCAAGTACGAGACAAACTGACGATTTAAGTTAAACCTTTAGCTTGGGTTAGATAGAGAATTGCTCGTTTAGCAGACAATTTCTAGAGGGGAGGGAATAACTAAATTTGTAGAAGCTGTTCTACAGACGTTAGCAGTATGTCCAAGGGGTGTAGAGGTGATCCCGGGGGAGCGGCGTCTTCGAATGTACGTGTTCGCAATTATAGATGGTCCCTATCGGCGAATTTAATTGCCAC
Source organism: Onthophagus sagittarius (assembly GCA_036711965.1). Lineage (NCBI taxonomy): Eukaryota > Metazoa > Arthropoda > Insecta > Coleoptera > Scarabaeidae > Onthophagus > Onthophagus sagittarius. Next base: position 16,556,699 of record JASERS010000010.1, on the reverse strand, counting down.
ATTCCCAAGATGCGTGCTGAAGACCTCGATAAATCGAATCATACACTCAGACAGTGGCAAATTAGGAATAATTTCTTGGTACAGTTACTGAATGTATAATGTGTACCATAACTTATGTCTTATATACAGTATGTTCCTGGATTAAGTTAGCTCTAATTAGTTCGACACAACTATATAATAATTTAAGATCGAATAACAACTAAAAATAGAGCTAATTCAAATACTTAAGCTAACACTAGATTTGCAACTAAAAACCAACCCAACTCAGCTTTAGAACTAATACTAGATCTAGAACTACAAATGTTAGGGTTTAGTCGTCTTAAGAGAGGTGCAGCTAAACCCTAATGATTCTAGGTCTAGTTCTAGTATTGGTTCTGAATCTGGGTAGTAGGTTTAATGTTAGTTATCCCAGAAGAATTAAAATAATCTAGAGCTAAATAAGAATTAAGACTAGAACTAACACTAGACCTAGAACTAGAAAGATTTAAATCTTTCTAGTTCTAGGTCTAAAACCGAATAACAGCTAAAAGTAGAGTTAATACCAACATTAAAGCTATCACTACACCTAGTACTAAAAAGATTAGTTGTCAATTTCTTAATATTGAACCGAATGATATTAACAAACTTGAGATAACATTGAAGAATGAAGCATATCAAGATATTGTTCCTAAAACGTAAATGTTCGAAACGATCTTGGTATTGATCTTGATAGCTATGAATGAAGAATATTGGTGTAAGAATGAGGGATACTCCTAATACTTCTCATCTAGTTTAAAATGATAAAAATGAAGAAATGGTTTGAAATTGCAAGAATACTAAGTGATCTTCTTGCTGATTTTATTACATTAATCTACAAACAATTTTAGAAAATTTGGTTTGCTTTTGTTAATTATCCAGAAAATTTGATTTCCTATCTCAATTTGAGTAATTGGTAAGATTCCACATCCGCCGATATCAATCTCACAGTAGAAAGAAGGATAAAGGAAATACGATGGTGTCTTTAAAAAGCAAAGTTAGTTCTGGAGAGTTCATTCTGATCCTTAATCTTCGTTATCCTGTGGTAAATCCCGGAAGGCTTGAGAGAATGAGCCGAACTAGAAATTCGAGAAATACCGAAACTCCACACTCCAACCCAATTAAACTGTAATAAAGGCAGTTCGACCGTGGCATCAATCTTCCGGAAGGCCACTAATCGTCCTGTAGGATGGCCGGGACAGGATTAAACTGTCCTCGGGTCGGCGACAGCTCAAATCCTGCGTACAAATCTGCCTCGGTAACTCAGCTCCCGGAATTTTATGGCACCCACAATATTGCTTTCCGTTTCAGTTGGAGCGTGTGCGCGATGTGCTTGAAAACATTGGGGACATGCGCAACAAGGATTCCGTACCGAAATCGGCCGTTTTACGCGTGGTATCAGCTCAGTTTAATCTGTAATAAACAAATTGGTAGTGCCGACTGGTCGATATATGCATAGCTTTCGATCCGCTGATTTACTATGTATAAATATTCACAAAATGTCATGGACAGTACACATATACATAGCGGGGGGTGGTGGGATTTACAAAATCGCTTCTATGGCTACACAACCATTCGTTATCGCGGCACACTATGATTTATTATCCGCGGCCATTGTCGCCCCTCATTTATTTTATTACGTAAATTCCGTTTGTTTCGCCGCAATGGGACGACTGCGCACAAACAAAGAAACAATGCTGAAACGATTTGTTGCATGTCTCCCTGAACAAAAGCTGCTCCGCCGGTGGTGTTACTTCGCTTAAAACTATTTGGAAAAGCGGTTACCTTTTCACACTCGCCAATTGATTACAATTTATTCTAATTAAACGTGATGAAACGGAATGGAAACTATTGAGTTATTTACTGAAACCAAAGTTTCGGGGCGAATTCATTTGATATACGCCGGAAATATTTTAATTAAAACTCGGCTCGCAATTTTTCAAACGGACGGAATAAAATGAAATTTTAATACCGTGTGCATTTCACGAAATGCACAGGACGAGGATTAAATTTTTATAAGCGGTTGCCGACGTAATGGTCTTCCGTGTCCTGTTAGTTTCATTGGAAAAAGTTCAGGCAATGGTCGCGAAGAAGTTGAGAATGCTCTACCGCATTTCCGGATTTCTTGGAACTAAAACTTATTTTCTCGTTTAACCATGCGATTGATTTAACTTTTTCAACGTTATGATGGTTATAACAAAATCAAATTAAGTTAAATCACTTAAATATACAAGATGATTCATTTAAAATGAGACACCCTGTATACAGTATGTTAACCATCCTAAAAGACGTAAGATGTGTGAAAGTGTTAGTGTTGGTATTAGCTCTATTTTTAGCTAATATTTGATTTTAGATTATTGTATTCTTGTATGGAACTAAAACTAGAACTAATACTAGACCTACAATGTTTTGGGGTTAGCCATATGCCTATGCCTATGCATATGACATAAATAACACTGTGTCTAATGTTAGTTCTAGTTTTAATTCTTGTTTAACTCTAGATTGTTTTAAAATCTTTTGGAACTAACAATATAACTAATACTAGATCTACAACACAGTCTCACACAGTCTCAAAACGAATACTAGATCTAGAACTGAAATCCAAAGTACTGTAATTCAAAAAATAGTCATTGCACGGATAAATCCAACCCTGTAGATTTGAAGCAAAGGCGTCCTAAAATATTCAGCGCCCAAAAACTGGGTTGGGCGAACGAAATCGGCGCCAAATCATGCAAAGTTCAATGCCATGATAAGCTCCATGATATGATGTGGTACATGTATGTTTGGGACACCATGCATCTTATTGTAAAAACAGCCCCCGATCAGAAGTTGGCGCCCCAAATCTGTAACTATATTAGCCCTTAGGTTTAGGATGATGCTGATCACAATCTGCTTTTTTGCCAAAGTAGTTGCTTCATGGAAATTAATTAGTACTTAATACTTTGTAAACTATGATTCTACATCAGCAAAAGTTCCCTTCAATTTTTGATGTTTGATGAAGTATTACTTTTCAGTTTATGAGTCTTAATTTATGTAAGAGCTGAAATTATCATAATATGTAGGCTCATGGTTTGTGCATAAAAATAGTTGTTTGCAATGTGCGAGAAATTAGATGTGTTTATCTCAGGTTGATAATAAAAATCGATGCTCCATCAGCATCAAAAAGATCCCTTCAATTGTTGACTTTGTACTCATTTGGCATAATCATTTCCTTAGAACGTTGATCACCAGTTTGATGAAGTAGTACATTTCAGTTTATGAGTCTTAATTTATGTAGGAGCTGAAATTGTCATAATATTTAGGCTCATGGTTTGTGTATACAAATAGTTGTTTGCTATGTGCGAGAAATTAGAGGTGTTTATCTCAGGTTGATAATAAAAATCGATGCTCCATCAGCATCAAAAGGATCCCTTCAATTGTTGACTTTGTACTCATTTGGCATAATCATTTCCTTAGAACGTTGATCACCAGTTTGATGAAGTATTACTTTTCAGTTTACGAGTCTTAATTTATGTAGGATCTGAAATTGTCATAATATGTAGGCTCATGGTTTGTGTATACAAATAGTTGTTTGCTATGTGCGAGAAATTAGAGGTGTTTATCTCAGGTTGATAATAAAAATCGATGCTCCATCAGCATCAAAAAGATCCCTTCAATTGTTGACTTTGTACTTATTTGGCATAATAATTTCCTTAGAACGTTGATCACCAGTTTGATGAAGTAGTACATTTCAGTTTATGAGTCTTAATTTATGTAGGAGCTGAAATTGTCATAATATGTAGGCTCATGGTTTGTGTATACAAATAGTTGTTTGCTATGTGCGAGAAATTAGAGGTGTTTATCTCAGGTTGATAATAAAAATCGATGCTCCATCAGCATCAAAAAGATCCCTTCAATTGTTGACTTTGTACTCATTTGGCATAATCATTTCCTTAGAACGTTGATCACCAGTTTGATGAAGTATTACTTTTCAGTTTACGAGTCTTAATTTATGTAGGATCTGAAATTGTCATAATATGTAGGCTCATGGTTTGTGTATACAAATAGTTGTTTGCTATGTGCGAGAAATTAGAGGTGTTTATCTCAGGTTGATAATAAAAATCGATGCTCCATCAGCATCAAAAAGATCCCTTCAATTGTTGACTTTGTACTCATTTGGCATAATCATTTCCTTAGAACGTTGATCACCAGTTTGATGAAGTATTACTTTTCAGTTTACGAGTCTTAATTTATGTAGGATCTGAAATTGTCATAATATGTAGGCTCATGGTTTGTGTATACAAATAGTTGTTTGCTATGTGCGAGAAATTAGAGGTGTTTATCTCAGGTTGATAATAAAAATCGATGCTCCATCAGCATCAAAAAGATCCCTTCAATTGTTGACTTTGTACTTATTTGGCATAATAATTTCCTTAGAACGTTGATCACCAGTTTGATGAAGTAGTACATTTCAGTTTATGAGTCTTAATTTATGTAGGAGCTGAAATTGTCATAATATGTAGGCTCATGGTTTGTGTATACAAATAGTTGTTTGCTATGTGCGAGAAATTAGAGGTGTTTATCTCAGGTTGATAATAGAAATCGATGCTCCATCAGCATCAAAAGGATCCCTTCAATTGTTGACTTTGTACTCATTTGGCATAATCATTTCCTTAGAACGTTGATCACCAGTTTGATGAAGTATTACTTTTCAGTTTATGAGTCTTAATTTATGTAGGAGCTGAAATTGTCATAATATGTAGGCTCATGGTTTGTGCATAAAAATAGTTGTTTGCAATGTGCGAGAAATTAGAGGTGTTTATCTCAGGTTGATAATAAAAATCGATGCTCCATCAGCATCAAAAGGATTCCTTCAATTGTTGACTTTATACTCATTTGGCATAATCATTTCCTTAGAACGTTGATCACCAGTTTGATGAAGTATTACTTTTCAGTTTATGAGTCTTAATTTATGTAGGAGCTGAAATTGTCATAATATGTAGGCTCATGGTTTGTGTATACAAATAGTTGTTTGCTATGTGCGAGAAATTAGAGGTGTTTATCTCAGGTTGATAATAAAAATCGATGCTCCATCAGCATCAAAAGGATCCCTTCAATTGTTGACTTTATACTCATTTGGCATAATCATTTCCTTAGAACGTTGATCACCAGTTTGATGAAGTAGTACATTTCAGTTTATGAGTCTTAATTTATGTAAGAGCTGAAATTGTCATAATATTTAGGCTCATGGTTTGTGTATACAAATAGTTGTTTGCAATGTGCGAGAAATTAGAGATGTTTATCTCAGGTTGATAATAGAAATCGATGCTCCATCAGCATCAAAAGGATCCCTTCAATTGTTGATTTTGTACTCATTTGGCATAATCATTTCCTTAGAACGTTGATCCCCAGTTTGATGAAGTAGTACATTTCAGTTTATGAGTCTTAATTTATGTAGGAGCTGAAATTGTCATAATATGTAGGCTCATGGTTTGTGTATACAAATAGTTGTTTGCTATGTGCGAGAAATTAGAGGTGTTTATCTCAGGTTGATAATAAAAATCGATGCTCCATCAGCATCAAAAGGATCCCTTCAATTGTTGACTTTATACTTATTTGGCATAATCATTTCCTTAGAACGTTGATCACCAATTTGATGAAGTATTACTTTTCAGTTTATGAGTCTTAATTTATGTAGGAGCTGAAATTGTCATAATATGTAGGCTCATGGTTTGTGTATACAAATAGTTGTTTGCTATGTGCGAGAAATTAGAGGTGTTTAGCTCAGGTTGATAATAAAAATCGATGCTCCATCAGCATCAAAAGGATCCCTTCAATTGTTGACTTTGTACTCATTTGGCATAATCATTTCCTTAGAACGTTGATCACCAGTTTGATGAAGTAGTACATTTCAGTTTATGAGTCTTAATTTATGTAGGAGCTGAAATTGTCATAATATTTAGGCTCATGGTTTGTGTATACAAATAGTTGTTTGCTATGTGCGAGAAATTAGAGATGTTCATCTCAGGTTGATAATAGAAATCGATGCTCCATCAGCTTCAAAAGGATCCCTTCAATTGTTGATTTTGTACTCATTTGGCATAATCATTTCCTTAGAACGTTGATCACCAGTTTGATGAAGTATTACTTTTCAGTTTATGAGTCTTAATTTATGTAGGAGCTGAAATTGTCATAATATGTAGGCTCATGGTTTGTGTATACAAATAGTTGTTTGCTATGTGCGAGAAATTAGAGGTGTTTATCTCAGGTTGATAATAAAAATCGATGCTCCATCAGCATCAAAAAGATCCCTTCAATTGTTGACATTATACTTATTTTGCATAATCATTTCCTTAGAACGTTGATCACCAGTTTGATGAAGTAGTACTTTTCAGTATATGAGTCTTAATTTATGTAGGAGCTGAAATTATCATAATATGTAGGCTCATGGTTTGTGCATAAAAATAGTTGTTTGCAATGTGCGAGAAATTAGAGGTGTTTATCTCAGGTTGATAATAGAAATCGATGCTCCATCAGCATCAAAAAGATCCCTTCAATTGTTGACTTTATACTTATTTTGCATAATCATTTCCTTAGAACGTTGATCATCAGTTTGATGAAGTATTACTTTTCAGTTTACGAGTCTTAATTTATGTAGGAGCTGAAATTGTCATAATATTTAGGCTCATGGTTTGTGTATACAAATAGTTGTTCGCTATGTGCGAGAAATTAGAGGTGTTTATCTCAGGTTGATAATAGAAATCGATGCTCCATCAGCATCAAAAAGATCCCTTCAATTGTTGACTTTATACTTATTTGGCATAATCATTTCCTTAGAACGTTGATCATCAGTTTGATGAAGTATTACTTTTCAGTTTACGAGTCTTAATTTATGTAGGAGCTGAAATTGTCATAATATTTAGGCTCATGGTTTGTGTATACAAATAGTTGTTCGCTATGTGCGAGAAATTAGAGGTGTTTATCTCAGGTTGATAATAAAAATCGATGCTCCATCAGCATCAAAAGGATCCCTTCAATTGTTGACTTTATACTTATTTGGCATAATCATTTCCTTAGAACGTTGATCACCAATTTGATGAAGTATTACTTTTCAGTTTATGAGTCTTAATTTATGTAGGAGCTGAAATTGTCATAATATGTAGGCTCATGGTTTGTGTATACAAATAGTTGTTTGCTATGTGCGAGAAATTAGAGGTGTTTAGCTCAGGTTGATAATAAAAATCGATGCTCCATCAGCATCAAAAGGATCCCTTCAATTGTTGACTTTGTACTCATTTGGCATAATCATTTCCTTAGAACGTTGATCACCAGTTTGATGAAGTAGTACATTTCAGTTTATGAGTCTTAATTTATGTAGGAGCTGAAATTGTCATAATATTTAGGCTCATGGTTTGTGTATACAAATAGTTGTTTGCTATGTGCGAGAAATTAGAGATGTTCATCTCAGGTTGATAATAGAAATCGATGCTCCATCAGCTTCAAAAGGATCCCTTCAATTGTTGATTTTGTACTCATTTGGCATAATCATTTCCTTAGAACGTTGATCACCAGTTTGATGAAGTATTACTTTTCAGTTTATGAGTCTTAATTTATGTAGGAGCTGAAATTGTCATAATATGTAGGCTCATGGTTTGTGTATACAAATAGTTGTTTGCTATGTGCGAGAAATTAGAGGTGTTTATCTCAGGTTGATAATAAAAATCGATGCTCCATCAGCATCAAAAAGATCCCTTCAATTGTTGACATTATACTTATTTTGCATAATCATTTCCTTAGAACGTTGATCACCAGTTTGATGAAGTAGTACTTTTCAGTATATGAGTCTTAATTTATGTAGGAGCTGAAATTATCATAATATGTAGGCTCATGGTTTGTGCATAAAAATAGTTGTTTGCAATGTGCGAGAAATTAGAGGTGTTTATCTCAGGTTGATAATAGAAATCGATGCTCCATCAGCATCAAAAAGATCCCTTCAATTGTTGACTTTATACTTATTTTGCATAATCATTTCCTTAGAACGTTGATCATCAGTTTGATGAAGTATTACTTTTCAGTTTACGAGTCTTAATTTATGTAGGAGCTGAAATTGTCATAATATTTAGGCTCATGGTTTGTGTATACAAATAGTTGTTCGCTATGTGCGAGAAATTAGAGGTGTTTATCTCAGGTTGATAATAGAAATCGATGCTCCATCAGCATCAAAAAGATCCCTTCAATTGTTGACTTTATACTTATTTTGCATAATCATTTCCTTAGAACGTTGATCATCAGTTTGATGAAGTATTACTTTTCAGTTTACGAGTCTTAATTTATGTAGGAGCTGAAATTGTCATAATATTTAGGCTCATGGTTTGTGTATACAAATAGTTGTTCGCTATGTGCGAGAAATTAGAGGTGTTTATCTCAGGTTGATAATAAAAATCGATGCTCCATCAGCATCAAAAGGATCCCTTCAATTGTTGACTTTGTACTCATTTGGCATAATCATTTCCTTAGAACGTTGATCGCCAGTTTGATGAAGTAGTACATTTCAGTTTATGAGTCTTAATTTATGTAGGAGCTGAAATTGTCATAATATGTAGGCTCATGGTTTGTGTATACAAATAGTTGTTTGCTATGTGCGAGAAATTAGAGGTGTTTATCTCAGGTTGATAATAAAAATCGATGCTCCATCAGCATCAAAAGGATCCCTTCAATTGTTGACTTTGTACTCATTTGGCATAATCATTTCCTTAGAACGTTGATCGCCAGTTTGATGAAGTAGTACATTTCAGTTTATGAGTCTTAATTTATGTAGGAGCTGAAATTGTCATAATATTTAGGCTCATGGTTTGTGTATACAAATAGTTGTTTGCTATGTGCGAGAAATTAGAGGTGTTTATCTCAGGTTGATAATAAAAATCGGTGCTCCATCAGCATCAAAAAGATCCCTTCAATTGTTGACTTTATACTTATTTGGCATAATCATTTCCTTAGAACGTTGATCACCAGTTTGATGAAGTATTACTTTTCAGTTTACGAGTCTTAATTTATGTAGGAGCTGAAATTGTCATAATATGTAGGCTCATGGTTTGTGTATACAAATAGTTGTTTGCTATGTGCGAGAAATTAGAGGTGTTTATCTCAGGTTGATAATAAAAATCGATGCTCCATCAGCATCAAAAGGATCCCTTCAATTGTTGACTTTGTGCTCATTTGGCATAATCATTTCCTTAGAACGTTGATCACCAGTTTGATGAAGTATTACTTTTCAGTTTATGAGTCTTAATTTATGTAGGAGCTGAAATTGTCATAATATGTAGGCTCATGGTTTGTGTATACAAATAGTTGTTTGCTATGTGCGAGAAATTAGAGGTGTTTATCTCAGGTTGATAAAAAAATCGATGCTCCATCAGCATCAAAAGGATCCCTTCAATTGTTGACTTTGTACTCATTTGGCATAATCATTTCCTTAGAACGTTGATCACCAGTTTGATGAAGTATTACTTTTCAGTTTACGAGTCTTAATTTATGTAGAAGCTGAAATTGTCATAATATGTAGGCTCATGGTTTGTGTATACAAATAGTTGTTTGCTATGTGCGAGAAATTAGAGGTGTTTATCTCAGGTTGATAATAAAAATCGATGCTCCATCAGCATCAAAAGGATCCCTTCAATTGTTGACTTTGTACTCATTTGGCATAATAATTTCCTTAGAACGTTGATCCCCAGTTTGATGAAGTATTACTTTTCAGTTTATGAGTCTTAATTTATGTAGAAGCTGAAATTGTCATGATAGGTAGGCTCATGGTTTGTGCATAAAAATAGTTGTTTGCAATGTGCGAGAAATTAGAGGTGTTTATCTCAGGTTGATAATAAAAATCGATGCTCCATCAGCATCAAAAGGATCCCTTCAATTGTTGACTTTGTACTTAACTTACATAATTACTACAAATTGTAAGAAAACGTTCTAAAATGTTGCTGGCAGATAGCTACCACTAATACTTGCAAGATAATTGATATTGCTGTAACAACAAGACTAGGTAGTGTTTCCAATTGACAGGATCTGATTTCTAGAAAACCACATCTTTAGATAGCTATGTTGGTAGTAGACAACTCGATATTTTTTTCAAAAGACTAGGTACTGTTTACATAAATTTAAACACACTTTTTAGAAGACCACATACTTGTAACAGGTAATTATGCTGATGGCAGAAGACTGCACACTATTTCCATAAGAATAGATGCTGCTGATTTAAGACATAATAAAAATGATGTCAGGAATTAGCCTATGTTAATCTGCCAATTGTTGGCAAACTTGGTTAAAATCGGTTTTATCTTTCAATTTATCAGCTCTAAATGATGCAAGAGCTGAATATGCGATGATATCTACGCTCATGTTTCTGTATACTAGCATTTATTTCCAATGTGTGAGAGATTAGAGTTACTGCATTACCAATTCAGGGCGATAATGAAAATCGATGCATCCAAAACATTCCTTCAATTATTAACTCTACATATTTAGCATAATCTATACAAATTATTGACGAAGTTTTCAATTTATTTGCCCTAATTGATGCAGGAGTTACAAATGATATGTACGATCATCTTCGTCTATACAAGTTGTGGGTTGCAAGTTGCGGGAGATCGCAGTACTAACTCAGGTTAAGTTAAAATATCGATCTAGAATTCTAAGTGTTTATGACGTCTCCCATGGTTAGCATAATCACAATCGGCTGGGTTGTCCACATACTAAGTCAAACAATTTGTCACGCCCAGTCAGTTGTTAATCTTTTGAAGGGCCGTGTGGACACAAGTGATCAAACGGCTCTATTAGAAACAGCATCAATTCAAAAGGATGGTCGTATTACATACTTAACTCAAAAGGAGACGTCCTCCTTGTATAAATAAATCAATTTCATGTTAAAACTCGTTAAATTCATATAAGTATTATATTCGGTTATTGTAATCCGAAAATAATTATTTATGTATCAAGTTACAAAAGTAATTCTTTATCGAACGAGTCTAAAATAGTTGTCTCATTTACGACTGGTCATAATAAATGGTGTGATGTAGTATACGAGAACGTTGTCACAACAATGGATGTAGCAGTTCTATTAAATTCTAACCCTTGGGCGTTTTCCCCCGTTCTGTCAACAAAATCTCCCTAGTTTGGTATGTTTATGTAAGTACCGTTGGTTATTGATTCAAAATGATTTTGATTTTATGTCGAGTTATAAAATAATTTTTGCATTAAAATAACGTTTTAGTGTTGATTTTGAAAAAAGGTTTTCGTTGTAATTTTTGCCTCGAACATTTTATACGATAAATCGTAAATTCATTCATTACCTACAAGCAATAAAACCCTTTATTATAAGCTTTGTAACGATTATAGTAACGAAAATTATTACTCCATCAAAATATACATCGCCGGTCGGAATGGTGCATATTTATATGATCATATTCTTTAATGGATTATCATAAAAGGGGATAAATTAATGGTTTTATTACATATGCATAATATAACCCACTTAACTTGCAATTAGTTGGATGTTATTAGAATCTTTTGTGCATATTTCTTTTTGTCAGTGCAAGAGACAGGCAACAATAGAAGGGAAAAGTCGACGTAGCGGCAGTTGACACTTCGTTTTTCTCGCTTTCCTCGGGATTTTCTCCACTCCGACGCCGCTGGCACGCCTCTCCTTCTTTTTGTCCAAACTCCGGCCCGAAGGAGTTTGTCTTCATTAAGAGGGACTTTGTCTCGACGTGTTACACTTGAGACTTATCCCCGGGCTCCGTTTCCTCAGTAAAGAAAATACTCTACAACGTTCGTTGGGGTTAGGACGTTCGAAGCCGAAATAAAGCCCCCTGTAAAGGTGTAAATCTCCGAGCAGTAAAGCTTTTTTTAGTAGCACGTAAAATTTACATACTTAGAAATTAGTGCATTAAAAGTTTTACGGTGGTACAGCTAAGTGCCCAGTGGTCGTTACACGAAGGTATTTTATACGTTAAAATGTTTTACTACCCTCCGGGCACAAGTCGGTCGCCGAGTCCACGACTTCATTATCATTTCACGGTTTCTCCAGTTCCATCTTGACGTACTTTATTTTACTTTATTTAAGAAAGTTGTTATGTTCCGTGAAACTCTCCGAATTAGTTTGCAAAAATGTTTAACGAGGAAATTGTCTTCCTACCAATAATAAAGTAAGTCTTCTTATTCAACATCCCTCATTAACAACCCCGTTTAAACGTCATCCCCAAGTTGAAACACCAACACCTACTCCGAAACCTCTAATCCTCCCCTAAATCCGTTTTCGCAACCCTAAAAACCTCATAAGGTCGTCTTCGACCAAGACGATTAGTGGTTGTTACTGTAACCAATTTGTTTGGTGTCAAAGGAAACTTTATGGTTAGTTTGGGTCGATGCTAATTAAATTAAAAACAATTTTCTGCCTCCAAATGTAATATGAAATATTACATTTAAATATGATATAAAGTATTGTACATGATGCTTTTTGATGTATGATTGTATTGCACACACAATTTTTGCTTAAACAGTTAATGATTTCGTTGGATTTGAAGGACATGGTTGGAAGACTTACTCTGCTCATGGTGCCACATTTAATTCAACGATTAAGAGTTTAGAAACCGATTAAAAGTAAAGAAACTAATCGTTTCAACTAAGAACAGAAAAATACACGATAAAACATGGTGCTAGTTCTGTATAATGTAGTGATGATGCAACATCGCTGCTGGGACAGGTTCCCTGCTTCGCAATACTGGTACCATGAACCAAGCATGTAAAAGCATGAGTCGTTCCAGCAAGATAATGATCTCAAGCACATATCCAGTGACGTCATTAACTGGTTCGTGCAGAGTTGAGTAATGATAATGGACTCAGGAAACAGTCAGAGCGTTTGAAAGCAGTTGTAAAGTACTCTAGTTCTAGATCTAGAGTTAGATCTCATGCCATAAAACTAGAGCTAACACTAGACCTAGAATCATTCGGGTTTAGCCATCTTGAGAGATGGACCTCTAAACCCGAATGTTTCTAGTTCTAGATTTGGAGCTAGATAAATTGATATAAAAGTAGAACTAACACTAGACCTAGAAAGTTCTTTCTGGAATCTTTCCACTTCTATGTCTACTTCACTTACATTTAGTTTAGGTCGATTCAAATTAAATTAAAAACAAACTTTAAATGATACTCGTTTGTAAATAGATACTTGTTAATAAACGAGTTGTTTTTGGACCACATCATCCAAGCGTTGTGTTGTGCATCATTTAGCGTTTGTTAAATTAACGGACGTTTATTATCGCGCCGTCAGCAGCAGCTATAGGGCTCCTATAAAAACCTCTCGACGCTGTATCACTGTTCTTGCGGAGGATTTAACGGTCCCAAATAACTCTTTTAAGGGGATTACACTTCGCCAAATCGTTATATATGAATACGTTACGAACGTGTACGTGTCTATTTCGAAACGGAAAAACAAAAATACGAACGGTATATTGGTATTACGAGGGGTACGCCCGTAAAGTCGTAAATTTGGCAACGCCCAGTTTAAACTTAATCCTCATCGCAAGCGATTTGGCTTTTTTTGGATTGTGCTTTTTTTATTTTGGATTTCGACGATTTCGACGTGTTTTTTGTTGTGCGAGCGGCGTCGTTCGTCCGAGGGATATAAACGATGAACAAAATTGAATCCCGGCGCCTCCGTGCCATATTTCTGTTGGTTGAGCGCTTTTGTTTCGACGTAACCCGTAATCTCGTTATGTGTGAACTTTCGGTTATGGACACCGCTGACAGGACAATATGCGTACACCGTGATATCATTTTATCTCAAATTCCCGGGAGGTTACTTTTCGCTTTGTAATCTTTTGACTTTTTTCTATTTCGTTCCACTGTCAATGAGTAAGCTGGTCATGTCTGATCGATTACATCAACTCTTTTGTGGAGAATTTTCTGATATTTAGTAAAAAATGACCTAATCGATGTAGTTGTGATCATCGAACGACTAAAGCAAGATGATGGACTAAGCACGTCGATTAAATGGATCATTATACAGATAACATCAACATTATGACCAGAAAGTACAAAGTGAGCTGTCCTATTACATCAAAACCCAGAAACTACATACATTGAGTGGTTATGTTTTGTGGTTCAACTATTAAAATTGACAAAAAATGTTTCAAAAATCTTTTGAAGTTGTCTAAATGCGTATGATACTTTAGACATTGTCAAAAATTGGTGGAAGATGTTAGCTAAATGCTCATAAGATTGTCTAAATGCATATGACATCATCAGATGTTACTAAGAAATCTAAAATGACCAGATAATGTAGGAAATGTTGCTTTTAATTGGTCTACTTGACTATAATACCATATACAACAATTAAAACTGAGAGAAGATGTTGGAAAAATCTTTTGAAATTGTCTAAATGCGTATGATACTTTAGACATTGTCAAAAATGGGTAGAAGATATTAGCTAAATTCTCATAAGATTGTCTAAATGCATATTACATCATCAGATGTTACTAAGAAATCCAAAATGACCAGATAATGTAAAAAATTTTGCTTTCAAATGGTCTACATGACTATAATACCACGTACAACTATTAAAACTGGGAGAGGATGTTGGAAAAATCTTTTGAAATTGTCTAAATGCGTATGATACTTTAGACATTGTCAAAAATTGGTGGAAGATATTAGCTAAATTCTCATAAGATTGTCTAAATGCATATTACATCATCAGATGTTACTAAGAAATCCAAAATGACCAGATAATGTAAAAAATTTTGCTTTCAATTGGTCTACATGACTGTAATACCATATACAACTGTTAAAACTGAGAGAAGATGTTGGAAAAATCTTTTGGAATTGTCTAAATGGGTATGATACTCTAGACATTGTCAAAAATTGGTAGAAGATATTAGCTAAATTCTCATAAGATTGTCTAAATGCATATTACATCATCAGATGTTACTAAAAAATCCAAAATGACCAGATAATGTAAAAAATTTTGCTTTCAAATGGTCTACATGACTATAATACCACGTACAACTATTAAAACTGGGAGAGGATGTTGGAAAAATCTTTTGAAATTGTCTAAATGCGTATGATACTTTAGACATTGTCAAAAATTGGTGGAAGATATTAGCTAAATTCTCATAAGATTGTCTAAATGCATATTACATCATCAGATGTTACTAAGAAATCCAAAATGACCAGATAATGTAAAAAATTTTGCTTTCAATTGGTCTACATGACTATAGTACCACGTACAACTATTAAAACTGGGAGAGGATGTTGGAAAAATCTTTTGAAATTGTCTAAATGCGTATGATACTTTAGACATTGTCAAAAATTGGTGGAAGATATTAGCTAAATTCTCATAAGATTGTCTAAATGCATACAACATCATCAGATGTTACTAAGAAATCCAAAATGAGCAGATAATGTAAAAAATTTTGCTTTCAAATGGTCTACATGACTATAATACCATGTACAACTATTAAAACTGGGAGAGGATGTTGGAAAAATCTTTTGAAATTGTCTAAATGCGTATGATACTTTAGACATTGTCAAAAATTGGTGGAAGATATTAGCTAAATTCTCATAAGATTGTCTAAATGCATACAACATCATCAGATGTTACTAAGAAATCCAAAATGAGCAGATAATGTAAGAAATTTTGCTTTCAAATGGTCTACACGACTATAATACCACGTACAACTATTAAAACTGGGAGAAGATGTTGGAAAAATCTTTTGAAATTGTCTAAATGCGTATGATACTCTAGACATTGTCAAAAATTGGTAGAAGATATTAGCTAAATTCTCATAAGATTGTTTAAATGCATATTACATCATCAGATGTTACTAAAAAATCCAAAATGACCAGATAATGTAAAAAATTTTGCTTTCAATTGGTCTACATGACTATAGTACCACGTACAACTATTAAAACTGGGAGAGGATGTTGGAAAAATCTTTTGAAATTGTCTAAATGCGTATGATACTTTAGACATTGTCAAAAATTGGTGGAAGATATTAGCTAAATTCTCATAAGATTGTCTAAATGCATACAACATCATCAGATGTTACTAAGAAATCCAAAATGAGCAGATAATGTAAAAAATTTTGCTTTCAAATGGTCTACATGACTATAATACCATGTACAACTATTAAAACTGGGAGAGGATGTTGGAAAAATCTTTTGAAATTGTCTAAATGCGTATGATACTTTAGACATTGTCAAAAATTGGTGGAAGATATTAGCTAAATTCTCATAAGATTGTCTAAATGCATATTACATCATTAGATGTTACTAAAAAATCCAAAATGACCAGATAATGTAAAAAATTTTGCTTTCAAATGGTCTACATGACTATAATACCACGTACAACTATTAAAACTGGGAGAGGATGTTGGAAAAATCTTTTGAAATTGTCTAAATGCGTATGATACTTTAGACATTGTCAAAAATTGGTAGAAGATATTAGCTAAATTTTCATAAGATTGTCTAAATGGATATGATATCATCGATTATGGCAAAAATTGACTATGTCTACATGACCATAGTCTACGTGACTATAATATCATATACAACTGTTAAAATTGAGAGAAGATGTTGGAAAAATCTTTTGAAGTTGTCTAAGTGAGTTTGATGTCATAGGTAAAGTCAAAAATTGGCAGAAGATCTTAGCTAATTGTTGTAACGTTGTCTAAATTGCCTAAAGCAAGCGCACTTTAGACTGATAGAAAAAATATTAAGGCTAACGCTTTTCAGCAGACTATAACTACCTTGTAATGTTATAGCATCTTGATCAAGAAGCAGAAGACCCCATTTGAATTAGCGAAACGAAGAAGAACGAAGAAAAAAGTGCTGAAAATTAAGTTACGTCACAATAAACTTTATCTATTAGTACCTAAAGTATTAATTTTGACGTATTTAATTGATTACATTAATTGGCATGCCATAATCGTCACTAAGTGCAACTATAAAGATATGCCCGCAAGCTTACAATTTGCAAATTGCGCTGCAACCAAGAGATCGATTCAACGGTGAAAGCTTTGAGTGGGCAGTTTCCAATTTCAAAGGGCATACGCCAACGTCGTGAATCAATTAATGGTCGATTGGAGAGCCGAAGGGCTAGGCGTCGGCTGAACCAATGAAAAAGAGATTCCGGTTTCCGTACACCACGTTAATTACTAATTCGGACCAGATTTGTTCTCGGTAAACGAGCAACGTAGTTTTTGTTGAAACTAGTTATTGAAAAAGTTGGCTGCGGGTAATAGAAATTGGACGGTCTTTAACAAATCGCGATTTTGTTGTTGGGGTGTAAAAATCTGAATTCTTTTATAATTTTCGATTTGTTCGCCACTGAATAATACATTTACCGTTGGCAGCTAGAGGGCGTCGTAAAGTCGAAGGGGGGCGCGTTTATAATGCTAGACCGGTCGAGTGGACAAAACACGACTGCATTATTTAAGGCGCTCCGATAGATGGCGTCGGACGTATCAAATATGTATGAGCTCCATTTCGATACAGCGGAAGCTCTCAAAAACAACTCGCATAAAAAGATCTCAAGATGAATTCGATTTTTACCACGATTTCATCACTAATTACTTAATGAATTGTAATTAGGGGTATCACCCTCAAGTGAGTTCAATTTAATCCTATTAATTTTAATTAATCAGAAACGCTTCTCGTCGAAGCTTGCGGTATTTTATGAGATTCCCAAAGATGTATTGATTTGGTTGCCTCACTAATTAGAAGGCCTCAAGGGGAGCTTCAGCCCAATCGTGAACGGAGGGCAAGAGGGCATCAATCAAAAGGAAAACACCGACTTGTTAACTCGTTGGCAGATGCCAATTCAAGATGTCATCGTGACCGAAGCAGATTAATCGCCGTTTCGACAGACTAAACGAGGATTGATACGTTGCCGTTACCAGAACCCGGCGCCTCCGCCATTATTTTAAAAGTCTTCGCTAAAAATTTACAAACCACCTTTTCGCGCGGAAAATCGAAATCCCTTTACAAAGATGGGAATAAACGATCTTTTAGGCGACCGTTCTTTCGAATGTATCCATTCGGAAAGCCCACCCTCCTTCTCTCCTCAGGATTTAAACCTCGAAATCTCCGAGATTGAGTTTCAAAAACAACTTTTACTCTGGATCGATAACAATCGGGAGTTTGTTTGAACTCCAAATTCAACCGTTGTGTGGGGATTCGTAAATAATTTCGTTGTTTGTGAAATTGATGTTAACTCAACAAACGAAAGGAAGAGAATAATAACGGTTTGTTGTATACGGAGTTCTTTAAAATAACTCGCAAATGAAGCGAAAATTTGCGATGAAGAAACGGCGGGGAAAACACCAAGAATTGCTATTTGGGGAGTTTAATTAATCTTGATGGATTCGTTATATCTTCGAAACTAACATTATATCTTGATGTAAATGAATCGTGATGTAAAGCTTGGTAGTTGAAACATCATGGTGGAGGGATGACTTAGGGTAGGTTGGGATTTGTTTGAGAGGAAGTAATAGACTTCCTAACTAAGATAATGAAAGAAAAGGAATTGGAGGAGAATGGAAGAAAGGGAGTGGAAGAAAGCTCCAGCTTAATAAATACAATGAAATACATCTACAATGAATAGTTTCTGAAATAGAGTACTTTAAAGACTGATTTGGCAACCTTGTGTATTTGAATAGAAATAAAACTAGAACTAACACTAGACCTAGTAGTGGAAAGTCTTGGGTTTAGCTAGACCTAGGTCTAGGTCTAGTGTTAGTTCTAGTTTTACTTCTTTTCAAATATACAAGGTGGGGTTGGGTTGTGTTTAACCATGCATCTAAAGATATTTTCTCATTTTTCAAACTACAAAAGAAATGCATAGCCCAAAGGAAATAGATACTACAACTTAGAAGAAGAGCCTTTATGGACGATACTGCTTCAATCTGTCGTTTGGAACTAATCTTGATTATGTCACCTTTCTAGCACCTGCATTGATATCAAGTTCGATTTGTTCACTGTAAAGCTTGGTAGTTGAAACATTATGGTGTAGGGTTGGCTTCAATTAGGTTGGGTTTGGTTGGGAGTAAGTCTTAAGTAAGATAATGAAAGAGAATGAATTGAAGTAGAATCGGAGAAGAAGGTGAAGCGAATGGTACAGTCTACCATATGTATCTATATGTAGTCTATCACATCTCCCAAGTTTAGCCATCATCAAATCCGAATATTTCTAGATCTAGAGTTATGCCCCAAAGTGCTGTAGCCCTATTAGCCATTCAGTTCATTCACTATTATTAAGACTAATACTAATTCTAAAACTAAAAGTTTGACGTTTCGAAGAAATTTCGAAGCTTTTACTTTTAATTCTAGTATTAGTTCTAGTAATAATCGTAGTGCTGGTCCAAATATTAACTCAATCATTACGTTTAATATTTTTCTCTTAACTTGTGCTTAGGAGGTTATAAATCAATGAGATTTTATCTTAATTAGCGTCGCAACTTCTCCACGGTGTATTGCAATCGCGTAAATCAAAACTCGGCAATTTCTCGGTCGCGTCGTCGCAGCTATTTCCATTAAAACGGGCGTAAATCTCGATTGACGCGGCCAAAATCTCCGAGGAACTTATTTAATTAGACCGCTTTCGCGAGGCGGGGAACTACCGCCTTAGAGACGCCGGTCTTTATTGAAATTTCGGCGGCTTATCTGCTCTTTGGAAGCCTCACTCTCCCGGTACCTTCTCTTTGTCCGTAACAAACATACGACCCGAAAGGACTAACCTCCGAAAGTACCAAATTTAACTAATGTATAAGGATATATACACGTAAAGGGAAAAGGTCGACCGTCCTAAAGGAACCTAAACGCGAGGGGTGTTATGAAATTATTCGGTTATTAGAATGGGAGGGTAGCACAAGTTGATTATCAATTATAATCTGGAGGTCCCGAGTTGGTGATGGTCAAACTACGCGAGCTGTTCGTGTGCATTATTCAACAGGGGGAAGTTTGTTTTGTTGGGATTGAGAATTTGCGTTGAATTGGTCGGAGGTGTGGTTTTTGCCACTTATTACGTCATGTTGGGGTTAAAACTTTTAATTAATCCGATGACGGCTTATTATTAAATCATATTTCCAAATCAAATTTCATTTTAACCCGGTTCGAACGGATACGCAATCGATTCAAATCGGGCATTAACAAGAACTAATATATTAATCCGAATCCCAAATCCCTCTGGCATACTCGAATTGCAAAACATTTTAACACTGCAATTATGTTCGCCAATTCTCGCACGCAATGAGCTAATTTTGAAATTGAATAAATTAAGTACGCACTTTAATTACACTGTACAGTATAATGTAATTTCTCAAAATAGCGGTTAATTGTATACCATTAAAGACTCTCTTTAGTTATATGAATAGAATAAAGCATGTTTTAGGCTATAATAGTTATTTATGTACCAAGTGAGAAAAGTGGTTCTTTATCGGTAACAGCGAGTTCGATAAAGACAGTCTTTATCTGGAGAAACTGCTTTATTTGTCGCATATTATATTAACAGCCCCAAATTGATAGCATAAAGTACATTTTTCCTGCCGGTTAGTAAAATAGTTATTTTTGTACCATGTCAATAAAATGATTCTTTAACGAACGAGAAAATCTTCAAAAAAAATCTTCATCGCCACTTCTAGAAACGCAATGCTCATTGTCGTCTTCAAATTGTTACTTTTCCTGAAGTAACTCAACACTTTATCCCTTAGCTTTATTTACTCGTCCATTTATTGGTCTTTTATATTTTGCTTCATTATTCATTTGGGTCTTATATAATGGGCCCATTCATTTATTATTCTAGTACTAAGTCTTGTCATTATTTTTGTCATCTCTGGTAGCAGATTGTGTATGTTCTCCTTTTGAAGAGATGAAATTCTTATTCGAAAGTGGTGCACTCAAATATAGTGTCCATAGATCCATAGATCTAATGATATAAAACTAGAACTAACACTAGACCTAGAAGTCGAAAGATTGGGGTTTATCCGAATGATTCTAATTCTAGATCTAATGTTAGTTCTAGTTTTATTTCAGTACAAATATACAAGGTTGGGTTGTATTGAATTTTACTTTGCATCTTAAGAGTTTTTTCAACGAAGGAAGGATTCGAATGGAAGTAAAACTAGAACTAACACTACACCTAGAAGTGAAAAGATATTAAAGACTGCCAACTTATTGGAACCATGAAGTATTATGTCCCCAAACTCTTGCTAATCGTTTTGATTCATACATTTGATCACTTAATCGAGCATGAGTCACGTGAATTGATGAGTCGCGTGATTCGTGTATGGTATCCACGTGAGTGTTGTGCGTGACCCGCGTGGGTCTATATCGTGAGTGAGCGTGAGTAGGTATGAAAAGAAGTGAGTAGACTCCTATTGAATGGTATGAAGTTGGAATTTAACCCAACCCAACCACAGAAGGATTTTGGATTCGATTTTTTGTTATATGAGGGATGGCATGAAGTTGAAGATTAACACAACTTAACTATTTGGATTAAGCTTCAACTTCATACTTAATAATTTGAAGTTGAAGCTCAACCAAACTCAATCATAGAAGAAAACCTTTATATCATCCCTCAAATTAAATGGTGTGATGTTAGAACTCAACCCAATCCAAATATAGAAGATAAAGTCAATACGGGTTAAGCTTCAACTTCATATCATTTAATATGAGAAATGTTATGGGTTGGGTTAGGTTGGTTGCGTTTGGTTTTTGTTGAGCTTCAATATGAAGGATAATATGAAGCTGAAATTCAACCCAACCCAACTCAGTCCATCATATTCTCCAAAATCATGGACCAATAGAACCTTTGGAAATAAATTCTGCAAGTGTCATGTCGATTTCTCCATTACACATTTCTGTTTCATTACACACTTCAATAATAATTAGTTCGTTATGTCTATGTCTTATGTCTTCTTACATAAAATGATAACAATTGATTCTATACATCTTTACGCTGCTTAATCAATGTAAATCAATTAAAAAATACTGAAAAAAGATGTCACTTTAGTGTTAGTTCTAGTTTTATTTTATTAGATCTAACTCTAGATCTAGAACTAGAAGCAATTGGGTTTAGCCGTATATTTTTCAAGACGAATTTACATCTTTCCACTTCTAGGTCTAGTGTTAGTTCTAGTTTTATATCATTAGACCAACTCTAGATCTAGAATTAGAATCATCCGGGTTTAGCCGTCTGAAAGAGACGAACGGCTAAACCCGAATGATTCTAGTTCTAGATCTAGTATTAGATCTAGTTTTATTTCAGTACAAATATACAAGGTTGGGTTGGATTGAATTTAACTTTGCATGATCTGAAGACGCACGGCTAAACCCCAATCTTTCCACTTCTAGGTCTAGTGTTAGTTCTAGTTTTATATCATTAGATCCAACTCTAGACCTAGAATTAGAATCATCCGGGTTTAGCCGTCTTAAAAAGACGAACGGCTAAACCCGAATGATTCTATTTCTAAGTCTAGAGTTAGATCTAATGATATAGAATTGGAACTAATACTAGACGCACGGTTCAATTCAAATCTTTCCACTTCTAGGTCTAGAATTAGTTCTAGTTTTATATCATTAGATCCAACTCTAAACCTAGAATTGGAATCATCTGGGTTTAGCCGTCTTAAAGAGACGAACTCAAACAAAATTTGCAAGATTTGCCAAATTGTGCTTCTTAGTTAAATTGAAGTACTACTTAATGTATATGATATTTTTAGAATCGGTATTTTTAGGACAATACATGATTTCAATATTGTCCATAAATCATCCAGGATCCTTGCATTTGGAATTTCGAAATATCTCTCTTCTGGAACAATTCCAAGTCTTCCAAAGGTAATATCAAGTATTTCAAATCTTCTAAATACATTATATGTTGGAGGATTTAAAGCAAGATTTCTCTCCAAATCTGCATGATATTTGAAAAGTTTTCAGGACCTTTTGGTTCTAGATCTAGTGTTAGTTCTAGTTTTACTTGAGTTCAAATATACAGAGTTGGGTTGAATTGAATTTAACCGTGTATCCATGCATTATATATGAAATATTATTAATTTTATACTTTGCCTGTGTACGTATTCTATAAAATATCGGATGCCAATCAGGTAATTTTGTGTAAAAGCCCTCAAGCGACTGTAAAATCGGTTCATTATAACCGAAATTCGTTACAGGCAAAAATTTCGAAAAAAATCAAGTATTAAATTTTATTCGAAAATAATTATTGATTATTAAATTGAATGAAATTAAGCAATTTGGAAAGAAATTGAACAAATCTGTTTGATATCATGGTAGAGCTTCAACTTTATACCATTTCTCATATTGATTGGAACTTTGAAGTTTTGTTATTTTGGATTTGATTTTTTTTGTTATATGAGGGGGATAGTATGAGGTAAAGATATGCAAAGTACATGATCTCGTCGGGTCACGATGGGTCATGCGAGTGGGCATTAATTTTTGTACCATTCACGTGACAGTGTTGGATTTAGCTATTCATCTGAAGACATTTTTTTAACGAAAGCATCTATAATGAATAATTTCTAAAATAGACTTGGAATTAGAATACTTTTTTTTTATAATTTTGTAAGAAAACGAGCTTACTCGTTTCGTTCATCCAACCCTTAGTCTTCAAATATCTTAAGACCAAATATTAGTTCTAACTTTAACCAAAGAAAAATACCTCTCAAACAAACTCATTTCCATACAAAAATTGATTCTTTCGCCAGTTTCGCGTTCTTCTCCCCACCGACGGCGTTAACTGCTGTATTTTAGTGCATGGCGAAAAGAAAAGGGAATTAAAAAAGATGATGGTAGTACGGGAAGTGGAGGAGGAGGATGCGGATTCGAAGAGGGAATTAAACGGTACCGTCGGCGACTAGGAGATTACAGTCGGCAGCCAGTCCAATTTCCTGCGCAGGGTCGCGAAAATTGAATTTTAAATGAGACTTTTTAATCTGTCACATTAGCGCCGGATGAATTTTAGATCGGGACAAACATCGTGCGTAATTTTCATCTTTTCTACAATTACTAGACGTCCAATTTACCATTCGCTATGGTAAATCACGCAAACTAAACAAGGGAAAGATAAATGATGCTTCTTTGCATTTTAAGTCGTTTTAAAAACCAATTTTGAGTTGATACTAAAACAGTTATTTAATAGAGATGAGACAATTAGATTTTGCAACAAAACTTCGAGTAAACTCAATGGAATGGAGATGGGGATGTTGGGAGTAGTATGCAAATCCATAGATAAAATTCAAATTTATTAAATTTTGATCTAAAAGTCAAATTGCGATTATATTTGCATTTGAGTCCGATGTTTGCATTTAAATCTTTATGACACATAATAAAAACCACAAATATAAGTTAATTTATTGTGAAGATCTTAGCCCAAACGAGCTTTAAACATATTGATTTGGACTTAAATAATCCAAGCATGTTGAAGAATTTAATTTCTGGACCATGTCCTAATTCCAATGATTGTCTAAAAATTCCAAGAAATTATGGATGTTCTAAAGATTTTATGAAGGATTTAAAGAGAAGATTCCAAAACTTCTCGATATTTTTGATAAATCTTCAAATGATTTCTGGAATTAAAAAAAATTGCACAATCGGTTGTGAGATTGGATTTCTTGCCATCTAAATTTCAAGGGAAAACTGCAAAATTTGTTTGTATTAAGCCCATATAGGTTTTTGAAAATACATATCGATGCTGGGAGCTGAAAAAAAAGGGACAACAGCTTTTCAAAAAAAAGTTGTATGGATGTGCAAGCTCATACAGAGCATTCATTTGGCGCCTATGAATTGTGCGTTACCAGAAACGTCTTCTGCCCCAACAATGTCCAAATCAATTAACATTGTTGTTTGAAATCGATCCACTCAAACACTCAAAAACGATTATTATAGTTTGAATTTTAGTATACATCTAGTTCTAAATCGAAAATATGCAATTGGTGTTGGAATTTGCGCTTTGAAATTTCCGGAAGCGCCTCTCAAAAGGGGTCGAAACGATTTCAACTCGAAACTCGGCCGAAATCGTGTTACTGTGTGCTCGTCGGGTCCTTAATTGTTTGGCCGCGATTTTGACAGTTTGGGAAAGGCCACTCGTAAGGGCAACGGCCCTAAAACGCATTCGGGACCATCTCATGCAGACGCGCGCCCGGCAAAGAGCCGTGCAAACGCTTGTCCCGGTTTAATTGGTGAGGCACTAATCGGTTTGTCTGCGCGAAGGCCAACCATTTCCCAGCTCTGCCAATTCGCCGAATGGATGCTTGAATCGTTAAAGCGATACCGGAGAGGGTATTGAAACAATGGAGGGATCCACAATTTCCCGTCTGCTTTAATGAGAGCGAAATGGACATGGTCCACGTGACACTTTGTCTTGATTCGTAGTCAATTGGTTTTATGTTTTATTTGGTATTCATTTATCAAGAAATTTGAAAAAGAATTTAGAAATTTATTAAATCTCTACAACATCGATAATCTCTTAGAGATTTTAGATAATCACTGAAAATTTTTGGACATCTTTCAGATCTTTCCAAATACCATGCAAATTGAAGTGAAATGCTTCCTGAAAACTTGATACTGCTTGCAGAAGACTTGATTTTTCTTCTGGAAGACTTGATATTGCCTTTGAAAGACGTGAAATTTCTCTAGAAGACTTGATACTGCTTCTAGAAGCCTTGAAATACTTAAAAAAAACTTGATATTGCCTCTGAAAGACTTGAAACGCTTCCATAAAACTAGATGTTGCTTCTAGAAGACTTGATATTGCTTCTGGAGGATTTAACATGCTTTTATAAAACTTCATGCTGCTTTTAAAAGACTTAAAATGCTCCCAGAAGACTTGAAATGGTTCCAGAAGACTTGACACTACTTTTAGGTGACTTGAAATGCTTGCATTATAATCGATTCTTTCGAAGACTTGATACTGCCTCTAGAAGACTTGAAATACCTCCAGAAGACTTAAAATACTTCTAGGAAACTCTATAGTGTTTTTAGAAGACTTGAAATACTTGCAGAAGACTTGACACTGCTTCTGAAAGGCATGAAATGCTTCTAATAGACTTGATGTTGCCTCTGGAGACTTGAAATGCTTCCATAAAACTTAATACTGCTTCTAGAATACTTGAAATGTTTCCAGAAGACTTGAAGTGGTTCCAGAAGACTTGACACTACTTTTAGGAGACTTGGAATGTTATTATACTTGATATTGCCCTTCGAAGACTTGATACTGTCTCTAGAAGACTTTAAATACTTCCAGAGGACTTGAAATGGTTCCAGAAGACTTGATACTATTTTTAGGAGACTTGAAATGCTTGCAGAAAACTTGATACTGCTTCTAGAAGACTTGAAATGCTTTCAAAAGACTTGATATTGCGTCTGAAAGGCTTGAAACGCTTCCATAAAACTAGATGTTGCTTCTAAAAGACTTGATATTGCCTTTGGAGGACTTAACATGCTTCCATAAAACTTGAAGTTGCTTTTAGAAGACTTGAAATGCTTTCAGAAGACTTGATATTGCGTCTGAAAGGCTTGAAACGCTTCCATAAAACTAGATGTTGCTTCTAAAAGACTTGATATTGCCTTTGGAGGACTTGATATGCTTCCATAAAACTTGATACTACTTCTAGAAGACTTGAAATGCTGCCAAAAGACTTGATATTGCATCTGAAAGGCTTGAAACGCTTCCATAAAACTAGATGTTGCTTCTAAAAGACTTGATATTGCCTTTGGAGGACTTGACATGCTTCCATAAAACTTGATACTGCTTCTAGAAGACTTGAAATGCTGCCAAAAAACTTGATATTGCATCTGAAAGGCTTGAAACGCTTCCATAAAACTAGATGTTGCTTCTAAAAGACTTGATATTGCCTTTGGAGGACTTGACATGCTTCCATAGAACTTGAAGCTGCTTTTAGAAGACTTGAAATGCTTCCAGAAGACTCGAAATGGTTCCAGAAGACTTGACACTACTTTTAGGAGACTTGGAATGCTTGCATTATACTTGATATTGCCTGTCGAAGACTTGATACTACCTCTCGAAGACTTAAAGTACTTCCAGAAGACTTGAAATACTTCCAGAAGACTGGATACTGCTTTTAGAAGACTTGAAATGCTTGCAGAAGACTTGACACTGCTTTTGAAAGACATGAAATGCTTCCAAGAGACTTTATATTGCCTCTGGAGACTTGAAATGCTTCCATAAAACGTGATACTGCTTCTAGAAGACTTGGAATGCTTCCAGAAGACTGGATACTGCTTTTAGAAGACTTGACACTGCTTTTGTAAGACATGAAATGCTTCCAAGAGACTTTATATTGCCTCTGGAGCCTTAAATGCTTCCATAAAACTTGATACTGCTTCTAGAAGACTTGGAATACTTCCAGAAGACTGGATACTGCTTTTAGAAGACTTGAAATGCTTGCAGAAGACTTGACACTGCTTTTGAAAGACATGAAATGCTTCCAAGAGACTTTATATTGCCTCTGGAGACTTGAAATGCTTCCATAAAACGTGATACTGCTTCTAGAAGACTTGGAATGCTTCCAGAACACTGGATACTGCTTTTAGAAGACTTGACACTGCTTTTGTAAGACATGAAATGCTTCCAAGAGACTTTATATTGCCTCTGGAGCCTTAAATGCTTCCATAAAACTTGATACTGCTTCTAGAAGACTTAGAATACTTCCAGAAGACTGGATACTGCTTTTAGAAGACTTGAAATGCTTGCAGAAGACTTGACACTGCTTTTGAAAAACATGAAATGTTTCCAAGAGACTTTATATTGCCTCTGGAGACTTGAAATGCTTCCATAAAACTTGATACTGGTTCTAGAAGACTTGGAATACTTCCAGAAGACTGGATACTGCTTTTAGAAGACTTGAAATGCTTGCAGAAGACTTAACACTGCCTTTGAAAGACATGAAATGCTTCCAAGAGACTTTATATTGCCTCTGGAGACTTGAAATGCTTCCATAAAACTTGATACTGCTTCTAGAAGACTTGGAATGCTTCCAGAAGACTGGATACTGCTTTTAGAACACTTGAAATGCTTGCAGAAGACTTGACACTGGTTTTGAAAGACATAAAGTGCTTCCAAGAGACTTGCTGCTGCTTCTGGAAGACTTGATGTTCCTTCTAAAAGACCTGATGCTGCTTCTAGAAGACTTGAAATACTTCCAAAAAACTTGATGTGTGTTTGGAATGTGCTTGGACTGAAGGTTGTGTATCATCTCGGAACGAACTTCAAATTTCGTCTTTCCCTTCGATGTCGCTGCACCCTTCTACGACCATCATTTATCCATAAACAAAACCTTGATTCATCACTTAAGACGATGTCATTCCATTGATGAAAGAAGAATCATGAATGAAAAAAAAGTTGTTAATAAAGTATTATTTTAGTTTCAAAATTGGTCTCTAATTCTCAATGGGGGTGTATTCCATGTAAAAGTGAAAATGTGAATCGTGCATTTTTTGAAAACATTTCTGTGTGAATTTAAAACCCATCAGTCAAAAAAGAGTGTCGACAAAATTTCAATTAGCACGATGATTCGAGCTGCACAGATACCAACATTCCAATAACTTCAATGTTTTTTTTTTTTTTTTTTTTATTATCATCGCCGAAATCTGCTCAATTTTTCGTGTGAAAAACGAGAAGAACGAAGATTTGGATTATAGAGGATTTACGATTAACGTAAACGAAGGAGTAATAGACTTATATTTTCCCCATCCTCCAATTAAACGTGGCAGTTTGGTTCCCCAATTACCGTTAATTGCTGCTGCGCTCTTTACAACCTGAGAAAGTGGAGAAGCTGGAAGGATAAGCGGAAATACTTCTCTCGTGCGATAATAATTTACATCACGTAGCCGTATGATAGCGGGGCAGAATTGTTCCAATATCTTCGGGTTGAAGCCGGCGCTAAAACCGCTCCGACGGCGGCAACAATAATTGGATTACTCTGGGATATTGCACCCCCTTGGAGTATGTTTTCCCATACGCTAAGATTCGTTGACAAAAAAGGAATCGTATTTCACGCTGGAATAACGCAACGTATTACCCACCCACACGAAGATATTTGAAATTTGAAATTTTCAAATTGTGCTCTTTTAGAACTAACAAAATAAAACGTTTATTTGTTGTACATTTCGGGAATTGCGAAATGCGTTGTCGTACAGCGTTACGAATATCGTTAATAGGGAATAAATTCGTGCGCGATTCCCAGTTCAATTAAAATTTATGATCGTAAAAATGTTTATGGAGTGTTGGTTGCAAACAGCGGTGGTCGCGATGCAGGGCGATATTATTATTATAAAGGCCGATTTATTATTTACGGAGTGTTTGTTTGGGTTGTTTACACGGGTACCATTTTTTGGTTGGCTCATTCTTCCGACAAAATTTATGTTATTGTTTGTTTGACAAAATAAATCTTGAATTTATTAAAATTCATAATAAATGACAAAATATCGATTTCGGTTATTTTTACAAGAACAAATAAAACTGGAAATAACAATAACCGTTTCAACAGTTTCTGAAGAAGGTTGCAATATCTCGTTTTAGATCTAGTATTAGTCCTAATGATAGTTCTAGTGTTAGTTTTCGTTCTTATACTGAAAATAGTTTCAGTAAGTACGCTGAAATTAAATTAAAATACTAAACATAAATGTAATTACCACACAGCATCAAAAATCCTTAATGGGTGAGAAAGTTAAAACATAAAAAAACGTTTTAATTAACCCAGATGTCAGGTAAAATAAAACCCGGTAAGTTAAGGTTGTCAGAAACGTTTCTGAGCCATGATTAAACGAAAAACTAGTAAAAAGGAATTGGGCCCAATTAAAAGATATCTATTAAAATTAATTATATTGGTAACATTACTTCATTATTTGGAACAAATTGAGTGGTCGATTATGGAGTAAACGTTTCGACTAAATTTGAAATTGGTCAAAGAAAGTCATATGGAGTAGGGAGATGACTTTGCCATATCGATTCCATCCGGGAATTCCACGGGCGAAGTATTACGCATCGTGATGGCCTGAGGGTTCTCGGCGTCTTATCCTATATAGTTTGGTTCGATGTACGAGCATTATCTTCATAAATATGATGAGTGGGATGCTAGACTTTCCAGCGTTACTATCTTTAGTATACGAAACTATCTGCAGTGGCTAAAGTACAGCATCTCGCGAGAAGTATTGGAAGTCATCTTATATGGCGAATAATAATCATAATTTATTACGGGGTCCATAAATTAATTATATCAGCAAATTCGGTCGATTAGACACAAATAGCCCTTAGGATATGATGCCTCAACATGTTTACTATTGATCACTTCAAGCTTTAATTAAATACTTCTAAAGCACAAAATTTTTCATAAAAAGTTGCCCATATTTGATAATAAGTAAGACAAATGTTTTAGTTTTTCAAAAGAAAGAAAGATTAAAGAGATATTTGTTTAACATTTTGTTCTAATTCCGTTAGATAGATAAAATATTTCTGCCAGATTAGAAAATGAAGGAAAAAGCTAAATACTGCTAGCAGAAGATTTCCACTATTCTGATGTGAACATTGAAATGATAATAATAATACAAAACAATTTAATGTTGTTTAGCGTAGATTTGAAACCCAGATGAGCTAGAGAATGAAATTTATCAAAGATAGTTTTTGAAAGTTTTTTGGGAATGCACGGTTTTGAATATGAAGAAAAAGAATCTTCGCACCAAAGATCTATGTCTGAAGATTTAGACATAGCTAAGAATTTTTTGACTTGGTTGGAGTACTTCACTTGGCTAAACTGCTAGCAGAAGTTTACAAACTGATAGAAAAGATTGAATACTACTGCCAGATAAGTAGAAACTGATAAAAAAGACTAAATACTATTTATATAAGAAAAAATATTGCTGATAGAAGATTATAAAGTGAAAGTGAAAATAAGTACTACTAGCAGAAGTCTAGAAAGTGATGGATAAGACTGAATACTACTGACAGAAAACAAAATGCTGCTGCTAGAAGACTATATAGACTAAATAAGACTATAAGTGAAGATAGAAACTAAATAATGATGGGGGCAGATTAGAAACTGAAAGAAAAGATTAAATACTAGACCGGAAACTAATGGAAAGGAATAAATACTGCTGATAGAAGATTATATAGTGAAGGTAAAGCTAATTGTGCTGGTAGAAATCTAGAAAATGATGGACAAGACAAAATACTGCTTCTAGAAAACTGAAAACTGACGAAAAAGACTAATTACTTCTAACAAAAGACTAGCTACTAATGGAAAAGACTAAATACTACTTATAGAAGAAAAATACTATTGACAGACGATTATAAAGTGAAGATAATGATAAATGCTACTGGCGGAAGACTAGAAACTGATGAAAACGACTTTATACTACTGGCAGAAATCTAGAAAGTGATAGACAAGACTGAATACTGCTGACAGAAGACAAAATACTGCTGTTAGGAGACTAGCAAGTGAAGATAAAAACTACATAATGGTGGGAGCAGATTAGAAACTGAAAGAAAAGATTAAATACTGCTGCCAGAAGACTGGAAACTGACGGAAAGGACTAAATACTGCTAGCAGAAGACTGAACACTCATGGAAAAAACTAAATACTACTTATAGAAGAAAAAAAAACTGCTGATAGAAGATTATATAGCGAAGGAAAAGCTAATACTGCTGGCAGAAATCTAGAAAATGATGGAAAAGACAAAATACTGCTTCTAGAAAATTTAAAACTGACGAAAAGGATTAATTACTTCTAGCAGAAGACTACTTACTAATGGAAAAGACTAAATACTACTTATAGAAGAAAAATATTGCTGACAGACGATTATAAAGTGAAGGCAATGATAAATGCTACTGGCAGAAGACTAGAAACTGATGAAAACGACTTTATACTGCTGGCAAAAGTTTAGAAAGTGATGGACAAGACTGAATACTGCTGACAGAAGATAAAATAGTGCTGCTACAAGACTAGCAAGTGAAGGTAGAAACTAAATAATGGTGGCAAAAGATTAGGAACTGATAGAAAAGATTAAATACTGCTGCCAGAAGACTGGAAACTAGCGAAAAATACTAAATACTGCTAGCGGAAGACTAGACACTAATGGAAAAAACTAAATACTACTTATAGAAGAAAACATACTGCTGATAGAAGATTATATAGTGAAGGTAAAGCTAATACTGCTGGCAGAAATCTAGATAATGATGGAAAAGACAAAATACTGCTTCTAGAAAATTGAAAACTGACGAAAAGGATTAATTACTTCTAGCAGAAGACTACTTACTAATGGAAAAGACTAAATACTACTTATAGAAGAAAAATATTGCTGACAGACGATTATAAAGTGAAGGCAATGATAAATGCTACTGGCAGAAGACTAGAAACTGATGAAAACGACTTTATACTGCTGGCAAAAGTTTAGAAAGTGATGGACAAGACTGAATACTGCTGACAGAAGATAAAATAGTGCTGCTACAAGACTAGCAAGTGAAGGTAGAAACTAAATAATGGTGGCAAAAGATTAGGAACTGATAGAAAAGATTAAATACTGCTTCCAGAAGACTGGAAACTAGCGAAAAATACTAAATACTGCTAGCGGAAGATTAGACACTAATGGAAAAAACTAAATACTACTTTCTTCTAAAACTAAATACTATGTTTTCTTCTATGAAAACATACTGCTGATAGAAGGTTATATAGTGAAGGTAAAGCTAATACTGCTGGCAGAAATCTAGATAATGATGGACAAGACAAAATACTGCTTCTAGAAAACTGAAAACTGACGAAAAAGATTAATTACTTCTAGCAGAAGACTACCTACTAATGGAAAAGACTAAATACTACTTATAGAAGAAAAATACTGTTGACAGACGATTATAAAGTGAAAATAATGATAAATGCTACTGGCAGAAGACTAGAAACTGATGAAAACGACTTTATACTGCTGGTAAAATTCTAGAAAGTGATTAACAAGACAGAATATTACTGACAAAAGACAAAATAATAACTAGAAGACTAACAAGTGAAGACACAAACTAAATAATGTCTAAAGAGACGTACGGTTAAATCCTAATGTTTCTAGTTCTAGATCTAGCGTCAATACTATAGATCAAGCAATCCAGTATTCAGCTAGCAATATTTAGTCGCCTTTAGGCAGTGTTTAGTCTTTTCCATAATTTTCAGCATTTTGTATTCTCTCTTCAATACTTAGTCTTGATGCATTTTCCGTTATATTTCATAACAGTATGATAAAAATCACGAACAGAAAAAAATTTAAAAAAATTCAAACGTCGTTCGCTAACATTTTTATTTTATTCTCATCTGCACGTGCCGCTGACATTTATTCAACCCGATAAAAAAAATGAAATCGCCAATTGAAAAAACGCAACAGATTCTGATAAACGTTTTGTTGTAAAATTTTCGCCGAGTCGGTCATTTTCAGTCGGTGACTGAAAAACCTCGAATTCCAGTTGAATAATGCCCCCGACGGTTCGGACGCTTGTAAAGAAAATAAAAGGGGGTCATCGGGTACATAAAAAAGCGATCTGGAAGAGCGATTCCCTCGGCATTCCCATCTGACGACTGCAATTTGAAATCCTTTACATTGAGCACGACGTGATCTGGGTAGAGAAATCGAGGCCCTTTTTGTGGGAATTACAACAGTGGTCCAATTTTAGAAGGAAATGGAGCGGGAATTTGTGGATTTAATATTTTTTTATTGTCTTATTCATTTTCTTTTAATCACCGACGAACGAATTGAAATATTGTTTTAATTATTTTTTTTATACTTATGTGTTTATCTCTTAATTCCGTAATTAAAAACGGTTGTGGCAACGCGTTAACAATTTTCAACAGTTTTCGGTAAAAGTTAGTTGAGGCAACATTAATGCAATTCTCTGCACGAGCCTCAACGTCGACCTGGAGATTTCGAACGTCATTTCGCTAGAACGGCACCCCAAAGGAGCGTTTTCATTACCTTTATAACTGCAATAAAAGGTAAAAGTAAGGAAACTACGTGAGCGCAAGGGTCCCTTCCTTGAGAGATGAAAGCGCCATCTGTCTCTTTTCGCGCGCGCAACTCTTCGACCTTTCCTACCCTATTCATCACGACGGCGAAGAAGCTGCGCGACGCGAACTCGGCAACGAACCTTCGATATTAAATTTAATGTCGGCGGATGGTGCTGTCGTCAACGATTCGTGACTATTTTCAACGTATTCCGATTTTGAGGATAACGTCAAAAGTTACGGAACTAATAAAAAGTTATGTAGAAAGTATTGAAGCGGATACAGAATTCATCTCACACGGAAGATATATGCTTTTTACTGCATCCTACTCATTAACTTCATTCAGACATTTTATTACTATTTCTCCATGTATATGTGTTTAAAACAGATAACTCGACTAAAACTTAGTAGGAGAAGACTGATAGTTTTCAGTCTTCTCCTAGCAGTATTTAATCTTTCACATGAATATCTGATCTTCTGCTAACAGTATTCAGTCTTTACCTTTCCTTTTCACTCTTATAGTAGCAAACTTTTTTCTTCTATCAGCAGTATTTCGTATTTCCATCAGTTTAAAGTTTTCTGCTAGCAATATTTTATTATGTATCAGCAGTTTTTAGTTTTTTCATTAGTATCTACTCTTCCGTAACATTATTTATACTTCTATAATGTATTTAGTTTTTCCCATTAGTATCTATTCTTCTGCCAGCAGTATTTCATCATATATCAGCAGTATCCAACGTTTTCCATCAGTTTTGAGTCTTCTGCCAGCAGTATTTAGTCTTTTGTATCAATTTCAATCTCTGACATGGTATGACAACCTTGACTTGAGATATTGGGAAGTGGTTCACGAAAGATCCTAATCAAGTTCTCTGTAAAATCCAGAATGTAGGGTACCTTTACATAGGTAGAGTGGAAGGCAGGAAGTCATCAAGAGAATGAGTCATCGACTAATCAAGAGGAAATGGTGGCACAACGATTGGCCGTGCAGGATTTGATAGACCAGATTTTGGGAAATCATTATTACAGAAGATATCTGTCAACATCTTAAGATTCTTATCTCGGATATCCTCATCAGCAAGACGTAGAACCCTATCCTTCATGACCCTAAAAGTATTGATCTTTATCTGGGTTGGATAGCAGGAATGAAAGTTAATGAAAGAATCTGGGAATGTACAAATTGCTTGATTAACTTTTCTGATGAAGAAAAGTCTTGATGAAGAGATCAAGGGGAGTCCCAGTGTGAGGTTGTATCAAGGCACAACCTTTCAGTCACCAACTCCAAGGGTCTTTGCACAATTTATTTTGTTTCCTTTGGATGGGAAGTGATCGTATAACAGCAGTATTCACCGTTTTCAATCAGTTTTGAATCTTCTACCAGCAGTATTTAGTCTTTTGTATCAGTTTCTATTCTTCTGCTACCAGTATTTAGCTTGTATAGGCAGTATTTAGTCTTTTCCAGCAGTATTTAGTCTTCAGTAATGTTTAGTCTTTTTCAGGAGTAATTAATCTTTTGCCCACATAATTTAGACTATTCCAACAACAGTATTTAGTCTTTCCTGATAGTTTTCAATCTCCTGTTAGTAGTATTTAATCTTTTACATAAATATCTGGTCTTCTTCCAACAGTTTTCAGTCTTTACCTTTCCTTTTCACTCTTGTAGTAGCAAAATTATTTCTTCTATCAGCAGTATTTCGTATTTCCATCAGTTTAAAGTTTTCTGCTAGCAGTATTTTATTATGTATCAGCAGTTTTTAGTTTTTTTATTAGTATCTACTCTTCCGTAACATTATTTATACTTCTATAATGTATTTAGCTTTTCCCATTAGTATCTATTCTTCTGCCAGCAGTATTTCATCATATATCAGCAGTATCCAACGTTTTCCATCAGTTTTGAGTCTTCTGCCAGCAGTATTTAGTTTTTTGTATCAATTTCAATCTCTGACATGGTGTGACAACCTTGACTTGAGATATTGGGAAGTGGTTCCCACATAATACATCCCTTACAATCAACACTATAAACCAAGTTGATCACGAAAGATCTTGATCAAGTTTTCCGTAAAACCCAGAATGTAGGATACCTTTACATATGTAGGTGGGGTGGAAGGCAGGAAGTCATCAAGAGAATGAGTCATCGACTAATCAAGAGGAAATGGTGGCACAACGACTGGCCGTACAGGATTTGATAGACCAGATTTTGGGAAATCATTATTACAGAAGATATCTGTCAACATCTTAAGATTTTTATCTCGGATACCCTCATCAGCAAGACGTAGAACCCTATCCTTCATGACCCTAAGAGTATTGATCTTTATCTGGGTTGGATAGCAGGAATAAAAGTTAATGAAACAATCTGGGAATGTACAGATTGCTTCATTAACTTTTCTGATGAAGAGATCGTGGGGAGTCCCAGTGTGAGGTTGTATCAAATCACAACCTTTCACTCACCAACTCCAAGGGTCTTTGCACAATTTATTTTGTTTTCTTTGGATGGGAAGTGATCATATAACAGCAGTATTCAGCGTTTTCCATCAGTTTTGAGTCTTCTGTCAGCAGTATTTAGTCTTTTGTATCAGTTTTTAATCTTCTGCTACCAGTATTTGGCTTCTATAGGCAGTATTTAGTCTTTTCCAGCATTATTTAGTCTTCGGCCAGTAATATTTAGTCTTTTTCACGAGTAATTAATCTTTTGCCCGCATAATTTAGACTATTCCAACAGTATTTAGTCTTTCCCGATAGTTTTCAGTCTTTTGCTAGCAGTATTTAATCTTTTCCATCAATATCTGGTCTTCTGCCATCAGTATTCAGTCTTTACCTTTCCTTTCCAGTCTTGAAGTAGTAAAATTTTTTCTTCAATAAGCTGTATTTTGTAGTTTAGTATTTTCATCAGTTCAAAGTTTTCTGCTGGCACTATTTTATTATGTATCAACAGTATTTAGTCTTTCCTATCAGTGTATAGTGCATTTCCACACCATGAATTTCATTGCAAAAATGTGTTACCTACTAAAAATGACCAACTCTACAAATATTACAACAGAACGTTTTTTTTATCATTGGATATTTAATTTTTTTTATTGGGTTGGGTTGGGTTGGGACATAACTTAGACTATTCCAACAGTATTTAGTCTTTCCTGATAGTTTTCAGTCTCCTGTTAGCAGTACTTAATCTTTTACATGAATATCTGGTCTTCTCTCAACAGTATTCAGTCTGTACCTTTCCTTTTCAGTCTTGTAGATGCCTTTTTTTTTCCTATAAGTAGTATTTAGTCTTTCCTATCAGTGTCTTCTGCTGCTAGTATTTACTTTTTTGTATCATTTCCTAATCTTCTGCTACAGTATTCAGTCTTGGATAAGCAAGTAATTAATCTTTTGGCTTAATAATTCAAACTTTTCCAACAGTATCAAGTCTTTACCTTAACTTTCTAGTCTTCTAGTAACAGTACACTTCAGCTAACTCACAGTTGCTATTTATTACCTTTAATACTAATCTTGCCTCCAGCTGTAATTGGTTTCCACATTCTTATTAATCACTAACATTAGAATCTAGAACTAGAATCATCCGGGTTTAGCCATCTTGATAGATATACACCTAAACTCTATCTCTAGTTTGATATCGCTATATCCATTAGATTTCGAATTTGCAACAAATATTTCATTTCTCGCGTCAAATAACAATCGCGAGCTTTTTTCAAGTTCCATGCGATAAAAAAAAAGAAACAAAAAAATTTACCGTTCATTTTCGGATTGTTATAAAAATCAAATTAATTTATCTGTTTGAACAGATGTGTAACTTTTTAGCCCGGTTAAAATTTACATTTCGCTTTTTTTTTGGACTTAAAATTCAGCCTGAACAATTCTGATTCAACCCGGGTAGCCCGTTGATTTCTTAATTAGGTTTTTGTAGAAACCCGTTCGCAATTACTTGGGACCCTTATCTAAATTACTCGGGAATTCTATAACGTTTTTTCGCCGATTAAATGAATAATTTTCAGGGGCGTTTTCTGAAATAAGTGGAACACGTTTGGCTTACGGATTAACGGTGACAGGTGTGGGCGAATATTAACAATTCCGTAACGGTATCTGCGTCTCTCATCGCCGAAAATTTACATATGGGAATTGCCCCGTGATCCATTGAGCCGCTGGGAATGCAAATTAACCAAGCAACAAGATGCGAAACGTCAAGCCATCGTCATTAAATGGAACAACGTTACTATACTACCACTCTATATATTCGTGAATTTCTGCGACGAGATCCGCTCATTTCTTAATTACTTCCTTCGATATTAATTACTTCAACTTCTCTCCCTCATTTCGTTTTGGCCGATTTTCTTGTTTTAACTTTCCAACTATTTCCATTCAACTGATAGATGGATTTTGCAACTTTGCCGGCAGCTGTCAACTCTCTGAGGCATCCGGTAATCGGAAAAGTACCTTTTTATTCGATGAAAACCCAATGAAATATACACGTGATGCTTTTCCGTTGCATTTCAAAATAAATTTACAGTTTCATTAGCGCGCGTGCTATAAATCTCGAACAGACAAAAAATAAAAAACTCCAAACGGCCTCCACGTTTTTATTTTATTCCCATCGCACCTGCCGTTGACATTTATTCAACCCTACAAAAAAATTAAATCTACAATGATAAAAAAACGTTCTGTTGTAATATTTGTAGAGTTGGTCATTTTTAGTAGGTAACATTTCTTACTGAATGTAGCGTCCTCATAAACATTTTTGCAATGAAATGCAATACTGATGGGAAAGACTAAGTACTGCTGATACATAATAAAATACTGCCAGCAGAAAACTGTGAACTGATGAAAATACTAAATACTGCTTATAGAAGAAAACATTTTGCTACTACAAAACTGGAAAGGAAAGGTAAAGCCTGATACTGATGGCAGAAGACCAGATATTGATGAAAAAGATTAAATATTGCTGGCAAAAGACTGAAAACTATCGGGAAAGACTAAATACTGTTGGAATAGTCTAAATTATGCGGGCAAAAGATTAATTACTCCTGAAAAAGACTAAACATTAGTGGCCGAAGACTAAATACTGCTAGAAAAACTAAATACTGCCTATAGAAGCCAAATACTGGTAGCAGAAGATTAAAAACTGATACAAAAGACTAAATTTTGCTGACAAAAGATTCAAAACTGATGGAAAACGCTGAATACTGCTGTTCCTATCCAAGGGAAACAAAATAAATTTTACAAAGACCCTTGGAGTTGGTGACTGAAAGGTTGTGACTTGATACAACCTCCCATTGTGATTCCCCACGATCTCTTCATCAAGACTTTTCTTCATCAGAAAAGCTAATGAAGCAATCTGTACATTCCCAGATTGTTTCATTAACTTTTATTCCTAACATCCAACCCAGATAAAGATTAATACTCTTAGGGTCATGAAGGATATGGTTCTACGTCTTGCTGATGAGTGTATCCGAGATAAGAATCTTAAGATGTTGACAGATATCTTCTGTAATAATGATTTCCCAAAATCTGGTCTATCAAATCCTGTACGGCCAGTCGTTGTGCCACCATTTCTTCTTTATTAGTCGATGACTCATTCTCTTGATGACTTCCTGCCTTCCACTGAACTCTTGTTGACCAAGTTGATCTTTCGTGATCAACTTGGTTTATAGTGTTGATTGTAAGGGATGTATTATGTGGGAACCACTTCCTAATATCTCAAGTCAAGGTTGTCATACCATGTCAGAGATTGCACCAGAAAAAAAATCACGCGGCACTGCTTTGGCAGAACACCATATATCTACGGGTCATAATTTTGACTTTGATGAGGCCAAAGTTTTTTGCAGGGAAAAGATCTATAGTAGGAGAACATGTTTTTGGAGATGTGTCACTGGATTCACAAGGGTTAAGTGATATTTATTGCCACTTCATGGAACTAACTAGAAAACCTTTTAACAACTTGGTTTTATCTAAAGAAGACTAAATACCGCTGGTAGAAGACCGAAAACCATTAGGAACGACTAAATACTCTTTGAAAAAAATTGAATTATTTAGGCAGCAGATTAATTACTGCTGGAAAATATTAATTTCTCCTGGAAAAAGATTGAAAGCTGTTAGAAAAGACCATATACTTACGGAAAAGACTAAATCCTACTGGAAGAAGCTTAATGACTGTTGGAAAAAACGAAATTCTTCTGGTAGAAGATTAATTACTGTTGGAGAAGATTAAATATTGCTGACAGAAGATTATATAGTGAAGGTAAAGCTAATACTGCTGGCAGAAATCTAATAAATGATGGAAAAGACTAAATACTGCTTCTAGAAAACTGAAAACTGACGAAAAAGACTAATTACTTCTAGCAGAAAACCAGCTACTAATGAAAAAGACTAAATACTGCGTATAGAAGAGAAATACTGTTGACAGACGATTATAAAGTGAAGGCAATGATAAATGCTACTGGCAGAAGACTAGAAACTGATGAAAACGACTTTATACTGCTGGCAGAAGTTTAAAAAGTCATGGACAAGACTGAATACTGCTGACAGAAGATAAGATAGTGCTGCTAGAAGACTAGCAAGTGAAGGTAGAAACTAAATAATGCTGGCAAAAGATTAGGAACTGATAGAAAAGATTAAATACTGCTGTCAGAAGACTGGAAACTAGCGAAAAAAACTAAATAATGCTAGCGGAAGACTAAACACTAATGGAAAAGAATAAATCCTACTGGAAGAAGCTTAATAACTGTTGGAAAATCGAAATTCTTCTGGTAGAAGATTAATTACTGTTGGAGAAGATTAAATATTGCTGACAGACAGCTAAACAATTTGGAAAAGATGAGATGCAGTTGCCAAAAGACTAAATACTTTTGGAAAAGACTAAATTCTTCTGACAAAAGATTAATTACTGCTGGAAAATATTAAATTCTCCCGGAAAAAGATTGAAAACTGTTAGAAAAGACCAAATACTTATGGAAAAGACTAAATCCTACTGGAAGAAGCTTAATGACTGTTGAAAAAAACGAAATTCTTCTGGTAGAAGATTAATTACTGTTGGAGAAGATTAAATATTGCTGACAGACAGCTAAACAATTTGGAAAAGATCAGATGCAATTGCCAAAAGACTAAATATTTTTGGAAAAGACTAAATTTTTCTGACAAAAGATTAATTACTGCTGAAAAATATTAAATTCTCCTGGAAAAGATTGAAAACTGTTAGAAAAGACCAAATACTTATGGAAACGACTAAATCCTACTGGAAGAAGCTTAATGACTGTTGAAAAAAACGAAATTCTTCTGGTAGAAGATTAATTACTGCTGGAAAATATTAAATTCTCCTGGAAAAAGATTGAAAACTGTTAGAAAAGACCAAATACTTATGGAAAAGACTAAATCCTACTGGAAGAAGCTTAATGACTGTTGGAAAATCGATATTCTTCTGGTAGAAGATTAATTACTGTTGGAGAAGATTAAATATTGCTGACAGACAGCTAAACAATTTGGAAAAGATCAGATGCAGTTGCCAGAAGACTAAATACTTTTGGAAAAGACTAAATTCTTCTGACAAAAGATTAATTACTGCTGGAAAATATTAAATTCTCCTGGAAAAAGATTGAAAACTGTTAGAAAAGACCAAATACTTACGGAAAAGACTAAATCCTACTGGAAGAAGCTTAATGACTGTTGAAAAAAACGAAATTCTTCTGGTAGAAGATTAATTACTGTTGGAGAAGATTAAATATTGGTGACAGATAGCTAAACAATTTGGAAAAGATCAGATGCAGTTGCCAGAAGACTAAATGCTTTTGGAAAAGACTAAATTCTTCTGACAAAAGATTAATTACTGCTGGAAAATATTAAATTCTCCTGGAAAAAGATTGAAAACTGTTAGAAAAGACCAAATACTTATGGAAGAGACTAAATCCTACTGGAAGAAGCTTAATGACTGTTGAAAAAAACGAAATTCTTCTGGTAGAAGATTAATTACTGTTGGAGAAGATTAAATATTGCTGACAGACAGCTAAACAATTTGGAAAAGATCAGATGCAGTTGCCAGAAGACTAAATACTTTTGGAAAAGACTAAATTTTTCTGACAAAAGATTAATTACTGCTGGAAAATATTAAATTCTCCCGGAAAAAGATTGAAAACTGTTAGAAAAGACCAAATACTTATGGAAAAGACTAAATCCTACTGGAAGAAGCTTAATGACTGTTGAAAAAAACGAAATTTTTCTGGTAGAAGATTAATTACTGTTGGAGAAGATTAAATATTGCTGACAGAAGATTATATAGTGAAGGTAAAGTTAATACTGCTGGCAGAAATCTAGAAAATGATGGAAAAGACTAAATACTGCTTCTAGAAAACTGAAAACTGACGAAAAAGACTAATTATTTCTAGCAGAAGACCAGCTACTAATGAAAAAGACTAAATACTACTTATAGAAGAGAAATATTGTTGACAGACGATTATAAAGTGAAGGCAATGATAAATGCTACTGGCAGAAGATTAGAAACTGATGAGAACGGCTTTATACTGCTGGCAGAAGTTTAGAAAGTCATGGACAAGACTGAATACTGCTGACAGAAGATGAGATAGTGCTGCTAGAAGACTAGTAAGTGAAGGTAGAAACTAAATAATGCTGGCAAAAGATTAGGAACTGATAGAAAAGATTAAATACTGCTGTCAGAAGACTGGAAACTAGCGAAAAATACTAAATAATGTTAGCGGAAGACTAGACACTAATGGAAACGACTAAATCCTACTGGAAGAAGCTTAATGACTGTTGGAAAATCGAAATTCTTCTGGTAGAAGATTAATTACTGTTGGAGAAGATTAAATATTGCTGACAGACAGCTAAACAATTTGGAAAAGATCAGATGCAGTTGCCAGAAGACTAAATACTTTTGGAAAAGACTAAATTCTTCTGACAAAAGATTAATTACTGCTGGAAAATATTAAATTCTCCTGGAAAAAGATTGAAAACTGTTAGAAAAGACCAAATACTTATGGAAGAGACTAAATTCTACTGGAAGAAGCTTAATGACTGTTGAAAAAAACGAAATTCTTCTGGTAGAAGATTAATTACTGTTGGAGAAGATTAAGTATTGCTGACAGACAGCTAAACAATTTAGAAAAGATCAGATGCAATTGCCAAAAGACTAAATACTTTTGGAAAAACATAAATTCTTCTGACAAAATATTAATTACTGCTACTACATTGTAACAACGAAGATAACCTCGTAATATATTAAAAAATCGAGCAAATCCAAAACATCCAAATCAAAATTCTAAGTACCATTATAAAATTTCGACCATATCACGAAAAGAGTTCAAAATTTTTCCAGAGAAAGAGAACAAAAGCGAATAATGTAACTGTATTATAAACTGTGTTGGGTTTGCTGTATTTAGCATGAGTTTTGAAGCTAAGTAGACAAATTTGAACGTCTATGGCATAACTGGAATTGAAATATTCTGATTGAGGAATATTTTGATTTGATACATGGAGCCTTTTGCAAAATTCAGCCAATCGTAATTTTTACCACTTGATAATTATTTAAACTTGATAATAATGGCTCAGATATTAGTTGGTTGAGTTTGTATGAAAAAATTGTCCTGGTAATCTGAGTGGCTAAGTTAAGTTATGCAAAAATAAGCTATGATTGATGTAAATATATTAATCAATCAATTCCATCTTTCTTGGGAGTAATATACATTTGATATGTTATATATGTCAGCTTAAGATGTACTACATTTCACTGATAGAGCATAATAGGGTAATATTGATTTACTGTAGTGCCAATAAATCTCTTTTGATGGCAATCAAGATAAATGTCATAAATTGAATTCTAGTTAAATGACTGTAGGAGAAAAATCGTTTAAAATAGGAAAGATCTCATCTTTGGGAATAAAGTTAAGTTTCATACGGATCGTTCGAAAGACAAGCAGCGGTAATCACCGGTAAAATTGAGATAACTCAATAGTCGTGAGGCAGATGGGAGTTGCGAGTGCGGAAGAAATTTGCCGAGTCGACTGCGGCGGAATTCGCCGTTCCCAGAACCCAAATTACTTCGGAAGACCGGGAACGAAACCCACCTTATCGCCAGGTTCACGTCGCACTACCAATGTTAGTTCGCGAAATCCCGAGGAGTAACGTTCCAACTTTTCGCTTGTAATAACCATCCGGATACAAGAAGTTCAAATTGATACATTAGAAAATGTTCAATAAAAAAATTTCTTACCGAAATTATTTCACGGTTAAATTGGTTAGTTGAATTTTTATTCAACAATGAAGTTGCGTATAAGTATGTGGGGCGACACGCCCTGTTCGTTTTAGATCCGGGTTCAAGAGAACGGAGACCGTATAAATTGGAAGTTTACAGGAAAGCGGAAGAGGCAGTAAAACGAGCTCGTTTTTATCTTCCGCTTTAGAAGGGGGGACGATTCCGCCGCATCATTTTCATAAAAATTTAATGTACACCGTGAATTTTGATATTATCGTTCGGGGCAATAAAAGATTACGATCTCGCTTCGGGCTATTTTAGGATTTTCACTCGTTTGGAATCAGTGTTGAAAAATTGTCTATATCATAATATTCATATTTATGTACCATTTAGATTTAATTCTATAATGCAGTATCATAATTAAAGGGAGGATTAAAATGAGCAAAAAATGTGCACATTATAAATACTCTCTAATGATTGTATTCCCCCAAAAGAGAAT
This sequence comes from Onthophagus sagittarius, assembly GCA_036711965.1. Taxonomy (NCBI): domain Eukaryota; kingdom Metazoa; phylum Arthropoda; class Insecta; order Coleoptera; family Scarabaeidae; genus Onthophagus; species Onthophagus sagittarius. Next base: position 16,511,959 of record JASERS010000010.1, on the reverse strand, counting down.
TTCTGAATAATTGGCCCAATTTGTGAATACTAAATGGGAATGGATGGGAGTAATAATGACGCAAAAACATTTTATCAATACGTTACGAATGTATTCGGGTAACAGCAAATAAACACCAAATAGATCTAACTCTATGTTCAAATGTAACAGGAATAATCAAAAATTGTTAAAAATTTGTCAATTTTTTTCATAAAAGTAAAAGAAAGACATTGAGAGGGATTGATAATATTCCATTTGAATCTCAAGTGAGTAACTAACTATTCGTGCATGAACTGAAAAGCCTGAAAAACTAAAAGTGATAGAAATAATAAAAATTGAAGAATTTGAACCACCCTATATATATTTTGCGAAAATTTTTTTTTTGATTTATTACCCCATACATTTTACGATATCCATCGATGTTTATTGGCGTGAATAATCGTCGACACGTAACGGTGCAGGTCGCGGTGCAACCCCCGCATATTACGTCTAATTTATATGTGATTAATTATAACCCTTAATTAGCAGGATGTACGGCGGATGTGGATTTGTTAATTACCGATTCGTACCACCGGTTGCCGCTGATAAACTGCTCGTCATGGAATTTTCCGAACAAAATTTTCAATCCACATTTTCAGTCTTAATTCGCCTCGCTAATGGAGTTAATTTGAATGTTCGATATGCGCGTTGTTTCCATAATTAACAACTTGCATTTCTAATAACATTGTCGTTTTGAGTGGATTCGCTCTGTACATATACGGATTCGCTCGCCATATCGGGTTAACAAAAAAAAATCCCCACATGAAACGAAATCGAAAAAAAAATCACTGCAATTTTTTTTTACGGTGATAACTAATTGCTTAATTGCATGCGAATTGGTTTAATTTAATTAAAAACTGTTTGCGTTGTGTAATTGATTCTATTTTCAATTATTCTGTATCAAACAGAATTGTTTCAATGACAAAGATCTATCTAGTTTTGAATCTAATATTAGTCCTAGTAATTCTATTATTAATTTTAATATTAGTTAGATCAACATCGGCTGTAATAATCTTCATACTCATAAGACAAATATCAATTTTTTTCTTGAACCAAAATTAGCACTAACACTGACGCTAGAACTATCACTAAGACTAACACTAATGCCCGGTTTCTCGTACGTTATAGTATTAAGTAGATATCGGAGCGACTGTTATTGGATCGATATCTTTTATAGAGTCGATATCGCCTATTGGTGTTCTGGTAGGAACTGATCGACAGTTATTGCACACAATAGTTATCGAACGGCTTTTAACAGTTTTGTCAAAAAATCGATTACTTGTTTATTCCCATTGATAGGAGGCGGTTAAATTTTTGAATAACAATTCCTAAAATTATTTATTTATAATATTTGAGATGAAAACTGGAAAGCCCAGCGAAATATCCAGTGATAAATCACAATAAATAACAAAAACAAATAATTTCTTAACAATAATAAAAAATTGCTGAACAAGAAATTAATAATAATGAAAATTAACAAAAAAAATCAGGTTAACTTAAATAATTTTTATCTAAAAAACGTATAAAGATTTTCTAATTTAGTTCTCACCATGACAAAATAGACACTTACCTCCATAAATTTTGAATGTTTCATTAAAATATCTCAAGAATTCCACTTTTGGTGATTTTTAATTAATTTGAGACAGCCATAAATGTTCACGTTGAATTTAATGATTTATATCTCAAAAACGAATAAATATTTTCAAGATCCGCTTACATCACAAGAAAATAGACACTTTCCTTTATAAATCATGAATAGTTCATTAACATATCTTAAGAATTCGATTTTTCGTGATTTTTTAAAACAAGATTATTAATTTCAAAAAATTATAAAAAATTAAGTTAACTTAAATAATCTTTATATCAAAATCGAATAAAGATTTTCTAATTTGTTCTCACCATGGCAAAATAGACACTTGCCTTTATAAATTTTTAATATATCATTAATATATCTCAAGAATTCGATTTTTGGTGATTTTTAATTAACTTGAGGTAGTCATAAATGTTCACGTTCAATTTAATGACTTATATCTCAAAAACGAATAAATATTTTCAAGATCCGCTTACATCACAAGAAAATAGACACTTTCCTTAATAAATCATGAATAGTTCATTAAGATATCTTAAGAATTCGATTTTTCGTGATTTTTTAAAACAAGATTATTAATTTCAAAAAATTATAAAAATTTAAGTTAACTTAAATAATCTTTATATCAAAATCGAATAAAGATTTTCTAATTTGTTCTCATCATGACAAAATAGACACTTGCCTCTATAAATTTTGAATATATCATTAATATATCTCAAGAATTCGATTTTTGGTCATTTTTAATTAACTTGAGGTAGCCATAAATGTTCATGTTCAATTTAATGATTTATATCTCAAAAACGAATAAATATTTTCAAGATCCGCTTACATCACAAGAAAATAAACACTTTCCTTTTTAAATCATGAATAGTTCATTAAGATATCTTAAGAATTCGATTTTTCGTGATTTTTTAAAACAAGATTATTAATTTCAAAAAATTATAAAAAATTAAGTTAACTTAAATAATCTTTATATCAAAATCGAATAAAGATTTTCTAATTTGTTCTCATCATGACAAAATAGACACTTGCCTCTATAAATTTTGAATATATCATTAATATATCTCAAGAATTCGATTTTTGGTCATTTTTAATTAACTTGAGGTAGCCATAAATGTTCATGTTCAATTTAATGATTTATATCTCAAAAACGAATAAATATTTTCAAGATCCGCTTACATCACAAGAAAATAAACACTTTCCTTTTTAAATCATGAATAGTTCATTAAGATATCTTAAGAATTCGATTTTTCGTGATTTTTTAAAACAAGATTATTAATTTCAAAAAATTATAAAAAATTAAGTTAACTTAAATAATCTTTATATCAAAATCGAATAAAGATTTTCTAATTTGTTCTCATCATGACAAAATAGACACTTGCCTCTATAAATTTTGAATATATCATTAATATATCTCAAGAATTCGATTTTTGGTCATTTTTAATTAACTTGAGGTAGCCATAAATGTTCATGTTCAATTTAATGATTTATATCTCAAAAACGAATAAATATTTTCAAGATCCGCTTACATCACAAGAAAATAAACACTTTCCTTTTTAAATCATGAATAGTTCATTAAGATATCTTAAGAATTCGATTTTTCGTGATTTTTTAAAACAAGATTATTAATTTCAAGAAATTATAAAAAATTAAGTTAACTTAAATAATCTTTATATCAAAATCGAATAAAGATTTTCTAATTTGTTCTCATCATGACAAAATAGACACTTGCCTCTATAAACTTTGAATATATCATTAAAATATCTGAAGAATTCGATTTTTGGTGATTTTTAATTAACTTGAGATAGCCATAAATGTTCACGTTGAATTTAATGATTTATATCTCAAAAACGAATAAATATTTTCAAGATCCGCTTACATCACAAGAAAATAGACACTTTCCTTAATAAATCATGAATAGTTCATTAAGATATCTTAAGAATTCGATTTTTCGTGATTTTTTAAAACAAGATTATTAATTTCAAAAAATTATAAAAATTTAAGTTAACTTAAATAATCTTTATATCAAAATCGAATAAAGATTTTCTAATTTGTTCTCATCATGACAAAATAGACACTTGCCTCTATAAATTTTGAATATATCATTAATATATCTCAAGAATTCGATATTTGGTGATTTTTAATTAACTTGAGGTAGTCATAAATGTTCACGTTCAATTTAATGACTTATATCTCAAGAACGAATAAATATTTTCAAGATCAGCTTTCATCACAAGAAAATAGACACTTTCCTTTATAAATCATGAATAGTTCATTAAGATATCTTAAGACTTCGATTTTTCGTGATTTTTTAAAACAAGATTATTAACTTCAAAAAATTATAAAAAATTAAGTTAACTTAAATAATCTTTATATCAAAATCGAATAAAGATTTTATAATTTGTTTCTCACCATGACAAAATAGACACTTGCCTCTATAAATTTTGAATGTATCATTAAAATATCTCAAGAATTCGATTTTTAGTGATTTTTAATTAACTTGAGGTAGTCATAAATGTTCACGTTCAATTTAATGACTTATATCTCAAGAACGAATAAATATTTTCAAGATCAGCTTTCATCACAAGAAAATAGACACTTTCCTTTATAAATCATGAATAGTTCATTAAGATATCTTAAGAATTCGATTTTTCGTGATTTTTTAAAACAAGATTATTAATTTCATAAAATTATAAAAAATTAAGTTAACTTAAATAATCTTTATATCAAAATCGAATAAAGATTTTATAATTTGTTTCTCACCATGACAAAATAGACACTTGCCTCTATAAATTTTGAATGTATCATTAAAATATCTCAAGAATTCGATTTTTGGTGATTTTTAATTAACTTGAGATAGCCATAAATGTTCACGTTGAATTTAATGATTTATATCTCAAAAACGAATAAATATTTTCAAGATCCGCTTACATCACAAGAAAATAGACACTTTCCTTTATAAATCATGAATAGTTCATTAAGATATCTTAAGAATTCGATTTTTCGTGATTTTTTAAAACAAGATATTAATTTCAAAAAATTATAAAAAATTAAGTTAACTTAAATAATCTTTATATCAAAATCGAATAAAGATTTTCTAATTTGTTCTCATCATGACAAAATAGACACTTGCCTCTATAAATTTTGAATGTATCATTAAAATATATCAAGAATTCGATTTTTGGTGATTTTTAATTAACTTGAGACAGCCATAAATGTTCACGTTGAATTTAATGATTTATATCTCAAAAACGAATAAATATTTTCAAGATCAGCTTTCATCACAAGAAAATAGACACTTTCCTTTATAAATCATGAATAGTTCATCAAGATATCTTAAGAATTCGATTTTTCGTGATTTTTTAAAACAAGATTATTAATTTCAAAAAATTGTAAAAAATTAAGTTAACTTAAATAATCTTTATCTCAAAAACGAATAAAGATTTTCTAATTTGTTCTTATCATGACAAAATAGACACTTGCCTCTATAAATTTTGAATATATCATTAAAATATCTGAAGAATTCGATTTTTGGTGATTTTTAATCAACTTAAGGTAGCCATAAATGTTCACGTTGAATTTAATGATTTATATCTCAAAAACGAATAAATATTTTCAAGATCCGCTTACATCACAAGAAAATAGACACTTTCCTTTATAAATCAGGAATAGTTCATTAAGATATCTTAAGAATTCGATTTTTCGTGATTTTTTAAAACAAGATTATTAATTTCAAAAAATTATAAAAAATTAAGTTAAATTAAATAATCTTTATATCAAAATCGAATAAAGATTTTCTAATTTGTTCTCATCATGACAAAATAGACACTTGCCTCTATAAATTTTGAATGTATCATTAAAATATCTCAAGAATTCGATTTTTGGTGATTTTTAATTAACTTGAGATAGCCATAAATGTTCACGTTGAATTTAATGATTTATATCTCAAAAACGAATAAATATTTTCAAGATCCGCTTACATCACAAGAAAATAGACACTTTCCTTTATAAATCATGAATAGTTCATTAAGATATCTTAAGAATTCGATTTTTCGTGATTTTTTAAATCAAGATATTAATTTCAAAAAATTATAAAAAATTAAGTTAACTTAAATAATCTTTATATCAAAATCGAATAAAGATTTTCTAATTTGTTCTCACCATGAGAAAATAGACACTTGCCTCTATAAATTTTGAATATATCATTAATATATCTCAAGAATTCGATATTTGGTGATTTTTAATTAACTTGAGGTAGCTATAAATGTTCACGTTCAATTTAATGACTTATATCTCAAGAATGAATAAATATTTTCAAGATCCGCTTACATCACAAGAATATAGACACTTTCCTTTATAAATCATGAATAGTTCATTAAGATATCTTAAGAATTCGATTTTTCGTGATTTTTTAAAACAAGATTATTAATTTCAAAAAATTATAAAAAATTAAGTTAACTTAAATAATCTTTATATCAAAATCGAATAAAGATTTTCTAATTTGTTCTCACCATGACAAAATAGACACTTGCCTCTATAAATTTTGAATGTAACATTAAAATATCTCAAGAATTCGATTTTTGGTGATTTTTAATTAACTTGAGATAGCCATAAATGTTCACGTTGAATTTAATGATTTATATCTCAAAAACGAATAAATATTTTCAAGATCCGCTTACATCACAAGAAAATAGACACTTTCCTTTATAAATCAGGAATAGTTCATTAAGATATCCTAAGAATTCGATTTTTCGTGATTTTTCAAATCAAGATTATTAATTTCAAAAAATCTTAAAAAATAGGTTACTTAAATAATCTTTATCGCAAAAACGAATAAAGTTTTTCTAATTCGGTTCTCGCCATGATAAAATAGGCAAAATAGCTATTATTATAATGAATCATCATAGGTGAGTTTGGTTAATGGCTAGAATTTTTAAAATATGGGTGTTTGGATGAACTTGAAATTGATAAAATCGACCTGAATTCTTTTGAGATACAATTCAGTGAGAAGATGTTTGAATTTTACCTAATCCATGTAATTATATTTTTGCCCAATTTTATCTTCCTTCCAGGATTTTTTGTTGTTTCCCGTGTTAGAAAGCAATCAAAACGCAGAAGTCCTAAAATGCCCGTGAATTTATCAAGAAACATTTCCTTCCACAGATAGTGCTTGTTTTCGAGTAGTACCCGGAAACGTCCATTAATTACTAAAGTCCCAAAAAATTCCTTCAATTTTAAAAGATTCAAATGGATTTAATAAGGGATTTCCTAAGGGAAATATCCTTTTTAAAATTTTGAAAATAATGCACAATGTTTAATTACGTATTTATGTAAATATTAATTAGAAAATAGAAAGTATCACTTTTGACTGTCGTTAATCACACTTATCGAGTCGATATAGGTACTTGTTGCATGCGATATAGTTATCGATTCGATATCGCTCCGATATCTCCTATTGGCCCTTTCAGAAACCCAATTGACGGATATCGCTCATGTTATCGATCAACAGCACAATATCGGTTCGATATCGACATATGAATACGTACGAGAAACCGGCCATAAATCTAGAACTAGAAATTTTCTTAATGTTAGTCCTAGTGATAATTCTAGTGTTAGTGTTAGTACTTGTAGTGTTGTGTAGTACTTATATCAATTTTTCTCGTTATTACTTTATTGTAAATGGATATAAATTGTATAAGTGAAACTGCATCGTTTAAAATCGTAGTAGAGTATTAAAAAAAAATCTCCCGGTGAGCTAAAAGCTCAAAACGGCGACGCGATGAAATGTTCCACACGTAGGGCAAACACAATAAATCTCCGGGTCTTTTTTCGGGGCGCCCTGAAAAACACCAGCATCCCTGGGAGCGCCGCGACGTCACGTTTTCAACATCCCAACGCAGTTCCAACCCCCACACCCACCTCCTTGAGCACCGTTAGTCGTTTCCGCTTTGTTACGCCGGAATAAACTGTGTAAACTGGCCTCACGGAATGTTTTCCACGCCGGATCGAACGGGAGTTATTTCGCCGCCTAAAATTAATTTTTTCCGGTCCAAAAACGCAACACAAACGCGACAAACTCGTAAATACGTGCTACGTAAAAAAAATCAACGAAAAAAATAGGAAAATCGAACCGATCGTGATTGCCATCGGTTCACAATGAGCCCAAATTTGCGAGCTTTGTCGATACGCGCTTATCTCGGCCGAATATCTGATAGAGAACGCTTTTCCGGGTGGTAGCTGTGTAATTACGCACAATTTCCCTCATAATTGAAACTCGAGAGTCTCTAAATGGAACGATTTCGAAATTGTGTTCCAAATTGATTCCATATAAACTTATACTAGTTATCGAGGCAATGTTTGTTTATAAATGAGCTTTACAACATATTTAAAATCGAAAATTAAAACTGAACCGATTCAAAAACGGTTTTGTAATTAACCCAGGCTTGCGAACAGTCATCGGTGTAAATCGGGTTTGCTGTAACATGGACTGTTCTTGTCGGTGCCGCAAATAATTACCTAGAGACAGGAGAGTGACACCAAAAGCAGTCCGTGCAGTAATTGGAATTGGAAAAACGAAAATGAAACATGCCCGTAGGGCATTTTTTAAAACCTCTCTAACCAAGGGATGTGTTTGAAATACCATTGAATCATTGTAACTAGTTTATGGTTAAAAATGATTCGAATTAACTATTAATACAAACAAATTATTATCATCGTTATCCCTTTTTATCTTATAAACTAAACAATAAAATTTTAAAAATCTAAACTCGATGTCGCACCTTTATTTTATCTACATAAAAAAGGCGCGACGCCCAGTTTGGAACGTATAACATTCCTTTATAATTCGTCAATCACAAGTTAATTTGTTGATTTTGCAACCTCTATAAATAAGACATCATCATTTAGCAAATAAATTTTTCAGTTTAATACTTTCTATTTCTAGGTGTAGTGTTAGTTCTAGTTTTATATCGTTAGATCTACTAATTCTAGACCTAGAACTAGAAACATTGGGATTTAGCCGTCTTGAAAGACGAACGGCTAAACTCGGATGATTCTATTTCTAAGTCTAGAGTTAGATTTAATGATATAAAACTAGAAGACGCACGGCTAAACCCAAAACTTTCCACTTCTAGGTCTAGTGTTAGTTCTAGTTTTACTTCCATTCAAATCCTTCCTTTAATGAAAAAACTCTTAAGATGCAGAGTTAAATTCAATCCAACCCAACCTTGTATATTTGTACTAAAATAAAACTAGAACTAATTCTAGATCTAGAAGTGGAAAGATTTGGATTGAACCGTGCATCTAGTGTTGGTTCTAGTTTTATATCAGTAGATGTAATTCTAGGTCTAGAGTTGGATCTAATGATATAAAACTAGAACTAACACTAGACCTAGAAGTGGAAAGTTTTGGGTTAAGCCGTGCGTCTTCAGACGCACGGCTAAACCCGAATCTTTCCACTTCTAGGTCTAGTGTTAGTTCTAGTTTTACTTCCATTCAGATCCTTCCTTCGTTGAAAAAACTCTAAAAATGCAGAGTTAAATTCAATCCAACCCAACCTTGTATATTTGTACTGAAATAAAACTAAAACTAACACTAAATCTAGAACTAGAATCATGCGGGTTTAGCCGTTCGTCTCTTTAAGACGGCTAAACCCGGATGATTCTAATTCTAGATCTACAGTTGGATCTAATGATATAAAACTAGAACTAACACTAGACCTAGAAGTGGAAAGATTTAAATTCAATTCAACCCAACTCTGTATATTTGAACTCAAGTAAAACTAGAATTAACACTAGATCTAGAACTAGAACATCCGGGTTTAGCCATCTTGAAAAATATACTGCTAAACCCGAATGCTTCTAGTTCTAGATCTAGAGTTAGATCTAATGAAGAAAACTAGAATTAACACTAGACTTAGAAGTGGAAAGATTAGGGTTTATATAGACATCTTTTTTTTCAGTATTTTTTAATTGATTTACATTGATTAAGCAACGTAAAGATGTATAGAATCAATTGTTATCATTTTATGTAAAAAGACATAAGACATAGACATAACGAACTAATTATTATTGAAGTGTGTAATGAAGCAGAAATGTGTAATGAAGAAATCGACATGACACTTGCAGAATTTATTTCCAAAGGTTGTATTGGTCCATGATTTTGGAGAATATTATGGACTGAATTGGGTTGGGTTGGATTTTAGCTTCATATTATCCTTCATATTGAATAGTATGATGTTGGAGTTCAAGCCAACCTAACCAAATCAAGCTCAACAAAAACCGAACGCAACCAACCTAACCCAACTCATAACATTCCTCATATTAAATGATATGAAGTTGAAGCTTAACCCATATAGACTTTATCTTCTATATTTGGATTGGGTTGAGTTCTAACATCACACCGTCTAATATGGGGGGTGGTATAAAGGTTTTCTTCCATGGTTGAGTTGGGTTGAGCTCCTACTTCAAATTATTAAGTATAAAGTTGAAGCTTAATCCAAATAGTTAAGTTGTGTTAATTTTCAACTTCATGCCATCCCTCATATAACAAAAAAATCGAATCCAAAATCCTTTTGTGGTTGGGTTGGGTTAAATTCCAATTTCATACTATTCTATATTAGCCCATGCCCAAAATTTGGAATAATTTTTAATTATTGGAAATATTCCATGATTTCAAATTCTTCCTTTGTTGAAAAAACTCTTGAGATGCAGAGTTAAACTCAATCCAACCCAACCTTGTATATTTGTACTAAAATAAAACTAGAACTAACTCTAGATCTAGAACTAGAATCATGCGGGTTTAGCTGTTCGTCTCTTTAAGACGGCTAAACCCGGATGATTCTAATTCTAGATCTACAGTTGGATCTAATGATATAAAACTAGAACTAACACTAAACCTAGAAGTGGAAAGATTTGGATTGAACCATGCATCTAGTGTTAGTTCCAATTTTATATCATTAGATCTAACTCTAGACTTAGAAATAGAATCATCCAGGTTTATTCGTACGTCTCTTTGAGACGGCTAAACCCAGATGATTCTAATTCTACATCTACCATTAGATCTAATGATATAAAACTAGAACTAACACAAGACCTTGAAGTGGAAAGATTTGAGATTAGTCCTGCTTCTTGTGTTGGTTCTAGTTTTATATCATTAGATCTAAGTCTAGACCTAGAATTAGAATCATCCGGGTTTAGCCGTCTCAAAGAGACATACGGCTAAACCCGGATGATTCTAATTCTAAGCCTAGAGTTAAATCTAATGATATAAAACTAGAACTAACACTAGACTTAGAAGTGGAAAAATTTAGTTTGAGCCGTGTGTAGTGTTATCATTAGATCTAATTCGAGATCTAGAAAAATGATTCTAGTTCTAGTTAGTTCTAACGTTATTTCTGGTTTTACTTCAATTCAAATATATAGGGTTGGGTTATAACACTTTCAATTTCTCTAGAACAACACAATTTTTGTTAGATTACTGTATTTTGATTAATTTTGACTCATTTTTATTTGTTTAATTTAAAAATGCGAAAATGAGAATACCGCGCGGTATCAAAACGGGAGGGCACTTTTGACGTTAACTCATTGTCGCGGTTTTAATATTCATGAAAAGAACTCCCGGTTTTTCTCTGACATAAAAGGGTCTCTCGCTCTACCAATAGCTTTTTCCCCATATTTGTTATGCAAATGACCTGTTTGCTCCCGGACTCGTTTAGGGACGAGAAAACGGTTTTCGATTTTTATTACGCACGTATTGCTGTTCTCTTTCCTGGGTTGTGTATTTAAATGCTAGGGGCCATATCTGGAACGTTTCGTCGACTATATTCAGAGAATAAAGTTGTTATCTCAATTAGAATAGACCGTATGAGTCTCATTTTAACACTCGTTTGGGTGTTCTATTATGTAATTTTATTTCAAAATTAACTTATTTTATTATGAATTAAAAAAAGGAATGTTTGGGTTAATACTCGAAGTAGTTAATATTGAAATGGATTGTCAATTTAATTGGAAATGATCGCCTGTTATAGATTAGATGTTACGCCTTTATTCTACGTACTTAAAATAAAGACGCGACGTCCAGTTTGTAACTATTTTCTGATGCTTTTAAAACCTCCCGTTCTCTTTTTTCTTTCTATTTTTTATTGTAATAAATATAAATATTTTATTTATAAAGGTTGTGAAATGAGGTATTTATTCGCTAGTATCAAGGGTATGTTCGTTATATCCGGAATTTGGGGCAATGGTACGCCAAAAGTTGATTCCTTTAAGTACGCAAGATTTTATATCATTAGATCTAACTCTAGACCTAGAATTAGAATCATCCGGGTTTAGCCCGTCTTAAAAAGATGAATGACTAAACCCGGATGATTCTATTTCTAAGTCTAGAGTTAGATCTAATGATATAAAACTAGAACTAACACTAGATGCACGGTTCACTCCAAATCTTTCCACTTCTAGATCTAGTGTTAGTTCTAGTTTTATATTATTAGATCCAACTTTAGACCTAGAATTAGAATCATCCGGGTTTAGCCGTCTTAAAGAGACGAACGGCTAAACCCGGATGATTCTACTTCTAAGTCTAGAGTTAGATTTAATGATATAAAACTAGAACTAACACTAGATGCACGGTTCAATCCAAATCTTTCCATTTCTAGATCTAGTGTTAGTTCTAGTTTTATATCATTAGATCCAACTCTAGACCTAGAATTAGAATCATCCGGGTTTAGCCGTTTTAAAGAGACGAACGGCTAAACCCGGATGATTCTACTTCTAAGTCTAGAGTTAGATTTAATGATATAAAACTAGAACTAACACTAGATGCACGGTTCAATCCAAATCTTTCCATTTCTAGATCTAGTGTTAGTTCTAGTTTTATATCATTAGATCCAACTCTAGACCTAGAATTAGAATCATCCGGGTTTAGCCGTCTTAAAGAGACGAACGGCTAAACCCGGATGATTCTACTTCTAAGTCTAGAGTTAGATTTAATGATATAAAACTAGAACTAACACTAGATGCACGGTTCAATCCAAATCTTTCCATTTCTAGATCTAGTGTTAGTTCTAGTTTTATATCATTAGATCCAACTCTAGACCTAGAATTAGAATCATCCGGGTTTAGCCGTTTTAAAGAGACGAACGGCTAAACCCGGATGATTCTACTTCTAAGTCTAGAGTTAGATTTAATGATATAAAACTAGAACTAACACTAGATGCACGGTTCAATCCAAATCTTTCCATTTCTAGATCTAGTGTTAGTTCTAGTTTTATATCATTAGATCCAACTCTAGACCTAGAATTAGAATCATCCGGGTTTAGCCGTCTTAAAGAGACGAACGGCTAAACCCGGATGATTCTACTTCTAAGTCTAGAGTTAGATTTAATGATATAAAACTAGAACTAACACTAGATGCACGGTTCAATCCAAATCTTTCCATTTCTAGATCTAGTGTTAGTTCTAGTTTTATATCATTAGATCCAACTCTAGACCTAGAATTAGAATCATCCGGGTTTAGCCGTTTTAAAGAGACGAACGGCTAAACCCGGATGATTCTACTTCTAAGTCTAGAGTTAGATTTAATGATATAAAACTAGAACTAACACTAGATGCACGGTTCAATCCAAATCTTTCCATTTCTAGATCTAGTGTTAGTTCTAGTTTTATATCATTAGATCCAACTCTAGACCTAGAATTAGAATCATCCGGGTTTAGCCGTCTTAAAAAGATGAACGGCTAAACCCAGATGATTCTATTTCTAAGTCTAGAGTTAGATCTAATGATATAAAACTAGAACTAACACTAGATGCACGGTTCACTCCAAATCTTTCCACTTCTAGATCTAGTGTTAGTTCTAGTTTTACGTCCATTCAAATATACAAAATTGCTAAATCAGCTTGTAAGGTACCCTATTTCAGAAGCTATTCATTATAGAAGCCTTTGTTGAAAAAATTATTAAGATGCGCGACTAAATCCAACCAAATCTAGATCTAGAATCATCCGGGTTTAACTGTCTTGAGAAATATACAGCTAAACTCGAATGTTTTTAGCTCTAGTTCTAGAGTTAGATCTAACTACTATTAGTTCTAATTTTGTAGTAGCATAAATAGCTTGAGAACATCAAATAGTATTTGTAATAAAATAATAAGAAAGTTTTAATCAAATTAAAAGATGAAAAGCACATTTGAAATGATGACATGATAATTCAGTTAAATATAGGATGCGTATTAAATGATGAGTTGCAAAATTGGCCTGTTCATTGTGCGGTTTATGTGGGTGCCACTTATGAGGCAACAACCAGGACTAATTTCGAATTAATTTCGTGTTCGGGGACAAGTTTTAATCATTTACTCTATTAGTACTGGACCCATTCATTCGGTGAATAAATGTTTTAGTTTCCCAGTTCGAATTATTCATTCAATTAATACCGGCCGTAGTTACCTTAACGTAAATCGATAACAACAGTGAGCTTACAACTTCAAAAGCGACCCATTGCCAACACGTTATAAAGATTTTTAGCGTTATCTGGATATATATCTAGACCCTAATAGGGTCGCCCGTTAGTGAAATATAGTAATGTTAGGATTAAGGGAATGCACCGGTAACCCGAATTTATGTGGACTCTCCTCGCCAGTTTTGGTACCACAAGTTAATACCTTTGAAATATGTGTTTACACGACGACATTTCGCCAGTTCGTGACAGGAAAAGGGTTCCTTTATTATTTGTTTGAAAAGAAGAAAAAAAAGAAAAGAAGACGCCCTTTGCGGTTGAAAATTAAAAGAGGCGACGAAAAATCGCGTATAATAATAGAAGGGCTATCTTGCGTGATTAAAGAACGGCAAAAAAATCAAGTTTTGTAGGAGAAGCACGTAGCTGCATGATTCTCCGGTTCAGCAAAAATTTTGTACCGGCAAAAATCGCTTCGTTGCAGATAGTATAATGAAATAAGGCCTTTGTCGATGTTATAGGGCAAAATGCACCATGGCTTCCGTCAAAGGCCGTATTTGCCTTGCGTTCGCATTTTCTCTTCGCGCTTGAAAGAAAATTTACTTCCACCGGGGAATTGCCTCCTACTTTCCCCTAACTTAAACCCCTTTCATATAAAAAATAATGACTTTATTTTCTTAATAATAATAATACAAATACACGTAAATGGTGTTCACGCGGTGTTCTTGGATAAAATTATAAATATAATCATTAAAATTAAATTTTCTTTAATACGATTCGATTTAGAAAGGGAATCCATGTTTATAATCGATTTAATGAAATCGATGTGGTCATCAACCCTAGTGTACACTCCGGGGGATGATCCACAAAAAATTCCAAAAGATAAAATCCCAATTTGTACCCCATCGCACATAAGCGGCCCCCCAGCATCTTCTCTACAAAGATCGGCTGTGCCGTTAATCCTCTCGTAGGCGCAAATCGCCCATTGATCGATATTGGGACATCTCTTATTTTCAATCGCACTAATATTTCCGCACCTATAATCAGAATGATCTTCTTTGTTATTCTTCCTTTTCCCCCGCAACTTTAACGACAACGTATCGAAACCTAACAATAAGCAATTTTTAAGTTGATCTTCCCTGACCATTTTTTGCCACATCTCCGGCGTAACCAAATCAACCAATTTCGTTTTAACATCATCTATCCGCTGACCCAATTGCATAATGCACACATCATATCCTTTAATGCCGTGTTTATATTTCGCGTTGGAATTACCGTACGTGTAATGTTGCCTAATTACGTTGGTGATCTTTTTATTTGTTGATACGATTACGTCGTCGTTCAAGCAACAATGAGCTGAAGAAAGAACGTATTTCGAGTGGATTAAAGTTCCGGAGCAAATTTTATTTTCTTTGTTACAATAAATTGTTACTAAAAACGGGTAATCTTCGTTTTTGCAATCGAATATTTCTACGATTCGAAAATTTAAACCTTCTCCAAAGATATTTGTGTAAATGATTGAAAAAATTAATAAAACTGACATCATTTTTTATGATTTTTGACAATTCTGACGACTACGTTAAATTCGTTCGAATCTTAGTTGTATTATTTTTGTCAGAGAGATGTTTTTAATATAAAAAACATTTAATTTATATTTAATTATTTAATTCGACTTATTTCAAGATGTAACCCTTTTTTTTAATCGATAATTTATTCTGTAATCGATAGAAAATGGTCTAAAAAGATGACAGCAATAAAAAATGTGAAAACTTACTGAGAAAGCTTAGAACTTCGAAAGAGCACTTTAAAATTCGAATGTGACGTCACGTTTTAGGAGGTTAGCACATTCAATCTACGCAGTTTCGTTTTATATCATTAGATCTAACTTTAGCCCTAGAATTAGAAACATTTGGATTTAGCCCAACATTTTTCAAGACGGCTAAATTCGAAAGATTATAGTTCTAGATCTAGTGTTAGTTCTAGTTTTATTTCAATACAAGTATACAAGGTTGGGTTGAATTGACTTTAACTTTGCATCTTAAGAGTTTTTTTAACGATGAAAGGATTTAAATGGAAGTAATACTAGAACTAACACTAGACCTAGAAGTGGAAAGTTTAAAGAGACGCATGGCTAAACCTGAATGATTCTATTTCTAGATTTAGTGTTAGTTTTAGTTTTATTTTAGTACAAATATACAAGGTTGGGTTGGATTGAATTTAACTCTGCATTTTTAGAGTTTTTTCAACGAAGGAAGGATTTGAATGGAAGTAAAACTTAAGATTCGGGTTTAGCACGGCTAAACCCAAAACTTTCCACTTCTAGGTCTAGTGTTAGTTCTAGTTTTATATCATTAGATCCAACTCTAGACCTAGAATTAGAATTATCCGGGTTTAGCCGTCTTAAAGAGACGAACGGCTAAACCCGGATAATTCTATTTCTAAGTCTAGAGTTAGATCTAATGATATAAAACTAGAACTAACACTAGATGCACGGTTCAATCCAAATCTTTCCACTTCTAGGTCTAGTGTTAGTTCTAGTTTTATGTCATTAGATCTAACTCTAGGCCTAGAATTAGAATCATCTGGGTTTAGCCGTCTTAAAGAGACGACTGGCTAAACCCGAATGATCCTAGTTCTAGATCTAGTGTTAGTTCTAATTTTACTTGAATTCAAATATACGGAGTTGGGTTGAATTGAATTTAACTCTGCAATCATGCATAATATATGAAATATTATTAATTTTATACTTTGCCTTAGGTACACAGGCAAATTCTATAAAATATCGAATGCCAATCAGGTAATTTTCTGTAAAAGCCGACCATAAAATCGGTTTATTATAGCCGAAATTCGTTACAGGCACAATTTTCGAAAAAAATCAAGTATTAAATGTAGCAGTAACTTAAAAATTTTTGAAATTTTATTCGAAGATAATTATTGATTATTAAATTGAATGAAATTAAGCAATTTGGAAAGAAATTGAAACCAATTTGTCTCATATCATGGTAGATCTTCAACTTTATACCATTTCTCATATTGATTGGAACTTAGAAGTTTTGTTATTTTGGATTTGATTTTTTTTTGTTATATGAGGGATAGTATGAGGTAGAGATGTGTAAAGTACATGAATCTCGTTGGATCACGATACGTTATGCGTGACCCATCGTGAGCAGGCATTAATTTTTGTACCATTCTCGTAATCGTGCGTGATTGTGAGTATCTTTGGTTTTGACGGGGCTCGGCGTGACCCGATTGACCCAATCTTTCATTTTCTTTATTGAAATTTCCAATAAAGTATCAGATAAACAAAAAAATAACTGTCAACTTGTTGGCAGCATGAGCCATTATGTATCCAAAGTCTTGCTCATCATTTTGACGTCTGCGAACTTGTTAGCAGGATGAGCTATTATGTCTTCATAGTCCTGATCATCAGTTTGTTGGCAGCGTGAGTTATTACTATTCCAAATATTGTACATTATCTCATAGATTGCTAACTTTTTGGCAGCATGAGCTATAACTCCTGCTCATCGTTTTGATTCATACATTTGATCACTTCATCGAGCATGAGTCACGTGAGTTGATGAGTAGCGTGATTCATGTATAGTATCCACGTAAGTATCGCGCGTGACCCGTCTATATCGTGAGTGGGCGTGAGTAGGTATGAAAAGTCACTCACGCACACCTCTAGCATGAAGTTGAAGGGGGACTCAACCCAACTATTGAAGAAATAATCAGACCATAAATATGGAAGAAAAAATCATGGAATATTTGCAATAATTAAAAATTATTCCAAATTTTGGGCATGGGCTAATATAGAATAGTTTGAAGTTGGAATTTAACCCAACCCATCCACAAAAGGATTTTGGATTCGATTTTTTTGTTATATGAGGGATGGTATGAAGTTGAAGATTAACACAACTTAACTATTTGGATTAAGCTTCAACTTCACACTTAATAATTTGAAGTAGAAGCTCAACCCAACTCAACCATAGAAGGAAACCTTTATACCACCCCTCATATTAGACGGTGTGATGTTAGAACTCAACCCAATCCAAATATAGAAGAAAAAGTCTATATAGGTTAAGCTTCAACTTCATATCATTTAATATGAGGAATGTTATGGGTTGGGTGAGGTTGGTTGCGTTCGGTTTTTGTTGAGCTTGATTTGGTTAAGTTGGCTTGAACTCCAACATCATACTATTCAATATGAAGGATAATATGAAGCTGAAACTCAACCCAACCCAATTCAGTCCATAATATTCTCCAAAACCATGGACCAATACAACCTTTGGAAATAAATTCTGCAAGTGTCATGTCGATTTCTTCATTACACATTTCGGCTTCATTACACACTTCAATAATAATTAGTTCGTTTGTCTATGTCTTATGTCTTTTTACATAAAATGATAACAATTGATTCTATACATCTTTGCGTTGCTTAATCAATGTAAATCAATTAAAAAATACTGAAAAAAGAGATGTCTATATAAACCCCAATCTTTCCACTTCTAAGTCTAGTGTTAATTCTAGTTTTCTTCGTTAGATCTAACTCTAGATCTAGAACTAGAAGCATTCGGGTTTAGCAGTATATTTTTCAAGATGGCTAAACCCGGATGTTCTAGTTCTAGATCTAGTGTTAGTTCTAGTTTTACTTGAGTTCAAATATACAGAGTTGGGTTGAATTGAATGTAAATCTTTCCACTTCCAGGTCTAGTGTTAGTTCTTGTTTTATATCATTAGATCCAACTGTAGATCTAGAATTAGAATCATCCGGGTTTAGCCGTCTTAAAGAGACGCATGGCTAAACCCGAATGATTCTATTTCTAGATTTAGTGTTAGTTTTAGTTTTATTTTAGTACAAATATACAAGGTTGGGTTGGATTGAATTTAACTCTGCATTTTTAGAGTTTTTTCAACGAAGGAAGGATTTGAATGGAAGTAAAACTAGAACTAACACTAAAACTAGAACTAACAGCCGTGCGTCTGAAGACGCACGGCTAAACCCAAAACTTTCCACTTCTAGGTCTAGTGTTAGTTCTAGTTTTATATCATTAGATCCAACTCTAGACCTAGAATTAGAATTATCCGGGTTTAGCCGTCTTAAAGAGACGAACGGCTAAACCCGGATAATTCTATTTCTAAGTCTAGAGTTAGATCTAATGATATAAAACTAGAACTAATACTAGATGCACGGTTCAATCCAAATCTTTCCACTTCTAGGTCTAGTGTTAGTTCTAGTTTTATATCATTAGATCTAACTCTAGATCTAGAATTAGAATCATCCGGGTTTCGCCGTCTTAAAGAGACGCATGGCTAAACCCGAATGATTCTATTTCTAGATTTAGTGTTAGTTTTAGTTTTATTTTAGTACAAATATACAAGGTTGGGTTGGATTGAATTTAACTCTGCATTTTTAGAGTTTTTTCAACGAAGGAAGGATTTGAATGGAAGTAAAACTAGAACTAACAGCCGTGCGTCTGAAGACGCACGGCTAAACCCAAAACTTTCCACTTCTAGGTCTAGTGTTAGTTCTAGTTTTATATCATTAGATCCAACTCTAGACCTAGAATTAGAATTATCCGGGTTTAGCCGTCTTAAAGAGACGGACGGCTAAACCCGGATAATTCTATTTCTAAGTCTAGAGTTAGATCTAATGATATAAAACTAGAACTAATACTAGATGCACGGTTCAATCCAAATCTTTCCACTTCTAGGTCTAGTGTTAGTTCTAGTTTTATATCATTAGATCTAACTCTAGATCTAGAATTAGAATCATCCGGATTTCGCCGTCTTAAAGAGACGCATGGCTAAACCCGAATGATTCTATTTCTAGATTTAGTGTTAGTTTTAGTTTTATTTTAGTACAAATATATAAGGTTGGGTTGGATTGAATTTAACTCTGCATTTTTAGAGTTTTTTCAACGAAGGAAGGATTTGAATGGAAGTAAAACTAGAACTAACACTAGACCTAGAAGTGGAAAGTTTTGGGTTTAGCCGTGCGTCTTCGGACGCACGGCTAAACCCGAATCTTTTCACTTCTAGGTCTAGTGTTAGTTCTAGTTTTATATCATTAGATCCAACTCTAGACCTAGAATTAGAATTATCCGGGTTTAGCCGTCTTAAATAGACGAACGGCTAAACCCGGATGATTCTATTTCTAAGTTTAGAGTTAGATCTAATGATATAAAACTAGAACCAACACTAGATGCACGGTTCAATCCAAATCTTTCCACTTCTAGATCTAGTGTTAGTTCTAGTTTTATATTATTAGAACCAACTCTAGACCTAGAATTAGAATCATCCGGGTTTAGCCGTGTTAAAGAGACGAACGGCTAAACCCGGATGATTCTATTTCTAAGTCTAGAGTTAGATCTGATGATATAAAACTAGAACTAACCAAACTTTCCAAATTCAAGTATGATACACAGAAATGCTTACTGATTACAATAAACATTAACAATTTTTTTCATCGATCTCTAAAGTGAGGGGCCTCGACATCTAGCACAGATAATAATTGAGATGTTTTCCAGAAAATGTAAAAAAATTATTATTAAAGCAACTATAAATATGATATATAATGATAATAAATATGAGTAATATTTAATCAAAGTCGAAAAATTGAAAATAATAGATTTTGGTGTTTCTCAGAGTGTCAAAGATGTCAAAGATACCAAAAGCTAGAAAAAGATTGCTAAGAAAGAGAACGAAAATATCGTTTCGAATAACGTTTCGTTACGAATAAATCGTGACTCACGTAATTTGCACATCTTTTCTCATTTGAACATCCCACGTATTTTTTGTGCTAAGATAAGTTTGAAATATTAGTACTAAATTTTTTTCTCTCTTTGTAACTCGATTCGGGGACGTACTGTATATTATACAGGTGTTCAGAAATTGGCGGATAATCATTAAAATGTACCATGCTTCATTCGTGTTCAGGTTCTCAAAGTACGCATATAATGTGTCCATAAATAATAATTCGTATTCAATATCTGTTGAATAACCAGTTTTTTTTGTTAAAAATAATTTTTTTTTAGGTCTATCAGCATTTATCAGCTTAATTTAGGGTTTTACAACAAGCAATAATATTTTTCTGCTAACACTATCTCTATTTACTCTTTTATGATAACGAGAATATTAATATGATTAAATTTTCTCCGTTAATTATTTATTTTGTTTATTTCATTCATTTTATTTACATCCCTTTTTTATATTCTCAACTACTTAGTGAAATTGGTCCCGGGGTAAAACCGAATGATTTATATAAAAGAAAATTCTAGAACATATTTCACCCCCTTAAATCAAATTGAATCCCTTGACCTGGCGCACACATTCCCGCATCCGCGGCAATTTTTTTCGGCCCTTTTCCTGGCGTCCCTTTGACGGTGCCCACTTTATTATTGGCCGCGATTGGCCGATATAAATTCCTGCAGAAGCCTCAAACAAACGCGCTCCCCCCGAGCTCACCGCAAAACCCTCTTTCCACCCTCGATTCCCTGAACAACCCCCCAAACACTCGGTAACGATAACGGTGACAAACGAACGACGCGACGCGATGGAAAACAAAAATACGTCGCCTTCCACGGTCGACTGGCTGTCTCATATTTTTATTACGCGTATCGCTCCGGGAACAGGACCGTACCCGGCATATCACGTCCTTCGTTCGGAGATAAATCGAATTTTTCCGGGAAGTCAAACTGACGCTGCGGTGTTCCCGCGGGACTTGATTCGCGGTGACTAGATGCGGACGAGAGGGTGGCTAGAGGCTTAGGGGGGTGGGGGGTAACATCCCTTTCCATCACGTCGTAAATATTTATCAAGGAAAGTATAGGAACCACCACGCCTCCTCCTATCGAGACGTGAATGAATGGTATCACAAAAAGAAGTGATTTGTTGAGCTCATATATGAAATAGATTCCTTTTTTTGCATTTTCATATCAGAAACAAAGCTCCACGGATTCATCTCACTTCCATACTTCCATAGGCAGAAATTTTATATGACTCGCGATTTCATAAAGTTAATTTAAAAATGTATTTCAAATCAAAATAAATAAATAATGAAGTTATCAAAGGAAATATAAACTAAGCAGTTTTATGTACAAATTTAATTAAAAACATGGAGAACACGACGTGCATTGTTGTTATGGGTTGTGAGGAAAATGAAAGCGTTGAGTTCTAAAAGCGCATTGTTAGCTTTAAAGCATGATGAAAGCATGATTCGTTAAGAGACATAATAGATATTGGTTATTGATTCTATTAACTTACTAACATCATATACAGGGTGAGTCAATAGTGTGAGGACGGAAGATTGTGGCCTTACTGTTGGAAATAAAGAAAGTGTTTTTGTGTCATCATAGATTATAATCAAAGCTGCATCGACTAAAATTATTTTCAACTATACAGGGTGTTTCACAATTCCAGAACCCTAGTCAACTTCATTTATTTAAATGGAACCCTATACATCTTTTTAGATATGTTGATTACCTGTCTTAAATGCTATAAATGCGTATCTTGTTTTCAAATTTTGAATGCAAGGTTACCAAGTTATTAATCATTTTGTGCAAATTTTTGAAAAATATTGTGGTGACTTAAAATTCATTATCACCATTATTATTAAATATTGAAGATTTTTTTCAATGCCTCAGAAGGCTTTATTAATTATTTTACATTTTTGTTAAGCATACGGTATATCTAACATGTGTACTTTTTGAGATAATTACACTATTTCAAATATGTCGGCATAAACTTGATTTTTCACAAGAAATAGACTATGAAGAAGACAATTTTAAGCAAATGCAAGTAAGTTTATTTCGTAAAAGATGGAAAAGTATGGATCTGTGCACAGACCATAGTATGAAGAAAACAACTTTTCAAAAATTCTATTTAAGCATGTTGGAAAAGTGCTGAGACCACATTCTTTGTCAAACGTCTCGTAAAACATCTTCTAGAAGTTTTGGCAATTGATTTTTTAAGAAATTCAAAAAGATTTTCCATTGACGATTGCCTCGAAGAAATACGATCTGATCAAATAAGATTTTAGAATCCCTACCCAGATAGTTTAACACCATTGTTGTTAGTGGGCTACTTCTCATATAAATTAACTGTTAACCATATCGTAGTAATGAAGATTAAGGCGGTTAACATAGTTATTTTTACAAAACATCGCTTATTTGCTGTATAGAAGATTATCATAAAAATTACGTGGTTGTTGATCTTTTTCTAATACCCATTTCTAAAATTCTAGTCTTTTTTTAACTGAATATGTACCCATGTATACTTCTTCATCTTCTACAAAATAGACGCACTTGTATTTGTTTAAAAATTTCTTCTTCATAGTTTATTTCTTGTGAAAAAATCATTTTTATGCCGACATTTTTGAAATAGTATAATTATCTTAAAAAGTACGCATGTTAGATATACCATATGCTTAACAAAAATGAAAGGTAATTAATAAAGCCTTCTCAGGCATTGAAAAAATATGGGGTGTTCCATTTAAAATAAAGTTATGGTCCCTCAAACATTCCATAAATTAACCGGTTCTAGTAACCACCCGGTATAATATTACCCAATAGTATTAGTGGCGTTAGAAAGACCCAAGCTTTGTTTATCGATATGCCAAATTATAATCTTTAATATTTAATAACAATGCTGATAACGAATTTTAAGTGATCACATGATTCTTCAAAAATGTTCACAAAATAATTAATAACTTGGGAATTAATTTGTATATGTGAAAAGATACATAGGATTCCATTTAAAAAATGAAGTCGAATACGGGCCTGGAATAGTGAAACGCCCAGTATAGTTGAAAATAATTTTACCGATGCAGCTTTGATAATAATGTAAGATGACATAAAAACATTATTTTTATTTTCAACGGTAAAGCCACAATCTTCCGTCCCCGCACTATTAACTCACCCTGTATAAAGAAACGATTTAAGACGAAATCGGTCCTTGTATATCTTAGTAAATATATAGTCTTCTATATAAGACGATTATATTCTCACTCCGCCGAGGTCGTTTGCGGGCAAGGCGCTACAACCTTCCAAAATAGACGGTTTTCTGTTGATATTTTAGATACAGCGCTCCGCCCGCAAGCGACCTCGACGACTTGAGACGAAATCGTTCCTTGTATGTCTTAGTAAATATACAAAGTCCATTTTATTCTCACTCCGCCGAGGTCGCTTGCGGGCAAGACGCCACAATCTTCCAAAATGAACGATTTTATGTAAACATTTCAAATCCAGCGCCTCGCCCGCAAGCGACCTCAGCGATTTGAGGCGAAATCGTTCCTTGTATGTCTTAGTAAATATACAAAGTCGATTTTATTCTCACTCCGCCGAGGTCGCTTGCGGGCGAAGCGCTACAATCTTTTCCAGAATGAATGATTTCATGTAAACATTTCAAATCCAGCGCATCGCCCGCAAGCGACCTCGGCGATTTTAGGCGAAATCGTTTCTTGTATGTCTTAGTAAATATACAAAGTCGATTTTATTCTCACTCCGCCGAGGTCGCTTGCGGGCGAGGCGCTGCAATCTTCCAAAATGGACGATTTTCTGTTGATATTACAACACAGCGCCTCGCCCGCAAGCGACCTCGGCGATTTGAGGCGAAATCGTTCCTTGTATGTCTTAGTAAATATACAAAGTCGATTTTATTCTCACTCCGCCGAGGTCGCTTGCGAGCGAAGCGCCACAATCTTCCAAAATGAACGATTTTATGTAAACATTTCAAATCCAGCGCCTCGCCCGCAAGCGACCTCAGCGATTTGAGGCGAAATCGTTCCTTGTATGTCTTAGTAAATATACAAAGTCGATCTTATTTTCACTCCGCCGAGGTCGCATGCGGGCGAGGCGCCACAATCTTCCAAAATGAACGATTTTATGTAAACATTTCAAATCCAGCGTCTCGCCCGCAAGCGACATCGGCGACTTGAGGCGAAATCGTTCCTTGTATGTCTTAGTAAATATACAAAGTCGATTTTATTCTCACTCCGCTGAGGTCGCTTGCGGGCGAAGCGCCACAATCTTCCAAAATGAACGATTTTATGTAAACATTTCAAATCCAGCGCCTCGCCCGCAAGCAACATCGGCGACTTGAGGCGA
Organism: Onthophagus sagittarius; assembly: GCA_036711965.1. NCBI lineage: Eukaryota > Metazoa > Arthropoda > Insecta > Coleoptera > Scarabaeidae > Onthophagus > Onthophagus sagittarius. The sequence goes on along the minus strand of JASERS010000010.1, from coordinate 16,486,807 downwards.
AATCGTTCCTTGTATGTCTTAGTAAATATACAAAGTCAATTTTATTCTCACTCCGCCGAGGTCGCTTGCGGACGAGGCGCTGCAATCTTTCAAAACGGACGATTTTCTGTAAACATTTCAAATCCAGCGCCTCGCCCGCAAGCAACATCGGCGACTTGAGGCGAAATCGTTCCTTGTATGTCTTAGTAAATATACAAAGTCAATTTTATTCTCACTCCGCCAGGTCGCTTGCGGGCGAGGCGCTGCAATCTTCCAAAACGAACGATTTTCTGTTGATATTGCAACACAGCGCCTCGCCCGCAAGCGACCTCGGCAACTTGAGTCGAAATCGTTCTTTGTATGCCTTAGTAAATATACAAAGTCTCTTATAAGACGTAATAATAAATGAAATATTCAAAACGTCGAAGAAAATTATATTTTATTGTTCTGGACTACCGAGTTTCGAAGCAATTACTTCGTCTTCAGGTCGTTTAAGACAATGAATTTCCTTACTTTTATGTAAACATGGAATATCAAAATAAAACTTAAAAAACAATATTCAAACTAGACACAAATTGAAATCAATCAAATTAAAAAACATTTACTGTCAAAAATCTTCTAACGCTGTATTGAACATTTAACAGAACTTCGGATAACATCGAAACGTCAACTGTAGAGGTTGTGTTTACATGTGTTGACTCGAAAACAAGATAATATGGTCCGTGAAACATCCAAAAACAACAAAAAAACTCTTGAAACCGAAAAAAATCAAACCTTAGTGCCGATTTTATCTGTCGTTAAAATAAAACTTATGGAGTAAAGACACAGTTTTTTGTAACATAAAATGGCATTGAATACATGAACTGGAATTACATAATTTTAAACGAACAATCATGAAGTTAGAAAACAGAGTTTTTTCTTTTTTAAATTTCTTTGCGCGGCAAATTGTCTGAATTAAAAAATTGTTATTATTATCTTCATAATTTATTTTAGGTAATTTAAATGTGTAAAAATATGAGCAGGATTTACGTCCGTGAGATCATTCATTAAGTTTTCTCCTTCGTTTTTATGTTTATAAATCTCTAATTAGTATAGATCCATCTTCTTTGATTTCTTCAGAATATGTAGTAATTGTATTGAATCCATGTTTATTGTATGTTTGTTGTTATTGGTATGTTTGTAAACTGAAGAGTTGTTATTATTTTTGTGCTCTTTTAACCTAGTTCTTATACTTCGTCCTGTCTGTCCAATATATATATGGTCACAATTACTACAACTTATTTTGTAGACGCCGCTGTTTTGTTCTTTTTCTGTCTTCTTTGCAGTTGATTAAGCTGTTTTTCAGTTTTAGATTATCTCTGTAGACGATGTTTATATTAAATTAAAGTTTTTGTTTTGTACCTTGTTGCATAGGTTCTGGATGAAATCTATACTATAATCATTACTCAGCGCCAGTTTCAAAATAAATTTTATTTCTTCTGTAAAATGGTGTAATGAGAGAGGTGTGTTGGTTAATCTATTAAATAGAAAACGGAATGCGGCTATTTTGTGGTTTATATCGTTGTATGAGATTTTGGGGATAATCGTGTCTGTTGTAGTTGGTTTATGAAATATTTTGAAGTCTATCTTATTTTCTTTTAAGTTCTTAATTAGAGTGATGTCTAAAAAGTTTAATTTGTCATCTTTCTCCTATTCTATAGTGTATTCTAGATTGCCCAAATTATTAAGAAGATTATGCAGTGCTATAAGACCGGCATCTGCACCGTTATAGATTATTAAGATGTCATCCACGTATCTACAGTATAGGGAAATATTATTGGTGAAAACTTCATATTTATTTGAAAAAAGTTCTGTTTCTAGGGAATCTACATAGATATCAGCCAAAAGACCGGATAGTGAGGAACCCATGGGTAGACCGATGGGCATTTCATGGTATTTGTCTTCCATCTATCCTATCAATGTATCCAATCTATCCTTCTGTTAAATGTTTAATACAGCTTTAGAAGATTTTTGACGGTAAATGTTTTTTAATTTGATTGATTTTAATTTGTGTCTAGTTTGAATATTGTTTTTTTAAGTTTTATTTTGATATTCTATGTTTACATAAAAATAAGGAAATTTATTGTCTTAAACATGTCTCTTTGTAGCGTACGACCTGAAAACGAAGTAATTGCTTCGAAACCCGGTAGTCGAGAACAATAAAATATAATTTTCTTCAACATTTTGAATATTTCATATATTATTATAATTTTGAAGAAATAATGGAGAATTTCATAACTTCAAATCTTAGTAAATATACAGTCTCCTGTATAAACGATTATATCCTCACTCCGCCGAGGTCGCTTGCGGGCGAGGCGCTACAATCTTCCAAAATGAACGATTTTATATAAACATTCCAAATCCAGCGCCTCGCCCGCGATTTGAGGCAAAATCGTTCCTTATATTTCTTAGTAAATATAAAAAGTCTCCTATAACACGATTTTATTCTCACTCCGCCGAGATCGCTTGCGGGCGATTCGCTACAATCTTCCAAAATGAACGATTTTATTGAAACATTTTAAGTCCAGAGTCTCGTCCGCAAACGATCTCGGCGATTTGAGGCAAAATCGTTCCTCATATTTCTTAGCAAATATACAAAGTCTCCTATAAGACGATTTTATTCTCACTCCGCCGAGGTCGCTTGCGGGCGAGGCCCACATTCTTCCAAATGTAAACATTTCAAATCCAGCGCCTCGCCCGCAAGCGACCTCGGCGATTTGAGGCGAAATCGTTCCTTGTATGTCTTAATAAACATACAAAGTCTCCTATAAGACGATTTTATTTTCACTCCGCCGAGGTCGCTTGCGGACGAGGCTAACATTCTTCCAATATGGACGATTTTATGTAAATATATCAGGGCCAGCGCCTCACCCGCAAGCGACCTCGGCGATTTGAGGCGAAATCGTTCCTTGTATGTCTTAATAAACATACAAAGTCTTCTATAAGACGACTTTATTTTCACTCCGCCGAGGTCGCTTGCGGACGAGGCGTCACAATCTTCCAAAATGACCGATTTTATGTAAATATTATAAATCCAACGCCTCGCCCCCAAGCGACCTCGGCGATTTGAGGCGAAATCGTTCCTTGTATGTCTTAGTAAATATACAAAGTCGATTTTATTCTCACTCCGCCGAGGTCGCTTGCGGGCGAGGCGCCACAATTTTCCAAAATGAACGATTTTATATAAACACTTTAAGTCCAGCGCCCGCCCGCAAATGATCTCGGCGATTTGAGGCAAAATCGTTCCTTATATTTCTTAGTAAATATAAAAAGTCTCCTATAACACGATTTTATTCTCACTCCGCCGAGGTCGCTTGCGGGCGATTCGCTACAATCTTCCAAAATGAACGATTTTATTGAAACACTTTAAGTCCAGCGCCTCGCCCGCAAACGATCTCGGCGATTTGAGGCAAAATCGTTCCTTATATTTCTTAGTAAATATACAAAGTCTCCTATAAGACGATTTTATTCTCACTCCGCCGAGGTCGCTTGCGGGCGAGGCCCACATTCTTCCAAAATGTACGATTTTATGTAAACATTTCAAATCCAGCGCCTCACCCGCAAGCAACATCGGCGATTTGAGGCGAAATCGTTCCTTGTATGTCTTAATAAACATACAAAGTCTCCTATAAGACGATTTTATTTTCACTCCGCCGAGGTCGCTTGCGGACGAGGCTAACATTCTTCCAATATGGACGATTTTATGTAAATATATCAGGGCCAGCGCCTCGCCCGCAAGCGACCTCGGCGATTTGAGGCGAAATCGTTCCTTGTATGTCTTAATAAACATACAAAGTCTCCTACAAGACGATTTTATTTTCACTCCGCCGAGGTCGCTTGCGGACGAGGCGTCACAATCTTCCAAAATGACCGATTTTATGTAAACATTTTAAATCCAACGCCTCGCCCGCAAGCGACCTCGGCGATTTGAGGCGAAATCGTTCCTTGTATGTCTTAGTAAATATCAAAGTCTTCTATAAGGCGATTTTATTCCCAAAAATCATCAAGGAAACTCTAAAAGTATGTTTGAAAGTTATGTTTGAAAATTACCTTCAACGGTGACATTTTTCTTTCTTTTTCAGAATTTATTCTCATTCGAAATTCCTTGAATATGATGTTTTGGAGGAGATGTTGCTGCATTGAGCATCGTTCCTAATAACATCAATCCATAGAAAGATAATGCATAGTAGATAAGAGATTTCTTGAATGAATATTGGCTGAGATAACACTTATAATTATTGATACTGCCTTTCAGAAGCATTGATATGTTTATCAGACGTAATATTACTTCAAGAAGACTTGAACTGAAACTAAAGAATTAGGTGAGTGTATATTTTTATTTATTTTTATAGGGAAATTTAAATCTGGGTATTCAGTCAATTTGTACTGATAATATTTCTATTGTCGCCGTTGCTATTGAAAATGTTGGGACGATGAGCGGAAAACTCAGGTTAGATGCGGCGCTCGTAGATTTTCAATATTATCATAGAAAACAGGTTTAGGGTACGTGACTGGAAATATTCCGTCGAAGAATACACACGTTCCGAGCGCGATACGCCGAGTCGGGCATATATTTTTCATCCCCGGTTGATTCCACAGAGCAAAATTGTCCCGGGGCGAAACTCTGTAGTGCTAAGCCTCAAGGTACCAACCCAAAAATAAAAGTAAAACGCTTTCTTAGAAAGAAAATGTATGAATTTCATATGCGAATATCGTACGGGGGAGCGTCTTTCCTCCTTCTTTCTCTATCTAAATTACGTAGTGAGCATCCGGGCGAAACTCCCAAAAACAATAAAAACAATGGGCCCCTCGTATTTCTCTCGACCTGCCAAGTAGTAGTCGCCCATAACTCAACCCAATGGGTCCTAGACTTAAGGGCGTATATAGGGCCACGTTATATATTCGACCCGTTTCGCCGCTTATTGCCAGCATTGTCTTTATTCACGACCGTAAAAAGATGCGGCGCGAATTTTAAAAAGTCCTACGATGTCGCCCAAACCGTAAAGTGCCGCGATATACGACCGCCAAAGACAACATTCCCGCTTACTGTCATTGCTTTCATCGTAATTTTCCCAACCTAATCTCTTTAAAGCCTTTAACTTTAACTTTCTTTCACTTTAACCAATCTTTGTTACGTCGCCGTCGCCTAATCTGTTTGAACAAACTGAGTAAGTGAAAATCCCAAACGCAAACAACCAACGTTTCACCTTCAATCTTGAGCTTCTAGTTCGCCCGGTACGTTGCTAGAGTTAATTGAAGGGTACTTAAACGACACACTTCCGGCGTTGTTAATCAAGCAACTCTAGGTACTACGGAAGCTCCGCGTTAGCTTGCGACGTCTACATTTTAAAATTTTAAACTTCAAAACGCGTCGTGTTTTGATCGATAATCGACCTCGAAGAAACATCGCATGTCGTCAACAACTTTACTTGTCCGCAAACCCTTAAGTTATTGCGACAAGATTAATGGGAACGGAAGAACGAAGTCACCCCCAGGAAACGGCCGGGCGTGATTGAATTATAAATTGAACAAATATCCTTTGAAAGGGCCCGACACAATAATGGCGTTGGATAAAAATACGTCAAATAAAAGGGTATGAAAGGGATATCGTTAAAAGTAACTAAATTGCGAAGACTTCGAAAGAGGTTTCGAATCGGACTGGGCCGAGTTTAAATTAGCTTTGTAGTTTTGAGGCATTGTTGGGTACAGGCTGCGGGCAATTGTAAGTTTGCTGAAGGTGAATTGTTAATTGGACCCAATCCTAAAGTACGTGTAGTTATGGTTATATCACAATGGGAGGAAACTTTATACACGCCCGAGTGATTAAACACAAGAGGTAAAGGTCTTTGCAAAAGTTTTGTCTGCCAAATATCTAACAATACCACATTATAATGTACTTACCGAATATCTACGTAGTCAGATAACATTAAATTTGTCAATTATTCGATATTCGCAATAATAAGTAACTCAAGATACTTAATAGATGATTTTAATGATGATTCTAAATGGTGCTGGTAAATAACAAAATTCTGTTAGGAAATCAAATGTTAGACGATTAGATAGTACCAACAAATGTTAGTAGAAGACCGAGTAATATTAGCAAAAGATTAGATGTTATTAAGATAAGAGTAGATAATAGCTAAGAAGCCTATCTTAGCTAATAATAGCTAAGATAAGGATCTTTTAAAAGATCCTTTATCTCACTCCGCCGAGGTCGCTTGCGGGCGAGGCGCTACAATCTTCCAAAATGAACGATTTTATTGAAACATTTTAAGTCCAGAGTCTCGTCCGCAAACGATCTCGGCGATTTGAAGCAAAATCGTTCCTTATATTTCTTAGTAAATATACAAAGTCTCCTATAAGACGATTTTATTCTCACTCCGCCGAGGTCGCTTGCGGGCGAGGCCCACATTCTTCCAAAATGTACGATTTTATGTAAACATTTCAAATCCAGCGCCTCACCCGCAAGCGACCTCGGCGATTTGAGGGGAAATCATTCCTTGTATGTCTTAGTAAATATACAAAGTCTCCTATAAGACGATTATAAATAATATGTACTCATGCATATATTATTTAAAGATAAATAAAAATTATGTTATGGTGCTCCACCAAAAGGTACTACACCAAAAATGATATTACAAATCAAAATTGATACCATTAAAGAAAATTATTAAATAGACAAGTTTTGATAAAATAGACATTACCAACGTCTTTCCAACCTCCCCTAACCCTCCCATAAACGTCATTTTGCAAGCTGGCAAAAGCGTGTCTAAAAGAATACAATTATCAAAAGAAAGCTAAATCATAACACAGTCCCGGAAATCAAATTTTAACATTATTATTAATTATTTATTTATTTATTTATTATTATCTATTTTAATTATTATTATTTTATTATTTCTTATCAATGAATTTCTTTGAGAAATCATTAAAAATAGACCACAATTCAGATGTTTTATTTATTTTATTTATTTCATCTATATTTCTAGGCCAACATAGACCTTTACTTAACAATTTATTCTCTAATCTACTTCTATTTTCAAATTTATTAACACACTTAAACAACACATGAACAGAACTTCCAACTTCTCCGCAAGAGCAAAGTAACGATTCCCTTTTACCAATTTTATTGAGGTAATCTTCGAAGTTACCATGTCCAGTTATCAATTCTATCGTTTCTGGATATAGGAAATTCAAAGCAGTGCCAACTTTCGGCATAAACTGGTAAGTCAATCTACCATTCGTCGACTTATCCCATCTTTCCTGCCAAACTCCCATAAAATATTTTCTAATCTTATTCTTAACACTTCGTCTAGAAATAAAATTAAAACCATCATGAGAATTCTCCAGCAAAGATGCTTCCTTAGCCAGTTGATCCGCTCTCTCATTTCCTTTCATACCAGAGTGACCTTTAATCCAATAGAAGTTGATCCTATTCTTATGATCTCTAATCAAATCCCACGTCTCTTTCCGCAGCTGAGTTGGTCTGTTCATATTTTTCAGCCCCTCCAAAACAGAAGCACTATCACTAAATATATCACACAATTCTATATTATTATTAATAACATATTTTAAAGCACAATTAACCACGATTAATTCAGCGTGAAAATTATTACACAAACTACCTAATCTAATTTTTTCACAATAAGTCTCAACACCATCACAAAATACAACAAATGCAGCAAATGCAATTATATACTTATAATTAATTACAAATGCGATTATATACTCACCCCGCCGAGGTCGCTTGCGGACGAGGCGCTACAATCTTCCAAAATGAACGATTTTATTGAAACATTTTAAGTCCAGCGCCTCGCCCGCAAGCGTCCTCGGCGATTTGAGGCAAAATCGTTCCTTGTATGTCTTAGTAAATATACAAAGTCCCCTATAAGACGATCTTATTCTCATTCCGCCGAAGTCGCTTGCGGGCGAGGCGCTATAATCTTCCAAAATGATCGATTTTATTGAAACATGTTAAGTCCAGAGCCTCGTCCGCAAACGACCTCGGCGATTTGAGGCAAAATCGTTCCTTGTATGTCTTAGTAAATATACAAAGTCTCCTATAAGACGATTTTATTCTCACTCCGCCGAGGTCGCTTGCGGGCGAGACCCACATTCTTCCAAAATGTACGATTTTATGTAAACATTTAAAATCCAGCGCCTCGCTCGCAAGCGACCTCGGCGATTTGAGGCGAATCGTTCCTTGTATATCTTAGTAAATACACAAAGTCTCCTATTAGACCATTTTATACTCACTCCGCCGAGGTCGCTTGCGGGCGAGGCGTTACAATCTTCCAAAATGAACGATTTTAAGTAAACATTCAAATCCAGCGCCTCGCTCGCAAGCGACCTCAGCGATTTGAGGCGAAATCATTCTTTGTATGTCTTAGTAAATATACAAAGTCTTCTATAAGACGATTATATACTCACCCCGCCGAGGCCGCTTGCGGACGAGGTGCTACAATCTTCCAAAATGAACGATTTTATTGAAACATTTTAAGTCCAGCGCCTCGCTCGCAAGCGACCTCGGCGATTTGAGGCAAAATCGTTCCTTGTATGTCTTAGTAAATATACAAAGTCCCCTATAAGACGATCTTATTCTCATTCCGCCGAAGTCGCTTGCGGGCGAGGCGCTATAATCTTCCAAAATGATCGATTTTATTGAAACATGTTAAGTCCAGAGCCTCTTCCGCAAACGACCTCGGCGATTTGAGGCAAAATCGTTCCTTGTATGTCTTAGTAAATATACAAAGTCTCCTATAAGACGATTTTATTCTTACTCCGCCGAGGTCGCTTGCGGGCGAGGCCCACATTCTTCCAAAATGTACGATTTTATGTAAACATTTAAAATCCAGCGCCTCGCCCGCAAGCGACCTCGACGATTTGAAGCGAATCGTTCCTTGTATATCTTAGTAAATACACAAAGTCTCCTATTAGACCATTTTATACTCACTCCGCCGAGGTCGCTTGCGGGCGAGGCGTTACAATCTTCCAAAATGAACGATTTTAAGTAAACATTCAAATCCAGCGCCTCGCTCGCAAGCGACCTCAGCGATTTGAGGCGAAATCATTCTTTGTATGTCTTAGTAAATATACAAAGTCTCCTATAAGACGATTATATACTCACCCCGCCGAGGCCGCTTGCGGACGAGGTGCTACAATCTTCCAAAATGAACGATTTTATTGAAACATTTTAAGTCCAGCGCCTCGCCCGCAAGCGACCTCGGCGATTTGAGGCAAAATCGTTCCTTGTATGTCTTAGTAAATATACAAGGTCCCCTATAAGACGATCTTATTCTCATTCCGCCGAAGTCGCTTGCGGGCGAGGCGCTATAATCTTCCAAAATGATCGATTTTATTGAAACATGTTAAGTCCAGAGCCTCTTCCGCAAACGACCTCGGCGATTTGAGGCAAAATCGTTCCTTGTATGTCTTAGTAAATATACAAAGTCTCCTATAAGACGATTTTATTCTCACTCCGCCGAGGTCGCTTGCGGGCGAGGCCCACATTCTTCCAAAATGTACGATTTTATGTAAACATTTAAAATCCAGCGCCTCGCCCGCAAGCGACCTCGACGATTTGAAGCGAATCGTTCCTTGTATATCTTAGTAAATACACAAAGTCTCCTATTAGACCATTTTATACTCACTCCGCCGAGGTCGCTTGCGGGCGAGGCGTTACAATCTTCCAAAATGAACGATTTTAAGTAAACATTCAAATCCAGCGCCTCGCTCGCAAGCGACCTCAGCGATTTGAGGCGAAATCATTCTTTGTATGTCTTAGTAAATATACAAAGTCTCCTATAAGACGATTATATACTCACCCCGCCGAGGCCGCTTGCGGACGAGGTGCTACAATCTTCCAAAATGAACGATTTTATTGAAACATTTTAAGTCCAGCGCCTCGCCCGCAAGCGACCTCGGCGATTTGAGGCAAAATCGTTCCTTGTATGTCTTAGTAAATATACAAAGTCCCCTATAAGACGATCTTATTCTCATTCCGCCGAAGTCGCTTGCGGGCGAGGCGCTATAATCTTCCAAAATGATCGATTTTATTGAAACATGTTAAGTCCAGAGCCTCTTCCGCAAACGACCTCGGCGATTTGAGGCAAAATCGTTCCTTGTATGTCTTAGTAAATATACAAAGTCTCCTATAAGACGATTTTATTCTTACTCCGCCGAGGTCGCTTGCGGGCGAGGCCCACATTCTTCCAAAATGTACGATTTTATGTAAACATTTAAAATCCAGCGCCTCGCCCGCAAGCGACCTCGACGATTTGAAGCGAATCGTTCCTTGTATATCTTAGTAAATACACAAAGTCTCCTATTAGACCATTTTATACTCACTCCGCCGAGGTCGCTTGCGGGCGAGGCGTTACAATCTTCCAAAATGAACGATTTTAAGTAAACATTCAAATCCAGCGCCTCGCTCGCAAGCGACCTCAGCGATTTGAGGCGAAATCATTCTTTGTATGTCTTAGTAAATATACAAAGTCTCCTATAAGACGATTATATACTCACCCCGCCGAGGCCGCTTGCGGACGAGGTGCTACAATCTTCCAAAATGAACGATTTTATTGAAACATTTTAAGTCCAGCGCCTCGCCCGCAAGCGACCTCGGCGATTTGAGGCAAAATCGTTCCTTGTATGTCTTAGTAAATATACAAGGTCCCCTATAAGACGATCTTATTCTCATTCCGCCGAAGTCGCTTGCGGGCGAGGCGCTATAATCTTCCAAAATGATCGATTTTATTGAAACATGTTAAGTCCAGAGCCTCTTCCGCAAACGACCTCGGCGATTTGAGGCAAAATCGTTCCTTGTATGTCTTAGTAAATATACAAAGTCTCCTATAAGACGATTTTATTCTCACTCCGCCGAGGTCGCTTGCGGGCGAGGCCCACATTCTTCCAAAATGTACGATTTTATGTAAACATTTAAAATCCAGCGCCTCGCCCGCAAGCGACCTCGACGATTTGAAGCGAATCGTTCCTTGTATATCTTAGTAAATACACAAAGTCTCCTATTAGACCATTTTATACTCACTCCGCCGAGGTCGCTTGCGGGCGAGGCGTTACAATCTTCCAAAATGAACGATTTTAAGTAAACATTCAAATCCAGCGCCTCGCTCGCAAGCGACCTCAGCGATTTGAGGCGAAATCATTCTTTGTATGTCTTAGTAAATATACAAAGTCTCCTATAAGACGATTATATACTCACCCCGCCGAGGCCGCTTGCGGACGAGGTGCTACAATCTTCCAAAATGAACGATTTAATTGAAACATTTTAAGTCCAGCGCCTCGCTCGCAAGCGACCTCGGCGATTTGAGGCAAAATCGTTCCTTGTATGTCTTAGTAAATATACAGTCTCCTATAAGACGATTTTATTCTCACTCCGCCGAGGTCGCTTGCGGGCGAGGCCCACATTCTTCCAAAATGTACGATTTTATGTAAACATTTAAAATCCAGCGCCTCGCCCGCAAGCGACCTCGGCGATTTGAAGCGAATCGTTCCTTGTATATCTTAGTAAATACACAAAGTCTCCTATTAGACCATTTTATACTCACTCCGCCGAGGTCGCTTGCGGGCGAGGCGTTACAATCTTCCAAAATGAACGATTTTAAGTAAACATTCAAATCCAGCGCCCCGCTCGCAAGCGACCTCAGCGATTTGAGGCGAAATCATTCCTTGTATGTCTTAGTAAATATACAAAGTCTCCTATAAGACGATTATATACTCACCCCGCCGAGGTCGCTTGCGGACGAGGCGCTACAATCTTCCAAAATGAACGATTTTATTGAAACATTTTAAGTCCAGCGCCTCGCCGGCAAGCGACCTCGGCGATTTGAGCCAAAATCGTTCCTTGTATATCTTAGTAAATATACAAAGTCTCCTATAAGAAGATTTTATTCTCACTCCGCCGAGGTCGCTTGCGGGCGAGGCCCACATTCTTCCAAAATGTACGATTTTATGTAAACATTTCAAATCCAGCGCCTCGCTCGCAAGCGACCTCGGCGATTTGAGATAAAATCGTTCCTTGTATATCTTGGTAAATATACAAAGTCTCCTATTAGACCATTTTGTTCTCACTCCGCCGAGATCGCTTGCGGGCGAGGCCCACATTCTTCCAAAATGTACGATTTTATGTAAACATTTCAAATCCAGCGCCTCGCCCGCAAGCGACCTCGGCGATTTGAGGCGAATCGTTCCTTGTATATCTTAGTAAATATACAAAGTCTCCTATTAGACCATTTTATACTCACTCCGCCGAGGTCGCTTGCGGGCGAGGCGTTACAATCTTCCAAAATGAACGATTTTAAGTAAACATTCAAATCCAGCGCCTCGCTCGCAAGCGACCTCAGCGATTTGAGGCGAAATCATTCCTTGTATGTCTTAGTAAATATACAAAGTCTCCTATAAGACGATTATATACTCACCCCGCCGAGGTCGCTTGCGGACGAGGTACTACAATCTTCCAAAATGAACGATTTTATTGAAACATTTTAAGTCCAGCGCCTCGCCCGCAAGCGACCTCGGCGATTTGAGGCAAAATCGTTCCTTGTATGTCTTAGTAAATATACAAAGTCTCCTATAAGACGATTTTATTCTCACTCCGCCGAAGTCGCTTGCGGGCGAGGCGCTATAATCTTCCAAAATGATCGATTTTATTGAAACATTTTAAGTCTAGAGCCTCGTCCGCAAACGACCTCGGCGATTTGAGGCAAAATCGTTCCTTGTATGTCTTAGTAAATATACAAAGTCTCCTATAAAACAATTATATACTCACTCCGCCGATGTCGCTTGCGGGCAAGGCCCACATTCTTCCAAAATTGACGATTTTATGGAAACATTTCAAATCTAGCACCTCGCCCGCCAGCGACCTCGGTGATTTGACGCGGAATCGTTTCTTGTATATCTTGGGAAATATATAAAGTCTTCTATACCCGATTTTATTCTCTGCTAAGATCACAATCATCAAAAATTAACGACTTTGTGTTAATATTTCATATTCAGCTCTTCGAGTGAAGATAAAATCGTCTTATTGAAGACTTTATATATTTACTAAGATATATAAGAAACAGTTGTGAGGGGCTACAATCTTCCAAAATGAACGATTTTTTTGAAACATTTTAAGTCCAGCGCCTCGCCCGCAAGCGACCTCGGCGATTTGAGGCGAATCGTTCCTTGTATATCTTAGTAAATATACAAAGTCTCCTATTAGACCATTTTATACTCACTCCGCCGAGGTCGCTTGCGGGCGAGGCGTTACAATCTTCCAAAATGAACGATTTTAAGTAAACATTCAAATCCAGCGCCTCGCTCGCAAGTGACCTCAGCGATTTGAGGCGAAATCATTCCTTGTATGTCTTAGTAAATATACAAAGTCTCCTATAAGACGATTATATACTCACCCCGCCGAGGTCGCTTGCGCACGAGGTACTACAATCTTCCAAAATGAACGATTTTATTGAAACATTTTAAGTCTAGAGCCTCGTCCGCAAACGACCTCGGCGATTTGAGGCAAAATCGTTCCTTGTATGTCTTAGTAAATATACAAAGTCTCCTATAAAACGATTATATACTCACTCCGCCGATGTCGCTTCCGGGCGAGGCCCACATTCTTCCAAAATTGACGATTTTATGGAAACATTTCAAATCTAGCACCTCGCCCGCCAGCGACCTCGGTGATTTGACGCGAAATCGTTTCTTGTATATCTTGGGAAATATATAAAGTCTTCTATACCCGATTTTATTCTCTGCTAAGATCACAATCATCAAAAATTAACGACTTTGTGTTAATATTTCATATTCAGCTCTTCGAGTGAAGATAAAATCGTCTTATTGAAGACTTTATATATTTACTAAGATATATAAGAAACAGTTGTGAGGGGCTACAATCTTCCAAAATGTTTAGTCATGTTGCACTATGTCCAAGTTATTGTATTTCGGTGATAGAGATAAAACTAATCATACGAAAAATTTTGACTTATTCATTAATGCTCACCGAGATAACACAAATAGAATAATTTTGCAAAATCAAAATTGGTTACACTTGTTTATAAAATAAACTCATATTTAATAAATTCACGAGTCATTTAAAATTAATTAAACACATATATCTGTAAATGCGACATTTGCAAACCCACAAACCAACATATTTTGTATTAATGGTTTAATATTTAGGTTATCATCTAACACGAATAATTTCCGATAAATGTACCAACAAAAACACTGAAAATATTAAAAATTAATTCAAAAATTAACATAGATAATTTTGTTTAAAGTTGTTAATTAGTAGTTGAATTGAATGAAAACAACGTTAGAACATTCATCGCATACATGTTAAAAATGTTAATTATGACCTACACGAAAAAGCTTCCAGTGTGTTTTGGTAAAAATTCTGCAGTGCGAAACTTTGATGGTGGTGCAGTTTTAACACGGCTGCTAAATATTACTTAAAATAAATATTAATTAGAATTTTGTGAAATTCCGGGAAAATATATCATTCCTAACAGACGTCGATTTTAATTCAGTATTCTAATTTCAGCAGAAACGAGGTGCAATAAATCTTTTATCGAGTGGATTCCCAGAAGTTTTGCTTACGATTATTGGGACCGGTTCTTGTAAAGCTTGAAAAGCTCGAGTTCGACGGGGCACTCGTGTTGTCTATTTCTTTTTGGGCAGTAAACTACACGGCGTTTGTACGTGCAAGTCGGATCGACGTGCTGAAACGAGATTATCCGGGACTTCCTTCGGGCAAAAGAAGGAACAGATGGATGGATGGTTCGTGGAAATCCTTCCCATGTAGTGGTCCGATATTCAACATGTCTGGTAGTTTGTCGACGCAGAAACGATCACTACGAGTTACAGTGATATAAATCACGCGGGAACTGTAATTCCATTACTTTGAAATTTTCCTTTCACTTTTTTCCCCGGGTAATATTTTACGTCTATTACGTCGTCTTATCTTTTCAGAGCGTTTCAACAAAGTTCTAAGTAAAATAGAGAACGCCTGCGGCCCTTTTGAGTGGACACGAAAGCAAAAAGTCCCTCGGCCGTCGTCGCGTTATTCGGTTTTGTGCGAGCACAACTTTTAAAAGTTTCGTTTGGGGACGCAACCCGAGATAAACTCCGAAATAGCCAACTTTTTGCCCCACTTTTACGTCCCTCCTCCTTTTACAAAATATACTAGTGTATTTTTCATATTACGTCTTACATTTTTGATATATCTCGAGACGTATTTATCATCGAAAACTTTATTATATCGAATTGAACAAAATTGAATCGATATCTCGTTGGAAACAAGTCGGAACAATGAAAACGCTTGTTCCCAATTTATGCGAAAGTTCGATCATAAAAACGAACGAATCGGGTTTTAGGGATTTTTGGGTAAATTCAAAATCTGATCGGAGACAAATAGCAAAATTGCCTTTCGTTTGTTCATTATACGAATAAATTATACACTTGATTTCGTTCCATTTAAAGCATATGGCTTCGTAATTAATTTTTCGGCGTAACTCATTTAGGGATTGATGCGGGTTGAGAATATGTCAAAGCGGAGGAATTAATGCTATTTGGTATAAACGATATTCGATTAAATGCGAAAAAATTTTAATGGTAATTTATTAAAACATCGATAATTCGAATTAATATCAAAAATATTTAATGCTGTTAGTAGTAATACTAAACTTAGAACTAGAAATGTTGAGATAATTCGAAATATTTGGTTTTAACTGTCTTGACACAGGAGTGATTAATCCAAAATGATATATACAAGGAACGATTTTATCTCAAATCGCCGAGGTCGCTTGCGGGCGAGGCGCTGGTTATGAAATGTTAACACAAAATCGTTCATTTTGGAAATTGTAGCGCCTCGCCCGCAAGCGACCTCGGCGGAGTGAGAATATAATCGTTTATACAGGAGACTGTATATTTACTAAGATATACAAGGAACGATTTCACCTCAAATCGCCGAGGTCGCTTGCGGGCGAGGCGCTGGTTATGAAATTTTAACACAAAATCGTTCATTTTAGAAATTGTAGTGCCTCGCCCGCAAACGACTTCGGTGGAGTGAGAATGTAATCGTTTTATACAAGCAATTTTATATTTAGTAAGATATACAAGGAACGATTTCGCCTCAAATCGCCGAGGTCGCTTGCGGGCGAGGCGCTGGTTATGAAATTTTAACACAAAATCGTTCATTTTGGAAATTGTAGCGCCTCGCCCGCAAGCGACCTCGGCGGAGTGAGAATATAATCGTTTATACAGGAGACTGTATATTTACTAAGATATACAAGGAACGATTTCGCCTCAAATCGCCGAGGTCGCTTGCGGGCGAGGCGCTGGTTATGAAATGTTAACACAAAATCGTTCATTTTGGAAATTGTAGTGCCTCGTCCGTAAGCGACCTCGGCGAAGTGAGAATATAATCGTTTTATACAGAAGGCTGTATATTTACTAAGATATACAAGGAACGATTTCACCTCAAATCGCCGAGGTCGCTAGCGGGCGAGGCGCTGGTTATGAAATATTAACACAAAATCGTTCATTTTGGAAATTGTAGCGCCTCGCCCGCAAGCGACCTCGGCGGAGTGAGAACATAATCGTTTATACAGGAGACTGTATATTTACTAAGATATACAAGGAACGATTTCACCTCAAATCGCCGAGGTCGCTTGCGGGCGAGGCGCTGGGTATGAAATTTTAACACAAAATCGTTCATTTTAGAAATTGTAGTGCCTCGCCCGCAAGCGACCTCGGCGGAGTGAGAATATAATCGTTTATACAGGAGACTGTATATTTACTAAGATATACAAGGAACGATTTCGCCTCAAATCGCCGAGGTCGCTTGCGGGCGAGGCGCTGGTTAAGAAATATTAACACAAAATCGTTCATTTTGGAAATTGTAGCGCCTCGCCCGCAAGCGACCTCGGCGAAGTGAGAATATAATCGTTTTATACAGAAGGCTGTATATTTACTAAGATATACAAGGAACGATTTCACCTCAAATCGCCGAGGTCGCTTGCGGGCGAGGCGCTGGTTATGAAATATTAACACAAAATCGTTTATTTTGGAAATTGTAGCGCCTCGCCCGCAAGCGACCTCGGCGGAGTGAAAATATAATCGTTTATACAGGAGACTGTATATTTACTAAGATATACAAGGAACGATTTCACCTCAAATCGCCGGGGTCGCTTGCGGGCGAGGCGCTGGGTATGAAATTTTAACACAAAATCGTTCATTTTAGAAATTGTAGTGCCTCGCCCGCAAGCGACTTCGGTGGAGTGAGAATATAATCGTTTTATACAGAAGGCTGTATATTTACTAAGATATACAAGAAACGATTTCACCTCAAATCGCCGAGGTCGCTTGCGGGCGAGGCGCTGGTTATGAAATTTTAACACAAAATCGTTCATTTTAGAAATTGTAGTGCCTCGCCCGCAAACGACTTCGGTGGAGTGAGAATGTAATCGTTTTATACAAGCAATTTTATATTTAGTAAGATATACAAGGAACGATTTCGCCTCAAATCGCCGAGGTCGCTTGCGGGCGAGGCGCTGGTTATGAAATTTTAACACAAAATCGTTCATTTTGGAAATTGTAGCGCCTCGCCCGCAAGCGACCTCGGCGGAGTGAGAATATAATCGTTTATACAGGAGACTGTATATTTACTAAGATATACAAGGAACGATTTCGCCTCAAATCGCCGAGGTCGCTTGCGCGCGAGGCGCTGGTTATGAAATGTTAACACAAAATCGTTCATTTTGGAAATTGTAGTGCCTCGTCCGTAAGCGACCTCGGCGAAGTGAGAATATAATCGTTTTATACAGAAGGCTGTATATTTACTAAGATATACAAGGAACGATTTCACCTCAAATCGCCAAGGTCGCTAGCGGGCGAGGCGCTGGTTATGAAATATTAACACAAAATCGTTCATTTTGGAAATTGTAGCGCCTCGCCCGCAAGCGACCTCGGCGGAGTGAGAATATAATCGTTTATACAGGAGACTGTATATTTACTAAGATATACAAGGAACGATTTCACCTCAAATCGCCGAGGTCGCTTGCGGGCGAGGCGCTGGGTATGAAATTTTAACACAAAATCGTTCATTTTAGAAATTGTAGTGCCTCGCCCGCAAGCGACCTCGGCGGAGTGAGAATATAATCGTTTATACAGGAGACTGTATATTTACTAAGATATACAAGGAACGATTTCGCCTCAAATCGCCGAGGTCGCTTGCGGGCGAGGCGCTGGTTATGAAATATTAACACAAAATCGTTCATTTTGGAAATTGTAGCGCCTCGCCCGCAAGCGACCTCGGCGAAGTGAGAATATAATCGTTTTATACAGAAGGCTGTATATTTACTAAGATATACAAGGAACGATTTCACCTCAAATCGCCGAGGTCGCTTGCGGGCGAGGCGCTGGTTATGAAATATTAACACAAAATCGTTCATTTTGGAAATTGTAGCGCCTCGCCCGCAAGCGACCTCGGCGGAGTGAAAATATAATCGTTTATACAGGAGACTGTATATTTACTAAGATATACAAGGAACGATTTCACCTCAAATCGCCGGGGTCGCTTGCGGGCGAGGCGCTGGGTATGAAATTTTAACACAAAATCGTTCATTTTAGAAATTGTAGTGCCTCGCCCGCAAGCGACTTCGGTGGAGTGAGAATATAATCGTTTTATACAGAAGGCTGTATATTTACTAAGATATACAAGGAACGATTTCACCTCAAATCGCCGAGGTCGCTTGCGGGCGAGGCGCTGGTTATGAAATTTTAACACAAAATCGTTCATTTTAGAAATTGTAGTGCCTCGCCCGCAAGCGACTTCGGTGGAGTGAGAATATAATCGTTTTATACAAGAAATTGTATATTTAGTAAGATATACAAGGAACGATTTCGCCTCAAATCGCCGAGGTCGCTTGCGGGCGAGGCGCTGGTTATGAAATATTAATACAAAATCGTTCATTTTAGAAATTGTAGTGCCTCGCCCGCAAGCGACTTCGGTGGAGTGAGAATATAATCGCTTTATACAAGAAATTGTATATTTAGTAAGATATACAAGGAACGATTTCGCCTCAAATCGCCGAGGTCGCTTGCGGGCGAGGCGCTGGTTATGAAATATTAATACAAAATCGTTCATTTTAGAAATTGTAGTGCCTCGCCCGCAAGCGACTTCGGTGGAGTGAGAATATAATCGCTTTATACAAGAAATTGTATATTTAGTAAGATATACAAGGAACGATTTCGCCTCAAATCGCCGAGGTCGCTTGCGGGCGAGGCGCTGGTTATGAAATTTTAACACAAAATCATTTATTTTGGAAATTGTAGCGCCTCGCCCGCAAGCGACCTCGGCGGAATGAGAATATAATCATTTTATACGGGCAACTGTATATTTACTAAGATATACAAGGAACGATTTCGCCTCAAATCGCCGAGGTCGCTTGCGGGCGAGGCGCTGGTTATGAAATGTTAACACAAAATCGTTCATTTTGGAAATTGTAGCGCCTCGCCTGCAAGCGACCTCGGCGGAATGAGAATATAATCATTTTATACAGGCGACTGTATATTTACTAAGATATACAAGGAACGATTTCGCCTCAAATCGCCGAGGTCGCTTGCGGGCGAGGCGCTGGTTATGAAATTTTAACACAAAATCGATCATTTTGGAAACTGTAGTGCCTCGCCCGTAAGCGACCTCGGCGGAGTGAGATATAATCGTTTTATACAGGAGACTGTATATTTACTAAGATATACAAGGAACGATTTCGCCTCAAATAGCCGAGATCGCTTACGGGCGAGGCGTTGTATTTAAAATATCACGACTTCGGCGGAATGAGAATATAATCGTGTTATATAGGAAACTATATTTACTAAGATGTACTCTTAACGGAAGATAAACTTCAGAAGACATCTCAAAATCCTCAAGGACCATCATTTTAATCATCTCAAGATAATAACTTTTTAAATTGAAGTTTTTGGTGCAAAGTTTTAAGCTATTTTGAAGAGACAGAGGGCCGCTTTTACAACATCTTGATCCTCTAAATAGTTTAACTCAAAGCTTGTAAAAGTGGGCCAGATAAACATTTTCACGAACAGTCGTGCCATTCCAAAGGCAATTCAGACCTACACGTGCATATCCTACCGTCTGATAAGAAAAGTAAACCTAAAGAGATTTTAAGCCTATCCTTTCATATTGAACAAGTTACAGTTAGAACAATATAAATGTAAATTCTCCGATTGCATCAAAAAAGTTTTATTGACGTCAATTCAAAACTGTATATATAAAGTAACACAAAATCGACAAAATTGGATTACAACTTTTAATCGAATCATGCGATCTCAAAGAAATCTCGTATATAAACTGTAAATAACTGTCTACTCTCGTATACAAAGAGGGAGCCCCAATTCCGCATCCCCAACCGCCCGTAACGATTCCAATTTGTATGTTTTCGCAGACAACGGGGCCTCCGCTATCCCCGTGACAAGCGTCTCCTTGCATCGTGTTTCTGGCATCTTTCGCACATAACATGTTGATTCCTTTGGGATAAAAGAAACCGCATTCCGACTCGGATATCGGTGTCACGTACAAACACTGCAGTTGCTTATTGTAAGGAACGTTTACTTTCGCGGAGTGACCATCCATGTATTTAACGCCTTGGTAACCAAACCCCAACACCAAACTTAAATTACATTTCCCTTCGTTCATCATTTTCTCGTAAACAACGGTATTAGCCAATTTTAAATAGCTGATGGCTTCGTTTTCTCGAATCGGATTCGTTAAACGAATCACGCAAACATCGTGTCGAACATTTCCTCCTTTCCTCGTGTAATTCGGATGTTTGGTCGATTTTAAAACGCGGGATGTTTGGACCATTTTACTTCTTGCGAATGTATTTCCCGCTTCAATTGATACATCATCTTTCGCGCAACAATGAGCTGAGGTTAAAACTATCACACTACTTAATAAAGAACCTTGACACCAAACCGTTTTATCAACATATAAAGTCACCAAGTATGGATACACTTCTGATATGCAGCTGAAACCACCCACGATTCTTAAAGAATCATTTTTTGACTCAACGAAATACAACGTTGTTAAAAGAAAAGTCAAAATCATGATTTATAAAAATTAGGTTACTTAGTTACATCAATATAGCTAAGTTAAGTTTGCTACAAAGATTTTGAAATAATTTAATTAAAATTTTTTCATTTCGAACATAAAGTATCCTAAAAAGACTGATTAAAAAATTAAATAAATCTCTCCTCGCTAACCCTATTAAATAGGAAGCGTAATGAACCCTCCATCTCTTTCAAACCTACCAGAGACGTTTTATGGAGATCTCGTTCAGTTCAGTTACAGTTTTTAAGTTCAATTTTTTTCAGATTTACGATGCAATTGAATGGCGGACCTTTTAGAGGCATGTAATTGTGTTTTTCTTAGCTTAAGCTGAGTTATTACCATTCGTCGAGATTATAATCTCTCCCGCGTTTTTAATTTATTCGACAAAGAGACGGTAATATTCCTATTTGAGTTTGATTTCAGAATGAGTTTAAAGTTTCGATTTAAATTTAAAACAGTTCGAATTTAATAAACGTCAAGAGCAACCTCAAAGTGATTTTTCGCTTCGTTTCAAATGTGTAGTAGTTGACCGTTGAAAGAAATCGAAAAAGTACATTCAAGGAGTTGGAACGTTGATAGATTGGAAAAGTTGCGATGCTCAAAAGAATTCCGCGTTGAGTTGAGAACAAAGGTTTCTTTTGGGACACTCCAAATTTCTTATACTTACAAATTGACATTTAATTATTAAATATTATCCAGATTATTATTATTTAACACTTTCCACTTTTATCAAAATGTTTTTTCGGTACAAAAAATATTCCCCTTAAAAAATTGATCGATATAAAAATTCCTTATTTTAACGTTTCACTTATTGTTAGTATTTATTATAATAAACGCGCGAATCACGTCCGAAATCATCCCGTGCATTTTCAGGGAGGTCCTGAAACGGGACGCGATTTCCCGCGGACTGGATCTTGCTCCATTTCATCCCCACATTTCCACCAAACAACGCCTGCGCGAAATCTAAACGCTACCTACCGACGGCACCAACAAAACAAATTTGATTTATATAAATCAAAAAGTGCGTTTTTTTATGTCAGATTCTATTTGGAATTTAGAATTGTTCCCCAACAACTAATCTAGTAAATGGATTAATTTACAACCAACCACTCCATACATAACTGTCATATTCACGGAGATATTCCTCCAAATTACTTGGCTATTTATGTCAACCAGCATTCGCGTTATGAATCCCTTATGTGCGTGCTAGAACATGTCCGCCGCAGCATCGATGTCAACTCAAGTGTTTAGACGTTGTGGCTAAGTGTACTCATAATAGATGTCGACAGACAAATGTATATTGAAACCACTATGCATCGATTAGAGGGAGCTTTCTAAGAGAATATCGCTCTTGGTCTAATTTGAAAACGATCCGACAACACCCTATTTAATATTTCGTGATTCATATTAGAGATGTAGAGTGATTTTTTGTTCCTATTCATTGTCTATTCCATTGCGGGTCATGCACATCACTCACGTAAATAACATGCAGGATCTTTACTAAGATGTGTAATGAACGATTTCCATACAAATTAAATCTTTTAAAGGATTTTTATCTCACTCCGCCGAGGTTGCTTGAGGCTGAGGCGCTACATCTTCTCATGCTATCTCAGCGATTTGAGACGAATTAATTCCTTAAATATCTTGGGTAAGACATTAAGTCTTTTAAAAAATCTTTTATCTCACACCGCCGAGGTCGTTTGCGGGTGAGGCGCTATAATTTTCCAAAATGATCGATTTTATTGAAACGTTTTAAGTCTAGCGCCTCATCCGCAAACGACCTCGGCGATTTGAGGCGAAATCGTTCGAAATCGAAATCGTCGATTTTATTCTCACTCCGCCGAAGTCGCTTGCGGGCGAGGCGCTACAATCTTTCAAAATGAACGATTCTATGTAAACATTTCAAATCCAGCGTCTCGCCCGCAAGCGACCTCGGCGATTTGAGGCGAAATCGTTCCCTTGTATGCCTTAGTAAATATACAAAGTCTCTTATAAGACGATTATATACTCACTCCGCCGAGGTCGTTTGCGGGCGAGGCGCTACAATCTTCCAAAATGGACGATTTTCTGTTAATATTTTAAGTGCAACGCCTCGCCCACAAGTGACCTCGACAATTTGAGGTAAAATCGTTCCTTGTATGTCTTAGTAAATATACAAAGTCTCCTATAAGACAATTTTATTCTCATTGCGCCGAGGTCGCTTGCGGGCGAGGCCCACATTCTTCTAAAATGGACGATTTTATGGAAACATTTCAAATTCAGCGCCTCGCTCGCAAACGACCTCGACGATTTGAGGCAAAATCGTTCCTTGTATGTCTTAGTAGATATACAAAGTCTTCTATAAGACGATTTTATTCTCACCCCGCCGAGGTCGCTTGCGGGCGAGGCGCTACAATCTTTCAAAATCAACAATTTTATGTAAACATTTTTAAGTTAGGCGTCTCGCCCGCAAGCAACCTCGGCGGAGTGAGAATAAAATCGTCTTATAGGAGACTTTATATATTTACTATGATATACAAGGAACGATTTCGCCTCAAATCGCCGAGGTCGCTTGCGGGCGAGGCGCTAGACTTAAAAATGTTTACATAAAATCGTTCATTTTGGAAGATTGTAGCGCCTCGCCCGCAAGCGACCTCGGCGGGGTGAGAATAAAATCGTCTTATAGAAGACTTTGTATATCTACCAAGACATACAAGGAACGATTTTCCCTCAAATCGCCGAGGTCGCTTGCGGGCGAGGCGCTACAATCTTCCAAAATGGACGATTTTCTGTTAATATTTTAAGTGCAACGCCTCGCCCACAAGTGACCTCGACAATTTGAGGTAAAATCGTTCTTTGTATGTCTTAGTAAATATACAAAGTCTCCTATAAGACAATTTTATTCTCATTGCGCCGAGGTCGCTTGCGGGCGAGGCCCACATTCTTCTAAAATGGACGATTCTCTGTTAATATTTTAAATGCAACGCCTCGCCCACAAGCGACCTCGACAATTTGAGGCAAAATCGTTCCTTGTATGTCTTAGTAGATATACAAAGTCTTGTATAAGACGATTTTATTCTCACCCCGCCGAGGTCGCTTGCGGGGGAGGCGCTACAATCTTCCAAAATGAACGATTTTATGTAAACATTTTTAAGTCTAGCGCCTCGTCCGCAAGCTACCTCGGCGATTTAAGGCGAAATCGTTCCTTGTATATCATAGTAAATATATAAAGTCTCCTATAAGACGATTTTATTCTCACTCCGCCGAGGTCGCTTGCGGGCGAGGCGCTGCAATCTTTCAAAATGAACGATTCTATGTAAACATTTCAAATCCAGCGCCTCGCCCGCAAGCGACCTCGGCGATTTGAGGCGAAATCGTTCCTTGTATATCATAGTAAATATATAGTCTCCTATAAGACGATTTTATCCTCACTCCGCCGAGGTCGTTTCGGGCGAGGCGCTACAATCTTTCTAAATGAACGATTCTATGTAAACATTTCAAATCCAGCGCCTCGCCCGCAAGCGACCTCGGCGATTTGAGGCGAAATCGTTCCTTGTATATCATAGTAAATATATAAAGTCTCCTATAAGACGATTTTATTCTCACTCCGCCGAGGTCGTTTCGGGCGAGGCGCTGCAATCTTTCAAAATGAACGATTCTATGTAAACATTTCAAATCCAGCGCCTCGCCCGCAAGCGACCTCGGCGATTTGAGGCGAAATCGTTCCTTGTATATCATAGTAAATATATAAAGTCTCCTATAAGACGATTTTATTCTCACTCCATCGAGGTCGCTTGTGGGCGAGGCGCAACATTTTCCAAAACAGACAATATTGTTTACTATCTCAAATTCAGGGCGCGTTCAGCGTTTTAGTCTGTCAGATTTGAGACGAATTAATTCCTTAAATGTCTTAACAAGTAAGATAACAAATCTATTTAAAAAGATCTTTTATATCACTTCGACGAGGTTGCTTGCGTGTAAGGCACTCCATCTTCCAAAATGACTGATTTCGTATTAATATCTCAAATACAGCGCCTCATCTATATATGATCTCGACGATTTGAGACGATTTAACCCTTAAATATCTTGGGTAAGATACCAAATTTCTTTTAAAAAATCTTTTATTTCACTCCGCCGAGGTCGCTTGCGAGCGAGGCGCCCCATCTTCCAAAATATACGATTTCGTATAATATCTCAAATTCAGCGCCTCATCTATATATGATCTCGACGATTTGAGACGATTTAACCCTTAAATATCTTGGGTAACATACCAAATCTTTTTTAAAAAATCTTTTCTCACTCCGCCGAGGTCAAACCTCCAAAATGAACGATTCTCTGTTGATATTTCAAATTCAGCGCCTCGCCCGCAAGCGACCTCGGCAATTTGACGCGAAATCGTTTGTTACATATCGCAATAAATATATAAAGTCTCTTACAAGACGATTTTATTCTCACTCCGCAGAGGTCGACGACTTCATATATCTCAAATTCAGCGCTTCGGCCGTATGCGATCCCAGCGATTTGAGACGAATCCATTCCTTGAATGTTTTGGATTAAATATCAAGTCTTACTTATCCATCATTCTATGTTTGGTATCATGGGTCTAGCCTCTCCACCATATCCATCCCACCTCAGTTGCTACTTCCTCATTAGGCTCCTCCTTGCTTCTATCTTTGTCTACTTATCAGTTCTGTGCATATACTCCCTTTCTTCCACCAGTAGGTCCACTCCAATAGCCAGTTTTCTGTTAACTGCTTGTCAATAGCAATCAATAGAGTTTGATGTGGTAAATGATGGTTCAACATTTACTATACGTAATACATTCAGCATAAAGTTAGCTAATTTAGAAGTAGGAGAGTTTTGGAAGGCTGTAATGGGTCGTATAGGCATATTTTCTTTATGTAATTTGGGCAATGAATATAGTTTGGGAATTGTTGGGTTCATGTGTATAAACTTGTTGCTGAAAAAATTATTATTGCCATGAGATTGATTTAGATTTGGGGAAAATTCGATTAGAGTCTCCTTATATTGATTGATTAAATTTTTCGTTTTTCTAATGATTGTATCTAATGGATTTTTGTTTAGTTTCACATAATTATTTTGTTTCATATATTCTTTAGTTTTATGATTATATTTTGGCATTTTCTTTTTTAAGTTTTTCGTGGATTGATTTTATTGTTTTCCAATACGCTAAGTGAGTTTTGTTGATGTTATTCAAGGATTTATCTTTTTCAAGGATTTATCTTAAATAACAACATAATTGAAGGTTTTATATAGGTATGCCGTTGAAACAGGGCACAAAATAAATTATAAAAATGCTAAATTGATACACCATTGCAACAAAGGTTTTAAAATAGATTTGTTGGAAATGTACGAAATCGACAAACACAAAAAAGACAAAAATTTCAATTTATTAAATGATCAAGTAGCACACGTCTACAATCCTTTATTTACGTTTCTCAAAACATAAAATTCAAAATTTAGTTTTGTATCATCTCTTCTTCTCTAAATCAATCCCTTTTACTTTGCTCAAGGAAGATACACCTACAATTTTAACATACAATAAACCTATCCATTTCAAGTTTTCTCTGTATTTGTGTAGTTCGTGTAAGTTGTTCTGTGGAAATGTTTTATATTTTTACTACCATTTTGTAGTATTTTAATATTTTGACGTATGTTTTTAATTTAATTTTATTATTTATTAACTTTTAAAGAAATATTTTGAAAAAAAAAACAAAATATCCACGTTTATATTTGATTTCCAAGTTTAATTTGTAGATTCGGCTGGTGATGTGTTTGTAAAGCTCGAAACCGGTACTAAATAAATAAGCAACATGGATTCAAACAAACAATAGCTGTATTAGTCAATAGTTTACGTTTACTTCTGATCGATCCTACTATGTTAGGCATTATGCTATCTAAGCTATTCTTGTTTAAAACCTTCTCTGTTATTCCACTTACGTGCGCTGTCCTTCTTAAATCTTTGTCTAAATAAACGCCCAGGTATTTATTTAACCATCGGCTGACTTTCAGTATATCACCATCAATGTCCATGTTTTGAAGCTTTCTCATAACCTCCTGAAACGTTTCATCACTGTTTATCATATTCCATAGTGTTGGTTCCAGAATTGATCAGATTGATTTGCAACGTCACCGTTTGATGCAATAATCTTTCTTTCTGATAGATTCGATTTTATCAATTTTGTCAAATATTCGCTTACACTTCCCCTTTCCACCATTGCAAGTATACCTATCCAAAGCGCGGAGTTGAATGCATTTTCGATGTCTAAAATGACCATAACGCACAGTTACGGATGTTGTATGGCTTTAGCCCTTGATACTATCCACATTACATTTCCACATTTTACATCCTTCTAATGGCATCTATCAATTTGGCTTGGAAACCAAATTGATTTTTGTTAAGTGGTTGCCATTCTTCTATATCCCTGTTTAGCCTCTCCCTTATCAACACTTCCATCACACAATACCATAGTATTTTCCAAGCAGATTGGACGGTAAGCTCGATTTTCTTCGACGTCGTTCTTTGATTTCTCAATCTGTATCAATTTTGCAATCTTCCATATCTTGGGAAATATTTTCTCTTTCAGGTAATTATTAAATATTCTTAGACAGATTGTGATATTTTCAGTTCCAATTTTAATCAATATCTTCGACGTAGTATTATCCGGTCCTGATGTTTTCTTTTTCCGAAGCCTTCTTATTGCGGCGACCTCTTCCATTTCAAGTAATGGAACATTCTCGACAGGCATTTGTATTCTGTCCCACTTTATCTGATCATGTTTTGGAAATAATTTTAGAACTTGTTCGTGAACAATACTGTCACGGATAAACTGCTTTTTCCGTTACTTAAGTCGATTTGTTAAAATGAGGTACTTTTCCCAATAAGTATTGTTGTCCATCACTCATATTGATGTCAAACCAAACAAACCCAACCCAAAAACTTCAATGTATCAAGATAAAATCGTCAAGGTGTTCCCAGTCACGATCTAGCACGCACACCACTCACATTAATAATCACGTAAATTGGACATCTTAGTCTGAACACCACCCTAGATCTCGAACTCCAACCCAAGATAAGTCTCGATCTCTCAAATCTGCAATCTTCCCAAAATTCCTTCACCTTGATTAGGAACTTTGCATACTAAAATCCTCAGCACCAGATTCCAGACTCCTTTTTTAAAACTCTTCTCGAAGAATCCCACTGACTCCCAACTCCAGACTTAACATTCTTTTGGGAGATCATCAAAAGAAAACTTCATCCTTCAATTGTGGTATAAAAGATTTCTTCACGGTATAATCGATGTTTGTAAACAAAACTGACCTACTCAACGGTCAGTTTTGTACAGTTTTCAACAACTTATAGTGTTTTGATTTGATGTTGAACGGGAAGATCTTTAACAGGCTGTTACGTCACCGTGTATCTAGTATCTAAACGAGCGCACTTTTGACATGAAAAGTTGTTTTGCGCGAATTCCGAGGCCATTAAACTTTCGCAGTAAAACCGCGGCGAGCTCGCCGAACTTGGCAAGTTATTGATTGGCCAAGGATTGTTTCAAAACTAAAACCGTTCCGCCTCCGGGTAAATTTCAAGTTTTCGTCGTTCTTTCCATCGTCTACGAATTTTCCGCATCGCACGCGCCCGAATGAAAAATTATCGGGAACGCTCCGAGGTTTTGTTATTTACATTCGCGTTCCCCGCATTTCTGCGTTGTGTACTCCCATTATTTGCCACGTAAACGGATTTTCCTATCTGCAAATTTAGCTCCTCTCCTCCTTTACCTCAACCCTTCGGTACGCTTTCCCGCGTCGCCTTTCGGGTCTAACACTAACTTCGTAATTTAGTTAGAAGGACCCCCGCTTGATCAAAGAGCTCATTTGGGCTGTGAGCTTTTTCTATTCTCCAAGTTACTAACTTGACAAAGAAAGAATTTCGTTCAATTCGACAACAAATCAACGAGCTTTTATCGAAGCTTTCTTTTACTAACAAAAAGTTTAATTTAAAAGTTTTTTTCTTAATTATTAATTTCATTTAAATCAATTTGATTGGATCCTTTAAATTTTTTTTATGAACAAACCCAAAGAAATAGCTTCAAAAATAGCCATTAATCAACAAATATTTTTGAACAACTATCATATGATGTGTTTAGAAAAGACCAATATGTGAGAAAATCCTCTACAACGAAAGCAATCATCGATTTGTTTCAGAAAATCATCAATGGTTTCGACGAGCAAAAAAATGCTTCGGTAGAGATGCTGAATTCAGCAAAAAAGAAGTACTTTCGCGATAAAAAGTAATTTTGCATTTGAAACAAGCAAATTCTTCTCTTTCAATCTCGACGTCATCAGTTGAGAGGTTTGTTTTGAAAGATCATCGAGCTCGTTTTGTATAAAACATTGAGGAGTAACTTTCAAAATCAGAACTGATTTCTGATGTGCTTGCTCTGAAATGTCATCTATAAAAGTTTCCAGTTTTTTTCAGGAATAATTGCTGATAGAACTGGAATGTCATCTGAATGCTGATATATCAATTTTCTTCTTCTTATCAATATCATCAGTAAATTTTTTCAATGGATACCTTTCAAAAATACCAATCATCAAACGATTTTTCAACCTTAAGTATTCGACACAGGATTTGCAAACGCAATTAGATGCTCAGGGCCTCTTATTTTTGATGAAATCATCTATTCACCACATATGTCCACAGCAGAAATGAAAAATTCAAATTAATAGTCACAACATCAACGTCTATGCAAAAGCATGATATAATGACATCTAATTTTTTGTTGATTATCCCCGAAACTTGAGTTGGTGACTAAATTTTACCAGCCGATGAGAACTAAACAATTTAAGAGTACTTACAGGTACTCTTAGAGGACATTTTGATCAGTCAACGTTTCACAAAACTCACTTTTGACTCTAATAACTTTTGTGAGACAAGATGGAATCAATAAATTGTGATGTCCATTCTATAAGCGATGGAAAAGAGGTTAACAAGGAGTTGTGTCTGAAGAAGTCTGAAAAAATTGATAGTACACCAAGAAAATGTCCATTCATGAGACTGAAGTCTTCTGGAAGCAATATCATATCTTTTAGAAGTAGTATCGAGACGTACAGATTGCATTTGAAGTGTTCCAAAGGCAATTCCAAGTCTTTCGGAAACATTTGAAGTCTTCTGGTAAAAATATCAATTTTTTTTGAAGAATTTGAAGTCTTCTGGTAGCAATATTAATTTTTTTAAGCAATATTAAGTCTTTTGGAAGCAATATCAACCCTATTTAAAGCAGCATTAAGTCTTTTAGAAGTGTTTCAAGACTTCTGGAAGCATTTCAAGTCCTTTGGAAGCATGTCAGATCTTCTGGAAGTGACTCATGTCTTTTGGAAGCAGTATCAAGTGTTCCAAATCCAGTATTAAGGGTTATGGAAGCATTTCAAGTATTTTGGGAGCATTTTAAATCTTCTGGGAGCAATACCAAGTCTTCTAAAAGCAATATAAAGTCTTTCGGAAGCATTGGAAGTCTTCTGGAAGCGTTTCAAGTATTCTGGAAGTGTTTCAAGTCCTCTAGAAGCATGTCGGATCTTCTGGAAATGACTGATGTCTTTTGGAAGCAGTATCAAGTTTCCTAAAACCAGTATTAAGACTTATGGAAGCATTTCAAGTTTTCTGGGAGCATTTCAAATCTTCTGGGAGCAATACCAAGTCTTCTAAAAGCAGTATAAAGTCTTTCGGAAGCATTGAAAGTCTTCTGGAAGCGTTTCAAGTCCTCTAGGAGCATGTCAGATCTTCTAGAAGTGACTCATGTCTTTTGGAAGCAGTATCAAGTCTTCTAGATCCAGTATTAAGGCTTATTGAAGCATTTCAAGTTTTCTGGGAGCATTTCAAATCTTCTGGAAGCAATACCAAGTCTTCTAAAAGCATATAAAGTCTTTCGGAAGCATTGGAAGTCTTTTGGAAGCGGTTCAAGTCCTCTGGAAGTATATCAGATCTTCTGGAAGTGACTCATGTCTTTTGGAAGCAGTATCAAGTCTTCCAGAACCAGTATTTAAACTTATGGAAGCATTTCAAGTTTTCTTGGAGCATGTCAAATCTTCTGGATGCAATACCAAGTCCTCTAAAAGCAGTATAAAGTCTTTCAAAAGCATTGGAAGTCTTCTATCAGCATTGAAAGTCTTCTGGAAGCGTTTCAAGTCTTCTGAAAACGTTTCAAGTATTCTGGAAGCAGTATCAAGTCTTCTGGAAGCGTCCCAAATCATCTGGAAGTATTTCAAGTCTTCTGGAAACAGTATTAAGTCTTCTGGAAACGTTTCAAGTCTTCTGGAAGTGTTTCAAGTCTTCTGAAAACGTTTCAAGTCTTTTGGAAGCAGTACCAAGTCTTCTGGAAGCGTCTCAAATCATCTGGAAGTATTTCAAGTCTTCTGGAAACAGTATTAAGTCTTCTGGAAGCATTTCAAGTCTTCTAAAAACGTTTCAAGTCTTCTGGCAACGTTTCAAGTCTTCTGGAAACAGTATCAAGTCTTCTGGAAGCATTTCAAGTCATCTGGAAACATTTCAAATCATCTGGAAGCATTTCAAGTCTTCTAGAAACAGTATCAAGTCTTCTGGAAGTATTTCAAGTCTTCTGGAAGTATTTCAAGTCTTCTGGAAGTATTTCAAGTCTTCTGGAAACGTTTCAAGTCTTCTGGAAGCAGTATCAAGTCTTCTGGAAGCGTTTCAAGTCCTGTAGAAGCATGTCAGATGTTCTGGAAATGACTAATGTCTTTTAGAAGCAGTATCAAGTTTCCTAAAACCAGTATTAAGGCTTATGGAAGCATTTTAAAGTTTTCTGGGAACATGTCAAATCTTCTGGAAGCAATACCAAGTTTTCTAAAAGCAGTATAAAGTCTTTCAAAAGCATTGGAAGTCTTCTGTCAGCATTGAAAGTCTTCTGGAAGCATTTAAAATCTTCTGAAAACGTTTCAAGTCTTCTGGAAGCAGTATCAAGTCTTCTGGAAGCGTCCCAAATCATCTGGAAGTATTTCAAGTCTTCTGGAAACAGTATTAAGTCTTCTGGAAACTTTCAAGTCTTCTGGAAGTGTTTCAAGTCTTCTGAAAACGTTTCAAGTCTTCTGGAAGCAGTATCAAGTCTTCTGGAAGCGTCTCAAATCATCTGGAAGCATTTCAAGTCTTCTGGAAGCAGTATCAAGTCTTCTGGAAGCGTCTTAAATCATCTGGAAGTATTTCAAGTCTTCTGGAAACAGTATTAAGTCTTCTGGAAGCATTTCAAGTCTTCTAAAAACGTTTCAAGTCTTCTGGCAACGTTTCAAGTCTTCTGGAAACAGTATCAAGTCTTCTGGAAGCATTTCAAGTCATCTGGAAACATTTCAAGTCATCTGGAAGTATTTCAAGTCTTCTAGAAACAGTATCAAGTCTTCTGGAAGTATTTCAAGTCTTCTGGAAACGTTTCAAGTCTTCTGGAAGCAGTATCAAGTCTTCTGGAAGCGTTTCAAGTCCTGTAGAAGCATGTCAGATGTTCTGGAAATGACTAATGTCTTTTGGAAGCAGTATCAAGTTTCCTAAAACCAGTATTAAGGCTTATGGAAGCATTTTAAAGTTTTCTGGGAACATGTCAAATCTTCTGGAAGCAATACCAAGTTTTCTAAAAGCAGTATAAAGTCTTTCAAAAGCATTGGAAGTCTTCTGTCAGCATTGAAAGTCTTCTGGAAGCGTTTCAAATCTTCTGAAAACGTTTCAAGTCTTCTGGAAGCAGTATCAAGTCTTCTGGAAGCGTTTCAAATCATCTGGAAGCATTTCAAGTCTTCTAGAAATAGTATCAAGTCTTCTGGAAGCATTTCAAGTCTTCTGGAAACGTTTCAACTCTTCTGGAAGCAGTATCAAGTCTTCTGGAAGTGTTTCAAATCATCTGGAAGCATTTCAAGTCTTCTAGAAACAGTATTAAGTCTTCTGGAAGCATTTCAAGTCTTCTGGAAACGTTTCAACTCTTCTGGAAGCAGTATCAAGTCTTCTGGAAGCGTTTCAAATCATCTGGAAGCATTTCAAGTCTTCTGGAAACAGTATTAAGTCTTCTGGAAGCATTTCAAGTCTTCTGGAAACGTTTCAACTCTTCTGGAAGCAGTATCAAGTCTTCTGGAAGCGTTTCAAATCATCTGGAAGTATTTCAAGTCTTCTGGAAACAGTATTAAGTCTTCTGGCAGCATTTCAAGTTTTCTGGAAACGTTTCAAGTCTTCTGGAAACGTTTCAAGTCTTCTGAAAACAGTATCAAGTCTTCTGGAAGCATTTGAAGTCATCTGGAAACGTTTCAAGTCTTCTGGAAACAGTTTCAAGTCTTCTGGAAGCATTTCAAGTCATCTGAGAACGTTTCAAGTCTTCTGGAGACAGTATCAAGTCTTCTGGAAGCGTTTCAAGTCATCTGGAAGCATTTCAAGTCTTCTAGAAACAGTATCAAGTCTTCTGAAAGCATTTCAAGTCTTCTGGAAACGTTTCAAGTTTTCTGGAAGCAGTATCAAGTTTTCTGGAAGTGTTTCAAGTCCTCTAGAAGCATGTCAGATCTTCTGCAAATGACTAATGTCTTTTGGAAGCAGTATCAAGTTTTCTAAAACCAGTATTAAGGCTTATGGAAGCATTTTAAGTTTTCTGGGAACATATCAAATCTTCTGGAAGCAATACCAAGTCTTCTAAATACAGTATAAAATCTTCTGGAAGCATTTCAAGTCTTCTGGAAACGTTTCAAGTCTTCTGGAAGCAGTATCAAGTCTTCTGAAAGCGTTTCAAGTCATCTGGAAGCATTTCAGGTCTTCTAAAAGCAGTATCGAGCCTTATCATATCTTCTAGAAGCATGTCAGGTCTTCTAGAAGTAGCTCAAGTCTTCTGGAAGTAGCTCAAGTCTTCTGGAAGTAGCTCATGTCTTCTGGAAGCAGTATCAAGTATAATAGGACTAAGACATTTCAAGTTTTCTGGTAACATGTAAAGTCTTCTGGAGGGTCTTCTCGTTACAAGTTTTTTGGAAGCGTTTCAAGTCTTCTGGAAGCAATATCAAGTTCTAAAAACAGTATTATGTCTTCTGTAAACATTTCGAGTCTTCTAAAGGCAATATCCAAGTCTTCTGGAAGCATGTCCAGTCTTCTAGAAACAGTATCTAATCTTCTAGGAGCAGTACTAAGTCTTCTTGAAGTGTTTCAAGTCTTCTGGAAGCACTTCAAGATTTCTGGTAGCGGTTAAAGTCTTGTGGAAGTACTTCAAGTTTTTTGGTAGCAGTTAAAGTCTTGTGGAAGCACTTCAAGTTTTCTGGTAGCATTTAAAGTCTTGTGGAAGCATTTCAAGTTTTCTAGAAGCGCATCAAGTCTTTTGGAAGCATTTCAAGTCTTCTGGAAGTAGAATCAAGTCTTCTGGAAGCAGTATCAAGTCTTCTGGAAGCATTCCAAGGCTTTCTAAATGCAGTTTCTAATCTTTTGGAAACATCGCATGTTTTCCAAAAACAGAGTCAAGTCTTTTGGAAACAATTCAAGAATTTTGGAAGCATTTCAGGTCTGCTGGAAGCAGTTCATGTCCTCTAGAAGCAGTATCAAGTCTCCTAGAAGCAGTATTAAGACTTATGGAAACATTTCATGTCTTCTGGGAGCATTTCAAGTCTTCTAGAAACAATGTCAACTCCTCTGATAGCATTTCAGGGCTTTTGGAAGCAGTATCAAGTTTCAATTCAAAATCCGAGTTCTCCAAAAAATAAAACCATTAACAATTCTGTATGTACTCAAAGAACACGCGTATTTAGCTCTTATTCGTATAGTTTTTTAAAATTTCCATTATTATAACCATTAAAATTTTGTATCAATTTATCCGACGCCTATATTCTTTTTTATATGATGAAAATTTTATCCGAAATTTTTTCCCATAAAACTTATAGTTTATGAGTTATAAGGTCATCTCAATTTAAATGCATCACCGAGTATAACAAAATTAAACGGAGCATTCAATTTAAAATAAAGTTTTACACAGCGAACTTTTTCTCTCCGAACGGTTGGGAGTTATGCAAAAAAGAAAGACTTTGAAAACAAAGTTTTTATTTTAAGGAGGAGCAAAAAGTCTTTCAAAAAGTTACTACATATTTGACACGGTAAATGTTGTGTTAAAACTTTGCAACTAACATAATAGCGAGTAAGATTTAGATTTAATTTTCGGGTCAAAAAAGAATTACACAGAAAAAAATGTGGAGCGGAGTGGAAAATCTAATTTTAAACTATCCTGGTGGAAATTTATCCGCGAAACTAATTTCCCTCTACAGCTATTATCGAGCCGATACTAAAACCCGGTTTCGCAAAAATCGCGCCACGTCCGCAACAATTACGGCTAGCATTTAACTTTTAATTGGACCACAGCAACGATCATAATAGGAAAAGGTAAAAGTTGTGCTGGATGAACTTTGAATATTATTTAAAAGGGGTCACCGGAGAAACTCGGTTGGGGCTGAATACTCAAGCGTGGAAGCGTGGTATTTCAAGAATTCACGGTAATTACAAAGGGGGTAGCTTCACGCCACCTGCCTGACGTGAATACAAGAGGCTGCATTCAAATCGGCTGCGGTACCCCGGCCTCCATTCAAGCAAAGAGGAGAAACCCCGCAATTAGAAAATTATCGGCTACTCGAGTTATTTAGGATCTATTTTAAACCGGAAATTACCACCCATTGATAACGGTTACCTTCAAATGAAATTAAACTCTATTTACCCCCAATAATCATCCCCTCTTTTATTACACGTAAAAGAGGGGACTTTGAATCGAAAGGTTGTTTTTTTTTTGAAAAAGCCGATTCCAATTTTTCAAGCAAATATCAAGCCATTTATTGGGAAACCTCAATGATATAAATCAATCGGGTTTCTGGACAGTTTCCAATTGCTTTGATTCATCACCATTCGGATAACAAACAAAGAGGTTAAAAAAACGTGGATAAAAAGATTCGATTTGTATCAGAAAATGATAACACCAATCAAGTCACGTAAAAGACGAACGGCGCCATCTGTGTTTGAGTTTGCTGCGTTAAACGAAAAAGATGATCTAATCGATATATTTAAGTAAAGTTAAAAAAATTTATCTTTTACGTACAATTTACGTAAATATCAACAGGAAAATGTTTAATGATTCAAATCTTTGAAGTTGAATTTGCTAATTTGCTTTTCTATTTAAGTTTTTATCTTTTCGCTACACGCGCCGGATTCAGCGCCCTCTCTTATTTAGTAGAAAAGGCAAGTTTTTATAAAATAATATAGAATAAAATAATTAAAATTGAAAAATCGGCCGATGTTGTACTCCCGAATAATAAAAATTATGTTCGGGTTTAAGATAATTATTAACTATTAAGTTGAAATTTGGGTACGCCACTGGTTATAGTCGTATCGATTTTATATAAACACGACACGCCACTGTCGCAAGGGTCAAGGTCGATGCTGTTTCCAAACAAATACTAGTTCGTTAGCTTCAAAATTTTCTCGTCACAGGAATTAACTAAAAACTGACTGTTTCAAGGTCTAGAGTGAGTGTTAGTTTTAGTGATAGTTCTCGGTTTTGTAATATAATTGAGCTAAAACTAAAACTAACACTAAATCCAGAACTAGGTAAGCGTATAGTTCTAGATCTAACTAGACTAATCCAAAAACAAGAAAAATTCGAGTTTACTCATCTTGAGAGATGAAGGGTTAAACTTGAATGCTTCCATATCTAGGTCTAATTGAGGAGCTCGCGTGCAAAACCGGTTATATCCACATTTTGACGAAATTTACTTGGCATATGAATTCGCAAGCGAGATATGGCGTCTACCGCTTGGTAAATTCAATTACAGAAAGAAGCGGACATATCACACTCTAATAACTAGTTAAAAATATGCATTGCTTACCTTTAAAGGCAAACTGTCAAATGTTTTTCGCGTTTTCTGACACTTTTTAAAAAATGGATATATCCGGTTTTGCACGCGAGCTCCTCAATTGTAGTTAAATAAAAGATGGCTGAAGCTCTTCGTTTCTTCTATTGAGCTAAAACTAGAACTAACACTAGATCTAGAATTAGAAAGATTTTTCTTCTAGATCTAGTGCTAGTTCTAGTTTTACATTTTATTAATCTCTAGGTTGTCAAAAATTTCGTATATATACATATACATTGAACTAACACTAACCCAAAAACCACAACCATCCAGGTTTAGTGAGTGCTTATTCTTCGTATCACAAGAATTAACACTAACACTTGAACTAGCAACAGTCGGGTTTAGCCCTTCGTCTCTTGAGATGGCTAAATCAGACTGTTTCAAGTTCTAGGGCGAGTGTTAGTTCTACTTATAGTGCTAGGTAGTGTTAGTTATCACTAATTAGTTTTCGATTTTGCAATACAATTGAGCTAAAACTAGAACTAACACTAGATCCAGAACTAGAAAGATTTAGGTTTACGGCTAAACCCATATCTTTCTAGTTCTAGGTTCTAATCTCTAGGTTGTCAAAAATGTTGTATATATACATATACACCGAACTAACACTAACCCAAAAACCAGAATCACTGGGATTTAAGCATCTTGAAAGACGAAAGGCTAACCTGAATGCTTCCAGATCTAGGTCGAATTGTAGTTAAATAAAAGATAGCTGAAATTAATGGCGATTGCTCATTATGGCTCGAATCACAAGAATTAACACTAATTCTTAAACAAGCAACAATCGGGTTTAGCCCATCGTCTCTTAAGATGGCTAAACCCGACCGTTTCAAGTTCTAGGGCGAGTGTTAGTTCTAGTTACAATGCTAGGTAGTCAGTTATCACTAATTAGTTTTCAATTTTGCAACTGAGCTAAAACTAGCACTAACACTAGATCTAGAACTAGAAAGATTTAGGTTTAGCCGTGCGTCTTGAGACGTTTGTTTATATACATATACACTGAATTAACACTAACCCAAAAACCACAAACATCCAGGTTTAGTGAGTGCTTATTCTTCGTATCACAAGAATTAACACTAACACTTGAACTAGCAACAGTCGGGTTTAGCCCTTCGTCTCTTAAGATGGCTAAATCTGACTGTTTCAAGTTCTAGGGCGAGTGTTAGTTCTACTTATAGTGCTAGGTAGTGTTAGTTATCACTAATTAGTTTTCGATTTTGCAATACAATTGAGCTAAAACTAGAACTAACACTAGATCTAGAACTAGAAAGATTGTCGGGTTTAGCCGTGCATCTTCAGACTAAACCCGCATCTTTCTAGTTCTAGATCTAGTGTTAGTTCTAGTTTTAGTTTCTATTTATTTTTGGGTTGTCACAAATTTTTATATACATAGAACTAATACTAACCCAAAAAACAGAAACATCTACGTTTAGTGAGTGCTTATTATTCTTCGAATCACAAGAATTAACACTAACACTTGAACTAGCAACAGTCGGATTTAGCCCTTCGTCTCTTAAGACGGCTAAACCGGACTGTTTCAAGTTCTAGGGCGAGTGTTAGTTCTATTGACGGTGCTAGGTAGTGTTAGTTATCACTAATTAGTTCTTGGTTTTGCAATATTACTGTGCTAAAACTAGAACTATTCTAGATCTGGAACTAGAAAGATTGTCGGGTTTAGCCGTGCATCTTCAGACTAAACCCGCATCTTTCGAGTTCTAGATCTAGTGTTAGTTCTTATTTATCTTTGGGTTGTCACAAATTTTATATACATATACACTGAACTAACACTAACCCAAAAACCACAAACATCCAGGTTTAGTGAGTGCTTATTATTCTTCGAATCACAAGAATTAATACTAACACTTGAACTAGCAACAGTCGGGTTTAGCCCTTCGTCTCTTAAGACGGCTAAACCCGACTATTTCAAGTTCTAGAGCGAGTGTTAGTTCTATTGACGGTGCTAGGTAGTGTTAGTTATCACTAATTAGTTCTTGGTTTTGCAATATTATTGTGCTAAAACTAGAACTAACACTAGATCTAGAACTAGAAAGATTGTCGGGTTTAGCTATGCATCTTCAGACTAAACCCGCATCTTTCGAGTTCTAGATCTAGTGTTAGTTGTAGTTTTAGTTCTCATTTATCTTTGGGTTGTCACAAATTTTATATACATATACACTGAACTAACACTAACCCAAAAACCACAAACATCCAGGTTTAGTGAGTGCTTATTATTCTTTGAATCACAAGAATTAACACTTATACTTGAACTAGCAACAGTCGAGTTTAGCCCTTCGTCTCTTAAGACGGCTAAACCGGACTGTTTCAAGTTCTAGGGCGAGTGTTAGTTTTATTGACGGTGCTAGGTAATGTTAGTTATCACTAATTAGTTCTTGGATTTGCAATATTACTGTGCTAAAACTAGAACTAATACTAGATCTAGAACTAGAAAGATTGTCGGGTTTAGCCGTGCATCTTCAGACTAAATCCGTATCCTTCGAGTTCTAAATCTAGTGTTAGTTGTAGTTTTAGTTCTCATTTATCTTTGGGTTGTCACAAATTTTTATATACATATACACTGAATTAACACTAACCCAAAAACCACAAACATCCAGGTTTAGTGATTGCTTATTATTGTTCGAATCACAAGAATTAACACTAACACTTGAACTAGCAACAGTCAGGTTTAGCCCTTCGTCTCTTAAGACGGCTAAACCGGACTGTTTCAAGTTCTAGGGCGAGTGTTAGTTCTAGTGACAGTGCTAGGTAGTGTTAGTTATCACTAACTAGTTCTCGGTTTTGCAATATTACTGTGCTAAAACTAGAACTAAGACTAGGTCTAGAACTAGAAAGATTGTCGGGTTTAGCCGTGCATCTTCAGACTAAACCCGCATCTTTCTAGTTCTAGATCTAGTGTTAGTTCTAGTTTTAGTTTCTATTTATTTTTGGGTTGTCACAAATTTTTATATACATAGAACTAATACTAACCCAAAAAACAGAAACATCTACGTTTAGTGAGTGCTTATTATTCTTCGAATCACAAGAATTAACACTAACACTTGAACTAGCAACAGTCGGATTTAGCCCTTCGTCTCTTAAGACGGCTAAACCGGACTGTTTCAAGTTCTAGGGCGAGTGTTAGTTCTATTGACGGTGCTAGGTAGTGTTAGTTATCACTAATTAGTTCTTGGTTTTGCAATATTACTGTGCTAAAACTAGAACTATTCTAGATCTGGAACTAGAAAGATTGTCGGGTTTAGCCGTGCATCTTCAGACTAAACCCGCATCTTTCGAGTTCTAGATCTAGTGTTAGTTCTTATTTATCTTTGGGTTGTCACAAATTTTATATACATATACACTGAACTAACACTAACCCAAAAACCACAAACATCCAGGTTTAGTGAGTGCTTATTATTCTTCGAATCACAAGAATTAATACTAACACTTGAACTAGCAACAGTCGGGTTTAGCCCTTCGTCTCTTAAGACGGCTAAACCCGACTATTTCAAGTTCTAGAGCGAGTGTTAGTTCTATTGACGGTGCTAGGTAGTGTTAGTTATCACTAATTAGTTCTTGGTTTTGCAATATTATTGTGCTAAAACTAGAACTAACACTAGATCTAGAACTAGAAAGATTGTCGGGTTTAGCTATGCATCTTCAGACTAAACCCGCATCTTTCGAGTTCTAGATCTAGTGTTAGTTGTAGTTTTAGTTCTCATTTATCTTTGGGTTGTCACAAATTTTATATACATATACACTGAACTAACACTAACCCAAAAACCACAAACATCCAGGTTTAGTGAGTGCTTATTATTCTTTGAATCACAAGAATTAACACTTATACTTGAACTAGCAACAGTCGAGTTTAGCCCTTCGTCTCTTAAGACGGCTAAACCGGACTGTTTCAAGTTCTAGGGCGAGTGTTAGTTTTATTGACGGTGCTAGGTAATGTTAGTTATCACTAATTAGTTCTTGGATTTGCAATATTACTGTGCTAAAACTAGAACTAATACTAGATCTAGAACTAGAAAGATTGTCGGGTTTAGCCGTGCATCTTCAGACTAAATCCGTATCCTTCGAGTTCTAAATCTAGTGTTAGTTGTAGTTTTAGTTCTCATTTATCTTTGGGTTGTCACAAATTTTTATATACATATACACTGAATTAACACTAACCCAAAAACCACAAACATCCAGGTTTAGTGATTGCTTATTATTGTTCGAATCACAAGAATTAACACTAACACTTGAACTAGCAACAGTCAGGTTTAGCCCTTCGTCTCTTAAGACGGCTAAACCGGACTGTTTCAAGTTCTAGGGCGAGTGTTAGTTCTAGTGACAGTGCTAGGTAGTGTTAGTTATCACTAACTAGTTCTCGGTTTTGCAATATTACTGTGCTAAAACTAGAACTAAGACTAGGTCTAGAACTAGAAAGATTGTCGGGTTTAGCCGTGCATCTTCAGACTAAACCTACATCTTTCGAGTTCTAGATCTAGTGTTAGTTGTAGTTTTAGTTCTCATTTATCTTTGGGTTGTCACAAATTTTATATACATATACACTGAACTAACACTAACCCAAAAACCACAAACATCCAGGTTTAGTGAGTGCTTATTATTCTTTGAATCACAAGAATTAACACTAACACTTGAACTAGCAACAGTCGGGTTTAGCCCCTCATCTTTTTCTGTTTCTAGTCCTTCGTTTCAAGTTCTACGGCGAGTGTTAGTTCTACTTACAGTGCTAGGTAGTGTTAGTTATCGCTGATATCTTGGATTTGCAATATTACTGAGCTAAAACTAGAACTAGATCTGAGTACAAATCTGGTGATCTGAAGACGCATGGCTAAAATGTCAGTTATTTAGTTACAAATGCCCGCAGTTTTTCTCAAATCAAAAACTTTGCTGGTTTCGCACCAAATTAGAGGACTTCATATTCTCTACCCCTAATTATCATAATTTAAAAAAATTATATATGACCCAAAACTTGAAAAAAGATAATAAACGTTCAGAATAGAACATTCCTCATTCCTCAAATAGTGTACCATCACTACAAATTTGTAGGGTATATTATTAATGATCAGAATTGGGTGTTTTTACAATCATGCTCGATGTTATGCTCCATTAAAGTAGTGCTCCAAAATATCGTTCCTCAAATACCGTACCATCTTGTAATGATGTTAAATACCAAATACCGTAAATACTCAAATACCGTCCCATCACTATTACATATTAGAGATGTTTTTCATCAATCAGTTAACATTTTTTTTGAATATACAGTGTGTTCACGACGAAAGGAACAAATTTAGTAAATTTTTAGCAATTGTTCTCGATTGGGTTGGGTTGCGCCATCAACCTTATCAGAATCCAACCCAACACTAAGCAGCCAACGCTAGATATTAATTGGATTTAGCTGAACCATTAATTTTAATCCAACCCAATCTAACCAGCTAGTTAACATCAAATATTAGTTGAGTTGTGTTCATCAACCTCGGGACTGTTGTATAAGTAGTTGGCCAATATTTTCTAAATTTTTAAATCCTTGATAAAACCGACAACGAGATATCAAAGAGATCATATAAGCTACTTTTTATGTAATTAAATCTTTATGCAAGTTTTCGATTCATCTATCTTACACTAATCATGACCAAACCATTAAGGCGATCTTCTACCATGATGTTTCTTAGCCATGTTTTTAGACTTCTGAGGCTGCCAAAGGATCGCTTTACTGTACAGGTCGTGCATGGTAAAGCGATCAAAACAATTTGATCGCTTTTTTCCGTTTCAGGAAAGAAGGAATTTGTTTCTTTAACAACTGTAAAATTTGTTAGATTAAGCCTATCGTACCATAATTGCTGCCAAAGGCTGATTTCATTCTTTATGTTCGGAAAATCAAATTGAAACAAGTATCTAACAACATCTTTTGCTTCTGCACCGAGTCTTACTTAGATAATGCCAATGATGGCATGTTTTCTTCGGCAAAACATACTTCAAGGTGATTTTTTCTAGTATTAAAGGACTTTCTGCTAGATGCTCTTTTTCCGCTTCCTTTATTATTTCGTCTGTTTAGTATAGTTTCGTATGTAAAGATTTTCTTTAAAAACTTTGATGGTTTTGTGTTTTCACTCCATCTTCTATTAACCCAAAAACCACAAACATCCAGGTTTAGTGAGTGCTTATTATTCTTCGAATCACAAGAATTAACACTAATTCTTATAGTAAATGATCAAGTTTACCCCTTCGTGTCTTAAAACGTCAACATCCCGTTATTTCAAGTTTTAGGGCGAGTATTGAGTATTATTCTGAGCGATATTGTTCACAATCTCGTTGGTTAACATCATTAATAACAACACATCAAATTTAAACCGATTTTTACCCCACACTTAAATAACTCAACACTTTGCAATCAAGCAATGTCCCACAACGAAGTCTTAACGCGATTACATCAAAGTTTGAAGCAGACAAACTTTAACTTGGTCCAATTTAGGACAAAGTCCGCAAACGTTTAATAGCAAAGTTAATGTATACAATGTTGGAATGTTTTTGTTGAATATTTACGTTGTTATAAAACTCATTTTTTGATTAAATTTTAATCAATCAAGGAATTTCGATAAATTAGGATTATTTTTTATAAAAAAGAATACAAGTAATAATCACAAAATTAATCTATATTTTAAGACATACTCGATAACATAGGAAAAGGATTTTGTTTACTCACAACAACTTTCCTATGCTGATGGGAAATGTACCCTTTAATTTTTCCTTCGTATATTAAGTTTGCTACAATGCATTGAGTTTCATTTAAATCGACGTCGGATTGTCCTAAATAAGTTAAAGCTTCTTGTAAAGCCTCCACCGGGATTTGATGCGTTTTCAGAATCATATAAACTTTTCTAAACAAATTTCTGTACGCAATAATCTTCAATTTATCAACGATGAGATAAATCCCGCATTTAATAAAGAAAGCTTCGTGAGTTTCCATCAATTCATCAAACATTTTTAAATTTCCTTGAGTAACAGCTTCGACTAACTCCCAAAATTGTATCACATCGTATTTTGCGAGAACTTCCCGATTGGGGATGAACCCCAATAACATTTTAACAGGGACTAAATAAATTAAAATTAATCGCTTATTTCTCGTACTCGATTTGTGGCAATTTTCAAATGCGTACGTTAGGTATTCGTTGGCCGATTTATAATCTCCGTCGAACATGGCTTGGCGCCCTACGTAATATTTATAAGTAACTTGTTGACTTAATGAGAAATTTTCTTTAAACGGAGATGATTCGATGGCTCGTATTAAAGGTTTGCATAAATGTAATTTATTGATGCGGAAATAAACCTTAAATAATTGATTTACGAGGTTTAGCATTCCCAATCTTTTAGTGTCCTCTTCGGATGAGCGATTATCGGCTGCACAAACTCTGAAACACCCCATGAGACATTCAGCGGCTTTTTCTAAGATTTCTCCCGGTTTATCTGTCGTTCCTTCTCTTTCTTTTTCGGCTTTTTGGGCTAATAATCGCAAATCTAAACAGACTGCGTACATAACGGGTAAAAACCAATTCTCTTCTTTTTGGGTTTGAATTATTTTGGTTAAAATTTGAGTCATCGCGCTTTGATGTTGGTATGCATCGAGAGGGTTTCTTTGCGATAATGAGTGTAAACATTTTAGGTGGTACATTACTAACTCGTCCATGGGGGAAGAGACGAATTTTTCAACCATACTTTCCGGGTTTTCAATGTGCAGGTTCACACTTGCCACATGATCGTGCCT
Organism: Onthophagus sagittarius; assembly: GCA_036711965.1. NCBI lineage: Eukaryota > Metazoa > Arthropoda > Insecta > Coleoptera > Scarabaeidae > Onthophagus > Onthophagus sagittarius. Next base: position 16,441,991 of record JASERS010000010.1, on the reverse strand, counting down.
CAACGAGATAAAATTTGCTATTTTATAACCATCTTGGGTTTTCCAGCTTCTATCGATTATTTGTAGATAATGAGCGAGCGACATTAAGGTCATTTTTGTTGATAAAATGTTGTTTATTATTAAGATATTCGTAATAACCTCAAACAACAATTATTTATGTATGTATAAAGAGTGACAGAAAATTTTTAGGTTATGAGCCGATAAAACAGGAATTTTAATTCTAATATATCAAAAATATGTTTTATTTGAAATTAAATTAATAAATTTTAGATTCATTAATTTAATTAAGTTAAAATATCGAAATTATTAATAAAACTTTAATCCTTGTTTGTAGATATACGTAGTTATTCAACTGAAGTTAGTTTGTGTTCGTGATACCTAGATGGCACTATGTGCCCATTCATAAACATTTAAATTTTCTTATTCGCGCCTTCTACGTTTTACTACGAAATTGTAAAATAAGTTGCATATATTTCAATATATCTTGTATGTAAAAAAATCAATATTGTGTCTTTCAAAATAATACCGAACCGTTGGAGACTTTTCGTTGGCAAAATATCGATTTGTAGGCAATTTTTTTTATGTACTGTGAGCGTCAAAAGAAAGTAAACACTAGCTGTTTACTTCTAAAAACCCTTTTTACTACGATTCTTTTAACTTGCAACAAAAATTTATATACCAAAATTTACGACTTTATTTGTGAGCAATCCTATCGTAAAAAATAGTTAAGCAAAGAACCCCACAAATATGGTAAATCCCCTTTAGAGTAAAAGTACCCCGATTTTTACGCGTCAAAAGAAAGTAAACAGCCGGTCCGGTTGTTGTAAATTCATTTTAGATTTAGGGGAAGTACCACACTTTTCGTATAAATACTTATAAACCCCTCCCAGGACAACTTTAGAACATTTTAGAAGAAACAGCAAGTGGTTGAACGTCGAAATTAATTATAAATACCAAAAATCATCATGGGAAAACAAACAAGTATAGAAACGCGTAAAATTATATTAAGTTTAAATAAAAAAGGTAAATCCTTACGCGAAATAGCTAAAATAATGGACCGGTGTGAAGATAGCAGTAAAATGTAGCAGTAGAAATTTCCGAAGATACCCGAACGTCCATAGACGTCCGTCATACCGGCAACTGGGGGTTCGCTTTTTTTCACACAAAAAGCATGAAACTAACACAGTAAGAGGCTAATATATTATGTTAGTTGCAATTAGACCAGATTAAAACATATTTAACACGGGGTAAACCACCCCTTTCAATACTTCAATAGGCTCTAGCACCCTTACGAGTTCGAAGATCCGAACCAAAGTTTGCAAACGCTTTTTAGACATCCCAACGAACAAGTTTCCATATAGAAACTTCACTTCGGATGGGTCCGCGGGGGTGAACCACCCCGCAGTAGATTATTATTTGTTCTACTACCCTTGTTAGTTCGAAAATCCGAACCAAATTTTGCATACGCTTTTTAGACATCCCAACGAACAAGTTTCCGCATAGAAACTTCACTTCAGATGGGTCCGCGGGGGTTAACCACCATTTTTAGTACATTAATGCAGCACCTTTGTCCTAAATAAAATGTGTAAATTGCTTAAATATAAGGCAGTTGGTAGGTACTTTTGTGTAACCAGATATGGTAAAGCTATGACACTACTAATAGAATAAATAAATAAACGAAAAATAAAGTAATCAAAACGAATGGCACCTACCGAAACTAAAATCGAAAATAAAATTTAAAACTTAACACTAAAGAAACAATTCATAAAAAGAATATCAACGCCTCGACAATGAGAGGAGAAGAAACTAAACCTTAAAAATCTTATGCTAATAACTTAAGTAACTCAGTAATATTAATAAACTTCACTAAACAAACAATAAGAAAATCGAAACAAACACCACATTAAGAAACCAAAAATAAAACTTATACACAAAGATAACAAGCTTTGTATCACAAATTTAATCAACAATAACAGCTATCAAATAAATATACTGGATAACAGCGACACACGTAATATAACAGATATATAATAACCCGAGTGTTACTTGCAATCAGGGTATTCCCCCGATCGTGTGCTGCAGTAAATATGTAAAAATCGATTTTAAAACTTATTACAGTCAAGTCTTCTAATATTATTGTCGGTTGGAATTCAGTATAAAATCCTCCGAAGTGAAGTATCTATACGGAAACTTGTTCGTTGGGATGTCTAAAAAGCGTATGCAAAATTTGGTTCGGATTTTCGAACTAACAAGGGTAGTAGAACAAATAATAATCTACTGCGGGGTAGTTCACCCCCGCGGACTCATCCGAAGTGAAGTTTCTATGTGGAAATTTGTTCGTTGGGATGTCTAAAAAGCGTATGCAAAGTTTGGTTCGGATCTAAGAACTAACAAGGGTAGTAGAACAAATAATAATCTACTGCGGGGTGGTTTACCACCGCGAACCCATCCGAAGTGAGGTTTCTATACGGAAACTTGTTCGATGGGATGTCTAGAAAGCGTATACAAAGTTTGGTTCGAATCTTCAAACTAAGAAGGGTAGTAGAACAAATAATAATCTACTGCGGGGTGGTTTACCCCCGCGAACCCATCCGAAGTGAGGTTTCTATACGGAAACTTATTCGATGGGATGTCTAGAAAGCGTATACAAAGTTTGGTTCGGATCTTCAAACTAAGAAGGGTAGTAGAACAAATAATAATCTACTGCGGGGTGGTTTACCCCCGCGAACCCATCCGAAGTGAGCTTTCTATACGGAAACTTGTTCGATGGGATGTCTAGAAAGCGTATACAAAGTTTGGTTCGGATCTTCGAACTAATAAGGGTATAGTAGACAAAATAATAATCTACTGCCGGGTAGTTCACCCCCGCGGACCCATCCGAAGTGAAGTTTCTGTACGTAAACTTGTTCGGTAGGATGTCTAGAAAGCGTATACAAAGTTTGGTTCGGATCTTCAAACTAAGAAGAGTAGTAGAACAAATAATAATCTACTGCGGGGTGGTTTACCCCCGCGAACCCATCCGAAGTGAGATTTCTATACGGAAGCTTGTTCGATGGGATGTCTAGAAAGCGTATACAAAGTTTGGTTCGAATCTTCAAACTAAGAAGGGTAGTAGAACAAATAATAATCTACTGCGGGGTGGTTTACCCCCGCGAACCCATCCGAAGTGAGGTTTCTATACGGAAACTTATTCGATGGGATGTCTAGAAAGCGTATACAAAGTTTGGTTCGGATCTTCAAACTAAGAAGGGTAGTAGAACAAATAATAATCTACTGCGGGGTGGTTTACCCCCGCGAACCCATCCGAAGTGAAATTTCTGTACGTAAACTTGTTCGGTAGGATGTCTAGAAAGCGTATACAAAGTTTGGTTCGGATCTTCGAACTAATAAGGGTATAGTAGACAAAATAATAATCTACTGCCGGGTAGTTCACCCCCGCGGACCCATCCGAAGTGAAGTTTTTGTACGTAAACTTGTTCGGTAGGATGTCTAGAAAGCGTATACAAAGTTTGGTTCGGATCTTCGAACTAATAAGGGTAGTAGAACAAATAATAATCTACTGCGGGGTGGTTTACCCCCGCGAACCCATCCGAAGTGAGCTTTCTATACGGAAACTTGTTCGATGGGATGTCTAGAAAGCGTATACAAAGTTTGGTTCGGATCTTCGAACTAATAAGGGTATAGTAGACAAAATAATAATCTACTGCCGGGTAGTTCACCCCCGCGGACCCATCCGAAGTGAAGTTTTTGTACGTAAACTTGTTCGGTAGGATGTCTAGAAAGCGTATACAAAGTTTGGTTCGGATCTTCAAACTAAGAAGGGTAGTAGAACAAATAATAATCTACTGCGGGGTGGTTTACCCCCGCGAACCCATCCGAAGTGAGCTTTCTATACGGAAACTTGTTCGATGGGATGTCTAGAAAGCGTATACAAAGTTTGGTTCGGATCTTCGAACTAATAAGGGTATAGTAGACAAAATAATAATCTACTGCCGGGTAGTTCACCCCCGCGGACCCATCCGAAGTGAAGTTTCTGTACGTAAACTTGTTCGGTAGGATGTCTAGAAAGCGTATGCAAAGTTTGGTTCGGATCTTCAAACTAAGAAGGGTAGTAGAACAAATAATAATCTACTGCGGGGTGGTTTACCCCCGCGAACCCATCCGAAGTGAGGTTTCTATACGGAAACTTGTTCGATGGGATGTCTAGAAAGCGTATACAAGGTTTGGTTCGGATCTTCGAACTAATAAGGGTAGTAGAACAAATAATAATCTACTGCGGGGTGGTTTACCCCCGCGAACCCATCCGAAGTGAAATTTCTGTACGTAAACTTGTTCGGTAGGATGTCTAGAAAGCGTATACAAGGTTTGGTTCGGATCTTCGAACTAATAAGGGTAGTAGAACAAATAATAATCTACTGCGGGGTGGTTTACCCCCGCGAACCCATCCGAAGTGAAGTTTCTATATGGAAACTTGTTCGTTGGGATGTCTAAAAAGCGTTTGCAAACTTTGGTTCGGATCTTCGAACTCGTAAGGGTGCTAGAGCCTATTGAAGTATTGAAAGGGGTGGTTTACCCCGTGTTAAATATGTTTTAATCTGGTCTAATTGCAACTAACATAATATATTAGCCTCTTACTGTGTTAGTTTCATGCTTTTTGTGTGAAAAAAAGCGAACCCCCAGTTGCCGGTATGACGGACGTCTATGGACGTTCGGGTATCTTCGGAAATTTCTACTGCTACATTTTACTGCTATCTTCACACCGGTAAATAATGGGACGAAATCACTGCACAATAAAAAAATTTTGGATAAATACGCAAATATTCAAGGGGAGGAGGGGTGAGTCTGTTTATAAAAGACAATTTGGAGTATGATCAGAGACATATTCGAGAAATGGAAATTGAGGACTATAACATACTTTGTGTTTGTCTTACTAAAGTCAATTGCGTAATTATAAATATCTAAAGAGCGCCCAGAAACAAAGTTGACGTTTTTTTAGTACAAATAGATAAAATTATGGAAACTCAGAAGTCTCCTTGTATTATTTTGGGAGACATGAATTTAAATTTACTCAGTGAAACTGATACGATTAGAGAGTATAAAAATATTATCGAAATGAACACATTTGCAATACAGAATATTCTTACTACTGAGAATGCTACAAGACAAACGGAAAAAACAGCTACTATTTTAGATCATGTTTTAATGAATAAAAACCTCTACTGTGATATAACCCTTACGGATCATGTGATATCAGATCATAAAGTTATGTATATTAAATTAAACAAAGTAATTGAAAAAAAAACTAAAGAAGTTATCAATAAAACTAAATTGCTGAAAGGAAAATGGAAAGAACTAATTCAAGTGAAATTGCAACAGGAAGAAATAACTTCCTTTGGAAAATTAGCAGAAATAATAACAAAAACAAAAATTAAGTGTACAAAGGAAAGTAGAATAAAAGTATCCAACAACAACTATTGGATAAATGCTGAGTTTATTGAGAAAATAAAACAAAGAGATAATTCATATAAGCGATGGAAATTAATAAGAAACTCAGAAACCGAAAGACATTTTAAAAATTTAAAGAATGTGGTAAATAATATGAGAAGAAAATTAAAGAAGGAGTATGTGGAAAAAACACTTAATGAGGCTGGAACAAACAGTAAAAAAATGTGGAGGGTCCTGAACGACATTCAACGATAGCACGTGAGGTGTGCAGTCGCTCATTTTCGCGACTCTTTTACTTCTTCAAGTTTGAAGTGTTCTTACCTGTTGTTTCTAAATTTTTGTTGCTCCCGCTGATGCGGATTGGTGTGGTGAGTTGTTGACTTTATGAATTTTTGAAGTTTGAACTGTCTTCCGCGAGTAATTTAATTAATTTTCCCGATTTGTTTCCACCGCGGCGTGGTGCACTTACTCGAGTTGACCTTTGTTCAGTGGAACCGGTACCTCCGTTTCGATGTTGGGGTGTAAGATTTGCTCGGCGCGCGTATCGTCCAAAAATCCTGGTCTTCAGTGCGGCGGCTGCCACGGCAACTTCCACGCCAAATGTGTTAAAATCTCTCTCGATGCGCTCGACCAGATTAAGGCGGGGGGTGTTTTTTGGAAATGTTCTAAATGTCGGGGTACTCTGGATAAATCTATCATTATTGATGATGAAACATCGGACTCCCACTCCTCTACTGGCCCTTCTAACGCTCAACTATACCATCTAATGTCATCTATTCAGAATGATGTGAAAAACTTATCTAATAAACACGACGAAATCATTAAGTCGATTTCATTCTATGGGGAAAAAATAACTGATTTTGAACGAACCATTAAGGACTTCGGTGATAAGGTTAAGCAAGTCGATGTATTGGTTGCTGAGAACGCAAAACTAAAGGCTGATCTCGCTGAATCCATTAAGGCTCCTATTGCTGCTTCCGACATTGATGCTGTTCACCGCTTGCCTCAAAGGTCATCGGTTGGTGGGGGGAGGCGGCGCGATAAGGCCATTATTGTCAAGTTCACCTCTAGAATGACTCGTGATCGTGTTTTTAACGCGGCCAAACTATGTCGTCGTAACGCGAATGGCCGTGGTCTGTCGATTCCCGATGTTGCTGATAATCTGTTCGTCAATGATCACCTTACGGCTAATAATATGATTCTGTTTAATAAGGCACGAGAAATTGCTAGAAGTAGAGACTACAAGTATGTCTGGACGAAGAGTTGCATGATTCATGTGAGGAAGGATGATAGAGCAAGGATTATCGTGATTAAATCGTCATCCGACTTGAATAAGTTATAGAGCCTTCTTACATAAAATCGTTTTCACTACCTTTACAATGGGTGTCAGTTTCTACTATCAGAACGTCCGTGGTTTACGGTCCAAGTTAAATGTTTGCTCATTAAATTCACAATCCCTATCGTCTGATTTTGAAACTTATCTGAATAGCAACATCTCCGACAGTGAACTGCTTAACCCGTCCTACACCATTTATCGTCGAGATAGAGAGTCAACAGCGTCTGCTAAACGGGACGGTGGTGGAGTTCTTGTTGCCGCTAAGCATGGTTTCAACATCGTCCCCATGCCGTGCTTACACAGTGATGCGGAAGATTTGTGGTTGAAAGTTCAGTGCGGCCTTTTTCGTTTTTTGTTGTGCTGTGTTTATCTTCCACCTGCTGCCGATGAGGCTCTGCAGGTGTTTTTGTCTAGTGTTTCCACCGTGCGCGATACCTATCCAGACTTAATGATCATTATTGTGGGCGATTTCAACATGCCAACCATCTCGTGGTCTCAATCTGAAGATAACGTCGCGTTGATTCCAACTGGAAACTTTGATGGTCGAGCCGGTGATTTTCTTAACGTTTACTCGTATTGTAACTTTAAGCAATTCAATAATGTATTTAATATTAATGCCAGAATCTTGGATCTTATTTTGTGCGCTAGCGGTCGAGTTGACAACGTTCATCCTTGCAAGGACCCTCTCGTGGATCCTGATCATCACCACCCTCCTTTTGAGTTTTCTGTTTCAGGATTGTCAACTTATTTGAGTGATGGTCCTAATATTCGCTTTATCTTTAAAAAAGCAAACTCAGTAAATATAAAAACTTACTTAACTAGTATCGATTGGCAGTCTGTCTTTGCAGGGATTGACGTGGAGAGCATGGTTGAGGCATTTTATGCGCGTGTTAATTATGTGATTCATAGGTATGTTCCTAAGCGCATTGTTTCTAAACAGCGCTTTCCTCTCTGGTACAAACCTTCAACCATTCGCGTTATTCGTGAAAAATTGCGTTGTCATAGAAAATGGAAATGTACTGGCAGCGGTAGCGATTACTTGGCTTTCTCTATCTTGCGTTCGAGATCTAAGCGGCTAATCGCGGCCGATTATAAGGCTTACTTGTATTCGATACAGGCGGGAATTGCGGAGAGGGCCAAGGCAATTTGGTCCTTTGTGAACACTAAAAAGGGTTCGGCGTCTGGCATGCCAGCCACTATGATTACCACTGATGGGTTATATGTTCACACGGGTCCTAATATTTCTTGTGCGTTTGCGGAGTATTTTGCGTCGGTATTTGTTGATGGAGCCATTGACCGCGCAATGATTTCTAGTGGCTCTGGTATCTCACCATGGTTTTCTGCTGATACTGTTCTTAACGTTTTGAAACATCTTGATCAGTCCTCTAGCCCTGGTCCTGACGGCATTCCATCTTTTTTCCTAAAAGAATTTGCCGCCGAACTGTCGACTCCACTGTTTCTTATTTTTTCTAAGTCTTTGCGTGATGGTATGTTTCCAAGCATGTGGAAAACAGCTTTTGTCGTCCCAATATTTAAATCTGGGAATAGACAGTTAGTATCTAATTATCGTCCGATTTCTATTCTTTCGGCTATTCCCAAAGTTTTTGAAAAAATTGTTCATGAATATTTTAGCCACACGATCGGTAACTTTCTTATTACTGAACAACATGGTTTTTTGTCGGGGAGATCGGTGGAGTCCAATCTGGTGTCCTACGTTAATTTTATCCATTCTGCGTTAAACGAGGACTCTCAGGTTGACGCTATTTATACCGATTATTCTAAAGCCTTCGACAAAATTGACCATACTATTCTTATTCAAAAGCTTTCGTCTTTTAATATTCCAGGCGGCATTGTCCACTGGATTGAGTCGTACCTATCTGATAGAAGCCAGGCGGTCAAGATGGGCAGCTTTGTTTCCGATTATAAATCTATCTCGTCCGGCGTGCCGCAAGGAAGCCATCTTGGGCCTATATTATTCTTAATTTATATTAATGATATTTCTTCTTGTTTTAAATTTTCTAAATTTCTTCTATACGCCGATGACAATAAAATCTTTACAAAGATTGGTTCTAGTCTTCACTGCCTACGGCTCCAGGAGGATCTCGACCGTTTGCATGACTACTGTCGCGCTAACAAACTTTACCTTAACTATGACAAATGCCAAAAAATTACGTTTACATGGAAACGTTATCCTACTAACTTCGACTATAATTTTAATGGTACAGCTATTACCTCCACCGACAGAGTTAAGGATCTTGGTATTATACTTGATACCAAATTGCGATATCATCTTCATATCGATTTTATGGTGCGGAAAGCTCTGCGTAATCTGGGCTTTGTTATTAGAATTAGTCAAAATTTTACTAATTTTCTCTGTATTAAGTCCCTTTATTTGGCATTTGTCAATAGTGTGTTGTCCTACGGTTCTGTAGTTTGGAATCCTTGGTACGCCGTCTATCGTGACCGCATCGAAAGCATTCAACAGCGCTTTTTACGTTATTTGTCACATAAATTTCATCTTCCCTATTGCGATTACGAAGGGCGTTGTGCGGTTTTTGGCCTCTTGCCCTTGCAGCGGCGTAGAGTTGTATCCGATTTGATCTTTCTCTTTAAGCTGGTTAATGGCTTGCTATACGCTCCGGAGCTTTTGGTTGAAGTGGGCTTGAATGTACCACAGCGGTTCACTCGAAATAATTTCACATTCCGTTTACGTTTATTCCATACGAATGTTTACCAAAACTCTCCCATCTTACGTCTTCTTAATACTTATAACCAAGGCTTCAACCATGTGTCTTTGTTTGGACTCTCGTTGCGCGTGTTTAAAGGGCTCGTGTTGCACTGTGTTTAGTTGCGTATTACATTATTATTATATTGTAATTATTATATTGTATGTTTAATTGTTTATTTCTAGTTTTTTATGCTTGATTTTAATTGTCATCTCACATCGTGCGTGCGTCTTTAAATTTATTGTTTTGATTTGTTATGAGGGTGCTTTGCTGGGGATATTCTCCCTGTTTGCATCCCCTAATTAAGTAAATAAATAAATAAATATATGTTTGAAACGAACAAAAAAAAAAGGGCAAAATGGGACAAATGAAAAGTATGACAGGTGCAGTCATTGAAGATGACCAACAAATAGCTGAGGAATTTAATACTTATTTTTCTGAAATAAGTAAGAATTTAGCCTCAAAAATTAAACCGGTTCTTAATCACCAGTTTAGAGAAGAAGAAACAAAAGAATCCATCTACTTGGAACCAACTGATTTAACAGAAATTAATTCTATCATAAGGGATTTAAATAATAATAGTTCGCCGGGAGAAGATGGTATTACTAAATCTGATATAGTGCTGCTTTTTGAAGTTTTGGGAGAAAAAATAGTGAATATCATTAATGATATCCTGGTTACTGGCCTGTTTCCGAATGAATTAAAAACGGCGAAAATATCCCCTATTCATAAAAAATGAGCAAAAACAGAACTTGGTAACTATAGACCAATTTCAATCTTAAATATATTTTCTAAAATAACAGAAAAAGTTATCAAACACAGGTTAACTAACTTTATACAGAAATTCTTTAACATCGATCCATATCAATAGGGATTTCAAAAGAAGAGTAGTACCTTGGGGGCGACAAGGGATTTACTAGAATATATTACAGAAGAACTCGATAAGAAGAGGTATGTTTTGACAGTGTTTATTGACTTACAAAAGGCATTTGATACTGTGGACATAGATATTTTACTCAATAAATTAGAAAAAATGGGAATGCGAGGCATTGCAAAAGACCTCTTCCAGTCATATTCTAAGGACCGTAAGCATTATACTCAAATCAATAAAACCAAGAGTAAAAAAAAAGCCTAAGTATTGGAGTAGCTCAGGGATCAGTACTTGGTCCTTTGCAATATTTATTATACTATTTATTATTTGCTGATGACACCGTCTTGGTTATATCATCAAGTAATATAAAGGAACTTGCTGACTGGAACTGAGCATTTATTTGCCTATCGCAAATTTTATGATAATAAAAAATTTTTTTAAATTATTGTCTTAAAAAGAATACAAATTAAAGTCTCTAGATTTATAAAGTACCGCGGCTTCCAGAAGACTGTTACTGCTTCTAGAGGATTTAAAATACTTCCAGACGACTTACAATGCTTTCAGATAACTTGATATAGCATCTAGAAAACTTAAAATGTTTCCAGAAGACTTGATGTTGTTACCTCTAGATGATTTGATACTGTTTTAAGAAAACTTTATATTGCTTTCAGAAGACTTTAATTTCTAGACTGATATTTCTAGAAGACTTAAAATGATGAATTTACAGATGTCTTACAATGCATCTAGACGACTTACAATGCTTACAGATGACTTACAACGCTTTTAGAAGCCTTGATATTGCATCTAGAGGACTTGAAGTGTGTGCAGACGACCTACAATGCTTCCAAAGTACTTTATGTCGCTGTTAGAAGACTGAAGATGCTTCCAGAAGACTTGATATTGTATCTAAGAAACTTGATATGGTTTCCAGAATACTTGGAATGTTTCCAGAAGACTGATACTGCTTCTAGAAGACTTAAAATATTTCCAGATGACTTACAATACTTACAGACGACTTACAATGTTTCCAGAAGACCTTATACTTACTTTTAGAAGACTTGAAATAATTCAAAATTACTTGAAGTGCTTCCAAAAGACTGGATACTACTTCCAGAAGACTTGATACTGACCCTATAAGACTTTATACTGCTTCTAGACGATTTCAAATGCTTTCAGAAGATTTGAGAAGTTTCCAAAAGACTTGATACTGCTTCTAGAAAATTTTAATAATTAAGAATCGATACTGCTTCTAGATATTTTAAAATGCTTCCAAAAGATTAGATATAGCCCCTGTAAGACTTTATACTGTTTCTGGTAGATTTGAAATGCTTTCAGAAGACTCGAGAAGATTCCAGAAGACTTGATACTACTTCTAGAAGATTTAAAATGGTTACAAAAGTCTCGATATTGGCTCAGGTAGGCTTAATATTGCTTCTAGAAGATCTAAATTGCTTCCAAAACATTTGGAATGCTAACAAAAGATTTGATATTGCTGTCAGAATACTTAACATTGCGTCTATAAGGCTTGAAATGCTTCCAGAAAATTAATTTATTTGGTGCCAATCGTATTTTCATTGCAAATCTTTCTTAACTTCTAAACGATAAATCTTCTTTCATGAAATCCCGGCATGAACCCGGAATATACTGGGACTGGACTGAAACTGAAATGTACAAGTATCTTAAAATTGAGATACCATTCCTAAGATGACCAATTGTTTAATTGTTAAGATTTCAAAGCATTAATGATGGTATTTGCACCTCCTAGCGGTCATCTCAGAATCCTGAAAATAATTTCCTGTATTTTCTCTTAGCCTCTTTAGTCATAAAGTTTTTTTCCTGCAAGTCTGCTGTCAAATAATTTCCAGTATTTTCTCATAGCCACGATTTTATGATTAATAAAATCTTTTCCTGCAAGTTTAACTATCGACTTACAGAGTCTTTTAGCAATTTGCAACCGCTGGTTCAGCGGACCGCAACCATTCAAGTTAACATTTTTTTTAATATATCCGTTCTTGTCTACGAAAAAAGGACTTACTTTCGAAAATAAGTTTTGGTGGAAACAGCTAATAAAGGTAAATAGGTCATTTCGTCAGTTTCTAGTTAGTTAATCCCTTTTTTCTGTATTTGCCGATGTTGAAGGACGTCAAAGTATTATTTCAGATCAGAATGTTGTCGTTGTTAATGGCGTTAGTTGCTAGTTTCAGATTTCTAAATATATAATACTGTAGAAGTGAGGTTGTAAATATAATTATATTGGACATTTTATTACTGATTGCGCAAGTGAGGAATAATCTTGGGATTAAATGAGAACACACTTCCTTGCTATCTCAAGGAAGTATGGAGCGGTTGGCGTGGATACTGGGTTTATCAGGGTTCTCTGCCCACATATTCAGACGTCACTTGCCAAATGTTATATTGGCGAGTTTTGCCTATTAGTTGGAGTTATTTACGTACCACCGGCCACATCACATGAGGAACTTGACAGATATTTTGATGCGTTAGCTACACTGATTAATAATCATAACATACTTTTAATGGGAGATTTTAATGTCTATGAATTTGCTGATGACTGTATCTGCCCAAGGGCTCTAAGTATTCGAGCCTTTGTCGACTTCCTGAATGTGAATCAGATCAACACAATTAGAAACAGCAATAATCGAATTCTTGACTTGGTCTTTACTAATTTAAATTGTCAAGTCAGTATTCAGAGGGAATTGTATCCTTTCGTTCCTGAAGATAATCACCACGTTCCACATTCCAACGGCCGCTATACCACGGTATAATTACCGAAAAGCCAATTTACTAGTTTTATATGATGATATTGCTTTCATGGATTGGTCATTTTTGGAAAATGTTGAAGATGTTGATGAAATGTTGGATGCATTTTATTCTGCTCTTTATGGTTTGATACAAAAATCAGTGCCTTGTATTCAGCAAAGACGTAATGATTATCCTCAATGGTTTTCCACAGAAATAATTAAAAATCTGAAGACCAAAGATTACTATAGACGAAAATACAAAGCTACTAAACATAAATTCTACCATGATCATTTTATTAGATTGCGTTTATTAGTAAAAAATCAAATCAATGCCGCCTATGAGATTTTTTTGCAACGTGCCTCTGATAATTTAAAACGTGATCCTTGTGATTTCTGGAACTTTGTCCGACAAAAGAGAGGTACTAGCAGAATACCGTCGATTCTTAGGGATGATGTCGAAGAGTATACTGCACCGACAGACATAGTAAATGCATTTGCCTCCTTTTTCTCATCTATTTATTCTGATAATTCGCCAAATCTTACGGATACAGCACCTACTTTGCCATTATTTAGCATCCAGCAAGTCACTGAAGATGAACTGATTACTGTAATGAGAGGGTTTACCACCAAGTTGACTGCGGGCGAGGACCAAATACCTAGCTTCCTTGTACGTGATGCACGCTATGCTTTGGCTAAGCCATTGATGCTTATTATTAATCGCTCAATAGCCAATTCTGTTTTCCCGCAGAGATGGAAGTTGGCTAGAATTACGCCAGTATTTAAGAAGGGTGATAAATCCGTGATAACTAACTACAGGCCAATTGCTATTCTATCCAATTTTGCAAAAGTGTATGAACAATTGATTTATAATACCATTTATTCTCACACCCGATCGTTTATATCACCTTATCAACATGGATTCGTTCCTAAACGGTCAACGGTTACCAATTTATGTTGTCTTACTCAATACGTCGCAGAGGTAATGGATGTTGGCGGGCAGGTCGATGTTGTTTACACTGATTTTGAGAAGGCTTTTGATCGGATTGACCACAACATGTTATTGAAGAAGTTAAGTTATTTTGGGCTGTCTTCTGATTCATTAAGCTTAATGAACACCTACCTCACTGATAGAGTGTGTTGCGTATTTTATAATGGATTTCGTTCTTATGGCTATTCACCTACATCTGGAGTGCCTCAGGGGTCCAACCTAGGACCGTTGTTATTTGTTCTTTATATAAATGATTTATTGGATAAACTTACCTGTCCAGTGCTCGCTTACGCAGATGACATAAAGATATTTATAAGGGTCGGATCATTGGAGGACGCTCAATTGTTGCAGTATAATATGGATGTGATTCAGGAGTGGTGCCTATCTAATTCCCTTTCACTAAGTATCGATAAATGCTGTTATGTATCATTTACTAAAAAAATGAATAAAATCGATACGGTTTATACGGCGGTTTCAAGTACGTTAACTAGAGTAGGTACTGTAAAAGATTTGGGTGTGATTTTTGATGCCGAACTCTCTTTCTTGCCACATATTGAAGAGATGTGCTCGCGGGCCTGGAGCACGTTGGGTTTTGTCCTAAGAATCATGGGTCAAGTTGGCGATTCAAATACTCTAAGAGCGCTGTTTATGGCATTGATCGTATCTCGACTTCAATACGCTTCAGTGATATGGTACCCTATTTATACGTCACATCAGCTGATGATTGAAAAAATTCAACGCCGCTTTTTGAAGTTTCTATCTTATCGCATGGATGGTCAGTATCCGCCAAGGGGGGTGAACTACATGGACCTGCTGCATCGCCATGAATTTTCTTCGTTGCAGACCAGAAGAATGGACCAGAGTGCATCGTACTTGCAAAAGTTGTGGTGTTATGAAACCGATTGTGCGTGGTTATTGTCGCGAGTTAATTTGGTGGTTCCACGATTAAACTCTCGAACCCGTATGTGTTTTTATCCACCCGTTTGTAGGACTAATGTTTTAAAAAAGGCGCCGATATCTCATATGATAGACAACGTAAACGAGCGTTTCATTTATTAGTTATTAATACCAATTTCAAATTGATTTCATGTATTCATTCATTCGAGAGTTTTGATTTTGATTTAGTTATTGTTTTACTTTGTTTTGTGCTAGTGCATTAAGTTTATGTTTTGTAATGCATATAAATATGCAAGATTTGTGTATTTTGCCCTTAATTTGGTAAGCTGTTGGGCAATAAAGTATAAAAATAAAATAAAAAATAAAATAAAATAAACACAAGCTGAGTAACTCATCTCCACAAAGCTCGAAATCAAGTAGAGGATTATCAAAATTTATGTGGAAATACAGATGGCTCAAACGGTTCGTCGTTTTAACTACACTGAGGTCACTCTGGAAGTGCTGCCAATGAAACGGCAGATGAGCTAGTGCTAAAGCGTTTTTAGGGCCAGAACCAGCAATTTGTGTAAGATTTACGATGCCCAAATAGAGGATTCGAAGAATTCTGCAGCTAACTGATTTATCTTTAGATCGTCAGTGGTACATCTAACACAATCTTCGTAGCTTCATAAGCGCCGGTTTTTGAAAATAAGTATGGGTGCTGGATAGTGAAAAAACTGAATTGGGAAATGATTCAAACGACGAATGACTGTTCTCAAAACAAAAGTGACATGAAAAACGTCCATGTATCTAGCGCCTATGGTTAACCCTCCAGTACACGCGCATTTTTTTTGACGTGAGTGCTCGCACCGGACTGAGAGTCCGGGTTTCTTTACCAAATAAGAGATTTGTATTAAACTCCCTAGATTACTAAAGTACCGCGGTTCATGATATCTATGTATTCAAACGATTCGAGGCAAAATGGTGATTTGACAGCATGTCAGTGACCAGGTGTACGAATAGGGAGTTTATGTGTGAAAAAAACGTTTTGCTCCGCCCCCGATTCGAGAACATTATTAAACTTCACCTTTCGTTTCTTCGGTGGCTGATACTGCTTAAAACAAACTTGATAAGCTACCAGGAGCCTTGAACTGCTTTCAAAAATGTTGATACTGCCTCTGAAAGACTTGATAATGCTTCTAGAAGCCTTAACATAGCTTTCAGAAGGTTTGAACTGCTTCCACAAGATTTTATACTGCAGCTGAAAGACTTGATACTATTTCTAGAAGATTTTAAATGATTTCAAAAGACTTGATACCGATTGTAAAACTACTGGCAAAAAATGTTTGAAAATGCAAAGTCTTAAAGAAGACATTTTTATTGCAAAAGGCACGAAATTGTTAATACAATATTAATAAAATAAATTGTTAATAATAATATATTAATATTTTGCTTCCAAAATACCAAATACTGCTAGGATACAAAATGTTCATTTCAAAAGTTCAAAAAATTTCAATTATAGACCAAATATTGCTTGTGAAGGTGTAAGCACTGTTGATATAAGGCATTTCTATTGCAAATTAACCATAGGCTCCAGATACATGGACGTTTTTCATGTCACTTTTGTTTTGAGAACAGTCATTCGTCGTTTGAACCTTTTCCCAATTCAGTTTTTTCACTATCCAGCACCCATACTTATTTTCAAAAACCGGCACTTATGAAGCTACGAAGATTGTGTTAGATGTACCACTGACCATCTAAAGATAAATCAGTTAGCTGCAGAATTCTTCGAATCCTCTATTTGGGCATCGTAAATCTTACACAAATTGCTGGTTCTGGTCCTAAAAACGCTTTAGCACTAGCTCATCTGCCGTTTCATTGACAGCACTTCCAGAGTGACCTCAGTGTAGTTAAAACGACGAACCGTTTGAGCCATCTGTATTTCCACACAAATTTTGATAATCCTCTACTTGATTTCGAGCTTTGTGGAGATGAGTTACTCAGCTTGTATTCTCATTTAATCCCAAGATTATTCCTCACTTGCGCAATCAGTAATAAAATGTCCAATATAATTATATTTACAAACTCACTTCTACAGTATTATATATTTAGAAATCTGAAAGTAGCAACTAACGCCATTAACAACGACAACATTCTGATCTGAAATAATATTTTGACTTCCTTCAACATCGGCAAATACAGAAAAAAGGGATTAACTAACTAGAAACTGACGAAATGACCTATTTACCTTTATTAGCTGTTTCCACCAAAACTTATTTTCGAAAGTAAGTCCTTTTTTCGTAGACAAGAACGGATATATTCAAAAAAAATGTTAACTTGAATGGTTGCGGTCTGCCGAACCAGCGGTTGCAAATTGCTAAAAGACTCTGTAAGTCGATAGTTAAACTTGCAGGAAAAGATTTTATTAATCATAAAATCGTGGCTAAGAGAAAATACTGGAAATTATTTGACAGCAGACTTGCAGGAAAAAAACTTTATGACTAAAGTGGCTAAGAGGAAGTACAGGAAATTATTTTCAGGATTCTGAGATGACCGCTAGCAGGTGCAAATACCATCTTTAATGTCTTGAAATCTTAACAATTAAACAATTAGTCATCTTAGGAATGGTATCTCAATTTTAAGATACTTGTACATTTCAGTTTCAGTCCAGTCCCAGTATATTCCGGGTTCATGCCGGAATTTCATGAAAGAAGATTTATCGTTTAGAAGTCTGGGAGCATTAAGAAAGATTTGCAATGAAAATACGATTGGCACCAAATAAATTAATTTTCTGGAAGCATTTCAAGCCTTATAGGCGCAATGTTAAGTATTCTGACAGCAATATCAAATCTTTTGTTAGCATTCCAAATGTTTTGGAAGCCAATATCGAGACTTTTGTAACCATTTTAAATCTTCTAGAAGTAGTATCAAATCTTCTGGAATCTTCTCGAGTCTTCTGAAAGCATTTCAAATCTTCCAGAAACAGTATAAAGTCTTACAGGGGCTATATCTAATCTTTTGGAAGCATTTTAAAATATCTAGAAGCAGTATCATGTCTTAATTATTAAAATCTTCTAGAAGCAGTATCAAGTCTTTTGGAAACTTCTCAAGTCTTCTGAAAGCATTTGAAATCGTCTAGAAGTAGTATAAAGTCTTATAGGGGCAGTATCAAAGCTTTAGGAGGCATTTTAAAACATCTAGAAGCAGTATCAAGTCTTCTGGAAGTAGTATCCAGTCTTTTGGAAGCGCTTCAAGTAATTTTGAAGTATTTCAAGTCTTCTAAAAGTAAGTATAAGATCTTCTGGAAACATTGTAAGTCGTCTGGAAGTATTGTAAGTCATCTGGAAATATTTTAAGTCTTCTAGAAGCAGTATCAGTCTTCTGGAAACATTCCAAGTATTCTGGAAGCATCTTCAGTCTTCTAACAGCGACATAAAGCACTTTAGAAGCATTGTAGGTCGTCTGGACACACTTCAAGTCCTCTAGATGCAATATCAAGGCTTCTAAAAGCGTTGCATTGTAAGACATCTGTAAATTCATCATTTTAAGTCTTCTAGAAATATCAGTCTAGAAATTAAAGTCTTCTGAAAGCAATATAAAGTTTTCTTAAGACAGTATCAAATCATCTAGAGGTAACAACATCAAGTCTTCTGGAAACATTTTAAGTTTTCTAGATGCTATATCAAGTTATCTGAAAGCATTGTAAGTTGTCTGGAAGTAGCTCTGGAAGCATTTATGTTCTACAGCTTTCATTATCTTCTTCGTTTCTTCTAATTAGATAAGAAGCCATTTTGAACGAAAAAAACCATCTTACCGTCTGCAAAATTTTTTGAAAAGCTTCAGTCTTCACCTTCAAAGAGTATTTTTCTTCGCTATCGTATTCATATTCGTATTTTACTGTGTTGTACACTAAGAAATTTTTGACACTAAAGTGACATAATTATGTCGGTAAAAAAGTTGCCTTTTCTGTTAAACAATAGAGGGTGCAGAACCCGGAGTGAGAGTCCGGTGCGTGTACCGAAAGGTTAATTTGCAATAGAAATACCTTATATCAACAGTGCTTACACCTTCACAAGCAATATTTGGTCTATAATTGAAATTTTTTGAACTTTTGAAATGAACATTTTGTATCCTAGCAGTATTTGGTATTTTGGAAGCAAAATCAAATTGTATTAACAATTTCGTGCCTTTTGCAATAAAAATGTCTTCTTTAAGACTTTGCATTTTCAAACATTTTTTTGCCAGTAGTTTTACAAACGGTATCAAGTCTTTTGGAATCATTTAAAATCTTCTAGAAATAGTATCAAGTCTTTCAGCTGCAGCATAAAATCTTGTGGAAGCAGTTCAAGCCTTCTGAAAGCTATGTTAAGGCTTCTAGAAGCATTATCAAGTGCTTCTATTCTTCCAGAGGTAGTATCAACATTTTTGAAAGCAGTTCAAGGCTCCTGGTAGCTTATCAAGTTTGTTTTAAGCAGTATCAGCCACCGAAGAAACGAAAGATGAAGTTCACACATAAACTCCCTATTCGTACACCTGGTCACTGACATGCTGTCAAATCACCATTTTGGCTCGAATCGTTTGAATACATAGATATCATGAACCGCGGTACTTTAGTAATCTAGGGAGTTTAATACAAATCTCTTATTTGGCAAAGAAACCCGGACTCTCAGTCCGGTGCGAGCACTCAAGTCAAAAAAAAAATGCGCGTGTCCTGGAGGGTTAATCACCAAAAAAAGGTAATTTTAAAGTTTCCGAATCAACTTTGAGTGATAGCCAAAAGATGGCGCATTCTTTAAATCAAAAAGCGATTTTAATCTAATTTCTTCATCGATTATTTCGATTCATAATTTTAATTTATTTAAAATTATGTAAATTATTGAATTAATCGCTTTAAAATGATTATCCAAAACCAATTTTTACGTTAAATTAAACTTCAGCACTCCGCTAAGAGATGGCGCAAATGGCGCGAAATACGAATGGTTCAATATCGGGATGTAGGTCAATCTTTCTCGGTTTTAAGACGTAACCCAACAATTTAAATGTAATTTATCGGGGGACTTCACGTCCGATAGCGGGTTAATAATCGTAATTGGAGGAAAACGTCCAACAAATAAAGTTTTAATCGTTATATAAGAGGGTTTTTATCTTACCATGCGATGAAGAACATAAAGAATTAATCAAATAAGTCGACTCACCTAAAACAAAAAGAAAAAATGATTAAAATTGATGTTTTAATTCGTAATTAAAGTACAGATGTTTGTACAATCAATAATAATCCCCCAAAAACGATCATTTCCACTCGATTACCCTTAACGCTAATTACTAATAGCCTTAAACAGACAGAACCAAAATGGTTTTGTTCTATCAAAGCGCATTCATATGGAGATTTTATTGCCTCGATAGAACAACAACGCCATTTACAAACAATCAATACAGTAGCAGTTTATTCCTGGATATTGCGGGGGTGCTGTATTTGATGGGGGTTTTGTTACAATTATACCAAGAGCGATATTGTTTTGAATTGGGCAACAATACAAATTGCCAATAATTTTTCGTTGGTACCAGGAAACGCGAGGTTTCAATAAACGGCCCACAATGCAGACTGAAAGTCGAAACGAAAGCACAAAAAAAATAATTAACCGAAACAGGAATAACGAACTAAAGAAGGAAAAAAGGAGAAAAAAAAGAAGAGGTAAAAGGTTGATTGAGGATTTTTCGACTTCGCAAGAAAGTAAAAGTAAAAACTCTTTATAAAGAGAGATATAAAAAGAAACGAGAAGAACCGGACACCTGTTTCGAAAACGACGATAATCATTTTTTAAGATGAGGATTATTCGTTAAAAAAAGAACGCGGTGACAACGATTGGGTATAATTTATACAGCGAAAGTGGATGCTCGAAAAAAGTTAGCTCATTTCCATTCAAGGTTGGAATAATCATCAACCGAATTTTTAGGAATTTATAACTTTTCGTTGGTCTTGATCAAATTGATTGGGTTCTTCAAAGGAAGAAATGTGATTTGAAAATTGATGCACAGTTAAATTAACTTCATTTAGATTAAAGAACGTTTCTTTCGAAGATATTTAAACAAAATAACAACAAAAAATATTGTAAATAATACTCTGAAACCAAATTTAGACGTGTTCCTAACGGTTCCTGTAGATGATCTAATCCAGATCGAAATCAGTAGAAATAAAATTTATTTACCATTCTTTAATAAAGTACAAAACCAATAAAAAAAGAAACAAACTCAACAATAGATTAAAGAAGTTATATCTCATTTGCTTTTGAAAATATGAGGTTTAAAAAATCATGATAACAATATTTATGAAAGTTAAGAGATATGATTCAATAAAATTTTTTATTTCCTCTCTCAATTAGTTCTTGAGATACGAGTCTCAAGTCTCTCAAGTCTGAGATACGAGTTATTGAGATTCCTTTCGTTGCTAATTTATAATGTTTATAAAAGCATTTAAAAAATCATGATAACAAGATTCATGAATGTTAAGAGATATGATTCAATAAATTTTTTATTGCATCATTATATATTCTTGAGATACAAGTCTCTTTATCGTTAATTAAAATGTTAATAAAGATGTAGGGTTGTTGAGTTTAAAAAATCGTGAGAATGAGATTTATGGGAGATGAGAGATTATGTGCAGCACCTCAAATCGTGATTAAATATCCTTTAAAACGTTTTTTGTTTCATGATTGTATCTCTCTCGAGATATGATTCTCTTCGTTGTAATTTATAATGTTAATAAAGATGCAGGGTTGAGATTAAAAAATCCCGAGAACGAGGTTTATGGAAAATGAGAGATTTTGTATAACACCTCAAATCGTGATTAAATGTGCTTTTGATTAAATTGATTGTATCTCAATTGGTTCTTGAGATATGATTCTCTTCATTGCTGATTTATAATGTTAATAAAGATGCAGGGTTAAGATTAACTAACTTAAAAAAGAGGTTAATGGAACATGAGAGATTATGTATAGCACATCAAATCGACATTAAATGTGCTTTAAAATGTTTTTTGTTTCATGATTGTATCTCAATTGGTTCTTGAGATATTAATCTCTTCGCTTCTAAATTATAATGTTGATGAAGATACAGAGGAGTTGCGTTTAAAAAATCTTAAGAACAAGATTTATAGAAGATTAGAGATAATTTACTAAATATGCTTCAAAATGCTTCATATTTCTTCGTAATATCTCAAGCGGTACTTGAGATATCAGTCTCTTCGTTCCTAAGTTATAATGTTGATAAAGATGTAGAGTTGGGTTGGGTTGGATTGATGAAGTTAGAGATTACTTATTAAATATGCTTCCAAATGCTTCATATTTCATCATAATATCTCAAGCGGTACTTGAGATATGAGTATCTTCGCTTCTAAGTTATAAGGTTGATAAAGATGCAGAGGAGTTGGGTTCAAAAAATCTTGAGAATAAGATTTATGGAAGATCAGAGATAATTTACTAAATATGCTTCAAAATGCTTCATATTTCTTCGTAATATCTCAAGCAGTACTTGAGATATCAATCTCTTCGTTCCTAAGTTATAATGTTGATAAAGATGTAGAGTTGGGTTGGGTTGGATTGATGAAGTTAGAGATTACTTATTAAATATGCTTCCAAATGCTTCATATTTCATCATAATATCTCAAGCGGTACTTGAGATATGAGTATCTTCGCTTCTAAGTTATAAGGTTGATAAAGATGCAGAGGAGTTGGGTTCAAAAAATCTTGAGAATAAGATTTATGGAAGATCAGAGATAATTTACTAAATATGCTTCAAAATGCTTCATATTTCTTCGTAATATCTCAAGCGGTACTTGAGATATCAATCTCTTCGTTCCTAAGTTATAATGTTGATAAAGATGTAGGGTTGGGTTGGGTTGGATTGATGAAGTTAGAGATTACTTATTAAATATGCTTCCAAATGCTTCATATTTCATCATAATATCTCAAGCGGTACTTGAGATATGAGTATCTTCGCTTCTAAGTTATAAGCTTAATAAAGATGCAGAGGAGTTGGGTTCAAAAAATCTTGAGAACAAGATTTATAAAAGATCAGAGATTATTTACTAAATATGCTTCAAAATGCTTCATATTTCTTGGTAATATCTCAAGCGGTACTTGAGATATCAGTCTCTTCGTTCCTAAGTTATAATGTTGATAAAGATGTAGAGTTGGGTTGGGTTGGATTGATGAAGTTAGAGATTACTTATTAAATATGCTTCCAAATGCTTCATATTTCATCATAATATCTCAAGCGGTACTTGAGATATGAGTATCTTCGCTTCTAAGTTATAAGCTTAATAAAGATGCAGAGGAGTTGGGTTCAAAAAATCTTGAGAACAAGATTTATAGAAGATCAGAGATAATTTACTAAATATGCTTCAAAATGCTTCATATTTCTTCGTAATATCTCAAGCGGTACTTGAGATATCAGTCTCTTCGTTCCTAAGTTATAATGTTGATAAAGATGTAGAGTTGGGTTGGGTTGGATTGATGAAGTTAGAGATTACTTATTAAATATGCTTCCAAATGCTTCATATTTCATCATAATATCTCAAGCGGTACTTGAGATATGAGTATCTTCGCTTCTAAGTTATAAGCTTAATAAAGATGCAGAGGAGTTGGGTTCAAAAAATCTTGAGAACAAGATTTATAAAAGATCAGAGATTATTTACTAAATATGCTTCAAAATGCTTCATATTTCATCATAATATCTCAAGCGGTACTTGAGATATACGTCTCTTCGTTCCTAAGTTATCATGATAAGGATGTAAAGTTGGGTTGGGTTGATGAAGATTAGAGATTACTTATTAAATATGCTTCAAACCGCTTCATATTTCATCATAATATCTTAAGTGATACTTGAGATATGAGTATGTTCGCTTCTAAGTTATAATGTTGATAAAGATGCAGAGGAGTTGGGTTCAAAAAATCTTAAGAACAAGATTTATAGAAGATCAGAGATTATTTACTAAATATGCTTCAAAATGCTTCATATTTCTTCGTAATATCTCAAGCGGTACTTGAGATATCAGCCTCTTCGCTCCTAAGTTATAATGTTGATAAAGATGTAGAGTTGGGTTGGGTTGGATTGATGAAGTTAGAGATTACTTATTAAATATGCTTCCAAATGGTTCATATTTCATCATAATATCTCAAGCGGTACTTGAGATATACGTCTCTTCGTTCCTAAGTTGTCATGA
Organism: Onthophagus sagittarius; assembly: GCA_036711965.1. Classification (NCBI taxonomy): domain Eukaryota; kingdom Metazoa; phylum Arthropoda; class Insecta; order Coleoptera; family Scarabaeidae; genus Onthophagus; species Onthophagus sagittarius. Next base: position 16,417,770 of record JASERS010000010.1, on the reverse strand, counting down.
TAAAGATGTAAAGTTGGGTTGGGTTGATGAAGATTAGAGATTACTGATTAAATATGCTTCAAACCGCTTCATATTTCATCATAATATCTCAAGCGATACTTGAGATATGAGTATGTTCGCTTCTAAGTTATAATGTTGATAAAGATGCAGAGGAGTTGGGTTCAAAAAATCTTAAGAACAAGATTTATAGAAGATCAGAGATTATTTACTAAATATGCTTCAAAATGCTTCATATTTCTTCGTAATATCTCAAGCGGTACTTGAGATATCAGCCTCTTCGCTCCTAAGTTATAATGTTGATAAAGATGTAGAGTTGGGTTGGGTTGGATTGATGAAGTTAGAGATTACTTATTAAATATGCTTCCAAATGGTTCATATTTCATCATAATATCTCAAGCGGTACTTGAGATATACGTCTCTTCGTTCCTAAGTTGTCATGATAAAGATGTAAAGTTGGGTTGGGTTGATGAAGATTAGAGATTACTGATTAAATATGCTTCAAACCGCTTCATATTTCATCATAATATCTCAAGCGATACTTGAGATATGAGTATGTTCGCTTCTAAGTTATAATGTTGATAAAGATGCAGAGGAGTTGGGTTCAAAAAATCTTGAGAATAAGATTTATAGAAGATCAGAGATAATTTACTAAATATGCTTCAAAATGCTTCATATTTCATCGTAATATCTCAACCAGTACTTGAGATATCAGCCTCTTTGTTTCTAAGTTATAATGTTGATAAAGATGCAGAGGAGTTGGGTTCAAAAAATCTTAAGAACAAGATTTATAGAAAATTGGAAATAATTCTTAAATATGCTTCAATATGCTTCATATTTCATCGCAATATATCTCAAGCCGTACTTGAGATATGAATATATTCGTTTCTAAGTTAAAATGCTGATAAAGATGCAGAGTTGAGTTTAAAAATCTTGAGAACGAGATTTATGGAAGATAAGAAATTATTTTTGGCATATCAAATTTATTAAATATGCTTCAAAATGCTTCATATTTCATCGTAATATCTCAAGCTGTACTTGAGATATGAGTCTCTAAATTATAATATTGATAAAGATGAGTTGGGCTTAACAAATCTTGAAAACGAAATTTATGGAAGATAAGAGATTATGTATAGTACATTAAATCGACGTTAAATATGTTTTGAAATATTACTTGATTCATGATTGTATCTTAATAAGATTTTGAGATATGATTCTCTTCGTTGCTAATTTATAATATTAATTATAATAATTATAATATTTTATATTTAACTCTGCATATTGAGCAGAGTTAAATATAAAAAAATATGAGACCGCGATTTACGGATAATAAGAGATAATTTATGGTACATAAAATCTTCATTAATGTACTTTACAAAGATTTTTTTATGTCATCATTATATCTCAATTGATTTTTGAGATACTAGTCTCTTCATTACTAATTTATAAAGTTAATAAAGATACAGGGTTGGGATTAAAAAATTTTGAGAACGAGATTTATGGATGATAAGACATTATTTTTGGCATATCAAATCTTTATTTAATATGCTTCAAAATGCTTCATATTTCAGCATAATATCTCAAGCGGTACTTGAGATATGAGTCCCTAAATTATAATGTTGATAAAGTTTGAAACAAATCTTGAGATCAAGCTTTGTAGAAAATTAGAGATTCGTCGGGCACATTAATTGATTCTTAAGATATGAGATGGGTTAGAACTAAATGTCATGCTGAATCTCTATTTATTAAAGTTTTATCTCTAAGTGCGTCTTGTGGAAGTCATCGTTTTCGCTGATTATGAATTCCAATATCTAAGTTTTGTTCTTGTGCAATTACAATTAGACAGTTTTGGAGATCTTTTTTGAGTTTGAGATACTTTGAATCAATTTTTCTGGTATTTTAGCCATATCACTATATTATGTCATTTTAAAAATGAATATTTTATTTTCATCTAAATAACTAATATTTTATGCAACTTTTGTTACACAGCGAACCGGTTCACATTTTTGTTTTATTGCTTGAATCGAAAGAAGTGAAAAAACCAACTGATTATATCAAAAAAATGTTCCAATTAATTAACGAATCCAAAACATCCTAATATTATCATATATACATCCATAAAAACCCCAGATATTATTTACAAAAATCGAAAGTGGACACAAAAGGAATATCTTGGTCATTTCCATTCGAGATTCGAATAAACAGCGGGATCATTGTAATAAATCGTCGTGATTTGTAGCCGGATTTTTCTTGAAACTCATTTTTAACACCGGCGATTCGAAATCCGCCTCCAAAACACGTTTCGGACGTTATTTATAGAAAGAAAATTTTTAATTTAGATAAGAATATCGCGATTATAATATTTAATACGCAAATTTGTATTAATTCGAATATTAGATCATCAAACTATAAAAAAAAAATCGTTAAAACAAAAAGTAAGCACTTTTATTTAAAGACTAGCAAAACTTTACATAGTCATCACACGTAATCAACTCAGTTTAAATCAACTCAATTTATTTTTCAATTTCATCATGTTCCAATAAATCCCGTTATTTAGTTTTCTTAAAAATTTCGTCGTCTTTCGTAACGATTGGTTTTGCGTTATCATCGTAACCCAAATGTTCTTCGGTAGACGAACTGGATGAAATTCCTGAGATTGATGCGCTTGAATCGAAAGTTGAATCAAATCCACTCGAAATATTTCCGAAGCTACTCGTTGATGACACATCCAAGTTGGACGAGGTAATTGCGCTATTCGCGATTACCCCATCGGTTGATGGGGCGGGGATAATATCGGAAGTTAAATGTTCGGTTGATGGAATTGAAATTGGGTTGGAAATGATTGGGTGTTGGACGAATTGGTTGGTGTCAAATCCGTGGGAAATAACTGGGTGAGATACAAGTGATTCTTGATGGACAGTTGGATGAGATACAACGGATTCTTGATGGACAACTGGGTGGGATACAACGGAGTGTTGGTGGACGATTGGTTGGTGGACGACTGGTTCGTTGATGTAAACTGGTTGAGGAACATTGACTGTGTATGGTTTTGGTACATGGACTGCGTAAGGTTGTGGGACGGGGTGTGGTACTTGTTGTTGTACTTTGACGTAAACTGGAGTTTTAACTTGGTAAGGAACTTTTCTGTGCACTGTAACTGGGTAGGGTTTTGGTACTTCAACTGGGACATGCTCGTGTCTGGTTACTTCAACGTTGTATGGCTTTGGCACCTCAACGGGTACTGCAACTTTTTTGGTGATGGTGACGGTGTAAGGTTTGGGCACTTCAACCGGAACTGGGACTTTTTGCTCAACAGTTACAGGGTATGGTTTAGCAACTTCGACTGGGACCTTAACATGAACCGGAACCGAGTATGGTCGTGGTACTTCGACTTTGTAAGGAACTGGGACTTTCCTATCAACGGTAACATGGTAGGGTTGAGGAACGGGAACTCCAACTTGTCTAGTTACAGTTTGGATTTGGGGAACCACCACCGTTTGTGGTACTTGATGAACAATCGGAGCTGAGTGGAAAACTGGAGTGGAATGGGCAACGACGGAAGGAGTATGGTGGAAAACCGGAGCAGAATGAGCAACGAGATGAGCGTCGGAGTGTGATGAGTAAACGGATGGGGTCAAAACGGAATGCGAAAAGGACGAAACAGGGATAGCCGCAGAAATTCCAGTCCCAACAACACTAGGAGCAACCTGACTAAGACTGGAGAACCCGCTCGAATACCCATACCCGTAACCCAAAGACCTCTTTGGTTTCGGCTCCTCCTTTTTAGCGGAGATAGCCGCAACGAACAAAACGACCTATAATTCAAAATTTCAATCAAACTTATTCTTGAAATGCACCAAAACTTACCAAGAAAAATTTCATATCGTGTCAGTTGGATTTACAACTCACAAATGATGCGGGTTTTTCGAAAAACATCCTTTATATACTAAATCCCGATCCGAAGGACTCCCGGATTCGCCAAACACGCACGAAATATTAAATAATTCTAATTTATTCGATCCCAATAAAACGTTGGTTTTCGAAATAATTTTGTATAACAGGTCACTTAGTGACATAATCAAGGCGAATGGCATCTTCACGGATGCTGGGTATGTTAATTTTTGGATCGATCGAATTAATAATTTAAGGACAATTTTTTCAATTTTTATTTCGAAGAATTCGGAATCGTTTTAAATTTGAGACGATTTAAATTTCCCATTCGAGTTCCTCGACGAAACACCATTCATGTTGTAATAGAAAAACTTTCCTCTGTGACGTTTTAAACGAAGGATGTTGCACAATTGAAGAAACACACATAAATCTTTGTCATTAAAGAAAAGATGTTGTATCTAAAATTTTTAGCAAACATATTTCGTTTCATATTCATATCTAAGTTTAGGAGATGCCCCGTTTCGCGTTTACGTAACGAAAATATCCATCCCAGCCCCCCATAGCGAGAACAAAATGCATTTTCGCTGTACGTACGAGAAACTTGAATAGCTCTGGGGTTGTTTTGTTTCGAGTCAAACGGCGCCGTTGATAGCGCTTTGTTCCCGTACAAAAGCTCCTTTTACCTGGACACGACGTCCGCACGAAATAAACAGTCCTGCTACATCTTCAATGTTTATTCTAACCTTATTAAATATTACGGTGAGACGATATATGCAAAACGAGCGACAAAATTAGCATTTACACCACTAAACGACCTTCGGAAGGATCGAGTATAAATAGCAGATTTCTTCGTTGGATCGGTACCATTTGATTAACGAACAAGCTCAAAGATGAAAGCGTTTTTGGTACGTAATCAATTTTGTAATAAGTTTTGTAATAATTAACTTATTCAAATCAGGTTGTAGTATTGGCGGTTCTTGCCGTCTCTGCTAAAGAAGAACCCAAAAAGCCTAAGAGGAGCTTAGGTTATGGTTTTGGGGAAGAAAGTGGCTTTAATTCAATCGTACCAGGTTCCGGGGTTGTTGCAACTGGTTTGGCGTCATCTTACACTGGAGGATACACCTCCGAGTTCGTCGGAGGTGTTCACACCGCCCCAGCTCCTGCTGTAAACGTCGTCAACCAAGTTCACACCGTAACCAAAGACGTGCAAGTGCCCATCCCTCAACCTTACCCGGTTCATGTTAACCGCGATGTCCCGGTTCCCGTCCCAGTTCATGTCGACAAACCAATTGCTGTCCCGGTTAAAGTCCCGGTTCCGTATGAAGTACCAAAACCTGTCCCATACACCGTTACGAAACAAGTCCAAGTACCATACGAAGTCCCAAAACCATATCCGGTTCATCAAGTCAAAATCGTAAAGGTACCCGTTGAGGTTCCAAAACCATACCCCGTCCCCGTTGTTAAAACAGTCAAAGTACCTTATGAAGTACCGAAACCTTACCCAGTAACCACAGTAAAAGACGTCCCAGTTCCGGTGCACACCCCCGAATACATCAAAGTTACCGAACAAGTTAAAGTACCAGTTCCCCAACCCTACCCAGTCGAAGTACCCCACCCAGTTCCAGTTCACGTAAAAACCCCAGTTTACGTCAAAGTACCTCAAGTCACCTCTTACGCGACTCCTCATTATGGTTATTCCGGATACTCCTCATCTTATGGATACCCCACATCTTATGGATACCCCACATCTCATGGATACTCCACATCTTACGGATACCCCACATCTTACGGATACCCCACCTCAACTTATTCATATCCATACTCAAGCTATGGTTATTCTTACCCAGGATACGGATACAACACCCACTCAAGCTTTTACAACACCATCCCAACATACCCAAGCTACGGATATTCCAAAACTTGGTAAATTTAGAAATGTTTTGATTGATTGGTACTGTTAAGATCGACTAGTCCGAAAATACATGAGATTAAAAAATTTTAATTATTGTTTTAATTATTAATTAAAATATTGATTCGTTGAAATTAAAAAAAAAACTTTAAAAAAAATAATCGAATGAGAAATAAACAAATTAATGATTAAATATTCATTCATCATTAATTAAAATTCAACCATTTTATTTAAATTAAAATAAAAAGTGTGGAAATCGAGATTTAGGCAAATCAACAAACTTAACCTAGAAAATTTCAGTTTTTATTGCTAAAGCCAACGGAGATAAAAGTAAAAGGTCAAATTAAAGAAAGCGTGGTTCTTTATTTCTGTGTTAAAATGGTGCTTTTGTTGTTTTTTTTTGGTTGTAAATGAAGTTCATTTTAAAAATTAAAGGAAGTCGAACAAAACAAAAAAGTCTTATTCTTCATTGTTTTAACGTTAAACAAAAATCGATTTCTAAATACGGTAAAATCTCGGTTTAAAGATTTAATTTAATTCAAACTGATTCAATTTATAACTTTAATGGATACAAATTTGAATAATTGGGTTGTAGACTTAGTATTAATTATACCTCTATTATCGATGCCAAATGTTAAGGCCCCTCATTTTAGAAATCGACATCTTCGAAATCGCTCGATAAAAAAATTGCCGTAAAGTTAATTCTAATCAGTGAACATTTCTGTGTATTAATTTCATTGATTTTCACGTTTTTTGAAATTAATACACAAAAATGTTCACTGATTATAATTAACTTTACGGCAATTTTTTTCATGAAACGATTTCGACCTCTAAAGTGAGGGGCCTTAACATCTGGCACGGATGATAGTTCTAGAAGAATTTAAAACAAATAAGAATTAAATCTAAACTAGCTTTAAAACTAATACTAGAGCTATAACTAGAAGCTTTAGGGTTTAGTCGTCATAAGAGACTTACGACTAAACCCTAAAGTTGATTGGGGTTTATGTTTATGTTTTATGTTTATCCATGATTTTTCTGATATTAAATTTGGGTTGGGTTGGATCAAAATTAACCCAACCCAACTCTTTTTTTTGGGATGTTTTTTTTCTGATTTTAAGGTTGGGTTGGGTTAGGTCAAAACTGACTTAACCCAACCTAAGCTTGCCTCAGATTTCCGATATTAATCATGGGTTGGGTTAAATCATAATTAACCTAACCCAATTCTTATTCTCAGGATGATTTTCTTTATATTACATTTGGGTTGGGTCAAAACTAACGCAACTCAACCCAATGCTTTTTCATGATAATTTTTCTGATATAAAGCTTAAGATGTGTTAGCTTAAAACTGACTCAACCCAACCCAAGTTTGTCTCAGAATGATTTTCCTGATATTAATCTTGGGTTAGATCAAAATTAACTCAAACCAACCAATCTTTTTTCTGAGGATGATTTTTCTGATTTAAAGTTGATTTGGGTTGGATCAAAATTAACCCAACCCAACTCTTTTTCTTAGGATGTTTTTTTCTGATAAGTTTGGGTTAGGTTAGGTCAAAACTGACTTAACCCAACCTAAGCTTGCCTCAGATTTCCGATATTAATCATGGGTTGGGTTAAATCATAATTAACCTAACCCAATTCTTATTCTCAGGATGATTTTCTTTATATTACATTTGGGTTGGGTCAAAACTAACGCAACTCAACCCAATGCTTTTTCATGATAATTTTTCTGATATAAAGCTTAAGATGTGTTAGCTTAAAACTGACTCAACCCAACCCAAGTTTGTCTCAGAATGATTTTCCTGATATTAATCTTGGGTTAGATCAAAATTAACTCAAACCAACCAATCTTTTTTCTGAGGATGATTTTTCTGATTTAAAGTTGATTTGGGTTGGATCAAAATTAACCCAACCCAACTCTTTTTCTTAGGATGTTTTTTTCTGATAAGTTTGGGTTAGGTTAGGTCAAAACTGACTTAACCCAACCTAAGTTTGTTTCAGATTTCTGATGTTAATCTTGGGTTGAGTTGGATCTAAATTAAGCTAACCCAACTTAGCTTCTTCCGAGATGATTTTTGTGATCAAATTTAGGTTGGTTTGAATCAAAATTAATCCAACTCAACTCTTTTTCTTAGGATGCTTTTTTCTGATAATAAGTTTGGGTTAGGTTAGGTCAAAACTGACTCAACTCAACCCAAGTTTGTTTCAGATTTCTGATATTAATCTTGAGTTGAGTTGGATCTAAATTAAGCTAACCCAACTTAGCTTCTTCCGAGATGATTTTTGTGCTCAAATTTAGGTTGGTTTGAATCAAAATTAATCCAACTCAACTCTTTTTCTTAGGATGCTTTTTTCTGATAATAAGTTTGGGTTAGGTTAGGTCAAAACTGACTCAACTCAACCCAAGTTTGTTTCAGATTTCTGGTATTAATCTTGAGTTGAGTTGGATCTAAATTAAGCTAACCCAACTTAGCTTCTTCCGAGATGATTTTTGTGATCAAATTTAGGTTGGTTTGAATCAAAATTAATCCAACTCAACTCTTTTTCTTAGGGTGCTTTTTTCTGATAATAAGTTTGGGTTAGGTTAGGTCAAAACTGACTCAACTCAACCCAAGTTTGTTTCAGATTTCTGATATTAATCTTGAGTTGAGTTGGATCTAAATTAAGCTAACCCAACTTAGCTTCTTCCGAGATGATTTTTGTGATCAAATTTAGGTTGGTTTGAATCAAAATTAATCCAACTCAACTCTTTTTCTTAGGATGCTTTTTTCTGATAATAAGTTTGGGTTAGGTTAGGTCAAAACTGACTCAACTCAACCCAAGTTTGTTTCAGATTTCTGATATTAATCTTGGGTTGAGTTGGATCTAAATTAAGCTAACCCAACTTAGCTTCTTCCGAGAATGATTTTTGTGATCAAATTTAGGTTGGTTTGAATCAAAATTAATCCAACTCAACTCTTTTTCTTAGGATGCTTTTTTCTGATAATAAGTTTGGGTTAGGTTAGGTCAAAACTGACTCAACTCAACCTAAGTTTGTTTCAGATATCTGATATTAATCTTGGGTTAAGTTGGATCTAAATTAAGCTAACCCAACTTAGCTTCTTTCGAGAATGATTTTTATGTTATCAAATTTAGGTTGGTTTGAATCAAAATTAATCCAACTCAACTCTTTTTCTTAGGATGCTTTTTTCTGATAATAAGTTTGGGTTAGGTTAGGTCAAAACTGACTCAACTCAACCCAAGTTTGTTTCAGATTTCTGATATTAATCTTGAGTTGAGTTGGATCTAAATTAAGCTAACCCAACTTAGCTTCTTCCGAGATGATTTTTGTGATCAAATTTAGGTTGGTTTGAATCAAAATTAATCCAACTCAACTCTTTTTCTTAGGATGCTTTTTTCTGATAATAAGTTTGGGTTAGGTTAGGTCAAAACTGACTCAACTCAACCCAAGTTTGTTTCAGATTTCTGATATTAATCTTGAGTTGAGTTGGATCTAAATTAAGCTAACCCAACTTAGCTTCTTCCGAGATGATTTTTGTGATCAAATTTAGGTTGGTTTGAATCAAAATTAATCCAACTCAACTCTTTTTCTTAGGATGCTTTTTTCTGATAATAAGTTTGGGTTAGGTTAGGTCAAAACTGACTCAACTCAACCCAAGTTTGTTTCAGATTTCTGATATTAATCTTGAGTTGAGTTGGATCTAAATTAAGCTAACCCAACTTAGCTTCTTCCGAGATGATTTTTGTGATCAAATTTAGGTTGGTTTGAATCAAAATTAATCCAACTCAACTCTTTTTCTTAGGATGCTTTTTTCTGATAATAAGTTTGGGTTAGGTTAGGTCAAAACTGACTCAACTCAACCCAAGTTTGTTTCAGATTTCTGATATTAATCTTGAGTTGAGTTGGATCTAAATTAAGCTAACCCAACTTAGCTTCTTCCGAGATGATTTTTGTGATCAAATTTAGGTTGGTTTGAATCAAAATTAATCCAACTCAACTCTTTTTCTTAGGATGCTTTTTTCTGATAATAAGTTTGGGTTAGGTTAGGTCAAAACTGACTCAACTCAACCCAAGTTTGTTTCAGATTTCTGATATTAATCTTGAGTTGAGTTGGATCTAAATTAAGCTAACCCAACTTAGCTTCTTCCGAGATGATTTTTGTGATCAAATTTAGGTTGGTTTGAATCAAAATTAATCCAACTCAACTCTTTTTCTTAGGATGCTTTTTTCTGATAATAAGTTTGGGTTAGGTTAGGTCAAAACTGACTCAACTCAACCCAAGTTTGTTTCAGATTTCTGATATTAATCTTGAGTTGAGTTGGATCTAAATTAAGCTAACCCAACTTAGCTTCTTCCGAGATGATTTTTGTGATCAAATTTAGGTTGGTTTGAATCAAAATTAATCCAACTCAACTCTTTTTCTTAGGATGCTTTTTTCTGATAATAAGTTTGGGTTAGGTTAGGTCAAAACTGACTCAACTCAACCCAAGTTTGTTTCAGATTTCTGATATTAATCTTGAGTTGAGTTGGATCTAAATTAAGCTAACCCAACTTAGCTTCTTCCGAGATGATTTTTGTGATCAAATTTAGGTTGGTTTGAATCAAAATTAATCCAACTCAACTCTTTTTCTTAGGATGCTTTTTTCTGATAATAAGTTTGGGTTAGATTAGGTCAAAACTGACTCAACTCAACCCAAGTTTGTTTCAGATTTCTGATATTAATCTTGAGTTGAGTTGGATCTAAATTAAGCTAACCCAACTTAGCTTCTTCCGAGATGATTTTTGTGATCAAATTTAGGTTGGTTTGAATCAAAATTAATCCAACTCAACTCTTTTTCTTAGGATGCTTTTTTCTGATAATAAGTTTGGGTTAGGTTAGGTCAAAACTGACTCAACTCAACCCAAGTTTGTTTCAGATTTCTGATATTAATCTTGAGTTGAGTTGGATCTAAATTAAGCTAACCCAACTTAGCTTCTTCCGAGATGATTTTTGTGATCAAATTTAGGTTGGTTTGAATCAAAATTAATCCAACTCAACTCTTTTTCTTAGGATGCTTTTTTCTGATAATAAGTTTGGGTTAGGTTAGGTCAAAACTGACTCAACTCAACCCAAGTTTGTTTCAGATTTCTGATATTAATCTTGAGTTGAGTTGGATCTAAATTAAGCTAACCCAACTTAGCTTCTTCCGAGATGATTTTTGTGATCAAATTTAGGTTGGTTTGAATCAAAATTAATCCAACTCAACTCTTTTTCTTAGGATGCTTTTTTCTGATAATAAGTTTGGGTTAGGTTAGGTCAAAACTGACTCAACTCAACCCAAGTTTGTTTCAGATTTCTGATATTAATCTTGAGTTGAGTTGGATCTAAATTAAGCTAACCCAACTTAGCTTCTTCCGAGATGATTTTTGTGATCAAATTTAGGTTGGTTTGAATCAAAATTAATCCAACTCAACTCTTTTTCTTAGGATGCTTTTTTCTGATAATAAGTTTGGGTTAGATTAGGTCAAAACTGACTCAACTCAACCCAAGTTTGTTTCAGATTTCTGATATTAATCTTGAGTTGAGTTGGATCTAAATTAAGCTAACCCAACTTAGCTTCTTCCGAGATGATTTTTGTGATCAAATTTAGGTTGGTTTGAATCAAAATTAATCCAACTCAACTCTTTTTCTTAGGATGCTTTTTTCTGATAATAAGTTTGGGTTAGGTTAGGTCAAAACTGACTCAACTCAACCCAAGTTTGTTTCAGATTTCTGATATTAATCTTGAGTTGAGTTGGATCTAAATTAAGCTAACCCAACTTAGCTTCTTCCGAGATGATTTTTGTGATCAAATTTAGGTTGGTTTGAATCAAAATTAATCCAACTCAACTCTTTTTCTTAGGATGCTTTTTTCTGATAATAAGTTTGGGTTAGATTAGGTCAAAACTGACTCAACTCAACCCAAGTTTGTTTCAGATTTCTGATATTAATCTTGAGTTGAGTTGGATCTAAATTAAGCTAACCCAACTTAGCTTCTTCCGAGATGATTTTTGTGATCAAATTTAGGTTGGTTTGAATCAAAATTAATCCAACTCAACTCTTTTTCTTAGGATGCTTTTTTCTGATAATAAGTTTGGGTTAGGTTAGGTCAAAACTGACTCAACTCAACCCAAGTTTGTTTCAGATTTCTGATATTAATCTTGAGTTGAGTTGGATCTAAATTAAGCTAACCCAACTTAGCTTCTTCCGAGATGATTTTTGTGATCAAATTTAGGTTGGTTTGAATCAAAATTAATCCAACTCAACTCTTTTTCTTAGGATGCTTTTTTCTGATAATAAGTTTGGGTTAGATTAGGTCAAAACTGACTCAACTCAACCCAAGTTTGTTTCAGATTTCTGATATTAATCTTGAGTTGAGTTGGATCTAAATTAAGCTAACCCAACTTAGCTTCTTCCGAGATGATTTTTGTGATCAAATTTAGGTTGGTTTGAATCAAAATTAATCCAACTCAACTCTTTTTCTTAGGATGCTTTTTTCTGATAATAAGTTTGGGTTAGATTAGGTCAAAACTGACTCAACTCAACCCAAGTTTGTTTCAGATTTCTGATATTAATCTTGAGTTGAGTTGGATCTAAATTAAGCTAACCCAACTTAGCTTCTTCCGAGATGATTTTTGTGATCAAATTTAGGTTGGTTTGAATCAAAATTAATCCAACTCAACTCTTTTTCTTAGGATGCTTTTTTCTGATAATAAGTTTGGGTTAGGTTAGGTCAAAACTGACTCAACTCAACCTAAGTTTGTTTCAGATATCTGATATTAATCTTGCGTTAAGTTGGATCTAAATTAAGCTAACCCAACTTAGCTTCTTTCGAGAATGATTTTTATGTTATCAAATTTAGGTTGGTTTGAATCCAAATTAATCCAATTCAACTCTTTTTCTTAGGATGTTTTTTTCTGACAATAAGTTTGGGTTGGGTTAAATCAAAACTGACTCAACCCAACCCAAGTTTGCCTCAGATTTCTGATATTAATCTTGGGCTGAGCAGAAAAAATTAAAACAATCTAGCGTTGAACAAGAATTAAAACTAGAACTAACACTAGACTTAGAACTAGAAAGCTTCGGTTTAGCCGTGCGTCTTCAGACGCACGGCTAAACCTGATTCTTTCTAGTTCTAGGTCTAGTGTTAGTTCTAGTTTTACTTCGATACAAGTATACAACAATTTAAGACTGAATAACAATTAGAAACAAAGCCAACACTAACGCTAAAGCTAATTCTAGACTTAGAACGTAAAGCATTTGGATTTAGCCGTATTTCTCCTAAGACGGAACCGGAAAGACATGAACACTATACTTAGAAGTAGAAACATTTTTATATTTCTAAAGACGTCTAAAGACGCACGGCTAAACCGAAACTTTCTAGTACTATGTCTAGTGTTAGTTCTAGTTTTACTTTGATACAAGTATACAGAAAAAAATTTTTTATTAATAATCAAATTAACAAGTAATCAAACATGATTCATGCATTTGATCACCTGATCGATCGTGAGTCACGTGAATTGCCGTGAGTCACGTGATTAATTTAGATATTCACGTAAGTCTAAATCGTGAGCAGGCATCTTAGACGTGTATCTTAACTCAAATATAACTAATTTTAGATCAAATGACTTAAGACAATCTGGAGTTAAACAAGAATTAAAACTAGAACTAACACTAGACCTAGAATTAGAAAGATTCTAGGTCTAGTGTTAGTTCAAGTTTTATTTTAATACAAGTATACAATAATTTAAAATTGAATAATAGTAAAAGTAGAGTCAATCACTAAAATCATTCGGGTTTAGCCGACTTGAGAGACGTTCGGCTAAATCCGAACGATTCTAGTTCTAGATTTAGCGTTGGTTTTAGTGATAGTAAGTCACAACTAGAATTAATACCAGACCTAGAACCTGAAACATTAATATTAATGTAGTAATTGTAGTTTTTAGTTCTAGATTTAATATTAATTCCAGTGAATAGTAACTAACCTTAGACTTTGAACTAGAATCTGTGAAATCATTCACTCGTTCTAAATCTAATGTCAGTTCTAGTGTTATTATAAAACTAGATTTATTCATAATCACTATTTTACAGAATCAACGAATCTTTTTAAGTCTATATTTACTAATCAACAATTATTTGTGTTTAAGTTATAATATTATCGACACAACATTTTTTTTAATGGTCCATATCAACTTTTTTTCAGGATATAAAAGAGTAATTTTTTCTACGTTCGATACGTAACGCATGGTGTTCCATTAAGAGCCACTTCTACCACCTTTTGATAAATTCATCCAACAGTTAAAAGCCGGTTCAAATTCAGCAATGGGAGCGCTTAATTTCGACGTAACTATGGGAACTATCATCTACTATTATAGATAATTTAAATAGAGGTTGGTAAAAGTCGCCCTAAAATTGAAAAAAAATGAGCCATTTTTCATTATTGCCGCTGCTTTTAAGTTTTCCTTTTCCTCTATTTTGGGATGTTCAATTTTTCCGAATGTAACTTGTTTTTGAGTACTTTGGCTTCATATACACGATACACTTAGTGTTAGTCCTAGTGTTAGTACTAATTTTAGTTCAATCAATACAGAGAAAGCGCGTTCTGACACAACTTAGTTAACAAATTTCTTGCGTTAACTTTGCTACTTTGAGGATATTTGATATAAAACTTGGTCATATTTCGTTTTAAGACATCCAGACTTTAATTGCAAAAGATGGAATTTCGGGGACACACTGTATATCATTTATAGAAAATTATCAAGAAAATATCTAAGTTTCATAATTTTTCATTCATTTGAGATTTATAAATAATAGTAACCATGTGTAACCCTGGCAACCAACCGTTGTCAACTGTTTTTAATTGTTTTAATGATCTTATCCGGTTAGGAAGCACTGTATACAGGATGATTTATTAGTATCCCGGCCAATGATAGTTACTAAACTGTTTGAGAAAAAGAGAGATCTATTACCCCTGTATTTATAATATGTCATTTTTTTTATGGAAAACCTGTGTATTTTATCATATTGTAAAAATAACTAAATTAGTTTTTTGGTGTAATAACGAAATTTTTCTGTATTTGCCTTGAAATTATATCAGATAATACAGCATGTTTATAAATCTTAGTTACTTCTAATGCTTTTCAAATAGCCTTACTTTTTCAAATAACATTATTTTAATAATGAGAAAATGTTAAATAATAGAAAGTGGGGAATCAAATAACCTCTTTTTCAAACGATATAGAATTGTACGGTCAAATAGCAGAGTTTTAGAAACACTAATCTGTCTTTTAAATATTAATCTCACTAGGTTAAGTGATCAAGGTCGTGCTGTAAAACTGTTATGGTGAAAGGTCACGTTGGTTTTATCTATTATGAGCATGTAGATAAACTAGCTAAGATGGCATTACAGAATGACAAAGTTATTATATAGATAGTTATCTATCTCTATGAGATAGACTTTGGAGTGACACATATATACAGGGATATAACACATTTCTTTAAAAAAAGACGCTTTTATGTTGATACATCAAACCTAGAGCCTCGCCCGCAAGCAACCTCGGCGATTTCAAACGAAATCGTTCCTTGTATATCTTAGTAAATATATACAGTCCCGTATAAGACGATTTTATCTTCACTTCGCCGAGGTCGCTTACGGGCGAAGCGCTGGATTTGACATATTTACACAAAATCGAATGATTTTGGAAAATTGTAGCGCCTCGCCCGCAAGCGACTTCGGCGATTTCAAATGAAATCGTTCCTTGTATATCTTAGTAAATATATACAATCCCATATAAGACGATTTTATCTTCAATCCGCCGAGGTCGCTTGCGGGCGAGGCGCTAGATTTGAAATATTTACACAAAATCGGATGATTTTGGAAGATTGTAGCGCCTCGCCCGCAAGCGACCTCGGCGATTTCAAACGAAATCGTTCCTTGTATATCTTAATAAATATATACAGTCCCATATAAGACGATCTAATCTTCAAACCGCTGAGGTGGCTCGCGGGCGAGGCGCTAGATTTGAAATATTTACACAAAATCGGTTGATTTTGGAAGATTGTAGCGCCTCGCCCGCAAGCGACCTCGGCGATTTCAAACGAAATCGTTCCTTGTATATCTTAATAAATATATACAGTCCCATATAAGACGATCTAATCTTCAAACCGCTGAGGTGGCTCGCGGGCGAGGCGCTAGATTTGAAATATTTACACAAAATCGGTTGATTTTGGAAGATTGTAGCGCCTCGCCCGCAAGCGACCTCGGCGATTTCAAACGAAATCGTTCCTTGTATATCTTAATAAATATATACAGTCCCATATAAGACGATCTAATCTTCAAACCGCTGAGGTGGCTCGCGGACGAGGCGCTAGATTTGAAATATTTACACAAAATCGGTTGATTTTGGAAGATTGTAGCGCCTCGCCCGCAAGCGACCTCGGCGATTTCAAACGAAATCGTTCCTTGTATATCTTAATAAATATATACAGTCCCATATAAGACGATCTAATCTTCAAACCGCTGAGGTCGCTCGCGGGCGAGGCGCTAGATTTAAAATATTTACACAAAATCGGACGATTTTGGAAGATTGTAGCGCCTCGCCCGCAAGCGACCTCGGCGATTTCAAACGAAATCGTTCCTTGTATATCTTAATAAATATATACAGTCCCATATAAGACGATCTAATCTTCAAACCGCTGAGGTCGCTCGCGGGCGAGGCGCTAGATTTAAAATATTTACACAAAATCGATTGATTTTGGAAGATTGTAGCGCCTCGCCCGCAAGCGACCTTGGCGATTTCAAACGAAATCGTTCCTTGTATATCTTAGTAAATATATACAGTCGCGTATAAGACGATTTTATCTTCACTTCGTCGAGGTCGCTTGCGGGCGAGGCGATGGATTTGAAATGTTTACACAAATTCGTCCACTTTGGAAGATTGTAGCGTCTCGCCCGCAAGCGACCTTGGCGATTTCAAACGAAATCGTTCCTTGTATATCTTAGTAAATATATACAGTCGCGTATAAGACGATTTTATCTTCACTTCGCCGAGGTCGCTTGCGGGCGAGGCGATGGATTTGAAATGTTTACACAAAATCGTCCATTTTGGAAAATTGTAGCGCCTCGCCCGCAAGCAACTTCGGCGATTTCAAATGAAATCGTTCCTTGTATATCTTAGTAAATATATACAGTCCCATATAAGACAATTTTATCTTCAATCCGCCGAGGTCGCTTGCGGGCGAGGCGCTAGATTTGAAATATTTACACAAAATCGGATGATTTTGGAAGATTGTAGCGCCTCGCCCGCAAGCGACCTCGGCGATTTCAAACGAAATCGTTCCTTGTACATCTTAATAAATATATACAGTCCCATATAAGACGATCTAATCTTCAAACCGCTGAGGTCGCTCGCGGGCGAGGCGCTAGATTTGAAATATTTACATAAAATCGGATGATTTTGGAAGATTGTAGCGCCTCGTCCGCAAGCGACCTCGGCGATTTCAAACGAAATCGTTCCTTGTATATCTTAATAAATATATACAGTCCCATATAAGACGATCTAATCTTCAAACCGCTGAGGTCGCTCGCGGGCGAGGCGCTAGATTTGAAATATTTACACAAAATCGAATGATTTTGGAAGATTGTAGCGCCTCGCCCGCAAGCGACCTTGGCGATTTCAAACGAAATCGTTCCTTGTATATCTTAGTAAATATATACAGTCGCGTATAAGACGATTTTATCTTCACTTCGTCGAGGTCGCTTGCGGGCGAGGCGATGGATTTGAAATGTTTACACAAATTCGTCCACTTTGGAAGATTGTAGCGTCTCGCCCGCAAGCGACCTTGGCGATTTCAAACGAAATCGTTCCTTGTATATCTTAGTAAATATATACAGTCGCGTATAAGACGATTTTATCTTCACTTCGCCGAGGTCGCTTGCGGGCGAGGCGATGGATTTGAAATGTTTACACAAAATCGTCCATTTTGGAAAATTGTAGCGCCTCGCCCGCAAGCAACTTCGGCGATTTCAAATGAAATCGTTCCTTGTATATCTTAGTAAATATATACAGTCCCATATAAGACAATTTTATCTTCAATCCGCCGAGGTCGCTTGCGGGCGAGGCGCTAGATTTGAAATATTTACACAAAATCGGATGATTTTGGAAGATTGTAGCGCCTCGCCCGCAAGCGACCTCGGCGATTTCAAACGAAATCGTTCCTTGTATATCTTAATAAATATATACAGTCCCATATAAGACGATCTAATCTTCAAACCGCTGAGGTCGCTCGCGGGCGAGGCGCTAGATTTGAAATATTTACATAAAATCGGATGATTTTGGAAGATTGTAGCGCCTCGTCCGCAAGCGACCTCGGCGATTTCAAACGAAATCGTTCCTTGTATATCTTAATAAATATATACAGTCCCATATAAGACGATCTAATCTTCAAACCGCTGAGGTCGCTCGCGGGCGGGGCGCTAGATTTGAAATATTTACACAAAATCGAATGATTTTGGAAGATTGTAGCGCCTCGCCCGCAAGCGACCTCGGCGATTTCAAACGAAATCGTTGCTTGTATATCTTAATAAATATATACAGTCCCATATAAGACGATGTAATCTTCAAAAAGCTGAGGTCGCTCGCGGGCGGGGCGCTAGATTTGAAATATTTACACAAAATCGGATGATTTTGGAAGATTGTAGCGCCTCGTCCGCAAGCGACCTCGGCGATTTCAAACGAAATCGTTCCTTATATATCTCAGTAAATACATACAATCTTGTATAAAACGATTTTATCTTCACTCCGCCGAGGTCGCTTGCGAGCGAGGCGATGGGTTTTAAATGTTTACACAAAATCGTCCATTTTGGAAGATTGTAGCGCCTCGCCCGCAAGCGACCTCGGCGATCTCAAATGAAATCGTTCCTTGTATATCTCAGTAAATATATACAGTCCTGTATAAGACGATTTTATCTTCGCTTCGCCAAGGAAATATTCACATAGAATTGTTCATTTTGGAGGTTACCTGTGGGCGAGCCGGTATATTTCTCCAAAAAAGACACTTTTAGGTTGATACATCAAATCCAGGGCCTCGCCCACAAGCGACCTCGGCAATTTGAAACAAAATCGTTCATTGTATATCTCGGGAATTATAAAAGTCTCCTATAAGAACATATTTATGGTTAAATCGTCAAGGACGCTAACGGCGAGGTGCTACATTTCTTCAAAGAAGCCACGTTCATGTAGATACATTAAGTCCAGGGCCTCGCCCGCAAGCGACCTCGGCAATTAGAGGTAAAATCGTTCCTTGTATATCTTAGTAAATATACAAAGTCTTCTATAAGACGATTTTATTTTCAATCCGCCGAGGTCGCTTGCGGGCGAGGCGCTAGATTTGAAACATTTACACAAAATCAGATGATTTTGGAAGATTGTAGCGCCTCGCCTGCAAGCGACTTCGGCGATTTCAAACGAAATCGTTCCTTGTATATCTTAGTAAATATATGCAGTCCCATATAAGACGATTTTATCTTCAATCCGCCGAGATCGCTTGCGAGCGAGGCGCTCCAATTTTGCAAAGTGAACGATTTCGTGATAATGTTTCATATCCAGGGCCTCGCCCGCAAGCGACCTCAGCGATTTGAAACAAAATCGTTCATTGTATATCTCGGGAATTATAAAAGTCTCCTATAAGAACATATTTATGGTCAAATCGTCAAGGACGCTAACGGGCGAGGTGCTACATTTCTTCAAACAAGCCACTTTTATGTAGATACATTAAGTCCAGGGCCTCAGCCGCAAGCGACCTCGGCAATTAGAGGTAAACTCGTTCCTTGTATATCTTAGTAAATATACAAAGTCTTCTATGAGACGTCTTCGCCGAGATCGCTTGCGGGCGAGGCGCTCCAATTTTGCAAAATGAACGATTTCGTGGTAATGTTTCATATCCAGGGCCTCGCCAGCAGGCGACCTCGGCGATTTGAAACAAAATCGTTCATTGTATATTTCGGGAATTATAAAAGTCTCCTATAAGAACATATTTATGGTCAAATCGCCAAGGACGCTAACAAGCGAGGCGCTACATTTCTTCAAAAAAGCCACTTTTATGTAGATACATTAAGTCCAGGGCCTCGGCCGCAAGCGACCTCGGCAATTTGAAACAAAATCGTTCCTTGTATATCCCAGGAATTATAAAAAGCCATAATAAGAACACCATAGTCAAATCGCCACCATTCTATAAATTTCTTTTGAAGTATTTTAGCCCATCTGATTGAAATTAATACGTTAATATCCCAGTTGTTCATATCGTTTCAAATCCCTCATATTTGCATTATATATCAAAATCATATTTTGTTGTAACGATTTTGAAACCGAAATTATAAGTTAGTTCTTTTTTCTGATAATTTATTACTTTTATGTAGGATTTTCTTTTCGCCTTCCTTTGATATATCTTCAATAATTTATGAGCGTATAGATTTTGAGTAGGAGACAACAGGCAATAGATTTTTACGGAAAAACCAGGTGCCACACACACATTATTTTCCGCTGCGTTCGACGTAAAAACAAACGGCCATTAATCCCATTCGCAATACCGGTTGCCTGGTTGGTATGCTCCCTTTTTTCATTATTGTTTAATTCTCGATGAACTCGCGCTTAACATACCGATTGTGCGATGTGACGGGACGTCAAAAGCAGATTGCTTCGATAGCGACAACGTATTCCATTTCCGGTATTACGTAAAATCAAAAATTATTCCCCAACCCCCCCGGTCGGATTAAAATATAGAACACGACCCATTTTATATTTTAGCCTATTTTGTTGAATCAACAAAGGTATTTTTAAAGGTAACAAAATTTTAATTAAAATCATTCGGGAATTAAATTCGTATTGATTTAATAATTTCATAATGAATCCATAAATTTTGATAAAAGAAAATAATTAATAAAAAGAAATTTATTATTTATTATTTATTTAGAAGACCACCTGCTGTATTAATCGCCATAACACACCTCCAATTTTTAATTTTATATACAGGAACTGTATAATAAAATACTTTTTGTCAGGCGGTTTATCGTGAACCATTTCTTCTCGGAATTGGTCCCACCAATTCCGAACGGGTGAAAGTGGATTTGGGCGAGATATAAAAAAGCGAAATTTTAAACTTAAAGCATCATTCGGCAAAGTTTAACTTACACACAAAAACATGAAGTGTTTATTGGTAAGATGTTTTAAGAAGAAGAAATGTTTTTATCTAAGCATATTTTTTTGTAGATCCTTGCAATTTCTTTGGGAGTTGCTTCTTGTGGGAATTTAAATGGTTTGTTGGAGCCGCCGGTTGTAAATGGAGGATTTAGTACTGGTTATGCAACGGGAGGCTTTTCAGCTTCATCTGGCCACTCAGACTATAATACTATTGAGTATTCCTCGCATGAAGCATCGCATGGGATTGATTTAACCAACGTCCAGGAAGGAGCTAGTTTTTCTCGTGGTTTCCAGGGAAGACCAGGAGTAGTACATACAGGGACTACCGTCAATCAACAAACGCAAAATGTTCCAATTCCGGTACCTCAACCGATTAAAATACAAGTAAATCGGCCTGTTGCTGTCCCCGTTCCTGTTCCAAAACCCGTTGATGTACCAAGACCAGTTCCAGTTCCCGTCCCACAACCCGTACCTGTTACGATTACAAGACCAGTTCCGGTAACCATCCCAAAACCGGTTCCCGTTCCGGTTCAACAACCCGTTTATGTTAGGGTCCCACAACCAGTCCAAGTTCCGGTTGCTCAACCTTACCCCGTAGTTGTACCACAACCTTATCCAGTTAGGATTCAAACCCCGATTAGCGTCGGAGTTCCTGTTTATCAAACTGGAGGAATTTATGGAGGAGGATTTTCCAGTAATGTGGGAATTTCGGGGGTAACGGGAGCATCCTCTTTAATCGGAACTGGGGCGTCGTTTTCAGGAGTTAGTAACAACTACGGTAACGGTGCTCACTTAGGTTTGGGAGCTTATCAAGGATCCTTACAAGATTGCCCAACCCCGGCGGGATTTGAGAACCCGATAAGTTCAGGATTAATCGGAAAGTACCCCGCGGATTTTTCACATTACGGCGGCCATTCATTCGGGGTTGCTCCATTAAATAACAATTTCAATAACGGATGGGTCGGGAAGCACCAAACCCAAATTTACGACAACACGATTAGCCAAGCTTACGACTCAAACGGAGGATATAAATATTAATCACATAAAACCGATTATTTAGATTTAATTGTTAAAAAAATGTTACCTTTCAAAATAGTTTAGGCTAAAATTAATTTGTTTTCTAGTCGTAACGTTATCGTAGAAAATAAAGTTTTTTTAAAAAAGCGTACAGCGTTTTATTTGAAAAATATGATAAATGAAATGAAAGTGAAATATGTAGATGAGATACGTCCGGGTTTTTATTTTTTTTCGGTGAGTCATCGCGAGCTTTCGCTCTCAATAAGACTCGAGGAGTTCGGGTGTGGTCAAAAAACCATATGAACGAGTTCTTTATTATATGGACCATCAGAGAAAGTAAATGCGAAAGAAAAATTGAAAACATTAAGATTTTAACAATGCAGACACAAAAATTTATTGGCGAAAGCTGATTTCAGATGACACAATTTTATTTGCTCTAAAACCTCTATGTATCAATGTACAGGATGTCCCAATTTCGAAGTCTGCATAAGACATCTTCTAAAATCATTAAATTTTTGGATAGCAGACTTTGCCTCATGCAAAACTGTTTTAAAATACGAAATTTGATGGTAAGAAGAATAATGTTTAATGTTATCAAACATGATAGTGACAAATAATTAACAATCTTAACGATACTGATATAAACCAAGACAATATGAGTGTTCTGAAAAATCTTACAATGAGTAACAAAAACGATGTTAATGGAAAAAATGTTGAAGGCGACTAAGACAACATTAAGCAATGTCAAGAATGATATTGATGAAATCCTAAACAATGTTTTGTATGATGTTAGGAATTAGTTTAGTTTAGTTATATTAAAAGATGACAAAGACGATGTTGGTGAATGATTGGAGAAGATATTATTGATAGAGACGAAAATGTTGAAACGACGTAGAAAGATATCATAACTACAAAAAAAAGCTGCTAAGAAACTACTAAGAAAAAATATAGATACTATCTTTGATAATGATGATCTTATAATTCAGGTTTTATTTAAAAATGTTGATGAATTCCAGAAAAATGTCGAAGAAAGTGAGAAGATATCACAAAGATGATAAAAACATAATATTTTAATATTATAAACATGATATTCAAAAATGACAAAGATGATGTTGTTAGATAATTGATAATGTTGATGATATTGAAATATAGACAACATGAAACAATGGACAATGTTCCGAAAGATCTTACAATTAATCATAGATAATGTTGGAAGGTGATAAAGCTGATATTGATAGATGATTGGAAAACATGTTGAGGGGGACCAAGACAACCTTAAGCAATATCGAGGATGATCTTGATGGATAATAAAGGAAATGTATCTAAAATGTTCCGATTGATCTTAGGAATTAGTGGAAATAGACATGATTTTGAAAGGTGGCAAAGACGACAATGATGAATGATTGGAAAAGATGTTGAAGGAGATTGGGAGATGTCAAAAACAACATAGAATGATACCATAAACAACACTAAGAAGAATTAAAGATGCTATCCTTGAATAATGATCTCAAAGGGCAAAAATGTTATTTCAAAATGTTGAATAAGATTAGAATAATGTTGAGGAAAGTGAGAAACATCCTTCTAACTTTCATTGAATATCATGTTTATAATACATGATATTCAAAAATGACAAAGGTGATGTTGTCAGATAATTGATAATATTGAAATATAGCCAACATGAAACAATGGACAATGTTCTGAAAGATCTTACAATTAATCATAGATAATGTTGGAAGGTGATAAAGCTGATATTGATAGATGATTGGAAAACATTTTGAGGGGAACCAAGACAACCTTAAGTAATGTCGAGGATGATCTTGATAGATAATAAAAGAAATGTATCTTCAATGTTCTGATCGATCTTAGGAATTAGTGGAATTAGACATGATTTTGAAAGGTGGCAAAGACGACAATGATGAATGATTCGAAAAGATGTTGAAGGAGATTGGGAGATGTCAAAAACAACATAGAATGATACCATAAACAATACTAAGAAAAATTAATGATGCTATCCTTGAATAATGATCTCAAAGAGCAGAGATGTTATTTCAAAATGTTGAATAAGACTAGAATAATGTTGAGGAAAGTGAGAAACATCCTTCTAATTTTCATTGAATATCATGTTTATAATACATGATATTCAAAAATGACAAAGATGATGTTGTCAGATAACTGATAATGTTGATGATATTAAAATATAGACAACATGAAACAATGGATAATGTTCTGAAAGATCTTACAATTAATCATAGACAATGTTGGAAGGTGATAAAGCTGATCTTGATAGATGATTGGAAAACATTTTGAGGGGAACCAAGACAACCTTAAGTAATGTCGAGGATGATCTTGATAGATAATGAAAGAAATGTACCTTCAATGTTCTGATCGATCTTAGGAATTAGTGGAATTAGACATGATTTTGAAAGGTGGCAAAGACGACAATGATGAATGATTGGAAAAGATGTTGAAGGAGATTGGGAGATGTCAAAAACAACATAGAATGATACCATAAACAACACTAAGAAAAATTAATGATGCTATCCTTGAATAATGATCTCAAAGAGCAGAGATGTTATTTCAAAATGTTGAATAAGACTAGAATAATGTTGGGGAAAGTGAGAAACATCCTTCTAATTTTCATTGAATATCATGTTTATAATACATGATATTCAAAAATGACAAAGGTGATGTTGTCAGATAATTGATAATATTGAAATATAGACAACATGAAACAATGGACAATGTTCTGAAAGATCTTACAATTAATCATAGATAATGTTGGAAGGTGATAAAGCTGATATTGATAGATGATTGGAAAACATTTTGAGGGGAACCAAGACAACCTTAAGTAATGTCGAGGATGATCTTGATAGATAATAAAAGAAATGTATCTTCAATGTTCTGATCGATCTTAGGAATTAGTGGAATTAGACATGATTTTGAAAGGTGGCAAAGACGACAATGATGAATGATTCGAAAAGATGTTGAAGGAGATTGGGAGATGTCAAAAACAACATAGAATGATACCATAAACAATACTAAGAAAAATTAATGATGCTATCCTTGAATAATGATCTCAAAGAGCAGAGATGTTATTTCAAAATGTTGAATAAGACTAGAATAATGTTGAGGAAAGTGAGAAACATCCTTCTAATTTTCATTGAATATCATGTTTATAATACATTATATTTAAAAATGACAAAGATGATGTTGTCAGATAATTGATAATGCTGATGATATTGAAATATAGGCAACATGAAACAATGGACAATGTTCTGAAAGATCTTACAATTAATCATAGATAATGATGGAAGATGATAAAGGTGATCTTGATAGATGATTGGAAAACATGTTCAGGGGTACCAAGACAACCTTAAGCAATATCGAGGATGATCTTGATGGATAATGAAAGAAATGTGTCTTCAATGTTCTGATCGATCTAAGGAATTAGTGGAATTAGACATGATTTTGGAAGGTGGCAAAGACGACAATGATGAATGATTCGAAAAGATGCTGAAGGAGATTGGGAGATGTCAAAAACAACATAGAATGATACCATAAACAACACTAAGAAAAATTAATGATGCTATCCTTGAATAATGATCTCAAAGGGCAGAGATGTTATTTCAAAATGTTGAATAAGACTAGAATAATGTTGAGGAAAGTGAGAAACTTCCTTCTAATTTTCATTGAATATCATGTTTATAATACATTATATTTAAAAATGACAAAGATGATGTTGTCAGATAATTGATAATGCTGATGATATTGAAATATAGGCAACATGAAACAATGGACAATGTTCTGAAAGATCTTACAATTAATCATAGACAATGTTGGAAGGTGATAAAGCTGATCTTGATAGATGATTGGAAAACATTTTGAGGGGAACCAAGACAACCTTAAGTAATGTCGAGGATGATCTTGATAGATAATGAAAGAAATGTATCTTCAATGTTCTGATCGATCTGATCGAGATTTCCAAGTTTGTCAAAAAGTATCTAAACGTCTAAACACCACTAAGTCAAAGTGTCTCTGGAAGATTTATACTATTTCAGTACGTTATTCAAAAGTTTCCAAAAGTTAAAAAAAGTCCCCAGGAAGATAGTAAACGTCTCTAATTTTAGACGTAGTAAACTTTGTCTATTTTAATGATGTTCTACTATATTTAAAATTATCATTTTTCTTGCATTTCTCTTTTTCAACCAAAATTATTTAAAAAACAACAAACATTTTAACGTTATAAATATTTAATTTCCTGCATCATTGACATTTAAGACTTAAGTGGGCCGACGACTTTGATTTTATCAGAAATTATGGATAAAATCGAAAATTAATGTGAGAATTCCGTTAATGTTTCGTGGGCGGTTCTTCTAAATTAAATGGATTCTAAAAATTCCGAATTAAACATGCAACGGAACATTTTTGCAACGCACCAGATGCGTTTCGTCGCCACATGAATAATTCAAAATTTTCCTTTTTTTCGCTACTAACACCATATTGAGTTCATTTAAAATTCAGATGTAATATTACGACAAATAATACCCTATCATTTATTTAATTGCATAAAAATTGTTCTACATAAAAAAAGGTTCGTTTCGTTTTGAGTCATTCCCAAAATGAATCTTAACAAATCAAGTCTTAATAGAAATGTTTTTGTTAACATATACAAAGATTATTTCGGCCCAGTTATAACCCGGTTGCAAATAGCGGCTTATTACCCGCCGAAAAATCCGTCTCGACGAAAATCCTATATTATTTACGCAACAACAAATTTATTTTTGATGTTCGTTTTGATGGGAATCGGCGAAGCTGTGAGTATCTTCTTTTCAATTCGAGATGGTGACATTGATAAAATCACAAACGATGCATTGATGTTTGTCACCGATTGCGGGCAATATTTTAAATTTTATATTTTGATCACAAAAAATAAGCGAATACAAGAAATGGCCCGATCAGTTAACGACGACCTCTATCAACCCCGCACCAAAATCCAAGAACAATTAATAAGAGAAAACATGAAAGGCGCAAAAAGAACCACAATGTCTTATTTTATCTTAGCGATGAGTACGGTTGTGATTTGGCTCTTATATCCTTTAGTGTCACAAACGAAAGCTGAGATATTTAGCGTTTACGTCCCTTTTGACACATCTTATTCCCCCCTTAACGAGATCTTCTACGTCGTTAAAGGGTATTCTTTAATTTTACACGCAATGGCGAACACTTCAAAGGATTCTATCGTCGTTTTTATTATGGCTCATATCTGCGGGCAATTAGACATCATCGACGATAACCTAACGAAATTAAAAGAAACCGCTTTGGAAAAAATAAAAAAAGGTTACCAAAAAAATCTGGACGACACCATGAACGAACTTTTAATCGAATCCGTACAACGACACAAATTAATTTTGAACTTACACAAAGAATGTAACGATGTTTACACTTTCGCTATAATGGCGCAATTTACAACGAGCGTTTTAATCATTTGCGTGATTTTGTATCAGATTTCGGTGCTTTCCGTGACGAGTATGGTTTTTTTTTCGATGATTAATTATTTGTTTTGCATGATGCTTCAACTTTCTGTGTATTGTTGGCATGGGAATGAAGTTATTCTTAAGGTATTAAAATAAGGATTAAATGTGATGAGGAATTCGGTGATTTTTTTGTGTTTTAGAGTGGTCATTTATATAGGAGTGTTTATAATATCGATTGGCCCGACTCTTCGATTATTTTCAAGAAAAATTTGTTGTATTTCATGTCGAATGTGAAAAAACCCATTAAGATTTATGCGGGGAATTTCTTTGAAGTTTCGTTGGAATCTTATATGGCTGTAAGATTTTTTTATTTAATTTGGGATTTTATATTTTCGTTATTTTGTAGATTCTAAGATCGTCTTGGTCTTATTTCGCTGTTTTGAAAAATTCAAGGGATGAAATTAATTAAATAAATGCTTGCATTTAAATTCAATTAATTAATTAAGCACAATCTTGATTTTATTGAAATTTTTGAGATGAGGAAGAAAAAAATAGAAAAAGGTATTATAGGGATTATTTTGTTGCTAAATGTCGTCAAAAGATTACTGCAATAACATCAAAATCAGTTACAAAATGTTAAAAGTAAGATTTCCTAAATAAAAAGAAAATCAAAAATGTTATTGAGAGCAAAGATAATGCTGAAACATTAGCAAAGAATATAATTTCTCTAAGATGGTAACTATAATCCTAACAAAAACGTTGTTTTCAAAATTGGGTTAAGATTAACGAAGTGAACGAATCAATTAGCAATGAAATACCTCATAGATATAAAATCGAGCGCCAAAAAAAATTGGAGCTTTGAATGTGCAACAAAAAAATTGTATTTCCACCAACCTATTTGCTAACGCAAAATGAATTCAAAAAACTAAACAGATCGTTTTTGAAGTAGTTAATATTAGCTTTACTATTATTACGTATTGTACGAAACCATATCGTTACAGATACTTGTACGTTACAAACCGATACTTCAAATGAAATAAAGCTTAATTGAAGTGGTTTTACACCAATTTGCATGTTTATCTCTATTACATCCATTTCCCAAAATGCTCTTAAACATATATTGCATGTATTTACTATATACTTATACAGGGTGATCCGTAACTCGTCTGCAATATTTTGAATTTTGATACAGCATAAAATTTTAAACAAAAAATATCATTTTTGCGATTTTTTCATTTCTTCCTCTGCCTACAGGGTGGACATGATGTGTGTCATCGATGTGAGAAAACTATAAGATATAGGAAAAAAGTAGGTGTTATGTCCCGGTATATTTGGGTTAGATTAGGTTCTGGGACATCATTTTTCTGGCTCTTTTGGAATGTGTACTTCGATCAGATGCTCGAAATATAACAGCAAGACAAACTTTATGAAGATAGCTTACGGAGATGATCTGATGATTATGATGAGTGAATGGATTGAATGAAGATAAAGAAGTTAAATAATAGAGAGGGTGAAGGAAGGTAAAGGGAGATAAAGGAGATAAAGACAATATAGATACAGAAAATGATTAATTTACAGGGTGATGAGCTCGACTTACCGATCTAGTGTAGGAAAATGGAAATTAATTAGACCATATACTCCATGATGCTCTACAAAGACAGAATGGGGGATAATCCAGAAAAAATAGAAATTGAAACAACTAATTGTATCACTTCTTCACTTCCTTTTTGATATCTCTTAGCAAAAGCCTTAAAATTTCATTCATCAACATCGCCTTAGCCATCTTCCAATATCATCTCTGAATTAATTAAATCCTAAGGTCTTTTTAAAAATTCTTCAAGATTTAGTTTGTTTTGGTATTTCTCAACATTTTTTATAAATAACAAACATAAATAAATAGCTTATTGTTAGAGATTATCATTCAAAGACAGCATCTTTGATTTTTTTAGTAGTATTTATGATAACCTTCTAAGAATTTTTCAAACTCTCTTGGTGACTCCTAATATCTTCTCCATTCATTTTTTAACATCATTTTTATCATTTTTCAATATCACGTTTCGCTGGGCTACCCCCGAAGATCATTCAAAACATTGTTTTTGAACATCAATTATTATACATTGTTCGCAATATGATATTCCTCATCATCATTCTTATATTTCTTAAAACATTTTATCTTAATCATTCTTTATGATGTTTTTCTCACTTTCCTCAACATTATTCTAGTCTTATTCAACATTTTGAAATAACATCTCTGCCCTTTGAGATCATTATTCAAGGATAGCATCTTTAATTTTTCTTAGTGTTATGGTATCATTCTATGTTGTTTTTGACATCTCCCAACAACATCTCTAAAATTTTTCAAATTCTCTTGGTGACTCCTAATATCTTCTCTAATCATTTTTCATCATCATTTTTATCATCTGTCAATATCACGTCTGGCTGAATAACTCCCAACGATCATTCAGAACATTGTTTTTGAACATCAATTATTATACATTGTTCGTAATATTATATTCTTCAACATCTTCCTTACATTTCTTAAAACATTATCCTTAACATTCATTATTTTTAGAACTACCTAGATTTTTTCTTACATTTTATCTTAAACATTCTTTGTGATGCCTTTTTTACTTTCCTCAACATTATTCTAGTCTTATTCAACATTTTGAAATAACATTTTTGGCCTTTGAGATCGTTATTCAAGGATAGTATCATTAATTTTTCTTAGTATTGCTTATGGTATCATTCTATGTTGTTTTTGACATCTCCCAATCTCTTTCAACATCTTTTCCAATCATCCATAATTATCGTCCTCGCAACATTTCAAAATCATGTCTAATTCCACTAATTCCTAAGATCAATCAGAACATTTTAGATACATTTCTTTTATAATCCATCAAGATCATCCTCGATATTGCTTAAGGTTGTCTTGTTCAACTTTCTGTGTATTGTTGGCATGGGAATGAAGTTATTCTTAAAGTATTAAAATAAGGATTAAATGCGATAAGGAATTCGATAATTTTTTAGTGTTTTAGAGTGGCCATTTATATAGAAGTATTTATAATGTCGATTGGCCCGAGTCTTCGATTATTTTCAAGAAAAACTTGTTGTATTTCATGTCGAATGTGAAAAAACCCATTAAGATTTATGCGGGGAATTTCTTTGAAGTGTCGTTGGAATCTTATATGGCTGTAAGATTTTCTTATTTAATTTGGGATTTTATAATTTCGTTATTTTGTAGATTCTAAGATCGTCTTGGTCTTATTTCGCTGTTTTGAAAAATTCAAGGGATGAAATTAATTAAATAAATGCTTGCATTTAAATTCAATTAATTAATTAAGCACAATCTTGGTTTTATTGAAATTTTTGAGATGATTCACAATAACTTACAAGGTATTAAAGCAAATAGTGCTTATAGGGAGGAAGACAAAAATAGAAAAAGTTATTATGGTGATTATTTTGTTGCTAAATGTCGTCAAAAGATTACTGCAATAACATCAAAATCAGTTACAAATATGTTCAAAGTAAGATTTCCTAAATAAAAAGAAAATCAAAAATGTTATTGAGAGTAAAGATAATGCTGAAACATTAGCAAAGAATATAATTTCTCTAAGATGGTAACTATAATCCTAACAAAACGTTGTTTTCTAAATTGGGATAAGATTAATGAAGTGAACGAATCAATTGGCAATGAGATACCTCATAGATATAAAGCTGAGCGCCAAAGAAAGTTGGACCTTGGAATGTGCGACAAAAAAAATTGTATTTCCACCAACCTATCAGTGTAAAAAGCGTTAAAATCCATCAAACTATTTTCAAGATAACAACATCCCGTTAATCTGCAAAAGTTTGCGAAACTGTACAAAATATGAAATAAATAGAGAATTCCTTGTACACTCAGCAGCAGAAGTCTGCGTACAAAAAACTTGTAATACTTTAATTGAAAAAATAAGAGTCATAATCTAATGTGATAAACTTGAGTTTTTTTTATTTTCTATATTAACTACATATAATTCTATTAACAAAATATACTTCAACAAAACAGAAACAGTAGTTACAGAAAAAAATCAAAACTAAAAATTCTACAAATAACGGGTATGCAAAAATCTGCGTACAAATCAGGACAGTATTTATAAAAAATTCATAAATGACATCATTGTTTCTATATTAATATGAGGTCGGATAACCTTTACTTTCGGTTTAATGACCTCCCTTAAACGTTTAGGCATGGAGTGCACTAATTTCTTCGTTTCGTCCGAACTGATTTTGGCCCATTCCTCAATCATAACATTTTTTAGCGTTTCCTTCGACGTTATGTTGTGTTGCCGAATCCTGCGTTCCAGTAAATCCCAGAGGTGTTCGATGGGATTCAAGTCCGGCGATTGTGGAGGTGTTTTAAGTTGCTTTGGGGTATTGTATAGTAGCCAAAGCTTAGTGTTGTGGGCGCAATGTTTGGGGTCATTATCTTGTTGAAAAAAGTATTCGGGCCCCAAGCCCAAGTTTTCGATGCTAGGCTTCAAATTTTCTTTTAAAATGTCTATATACATTTTATGGTCCATTGTCGATGTTATGAAAACCAACCTTCCCACCCCTTTGGTGCACATACACCCCCAAACCATAACTCCACCACCTCCGTGTTTTACAGTCGCTTTCAAATTTTCGGGATTAAGGGCAGTATTAGGTTTTCTCCATACAAGTTCATCTGTAAAGAGAACTTTCTCCCAGAATTCAATGGGCTTGTCTAAGAGTTTTTTTGCAAAGGCGATCCGCTTCTGACGATTGACCTCTGACACAAATGGCTTTTTTCGTGCAACGCGACTGTGGTAGTTAGCTTTTTTTAACGTCCTTCTCACCGTATCTTTGCTGATAATTTTATGAAATTCTTCTTGTACATTTTCTACTATTTTTTTTGCCGTCAGCCTAGGTTCTTTTCTAACCTGCTGTACAATTTTTCGCTTCTCTCGGTTTGTTAAAAGGGGTCGCTTCTCTCGGTCAGATCGCGGACGTGAGAGGTAATCTTCAGTGTCTTTATAATTATTAATTACTCTTTGAATGGCAGAGTGTGACCTGATGACAGTTTCTCCTATTTTTCGAAAAGATTTTCCCTCTTTCCATAACTTTACAATAATTTTTCTCTCTCCCAATTCAATTTCCTTTCCTTTCGTGTCCATTCTAACTTTTAGCTTCTAAGCCTCTGCTAATATAATTGACACCGATTATCTTTTATTTAAATCGGAAAGCGTACATCGCCAACTACGTATTTAAGTAAATAAGTATATTTTGGAGAAGGCGTCTTTATTTGTACGCAGATTTTTGCATACGCATTATTTGGAGAATTTTTAATTTTAATTTTTTTTCTAAATAATATTTCTGTTTTATTGATGCATATTTTGTTAATAGAATTATATGTAGTTAATACACAAAATAAAAAAAAATTGAAGTTTATCACATTAGATCATGACCCTTATTTCTTCAGTTAAAGTGTTAGAAGTTTTTTGTACGCAGACTTCTGCTGTTAAGTGTATGTAGAACATAGACTATTACCTGTTGACATACCAAATTTTTTGGTCTCATACTTTTTGAGAAAAAAAATTCATAAAGTGACGATATGTACAAAAGTCTCAAAAACCGGATGATTTTTATGTTTAAATCTAGTACTTTTTTCCCGCGTATGTATATTAAATAACTAGTTTGATAAATGACATAAAAAATTTCGACTGTTAAAGAGATATAGGATTCGGGCCAAATTTAATTTACAAAAGTCAAGTTTCCTTAAAATTGACCTTAGTTAATGAATTGCCTTATATGTATCTTTTTTAGAACTTTCTTAGGATTATTATACATATACCTATTAATCGATATTATAATTATGATTAATATAAAATTGACCACAAAACATTAAAGACCCCTTGAGGTAAAATGAATCGATTTCGGAGGAAGATGGTAATAAAAACAATAATTCTTAGTTTTCGTCGTGAACACAGCTTGATAACTAAAATATTAAAAACCTATTGAACAAATTAAATTACGTATATAAAAATTGTCAATACAGGAGATTCACATAAGAACCGATACAGAGCGATAAATTAAGATCATTTAATGTAATTTACAAAGATGTGTCTCTGAGGAGTTATAGCCCTTCAATGCATAATTTTAAAATCTTAAAGCAGGTAAAAAGATATTTAAAATTTTAGATACTGTAATAGTTATTTGTTTGCCGCTAAATGGCACAGATTACTAGACTATAAGACAAAGCATCATTTTACTACCGCAAATGGATACAATAAAGTATTCTTTTGCTGCCGATTGGCGATAAAAAATATTTTCTATCTATTTGCGTAATCTATCCCATATTTTCAGGCTATTTGGTTTAAATGTATATACATTATGTATGTTTTATATATAAAAATGAAACGTACTTATTCAATTTTTACCGTTCTACTCGTGACTACTTAATTTTCAATGATTTCAAGTAATATTAAAGAAATACATGCCTTTGCTTATGCTCGTTTTTTAATTAAACGAGCATAAGTTTATTAAAAAATAATAAGAGTGAAAAAAAATTTAGAATTAAATTCTAACATCCTTTGAAATGCCTTAATTGATTTCAACTTCCTACCAATGAATAACTCATGGTACACTCATAACGTATACCAAATTTGGTTTTTCTAACTTTATCTATTACTGAGATATCCAATGTTAAAACAATTATAATCCACCTTTGAAGGGCTGTAACTCCTCAGGAGTACAACTTAGTACAGGAATAATGTGCGTTAAATCATATTAATTTACTGTCTTCTACATATCCCTCCTCTGTGTCGGTTCTTATGTGCATCATCCTGTGTAATTACCACTACTGATCTAGAATTTTAATAAAATTAAAATACTAAATGGTAGTATTTTTTTACCCAAAAACAATCGATTTTGTCGCAACACCATGTCTCTGTGTCTAACTGTGTACCGACATGGCTAGATCTGGCTGTACTCAATGGCTCCAGCACAGATTACTTTTTGTGTTCTACTCTGGCTGAGTAGCCACCGAGCCCCAGCACGGCGCGGCAGCTAGCGACATGAGACCGGACGTAAAATATTTACTGTTGCGTTTCATAGCGCTTACCATTAGATTTAACTCAACAACAACTTTAAAGAAAAATTCAGTTATACTTATTTTAAATATTTACAATTTTTAAGTTTTTACTAAATAAATTATTACGTTTTAATCTTGTCATTGCTTAGCAAGTCATCTATACGCCAAATACCTAACCATCAGTTTCACATTTACCTATTAAACATTACCTAAAAATAATTATTTCCGCCAGAGCTTCGGCAACCTACATTACATTCTTGATTTCCGAATTTTAGCAATAGCTGAGCTATCTAGATATATATAATCAAACCTTGTACTTTACAAACCGATACTTCAATGAAATAAAGCTTAATTGAAATGGTTTTACACCAATTTGCATGTTTATCTACATTATATCCATCTCCAAAAGTGCTCTTGTATATACATTACATGTATTTACATTCTGCGCTTTTTTCATTTCTTCCTCTACCTATATAGGGTGGACATAATGTGTGTCATGGATGTGGGTGTTGTTATAGGTTATCTCAGGAACTATAAGATATAGGAAAAAAATAGGTACCATGTCCAGGTATATTTGGGTTAAATTAGATTCTGGGTAATCACTCTTCTGGCTCCTTTGGAATGTGTACATCGATCAAATGCTCAAAAAAGAACAACGAGGCAAATTTGGTGAGGGTAGCTCACCCAGATGATCTAATAATTATGATAAGTAAATGGGAGATAAAGGAGTTGAATAATAATAAGAGAGGGTGATAAGAAAATTGGAGGAAATACGTTTGGAAATTATCTCGGAACCTAGAAGTGGAAAGTATTGAGTTTAAATATACAGCTAATGGCAATGGCTAATGGTTTTAAGCTAATGGTTTTAATATACAGTCACCCTGTCCACGTGAGTATTCCATCTTAAATAGCTAGCGAGCATGATCCCCAAGTATTTTAGGGACTCCTGTGTGAAAATGATACTATTTCTAAGCCACAGCTTTTTTTTTCTTTTCGTCTCTTCGTGTGCAATCTCGAAACCCATACTCTCCATACTCTTTACGATTTTAATTAGAACCGATTGAATTAGAACCTCCTCATTCCAACCAGTCACCACAATAGTGAGGTCATCCGCATATGCAATAAGCCTGGCTTCCGCCTTTAACTCGTTAGCCTACAGCTATTGCCCTCGTACTGAATGTAACGATCGCTTAAATACGCTTGTACCATCCTAATTAGATACTCAGACAGTTTTTTCCTCTTCACTGCACCAATAATCTCCCTCCATCAATCCTAAAGGAATTTGTAACATCGACCGTGATCATCAAGTACTTCTTGCTCTTCTCTCTCCGAAACTTGTCACATTTCTTGACTTCCACAATAACCTCCTCAATGGCTTCATTTTCTTAAGATTTTTGCTTAAGGTTTTTGATTAAGATTTTTTTTAATTCTTCTACAATTCTTGCCTTAATGATCGCCTCGAAAACCTTGCCTAGAGTATTCAGCAGACAAATCGGCCTATATTTCTTCGGTTCCGTGTTTCCATGTTTCTCAATCAGAACCAGTTTGACCCTTTTTCCAATGCGCAGGGAACATGCCTCCTCTCAATAGTGTATTATACATAGTTGCGAGCTTCGTCGACATAATCGTTGCAATATCTTATCTTTCCATTTTTAAGGTTTCTTATCGTCGTATACACCTCTGCTTTCATCACCTCAACAAATAACTCATCATCCACAGTCAGCCTATCGGTATTCCACACGATCTTTTGGTCTTTCAGGAACAGCTCCTTTATCAATATTCGATCAATATGCAGATATTTCCGGTTTTCTTGATCGCTATCTTATAAGCATCTCCCCACATATGCTCATCCAGCTCATCGCACAATGTATTCCAGGTTTTTCTCCTGGGTTTCCTAATTATGTTCCTGAGATTTTTTTTGGCTTTGAATACTCTTCGGCAATCTCTCACCCTCTTAGCTTCGTTGTTCCACCAGTATATTCTAAAGCTTTTCTTCTTACCATATGCCTTGTCACAGGATTTGCAAATCGCATTTTCAGACGAAATGGGGTCAAAATACTCTTTATATGCAATCCTTTGCAAGAATTTTGTTCTGAATAGTTCCATCCTCCTCTTCCACTTTGGTTGACCTAAATCTTATTAATTTCCGTTCTTTGTATTACCATTGGGACAGGAAGTTATGTAGAGATGACCACTATGGGTTTCTATATCCACGACTTTCCAGTCTTTGGTGGCATTTGAGAGTTCTATCGAGCACATCGTAATGTCAATCCTAGAATCCTGCTTCCCTTTCCTCCATGTAGGGCTTGATCCTGTATTCATAACAACCAGGTCCATTTCCGCCATTCACTCACACACACTCTTTCATCCTCTTAGCTCGATTACCTCTCGGCCGACTTCGCACTTCGCGTTAAATACCAACCCAGTAACACCTCGTAATTTGTTTTTATCCTAACATGACCTGCACCACTCACCCATGCATTCACGCTCAACTTATCATTAACCCTGATGGCAACGTTGCTATCACTAAATCACCTCGCACACTTCACAAAATTTTTGATTGGCTCCGATATCACAACCAAATCAACGCATTTTTCTTTAATAAACACCTAAAATAGGTTCATTGCCCCCACGCTTCTATTCACCTTTGTTTGCAAGATATTTATGCTGCACATTATGATCAAAGTTCCATGGTCTCGATTCTACTATCTTCCTTCCTTTGTGCCAATACTACTCTAAATTCCTTACATATCCCAGATCTCGCTTCCTTGCAGAAAAGGTAAAACCCGTCTCTGTCGCATCCTTTTAGCATATGTCCTTTGCTCAACCTTAACACTTTACATGTTTCAACCTTAACTTTCCTCTCCAGGTCGCATTTGGAAAAATATCTGTAAATCTTCTCAATTTTTTATAGCATATCAGCCCCCTTCTTATCGATTCTCATTGTTGAGACCTATGTATCCACCTTCATAAGTCGCAATTCCCCCATCTTAAGTCCACATTTCTCTCCTTTCAAGGCCTCCAATACAGCTTCTTTTGCCTCTTCTTCAGTGATCAGCGCGTCCATACCGCGTATATGAATAACCTCGATAGCATCTTCCGCCAATATCCTACAATTTATCTCTCCACTTTCTTTCTTCATTGTTTCGTTAATCTTATTTAGTATGTCACCCTCCTTCTAAATTGTAAGGAGCACTTTGCCGTTTTTTGGTACTCTTTATGCTTTTAATACCTTCTTTTATGTTTTCCTGTTTTAAGGTATCCTTGATCTTCTTAAGGGTCTTCCTAAGCACAAAGGTTTTTCTCTCCGGCCTCTTTTTACTTTCTTCAGCTTCCTTCTCCGGAGTGCAAATCAGTACATTTGTGCCGGATGAGTGAAGTTGAAGGTGTCAACGATCTTCCTCAGTCTCAAAATTTTCATGCCATTAATTGGTCGGATTATTATCCACTCGTCCCCTTCCGTTCCTTTCCTGAGCCCTAGCAAATTTTCATAGAAGAAACATCTTTAATTTATCCTAATTTTGTAAGTCTGTTCTTACACTCCAATGCCTTTCTCTATCTCCTCGAGCTCCAGAAACCTGTCCCTAATTTTTTTGCTGATGATGCTAATAACACCTTTAAGACAACCTTTTATATCCAAACGAATATATACATTCTCTTTTAGGTGTAATACATCACTCATTAGTCATCTCGTGCAATACAATCTCTAGATGGTGTCGAAAATTTTCAGGAAATCTGGGTACTTGTCTTAGTCGATTTTCAGACATGCTCAATCGGCGACAAATCTGTTGACCCTTCAGACCAGGAATCTTCTTATAAGAGCAACTACATAAAAGGCGTTGTATGTATGTATGGAGTGAGGAGTGCGTATTCTATACGCGGCACCTAGGCCACAACGGGCCCCTTGTACACTGACTCCCTCTAAGAGGTTTGAGATGTTAATGCGAGTAAACTCGATTTTTGGCTGATTCCGCTTCCTGACCGACCCCCCACCAAACCGGGCGTGCTATGGCACAGGCCCAGTGTGGGTTCGCCCCTGTCAGGTGCCGCTCCAGGAGTACCACATCCTCGTGGACCCCTACGAGGTGTAGGCCTCCAGGGCGCTAACGCGCATTCAGCCAGTTTTGTTCAAACCCCTTACACACATAGTGATAACGACAGCCAGAGATGAACGACTGGTTGCCGGGACCGACGGCTTAACGTCCCCTCCGAAGGACGGGGGGCGACCCAACGTGATTACACCGGGATTCGAACCCGGGACGTCTGCGTGTTAACTCTGAGCCATTGCGCCCCCCGCTGAGCCATTGCGCCCCCATAAAAGGCGTTTAATACATATCTAATACATATCGCGCCCCAAACCATAATTCCAGGTGTTAATGGTTATGTATATTATAAATTCTAAATTCAGACTTTCCCCTTGATAACATCGTACTCTTGTTCTTTTGTACGATCCATAAACAAAACTTAAAATCACCTTGACGAATTAAAAACTGATCCTTTCGGGCTTTCTTCAAAGCCTCCATCTCAGTTGACTTTACGCTATCATCTCGAATTTATCTTTTGCTATCTCTGTTTCGTTGGTCTCCTTCCTCAAAAACCCTCACCCCTGTATCATC
Source organism: Onthophagus sagittarius (assembly GCA_036711965.1). Taxonomy (NCBI): domain Eukaryota; kingdom Metazoa; phylum Arthropoda; class Insecta; order Coleoptera; family Scarabaeidae; genus Onthophagus; species Onthophagus sagittarius. Next base: position 16,378,565 of record JASERS010000010.1, on the reverse strand, counting down.
CGCTGTTAAAGAAAATAAGCAACAAAAGACACATCTCTCGGTCTTTTAAAGGCGTCTTTACAATGGCATACGTGACTGAAGAACTGGACCTGTCATCCAGTACTCGTATATCTACCAACTCGTCATACAAGTTCAACTCTTCAAACTCAGGTTCTTATCTAGCTTCGTTCAGCTATAATATCCTCATTTTCTTCCATCGGTGTATTTAAACCCGTAAGAAACGGAGTGAAAGAAATCACTTCAAAATAATGTCTTCTACATCACTACACTACCTTTGATCAGGAAGATACCGGACATCCTGTATATATAAGTTACTGTTATGCAACCAAATGCACATCCTTATGACGTCACGTATATATCCGCCATCTTAAACATGCGCAATAGCTTACCTATACATTCCTAATATTATAATTATGAACAAATTTTTGTACATTAAATGAATTAATTATATTGAAAAGAAAAAAGACGCTAAACTACAATGATATAATAAATAATGTACCCCGATTAATAACGCTTATTCTCACGAAAGGTGTACTTATCTAAACGAAACTTTTGATTGTTCTCAATTGCAGAAGTCAAAAGTTGTTAATTGGCACCTTTAAAACTAGGTTAAACACTCCAATTAAATCGTTGCGCCGCTTAAAAGATCCCCAACCGCCATCACACGTTTCATTTGATTACGAGACATCCAAAAACAATGTCAATTCCCGAGTTGGACGTGAGGTCGTACATTGAGCCAAACATAACGATATTAAAGTTTTGCACGTTTTGGCCCCCGAAATCCAACCAAAAAATAATCAAAATTTTGTGGTACGTTTACTATTTCGCGTTTCTCTCGTTCGTTATGATCACTTTTAGCGTTATCGAGTACGTTAACTTCGTTTTTGCGTTTGGGGATTTAGCGAAAATGATCGAAATCTCGTTTTTGTTGTTTACGAATACAACGCAAATTTCGAAAATCGCTATTTTTATTTATAACAGTAAAGATATTCAAGAGACTATTAATTATATGGATAATGAGATTTTTAAATCGAAAACTACGAGGCATTACCATCTTCTTAAGAAAGAAATGGATAAGTATTATAAAGTTTGGATGGTTTACATGATAATCTGCGCGTTAACTTGCGGTTTATGGGCTTTATTTCCTTTCGTCGATAACACCGTTAAAGATAAAGGGTTACCGTTCGATTATTACTACCCTTACGATAGGACGGGGAGGTTTGGTTACCCCTTAACTTTCTTGTATCAGTCGTTGGGGATGTTTATACACGGGACATCACACGCTGCGCTTGATTCGATTTATGCTGGGATGATGGCTTTTGTTGGGGTACAAATCGACATTTTAAACGAAACTTTGGAAAATTTGCACGATATGGGGAATTTGGGTGAAAATTATGGATTTGATGGGATGGAGAAATCGGACAAAATGAATTGCAATTTGATTTATTGCATACGCAGACATTGGAATATTCTCAAGTAAAAATTTTTTTTATGATTTCTTCTTTATTCTAAAAATATGAAAATATTTTTAGATTCGTTGATCAACTTAATGTTTATATCTCATTCACGACTTTGATTCAATTCGGAATGGCTGGAATTATTTTATGCGTTGCAATGTACAGCATGAGCATGGTAAATAATTAATTTGATTATTATTAAAATTATTTTAAGATTTCTTTTTAGTTGCCACCGACGAGTGGTAAATTCGCATCGAATTTTTTTTATTTCATGGCGATGGTGTCTCAATTATCGCTTTATTGCTGGTACGGAAATGAAATTATGATCAAAGTAAAATCCGATTTTATCATAATTAATAAACCCCCCTTGATGCTTGAATACTCTTTTAGAGTGATTTACTCGCCTCCTCAATTTACAAATGCGATTGGACGGACACCCACTTAACATTCAAAAAGAACGTGCTCCTCTTCACGTTATTTGTGTCGAGCTCCTCCAAGATTTTCGCCGGATACTTCATCACTTTATCCCTTAATACTTTCGGAGGGGTGAGTATATAGAATTATTCCGGAAGTGTGGGATTTATCCCGGTTCTTTTCGTAGATTCTCAGAGCGTCTTGGTCTTATTTCGCCGTATTGAAAAATGTGCAGGAATAAACAACTTTAATCATATTTATATTTATATCATAGAATTAGAATTTAGTATTTTAGAACGTTAATATCCCCTTTAAGGGAGTAATATGGAATTCCCGAGCAATACAAGAGCAAGTATAACCACTCCGCTTATTAACTAGATTATGAGGCTTTATGTACGCTGTCGATCGATAATGTATGTTTAGGAATTTCCGTATTGATGTGAAATCAAATTAATAAAATTTCTAAATCACTTACCTAATAAGGCCTGGAACAGTCGAGATTTGAAGATCCGTATCACCCTTTCTATAGCTAAACGTAATTGTCGATCTTGAGGCTTAATCAATTTTGAATGGTAATCTTCTAGAAGTTCTAAAGCCCGATGGGCCTCTGAAATCACAAAAAGAAATTGTTTAGAAATTCTTATTTTATTAGATTTCTACATTCTAAGATTCTAAGACATTCTAAGATGCCCGCTCACGCCCATTCGCGATTTAGATGCGACTCACGTGAATATTATAAATGAACACGTGACTCACATCAATTTACGTGACTCACGCTCGATCATGTTATCAAATGTATGAATCATGTTTGATTACTTGTTATTTGATTATTAATAAAACATTTTTTGTTATATACTTGTATCAAAGTAAAACTAGAACTAACACTAGACCTATTACTAGAAAGTTTCGGTTTAGCCGTGCGTCTGAAGACGCACGGCTAAACCTAAATCTTTCTAGTACTAGGTCTAGTGTTAGTTCTAGTTTTAATTGCCACTTAGTGCTTAATTGTTGTAAATACTATTGGATCTATAACCTATCTATAGTATTGACAATAGAGATGTGCGCGTGAGTGACTTTTTATGCCCGCTCACGATCTAGATATATGTGAGTCACGCACGCCACTCACTTGAATATCAGACAATCACGTGACTCACACTCGATCAGGTGATCAAATATATGAATCATATTTGATTACTTGAAAAAATGTCAACAATTGTTATTGCTACGAATTAGTTAGCAGAATGAGTGAAAATGACAACTTTCAACACTCATATCCATCCTAGAACTGACAATTTCGAAAATAAGATTGAACAAATGTTATTTACAAATATTCATTTTTCAAAATTGCTAATCACCTTAACCCAACCACAATCCAGTTAATCCATATTGCTAATCTAGCTACAGAAATTAAGTAAATGAGTAAAAACCGAAATATTTGGTATATCTCAGTTGATTCGATGCTTGTCTAAGAATGATATCATTGGCTTGTCAATGATATCATCGAAATAAGTAATAATTCTGGAAATTACACTTTTTTTACAAAATAGAAGTCAAATGTTCATTTCAAATCTCGAAAACTTATTTTTTTTAATTCCTTATACGGATTTGCGGTTAGAAAATATTATTCAATGTTAATCAGATAATTTGACTAGAAGAATTTTGGTCAAAACTACGAATAATGCTAGAAACTTTGATTTTTCTTCTCAAAAAATATTATTTTTAATACAATTGAAAAGATAAATTCCTAGTTTGTATAAAATTGTTTTGCCTGGTTGATTACCTTTGTTAGACAAGGATGGACAAGGCATGAGATTTTAATGAGGTATATAAAGAGATACATATCAACTCCTATCAGCCGGATAAGTAAACGTGGTACATCTGTTCCATGTTAACTAATAGAAACTTTATTGCGTTTCTTTTCGCACTTACACTCTTTCATCAGTCTTCATAGTCTGTGAAGAACATGTAATAACTTGCTATTAACAAGTTGGCAGACTTCAAACTGATGAGTAGGACTTTGGAGACATAATAACTCATGCTGCTAACACTTTGGCAGTCTATAAGATAAAGCACAGTGTTTGGAACAATAACACTTCATACTGTTAACAAGTTGGCAGACTTCAAACTGATAAACAAGACTTTGGAGACATAATAGCTCATGTTTCCAACATGTTGCAGTCTATAAGATAACGTACAGTGTTTGGAACAATCATAGCTCATGCTGCTAACAAATTGGCAGACTTCAAACTGATGAATAGAACTATGGAGACGTAATAGCTGATGCTGCCAACACATTGGCAGTCTATAAGATAAAGCACAGTGTTTGGAACAATAGTACCTCATGCTGCTAACAAGTTGGCAGACTTCCAACTGATAAACAAAACTTTAGAGACATAATAGCTCATGTTGCCAACATGCTGGCAGTCTATAAGATAACGTACAGTGTTTGGAACAATCATAGCTCATGATGCTAACAAGTTGGCAGACTTCAAACTGATGAATATAACTATGGAGACGTAAAAGCTGATGCTGCCAACACATTGGCAGTCTATAAGATAAAGCACAGTATTTGGAACAATAATACCTCATGCTGTTAACAAGTTGGCAGACTTCAAACTGATAAACAAGACTTTGGAGACATAATAGCTCATGTTGCCACCATGTTGGCAGTCTATAAGATAAGGTACAGTGTTTGGAACAATCATAGCTCATGCTGCTAACAAGTTGGCAGACTTCAAACTGATAAACAAGACTTTCGAGACATAATAGCTCATGTTGCCAACACATTGGCAGTCTATAAGATAAAGCACAGTATTTAGAACAATAATACCTCATGCTGCTAACAAGTTGGCAGACTTCAAACTGATGAACAAGACTTTGGAGACATAATACTTCATGTTGCCAACATGCTGGCAGTCTATAAGATAACGTACAGTGTTTGGAACAATCATAGCTCATGCTGCTAACAAGTTGGCAGACTTCAAACTGATGAATAGGACTATGGAGACGTAATAGCTGATGCTGCCAACACATTGGCAGACTATAAGATAAAGCACAGTGTTTGGAACAATAATACCTCATGCTGCTAACAAGTTGGCAGACTTCAAACTGATAAACAAGACTTTGGAGACATAATAGCTCATGTTGCCACCATGTTGTCAGTCTATATGATAAGGTACAGTGTTTGGAACAATCATAGCTCATGCTGCTAACAAGTTGGCAGACTTCAAACTGATGAATATAACTATGGAGACGTAATAGCTGATGCTGCCAACACATTGGCAGTCTATAAGATAAAGCACAGTGTTTGGAACAATAATACCTCATGCTGCTAACAAGTTGGCAGACTTCCAACTGATAAACAAGACTTTGGAGACATAATAGCTCATATTGCCAACATGCTGGCAGTCTATAAGATCACGTACAGTGTTTGGAACAATCATAGCTCATGCTGCTAATAAGTTGGCAGACTTCAAACTGATGAATATAACTATGGAGACGTAATAGCTGATGCTGCCAACACATTGGAAGTCTACAAGATAAAGCACAGTGTTTGGAACAATAATAACTCATGCTGCTAACAAGTTGGCAGACTTCAAACTGATAAACAAGACTTTGGAGACATAATAGCTCATATTGCCAACATGCTGGCAGTCTATACGATAACGTACAGTGTTTGGAACAATCATAGCTCATGCTGCTAACAAGTTGGCAGACTTCAAACTGATGAATATGACTATGGAGACGTAATAGCTGATGCTGCCAACACATTGGAAGTCTATAAGATAAAGCACAGTGTTTGGAACAATAATACCTCATGCTGCTAACAAGTTGGCAGACTTCAAACTGATAAACAAGACTTTGGAGACATAATAGCTCATGTTACCACCATGTTGGTAGTCTATAAGATAAGGTACAGTGTTTGGAACAATCATAGCTCATGCTGCTAACAAGTTGGCAGACTTCAAACTGATGAATATAGCTATGGAGACGTAATAGCTGATGCTGCCAACACATTGGCAGTCTATATGATAAAGCACAGTGTTTGGAACAATAATACCTCATGCTGCTAACATGTTGGCAGACTTCAAACTGATAAACAAGACTTTGGAGACATAATAGCTCATGTTGCCAACATGTTGGCAGTCTATAAGATAACGTACAGTGTTTGGAACAATCATAGCTCATGCTGCTAACAAGTTGGCAGACTTCAAACTGATAAACAAGACATTCGAGACATAATAGCTCATGTTGCCAACACATTGGCAGTTTATAAGATAAAGCACAGTGTTTAGAACAATAATACCTCATGCTGCTGACAAGTTGACAGACTTCAAACTGATGAACAAGACTTTGGAGACATAATAGCTCATATTGCCAACATGCTGGCAGTCTATAAGATCACGTACAGTGTTTGGAACAATCATAGCTCATGCTGCTAATAAGTTGGCAGACTTCAAACTGATGAATATAACTATGGAGACGTAATAGCTGATGCTGCCAACACATTGGAAGTCTACAAGATAAAGCACAGTGTTTGGAACAATAATACCTCATGCTGCTAACAAGTTGGCAGACTTCAAACTGATAAACAAGACTTTGGAGACATAATAGCTCATGTTGCCAACATGTTGGCAGTCTATAAGATAAGGTACAGTGTTTGGAACAATCATAGCTCATGCTGCTAACAAGTTGGCAGACTTCAAACTGATGAATATGTCTATGGAGACGTAATAGCTGATGCTGCCAACACATTGGCAGTCTATAAGATAAAGCACAGTGTTTGGAACAATAATACCTCATGCTGCTAACAAGTTGGCAGACTTCAAACTGATAAACAGGACTTTGGAGACATAATAGCTCATGTTGCCAACATGCCGGCAGTCTATAAGATAACGAACAGTGATAGCTCAGTAATAGCTCATGTTGCTACCAAGTTGGCAGACTTCAAACTGATGAGCAGGGCTATGGAGACGTAATAGCTGATGCTGCCAACACATTGGCTATAAAATAATGTACAGTTTTTGAAACAGTAATAGTTCATGTTGTCAACAACTTAGCAGTCTTTAAAGTAATATTTAGTATGTGGAACAGTAATAGCCTATGCTGCTAACAAGTTGGCAGACATGAAACTGACTACCAGGACTTTGTAGACAAAAAAGCTTATGCTGCCAACAAGTTGGCAGACTTCAAACTGATGGACAGGATTATTGAGATGTAATAGCTCATGCTGCCAACAACTTAACAGTCTTTAAAATAATATATAGTTTGTGGAACAGTAATAACCCATGCTGCTAACAATTTGGCAGACTTCAAACTGATAAACATAACTTTGGAGACAAAAAAGCTTATGTTGCTAACAAGTTGGCAGACTTCAAATTAACGAATAATAAAACCGAATAATAGCTAAAAGTAGAGCAAATACCAACACTAAAGCTAACACTAAACCTAGAATTAGAAACATTCAACATTGTGTTCTGATTTCAACGACATATTATCGTCGAAATCAGAACACATTTCTTTTTCATTTATTTCTATTTATTATTATTGTTAAATTTTTCTTCAATAATAACTTTAATCTATCCATAACTAAAAATGAACAAATTACGTGATTAACGTTACCCACGACAACTTTACGTCGACATGACGTGAACTTGGAAGTTGAACTCGTTCCGTCAAGCCAGCCGAGAGCTTTAGGTTGATTAAAAAAGTTAACTAAGAGAGTTCACTCTCCCCGGTGTCGTCTCCTAACGCTCTCTCAGAATTTGCAACGATACGAAAACGATATCAATATATATTGTATCCCGAAGGAATATCGATCGGATAATGTTATTTCCCAACGGAAACACGATTGGTAGGATCGAACGATAAAAATTTCGACAAAAAAATAGCGAAGATTATTTCCGGTGTGTTAATATCGAAAACTTAAAAATGATTTAAAAGAAGTTAAAACAAAATGATAAAAAAAAATAATAAGATTTCTTAGTAAATGTAATCTTATTTTTTGTGCTTTTTTTTTGATGTTATAGAAAAGAAAAATTGGGTTAGGACGTCTTTTGATACAACCCGAAGAAAATTTCTTTTGTAGGTCAGCAAAGACGAGAAAATTACATTTTCGAACTTTGATACGCATCGGTGGCGTGAGTGCTTGAGCTTTCAGAGTACCCATTGAACGCTCGCACGAAAACCTCACAAAATGATATTCTAATGGGTTTATTTTAGTTTGATTCAAATCGAATTCGATTGAAAATAACAAATTTATTTATTACTCGAAATTTAATCAAGTAATGAATAAAATTTAGTGTTTTAGTTAGCTTTTTTTTATTAAATAAAAATTTAATAACATTCCATAATTTACCGGACATAACGGCGTAATCCCATCCAATCTACGGTTGGGGATTGTGCAAGCTGGACATAAAGCTCACGGAGATATACTTTACCCGCGAAATCGATGGCCCATAAGTTCGCAAAAGCTCGACGCAGCGTTAGATAACAATCGCGGTGGCGAAGGAACCCACCTACGAACAGCTTTCCTACGTTGTGTTTACCGAGCAGCTTTAAAGTTAAAACCCAAGTTTAACACGATTACGTCGCGGCCAAGTTTTAATTGTCTCGGCTTCTTTTTCAACCGCACGAAGAAACTATATTACGGGGCCTTAAATTACAACGTAACCACCGCGGGAAATAATCCCAACATAAAAAAAAATATTCTCTTGTTGAATATTAAAAGGCGTGATATATAAGCAGAGGGGATTTAGCAAAGTACCCACTATCTAATTTGCATGTTATTGCAACTTCTCGATTCTAAATGCGTTGGAATCGATTTTAATTTTTCTTTTCTTTCTCGCTCTGATTTTGTGAATATAAATGTTCGAATTTTGTTGGTTAACTGTATTAATTAAATTTTGGGATGGTCGAATAAATTGTTTTTGCATAATTCAAGGTTCGATGTCTTTAGTTTCTAAAAATAAACGTTCAGTTTCCGATCGGACATCAAAGGACGATTTTGTGGTGGTATCCGTGTTCGAGGAAAAACGCTTCAACGGGTCACAGGTCGTTAGCGCCACCACTCGTTTTCAAGGCGATAACCAGCTTTTCCAATTACTCCCGGTAGCAATCCGGTCAAGCGTAAGGTTTAAAGCTCTATCACTATTTATCGAGATATTTTGTTTTTTTAAAAGCACAATTTTAAAATATAAAGGATCGTGGAATAATTTTAATCATAAATGCTAGAGGTAACTTGAGAGAAGAGATGTGCAAATTACGTGAGTTTTGTCGGGTCACGATGGGTCATGCATGACCCACTCACTAAATGTTCTAAATGTTTCTAATTCAAGGTCTCATGTTAACTTTAGTGTTGGTCTTACCTCTACTTTTAGCTGTTATTAGGATTTAGGTTATTATATACTTGTATCGGTCTAAAACTAGAACTAAGACTAGACCTAGAACTAGAAAGATTCAGGTTTAGCCGTGCGTCTTTGACGCACGGCTAAACCCAAATCTTTCCAGTTCTAGGTCTAGTCTTAGTTCTAGTTTTAATACTTGTTTGACAGATGATGCATCAAATCTACACGCCCATATTAACCTGGAAGCTACATTAATATTAATAACTGTTCCTCCTGACGGAATGGTCCCAGTCAAAACCGTGTGTGATCTGCAATGCCATAGTGATAGGGGATGCTCTTTATATTGCTGCAGCGAATGTGTTAAGAAACGCACAGCTGAAGCCGAATTAATTTGGTTCAGACTCTATCTCGTACCTCTTTCTTTGTTTACTAAAAGTTGTTAAGCCCTACCCTTGGGTTAGGTTGATTTGAATTGGGCCGAGTTGTATCATACTGTAAACAGAACAATTTTGAAACAAATTGAAACCCAGTGACAATCTCAATATATGGCAGAAAGTCAAGGATACTTCAACATAAATAAGAAGGAAGGATAATCAAAAAAACATAACCTAACCAGAATTAGTGTGGCCGACGTCATCGAAGTCGAGTGACGTGAGTTGGATGGGATTTGGTTAGGTTAAGTCCGTTCCCGCAAATTTGGTAGCAAGCCAAATTGGTACTGATACAGAAACCTTCAAAACCTGGTCCACCGCCAGCGTACTACCCCCTACGTCTGCTGAGTGCAGTTGGAAAGTGGCTTGAGAAATTAATAAACAACAAACTTACTGAACAATTAGAGGCCATTCGAGCAATAAACGACCGGAAGTTCGCATATAGGAAAGGAAGAGGAATGGTGGATGCAGTCATGGTAATAATGGATATGGTATGGAAAAGAAGGAAAATATCACTCACGAATAGAGGCTACATACTTATAGATGTGAAAAATGCCTTTAACTCAATACCCCGGGGAGAGATTAACAAGGCCTTACAAAATGTAGCAATTACAGCACCTATAAGAAACCTGGTTTGTACATACCTATCGAGAAGAACAATTTTGCTTCCAAATGGGGAGTTGTGGAGTACCACAGAGATCGGTTGCGGTACCATGTGGAACCTCTATTATGATAGAATTCTTTCTTTGAAACAAGAGGGCATGAGATTAAGAATGGAACAATCCAAGATGGAACTGATAATTTTGGAAGGAAGGAGGAAATTGAATGATGTTACCATCAATATAGGGCACAAGATCACAAGTAAGAAGTCCGTAAAGTATTCAGTCCTTAGACAAAGATCAAAAAATGACAACACACATAAAAACCATCTGCGAGAAGGCAGCCAACATACAGAACATCTTATCCAGGCTGACGTCCAGAATTGGTGGCCCATCATATAAAAAAAAGAAAAATAGTGGAAGAAATAAGCTCCGTGGTCCCCTGCATGGGACAATAGATTAAAGAACAAGAAGTTTGTGAATATGCTTCGTACTGCTGAAAGAAGGTTGGAGCTCTTGCAGGCTGCCCACTCCTGGACCTATTAATGTGAAAGAGAGCTAATAACTGGAAAAAAACAAAGATAGCACTATTAAGGGAATGCGGAAGAAGGTGTTGAAGAGGTGGCAGAATAAATGGCGAGGATATAAGAGATGTGCCAGCGTGTTTATCAAAGATGGACTATTATGTAACTCAGAAAAACAAATTATGTACCCTAACTTGTTAAAATTGTTAATGGTTCTATCTGGATTGAAGATTATCATCATTTTCCATTACATTTTTACTGTTAGTGTACCATTAAGCTTTTTGCCCTAGTATCTGCTGCGAATGTTGTTTTAAGAGCACGTATTATGAATTGAGACTTAATACTGCTTTTAGGAGACTTGATATTGCTTTCAGAAAAATTGAAGTGTTTCCAGAAGACTAACAATTGACTTGAAATGTTTTCAAAAGACTCTAAACCGCCTTTGGTAGACTTTGTACTACTGCCAAGAGACTTTAAGTAGTTGTAGAAGATTTGCTACTTCCCCTAGAAGACTTGATGGTGGTTGTAGAAGACTTGAAACGCTTCCAAAAGACTTATTATTATTCCCTTTGGAAAACTTGATACTGTTACTGATATGTTACTTCCAGAAGACTTGATGCTGGTTATGGAATACATGAAATGCTTCCAAAAGACTTGACATTACCTCTGGAAGACTTAAACTACTTTCAGAAGATTTGAAATGCTTCCAGAACACTTAATATTCCCTTTGGAAAACTTGATACTGTTTCTAGAAGACTTTAAAAGTTTTCAGAAGACTTTCAATGGATTCAGAAGAATTGGTGCCAGTTATAGTAGCCTTGAAATGTTTCCACAACATCTGGTATTGCCACTGGAAGATTTGAAATGCTTCCAAAAGATTTGACATAGCCTCTGGAAGACGTGAACTACCTCTAGAAGAATTGAAATACTTCCAGAACATTTAATACTCCCTTTAGAAGACTTGATACTGCTTCTAGAAGACTTAAAAAGTTTCCAAGACTTTCAATACATTCAGAAGATTTGACACTGGTTACAGAAGCTTTGAAATACTGCAAAATCACTTGGTATTGCGTCTGGCAGGTTTGAAATGTTTCCAGAACACTTAATATTTCCTTTGGAAGACTTAAGTTGCATTTAGAAGACTTAAAACGTTTTCGGAAGACTTTCAGAAGATTTGATGAAAATCCTGATGTAAGTAGCTCAGAAACTGTTAATTAAACTCTAAATACTGCTGGGAGAAGACTATTTTAATACAAAAGGTTTATATAAAATTTGATTTTGTTTCAAAAATACCAAATACTGTTGCCAAGATACAATATCTTCATGTCAAATGTTCAAAAATTGTCAATTCAACGCTAGATACTGCTTGCAAGACTCAAAATACTGCTGGCAGAAGACATTTCTTTTGCAAACCAACCATAGGCGCATGTTACATGATTGTTCATACAGTCTTTTTCCAATTCACTTTTTTTCATCATCAAATTCCTAAAAACACGTATATTCCGTATTTTAACATTGACGGATTTTGAAATAATCAAGAATAATTGTAATAATGAAGATTTATTCTTAAAGAAGAATATATCTATAATGAAGAATAAAATAATGAAGAATAAAATAATGAAGAATAATTGAATCTCATCTTCAAGGTACCTTACCTCCCAATTTTGGATTTTTCAATATTTTCTATGTAGAACCACCCTTTTAAATATAATCACTGTAAATGCAATTTCCAGTGTATAAAAATCAATTTACTCCGATACTTTCGATACTGATATCTTGCGAGTATCAATTTTCGGTATCAAGGTAGGTATCGATACTATCGACAAGTCTCAAAGCTGTAGGACTTTAATAACTACTTGAAACCTTTCTAAGGACTAAAAACTCATTCGTAAAATACGATTCACTATCGATATTTACAAGGTCTTTTTTGCACAATATTTAAATTGTTAAATATTCCCTGAATAAGTAAGACCTGAATAAGTTTGATATACCGGTCTGTCCGGCGTTCAGTAAAATATTATTATTACAGAAGAATTGAAAAATCGATCTAATCGGGTCTTGTCGAAACCAAAGTTGTTCATGATCTCGCACGCTCACGTGAGTGGTACAAGAATTGATGCCTGCTCACGGTGGGTCACGCATAACTCATCGTGACCCGAATAAACGTACGTAATTTACACATCTCTAGTCTGAAGATGCATCATCTATAGTTAAACAAGTATTAAAACTAGAACTAACACTAGACCTAGAGCTAGAAAGATTCGTCTTTGACGCACGGCTAACCTAAACCTGAAAAAAGTCTTCTAGGGGAAGTAGCAAATCTTCTACAACTACTTAAAGTCTTTTGGCAGTAGTACAAAGTCTACCAAAAACGATTTCGAGTCTTTTGAAAGCGTTTCAAGTCAATCGCTAGTCTTCTGGAAACATTTCAATTTTTCTGAAAGTAATATCAAGTCTCCTAAACGCAGTATTAAGTCTCAATTCATAATACGTGCTCTTAAAACAACATTCGCAGTAGATACTAGGGCAAAAAGCTTAATGGTACATTAACAGTAAAAATATAATGGAAAATGATGATAATCTTCAATCCAGATAGAACCATTAACAATTTTAACAAGTTAGGGTACATAATTTGTTTTTCTGAGTTACATAATAGTCCATCGTTGATAAACACGCTGGCCCAACCCTTACATCCTCGCCATTTATTCTGCCACTTCTTCAACATCTCCTTCTGCATTTCCTTAATAGTGCTGTCTTTGTTTTTTTCCAGTTATTAGCTCTCTTTTGCATTAATAGGTCCAGGAGTGGGCAGCCTGCAAGAGCTCCAACCTTCTTTCAGTAGTACGAAGCATATTCACAAACTTCTTGTTCTTTAATCTATTGTCCCATGCAGGGGACCACGGAGCTTATTTCTTCCAGTATTTTTCTTTTCTTTATATGATGGGCCACCAATTCTGGACGTCAGCCTGGATAAGATGTTCTGTATTTTGGCTGCCTTCTCGCAGATGGTTTTTATGTGTGTGGTCATTTTTTGATCTCTGTCTAAAGATTGTATACTTTACGGACTTCTTACTTGTGATCTTGTGCCCTATATTGATGGTAACATCATTCAATTTCCTCCTTCCTTCCAAAATTATCAGTTCCATCTTGGATTATTCCATTCTTAGTCCCATGCCCTCTTGTTTCAAAGAAAGAATTCTATCATAATAGAGGTTCCACATGGTACCGCAACCGATCTCTGTGGTACTCCACAACTCCCCATTTGGAAGCAAAATTGTTCTTCTCGATAGGTATGTAGAAAGCAGGTTTCTTATAGGTGCTGTAATTGCTACATTTTGTAAGGCCTTGTTAATCTCTCCCCAGGGTATTGAGTTAAAGGCATTTTTCACATCTATAAGTATGTAGCTTCTATTCGTGAGTGATATTTTCCTTCTTTTCCATACCATATCCATTATTACCATGACTGCATCCACCATTCCTCTTCCTTTCCTATATGCGAACTTCCGGTCGTTTATTGCTCGAATGGCCTCTAATTGTTCGGTAAGTTTGTTGTTTATTAATTTCTCAAGCCACTTTCCAACTGCACTCAGCAGACATAGGGGATAGCACGCAGGCGGTGGACCAGGTTTTGAAGGTTTCTGTACCACTACCAATTTGGCTTGCTACCAAATTTGCGGGAACGGACTTAACCTAACCAAATCCCATCCAACTCACGTCACTCGACTTCGATGACGTCGGCCACACTAATTCTGGTTAGGTTGTGTTTTTTTGATTATCCTTCCTTCTTATTTATGTTGAAGTATCCTTGACTTTCTGCCATATATTGAGATTGTCACTGGGTTTCAATTTGTTTCAAAAATTATTCTGTTTACAGTGTGATACAACTCGGCCCAATTCAAATCAACCTAACCCAAGGGTAGGGCTTAACAACTTTTAGTAAACAAAGAAAGAGGTACGAGATAGAGTCTGAACCAAATTGATTCGGCTTCAGCTGTGCGTCTCTTAACACATTCGCTGCAGCAATATAAAGAGCATCCCCTATAACTATGGCTTTGCAGATCCCTCGGGATCCATACCGCAGCGAACATATTAAGATAGTTCAAATCCAATATTCTTTTATTAGAAGTTTCGTTTCCCAGTAATTATTCGGTTATATCGAGTTTTGCTGTGTACAGAATGAGCATGCTGAGTAAACAGAAAACCCACTCAATCTAAAAATCTAAATTTGAAAAGTTTCATTAAATCTTCGTTTTGTTTTATTACAAGCAATCCCGGTGAATGATTTTTTTACACACGGTTTTGACTGGGACCATTCCGTCAGGAGGAAAAGTTATTAATATTAATGTAGCTTCCAGGTTAATATGGGCGTGTAGATTTCCTACGGGAAAATTGCAAGCGACTACACAACCCGACGAGCGCCGAGTTCGATTTTTCACATTTAACGCTCCGAGATTTTCAGAAAAAAATGCCATTTAAATTTTTAAAACGATTTCACACCTCGCGTTCTCCCACATCTCGGAGTTCCTTCCAACCCCGCAGGGTCGACTAATTAACAGATTGAGCCGGTAAACTTTGCTATTTTAACTTTTCCCGCTCCATACTTTCCAACAATCAAACATTACCGTGTTTGCGACCGACTGTTTAGGTTAGTGCCGCTCGTCAATTATGGGATTAACTGAATCGGAGGTAGAAAAAAATACTTTGGGTGGTAACGCGGATTAACGTTTATGCTTCGAGGCGACACACCGGGTCGTAAAACTAAATTAAAAACGGTTCTAGGGGGTTGTATTAAAGTTACGAGAACACATTACGTGATTAAATTTTCAAAAAAGTAGTTGGATGGTTGCGATTATTTTTTTATAAGGAAAAAAATTTGATTTATATAAAAAGATGAATCTAACTATGACTAATCGTTCTCAATATCTGAAAGCTTTTCGAGTCATTTATCAATATCACAACATCCTTTCAAAACTATGTAAACCTTTGCAATCGTTTCCAAGTTTTCAGCGCAATTTGCGAAGAAATGCTTCATATTCGTATCTGCAAATTTTCTGGGTAATCTATCAACATTGCTTAGGATATCTCAAAACCACAAGCCAACCCAGCCCAATCCCACACAACCCCACCCAACCCATCCTGACGAACAAACCTCCTCAATATCGTTCATGAGATCAAAGTCTTTTCTGATCCAATCAAGGTCTAATCCAAAATTAAAATCACATTTTAAAAAAATGGTGTTGGAAACGTCATAAAGACTCAGCGTAATATCTTCTAATATCAATGATCAATATGGTCCTTGTGATGTTTCAAGAACATGCAGTATTAAAAATATTTATAGCTTAAATAAGTTAGATTGAGATGGTGACTTGTTCAAATTGAACCAATACAAGAAGAAATTTAAATCGTCACATATCATTTTTCCCCATCTTATTTCAATACTCAAACATGGTTAAACCCACTCGATCAAACGTGAATAAACAAACATTACCACGCGAATTTCAACGGTTTCATTGCAAAAAAATAAAATATCTAACAAGCACGTTTTAATTAAAAGTTTATATAAACTTATTGGAAAACGCGGGTTTTGTTGTTTATCGCGTTAAATTATTATGCTACTTTATAGGTGCTAAATTTCAAAAGGTGGAAAAAAATTTAGTTCAACTTTAGTTCGCGTCGTAAAATAAATAATCCCTTATCTAAAGGGCGCGTAACTTAAACGTATTTTGACAACGGTGTATATTTTTTTTTGGGACTTCCCAAAACGATCTGGGTAAATAAAAAGAAAATTGAAATTGTCAAAAATGTATGTGGGCAAAAATTTATCAAAGAATACTGATTAAATTACTGCCATTACTAAGAAGGATACAGTGATAGCAAAGAATAAAGAAGAAACAAAAGCGATAAGAGGATGCTTCTTAACACTCTTTTTAGAAAACTCGATTTTGCTGGCAAAACACTTGAAATTCTCCCAAAAAAACTTGCGATAGGCTTGGAAAGACTTGAAATGCTTCTAAACGACTTGATACTGGTTGCAGAAGGCGTAATACTGCTTCTAGAAGATTTTAAGTGCTTCCAAATGACTTGATATTGCGCCTAGGAGACTTGAAATGCATACAAAAGACTTGATATTTGTTCCAGAAGACTTAATACTGCTTCAAGAAGATTTGAAAAATTTCCAGAAGACTTGACATTGCTTCTGGAAAACTTAAAATGCTTCCAGAAGACTTGATATTGCATCTAAAAGGCCTGAAATGCTTCCAGAATATTTGATATTACCTCTGGATGACTTGAAACGCTTTCAAAAGACTTTAAACTGGTTCCAGAAGACTTAATACTGCTTCAAGAAGATTTGAAAAAACTTGCAAAAGACTTGACATTGCTTCTGGAAAACTGGAAATGTTTCCAGAAGACTTGATATTGCGTCTAGAATTCTTAAAATGCTTCCAGAAGACTTGATATTACCTCTGAATGACTTGAAACGCTTCCAAAAAACTTGAAACTTGTTCAAGAAGACTTGTTGCTGCTTCTAGATGACTTGATACTTCTTCTAGAAAACTCGATATTGCTTGCAGAAGACTTGAAATTCTTCCAGAAAACTTGCCATTGTGTTGGAAAGACTTAAAATGCTTCCAAACGACTTCATACTGGTTGCAGAAGACTTAATGCTCCTTCTAAGAGACTTGATATTGCTTTCAGAATACTTGATATTGTTCCTGAAAGACATGAAATGTTTCCAGAATATTTGATACTGCTTTCAGAAGACTTGATTTTGCCTCTAGAAGGCTTGAAATTCTCCCTGAATAGTGATACTGTTTCTAATAGATCAAGTCTATTAGAAAAACTAGAAATGCCTAGCAACCAAATTTCTAGGCAACAAAAAGGATCCGAATTTCAAATCTATCGTGGAGACCATGCTACAGAAACACCAAATTTTAAGCTATTCCGTTAATTTGAAGCTACAGTTTCTGCATTCTCATTTGAATTACTTTCCTAAGGACCTGTTAGTGAAGAGATGGGTGGCAGATTCCATCAGGACATTAAAGAAATGGAAAGGCTTGATGATTTGAAATGGAGTAGATATCCAAAGACAGGAAAGAAGGACACAAATAAAAGAGGTAAGGTATAACGAAGGGATATAATTACGGAGGGGCTGCCTAGATACTTAGTATTGGAATGAGATGAGGAAGGGAGGAAATTAGAGGCTTGCGATGTGGAAACGAGGAGAGAGCTAATAGATACTGGATGGCAGATGATGAAAGGTGGTGTAGGCTGTGCAGGGAGGAATGGGAAATATTGAATGGGTGAGTTGAGGAATGAGGGGATGGGCCGATAGCGGATCTTGGGAGAGGGGAAACGATTGGTGAAAAGAGTTGCTTCCAGAAGACTTGATATTGCGTCTAAAAGGCTTGAAATGGTTCTAGAAGACTTGATATTACCTCTGAATCACTTGAAACTAGTTCCAGAAGACTTAATACTGCTTCAATAAGATTTGAAAAATCTTCTAGAAATCTTGCCATTATTGCCTTGGAAAGACTTGAAATACTTCCAATGAGTTGATACTGGTTGCAGAAGACTTAATACTGCTTCTAGAACGCTTGGAATGCTTCCAGAAGATTTGATATTACCTCTAGATGACTTGAAACGCTTCCAAAAGATTTGAAACTAGTTCCAAAAGACTTAATACTGCTTTTAGAATATTTGAAAGAACTTCCAAAGGACTTGATATTGCTTCTGGAAAACTTGAAATGCTTCCAGAAGACTTGATAATGCTACAAGAAGATTTGAAAAAACCTCCAAAAGACTTGATATTGTTTCTGGAAAACTTGATAATGATGAACCTTCATTTCTTGTACAAAAGTAGTATGTATTAAAATAAACTTAATTCAAAAAGTAATGTAGCCTTCTTATTCTATAATGGTAAGATGAAACGCCAAACAAAACGAAGGGGACAGAGGAAGTAAGATAACGAGTTGAAAGAGGAAGTAATCAAGGGGATGTACTGAAAGAAATGAACATCAAGCGAGAGGAAAATCTTTAAGTTAGGTTGTTATGGAAAAGATGAAAAGAAAGGGGTTTGGGTTGGTTCATTTGAACCAGATGTCATTTTGTAGATTTTCTCGACGTCTCAAAGGGTTATGTTGGGTTGCTTTAGGCATAGGATAATTTTAACTACTTATCAACAGATTAATTTTTTTTTAAATCGACCAAAACAAAGCAAAAATAAGTCCAGTATAAAAAGCCAAATGAACCTGTGAAAAAAAATATTGCCTCACAATGACGAGAATCCAGCTTGATTACGACTACGTGCCCAAAAACGAACCAATTTTTTTTTGTACTGGGTGTAGCACAAAGAATTTGAAATTCCTGTATAGCAGAAATAAGATAATTCAGCTCGAGTAACCATAATTTGGAAACCTTTAATCAACAAAATTTGGAATAAAAAAATAATTGTAATTACATAGTTTGCATAATTTAATGATTCTGCAAATAATACCAGAGGATTAAATGTATTATAATTTAAGCTCTTTATCATCATTAGCAAAATAAGCTTCAAATTCCCAATTATTAAACTTAAAAATGCACACAAATTGGCATAAAAACTTAATAAATAATATTTTTGCGAATCGATAGATATTTTAATAAGTCAATTATAATAACAAAAAAAAATGTTTCAAGTTTTGTGTGGGAGACGGATGGATGGATTGGAGGCGTTCCAAAACTGCTAAGGTGACGTCAGAAGGGGGAAAAGACCAAAGCATGCAGAGACAAGGAAGGGTTGTAGCGGTAGTAACACTACCTGTCACTCTGTAGAAGCGATCGCACGAGTACAAATGGTGATGATGAGGATCGTGTATGAACTCGTGGAACATTGCACCACACCGGCGACACACACAGGTGCAAACCTGCCCGGCGACCGAATACTACCCTTCGCACGCAAGGGGTCGAAAATAAGCGCTTTCCTCCACCGGCGCCCTTCTGTACAAGCGGGGGAGGGGATCGATGTCAGTCTTGCGCCCTAACGAGAACCACGTGCTAACCAAAAACACGAAAATATGTTTGGGTAATAAAGTATAAAACGATATTTTTTTGTTAAAGCTGTAAACAAAAAATGACCCTTTGGTGCTAAAACACCCAGTAATTGAGCGTTTTCCCCACTGAGTTCAGTTAAAGTTTAGTCAGGATAGGGATGGCCCCATTTAAGACCGATTGAGCAATAACCGGTTGAGCAAAAAAAACGTTCAAAAAGCTCGGAAACCTCCGAACCAACCATAGATATGGCCACGTTAACGATTTCCCTTCAAAGAGAATCTTCTGGTCTATTACGAACCAACCGTTATGAACCGTCCCATAAAAAAAGCTATACGTGAGCTTTTCCTACAAAGCTTATTTTCTCTATATCCTAAAAATTTTTTTCTTTAACAATTTTCTTTCCAATAAAATTTTATTTTAATTTAAAAAGTAAAAAAAATCTTTTCTAAACACGAGCAACACAAACATCCACTCAAGCACCCCCCTTCAGTGATCGTTACATTACTTCTACCATGTACAAAGCTCGTTCGAGTCTCGTCGAGTATACGGCTACCATTTCAGAATTTCAAAGAAGCAACACGTTGCCTGTCCTTAGCTTATGTCTATTCGAGAAAGTAAATTGACCGGATAACCACATCAAATAACCCCCCTTCGTATATTCCTTTTAACCAATTTACGTGCGAAAGTACAACGGCGCCCGTTAAATCGGTTATATTGCGCGATGAAAACTTTTTTGCACATCGAAAAAGCGGATTTTCCCGGAAAATGGGGCTTTTGTTTTGGGCGCGCCATCTATACGATGCGGGGAGCGCGGTAATCCCCCTCGGTACAATGGATGTGCGCCCTACTTTCAACGGGCAGGATGTTGCCCGAGATAACGGGAGAGAACCGTAGACTGGGTATATGGACCGTCGAAGACGCGTTGTCGAATCGACCTGGTGGTCTACTTTTGAAGCAGTCGAAAATCCTGGATGAGTTTTCCATTTGGGAAATCCTCGGATACGTGCAGGTGAATAACATTTTCGCCAACTTTATAACATCTTTGCATAACGTAAAGTGGGATTCTCGAAATTATTTTTACCCGGTTTGAAACGTAAATCCAAGAATTTTAACTGGCTTGGTCAACACTTTTCTTGATTTATCCTGTTTATTGATGCAATGAGTTATTATCTCCCGTCCGATATTAATGAAATACGGGATTGCCTATTTACTCCGAGTTTAGTCCAGCTTTACTTAAGCTTTAATGACGTTTCCATTAAATCTGTTGAACTTTTTGTTCCAAACTCGAAACAAACACATTCAAGTTATATTTAGCTATATCAGCTTACATAGAGATGAAATGTTTCATGACCTCCAAAATCTTTTTTTTAACAGTATCGGGACTATCTTCTATGTTTCAATTATAAAGTTTGTCTTAAAAGTATGAAATGTCAAAATGAACATTTTTCGTCTTTAGATGAACCGCTAAACCCAACCCATCCCTACTCAACTAATTCAATCCAGAATTAACCCACTCAACTCAGTTCAAAATCAACCCAATATCATCTACAATTAACCTAAAGTACTCAATTCAATCCAGAATCAACCTAAGGTACTCAATTTAATCCAGAATCAACCTAATCCCACCCAACTCAGTTCAAAATCAACCCAATTTCATCCAGAATCAACCTAAAGTACTCAATTCAATCAAGAATCAACCCAATCCCACACAATTCAATTCAGAATCAACCCAATTTTATCCAGAATCAATCTAAAGTACTCTATTCAATCCAAAATCAACCTAAGGTACTCAATTCAATCCAGAATCAACCCAATCCCACCAAACTCAGTTCAAAATCAATCTAAAGTACTCAATTCAATCCAGAATTAACTTAATCCCACTTAACTCAGTTCAGAATCAACCCAATTTCATCCACAATGAACCTAAATTACTCAATTCAATCCAGAATCAACCCAATCCTATACAATTCAATTCAAAATCAACTCAATTTCATCCAGAATCAACCTAAAGTACTCAATTCAATCCAGAATTTACCTGAGGTACTCAATTCAATCCAGAATTAACCCAATCCCACTCAACTCAGTTCAGAATAAGCCCAATTCCATCCACAATTAACCTAAAGTACTCAATTCAATCCAGAATCAACCTAAAGTACTCAATTCAATCCAGAATCAACCTAAAGTACTCAATTCAATCCAGAATCAACATAAGGTACTAAATCCAATCTAGAATTAACCCAATCCCACTCAACTCAGTTCAGAATCAACCCAATTCCATCCACAATTAACCTAAAGCACTCAATTCAATCCAGAATCAACTTAAAGTACTCAATTCAATCCAGAATCAACCTAAAGTACTCAATTCAATCCAGAATCAACATAAGGTACTAAATTCAATCTAGAATTAACCCAACCCCACTCAACTCAGTTCAGAATCAGCCCAATTCCATCCAAATTAACCTAAAGTACTCAATTCAATCCAGAATCAACCTAAAGTACTCAATTCAATCCAGAATCAACCTAAAGTACTCAATTCAATCCAGAATCAACCTAACGTACTCAATTCAATCTAGAATCAACATAAGGTACTAAATTCAATCTAGAATTAACCCAATCCCACTCAAGTCAGTTCAGAATCAGCCCAATTCCATCCACAATTAACCTAAAGTACTCAATTCAATCCAGAATCAACCTAAAGTACTCAATTCAATCCAGAATCAACATAAGGTACTAAATTCAATCTAGAATTAACCCAATCCCACTCAACTCAGTTCAGAATCAACCCAATTCCATCCACAATTAACCTAAAGTACTCAATTCAATCCAGAATCAACCTAAGGTAGTCAATTCAATCCAGAATCAACGTAATCCCACCCAACTCAGTTCAAAATCTACCCGATTTTATCCAGAATCAACCTAAAGTACTCAATTCAATCCAGAATCAATCTAAGGTATTCACTTCAATCCAGAATCAACACAATCCCACACAATTCAATTCAGAATCAACTCAATTCAATCCAGAATCAATCTAAAGTACTCAACTCGAACCAGAATCAATCTAAGGTACTCAATTCAATCCAGAATGAACCCAATCCCACCAAACTCACTTCAAAATCAACTAAATTTCAGCCAAAATTAACCTAAAGTACTCAATTCAATCCAGAATTAACCCAATCCCACTCAACTCAGTTCAGAATCAACCCAATCTCCTCCACAAATAACCTACAGTACTCAATTCAATCCAGAATCAACCTAAGGTACTCAACTCAATCCAGAATCAACCTAAGGTACTCAATTCAATCCAGAATCAGCCTAAGGTAGTCAATTCAATCCAGAATTAACCCAATCCCACTCAACTCAGTTCAGAATAAACCCAATTTCATCCACAATTAACCTAAAGTACTCAATTCAATCCAGAATCAACCTAAAGTACTCAATTCAATCCAGAATCAACCTAAGGTAGTCAATTCAATCCAGAATCAACGTAATCCCACCCAACTCAGTTCAAAATCTACCCGATTTTATCCAGAATCAACCTAAAGTACTCAATTCAATCCAGAATCAATCTAAGGTATTCACTTCAATCCAGAATCAACACAATCCCACACAATTCAATTCAGAATCAACTCAATTCAATCCAGAATCAATCTAAAGTACTCAACTCGAACCAGAATCAATCTAAGGTACTCAATTCAATCCAGAATGAACCCAATCCCACCAAACTCACTTCAAAATCAACTAAATTTCAGCCAAAATTAACCTAAAGTACTCAATTCAATCCAGAATTAACCCAATCCCACTCAACTCAGTTCAGAATCAACCCAATCTCCTCCACAAATAACCTACAGTACTCAATTCAATCCAGAATCAACCTAAGGTACTCAACTCAATCCAGAATCAACCTAAGGTACTCAATTCAATCCAGAATCAGCCTAAGGTAGTCAATTCAATCCAGAATTAACCCAATCCCACTCAACTCAGTTCAGAATAAACCCAATTTCATCCACAAATAACCTACAGTACTCAACTCAATCCAGAATCAACCTAAGGTACTCAATTCAATCCAGAATCAACCTAAGGTAGTCAATTCAATCCAGAATTAACCCAATCCCACTCAACTCAGTTCAGAATCATCCCAATTTCATCCACAAATAACCTAAAGTACTCAATTCAATCCAGAATCAACCTAAAGTACTCAATTCAATCCAGAATCAACCTAACGTACTCAATTCAATCCAGAATCAACATAAGGTACTAAATTCAATCTAGAATTAACCCAATCCCACTCAACTCAGTTCAGAATAAACCCAATTTCATCCACAAATAACCTACAGTACTCAATTCAATCCAGAATCAACCTAAGGTAGTCAATTCAATCCAGAATTAACCCAATCCCACTCAAGTCAGTTCAGAATCAACCCAACTTCATCCACAAATAACCTAAAGTACTCAATTCAATCCAGAATCAACCTAAGGTAGCCAATTCAATCCAGAATTAACCCAATCTCACTCAACTCAGTTCAGAATCAACCCAATTCCATCCACAATTAACCTAAAGTACTGAATTCAATCCAGAATCAACCTAAGATACACAATTCAATCCAGAATCAACGTAATCACACCCAACTCAGTTCAAAATCTACCCAATTTCATCCACAAATAACCTAAAGTACTCAGTTCAATCCAGAATCAACCTAAGGTACTCAATTCAATCCAGAATCAACCTAAGGTAGCCAATTCAATCCAGAATTAACCCAATCTCACTCAACTCAGTCCAGAATCAACCCAATTCCATCCACAATTAACCTAAAGTACTGAATTCAATCCAGAATCAACCTAAGATACACAATTCAATCCAGAATCAACGTAATCAGAGCCAACTCAGTTCAAAATCTACCCGATTTCATCCAGAATCAACCTAAAGTACTCAATTCAATCCAGAATCAACGCAATCCCACCCAACTCAGTTCAAAATCGACTCAATTTCATCCAGAATCAACCTAAAGTACTTAATTCAATCCAGAATCAATCTAAGGTTAGCCTCATCGGAAATGAAGGAAATTGAAAGTGAAATGAACACGTGGGATGTAAGGATGGAAAAGATGGAACTTCTAAAGAAAAATTTTAAGAAACAAGATTGCAAAGACCCTAACCCGAAAGGACTAATTGAAAAAATTAAAATAGCATGCGACAAAACTAAACTTTGTCATTTCATGAAGACCTCTACACGACTTGTAATGCTTCCAGAAGACTTGACACTGTTTCCAGAAGACTTGACACTGTTTCCAGAAGACTTGCTATTGCTGCCAGAAGACTTGAAGTACTTCCAGATGACTAGCTACTACGTCTAGAAGACTTAAAATACTTCCAGAAGACTTGATACTATTCCCAGAAGATTTAAAATGTTTCTATAATACTTGAAACTGCTCTCAGAAGACTTGCTATTGTTTCCAGAAGACTTGAAATACTTCCAGAAGACTTGAAATACTTCCAGAAGACTAGCTAATGCTTCTAGAAGACTTACAATACTTCCAGAAGTCTTGATACTGTTGCCAGAAGATTTAAAATGAACCTACAAGACTTGAACTGCTATCACAAGATTCGACACGATCTCTGGAAGACCTGACACGCTTTCAAATGGCTTGAAATTATTCCAGAAAAACCAAACCTCAGAATATCATATCAATGTAGTAATTAGACACTCCATCTATATCATCATCATGGTATGGGCTTGAACTAAAATGTAGCACTTAGTCTACTCAAGAAATATGGCTCACCATTTCCAGGAATATTAGCAGATTTGGAAATTAATATGAAAAGACACTTTTGTCTGAGGACAACTTATTTAGGACAACACAATATTAAGTTGCCATATGATTACTAATTCATTCTGAACCTCTATAACACGGAGTTTCTATGTAAACAGAATACCAAAAGCGTTTTGAACAATCAGCTCACATCGTTAATTGTAAATCAATTAACTTATCTTAGTATATAAATAAAATTTAGGGCCATTTTTACCACCTCTTGATAAATTTATCTAACTTATAGCCAATGAGAGCGCTTAAAATTGGGTCTTAATCAAATTATGATTTGTAATATTTGATTATGTTAGAATAAATTTAAAAATTTTTAGTATAAGTAGTTAAGAAACTTAGAAAATCACGAATTATTACTAATATCTGGCACGAGATCAATTCCGACTCTATTTTTACCTAAAATTATCGCAATGCTACTTATTTCCGTCCATCTTTACCGAAAAGTAGATAAATAAAAACTTTCATATCGATCTAAAACGATGAAAAGAAATAAATGTTTCATAAGTAATTTTAAAAAGGAATAATACAAAGTAAATACACCCAAAAGTGTATTTAGTGTGTCACTAGATCATGTCATGCAGTTTTTACCCCCACCAAAACACCCGCCCCCCAGTTGTAGGTAACACGCGACCACGTGGAAAGGGCCAAATCCATTGATATGGACGACAGATTCGATTCAAGTTCAAATCAACGCCGAAATAAAAAGCGATCGAAACAAAAATCGTACTTACCCTGTTTACGAACCGGCATCTCCCCGTTGACACCAATAAAAAATGTTCACCCCTTTAGACTCCCGTCACAGAACCCAACAAAAAGAATGTCAACAAAGCCCACTGCGACCGAAGACACTGCGACGATTCGTAATTATTTAGAATTTTGTGAAAATCAAAGTTGGCGCCGAAAGGCGTCGGCGTCGCTGATTTCGTGAAGGTGATTAGGAACCGGAAGGCCGCGGCAAAACGCGATGCAAAACGGCGGCGACGGTCGCGTGTCCCGGAACCGACCGAACGTGCACCGCAGACGTTCTTCGGCGCCGGTCAATATGGCGCCGCGACGGACGTCGCTGCGTATTGGTCGATTCGACGGTGACGTCGCGACGTCATGATATCTCTGGCAAATTTTGAGTTTTTATTAAACGCGACATCTCTCGTTGCGTAGTCGGGAGGGTTTCTTAGGATGCAGGAATCTTTTTGGATAATCTAAAAAAAAATTAAATAAAAGGGATTAATTAAATTTAAGAGAATTTAAGAGAGTTTAAGTTAAAACAGAAAATAAATAGGATAAGGACTTTTTTGGAAATCGTTTCAATCCAAAAACCCCACAATAAGATATAAAATATATTCACAATAATTACAATTCCTTTTCTACTCCTAATTTATTTCGTCATAATCACAAGTTGTCACTAATACTAAACACGTTAAAATCAATTCTTCTCAAATTCCTAACAAATTAAGTTAAAATTAAAAGACAGCCGAAATCGTAACAATTAAATTAATTAACTTTTTTATATTAATTAAATCGAATAAAAGATTTTGTTCCTATTAGCATACAAAAAAATCCCTTTCCACAATTTCAATAAATACTCATTTTCATAATTAAAATTTTCGTTTAAAATGATAATCATGCTCAGTCTTGTTTAAAAATAAAATACCTGATCTTTTCTCTATAAAAAATTACTTCATTCTTCTTCGCCGATTTTAACGAAATTATGTTGGAGTAATTCGGCGGCCGTCGCTCGTTCTTTCGCGTTGTGTTGTAAACATCTGTCGAGGAAATCGTGGCCTTCATCGACCAGATTTTCGGGAGCTTCCGGTCGATCGCCCATTCCAACGCGGAACATTATTTGGTAATTTGAATCGAATTCGGCCCAAGGTCTCTAAATGATGAAATTTAATTAAGAAGGAAATAATTTTGATTAATTAAAAATTACCTTTCCTGTGGCCATTTCGACAACTACGCAACCAACGGACCAAATATCGGCTGCTCTTCCATGTCCATTCACTTGGGTTTTCATGAACATTTCAGGAGCCATGTAAGCTAAATAATAAAAACATAATATTAATAATAAATGTTGCCTATAAAAGATTTGAGATGCTTAAAGAAAACTTGACACTATTTCTAGAAGATTTAAATCGTTGAAAAAGACTTGATATTGCTTCTGGAAAACTTTTAATACTTCCAGAAGACTTGACATTACTTCTACCAGATTTGAAATGCTTCCAAAAGACTTGATATTGCTTCTATAAGACCTGACACTGCTTCCAAAAGACTTGCTATTGCTTCCAGAAAACTTGATACTGTTTCCAGAAGATTTAAAATGCTTCTATATGACTTGACACTGCTTCCAGAAGACTTGCTATTGCTGCCAGAAGACTAACTACTGCTTCTAGAAGACTTAAAATGCTTCCAAAAGTCTTGATATTGCCTCTGCACGATTTGTAATGCTTCCAGAAGACTTGACACTACTTCCAGAAGACTTGCTATTGCTACCAGAAAACTTGATACTGTTGCCAGAAGATTTAAAATGCTTCTATATGACTTGACACTGCTTCCTGAAGACTTGCTATTGCTGCCAGAAGACTAACTACTGCTTCTAGAAGACTTAAAATGCTTCCAAAAGTCTTGATATTGCCTCTGCACGATTTGTAATGCTTCCAGAAGACTTGACACTACTTCCAGAAGACTTGCTATTGCTACCAGAAAACTTGATACTGTTGCCAGAAGATTTAAAATGCTTCTATATGACTTGACACTGCTTCCTGAAGACTTGCTATTGCTGCCAGAAGACTAACTACTGCTTCTAGAAGACTTAAAATGCTTCCAAAAGTCTTGATATTGCCTCTGCACGACTTGTAATGCTTCCAGAAGACTTGACACTGCTTCCGGAAGACTTACCATTGTTGCCAAAAGACTTAAAATACTTCCAAATGACTAGCTACTACTTCTAGAAGACTTAAAATGCTTCCAGAAGAGTTGATATTGCCTCTGGACGAAGTGCAATACTTCCATAAGACTTGATACTATTTCCAGAAGATTTAAAATGTTTCTAGAATACTTGAAACTGCTTTCAGAAGACTTGCTATTGCTGCCAGAAGACTAGCTACTGCTTCCAGAAGACTTGAAATGCTTCCAAAAATCTTGATATTGCCTCTGCACGACTTGTAATGCTTCCAGAAGACTTGACACTGCTTCCAAAAGATTTGCTATTGCTACCAGAAGACTTGAAATACTTCCAGATGACTAGCTACTACTTCTAGAAGACTTAAAATGCTTCCAGAACAGTTGATATTGCCTCTGGACGACGTGCAATACTTCCATAAAACTTGATACTATTTCCAGAAGGTTTAAAATGTTTCTATAATACTTGAAACTGCTTTCAGAAGACTTGCTATTGCTGTCATAAGACTAACTACTGCTTCTAGAAGACTTGAAATGCTTCAAAAAATCTTGATATTGCCTCTGCACGACTTGTAATGCTTTCAGAAGACTTGACACTGTTTCCAGAAGACCTGACACTGCTTCCAAAAGACTTGCAATTGCTGCCAGAAGACTTGAAATACTTCCAGATGACTAGCTACAACTTCTTGAAAACTTAAAATGCTTCCAAAAGAGTTGATATTGGCTCTGGACGACGTGCAATACTTCCATAAAACTTGATACTATTTCCAGAAGATTTAAAATGTTTCTATAATACTTGAAACTGCTTTCAGAAGGCTTGCTATTGCTGTCAGAAGACTAACTACTGCTTCTAGAAGACTTAAAATACTTCCAAATGTCTTGATATTGCCTCTGTACGACTTGTAATGCTTCCAGAAGACTTGACACTGCTTCCAGAAGACGTGACACTGCTTCCGGAAGACTTACTATTGTTGCCAGAAGACTTAGAATACTTCCAAATGACTAGCTACTAGTTCTAGAAGACTTAAAATGCTTCCAGAAGAGTTGATATTGCCTCTGGACGACGTGCAATACTTCCATAAAACTTGATACTATTTCCAGAAGGTTTAAAATGTTTCTATAATACTTGAAACTGCTTTCAGAAGGCTTGCTATTGCTGTCAGAAGACTAACTACTGCTTCTAGAAGACTTAAAATACTTCCAAATGTCTTGATATTGCCTCTGTACGACTTGTAATGCTTCCAGAAGACTTGACACTGCTTCCAGAAGACGTGACACTGCTTCCGGAAGACTTACTATTGTTGCCAGAAGACTTAGAATACTTCCAAATGACTAGCTACTAGTTCTAGAAGACTTAAAATGCTTCCAGAAGAGTTGATATTGCCTCTGGACGACGTGCAATACTTCCATAAAACTTGATACTATTTCCAGAAGATTTAAAATGTTTCTATAATACTTGAAACTGCTTTCAGAAGACTTGCTATTGCTGCCATAAGACTAACTACTGCTTCTAGAAGACTTGAAATGCTTCAAAAAATCTTGATATTGCCTCTGCACGACTTGTAATGCTTCCAGAAGACTTGACACTGTTTCCAGAAGACCTGACACTGCTTCCAAAAGACTTGCAATTGCTGCCAGAAGACTTGAAATACTTCCAGATGACTAGCTACAACTTCTTGAAAACTTAAAATGCTTCCAAAAGAGTTGATATTGGCTCTGGACGACGTGCAATACTTCCAGAAAACTTGATACTATTTCCAGAAGATTTAAAATGTTTCTATAATACTTGAAACTGCTTTCAGAAGACTTGCTATTGCTGCCAGAAGACTAACTACTGCTTCTAGAAGACTAGAAATGCTTCCAAAAATCTTGATATTGCCTCTGCACGACTTGTAATGCTTTCAGAAGACTTGACACTGTTTCCAGAAGACTTGACACTGCTTCCAAAAGACTTGCAATTGCTGCCAGAAGACTTGAAATACTTCCAGATGACTAGCTACAACTTCTTGAAAACTTAAAATGCTTCCAAAAGAGTTGATATTGGCTCTGGACGACGTGCAATACTTCCATAAAACTTGATACTATTTCCAGAAGATTTAAAATGTTTCTATAATACTTGAAACTGCTTTCAGAAGACTTGCTATTGCTGTCAGAAGACTAACTACTGCTTCTAGAAGACTTAAAATACTTCCAAATGTCTTGATATTGCCTCTGTACGACTTGTAATGCTTCCAAAAGGCTTGACACTGCTTCCAGAAGACGTGACACTGCTTCCGGAAGACTTACTATTGTTGCCAGAAGACTTAGAATACTTCCAAATGACTAGCTACTAGTTCTAGAAGACTTAAAATGCTTCCAGAAGAGTTGATATTGCCTCTGGACGACGTGCAATACTTCCATAAAACTTGATACAATTTCCAGAAGATTTAAAATGTTTCTATAATACTTGAAACTGCTTTCAGAAGACTTGCTATTGCTGCCAGAAGACTAACTACTGCTTCTAGAAGACTTAAAATGCTTCCAAAAGTCTTGATATTGGCTCTGCACGACTTGTAATGCTTCCAAAAGACTTGACACTGCTTCCGGAAGACTTAAAATACTTCCAGATGTCTAGGTACTACTTCTAGAAGACTTAAAATGCTTCCAGAAGAGTTGATATTGTCTCTGGACGAAGTACAATACTTTCATAAGACCTAATACTATTTCCAGAAGATTTAAAATGTTTCTATAATACTTGAAACTGCTTTCAGAAGACTTGCTATTGCTGCCAGAAGACTAACTGCTGCTTCTAGAAAACTTAAAATGCTTCCAAAAGACTTGATATTACCTATGGACGACGTGCAATATTTCCATAAAACTTGATACTATTTCCAGAAGATTTAAAATGTTTCTATAATACTTGAAACTGCTTTCAGAAGACTTGCTATTGCTTTCAGAAGACTTGAAATGCTTCCAGAAGACTAGCTACTGCTTCCAGAAGACTTTTTATTGCCTCTGGAAGATTTGCAATGCTTCCAGATTACTTGATACTGTTGCCAGAAGATTTAAAATGCTTTGATAAGACTTGACACTGCTTCCAGAAGACTTGCTGTTGCTGCCAGAAGACTAGTTACTGCTTCTGGAAGATTTGCAATGCTTCCAAATGACTTGATAGTGTTGTCAGAAGATTTAAAATACTTTTAATAAGACTTAACACTGCTTCCAGAAGACTTGCTATAGCTTCCAGAATACTTGACATATTTCCAGAAGACTTGAAATAGTTCCAAAAGACTAGAGACTGCTTCTAGAAGACTTGAAATGCTTCCATAAGAACACCTAAGAATATTGTTAATGGTTAAGAAATTAAAAAGAATTGTGATTTACCTTGAGTTCCAATAAATCCTTGTAATTCCCCCGGCATGGTAGTATGTGATTTAATCTTCACAGCACATCCAAAATCACCAATTTTCAAACAGTTCCCTTCATCGGCCAAAAAAATATTAGCAGTTTTGATATCGCGATGAACAATTCCATGCTCATGAAGAACGGCGACGCCGCAAACCAACTGATAAGTGTACTTTCGAATCAAAATTTCTGGTAAGCCATTTTCAGTTCCGGCGACCAAACTTTCCAGCGTCCCCTCAGGACAAAATTCCATGAAAATTAACATCTCCTCCTTATGGACTTCTAACCCGTAATATCGAACGATATTTTTATGGTTAATCCCTTCTAAAATTTTTATTTCCTCGGTTACTTTGCGAATTGTTACAACATCATTCGGTTGGAGGCTTATTTCTTTCATAGCCATCATTTCCCCGGTTGTGTTGTTCACGGCCGTGTAGACTTTTCCAAATCTTCCTTGGCCGATTTTAATACCTCTTTGCCAAGTAAATGTGACGTGGCGCCTTCGGATGTGCGCTTTATGATTCGCCTCTTTTGGACAATTCATTACGGTTCCGATTAATTCGGCTTCTTTTAATTTTTTATTTAAGGAGTCTTCCAATTCGTTTACAGCTGCCATCACTCTTTCTTGTCGGACGGTCGATTTTTTATTGGCTTTCTCTAAGCCTTCGCTTAAACTCACGCATTTTGGACCGTTAAAAAGTTTCGGCGATTTTTCCGGGCTCGATTCAACGCTTTGTTTGCGATTATTGGAGCGTTGGGTTTTGTAAGGGGGGGTCTTTGGATTCGGGGAAGAGCCGCGTCCTCTTAAAGATTGGCTCCTTGTGAATTCTAATGTTAGTTTTGGGGTGTGAACGTCCGGAGTCATTGAGCCGATGACGTGGGAGATACACGCGTCCATACTTTTTTTGAGATCGTCGAATTCCTGGTCGGTTAGATACATCGTGTTTTGGGGTTCGCAAACTGTTAAAAGAAAATCAAGACCTTGGTAAGCCCAACGGGGTCTTTTTCCCCGCCCTCTTTCGCATCTCTCCATCGTAAATTTCATCCAAAGTTTGGCAAATTGGATCATACTCCGCGATAATTTCTCCCTTGCCCCTTTCGGGATAAATTCGGACATTTCTTTGTAAAATTCGAATCCGAATTTATAACCTTGTAATAAAATTTCTCTGCACCGTGCGATTAAAGTCATTTTTTCGGCGTCATCTAAATGCTCCATTGGGAGCGAATCACACATAACTTGAGCTTTTTCGATGGCGCTGGCTATGAGACATTTTAATTGGACGTATTGGTGTTTGAAATCTTCGATGATGTCGATGTTGAGGTGGTGGGTGTTGTTTTTGAGGACGGTTCGTGCGAATGCCATCGTTTTTGCCACCATTTCTCTTTCGTCTTTAAAAACTCCTTGAAGTTCACGTAACATTCCCAAAAACATACTTCTGAAAAAATAAAAAAAAGTCATTAAAAATTAATCCAAAAAGCGAAAAACGTGAAGTTATTTTACGATTTTTAACCATTTATTTTTCGATTTAAGTTAAGTTAGACAAAATAGATCGATTTAAATTAATCTATATCCAAAATTTTCTTACTTAAAAGTTAACAAAAAAATTAAAAGCAATCTCTTAACAATTTTCTTAAAAAAATCGTTTTTTAAGAATTTTTAAATTTACTAAAAATATTAAATAATTCCAATTAAGTTTAGTAGCTTATATCTCAAGTTCTAAGTAAGATATCTCAAAATTGATTTTTTTATTAGAAAAGTAGATAATCCAATTAGTAATTGAAAGTAATTTCGTAACAATTTTCCAAAAATAATCGATTTTTCAAGAATTTTTAAATTTATTCAAAATATTGAAAAATCCCGAGTAAGTTCAACAGCTCAAATCTCAAGAACTAAGGGAGATATCTCAAAATTAACTATATTTTTGGAAAGTAGATACTTTAATTAATGATTGAGAGCAATTTCGTAACAATTGTCCAAAAAAAATCGATTTTTCAAGAATTTTTAAATTTATTCAAAAAACTGAAAAATCCCAATGAAGTTCAGCAGCTTATATCTCAAGAACTAAGTGAGATATCTCAAAATTGACTTCATTTTTGGAAAGTAGATGCTCCAATTAGTAATTAAGAGCAATTTTGTAAAAATTTTTCAAAAAAATCTATATTTCAAGAATTTTTAAATTTACTTAAAATATTGAAAGATTCCAACGAAGTTCGGCAGCTTATATCTCAAGAACTAAGTGAGATATCTCAAAAGTGACTTCATTTTTGGAAAGCAGATGCTCCAATTAGTAATTGAAAGTAATTTCGTAAAAATTTTCCAAAAAAAAATCGATTTTTCAAGAATCTTTAAATTTACTCAAAATATTGAAAGATCCCAATGAAGTTCAGCAGCTTATATCTCAGGAACTAAGTGAGATATCTCAAAACTGACTTCATTTTTGGAAAGTAGATACTTTAATTAGTAATTGAGAGCAATTTCGTAACAATTATCCAAAAAAAATCGATTTTTCAAGAATTTTTAAATTTACTCAAAATATTGGAAAATCCCAACTAAGTTCAGCAGCTTATATCTCAAGAACTAAGTGAGATATCTCAAAATTCACTTCATTTTTGGAAAGTAGATGCTTTTATCAGTAATTAAAAGCAATTTTGTAACAATTATCCAAAAAAAAACGATTTTTCAAGAATTTTTAAATTTACTCAAAATATTGGAAAATCCCAATTAAGTTCAACAGCTTATATCTCAAGAACTAAGTGAGATATCTCAAAATTGACTTCATTTTTGGAAAGTAGATGCTCCAATTAGTAATTAAGAGCAATTTCGTAAACATTCTTAAAAAAAAATCTATTTTTCAAGAATTTTTAAATTTACTCAAAATATTGAAAAATCCCAATGAAGTTCAGCAGCTTATATCTCAAGAGCTAAGTGAGATATCTCAAAATTGACTTCATTTTTGGAAAGTAGATACTTTAATTAGTAATTGAGAGCAATTTCGTAAAAATTTTCCAAAAAAAATCGATTTTTCAAGAATTTTTAAATTTACTCAAAATATTGAAAAATCCCAATGAAGTTCAGCAGCTTATATCTCAAGAACTAAGTGAGATATCTCAAAATTGACTTCATTTTTGGAAAGTAGATACTTTAATTAATAATTGAGAGCAATTTCGTAAAAATTTTCCAAAAAAAATCGATTTTTCAAGAATTTTTAAGTTTACTTAAAATATTGAAAGATTCCAATGAAGTTCGGCAGCTTATATCTCAAGAACTAAGTAAGATATCTCAAAAGTGACTTCATTTTTGGAAAGTAGATGCTCTAATTAGTAATTGAAAGTAATTTCGTAAAAATTTTCCAAAAAAAAAAAACGATTTTTCAAGAATTTTTAAATTTAATCAAAATGTTGAAAAATCCCAACTAAGTTCAGCTAAAATTTCAAAAACTAAGGGAGATATCTCAAAATTGACAACATTTTTGGAAAGTAGATACTTTAATTAGTAATTGAGAGCAATTTCGTAAAATTTTTCCAAAAAAAATCGATTTTTCAAGAATTTTTAAATTTACTTAGAATATTGAAAGATTCCAATGAAGTTCGGCAGCTTATATCTCAAGAACTAAGTGAGATATCTCAAAAGTGACTTCATGTTTGGAAAGTAGATGCTCCAATTAATAATTAAGGGCAATTTCATAACAATTTTTCAAAAAAATCGATTTTTCAAGAATTCTTAAATTTATTCAAAATATTGCAAAATCCCAATTAAGTTTAGCAGTTTATATCTCAAAAACTAAGTGAGATATCCCAAAATTAACTTTATTTTTGGAAAGTAGATACTTTAATTAGTAATTGAGAGCAATTTCGTAACAATTATCCAAAAAAAATCGATTTTTCAAGAATTTTTAAATTTATTCAAAATACAGAAAAATCCCAATGAAGTTCAGCAGCTTATATCTCAAGAAGTAAGTGAGATATCTGATAATTGACTTCATTTTTGGAAAGTGGATGCTTCAATTAGTAATTAAGAGCAATTTCGTAAAAATTTTCCAAAAAAAAATCGATTTTTGAAGAATTTTTAAATTTACTCAAAATATTGAAGGATCCCAATGAAGTTCAGTAGCTTATATCTCAAGAACTAAGTGAGATATCTCAAAATTTATTTAATTTTTGGAAAGTAGATACTCTAATTAGTAATTAAAAGCAATTTCGTAACAACTTTCCAAAAAAAAAATAGTTTCTTCAAGAATGCTTAAATTTATTCAAAATATTGCAAAATCCCAATTAAGTTTAGCAGTTTATATCTCAAAAACTAAGTGAGATATCCCAAAATTAACTTTATTTTTGGAAAGTAGATACTTTAATTAGTAATTGAGAGCAATTTCGTAACAATTATCCAAAAAAAATCGATTTTTCAAGAATTTTTAAATTTATTCAAAATACAGAAAAATCCCAATGAAGTTCAGCAGCTTATATCTCAAGAAGTAAGTGAGATATCTGATAATTGACTTCATTTTTGGAAAGTGGATGCTTCAATTAGTAATTAAGAGCAATTTCGTAAAAATTTTCCAAAAAAAAATCGATTTTTGAAGAATTTTTAAATTTACTCAAAATATTGAAGGATCCCAATGAAGTTCAGTAGCTTATATCTCAAGAACTAAGTGAGATATCTCAAAATTTATTTAATTTTTGGAAAGTAGATACTCTAATTAGTAATTAAAAGCAATTTCGTAACAACTTTCCAAAAAAAAAATAGTTTCTTCAAGAATGCTTAAATTTATTCAAAATATTGCAAAATCCCAATTAAGTTTAGCAGTTTATATCTCAAAAACTAAATGAGATATCCCAAAATTAACTTTATTTTTGGAAAGTAGATACTTTAATTAGTAATTGAGAGCAATTTCGTAACAATTATCAAAAAAAATCGATTTTTCAAGAATTTTTAAATTTATTCAAAATACAGAAAAATCCCAATGAAGTTCAGCAGCTTATATCTCAAGAAGTAAGTGAGATATCTGATAATTGACTTCATTTTTGGAAAGTGGATGCTTCAATTAGTAATTAAGAGCAATTTCGTAAAAATTTTCCAAAAAAAAAATCGATTTTTGAAGAATTTTTAAATTTACTCAAAATATTGAAGGATCCCAATGAAGTTCAGTAGCTTATATCTCAAGAACTAAGTGAGATATCTCAAAATTTATTTCATTTTTGGAAAGTAGATGCTCCAATTAATAATTAAGGGCAATTTCATAACAATTTTCCAAAAAAAAGATTTTTCAAGAATTTTTAAATTTACTCAAAATATTGGAAAATACCAATTAAGTTCAGCAGCTTATGTCTCAAGAACTAAGTGGGATATCTCAAAACTGACTTAATTTTTGGAAAGTAGATGCTCCAATTAGTAATTAAGAGCAATTTCTTAACAATATTCAAAAAAAATCGAAAATTTTTCAAGCAACTTTGGACTATTTTGAGCCAAGGAATCTGTGATATTCCATTGTAGACGCATTTCAGATACACCCTGTATAATAATAATAAATTTCACTGTTTTAATCGCTTTTTAAGTTTATTATGACATTATTATTATTAAAAAATACTTACTTTTGATTAACATCATCATCTTCTTCCTGTTGAATTTCAATTTGAATCTCATCGAGCCGTTCCATTAATCTTTCCCCAATCCCGCTCATTAACTTACAAAGAATCGACGTCATTTTCTTCATAGCTAGCTGCCAACCGAGCCCTTTTAAATCCGGTCCTTGAATGCTCGGAGCCACTTCAACGATAAACTTCCACTCTTCCTCCAATAAATTTTTCTGGAAATTATCGTGTTGCAACAACGCCCACTCCTCCAAATACTCCAAATAATCCTTAAATACTTCTTGTAGGGTGTCGTCGAAAGAATCCAAACTTTTCACGTAAAACTCTTTGGCGTCCTTTGAACTTCCGCTTAAAGCGACGTGATAATTTGTGAGTACTCGGTCGCGGTGGCGCGTCGCTATCCGAATCCCGTCTTTTAATTCTCGCGTTAATTGTCTTATACTTAACGGGGATGGGTTTTTTGGTTTTTGTTCGAGTCGCATTAAGAGAAATTCGTGGATCACTTTTAATGGTACGGTTGATAAGTATAAAAATACTGCTTTATATGAGGGTAAATCTAACGATTTAGCTTCCGGTGAGTGACACCCGTATCGAATTAGCTCCAAATCGTGATCATCCTCAGTTAGATTTGAAGTTGAATTTATAAATATGTCTATTTCGCCCGGCTTTTCCAAAGTAATTTGGGCCCTCATTAAAATATCGGTGTGCAATTGATCCAAAAATTGCAAACTTTTATTTAAACCCCTCGTTTTTAAAATATTTTCGATATACTTCCTATAAGGATTAGTTTTTAAATCCAACGATTTATTCGTTAAGAATAATTGGTGCGCGTAAATATCTAAAGGCGCCTTATCGACTAGATAATCAACGGAAGAATTTGAACTGTTACTATCAGAAGGACTGGTTGAGTCGGCCGAACAACCATCGTAGGAAATCGTCGTCGGCCAATGATAATACTTATTCTCCAAAAACGCCAACATTCTTCCTAAAATCGCCAATTTTAATCGCTGATGTTTCATCATATTATACCAAAGACACATTGCTTTCACCCTCCCGACAAATTCGGGGCTTTTATAAAGTGGGTAAACCTCCGCGAATGCTTTACTTGACATAAAAAGTCCCTCAACTTTCTCTAATCGCTGCATTAATTCTTCGACTTCGCGTAACGCGTCGTTTTGGGCTTCTAAACACGACGTACAAAACATTGATAAACATCCGGAACAATCGTCCGTTTCAACGCCACTATCTTGACTTGTCACAGAAACACGTTTTTTCTTCCTACGAAATTTGTACATCATGATTTCGTTTAATAATGAACCGATACACTCGCGAGCTATGCAAATGTAATTATCTTCATCGACGGTTGAACGGCCGGCGTGGTACGCTTGAAGTTCCAACCAAATTAAATCTTTTATTTCTAGTTGCCATAAAGCCTCCTCTTTACTTATCTATAAATAAATAAAAATTATGTTCCTATATAATTTATGAATTATAGATAAGTTGATATTTTTATTTAGATGTGAGGTGTGAATTTTCAAACACCTTGAACTTTGCTTTACGGTATAAGATTACGAATTTAATGGAATTGTTGAAATTCTTTGAAATTATTTATTTATGTTTTTTGAAATGGATTATTTAATAATTTCGAGTCGATTAGAAATAAGGTTCAAATAATCAAAATAAACATTTCTAGTTATCGAATAATACCTTGCTTATCTAAATAATTTTCTAATCTCAAGGACAAAATACAATTTTTTTTATTTGTTGAGATTACTCATTAAATTTCCTGAAATATAAATCTTCTCATAAATCAACTTTGATTTACCAATATAATTCGCAACTACAGGAAAAACCTCGTTGAGAACTGAGGGAGATATCTCGAAATTGACTTAATTTCTGGAAAGTAGATGCTTCAATAAGAAATTAAAGGCAATTTTATAACAATTTTCCAAAAAATCAAGAATTTTTAAATTTATTCAAAATATTAAAAATCCCAATGAAGTCTAACAGCGCATATCTCAAGAACTAAGTGAGATATCTCAAAATTTACTTTATTTTTGGAAAGTAGATGCTCCAGTTAGTAATTAATAGTAATTTTGTAACAATTTTCCAAAAAAAGCGATTTTTCAAGAATTTTTAAATTTACTCAAAATATTGAAAAATCCCGACTAAGTTCAGCAGCTTATATCTCAAGAACTAAGTGAGATATCTCAAAATTCACTTCACTTTTCGAAAATAGATGCTCCAATTAGTAATTAAATACAATTTCGTAACAATTTTCCAAAAAAAATCAATTTTTCAAGAATTTTTAAATTTATTCAAAATATTGGAAAATCCCCATTAAGTTCAACAGCTTATATCTCAAAAACTAAGAGAGATATCTTATAATTGTCTTAATTTTTGGAAAGTAGATGCTCCAATTAGTAATTAATAGTAATTTTGTAACAATTTTCCGAAAAAAAGCGATTTTTCAAGAATTTTTAAATTTACTCAAAATATTGAAAAATCCCGACTAAGTTCAGCAGCTTATATCTCAAGAACTAAGTGAGATATCTCAAAATTCACTTCACTTTTCGAAAATAGATGCTCCAATTAGTAATTAAATACAATTTCGTAACAATTTTCCAAAAAAAATCAATTTTTCAAGAATTTTTAAATTTATTCAAAATATTGGAAAATCCCCATTAAGTTCAACAGCTTATATCTCAAAAACTAAGAGAGATATCTTATAATTGTCTTAATTTTTGGAAAGTAGATGCTCCAATTAGTAATTAATAGTAATTTTGTAACAATTTTCCGAAAAAAAGCGATTTTTCAAGAATTTTTAAATTTACTCAAAATATTGAAAAATCCCGACTAAGTTCAGCAGCTTATATCTCAAGAACTAAGTGAGATATCTCAAAATTCACTTCACTTTTCGAAAATAGATGCTCCAATTAGTAACTAAATACAATTTCGTAACAATTTTCCAAAAAAAATCAATTTTTCAAGAATTTTTAAATTTATTCAAAATATTGGAAAATCCCCATTAAGTTCAACAGCTTATATCTCAAAAACTAAGAGAGATATCTTATAATTGTCTTAATTTTTGGAAAGTAGATGCTCCAATTAGTAATTAATAGTAATTTTGTAACAATTTTCCAAAAAAAAGCGATTTTTCAAGAATTTTTAAATTTACTCAAAATATTGAAAAATCCCGACTAAGTTCAGCAGCTTATATCTCAAGAACTAAGTGAGATATCTCAAAATTCACTTCACTTTTCGAAAATAGATGCTCCAATTAGTAATTAAATACAATTTCGTAACAATTTTCCAAAAAAAATCAATTTTTCAAGAATTTTTAAATTTATTCAAAATATTGGAAAATCCCCATTAAGTTCAACAGCTTATATCTCAAAAACTAAGAGAGATATCTTATAATTGTCTTAATTTTTGGAAAGTAGATGCTCCAATTAGTAATTAATAGTAATTTTGTAACAATTTTCCAAAAAAAAGCGATTTTTCAAGAATTTTTAAATTTACTCAAAATATTGAAAAATCCCGACTAAGTTCAGCAGCTTATATCTCAAGAACTAAGTGAGATATCTCAAAATTCACTTCACTTTTCGAAAATAGATGCTCCAATTAGTAATTAAATACAATTTCGTAACAATTTTCCAAAAAAAATCAATTTTTCAAGAATTTTTAAATTTATTCAAAATATTGGAAAATCCCCATTAAGTTCAACAGCTTATATCTCAAAAACTAAGAGAGATATCTTATAATTGTCTTAATTTTTGGAAAGTAGATGCTCCAATTAGTAATTAATAGTAATTTTGTAACAATTTTCCAAAAAAAAGCGATTTTTCAAGAATTTTTAAATTTACTCAAAATATTGAAAAATCCCAAATAAGTTCAGCAGCTTATATCTCCAGAACTAAGTGAGATATCTCAAAATTCACTTCATTTTTGGAAAGTA
This sequence comes from Onthophagus sagittarius, assembly GCA_036711965.1. Lineage (NCBI taxonomy): Eukaryota > Metazoa > Arthropoda > Insecta > Coleoptera > Scarabaeidae > Onthophagus > Onthophagus sagittarius. The sequence continues at coordinate 16,337,116 of JASERS010000010.1, read as the reverse complement.
GATGCTTTTATCAGTAACTAAAAGCAATTTTGTAACAATTATCCAAAAAAAAACGATTTTTCAAGAATTTTTAAATCTACTCAAAATACTGAAAAATCCCAAGTAAGTTCAACAGCTTATATCTCAAGAACTAAGCGAGATATCTCAAAATTCACTTCATTTTTTGAAAATAGATGCTCCAATTAGTAATTAAGGGCAATTTCGTAACAATTTTCCAAAAAAAAAAATCGATTTTTCAAGAATTTTTAAATTTACTCAAAATATTGGAAAATCCCAATTAAGTTCAACAGCTTATATCTCAAGAACTAAGTGAGATATCTCAAAATTCACTTCATTTTTCGAAAATAGATGCTCCAATTAGTAATTAAGGGCAATTTTGTAACAATTTTCCAAAAAAAATCGATTTGTCAAGAATTTTTAAATTTACTCAAAATATTGGAAAATCCCAATTAAGTTCAACAGCTTATATCTCAAGAACTAAGTGAGATATCTTAAAATTCACTTCATCTTTGGAAAATAGATGCTCCAATTAGTAATTAAGGGCAATTTCGTAACAATTTTCCAAAAAAAATCGATTTTTCAAGAATTTTTAAATTTACTCAAAATATTGGAAAATCCCAATTAAGTTCAACAGCTTATATCTCAAGAACTAAGTGAGATATCTCAAAATTCACTTCATTTTTGGAAAGTAGATGCTTTTATCAGTAATTAAAAGCAATTTTGTAAAAATTATCCAAAGAAAACGATTTTTCAAGAATTTTTAAATTTACTCAAAATATTGAAAAAATCCCAAGTAAGTTCAACAGCTTATATCTCAAGAACTAAGTGAGATATCTCAAAACTGACTTAATTTTTGGAAAGTAGAAACAATTCAATTTGTTTTCTTAAAGATCCATTATTAATATCAAGGTTTAAATAATACAGTATATATAATTTTTATAAAGATAAAAATTTGAGTCATCACCTCAATTCCGACTAATCCATTTCAAAAACCAATTCAATTCATCAGCAATAAATTTATTAAAACGCTTATTAAATATATTGATACTTACGTGTTTTCTAGTGGGTCGTTGATCATTTCCCGAACCTTTATCCCTTTGGACGCCCATATTGATTAAGATGCCGAAAGTCCGATGGAACTCGATTCTAGACGGAGGACATCGTTTGATAAAGCTTAAATCGCCGTTTGCGAAACTACCGGAAACCGATCGGGCTTGACGTCGACTTAACGGGGCGACACGTTTAGATGCTAAACTTTTAAACTGTTTCGAACTTTCCACTTGGACGCTGGGTTGTGGCGTTGACGGGGGCGGTAATAAATCGGGAACGGTTTCCTTTGATTCCGGTTGTGAATTGAAGGTTTGCGCCAAACTGATGTCTAGTTTTAAATCCCGTTCGGAACCCCGTTGGAGTTTCATGCTGCGTTTATCCGCACGTTTCGGAACTAAATCAAAATAAATTGCTAAATTAATTAAATATTAAAAAGAATAACTTACTTTGTTCGGTGGAATTATTTTCGGATATTTCTGCCTTGGCGATGAGTTCATCGTACATAAAACTGACGGTGTTCCTCCGGGAGATGTTCTTCTTGTCCACGCGAATCATTTTTGGGAGGCTCTTCAGACCGGATGTACTACGAAGAAAATGAAATAAATGGAGTGCGCGGAACGTCGCGTTACATAAAATGGCTGGGATACGACGTGCGAACCAGGTAAAACGTATTTTTTATTAATTCTAATCTTATCTTATCATACAGTGCGAAACGTTTGTTTTTGAAATAATCTTAGAAGAAATGGGCTTTTGGAGATAAAAAGATTAGTTCTAAAATATTCTTAGTAAAAAAAATTGAATATGATAATGATTTGGAATTGTTAGTTCTGTCAATAAAACTGATATCATATTTGGGATGGAAAATTGAAATGTTAAGGACAATACATGAAAAATGCAAGAAATTGTGAGAAAAGCAACAGTTATTATGACACAATAATTAAGCTTCTTATTAAGCTCCTTAATAAAGCTTGCTAGTAGTTTTATTGTTTTATAAGAACTTAGATATAGCACTGAGTCACTACTAACATTTTACCTTAAGATTGTTACACTTACAAAGCTTCTTATTCGTATCTTCAACCTTTACAAATAATGAAATTTTTAATGCTTGCTTTAAATACAAATGTTTCAAGAAGATTTGGTACTGCTTCTACAAGACTTAATCTGCTATCAGAAGACTTGACGCTGATTCTAGATCACTTGATATCGCTTCTAAAGAATTTGAAATGCTTCCAGATGAATTGAATAGCTTCTAAAAGACATGATACTGCTTCCAGAAAACTTGAAATGCTTTCAGAAGACTTGATATTGCTTCCAGAAGGCTTGAAATAGTTCCAGAAGATTTGAAACTATTTTCAAAAGATTTGGAATTGTTTCCAGAAGACTTCATATTGTTTCCAAAAGACTTGGAATTGCTTCCAGAAGACTTAATATCGTTTCCAAAAGACTTGGAATTGCTTCCAGAAGACTTAATATTGTTTCCAAAAGACTTGGAATTGCTTCCAGAAGACTTAATATTGTTTCCAGAACATTTGAAATGCTTCCAGAAGACTTAAAATGTTTCCAGAAGACTTGAAATGTTTCCAGAAGTCTTGAAATGCTTCAAAAGACTGGAACTACTTTCAGAAGACTTGTTACTGCTTCTAGAAGACTTAATTTTTTTTCAGAAAGCTTGAATTGCTTCCAGAAGAGTTGATATTCTCCCTGGAAAATCTGATACTGTTTCTAGAAGACTTGAACTGCTTCTAGAAGATTTGATACTGTCCCTGAAAGACTTGATACTGCTTCTAGAAGACTTGAATTGCTTCTAGAAGATTTAAATTGCTTCTAGAAGACTCGATACATCTTCCTGAAGACTTGATACTGCTTTTAAAAGATTTCAAATTCTTTCAGAAGACTTAAACTACTTCCAGAAGACTTCATGCTGCTTCTACAAGACTTAAATTTTTTTCAGGAAGCTTGAATTGCTTCCGAAAGAGTTGATACTTGGAAAACCTAATATTGCTCCTAAAAGGCTTGAACAGGTTCCAGAAGATTTGATACTGCCCCTGAAAGACTTGATACTGCTTCTAGAAGGCTCTATATACTTCCGGAAGTCTTGATACTGCTTTTAAAAGACTTTAAATCCTTTCAGAAGACTTGAACTGCTTTCAAAAGACTCAATACTACCGAAAGACATATACTTCCGAAAGGTACTGTTACAGCTACTAAAAGCAATATCAAGTTTTTTGGAAGTATTTCAAGTCTTCTCAAGTATAAATACTTCTTCTAGAATACATAATATTACTGGCAGAAGAGTTGAAATGCTACTCAAAGACTTGATACTGTTTCTAGAAGACATGAAATGGATCTCCCTAGAAGACTTGATACTGCTTCTAGAAAACTGAAAATGTTTCCACAAGACTTGTAATACTTTAGAAAACTTGATACCGTATCTAGAAAACTTGATACCGTATCTAGAAGACTTGATATTGTTTCCAAAAGTCTTGAATTACTTCTAAAAGACTTGATATTGCTTCCAGATGACTCGCAATACTTCCAAAAGACTTGGGACTACTGATAAAACTGCTGATGATACTTTGCTGATAGTACACTTTGGGACAAATTGATACCACTTCGAGAAGACTGAATACTACCTCTGGAAGACTTGATACTTTGAAAGATTTGAAGTGCTTTTTCAGAAGATTAGAACTGCTTCCAAAAGACTTGAACTGTTTCTAAAAGATTTCATACTACCCCTGAAAGTCTTGAAATGCTTTTAGAAGGCTTAAATTGCTTCCGGAAGAGTTGATATTGCCCATGGAAGACTTGATACTGTTTCTAGAAGATTTGAAATACTTTAGAAGACTTGAACTGCTTTTAAAAGATTTGATACTGTCCCTGAAAAACTTGATGCTATTTCTAAAAGACTTGAAATGGTTTCAGAACGCTTGAATTGCTTCCAGAAGATTTAATATTGCTTCTAGAAGACTTAAAATGCTTCCAGAAGACTTGATATTGCCACTAGAAAATTTGAAATTTGATGCTTCTGGAAGATTTGGTACTGCTTCTAGAAGACTTGGTACTGCTTCTGAAAGATTTGTTTCGCTTCCAGAAGACTTGATACTGCTTCTAGAAAACTTGACATTACTGGCAGAAGACTTGCAACACTTCCCAAAGATTTGATACTCTTTCCAGAAGATCTAAGATACTCTTTCCAGAAAATCTAAGATCTTCGAGAAGACTTGATACTTCTTCTGAAAGACTTTTTCTATTTCAAAAATACTTGATGCTGCCTCTGGAAAACTTGATATTATTTGTACAAGACTTGAAACTGTCCCTAGAAGACTTGAAACTGCTTCCAGAAGACTTGATATTATTTGTACAAGACTTGAAGCTGTCCCTAGCAGACTTGAAACTGTCCCTAGAAGACTTGAAACTGCTTCCAGAAGACTTGATACTGCTTCTAGAAAACTTGATATTACTGGCAGAAGACTTGTAACACTTCCCAAAGATTTGATACTCTTTCCAGAAGATCTAAGATCTTCGAAAAGACTTGATACTTCTTCTGAAAGACTTTTTCTACTTCAAAAATACTTGATGCTGCGTCTGGAAAACTTGATATTATTTGTACAAGACTTGAAACTGTCCCTAGAAGACTTGATACTGCTTCCAGAAGACTTGATTATTTGTACAAGACTTGAAGCTGTTCCTAGCAGACTTGAAACTGTCCCTAGAAGACTTGATACTGCTTCCAGAAAACTTGATATTACTGGCAGAAGACTTGTAACACTTCCCAAAGATTTGATACTCTTTCCAGAAGATCTAAGATACTCTTTCCAGAAAATCTAAGATCTTCGAGAAGACTTGATACTTCTTCTGAAAGACTTTTTCTACTTCAAAAATATTTGATGCTGCTTCTGGAAAACTTGATATTATTTGTACAAGACTTGAAACTGTCCCTAGAAGACTTGAAACTGCTTCCAGAGGACTTGATATTATTTGTACAAGACTTGAAGCTGTCCCTAGCAGACTTGAAACTGTCCCTAGAAGACTTGATACTGCTTCCAGAAGACTTGATATTATTTGTACAAGACTTGAAGCTGTCCCTAGCAGACTTGAAACTGTCCCTAGAAGACTTGATACTGCTTCCAGAAAGCTTGATATTACTGGCAGAAGACTTGTAACACTTCCCAAAGATTTGATACTCTTTCCAGAAGATCTAAGATCTTCGAAAAGACTTGATACTTCTTCTGAAAGACTTTTTCTACTTCAAAAATATTTGATGCTGCTTCTGGAAAACTTGATATTATTTGTACAAGACTTGAAACTGTCCATAGAAGACTTGAAACTGCTTCCAGAAGACTTGAAATGTTTCCAGAAGACATGTACAATGCCTGCAAGAGTCTTGATACTACTTTTAAAAGACTTAATATTGCTTCCAGAAGACTTAATACTGCTCGCAAAATAATGCTGTTAATGCTATTTTCATCACATTAAACACCATTGGACAAATTGAAAAATCTTGATGCAAATAGTTCACAAACTGTTAATTAAATACTAAACACTGCTGGTAGAAGACATTTCCTATAGCAAAATTGTTAATAAAGTTTGATTTTGCTTCAAAAATACCAAATACTGTTGGCAAAATAAACAATCTTCATGTCAAAAGTTCAAAATCTGCTATTTAATGACTGGATTCTGTTGGTAGAAGCCATTTCAATTGCAAACGAACCATAGGTGTCAAATATATGGAAGTTTTTATACTTTTTGAGTATTTTTTTTATGTATACGTAATTTAATGTATACGTAATGTCTCGATAGTCCGCAACAGAAATCGGTACTCGATAATTCGTATTTGAGCACTTTGTAATCCGAATTATTATTCTTAAATTAAAATTATTTATAACATTGCATTGATTCATGCTTAAGTAGTTTATACAGCATAACATTTCCTGATAACGAAAAAGAACACAAAAATAATGATATCTAGCAATCCAATATTGGTTAATTAGTCTTTATATTGCTTAACAACAATTTTGAAAAATCCTCTTAAAATTCTTGGAGGAAAATCGTCTAAACAAAGGTCAACAGCCGCAAGGTCGCGTACGATGTCCGTTATTAACCCGATTGACTATCCTGTGAGATATCTAAGAGGTATATCTCACCTTAAAATTTCCCAATTTTTTTAATTTAATTAATATTTTGAGCTCAATCAGGAAATATTATAACATACAGGGTGTTCCATCAAACTAAATTTGCTCAATCACTTCATAGCCAAGAATTAGCTTAAAAGACTTTTCCAAAATGCCTTAATGTATTAATTTAATTGGTCTTAAAGGTGAATGAAATCAAAAGGAGTACATTAAATTAACGAATTTTTAAAAATAAAATGGACTCGGACCATGATAACCATCTGTTTTAGATAGAAGTTGTTTGGTAGTCAAAAGACAACATGCTGAAAACATTATACGAGCTCAGGGAACAAGTTGAGATGCTTCTAAGTAAAAAATAAAGGATATCTTTATACATTTAAAAAAATCGAACTTCGTGCTTTTATTTGTAAACTCAAATATGGATTAGTCAAGCTTACAAACAAAAATCAACATTAACCCTCCAGTACACGCGCATTTTTTTTTGACGTGAGTGCTCGCACCGGACTGAGAGTCCGGGTTTCTTTGCCAAATAAGAGATTTGTATTAAACTCCCTAGATTACTAAAGTACCGCGGTTCATGATGTCTATGTATTCAAACGATTCGAGCCAAAATGGTGATTTGACAGCATGTCAGTGACCAGGTGTACGAATTCGAGACCATTATTAAACTTCACCTTTCGTTTCTTCGGTGGCTGATACTGCTTAAAACAAACTTGATAAGCTACCAGGAGCCTTGAACTGCTTTCAAAAATGTTGATACTACCTCTGGAAGACTTGATAATGCTTCTAGAAGCCTTAACATAGCTTTCAGAAGGCTTGAACTGCTTCCACAAGATTTTATACTGCAGCTGAAAGACTTGATACTATTTCTAGAAGATTTTAAATGATTCCAAAAGACTTGATATCATTTGTAAAACTACTGGCAAAAAAATGTTTGAAAATGCAAAGTCTTAAAGAAGACATTTTTATTGCAAAAGGCACGAAATTGTTAATACAATTTGATTTTGCTTCCAAAATACCAAATACTGTTAGGATACAAAATGTTCATTTCAAAAGTTTAAAAAATTTCAATTATAGACCAAATATTGCTTGTGAAGGTGTAAGCACTGTTGATATAAGGCATTTCTATTGCAAATTAACCATAGGCGCCAGATAACCATAGGACGTTTTTCATGTCACTTTTGTTTTGAGAACAGTCATTCGTCGTTTGAATCTTTTCCCAATTCAGTTTTTTCACTATCCAGCACCCATACTTATTTTCAAAAACCGGCGCTTATGAAGCTACGAAGATTGTGTTAGATGTACCACTGACGATCTAAAGATAAATCAGTTAGCTGCAGAATTCTTCGAATCCTCTATTTGGGCATCGTAAATCTTACACAAATTGCTGGTTCTGGTCCTAAAAACGCTTTAGCACTAGCTCATCTGCCGTTTCATTGGCAGCACTTCCAGAGTGACCTCAGTGTAGTTAAAACGACGAACCGTTTGAACCATCTGTATTTCCACATAAATTTTGATAATCCTCTACTTGATTTCGAGCTTTGTGGAGATGAGTTACTCAGCTTGTGTTCTCATTTAATCCCAAGATTATTCCTCACTTGCGCAATCAGTAATAAAATGTCCAATATAATTATAATTACAAACTCACTTCTACAGTATTATATATTTAGAAATCTGAAACTAGCAACTAACGCCATTAATAACGACAACATTCTGATCTGAAATAATACTTTGACGTCCTTCAACATCGGCAAATACAGAAAACAGGGATTAACTAACTAGAAACTGACGAAATAACCTATTTACCTTTATTAGCTGTTTCCACCAAAACTTATTTTCGAAAGTAAGTCCTTTTTTCGTAGACAAGAACGGATATATTAAAAAAAAATGTTAACTTGAATGGTTGCGGTCCGCCGAACCAGCGGTTGCAAATTGCTAAAAGACTCTGTAAGTCGATAGTTAAACTTGCAGGAAAAGATTTTATTAATCATAAAATCGTGGCTATGAGAAAATACTGGAAATTATTTGACAGCAGACTTGCAGGAAAAAAACTTTATGACTAAAGTGGCTAAGAGAAAATACAGGAAATTATTTTCAAGATTCTGAGATGACCGCTAGGAGGTGCAAATACCATCTTTAATGCCTTGAAATCTTAACAATTAAACAATTAGTCATCTTAGGAATGATATCTCAATTTTAAGATACTTGTACATTTCAGTTTCAGTCCAGTCCCAGTATATTCCGGGTTCATGCCGGGATTTCATGAAAGAAGATTTATCGTTTAGAAGTCTGGGAGCATTAAGAAAGATTTGCAATGAAAATACGATTGGCACCAAATAAATTAATTTTCTGGAAGCATTTCAAGCCTTATAGACGCAATGTTAAGTATTTTGACAGCAATATCAAATCTTTTGTTAGCATTCCAAATGTTTTGGAAGCAATTTAGATCTTCTAGAAGCAATATTAAGCCTACCTGAGCCAATATCGAGACTTTTGTAACCATTTTAAATCTTCTAGAAGTAGTATCAAGTCTTCTGGAATCTTCTCGAGTCTTCTGAAAGCATTTCAAATCTTCCAGAAACTAATATCTAGAAGCAGTATCATGTCTCAATTATTAAATTAGATAAATGAAGGTTATATATAAAACTTCTTTCTCGCTAATTAATAAATTTTATTATTTACTCAATAACCGGTTTTCGACCATACTCAGGTCATCATCAGTTTGAATCTACAAAAAAGCAGTAAAAAAAACCAAATATTCGAATTAATTTAAATTTAAATGTTCCTTATAAATAAAATAAAATAATAAAAAACTTACAGTCAAGTATTAAAATATTAAAAGATCGACGAACCATGACAAATTGATAAATATAACTTGCAAAGACCACTAAACAGTTAACAATATGCTAAAACAACTGATATAAAACTTATCGATATGTTTACTTGACTGTAAGTTTTTTATTATTTTATTTTATTTATAAGGAACATTTAAATTTAAATTAATTCGAATATTTGTTTTTTTTACTGCTTTTTTGTAGATTCAAAATGATGATGACCTGAGTATGGTCGAAAACCGGTTATTGAGTAAATAATAAAATTTATTAATTAGCGAGAAAGAAGTTTTATATATAACCTTCATTTATCTAATTAAATTTCCTCGCAATATGGATACACAATATTATCTTAAGAATAACACTTCTTCCACCATCCATAAATTTAAAAGGATCTACACAAAGCAAGAAATAGTCAAGAACCATATCAATTTTATCAATATTTGTATTCAAGAAAATCTTACACCTAATTTTGCAAAGTTCAAATGTAATTCCTTGAATAGTAATGCACGAATGAAGATCAACAATAGAATTTTGAAGGGCGAGAAACGAAAACATTTTAAGAAACTCAACCATTTAATGGAGCAGTTGGCATTTTTACATCGAATTCTCAGAGATACATATCACTACATAGAACTGGAGGAAATCATCACAAAATCAAGAAATCAAGCTTATGTCATCAGAGACGATGATAAGCGTAAGAAATTAAACAAAATCATTAATCCTCGCGCTAATGCTGCATGTAACAGAAGGAATGGAAGCATGAACACAGTAAGACAAAAATGTAATTATAGAAAAGAAAATCAATCAAAACAACCCTGTTCATTCCACAAAACTCAAATTTGTGACTAATCTAACCGATATTCTTTTTACGGAAAATGAAATAAGTTTTTTAAATAAAGGTCATAAATATGCTTTGTCTCCTAGATTTGATCTGTGTGATCTGACCATTAATTTAGATCTTGCTATACACAAACACCCTCAAAGCAATGAAATCAAAAATGATTTAATACCATTTATTAAAAAGTTAGAGAAACGTAATATTAATTGCCATTCAAAAGATCTTTGGAAGATTGTTAAATCTATTAAAACTAAAATTAATGACAGCAATGCAATTTGTGTCAAAGCGGACAAAAATGCCGGTCTTGTTATCATTGATAAATGTTCATATATTTCAAAGACACATGAATTCATGAATGGAAATAATTATATAAAATTAAATAAGAATCCTTTGGATAATGTAATTAAGAAAACAAAAGAGATAATTAAAGTTTGTAGAGATACTTTGATCAAATTTGTTCCCAAATGTTCCAATCCCATCTATCTGTCTAGTTTTCTTGTTCCTATGAATCCTTCCATTCCTCATCTCTACTCTCTCCCAAAACTCCATAAGAAAGACATGCCTATACGCCCCATTACCTCTTTTCTTAATTCTCCTACTATAAAATTGTCAAAACTTATGCTCAATATTTTCAAGGAAATTGATTTTACTCCACATTATACCGTGACCAATTCATTGAACTTTATAAATGGAATAAAGGATGTTAATCTTAAAGATAAAATTATGATATCTTTCGATATCACCAATTTATATTCTAATATCCCTACTGATTTAACCTTAAAATTAGTATTTGATATCTTCAATGATTATTTTAAAGATCAAAAAATCTCAGAACATCTTAATTTGATACTTAAGCATATCATCACTCAGAATTACTGCACGTTTGATAATGAATTTTTTAAGATAGGCCGCTTTCTGGTTTACTGGCTGATATATATCTAAATTATATTGAAGAGAACTTCATTAACAATATCAACAATCCCTTTGCCAAAAACATCACCAAATGGATACGATATGGGGACGATGTGTTTTGTGTCTGGAACGGTGACCATCATTCCCTAAGCCTTTTTCATGATTACATAAATAACATCCACCGTCTACTAAAATTTACAATTGAAGTTGAAAAAGAAAATAACCTTAATTTTCTTGATCTCACCATCACTAATAACGATGGCATTCCAAAATTTAATATTTATCGTAAACCTACTTCAATTACTACAACCATCCCATATGACTCCTCCCATCCAATGACCCAAAAATTGGCCAATTTTCGTTTTCTTATAAATAGGATCCATAAATATCCGCTTAATGAATACAATTTCAACAACGAACTTAAATTCATTTTAAAACTGGCTTCTGATAATGGTTTTCCGGATCATTTGATATCTCGAATCATCCGTCAACAAAAGCTTCAACTTGATCCTCTATATAAGAAAGAACCTACCACAAATATCTATAAATCCATACCATTCAACCATTGTCTTAACCAAATAAAACCTATATTCTCCAAATATAATACATGTTTGACTTTTTCGAATAGGAACACAATACTTAATCTCTTGTCTAACAATAACCGCAAAATTAAAAAACTAGATAAAAGTGGTGTCTATTCGATTAAATGTCACAATTGTGACTCCATATATATCGGCCAAACGGGAAGAAAGCTCGCTTGTAGAATAAAGGAACATAAACAAAAACCTAATTCTAATATATACCAACATCACATAGAGACAGGACACAAAATAGATTACGACAACGTTAAACTTATTCATTCATGTGGCAAAGGCATGAAACTTGATCTGCTTAAATATCTAGAAATATCTGCCTATAGGAAAAACCCTTCTGTCACTTTAATTAATGAACAAGTTCAATTATTTTACAAACCATTATTCACTTATACAGGGTGTTCCCGTGACTCGGGGCATAAAATTAACCACATATACTAGAGCAAAAATGATGATGATTCGTGAAAAAAAATTATTATAAAAGTCTTCAAATGGCCAAGATATGGGCCATCAAAGTTCAGAAATTTTAACACATTTTTCTAAATATTTTCAAAACCATTAATGGTAGAGGGTTGAAATTTGGTACAGAGTAAACAAACATCATGCAAAATCATTGAACCAATTTTGACTTTGGCCGGATGACGGCAACCATGTTATACAGGGTGTTCCTAAAATTTGTTTGCTCAGAACTTTTTTGTTTGTTCGTAACCCTACATTTATTTTTGTAGTTTTTAATAGAAAATTTATTTTCGAAACTTTTTTCACTCTTTGAAAATTTTGATAACATTGACTGTTTTCGAGTTATACGCGAAACTGTTAAGCTTTGATTTCAATCGTAACAAATAAAACATATTCCGCAAGATCTGAGAAGGCGATGACAATTGAAAAACGAACTGATCTAATAACCATTATTTGCATAAATTTCTCAGTGTAGATTTAGTTAAATCCAGTGTTAATTTATTTTAATTGAATAAAAGAATGTAATTTCCAAAACAATAAATTTAATTTTCGCGGTAACAACAAACAAGAACATAATAAAAATTCTAACAAAAATATGAACAAGAACAATAAAATTATAAACAAATGGTAATAAATAAAACAGAACAAAAAAAAATACTAAAGCAGATGTTCAAAAACACTCCCGCCGGCTTCAATGCACGCCTGATATCGCCGTCTTAAATTAAAGTGCACTCTGCTGAGGACGTTGATTTCAGTTCGAAGTTGATCAAATGAATCAACAATTCGTAACCTCAGTTGACCAACTGAAGTTATTTCAACGCAGTACACAAGCGATTTAATGCGTCCCCATAAATAAAAATCTAGAGGTGTAAGATCCGGCGATCGGGGAGGCCAACTTATCGGTGCATCCACTCCTCGTCCAATCCACCGTTCCGGAAACCGTTCACATAGAAATTCTTGGACAGCATGTGTACTATGCGCAGGAGCACCATCATGCATATACCACATTTCTTGTCTTGTGTTTAAAGGAACGTCATCTAAAAAATCATTTAATTGCTCTAAATGTCCCCTGTATGTATGGCCATCCAGCCTTGACGGCAAGAAAACGGGTCCTTTATAGGACCCGTTATCGCCCACAATGCCAGCCCAAACGTTAAGAGAAAACCTCCATTGCGATTTCCAAGCTTTCTTAAATCTTGGATTTTCGTCCGCCCAACTATGTGAATTTCTCAAATTGATGATTCCATCTTTAGAAAATGTCGATTCATCTGCAAAAAGTATTTTTTCTAAAAATTGATCATCAATTTGGATTTTGTGCTGCATTATTTGACAATATTGCAGTCGTAGTGGGTAATCAGCCTGTCGAACTTCCTGAACTTTATAACTATGACATGGATAAAGCTGTTGCTCGTGAAGAACACGCCAGATAGTTGTTTTTGACGTTAAAAAATGCCTCGCCATATCCAAAGTACTAGCTGTAGGATTTTCTTGTACGTAGTCTAGAATATCTTTTGTTACTAAAATTCGGCTTAAACGTCCCATTTTCCCTTAAACGGGTTTCAATTCTTAAAAATGTTTTTCGATTGGGCGCTCTGCGGTTCGGAAATTTCTCCCGATAACGGTTAGCGGCTGCTACGGCGTTTCCATGACATTCTCCCAATGTCAAAATCATGTCAGTTTGTTCACTAAATGTGTAATTGTCCATTTTGAAACAACTTTATGTTTAAACTACATAAGCAAGTTGACGGCTCAATTTGTTTTTTTTTAATTGCCATGGCCAACTTTTTCGAAAATTATTGTGTTTAGTGTTACCATTGAAATCGAAGCTTAATATTTTCGCGTTTAACTCGCAAACGGTTAATGTTATCAAAATTTTCAAAGAGTGAAAAAAGTTTCGAAAATAAATTTTCTATTAAAAACTACAAAAATAAATGTAGGGTTACGAACAAACAAAAAAGTTCTGAGCAAACAAATTTTAGGAACACCCTGTATAACATGGTTGCCGTCATCCGGCCAAAGTCAAAATTGGTTCAATGATTTTGCATGATGTTTGTTTACTCTGTACCAAATTTCAACCCTCTACCATTAATGGTTTTGAAAATATTTAGAAAAATGTGTTAAAATTTCTGAACTTTGATGGCCCATATCTTGGCCATTTGAAGACTTTTATAATAATTTTTTTTCACGAATCATCATCATTTTTGCTCTAGTATATGTGGTTAATTTTATACCCCGAGTCACGGGAACACCCTGTATAAAACATGAAAATTTAAAGGATCCGCCTTAAGAACTTGATCCATTTTTAACATCCTCGTCCTATCCTTGTTCGTATATATTGTTTCTTTCTAGTTCTTTGTTCGATTTTCGACACATGCTGCTTTAAATATTATAATATTTCACCTGATAGTTGTTTTGTTTTTGATTGTGTTAAGTGTTGAGATATGTAAGTTTTTGCTCTTTTATATTTATATTTGTAAACATATCAATAAGTTTTATATCAGTTGTTTTAGCATATTGTTAATTGTTTAGTGGTCTCTGCAAGTTATATTTATCAATTTGTCATGGTTCGTCGATCTTTTAATATTTTAATACTTGACTGTAAGTTTTTTATTATTTTATTTTATTTATAAGGAACATTTAAATTTAAATTAATTCGAAAATTTGGTTTTTTTTACTGCTTTTTTGCAGATTCAAACTGATGATGACCTGAGTATGGTCGAAAACCGGTTATTGAGTAAATAATAAAATTTATTAATTAGCGAGAAAGAAGTTTTATATATAACCTTCATTTATCTAATTAAATTTCCTCGCAATATGGATACACAATATTAATTATTAAAATCTTCTAGAAGCAGTATCAAGTCTTTTGGAAACTTCTTAAGTCTTCTGAAAGCATTTGAAATCTTCTGGAAGCAGTATAAAGTCTTACAGGGACAGTATCAAGCCTTTAGGAAGCATTTTAAAACATCTAGAAGCAGTATCAAGTCTTCTGGAATCTTCTCGAGTCTTCTGAAAGCATTTCAAATCTTCCAGAAATAGTATAAAGTCTTACAGGGGCTATATCTAATCTTTTGAAAGCATTTTAAAATATCTAGAAGCAGTATCGATTCTTAATTATTAAAATTTTCTAGAAGCAGTATCAAGTCTTTTGGAAACTTCTCAAGTCTTCTGAAAGCATTTGAAATCGTCTAGAAGCAGTATAAAGTCTTATAGGGGCAGTATCAAAGCTTTAGGAGGCATTTTAAAATATCTAGAAGCAGTATCAAGTCTTCTGGAAGTAGTATCCAGTCTTTTGGAAGCACTTCAAGTAATTTTGAAGTATTTCAAGTCTTCTAAAAGTAAGTATAAGGTCTTCTGGATACATTGTAAGTCGTCTGGAAATATTTAAAAAAAGAAGCAGTATCAGTCTTCTGGAAACATTCCAAGTATTCTAGAAACCATATCAAGTTTCTTAGATACAATATCAAGTCTTCTGGAAGCATCTTCAGTCTTCTAACAGCGACATAAAGTACTTTGGAAGCATTGTAGGTCGTCTGGACACACTTCAAGTCCTATAGATGCAATATCAAGGCTTCTAAAAGCGTTGTAAGTCATCTGTAAGCATTGTAAGTCGTCTAGATGCATTGTAAGACATCTGTAAATTCATCATTTTAAGTCTTCTAGAAATATCAGTCCAGAAATTCAAGTCTTCTGAAAGCAATATAAAGTTTTCTTAAAACAGTATCAAATCATCTAGAGGTAACAACATCAAGTGTTCTGGAAACATTTTAAGTTTTCTAGATGCTATATCAAGTTATCTGAAAGCATTGTAAGTCGTCTGGAAGTATTTTAAATCCTCTAGAAGCAGTAACAGTCTTCTGGAAGCCGCGGTACTTTATAAATCTAGAGACTTTAATTTGTATTCTTTTTAAGACAATAATTTAAAAAATTTTTTTATTATCATAAAATTTGCGATAGGCAAATAAATGCCCGCGTTGAATACGCTGCACATTTTTCGGGGCATTCATGTTCTACAGCTTTCATTATCTTCTTCGTTTCTTCTAATCAGATAAGAAGCCATTTTGAACGGAAAAAAAACATCTTACCGTCTGCAAAATTTTTTGAAAAGCTTCAGTCTTCACCTTCAAAGAGTATTTTTCTTCGCTATCGTATTCATATTCGTATTTTACTGTGTTGTACACTAAGAAATTCGGTAAAAAAGTTGCCTTTTCTGTTAAACAATAGAGGGTGCAGAACCTGGAGTGAGAGTCCGGTGCGTGTACGGAAAGGTTAATGAAATTCCTTGATGACAAAAACTATGACATCTTTATGAAAATATTGCAAATATTGGCAGATAAATTTAGTTATTTCCCAGAATACAATAATATAGATGATGTTGATCCAAAAAATTAATATGCATTAATCCTTTTGGATCTAATGTTAGAGAAATTATTGATGAAATTCTAAAACAAGTCATTTATTGGTAACAAAATCATTAAACACCCTGTATATTAAAATTGATGAAAGAATTGTGTTGAATCATTAAGATGTTTAGATTTATCGAATTCAAAATAGAAATTTCATCACATTTATTTTAATATTCGACGTAAAACACCTTTATTCTTTTATAAGTATAAATTTTTGGCATCAATTTTGCTGTGAACTATTTTAATCAAATAATCAAACGAAAAGTACGAAGCTCTTTAAACGTAATCATTAATTATGCAGACGTAATGACTCTTGTTTGGAAAATACGCTTACCTAGAACACTTTCTAAAAACACATTATAAACAAAACTTAAAATTTCGTGTGCAACGTTATTCGAGTAAAAAGAAGCCAACACCAACATTAAAATTAGAACGTCCTAAAAAAAGATAACAACATTTTTATTTCGAAGCAAATTTTTGAAGCGGAAATAAAAGATAAAACAACGATCGACAAGTGCTACGAGCAGAAAATTGTGTGTAAACAGATAAAATGATCTAAACGATAACCATTCGATTCGTTTTAAAGATATATATTAAGTATTTATGTTATAATACCCGTAGCTGTCGCGCTGTTTCCTCTCTCGTATTTTCCTCGAAATTCGCGTCCGAGGCGGTGTTTGTCCATAACAGTCGTAATTATCGATGTTGCTGTAAAAACCCAAAATAAAAACCGCAGAAATTTAAGCGCCGATAACAAACTGGAAGCCCCCGGTTTGTTATTTTGTTGCTACTTAATATTATTGTTAAAAAAAAAACACTGGAACTCACTCGATTTCATCGTCGTCGTACCTCGACATCTTCTTAAATTTAAAGGACAAAAAGTGCGATTCTCACATCGTTTTTAATTTTTCTTGTGAAACTTTAACGTTCATTTCGCACTTAGATGCGAACGCGGACATAACCTCACGCAAACTGACAAGATAAATAATGACAGATGATTAGTGCGCCATCTTTTGCACAATCTGGACCAATTAAGAGTCAATAATTAATAATAAATTAGTTTAAGGGTTAAAATAAAATTTAAAATAATTAATTTTAATTTAAATTATTGATTTAGTTATTAAATAAATTAATAAACAATGAAATTTGTTTTTTTAAAACATATTTTAAGTTTAAAATTTCGCCGTTAGATGGCGCTAAAAGATTTTAAATTCGTAATTTATATTAAGAAAAAATTGTTTTATAAATTATTATAAAAGAATTAATTAATTAAGCTATTACTAACCTTGTTTGCGTTTCTCTTGAACTATTTTCGGTTTTAATCCCATATTCTCTAAACAGCTTATGATTCTTGATATATTCTTGGTTTCCTAATCACGATTTGTTCTAAATCAAATAATTAAGTGGAGTTAATTAAATAATCGATGTGTTAATGAATAATTAGTGTAAATTAATAATTAAAACTTACTTTTATGGAAAAATAAACATAACCTTGCGGAAATGTGCTGACAGAATAAAACAAAAATTGATGATTATTGCGCCATCTTTTGGGCAATCTGGAACAAAATCAAAAAAATTAATCAATAAATATAAAAGTAATTAATATAACAATAAATTAGTCTAAATTAAAAAGTGAAAATTAAAAATAATTAATTTTGAATTAAATCATTACTTT
Organism: Onthophagus sagittarius; assembly: GCA_036711965.1. Lineage (NCBI taxonomy): Eukaryota > Metazoa > Arthropoda > Insecta > Coleoptera > Scarabaeidae > Onthophagus > Onthophagus sagittarius. The sequence goes on along the minus strand of JASERS010000010.1, from coordinate 16,319,217 downwards.
GTTATCAAATAAATCAATAAATTTTATTTTTTAAACATATTTAAAGCTTAAAATTTCGCCGTTAGATGGCGCTTAGAATAATTTTGAATCATTAATTTATATTAAAAAAAATATTTTTAATAAATTATTATAAACAATTAATTAATTAAGTTATTACTAACCTTCTTTACTTTTTTCTTGAGCTATTTTCAGTTTTAATTCCATATTTTCCAAACAGTTTATGATTCTTGATATATTCCTGGTTTCCTAAGCACGATTCGTTCTAAATCAAATAATTAAGTAGAATTAATTAAATAATCGATGTGTTAATGAATAATTAGTGTTAAATTAATAATTAAAACTTACTTTTATGAAAAAATAAACATAACCTCCCGGAAATGTGCTGACAGAATAAAACAAAAATTGATGAATATTGCGCCATCTTTTGGGCAATCTGGAACAAAATCAAAAAAATAAATCAATAAATATAAAAGTAATTAATATAACAATAACTTAGTCTAAATTAAAAAGTGAAAATTAAAAATAATTAATTTTAAATTAAATCATTACTTTGTTATCAAATAAATCAATAAATTTTATTTTTTAAACATATTTAAAAGCTTAAAATTTCGCCGCTAGATGGCGCTTAGAATGATTTTAAATCATCAATTTATATTTAAAAAAATATTTTTAATAAATTATTGTAAAAAATTAATTAATTAAGTTATTACTAATCTTTTTTACTTTTCTCTTTAACTATTTTCGGTTTTAATTCCATGTTTTCCAAACAGTTTATGATTCTTGATATATTCCTTGTTTCCTAACCACGATTCGTTCTAAATCAAATAATTAAGTGGAATTAATTAAATAATCGATGTGTTAACGAATAATTAGTGTTAAATTAATAATTAAAACTTACTTTTATGAAAAAATAAACATAACCTTTCGGAAATGTGCTGACAAAATGAAACAAAAACAAATTGCGCCATCTTTTGGGCAATTTGGAACAAAATCAAAAAAATAAATCAATAAATATAAAAGTAATTAATATAACAATAAATTAGTCTAAATTAAAAAGTGAAAATTAAAAATAATTAATTTTGAATTAAATCATTACTTTGTTATCAAATAAATCAATAAATTTTATTTTTTAAACATATTTAAAGCTTAAAATTTCGCCGTTAGATGGCGCTTAGAATGATTTTAAATCATCAATTTATATTTAAAAAAATATTTTAAATAAATTATCATAAAAAATTAATTAATTAAGTTATTACTAACCTTTTTTACTTTTCTCTTTAACTATTTTCGGTTTTAATTCCATATTTTCCAAACAGTTTATGATTCTTGATATATTCCTTGTTTCCTAACCACGATTCGTTCTAAATCAAATAATTAAGTAGAATTAATTAAATAATCGATGTGTTAATGAATAATTAGTGTTAAATTAATAATTAAAACTTACTTTTATGGAAAAATAAACATAACCTCGCGGAAATGTGCTGACAGAATAAAACAAAAATTGATGATTATTGCGCCATCTTTTGGGCAATTTGGAACAAAATCAAAAAAATTAATCAATAAATATGAAAGTAATTAATATAACAATAAATTAGTTTAAATTAAAAAGTGAAAATTAGAAATAATTAATTTTAAATTAAATCATTACTTTGTTATCAAATAAATCAATAAAATGTATTTTTTAAACATATTTAAAGCTTAAAATTTCGCCGTTAGATGGCGCTTAGAATGATTTTGAATCATTAATTTATATTAAAAAAAATATTTTTAATAAATTATTATAAAAATTAATTAATTAAGTTATTACTAACCTTTTTTACTTTTCTCTTTAACTATTTTCGGTTTTAATTGCATATTTTCCAAACAGTTTATGATTCTTGATATATTCCTGGTTTCCTAACCACGATTCGTTCTAAATCAAATAATTAAATGGAATTAATTAAATAATCGATGTATTAATGAATAATTAGTGTTAAATTAATAATTAAAACTTACTTTTACGGAAAAATAAACATAACCTTGCGGAAATGTGCTGACAGAATAAAACAAAAATTGATGATTATTGCGCCATCTTTTGGGCAATCTGGAACAAAATCAAAAAAATAAATCAATAAATATAAAAATAATTAATATGACAATAAATTAGTTTAAATTAAAAAGTGAAAATTAAAAATAATTAATTTTGAATTAAATCATTACTTTGTTATCAAATAAATCAATAAATTTTATTTTTTAAACAAATTTAAAGCTTAAAATTTCGCCGTTAGATGGCGCTTAGAATGATTTTAAATCATCAATTTATTTTAAAAAAATTATTTTTAATAAATTATTACTCTAAATTTAAAAATAAAAATTAATATTATTTAGTTTTAAATTAAATCATTATTTTAATTATTAATTAATTTAATAAAAATAATTTTCATCTCAAAATTATTTACTTAACATATTCACCGATAGATGTCGCGGAAAACGTTTTATTATTTTAAATTTAAATAATTTAATTAATTATTACAACAAATTAATTAATTAAACTGTTTTACTCTTCCCCGCATTTATTTTCTCCATATTCTCCGTTCTTAACATCATGGTATCATAAGCTTCGTATTGTTGAACTAAATATGGCATTTTTGGAATACCAAAACTTAAAATTGAGCTAATAATATAAACGATGTGCTAATAAATAAACGAATTATTAATATTATTTAACTTTGTACGGTTAAATAAAAATTACCACGTAAATAACGAGGGCAAGAAATTTCATCCCCAAGACATGATAAAATTTGTCCGATTTTTGATAAGGATTTGGATGATTATAATCATTTTTTAACCCCGAAAAGTAACACACAGTTATGTTAGGATATAAACGTAGCAATTTCTCCTTCATTTCACCGGTGTAATCATCAATTGAAAAAGCTACGATAAATTAAGAATAATTAATAATTGATACACACATTAATTAACTCACCGGTTAATGTATCGCGCACGAAACCTTTCATCGACCAATTATTATTAAAGTAAAATACGGCTCGATGAATAAACGTTGATGTGAAACATATTAACCCACCCTAAATGCAATAATATAAATTAATTAATCAAAAAGTCTTCAAATAAATTTTAAAATTTACGCTAATAAGATAACCCAATCTTGTTACAAACTGCAAAATATTGTTCCACGATCCCAACCCTAAAACGCGTTTTGGAACGTTTCTTCTTGAATGTCTGACTAGGGACATCGCAGTTAATCTTAGCTCAACGAGGTTGTTCAACAAAACGAGTCCTGGAAGCAGTGGGACCGTTGCGCTGTAAAATATTAATAACCCATATTCTAGAACTAAAAAGAAAAATTGATATATTTCTGGGATAAAATATGGGTTAACTTACTTCTTTTCGTAAATGCGTTTGCGAAAAAAATCGAACTCGTCGGTTTCAAGCTGTATTCTTCTTCCCATTGAGGAAGAGGGGGGCCCCGATCGTAGTTTAAAGTTATATGTTCATAAATTATTTTGTAAAGACGTTTAAAACCAATGATGATAAGCCTTAAATATGATAATATGGGTTAAGTATCTTAATGGTGAATAATTAATAAAGATTTAGAGTCATAGGCGCTGGTTTTTGAAAATAAGTGTGGGTGCTGGGTGATGGGACTGAATTTGAAAGACATAATTAACTGAAAATGATCAATCCAGATAAAATCATTAACAATTTTGTATGGAAGGATTTTAAGTCTTCTGGAAGCAGTATCAAGTCTTCTTGAAGCAGCATCAAGTTTTGTAGATGCATTTCAAGTCTTCTGGGAGCGGTATCAAGACTCTTAGCAGGAGTATTAAGTTTTCTAAAAAATGTTTCAAGTCTCGTAGAAGCATTTCAATTCTTCAAGAAGCATTTCAAGTCTTGTTGAAGTGTTTCAAGTCTTCTAGAAGCAGTATCAGATCATCTAGAAGCAGTATCAAGTCATCTAAAAGCAGTATCAAGACGCGATTAGGAGGGTTCCTGTCCAGGAAATGGTGGAGGATATTACAAAGAATGCCTTCTTTTCTGATCAACAACAGGGTACCAGATGGTTCGATACTTGGTCCGACTATCTTCTACGACGACATACTACGAAAGGATACGGAGCGGCGTGGAGTGGAACTGATAACATATGCTGATAATCTTGCCTTCATTATATATATGTTAATACCAAGGAAAAGATAGAGAACAAGGTTTGCTACGCGATCGAGAGAGTCCTAAGAACCGAAGTGGTAGTTCTATAAGGAAGACAAAAGTTGTCAAAAAAAAACTTCTTGAAGCAGCATCAAGTTTTGTAAATGCATTTCAAGTCTTCTGGGAGCAGTATCAAGACTCTTAGCAGGAGTATTAAGTTTTCTAAGAAATGTTTCAAGTCTCGTAGAAGCATTTCAATTCTTCAAGAAGCATTTCAAGTCTTGTTGAAGTGTTTCAAGTCTTCTAGAAGCAGTATCGGATCATCTAGAAGCATTATCAAGTCATCTAAAAGCAGTATCAAGACGCGATTAGGAGGGTTCCTGTCCAGGAAATGGTGAAGGATATTACAAAGAATGCCTTCTTTTCTGATCAACAACAGGGTACCAGATGGTTCGATACTTGGTCCGACTATCTTCTACGACGACATACTACGAAAGGATACGGAGCGGCGTGGAGTGAAACTGATAACAGATGCTGATAATCTTGCCTTCATTATATATATGTTAATACCAAGGAAAAGATAGAGAGCAAGGTTTGCTACGCGATCGAGAGAGTCCTAAGAACCGAAGTGGTAGTTCTATAAGGAAGACAAAAGTTGTCAAAAAAAAACTTCTTGAAGCAGCATCAAGTTTTGTAAATGCATTTCAAGTCTTCTGGGAGCAGTATCAAGACTCTTAGCAGGAGTATTAAGTTTTCTAAGAAATGTTTCAAGTCTCGTAGAAGCATTTCAATTCTTCAAGAAGCATTTCAAGTCTTGTTGAAGTGTTTCAAGTCTTCCAGAAGCAGTATCAGATCATCTAGAAGCAGTATCAAGTCATCTAAAAGCAGTATCAAGACGCGATTAGGAGGGTTCCTGTCCAGGAAATGGTGGAGGATATTACAAAGAATGCCTTCTTTTCTGATCAACAACAGAGTACCAGATGGTTCGATACTTGGTCCGACTATCTTCTACGACGACATACTACGAAAGGATACGGAGCGGCGTGGAGTGGAACTGATAACATATGCTGATAATCTTGCCTTCATTATATATATGTTAATACCAAGGAAAAGATAGAGAACAAGGTTTGCTACGCGATCGAGAGAGTCCTAAGAACCGAAGTGGTAGTTCTATAAGGAAGACAAAAGTTGTCAAAAAAAACTTCTTGAAGCAGCATCAAGTTTTGTAAATGCATTTCAAGTCTTCTGGGAGCAGTATCAAGACTCTTAGCAGGAGTATTAAGTTTTCTAAGAAATGTTTCAAGTCTCGTAGAAGCATTTCAATTCTTCAAGAAGCATTTCAAGTCTTGTTGAAGTGTTTCAAGTCTTCCAGAAGCAGTATCAGATCATCTAGAAGCAGTATCAAGTCATCTAAAAGCAGTATCAAGACGCGATTAGGAGGGCTCCTGTCCAGGAAATGGTGGAGGATATTACAAAGAATGCCTTCTTTTCTGATCAACAACAGGGTACCAGATGGTTCGATACTTGGTCCGACTATCTTCTACGACGACATACTACGAAAGGATACGGAGCGGCGTGGAGTGGAACTGATAACATATGCTGATAATTTTGCCTTCATTATATATATGTTAATACCAAGGAAAAGATAGAGAGCAAGGTTTGCTACGCGATCGAGAGAGTCCTAAGAACCGAAGTGGTAGTCCTACAAGGAAGACAAAAGTTGTCAAAAATGAAGGTAGTTATTAAACGATGGAAAGTTCACCAATGATATTTCAATACCTAGGGGTTTATCTCGATCAGAACATGAGAATTACGGCGTATGTCAGGAAAATCAGGAAGAAGGGTCAGAAGATGATTAATATACTTAGGAAGATTATGCCAAACGTAGAGGGATCAATAAGTAGTAAAAGGTAAATGCTAGCCAGTGTCGTAACGTCGATTTTGCTGTATATAGCGCCCACTTGGGTAAAAATTATTAGAATAAAAGTGCTATAAGAAGATATTCAACGCAATAAATACGTCTCTGCAGAGAGTATCAAGGTGAAGAGAACTGAGAATACTGGTGGAGGAAAAAATTTCCCTACACCAGAGATAGAGAGAGAGTAAGAGCGAGATAAGAGAAGATCTGATGAGGAAATGCCAGAATAGATGGGATCAGAAAAAAATTGATTACTTCTTAACACATGTCATAACGTTCCACGCTATCTTCTGAATATATTTATGTTCAGTTGTGTTCCATTCAGTCTTCCATTGTATGCCAGGAAACTTTAATTAAAGATAACATCAGGACACTAATGTTAGACGATAACGAAACTTGGAAGGAAATTGGAGGGTACCTTAAAAACATTATGAAGACCACACAAGATGACGAGAGGAGAAGAGAACGGGTGGAGAGGGAGGTTCATGAAACATTCCAAAAAGTTTACCGATTTCTTATTTATTTTCATGTTAAATCGCATAGCTGTCAAGACGAGGAGTGCAGAGGGATTTGAGTGCAGAGGGAAGAATGAGGGATGCTTCACAAAATCGCACACCACCATTAAATAAAATCTCTCTCGGTGAGAGTTTCGGTCGATTTACCGATTAATGATACAACCATCGAAATGTTGAGGGCGACAGCTGACACGAAATGGATGGATTGGTAATAAAGTACAGAGATGAGAGCAAGAGTGAAGATGGTTCCGAAGGTTTTAGTAGGTGGGCTATCTTAAGAGGGAAGCAAATCAGACGTTACCTAACCACATCACAACTTAAACAGTTCGTTTAGCAGATTTCCTAATCCCCTCTAAAACAAAAGAAAAGTTTTTTAGAAGCAGTTTCAAGTCTTCCTGATGTAGATCAAGTCTTCTAAAAGCAGTATCAAATCTCGTAATATCTCAAAATCTCTTAATATCTCTCTAAATCTCTTAGTAACAGTACCAATCTTTTCGAAGCAGAGCAAGTCTCCTAGTAGCAGCAAGAAGTCTTCTAGAAGTTAGAAAATTAAGTCTCCTAGAAGCAATTTCAAGTCTTATGGAAGCAGATCAACTCTTCTGGTAACAGATCAAGTCTCTTAGTAAGTCTTCTAGAAGCAACGGTAACTCGTTCAACTGTGGCTTTATCTTTGGATTTATCAAAATGGCAGTGCTGGAAGATCATGGCAAGATGGAACAAAACCAATCAGTGAAAAATATCAAATCGGAGAATGTCAGGTAACGAAAGTGATTTATTCCAGGAGCAGATTTGATTTTTTCTAATAACCAAAGATACCGACTATCATGAAGAAATGAACCATGAAAACTTCAGCCATTGGATTTGAAGAAAATTTGTTAAAAAATTTGGAAGAACCGTCATTAATTGTTATGGATAAAATAATTAATATCATTCAGTGTTGGAACATAAAAAATTATTTCATGGACAAAAGGAAGAATTCAAAATTGGTTAACAGAAAGGAACATAACGTTTAATAAGGATGGATTTAAAAAGGAAATTTAGCCCAATATGGACATAAAGGTTTAAGATTGTCTCCATATCATTGCATTTTTAATCCTATAGAAAATATAATCATATATACAATCGGCATATTGGAAGAGATGGATATGGAAAAGAAAAATGTTTAAAAATGTGGGATAAAGAAATGTCGAAGAATGCTATAGGTCTTACTGAGAAGATAATTGAAGAATACTGAGATTGAGAAGTAGAGTTTGAAAGAAATTAACAAGAAGAGCATGTTCACGTGGATTGGAAGAAGATATAGTATGCAAGAGACTCAATGGTCGTGGAATAGATTATAGAAGCATCTCCAGTCTTGAGAAAACGTTTGAAGTTTCTAGAAACACTTCAAGTCTTTTGGAAGCATTATAAAGTTACTTGATGCAGATCAAGTTTTTTAAAAGTAGTATCAAGTCTACCAGTAGCAGTGCCAAGTCTTGTGGATGCAGATCAAGAATCCTCATGTTAATATCGAGTCTTCTGGGAGCAGCTCCTCTATTCTGAAAACAGTTCAAGTCTTCTGGAAGTAGTATCAAATCTTTTGGAAGTCCTCTAGTTCTTCAAATCTTCTATATGCATTTCAATTCTTTTGGCAGCAATAGTAAGTCTTCTGGAAGCAGCGTCAAGTCTTCTGCACTCAGGTCAAGTCCTCTAAAAGCATTATCAAACCTTCTGGATGCAGATCAAGTATTCTGAAACCAGTATCAAGTCTCCTAACAGTAATTCCAAGTGTTTTGGAAGCAGATCAAGTCTTCTCGTAGCAGCATTAAGTCTTCTGGACTCAGATCAAGTCCTCTAGAAACATTATCAAGTCTTCTGGATGCAGATCAAGTATTTTAAAACCAGTATCAAGTCTCCTAGCAGCATTAAGTCTTTTGGACTGAGATCAAGTAATCTAAAAGCATTATCAAGTCTTCTGGATGCAGATCAAGTATTTTAACACCAGTATCAAGTTTCCTAGCAGTAATTCCAAGTCTTTTAGAAGCAGATCAAGTCTTCTCGTAGCAGCATTAAGTCTTCTGGACTCAGATCAAGTCCTCTAAAAGCATTATCAAGTCTTCTGAATCCAATATCAAGTCTCTTAGCAGTAATTCCAAGTCTTTTGGAAGCAGATCAAGTTTTCTCGTAGCAGCACTAAGTCTTCTGGACTCAGATCAAGTCCTCTAAAAGCATTGTCAAGTTTTCTGGATGCAGATCAAATATTCTGAAATCAGTATCAAGTCTCCTAGCAGTAATTCCAAGTTTTTTGGAAGCAGATCAAGTCTTCTTGTAGCAGCATTAAGTCTTCTGGACTCAGATCAAGTCCTCTAAAAGCATTATCAAGTCTTCTGAATTCAATATCAAGTCTCCTAGCAGTAATTCCAAGTCTTTTGGAAGCAGATCAAGTTTTCTCGTAGCAGCACTAAGTCTTCTGGACTCAGATCAAGTCTTCTCGTAGCAGCATTAAGTCTTTTGGACTGAGATCAAGTAATCTAAAAGCATTATCAAGTCTTCTGGATGCAGATCAAGTATTTTAACACCAGTATCAAGTTTCCTAGCAGTAATTCCAAGTCTTTTAGAAGCAGATCAAGTCTTCTCGTAGCAGCATTAAGTCTTCTGGACTCAGATCAAGTCCTCTAAAAACATTATCAAGTCTTCTGGATGCAGATCAAGTATTTTAAAACCAGTATCAAGTCTCCTAGCAGTAATTCCAAGTCTTCTGGAAGCAGATCAAGCCTTCTCGTAGCAGCATTAAGTCTTTTGGACTGAGATCAAGTAATCTAAAAGCATTATCAAGTCTTCTGGATGCAGATCAAGTATTTTAACACCAGTATCAAGTTTCCTAGCAGTAATTCCAAGTCTTTTAGAAGCAGATCAAGTCTTCTCGTAGCAGCATTAAGTCTTCTGGACTCAGATCAATTCCTCTAAAAGCATTATCAAGTCTTCTGAATCCAATATCAAGTCTCTTAGCAGTAATTCCAAGTCTTTTGGAAGCAGATCAAGTTTTCTCGTAGCAGCACTAAGTCTTCTGGACTCAGATCAAGTCCTCTAAAAGCATTGTCAAGTTTTCTGGATGCAGATCAAATATTCTGAAATCAGTATCAAGTCTCCTAGCAGTAATTCCAAGTTTTTTGGAAGCAGATCAAGTCTTCTTGTAGCAGCATTAAGTCTTCTGGACTCAGATCAAGTCCTCTAAAAGCATTATCAAGTCTTCTGAATCCAATATCAAGTCTCCTAGCAGTAATTCCAAGTCTTTTGGAAGCAGCAGATCAAGTTTTCTCGTAGCAGCACTAAGTCTTCTGGACTCAGATCAAATCCTCTAAAAGCATTGTCAAGTCTTCTGGATGCAGATCAAGTATTCTGAAACCAGTATCAAGTCTCCTAGCAGTAATTCCACGTCTTTTGGAAGCAGATCAAGTCTTCTCGTAGCAGCATTAAGTCTTCTGGACTCAGATCAAGTCCTCTAAAAGCATTATCAAGTCTTCTGAATCCAATATCAAGTCTCCTAGCAGTAATTCCAAGTCTTTTGGAAGCAGATCAAGTTTTCTCGTAGCAGCACTAAGTCTTCTGGACTCAGATCAAGTCCTCTAAAAGCATTGTCAAGTTTTCTGGATGCAGATCAAATATTCTGAAATCAGTATCAAGTCTCCTAGCAGTAATTCCAAGTTTTTTGGAAGCAGATCAAGTCTTCTTGCAGCAGCATTAAGTCTTCTGGACTCTGATCAAATCCTCTAAAAGCATTGTCAAGGCTTCTGGATGCAGATCAAGTATTCTGAAACCAGTATCAAGTCTCCTAGCAGTAATTCCAAGTCTTTTGGAAGCAGATCAAGTCTTCTCGTAGCAGCATTAAGTCTTCTGGACTCAGATCAAGTTCTCTAAAAGCATTATCAAGTCTTCTGGGTGCAGATCAAGTATTCTGAAACCAGTATCAAGTCTCCTAGCAGTAATTCCAAGTCTTTTGGAAACAGATCAAGTCTTCTCGTAGCAGCATTAAGTGTTTTGGGCTCAGATCAAGTCCTCTAAAAGCATTATCAAGTCTTCTGGATGCAGATCAAGTATTCTAAATCCAATATCAAGTCTCCTAGCAGTAATTCCAAGTCTTTTGGTAGCAGATCAAGTTTTCTCGTAGCAGCACTAAGTCTTTTGGACTCAGATCAAGTCCTCTAAAAGCATTGTCAAGTTTTCTGGATGCAGATCAAATATTCTGAAATCAGTATCAAGTCTCTTAGCAGCAATTCCAAGTTTTTTGGAAACAGATCAAGTCTTCTTGTAGCAGCATTAAGTGTTTTGGACTCAGATCAAGTCCTCTAAAGGCATTGTCAAGTCTTTTAGATGCAGATCAAGAATACTGAAACCAGTGTCAAGTCTCCTAGCAGTAATTCCAAGTCTTTTGGAAGCAGATAAAGTCTCCTAGTAGCAGAATCAAGTATTCTGGAAGCAGCTCAAGTCTACTAGAGGCAGTTTCAAGTCTTAATTCAAAATATGTACTATTCAAAAATAAATTTCATAGCAGAGTTGGGTTGGGAAGAAAAAGTTCTTAGCATTCACTTATCTAACACCTATGTCTAGAATTAACTAAAAAAGTTGTTGGCTTTTAGATTATACCATTAAGATCTTATATGATCCAAAGTCTTCGTGAATGAATGAGGTGTAAATTGGATAAATTAAAAAAAATATTTAATTAAAGTGAAGAAAACTTACTCAACAAGATAACTTTTATAAAAGAACATCAAAATGTAGCTTTTTAAACCACTAAAAAGCGTCATTAGAAATATTCTACCATAACACCCCATAGATGGTGGACACAAAACGGCGCCGATTCCAAAATATTTATGGAAAATTTTGTAATCACCCGGATTCGTGTACATACTTTCTTTCACAAAGCAATTATAAAAAGTCATAGTGTAGCTGTTAAAAAAAGCCAATGTGTAACTTTTGAAAATATACGAATTGAGGTACTCCGCTTTGGTTCTATGAATTTCATTATCCGTCAAGACTTTAGCTATTTTAGCTAAATACTAAGAAAAGGGGTAAGATTGAAATTAAATTTTTTAAATTAAAAAGTTACCGGGCTATAAATTCGCATAAGTACAATTGTTACAAAATATCCATAACTTCGGAGTAATAAAATTAAATAATTCACTGCTATTTTTGTCCAAAGTTTGTTAACGTAGTACGAGATACAATGTTCTGAAATTACAATTATCGCCGTTGTTAGAAGTACAAAACATATCTAAAAAAGATTAATTTAAAAATAAAATCGATTAGATACGTTCTTTTTTTAATTACCCCACCGATAACCCCAATAATCGAAATTAAAATCCTTTCCGATTTCATATAAAAAGGGGTGTAATGCATTTCCGTTTTAGTGTGTTTATTATATTTTAAGTATTTTTGCACGCGAACTTTATAATTAGCCCTAAAAAAAATAAAGAATTATATTTTGAATGAAATAAATTTTTAATTTTACATTTCATCGATGTGTGGGATAGATTTGTTTAAATTCCATTTATATTGAAATATAATTTCTTGCCGATTCCACAACTCCAAAAAAATCGTTGCTACAAAATCGGAATTAAACGATGTTTATGTTCTAGAAAGAAACTAACCCCATATTATTATTGCAATAGCTAAAAATACCGTGTAATTATTATCGACGTAATAAGTCGTCATAGCTAATCCGCAATAATTGCTTAAATTTGCGTAAACGCAGTGTTCGTGAGTACAAGGGGGGCAAATTTGGATTGTTGAGGAACAAACTTCTTTTCTGGTTCAAAAAAATAATTTGTAATATTAATTGAACAACTTGAATAGGAGCTTACACCCTTTTAATAGTTCTGTTAGCTATATTTAAATCGAAATAAGCCCATAAAAACGCAAATAACCCAAGAAAAGTCGGAATAATTAATAGTTTCGAAAAAAATTCCAACCAAGCGAAAAAAAAGGCATATTCCGGCCCATAATATTTATAAATAATATGTATCGGTTGAAATTGGCACACCCTCATCCAACTTCCCCAATATTTAGCTAAAATCTTTTATAAATTTTCTCAAAATTCCCTTAAATGGAAAATAAAATTAACTTGTCTATCGTTTAATACCCCGGTCTCGCTCCATTTCGCCGGACCATCATGCAAAGGAAATGCATCATCAAAATTTTTGGTCGCCAATAAACTCCCCAAACCGTACTCACCCTCCAATCTCCCATATTTCGTCCTTTCCAAAACATAACTTATTAATGTAATTCTTTCTGCGCTTGTAAAAGTTTTGTTTTCTTGTCCTCGAACGGAGTTGCTTAAATTGTTAAAAAAAATATATTTTATTAAAAATTTTAATTTTGAGTCTCGATCGAATTTAGTGGATGTCTCCGATGAGAACAATGATCCTAGTACTTCAGCAACTAACTAATCTATGGTGCTCTAAACCATCAGCAACTTATAACTGACTTGAAAACGAACACAAATCACTCTTTCACTACTACGTACAAAAACTCTGATGATTACAGAGTGATCACTAAATTCTACAAAGAGAACAAAATCCCGTGCCATACCTACCAGGACCCTTGCAACAAGTCACTTTCGGTGATCTTGCGCAGTGTTCCGATATCAATATCCGATCAAGAAGTCAAAACCGGACTGAAACAACTAAACCTACCAGTCATAAGAGTCACTAGACTGCTTAACAAGTCGAAATATCCCATTCCTTTATGCGCAGTTGATCTAGAAACCTTAGAAAACGCCAATGAAATCTATCAAGTCAAGGAAATCTGCAATGCAATCATCACGGTAGAAGCCAGGAGGAATTCCCAAAAGATTCCCCAATGCCATACTTGGGACATACTTGGACCAACGTTACGGACATACAAAAAATTACTGCTCAATGAGCCCTAGGTGCGTCAAATGAGGTGAAAATCACAACCACAGTATCTGCAAAAAGCTTCAAGCTGACCCACCCAAGTGTGCCAACTGTGGCCAAGATCATCCAGCAAGCTATCGAGGCTGTAAAATTCATATCGATTACCAGAACAAGTACCATCGTCAAACAACTCCAATTCATTCTGCGCAAAAAACACAGAACTCACAAACAATACCTCCAACAACAAGCAATATCAGGAGTTACGCATCGACAGTCAGTTAGAAAAGAACGTTTCCTTCAGTCCAAGTAGAGAATCAACCAAATATATCGGACAATATCATAGATCTTATTGTGAAACATACAAATAAACGAGCCAAAGAATTTGTGGATGTCTACAATGAAGAACAACAAAATGCAGAAAATCCGAATAGGATGACATGGAATGACGTCGATGTCACTGAAATGTTTGGATTCATAGGTATTCTTGATCTGGCTGGTCGTTTTGGAGAAAATAAAGAAAATCCTCATAGCTTATGGTCAGTTACCAACAAAGCATTCAACAGACCTATCTATCAGGCAATAATGAGTAGAAACTGATTTTTATCTATTATGAGACATATTAGGTTCGACGATCTTAATACCAGACCTGAAAGAAAGAGAAAAGATAAATTAGCTGCTATTCGTGAGACGTCTGATATTTTTGCTCAAAATTGTAGAGATAGTTACTATCCTTCACCTTGGTGAACCATTGATGAACATTTAGTATCCTTTAGAGGGCGATGTCCTTTTCGAGTCTACATACCTAGCAAACCCGGCAAGTACGGGATAAAATTTTGGGCACTTTGCGACGCAAAGACATTTTTTTGTTGCAACATCGAAGTGTATTTGGGAAAAGTAGGAGATATAAGCGAAAAAAATCAAGGTTCAAGAGTTGTCAAGACCTTAGCACATCACTGGCATGGAAGTGGGCGTAATATTACGACGACAACTTCTTTACAAGCATTCCTTTAGCACAAGAATTACTCAGAAAAAAACTTACGTTGGTTGGCACCTTGAGAAATACTCGTAAAGATATTCCAAAGCAATTATTGGACGTGAAAAAACGAGCGCTGTATTCGTCTGATTTTTTGTTTACCAAAGAAATGACTGTAGTGTCCTCTCCTATATTAAAGACTTAATTATTACCTTTATACCACAAATCAAATCATTCGTAATAAACCATCTACTCCCACATTTAATTCACGCCTAACCTAACAGATATACATAACCTAACCATCATAAATTTCAACGCCAATGTATTAAAAAACAACGAAATCTTCTCATTGCGTTTTTGGCTCGCTATCAGATTGATGTAGCATGCATCACGGAAACACACCTAGCTCCAAATGGGACCTTCCCAACAGCAGGCTATAATGTATGTAGATCAGATAAGCCATCCGCTAAAGCAGCAGGAGGGGTGGTGATTATAATTCAAAAACAAATTCAATTTAGCTGTAAAACCACCGCTATTGAAGTAGCTGCAATAGTAATTGAAACAAACAACTCAACCCCATTTAATATCATTTGCGGATACAAACAACCTAACAAAAAACACAGAACTCACAAACAATACCTCCAACAAAAAGCAATATTAGAAGTTACGCATCGACTGTCAGTCAGAAAAGAACGTCTCCTTCAGTCCAAGTAGAGAATCAACCAAATCAACAACAATCCTCAGAATAAGAGGCACCTCTCTTAACCGTCATCCTCTCCTATATTAAAGACTTAATTGTTACCTTTATACCATAAATCAAATCATTCGTAATAAACCATCTACTCCCACATTTAATTCACGCCTAACTTAACAGATATACATAACTTAACAATCATGAATTTCAACGCCAATGGTATTAAAAAACAAAGAAATCTTCTCATTCCGTTTTTGGCTCGCTATCAGATTGATGTAGCTTGCATCACGGAAACACACCTAGCTCCAAATGAGACCTTCCGAATAGCAGGCTATAATGTATATAGATCAGATAGGATATCCGCTCCAGCAGCAAGAGAAAAAACTCAACCCCAGTTAATATCATTTACGGATACAAACAACCTAACAAAAACTACTAGAAACTTATATAAGTTCAATGTTATGTAGCTCTATATCTACCCTACTTATTGGAGATTTTAACAGTAAGAATAAACTCTGGGGATGCAGAGCAGACAATCCATCGGGACTAAATCTGGAACTATTAGCTATTATTATTTGCTATTAATGGATTTTACCTACTATCCTTATAGAAGCGACTATCAGCCGGATGTACTAGATATAGTATTAGCCAAAAATATTACCATCCAGCTAAATCAGTGTGTAATAAGCGAGTTAAACTCGGACCATTTGCCAGTAATCATCACCCTTGCAAAGCAACCTGAACACAGACCCAAAATTCCAAAACTGATCAATGGATTCATCAACTGGGCAGAGTTTGGAGA
This sequence comes from Onthophagus sagittarius, assembly GCA_036711965.1. Taxonomy (NCBI): domain Eukaryota; kingdom Metazoa; phylum Arthropoda; class Insecta; order Coleoptera; family Scarabaeidae; genus Onthophagus; species Onthophagus sagittarius. Next base: position 16,303,300 of record JASERS010000010.1, on the reverse strand, counting down.
CTCACTGAATAATCACGATTTTAACTTGCCAACTTCACCTAATCCGAATGAGTTAGATACAAAAATCCGTTTGCTGACTTCAAAGATTAAGGATCATCAACGAAACCCTTCAAAAAGAATACTTCAAATAATTACAACCTCCCCCCTAAAGGAATATTAGACCTAATCAAGGAAAAACGAAAGGTTCGACGTGAATGGCAAAAGACTACACTGAACAGACTAACTCACACCATTACTCAGGAATTAGATGCTTATAGAATCAACAATTATAGAAAACTCATCGAAGGTTTTGTAGGAAGTGACCCCGGATTGTGGAAGACTGCTAAGAAAATAACACGAATATTTGAAGAAATACATACCCTAATAGTCAATGAAACTCCAGTATTCTCGGACGAAGACAAAGCAAACTTGTCTTCATTATTTAATTCAACCCAACCCAAACTCAATCAAATTAACTTAATTCAACCCAACCCCACCTCAATTAAAACAACTTAACTCAATCTAAAGAAAACCAGCTTTAAAGTAACTTAATTCAACCCAACCTCAATCAGAGCAACTCAATTCAACTTAATTACTAACTAATTCTAACTAAGCTAGTTCTGGGTTGAGATAATGCAACTTTACTCAATCAAAACTAACCCAAGCAAAGTAACTTAACTTAACTCAACCTCAAAGTAACTTAACTCAATCCAACCTCAAAGCAATTTAACTCAATCATCCCATCCCAAACTCAACCAAACTAACTGAATTCAACTCAACCCAAACTTAATAAAAGTAAATTATTTCAACCCAACCTCAATCAGAGCAACTCAATTCAACTTAATTACTAACTAATTCTAACTAAGCTAGTTCTGGGTTGAGATAATGCAACTTTACTCAATCAAAACTAATCCAAGCAGAGTAACTTAACTTAATCCAACCTCAAAGCAATTTAACTCAATCATCCCATCCCAAACTCAACCAAAATAACTGAATTCAACTCAACCCAAACTTAATAAAAGTAACTTAATTTAACCCAACCTCAATCAGAGCAACTCAATTCAACATAATTACTAACTAATTCTAACTAAGCCAGTTCTGGGTTGAGATAATGCAACTTTACTCAATCAAAACTAATCCAAGCAAAGTAACTTAACTTAATTCAACCTCAAAGTAACTTAACTCAATCCAACCTCAAAGCAATTTAACTCAATCATCCCATCCCAAACTCAACCAAAATAACTGAATTCAACTCAACCCAAACTCAATAAAAGTAACTTAATTCAACCCAACCTCAATCAGAGCAACTCAATTCAACATAATTACTAACTAATTCTAACTAAGCTAGTTCTGGGTTGAGATAATGCAACTTTACTCAATCAAAACTAATCCAAGCAGAGTAACTTAACTTAATCCAACCTCAAAGCAATTTAACTCAATCATCCCATCCCAAACTCAACCAAAATAACTGAATTCAACTCAACCCAAACTCAATAAAAGTAACTTAATTTAACCCAACCTCAATCAGAGCAACTCAATTCAACATAATTACTAACTAATTCTAACTAAGCCAGTTCTGGGTTGAGATAATGCAACTTTACTCAATCAAAACTAATCCAAGCAAAGTAACTTAACTTAATTCAACCTCAAAGTAACTTAACTCAATCCAACCTCAAAGCAATTTAACTCAATCATCCCATCCCAAACTCAACCAAAATAACTGAATTCAACTCAACCCAAACTCAATAAAAGTAACTTAATTCAACCCAACCTCAATCAGAGCAACTCAATTCAACATAATTACTAACTAATTCTAACTAAGCCAGTTCTGGGTTGAGATAATGCAACTTTACTCAATCAAAACTAATCCAAGCAAAGTAACTTAACTTAATTCAACCTCAAAGTAACTTAACTCAATCCAACCTCAAAGCAATTTAATTCAATCATCCCATCCCAAACTCAACCAAAATAACTGAATTCAACTCAACCCAAACTCAATAAAAGTAACTTAATTCAACCCAACCTCAATCAGAGCAACTCAATTCAACATAATTACTAACTAATTCTAACTAAGCTAGTTCTGGGTTGAGATAATGCAACTTTACTCAATCAAAACTAATCCAAGCAAAGTAACTTAACTTAATTCAACCTCAAAATAACTTAACTCAATCCAACCTCAAAGCAATTTAATTCAATCATCCCATCCCAAACTCAACCAAAATAACTGAATTCAACTCAACCCAAACTCAATAAAAGTAACTTATTCAACCCAACCTCAATCAGAGCAACTCAATTCAACATAATTACTAACTAATTCTAACTAAGCCAGTTCTGGGTTGAGATAATGCAACTTTACTCAATCAAAACTAATCCAAGCAAAGTAACTTAACTTAATTCAACCTCAAAGTAACTTAACTCAATCCAACCTCAAAGCAATTTAACTCAATCATCCCATCCCAAACTCAACCAAAATAACTGAATTCAACTCAACCCAAACTCAATAAAAGTAACTTAATTCAACCCAACCTCAATCAGAGCAACTCAATTCAACTTAATTACTAACTAATTCTAACTAAGCTAGTTCTGGGTTGAGATAATGCAAATTCACTCAATCAAAACCAACCCAATCAAAGTAACTTAACTCAATCCAACTTCAAAGTAACTTAACTCAATCCAACTTCAAAGTAACTTAACTCAATCCAACTTCAAGGTAACTTAACTTAATCCAACCTCAAAGTAACTTAACTCAATCCAACCTCAAAGCAATTTAACTCAATCAACCCATCCCAAACTCAACCAAAATAACTTAATTCAACTCAACCCAAACTCAATCAAAATAACTTAATTTAACCCAACCCAACCTCAATCAAAACAACCCCAACCTCATTCAAAGCAACTCAATTCAACTTAATTACTAACTAATTCTAACTAAGCTAGTTCTGGGTTGAGATAATGCAACTTTACTCAATCAAAACCAACCCAATCAAAGTAACTTAACTCAATCCAACTTCAAAGTAACTTAACTCAATCCAACTTCAAAGTAACTTAACTCAATCCAACTTCAAAGTAACTTAACTCAATCCAACTTCAAAGTAACTTAACTTAATCCAACCTCAAAGTAACTTAACTCAATCCAACCTCAAAGCAATTTAACTCAATCAACCCATCCCAAACTCAACCAAAATAACTTAATTCAACTCAACCCAAACTCAATCAAAATAACTTAATTTAACCCAACCCAACCTCAATTAAAACAACTTAACTCAATCTAAAGTAAACCAAGTTTAAAGTAACTTAATTCAATTTGGAATTTTTCAAATCAAATCTGCACCTTTGCGGAATATCTGGAAGAATGCTTTCAACCAAATATCAATAAAGAGTAACAGTATAATGTATCCCATCTACTAACGTCAACACTAACAGAAAACGACAGAATCTCATTACAAGAACTAAAGGCAGAAATAGCAAACCTCACCACCAAAAAATCTCCTGGCCTAGATCAGATACCTAATAAAGTCATAAAACACCTTCCAGAGAAATTGAAGAATCTTTGCAGGTGTCCCGCAAGGTAGTAGTTTATCCCCTGCTCTATTCAACATCTTTATGCACGATATCCCAACAAACGTAAACTTTGAAATGGCCATGTTTGCGGATGACATGTTAATTATGGGACAAAACGATATACTCATCGATGCTATTGAGACACTTCAAAGGTCAGTGGACAAAATTCAAAAATGGCTATCAAAATGGGCCATTATACTCAATGCCAGTAAATGCCAGTCTAAGATCTTTTCGCTAAGACCTTATCGAAATACACCTTACATTGTTATAAACGACCAAGAGATGCAGTGGAAGGCAAAAGATGGTGCTATGAAATACCTCGGAGTCCTCCTTGATCACCGCTTCACTTGAAAACTCCACATAAACTCGAAGGTCAACCAAGGTCAACCAGGCTTCGACAATTGTATCCTCTGATCAATCGAAAATTACCACTGCGAACTAAGTGCACCCTACTACTTAGTAACTTAGGCCTGCCCAGTTTGGAGCAATTCATCAACTTTAAATATGAGAAAAATTCAAACCCTACAAAACAAACTCCTCCGGATCTCAGTGAACGCGCCGTGGTTTGTAAGAAATGAGGAGCTCCATAAAGACTTAAACGTCCCAACAATCAGGGAATTTATTAAGAAATTAACTAAACATTTTTTTAACAACCTCAGTAAGTATCTAGTGCAATTCAACACCAAGTAGGTCGCCACCAAATCCACACGCGTTTAAAGAGGAAACTTCCCCAAGACCTAATTTCATCAGATTCGGACTAGCAGTTCCAGCACGGAACTTACATTTTTTGTAATTCATAATATTTACATGTAATTATTTATTTTTAGTATCAACACAACCACGAAAAACATAGTTATTGTTGAACTGGTTGAATCTTCAAATAAAAAAAAAATAATTTTAAAATCAACAACCTGCATCTTAAAAACGTTGGATCATCAAATTTCGGTTTCAAGGAGATCTTAGTCTTGAAAAGGCTGAACATTCCCGAATAGTGAGGAATCGATCTATCACGATGATAAGTTGCGTATAAACCATGAACCGTAGCTAAACGTTCCAAAGACGCATCCGAGGCGGTTATCTTCACGAAAACGCAATCGGTGTATTTGACTCCATCGACGATTTCGAGAGTCAATCCGGCTTGTTTTAAATTTTTGTAGAATTGGTCGTTTTGAAAGAAAACGGCGTCCGATTTATTTTTCTTATAGACAAGGATAAAATCGGCTGGGGCTTTTACTTCGGCTTGATATTCTTTGTTATCTTCAATTTGTGCCATTTCAAATTGACCGATTTTATGAATTGACTTTAAAAATTGACGTTATTGATAACCTTTGGGAAAGGTTAAAAAAAAATGACGTAAGAATTGCGGTTTCTACTCAAAAACAGATGGCGCTAATCAAATTTGTTTTTTGTGGCGCTTTTACTTTGGCTTAATATTCGTTGTTATCTTCAATTTGTGCCATTTCAAATTGACCGATTTTATGAATTGATTTTAAAAATTGACGCTTTTGATAACCTTTGGGAAAAGTTAAATAAAATGATTTAAGAATTTCGTTTTCTACTCAATAATAGATGGAGCTAATCAAATTTATTATAGCTATTATTAAAATAATAGAGGAGATGAATTTAAACATTACGAATGACCACGAACTGTAATGATGCTTTAAAAGTTATCATTTCCCAACTTGCTCCGAGATGTCCAACGTTAGAAAAACGAGATGGATGAAACAGTAAAGCACGATCAATTAACACAAATAATAGAACAGTCAATGAATTAAGCAGAAATGAAACAACACAAGGAGAAGATGGAAAGAAATTTGTGTCCAGGATACTTGCCAAAAGGCTCAACTTTAGAAAGAATCTTAAACCAAACAGTGAGGCGATGGATGCAGAAGTTCTACAGTTATTCCCAAAACACAACAAAATTACATGGAATTATACTGAGACTAGGGAACAACAAAGCATAAAGCTTTTCAATCCTTTATGGACGATTATATGAAGCGTTTGATAGATCCAGTGTTTCCGAAAATCTGGAAGGCAGCTAAACTTGTGGTGTTAGACAAACCGCCCAAACCTAGAGGCAGCGTAAAATATCGTTCTATATGTTTAATTAACACAGCAGGAAAATTACTAGAGAGCACGAGATGGGAAAAGCAGAAGATGGCAAAATCAGTGTATACCTAGTAAATATGGTAAAATCATACCTAAGTGACAGAACCATATTAGCATCAAATGATAAAGTGTATGAAGTGAATAAGACGGAACTGGTTCTACTACAGGGACGAAGAAAGTGTCGAAAGAGTCAAATACCTAGGTATATCTTGACAAAGACATGAACTTGACGAACCATGTATTGAAGACGACAAAAAGGTAATACAAAGGTCAAATATGCTCATGAGGATTGCGCCAAATATTGGGGGTCCAACTATTAGAAGAAGGAGGCTCTTAACAACCGCGGTGACGTCAGTTATTCTGTATGCAGCAACAACATGGCACAGGTGTCTAACATATAAAAGATATAGAAATATGTTAGCTGCCCTAAGCAGAAGACTAACCATAGGAATGGCGTCTGCATACAGAACTGTATCCTCTACAGCTATCCAGATTATTACAGGAGTTCACCGATGCATCTGTTGGTCCAGGAGAGAGTTCACATCCATGTAAGGGGGAGGGAATATAAATCAGAGGCTAGGAGAAATTTGATGGCAAAGTGGAATGGTCCGGCTGAGAAAAACAGATGATCCCAAATCTGGAAGTCTAGCAGGAGAGAAGGGTGGGAGAAGTCGATTTCTATGTGCCCCAAGCCTTATCGGGACATGGAGTCTTTGACACGTACCTGAAGAAAATAGGCTAAGCAGAAACCGACTAGTGCTGGTTCTATAATGAGGATGCGCCTGAGATGCCTTTGTGCGCATTTCAGAAACGTGAGCGGAGTAAGTCTCACGGAGGATAATTGCGTTGACCTGATGCTGAGCAGCGAAGCCAATTGAGCAGAAGAAAAAGAAGAAGAAATGGTGGAGCGTGAGAGGAAGAGGCACACACGGACGACCCTAGTAAGGAAGACAGAGCGATATAAGGGCGCGGAGACAAACCAGAACGACGAAGAGAGAGAGACCAAGAAACAGGCCTTAGGGGTCCTTCTTGGTGCCCCAGAACCGGGTATGTTATCATTTTAAGATCATTTCAAAAAGTTGACAAAGGGCTTTTGTTCTTCTTTTGTGCCTTCCGACAAATCCGGACCCTACACAAGATAGTCTTCTTCGAGGAGAAGGAAGGAAGAAAAGAAACATAGCAAAGACAAATAGCGGTCGAGCTAGGCGAAGGATGGTTTTTCGTTTTTTTGTCGCTCTGAAGTAATGCTGCCCAGAGAAGACGAGAAAAGGGGTTCTTAACGGGTAGGGGTCTTCGACTCCAACCTCACGCTACCTGGTCGTCCATCATTCCAGGCCAGATGTCTGTTAGCAGATTTTCACCTACCCATTTCATGTCTTCCAGAGGAAGTATCAAGTCTTCTGGAAGCAGTTCAAGTCTTTTGGAAGCATTTCAAGTTTTCCAGAGGAAGTATCGGGTGTTCTGGAATAAGTTCAAGTCTTCTGGAAGCATTTCAAGTCTTCCAGAGGAAGTATCGAGTCTTCTGGAAGCAGTTCAAGTCTTCTGAAAGTAGTTCAAGCCTTGTGGAAGCAATTCAAGTCTTCTGGAAACATCTTAAGTCTTCCAGAGGAAGTATCGGGTGTTCTGGAATAAGTTCAAGTCTTCTAGAAACATTTCAAGTCTTCCAGAGGAAGTATCGGGTGTTCTGGAATAAGTTCAAGTCTTCTAGAAGCATTTCAAGTCTTCCAGAGGAAGTATCGGGTGTTCTGGAATAAGTTCAAGTCTTCTGGAAACATTTCAAGTCTTCCAGAGGAAGTATCGAGTCTTCTGGAAGCAGTTCAAGTCTTCTGAAAATAGTTCAAGCCTTGTGGAAGCAATTCAAGTCTTCTGGAAACATCTTAAGTCTTCCAGAGGAAGTATCGGGTGTTCTGGAATAAGTTCAAGTCTTCTAGAAGCATTTCAAGTCTTCCAGAGGAAGCATCGGGTGTTCTGGAATAAGTTCAAGTCTTCCAGAGGAAGTATCGGGTGTTCTGGAATAAGTTCAAGTCTTCTAGAAGCATTTCAAGTCTTCCAGAGGAAGCATCGGGTGTTCTGGAATAAGTTCAAGTCTTCCAGAGGAAGTATCGGGTGTTCTGGAATAAGTTCAAGTCTTCTAGAAGCATCTCAAGTCTTCCAGAGGAAGTATCGGGTGTCCTGGAATAAGTTCAAGTCTTCTGGAAGCATTTCAAGTCTTCCAGAGGAAGTAAAGAGTCTTCTGGAAGCAGTTCAAGTCTTCTGAAAGTAGTTCAAGTCTTGTGGAAGCAATTCAAGTCTTCTGGAAACATCTCAGGTCTTCCAGAGGAAGTATCGGGTGTTCTGGAATAAGTTCAAGTCTTCCAGAAGCATTTCAAGTCTTCCAGAGGAAGTATCGGGTGTTCTGGAATAAGTTCAAGTCTTCTACAAGCATCTCAAGTCTTCCAGAGGAAGTATCGGGTGTCCTGGAATAAGTTCAAGTCTTCTGGAAGCATTTCGAGTCTTCCAGAGGAAGTAAAGAGTCTTCTGGAAGCAGTTCAAGTCTTCTGAAAATAGTTCAAGTCTTGTGGAAGCAATTCAAGTCTTATGGAAACATTTTAAGTCTTCCAGAGGAAGTATCGGGTGTTCTGGAATAAGTTCAAGTCTTCTAGAAGCATTTCAAGTCTTCCAGAGGAAGTATTGGATATTCTGGAATAAGTTCAAGTCTTCTCGAAGCAATTCAAGTCTTCTGGAAGCATTTTAAGTCTTCCAGAGGAAGTATTGAGTCTTCTGGAAGCAGTCAACTCTTCTGAACGTAATTCAAGTCTTGTCGAAGCAGTTCAAGCCTTTTAAAAAGATTTGGCACTAATCAATTTTTTTATGATTAGATTAGAGGAAAGAGATTTAGAAATTTAGGAAATTTAACAGGATTAATTTTTAAGTTCTTCTTCAGAACTAAATCAAAAAAGTCTTCAAGTCCTTGAATTAATATAAACAAATTACATCATTTTCATTTTCGTACCCACTTTCACGTTTTTATAAGCAATAATTTACAAAAATATGCATTTATTACGATATCATCGAAGGCCAGCCAAATAAATTGGCGATAAATCGCATTCACATTATACTTTGAGTCAAAAAAAAATGCAAAATCAACTAATTTACATGTTACATAAAAGTATTTAAGATGAATCTCATCATGAAGAGGTTTTAGTATCAAACGAGATGTTGCTTAAAATCGTTTTCGTTTTTATTTTCTTGTTTGCAAGTTCTTTTGGGAAAGAGCTGCGTAAGTTTTGATACCATTTAGTATAATAATTGATTTTTGAATTTTTGTAGCGTCTTTCATAGAAAAATGTAGTTTATCTGATCCAAAATTAAGCGATTGCTTGGCTCGTTCAATACAAAAAGCGGCTCCTTCGCTTAACTATCCTCCAACCATACCACTTCTTGCAATAAAACTCGGCGATGGCGCTTTAATATCATTATCAAACATTAATTACACCGCGTTCAAAACTATGAAAGTTGAAGATGTCAAATTTGATAAGGAAACTGGAGATTTTTACTTGAAGTATACAGATCCTAATATGGATGCATTAGCTTATTATGACATGGATATTTTATTCCTTGGTTCTATTATAAAAGGAAGCGGACCTTTATTGATTAACTTTAGTAAAAATAAAATAATTACATCTTTATAAATTAATTACAAAAAAATATTTTGCAGCTGATTGCGCTATAACCTACGCATCAAAATTGAATGTTGTTGTGGGTAAAAAAGGAATTGAACATTATGAGGTTAAAGGCGGGAATGTAACTCTTAAACCAGCAGATGCTAAATTTGAATTTCAAAATTTGTTCGATGGAAATGAAGTTTTAGGTTTGTCTTTAACATGTCATGCAAAAAATTATATAAAAAATAATTTGAAATCTATTTTAGGTAAAACAACGAACAACTTATTAAACGAACACTGGAGAGATTTATACGGGGTTCTTCAATCGCCGTTTCAGGAAGTTTTAGCCGGGGTTATAGACGGCATTTTCAATAATTATTTGAAAAACGTGCCGAAAGATTCGGTGTTTTTGCCTTAATTAACTCTAAGATTTACGATTTTATATAAATCTTTTGTATTGATTGTTATATTAAATCATTTAAACGCAAAAACTGAATCATTATTTTCATGCTTGGATGTTTGGATTATGGTGAGATTTGGTGTATCCTAAGAGTCACCTTGGATGTAATCTCAAATGTCATCTCATGAAAGATTTGGGATCTCAACCAAGATATGTAATGAAGTTATTAAAGCCGCGTTTCTATACTAAGAGAATGATAAAAGTGAAAAAAAAATTTTTTATGGTTATGACCTTGTTGTGAAGATGTTCGATTCAGCCTCAAGCGGATGTTTCACCGTGATTTTTTTTTTAATCTCTGATTTATATCTCAAAAACTAATTAAGATTTATCTCCGTTATAACAGTATCAAGAGTAACAAAGCCGAGGTCGCTTGCGGCCGAGGCAGTATATTGATACATGTTGTATAAATATCTATCTTCGTTATAACAGTATCAAGAGTAACAGAGCCGAGGTCGCTTGCGGCCGAGGCAGTATATTGATACATGTTGTATAAATATCTATCTTCGTTATAACAGTATCAAGGGTAACAGAGCCGAGGTCGCTTGCGGCCGAGGCAGTATATTGATACATGTTGTATAAATATCTATCTTCGTTATAACAGTATCAAGAGTAACAGAGCCGAGGTCGCTTGCGGCCGAGGCAGTATATCGATGCATGTTGCATAGGAATCCATTTCCCTTATAACAGTATCAAGAGTAATAGAGCCGAGGTCGCTTGCGGCCGAGGCAGTATGTTGATACATGTTGTATAAATATCCATCTACGTTATAACAGTATCAAGAGTAACAAAGCCGAGGTCGCTTACGGCCGAGGCAGTATGTTGATACATGTTGTATAAATATCCATCTTCGTTATAACAGTATCAAGAGTAACAAAGCCGAGGTCACTTGCGGCCCAAGCAGTATATTGATACATGTTGTATAAATATCTATCTTCGTTATAACAGTATCAAGAGTAACAAAGCCGAGGTCGCTTACGACCGAGGCAGTATATTGATACATGTTGTATAAATATCTATCTTCGTTATAACAGTACCAAGAGTAACAGAGCCGAGGTCGCTTGCGGCCGAGGCAGTATATTGATACACCACCACGCAAGGAAACTAATCGCTAATAAACGACATTAATAGTGATAAAGCCGAGGTCGCTTGCGGCCGAGGCAGTATATTGACACATGTTGTATAAATATCTATCTTCGTTATAACAGTATCAAGTGTAACAAAGCCGAAGGCGCTTGCGGCCGAGGCATTATGTTGATATACCGTCACGAAAGGGAACCAATCGCTAATGAACGACATTAATAGTGATAAAGCCGAGGTCGCTTGCGGCCGAGGCAGTATATATTCCTCGGCCGCAAACAACTTCGCCTCACCAATTTTTAACATTATAATATGATATAAAAAGAAGCTCTATTCGCTTGCAATCAACCTCACTTTTGATATCGTTATAAACAGGTTACTTATTATATCAATATGGCATCGTTGCAGAGCCCTTGCCGCAAGCCTACTTTTGCAAGTGTTATAAACAGGTTACTTACTATTTATGTCAATATGGTACAGATGCAGAGCCTCAGTCGCAAGCAACCTCAGCTTACTCACTTTTAACATTGTTATAATCTGGTTACTTATTATATCAACAGGATATAGATATGGTGCCTCGGCCGCAAGCGACCTCGGCTTATTCACCTTTGCCATCGTTAGAAACTGGTTACTTACTTTTCATGTCAATATGGTATAAATGCAATGCCTCGGCCGCAAGCGGCCTCGGCTTACTCACTTTTAATATCGTTATAATCTTGTTACTCATTACATTAATATGATATAGATGTAGAGCCGAGGCCCTTTATCACTATTAATGTCGTTCATTAGCGATTGGTTCCCTTGCGTGGTGGTGTATCAATATGATACCTCGGCCACAAGCGATCTCGGCTATGTTACTCTTGATACTATTATAACGAAGATAGATATTTATACAACATGTATCAATATACTGCTTCGGCCGCAAGTGACCTCGGCTTTGTTACTCTTGATACTGTTATAACGAAGATGGATATTTATACAACATGTATCAACATACTGCCTCGGCCACAAGCGACCTCGGCTCTGTTACTCTTGATACTGTTATAAGGGAGATGGATTCCTATGCAACATGCATCGATATACTGCCTCGGCCGCAAGCGACCTCGGCTTTGTTACTCTTGATACTGTTATAACGAAGATGGATATTTATACAACATGTATCAACATACTGGCTCGGCCGCAAGCGACCTCGGCTCTATTACTCTTGATACTGTTATAAGGGAGATGGATTCCTATGCAACATGCATCGATATACTGCCTCGGCCGCAAGCGACCTCGGCTCTGTTACTCTTGATACTGTTATAACGAAGATAGATATTTATACAACATGTATCAATATACTGCCTCGGCCGCAAGCGACCTCGGCTCTGTTACTTTTGATACTGTTATAAAGGAGATGGATTCCTATGCAACATGCATCGATATACTGCCTCGGCCGCAAGCGACCTCGGCTTTGTTACTCTTGATACTGTTATAACGAAGATGGATATTTATACAACATGTATCAATATACTGCCTCGGCCGCAAGCGACCTCGGCTCTGTTACTTTTGATACTGTCATAAAGGAGATGGATTCCTATGCAACATGCATCGATATACTGCCTCGGCCGCAAGCGACCTCGGCTTTGTTACTCTTGATACTGTTATAACGAAGATGGATATTTATACAACATGTATCAATATACTGCCTCGGCCGCAAGCGACCTCGGCTCTGTTACTCTTGATACTGTTATAACGAAGATAGATATTTATACAACATGTATCAATATACTGCCTCGGCCGCAAGCGACCTCGGCTTTGTTACTCTTGATACTGTTATAACGAAGATGGATATTTATACAACATGTATCAATATACTGCCTCGGCCGCAAGCGACCTCGGCTCTGTTACTTTTGATACTGTTATAAAGGAGATGGATTCCTATGCAACATGCATCGATATACTGCCTCGGCCGCAAGCGACCTCGGCTTTGTTACTCTTGATACTGTTATAACGAAGATAGATATTTATACAACATGTATCAACATACTGCCTCGGCCGCAAGCGACCTCGGCTCTGTTACTCTTGATACTGTTATAAGGGAGATGGATTCCTATGCAACATGCATCGATATACTGCCTCGGGCGCAAGCGACCTCGGCTTTGTTACTCTTGATACTGTTATAACGAAGATGGATATTTATACAACATGTATCAATTACTGCTTCGGCCGCAAGCGACCTCGGCTTATTCACTTTCAACATTGTTATAATCTGGTTACTTATTATATCAAAAGGATATAAATGTGGTGCCTCGGCCGCAAGCGACATCGGCTTACTCACTTTTAACATTGTTATAATCTGGTTACTCATTATAAATCGGGATGTAATAATAAAAATAATATAATAAAAACACGCATAACATATAATATGAACAGAATGAAAATAAATCAATAAATCGAGTTTACAAAAACTATAAATTCAACTTTCTCCACACACAACCCCTATTCATATCTTCAACTTGAACCCATAAACATGGACGAAACATGGACTTACTACAACTTAAAGAATTATTTCGCAAATTTTCATACTTGGCCCACCCGCAACGGGCTTCGAGGTTTCGGGGCAGGAATTATTTTCATCATAAACTTTAGCTGGGGAATATACCCCCTCGTCGTCGAAATAAAAGGTAAACCAAAAACCATTAAAAATCAACTTTAATTTTATAAATTTTAGAAAACAACATCGATACCACCCAGCTTTTAGTGCACGTTGACGCGATTTTAGCCGCGTTGGTATTCGCGATCATGAATTTAATTTGGGTGTGTCGAAAAGATGAGATTTTCGACTTAATCCGAAAGATGAGCGATTTCGAATCTTTCGGTGTCCCAGATCGGGTTGGGTACATCGAAAAAGTAACGATCCCACTTTTTAAAGTTATCGATTGGTCGACGAAGATTGGGTTGTTATGCGGGGTTCTATTTCTTAGGGTTTCTTCCCCCAACGAAGAGATAAGTCAAAATTTTTATATGTGGATCCCCTATTATGTTCCGTTCAGTTTAAAACCGTGGCAGATGACTCTTTTATTGTTATTTGAAGCGTTTTCTTTGATAATGATGTTTAGTTTTTATTACGGAGTGGGATTATTGATGTGTTATACGAGTGAGTTATTAACGGCGCGTTTTGAGCATATTAACAAGAAAATTTCTGGGATTAACTTTAAATTGGGACAAAAAAATTGTGCCGATTTGCAATGCGCTATTAAGTATTATCTCCACACTTTAAGGTAATAAAATGATCATTTTTAATTTCAAATTATTTTAAAAAATTTAGTTTGTTTAAGCAAAATCTTCGTTTATCATACAAACTTATTATATCTCTAAGATTCTTTATGATGGTCTCAATCGCATTAACGGCAGCTACTTTTTGTTTGGTTTGTTAATTTTAATTATTTCTTTATACAACTCTTTATGGTTTTTTTTAGAATATGAATGCGATTAATGCATCAATATTAATAATAGATCTTTGCGCATTTTCTCTCTTATACATAAGCGCACAACGTGTTACAAATGCGGTAAAACTCAAATTCATATTTTTACCATTATTGAAAAGATTTATTTTAGGCTACGTACATAATTGAGACTATATACGATACAAATTGGTACGAAGCAGATGTAAGTCTTCAAAAAACTTTAATGCTTTTTCTTTATGTGAGCCAACGCGAAGTAAGCACAGATTTTGGTTTATTTGGAAAAATATCCCATGAAGGATTTATGATAGAATTAAAAAAAATGTCTTTATGGTTTCAATGGGTTAATAAATGCATAAAATAATTTATCACATATGGAGTATGATATATAAATTTATTAAAACACTTTAATTGGTAGCTAGGGTTGCGATAAAGGGTATAATTATGATATACCACCAGCAATTTATATCGACCTATCGAATTTAAGTTTACAAACACCCCGCACGATGCATGGTTATTATCTCAAAATAATGTAGTTGGAGAAAATACTAATTAACGTTTAATAAATGATGCTTTTAAAAAATAATTTTGAAAACTGCGTCAAAAAAAATTTTTTAATTAATAGCCGAGGTCACTTGCGACCGAGGCAGCACATTAATACATGTTACATAAAAACACCTACATCTCCTTAAGACATCTTTAATGTTGCATAAAAATCCACCTTCGTTATAACAGCATCAAGAGTAACAAAGCCGAGGTCGCTTGCGACCGAGGCAGTATATTAATACATGTTGCATAAAAATCCATTTCATATAACAGTATCAAGACTAACAAAGCCGAGGTCGCTTGCGACCGAGGCAGTATATTAATACATGTTGCATAAAAATCCATTTCATATAACAGTATCAAGACTAACAAAGCCGAGGTCGCTTGCGACCGAGGCAGTATATTGATACATGTTGCATAAAAATCCATCTTCGTTATAACAGTATCAAGACTAACAAAGCCGAGGTCGCTTGCGACCGGGGCAGTATATTGATACATGTTGCATAAAAATCCACCTTCGTTATAACAGTATCAAGAGTAACAAAGTCAAGGTCGCTTGCGACCGAGGCAGTATATTAATACATGTTGCATAAAAATCCAACTTCGTTATAACAGTATCAAGACTAACAAAGCCGAGGTCGCTTGCGACCGAGGCAGTATATTGATGATACATGTTGCATAAAAATCCACCTTCGTTATAACAGTATCAAGAGTAACAAAGTCAAGGTCGCTTGCGACCGGGGCAGTATATTGATACATGTTGCATAAAAATCCACCTTCGTTATAACAGTATCAAGAGTAACAAAGCCGAGGTCGCTTGTGGCCGAGGCATTATATTGATACATGTTGCATAAAAATCCAACTTCGTTATAACAGTATCAAGAGTAACAAAGCCGAGGTCGCTTGTGGCCGAGGCATTATATTGATACATGTTGCATAAAAATCCATTTCATATAACAGTATCAAGACTAACAAAGCCGAGGTCGCTTGCGACCGAGGCAGTATATTGATACATGTTGCATAAAAATTAATCTTCGTTATAACAGTATCAAGACTAACAAAGCCGAGGTCGCTTGCGACCGGGGCAGTATATTGATACATGTTGCATAAAAATCCACCTTCGTTATAACAGTATCAAGAGTAACAAAGTCAAGGTCGCTTGCGACCGAGGCAGTATATTAATACATGTTGCATAAAAATCCAACTTCGTTATAACAGTATCAAGAGTAACAAAGCCGAGGTCGCTTGTGGCCGAGGCATTATATTGATACATGTTGCATAAAAATCCATTTCATATAACAGTATCAAGACTAACAAAGCCGAGGTCGCTTGCGACCGAGGCAGTATATTGATACATGTTGCATAAAAATTAATCTTCGTTATAACAGTATCAAGACTAACAAAGCCGAGGTCGCTTGCGACCGGGGCAGTATATTGATACATGTTGCATAAAAATCCACCTTCGTTATAACAGTATCAAGAGTAACAAAGTCAAGGTCGCTTGCGACCGAGGCAGTATATTAATACATGTTGCATAAAAATCCAACTTCGTTATAACAGTATCAAGAGTAACAAAGCCGAGGTCGCTTGTGGCCGAGGCATTATATTGATACATGTTGCATAAAAATCCATTTCATATAACAGTATCAAGACTAACAAAGCCGAGGTCGCTTGCGACCGAGGCAGTATATTGATACATGTTGCATAAAAATCCATCTTCGTTATAACAGTATCAAGACTAACAAAGCCGAGGTCGCTTGCGACCGGGGCAGTATATTGATACATGTTGCATAAAAATCCACCTTCGTTATAACAGTATCAAGAGTAACAAAGTCAAGGTCGCTTGCGACCGAGGCAGTATATTAATACATGTTGCATAAAAATCCAACTTCGTTATAACAGTATCAAGAGTAACAAAGCCGAGGTCGCTTGTGGCCGAGGCATTATATTGATACACCATCACGAAAGGGAACCAATCGCTAATGAACGACATTAAGAATGATAAAGCCAAGGTCGCTTGCGGCCGAGGCAGTATATTGATACATGTTGCATAAAAATCCATCTTCGTTATAACAGTATCAAGACTAACAAAGCCGAGATCGCTTGCGACCGGGGCAGTATATTGATACATGTTGCATAAAAATCCACCTTCGTTATAACAGTATCAAGAGTAACAAAGTCAAGGTCGCTTGCGACCGAGGCAGTATATTAATACATGTTGCATAAAAATCCAACTTCGTTATAACAGTATCAAGAGTAACAAAGCCGAGGTCGCTTGTGGCCGAGGCATTATATTGATACACCATCACGAAAGGGAACCAATCGCTAATGAACGACATTAAGAATGATAAAGCCGAGGTCGCTTGCGGCCGAGGCAGTATATTGATACATGTTACATAAAAACCCATCTTCGTTATAACAGTATCAAGAGTAACAAAGCCGAGGGCGCTTGCGTCGGAGGCATTATATTGATACACCACCACGCAAGGAAACTAATCGCTAATGAACGACAGCGGATTTTTAAATGTTCTAGTTATTTTTTTATTACTCACAGCTCAGTTTTGTTACAAATTTGATTTTTTTATAAATATTATCTAGCACATATTTTAATAATTGTGGTTTTCGAAGATTTTGTCACCTCATAGAGTCTCAATGAATTTTATGTAGATAATGATTTTTAATTGTCATAAACTTTGTAAACTAACTCAATCAAATCATCATAAATTTGCTATTTACGTCCGAACTTAAAAGAAAAAATTAATGCCTAATTATTAGGTTGGGTTTAGTGGGCTTAATTTAGGAAGGTTTTGTGGTAAGAATATTGTGTCAAGAAAAATGGCAGAAATTTTAGCCACAAACCAGTATACTGGTGGAACAATGAAATTGGATGCCATTCCATCTGAAATAGTTGGATTGTTGGGATCGAAGTATTCAAAGGATTTCTTAGAGGTAAATGATGTATATCAAAGGGTATTTTTCCGAAGATCTGGAAAAGTGCAAGGCTTGTACTCATGCATTTAATTTTGCACCGTGGAAGGAAATAATCGGATCCTTAATTAATGGAAATATAAGTCCCTATTTGGTCGAAATGATAAAAAGTTACTTGTCGGAGAGAATCATCATAGCTCCGAATGGGAAAGTGCCTCAAGGATCTCTATTAGGTCCACTTTTATGGAATCTATATTATGATAGAATTCTAAGAGTGGAATTGGAGGCCGAAGTAGAGATCATTGGTTATGCTGATGATCTGGCATTGTTGGTCATTGGTCGGGATGAGTGTGAACTGCAAGACTTGACATAGCTGCACAGAAAATAGAAATGGTTTTACTTCAAGGGAGAAGAAAGATAAGATCTCTTAACTTTGAAGTAAATGGGTCTGTAATTCAAAATGCTGAAAGGATCAAGTATCTAAAAGACATGACCATGACGAAACATATTGAAGAAGTATCAAGTAAGGCAACATTCATCAGTAATTTACTTTTAAGATTGATGCCGAACTTAGGTGGTCCAAGATCAAGACGTAGGATACTACACCTATTTGGCAAAAAGCCCTTAAATTTAAACGATATCGTGATATATCGACTAGAGTGAACCGAAAACTCGCCATCGAAATTTGTTCCGCATATCGAACGATTTCTGTTGAAGGGATTCAATTTTGCTCAAGATTTACTTGGTGAAGAAAGAACAGCGTTATATAGGAGAGGCAAAGAAACAAAACGTGAATGTAGAGTAAGTTTATTGAAGGCCTGGCAGGAAAGATGGGATCTATATGAGATATCTTATCCCGGAAATAGAACCATGGTTTGATAGGAAGTGGGGCGAGGTCGATTTCTACTTATCTATCTTACTTATCTAGGCATGCCTTTCACCACTAAACTTTTCACAAACAAATAATGTATGTTCCACTGTGTCTATACTATCACCGAACCAACACACCTCACTTTCCGATTTTTTTTATTTTAAAAAGATTCTTTTTAACTCCATGATTTGACAAAACCTGAGATGGGTAGAAATCGACCTCGCCCCACTTCCTATCAAACCATGGTTCTATTTCCGGGATAAGATATCTCATATAGATCCCATCTTTCCTGCCAGGCCTTCAATAAACTTACTCTACATTCACGTTTTGTTTCTTTGCCTCTCCTATATAACGCTGTTCTTTCTTCACCAAGTAAATCTTGAGCAAAATTGAATCCCTTCAACAGAAATCGTTCGATCAATCAAAGTTTAGTGTGAAAGGAAATGTGGTCGCTTATTAAATCGAGAAAACATAGTGAAAGTGATGTTAGAAACTGAAGAATTGTGGAACATAGTGCAAGAAATGGCAATGAAAATAATGAAAGTAAAGGAAAGCCATGAAAAACTCCTAGAAGGAGTTGGAAATTGTGAAGATGAGAACTTGGAAAATGTTGTGGAAAATAACATTGAAGAATAATAAATTGTGTATTATTAATATTCCCTGAAGTTAGTATCTTGGCGGGTGGTTCCGGGAATAGAGGGGGAAGGGTTGTAGACGGTCGAAGTTGACTTGATGTTTGCTTCAACCCGTCAGTATCTGGCCACATGATATCTTCGGTCAGGTGTCTGTTTACAGATTTCCTATTCCCCTTTATAATAAAAAAAAGGATAAATAAATAGAAGCAAATAACAACAAAACAATCGCCAAGGCAATCTAATGTAATGCGTAAACTGGTCCGGACTGCCAATATCCAATGGGCAAGCAAAAAGGGGGAGTTTTTTTAGTGGTGTAACCAGCAAGAGACCGACACAAGGTCTCTGTTTTTCTGAGATTTTACAATTTTATTCAAGAAAAATGTTATTTAAACATGAAATAGGTACGTAAATACGTTTTTAAAGAACGCAATTACTTATTTGAGGTGATTTTAGGCTCTACAAAGATATTTTTCATCCCAAATGAATTAAGGAAGTTAGTCTCCGATCAAAATTTTGGTTTCCGTCAGTTTCAGCTTAAAATAGGAATTTCGGCGAAATTTCGGTTTCTTTTGTATTTTAATATAAATAATAGAAGTTAATTACGATCAATTCGAACCAAAACATCAGTAATATGCCGTTATATACTCCTATTAGGATTCCAAACGGTACCCTATCTTGTGATAAATTGCATTAAAAGTTCGATACAAATACACAATAATCTAAAACCGAATAACAGATAAAAGTAGAAGCAAAAATACTAACTTCAACAATCTTGGTTCTTCCTAAAATTATACAATTTTATTCATAAGAAAGGTTATTTAAACATAAGCACGTTTTTAATGAAGCAAATTAAAAATATTTTCATTAAACGCTCAAAAAAATTTATATAAAAATCTTAATCTAAGTACAATCATTTTATTATGACATAATAATAGAAACCATTCCAATTTCGGCATTTTGCGTTTTATAAAACGGCGTTGTCCTAAATTTCAACCGATCCGCCGGAAAGAACTGTTCGAAAATCATGATGGTGTTTTTCCCCTCATTCAGTAAAGGCGCGGGTAAAAAGAGGGTTTGTTGCGGTCCAATCGAGGAGTATCGTCCCAAAATAAAATTATTTACAACGACAAATCCCTTTGTCCACGAAGACATGTCCAAAAATGTGTCGTACCTCGTTTGAACGTTCAAAGTGGTTTTGTAAATGGCCGGGGCCGGTAACCAAGGGTTAAAGGGTTGGTGGAAATTTTTTAACTTCGAAAAAAAAGTTTTTTTAAAATCCATCGGGATTATTTTGAAATCGGTTAATTCGGAGTCGTCCAAAAAGACCCCACCTTGCCATAAACCTTTATATTGGATGAATTGGTCTAAACTTCCAAAGTTGTTTCTACCCCAATTTTCAACGATTAAATCTAAAGTTGCCGATTTAAAAGGTTGCATTCCGAGGTGTAATTTGGAGTCTTTCCATCGCCAAAATCCGAATGAATTTAAGTCGTTTATTAAGGTTAAAGGTTTCGAGACTAAAAATCCGTTTATTAAGACCATAACGGTGTCGCAAACTCTTCCTTTAATGATTAATGTTGTGTTGCTCGAGATGTCCAAGTTTTCTTTTCTATAAACTATGTATCCGTAGCTTTGCCCCGAATTATTATTAATGTGGGGCAATAACTCCATCGGCATTAATTTGGGGCTGTTTATTTTTGTGGGGATTTGCTCCAAAATCTCGTTGAATGTTAATTGTTTGTCAATAAAGACATTTTTGTACGCGAATTTGATTGTGATTGCAGGAACGATGGGGGTTCTTGTTTTAATTTTGTTGTATTTCGTTAATAAGTTTTTAACCATAACATATTTCATCGTGTAATCCCCCGATTCGCTTATGGGGGCGTCGTAATCATAGCTTGTTGTATCCGGTTGGTAACCCTCGTTATCCACACTCGAATCGGCGATATTCGCCCCGTTCATGAACCCAAAACTTGTCCCCCCGACGAACATGTACATATTCACGGAGGCGGGGAATTTTAAAATCCTTTCTAATATGTTGTAGAAATCTTCGTTGTCTCTAATGTGGTGTAATTCGCTCCAATGATCGAACCACCCCGTCCAAAACTCGGTGGCCATTAGCGGCTTTTCACCTAAAATTTGATTTTAAATAAAGTTTGAATCGAAATCATTTTTACCTTGAAGTTTTAGGAGCGCCTCAAATTCTTTTTCTGGGTTTGAGGCGAAATTCGCCGTTTGAAACAAAACCCCCGGTAAAGTTCCCTCATCCCCATGAGCCGTTGGCGAATCCGACGTAAATAATAACTCCTCTATCCCGTTTCGGATCAACAATCTCCTCAATTCCTCCAAATAAATCTTATCCGGAACGAATCTCCCAGGCTCGGAAGTGCTCCCGTATTCATTTTCAACTTGAACGGCGATTATAGGGCCCCCTTTCGTAAATTGCAACATCGCCAAAATCGGGATTAAAACGTTAAAGTAATTGGTGACTTTTTGCATGAATGTTTGTTCGGAGGTGCGAACTTTTAACCCTTTATAACGAAGCAACCAAGAAGGGAGCCCCCCGAATTCCCATTCGGAACAAATATAAGGCCCCGGGCGAACGATCGCGAACAAATCCTCCTCTTTAGCCAACTCCAAAAATTTTTGGATGTCCAAAAATTCTTGAAAATCACTCCCCCCGCTTCCGAAATCAAAAACCCCCTCTTCCGGTTCGTGCAAATTCCACGGAACGTAAGTCTCGACCGTGTTTAACCCTGACGCCCTCATCTTTCTTAAACGATCACTCCAATACTCTTTGGGCACACGAAAATAATGAAACGCTCCACTTAAAATCGTTATGTTTTTACCGTTTAACGTAAAATATGGTTTATCAATATTTAAACCGCTTATTGGACCAGCGCTGGCATAATACTCATACAAACTCGGCAAAAGATTAATCAGGGACATTGTGGTTCAAACGTAACTCTAAAAACGACTGCATTTGTAACAGTTCTTCGAGTTAACTTGTTAAATTAGATGATTCGGGTCACTTGGAAAGGTCAATTAAGTATCTTCGATTTACGACGTAAACTGGGCAATTTTTTTGAGCTAAACGAAAGATACCGAAATGAGAGACGTTTTATTGAGTTGATTTGACACAAAAAACGCCACGTTAAGGTTAAATTATTAAATTAAGAAAGATGTCAATCAAAGTCTTCGAAGAATTGACACTAAACGAATACTTTATTCCATTTTTGGAATTAATTCCTAAAAAATACAAACAGCTAAATTATTTTATCATAAACCATGCTGCCAACAAGTTGGCAGTCTTTAAAATGATATACGGTGTATGAAACAGTAATAGCTTATGCTGCCAATAAGTTGACAGTCTTTAAAATGATATACAGTGCATGGAACAGTAATGGCCCATGCTGCCAACAAGTTGACAGTCTTTAAAATGATATACTGTGTGGAACAGTAATAGCTTATGCCGCCAACAAGTTGGCAGTCTTTGAAATGATATACAGTGCATGGAACAGTAATAGCTCATGCTGCCAACAAGTTGGCAGTCTTTAAAATGATATACAGTGCATGGAACAGTAATAGCTCATGCTGCCAACAAGTTGGTAGTCTTTAAAATGATATACAGTGTAAGGAACAGTAATAGCTCGTGCTGCCAACAAGTTGGCAGACTTCAAATTGATAAGCACAACTTTGGAAACAAAGCAACTCATGCTGCCAACAAGTTGGCAGTCTTTAAAATGATATACAGTGTATGGAACAGTAACAGCTCATGCTGCCAACAAGTTGGCAGTCTTTAAAATGATATACAATGCATGGAACAGTAATAGCTCATACTATCAATAAGTTGGCAGACTTCACATTGATAAGCACAACTTTGGAGACAAAGCAGCTCATGCTGCCAACAAGTTGGCAGTTTTCTAAATGATGTATGGCCTGTGTACAATAATAGCTCATACTGCCAACAAGTTGGCGGTCTTTAAAATGATATACAGTGTATGGAACAGTAATAGCTCATGCTGCCAACAAGTTGGCAGATTTCAAATTGATAAGCATAACTTTTTAGACAAAACAACTCATGCTGCCAACAAGTTGACAGTCTTTAATATGATATACAGTGTATGGGACAGTAACAGCTCATGCTGCCAACAAGTTGGCAGACTTCAAATTGATAAGCACAACTTTGGAAACAAAGCAGCTCATGCTGCCAATAAGTTGGAAGTCTTTAAAATGATATACAGTGTATGGAACAGTAACAGCTCATGCTGCCAACAAGTTGGCAGATTTCAAATTGATAAGCATAACTTTTTAGACAAAACAACTCATGCTGCCAACAAGTTGACAGTCTTTAATATGATATACAGTGTATGGGACAGTAACAGCTCATGCTGCCAACAAGTTGGCAGACTTCAAATTGATAAGCACAACTTTGGAAACAAAACAGCTCATGCTGCAAACAAGTTGGCAGTTTTCTAAATGATATATGGTCTGTGGACAATAATAGCTCATGCTGCCAACTAGTTGGCGGTCTTTAAAATTATATACAGTGTATAGAATGGTAACAGCTCATGCTGCCAACAAGTTGGCAGTCTTTAAAATCATATACAGTACATGGGACACTAGTAGCTCATGCTGCCAACAAGTTGGCAGACTTCAAATTGATAAGCACAACTTTGGAAACAAAGCAGCTCATGCTGCCAACAAGTTGGCAGTCTTTAAAATGATATACAGTGTATGGAACAGTAACAGCTCATGCTGCCAACAAGTTGGCAGTCTTTAAAATGATATACAGTGCATGGAACAGTAATAGCTCATGCTGCCAACAAGTTGGTAGTCTTTAAAATGATATACAGTGTAAGGAACAGTAATAGCTCATGCTGCCAACAAGTTGGTAGTCTTTAAAATGATATACAGTGTAAGGAACAGTAATAGCTCGTGCTGCCAACAAGTTGGCAGACTTCAAATTGATAAGCACAACTTTGGAAACAAAACAGCTCATGCTGCCAACAAGTTGGCAGTTTTCTAAATGATATATGGTCTGTGGACAATAATAGCTCATGCTGCCAACTAGTTGGCGGTCTTTAAAATGATATACAGTGTATGGAACAGTAATAGCTCATGCTGCCAACAAGTTGGCAGATTTCAAATTGATAAGCATAATTTTTTAGACAAAACAACTCATGCTGCCAACAAGTTGGCAGTCTTTAAAATGATATACAGTGTATAGAATAGTAACAGCTCATGCTGCCAACAAGTTGGCAGTCTTTAAAATCATATACAGTACATGGGACACTAATAGCTCATGCTGCCAACAAGTTGGCAGACTTCAAATTGATAAGCACAACTTTGGAAACAAAGCAACTCATGCTGCCAACAAGTTGGCAGTCTTTAAAATGATATACAGTGTATGGAACAGTAACAGCTCATGCTGCCAACAAGTTGGCAGTCTTTAAAATGATATACAATGCATGGAACAGTAATAGCTCATACTATCAATAAGTTGGCAGACTTCACATTGATAAGCACAACTTTGGAGACAAAGCAGCTCATGCTGCCAACAAGTTGGCAGTTTTCTAAATGATGTATGGCCTGTGTACAATAATAGCTCATACTGCCAACAAGTTGGCGGTCTTTAAAATGATATACAGTGTATGGAACAGTAATAGCTCATGCTGCCAACAAGTTGGCAGATTTCAAATTGATAAGCATAACTTTTTAGACAAAACAACTCATGCTGCCAACAAGTTGACAGTCTTTAATATGATATACAGTGTATGGGACAGTAACAGCTCATGCTGCCAACAAGTTGGCAGACTTCAAATTGATAAGCACAACTTTGGAAACAAAGCAGCTCATGCTGCCAATAAGTTGGAAGTCTTTAAAATGATATACAGTGTATGGAACAGTAACAGCTCATGCTGCCAACAAGTTGGCAGATTTCAAATTGATAAGCATAACTTTTTAGACAAAACAACTCATGCTGCCAACAAGTTGGCAGACTTTAAAATGATATACAGTGTATAGAATAGTAACAGCTCATGCTGCCAACAAGTTGGCAGATTTCAAATTGATAAGCATAATTTTTTAGACAAAACAACTCATGCTGCCAACAAGTTGGCAGACTTTAAAATGATATACAGTGTATAGAATAGTAACAGCTCATGCTGCCAACAAGTTGGCAGATTTCAAATTGATAAGCATAATTTTTTAGACAAAACAACTCATGCTGCCAACAAGTTGGCAGACTTTAAAATGATATACAGTGTATAGAATAGTAACAGCTCATGCTGCCAACAAGTTGGCAGTCTTTAAAATCATATACAGTATATGGGACACTAATAGCTCATGCTGCCAACAAGTTGGTAGACTTCAAATTGATAAGCACAACTTTGGAAACAAAGCAACTCATGCTGCCAACAAGTTGGCAGTCTTTAAAATAATATACAGTGCATGGAACAGTAATAGCTCATACTATCAATAAGTTGGCAGACTTCACATTGATAAGCACAACTTTGGAGACAAAGCAGCTCATGCTGCCAACAAGTTGGCAGTTTTCTAAATGATGTATGGCCTGTGTACAATAATAGCTCATACTGCCAACAAGTTGGCGGTCTTTAAAATGATATACAGTGTATGGAACAGTAATAGCTCATGCTGCCAACAAGTTGGCAGATTTCAAAATGATAAGCATAACTTTTTAGACAAAACAACTCATGCTGCCAACAAGTTGACAGTCTTTAATATGATATACAGTGTATGGAACAGTAACAGCTCATGCTGCCAACAAGTTGGCAGTCTTTAAAATGATATACAGTGTATGGAACAGTAATAGCTCATGCTGCCAACAAGTTGGCAGTCTTTAAAATGATATACAGTGTATGGAACAGTAATAGCTCATGCTGCCAACAAGTTGGCAGACTACAAATTGATAAGCGCAACTTTGGAAACAAAACAGCTCATGCTGCCAGCAAGTTGGCAGTTTTCTAAATAATATATGGTCTGTGAACAATAATAGCTCATGTTGCCAATAAGTTGGCAGTCTTTAAAATAATATACAGTGCATGGAATAGTGATAACTCATGCTGCCATCAAGTTGGCAGACTTAAAATTAATAAGCACAACTTTGAAGTTGGTAGTTTTCTAAATAATGTATGGTCTGTGAACAATAATAGCTCATGCTACCACTTTACTCAAAATTTCAATCAACAAATGAACATTTGAAATCAAAAACCACCAAAAGTTTGAAATTTATCTTTAGTTTCTACCAGATCATAAAAAATTCATCAGAAGGGGTTAAAATATCACCAAATCTGGTAAGTACAAACGCTTTCAGGATTCTTTAAATATAGAAATCTGTAAATATGATTCAATTCTCAACTAAAAACATAAATTAACCTAATTTTAATTAAAAAAATCATTTTTAACTTAAAAACCTCATTCATCGAATAACAATAATTATTAATATTCTTAAAAATCATTAAAATAATAATCATTAAATACAGATAAAACCATAACATAACCTAACAACCAAAAACGTCAATAACGTCACTTTCCATTTAGCCCATTTACCATTCAAAAGGAAGCAAGAAAGATGAGTTTAACAAACAGAAATCGTTCAAGCATTTTAGACAAACCCCTAAGCAGGGGAAAAGGTGAAATATCGCTGAGTTGTTTCGCCCTTTTATTCTCAGAAGTAGTTCAATATTGTCAAAACAAATCTCACACAGTCCCAGAACTTCAAACGAGGTAATCAATGTGTTAACATCACAATAAATGACCAAAAATTAATCACGTTTTAGATTACACGATTTAGGAAAAACGGTAGGATCGAAATTAATCGATTTATATTTCGTCCGGGAACGAAATAGTAAAAGGGAAATAAAGTTATTAAATATATTGTTATTTATTAAATCAACGTTTTGGAAGGTAATCTTTTTATAATTGGAAGGTTAATTTATTGAGATAATGAATTTTGAAGGCTTTATTTGGAAGGGAAGCCGATAAACTCGAACATTCCAATGATGATGAAAGCACTTATTACTTAATGGAGAAAGAACCTTTAGTGAATAGATTTATTTCGGTTCCTAGGGATAAAGGAAGTTTAAATTGCGCTGTTTTTATTGCGGGGATTATTGAGGCTGTTTTAACAGGGACTGGATTTGTAAGTTAATTCACATCTTATTCTTTGATATTCTTTGCAATATATAAATCAAGATGAAGAGGTATCTAAAAATTTTCATAACAATAATTTTAAAAATATCTTGACCTTAAAATCAACGTTATTACGTCTTAATTTAATCCATTCTTATACTCCACGATATCACAAAATAAATAAACCCGACCTTTAAAGACATGAACAAAGTCTCTTTTGTACTACTTAATATAGGATAATTCACTATAGTCTGAGCCGCTTTCTTATCGACATGGGAAGTCCATAGGTTCTTTGATCAATTCTCCGTAAAATAAGAATATCTTACTACGCATAGATTATTATTAATCGAGTAATTGCGATAATCCAAGAATTTAATACGCAATTGACTGTTTTGTTTGTTTAAAAAATCAAATATTTGTGTTATTTATCGATCGATATTTTTTTAGCCAGCGAAAGTTTCCGCTCATTGGCACAAAGGAACAACTTACATGGTGAAATTTGAAGAATCGGTTATAACTAGGGATAAACAGTTAGAAGAGCGTTAATTTAAATGTAATCAAGATAATAAATAGCCTTCATTAAGATTGAGAGATTATTTTTTGTTGATAAATAAATCTTTTCCTATTCAAATACTCAAATAAGGAGAAACTTAATTTCAATTTAATTAAAGATAATTACCTTTCCATCCTAGTTTTGACTAAATTCTTTCTTGTGCAACATCTCCGGGAAAAAAGGACAGGAAAAACCGGGATTATGATTAATGATATAAAATGTCAACCTGTAAAAGAAAATAAACCATCAATAAGGTTAATTTCTTTATTTACACGAACAAAATAACTCTTAAAATCAACTAACGAAATCCGAGGACATCTCCTTTCTTGATTTCCCAATGTCTCATTTTCTAAATAAATTTAAATAGGCGGTCTTTATAAGCGACTTCGCCCCGCCGATATCGAGCTTCGTTTTCAGTTCTTGATTTGTACATGTAATAAGAATAAATCGAAAATGGGATTCCGACGAGGCCGAGGAAAATGACGGAATTCTTGAAATTCGGTTTAAAATGTTCGTAGGTGCTTACATTCATCGAAATGAATCGTTGGATTGCTGGTTCGAACTGGAAAATAAAAAAAATTATTTAAATAAGCTATTTATTTATTACGTATTAAAAAAATAATTTTAAATGTTATATCTTAAGAAAATAAGGTTTAAATCATTTAAGCACACCACTTCATAGTGGAATAATAATTTAAAAAAATCATATCTTAAGTACGAATTGAGATATTGTCAGGAAATAAGGACCATATTAAGCAAATTTCGGCTACAATAAAGGTACAAATGGAAAATACCAAAACATAATTTCAAACCTGGAGTTTTTTTGAAGTTTTTTGTTCATAAGTCGTAAAAGACTTTCAAGTCCGGGACAATTATTGCAAAAGTCAACTTTTAATTGCAGTTTCTGAAAAAATCAATTTGCATCACGATTATTTGTTTATCACGACTATGTCCTTTTTAATTAACAGTTTTAACGTTATCCAGAAAGAAATACTAAAATGTGGTTAAATCTCAAATTTATCGTCTACGTAATAAGACACTTTCACCCAGCTCTCATTTCCCGATGATTTTTTAATCATTTAATCATGAGTTTGTTGCCACTTAAAGTACAAAGATAGCAAAATATTTTAGTTATTTCTAAAGATCACCAAGAAGCTTACTAATTCTAACTAAGCTAGTTCTAGGTTGAGATAATTCTACTTTAATCAATCTAAACCAACCCAATTGAAGTAACTTAACTCAATCCAACCTCAAAGTAACTTAACTCAATCTAACCTCAAAGCAATTTAACTTAATTCAACCCATCCCAAACTCAATCAAAATAACTTAATACAACCCAACTTCAACCAAAACAACTTAATTCAACCCAACCTCAATCAAAGCAACTCAATTCAACTTAATTACTAACTAAATCAAACTAAGCTAGTTTTGGGTTGAGATAATGCAAATTCACTCAATCAAAACCAACCCAATCAAAGTAACTTAACTCAATCCAACCTCAAAGCAATTTAACTCAATCAACCCATCCCAAACTCAACCAAAATAACTTAATTCAACTCAACCCAAACTCAATCAAAATAACTTAATTCAACCCAACCCAAACTCAATCAAAATAACTTCATTCAACCCAACCCAACCTCAATTAAAACAACTTAACTCAATCTAAAGTAAACCAACTTTAAAGTAACTTAATTCAACCCAACCTCAATCAAAATAACTTAATTCAACCCAACCCAAACTCAATCAAAATAACTTCATTCAACCCAACCCAACCTCAATTAAAACAACTTAACTCAATCTAAAGTAAACCAACTTTAAAGTAACTTAATTCAACCCAACCTCAATCAAAGCAACTCAATTCAACTTAATTACTAACTAATTCTAACTAAGCTAGTTCTGGGTTGAGATATTGCAAATTCACTTAATCAAAACCAACCCAATCAAAGTAACTTAACTCAATCCAACTTCAAAGTAACTTAACTCAATCCAACCTCAAAGCAATTTAACTCAATCAACCCATCCCAAACTCAACCAAAATAACTTAATACAACCCAACTTCAACCAAAACAACTTAACTCAATCCAAACCAAACTAACCTAGAAGTAACTTAATTCAACCCAACCTCAATCCAAGCAACTCAATTCAACTTAATTACTAACTAAATCAAACTAAGCTAGTTTTGGGTTGAGATAATGCAAATTCACTCAATCAAAACCAACCCAATCAAAGTAACTTAACTCAATCCAACCTCAAAGCAATTTAACTCAATCAACCCATCCCAAACTCAACCAAAATAACTTAATTCAACTTAACCCAAACTCAATCAAAATAACTTAATTCAACCCAACCCAAACTCAATCAAAATAACTTCATTCAACCCAACCCAACCTCAATTAAAACAACTTAACTCAATCTAAAGTAAACCAACTTTAAAGTAACTTAATTCAACCCAACCTCAATCAAAGCAACTCAATTCAACTTAATTACTAACTAATTCTAACTAAGCTAGTTCTGGGTTGAGATATTGCAAATTCACTTAATCAAAACCAACCCAATCAAAGTAACTTAACTCAATCCAACTTCAAAGTAACTTAACTCAATCCAACTTCAAAGTAACTTAACTTAATCCAACCTCAAAGTAACTTAACTCAATCCAACCTCAAAGCAATTTAACTCAATCAACCCATCCCAAACTCAACCAAAATAACTTAATACAACCCAACTTGAACCAAAACAACTTAACTCAATCCAAACCAAACTAACCTAGAAGTAACTTAATTCAACCCAACCTCAATCCAAGCAACTCAATTCAACTTAATTACTAACTAAATCAAACTAAGCTAGTTTTGGGTTGAGATAATGCAAATTCACTCAATCAAAACCAACCCAATCAAAGTAACTTAACTCAATCCAACCTCAAAGCAATTTAACTCAATCAACTCATCCCAAACTCAACCAAAATAACTTAATTCAACTCAACCCAAACTCAATCAAAATAACTTAATTCAACCCAACCCAAACTCAATCAAAATAACTTCATTCAACCCAACCCAACCTCAATCAAAACAACTCAATTCAACTTAATTACTAACTAATTCTAACTAAGCTAGTTCTGGGTTGAGATAATGCAAATTCACTTAATTAAAACCAACCCAATCAAAGTAACTTAACTCAATCCAACCTCAAAGCAATTTAACTCAATCAACCCATTCCAAACTCAACCAAAATAACTTAATTCAACTCAACCCAAACTCAATCAAAATAACTTAATTCAACCCAACCCAACCTCAATCAAAACAACTTAATTCAATCTAAAGTAAACCAACTTTAAAGTAACTTAATTCAACCCAACCTCAATCAAAGCAACTCAATTCAACTTAATTACTAACTAATTCTAACTAAGCTAGTTCTGGGTTGAGATAATGAAAATTTACTCAATCAAAACCAACCCAATCAAAGTAAGTTAAC
Source organism: Onthophagus sagittarius (assembly GCA_036711965.1). Lineage (NCBI taxonomy): Eukaryota > Metazoa > Arthropoda > Insecta > Coleoptera > Scarabaeidae > Onthophagus > Onthophagus sagittarius. The sequence continues at coordinate 16,271,869 of JASERS010000010.1, read as the reverse complement.
TCAATCCAACCTCAAAGTAACTTAACTCAATCCAACCTCAAAGCAATTTAACTCAATCAACCCATCCCAAACTCAACCAAAATAACTTAATTCAACCCAACCCAACCTCAATCAAACAACCCCAACCTCAATGAAAACAACTCAATTCAACTTATCTACTAACTAATTCAAACTAAGTTAGTTCTGGGTTGAGATAATGCAAATTTACTCAATCAAAACCAACCCAATCAAAATAACTTAACTTAATCCAACCTCAAAGCAATTTAATTCAATTCAACCCAACCTAACCTCAATCAAAATAACTTCATTCAACCCAACCCAACCTTAATCAAACCAAATTAACTCAATCTAAACCAACTCAACTTAAAATTAACTTAATTCAATCCAACCTCAATCAAACAACCTAACTCAATCCAAATTTTTTGGTATTTACTCTTCATGTGCTTGTAACTTGTTCGGTCTCCACTTCTTCACTCTCTAGTTCAATCCAACTTAGCCCAACTCAACCTCAAAGTAAATTAATTTAACTTTTTTTTTTGGAGGCGAGTTTTTGAGAAAGAATCAATGAGAACTTCTCCATCAAGACCAACAGGAAATAAAACAAGTCCATGTAAAGCATATAAAGAAACGAACGCAGAGAGCGAATAGGAATTGTTCCGTGTCCATTTCTTCACTCTCTCGTTCCATGTTTCTAGGAATTTCCTTCGCCTTAGTCATGCTCTCTTATCCATTGTTCTCAATCCAGGCTCAACGCAACTTAACTCAATCCAACTCAACCCAACCTTAAAGCAAATTAATTCAATCCAACTCAACCCAACCTCGAAGCAATTTTATTCAATCCAATCCAATCCAACCATTTTGTTATCCATACCATTTCTCATGGTATTCGATAGAAGAAAAGAGCAGAAAACTACTTCTGAAAACTGCATCTTCTGAACACGGTAATTATCGTCTTGTTGAGAGAATGGAATGTGACATTTCATTGTTCATCATTTGAGATATGGATTTCCTGAGATATGGATATTTTGAGATATGGATCCTCTAACTTTATTAGGAGAATCCGGCGATGAAAGTCAATGATCTCGGGAATATCCAAAGAGTACGGAAATTAAGACATCCAAGACAGACATGGGGGCTAGTTTTTGAGAAAGAATCAATGGAAACAAGGTAAATTTGAGAAGTCCTCCTGCAGGAAATAAGACAAGTCCCTTGATTCTTGAAAAAGATTGGATGTATGTAAAGAAATAGGACTTTCGTAATATTATTCCATACTGCCAAAATAAGAACTTTCTTAGTCAAAAGCTGGTTCAAGTCTTCTAGAAGCAATATCAAGTCTCCTGAAAGCATTTCAAGTATTCTAGAAGCAATATCAAGTCTTCTGAAAGCATTTTAAGACTTCTGGAAACATTTCAAGTCTTCTAGAAGCAGCTCTGAGTTTTTTGGCAATAATTTAGGCCTTCTACAAATAGTATAGCATTTCAAGTCATCTTGAAGCATTCCAAATCTTTGGAAACAATATCTAGCCATCTAAATGCATAGTATCAAGTCTTTTGGAAACAGTATCCTGTCTTCTAGGAGTATTTCTAGTGATCTGGAAGCATTCCATATTTTTTGGAAGCAATATCAAGTCGTCTTGAAGCATTCAAAATCTTTGGACGCAATAACTAATCATCTAAATGCAGTATCAAGCCTTTTGGAAGCAGATCAAGTCTTGTAGAAGCATTATCAAGTCTTTTGGAAGTATTTCAAGTCTTCTGGAAGTAACATCATGTCTTCTACAAACAGTATCAAGTCTTCTGGAAATATTTCAAGTGTTCTGGAAGCAGATTGAAGTCTTTTAGAAGCAAACAGTATTTTGTCTTCTAGAAGCATTTCAAGTCATCTTGAAGCATTCAAAATCTTTGGACGCAATATCTAATAATCTAAATGCAGTATCAAGCCTTTTGGAAGCAGATCAAGTCTTGTAGAAGCATTATCAAGTCTTTTGGAAGTATTTCAAGTCTTCTGGAAGTAACATCATGTCTTCTACAAACAGTATCAAGTCTTCTGGAAGCAGATTGAAGTCTTTTAGAAGCAATATCTAGTCTTTTGGAATTATTCTAAGTCATTTACAAACAGTACCAAGTCTTTTGGAAGCAGTATCATGTTTCTAGAAGCATTTCTAGTGATCTGGAAGAATTTTAAATTTTTTGAAAGCAATATCAATCTTCTGGAAACAATATTAAGTCTTCTAAAAGCAATATCAACTCTCATGGAAACACTTCAAGTCATCTGGAAACAGTACCATGTCTTCCAGAAGCATTTCAAGTCATCTTAAAGCATTCCAAATCCTTTGGAAGCAATATCAAGTCTTCTGGAAACAATATTAAGTCTTCTAGAAGCAGTATCAAGTCTTCCAAAGGTTGTGTCAAGTCTTTTGGAAGCAGTTCAAGTCTTGTGGAAACCGTTCAAGTCTTCTAGAAGCATTTCAAATCCTTTGGACGCAGTATCAAGTCATCTAAAATCAGTATCAAATCTTCTGAAATGTGGGTTTAGCGGATGCAGGTTTTCATGCTAAGTTATTCAAAAAAGTGACACTTTCACAAAAGTCAACAGTTAGACTAATTAGTACTTGCAATTTTGAGATTTTGAACATGTCAAAAGCTAAACAAGGCATCTTAGGATGTGTCAAAATCATAGTAATTAATTCTATACATCCTTAGATTGCTTAATCAATGTAAATCAATCAAAAAATACTAAATGGGACGTTTTCCAGAAAACTGCAAAAGTTTATGGTTACGAAATATAACGATTCGTTTGGACCAAAATGGTTTCAACGTTGAAAAATTAACGATAAATTAATTATTAAAAATGTCAAAAAGCTTCTTAAAGTATGTCAAAATGATTCTATACATCATTAGATTGGTTAATCAATGCAAAACAATTAAAAAACACTTAATGAGATGTTTTTTAGAAAACGCAAAAAATTTTGATTACGGGATACATTAATAGGTGTTGACCAAACTGATTTTGATGCAGTAAAAATATTTGTTATTCTTAATCAAAGTCAAAAGATTGAAAATAATTGATTTTAGTGTTTTTGACATTTAGGTCAAGTTAATACAAGTCGATGATCTCTAACTTTATTAGGGGAATCCTACGATAAATTTTAATTCGTCATATTTTTTGTTACCGTCTTATGACTTGTATAATCAAAATGTATGATACATTCTATGATTCAGTTTAATTTAAAAAATGTTTGACGAAATGATGCATAAATTCGTTGTAAATGAATCGATTTCATTAATTACTCATGATGATAAGAAAAATTAACTAATTCATAATCAAGATTTATTTAATAAATATTTGCTCAACGCTTAACCCATTTAAGTAATGTTATACGAAGAAAATCTCTTTACGTACATTATTTTTGTATTTTTTCATGAATAATTTATCAATTATTTAAATACTTAAGAGGATTTTTTTATTATTCAATGAGTCTTCTTATGTAGACTCTTGAGAATTAATTTATTATAAACTTAAAAGTTATTCCGTCATTTTGACCTTTAAAACCAACATTTTTTATTACTTTATGTTTTTTTCTTTTCTTCATGGAATAAGCCCGAATAGAATTAAAATTAAAAAGAAATGTTTCGTGTTAATGAACTTTTAACAATAACGCAATTGATAGAAAAAAATTTTGGGGATTTTTTTAATTCTTTCTTTAAAATAAATAATGAAGAGTCATCATTAAATAATTGATCATTAAAAAAAGTCGCCCAGATTTGAATGTCAATGAGATTGAAGACCCCACTTCGAAAAATTACATCATTCTTTTTTTACATACCATCTTCAATGTACTTATATAAATGCTACACAACCCAAGAAAGTGTTTAGTAACGATTTTCTCTTCGTCTTATATAAGATATCTCAATTTAAAGCAATCATTATTTAATTTAATCAATAATATCATACAAATAACAAGAGATGTTGTAAGTAATAGTCGAAAAATAAATTTTAATAATAACAAAAGCAAAAATTTAGGATCCTTCTTTTAACCCTCCTTTTTAACCCAACTCAAATTGAATCCATACAAAAATATAACTTCGAAAAAAGTGGAGGGATATCATTTCTTACTGACCGATACCAACCGACTGTGAGGACCACAAATTTTGAGAGGCACGACATAAAAGAAAACGAAGAAGACCTCTTATTTAAAGAATGGACATACTTCAAGACTATATTCAACAAAACCTATGCAACTCCAGATGATGAAAAATATCGAAGAGAAATCTTCATCGAGAATCGAAAAAAAATCACCAAATTTAACGAGAATTATTCATTCGGGCTCTCGAAATTCGTGCTGAGGATAAATCCAATAGCCGATTTGTTATCTCACGAATTCAACCATGCTTATAATGGATATGGAAGGCCGGCGAAAAGAAATGGAAGACACCGAGATAATTCCTCTACTTATATTCGAAGTTTAAACGTACTTTTACCGGATAGTGTCGATTGGATATCTTTGGGAGGAGTTACATCAGTTAAAGATCAAGGAAAATGTGGTGCATGTTTTGCTTTTAGTGCGGTAAGTAATACAAAAAATGTTTTTTTTTTATTTGCAATACTTCATTTTCAATTTAAGATCATGAAATAATGCAAATTTACTCAAACAAAACCAACCCAATCAAAGTAACTTAACTCAATCCAGCTTCAGAGTAACTTAACTCAATCCAACTTCAAAGTAAATTAACTCAATCCAACCTCAAAGCAAATTAACTCAATCAACCCATCCCAAACTCAACCAAAATAACTTAATTTAACTCAACCCAAACTCAATTAAAATAACTTAATTTAACCCAATCCAATCTCAATTAAAGCAACTTAACTCAATCTAAACTAAACCAACTTTAAATAACTTAATTCAACCCAACCTCAATCAAAGCAACTCAATTCAACTTAATTACTAACTAATTCTAACTAAGCTAGTTCTGGGTTGAGATAATGCGACTTTACTCAATCAAAACCAATCCAATCAAAGTAACTTAACTCAATCCAACTTCAAAGTAACTTAACTCAATCCAACCTCAAAGCAATTTAACTCAATCAACCCATCCCAAACTCAACCAAAATAACTTAATTTAACTCAACCCAAACTCAATCAAAATAACTTAATTCAACCCAATCCAATCTCAATTAAAACAACTTAACTCAATCTAAAGTAAACCAACTTTAAATAACTTAATTCAACCCAACCTCAATCAAAGCAACTAAATTCAACTTAATTACTAACTAATTCTAACTAAGCTAGTTCTGGGTTGAGATAATGCAACTTTACTCAATCAAAACCAACCCAATCAAAGTAACTTAACTCAATCCAACTTCAAAGTAACTTAACTCAATCCAACCTCAAAGCAATTTAACTCAATCAACCCATCCCAAACTCAACCAAAATAACTTAATTTAACTCAACCCAAACTCAATCAAAATAACTTAATTCAACCCAATCCAATCTCAATTAAAACAACTTAACTCAATCTAAAGTAAACCAACTTTAAATAACTTAATTCAACCCAACCTCAATCAAAGCAACTAAATTCAACTTAATTACTAACTAATTCTAACTAAGCTAGTTCTGGGTTGAGATAATGCAACTTTAGTCAATCAAAACCAACTCAATCAAAGTAACTTAACTCAATCCAACTTCAAAGTAACTTAACTCAATCCAACCTCAAAGCAATTTAACTCAATCATCCCATCCCAAACTCAACCAAAATAACTTAATTCAACTCAACCTAAACTCAATCAAAATAACTTAATTCAACTTAATTACTAACTAATTCTAACTAAGCTAGTCCTGGGTTGAGATAATGCAAATTTACTCAATCAAAACCAACCCAATCAAAATAACTTAACTCAATCCAACTTCAAAGTAACTTAACTCAATCCAACCTCAAAGCAATTTAACTCAATCAACCAATCCCAAACTCAACCAAAATAACTTAATTCAACACAACCCAAACTCAACCAAAATAACTTAATTCAACTCAACCCAAACTTAATCAAAATAACTTAATTCAACCCAACCCAACCTCAATCAAAACAACCCCAACCTCAATCAAAGCAACTCAATTCAACTTATTTACTAACTAAGTCAAAAAATGTGTTTTTTATCTATCTGTTATTTGCAATACTTCATTTTCAATTCAAAATCATGATTCAAAGATAATGGATAAGATATAAAAGTTAATTTATTTAAATGGGAAAATCCTTTTTCAAATTCACTTAAAACATCTTTTACTTCTACATCATAAACCTCACCATAGGTGCCGGATTTTTATTGGCAAATTAACACCAAGCCTTTATAGCAAACTGAAATTTATGTTGATTCGATAAAAGCAATATTCGTTAAAATCAAAATTATCATTTAGACAGGAGCTTTGGAAGGTCATCATTTCCGAAAAACCGGTTACTTAGAGGATTTGAGCCCCCAAAACTTAATAGATTGCACAAAGGATTACTCAAATTTGGGTTGTTCCGGCGGTTACGTCGACGAAAGCTTCAATTACATCAAAAATAACCCAGGAATCGACGTCTTAAGCGCTTACCCCTACGAAGCAGAAGAAGGAGGATGCAGATTCGACCCAAATTTCATCGGGGCAAACGTAACAGGTCCCAAAAAAATACAATTAAATCAATTTAATTTAATCTAAATTAATTTTTAGGTTATGTTGAGATCCCACCGGGAGATGAAAGGGCATTAGCCACGGTCATTGCAACGCTAGGCCCCGTTTCGGTTGCAATCGACGCCAGTCAATCAACGTTTCAGTTCTATTCAAACGGAGTTTATTACGATGAAGAGTGCAAAAATGGGGATGATAATTTGAATCATGCCGTTTTAGTGGTTGGTTATGGATCAGAGCCGGATGGAACGAAATATTGGCTCGTTAAGAACTCTTATGGTACAGAATGGGGGTTAGGCGGTTATATTAAAATGGCTCGAGATAAAGATAATCATTGCGGGATTGCTACAGCTGCGTATTATCCGTTAGTTTAAAGTTGTGACAAATCGAAACAACCTAATCCGAATTTCTTATCGTTATTTGAAGAGATAATAAACTTCTTCTGTAAATTTGCTTTGATTTCAAAAGATTCGTTATTTCCAATATAACCTAAAATTGAGAAAAAAATTTTTGAGGTTAAGTCATCTGTCAAATAAAATTTTTTTGTAGTAAATTTTTTTAAATTGGAATAAAAATATATCCTATAAAAAAAGGAGTAAAGTACGATTCAAAATTGCTAAACAAACAGAAATAATTAAAATAAAATAAAATAAATGGGTCGCGTGCGACTCGAATTACGCAACTTCGACAAGACGTTGTTGTTGTTATTCTCGATATCAAAACGTGGTGAATATGTGTTAATAATAAACGTTTCAAGTTCGTTATTGCATCAGATTTAACGTCTTTATTAATTAAAAAAAAATAAAATTAATTTATTAAAAAAAAAAATACGCCATCTATTAACGTCATTAAACAGTAAGTAAAACAACATCGCAAGTTATGTCATACTAAAAATGAATAAAAATATACTTACGACGGTGCCCCCTTCGTTTAATGCATGCCTATACGGATTGGTGGCTTGTTTAAGGAACTCGTTACGAAGAACTAATCTTCTTTTAGCTTTTTCTTCTAAAATTTTGCGCTGTTCTGGTGAGACGTTATAATGTTGTTCGGCCATTTTTTTTTACGAGAAATGTCACTGATGTGATGTGAAGGTGGTTTCAATCGATTAAATCATTTTAAATAAATCAATTAATTAAAATATTTATTTATATCTAATTATTAATCGAAATTAAGTTTTAGATTAATTTAAGCCAATAATTTCGATAACAAAATTAATTAGAATAAATTGTGATTAGAAATCATTTTTGACGAGTCGATAAAAACGAAATCTACATCAAAAATTTTTAAAATAAACATAAAAACCGATAAACTTATCTCATTTCGCAGTCAAATAAAACTTTAAACTGAACTTTAATCCGAATAAGGAATAAGACGAGAAAATTCTTTTCAAATCGGGTCGATTCTTATTGTTATTACCCCCACTATAAACCTGTAAAAGTCATGTGATGTTTGGCCTCCTGATGTAATAAATACCACTTCCTATTTCCCCGATTACTCAGTGCTCTTGTAAACGTTTTAAGTAAAACATATCGTCAAAAAATCGTAAGTAAATTAAAAATATTTCTAATTTAATCAGTTGGCGTAAACAATCGAATTGCGTTTTATTCAATGTCAAAGTGACGTTTAATTTTCTTTGTTTGACGTTTAATTTTTTTTAGGTTAGGAAAAATGAAGATTTTGCTAATTTTCGCTGCCGTTTTAGTTACGACCCAAGCTGTGTCCTTTTTCGACCTCGTCCAAGAACAATGGAAAGCATTTAAGGTAAATCTAACAAAAAATCTCCTCCAAAAAAAAACACAAAAAGATGGAGGATTCTTTTTTGGTTCATTTCCTTGTCTTTGTTTTATTTAGAATAATTTACGATGACTAAGTTGAGATAAGGCACTTGACTAAGCACAATAAACCACTCATGTTTATTTATTACGATTAATATTGATTATTTTCTTTGTTACTTATTAAACTTAATGGTTTTAATATCGATTAATGATTGTTAAAGATGTTGTTATTACATCATTCTTTGAATCATTTCTCAACTTAATTCTTGGAAGTTTAAATTAAATCAAGATTTAACCACAATTTTTTTAAAATGTCAAAGTTTCAAGTGACGATTTGAAATTAAAAAAGATATTTTTTAAAGTTACATCATCATTCCCACAAAGTAGCCAAACACAACCAACTTTACGAGCAAAGTCACGTAACCTTCAAAATGAAACTAAACAAATTCTCATCCATACTTTAAATGGATTTAATCGCACTACCGGCTATAAAAGTGCTGCATATCAAGCAGATCAAGATGAAGCGCCCAGAAGACTTGAAACGGCTTCCAGTATTAAACCATCTGGAAGTATTTCAAGCTTTGTAGATGCAATATCAAGTCTGTTGGAAGCATTTTGCATCTTCTTGAAGCAGTGCCAAGTCTTCTAGAGGCACTTCAAGTCTTTTGGAAGTATTTCAAATCAGCTAACGGTAATAACAAGTCTTCTGGAAGCATTTTAAATGTTTTGGATGCAGTTTCAAGTATTTTGGAAACATTTCATGTCTTCCAAACACAATTTTAAATGTTTCGGAAGCATTTCAAATTTTCTGGAAGAATTAGAAATATTCTGGTAGCAGTATTAAGTCTTCTAGAAACAGTATTAAATCTTCTGGAAGTATTTCAAGCTTTCTAGATGCAATATCAAGTCTTTTGGAAGCATTTTGCATCTTCTTGAAGCAGTGCCAAGTCTTCTAGAGGCACTTCAAGTCTTCTGGAAGTATTTCAAATCAGCTAACGGTAATAACAAGTCTTCTGGAAGCATTTTAAATGTTTTGGATGCAGTTTCAAGTATTTTGGAAACATTTCATGTCTTCCAAACACAATTTTAAATGTTTCGGAAGCATTTCAAATTTTCTGGAAGAATTAGAAATATTCTGGTAGCAGTATTAAGTCTTCTAGAAACAGTATTAAATCTTCTGGAAGTATTTCAAGCTTTCTAGATGCAATATCAAGTCTTTTGGAAGCATTTTGCATCTTCTTGAAGCAGTGCCAAGTCTTCTAGAGGCACTTCAAGTCTTCTGGAAGTATTTCAAATCAGCTAACGGTAATAACAAGTCTTCTGGAAGCATTTTAAATGTTTTGGATGCAGTTTCAAGTATTTTGGAAACATTTCATGTCTTCCAAACACAATTTTAAATGTTTCGGAAGCATTTCAAATTTTCTGGAAGAATTAGAAATATTCTGGTAGCAGTATTAAGTCTTCTAGAAACAGTATTAAATCTTCTGGAAGTATTTCAAGCTTTCTAGATGCAATATCAAGTCTTTTGGAAGCATTTTGCATCTTCTTGAAGCAGTGCCAAGTCTTCTAGAGGCACTTCAAGTCTTCTGGAAGTATTTCAAATCAGCTAACGGTAGTAACAAGTCTTCTGGAAGCATTTTAAATGTTTTGGATGCAGTTTCAAGTATTTTGGAAACATTTCAAGTCTTCCAAACACAATTTTAAATGTTTCGGAAGCATTTCAAATTTTCTGGAAGAATTAGAAATATTCTGGTAGCAGTATTAAGTCTTCTAGAAACAGTATTAAATCTTCTGGAAGTATTTCAAGCTTTCTAGATGCAATGTCAAGTCTTTTGGAAGCATTTTGCATCTTCTTGAAGCAGTGCCAAGTCTTCTAGAGGCACTTCAAGTCTTCTGGAAGTATTTCAAATCAGCTAACGGTAGTAACAAGTCTTCTGGAAGCATTTTAAATGTTTTGGATGCAGTTTCAAGTATTTTGGAAACATTTCAAGTCCTCCAAACACAATTTTAAATGTTTCGGAAGCATTTCAAATTTTCTGGAAGAATTAGAAATATTCTGGTAGCAGTATTAAGTCTTCTAGAAACAGTATTAAATCTTCTGGAAGTATTTCAAGCTTTCTAGATGCAATGTCAAGTCTTTTGGAAGCATTTTGCATCTTCTTGAAGCAGTGCCAAGTCTTCTAGAGGCACTTCAAGTCTTCTGGAAGTATTTCAAATCAGCTAACGGTAGTAACAAGTCTTCTGGAAGCATTTTAAATGTTTTGGATGCAGTTTCAAGTATTTTGGAAACATTTCAAGTCTTCCAAACACAATTTTAAATGTTTCGGAAGCATTTCAAATTTTCTGGAAGAATTAGAAATATTCTGGTAGCAGTATTAAGTCTTCTAGAAACAGTATTAAATCTTCTGGAAGTATTTCAAGCTTTCTAGATGCAATATCAAGTCTTTTGGAAGCATTTTGCATCTTCTTGAAGCAGGGCCAAATCTTCTAGAGGCATTTCAAGTCTTCTGGAAGTATTTTAAGCTTTCTAGATGCAATATCAAGTCTTTTGGAAGCATTTTGCATCTTCTTGAAGCAGTGCCAAGTCTTCTAGAGGCACTTCAAGTCTTCTGGAAGTATTTCAAATCAGCTAACGGTAGTAACAAGTCTTCTGGAAGCATTTTAAATGTTTTGGATGCAGTTTCAAGTATTTTGGAAACATTTCAAGTCTTCCAAACACAATTTTAAATGTTTCGGAAGCATTTCAAATTTTCTGGAAGAATTAGAAATATTCTGGTAGCAGTATTAAGTCTTCTAGAAACAGTATTAAATCTTCTGGAAGTATTTCAAGCTTTCTAGATGCAATATCAAGTCTTTTGGAAGCATTTTGCATCTTCTTGAAGCAGTGCCAAGTCTTCTAGAGGCATTTCAAGTCTTCTGGAAGTATTTTAAGCTTTCTAGATGCAATATCAAGTCTTTTGGAAGCATTTTGCATCTTCTTGAAGCAGTGCCAAGTCTTCTAGAGGCACTTCAAGTCTTCTGGAAGTATTTCAAATCAGCTAACGGTAGTAACAAGTCTTCTGGAAGCATTTTAAATGTTTTGGATGCAGTTTCAAGTATTTTGGAAACATTTCAAGTCTTCCAAACACAATTTTAAATGTTTCGGAAGCATTTCAAATTTTCTGGAAGAATTAGAAATATTCTGGTAGCAGTATTAAGTCTTCTAGAAACAGTATTAAATCTTCTGGAAGTATTTCAAGCTTTCTAGATGCAATATCAAGTCTTTTGGAAGCATTTTGCATCTTCTTGAAGCAGTGCCAAGTCTTCTAGAGGCATTTCAAGTCTTCTGGAAGTATTTTAAGCTTTCTAGATGCAATATCAAGTCTTTTGGAAGCATTTTGCATCTTCTTGAAGCAGTGCCAAGTCTTCTAGAGGCACTTCAAGTCTTCTGGAAGTATTTTAAGCTTTCTAGATGCAATATCAAGTCTTTTGGAAGCATTTTGCATCTTCTTGAAGCAGTGCCAAGTCTTCTGGAAGTATTTTAAGCTTTCTAGATGCAATATTAAGTCTTTTGGAAGCATTTTGCATCTTCTTGAAGCAGTGCCAAGACTTCTAGAGGCACTTCAATTTCCAGATGTAGTATCAAGTATTTTCAAACATTTCAAATCATCCAGAAACAATGTCAAATATTTTGAAAATATTTCAAATTTTCTGGAAAAATTACAAATCTTCTGGCAGCAATATTAAGTCTTCTGGAAACAGTATTAAGTCTTCTGGAAGTATTTCAAGCTTTCCAGATGTAATATTAAGTTTTTTGGAAGCATTTTGCATCTTCTTAAACTAGTGCCAAGTCTTCTAGAGGCAATTCAAGTCTTTTGGAAGCATTTCAAATCAGCTAAAAGTAGTAACAAGTCTCTTGGAATCGTTCTAAACGTTCCAGATGCAGTATCAAGTATTTTCAAACATTTCAAATCATCCAGAAACAATGTCAAATATTTTGAAAATGTTTCAAATTTTCTGGAAAAAATACAAATCTTCTGGCGGCAATATAAAATCTTCTGGAAACAATATTAAGTCTTCTGGAAGTATTTCAAGCTTTCTAGATGCAATATTAAGTCTTTTGGAAGCATTTTGCATCTTCTTGAAGCAGTGCCAAGTCTTCTAGAGGCAATTCAAGTCTTTTGGAAGCATTTTAAATTAGCTAAAAGTAGTAACAAGTCTTTTGGAATCGTTCTAAACGTTCCAGATGCAGTATCAAGTATTTTCAAACATTTCAAATCATCCAGAAACAATATCAAATGTTTTGAAAGTATTTCAAATTTTCTGGAAAAATTACAAATCTTCTGGCAGCAATATTAAATCTTCTGGAAACAGTATTAAGTCTTCTGGAAGTATTTCAAGCTTTACAGATGCAATATCTGGCCTTTTGGAAACATTTCGCATCTTCTAGAAGCAGTGTCAAGTCCTCTAGAGGCACTTTAAGTCTTCTGGAAGTATTTCAAATTTTCTGGAAGAATACAAATCTTTTAGCACCAATATTAAATCTTCTTGAAGCAGTATTAAGTCTTCTGGAAATGTTTCAAGCTTTCCAGATGCAATATCAAGTCTTTTGGAAGCATGTTGCATCTTTTTGAAATAGTGCCAAGTCTTTTAGAGGCACTTTAAGTCTTCTGGAAGTATTTCAAATCAGCTAACAGTAGTAACAAGTCTTCTGGAAGCATTTTAAATGTTTTGGATGCAGTTTCAAGTATTTTGGAAACATTTCAAGTCTTCCAAACACAATTTTAAATGTTTCGGAAGCATTTCAAATTTTCTGGAAGAATTACAAATCTTCTGGCAGCAATATTAAGTCTTCTGGAAACAGTATTAAATCTGGAAGTATTTCAAGCTTTCTAGATGCAATATCAAGTCTTTTGGAAGCATTTTGCATCTTCTTGAAGCAGTGCCAAGTCTTCTAGAGGCAATTCAAGTCTCTTGGAATCGTTCTAAACGTTCCAGATGCAGTATCAAGTATTTTCATACATTTCAAATCATCCAGAAACAATGTTAAATATTTTGAAAATGTTTCAAATTTTCTGGAAAAATTACAAATCTTCTAGCAGCAATATAAAGTCTTCTGGAAACAGTATTTAGTCTTCTGGAAGTATTTCATGCTTTACAGATGAAATATTAAACCCTTTGAATGCATTTCGCATCTTCTAGAAGCAGTGTCAAGTCCTCTAGAGGCACTTTAAGTCTTCTGGAAGTATTTCAAATTTTCTGAAAGTATACAAATCTTTTGGCACCAATATTAAATCTTCTGGAAGCAGTATTAAGTCTTGTGGAAGTATTTCAAGCTTTCCAGATGTAATATCAAGTCTTTTGGAAGCATTTTGCATCGTCCAGTAGCTATGTCAAGTCTTCTAGAGGCACTTCAGGTCTTCTGGAAGCATTTTAAATCAGCTAAAAGCACTAATAAGTCTTCTGGAAGCATCTTAAAGGTTCCAGATGCAGTATCAAGTATTTTGGAAACATTTCAAGTCTTCCAAATACAATTTTAAATGTTTCGGAAGCATTTCAAATTTTCTGGAAGAATTACAAATCTTCTGGCAGCAATATTAAGTATTCTGGAAACAGTACTAAGTCTTCTGGAAATGTTTCAAGCTTTCCAGATGTAATATTAAGTCTTTTGGAAGCATTTTGCATCTTCTTAAAGCAGTGCCAAGTCTTCTAGAGGCACTTCAAGTCTTCTGGAAGTATTTCAAATCAGCTAAAAGTAGTAACTAGTTTTCTGGAAGCATTTTAAATATTTTGGATGCAGTATCATTTCGTTGTCTTTGTTTTATTTAAAATAATTTACGATGACTAAGTTGAGATAAGGCACTTGACTAAGCACAATAAACCACTCATTTTTATTTATTACGATTAACATTGATTATTTCCTTTGTTATTTATTAAGCTTAATCTTTTTAATATCGATTAATGATTGTTAAAGATGTTGTTATTACATCATTCTTTGAATCATTTCTCAACTTAATTCTTGGAAGTTTAAATTAAATCAAGATTTAACCATAATTTTTTGACGATTTGAGATTAAAAAAGTTATTTTTTAAAGTTACATCATTCAAAAATCTACGAAGACGCCACCGAAGAAAAATACCGCATGAAAATTTTCATGGAAAACTCCCACAAAGTAGCCAAACACAACCAACTTTACGAGCAAGGTCACGTAACCTTCAAAATGAAACTAAACAAATACTCCGATCTTCTCCACCACGAATTCATCCATACTTTAAATGGATTTAATCGCACTACCGGCTATAAAAGTGCTGCGTATCAAGAAGATCAAGATGATGGCTCAACTTTTATCAAGCCCGCGAATGTTGCGATTCCAGAAAGTGTTGATTGGAGGAGTTTGGGGGCTGTAACCGAGGTGAAAGATCAAGGTCATTGTGGCTCGTGTTGGGCTTTCAGTTCAACCGGGGCTTTGGAAGGGCAACATTTCCGAAAAACGGGACAAATGGTTTCTTTGAGTGAGCAAAATTTGGTTGATTGTTCAGGAAAGTATGGAAATAATGGGTGTAATGGGGGTTTGATGGATAATGCGTTCCGTTACGTCCGAGATAACCACGGAATTGACACCGAAAATACTTATCCTTATGAAGCTGAAGATGATAAATGTAGATATAACCCGAAAAATTCGGGGGCTACCGATAAAGGATTTTCGGACATTTCTTCCGGGAGTGAAGAAGATTTAACAGCTGCTATAGCGACAGTTGGGCCAATTTCCGTTGCTATAGACGCTGCGCATGAATCATTCCAATTTTATTCAGAGGGGGTTTATTATGAGCCACAATGCAGCTCGCAAGAATTAGATCATGGGGTATTAGCTGTTGGATATGGAACAACCGATGCGGGAGAAGATTATTACATTGTTAAAAACTCATGGGGAACAACTTGGGGGGATAAAGGCTATGTTAAAATGGCTAGGAATAAGAACAATCATTGCGGGATTGCCACCCAAGCTAGTTACCCTCTCGTTTAATTAATAATTTATTTAGTATTATAAATATTTTTCTAAGTTCAAACTTCTTAAAAAAAAATGTATTATAATGACCTATTTTTGTGAACACGGCTGTGTCATACAATTTCTGTTTTAAGATTTCTCTTGTAAATTTGTAAGAATAAAAAAATGATTTCATTAAAAAAATAATAAATCATTAATACAAAACAAACCTTTATTTACTTGCACATCCACATCATCTATTATTTTTAAGGGGTTCGATGGATTCTTGGTCTTGATTGAAATACGGTCGTGTAACATTCACAATCGATATGATCCGGTAATGTGATGTCTTAAAAAAATAAATGAGATTAATTTTAATTCTATTTTTATTTAAATGAAAAATGTTTGAGTTTGCTTCTTTATCTTATATTAAGGTTATTAATTTTTAATTTTATTACATCACTTATCTGATATATTTGGTGGTTTTTATGATCTGCAGAAACGAAATTATCACCAAAAACTTTCAAAAGACTTGCAATACTGAAAGTAGAATTGATATTGCTTGTATATGACTTGATGCTGCTTTCAAAAAACTTGGAAGATTTGATACCGGTTTTAGAAGACTTAAATAGCTTCCAGGAAATTTGATACTGCTTTCAAATGACTTGATACTGCTTCTAAAAATCTGGAGATGTTTCTACAAAACTTGAAATACTTCTAAAGGCTTGAAATGCCTCTGGAAGTATTAGTACTGCTTCCAAAAGACTTAAAATGTATTCAGAAGACTCGATACTGATTTTGAAGACTTGGAACTACTTCCAACAGACTTGAAACTATTTCCAACAGACTTGAAACTATTTCCAACAGACTTGAAACTACTTCCAACAGACTTGAAATGCTTCCAAAAGATTTAAACTGTTTCCAGAAGACTTGCAATACTTCCAGAGGATTTGGTACCGGTTCTAGAGGACTAGAATTGCATCCAGAAGACTTGATATTGTCTCTGGAAGACTTGGTACTGGTTCCAAAAGACTTGAAATGCTTCCAAAAGATTGGCAATACTTTAGAAGATTTGATACTGGTGCTAGAAGACTTGAATTGCTTCCAGAAAACTAGATATTGCGTCTGGAAGACTTGGTACTGCTTCCAAAAGACTTGAAACTGCTTCCAAAATACTTAAAACTGCTTCCAAAAGACATGAAGCTGCTTCCAAAACACTTGAAGCTGCTTCCAGAAGATTTGATACCGGTTCTAAAAGACTGGAATTGCGTCCAGACTTGATATTGTCTGTGGAAGGCTTGGTACTGCTTCCAAAAGAATTGAAACTACTCCCAACTGACTTGAAATGTTTCCAAAAGATTTAAACTGCTTCCAGAAGACTTGCAATACTTCCAGAAGATTTGATACCGGTTTTAGAAGACTGGAATTGCGCCCAGAAGACTTGAAACAGCTTCCAAAAGACTTGAAACTGCTTCCAACAGACTTGAAACTGCTTCCAAAAGACTTAAAACTGATTCTAACAGACTTGAAATGCTTCCAGAAGAATTGAACTGCTTCCAAAAGATTGTCAATACTTTAGGAAGATTTGATACCGGTGCTAGAAGACTAGAATTGTTTCCAGAAGACTTGATATTGTCTCTAGAAGACTTGGTGCAGCTTGCAAAAGACTTGAAGCTATTTCCAACAGACTTGAAACACTTCCAGAAGAATTGAACTGTTTCCAACAGACTTGAAACTGCTTCCAAACGACTTAAAACTAATTCTAACAGACTTGAAATGCTTCCAGAAGAATTGAACCGCTTCCAAAAGATTGTCAATACTTTAGGAAGATTTGATACCGGTGCTAGAAGACTAGAATTGCTTCCAGAAGACTTGATATTGTCTCTAGAAAACTTGGTGCAGCTTGCAAAAGACTTGAAGCTATTTTCAACAGACTTGAAATACTTCCAGAAGAATTGAACTGCTTCCAGAAGACTGGCAATACTTTTATAAGATTTGAAATCGGTGCTAGAAGACTAGAATTGCTTCCAGAAAACTAGATATTGCCTCTGGAAGACTTGGTACTGCTTCCTAAAGACTTGAAACTATTTCCAACAAACTTGAAATGTTTCCAGAAGACTTGCAATACTTCCAGAAGATTTGGTACCGGTTCTAGAGGACTAGAATTGCATCCAGAAGACTTGATATTGTCTCTGGAAGACTTGGTACTGGTTCCAAAAGACTTGAAATGCTTCCAAAAAAATTGACCTGCTTCCAAAAGATTGGCAATACGATGACTTGAAGCTATTTTCAACAGAGTTGAAATACTTCTAGAAGAATTGAACTGCTTCCAGAAGACTGGCAATACTTTTATAAGATTTGAAATCGGTGCTAGAAGACTAGAATTGTTTCCAGAAAACTAGATGTTGCCTCTGGAAGGCTTGGTACTGCTTCCAAAAGACTTGAAATTATTTCCAACAAACTTGAAATGCTTCCAGAAGAATTGAACTGCTTCCAGAATAGTGGCAATACTTTTTGAAGATTTAATACCGATGCTAGAAGACTAGAATTGTTTCCAGAAGACTTGATATTTTATCTGGAAAATTTGGTACTGTTTCCAAAAGATTTGAAAGTACTTCCAAAAGGCTAGAAATGTATCCAAAAGATTTAAACTGCTCCCAGAAGACTTGCAATACTTCCAGAAGATTTGATACCGATCCTAGAAGACTTGATATTGCCTGTGGAAGGCTTAGTACTGCTTCCAAAAGATTTGAAATTACTTCCAAAAGACTTGAAACTACTTCCAACAGACTTGAAACTACTTCCAAAAGACTTGAAACTGCTTCTAAAAAACTTGAAACTACTTCCAAAAGACTTGAAACTGCTTCCAAAAGACTTGAAACTACTTCCAACAAACTTGAAATGTTTCCAAAAGATTTAATCTACTTCCAGAAAACTTACAATACTTCTAGAAGATTTGACACCGATTCTAGAAGAGTGGAATTGCGTCCTGAAGACTTGATATTGTCTCTGGAAGACTTGGTACTGCTCCCAAAAGACTTGAAACTATTTCCAACAGACTTAAAATGCTTCCAGAATACTTCACATTGTTTCTGGAAAATTGAAAATTCTTACAGATGATTTGGTACTGCGTCTAACTTGATATTGCTTCCAAAAGACTGACTACTGCTTCTAGAAGGCTAAAAATTAAGGCAAAAACAAGATATTGTTGATAAATTATTTGAATTTGTTTTAAAAATACTAATTATTATTGGACAAAATGCAATATCTTGACGCAAGGAGTCCAAAAATCCAACTGAGACGTTCTATACTTTGGGGGGTAAATACCATCTTTTAATTTTGTCTGCAGTGCACTACTTGCAGCCATGAAAATAATTTTGTCATAAAGATAGCTAAAAACAAGAATAAATTACGTACCTCTCGCTGCGTTCTCATGTTCAACCACTCCGCAACCTTAAGTTTATGAGAGATTCACCAAATTTACGAATGCCATATGTATCTAAGACAATTATTCTGAGCTTTCTATATACAATGAGATGTACGCATATAGATAGCAGTACCAAGTCATCTGCAATCATATCAAGTCTTTCAGAAGCAATGTCAAGTGTTTGGGAAGCATTTCAAATTTTCTGAAAGAATTACAAATTTTCTGGCAGCAATATTAAGTCTTCTGGAAACAGTATTAAATCTTCTGGAAGTATTTAAAGCTTTCTAGATGCAATACCAAGTCTTTTGGAAGCATTTTGCATCTTCTTGAAGCAGTGTCAAGTCTTCTAAGGGCACTTCAAGTCTTCTGGAAGTATTTCAAATCAGCTAAAAGTAGTAAAAAAAGTCTTCTGGAAGCATTTTAAATGTTTTGGATGCAGTTTCAAGTATTTTGGGAACATTTCAAGTCTTCTAGACACAATTTTAAATGTTTTGGAAGCATTTGAAATTTTCTGGAAGAATTACAAATTTTCTGGCAGCAATATTAAGTCATCTGGAAATAGTATTAAGTCTTCTGGAAGTGTTTCAAGTTTTCTAGATCGAATATCAAGTATTTTGCATCTTCTAGAAGCAGTGTCAAGATTTCTAGAGGCACTTTAAGTCTTCTGGAAGCATTTCGAATTAGCTAAAAGTAGTAATAAGTTTTCTGGAAGTATTCTAAATGTTTCGGATGCAGTATCAAGTATTTTGGAAATATTTCAAGTCTTCCAGAAGCAATGTCAAACGTGTTGGAAGCATTTCAAATTTTCTAAAAAAATTACAAATCTTCTGACAGCAAATAAATCTTCTGGAAACAGTATTAAATCTTTTGGAAGTGCTTCAAGCTTTCCAGATGCAATATTAAGTTTTTTAGAAGTATTTCGCATCTTCTAGAAGCAGAGTCAAGTCTTAGAGGTACTTCAAGTCTTCTGAAAGCATTTCAAATCAGCTAAAAGTAGTAACAAGTCTTCTGGAAGCATTTTAAATACTCCAGATGCAGTATCAAGTATTTTGGAAATAATTCAAGTTTTTCAGAAGCAATGTCAAATGTTTTGAGAGCATTTCAAATTTTCTGGAAGAATTACAAATCTTCTGGCAGCAATATTAAGTCAACTGAAAACAGCATTAAATCTTCTGGAAGAATTTCAAGTCTTCTAGAGGCAATATCAAGTCTTCTGGAAACAGTATTAAGTGTTCTAGAAGTGTTTCAAGTCATGAAGTCTTTTGGAAGCATTTCGCATCTGCTAGAAGCAGTGTCAAGTCTTCTAGTCTTCACTTCAAATCTTCTGGAAGCATTTCAAATCAGCTAAAAGTAGTAACAAGTCTTATGGAAGCATTTCTCATCTTTTTTCATATTTTGGAAACATTTCAAGTCTTCAAAATGTAATATCAAGTATTTTGTAAGCAAAAAATTTAATATCAAGAAATTAATTAATCAATATTTACGTAGTAATTTTAATTTTCTCGGGTTTGGTATAAGTAAATATCAAAAATTCGTTATTTGACTTCAATTAAATCATAAAATTCACCAGAAATATCAGAATCTATCTACCAAAACTCATACTTCAATAAAAATTGATGTAACATTACCTGATTTACAACAATTCGTGGCGATTAATTCAACAGCCGATCGAAATAAATCTTCATCTCGGTTCTTACGTGAACTAAAAACACGATTAATAGTCACTAGGAAAGAAAAAAAGTATAAATAAAAATTTAAATATCTAAATGAAATTGGACGTCTAAATTTCAACAAAATTCGATACCTTTCATAAACGATTTTATGATGATGATTTCCTTTGTCGGTTTTGAAAATAGTTGGACAACCACAATTTCTGCAATGATTCTCAACGAATTCTTGCATCTGTACGATACAATTACAATCAAACTTTTGATTATTTATACATTTTTCATTCTTTTTATGATTTTCTTTTCGTTTTTGTCTGTGACAGTCGCGTTTATTAATGCAAGAACAATGAATTGGGTCATAGATAATTGGGGGAGATGGATCGTATCTATCACGATAATTATTTTTTTTATTTTGAGTCGATTTATTTTTCGAATCAACTTTAGCAAAAACATTTTGATCTTTTAATTCTTTTATTTGGTTTTGATCGTTTAATTCATTTTGATCTTTTAATTCATTTTGATCTTTTAATTCATTTTGATCTTTTAATTCATTTTGATCTTTTAATTCATTTTGATCTTTTAATTCATTTTGATCTTTTAATTCATTTTGATCATTTTCATTTTGATCATTTCCATTTTGATCATTTCCATTTTTATCATTTCCATTTTTACCATTTCCATTTTGACCATTTCCATTTTTACCAATTCCATTTTTACCAATTCCATTTTTACCATTTCCATTTTTACCATTTCCATTTTTACCATTTCCATTTTTACCATTTCCATTTTTACCATTTCCATTTTGATCATTTCCATTTTGGTCATTTCGTTTTTTATCTTTCACTTCCTTTTTATCATTTTTATCTTTTCCATTCTTCCTATTCTTCCTTTCCTTTTGAACAATCTTCTCAAGAGAATCCTTAACAACAACATTTTTATTCTCATTCGCAATTTCTTTATCAATTTCCTCGACCGTCGTTAAAATCGCATCCAAACCATGTTCAATGTTCCCCTCTAAATCTCCATCATCTCCTCCGGTACAAAACGATTTAATCGTAATCTTCTTAAACGGCATAACCGGCTGACACAAACAAGCAAGAGAAGAAGCCTCAAATTGCCCACTTTGTTTCTCATAAGTTCTCAATTCCGTTCCGTTTAACTTCTCATCAAACGGATCATCAATGTCGATTTCCGGCTCGATATAATCAATTTCAACGTCTTCATGAACTTGGCAATCGATGTTGCAAGTACCGGCCATCGCTGTTAATTTCCCATCCAATTCTTTAATAATCAACTCTAATTGTTGCTTGATATCGCTGGTATCATCAACAATTTTGATTTTATCCAAAATCACGTTGTAAAGTCGACTTTTTTTGGCTAATTCTCTCAAGACGTCATCGTTAAATAAACTGTACATTGCTCCATTGAGATAAGGGACGCAATGGTCGTATTGAGTCAGCAATTTTATCAACATCTCCAAGAGATAATTTGAGATGTTCCTCATTCCAAAATGCGTCTCTTTGTGTAAGCATAAATTCATGAACAAAGCGCAAGTATATTCTAAGCAATAATCGCTTAATTTATCGTGTTTATTACTTAAAAATTCCACCAAATACTCGGGAAGACCACTTTCAATCATAACGAGCCTCATTTTGCTTCTTAAACTTAGTTTTTGCAACGTCACCAATAAATGTTCTTTGGTCGTCTCGCTTATTCCGATAGAATTCGTTTGAGAATTTCGTCCGCAAATTAACGGAATGATGGAAAATCTAATCGTACGATCATCTTGGCATAAATAATCCCTTCCTAAAGTACACGAAGAGATCGCATTTAACAATCTAGCTATACCCTCTTGGAGAAGATTCGGGGAATTCTCCGACAATAAATACAATTTAATTAAAGATGATTCGTTGTTTTTGCCTTCGTTTATGCTTAAATTTCCGTGCAATCCCAACAAATCGGATTTTGCTAAATTCACGATCGTTTTGTTTCGATCTTCCGGAGATGTTTTGGTTATTTGCTACAAAAGTCGAAACATAAAAAAAATAATAACAAATAAAATACTCACCCATCGAACAGCTTGTAACACCGTCAACTTAAAATCGTAATTATGCGTTTTCAAATCATACTTAATCCTTTTATAATCAAACTGAATATATCCAATCGTAGCTTGTTCCGGATTCGAAGCCCCAATTTGATCCTCTTTACTTTTCTCCCCAATCTCGTCAAAATCAACCAAATCAATCTGAAGCGACTCATCCTTTTGGCTCGCATTCTCAACCTTTTCCGACGTAACCTGTCTCAAAGGGAACGAATTCCTATTATCTTCTTCGACTAATTCTTGAATATGCTTTTTTTCGTCGAAAGCATCCGGATCGATAAAATCGCTGTCTTCGTCGATTTCCCCCTCGAGCACTTTGTTCTCGATTATATCGGATATCGATTTAAATTCGGTTTCCTTGACACCGCCGTTGGTAATAACTCTATCTTTCAAAAGCATGTTTTGATTCAGGTTTGAGTCTTTTTGTTGATGCTCGTCCTTTTGGTTTCGTTCATCCTGTTTTGGTGGATTCTGATTCGAATCTTTCTTCGATGAAAAAGTTACGGACGGTTTTGTCATTGCTAATCGGTTTTCGGATTCTGGGATTGATGTGTCCGAGACGGGGGTCAAATCGTTGCAGTCTTCGCAGGGGAAACAATTTTCTTTGATTGTATCCATCGCTTTAACAAAGAATAAAAAGAATTTAGAAGATTAAAAAAAAATGTTTAGTATCTTTTTGTAAGTGACATTGTCATAATGAAATAATTACTTGAGGTTATCACATTTCAATCTCACTTACAATTTTCGCCATTCTCGGGGGAGTTATTACTATCACTCGAACATACCGCCACATTTGAAACATCATCAATTTGGGATTGCGATAACCTTAGTGTCATCATTCTGGCTAGCATGTCCGCAAATTCATTGACTGTGTTGTCTATGAATTTTGGTTTATCTTTCATTTCGTCTTCAGATTTATCAACTTTATCGGTATTAAACGATATTGAGCGTTTTACTTTGATTTCATATTCTTTTTGTGTATTACCTTTATTTTCGTCGATTTCTTCTTCATTTAAATCGCTTTCAACATCATTTTGAACGATCGTTTCGTTTATATGATCAATTTCTGTATCTTTTAGACCAATCTCTTCATTTTCTTCCTCACAATGACAAATAATATCAACATCCGCGGGAGCTCTCGTCACCGTCACGGTTTCAGTTACTTCCGGTTTTAGGATCAAAATTTGAGCGATTGCGGTTCGGATCGGTGGATATCCCAATTGTTCGGTTTCGCCAAGAAAAATTTCGCATGTTTTATTTAAATTTTGACCTTCCAAGAACTAAAATTTAAAAAACATTATCTCGACTTAACTTAACTCGTTTTAAACTCACCAAAAAAATCGTTTTCAAAATTCCAGCAATCGTACCATGGTCTCTAAATCAAAAAAATTAATTATCTTCAAATTAACGTAAAAATGAAAAACTTACAATTCGTGACTTTCCATGTTGCGGTTTTAAATGAAAGTGGTACCGAGTGGATCCATCGGAGCTCTTGGCTCATCCTAGTACCGGGATCGATTCGAAAATCGCTAAATGACACGCAACCTCCCGCCAAACAATTCTACTTTGACAAGATTCCATCAAAATCGATCACTCAAAACGCGATTTTGACACTTTTAATTAAAATTAAACGGTTTAAGGTCGTTTGCGCTGTAAGTCGATTCAACACGATCGCAGGAATACACGTGGGGAAAATCTTACTTTTGCCTTGGGTCATTTCCATATTCGAACGACTTTTCAGTGTATATCACGCCAGAAAGATTAAAATAACTTTGCATATTATGCGGGGAAGGAAATTTGTTGGGTAAATTAAGTGGAAAATATAAAAAATTATTCAGAGGAGGCGATTTTTATCTAAAATTAGTACAGAAATTTTTTAATTAAGGTTTTTGATTTATCCAAATATAACATGAACTTTTAATTAACTATGTTGATTCACATTGATATAAAAGTTTCCTGTTTGTAACAATGCTAAAAGTGGATAAGCCGAGGTCGCTTGCGGCCGAGACTTTGCATCAGTACCATATTGACGTAAAAAGTATGTAACCTGTTTATAAAGATTGCAAAAGTGAGTAAGCCGAGGTCGCTTGCGGCCGAGGCTCTGCATCTATACCATATTGACACGAAAAGTAAGTAACCACTTTACAACGATGGCAAAGGTGAATAAGCCGAGGTCGCTTGCGGCCGAGGCTCTGTATCTATACCATATTGACACGAAAAGTAAGTAACCACTTTACAACGATGGCAAAGGTGAATAAGCCGAGGTCGCTTGCGGCCGAGGCTCTGCATCTATACCATATTGACACGAAAAGTAAGTAACCACTTTACAACGATGGCAAAGGTGAATAAGCCGAGGTCGCTTGCGGCCGAGGCTCTGCATCTACACCATATTGACACGAAAAGTAAGTAACCAGTTTACTTAGTTGTCTTGAATCTCTTTCTCTACCTCTTGTCATTTTATTTAATAAATCTTTAACGGAAGGTACGTTTCCCACTAGTTCCTGCCCGGCTTGTACGATCGCAGATGTTACCCATCTTTTATGTGAACCACTTTTTACGGGAGTATCCCTTCTAACAGTCGGACAATATAAGTTATAATAATACTGAAATGTCTCAAAAAAACTGGCGTACAAGGAGTTTACATCATTCAAATTCACAGCAAGGAGAGAATCCCAATCGAACAAAATTAGTTTATGATTTAAGAAAGATAAATTATTATAGGAAAAATCTCCGCTTAGAAATGGAAACCGTTCGGTTGGAATCCTCAATTTGCAAACTTTGAGCAGTATAGACCAAGGAGCAGAGAAAATGGTCTGCTATATTTCCGTCAAAAACATCAAAAGAACATAAAGACGGCGATAAATTTGTTACAATATAGTCAAGTGTTGACCTACTTACTGCTTCATTTAAGTTACAACAAATTCTAGTATATTTCGTCGTATCTCCGCGCAGTTCATAAGAATGAAACAAATCGCCGAGGATTTTAGATTCCATAGTATCATTGTTTATATCAACATTCAAATCCCCGCAAAGCACGACAAAATCATTATTACAATACAAAAACTCCAGCATTGAAGCTAAAATATCTATAAAAGCGTCAAAGCAACTTGAGGGAGGCCTATAAACACAAGCGCAAACATAACTCTGATTTGAGTGTTTAAACCGGATCGCACAGCACTCAAACAACATATCCTTAGCGAATCTATCCAACTCAACTGAGTTCACATAAAAGTCAGATCTCGCGAGTATAAGAGTACCACCATGCGCTCCAGCAGAACGAGAATAAATACTTACAAGCTGGTAACACGGTACATTAATGGCCTTCTGTGCAGCAGACGTCGCCCAATGTTCGCTAATACATAAGATATGTGGGGCATGTTCAATAGTTAATAATTCTATTTTGTTAAACTTATTAAAGATCGACTGAACATTGACATGCAGAAAGTTAATTTTTGCTAGTTGCGAGCACCGAGAACTCCGCCACCGTGAAAAGACGAAATTTCACAAGTCCCAATTTTATCGCCCTTGGAAAGGAGATTGCCCTAACGTCCCTGAAGCACCCCATTCTCTTATAACCTATTTTCGACAACTATTTGACATGGACATTATAAGCAATATAGTTGATTATACCAACATATATGCAGTACAATGTAATCCAGCAAAACTCATTGCTGTTTCAGTCAATGAAATTGAACAATTCTTCGGCTGCTGCTTTTTTATGTCAATTTATGGATTACCGAGAACGGAAATGTATTGGAATTCAAAGACAAGGGTGTCTGCTGTTGCCGATACCATGAGTCGTACGCGATGGAGAGACAAAATCAAAAATACATTTTATTAAAAATTTACAGGCCAATACAACAAATAATGCAGAAGTGACCGATAAATTACAAAAAATTAACAAAAAATAAGACCCATTCTGGATAAATTAGTGAAAAATTTTAATCGCATTCCAATGTCGGAACACGTGTGTGTTGACGAGCAAATTATACCGTTCAAAGGAAGACATAGGCTAAAAAACTATGAAATATCCACAACATATAAAAAGTGATATGGTTAATAAAATGAAAATTTAACATATATACGTATAACCCTAAATAACCATTATAAGAAACTTAACGAACTCAACATTAAACTTTATAAATGCTACCAGGATTTAAATAATCAATATCATTACATTGAAATCGAAGAAATTATCAAAGAAGCTAAATTACATGATACAATAATTCTTAATGAAATTCACAAAAAGAAACTGAAAAAACTAAACAAGTTGAGAACAGAGAAAGAAAGAGAAAAGAATAAACATCAAACAAACAAACTAGGAGAAATTCATAATTTTTTTCCCAAAGTAACAAATACTTCAAACGTGATTTTCACAGAACAAGAAAGAAGATTAATGGAAAAAGGTCTGAAATATGCTCCAAAAAGAGAAATTAACCTTCCAATACTGGCAATGGAACTTCAGGCAGAACAAAAAATTATTATAAACATCAAGCGGAAAATTAAAGAAAACGAATTAATAGTTACTCCTGCAGACAAAAACGCAGGAATGATAATTTTAACCAAAGATCTCTACATAAATAAGACTGAAAGCTTTATGAAAGACAATAACTTTAAAACTATCAATAAAAACCCCACAAACAATTTTCACAAAAATGTAAAATCAATAATTAAAGAAAACAAAACGACAATAACAGAAATCGGAGGTACCTTGACCAGCCTGTTGCCTATGAATCCGCAAATCCCTAAATTGTATGCACTACCTAAAGTTCACAAAAATGGATTACCAATAAGACCCATTATAACCTCCATTGAATCCAGCACATACAAACTCGCAAAACTTTTACAAAAATTTATAATAAATAACATCCATTTTAAACCAAAATATACCATAATTAATCGTTACCAACTTCCTGATTTAATTGATAAAATACAGCTACCAGAAGGTTTCAAAATGATCTCATTTGATGTCAATAACCTATATGCAAACATACCCATAACCGACACGATAACGATATTAGAAGAAATATTAAAGACTGACCTCAAAAACAAAGACAAAACTCGCTCCATCTTAACGCTATTAAAACTATGCTTAGAACAAAATTTTTGTATCTTTAACGATAAATACTATCAATATCTAGATGGATTACCAATGGGATCACCATTGAGTAGTGTGATGGCAGATATTTTCATGGACAACCTAGAGAAAAATCAAATTATGTGTGTCAAAAACCCTTATAGAGACGATATTATCCTATGGACAAGATACGTGGACGACATTTTAGTACTGATTAAAGACGACCAACATATTAATAATCTTCATAAATATATTAACAGTTTACACCCCAATATTAACTTCACTATCGAGACTGAAAACAATCAAAAATTAAATTTCTTAGACTATACACTACGGCATTCAAACAACAAAATTAAATATAACATCTACAGAAAACCTACACAAACTAGTACTACCATCCCATTCGATTCTCATCATGATGAAACTCATAAAATGGCAGCATACCGGGCTTATATACACAGAGCTTTCCATTCAAAATTGGAACAACAAGACCTAGAAAAAGAGATCGAAATTATCCACCAAATTGCAAGCGAAAACAGTTTCCCACCGACATTTATCCAACGAATATTTTCGAAAATACAAAACAAATATAATCAAGAAACAACTTCCCTATCCGACCGAAAACCTGATAAACCAACAACGTACAGATCCATAACTTACCCAGGAGAAATATCCCATAAAATCAAGAAAATGTTCCATAAGTTCAACATAACAATGACATTTAAAAACAAAAACAATCTGAAGGCATTATTAGTTAATAACAAAAACAAGACTACAACTCTCGCTAAAAGTGGCATATACCAATTGCAATGTGGGACCTGTTCAGCCACATACATAGGTGAAACGGGGAGAAAT
This sequence comes from Onthophagus sagittarius, assembly GCA_036711965.1. Taxonomy (NCBI): domain Eukaryota; kingdom Metazoa; phylum Arthropoda; class Insecta; order Coleoptera; family Scarabaeidae; genus Onthophagus; species Onthophagus sagittarius. The sequence goes on along the minus strand of JASERS010000010.1, from coordinate 16,243,338 downwards.
CCAAACAAGGCTTATAGAACATAAAAAGAGTTCAAAATCGGCATTCGGAAAACATCTAATTTTCAACAAGCACGAATTTGACGAAAATAAAAATATTAAATTACTACACCAACTTAATAAAAGCAACCTTATGGAAATAATGGAAATGTACGAAATCAACAAGTTTATTGAAATTAACAGTAATATTATAAGCCTTAATGAACAAATTATCCCGACCCAAGCAGCCACGGAGGGAGAAACGGTCGAGAGGATGGAAGCGACTGAAGTTCCAACCTCTGAGGCTGATGATAATACTGTCATCAACCTCGACGCCGACCCCAGAACCCCGGTTTCGCCCCAAGAGTTGGATGAGTCCATACTGGACACACCCTCGCCCAAATCAGCACCAGCTGGTGAACTCGCCTCGTCGGAATGACCGGAACAGGTGACGTACAGAGGGTAGGGGACTTAAGGGTGGTGCAGTGCAACCTACATCATAGTAGGGCAGCAACTGCCACCCTTTGTCGCCACCTTGATATGATGAATAACACTATTGCACTGATCCAAGAACCTTGGGTTTTCAAATCCAAAGTTTGCGGTCTCAGTGGCTTAAGTGGTTCTATTTTTAGCTGCCCTGCCAGCAACAAAGTCAGAACTGCCATTTACGTACCAAGGCACGTAAACGCTTACCTGTTGCCTCAGCACACGGGTAGGGATGTTACGTCGATTAAAGTACGATGTACCATTAATCGGAAGGTTAAGGAAATTACGATGGCATCAGTTTACCTGCCGTTTGAAGACCAGCCTCCATCGCTAGGGTTGGAAAGGCTGGCCGAGGACGCTAGAAAGGGTAACTGGAATCTTGTCATCGGATGTGACTCCAATGCACATTCTACTGCTTGGGGTAGCGCTGATGATAATGGAAGAGGTAAGTCCCTTCTTGAATTCATTTTTAGCAGTAATTTAGATATACTTAATCGAGGCTCAGAGCCGACCTTTATAACAGCTAGAGGTCAATCAGTTATTGACATCACTCTCGCTTCGATGAGTATCTCGACCTCGATCCGCAACTGGACTGTTTCTGACGAAGTTTCAATGTCAGACCATAGGTGGATCACGTTTGATCTTGGTACCTTAAAGATTGGAAAGAACCTAAAGCGTAACCCCAGAAGGACGGATGTGAACGAGTTCAGATCTATACTAACTGGGAGTTTGAACGAAATCGGTTTGCTTAAGATAACTAAAAGCTTGGAGGTTGAGGAGTATTTAAATACCATTTGCGACTCCTTAATTAAAGCTTATAGAAAGGCCTGTCCTCTTCGACCTGAGACCGTTTCGGGGCGTGCTACCGTTTGGTGGTGCCCCGAACTCGGCAAGCTTAAACATGAAGCAAGGATAACCTTTAATAGAGCTAAAAACTCAAAATTAGATTCCGACTGGAAACTTTACAGAGGTAAGTTAGCGGAATTTAAAAAAAAGCGTTCGTCATAGGAAGCGAGAAACGTGGAGGAAATTCTGTGAAGAAGTTTCCTCCTGCAGCGAAATGTCTCGCCTAAATCGGGTAATTTCATCTGACCCTGAACGACGAATTGGCCTATTAAAAAAGGCTGACGGTTCTTTTACCGAAAACCTTTTAGAGAGTCTTCATCTATTAATGGAGGTGCATTTTTCAGGTTCCAGAAGTCCCATGTGTTCACTTCAGGGCACCAACCATGAACCTACTGCAGATGATTGGATCTTAGCCGAAGAAATTTGCAGGGAGGAAAAGATACGGTGGGCAATTAATAGTTTTTCGCCGTTCAAAACACCAGGACCAGATGGTATTATACCAGCCCTTCTACAATGGGGCTTGGAGGATCTTGTACCACACCTGGTGAGAATTTTCCAGGCCTGCCTGGCGCTACACTATATACCCAATCGGTGGCGTGAGGTTACGGTGAACTTCATACCTAAACCGGGTAAGTTAGATTATTTCACACCGAAATCGTTTAGACCTATCAGCCTCTCCTCTTTTCTTTTGAAAACCTTGGAGAGGCTGTGTGATCGCTATATTAGGGATTTCTGTCTTCCAAATGCACCAGTAAATCCTAATCAGCATGCCTACACTCAGGGCAAGTCCACACTAACAGCTCTTCACTCGGTGACCAGTTTTGTTGGTGGGGCGCTGGACTCAAAGGAGTCCGCCCTTGGTGTGTTCATAGATATAGAGGGAGCTTTTGATAAAACAACTTTCTCTGGTATTAACGATGCCTTGCTTGAGCATAAAGTTCCACCGACTCTTTGCGGTTGGATTGAGAACGCTCTCAAGCATAGGATAGTTAAGATTAGGGCTGGCGACGTCAGTCTTCATGGAGGAGTTACTAGAGGCTGTCCACAAGGAGGTGTACTCTCCCCATTGTTGTGGAATCTCACCCTGTATAGCCTCTTGAAATCCCTCGCTAAAGCCAACTTCACAACAGTAGGTTATGCAGATGATCTAACCATCCTTGTCAAAGGTAAGCACATAAATGTACTTTTTGATAGGATGCAGGTGGCTCTCAAGTTGATTGAGTCTTGGTGTGACCGACAAGGGCTCTCTGTGAATCCTCGGAAGACAGAGTTGATTCTTTTCACACGATTGAGGAAGGTTGGCAAGCCCAGTTTGCCATCCCTTGCTAATACTCCATTAGTTTTGTCAAAAGAAGTCAAATATTTGGGCATTATACTTGACAACAAAATGACATGGAAGGCTCACCTAGACAATAGAGTTAAGAAAGCGTATGTTGCATTCAGCCAGTGCCGGAGGACTATAGGTAAGACATGGGGGCTGTCACCTAAAACTGCCCTCTGGATCTACACAGCTGTAATTCGACCTATGCTTACGTATGGTGCAGTAGTCTGGTGGTCAAAAACCTTAAAATTTATTTCCACTGCTGCACTAAATAAAGTACAGAGACTTGCGTGTTTGTATGTTACAGGTGCGCTGCGATCTACCCCCACCGCAGCCATGGAAAATATGTTGAACCTACCGCCACTTCATTTGTTCATACAAGAAGTGGCACTGGTGACCATGTTTCGACTGCGTACAGCAGGAATCCTTATGGGTGAGAGAAACAGTAAAAATGCCGTACTCTGGAATGAAATGGTCGGTTACTCGCCAATTCTGGAACGTAAGACGGATTTCATACCCCTACAACACATTTTTACTAAGAGTTATCTCACCTACCCAAGTTCCACAGAAGTAGAAGTAAATAAAAGTAACAAAATCTACACTGATGGTTCAGTTAGTCGGGAAGGAGCTGGAGCTGGAGTTTTCTCGTACGATCTCCAACTCCATATATCTACTCCTTTAGGTAAAGGTACCACCGTCATACAGGCAGAATTAATCGCCATTCTACTTGCCGCTGACTTTATTGTCAGATCCAACTTGCAAGGTAAGACTTTCACAATTTATACTGACAGTAGAGGATCCATTTCAGCCCTGAGTAGAGTAACTATTACCTCAGGACTTACCATGGACTGTCACCTAACATTGGAGAAGGCCGCAGCACACAACTGTGTTTCACTTCAATGGATAAAAGGACACTCGATCTGTGCAGGTAATAAGCACGCTGATAGGCTTGCCAAAAGAGCTGCCAAGCGAGCTATCTGTTCACCTGAACCGTTAATCGCTCCGTCCGTATCAACTCAAATTGAGCTTATTAAAGATTTCACCCACAGGAAATTCACAGACTGGTGGGATAGGACAAAGGGCTGCTATTTGTCTAAAGAACTGTTGCGTTATCCTTCAGCAAAGACAACCTTGTCCTTCGTAAGACTCGGTAGAAGCGCCCTACGTATTTTAACGGGACTCATCATGGGTCACTGTAAGGTAAACAAGCATCTCTACAACCTTAAGCTTGCTACTAATCCCCTCTGTCGCTTTTGTCAAGAGAGCGAGGAGACTGTTCGACACATCTTGTGTGAATGCCCCACTCTACAAGACCTCAGAATGAGAGACTTTGGAGAGGAATGGCCGAGCACAGATGGCATCAGGAACACACCTCTGAGCTGTATCCTAGCCTTCGGAAATTCCTTAGGCTGGTTGATGTAGCCGGAGAGAGTGTAGGAGGATGTACAAGGGGCCCGTTGGGGCCTAGGTGCTGTATGCTTTAACGTACCCTCCGCTTTCCTACATACATACATAACTCAGACTGTTATTAAGTTCTTTTATGGTAAACATTTCTGATTGTTGACCTCAGCTTTGATCGTTAATTTGTAATTCTCTCGGAATACTGGAAATAACTTTTGAATTAGTTTTGTCAATTCCTTTCTTACGAGTCTCCCTTGTTTGCACATTTTCCTCCACACTAATATGCTTTCGTCTGAATCTCCGCATCTTTCCTTTTTTGGCTATGCAGTTCGCTGTTTCTTGGGGTATTATTATTATGATTTATTATAATTAACAGCCTTTTTTCTAAAAATATAATATTTAATAAAATATGTCTCCACTTGAATGCCTTGCCCAGGATTTTTAACGACAGAATTAAATCTTTGTTTAATTAATTTATGAATTAATTAAATTAATAGATTAAAATAAATCCCTTTTTTATAATTAATTCTTATTAAAATTACGCAACACACATAGAAGTTGCGCGAATTTGGTTGTCTATCTATGAATAAAATGTTTTTTTAAAATCTTTTTTAATATTTAAAAGTTATAAATTTGATTATAACTATTGATAGTGACATTCTTAAGATTGTTAAAAGGTTATTAAAAATTTCTGTCACAAATTAATAGTTGCAATAATGTAAAATGATAATTATTTATTAGTCAAGGAATTTTTTACCATACAATTAAATCTTGCAATTAGATCAGAATAAATTAGAAAAAATTGTACAAGGTAATACCAACAATAAGTGATATGTGATTCCGTCTTCTAGCAAGATTAATCTCATTAGTTTTGCTTTGCTGAACAACACCTACTTCTTATTATATTACAATAAAGTAAACGTAAAAGGATCCCGACGAGTTTAAGGCCATCTAAACTTATTATTATTCATTCATGACGCAATGTGTATAATAAATCTTAAAAGTTGTCTTAACAAAAAATGAACGGAGGAAATAAGAAATAAATTTGTAATAATGGAAAGTTGATTGATCACTTGGTCGAAAATAACGAAATTAAATAAACTAATTCAGGTTTAAAAGAATAAGAAAAATGTGTGAAATACAGGAAATGATTAATTGATATGTTTCGAATAAAAAGAACTCCGTTTCCGATACGATCCAAACTACTTTCTCCACGCGAATTTAAATCATTAAACTTCTCCTAACAAATATCAACGTTAACGAATAAACCTTGTTTCGTAATCTTAAGCACACGCCTAAGTATCTACTTATACGTAACGAAAAACTTTTTTTTTGAGTGTTGAACAAACTTGTCTCGATCATTAACTTCGTCACAATTGTGAAAACAAAATCTAAAAAGCGAACGTCGCTTTCGAATTTATTAATAATTCTATTTAATTGACAATAAAAATTAATCCTTTGCTTTTCCGTTTAAATAAATTAACTGCGGGCAATTAAGATTGTTAATATTTGGTTTCTTCTTCGACATTTTATTTTCAAAATACTTTCACTGCGTTGGTGCATTTGAGTCCTTCATTTTTGTTAATAAATTTACATTTCACATCGATTTAATATGTAAATTGTTTCAGGCAAAATTCTTATAAAACCATAAATATTAAAAACCGAAACCCCCTTTATTTGAATTTTCTCTAAAGATCGGTTTTAACATTTTCAATATTTATATATACAATAAAATTCCGCTAATTAAGAATTTGCAACAATAAATTTTGATCTTGGACTATTTGGGATTTCCCACACATCTCTTAGGGTGATTAAGAAGTTGTTTAAACTAAAATTAATTGAAGACTGCTTTTGGGTTGTTAGATACTGCTTATCCAACACAATTAAAGCTTGTATGTGGTTGGCGAATAGAGCCTAGATAGTATTTTCACAACTCAATTATTGCTTGTATGAGATAAACTAGAGGTGGCAGAAAACTAAAAGTATGTTTAGAAGAGTAATACTGCTGATATAAGTCCAAATATTACTTCCAGAACACAATTATTGCTTGTATGTGATGAATTAGTGATAGCAGAAAACTAAAAGTACCCATGGAAAATTAAATATTGGAAATAGAAGCTTAGATATTGCTTCCAGAATACAATTACTGTGTGCATAAGATTAAAAAGTGGTGGCAGAAGACTAGATACTGCGGTTAAAAGTTTGATACTAAATCCAGAACATGATTAGTGCTTGCAAATGATTAAATAATGGTGGCAAAAGATTTGATATTGTCAATAGAAGCCTATATAACAAGTGTATGTGATTAAGTAGTGATGGTAAAAGATCAAAAGTGTGCTAGAAAGGCTAAATCAGAAGCTTCCAGAACACATTTATGATGTGCATAAAACTAAATAGTGGTGGTACAAAGCTAAAAGTTTGTTCAGAAGACTAAATACTGATGATATAAGTTAGATATTACGCCTAAAATACAATTACCGCATGCATATGATTAAATAATGTTGGCAAAACGCCATAGACTGTGAAGAAAAGTCTAGATATTGCTTTCAGAATACAATTATTGCCAGCATTGGATTAAATAGTCATGTCAAAAGATAAGATATTGCCAATATAACCTCTAAAAACCAAGATACTGCAAATAGAAATCTAGATATTGCTTCCAGAAGACAATTACTAATTGCATAAGATAAACTAGTGATGGCATAAAACTAAAAATTTGTTCAGAAGATTAAATATTGGTGAAATTAGTTAGATATTACGTCCAAAACACTATAACTGCCTATATATGATTAAATAGTGATGGCAGAAGAATAAATACTGCTGATAAAAGTTAGATATTAAATCCAGAATACAATTAGTGCTTGCAAATGATTAAATAGTGGTGACAAAGGATTTTACATTGCCAATAGAAGCCTATATAACCTCCAAAAGACAAGATACGTCGAATGGAAGTCTAGATGTTACTTCCAGAATACAATTACTGTTTGTATGTGATTAAATAGTGATGGCAGAAGATCAAAAGTGCGCTAGAATGGCTAATTACTGGTATCAAAAGCTTAGATATTGCTCCCAAAACACATTTATTGTGTGCATAACACTAAATAATGGTAGTACAAATCTATAAGTTTGTCCAGAAGACTAAATACCATTAATATAAGTTAGATATTACATCGGAAACACTTACTGCTGGCATATAATGAAATAATGATGGCAAAATGTTAGATATTGCTAATAGAAGCTTATATAACCTCCAAAAAGCAATACACTATGAAGAGAAGTCTAGATATTTCTTTCAAAATAGAATTACTGCTTGTATGTGATTAAATAGTAATGGCAGAAGATCAAAAGTGCGCTAGAATGGCTAATTACTGGTATCAGAAGCTTAGACATTGCTCTCAAAACACATTTATTGTGTGCATAACACTAAATAATGGTAGTACAAATCTATAAGTTTGTCCAGAAGACTAAATACCATTAATATAAGTTAGATATTACATCGAAAACACTTACTGCTGGCATATAATGAAATAATGATGGCAAAACGTTAGATATTGCTAATAGAAGCTTGTATAACCTCCACACAGCAATACACTGTGAAGAGAAGTCTAGATATTGCTTTCAGAATACAATTACTGCTTGTATGTGATTAAATAGTGATGGCAGAAGATCAAAAGTGCGCTAGAATGGCTAATTACTGGTATCAGAAGCTTAGACATTGCTCTCAAAACACATTTATTGTGTGCATAACACTAAATAATGGTAGTACAAATCTATAAGTTTGTCCAGAAGACTAAATACCATTAATATAAGTTAGATATTACATCGAAAACACTTACTGCTGGCATATAATGAAATAATGATGGCAAAACGTTAGATATTGCTAATAGAAGCTTGTATAACCTTCAAAAAGCAATACACTATGAAGAGAAGTCTAGATATTGCTTTCAGAATACAATTACTGCTTGTATGTGATTAAATAGTGATGGCAGAAGATCAAAAGTGCGCTAGAATTGCTAATTACTGGTATCAGAAGCTTAGACATTGCTCCCAAAACACATTTATTGTGTGCATAACACTAAATAGTGTTAGCACAAGTCTAAAAGTTTGTCCAGAAGACTAAATACTATTAATATAAGTTAGATATTACATCGAAAACACTTACTGCTGGATATCATGAAATAATGACGGCAAAACGTTAGATATTGCTAATAGAAGCTTGTATAACCTCCAAAAAGCAATACACTATGAAGAGAAGTCTAGATATTGCTTTCAGAATACAATTACTGCTTGTATGTGACTAAATAGTGATGGCAGAAGATCAAAAGTGCGTTACAATGGCTAATTACTGGTATCAGAAGCTTAGACATTCCTCCCAAAACACATTTATTGTGTGCGTAACACTAAATAGTGGTAGCACAAGTCTAAAAGTTTGTCCAGAAGACTAAATACCATTAATATAAGTTAGATATTACATCGAAAACACTTACTGCTGGCATATCATGAAATAATGATGGCAAAACGTTAGATATTGCTAATAGAAGCTTGTATAACCTCCACACAGCAATACACTGTGAAGAGAAGTCTAGATATTGCTTTCAGAATACAATTACTGCTTGTATGTGATTAAATAGTGATGGCAGAAGATCAAAAGTGCGCTACAATGGCTAATTACTGGTATCAGAAGCTTAGACATTCCTCCCAAAACACATTTATTGTGTGCGTAACACTAAATAGTGGTAGCACAAGTCTAAAAGTTTGTCCAGAAGACTAAATACTATTAATATAAGTTAGATATTACATCGAAAACACTTACTGCTGGCATATCATGAAATAATGACGGCAAAACGTTAGATATTGCTAATAGAAGCTTGTATAACCGCCAAAAAGCAATACACTATGAAGAGAAGTCTAGATATTGCTTTGAAAATACAATTACTGCTTGTATGTGATTAAATAGTGATGGCAGAAGATCAAAAGTGCGCTACAATGGCTAATTACTGGTATCAGAAGCTTAGACATTCCTCCCAAAACACATTTATTGTGTGCGTAACACTAAATAGTGGTAGCACAAGTCTAAAAGTTTGTCCAGAAGACTAAATACTATTAATATAAGTTAGATATTACATCGAAAACACTTACTGCTGGCATATCATGAAATAATGACGGCAAAACGTTAGATATTGCTAATAGAAGCTTGTATAACCGCCAAAAAGCAATACACTATGAAGAGAAGTCTAGATATTGCTTTGAAAATACAATTACTGCTTGTATGTGATTAAATAGTGATGGCAGAAGATCAAAAGTGCGCTACAATGGCTAATTACTGGTATCAGAAGCTTAGACATTGCTACCAAAACACATTTATTGTGTGCGTAACACTAAATAGTGGTAGCACAAGTCTAAAAGTTTGTCCAGAAGACTAAATACTATTAATATAAGTTAGATATTACATCGAAAACACTTACTGCTGGCATATCATGAAATAATGACGGCAAAACGTTAGATATTGCTAATAGAAGCTTGTATAACCTCCAAAAAGCAATACACTATGAAGAGAAGTCTAGATATTGCTTTGAAAATACAATTACTGCTTGTATGTGATTAAATAGTGATGGCAGAAGATCAAAAGTGCGCTACAATGGCTAATTACTGGTATCAGAGGCTTAGACATTGCTCCCAAAACACATTTATTGTGTGCGTAACACTAAATAGTGGTAGCACAAGTCTAAAAGTTTGTCCAGAAGACTAAATACTATTAATATAAGTTAGATATTACATCGAAAACACTTACTGCTGGCATATCATGAAATAATGACGGCAAAACGTTAGATATTGCTAATAGAAGCTTGTATAACCTCCAAAAAGCAATACACTATGAAGAGAAGTCTAGATATTGCTTTCAGAATACAATTACTGCTTGTATGTGACTAAATAGTGATGGCAGAAGATCAAAAGTGCGTTACAATGGCTAATTACTGGTATCAGAAGCTTAGACATTCCTCCCAAAACACATTTATTGTGTGCGTAACACTAAATAGTGGTAGCACAAGTCTAAAAGTTTGTCCAGAAGACTAAATACCATTAATATAAGTTAGATATTACATCGAAAACACTTACTGCTGGCATATCATGAAATAATGATGGCAAAACGTTAGATATTGCTAATAGAAGCTTGTATAACCTCCAAAAAGCAATAGACTATGAAGAGAAGTCTAGATATTGCTTTCAGAATACAATTACTGCTTGTATGTGATTAAATAGTGATGGCAGAAGATCAAAAGTGCGCTACAATGGCTAATTACTGGTATCAGAAGCTTAGACATTCCTCCCAAAACACATTTATTGTGTGCGTAACACTAAATAGTGGTAGCACAAGTCTAAAAGTTTGTCCAGAAGACTAAATACTATTAATATAAGTTAGATATTACATCGAAAACACTTACTGCTGGCATATCATGAAATAATGACGGCAAAACGTTAGATATTGCTAATAGAAGTTTGTATAACCTCCAAAAAGCAATACACTATGAAGAGAAGTCTAGATATTGCTTTCAGAATACAATTACTGCTTGTATGCGATTAAATAGTAATGGCAGAAGATCAAAAGTGCGCTACAATGGCTAATTACTGGTATCAAAAGCTTAGACATTGCTCCCAAAACACATTTATTGTGTGCGTAACACTAAATAGTGGTAGCACAAGTCTAAAAGTTTGTCCAGAAGACTAAATACTATTAACATAAGTTAGATATTACATCGAAAACACTTACTGCTGGCATATAATGAAATAATGATGGCAAAACGTTAGATATTGCTAATAGAAGCTTGTATAACCTCCAAAAAGCAATAGACTATGAAGAGAAGTCTAGATATTGCTTTCAGAATACAATTACTGCTTGTATGTGATTAAATAGTGATGGCAGAAGATCAAAAGTGCGCTACAATGGCTAATTACTGGTATCAGAAGCTTAGACATTGCTCCCAAAACACATTTATTGCGTGCGTAACACTAAATAGTGGTAGCACAAGTCTAAAAGTTTGTCCAGAAGACTAAATACTATTAATATAAGTTAGATATTACATCGAAAACACTTACTGCTGGCATATCATGAAATAATGACGGCAAAACGTTAGATATTGCTAATAGAAGCTTGTATAACCTCCAAAAAGCAATAGACTATGAAGAGAAGTCTAGATATTGCTTTCAGAATACAATTACTGCTTGTATGTGATTAAATAGTAATGGCAGAAGATCAAAAGTGCGCTAGAATGGCTAATTACTGGTATCAGAAGCTTAGACATTGCTCCCAAAACACATTTATTGTGTGCGTAACACTAAATAGTGGTAGTACAAATCTATAAGTTTGTCCAGAAGACTAAATACCATTAATATAAGTTAGATATTACATCGAAAACACTTACTGATGGCATATGATGAAATAATGAAGGCAAAACGTTAGATATTGCTAATAGAAGCTTGTATAACCTCCAAATAGCAATACACTATGAAGAGATGTCTAGATATTGCTTTCAGAATACAATTACTGCTTGTATGTGATTAAACAGTGATGGCAGAAGATCAAAAGTGTGCTACAATGGCTAATTACTGGTATCAGAAGCTTAGACATTGCTCCCAAAACACATTTATTGTGTGCGTAACACTAAATAGTGGTGGCACAAGGCTAAAATTGTGTTCAGAAGTCTAAATACTGTTGATATAAGTTAGATATTACATCCAAAACAATTACTGTTGGCATATGATTAAATAATGATGGCAAAGCTCTAGATATTGCCAATAGAAGCCTCTATAACCTCCAAAAAACACTATACTACGAAGAGAAGTCTAGATATTGCTTTCAGAATACAATTATTGCGTGCATATAATAAATACTGATGACAAAAGACTAGATACTGCCAATAAAAGTCTATATAACCTCCAGAACATAAGATACTGTGAATAAAAGCCCAGATATTGTTTCCAGACACAATTATTGGTAGCATGTGATTAAGTAATGTAGGCAGAAGACTAAAGGTGCATTAGGAAGGCTAAATACTGATAATAGAAGTTTAGATATTGTTTTGAACACGACCAGGAAATTTTTATTGCAAACTTACGATTGTTTTGTTGCTTGGTGTGGCATATAGCGTTGTCTTATTGAAAATAAACATCATCTACATCAATATCTTCCAATTCCTGCCATAAATCATTAATCATATCTCGAGAACAATTCATTTATCATAAAAGCCTCATTTTCGAATAACTAAGGTCTTACGCACCGGTAGCCCAAAAACATTCTTAATGTTTTAATAAGCATTCTTGTATTTGCTCCAAGATTTTCAATGAAGCTTTTAACGTATTTCGAAGAAACAATCAACGAAGATACGACGTTGCATTTTCTTAGTCAAAAGATAACAATTTCAAAAATTGGATAAATATAAAGGGTTTTTATATTATCATTATAAGAATAAATATTGCTCGTGCAAGATTAAAAAAATGTTGATGCTATCTACACTTTGTTCGCAGAAGACTATTTATTGCTTATGAAATATTATTCATCATAAAAATAGTGACGATATAGCAAGGAAAGATATTTTAGATATATATTAGCAAATTATTTATTCAACTTAGACTATGTTCTAATAAATTATATAACTTAGGAGAATTTCAGTATAGATATTGAAATGCATGTAAAGGTTAATTCCTCGTAATGAACCAAATCCATTTTTCATTCAATAACAAATCGACACAAAACCCTGATTTCTAAATAAAAGGTTAATGCCGCGAAAACGATTAAACTAACTTTCTTATCTATTTGCAAAATTAACATTTCGTCGAGCCGTTAACCGCTTTACGTTTTAACGTGACTACGTTTTAGTGCTGATTTACGTAAGTTGGAAATTCCGTTAGGAAACCGTCGGGACCGAAGCAATGTTTCGATTTTCGCGGAAGACTGAGAAAAAGATACCCCAAAGAACGATTTTTAATTTTTTTTTTCCTTGGCGTTATGTCATAGTTAGTTTGCGTGTATTACGACATTTTCGCCACTTTCTATGTTATACTAATTTGAAACAATTAGATCATAAAGGTTTGTCCGAGTTGGACGTCAAAAAAAAGAAAAAGTTAAGTGAAAAATAATTAAATAAAATAAAGTAAAAGGTCGGGGAAAAAATCGAAGACGAAATAAGAAAAAGAAATTTAGTTCTAGGCCAGATATAATGTTAAGGTAGAGGTTAACAAGGTTTTAAAAAATGAATCCTTGATAGTAATTTTCCACGATCGAAAAATCGTTTTTAAAAATATCCCCGGTCGTATTAGCAAATATTTCGAAAGTATCCTTGATTTTCTTCGATCTAGTTTTATATTTGCGCGGCATTCCGCGTTTCATAATAAACGATTTAACGATTCATACACCACACTTCTCGCAGCTGCGAAACCGACTCATTTCAATTTGCTAAAAGAACCGTTCAAAACTTGAACACGCACTTTTCAAACTCTTTCGGTCTTTCATAAAACCTTACAAGGACTTGATAACTGTTATTGTTAGTGCCGATCGAGAACGTGGCCTAATTGAATTTATAATCGTATTGTTATTACTAAAAAAAAACGATTTTTTCTATTATTTTAAAAAGATATAACTGTATTAGTTGTTTTGAGTACGGTTCTGTTTCTCGTAGATGCTTTAAAGCTATAATCTTCCGACAGGTGAACGGATTGTTGTTTATCGTTATGTCACTGCCGTGAAAGTCTGCTTGGCAATGGCCTTCTGCTTCTAAATAAACTTCTTCTATTCCGTATTGCACATAATACAAGAATGTGTCAACTCGAATCTCTTCAATTTGAATTAATACGTTTACATTTTTGAAGGTAATTAATCTTTGTTAAGGGTCTCTTAAATATATATATGTAAAATTTAAAAAATAATAAAAATAATTTAATGTATAAAGTCTCTTATAAGACGCTACAATTTTCCAAAATGAACGATTTCGTGTTCCTTGTGTATCTTAATAAATATATAGTCTCCTATAAGACGATTTTATTTACACTTTGCGGGGGTCGTTTGCGGGCGAGGCGCACCATCTTTCAAAATGAACGATTTCGTCTTAATATTTCATATCGAGTGCCTCGCTCGCAAGCGACCTCGGCGATTTGAGGCGAAATCGTTCCTTGTATATCTTAGTAAATATATAATCTTCTATAAGACGATTTTATTCACACTCCGCCGAGGTCGCTTGCGGGCGAGGCGCTACAATCTTCCAAAATTAACGATTTCGTGTTAAAATTTCATATCCAGCGCCTCGCCCGCAAGCGACCTCAGCGATTTGAGACCAAATCATTCCTTGTAGATTTTGGTAAATATATAGTGTCCTTATAGGATGATTTTATTTACACTTTGCCGAGGTTGCGTAGCGGGCGAGGCGCACCATCTTTCAAAATGAACGATTTCGTCTTAATATTTCATATTTAGCGCCTCGCCCGCAAGCGACCTCGGCAATTTGAGTCCAAATCGTTCCTTGTATATCTTAGTAAATATACAGTCTCCTATAAGTCGACTTTAATCTCACTCCGCCGAGGTCGCTTGCGACCGACGCGCTACAATCTTCCAAAATGACCGATTTCATGTTAATGTTTCATATCCAGCGCCTCGCCCGCAAGCGACCTCGGCGATTTGAGACCAAATCGTTCCTTGTAGATTTTGGTAAATATATAGTGTCCTTATAGGATGATTTTATTTACATTTTGCCGAGGTCGCGTAGCGGGCGAGGCGCACCATCTTTCAAAATGAACGATTTCGTCTTAATATTTCATATCCAGCGCCTCGCCCGCAAGCGACCTCGGCGATTTGAGACCAAATCGTTCCTTGTAGATTTTAGTAAATATATAGTATCCTTATAGGATGATTTTATTTACACTTTGCCGAGGTCGCGTAGCGGGCGAGGCGCACCATCTTTCAAAATGAACGATTGCGTCTTAATATTTCATATCCAGCGCCTCGCCCGCAAGCGACCTCGGCGATTTGAGACCAAATCGTTCCTTGTAGATTTTAGTAAATATATAGTGTCCTTATAGGATGATTTTATTTACACTTTGCCGAGGTCGCGTAGCGGGCGAGGCGCACCATCTTTCAAAATGAACGATTTCGTCTTAATATTTCATATCCAGCGCCTCGCCCGCAAGCGACCTCGGCAATTTGAGGCCAAATCGTTCCTTGTATATCTTTGTAAATATACAAAGTCTCCTATAAGTCGATTTTAATCTCACTCCGCCGAGGTCGCTTGCGACCGACGCGTTACAATCTTCCAAAATGACCGATTTCATGTTAATGTTTCATATCCAGCGCCTCGCCCGCAAGCGACCTCGGCGATTTGAGACCAAATCGTTCCTTGTAGATTTTGGTAAATATATAGTGTCCTTATAGGATGATTTTATTTACACTTTGCCGAGGTCGCGTAGCGGGCGAGGCGCACCATCTTTCAAAATGAACGATTTCGTCTTAATATTTCATATCCAGCGCCTCGCCCGCAAGCGACCTCGGCGATTTGAGACCAAATCGTTCCTTGTGTATCTTAATAAATATATAGTCTCCTACAAGACGATTTTATTTACATTTTGCCGTGGTCGTGTAGCGGGCGAGGCGCACTATCTTTCAAAATGAAGGATTTCGTCTTAATATTTCATATCCAGCGCCTCGCCAATTTGAGGCCAAATCGTTCCTTGTATATCTTAATAAGTATATGAAGTCTCCTATAAGTCGATTTCATTCTCACTTCGCCGAGGTCGCTTGCGACCGAGGCGTTACAATCTTCCAAAATGACCGATTTCGTGTTAATGTTTCATATCCAGCGCCTCGCCCGCAAGCGACCTTGGCGATTTGAGGCCAAATCGTTCCTTGTATATCTTAATAAATATACAAAGTCTATCAACAAATCGTTCATCAACACTTGCTTACTTGTATTAACATAAAATGGTCAATCAATTTGGTTCTAGTGCCGCAAATGACCACGGCTTAATTAATCTAAACGTCCTTAAGAATTTCGGAGATTTCATTCTTACCTTGGCAATTATTCGAATTTTATCGTTATAATGTTAATATAATACATCAGCTGTAAGCCATTTCAGTTTAAGTCCAAAATTTTTAAAATCTTGTCTCTTTTAAAGCCTCAGCATATTTTATTTAAACGTCCTTGATAATTGTTCGGGCTTTTCATTTATATCGTGTTGAGTTTTTAGGTTTCAAAGGAATTCATTTCAGATAAGTCGTTATTCAATGAATCTATCTCTTCAATATAGAAATTGAGAATTGAGTAATAATCTAAGCTAGAAATGAATCTAGAACAGATTAAATCATTATGTAACGATCCTAAACTGTAACGATGAAATTGAAATTAAATAAAAAACGAAACAATAAGTTAATTTTCTTTAATGAGCAGAATTAAATTTAAGTTTGAAACAATCTCAAGGATAATTATCCGCGCTAAAATAGAAAATAAAATTTCTCAACTAGTCAACTGAGTCAACTAAATCAACCACGTGAAGACATTTAAAGAATCTAGTTTACGAGAGAAATAGAAATTTAATCGACTTCAAAGGAAAGTCAAAAATTGATATCTTAATGACTTCATAAATGTTTATTTAAAAGGTCAGAAAACGAATCTAAATTTAACATCTGACTTTCACGATTTTTGCATCAAAATAAGAATATTTTGATGCAAATATCCCTTAATTAATTTCATTTCGAAAATTTGAACAACTTCATTAAGAAATCCCTATTTCTTAACGGTTGAATTACCAAACTTATTGCAACACATAATTTACGATTAAATGACACTGCACCTGAATAATATTTCAACGCTTCTTGTTAGCTAGATGTGTACGTGTTTTTCTTAAAGTATTCATGTATTTATACGATTTTAAAATGATTTTATAATTAGCTCCGTAACGCAACCCAAGATATTTACACATAAGAAATAAGTAATTCTCACATTGCATTAAAACCTGATATCCGCGATTTTTTGAAATCCTCAAAATAAAAATGGACGCGTTTGCATCCATTAACCTTTAAGATTGAATGAAAAATTGGAAAATTTCTCGCGATAACAGTATATTTTGTTATAAGAATGTTCTCACGTGTGTTATATCACGCGAAATTTTATTTGGAACATATTTACAAATCCATCATTATCTTTCTATAAAAAAAAAAGTCAAAAGATGTTCACCTTAACGATGTGTCCTACATTACGTAACATATCGAGTTACCGAAAAAGAATGTATTGTGAGAGGATTAATAAGAATTTATTACATAATTTCTTATATAGGGTGATTCATTAATGTTAATTTTACTTTTACTGCTATTTAAATGTACAGAGTTGCCAAATTTGTTTGTAAAATGCAAAAGAGAAGGAATTATTCTAAAGCTAGAACTATCACTAGACCTAGAAGAGGAAAGTACTCTATTTTAGAAACTATTGCTTGTAGAGGCATTTGTTAAAGAAATTCCTTGAGATGCACGGTTAATCGTTCATATTATTCGTATTTGAAATATTAACACGAAAACGTTCATTTTGGAAAATTGTAGTACCTCGCCCGCAAGCGACCTCGGCGGAGTGAGATTAAAATCGTCTTATAGAAGACTTTCTACATTTACTAAGATACACAACGAACAATTTTACCTCAAATCGCCGAGGTCGCGTAGCGGGCGAGGCACTGGATATGAAATTTTAACACGAAATTGTTCATTTTGGAAAATTCTAGCGCCTCGCCCGCATGCGATCTCGGCGGAGTGAGAATAAAATCATCGTATCGGAGACTGTTTGTGTTTACTAAAATATACAACGAACGATTTTACCTCAAATCGCCGAGGTCGCGTAGCGGGCGAGGCACTGGTTATAAAATATTAACACGAAATCGTTCATTTTAGAAGATTGTAGCGCCTCGCCCGCAAGCGACCTCGGCGGAGTGAGATTAAAATCGTCTTATAGAAGACTTTCTATATTTACTAAGATACACAACGAACAATTTTACCTCAAATCGCCGAGGTCGCGTAGCGGGCGAGGCACTGGATATGAAATTTTAACACGAAATTGTTCATTTTGGAAAATTCTAGCGCCTCGTCCGCAAGCGATCTCGGCGAAGTGAGAATAAAATCATCGTATGGGAGACTTTTTGTGTTTACTAAGATATACAACGAACGATTTTACCTTAAATCGCCGAGGTCGCGTAGCGGGCGAGGCACTGGTTATAAAATATTAACACGAAATCGTTCATTTTAGAAGATTGTAGCGCCTCGCCCGCAAGCGACCTCGGCGGAGTGAGATTAAAATCGTCTTATAGAAGACTTTCTATATTTACTAAGATACACAACGAACGATTTTACCTCAAATCGCCGAGGTCGCGTAGCAGCCGAGGCACTGGATATGAAATTTTAACACGAAATTGTTCATTTTGGAAAATTCTAGCGCCTCGTCCGCAAGCGATCTCGGCGAAGTGAGAATAAAATCATCGTATGGGCGACTTTTTGTGTTTACTAAGATATACAACGAACGATTTTACCTCAAATCGCCGAGGTCGCTAGCGGGCGAGGCACTGGATATGAAATTTTAACACGAAATTGTTCATTTTGGAAAATTCTAGCGCCTCGCCCGCAAGCAATCTCGGGGGAGTGAAAATAAAATCATCGTATGGGAGACTTTTTGTGTTTACTAAGATATACAACGAACGATTTTACCTTAAATCGCCGAGGTCGCGTAGCGGGCGAGGCACTGGTTATAAAATATTAACACGAAATCGTTCATTTTAGAAGATTGTAGCGCCTCGCCCGCAAGCGACCTCGGCGGAGTGAGATTAAAATCGTCTTATAGAAGACTTTCTATATTTACTAAGATACACAACGAACGATTTTACCTCAAATCGCCGAGGTCGCGTAGCGGGCGAGGCACTGGATATGAAATTTTAACACGAAATTGTTCATTTTGGAAAATTGTAGCGCCTCGCCCGCAAGCGATCTCGGCGGAGTGAAAATAAAATCATCGTATGGGAGACTTTTTGTGTTTACTAAGATATACAACGAATGATTTTACCTCAAATCGCCGAGGTCGCGTAGCGGGCGAGGTACTGGTTATAAAATATTAACACGAAATCGTTCATTTTAGAAGATTGTAGCGACTCGCTCGCAAGCGACCTCGGCGTAGTGAGAATAAAGTCGTCTTATAGAAGACTTTTTGTATTTACTAAGATATACAACGAACGATTTTACCTCAAATCGCCGAGGTCGCTTGCGGGCGAGGCCCTGGATATGAAATATTAACACGAAATCATTCATTTTAGAAAATGGTAACGTCTCGCCTGCAAGCGACTTCGGCGGAATGAGAATAAAGTCATCTTATAGGAAACTTTATATACAGGGTGAGTCAATAGTGCGGGGACGGAAAATTGTGGCTTTACCGTTGAAAATAAAAATAATGTTTTTATGTCATCATACATTATTATCAAAGCTGCATCGATTAAAATTATTTTCAGCTATACAGGGTGTTTCATTATTCCAGGTCCGTATTCAACTTAATCTTTTTAAATAGAACTTATATTGGGAGTCGTGTTCGTCTTCACCACTATCTTCCATGTTCTGCTGAGTTTCCAGCCATCTTCTCTGTTGACGTTGTTTTTATATCGCTGGATTTCTATGGCTTCTCTTGTCAGCCGTTGATGATATTTATTATTCCTAGCCAGAACCTTTGCTTTGTCCAAGTCTATTCCGTGTCTCTCTGAATGGCAATGTTCTGTAATTGAATCTTCCTCAGCCACACATCCCTCTCGTGTTCCTTGATACGGCATTCGATGTTTCGTCCGGTTTGGCCAACGTAAAACTTCCCACGATTCCACGATAGTTCCTTTTAAAAGAGGTAGCTTGTCTTTGGCTATCGGGAATGTATTCCGAATTTTGGTGACCGTTTCGTATCGCACTCGTGGTGCGATACGAAACGTGTCGAATGGAAAATGTCGGAAAATGTCGTTTTCCTTAAGGTGTCTTGCAATTCGTTCCGTTACACCGGAAACGTAAGGAAGACAGATGAAACCAGCTGGTTCTGTACATGCTGCAGCTTCTTCTCCCTGCTTCCGCTGCTTGGTGGCTCGGTTGATGTCCTTTAAACTATATCCATTTTTCTGTAGTACGTTCCGTAGAAACCGTTCTTCCTTCTTTAGGTTATCTCCTTTACATATTCTTGCTGCTCTCTGAAACAAAGTGCGAATTACGGACCTCTTGTGTTGGGGTGATGGTGTGATGTTGCCTCTAAGTACCTATTGGTGTGGGTTTTCTTTCGATACACCCCCACTACACCCCCACTACACCCCCTTAGATGTATGGGTTTCCCTCCATACATCTAAGAAGGGCAACTGCTAGGCGGATTCTGTTCCCATGGTAAATTTGATCATGGGATGTTGAACGTTTAGATGACCTAGAAATTCTCTACCATGTTGTCATACCACAAACTACATATCGGAGCCATAGCTTTGGTTTCCATTGGCTCTTCTTCAGAGCATTTTCTTCGAACAATTCCATGTAAAAGTTAGCTATCACCGGCGACAAAGGAGATCCCATGGCCGCCCCCTCAAACTGTTCGTATGTTTACTTGTATGTCTTTCCACACTGTGTGGAAATCTGAAATTCGCGTGAGTAAAAAACCTTAGTTTCCTCACTTGTACTGTAATATACTCTTACGTCAAGCTTGAAAATCAAAGAATTTGGTACTATTAATGGTTGATATATTGTTATGGACAAATTGCAAACACACCAAAACTAACAATTAATTGTATTATCGTTTCATTTCCTATTAAAATGCAAATTTATAATAGTAAATTTGTGACATTTATAAATATCAGACGTTCAAATATAAATGGTGGATTGACAAAATATTAACCCAATTCCAAATGTTTTTAATTAATTTGGTTATTTTATTACTTTTTAATGTTTTGTTAACGCAGTTTTCGAAAAAATCTTGTTTGATACACGATAACAAAATTCATTTGCATTCTCGAACTCGTTCTCGAATGCAAAAGTGTCATTTCGCTATCCAGAATCAAAAATAACTATTCTCGCGCTCCGCGAAATCTATAAGAGGGCGATCAAATGTATATCAGGGATACAGTAGTGCTTGTGGTATTTGTTTACTCAACAACGCAAAGCAGGATACGTTCTTCGTTTATGGTGCTTTGTTGTTTTTTTTAATTTTGTTTAAAAAGGTAAAAACATCTTGAAATTTAAATTGGGGAAAACCGTGACTAAGAAGTGTATCCTTGTCGCCAAAAAAAACTAAATTGACAGTAAAAGACCCGGATTAACACTTTAACGCGAAGATAAATTTCGTTGTTTTCGACGTATTAAGAGATTTAATTTTTTTAGGATTACAAAATGCGAGAATATCAATCTGTATTGATACGGTTTCTGATAATCTCAACGTCCGCTGCATACCACTTCGACGACGACGTTTACGACTTCAAAAACCCGTATGACATTACTTTAAATTTTGTTTATTAACGTCCACAAATATTGAATCAACCCAACAATCCGATTTTATCTACGGGATTTGGGTAAAAATCATCAAAAAAAAAATCATTTGACTAAAAAAATTGTTTATGAATCAATTTTTAATAATTTTTTCTTTATTTTAGTCATGTCCAACCTAATTTTCCGCAATTCCGATCACAATCTTCATCTCAACATTTTCCATTTCAACCGCAATTTGATCCAGAAGCGTTTCAAACAACTCCGGATCCCGCTACTTTGGCGTGCGGAATCGCTCCGTCTTCGTGCCCACCATCCAGATATCGCAGCTTGGATGGTTCTTGCAATAACTTGAGAAACCCGGGACGTGGAATCCCACAAACGAGATTTAACAGATTGCTTCCCGCGAAATACGGAGATGGAATTAGTACCCCAACGAGGGCTCAATCAGGATATGAACTACCCCCCGCAAGAACTTTAAGTTTACTTTTATATCCTTACGATCCGGTTATAATCGATCCTGAATTTACAGTTGCCGCTATGCAATATGGACAAATTATTACTCATGATATGAGTATGACTGCTGGAAGCACACAAGCGCGTAAGTATTTTTTTTTAATTGAGAAATAAAGTTGAACAAATTTTAATCTTCAAATAATTATCCAAAATATTTCGATATAAAAATAAATCTTTTTGAAAAATAACAAAAAATTCGAATTGTGCTTATAAAAAGTGTTGATTTTCTGAAATTATTAACAAAAATTAAAGAAAAATAAAGTTTAAAGAAGAACATTTTCTTGTCATCACAATTATTCTAGAACTGGTGGGAAATTAGTTATAAATTCTTACCACAAACTTATAATATTCATAACTCCATATCCAATAGGATTTTAGATTCTCCATTTATTTAGGATTCTCCATATCCCCATTTCTTAAAAAACACCTTTAAAATAAACCTATAATAAGGATAGAGCAATATAATTTTAAATATTTTGTTGAATTTTGAAACCACAGTAACCTTTAAGGGATTTCTTTTATATAGCGGTGTACTCTGATGAATACCATCAAAAATTGATGGAATTTTAGAACTAGATGGCTTTCGAGAAAAAAGAATTGTTAGAATTTATAGGTATACACCACGTTTCCGGCTTGAATTTTTGGAACTCCTCTAAATTGTAATATAATTTGCACCATTTTTATTAAAGAATACGCTTTTTGAATTCAGTTTTGATACTGCCTCTAGGAAACTTGATACTGCTTCCAGAAGACTTGATAGTACTTCTAGAAGAATTGATACTGCATCCAGAAGACTTGATCTGCTTCCAGAAGACTTTGTACTGATTCTAAATGACTGTATACTGAACCCAGAAGACTTGATACTTCTCCTAGAAGACTTGATCTGCTTCCAGAAGACTTGATACTGCATCCAAAAGACTGAATACTGCGTCCAGAAGACTTGATACTGCTTCTGGAAGACTTGATCTACTTCCAGAAGACTTGATACTGCTTCTAGAAGATTTGATACTGCATCCAGAAGACTTGATCTGCTTCCAGAAGACTTGATACTGCTTCTAGAAGACTTGATACTGCATCCAGAAGACTTGATCTGCTTCCAGAAGACTTGATACTGCTTCTAGAAGACTTAATACTGCATCCAAAAGACTTGATCTGCTTCCAGAAGACTTGATACTGCATCCAAAAGACTGAATACTGCGTCCAGAAGACTTGATACTGCTTCTGGAAGACTTGATCTGCTTCCAGAAGACTTGATACTGCTTCTAGAAGACTTAATACTGCATCCAAAAGACTTGATCTGCTTCTAGAAGACTTGATACTGCTTCTAGAAGACTTAATACTGCATCCAGAAGACTTGATCTGCCTCCAGAAGACTTGATCTGCCTCCAGAAGACTTGATACTGCTTCTAGAAGACTTAATACTGCATCCAGAAGACTTGATCTGCTTCCAGAAGACTTTGTACTGATTCTAAATGACTGGATACTGAACCCAGAAGACTTGATACTGCTTCTAGAATACTTGATCTGCTTCCAGAAGACTTGATACTGCATCCAAAAGACTGGATACTGCGTCCAGAAGACTTGATACTGCTTCTGAAAGACTTGATCTACTTCCAGAAGACTTGATACTGTTTCTAGAAGACCTGATCTGCTTCCAGAAGACTTGATACTGCATCCAAAAGACTGGATACTGCTTCCAGAAGACTTGATACTGCTTCTGAAAGACTTGATCTGCTTCCAGAAGACTTGATACTGCTTCTAGAAGGCTTGATACTGCTTCTAAAATACTTAATCTGCTTCCAGAAGACTTGATACTGCATCGAAAAGACTGGATACTGCGTCCAGAAGACTTGATACTGCTTCTGGAAGACTTGATCTGCTTCCAGAAGACTTGATACTGCTTCTAGAAGACTTGATACTGCATCCAGAAGACTTGATCTGCTTCCAGAAGACTTGATACTGCATCCAAAAGACTGGATACTGCGTCCAGAAGACTTGATACTGCTTCTAAAAGACTTGATCTGCTTCCAGAAGACTTGATACTGCTTCTAGAAGGCTTGATACTGCTTCTAAAATACTTGATCTGCTTCCAGAAGACTTCATACTGCATCCAAAAGACTGGTTACTGCGTCCAGAAGACTTGATACTGCTTCTGGAAGACTTGATCTGCTTCCAGAAGACTTGATACTGCTTCTAGAAAACTTAATACTGCATCCAGAAGACTTGATCTGCTTCCAG
The DNA here is from genome assembly GCA_036711965.1 of Onthophagus sagittarius. Lineage (NCBI taxonomy): Eukaryota > Metazoa > Arthropoda > Insecta > Coleoptera > Scarabaeidae > Onthophagus > Onthophagus sagittarius. The sequence goes on along the minus strand of JASERS010000010.1, from coordinate 16,219,060 downwards.
AAGACTTGATCTGCTTCCAGAGGACTTGATACTGATTCTAAATGACTGGATACTGAACCCAGAAGACTTGATACTGCTTGTAGAAGACTTGATTTGCTCTAAAAATACTTAACATTGCTTCTACATGACTTGATACTGGTTTTAAACTTAATACTGCTTGCAGAAAGCTTGAAATGCTTTAAAAAACCTTGCAATCTTTCCAGAAGACTTGATACTGTATACAGAAGACCTGATACTATATTCAGAAGATATGATACTGCTTCTACAAGATAGATAAATCTTGATCCAGCTTCCAGATGACTTGATACTGGAATCAAAATTGATGCTGCTTACAGAAAACTTGATACTGCTTCTAGAAGACTTGATCTATTTCCAGAAGACTTAAGACTCTAGATGACTTAGCACTGGTATTAAACTTAATACTGCTTGCAGAGGGCTTGAGATACTTTCGAAAAGCTTGCAATACTTTAAGAAGACTTGATACTACTTCTACAAGATTTTATCTGCTTTGAAAAGACTTGATCTGCTTTCAGAAGGTTTGATATTGGCACTAGAAGACTTGATACTGTTTCCTATTCATCCCATTTCAGAGCCAGCATCTTGTGCGAACATTTTTTTGGAGATATTTTGAATTTTTTCAGATCTTCTCAAGCCCAATTCAAAATATTGCTTGAAGAAGGCTTCCAGAAAATTTGTAGTGCTTCCAAAAGTATTGATACTGCATCCAAAATACTGGATACTGCGTCCAGAAGACTTGATACTGCTTCTAAAAGACTTGATACTGCATCCAGAAGACTTGATCTGCTTCCAGAAGACTTGATACTGATTCTAAATGACTGGATACTGAAGCCAGAAGACTTGAAATTGTTTGTAGAAGACTTGATCCGCTTCCAGAAGACTTGATACTGCATCCAATAGACTGGATACTGCGTCCAAATGACTTGATACTGCTTCTAGAAGACTTGATTTGCTCCAAGAAGACTTAACACTGGTTCTAGACGACTTGATACTGGTATTAAACTTAATACTGCTTGCAGAAAGCTTGCAATACTTTAAAAAACCTTGCAATATTTCCAGAAGACTTGATACTGTATACAGAAGACTTGATACTATATTCAGAAGATTTGATACTGCTTCTACAAGACAGATAAATCTTGATCCAGCTTCCAGATGACTTGATACTGGAATTACAATTGACACTGCTTGCAGAAAACTTGATATTGCTTCTAAAAAATTTTGCAATGCTTTCAGAAGACATGACACTGGATCCAGAAGACTTGATACTGCTTCTAGAAGGCTTGATCTATTTCCAGAAGACTTAAGACTCTAGATGACTAGATAGCACTGGTATTAAACTTAATACTGCTTGCAGAAGGTTTGAGATACTTTCGAAAAGCTTGCAATACTTTAAGAAGACTTGATACTACTTCTACAAGATTTTATCTGCTTTTAGAAAACTTGATCTGCTTCCAGAAGGTTTGATACTGGCACTAGAAGACTTGATACTCCTTCTATATGACTTGATACTGGTATTAAACTTAATATTGCTTGTAGAAGGTTTGAATTACTTCTAAAAAATTTACAATGCTTGCAGAAGACTAGATACTGTATCAAGAAGACCTGATACTGCATCCAGAAAACTTGATACTGATTCTAGAAAATTTGCGAAGACTTTATCTTGTCTTTGACAGACTTGAAATATTTCTAGAAGACTTCATACTGTTTCCTATTCATCCCATTTCAGAGCCAGCATCTTGTGCGAACATTTTTTTGGAGATATTTTGAATTTTTTCAGATCTTCTCAAGCGCAATTCAAAATATTGCTTGAAGAAGGCTTCCAGAAAATTTGTAATGCTTTCTTGATACTGCATCCAGAAGACTTGAAATGCGTTCAAAAGACTTAATACTGCTTCTAAAAGATTTGAAATGCTTCTAGATGACTTAATATTGCTTTCAGCAGATTTAAAACATTTTCAGAAGACTTTATAATGCTTTTAGAAGATTGCGGCATGAAATGTTTAAAAAAAATTTTAGAAGCGTCTTTTGGGGTCAAACTCAGCCCCATAATACCATTAGCGGGATTATAATGTATTTGTTTTTCTTTGAGATTGTTAAGGGTTACGGTATTTTGAAAATTGAGATGGCCACTTCTTCAATCGTTATCTGTTATTTGTTCTTTTAAAATGAGTTTGAAACAAACATTACTAGTATTATTATCTCATTTCAAACGACGTAACAACTTGATCTTGTTCATCAGATTAAACGGTTAATTTCCTGCTTAAGTAGTCCATGATGACGTTTATTATGTGAGTTTGTATGTTTTCGAAGACATGGTTGATTTTCAGGGTGAAGAATTTTCAGAAGGTACAGTAAATTCATCATTTGGCCTTAGATGTGACTTAGAAACTGATGACAACGATGATGTATTAATACAAACTATGTATAAATAAATCATGAAAATGAGGAAAGAATATATAGGGTGGTTCAGTCCAACCGTACTGAGATTCTTCTTAAAAACAATAATAATAATAATAATAATCTTTATTGATGATACGTCAGCCGAAGCTATTTCACAAGTCATATATTTTAAGGCGAACACAAAAGTTGTTTGTTATAATAGAAACACAGTAAATAACACATACATGCACTAGTTAAATAACGAACGGATTAGCAAATACAATTTGGTGGGTTGCAAGGAAAATGGCGAGATGGTCACATCAACCCAGTAAAACTGTCGGTTAAAAATTCATCCACACTATAAAAGGCTTTTTGAAGCAAATATTTTTTTAATACGATTTTAAATCTCAACGCATCTAACTTTCTCACATGTTCTGGTAAAGCGTTGTAAAATTTCAAACCATAAAAATTTGCCCCATATCTAGCCCTTGTCGTTCGAGTGAAATTTGAAACAAGATTACCTTTATTTCGAGTATTATAAGAATGATAATCCTGGCTTTCCCTGTAACTATTTAAGTTATTCTTTATGAGCAGTAAACAGTTAAAGATATACGCACAGGGAAATGTCAGAATTCCCAATTCGAAAAACTTAGCCCTGCAGCACTCCATAAAACCGATGCCTGCCAAAATTCTTACACATCTTCGCTGAGTACGGAAGACAAGCGAAGCGTGAGCGGAATGCCCCCAACATATAATACCATATGTCATATGAGAATAAAAGTGCGCAAAGTAGGCAGCAAGTGCCATCTTCAGCGACACCACATTGATTAAGTTGCGAATCAAATAGATACCAGTATTTAACTTTTTAATTAAATGAAGAACGTGCTCCTCCCATGTAAGTCCGGCATCAAGATGAATACCTAGATATTTAACGGAACTATTGTCATTTAGGGATTGCGCTTTCAATGAGAAAATTAGGGACTGTGTTTTGTGTTCATTCACACTAAGACGATTTTCAGCAAACCAATTAAAAATATTTTTTTGGGATTCATCAACAAAAAGTGTCATCGGCAAAAAGTATAATTTCGCTCTTAGTATTATTATCACTATTAAGGCATAACAGATCGTTCATGAATATAATGAACAATATAGGGCCAAGCACAGATCCCTGAGGGACTCCGTACTTGATAGGCAGACCACCGGATGATTGATTGTTATAAGTAACATACTGAACGCGATCCTCCAGGTATGACTTCATTAAACTAACACTATTAGTATCAAAATGAAGAAGACGGAGTTTACTAAGAAGAAGGTCATGGGACACGCAGTCAAATGCTTTAGTCAGGTCGTAAAAAGATACCTGAGCATATAGCCTATCATCGAAGCAACGCGACACAAATTCCAAAAGTTTATTGACAGCAGCAGTCGTCGATTTGCCCATCCTAAACCCAAACTGGGCACAGTGCAATAAATTGTTTTCTTCTAGGAAACACACAATTTGATTTTTAAGCACAATCTCAAAAATTTTACCGAAGATTGGTATAATAGAAATAGGCCTATAGTTCGCAATATCATCAGTAGGCCCCTTTTTGTGCACCGGTACAACTCTCGCGATCTTGAGACAGGACGGAAAAGTTTTGGAAACAATGCATTGATTAATCAACTTGCACAAAGGAACACAAATGAGACCAATAACTGTCCTCAGTAAAGTTGCGTTCAATGAATAGGCATCTCTACTAGATGATTTTTTTAAAGAACAAAGAACATCACGTAGCTGGACAAAACTCACCTCTCTAAACCTAAACTTAACCCTGGCGGCATCCTCAGGTAGGTTGTCGTAGCGACGTGTATTAATGTCATTCGCACTTGCTGAAATGATACTCTCAGCAATGTTGCTAAAAAACCTGTTAAAATCATCAGCATTAACATTTTCATCGATGGGAGATTTATTTGTTATTTTATTATTATTAATTACCTTCCACATGGATGCTTGAGTATTATTAGCATTTTTTTTATAATCGTTATTCGCATTCTTTTTATTTATTTTTATTGCTTCACGATACAGGCCCCTATGCCTTTGTATATCATGCCGCCCAACTAATTCAGGGTAACGCCTATGAAAATCATTTAGAGCGTGCAGCTTCTCTCTAAGAGATTTAATATCTTCATTGAACCAATGCAAATTGAGTTCAGAATGAGTATTAGCCAACTTCGCTTTAACAGGAAAACTGTCATTAAAGGCAGCTGTGATTTTCTGTATAAACATGGAAAACTTGTCACCAACTTCAATTTCAACGCAATCTACAAATTTAAAGTCAATTTTTGCAACATTATTATAGAAAGTAAATAAACCAAGTTTCGTAACAGGTCTATAGGTTGTCATCATTTTTACAACTGAGGGATTTGCCGGAACAATACATTTAAAACAAATAGCCATGTGATTGGACAAGCATGGATCAACAACACTGCACAGACAAAAAGACTCCTGAATATTAGTGAAAACGTTGTCCAAACATGCATCGTTTCTAGTATTTGCATAATTTGTCCTGACCAAGCCATAAGATCTGCACAAGGAACAGAGCAGCTCAACCTCTCTACATACCCTATGAAAGTGAACATTAAAATCGCCGGTCAGAACAATATTCCTATTCAACAACAGTTTGCTCAATACCATATCCAATTTAATCATAAAAGAGTCAAAATTACCCAGAGGAGAGCGATATACAGTCACGATCTGTACGTCATTACAAATAATCCCTGCAACTTCAAAGTCCAACTCACTGGAATATCCCACAATATCAAACGACAAGGGCTTGAGGGATACTGTTTCATTAGCATAAATAGCGACTCCACCATGTGAATGCATTGATCTACAAAAACCGGAAACCAACTTAAAATTACCTATCTTAACAGTGTTAGATTCATTTTCATTCAACCAATGCTCGTTCAGGCGCAAGACACTGTAATTTTTATCTACAAGAAAGGCATCGAGCTCATAAATCTTACTGCGCAAACTCCGCACATTATAGTGCAGTATAGATGTAACCATCCCCGACCCATCAAAATCGCCTCCCCCATTACATAAGTTGTTCACAATCGGACCATTTGTGGCTAAGACACTTCCTTGTGAACGTGTAAACGCGGAAAATTCTGAATACAAATTCCGGGAACACCGGGCAAAGGTGCATTTGTAACGCGATCATGTTCAACTACATTTACTCTAATTAAGTTTCGATCACTATAATAGGTATGTTTCGCGCTGATATTTATAACTAATTTAGCAATATAGGACATTAACTTATATTTACCAGAAAATCTAATATGCAGACCGTGCCTAGTTTTATCCATCTTACCAATTAAAGAATTAGTTTCTACATAACAGTTTCCAGTAGGATCCATTTTTCGTAGATAATTATACATTTTCATATTAGAATGGTAAATTTGATTATTTATATTATACTTCCCATGCCAATAGGGAATCGACATGTATATAACATTTGTAACCTTTGTCAGAGTTTGAAGCTTACTGAAAACATCATCCACAACCGCACCACCCTTAAGTATGTCATTACAACCCGCAAAGATTATTACATAATCGTTCTTACTATAACTTCGACAAAGACCATTTACGTCTTCAAGTACATTTGTAAAACACGCATTTGGTTTCGATATGGTACAAATGTTGTAAGTATCGTCCAGATAAGCGCCCAAAACCTGAGTTAAATCGCGAGCATGGCTATCGCCAATAATTAGGACGTTTGATACATTTACACACGAATCCAAAGGCTCCTTAGAAGTACTAGTTCCCAAAGAACACTGGTCTTGGACAATTTCTATTGGGTTCCCTTGAACTAAGGATTTTTTCTCCGGAACATTATGTCGCTGCTCTCCATGCACACTTCCGCCTCTATTATTATGATCCGACGTTGGAGCTTTAGAACATTGGTCTTTAATATTCACTAGTATATCCCGTTTGACTACTGATGTTTTCTTTGGCACAGTATGTCGTTTTTTTTCGTTAACATTACCACCTCTATTTTTGTGAACCGACTTTTTAATTTTAGTCGTTTCATTGAATAATTCTCTTTGTATTTGTTATTCAAATTTGATTCTTTTCACAGACTTTGTTAAACGTATGGAAAGGGAGTTAATGACTGATTCCAGCCGATTTATCTTATTGATTAATTTAAAAATTACTTTATTATTGGCGCGACCCTTTTTAATTGTTTTATATTCTTTTGGTACTACGGTGACGATACTATCACTCGAATCATTCAAATTAATTTCAATTTCACCACATTTGCGTGTCCGAGAACTTTGTTTATTTATCTCATTCGTCAATTTCAATTTCAAATCATATTTATTACCAGTATCATCAATTCCAAGCTGTGTTAGCATATTTTTCAATTCAAAATGTTTTAAAGAATCCACATTTATTTCATTCATGTTGTTTTTTCTTATATGTAGTCCAGTTTCAAATGACACGTGTATAACAAAGACGGAAGACTGTCACACAGCGTATTTATAACTAGGAACGGTGCTATGCAACAATCACCCGTACGAAAGGAGACACAGAGAAGATCACCAATTTCACTAATTTATCTTTTATTCAATCACACATTTTCACCATTACTATCGCAAGCGATATAAAAGTCACCAGTGATTCACTTGTGTGAAGTTTACAATTTCTCTCCCAGTATTTCACCAGCAAAATCGATCTAAACACGGGAGAAAATTTACAATGAATTACAAAAATTCATTGTTACAAAAACACCATTATTTAAGAAGTTGCAATAAAAGATCTGATAATAACATCGCATATGAAGAGTCCAATGCACCAGTTTTGATGAGATTTTGAATGATGGCTTGCTTTTTGTACAAAATATGCTGAACATCTACTATTTGGGCGTTGTGTCCGTACGTGCAAGGACAACTATGTGGTATCATCAATTTATATATTTTGCAGTTGTTGCACGTAGGGTAATTGACCAGCATTATCTCATGCGTTGGATTGGTCGTGGGGATCCAGTGAAATGACTATCTCAATCACCAGGTTTAATTTCATTGGGGCCAAATTAAAGAAATAGTCTATATGCTGTAAGAGAGTAAGAAAGGGAGCAAGAAGAGTGTAGCTGTTGATGACAATGTTTTTAAATGTTAAAATTTCTTTATGTTTCTTTTTCTTGTTAAAATTATAAATAGATGTTTAAAAAATCATTGTTATTATAAAAATAGCTTTAATATTAATCCCAATTCTAGTTATTATTAATTAACTTTGTTGTTTTAGAACCTCACGACACAAAATGTTGTTCACCAACCGGGCAATTATTAGAAGAAGCAAATTTTCCTGAACATTGTTTCCCATTAACGATAGCAGAAGATGATCCAATCAATAACTCAACTAATACTCAACAACCCCAAAATTGTATGAGTTTCGTTAGAACGATAACCGATCGTGATAGAAATTGCGTTGGAGGTAACCAACCAGCAGAACAAATCTCCGCCGTTAATCACTATTTAGATTTATCCGTCGTTTACGGAAATACAGACCAAGTTAGCGCGCAAGTAAGATTATTCGAAGGTGGTAGATTAAAAGGGGAGTTCCGTAACAAACAAGAATGGTTACCAAGGAATAATAACGCATCCGGCGTATGCGATTTACGCCAAAATCCTCAAGATGCATGTTACGCAGCTGGGGATGTCCGGGTTAATCAAAACCCTCAATTAACCATTCTTCAAATCATATTGTTTAGGGAACATAATCGTTTGGCTGATGCGTTATCGAAAATTAATCCGCATTGGAACGATGAAACTTTATACCAAGAGGCGAGAAAAATTAATATAGCCCAACATCAATTCATTTCTTATTATGAGTGGTTACCGATTTTCATCGGCGTTGGGAATTCCTTAAAAAACAAAATCATTTGGCACACAAAAGATTTCGTTAACGATTACGATGAAAACGTCGATCCAACCGTTATCAACGAACACGCCACGGCCGCTTTTAGATTTTTCCATTCATTAATAGCCGGAAAATTAAAGTAAATTAAAAAAATTAAATCAAAATAAATTAATTAATTTTAATTTTTTTAGTCTCATCGGAGAACATAGAAACAACATGGGCAATATTCGCCTGAGCGATTGGTTTAATCGGCCGTCTGTTCTCGAACGTGGCTCAAATTTCGACGATTTAACCCGCGGAATGGCTTCGCAATCCGAATTAAAATCCAATCAAATCCATGATAGGGAAATAACGCGATATTTATTTAGGATGGGACAATCTTTCGGACAAGATTTAAAAGCGATTTGTATTCAAAGAAATCGTGATCACGGTTTGGCTTCGTATAATGATTTTAGGCAGTTTTGTGGGTTGAGAAGAGCTAATGGTTTCCAGGATTTACTCGATGTTATGACTAAAGATGTAAGTTAAGTTAATACAAGAGGTTGAATCTAAATTTTTCTATACGCTGTGAACGCGAATGACCGTGAAAGAGAAATTTATTGACACTAGTACTAATACTAAAACTAGAATTAACATTAGATTGGGAACTAGAAACATTTGGGTTTAATTTAGTTCTGGGTATAGTGCTTGCTTTAGTGTTGGTATTAACTCTATTTTTAGCTATTATCTGATTTTAGATTATTCTATAATTGTGTCGAAATAAAACTAGAACTAACACTAGATGTGGAACTAGAAAGTTTTAAACCTGAATCTTTCTAGTTTTAGGTCTAGTGTTAGTTCTAGTTTTAATTTTCGTTTAACTCTAGAATTGTTTTAAATGAATGAAACCAACCCAATACAACCCATCTCATCTTGTTTTCTGATGAACCCAATCGAACTCAACTCATCTTGTTGTAAAATGAAGCTAACCCAATCCAACCCATCCCAGCTTGCATCTAAATGAACCCAACTCCACTCATCTTGTTTCAAAATGAAGCTAACCCAATCCAATCCATCCCAGCTTCTATTTAGATGAATCCAACTCAACCCATTTTGTATCAAAATGAAGCTCACCCAATCCAACCCATCTCAGCTTGTATCTAAATGAACCCAACTCCACTCATCTTGTTTCAAAATGAAGCTAACCCAATCCAATCCATAACAGCTTCTATCTAGATGAATCCAACTCAACCCATTTTGTATCAAAATGAAGCTCACCCAATCCAACCCATCTCAGCTTGTATCTAAATGAACCCAACTCCACTCATCTTGTTTCAAAATGAAGCTAACCCAATCCAATCCATCCCAGCTTCTATCTAGATGAACCCAACTCAACCCATTTTGTATCAAAATGATGCTAACCCAATCCAACCAATCTCAGCTTGTGTCTAGATAAACCCAACTCAACTCATCTTGTTTTAAAATGAAGCTAACCCGATCCAACTCAACTCATCGTTTCAAAATGAAGCTAACCCAATCCAACCCATCCCAGCTTCTATCTAGATGAATCCAACTCAACCCATTTTGTCTCAAAATGAAGCTCACCCAATCCAACCCATCCCAGCTTGTATCTAAATGAACCCAACTCCACTCATCTTGTTTCAAAATGAAGTTAACCCAATCCAATCCATCCCATCTTCTATCCAGATGAACCTAACTCAACCCATTTTATATCAAAATGAAGCTAACCCAATCCAACCCATCTCAGCTTGTGTCTAGATAAACCCAACTCAACTCATCTTGTTTTAAAATGAAGCTAACCCGATCCAACTCAACTCATTGTTTCAAAATGAAGCTAACCCAATCCAACCCATCTCAGCTTGTGTCTAAATAAACCCAACTCAACTCATCTTGTTTTAAAATGAAGCTAACCCGATCCAACTCAACTCATCGTTTCAAAATGAAGCTAACCCAATCCAATCCATCCCAACTTCTATCAGAATGAACCCAACTCAACCCATTTTGTATCAAAATGAAGCTAATCCAATCCAACCCATCTCAGCTTGTGTCTAGATAAACCCAACTCAACTCATCTTGTTTTAAAATGAAGCTAACCCGATCCAACTCAACTCATTGTTTCAAAATGAAGCTAACCCAATCCAACCCATTCCAGCTTGTATCTAAATGAACCCAACTCCACTCATCTTGTTTCAAAATGAAGCTAACCCAATCCAATCCATCCCAGCTTCTATCTAGATGAATCCAACTCAACCCCCATTTTGTGTCAAAATGAAGCTCACCCAATCCAACCCATCTCAGTTTGTATCTAAATGAACCCAACTCCACTCATCTTGTTTCAAAATGAAGCTAACCCAATCCAATCCATCCCAGCTTCTATCCAGATGAACCTAACTCAACCCATTTTGTATCAAAATGAAGCTAACCCAATCCAACCCATCTCAGCTTGTGTCTAGATAAACCCAACTCAACTCATCTTGTTTTAAAATGAAGCCAACCCGATCCAACTCAACTCTTCGTTTCAAAATGAAGCTAACCCAATCCAACCCATCCCAGCTTGTATCTAAATGAACCCAACTCCACTCATCTTGTTTCAAAATGAAACTAACCCAATCCAACCCATCCCAGCTTGTAACTAAATGAACCCAACTCAACTCATCTTGTTTCAAAATGAAGCCAATCCGATCCAACTCAACTCATCGTTTCAAAATGAAGCTAACCCAATCCAAAACATCCCAGTTTGTATCTAAATGAACCCAACTCCACTCATCTTGTTTCAAAATGAAGCTAACCCAATCCAATCCATCCCAGCTTCTATCTAGATGAATCCAACTCAACCCATTTTGTCTCAAAATGAAGCTCACCCAATCTAACCCATCCCAGCTTGTATCTAAATGAACCCAACTCCACTCATCTTGTTTCAAAATGAAGTTAACCCAATCCAATCCATCCCATCTTCTATCCAGATGAACCTAACTCAACCCATTTTGTATCAAAATGAAGCTAACCCAATCCAATCCATCTCAGCTTGTGTCTAGATAAACCCAACTCAACTCATCTTGTTTTAAAATGAAGCTAACCCGATCCAACTCAACTCATCGTTTCAAAATGAAGCTAACCCAATCGAATCCATCCCATCTTCTATCCAGATGAACCTAACTCAACCCATTTTATATCAAAATGAAGCTAACCCAATCCAACCCATCTCAGCTTGTGTCTAGATAAACCCAACTCAACTCATCTTGTTTTAAAATGAAGCCAACCCGATCCAACCCAACTCATCGTTTCAAAATGAAGCTAACCCAATCCAATCCATCCCAACTTCTATCAGGATGAACCCAACTCAACCCATTTTGTATCAAAATGAAGCTAATCCAATCCAACCCATCTCAGTTTGTGTCTAGATAAACCCAACTCAACTCATCTTGTTTTAAAATGAAGCTAACCCGATCCAACTCAACTCATTGTTTCAAAATGAAGCTAACCCAATCCAATCCATCCCAACTTCTATCAGAATGAACCCAACTCAACCCATTTTGTATCAAAATGAAGCTAACCCAATCCAACCCATCTCAGCTTGTGTCTAGATAAACCCAACTCAACTCATCTTGTTTTAAAATGAAGCCAACCCGATCCAACTCAACTCATCGTTTCAAAATGAAGCTAACCCAATCCAACCCATCCCAGCTTGTATCTAAATGAACCCAACTCCACTCATCTTGTTTCAAAATGAAGCTAACCCAATCCAATCCATCCCAGCTTCTATCTAGATGAATCCAACTCAACCCATTTTGTCTCAAAATGAAGCTCACCCAATCTAAGCCATCCCAGCTTGTATCTAAATGAACCCAACTCCACTCATCTTGTTTCAAAATGAAGTTAACCCAATCCAATCCATCCCAGCTTCTATCCAGATGAACCTAACTCAACCCATTTTGTATCAAAATGAAGCTAACCCAATCCAACCCATCTCAGCTTGTGTCTAGATAAACCCAACTCAACTCATCTTGTTTTAAAATGAAGCCAACCCGATCCAACTCAACTCATCGTTTCAAAATGAAGCTAACCCAATCCAACCCTTCCCAGCTTGTATCTAAATGAACCCAACTCCACTCATCTTGTTTCAAAATGAAGTCAATCCAATCCAACTCAACTCATCTTATTTCAAAATGAAGCCAACCCATAGTAATCCAACCCAATTCATTTCATTTCAAAATGAAGTCAACTCAATCCAATACAAGCCATCCACCTAGGCGGGCTTTTAAATGATGAGTAGGACTTTGGAGACTTAACAACTCATGCTGCCAACAAGTTGGCAGTCTATAAAATAACATATAATCTTTGGAACAGTAATAGCTCATGCTGCCAACAAGTTGGCAGATTTTATACTGATGAGTATGACTTTGGAAACTTAACAACTCATGCTGCCAACAAGTAGGCAGACTTCAAACTAATGAATAGGACTTTGGAGACAAAGAGCTTATGCTGCCAACAAGTTGGCAGTCTAAATAATAATATATAGTCTTTGGAACAGAAAAGCTTATGCTACCAACAAGTTGGCAAAATTCAAACTAATGAGTAGGACTTTGGAGACAAACAGTTCATGCTGCCAACAAGTTGGCAGTCTAAAAATTAATATATAGTCTTTGGAACAGAAAAGCTTATGCTACCAACAAGTTGGCAGAATCCAAACTAATGAGTAGGACTTTGGAGACAAACAGCTGATGCTGCCAACAAGTTGGCAGTCTAAAAAATAATATATAGTCTTTGGAACAGAAAAGCTTATGCTACCAACAAGTTGGCAGAATCCAAACTAATGAGTAGGACTTTGGAGACAAACAGCTCATGCTGCCAACAAGTTGGCAGTCTAAAAAATAATATATAGTCTTTGGAACGGAAAAGCTTATGCTACCAACAAGTTGGCAGAATCCAAACTAATGAGTAGGACTTTGGAGACAAACAGCTCATGCTGCCAACAAGTTGGCAGTCTAAAAAATAATATATAGTCTTTGGAACAGAAAAGCTTATGCTACCAACAAGTTGGCAGAATCCAAACTAATGAGTAGGACTTTGGAGACAAACAGCTCATGCTGCCAACAAGTTGGCAGTCTATAAAATAATATATAGTATTTGGAACAATAATAACTCATGCTGCCAAAAAGTTGGCAGACTCCAAACTAATGAGTAGGACTTTGGAGACAAAGAGCTTATGCTGCCAACAAGTTGGCAGTCTAAAACATAATATATAGTTCTTGGAACAGTAAAAGCTTATGCTACCAACAGGTTGGCAGAATCCAAACCAATAAGTAAGACTTTGGAACAGCTCAGGTTGTCAACAAATTGGCAGACTTTAAATTAATAAGCAGGACTTTAGAGACGTAATATCTTATGCTGCCAACAAGTTGGAGACTTTAAACTGGATATTTTTGATTAACATTTATTTCTATAGATTAAATTTAATATTTAATTTTTTTATTTAAATTTATCTTTTTTTAGAATGTAGATAGATTAGCCAAACTTTATGAATCAGTCGATGATATCGATTTAACAGTCGGTGGATCTTTAGAAATTTTGGAGCCGGGTACATTATCAGGCCCAACATTTTTATGCATTTTAACAAAACAATTCTACAGAACTAGAGTTGGGGATCGATTTTGGTTTGAAAATTCCGAACCGACAGGATTTAATTTGGGTAATTAATAAATAAATTTTAATTCTAAATAATCTAATTCCATTTTTTGTAGATCAACTCAACGAAATTAGAAAAACCAGCTTAGCTAGGCTTTTCTGCGACAATGCAAACGTGAGAAGCATGCAACCAAGAGGATTTATTAAAATTTCTGAATCGTAAGTCAAATTTTTAAAAAAATTGGTGATAAATTTGAAAATTTTTGTGATTTTAGAAACCCCGTTGTTTCTTGTGAACAAATACCATCAGTTAATTTGGATTTATGGAGGAATTCTTCAAATTTTGGGTCTCAAGTGACATTAGAGAACCCTCACGACTTTTATTATGATTATTAAAGATAATATTTAATGATTATGTAAATATAGAGTAAAGGAAAATTAAAATAGGTTTTTAAGGATATTATTAAAATAACACAAAGGTGCGATAAGTAATTAATATTTATGGTTTGTTAAAATTGTACATAAACATTTAAAAAAACATTTTTTTTAATCGATTTTAATCATCAAATCCTCCATAAACCATATCGGTTAAAAAGTTGATTTTATCATTCCCCACAAAATGCTCAAAGAAAATAATTTCGTTATCTCCCGACTTCAAAAGGGGTGCTGGAAGATAAGCGGCCAATTGAGGGCCAACTCGAAAATGTCTCGATAACACGAATCCGTTTACAATAACAATCCCTTTACGCCAATCTCTCAAATCGACGTAACTGTATTTATCGGGATTTTCCACGTTTAAAACTCCCCGATACAACGCGGGTCCCTCTTCGAAAGTGAGGATGTTCCATCCGCTTAAAGAGTTGGTCCAATTTTTCTTAAACTCCAACGAGTGTATTTTCCAATTTGAAACGATCTCGTCGTTTAATAACACGTTCCCTTGGAATAAACCTTTTTGTTGATTAAATTGATTGAGCGTGTCGAAATTGACCCTCCCGGAATTATCAACGATCAATTCCAAAGTTGCTTCTTCGTAACTTTCTAATCTCAAGTTTAAGGAAGAGTCCTTAACCCGCCAATAACTGAATCCGTTTACGTCGCTTTCTGCGGCTGAAACTTTCGATTTTATTTTGGCGTTTATTAAAACTAAAATTGTATTATAGCGCCTCGCTCGCAAGCGACCTTGGCGGAGTGAGAATAAAATCGTCTTTTAGGAGACTTTATATTTACTAAGATATGCAACGAACGATTTTACCTCAAATCGCCGAGGTCGCGTAGCGGGCGAGGCGCTGGATATGAAATATTAATACATCATTCATTTTGGAAGATTGTAGCGCTTCGCCCACAAGCGACCTCAGCGTAGTGAGAACAAAATCGTCTTATAGAAGACTTTTTGTATTTACTAATATATACAACGAACGATTTTACCTCAAATAGCCGAGGTCGCGTAGCGGGCGAGGCACTGGTTTTGAAATATTAACACGATATCGCTCATTTTAGAAGATTGTAGCGACTCGCTCGCAAGCGACCTCAGCGTAGTGAGAATAAAATCGTCTTATAGAAGACTTTTTGTATTTACTAATATATACAACGAACGATTTTACCTCAAATCGCCGAGGTCGCGTAGCGGACGAGGCACTGGTTTTGAAATATTAACACGAAATCGCTCATTTTAGAAGATCGTAGCGACTCGCTCGCAAGAGACCTTGGCGTATTGAGAATAAAATCGTCTTATAGAAGACTTTTTGTATTTACTAAGATATACAACGAACGATTTTACCTCAAATCTCCGAGGTCGCGTAGCGGGCGAGGTACTGGTTTTGAAATATTAACACGAAATCGCTCATTTTAGAAGATTGTAGCGACTCGCTCGCAAGCGACCTCCGTGTAGTGAGAATAAAATCGTCTTATAGAAGACTTTTTGTATTTACTAAGATATACAACGAACGATTTTACCTCAAATCGCCGAGGTCGCGTAGCGGGCGAGGCACTGGTTTTGAAATATTAACACGAAATCGCTCATTTTAGAAGATTGTAGCGACTCGCTCGCAAGCGACCTCGGCGTAGTGAGAATAAAATCGTCTTATAGAAGACTTTTTGTATTTACTAAGATATACAATGAATCATTTTACCTCAAATCGCCGAGGTCGCGTAGCGGGCGAGGTACTGGTTTTGAAATATTAACACGAAATCACTCATTTTAGAAGATTGTAGCGACTCGCTCGCAAGCGACCTCCGTGTAGTGAGAATAAAATCGTCTTATAGAAGACTTTCTATATTTACTAAGATACACAACGAACGATTTTACCTCAAAAGGCCGAGGTCACGTAGCGGGCGAGGCACTGGATATGAAATTTTAACACGATATCGCTCATTTTGGAAAATTCTAGCGCCTCGTCCGCAAGCGACCTCGGCGTAGTGAGAATAAAATCGTCTTATAGAAGACTTTTTGTATTTACTAAGATATACAACGAATCATTTTACCTCAAATCGCCGAGGTCGCGTAGCGGGCGAGGTATTGGTTTTGAAATATTAACACGAAATCGCTCATTTTAGAAGATTGTAGCGACTCGCTCGCAAGCGACGTCCGTGTAGTGAGAATAAAATCGTCTTATAGAAGACTTTTTGTATTTACTAAGATATACAACGAACGATTTTACCTCAAATCTCCGAGGTCGCGTAGCGGGCGAGGTACTGGTTTTGAAATATTAACACGAAATCGCTCATTTTAGAAGATTGTAGCGACTCGCTCGCAAGCGACCTCCGTGTAGTGAGAATAAAATCGTCTTATAGAAGACTTTTTGTATTTACTAAGATATACAACGAACGATTTTACCTCAAATCGCCGAGGTCGCGTAGCGGGCGAGGCACTGGTTTTGAAATATTAACACGAAATCGCTCATTTTAGAAGATTGTAGCGACTCGCTCGCAAGCGACGTCCGTGTAGTGAGAATAAAATCGTCTTATAGAAGACTTTTTGTATTTACTAAGATATATAATGAATGATTTTACCTCAAATCGCCGAGGTCGCGTAGCGGGCAAGGCACTGGATATGAAATTTTAATACGAAATCGTTCGTTTTGGAAAATTGTAGCGACTCGCTCGCAAGCGACCTCAGCGTAGTGAGAATAAAATCGTCTTATAGAAGACTTTTTGTATTTACTAAGATATACAACGAACGATTTTACCTCAAATCGCCGAGGTCGCGTAGCGGGCGAGGCACTGGTTTTGAAATATTAACACGAAATCGCTCATTTTAGAAGATTGTAGCGACTCGCTCGCAAGAGACCTTGGCGTAGTGAGAATAAAATCGTCTTATAGAAGACTTTTTGTGTTTACTAAGATATACAACGAACGATTTTACCTCAAATCTCCGAGGTCGCGTAGCGGGCGAGGCACTGGTTTTGAAATATTAACACGAAATCGCTCATTTTAGAAGATTGTAGCGACTCGCTCGCAAGCGACTTCCGTGTAGTGAGAATAAAATCGTCTTATAGAAGACTTTTTGTATTTACTAAGATATATAACGAATGATTTTACCCCAAATCGCCGAGGTCACGTAGCGGGCGAGGCACTGGTTTTGAAATATTAACACGAAATCGCTCATTTTAGAAGATTGTAGCGACTCGCTCGCAAGCGACCTCCGTGTAGTGAGAATAAAATTGTCTTATAGAAGACTTTTTTTATTTACAAAGATATACAACGACTCATTTTACCTCAAATCGCCGAGGTCGCGTAGCGGGCGAGGCACTGGATATGAAATTTTAATACGAAATCGTTCATTTTGGAAAATTGTAGCGCCTCGCCCGCAAGCGATCTCGGCGGAGTGAGAATAAAATCATCATATAGGAGACTTTTTGTGTTTACTAAGATATACAACGAACAATTTTACCTCAAATCACGGAGGTCGCGTAGCGGGCGAGGCGCTGGATATGAAATATTAACACGAAATCGTTCATTTTACAAGATTGTAGCGTATTCGTATATGTAGTAGTATGTGAACGATTTTGTGATAATTTTTCATATTCAGTGCCTCGCCCGCTACGCGATCTCGGCGATTTGAGATAAAATCGTTCGTTGTATATCTTAGTAAATACAAAAAGTCTCCTAAAAGACGATTTTATTCTCACTCCGCCGAGATCGCTTGCGGGCGAGGCGTTACAATCTTCCAAAATGAACGATTTCGTGTTAATATTTCATATCCATCGCCTCGCCCGTAAGCGACCTCGGCAATTTGAGGTAAAATCGTTCCTTGTATGTCTTAGTAAAGACATTAAGTCTCTTATGAGACGATTTTATTCTCACCCCGCCGAGGTCGCTTGCGGGCGAAGCGCTACAATCTTTCAAAACGAACGATTTCGTATTAATATTTCATATCCACTGCCTCGTCTGCAAGCGACCTCGGCGATTTGAGGTAAAATCGTTTCTTGTACGTCTTAGTAAAGACATTAAGTCTCTTACAAGACGATTTTATTCTGACTCCGTCGAGGTCGCTTGCGGGCGAGGCCCTACAATCTTCCGAGGAGAACACTTTTCTGTTGATATTTCAAAGCCACTGCCTCGGCCGCAAGCGACCTCGGCGATTTGAGGTAAAATCGTTCGTTGTATATCTTAGTAAACTCAAAAATCTCCTAAAAGACGATTTTATTCTCAAATCGGATGATGTACTATATTTGAAGTATCAGCAGAAAGTCGTCCATTTTGGAAGATTAATGGCGAGATACTTTGATATAAAATGCCTCGCAAGCGACCTCGGCAAAGTGTTTACGTTTCAGAACAAAATCTTCAAGGACATAAATGAAAATCAACTTTCTGTTGATGCAGTTACAAATTCAAGTGACCTCGACATAAATTATTTCCTCTTTTCAAGTTGTACACTAAGGCAGAATTAAATGATAAACAAAATATAATTCTCAAGGAGTTTTATGGTTACATCCGAGGCGCTACATCATCACCAAATCTAAATAAAATCGCAAATTCTTCAAGAACATTCGACTAACTTTAAAAAATCGTTTTAATGAATTCATTTTTTATATTTTTAAGATCATTGCATAACAGTTTAATAATTTAGAGACTCTTTTTAACCGTGGTCATTACCCAACTCGCAATTTTGTTTTGTTGAGTAAAAGGCGTTCCTTCTGATCTAGCAAGAAGCATAAATAAGCGTTATGGTTCGCGTGAACATTTTTTCCGAAAAAAATATACGAATCAAACCCATTTATCTTACGACTCGGTTTAATAATGCAACAAGATGAAATAAAATTTATAACTTTGTTGCTTTTATATCAGGAAATGTTTCTTACGACATTACGAAAGAGGAATTTCAAATACGTGTTTAAATATAATAATCGATCACTTAAGCTTAAGCTCTTTATTTATACAGAAGATAATTGGTGGTTAACAATGAATCAATGGATTTACCACGGTTAGTTGAACATCATTTCACCTTTCTATCACCACACAGATAAAAATAGTTGAATTAGCTCATTGTATGAATCGGGCGAATAAACAAAGCAATCAAATTTAAGATAATTAAAAAAGAATATACTGGTTTTATTAAAATTTTGACACAAAATAACCAACATAACCGGCATAAACGACCGTTGTGGTTGTACTTGGTTAAAATAATACTTTCTCTCGCTCCGCGAAATCTATAAGAGGGCGGTCAAATGTATATCAGGGATACAGTAGTGCTTGTGGTATTTGTTTACTCAACAACGCAAAGCAGGATACGTTCTTCGTTTATGGTGCTTTGTTGTTTTCTAAATTTTGTTTAAAAAGGTAAAAAAATCTTAAAATTTAAATTGGGGAAAACTGTGACTGAGAAGTGTATCCTTGTCGCAAAAAAAAATTAAATTGACAATAAAAGACCCGGATTAACACTTTAACGCGAAGATAAATTAATTTAATTTTTTTCTGTTAATTCTTAGTTAAGAAATAACAACGTTAACAGCATAATAGTATTTTTCACGCCATTATAAACAGAGAAGGTGTGTCTGAGTGCTTCTATTACAGATGTAAATTGCAAATTGAATCAGCAAAACGTATATTGCTCAATTATTGTTTTAATGCAATGCATTTTCCTTCAACAACTGGTGGTTTCGATGAGTAATCGCTTATTAGATCTAGATTGTCTCGCATTATTTAGTAATAATCTAGAATTTGCTTCGTAAATTAGTAAGTATGGAATTAAAATACAAAATATAAACACAAAAAAAACACAAAAATAGGATTTTTTTATGGATTAATTTTAACGCGGAGAAATCTTCTGTGACATATTGCTCAATTATTAACTTTAATACAATACATTTTTTTTTCAATAATTGGTGGTTTCGATGAGTAATCTCGCATTATTTAGTAATAATCTAGAATTTATTTCAGAAATTAATAAGTATATGATTTAGGTACGAGATATAAATAGAAGAAATACAAAAATAGAATCTTCACCTTGACTTCTACATGAAACGCTCTTTTTATGGATTAATTTTAACGCGGAGGAATCTTGTGCGGCATTTTTACCATTTAAAGAAACTCGTCTCATTTTGAAACCACAACAAACAACAATTAAAATCTTTTTTTTTGTATTGATCTTGAACTGATTTTAATGCGAAGAAATTATGACTCTCATTTAAATATTTTGAACACATAAATTAGTTTTAGCTTAATGCAAATTATGTATAAAGTGCTTAGATACACAAGGAACGATTTTATTTCAAATCTTTATTTTTTAGTCTATATTATAGCATTAAGACTTTATATATTGACTAAGATATACATTTCGCTTCACATTGCCGAGGTCGCTTGCGGCCGAGGCCCTATATTTGAAATATCAACAAAAAAATAGTCCAGTTTGAACGATTGTGGCGCCTCGCCCGCAAATGATCTCTGCAGAGTGAGAATAAAATCGTCTTATAGGAGACTTTTTGTGTTTACTAAGATATACAATGAACGATTTTACCTCAAATCGCCTAGGTCGCGTAGCGGGCGAGGCACTGGATATGAAATTTTAACACGAAATTGTTCAGTTTGGAAAATTCTAGCGCCTCGTCCGCAAGCGATCTCGGCGAAGTGAGAATAAAATCATCGTATGGGAGACTTTTTGTGTTTACTAAGATATACAACGAACGATTTTACCTCAAATCGCCGAGGTCGCGTAGCGGGTGAGGCGCTGGATATGAAATATTAACACATCATTCATTTTGGAAGATTGTGGCGCCTCGCTCGCAAGCGACCTCGGCGGAGTGAGAATAAAATCGTTTTATAGAAAATTTTTTATATTTACTAAGATATACAACGAACGATTTTACCTCAAATCGCCGAGGTCGCGTAGCGGGCGAGGCGCTGGATATAAAATATTAACACAACATCATTCATTTTGGAAGATTGTAGCGCCTCGCTCGCAACCGACCTCGGCGGAGTGAGAATAAAATCGTTTTATAGAAGATTCTTTGTATTTACTAAGATATACAACGAACGATTTTACCTCAAATCGCCGAGGTCGCGTAGCGGGCGAGGCACTGGTTATGAAATATTAATACGAAATCCTTCATTTTAGAAGATTGTAGCGACTCGCTCGCAAACGACCTCGGCGTAGTGAGAATAAAATCGTCTTATAGAAGACTTTGTATTTACTAAGATATACAACGAACGATTTTACCTCAAATCGCCGAGGTCGCGTAGCGGGCGAGGCACTGGTTTTGAAATATTAACACAAAATCGCTCATTTTAGAAGATTGTAGCGACTCGCTCGCAAGCGACCTCGGCGTAGTGAGAAAAAAATCGTCTTATAGAAGACTTTTTGTATTTACTAAGATATACAACGAACGATTTTACCTCAAATCGCCGAGGTCGTGTAGCGGGCGAGGTACTGGTTATGAAATATTAATACGAAATCCTTCATTTTAGAAGATTGTAGCGACTCGCTCGCAAGCGACCTCAGCGTAGTGAGAATAAAATCGTCTTATAAAAGACTTTTGTATTTACTAAGATATACAACGAACGATTTTACCTCAAATCGCCGAGGTCGCGTAACGGGCGAGGCACTGGATATGACATTTTAACACGAAATTGTTCATTTTGGACAATTGTAGCGTCTCGCCCGCAAACGACCTCGGCGTAGTGAGAATAAAATCGTCTTATAGAAGACTTTTTGTATTTACTAAGATATACAACGAACGATTTTACCTCAAATCGCCGAGGTCGTGTAGCGGGCGAGGCACTGGTTATGAAATATTAACACGAGATCGTTCATTTTAGAAGATTGTAGCGACTCGCTCGCAAACGACCTTAGCGTAGTGAGAATAAAATCTTTCTCATTTCATATCCAACGCCTCGCCCGCTACGCGACCTCGGTGATTTGAGGTTAAATCGTTCGTCTTTTAGGAGACTTTTTGTATTTACTAAGATGTACAACGATTTTATTCTCACTCCGCCGAGATCGCTTGCGGACGAGGCGCTACAATCTTCCAAAATGAACGATTTCGTGTCAATATTTCATATCCATCGCCTCGCCCGTAAACGACCTCGGCGATTTGAGGTGAAATCGTTCCTTGTATGTCTTAGTAAAGACCTTAGGTCTCTTATGAGACGATTTCATTCTCACCCCGCCGAGGTCGCTTGCGGGCGAGACGCTACAATCTTCCAAAATGAACGATTTCGTATTAATATTTCATATCCACTGCTTCGCCCGCAAGCGACATCGGCGATTTGAGGTAAAATCGCTCCTTGTGTGTCTTAGTAAAGAACTTAAGTCTCTTATGACATGATTTTATTCTCGCCCCGCTGAGGTCGCTTGCTGGCGAGGCGCTACAATCTTTCAAAATGAACGATTTCGTAT
Organism: Onthophagus sagittarius; assembly: GCA_036711965.1. Classification (NCBI taxonomy): domain Eukaryota; kingdom Metazoa; phylum Arthropoda; class Insecta; order Coleoptera; family Scarabaeidae; genus Onthophagus; species Onthophagus sagittarius. Next base: position 16,196,303 of record JASERS010000010.1, on the reverse strand, counting down.
TAATATTTCAAAGCCACTGCCTCGGCCGCAAGCGACCTCGGCAATTTGAGGTAAAATCGTTCGTTGTATATCTTAGTAAATACAAAAATTTCCTAAAAGACGATTTTATTCTCACTCCGCCGAGATCGCTTGCGGACGAGGCGCTACAATCTTCCAAAATGAACGATTTCGTATTAATATTTCATATCCACTGCCTCGCCCGCAAGCGTCCTTGGCGATTTAAGGTAAATCGTTCCTTGTGTGTCTTAGTAAAGACATTAAGTTTCTTATAAGACGATTTTATTCTCACTACGTCGAGGTCGCTCGCGGGCGAGGCCCTACAATCTTCCGAGGAGAACACTTTTCTGTTAATATTTCAAAACCACTGCCTCGGCCGCAAGCGACCTCGGCGATTTGAGGTAAAATCGTTCGTTGTATATCTTAGTAAATACAAAAATCTCCTAAAAGACGATTTTATTCTCACTCCGCCGAGGTCGCTTGCGGGCGAGGCGCTACAATCTTCCAATATAAACGATTTCGTGTTAATATTTCACATCCAGTGCCTCGTCCGCAAGCGACCTCGGCGATTTGAGGTAAAATCGTTCCTTGTATGTCTTAGTAAAGACATTAAGTCTCTTATGAGACGATTTTATTCTCACCCCGCCGAGGTCGCTTGCGGGCGAGGCGCTACAATCTTCCAAAATGAACGATTTCGTATTAATATTTCATATCCACTGCCTCGCCCGCAAGCGACCTCGGCGATTTAAGGTAAAATCGTTCCTTGTGTGTCTTAGTAAAGACATTAAGTCTCTTATAAGACGATTTTATTCTCACTCCGTCGAGGTCGCTCGCGGGCGAGGCCCTACAATCTTCTGAGGAGTACACTTTTCTGTTGATATTTCAAAGCCATTGCCTCGGCCGCAAGCGACCTCGGCAATTTGAGGTAAAATCGTTCGTTGTATATCTTAGTAAATACAAAAATTTCCTAAAAGACTATTTTATTCTCACTCCGCCGAGATCGCTTGCGGACGATTACAATCTTCCAAAATAAACGATTTCGTGTTAATATTTCACATCCAGTGCCTCGCCGACAAGCGACCTCGGTGATTTAAGGTAAAATCGTTCGTTGTATATTTTAATAAATACAAAAAATTATTTTTGGTTGTATTTCAAAAACAGGGCCTCGCCTGCAAGTGACCTTGGTAAAGTGAGAACAAAATCGTATTTTATACAAGACTTTATATATTTAGTTCTCCGAATTGATTATGCAAATGGTTAATGATATTTCGAAACAGATAAGATAAATTAAGTGGAAGTGAAGTTGCATCAACCGGTTAAACACAATTTATAGAGCACTTATTCCTCGTGAACGCGGTTAAAGTCGCGTACCACGTTCTCTCGTGTTTTCATTTTTTTATGCCCATTTGAAATCGTGATAGATTCAAGAATCTCGATCAACACACGTTTGTTACCTTTCAAAGACGTTCCGTACTGTTGTTTGTAAATTAAAACAGGGCCACATTGCAAAGACGATGAATGAAACTTGTTACACATTATTTAGCCGTTAGAAAGTGGAATTTATAAACGAAAAAATAGGTAACTTTCTTATGGGAATTCGCACCTACGTAATCAATTTAATTTGAATATATGAGATCACGTTTTAGAAAATAACATCGGGGTTCAAGAGGTTAAAAAAAATTAATAGGTCGAATTAACCAAACAGGAAGTGAATCGACTTCAATTTTCTTATTGTTAGGTGCCAATTTCTTGTTACGTGTTTGTGGGAAGAAGGTGGACCACATACTTCCACACCTCCCAAGTTCTTTCTCGGTTTCATTCTCGGCTTCATTCTTGGTTTAATACTCGGTTTTATACCCGGCATCGTTTGATGAAGAAAAAAATTTGCATACAATGCCGAGACATAAACTCATAAATTATACGACTTTTTCTTTTGCGCATGATTAAAACCGTTTCTCCTCAAGTTTCTTTTAAAACAACGAAAATTAAATTTAAATAGTTAATGTTTATGATAAGGGACTTTCTCTATAAGAGAAAATCCACATTTTTTTATTTCGCTCAACAAGTATTTTTTAACATTAAGTCGTACGAGACGAGATGACACGAAATAGTACGTACGACACCTGCTATTTTAATTGTACCAGCTTTTCCTAAACGCCATCATCATTCACGTCAGTTGGTAAATTGCCAATGAAAACCCAACCCATTTCAAGCTTAGCAATTATCGTTCTTTTGGTAAGAGAATAACAACCTTGGTCGTGTCTCGAAAAAGAGAATCTAGAACGAATTTTGCAATGGGAATTTAATTATTAAATAGTTTTCTTTGAAAAAATTTATTTGGTAATTTTAGTGTATTAAGTTGTATTAAGAGAATGCATTTTTTAATAATTTTAATTTTTTTTAGGATTACAAAATGCGAGAATATCAAGCTGTATTGATACAGTTTCTGATAATCTCAACGTCCACTGCATACGAAGATCTCTTCCACAACTTTGGAAACCCGTATGATATTACTTTAAATTCCGTTTATCAACGTCCACAAATATTGAACCAACCCAATAATCCGATTTTATCTACGGGATTTGGGTAAAAATCATCAAAAAAAAAATCATTTGACTAAAAAAATTGTTTATGAATCAATTTTTAATAATTTTTTCTTTCTTTCAGTCAATTTCAACCTAATTTTCCGCAATTCCAACCACAATTTCAACCTCAACAACAATTTCAACCACAACCGTTTCAAACGACAACTCCGGATCCCGCTACTTTGGGGTGCGGAACCGCTCCGGCTTCCTGTCAACCATCCAGATATCGCACCTTGGATGGTTCTTGCAATAACTTGAGAAACCCGGGACGTGGAATCCCACAAACGAGATTTAACAGATTGGTTCCCCCGAAATACGGAGATGGAATTAGTACCCCAACGAGGGCTCAATCAGGAAATGAACTACCCCCCGCAAGAACTTTAAGTTTAATTTTATATCCGGACGTTCCGGTTCAAGATCCTAAATTTACAGTTGCCGCTATGCAATATGGGCAAATTATTACTCATGATATGAGTATGATTGCTGGAAGCACACAAGCTCGTAAGTATTTTATTTATAATTTACTATAATTAGTACACAGTGATTATAATTGATTATTATTAACTTAGTCAGAATAATTTGAAATAATTGCCGTGCGTCTTTAGATGCGTTATTACGTACATGATCAAATGCGTTATTACGTACATGATCAGATGCGTTATTACGCACATTATTAGATAGGTTACTACGTACGTTATTAGATGCGTTATTATGTACATGATCAGACGCGTTATTACGCACATTATTAGATGGGTTACTACGTACGTTATTAAATGCATTATTACGTACATGATCAGATGCGTTATTGCGCACATTATTAGATGCGTTACTACATACGTTATTAGATGCGTTATTACGTACATGATCAGATGCGTTATTACGCACATTATTAGATGCGTTACTACATACGTTATTAGATGCGTTATTACGTACATGATCAGATGCGTTATTACGTATATGATCAGATGCGTTATTACGCACATTATTAGATGCGTTACTACGTACGTTATTAGACGCGTTATTACGCACATGATCAGATGCGTTATTACGTACATGATCAGATGCGTTATTACGCACATTATTAGATGCGTTACTACGTACGTTATTAGACGCGTTATTACGTACATGATCAGATGCGTTATTACGCACATTATTAGATGCGTTACTACGTACGTTATTAGACGCGTTATTACGCACATGATCAGATGCGTTATTACGCACATTATTAGATGCGTTACTACGTACGTTATTAGACGCGTTATTACGTACATGATCAGATGCGTTATTACGTACATGATCAGATGCGTTATTACGCACATTATTAGATGCGTTACTACGTACGTTATTAGACGCGTTATTACGCACATGATCAGATGCGTTATTACGTACATGATCAGATGCGTTATTACGCACATTATTAGATGCGTTACTACGTACGTTATTAGACGCGTTATTACGTACATGATCAGATGCGTTATTACGCACATTATTAGATGCGTTACTACGTACGTTATTAGACGCGTTATTACGTACATGATCAGATGCGTTATTACGCACATTATTAGATGGGTTACTACGTACGTTATTAGATGCGTTATTACGTACATGATCAGATGCGTTATTACGCACATGATCAGACGCGTTATTACGTACGTGATTAGACGCGTTACTACGCACGTTATTAATATTACTTTAATTTTTTTAGAACCCCACGACACAAAATGCTGTTCACCAACCGGTCAATTATTAGAATTAGCAAACTCTCCCGAACATTGTTTCCCATTAACAATAGCAAGAGATGATCCAATCAATCAAAATACTCTACAACCCCAAAATTGTATGAGTTTCGTTAGAACGATAACCGATCGTGATAGAAATTGCGTTGGAGGAAACCAACCGGCGGAACAAATCTCCGCCGTTAATCACTATTTAGATTTATCCGTTGTTTACGGAAATACGGACCAAATTAGCGCGCAAGTAAGATCGTTCCAAGGTGGTAGATTAACCGGGGAGTTCCGTAACGGGCAAGAATGGTTACCAAGGAATAATAACGCATCCGGTGTATGCGATTTACGCCAAAATCCTCAAGAAGCATGTTACGCAGCTGGGGATGTCCGAGTTAATCAAAACCCTCAATTAACCATTCTTCAAATCATATTGTTTAGGGAACATAATCGTTTGGCTGATGCGTTATCGAAAATTAATCCGCATTGGAACGATGAAACTTTATACCAAGAGGCGAGAAAAATTAATATAGCCCAACATCAATTCATTTCTTATTATGAGTGGTTACCGATTTTCATCGGCGTTGGGAATTCCTTAAAAAACAAAATCATTTGGGACACAAAAGATTTCGTTAACGATTACGATGAAAACGTCGATCCAACCGTTATCAACGAACACGCCACGGCCGCTTTTAGATTTTTCCATTCGTTAATAGCCGGACATTTAGAGTAAATTAAAAAATTAAATTAAAATTATTTAATTCATTTTAATTTTTTTTAGTCTCGTCGGGGAATTTAGAAACAACATGGGTAATATTCGTATGAGTGATTGGTTTAATAGGCCGGCCGTTCTTGAACAAGGCTCAAATTTCGATGATCTAACCCGCGGAATGGCGTCGCAACCCGAATTAAAATCAGATCGATTCCATGATAGTGAAATAACACAATTTTTGTTTAGGATGGGACAAGTTTTCGGACAAGATTTAAAAGCGATTTGTATTCAAAGAAATCGTGATCACGGTTTGGCTTCGTATAACGATGTTAGACAGTTTTGTGGGTTGAGAAAAGCTAATGATTTCCAGGATTTGCTCGATGTTATGACTAAAGATGTAAGTTAAGCAAGTTTTTTATTGTTGTAAATGATGATATTTGAAGTTAATTTTATATTGAATCTTAAACCATAAAATTAAGATTTTCTAGAATTAATAACTAAAATTAACATTAGATTTGTAACTAGAAATACAGCTATTTTTTTCCAAAGTTCTGCTTATCAATTTAAAGTCTGCCAACTTGTTGGCAGCATGAGCTGTTCGTATCCAAAGTCCTACTTATCAGTTTGAAGTCTGCCAACTTGTTAGCAGCATGAGCTATTCGTCTTCAAAGTCCTATTTATCAGTTTGAAGTCTGCCAACTTGTTGGCAGCATGAGCTCTTTGTCTCCAAAGTCCTACTTATCAGTTTGAAGCCTGCCAACATGTTGACAGCATGAGCTCTTTGTCTCCAAAGTCTTACTTATCAGTTTGAAGTCTGCCAACTTGTTGGCAGCATGAGCTGTTTTTTTCCAAAGTTCTGCTTATCAATTTGAAGTCTGCCAACTTGTTGGCAGCATGAGCTGTTCGTATCCAAAGTCCTACTTATCAGTTTGAAGTCTGCCAACTTGTTAGCAGCATGAGCTATTCGTCTTCAAAGTCCTATTTATCAGTTTGAAGTCTGCCAACTTGTTGGCAGCATGAGCTCTTTGTCTCCAAAGTCCTACTTATCAGTTTGAAGTCTGCCAACATGTTGACAGCATGAGCTCTTTGTCTCCAAAGTCTTACTTATCAGTTTGAAGTCTGCCAACTTGTTGGCAGCATGAGCTGTTTTTTTCCAAAGTTCTGCTTATTAATTTGAAGTCTGCCAACTTGTTGGCAGCATGAGCTGTTCGTATCCAAAGTCCTACTTATCAGTTTGAAGTCTGCCAACTTGTTAGCAGCATGAGCTATTCGTCTTCAAAGTCCTACTTATCCGTTTGAAGTCTCCCAACTTGTTGGCAGCATGAGCTATTCGTCTTCAAAGTCCTATTTATCAGTTTGAAGTCTGCCAACTTGTTGGCAGCATGAGCTCTTTGCATCCAAAGTCCTACATATCAGTTTGAAGTCTGCCAACATGTTGACAGCATGAGCTCTTTGTCTCCAAAGTCTTACTTATCAGTTTAAAGTCTGCCAACTTGTTGGCAGCATGAGCTGTTTTTTTCCAAAGTTCTGCTTATCAATTTAAAGTCTGCCAACTTGTTGGCAGCATGAGCTCTTTGTCTCCAAAGTCTTATTTATCAGTTTGAAGTCTGCCAACTTGTTGACAGCATGAGCTATTACTGTTCCATAGACTATACATTCTTTATAGACTTCCAACTTGTTACAAGGTATTATGTCTCTAAAGTCCTGCTTATTAATTTAAAGTCTGCCGACTTGATGGCAGCATGAGCTATTATTGTTCCACACACTGTATATTATATTAAAGACTGCCAACTTGTTGGCAGCATAAACTGTTTATCTCCAAAATCCTACTCATTCGTGTGAAGCCTGCCAACTCATCCTCTAGAAGCCTGCCTTGTTGTCTTTCTTGTTTGGTATTATTCTTATTTCGTTGTTAGTTTCCAACAACAAAGAGTTTTAAAGATCGCGAAATTAGTTATAAGTAATATTTGAATGTTGACGATAATTGGTACTCAGTTGTAATATAATCTTCTAGAATTATATCTAAACATTAAAAATGATAGAAAGAATCTTCTGAGACATACAACTGACAATATTGATACGTATTAACAAAACTTGTTGGAAGTAAATAAATGAAATGTTAACGCATTTCTGCTGTAAGTTGATACATAAATTGATAAAATTCTTAAAAATGAGCAGAAGAAAGTTAGAAAATAGTAAATAAAATAATATTTAAAAAAATTCACAAAGATGTGTGTCCTAAAATGCTTCAAGGAAGCTTAGATACTTCCAAGATGATATTCAATATGTGGCTTTACTCTTCATCATTTCAAAACGTGTTAGGATTAAAAGTACAAAATATTACATAATATATTAAATATTTAATCCTCATCGTACTCAATCTGGGTACATCCCCTCATTAGGCTTTGCAAATGGCGAATAATAACAAGCTGAGAATGCTTGGATTGGGTTGAGTTCATTTTGAAACTAGATGGATTGGGTTGGATTCATCTAAATACAAGCTGAAACGGGTTGGGTTGGGTTAGTTTCATTTTGAAACAAAATGAGTTGAGCTGGATTAGATTGGCTTCATGGGAAAGCAAGATCAGATGGGTTGGGTTGGATCATGCTTGATTGGGATCATATGTATGGACTTTGGACACATAATAACTTATGCTGCCAATAGGTTGGTAGTTTATAAATAATATGTAGTCTGTGGAACAGTAATAGCTCATGCTGCCAACAAGTTGGCAGACTTTAAACTGATGAATAGGACTTTGGAGACTTAACAGCTCATGCTGTCAACAAGTTGGCAGACTTTAAATTGATAAACAGAGCTTTGGAAAAAACAGCTCATGCTGCCAACAAGTTCAAAGAGCTCACTCTTTGTCTCCAAAGTCCTGCTTATCAGTCTGAAGTCTGCCAACATGTTGGCAGCATGAGCTGTTCGTATCCAAAGTCTTACTTATCAGTTTGAAGTCTGCCAACTTTTGTTGGCAGCATGAGCTCTTTGTCTCCAAACTCCTACTTATCAGTTTGAAATCTGCCAACTTGTTGGCAGCATGAGCTGTTTTTTTTCCAAAGTTCTGCTTATCACTTTAAAGTCTGCCAACTTGTTGGCAGCATGAGCTGTTCGTATCCAAAGTCTTACTTATCAGTTTGAAGTCTGCCAACTTGTTGGCAGCATGAGCTCTTTGTCTCCAAAGTCCTACTTATCAGTTTGAAATCTGCCAACTTGTTGGCAGCATGAGCTGTTTTTTTCCAAAGTTCTGCTTATCACTTTAAAGTCTGCCAACTTGTTGGCAGTATGAGCTGTTCGTATCCAAAGTTCTGCTTATCACTTTAAAGTCTGCTAACTTGTTGGCAGCATGAGCTGTTTTTTTCCAAAGTTCTGCTTATCACTTTAAAATCTGCCAACTTGTTGGCAGCATGAGCTGTTCGTATCCAAAATCTTACTTACCAGTTTGAAGTCTGCCAACTTGTTGGCAGCATGAGCTCTTTGCCCCCAAAGTCCTACTTATCAGTTTGAAATCTGCCAACTTGTTGGCAGCATGAGCTGTTTTTTTCCAAAGTTCTGCTTATCACTTTAAAGTCTGCCAACTTGTTGGCAGCATGAGCTCTTTGTCTCCAAAGTCCTACTTATCAGTTTGAAATCTGCCAACTTGTTGGCAGCATGAGCTGTTTTTTTTCAAAGTTCTGCTTATCACTTTAAAATCTGCCAACTTGTTGGCAGCATGAACTGTTCGTATCCAAAGTCTTACTTATCAGTTTGAAGTCTGCCAACTTGTTGGCAGCATGAGCTCTTTGTCTCCAAAGTCCTACTTATCAGTTTGAAATCTGCCAACTTGTTGGCAGCATGAGCTGTTTTTTTCCAAAGTTCTGCTTATTACTTTAAAGTCTGCCAACTTGTTGGCAGCATGAGCTCTTTGTCTCCAAAGTCCTACTTATCAGTTTGAAATCTGCCAACTTGTTGGCAGCATGAGCTGTTTTTTTTCAAAGTTCTGCTTATCACTTTAAAATCTGCCAACTTGTTGGCAGCATGAACTGTTCGTATCCAAAGTCTTACTTATCAGTTTGAAGTCTGCCAACTTGTTGGCAGCATGAGCTCTTTGTCTCCAAAGTCCTACTTATCAGTTTGAAATCTGCCAACTTGTTGGCAGCATGAGCTGTTTTTTTCCAAAGTTCTGCTTATTACTTTAAAGTCTGCCAACTTGTTGGCAGCATGAGCTCTTTGTCTCCAAAGTCCTACTTATCAGTTTGAAATCTGCCAACTTGTTGGCAGCATGAGCTGTTTTTTTTCAAAGTTCTGCTTATCACTTTAAAATCTGCCAACTTGTTGGCAGCATGAACTGTTCGTATCCAAAGTCTTACTTATCAGTTTGAAGTCTGCCAACTTGTTGGCAGCATGAGCTCTTTGTCTCCAAAGTCCTACTTATCAGTTTGAAATCTGCCAACTTGTTGGCAGCATGAGCTGTTTTTTTCCAAAGTTCTGCTTATTACTTTAAAGTCTGCCAACTTGTTGGCAGCATGAGCTCTTTGTCTCCAAAGTCCTACTTATCAGTTTGAAATCTGCCAACTTGTTGGCAGCATGAGCTGTTTTTTTTCAAAGTTCTGCTTATCACTTTAAAATCTGCCAACTTGTTGGCAGCATGAACTGTTCGTATCCAAAGTCTTACTTATCAGTTTGAAGTCTGCCAACTTGTTGGCAGCATGAGCTCTTTGTCTCCAAAGTCCTACTTATCAGTTTGAAATCTGCCAACTTGTTGGCAGCATGAGCTGTTCGTATCCAAAATCTTACTTATCAGTTTGAAGTCTGCCAACTTGTTGGCAGCATGAGATCTTTGTCTCCAAAGTCCTACTTATCAGTTTGAAGTCTGCCAACAAGTTGGCAGACTTTGGAGAAAAATAGCTCATGCTGCCAACAAGTTGGCAGACTTCAAACTAAATATTTTTGATTAACATTTATTTTTATAGATTAAATTAATTTTTATAAATTAAATTTATCTTTTTTTAGAATGTAGAAAGATTAGCCAACCTTTATGAAACCGTGGATGATATCGACTTAACAGTCGGTGGATCATTAGAAATTTTGGTACCGGGTACATTATCAGGCCCAACATTTTTGTGCATTTTAACGGAACAATTCTACAGAACGCGAGCTGGCGATCGATTTTGGTTTGAAAATTCCGGACCGACAGGATTTAATTTGGGTAATTAATAAATAAATTTTAATTCTAAATAATCTAATTCATTTTTTGTAGATCAACTCAACGAAATTAGAAAAACCAGCTTAGCTAGACTTTTCTGCGACAATGCAAACGTGAGAAGCATGCAACCAAGAGGATTCATTAAAATTTCTGAATCGTAAGTCAAATTTTTTAAAAAATTGGTGATAAATTTGAAAATTTTTGTGATTTTAGAAACCCCGTTGTTTCTTGTGAACAAATACCTTCAGTCAATTTGAATTTATGGAGGGATTCTTCAAATTCTGGGTCTCAAGTGACATTAGAGAACCCTCACGACTTTTATGATGATTATTAAAGATAATATTTAATGATTATGTAAATATAGAGTGAAAGAAAATTAAAATAGGTTTTTAAGGATATTATTAAAATAACACAAAGGTGCGATAAGTAATTAATATTTATGGTTTGTTAAAATTGTACATAAACATTTAAAAAACATTTTTTTAATCGGTTTTAATCATCAAACCCTCCATAAACCATATCGGTTAAAAAGTTGATTTTATCATTCCCCACAAAATGCTCAAAGAAAATAATTTCGTTATCTCCCGACTTCAAAAGGGGTGCTGGAAGATAAGCGGCCAATTGAGGGCCAACTCGAAAATGTCTCGATAACACGAATCCGTTTACAATAACAATCCCTTTACGCCAATCTCTCAAATCGATGTAACTGTCTTTATCGGGATTTTCCACGTTTAAAACTCCCCGATATAACGCGGGTCCCTCTTCGAAAGTGGGGGTGTTCCAACCACTTAAAGAGTTGGTCCAATTCTTCTTAAACTCCAACGAGTGTATTTTCCAATTTGAAACGATCTCGTCGTTTAATAACACGTTCCCTTGGAATAAACCTTTTTGTTGATTAAATTGATTGAGCGTCCCGAAATTGACCCTCCCGGAATTCTCAACGATCAATTCCAAAGTTGCATCTTCGTAACTTTCTAATCCTAAGTTTAAAGAAGAGTCCTTAACCCGCCAATAACCGAATCCGTTTACGTCGCTTTCTGCGGCTAAAACTTTCGATTTTAATTTCCCGTTTATTAAAACTAAAATCGTATCGTATACGCGCCCCTCAATTTTTAAACTCGAATCAGAGGGGATGTTTAAATTTTCTTTTTTATAAACTACGTATCCGAATCTTTGACCCCCTCCGTTATTAATGTCGATATTCTCCATTGAAATAACATTTTCGCTTTCGACGTAAGGCTCGGATTTTAATAAATCGGAGATTCTTAATTCGCCGGTTATTTCGATTGGATTATAAGCGATTCTTGGGGTTAATTCGGGCATGGGGGGTAAATGAAGTTGGGGGTTGGATCGTTTTGAAATCGCGTCTTTTAAAGCGAAATATTTTTCGGTGTAATCGCCGTTTTCTGCGAGGGGGGCGTCGTAATCGTAACTTGTTGTGTCGTGTTTATTCCCTGCGTCGGTTAAACCGAGCATGTTGGCTCCGTTGGTGAACCCAAAATTGGTCCCGCCATGGAACATGTAGAAATTAATTGAGGATGGGTAATCTAAGATTGTTTCGAGGACGGTTAAAAATTTTTCGAGGGGTCTCGTTTGGTGGCCAGCTAACCAATGATCGAACCACCCGGTCCAAAATTCCATAACCATGATCGGTTTTCCCGGTTGATATTGTTCGATTAACCCTAATTCGTGTTCTGGGTTATCTTGGAAATTCCCCGTGTATAAAACCCCATTCATTTGACTCAAATTCCCATAAGATGGCCCATCCGATGTTACTAATAACTCAACGATACCATTATTATTCATTAACCCCCTTAATTGTTCCATATAATCCATATCAATTGGGTAATTAGCCGAATTAGCGCTCCCATATTCGTTTTCGATTTGTACCGCAATAATCGGCCCCCCCTTTGTGAATTGCAACGCAGCTAAAATCGTCAATAAAGTATTAAAAAACCTCGTTACGTGAGTCATGAATTTCTCATCCGATGTCCTCACTCTGATTCCTTTCTCCCTCAACAACCACGATGGTAACCCGCCGAAATCCCATTCGGAACAAATATAAGGCCCCGGTCTAACAATCGCCAACATATCCTCTTCTTGAGCCATTTTTAAAAATTTCTCAATATCTAAAAATTCTTGAAAATCGCTTCCCCCCGCGCCGAAATCGTACAAACCCGGTTCCGGTTCGTGCAAATTCCATGGAACGTACGTTTCGACGGTGTTTATTCCAGCCGCTTTCATCTTGCGAAGGCGATCGCGCCAGTATTCTTGAGGAACGCGAAAATAATGCAACGCGCCGCTGTATAAAGTTATATTTTTTTGGTTGAGGGTGAAATGTGGTTGGTTTGCGTTCAAACCTTCCGTTATTCCACCGCTCGTATAATGTTGATACAGAGTTGGCAAACTCATTGTTTATTTCTAGTTAACTAGCACTCAACTGATTGTAAGGATGTTTTGAGTTAAGTTTTATAACGAGTCGATAACCAATAAGTGGTCAGATAAAGATAGGTTTAAAAATACTTTTTCAATAACGGTATTTTGTCCTTGAAGATTTCTTATTTATAAAACATTGAACTTGAATACACAATTTTATTTGTCAGGAAATTATAGCGTCTCGAACTTATTCTATTAAAATTCTTAAATATCTGACTTATAATTTATTGATCCATTAAGAACATTTTGATATTAATAGTTTGTCTCCATCATTTTTAGTATTTACGTTATGATTGACTATAACTGGTTTAATAAAATCTGTAATTCCACCAACAATGATTTGATTCGAAACTTCTTATCATTCTCCGTTGAAGGGTTGAATATTTCTTTTTGTTTTTGTGTCCATTATTAACTTTAAAATTTAAAAAGGGATGTATCTATAAATTCTTTGAAAATCGGTTTTTTGGAAAATTGTTTTGAAATTACTTTCAATTACTAATTGGAGCATGTACTTTGTAAAAGTGAAGTCAATCTGAAAATATCTCACTTAGTTCTTGAGATATAAACTGCTGAACTTAATTGAAATTTTTCCGATATTTTGTATAAATTTAAAAATTCCTGAAAAATCGATTTTTTGAAAAATTGTTTTGAAATTACTTTCAATTACTAATTGAAGCATCTACTTTCTAAAAGTGAAGTGAATTTGAAAATATCTCACTTAGTTCTTGAGATATAAACTGTTGAACTTAATTGGGATTCTTCCGATATTTTGTATAAATTTAAAAAGTCCTGAAATATCGATTTTTTGGAAAATTGTTTTGAAATTACTTTCAATTACTAATTGAAGCATCTACTTTCTAAAAGTGAAATCAATTTGAAAATATCTCACTTAGTTCTTGAGATATAAACTGCTGAACTTAATTGAAAGTTTTCCGATATTTTGTATACATTTAAAAATTCCTAAAAAATCGATTTTTTGAAAAATGATTATAAAATTACTTTCAATTACTAATTGAAGCATCTACTTTCTAAAAGTGACGTCAATTTGAAAATATCTCACTTAGTTCTTGAGATAAAAACTGTTGAACTTAATTGGGATTCTTCCGATATTTTGTATAAATTTAAAAATTCCTGAAAAATAGATTTTTTGAAAAATTGTTCTGAAATTACTCTCAATTACTAATTGGAGCATCTACTTTCTAAAAGTGAAGTCAATTTGAAAATATCTGCCTTAGTTCTTGAGATATAAACTGTTGAACTTAATTGGGATTCTTCCGATATTTTGTATAAATTTCAAAATTCCTGAAAAATAGATTTTTTGGAAAATTGTTATGAAATTAGTTTCAATTACTAATTGGAGCAACTACTTTCTAAAAGTGAAGTCAATTTGAAAATATCTCACTTAGTTCTTGAGATATAAACTGCTGAACTTAATTGGGATTATTCCGATATTTTGTGTAAACTTAAAAATTCTTGAAAAATCGGTATTTTGAAAAATTATTATGAAATTACTTTCAATTACTAATTGTAGCATCTACTTTCTAAAAGTGAAGTCAATTTGAAAATATCTCACTTAGTTCTTGAGATATAAGCTGCTGAGCTTAATTGGGATTATTCCGATATTTTGTATAAATTTAAAAATTCCTGAAAAATTGATTTTTTGAAAAATTGTTTTGAAATTACTTTCAGTTACTAATTGGAGCATCTACTTTCTAAAAGTGAAATCAATTTGAAAATATCTCACTTAGTTCTTGAGATATAAACTGCTGAACTTAATTGGGATTCTTCCGATATTTTGTATAAATTAAAAAATTTCTGAAAAATAGATTTTTTGGAAAATTATTTTGAAATTACTTTTAATTACTAATTGAAGCATCTACTTTCTAAAAGTGAAGTCAATTTGAAAATATCTCACTTAGTTCTTGAGATATAAACTGCTGAACTTAATTGGGATTATTCCGATATTTTGTGTAAACTTAAAAATTCTTGAAAAATCGGTTTTTTGAAAAATTATTATGAAATTACTTTCAATTACTAATTGTAGCATCTACTTTCTAAAAGTGAAGTCAATTTGAAAATATCTCACTTAGTTCTTGAGATATAAGCTGCTGAGCTTAATTGGGATTATTCCGATATTTTGTATAAATTTAAAAATTCCTGAAAAATTGATTTTTTGAAAAATTGTTTTGAAATTACTTTCAGTTACTAATTGGAGCATCTACTTTCTAAAAGTGAAATCAATTTGAAAATATCTCACTTAGTTCTTAAGATATAAACTGCTGAACTTAATTGGGATTCTTCCGATATTTTGTATAAATTTAAAAATTTCTGAAAAATAGATTTTTTGGAAAATTATTTTGAAATTACTTTCAATTACTAATTGAAGCATCTACTTTCTAAAAGTGAAGTCAATTTAAAAATATCTCACTTAGTTCTTGAGATATAAACTGCTGAACTTAATTGGGATTCTTCCCATATTTTGTATAAATTTAAAAATTTCTGAAAAATAGATTTTTTGGAAAATTATTTTGAAATTACTTTTAATTACTAATTGAAGCATCTACTTTCTAAAAGTGAAGTCAATTTGAAAATATCTCACTTAGTTCTTGAGATATAAACTGCTGAACTTAATTGGGATTATTCGGATATTTTGTGTAAACTTAAAAATTCTTGAAAAATCGGTTTTTTGAAAAATTATTATGAAATTACTTTCAATTACTAATTGTAGCATCTACTTTCTAAAAGTGAAGTCAATTTGAAAATATCTCACTTAGTTCTTGAGATATAAGCTGCTGAGCTTAATTGGGATTATTCCGATATTTTGTATAAATTTAAAAATTCCTGAAAAATTGATTTTTTGAAAAATTGTTTTGAAATTACTTTCAGTTACTAATTGGAGCATCTACTTTCTAAAAGTGAAATCAATTTGAAAATATCTCACTTAGTTCTTGAGATATAAACTGCTGAACTTAATTGGGATTCTTCCGATATTTTGTATAAATTTAAAAATTTCTGAAAAATAGATTTTTTGGAAAATTATTTTGAAATTACTTTTAATTACTAATTGAAGCATCTACTTTCTAAAAGTGAAGTCAATTTGAAAATATCTCACTTAGTTCTTGAGATATAAACTGCTGAACTTAATTGGAATTTTTCAGATATTTTGTATAAATTTAAAAATTCCTGAAAAATCGATTTTTTTGAAAATTGTTTTGAAATTACTCTCAATTACTAATTGGAGCATCTACTTTGTAAAAGTGAAATCAATGTGAAAATATCTCACTTAGTTCTTGAGATATAAACTGCTGAACTTAATTGGAATTTTTCCGATATTTTGTATACATTTAAAAATTCCTAAAAAATCGATTTTTTGAAAAATTATTATAAAATTACTTTCAATTACTAATTGGAGCAACTACTTTCTAAAAGTGAAGTCAATTTGAAAATATCTCACTTAGTTCTTGAGATATAAACTGTTGAACTTAATTGGGATGCTTCCGATATTTTGTATAAATTTAAAAATTCCTGAAAAATAGATTTTTTGGAAAATTGTTATGAAATTAGTTTCAATTATTAATTGAAGCATCTACTTTCTAAAAGTGAAATCAATCTGAAAATATCTCACTTAGTTCTTGAGATATAAACTGCTGAACTTAATTGGGATTCTTCCGATATTTTGTATAAATTTAAAAATTTCTGAAAAATAGATTTTTTGGAAAATTATTTTGAAATTACTTTTAATTACTAATTGAGGCATCTACTTTCTAAAAGTGAAGTCAATTTGAAAATATCTCACTTAGTTCTTGAGATATAAACTGCTGAACTTAATTGGGATTATTCCGATATTTTGTGTAAACTTAAAAATTCTTGAAAAATCGGTTTTTTGAAAAATTATTATGAAATTACTTTCAATTACTAATTGAAGCATCTACTTTCTAAAAGTGAGGTCAATTTGAAAATATCTCACTTAGTTCTTGAGATATAAACTGCTAAACTTAATAGGGATTCTTCCGATATTTTGCATAAATTTAAAAATTCCTGAAAAATCGATTTTTTGAAAAATTGTTATGAAATTACTTTCAATTACTAATTGGAGCATCGTTCCATAAATCGTTCAACCTCTAGGTCTAGTGTAAGTCTTAAAAGATGTACTTGATCTAAGTCATAACAGTCAGAAAAAGGAGACATAACTAACATGAACTAACAGGAATTGATCATTAACAGAGTGAGAGAGAAGATAGCAAGAACATACTGATTTTGTTAATAGATCTAGTTAATACTTAGGAAGATGAAGAAGCTGAAGAAGAAGAGGGAAAGGGAAAAAGCACCAGAAGAACGAGAGAGTCCGAATCGATCAATATTTCATCCCGGAATCACGCTTATCGCGTGAGTATGAAGTGGAAAGATTCAAACCTACGAATAAGGACTGAAAGGTCTTAAAGGAAGAAGCAGGGATGAGAGAACCTGAAGTAATGCATTTATGAGGGATTAGATTGGGTCGATCTAGTAGCATTTAAAGCCTTATCTTAATCTTTTTAATTTAAAAATTTCCCAGTCGTTGTGATTTATTATAGTCTTAAATTTGATACATTTCAAAAAGAATATGACGAAAACTCTTCCAAAACAATAAGGAAGTAGATAACCGGATCATGAATGGATTACTATTTTATTTACGATTACTAAAAAAACGCCCGATTACGATAACATTTTATCATCCATTTATCATCATTTTTAAACCCGCAGCCGATGAATCAACATGCGGTGTCATACTTCTAAATTACCGAATATTATTCTTGTTATTTTTACATCCACGAATATTATATCCCAATTTTGTGGAGCCGATGTAAGTAAATCTTCCCATCAACGAATTAATCATATAAACCAAATTAATTTTTAGGATTCCTCCGAAGAATATTACCAAAACGACTCCACGAGTGAAATGGACGAAATACAAGATATCCCAAACGTTTGTTTTCAAACAATAACACACGGATTACTAAACCAAACTTGGTGTCGATCATCCGTAAGCGAAAGATTCGTTTTTCCTTGCGTGAATCCGTGCAGAAACGACGACGGAACCTTCGCCAAGAGAAGATGCGAATTAATCAACGGAATTCCGACTTGGTCAGAAATTTACAATCCTTGTGATCACCCGAATTTATCAAATTTAACCATGTTTTTGAGTTCGGCGCATAACCAATTTTCATTGAATACATTAATCAATGTATCAGACTTCATCGCGAATCAAGCCGCAACTTTAACGGAATTAGACGTTGAATTAACAGCGGGTATTTTAGAGAACGCATCATATCACCCTGCGGAAACGAAGCATAAAGACGCCTTCTTCAATATAATAAATAATTTGCTTAATGCGAATCAATCCGTATTAAAAACGGCCCGAAATTTCGGCTCAACCGATAAAATCATCAAATCCACCGATACCTTCGTAATCGGTTTATCGAAAGAATCGACTTCGTATTCGATTAATTTAACAAACATCGCGTTTGAGTTAATCGAGCCTCAAATGAATTCAAAAGAAGATTACTCCAACGTTAATTTTAATCATGTCGCCGTAAAAATCCCGGTTAATATCCTAAATACTTTAACATTGACGACTTTTAAATCGAACAATTTATTTCTTGAAGGAAACGTCGTTAGCGACATCGTCGACTTAAAAGTTTTGGGTGTAACGAAAATCTTAAACGATACGATTAGCCTGTATTTACGCGTCGATCCTTCCATTGAAGTAAATTGTTCCTTTTGGAAGATTGAGGGTGAAGTTGGAAATTGGTCGATTGATGGTGTTGAAACGATTAGGTTAAGTGATGATCTCGTTGAGTGTAGGACGAATCATTTAAGTGCGTTTGTTTTGTTAGGAATTTCTGATAGAATTTTCGAGAATTTATCGGAGACGAATCAAATCATTTTGCAAATAATTAGTACGATTTTATGTTCGTTTTCGTTGATGGGATTAATTATGATATTTATAACTTGCTTCTTCATCAAAAAATGGCACAAAAGACGAATCAATACGATTCAAATTTCGGCTGTAATTTCATTAGAAATTATTTTAATCTTTTTAAATGACATAATTAGTATTGATGATGGTTTATTTTGCAAATTTTTTGGAGTTATCATGCATTATTTAGTTTTAGTGAAATTCGTTGTGATGTTTTTAATCGCTAGGATGCAATTCGAAAATTTTGTGACTGTTTTAACTAGCAGAAATAAATCGAGGAATGTTTTAATCACCTCTTTCATCGCTTTCTCAATCCCGATTGTTATAGTCGGAATTTCGGCGGGGGTTTTCCCCGATTATTATAACTCGGGAAATGTTAATTTTTGTTACCCAAAATCCGAAGCGTTTATTTATTTCTTATTAATCCCCGTTGCGTCAATTCTCATAGCAAATTTAATAATTTTTATTTTAGTTATGTTCAAAATTTCCGGGAGCATTTCGAGAGATAGGAAGCAAAAAATCTTGCAGGTTAAGTTAGCTGTGATGTTGTTCTTTATGTTGGGATTAACCTGGATTTTTAGCGTTCTTTCTCACGCGGTTCAAACGCTGTGGGTTCAATTAACGTTGATTTACACATTTGTGATTTTGTCACCCTTACAGGGATTTGTTATTTTTGTGTTTGCGGTCGTTTTTGACTCGGATGCCAAAACGTTTTGGTTGGATTGTTGGAGTAAATTGAAGTATAGCCCTTTGGATGGGGAAAGCACCAAGAATACAACTTCCACGGATATTTTAATGTCTTCTGTTTCAAGATCCCAAGATGGTAATTAAGTTTTTAAATTAATATTTATTTTTTAGGTTATTATTATTTTTAATTACCACCTTGATAGTGATTATAATTATATAAGTTTAACTGAAAGTCCGTAAAGCGTGTATCTCACTTAGTTCTTGAGATATAAGCTGCTGAGCTTAATTGGAATTTTTTCAGTATTTTATATAAAATGAACAGTCCTGGAAAAGCGTTTTATTTATTAAATTATACATGACAACCCCGTTTTGCACCGAATAAAATCTCCAATTCCTTCCTGATCACTTTTCGAATGAGAACGTTCGTTTTTGCTATATGAGCTTGTCGTTTCGGATCTCGATGATAAACTTTAATGCCCGGTTTATGAACTAAAAAGGCATTGTCCAACATCATCATGTCGTAATTTTGGACACACAAAATGTAACCCTACAAGAAATCGATTAAATTTATAACTTATTTATTTATTTATTGAATTCACCTGAGTCATTTTATTGCTTTGTCCCTCCCATGATAACCGTTCGTCGAAATCGGGGGCATATTTTGAGCCGATAAAGAACGGTTCCCAACTTCTAAAACTTCCTATCCTTTTACCTACGCTGAATACGTTCAATCCTTTAGTTTCGTTAGTTTTAGCCCACTCTTTATAATTCGGGGTGAGATGGCAAATTGAGCATACTCTTTGATGGAAATTAATCGCCTTTTTCTTCTTTAACATCTCTAAAAGTTGCGTTTTCGTTTCGGGGATTTCAGCGTTTTCTTTCACCTCGAATACGTTTAAAGGAAACACGACCGGGTTCGGATTTGTCTCGATTATTCGAGTGCGTTTAATCATCTCTAAGAAATTTTCGATGATATGGACACTCGGGTAAAGTTCGATGTCGGAGGCTAAAACGAAATGGGTTTGGGATGATTCTTTCGCCACATTTCTGGCTACGTTGATCGGGTATGTAAGATTATTTAAAGCTCGATACGTTTCGTTCGATCGTATCGATTTAAATGTTGGTTCGATATCACAGTTGTACGTTGTGTTAAAGATTTCTTTAAAATTTGGGATTTTTTTAGGAAGATGTTGCCCTTTAAGGAAGACGTGGAATGTAACGAAATTTTCGACCAAACGCGTCGTGCAGTCGCGTAAATAATGAATAGATTCGATTGTGTAACTGAAATCATCTCCAGGGGCGTACAAAGCGATGCTTATTGGCCCTTTCCAACGATCCAATAAAGGTTGTACGTTATCCAAGAAGGTGAAATCTCCTTGAGTTGTGTAAGTAATGCTTTCGTATGGAGCGAATTTTCTCTTCGCAATGAATAAGTTGTAATATATCCAGTATTCACCGTGTTGTTTTATCATTAAGGTTGGATTTGATGTTTGAGTTTCAACCTGAAAAAAAAATGTTAAGGTTATTCTTTTGCAACTCACACAGATTGGGTTGAACAAAATTATCTTTAATTTAATAAAGATAAAATACTAACTTTATTTTCGATATGTTCCCGAAACATTCCTTCACTTTGATATGTTTTCAAATATACGGTGTTATTGTCGTGTCCTTGGGTACATGTGCGCTTAAATAACATAAACATAACAACAACCACGACACAATAAAATAAAATAACTACAAGGGAACGATTCGATTTCACCGGATACATCACATAAAAAGATGCGTGCAAAATATGAAATTAAAAAATAAACCTTACCACTGTTTTTGATACTTTATATATTTGCGGCTGTGTTATCTATTGGTGATTGGAAAAGAGACATCACTATTAATTGGTTAAAGTGAAATGACAGGTATTACAATTTTATCTAAACGATGCAACCTAGATTAGCAAATTTGGTGTTTAATCTCTTATGTTATCGGGGTTATTAGGGTTGTTACTAACTTTTATACTAAATCTAAATTATTATTAATTTCCCGTGGATTGTTTAAATAAATCATAATTAAATGTTTTATCAGAAACGAAAGCTACAATATCTCTTTAAGGCTGCGTTAAACATCATGAAAATCAGGTACTTAAACATGGGTGCAGTAGTTCCAAGTTTTAGGGCACAAAAAAGGAAAAATGTCGGTTATATTTTAATAGATGTCGAGGTGTTTTAAAGGAATATATTTTAATGATTACCATGAAATTTTAGTAGATTATCATTCTGTTAAGTTCCCATTAGATTAAATATTGATAATATGTTGTTTTAAACTAAAAATTAAGGTAGATAAATAAATTAGTCGAAGGGAATTTATGACAAGAAAAAAATTACAATGCGTGGGAAGTGGACATTTCGAATAGTTAAATCTCAAAAATTTTTTGATTAAAGCTTAATCATATATTTGATTAGAAAAAAATAATCGATTTAAAAAAATCGTATCTCAAGATCTAATTGAGATATCGCAATGAAATAAGAAGCAATTTGAAGCAGATTTATTCATTATTTAGATCCCCAAAGATGGTTATTTCGAATCCTTAAATCTCAAAGTTACGTTTTTTGATTTAAACTTAATCATATATTTGATTAAAAGAAATAATCGAGTTAAAAAAATCGCATCTCAAGATCTAATTGAGATATCGCAATGAAATAAGAAGCAATTTAAAGCAGATTTATTCATTATTTAGATCCCCAAAGATGGTTATTTCGAATCCTTAAATCTCAAAGTTACGGTTTTTTGATTTAAACTTAATCATATATTTGATTAAAAGAAATAATCGAGTTAAAAAAATCGCATCTCAAGATCTAATTGAGATATCGCAATGAAATAAGAAGCAATTTAAAGCAGATTTATTCATTATTTAGATCCCCAAAGATGGTTATTTCGAATCCTTAAATCTCAAAGTTACGATTTTTTGATTTAAACTTAATCATATATTTGATTAAAAGAAATAATCGAGTTAAAAAAATCGTATCTCAAGATCTAATTGAGATATCGCAATAAAATAAGAAGCAATTTGAAGCAGATTTATTCATTATTTAGATCCCCAAAGATGGTTATTTCGAATCCTTAAATCTCAAAGTTATGATTTTTTGATTTAAACTTAATCATATATTTGATTAAAAGAAATAATCGATTTAAAAAAATCGCATCTCAAGATCTAATTGAGATATCGCAATGAAATAAGAAGCAATTTAAAGCAGATTTATTCATTATTTAGATCCCCAAAGATGGTTATTTCGAATCCTTAAATCTCAAAGTTACGGTTTTTTGATTTAAACTTAATCATATATTTGATTAAAAGAAATAATCGAGTTAAAAAAATCGCATCTCAAGATCTAATTGAGATATCGCAATGAAATAAGAAGCAATTTAAAGCAGATTTATTCATTATTTAGATCCCCAAAGATGGTTATTTCGAATCCTTAAATCTCAAAGTTACGGTTTTTTGATTTAAACTTAATCATATATTTGATTAAAAGAAATAATCGAGTTAAAAAAATCGCATCTCAAGATCTAATTGAGATATCGCAATGAAATAAGAAGCAATTTAAAGCAGATTTATTCATTATTTAGATCCCCAAAGATGGTTATTTCGAATCCTTAAATCTCAAAGTTACGATTTTTTGATTTAAACTTAATCATATATTTGATTAAAAGAAATAATCGAGTTAAAAAAATCGTATCTCAAGATCTAATTGAGATATCGCAATAAAATAAGAAGCAATTTGAAGCAGATTTATTCATTATTTAGATCCCCAAAGATGGTTATTTCGAATCCTTAAATCTCAAAGTTATGATTTTTTGATTTAAACTTAATCATATATTTGATTAAAAGAAATAATCGATTTAAAAAAATCGTATCTCAAGATCTAATTGAGATATCGCAATGAAATAAAAAGCAACTTAAAGCAGATTTATTCATTATTTAGATCCCCAAAGATGGTTATTTCGAATCCTTAAATCTCAAAGTTATGATTTTTTGATTTAAACTTAATCATATATTTGATTAAAAGAAATAATCGATTTAAAAAAATCGTATCTCAAGATCTAATTGAGATATCGCAATGAAATAAAAAGCAATTTAAAGTAGATTTATTCATTATTTAGATCCCCAAAGATGGTTATTTCGAATCCTTAAATCTCAAAGTTATGATTTTTTGATTTAAACTTAATCATATATTTGATTAAAAGAAATAATCGAGTTAAAAAAATCGCATCTCAAGATCTAATTGAGATATCGCAATGAAATAAGAAGCAATTTAAAGCAGATTTATTCATTATTTAGATCCCCAAAGATGGTTATTTCGAATCCTTAAATCTCAAAGTTATGATTTTTTGATTTAAACTTAATCATATATTTGATTAAAAGAAATAATCGAGTTAAAAAAATCGCATCTCAAGATCTAATTGAGATATCGCAATGAAATAAGAAGCAATTTAAAGCAGATTTATTCATTATTTAGATCGCCAAAGATGGTTATTTCGAATCCTTAAATCTCAAAGTTACGATTTTTTGATTTAAACTTAATCATATATTTGATTAAAAGAAATAATCGAGTTAAAAAACTCGTATCTCAGGATCTAATTGAGATATTGCAATGAAATAAAAAGCAATTTGAAGCAGATTTATTCATATTATTTAGATCCATAAAGATGGTTATTTCGAATCCTTAAATCTCAAAGTTACGGTTTTTTGATTTAAACTTAATCATATATTTGATTAAAAGACATAATCGAGTTAAAAAAATCGCATCTCAAGATCTAATTGAGATATCGCAATGAAATAAGAAGCAATTTGAAGCAGATTTATTCATTATTTAGATCCCCAAAGATGGTTATTTCGAATCCTTAAATCTCAAAGTTACGGTTTTTTGATTTAAACTTAATCATATATTTGATTAAAAGAAATAATCGAGTTAAAAAAATCGCATCTCAAGATCTAATTGAGATATCGCAATGAAATAAGAAGCAATTTGAAGCAGATTTATTCATTATTTAGATCCCCAAAGATGGTTATTTCGAATCCTTAAATCTCAAAGTTACGATTTCTTGATTTAAACTTAATCATATATTTGATTAAAAGAAATAATCGATTTAAAAAAATCGTATCTCAAGATCTAATTGAGATATCGCAAAGAAATAAAAAGCAATTTAAAGCAGATTTATTCATTATTTAGATCCCCAAAGATGGTTATTTCGAATCCTTAAATCTCAAAGTTACGTTTTTTGATTTAAACTTAATCATATATTTGATTAAAAGAAATAATCGAGTTAAAAAAATCGCATCTCAAGATCTAATTGAGATATCGCAATGAAATAAGAAGCAATTTAAAGCAGATTTATTCATTATTTAGATCCCCAAAGATGGTTATTTCGAAACCTTAAATCTCAAAGTTCCGTTTTTTGATTTGAACTTAATCATATATTTGATTAAAAGAAATAATCGAGTTAAAAAAATCGCATCTCAAGATCTAATTGAGATATCGCAATGAAATAAGAAGCAATTTAAAGCAGATTTATTCATTATTTAGATCCCCAAAGATGGTTATTTCGAATCCTTAAATCTCAAAGTTACGGTTTTTTGATTTAAACTTAATCATATATTTGATTAAAAGAAATAATTGACTTAAAAAAATCGTATCTCAAGATCTAATTGAGATATCGCAATGAAATAAGAAGCAATTTGAAGCAGATTTATTCATTATTTAGATCCCCAAAGATGGTTATTTGGAATCCTTAAATCTCAAAGTTCTGATTTTTTGATTTAAACTTAATCATATATTTGATTAAAAGAAATAATCGAGTTAAAGAAATCGTATCTCAAGATCTAATTGAGATATCACAATGAAATAAGAAGCAATTTGAAGCAGATTTATTCATTATTTAGATCCCCAAAGATGGTTATTTCGAATCCTTAAATCTCAAAGTTACGGTTTTTTGATTTAAACTTAATCATATATTTGATTAAAAGAAATAATCGAGTTAAAGAAATCGTATCTCAAGATCTAATTGAGATATCGCAATGAAATAAGAAGCAATTTGAAGCAGATTTATTCATTATTTAGATCCCCAAAGATGGTTATTTCGAATCCTTAAATCTCAAAGTTACGGTTTTTTGATTAAACTTAATCATATATTTGATTAAAAGAAATTATCGAGTTAAAAAAATCGCATATCAAGATCTAATTGAGATATCGCAATGAAATAAGAAGCAATTTAAAGCAGATTTATTCATTATTTAGATCCCCAAAGATGGTTATTTCGAATCCTTAAATCTCAAAGTTACGGTTTTTTGATTAAACTTAATCATATATTTGATTAAAAGAAATAATCGAGTTAAAGAAATCGTATCTCAAGATCTAATTGAGATATCGCAATGAAATAAGAAGCAATTTGAAGCAGATTTATTCATTATTTAGATCCCCAAAGATGGTTATTTCGAATCCTTAAATCTCAAAGTTACGTTTTTTGATTTAAACTTAATCATATATTTGATTAAAAGAAATAATCGAGTTAAAAAAATCGCATCTCAAGATCTAATTGAGATATCGCAATGAAATAAGAAGCAATTTAAAGCAGATTTATTCATTATTTAGATCCCCAAAGATGGTTATTTCGAATCCTTAAATCTCAAAGTTACGGTTTTTTGATTAAACTTAATCATATATTTGATTAAAAGAAATTATCGAGTTAAAAAAATCGCATATCAAGATCTAATTGAGATATCGCAATGAAATAAGAAGCAATTTAAAGCAGATTTATTCATTATTTAGATCCCCAAAGATGGTTATTTCGAATCCTTAAATCTCAAAGTTACGGTTTTTTGATTAAACTTAATCATATATTTGATTAAAAGAAATAATCGAGTTAAAGAAATCGTATCTCAAGATCTAATTGAGATATCGCAATGAAATAAGAAGCAATTTGAAGCAGATTTATTCATTATTTAGATCCCCAAAGATGGTTATTTCGAATCCTTAAATCTCAAAGTTACGTTTTTTGATTTAAACTTAATCATATATTTGATTAAAAGAAATAATCGAGTTAAAAAAATCGCATCTCAAGATCTAATTGAGATATCGCAATGAAATAAGAAGCAATTTAAAGCAGATTTATTCATTATTTAGATCCCCAAAGATGGTTATTTCGAATCCTTAAATCTCAAAGTTACGGTTTTTTGATTTAAACTTAATCATATATTTGATTAAAAGAAATAATCGAGTTAAAAAAATCGCATCTCAAGATCTAATTGAGATATCGCAATGAAATAAGAAGCAATTTAAAGCAGATTTATTCATTATTTAGATCCCCAAAGATGGTTATTTCGAATCCTTAAATCTCAAAGTTACGATTTTTTGATTTAAACTTAATCATATATTTGATTAAAAGAAATAATCGAGTTAAAAAAATCGTATCTCAAGATCTAATTGAGATATCGCAATAAAATAAGAAGCAATTTGAAGCAGATTTATTCATTATTTAGATCCCCAAGGATGGTTATTTCGAATCCTTAAATCTCAAAGTTATGATTTTTTGATTTAAACTTAATCATATATTTGATTAAAAGAAATAATCGATTTAAAAAAATCGTATCTCAAGATCTAATTGAGATATCGCAATGAAATAAAAAGCAACTTAAAGCAGATTTATTCATTATTTAGATCCCCAAAGATGGTTATTTCGAATCCTTAAATCTCAAAGTTACGATTTTTTGATTTAAACTTAATCATATATTTGATTAAAAGAAATAATCGATTTAAAAAAATCGTATCTCAAGATCTAATTGAGATATCGCAATGAAATAAAAAGCAATTTAAAGCAGATTTATTCATTATTTAGATCCCCAAAGATGGTTATTTCGAATCCTTAAATCTCAAAGTTACGTTTTTTGATTTAAACTTAATTATATATTTGATTAAAAGAAATAATTGATTTAAAAAAATCGTATCTCAAGATCTAATTGAGATATCGCAATGAAATAAGAAGCAATTTGAAGCAGATTTATTCATTATTTAGATCCCCAAAGATGGTTATTTCGAATCCTTAAATCTCAAAGTTACGTTTTTTGATTTAAACTTAATCATATATTTGATTAAAAGAAATAATCGAGTTAAAAAAATCGCATTTCAAGATCTAATTGAGATATCGCAAAGAAATAAAAAGCAATTTAAAGCAGATTTATTCATTATTTAGATCCCCAAAGATGGTTATTTCGAATCCTTAAATCTCAAAGTTATGATTTTTTGATTTAAACTTAATCATATATTTGATTAAAAGAAATAATCGAGTTAAAAAAATCGCATCTCAAGATCTAATTGAGATATCGCAATGAAATAAGAAGCAATTTAAAGCAGATTTATTCATTATTTAGATCCCCAAAGATGGTTATTTCGAATCCTTAAATCTCAAAGTTACGTTTTTTGATTTAAACTTAATCATATATTTGATTAAAAGAAATAATCGAGTTAAAAAAATCGCATCTCAAGATCTAATTGAGATATCGCAATGAAATAAGAAGCAATTTGAAGCAGATTTATTCATTATTTAGATCCCCAAAGATGGTTATTTCGAATCCTTAAATCTCAAAGTTACGATTTTTTGATTTAAACTTAATCATATATTTGATTAAAAGAAATAATTGATTTAAAAAAATCGTATCTCAAGATCTAATTGAGATATCGCAATGAAATAAGAAGCAATTTGAAGCAGATTTATTCATTATTTAGATCCCCAAAGATGGTTATTTCGAATCCTTAAATCTCAAAGTTACGGTTTTTTTATTAAACTTAATCATATATTTGATTAAAAGAAATAATCGAGTTAAAAAAATCGCATCTCAAGATCTAATTGAGATATCGCAATGAAATAAGAAGCAATTTGAAGCAGATTTATTCATTATTTAGATCCCCAAGGATGGTTATATCGAATCCTTAAATCTCAAAGTTACGGTTTTTTGATTTAAACTTAATCATATATTTGATTAAAAGAAATAATTGATTTAAAAAAATCGTATCTCAAGATCTAATTGAGATATCGCAATGAAATAAGAAGCAATTTGAAGCAGATTTATTCATTATTTAGATCCCCAAAGATGGTTATTTCGAATCCTTAAATCTCAAAGTTACGATTTTTTGATTTAAATTTAATCATATATTTGATTAAAAGAAATAATCGATTTAAAAAAATCGTATCTCAAGATCTAATTGAGATATCGCAATGAAATAAAAAGCAATTTAAAGCAGATTTATTCATTATTTAGATCCCCAAAGATGGTTATTTCGAATCTTTAAATCTCAAAGTTACGTTTTTTGATTTAAACTTAATCATATATTTGATTAAAAGAAATAATCGAGTTAAAAAAATCGCATCTCAAGATCTAATTGAGATATCGCAATGAAATAAGAAGCAATTTGAAGCAGATTTATTCATTATTTAGATCCCCAAAGATGGTTATTTCGAATCCTTAAATCTCAACGTTACGGTTTTTTGATTTAAACTTAATCATATATTTGATTAAAAGAAATAATCGAGTTAAAGAAATCGTATCTCAAGATCTAATTGAGATATCACAATGAAATAAGAAGCAATTTGAAGCAGATTTATTCATTATTTAGATCCCCAAAGATGGTTATTTCGAATCCTTAAATCTCAAAGTTACGATTTTTTGATTTAAATTTAATCATATATTTGATTAAAAGAAATAATCGATTTAAAAAAATCGTATCTCAAGATCTAATTGAGATATCGCAATGAAATAAAAAGCAATTTAAAGCAGATTTATTCATTATTTAGATCCCCAAAGATGGTTATTTCGAATCTTTAAATCTCAAAGTTACGTTTTTTGATTTAAACTTAATCATATATTTGATTAAAAGAAATAATCGAGTTAAAAAAATCGCATCTCAAGATCTAATTGAGATATCGCAATGAAATAAGAAGCAATTTGAAGCAGATTTATTCATTATTTAGATCCCCAAAGATGGTTATTTCGAATCCTTAAATCTCAAAGTTATGATTTTTTGATTTAAACTTAATCATATATTTGATTAAAAGAAATAATCGAGTTAAAAAAATCGCATTTCAAGATCTAATTGAGATATCGCAAAGAAATAAAAAGCAATTTAAAGCAGATTTATTCATTATTTAGATCCCCAAAGATGGTTATTTCGAATCCTTAAATCTCAAAGTTATGATTTTTTGATTTAAACTTAATCATATATTTGATTAAAAGAAATAATCGAGTTAAAAAAATCGTATCTCAAGATCTAATTGAGATATCGCAATGAAATAAGAAGCAATTTAAAGCAGATTTATTCATTATTTAGATCCCCAAAGATGGTTATTTCGAATCCTTAAATCTCAAAGTTACGATTTTTTGATTTAAACTTAATCATATATTTGATTAAAAGAAATAATCGAGTTAAAAAAATCGTATCTCAGGATCTAATTGAGATATCGCAATGAAATAAAAAGCAATTTGAAGCAGATTTATTCATTATTTAGATCCATAAAGATGGTTATTTCGAATCCTTAAATCTCAAAGTTACGGTTTTTTGATTAAACTTAATCATATATTTGATTAAAAGAAATAATCGAGTTAAAAAAATCGCATTTCAAGATCTAATTGAGATATCGCAATGAAATAAGAAGCAATTTGAAGCAGATTTATTCATTATTTAGATCCCCAAAGATGGTTATTTCGAATCCTTAAATCTCAAAGTTATGATTTTTTGATTTAAACTTAATCATATATTTGATTAAAAGAAATAATCGAGTTAAAAAAATCGCATTTCAAGATCTAATTGAGATATCGCAAAGAAATAAAAAGCAATTTAAAGCAGATTTATTCATTATTTAGATCCCCAAAGATGGTTATTTCGAATCCTTAAAACTCAAAGTTATGATTTTTTGATTTAAACTTAATCATATATTTGATTAAAAGAAATAATCGAGTTAAAAAAATCGCATTTCAAGATCTAATTGAGATATCGCAATGAAATAAGAAGCAATTTGAAGCAGATTTATTCATTATTTAGATCCCCAAAGATGGTTATTTCGAATCCTTAAATCTCAAAGTTATGATTTTTTGATTTAAACTTAATCATATATTTGATTAAAAGAAATAATCGAGTTAAAAAAATCGCATTTCAAGATCTAATTGAGATATCGCAAAGAAATAAAAAGCAATTTAAAGCAGATTTATTCATTATTTAGATCCCCAAAGATGGTTATTTCGAATCCTTAAATCTCAAAGTTATGATTTTTTGATTTAAACTTAATCATATATTTGATTAAAAGAAATAATCGAGTTAAAAAAATCGTATCTCAAGATCTAATTGAGATATCGCAATGAAATAAGAAGCAATTTAAAGCAGATTTATTCATTATTTAGATCCCCAAAGATGGTTATTTCGAATCCTTAAATCTCAAAGTTACGATTTTTTGATTTAAACTTAATCATATATTTGATTAAAAGAAATAATCGAGTTAAAAAAATCGTATCTCAGGATCTAATTGAGATATCGCAATGAAATAAAAAGCAATTTGAAGCAGATTTATTCATTATTTAGATCCATAAAGATGGTTATTTCGAATCCTTAAATCTCAAAGTTACGGTTTTTTGATTAAACTTAATCATATATTTGATTAAAAGAAATAATCGAGTTAAAGAAATCGTATCTCAAGATCTAATTGAGATATCACAATGAAATAAGAAGCAATTTGAAGCAGATTTATTCATTATTTAGATCCCCAAGGATGGTTATTTCGAATCCTTAAATCTCAAAGTTACGATTTTTTGGTTTAAACTTAATCATATATTTGATTAAAAGAAATAATTGATTTAAAAAAATCGTATCTCAAGATCTAATTGAGATATCACCATGAAATAAAAAGCAATTTGAAGCAGATTTATTCATTATTTAGATCCCCAAAGATGGTTATTTCGAATCCTTAAATCTCAAAGTTACGATTTTTTTATTTAAACTTAATCATATATTTGATTAAAAGAAATAATTGATTTAAAAAAATCGTATCTCAAGATCTAATTGAGATATCGCAATGAAATAAGAAGCAATTTGAAGCAGATTTATTCATTATTTAGATCCCCAAAGATGGTTATTTCGAATCCTTAAATCTCAAAGTTACGATTTTTTGATTTAAACTTAATCATATATTTGATTAAAAGAAATAATTGATTTAAAAAAATCGTATCTCAAGATCTAATTGAGATATCGCAATGAAATAAGAAGCAATTTGAAGCAGATTTATTCATTATTTAGATCCCCAAAGATGGTTATTTCGAATCCTTAAATCTCAAAGTTACGGTTTTTTGATTAAACTTAATCATATATTTGATTAAAAGAAATAATCGAGTTAAAAAAATCGCATTTCAAGATCTAATTGAGATATCGCAATGAAATAAGAAGCAATTTGAAGCAGATTTATTCATTATTTAGATCCATAAAGATGGTTATTTCGAATCCTTAAATCTCAAAGTTACGGTTTTTTGATTTAAACTTAATCATATATTTGATTAAAAGAAATAATCGAGTTAAAGAAATCGTATCTCAAGATCTAATTGAGATATCACAATGAAATAAGAAGCAATTTGAAGCAGATTTATTCATTATTTAGATCCCCAAAGATGGTTATTTCGAATCCTTAAATCTCAAAGTTACGGTTTTTTGATTAAACTTAATCATATATTTGATTAAAAGAAATAATCGAGTTAAAGAAATCGTATATCAAGATCTAATTGAGATATCACAATGAAATAAGAAGCAATTTGAAGCAGATTTATTCATTATTTAGATCCCCAAAGATGGTTATTTCGAATCCTTAAATCTCAAAGTTACGATTTTTTGATTTAAACTTAATCATATATTTGATTAAAAGAAATAATTGATTTAAAAAAATCGTATCTCAAGATCTAATTGAGATATCGCAATGAAATAAGAAGCAATTTGAAGCAGATTTATTCATTATTTAGATCCCCAAAGATGGTTATTTCGAATCCTTAAATCTCAAAGTTACGATTTCTTGATTTAAACTTAATCATATATTTGATTAAAAGAAATAATCGAGTTAAAAAAATCGCATCTCAAGATCTAATTGAGATATCGCAATGAAATAAGAAGCAATTTAAAGCAGATTTATTCATTATTTAGATCCCCAAAGATGGTTATTTCGAATCCTTAAATCTCAAAGTTACGAATTTTTGATTTAAACATAATCATATATTTGATTAAAAGAAATAATCGAGTTAAAAAAATCGCATCTCAAGATCTAATTGAGATATCGCAATGAAATAAGAAGCAATTTAAAGCAGATTTATTCATTATTTAGATCCCCAAAGATGGTTATTTCGAATCCTTAAATCTCAAAGTTACGATTTCTTGATTTAAACTTAATCATATATTTGATTAAAAGAAATAATCGAGTTAAAAAAATCGCATCTCAAGATCTAATTGAGATATCGCAATGAAATAAGAAGCAATTTAAAGCAGATTTATTCATTATTTAGATCCCCAAAGATGGTTATTTCGAATCCTTAAATCTCAAAGTTACGATTTTTTGATTTAAACTTAATCATATATTTGATTAAAAGAAATAATCGAGTTAAAAAAATCGCATCTCAAGATCTAATTGAGATATCGCAATGAAATAAGAAGCAATTTGAAGCAGATTTATTCATTATTTAGATCCCCAAAGATGGTTATTTCGAATCCTTAAATCTCAAAGTTACGATTTTTTGATTTAAATTTAATCATATATTTGATTAAAAGAAATCATCGATTTAAAAAAATCGTATCTCAAGATCTAATTGAGATATCGCAATGAAATAAGAAGCAATTTGAAGCAGATTTATTCATTATTTAGATCCCCAAAGATGGTTATTTCGAATCCTTAAATCTCAAAGTTACGATTTTTTGATTTAAATTTAATCATATATTTGATTAAAAGAAATAATCGATTTAAAAAAATCGTATCTCAAGATCTAATTGAGATATCGCAATGAAATAAGAAGCAATTTAAAGCAGATTTATTCATTATTTAGATCCCCAAAGATGGTTATTTCGAATCCTTAAATCTCAAAGTTACGATTTTTTGATTTAAACTTAATCATATATTTGATTAAAAGAAATAATCGAGTTAAAGAAATCGTATCTCAAGATCTAATTGAGATATCGCCATGAAATAAAAAGCTATTTGAAGCAAATTTATTCTAAATTTAGATCCCAAAATATGGTTATTTCGAATCCTTAAATCTCAAAATGACGATTATTTGATTAAAGCTTAATCATTTGATTAAAAAGATGAATCCTTGGGAATTATTTGGGCATATCACGAGTGATTAAATATTCTCGCATCTCGCTTGATGCAAGTAATGGTGGGGAAAGAATCGCTTAAAGATACGAATTTTATTTATTTCTTCAAATCTGGCGTGACGCGACATCTGTTTCACATTTTTTATCACCGCATTCCTCTCTATTTAATAACACGTCAATGTTATCGACTTTGTTATTTATTACAAAAACCGGCATGTCGCAATTTACTCCAACAACCAAACTTTAAATTACTTTTTCGATTAATTTCTAATCAAAAACATCAATTACTTTTTAGCTTTAAAACGTTTTCTTGTTCTTTGTTATATCTCAATCAGTTATCATTTAAATAATCACAACAAACATGTTTTTGAGAAATAAGAATCATCATTTTTCATAAATTAATCGTTCACCCTATATATTTAACATTACACACAAATTTCAATTACCCACTTAATTCGACGAAATAAATCAATAAATCGAAAACACCACATTCTCAACCAATTTCCAATTGTCCATAAAAGCCGAATGATGAATAAAAACAAAATATTTATTAACCGAAATTCCGGATTAAAACATTTAAAACCAATACTGATTCTAAACACGTTAATAGGCCAATTAAATCCCATCGATTCGAACGTAAATAAATTCAAATTTTCAAAATTATATCGATTATATTCCATTATAATTTTGTCAACAACGATCGGGTTATGTTTAGAAACGATGTATTCAGACAAAATGCATCGAAATTCTCTTCAAACAACCGTCAAAGTGATGTATTACATGGAAAAAACGATTTTTACGATTGCTTCAAGTTACAGCATTTTAAACAGAGTTTTTATTAATCACGGAAAGATTGAAGAAATGACAACGAAAATTAACGAATTAAACAATCTTTTTGATGAGATTAAAATCAAAATAAATGAACCCAAAAATTTTTTGAACTCGATTATTATTCAACACGTTATTTTTGTTGTTATAACGATTTTTAACGTTGTTTGGTACGAATATTTTAATGTTAATTTTTTGGAGCATCACTTTATCGAATATTTACAGTATTTTCAATCGTTTTTAACTTACTTATTAATATCTAATGTATTAAAAGAGGTTAAAATACGGCTACAAAAGATTAACGGGGGTTTATCAACGATTTGGGAACAAAAAGATTTTAACGAGATAGAATTTTCGAGAAAAATTCTTGTCATAACTAAATCTTACGGATTAATGACCGAAATTATCGATTTATTCAACGATGTTTTCGGCTGGGAACTTTTAATTACTTTCATTGACACCTTAATCAGTTTATTATCGTCGTTTAACATCTTAACGATTTTCGCCCCAAAGAAAAGCGAATATTTTGGAAATAAGAATATAATGGTTGTGTTGTTCGTTTTTGCGATTTTGGATTATACGATTTTTTTGATTGTAAATAGCAAATTTAAATTTAATTCAAGAATCATTTTAATCGTTTTAGGTGAATTTAGTGGTTATAGCGAAACATTCAAGGCTCGTTCAACGCGAAATGAAAAGAACGGCCACGATTTGTTTCAAAAATCTTCAAAGCGATTCGTTTTTGATGAATGGTAATGTTATTAGGAAGGGGCTAATATATTTATCGGAAGAGTCCACGCTTAGATGTCCTGAAATAACGGCGGCGGATTTTTTTACGGTTGATTTTACCATGATTTTTTTATTGTTAACTACAATTACAACGTATGTCGTTGTTTTGATACAATTTAATTTGTAAAGTTGACCTGCTATTGGATATTGTGTCCAATCGCGAATACTTTTTAACATATTGTGCGCTTAGCGTTAGGGTTTTTAAAAAAAGGTAAGCGTTTTTGAATTAAAACTGTGATTTTTTACTAAATGTTATAAAAATTGTGACAAAAAGTGTCTCAGTTAGTTTAATTTTTAGTTTAACTTAATTTTTCTCCTTCTGCCTGACATCCCTCCGCCAGCAACATCCCCCTCTGTCTTCTCATCTCTTCGTTCTGCTTCTCCTGAAAGACTTCCCTCAGGAAAATCGATATGGCCTTCAAATAATCCTCACTTTCCATCAGCAATTGGTCCTATATTGTTCTTAGTAATCGGACGTCCGCACTTATTGTCACATAACGCTCGGGCCACCTTAAATTTCTCACATTTAAAGATTGTGTGCTCCGGATTATCTTCATTGATGCAGAACCAACACTGGCTTGTATCTGCTTTTCGTATTTGGTGGAGATATTTTCTTGCCCAGCCCTCATATTTGCCCATCTTTCCTGCCACCTGACCATGAGTTCTCTTCTGGCTTCTGTTCGATATTCCTTTCCTTTCTCCAGCACGCTATGCTTCTCTTCTACGAGCAAATTCATGGGAGTCATACTGGCGATACATTTATGTGCAATATACCGATGTAACCCCCATAGCAGAGGTTTCTGTTGACCAATTTTAACAAATTTTTATAATGCTACAAGCATTTTCAGGGCTCTTCTCCATGTTGATGCTGCGTACAAAGCCGCGGACACCACTGTTTGTGCCAGCAACTTCCTTTTGCTGACATTGGGACCTCCCACGTTCTCATCATCTTAACTGCCTTTTCTGTTATTTTCTTGACGTGTGAGGTCATTCTCATGTCTTTATCCATATATATCCCCAAATACTTTACCATTGGTACGGTTTCCACATCAAATTCGCACGCACCTATCGTCATTCTTGGTGCTTTTCTTCTTCCCTGGAGAACAACAATCTCTCTCTTCTGGCGCGCTACTCTGATTTCCATCCCAACCACTTTCTCCACGTACGTAGCTTTATCTTACACCTCGGCTCCGGTTCTTCCCTTAACAGCAACAGCCAAATCTTGAAACCTTTTTCCACTATTTCCTTATGGAAAAAAGAAAACTGGTTCTAAGTCTACATCTATCTTTAGACAGCTTTTTCCTTTGTTTGCATCTTAACCCGAACTAAATACTTGGTCAACATAAAAATGTTGAATCCCGCATGAAATGGCATAAAAGTTAAACTCGCTCATCTTGGAATGTTGGAGTATAAAGTTCGATTTGGGTTGGTATCCAAGATCTTCAAAGGCTATGTTCGGCTATGACGTAAAAATAGGCCTAAAATCTTTAGCAATTGAGAAAATGATGATACAGATTAATTAAAACAGAAATGAAATGTTAATTAATTCATATCTTTTCTCCAGATGATTCAGACTATGTTCCTAATGATACAGCAATGCAGAGTAGTTCTTCAAAATCGAAAGAGTCAAACACAGGAGGACACACTGCAATCTCACTTGGTATGAAAGAACGTCGGAAAAGGAAATTGGGAAATTGCTACACACCCAAGAATTTGGACTTGAAGGCAAAGAAAACATTTCAACAAAGGATGTTTTAGTATGCTGAAATGGAACATGGATACAACATGGAAAGTTGTAAGTTAATATGATATACAATTCCTGTTGAGGAAAGACTCAACATTTTCAAACCTTATTATGCTCGTCAGCGAGATTTTATTAATGCAAAAATAATTGATATTACATAATAAAAATTTTATTGTATATTCTGAAAAACATCTTCACTTCTTTGAGTGTTTATTAATTATTTTGCGTGGATTAAGCAACTTAAAGATGTAACATCATTTTAACACGCTCTAATTATAAGAGGCGATTCTGGAAATCGACCGAGGAGGTCGTAAATCAATGTCAGGTAATTTATTAGAGAAATCGTTTCAAAATAATATGTTCTACATCGCTATATACCTCTGATCCGGAAGATACCGGAATATTTTTGTATGAAATTTTGTATTGAATTTAGTATGAAGCTGGACGCACCCAGCCCTAGGGAGCCGAATATCTTAGGATTATTCTAGTTCAAATATACAGCGTTGGGTTTGGTTGTGTTTAGCCATGCATCTGAAGACTATTTTTTAACGAAGGCCTCTACAATAAATAGTTTCTGAAATATAATACTTAGAGTGTTAATACTTGGATTGAGTTGGATTGATTTAATTAAGATAATAAATAAAAGATATATTTATGTTGAAGGTTTTGAAGGAAAATCATTTAATACTAAGGAAATTTGCTTTAATCATCCTAACATTTAAAGTTAAATTAATACTCATTCTTTAAGTGAATATCAATTTAGTACTAATTCCTTAATAAATAATTCAGCAATAATCATAAAAATCGAAATCACTCAACCTCAACTCATCACACCACATTAATTTACTTACTCTACTTTACTTTATTAACCATCAAATAGAATCGACGAAAATGTACGAAAAACCTTTAACTTTATTAATTTTCATAAATTGTTTATTAGCCCTTTATCCATGGCACAGTTTTAAAACATTAAAAAAATTAAAATTACCATCGTTAATATACGCCACATTCGGATTTTTGGTTACATCATTCGTGTGTTACCTCCACATAGAAGAGCGAACGAGGGATTTGGTATTTTTTACTCACTTCGAAATTATAGACTTATTTTGTTTATCGTCTTTGTGTTTTTTAAACGTCTTTAGTATATTTCACATAAATCTGTGGAATTTCAAGAAACTAAAGACGTTTATTAAAAATTTTGAGAAAATTGAGAATCGTTTGCGTAAAGATTTAAACGATTATAAACGAAATAATTGGGTCATCTTAAAATACGCACTTTTAGACGTGTTTGTGCCCCTTTTGGGATTGATGGGGCATTTGTACGTTTCGACTTCGTTTCCGGTGATATTTATTACATTAGAAACTTTGGAAAGATACCAAGTGTTGTTTATCGTTTTGTTAATGAAAAGATTGATTAATATTATAAGTGATTTTTACGAAGAGCTCGAGTTAATCGTTGGTTGTAATTTTAAATTGGTTGGGAATAAAAAGAAATCTTTTAAAGAATTTTCTTTGGCGATTAAAAAGATTTTATTGACCAACGATGATCTGTACGAACAAATTTTTTTGTTCAACGATATTTTTGGGTGGACGATTTTGTTTATAATGTTTAACGTAATCGCCAGTTACTTAATGTTTCTTAAAAACGCGCTAATATTTGCGTATTTATCGCCCGGACAGGCTCTGACGTTGACTTTAATTTCTTGGTGTAGTTATCAGTTGGTATAAAATGTTTATACAAAATTATTGTTCTTCAAATTAATTAAAACTCATTTTTAGGTGATGGTCATTATGTTAGCTTCGAAAGCTCGCGGAACTTATAAGATAATCAAACGGTTTGGTGGCTTAATTTATTCCATTCGAAAAGAATCGCGGTTTAAAAGTGGGCCCCAATTGGATTGGGATCTCAAATTGTTATCCTCGAAATGTATGCTATTTAACGTGCGATTTTCAGCCGAGAATTTTTTTGAGATTGATTATAAATGGATTTTTTTCTTGTTTAATATCATTGCGACCTATTTAATGTTGATTTTACAATATTTTCAAAAAGAATTCGATTTGATTATGTTGGGTAATTCACATTTCGTTTTAAATAGTTCACGCATTCATTGATATAATAATAATAATAATAATCAATGTTGTTAAATACCCGGGTATTTATTTTGAATTGGGTTGGGTTGGGGACTGTCTTAAGAGATCAGTCAAGTAATATCATAATAATTTTTAAAAAAATGGATTTTTCAGGAATTTTTAAATTTATACAAAATATCGAAAAAATCCAAATTAAGTTCAGCAGTTTATATCTAAAGAACTAAGTGAGATATTTTCAATTGACTTCACTTTTAGAAAGTAAATGCTCCAATTAGTAATTGAAAGTAATTTCATATCAATTTTCCAAAAATTCGATTTTTCAGGAATTTTTAAATTTATACAAAATATCGGAAGAATACCAATTAAGTTCAGCAGTTTATATCTAAAGAACTAAGTGAGATATTTTCAAATTGACTTCACTTTTAGAAAATAGATGCTCCAATTAGTAATTGAAACTAATTTCATAACAATTTTTCAAAAAATCGGTTTTTCAGGAATTTTTAAATTTATACAAAATATCGGAAAAATTCCAATTAAGTTCAGCAGTTTATATCTAAAGAACAAAGTGAGATATTTTCAAATTGCCTTCACTTCTAGAAAATAGATGCTCCAATTAGTAATTAAAAGTAATTTCAAAATAAGTTTCCAAAAAATCGATTTTTCAGGAATTTTTAAATTTATACAAAATATCGGAAGAATCTCAATTAAGATCAACAGTTTATATCTCAAGAACTAAGTGAGATATTTTCAAATTGACTTCACTTTTAGAAAGTAGATGCTCCAATTAGTAATTAAAAGTAATTTTAAAATAATTTTCCAAAAAATCGATTTTTCAGGAATTTTTAAATTTATACAAAATATCGGAAGAATCCCAATTAAGTTCAACAGTTTGTATCTCAAGAACTAAGTGAGATATTTTCAAATTGACTTCACTTTTAGAAAGTAGATGCTCCAATTAGTAACTGAAAGTAATTTCATAATAATTTTTCAAAAAATCGATTTTTCAGGAATTTTTAAATTTATACAAAATATCGGAAGAATCTCAATTAAGATCAACAGTTTATATCTCAAGAACTAAGTGAGATATTTTCAAATTGACTTCACTTTTAGAAAGTAGATGCTCCAATTAGTAATTAATAGTAATTTTAAAATAATTTTCCAAAAAATCGATTTTTCAGGAATTTTTAAATTTATACAAAATATCGGAAGAATCTCAATTAAGATCAACAGTTTATATCTCAAGAACTAAGTGAGATATTTTCAAATTGACTTCACTTTTAGAAAGTAGATGCTCCAATTAGTAATTGAAAGTAATTTCATAATAATTTTTCAAAAAATCGATTTTTCAGGAATTTTTAAATTTATACAAAATATCTGAAAAATTCCAATTAAGTTCAACAGTTTATATCTCAAGAACTAAGTGAGATATTTTCAAATTGATTTCACTTTTACAAAGTAGATGCTCCAATTAGTAATTGAAAGTAATTTCATAATAATTTTTCAAAAAATCGATTTTTCAGGAATTTTTAAATTTATACAAAATATCGGAAGAATCTCAATTAAGATCAACAGTTTATATCTCAAGAACTAAGTGAGATATTTTCAAATTGACTTCACTTTTAGAAAGTAGATGCTCCAATTAGTAATTGAAAGTAATTTCATAATAATTTTTCAAAAAATCGATTTTTCAGGAATTTTTAAATTTATACAAAATATCGGAAGAATCTCAATTAAGATCAACAGTTTATATCTCAAGAACTAAGTGAGATATTTTCAAATTGACTTCACTTTTAGAAAGTAGATGCTCCAATTAGTAATTGAAAGTAATTTCATAATAATTTTTCAAAAAATCGATTTTTCAGGAATTTTTAAATTTATACAAAATATCGGAAGAATCTCAATTAAGATCAACAGTTTATATCTCAAGAACTAAGTGAGATATTTTCAAATTGACTTCACTTTTAGAAAGTAGATGCTCCAATTAGTAATTGAAAGTAATTTCATAATAATTTTTCAAAAAATCGATTTTTCAGGAATTTTTAAATTTATACAAAATATCGGAAGAATCTCAATTAAGATCAACAGTTTATATCTCAAGAACTAAGTGAGATATTTTCAAATTGACTTCACTTTTAGAAAGTAGATGCTCCAATTAGTAATTGAAAGTAATTTCATAATAATTTTTCAAAAAATCGATTTTTCAGGAATTTTTAAATTTATACAAAATATCTGAAAAATTCCAATTAAGTTCAACAGTTTATATCTCAAGAACTAAGTGAGATATTTTCAAATTGACTTCACTTTTAGAAAGTAGATGCTCCAATTAGTAATTGAAAGTAATTTCAAAACAATTTTTCAAAAAATCGATTTTTCAGGAATCTTTAAATTTATACAAAATATCGGAAGAATCCCAATTAAGTTCAGCAGCTTATATCTCAAGATCTTAGTGAGATATTTTCAAATTGACTTCACTTTTAGAAAATAAATGCTCCAATTAGTAATTGAAAGTAATTTCATAACAATTTTCCAAAAATTCGACTTTTCAGGAATTTTTAAATTTATACAAAATATCGGAAGAATCTCAATTAAGATCAACAGTTTATATCTCAAGAACTAAATGAGATATTTTCAAATTGACTCCACTTTTAGAAAGTAGATGCTCCAATTAATAATTGAAAGTAATTTCATAATAATTTTTCAAAAAATCGATTTTTCAGGAATTTTTAAATTTATACAAAATATCGGAAGAATCTCAATTAAGATCAACAGTTTATATCTCAAGAACTAAGTGAGATATTTTCAAATTGACTTCACTTTTAGAAAGTAGATGCTCCAATTAGTAATTGAAAGTAATTTCATAA
Source organism: Onthophagus sagittarius (assembly GCA_036711965.1). Lineage (NCBI taxonomy): Eukaryota > Metazoa > Arthropoda > Insecta > Coleoptera > Scarabaeidae > Onthophagus > Onthophagus sagittarius. The sequence goes on along the minus strand of JASERS010000010.1, from coordinate 16,154,329 downwards.
TAATTTTTCAAAAAATCGATTTTTCAGGAATCTTTAAATTTATACAAAATATCGGAAGAATCCCAATTAAGTTCAGCAGCTTATATCTCAAGAACTTAGTGAGATATTTTCAAATTGACTTCACTTTTAGAAAATAAATGCTCCAATTAGTAATTGAAAGTAATTTCATAACAATTTTCCAAAAATTCGACTTTTCAGGAATTTTTAAATTTATACAAAATATCGGAAGAATCTCAATTAAGATCAACAGTTTATATCTCAAGAACTAAGTGAGATATTTTCAAATTGACTTCACTTTTAGAAAGTAGATGCTCCAATTAGTAATTGAAAGTAATTTCATAATAATTTTTCAAAAAATCGATTTTTCAGGAATCTTTAAATTTATACAAAATATCGGAAGAATCCCAATTAAGTTCAGCAGCTTATATCTCAAGAACTTAGTGAGATATTTTCAAATTGACTTCACTTTTAGAAAATAAATGCTCCAATTAGTAATTGAAAGTAATTTCATAACAATTTTCCAAAAATTCGACTTTTCAGGAATTTTTAAATTTATACAAAATATCGGAAGAATCTCAATTAAGATCAACAGTTTATATCTCAAGAACTAAGTGAGATATTTTCAAATTGCCTTCACTTTTAGAAAATAGATGCTCCAATTAGTAATTGAAACTAATTTCAAAATAATTTTCCAAAAAATCGATTCTTCAGGAATTTTTAAATTTATACAAAATATCAGAAGAATCCCAATTTAGTTCAACAGTTTATATCTCAAGAACTAAGTGAGATATATTCAAATTGACTTTACTTTTAGAAAGTAGATGCTCCAATTAGTAGTTGAAAGTAATTTCATAACAATTTTTCAAAAAATCGATTTTTCAGGAATTATTAAATTTATACAAAATATCTGAAAAATTCCAATTAAGTTCAGCAGTTTATATCTAAAGAACTAAGTGAGATATTTTCAAATTGACTTCACTTTTAGAAAGTAGATGCTCCAATTAGTAATTGAAAGTAATTTCATAATAATTTTTCAAAAAATCGATTTTTCAAGAATTTTTAAGTTTACACAAAATATCGGAAGAATCCCAATTAAGTTCAGCAGTTTATATCTCAAGAACTATCTGCGATATATCAAAATTGACTTTATTTTTAGAAAGTAAATACTCCAATTACTAATTGCAAATAATTTCGTAATAATTTTCCAAAAAAAAATCGATTTTTCAGGAATTTTTAAGTTTATACAAAATATCGGAAGAATCCCAATTAAGTTCAGCAGCTTATATCTCAAGAACTTAGTGAGATATTTTCAAATTGACTTCACTTTTAGAAAGTAAATGCTCCAATTAGTAATTGAAAGTAATTTCATAACAATTTTCTAAAAATTCGACTTTTCAGGAATTTTTAAATTTATACAAAATATCGGAAGAATCTCAATTAAGATCAACAGTTTATATCTCAAGAACTAAGTGAGATATTTTCAAATTGACTTCACTTTTAGAAAGTAAATGCTCCAATTAGTAATTGAAAGTAATTTCATAACAATTTTCCAAAAATTCGATTTTTCGGGAATTTTTAAATTTATACAAAATATCGGAAGAATTCCAGCTAAGTTCAGCAGTTTATATCTCAAGAACAAAGTGAGATATTTTCACATTGACATCACTTTTAGAAAGTAGATGCTCCAATTAGTAATTAAAAGTAATTTCAAAATAATTTTCCAAAAAACCGACTTTTCAGGAATTTTTTAATTTATACAAAATATCGGAAGGGTCCCAATTAAGATCAGCAGTTTATATCTCAAGAATTAAGTGAGATATTTTCAAATTGAGTCCACCTTTAGAAAGTAGATGCTCCAATTAATAATTGAAAGTAATTTCAAAACAATTTAAAAAAAAATCGATTTTTCAGGAATTTTTAAATTTACACAAAATATCGGAAGAATCCCAATTAAGTTCAACAGTTCATATCTCAAGAACTAAGCGAGATATTTTCAAATTGTCTTCACTTTTAGAAAGTAGATGTTGCAATTAGTAATTGAAAGTAATTTCATAACAATTTTTCAAAAAATCGATTTTTCAGGAATTTTTAAATTTATACAAAATATCTGAAAAATTCCAATTAAGTTCAGCAGTTTATATCTAAAGAACTAAGTGAGATATTTTCAAATTGACTTCACTTTTAGAAAGTAGATGCTCCAATTAGTAATTGAAAGTAATTTCATAATAATTTTTCAAAAAATCGATTTTTCAGGAATTTTTAAATTTATACAAAATATCGGAAGAATCTCAATTAAGATCAACAGTTTATATCTCAAGAACTAAGTGAGATATTTTCAAATTGACTCCACTTTTAGAAAGTAGATGCTCCAATTAGTAATTGAAAGTAATTTCATAACAATTTTCCAAAAAATTGATTTTTCAGGAATTTTTAAATTTATACAAAACATCGAAAAAATCCTAATTAAATTCATCAGTTTATATCTAAAGAACTAAGTGAGATATTTTCAAATTGCCTTCACTTTTAGAAAATAGATTCTCCAATTAATAATTGAAAGTAATTTCATAATAGTTTTCCAAAAAATCGATTTTTCAGAAGGTTTTAAATTTATACAAAATATTGGAAAAATCCAAATTAGGTTTAACATCTTATGTCTTGAGAACTAAGTGAGAAATTTTAAAATTGACTTCATTTTCGGAAAGTAGATGATTCAATTAGCAATTGATAGTAATTTCGTAACCATTTTCCAAAAAACCGATTTTTAAAGAATTTTTAAATTTGTACAAAATATTAGAAAAATCTCAGTTAAGTTCAGCGATGTCATTTGTGGTTAAAATTGGTTAAAATGTCAAAATATTAGGACTGTATGGTTACCAATTTAAAAATTTAACCCAAATATCATTAGAGTCTTTGGATATCTCAGGGATTTTTTATCTCTGAGATCACTATCTATCTACTACCATCTTCTGATTAAGGTCCATTACTACCACCTTTTAGTTAAATTTATCTTATAGATAAACCCATCTACTAGCCAATCAGAGTACGTAGAATAGTTGTAACCATGGTAATAATCCCTTAGATAGCTTAACCAGAAGATGGTTACGGCTATTGATTTATCTATAAGATAAATTTAACTAAGAGATACGTAACTCGTGGCGTCCTTACCCTTCAAAACCCGTTTTTCAGTCTCTGGCCAACCTGGTACAATACGCTTTACGGACCTTGATATAGATGAAATAAAATAAAAAAAGATCTGTCAGGTGTGGGGTTCGAACCCACGCTCCCGTTTGGGAACCAGAGCTTAAATCTGGCGCCTTAGACCGCTCGGCCAACCTGACTCACAAAATATTGAGCATTATTAAAGTCCTCGCCAAAATAAAAAGATTTTAAATGTTAATTTATTCTTAACAAATAATAACATGAATTAATTAAAGCCATCAATAAATTAATTTGTTTATAATAAAGAGGAGATTTGTAAAATTCATAAATTTAACATTATCAGATAGTAGAGCCATCTATTTGTATCAAACGTAATTCAACGTTTTATTGTGGTAGATAACTAATTTTTCAATTAAAAGGTGTAATCAAAAAATTCAAAATAATAATAATTTTCTACATTATCATTTTATTTTTACCTTAAAATATTTAAAATATAGCGCAAATTTAACAAATCTTATAACAAGATTAATTAATTCGAGCTTCCAAGAAAAAGTCATGCGCGTTAAAGCCCCTTTAAAGCTTAGAGCCGGTTAAAATCGATGCCCATCCAGTGTTAAAGTCGTCGCGAGTTCGAACACGACACAGCTTTCAAGTCGTAACACGCACGAAATATCGTTAAGAAAAAGTGTTTGCAAAGTTCCAATGGCTAAATAAGATTACGACCTCACTTTCAATTAGAACTTGGCTACTTTAAAGTTATTGGGATTTAAATTTAATTCAATACATAAACGGTGAGTTAAATAAGAAATATATCTTTTATAATTAAATTAATGTATTTTGAATAAGATTTTTTTATTTAAATGAATTAGTCATTTATAATATTATCGATTCTTCAGACGGAAAAGGTCAGGTGTAACATGTTTGAACACGTTTATTTTTAATGACCTCAAGTTTATCTCGCGTGACAAATCGATATTGATTTCATTTTTTCTTCAACTTAAGCATTTGTGTCGGCTCTATTTTTTGATTGTTATTCAGTCTTAAATTAAAAAGTCTTAAACTCGAAGAAGAAGAATACGAGGATAGAGTAGAAACAAGAAAAAGACAGACAAAGATTAAAAGATAGATATAAACACTACCCAAAATAGAAAGAATTCTCAACAAAGAACAAAGGCAGGAAGCTAGTTGCATAGGGCTGAGGGAAAATAGTAGGAAGGTCATAGAGGTAGTAGAAGGGAAGATTGGAAAGATGAAAGAAGAAACATACAAAGGAGGAAAGCTAAGACCGTATGCGCAAAGCATGCAAGCGGTAACCGTAGAGGCCAAGACGGAAATTTAAGAATAATGCTAACTATTTGTCATGTATATGAAAGAAGAAAGAAAATAGAAAAATGCGTTCCATGCTAGTCTGCACTCCATATGATGAAAGATTACAACCGTGAGGGTAGGAGAGGATGGTGTTACAATTGTAGGGGCGAAGGCCACCTAACCAGAAAATGCAAAAGCGAACAAAAATGCCCAGATTGTAAAGTAACAGGCCACCAAGCCTGTACAGGAAGGTGCCCAATATATAAGAAACTTTTGCAACAAGTTAAAAATGTTGAAAATAGTAGGAAGATCATAGAGGTAGTAGAAGGGAAGATTGGAAAGATGAAAGAAGAAACATACAAAGGAGGAAAGCTAAGACCGTATGCGCAAAGCAGGCAAGCGGTAACCGTAGAGGTCAAGACGGAAATTTAAGAATAAGGCTAACTATTTGTCATGTATATGAAAGAAGAAAGAAAATAGAAAAATGCGTTCTATGCTAGTCTGCACTCCATATGATGAAAGATTACAACCGTGAGGGTAGGAGAGGATGGTGTTACAATTGTAGGGGCGAAGGCCACCTAACCAGAAAATGCAAAAGCGAACAAAAATGCCCAGATTGTAAAGTAACAGGCCACCAAGCCTGTACAGGAAGGTGCCCAATATATAAGAAACTTTTGCAACAAGTTAAAAATGTTGAAAATAGTAGGAAGATCATAGAGGTAGTAGAAGGGAAGATTGGAAAGATGAAAGAAGAAACATACAAAGGAGGAAAGCTAAGACCGTATGCGCAAAGCAGGCAAGCGGTAACCGTAGAGGTCAAGACGGAAATTTAAGAATAAGGCTAACTATTTGTCATGTATATGAAAGAAGAAAGAAAATAGAAAAATGCGTTCTATGCTAGTCTGCACTCCATATGATGAAAGATTACAACCGTGAGGGTAGGAGAGGATGGTGTTACAATTGTAGGGGCGAAGGCCACCTAACCAGAAAATGCAAAAGCGAACAAAAATGCCCAGATTGTAAAGTAACAGGCCACCAAGCCTGTACAGGAAGGTGCCCAATATATAAGAAACTTTTGCAACAAGTTAAAAATGTTGAAAATAGTAGGAAGATCATAGAGGTAGTAGAAGGGAAGATTGGAAAGATGAAAGAAGAAACATACAAAGGAGGAAAGCTAAGACCGTATGCGCAAAGCAGGCAAGCGGTAACCGTAGAGGTCAAGACGGAAATTTAAGAATAAGGCTAACTATTTGTCATGTATATGAAAGAAGAAAGAAAATAGAAAAATGCGTTCTATGCTAGTCTGCACTCCATATGATGAAAGATTACAACCGTGAGGGTAGGAGAGGATGGTGTTACAATTGTAGGGGCGAAGGCCACCTAACCAGAAAATGCAAAAGCGAACAAAAATGCCCAGATTGTAAAGTAACAGGCCACCAAGCCTGTACAGGAAGGTGCCCAATATATAAGAAACTTTTGCAACAAGTTAAAAATGTTGAAAAACAAATAATGAAGACCAAAACTATTGGGTTGTTCAGAAAGTCATTTCGTTTTTTTGGGGAACATGAAAGACAGTTTTCGTATAATGAATACATATTTTATTAAATTATATATTGGCCATTCTGGTCCAACACCTTTTGCCATCTTTCTGGCAGTAACATAATTCCCCTCTCATAAAAGTTTTGGTCCTTGCTGACAAAAAACTGGTTCAGGTGGTTTTTGACATCTTCATTTGAGTTTACCTCAAGGTTTTGCCATCCAAAAAATTTTGCAGGGACCGGAACGAATAGTAGTCGGAAGGCGCCAGATCTGGAGAATATGGTGGATGTTGCACTATGTCCCATTCAAGCTGTAAAAGTTTTTGGCGAGTGACCAAACTTGTGTGAGGTCTTGCATTATTCTGGTGAAACACTACACCCTTCCTGTTGATTAATTCGGGCCTCTTCTCTTTAAGTGAATCATTCAATTTGTCCAGCTGATGACCATAGACTTCTGAATTAATCGTTGTATTGTCCGGCAAAAGCTCAAAAAAACGATTCCTTTGACATCCCACCAAACGGAGAGCATCACCTTTTTTTGGTGAATGTTGTTTTGACACGCTTTGAGCCGGTTCATCTTTTCTGCTCCATGACCTCTTGCGTTTAACATTGTTGTATACAATGCTTCGAGGTTAAGCCCATGCCTTTCAAATGGCCATAAACAGTCGAATTCGACAAATTTAATCTCTCACGGATCTCTCGTGCTCTCTCTTCGCCGATTTGCATCAACTAATGCCTTTATCGCATCTTTGTCAGCTTCGACCGGCCTTCCAGACCGTGGTGCATCTTCGACATCAAAATTGCCGGATCGAAATTTTGCAAACCAGTTCTGGCACTGGCGCACTGTTAACACGCCTTCTCCATACACATCCGTTAATTTTTTTCTCGCTTAGACAGCATTTTTACCATTTCTGAAGTAAAAAAGTAAAATATGACGAAAATGCTGCTTATTGCTCTCCATATTTAAAAGGGCACCAACCAAAAACTACTGTGTAGAATTAATAGAACTTTTTCACACACAAGCCTTGCAATATCAGCTCTCAAGACATATAATGGTTTTGCGGCTTAAGTGTGAAGTTGGTTTCGAAAAAACGTAATTAAGTCCTCTGACGGGAAAAAACGAAATTACTTTCCGAGCAACCCAATATAAAAGAAAGAAAAAAGAGCAATTCAGAGCAGAAAAATGTATCAAAGGAAATTATCGTTCAGGAAAAGGCGACAATGAATGATGATCAGATGGAAACGGAGACTTTGGCGGAAGGATGTCGGAAAAAGCCAAATAATGGTTTAGACCACAAAGAAACAGACGAAATGGAAATGGACTTCAAGGCGATCGCTAAAAAGAAAATGAAGAAGAAACAGAAAGCTGGAGGTATAAAAAATACCCCGAAGAGCTCCCCCGAGGGACTGAAAAGACCCAAGGAATGAAAATAATGCAGCTCAACTGTAATAGAAGGTGGGTAGCTCACGACCTTCAAGAAGCAATAATTCATCAACAAGGAGCTGAGATAGCACTCGGTCAAGAGCCTAACAAAAAGAGAGCACAGAACTTGAAAACGTTTATCCAAATATTTGCAAACTCTATAAAACTAAAAAGATGGCTAAAGGATTTCGCGATGTGGTCAGTGTACTTCTCTCCAAATCAGGTGGAATTAGATTTTGAAAAATTATTAAAAGGAAATAAGAATTAGTATCAAACACGCGATCATTGGGGGTGATTTTAATGCTAGAATGAGAATAGCGGGAGGCAGGATGATTAATCCGAGAGGAACCCAACTGGAGGAATGGGTGGCAAAGAATAAACTCATACTTGCCCACCTGGTATAGCAACATATAGGAACCCTAGAGGTTCTTCAGTTATAGATCTGACATTTGCTACAGGACACATTGTTGGCTCCATACAAGAGTGGGAAGTAAGGGAGGATGCGGAGGTATTATGTGATCATGTTCTGTTCTTGTTTTTAGTCACGACAAAAAGCCAACAAGATAATGATAAGAATAAGGAGGCTAAAAAGGATCTTTAAAAATTGCCTACCTAAACAGCCAATCCTAGAATGTCTAATGTAGAGTATTATCAATGCATGCAATAAAATGTTTTAAAAGAAGTAATAATAAAAATAATAGAAGATAACCCAAATATTGGTAGACTGGAGAAATTGCGGAAGCGAGAAGGGAATGTGTAAGAAGGAAAAGAGTGATGCAGAGAGAACACAGAAAAACAACAAATGATGTTAGCGACAATGAGGCAAGAGAAGAATATAAGAAAGCGAAGAAACGTCTATCAGTTATGAATAGAAAATTTAAAGAATAAAATGTAAAGATCTTTATTATGAAAAAGATGTGTGGGGCTGTGATAGGTGGTGGCTAAACTAGCCACCACCTCCACTATCAAAAACTAGACACCCCTCAGCATCCCCACATGCTTCTTATATCTTAGAACTTTTTTCCAGATCGGTGCCGCCTACAGATAGCTGATATCGCGGCTATCACCTTTCTTTCTCCAACTTTCGGCATCAGGTGCATCTCCAGATCTGCCAAGCGTAACGTCTTGTCCGTTATCTGCGAAACATTAAAGTTCACAGTTATTTGGCGCACTTTACACTATGTATCTCCTCCCCGTCGCAATGCAAAACCAGATATCTCAGCTTCCTTCTACCCTGCAAGAAAACCATCGTCGTTTTCAACCCCATGTCCTGCAACTTCCACATCACCATTGTCGTTGCGTGTGATGCCGCGTACGCGATCAGTTGCCTCCTCTAACGTGATCTTCAAGATCTCGTCACAGTACAGATTCCATAATGTTGGACCCAGGATAGATCCCTGGGGAACACCGCTGGAAATTTTTTTTTTTCCGTTAGGGGTTACAATAAATCTGTTCGACCACTTCTATAATATAATCCCGCTCCCTTTTTTAGATCCTCTATTATGCTTCTCCAAGGCGCCGAATTGAACACATTTTCCGTGTCCAACATGACCATCACACACAACTCTTGGTGTTGAAGCGCTTTCTGCTTAATCCGATCTATATTGTCACCCTCTTCATCGCCTGTACCATTGATCGCCCTTTCCGGAACCCGTACTACTCATCACTCAGCAGTTACGTCTCTTCTATCTCCCTCTGCAATCTTTTCCTAATCATAAGTTCAAACAACTTTCCCATTGTGTTACACATACTCTCTCGTGCTTCGAAAAAAGTTTCTCTATTTGTTTCAGGACTTCATTCTCTGTAACCCTCGTTCATTTCTTCAACTTTAGTTTATTCATTACTATGAATAAACTACTTCTCCCTCTTATTTTTATTAATGGCTACCTTTAGATCCCGCTTCATTGATTTATGCCTTAAAAGCAACTCCTCTTTCTCTGAGCGACTTGGTTGGTTCTCTTCGTCATCGGGGTCATCTCTCATCTGCAAATTTTACACGATGCTCTTAGCTCTGCGATTTCCCCATTCCACCAGTACACAGATCTTCTCTTACCGTTGCTCCTACCTCTACTACCAAATACGCTGTCACACACCGTTTCGATCTTTTTTAATATTCTCTCCGGCGTAGCATCTTCTCTGTCTAGGCATCCTACACATTCCTTCCAGTATCTGGGTAGGCGATCTTGGCTAATGCGCTCTCCATTTTTTGTCGAACTATCCCTACATCTTCCCTGCTCCTGACTTACTTCAAACCTTATTATTCTATGATCATTCCAATTCTCCTCTTCTTCGACCACCCTCCACCCATTTACTCTTGTAGCTAAACCGTAAAATCTCTCACAGATTCCCCCGTAGATTCAGCAAAAGTAAGAACGCTTCATTCATTACTACCATCTTATTTACAATTAGGCACTCTTCGAGCAGTCGCCCTCTTTAGTTACCACGTGAGGAACTTATCATAAACGGTTTTGGCATTCAGATCTCCTCCCATGATGACCTTCTTCTTATTTTTTCTTATTGCTCTTTCCATAGAGTTAAGACAGAAGCTTTATTTGTTTTTTCTTTTTTTTATTGATGTTGAGGAAAAATCTGCGGACAGACATCTGCCCTGTGGTGATGGACGGCCAGGTAGTGTGGGGTTGGCGTTAAAACCCCGACCTACTAAAAAAACCCTTTCCTCACTTTTCTGGAACCGCCGGATGGCATTTCTGCAGAGTAACATTTCTTTTCGTCGTGGCAGATCCTTAGGTATTCCAGGCTCTCCCAAATTCCATCTCGGAAACATCTCCATCTCGGTTAGTATTCTGCAATATGTACATTTTATAGCGTACCCGATTTGGAGGGACAAAATTATGCCCCTGCTTCTTTTTATTCAGCTTTATATCCTGTTTCGGCTGCCTTGATTTTTGGACTATATCTAACTTTAGTCCAGAATCCGAAATTTTAAATTTTGGACTCTGCTCCTGCCCCCAGACTTACTGACTCGACCCAAGAAGAGAAGAACCACATGAAACAAAAGATCGGAATTACTTTTTGAAATAAATTTTTTGATCGTATATCCGTCTAGGAGGGGCTGACTGCTGCCCCTTCCTCTTTCCTTCCTCTGTCACTCCACTGATTTTTCCGGACTCTCCCCATTTCTATCTCGTATTCTTTCTTCTTCATTATCCCCGTAATCATCTCTCTGATGGTTGACCATTTTTCTTCGCTTTCCAGCATTTGGACAATTATGTTCTCTTTGCTTAAGGTCTCACCACATTTCTTCTCACCCTTCTCTCTATACAAATTGAAGGTTTTGCAGTCGAAGATCGTATGTTCCACGCTATCCCACTCTTCGCAGAATCAGCATGTATCAGACTCCTTTTTTATTCTGCGCAAGTAGGTTCCAAAAATTCCGTGACCCGTCAGGAACTGTGTCAGGAAATGATCCGGCTCGCCCCATTTCCTTCTCAGCCATCTCGTAATATCTGGGATCAGCTTCCTCGTCCATCCAGCATTTCGGTTCCATCTTTCTTGCCATAGTTGCATTAATGATTCTCTATTTGCGCTTTTGCTTTCTCTACCGCTTCTATATGTGTCGGTCCTTTCTTTTATTAAGTGATCGATAGGTGGCAGTCCTGCAATTACTTCCACGCCTTCTAAAGGTACTGTTCTATAAGCCGATGGACTATGGCTAATTTTCTGTTAACACTAGTCAGCATATTTTTATATTTTTTATATTTCAGCGCTTTATCGCACAAAATCCTCCGTTTGCTGGCAACCGCACCTCCTACGTTAAGCATCAGCCGCATTAATCTATTTGACATTTGAGTAGCTTTTTTAGCAATTTCCTCTACATGTTTAACCATCTTTATCTAGGACCACTCCTAGATATTTGACTTCGCTCGAACTGCTTATAGTGGTATAGCTATCCAGATCGATATGTAGCTTCTGCACTTTACGACGTCCTTGTAGGAGTACCGTTTCAGTCTTATGTTTAGACCCATCTTCTCTAACTTTCCGATTATCCTCTGGAGTGCGTATGTTGTTTTATCTTTCAGTGCTCCTTCATCCTTTGCGCTAACCACCACTGCCAGATCGTCAGCGAAAGCAATCAGAGTTACTCCCTGCTCCATCTTCATTCTCAGTATTTCGTCGTAGAACAGGTTCCATAAAAGGGGTCCTAGGAGAGATCCCTGTGGGACTCCGCACGTGACCTTGTACGTTTTGTTATTTGGTTCTTTTACACTTCTGTTTGGCAGGTAGCTTTTTATCATTTCTATTAGGTACGGGCTGACACTTCCCTCTTCCAGTGCTTATCACCTTTCTCCAAGGGGCCGAGTTGAAGGCATTTTTTATATCTACTAACACCATTGCACATAATTCTCTATGTAATGTGTTAATGACTTCTTCTTAATACTCTCCACAATTTCCTGTACTTTCCTTATGGCATCAATCGTAAAACAGAAGCTAACCCAACTCAACCCAACCCAACCTAGCTTTAGTAGTAACACTAGACTTAGAACTATAAAGATTAGAATTTAGCCATAGGTCCCTTAGTCGTCCATAGGTGGTAGCATAGAATCGTGTCTATACCATAAACTGTTTTTTTTGACTATATCCTCTTTAAGTCGATAATTTGTAATTTATAAGAAAAATAAACACAACGGTTAGGATAAAATAAATTTTACGATCGAAAAAACCAGGGAATCATTGGCGTTCTCACGAATAATATATGAAAGACTTGGAAAGTTGCCAAGATTTCCTGCGGAAAACGTGCCGATCACGTTGAGAATAATCCCCAAAACATTCTTATTACATCATCGCCTCTTTTTTTATTTCAGATATAAAGGGGAATAAAAAGAGAGAGTTTTAGAATACCATCAAAGTTAATTGTTGGAAGATTACAAATAAAAAGTCGTGTGGGTTAGTGGATGGGTTCGCGATGGTGTGGAGGAAAGGGTCGGCCAAATGACGAAAGAGGGCGACCTCCCGACTATTTACAATCCAACGCGAAGGAGTCGGACACCCAGCGTTCTTATAACGGAGGAAGGTGTTGCGGTTAACGGGCCGTTTTCGCACGCCGATTCCATCAGCAGCGGAGGAGCCCCCCACGATGCAGCCACCGGACCAGGGGGTGATCAACCTCATCGAGAATCACAGACGACGGCCACCATAAATGAACCGGGGAGGCTCAAATCGTGCGCAAATTCGTTTTGTTCACATCCTGCTAAAAAGGTTTTTTCAATTTAATACTTATTTACTAATATTGAATTAAAATTAAAATTTTCAGATTTATTACGGAATTTGGGTGACGGTCTGCGTAACGGCATCTTGGGTAGGCGCCACTCATTGCATAAAATATCTTTTTCTACCAATACGAGAAGAACCTACATCTATTGAAACAATCGATGAATCGTTAAATATCACTCCAGTTTATACACATTATGTATGATAATTTATAAATGAAACGTAAAGTAGAAACATGTATTTATATTTTAGGCTGTAACTTATAAAGCCCCATTCTTCACGACATGGTTCTTAACTTCTTGGACCATACTTTTCTTTCCCATTTACTACGTAATCCGACTGTTATCGAAGAAATGCCTAAATCCGATCGACATTTTATCGGAGAGCGTGCGTGATTTTAAAGAAAAAGGTTTCACTGCGGGTACGATTATTACATTTGCAATGTAAATTTGAATAATTACGTGTAACATGCTAAAATTGTTTGTTTGCTTAAAAAAAAATTAAAAGCAAAAATCTATTTTTCTAGTTAGATTTTCAGTTCGTTGCAGCATATTTTGTCTCCTCTGGGTTGGAACCAACTACATGTACGTGAGATCGCTGCAAATCTTGTTGGCGACGGATGTTATGTCGCTGTTTGCCACGAACGTTTCTTCGGTCTATCTTCTGTCATGGGTTATTTTACACGAACAATTCGTCGGGATACGGGTTAATAATTTATTTTGATTATACTCATTTATTATTATAATCTTTTGCAGATTATGGCTGTGATAATGTGTGATACGGGAGTTGCTTTATTAGCCTACATGGATGGTATAACCGGAAGTCCAACGTTAGGCGGAGTCGTTTTAGCTGCTTTGGCAGCGGCCGGATCGGCCGTTTATAAAGTTATGTTTAAAAAAGTTATCGGAGATGCCTCTTATGGGCAGGTGGCCCTATTTTTTTCTGTCATCGGGACGTTAAATGCTACTTTATTGTGGCCCGTTTGTGTCGGACTATTTTTGACTGGTGCAGAAACGATGGATTGGACTGAAATACCATGGATTGCGCTTTTAGGGGCCAGCGGATTATCGTTAAGTATGCAATAAATAACACACCAACAATAAGTCATTTTATAACATATTTTTTTTTAGTTGCAAATCTCTTGGGGAACTTCAGTGTGGCTCTAACGTATGATTTATTTATAACGTTAGGTTTAATAACTGCCGTACCAGTTTCGGCGGGTAAGTCCATCTTTAATCTTATCTTAAAAAGTGAAAAACAATATTTTTTTTAAAGCACTAGACGTAATTCTTTACGACGCTCAGTTCGAGGGGATGAAATTAGCCGGAATCATATTAATAGCCGTCGGGTTTTTCTTGGTTTTGTTCCCGGATAATTGGCCGGATTACATAACGCGACTGTTAAGGTAAGAAAATTTCGGGCCAAATAACTTTAAAAGGAAGTCGATAACTTTCAATTAAAAGTTAATTTTTGATTTTTCTAAGACAATTTTTTGCAAAAGAGAATCGAGGACGGCGAAAAGGTCCCGGTTCTTGATTTCGTAATTTTTTTTGATTTACAGAAAATCGAGTCGAGTCTTCAAGGGCCAGGTTTGTTTAAGAACTACTAAAAAAACCGTAACTTTTTAATATCAAATTGACGCTAAATAGCTAATTAACATCGAGATATATCATCAAACATTTTTACATTTAATACAATTATGTTATTTTATGGACAATAAAGTGAGTTTAAATAATAGATTTTTATTATATAGGATGAGATATTTAAATTAAGACAATTCTATTACTCATTAACCATTATAATCATAACAAAGGTTTAATATGTTGAGTTGGATTTGGGATGGGATGGATTTGGCTCAATAAGTTAAAATTAGTTTAAATTAGTTCAATTTAAGGTCTGCCAACTTGTTGGCAGCATGAGCTGTTTTTCTCTAACGTTCTGCTGATCAATTTGAAGTCTGCCAATTTGTTGGCAGCATGAGTTGTTCGTATCCAAAGTCCTACTTATCAGTTTGAAGTCTGCCAACTTGTTGGCAGCATGAGCTCTTTATCTCCAAAGTCCTACTTATCAGTTTGAAGTCTGCCAACTTGTTGGCAGCATGAGCTCTTCGTTTCCATGAGCTCTTCGTCTCCAAAGTCCTATTTATCAGTTTGAAGTCTGCCAACTTGTTGGCAGCATGAGTTCTTTGTCTCCATAGTCCTAGTTATTAGTTTGAAGTCTGCCAACTTGTTGGCAGCATGAGCTGTTCGTCTTCAAAGTTCTACTTATTAGTTTGAAGTCTGCCAACTTGTTGGCAGCATGAGCTCTTCGTCTCCAAAGTCCTATTTATCAGTTTGAAGTCCGCCAACTTGTTGGCAGCTTGAGTTCTTTGTCTCCATAGTCCTAGTTACTAGTTTGAAGTCTGCCAACTTGTTGGCAGCATGAGCTGTTCGTCTTCAAAGTTCTACTTGTCAGTTTGAAGTCTGCCAACTTGTTGGCAGCATGAGCTCTTCGTCTCCAAAGTCCTATTTATCAGTTTGAAGTCTGCCAACTTGTTGGCAGCATGAGCTGTTCGTCTTCAAAGTTCTACTTGTCAGTTTGAAGTCTGCCAACTTGTTGGCAGCATGAGCTCTTCGTCTCCAAAGTCCTATTTATCAGTTTGAAGTCTGCCAACTTGTTGGCAACATGAGCTCTTTATCTCCAAAGTCCTACTTATCAGTTTGAAGTCTGCCAACTTGTTGGCAGCATGAGCTCTTCGTCTCCAAAGTCCTATTTATCAGTTTGAAGTCTGCCAACTTGTTGGCAGCATGAGCACTTTATCTCCAAAGTCCTACTTACCAGCTTAAAGTCTGCCAACTTGTTGGCAGCATGACCTCTTTGTCTCCAAAGTCTTACTTATCAATTTAAAGTCTGCCAACTTGTTGGCAGCATGAGCACTTTGTCTCCAAAGTCCTACTTACCAGTTTGAAGTCTGCCAACTTGTTGGCAGCATGAGCTCTTTGTCTCCAAAGTCCTACTTATCAATTTAAAGTCTGCTAACTTGTTGGCAGCATGAGCTCTTCGTCTCCAAAGTCCTATTTATCAGTTTGAAGTCTGCCAACTTGTTGGCAGCATGAGCACTTTGTCTCCAAAGTCCTACTTACCAGTTTGAAGTCTGCCAACTTGTTGGCAGCATGAGCTCTTTGTCTCCAAAGTCCTACTTATCAATTTAAAGTCTGCCAACTTGTTGGCAGCATGAGCTCTTCGTCTCCAAAGTCCTATTTATCAGTTTGAAGTCTGCCAACTTGTTGGCAGCATGAGCTCTTTATCTCCAAAGTCCTATTTATCAGTTTGAAGTCTGCCAATTTGTTGGCAGCATGAGCTCTCTGTCTCCAAAGTCCTATTTATCAGTTTGAAGTCTGCCAACTTGTTGGCAGCATGAGCTCTTTGTCTCCAAAGTTTTGCTTATCAATTTGAAGTCTGCCAACTTGTTGGCAGCATGAGCTGTTCATCTTCAAAGTCCTACTTATCAGTTTGAAATCTGCCAACTTGTTGGCAGCATGAATTCTTTGTCTCCAGAGTCCTACTTATCAGTTTGAAATCTGCCAACTTGTTGGCAGCTTGAGCTCTTTGTCTCCAAAGTCCTACTTATCAGTTTGAAGTCGGTCAGCTTGTTGGCAGTATGAGCTGTTCGTCTCCAAAGTCCTACTTATCAGTTTGAAGTCTGCCAACTTGTGGGAACCATGTGCTATTACTGTTCCATAGCTTATACATCATCGTATATACTGCCAACTTGTTGGCAGCATGAGCTGTTTATCTTCAATGGATGAGTAGGACTCATCCGTGTGCGGTCTGCCACAGGGCATTTTGTCTCTAAAGTCCTGCCTATTAATTTAAAATCTGCCATCTTGATGGCAGCATGAGCTGTTAAGTCTCCAAAGTCCTACTCATTAGTTTCAAGTCTGTCAACTTGTTGGCAGCATGAGCTATTACTGTACCAGATACTGTACATTATCTTAAAGACTGTCAACATATTGGCAATATGGAATTTTATATCTCCAAAGTCCTATTCATCACTTTGAAATATGCCTACTTTTTGGCAACATAAACTATTAACATTAACATTTAAACATTAACATTTGTACTGAAAACGAAAAAAAAATGTACTGAATTGAGTGATAAACTTGAACTTTTTTCCTGTTCCAAGGATATTCTGAACCAATAAATGCCTATAAAAATGTTTTAACTTCTTTATTCTTATAAATTTAAATAATATAAAAAATGTTTTATTTGAATCATTTTTCGATAAAATTACTTGAATTAGTCTTAAATTTAATGTCTCACCCTATATATATCTATATATATAGAAGTACAGCGTGTAGCAAAAGTAAATGCCATGTGATTATTTTTGTTACACCCTGTATATTGTAAAGTTATAACATGATTAATATAATTTAAGATAATAAATTAACTCACTATTATTAAAAAAAATCAACAACCAAACATAAATATTTGAAAATTTGAAAAACAAGAAAATATAAAAAAAAAGTTGTGCATGAAAGGAAATTTTTTCTTTTGCACATTTTACTTGCATTAATCACCAAAAAAGTGAAATCATTTTTTATCCATAGCTAGGCTAATTTCTAATTTTTGATTTCCAATAATAACAAAATTAACAACACTTTTAGCTTTCGAGCGAGCACTTTTAACGATAATTTTCGAATATGTATAATTTGTTTTGTTCTTGAAGTACATTAGAAGCTTAATTTTTGATTTTTTCTCTTCCCGTAAATAAAAACGTTTCGTTCGTACTGACTTGTTGC
Source organism: Onthophagus sagittarius (assembly GCA_036711965.1). Classification (NCBI taxonomy): domain Eukaryota; kingdom Metazoa; phylum Arthropoda; class Insecta; order Coleoptera; family Scarabaeidae; genus Onthophagus; species Onthophagus sagittarius. Next base: position 16,136,891 of record JASERS010000010.1, on the reverse strand, counting down.
TCCGTTGTTCCAGAAATATCATCATATTGAGCCACAGTGCCAGGTGAGATAACCCAAAAATAGCTTTCACTTACAAAACGATCCATCACCTATATATAATTCTTAATTCGTTTATTTTTTATGGTTTCTTATTTCCCGTTTTGTTCATTCAATGTGATTGTCTTATAATGTGATGCACGAATTCGATTTTTATTTTTACAACCTTACCAACACAAAAATACACACCAATTTAACACAAAAAAAAATTATGTATAATAAAAATATAACAAAAATAATACACCCACGTAGATTAAAAAAATTAAAAAAAGATAATGATTCTATTTTTTGATTAGTACTTGTTTATCGTCTTAACGTAACTAATTAGATAACTCTCTTTTTTTCTTCTCTGTTTTTCTTTCTGTTATAGTATGCCCGCTCCGAAACGGGGCAAAAAACGCGAATTAATGTATGTATGCGTAGTTTGTTGCGTTGGCCTGTTGATGTTGTACAAGATCCGGTAGGAGTTACCACTAAAAATAAATTAACGATGAGAGATAAAGCGGATTAAAAGACTTTTAAAAAAAATCGACAGTATTATTTTTGTATACTACTTTTTAAAAGAAACCGAAACGATTCGAACGCACACGAAAACACGCCCAACCACCCACGAATTCGTAATTGCACGACTATCGCTTTTTGGCAACTTTCGAGTGCATTTTCAATGGGGACCTCGGAATCTTTCGAAACGATTCGAAATTTTTCGATGTCTTTTCGGAAGTTTTCCTCCATTTTTCAACCGCTTTCGCCACCGACTAATACTTATTCAGGTAGGTTTTAATATATCGCTTGCATTATTTCAATTTCTTATCATCTTTGTTATAGGATGTGGTTGATTCAAAACTCTTAAATCATGTATGATTAATAAAAGAATGTATTGTATCTCGGAAATGGCTCCTTATCCCTCCGTCTGTCGGGCGCGCTTTCTTAACACTTTCGATCGGGTGTGCTCTGTAGAGTCCAAAATAGAAAAAACTCTAAAGGACGCCAACGTGTCCACTAACCTCCAGTGCTAATTTCTCATAAATATGTTTTATATGATGCTTGTACTATATAATAGCCTAATACAGGGCCAATTCCAAACTCACGTTTTATGTTCATTTGATTTCAAGAAAATGCTTACAATTTAATCACATATTTTTCAAAATTTTGAAACAACGCCTACATAAAGGAAAAGAAAATCGATCTATAATAATATTTATTTAAACATCTATAAAGTGTTATAAAAAAATTTCTTAACTAAAGAATAACATTTTATGCACAAACTGGAGGGCTTCAAACTGTGGTCTCCATATTTCCATATTGCACAACCAACATTTACAAATTTTGCAAAAATAACGAGTTTTTCGTCTTTTGCAATATTTACAGTTTCCTCTTTTCCCTGGTTGTGGCTCTGGAATAAACTCCTCTTCAATACCTGAGAGTCTCAAGGCAGAAGTACGCACACTTTTGGTCAAGTGCTTTTATTTATTTATTTATTTATTCGGGATACGAACAGGGTTTCCCCCACAATAGTATCCTCTAACAGAATACAATCAGTAACAACATAAATGAAATCAGTAAATTAACAACCAAACAATTTCACATAAAAATCTGGTAACAGTAAAAATAATTAACAAACTCTAGATAAAGTAAAATAAAAAATAGCGTTCTCAGTTAATAATACGAGCCAGATTGAACACGAATATATTCAATGACATATTGTCAAACTTAATACACTCTTGCGGAAGTACGTCAACGAAGAATTAAAAATATCGCACGTTGAGCAATGACGATTATAACAATGCATCAGTCGCGGTAAAGGTGAGTTGTAATAATAATTAGTAGTAGAAGCAGGCAATCGGAAAAGACATTGATCTCGAGTGAGATAACTGGGAATCAAAAAAGGAATGTGTCTCAGAAGCTCAGGCGAGTCAACGAAGCCGTTCGTTAGCCTGAACAAAAACATCAAGTCAGCAGCAGTACGACGTCCACGCAGTGTACGAAGGCCAAATACAGTGCACCTCTGCTCGTAGGAACAATAAGGCAATGCGAATTTGTGAGCCAGATATCTCACAAATCTGACCTGCAAGGCCTCAATGCGATCAATGTACACAGCATATGCAGGATTCCAAACAACTGAAGCAAAACTAAGAATGCTGTTCACATAAGCCATGTACAAAGATTTGATGCACTGTAGATTGGTAAATGGTTTTGACAACCTAATAATAAAACCTAGGCTTCTGTTCGCCCTGCTAATTAATTCCTCTACATGATAGAAGAATAATAGCTTGGAATCTAGCACTATGCCCAGGTCCTTTACTTTAGACGACACACTTAAGGGACCAGGACCAAGGCTGTAGTTACGATTTATAGTGTATCTCTTTTTGATGAAAGTTATTTGACTGCATTTACCATAGTTTATAAAGAGATAATTATTAGTACAGTAGGTTTGTAAACGGTTTAAATCCATTTGAAGTTTATCGCAATCAGAAGAAGATTCAATCTTGGAAAATATTTTACAATCAACTGCATACAGTAAAAAATTACTATGGTGAAAGCAGTCATAGATGTCATTTATGTAAGCCACAAATAGAACCGGACCCAAGTGACTACCCTGAGGCACTCCTGAGGTGACTGGAAAAAAGTTAGATAAGTAATTATTAATTTTTATAGCCTGGCTCCTATCAGATATATAAGATGCTAACCACATTAATAACCCATCAGTCAAGTCAAATCCATGTAATTTAGTCAGAAGTACCTCATGATGCAACCTGTCAAAAGCCTTACTGAAATCGGTGTAAACCGCGTCGACCTGATGATTTTCGTTCAGACAAGCTTGAATGTAGTTTACATAGGATACGAGATTGGATTCAACAGATCGGCCACGGATAAAACCATGTTGCTGCTGGATAAGAAAAGGTTGAATTGAACGGTATATTTTATCATAAACAATTTTTTCGAAAACCTTAGATAAAATGGAGAGAATAGAAATTGGACGGTAATTTGAGACACAATTTCTATTTCCACTCTTATAGATGGGAAGTACAAATGCTTTTTTCCACTCTAATGGAAATACTGATTGCGCCAATGATTGACTAAAGATTATAAAGAGCGGTTCAGCCAGTTCAGAGGCGCATGTGTTTAGGAAAATACCTGGCAACCCGTCAGGACCCGAATTCATCTTTTTATCAATGCTAGTGAGGCTCTGCGCTACATCTTCGATTGAGAACCATGGCTGAAAACTGGAGGATATAGTAGAACGTGGGTGTTGTTGGAGTCTGCCGTCAACAAATACCGAACTAAAGAAAGAGGCAAATAGCTCCGATATTTGCTGACCACCCTCTGCCAAATTGCCATCGTGTTCCATACAAGCCGGAAAACTGTGAGAACAACGTTTTTTATGTTTAGCATAGGACCACAGTTGTGAGGGCGAATCGATCAAACTGGATTCTGTGTTGATTAAATAGGATTTGTAGTCATTCGAGATCAATGCTTTAGACCTGCTACGTAGCACTTTGAAGGAAAGAAAATCCGCGTGATTACCCCACCTTTTCCATTTTTTATGAAATTTTAATTTTTCTTTAATGACTTTAATTGTGGAATTAGAATACCAACTAGGGTAGCGGTGTTTACTAAAAGTAAGACGCGGGACATAATCACTAATAATTCGGTTCAACTGGCCGAATTATTAGTTAACATGCAACTGGCTTTGCATGTTATTTTTCACTAACTCAGTTTGCAATTTATCATATGTTAGTATGTTAAATGAAAATTAATAAAATTCAAAATTAAAAGAAAATTATGCTTTTCTGTTTGTTGTTATGTTTTAACTAGTTTTGATTCTGTAATTCCTACGTTAGTAATCTACTCGCTACATACTATGTTATATCCTACTTCATGCTAGTTAATTCTAATTCTTGGTTACCTAAGCTAAAGATGGTTAATTACATGCAATTTGCTGTTATTTTAGTTTATCCTATTTCTAAGCTATTTTTCATGCAATTGGCCTGATTATGCGTTAGTTTTCATGCAATTCTATTAGTTGTTCTAAGGATTTGTTGTTATTTACCTTAATTTGTGTGCTTTGGCCGTGCAGGGGATTTTTATTTCTGTCGAGACAGTTACCCCTGCTTCGTTTCCGTCCCTAACCTCGGGGAGGCGCACTTTGTTGTTCTCCGATCTTTGCATTTTTAGAAAACTTGGCCCTAAATTTGTAGAAAAATCCTATCTAATTTAAACTAAACTAAAATTAAATTAACCTAAACTACGATCTAAAACTTAAAATTAAATTAACTTAAAAACTAAAACAAAAAGCTTTGCGCCTTATTTGCGCTGTCATGATCGGTGTAAATGTCTTTCGTCTGTTGTATGTCGGTTTATCGGATTTATCCGGTATCCTGACATTGTTCGAATTTGACCTGTTCTTCTGGTCTCGGGATTTATATTATTTTTCATGACTTGTCTTTGGTCGTTGTTCGGTTTCTTTCGGTTTCTAATTTGTCTTCTCCTTGTGCCTTCTGTCGATAATTGTTGTTATGCAGTTTAGGTGTTTTTCCAGATTTTCCGAGAGTAATATCTCTGTTATTGACTTGTCTCTTATTTGAGTTCTATGCTTTTGAAGTTCTTCTTCTAGTAGTCTGCACATAAAAACTTTGTGTTCCGGGGTTCCAATTTCTCCACATTCACACAGGTTGGAGTTTATTATTTTCCTTTCAGACAGGTACGATTCATAAGGACCGTGTCCTGTCAGAAAATGTATCGTCTCTCTTTGGATGTGTTTACGATTTTCTAGTCTTTCCTTTACTCTTGGAAAAAATCCAAAGAGTCTTCTACCTGTCGTGGAGGTCTCCCATCTGTCTTGCCATAGCTGAAGTACTATGTCTTTTGCCTGCTTTACTGATTCACTTTGTTTTCCTAATAGCAGTTCGATTTTATCCTGCCTTCCTTTTTTTAGCCAATAGCATGCTGCTCTTTTTCGCACTTCTAAGTCCATCGGCAAGTTTCCCGTTAACGTTGTTAGAGCATCAGTTGCTGTTGTCCTGTAGGCACCCGTTAAACGAAGTAGTATGTTCCTCTGTGCTCTGTTCAGAGATTCCCTTGCCTTCACTTGTAATGCTTTGTCCGCCCAGACGCTGGCTGCATGGGTTGTTATCGCAACCATTACACTTCTCATGTATGTCTGTATAAGTTTAATATTCAACTTATATTTTCTCTGGGCGAGACTTGCGATAGCATGCATGGCTTTTGTAGCTGTTTCAGTTATCTTTTTGACATGGGTCTTGTAATCTAGCCTTTCCCCGATGTATACTCCTAGATATTTCACAACCTTTTTCCGCTTGATGATAACACCTTCTACTTTCACCGTTGGATCTCGTTTCACGGTGCCTTTCAGCATCATATATGTGGTCTTTTCCTGGGACAGTTTAAGTTTATTTAAGTGGCACCATTCTGCAGTTAAATTCATTGCAATTTTTGCCCGTTGTTCGATTTCATTCCTGTTATTTCCTTCAATTATGATCAATAGATCGTCTGCATAAGCTACTGTTTTCGTTATGCATTCTTCCAATTGCAATTTATGAAGGAGGTTCTTCAGTACCACGTCCCAGAAAATCGGACCACAGACCGACCCCTGCGGGCACCCTTTTGTAAGATGTTTCTCTATTTGAAGGTTCTGGTCGTTTGATATTTTGGCATATCTGTCCTGGCAGTAGCTCCTGAAAATCTTGTACTGGGGAATCGGACAGTTTATTGACTTTAATTGCTGAAATAATGCTGGCCACCACATATTGTCGAATGCCCCGGAGATATCTACAAAGATACCTATACCATATTTGCTTTTGATTTGCATCGTTGTTTGTGTTGCTTCATTTATGGCGTCTTCAGTCGATTTGCCTTTCCTATAAGCAAATTGGTTCGGGTGCATCGATCCTGTTGTTGTTCTGTACTAACTCCATACCAAGATTTTTTTGAAACAGTCTGCGAGTTTTAGCAAATTCGCCATCTGGTATGTTGCCTTTGTAGATAACAAAAGCGTTAATTGCTGCTATATTGAGGAGGTTATAGAAAATTACCATTGGCCAACGCTTTGTGTTTCTTGCAACATTGTATGATGTGATCATTCGATCAACAACATCTACTCCACCTTTTGTGCTATTATAGAAAGTAATTGGAAAGTAAGTTAAGTTGGAAAGTAATCATTTAGTAAAATGCGAATAACGAAGAATATATTTTCCTGTTTTTAACTTGTGTTATTTCAAGAGATAGTTCTCTTTTATTGGCTCTAATTGTACCAACCACAGTAAGGCGGTACTCTCTTAGCAGTTTCTTTACAATTGAATATCCTGTGAGCCAACCTGTGATCTATTGTAACATTTCTTCCTGATCCTAATAAATGTGAACACATTCTTTCAGTTACTGCAGCGGTAGAGTTGTCAGTTTTATATGGACCATTGGGTTGAACACCAGCGTAAATTTCTATGTGTTAAGTGAAAAATGTTTTGGCTTCATCAACGGCGAAGACTTTCAATCCGTATTTGTTTGGTTTACTTGGAATGTACATTCGGAAACTGTACCTACCCCTAAAGGCAGGCAGCATTTCATCTAATGTTACATACTCGCCCACAGAATAAGTTTTCTTACAATTGTCGTTGAACTTGTCAACAATAGTACGAACTGCTGCTAGTTTGTCCATTTCTTTTCTTTGACCTCTAGTTGTGGTACCGTCTAAGCGAATGCATTTCAATAAGAAGACGAACCTCCGTTTTACCATTGTAGCAGGAAATATCTCATATCCCATACCGTCTGATGACCAATACTCTGCTAGATGTGTCCTTGATCCATGATGGAGCCCAGCTAAATAAAGCTTGGATTTCTACAGAGTCGGTAGGTCTACACTCAGTCTTATCTTGGTATTTAACACAAATTTTATCAATAAATAAATTAGTGTTTTCAACTACAATATCAATGCAGTTTCCAAACATGTGTTTCCAGCATTGAATAGAGATAATGCGGCACGTGCTTCACCGATGACCCCCGGCAGATGAGACACTATGTTTTCGTTGCGAGTTCTAATATTTCTAGGTGGGGCAGCCTTTTTCCATTTAGTTCCATCTTTACCAAAAAAAATACGAGCATCTATCACGAATCACGGGTTGTTCATCTTCATCATCCTCGCCGTCATCCTGATGCATAATATCTGCATCTTCATTTACGTTTTCCTGTTCGGTTTCTGTATCATGATCACTGATACTTACAAAATCTGGAGCTGATATCGAACTATCGTCAGACTCTTCTATTTCACTGCCCGTGCTAACTTCATACAGTTTCTGTAATCTTTCTCTCTCCTTTTCATAAGGATCCATATCACAATGCTATCAAATAATAAATCATTTATTATTTTATCAAATCATATCAGAAAATTGTGTGATACTACTTACCTATTTGTAAGTATGCTATTTGTAGATTGCTAACTAGATATTTGATATTAGTTATAAATAATTTTGTATGCACTTTTCTATTCTCTATATTTGTAAAATAAATAACACATAACACAACTCCTCAAAATGGGGTTCAATAGTAAAGTGGCGTGTCAACGATACGGTAACCATATATAGAGCAATTATTAACGGAACTACCGAACTATATTGCGATCACTCCGAGGTATAGCTTTATAACTCGATAATACCCCTACAAACACAAGGAGAACGCATAGAGTTCCAACTGGAATACGACTCTTACAGATTACATCTGCGAATATTGTTACACATTTGATCGGGAAGGGTCTGTCAGGACAAAATATTATGTAGCGACTATTTGGAATTTTGAAAAACAGTTTTTTATAGCGAAAACAGTTGATATTCAGATACTTGAAAGGTACTGTGACCGTAGAAGTTTTGAGCAAAATAATTTAAAAAATATTTCACATAATCATTTTGTCGTGGACTCGTAGACCACACCCGACAGACGGAGGGTTAAGACGGAACCCAACCCAAACCTAACACTACACTTAGAACTAGAAACATAATACTATACTAAAGCTGGATTGTAGGTTTAGTATTACTTATACTTTTAGTTTCAGAAGAATTTACAACAATCTAGAGCTAAATAAAAATTGAAACTAGAACTAACACTAGACCTAGTACTAGAAACATTAGGATTTAGCCGTCTTAAGAGACGTATGACTAAACCCTAATATTCCTAGTTCTAAGTCTAATGTTAGTACTAAACATAGGTTGTAAGTCTAGTATTAGTTATACTTTTAATTCTAGAAGAATTTTCACCAATCAGGCACTCAAAACTTCGTAAGCCTTTTGAATTTTTACTTAGCATTCACGTACCACCTCGCTCTATCTTTATAGTGTTATTCTTCCCTCGGGTTAGGAACGAAAGGCTCCTGCCCCTCCGTTTCTTTCTCCATCAACGCTCCTCTGGTTTTGTTGGTCCCTTTCCAACTTTCTTTCGCGTTCTTCCTTTTCTTGCATCATTTCCTTAATTATTCCCCTGATGGCAATCCATTTGTTTTCTGTTTCTAGCATATGTGCTACAATATTTACTGTATTTAGCCTTGTACCGCATATTTCCTCGCATTTCGCGAAATTCCTGCACTCAAAAACTGTGTGTTCAGCGGTATCTCTTTCTGAGTTCTCTTTTCTGATTTCATAACCAATATAGGTTTCTGTTTTAGATTTCTTTATACTATACAGATATGTTCTGAAAATTCCGTGTGCCGTCAGGAATTGTGTTAGAAAATGATCGGGCTCTCTCCACTTCCTACCTAACCATATCGTGATGTCAGGGATCAGCCTCCTTGTCCAACTCGTTTTGCAGCTCCATCTGTTCTGCCTGTGATTACGTATTAAGCTATCTCTATTCTCCTGTTTACTTTCTTTTCTATTTCTGTACTTTTCATTTGTAAGTCGATGGGGTTGGGTTGGGCGATTATTTCTACTTCTTCGGTCGGTGCTGTTCGATAGGCTAATGTTATTTCTATTGCCAATTTCCTTGTTGATGCTAGATACATTCTTATATTTTTTATATCTTAGTGCTCTCTCCCATGTGGGCGCCGCATACAAGATGAAAGATGTTATCGACGTGGCCCTATATTTGGCATCAGATGCATGAGTCTGTTCGTCATCTGTGATGCCTTCTTTGTTATTTGAATGACGTGTCCTGTTATTCTTGTGTCTTTATCCATTACGACACCCAGATATTTAACCTCATTAACACTACTTACCGTGGTATTAAGACTGAACCCATCCCAGCCTAACCCAGCTTTAGAACTAATACTATTTATAATATAAGTTCTAAAGCTATAGTATTAGTTCATTTATTTTATTTTGACCCAACGTGATTACACCGGGATTCGAACCCGGGACGTCTGCGTGTTAATTCGAGAGTTAACACGCTGAGCCATTGCACCCCCAACCATGTGCGTAATAACGCGTCTAATAACGTACGTAATAATGCGTCTGATCATGTGCGTAATAACGCATCTAATAACGTACGTAATAACGCGTCTGATCATGTGCGTAATAACGCGTCTAATAACGCGTCTAATAACGTGCATAGTAACGCATCTAATAACGTGCGTAATAACGCGTCTGATCATGTGCGTTATTTTATATTATTTATAAGATTTTTTATAAGATTAGCCGTCTTAAGTGACGTACGGCTAAACCCTAATGTTTCTAGTTCTAATTCTAATGTTAGTTCTAAAGCTAGATTGTAGATCTATTAATAGTTACACATTTAGTTTCAGAAGAATTTACAATAATCAAGCATTGGATGGCAATTAAAACTAGAACTAACATTAGACCTAGTACTAGAAAGATTCATGTTTAGCCGTGCATCTTCAGACATTCTCCTTCGCAACTTGCTCTGCCATTACTTTATCCATCTCCTTCCTCTCCTTAAAAAACTCCCGGCACTCGAAAATGATATATTCGGGTGTATCCGGAGTCCCACATCCAAACCAACAGATATTCGATTGTAACTTATATTTAATATTTTAAAGGGTTGCATGACGTGATAGTCTATTGCCGGACACTTTTCCTTCCATTTTCTCACATCAATAATAAAGTAGCTGACACATACCTTATGCCTCTATCCTCTCTCCACCTTGTTTGCCATTTCTCCATCATGACTTCCCGTATTCCCGTATCTCTCTCTTTTTCTCCCCGGTTTTCCCAATTACAGGCCCTCTCTCATACCAGAAGGTCAAGTGGTGCACAGCTCGCTATTACCCGCTACCGTTCTGTATGCTGAGGTAACCACAATTTTCTTTAAAATCGTCTCCCACACCGGTGCTGCGTATAAAACTGAACTGAACTTGTTGTAGTGGACAATATACGTCGTCTTCTATGTAACGGACCTCCGACCACCTATGGGCCGTCATCTTAACGTCTTTGTAAAACAACTTAACTTAACACTCCCTAAATACTTACTCCCCAAATATTTAATTGGACTTTTGCTTGTTACTTTTACCTGTCCGACCATTATTTCAAGTTTCTTTAAATATTTTCTTCCTTCTAGTATGATAATCTCAGTCTTTGTCTCTTTCAACCCTGACCCCATCCTTCTCAATTGTTTTACAACTCTACACATTGAGTACTCGGCCTTATCTACAACTTTTTCCCTCATCTTTCCCTCCATCACAATGGCCAAGTAATCCGCATAAGCGATCGCATATACGTATTTCATTATAGAACAAATTCCATAGCGTGCCGTCAATAACTGACCCCTGCGGCACTCTGCAGCTCATCATTTTTGTTTTTTATAACAAAACTTTTATTGGTTCCGTTGCCTCTATTCTATCTATGGCTTCTTTCACTTTGTTCCATGGGGTTAAGTTAAACGTATTCTTTACATCTACTGATATCATGATACAAAAACGCCTATGCGTTAACGAATTTTCACATATTTTTTGACCAATCCAATTATTGTCATGATTGCATCAACTCCTCGTCTAACGTCCCTCCTCCTCTTTTATAAGCGAACTGCAAATTACTAACCGTATTACTTGTTTTAATTTGTCTCGCCAATCTCACAGTGGTAGGTATGATGTCGTTAACCTGGTCTTTGATGGTTTCTCTGTTAGAACTAAATTCGCTTCTTTCCATATCTTTGGGAAGTTACCCACTCGCAGACAACCATTAAACACACTCAAGAAGGCTTCTGGATCCGCTTCTACACAGGTTTTTAGTATCTCGTTAGCCAATCGTTTAAAATAGCTCATCTTCAGTAAAGGGCTCATTAGGTTCTTCCAAGGATAGTGACTGTTGTGTTCTGCCTATCTCTTATTGCACCGTTGGGAATAACTTTTCATTTTGTCTCTTCGTAAGTATCTGATAAGCAGTTCCCCATGTATCCTGTTCCAAATCTTCACGCATATCCTTCCATTTACTTTACTAAATAACTTTGCTAAATAACCTTGCTTTGATAAACTTCACTTTGCTTCCATATACTTCTCTCTTAGGCATCTCTCTTCCTCTTCGTCAACCTTCTTTTTCTTCTCCTTTGCATCTGTCTTGTTTTTTTTATGCACTCTTTTCTGGCTTACAATATCTCTTTTGTCCACCAGCATTTCGGACTTCTACAATCATCTTTTTTTTATTTTCTTGAATGTAAGCTTTTAACATTCTCCACCCCTTAGGCTGAACACTCTGCGCAACTTTGGAAATCTCTCCGTTCTTAATTGCACTGAATACGTGATCAATACGGGATCACTCAGTGTTTCAATATCTTCCCTGATTTTCCATTGTTCTATGTAATGTGTAATTATCCCCGACACAAATGTTAGGTCTATTACTGAGTTTCTGTTCTCTCAAGATGTTCATCAGATCTCTTGCCATCCATATCCTTGTGTTGAAATCGCCACTCACTATTTACTTCTTGCTCTTATTAAATCTTCCACTTCGTCCAACTACTCCTCAAACTCAGATCATGGGCGATTCGGTGAGAAGTACACCGACCACACACATACTGGTCCCAGATCCACCCCAACGACTCCATCTCACATAATCTATTTAAATGGCGTTATTTTCTTCGATAATATTCTTCGATATGTATAAAGATTTTGATTCTTTTATCCGTCTTCAGTTTTTCCGCTTTTTTCAAGTTAGGACTATCAGATCTACTCTGTGCGTATTTCCTGTTTCCTCCAGAAAGTCGTGCAGTTTAAGTTGCAGTTTAACTGCATTACTCGAAGTATCATTTTAGCCATTGATTCTTACACGATTTATCCTCTCTTCTTTTCTTTCTTCCTCTTTCTCACCATTTTAAAATCGTTACTCGATGTATTATCGCTTTCTTGGTTGCCTCGTTCTACTTTCATTTCAATTCTATGCTCTTCGCCGTCAATAATATTACTTGTTTTAACTACTTTTTTGGATTTCTTGTCTCTCTCATCGTTTCCCTTATATTCATCCCCCCTATCCTTCACTTTCCCTCTATACTTTGGACATCTATTGGTATTTGTCCTGTGCCCTTCTTTATTACAGTCGGGGCATTTGGATTCGTTTTGATAATCTCTTACTTTGTAATCTTTTTCTCCACAATTGTAACAGCACAATCTTCTATCCTAGTCCTGACAGTCCCTCAATATGTGTGTCACGACCAGCATCTTAACACCTTTAATTTCCCATTTCGCGTTCTGCTCAATATTTTTCTTCAGTATCCTGTTCAGCCTAAGCATCTCTTCGTTGATCTTTTTGAATACCGTCGCTTACTCACTTATATCTCTTTCCCCTCCATCACTCACTCTCTTCTTCTTTTTTGCTACTTTCATTGATACATCACTGCCAAATGAAATTATGTATACAATCGTCCTCTTTAGCTCGCTTTCCTCTTCCAATGACGATGTAGTTCCACAGCTAGGCATCTTTGGTGGTCATCGACCTGTTAAGATACTTGGTCTAAAAACAGTATCTTCATTACTTTGGCTAGCAAGGTCCTGTAATTATTGGTCTTTATAGTCGAGTCAATAAACCATAGAAATGATCTTTAAAACTTATAGCTTATTATTTAATGGTGATATTTCAATTGGTTTTTGAGATACACCAAGATTACATCCCTAATTAGTCAAATAATTGCAGCTTGTTAGAAACCTGAAAATAATTTGACCGCAACTTTCTCCAAAATGCACTTTTCAAGATAATAAGTAATAATTTAGTTTGAATCAACCACAATTTGTTAATACCTGTCTTGTATTTACGTACTTTGAGAGTTAAAAATTGTATTGTTAGTTCCTTTCTGTGTCTTTTCGTGCGTTTTGTGTGTGTGTAAATTTGTAGACCGCATTTTTGCAACAACAACACCTACAACAGTCTCATCACCAACAACAACCACAACAACAGCATCAGCGAAGGGGGTCGGTCGTGCACTCCGCCGCCGCCGAATCTTTAACGGCCCTCAGGCGACTCTCAACCTGTAAGTGACGTCAAAAAGACGCAGGCTCTAAATTAACAAAAAAATATCAATATTTCAATATCAAGAATAATAAAATTGTTTTTTAAAAATGATATGAAAACAGGCATGTTTCAAAGAGGTAAGAAATAATAAGACTTTATTTTCATTTTTTTTAAACATAAATATAGGCAGAGACACCGCCGACCGGAAACGCTTCTTCTTTCATTAGATTTACCACTTAATAACTTTTACGATTTTTTAATTAAAATTTTCTTTAACATTTCTTTAGGTGGACAAGGAGGAGCCGACACAACTCGCAGTCCAATCACAGAAGAGACGTAACTGATTACAGGACGGGTTATATCCGGTCCCATTTAAGATCGCCGTCCGGGAGGGTGAGATGATTGTTTAAAAAGAAGATTCGTCGCAAAAAATACTCGAAAAGAAAACTGCTAACAAAAATTAGTTGAAAATCTTATGATATTATTCAATTATCGATTTAATTAATAAAATTAAGTAGGGAACGCTGTAAATAACTATCAAAAATAGATCCCTTTTAACTCCTTTTTTGAGAACACGTTGTTGTTATTGTTGTTGTTTAGGTTTTATGTAACCCAACCGAAAATAGGAAGAAAAACATAAAAAAAATCAAATGAAACACCAATTTAAATTAGGAATTAGAAAAAAATCGTTTAGAATTAGATTAATTATTAAATAGATTTATGGTGTAGATAAATAAGTAGAGTAATGATTAAAGTGTTGAAAAAATAAAGCCCTTTTTACCTAAACATGATTATTAAAAATAGAGAATTATTAATTATTATTATTTTTTTTATTTCCTTTCTTTTTAAATGATAATAACTTGAAATAATTTAATTTTTTTACAATCCCTCTTTATTATAATTACAAACTTTACACTTAAGCATTAAACACCCAACATTTTTAGTAAATCCTGCACCGACGACATCGTATAATACATGGTGATTTTAAACAGTAACCAATATTGGGTAAATGCGACCTTAATTTTTTCAATCTTAGACGTACTCTCCTCCAATTTCTTTCCGTAAACCGATCGAACACAACAACGACACATCGTTTTGAAGGTGCACTTTCTCGATTTCGTTCTCAAAGTGTGCTCTAACCCGTGTACTAAACCGTTAGCTTTAAATATCAAGTACATCTGTCGATTAACACTTTGCAGAATTTTGGCCATGTGAGGGAAAACTTCGGGAAGTCTGGATTGTACGCGTTCCGTTTCTTCTTTCGTTTGTTCAACGCTAAATAAATGTATTTATATTGATAAAATAAAGTTTTGATTTATTTTCAGTGTCCGACCGAAACTCAATTTTGAGCCGAAACTAAAATTCGACTATGGTCGTGGTTTTGAGCCGAAATAAAAACTTTTCAAACATTTTGGTTTAATCATTAAAAGATGTACGGCTAAACCCAAATGTTTTTAATTGAAACTAATACTAAACCTACAACCTAGTTTTGCTACGACGATGCTAAATGATAACTAGTTATCACTAATTAGTTCTCGATTTTACAATATTATTACGCTAAAACTAGAACTAACACTAGATCTAGAACTAGAAAGATATGGGTTTAGCCGTGCGTCTTTAGATGCGTGTTTAGATGCGTGTTGAGATGCGTGTTTAGGTGCGTGTTTAGATGCGTCCTTAGATGCATCTTTAAATGTGTCTTTAGACGCACAGCTAAATCCTATTGTTTTTAGCTCTAAGTTAGGTTCTAAAGCTAGGTTGAGTTGGGTTGGGAGATATGGGAGATTAGAAAGATATGGGTTTA
The DNA here is from genome assembly GCA_036711965.1 of Onthophagus sagittarius. Lineage (NCBI taxonomy): Eukaryota > Metazoa > Arthropoda > Insecta > Coleoptera > Scarabaeidae > Onthophagus > Onthophagus sagittarius. The sequence continues at coordinate 16,121,663 of JASERS010000010.1, read as the reverse complement.
GCCGTGCGTCTTTAGATGCGTGTTTAGATGCGTCCTTAGATGCATCTTTAAATGTGTCTTTAGACGCACAGCTAAATCCTATTGTTTTTAGCTCTAAGTTAGGTTCTAAAGCTAGGTTGAATTGGGTTGGGAGATATGGGAGATTAGAAAGATATGGGTTTAGCCGTGCGTCTTTAGATGCGTGTTTAGATGCGTGTTGAGATGCGTGTTTAGATGCGTGTTCAGATGCGTCTTTAGATGCGTGTTTAGGTGCGTGTTTAGATGCGTGTTTAGATGCGTCTTTAGATACATCTTTAAATGTGTCTTTAGACGCACAGCTAAATCCTATTGTTTTTAGCTCTAAGTTAGGTTCTAAAGCTAGGTTGAGTTGGGTTGGGTTGGGTCCGTGTGATCCCGGACGGAGATAATCCATGGAACACCCCTGTCTGGAGTCACGCAGAACACGGGAATAAGTGTTAAATGTTTCAGTTTATAGTCCTCCAAAAATGATTTTATGGATTTAATACATAAAGGATGGGTCTGCAGGCCAAGAAGAGACCACACGCAAAAAACGGCCGCTTTTAATACAGGGCTCTGCTAGCCGGAGCAATGAAGAGGACTTCGCTTTACTCTATTTTTTCAGCCAAGCCTACCCTCATCAGAAGTTGAAAAAGAAATTTAGAGGACAGAACTAATAGAGAGATGGAGAGATGCACGAGAGCGAGAAAGAAGAGGATTACGGGGATTTGGACAGTATGGTAATCGAGGTGGAAGAAAAAGCAAATACAGCGATAAAGAAACGGAAAGTGCAGTGGCAATGGCATTTTTTAAGATTCAATAACTCCTGCGAGAATGAGAAGTTGGTTCATTGATAGCGTGAAGAGAAATCCTTCAAGAGATGATGTTTCAGCGGAGAAAGAAGACAGGAAGAGAAGAAAAACGAAGGGAAAGGAGGAAGACGGGATAGAGGGATGAAAAGAAATTGTGAGAGGAGGAAACAAACTATCAGGGTTGGGTTGGGTTGGATTGGGTTGGACAACAGCCAACGATTACAGGTTCCAGTTACAAGGCTAGAAAAATTGGGAAAAATTTTACAAGAGGACGAGATGGAAGAAGGGATAAAGATTCAAAAAAAAAGTCTGCTGAAAAATTAGAGGGGAAGAGCGGCTTACCAGTAAAAGAAATAAAAATGGTGGAACAATACAGTCAACGGAAAAAGAAGAAGAACGAACAAAAAAACCGTTCCAACAGCAAAAAATAACCAAAAAGGTGGTAATGGTAGAACCAGATGACGTCGTGATGGATCGCAGCATGCAGCACCAATTTAAGAGGATGTATCCGGCGCTCAGAGTTTAACGAAAAATACGAGGAAGAAGGTTTAACGAACATAGCAATCCATCACGTAAGACAGTTGATGTTGTTAACATATTGGAAAATGTTAGAGATCATCTTTAGAGACATTAACATAGAATAAAAATATTTACAACTTAAGCAAAAATCGAAGAAGATGAGAAGAGAAAAAGGAATACAGGAAGAAAGGGAACATATGCACTCATAGTGAAGAAACTCGGCAGAATTTACGAGGAAATAGGAGGAATATGGGCGACGGAAATAATTGAAGGGATAAGAAAGACAAAGGAGGGAAATGTGTTAATAGTAACTTAAAAAGACAAAATTGAAAATGAGGAGGGATACATTGAGAGTAACAGAGGGATGAAAGATGAAAGGCAAACTAGGGTATTGCATATCAAAGGAATTATTGTGGCATCAAAACCTGAGGAGGTAAAGAGAATGCGATATAAAACAAAAGAGGTCCAATGGAAGATTTGAAGATGAGTGCGTTTAAACAGTATGTTAATAATATGTTGGCAATAACCATTGAATTGGACAAGAAGAAAGATGAAAAGCTTCTAAATGAAAAGGAATAACAGTGGGATTAGCAATGTGCCAAATAGAAGAGAGAAAGGGAGTCAAAAGCCTAAAGTGTTGGTCACCGCATCACTTTGCCAAAGACTGTGACGATATAAATGTTACACATAAATGTAACAACCCAACAAGATGTTTGGATTAAGTTGACGGACACAGAGCTGGAAGAGTAAAATACCCTAAATATGTAGAGAAACTTAATAAGACGGGAAAAAAAGGATTTAAGTGAACAGCGAAGGAATGAGACAAATAAGAGAGAACCAACCAAAAGAACCACAGGCAAAGACTAAAAGACCACAGAAAAACAACTAGAAGATAAAAATAAAGATGAAAAATAAAAAGACTGGGCCTGAAGATACTTAGAGATACTCGAATCGGATACTTGCAGTAAGGATTATTTCAGAACTGCAATAGAAGGTGGGACACCCGCGATATGATACAGTATGAAGTTATAAACACGACACAGGGGTAATATTGGGTAAGGAGCCCAATGTGAGAAGAGCAAAAATCTCCAGACAGATCTGAATGGTGATTGTTTTATAGAAATAGACAAAAAGATTGGTAGACCAATTAGATGGTATAGATGTGTCGATGTGCTTTTTACCAAATAAAGCAAGAGAATAGCTAGATCTAGAAAAAATCCTAATTGAAACAAAGAAACCAATTTTATTGGGGGGCGAGGCGATTTTAACACAAGAACTCAGATGGCGGGTGACCGAATAAATAACCAATGAGGTAGAATTTTGGATGAGTGGGTAATAAAGAATAAACTGACAATAGCAAACACAGGAAACACCCCAACTTACAAAGAACGAGAGAGAATGTCGGTTATAGACATTACACTGGTTACCGAAGATTCAGTCTGGTACGGAAGAAAATCCAAAGAAGGCAACAACTAGAGGATGGAGAACATCACCTGAATCTCTGCTGCTACTTGGGATACAATTCCATAAAGAGACAACAAAAATTAAGAAAGAAAAGCCAAATGACGGCAATAACGGAGGCAATAAACATGCAATAAAATGTTGAAGATAAGATGTTCAAATCAAAAAAGGAACGTTTATTGGTGGAACGATGAGATCAAACAAGCAAGGAAACTATGTACTCAAAACTGAAGGCGTATCAAATGAAAAGAAAGAGAAATACGAATGAAGAAGCTAAAAGATTATCTAAAGAATAGTAATAGACGAAAGCAGAAAAATTTGAGAAATATAATCGATAAAAGTTAAAGACAAAAATTAATAACTTAACAAGATTAGAAGCCATAACTAGAACGCCATGTTGTGAGGTGTTCGAAGTGACTTCGAACCAGTTTCTGAAGAAGGTTGTAACATGGCATCCGAAACGTCAAACATTTTTTCAAAAATCGCACGGCAAAACCCGAATGTTTCTAGTTTTAGATCTAGTGTTAGTTCTAGTGATAGTTCTAGTGTTAGTGAAAGAAAACGTATGATATGCGGGATAATAGGCGGCACTCTTTGGTACCTCTATTATGGTAAAGTTCTTTGACTAAGAAGGCAAGAAGGAGTAAAAATAATGGCGTAAGCGGGTGACCGCGCGGTTGTAGTGACCGAGATAGTAATATTGGAAGAAAGGAGGCGCACAAATTGCAAGAAATTAGGAGACCAAGTATCTAGGTCAGAGATCGGCAACAGGCGGACCGCGATCCGTATACGGACCGCGGAAGGTCGAACCTCGGACCGCCAAATATTCTTAAATACAGTCCGACGTCCTACTAATTTAGTCGAGTACTGAGTAATTTAATAACTAAACGTGTCTGAAAAAAAAATGTAGTCGAGTAGATTAGCATCGATCCATTTCATTCTATTTTTCTCGGCGAGTAGCGCCTTCCACCACGCGTAACTGCTAACTCGTTCATTTGTTAAACAAGTCCGAACCTGTCGTTTTAGTCAAAGAGAGCACAGTGGGCGGTCGGTCTTTATTTCGTTTCAATTTGTCGTGTGAAAAACCTTTTCGTACATACATACCTACATTAATAATGAATCCTAAAAAGCGAAAAGTGGACACTGAAAATAGGAAATTTTTGACTGAATGGACTGAACAATATTGATTTACGCTGCCTGATAGGCCTCAAGCGGTTCCAGTTTGCTTAATATGTAATAAAACTGTCGCCGTTATTAAAAGTGGCAATTTAAAGCGACACTATGAAACAACTCATTATAACTGCTTTGTAAACTTATCACGATAAAATTTAAATTACAGAAATATCTCACTTCTTACGAAAAAAGCACGAAATTGCTGGTTCGCTGTATGAGTGAGCAAGAAAAATCGGCAGAAGCAGCGTTACGTGTGTGCCTGTGGACACTTAGTAAACACCAAAAACCATTTTCAGATTCTGAAATAATGAAAGAATATATGTTGGAAGTAGCTTCGGCACTTTTTGAAGAAAAAAAGGATGTTGTTGCTGCAATTCAAAGTATTCCAATGTCGGCAAGAAGTAATACAAGAAGAACAGAAGTTTTAGCCACTGATATTAAAAGCACTCTGCTTGAACTTTTGGAAAAGGCACTTTTTTTCGTGAGATTTTTCGACATTGAAAATAAGATATTCAGGGAAGAATTGCTCGCAATATTGCCTTTGAAAGGTAACACTCGAGGAGAAGATTTACTCAAAGCTATTGACGAATTTATTAATAATTTCAACATTCGTTATGATAAAATAGTGTCGCTTTCAACTGACGGCGCTCCAGCGATGATTGGCAAAGAAAAAGGTGTAGTAAAGAAAATCAGGGATCAGAATCCAGGTCTAATATCGTATCAGTGCATAATTCATCAGACTGCCCTTTGTGGAAAACTCAGTGCTACACTGAAAGAAGTAATGGACAGCTTGGTGCAGTTGATTAATTTTATGAGATCTCATTCTTCTCTTCAACACCGAAAGTTCAAGAAGTTTCTTTCAGAATGTGATGCGGCGTATTCAGACTTATTGCAATACAACAATGTTCGTTGGTTAAGTAAAGGTCAAGTTGTTGAACGTTTCTGGCTAATAAAGGAAGAAGTAACCTCCTTCTTGCAAATCTTGAATACGCAGGGAGCAAAGAAGCACTTAGAGTTCATAACAAACGAGCGCAATATGCTAGCTGTGGCTTTTCTGAAGGATATTCTTAAATATTTAAATGCACTCAACATAGAGTTAGAAGGGAATGGGAAATTAATTTGTGATCTGATACAAAGCGTGTCTGCTTTTCGTCGTAAGTTGGATATTTTTGAAAAAGATATTGCAAGGCACGAATTTATTCATTTCCCAACAATTCTTGAGTATAAAAAAGAGAACTCTAAAGAAGACATTGCAGTGTTTGTAAGATTTCTGTCCGATTTAAGGGACGAATTTGCTACAAGATTTCAAGACTTTGCAGAAATTGGAAAGCTGTCTCAATTCCTAAAATTTCCTTATGAAGTTGATGCATCGGCAGAATGGACTGATGTGGCTGCTAAGTTGTTCAGCGTTTCAAAGTCTTCACTTCAAGTGGAGATAATCGACTTGCAAGAAGATATTTTTTTGCAAATGTATAAAACTGTATCTACTGAAGAATTTTGGGGTAAACATGTTTCAGAAAAATATGAAAATTGTAAGAAAGTAGCTATCAATCTGGCCACTATGTTTGGTTCGACATATATATGCGAATCGTCCTTCTCGAAAATGAATTTTTCGAAGAACACATATTATAAGAATACATATAGAAGACATACTTCGCATTTGCTGTACCCCTCGTACACCGAACTTTAAAAAACTGGCTCAAGACCGTCGATGTAATTCCTCACATTGAATATATTACAATATTAACTGAGAACTACTTGTTTTACTTGGTTTACTCGACTTGAAAACAAAATAAAAAAATAGTACCTTTTAATTATTACTTTTTTTCTGGACCTCCATAAAAAATTTTATACCGAATCCGGACCCCACTGAAAACTACTTGCCGACCCCTGATCTAGGTGTTTATCTCGACAGAGATTCGAAGATGACCGTTCTATCTGGAATTATGCCAAAAATAGGAGCACTGAGACAAGGGAAAAGAAAACTAATAGCGACAGTAATGTAAATACAATCTGTAGCCATGTACGCAGCACCGGCATCGGAAGCATCGATGAGGTACAAGAAATATAAAAATATGATAAGGGTTATATATGGTAGAGGCTACAGAGAACTACTTCTACGGAGGCTGTCGGTGTCCTGGCAGGGTGCCTTCTTTACGACTTGCTGACATAAGAGAGGGCTAGAAATTGGGAAACAAGAGGGGAGCGAAAGAATGAGAACAAACAGGAAATTATGAACCATGCAGGCAAGATGCAAGTAGTACGAAAGATGGACGAGCCACTTCATAAGAGATGTGCGTGAATGAAAAGACCATTATCCTGACACAAATTATTATGCCATTGTGGGACACGAGGCTTTGGGAGTAAAATGCAGACGGATGAATGTTGCAAAAAGGACACACTGTTTTCGAGTGTACAAATTTTTCCTCATTTCGTAGAAACGTAGAGAATAAAATAAACAATCAAGTAAATGTTATAACCATAGAAGAACTTTTAATTGGTACAGAGGAGTCGGGAAGAATCATTATAGAGCTATTGATAGAAATAATGTCAATAAAGGTGGAAGACGAGAAGAAAATAAAGGAGGGAGAAATACTCTCCCTTCATCCAGGTATGAACAACAATAGGTATAAAATGCCGCTACTTCTGACGTCACAGCCCCCCTCCACCAATCAGCGTGGGTGGGATGGATGGGCGTCTCGCGGTGGCGATTGGTCGCGCGTGGCGGGTATCAACCCACCGGAAGTGAGATTAAAGATGGCGTCGTTGTTGTCGCGCGGTAGAGGGCACTGCTCACATCAACTTAGACGCGTTTATGCCTGTCGAAAATGACGTAAGTGTTCAAGGCCACGGCTGCTGCCGCAGTGGCGGCAGCGCGCATACACACAGAGACAAAGACGCGTTTATTCATGACTAAAACGCCCACTTCCGGAATTTGAATTTCCCGCGCTCACGCATTGAATGCTCGACGCTGATTGGTGGAGGGGGGCTGTGACATCAGAAGTAGCGGCATTTTATACCTACTAACCAATGGTGGAATAGCATTCCCTTAATGCGACGACTGGATGGATGGTTTCAATAAAACAGATCAGCGGAGAAGAGGATCAATCTCTCCTCTTCCAGGGAAAATTGTATCGAGGACCAACAGACAGGGAGTTCACCAAAGAGACAAATAAGAAGAGACATCCAAGTATGATTCTCGAATAACATCATTTCAAAAGTAATCCTCTCATATTTCAAATACGATGTCCAGATCGAAATCGAAGTGGCCAAGGAGAGAAGAATACAATCGTACCGGAGAAGAAACTCCTAAGAATACTTATGTGATACCGTAGAAGACGAGGAAAGGGGTTTTCAGTGGGTTCTTTGACCCCAACCTCAAACTATCTGACCATCATCCCAGGCTTAAGAGCGATACGGCTAAACTCATATATTTTTTGTTTTACGTCTAGTGTCAGCCCTAGAGTTAGTGTTGGCTCTAGTTTTAATTGTACAGTCAAAACAACAATGATATGGTACTATTGGAATGATGTTTTTGTGTAGTTACAAAAATTCTAGCAAAAATATCCGAATAGAAGCATATCTCACTTTGCGGCGTGCAAACTTATAAAAAGAATTTCGAAACGGATTTTAAACAGCAATTATTAATAACTATATGAGATGACTATATGAATAACTAGATGGCAAAGGGAAATATTTTAATGCGATTTATCACAAGATACGCTACGGTCTGGAATCCTAATATAACGGCATACCAGTGATGTTGAAACCGAGATTTCGGTCGGACACTATTCATTTTATACTTTTCTAAACCACCAATAATCGAACTCCAAGACCTCCCGGTCACCATACAAGCAAAAAGCCCATACATTCCATCTCCGTAAACCCCTAAATTTTTGCTATGAATCTCCATGCCGACTTTATCCTTATCTAAAATGCTTAACCACAATTTGGCGTATTCGGTCATGAAATCTTTTTTTAACGTCTAAAATCGACGCCGATTAATTAATAAAAAATAAGTTATTTTTAACAAACCGCATATAATCCATGATCGAGTAAGATTAATTCGCATCCGTTTATTTTCGAGTTATTCCGAATTAAAATGTTACCGGGATGGGGGTCGCTGTGCACGAATCCGTGTATAAAAATCATTTCGGAATATAATTGACTTAATTTTTCAGAAACATCCGCCGGATCGATTCCGTGCGTTTCCATGTATTTCAAATCGTTTATATGGCCCCCCTCAACATAATCCATCGTTAATATCCTCGATGTCGTTAAATTCCACCTTAAACATAAAGAAATTTAATTAATCACTCAAATTAATAATAAAACATTAACTTACTTCACTTTCGGAATGAATAACCAAGGAGAAGTTTTATACATTAACTTAAAAATCTTTTCGGAATTTTTCCCCTCGTTAATAAAGTCCAATTCTAACGGTATATTCGTTTTCATTTCATCAACGAACCAATTAAATTTAAAATCGGGGAAAATAAACCCTACGATGTTCGCTAAATACTCCATGCTTTTCATGTCAACCGTTGTATGGCCCTTAACGTACGAATGTTGGACTTTCAAAGCAACAGTACTCCCATCTTTCAACGTGGCTTTATGCACTTGGGCCAAAGAAGCAACTCCGATCGGATGAGGGTCAATAAATGTAAAAACATCTTTCGGATCTTGGTTTAAATCCTCTTTGATTACTTTATAAACGTCGTCCATATTCGTCGTGGGACCGTTGCTGTGTAAAACTTTCATCGTTTCCACGTATTCCGTGGGAATTAGATAATCTAAAGCGGCTAAATGTTGGCCAACTTTAATATAAACGCCTTTATTTAAACAGCACAATTTTAACAATTCTTCCGCCCCTTTTCTGTGACAGAACGAAGACCATTTGCGGTAATCGTCCGTGTTATCGAAATGTTTCGCGTAAAGGTTTTGGTTGTAAATGTAGGTGATTTTTAAGACGGTATAAGCTGCTCTTCCTAATCGTATCATTCCGTACGAATCCAATTTGTGATTTTCGGGGAGGGATGATACAACGCTTCCGGCTAATATTCCACTTATTCCTGAATAAGTTAGGAGGGATAATAAATTTTTTGACGAGCTTAATAATCGCAGGAACATTTTTTTAAAGCTATTTTATTATGATTGAAAAATATGGATAAAATTACAATTAAAACTGTCACTGTGACAATTTGATATGGTTGATGTAACATTCCTAAGCATACTTAAGCAACAGATACGTTGATTATGAGAAGTATTAGTTATTAATGAACTATTAGACACTGGCTTGCAATGCGATGCCATTCACCTGATAGCGCACGCAGACGACGTAGCAATCATAGTGCCTGGTTGGAGCTATGAAAAAATTGAGCCAAAGACACAAATAGCTGTAAATAACATCGTACAGAAGTTTGAGTACAGATGCAAACAAGTTGGCGTTATAAACTGCTCCAAACAAAACAGATGCAATAATGTTGAAAAATGGGAAAGGTGCTAAAGAAATCAAATTCAAAATAAAGAAGGTGAGGATCACTATAAAGACCTCACTCAAGTACCTGGGGGTAACCCTGGAAAAAGATCCAACAATAAAATGGAGTATGCATATTGAGGCAATAACGATGAAGGCACAAAAACAGTGAGCGTTCTCACAGAATCATGGATTCAAGGTTTGGTCCAACAGCGGAACAGAAGATTGACAGGGCCGACAATCTATGCACAGCTGCTGTCACAATCTATGCGTGCATGGCTTGGAAGTACGCATGCAAAGTGAAAAAACTAATGACGAAAATGACACATATACAACGGGAAAGCTCGACAGAAGCACCTTGATGCCTCTAAATTTGGCTACTGCAAAGAGAGCAGCAACTTGGGGAGATGATGTTAAGGAGGTCAAAGTGGGAGAGAGACAAAACAAATCCTGAACAACTTGGAGACACTGCTGTTATAGGGCATATCTGCATCTACATAAAAGATCAAGCACAGACAAATGCGATTATGCAGGTTATTACACACCTGCTTAATCACTTACATCACTATCCTAGATGAAGTAGCAAAATGTTAGACGTATGCCAACTACTGGATGTCCAAATCAGCTCTGAAAACACACTTGAACATATGTTAAACGGTGAGGATGAATGGAGTGAAATAGAGGCATACATCAATACAATTCTTATGCAGAAGGAAAAGGAAGAACGACATAGACAAGGTGGTATGGGACAACTGACTTTAGAGAAGAAAGAAGATAGAGGAGGTCAACAAACAGTATACATTTTATTAAAAAGTCTTTGTGTCAAAGTAGTATGGGACAGGTCACCTTAGAGAAGGACGAAGATAAAGGGAGGTCTTTTGGCTTCCCTCGTCCGGGTATGAAAACATTGTAAATTTTATTAAATGTCTTTGTGTGGTATGTTTTGTTTTTTGCTGAACAAATGGATGGAGAAGATTCAAGAAGAGGGAAGTAACGTGAAGGGAGGATGAGATGAACAACCCGCGTCGGTGGGAGATCCGTTAAGGAGGTGTGAAACAACGATGAAGGAAGATTGGAGGTAGGAGGAGTCAGTAGGGCCCTACTTTCAACCCTGCAGATGTCGATGGTCAAAACGCAACAGCCTGATAATGTTGGCAACTTAATGTCGAAAACCGGATATCGATATCTCTTACGGTTTCAGAGTCTTTCAAAATCATTCATGATTCTACAAAAACGTCAAAGATACATCATCCTTTAATATTTCTTCTTAGGTGGAATAGATTTGAAATGGAAACAACGAATTATACATCATTTGAAAGAGGAAGATTTAACCTTCAATTTGATAAATAAGTCATTTCTTCATTTTCAAAAATAAGATCTCCACGATATTTTACAATCTTTACCATTTTTTATTAAAACGTCAAAAACACATCATTCTTTAACATTTCTTAGATGGAATAAATTTCAAATCGAAACAACGAGATATACGTCATTTGAAAGAGGAAGATTTAACCTTCAATTTGATATATAAGTCATTTCTTCATTTTCAAAAATAAGACCTTCACGATATTTTATAATCTTTACCACTTTTCACAAAAACGTCAAAAACACATCATCCTTTAACATTTCTTAGGTGGAACAAAATTCCAAATAAAAACAATGGGTTATACATCATTTGAAAGAGGAAGATTTAACCTTCAATTTGATATACAATTTATTTCTTCATTTTCAAAAATAAGATCTCCACGATATTTTACAATCTTTACCATTTTTTACTAAAACGTCAAAAACACATCATTCTTTAACATTTCTTAGGTGGAATAAATTTCAAATCGAAACAACGAGATATACATGATTTGAAAGAGGAAGATTTAACCTTCAATTTGATAAATAAGCCATTTCTTCATTTTCAAAAATAAGACCTTCACGATATTTTATAATCTTTACCACTTTTCACAAAAACGTCAAAAACACATCATCCTTTAACATTTCTTAGGTGGAATAAATTCCAAATTGAAACAATGGGTTATACATCATTTGAAAGAGGAAGATTTAACCTTCAATTTGATATACAAGTCATTTCTTCATTTTCAAAAATAAGACCTTCATGATATTTTATAATCTTTACCACTTTTCACAAAAACGTCAAAAACACATCATCCTTTAACATTTCTTAGGTGGAATAAATTCCAAATTGAAACAATGGGTTATACATCATTTGAAAGAGGAAGATTTAACCTTCAATTTGATATACAAGTCATTTCTTCATTTTCAAAAATAAGACCTTCATGATATTTTATAATCTTTACCACTTTTCACAAAAACGTCAAAAACACATCATCCTTTAACATTTCTTAGGTGGAATAAATTCCAAATTGAAACAATGGGTTATACATCATTTGAAAGAGGAAGATTTAACCTTCAATTTGATATACAAGTCATTTCTTCATTTTCAAAAATAAGACCTTCATGATATTTTATAATCTTTACCACTTTTCACAAAAACGTCAAAAACACATCATCCTTTAACATTTCTTAGATGGAATAAATTCCAAATTGAAACAATGGGTGATATATCATTTGAAAGAGGAAGATTTAACCTTCAATTTGATATACAATTTATTTCTTCATTTTCAAAAATAAGATCTCCACGATATTTTACAATCTTTACCATTTTTTACTAAAACGTCAAAAACACATCATTCTTTAACATTTCTTAGGTGGAATAAATTCCAAATTGAAACAATGGGTTATACATCATTTGAAGGAGGAAGATTTTACCTTCAATTTGATATACAATTTATTTCTTCATTTTCAAAAATAAGATCTCCACGATATTTTTCAATCTTTACCATTTTTTACAAAAACGTCAAAAACACATCATCCTTTAACATTTCTTAGGTGGATTAAATTCCAAATTGAAACATCGAGTTGTATATCATTTGAAAGAGGAAGATTTAACCTTTAATTTGATAAATAAAAAATGGTAAAGATTCGTTGTTTCAATTTGAAATTGATTCCATTTTAGAAATGTTAAAGGATTTAAAGGAATTTCTTGTAACATTTTCAAAAAATTGTCATATGTAGTTATAAATTATGATTTAGGAATTTGAAACTAAAAAGTTATTTTAAACAAATTTTCTTTATTACCTATATTAACATTGAGTATTATTATGCATTAAAGATAACTTAACTGGATTAATTAAAACGAAGAATTTTTGCGAAAGCTCAGACTTTTTGATGATTGATTTTCACCCAGAGTATTGTTGCAAAATTTTATTCCACTCCCTGGGAAAATTCTTTTGCACGTACGCCAACACTTTTTGGATTTGCCTCGTTTCGCTTGGAGTGCACTGAGGACACGCACCTCTAAGAACCAAGGGGGCTAAACCTAGATTTAAACAACTTTTAGCCAAAAAAAATGATTAAAATCTGAACTTACTCTTTAATTTCCTACCAACGGCGTCGCAAGGCACTTCACCCACCGCGCATTTTAATTGCCTTTCTAAGTACTTCTTATTACTCAAAGCCTGTTCTAAGGCGTCGTCGGAAATTGGAGTTCTACTACTCGAACTTTGAGGCAATCCAAACGTTGACGCTAAATTTATTATTAATAAGGCGGTTGTTATAAAGAAAATCTAAAAATTAAAATAAATTAATTTAGTTTTTAATCTAAACGATTGCGTTTACCTTTATTAGTTGCATGGTGACGCGTTTCTTGCTCGTTTGCGTTTGGAAAGTGTACGATGAGTGAAAGTTTTACAGTTATCGGTCAGTTTCGACCTTCTAGAAACGGGCTTAAAAGGACTAAAACACCTACCTAACTCATTCTTTTCCTCTACCTGATTTAAAAAAAAAGCTACTTTAGGTTTGTACAACTCTAATTCAAGTACACCATCAATTTGATTAAAATAGCATCGTTAAAAACGAAATTAATTAACTTTTTACGCTCGATTCGAAATGTTTTTCCCACTTTCGATTGAAATAGTGAAGAATGAAAATCGTTTTTTCCGTCGGAATGAAGTAAAACGAACCGATAACGATTCTTAAATTGGGACGTCTCTAAAAGTTGGAAGTTAACGAACGAATTTGGGTAGTTCGTTGAGCACTTTATGAACAAATCGGCGTTTAAAAAATTAATTTGGGGGCTAATCAAATAAACGTCGCTTTTAAACGATTTCGAAACGTTCGAAATCCTCCAATAATACACAAACGCCCGTCCCAAATCGGTTTTTATAATCGTTTCGTTCAATTTCCGCGTTTCGTTTTCGCGATTATTTATTTCAAAATTTATTCCCGTTTTGAAATCGTCATCTAAATAGTTTAAATAATCGTAATCGTCGTCGAAACTTTTCAAACTTAAACTAGAAAACGTCGGTTTCGGGGTCGTAAATCCGTTTCCTTGCAACATTAATTTTAAAACTTGAATTTCTTTAAATAAACTTTTATGAATCTCATCAATTTTTTCGTGCATCTCTCCTATAAAGAAAAACATTTTTCTTCATATTCAAAAATCAAAAAGATTACTTACTCGAACTACAAACTCCTTTTAACTCTCTCGAAATCGATGCGTTTGCGACGGCTTGAATTTTTTCGGTGGTAATCTTGCAAACGGCGTGTTGAATTTCGGTGGGACGCTGGTTAAAATCGATCGATTTTGACGATATTTCCGTAATTATTATTAGAATTGTAAGAAAAAGGGGGATTAATCGAACCGCTAACATGATCGGGATGTTTCTGGATGATTCTCTTAGAGGCGGTTCCTTTTTATTAAGGCCCTGGGTGTCGAACGAGGTCAACCTTTTTGGTTCGGGACGTAAATAGTTCAAGTATACTCTATGAAACGTGACATTTGTTAAGTACTTCATTAATTTTTAGGTATATTTTTATTTATTAACTTAATAGCACCATATTGGCTAAATCTTCCTTTTTAAACCGATGTATAACTCGTTGTTTCAATTTCAACTCGATTCTAGTTAAAAAATATTTAAAGAAAATTTGGAAGATCGTGATGGTCTCATTTATGAAAATAAATAAATGAATTTTATATCAAATTGAAGGATAAATCTTTCTTTTTTAATTGTTTCAGTTTGAAATCGATTCCACCTAAGAAATATTAAAGGATGATGTGTTTTTGACGATTATGTAAAAAATGGTAAAGATTGAAAAATATGTTTACAATCAATGGTCGGTTACTCGCCAATTCTGGAACGTAAGACGGACTTCATACCCCCACAACACATTTTTACTAAGAGTTATCTCACCTACCCAAGTTCCACAGAAGTAGAAGTAAATAAAAATAACAAAATCTACACTGATGGTTCGGTTAGTCGGGAAGGAGCTGGAGCTGGAGTTCTCTCATACGATCTCCAACTCCACATATCTACTCCTTTAGGTAAAGGTACCACCGTCATACAGGCAGAATTAATCGCCATTCTACACTTCTCCATTCTATACTTTTTTTTATTATAGAGGGGATTAGGAAATCTGTAAACAGACACCTGACCGAAGATATCATGTGACCAGATAGTGACGGGTTGAAGCAAACATCACGTAAACTTCGACCGTCTAAAACCCTTCCCCCTCTATTCCCGGAACCACCCGCCAAGGTACTAGCTTCAGGGAATATTAATAATAAACAATTTATTATTCTTCAATGTTGTTTTCCACAACATTCTCTAAGTTCTCATCTTCACCATTTTCAACTCCTTCTAGGAATCTTTCATGGCTTTCCTTTACTTTCATTATTTTCATTACCATTTCTTGCACTATGTTCCACAATTCTTCAGCTTCTAACATCACTTTCACTATGTTTTCTCGATTTAATAATCGACCACAATCCCTCATATAAATCCCATCTTTCCTGCCAGGCCTTCAATAAACTTACTCTACATTCACGTTTTGCTTCTTTACCTCTCCTATATAACGCTGTTCTTTCTTCAGCAAGTAAGTCCAACGGAGGCATATCGACAATAACCTGAATCCCTTCAGCAGAAACCGTTCGATATGCGGAACAAATTCCTATTGCAAGTTTTCGATTCACTCTAGTCAACATATCACGATACCTTTCAAATTTAAGGGCTCTTTGCCAAATAGGTGCGTATATCTAGTCGATGTAAGAAGTTTCCTACTTCTTGATCTTGGTCCACCTAAGTTCGGCATCAACCTTAAAAGTAAATTACTCATGTATGTTGCCTTACTTGATACCTTTTCAATATGTTTCGTCGTGGTCATGTCTTTATTGATAAACACTCCGAGATACTTGACCTTTTCAGCACATTCAATAACAGACCCATTTACTTCAAGGTTAAGAGATCTTATCTTTCTTTTCCCTTGAAGTAAAACCATTTCTGTTTTCTGTGCAGCTATGTCAAGACCCATCTCCTCAACTTTATCAATAAGTCTTGTTTAATCTTAAGTCTTGCAGTTCACACTCATCCCGACCAATGACCAACAATGCCAAATCATCAGCATAACCAATGATCTCTACTTCGGCCTCCAATTCCACTCTTAGAATTCTATCATAACATAGATTCCATAAAAGTGGACCTAATAAAGATCCTTGAGGCACTCCACAAGACATGTCGTAAACTTTCCCATTCGGAGCTAGGATGTTTCTCTCCGACAAGTAACTTCTTATCATTTCGACCAGACAGGGACTTATATTTCCACTAATTAAGGATCCGATTGTTTCAGTGCAGAATTAAAAGCATTTTTGATGTCCAAAAGCACTAAGGCACAGAATTTTCTATTCTTTAATGCCTTTTCCTTTATTTTATCAATGCTTTTCTGCACTTTTTCAATCGCTTGTACACTGGATCTTCCCTTCCTAAATCCATATCGGTTTTCATATAGAAGGTTATTCTCCTCCGCTTCTACAACCAATCGCTTTCTCAGTAATCCTTCCAAAAGTTTCCCCGTCGTATCCAATAGACATAGAGGTACGCCAAAGGTTGTCCTGCTTTCTTCGGCTTCTTAATAAGTACAAGCCTTGCACTTTTCCAGATCTTCGGAAATATACCTTTAGACACACAGTCATTGTATATACCTCTAAAAAATCCTTTGAATACTTCGATGCCAACAATCCAACTATTTCAGATGGAATGGCATCCGGTCCCGGGGCTTCCTTTTTCCTTAAATTACTTACCGCCACTGAGAGTTCCTCCACTGTAAAGGGAATTGAGTTTGGTGGACCATTCCTAGCCTCCCATGTAAAAGCTTCATGTTTAGGAAACAGTTTACTGACTTGTTCTTCCACCGTCTTATCCTCAATACCATTTCTGTTTTTCAGTTTCAATCTTTTGGTAATTATTTGGTATGCCTTTCCCCAGACATCTTCTTCAAGATCTGAACATAATTGGTTCCATTTATCTTTCTTACTCTTCCCAATGAGTTTTTTTAGTTCTTTTCTTTTGTTTTTAAGTTGTAACTTCAAATTTTCAATTAATTCCAAATCAAAAATAACCCTCCCTCTACTTCGTGTTAAGCTTCTTCTTATTATATTGCATTCTTTTCTTTTTTCTGCAATTTCGTTCCACCAGTATACTGGTTTGTGGCTAAAATTTCTGCCATTTTTCTTAACACAATACTTATTACAAACTCTCTGTATATTTTTGATTAAATTTTCTGGTGTTTTCGCTTCATCCTTATCAAAGAATGAAGTTTCATCTTTCATTATTTTCTCCAAATTCTTTTCAGAAGCTATCCACCTGCCAAAATTAATTTCACTTTCACTTTCACTTCTAACACACTCTCCTATTTCATACATAATAGTTCTATGGTCACTTAAATTATCACTTTCTAGTTGATCGAAGCAGCCGTAAAATCCACTAAGGATTCTCCAGCTGGTCCAGAAAATGTCGGAATGTTGCCTTGGTTTAGAACGATTAGATTATTTAAAGCCAACCATAGTTCTAGCATTTCTCCTCTCCTATTAGAAATACTTGAGCCTGCCTGAACCATTTTGGCGTTCAAATCCCCTCCAATCAAGACATCCTTGTCAAACTTCCTTAACATAAAGGTTCCTGTTGTACGCAGTCGAAACATGGTCACCAGTGCCACTTCTTGTATGAACAAATAAAGTGGCGGTAGGTTCAACATGTTTTCCATGGTTGCAGTGTAACATACTTAATAACATACAAACACGCAAGTCTTTGTACTTTATTTAGAGCAGCAGTGGAAATAAATTTTAATTTACTGCACCATATGTAAGCAGAGGTCGAATTACACATGTGTAGATGCAGAGGGCAGTTTTAGGTGAAGGCCCCCATGTCTTATCTGTAGTCCTCCGGCACTGGTTAAATGCAACATACGATTTCTTCACTGTTGTGTAGGTGAGCCTTCCATGTCATTTTGTTGTCAAGTATAATGCCCAGATATTTGACTTCTTTTGACAAAACTAATGGAGTATTAGCAAGAGATGGCCAACCTTCCCCAATCGTGTGAGAAGAATCAACTCTGTCTTCCGAGGATTCGGTCACACCAAGACTCAATGAACTTGAGAGCCACTTGCATCCTACCAAAAAGTACATTTATGTGCTTACTTTTGACAAGGATGGTTAGATCATCTGCATAACCAACTGTTGTGACGTTGGATTTAACGACGGATTTCAAGAGACTGTCCAGGGTGAGATTCCACAACAATGGGGAAAGACTGAAATCGCCAGCCCTAATCTTAACTATCCTATGTTTGAGAGCGTTCTCAATCCAACAACAAAGAGTCGGTGGAACTTTATGCTTAAGCAAGGCAACTCGTCCGAACTGATTTTGGCCCATTCCTCAATCATAACATTTTTTAACGTTTCCTTCGACGTTATGTTGTGTTGCCGAATCCTGCGTTCCAGTAAATCCCAGAGGTGTTCGATGGGATTCAAGTCCGGCGATTGTGGAGGTGTTTTAAGTTGCTTTGGGGTATTGTATAGTAGCTAAAGCTTGGTGTTGTGGGCGCAATGTTTGGGGTCATTATCTTGTTGAAAAAAGTATTCGGGCCCCAAGCCCAAGTTTTCGATGCTAGGCTTCAAATTTTCTTTTAAAATGTCTATATACATTTTATGGTCCATTGTCGATGTTATGAAAACCAACTTTCTCACCCCTTTGGTGCACATACACCCCCAAACCATAACTCCACCACCTCCGTGTTTTACAGTCGCTTTCAAATTTTCGGGATTAAGGGCAGTATTAGGTTTTCTCCATACAAGTTCATCTGTAAAGAGAACTTTCTCCCAGAATTCAATGGGCTTGTCTAAGAGTTTTTTTGCAAAGGCGATCCGCTTCTGACGATTGACCTCTGACACAAATGGCTTTTTTCGTGCAACGCGACTGTGATAGTTAGCTTTTTTTAACGTCCTTCTCACCGTATCTTTGCTGATAGTTTTATGAAATTCTTCTTGCCTAGGTTCTTTTCTAACCTGCTGTAAAATTTTTCGCTTCTCTCGGTTTGTTAAAAGGGGTCGCTTCTCTCGGTCAGATCGCGGACGTGAGAGGTAATCTTCAGTGTCTTTATAATTATTAATTACTCTTTGAATGGAAGAGTGTGACCTGCCGACAGTTTCTCCTATTTTTCGAAAAGATTTTCCCTCTTATATAATAGTATTTAAATAAATAAGTATATTTTGGAGAAGGCGTCTTTATTTGTACGTTTTATTGATGCATATTTTGTTAATAGAATTATATGTAGTTAATACACAAAATAAAGAAAAATTGAAGTTTATCACATTAGATCATGACCCTTATTTTTTCAGTTAGAGTGTTAGAAGTTTTTTGTACGCAGACTTCTGCTGCTAAGTGTATACTCTGTAAATATAGGACAAAGGGCTGCTATCTGTTTAAAGAACTGTTGTGTTATCCTTCAGCTAAGACAGCCTTGTCTTTCATAAGACTCGGTATAAGCGCCCTATGTATTTTAACGGGACCCATCACGTAAGGTAAACAAGCATCTCTACAATCTTAAGCTTGCTACTAATCCGCTCTGTCGCTTTTGTCAAGAGAGCGAGGAGACTGTTCGACACATCTTGTGTGAATGCCGCACTCTACAAGACCTCAGAATGAGAGACTTTTGAGAGGAATGGCCGAGCACAAATGGCATCAGGAATACACCTCTGAGCTGTATCCTAGCCTTCGGAAATTCCTTAGGCTAGTTGATGTAGCCAAAGAGAGTGTAGGAGGATGTACAAGGGGCCCGTTGGGGCCTAGGTGCTGTATGCTTTAACGTACCCTCCGCTTTCCTACATATATACATACAATAATATGGAATAAGCAACAAAAATTAATTAAAAAGAAAAAAATTAAATTAAAATTAAATTTTTAATAAATTTTTTGAGAAACTTTTAAATTAAAGTTTAATTTCGATAAAAGATGGCGCTGTAATTAATTATGTTTTAATTATAAAATTTACAAATCAAATAATTTCCGCAAACACTTTTTTACACACTTTAACTAATTAATTTAATCAAAAACTAAAACAATTTTATAAATAAATTAACTTATTTAAAATAATTTTTATAAATAAGCCGATAAAATCACTCCCCCAATATCAAACTGTCAAAAAAAAATGACAGTTTAGATGTCATTAACCTATTTGAGTAATATGTGGTTTTAATCCGTTTTTAATTACGCAAAAATGGTAACAAATCGTTCTATACAATTGATATTTCTCAAAATAAGATTTTTAGATGCAATTTATGCTGTTATTCAGTCGACAAGGGAAATTGCGGCTACAAAAATGGTACGTGGCCCATGCGGATAAATTAAAAAAGAAGATTACAAGGGAGTTAATAACAACGATTTTGGCAAGAAAGCCGAAAATGTGCAGCTTCTTGGAATGGAGAGATTTAAAAATCGTTTATAAACGCTACGCTAGTTTATATTTTTGTTGCGCCATCGAACAGGATGATAACGAGTTGCTTACTTTGGAGGTAATTCATCGTTACGTTGAGTTATTGGATAAGTACTTTGGGAGTGTAAGTAAATTAAATTAAATTTTTATAATATATAGTTATTATTATTATTATTTTTGAATTAGGTTTGCGAGTTGGATATAATATTTAATTTCGAAAAGGCTTATTTTATTCTGGATGAGTTACTGTTGGGAGGTGAGGTGCAGGAAACGAGCAAAAAGAACGTTTTGAAGGCGATCGCCGCGCAGGATTTGCTTCAAGAGGTTAGTAACGGTGATACAGCTATTGACCTTTAATATTTTTTGTTTCTCTTTTCTAAATGCATGCCTAAATCGTTTTGTTTTAAAACCATTTTTCCCATTCCAATTTTAAGCCACAAAATAAATAAAATGGTTTTAAATTAGTAAAAGGTAAAGTTTGTTTTAACGAATTTAATTATTTAAAAAAAGTATTGCATGATCTCTTTGTTAACTAAACATAATCGTAGTTTATTTTTCGTTATTTTGGATTATTTCACCATGTATTGATTTTTTTTGTGCCAATTATTTAATTGTTGCTCTTTCAGCCAGTAAGTAGAAGTAGTTCCTATTTTAATCTAAATTTAAATCGATTTTGTTCAATAAATAATGATTATTTAAATTATTTATTTATTTTTTTGTTGCCATAACAATTATTTCGATTGATTAATTTGATCCTAAATTAATCTTTCTTGCATATATTTGTTGTATATAGCATTTACTAACACAAATTTGTAGTAAATTAAAATGTAGTGTACATTTCTTTTAATTATTGTTGTTTTGCACAAAAAGGACGAGGCCGTAGAAGGAGCGTTAAGGGACGTGGGACTATTTTAATTCTTAACATAATTTAAATCAAACTTTTTGTTTGTTCTAACATTTTTATTGTAAGACTAACATAATCTAAAAAGTAGTCTTTTATATGCACTCTTTGTAATATAGATAATAGATGTATTTAAAATAACATATCATCACAGATTGTTTGGGGGTTAAGGTCTTCTTAGCTTAATTTTTGTGCCAAAGAAAGTATTTTTAATAAGTGTTTTTGTACGTATGTAGTTTTTCTTAAACTAACCATTTTATGTATCAATAAATTTAATATTGTACTTAAAATTAGTTTATCTTTACTTTTATTATGTATTGAGTGAAATGTATGAACGTGGATATTTCCACACTAATTAATAATAAGGTACGTAAATTGCTGATTTTATCCACTTTCATATACGCCTCATTTATAATTCTTTCAATTTTATTAAAAACTTAACTAATATTTCGAGTTTTTATATTTTTTTGTTGCAGGAAGAGACCCCCCAAGGATTTTTCGAGGATCACGGCCTCGGTTAAATTATTAATATTTAAAAGCACTAAATTATAGTTTATAAAAGGAGAATGTTTTTACATAGTGTTGGCAATAAAATGTTTATCAATGAACCAAAAAAGAAGTTAAAATTTAGTATTATTTTGCTCAACGCTTATTGTAATCATTTTTGTACTTATTTTTTAAAAAGTAAATGTATTATTTTCACTCTAATCAATAAATTATAAACCACAGCATTTAAACATTGCAATTATTTTTATTTTTTGCATTTATTACTTAGAATTTGCCATAAAACGACAAATTAAATCAATGTATTCACTTAAAATTCCATTTCAATTCCTTGAAATGCTTTCAAAAGACTTTCAGAACACTTTATTAAACCCCTTTGGAAGATTTGATACCGCTTCCAGAAGACTTAATACTGGTTGTAAAATACTTCCTAAAGGCTTTACATTGCCTCTAGAAGACTTGAACTACTTCTAGAAGATTTGAAGTGCTTTAAAAATACTTAACATTCCCTTTGGAAGACTTGATACTGCTTCTAACTGGTTATAGAAACCATGAAATGCTTCCAAAACATTTGGTATTGCTCTTGAAATACTTCCAAAAGACATGGCATTGTCTCTGGAAGATTTCAACTTCTTCTAGAAGACTTGAAATTTAATACTCCCTTTAGAAGACTTAATACTGCTTCTAGAACACTTATAAGGTTTCCAGAAAACTTTCAATACATTCAAAAGATTTAATGCTAGTTATAGAAGCTTTGAAATGCTTCCAAAACTCTTGGTATTGCCTCTGGAGGATTTGAAATGCTTCCTGAGGACTCGATACTACATCTGGAAGACATCAAATTTCTTTGAAAAGACTTGAAATGCTTCCAAATGACTTGATACTGATCCTGGAAGACTTGATTTTGCTTCTAGAATACTCCAAATACTTTCCAAAGATTTGAAATGTTTCCAAAACTCTTAGTATTGCCTCTGGAGGATTTAAAATATTTCGTGAGGACTCGATACTACATCTGGAAGACATCAAATTGCTTTGAGAAGACTTGAAATGCTTCCAAATGACTTGATGCTGATCCTGGAAGACTTGATTCTGCTTCTAGAATACTCCAAGTGCTTTCCAAAGATTTGAAATGCTTCCAAAACTCTTGGTATTGCCTCTGGAGGATTTGAAATGCTTCCTGAGGACTCGATACTACATCTGAAAGACATAAAATTGTTTCGAAAAGACTTGAAATGCTTCCAAATGACTTGATACTGATCCTGGAAGACTTGGTTCTGCTTTTAGAATACTCCAAATACTTTCCAAAGATTTGAAATGTTTCCAAAAGACTTGGCAATATCTTTGGAAGATTTGAAATACTTCCAAGAGACTTAGCATTGTCTTTGGAAAATTTGACATGTTTTTGAAATGTATCAAACATTCATTTAAAATTCCATTTCAATTCCTTGAAAAGTTTTCAAAGGACTTGATATTACCTATGAAAGACTTGAACGCCTTCTAGAAGACTTGAAATTTTTTCTTATTATTTCTTTTGGAAGACTTGAACTACTTCTAGAAGATTTGAAATGCTTTCAGAATACTTTATTATTCCCTTTTGAAGACTTGATACTGCTTCTAGCTGGCTATAAAAACCATGAAATGCTTCCAAAGCATTTGGTATTGCTCGTAGAAAACTTGAAATACTTCCAAAAGACTTGGCAATGTCTCTGGAAGATTTGAAATACTTCCAAAAGACTTGGTATTGCCTCTGGAAGACTTGAAATGCTTCTTGAGGACTCGATACTACATCTGGAAGACATGAAATTGCTTCGAAAAGACTTGAAATGCTTCCAAATGACTGATCCTGGAAGACTTGATTCTGCTTCTAGAATACTCGAAGTGCTTTCCAAAGCTTTGAAATGCTTCCAAAACTCTTGGTATTGCCTCTGGAGGATTTGAAATGCTTCCTGAGGACTCGATACTACATCTGGAAGACATCAAATTTCTTTGAAAAGACTTGAAATGCTTCCAAATGACTTGATACTGATCCTGGAAGACTTGATTTTGCTTCTAGAATACTCCAAATACTTTCCAAAGATTTGAAATGTTTCCAAAACTCTTAGTATTGCCTCTGGAGGATTTAAAATATTTCGTGAGGACTCGATACTACATCTGGAAGACATCAAATTGCTTTGAGAAGACTTGAAATGCTTCCAAATGACTTGATGCTGATCCTGGAAGACTTGATTCTGCTTCTAGAATACTCCAAGTGCTTTCCAAAGATTTGAAATGCTTCCAAAACTCTTAGTATTGCCTCTGGCAGATTTGAAATGCTTCCTGAGGACTCGATACTACATCTGGAAGGCATGAAATTGCTTTGAAAAGACTTGAAATGCTTCCAGATGACTTGATACTGCTCCTGGAAGATTTGATTCTGCTTCTAGAATACTCCAAGTGCTTCCCAAAGATTTGAAATGCTTCCAAAACTCTTAGTATTGCCTCTGGAAGACTTGAAATGCTTCTTGAGAACTCGATACTACATCTGGAAGACATCAAATTGCGTCGAAAAGACTAGAAATGCTTCCAGATGACTTGATACTGCTCCTGGAAGATTTGATTCTGCTTCTAGAATACTCCAAGTGCTTTCCAAAGATTTGAAATGCTTCCAAAACTCTTGGTATTGCCTCTGGAAGACTTGAAATGCTTCCTGAGAACTCGATACTACATCTGGAAGACATCAAATTGCTTTGAAAAGACTTGAAATGCTTCCAAATGACTTGATACTGATCCTGGAAGACTTGATTCTGCTTCTAGAATACTCCAAGTGCTTTCCAAAGATTTGAAATGCTTCCAAAACTCTTAGTATTGCCTCTGGCAGATTTGAAATGCTTCCTGAGGACTCGATACTACATCTGGAAGACATTAAATTGCTTTGAAAAGACTTGAAATGCTTCCAAATGACTTGATACTGATCCTGGAAGAATTGATTCTGCTTCTAGAATACTCCAAGTGCTTTCCAAAGGTTTAAAATGCTTCCAAAACTGTTGGTATTGCCTCTAGAAGACTTGAAATGCTTCCTAAGGACTCGATACTACATCTGGAAGACATGAAATTACTTCGAAAAGATTTCAAATGCTTCCAGATGACTCGATACTACATCTGGAAGACATCAAATTGCTTTGAAAAGACTTGAAATGCTTCCAAATGACTTGATACTGATCCTGGAAGACTTGATTCTGTTTCCAGAATATTGCAAGTGCTGTCCAAAGCTTTAAAATGCTTCCATAACTCTTGATATTGCCTCTAGAAGACTTGAAATGCTTCCTAAGAACTCGATACTACATCTGAATGACATGAAATTGCTTCGAAAAGACTTGAAATGCTTCCGGATGACTTGATACTACTCCTGGAAGACTTAATTCTGCTTCTAGAATACTCGAAGTGCTTTCCAAAGATTTGACATTGCTTCAGGAAGACTTGATACTGTTTCTAAAAGACTTGAAATACTTTCAAAAGACTATATAGCTTCTAGAAGACTTAATGAAACACTTCCTGAAGACTTTACTGTAAGTACTTCCTGAAGACTATTTTATTTTAATTTTAGGAACTAAATCATCCCCTTTTTTGAATCTATTACCAAAATTCTGCTTCTAAAAGACAAGGTACTGTTAAATACTTTTCATAGAAGACAAATGCTGCTCGCAAAAGTCTAGATGCTACTTATATAAGAATAGATTCTGTTAGTAAAAGACTAAAATTGGTTGTAAAAGACTGGATACTGTTAGTAGAAGACATACACTGGTAGCAAAAGACCAAAAATTGCTAAATACTCAGTATCAATTCAACTTAGGTATATAGAAGACAAATACTGCTCGAGAAAGACTAGATACTGCTTGTATAAGACTAGATTCTGTTAGTAAAAGACTAAAATTGGTTGTAAAAGACTGGATTCTGGTGGTAGAAGACATACACTGGTAGCAAAAGACTAGAAATTGCTAAATACTCTGTAAATACTAATTTACATCATCATACCTCAAAAACGAATTGAGATATTATGAAATAAAAATCATTTTGAAGCAAATTTAATCTAGTTTTAATACACCAATTGTAATTATTTCGATTCCATAAATTAAAAAGACAATTTTTTTAAATCACCTCTCTTGTTTTTGAGTTGAGTCAGGTGACAACCCTAACTTTAATGCTCACAATCAGTTCTTGAAAACTTAAAATTTAAAGGAAAATTTCGAAAATATCATTTATTTTGATTAATTTTGATATCAACGTCAAAATTTGGGTTAATTATGTCTCGAAGTAACTGTAATTGTGTTTGTCCCATGTTTACATCAAAATTATTTCTTCACAAATTATTACTAACATTACAATTCCTACAAGGATGTCCCCGATACAAACAGGGCGCAACCCTCCGAATTATAACCGCCTTTATGAAAAAAAATTTCATAACAGACGGTGACATACGCAGCCAAATTAAATCATCCTTAAAAGAATCGGTCCACCACGGATTCGTAGAGAAAAAAGGAGCTTGTTACGTCTTAATCGTCCCAGCCGCTAACATCGTTTTAACCCCCCACGATAGCCCCGATCGAAAAATCCAGTGCAATCGCTCAAAAAAAATATTTAATCTCAAATGGAACAACAGCTCGCAAAAATCGAAATGTTTATGCGTCTCGGAAAAAGTGAACGTAATCAAAAGATTAACAGACAAATTAACGAAATTATTTAGAACCATCGTTAAAGACAAACACGAATTAGATCTTCCGAGTATTTCGAGCGATTTCGATTGCGGAATTGCAGGTTGTGTGGGGGAAATTCAAGAAGGAGATAAGTACAAAGATTTTATGCAAGAGATCATTAAAGATTGCGATGATAACGATGAGAAAGAAGGGCGAGATGGCGATGATGAAAAAGAAGTACAAGAGTTAAACCCAAATGATAATACATCGGAAATTTCGAGGCATTCATCGAGTATTCCTCGTTTATCTTCGGATAAAGATAAATCTCCTCGGAGTGTTGATGAAAAACTTTCATCTTTGTCTATTTTAAAAAACATGAAGCATAAAAGTAACTGGAAAGATAATAAATCAAGGAGTGATAGTTACAAAAGAAGGGGTCATAGTAATAAAGAAACTCGCGGTAATAAAAGAGGTAAAAGTAACAAAGGGAGATATGTATTAAGATCACATTCGCAAAGGAAATCGTATCTTAAATAAAATAATTTTTTTTTGCTACTTATGTGATATTAATTAAAATAAACGTTACTGTAGTTCTTTTCTGGTTATATTTTGATATGAGTAAGCCAAGAATTGATTAAATTTAGACCACTTTCCTTGACGAGATTAACACACCTAATCAAACGTACCAAATCTAACGCAAATTTATGCTGAGTATTTAGCAATTTCTTATGCTACCATTGTATGTCTTCTACTAACAGAAACCAGTCTTTTACAACCAATTTTAGTCTTTTACTAACAGAATCTAGTCTTATACAAGTAGTATCTAGTCTTTTGCGAGCAGTATTTCTCTTCTATATACCTAACTCGAATTGATACTGAGTATTTAGCAATTTCTACTCTTTTGCTACCAGTCCATGTCTTCTACTAACAGAATCCAGTCTTTTACAACCAATTTTAGTCTTTTACTAACAGAATCTAGTTTTATACAAGTAGTATCTAGTCTATTGTGAGCAGCATTTGTCCTCTATATACCTAACTCGAATTGATAAAGAGTATTTAGCAATTTCTAGTCTTTTGCTACCAGTGTATGTCTTCTACTAACAAAATCCAGTCTTTTACAACCAATTTTAGTCTTTTACTAACAGAGTCTAGTCTTATACAAGCAGTATCTAGTCTTTTGCGAGCAGTATTTGTCTTCTATATATTTAAGTCGAATTGATGCAGAGTATTTAGCAATTTCTAGTCTTTTGCTACCAGTGTATGTCTTCTGCTAACAGAATCCAGCCTTTTACAACCAATTTTAGTCTGTTACTAACAGAGTCTAGTCTTATACAAGCAGTATCTAGTCTTTTGTGAGCAGTATTTCTCTTCTATGTATTTAAGTCGAATTGATGCAGAGTATTTAGCAATTTCTAGTCTTTTGCTACCAGTGTATGTCTTCTGCTAACAGAATCCAGCCTTTTACAACCAATTTTAGTCTTTTACTTACAGAATGTAGTCTTTTGCGAGCAGTATTTGTCTTCTATATACCAAAGTCGAATTGATACTGAGTATTTAGCAATTTCTGGTCTTTTGCTACCAGTGTATGTCTTCTACTAACAGAATCTAGTCTTTTACAACCAATTTTAGTCTTTTACTTACAGAATCTAGTCTTATACAAGCAGTATCTAGTCTTTT
This sequence comes from Onthophagus sagittarius, assembly GCA_036711965.1. Taxonomy (NCBI): domain Eukaryota; kingdom Metazoa; phylum Arthropoda; class Insecta; order Coleoptera; family Scarabaeidae; genus Onthophagus; species Onthophagus sagittarius. The sequence goes on along the minus strand of JASERS010000010.1, from coordinate 16,093,639 downwards.
GCGAGCAGTATTTGTCTTCTATATACCTAAGTCGAATTGATACTGAGTATTTAGCAAGTTCTAGTCTTTTGCTACAAGTGTATGTCTTTTACTAACAGAATCCAGTCTTTTACAACCAATTTTAGTCTTTTACTTACAGAATGTAGTCTTTTGCGAGCAGTATTTGTCTTCTATATACCAAAGTCGAATTGATACTGAGTATTTAGCAATTTCTGGTCTTTTGCTACCAGTGTATGTCTTCTACTAACAGAATCTAGTCTTTTACAACCAATTTTAGTCTTTTACTTACAGAATCTAGTCTTATACAAGCAGTATCTAGTCTTTTGCGAGCAGTATTTGTCTTCTATATACCTAAGTCGAATTGATACTGAGTATTTAGCAAGTTCTAGTCTTTTGCTACAAGTGTATGTCTTTTACTAACAGAATCCAGTCTTTTACAACCAATTTTAGTCTTTTACTTACAGAATGTAGTCTTTTGCGAGCAGTATTTGTCTTCTATATACCAAAGTCGAATTGATACTGAGTATTTAGCAATTTCTGGTCTTTTGCTACCAGTGTATGTCTTCTACTAACAGAATCTAGTCTTTTACAACCAATTTTAGTCTTTTACTTACAGAATCTAGTCTTATACAAGCAGTATCTAGTCTTTTGCGAGCAGTATTTGTCTTCTATATACCTAAGTCGAATTGATACTGAGTATTTAGCAAGTTCTAGTCTTTTGCTACAAGTGTATGTCTTTTACTAACAGAATCCAGTCTTTTACAACCAATTTTAGTCTTTTACTTACAGAATGTAGTCTTTTGCGAGCAGTATTTGTCTTCTATATACCAAAGTCGAATTGATACTGAGTATTTAGCAATTTCTGGTCTTTTGCTACCAGTGTATGTCTTCTACTAACAGAATCTAGTCTTTTACAACCAATTTTAGTCTTTTACTTACAGAATCTAGTCTTATACAAGCAGTATCTAGTCTTTTGCGAGCAGTATTTGTCTTCTATATACCTAAGTCGAATTGATACTGAGTATTTAGCAAGTTCTAGTCTTTTGCTACAAGTGTATGTCTTTTACTAACAGAATCCAGTCTTTTACAACCAATTTTAGTCTTTTACTTACAGAATGTAGTCTTTTGCGAGCAGTATTTGTCTTCTATATACCAAAGTCGAATTGATACTGAGTATTTAGCAATTTCTGGTCTTTTGCTACCAGTGTATGTCTTCTACTAACAGAATCTAGTCTTTTACAACCAATTTTAGTCTTTTACTTACAGAATCTAGTCTTATACAAGCAGTATCTAGTCTTTTGCGAGCAGTATTTGTCTTCTATATACCTAAGTCGAATTGATACTGAGTATTTAGCAAGTTCTAGTCTTTTGCTACAAGTGTATGTCTTTTACTAACAGAATCCAGTCTTTTACAACCAATTTTAGTCTTTTACTTACAGAATGTAGTCTTTTGCGAGCAGTATTTGTCTTCTATATACCAAAGTCGAATTGATACTGAGTATTTAGCAATTTCTGGTCTTTTGCTACCAGTGTATGTCTTCTACTAACAGAATCTAGTCTTTTACAACCAATTTTAGTCTTTTACTTACAGAATCTAGTCTTATACAAGCAGTATCTAGTCTTTTGCGAGCAGTATTTGTCTTCTATATACCTAAGTCGAATTGATACTGAGTATTTAGCAACTTCTAGTCTTTTGCTACAAGTGTATGTCTTTTACTAACAGAATCCAGTCTTTTACAACCAATTTTAGTCTTTTACTTACAGAATGTAGTCTTTTGCGAGCAGTATTTGTCTTCTATATACCAAAGTCGAATTGATACTGAGTATTTAGCAATTTCTGGTCTTTTGCTACCAGTGTATGTCTTCTACTAACAGAATCTAGTCTTTTACAACCAATTTTAGTCTTTTACTTACAGAATCTAGTCTTATACAAGCAGTATCTAGTCTTTTGCGAGCAGTATTTGTCTTCTATATACCTAAGTCGAATTGATACTGAGTATTTAGCAACTTCTAGTCTTTTGCTACAAGTGTATGTCTTTTACTAACAGAATCCAGTCTTTTACAACCAATTTTAGTCTTTTACTTACAGAATGTAGTCTTTTGCGAGCAGTATTTGTCTTCTATATACCAAAGTCGAATTGATACTGAGTATTTAGCAATTTCTGGTCTTTTGCTACCAGTGTATGTCTTCTACTAACAGAATCTAGTCTTTTACAACCAATTTTAGTCTTTTACTTACAGAATCTAGTCTTATACAAGCAGTATCTAGTCTTTTGCGAGCAGTATTTGTCTTCTATATACCTAAGTCGAATTGATACTGAGTATTTAGCAAGTTCTAGTCTTTTGCTACAAGTGTATGTCTTTTACTAACAGAATCCAGTCTTTTACAACCAATTTTAGTCTTTTACTTACAGAATGTAGTCTTTTGCGAGCAGTATTTGTCTTCTATATACCAAAGTCGAATTGATACTGAGTATTTAGCAATTTCTGGTCTTTTGCTACCAGTGTATGTCTTCTACTAACAGAATCTAGTCTTTTACAACCAATTTTAGTCTTTTACTTACAGAATCTAGTCTTATACAAGCAGTATCTAGTCTTTTGCGAGCAGTATTTGTCTTCTATATACCTAAGTCGAATTGATACTGAGTATTTAGCAACTTCTAGTCTTTTGCTACAAGTGTATGTCTTTTACTAACAGAATCCAGTCTTTTACAACCAATTTTAGTCTTTTACTTACAGAATGTAGTCTTTTGCGAGCAGTATTTGTCTTCTATATACCAAAGTCGAATTGATACTGAGTATTTAGCAATTTCTGGTCTTTTGCTACCAGTGTATGTCTTCTACTAACAGAATCTAGTCTTTTACAACCAATTTTAGTCTTTTACTTACAGAATCTAGTCTTATACAAGCAGTATCTAGTCTTTTGCGAGCAGTATTTGTCTTCTATATACCTAAGTCGAATTGATACTGAGTATTTAGCAAGTTCTAGTCTTTTGCTACAAGTGTATGTCTTTTACTAACAGAATCCAGTCTTTTACAACCAATTTTAGTCTTTTACTTACAGAATGTAGTCTTTTGCGAGCAGTATTTGTCTTCTATATACCAAAGTCGAATTGATACTGAGTATTTAGCAATTTCTGGTCTTTTGCTACCAGTGTATGTCTTCTACTAACAGAATCTAGTCTTTTACAACCAATTTTAGTCTTTTACTTACAGAATCTAGTCTTATACAAGCAGTATCTAGTCTTTTGCGAGCAGTATTTGTCTTCTATATACCTAAGTCGAATTGATACTGAGTATTTAGCAACTTCTAGTCTTTTGCTACAAGTGTATGTCTTTTACTAACAGAATCCAGTCTTTTACAACCAATTTTAGTCTTTTACTTACAGAATGTTGTCTTTTGCGAGCAGTATTTGTCTTCTATATACCAAAGTCGAATTGATACTGAGTATTTAGCAATTTCTGGTCTTTTGCTACCAGTGTATGTCTTTTACTAACACAATCCAGTCTTTTACAACCAATTTTAGTCTTTTACTAACAGAATCTAGTTTTATACAAGTAGTATCTAGTCTTTTGCGAGCAGCATTTGTCCTCTATATACTTAACTCGAATTGATAAAGAGTATTTAGCAATTTCTAGTCTTTTGCTACCAGTGTATGTCTTCTACTAACAAAATCCAGTCTTTTACAACCAATTTTAGTCTTTTACTTACAGAATCTAGTCTTATACAAGCAGTATCTAGTCTTTTGCGAGCAGTATTTGTCTTCCATATACCTAAGTCGAATTGATACTGAGTATTTAGCAAGTTCTAGTCTTTTGCTACAAGTGTATGTCTTCTGCTAACAGAATCCAGTCTTTTACAACCAATCTTAGTCTTTTACTAACAGAGTCTAGTCTTATACAAGCAGTATCTAGTCTTTTGTGAGCAGTATTTGTCTTCTATGTATTTAAGTCGAATTGATGCAGAGTATTTAGCAATTTCTAGTCTTTTGCTACCAGTGTATGTCTTCTGCTAACAGAATCCAGCCTTTTACAACCAATTTTAGTCTTTTACTTACAGAATGTAGTCTTTTGCGAGCAGTATTTGTCTTCTATATACCAAAGTCGAATTGATACTGAGTATTTAGCAATTTCTGGTCTTTTGCTACCAGTGTATGTCTTCTACTAACACAATCCAGTCTTTTACAACCAATTTTAGTCTTTTACTAACAGAATCTAGTCTTATACAAGCAGTATCTAGTCTTTTGCGAGCAGTATTTGTCTTCTATATACTTAACTCGAATTGATAAAGAGTATTTAGCAATTTCTAGTCTTTTGCTACCAGTGTATGTCTTCTACTAACAAAATCCAGTCTTTTACAACCAATTTTAGTCTTTTACTTACAGAATCTAGTCTTATACAAGCAGTATCTAGTCTTTTGCGAGCAGTATTTGTCTTCTATATACCTAAGTCGAATTGATACTGAGTATTTAGCAAGTTCTAGTCTTTTGCTACAAGTGTATGTCTTCTGCTAACAGAATCCAGTCTTTTACAACCAATTTTAGTCTTTTACTTACAGAATCTAGTCTTATACAAGCAATATCTAGTCTTTTGCGAGCAGTATTTGTCTTCTATATACCAAAGTCGAATTGATACTGAGTATTTAGCAATTTCTGGTCTTTTGCTACCAGTGTATGTCTTCTACTAACACAATCCAGTCTTTTACAACCAATTTTAGTCTTTTACTAACAGAATCTAGTTTTATACAAGTAGTATCTAGTGTATTGTGAGCAGCATTTGTCCTCTATATACCTAACTTGAATTGATAAAGAGTATTTAGCAATTTCTGGTCTTTTGCTACCAGTGTATGTCTTCTACTAACAAAATCCAGTCTTTTACAACCAATTTTAGTCTTTTACTAACAGAATCGAGTCTTATACAAGCAGTATCTCGTCTTTTGCTACCAGTGTATATCTTCTACTAATAGAATCCAGTCTTTTACAACCAATTTTAGTCTTTTACTAACAGAATCTAGCCTTATACAAGCAACATCGAGTCTTTTCTGAGCAATATTTGAGTTCTATGAAAAGTATTTAACAGTACCTTGTCTTTTAGAAGCAGAATTTCGGTAATAGATTCAAAAAAGGAGATAATTTAGTTCCTAAAATCGAAATAAAAATGATTTTGTTAATCAAAATAAAAATTATTCAAAATCACACAGAATATGACATATTTGTGAAATTGACACTCATTAGCACCAACCACTAAAAAAAACAATTTAATTTCCAAATTAATAATTAATTAAAATAAAATTAATAATTAATTAAAATAAAAGTAATAATTAATAAATCATTATAAAATAATTAAAACGAAATGAAATAATTAATAAATTTGTAATAATTGTATGAATAAAAATTTTTCCTCTAAAACGTCATAAACACAAACTGTCAAATATCAAATATATTGAGGTTATGTATATATCAACATTCACAAAATATTCATTTTTCGCATTTAAGTCGCTAAAAAAGCGGAAAAATCATCGAAAACGAATGGAACTCCTCGATTTATCATTAGACACATTAATAATTATCCTTAGTTATTGTGGAATCCAAGACATACTTAACCTAAAACTAACATGTCGCAAATTGAACGAAATAATCCTTTATTCGCTCCCAAATAGCTTATTTGGAGGATTATTATGTACCGGACAGGGCACGAAAAGCATTAGAGATAGGTTAGTTTATAATAACTGATTAATAATTTCATAAAGAATCAATTTTTTTAGATCGCACATTATTTTGAGTTGTATGGAGAAATTCCGAGTATTAAAAAATTGGAGGGAAGGAAAATACACGGAGCATTCTCAGTTTTACGATTTAAAGCAATCTGTAACAATTCAACTTGAAAAAGAATACGTGTGGTTTAGTAAAAAACACCGCGTTTACGGTTATAAAAGAATGGAGAAAGCACTTAAAAGAACTCGTGCGATTTCGATTTACAATTTAGGTAATTATGCGGATGTTGGTAAATTCGTTAAAGGGGAGAAATTTTTGGCTGCAGGGGCTAAGTATGATTTAATTAATTTATTTTAATTAATTAATTTTAATCAATTAATTTTAATAAATTAATTTCTTACAATTTTTTTTTAGTAATGGAAAAGTTTGGGTTTGGTTTTTGGATACCCTGAATACGACCGCAATTTCAAATAGTCTTCATAAAAACGACATAAACGATATCGATGTTTATGAAAATTTTATTCTCTCCGGTGGAAACGACGCCCAATTTGGGTTGTTCACCGTAAATAAGGATGATTTAAAAGTTTTACTTAGCGATTATGGAAATGTTAACAACCGAATTTGGTCGTGCTCTTTCGACCCAACCGGGGATCGAGTTATTTTGGGGACTTCTAGTTGTAAAAGTATCGAACCAATTTGCATTTTCGATTCAAATCGGTGATTAAAAAGATTTTTTTTTATTTATGATTCTAAACAAATTTTTTTTTTAGGTTAGATTCTCCGTTGAGTATTTTTGGAACATTTCTAGTTAAAGGAAGTAGCGTTTTGGACATCAAATTTTTAACAAATTCCGTTTTTTTAACTTGCGGACATGATACGTACATTAGGAAATGGGATTTAAGACTCGGTGATGTTTGTGTGCAATCATACCCTGATCCATATCAATCTACGATTTATTGTATGGACACTGATTATGTAAATACTTTATTAACGGGGACTCAGACTCATGGGAGGATGGTTCTTTATGATATGAGGAGTCCAAAATACGTTCAAGTATTTTTAAATTATTTATTTGTTTAATAAATAATTAAATTAAATTTGTTTCAGTTGTATTTTTTGAGATCGTGCCAGGGGAGAACCCGGAACTCCCCGGTTTATAGCCTATCATTTGATGCTTTACAAATAGTAGCAAGCACCGATCGAAACTTAGATTTGGTCGATTTTAGCGGATATGAAACGACCGGAAAAGATTATAGTTATTCCTCGTTATACAACAAAACGATTTGCCTTTTTTGATTTAATTTAATATTTTAGGTAAAATTATATACTAAATAAATAAATTTAACCATCACATTCGTTAGGACACTCAATCACCAAAACGTTCTCATCCTCCTTATTTTCCTCCATCATCACCGTTTTCACTAAATGCAAAACTTTTTGGTACAAAAAAGACTCTCTACCCCAAAATAACCAAGTCATTTAACGTTCAAAATACATCAAAAATCGAACCTGTTAATCGGCTTACAAATCCCTAAGTGATCGAGGGGGACTTCGAAGACCTCTCCAACCCCCGGATTACCCGAGGCACTTTCAACCATGCGAAAATTAAACTTAAGCGCTGTTACAACCGTGGATTTCGTCTCTATGAAGCTGATTATGCGCATTGAGTACTTTTGGAGGAGATCTAAAAAGGCTTCGTGCATCGATTTTAAATTCGGCGACTCTAAAAACGGTTTATTCATCAATTTTTGTGATTTGATAATCTTATTAATGTTACCTTCGCGTAATTCTTGTACCTCCACCGATGGTAAAACGACCAAACACGTCGGGGGGTTTAAATTGGCTATTTTTGATCCTTTGTGAGGTGTGCTATAAAAGACGATTCCTTTGGTGTTGTTTAAAATGTTCATGTAGTTTTCGTCGCCTTCCGTTTCAGCTGTTCGCAAAGAAATAAAGTTATAATTTTTATATTTTCGATTAATATAAGTTACCTTTAATCAATAAATTTTTCACTAATAACCCCCCCATGGAATGGGCCACCCAAACAATCGGCCTCCTCCCAACTCCCGCTTGCAATAATTTCTCCATTAAATCCTCCGTTCGTTCATCTAAAGATAACTTACAACTTTCCTCCGGGCAAGTTCCCGCCCATTTTGATAAAGACGTATCATAATTAATTCCTAATATCCGCAAATTTTGGCAATCCGTGGTTAACCAATCTTTCGGCCAACACTGCGTCCTAGCCTCTACTTTTCTTGTGTTATCGCAGAGTTTATCGTACGAGCTACAACAATATGCTTCTTCCTCTTCAACGTTGGCGTTGGTGGGAATATCGCGCGAGATCACTTCGTAATCGGACCCCAAAGCTTCCCAATCTAATCGGGTTTGATCTTCGTAACGTTCAAAGTATTCTTGCATCACTTCATCGCTTGAGTAGTATTTTCGAAGGGAATACATTTCTGGTTCTCCAGTAAGCGATTCTAAAAGACCTAATTGGTGTGAAAATACGGTACTGAAATAAAATTTGGTGTTTTCAAAAAAATCAGTTCTTTTAAAACACTCTGTATTAATACGATTTTTTAAATTTCGTATTGACATAATCACCATAATCACTGATACGTTTAGACTTAAAAAATCCTACAGAAATAATTTAATGATTTCAAGAAAATCTTTTCATCTCATTAATACCTTATTAAATTTCATATAAATCGATGATAATTTCATCGCGATATCTTAATTAATTTTTGAGATATGATTCTTTGAACATGGATGGGTTCAAAATTTGAGTGATTTTATTTCTGTATTAAAAACATCATAACTCCGAAATTTTTGATTTTAAAGAAACGAATTTCGATATGCTCAATTTTAATTAAATTTACTTTGCGATGCTTTTTATTTCATCGCGATATCTCAATTAATTCTTGAGATACGATTTTTTAAATTTCGTATTGACATAATCGCCATAATCACTGATACGTTTAGACTCAAAAAATCCTACAGAAAGAATTTAATGATTTCAAAAAAATCTTTTCATCTCATTAATACCTTATTAAATTTCATATAAATCGATGATAATTTCATCGCGATATCTTAATTAATTTTTGAGATATGATTCTTTGAACATGGATGGGTTCAAAATTTGAGTGATTTTATTTCTGTATTAAAAACATCATAACTCCGAAATTTTTGATTTTAAAGAAACGAATTTCGATATGCTCAATTTTAATTAAATTTACTTTGAGATGCTTTTTATTTCATCGCTATATCTCAATTAATTCTTGAGATACGATTTTTTAAATTTCGTATTGACATAATCGCCATAATCACTGATACGTTTAGACTCAAAAAATCCTACAGAAAGAATTTAATGATTTCAAAAAAATCTTTTCATCTCATTAATACCTTATTAAATTTCATATAAATCGATGATAATTTCATAGCGATATCTTAATTAATTTTTGAGATATGATTCTTTGAACATGAATGGGTTCAAAATTTGAGTGATTTTATTTGTGTATTAAAAACATCATAACTCCGAAATTTTTGATTTTAAAGAAACGAATTTCGATATGCTCAATTTTAATTAAATTTACTTTGAGATGCTTTTTATTTCATCGCTATATCTCAATTAATTCTTGAGATACGATTTTTTAAATTTCGTATTGACATAATCACCATAATCACTGATACGTTTAGACTCAAAAAATCCTACAGAAAGAATTTAATGATTTCAAAAAAATCTTTTCATCTCATTAATACCTTATTAAATTTCATATAAATCGATGATAATTTCATCGCGATATCTTAATTAATTTTTGAGATATGATTCCTTAAAGATGGATGAGTGCAAAATTTTAGTGATTTTATTCGTGTATTAAAAATCATAACTACGAAATTTTTGATTATTTTATAGAGAGAAAAATAAAATAAATAATCTAAATTTTTTAATACATAAGGCTTTTGATTTTGCTCCAAAATACCAAATACTCTTGGCAAAATACAATATCTTTATCTCAATAATTCAAAAATTGCCAATTCAATACTGCTGGCTTCTGATTTCTTTTGCAAACTAACCAAAGGAGCAAGATACGTGATAGTTCATACAGGCTTTTTCCAATTCAGTTATTCCAATATCTGTATGTATGTAGGAAAAAGGAGGGTACGCTAAAGCATACAGCACCTAGGCCCCAACGGGCTCCTTGTACATCCTCCTACACTCTCTTTGGCTACATCAACTAGCCTAAGGAATTTCCGAAGGCTAGGATACAGCTCAGAGGTGTATTCCTGATGCCATTTGTGCTCGGCCATTCCTCTCAAAAGTCTCTCATTCTGAGGTCTTGTAGAGTGCGGCATTCACACAAGATGTGTCGAACAGTCTCCTCGCTCTCTTGACAAAAGCGACAGAGGGGACTAGTAGCAAGCTTAAGATTGTAGAGATGCTTGTTTACCTTACGTGATGAGCCCCGTTAAAATACATAGGGCGCTTATACCGAGTCTTACGAAAGACAAGGCTGTCTTTGCTGAAGGATAACACAACAGTTCTTTAAACAGATAGCAGCCCTTTGTCCTATATTTACAGAGTATACATATTTACAAAGGTGAGATAATGCTTTAAAGGAACCAAAATACTTTGAAGATGAGATTTAATATGTAGTTATTACTCATTATTGCAAAACACGGTATACAGAATGTATGATGGGAATAAGGGTTAGGTTCATAAGCGCCGGTTTTTGAAAGTAAGTATAGATATTGGAATTCCAAAGGCACCAGTAAATCCTAATCAGCATGCCTACACTCGGGGCAAGCCCACGCTAACGGCTCTTCACTTGGTAACCACCTTTGTTGGTGGAGCGCTGGAATCAAAAGAGTTCGCCCTTGGTGTGTTCATAGATATAGAGGGAGCTTTTGATAAAACAACTTTCTCTGGTATTAACGATGCCTTGCTTAAGCATGAAATTCCATCGACTCTTTGTAGTTGGATTGAGAACGCTCTCAAACATAGGATAGTTAAGATTAGGGCTGGCGATGTCAGTCTTCATGGAGGAGTTACTCGAGGCTGTCCACAAGGGGGTGTACTTTCCCCATTGTTGTGGAATCTTACCCTGGACAGCCTCTTGAAATCCGTCGTTAAAGCCAACATCACAACAGTTGGTTATGCAGATGATCTAACCATCCTTGTCAAAGGTAAGCACATAAATGTACTTTTTGGTAGGATGCAAGTGGCTCTCAAGTTCATTGAGTCTTGGTGTGACCGAATCCTCGGAAGACAGAGTTGATTCTTCTCACACGATTGGGGAAAGTTGGCCATCTTTTGCTAATACTCCATTAGTTTTGTCAAAAGAAGTCAAATATCTGGGCATTATACTTGACAACAAAATGACATGGAAGGCTCACCTAGACAATAGAGTAAAGAAATCGAATATGTTGCATTTAACCAGTGCCGGAGGACTACAGGTAAGACATGGGGGCTGTCATCTAAAACTGCCCTCTACATCTACACAGGTGTAATTCGACCTCTGCTTACATATGGTGCAGTAAATTAAAATTTATTTCCACTGCTGCTCTAAATAAAGTACAGAGACTTGCGTGTTTGTATGTTATTAAGTATGTTACACTGCAGCCATGGAAAACATATTGAACCTACCGCCACTTCATTTGTTCATTCAAGAAGTGGCACTGGTGACCATTTTCGACTGCGTACAGCAGGAATCTTTATGTTAAGGAAGTTTGACAAGGATGTCTTGATTGGAGGGGATTTGAACGCCAAAATGGTTCAGGCAGGCTCAAGCATTTCTAATAGAAGAGGAGAAATGCTAGAACTATGGTTGGCTTCAAATAATCTAATCGTTCTAAACCAAGGCAACATTCCGACATTTTCTGGACCAGCTGGAGAATCCTTAGTGGATTTTACGGCTGCTTCGATCAACTTAGGTAGAAGAGTAAGAAATTGGTGTGTGGATCTAGAAAGTGATAATTTAAGTGACCATAGAACTATTATGTATGAAATAGGAGAGTGTGTTAGAAGTGAAAGTGAAAGTGAAATTAATTTTGGCAGGTGGGTAGCTTCTGAAAAGAATTTGGAGAAAATGATGAAAGATGAAACTCCATTCTTTGATAAGGATGCAGCGAAAACACCAGAAAATTTAATCAAGAATATACAGAGAGTTTGTAATAAGTATTGTGTTAAGAAAAATGGCAGAAATTTTAACCACAAACCAGTATACTGGTGGAACAAAATTGCAGAAAAAAGAAAAGAATGCAATATAATAAGAAGAAGCTTAACACGAAGTAGAGGGAGGGCTATTTTTGATTTGGAATTAATTGAAAATTTGAAGTTACAACTTAAAAACAAAAGAAAAGAACTAAAAAAACTCATTGGAAAAAGTAAGAAAGATAAATGGAATCAACTATGTTCAGATCTTGAAGAAGATGTCTGGGGAAAAGCATACCAAATAATACCAAAAGATGGAAACTGAAAAACAGAAATGGTATTGAGGATAAGAGGAAGGCGGAAGAACAAGTCAGTAAACTGTTTCCTAAACATGAAGCTTTTACATGGGAGGCTAAGGATGGTCCACTAAACTCAATTCCCTTTACAGTGGAGGAACTCTCAGTGGCGGTAAGTAATTTAAGGAAAAAGAGAGCCCCGGGACCGGATGCCATTCCATCTGAAATAGTTGGATTGTTGGCATCGAAGTATTCAAAGGATTTTTTAGAGGTATATACAATGACTGTGTGTCTAAAGGTATATTTCCGAAGATCTGGAAAAGTGCAAGGCTTGTACTTATTGAGAAGCCGAAGAAAGCAGGACAACCTTTGGCGTATAGACCTCTATGTCTATTGGATACGACGGGGAAACTTTTGGAAGGATTACTGAGAATGCGATTGGTTGTAGAAGCGGAGGAGAATAACCTTCTATATGAAAACCAATATGGATTTAGGAAGGGAAGATCCACTGTACAAGCGATTGAAAAAGTGCAGAAGAAGCATTGATAAGATAAAGGAAAAGGCTTTAAAGAATAGAAAATTCTGTGCCTTAGTACTTTACGACATCAAAAATGCTTTTAATTCTGCACTGAAACAATCGGATCCTTAATTAGTGGAAATATAAGTCCCTGTCTGGTCGAAATGATAAGAAGTTACTTGTCGGAGAGAAACATCCTAGCTCCGAATGGGAAAGTTTACGATATGTCTTGTGGAGTGCCTCAAGGATCTTTATTAGGTCCACTTTTATGGAATCTATGTTATGATAGAATTCTAAGAGTGGAATTGGAGGCCGAAGTAGAGATCATTAGTTATGCTGATGATTTGGCATTGTTGGTCATTGGTCGGGATGAGTGTGAACTGCAAGACTTAAGATTAAACAAGACTTATCGATAAAGTTGAGGAGATGGGTCTTGACATAGCTGCACAGAAAACAGAAATGGTTTTACTTCAAGGGAGAAGAAAGATAAAATCTCTTAACCTTGAAGTAAATGGTGTTTTAAATAGGGTTTTAGACGGTCGAAATTTACTTGATGTTTGCTTTAACCCGTCACTACCTGGCCACATGATAACTCCACATATTTACTCCTTTCGGTAAAGGTACCATCGTCATACAGGCAGAATTAATCGCCATTCTACTTGCCGTTGACTTTATTGTCAGATCTAAGACTTTCACAATTTATACTGACAGTAGAGAATCCATTTCAGCCCTGAGTAGAATAACTATTACTTCAGGACTTGTCATGGACTGTCACCTAACATTGGAGAAGGCCGCAGCACACAACTGTATTCACTTCAATGGGTAAAAGGACACTCGATCTATTCAGGTAATAAGCACGCTGATAGGCTTGCCAAAAGAGCTGCCAAGCGAGCTATCTGTTCACCTGAACCGTTAATCAACTCAAATTGAGCTTTGTAAGATTTCATTTTCACCCACAGGAAATTCACAGACTGGTGGGATAGGACAAAGGACTGCTATTTGTCGAAAGAACTGTTGTGTAATCCTTCAGCTAAGACAGCCTTGTCTTTCGTAAGACTCGGTAGAACCGCCCTACGTATTTTAACGGGACTCATCATAGGTCTGTAGTGATGGTGGGTTCATGCAACATGTTTTAGTTTTAGTCGTAATCATAGTCTTAACCATTAGCTTTAGCTGTAAGAAAAGATATTGGTTCATGTAATATTTAAGCAAAGGACATTAAAGCGAAATTTGGACATATAAATAGTCGTGCCAAATTAGAAATACAAAAAGAAACCTGGAATGAAACCGTTTTATTTATTAGCAATATTTTGTTTCTAACGTTATTTAATATGAATAAAAAAAAAATGTTGTCGCTGCTAGAGTAATGTGCTTAAATCAGGGATTACATTCTCGATATTCCAAGATCCCAGGATTGTTCATATAATAACCAATTTTTCCGAATCCGGGATTAATATGTTGTTGATCAATGATGGTCAGAAAGTTCAGAAAATTTTTAACAAAAAACAAAGTTTTTAAAAATATCTGAGAGAGCACGGAAAAGTTGTGCTTTTTGGCTTTTGCAAACAACCCAAAATATCCGATAATTCTAACGTGTTAATGTGATGTAAAGATATATTATAAATTTTAACTTTTAAGTCTTAAATTAGTTCAATGTAGTAAAAAGTTAAGTATTGGTATTAATTATCCACATGTTTTTGAATGATCACATAAAATATGGAAAATAACTTGACTTTTGTAACGTTCACACTTAGTCTCCGAAGATACGCTGTAAAAAGCGAAATTACTCTTAATTTAAACAATAAAACCAGTTAAAAGTACTGAATCATCATTTATATTTTTTCAAACTTAACATACTGGTAGAATGGATATTTTTAACTTTGGGTTTTTACTGCGCACCGTGGAAGAAATTTTGAACCAGTTTCGAGTTGTTTTAGATTGAGTATTAGTCTTAGTGATAGTTCTAGTATTAGTGCTAGTGTTGGTTCGAATTTTAGTTCAATTAACACCGATTGTGAAAGCCTTCGTACTTACATTACTAAAACTATTAAAATTATTTAAAGATGAACATATTGATAACGATTTTAACGAAATGGATGTGTAGAAAGATCAAGACCAGTTGCAAATGACGTTAACACTCGATCATTACTTGGCCAATATACATCGATTTTGAGAAGCAAATATTAATCGGGGACAATTAGATATTGCAATGGAGTATGTCGAAATGAATTATCCAGAAGCATAAACTGGGTGGGTTCTTTCAGAAGACTTGACATGCTCCCAAAAGACTTGATACTGTCCATTGAAAATTAATGCTTTTCGAGCATCTGATAATGGTTGAAAAGATTTCAAATGCATCCAAAAAACTTGATATTGCCTTTGGAAGACTAGAAATACTTTCATATTGCTTTTCGAAGACTTAGTATTGCTTTCAGAAGATTTGATACTGCCCACAGACTTAATACTGCTTCAATTATTACTGCTTAATTATAGACTTAATACTGCTTGAAAAGGACCTGTTGCTCTATTGCTTCTAAAAGGCTTAAAATGTTCAGAATAACTGTAATGCTTCAAAAGACTTAATATTGCTTTTATAAGACTTGAAGTGCTTCCAGAAGAAAATATTAAATACTATTGGTCAAAATGCAAAATCTTGATTGGCAGATTGATCTGAACAATCTTCGCATTTGATTTTTTTAATTCTTTGAATGTTATTACATTAAAATTGTTTTAATAGCTACATATGGTGTGGTAGCATGATCTGCCAATATTAAGCAACATTTTCTTCCTAAGACTTAATTATAATCTCCTTTAAGTAATAGATTAGGAATTGATAGAGCAGCAAAAATAGTCTTCAAATTGGAAGAGTTAACTGGAGTATGTAGTGCATCTATTTTTGTTTAAGTTTTGCTTTAGTTTTTATTCACATATTAAGTTTTAGTTGTAATGTAGGTTTTGCTGCAAACATATATAAAAGAAAATAGAATATGCTAATTTTTAAACAAAACTATTCTTTTAAACAACACCCCATGTTTTAAAACTCCTTTTGAACTGTTTAAAACAAATTTAATTAAAATATATCATACATTCTTAAAAAATCTAAAAGTTTGTTTTAAACACTTTGTTTAAAAGATAACAACCCTGATTGAAATTATTGTTATAATGTAATATAATAAAATACAAAAGTTAACCAATTTAATTTAGAAAATAAAATAAAATAGCTTTAAGAAGTTAAAAGTTGGGCAACTCTTATGACTAGGACAAAATCCGTTTTAGCCGTAAGGTTTTGCATGAACAGTACTACTACAACACAATACCTTAACTTTTCACTCTTATAACTAGGACTACGACTAAAACTAAAACATGTTGCATGAACCCATCATAAGGTAAACAAGCATCCCTACAACCTTAAGCTTGCAACTAATCCCCTCTGTCGCTTTTGTCAAGAGAGCGAGGAGACTGTTCGACACATCTTGTGTGAATGCCCCACTCTACAAGACCTCAGAATGAGAGACTTTGGAGAGGAATGGCTGAGCACAGATGACATCAGGAACACACCTCTGAGCTGTATCCTAGCCTTCCGAAAATCCTTAGGCTGGTTGATGTAGCCAAAGAGAGTGTAGGAGGATGTACAAGGAGCCCGTTGGGGCCTAGGTGCTGCATGCTTTAGCGTACCCCCCGCTTTCCTACATACATACAATCTAAATTAATGAATCTTACCAAATATTCCTAAAGTTTGATCGGCTTGATTCCGTTGCCTCCAAGTATAAAACACACCACCCAACAACCCATGAATAAAAATAACATCAACTTTAGCTTGCTCATTACTCCTCATTGTCGGGTACAAACTATAAACTCCCCTCTGATAAATCACCCGATTTTTATCATCAACGTCCAAATTGGCCAACGCTCTACTCGCAGTGACAGATAATCGAATATCTTTATCTTGGGACCATTTCGCAAGAATGGAAATCCACCCTAAAACGATTCGATCAAAATCAATTTAATTAAAAAAAAAAATTACCAATTTTATGCAATTCATCAGCTAATTCAGGAAAAATCGATAAATTCGATATAATCGTACATAACCCCACATTCATCTCGTAAACATGTTGAAACCGATTATAAACCTCCAACAACAAATATAACCCATTATATTCGGCAATATCTCTCGCATGTTTATTAATGGTAGAATGATGCAAAATCGATTCTAAACATAAAGGAAGAATATCAGCATTTGATCTCATATATTTAGCGATATGATCCGTGTGATCAAAATAATTCTCAAATTCAGATTTAGTTAAATCGTGCAAATCACTAAAAGAATTTGATAAAAAGCTACTAATACAATGATGAGCACTCTGTCTTTCCAAATACACCAAAAAATCGCGCAAAACATTCACTAAATATTCGGTCGATATCCGATTTGGCGAAACCAAAGGTTGTATTTGATAGCGCAAATCTGCATCAGGTAATCGAGCCAAAGCAATTGCGGTTCTTGCGTTTGATGAATGCGCTAATTGCGCGTATTGCCATGATTCCAAATCTTTGATTTTAGCCAATTGTAAGGTGGCTTTTGTTCGGATTAAATGACTATCCGCTTTTGTTAAGCTGAGCAATCGCCGGGCGTAAGCGAATTTTAACGCTTTCCATTGCTTAATAAAGAAAGATTCCTCCGAATTTGGTACTTTAATCCAACGAGCGGCGTCGATTGTGATTGCATAAACGTTTTCGTCGACGCCTTTCGGCTCGATTATGTGTAAAATGAATGGGTCGAAAGCTCCGTTGAGTATTTCTCGCGTTTTTTTCACTTGCAAAGAGACCCAAATTGCTCTAAAAACGAATTAAATTGTGATAAGTTTGGAATGATTTTGAGGTTAATTTTTGACATAACCTCAATTTATTTTTTTTTAATTATAATCGTGTTGTTACATACAAAGAGCTCATAGAAAGAAACCCGACGAATTTGATTTTTCTCTTTGTAAACGGGGTAAGCGGCATTTAAATTCCATAAATCTTATTAAAAAAGGTAAAAAAACAAATTTTGTAAACGTCAAAAACACATGCGTTGTGTCAGATTTTCCCCTAAATTCGTTGCCAACTTAATTTGAATTTGAAAGTTTTATTTCGCGATTATTAAGCGGGAAAGGGGCAGTTTTAACGGGGGATTATTAAGGTTGATTTTGAAAGTGATTAGTTACATTTTGACGTGAAATAGATTGAAATCGATATTGATTGTTGGGATTTAGTATCTGGTTCGAACCAGTTCGGAGCCGCAAAAAGTAACTGTTCACGGCGGCGCCATTTTGCTTGCGGTCAACACGCGTTTTCCTATATAGTTTTCGGACGGTAGTTTTTAAAATAGTTTTTATTAGTTATGTCAAACGAGGAAACGTCCGCCGACCGAAACGTCGAAATATGGAAGATAAAGAAGTTAATAAAGAGCTTGGAATTGGCGAGAGGGTGAGTGCCCCCATTCGTATCCATACGGTCACACGTCACCTAACACTATCTTTTATGGTTTTTCTTGGCGAATCTTGTAGGAATGGGACGAGTATGATCTCTCTAATTATCCCGCCGAAAGATCAGATATCGCGTGTCAGTAAAATGCTGGCCGATGAATTTGGTACCGCCTCTAATATCAAGTCCCGGGTCAATCGGCTTTCCGTCTTAGGTGCTATTACCTCAGTACAACACCGGCTGAAATTATACACTAAAGGTAACTCCTATTTCCTTGTTTTAATCTATGTGATAATTTTTTAAAATGTAAGTTAACCCTTTTTAAATACCAAATTAAATTTTCGATTTTGCAGTAAATATAAAGAAATAATTTAATTAAAATAGACGATAATGTACCTTTTAGGATTAAATATAAGAAATTTAAATCAAAATTAAATGACAGGTGACATTTCTGATCTCCATGACAACCAATGCTACATATCTGTCACCTGTCATATTTATAAATCGGAAAATTTCTTCGAAATAATTTTTAATCACTTCATTTTCTGTATTAATTTAAGATTATTTCATATTAATTATTATAAATATTAATAAATTTTAAGCTAAAACAATAATCTTATAACATGGAGGAGCTATTATAATAACGAGATTAAAATTGTTTTGAAAAATTGATAACGCGGAATAACACTGATTCTGAAAGTTTAGGGCATTTTTGGGCTGTTAAATAAGAAAATAATGTTTCTGTTGAATTAACTCCCCTTTTCAAGTTTTAATAAGCTTGGAGTATATTTTAAAATTATGAAATCATACAAAGAATAATAAAAGTCATGAGAAGTGAGAGTGATTCATCAATTTTTGTTATTATTTTCGTTATATGGTACAGATAGTGTGCTAATAATGTGAGGTTTCGAAGAATTTAAACAATTGTTAAAACTGGTTACACCTTTTTTATCAAAAAACCAAATAAAGGTGCAATTTCACCATCTGAAAGGTTGATAATAACGATAATAACCCTACAGTAAGACAACATCATATTACTTATACTTTACTTTCAAAGCATCTAAGTGTAGGAAATTTTAATTTTAAACTTGCTACTGTATTTATTTGGTAATCAAGATTTCCTGAAGTAAGTGAAGTCTTGTATACCATCTTAAAGGGTAATAAATACTTCAAGTTATAAAATTAAAAATCAATTGGAATGATTCACAATGAATCATTCTAGATAAATTAAATCGAAGTAAAATTATGTAATGTTAATTTTGCACTGAACCACTACAACCTTTGAATTGTCAATTTCGTGTTAACACATCAACTCCAGGGCTTTGCCCGCAAGCGGCCTCAGCGATTTGAGGCGAAGTCGTTCGGTACAGATCTTGGTTGAGATACAAAATCGTTCATAAGATGAGATTTATACTCAAATCGCCGAGATTGCTTACGGCCGAGACGCTACAACCTTTAAATTGTCGATTTCGTATTAATACATCGACTCTAAGGCCTCGCCCGCAAGCGACCTCGGCGATTTGAGGCGAAATCGTTCGGTACAGATCTTGGTTAAGATACAAAATCGTTCATAAGACAAGTTTTATACTCAAATCGCCGAGATTGCTTGCTGCCGAGGCCCTACAATCTTTGCATTGTCAATTTCGTGTTAACACATCAACTGCAGGGCCTCGTCCGCAAGCAACCTCGGCGATTTGAGGCGAAATCGTTCACTACAGGTCTTAGTTGAGATACCAAATTGTTCATAAAATGAGTTTTAGATTCATATCGCTGAGATTGCTTCCAGCTGAGGCGCTACAATCTTTACATTGTCAATTTCGTGTTAACACATCAAGTCCAACGCCTCGCCCGCAAGCGACCTCGGCGATTTAAGGCGAAATCGCTCATTACAGGTCTTGGTTGAGATACCAAATTGTTGATAAGATGGGATTTATACTCAAATCGGCGAGGTCGCTTGCGGGCGAGGCCCTGCAATCTTTACATTGTCAATTTCGTGTTAACACATCAAGACCAGCGCCTCGCCCGCAAGCGACCTCGGCGATTTGAGGCGAAATCGTTCATTACAGGTCTTGGTTGAGATACCAAATTGTTCATAAGATGAGTTTTAGACTCAAATCGCTGAGATTGCTTACCGCTTAGGCGCTACAACCTTTGCATTGTCAATTTCGTGTTAACACATCAACTCCAGGGCCTCGCCTGTAAGCGACCTCGGTAATTTGAGGCGAAATCGTTCATTACAGGTCTTAGTTGAAATACCAAATCGTTCATAAGATGAGTTTTAGACTCAAATCGCTGAGATTGCTTACCGCTGAGGCGCTACAACCTTTGCATTGTCAATTTCGTGTTAACACATCAACTCCAGGGCCTCGCCCGCAAGCGACCTCGGCGATTTGATGCGAAATCGTTCATTACAGGTCTTGGTTGAGGTACCAAATCGTTCACAAGATGAGTGTTAGACTCAAATCGCCGAGATTGCTTACGGCCGAGGCGCTACAATCTTTGCATTGTCTATTTCGTGTTCACACATCAACTCCAGGGCCTCGGCCGCAAGCGACCTCGCCGATTTGAGACGAAATCGTTCATTACAGGTTTTGGTTGAGATACCAAATTGTTCATAAGATGAGATTTATACTCAAATCACCGAGATTGCTTACGGCCGAGGCGCTTCAACCTTTAAATTGTCGATTTCGCATTAACACATCAACTCTAAGGCCTCGCCCGCAAGCGACCTCGGCGATTTGAGGCGAAATCGTTCATTACAGGTCTTAGTTGAGATACCAAATTGTTCATAAAATGAGTTTTAGATTCATATCGCTGAGATTGCTTACCGCTGAGGCGCTACAACCTTTGCATTGTCAATTTCGTGTTAACACATCAAGTCCAACGCCTCGCCCGCAAGCGACCTCGGCGATTTAAGGCGAAATCGCTCATTACAAGTCTTGGTTGAGATACCAAATTGTTCATAAGATGGGATTTATACTCAAATCGGCGAGGTCGCTTGCGGGCAAGGCCCTGCAATCTTTGCATTGTCAATTTCGTGTTAACACATCAACTCCAGGGCCTCGGCCGCAAGCGACCTCGGCGATTTGAGGCGAAATCGTTCATTACAGGTTCATCACCGAGATTGCTTACAGCCGAGGCGCTTCAACCTATAAATTGTCGATTTCGCATTAACACATCAACTCTAAGGCCTCGAAATCGTTCATCACAGGTCTTGATTGAGATACCAAATCGTTCATAAGATGAGATTTATACTCAAATCGCCGAGATTGCTTACGGCCGAGACGCTACAACCTTTAAATTGTCGATTTCGTATTAATACATCGACTCTAAGGCCTCGCCCGCAAGCGACCTCGGCAATTTGAGGCGAAATCGATCATTACAGGTCGTTTATTTTTAGAATTTCTTAAAGGTAATATAATAATTTAATTAACGCAAATTTGGAATTTAATTTCTAGTACCTCCAAACGGTTTGGTAATTTATTGCGGAACAATCGTAACGGACGAAGGCAAAGAAAAAAAAGTAAACATCGATTTCGAACCGTTCAAACCCATAAACACCTCTCTATACCTTTGCGACAACAAATTCCACACCGAAGCCCTAACTGCCCTATTGGCCGACGACAACAAATTCGGTTTCATCGTCATGGACGGTAACGGAGCCCTTTTCGGCACGCTTCAAGGCAACACCCGCGAAGTCCTGCACAAATTCACCGTCGACCTACCGAAGAAGCACGGAAGAGGAGGTCAATCCGCGCTGCGTTTCGCGCGTTTACGTATGGAAAAACGACACAATTACGTCCGGAAAGTAGCGGAAGTTGCCACACAATTATTTATTACCAACGATAAACCGAATATCGCCGGGTTGATTTTAGCCGGAAGTGCCGATTTTAAAACGGAATTGAGTCAATCCGATATGTTTGATCCGGTAAGATATAAATAACTCGTTAAATTATTAACAAAAATTAACAAAAAAATTTTTTGTATTAGAGACTTCAAGCAAAAGTGATAAAATTGGTCGATGTATCCTATGGCGGTGAAAACGGGTTTAATCAAGCGATAGAATTAGCGGCGGAGTCGCTTCAAAACGTTAAATTTATCCAGGAGAAAAAATTAATCGGGAGATATTTCGACGAGATTAGCCAAGATACGGGGAAGTATTGTTTCGGCGTTGAGGATACGCTGAAAGGCTTGGAATTGGGTTCGGTTGAAACGCTGATTTGTTGGGAGAACTTGGACATTCAAAGGTACGTTTTGAAGAATCACACGGCCGGGACGGAAACTGTGTTACATCTAACCCCTGAGCAAGAAAAGGATAAATCGCATTTCACCGATAAAGATGTAAATTAATTTGATTTGTTTTATTAATTTTTTTAATAAAAAAAATGATTTGATTTAGAGTGGAGTTGAATTGGAATTGGTCGAATGTCAGCCTTTGCTTGAATGGTTGGCGAATAATTATAAAAATTTTGGTGCTACCCTCGAAATAATCACGGATAAATCGCAGGAAGGATCGCAATTTGTTCGGGGTTTCGGTGGAATCGGAGGTGAGTTGGAAAATCGTCGATTTTCGCGGTGATTTTTTCCTTTTTCACCTGTTACTAACACGATCGACCTTCTCTGTGGGTTATTTTTACTGTTCATGCTGCTTTTTGGCCGGCATAAATCTCTCAGGCATTCTACGGTACAAAGTGGACTTTCAATCGTTGCAAGCCGACGAGCCCCTCGACGACGTGGACCTGGACGATTACTAAAAGTCATAAATAAAGAAACCTGTGTGTGTATATCGTCCGGGTTTCGTTCGTCGTGGTCCACAATTTTTTTTCAAGGTATTTTTATTCTATGAGAGTGTTTCAAAGTGTTTTCTTTTCTTTTTTATTCTTTTTTTTTATTTTCTTTTAATTTTCCGTTATTTCATTTTCTTGTGTATTTAAATCTTAGAAAAAAGTCTGAAATTAAAAGATTTATTTATAGTAATGTATAGAAAAAATTTTTTGCATGTTAATTGATGCATGTAGTGTTCGTTTTGTTCCTAAATTAAATTACAGCTTGGCAAATCTATCTTACATTATCAATTACCTCACAAATTTTAAATTTAGTCAAGTATTTGATTGAGAAAAATGTTGCCAAATTGTAATTTTTATTTTTTTTAATATAATAATACAAATATTTTATAAACATCTTAAATTTTTGCAGGATTATTAAGATACAAAGTGGATTTCCAAAGTATGCAATTAGATGAACTGGACAATGGCGACGATTTTGACTTAGACGATTATTAAGAAGCGTTCAACAACAATAAAAATAAATAACAAAGTAAAAGCAGGAAAAAAAGGCGAGAAAAACTATAAATTAAGATACATAGAAAAAAAATTAAAATAAAATACGTGCCCACGCAGTTCCGACATTAAAGTTCTCTATTAAAAGCAAATTTACAAACCTTACTTAAATTAATTAAAAAAAACCAACTCAAAAATTGAAAAGAAACGATTAAAAAAAAAGGAAAAGAAAAAATATTTTTGTTATCACACAAAAATAGAAAGAATTTAATAAAAAGAGATGATGTGCGGACGGGGGAGGGCAAAGGACTACTTAAATTTTAAATTTAAATTAAAAAAATAATGAAAATGAAAAAACCGCGAGGTGCCGGACTCCAAAAGTGCAGTGTTCCCTTTTCCTTTCGTTTATTTTTTTTATCTTGTATTTTTGCTCACAGTAGAAGAGAAAAAAGTGATTAGTTGATGTAAAAAATGTTGCGAAATGAAATTTGTACAAACTTGAGTTTCTTCTTCTTCGTTTTTTTGAAACAAATTCTAAATCTTTTTCTAATTGAAACTTAATCTCAAATAAAAATTACAGTAGTGACCTGAGATGCTAAAAACGAAACTGAAAATTAAATTTTTTCAGAAAAAAAATGAAAAAATAAAATCTTTGATATTTCTCAATTTTTTTTAATATTTAAATATGTAATGAAATAAATAATATTTCGTCTATGTCAAAAAATTCCAGATATTTTCTTAATTAAGTATTAAATTTTTAATGAATTAAAGGAAAGCTCATTAATTTTTGTTCCAGGGAAATAAATAGTGAATAAATGGAAATCAATTTAAAAATTATCACTTGGTTTTCACTCTTATATATTTTTTTTTGTATAAAAAGAATTAAAATAAATACTATCTGTATTTATTACTATAGCAATTAATTGACTTGTTTCCCCTTTTTGTATAAAATGATATACAATTTTATAAAATATACATATTACAAATTTAATTTAAAAAAATTTGTTTTTTTTTCTATAACCAATTCCTTTTAATTAAAATAATTATCTTATTTATAATTTTTTTTGGTACTATTGTTTTTATACTTTTTTTCTGATTGCGCCTTGTACCTCCATGAAAGTTGCAGGAATTGTGTGGTGGTCAATGTTTGTTGCAGTTTATAATGGATAAAGTGAACAAAGGAGATTGTCTAAAATAGATGAAATAAATGCCATATTTATAATATGGCATTTATTAATATAATCATTTATATTAATAAATGATTGTATAATCATTTATTAATAACACCATATTTATATAATCATTTATTTTAGATGCCATTTATTTTATGGCATCTAAAATAAATGCCATATGAGGCACTGGATTTGAAATATCCACAAAAAATCGTCCATTTCGGAAGAATATAGCGCCCCGCCCGCAAGCGACCTCGGCGGAGTGAGAATAAAATCGTCTTATAGGAGACTATATTTTTACTGAGATATATAAGGAACGATTTCGCTTCAAATCGCCGAGGTCGCTTGCGGGCGAGGCGCTGGATATTAAATTTTAACACAAAATCGTTCATTTTGGAAGATTGTAGCGCCTCGCCCGCAAACGACCTCGGTGAAGTGTGAATAAAATCGTTTTATAGAAGACTTTAAATATTTACTAAGGAACGATTTTGCCTCAAATCGCCGAGGTCGCTTGCGGACGAGGCGCTGGACTTGAAATATCCACAAAAAATCGTCCATTTCAGCGGAAAAACAGCAAAATCTAGAGCGTTTAAAAATGTATATCCAAATGTAATGCCAGTGTATTACAAAAACCAGAGAAGTGCTTGGATGGACTCAGAATTATTTAAATGTTGGTTTATTGAAAAATTTGTGCCAACAGTCGCTAAATTTTTGAAGAAATGTGGTCGACCAATTAAAGCTTTATTATTGATCGACACCTTTCCGAAGAAGCTCTTAAATTCCAGCCATTGGATCAAGGTGTTCTGGAAAATTTGAAAAGAAACTACCGGAAATGTTTGTTGCAGTTTATACTGGATAAAGTGGACGAAGAAGATTTAAATGACTGTCTAAAACAGATGTAATATATTGGATTTCGGACGCTTGGAATAATGTGAAAGATTCCACTATACAAAAGTCGTGGAACAAAATTGTTGATGTTAGGCTCGAAGAAGATGTCGAAACTAAGGAAGAAGATAATTTGTATACACTTGCAGCACACATAAAAGGACTTGAAGAAGTTAATGCTTGGATACAATTGGAACGAAATGATAATGAAGAATTATCGAACCTAGTCTTAATTAATCTAACAACTGAGAGAAATGATGGTCACATTGACAGTGAAGATAGTGATAATTCTGATGAAAAGGAACCTACAGCAACGGATGTTCTTTTAATTAAAAGATGGAGAGACATTGCTGTAAAAAAAGCTATTTCAGTGTAAACATAAACAATTAACTATGGATTTCTTTCTTAATTCTTCAAATTAAATAATAAAAACAATTTTGTGCACTGAAAAACGATTTTTGTTCAACGGAAATTTCGATTATCCGAAACAAGGTTGGTCCCAACCGTTTACTGTATACACAAAAAATCGTCAATTTTGAGAGTCTAGCGCCTCGCCCGCAAGGAACTATCTTAAGTCTTATAGGAGACTATATATATTTACTAGGATATACAAGGAACAATTTCGTCTCAAATCGCCGAGGTTGCTTGCGGGCGAGGCGCTACATTCTTTCAAAATTAACGATTTTTTTTGTGGATATTTCAATTCCAGCGCCTCGCCCGCAAGCGACCTCGGCGATTTGAAGCGAAATCGTTCCTTGTATATCTTAGTAAATATGTAAAGTCTCCTATAAGACGTTTTATTCTCTCTGCGCCGAGGTCGCTTGCGGACGAGGCGCTACATTCTTCCAAAATTGACGATTTTTTGTGGATATTTCAACTCCAGCGCCTCGCCCGCAAGCGACCTCGGCGATTTGAAGCGAAATCGTTCCTTGTATATCTTAGTAAATATGTAAGGTCTTCTATAAGACGATTTATTCTCTCTTCGCCGAGGTCGCTTGCGCGCGAGGGGCAACATTTTTTCAAAATGGACGATTTTTTTGTGGATATTTCAACTCCAGCGCCTCGCCCGCAAGCGACCTCGGCGAAATGAAATTAAAATCGTCTTATAGGAGGCCTCATATATTTACTAAGATATACAAAGAACGAATTCGCTTCAAATCGCCGAGGTCGCTTGCGGGCGAGGCGCTACATCCTTTCAAAATTGACGATTTTTTGTGAATATTTCAACTCCAGTGCCTCGCTCGCAAGCGACCTCGGCGAAGTGAAATTAAAAACGTCTTATAGAAGACTTTATATATTTACTAAGATATACAAGGAACGATTTCGCTTGAAATCGCCGAGGTCGCTTGTGGGCGAGGCGCTACATTCTTTCAAAATGGACGATTTTTTGTGGATATTTCAACTCCAGCGCCTTGTCCACAAGCAACCTCAGCGATTTGAAACGAAATCGTTCCTTGTATATCTTAGTAAATATGTAAAGTCTCCTATAAGACGATTTATTCTCTCTTCGCCGAGGTCGTTTGCGGGCGAGGGGCTACATTCTTTCAAAAAGGACGATTTGTTGTGGATATTATGACTCCAGCGCCTCGCCCACAAGCGACCTGGGTGATTTGAAGCGAAATCGTTCCTTGTATATCTTAGTAAATATGTAAAGTCTCCTATAAGACGATTTATTCTCTCTTCGCCGAGGTCGTTTGCGGGCGAGGGGCTACATTCTTTCAAAAAGGACGATTTTTTGTGGATATTTTGACTCCAGCGCCTCGCCCGCAAGCGACCTGGGCGATTTGAAGCGAAATCGTTCCTTGTATATCTTAGTAAATATGTAAAGTCTCCTATAAGATGATTTATTCTCTCGTCGCCGAGGTCGTTTGCGGGCGAGGGGCTACATTCTTTCAAAAAGGACGATTTGTTGTGGATATTATGACTCCAACGCCTCGCCCACAAGCGATCTGGGTGATTTGAAGCGAAATCGTTCCTTGTATATCTTAGTAAATATGTAAAGTCTCCTATAAGATGATTTATTCTCTCGTCGCTGAGGTCGTTTGCGGGCGAGGGGCTACATTCTTTCAAAAAGGACGATTTGTTGTGGATATTTTGACTCCAGCGCCTCGCCCGCAAGCGACCTGGGCGATTTGAAGCGAAATCGTTCCTTGTATATCTTAGTAAATATGTAAAGTCTCCTATAAGACGATTTATTCTCTCTTCGCCGAGGTCGTTTGCGGGCGAGGGGCTACATTCTTTCAAAAAGGACGATTTTTTGTTGATATTTTAATTCCAGCGCCTCGCCCGCAAGCGACCTGGGCGATTTGAAGCGAAATCGTTCCTTGTATATCTTAGTGAATATGTAAAGTCTCCTATAAGACGATTTATTCTCTCTTCGCCGAGGTCGCTTGCGGGCGAGGGGCTACATTCTTCCAAAATTGACGATTTTTTGTGGATATTTCAACTCCAGTGATTTATTAAGATATACAAAGAACGAATTCGCTTCAAATCGCAGAGGTCGCTTGTGGGCGAGACAAAAAATCGTCAATTTTGGAAGAACGTAGCACTTCGGCGAAGTGAAAATAACATTCTTTCAAACTGGACGATTTTTTGTGGATATTTCAAATGTAGCAATTTGGGGCGAAATCGTTCATTACATGTCTCGGTTAAAGATGGTTAAAGCCACAACAATTTTTTGCTGCTTACACGAATGATTTAATACAAAAATCATATAAAAATTCGTACAAAATTGTAAATCTTAGAATTAATTAAGGTAAAAATACGGAATTTTTTGGAACGTATTTCAAATATTGATTGAAAGTGGTGTCCATAATCCCGCCTAAAACATCCTGAAATGGGGACTTAAGAATCCCGAATAAATCTCTCCAATTTTCGTTTAATAAGCGATTCGTTGCTTTACCTAAAATAGGTTTTTTATATAAATTTATTTTTTTTTATAATTTTTCAAACCTAAAACTTCATTTCCATTGAACAAATTTTGGAATTCAAATTCGGCTTCTGCTGGATTAAGAATCGTTTTTCCACCTTTAACCCCATAACGTTCGATTCCTTTCTTATCCATAAACGCACTCAATTTTGTTGTGTATATTATATCACAATTAGCTACAAAATAATTTTATTAATTAATTAACTCATCTGTACCATTTCGCTTTTACTAAAGTTAATCAACAACGGCCCGCTTCCTTTTATATTAGAGCCAAGGAATTTAATATCCATGTCATAATGAGTTATTGCATCCATATTAGGATCCAGAAATTTCAAGTAAAAATCTCCCGTTTCTTTATCAAAATTGGCATCTTCAACTTTCATTGTTCTAAACGCGGAATAATTAGCGTTTGATAATGTTATTTGGGCGCCATCGCCGAGTTTTATTGCAAGAAGTGGTACATAAGTTGGATAATTAATTAAAGGAGCTGCATTTTGGATTGAACGAACCAAGCAGTCTCTTAATTTTGGATCGGATAAGCCACATTTTTCTATGAAATTTGCTACAAAATTTCAAAATTAAATGATTATTATTAATAATATCAAAACTTACGAAACTCTTTCCCAAAACAGCTTGCAACCAAGCAAAGAAATGTAAAAACGATTTTAACCGACATCTCATTTGAAACTAAAACCCCTTCATGATGAGGTTCATCTTAAATATGTAGAAGGAATTTACTTTTTTTCTTTTTAATCTTTTTATCTTAATGTAATTGGGGCTTATAGGCAATTTGTTTGGGCTGGCCTTCGATGCAATCGTGATAAATGCATCTTTTTGTAGATTATTGCATATAAAAAGGTGAAGGTGGGTATAAAGAAGAAAATAATGGAAAATTTTTGAATCAATTCAAGGTCTTCAGGACTTCTTTATCTTACACTGAAAGGGTGCGTCAACATCTTAAAAGCAGGTTATTCACCTAAAAATGTTTTAAAAGTTGCCTCGTTTATGCCAGTTCCTTTTAAATATATACTTTTTTTTCAATCTAATTAAATTATATTAATTTTTAAAGAATCTGATAATCAGAAATCTTTCTTAATTTATTAATTTCGTTAAGAGAGGTCGCTCAAAAAACGATTTTTAAACCAAAAAATTACTAAATGACTAATTTAAACTATTCTTATCTTATTTATTGTTTATATTGCGATTTCAAAGAATACCAAGATGATTAATAAATCAAAAATAAACATACAAATTTTTTCGTGTCACAAAACTATAATTAGAGGACTCGTGCCCAAAAACTAAAAATATATGATATCGACGTCAGTAAACCGATTCAATGTAAATTCAAAATACCCCCACCCCAAAAAAAACGAAAAAGAATTTCTTATTAACATCAAGTTTTAAGTATTCATATTGTGCCATTCAAAAAAAAATTTCTAATCAAACATAAAGGTGTCCGTTACACGTCCAGGTGAAATTAGAATTAGAAATTGAAAGAAATTTTTGTTCGGTAAGCGATTTTTTCTGTTAAGTTTCGCGGTGTGTTTGTGTAAAAAAAAGACACGTGAAGGTTTAAATTTCAAGGTTTTCAGATTGTATTTAAATTTAAAACATAACAACTTTACCCGCCTCGATTTTTTTTTAAGAGTTCCAATCAATTTTCAGGAACGGGTTATTAATAAATCATTAATACTTTTTATTTTTTTGGTATAGTTTAAAGTACGCGTCGTTTTAAACCGTTATCTATTTAAAAAATGTGTGATAAAAAGACCCACGTTTAGATAGGCTAATATAAACGAAAATTTATGAAATCTATGTTTAATTTGTTGATTATTGTGTTGTTAACATATTCAAAAATTTTATGATTTAAGGTAAGAGTTTTAATATTTTTAATAATTACCTTTTTACTTCATCGCTTATTATCATTATGGAGAAATAAGTTAAAAAGGTTATATCCTGATTAATTTGTTACTAAACTCGGCGCAATTTTATCAAAAATCGTAATGTTGTAATAAATAATTAATAATGTGGTAATAATCCGCTAAGTTTGATTAAAATAATTAACATCTCGGAAAATTACAATCAATTTTAGTTCAATACGGGTTTTTATTATTATTATTATTACCTTTTTGAGGATGTCTTAACATAAAAAAATATTTCTATTTATATCGATTAAATCCAAATTATTCGTGATTTTGTATTAATTTTAATCATTATTACTAAAATTATTATTTTTATTACCTTTTGTTCCATTATTTATTACCATTGAGGATGTAATGATGATTAAGAATATAATAGTAATTAAGAATGTAAAAAATGTTAAATTTTGAATAATTTGATGGCGAACTCAGCGCATTTTGATCAAAAATTGTAAATGTTCTAATAAAAAAAGGTAATAATCCACCATTTTGCGTTTTGCCGTGGATTTATTGTAATAAATAATTAATAATGTGGTAATAACCCGTCAAGTTTGATTAAAATAATTATTATATCAGAAATTAACTTTTGCTTCGCTTAATATCAATTTTATTTCCATCCGGGCTTTTATTATTATTATTATTATTACCTTTTTGAAGATGTCTTAAAATACAAAGTATTTCAATTTATATCGATTAAATCCAAATTATTCGTGATTTTGTATTAATTTTAATCATTATTACTAAAATTATTATTTTTATTACCTTTTGTCCCATCTCTTATTACCATTGGGGATGTAATAATGATTAAGGATGTAATGGTAATTAAGGATGTAAAAAAATTTTAAATTTTGAATAAATTGATGACGAATTCACCGCATTTTGATCAAAAATTGTAAATGTTCTAATAAGAAAAGGTAATAATAAACCATTTTGCGTTTTGCCGGGCGTCTGTGGTAATAAATAGTTAATAATGTGGTAATAACCCGTCAAGTTTGATTAAAATAATTATTATGTCAGAAATTAACTTTTGCTTCGCTTAATATCAATTTTATTGCCATCCGGGCTTTTATTATTATTATTATTACCTTTTTGAAGATGTCTTAAAATACAAAGTATTTCAATTTATATCGATTAAATCCAAATTATTCGTGATTTTGTATTAATTTTAATCATTATTACTAAAATTATTATTTTTATTACCTTTTGTCCCATCTCTTATTACCATTGGGGATGTAATAATGATTAAGGATGTAATGGTAATTAAGGATGTAAAAAAATTTTAAATTTTGAATAAATTGATGGCGAATTCACCGCATTTTGATCAAAAATTGTAAATGTTCTAATAAGAAAAGGTAATAATAAACCATTTTGCGTTTTGCCGGGCGTCTGTGGTAATAAATAGTTAATAATGTGGTAATAACCCGTCAAGTTTGATTAAAATAATTATTATGTCAGAAATTAACTTTTGCTTCGCTTAATATCAATTTTATTTCCATCCGGGCTTTTATTATTATTATTATTACCTTTTTGAAGATGTCTTAAAATACAAAGTATTTCTATTTATATCGACTAAATCCAAATTATTCGTCATTTTGTATTAATTTTAATCATTATTACTAAAATTATTATTTTTATTACCTTTTGTCCCATCTCTTATTACCATTGGGGATGTAATAATGATTAAGGATGTAATGGTAATTAAGGATGTAAAAAAATTTTAAATTTTGAATAAATTGATGACGAATTCACCGCATTTTGATCAAAAATTGTAAATGTTCTAATAAGAAAAGGTAATAATAAACCATTTTGCGTTTTGCCGGGCGTCTGTGGTAATAAATAGTTAATAATGTGGTAATAACCCGTCAAGTTTGATTAAAATAATTATTATGTCAGAAATTAACTTTTGCTTCGCTTAATATCAATTTTATTGCCATCCGGGCTTTTATTATTATTATTATTACCTTTTTGAAGATGTCTTAAAATACAAGGTATTTCAATTTATATCGATTAAATTCAAATTATTCGTGATTTTGTATTAATTTTAATCATTATTACTAAAATTATTATTTTTATTACCTTTTGTCCCATCTCTTATTACCATTGGGGATGTAATAATGATTAAGGATGTAATGGTAATTAAGGATGTAAAAAAATTTTAAATTTTGAATAAATTGATGGCGAATTCACCGCATTTTGATCAAAAATTGTAAATGTTCTAATAAGAAAAGGTAATAATAAACCATTTTGCGTTTTGCCGGGCGTCTGTGGTAATAAATAGTTAATAATGTGGTAATAACCCGTCAAGTTTGATTAAAATAATTATTATGTCAGAAATTAACTTTTGCTTCGCTTAATATCAATTTTATTTCCATCCGGGCTTTTATTATTATTATTATTACCTTTTTGAAGATGTCTTAAAATACAAAGTATTTCTATTTATATCGACTAAATCCAAATTATTCGTCATTTTGTATTAATTTTAATCATTATTACTAAAATTATTATTTTTATTACCTTTTGTCCCATCTCTTATTACCATTGGGGATGTAATAATGATTAAGGATGTAATGGTAATTAAGGATGTAAAAAAATTTTAAATTTTGAATAAATTGATGGCGAATTCACCGCATTTTGATCAAAAATTGTAAATGTTCTAATAAGAAAAGGTAATAATAAACCATTTTGCGTTTTGCCGGGCGTCTGTGGTAATAAATAGTTAATAATGTGGTAATAACCCGTCAAGTTTGATTAAAATAATTATTATGTCAGAAATTAACTTTTGCTTCGCTTAATATCAATTTTATTTCCATCCGGGCTTTTATTATTATTATTATTACCTTTTTGAAGATGTCTTAAAATACAAAGTATTTCTATTTATATCGACTAAATCCAAATTATTCGTCATTTTGTATTAATTTTAATCATTATTACTAAAATTATTATTTTTATTACCTTTTGTCCCATCTCTTATTACCATTGGGGATGTAATAATGATTAAGGATGTAATGGTAATTAAGGATGTAAAAAAATTTTAAATTTTGAATAAATTGATGACGAATTCACCGCATTTTGATCAAAAATTGTAAATGTTCTAATAAGAAAAGGTAATAATAAACCATTTTGCGTTTTGCCGGGCGTCTGTGGTAATAAATAGTTAATAATGTGGTAATAACCCGTCAAGTTTGATTAAAATAATTATTATGTCAGAAATTAACTTTTGCTTCGCTTAATATCAATTTTATTGCCATCCGGGCTTTTATTATTATTATTATTACCTTTTTGAAGATGTCTTAAAATACAAGGTATTTCAATTTATATCGATTAAATTCAAATTATTCGTGATTTTGTATTAATTTTAATCATTATTACTAAAATTATTATTTTTATTACCTTTTGTCCCATCTCTTATTACCATTGGGGATGTAATAATGATTAAGGATGTAATGGTAATTAAGGATGTAAAAAAATTTTAAATTTTGAATAAATTGATGGCGAATTCACCGCATTTTGATCAAAAATTGTAAATGTTCTAATAAGAAAAGGTAATAATAAACCATTTTGCGTTTTGCCGGGCGTCTGTGGTAATAAATAGTTAATAATGTGGTAATAACCCGTCAAGTTTGATTAAAATAATTATTATGTCAGAAATTAACTTTTGCTTCGCTTAATATCAATTTTATTTCCATCCGGGCTTTTATTATTATTATTATTACCTTTTTGAAGATGTCTTAAAATACAAAGTATTTCTATTTATATCGACTAAATCCAAATTATTCGTCATTTTGTATTAATTTTAATCATTATTACTAAAATTATTATTTTTATTACCTTTTGTCCCATCTCTTATTACCATTGGGGATGTAATAATGATTAAGGATGTAATGGTAATTAAGGATGTAAAAAAATTTTAAATTTTGAATAAATTGATGACGAATTCACCGCATTTTGATCAAAAATTGTAAATGTTCTAATAAGAAAAGGTAATAATAAACCATTTTGCGTTTTGCCGGGCGTCTGTGGTAATAAATAGTTAATAATGTGGTAATAACCCGTCAAGTTTGATTAAAATAATTATTATGTCAGAAATTAACTTTTGCTTCGCTTAATATCAATTTTATTGCCATCCGGGCTTTTATTATTATTATTATTACCTTTTTGAAGATGTCTTAAAATACAAAGTATTTCAATTTATATCGATTAAATCCAAATTATTCGTGATTTTGTATTAATTTTAATCATTATTACTAAAATTATTATTTTTATTACCTTTTGTCCCATCGCTTATTACCATTGGGGATGTAATAATGATTAAGGATGTAATGGTAATTAAGGATGTAAAAAAATTTTAAATTTTGAATAAATTGATGGCGAATTCACCGCATTTTGATCAAAAATTGTAAATGTTCTAATAAGAAAAGGTAATAATAAACCATTTTGCGTTTTGCCGGGCGTCTGTGGTAATAAATAGTTAATAATGTGGTAATAACCCGTCAAGTTTGATTAAAATAATTATTATGTCAGAAATTAACTTTTGCTTCGCTTAATATCAATTTTATTTCCATCCGGGCTTTTATTATTATTATTATTACCTTTTTGAAGATGTCTTAAAATACAAAGTATTTCAATTTATATCGATTAAATCCAAATTATTCGTGATTTTGTATTAATTTTAATCATTATTACTAAAATTATTATTTTTATTACCTTTTGTCCCATCTCTTATTACCATTGGGGATGTAATAATGATTAAGGATGTAATGGTAGTTAAGGATGTAAAAAAATTTTAAATTTTGAATAAATTGATGACGAATTCACCGCATTTTGATCAAAAATTGTAAATGTTCTAATAAGAAAAGGTAATAATAAACCATTTTGCGTTTTGCCGGGCGTCTGTGGTAATAAATAGTTAATAATGTGGTAATAACCCGTCAAGTTTGATTAAAATAATTATTATGTCAGAAATTAACTTTTGCTTCGCTTTATATCAATTTTATTGCCATCCGGGCTTTTATTATTATTATTATTACCTTTTTGAAGATGTCTTAAAATACAAAGTATTTCAATTTATATCGATTAAATCCAAATTATTCGTGATTTTGTATTAATTTTAATCATTATTACTAAAATTATTATTTTTATTACCTTTTGTCCCATCTCTTATTACCATTGGGGATGTAATAATGATTAAGGATGTAATGGTAATTAAGGATGTAAAAAAATTTTAAATTTTGAATAAATTGATGGCGAATTCACCGCATTTTGATCAAAAATTGTAAATGTTCTAATAAGAAAAGGTAATAATAAACCATTTTGCGTTTTGCCGGGCGTCTGTGGTAATAAATAGTTAATAATGTGGTAATAACCCGTCAAGTTTGATTAAAATAATTATTATGTCAGAAATTAACTTTTGCTTCGCTTAATATCAATTTTATTTCCATCCGGGCTTTTATTATTATTATTATTACCTTTTTGAAGATGTCTTAAAATACAAAGTATTTCTATTTATATCGACTAAATCCAAATTATTCGTCATTTTGTATTAATTTTAATCATTATTACTAAAATTATTATTTTTATTACCTTTTGTCCCATCTCTTATTACCATTGGGGATGTAATAATGATTAAGGATGTAATGGTAATTAAGGATGTAAAAAAATTTTAAATTTTGAATAAATTGATGGCGAATTCACCGCATTTTGATCAAAAATTGTAAATGTTCTAATAAGAAAAGGTAATAATAAACCATTTTGCGTTTTGCCGGGCGTCTGTGGTAATAAATAGTTAATAATGTGGTAATAACCCGTCAAGTTTGATTAAAATAATTATTATGTCAGAAATTAACTTTTGCTTCGCTTAATATCAATTTTATTTCCATCCGGGCTTTTATTATTATTATTATTACCTTTTTGAAGATGTCTTAAAATACAAAGTATTTCTATTTATATCGACTAAATCCAAATTATTCGTCATTTTGTATTAATTTTAATCATTATTACTAAAATTATTATTTTTATTACCTTTTGTCCCATCTCTTATTACCATTGGGGATGTAATAATGATTAAGGATGTAATGGTAATTAAGGATGTAAAAAAATTTTAAATTTTGAATAAATTGATGACGAATTCACCGCATTTTGATCAAAAATTGTAAATGTTCTAATAAGAAAAGGTAATAATAAACCATTTTGCGTTTTGCCGGGCGTCTGTGGTAATAAATAGTTAATAATGTGGTAATAACCCGTCAAGTTTGATTAAAATAATTATTATGTCAGAAATTAACTTTTGCTTCGCTTAATATCAATTTTATTGCCATCCGGGCTTTTATTATTATTATTATTACCTTTTTGAAGATGTCTTAAAATACAAAGTATTTCAATTTATATCGATTAAATCCAAATTATTCGTGATTTTGTATTAATTTTAATCATTATTACTAAAATTATTATTTTTATTACCTTTTGTCCCATCTCTTATTACCATTGGGGATGTAATAATGATTAAGGATGTAATGGTAGTTAAGGATGTAAAAAAATTTTAAATTTTGAATAAATTGATGACGAATTCACCGCATTTTGATCAAAAATTGTAAATGTTCTAATAAGAAAAGGTAATAATAAACCATTTTGCGTTTTGCCGGGCGTCTGTGGTAATAAATAGTTAATAATGTGGTAATAACCCGTCAAGTTTGATTAAAATAATTATTATGTCAGAAATTAACTTTTGCTTCGCTTTATATCAATTTTATTGCCATCCGGGCTTTTATTATTATTATTATTACCTTTTTGAAGATGTCTTAAAATACAAAGTATTTCAATTTATATCGATTAAATCCAAATTATTCGTGATTTTGTATTAATTTTAATCATTATTACTAAAATTATTATTTTTATTACCTTTTGTCCCATCTCTTATTACCATTGGGGATGTAATAATGATTAAGGATGTAATGGTAGTTAAGGATGTAAAAAAATTTTAAATTTTGAATAAATTGATGACGAATTCACCGCATTTTGATCAAAAATTGTAAATGTTCTAATAAGAAAAGGTAATAATAAACCATTTTGCGTTTTGCCGGGCGTCTGTGGTAATAAATAGTTAATAATGTGGTAATAACCCGTCAAGTTTGATTAAAATAATTATTATGTCAGAAATTAACTTTTGCTTCGCTTTATATCAATTTTATTGCCATCCGGGCTTTTATTATTATTATTATTACCTTTTTAAAGATGTCTTAAAATACAAAGTATTTCAATTTATATCGATTAAATCCAAATTATTCGTGATTTTGTATTAATTTTAATCATTATTACTAAAATTATTATTTTTATTACCTTTTGTCCCATCTCTTATTACCATTGGGGATGTAATAATGATTAAGGATGTAATGGTAATTAAGGATGTAAAAAAATTTTAAATTTTGAATAAATTGATGGCGAATTCACCGCATTTTGATCAAAAATTGTAAATGTTCTAATAAGAAAAGGTAATAATAAACCATTTTGCGTTTTGCCGGGCGTCTGTGGTAATAAATAGTTAATAATGTGGTAATAACCCGTCAAGTTTGATTAAAATAATTATTATGTCAGAAATTAACTTTTGCTTCGCTTAATATCAATTTTATTTCCATCCGGGCTTTTATTATTATTATTATTACCTTTTTGAAGATGTCTTAAAATACAAAGTATTTCTATTTATATCGACTAAATCCAAATTATTCGTCATTTTGTATTAATTTTAATCATTATTACTAAAATTATTATTTTTATTACCTTTTTATCCCATCATTTATTACCATTGGAGATGTAATGATGATTAAGAATGTAATGGAAATTAAGGATGTAAAAAAATTTTCAATTTTAAATGATCTTATGGCGAACTCGGCGCAATTTGATCAAAGATTGTAAATGTTCTAATAAAAAAAGGTAATAATCCACCATTTTGCGTTTTGCCGGGCGTCTATGGTAATAAATAATTAATAATATGGTAATAATCCTCCAAGTTTGATTAAAATAATTATTATCTCGAAAATTAACCTTTCCTTCGTTTAAAATCAATTTTATTTTAATCCGGAAAAATTTTATTATTATTATTATTATTACCTTTTTGAGGATGTCTTAAAATACAAAATATTTCTATTTATATCGACCAAATCCATTTAGTACCAAATTATTTGTGATTTTGTATTAATTTGAATCATTATTACTAAAATTATTATTTTGATTACCTTTTTACCCCATCACTTATTACCAGTGAGGGTGTAATGATAATTAAGTATGTAATAGCCCAATAAAATTTTAAACCCTGAATAATCTGGTGGCGAACTCTACTTCAACTAAATATTAAAGGTGTTTTTATTTAATTTTGTACTTTTTATTAAGATGATTTTTTTTGTTATAGTTCTTCCGGTTTCAGCCCTGTTTAGGGCATCTTCAGGAATTTTCAAGCACTGTTGATCTTCAGATTATTTAAAATCTATTCAAAATTTGTTAGTTTTACTAAAATAAAAATTAAAAATAATAATGGGGCTTAATAATAATAAAAATTAAAATAAAACACGCCATTATAAAACCAGCAAATTTTGAATAGATTTTGAATAATCTGAAGATCAACATATACGTGCTCGAAAGTTCCTGAAGATGCCCTAAACAGGGCCGAAACTGGTAGAACTATAGCAAATAAAATTCGCCTTAATAAAAAGTACAAAATTAAATAACAATATCTTTAAAATATTGAAATAACCAATAAATATTAATTATTTTCTTAAATAATGAAATGAATAATTAAATAAAATTTCAAATTTCCCGCCACTTTCATAATAATCACCCGATCGGTTTCGGCCTTGCTTTTTGACACATGACACATAACCTAATTTTCCGTGATTTTCCGTTTCTGTCAAGTCGAGCCATTACGAACCATTTTTTCCTGATAATTTACACAACACAACGGACGACGATGACGTGAATACAGTTCGTCGCGCAACTTTCGACGTTCACACTATCCGCGAACGCGTTCTCGCTCGTTATACCCGATTTTTAGCGCCCCATTCCATACAAAACTTACTAAACACAATGTCACAAGGTAAGAAGTGGCCCCCCAACATCCTTTTCAAAATAAATTC
This sequence comes from Onthophagus sagittarius, assembly GCA_036711965.1. Classification (NCBI taxonomy): domain Eukaryota; kingdom Metazoa; phylum Arthropoda; class Insecta; order Coleoptera; family Scarabaeidae; genus Onthophagus; species Onthophagus sagittarius. The sequence goes on along the minus strand of JASERS010000010.1, from coordinate 16,054,198 downwards.
TTTTATACTTGTTTTCTTTTTTAATTGATTAATTAGAATTTTTTTTTTATTAAAGTGTTTTGGAGTTGTTTCGATGGCCCTGCACAGTTGTAAAGGTTGTCTTAGAACTCGTATAGCTAGAATGGCTGATAAACGCAAAGAAATCCCCATGGAGGTGACTGTTAATGGTGAAATTGGAAACGGATTTTCAACAGATAGTCCTAGTAAGTTACTAATTCTTATTAATTTTTTAATTTTTAAAAATGTATCATTTTAGTGATGCCATGGTTTGGAATGGATATCGGGGGCACATTATGCAAATTGGTTTACTTTGAGCCAAAGGACATTACAAAAGATGAATTAGACTCGGAAGTTGAGACATTAAGAAACATCAGGAGATATTTAACCAGGAATTCAGCCTACGGAAAGTCAGGTCATCGCGATACACATCTTCAGGTAGGCTTTTTTTGGAAAATATAAAAACCAGGTCACATATTTGAACTTTGTAACGAACTTTGATCCAAGTTATAACGTTTTGCATTGCATATTTATGTTTAGTGAACTTTGTATTTGCCTCGAAGATCTGTTACTTTTCGACCTTTCGGATTAGTATTCAAGTGTTCATTTCCTGAAAAAAAAAATTGTATTTGTATTTAAATTTTTCATAAAGTGAAGTGATCTCACTTTTATATGGATTTTTTATTTGTTAATTAAAACTGAATATTCCATATTAAAATCTACCATAATCTAAAATAATAGAAGCCAAATAAAAAAAGAGAATCATAACAGAAAAGAAGAGATGGTAAATTTTAGATTCCTTATTCTTTGAGAGTGCTAAAGCTACCACAAAATTTAAAGTTAAAGGAGACCTTAAAATTCGTACTCTTCATGAATACCCAGCTCAAACTAAGAACTGGTCTTGACACATTTATGAAAATGATTAATAGCAGCCAAAATGATAAGATTAAGATTAAATCAATGTACTTGAGCATATTTCAGATTAGAAGCTTGATAAAGGAAAAAGATTTGTGCTAGAAAAAGGTGAAGAAACTTTGAAGAGAAATTCTGAGACTTAAAGGAGAATCTGTGAGGTTGTATTTAGAAAAACAGTTAAAAAATTTCTACTCTATCTAATCTTTTCCTAAGAATATTAAGTATTCCAGGAATAATATCGAATTTACAGAAACGATTTATAACATAAAAATAATATCTATCCTATTGCTAACAATATCTAGGCGTTATAACAATAAATTATTGTTTTTAACAAGATTTTGCTTTCTGAAAACAACCTCTCATGTTCTAGAAAAATTTTTTTTTCTCTTTTGGTAAAAATATCTGGTTTTCTGGTTACAATGTAAAGTCTTTGAAAACAATCCTAACCTTCTGGTAGCAATATTTACGCTTTTGGAAATAATATAACCTTTCTATAAGCAGTTTTTTGTACTCCATGTCAAATTTTTTGAAACTATTTGTGACCAGGAAACATCGTTTAGCATCATAAATAATATGTTGCCTTTTGCTAGAGATGTGCAAATTACGTGAGTCATCGTGAGCGGTCACCAATTTTTGTACCACTCACGTGAATGTGCGTGATCGTGAGCAACTTTGTTTTCGACGGGACCTAACTAAACCCAATTTTTTTTAGAGGGAATTAGGAAATTTGCTTGCAGACACCCGGCCTAAGATATCAAAAATACTTTTCACATCTTTTCCGGCTCCATTGCTATTACTATCGCTGCCCAATTCGCATCTATGGAATTAGGATGAAACTTCCATGACATCACCTTTGTTTGTTCTCAATACGCTGCTGGCAGACGGTTATAATGACATTCTCGTAACTTCTCCTAAGGGTTACACCTTTCTTCAGAAAGAAGATTCTGCTGCCCAACGTTTCTGGATGAGGGAGAGGCTCCCTCATCCTCCATTTTCCTTATGTCTTCTCCAATTTCCTCAGTTGACAGTAGGGGTATTATGTATTTCCTTCATTTTCATTATTACTGTAACCATGTCCCTTACTGCGTTCCAATTTTCTTTGGTTTCAAGCATTGTCCTGGTCATGATTCCCTTATTCAGCGTATGTCCGCATTCTCGTTCGCAATTTAGTCTTTGTTCGGAAAATTCTTCGCATTTAAACAGAGTATGTTCTACCGTATCTCTATTTCCGCAAAACCAACATTCCTCAGACTCCGCTTTTTTAATCTTGTACAAATACCTTCCGAACAAACCATGTCCATTTAACGCCTGTGCAAGGTAGAAATCCACCTCCCCCATTTTCTTGCTATCTCTCTTGCCAAACATTCAATAACGACTATCTACATCGTCTTTTTGACTCCTTTCCTGGGTTGTACAGTTCCGTTCTCTCCTGCACCAATAAATCCATTGGAGGTAATCCCGCGATGACCTGGATGGCCTCCGCTAGAGCGGTCATATACGCCGATGATATGCCTATCCCTAATTTCCGGTTAACTCTTTGCCATATTGGTGCAGCATATAAGATTACTGACGTTACTGTTGATGCCAGCAAACGTCTTTTCCTTTGTTTTGGTCCTTCCAATTTTGAAATCAGTCTTAAAATCAAAATACACATTACCTACATGTGCCTTCGTCACTTCCACTACATGTCTAGTCATTGTCATATATTTATTTATATTACCTTTTCCACACTCTGCACCAACATTTCATTTATCTTTAGATCTAAAGTTTTCAACTTTCTTCTTCCTTGTAGTAACAGAATAATAATAACCAAACCCAACCTGCGTTTACCAGTCTGCGTACAGACACCCGGCCTAAGATGTCAAGCGGCCGGATAGTGACGGGTTGGGATATGTACCCCGACCGTCTAAAACCCTTCCCCCTCTCTTCCTGGAACCGCTCGTCAGGGCATTTCATCAGTGAAATATTCCATTTACTTACTGCGTAACATTTGCTTCAATATCTCTCTCATGCTGTTCTTTTTTCTTCATAATCGTTGTAATCATATCACTTACTGCAGCCCATTTATCCTCATGTTCGAGCATTATATTAATCATATTGTCTTTTGTTAATTTTTGTCCACATGTCTCTTCACATTGGAGTCTTTCAAAACTAAAAGCTTCACAATGGAACAATGTATGTTCTGCTGTGTCCACGTTCTGACAAAACCAACATTCGACCGTGTCACTCTTTTTTATATCGTGCAGATATTTCCTAAAAATCCCATGTCCAGTCAGCACTTGAGTCATGTAATAATCCGTTTCCCCCCAACTTCTCGTAATCCAGGGTTCTATATCAGGAACTAAAGTTCTTGTCCATCCTTCGTACCTTCTCCATTTTGTCTGCCAGCTACTCATTAATCGTTCCCTACACTCATATCTTGCCGCTTTTCCACTGACGTACAGTTCTGTCCTTTCTTGTATTTTTAAGTCCAAGGGTGGGAGTCCTGCGATCACCTGTATCGCTTCCGCGGATACCGTCCTATAAGCTGCAGAAATACCTATGGCTAATTTTCTGTTTATTCTAGTTAATAGGTTCTGATATCGCTTGTGTTTTAGGCATCTTTGCCACGTTGGTGACGCGTATAGGATTACTGATGTGACCGCTGTTGATAACAAACCTTCTTTTCCTTGCTCTTGGTCCCCCTATGTTTGGCATCAGCCTCATGAGCAGGTTGCACATATACGTCGCTTTATTTACTGTTTCTACTACGTGTTTCGTCATAGTCATGTCTTTGTTCAGAAACACTCCTAAATATTTAACTTTGTCTGAACTTTCAATGTCTACTCCGTTTATTTGTAAGTGGAGGGTCTTTAGTTTCCTTCGGCCTTGTAGGAGAACCATTTCAGTTTTATGGGTCGCAGTCTTTAGTCCCATTTCATTTAGTTTGTCAATCACCTGCTGTACGGCGTAGGTTGCTTTATCCTCTAATTGTGTGGGGTCTTTGGCTTTTATTACAAGAGCAAGGTCGTCTGCGTATGCTATTAATTTGACTCCGGATTCAAAATTTGTTCTTAGGATCTTATCATAGAATATGTTCCATAACATTGGTCCCAATAAAGAACCCTGCGGTACCCCACGTATGACTTGGTACTTTTTACCAAACCCAACCCGACCTAACCAAACCTAACTCAACCTTTTTTTATTATAGAGGGGATTGTGGTCAGATAGTGACGGGTTAAAGAAGTCTTCGACCGTCTAAAATCCTTCCCCCTCCGTTTCCGGAACCGCCCGTTAGTTCATTACTTCGGGGAATAAAAAATAAAATACAAATTTATGCATTATTTAATATATCACATTCTTCATTTCCAACTAATTCCAGGAGGCTTTCCTTAAATTTCATTATTTTTACAACCATCTCGTGCACAGTATTGCACAAATCTTCTAATTCTAACATCACTTTCACTCTATTTTCTCGGTTGATCACATTTTCTTTCACTATTAAACTTTTCACAAACAAATAGTGTATGTTCCACTGTATCTATGTTTTCACAAACTCAGTTTCCTATTTTTTAATGTTACATAAATAATTTTTAAACATTTCGTGACCAGACAAAACATAAGTCAAGTAAAGTTAAGTTCGTCCCACTTTTATCGAATCATGGTTCTATTTCCAGGATAAGATTTTTTGTTCATCCCTCATATAGATTCCATCATTTCTGTCAGACCTTCAATAACCCAACCCAACCATGCAATAATAACCAACCCAACCCATAACATTCCAACTTTATACTATCATTCATATTGAATAGTATAATTTTGGAGTTCAATCCAACCTAACCAACTCAACCCAACTTAACCAAACCGAACGTTGATTTTTTGGAATTATTCCGAGATTTTTTCTTTTATAATTGGATTGAGTTGAGCTTTAACTTCAATATAAGGGATGGTATGAAGGTTTTCTTCTAATGTTGAGTTGGGTAGAGCTCCTACTTCAAATTATTAAGTATGAAATTGAAGCTTAATCCAATCCAAATATAGAAAAAAAAAACAGAATCTTTTGATTTGATCTTTTGAGAATGCTTTTGGAGTTCAATCCAACCTAACCAAACTCAACCCAAGTTAACCAAACCGAACGTTCAACCTAACCCAACCCATAACATTCCTCATATTGAAATATATAGTTTATTGATGGTGAGTTTATTGATTTTTTAGAAATATTCCGAGATTTTTTCTTTTATAATTGGATTGAGTTGAGCTCTAACTTCAATATGAGGGATAGTATGAAGGTTTTCTTCTATGGTTGAGTTGGGTTGAGCTGCTACTTCAAATTATTAAGTATGAAATTGAAGCTTAATCCAATCCAAATATAGAAAAAAAATACAGAATCTTTTGATTTGATCTTTTGAGAATGATTTTGGAGTTCAATCCAACCTAACCAAACTCAACCCAAGTTAACCAAACCGAACGTTCAACCTAACCCAACCCATAACATTCCTCATATTGAAATATATAGTTTATTGATGGTGAGTTTATTGATTTTTTGGAAATATTCCGAGATTTTTTCTTTTATAATTGGATTGAGTTGAGCTCTAACTTCAATATGAGGGATGGTATGAAGGTTTTCTTCTATGGTTGAGTTGGGTTGAGCTGCTACTTCAAATTATTAAGTATGAAATTGAAGCTTAATCCAATCCAAATATAGAAAAAAAAAATACAGAATCTTTTGAGAATGATTTTGGAGTTCGATCCAACCTAACCAAACTCAACCCAAGTTAACCAAACCGAACGTTCAACCTAACCCAACCCATAACATTCCTCATATTGAAATATATAGTTTATTGATGGTGAGTTTATTGATTTTTTGGAAATATTCCGAGATTTTTTCTTTTATAATTGGATTGAGTTGAGCTCTAACTTCAATATGAGGGATGGTATGAAGGTTTTCTTCTATGGTTGAGTTGGGTTGAGCTCCTACTTCAAATTATTAAGTATGAAATTGAAGCTTAATCCAATCCAAATATAGAAAAAAAAATACAGAATCTTTTGAGAATGATTTTGGAGTTCGATCCAACCTAACCAAACTCAACCCAAGTTAACCAAACCGAACGTTCAACCTAACCCAACCCATAACATTCCTCATATTGAAATATATAGTTTATTGATGGTGAGTTTATTGATTTTTTGGAAATATTCCGAGATTTTTTCTTTTATAATTGAATTGAGTTGAGCTCTAACTTCAATATGAGGGATGGTATGAAGGTTTTCTTCTATGGTTGAGTTGGGTTGAGCTCCTACTTCAAATTATTAAGTATGAAATTGAAGCTTAATCCAATCCAAATATAGAAAAAAAAATACAGAATCTTTTGAGAATGATTTTGGAGTTCGATCCAACCTAACCAAACTCAACCCAAGTTAACCAAACCGCACGTTCAACCTAACCCAACCCATAACACTCCTCATATTGAAATATATAGTTTATTGATAGATTGATCCTATAATTGGATTGAGTTGAGCTCTAACTTCAATATAAGGGATGGTATGAAGGTTTTTTTCTAATGTTGAGTTGGATTGAGCTCCTACTTCAAATTATTAAGTATGAAGTTGAAGCTTAATCCAATCCATATTAAAAAAAAAATACGGAATCCTTCGATTTTTCCTTCTATAGTTGAGTTGTGTTAACCTTCAACTTCATGCCATCCCTCATAAAACAAAAATCAAATCTAAAATTCTTCTAAAATTGGGTTGGGCTGGTTTAAACTCCAACTTCATACCATTTAATATGACCCAATACCAAAAAATTCAGAATAATTTTTGTAAATATTCCGTAATTTTTTCTTCCATATTTTATGTTTGATTTTTCTTCTATAGTTGGATTGAGTCAAGCTTCAAGCCATCCCTCATATAACAAAAAGAATCATATTCAAAACAACAAAACTTCTAAGTTCAATTCAATATGAGACATGGTATCAAGTTGGGTCTGGTTGAAATACGAGGTTTCGCCAAATAACTTTTTAAATGTTAAGAATTGCAATGGGGTTGTAATTAGAAAATATTTGTTTTTTAATTCTGCTACGATTAACATAAAAAATATAGGAGATACAATTTAAAATAAGAAAGATAAAATGCTTTGAAATTCGAAAGTTTTGACACTAAATTTTGGCCACTCTGTATAAATTTGAACCAATAGAACTTGGTTAACAAAATAACTAGACCTTGCTTAATAAGTTTATCATAAAATTATATTCATGAGACACTCTTTGTAATTACGTATTCAGCCGATTTCAATCAAAATTTTAGAGTTGATAGAGATATCGTGCAATTTAAAAAAATACATCATCATGGCGTTACATCTTTTTGGGCCATTCTGTATAATCAAAAATAATATCGTGAAATGCGGTCTATAAGGATGCAAAATATTAAACTCCTAACATGATTAATCACTACAGAAAACGAGAGCTGAGCTGAAGAACTTGTATAGTCTTTTGGAAACAAAATCTCTTGTATTCTAGAAATAATATCTAGTCTTATCGTTAAATTGTCTAATATTATGGCTATCATATCGACTTTTTGGAAACTACTAGTGATTAGGAAACAATGTTTAGCCTACAAGCAATAATGTTGTCTTTTGGAGACAATATCTTGTGTTTTGGTTACAATGTAGAGTCTTTGAAGACAAGTTGTGACTTTCTAGAAACAATATCTATTCTTTTGGCTACAATGTTGACTCATGACTTCAATTCTAGCCTTTTGGCAACAATATTTAGCCTTCTGAAAATAATATCTAGTCTTCTGGAAACAATCTTTTATATGCCAGAGATAATATCTAGTCTTCTTGCATTATTATGTAGTATTTTGGTTACAATGTCGAATTTTTGGAAACTGTTTGTGATTTGGAAACAATGTTTAGCCCACTATCAATAATATATTGCCTTTTGCTGATAAAATCTGGTATTTTAGTTATAATGTAGAGCCTTTGAAGACAAGTTGTGATTTTCTAAAAGCAGTATCTATACTTTTGGCTACAATGTTGACTTATGACTACAATTCTAGCCTTTTGGCAACAATATTTAGCCTTCTGAAAACAATATCTAGTCTTCTGGAAACAATCTTTTATATGCCAGAGATAATATCTAGTCTTCTTGCATTATTATGTAGTATTTTGGTTACAATGTCGAATTTTTGGAAACTGTTTGTGATTTGGAAACAATGTTTAGCCCACTATCAATAATATATTGCCTTTTGCTGATAAAATCTGGTATTTTAGTTATAATGTAGAGCCTTTGAAGACAAGTTGTGATTTTCTAAAAGCAGTATCTATACTTTTGGCTACAATGTTGACTTATGACTACAATTCTAGCCTTTTGGCAACAATATTTAGCCTTCTGAAAACAATATCTAGTCTTCTGGAAACAATCTTTTATATGCCAGAGATAATATCTAGTCTTCTTGCATTATTATGTAGTATTTTGGTTACAATGTCGAATTTTTGGAAACTGTTTGTGATTTGGAAACAATGTTTAGCCCACTATCAATAATATATTGCCTTTTGCTGATAAAATCTGGTATTTTAGTTATAATGTAGAGCCTTTGAAGACAAGTTGTGATTTTCTAAAAGCAGTATCTATACTTTTGGCTACAATGTTGACTTATGACTACAATTCTAGCCTTTTGGCAACAATATTTAGCCTTCTGAAAACAATATCTAGTCTTCTGGAAACAATCTTTTATATGCCAGAGATAATATCTAGTCTTCTTGCATTATTATGTAGTATTTTGGTTACAATGTCGAATTTTTGGAAACTGTTTGTGATTTGGAAACAATGTTTAGCCCACTATCAATAATATATTGCCTTTTGCTGATAAAATCTGGTATTTTAGTTATAATGTAGAGCCTTTGAAGACAAGTTGTGATTTTCTAAAAGCAGTATCTATACTTTTGGCTACAATGTTGACTTATGACTACAATTCTAGCCTTTTGGCAACAATATTTAGCCTTCTGAAAACAATATCTAGTCTTCTGGAAACAATCTTTTATATGCCAGAGATAATATCTAGTCTTATTGCATTATTATGTAGTATTTTGGCTACAATGTCGAATTTTTGGAAACTGTTTGTGATTTGGAAACAATGTTTAGCCCACTATCAATAATATATTGCCTTTTGCTGATAAAATCTGGTATTTTAGTTATAATGTAGAGCCTTTGAAGACAAGTTGTGATTTTCTAAAAGCAGTATCTATACTTTTGGCTACAATGTTGACTCATGACTTCAATTCTAGCCTTTTGGCAACAATATTTAGCCTTCTGAAAATAATATCTAGTCTTCTGGAAACAATCTTTTATATGCCAGAGATAATATCTAGTCTTCTTGCATTATTATGTAGTATTTTGGTTACAATGTCGAATTTTTGGAAACTGTTTGTGATTTGGAAACAATGTTTAGCCCACTATCAATAATATATTGCCTTTTGCTGATAAAATCTGGTATTTTAGTTATAATGTAGAGCCTTTGAAGACAAGTTGTGATTTTCTAAAAGCAGTATCTATACTTTTGGCTACAATGTTGACTTATGACTACAATTCTAGCCTTTTGGCAACAATATTTAGCCTTCTGAAAACAATATCTAGTCTTCTGGAAACAATCTTTTATATGCCAGAGATAATATCTAGTCTTCTTGCATTATTATGTAGTATTTTGGTTACAATGTCGAATTTTTGGAAACTGTTTGTGATTTGGAAACAATGTTTAGCCCACTATCAATAATATATTGCCTTTTGCTGATAAAATCTGGTATTTTAGTTATAATGTAGAGCCTTTGAAGACAAGTTGTGATTTTCTAAAAGCAGTATCTATACTTTTGGCTACAATGTTGACTTATGACTACAATTCTAGCCTTTTGGCAACAATATTTAGCCTTCTGAAAACAATATCTAGTCTTCTGGAAACAATCTTTTATATGCCAGAGATAATATCTAGTCTTCTTGCATTATTATGTAGTATTTTGGTTACAATGTCGAATTTTTGGAAACTGTTTGTGATTTGGAAACAATGTTTAGCCCACTATCAATAATATATTGCCTTTTGCTGATAAAATCTGGTATTTTAGTTATAATGTAGAGCCTTTGAAGACAAGTTGTGATTTTCTAAAAGCAGTATCTATACTTTTGGCTACAATGTTGACTTATGACTACAATTCTAGCCTTTTGGCAACAATATTTAGCCTTCTGAAAACAATATCTAGTCTTCTGGAAACAATCTTTTATATGCCAGAGATAATATCTAGTCTTCTTGCATTATTATGTAGTATTTTGGTTACAATGTCGAATTTTTGGAAACTGTTTGTGATTTGGAAACAATGTTTAGCCCACTATCAATAATATATTGCCTTTTGCTGATAAAATCTGGTATTTTAGTTATAATGTAGAGCCTTTGAAGACAAGTTGTGATTTTCTAAAAGCAGTATCTATACTTTTGGCTACAATGTTGACTTATGACTACAATTCTAGCCTTTTGGCAACAATATTTAGCCTTCTGAAAACAATATCTAGTCTTCTGGAAACAATCTTTTATATGCCAGAGATAATATCTAGTCTTCTTGCATTATTATGTAGTATTTTGGTTACAATGTCGAATTTTTGGAAACTGTTTGTGATTTGGAAACAATGTTTAGCCCACTATCAATAATATATTGCCTTTTGCTGATAAAATCTGGTATTTTAGTTATAATGTAGAGCCTTTGAAGACAAGTTGTGATTTTCTAAAAGCAGTATCTATACTTTTGGCTACAATGTTGACTCATGACTTCAATTCTAGCCTTTTGGCAACAATATTTGGCCTTCTGAAAATAATATCTAGTCTTCTGGAAACAATCTTTTATATGCCAGAGATAATATCTAGTCTTCTTGCATTATTATGTAGTATTTTGGTTACAATGTCGAATTTTTGGAAACTGTTTGTGATTTGGAAACAATGTTTAGCCCACTATCAATAATATATTGCCTTTTGCTGATAAAATCTGGTATTTTAGTTATAATGTAGAGCCTTTGAAGACAAGTTGTGATTTTCTAAAAGCAGTATCTATACTTTTGGCTACAATGTTGACTCATGACTTCAATTCTAGCCTTTTGGCAACAATATTTGGCCTTCTGAAAATAATATCTAGTCTTCTGGAAACAATCTTTTATATGCCAGAGATAATATCTAGTCTTCTTGCATTATTATGTAGTATTTTGGTTACAATGTCGAATTTTTGGAAACTGTTTGTGATTTGGAAACAATGTTTAGCCCACTATCAATAATATATTGCCTTTTGCTGATAAAATCTGGTATTTTAGTTATAATGTAGAGCCTTTGAAGACAAGTTGTGATTTTCTAAAAGCAGTATCTATACTTTTGGCTACAATGTTGACTTATGACTACAATTCTAGCCTTTTGGCAACAATATTTAGCCTTCTGAAAACAATATCTAGTCTTCTGGAAACAATCTTTTATATGCCAGAGATAATATCTAGTCTTCTTGCATTATTATGTAGTATTTTGGTTACAATGTCGAATTTTTGGAAACTGTTTGTGATTTGGAAACAATGTTTAGCCCACTATCAATAATATATTGCCTTTTGCTGATAAAATCTGGTATTTTAGTTATAATGTAGAGCCTTTGAAGACAAGTTGTGATTTTCTAAAAGCAGTATCTATACTTTTGGCTACAATGTTGACTTATGACTACAATTCTAGCCTTTTGGCAACAATATTTAGCCTTCTGAAAACAATATCTAGTCTTCTGGAAACAATCTTTTATATGCCAGAGATAATATCTAGTCTTCTTGCATTATTATGTAGTATTTTGGTTACAATGTCGAATTTTTGGAAACTGTTTGTGATTTGGAAACAATGTTTAGCCCACTATCAATAATATATTGCCTTTTGCTGATAAAATCTGGTATTTTAGTTATAATGTAGAGCCTTTGAAGACAAGTTGTGATTTTCTAAAAGCAGTATCTATACTTTTGGCTACAATGTTGACTCATGACTTCAATTCTAGCCTTTTGGCAACAATATTTGGCCTTCTGAAAATAATATCTAGTCTTCTGGAAACAATCTTTTATATGCCAGAGATAATATCTAGTCTTCTTGCATTATTATGTAGTATTTTGGTTACAATGTCGAATTTTTGGAAACTGTTTGTGATTTGGAAACAATGTTTAGCCCACTATCAATAATATATTGCCTTTTGCTGATAAAATCTGGTATTTTAGTTATAATGTAGAGCCTTTGAAGACAAGTTGTGATTTTCTAAAAGCAGTATCTATACTTTTGGCTACAATGTTGACTCATGACTTCAATTCTAGCCTTTTGGCAACAATATTTGGCCTTCTGAAAATAATATCTAGTCTTCTGGAAACAATCTTTTATATGCCAGAGATAATATCTAGTCTTCTTGCATTATTATGTAGTATTTTGGTTACAATGTCGAATTTTTGGAAACTGTTTGTGATTTGGAAACAATGTTTAGCCCACTATCAATAATATATTGCCTTTTGCTGATAAAATCTGGTATTTTAGTTATAATGTAGAGCCTTTGAAGACAAGTTGTGATTTTCTAAAAGCAGTATCTATACTTTTGGCTACAATGTTGACTCATGACTTCAATTCTAGCCTTTTGGCAACAATATTTGGCCTTCTGAAAATAATATCTAGTCTTCTGGAAACAATCTTTTATATGCCAGAGATAATATCTAGTCTTCTTGCATTATTATGTAGTATTTTGGTTACAATGTCGAATTTTTGGAAACTGTTTGTGATTTGGAAACAATGTTTAGCCCACTATCAATAATATATTGCCTTTTGCTGATAAAATCTGGTATTTTAGTTATAATGTAGAGCCTTTGAAGACAAGTTGTGATTTTCTAAAAGCAGTATCTATACTTTTGGCTACAATGTTGACTCATGACTTCAATTCTAGCCTTTTGGCAACAATATTTAGCCTTCTGAAAACAATATCTAGTCTTCTGGGAATAATCTTTTATATTCCAGAGATAATATCTAGTCTTCTTGCTAAATTATCGAGTATTTTGGCTGCAATGTCGAATTTTTGGAAACTGTTTGTGATTTGGAAACAATGTTTAGCCCACTATCAATAATATATTGCCTTTTGCTGATAAAATCTGGTATTTTAGATATAATGTAGAGCCTTTGAAGACAAGTTGTGATTTTCTAAAAGCAGTATCTATACTTTTGGCTACAATGTTGACTTATGACTACAATTCTAGCCTTTTGGCAACAATATTTAGCCTTCTGAAAACAATATCTAGTCTTCTGGAAACAATCTTTTATATGCCAGAGATAATATCTAGTCTTCTTGCATTATTATGTAGTATTTTGGTTACAATGTCGAATTTTTGGAAACTGTTTGTGATTTGGAAACAATGTTTAGCCCACTATCAATAATATATTGCCTTTTGCTGATAAAATCTGGTATTTTAGTTATAATGTAGAGCCTTTGAAGACAAGTTGTGATTTTCTAAAAGCAGTATCTATACTTTTGGCTACAATGTTGACTTATGACTACAATTCTAGCCTTTTGGCAACAATATTTAGCCTTCTGAAAACAATATCTAGTCTTCTGGAAACAATCTTTTATATGCCAGAGATAATATCTAGTCTTCTTGCATTATTATGTAGTATTTTGGTTACAATGTCGAATTTTTGGAAACTGTTTGTGATTTGGAAACAATGTTTAGCCCACTATCAATAATATATTGCCTTTTGCTGATAAAATCTGGTATTTTAGTTATAATGTAGAGCCTTTGAAGACAAGTTGTGATTTTCTAAAAGCAGTATCTATACTTTTGGCTACAATGTTGACTCATGACTTCAATTCTAGCCTTTTGGCAACAATATTTGGCCTTCTGAAAATAATATCTAGTCTTCTGGAAACAATCTTTTATATGCCAGAGATAATATCTAGTCTTCTTGCATTATTATGTAGTATTTTGGTTACAATGTCGAATTTTTGGAAACTGTTTGTGATTTGGAAACAATGTTTAGCCCACTATCAATAATATATTGCCTTTTGCTGATAAAATCTGGTATTTTAGTTATAATGTAGAGCCTTTGAAGACAAGTTGTGATTTTCTAAAAGCAGTATCTATACTTTTGGCTACAATGTTGACTCATGACTTCAATTCTAGCCTTTTGGCAACAATATTTGGCCTTCTGAAAATAATATCTAGTCTTCTGGAAACAATCTTTTATATGCCAGAGATAATATCTAGTCTTCTTGCATTATTATGTAGTATTTTGGTTACAATGTCGAATTTTTGGAAACTGTTTGTGATTTGGAAACAATGTTTAGCCCACTATCAATAATATATTGCCTTTTGCTGATAAAATCTGGTATTTTAGTTATAATGTAGAGCCTTTGAAGACAAGTTGTGATTTTCTAAAAGCAGTATCTATACTTTTGGCTACAATGTTGACTCATGACTTCAATTCTAGCCTTTTGGCAACAATATTTGGCCTTCTGAAAATAATATCTAGTCTTCTGGAAACAATCTTTTATATGCCAGAGATAATATCTAGTCTTCTTGCATTATTATGTAGTATTTTGGTTACAATGTCGAATTTTTGGAAACTGTTTGTGATTTGGAAACAATGTTTAGCCCACTATCAATAATATATTGCCTTTTGCTGATAAAATCTGGTATTTTAGTTATAATGTAGAGCCTTTGAAGACAAGTTGTGATTTTCTAAAAGCAGTATCTATACTTTTGGCTACAATGTTGACTCATGACTTCAATTCTAGCCTTTTGGCAACAATATTTAGCCTTCTGAAAACAATATCTAGTCTTCTGGGAATAATCTTTTATATTCCAGAGATAATATCTAGTCTTCTTGCTAAATTATCGAGTATTTTGGCTGCAATGTCGAATTTTTGGAAACTGTTTGTGATTTGGAAACAATGTTTAGCCCACTATCAATAATATATTGCCTTTTGCTGATAAAATCTGGTATTTTAGATATAATGTAGAGCCTTTGAAGACAAGTTGTGATTTTCTAAAAGCAGTATCTATACTTTTGGCTACAATGTTGACTTATGACTACAATTCTAGCCTTTTGGCAACAATATTTAGCCTTCTGAAAACAATATCTAGTCTTCTGGAAACAATCTTTTATATGCCAGAGATAATATCTAGTCTTCTTGCATTATTATGTAGTATTTTGGTTACAATGTCGAATTTTTGGAAACTGTTTGTGATTTGGAAACAATGTTTAGCCCACTATCAATAATATATTGCCTTTTGCTGATAAAATCTGGTATTTTAGTTATAATGTAGAGCCTTTGAAGACAAGTTGTGATTTTCTAAAAGCAGTATCTATACTTTTGGCTACAATGTTGACTTATGACTACAATTCTAGCCTTTTGGCAACAATATTTAGCCTTCTGAAAACAATATCTAGTCTTCTGGAAACAATCTTTTATATGCCAGAGATAATATCTAGTCTTCTTGCATTATTATGTAGTATTTTGGTTACAATGTCGAATTTTTGGAAACTGTTTGTGATTTGGAAACAATGTTTAGCCCACTATCAATAATATATTGCCTTTTGCTGATAAAATCTGGTATTTTAGTTATAATGTAGAGCCTTTGAAGACAAGTTGTGATTTTCTAAAAGCAGTATCTATACTTTTGGCTACAATGTTGACTTATGACTACAATTCTAGCCTTTTGGCAACAATATTTAGCCTTCTGAAAACAATATCTAGTCTTCTGGAAACAATCTTTTATATGCCAGAGATAATATCTAGTCTTCTTGCATTATTATGTAGTATTTTGGTTACAATGTCGAATTTTTGGAAACTGTTTGTGATTTGGAAACAATGTTTAGCCCACTATCAATAATATATTGCCTTTTGCTGATAAAATCTGGTATTTTAGTTATAATGTAGAGCCTTTGAAGACAAGTTGTGATTTTCTAAAAGCAGTATCTATACTTTTGGCTACAATGTTGACTTATGACTACAATTCTAGCCTTTTGGCAACAATATTTAGCCTTCTGAAAACAATATCTAGTCTTCTGGAAACAATCTTTTATATGCCAGAGATAATATCTAGTCTTCTTGCATTATTATGTAGTATTTTGGTTACAATGTCGAATTTTTGGAAACTGTTTGTGATTTGGAAACAATGTTTAGCCCACTATCAATAATATATTGCCTTTTGCTGATAAAATCTGGTATTTTAGTTATAATGTAGAGCCTTTGAAGACAAGTTGTGATTTTCTAAAAGCAGTATCTATACTTTTGGCTACAATGTTGACTCATGACTTCAATTCTAGCCTTTTGGCAACAATATTTAGCCTTCTGAAAACAATATCTAGTCTTCTGGGAATAATCTTTTATATTCCAGAGATAATATCTAGTCTTCTTGCTAAATTATCGAGTATTTTGGCTGCAATGTCGAATTTTTGGAAACTGTTTGTGATTTGGAAACAATGTTTAGCCCACTATCAATAATATATTGCCTTTTGCTGATAAAATCTGGTATTTTAGATATAATGTAGAGCCTTTGAAGACAAGTTGTGATTTTCTAAAAGCAGTATCTATACTTTTGGCTACAATGTTGACTTATGACTACAATTCTAGCCTTTTGGCAACAATATTTAGCCTTCTGAAAACAATATCTAGTCTTCTGGAAACAATCTTTTATATGCCAGAGATAATATCTAGTCTTCTTGCATTATTATGTAGTATTTTGGTTACAATGTCGAATTTTTGGAAACTGTTTGTGATTTGGAAACAATGTTTAGCCCACTATCAATAATATATTGCCTTTTGCTGATAAAATCTGGTATTTTAGTTATAATGTAGAGCCTTTGAAGACAAGTTGTGATTTTCTAAAAGCAGTATCTATACTTTTGGCTACAATGTTGACTTATGACTACAATTCTAGCCTTTTGGCAACAATATTTAGCCTTCTGAAAACAATATCTAGTCTTCTGGAAACAATCTTTTATATGCCAGAGATAATATCTAGTCTTCTTGCATTATTATGTAGTATTTTGGTTACAATGTCGAATTTTTGGAAACTGTTTGTGATTTGGAAACAATGTTTAGCCCACTATCAATAATATATTGCCTTTTGCTGATAAAATCTGGTATTTTAGTTATAATGTAGAGCCTTTGAAGACAAGTTGTGATTTTCTAAAAGCAGTATCTATACTTTTGGCTACAATGTTGACTCATGACTTCAATTCTAGCCTTTTGGCAACAATATTTAGCCTTCTGAAAACAATATCTAGTCTTCTGGGAATAATCTTTTATATTCCAGAGATAATATCTAGTCTTCTTGCTAAATTATCGAGTATTTTGGCTGCAATGTCGAATTTTTGGAAACTGTTTGTGATTTGGAAACAATGTTTAGCCCACTATCAATAATATATTGCCTTTTGCTGATAAAATCTGGTATTTTAGATATAATGTAGAGCCTTTGAAGACAAGTTGTGATTTTCTAAAAGCAGTATCTATACTTTTGGCTACAATGTTGACTTATGACTACAATTCTAGCCTTTTGGCAACAATATTTAGCCTTCTGAAAACAATATCTAGTCTTCTGGAAACAATCTTTTATATGCCAGAGATAATATCTAGTCTTCTTGCATTATTATGTAGTATTTTGGTTACAATGTCGAATTTTTGGAAACTGTTTGTGATTTGGAAACAATGTTTAGCCCACTATCAATAATATATTGCCTTTTGCTGATAAAATCTGGTATTTTAGTTATAATGTAGAGCCTTTGAAGACAAGTTGTGATTTTCTAAAAGCAGTATCTATACTTTTGGCTACAATGTTGACTTATGACTACAATTCTAGCCTTTTGGCAACAATATTTAGCCTTCTGAAAACAATATCTAGTCTTCTGGAAACAATCTTTTATATGCCAGAGATAATATCTAGTCTTCTTGCATTATTATGTAGTATTTTGGTTACAATGTCGAATTTTTGGAAACTGTTTGTGATTTGGAAACAATGTTTAGCCCACTATCAATAATATATTGCCTTTTGCTGATAAAATCTGGTATTTTAGTTATAATGTAGAGCCTTTGAAGACAAGTTGTGATTTTCTAAAAGCAGTATCTATACTTTTGGCTACAATGTTGACTTATGACTACAATTCTAGCCTTTTGGCAACAATATTTAGCCTTCTGAAAACAATATCTAGTCTTCTGGAAACAATCTTTTATATGCCAGAGATAATATCTAGTCTTCTTGCATTATTATGTAGTATTTTGGTTACAATGTCGAATTTTTGGAAACTGTTTGTGATTTGGAAACAATGTTTAGCCCACTATCAATAATATATTGCCTTTTGCTGATAAAATCTGGTATTTTAGTTATAATGTAGAGCCTTTGAAGACAAGTTGTGATTTTCTAAAAGCAGTATCTATACTTTTGGCTACAATGTTGACTTATGACTACAATTCTAGCCTTTTGGCAACAATATTTAGCCTTCTGAAAACAATATCTAGTCTTCTGGAAACAATCTTTTATATGCCAGAGATAATATCTAGTCTTCTTGCATTATTATGTAGTATTTTGGTTACAATGTCGAATTTTTGGAAACTGTTTGTGATTTGGAAACAATGTTTAGCCCACTATCAATAATATATTGCCTTTTGCTGATAAAATCTGGTATTTTAGTTATAATGTAGAGCCTTTGAAGACAAGTTGTGATTTTCTAAAAGCAGTATCTATACTTTTGGCTACAATGTTGACTCATGACTTCAATTCTAGCCTTTTGGCAACAATATTTGGCCTTCTGAAAATAATATCTAGTCTTCTGGAAACAATCTTTTATATGCCAGAGATAATATCTAGTCTTCTTGCATTATTATGTAGTATTTTGGTTACAATGTCGAATTTTTGGAAACTGTTTGTGATTTGGAAACAATGTTTAGCCCACTATCAATAATATATTGCCTTTTGCTGATAAAATCTGGTATTTTAGTTATAATGTAGAGCCTTTGAAGACAAGTTGTGATTTTCTAAAAGCAGTATCTATACTTTTGGCTACAATGTTGACTCATGACTTCAATTCTAGCCTTTTGGCAACAATATTTGGCCTTCTGAAAATAATATCTAGTCTTCTGGAAACAATCTTTTATATGCCAGAGATAATATCTAGTCTTCTTGCATTATTATGTAGTATTTTGGTTACAATGTCGAATTTTTGGAAACTGTTTGTGATTTGGAAACAATGTTTAGCCCACTATCAATAATATATTGCCTTTTGCTGATAAAATCTGGTATTTTAGTTATAATGTAGAGCCTTTGAAGACAAGTTGTGATTTTCTAAAAGCAGTATCTATACTTTTGGCTACAATGTTGACTTATGACTACAATTCTAGCCTTTTGGCAACAATATTTAGCCTTCTGAAAACAATATCTAGTCTTCTGGAAACAATCTTTTATATGCCAGAGATAATATCTAGTCTTCTTGCATTATTATGTAGTATTTTGGTTACAATGTCGAATTTTTGGAAACTGTTTGTGATTTGGAAACAATGTTTAGCCCACTATCAATAATATATTGCCTTTTGCTGATAAAATCTGGTATTTTAGTTATAATGTAGAGCCTTTGAAGACAAGTTGTGATTTTCTAAAAGCAGTATCTATACTTTTGGCTACAATGTTGACTTATGACTACAATTCTAGCCTTTTGGCAACAATATTTAGCCTTCTGAAAACAATATCTAGTCTTCTGGAAACAATCTTTTATATGCCAGAGATAATATCTAGTCTTCTTGCATTATTATGTAGTATTTTGGTTACAATGTCGAATTTTTGGAAACTGTTTGTGATTTGGAAACAATGTTTAGCCCACTATCAATAATATATTGCCTTTTGCTGATAAAATCTGGTATTTTAGTTATAATGTAGAGCCTTTGAAGACAAGTTGTGATTTTCTAAAAGCAGTATCTATACTTTTGGCTACAATGTTGACTCATGACTTCAATTCTAGCCTTTTGGCAACAATATTTGGCCTTCTGAAAATAATATCTAGTCTTCTGGAAACAATCTTTTATATGCCAGAGATAATATCTAGTCTTCTTGCATTATTATGTAGTATTTTGGTTACAATGTCGAATTTTTGGAAACTGTTTGTGATTTGGAAACAATGTTTAGCCCACTATCAATAATATATTGCCTTTTGCTGATAAAATCTGGTATTTTAGTTATAATGTAGAGCCTTTGAAGACAAGTTGTGATTTTCTAAAAGCAGTATCTATACTTTTGGCTACAATGTTGACTCATGACTTCAATTCTAGCCTTTTGGCAACAATATTTGGCCTTCTGAAAATAATATCTAGTCTTCTGGAAACAATCTTTTATATGCCAGAGATAATATCTAGTCTTCTTGCATTATTATGTAGTATTTTGGTTACAATGTCGAATTTTTGGAAACTGTTTGTGATTTGGAAACAATGTTTAGCCCACTATCAATAATATATTGCCTTTTGCTGATAAAATCTGGTATTTTAGTTATAATGTAGAGCCTTTGAAGACAAGTTGTGATTTTCTAAAAGCAGTATCTATACTTTTGGCTACAATGTTGACTTATGACTACAATTCTAGCCTTTTGGCAACAATATTTAGCCTTCTGAAAACAATATCTAGTCTTCTGGAAACAATCTTTTATATGCCAGAGATAATATCTAGTCTTCTTGCATTATTATGTAGTATTTTGGTTACAATGTCGAATTTTTGGAAACTGTTTGTGATTTGGAAACAATGTTTAGCCCACTATCAATAATATATTGCCTTTTGCTGATAAAATCTGGTATTTTAGTTATAATGTAGAGCCTTTGAAGACAAGTTGTGATTTTCTAAAAGCAGTATCTATACTTTTGGCTACAATGTTGACTCATGACTTCAATTCTAGCCTTTTGGCAACAATATTTAGCCTTCTGAAAACAATATCTAGTCTTCTGGGAATAATCTTTTATATTCCAGAGATAATATCTAGTCTTCTTGCTAAATTATCGAGTATTTTGGCTGCAATGTCGAATTTTTGGAAACTGTTTGTGATTTGGAAACAATGTTTAGCCCACTATCAATAATATATTGCCTTTTGCTGATAAAATCTGGTATTTTAGTTATAATGTAGAGCCTTTGAAGACAAGTTGTGATTTTCTAAAAGCAGTATCTATACTTTTGGCTACAATGTTGACTCATGACTTCAATTCTAGCCTTTTGGCAACAATATTTGGCCTTCTGAAAATAATATCTAGTCTTCTGGAAACAATCTTTTATATGCCAGAGATAATATCTAGTCTTCTTGCATTATTATGTAGTATTTTGGTTACAATGTCGAATTTTTGGAAACTGTTTGTGATTTGGAAACAATGTTTAGCCCACTATCAATAATATATTGCCTTTTGCTGATAAAATCTGGTATTTTAGTTATAATGTAGAGCCTTTGAAGACAAGTTGTGATTTTCTAAAAGCAGTATCTATACTTTTGGCTACAATGTTGACTCATGACTTCAATTCTAGCCTTTTGGCAACAATATTTGGCCTTCTGAAAATAATATCTAGTCTTCTGGAAACAATCTTTTATATGCCAGAGATAATATCTAGTCTTCTTGCATTATTATGTAGTATTTTGGTTACAATGTCGAATTTTTGGAAACTGTTTGTGATTTGGAAACAATGTTTAGCCCACTATCAATAATATATTGCCTTTTGCTGATAAAATCTGGTATTTTAGTTATAATGTAGAGCCTTTGAAGACAAGTTGTGATTTTCTAAAAGCAGTATCTATACTTTTGGCTACAATGTTGACTTATGACTACAATTCTAGCCTTTTGGCAACAATATTTAGCCTTCTGAAAACAATATCTAGTCTTCTGGAAACAATCTTTTATATGCCAGAGATAATATCTAGTCTTCTTGCATTATTATGTAGTATTTTGGTTACAATGTCGAATTTTTGGAAACTGTTTGTGATTTGGAAACAATGTTTAGCCCACTATCAATAATATATTGCCTTTTGCTGATAAAATCTGGTATTTTAGTTATAATGTAGAGCCTTTGAAGACAAGTTGTGATTTTCTAAAAGCAGTATCTATACTTTTGGCTACAATGTTGACTCATGACTTCAATTCTAGCCTTTTGGCAACAATATTTAGCCTTCTGAAAACAATATCTAGTCTTCTGGGAATAATCTTTTATATTCCAGAGATAATATCTAGTCTTCTTGCTAAATTATCGAGTATTTTGGCTGCAATGTCGAATTTTTGGAAACTGTTTGTGATTTGGAAACAATGTTTAGCCCACTATCAATAATATATTGCCTTTTGCTGATAAAATCTGGTATTTTAGTTATAATGTAGAGCCTTTGAAGACAAGTTGTGATTTTCTAAAAGCAGTATCTATACTTTTGGCTACAATGTTGACTCATGACTTCAATTCTAGCCTTTTGGCAACAATATTTGGCCTTCTGAAAATAATATCTAGTCTTCTGGAAACAATCTTTTATATGCCAGAGATAATATCTAGTCTTCTTGCATTATTATGTAGTATTTTGGTTACAATGTCGAATTTTTGGAAACTGTTTGTGATTTGGAAACAATGTTT
The DNA here is from genome assembly GCA_036711965.1 of Onthophagus sagittarius. Lineage (NCBI taxonomy): Eukaryota > Metazoa > Arthropoda > Insecta > Coleoptera > Scarabaeidae > Onthophagus > Onthophagus sagittarius. Next base: position 16,031,663 of record JASERS010000010.1, on the reverse strand, counting down.
AGCCCACTATCAATAATATATTGCCTTTTGCTGATAAAATCTGGTATTTTAGTTATAATGTAGAGCCTTTGAAGACAAGTTGTGATTTTCTAAAAGCAGTATCTATACTTTTGGCTACAATGTTGACTCATGACTTCAATTCTAGCCTTTTGGCAACAATATTTGGCCTTCTGAAAATAATATCTAGTCTTCTGGAAACAATCTTTTATATGCCAGAGATAATATCTAGTCTTCTTGCATTATTATGTAGTATTTTGGTTACAATGTCGAATTTTTGGAAACTGTTTGTGATTTGGAAACAATGTTTAGCCCACTATCAATAATATATTGCCTTTTGCTGATAAAATCTGGTATTTTAGTTATAATGTAGAGCCTTTGAAGACAAGTTGTGATTTTCTAAAAGCAGTATCTATACTTTTGGCTACAATGTTGACTCATGACTTCAATTCTAGCCTTTTGGCAACAATATTTGGCCTTCTGAAAATAATATCTAGTCTTCTGGAAACAATCTTTTATATGCCAGAGATAATATCTAGTCTTCTTGCATTATTATGTAGTATTTTGGTTACAATGTCGAATTTTTGGAAACTGTTTGTGATTTGGAAACAATGTTTAGCCCACTATCAATAATATATTGCCTTTTGCTGATAAAATCTGGTATTTTAGTTATAATGTAGAGCCTTTGAAGACAAGTTGTGATTTTCTAAAAGCAGTATCTATACTTTTGGCTACAATGTTGACTTATGACTACAATTCTAGCCTTTTGGCAACAATATTTAGCCTTCTGAAAACAATATCTAGTCTTCTGGAAACAATCTTTTATATGCCAGAGATAATATCTAGTCTTCTTGCATTATTATGTAGTATTTTGGTTACAATGTCGAATTTTTGGAAACTGTTTGTGATTTGGAAACAATGTTTAGCCCACTATCAATAATATATTGCCTTTTGCTGATAAAATCTGGTATTTTAGTTATAATGTAGAGCCTTTGAAGACAAGTTGTGATTTTCTAAAAGCAGTATCTATACTTTTGGCTACAATGTTGACTTATGACTACAATTCTAGCCTTTTGGCAACAATATTTAGCCTTCTGAAAACAATATCTAGTCTTCTGGAAACAATCTTTTATATGCCAGAGATAATATCTAGTCTTCTTGCATTATTATGTAGTATTTTGGTTACAATGTCGAATTTTTGGAAACTGTTTGTGATTTGGAAACAATGTTTAGCCCACTATCAATAATATATTGCCTTTTGCTGATAAAATCTGGTATTTTAGTTATAATGTAGAGCCTTTGAAGACAAGTTGTGATTTTCTAAAAGCAGTATCTATACTTTTGGCTACAATGTTGACTCATGACTTCAATTCTAGCCTTTTGGCAACAATATTTGGCCTTCTGAAAATAATATCTAGTCTTCTGGAAACAATCTTTTATATGCCAGAGATAATATCTAGTCTTCTTGCATTATTATGTAGTATTTTGGTTACAATGTCGAATTTTTGGAAACTGTTTGTGATTTGGAAACAATGTTTAGCCCACTATCAATAATATATTGCCTTTTGCTGATAAAATCTGGTATTTTAGTTATAATGTAGAGCCTTTGAAGACAAGTTGTGATTTTCTAAAAGCAGTATCTATACTTTTGGCTACAATGTTGACTCATGACTTCAATTCTAGCCTTTTGGCAACAATATTTGGCCTTCTGAAAATAATATCTAGTCTTCTGGAAACAATCTTTTATATGCCAGAGATAATATCTAGTCTTCTTGCATTATTATGTAGTATTTTGGTTACAATGTCGAATTTTTGGAAACTGTTTGTGATTTGGAAACAATGTTTAGCCCACTATCAATAATATATTGCCTTTTGCTGATAAAATCTGGTATTTTAGTTATAATGTAGAGCCTTTGAAGACAAGTTGTGATTTTCTAAAAGCAGTATCTATACTTTTGGCTACAATGTTGACTTATGACTACAATTCTAGCCTTTTGGCAACAATATTTAGCCTTCTGAAAACAATATCTAGTCTTCTGGAAACAATCTTTTATATGCCAGAGATAATATCTAGTCTTCTTGCATTATTATGTAGTATTTTGGTTACAATGTCGAATTTTTGGAAACTGTTTGTGATTTGGAAACAATGTTTAGCCCACTATCAATAATATATTGCCTTTTGCTGATAAAATCTGGTATTTTAGTTATAATGTAGAGCCTTTGAAGACAAGTTGTGATTTTCTAAAAGCAGTATCTATACTTTTGGCTACAATGTTGACTCATGACTTCAATTCTAGCCTTTTGGCAACAATATTTAGCCTTCTGAAAACAATATCTAGTCTTCTGGGAATAATCTTTTATATTCCAGAGATAATATCTAGTCTTCTTGCTAAATTATCGAGTATTTTGGCTGCAATGTCGAATTTTTGGAAACTGTTTGTGATTTGGAAACAATGTTTAGCCCACTATCAATAATATATTGCCTTTTGCTGATAAAATCTGGTATTTTAGATATAATGTAGAGCCTTTGAAGACAAGTTGTGATTTTCTAAAAGCAGTATCTATACTTTTGGCTACAATGTTGACTTATGACTACAATTCTAGCCTTTTGGCAACAATAGTTAGCCTTCTGAAAACAATATCTAGTCTTCTGGAAACAATCTTTTATATGCCAGAGATAATATCTAGTCTTATTGCATTATTATGTAGTATTTTGGCTACAATGTCGAATTTTTGGAAACTGTTTGTGATTTGGAAACAATGTTTAGCCCACTATCAATAATATATTGCCTTTTGCTGATAAAATCTGGTATTTTAGTTATAATGTAGAGCCTTTGAAGACAAGTTGTGATTTTCTAAAAGCAGTATCTATACTTTTGGCTACAATGTTGACTCATGACTTCAATTCTAGCCTTTTGGCAACAATATTTAGCCTTCTGAAAATAATATCTAGTCTTCTGGAAACAATCTTTTATATGCCAGAGATAATATCTAGTCTTCTTGCATTATTATGTAGTATTTTGGTTACAATGTCGAATTTTTGGAAACTGTTTGTGATTTGGAAACAATGTTTAGCCCACTATCAATAATATATTGCCTTTTGCTGATAAAATCTGGTATTTTAGTTATAATGTAGAGCCTTTGAAGACAAGTTGTGATTTTCTAAAAGCAGTATCTATACTTTTGGCTACAATGTTGACTTATGACTACAATTCTAGCCTTTTGGCAACAATATTTAGCCTTCTGAAAACAATATCTAGTCTTCTGGGAATAATCTTTTATATTCCAGAGATAATATCTAGTCTTCTTGCTAAATTATCGAGTATTTTGGCTGTAATGTCGAATTTTTGGAAACTGTTTGTGATTTGGAAACAATGTTTAGCCCACTATCAATAATATATTGCCTTTTGCTGATAAAATCTGGTATTTTAGATATAATGTAGAGCCTTTGAAGACAAGTTGTGATTTTCTAAAAGCAGTATCTATACTTTTGGCTACAATGTTGACTTATGACTACAATTCTAGCCTTTTGGCAACAATATTTAGCCTTCTGAAAACAATATCTAGTCTTCTGGAAACAATCTTTTATATGCCAGAGATAATATCTAGTCTTATTGCATTATTATGTAGTATTTTGGCTACAATGTCGAATTTTTGGAAACTGTTTGTGATTTGGAAACAATGTTTAGCCCACTATCAATAATATATTGCCTTTTGCTGATAAAATCTGGTATTTTAGATATAATGTAGAGCCTTTGAAGACAAGTTGTGATTTTCTAAAAGCAGTATCTATACTTTTGGCTACAATGTTGACTTATGACTACAATTCTAGCCTTTTGGCAACAATATTTAGCCTTCTAAAAACAATATCTAGTCTTCTGGAAACAATCTTTTATATGCCAGAGATAATATCTAGTCTTTTTGCTAAATTATCTACCATTCTGGCTACAATGTCTAATTTTTGGAAACTGTTTGTGATTTGAAAACAATGTTTAGCCCACTATCAATAATATATTGCCTTTTGCTGATAAAATCTGGTATTTTAGTTATAATGTAGAGCCTTTGAAGACAAGTTGTGATTTTCTAAAAGCAGTATCTATACTTTTGGCTACAATGTTGACTTATGACTACAATTCTAGCCTTTTGGCAACAATATTTAGCCTTCTGAAAACAATATCTAGTCTTCTGGAAACAATCTTTTATATGCCAGAGATAATATCTAGTCTTTTTGCTAAATTATCTACCATTCTGGCTACAATGTCTAATTTTTGGAAACTGTTTGTGATTTGAAAACAATGTTTAGCCCACTATCAATAATATATTGCCTTTTGCTGATAAAATCTGGTATTTTAGATATAATGTAGAGCCTTTGAAGACAAGTTGTGATTTTCTAAAAGCAGTATCTATACTTTTGGCTACAATGTTGACTCATGACTTCAATTCTAGCCTTTTGGCAACAATATTTAGCCTTCTGAAAACAATATCTAGTCTTCTGGGAATAATCTTTTATATTCCAGAGATAATATCTAGTCTTCTTGCTAAATTATCGAGTATTTTGGCTGCAATGTCGAATTTTTGGAAACTGTTTGTGATTTGGAAACAATGTTTAGTTCGCTATCAATAATATGTTACCTTTTGCTGATAAAATCTGGTGTTTTAGTTATAATGTAGAGTCTTTGAAAACAAGTTGTGATTTTCTAGAAGCAGTATTTATACTTTTGGCTACAATGTTCATCCTTGACTACAATTCAAGCTGATAACAACATTTAGAATTTTAAAAACAATATCTAGCCTTCTGGAAACAATCTTTTATATTTCAGAAATAATATCTAGTCTTCTTGTTAAATTATCTAGCATTTTAGCTACAATGTCGGATTTTTGGAAACTGTTTGTGATTTCGAAACAATGTTTAGTCCGCTATTAATAATATGTTGCCTTTTCCTGATAAAATCTGGTGTTTTAGTTATAATGTAGAGTTTTTGAGAACAAGTTGTGATTTTCTAGAAACAATATCTATACTTTTGGCTGTAATGTTGACTCATGACAACAATTCTAGATATCTAGTCCAGACCATTAGTTTCAACTTTGAGCAAATAATTAAGATATGCCTAATATTAGAAATTGGTTCTTATCTACTCTTGCCTCATTACAAAAAAAATCTGTAAGCACTTGCCCTGAAAAGCAATTGATGAATATTCTGAGTATCTTTCTCATACAATTCATAAATTAAAAGAAAACATATTCATCATTTCCTCATATTCCTTAATAAAAATAATCTATTTGATTAAACCTTTTTCTCGTTTGAATAGAAAATTTGTTTACTTGTAAATCTAAATTAAGCTTGCTTCATATTAAACTTAATGAATCATATTATAATCCCTATTTAATAATTGCATATGTTCCTTAGACGCAAAACATTTATTTCTTGTTTATATAAAAACCATTAAAACTACTTGCCAATTTTATTTAAATTGTCCACATCGCGTTGGTAACACTTGATGGTAATTATAAGTCAACTTATGACGCCAAAACCTTGAATATTAAAAAAAATGTGCTGCCTTGTGAACATGTTTTTCCTTTTTGTCAAAAACATTATTGTGAAAGGATTTAAACTTTTTCATTATAATAAAAACTTTAACATAACAATTTTGTTGTTCTCTATAAATAAACAGTTTATCGCAATTTTTATATACAAGTCGTGGAATTATTTTAATCACTAATACTTTATTCGAAATTTCAATTAAGAAATGATCAACCAAGTTTAGTTGATGTTAACTTTGAATATTTATTGGGTTAAGTCTTTTTGTAAGAGTTAAAAATTTCTTTTTAAGTAATTAATAACATATCCTTAATACAAAGAAATTTTAATTTTGAGTCTACCTCAAAACACACCCATTTTTTAATTATATAACATTATACAACCCAACTACAAGATACAATCAATTTTAACAATTAAATAAAATAATATTTAACACACGGAAGTTCTCGGCAATAATCGGGTGTTCGTCCGTTCTTTGCATATCTCGTTTTTTTTTTTTTGATCCGCGATTTAAAAGATGTATAATTAATCTTATTATAACGATTTTTATTATCTTTTAGATGGACGATGTTATCATTCGTGGTAGAAGAGGAACATTGCATTTTATCCGATTCCCCACAAGCGAAATGGGGAATTTCCTATCATTGGCAAGATCAAAAGGGTTAACAAATTTGGTAAAAATCGTTTGCGCAACGGGAGGGGGTGCTTATAAGTTCGAAGAAAATTTTATTCGGGTACTTATAATAATTTAATTAAGAAATATTAATAAAATGATTAAATCGTAATTTATAGGAGGTTAATATGCGATTAGCAAAATTCGACGAATTCGACTCGTTATTAAAAGGAATGCTCTTCATCGATTCATACAACCGCAACGAATGCTATTATTGGTCCGATCCGACCGACGACGCCCGATGTTCGAAAATTATTTACGATTTTTCTAACCCTTACCCATTTTTAATCGTGAACATCGGCTCCGGAGTGAGCGTTTTAGCCGTTTATGGCCCGGACAGTTACAAGCGCGTTTCGGGAACAAGGTACAAATCAAAAATGTTTATAAAAAAATTATTTTATACATATTGTTTTCGTTTCGTTTTTTATAGTATAGGTGGCGGAACGTTCTTGGGTTTATGTTGTCTCTTAACCGGTTGCAACACGTTTGAAGAGGCGATCGAATTGGCGACGGGGGGCGACCATACCCACGTCGATAAACTGGTTAGGGATATCTATGGAGGCGATTATGAAAGGTTCGGGTTGAAGGGTGATTTGGTGGCGAGCAGGTTAGTACTTTACTAATTTCACCGGGTGGGTTTTACTTTGATTTTTAACGTTAGTTTTGCGTTTTTATCTAGTTTTGGACAGATGAACTCGAGGGATAAACGGTCGAAAGTTAGCAGGGAAGATTTGGCTAGGGCCACTTTAGTCACTATTACGAATAATATCGGCTCAATTGCTAGGATGTGTGCTTTACAAGAAAAAATAGATAGGGTAAGTATCTTTAATAAACATTTTTATCAGATTCAAAATAGTAAACCTTTACACTTTGGCCAAATATTGAATTTATTTATAATGCCACCTTTATATTTTGTTCGGATTGACTAATTTCTTGGTTATCTTTTATCAATAGAAAAAATCTTATCGGATACGCATCATAAAGTGTCTTATGTGTCTAAAGTATCTTTAATTACCTTAAATAAGCAGTTATTATTTCATATTGAATCAAACGCTATGTTAAGTTTGGGTTAGGTTGAGTTAGAGTTAGGTTGAATTAGGGGTTGGCTCAAGATTGTTTTGAATAATTTTTGTTGTGAAGAGTTTTAAACAATCCTTTGGTCCCAAAAATCTCTCTTCCAAACCAATAATCATTAAAATTATTTTGTATAACATGAAGCGGCTGATCTAGATGAATATACTTAATAATTAGGAGGCATTGTATTTGAATTTTACTCAGTAATTAGGTTTCAGTTTCATTTTACCTTGGTCAATCTCAAAATTATGAAGTTCTAAGTAACTTTTTGTTAAGATAGAGCATACAGTTTCTCGGTTTAATTGTTATCCAAGGAAATTTAAAGTTAACCTCGTTTATAACAGCCAGAAAATTTCTTAATATTGTTTTACTACGAAGTTAGATTTGCTTAAAATTACTAAAACAGTAAAATTTATGATAAATACCTTAAATTTAGTTCAAAATTAGTTAAAAACTTCCTTAAATTCGTTTTGATTCGATTAAAATCCTTGAAACATTTTTGACATTTTCTTTGTTATGGCGGAAACGTACGTGGTTGCTTAGCAACGGCAGACCGCCAACTTATTTTTTTTTTAACTAAAATAAATAAATAAAATGATGAAATTAAACTTATTGTATTAAAATAGAGCTTAAATTTTCGTAGTTTCATTGTTAATTAAGAAAATGTTGCAAAATTTAATCTCGTTTAAAACAGTCAGAAAATTTCTCAATGCGGTTTTACTACGAGGTTTAAAACGATTAAAATAGTAAAACTGATAGTAAATACCTTAAAATTAGTTAAAAACTTCCTTAAATTCGTTTTGATTCGATTAAAATTCTTTGATTTTAATCAAAAATCGTGAAACATCTCGACGTTTTTTGACATTTTTTTTATTATGGCGGAAATATGCTTGGTTGCTTAGCAACGGCAGACCGCCAACTTATTTTTTTTTAACTAAATTAAATAAATAAAATGATGAAATTAAACTTATTGTATTAAAATAGAGCTTAAATTTTCTTAGTTTCATTGTTAATTAAGAAAATGTTGCAAAATTTAATCTCGTTTAAAACAGCCAGAAAATTTCTCAATGCGGTTTTACTACGAGGTTTAAAACGATTAAAATGGTAAAATTGATAGTAAATACCTTAAAATTAATTAAAAACTTCCTTAAATTCGTTTTGATTCGATTAAAATTCTTTGATTTTAATAAAAAGTCGTGAAACATCTCGACGTTTTTTGACATATTTTTTATTATGGCAGAAATATGCTTGGTTGCTTAGCAATGGTAGACCAACTTATTTTTTTTTAACTAAATTAAATAAATAAAATGATGAAATTAAACTTATTGTATTAAAATAGAGCTTAAATTTTCTTAGTTTCATTGTTAATTAAGAAAATGTTGCAAAATTTAATCTCGTTTAAAACAGCCAGAAAATTTCTCAATGCGGTTTTACTACGAGGTTTAAAATAGTAAAATTGATAGTAAATACCTTAAAATTAATTAAAAACTTCCTTAAATTCGTTTTGATTCGGTTAAAATTCTTTGATTTTAATAAAAAGTCGTGAAACATCTCGACGTTTTTTGACATATTTTTTATTATGGCAGAAATATGCTTGGTTGCTTAGCAACGGTAGACCAACTTATTTTTTTTAACTAAATTAAATAAATAAAATGATGAAATTAAACTTATTGTATTAAAATAGAGCTTAAATTTTCTTAGTTTCATTGTTAATTAAGAAAATGTTGCAAAATTTAATCTCGTTTAAAACAGCCAGAAAATTTCTCAATGCGGTTTTACTACGAGGTTTAAAATAGTAAAATTGATAGTAAATACCTTAAAATTAATTAAAAACTTCCTTAAATTCGTTTTGATTCGATTAAAATTCTTTGAATTTAATAAAAAGTCGTGAAACATCTCGACGTTTTTTGACATATTTTTTATTATGGCAGAAATATGCTTGGTTGCTTAGCAACGGTAGACCAACTTATTTTTTTTAACTAAATTAAATAAATAAAATGATGAAATTAAACTTATTGTATTAAAATAGAGCTTAAATTTTCTTAGTTTCATTGTTAATTAAGAAAATGTTGCAAAATTTAATCTCGTTTAAAACAGCCAGAAAATTTCTCAATGCGGTTTTACTACGAGGTTTAAAATAGTAAAATTGATAGTAAATACCTTAAAATTAATTAAAAACTTCCTTAAATTCGTTTTGATTCGATTAAAATTCTTTGAATTTAATAAAAAGTCGTGAAACATCTCGACGTTTTTTGACATATTTTTTATTATGGCAGAAATATGCTTGGTTGCTTAGCAACGGTAGACCAACTTATTTTTTTTAACTAAATTAAATAAATAAAATGATGAAATTAAACTTATTGTATTAAAATAGAGCTTAAATTTTCTTAGTTTCATTGTTAATTAAGAAAATGTTGCAAAATTTAATCTCGTTTAAAACAGCCAGAAAATTTCTCAATGCGGTTTTACTACGAGGTTTAAAATAGTAAAATTGATAGTAAATACCTTAAAATTAATTAAAAACTTCCTTAAATTCGTTTTGATTCGATTAAAATTCTTTGAATTTAATAAAAAGTCGTGAAACATCTCGACGTTTTTTGACATTTTTTTTATTATGGCGGAAATATGCTTGGTTGCTTAGCAGCGGCAGACCGCCAACTTATTTTTTTTTCTTAAATAAATAAATAAAATGATGAAATTAAACTTATTGTATTAAAATAGAGCTTAAATTTTCTTAATTTAATTGTTAACTATGAAAATTTTGCAAACTTAAAGTTAATCTCGATTAAAACAGCCGGAAAATTTCTCACTGCTGTTTTACTGGAGGTTAGATTTGCTTAAAACTATTAAAACACTAAAATTTATGATAAATACCTTAAATTTTGTTCAAAATTACTTAAAATCTTCCTTGAATTCGTTCTAAATTGATTAAAATTCTTTAATTTCAATTAAAAATCGTAAAACATCTTGACAGTTTTGATATCTTTATTATGGTGGAAATGTACTTGGTTGCTTAGCAACGGCAGACAGGCAACTTAAATTCTTTGAATGTAACTAAAAAAAATTAATTATGAATAAAAAATAAAATAAAATTAAAAAATATTCATGGTTTTATGGTTAATTAAGAAAAAATACATTAAAATTAAAAAAATAATATATAGATGCTCTTTTGGAAGCATTTCAAGTTTTCTAGAAGTGTTTCAAGACTTCTCCAAGAAATGTTAAGTCTTGTAGAGGCAATATCAAGTTTTGGAAGGGTTTCAAGCTTCTGGAAGCTTTTGAAGTCTTTTGAAAGCAATGTCAAGTCTTTTGGAAGCAATATCAAGACTCCTAGGAGCAGTATCAAGTTTTTTTGAAGCATTTTGGGAGTGCTTCAAATCTTCTCCAAGCAATGTCAAGTCTTCTAAAGACAATATCAAGTTTTGGAAGCATTTCAAGTCTTTTTGAAGCAATATCAAGTATTTTGAACACAATATCAAGACTCCTTGAAGCAGTATCACGTTTTCTCAAAGTATTTCAGAGTGCTTCAAGTCTTCTCCAAGCAATGTCAAGCCTTCTAAAGGCAACATCACGTCTTCTCAAAGCATATCAAATCATTTGGAAGCAATATTAAGTCCCCTAGAAGCAATATTAAGTCCTCTAGAAGCAATATCAAGTCCTCCAGAAGCAATAACGAGTATTCTTGAAGTCTTCTAGAGACATTTCAATCCAGATAAAACCATTAACAAATCTGTATAATAGACTTCATAATTTCTTAATACCAAATCGTATTGAAAATCATATATTAACTATTTTTTTTTCTTTTTAGGTGTTATTTATAGGTAACTTCTTACGCGTAAACCCGATTTCAATGAAGCTACTAGCTTTTGCAATGGATTATTGGTCGAAAGGAACGATGAAGGCCCTCTTCCTCGAGCACGAAGGTTACTTTGGGGCGGTAGGATGTCTCTTGCGGCAACCGAGCGAATCTATAGCGGAAAGCTGAAATAAAAAATTGAAAGGAAACCGAGAAGAAGAGAGATTAAACTAATAACTTTATGAATCGCATTGCTCTCATTCCAAGTGCACGATAGTGTCGAGAAATTGAAAAAGTGTTAATACGGGGACAGTGGCGAAAATGACACTAAAAAAATGTTTAGTGGTTAAAGAAATTCCGATTTCTTCATCTTTTTTATATTATTTTCGTTTTATTTTATTATTTCTTTTGATAGAAACGTAGGAGCTTTAGGTGGATTATCGTGTCTATATCGAGATTAGCTTTTTTAATGCGGTTGTAGGTTGTAAGTAAATTTTTTTGTTTTGTTGCATTAATGAAGTAAGTTTAAATGGGGGCTTTAAAGCTTTATTATTATTTTTTTTGTTATAATAGTACCTGATTATTATTTCCTTGATTACTTTGGATAAAAAGGGTGAACAACAAATAACGCAACAGGAACAAAATATTTTTTTTAATAAATCAAACAATCATAAATAGTTAATTTAAGAAAGGTGTTGTAATTAACAGATTTAAGATAACTATGCGTGAGTGTTTGATTCTATTTTTTAATATAATAATTATTGTTATAATAAACAAGTTAATTTAAATGAATAAGTTCGATTTGATGTATTTAACGTATTAGGCTATATTTTATTATTTTTAAAACGAAAAAGGGAATAGTTTTTAATGTCTGTCTATTAGTCTGTTTGTATATAACTATCTATACACTCTAAAAAAAGTATTTTTTTCTTGTTAAATTTCGTTTTTTTATCTTTTTCCTATAACTCATTTAATGTGCTAATTATTGCTTATTATTGTTATTCACAGATCATCTTTCTATAAAAAAAAAATTGTTGGAAATGGAAGAAACTTGATTGAGTCTCCTTTTATAAGACGATTTTATTCTCACTTCGCCGAGGTCGCGTAGCGGACGAGGCCTTGGAGTTGAAATATCACAAGAAAATCGTTCCTTATATATCCTAGTAGATATATAAAGTCTCCTATAAGACGATTTATTCTAACTTGGCCGAGGTCGCGTAGCGGGCGAGGCCCTGGAGTTGAAATATCACCAGAAAATCGTTCCCTTTCGAAAAATGTAGCGCCTCGCCCGCAAGCGATCTCGGCGATTTGAGGCGAAATCGTTCCTTATATATTCTAGTAAATATATAAAGTCTCCTATAAGACGATTCATTCTAACTTGGCCGAGGTCGCGTAACGGGCGAGGCCCTGGAGTTGAAATATCACCAGAAAATCGTTCCTTTTCGAAAAATGTAGCACCTCGCCCGCAAGCGACCTCGGTGATTTGAGGCGAAATCGTTCCTTATATATTCTAGTAAATATATAAAGTCTCCTATAAGACGATTTATTCTAACTTGGATTTATTATTGGATATTTATTACGATTTATTCTAACTGGAGTTGAAATATCACCAGAAAATCGTTCCTTTTCGAAAAATGTAACGCCTCGCCCGCAAGTGATCTCGGCGATTTGAGGCGAAGTCGTTCCTTATATATTCTAGTAAATATATAAAGTCTCCTATAAGACGATTCATTCTAACTTGGCCGAGGTCGCGTAGCGGGCGAGGCCCTGGAGTTGAAAAATGTAGCACCTCGCCCGCAAGCGACCTCGGTGATTTGAGGCGAAATCGTTCCTTATATATTCTAGTAAATATATAAAGTCTCCTATAAGATGATTTATTCTAACTTGGCCGAGGTCGCGTAGCGGGCGAGGCCCTGGAGTTGAAATATCACCAGAAAATCTTTCCTTTTCGAAAAATGTAACGCCTCGCCCGCAAGTGATCTCGGCGATTTGAGGCGAAGTCGTTCCTTATATATTCTAGTAAATATATAAAGTCTCCTATAAGACGATTCATTCTAACTTGGCCGAGGTCGCGTAGCGGGCGAGGCCCTGGAGTTGAAATATCACCAGAAAATCGTTCCTTTTTGAAAAATGTAGCACCTCGCCCGCAAGCGACCTCGGTGATTTGAGGCGAAATCGTTCCTTATATATTCTAGTAAATATATAAAGTCTCCTATAAGACGATTTATTCTAACTTGGCCGAGGTCGCGTAGCGGGCGAGGCCCTGGAGTTGAAATATCACCAGAAAATCGTTCCTTTTTGAAAATTGTAGCACCTCGCCCGCAAGCGACCTCGGTGATTTGAGGCGAAATCGTTCCTTATATATTCTAGTAAATATATAAAGTCTCCTATAAGACGATTTATTCTAACTTGGCCGAGGTCGCGTAGCGGGCGAGGCCCTGGAGTTGAAATATCACCAGAAAATCGTTCCTTTTTGAAAAATGTAGCACCTCGCCCGCAAGCGACCTCGGTGATTTGAGGCGAAATCGTTCCTTATATATTCTAGTAAATATATAAAGTCTCCTATAAGACGATTTATTCTAACTTGGCCGAGGTCGCGTAGCGGGCGAGGCCCTGGAGTTGAAATATCACCAGAAAATCGTTCCTTTTCGAAAAATGTAGCACCTCGCCCGCAAGCGACCTCGGTGATTTGAGGCGAAATCGTTCCTTATATATTCTAGTAAATATAAAGTTAGAGCCAAGTTAGAATAAATCGTCTTATAGGAGACTTTATATATCTACTAGGATATATAAGGAACGATTTCGCCTCAAATCGCCGAGGTCGCATGCGAGCGAGGCGCTACATTTTTCCAAAAGGAACGATTTTCTGGTAATATTTCAACTCCAGGGCCTTGCTCGCTACGCGACCTCGGCCAAGGTAGAATAAATCGTCTTATAGGAGACTTTATATATCTACTAGAATATATAAGGATCCAGAGCCTCGCTCGCAAGCGACCTCGGCAGTTTGAGGCGAAATCGTTCCTTACATACCTTACTAAATATATAAAATCACATATAAGACGATTTTAATCTCGTTATGCGGAGGCCGCTTGCGGGCGAGGCACTCCAATGTTCCAAAAGGAACGATTTCACATCAAAATTTTATATCCAGCGCCTCGCCCGCTACGCGACCTCGGTCAAGTTAGAATAAATCGGGTTTGAAATATCGACAAAAAATCGTCCATTTTGGAAGAATGTAGCGAAGTGAGACTAAACCGTCTTTTAGGAGACTTTGTATATTTATTAAGATATACAAGGAACGATTTCGCCTTAAATTGCCGAGGTCCCTTGCGGGCAAGGCGCTATATTTTCCCAAAATCGATGATTTTTTGTGGATATTTAATATTAGTACTAGGCTAGCAAAAGGTCGATTTATCGCCAGAGGCGATGTTTTCAAAACGACCCAACCAGCAATGTATGCAGGAAAAATAAAATAAATTGATATGGCGAATATATGTAAACAAAAAACAAAATAAGTTTATATGTCAAGTAGCAGAAAAAGAAAATGTTAGATAAAGAAGGCAAGAGACTGGAATAAAGCGAAAAATGATTGGAGACGGAGAAACAAAACTATTAGCTGAGATAACTGTTGTGACAACAGGCGATCTCTATGCGAAGTTCTGAATATGGAAAAACTGCGGGCTTCGCGCAACTAAGTGGGTAAGTTATTCCAGAGAGTTATAGCTTCCACTGTGTATGATCCATGATATATTTCGGTACGATGACTCGGAAATATGAGTGAGCCACCAGATTGTGCTCTAGTAAGAAGACCACGAGAGGCCTTGAACTGAAATGCAGTGAACAGATAGATTGGAGGCTAAGAGGAAAGAATCTTGTATAAGGTAGTTAGTATGCGGGAAGATCTACGGTTCTCAACGGTCAGCATTTCGAGGTAATTGAAGACAAAGCGCACACAATTATTTTGTAACCTCTCCAATTTGTTACGAAGACCAATCGAAAGGTCCGGGTATATGGTATCGGCATCATCCAAATGGGAAAGAATTAAAGAATAACAGAGGTTACGACGAACAATAGGTGGAAGGAAACAAACAAGTTTGCGTAGAGAGTAGAAACAGAAATAGACTGAATCTGGGGGGGCCAGGACAATGCAGAATCCATCATCACATTCAAGTTTTTAACAGTTCGAGAGAATTGTGTAATATTACCATCAAGTGACAAACAGCTATTATTAAGGGAGTAAAATTTTTGTACCAAAAGCCTTGATCCAAAAGCAATAGCCTGTGTTGTTACATTTAAACCCAAGCCATCTAGACTAGTCCAGAACGCTAGTAAGATCCCTATTAAGCCGCATTACCGTTGCTGGAACCTCATCCACAGCTGCAGTTGTATAAATTTGGAGGTGAAAGTTGCACTTAATTATTTTAGAAATGGAGTTTATAAAGACTGAAAGTAGGAGTGGACCCAAGACACTGCCCTGAGCCACTCCATAGTGGCTTTAAAAACACTGCTCGACGAAAAAACCACAGAAGAAAGAATTGCCACCAAGATACTATGATCAACAGAATCAAATGCCTTGCTGAAATCGAGTAAGAGCAATAAGGTCAAATATTGGTCAAAATGAGCGCCGATGTCGTGCTATGGCCGGAAACCGGATTGAAAATCAGTGATAATTTTATGCTCATCAAAATACTGCTGCACCTGCATATATACCGAGCGCTCTAGTGCTTTAGAAATTACGGAAATAATGGACATAGGATGATAATTACTCAGACAAGTGAGATATTTAAGTTTAGGTATGGATACAACGTAAGCTAGTTTCCAAGTAGAGGGGAAGGTCGATGTCTCAATGGAGAAGTTAAATATGTTAAGTAGTGGAGGAATGATTACATTCAAGATGGGAAGGAGCTGCTTAATACTGACACTATCAGTACCAACGCTCAATCTCAAGTGCGCAATAAATTAAGTCGTGGTTGGAGAAGTGAGACGCTGGAATCTGACCATGGGAAAGTATGTTGTTTGGAGAGGACGTTAAAATAAGGTCCAACATTGATTGAGATGTTGGTAAATGGTAAGTGGGTTGTGTCGGTAAAATAGAAAAGGTGATGAATTTATGTTTTTTACAGCTTAAGAGACAAGTGTTGAAGTCGCCCATAAGAAGAGTCTATTTTCTATTTATACTCTTCAATTTCCGAAGAGTACTGGGGATATCTTGGTCAAATCAAGAGAAGAGACAAGATTTTAGTGGTTTAAAGTAGAAGGAGGTAGAATGGAGAAGAATAATACATGAAGAGTGATTGCTGGTATTGAGGTAAGTAGTAAAAAAATCTTCATGAAACATTTTAAGTCTTTAGCAAGCAGTATCAAGTCTCACTTCTCAAAAAAAAGAGTACAGCAAATGCTGGGACTAAATTATTAAGAAAATCTTTATAATACATTAAAATTAATAAAAAACGGAAATTTCAATAAAATAAAATGACAAATAACTAAATCGAACTAAATAAAGTATTTCCATCAGAATTCAATATAATACATCGTCTACAATACAATAAAAATAGAATACAGGAATAAATTAAAATGTATAAAATTAAAATTCACTTTAACGTTTTCCCGAAGTTATTATTTCCATTTCTTTAGTTCTTGCCAACATATCATCGTAAGCTACACTTTCAGTTACCACAGATGGTACATTTGGAATAAAAAACGTTACGATGCTATTAATAAAATATACGGCGTGCTAAAATGAAAAATTATTAATAGTATAAAGTTAAATTTGTTGTAATTTTACGATGTAAAGTACGACCGCAACAAATTTCATTGAAAGAAGGTGATAAAACCTATCGCCTTTTTGATACGGGTTCTCTTCGTTATAATGGTTTTTGGCTCCGTTAAAGTAACATACCGATACATTGGGATATTGCTTCACTAAATTCTCTCTCACCTCACTGGTGAAATCATCAACCAAAAATGCTGCAATGAAGATATAATAAAATAAGAATCAAATTGAATTGAGTTTGTTACCGGTTAATGTCTCATTTATAAATCCTTTCATTGAGTGACCGTTGTTGAAATAATAAACGGAACGATGAATGAAGGTGGATGTAAAGCACACTACTCCGGCCTAAATAAAGAAGATTTTTATCAATTTTAATTATTGATATTTAATTACTTACACTTATAAGATAACACAATCTTGTCACAATAACAAAAACGGTTTTCCACGCACCCAAACTTGTAACGCGTTTCGGAATGTTCCTTCTTGATTTTCGAAGAAGTGTCCGAGAGGTGATCCTTATTTCAACGATATTATTTAGTAAGACAAGAAGAGGAAGCACCGGAACCGCCGCAGTATAAAAAACGAACAGCCCATATTCAATTACTAAAACAATTTATGTTTTTATTAAAAATAATTTATCATTTTATCGATATTTCGATTACCAAGATCGACGAAAGCATCACAAAAATAAGTTGCACTTATCGGTTTTAATTCGTATTCTTCTTCCCATTGGGGTATATCGATCTTCACGATACCTCGTTTTAACGTAACCCGATCAACCATGTACCTACGAAGCTTTTTAATCCCCGCGATTAAGCTCCTAAAATGAGCAAAACATGAATCAAAAAATGTTAAGTATGAAAGATAAGGGTATTTACGACATGAAATAACCATTTATGAAAAACAACAAAATGTATTCTTTCATAATGTTGAAAGAGATGCTCATGAACAAACCGAAATAACAGCCCAATGCCGGTGGGCAAAGAGCCGCGCGAATTCCGTACAATACATTATAAACATCGTAATCCCCCGGATTTGTAAACATGGTTTCTTTAACAAAAGAGTTATAAAACGACATTAAATAAGTGTTGAAAAAGTTGAGGACGTAGCTTTTAAAAATATAGGCTGTCATATACTGGTTTTGGGTTCGGTGAATTTCTTGATTTGTCATAAGTTTACAGATATAATTTATAACCTAATAAAAAAAATAATAATCTTAATTTAAAATAACCTTTATAAATTATTAAATTACCGGAGTATAAGTTTTTATGAGAATAATGGTACATAAACAATTATAAATCCTCATTATTAAGAGCAAATGATCCACAGCAGCCGTAACTTGGTATTTTAAGAGATAATACATGATAAAATGTTCCGAAAGCAATATTAAAGCCGTCGTAACAATTAGAAGCATCACCTAAAAACAATTATTTCAGTAATAATTTCGAAAAAATTTTCATTAATAATCACCATAGATGTAACAGCGACCACCGACCGAGATATCGTAGGAAAATCCATCTTCAAAGGCGTGTAATGCTCATCAGTTTGAGTGTATTTATTGAATTTTGTATAATTTCGAACGCGTACTTTATAATTAGCCCTACAAAATTATTTAGTCCCATTAAAATTAAAACAACATCGATTATTATTATATTACATTTCATCAATTTGTGGCACACAATTGTTTAAATTCCATTTATACTGCCAAATCGATTCTCTCCGATCCCACAATTTCACAAATAACGAAGCTAGAATCAAAAATAATTGAGTTCATGTTTAACAATGATGAGGGTAGTAATGAGGGTAAGGGACGAACCCCATAACGTCATAAAAAGGGCTAATCCCACCGTGTAATTGTTATCCAAATAATAAACTGTCGTTGCTACGGAACAATAATCGCTTAATGTTGAATATCCGCAATGTTTATCCGTGCATGTTGGGCATATTGTTCGATCTGATTCGCAAATTTCTTCTCTGTAACAATTTTTGTTATTTGCATCATTTGAAATAATTAAATAATATTAGATGATTTTATTCTCGCTCTGCTGAGGTTGCAATTTTTCAAAATTAATGATGAAATCGGAAGTTTGAGGTGAAATCGTTCTTTATATACCTTAGAAAATATATATAGTCTCCTAGAGACGATTTTAATCTCGCTCCGCCAAGGTCGCGAAACGGCCGAGGCGCTGCAAACTTCCAAAATAAACGATTTCGCGTTGATATTTCATATCCAGGGCCTCGCTCGCAAGCGACCTTGGCGCTTTGAGGCAATATCATTCTTTGTATATCTTTGTAAAAATATATAGTCTCCTAGAGACGATTTTATTCACACTTCGCCGAGGTCGTTTGCGGGCGAGGCACTACAATCTTCCAAAAGAAACAGTTTCACATTAATATATCACATCCAGGGCCTCACACGTAAGCGACCTCGGCGATTTGAGGCGAAATCGTTCCTTATATGTCCTAGTAAATATATAAAATCTCCTATAAGATGATTTTATTCTCGTTAAGCCGAGGTCGCTTGCGGGCGAGGCACTCCAATTTTTCAAAAGGAACGATTTCACATTAAACTTTCATACCCACGGCCTCGCCCGCTACGCGACCTCGGCGATTTGAGGCGAAATCGTTCCTTATATGTCCTAGTAAATATATAAAGTTTTCTATAAGACGATTTATTCTAACTTGGCTGAGGTCGCGTAGCGGGCGAGGCCCTGGAGTTGAAATATCACCAGAAAATCGTTTCCTTTGGAAAAATATAGCGCCTCGCCCGCAAGCTACCTCGGCGATTTGAGGCGAAATTGTTCCTTGTATGTCTTAGTAAATGGATAGTGTCCTATAATACGATTTATTTTCACTTCGCCGAGGTCGCTTGCGGGCGAGGCGCTTCATTTTTCCAAAATAAACGATTTTGTATTAATATTTCATATCCAGGGCCTCGCCCGCAAGCGACCTCGGCGATTTGAGGCGAAATCGTTCCTTATATATCCCAGTAGATATATAAAATCTTCTATAAGACGATGTATCCTAACTTGGCCGAGGTCGCGTAGCGGGCGAGGCCCTGAAGTTGAAATATCACCAGAAAATCGTTTCTTTTGGAAAAATGTAGCGCCTCGCCCGCTTTGCAACATCGTTCCTTACATATCCTACTAAATATATAAAATTTCCTATAAGATGATTTTATTCTCGTTAAGCCGAGGTCGCTTCAGGGCAAGGCACTGCAATTTTTCCAAAAGGAACAATTTCACATTAAAGTTTCATACCCAGGGCCTCGCCCGCAAGCGACCTCGGCAGTTTGAGGCGAAATCGTTGCTTATATATCCTAGTAAATATATAAAGTCTCCTATAAGATGACTTATTCTAACTTCGCTGAGGTAGCATGCGGGCGAGGCGCTACATTTTTACAAAAGGAACGATATTCTTGTGATATTTTAACTCCAGGACCTCGCCCGCTACGCGACCTCGGCGAAGTTAGAATAAATCGTCTTATAGAAGACTTTACATATTTACTAAGGCATACAACAAACGATTTCGCCTCAAATCGCCGAGGTCGCTTGCAGGCGAGGCACTCCAATATTCCAAAAGGAACGATTTCACATTAAAATTTCATACCCACGGCCTCGCCCGCAAGCGACCTCGGCGATTTGAGGCGAAATCGTTCCTTATATGTCCTAGTAAATATATAAAGTTTTCTATAAGACGATTTATTCTAACTTGGCTGAGGTCGCGTAGCGGGCGAGGCCCTGGAGTTGAAATATCACCAAAAAATCGTTTCCTTTGGAAAAATATAGCGCCTCGCTCGCATGCGATCTCTGCGATTTGGGGCGAAATCGTTCCTTGTATGTCTTAGTAAATAGATAGTCTCCTATAATACGATTTATTTTCACTTCGCCGAGGTCGCTTGCGGGCGATGCGCTTCATTTTTCCAAAATAAACGATTTTGTATTAATATTTCATATCCAGGGCTTCGCCCGCAAGAGACCTTGGCGATTTGAGGCGAAATCGTTCCTTATATATCCTAGTAGATATATAAAATCTCCTACAAGACGATGTATCCTAACTTGGCCGAGGTCGCGTAGCGGGCGAGGCCCTGAAATTGAAATATCACCAGAAAATCGTTTCTTTTGGAAAAATTTAGCGCCTCGCCCGCTTTGCGACCTCGGCGATTTGAGGCGAAATCGTTCCTTACATATCCTACTAAATATATAAAATCTCCTATAAGATGATTTTATTCTCGTTAAGCCGAGGTCGCTTCAGGGCGAAGCACTGCAATTTTTCCAAAAGGAACAATTTCACATTAAAGTTTCATACCCAGGGCCTCGCCCGCAAGCGACCTCGGCGATTTGAGGCGAAATCTTTCCTTACATATCCTACTAAATATATAAAATCTCCTATAAGATGATTTTATTCTTGTTAAGCCGAGGTCGCTTGCGGGCGAGGCACTCCAATTTTCCAAAAGGAACGATTTCACATTAAACTTTCATACCCAGGGCCTCGCCCGCAAGCTACCTCGGCGATTTGAGACGAAATTATTCCTTGTATGTCTTAGTAAATGGATAGTGTCCTATAATACGATTTATTTTCACTTCGCCGAGGTCGCTTGCGGGCGAGGCGCTTCATTTTTCCAAAATAAACGATTTTGTATTAATATTTCATATCTAGGGCCTCGCCCGCAAGCGACCTCGGCGATTTGAGGCGAAATCGTTCCTTATATATCCTAGTAGATATATAAAATCTTCTATAAGACGATGTATCCTAACTTGGCCGAGGTCGCGTAGCGGGCGAGGCCCTGAAGTTGAAATATCACCAGAAAATCGTTTCTTTTGGAAAAATGTAGCGCCTCGCCCGCTTTGCAACATCGTTCCTTACATATCCTACTAAATATATAAAATTTCCTATAAGATGATTTTATTCTCGTTAAGCCGAGGTCGCTTCAGGGCAAGGCACTGCAATTTTTCCAAAAGGAACAATTTCACATTAAAGTTTCATACCCAGGGCCTCGCCCGCAAGCGACCTCGGCAGTTTGAGGCGAAATCGTTGCTTATATATCCTAGTAAATATATAAAGTCTCCTATAAGATGACTTATTCTAACTTCGCTGAGGTAGCATGCGGGCGAGGCGCTACATTTTTACAAAAGGAACGATATTCTTGTGATATTTTAACTCCAGGGCCTCGCCCGCTACGCGACGTCGGCGAAGTTAGAATAAATCGTCTTATAGAAGACTTTACATATTTACTAAGGCATACAACAAACGATTTCGCCTCAAATCGCCGAGGTCGCTTGCAGGCGAGGCACTCCAATATTCCAAAAGGAACGATTTCACATTAAAATTTCATACCCAGGGCCTCGCCCGCAAGCGACCTCGGCAGTTTGAGGCGAAATCGTTCCTTATATATCCTAGTAAATACATAAAGTCTGCTATAAGATGATTTATTCTAACTTCGCTGAGGTCGCGTGCGGGCGAGGCGCTACATTTTTACAAAAGGAACGATATTCTTGTGATATTTTAACTCCAGGGCCTCGTCCGCTACGCGACGTCGGCGAAGTTAGAATAAATCGTCTTATAGAAGACTTTACATATTTACTAAGGCATACAACAAACGATTTCGCCTCGAAACGAAATCGCCTCGTTAAGCCGAGGTCGCTTGCGGGCGAGGCACTGCAATTTTTCCAAAAGGAACGATTTCACATTAAAGTTTCATACCCAGGGCCTCGCCCGCAAGCGACCTCGGCAGTTTGAGACGAAATCGTTCCTTTTATATCCTAGTAAACATATAAAGTCTCAAATGAGACGCCACACTCTTCCAAAATGAACAATTTCATGTTAATATTTCGTTTGCAGTTTTGGGCAAAATCGTTCCTTATATATCCCAACAAATATATAATTTTAATTTATAGCTAAATTTTTTAGCTTTTTAGCTAAGTAAATTTAGACATTTAAATATACTTACACTCTTCGAACAGGATGCAACGCATGATGGAGATCAAAATACGCCATAAACATTGCGAATACTCCCAAAAAAGCTGGAATTAACACCAAGGCCGTATAAAATTGCAGCCAAGCATAGAAAAACGCTATTTCTGATCCGTAATATTTATAAATAATATGAATTGGTTGTATTTGATAAAATTTATACCAATTCGCCCAGTATTCAGCTAAAACCTGCAAAATATTCATCTTGATAGGAGAAAACAAAAAATGTCTGAGACAACTTGTCTATCATTTAGAGGACCCTCTTCAGTCCAATTCATCGGGCCATCATGTAAAGGATAAGCATCATCAAAGTTTTTATTGGCCAATAAATTTCCCAAACCATACTCATCCGTTAATCTACCATATTTAGTTCTTTCTAAAACGCAGCTAATCAACGTGATTCTTTCGGCGCTTGTAAAAGTTGTGTTTACTTCTCCTCTAACAGAAGGACTGAAAAAAAGTAAAATTAAGAAAGAATCTTTTTTTAATAAAAATGATAAGTGAATTTTAAAAAACCTGCATCTTCGAAACATCGGATCTTGAAGCTTCGGTTTTAAAGATACCTTACTTTTAAAAAAACTCCACCATCTCGAATAATTCGGAATCGACCTGTCGCGTTGATACGTTGGATACAAACCGTGTATTTTCGCAATACGCGTTAAAGATTCATCGGAAGCTGTGAGCTTAATAAAAAGTCGGTCCGTGTATTTGACTCCGGTGACGGCTTCGATAGTCAACCCGGCTTTTTTCAAATTTTTCAGGAACTGGGTGTTTTGGAAAATGAGTGCGTCGGATATTTCAAATTTTTGAACCAAAATGAAGTCGGCGGGTGGTCTCACTTCCGGCTGGAACGTTACACCAGCTTTGTTGGTTGTCCCCGGTCCGGGATTAGCCATTTTTCTTTAATAAGTATTTCTTTTTATTTTAATAAGTAAATATAATTAAATATATTTTTGTGACATTGAAATATTTGTCAATTTTATTAATGATGGATAATTAGATACTATTTGACAGCGATTACTTTAAGAGTTATTAAATTAATCTAAAAAAAATATTTATTTATCTGCTTTTCCCTGCAGTTATTTTCTCCATTTCCTCGGTTCTTTTTATTTTATCATCGTGAGCTGCACTTTCTGCAATTTCACTCGGTACTTTTGGTATATAAAAGGTGACGATGCTACTCAAAAAATAAACGACGTGCTAAATATAAGCAAATTATTATTGAAATGAGATTATTATATTTTAATTTTACCACATAAATTACGGCTACTATGAATTTCATCCCGACGAGGTGGTAATATTTAAAACCATTTTGATAAGGTTGAGTGCTGTTAAAATCGTTTTTCAATCCGTTGAAATAACAAACAGTCACATCCGGAAACTTGCTCAATAAATTTTGCTTCATTTCGCTGTTATAATCGTAAACTGAAAAAGCTGCAATCAAATAAAATAATTATAAATTTAATCAACTTTTTATTTAATTTAAATAAAAAGTTCACCGGTTAAGGATTGATTTATAAACCCTTTCATTGAGTAATCGTTATTGATGTAGTAGACGCTCCGATTAATAAGAAACGAAGTAAAGCAAATTATTGTACCCTAAAGATAATGTACAATTAGAGAAAATAAGTTGAGTTAATATTTAAATTACGCTTATAAGGTAGCACAATCTCGTTATCATTCTTAAAATGTTATTCCATGCCCCTAAACCGAGGACGGGTTTTGGGATGTTTCTTCTCGACTTTCGAAGAAGTGCCCTTGCAGTTATTCTTATTTCAACAATGTTATTCAGTAATACAAGAAGTGGAAGTACCGGAACTGCGGCGCTAAAAAATACAAATAATCCGTATTCCATCACTGAAAAAGAAAATCATTTTGGTTACTTCAACGATTTCGCCTTAAATCGCCGAGGTCGTTTGCGGATCATGCGCTGAAGTTGATGTGTTAATACGAAATGTACAATTCAAAGGTTGTAGTTTCTCGCCCATAAGTAACCTTGGCGATTTGAGACGAAACTGTAATTTAATATCTTAACCAAGACATGTAATAAACGATTTCACCTCAAGTCGCCGAGGTCGTTTGCGGCCGAGGCAACAGAGTTGATGTACCACATGAAATCCACAATTCAAAGGGTGTAGCGCCTCGCCCTCCAAATGACCTTGGTGATTTGAGATGAAACTGTGATTTAATATCTTAACCAAGACATGTAATGAACGATTTCGCCTCAAATCGCCGAGGTCGCTTGCGGCCGAGGCAACAGAGTTGATGTACCACACGAAATCGACAATTCAAAGGGTGTAGCGCCTCGCCCTCCAAATGACCTTGGTGATTTGAGATGAAACTGTGATTTAATATCTTAACCAAAACATGAATGAACGATTTTGCCTCAAATCGCCGAGGTCACTTGCGGCCGAGGCAACAGAGTTGATGTACCACACGAAATCGACAATTCAAAGGGTGTAGCACCTCGCCCTCCAAATGACTTTGGTGATTTGAGATGAAACTGTGATTTAATATCTTAACCAAGACATGTAATGAACGATTTCGCCTCAAATCGCCGAGGTCGCTTGCGACCGAGGCAACAGAGTTGATGTACCACACGAAATCGACAATTCAAAGGGTGTAGCGCCTTGCCCTCCAAATGACTTTGGTGATTTGAGATGAAACTGTGATTTAATATCTTAACCAAGACATGTAATGAACGATTTCGCCTCAAATCGCCGAGGTCGCTTGCGGCCGAGGCAACAGAGTTGATGTACCACACGAAATCGACAATTCAAAGGGTGTAGCGCCTCGCCCTCCAAATGAGCTTGGTGATTTGAGATGAAACTGTGATTTAATATCTTAACCAAGACATGAATGAACGATTTTGCCTCAAATCGCCGAGGTCACTTGCGACCGAGGCAACAGAGTTGATGTACCACACGAAATCGACAATTCAAAGGGTGTAGCGCCTCGCCCTCCAAATGAGCTTGGTGATTTGAGATGAAACTGTGATTTAATATCTTAACCAAGACATGTAATGAACGATTTCGCCTCAAATCGCCGAGGTCGCTTGCGGCCGAGGCAACAGAGTTGATGTACCACACGAAATCGACTATTCAAAGGGTGTAGCGCCTCGCCCTCCAAATGACCTTGGTGATTTGAGATGAAACTGTGATTTAATATCTTAACCAAAACATGAATGAACGATTTTGCCTCAAATCGCCGAGGTCACTTGCGGCCGAGGCAACAGAGTTGATGTACCACACGAAATCGACAATTCAAAGGGTGTAGCACCTCGCCCTCCAAATGACTTTGGTGATTTGAGATGAAACTGTGATTTAATATCTTAACCAAGACATGTAATGAACGATTTCGCCTCAAATCGCCGAGGTCGCTTGCGGCCGAGGCAACAGAGTTGATGTACCACACGAAATCGACAATTCAAAGGGTGTAGCGCCTTGCCCTCCAAATGACTTTGGTGATTTGAGATGAAACTGTGATTTAATATCTTAACCAAGACATGTAATGAACGATTTCGCCTCAAATCGCCGAGGTCGCTTGCGGCCGAGGCAACAGAGTTGATGTACCACACGAAATCGACAATTCAAAGGGTGTAGCGCCTCGCCCTCCAAATGAGCTTGGTGATTTGAGATGAAACTGTGATTTAATATCTTAACCAAGACATGTAATGAACGATTTCGCCTCAAATCGCCGAGGTCGCTTGCGGCCGAGGCAACAGAGTTGATGTACCACACGAAATCGACAATTCAAAGGGTGTAGCGCCTCGCCCTCCAAATGAGCTTGGTGATTTGAGATGAAACTGTGATTTAATATCTTAACCAAGACATGAATGAACGATTTCGCCTCAAATCGCCGAGGTCGCTTGCGGCCGAGGCAACAGAGTTGATGTACCACACGAAATCGACAATTCAAAGGGTGTAGCGCCTCGCCCTCCAAATGACTTTGGTGATTTGATATGAAACTGTGATTTAATATCTTAACCAAGACATGTAATGAACGATTTCGCCTCAAATCGCCGAGGTCGCTTGCGGCCGAGGCAACAGAGTTGATGTACCACACGAAATCGACAATTCAAAGGGTGTAGCGCCTTGCCCTCCAAATGACCTTGGTGATTTAAGATGAAACTGTGATTTAATATCTTAACCAAGACATGTAATGAACGATTTCGCCTCAAATCGCCGAGGTCGCTTGCGGCCGAGGCAACAGAGTTGATGTACCACATGAAATCCACAATTCAAAGGGTGTAGCGCCTCGCCCTCCAAATGACCTTGGTGATTTGAGATGAAACTGTGATTTAATATCTTAACCAAGACATGAATGAACGATTTTGCCTCAAATCGCCGAGGTCGCTTGCGGCCGAGGCAACGGAGTTGATGTACCACACGAAATCGACAATTCAAAGGGTGTAGCGCCTCGCCCTCCAAATGACTTTGGTGATTTGAGATGAAACTGTGATTTAATATCTTAACCAAGACATGTAATGAACGATTTCGCCCCAAATCGCCGAGGTCGCTTGCGGCCGAGGCGCTAGAGTTGACAACAAGAAATTGACAGGCGGGTCATGCACGCTACTCACGTGAATATCATACATGAATTACATGACTGACGATTGGGTCACGTTAATTCACGCAAGTATGTAAGGATGCACAAATATGGCCGGTTTAAATATTACTTACAATGAACTGGTGGAAATCATTTTATCATGTGATCGTAATCCAATACAATGCCTTGAGTTAATTAAATGAATGTATCCTTTCTTGTCAGAGAGCATGCTTAGTGAAATTCATGAAAAACTAAGTAAAAGTATAACTCATAAATTTATAAATATCACCAGAAAATCGTTCCTTTTGGAAAAATATAGCACCTCGCCCGCAAGCGACTTGGGCGATTTGAGGCTAAATCGTTCCTTATATATCTTAGTAAATATATAAAGTCTCCTATAAGACGATTTATCCTCACTTCGCCGAGGTCGCGAAGCGGGCGAGGCCCGGGAGTTGAAATATCACCAGAAAATCGTTCCTTTTGGAAAAATGTAGCGCCTCGCCCGCTACGCGACCTCGGCGATTTGAGGTGAAATCGTCTTAGTTCAGAAATCAACTCCTTCATAAGATGGCATTTATACTCTAATCCCGCTCTTATTATATCTGCAATATCGAGTTGAAGAAGGTGGGGGATTAACCCAAATATCTTCATTTTAATCTCCAATGAGAGTCATTTTTAGTGATACAATGAAGTCTTTAGTTGATTTAATTTTTTATTTTCAGACTTCACCTATTAGATATTTAACCAGTAATGGAAGATAATCTTATTTGAGATTATAACATAATATAAAGGAAATATTAAAGAATATAACCTTACTTAAATCAATAAAAGCGTCACAAAAATAAGTCGGACTAATAGGCTTCAAAGAGTACTCTTCCTCCCATTGAGGAATCTTCGGCTTTTCAACATCTGACTTGTTCATTTTATTATAAGCATAGTTGTATAGGAATTTGCATCCGGCAATTAATCGTCTGCATTAAAATTAATTATTAATACAAAAGAAGTAAATCTGCAACAATTACTTACGTCACAAGATAACTGTTGATCAAAAACAATAAAATATATTCTTTTAAAATGTTAAAAGTTATGGACATGGATAAATCCAAATAACACCCAACCCCAGGCGAACATAAATGCGCAGCAATACCAAACACCTTATTATAAATATTGTAATCTCCCGGATTCGTGAACATAACTTCTTTAACGAAAGAATTATAAAACGACATTAAATTAGTGTTGAAAAAGTTGAGAACGTAATTTTTGATGATGTATGCGTTCATGTATTGGTGTCTTGTTCGGTGAATTTCCTTATCAGTTGAAATTTTCGAAATTTTGTTAATAAGCTAAAAAAAAATTTTAACTTAAATATTATTAAATATCTTGTAGAATTACCGGAGTGTATGTTTTTATCATAATAATCGTGCATAAGCAGCTGTAGGTCCGCATCAAAGTGACTAAATATTCCACCGCTATCGTTACTTTATATTTTAAGATATAGTAAGTAATTAAATACTCCGAAATTAAAATTACCGCGGTCGTAATAATAATAAGTACGATCTAAAATATAAAAATAAATAATATATCGAGTTTGCCCAACGATTCATTTACTCCTGCTAAAACGATTATGATCGAATAAAGGATTGGATAAGATTTCATCATCAACGGGGTGTAATATTCGTTAGTTTTAGTAAATTTATTGTACTTTGTGTGATTTGCAACGCGAATTTTATAATCAACCCTTAAAAATATTATTAATATAAGTGATTGTTAATCACGAATTAATTTGATGGTAAATTACATTTCTTGAATTTGAGGCACCGATCTTGATAAATTCCATTTATATTTGTAAATGCATTCTTGTCGACCCCATAATTCCAAAAATAATGTTGCTACAAAATTAAAATGAAGCCATTAATGATGTGATAATAAGTGATAATACGAACCCCAAAGTGTCATAAATACGGCGAAGATTGCGGTGTAATTGTTGTCTAAATAATAAACTGCTTCAGCTAAAGAGCAATAATCGTTTAGTTCTGTGTATAAGCAATGTTTATCGGTGCAACTTGGGCATATTTTTCTATTTGAATTGCAAACTTCTTCACTACAAAAAGGTTTGTAATGATGATACATTTAAAATTGTAAGAAAAAGCCATATACGGTGTGTTTCTCGTAATTTAGAACATTTTTATATTTCATTAAAATTATGCTAAACTTTCGATCTAAATTAATTTTAATATGGACGTACGAAGTAGCGAAGATAGTGGACAGGAAATGGAAATAAGGAAAGGGATGGCAATTACTCAATAAAAGAGAGAACTAAATCCAAAGATACTATTATCCGTGCCATAAGTCAAGGCCCCGCAATTTAGAAATCGATATCTTCGAAATCGCTCGATGAAAAAATTGCGATAAAATTTATTGTAACCAATAACATTTCCGTGTATCGTAGGTTAATTTGGAAAATTTCGGATTTTAACGCGAATTAAGTGAAAAAAGTTCCCAATTTTTGAGAGTGCCGACAACTTTTTCTACTTTGCGATTTTTTTTCTCAAAAACTATTTGATGAAGAAATTCCAAATTTGGATTAATGGTAACAAAATGTGTTCTTAATGTGAGGCATATTTTATTTTAACGATATTCGATACAGTTTCGTGGAAAATCGCGGTTTAGTAAGATGCGGTTATTTCGAAAACGACCGGACGGATTTTAATGCGATTTTTACCAAATGATGTTAAAGAAGGTTTTTTGTTGGATTTCGTAATCAGTTTTTTAATATGAGGTCTCTCTCGTGAGCACCTCTCCTCGGAGTGTTATTGTTATGTATTTCCAATAAATTGGTCTTAAAAAATTTGGGAACCTTATTTTGAAAAGCTGGTAATGGAATCTGACATACAACATTATTAGACACATTTTGGTAAAAACCACGTTGAAATCCGATTGGTCATTTTCGAAATAACCACATCTTACTAAACTGCGATTTTCCGCGAAATTATAAAAAAAGGAGATGGCAATTACTGAATAAATGAGAGAACTAAATCCAAAGATATTAACTATTATTCGTGCCATAAGTCAAGGCCCCGCAATTTAGAAATCGATATCTTCGAAATTGCTCGATGAAAAAATTGCGATAAAATTTATTGTAACCAATAACATTTCCGTGTATCGTAGGTTAATTTGGAAAATTTCGGATTTTAACGCGAATTAAGTGAAAAAAGTTCCCAATTTTTGAAAGTGCCGACAACTTTTTCTACTTTGCGATTTTTTTTCTCAAAAACTATTTGATGAAGAAATTCCAAATTTGGATTAATGGTAACAAAATGTGTTCTTAATGTGAGGCATATTTTATTTTAACGATATTCGATGCAGTTTCGTGGAAAATCGCGGTTTAGTAAGATGCGGTTATTTCGAAAACCACTCGCGATTTTTACCAAAATATGTTAAAGAAGGTTCTTTGTTGGTTTTCTTAATCACTTTTTTAAAACGACGCCTCCTTCATGAGCACCTCTCCTCGGAGTGTTATTTCTATTTTTCTTTAAAATGTATTTTTTTGTATTCTTTAATACTCTCGAAAATAGGGTACTTTTTTCAATTAACTCCCGATAAAAGAAAAATCCGAACATTTCCAAATTAAACTGTGAAACACAGAAATGTTCGCTGATTACAGCAAACTTTACCGCAATTTTTTT
This sequence comes from Onthophagus sagittarius, assembly GCA_036711965.1. Lineage (NCBI taxonomy): Eukaryota > Metazoa > Arthropoda > Insecta > Coleoptera > Scarabaeidae > Onthophagus > Onthophagus sagittarius. Next base: position 16,000,604 of record JASERS010000010.1, on the reverse strand, counting down.
CATCGCGTGATTTCGAAGATATCGATCTCCAAAGTAAAGGGCCTTGACATTTGGCACGGATAATAGGTAAGATTTATAGAAGTATCAAGTCTTCTAAAAGCAACATCAAATCTTTCAGAGGTAGTATCAAGTCTTTTGGAAGTGTTTCGAGTCTTTTAGAATTTTTTTCCACCACCCCAACGGTGGATGAAGGAAATTTGATATAAGAAGACCAGATAAGTTAATGAAGCCTCTTTGCCAATCATGTCCAATAAAAATAAATAAAACAGTTCCAATTATGTGAGACACCCTGTATAATAACTCACACTCTAAAAACTGATTTCCGCGAGATATTTAATTCAAAATACGATATACATATCGTGAATAACCCCATAAAAGTAGGAATTAGGACCAATATCGTATAAAACTGTAACCAAGCATAAAAAAACGCAATTTCCGATCCATAATATTTATAAATAATATGAATCGGTTGGTACTGATAAAACCTTAACCAACTCGCCCAATATTTAGCTAAAATCTTTAAAACAAATCAAATTTTTAAATAAATAAAATCATAAAGCAACTTGTCTATCGCTTAAAGGCCCACTTTCGCTCCATTTTAATGGACTATCATGTAACGGGTAAGCATCATGAAAATTTTTATTCGCCAACAAACTCCCCAATCCATATTCATTTTTTAATCTGCCATATCGCGTTCGATCCAACACACAACTAATTAACGCGATTCTTTCAGCACTTGTAAAAGTCGTGTTTTCTTGTCCACGAACGGAATTACTAAAAAAAATTATAACAAAATTTATTTAATTAATAATCAAAAATAAAAACCTGCATCTACGAAACATCGGATCTTGAAGCTTCGGTTTCAAAGAAACCTTAGTTTTGAAAAAACTGAACCATTGCGAATAATGCGGAATCGATCTGTCGTGCTGAAACGTCGGATATAACCCGTGTATTTTGGCTATCCGCGCTAAAGATTCATCGGAGGCGGTTAATTTGATGAAAATGCAATCGGTGAATTTGACACCATCGACGACTTCGAGGGTTAACCCCGCTTTTTCTAAATTCCTTAAATAATGGGTATTTTGGAAAATTAGGGCGTCTGATATCTCGATTTTTTGGACCAGAATGAAATCGGCGGGGGGGCGTACTTCTGGTGCGTAAAATGAGTCGATACTTGGCATTTTTATTCATTTAAACTTCAATCAATTTGACTTTTGATTAAACGAATTCGAATTAAATAAATATGTCAAAATAAATCAAAATTGATTTAGATTTTATTATATATCTCAAAAAGAATTTGGTTGGGAATTTGGTGGTGCGTGCCAAATGTCAAGGTCCCTCACTTTAAAGGTCGATATCTTCGAAATCGCTTTAAGGTGAGGGGCCTTGACTTTTGGCACGAACAATACTCCTTAATTAACAGATTCAATGCTGTGACTGAACTTCTTACAAAAAAGAGAAGTGAGTAGTGCTGGGTTTAAAAAAACTTAACAATAGTTAATAATAATGCACTTTTACTCTCAAAACGAAGCAATTTGGATTAATCTTACAACATTATATTAAAATTTTATTTTAATCAAATTAAGTTAACATGTTATTGACAATTAAATTTCAATTTTTTTTTTATTTTTTATCAATCAAAGTCATTAATCGGTGTAAATATGAAGACTAAAAAGCCAACCGAAAGAGACGAAACGATTTTTCAACCGGAAGTAAAACCCCCGGCCGATTACATCCTCGTGCAAAAAAAGGAAATATCAGAAGAAGTCCTAAAACAAAACAACAAATTTATAGCGAACTTAAAAAAATCCGGCTTAACCGTCGAATACGTCGACGGTGTGAGATACACGGATTTAGTTTTTATCAAAATCAAAGCTCCCGATGATGTGTTAAAACGCTTATCTGGTCTTCACGGTTTATTTCCGACGTTTCAATATGATAATACGATGCCTGAGTATACCAAGTGGTTTAAATTCCTTAAAACTAAAGTTTCTTTGAAACCGATTATTCAGGACCCGATATTTCAAAGATGCAGGTTTTTTAATTCTAATTCGAATGATTATAAATTGAATTAATTAATTAATTATTTTAATTGTTAGTCGAACCGTGAGGGGGGAAGAAAATACGACGTTCACAAGTTGCGAAAAAATTACTTTGGTTGCGTGCGTCATGGAGAGAACTTCCTATGGAAGTGGGGAATTCGAAGAGGGGTTAGAAAATTTATTGGAGAGTAAAAATTTCGTTGATGCTTATCCTTTACATGATGGGCCAGCTGAGTGGACTACTTCAGGTCCATTAAACGATAGACAAGTTAGTTTAATTATTAAAAAACTATAATTATTAATTAATTAAATCATAATTAATTTAGATTTTGGCCAAATATTGGGGAAGTTGGTGGATGATTTGCAAGTTCCAACCAATTCATATCATTTATAAATATTACGGATCTGAAGTTGCTTTTCATTATGCTTGGTTGGAATATTACACAAAGCATTTGATGCTTCCACTAATTTGTGGAGTTATTGTTATTATGATTGGATATTATTATTTATATTTATCCCCACAGATGATTGAGAGAGTGTAAGTTAATCGAAAATTTTTAAAAATTTTTTTAATATAATAATTTAGAAGAGAAATTTGTTTGTCAAAAATGAAAATATGTCCGGAATGTACATTTAAACAATGTTTTTATAAAAATCTTGAAGAATATTGTGATGTGGCGAAATGGTCGTTTATAATAGATAATAATTTTACGGTAGGACTCGCCGTTTTTTTAACGCTTTGGGGTAAGATATAATCGCTTCGAAAAATGTTCATTTAATTAATAAATTTCTTCAAGGAACCGTTTTCCTTGAGCTATGGAATCGATACGAAAGTATTTTAGCGTATAAATGGAATTTGCACAGATCGGCCGATCAACTCGATGAATTGTATATAAAAAATCGATTCATTTTATTTATTTTTATTAATCATTTTTTATTTTTAAGAGCTAGTTATAAAATTCGAGTTAAAAATTACAAAAAGTATAATAAATTTACCCATACCGAGGAAAATTATGCGCCTATCTTTAGACGATTAGGATGGTATTTTATTTCGACTGTTGTCTGTTTTACGTTTGTAAGATTCTTTTTTTAATAAGAAGGAAATATTATTGCTTTATTTTTTATTCTAGTTCCTAACTGTAATTATTACGGATGGGCTAATTTGTATAACGGAACATTACGTGGAATATTCCATTCATAAATATGAAATATCATGGGCGTTGGATTGGTCAGACACGATTGTTAAATTTTATAGCGCGTTTACAACGATACTTTTTATGCAGTTATATGCTCCGGTAATTTATTTATTATTATTTATAATAAATACGACGAAGTTTTTGAGCACATCATATCGACTGTATTCTTAAGAATTATGATATGATCTATATGATATATTAAAGCTTAAAGAGTCTAATTTATGATGTGCTATAAAAATTATATCATAGCATTGTTGAAATTTTCAAGAAAGTCTTAATAAAGATTATTTATAAATTATGATTAACACGAAGTTTTTGAGCACATCATATCGACTGTGTTTTTAAGAATTATGATATGATCTATATGCTATATTAAAGCTTAAAGAGTCTAATTTATGATGTGCTATAAAAATTATATCATAGCATTGTTGAAATTTTCAAGAAAGTCTTAATAAAGATTATTTATAAATTATGATTAACACGAAGTTTTTGAGCACATCATATCGACTGTATTCTTAAGAATTATGATATGATCTATATGCTATATTAAAGCTTAAAGAGTCTAATTTATGATGTGCTATAAAAATTATATCATAGCATTGTTGAAATTTTCAAGAAAGTCTTAATAAAGATTATTTATAAATTATGATTAACACGAAGTTTTTGAGCACATCATATCGACTGTGTTTTTAAGAATTATGCTATGATCTATATGCTATATTAAAGCTTAAAGAGTCTAATTTATGATGTGCTATAAAAATTATATCATAGCATTGTTGAAATTTTCAAGAAAGTCTTAATAAAGATTATTTATAAATTATGATTAACACGAAGGTTTTGAGCACATCATATCGACTGTGTTTTTAAGAATTATGCTATGATCTATATGCTATATTAAAGCTTAAAGAGTCTAATTTATGATGTGCTATAAAAATTATATCATGGCATTGTTGAAATTTTCAAGAAAGTCTTAATAAAGATTATTTATAAATTATGATTAACACGCAGTTTTTGAGCACATCATATCGACTGTATTTTTAAGAATTATAATATGATCTATATGCTATATTAAAGCTTAAAGAGTCTAATTTATGATGTGCTATAAAAATTATATCATGGCATTGTTGAAATTTTCAAGAAAGTCTTAATAAAGATTATTTATAAATTATGATTAACACGAAGTTTTTGAGCACATCATATCGACTGTGTTTTTAAGAATTATGCTATGATCTATATGCTATATTAAAGCTTAAAGAGTCTAATTTATGATGTGCTATAAAAATTATATCATGGCATTGTTGAAATTTTCAAGAAAGTCTTAATAAAGATTATTTATAAATTATGATTAACACGCAGTTTTTGAGCACATCATATCGACTGTATTTTTAAGAATTATAATATGATCTATATGCTATATTAAAGCTTAAAGAGTCTAATTTATGATGTGCTATAAAAATTATATCATGGCATTGTTGAAATTTTCAAGAAAGTCTTAATAAAGATTATTTATAAATTATGATTAACACGAAGTTTTTGAGCACATCATATCGACTGTGTTTTTAAGAATTATGCTATGATCTATATGCTATATTAAAGCTTAAAGAGTCTAATTTATGATGTGCTATAAAAATTATATCATGGCATTGTTGAAATTTTCAAGAAAGTCTTAATAAAGATTATTTATAAATTATGATTAACACGCAGTTTTTGAGCACATCATATCGACTGTATTTTTAAGAATTATAATATGATCTATATGCTATATTAAAGCTTAAAGAGTCTAATTTATGATGTGCTATAAAAATTATATCATGGCATTGTTGAAATTTTCAAGAAAGTCTTAATAAAGATTATTTATAAATTATGATTAACACGAAGTTTTTGAGCACATCATATCGACTGTATTCTTAAGAATTATAATATGATCTATATGCTATATTAAAGCTTAAAGAGTCTAATTTATGATGTGCTATAAAAATTATATCATGGCATTGTTGAAATTTTCAAGAAAGTCTTAATAAAGATTATTTATAAATTATGATTAACACGAAGTTTTTGAGCACATCATATCGACTGTATTCTTAAGAATTATGATATGATCTATATGCTATATTAAAGCTGAAAGAGTCTAATTTATGATGTGCTATAAAAATTATATCATAGCATTGTTGAAATTTTCAAGAAAGTCTTAATAAAGATTATTTATAAATTATGATTAACACGAAGTTTTTGAGCACATCATATCGACTGTGTTTTTAAGAATTATGATATGATCTATATGCTATATTAAAGCTTAAAGAGTCTAATTTATGATGTGCTATAAAAATTATATCATAGCATTGTTGAAATTTTCAAGAAAGTCTTAATAAAGATTATTTATAAATTATGATTAACACGAAGTTTTTGAGCACATCATATCGACTGTATTCTTAAGAATTATGATATGATCTATATGCTATATTAAAGCTTAAAGAGTCTAATTTATGATGTGCTATAAAAATTATATCATAGCATTGTTGAAATTTTCAAGAAAGTCTTAATAAAGATTATTTATAAATTATGATTAACACGAAGTTTTTGAGCACATCATATCGACTGTATTCTTAAGAATTATGATATGATCTATATGATATATTAAAGCTTAAAGAGTCTAATTTATGATGTGCTATAAAAATTATATCATAGCATTGTTGAAATTTTCAAGAAAGTCTTAATAAAGATTATTTATAAATTATGATTAACACGAAGTTTTTGAGCACATCATATCGACTGTATTCTTAAGAATTATGATATGATCTATATGCTATATTAAAGCTTAAAGAGTCTAATTTATGATGTGCTATAAAAATTATATCATAGCATTGTTGAAATTTTCAAGAAAGTCTTAATAAAGATTATTTATAAATTATGATTAACACGAAGTTTTTGAGCACATCATATCGACTGTATTCTTAAGAATTATGATATGATCTATATGCTATATTAAAGCTTAAAGAGTCTAATTTATGATGTGCTATAAAAATTATATCATAGCATTGTTGAAATTTTCAAGAAAGTCTTAATAAAGATTATTTATAAATTATGATTAACACGAAGTTTTTGAGCACATCATATCGACTGTATTCTTAAGAATTATGATATGATCTATATGCTATATTAAAGCTTAAAGAGTCTAATTTATGATGTGCTATAAAAATTATATCATAGCATTGTTGAAATTTTCAAGAAAGTCTTAATAAAGATTATTTATAAATTATGATTAACACGAAGTTTTTGAGCACATCATATCGACTGTATTCTTAAGAATTATGATATGATCTATATGATATATTAAAGCTTAAAGAGTCTAATTTATGATGTGCTATAAAAATTATATCATAGCATTGTTGAAATTTTCAAGAAAGTCTTAATAAAGATTATTTATAAATTATGATTAACACGAAGTTTTTGAGCACATCATATCGACTGTATTCTTAAGAATTATGATATGATCTATATGATATATTAAAGCTTAAAGAGTCTAATTTATGATGTGCTATAAAAATTATATCATAGCATTGTTGAAATTTTCAAGAAAGTCTTAATAAAGATTATTTATAAATTATGATTAACACGAAGTTTTTGAGCACATCATATCGACTGTATTCTTAAGAATTATGATATGATCTATATGATATATTAAAGCTTAAAGAGTCTAATTTATGATGTGCTATAAAAATTATATCATAGCATTGTTGAAATTTTCAAGAAAGTCTTAATAAAGATTATTTATAAATTATGATTAACACGAAGTTTTTGAGCACATCATATCGACTGTATTCTTAAGAATTATGATATGATCTATATGATATATTAAAGCTTAAAGAGTCTAATTTATGATGTGCTATAAAAATTATATCATAGCATTGTTGAAATTTTCAAGAAAGTCTTAATAAAGATTATTTATAAATTATGATTAACACGAAGTTTTTGAGCACATCATATCGACTGAATTTTTAAGAATTATGATATGATCTATATGCTATATTAAAGCTTAAAGAGTCTAATTTATGATGTGCTATAAAAATTATATCATAGCATTGTTGAAATTTTCAAGAAAGTCTTAATAAAGATTATTTATAAATTATGATTAACACGAAGTTTTTGAGCACATCATATCGACTGTGTTTTTAAGAATTATGATATGATCTATATGCTATATTAAAGCTTAAAGAGTCTAATTTATGATGTGCTATAAAAATTATATCATAGCATTGTTGAAATTTTCAAGAAAGTCTTAATAAAGATTATTTATAAATTATGATTAACACGAAGTTTTTGAGCACATCATATCGACTGTGTTTTTAAGAATTATGATATGATCTATATGCTATATTAAAGCTTAAAGAGTCTAATTTATGATGTACTATAAAAATTATATCATAGCATTGTTGAAATTTTCAGGAAAGTGCTAATAAAGATATCACTCATGAAGTAAAGATTCACTCCGTTTATGATTAAGATTAAAAATTTGCAAAAATCGATTTTTTGAAAATGATTCATAATCAAATTATTAATTAAAGTATGCACTTTTCAATAAATGTATCCACTTTGAAAAATCACTTTTAGTTTTTGAGATATTCACTTTTAAAGTTAATCATAATTTTAAAGATTTCACTCCGTTTTTGATTAAGATTAAAAATTTGCAAAAATCGATTTTTTTTAATCATTCGTAATTAAATTATTAATTAAAATAATACGTCTATTTAAATTTGTATTGCAGCAATTAGATAAAATATCAGAAAAACTCACCGATAGAGAGTACCATCGCACGAGGGAAAAATACCTAAATTCGTACCTTTTCAAAAGTTACGTCATGAATTTCGCAAATAGTTACTTAATGCTGGTTTATACAGCGTATTTCAAAGAAATCAATTACACCAACCCTTCAGATTCGGACGTTTACGACGACGTTTTTGGAATAGCCGCCGATATTTGTCCCCCTGGACTCGGTTGTGTTGCAAGTTTATCGGCGAATGTTACGTTCACGTTTTTGAGGGATTACATTTTAGAGCTTTTAGTTAATATTTATCGCCTTTTGTAAGACTTTTATTTTAATTTTAATTTTTTTTAATTTTTTTTCTTTATTAGGAATTTTGTTGGAATGTATAGAAGGATTAAAAGTGCAAAACAAACCAAACAAGGAAAATGGGCTAACATTCCGCAATGGGAACAAGAGTATTCTTTAATTCCTGCAAATACGCTTTTTCTGGCTGAAAGTTATATGTCAATCGGTTTAAAGTGTTAAGCAATATAAACTTAAGTGTTGAATTGAGAAATTTTTAGTTTTGGAGTTTGGTTTGTTGACGTTTTTCATTGCATCGGTTCCCCTTCTTCCGATTTTAGCAGTAATTAATAATTTGATTGAATGCAGAGTGACGGCTTATTCCCTTGTTAGAAAGACGAGGAGAAATGTTGCAAAAAAAGTTTATGGGATTGCTGGGTGGAGGAGGGTTATGCTGATTGTCTTAAGGCTTTGTTTTTTTATTAGTGTAAAATAATTCATTTATTTTTTTTTCAAAATTTAATTAATTTTAATTAGGGGAGCATAATAGCTTTCACAACAACATTCGTCGACAGAATGGTGTATTATTTTCAACACGACTACTCCATGAGCGGATTTATAAACCAATCAATCTCAAGTTAGTATTTTGAACAATCTACATTTAAAACTAAATTTTGCCCCAGTATTTTTAGTCGAAGATTACAGCGACAAGATGAAAGACCGATTAAGGTCTAAATATCCGTCCGTTGAGACTTGCTTTTATACTGGACAAAAAAACAGTTTTAATCACACCCAACCTTACGAAAAATCACATTTATATTACGAACTCCTTGCCATTAGATTATTAGTGATCGTTGTTTACATGGTAAATCAATCCACAAAGTATTCAAAAATACCCAACTCATTTTTTCTTTTTCAGCACATTGTTTATTTTGCAAATAGTATTATTTCGTTTTTAATTCCAAAAGTGCCTACAAAAATTAAGGACGCTTTAGCGTACGATGATTTTATGAAAAGAACTGGGAAGGCTGTTACGAAGCATGGAAAGGTTTAATGCGATTTAGAAGAAAGATCGATTTTTATTATTAATGTCTCAATTATTGTAATTCATTAAAATCTAATCTTGACTAATTTATTATTGATTGAATTTTTTTTCTATAAAAATTGATGTTGCTTTTAGAATGCTTTCAGAAGACATAATATTGCTTCCAAAAAACTCGAAATGTTTGCAAAAGACTGCTTTCAAAAGACTTGAAATGCTTCCAAAAGAGAGATATGGAGTTACTCCTTAAACTTGTCTATTTTATCCCTCCTACCCAACCCTTGACCAAATTGTCTCAGTTTCAAGCCTTCTGGAAGCTTTTCAAGTCTTCTTGAAAAGCTTCCAGAAAAGAAACCTTCCAAGTCATCTGTAAGCAGTCTCAAGTTGTAACAAGTTGGATTTACTATCGATCTTTTCGAATTTAAGAAAATTCCGCTGCCGATTTTCATTTTCAACTATCGTTGGATTTTCCGTCATAAATTTACTTTGATAATTTGGAACCACGTTATATGTCAATGTTTTTTTTTGTCCATCTGGTACCATCATCTATGATATTAATCACCAACTTTCAACAGCTATAGAAAAAACGTAAGATCAAATAATTATTATGATAATTTTCAATGTTCTTGTCTTATTTTACATTTCTTTTGTATTTGAGAAGCAGAATTGAGTCTCTTTGAAGCAGTATCAAGTCTTCTGGAAACATTTCAAGTCATCTGGAAGCATTCAAGTTTTCTGTAAGCAGTATCAAGTATCATGGAAGCAGTATTCAGCTTCCTTGAAGCAGTACCAAATTTTCTGAAAGCATTTCAAGTCTTCTGGAAGCACACCGAGTCTCATAGAAGCAGTACCCAGTCTCGTATAAGCAATATCAAGTCTTCTGGAAACATTTACAATCTTCTTTTACTGTTTCTCTTTTCTAGAAACAGTATCAAGTGTTCATGAAATATTTCAAGACTTGAGGAAGCAGTTCAAATAAACTTTTTTGAAAGCATTTCAATTTTTTGGAAGCATTCCAAGTTTTTTGGAAGCATTTCAACTTTTTTGTGAGCAGTATCAATTATCTTAAAAGCAAAATCGAGCCTCCTTGAAGCAGTACCAAATTTTCTGGAAGCATTTCAAGTCTTCCGGAAGCACACAAAGTTTCATAAAAGCGGTGCCCAGTCTTCTATGAGTAATATCAAGTCTTTTGGAAACATTTCCAATCTTTTAAAAACAGTATTAAGTGTTCTAGAAGGATTTCAAGTCTTTTGGAAGTAGTAACAAGTCTAGAAGTAGCATCAGCAGTTTTCCGGGAATACTTTAAATATTCTGGAAGTATTTCAAGTGTTTTGAAAACAGTGTCAAGTCTCCTAAAAGCAGTATCAAGTCTTCTCAAAGATGACTTGCATTTCAAGTTATCTGGAAGCATTTCAAGTTTCTTGGAAGCATTTCAAGTTTTTTGTGAGCAGTATCAAGTATCCTAAAAGCAATATCGAGCTTCCTTGACGCAGTACCAAATTTTCTGGAAGGATTTCAAGTCTTCTGGAAGCACACCGAGTCTCATAGAAGCAGTACCTAGTCTCGTATAAGCAATATCAAGTCTTCTGGAAACATTTACAATCTTCTAGAAACAGTATCAAGTGTTCAAGAAATATTTCAAGACTTGAGGAAGCAGTTCAAATCAACTTTTTTGAAAGCATTTCAATTTTTTGGAAGCATTCCAAGTTTTTTGGAAGCATTTCAACTTTTTTGTGAGCAGTATCAAGTATCTTAAAAGCAAAATCGAGCCTCCTTGAAGCAGTACCAAATTTTCTGGAAGCATTTCAAGTCTTCCGGAAGCACACCAAGTTTCATAAAAGCAGTGCCCAGTCTTCTATAAGTAATATCAAGTCTTTTGGAAACATTTCCAATCTTTTAAAAACAGTATTAAGTGTTCTAGAAGGATTTCAAGTCTTTTGGAAGTAGTAACAAGTCTCCTAGAAGTAGCATCAGCAGTTTTCCGGGAATACTTTAAATATACTGGAAGCATTTCAAGTGCTTTGAAAACAGTGTCAAGTCTCCTAAAAGCAGTATCAAGTCTTCTCGAAGATGACTCGCATTTCAAGTTATCTGGAAACATTTCAAGTCATCTGGAAGCATTTCAAGTTTTCTGTAAGCAGTATCAAGTATCATGGAAGCAGTATTCAGCTTCTTTGAAGCAGTACCAAATTTTCTGAAAGCATTTCAAGTCTTCTGGAAGCACACCGAGTCTCATAGAAGCAGTACCCAGTCTCGTATAAGCAATATCAAGTCTTCTGGAAACATTTACAATCTTCTAGAAACAGTATCAAGTGTTCAAGAAGTATTTCAAGACTTGAGGAAGCAGTTCAAATCTTCTAGAAGCATTTCAAGTCATTTGGAAATAATATCAAGTCTCATCATTCTGGAAGATGACTTGCATTTCAAGTTATCTGGAAGTATTTCAACTTTCTTGAAAGCATTTCAATTTTTTGGAAGCATTCCAAGTTTTTTGGAAGCATTTCAACTTTTTTGTGAGCAGTATCAATCCTTGAAGCAGTACCAAATTTTCTGGAAGTATTTCAAGTCTTCCGGAAGCACACCAAGTTTCATAAAAGCAGTGCCCAGTCTTCTATAAGTAATATCAAGTCTTTTGGAAACATTTCCAATCTTTTAAAAACAGTATTAAGTGTTCTAGAAGGATTTCAAGTCTTTTGGAAGTAGTAACAAGTCTCCTAGAAGTAGCATCAGCAGTTTTCCGGGAATACTTTAAATATACTGGAAGCATTTCAAGTGCTTTGAAAACAGTGTCAAGTCTCCTAAAAGCAGTATCAAGTCTTCTCGAAGATGACTCGCATTTCAAGTTATCTGGAAACATTTCAAGTCATCTGGAAGCATTTCAAGTTTTCTGTAAGCAGTATCAAGTATCATGGAAGCAGTATTCAGCTTCTTTGAAGCAGTACCAAATTTTCTGAAAGCATTTCAAGTCTTCTGGAAGCACACCGAGTCTCATAGAAGCAGTACCCAGTCTCGTATAAGCAATATCAAGTCTTCTGGAAACATTTACAATCTTCTAGAAACAGTATCAAGTGTTCAAGAAGTATTTCAAGACTTGAGGAAGCAGTTCAAATCTTCTAGAAGCATTTCAAGTCATTTGGAAATAATATCAAGTCTCATCATTCTGGAAGATGACTTGCATTTCAAGTTATCTGGAAGTATTTCAACTTTCTTGAAAGCATTTCAATTTTTTGGAAGCATTCCAAGTTTTTTGGAAGCATTTCAACTTTTTTGTGAGCAGTATCAATCCTTGAAGCAGTACCAAATTTTCTGGAAGTATTTCAAGTCTTCCGGAAGCACACCAAGTTTCATAAAAGCAGTGCCCAGTCTTCTATAAGTAATATCAAGTCTTTTGGAAACATTTCCAATCTTTTAAAAACAGTATTAAGTGTTCTAGAAGGATTTCAAGTCTTTTGGAAGTAGTAACAAGTCTCCTAGAAGTAGCACCAGCAGTTTTCCGGGAATACTTTAAATATTCTGGAAGCATTTCAAGTGTTTTGAAAACAGTGTCAAGTCTCCTAAAAGCAATATCAAGTCTTCTCGAAGATGACTCGCATTTCAAGTTATCTGGAAGCATTTCAAGTTTCTTGGAAGCATTTCAAGTTTTTTGTGAGCAGTATCAAGTATCCTAAAAGCAATATCGAGCTTTCTTGACGCAGTACCAAATTTTCTGGAAGGATTTCAAGTCTTCTGGAAGCACACCGAGTCTCATAGAAGCAGTACCCAGTCTCGTATAAGCAATATCAAGTCTTCTGGAAACATTTACAATCTTCTAGAAACAGTATCAAGTGTTCAAGAAGTATTTCAAGACTTGAGGAAGCAGTTCAAATCTTCTAGAAGCATTTCAAGTCATTTGGAAATAATATCAAGTCTCATCATTCTGGAAGATGACTTGCATTTCAAGTTATCTGGAAGTATTTCAACTTTTTTGAAAGCATTTCAATTTTTTGGAAGCATTCCAAGTTTTTTGGAAGCATTTCAACTTTTTTGTGAGCAGTATCAATCCTTGAAGCAGTACCAAATTTTCTGGAAGTATTTCAAGTCTTCCGGAAGCACACCAAGTTTCATAAAAGCAGTGCCCACTCTTCTATAAGTAATATCAAGTCTTTTGGAAACATTTCCAATCTTTTAAAAACAGTATTAAGTGTTCTAGAATGATTTCAAGTCTTTTGGAAGTAGTAACAAGTCTCCTAGAAGTAGCATCAGCAGTTTTCCGAGAATACTTTAAATATTCTGGAAGCATTTCAAGTGTTTTGAAAACAGTGTCAAGTCTCCTAAAAGCAGTATCAAGTCTTCTGGAAGATGACTCGCATTTCAAATTATCTGGAAGCATTTCAAGTTTTTTGTGAGCAGTATCAAGTATCCTAAAAGCAATATCGAGCTTCCTTGACGCAGTACCAAATTTTCTGGAAGCATTTCAAGTCTTCTGGAAGCACACCAAGTCTTATAGAAGCAGTGCCCAGTCTCCTATAAGCAATATCAAGTCTTCTGGAAACGTTTCCAATCTTCTAGAAACAGTACTAAGTGATCTAGAAGCATTTCAAGTCTTTTAGAAGTAGTATCAAGTTTCCTAGAAGCAGTGTCAAGTTTTCCGGAAATATTTCAAGTATTCTGGAAGAATTTCAAGTCTTTTGGAAGCAGTGTCAGATCTTCTAAAAGCAGTATCAAGTCTTCTGAAAGATGACTTGCATTTCAAGTTATCTGGAAGTAATTCAAGCCTTTTGTGAACAGTATCAAGTATCCTAGAAGCAATATCAAGCCTCCTTGAAGCAGTACCAAATTTTCTGGAAGCATATCAAGTCTTACTGAAGCACACCAACTTTCATAAAAGCAGTGTCCAGTCTCCTATAAGCAATATCAAGTCTTCTGGAAATATTTCCAATCTTCTAGAAACAGTATTAAGTGTTCTAGAAGCATTTCAAGCTTTTTGGAAGTAGTATCCAGTCTCCTAGAATCAGTATCAAGTTTTCTGCAAATATTTCAAGTATTCTGGAAGCATTTTAAGTCTTCTCGAAACACACCAGTCTCATAAAAGCAGTATCAAGTATTTTGGTTTCAAGTTATCTAAAAGCACTTCAAGTTTCTTAGAAACGCTTCAAGTCTTCTGAAAGCAGTTTCAAGTTTTTCCAGAAGCATTTTAAGCATTGCAGAAGCATATCAAGTCTTCTGGAAGCAATTTTAAGTCTTTCTAGAAGCATTTTAAGTATTGCAGAAGCATTTTAAGTATTTTAAAAGCGCTTCAAGTCTTCTGGAAGCAGTTTCAAGTTTTTCCAGAAGCATTTTAAGCATTGCAGAAGCATTTCAAGTCTTCTGGAAGCAGTTTCAAGTTTTTCCAGAAGCGTTTTAAGCATTGCAGAAGCATTTCAAGTCTTCTGGAAGCAGTTTTAAGTCTTTCCAGAAGCATTTTAAGTCTTGTAGAATCATTTCAAGTCTTCTGGAAACAATATCAAGTCTTTCCAGAAGCATTTTAAGTATTTCAGAAAGATTTTAAGTATTTTAGAAGCGCTTCAAGTCTTCTGGAAGCAGTTTCAAGTTTTTCCAGAAGCGTTTTAAGCATTGCAGAAGCATTTCAAGTCTTCTGGAAGCAGTTTTAAGTCTTTCTAGAAGCATTTTAAGTATTGCAAAAGCATTTCAAGTCTTCTGGAAGCAATATCAAGTTTTTCTAGAAGCATTTTAAGCATCGCAAAAGCACTTCAATTCTTCTGGAAGCAGTTTTAAGTTTTTCCAGAAGCATTTTCAGTATTGCAGAAGCGCTTCAAGTCCTCTGGAAGCAGTTTCAAGTCTTTTCAGAAGCATTTTAAGTATTGCAGAAGCGCTTCAAGTGCTCTGGAAGGAGTTTCAAGTCTCATAAAAGCAGTATGAAGTCTTCTAGATGCAGATTCAAGTGTTCTAGAAATATTTCAAGTCTTGTGAAAGCAGTAATATTTCAGAAATATTTCAAATTTTCTAGAAGCAATATCAAGTCTTCTAAAACGAACAATTTTTCCATATCTCCTTTGTTTGTCTACTGAGAGGAGCAAAAAAAATATGGAAAGGTGTTTCAAACAAACGGATTTCCTAGAAGTATCTGTCCGTTAAGTACTTAAACTTATGTTAGTTGTTTCATATCATCAACAATTTTGTCTTTTTTTATTTTTACTGCTCAAAATTAAATAGAAAAAATGACTTGAGAAAAAAATTTATTAATAAAGATATCTATGACTTTTCTTTTTTATTTATTTTAGCAAATTCCTTCATTCGCTTCGCTTTGTCGTCCTCGAATAAACTTTGTTCGATGTAAGCGGGGACTTTTGGAATAAGATACGATAAAATTCCATTTAGGAAATAAACTACATGCTAAAATTAATAAATTTTGATATTATATGAAATAAAATTAAATCATCACTTACGACGTAAGTCACGATTGCAAGGAATTTTATGGAAATGAGCTCAAAATGCCGATCGGAAAGTTGATACGGCTTCGTATGGTTGTAGCTGTTTTTATTGCCGGGGTAGTAACAGACTTTTACGTCCGGATATTTTTCCCGCATATTACTTTCCATGTCGTCCCTGAAATGGTCCACTAAGAATTCTGATAGAGTATCATTTACAAATCCGACCATGGTTTTGCGTTCGCGGTAATAAACAGTGCGATGAACGAAAGTCGATGTAAAACAAATAATGCATCCCTGAAAATTGTTAGTTTAATTGAGTTGATTTAAAAAATGTATTTAATTTACGGTGACTAAATAGGAAATTCTTGTAACAACGAGCAAAACGTTCCTCCAAGCGCTTAATCCAAGAACTCGCTTCGAAACGTTCCTCCTCGTCTTTCTAACCAAGGTATAAGCCATTACCCTTAATTCAACGATGTTGTTGATTAACGCGAGAAGTGGTAAGAGGGGGACAACCCCAACAAAGAAAATTAATAACCCATACTCGAGTACACTCGACATAAATCCTTCGGCAAAATACATTTCGCTCGATGGGATTAACGAGAACTCGACCTCCCATTGAGGTATATCCATTAATTCGGGTGGTGCTTTTTTTAATTTTGAGAAACAATTTTTAATCCACCCAAAAATGTTTCTTAAAAATAAGATTGATCGTAAAATAAATTAAACGTAAAATAAATTAAACTTAACTTACATAAGGCGATAACTGTTAAAAAAAAACATCAAAATGTAGTCTCTTAAAATCGTGAACATGATGAGAGTTGATAAACTATCGACGCATCCAACAGCCGGGGGGCAAAGATTCGAAGCGACCCCAAAAAATTTATTGTAAATCCCATGATCGGACGGATTCGTGTAACAAAGATCTTTAAAGAACGCCACATAAATCAACATGAAGTAAGTGTTGAAAAAATTGAGGATGTAACTTTTAAAGATAAACGCCGACATGTAACTTTCTTTTGTACGATGAATTTCGTTGTTTGTTAGTAATTCTGCGATTTTATCTAAACGCTAAAATAAAAAATAATTATAATTAATTAAAATTAATACTTTCGTCACTTTATTGCACAAGGGAAAAAAAGTACTTTTTTCCCAAGGACGAAAAAGTGATGTTTTTGATGATCGTTAAAAAAATAAATTATTATTACAGGGGCGTATAATTTCATTATAATAATCGTAACCAAAGCGCCATAAACGTTCATAATCATCCACATCCACTCGATTAAAACTGTAATGTGATGCTTATGAGCTTCGTATTCGATGAAATGTTCCGAAATCATAATTATAACGCATGTGGCAATCATGAGCAAAACCTTTAAATCAAATATATATAATAATTATTATAGAAAAATAAAAAAACGATGAAATTACACAAATAAATACGATGAGAAATGATAAGAAATTTCTCCAAAACTTCATAGAAAACGGCGTGTAATATTCCTCGGTGTGAGTGTATTTATTATACTTTTTATGTTTGCTAACGCGTTCGTTATAGTTCGGCCTAAAAATTAATGAAAATATTTTTGATTTATCAAAATTAAAATTTAATTTGTTACAATTCGTCAATTTGGGGGGTTGATTTGTGCAAGTTCCATTGATATATTAAAATGCTTTCTTGGCGAGCCCACAATTCTAATACAAATGTTGCTAAAAAAAATAATAAATAAAAAGAAATAATAAATAAAAAAAAATAATAAATAAAAAAAAAATAATAAATATATAAAATATTATTTTTTATATAAGATAAAGAATATATAAAATAAGAAAAAAGATACATGCCCCAAATTGTTATAAAAATGGCGAAAGCTATCGTGTAATTGTTGTCTAAAAGAAAAGAAGTTTTGGCGATGTCGCAGAATTCGTCGAAATCTTTGTAACGGCAGTGCCTAAATGTGCAAGGTGGGCATATTTTCATTTTTGAGAAACATACTTCTCTTCTAAAAAGTAAAGGATTTTCTAGTTGTTAGGTTTATTATTAACACTACACTTAGAAATAAAAATTTTCAGCCTAACTATATTGTTAAGAATATAATTTGCTACAACTTTTGGTGCAAATTTTTTCTTTTCTGATATGATCCGATTCCTCGGTGTTATTATTAACAATATGAAGAAGCAACAAATTCAATCGTACCATATTTTGTGCCCGAATCAGTGAAGAGGAGAGCTTTGGATATTAATTCTCATTTCATGTCTTGTCGTTTCAAGTTGTTATGCGAAAAGTTATCAAGAATGATCATCGTTCCTCATGAAAACAATTCAAGTTTGCACAAGCGCAAACATAACTCAGTCAGATCTCGCGAGTTAAGTGTAACACCATGCTCTCCAGCAAGACGAGAATAAATACTTACCAAGTGATAACCCGGTACATTAATGGCATTCTGAACAGCAGAACTCGCCAGAATTATATCTTGTTAAGTTTTTGTTGTTATCATGCAAAATGTTAACTTTTGCTAACGCCACCGTGAAAAGACGAAGATTCAGAAGTCACCACAACAAACAAGTCCCATTCTTCTTATTGCCCCAAATCGCGTCATGATGGCACATCCCGATCCGAGAAAATCAGATCGTGCACACCCCCAGAACGAGACACTCGCGCAATCACAGAATTATCAAATAGATAAGATTTCCCATGTTTACATGGTCATTTGCAGCATCAATAGGATTGACCAGGTCCAGCAAAGAGCTTACCAGTAAATTTCTGCCGATCCATTCATATGTAACCCATGCCGAGTAAATTGGTGATTTTTAAGTCTTCTGGAAGTAGTATCAATTATTTTAGAAACAACATTATGTTTTCTGGAAACGATTCAAATCTTTTGGGAGCAGTTCAACTCCTCTGGAAGCATTTCGAGTCTTCTAGAAGCAGCAAAAGACTCCTAGAAGCAGCATCAAGTCTTTTGAAAATATTACAAGTCTTTTGGAAGCTTTTCCAGTCCGCTAGAAGCATATCAAATCTTAAAAACATTTCAAGTCTTGTGGAAGAATTTCTTGTGGAAGCCGTCTAAAAGTAGTTCAAAATCTTTTGGAAGCAGCATCAAGTCTCCTGGAAATAGTATCAAGTATTTTAGAAGCACTATTATGTACTCTGGAAACGTTTCAAATCTTTTGGAAGCACTTCAAGTCTTCTAAAAGCATTTCATGTCTTCTAGAAGCAGCATCAAGTCTCCTAGAAGCAGCATCAAGGCTCCTAGAAGCAGTATCAAGTCTTTTATAAATATTACAAGTCTTCTGAAAGCATTTCAAGTCTGGGTGCTGTTCAAGTCTTTTAGAAGATTTTCAAGTTTTTTGGAATCTTTTAAGTCTTCTGGAAGCATTTCAAATTTTCTAGAGGCAGAATCAAGTCTCCTAGAAGCAATATCAAGCATTTTAGAAACAGTATTATGTTTTCTGGAAACGTTTCAAGTCTTTTGGAAGTACTTCAAGTCTTCTACAAGCAGCATTAAGTCTTCTAGAAGCAGCATCAAGGCTCCTAGAAGCATTATCAAATCTTTTAAAAATATTACAAGTTTTCTGAAAGCATTTCAAGTCTTCTGGGAGCTCTTCAAGTCGTTTGGAAGAATTTCAAGTTTTGTGGAAGCTTTTAAGTCTTCTGGAAGCATTTCAAATCTTCCAGAAGCAGAATCAAGTCTCCTAGAAGCAATATCAAGTATTTTAGAAACAGTATTATGTTTTCTGGAAACGTTTCAAGTCTTTTGGAAGTACTTCAAGTCTTCTACAAGCAGCATTAAGTGTTCTAGAAGCAGCATCAAGGCTCCTAGAAGCATTATCAAATCTTTTGAAAATATTACAAGTTTTTTGAAAGATTTCAAGTCTTCTGGGAGCTCTTCAAGTCGTTTGGAAGAATTTCAAGTTTTGTGGAAGCTTTTAAGTCTTCTGGAAGCATTTCAAATCTTCCAGAAGCAGAATCAAGTCTCCTAGAAGCAATATCAAGTATTTTAGAAAGAGTATTATGTTTTCTGGAAACGTTTCAAGTTTTTTGGAAGTACTTCAAGGCTTCTATAAGCAGCATTAAGTCTTCTAGAAACAGCATCAAGGCTCCTAGAAGCATTATCAAATCTTTTGAAAATATTACAAGTTTTCTGAAAGCATTTCAAGTCTTCTGGGAGCTCTGCAAGTCGTTTGGAAGAATTTCAAGTTTTGTGGAAGCTTTTAAGTCTTCTGGAAGCATTTCAAATCTTCCAGAAGCAGTATCAAGTCTCCTAGAAGCAATATCAAGCATTTTAGAAACAGTATTATGTTTTCTGGAAACGTTTCAAGTCTTTTGGAAGTACTTCAAGTCTTCTACAAGCAGCATTAAGTCTTCTAGAAGCAGCATCAAGGCTCCTAGAAGCATTATCAAATCTTTTGAAAATATTACAAGTTTTCTGAAAGCATTTCAAGTCTTCTGGGAGCTCTGCAAGTCGTTTGGAAGAATTTCAAGTTTTGTGGAAGCTTTTAAGTCTTCTGGAAGCATTTCAAATCTTCTAGAAGCAGATTCAAGTCTCCTAGAAGCAATATCAAGTATTTTAGAAAGAGTATTATGTTTTCTGGAAACGTTTCAAGTCTTTTGGAAGTACTTCAAGTCTTCTACAAGCAGCATTAAGTCTTCTAGAAGCAGCATCAAGGCTCCTAGAAGCATTATCAAATCTTTTGAAAATATTACAAGTTTTTTGAAAGCATTTCAAGTCGTTTGGAAGAATTTCAAGTTTTGTGTAAGCTTTTAAGTCTTCTGGAAGCATTTCAAATCTTCCAGAAGCAGTATCAAGTCTCCTAGAAGCAATATCAAGCATTTTAAAAACAGTATTATGTTTTCTGGAAACGTTTCAAGTCTTTTGGAAGTACTTCAAGTCTTCTAGAAGCAGCATTAAGTCTCCTAGAAGCAGTATCAAGGCTCCTAGAGGCATTATCAAATCTTTTGAAAATATTACGAGTTTTCTGAAAGCATTTCAGGTCTTCTGAGAGCGCTGCAAGTCTTTTGAAAGAATATCAACTTTTGTGGAAGCTCTCTATGAAGATGGAAAATCAATTGGTAGATCTAGACGTGCTCGGACACCTGAAAATAAGGCAGTTGTAAAAGAAGCAGTGGAACGATCTCTTATCCATTCAGAGTCGAAGCATGCCTCTGCTTTGAAAATTTTATACTCCGATCGATGAAGATGATTGAAATGATGATGACTCTGCTTGTGGTATCCATTCACTTAATGTTATTATTACTAATATCATTATCCTTCCAAAAAATGTTGAGAAGGTCAGTTGTATTTACAAACATTAATTATACCATGAAGAATTCTTTTATCCCCAATTAAAGCGTGAAGTTTTTCTTTTGACCTATCAATCATCCTTCGAAAGAATGTTAGGTAGGTCAGTTTTGTTTACAAACATTGATTATACCGTGAAGATTTCTTTTGTACTAAAATTAAGCGAAGTGTTTAGGAATTTTGAGGAAAAGCAAAAGAAGATTGTGGATTCATAAGAGCGAGATTCATATTGGGTTGAATTCGAGAACTAGAATGGTATTGAGACTAGAGATGTACGACTGATGTACAACAAATGATTTTTCCAATAAGAATACGGCAGATCTGGTTGACCATGATGATGATACTTAGCCTTGTATTGAGGTTTATAGTTTTGTCTTCAATGGAGGGCTGACTTTCTGCATTAGCTTAAAGTGAATGCATCATATGTTCTTGGAATTGTCAGAAGAATCATGAATCCATTTTTTGTTAAGGTATTCATCAAGTTATCTACTACCGTAGATAGTAAGTATTGATCAATTATCTTTTCCAAACTTTTAAGAAGAAAGGAGATTGGGGTAATTGGTTTGATCGCCTACCACCTTTAGATATGAAGTCTATCTTGCTTTTTTTATATGCTTCTTTTGGGAAAAGACTGACACTTCTAGAGCTATTTAATTTTAAACACAACTAACATACTTACACTCGATTGATGACTCTTCCGGATAAAAACAAATCATAATTTCCGACTAAGAAAACAATAATTCCAAAAAACGCAGCAATGATCAAACCTTTCGTGTAAAATTCCATCCACGCGAAATGAAAAGCAATCTCAGAACCGTAATATTTATAAATAATATGAATGGGTTGTAATTTGTAGAACATTCGGCAATTGCCCCAAAACCTGGCTAAGAACTAAAAAGAATTATTATAATTAATTGTTAATAAAATATTAATTAATTAATTTAACTTGTCTATCGTTTAATGGACCCATTTCGGTCCAAATCTCCGAACCATCATGTAAAGGATAAGCATCCTCAAAATGTTTTTTAGCCAATAAACTTCCTAAACCATATTCGTTTTTTAATAATCCATATTTTGTCCGTGATAAAACGGCGTTGATCAACAAAATTCTTTCGGCGCTTGTAAACGTTACGTTTTTATCACCTCGAATTGAATTACTAAATAAAAAGAAATTAAAAAAATATATATATATTAATGAGATTGAATGAAATTAACCTGCATCTTTGAAACATAGGATCTTGAAGATTCGGTTTTAACGAAATTTCCGTTTTAAACGTTTTTAGTTTCGTGGTATAATTCGGCGTAGTCTTGTCGTGTTTGAACGTTGGAAATAATCCGTGAACGGATGAGAGGTGCTTTAAAGATTCTTCGGAAGCTCTGAGCTTAAGGAAATAATAATCGGTGTATTTTACGCCATCTACGACTTCGATGGTTAACCCCGCTTTTCTTAGGTTCATTATAAACCTGTCGATTTGAACCTCCTTTTCTTGGGATATAATCTTTTTTTGGACCAAGATATAATCGGCTGGAGCTTTCACTTCAGGCTCAAAAATCAAATTGAATTGCTTTTTGGCCATTATAAAAAATTCTCCTTTTAAAGTATTATTTTTGTGACGTTTTAATTTGGTACTTTAACGTCATTTTGATGTTTATATACAATTATTAATTTGTTTTAATTTATTAAAATGTTGATTGAAGAATTCTTCTTTGAATATTTTTGTGGGGTTTTAATTTTATAATGAGTACAAACAATTTTAGACACAATCTTTTTGAACTTTTTAAACGTTTCCTCTTAATACTGTTATATCCTTCGTTCTTTTAACCATTTCATCGTAGGCCAAATTTTCGCCAATTGACGCGGGTTCTTTTGAGATCCAAAACGATAAAATGCTACTCACAAAGTAGACCGCGTGCTAAAATTACAAAAATAGATTGATTTAAAATGATTTATGTATATCTTACGATGTAGATAACGACGGATAATAATCTTATAGCGAGGAGCTCATGAAATCGATCGGAATTTTGGTATGGATTGATGTGATTAAAACTGTTTTTATGACCGGGATAATAACAAGTGTGAGTGTCCGAAAATTTCTCTTTCAATCTATCCTCCATATCGTCTCTGTAATCTTCGATTAAAAATGCTAAAAAATAATTCGTTAAATTAGAATATAAATTGATTTTTTTTTACCAGAAACGGTATCATTTACGAATCCCTTCATATCGCCGCGTTCGATATAATAAACGATTCTATGAACGAAAGATGATGTAAAAGAGACGATTGCGCCCTAAAATATCAACTTAATATATTAAGTACTAAATTTTTAAAAATTACGCTTATAAAAAAGGAAAATCGAGTTATAACGACCAAAACCCATTTCCACGATCCTAATCCAAGAACTCTTTTCGGCACGTTCCTTCTCGATCTTTTAACTAATTTCATGGCGGTTGCTCGCATTTCAACGATGTTATTAATTAATGCTATTAGAGGAAGAAATGGGGCGGCTGCGCCGAAAAATGTTAATAATCCATATTCTATTACTAAAAAATAAATTTTATTCTTTTTAAATCTTAAAATTTACTTATTTTAAGATTTTGAACGATATAAAAGATATATTGTATTCAAGATATACTTAAGGATGTAGGGCTAAATCTGAATGTAATATTTTTAAGTTTAATGTCGGTTTTAACTTCTATTATCTGTACCAGAAGTCAAGGTCCCAAGTGTGGGGCCTTGACTTCTGGCACGGATAATAGATTATACGGGATGTCAAACAGGGTGTATCAACGACCTCAGCGAGGTGAGGATATACAATTCCAAATGAAGATTGCCAATCTCCATTTTGTATATACCATTCGATATATTAACACAAAATCGTCTCTGGCACCTTAATCAATTTCTTTTGCAAGTGTTATGTGATTATTATTTTTTAAATGATATTATTATGATAAAAATTACCTATTGTGCTAAAACTTGAAACAAAAAAAATCGAACATGTCGGTCGCAAACAAAATTCTTTCTCCCATTGAGGAATATCCATCATTGGTGCCGTCGGAACTTTCTTTAGTTTTCTCACGATACATTTAAAAGTATCAATTAAATACCTGAAAAAGAAATCAAAATCAATCAACCAATTTAAAAATGAAACAACTACTTACACCATAAGATAACTTTTATAAACCAAAACCAAAATATGATTTTTACCAACCGTAAATCCTACGGTGATTGATAAATTAATGATACAACCGATCGCAGGGGCACAAAGATCGGAGGCGATCCCGAACATTTGATTATAAATCTTGTGATCCCCCGGATTCGTGTAACAAATATCTTTAAAAAAAGCTTTATAAAAGAGCATGCTGTAACTGTTAAAAAACGACAAAAGATAACTCTTAAAAACGAACGATTTAAGATAATCATCTTGTGTTCGATGAATTTCGTCGTCCGTTAATGCTTTGGCAATCCTGTTTAAATGCTAATAATAAGAAGAAAGTTATGAGAGGTATTATTTAGGTAAAAAACTCACCGGGGCATACATCTTCATAAGAAAAATGGACATTAACGAAGAATAAAGTTCTAATATGGGACGCATGTAAATCTCGGCGACTTTTATGCGATATCGAATGATTGAATATTTTATAAAATGAATTGAAATTAAAATGACCGTGATCGTAAGTAACAAAAATAAAATCTAGAAATTGCAAAAATTAAAAATAAAAAAAATTAAAAATAAAAAAAATTAAAAAAAAAAGAAAATTTAAAATAAAAAAAATCTTACAATACTAAAAATAACAAGAAACGAATAAAAATATTTTCGACTCCTCAAAAATAACGGCGTATAATATTCCTCCGTGTTGGTATATTTATTATATTCTTTATATTTTTTAACTCGATCGCGATAATTAGCCCTAAAATATCTCATATAATTAAATTAATTTATCTTAATTCAATCCAATTACAATTCATCAATTTGTTGTGTGGATTTGTGTAAGTTCCAAGTATAATGTAAAATACATTCTTCTCGATCCCACAATTCAATATAAACAGTAGCTTCAAATTAAATTAAAAATTATCATAATATTAAAATAAAACTAAATATACCCCAAACTACTATGAAAACGCCAAAAGAAATCGTATAAACATTATCAAAATAATACGCCATTATTGCTGTATCACAATAATCCTTTAATTCTTTGTAATAGCAATGATGGTGAGTACAAGTTGGGCACATTTTCATGTTAGAATTGCAAATTTCTTGGCTAAAAATAAAATTATTTGGATTAATTAAATTATGATAAAAATAATTTTTAATACACTCTTTGAACCCCGTTCTTTGATAAATACAAATCGTAATGTGTCCCAAAAAACACGATAATACCCAAAACGGCCGGAATAATCAAACATTTCGTATAAAATTCCAACCAGGCGTAATGAAACGCAATTTCGGATCCGTAATATTTATAAATAATATGAATCGGTTGGAATTTATAAAACATTCTCCAATTTCCCCAGAATTTCGCTAAAACCTTTAAAAATTTAACGTGGTAATTTCATAGCAAAAAATTTAATACTTGTCTATCATTCAACGGACCCGACTCGCTCCATTCGGATGGGCCATCGTGTAAAGGAAAAGCATCGTCAAAATTATTATTTGCCAATAATTTCCCCAATCCATACTCATCGGGGGATTTCCCAAATTTCGTTCTGGTTAAAACGCAATTAATTAAACTAATTCTTTCGGCGCTGGTGAATGTTGTGTTTTCTTGTCCTCTAACTGAATTACTAAAAAAATTAAACGTTTTGTTTTATTTATTAAAAAAAGTAAATATAACCTGCATCTTGAAAATAACGGATTTAAATAATTCGGTTTCAAATTAATTGGTGTTTTGAAAAATCTGCAATTATTCGTGTAATTCGGCATCGTTTTGTCATGTTTAAACGTTGGATATAAGCCGTGAATCACGGCGAGGTGTGTTAAGGCTTCCTCGGAGGCGTAAAGCTTAAAGAATATGTATTGGGGGTATTTAACACCATCAACAGGTTCCACTGTTAATCCCGCTTTTTTCAAATTATTTATAAACGTGGAGTTTTGAGTTTTGGCGGTTTCTGATATTACTTTACTTTGGACTAGGATGAAATCGGCTGGTGATTTTACTTCTGGAATGAAAGTGAGGTTTTCAACCATCACAATTTAGTTTTTTAATTGACAATTTTCCTGCTTATTATTGATGTTTCTAAATTTTTCAACGTCAATTTTTTATTTGTTTGATTTTAAAAGGTTATATTGGAACATATAATCTTCGAGAATCACTTCTATTACGATCTGAATAGATTTTTAATAACTCCCTCTCTTGAAAAAAAGCAGGTTCTTCTGCATGCTGAAGAGGAGGAGACAGAAGAAGTCGTTATCAAAGTACCACACAGTTTGACTCCAAAAGAAAAACGCCGGCTACCTACCAAGATTGAGATGTGCGCGTGAGTAACTTTTTATGCCCGCTCACGCCACTCACGATCTAAACCCACGCGGGTCACGCACGTCACTTTATGTCATTATTATTAAATTGAATGAAATTAAGCAATTTGGGAAAAAAATGAAAGAAATCCGTTTGATATTATGGCATCAAGTTGGATTGGATTCAGCTTTAGCTACAAACTTGATACCATAACTCATATTGAATTGAACTTGGAAGTTTTACAGAATTACGAAATATTTCCAAAAATTATTCAAAATTTTGGAAGTATAGCAACCAGTACGTTATGGTTGGGTTAGGTTGAGCTTCAACTTTACCATCCCTTGTATTGAACGTTATGAAATTGAAGTTTAACTCAACCCAACCACACAAGAATTCATGATTTGATTTCTTGTTATGGCTTGAATTGAAAATTAACATAACTCAACTATAGAAGGAAAAATCTAAAGATTACGTTTTTTTTCTATATTTCTCATTATTTAAAATTGGACTTAACCTAACTCAACCAAAGAAGAAAGCCTTTATACCATCTAAAAAGAAAGTCATGAAAGACTCCTGGACGGAATTGGAAATGGTGAAAGTGAGACAATGCCCTAATAGGCGATTCCGGGAAAAGGGTGGGAATGGTTTTAGATGGTCGAAATTTTCTTCAACCCGTCACTATCTGACCACATGATATATTAAGCCAAGTGTCTGTTTACAGATTTCCTAATCCCTCTATAATAAAAAAAAGGTTGGGTTGGGTTTAGTTAGGTTGGGTTCAACTCTAACATCATACCATTCAATATAAAAGATAGACATACTTGTTGGCAGCATGAGTTATTACTGTTCCATACACTATACATCATCTTAAAGACTGCCAACTTGTTGACAGCATGAATTATTTTGTCTCCAACGTCCTGCTTATCAATTTGAAGTCTGCCAACTTGTTGGCAGCATGAGTTATTACAGTTCCCTACACTGTACATCATCTTAAAGACTGCCAACTTGTTGACAACATGAGCTGTTTTGTCTCCAAAGTCCTGCTTATCAATTTGAAGTCTGCCAACTTGTTGGCAGCATGAGTTATTACTGTTCCATACACTATGCGTCATCTTAAAAACTGCCAACTTGTTGGCAGCATGAGCTATTATGTGTCCAAAGTCATGCTCACCAATTTGCAGTCTGCCAACTTGTTGACAGCATGAATTATTTTGTCTCCAACGTCCTGCTTATCAATTTGAAGTCTGCCAACTTGTTGGCAGCATGAGTTATTACAGTTCCCTACACTGTACATCATCTTAAAGACTGCCAACTTGTTGACAACATGAGCTGTTTTGTCTCCAAAGTCCTGCTTATCAATTTGAAGTCTGCCAACTTGTTGGCAGCATGAGTTATTACTGTTCCATACACTATGCGTCATCTTAAAAACTGCCAACTTGTTGGCAGCATGAGCTATTATGTGTCCAAAGTCATGCTCACCAATTTGCAGTCTGCCAACTTGTTGGCAGCATGAGTTATTACAGTTCCCTACACTGTACATCATCTTAAAGACTGCCAACTTGTTGACAACATGAGCTGTTTTGTCTCCAAAGTCCTGCCTATCAATTTGAAGTCTGCCAACTTGTTGGCAGCATGAGTTATTACTGTTCCATACACTATACATCATCATAAAGACTGCCAACTTGTTGGCAGCATGAGCTATTATGTGTCCAAAATCATGCTCACCAATTTAAAGTCTGCCAACTTGTTGGCAGAATGAGCTGTTTTGTCTCTAAAGTTCTGCTTATCAATTTGAAGTCTGCCAACTTGTTGGCTGCATGACTTGTTTTATCTCCAAAGTCCTGCTTATCAATTTGAAGTCTACCAACTTGTTGGCAGCATGAGTTATTACAGTTCCGTACACTATATATCATCTTAAAAACTGCCAACTTGTTGGCAGCATGAGCTATTATGTGTCCAAAGTCATGCTCACCAATTTGTAGTCTGCCAACTTGTTGGCAGCATGAGTTATTACAGTTCCCTACACTGTACATCATCTTAAAGATTGTCAACTTGTTGACAACATGAGCTGTTTTGTCTCCACAGTCCTGCTTATCAATTTGAAGTCTGCCAACTTGTTGGCAGCATGAGTTATTACTGTTCCATACACTATACATCATCATAAAGACTGCCAACTTGTTGGCAGCATGAGCTATTATGTGTCCAAAATCATGCTCACCAATTTAAAGTCTGCCAACTTGTTGGCAGAATGAGCTGTTTTGTCTCTAAAGTCCTGCTTATCAATTTGAAGTCTGCCAACTTGTTGGCTGCATGACTTGTTTTATCTCCAAAGTCCTGCTTATCAATTTGAAGTCTGCCAACTTGTTGGCAGCATGAGTTATTACAGTTCCGTACACTATATATCATCTTAAAAACTGCCAACTTGTTGGCAGCATGAGCTATTATGTGTCCAAAGTCATGCTCACCAATTTGTAGTCTGCCAACTTGTTGGCAGCATGAGTTATTACAGTTCTCTACACTGTACATCATCTTAAAGATTGTCAACTTGTTGACAACATGAGCTGTTTTGTCTCCACAGTCCTGCTTATCAATTTGAAGTCTGCCAACTTGTTGGCAGCATGAGTTATTACTGTTCCATACACTATACATCATCATAAAGACTGCCAACTTGTTGGCAGCATGAGCTATTATGTGTCCAAAATCATGCTCACCAATTTAAAGTCTGCCAACTTGTTGGCAGAATGAGCTGTTTTGTCTCTAAAGTCCTGCTTATCAATTTGAAGTCTGCCAACTTGTTGGCTGCATGACTTGTTTTATCTCCAAAGTCCTGCTTATCAATTTGAAGTCTGCCAACTTGTTGGCAGCATGAGTTATTACAGTTCCGTACACTATATATCATCTTAAAAACTGCCAACTTGTTGGCAGCATGAGCTATTATGTGTCCAAAGTCATGCTCACCAATTTGTAGTTTGCCAACTTGTTGGCAGCATGAGTTATTACAGTTCCCTACACTGTACATCATCTTAAAGATTGTCAACTTGTTGGCAGAATGAGCTGTTTTGTCTCTAAAGTCCTGCTTATCAATTTGAAGTCTGCCAACTTGTTGGCAGCATGAGTTATTACTGTTCCATACACTATACATCATCTTAAAGACTGCCAACTTGTTGGCAGCATGAGCTATTATGTGTCCAAAGCCATGCTCACCAATTTACAGTCTGCCAACTTGTTGGCAGCATGAGTTATTACAGTTCCCTACACTGTACATCATCTTAAAGACTGCCAACTTGTTGACAACATGAGCTGTTTTGTCTCCACAGTCCTGCTTATCAATTTGAAGTCTGCCAACTTGTTGGCAGCATGAGTTATTACTGTTCCATACACTATATATCATCTTAAAGACTGCCAACTTGTTGGCAGCATGAGCTATTATGTGTCCAAAATCATGCTCACCAATTTAAAGTCTGCCAACTTGTTGGCAGAATGAGCTATTTTGTCTGTAAAGTCCTGCTTATCAATTTGAAGTCTGCCAACTTGTTGGCTGCATGACTTGTTTTATCTCCAAAGTCCTGCTTATCAATTTGAAGTCTGCCAACTTGTTGGCAGCATGAGTTATTACAGTTCCGTACACTATATATCATCTTAAAAACTGCCAACTTGTTGGCAGCATGAGCTATTATGTGTCCAAAGTCATGCTCACCAATTTGCAGTCTGCCAACTTGTTGGCAGCATGAGTTATTACAGTTCCCTACACTGTACATCATCTTAAAGACTGCCAACTTGTTGACAACATGAGCTGTTTTGTCTCCAAAGTCCTGCCTATCAATTTGAAGTCTGCCAACTTGTTGGCAGCATGAGTTATTACTATTCCATACACTATACATCATCTTAAAGACTGCCAACTTGTTGGCAGCATGAGCTATTATGTTTCCAAAGTCATGCTCACCAATTTGCAGTCTGCCAACTTGTTGGCAGCATGAATTATTACAGTTCCCTATACTGTACATCATCTTAAAGATTGTCAACTTGTTGACAACATGAGCTGTTTTGTCTCCACAGTCCTGCTTATCAATTTGAAGTCTGCCAACTTGTTGGCAGCATGAGTTATTACTGTTCCATACACTATACATCATCTTAAAGACTGCCAACTTGTTGGCAGCATGAGCTATTATGTGTCCAAAGTCATGCTCACCAATTTGCAGTCTGCCAACTTGTTGGCAGCATGAATTATTACAGTTCCCTATACTGTACATCATCTTAAAGATTGTCAACTTGTTGACAACATGAGCTGTTTTGTCTCCACAGTCCTGCTTATCAATTAGAAGTCTGCCAACTTGTTGGCAGCATGAGTTATTACTGTTCCATACACTATACATCATCTTAAAGACTGCCAACTTGTTGGCAGCATGAGCTATTATGTGTCCAAAGTCATGCTCACCAATTTGCCGTCTGCCAACTTGTTGGCAGCATGAGTTATTACAGTTCCCTACACTGACATCATCTTAAAGACTGCCAACTTGTTGACAACATGAGCTGTTTTGTCTCCACAGTCCTGCTCATCAATTTGAAGTCTGCCAGCTTGTTGGCAACATGAGTTATTACTATTCCACAGACTATATATTATCTTAGACTATTAACTTGTTGACAACACGAGATATTATGTCTCCAAAGTCCAACTCATCAGTTTGAAGTCTACAAATTTGTTGAAAACATGAGCCACTACTGTTCCACAAGTTACATATTATTTTGATCTGAGCATTTCACAGATTATATATTATCTTAATGACTGCCATAACTAAGCTATTATGTCTAAAAAGTACTTCTCCAAACTCCTTGGAAAGTCTACCAACATTACACCAATTTGGCAGATAGTATAGAAAAAAATGAACAATATTTGTACTTAAAATACAAAATATAAAAAAATAAAAATAAAAATTTACCGACAATTAGAACAATTCAAGAATTCACACTGACCTAAAACAACATAATAATCTATCCAAAACGATAATTTTCTAATTTGTAAATCTAATTCAACATTTCCGTTCTATAACTCTATCAAGATAAAAGGAAATAAATAATTCATCTTAATTGATAAATAAAAAGTATTTAAGGAAAGTACCTTTACCATAATTGTCAGTTTTAATTCCCCAAAATGTTCTTTTTAACAATAACATTGTTTTATTTACAATTTATCCTAAATTGTAGCGGTAATATTTAATAATTAAAATTAATCAAATTCTTTTTTAAATCCATCGTTTTATTAGGAAATTTAATTCAACGAGATATCAACGGCAGAATTGTGGGGGGAATCCCCGCTAACATTGAAGACTTCCCCTATCAAATTTCATTACAATATAGGGGACAACACTCTTGCGGGGGCTCAATTATAAGCTCAAAATTCGTTGTAACAGCCGCTCATTGCACCGATGGGTAATTAATAATAACTCAATTTATCTCTTTAATAATAAAAATTAATGAATCATTTTTAAGTGCAAAACCGGACTCTTTATCTGTTAGAGTTGGTAGTACTTCGTATCGAGATGGTGGGAAAATAATTCAAATCAAAAAAATTATTCAACATCCTTCGTATGATAACCGAATTATAGATTACGATGTTTCAATTCTTGAGTTAAAAGATGAATTAGAATTTAATGAGAACGTTCGAGCGATTAAATTGGCTGAAAACGATGTTGGGCCGAATCATTTTGCCGTTGTTACTGGATGGGGGACTCTTAAGGAGGTTGGAAGATTCGATTTAATTAATTAAATTATGATTGATTTTTAAATTTTAGAATGGCAAACTTCCGAGCGAGTTGCAACAAGTTTTCGTGCCGATTTTAAGCGATGAGGAATGTAGGGATTTTTACGGCGAAAAACGCATTACTGATCGGTAATTTAATTTAATTAATTAATAATAAATTAAATTCATTTAAACGATTTTAATTAGAATGTTATGTGCTGGTTACACCGAAGGGGGGCACGATTCGTGTCAAGGCGATTCAGGGGGGCCCTTAGTTTATAAAGATACATTAATTGGGATCGTTTCATGGGGAATTGGATGTGCGAGGCCAAATTATCCCGGAGTTTACACTAGCATCCCAAAAATTCATCAATATTTAAACGAACACGCAAATTAAAATCGAAATTTTAAATTTAGTAACATTCATTATTTTATGTTGGTATTAATAAAAGTTTCAAACTTGACGTTTGTCATGTGGTTTGTTTGATTTCGTGGATTAAATTTTAGGTTATGTTCATGGCAACAAAATCAAATAATTTTCATTAAAAAATCTCAACCAAATCATTCCCTACGTTAAAAATCATGGAAAATAATGAAAATGTTACATTTGATATTGAAGGGACGTTAATTACCTGCAAAAAGATCGATTTAACAGAAAACAGCGATTATTTTAAGGTTATGCTACAAGGGGATTTCATCGAGAAAGACACAAACATAATAAAATTGAAGGTAAATCAAATTTATATCCTCAATTTATATCAAATAATCTCTTTTAATTCCAGGATGTTGATTTAAACTCATTCAACGTAATCCTAAAAACATTTTGGGATGAATCCTACTTAATTAACAACGAAGACTTATTAACGGTTCTCCAAACAGCCTCGATGCTTCAATTCAACCACATTAAATCGAATTGTATCGAAAAAATAACCGAGTTATTATCCCCAATGAATTGTTTAACGATTTGGCAAATAACCGAACAATTAGATATAACACCTTTAAATTTGAAAGCGAAAGCGATGTCTTTGGTTGAATTTGAAGTGATAAAAGATTTAGATTGTTTGTTGGAGTTAAATATTAGCCAGCTTTTTAAATATTTATCAAACACGAAATTGTGCGTTGTAAACGAATTTCATGTTTTCGAGAGTTGCATGAAATGGTTTTACGAGAACAATAAAAACGAAAAATTGTGCGAAAATTTTGATGAGAATAAGATTTTTAAGATGTTTATGGCTTGTATTGATTTTAAAACGATTTCGGTTGGGTTTATTAAAGAAATGTTGCTTTATCCGCATTTAAACAACGAAATTGTTCCTTTTTTGGGGGATATTTTAAAGATTAAAGAATCAAATTTAAATAATATCGATTATGGTGATGATTCGATAAGATTTTTTAATAATTCCAAACAACGCGAAAGTTTTAATTCGCCTTGTTTGGTTATTGATAGTTTTCCAAAGAGTTTTAAAAGGCAGAAAATCTCTTCAGGGTGGTATTATGGTAAGTTAATTAATTGTTGTAGTTACAAGTAGATATATTTCGTATTTGTAGATAAGTTTAAAAGAAAACGACAAAGTTTGATTTTAGAGAATCCCCCTGAAACTAATAATCCTGTTGGATCTAATATTATCTTGTTATATGGTACATAAAAAGCTGTGGTATCGATAATTTTTGATGAATTTAATTTTCTTTTAGATGTTAAAATAAGAAAATTTTGTAAATTAATTAATATACCTGAAGAAAAGATCTCGAATCTTCAAGGATTTGAATTAATTGGTTATAAGGAGCTGTTGTTTTTATTCGGTGGGGAGATGTCGTTGGGAAAAGGAAATTGGAACAAAAATTTTTGGGTTTACAACACTATTTGTGATCGATGGGAACGAAAATCAATGTATTAATTATTATTTATCAACAAATTGGGCTGATTCTGATTCTAGATAGGCATAACTGTTTTTTAAGCCATAAAAATATTTTATGGGGCAAATACACCGTGTCATATCAGTTGAAATTTATATGAGGGTATGTCTCGTTCCCTGAACGTATACAAATTTTGTTAACAGTTATTATTAGTTAAGGCTTAGAAATTGCCAAAGAACTGGATGTCGAATTTAAAGCCAATAACCTTATTGTCTTTAAATGTCAGTTTTAAAAGAGATTATTAAAAAGATATTTTACCAACACCATGGTATTTTGGAAGCAAAATCAAATCTTGCTCTTTTGTAATAAAAATGTCTTCTGCCAGAGTTTTATAAACAATATGAAGTCTCTTATTGACAGTTTTTGAATTTCTGATATGATTTAGTATTTTCCCAACAGTATTTGGTATTTTGAATGTAAACTCAAATGGTTTATTAACTGTATCTTATTTTTTTGCGATGATTCAGCCAGCACATTAAGCAATATCAAGTCTTTTAGAAACAGCATCATTTCATTTGGAAGCATTTCAAGAAGAAAGCAGTCCCAAGTCTTCCAGATACAGTATCGAGTCTTCTGGAAGTATTCAAAGTGTTTTGGAAGCAATTCCAGTATTTCAGAAGCAAAATCAAGTCGTTTAGACACAATATTAAGTCTTTTGGAAGCATATCAAGTCTTTTGGAAGCAGTTCAAGTCTTCTGGACGCAATATCAAGTCTTCTAGAAACAGTATTATGTCATTTGGAAGCAGTATCAAGTCTTCCAGAGGCAGTATCGGGTCTTGAAGTATTCCGGAAACAAGATCAAGTCGTTTAGACACAATATCAAGTCTTTTGGAAGCAGTTCAAGTCTTCTGGGCGCAATATCAAGTCTTCTAGAAAGAGTATTATGTCATTTGGAAGCAGTATCAAGTCTTCCAGAGGCAGTATCGGGTCTTGAAGTATTCCGGAAGCAAAATCAAGTCGTTTAGACACAATATCAAGTCTTTTGGAAGCAGTTCAAGTCTTCTGGACGCAATATCAAGTCTTCTAGAAACAGTATTATGTCATTTGGAAGCAGTACCAAGTCTTCCAGAGGCAGTATCGGGTCTTGAAGTATTCCGGAAGCAAAATCAAGTCGTTTAGACGCAATATCAAGTCTTTTGGAGGCAGTTCAAGTCTTCTGGACGCAATATCAAGTCTTCTAGAAAGAGTATTATGTCATTTGGAAGCAGTATCAAGTGTTCCAGAGGCAGTATCGGGTCTTGAAGTATTCCGGAAGCAAGATCAAGTCGTTTAGACACAATATCAAGTCTTTTGGAAGCAGTTCAAGTCTTCTGGACGCAATATTAAGTCTTCTAGAAACAGTATTATGTCATTTGGAAGCAGTACCAAGTCTTCCAGAGGCGGTATCAGGCCTTGAAGTATTCCGGAAGCAAGATCAAGTCGTTTAGATACAATATCAAGTCTTTTGGAAACATTTCAAGTCTTCTAAATGCAGTATCATGTCATTTGGAAGCATATCAAGTCTTTTGGAAGTAGTTCAAGTCTTCTGCAAGAAATATCAAGTCTTCTAGAAACAGTATTATGTCATTTGGAAGCAGTATCAGGTCTTCCAGAAGCAGTATCGGGTCTTGAAGTATTCTGGAAGCAAGATCAAGTCTTCTGGACGCAATATCAAGTCTTCTAGAAAGAGTATTATGTCATTTGGAAGCAGTATCAAGTCTTCCAGAGGCAGTATCGGGTCTTGAAGTATTCCGGAAACAAGATCAAGTCGTTTAGACACAATATCAAGTCTTTTGGAAGCAGTTCAAGTCTTCTGGGCGCAATATCAAGTCTTCTAGAAAGAGTATTATGTCATTTGGAAGCAGTATCAAGTCTTCCAGAGGCAGTATCGGGTCTTGAAGTATTCCGGAAGCAAAATCAAGTCGTTTAGACACAATATCAAGTCTTTTGGAAGCAGTTCAAGTCTTCTGGACGCAATATCAAGTCTTCTAGAAACAGTATTATATCATTTGGAAGCAGTACCAAGTCTTCCAGAGGCAGTATCGGGTCTTGAAGTATTCCGGAAGCAAAATCAAGTCGTTTAGACACAATATCAAGTCTTTTGGAGGCAGTTCAAGTCTTCTGGACGCAATATCAAGTCTTCTAGAAAGAGTATTATGTCATTTGGAAGCAGTATCAAGTCTTCCAGAGGCAGTATCGGGTCTTGAAGTATTCCGGAAGCAAGATCAAGTCGTTTAGACACAATATCAAGTCTTTTGGAAGCAGTTCAAGTCTTCTGGACGCAATATTAAGTCTTCTAGAAACAGTATTATGTCATTTGGAAGCAGTACCAAGTCTTCCAGAGGCGGTATCAGGCCTTGAAGTATTCCGGAAGCAAGATCAAGTCGTTTAGACACAATATCAAGTCTTTTGGAAACATTTCAAGTCTTCTAAATGCAGTATCATGTCATTTGGAAGCATATCAAGTCTTTTGGAAGTAGTTCAAGTCTTCTGCAAGAAATATCAAGTCTTCTAGAAACAGTATTATGTCATTTGGAAGCAGTATCAGGTCTTCCAGAAGCAGTATCGGGTCTTGAAGTATTCTGGAAGCAAGATCAAGTCTTCTGGACGCAATATCAAGTCTTCTAGAAAGAGTATTATGTCATTTGGAAGCAGTATCAAGTCTTCCAGAGGCAGTATCGGGTCTTGAAGTATTCTGGAAGCAAGATCAAGTCGTTTAGACACAATATCAAGTCTTTTGGAAGCAGTTCAAGTCTTCTGGACGCAATATCAACTCTTAAAGAAACAGTATTATGTCATTTGGAAGCAGTATCAAGTCTTCCAGAGGCAGTATCGGGTCTTGAAGTATTCCGGAAGCAAGATCAAGTCGTTTAGACACAATATCAAGTCTTTTGGAAACATTTCAAGTCTTCTAAATGCAGTATCATGTCATTTAGAAGCATATCAAGTCTTTTGAAAGCAGTTCAAATCTTCTGGACGCAATATCAACTCTTCTAGAAACAGTATTGTGTCATTTGGAAGCAGTATCAAGTCTTCCAAATGCAGTATCATGTCATTTGGAAGCATATCAAGTCTTTTAGAAATGGTATTATGTCATTTGGAAGCAGTATCAAGTCTTGAAGTATTCTGGAAGCAAGATCAAGTCTTCTAAAAGCAGTATCAAGCCTTCTGGAAGCATTTCAAGTCTTCTAAAAGCAGTATCATGTCATTCTAAAGCATATCAAGTATTTTGAAAGCAGTTCAAGTCTTCTGGAAGCAATATCAAGTCTTTCAGATACAGTATCGAGTTGTATTGTGGAAGTATTCAAACTGTTTTGGAAGCAATTCTAATATTTTGCAAGCAAGATCAAGTCGTTTAGACACAATATCAAGTCTTTTGGAAACATTTCAAGCCTTCTAAATGCAGTATCATGTCATTTGAAAGTATATTAAGTCTTTAGGAAGTAGTTCAAGTCTTCTGGATGCAATACCAAGTCTTCTAGAAGTAGTATCAAGTCTTCTGGAAGCACTTCAAATCTGGTAAAAGCAGTATCACGCCATTTGAAAGCAAATTAACTACTTTGGAAGCAGTTGAAGTCTTCTGGAAGCAATATCAAGTCTTCTAGAAACAGTATCATGTCATTTGGAAGCATATCAAGTCTTTTGGAAGCAGTTCAAGTCTTCTGGACGTAATATCAAGTCTTCTACAAGCAGTATCAAGCCTTCTGGAAGCATTTCAAATCTCCTAAAAGCAGTACCACTCCATTTGAAAGCATATTAACTACTTTGGAAGCAGTTCAAGTCTTCTGGACGTAATATCAAGTCTTCTGGAAGTGTTTGTTATATTTTGGAAGCAGTATCAAGTATTTCAGAGGCAAGAAACTCTTGCTACAAAAATTAATTATAATTTCAAAAATAAAATCGATGGAAAAAAGTATTATGCATGAAAATTATTCGTTATGGTCTAAGGATTATAATTCATAATTCGTTAGAATTTGACTATTATCGTTTTACAATAATAACGCCAAAATCTCACCATATCATTGGTGATTATTATTACAAAATATCATTCACTATCTAGAATCGGGATTTAGCCCAGTTAATTTGGAAACATTTTGTTGTCGAATCAAACCGTTTTTTTAGATTACCTTTCGAACGCCGTCATTTTGAGGCTTGCATTTCAAACGATGTTCTTTACATTGTCGGGGGAACCGGAAATTTCAGGATAATCCAAGATAATATGTTCTATTATCAATATAAAACTGGTATTCATACAAACATATCACAAAAAAAATCATTAATAATTTTTTTAATTACAGATGAATGGAGTAAAACTCAAATTTTACCTTGTGCAGGTCTACAAATAAAATGTTGCGATTTCCAGCATAAACTTTTTTTATTAAACATTAACGGAAAATGTGGATACATTTTCGATTTGACCCAAAATCGTTGGATACAACTCCCGATTTATGATAATAATGAAGTAATTTATCCAAATAAATTTTCATTGTTCTCTTATGGGGATAAAATTTATTTAAAAGGAACGAGATTAATTACGATGGACGTTAAGGATAACAAATTAATTTTGGAAGAAGATAAGTACTTAAATTCGATCTTGTACGATCAAATTGATTCTGTGATTTGTAACCATTTTGTTTACACGTTATACACGGAAACTGTCGATGATAAAAAACGAGTTGGATTAGAAAAATTCGATTTGAAATCGATGGAGAAGGAGATTATTTGTGAGAGGTTTACTGAAGATTCTTTTTTGAATTTAAACGAGGATGTTTGTTTGTTTGGGGAGAGCGTTAAGTTGTTTAATTTTCAACATTTTTCTATGGTGGAGAATGATGTTTATGTCGGTGATTATAATTTATGATCATTGTTGATTGTTATGTTAAAGAAATAAATAAAATTATTTTTTTCTATATCCATCAACATTTTTATGTTACTATTACCTAAAGCAAAAAGATTAAAAAATCAGTTTTTAACAATTTAAAATTATAAATATGATACACATTTTTATTCAACTAAAACCGAATCATCACCTCAAATCAATACAATTTTAACTTCAATATCTTTTTAAATAATTACATATGAAAACTATTAGCAACAAATATAAAAGAAATGGGGTTTTATGTTGCATATAATGTCCAGCTTTACTTCGTAGAGACAAATAATTCCTGGGAAAGAAATTGATTGGTTAAAAATAACCGAATCTTTGTCAAAAAGGCACTTACCCGTGCAAAATGTTATAAATCCATGGTTTATAATAAAAAACGTTGGTGTAAACCCCCGGTATTTCATTTCCACATCCAATTCCCCATGAAACAACTCCAATTTGGACGCCAGAAAGGATTAAAGGTCCCCCTGAATCTCCCTGAAATTAAAAAAAAAAGAAATTTTAATTTAATATAATAATTTAAATATTATTTTTATAATTAAAAAAATAAATTAAAACACTTTTTTAAAAAAAAATATATTTATTTTAAAAAAACACAAATTTTTTAAAACCCTCCAAGAGCTTCCTCAATGAATTTCTTGTACATACACATAAAACACACGATAAATGCTTCAAAATGAAATATTTCTTTATTTCCTTGTTTCATTCTATGCTCATAAAACGCGGCTTTCTCAACAACTTGGCTTTTTAATTGCATATCGCAGTTTTTCACCAACTCTTCCACCAAAGTCTTAAAAATAACATCAGACGGTATCTCGTGGGTGATCAATTCGTACAACATCCCGCGAATCTCGCCCAATTTTTGCACGGTTTGATCTCGAGTTATCTTTTTGGCAACTTCCCGTATAAAAGTCAACCAATCTGGATCCAAAATTTGTTGATTCTCTTGAAAAGGATATTGCTCAACTCGACATGATTCCAAAATCAATAAAGCTCTGCGTAAATTTCTGTTTGATTTGATCGCGACTTTTTTTGCAAACTCAACGGGGACGTTTAAACCTTCTTTTTTGCAGGTTATTTGGAGGATTGAAACGATTTCTTCGATTGTTGGGGCTGGAACTCTTATCGAAAGGCACCGACTTCTTATGGCTGGGGTTACTTGAGAGGTTGAGTTGCAAGTTAGGATTAATCGGCAATTTGAGATGTATTTTTCCATGGTGCGACGCAAAGCGTGTTGGGCATCTTTCGATAATTGATCGACATCCGTTAATACGATCACTTTAAATTCTTTTTGGCCGTTTATGTCTAATTGCTGGGATTGCGCCACATTCTTTATCAAATCCATAACGACCACGCGATCGTATATACCCACATCGGAAGGATTCACTTCGATATGATAATTACTACTAACGGTCATTATTTCTAACTTTTTATTTGAAGGGGTTGAAAATTCCATTTGCTCCATTCGTAAACGTTCCACTCCGGGGCCGTACAACTCTTTTAATAAGCACATAATCCGGGTTTTTTTCCCTGCCCCCGATGGACCATAAATTAATAAATGGGGGAAATCTCCTTGTTGGGTTAAACGCTTTAAGTTTTGAGCTTGTTCTTTGTGGAAATCCAATTTTTGGAAGTCTTTTGGGCGGTATTTATCTACCCAAAGACTCATTTTGCTTAAATTAAGGTAATAAAATCGCGCCGAATATTTATTTTTAAGAAAGTGAGGTTATGTCACATATTTAGGGATGGCCAACCTCCAAAAAAGAAAACTTTTTAATTAAAATAAAATGATTTAAATTAATTTTTTGTAACAAATCCGATTAAAAGTTAATTAATACTTAATAATTAATGATTATCAATGTGATTTAATTAAATTTATAAACGCAAAATATTTTGTGTAAATAAATTTCTTTTGAAAAATTTAATTAATAATTAAGATAACTTATTACCTGATAATAATTTGATCTTGCGTTAACATAACTAGCAAAATAATTCCGCAATTATGGAATAACTCACGATATTAAGATTAACCAAATCTTTTTAAAATCACTTTTTTGGATTAACCATTCTAAATTTTGGATTGTTCTTTAGGAAAATTCGATTTTTGGAGGTCTTTTGGGCTATATTCATCTTCAAAACGGCAAATTTTACTTAAATTAAAGTTATAAAACTCCACCGAATTATTTAAAAAAAAAGGGAGGTTATGTCAAATATTTCGGGATGGCCAACCCCAAAAAAAAAAAACGACAACCTTTAAATCGAAAAAAAATTATTTAAATTAATTTTTTTGTAATAAATCCGATTAAAAGTTGATTATTACTTAATAATTAATAATTATTAATGTAAATTAATTAAATTTATAAACACAAAATATTTTATGTAAATAAACGAGTCAATATTTTTTTTGGAAATTTAATTAATAATTAAAATAATTTATTACCTGATAATAATTTGATCTTGCGTTAACATAACCAGCACAAATAATTCTGTAATAACTCACGATATTAAGATTAAGCAAATTTTTTTAAAATCACTTTTTTGGATTAACCATTCTAAATTTTGGATTGTTCTTTAAGAAAATCCGATTTTTGGAGGTCTTTTGGGCTATATTCATCTTCAAAACGGCAAATTTTACTTAAATTAAAGTTATAAAACTCCACCGAATTTGTTTAAAAAAAAGTGAGGTTATGTCAAATATTTCGGGATGGCCAACCCCAAAAAAAAGAAAACGACAACCTTTAAATCGAAAAAAAATGATTTAAATTAATTTTTTTGTAATAAATTCGATTAAAAGTTGATTATTACTTAATAATTAATGATTATGAATGTAAATTAATTAAATTTATAAACGCAAAATATTTTGTGTAAATAAATGTGTCAAAATTTTTTTTGGAAAATTTAATTAATAATTAAAATAATTTATTACCTGATAATAATTTGATCTTGCATTAACATAATTACCACAAATACTTCGCTAATAACGGAATAACCAACGATATTTAGATTAACCAAATTTTTTTTTAAATCACTTTTTGGATTAACCATTTTAAATTTTGGATTGTTCTTTACGAAAATCCGATTTTTGGAGGTCTTTTGGGCTATATTCATCTTCAAAACGGCAAATTTTACTTTTGAATTAAAGTTATAAAACTCCACCGAATTTGTTTAAAAAAAACTGAGGTTATGTCAAATATTTCGGGATGGCCAACCCCAAAAAAAAGAAAACGACAACTTTTAAATCGAAAAAAAAATGATTTAAATTAATTTTTTTGTAATAAATTCGATTAAAAGTTGATTATTACTTAATAATTAATGAATATTAATGTAAATTAATTAAATTTATAAACACAAAATATTTTGTGTAAATAAATGTGTCAAAATTTTTTTTGGAAATTTAATTAATAATTTATTACCTGATAATAATTTGATCTTGCATTAACTAATTAGCACAAATACTTCTGTAATAACGGAATAACCAACGATATTTAGATTAACCAAATTTTTTTTAAATCACTTTTTGGATTAACCATTTTAAATTTTGGATTGTTCTTTACGAAAATCCGATTTTTGGAGGTCTTTTGGGCTATATTCATCTTCAAAACGGCAAATTTTACTTAAATTAAAGTTATAAAACTCCACCGAATTTGTTTAAAAAAAAAGTGAGGTTATGTCAAATATTTAGGGATGGCCAACCCCCAAAAATGAAAACGATTTAACATTTTAAATCGAAAAATAAATTTTAAATTAACTTATTTTTTAAATAAACCCGATTAAAACTTAATTATTACTTATTATTATAAACTTCAATCAATTAATTAAGTTTATAAATCAAGAATCGAAATTGAACTAAAAAATTTTTTGCAAAAAATTAATTAATTATTTTTACCTGGCAAGCATCTCGTCCTCCTTTAACATAACCAGCACAAATAGTTTTATGATTGCAGAATAACCCACGATATTTAGACTGGACATAAACAGCTCCACAAATTCCTTCCGAAACAACAGGTACATTCACCCGTAATAATTCATTAGAAAACTTGTTCTAAAAGTGCATTAAAAATAATAAAATACATAAAAGAACATATAAAATACTTTCTTCATTTGATTTGGTGATTCCCCAACCAATTACTGTACACTCTTTATCTTCGTATGTATCAAAATGTGTAGGAAGTGTTGCGAATTTTACTGTTGGACCTAATTCAAACGGCATATCCATCTAAAAAAAAGTTTATAATATTAATTAGATTAAATTGTATCGATTTAAATTACCGCTATTAATCCTATATCGCAGGAATTGTTGTAAAAGTTAAATAAAGGATGTGGGAGTACGATCATGGCATGTCGTTCTTGAGCTGATGGATCGCTTAGTTTTGAGACCCCCATTCGGAGTTTGAATACTTTGGGATGAGATGGAGTGGCACTTCTTGGATCTAACAAAATAAATTAATTATAATTAAAACATTTTCTTGTTTTTACTCAATAAGCAATGAGCAGCCGTTAGAACCCAAAGGGGCGCGATATAAGATCCTCCACACCAATGATTCCCCCTCATCATTACGTTTACCTAAAGAAAATTGTACAATAAATACAATGTATTAATTATTTAGATAATAAATTTACCATAAATGGATAATTTTTGATGTGAGTTGGTTTACCTCCGATTATCCGAGGTTCCGGTTGAAACGTCATGTTGATTTGTACCGGGCTTGGTTCAGTAATATTCAGCTCAACTTCATTGGGAGTTATTAATTTAGCATGGGGGATTTTAACACATTCTCCTCCTCCTAAAAGAAAAGTAACAAAAAAAGGGAAATAATAAATGATTGATTTACCGTTTTGTACCAATAAAATCAAAAATAAGAAATTCCAAATCATTTTGATTGATTTTGACATTGAAATAAATAAATTGAAAAGGAAAAACATTTATTTTTTTAAATACAACATCACATACACAGTATATGGAATTAAAAAATTAATTAAAAATTAATCTTTATATATTATCATTCGGATCCCTCATCACATTAACATTATCGTTATCATCTTGAATTTGTAAGTGAATATTTCTGGCCCAAATCGGGGGTAAAGTTGCAAAAGTCAAAAACCCGGTGTGACCCGCTTGTTTATTAGGAGCAATCGAAGTCAAAGTTTTCGAAAAACTCATCCCATCCTTATTCCTAGTATCATCATCTTCATTAATCAAATCGGTTTTTTTATCCCTCAAAAAATCTAAATTTAACATATTCAAGCTTTTCGTTTGAACGTTGTATTGCGACTGCAAAACCTCCACGGTTTGTAACTCCTGAAAGCCTAATTCTTTCAATTTTAAACAAGCTTTTT
Source organism: Onthophagus sagittarius (assembly GCA_036711965.1). Lineage (NCBI taxonomy): Eukaryota > Metazoa > Arthropoda > Insecta > Coleoptera > Scarabaeidae > Onthophagus > Onthophagus sagittarius. The sequence continues at coordinate 15,956,266 of JASERS010000010.1, read as the reverse complement.
GAACTTGTTCTATACAAGGCGAGAATGAACATATTCTCCCACCGGTTTCTTTTAAACTTTTAATAGCGTGTGGAATTGCCAACCAAGGATGGGGTAAATCGAGAAAAACCGCGTCAGCTTTATGCTCTAAATCAGTACCAAAACCATCCGTACACACATCTCTTTGTTGCACGGTTACATATTTTTGCAACCCATGATCGTAAAACTCATCTTTGGCTATATTAACCCGATTTTCGTGAAAATCAAAGGTGTGTAAGTGTCCGTGTGGTTTTATCGCGCGAATTAAAGCGTGCGATAACGATCCACTCCCTGTACCGCTTTCAATTACGATACTTCCTGGGTTTAACTCTAATTGTAACACGATCATACTTGCATCGGGAGTGTATATGATTTGGGTACGATGTGGTAAAGTTAAGGTCCATAATTCGGGTGTCGGTTGTAAAATGTACCCCCAACCTTTACTCAAAGTAATCTTCGACCCGTAATCTTTCCCGATCAAATCTCCACATTTAAGGGCCCCGTAAGGCGTCTGGAACACATTCTCGACCAACAATCCTTTTTTGCTTTTCGTCTTTGGCTCGGCTTTTACTGCGTAAACTTGGTGTATCGTTAAATAAAGGATAACAGTATCACTTTCTTCGATTACTTTCTTAAACCCATCAAAACTCATCTTGGAATTTGGAGTGAAACTTTTTTGAGGTTAGAATTTGATTTTTTCTGATTTTTCGAATGGGGTTGTTGAGGGTTGGTGGTTTAAAGGGGATATGGTTTGATTTGAAGTGTATCGATTTGTTTAAGCCAAAAATAAACTCAGGGACACTTGTTGAGAGGGGTGTTAATAGCGTTAAGGTGGTCCAATGGGGAATTTAGGTTAAGGTCGCGTTTCTGGCCACGTGCGAAATCAAATTTGAATGATATTTAGTTGAATATCATTTTTTGATTTAAATTGTTAAGAAATAATTAATTATTAAATAAATTAATAATTATTAATCTTGTTTAAAAGTTTTGGTTGGTGAGACATCTATTAGTTATTAGTTGAACTAAAAAAGTACTGAATTCTTGAAGTTCTGACATCAGATTTGGTATTTTGCCAACAATTTCTTGCATTTTGCAAAAAAATGTCTTTGCCAGCACTATTCAGTCTTCAATTAACAGTGTCTTGGATATTTATGTCAAGACTAGATAATATTTAACATTTTCCAATGGTTTATCAACAGTATCCTGTTTCTTGCGAAGAAAATGTTTGCTACCATCAGTACCAAATCCTCTAAAAGCACTTCAAGTCATCTAGAAGCATTACAACTCTTCTGGAAGCAAAATCAAATCATCTGGAAGCAATACCAAGTCTTTTGAAAGCAGTCTAAGTCTTTTGGATGCATTTCAAATCTTTGAATTCAACATTAAGTCTTCTGTACTCAGTTCAAATCAGGAAGAAATCAAAACGATTACAGAATCAACAGCTAATATTAACGGGAATACCTGGACATTTAGAAAATGAGTACATGAAACGGTGTCAGAAGACTTGCTAATGCTTCTAAAACACTTGAAGAACTTCCACAAGACTTAATACTAGACTTAATACAAAAAAACTTAATGTTGCTTCTGAAAGACTTAAAATGCGTTCAGCAGACTTGATTCTGCTTCCCGAAGGCTTGGTATTGCTTCCACAAAACTTGAAATGCTTCTGCAAGACTTGACATTGCTTCTGCAAGACTTTAATACTGCTTCCAGAAGACTTAAAATTGCTTCCAGAACACTTAAAATTACTTCTAAAAGACTTGAGATACTTCCAGGAGAGTTGATATCGAATATGGAAGACTTCAAATGCTTCTAGAAAACTTGATATAGAATTTGGGATACTTCAAATGCTTCCAAGAAAATTTAATATCGCTTCCGGATAACTTAAAGTGCCGCCAGAAGACTTAATACTCTAGCAGAACATGACATGAAAATGACTGAGGGTGGGATGTAAAGCAAATAAAAGAGAACACGATTTCTTCTGGCACGACCAAATAAAGCATTATTCGACTGAGTCAGGTGATCATTTATAAAGCACTGATCAGCAACTCCGATAATCTTCAACGAACAAAATAAAGCCAACAGGACCTACAACTACAACAAAATGTCACTACCACCGCGTTTGATCACGGCCAGAAAATTACCAACAGCACTTAGAGTGTTTACGAGATTCTCTCCATTCTTGATATTGCTTCGAGAAAACTTAAAATGCTTCTGCAAGACTTGACTTTGAAGACTTGAAATTCTTCCAGAAGACTTGATATCGCCTCTGGAAAACTTGAAATGCTTCCAAAAGATTTGATATTGCTTCCATGAAATTTGAAATATTTCCAGAAAACTTGATATTGTCTCTGGAAAACCTGAAACGCTTCCAAAACACTTGATATTACTCCTAGAAGACTTGATACTGCTTCTAGAACAATTGAAATGCTTCTAGAATACTTGATATTGCTTCCAAAAAACTTGAAATGCTTTCAGTACACTTAATATTGCCTCTGGAAGACCTGAAATGTTTCCAAAAGACTTGATATTGATTCCAGGAAACTTTAAAAGTTTCCAAAAGACTTGATATTATTTCTGGACGACTTGAAACACTTCCAAAAGATTTGATATTACTTCCAGAAAGCTTGAAATGGTCCCAGAAGACTTGAAATTCTTCCAGAAGACTTGATATTGCCTCTGGAAAACTTGAAATGCTTCCAAAAGATTTGATATTGCTTCCATGAAATTTGAAATATTTCCAGAAAACTTGATATTGTCTCTGGAAAACCTGAAACGCTTCCAAAACACTTGATATTACTCCTAGAAGACTTGATACTGCTTCTAGAACAATTGAAATGCTTCTAGAATACTTGATACTGCTTCCAAAAAACTTGAAATGCTTTCAGTACACTTAATATTGCCTCTGGAAGACCTGAAATGTTTCCAAAAGACTTGATATTGTTTCTGGACGACTTGAAACACTTCCAAAAGATTTGATATTACTTCCAGAAAGCTTGAAATGGTGCCAGAAGACTTGATATTGCTTCTAGAATATTTGGAATGGTTGTAGAAGATCTAATATTGCTGCCAGAAGACTTAAACTGCTTCCTGAAGACTTGTTGTTTTCAGAAAACTAGAAATGCTTCTTGAAAGTTTGATATTGCCCCTGGAAGATCTGTTATGCTTCCAAAAGATTTGATATTACTCCTATAAGCCATGATACTGCTTCTAGAACACTTGAAATGCTTTCAGAACACTTGATATTGCCTCTGGAAGACCTGAAATGCTTCCAAAAGACTTGATATTGCCCCCAAAAAACTAGAAATGCTTTCAGAACACTAAATATTGCCTCTAGAAGACCTGAAATGTTTCCAAAAGACTTGATATTGCTTCCAAAAAACTGGAAATGCTTTCAGAACACTTAATATTGCCTCTAGAAGACCTGAAATGTTTCCAAAAGACTTGATATTGCTTCCAGGAAACTTGAAATGCTACTAGAAGACTTGAAATTAACTCTGGAAGACTTGATTTCTTCCAGAGGACTTGAAAGTGTCTCTGGTAGACATAAAATGCTTCCAGCAGACTTGATACAGCTTCCAGAAGACTTGGAATTGCTTCCAGAAGATTTGGAATTGCTCCCAGAAGACTTGAAATTGCTTCCAGAAAACTTGAACTGCTTCTGCAAGACTTGATATTGCTTCTAGAAGACTAAAAATTCTGTCAGAGAACTTAATACTGCCTCAAGAAGACTTAATATTGCTTCTAGAAGACTTGAGATACTTCCAAAAGAGTTGATATCGAATCTGAAAGACTTGAAATGCTTCTAGAAGACTTGATATAGAATCTGGGAAACTTCAAATGCTTCCAAAAAACTGGAAATACTTTCAGAACACTGGATATCTCTGGAAGACCTGAAATGCTTCCAAAAGACCTGAAATACTTCCAAAAGACTTGATATTGCTTCCAGGAAACTTGAAATGTTTGCAGAAGTCTTAATATTACCCTTGGAAAACTACAAATGTTTCCAGAAAACTTGATATTGTTCTCTGGAAGACCTGAAATGCTTGCAAAAGACAAGATACTGCTTTTAGAAATTTGATATTAGCTTCTAGAAGACTTGAAGCTTTTTCCCGCTTGACTCCCTTCATCATCAATTGTGAGTCATTGATAAGGAAAAGCTCAACAAAAGTAATAATTATAAAATTTAAGTACCATTTTCAATTAATTTTAATGTATTTCTCACCTTTATTCTTCCCAATTCAGTATAAGCATCTGCTTCTTTTTTCAGAAAGGTTTTTTGAATTTTTTCAGAGTCAATTTGGACTTTTTTTTGGGAAATCTTCCAATTCGGTTTCTTTTTTGGCATCCATCCATATTTTTAAAAAGCGTCACCTATGAGGAGTAGGGATAAATGGATAAATAACAAATAAAATTTGTACTAACACTCGACCTAGAACTAAAATCGTTTAAGTTTTGTAGTTCTTGATTAAGTATTAGTCCCAAGTTTCGATTATTATTTAGTGTTAGGTATACAGAGTGTCCATAAAGGATCGGATATAATTATTTTATGGATCATTAATAAATAAAACTCAAAGAAACAAATTAATAAGTTACTGAAATTTATTTAAAAATGAATCCCTAATAAAAAGATGAAAACTAAGCATATATACGTTATTTTATATTATATTTATATATAGATTTTAATAATATATTATATGTACTTTATTGTAGCATACACATAGTTTCTTGTATTTTTTCTGTTTTATTTGAATTAATTTTAAAACTCTCATGAGACAGGAAAGTGTAGTAGTAATAAAAACCTAAGAGTTTGCAATAAACGGGGTTTGATGGGGATAATGAGACACTGCAGCAAAAACTGGGTGTGGGAGGAGTCGCTATAATAATAAACTAATAGAAAATAGAAAAAAATATAAAGAAAAAAACTTAACGCGCTCTCTCGATAATATTTTTTTCGTATTTTTGTAACATTTAAAAGTGTACAGCCAACTTTCACAAACGTTAACATATAACTACGACCTACTACTTTGATTTTTTTTATACGCCGGACCAATGAAACCTCTTCCATCTCATTCACGATCATTTCACGATTCCTAACTATGTACAGTGGTGTTCCTGTTGCCCAAAAAGTAGACGAACGGGGTGTATGGCCGACGACAAATTTTTTTTTACTTAAGTATGCCCATTTTTAAATTTTTTTTACTAATTATTTAAAACATTTTTTTCTTTTCGCTGCGACGGCGCTTTTACGTTGTTGTGTATATTATTTAGTTAATTAAATTTTTTAAATCCTTTTTCATTATTTTCCCGTCTTCGCTAATGAAATATTTTTGATAAATTTTATTTCTTAGTTTTTTTTTTAATGACAACAAAATAGCGTACGGTGAGGCTCCACTACTACGTTGATGATTTTTCTAAACAACCAAAAATATATAATTAATCAAATACTTTTTTTTTATTTAATTCAGAATTAACTTCATTTGCAATCTTCAAATTTTTAAGAAGAATCTGAGTAATTATTCAAAATCTTATATCAACAAAACGAAGAAGTTACTAATTTGTTGTTCGAAAATAACTCAAAAGCAATTAATTATTAGAAAAATTAAAAAAAAAATGTTTTAAAACATTAATTTGAATATATCTGTACATCTTAGTATAGGAATAATAATAATTTGATTCCCAATTAACCTGAATATTCAAAAATATACTTTTTAGTCTGGTTACAAACTAAGATGAAGATGAATGAAACTGAAAAAGAATCAACTGTTTCAAAGAAATTTGTTGTTCAAAAAATAACCATGATTCAAATCGACCATTCTATTTCTAGATTGTATTCAATGAAAGTCTCCAAAAATCATTTAATAGATTCAATTTTCTGAAAGCTTTCAAAAGACTTGAAAAAGACTTAATATTGCTTCTAGAAGACTTGAAATGCTTCCAAAAGATTTGATATCACTCCCAGAAGACTTAATACTGCTTCCAAAACACTTGAAATGCTTACAAAAGATTTGATATCACTCCCAGAAGACTTGAAATGGTGCCAGAAGACTTGATACTGCTTCTAGAAGACTTGAAATGCTTTGAGAATGTTTAGTATTGCTTCCAGAAGACTTGAAATAATTCCAAAAGATTTGATATCACTCCCAGAAGACTTAATACTGCTTCCAAAACACTTGAAAGGCTTCCAGAAGACTTGAAATGGTGCCAGAAGACTTGGTACTGCTTCTAGAACACTTGAAATGCTTCGAGAATGCTTAATATTGCTTCCAAAAGACTTGAAATAATTCCAAAAGATTTGATATCACTCCCAAAAGGCTTGATACTGCTTCCAGAAGACTTGAAATGCTTCCAAAAAATTTGATATCACTCCCAGAAGGTTTGATATTGCTCCCAGAAGACTTGAAATGCTTCCAAAAGATTTGATATCACTCCCAGAAGACTTGATACTGCTTCCAGAAGACTTGAAATGGTTTCAGAAGACTTGATACTGCTTCTAGAACACTTGAAATGCTTCGAGAATGCTTAATATTGCTTCCAAAAGACTTGAAATAATTCCAAAAGATTTGATATCACTCCCAAAAGGCTTGATACTGCTTCCAGAAGACTTGAAATGCTTCCAAAAAATTTGATATCACTCCCAGAAGGTTTGATATTGCTCCCAGAAGACTTGAAATGCTTCCAAAAGATTTGATATCACTCCCAGAAGACTTGATACTGCTTCCAGAAGACTTGAAATGGTTTCAGAAGACTTGATACTGCTTCTAGAACACTTGAAATGCTTCGAGAAGGCTTAATATTGCTTCCAGAAGGCTTGAAATAATTCCAAAAATTTGATATCACTCCCAGAAGGCTTGATACTGTTTCCAAAACACTTGAAAGGCTTCCAGAAGACTTGAAATGGTGCCAGAAGACTTGATACTGCTTCTAGAACACTTGAAATGCTTCGAGAAGGCTTAATATTGCTTCCAGAAGACTTGAAATGGTTCCAGAAGACTTGATACTGCTTCTAGAACACTTGAATTACTTTGAGAACTCTTAATATTGCTCCCAGAAGACTTGAAATGCTTCCAAAAGATTTGATATCACTCCCAGAAGACTTGATACTGCTTCCAGAAGACTTGAAATGGTTCCAGAAGACTTGATACTGCTTCTAAAACACTTGAATTGCTTTGAGAACTCTTAATATTGCTCCCAGAAGACTTGAAATGCTTCCAAAAGATTTGATATCACTCCCAGAAGACTTGATACTGCTTCTAGAAGACTTGAAATGGTTCCAGAAGACTTGATACTGCTTCTAGAATACTTGAATTGCTTTGAGAACTCTTAATATTGCTTCCAGAAGACTTGAAATAATTCCAAAAGATTTGATATCACTCCCAGAAGGCTTGATACTGCTTCCAGAAGACTAGAAATGCTTCCAAAAGATTTCATATCATTCCCAGAAGGTTTGATATTGCTTCCAGAAGACTTGAAATGCTTCCAAAATATTTGATATCACTCCCAGAAGGCTTGATACTGCTTCTAAAACACTTGAAAGGCTTCCAGAAGACTTGAAATGGTGCCAGAAGACTTGAAATGGTGCCAGAAGACTTGATACTGCTTCTAGAACACTTGAAATGCTTCGAGAAGGCTTAATATTGCTTCCAGAAGACTTGAAATAATTCCAAAAGATTTGATATCACTCCCAGAAGGCTTGATACTGCTTCCAGAAGACTTGAAATGGTTCCAGAAGACTTGATACTGCTTCTAGAACACTTGAATTGCTTTGAGAACTCTTAATATTGCTTCCAGAAGACTTGAAAAAATTCCAAAAGATTTGATATCACTCCCAGAAGGCTTGATACTGCTTCCAGAAGACTAGAAATGCTTCCAAAAGATTTGATATCATTCCCAGAAGGTTTAATATTGCTTCCAGAAGACTTGAAATGCTTCCAAAAGATTTGATATCACTCCCAGAAGGCTTGATACTGCTTCCAAAACACAGAAAGGCTTCCAGAAGACTTGAAATGGTGCCAGAAGACTTGATACTGCTTCTAGAACACTTGAAATGCTTTGAGAAGGCTTCAAATTGCTTCCAGAAGATTTGAAATAATTCCAAAAGATTTGATATCACTCCCAGAAGGCTTAATACTGCTTCCAGAAGACTAGAAATGCTTCCAAAAGATTTGATATCATTCCCAGAAGGTTTGATATTGCTTCCAGAAGACTTGAAATGCCTCCAAAAGATTTGATATCACTCCCAGAAGACTTGATACTGCTTCCAGAACACTTGAAAGGCTTCTGGGGGGCTTGATATTGCCCCTGGAAGAACTAAAATGCTTCCAAAAGGTTAGATATTGCTTTCAGAAAATTTTAAATGTTTCCAAGACACTTGATATTACCTCTGGATAATCTGAAATGCTTCCAAAACATTTGATATTGTTTTTAGAAGACATGAAATACTGCCAGAAAACTTGACATTGCTTCTAGAAGACCTGAAATGGTTCCAAAAGACTTGATATTGCTTCCAGAAAACTTTAAATGTTTCCAGAAGACTTGGTATTCCTTCCAAAAAATTTGAAATACTTCTGGAGGGACTGATATTGCCCCTGGAAGAACTAAAATGCTTCCAAAAGGTTAGATATTGCTTTCAGAAAATTTTAAATGTTTCCAAAACACTTAATATTGTGTCTAGTAGCCATGAAATGCTGCCAGAAAACTTGATATTGCTTCTGGAAGACCTGAAATGCTTCCAAAACGCTTGTTATTACTTCTAGAACACTAAAAATGCTTTCAGAAGTCTCAATACTGCTTATGAACTTACTCAGTTCAAGCATCTGCTCCTTTTTTTTTGAAAGGTTTTTTGAATTTTTTCAGACCCAATTTAGACTTTGATGAATGAAACTAAAGAAGAAGCAATTATTTAAAAAAAATTTGTTGATCAGAAAATAACCAAATCAACCATGACTCATCTCCAAAATGATTTTTTCTACTTCTAGATAGTTTTCAATGCAGCTCTTCGACATCTTACTCAAATTACTTTCAGAGATGTTCCTTTGGAGTTCAAAAATATTTGTTTCTTATTAAAACTTTAGATAAAAGCTCTATCATCTTCATTGAAGATCTCTGTAGGCATTTCAAGTCTTCTAGAAGCAGTATCAAGTCTTCCAGAAGTAATATGAAGTCTTCTGGAAGCAGTACGAATTGTTCAGGAGACATTTCAAGTTTTCCAGAGGTAACATCAAGTCTTCTGAAAGCAGTATTAAGTCTTCTAGAGGCATTTTAAGTCTTCCAGAGACAATATCAAGTCTTGTGGAAACATTTCAAGTTTCCTGGAAGCATTTCCAATCTTTTAGAAGCAGTATCAAGTGTTCTGAAGAAGCTTTAAAAGAATGCTTGTAAGAATAGCATAAAGCTTAGTTTGAAAATAAAACTGTTTAAGAATATAAATGAACTTTGACTTAATCAGATTTAGTAGAAATATTGCCTAGTCATTATTTATTAATTATTGTATAATTTGAAGATTGTAACTCTTGAAGTAATTCCTCAGTTTCAAACTAAAAATATACAAATCAATTTGAAATGAATTTTTTGTGTGTTTACCTGCAATGTGGCAATAACCGAATAATATTGCTAAAAACCCAGCGCGTCTTCGTAACTAACAGCACTGTTTTCGAGCGCTGTCCGAATTATCGGTAGGTTTAACGTCGATGGGTTCAACGTTGTGCGGCCGGATGGTGTCACCTTCGGGAGGGTCGCGAATTTGCTTTTGCGAGACGATCCGGTAGATCTCGGTCAGGATGTTTTGGAACGCGTTGTCGACGTTCGTCGAATCGAGGGCGGACGTCTCAATGAACGAGAGGCCGTTCTTCTCGGCGAACGCCTTCGCCTCATCCGTTAACACGGCCCTCAAGTGCCTCAAATCCGACTTGTTTCCAACCAACATTATCACGATGTTTTGGTCGGCGTGATCGCGCAATTCGCGCAACCAACGTTCGACGTTTTCGTAGGTTAAGTGTTTTGCGATGTCGTAGACGAGGAGGGCTCCGACTGCGCCGCGATAATAAGCTGCCGTTATCGCTCTGTAACGTTCTTGGCCGGCCGTATCCCATATTTGAGCTTTTATGGTTTTACCATCCACCTAAATTTCAAAAAGAAAAACAAACATAATTAATGATAACTTATCGATTTGACAACTCTTTCTTTTTAATGAGCCAACAAACTGATTATGAGTAACAAACATTCCTTTGTTTGTAGTATTCAACAATAATATTCGATTTTGCAAACAAGTAATCGAAATTTATTGGGAAATTTTTGTAATGCAATATAAAATGTAATAAAATGTAGAGAGGGGAACGAAGAAACACCTTAATCACTTTGCAGGTGTTCTCAGAGATCTCCCTTTAAAAGGAATAATGTTTGGAAAGTTGTTTATCAAAATACTAAGTTATATTGTATTTCAACATTCAGAACTCTCCAACAAATAAATAAAAATTAATTAATTAAATTAACGAAGTAAAATTTTAAAAAAATCGATTTTAAATAATTAAAACCATCATGTTGAATCATAATATAACTATTTTTGTCGAAAAGGTCTTTACAAAAAAAATAATATCATTTTTTGTTCGAGAATATTCAATTTCTGAGGCAAAAATGTTGTTTTAAATCCCGCTACTTTGGCAAAAAGTCCCGAAATTGAGACCAAATACTGCTTCTAGGACACTTGCTCTGCTTTCAAGATACTCAACACTGTGTCCAATGCTTCAAATGAAGAAGAATTGATGATGCTTTTAAAAAAATTGATATTGCTTCCAGAAGACCCACACTGCCTCTGGAAGACTTGATACTGCTTGGAAAAGATATGAAATGCTTCCAAAAGATTTCAATTGTGTCCAGAAGACTCGACACTGTCTCTAGAAGGCTTGATATTGCTTCAAAATATTTGAAATGTTTTCAAAAGTCTCGATACTGCCTCTAGAAGATTTGATACTGCTTCCAAAAAACTTAACCTGCTCCCAGAAAACTTGGTATTGGTTCCAGAAGGACCATACTGCCTCTGGAAGACTTGATACTACTTCGAAAAAACTTGGCATGTTTCCAGAAGACTTGATACTGCTTCCAGAAGACTTAATATTGCTTCCAAAAGACTGGAAATGCTTCCAGAAACCTTGACATTGCTTCCAGAAGATTCGACACTGCCTTTGGAAGACTTGACATTGCTCTCAAAAAACTTAACATGTTTCTAGAAAACTTGATACTGCTTCCAGAAGAGTCGATACTGCCTCAGAAAGACTTAATGCTGCTTCAAAAAGATTTGAAAATATTTGAAATGCTCCCAGAAGACTTAAACTGCATCTAGAAAAGCTGATATTGCTTGCAGAAAGCTTGATAATTCAAGGTTCGATTAATTTGAATCATTTAACTGAAGTCATAATTTAAAACAGAATTGAACATAAAAATTGATTTTATAACAAAAAACTTTATCCAAATAATTAACATTTATTACAACATTTAATTTTGTTAAATAACGCACCCTTCAGGCTTTATTAATACCTTAACAATACATTTAAAGCGAATCTCATGATCTTTGAACCCGCATAGTGTGTTAATCTTTCTAAAATATTGTTTTCTTCTACTTAAGGTTGTGCCTGAAGAAAGCTATTTTTTGAAAATAAACTAAAATCATTGTAAAACCGTCTGGGAATTTTATTTTTAATTCCAGAAGATTGGGTACTGCCTTTGGAAGACATAATACTGCTTCCAGAAGACTTCAACTACCTTCAGAAAACTCGATATTGCTTGCAAAAGATCGGATACTGGATCTAGAAGACTTGATACTGCATCCAGAAGACTTGAAATGCTTTGAGAAGATTTCATTTGATTCTAAAAGACTGGGTACTGCTTGTGGAAGACTAAATACTGCTTCCAGAAGACCCGAACTACCTTCAAAAAACTTGATATTGCTTGCAAAAGACTTGATACTGCATCTAAAAGACTTAATACTGCATCCAGAAAACTTGAAATGCTTTCAGAAGATTTCATCTGATTCCAGAAAACTGGGTATTGCTTGTGGAAGACTTAATACTGCTTCCAGAAGACTTCAACTAACTTCAGAAAATTTGATATTGCATGCAAAAACTTGACACAGCTTCTAGAAGACTTGAAATGCTTCTATAAGGCTTCGAATGATTTCAGAAAACTGGGTAGAGCCTCTGGAAGACTTAATACTGCTTCCAGAAAACCTGAACTACCTTCAAAAACTTGTAAAAAACTTGATACTGCATCTAGAAGATTTAAAATGCTTCCAGGAAACTTGATACTGCTTCTACAAAATTTAAAATTCTTTCAAAAGACTTGATATTGCTTCTGGAAGACGTAAAATACGTCTAGAAGACTTGATGCAGTTCTTAGAAATGCTTCAAGAAAATTTATATTGCGTCTGCAAACTTGAAGTGCCTTCAGAAGACTTGATATTGCTTATAGAAGATTTGAAAGCTTCCAGAAGATTGACATTGCCTCTGAAAGACTTAAAATGCTTCTAGAAGACTTAATATTGTCCCTGGAAGACTTGAAACACCTCAAAAAGATTTGATACTGTTTCCAAACGTCTTGAAATACTTCCCGAAGACTTCAAATTGCCTCTGAAAGAATTGAAAAAAAAAATTTTAAATTCTTTCAAAAGACTTGATATTGCTTCTGGAAGACGTAAAATACGTCTAGAAGACTTGATGCAGTTCTTAGAAATGCTTCAAGAAAATTAATATTGCGTCTGCAAACTTGAAGTGCCTTCAGAAGACTTGATATTGCTTATAGAAGATTTGAAAGCTTCCAGAAGATTGATATTGCCTCTGAAAGACTTAAAATGCTTCTAGAAGACTTAATATTGTCCCTGGAAAACTTGAAACACCTCAAAAAGATTTGATACTGTTTCCAAACGTCTTGAAATACTTCCCGAAGACTTCAAATTGCCTCTGAAAGAATTGAAATGCCTCCAGAAAAGTTGATACTCAAGCTGTATCAAAAAGACTTGATATTGCAGCTGAAAGACCTGAAATGTCTCCAGAAGACTTTGTAGTGCTTCTTAACATTCAATTTTAATAATTCCATCAAATTTTAAATCATTAAACGTTATTAAATATTTTTGACGGTTGAAAAATAACTAAATTCTTTTTTATCATAGAAATCTTTACAAAGATATAAAAATTTAACTTTCTGTTTGAGAATATCTCAAAAGTGATTAATTATTTTAAATAATTCGAGTTAACAAAATTATTTTATTGAATAATTAAAAGCAACATGAAGATAGCTGTCAATCTGACAGTTTAAATCAATCACAACCTACTTATTTGTTAAAAAAATATTAAAAAGAAATAAAAATTTAATTTTTTAGGGGATAATAACTCAAAAGTGATTAATTATTTTAAAGATTTAAAAGAGAAAATTTAAAAAAATCAATTTTATTAAATAATTAAAAGCAACATGAAGGGAGCTGTCAATCTGACAGTTTAAATCAATCACAACCTACTTATTTGTTAACAAAATATTAAAAAGAAATAAAAATTTATTTTTTTAGAGGACAATAACTCAAAAGTGATTAATTATTTTAAAGATTTAAAAGAGAAAATTTAAAAAAATCAACTTTATTAAATAATTAAAAGCAACATGAAGGGAGCTGTCAATCTGACAGTTTAAATCAATCACAACCTACTTATTTGTTAACAAAATATTAAAAAGAAATAAAAATTTAATTTTTTAGAGGACAATAACTCAAAAGTGATTAATTATTTTAAAGATTTAAAAGAGAGAATTTAAAAAAATCAATTTTATTAAATAATTAAAAGCAACATGAAGATAGCTGTCAATCTGACAGTTTAAATCAATCACAACCTACTTATTTGTTAACAAAATATTAAAAAGAAATAAAAATTTATTTTTTTAGAGGACAATAACTCAAAAGTGATTAATTATTTTAAAGATTTAAAAGAGAGAATTTAAAAAAATCAATTTTATTAAATAATTAAAAGCAACATGAAGATAGCTGTCAATCTGACAGTTTAAATCAATCACAACCTACTTATTTGTTAACAAAATATTAAAAAGAAATAAAAATTTAATTTTTTAGGGGACAATAACTCAAAAGTGATTAATTATTTTAAAGATTTAAAAGAGAAAATTTAAAAAAATCAACTTTATTAAGTAATTAAAAGCAACATGAAGGGAGCTGTCAATCTGACAGTTTAAATCAATCACAACCTACTTATTTGTTAACAAAATATTAAAAAGAAATAAAAATTTAATTTTTTAGGGGATAATAACTCAAAAGTGATTAATTATTTTAAAGATTTAAAAGAGAAAATTTAAAAAAATCAATTTTATTAAATAATTAAAAGCAACATGAAGGGAGCTGTCAATCTGACAGTTTAAATCAATCACAACCTACTTATTTGTTAACAAAATATTAAAAAGAAATAAAAATTTATTTTTTTAGAGGACAATAACTCAAAAGTGATTAATTATTTTAAAGATTTAAAAGAGAAAATTTAAAAAAATCAACTTTATTAAATAATTAAAAGCAACATAAAGGGAGCTGTCAATCTGACAGTTTAAATCAATCACAACCTACTTATTTGTTAACAAAATATTAAAAAGAAATAAAAATTTAATTTTTTAGAGGACAATAACTCAAAAGTGATTAATTATTTTAAAGATTTAAAAGAGAGAATTTAAAAAAATCAATTTTATTAAATAATTAAAAGCAACATGAAGATAGCTGTCAATCTGACAGTTTAAATCAATCACAACCTACTTATTTGTTAACAAAATATTAAAAAGAAATAAAAATTTATTTTTTTAGAGGACAATAACTCAAAAGTGATTAATTATTTTAAAGATTTAAAAGAGAGAATTTAAAAAAATCAATTTTATTAAATAATTAAAAGCAACATGAAGATAGCTGTCAATCTGACAGTTTAAATCAATCACAACCTACTTATTTGTTAACAAAATATTAAAAAGAAATAAAAATTTAATTTTTTAGGGGACAATAACTCAAAAGTGATTAATTATTTTAAAGATTTAAAAGAGAAAATTTAAAAAAATCAACTTTATTAAGTAATTAAAAGCAACATGAAGGGAGCTGTCAATCTGACAGTTTAAATCAATCACAACCTACTTATTTGTTAACAAAATATTAAAAAGAAATAAAAATTTAATTTTTTAGGGGACAATAACTCAAAAGTGATTAATTATTTTAAAGATTTAAAAGAGAAAATTTAAAAAAATCAACTTTATTAAATAATTAAAAGCAACATGAAGGGAGCTGTCAATCTGACAGTTTAAATCAATCACAACCTACTTATTTGTTAACAAAATATTAAAAAGAAATAAAAATTTAATTTTTTAGGGGACAATAACTCAAAAGTGATTAATTATTTTAAAGATTTAAAAGAGAAAATTTAAAAAAATCAACTTTATTAAATAATTAAAAGCAACATGAAGGGAGCTGTCAATCTGACAGTTTAAATCAATCACAACCTACTTATTTGTTAACAAAATATTAAAAAGAAATAAAAATTTAATTTTTTAGAGGACAATAACTCAAAAGTGATTAATTATTTTAAAGATTTAAGAGAGAAAATTTAAAAAAATCAACTTTATTAAATAATTAAAAGCAACATGAAGGGAGCTGTCAATCTGACAGTTTAAATCAATCACAACCTACTTATTTGCTAACAAAATATTAAAAAGAAATAGAAATTTAATTTTTTAGGGGACAATAACTCAAAAGTGATTAATTATTTTAAAGATTTAAAAGAGAAAATTTAAAAAAATCAACTTTATTAAATAATTAAAAGCAACATGAAGGGAGCTGTCAATCTGATAGTTTAAATCAATCACAACCTACTTATTTGCTAACAAAATATTAAAAAGAAATAGAAATTTAATTTTTTAGGGGACAATAACTCAAAAGTGATTAATTATTTTAAAGATTTAAAAGAGAAAATTTAAAAAAATCAACTTTATTAAATAATTAAAAGCAACATGAAGGGAGCTGTCAATCTGACAGTTTAAATCAATCACAACCTACTTATTTGTTAACAAAATATTAAAAAGAAATAAAAATTTATTTTTTTAGAGGACAATAACTCAAAAGTGATTAATTATTTTAAAGATTTAAAAGAGAAAATTTAAAAAAATCAACTTTATTAAATAATTAAAAGCAACATGAAGGGAGCTGTCAATCTGACAGTTTAAATCAATCACAACCTACTTATTTGCTAACAAAATATTAAAAAGAAATAGAAATTTAATTTTTTAGGGGACAATAACTCAAAAGTGATTAATTATTTTAAAGATTTAAAAGAGAAAATTTAAAAAAATCAACTTTATTAAATAATTAAAAGCAACATGAAGGGAGCTGTCAATCTGACAGTTTAAATCAATCACAACCTACTTATTTGTTAACAAAATATTAAAAAGAAATAAAAATTTATTTTTTTAGAGGACAATAACTCAAAAGTGATTAATTATTTTAAAGATTTAAAAGAGAAAATTTAAAAAAATCAACTTTATTAAATAATTAAAAGCAACATGAAGGGAGCTGTCAATCTGATAGTTTAAATCAATCACAACCTACTTATTTGCTAACAAAATATTAAAAAGAAATAGAAATTTAATTTTTTAGGGGACAATAACTCAAAAGTGATTAATTATTTTAAAGATTTAAAAGAGAAAATTTAAAAAAATCAACTTTATTAAATAATTAAAAGCAACATGAAGGGAGCTGTCAATCTGACAGTTTAAATCAATCACAACCTACTTATTTGTTAACAAAATATTAAAAAGAAATAAAAATTTATTTTTTTAGAGGACAATAACTCAAAAGTGATTAATTATTTTAAAGATTTAAAAGAGAAAATTTAAAAAAATCAACTTTATTAAATAATTAAAAGCAACATGAAGGGAGCTGTCAATCTGACAGTTTAAATCAATCACAACCTACTTATTTGTTAACAAAATATTAAAAAGAAATAAAAATTTATTTTTTTAGAGGACAATAACTCAAAAGTGATTAATTATTTTAAAGATTTAAAAGAGAAAATTTAAAAAAATCAATTTTATTAAATAATTAAAAGCAACATGAAGGGAGCTGTCAATCTGACAGTTTAAATCAATCACAACCTACTTATTTGTTAACAAAATATTAAAAAGAAATAAAAATTTAATTTTTTAGGGGACAATAACTCAAAAGTGATTAATTATTTTAAAGATTTAAAAGAGAAAATTTAAAAAAATCAACTTTATTAAATAATTAAAAGCAACATGAAGGGAGCTGTCAATCTGATAGTTTAAATCAATCACAACCTACTTATTTGCTAACAAAATATTAAAAAGAAATAGAAATTTAATTTTTTAGGGGACAATAACTCAAAAGTGATTAATTATTTTAAAGATTTAAAAGAGAAAATTTAAAAAAATCAACTTTATTAAATAATTAAAAGCAACATGAAGGGAGCTGTCAATCTGACAGTTTAAATCAATCACAACCTACTTATTTGTTAACAAAATATTAAAAAGAAATAAAAATTTAATTTTTTAGAGGACAATAACTCAAAAGTGATTAATTATTTTAAAGATTTAAGAGAGAAAATTTAAAAAAATCAACTTTATTAAATAATTAAAAGCAACATGAAGGGAGCTGTCAATCTGACAGTTTAAATCAATCACAACCTACTTATTTGCTAACAAAATATTAAAAAGAAATAGAAATTTAATTTTTTAGGGGACAATAACTCAAAAGTGATTAATTATTTTAAAGATTTAAAAGAGAAAATTTAAAAAAATCAACTTTATTAAATAATTAAAAGCAACATGAAGGGAGCTGTCAATCTGATAGTTTAAATCAATCACAACCTACTTATTTGCTAACAAAATATTAAAAAGAAATAGAAATTTAATTTTTTAGGGGACAATAACTCAAAAGTGATTAATTATTTTAAAGATTTAAAAGAGAAAATTTAAAAAAATCAACTTTATTAAATAATTAAAAGCAACATGAAGGGAGCTGTCAATCTGACAGTTTAAATCAATCACAACCTACTTATTTGTTAACAAAATATTAAAAAGAAATAAAAATTTATTTTTTTAGAGGACAATAACTCAAAAGTGATTAATTATTTTAAAGATTTAAAAGAGAAAATTTAAAAAAATCAACTTTATTAAATAATTAAAAGCAACATGAAGGGAGCTGTCAATCTGACAGTTTAAATCAATCACAACCTACTTATTTGCTAACAAAATATTAAAAAGAAATAGAAATTTAATTTTTTAGGGGACAATAACTCAAAAGTGATTAATTATTTTAAAGATTTAAAAGAGAAAATTTAAAAAAATCAACTTTATTAAATAATTAAAAGCAACATGAAGGGAGCTGTCAATCTGATAGTTTAAATCAATCACAACCTACTTATTTGCTAACAAAATATTAAAAAGAAATAGAAATTTAATTTTTTAGGGGACAATAACTCAAAAGTGATTAATTATTTTAAAGATTTAAAAGAGAAAATTTAAAAAAATCAACTTTATTAAATAATTAAAAGCAACATGAAGGGAGCTGTCAATCTGACAGTTTAAATCAATCACAACCTACTTATTTGTTAACAAAATATTAAAAAGAAATAAAAATTTATTTTTTTAGAGGACAATAACTCAAAAGTGATTAATTATTTTAAAGATTTAAAAGAGAAAATTTAAAAAAATCAACTTTATTAAATAATTAAAAGCAACATGAAGGGAGCTGTCAATCTGACAGTTTAAATCAATCACAACCTACTTATTTGTTAACAAAATATTAAAAAGAAATAAAAATTTATTTTTTTAGAGGACAATAACTCAAAAGTGATTAATTATTTTAAAGATTTAAAAGAGAAAATTTAAAAAAATCAATTTTATTAAATAATTAAAAGCAACATGAAGGGAGCTGTCAATCTGACAGTTTAAATCAATCACAACCTACTTATTTGTTAACAAAATATTAAAAAGAAATAAAAATTTAATTTTTTAGGGGACAATAACTCAAAAGTGATTAATTATTTTAAAGATTTAAAAGAGAAAATTTAAAAAAATCAACTTTATTAAATAATTAAAAGCAACATGAAGGGAGCTGTCAATCTGACAGTTTAAATCAATCACAACCTACTTATTTGTTAACAAAATATTAAAAAGAAATAAAAATTTAATTTTTTAGGGGACAATAACTCAAAAGTGATTAATTATTTTAAAGATTTAAAAGAGAAAATTTAAAAAAATCAACTTTATTAAATAATTAAAAGCAACATGAAGGGAGCTGTCAATCTGACAGTTTAAATCAATCACAACCTACTTATTTGTTAAAAAAATATTAAGAAGAAATAAAAATTTAATTTTTTAGGGGACAATAACTCAAAAGTGATTAATTATTTTAAAGATTTAAAAGAGAAAATTTAAAAAAATCAACTTTATTAAATAATTAAAAGCAACATGAAGGGAGCTGTCAATCTGACAGTTTAAATCAATCACAACCTACTTATTTGTTAACAAAATATTAAAAAGAAATAAAAATTTAATTTTTTAGAGGACAATAACTCAAAAGTGATTAATTATTTTAAAGATTTAAGAGAGAAAATTTTAAAAAATCAACTTTATTAAATAATTAAAAGCAACATGAAGGGAGCTGTCAATCTGACAGTTTAAATCAATCACAACCTACTTATTTGTTAACAAAATATTAAAAAGAAATAAAAATTTAATTTTTTAGAGGACAATAACTCAAAAGTGATTAATTATTTTAAAGATTTAAAAGAGAAAATTTAAAAAAATCAACTTTATTAAATAATTAAAAGCAACATGAAGGGAGCTGTCAATCTGACAGTTTAAATCAATCACAACCTACTTATTTGTTAACAAAATATTAAAAAGAAATAAAAATTTAATATTTTAGGGGACAATAACTCAAAAGTGATTAATTATTTTAAAGATTTAAAAGAAAAAGTTAAAAAAATTAATTTTATTAAATAATTAAAAGCAACATGAAGAGAGCTGTCAATCTGACAGTTGGATCACAACTTACTTATTTGCCAAAAAAAAATACAATAAATAAAAATTTAATTTTTTAGTGGACAATAACTCAAAAGTGATTAATTATTTTTAAAAATTTAAAAGAATTTGTTTAAAAGTTTGATTTTAAATCATTAATAGAATCATGAAGGGGCAGTCATTTTGACAGGTGAGTCATAACCTAATTTTTTTTTATTTAAGAAATATTTAGATATATAGATATAAAAAATTGTTTTTTTTAAAGAATAACTCTAATTATCAGTAGGAAGGCTTTCATGACTGATGTTAATTGAACTAAAATTAGAAGTCTTCAAACCAGTTTCTGAGGAAGGTTGCAACATGGCATTCGAAATGTCAAACATTTTTTTCAAAAAATGAAGGGCAAGACCCAAAAATTTCTAGTTTTAGATCTAGTGCTTGTTCTAATTTTAATTCAAATAACTCTAATTATTAAAAAAATTAAAAGGAAATGTTGAAAAAAAGGTACCTGTCACTTTGACAGTTGAATCATAACCTAATTTTTTTTCGTCAAAAATTTTAATCGAATTAAAACATGTATTAAGGTTAAACAAAGTAAATTGAAACCAACCTGTATGCTACGTGTGGCGAATTCGACACCAATCGTAGACTTGGACTCCAAATTGAACTCATTCCTAGTGAACCTCGATAATAAATTACTCTTTCCGACGCCGGAATCGCCGATTAAAACAACTGCAAAATTTAAAAAAAAAATGAATAGATTAACAACAAAGGTGATAAATATATTTAAAGTGGTGAGGAATCGAAACCGCTGATTCACGAACGAAAAAATAAAAAAAATTGGTGACTAATTTCTATTTACGAGACAATAAAGATAATGTCGCAAAAAAAACCCGAACGAAAATTGAATAGTAATAATAGAATGGGACATTTAATTTAATATTATTATAAGATGAGTTGAGGTCTTAAAAAATAACACTATGCCTTGTCATCAACATGACAGTTACGTCAAACGGACACTGGCACACAAATAACCCGGATTAAAAATCTATATGCGAAAATAATCCCGTTACTAACAAAACTGGCCGAAACTTTAAACGTACCTTTAAATAAATAATCGTACTCATCATCCCTAGTGCTCATTATTAAAACGGTTTCGTCTTTTGTGGGTTTCGTGAGAAAAAAGGAAAACAACAAATATATGTATATGTAACACTTGTATAGTTTTTAGTTCATATCACTACGGTTCGTGGGGATAACAAATATGTAAGGGGGCTCGCACTTAACGTTATCACAGGCACATATTAGCACGGTTTTGGACACGTAACTAACCGATGACAGATATAAATCCAGGAAAATCGCCGTTAACTCGCACCAAAATGGCGGAAATTTTTTGTTTTATTGTTGGCTGACCGCCCCTTCCTTCAACGCAACCAACACTACGAATATAGCCACGTATCGTTCCAAATCTAAATTCATTCATATACGAAGGGTACGTTCGAAAATTATTTGAAATTATTTAAATTAAAATCGAATTATTAATTTTAATATTATATTTAATAACAATCTAATCACATTTAAACAACAACTATTTATCCTCCTGTTTGTCTTTAAATTCTAACATTTTTAATTTTTTGTGTATCATAATTTTCTTTCGCGAGACAGCCGGCCCCATAAAATTTGCTTTTACCTCTCGTTCTTGAGGAATATAAACTTCATACATTTTATAATACTTTAATATGTTATCTAAAAAATTAATATTTATTTTATAAATAATAATTATTTTATTTTAATAAACTAAAACTTACTTGTTGTATCTTCAGGAAGTAAATATTTTTCCGCTATTTTACTAGCACTAAACGTTTTTTTATCGCTTTGATGTTCAGAAATAAATTTAACAGCGTTTCGCAAAGTCACTCGCCCCAAAGGAACTTTTTTTGGCTCGTAAAATCCATATTCTCCACTATCTACAAACGTCCTAGATGTCGGTAAAGGTCTATCGGGGTTTGTTGCACCTTGCGATTCATGTTTAACCTAAAATTATATCATTTAGCATAAATTAATTAACTAAAGTGAAAAGGTACCATTGGGTCATGAGATCGAATAAATACATCTTTTAAACGTTTATCTAAAGCGTCGTCTTTCTCCAAAGCCTTTTTAAACTCCTCAGGTTGATTTTTAAGCACCTCTTGGTAACTTATTTCATCCGATTTGTATTTGGGTGCAGGAGTTGGTTTTGGTTGAGAAATAACTTTATGAGCTCTACTTTCTAAATTGAAATCTCGTATTGGTTTGGTTACAATTTTCGATATAGTTTTCCCCATAACGTTAATTAATACCGATTTAATTTAAATTAAACGAATTTACAGCTTCGCACGTTCGCTCGGTTACTTAACTAAATTGAGGTTATGTTTGGATCAATTTTGACATAACTATCTCAAATTTCTTTTATTAAATTTATTAATAATAATAAAAAAATTACTAATTAAGACTAATTCATTTAATTAATAATTTAATTTCAAAATTGAGTTATTAATTGAGAATTATTTTTAATTTTGAAATTTGCTATCAGAATTAAAAGGCGCAAGGTTGGCAACCGTGGTCCCGTAAAATATG
This sequence comes from Onthophagus sagittarius, assembly GCA_036711965.1. Lineage (NCBI taxonomy): Eukaryota > Metazoa > Arthropoda > Insecta > Coleoptera > Scarabaeidae > Onthophagus > Onthophagus sagittarius. The sequence continues at coordinate 15,933,580 of JASERS010000010.1, read as the reverse complement.
GCGCAGATGACAGATATCTAAAACTCGAACGATTTTCTTTGTTTTCGTTCGCGATTGAGTGCCTTTTAGCGTTAATCCCAACAATTTCCCGGAAAACCCGAAGAATACTGCCACGCGGATTGCTTAAGCGCCCGGAAAAATCAGCCGCCGCGAGAAGTGCTTATGCGGTGTTGTTAAATTCCTTTTAGAAAGAGACGGAACACGGCTTTAAATCTGTCAGATTTTCGTTCGTTTTATGGATTTTTGGGGAATATTTCCAAGGTAAGATACATTTATGGCTAAAATTCGCCACTGGGGAGACGATCCCCCCGTTTACAAACGCTATAATCCGTTTAATTAACCGAGTATTGCTAAAGAATGCCCCTTTGGTATGCGATAAAAAGAGACGGACCGATCGCAATTTGGCACATATCTTTAGCATTGCCTGGGGCTTTCTTGCACATTGACAGATACTCTTATATTATCATTCACATACACAGAATATGCGTTTGTGTTTCCGTTTTTGTGATTAATTGGATCTTAATTATTTTTAGAATTCCTATAAGCGAAGAGTTTTAGCCCAAAGTAATCAAATGTGAGTCGTTTTAAACGAAATTCAAATCTGGAGTGCTAGCTTGGCTAGTGTGCAATGTGAGAGGATCGAGGGACGTTTGAGGGCCCAGTATGGGCCATCAGCCTTGGCCCCAAAGTGCAATGAACCCCACGATGCCGGCCCGTTCGTCGGGCTATCACCAAAAGGCGCTGGAGGAGATCCACAATTCGTTGCTGCCCTTTGCGAAAAGCAGCGGCGATATTGGGGGCTCCAGCGCGGCTAGTACCATATCGAATCTATCCACAACAAGCGGGGCGAGCTCGCTCAGCTCCACTTTTGGTAGTAATGGTACTGAAAAGGAGTACATGAAGCAGTGTATGACTTATTTGATAAATATTGGTTGCTCGGAAGAGATGGCCATTAAAGCCATGCAAATGTCTGAAGGGAGGATGGAGATTGCGGTGGATTATGTTAAGCCAATCCTTGAGAATGGTACAAAATCTTATCAGAAGTTGATGAGGAAGCCGAGTATTGAGAGGGATTTGGTTTTGCATAGAGGGAGCCCTGCTTTAGATAGTGGGGCGGGTAGTTCTCGCTCTGATAGCCCTAGGGTGGCCGATTTACACCCGCCTGTTAATCGGCAATACTCGCCTAGCAATTTTAGCGAACCTCCCCCGCCGCCTCCACCAAGAAATACGCCCCCTCCACCTCCCCCACACGTCTCTTACCAACCGGTGATTCAACAAATGTTCAAAAGGATGTCCCCAGCGCCCGGTGTACCTTCGCGAGCGCCCCCAGCCGTGCCGTACAATTCCCCAGCTCCTTCCCAAAGGGGAACTAGTCCAGTTAGTATGGTGTCTTCCTCAGGAGGGAGGCAGCCCATGGTCGTTCAAAACAGCCCCCAAGTCCAGCAACAACTCACCCAACAAATCCAAGCATTGAATTTATATCAAAGTTCAACAACAGGGAACGCGGAACCGCCCCCTCCGTATCCATTAATATCGCCTTCATCAGGCGGAAACGCCCCACCTCCCCCAAGTTATAGCGCGTCGATTCAAAATCGACAAAGTCCCACTCAAGACTTTCGAAAATCACCTTCATCCGGGATTTATTCCGGTTCTGCATCAACGGGATCTCCTAGTCCTATCCCTGTGGCGTCCGCGACACCAACATCCATGCCAAGGCCCACCCCCATGGCGGCGCGCGGGGCGAGACAAGCAAAAACCCAACCCCCCATCATAATGCAATCAGTTAAAAGTACCCAAGTACAAAAACCGGTTTTACAAACGGCCGTTGCGCCCACAAGCCCTCAAATCCCCCCATCTCCAACGAGTACAATGCCAATGACGAATCCTCCCCCGCCGTACACAGCCTCAATCCAACAAAAACAATACGCTAAACCGGCCGCGCCAAATCCGACGTCTCCGTCGACGGGGGCTGTCGCTGTGCCCACCACGGAACCCCCAAGCTACGCGAGTACTATGCAAGCGAAAGCGAAAGCTGTCCAGCAAAGGGTTATGTTGCCGCCCCCTCCTTATTCCGACGATAATATCGCCGCCCAAGTTGCCACGGTTGAAAGTAATATGACTCCGAGGGCGGCCGCTCATATTCATCCGCCGTTGCAAAGGAAGTATTCTCCCGCCGTTCAAGTTGATTCAAGGGAGAATTGTGAGAGTCGGTTGCCGCCGTATCCGGATAATGGGGCTCCACCTTTACCACCTACAGGTATAAATATTAATTTATATATAAATGCAAAAAAAAAAACGTTTAAAGCTTTTAAAATAGTTTAAATACAGGGTGATTCTGAGTAGAATTGAAAAAAAAATGAAATGAAATGTTTATTATGATCCTAAAATATATAATTTATCATTTGATTCAGTTTGAGTTGAAGTTGTAAAATTGCAAAATGTCAAAATCATTGATTTTTGCTATCAAAATCGTCATTAACTCAAAAACTAAATGCGTTAGAAGAAAGTTTGTTGGAATTAAAATGTTTATTATGATCCTAAAATACATAAATCATCATTTGATTCATTTTGGCTTTAATTATTTTTTGGTTAGAAGGTGTAAAATCGCAAAATGTCAAAATCATCGATTTTTGCTATCAAAATCGTCCATAGCTCAAAAACTAAAAACGTTGGAAGAAAGTTTGTTGGAACTAAATTGTTTATTATGAGCCTAAAATACATAATTCATCATTTGATTCATTTTGGCTTTAATTATTTTTTGAATACAAGTTGTAAAATCGCAAAATGTTAAAATCATCGATTTTCATAATCAAAATCGTCCATAACTTAAAAACTAAATGTGTTGGAAGAAAGTTTGTTGGAATTAAAATGTTTATTATAATCCTAAAATACATAAATCATCATTTGATTCATTTTGGCTTTAATTATTTTTTGGTTACAAGTTGTAAAATCGCAAAATGTCAAAATCATCGATTTTTGATATTAAAATCGTCCATAACTCAAAAACTAAAAACGTTGGAAGAAAGTTTGTTGGAACTAAATTGTTTATTATGAGCCTAAAATACATAATTCATCATTTGATTCATTTTGGCTTTAATTATTTTTTGATTACAAGTTGTAAAATCGCAAAATATCAAAATCATCGATTTTCGTTATCAAAATCGTCCATAACTCAAAAACTAAATGCGTTGGAAGAAAGTTTGTTGGAATTAAAATGTTTAATATGAGCCTAAAATACATAATTCATCATTTGATTCATTTTGGCTTTAATTATTTTTTGATTACAAGTTGTAAAATCGCAAAATATCAAAATCATCGATTTTCGTTATCAAAATCGTCCATAACTCAAAAACTAAATGCGTTGGAAGAAAGTTTGTTGGAATTAAAATGTTTAATATGAGCCTAAAATACATAATTCATCATTTGATTCATTTTGGCTTTAATTATTTTTTGATTACAAGTTGTAAAATCGCAAAATATCAAAATCATCGATTTTCGTTATCAAAATCGTCCATAACTCAAAAACTAAATGCGTTGGAAGAAAGTTTGTTGGAATTAAAATGTTTAATATGAGCCTAAAATACATAATTCATCATTTGATTCATTTTGGCTTTAATTATTTTTTGATTACAAGTTGTAAAATCGCAAAATATCAAAATCATCGATTTTCGTTATCAAAATCGTCCATAACTCAAAAACTAAATGCGTTGGAAGAAAGTTTGTTGGAATTAAAATGTTTAATATGAGCCTAAAATACATAATTCATCATTTGATTCATTTTGGCTTTAATTATTTTTTGATTACAAGTTGTAAAATCGCAAAATGTCAAAATCATCGATTTTTGCTATCAAAATCGTCCATACCTCAAAAACTAAAAACGTTGGAAGAAAGTTTGTTGGAACTAAATTGTTTATTATGAGCCTAAAATACATAATTCATCATTTGATTCATTTTGGCTTTAATTATTTTTTGATTACAAGTTGTAAAATCGCAAAATATCAAAATCATCGATTTTCGTTATCAAAATCGTCCATAACTCAAAAACTAAATGCGTTGGAAGAAAGTTTGTTGGAATTAAAATGTTTAATATGAGCCTAAAATACATAATTCATCATTTGATTCATTTTGGCTTTAATTATTTTTTGGTTAGAAGGTGTAAAATCGCAAAATGTCAAAATCATCGATTTTCGTTATCAAAATCGTCCATAACTCAAAAACTAAATGCGTTGGAAGAAAGTTTGTTGAAAATAACATGTTTATTATGAGCCTAAAATACATAATTCATCATTTGATTCATTTTGGCTTTAATTATATTTTGGTTAGAAGGTGTAAAATCGCAAAATGTCAAAATCATCAATTTTTGCTATCAAAATCGTCCATAACTCAAAAATAAATGCGTTGGAGGAAAGTTTGTTGGAATTAAAATGTTTATTATCAGCCTAAAATACATAATTCATGATTTGATTCATTTTGACTTTAATTATTTTTTGGTTAGAAGGTGTAAAATCGCAAAATATCAAAATCATCGATTTTCGTTATCAAAATCGTCCATAACTCAAAAACTAAATGCGTTGGAAGAAAGTTTGTTGGAATTAAAATGTTTAATATGAGCCTAAAATACATAATTCATCATTTGATTCATTTTGGCTTTAATTATTTTTTGGTTAGAAGGTGTAAAATCGCAAAATGTCAAAATCATCGATTTTCGTTATCAAAATCGTCCATAACTCAAAAACTAAATGCGTTGGAAGAAAGTTTGTTGAAAATAACATGTTTATTATGAGCCTAAAATACATAATTCATCATTTGATTCATTTTGGCTTTAATTATATTTTGGTTAGAAGGTGTAAAATCGCAAAATGTCAAAATCATCAATTTTTGCTATCAAAATCGTCCATAACTCAAAAATAAATGCGTTGGAGGAAAGTTTGTTGGAATTAAAATGTTTATTATCAGCCTAAAATACATAATTCATGATTTGATTCATTTTGACTTTAATTATTTTTTGGTTAGAAGGTGTAAAATCGCAAAATATCAAAATCATCGATTTTCGTTATCAAAATCGTCCATAACTCAAAAACTAAATGCGTTGGAAGAAAGTTTGTTGGAATTAAAATGTTTATTATGAGCCTAAAATACATAATTTATCATTCACACCAATTGATTGAGATTAAAAATCTCATTTCGTTAATAAAAATCGAAACTTAGAGCTTTAGACGTTTTTTGTGCACCACCCTGTAAATAAAATTAAAATAAATACCTATTATTAATAATGTTCATTTCCTTATTAGCTTCATCATCAGTTATATCAAAAAACAACGTCAACAACACAAAAAATAACTCGGATAATCGTTCCGAAGGTCAACAACCACCGTTTACGACGATAAAACATCAATCCCCAATTCCCGAACGGAAACAAATTAGTAAAGAGAAAGAGGAAGAACGGCGCGACTCTAAAGTACGCAATTATTCACCGCAGGCATTTAAATTCTTCATGGAACAACACGTCGAGAACGTCATAAAATCGTACAAACAACGACTTTACCGTAAAATTCAGCTCGAAAACGAAATGAGTAAGATCGATTTGAAACCGGACGATCGATTGCAAATGCGCAAAATGTTGTCGCAAAAAGAATCCAATTACATCCGATTGAAACGGGCGAAAATGGACGAGAGCATGTTCGTGAAGATTAAGCCGATTGGTGTGGGGGCTTTCGGCGAGGTTACTTTGGTCAAGAAAATCGACACCAATCATCTTTACGCGATGAAAACTTTAAGGAAAAGCGACGTTTTGAAACGGAATCAAGTGGCGCATGTCAAAGCGGAACGAGATATTTTAGCGGAAGCGGATAATGAATGGGTCGTTAAGTTGTACTATTCGTTTCAAGATAGTGATATTTTATATTTTGTTATGGATTATATACCCGGGGGTGATTTAATGTCTTTACTCATTAAATTTGGGGTGTTTCAAGAGCATCTAGCCAGGTTAGATTTAATGTTGAATGGAATAAAATTTCGATATAACGTTATATCGAGGTTTTATTATAACTTGAGTTGTTATTAATTAGATTTATTTAGGTTTTACATTGCTGAATTAACCTGCGCGGTAGAGAGCGTACATAAAATGGGATTTATCCATCGGGATATTAAACCGGATAATATCTTAATTGATAAAGAGGGACATATCAAATTGACCGATTTTGGGTTATGCACCGGGTTTAGATGGACGCATAATTCGAAATATTATCAACCAAACGGTAAATTAATTATTAATTTTAATTATTTTTAATAATATCTCGTCGTATTTAGGCGACCACAGCAGGCAAGATTCTATGGAGCCAATTGATGATTGGGATGAGGAGTGTTGGTGCAAACCGTTAGAACGAAGACGTCGGATGGAACATCAAAGATGTTTGGCGCATTCTTTGGTTGGAACCCCGAATTATATAGCACCGGAAGTCCTCGAACGAACGGGATATACGCAATTATGCGATTGGTGGAGTGTTGGAGTTATTCTTTATGAAATGTTGGTTGGGAGTCCCCCATTTTTGGCTAATTCCCCGGCAGAAACGCAACATAAAGTATATTAATTCAATTAATACATATAAAATTATTTAATTCATTAATTTTAAGGTTATTCATTGGGAAACGACGCTCCGCATCCCCCAAGAAGCGAATTTAAGCAAAGAAAGTACCGATTTAATATTAAAGCTATGTACAAGCGCCGATCGACGTCTCGGCCAAAAAGCCTCCGAAGTAAAATCGCACGTTTTCTTCAAAGAGATCGATTTTGAGAAAGGTTTACGCCGGCAACCCGCCCCTTACAAACCCAAAATTGAATCGCCGACGGATACGTCGAATTTCGACGAAATCAGCCCGGAACAACTCCGAAATTTCGGCTCGTTAGATTCCGACGAACAACTCGATAAGCAACACCCAGGTTTTTATGAGTTCACGTTTCGGAGGTTTTTCGACGACGTCGTCGGATCAGATTTTAATCGCATTAATTTGGACGACAACGAGAATCAGGGTGCTATTTATGTATGAAAAAAGGGTTAAAAATCTTTTTTTAATTTTTCGTTTCAAATTTTCGGGCTGGAACCCGATTATAAAGTTGTAACCCCGTCCAAAAACGTGCTCTCTCTCTGTATTTATCTCTCTCACTCTATAATACATAAAAAAAATGTTTGTGGAGGATACGATTTTTATAAAAAATAAAAATGAAAATGAAAAATTTTCAAATCAGGTAAGAAAGCGATGGGAAAGGTTTTTTTGGATTGCATCTGTGATATTGTTAATATCATTTAATTTTTTGATGATGGAGGATTTATTGCGAAATAAATGGGATGATTTTTTTTGTTTTGAGGAAAATTAAGTGCTCAATTTTAACTCTAATAATTTAAATAGAATGAGGAGAAATTGAAATAATTAAACTAACATAAATGTAGATTTAAACAAACGTGTAAAGTACAATTTTTTCTTTTTTTGTAGTATATTTGTGTACTAAAAAGTTAAATTCAATTAAAAAGGTTGATCGAATAACGTTGTACAGAAAATATAAATATTTAAAAACAAAACAATAAATTATTATGAGAAAAGAAAATGAAGTGAACATTATGGTGCTATGTTATCATAGATTAAAATGATTTTAAGAAAAATACACTATTTATGTATACACATCGTGATTTTATTTATTTATTTACAAATACTTAAATCATTTTGTGTATGTATGTGATAAAAGTTGGTCAAAATATTGGACGAATTAATAAAACAGATTAATAAAATTAATAAATTATTAACGACATTCTTTTTGAAAAAAGTGTAAATACCATGTAAAAATAAAAATACTCTAGGATACTAATTTTTTGGTTGTAAATAAACACAAAATGGTATCCCTTTTTTTAGATTGTAACGAATATTGAATGTAATTTAGAGATCTAATTTGCTATTTTTTGTCGCACAAAACGGCGATGATTGAATGAATACAAAAGTAAGAAAACATGAAAATAAAACTATTTGCGAACACTGCCTTAACATTTTGACAATAATTAAAGAAAAAATACGAAAAAATTAAAAACTAATTCTAGTTCTATTTTTTTAAAAACAAATTAATAATTAAAATTAAATTCTTTCCCCATAATCACTCCCACAAACTATTTTTTTTCTAATCTTAATATTTGTAATAACGCATAATTTTAGCTTAAGTTATGTACTAGTTCGTCAATTTCTAGTCTATTTTTTGTTTTTTTTTAAGAAAACCGATTCGAGAACCGCAGTTCTTTTTCAAAAGAAAGAAAAAAAACGGGAAATTTATTATTTTTTATTATTATTATTATTCTATTTCGGAGTTCCTGTCGTGTTTCGCTTTTCAAATGAAAGAAAAACTACTAAGTAAATAAAATAAAAATGAACGAAAAAAAAACGGTTCAAAACGTTCGAGTGTACAAAAACGAAATTGTTTCAGTGCCTTTAACCGTAGAGAGCTGTTCATTGTAAATGTGTGTACAGAAAAATAATTATTCACTTTTCAAAAAATAAAAGGTTTTTGATTTCATTTTGACCCATCCTCGCTTAAATATTATCTATCATTTGAATACATTTAATATAATAAAAACGAAATTTAAGAATTAATGTTGGTTAATAAATCGATTTTGAAATTGCAATATATCATTTGTGGTTACGTAAAAGATCGGATCATCGGTCGATTATACCCGAGGATTACCGAATATTGAATATCAATTTAATTTTTTAAATTCGTTCGAAAAAATTATTGATTTTTCTTGCATCGATAAATTCGATTTCCTAATTTCAAATATTTACCTGAAATTATAATTAATTAATTAAAAACATTAAATTACTTAAATTGTATTACGTAGTAATTTTAATTTTTTCGATTTTAGAGGTTGGCAGTAAAAAAGATTCAACATCAACGCGTAAATGTCAAAGATTATTTTAACGTTTTAAATTCGTTTTTTGCTTAAAATAATCAAAAACAAACCGATTTTACTACAAAAATAAGTAAACGTAAGTTAAACACACTTATTTAACAACTTTCTTTAGTTTAAAATATAATCGTATTAATGTTATGACCAAAAATTAATTTTGAGGTTAAGTTTATATCTAATTTTTTTTCTTTCAGTCCAAATTCTTTAATATACGTAATTACATAAAGTATATTTGAATTAAAATCGTATTTAAAGAGGAATTAACCCCAATTTATAATTAAAAAAATGTTTCAAGATTTGGTGACATTTCCAAAGGTAAGAATAAAATTTTACAATTAAATTCAATTTTATTAATAAATATATCAAATTTGATTTCCTCATTTCAAAAATTTGGATAAAATCGCAATTAATTAATTAAAAACATGAAATAATTCGATTAATTACTTAAATTTTATTACGTAGTTATTTTAATTTTTTCGATTTTAGTGGTTGGCAGTAAAAAGATTCAACGTCAATGCATAAGTGTCAAAGATTATTTTAACGTTTTAAATTCGTTTTTTGCTTAAAATAATCAAAAACAAACCGATTTTACCACAACAATAAGTAAACGTAAGTTAAATGCACTTGTTTAACAACTTTTTTTACTTCAAGATGTAACCGTATCAATGGATTGTATTAATTAATACAAGTTTTGCTACGTTCACTTGTGAGTTAATTGAGTTTCCGGTTCTTCAATGGTTTCTTTTAAGACAAAATTTTCAGAGTTTTCTTTTTTTTTGTACGCCTCACTCTTATCTTTATTTTGCATTAACATTTTTCTTGCTTTCTTTCTTTTCTCTCGTCCCCTGTGTTATTTCTCTTCCACAGTGCTCCACATCCATTTCTATGCTTTACAATAATTTCATCCTTCCAACCCAACCCAATTTTTGAAATAATATTTTTGGATCAAACATGTTGGAAATGAACAACCCAGCTAAATTTTGCTCGATCCAAGCCAACCCAGCGTTTTCAAAGTCGGTCTCATTCTTAGTGTTATTTTTAACTAATTTTGAATGCGTTTTTGAAATATTTCTATTAATCGTAAACATAAAATAAAACCAAACCATAAGTACCATTACCAAGGTAACCAAACCGAACTCAACCCAACCTAATCAAACCATATTCCAAACGCCTTCACTCTTGATGGGTTGGGTTGGTTTGATTTTTGCTGGTATGAGCAGTTAATTGCCAACACTCAATCCGAGAAATCTCAAAATCTGAGAAATTGAGAAATTTCTTTCATCAAGTCGAAAACGTCTTCCATAAACTTGAAGGAAGAACTTGTTTTCAAGCTCCGATTACATAATTTATGCATTGTTTGTCATCCATAATGATAGGATTTACTATACCTACATTTTTAGATCAATTTTTTTGAATATGGCAAACCCAACCCAACCTTACCAAACCCCATTCCAACCACCTCAAGTCTTGTTGAATTGGGTTGGGTTGGTTTGATTTTTGTTGATATAAGCAGTTAATTGCCAACACTGAGGCCGAGGAATCTTCAAATCTGAGAAATTGAGAAATTTCTTTCATCAAGTCGAAAACGTCTTCCATAAACTTGAAGGAAGAACTTGTTATCAAGCTCCGATTACATAATTTATGCATTGTTTGTCATCCATAATGATAGTATTTGCTATACCTACATTTTTAGATCAATTTTTTTGAATATGGCAAACCCAACCCAACCTTACCAAACCCCATTCCAACCACCTCAAGTCTTGTTGAATTGGGTTGGGTTGGTTTGATTTTTGTTGATATAAGCAGTTAATTGCCAACACTGAGGCCGAGGAGTCTTCAAATCTGAGAAATTGAGAAGTTTCTTTCATCAAGTCGAAAACGTCTTCCATAAACTTGAAGGAAGAACTTGTTATCAAGCTCCGATTACATAATTTTTGCATTGTTTGTTATCCATAATGATAGTACTTGCTATACTTACATTTTATGATCAATTTTTTTTGAATATGGCAGACTCAACCCAACCTAACCAAACCCCTTCCAACCACTTCAAGTCTTGTTGAATTGGGTTGGGTTGATTTGATTTTTGTTGATATGAGCAGTTAATTGCCAACACTGAGTCCGAGAAGTCTCCAAATCTGAGAAATTGAGAAATTTCTTTCATCAAGTCGAAAACGTCTTCCATAAACTTGAAGGAAGAACTTGTTATCAAGCTCCGATTACATAATTTATGCATAGTTTGTTATCCATAATGATAGTACTTGCTATACTTACATTTTATGATCAATTTTTTTTGAATATGGCAGACTCAACCCAACCTAACCAAACCCCATTTCAACCACTTCAAGTCTTGTTGAATTGGGTTGGGTTGGTTTGATTTTTGGTGGTATGAGCAGTTAATTGCCAAACTGAGTCGGAGAAATCTCCAAATTTGAGAAATTTCTTTCATCAAGTCGAAAACGTCTTCCATAAACTTGAAGGAAGAACTTGTTATCAAGCTCCGATTACATAATTTATGCATTGTTTGTTATTCATAATGATAGTATTTACTATACCTACATTTTATGATCATTTTTTTTTTAATATGGCAGACTCAACCCAACCTAACCAAACCCCATTCCAACCACTTCAAGTCTTGTTGAATTGGTTTGGGTTGATTTGATTTTTGTTGATATGAGCAGTTAATTGCCAACACTGAGTCCGAGAAGTCTCCAAATCTGAGAAATTGAGAAATTTCTTTCATCAAGTCGAAAACGTCTTCCATAAACTTGAAGGAAGAACTTGTTATCAAGCTCCGATTACATAATTTATGCATAGTTTGTTATCCATAATGATAGTACTTGCTATACTTACATTTTATGATCAATTTTTTTTGAATATGGCAATCTCAACCCAACCTAACCAAACCCCATTCCAACCACTTCAAGTCTTGTTGAATTGGTTTGGGTTGGTTTGATTTTTGTTGATATGAGCAGTTAATTGCCAACACTGAGGCCGAGGAATCTCCAAATCTGAGAAATTGAAAAATTTTTTTCATCAAGTCGAAAACGTCTTCCATAAACTTGAAGCAGGAACTTGTTATCAAGCTCCGATTACATAATTTATGCATTGTTTGTCATCCATAATGATAGTATTTGCTATACCTACATTTTTAGATCAATTTTTTTGAATATGGCAAACCCAACCCAACCTTACCAAACCCCATTCCAACCACCTCAAGTCTTGTTGAATTGGGTTGGGTTGGTTTGATTTTTGTTGATATAAGCAGTTAATTGCCAACACTGAGGCCGAGGAATCTTCAAATCTGAGAAATTTCTTTCATCAAGTCGAAAACGTCTTCCATAAACTTGAAGGAAGAACTTGTTATCAAGCTTCGATTACATAATTTATGCATTGTTTGTTATTCATAATGATAGTATTTACTATACCTACATTTTATGATCATTTTTTTTTGAATATGGCAGACTCAACCCAACCTTACCAAACCCCATTCCAACCACCTCAAGTCTTGTTGAATTGGGTTGGATTGATTTGGTTTTTGTTGATATAAGCAGTTAATTGCCAACACTGAGGCCGAGGAATCTCCAAATCTGAGAAATTGAGAAATTTCTTTCATCAAGTCGAAAACGTCTTCCATAAACTTGAAGCAGGAACTTGTTATCAAGCTCCGATTACATAATTTATGCATAGTTTGTTATCCATAATGATAGTACTTGCTATACTTACATTTTATGATCATTTTTTTTTGAATATGGCAGACTCAACCCAACCTAACCAAACCCCATTTCAACCACTTCAAGTCTTGTTGAATTGGGTTGGGTTGGTTTGATTTTTGGTGATATGAGCAGTTAATTGCCAACACTGAGTCTGAAAAATGTCCAAATCTGAGGAATTGAGAAATTTCTTTCATCGAGTCGAAAACGTCTTCCATAAACTTGAAGCAGGAACTTGTTATCAAGCTCCGATTACATAATTTATGCATTGTTTGTCATCCATAATGATAGTATTTGTTATACTTACATTTTATGATCAATCTTTTTTGAATATGGCAGACTCAACCCAACCTAACCAAACCCCATTTCAACCACTTCAAGTCTTGTTGAATTGGGTTGGGTTGGTTTGATTTTTGGTGTTATGAGCAGTTAATTGCCAAACTGAGTCGGAGAAATCTCCAAATTTGAGAAATTTCTTTCATCAAGTCGAAAACGTCTTCCATAAACTTGAAGCAGGAACTTGTTATCGAGCTCCGATTACATAATTTATGCATTGTTTGTCATCCATAATGAATGTATTTGCTGTATCTACATTTTATGATCACTCAGAACAAAAAACTAAATTTTGAGATTATGTTATATTTCTGCTGATTATTTTTAAGTAATAAGTTTTTTGTCTGAAAAAAATTCTTTAATTAATGAGATAGAATCCCTGGATCTATCAGAATGATATATCTTAATATTCTTGATTTAAACTTTTATTATTTTTTTTTAATTTACAATAATATCGTCTTAATTCTATCCAATATAAAGGACTACACTTTTATCTATTTCTTTAAAAAGATAATGTATAAACGCATTTATGTGTAAATCAATCTCCTCCTTCATCACCAATCTTCTTATAATTCTCTTTAACTAATTTCAAATTTTCATGCTCCATCATCTGTTGTATTGATACAGGAATATCCGGGATGCTGTACGCTATAATGCTTGTTATGGCAAGAACGACATGCTAAAAGCTTTTATTAATAAAATTTTTTATCAAATTAACTTAATTACCTCGAATATAATAATAAAAGCCATAACCCAAGTAATTTCGTGCCAAAAGGCGCCGCTAAGCACGTATTTATCCGGGTCATCCGGGGGGTATCTCAAAGATGGGTATCTGCATGTTTCGGGATGATTTGGAATGTTCTTGATGGAGGCAGGGGTCGATGATGGGTAGTCGCTCGTGTTGAATATAGAGAATCTATTTTCGAAATATGGGAGATGAGTGTTCGACTGAGTGTAAATTGCCGTTGGAACAAACGTCATTGTCCATCCGATAACAATGGCCTTAAAATAAAACTTTCAAAATTGAAATAACAATTTTTATCGATACGCACATTTGTAACTACTCCCAAATGAGTCATTGCCATAAAAACTTGCATCCAAGCGCCGATTCCGTTAACACAAATCGGAATTGGTCTTCTATAGTTTGTTAAAAGTTGCATTGCGTTATTCCGAATTTCCACCAAAGTGTGCAAAAGGACGATTAAAGGCGCTAAAGGTTGCGCAGATGAAAAGAAGGTTATATACCCGTATTGGATCGCTAAAATTATTAAAAATTATTTTAATTAAGGATTAATAATCTTAATTTTCACCAATCTCTTTGTATTCGTTTATCAAAAAAAATCTCGACGTCTTCTTTAAGTAATACTCTTGTTCATACGGCGGTAATTCCCCGTTATAATCATGAATCATTTTGTATTTTCTTATAATTACCCTGATATTGGTCGCTAAGAAATTTACTAAATCTTTAAGCGCACATTTCGTTAGTAGAACCACAAAAATATGAATACAAAGATGTTCCGCACATCCCGTTGGATCACAACGACTCGAAGTGTTATAATCTTCTTTTTCATGACCCGGATAATACGCGTAACGATGTTTAACAAACGCAATATAAACTGCGACACCGAAGCTGTTCACGAAAGTCAAAAAATAAATCTTCAAAATGTACGAGTTATCATATTCTTGCTCGGTTCTTGGATTTTCAAACCTCACCAACCAAACGGCGATGTATTTGTAAACCTAAAATTCAAAAAAGATTATTAATTAAATTTTTAGTCGATTCAAAAAGAGATTTTGATACTTTACAAAGTCAAAAACGATCATTAGGAGGACACTGAGAAGCGACGACGTCGTTTTGGCCCCTATCACGTGATATTTGTTAGAAGAATCAAATTGATGATTTTGCGCTAATGATAATGAAACGACTAAGTCGTTGAATTTTATCGTTACAATAACGATTCCTAAAATTGAAATGCACCCCTAAAAGAATAACCGATTTTTATTTTTTATTAATTCAATGATTAGGTTAAAATATCAAACCATAACGGCTAAAGCTAAAATGCTTAAAAATGAGTGGCAAATATGAACGGCTGTGTCTTCGTAAGGCTCCCATTCTCCCGTAATCGGGGATAATTTTCTTAAAGTTGCTGAAGTTTCGTATTGGGGTCTAAAATTTTTTTTGGTGTTATTTAAAGTAGATGTTAAAATCTTGATATAACGGAGATTCAATAAGTTATTATTAAGAGGATGACAATTTTGATAAGAAATGATATTAAATGATACAAATTTCATTGAGAGATATCTTAAGAATTCGATTTTTTATAATCTTTCATCTTTGTTATTTTAATTAAGTAATGTAAATTTACATTGAGTTAACAAATTGGTTAAAAATTGAGAGAATTCATAAAGAAAAGGGTCCGCAACTCAGTACTTTCTTTTTATGTCACCCTCCAACCTCCAATGTTATGGGTATAGCGAAAGATCAACTTAAAACTAAGACAAAATATGATTTTGGTATTGAAAATGGAACTATTGTCCGTGCCAAAAGTCAAGGCCCCTCACTTTAGAGGTCGATATCTTTGAAATCACTCGATGAAAAAAATTGCGGAAGAGTTTATTGTAATCAATGAACATCTCTGCGTAACATATGTTGCAGTTTTTCTTTGATTGCGAGTTATATGAAACGAGTATCCGATTTTTGAGGGTTCCGCCAAAATTGTCTACTTTGCAATTTTTTTCTCAAAAGCTCTTCGACAAAAAAATTCTAATTTGAATTGGTGATAACTCGATGTGTTCTTAATATAGGATATATTTTATTTTATCGATATTCCATGTAGTTTCGCGAAA
Source organism: Onthophagus sagittarius (assembly GCA_036711965.1). NCBI lineage: Eukaryota > Metazoa > Arthropoda > Insecta > Coleoptera > Scarabaeidae > Onthophagus > Onthophagus sagittarius. Next base: position 15,917,745 of record JASERS010000010.1, on the reverse strand, counting down.
AATCGCGGTTTAGTTACGATTATTTTGAAAACAATTTCAACCCGATTTTTCCCAAAATGTGTTGAATAATGTCGTTTACCCTAATTCGTTATGAGCGATTTAATGGAATTATAAATTAATGATAAAAAAATAAATCATGCGGGGAGAGGGAGGTTCCGGCCAATCGTGTCGAAATATAGATAAAATAAAATATGTCCCATATTAACATCACGTCGGGTTACCACCAGCTCAAATTTGAAACATTCGTCAAATAGTATTTGAGAAAGAAAATCGCAAAGTTGACAAAGTTGCCTCAAAAATCGGGTGATCTTTTCACTTAATTCGCTATAAAATAAAAATAGCGGATCCGAAAATTTCCAAATTATCATATGATACGTAAAAATGGTCAATGTTTACGATAAACTTTACCGCAATTCTCTTCATTGGCCAATTTCGAAGATATCGATCCTTAAAAGTGAGGGCCTTGACTTTTGGCACAGTCTTTAGATCATGTTTTATCTCACTTCTTTTTCGATAGGTCATGCGGATTTTTAAATTTTCTAGTAATTTTTTTATTATTCACAAATCAGTTTTGTTACAAATTTGATTTTCTTATAAACATTATCTAGCATATATTTTAATAATTGTGGTTTTCGAAGATTTTGTCGCCTCATAGAATTATATAATATTTACGTCCAACTTTTCTAAAAAAACAGTTAATTTCCAATTATTGGGTTGGGTTTGGTGGGGTTGATTTAGGAAGGTTGTGGTACTGTTGCGGGGTAGAAGAAAGATTAGGGAAATTCGACTTAATATAGACAGCGGAGAGATATATCTAAAGGGGTATATCTAAATAGGGATATGTCGATGACTAGACATGTAGTAGAGATTACAAACAAAGCTGCCAAAATGACAAATTTGCTTGTTGATGCCGAACATAAGATGTCCAAGGGTTAGTAAAATGAAATTAATTGCAAGTGTGACGGTATCTTTCATATTGTACGCTGCGCCAACGTGGAAAAGAGCAGTAAAGTATCAGCACTATAAACAAATACTACAGTCACAGTGCACAGAAGTCTCTGCATTACATACTTTGTATCGGCCGTTGGAGTGGAGATAATAGCTGCTATGCTTCCGACAGATTTTATGATAAAAGAACCATGCAAGTTACATGAAGAAGGTAAGCATGTGAAAAAGGATATAAGGACCTCAATGATGGAGGAGCGGAGAAGAAGGTGGTCACAGAACGTGGGGAGAAGTGGATTATTATACCACGCAGGCGTTGACGGACCACGAAGTTTTTGGAAGGTACCTGAAGAAAATTGGCAGAGTGCAAAGTGAAGAATGCTGGTTTTGTGAAGAGGTCGATACTGTAGAACAGTGGTCACCAACGTGCCGATCGCGAGCTACCGGTAGCTTGCGGAGGCAATTCTGGTAGCTTTCACAACGATTTTAATTTTAAAAATACAAACTGCAAAAATCAGTTTCCAAGACGTTTCAACCAACGTCCAGTGGTTGGGTTAGTAGAGAACAACAAAAATAATATTATGGCAAGCAGTGGCAACCTACTCCTTCCCTCTGAAGTCCGATGGTTAAGTAGAGGGCAAGTGCTGAGACGTTTTAATGATGGCCTATCTGGCATAGTTCAATTTTTTAAACAACGCGAACTAGAAAATTCAATCTGGCTTGGAGATTTTGGTTTTCTCGTGGACATTACAGAGAAATTAAACGAATGTAATTTGCAGCTTCAGGGTAGAGACAAAGAACTAAAGGAAATGATTTCTGATATAAAAGAATTTATCAAAAAGCTGGACTTTTGGGAGCAAAACCCAATTAACAGCGATGCGAAATAAAATGCGAAGTAATTGAGTTTCAAAATGATTTAGCCTTAAAATCTTTGGTGTCAACTACCAAATGTATCTGGCTTATTGTAAGTAAAGACAAATGCTCAGTTCTATGCCGTGTTGCCTTGAAAGTGAAAGCATTATTCAGTTCAACCTATTTGTGTGAATCTTCTTTTTCCAATATGAATTATTGAATCGATTTACAGATGAACATTTGGATAATTGTATTCGAATGGCTGTATCAAATTATATTGAAATATTAAAAAAATTATCGATGAGTCTAAATATCAGCCTTCTCATTGAACGTGCTTTTTTATTTCTCAATGTTTATGTTCATAATAGTGCGTTACTTTTTTGTTGTTATTAAAGTTTGTGTTTATTTTTGAAATACCTTCGTTTGGTAAGTAGGAATGTAGCTATGAACAAGTACGTACTAGTAATATTAGTTATTTTGTTACTAGTTTATTATTAGTACCTATGTATTATGTATTACCAGTTAAAGTTGAATAGTAAAATAAATACATATAATGATAAATTAACTGTGGATTCATGGATGAACTCATTGTTTATTCCATAATTAACAACGTAGCTCAACACGTTGAAGAGGTTGGCGACCACTGCTGTAAAACATACTCTATTCCAATGCAGAAGCCGGTGCCAAATAGAATGTTTCACCACATTCTACACCGAACAGAGAAAATATAGGAAGGCTATTACTCAAAATCTGAAGAAAGTTGGAACGCCATTACTGGAATGTTCAAAGCGATAATGAAATGGAAAGGAAAAGCTAAATATGAAAAAGAGATGGATGGTAAGGTTGGGAGAACCAGGAACCATGGGGAAGTCAGGAAGAATAGCTTTTCATAGTCTATAACATAAAGGTAGCAGGAAAATAGAAAAGAAAAAAACATGGGTAACAAGATTATAGGACCAGGAAGGAAGGGGGGACAATCAGGTGTATTACTGTAATATCAGTGTGATTAAAAAGTAAAGGGATTACTGTTATTTGATTTCATGTGACATGGTGTTCGAGGTCCAATGGTGGACGAAGAAGGGAAGGTGGATGGAGTTATAGAAGAGCAGGCACGATTTTCTTTTCAGGAAGAGGGGGGTTAGTCCCACACTCCCGGCCGAAGAACGATGTTTCAAACTATATATCATCTTCTTTAAGATAGACTTAAAATTTCGTGCTGACCATCATTTGTAGCACCTCGCCCGCAAGCGACCTCGACAATTTGAGGCAAAATCGTTCATTACAAATCTTGGTTAAGATACCACTTTTTTTTATAAGATTACATTTATACTCAAATCGCCAAAGTCGTTTGTAGGCGAAGCGCTACAACGTTTGAATTGTCGATTTTGTGTTGATACATCAAGTCTAGCGCCTTGCTCGCAAGCGACCTCGGCGATTTGAGGCGAAATCGTTCATTACATGCTTAGTTGAGATACCAATCTTTTTATAAGGTTACATTTACACTCAAATCACCAAGGCTGCTTGCGGACGAGGCGCTACATCCTTTGAATTGTCGATTTCGTATTGATATATCAACTCTAGCACCTCGCCCGCAAGCGACCTTGGTGATTTGAGACGAAATCGTTCATTACATGTCTTGGTTGAGGTAAAAATTCTTTTTATAAGGATACATTTATACTCAAATTGTCTAGGTCACTCGTAGGCGAGATGGTGCAACCTTTGAATTGTCGATTTCGTGTTAACACATCAACTCTAAAGCCTCGCCCGCAAGCGACCTCGGCAATTTAAAGCGAAGTCGTTTATTACATATCTTGGTTTCATGACGTTTATACTTAAATCGTCGAGGTCGCTTGCGGGCGAGGCGCTACAACGTTGGAATTGTCGATATTATGTTGATACATCAACTCTAGCGCCTCGCCCGCAAGCGACCTCGGCGATTTGGGGCGAAATCGTTCATTACATGTTTAGTTGAGATACCAATCTTTTTATAAGGTTACATTTACACGCAAATCGTCAAGGTCACTCGTAGGCGAGATGGTGCAACGTTTGAATTGTCGATTTCGTGTTAACACATCAACTCTAAAGCCTCGCCCGCAAGCGACCTCGGCGATTTAAAGCGAAATCGTTCATTACATATCTTGGTTTCATGACGTTTATACTTAAATCGTCAAGGTCGCTTGCGGGTGAAGCGCTACAACGTTGGAATTGTTGATTTTGTGTTGATACATCAACTCTAGTGCCTCGTCCGCAAACGACCTCGGCGATTTGAGGCGAAATCGTTCATTACATGCTTAGTTGCGATACCAATCTTTTTATAAGGTTACATTTACACTCAAATCGCCAACGCCGCTTGCGGACGAGGCACTACATCCTTTGAATTGTTGATTTCGTGTTGATGTATCAACTCTAGCACTTCGCCCGTAAGCGACCTTGGTGATTTGAGACGAAATCGTTCATTTGCATGCCTTGGTTGAGGTAAAAATTCTTTTTATAAGGATACATTTATACTCAAATCGTCAAGGTCACTCGTAGGCGAGATGGTGCAACGTTTGAATTGTTGATTTCGTGTTAACACATCAACTCTAGAGCCTCGCCCGCAAGCGACCTCGGCGATTTAAAGCGAAATCGTTCATTACATATCTTGGTTTCATGACGTTTATACTTAAATCGTCAAGGTCGCTTGCGGGTGAAGCGCTACAACGTTGGAATTGTCGATTTTGTGTTGATACATCAACTCTAGCGCCTCGTCCGCAAACGACCTCGGCGATTTGAGGCGAAATCGTTCATTACATGCTTAGTTGAGATACCAATCTTTTTATAAGGTTACATTTACACTCAAACCGCCAAGGCCGCTTGCGGACGAGGCGCTACATCCTTTGAATTGTTGATTTCGTATTGATGTATCAACTCTAGCACTTCGCCCGTAAGCGACCTTGGTGATTTGAGACGAAATCGTTCATTTGCATGCCTTGGTTGAGGTAAAAATTCTTTTTATAAGGATACATTTATACTCAAATCGTCAAGGTCACTCGTAGGCGAGATGGTGCAACGTTTGAATTGTTGATTTCGTGTTAACACATCAACTCTAGAGCCTCGCCCGCAAGCGACCTCGGCGATTTAAAGCGAAATCGTTCATTACATATCTTGGTTTCATGACGTTTATACTTAAATCGTCAAGGTCGCTTGCGGGTGAAGATCTACAACGTTGGAATTGTCGATTTTGTGTTGATACATCAACTCTAGCGCCTCGTCCGCAAACGACCTCGGCGATTTGAGGCGAAATCGTTCATTACATGCTTAGTTGAGATACCAATCTTTTTATAAGGTTACATTTACACTCAAACCGCCAAGGCCGCTTGCGGACGAGGCGCTACATCCTTTGAATTGTTGATTTCGTATTGATGTATCAACTCTAGCACTTCGCCCGCAAGCGACCTTGGTGATTTGAGACGAAATCGTTCATTTGCATGCCTTGGTTGAGGTAAAAATTCTTTTTATAAGGATACATTTATACTCAAATCGTCAAGGTCACTCGTAGGCGAGATGGTGCAACGTTTGAATTGTTGATTTCGTGTTAACACATCAACTCTAAAGCCTCGCCCGCAAGCGACCTCGGCAATTTAAAGCGAAGTCGTTTATTACATATCTTGGTTTCATGACGTTTATACTTAAATCGTCGAGGTCGCTTGCGGGCGAGGCGCTACAACGTTGGAATAGTCGATATTATGTTGATACATCAACTCTAGCGCCTCGCCCGCAAGCGACCTCGGCGATTTGGGGCGAAATCGTTCATTACATGCTTAGTTGCGATACCAATCTTTTTATAAGGTTACATTTACACTCAAATCGCCAACGCCGCTTGCGGACGAGGCGCTACATCCTTTGAATTGTTGATTTCGTATTGATGTATCAACTCTAGCACCTCGCCCGCAAGCGACCTTGGTGATTTGAGACGAAATCGTTCATTTGCATGCCTTGGTTGAGGTAAAAATTCTTTTTATAAGGATACATTTATACTCAAATCGTCAAGGTCACTCGTAGGCGAGATGGTGCAACGTTTGAATTGTTGATTTCGTGTTAACACATCAACTCTACAGCCTCGCCCGCAAGCGACCTCGGCGATTTAAAGCGAAATCGTTCATTACATACCTTGGTTTCATGACATTTATACTTAAATCGTCAAGGTCGCTTGCGGGTGAAGCGCTACAACGTTGGAATTGTCGATTTTGTGTTGATACATCAACTCTAGTGCCTCGTCCGCAAACGACCTCGGCGATTTGAGGCGAAATCGTTCATTACATGCTTAGTTGCGATACCAATCTTTTTATAAGGTTACATTTACACTCAAATCGCCAACGCCGCTTGCGGACGAGGCGCTACATCCTTTGAATTGTTGATTTCGTATTGATGTATCAACTCTAGCACCTCGCCCGCAAGCGACCTTGGTGATTTGAGACGAAATCGTTCATTTGCATGCCTTGGTTGTGGTAAAAATTCTTTTTATAAGGATACATTTATACTCAAATCGTCAAGGTCACTCATAGGCGAGATGGTGCAACGTTTGAATTGTTGATTTCGTGTTAACACATTAACTCTACAGCCTCGCCCGCAAGTGACCTCGGCGATTTAAAGCGAAATCGTTCATTACATACCTTGGTTTCATGACGTTTATACTTAAATCGTCAAGGTCGCTCGTAGGCGAGATGGTGCAACCTTTGAATTGTCGATTTCGTATTAACACATCAACTCTAGAAACCTCGGCAATTTGAGGCGAAATCGTTCATTACATGTCTTGATTAAGATATTAAATCACAGTTTCGTCTCAAATCACCAAGGTCACTTGGGGGGCGAGGCGCTACAACCTTTGAATTGTCAATTTCGTACACTTTCAAACTTTCATCCGTTATATCAAGATTTCATTACATTTAAATTTAAATTTTTCCCCAACCTTACGCTCGTATTAACATGCGCCGAATAAACGTTCCATTGATAAGCCAAAGAAGATTGCGTCCTCTTCCACATTTCAAAGGAAACCGTGCTCCAAATCGAAATCAAAATGCCATAAATAACCGTCGTCTGATTATCAATCATGTGGTTAAAATTCGCGATGTGACAGGAGTATTTCAAAGAAGTGTAATTACAAACATCATCGATGCAAGTCGGGCACAAAACCATATCGCTATTACAAACTTCCTCCCTACAAACAAACATTTTTAATTCAAACTAAACAAATTAATTAAAATTATTTACGATTTGAAATTATTGGAGGTGTACATGCTAATAATTCCGAAAAGGAAGGTCAAAATTCCGAGACATGAAGCCGGAATTAACATTTTAGCGAAATGGTTTAAATAGGCGAAGTAAAATCCGACTTCGGCTCCGTAATAATTTTGGATTAAAAAGGTTGGTTGTCCCGAAAAGATGTAACTCCACGCCCCCCAAAATGTCCTTAAAAGGTAAATATCGGTGACTACTTTTGAATCGATGGCATGATAACTTCTCTCGTGTGTTGGATAAATCGTTTGAAGGGTTCCTTGACTTAATAACCGATTTATTCCAACATCATCATCGTCAAAACCATATTTCGCAAACTTTAATATTTGATACATAATTTGAATTTTCTCCGAAACTGTTATGTCCCGATTTTTTACGTTCCCCATACTTCGGCTAAAAACAAAACATTTAATTAATTTAATTAATTAATTAAAATAAATTTGTACTAACGAGACTTTAGCGGTTCCTAAATTATGGGAACTCGCCAAAACCTTCTTCATATAACCTTCTCTTTCGTCGGTCTCTTGAAAAAACGGGTTCTCACAATGTAAGGGAATCCCCAAACTTGGGGCGTACTTTCTTAAAACTTCCTGATCACCGGTGATTTTAACAAAAACCAAATTTCGATGAGTCAAAGATTGAACGCTATCGATTACTAAACCGCTCTTTTGAAGGCTCTCCAAGAAAAATTTGATTCGACTTCGTTTCAATGATGCCATCATGTCGTGTTTTGTGTACGCCAACATAAGCAGGACTTCGTCCGATTCGAAGTCTTTTCCGGTGGGATCGCGTATTGGTAAATCGAACTGTTCATCTTCGTTGAGGTTGTTTTTCTTAGAAAAGAGAACCATCCTGTGTAAATTATTAAACTAAAATCAAGACAAAATTAACGAAGTTTCGATATTAAAGAAATTTGATGTTTATGGAATGTCAAATTCTTTTATATACTGAAATTGTCTGATAAAAACCAATCGGATTTCACTTCTTTTTTTAAATCATGTTAGGTGTCATTAATTCTATTTTTTGTGTCACCAATATTTTAATTAAAGAAATCTGCATGAAAATTGACGTTTTTTAATGTTAATTAATCAAATAACTAAAATAATTTCTATAATTTATTAATGGGCGAAAGAAGAAGCGTTTTCTTTAGAGATGGTGTTAGTAGGGTTGACTTTGTTCTCGTTCAAAACAGGATTAAATCGGAAGCTTTGCGTTTGCAAAATTATCGGTTTATCGCTAATTTAAGAAAAATGGGGTTGTTGGTTGAGCGAGAAAAAGGAGTTGTGAGTTTTATGATCAAGATTCTTTATGAAAATTGTTTTGATTTTTTTTTCAGAAATATGATGATTTTATTTTTATCAAATTGCACACGCCCGATTATGTTTTGAAGCAAATCGCTGATATTCATGGTGTTGCTTTGACTTTTGAGAAGGATCGAACGGTTCCCCATTATAATAATAGTTGGTGGATTTTTAAAACTCCCGTAACTAGGAAGATTAATATGCAAGATCCTTTATTTAGTCGATGTTCGTAAGTTTCAATTCAGATCTCATAATTTGAACATCTTTTTGCCAGCATTTAGACAACTTTTGTTGATTATGGAACTATTTAAAAATGACTGGTTAATTTAAAATGAGATTAAACACATTCTGGATAAGTCTTGACATCTTTATAAATCATCTGGAACACTTTATGACTGCTTTTGCAATTAAATGTGTGGTGTCCCATCATACATGTACCCAGTGCCCCTATGAGGTGCACACCTTTTCTTTGACACTCGTTTCATTCATCCAATCCAGCTTTGGACTGCTGAATATCTTTGGAAGATTCTGGTTTAAATACACAACGTTGGGTTGGGTTGGATTTAGTCATACATCTTTTAGCCTTACGCTTCTGGATCTTTTGGATATCTTTATATTTACTCATAGAGTGTTTAGACCTCTTTTGGTAGTTATAAATGTCATTAGAACCATTTTGGACACCTTTTGACATCTTTTTGCCAACATTTAGACAACTTTTGTTGATTATGGAACTACTTAAAAATGACTGGTTAATTTAAAATGAGATTAAACACATTCTGGATAAGTTTTGACATCTTTATAAATCATCTGGAACACTTTATGACTGCTTTTGCAATTAAATGTGTGGTGTCCCATCATACATGTACCCAGTGCCCCTATGAGGTGCACACCTTTTCTTTGACACTCGCTTCATTCATCCAATCCAGCTTTGGGCTGCTGAATATCTTTGGAAGATTCTGGTTTAAATATACAACGTTGGGTTGGGTTGGATTTAGTTCTACATTTTTTAGCCTTACGCTTCTGGATCTTTTGGATACCTTTATAGTTGCTCATAGAGTGTTTAGACCTCTTTTGGTAGTTATAAATGTCATTAGAACCATTTTGGACACCTTTTGTCATCTTTTTGCCAACATTTAGACAACTTTTGTTGATTATGGAACTATTTAAAAATGACTGGTTAATTTAAAATGAGATTAAACACATTCTGGATAAGTCTTGACATCTTTATAAATCATCTGGAACACTTTATGACTGCTTTTGCAATTAAATGTGTGGTGTCCCATCATACATGTACCCAGTGCCCCTATGAGGTGCACACCTTTTCTTTGACACTCGTTTCATTCATCCAATCCAGCTTTGGACTGCTGAATATCTTTGGAAGATTCTGGTTTAAATACACAACGTTGGGTTGGGTTGGATTTAGTCATACATCTTTTAGCCTTACGCTTCTGGATCTTTTGGATATCTTTATATTTACTCATAGAGTGTTTAGACCTCTTTTGGTAGTTATAAATGTCATTAGAACCATTTTGGACACTTTTTGACATCTTTTTGCCAACATTTAGACAACTTTTGTTGATTATGGAACTACTTAAAAATGACTGGTTAATTTAAAATGAGATTAAACACATTCTGGATAAGTTTTGACATCTTTATAAATCATCTGGAACACTTTATGACTGCTTTTGCAATTAAATGTGTGGTGTCCCATCATACATGTACCCAGTGCCCCTATGAGGTGCACACCTTTTCTTTGACACTCGCTTCATTCATCCAATCCAGCTTTGGGCTGCTGAATATCTTTGGAAGATTCTGGTTTAAATATACAACGTTGGGTTGGGTTGGATTTAGTTCTACATTTTTTAGCCTTACGCTTCTGGATCTTTTGGATACCTTTATAGTTGCTCATAGAGTGTTTAGACCTCTTTTGGTAGTTATAAATGTCATTAGAACCATTTTGGACACCTTTTGTCATCTTTTTGCCAACATTTAGACAACTTTTGTTGTTTATGGAACTACTTAAAAATGACTGGTTAATTTAAAATGAGATTAAACACATTCTGGATAAGTTTTGACATCTTTATAAATCATCTGGAACACTTTATGACTGCTTTTGCAATTAAATGTGTGGTGTCCCATCATACATGTACCCAGTGCCCCTATGAGGTGCACACCTTTTTTTTGACACTCGTCTCGTTCATTCAATCTAGCTTTGGGCTGCTGAATATCTTTGGAAGATTCTGGTTTAAATATACAACGTTGGGTTGGGTTGGATTTAGTTCTACATTTTTTAGCCTTACGCTTCTGGATCTTTTGGATACCTTTATAGTTGCTCATAGAGTGTTTAGACCTCTTTTGGTAGTTATAAATGTCATTAGAACCATTTTGGACACCTTTTGTCATCTTTTTGCCAACATTTAGGCAACTTTTGTTGATTATGGAACTACTTAAAAATGACTGGTTAATTTAAAATGAGATTAAACACATTCTGGATAAGTTTTGACATCTTTATAAATCATCTGGAACACTTTATGACTGCTTTTACAATTAAATGTGTGGTGTCCCATCATACATGTACCCAGTGCCCCTATGAGGTGCACACCTTTTCTTTGACACTCGTTTCATTCATCCAATCCAGCGTTAGGCTGCTGAATATCTTTGGAAGATTCTGGTTTAAATATACAACGTTGGGTTGGGTTGGATTTAGTCATACATCTTTTAGCCTTACGCGTCTGGATCTTTTGAATATCTTTATAGTTGCTCATAGAGTGTTTAGACCTCTTTTGGTAGTTATAAATGTCATTAGAACCATTTTGGACACCTTTTGTCATCTTTTTGCCAACATTTAGACAACTTTTGTTGATTATGGAACTACTTAAAAATGACTGGTTAATTTAAAATGAGATTAAACACATTCTGGATAAGTTTTGACATCTTTATAAATCATCTGGAACACTTTATGACTGCTTTTGCAATTAAATGTGTGGTGTCCCATCATACATGTACCCAGTGCCCTTATGAGGTGCACACCTTTTTTTTGACACTCGTCTCGTTCATCCAATCCAGCTTTGGGCTGCTGAATATCTTTGGACGATTCTGGTTTAAATATACAACGTTGGGTTGGGTTGGATTTAGTCATACATCTTTTAGCCTTACGCTTCTGGATCTTTTGGATATCCTTATAGTTGCTCATAGAGTGTTTAGACCTCTTTTGGTAGTTATAAATGTCATTAGAACCATTTTGGACACCTTTTGTCATCTTTTTGCCAACATTTAGACAACTTTTGTTGATTATGGAACTACTTAAAAATGACTGGTTAATTTAAAATGAGATTAAACACATTCTGGATAAGTTTTAACATCTTTATAAATCGTCTGGAACACTTTGTGACTGTTCAAAACGCGTTTGGACACTTTATAACATCTTTATCAATTTTTTGATAAATTGTTTGATTTGGGTTGGGTCAATTTCTTTTTGGTTTTCAGTTGGATTAGATTGGCTTGGGTTTCGTTTCATTTGGAATTGTTATTCAGAAAATGTTTAGACACTCTTTGGTCGTTATAAATGTCATTAGAATTATTTTGAACACTTTTTGACATCTTTAATAATCTCCTGCAACTCATTATAGCTATGTAGCAGCATCTAGACACATTTTTAATTATGGAACTACTTAAAAAGAAAGATTTTGGATACGTTTTAGGATCATTAGAAATCTTCTGGAAGAGTTTATGGCTGTTCAGAAAACGTTTAGACATTTTTCGTTAATTTTGGAACAACTTAGAACGTCATTAGAAAGATTAGTTTTCAATTGAGTTGGGTGAGGTTTAGTTTTCAATTGGGTTGGGTTGTATTTTGGTATGTTTCGGTTGGGTTGGCCTTAGGTTTTAGTTGGATTGGGTTTAATTTGGATTGGCTTGATTTTCGACTCAATTAGGTTGTGTCGAATTTAGGTTGACTTCAGTTGGATGGTATTTGTTTTAATTTTCAGTTGGGTTGAGTTTGGATTGAGTTGGTCTTAAGTTCCAGTTGGATTGGGGTTGGGTTGGGTTGGTTTTGGGACACCTTTAAAATAGGTCTACAATGTTTGTAGGCTGTTCAGAATGCGTTTAGACGCTCTTATAGATGATTAGGAGGATTCTGGACACTTTCGGACATCTTGTTGAGTTGGGTTAGTTTTGGGTTCAATTAGGTTGGGTTGCGTTTAGGTTGGCTTCAGTTTCAGTTAAAATGGATTTTGTTGGAGTTGAATTGGCGTTGATTTCGGTTATATTGGATTGAATGTATATGTAAATATGATTTTTATATTCCAAGACTATCCCAACTCAACCAAACTCTAATTGCATCCCGTTCAGAATACGTTGAGATGTGTTTTAGTAATTATAGGAATCATTTTGTATTTTGTACGGCTTTCATTGGAATCGGCTTGGTAGGGTTAGCTTTGGTTTTAGTAGAGATGGGTTAGTTTTGATTTTCAGTTGAATTGGATTCATTTTAGGTTTCCGTTGGGTTGCGTTGCGGTATGTTTGCGTTGGGTTGGCCTTAGGTTTCAGTTGGATTGAGTCTAGTTTGAATTGGGTCAATTATCGACTCAATTAGGTTGGGTTGGGTTAGGTTAAGCTGACTTCAGTTTCACTTGGAATAGATTTCGTTTGGATTGGCGTTGATTTCGGTTATATTCTGTTGGGTTGGATTGAATGTTTATCTTCCAAATCGGTCCCAAATCTACCTCTATCCTGTTCAGAATACGTTTAGATGATCTTTTATAATTGTAAAGATCACTAAAAAGATACTGAACTCCTTTTGACATCTTTATAAACTAGACACATGAATAAGTTGGATTGAGTTTACTTTGGTTTCAGTTGGGTTGGATTCGCTTTAGATTTAGTTGGATGTCGTTTGGTATAGGTTGGGTTGGATTTGGTCTTCACTTAGATTGGATTTGTTTTAATTATTTAATTATTAATTTTCAGTTGGGTTGAGTTTGAGTTGAGTTGGTCTCAAGTTCCAGTTGGATTGCGGTTGGGTTGGATTGATTTTGAACACCTTTAAAAACTGTCTACAATCTCAACTCGAGAAATAAATCGGCTTGGGTAGAGTTGGTTTTGATTTCTGATGAATTGGGTTGATTTTCAGTTGAGTTGGGTTAGTTTTAGTTCTCTATTGGATTAGGTTTACTTTGGGTTGGGTTGATTTTGGTTTCAGTAAGATTGGGTTGGGTTTAGGTTGGCTTTAGTTTCAGTTAAAATGGATTTGGTTGGAGTTGTATTGGCGTTGATTTCGATTATATTGGATTGGGTTGCGTTTTGGTACGTTTGGGTTGAGTAAGCCTTAGGTTTCAGTTGGATTAGGTTTCAATTGGATTGAAATTGAATTTTACCTCTGTCCTGTTCAGTATGCGTTTAGACACTCTTTTTGACATCTTTATAAACTAGAGGCTGAATCAGTTTGAGTTGCGTCTTGGTATATTTGGGTTGGGTAGACCTTAGGTTTCAGTTGGATTGGGTTTCAATTGGATTGAAATTGAATTTCAATTGAATTTAGTTTGGATTGGCTTGATTTTCGGCTCAATTAAGTTGGGTTGGATTTAGGTTGACTTCAGTTTTAATTGTAATGGATTTGGTTTGGGTTGATTTGGATTGGCGTCAATTTCGGTTGTGTTGGGTTGGATTAGATTAAATGTTTATCTTCCAAGACGATTCCAACCCAACTCAACTTTACCTCTGTCCTGTTCAGAATGCGTTTAGACACTCTTTTTGACATCTTTATAAACTAGAGGCTGAATCAGTTTGAGTTGCGTCTTGGTATATTTGGGTTGGGTAGACCTTAGGTTTCAATTGGATTGAGTTTCAATTGGATTGAAATTGAATTACAATTCAATTTTCAATTTAGTTTGGAGTGGCTTGATTTTCGGCTTGGTTTCAGTTGAGTTGTGTTGACTTTGGTCTTAGTTGAGTTGGGTTAGTTTTCGGTTGGATTAGGTTTAGTTCGGGTTGGGTTGGTTTTGGTTTCAATTAGGTTGGGTTGGGTTTAGGTTGACTTTAGTTTCAGTTGAAATTAGTTTGGTTGGAATTGGATTTACGTTGGTTTCAGTTGCATTAGATTGAATATTTATATTCCAAGACTCTAATTGCAATTGCATCCTGTTCAGAATGCATTTAGACGCTTTTTTATCATTACAGGAATCATTAGGAAGATTCTGAATACATTTTAACATCTTGGCTTGGGTTTGTTTGGCTTTGGTTTCAGTTGGGTTGGGTTGTGTTTTAGGTTTACATTGGGCTGGTTTTACTTTCATTTGGTTTGGGTTTGGATTGGTTTGGTTTTAGTTTCAGTTGGGTTGGGTTGGGTTTCAATTAGGTTGGGTTGGGTTTAGGTTGACTTTAGTTTCAGATGAAATGGGTTTGGTTGAAATTGGATTTACGCTGGTTTCTGTTGCATTAAATTGAATATTTATATTCCAAAACGATCCCAACTCAACCCAACTCTAATTGCAATTGCATCCTGTTCAGAATGCGTTTACGCTTTTTTATCATTACACGAATCATTACGAAGATTCTGAACACATTTTAACATCTTGGCTTGGGTTTGGTTGGCTTTGGTTTCAGTTGGGTTGGAATGGCTTTGGTTTTCAGTTGGGTTGGCTGTAATTTAATTTTCAGTTGGATTGAGTTGAGTTTTAGGTTTAGTTTAATTTACTTTCTGTTGGTTTGAGTTTGGATTGATTTAGTTTCAGTTGAGTTGCGTTTGGGTTGGGTTGTGTTGGGTGTCGATTGGGTTTCGTTTCGGTTGGGTTGGGTTCGGTGTTGATTGTGTTTCATTTCAGTTAGATTGGGTTAGCGTTGATTTTGGTTGGGGTAAATTGTATGTTTATTTTCCAAGATTGTCCAAACTCAACCTAATTTTACCTGTATCCTTATGGAAGTTTTAATAATTGCCCAGAAAAGTCTAGTCATTTTCTGTCTTTCAATTCTCTTCTTTCCTTGCCTTTTCTACAAGGACCAACCTTTTTTCCGTAAACATCTTCTGAAATTTCCATCTTTCTAATAATTCTTGATATAGAATCCGGCGTCTTTCCCGTCTTCGTGATTTCAACCTTCTCATTCATCTCCTTTACATCCACTCTCTTTTCAACACAGCACAGATTTTTCAGCAGATCTCAACCCATCCCAAATAATTCTAATTTTACGTCTAGAACCAGTTTTCAAAGCTTAAAGTAGACCTAGAAGTATTTGTGTTAGATTGTATCTGAATTATTTTTTGTAGCGAATCTGTAAGGGGCGAACAAAACAGCACATACACATCCTCAGAAAGGATAATGTTAACATATTTCGTTTTGGTTCGAACCGAATATGGATCACTCCCCGATGAATACGGCTTATTAAACTTACTCGCCCATAAAAATTTCGACGACGCTTACCCTTTACACGACGGCAAATGGCAATGGGATAATGTTGGACCATTAAACGATCGCCAAGTAATTATATTTAATAATTAATTGATTAATTCATTAAAGAAATTAATTAGATTTTATGTCAATTTTGGGCAAACTGGCGCCACTTCTACAAAGACCAACCCACCCATTTAATCTACAAGTATTACGGATCAGAAATCGCTTTCCATTACGCCTGGTTGGGTTATTACACGATAATGTTACTTCCGGTTTCAATTTTGGGCCTAATCGTGTTTGTTATAAGTCTTTGTCGAATGTTTATCGACGATATGGAAGGAGTTAGAATGTAATTTTTTTATACAAAATAATTAACGATTAATTATTTTTAATTTAAGTAATGATATTTGTAATGATGTAATGGATTTATGCCCACCCTGTGTAAACGCGGCTTGCCTCCCGCAAAAAATTTACAAATTTTGCCGGGAAGCTATGATTACTTATCTCACAGATAATGATTTCAGCATAATATTCGCGTTTGTTATCGTTATTTGGGGTAATTTCGGAAATGGATTTATTATAAAAAAATTTAGATTTTTCGTTCATCTTTTAGCGTCGATTTTTTTGGAGTTATGGCAAAGGATTGAGTACACTTTGCGGTATAGATGGAATTTGCTTAATGTAAAACCCGACATCGACGAACGGTTCTTAAATATACGATTTTATTTTCGAATTAAACGAAGATGTTTCTTTTAGACCCGAATTTAAAGAGCGAACGAGAAATTACGTTCGAATTAACCAATACACCGGAATTAGCGAAACTTATTACCCTCTTAAGTATCAATTGAGACAATACGCGATTTCGGCGTTTTTCTGTTTGATTTGTGTAAGAAAAGAATTTTTTTTAATTATGATTTTTGTGATTAATTTTTTTAGATTTTCTTTTTTGTGGCCACGGTTATGTGTATTCGGGCTACCGTGTATTTTTTTAGATACACCGTGTATTTATCGGAAAGGGAATTTGTGAGGGAATACGGCGAAATTGGTGTTAAAATGTACAGCGGGATGGCAACCGTTATTTTTATTAAACTCTACACTCCGGTAATCAATTCAATTATATTTAATTTAATTTAATTCATTTCATTTTTAGGTCGTCACAAAAATCTCTTTATTTTTAACCGACAAAGAAGTCCATCGTACAAGAAACTCATATTTAAACTCCTTCATCCTAAAGAGTTTTGTAATGTCATTTTTTAACACTTACACAACCCTCTTTTATTACGCCTTCTTTAAGGTAACCCAAAATTATTTTAATTAATCATTTATAACCATCATATCCTTATTAGAATATGAGATATACTCACCCTGGAGATCACGTTTCTTATGATAGCACATTCGGAATAGCGGCCGATGTTTGCCCTCCAGCTCTCGGTTGCACAGCCAGTCTATCAATACATATATTATTTTTAATGTTAAAAAATTACGTGGTGATGTTTATCACGAAAAGCGGAATTGTGCCGTAAGTTGTTTTAAACAACATTAATATTAATTATAAGCACGAAGGCTTTCACGACCGGTGTTAATTGAACTAAAATTAGAACTAACACTAGCACTAACACTAGAACTATCACTTGCCCCTCTTGTATTGGTCACTAAAACGACAAATGGTGATATGGAACTGGGCCCACACCAATAGGTGCTTAGAGGCAACATCACACCATCATCCCCAACAGAAGAGGTCCGTAATTCGCACTTTGTTTCAAAGGGCAGCAAGAATATGTAAAGGAGATAACCTAAAGAAGGAAGAACAGTTTCTACTGAACGTACTACAAAAAAATGCAGGGGGAAGAAGCTGCAGCAAGTACAGAACCAGCTGGTTTCATCTGTCTTCCTTACGTTTCCGGTGTAACGGAACGAATTGCAAGACACCTCAAGAAAAACGACATGAAACGGTCACCAAAATTCGGAATACACTCCCGGTAGCCAAGGACAAGCTACCTCTATTAAAAGGAACTATCGTGGAGTTGTGGGAAGTTTTACGTTATCAATTCGAATGCCGTATCAAGGAACACGAGAGGGATGTGAGGCTGAGGAAGATTCAATTACAGAACATTGCCATTCAGAGGGACACCGAATAAACTTCGACAAAACAAAGGTTCTAGCTAGGAATAATAAATATCATCAACGGCTTACAAGAGAAGTTATAGAAATCCACCGACATAAAAACAACGTCAACAGAGAAGATGGCTGGAAACTCAGCAGAACATGGAAGTAGTGGTGAAGACGAACACGACTCCCAATATAAGTTCTATTTAAAAAAATTAAGTTGAATACGGGCCTGGAATAGTGAAACACCCTGTATAGCTATAGAAATTGCGTCTATATACTGAAAGGGGTGATTCTACGTCTGAAACCATGAAGAATGTTTATACAAGTCCGTTAAAGATGGCATTCAGAAAGTTGTATTTTAGCGATTTCTTAAAAACGGGAAGATTTAGAACAGTGAAGTTTGGTTTGCACTAGCACTTTAAAGGGGCAGCCATCGAATCTCCATTGTCGCCGATTATAGCTAATTTCTACATGGAATTATTCGAAGAAAATGCATTGAAGAAGAGCCACTGGAAATCAAACCTATGGCTCCGATATGCGGACGATATTTTATTTATTTATTTATTTATTTATTCGGGATACGAACAGGGTTTCCCCCACAATAGTATCCTCTAACAGAATACAATCAGTAACAACATAAATGAAATCAGTAAATTAACAGTAAATTAACAACCAAACAATTTCACATAAAAATCTGGTAACAGTAAAAATAATTAACAAACTCTAGATAAAGTAAAATAAAAAATAGCGTTCTCAGTTAATAATACGAGCCAGATTGAACACGAATATATTCAATGACATATTGTCAAACTTAATACACTCTTGCGGAAGTACGTCAACGAAGAATTAAAAATATCGCACGTTGAGCAATGACGATTATAACAATGCATCAGTCGCGGTAAAGGTGAGTTGTAATAATAATTAGTAGTAGAAGCAGGCAATCGGAAAAGACATTGATCTCGAGTGGGATAACTGGGAATCAAAAAAGGAATGTGTCTCAGAAGCTCAGGCGAGTCAACGAAGCCGTTCGTTAGCCTGAACAAAAACATCAAGTCAGCAGCAGTACGACGTCCACGCAGTGTACGAAGGCCAAATACAGTGCACCTCTGCTCGTAGGAACAATAAGGCAATGCGAATTTGTGAGCCAGATATCTCACAAATCTGACCTGCAAGGCCTCAATGCGATCAATGTACACAGCATATGCAGGATTCCAAACAACTGAAGCAAAACTAAGAATGCTGTTCACATAAGCCATGTACAAAGATTTGATGCACTGTAGATTGGTAAATGGTTTTGACAACCTAATAATAAAACCTAGGCTTCTGTTCGCCCTGCTAATTAATTCCTCTACATGATAGAAGAATAATAGCTTGG
The DNA here is from genome assembly GCA_036711965.1 of Onthophagus sagittarius. Taxonomy (NCBI): domain Eukaryota; kingdom Metazoa; phylum Arthropoda; class Insecta; order Coleoptera; family Scarabaeidae; genus Onthophagus; species Onthophagus sagittarius. The sequence goes on along the minus strand of JASERS010000010.1, from coordinate 15,898,501 downwards.
AATCTAGCACTAAGCCCAGGTCCTTTACTTTAGACGACACACTTAAGGGACCAGGACCAAGGCTGTAGTTACGATTTATAGTGTATCTCTTTCTGGTGAAAGTTATTTGACTGCATTTACCATAGTTTATAAAGAGATAATTATTAGTACAGTAGGTTTGTAAACGGTTTAAATCCATTTGAAGTTTATCGCAATCAGAAGAAGATTCAATCTTGGAAAATATTTTACAATCATCTGCATACAGTAAAAAAAATTACTATGGTGAAAGCAGTCATAGATGTCATTTATGTAAGCCACAAATAGAACCGGACCCAAGTGACTACCCTGAGGCACTCCTGAGGTGACTGGAAAAAAGTTAGATAAGTAATTATTAATTTTTATAGCCTGGCTCCTATCAGATATATAAGATACTAACCACATTAATAACCCATCAGTCAAGTCAAATCTATGTAATTTAGTCAGAAGTACCTCGTGATGCAACCTGTCAAAAGCCTTACTGAAATCGGTGTAAACCGCGTCGACCTGATGATTTTCGTTCAGACAAGCTTGAATGTAGTTTACATAGGATACGAGATTGGATTCCACAGATCGGCCACGGATAAAACCATGTTGCTGCTGGATAAGAAAAGGTTGAATTGAACGGTATATTTTATCATAAACAATTTTTTCGAAAACCTTAGATAAAATGGAGAGAATAGAAATTGGACGGTAATTTGAGACACAATTTCTATTTCCACTCTTATAGATGGGAAGTACAAATGCTTTTTTCCACTCTAATGGAAATACTGATTGCGCCAATGATTGACTAAAGATTATAAAGAGCGGTTTAGCCAGTTCAGAGGCGCATGTCTTTAGGAAAATACCTGGCAATCCGTCAGGACCCGAATTCATCTTTTTATCAATGCTAGTGAGGCTCTGCGCTACATCTTCGATTGAGAACCATGGCTGAAAAATGGAGGATATAGTAGAACGTGGGTGTTGTTGGAGTCTGCCGTCAACAAATACCGAACTAAAGAAAGAAACTGGTTATATGTTATATATGTTAGAGTTATGGCAACAAGAATTCTTAGAACACTTTAACACTCAACATCCCATGACCCTTTCTTGATGTATTGATCACTAGGATGACAAGTGGTGACATAGAACTTGGGGTGTATTGGAAACATCATCATCTCCAACAGAAGAGGTCCGTTATCCGTACTTTGTTTGAAAGAACAACAACATACGGAATACATGCGATACGGAATACATTCCTAATAGCTAAGAAGTCTACCGGCTTTCGTATAGTTGTGGCAAGTTTTGTGTTGGCCATCGAATACCGCATCAAAGAGCATAAAAGGGATGTGAGGTGGAAGAAGATACAACAGTCGGCGATTGCAGAACATTCCCATTCAGAGAGATACCGAATAGGCTTCGACAAAACAAAAGTACTGGCTGAAACTAATAAATATCACCAAAGGGACTGACAAGAGAAGCCATAGAAATCCACCGACATAAAAACAACGTCAACAGAGAAGATGGCTGGGAACTTAGCAAAACATGGAAGATGGTGGTGAAGACGAATACGACTCCCAAACCGGACGCAACGCAGTAATTAGCTTGTAATCAATATAAATTAATTATTAATTAGTCGACCTATATATAGTTTTACGATCCCCGGTTTTTGTCAGTTAGAACCAGTTTCTGAAGAAGGTTGCAACATGGCATCTGAAACGTGAAAAATTTTTCAAAAAACGCACAGCAAAAGCCGAAAGTTTCTAGTTTTAGATTTAGTGTTAGTCCCAGTGATAGTTCTAGTGATAATTCTAGTGTTAGTTCTAATTTTAGTTCAATTAATATAAATTATTTTTCCTCCTTTTAGTTTGCTGTATAATTATTTTAAACGCTTAAGAAACATCCGCGCCCTCAAAAAAAAAGACCAAGATTGGACGAAACAACACTTACCCCAATGGGAACTCGACTACGAGCTAATAAAACCATCCCAAATGTTCTTCTTAGAAAGTTTCACATCATCAGGTTTAAAAAAAAAAAATTAAATTAATGAACTAAATTTAAATTTAGTTTTAGAGTTTGGGGCTGTTACTTTATTCGTGGCCTCCTTACCTTTATTACCCCTCCTCGCCTTAATCAACAACATAATCAATTTGAGATTATCATCAACGACCTTAACCCGAAGAATTAGACGAAATATCCCATCAAGAGTTAACGGATTAGGAGCTTGGAACACAGTCCTACTTGTTTTAACAAGAATCAGTTTTGTGATAAGCGTAAGGAAACTAACCCACAAATTTAATTAATCAATTTAATTCAAAACTTTAGGGTTGCATAATAGCTTTCACAACGATTTTTGTGCATAGAATCACCTACATCATCGAAAAAGGGAATTACACCGGCTTCGTATCTGATACAATCTCAACATTTTTAATCGACGACTTCAACACGCAAGTTCGTTCAAACATTATTAAACATTTTCCGAATTTAACCGCGTGTTATTACCCGGGGTTAAGAAAACATTATAACGATACGAGTAAATATGAATTATCCGATAGATATTATCAAATATTAGCGTACGAATTGCTCTGTTTGGTCGTTTTTGTGGTATATGATACGTTTAAATGTATCGAATTAATTTAATTGACGTGTGACGTTTTTTAGCACTTAGCTTTTTTCTTCACTAATTTACTCACTATTTTAATACCAAAACAACCCGAATTAATCAAGGAATCGATTCAATATGAAGAGCATAAATGGAAAATGGAAAATTTGAATAAAACGGAAGAATTTTTACATAACTATAGTGTGGGTAGTTTGTAACATAGTATGAGTAAATAAAAATGTTACAAAAATAATAATATTAATATGCGTAATTACATAAAAATCCAAGAACCCTGGGTTATCAAATCCAGGGTATGCGGACTCAGTGGTTTAAGCGATTCTATTTTCAGCTATCCCATTTCATGAAAAAGCAATTTCCGTACCCAAGAGACATGGCACAACTGTAAACCTTATTGAAGACATTCTACTAGCTTCCGTCTTCCTGCCCATTCCCTTCCTCTACCAAATAGATTGATGCAACTGGTTGTAGCCGCTTGGACTGGTAAACGGAACCTTGTTATATGAACTCTATGACTTGGGGATGAGCGATTAACAAATCTAGAGGTAAGGCCCTTTTAGATTATATTTGTAGCTATAACCTAAGCATACTCAACCGAGGCACAAATCCAAACTTTGTGACTACCAAATGTCAATTTATCATCGATATCACTTTGGCCTCCATGGGCATCTCGCCTTCAGTCTACAATTAATAATACCTAAATTCAGAGAGGACCCCCCCATTAATTCCTAATTCTAAAATTAAAAACTGACCTTAATGATAATAGCTAAACGCTAAACTAAAGAAATACAAAACTGTTTTCTTCAAATCTGGATGTTTTGGTAACAAACTCCCATAAAAATTGAGTTAGAACAGAAAATTACATAAAGAAATTAAAAAGAAAGAATAATAAAAACTAATTTTATAAAAGTTATTACTTATTGACTCTTGAGTCAATATATATTCAAATCTGACTTTTGAGTGCATTATTTGGTTCCAAACTTGAAATTTTCACCCTAAAATCCGCTCATATTCTAGTCGATTCTTGTACCTGTTTTTCATGAAGCACATGGAAGAAAATCCTTGCTCACGCCGATATGTGGTTAAAAATAAAAGGATCTTTTTTGCAATTAATGCAAACCGTCATTAAAAATGTTTTTCCTTCTTACCACATCTAGACAAGTCCCCAAGCTGATTTTGCTCTTTTTCTGTGAGAACTTGGATATTTTCTATTCTTTGACAGCTGAAGGGATTTCGAATCCAACTATCGTTTGGGTCAAGTTCTGTGAAGTACTCCCTAAAAGTAGTGGTTAGGCTGCGTAGATCTTAATTTGGTCAGGCAACCTCTCCTCTGAAGGCTCCAAGAATTATTTCATCAATCCTTCAATCCAATTCAATCCTTGCTATCCAGATTTTGACTATAGCACTAATCTTTGAACATGTCAACATTTTTTTTTCTTGCAAACTCAAGTTTAACACATTCAAGTGTTCAAACTCATCAGATAAGTAGGTAACTGAGCAAAGCCAAGAAAAGTTATGTGCCAAGAAGGAAGACACGAACTTCGTCTTTAAGTTCAAAACATCTTGAGAAATCCATCTTACTTCCGTATGAATAAGAAGCTGTCCATACTCACTGCCAATCTCTTTGTACAACAAAGAAAATTAGCGGTGTGTGACCTTAACAATTACATTGAAATTTAGTAACAATAATTTCGAGCATGTGAGCACTTTAAAAAATGAATTAAAATACAAATTTAAATTTCAGATTTATTATTAACTAACAGCCTTTTCTCTAAAAATTGAACATTTAATAATAATCATTAAACCCGGTCGTGTTTCCTTTAAACGTATTCGAGGTGAAAGAAAACGCTGAAATCCCCGAAACGAAAACGCAACCTTTGAGATGTTAAAGAAGAAAAAGGCGATTAATTTCCATCAAAGAGTATGCCCAATTTGCCATCTCACCCCGAATTATAAAGAGTGGGCTAAAACTAACGAAACTAAACAACTTCCTTGTAGGGTTACATTTTGTGTGTTCAAAATTACCACATGATGATGTTGGACAATGCCTTTTTAGTTCATAAACCGGGCATTAAAGTTTATCATCGAGATCCGAAACGACAAGCTCATATAGCAAAAACGAACGTTCTCATTCGAAAAGTGATCAGGAAGGAATTGGAGATTTTATTCGGTGCAAAACGGGGTTGTCATGTATAATTTAATAAATAAAACGCTTTTCCAGGACTGTTCATTTTATATAAAATACTGAAAAAATTCCATTTAAGCTCAGCAGCTTATATCTCAAGAACTAAGTGAGATATTTTCAAATTGACTTCACTTTTAGAAAGTAGGTGCTCCAATTAGTAATTGAATGTAATTTCATATCAATTTTTCATAAAATCGATTTTCCAGGAATTTTTAAATTTATACAAAATATCGGAAGAATCCCTATTAAGTTCAGCAGTTCATATCTCAAGAACTAAATGAGATACACGCTTTACGGACTTTCAGTTAAACTTATATAATTATAATCACTATCAAGGTGGTAATTAAAAAATAATAATAACCTAAAAAATAAATATTAATTTAAAAACTTAATTACCATCTTGGGATCTGGAAACAGAAGACATTAAAATATCCGTGGAAGTTGTATTCTTGGTGCTTTCCCCATCCAAAGGGCTATACTTCAATTTACTCCAACAATCCAACCAAAACGTTTTGGCATCCGAGTCAAAAACGACCGCAAACACAAAAATAACAAATCCCTGTAAGGGTGACAAAATCACAAACGTGTAAATCAACGTTAATTGAACCCACAGCGTTTGAACCGCGTGAGAAAGAACGCTAAAAATCCAGGTTAATCCCAACATAAAGAACAACATCACAGCTAACTTAACCTGCAAGATTTTTTGCTTCCTATCTCTCGAAATGCTCCCGGAAATTTTGAACATAACTAAAATAAAAATTATTAAATTTGCGATGAGAATTGACGCAACGGGGATTAATAAGAAATAAATAAACGCTTCGGATTTTGGGTAACAAAAATTAACATTTCCCGAGTTATAATAATCGGGGAAAACCCCCGCCGAAATTCCGACTATAACAATCGGGATTGAGAAAGCGATGAAAGAGGTGATTAAAACATTCCTCGATTTATTTCTGCTAGTTAAAACAGTCACAAAATTTTCGAATTGCATCCTAGCGATTAAAAACATCACAACGAATTTCACTAAAACTAAATAATGCATGATAACCCCAAAAAATTTGCAAAATAAACCATCATCAATACTAATTATGTCATTTAAAAAGATTAAAATAATTTCTAATGAAATTACAGCCGAAATTTGAATCGTATTGATTCGTCTTTTGTGCCATTTTTTGATGAAGAAGCAAGTTATAAATATCATAATTAATCCCATCAGCGAAAACGAACATAAAATCGTACTAATTATTTGCAAAATGATTTGATTCGTCTCCGATAAATTCTCGAAAATTCTATCAGAAATTCCTAACAAAACAAACGCACTTAAATGATTCGTCCTACACTCAACGAGATCATCACTTAACCTAATCGTTTCAACACCCTCAATCGACCAATTTCCAACTTCACCCTCAATCTTCCAAAAGGAACAATTTACTTCAATGGAAGGATCGACGCGTAAATACAGGCTAATCGTATCGTTTAAGATTTTCGTTACACCCAAAACTTTTAAGTCGACGATATCGCTAACGACGTTTCCTTCAAGAAATAAATTGTTCGATTTAAAAGTCGTCAATGTTAAAGTATTTAGGATATTAACCGGGATTTTTACGGCGACATGATTAAAATTAACGTTGGAGTAATCTTCTTTTGAATTCATTTGAGGCTCGATTAACTCAAACGCGATGTTTGTTAAATTAATCGAATACGAAGTCGATTCTTTCGATAAACCGATTACGAAGGTATCGGTGGATTTGATGATTTTATCGGTTGAGCCGAAATTTCGGGCCGTTTTTAATACGGATTGATTCGCATTAAGCAAATTATTTATTATATTGAAGAAGGCGTCTTTATGCTTCGTTTCTGCAGGGTGATATGATGCGTTCTCTAAAATACCCGCTGTTAATTCAACGTCTAATTCCGTTAAAGTTGCGGCTTGATTCGCGATGAAGTCTGATACATTGATTAACGTATTCGATGAAAATTGGTTATGCGCCGAACTCAAAAACATGGTTAAATTTGATAAATTCGGGTGATCACAAGGATTGTAAATTTCTGACCAAGTCGGAATTCCGTTGATTAATTCGCATCTCCTTTTGGCGAAGGTTCCGTCGTCGTTTCTGCACGGATTCACGCAAGGAAAAACGAATCTTTCGCTTACGGATGATCGACACCAAGTTTGGTTTAGTAATCCGTGTGTTATTGTTTGAAAACAAACGTTTGGGATATCTTGTAGTTCGTCCATTTCACTCGTGGAGTCGTTTTGGTAATATTCCTCGGAGGAATTCTAAAAATTAATTTGGTTTATATGATTAATTCGTTGATGGGAAGATTTACTTACATCGGCTCCACAAAATTGGGATATAATATTCGTGGATGTAAAAATAATAAGAATAATATTCGGTAATTTAGAAGTATGACACCGCATGTTGATTCATCGGCTGCGGGTTTAAAAATGATGATAAATGGATGATAAGATGTTATCGTAATCGGGCTTTTTTATTTGTAATCGTAAATAAAATAGTAATCCATTCATGATCCGGTTATCTACTTCCTTATTGTTTTGGAAGAGTTTTCGTCATATTCTTTTTGAAATATATCAAATTTAAGACTATAATAAATCACAACGACTGGGAAATTTTTAAATTAAAAAGATTAAGATAAGGCTTTAAACACTACTAGATCGACCATAATGCATTATTTCAGGTTCTCTCTTCCCTGCTTCTTCCTTTAAGACCTTTCAGTCCTTATTCGTAGGTTTGAATCTCTCCACTTCATATTCACGCGATAAGCGTGATTCCGGGATGAAATATTGATCGATTCGGACTCTCTCGTTCTTCTGCTGCTTTTTCCCTTTCCCTCTTCTTCAGCTTGTTCATCTTCCTAAGTATTAACTAGATCTATTAACAAAATCAGTATGTTCTTGCTATCTTCTATATCATTCTGTTAATGATCAATTCCTGTTAGTTCGGAAGAATCTTCACTTTAAAAAGTAGATGCTCCAATTAGTAATTGAAAGTAATTTCATATCAATTTTTCAAAAAATCGATTTTTCAGGAATTTTTAAATTTATACAAAATATCGGAAGAATCCCAATTAAGTTCAGCAGTTTATATCTCAAGAACTAAGTGAGATATTTTCAAATTGACTTCACTTTTAGAAAGTAGATGCTCCAATTAGTAATTGAAAGTAATTTCATAACAATTTTTCAAAAAATCGATTTTTCAGGAATTTTTAAATTTATGCAAAATATCGGAAGAATCCCAATTAAGTTCAGCAGTTTATATCTCAAGAACTAAGTGAGATATTTTGAAATTGACCTCACTTTTAGAAAGTAGATGTTTCAATTAGTAATTGAAAGTAATTTCATAACAATTTTTCAAAAAATCGATTTTTCAGGAACTTTTAAATTTATACAAAATATCGGAAGAATCCCTATTAAGTTTAGCAGTTTATATCTCAAGAACTAAGTGAGATATTTTCAAACTGACTTCACTTTTAGAAAGTAGAGGCTCCAATTAGTAATTGAAAGTAATTTCATAACAATTTATCAAAAAATCCATTTTTTTAAGGAACTTTTAAATTGATACAAAATATCGGAAGAATCCTTATTAACTTTAACAGTTTATATCTCAAGAACTAAGTGAGATATTTTCAAATTGACTTCACTTTTAGAATGTAGATGCTGCAATTAGTAATTGAAAGTAATTTCATAACAATTTTTCAAAAAATCGATTTTTCAGCAACTTTTAAATTTATACAAAATATCGGAAGAATCCTTATTAACTTCAGCAGTTTATATCTCAAGAACTAAGTGAGATATTTTCAAATTGACTTCACTTTTAGAAAGTAGATGCTCCAATTAGTAATTGAAAATAATTTCATAACAATTTTTCAAAAAATCGATTTTTCAGGAACTTTTAAATTTATACAAAATATCGGAAGAATCCCAATTAAGTTCAGCAGTTTATATCTCAAGAACTAAGTGAGATATTTTCAAATTGACTTCACTTTTAGAAAGTAGATGCTCCAATTAGTAATTGAAAGTAATTTCATAACAATTTTTCAAAAAATCGATTTTTCAGGAACTTTTAAATTTATACAAAATATCGGAAGAATCCCAATTAAGTTCAGCAGTTTATATCTCAAGAACTAAGTGAGATATTTTCAAATTGACTTCACTTTTAGAAAGTAGATGCTCCAATTAGTAATTGAAAGTAATTTCATAACAATTTTTCAAAAAATCGATTTTTCAGGAACTTTTAAATTTATACAAAATATCGGAAGAATCCCAATTAAGTTCAGCAGTTTATATCTCAAGAACTAAGTGAGATATTTTCAAACTGACTTCACTTTTAGAAAGTAGAGGCTCCAATTAGTAATTGGAAGTAATTTCATAACAATTTTTCAAAAAATCGATTTTTCAGGAATTTTTGAATTTATATGAAATATCGGAAGAGTCCCTATTAAGTTTAGCAGTTTATATCTCAAGAACTAAGTGAGATATTTTCAAATTGACTTCACTTTTAGAAAGTAGATGCTCCAATTAGTAATTGAAAGTAATTTCATATCAATTTTTTAAAGAATCGATTTTTCAGGAATTTTTAAATTTATGCAAAATATCGGAAGAATCCCAATTAAGTTCAGCAGTTTATATCTCAAGAACTAAGTGAGATATTTTCAAATTGACTTCACTTTCAGGAAGTAGATGCTCCAATTAGTAATTGAAAGTAATTTTATATCAATTTTTCAAAAAATCGATTTTTCAGGAATTTTTAAATTTATACAAAATATCGCAAGAATCCCTATTAAGTTTAGCAGTTTATATCTCAAGAACTAAGTGAGATATTTTCAAATTGACCTCACTTTTAGAAAGTAGATGCTTCAATTAGTAATTGAAAGTAATTTCATAACAATTTTTCAGAAAATCGATTTTTCAGGAACTTTTAAATTTATACAAAATATCGGAAGAATCCCAATTAAGTTCAGCAGTTTATATCTCAAGAACCAAGTGAGATATTTTCAAACTGACTTCACTTTTAGAAAGTAGAGGCTCCAATTAGTAATTGAAAGTAATTTCATAACAATTTTTCAAAAAATCGATTTTTCAGGAATTTTTGAATTTATATAAAATATCGGAAGAGTCCCTATTAAGTTTAGCAGTTTATATCTCAAGAACTAAGTGAGATATTTTCAAATTGATTTCACTTTTAGAAAGTAGATGCTCCAATTAGTAATTGAAAGTAATTTCATATCAATTTTTTAAAGAATCGATTTTTCAGGAATTTTTAAATTTATGCAAAATATCGGAAGAATCCCAATTAAGTTCAGCAGTTTATATCTCAAGAACTAAGTGAGATATTTTCAAATTGACTTCACTTTTAGAAAGTAGATGCTCCAATTAGTAATTGAAAGTAATTTCATAACAATTTTTCAAAAAATCGATTTTTCAGGAATTTTTAAATTAATTTCAGCAGTTTATATTGAAAATTCAGTCTTTCCTTCAGAATGGAAAAAAGCCTTTATAATTCCAGTCTTTTAGGCCCATTACTACCATCTTTCAGTTAAAGTTATCTTATAGATAAACCCATCTACTAGCCAATCAGAGCGCGTAAAATAGCCGTAACCATGGTAATAATCCCTTAGATAGCTTAACCAGAAGATGGTAGTAACGAGCCTAAATCGGGTAATAGACACTTTGTGTCCAACTATCGTCCAATTTCCCTATTATCTATTGTTTCGAAGATCCTTGAAAAATTAATTTATGAAAACCTATATAGCTATCTTCGACCTGCTATAATCCCTCAACAACACGGTTTTATACGTGGGCGGTCAGTGGAGACAAATCTGGTTGAATTTGTTCAGTATATTCAAAATTCTATGAATGATAACTCTCAGGTGGATGCTATCTATACTGCGAAATGTAGTTTCCGAAATGTAGTTTGTCCGCAGCGTAATCTATCTTACCGGGATTTCAAACATGTTAACCTTCAAGAACTCAACTCTGATGCGCTGAGGATAGACTGGAAACCGTTATATCTTATGACGGACATTGATGCGAAAGTTAATTACTTTAATAACAAAGTAACATGTTTGTGTGACAAACATGCTCCGATAAGGCAAAGGAGAGTAAAATATTTTCCCGCCCCCTGATTAACTAATGATATTAGGGGTCTCATGAGCGAACGTAATAAAGCAAAAGCGTTGTACAGACGTAACCCGTCAGTAAATAACTACAACTGTTATCGATCTCTGCGTAACAGGTGCAATCACAAATGCAAAAATGCTAAAAAAAATGTTTTTATTGGAAATTATCTTTGTCGACACCACCTACTTTCTGGAAGACCTTGCGATCTCTTGGCGTTACTGACTGCAAACTCACGCAATCATTAAGCTTGACACTATTCAGAAAGCTACCTTATCTCAAATCATTCATGCATCAGGAAATGTGAGCATGGATGATACTCGTAGTTTTTCATTAACTATGGTTGACTCGGAGGTTGTTCGTGATGCTCTCACTCAAACCCGCTCTACTTGCTGTGGTGCTGACCTTATTTGTCTAAAACAAATTTTGCCAATATTGGATTCTGTTGTGCCTCCGCTGACCCATATTTTTAACTTCTCTTTTGTTCCCATCTATATGGAAACATGCTCAGGTTGTCCCCATTCCCAAATTGAAGACTCCAATTTTGACTAGCGACTATCGTCCTATTTCAATCCTTCCTATTTTGTCAAAGGTTCTGGTGCGTATTGTATACACCCAGGTTTATGATTTTCTTCAGGATTATGAAGATTATGGATGATATAAGACTTGCCCGTGATAATCGTCGTATCACTATTTTGGTTCTACTTGATTTCAGCAAAGCCTTTGACTCTGTCGATTATGATCTTCTTCTTTCTATACTTTCATCTATTGGTTTTTCTTCCCCGAGTCTTTCATGGTTTCAATCATATCTTTCGAATCGCACACTGTGTGTCCGTGCCAATTCAACCTTTTAAAATCGCTTTGAGCTTTCTTGTGGTGTGCCCCAAGGCAGTGTTCTCGGTTCGTTGCTGTTTTCTATCTTCATTGATAGTGTCACCAAGGTTATTTCTTCAAATTTTCAACTTTACGGGGATGATCTGCAGATTTATACCGATACATCAGTTGATGACTTTCCTCAAGCTATTGAGCAAATTAATAATGATCTTGCTAGAGTATCTGGGTGGTCTAAACTATACGGTTTGAAACTCAATGTTAATAAGACCCAAGCCATAATTTTTGGTACAAATGCGGAACAGGGGTAGTAAAGAATTGCGAAATATCAGATATCTGTATATAGTTCCCAACGAAATTCCCCATCGTGTTCATTACCAGGAATAGAAACTCGTCCAAATGGCCCGTTTTTCTTTCTAATCGAGCTATAATAAACGTAATTATAAATATAAATTAAAAGTAAAAATTTTTTTCAAATTTGATTTCTATAAAAGAATCAAAATTGATGAAGATTTTATACTTTTTTTTTTGAATATCCTCCGTATTTTTAAAGATAACGATATGATCTATATGTTAAATTGAAGCTAAAACATTCTAATTTATGATGTGGTATAAAAACTATCAAAAATGCATTAACATTAAGCTTTCACACATTCATATCATCTGTATTTTTAAAGATAACGATATAATCCATATGTTAAATTAAAGGTAAACATTATAGTTTATGAAATGATATAAAAACTATATGATGATGTTAATAAAATTTTCAGAGAAAGCTTATTAAAGAGGAAACTGTCAAGTGTGGAATAACATTACATTTAAAAAAATCATATCATCAGTACTTTTAAAGGTAACGATATGAACTATATGACAAATTGAAGCTTAAATATTCTAGATTATGACATTATATAAAAACTATATGAAATTTTCAGAAAATTTCCAGAAAACATTATTAAAGAGGAAACTATCAAATATATCTTTATACATAACGATATGATCTATATGTTAAATTGAAGCTTAAACATTTTAGTTTATGATATGATATAAAAACTACATGATAATATTAATAAAATTTCCAGAAAAAAATATTAAAAAGGAATCTATCAAATAAGTAATAACATCAAACTTTGAAAAGGTCATATTATCTGTATCTTTAAAGAAAACAATATGATAATATGATTATTAAAATTTAGAAAATTGTAAATTAATAATTATAATAAATTTAGTAATTTATAAATTTAGTAAATTGAAGTTTAAATATGTCATTTTATGATATGATATTAAAAAAACTGTGTCATAATATTCTTGAACTTTCAAATATAAAAGTGAAATGATGACACCGGAAACTGAACCTAGTTTTTATTATGCTTCGAAGTGAAATATAGTTGAGGAGATGATTAAAGAGATAGTTGAAATCAAGGAAAAGGAGAAAATCTTCCTTATGATATGCGTGGAGAGCTGATCAATGGAAATGAAAGAGGCAGGGAAGAACAAACTGATGAGGAGAGAGGCTATTATATCTTCTCCCATCGGTTCTAGATACTGGACGAGAGTCCGACTCAAAATAGGGCTGGCCTTAGAGATAACGAATTTCTAGATATAGAAGAACTGGATGACAATCAAGTATACCATTGTAAAGATGAAGAACCACCAATCATTTCCTTTTCTTGCTGCAAAATGACGCAAAATATGTAATTAAAAATTTAATCTCAAACACTTCACCTAGGACATGATTGATGGAAAGGTTTCAAAAGTCGTCATTGGTTATTTTTGAAAAACTTTTATGAAAGATTTTTATAAAAAATTGTAGGCAATTGTAGAAGAGGAACAACTAAATGAGAAGCCTCATAACATATAGAATTGTGACGAGTCTGGAGTTAGTACTGATCTTGGCTCGACAAAAGTGGTTTGTCAGAAAGGAATCTGGACAGAGAGAGATTTACAGGAGGCAATGGTTGTAGTACAACCCTAGTTTTGGCATGTGTCAACGCTGTTGGTGAATATTTACCTTCCGTAATAATACATCAAGATAACAGAATGAATAATGAAGTTTGTCCAAACACCGCTTACTTTATTATAAAAAATCGATGGATAACTGAAGTCGCATTTTTGTCGTGGTTTCAAAACTGTTCTTAAAAATTGTTGCTTATGTTAAGATAGAAGGGGACAGGGATGATCAAACCGATGAGAAGAGAGGCTACTATATCCTCTCCCATCGATTCTAGATGATATTGGACGAGAGTCTGAGTTGTCAGCTCAAGAGAGGGCTGGCCTTAGAGATGACGAATTGCTAGATATAGAAGAACCGGATGACAATCAAGTATATCATTGTAAAGATGCTTTTAACTAAGAGATGTGTTTGTTTTTACTTATTTTCTTGAGTCAAAAATAGGAGTTTTGAGGAAACAGACCAACAAAAGGAAGATAGCGAAAGAATAGACTAGAAATGTAAAAGTTAAGTCAACTGAGATGGAGACCGAGGAAAGAGATTTTTAATGAGTTCCAACTCCACTCTATCTGGCTGTTCAAGATCGGCCGAAAGATTTTTCCTGACTTAGTAAAAAAAATTTCCGAAGGGAAGGACGCTGATAAGACAGGGAAGATGCAATGAAAGATATGGAGACATAATTATGGGGAGGCTTTCAAAATACCTTGTGAAAGAAGAAAGTGCAGAAAAGAAAGAGCTGGTGTTTGCAGCACATCTGATTAAGGCAAAAAAGTCCCTTCTATACCAAACAGAACGTTCTGAGTTTGAAGTAAACTACGACTGATTCGTATGCTTCTATAATTTCAAGACAAAGCAACTTTGGATATAGATATCTTAACTTAAATCGACCTATTTTGAGCCAATAAATCTGTGGTTTCCCGTTATACCTGCATTTAAACATTCTAATTTATGACATTATATAAAAACTGTATGGAATTTTCAGAAAATTTCCCGAAAACATTATTAAAGAAGAAACTGTCAAATATGCAATAACATTAAACTTTCAAAAAATTGTATCATCTGTATCTTTATACATAACGATATGATCTATATGTTAAATTGAAGCTTAAACATTTTAGTTTGTGATATGATATAAGAACTACATGATAATATTAATAAAATTTCCAGAAAAAAATATTAAAAAAGAAACTATCAAATAAGTAACAACATTAAACTTTGAAAAGGTCATATCTGTATTTCTAAAGATAACAATATGATAATAATATGATATGAAACAATCAAATACATAATAACATTAAACATTCAAAAACTTATGTCATCCGTATTTTTAAAAGTAACGATATGATCTGTATGATAAATTGAAGCTTAAATATGCTTTTTTATGATATGATGTATAAATTGTATGATAATATTCTTGAACTTTCAAATATAAAAGTGAAATGATGACACAGGAAAACGGTACCTGGTTTTTATTATGCTTGACTACTTTTGCTAGCTCGCAGCTTCTACTTGGTGATACCGTCATTAAATTTTCGGATGTAGTTAAGAATCTTGGAGTTATGATGGACTCTGCATTGTCTTGGCGCCCTCAGGTTCAGGCTATTTGTAAGAGGGTTTACTCCTGTTTTCACTCCCTTCGTAAATTTAAGTGTTTTCTTCCTTCTTACGTTCGACGCAACCTCTGTTATTCGCTCATTTTTCCACATCTTGATTATGCGGATACGGTTTATACTGACCTGTCGATATCCTTATGTAATAAACTCCAGAGACTACAAAATAATTGCATACGTTTTATATTCGATCTTGGAAAATATTGTCATATTACTCCTTACCGCAATAACTTACATTTGCTTACGAACGTAAACCGTCGGTCCTTCCGTGTGTTAACAAGTCTCTATAAGATTATTCATACCCAAAGTCCACAATACTTGTTTAATAATCTTAAATTCCTATCGTCACACGAGCGTCCTACTCGTTCACAATCAGACTTAATACTTCTGTTCCCAATACATCATACGAATATATACCATGGGTCGTTTACGTTGTGCGCTGCGCCATATCCCTCTGGAATGGTCTCCTCATAGATATTAGAAACGCTCCAACCCTCATCTTTCAAGACTTGTCTTACACATTTCCTCTTCTCCCATCAAATTGCGATATTATTACAATTTACTTCCTTTTCTTCTGAGCTTCTTCTTTTCTACTTTCTTTCCTATACTCCTTATTCACCTTCTTTCTCTTCTGTTTTGTTACTGTGTGAATTTCTTATTGTTTTCTTTTTTCCTTTTTGTTGTCTTGTCGTTTATTGTTTTGCCGCATTAGTTAATTAATTACTATTCTGTACATCTGGTGGTATCATTCTAATTTAGTTTAGACTGGGTCGATTGGAAGATATCGATATCGATTCCGTTAGTCAAAATTGAAAATTGAGTTTATAAGTAATTAATTGTAATTTTTTTTACTATTATTAGTTATTTTACTGATAATTATAACAATGTACATTTTTTCCCTTTCTACTTGTCTTCCTCTCTTTTTTTTTTGACAATAAAGATTTATTTGAATTTGAATAACGTTCTTATGACAAAGCTGAAAAAATTCAACTTATCTAACGGGTCGTTTCTTTGGATTTCGTCCTATATATCTGGGAGGCTTCAAGCAGTGAGAGTACATAATTATATATCTAGTTTTACTCCTGTTACATCTGGTGTACCTCAAGGACCTATTCTATTTCTAGCTTATATAAACGATATTTCTAAATGCTTTCATTATTCTTATTTTTCTCTTTTTGCTGATGACTGTAAAATTTATGCTAGTATTAAGTCTGCTTCTGACTGTATTCGGTTGCAAGAAGACATTGACAGATTCGATTCTTATTGCCCCCAAAATTACTTATTTCTAAATTCTGATAGTGTTGCCAGATCACGTTCAGCAGAAAGAGATATAATGTTAACTGCAAATATAAGTTAGGTCCCTGTTATCTTACTCAATCCTCTACAATTAAAGATCTTGGTGTTATATTGGATTTTAGTATTTCTCGTCCATTTTCTAACGTGCGCTGCATTACTTCCTTATATATGGCATACGTGGTTACCGGTTTAAATTTCGCTTCAGTTGTGTGGAGTCCTACAATATTCACATTGACCTTATTGAAGGCCTACAGAGAAGATTTGTTCGTTATTTGGCTCACAAATTCTATATTCCGTACTGCTTTTATTCCCAAAGATGCCAAGTGTTTGGTTTAAGATCTCTTTGTGGCCGTCGACACAGTACTGACCTATTATTTTTGTATAAATTGGTTAATGGAATTCTGGACGCTCCGATTCTTTTAAACGAGATTCACTTTAATGTTCCTTCTTATGTTACTCGTTCCCCATTTACGTTCAGACTACCTGCTTCTGGATCCAATGCGCATGCCGGTTCGCCTCTGTTGAGACTAATGTACACTTACAATGTTTATTGCTCCAATGTTAATCTTTTTTGTGATTCAATGATGTCGGTTTTTTTTTTTTTATTTTAACTGACTCCAAAACAGTGAATGTCACTGGTATCGAAGCCTTAACCAGAAGCCGTATTCCGGTGCCTGGGTCTATTTGGACCCAAATAAATTTTTGCGAGAAATTGTAATAAATAGATTTGTCGTTACTCAAGGAGTGCGTTAAGTTAGATCGGCGTCAAACGGACGTCCCGACGAAAAAACGACGAAAAAATATGTCTCGACCGTTTCTTTACAGCGCCAGGCGTCTGTCTGTGTAAGAGGCTATAGCGACAATACAATTGCCATTAAATTCTTGATTTAGTTCACAGAAGGTGTATTTTAGAGCAACGATCTACATCGAAAAATAAAATGTTTGCTAATTTTGTAAATAATAATGATGATTATAACAATGAAGTGTCTTCTGATGATGAATGTGCGTCATTGACTTTTAGTGATGCAGTACCAGAAGAAGAGGATTATGAAAGTGATGAGTTTTGTGGTGAAAATAGTAATAATATGTCACACTGTAAAGACCAAAATGTTTGTGGACGAACATGGAGATATATTTCCCCCACAAACAGAGATGCAGAATTTGGTAAATATGATGCTACACTCACAGCAAATTCTGAGGGTGTAGAAACCATGGAACAATGTTTTGATTTATTTATAAATGATGAAATCATGGACATTATAATTACTTATACAAATGAAAAAGCGGTTAAATATTATGAAATGTTTTCAAATAATATATGGAAGCCGGTAGACCGTGTTGAATTGAAGGCATTTTTTGGGATTTTACTAATTACTGGCCGTTTTCGGGAATCACGTGAAAGTAAAAAAGATCTATGGAAGAAAAAGATTGCTTATAGTCGACAAATTTATCGAGCATCTATGTCTCGTGATAGATTTACAAACATTTTACGATTTTTGCGTTTTGACGACTTTCAGACACGAGAAGAAAGAAAAATGACCGATAAGTTGGCAGCTTTGAGAACCATTACAAATATTTTAACAAGAAATTGCAGAGATAATTACCGAGCGTCTAATGTAGGCACTATTGATGAACAATTAGTAACATTTCGAGGAAGATGTCCATTCAAGGTGTATATGCCGAGCAAGCCGGGGAAATATGGGCTGAAATTATGGGCCCTATGTGACGCTACTACATATTATTGTTGTAATTTTGAAGTGTATTTAGGAAAATGCGGAAACACACCGGAGAAAGAGTGTTGGAAGGGATCTAATCGAACTATCACAACCGAGAATTTTTTTACGGATATCTCACTTGCAGAGGATTTACTCAAAGATAACATATTTATAGTGGGAACAATGCGGAAAAATAGAAAGGATTTACCAAAATCTTTGATAACAATATCCGGAAGAGCTCAATTCTCTTCCGATTTTATATTTTCTGAAAATCTAACACTTGTGTCGTATATCCCAAAACCAAGAAAATGCGTAGTTTTACTTTCGAGCGTTCATCAAGAACATGCTATTTCTGACGAAAATAATAATTACAAACCTAATATTATCAATTATTACAATTCAACAAAAAGTGGAGTGGATGTTTTAGATAAAATTCTAAGAGAATACACTTGCCGGAGATGTACACGACGTTGGCCTCTGTCGCTTTTTTTACATTATATAGATATTGCAGCCTATAATGCATTTGTACTATGGCAACTCAAAAATCCGGATTGGGCAACTGGTAACATAAAATCAAGAAGAAAACAATTTATAGAAAATTTGTCTGAACAGTTAGTTGCTGCAAACATAGATTCTAGAGCTAGAGCATTTGAAACCAATGCAGTAGTATTTTCGACGGATTTTCATTGTGGACGCCATCGAAAGTACAGGCCGAAAAATAAATAAACAAATGAGTACAACATTAGAAAAACGCTCAAGATGTAGCTTGTGTATTGGAAATGACAATAAATATAAATCAAAATGTGATGTTTGTCATAAATATGTATGTAATATACATTCAACATGTACAAAAAATATTTTGTGTACAAATTGTAATGATTTAGAATAAATATTTTTTATGTAATTTTTTTAAAATTTTATTTTTATGTATTATTTTATATCCCTAATAATAGTTCACCTTTAAAATAAAATAAGTCAAAATCATAATGGCAAAAGCTTCATTTTTTATATTCTACGTAAACAAAAACTGTTCGGGTCTAGGTTGACCCAGGCACCGTCCGCAACGGTTGGCGAAACGTCAGTACTGCGAGGGTTAATACACAAAAAATATATGTCAACAAAAAAAATCACAATAGGTTATGTATAAAAAACGAAAATAAAAATCCTCAAAAATGCAAACCCACCAGAAACAGATCAACACTCATTCACTTCAAAAACATTTTCAGATTATAAACTAATTTTTTCATTGTCCTTGCCTCCACTATTATTATCGGAACAATGTTGTATGCTTTAATACCAAGATATAATGGTGGTCTCTGTGCTGTCGTTGTTCTACAATATTTATTTCTAAAATCATTTGCATTCCGGGTGCTGTATTCATGCCAGTTCTTAACTTGTTTTGTATTTATATTAGTCTTTATTAGTTTGTTTTTTATAGAATATACAGGGTGTTTCGGTGACTCGGGGCGCAAATTAAACCACATATACTAGAGTCAAAATGATGATGATTCGTGTAAAAATTTTTGATCTAAACCAATAAATGGCGGAGTTATTGGTTATTAAAATCAAGAAATTTTAACTAATTTTTCTAAATATTTTCAATACTGTTAAAGCTAGAGCGCTGAAATTTGGTATAATGTAAACCAGAAGCAAGTAGAATCATTAATCAGGGTGTGAGTTAAATCGATCTACGGGAACCATACTATACAGGGTGTTCCTAAAATTTAGATTCTCAGAACTTTTTTATTCGCTCATAAATCTACATTTATTTTTGTACTTTTCAATAGAAAATTTATTTTCGAAACTTTTCTGACTTTTACGAAATTTTGGCAAAATTCACCGTTGTTGAGTTAAATCCAAAAATGTTGGACCCCGACAATAACAACAGCAAAAAAATCTAAGATAGCCATGAAATTGAACGATGAATTGAGTGACCAACTCGCTAACAATCGTTTAACAATTATTCGTTTGTATAAAAACTTAAAGGGTTCAATGTATTATCGGCTTTTAGAAGTTCTTTTTACTATAATTATTGCCCTGGTCTAACATTTTTGAATTGAACTCAAAAACGACGAATTTTAAGGTTTTGTTCAACTGTTTAATTGTTAAGCGATTGTTAGTGAGTTGATGGCTTAATTTGTCGTACAATTGTCATGGCAGGCTTAGAGTTTTTCATTACCATTTTTTACCAAGATCCAACAATTATGTATTTAACTCAAAAACGGTAAATTTTATCTAAATGTCGTAAAAGTAATAAAAGTTTCTAAAATAAATATTCTATTGGAAAGTGCAAAAATAAGTGTAGGTTTACGAGCAAATAAAAAAGTTCTGAGCATATAAAATTTGGGAACACCCAGTATAGCATTGTACCTGTGGATCGATTTAACTCACAAACTCTCTAATGATTCTACTTGATATTGGTTTACACTGTACCAAATTTCAGCGTTCTACTTTAAACAGTACAGAATATATTTAGAAAAATCACTTAAAAGTTCTTAACTTTGATGACCTATAACTCCCCCATTTATTGGTTTAGACCAAAAATTTTTCATCATCATTTACACTCTACTATATGTGGTTTAATTTGTGCCCCGAGTCACCGAAACACCCTGTACATATTTTATTTGCTCATAAGTCCGAATTTTCTGCAAGTTCCATATATTTTCCATTTCATACACAAGATCAGTTGACATACGATAGTTCAACTGAAAGATGGATTTTACTGCTTTATTCTGCGTTCTTTGTAATTTATTTAACTGGTAAAGCGGAAGACCTCCCCAGCAGGGAATTAAATATCTAATTTGTGGCAGTATAAAGCTATTATAGAGTAAACGCCTAGAGTTTTTATTTAAGCAATCCGTACACCTTTTTATTGCACTAACCATTGGCACAATTTTTTTAATGATAGCATTCACATGTACATTCCAATTGAGATCATTTGTCAAATTTAAACCTAAGTATTTGTACGTTTGCACTTCTTTTAGTTTTTCTCCATTGAGAAACACATTTATATCACTTTTTTGTTTAATAATCATATATACCGTTTTATTAACGTTCACCGATAATTTATTATAGCACAGCCATGTATAATACAGATTTAAGTCATCGTTCGCCACCTTTTCAAGTTCCTTTATATTACTTGATGATATAACCAAGACGGTGTCATCAGCAAACACAAAATATCTCGCTTGAAGTTGTAGATACTTTAAGTTTTGAATGTATAATAAATATTGCAAAGGACCAAGTACTGATCCCTGAGCTACTCCAATACTTAGGCTTTTTTTTTACTCTTGGTTTTATTGATTTGAGTATAATGCTTACGGTCCTTAGAATATGACTGGAAGAGGTCTTTTGCAATGCCTCGCATTCCCATTTTTTCTAATTTATTGAGTAAAATATCTACGTCCACAGTATCAAATGCCTTTTGTAAGTCAATAAACACTGTCAAAACATACCTCTTCTTATCGAGTTCTTCTGTAATATATTCTAGTAAATCCCCTGTCGCCCCCAAGGTACTACTCTTCTTTTGAAATCCGTATTGATATGGATCGATGTTAAAGAATTTCTGTATAAAGTTAGTTAACCTGTGTTTGATAACTTTTTCTGTTATTTTAGAAAATATATTTAAGATTGAAATCGGTCTATAGTTACCAAGTTCTGTTTTTGCTCCTTTTTTATGAATAGGGGATATTTTCGCCGTTTTTAATTCATTCGGAAAAGGCCAGTAACCAGGATATCATTAATGATATTCACTATTTTGTCTCCCAAAACTTCAAAAAGCAGCACTATATCAGATTTAGTAATACCATCTTCTCCCGGCGAACTATTATTATTTAAATCCCTTATGATAGAATTAATTTCTGTTAAATCAGTTGGTTCCAAGTAGATGGATTCTTTTGTTTCTTCTTCTCTAAACTGGTGATTAAGAACCGGTTTAATTTTTGAGGCTAAATTCTTACCTATTTCAGAAAAATAAGTATTGAATTCCTCAGCTATTTGTTGCTCATCTTCAATGACTGCACCTGTCATACTTTTCATTTGTCCCATTTTGCCCTTTTTTTTTGTTCGTTTCAAACATATATCGTTCAGGACCCTCCACATTTTTTTACTGTTTGTTCCAGCCTCATTAAGTGTTCTTTCCACATACTCCTTCTTTAATTTTCTTCTCATATTATTTACCACATTCTTTAAATTTTTAAAATGTCTTTCGGTTTCTGAGTTTCTTATTAATTTCCATCGCTTATATGAATTATCTCTCTGTTTTATTTTCTCAATAAACTCAGCATTTATCCAATAGTTGTTGTTGGATACTTTTATTCTACGTTCCTTTGTACACTCAATTTTTGTTTTTGTTATTATTTCTGCTAATTTTCCAAAGGAAGTTATTTCTTCCTGTTGCAATTTCACTTGAATTAGTTCTTTCCATTTTCCTTTCAGCAATTTAGTTTTATTGATAACTTCTTTAGTTTTTTTTTCAATTACTTTGTTTAATTTAATATACATAACTTTATGATCTGATATCACATGATCCGTAAGGGTTATATCACAGTAGAGGTTTTTATTCATTAAAACATGATCTAAAATAGTAGCTGTTTTTTCCGTTTGTCTTGTAGCATTCTCAGTAGTAAGAATATTCTGTATTGTAAATGTGTTCATTTCGATAATATTTCTATACTCTCTAATCGTATCAGTTTCACTGAGTAAATTTAAATTCATGTCTCCCAAAATAATACAAGGAGACTTCTGAGTTTCCATAATTTTATCTATTTGTGCTAAAAAAACGTCAGCTTTGTTTCTGGGCGCTCTATAGATATTTATAATTACGCAATTAACTTTAGTAAGACAAACACAAAGTATGTTACAGTCCTCAATTTCCATTTCTCGAATATGTCCTCTGATCATACTCCAAATTGTCTTTTATAAACAGACTCACCCCTCCTCCCCTTGAATCATTACAATGATGGACAACGTTATAATTTGGTATATTAAAATATTCCACCTCATTAGGATAAATCCATGTTTCAGTAAGTGCAATTATGTGAATCTCAAAATCATGCTTATTTACAATCTCCATTAAGTCATCAACTTTATTTCTTAGACTTCTTATATTTATGTACAAGATATTAAATATTTCATCCATTTCTGTTACAATCTAGACATATATACATTAATTCTAATTTTTGTACTTAATATTTTAATTTTATGAAGTAAGTTTATATAGTAAGATCTTGTTCAGATCTTATTCTGATAGACTGATCCTTAAATGTTTTGCGAAGGTAAATCTTACCATTTCTACAGAACGCTGCTGTAAAGTTATTTTCTTTTCTGAAATCACGTGTACTTTTAAAAAGTCTCTGATTCGCAATAGTAAGATCTTCATTAAAGAATATATTTCCATTTTTTCCATTCAGTCCACACTCACCAACTTTGATACCTTTAAGTTCTTTAACCTTTTTGAAAACCTGCAATTTCAGGCTTTCTTCTAAGAATTTGACAACGATAGGTCCTTCCCTCTTCTGTTTAACTCTAAAGCAGTCCGTTATTTTATTCATAGGTATATTCAGCGTCATTGTCCCAAAAACCTTACACACAACTTCTTTTGTATCTTCATTTTCTTGGATCGGTACACCAGAAACAATGATATTCCTTTGTCGTTCTATTTGCTCTTGGTTATTTGCTTTTTGTTCCAGTATTTCCAATCTTTTCTTTAATATACGATTTTCATCTCTATAAAGCTTCACCTCCTCAAACAAATTTTCAGACACCTTTTTTTGATCGTCAAAAGAATCTGACATAAATTGAACTGATTTTTTAAGATCCTCTATATCTCTGAGTATTTTTTCCTCGAAGGGTTTAAGGGCTTCGCTTAAGAGTTGCTTCACTATATGTATTAATTTTACTTCATCCACAAGTTTCGATGTTTCATAAACTTTATCTTCCCTAACCTCACTTCCATCGCGCGGTTTACAACAAATCATTTTATTTTCCTTATTCATTACTTTTGCTTGTAACGCACAACTAGGGTGGTAGTAGGGATTGCAAATTTCACATCCCACTGGTGCATTGACCTTCTTATAACTGTTTGTTTTGAAATACATAACCTCTGATCAATGTTAACTTCAAATATAAGTTAGATCCCTATTATCTTACTCAATCCTCTACAATTAAAGATCTTGGTGTTATACTGGATATTAGTATTTCTCGTCCATTTTCTAACGTGCGCTGCATTACTTCCTTATATATGGCATACAATACAATATTCACATTGACCTTATTGAAGGCCTACAGAGAAGATTTGTTCGTTATTTGGCTCACAAATTCTATATTCTGTACTGCTTTTATTCCCAAAGATGCCAAGTGTTTGGTTTAAGATCTCTTTGTGGCCGTCTACACAGTACTGACCTATTATTTTTGTATAAATTGGTTAATGGAATTCTGGACGCTCCGATTCTTTTAAACGAGATTCACTTTAATGTTCCTTCTTATGTTACTCGTTCCCCATTTACGTTCAGACTACCTGCTTCTGGATCCAATGCGCATGCCGGTTCGCCTCTGTTGAGACTAATGCACACTTACAACGTTTATTGCTCCAATGTTAATCTTTTTTGTGATTCAATGATGTCGTTTAAAAAATCTGTTTTAACTTAGACCTTACATTGTTTTTCTATTTCGCTTAACATCAAGATTATATGAACTAATGTAGTGTCCATGGTTTTTTCCTCTTCTGCTTCGCGCTTGCTGATTTGATATTTAATTTTTGTTTTTGTTATTGTTTCATGCTCGATACTTTCTTTTTTGTTTTCTTATTAAGTTTGCTGTTTCTTTTGTATTATTGTAGTGGACACTTTTTTGGGATTTCTCCTGTATGTGTCCCGAATATAAATAAATAAATAAATTACAAAATGAACAATAATTAATCGCTGAAAAATATTTAGAAAAAAAAATAATAAATGAGTGTATAGATGGAAATTGAATATGAAAGGATTAAAATTTCTTGTGGATATCTGAAACAGAGAAATTATGGGATAAAATATAATTTTCAATGTACATATATTTATATATTCCATAATTTTTTTTATTTTAAGTTACGTATAATACAGTTGAAAATTAAAAAAATAATAATACTTATCCTAAATAAAAAATAAAACGCTTCGTTTCGTTGAAACGGATCGCCTAAAATAAAATAAATTGTAAAAACTATAGAATCTTCTCTAATCAGTACTTTTTACAAAAAATACGCTATTTGCCTAAACTAACGGATAAAAGATAAAAAAATAAGAGAGTACATGTACAAGAGATGTAATTATAATTTATATAAAAGTTTATAACAACAACGGAAAGACATCAATATATCCTTCTAAAGAGTAATTTTTTTGTTTCAACTGATTCGTGATAAAAAAATATACTTACTTTAAATATTGTATGTCTTGATTGGCGAATAAAAGGCTACGCACAAAGGGAATCACAGATCGTAAGCCTAGTTTATAAGATCCACAGGAAAATACATTAAACGAACTAAAATGATTATAAGTGGCGGAACTATCTTAAAAAGATTTCTTTTTTTATAAAAACCCTACCTCTACGACGTCAATATATATAAAAAAACTATATACATTTTTTAAAAAAATATGTAGATAAAATATTACAAGAACTTTATCTTCTTACCGTCTACGTCATTCACGTTTGAAAAGGCACGATGATTCCAATGTATTTTTTTGTTAATTAATTACTATTATCATTATTAGTTAGTTAGTTATCCTTGCTCTAAATAAATACTCCAAAAAATCATACATTTATATAACTTACACAAGAAAAGGGGAAAAAGGAATACTGAGAAAGAGAAATTAAAGTAATAAAAAATTATACGGGATGAATGAAAATAAATGGGGCATTATCAAAAATAAATTAATTTTTTGCCAATTTAAATGATAGCAAGTTTTAAATGAGTTTGATGCAAAATTATTAAAATATCCTGAATCATCCCGATAATTAAAAAAAAAAAAATTATTTGGCAAACCTTAAATATAAATAGCCTCAGAACCTTTGTTCGTCTGATGACCTGCGGACGTGTACGTCGTTGGACTTTCAGTCCAATCAGAAACGCTAGAAATCGGCGAACTTGTCGACCAATGCTCCGGACTTTCCGGACTTGGTGTCGGGAAATGTTCGCTGATGTGCTGCGAAGGCGGCGTCGCGACATCCGTCGAATGTTGCGAAGGGGGCGTCAAATAATAACTTTGTTGCTGCTGTTGAAACGGTTGCAATGCGGCCGCGGGAGCGGCTTGTTGCCCAGCCGACGAATAAGCCATCGGTAAATCCAACCCAGCCTGGCTAAAATCGAACCCCATCGGTAACGTTTGCGCTTGTGGAATGCCGCCGTGTTTTTGCTGGGTCGCAGCTCGCATCGCCGCGATGTGTGTAGGGCTGGTGGGTAATGAAGGCCGCGTTTTCGCCGGGGACGGTGATCCCCCGTACGCTTGTTGCGGCGACATCGACATATTCGATTGAACGGAATGCGGGGGCGATTGATTCGAATACGGCGGACTCAAAGTGTTCTGTTGCATTTGACGCATCATTATCGTATCTTGAAAGTTCGCCAAAAACGCGCCGCCGTAATTCTCGATGTTCACCAAATTGTGTAATGCGTTACTTTTAATCACATCATCGTAACTTGGAGGTTGTTTATTAGTTGTATTCATCAACGCTTCTAAACCAGTCGCTCCGATACCCATGTTAGAATACATCGACGTTGTATCATAAGGACTTGGTAAATTTGTTATTGGGGATTCAACGGGACTTAACGCGGCGGATAAAGCGTCGACGGGTAATTCGGTGGCGTGTTGAAGATTGTTTTGGGATTTCTTCGTGGGCTTTTTAACGCTCGCTTTTCTTCTGATGCTGCTTCCCGTGCAGGCGCCTTCTACTTCCGGACTTGTAGGGCCCATCGGGTTGTTGTTGTTGTTGTTCGAACTGTTTTTGGTGGGCCTTTTTGATTTTTGACGTTTTGGAACGATTACCGTTGGATGTTGAATCATTTGACCACTTGGAGAAGCTAAAATTAGATTAAATTTTTAAATTTATCCGAAATTTTTAATAATATTTTAATCAAATAAAATTTTACTTACTCATCATGGCATTATTAGGAATAACATTAACCATTTGTGGACTGCGAGGAATATGCTCCTCCAATAATCTGACAATATCGTGATGAAGTCTCTCACTGGCCACGTCCCTCGGCAACCGATCCATATGATCGGTGATTTCCCTATTTGCGTACGCTTCCAAGAGGGCTTTACACGCCTGATAAGAGCCTTCGCGAGCTGCCAAAAACAGCGGGGTCTCATCTTTATCGTCTTGGGCGTCCCGATTGGCCCCGTTCGCCAAAAGGATGTTAACAGCTTCGACGTTATTAACGGCTGCGGCCCAATGTAAAGCGGTTTTTCCTGAATTATCGGCCGCGTTTATATCCGCTTCCGCGCTAATGAGATCTTGCACCATTCCTTCGATGGCTAAACGGGCCGCTAAAATAAGCGGCGTTGTTCCTTCATGCATGCGAGCGTTTAAATTCGTCGCGCGATTTCTTAATAATATTTGGAAAACTCCGAGCGCATCCGCGGCTACGGCGGCGTGTAAAGGAGTTCTTCCGGTGTTATCTTGAGCGTTGGCGTCCGCTCCGGCGTCCAATAAACGTTTTGCGGCATCCGCCCGAGCGTATCTAGCTGCTAAATGCAGCGATGTTTCGCCGGTTTTTTCCATAGTCGCGTTTAATTCAGCACCTTGCGCCACTAAATCTTGTATAACAGCACCGGCTGTGTCATCTTCGTCCTCATCGCCGGTTCCGATTCCACCACCGCGAACCGAAGCAACCATAATTGGAGTCATACCGCACGGACCCCTCGCGTTTACATCGCTAATTACTTCACCTTGAGGTGGTGTTAGCATCGCCGTTGGGCGGATGTCGGCCGCTTCTAAATGCGTTTGGGTCCAAACTCTCGGTTCGGCTTCTTCGTATTCAGTGATGGCCGTTTGATCGCTTGAATAAGCGTTGTCTAAGCCGACGCGTAATCGTTTTCTTTGCGGCATTTCCGATTCGTCATCCGACCATTGCTGGCCGTGCCCCATATGTTGCCCGTGCATATTCATATCTAAATCCATGCAACCGATCGATGCGTTTTTCGTAAAGTTACGCATTTCCTGGCCGTCGGGACCACGACGTCTCGATCTTCGAGTCGCCGTCGTCGACGCCGTCGAAAAGAAACCTTCCGGGAACCAGGTGATTCCACTGGCACGTTTCTTTTGCGCAGTGATCACCACGAAAACGCAAAGGATCGACATTCCAACGACGACGACGATCCCTAAGATGACGTAACGGGAATTTGTTGGGGTGTCCGCGGTTTCGCCGCCTTCCGAACCATTCACTCTGTATATAGGAAACGATTGGGATAATTTTCCTCGGGTAGCTTTCGCGGCTAAAAATTCCGCCGCGGAACTTGCCGACTGGAAACAAAGCGCTTGCCGCTCGGAGTTTGGAATCATCATACATTTTCTGTTATCAATTTCTAAGTAAACTTTCGTTCCGATTGTTTCTCTTTGTTGGGGGCTCAATGAGGAGTGATCTATTCGATCCCCAACCCAAGGATAAATCATATCGTTTCCCATGTGATCTTTTTTAACTCGCAAATTCGTGCGTAATTGGTGGCTTGTATCTCGGAGGAAAGCGATTAATCCTTGCTTAAACATTTGTACGTCTAACAACACAATGATTGAAATAGCCCCATCGGCTATTTCGGGGGGCTCTTTTTCGCAGTCCAATCCGTCCCAATTACATTCTGCGTTGTTGCAACCATAATCGCAATGTCCGTTGCCGTAATGTTTTTGGCAGTAAGCGTCGTAAATGGGGTTGCATGGTTGTAAAGTGCGCTCGCAATCTCTTCCATCAAATAAACATTGCGGGTTGTTGCATTCTTCATCGCAAACGTTGTTCATAAAGACTTGCCAACATTTAATGGGCGCTGTACAATTAGCCCAGGGGTTAATACCCAACGAGCAATCATTCCCGTCGAAATCGCAAGCATAATTGTTACATTCTTCGTTGCAAACGCCATCACCGTGCTTTTTGTCGCATTGATTCAAATTGCATTGTTGCCTTTGTAGCTCAAAGTTGGGGTAATAATTCGATGTGTTTAGTTTTTTGGGATTTGGAAAAATTCCCATTCCTCCTGGGAATGTGGGGTCGTAAATTTCGCAATTTTTTCCGTTGTATTTCGGGGCGCAATAACAGGTGTAGTGCCCAGGTTGATCTTGGCACAATCCGTTATTTTTGCACGGATTGCTCGAGCATTCGTCGCAAGTATCGATTTCGCAATTATTTCCCATCGTTCCTAGCGGACAATCGCAATGATAACCAGTATCGGTTGACCGACAAGATCCTCCGTTTAAACACGGGCTGGGCTCGCAAACTGAAATTCCGAGATAATCACACCGCTTTCCATAATAACCCTCCAAACAACTACATTCGTATCCGGTTTGTTTTGGTACGCAAATCCCTCCGTTCATGCAAGGCGAGATATCGCAAAAATTGACTTTATTGTTACACTGCCTCCCCACATACCCCGGTCGGCAATTACAATGATAATCATTGACTAATTGCACGCAATCTAACGTTCCATCGCTCGAACACGGATTTGATAAGCACTCGTTAATGTCCCCTTCGCATCTTGGCCCGACGAATCCCGGGGGGCATTTACATTCAAAACTGCCCACTTTATCAACGCAAGTTCCGTTGTTGTGGCAAGCATTTGGGCCGCAATCGTCGGTGTTAATTTCGCAAATGATTCCTAAAGTTCCCGGTGGACATGAACACGAAAATTTATCGACTAAATCGTGGCAAAGGCCGCCGTTTTGGCAGGGATTCGGTTTGCAATCGTCCACGTTTAACTCACAATTTTGACCTTGAAAACCACTCGGACATTGGCAGGCGTAGTTTCCGACGAGATCAATGCAGATCGCGTTATTTTGGCACGGCGCGGATTGGCACTCATTTATTTCATGTTGGCAATAAGATCCGGTGTAACCATCTAAGCAATGACACCTATGAGAGTTTCCTATGTCCTCGCAGGTTCCGTTGTTGCAAAGTTTTTTAACTGGGACATCTTTTCGTAAGGCCGCGTCTCTACAACTAACCATTTCGACGTCGCAAACTTTTCCGGTCCAACCGGGTGCGCAAAGACATTGATATTTATTTTTCTCTTGATGGCACGTGGCGCCGTTTTCGCATGGGTTTGTAGCGCACCAATTGATGTATTCGCGACAATCTTTTCCGGTGTATCCATAAGCGCAATGACAGGAAACGTGCATCATATGATCTTGACAGGTAGCTCCGTTATAACACGGGGAGCTATCGCATAAATTGATTCTACTTTGACAATTCGTTCCGGTGTAACCCGGCCCGCAAATGCACGAATACGAATTGATCCCATCGATGCAAGTCCCGCTGTTCATGCAGCTACTCATTGTACAATCTTCGTCGTTGATTTGGCAGTTTATACCGGAAAATCCCAATGGGCAGGTACAGGTGTATGAGTTAACGTATTGGTTACATGTAGCGCCATTTTGACATGGGTTTGATAAGCACTCATCGACGTCGATTTCGCATTGTTTACCTTCGAAACCACTTACACACATACACATGTAAGTGCCAATGCCGTCCAAACAATTTCCGCCATTTTGACATGGGTGTGAGGCGCAATCGTCGGTGTTAATGCTACAATCTTTTCCTTCGTATCCTAACGCGCAAACGCAATGATATGAGCCGTTCGTGTTACGACAAGTCGCTCCATTTCTGCACGGCCTTGAGACCATGCATTCGTCGACGTCGGTGTCGCAATAACGACCCGTATATCCCACGCTGCACGTACACGCAAAGTCCATGTAATTGGAGTTGGGGGTGCAACGCGCGTTGTGTCGGCATCGATTTGGAGAGCAAGGATCGAGTTTTTGTTCGCAATCGCGGCCGGTAAATGGAATGTTGCAGATACATTTGTAACTGTTTACTTGATCGATGCAAGTGCCCGCGTTTTTGCACGGTTTCTTCGCGCAATCGTCGATGTTTGTTTCGCAGTTGATGCCGGTGTATCCGGGTAAACATTCGCAGGAGTAAGAGGCGAGGTGGTTGTGGCATGTTCCGCCGTGTTGGCACGGGTTCGAGGCGCACTCGTCGATGTCGATTTCGCATTGTTTGCCGCTATAACCTAATTAAAAAAAAAATTAATAAATGTATTAATTTTCGCATTTAATTCTACGTTTTATTTAACACGTTACCTGGTAAGCAGTGACAAATAAATCTGTTAACTCCGTCTTCGCAACTTCCCCCGTGTTTACAAGGATTTGATTTGCACTCGTCGACGTCGCTCAAGCATCTCGCGTCGTAGTAACCCCTTGGACATTCGCACCGAAATCCGTTTATTAAATCGATGCAAACGCCGCCGTTCGCGCAAGGATTCGAGGCGCATTCATCAATATTCGTTTCGCAATGTTGGCCCGTAAACCCAGGCTGGCACTCGCATGTATATCTATATTTATTAAAAAAATAATTAATAAATTAATTAAAATTAAATTTAAAAAAAGATTAGGTTGTGGATTTAGATCAAAACTTACGCATCAAACGGATCGGGCCTTTTTAATAAGAAAATAAGCAGCGTGTAAGAGATTTTTTTTAATAATAATTTTTCTTAATCAATAAAAACTCACCTATTAATCCCATCTCTGCAAATTGCATTGTTCCTGCACGGATTACTGTTACATTCATTGATATTAATCTCGCAATTCCTACCGGAGGTGCCCGATTTACAAGCGCATTGATAACTGTTGATAAGATCGATGCATTCGCCGCCGTATTTGCAGGGATTTGAGGCGCACTCGTCGATTTGCGTTTCGCAAACGTTTCCGGTGTAACCAGGGTGGCAGGTGCAATGGAACGAATTCTGGCCGTCGATGCATTCCCCGTGTTGACAAGGCGACGATTGGCAATCGTTGATGTTCGTTTCGCAGGACATTCCGGTAAACCCCGCGGGACATTCGCAGCTGTAACCGGCAATCGAATCGTGACATATCCCGCCGTTTTTGCACGGCGACGAAATGCAATCGTCGATATTCGTTTGACAGTGATCTCCGGCGAAACCATAACTGCAAGTGCATGAGAAGTTATTTTCTAAATCGTGGCAAATTCCGCCGTTCAGGCATGGTTTGTCTTTGCATTCGTCGATGTCGATTTCGCATTGCGTTCCGGTATAACCTGAAAAGAAAGGTTTATTAAATATATGTGATATCTCTAATGGTGAACATATATACAATCGTGCCAATTAGAAATAGAAAAAGAAATCTGGAGTGAAACAGATTTCAAATGATTTGAAAAATGAATGAAGATTCCAATATTTAATATGAATAAAAAGAAAATTGTTCGGGATCCCTGGATCCCAGAATTGTTCCCATAATAACCGAAAATCTCCAACAAAAAACAAAGATCTTCAAAACTATGTAAAAGAAGACATGGAAAAGAACTGAAACTTCAACTTGACTGCAAAAGAAGATGAAATAACCTTTTAATCATGTTAAAGCAATATGACAGTCTAAAGTACTGTATTATATACATTAATGACAGTGAGTTTCAAATTATAAGAAGTTGGTTTGACTTTTAGATCGGGTCAAAGTGACTGTTGAAGGTATTTGTCATCTAGACATGAATCTTAATAAAGCTCATATTGCTTTAGAATGCATGCTGCAAGAAATTAAAAAAAAGTGATGCTCCTTTAAAAAAGACCTTTGAAGATTGTTTGATTTCGATGATTTAACAGCCTAAGACTATATCCGTCTTCGTTCAGCCTTTTTAAAATTCCGGTAACGCAACCCTTTCCTCGAAAAAAACTAACAATAATAAGGGTACAAGAAACGTATAGATGAAAGATATTAAAATATAATAGAAAGATTTAGAGGAAATGAAGGTAAAAATGACAAAGTCGACCATGAAGAAGAATGCGATATTTCGCCGTCTTTCTGGAGAAGAAAGTTGACCAGGAGAAACTGAAGTCTTTTAAAGAAACACTTGAAAACAGATAAACCAATCTTGAAATCAAGCTTAATAAAATGTAATCCCGAGATTGTGTATTTGCTTCGGAATTGTAATCCCTAACTTGAATACAGCTTTATTAATCGCACAAATACAAAACAGAAAGATTAATTTATTTTTATGATCTTTGTGTGCTGTATCATAGAGATATAAGTATCATAAAGATATTGGTACTCTTGTACCAATTCCATTAATTTTGAATCAATTTGATCTGGGTTTGATTCCATTAAAATCAAAGCCGTGATGACGTTAACAAACGGTCATTACTTGATCAATATACTAAAAAATGTCGATTTTGAGGAGCAAATATTAATCGGGTACAATTAGATAGTGCAATTGAATATGTAGAAATGAATCATCTATAAGCATAGGCTGTCAATGCTTTCAAAAGACTTGATACTGTCCATAGAAAACTTAATACTGCTTCTAGAAGACCTGATACTGCTTCCAAAAAATTTTAAATGTGTCCAGAATACTTGTAATGCCTCAGAAGACTTGAAATGTTTCCACAAAACTTGATATTGCCTTTGAGAGCTTCCAGAAATTTTCACTGGTTTTTGAAGACTTAGTACTACTTTTAGCAGACTTGATACTGCATTTGAAAAAACTTGATCTTGCTCTCAGACGATATGAAATGCTTTTAGAAGATTTGATGTAGCTGCCAGAAGACATGTAATCACTTGCAATAGTGACAAAAGACTTAAACTGCTTCCGGAAAATTTGATATGCCCATAGCAGATTTAATACTGTTTCTAAAGAACCTGATATTGCTTCAAAAAGACGTGAAATGTTCAGAATACTTGTTAATGCTTTAAAAAATTTAATACTGCTTCTTGAAGTTCTTCCAGAAAACTTGATATTGCTTTTGGAAGACTTAAAATGTATATAGCCTAGTATATAGCCTCTGAAAGACTTGATACTGGTTTTAGAAAAATTGAAATGCTTCCAAAAATCTTGATTCTGCTTCCAGAAGACTTGATATTGTTTTTAAAACTTCTGGCAGAAAACATTTTCATTGCAAAAAACACGATATTGTTGATAAACGGTTTGAATTTCCTTCGAAAATATTAAATACAATTAGACAAAATGCAAAATCTTGACTGGCAGATTGATCCTTTTTTATCTCTTTGGATGTTATTATATTAAAATTATTTTAATAGCTACATCCAATGTAGTAGCATCATCTGCCAATATTAAGCGACTTTTACTTCCTAGGACTTAATACCATACTTTAAGCAATAGATTAGGAATTGATAAAGCAGCAAAAACAGTTTGCATATTTCAACAATTAAATGGAGTAAATAATGCATCTAGCGGAAACGGGTAACGATTTTTTTTATGTTTTGCTTAAGTTTTTAATCATATATTAAGTTTTAGTTATAATGTAGGTTTGGCGATAAACATACATAAAGGAAATATTCTATTTTTTTGCTAATTTTGAAACAACAGTGTTCTTTTAAAAAACACCATATGTTTTAAATCACCTTTTGAACTGTTTAAAACATATCATACATTTTTAAAAATGCTTCAAACAGTTTGTTTTAAACACTTTCTTAAAAATATAACAACCCTGATTGAAATTATTGTAATAATTGTAATATAATAAGATTAAAAAGTTAATCAACTCAACCTTTATTAAAAAAGAAGGAAACACTGCCATTAAAGGCACGAAAGAGAAAAGTGCGCGCATGCGTTAAATTGCGACCGAAGGTTTTAGCTTTAAGAAGTTAAAAGTTGGGCAATTTAACAAATTAAACAGTGTGAAACAGTTTTGTTTTTTAGAAATATTTTGTTTCTAATATTATTTAATGGTGATCGTGATTTAATGTGAATAAAAAGAAAATTTCTGTCTCTGCTACTGCAATGTGGTTGAATGCAGCATTATTAATCGCATAAAGATTGAAGAATAGAAAACGACGGCGTTTTGGTAGAAGGCCCACCAATACGAATCGAGAATCAGAGGGGAATTATGCCACTCTTATTAGAAATATGTTAGAAAAGGAAGAGGACGATTTACAATTTTTTAAATATGTCCGCATGTCATTCGAAGAGTTTAAATAATTGTTAAAACTGGTTACACCTATTTTATCAAAAACACCAAATAAAGGTGCAATTTCATCATCTGAAACGTTGACAATAACCCTACAGTAAGTTTTTATTTAAACCGTGTGCATTAGCTTTAGTTGTAAGGAAAGGTATTGGTTCATGCAATATTTAAGCAAGTAGAAAAACAAAAAAAATCTGAGTGAAAAACGGAAGAAAAGAAAACGGAGTGAAACCATTTTGTTTATTAAAAACATTTTGTTTCTAACACATTCTAACATTATTTAATATGAATAAAAATAAAATTGTTGTCGCTGCTAGCGTAATGCGTTTAAATTAGGGATTACAATCTCGGGATATTGGGATCCCCGCATCCCGGGATTGTTCCTATAATAACCAATTTTTCCGAATCTGGAATTAATATATCGTATTATATATTATATACTTTCTTCTGAAAGTAGCGTTAAGTCTTCTGACTTGATATTGCCTCTAAACGACTTAATTCTGCTCCTGGATGACTTGAAATGCTTCCAGAAGACATGGATTACTTGATGCCGCCCTTTGAAAACTAATACTGTTTTTCTTTTGCTTCCAAAACATTTGCAATAGTCCCAAAAGACTTACACTGCTTCCAGAAGATTTGATAGGCCCGTAACAGACTTAATACTGTTTCTAAAGAACCTGATATTGCTTCCAAAAGACTTGTCAAAATAGAAAGAAGAAATGTTCAAAATACTTGTATAATGCTTTAAAAGATTTAGTACTGCTTCTAGAAGACTTGATACTGCTTCCGGAAGACTTGACATTGCTTCCAAAAAACTTGATATATTTCTAGAATGCGTGAACTTCTTCCAGAAAAGTCTATATAGCTTCTGAAAGACTTGTTGCTGCTTTTAGAAGAATTGAAATGCTTCCAAAATACTTGATATTGTTTTTAAAACTTCTGACAAAAAACATTTTCATTGCAAAAACAACACGATATTGTTGACAAACTATTTAAGTTCAGATTTTTAAAGTAAGATTTAATACGATTTACTTTAATAGATTACGTATTGATAAAGCAGCAAAAACAGTCTCCATATTTCAACAGTAAAATGCAGTAAATAGTGCATCTAGCGGAAACGAGTAATGATTTTTTATTACTCGTTTTATTATTTTTTAGTTGTAATGTAGGTTTGGCGATAAACCTACATTACAACTAAAAGTAAAATAAAACATTCTAATTTTTAAACAAAACTGTTCTTTCAAAAAAACACCCCATGTAAGTCACTTTTTGAACTGTTTGAACAGTTTAAAACATATCATACAGTTTTAGGAATATTTGTTTTAAACACTTTATTTAAAATATAACAACTCTGATTGAAATTATTATTATAATTGAGGCGCTGATGCATTTTCATTAATTTGAATGTTTACGAATTGTTCTATCTAACAATTACATTAAGCTTGTCCTTCTTTCCCTTCAAAAATTGAATATCACTCAAAACCGATGTTTGATTTTAAACAATATCTAAGAGTACAAACACAACACGTCTAACCACCGGTTTCATTTTTGATTATGAATAATAAATAAATTTGTTAAATTTGTCTTTGGTAATAGAAAATATCGTCGTAACTTGACGCATACGCACTTTTCTCTTTCGTACCTTTAATGACAGTGTTTTATTTTATTTTATAAATTAAATTGGTTAACTTTTGTATTTTATTATATTACAATTATAACAATAATTTCAATTGGGGTTGTTATGTTTTAAACAAAGTATTTAAAACAAACTGTTTTAGACTTTTTAAAACTGTATGATATATTTTAAACTAAATTTGTTTTAAACAGTTTAAAAAGTGTTTTAAAACATGGGGTTTATGTTGTTTAAAAGAATAGTTTTGTTTCAAAATTAGCATATTCTATTTTCCTTTATATTTTACCACCAAACCTACATTACAACTAAAACTTAATATGCGATTAAAAACTAAAGCAAAACTTGAACAAAAATCGTTACTCGTTTCCGCTAGTTACACTACATACTTTATTTAACTCTTCCAATTTGAAGACTATTTTTGCTGCTTTATCAATTCCTAATCTATTACTTAAAGGAGATTATAATTAAGTCTTAGGAAGAAAATGTCTCTTAATATTGGCAGATGATGCTACAACATCATATGTAACTATTAAAATAATTTTAATGTAATAGCATCCAAAGAATTAAAAAAATCAAATATTTTCGATGCAAACTCAAATAGTTGATCAACAATATCGTGTTTTTTGCGATGAAAATGTTTTCTGCCATAAGTTTTAAAAACAATATCAAGTCTTCTGGAAGCAGTATTAGGTCTTTTGGAAGCATTCAATTCTTCTAAGAGTATTCAGAGGTAATATCAATTCTAGAAGAAGTTTAAACCTTCTAGAAGCATTTCAAGTTTTTTGGAAGCAATATCAAGTCTTCTGGAAGCACTTCAAGTCTTATAGAAGCAGTATTAAGTCTTTTGAAGCATTACAGTTATTCTGAATATTTTAAGCCTTTTAGAAGCAATAGAGCAACAAGTCCTTTTCAAGCAGTATTAAGTCTATTATTAAGCAGTAATAATTGAAGCAGTATTAAGTCTATGGGCGGTACCAAATCTTCTGAAAGCTGTACTAAGTCTTCGAAAAGCAATGTGAAATCTTCTGAAAACATTTACACTTTACATTTAAATCATTTTCGATGATTTACACTGTTAAATCATCACAATCAAACAATCTTCAAAGGTCTTTTCTAAAGGAGCATCACTTTTTTTTAATTTCTTGCAGCATGCATTCTAAAGCAGTATCTCCTTTATTAAGATTCATATCTCGATGACAAATACCTTCAACAGTTATTTTGACCCGATCTAAAAGTCAAACCAACTTCTCATAATTTGAAACTCACTGTCATTAATGTATATAATACAGTACTTTAGACTGTCATATTGCTTTAACATGATTAAAAGGCTATTTCATCTTCTTTTGCAGTCAAGTTGAAGTTTCAGTTCTATTCCATGTTCTTCTTTTACATATTTTTGAAGATCTTCGTTTTTTGTTGGAGATTTTCGGTACTTGGTTATTATGAGAACAATTCCGGGATCCAGGGATCCCGAACAATTTTCTTTTTATTCATATTAAATATTGAAATCTTCATTCATTTTTCAAATCATTTGAAATCTGTTTCACTCCAGATTTCTTTTTGTATTACACGACTGTATATATGTACAAATTTTGCTTTAATGTGCTATGCTTAAATATTGCACGAACCAATATCTTTCCTTACAACTAAAGCTAACGCAAACGGTT
This sequence comes from Onthophagus sagittarius, assembly GCA_036711965.1. Classification (NCBI taxonomy): domain Eukaryota; kingdom Metazoa; phylum Arthropoda; class Insecta; order Coleoptera; family Scarabaeidae; genus Onthophagus; species Onthophagus sagittarius. Next base: position 15,859,692 of record JASERS010000010.1, on the reverse strand, counting down.
AAGACTAAAACTATGACTAAAACTAAAACACGTTGCATGAACCCACAATAAGAAAAGCGATGGAAATATTTTTTCTAATACTTTTGAGTCAATTAAGTTTGAATTATGATACTAAATTTATTATAAATATGAATTGGTTCTCAAATGAAAGAGGTACATACAATTTCTGCAAAAACGGTATCATGGACGGAAGTTGATGGGCCAAACCAGAAAATCTCATTGGAGAGATTATTGGTCAACGGATCCTTTAGTTGTAACACCAATATTTCGAGCAACTATGTCCAGAATGCGATTTGAACAAATTCTTACATTTTTTAATTTAAATGATAAAAAATTTAATTGAAAATTAGATCACTTTTGAATTATATTATTCCAAAATTTCAGTCCCTATATACACCCAAGCAGGAGTTAGCTCTAGACGAAGCAATGATACCATACAGAGGACGCATCAGCTTTAGGACATACAACCCAGCGAAGATAACAAAATATGGAATTTTGATCAGAATGCTTTGTGAAAGTGAGAGTGGGTATATATGCTACTTCGAGATCTATTCGGGCAAGGCAAAAAGCTGCAAGAAACAATATTGTCTGTGTTGGAGCCGTAGCTTGGTCAGTGGCATCATATATATCAAGACAATTATTATAACAGTGTATCTACAGCCGAAATATTACTCAGAAAAAAACACTAGTGTGTGGTACCATACGGAAAAACCGTGGCTTACCAAAGATCCTGATAGAAAAATGCAAAAGTCTGCACAGAGGAGAAATGACTTTTTTACGGAAAGGACCTGTTATCCTTATTACTTGGAAGGATAAAAGAATAGTACGGATGATATCAACTATTCATGATGCTTCCATGAAATCAAGTGGAAATCGAAAAAAAAAAAATTATATAGACGATACAATCAAACCAAACTTGCATATTGCAATACAATAAATATATGAAAAGGGTAGATCGTGCAGATCAGTACTTGGCAAACAGCAATATTTTACGAAAAACTGTAAAATGGTACAAAAAATTAGCATTTTTTCTGATAAACTGCACCTTGTTTAATGCTTATAAACTGTACTGTACCTATCTGCCAGAAAATAAAACAAGATAGAAGAGATTTCTACTGGAAGTAGCTAGAGAATGAATAAGTGTGGATTTCAAAGAATGTAGCATTGCACCTAACACTCCTCGAATTTCTAAAACAGCTCCATATAAAAACACACCCTTCAGGCTTTCCGGACAAGTAAGAGACCACATCTTAGAAATAATAGTCACTACCAGAAAAGCAAATCCGACTAGAGCGTCTAGAGTATGCTCTTCAAAGGGAAAACGAAGCGAAACTAGATTTATTTGTAAAAGCTGTTGTGTACCATTACACGTAGGTGATTGTTATAGTGTCTATCATACGAAAAAGAATTATTAAAAGTTGAATAATAAATAAAATTTATTAAAGTTTATTTTTATTGTTTACTTCCACATCCAATTACGAAATAATATCCATGAGATAAATTTTCAGTAAAATTGCCGGTCAACAATGTGTTAATATTTTCGAAGGTAACTCAAACAGTTTATCAACAATATCGTGTTTTTTGCAATGAAAATGTTTTCTGTCAGAAGTTTTAAAAACAATATCAAGTCTTCTAGAAGCAGAATCAAGGATTTTGGAAGCATTTCAATTTTTCTAAAACCGCTTTTCTAAAAGAAGTGCGTTCTAGAAGCATTTTAAGTCTTCCAAAAGCAATATCAAGTTTTTCTGGAAGAACTTCAAGAAGCAGTATTAAATTCTTTAAAGCATTGACAAGTATTCTGAACATTTCACGTCTTTTTGAAGCAATATCAGGTTCTTTAGAAATAGTACTAAATCTGTTATGGGCATATCAAATTTTCTGGAAGCAGTTTAAGTCTTTTGTGACTATTGCAAGTCATTACATGTCTTCTGGCAGCTACATCAAATCTTCTAAAAGCATTTCATATCGTCTGAGAGCAAGATCAAGCCTTTTTAAATGCGGTATCAAGTCTTCTAGAAGCATTTCAAGTCGTCCAGGGGCAGTAGTAAGTCGTTTGGAGGTAATATCAAGTCTTCTGGAAGCAGAATCAAGATTTTTGGAAGCATTTAAATTTTTCTAAAACCAGTATCAAGTCTTTCAGAGGCTATATACGCTTTTCTAGAAGAAGTGCCTTCTAGAAGCATTTTAAGTCTTCCAAAAGCAATATCAAGTTTTCTGGAAGAACTTCAAGAAGCAGTATTAAATTTTTTTAAAGCATTAACAAGTATTCTGAACATTTCACGTCTTTTTGAAGCAATATCAGGTTCTTTAGAAATAGTACTAAATCTGTTATGGGCATATCAAATTTTCTGGAAGCAGTTTAAGTCTTTTGTGACTATTGCAAGTCATCACATGTCTTCTCGCAGCTACATCAAATCTTCTAAAAGCATTTCATATCGTCTGAGAGCAAAATCAAGCCTTTTTAAATGCGGTATCAAGTCTTCTAGAAGCATTTCAAGTCGTCCAGGGGCAGTAGTAAGTCGTTTGGAGGTAATATCAAGTCTTCTGGAAGCAGAATCAAGATTTTTGGAAGCATTTCAATTTTTCTAAAACCAGTATCAAGTCTTTCAGAGGCTATATACGCTTTTCTAGAAGAACTGCCTTCTAGAAGCATTTTAAGTCTTCCAAAAGCAATATCAAGTTTTCTGGAAGAACTTCAAGAAGCAGCATTAAATCTTTTAAAGCATTAACAAGTATTCTGAACATTTCACGTCTTTTTGAAGCAATATCAGGTTCTTTAGAAACAGTATTAAATCTGGGCATATCAAATTTCCTGGAAGCAGTTTAAGTCTTTTGTGACTATTGCAATTCATTACATGTCTTCTGGCAGCTACATCAAATCTTTTAAAAGCATTTCATATCGTCTGAGAGCAAGATCAAGCCTTTTTAAATGCTGTATCAAGTCTTCTAGAAGCATTTCAAGTCGTCCAGGGGCAGTAGTAAGTCGTTTGGAGGTAATATCAAGTCTTCTGGAAGCAGAATCAAGATTTTTGGAAGCATTTCAATTTTTCTAAAACCAGTATCAAGTCTTTCAGAGGCTATATACGCTTTTCTAGAAGAACTGCCTTCTAGAAGCATTTTAAGTCTTCCAAAAGCAATATCAAGTTTTCTGGAAGAACTTCAAGAAGCAGTATTAATCTTTTAAAGCATTAACAAGTATTCTGAACATTTAACGTCTTTTTGAAGCAATATCAGGTTCTTTAGAAACAGTATTAAATCTGCTATGGGCATATCAAATTTCCTGGAAGTAGTTTAAGTCTTTTGTGACTATTGCAAATCATTACATGTCTTCTGGCAGCTACATCAAATCTTCTAAAAACATTTCATATCGTCTGAGAGCAAGATCAAGCCTTTTCAAATGCAGTATCAAGTCTTCTAAAAGTAGTACTGAGTCTTCAAAAACCAGTGAAAATTTCTGGAAGCATTTCTAATCTCTCAAAGGCAATATCAAGTTTTGTGGAAGCATTTCAAGTCTTCTGAGGCATTACAAGTATTCTGGACACATTTCAAATCTTTTGGAAGCAGTATCAGGTCTTCTAGAAGCAGTATTAAGTTTTCTATGGACAGTATCAAGTCTTTTGAAAGCATTGACAGCCTATGTTTATAGATAATTCATTTCTACATATTCAATTGCACTATCTAATTGTACCCGATTAATATTTGCTCTTCAAAATCGACATTTTTTAGTATATTGATCAAGTAATGACCGTTTGTTAACGTCATCACGGCTTTGATTTTAATGGAATCAAACCCAGATCAAATTGATTCAAAATTAATGGAATTGGTACAAGAGTACCAATATCTTTATGATACTTATATCTCTATGATACAGCACACAAAGATCATAAAAATAAATTAATCTTTATGTTTTGTATTTGTGCGATTAATAAAGCTGTATTCAAGTTAGAGATTACAATTCCGAAGCAAATACACAATCTCGGGATTACATTTTATTAAGCTTGATTTCAAGATTGGTTTATCTGTTTTCAAGTGTTTCTTTAAAAGACTTCAGTTTCTTCTGATCAAATTTCTTCTCCAGAAAGACGGCGAAATATCGCATTCTTTTTTATGGTCGACTTTGTCATTTTTACCTTCATTTCCTCTAAATCTTTCTATTATATTTTAATCTCTTTCATTTATACGTTTCTTGTACCCTTATTATTGTTGGTTTTATCGAGGAAAGGGTTGCGTTACCGGAATTTTAAAAAGGCTGAACGAAGACGGATATAATCTTACGCTGTTAAATCATCGAAATCAAACAATCTTCAAAGGTCTTTTCTAAAGGAGCATCACTTTTTTTTAATTTCTTGCAGCATGCATTCTAAAGCAATATCTGCTTTATTAAGATTCATATCTCGATGACAAATACCTTCAACAGTTACTTTGACCCGATCTAAAAGTCAAACCAACTTCTCATAATTTGAAACTCACTGTCATTAATGTATATAATACAGTACTTTAGACTGTCATATTGCTTTAACATGATTAAAAGGCTATTTCATCTTCTTTTGCAGTCAAGTTGAAATTTCAGTTCTTTTCCATGTTCTTCTTTTACATATTTTTGAAGATCTTCGTTTTTTGTTGGAGATTTTCGGTACTTGGTTATTATGAGAACAATTCCGGGATCCAGGGATCCCGAACAATTTTCTTTTTATTCATATTAATTATTGAAATCTTCATTCATTTTTCAAATCATTTGAAATCTGTTTCACTCCAGATTTCTTTTTGTATTACACGACTGTATATATGTTCAAATTTTGCTTTAATGTGCTATGCTTAAATATTGCACGAACCAATATCTTTCCTTACAACTAAAGCGAACGCAAACGGTTAAGACTAAAACTAAAACACGTTGCATGAACCCACAATAAGAAAAGCGATGGAAATATTTTTTCTAATACTTTTGAGTCAATTAAGTTTGAATTATGATACTAAATTTATTATAAATATGAATTGGAGTCACATTCAACATATTTAATCATTAAAAATTGATCTGAATTTACTTTTTTTTTTGGTATTAAAACGATGTGGCGTTTACAGTTACCTAATCGCGTAAATCTCGGCCTGGCCGATGCCCGTCCGAGCGTTAAATCCAATTTGTAGGCGCTCCGCGTTTCTTACCTCTACACACCACCTCTCTGTCCCTCTTTTTCACCACGATCGGGTCCGTCGTCCCTTTCGTGTTTATTCATCGGATCGTGATTTTAATAAACCGGGCTATTCAAAAACCTAATCTTTTTTCCTCCATCATTATCATCTCGCCTTTTTTATAATTCATTCTTTTCATTTCAATAGATAAGTTTTATTCTTTTTGTACATATATATTGGTGTTCGAACGTTACCTATTCAATTACAGGTAAATTTATTCTCGGGCATTCATCTGACGAAAGCATAAAGTTTATGTAAAACCGCTGCGCGACGACCTCTTCTCCGCAAAGAGATATACAGGGCGATTAAACTAGACAGGACCGAGAATGTGTGCGTTTGTCGTCGCGGCACCACAAGACAAGGTCGTATATTTCGACCGGTTGCAGTTGTTGGTAGCCACTAACACGAATTTATTACTAACTCGGATATTATACTTTTTTATCGAGTAAAAATAATAATTACCTAATTGAGAGTTAATATTATCTAAGCGCGTAGTACGCGGAAAATCGTTTTAATGGGAAGTTCGCGAACGTGCTTTTTAATTAACTCTCCCGGGACGAGATCTTATCCGAAAGCGGTTTACCATTAATAAGCGCACGACGATCGATTCAAATTAAAAAAAAAAAAACGCCAATTGGCCGATTTCCACCGATCGGACGACTCGCCGTATTTGGAACCGAAATATTTAAAAAAGAAGAAAAAGATGAGGTAAAGGTTAATGCTCAAGTCGAATTCCAATTAAATTAAATCGCACCTATCACAAAAAACTTTCTTTTACGTTAAAATTTTAATCCAAAAGGTTGATTTTGCAAAAATTTCAGATAGGGATTATGTTAAGAAGTTAAGAAAGTAAGATTAAGGAAAAGAGTAGAGTCCATCAATCCAATTAAATCATTATAACATGAGCGAGTTAAATCGCATAATCTTAAACTTTCTCTGGGTGGGTAAATTAAATTATGAAACTTTAATTTTTGTATTCATATTGTTATTGTTGATTTTAATTTCCATACAATTTTAATGGGTAATATTGCCATCACCAACATTTACTGAGAATATTTTATTTCTATCGAAATAATGTAGAAATTTCAAACAAAGAAAAGCACTCAAGGAAAAATTGGAAATCCCTCGTTTAAACAGAGAGTTTTTTGACAAATTTTATTATCCCAGGATTCACCTTGGCCATTAAAAACGTTAAAAATGTGTTACATATTGCTCACTCGTATTTATTTACTTATGACCGCCGAATTAGTAATGAAGTGTTAAGTTAGTCGGCAATTAGCACTTAAGAAGAAAGTGCCGCCTTAGAACTTATGATGTAAAGTGCTTTTGGCAGATGCTGAAATATCTTACATGAAGAAGTTTTAAATGTTTAATAATAATTAATAAACAAAAATCTAATCTAATCTAAATTAACACAATTCGATGTAAACCAGTGCAACTTAAACTGACTCAACCCAATCCAATTATGCTCGATGTGATTAACAAATAATAACTATTTGCAATATCCTGTATTGTCGTTAGAACATCTAGAACAAGGTGGACAAACTCGGTAGGTAAACTCAAAGCTTATGTTCGTTAATAACTGCAAAAATTGAATAGTTCGAGAAGTCACGAGTCAATGCTACAATTTGCAAGATAACGCAATGTTAATATCATGACAAATTAGAAACAAATCAGGTTTCTGCGAAATGAAACTGGTTAATTGTTTGCAACACCACATTAAAATCTATATATTTAAATGGCATTAATTCATTTTGGATCAAATTAATGGATGCACATCCAGAAAAATCCAAACACGCCATAAAAAACGTTTTCGACATATGTCGCTATAAAAACGAAGTTCAGGAATCGACTTGATGCTAAAAATGAACACGATGCATCTCCAATTAACATCGATCCATGAAGATATTGATAAAATGTGCAATTTTAAATAAGCACAAGAAAGTCAGTTATATACTCACTTTCTTATAAAATCCTGCACCCACTAAAAGTGAATCTATAATTTTGATACTTCAGTAGAACAATATTATGGAAACAATTGGTATGTTTCCTGTAGCATTGTTATTTCTAACTTTAAATATTTTCTTTTTAGAAATTAATAGATTTCTGCCCATAAAATGCCAAATTAATTGATTATCAAACTGTTGAATAGAAGACACCTTATAATGCCCCAATGCAATGTCGTTAAAATTGTGTCCCATATCGATGAATTTGATAGAAGGCGAATTATAGGTATGAAAAAGCGGGTTTCTTATTCCAAGAGGAATATAAGCAGAAGGTTACTCAGATATGGTCTTTATTGTTAAAAAAATCTTAAGAGGCGCCCTACTGTATGACTTCTGCTTCCTGATCCTGCTTAATGACATTTATTTCTATCTATTTTGGTTCTCGAGTTACAACCTATGTTTATAACCAAAATGGTCGATTTTGATACTTCCTGCTACATACATAAGGAAGTATTATCGTTAGATTTTATCTAGTAATGATTTATGTATTCTGGAATAATTATGAACAATTTTTGTTCTCGATCTTTATTTATATCTAATTTGGTTCTGGAGTTATAACCAATGTTTATAACCAAAACTGTCGATTTTGACAGTTTGAGATTTCCTGCTACATTCATAAAGAACCGTCATCGTAAAACTTTATCTGGTAATAGATTATATGTTTTGGGATAGTTATGAATAATTTTTGTTAATGATATTTATTTCTATCTATTTTGGTACTGCAGTTACAATCTACGTTTATAACCAAAATTGTCGATTTTGACGTTTTGATACTTCCTGCTACATACATAAGGAAGTATTATCATTAGATTTTATCTAGTAATGGTTTATGTGTTTTGGGAAAATTATGAACAATTTTTGTTCATGACATTTAGTTTTATCTAATTTGGTTCTCGAGTTACAACCTATGTTTATAACCAAAATTGTCGATTTTGACGATTAAAGATTTCCTGCTACATTCATAAAGAACCGTCATAGTAAGACCATATCTGGTAATAGATTATATGTTTTGGGATAATCATGAATAATTTTTGTGAATGATATTTATTTCTATATATTTTGGTTCTACAGTTACAACCTATGTTTGTAACTAAAATTGTCGATTTTGACGTTTTAATACTTCCTGCTACATACATAAGGAAGTATTATCATTAGATTTTATCTAGTAATGGTTTATGTGTTTTGGGATAATTATGAACAATTTTTGTTCATGACATTTAGTTCTATCTAATTTGGTTCTCGAGTTACAACCTATGTTTATAACCAAAATTGTCGATTTTGACGATTTGAGATTTCCTGCTACATTCATAAAGAACCGTCATAGTAAGACCATATCTGGTAATAGATTATATGTTTTGGGATAATTATGAATAATTTCTGTTAATGATAGTTATTTCTATATATTTTGGTTTTACAGTTACAACCTATGTTTGTAACCAAAATTGTCGATTTTGACGTTTTAATACTTCCTGCTACATACATAAGGAAGTATTATCATTAGATTTTATCTAGTAATGGTTTATGTGTTTTGGGATAATTATGAACAATTTTTGTTCATGACATTTAGTTCTACCTAATTTGGTTCTCGAGTTACAACCTATGTTTATAACCAAAATTGTCGATTTTGACGATTTGAGATTTCCTGCTACATTCATAAAGAACCGTCATAGTAAGACCATATCTGGTAATAGATTATATGTTTTGGGATAATCATGAATAATTTTTGTGAATGATATTTATTTCTATATATTTTGGTTCTACACTTACAACCTATGTTTGTAACCAAAATTGTCGATTTTGACATTTTAATACTTCCTGCTACATACATAAGGAAGTATTATCATTAGATTTTATCTAGTAATGGTTTATGTGTTTTGGGATAATTATGAACAATTTTTGTTCATGACATTTAGTTCTACCTAATTTGGTTCTCGAGTTACAACCTATGTTTATAACCAAAATTGTCGATTTTGACGATTTGAGATTTCCTGCTACATTCATAAAGAACCGTCATAGTAAGACCATATCTGGTAATAGATTATATGTTTTGGGATAATTATGAATAATTTCTGTTAATGATAGTTGTTTCTATATATTTTGGTTTTACAGTTACAACCTATGTTTGTAACCAAAATTGTCGATTTTGACGTTTTAATACTTCCTGCTACATACATAAGGAAGTATTATCATTAGATTTTATCTAGTAATGGTTTATGTGTTTTGGGATAATTATGAACAATTTTTGTTCATGACATTTAGTTCTACCTAATTTGGTTCTCGAGTTACAACCTATGTTTATAACCAAAATTGTCGATTTTGACGATTTGAGATTTCCTGCTACATTCATAAAGAACCGTCATAGTAAGACCATATCTGGTAATAGATTATATGTTTTGGGATAATTATGAATAATTTCTGTTAATGATAGTTATTTCTATATATTTTGGTTTTACAGTTACAACCTATGTTTGTAACCAAAACTGTCAATTTTGACGTTTCAATACTTCCTGCTACATACATAAGGAAGTATTATCATTAGATTTTATCTAGTAATTGTTTATGTATTTTGGGATAATTATGAACAACTTTTGTTCATGACATTTAGTTCTATCTAGTTTGGTTCTCGAGTTACAACCTATGTTTATAACCAAAATTGTCGATTTTGACGATTAAAGATTTCCTGCTACATTCATAAAGAACCGTCATAGTAAGACTATATCTGGTAATAGATTATATGTTTTGGGATAATCATGAATAATTTTTGTGAATGATATTTATTTCTATATATTTTGGTTCTACAATTACAACCTATGTTTGTAACCAAAACTATCGATTTTGACGTTTTGATACTTCCTGCTACATACATAAGGAAATATTATCGTTACATTTTATCTAGTAATGGTTTATGTATTTTCGAATAATTATGAACAATTTCTGTTAATGACATTTATCTATATCTATTTTGGTTCTCGAGTTACAACCTATGTTTCTAACCAAAATTGTCGTATTTAACAAGTTGAGATTTCCTGCTTTATACTTAAAGAACTGGCATCGTTAGACTTTATATAGTAATGGCTTATGTATTTTGGATTAATTATAAGCTATTTCCATTAATGACATTTATTTATATCTATTTTGGTTCTCGATTTACAATCTATGTTTCTAACCAAAATTGTCGTATTTAACAAGTTGAGATTTCCTGCTTTATACTTAAAGAACTAGCATCGTTAGACTTTATATAGTAATGGCTTATGTATTTTGGATTAATTATAAACTATTTCTATTAATAACATTTATTTATATCTATTATGGTTCTCGAGTTACAACCTATGTTTCTAACCAAAATTGTCGTATTTAACAAGTTGAGATTTCCTGCTTTATACTTAAAGAACTGGCATCGTTAGACTTTATATAGTAATGGCTTATGTATTTTGGATTAATTATAAGCTATTTCCATTAATGACATTTATTTATATCTATTTTGGTTCTCGATTTACAATCTATGTTTCTAACCAAAATTGTCGTATTTAACAAGTTGAGATTTCCTGCTTTATACTTAAAGAACTAGCATCGTTAGACTTTATATAGTAATGGCTTATGTATTTTGGATTAATTATAAACTATTTCTATTAATAACATTTATTTATATCTATTATGGTTCTCGAGTTACAACCTATGTTTCTAACCAAAATTGTCGTATTTAACAAGTTGAGATTTCCTGCTTTATACTTAAAGAACTGGCATCGTTAGACTTTATATAGTAATGGCTTATGTATTTTGGATTAATTATAAGCTATTTCCATTAATGACATTTATTTATATCTATTTTGGTTCTCGATTTACAATCTATGTTTCTAACCAAAATTGTCGTATTTAACAAGTTGAGATTTCCTGCTTTATACTTAAAGAACTAGCATCGTTAGACTTTATATAGTAATGGCTTATGTATTTTGGATTAATTATAAACTATTTCTATTAATAACATTTATTTATATCTATTATGGTTCTCGAGTTACAACCTATGTTTCTAACCAAAATTGTCGAATTTAACAAGTTGAGATTTCCTGCTTTATACTTAAAGAACAGTCGTCGTTAGACTTTATCCAGTAATGGCTTATGTATTTTGGGTTAATTTTGAACTATTTCTATTAATGACATTTATTTATAGATATTTTGGTTCTCGAATTACAACCTATGTTTCTAACCAAAATTGTCGAATTTAACAAGTTAAGATTTCCTGCTTTATACTTAAAGAAATGTCGTCGTTAGACTTTATCTAGTAATGGCTTATGTATTTTGGGTTAATTATGAACTATTTCTGTTAATGACATTTATTTATATCTATTTTGGTTCTCGAATTACAACCTGTTTCTAACCAAAATTGTCGAATTTAACAAGTTGAGATTTCCTGCTTTATACTTAAAGAACAGTTGTCGTTAGACTTTATCCAGTAATGGCTTATGTATTTTGGGTTAATTATGAACTATTTCTATTAATGACATTTATTTATATCTATTTTGGTTCTCGAGTTACAACCTATGTTTCTAACCAAAATTGTCGTATTTAACAAGTTGAGATTTCCTGCTTTATACTTAAAGAACTGTCGTCGTTAGACTTTATCTAATAATGGCTTATGTATTTTGGGTTAATTATGAACTATTTCTATTAATGACATTTATTTATATCTATTTTGGTTCTCGAGTTACAACCTATGTTTCTAACCAAAATTATCGAATTTAACAAGTTGAGATTTCCTGCTTTATACTTAAAAAACAGTCGTCGTTAGACTTTATCCAGTAATGGCTTATGTATTTTGGGTTAATTATGAACTATTTCTATTAATGACATTTATCTATATCTATTTTGGTTCTCGAGTTACAACCTATGTTTCTAACCAAAATTGTCGAATTTAACAAGTTGAGATTTCCTGCTTTATACTTAAAGAACAGTCGTCGTTAGACTTTATCCAGTAATGGCTTATGTATTTTGGGTTAATTATGAACTATTTCTATTAATGACATTTATCTATATCTATTTTGGTTCTCGAGTTACAACCTATGTTTCTAACCAAAATTGTCGAATTTAACAAGTTGAGATTTCCTGCTTTATACTTAAAGAACAGTCGTCGTTAGACTTTATCCAGTAATGGCTTATGTATTTTGGGTTAATTATGAACTATTTCTATTAATGACATTTATCTATATCTATTTTGGTTCTCGAGTTACAACCTATGTTTCTAACCAAAATTGTCGAATTTAACAAGTTGAGATTTCCTGCTTTATACTTAAAGAACAGTCGCCGTTAGACTTTATCCAGTAATGGCTTATGTATTTTGGGTTAATTTTGAACTATTTCTATTAATGACATTTATTTATATCTATTTTGGTTCTCGAATTACAACCTACGTTTGTAACCAAAATTGTCGAATTTAACAAGCGGAGATTTCCTGCTTTATACTTAAAGAAACGTCGTCGTTAGACTTTATCCAGTAATGGCTTATATACTTTGGGTTAATTATGAACAATTTCTATTAATGGCATTTATCTATATCTATTTTGGTTCTCGAGTTACAACCTATGTTTCTAACCAAAATTGTCGAATTTAACAAGTTGAGATTTCCTGCTTTATACTTAAAGAACAGTCGCCGTTAGACTTTATCCAGTAATGGCTTATGTATTTTGGGTTAATTTTGAACTATTTCTATTAATGACATTTATTTATATCTATTTTGGTTCTCGAATTACAACCTACGTTTGTAACCAAAATTGTCGAATTTAACAAGCGGAGATTTCCTGCTTTATACTTAAAAAACAGTCGTCGTTAGACTTTATCCAGTAATGGCTTATGTATTTTGGATTAATTATAAACTATTTCTATTAATAACATTTATTTATATCTATTTTGGCTCTCGAGTTACTACCTATGTTTCTAACCAAAATTGTCGAATTTAACAAGTTGAGATTTCCTGCTTTATACTTAAAGAACAGTCGTCGTTAGACTTTATCCAGTAATGGCTTATGTATTTTGGGTTAATTATGAACTATTTCTGTTAATGACATTTATTTATATCTATTTTGGTTCTCGAATTACAACCTATGTTTCTAACCAAAATTGTCGAATTTAACAAGTTGAGATTTCCTGCTTTATACTTAAAGAACAGTCGCCGTTAGACTTTATCCAGTAATGGCTTATATATTTTGGGTTAATTTTGAACTATTTCTATTAATGACATTTATCTATATTTATTTTGGTTCTCGAGTTACAACCTATGTTTCTAACCAAAATTGTCGAATTTAACAAGTTGAGATTTCCTGCTTTATACTTAAAGAACAGTCGTCGTTAGACTTTATCCAGTAATGGCTTATATATTTTGGGTTAATTATGAACTATTTCTGTTAATGACATTTATTTATATCTATTTTGGTTCTCGAATTACAACCTATGTTTCTAACCAAAATTGTCGAATTTAACAAGTTGAGATTTCCTGCTTTATACTTAAAGAACAGTCGCCGTTAGACTTTATCCAGTAATGGCTTATATATTTTGGGTTAATTACGAACTATTTCTGTTAATGACATTTATTTATATCTATTTTGGTTCTCGAATTACAACCTATATTTCTAACCAAAATTGTCGAATTTAACAAGTTAAGATTTCCTGCTTTATACTTAAAGAACTGTCGTCGTTAGACTTTATCTAATAATGGCTTATGTATTTTGGGTTAATTTTGAACTATTTCTATTAATGACATTTATTTATACACTCAGCAGCAGAAGTCTGCGTACAAAAAACTTGTAATACTTTAATTGAAAAAATAAGAGTCATAATCTAATGTGATAAACTTGATTTTTTTTTATTTTGTATATTAACTACATATAATTCTATTAACAAAATATGCTTCAACAAAACAGAAACAGTAGTTACAGAAAAAAATCAAAACTAAAAATTCTACAAATAACGGGTATGCAAAAATCTGCGTACAAGTCAGGACAGTATTTATAAAAAATTCATAAATGAGATCATTGTTTCTATATTAATATGAGGTCGGATAACCTTTACTTTCGGTTTAATGACCTCCCTTAAACGTTTAGGCATGGAGTGCACTAATTTCTTCGTTTCGTCCGAACTGATTTTGGCCCATTCCTCAATCATAACATTTTTTAACGTTTCCTTCGACGTTATGTTGTGTTGCCGAATCCTGCGTTCCAGTAAATCCCAGAGGTGTTCGATGGGATTCAAGTCCGGCGATTGTGGAGGTGTTTTAAGTTGCTTTGGGGTATTGTATAGTAGCTAAAGCTTAGTGTTGTGGGCGCAATGTTTGGGGTCATATCTTGTTGAAAAAAGTATTCGGGCCCCAAGCCCAAGTTTTCGATGCTAGGCTTCAAATTTTCTTTTAAAATGTCTATATACATTTTATGGTCCATTGTCGATGTTATGAAAACCAACCTTCTCACCCCTTTGGTGCACATACACCCCCAAACCATAACTCCACCACCTCCGTGTTTTACAGTCGCTTTCAAATTTTCGGGATTAAGGGCAGTATTAGGTTTTCTCCATACAAGTTGTTTACCCTTAATGCCGAAAATGCAAAATTTGCTCTCATCTTTAAAGAGAACTTTCTCCCAGAATTCAATGGGCTTGTCTAAGAGTTTTTTTGCAAAGGCGATCCGCTTCTGACGATTGACCTCTGACACAAATGGCTTTTTTCGTGCAACGCGACTGTGATAGTTAGCTTTTTTTAACGTCCTTCTCACCGTATCTTTACTGATAGTTTTATGAAATTCTTCATGTACATTTTCTACTATTTTTTTGCCGTCAGCCTAGGTTCTTTTTTAACCTGCTGTACAATTTTTCGCTTTTCTCGGTTTGTTAAAAGGAGTAGTCTACCAGATCGCGGACGTGAGAGGGAATCTTCAGTGTCTTTATAATTATTAATTACTCTTTGAATGGAAGAGTGTGACCTGCCGACAGTTTCTCCTATTTTTCGAAAAGATTTTCCCTCTTTCCATAACTTTACAATAATTTTTCTCTCTCCCAATTCAATTTCCTTTCCTTTCGTGTCCATTCTAACTTTTAGCTTCTAAGCCTCTGCTAATATAATTGACACCGATTATCTTTTATTTAAATCGGAAAGCGTACATCGCCAACTACGTATTTAAGTAAATAAGTATATTTTGGAGAAGGCGTCTTTATTTGTACGCAGATTTTTGCATACGCATTATTTGGAGAATTTTTAATTTTAATTTTTTTTGTAACTAATATTTATGTTTTATTGATGCATATTTTGTTAATAGAATTATATGTAGTTAATACACAAAATAAAAAAAAATTGAAGTTTATCACATTAGATTAATTTATTATTATTTTTATTTGTAGGGTTGAGTGGTAGAGAGGAACTTGATTCCTAACTCCGCCCTACATATTCCTTTGTATAATTTTGTCATTATTTTCTTTTTTTTTTGATTAATAAAGCCATTTATTATTATTATTATAAATACTATCTAGAACGAAATAATCTCGGTCGATTTCGAAGACATCGACCGCCCTAAATATTATTCACGGCACTATAAAATTATTATTTTTGTAAGTTAATAATGATAACTTTATGAATTCTAAGCATTATACAGGATGTCTCACGTAACTGGTTCATTAGAACTTTTTTGAGTTACACTATTCCTAGAGGCTTGGAATTTTGGTAACATGAGTTGTTCATTCTGATCTTTAAACCTAAAATATTTTCAAGATGGCTACTATTTCCGGTCTACCGGAAGTAGACCTCAACTTCGTTATTTTAAATGGAATGCTATAGTTTTTATTACGCCATTCAATTGTACGTCGAAAAATATGTTGACTTTGATAATAGTTATTGGTACCTACCGTTTTTTGTTTTCGAGTTATTTTGATTTTAAATGTTTTTTGGTAAATATCACTACGCTCTTTAAAGGCCTATATCTTAGCCAACGTTCTTTCAAAAAGATTTTGCCTTGGCATGATAATTCCTTATATGCTGTCAAATAGATTGTCATGTGTTGTATCAGTGTATCTTATACAGGATGGTCAAAAATTGAATTACCGTTTCTCTGCATTCAAATGCGAAAAAGTCAGAAATTTTAAATGGAACACCCCATATTTCTTTACTCTATCAGAAAGGGAATTTAATTCTCTGCAAATTATCTATAAACATTCCTATTCCTATTTATTATAGTTTTCTTGATATTGGGACATTTATTTTAATCGTGTGAAAAGAATCAACTCTGTCTTCCGAGGATTCGGCCACACCAAGACTCAATCAATTTGAGAGCCACCTGCATCCTATCAAAAAGTACATTTATGTGCTTACCTTTGACAAGGATGGTTAGATCATCTGCATAACCTAGTGTTGTGAAGTTGGCTTTAGCGAGGGATTTCAAGAGGCTATCCAGGGTGAGATTCCACAACAATGGGGAAAGTACACCTCCTTGTGGACAGCCTCGAGTAACTCCTCCATGAAGACTGACATCGCCAGCCCTAATCTTAACTATGCTATGTTTGAGAGCGTTCTCAATCCAACCGCAAAGAGTCGGTGGAACTTTATGCTCAAGCAAGGCATCGTTAATACCAGAGAAAGTTGTTTTATCAAAAGCAGTACCTATAAATATAATGTTGAAACTTTGCGATTCCCTTGTACTTAGTCACTTTACTTTTTGTGATAAGGTTTTTGGTACTTGTCTGGATAGCGCTTCAGCATGTCGTATACAACGGGTACAGAATGCTTGCCTCAGACTTGTATATGGTTTAAAACGTTATGATCATGTTTCTTATAAATTGATAGTTGCTGGTTGGTTGAGTATGTCCAACAGGAGAAAATTGCAGTTGTTATCGTCCTACTGAAGAAGCCCCCGTATCTGTATAACAAAATATCATTCAGGACGGACGTTCATAATATCAATATTAGAAATAGAGGTATTATTACACCGCCTAAACACGCGACCTCATTATTTGAACGATCTTTCTCATATTGCCTTCCTAAGTATTATAATCCGCTACCAGGTTCTCTGAAATCTTTAAATTTGAATGCATTTAAGAGGAAACTGCGACAGATGTTGATGGATGAACAATCTTGCGTATAGCTGATTTCGCAATATATCGTAATTAATATTTATTGCTTTTACTTTTATTTTATTTGTTTAATATGATTAATTTCATAAACAATGTTTTTTTTTCATTTTTATTTTTCTTTTGTTCTATTTTAATTTATTATTATTTTTATTTGTAGGGTTGAGTGGTAGAGAGGAACTTGATTCCTAACTCCGCCCTACATATTCCTTTGTATAATTTTGTCATTATTTTTTTTTTTTTTTGATTAATAAAGCCATTTATTATTATTATAAATACTATCTAGAACGAAATAATCTCGGTCGATTTCGAAGACATCGACCGCCCTAAATATTATTCACGGCACTATAAAATTATTATTTTTGTAAGTTAATAATGATAACTTTATGAATTCTAAGCATTATACAGCGTGTCTCACGTAACTGGTTCATTAGAACTTTTTTGGGTTACACTATTCCTAGAGGCTTGAAATTTTGGTAACATGGGTTGTTCATTCTGATCTTTAAACCTAAAATATTTTCCTTGAAAGATTTTGCCTTGGCATGATAATTCCTTATATGCTGTCAAATAGATTGTCATGTGTTGTATCAGTGTATCTTATATGACCCTTATTTTTTCAGTTAAAGTGTTAGAAGTTTTTTGTACGCAGACTTCTGCTGCTAAGTGTATCTATTTTGGTTCTCGAATTACAACCTACGTTTGTAACCAAAATTGTCGAATTTAACAAGCGGAGATTTCCTGCTTCATACTTAAAGAACAGTCGTCGTTAGACTTTATCCAGTAATGGCTTATGTATTTTGGGTTAATTATGAACTATTTCTATTAATGAAATTTATCTATATCTATTTTGGTTCTCGAGTTACAACCTATGTTTCTAACCAAAATTGTCGATTTTGGTATTTTGGTACCAATATACATAAGAGACTGTCATGATTAGACTTTATATGGTAATGTTTTGAGCACCCCTGATGTAGAAAAAATAAATTATCAACAAAAAGGTATACTTTATATATACTTTTTTTGTAAAATTCCGCAATATTTTTTCAACCATACGATTTGGTATGTTGTATTTATCCTCTATCAAAATGTGAAAAACAACATGCATTCCATTTAATATAACAATGTTGGTTGCCATACGAAACAAAAAACAACGCAAAGAAACAAAAATCGTCAAAAATGCGACGCAATTAATAATGGTAAAGTTATAGGTGTATATGTGGAATTAAAAAAAAGTACTGAAACATTGTTGGTTTGATGGTTAGTGTGTGTGTAGGGGGGAAAACGGTCGTTAGCCCACATATGTGACCTTACAGTTTTATTAACGGCGGGGTCACGCTCACAAGCTCGACCCATCTATACACACACACATACATGCACAAACTCGGGGGAACAACACACAGATACGTACAGAGTGTGTACCCACCGGTCTCGCGGTCGTTTCGAACACAATTGCGCCGGAATGTGCCCAAGGCGTGGCCTATGCGCGATCGTACAGAACCTTCTTTATAATTTTAAATGTATATAAAATCTAATTTTTTATTTACTAACAAACGCAGCAAAAACAACTAAATTATAGAAGTAATTGATAAGACTACCACGGATACTTTATAACCGTTTTAATTTCAAACCTAAAAAAGTTTAGAACGCGCCTCGTCCGCCCACGCAATTCTCCTTAACTGGTTTTGAAATCGAATCGTTCCCGCGAGGTTAAACGATAACATTTATCAAAAGGAAATAGAAGACGCGCTTTTAAAACGGATGCATCATGATGGGCGTTAGTCGTACCATAGGAAACATTTTTATTTTATTTTTTTTTTTCTATAAGTTGTTACGATTCCATGATAATACGGCTTCGAACCGCTGCGAAATTAGATCGGCCGTTGAGCGCCCTCTGATGAGAACGGGGCCAATTACGGCAGGCGAAGTGAAGGCAAAACGGGGATTGCCCGTTTGTTCTATGCAAATCCGTTCATTACGACCAGCGCAGTCGATTTCATTTCTAGTTTCTCGTTTCATAATCGCCTACTCAACGGGTTAATCATAAAAACACTCAAAAAGAAACATTAATTTAATTAGATTGAGATTTTTTTTCCTGTTTGTTTACACTTTGCTATATATCTTTGTCTTAAAAGAAGCTTTTAGATTACTATATTATCTAATGGATAGATCATAAAATATTATAATTTCTTATCTTATTTTTATTTAAATCAAACCATTTAAGCATCTTTCTCACAACAATCATCCTCGTCCCTTCTCTTTGCGCGCCCCAAATGGGGTAATTCCGTTGCTTAATGGAAATTTTGATTGGATAACGCCGGCGCGGCACATTGAGCAATTGAGCCCGAAACAGGTGGTGTTGCATATAAACCAACCGCCTCTTTTTAATCGAAATGAATCACAATCTCTCTTTTTATTACATTTTCTTCCTCATTATCATTTTAATTTCTCTCTTAACCCTCCGTCTGTCGGGTGTGGTCTACGAGTCCACGACGAAATAATTATGTGAAATATTTTTTGAATTATTTTGCTCAAAACTTTTACGGTCACAGTACCTTTCAAGTATCTGAATATCAACTATTTTCGCTATAAAAAACTGTTTTTCAAAATTCCAAATAGGCGCTACATAATATTTTGTCCTGACAGACCTTTCCGATCAAATGTGTAACAATATTCGCAGATGTAATCTGTAAGAATCCTATTCCAGTTGGAACTCTATGCGTTCTTTTTGTGTTTGTGGGGGTATTACCGAGTTTATTTATTTATTTTATTTATTTATTTATTTATTGCTGCCAGTGGACACAAAACGGGACAAACCCAAAAGATTGTGTCACTACATTGACAAAAACTACTATATTACAAATACATTGTGCGGTTAATTACGAATAAATTAACTAAAAACAATAATTATTCTATAAAGCAGAAAATAAAATTAAGAAAAATAAAACATACATTTGTTTACGCTACAGTAATGTTGATCAATGCTTTCTGTAACTCAACGGCAGTTATCAAGCTCTTAAATCTCCTATATGTATTACTAAACACATCTATACCGTTGCCAGTAGTATGGAACCGATCACAAGCAATCGCCATCCGAATCATAGGAGAATTTTGAAATAAATTTGTTCTCGGAATGGGAGTATAAAAAATTGACTCATGCCTTAAAGATCGGGAAGGTATACGTATATTCACACATCCCAATAATACCGAGGAGGCACATCTATTGTTGACAATCTTATGAAATGTAAGAGCATCGTTACAAAAGCGGCGCTGGTGAAGTGGAAGAAGTTGGAAAGAGCTGCACGCAGAATTATAATCTTTATAGCTTAAATTAAATTTATAGGCTAAATGCTTAAGAAACTTCTTTTGAATTCTTTCAATTCTGTTTATATAAGTGTGATACTGCGGATTCCAAATGGTAGTGCAAAAATTTAGTACACTGAATACGTAAGCAAAATATAAAACTTTTACTGCTTCTACGCTTTTGAAACATTCTGTGGATCTTATGACAAAGCCCAACATTCGCAGCGCCTTTCCAACCACTCCATCAACGTGACCAGAAAATGTAAGCTTGTTGTCAAACGTAACACCAAGATCTTTAATTTGAGATGCTCTAGGTAAGACATAGTTTTCCAATTTGTACTCGTATCTGATGGCATTCGAACTTCTTGAAAAAGATATAACATTACATTTAATAGGATTGAGTGTCATAAAATTGTCATTGCAATAGACTTGCAGTGCGTCAATGTCACGCTGCATCCTCGAGCAGTCGAGTGGAGAGGAAATACGTGCAAACAACTTCAAATCATCAGCATACATTAAGCACTGGGAGTGTTTTATGACTGTGAAAATGTCATTGATGTAAACATTTAAAAGGAGGAGACCTTGAGGTACACCTGACGGGACGGACATTACATCAGAATAGTATCCATTAATAGATACTACCTGAGTTCTTCCACGTATATAAGAAGCAATCAATCGCAACAAATAGTTATCAATTCCCATAAACCGAAGCTTTGACAACAGAAGATTGTGATCAACACGATCGAAAGCCTTACTGAAGTCAATATAAACGGCATCCACTTGAGTTACTTGATCAAGAGAAGTAAAAATATAATTACTGTACTCAAGCAAGTTACTTTCGACCGAGCGACCCGCAAAAAAGCCATGCTGTCTTGTATCAATTTTATTTTTAGTAAAAAAAAATAGCCGTTTATAAATTAGCTTTTCAAAGATTTTGCTTAACACCGATAATAAAGATATTGGTCTATAATTGGATACATCACTTCTATTACCAGACTTAAAGATAGGAACTATATGTGCCTGCTTCCAAAGACGTAGAAAAACTCCAGATTCAATGGATTTGTTCAGTATAATGGTTACAGGTAGCGACAAAGACGCGTAACATTCTTTAATAAAAATTGCTGGTATACCATCCGGACCCGGGCCCTTTGAAGCATCAATTCCTGCCAGTACCTCCTCAACCTCAATCTGATCGAAGCAAATTGCAACTGTACCACTGATGTCGGACGTGACACCAGACACCGCATCAGTCTGGTGGATTGAGTACACAGAATGAAAAAAATCTGCGAACAATGAGCAGATGGACGAAGGATCGGAAGCTGTGCAATCATCAAGGTGTACCGCAGACGGTATATTATTACTGCCCTTTCTTCGTTTTAAGAATGTCCAGAAATGTTTGGGATTGTGTGTTATATTTATTTCTGCCTGGCTAACATAATTTTTATAATCCCGATCAATAAGGAATTTTGCTCGCCCTCTCAGCAGAGAAAAGGTAAGATAATCAACGTGATTTCCATAACGCTTCCATTTCCTATGCGCCTTCCTCTTTTCATTAATCGTCCGCGTAGCACTGAACGAAAACCACGCGGGAAAACCACTCTCTCTCTCTTATGCATTTTGGGAACATGTTTCTCAATACCGCGATGCAAGTGAGCATAAAATGCATCCACAGAATCATTAACATCATCGCACTCCAACTCTCTTTCCCAGTTAACCCCATTAAAATGTGAATTGAGTAAATCAAATTTTGCTTTTCTGTAGTTATAGCAAGCGGGAGCGTTATATTTAAGATTTGGAGGTGCGATTACCTGACAGGAAAACTCAAGAGTAGTGTGAGATATGTCTTCACGAATTAAAGGGCTATCGCTGAGCGCTATGTCACGAGATCGAGCACTATTGCATGATGGTACACAATGACGAAGGCAGAGATCAATCTCCCATTTATTATTTTTTTTATTTATTTATTTTTTTTATAAAACTATACCTCGGAGTGATCGCAATATAGTTCGGTAGTTCCCTTAATAATTACTATATATACGGCATTTTGAGGCGTTGTGTTATTTATTTTACAAATATAGAGAATAGAAAAGTGCATAAAAAATTATTTATAACTAATATCAAATATCTAGTTAGCAATCTACAAATAGCATACTTACAAATAGGTAAGTAGTATCACACAATTTTCTGATATGATTTGATAAAATAATAAATGATTTATTATTTGATAGCATTGTGATATGGATCCTTATGAAAAAGAGAGAGAAAGATTACAGAAACTGTATGAAGAAGTTAGCACGGGCAGTGAAATAGAAGAGTCTGACGATAGTTCGATATCAGATCCAGATTTTGTAAGTATCAGTGATCATGATACAGAAACCGAGCAGGAAAACGTAAATGAAGATGGAGATATTATGCATCAGGATGACGGCGAGGATGATGAAGATGAACAACCCGTGATTCGTGATAGATGCTCGTATTTTTTGGTAAAGACGGAACTAAATGGAAAAAGGCTGTCCCACTTAGAAATATTAGATGGTTGGTTATTATTTTTACTGAACATCGTGTTTGTTAGCAAATGATTAATATTACTTTACTTTGTACGATGAACTTTATTTATTAAATTAACTCTACAATTGCTTCGAGGATCCAGTCCTCATCTTCTGGAGTACCTACAAAGAGCATTAACTAAAAATTTTTTCGTAATTTCCACTTAAATAACATTAATGAAATATCGTATTTCTAGGTTAAGTAAATGAAAATAGACAATAAACATAGTAAGTTATCAAGAAATGGTTTTCAGTCAGAAATTTTAATTTTTGTCTCGGTATTTGGTTTTGGGTGGGGTGAACGGATTTTTTAGGGATTGGTATATAGGTCTGTTGTTAGTATAAAGTTGTTCGTTTAAGCAGGTTTTTTCTGGGTTATTGTTTATGAATTTGGCTATTTCATATCCTTCCAACAGTTCCATAAGGTAACCTTTATTGATGTTGTGTATGATAGTGGCGTCTTTACTTTCATCAAATTGGTGGTCTTTGTTGAAGATCAAATGCTTGCCAAAGTTTGAGTTGTCTTTGGTTTTGTGCTCCCTTATGCGTCATTTTAAGGCTCTCCCCGTCTCGCCTATGTAAGTAGCTGCGCAGGTGGCACATTGCAATTTATAAACTCCATTCTTCTCAAGAGTGTCGATTGGTAATTTATTATTGTTTAGTGTGTTTGAGATACTATGTTTGGTTTTAAAGGTGATTTGTATATTGTTGTTTCTGAATATATTTTTGATCTTTGTTGTTATGGTGCCTGGATATTGTATTACTTTACAAAACTTGGGTTGTTCTTTTTGTTGGTTTAGCGATAAAGTGGTTATTGCATTATTCTGTGTTTTTTGTTTGTGTTTACCAATCATCTTTTTAACAATAATTTCTGGAAATTGGTTGTTGTTAGTAATTTGTTTGATAATGTTTAATTCTTGTTTTAGGTTATCTTGGTCAAGGTGTGTATTAAAGGCTCTGTTCAAATGTGAATTTATTGCTGCGAATTTATGCTCATTACAATGAAAAGAATCAAACGGTATAATGGCATCCGTTTGAGTGGGTTTTCTGTAAATTTTGTATTTTAATTCATTTTCGGATTTATAAATTGTAAGGTCCAAAAAGTTAATTGAATTATCTTTTTCTATTTCTGATGTAAATTGTATTTTGGGATGTAAAGAGTTGAGGTATAGTTGTATTTTGTTAACTGAGTCCTTATCTTCGGTATTGAGTATAATTAGGACGTCATCAACATACCTTTTCCAAAAGATTATTTTGTCATAGTGGGGGTTTTTGTCGTTCATTATTAGTTCATTTTCTAGCTTATTTAGAAATATGTCTGCAATGAGACCGCTAAGAGGTGAGCCCATTGGTAAACCCTCTTTGTATGTATAAATTTTTCCATTGAAAGTACAAAAGTTTTGTTCTATGCATAGTTTAAATAAGTGATGTATTGTATTTATTTCCCTTTGGTCCTTTAAGTTTTGTTCAAGTATGTCTTTTATTATTTCTAAGGTCTCGATAGTTGGAATGTTAGTATAAAGGTTAGTGACGTCGTACGAAGCCATAATGAATTCTTTAGGTAAGGGAGTTGTTTCCAGTTCGGATATAAGTTTATCTCTGTTTTTAATTGTGTGTGTGGGTATAAAATTAATATATTCTTTCATGAAATTAACTATAAATTTACTTATCCTGTAGGTGCTGGAGTCGATCGATGTGATAATGGGTCTTATAGGATGGTTGTCTTTGTGTAATTTGATAAGGGAGTATAGGTTTGGGGTTTTAGGGTTCATGGGAATAAGGGTTAGTGGGTATTTTCTATATTTTGTGAGGATATCTTTATTTTCGTTAATATATTTTCTAACCTTAGCATGGAAAGATTTGGTAGGGTTTTTTAAGATCTCGTTAAAGTTATTTTCTTTTAAAAAACATTCAGTTTTATTAACATAATCTAACTCACTCATGATTACCATTCCTGCGTTTTTATCGGCCTTGGTGACTGTAAGTTGGTTTTCCTTTATTTTTCTTTTTATGGAATTCAATGCTCTTGCTTCCCTCTTTTTTTAAGACAACTCAAACTTTGGCAAGCATTTGATCTTCAACAAAGACCACCAATTTGATGAAAGTAAAGACGCCACTATCATACACAACATCAATAAAGGTTACCTTATGGAACTGTTGGAAGGATATGAAATAGCCAAATTCATAAACAATAACCCAGAAAAAACCTGCTTAAACGAACAACTTTATACTAACAAGTAGCGAATCTTGAGGTTCTGAGTAATGATATGACTACAGTTTGATATATACCCAAAAAGGAAAGAATGTGCTTGTAGTTTCAACAATACACCGAGACGATCATATCGATGAAGCTACCGGTGATCGGAAAAAGCCCGAAATAATTACATTCTATAATAGCACAAAAAGTGGAGTAGATAGATGTTGTTGATCGAATGATCACATCATACAATGTTGCAAGAAACACAAAGCGTTGGCCAATGGTAATTTTCTATAACCTCCTCAATATAGCAGCAATTAACGCTTTTGTTATCTACAAAGGCAACATACCAGATGGTGAATTTGCTAAAACTCGCAGACTGTTTCAAAAAAATCTTGGTATGGAGTTAGTGAAAAATAACATGCAAAGAAGAGCCGTTGATAAGCACTTGACCAAAAGTGTGCGTACTTCTGCTTTGAGGCTCTCAGGTATTGAAGAGGAGATTATTCCAGAGCCACAACCAGGGAAAAGAGGTAACTGTAAATATTGCAAAAGACGAAAAAGTCGTTATTTTTGCAAAATTTGTAAATGTTGGTCGTGCATAGAGCACATAACAGCGTGCTGCAACGAGTTTGGGAAATATGAAGACCACATTTTGAAGCACTCCAGTTTGTGCATAGAATATTATTCTTTAGTTAAGGCATTTTTTTTATAACACTTTATACATTTTTAAATAAATATTATTATACATCGATTTTCTTTCCCTTTGTAACGAAGTTACATATTTCTTCCCGATTTAACCCGAAAATACTTCCCATCTTACTCCGACAAATATTACAGTTCCCGTCCGATTACTAAATTTCCGAAAAAGGATATCTTATCACCGCCTGTTTATGTAAACCAATCCGCAATTTCATTATTTCCGTAATTAAACTTTCAATTTCTCCGTTTCTCACTTTAAAACCGTTAACACAACTCCCGACAACATCTCCTGACCGAATACTCAATAAAGAAGAGTAATTAACCGAAATCCTAACATACCGAAAAACACGTGTCACTGAAAAATATTATTAAATAATTAAATATTACCGACATTAATATATTTTCAAATAAAATCCGATGAACAACATCACCCTATCAGAGCAGTCAACCGACCCGAGGAAGTTTCAACAACCAGCAGGCTACCGTTCGACTACCGTACATCGACTATTTTTTATGATACGGAATTAGAAAACCTACAACGTTAAAACCGATTACAAATGATAGAAAAGAATCTGGGATGACTGCTGAATGATTTTAATGATGATCCGATCATTATTAGCCGAGATTCTGTAATAAAGTCAATTAGCATCAAAATTAAGTAAATTGCTGTATTCCTGATGGTCATCCACGAAAAATATCTCTTGTGGAAGTTTGCCCCGAAGACCGCCGATCTTAAGAAGATCTTTAATCTGTGATTATGTTGTGATTAGGGCCGTTTAAGGAAACATAACGTAAAATTCGTGGTCCACAAATTGTTTAATTCCGTAGGAGCCGTAAACCGTAACCGATTTTGTTGTAAATATTTTTGTAAATTTTCATGTAAATAGGAGTTTCTTTTGTTATGTATTGTTAATTTTTCCGTTAATGTTTTTTAATTAATTGTTAATTACTCGGTTGTTCGTTAACAGTTCGGATTCCGGGTTCTGCACCCTCTATTGTTTAACAGAAAAGGCAACTTTTTTACCGACATAATTATGTCATTTTTGTGCCAAAAATTTCTTAGTGTATGACACAGTAAAATACGAATATGAATACGATAGCGAAGAAAAGTACTGTTTGAAGGTGAAGACTGAAGCTTTTCAAAAAATTTTGCAGACGGTAAGATGTTTTTTTTTCCGTTCAAAATGGCTTCTTATCTAATTAGAAGAAACGAAGAAGATAATGAAAGCCGTAGAACATAAATGCCTCGAAAAATTTTCGATAATTCTCGCAAATTTTATGATAATAAAAAAATTTTTTAAATTATTGTCTTAAAAAGAATAATAAATAATTAAAGTCCCTAGATTTATAAAGTACCGCGGCTTCCAGAAGACTGTTACTGCTTCTAGAGGATTTAAAATACTTCCAGACGACTTACAATGCTTTCAGATAACTTGATATAGCATCTAGAAAACTTAAAATGTTTCCAGTACACTTGATGTTGTTACCTCTAGATGATTTGATACTGTTTTAAGAAAACTTTATATTGCTTTCAGAAGACTTGAATTTCTAGACTTATATTTCTAGAAGACTTAAAATGATGAATTTACAGATGTCTTACAATGCATCCAGACGACTTACAATGCTTACAGATGACTTACAACGCTTTTGGAAGCCTTGATATTGCATCTAGAGGACTTGAAGTGTGTCCAGACGACCTACAATGCTTCCAAAGTACTTTATGTCGCTGTTAGAAGACTTAAGATGCTTCCAGAAGACTTGATATTGTATCTAAGAAACTTGATATGGTTTCCAGAATACTTGGAATGTTTCCAGAAGACTGATACTGCTTCTAGAAGACTTAAAATATTTCCAGATGACTTACAATACTTCCAGACGACTTACAATGTTTCCAGAAGACCTTATACTTACTTTTAGAATATTTCAAAATTACTTGAAGTGCTTCCAAAAGACTGGATACTACTTCCAGAAGACTTGATACTGCTTCTAGATGTTTTAAAATGCTTCCTAAAGCTTTGATACTGCCCCTATAAGATTTTATACTGCTTCTAGACGATTTCAAATGCTTTCAGAAGACTTGAGAAGTTTCCAAAAGACTTGATACTGCTTCTAGAAGATTTTAATAATTTAGAATCGATACTGCTTCTAGATATTTTAAAATGCTTTCAAAAGATTAGATATAGCCCCTGTAAGACTTTATACTATTTCTGGAAGATTTGAAATGCTTTCAGAAGACTCGAGAAGATTCCAGAAGACTTGATACTGCTTCTAGATGTTTTAAAATGCTTCCTAAAGGCTTGATACTGTCCCTGTAAGACTTTATACTGCTTCCAGAAGATTTCAAATGCTTTCAGAAGACTTGAGAAGTTTCCAAAACACTTAATACTGTTTCTAGAAGATTTTAATAATGAAGACATGATACTGCTTCTAGATATTTTAAAATGCTTCCAAAAGATTAGATATAGCCCCTGTAAGACTTTATACTGTTTCTGCAAGATTTTAAATGCTTTCAGTAGACTCGAGAAGATTCCAGAAGACTTGATACTACTTCTAGAAGATTTAAAATGGTTACAAAAGTCTCGATATCGGCTCAGGTAGGCTTAATATTGCTTCTAGAAGATCTAAATTGCTTCCAAAACATTTGGAATGCTAACAAAAGATTTGATATTGCTGTCAGAATACTTGATATTGCGTCTATAAGGCTTGAAATGCTTCCAGAAAATTAATTTATTTGGTGCCCATCGTATTTTCATTGCAAATCTTTCTTAATGCTCCC
The DNA here is from genome assembly GCA_036711965.1 of Onthophagus sagittarius. Classification (NCBI taxonomy): domain Eukaryota; kingdom Metazoa; phylum Arthropoda; class Insecta; order Coleoptera; family Scarabaeidae; genus Onthophagus; species Onthophagus sagittarius. The sequence goes on along the minus strand of JASERS010000010.1, from coordinate 15,830,883 downwards.
AGACTTCTAAACGATAAATCTTCTTTCATGAAATCCCGGCATGAACCCGGAATATACTGGGACTGGACTGAAACTGAAATGTACAAGTATCTTAAAATTGAGATACCATTCCTAAGATGACTAATTGTTTAATTGTTAAGATTTCAAGACATTAAAGATGGTATTTGCACCTCCTAGCGGTCATCTCAGAATCCTGAAAATAATTTCCTGTATCTTCTCTTAGCCACTTTAGTCATAAAATTTTTTTCGTGCAAGTCTGCTGTCAAATAATTTCCAGTATTTTCTCTTAGCCACGATTTTATGATTAATAAAATCTTTTACTGCAAATTTAACTATCGACTTACAGAGTCTTTTAGCAATTTGCAACCGCTGGTTCGGCGGACCGCAACCATTCAAGTTAAAATTTTTTAATATATCATCCGTTCTTGTCTACGAAAAAAGGACTTACTTTCGAAAATAAGTTTTGGTGGAAACAGCTAATAAAGGTAAATAGGTCATTTCGTCAGTTTCTAGTTAGTTAATCCCTTTTTTCTGTATTTGCCGATGTTGAAGGACGTCAAAGTATTATTTCAGATCAGAATGTTGTCGTTGTTAATGGCGTTAGTTGCTAGTTTCAGAATTCTAAATATATAATACTGTAGAAGTGAGTTTGTAAATATAATTATATTGGACTCTTTTATTACTGATTGCGCAAGTGAGGAATAATCTTGGGATTGAATGAGAACACAAGCTGAGTAACTCATCTCCACAAAGCTCGAAATCAAGTAGAGGATTATCAAAATTTGTGTGGAAATACAGATGGCTCAAACGGTTCGTCGTTTTAACTACACTAAGGTCACTCTGGAAGTGCTGCCAATGAAACGGCAGATGACCTAGTGCTAAAGCGTTTTTAGGACCAGGACCAGCAATTTGTGTAAGATTTACGATGCCCAAATAGAGGATTCGAAGAATTCTGCAGCTAACTGATTTATCTTTAGATCGTCAGTGGTTCATCTAACACAATCTTCGTAGCTTCATAAGCGCCGGTTTTTGAAAATAAGTATGGGTGCTGGATAGTGAAAAAACTGAATTGGGAAAAGATTCAAACGACGAATGACTGTTCTCAAAACAAAAGTGACATGAAAAACGTCCATGTATCTGGCGCATATGGTTAATTTGCAATAGAAATGCCTTATATCAACAGTGCTTACACCTTCACAAGCAATATTTGGTCTATAATTGAAATTTTTTGAACTTTTGAAATGAACATATTGTATCTAGCAGTATTTGGTATTTTGGAAGCAAAATCAAATTGTATTAACAATTTCGTGCCTTTTGCAATAAAAATGTCTTCTTTAAGACTTTGCATTTTCAAACATTTTTTTGCCAGTAGTTTTACAAACGGTATCAAGTCTTTTGGAATCATTTAAAATCTTCTAGAAATAGTATCAAGTCTTTCAGCTGCAGTATAAAATCTTGTGGAAGCAGTTCAAGCCTTCTGAAAGCTATGTTAAGGCTTCTAGAAGCATTATCAAGTCTTCCAGAGGTAGTATCAACATTTTTGAAAGCAGTTCAAGGCTCCTGGTAGCTTATCAAGTTTGTTTTAAGCAGTATCAGCCACCGAAGAAACGAAAGGTGAACTTTAATAATGTTTTCGAATCGGGGGCGGAGCAAAACGTTTTTCTCACACATAACCTCCCTATTCGTACACCTGGTCACTGACATGCAGTCAAATCACCATTTTGGCTCGAATCGTTTGAATACATAGATATCATGAACCGCGGTACTTTAGTAATCTAGGGAGTTTAATACAAATTACTCATCAGCGCCATCTCTTATTTGGCAAAATTTTGTATCCCGCATCCGACAGTATCGTTAGAAATCCGTTTGCTTCATTAACTAATACCGCGCATTAAAAGTTAAATTTTGATAACTGTTATCGATACGATCCCCCACGCGGAGAAATCCAGTTTTCGCCCTGATTTGGTATAAATAGCCGACCGAATTTTGAGAGGAAGAGAATTATGGATTATTATTCATTGGTTCATTCTTACGAATTTAATTCATTGAGAGTCATTCTTTCGATTCGATCGATTAGTCTGATCGATTTTCGTCTTCGTATTAGCGACTTTTGACTGATTTTTACCACCGATTTCTCCGAACCGTTTTCCGAAAGTTTAAAGTAAGTACCGTTTGATTTATTATTGTGGATATTTTGTTTTGATTTCTGATTTTACCTTCCCGACTTAGTACTACTACGAGTTTTCCCGTAGTATTTTCCGACCCAGTGCTACTGCAAGTTTTCCCGTAGTACTTCCGACCTAGTACTGCTGTGAGTTTTCCTGCAGTATTTTCCGGACAATTTATTTTACCGAAAATCAAGAAATCAAACGTCCGAGTTCCGCAATAGTATTTCAAACGAGGCTGAAACCGATTTAAATAAATAAAGAATCTTTTACCGACAACCATAACCAGTCCCAATAGAATTTTTATATACCTGTGTGTCAATCGTCCGTTTAAATATTAATAAATATCTTATGTCCTATCTCTGTCTTAATTTATTAATGATTTCTCCGACTGTAACCCCTAAAAGCTACTTAGGAGGCGAAAGAGTTCCTTACCTCTCTAAACATAAGGTGGCGCCCGAGACCGTTAACATCTACCGAAAAGAAAAGGGCACCAAAGACACTCCCCCACCTTCTGGACCGAACCAAAAGAAAGAGGGAACGTCACACCTTTATTTAGGCATTGTTTCCAAATTTTGAAAATTTTGTTGGCGTCCTTTAGAGTTTTTTCTATTTTGGACTCCACAGACCAAACCCGATCGAAAGTGTTAAGAAAGCGCGCCCGACAGACGGAGGGTTAACATATTAAATTAGGTCAAAACTTACCAGGCATACAGACGCATCGAAACGTTCCGGGATCGTCCAAACAAGAACCCTGATTTTTGCAGGGATGCGAATCGCATTCGTTGACGTTTGTTTCGCATCTTGGTCCGGTGAAACCTTGAGTGCAATTGCAAGCGAAACTACCAGGGGTGTTAACGCATAATCCGTCATGTTCGCATGGAGATCCTATAAATTGAACATTAATTTAAATAAATATTTTCAGTTGGGGCGTTATTGTGCGATCGAAAGTCAATTAATGCTGAGAGGCGTGCTAATTAAAAAAGCGACCAACCGAGTGAACAATAGGATTGGAATCTTTATTCTTAAGTGGAGATATTGAGGCGGTTAAATGAGCGGATGGAAAAGAGGTAAAGAGAAGGTGGGTTTTTCTTGACGAATTTCTAGGGCAGAATAAAAAGAATTAAAGTTAATTACAAAGTAAAAATGGAAATTTTTGGTAAATTTCGGGTTCGTAACACTTAAAACCGTCGAAGATCTTGGTAAATTACCATAATTAAAAAGCTAAGCAACAATCTAAAAGGTCGTAGGCGTCGTTTTCGAAGATTCGCAATGACTTGACAAGATCCAACTTTAAGCCTTTAACGACTACCGTTCGTTCCCATGGAACAAGACGATAATTATTGTTATTCATTCATCCGATCTCTAAGAACCAATCGATTTGCATGATTTAACTGACCGGATTTAAATTTCTTTGCCAAGGAGAATACGCAGAAACAAATATGTCTAAATGTGGATGTTAGATCATATGAGAAACAACAAAGACGTTTATGACTCAGATCGGTATTGAATCGAACGGTTTGATTTGAAAGGAATTAAAAAAAAATAGAAATGGTGGTTGGGTGTAAACTGTAAAAAAAATATATACTATAACATAACCATAACCAAAGCGAATCGAATCTTCGTTTTTTTCTCATAGTGATCCCATAAAAAAAGATACATACCTTGTTCGCACTCGTCTATGTCCTCGGAACAATCGGTTCCTTTGTATCCGGACGCGCAGCTGCAGGTGTACGACCCGTTGATGGGGCTGGTGTCGCAAATCGCGTCCGCGTGACAAGGACTGCTTGTACATGCGTCATCCAAATGGCACAATAATCCTTTAAAAAACATAAAAATTGATTATTACAATTGAATAAAATTAACTCACAATAAGTTTCGTTACAAGTCTTGTGGTGTTACCCAAGAGTTGCATTAGAATATAATGATTAAGTTTTCTTTAAGAAATTCAATAATCTTTGAAATGTATCGAATCAAAGGATCAGAATTGTAATCTGAAAACATTCAATTTTTGGTACATACTGATCAAAATTTGTTTTAACGAAGATTTATTTTAGGGTCAAATGGCGCAACTGTTCTGATTGGCAAAAGGAGCATGGGTCATAGAATCCATGATCGTAAAGATTTTGCATAATTCCAAAACAACCAAATTTATTCTGCCGATTTATTTAAGGGTACGTTTACGTTGGAGTTGCGATAAATGATAAGAGCAGCGCTAAATTCGTTTTTATGGATTTGGATACAGCAATTCGTGCTTTAATTAGTTGCTTCAGTATTCGCTTCAATATTATTGGCATATTTTAACATTTCTTTTATATTGCATGGTTGTTTAATGCTGGTATAACTTCTTGGTAGGATGACTTAATCTGCAAGCAATTAATAGCTCCAGCGACAAAGTGAAGTTAGTATTGGGTTGGGTTAGATTAGGTTAGAATATCTATTAGACATAGAAAATGCTTTCAACTCAGTTCCTTGGAACGGGATAATAACAGCGCTAAAAGAAGGAAAGATTAGTACGTATTTGGTAAGAATGGTTTAAAAGCTATCTCTCCAACAGAAGTGTAACTGCTATAAATGGTAAAAAGTACAAAGTCACATGTGGAGTACCGCAGGGTTCTTTATTGGGACCAATGTTATGGAACATATTCTATGACAAGATCCTAAGAACAAATTTTGAATCCGGAGTCAAATTAATAGCATACGCAGACGACCTTGCTCTTGTAATAAAAGCCAAAGACCCCACACAATTAGAGGATAAAGCAACCTACGCCGTACAGCAGGTGATTGACAAACTGAATGAAATGGGACTAAAGACTGCGACCCATAAAACTGAAATGGTTCTCCTACAAGGCCGAAGGAAACTAAAGACCCTCCACTTACAAATAAACGGAGTAGACATTGAAAGTTCAGACAAAGTTAAATATTTAGGAGTGTTTCTGAACAAAGACATGACTATGACGAAACACGTAGTAGAAACAGTAAATAAAGCGACGTATATGTGCAACCTGCTCATGAGGCTGATGCCAAACATAGGGGGACCAAGAGCAAGGAAAAGAAGGTTGTTGAAAACAGCGATCCTATACGCGTCACCAACGTGGCAAAGATGCCTAAAACACAAGCGATATCAGAACCTATTAACTAGAATAAACAGAAAATTAGCCATAGGTATTTCTGCAGCTTATAGGACGGTATCCGCGGAGGCGATACATATGATCGCAGGACTCCCACCCTTGGACTTAAAAATACAAGAAAGGACAGAACTGTACATCAGTGGAAAAGCGGCAAGACATGAGTGTAGGGAACGATTAGTGAGTAGGCAGACAAAATGGAGAAGGTACGAAGGATGGACAAGAACTTTAATTCCTGATATAGAACCCTGGATTACGAGAAGTTGGGGGGAAACGGATTATTACATGACTCAAGTGCTGACTGGACATGGGATTTTTAGGAAATATCTGCACGATATAAAAAAGAGTGGCACGGACGAATGTTGGTTTTGTCAGAACGTGGACACAGCAGAACATACATTGTTCCATTGTGAAGCTTTTAGTTATGAAAGACTCCAATGTGAAGAGACATGTGGACAAAAATTAACAAAAGACAATATGATTAATATAATGCTCGAACATGAGGATAAATGGGCTGCAGTAAGTGATATGATTACAACGATTATGAAGAAAAAAGAACAGCATGAGAGAGATATTGAAGCAATGTTACGCAGTAAGTAAATGGAATATTTCCCTGATGAAATGCCCTGACGAGCGGTTCCAGGAAGAGAGGGGGAAGGGTTTTAGACGGTCGGGGTACATATCCCAACCCGTCACTATCCGGCCGCTTGACATCTTAGGCCGGGTGTCTGTACGCAGATTTCCTAATCCCCTCTATAAAAAAAAAAGATTGATCCTGACTCTGGAAAACTGTATAGGGGTGATGCTGAATGCAAGGATGCAAGATGGATCCATGCGACTTGTCCATCAAAACCATCTTTGTACCATCTTTTATCGGTTTGCCAAGTATGATTTAAGCATTAAAATCGTCTTATACCGTAATTTTTTAATTTATTGTTTAAGTCAATGCAAAGCAATCCAACCCAACTTCATAGTTAAGTTGAATTTGGTTGGGTTAACTTCGCTTTTAATGCAACCCAACCTAATCCAACTTAGCTTTAAAACTAACACTAGAATTAAAACTAGAAATATTAGGATTTAGCCGTTTAAAGAGACGTGCGGCTAAATCCTAATGTTGCTAGTTCTAGGTCTAGTGTTAGTTCTGAAGATAAGTTGTAAGTGCAGTATTGGTTATACTTTTAGTTTCAACAATCAAGTACTGAATGGGAATTAAAACTAGAACTAACACTAGACCTAGTACTAGAATGATTTAGGTTTAGCCGTGCGTCTGAAGACGCACGGCTAAACCGAAACTTTCTAGTACTAGGTCTAGTGTTAGTTCTAGTTTTGCTTTGATACAAGTATACAACAATTTAAGACTGAATAACAATTAAAAATGGAACCAACGCTATCGCTAGGGCTAATAGTATACCTAAAACGAAACACGTTTAGGTTTAGTCATACCTCTCTTAAGACGGAAACCAACCCAATTTAGCTTCAAAACTAACACTAGACTTAGAACTAGAAACATTAGGGTTTAGCCGTCTAAAGAGACGTACGGCTAAATCCTAATGTTGCTAGTTCTAGGTCTAGTGTTAGTTCTGAAGATAAGTTGTAACTGCAGTATTAGTTATATTTTTAGTTTCAACAATCAAGTACTGAATGGGAATTAAAACTAGAACTAACACTAGACCTAGTACTAGAATGATTCAGGTTTAGCCGTGCGTCTGAAGACGCACGGCTAAACCGAAACTTTCTAGTACTAGGTCTAGTGTTAGTTCTAGTTTTGCTTTCATACAAGTATATTATTGTTATATTATAAAATAAAGTTATACGCAGCTTTTTAAAAAACTTATTGTTAATAAAGTTAAAGAAATTGGTTCTCTACAAGTTAAAACATAACGTATTTTTTACCTGTTTTCCCTGGTGTACATCTGCAATAAAAGCTGCCGACCCTATCGATACAAGTAGCCCCGTTAAAGCATGCCGCTCCTGCGCAATCGTCAATATTCCCGGAACAATCCGGACCCGTCCAGCCGTTCACACAGATGCACGAGTAACCCCCGACGCTGTTGGTGCACGTGGCCCCGTTTTGGCATACGCTCGGCCTGAGGGAGCACTCGTCAACGTCATGTTCGCAGAAGCGTCCCGTGTAGGTCGCCGGACACTGGCAGCTGTAATCGTTTAAACCATCCACGCAGGTTGCCCCGTTCTGACATTTATGCCCCGGACAGTCGTCGATGTTCTCTTCGCAGTCGTGACCACGAAAACCTAGATAGAACATTTAAAAAGTAAAAGTTAAATCAAAAAAATTATTTGAGTTAATATTTTTTATAAATAAAAGAAATTGTTGACTATAAATAACGGGATTTAACTTTGGGTGATGAAAAAAAATAAGGGTAATTGGCCGGCTTTCTTTTCGGTCTTGATTATAACATAGGCGTAAGCAATTTTTCTTCGTCGTTGGTCTCAATTAGCTTTACGAGTTTTTTTTTTGTAATTTAATATAGTGGAGCTGTAATTATTTAATTACGGCTCTTTCCTCTCTCTTATTTGCACGGCATTATCAAAAAAGTGCTTAACAAAAATAAATTGGCCCCCATAAAAATTTATGTTATATATAATCTCATTTTCATTAATAAAGTTTGTACAAAACTTTTTTATTAATTTAATAAAATTCACTCTGTATAAACAAATTCTTCGGTGTACAAATTGTTTATTTGTTGTAAACGTATAATTAAGTAGAATTCCGAGTACATAGTAGAGGAACGGGCCCCGCCGTTTGTCGATAGGGCCTCGGCAGTCGCCGATACAGTTGGGGCACATCTGGTTTCCCACGGTATTTGTATCTCGACCCACGCCTGTGGCGTATCGTCGTCGTCGACGACGCGCTCAGCCTCCTCTTCGTCTATCCACTCTCTATCTGCTCAGCCATTCCAACAGATATGTTATTGCTAACTTAGCGGTACGCATTTCCGCCGAAAAAAATAATTATAAATAAAAATAAACCATCCAAAAACCACGATGTCAAGTGAAAGAAAATAAATATTTATAGCAGCTTGAGCTCTTCCTACATTAAACAGGTTTTGGTTAAAAATTTGTTGTCATCTTCATATCCAATTTACTTTTATTTGTGTATTTTTGAATGTCGTCAATATTTTTTTATTCAATTTATTTTTTGCATTTATAATTCATGATTCTTCTAGATTATGGCTTTTATATAATTTTCGTTTAAACATAACTTTTGATGTCACTTCTATTTCTTCGTAGTATCTAGTATATTATATCTGTTGCTATAAAATTTATTTCATTGAGAGTTTACCTGCTTCAATCTTCTTTTTGCGACATTGGCAAGAAACCTTACAACCACAAACTTTTCCTCGTAATTTCTTACCTACATTCTTGGATGATATCTTGCTTATTATCTAAGATAGAAAGAAGATCTGTTTCTTTGAAAACTTGATTCTTTCTCTTTCAAAAACTGAGTTGGATTGAGGTGATTTGGGTTGAGTTGGGTTTCGTCTGCCCATAAGTTGAACTTAAAATCAATAAAAAATGAAGATGGTCTTGCACAATTTTTATCAAACCTAATTAGAAAAAAATTAATTCCAAAAGTTTAGTAATGATGGAGTTTCTGAGATGTCTCGGTATCCAGGTAAATTTTCTATTTCTTTCTTCATTTCAATCTTGGGACCAAATTCTTTAAAACATCACCTATTTATGGCCTTTATGAAAAAAATGAAAGTTAATTTAGTATATGTTAGGCAAATCTATATGATGACGCTATACAAACCAACCTAAATCAACGCAACCCATCCTAACACAACCTAACTGGAGCCCAACCCCAACTCGTTTATGGATGGAGAGATAATAGACATAAATGGTAATAAAAAAGGTGTCGACTATCAAATCAGGGGTCCTATTCTGTATGTTTTTTATAGCCTAACAAACTAAATAAATCAGATTTGCACATTTTCAGATTTACTTCAACTTATATGTATATAACATAAACTTTACGAGTATCACGTAATATAAACACCATAAACTCGTTTAGTACATAAAATTTTCTTGTTTAAACATTATTTGTAACAATGGGTATGAGAGAGACGAAAAAAAAGGGTAAAAATCTATGTTGGGTTCGTAAAACGAATCGTGGTACCCCGAGGTGGTTCTCCGGCTTCGGCCAGTTCGAGGGAACCCGACCAACAACAACCTGTTATTCTCGTATAGTCGTTCCGCCCGCGAGGCAAACGCCATCTATTAGCCGAACCCCCCGCGCTTTGTAATTATCGCGTCCCGGCCAAGATGAAATAAGAAGAAATCGATGAATTATAACGGCCGCGACCGTATATAGAAAATACCTCGATTTCACCCAAAGAAACGAACACCGGTAGCTGCGGCGACTTTCAAACTTGCCAACAACTCATTAAGAACTCGATGATAGATAATAAGAATATCGCTTAATCGTTTGGTTGACTTATTTTGATCATTTTTTTGAAATGGATCCCGGATAACTCAAGTACTAGAAGTAGGTGTTCTTTTTTAGACTTTTTCTTTTGTATTTTTGTACCATATGTACACATAGATGTCGCTGGTCAACGAACTGGCTACACAAAGAAGGCCGTGCCATTACTCTCTAGTTGGCTAGATGATAATGATGATGATGATGGGTGCAGAATACGGGATAAGAATACAAGGATGGACGAAACTTTTTTCTAATCTATCTCTATCAATTAAAAAGGGTGCGGATTAAAAGAGAGCTCTTAAAGGAGAAACACAAAATAAATTGTCAACAACCAAAACCATAAACAGTTTTAAATACTGGGCTGGTGGAGCCACGTGGTATTCATCTGTCAGGGAGCAGCAACAAGTGGCCTCCCGCTGACTACACTCTTCCACTTTCTTCTTCTTCTACTCCTCAACTCGCCGGTCGTCTCGTTTCTCGGTTCGCCAGTAAGCCCGCGGGCGTAGCAGATCTGTGGGAAGAAGTACGCTCGTTTCCCCCCTTTTTCTTCGAAAGTCTCCCTTTTCCCCCTACTTTACCATTAATTCACTCGGCTATATTCGCAGCCCGTTCCACAGACATTATTCAGAACGAGAATTCGTCGTGTGGTAACGGTTAAGATGTATAAAATTTCAGCCTTTTCGAGGATTAAGAAGAAATAAGTAAGAGTCCCGAACGAGTTTCGGATTAAGGAGAAACAATTTTTTTTGTTTAATGTTTACTCGGTTAAAAAATGTTGCGTTTGAGTTGGTCGTAAAAAAGGTACTTGACATTGTCTTATCGTATCCGCTCGTTGAAGAGTTTCTCAATTACAAGGACCGGCCTCTTGGTTAAGTTTAAGTGTACAGTGAAAGAGGAACAAACAGACCGTTGAAAAAATCTTTATCTTATTACAAAGTAAATACGAAACGCTCGTTACAAAATTCAAATTAACAAAGACAAGATTCTTCTCATCACGATCCCGTCAAAAAGAAAAAAAAAACACTGACAGAATAGAACAATCGCCAATCGCATCTCACGAAAAATCAACGTAACCCACGATTAGTTGCGTAAAAAAAATGAAATAAAAAAATATATATAGCAAATACAAAGTAAAACGAGCCGAATAAACGGAGATAAAAGTAAGCGACCGTTTAATTACTTATAAACGATCGACCTCGTTATCTCTCGAGCCAATCTGCTTACTTAGTTCCTTCGCGCGGACAATTAGCAGTCGCACCAACGACGGCGACTGTCGCTCGTTTGTCGTCGTCGATTGTCAACTGTTCCGAAATAAATGAACGACCGTCTTGAAACAATAGCTGTTCGAAAACAATAGGGGATTTTCTGCACTTGTGACTAATGTTTTCATTATTGTTGTTAATCGTTATGATAATCTATATAGAGGTGTTTCATACTGATGGCCAATGCAATAACATTTTGAATATTAAAATTGCAAATTATTAAATTACACAAAAAATAACAGAAAATTTATTGCGATGTAGATAAATTCCTAAAAATGATCAAAGACTATTTATAGATCTAAAGCGTTTTTGAACTCACCCGCTGGGCATTCACAGCTATACGAATATTTATCCTTTTTCCGACATTTTCCATCGTTCAAACATGGACTGGGATCGCATGGAATGTATTCCGTTTCACAGTCTTTTCCAGTGTATCCCTCATTACATGTACACCTAGAAAGAGAAAGAATCAATAATAAAAAATAAATGAGTAATGATTAAAAGTTTAATTTATCATTTATCAATAAATGAAAACTTGCAATAAATGCTATTGATTTAGAAAAAAAAAAAATAACGAAAAATGTCGATTCCTTTTGAAGATAAGAGAGGGAAACCAATAAAATGCCCGGGGGGACATAGCGGTCGTGTTCTTCGGCTGTAGATGGCCGGCACAGATGGTCTTTATAAGAGAGTTAAATTATTATTTGCCCCCGATGGAAGAGAGCTCGGTTCTAATCTGGCCTATGCATCTCTCGAGAGACCGTGGTTCGCATACACGGACGACCGGAAAGAATCTTTTCCTCTTTCCCCACTACGCCGTACCGCCCGACCCCCCTTTTTTATTTTCATCGTGGTGGTTTCGTTCCCCTTTTTTTCCCGATTCCTTTTCACCTACGACGACCACAACGAACGATTTCTAACCTTTTCACTGACATTCAATTGTATTCCAACGAATATAACCGTCTCACTTCTTTCGCATTCGCTTATTATCCTTTTTATAAAAATTAAATGTTGAATAGTTCTAATAAAGCATAAGCTAATAAGAATATAACAAAAAAAGGCGAAATAAAATAAGCTTTTAGAATCAATTCGAATGATTTTAGAGATGGAAGGAATTGATCTTTGTGAACACTCTATATAACGTTGTGAAATATATGATAACATTGCAAATTTTATTTCTTAAGAGGTTAATTTACCATGCAATTCGGCAAATTACAAAAAACACATTATTTATTAAAATAATTAAATAAAATTTTGTAAATTTTAACAATTCTACATAAAGAATGCTGGAAATGTTTGTAATTTTCTAAAGAAAAGCATTTTTTTTCTATATTACACAATTTTGTCATTTCTTTTTTAACTTGCATGATAATTCGATCAAAATTTGACTAATATTCCGAATTTCGTTTAATTTAACAACAATTTTGAGTTTATAGATATATACAGGATGTTTCGGTGAAAATGAGTTGAAAATGATAATTCATGTACAAGAAAATGATCGAAGACCTAAAATCGCAAAGATACAGACCATTAAAGTTAGAAAATTTCAAAACATATTTTTAAATATCTCAAACACTACTTATGATAAAGCTTTGAAATTTTGTACAGATTAAACAAATATATAAAATTGAATTTGTCTGATGGAACAATGCAATACATGTTACTAAATTTGTTTGCTCAGAACTTTTTTAGTCGATTGTAACCTTATATTTATTTAACGTTATATTTTTAATAAAAAATTATCTAAATGCCTTAAAATTTTTTAACTTTGATGATATGAATCTCTGCCATTTTATATCTTTGACCAATTCTTTTTACATAAATTGTCATCATTTTCAATCCAGTATATGTGGTTAAAATTATTCCCCGAATTACAGTTTCTGTAAAGTTTTACCTACCAACTTATACAGAGTGTATCCGAATGACTACAACAAACTTTTAGGGGCTATTTTTTAGTGAATTTTGCTACTTTGACTACTTTGGTACTTTGATATATGAACCATGGACGACTTGGTATTAGAGATGTGCTCGTGACTGACTTTTTAGACCTGCTCACGCCCGCTCACGATTAATTTAATTAATTTTATTAAAATATTATTCAAGATTCACGTGAGTCACGCGTGGGTCACGTTAATTCACGTGACTCACACTCGATCAGGCGATCAAATGAATGAATCATGTTTGATTATTTGTTAATTTGATTATTAATTAATCGTGCTTGACAGAATGGCAGAATTAACAGTGTTTAGTTTTATTTATCATCTTCTGAAATGAGACTGAGAATATTATAAAATTAACAATAAAAGATATCATATTCTTATAGGTAATATTAATATTCTTAATCCATTCATCATAAATTTAAATTAAATTTTGTTCTATTTCATGAATTTATAGAATGTTTTTACAATTAATATTCACTTCGCTAACTTAAAAATTGATTAGAATTTTGACCTCAACGTTTAGTTACTGAAATGTAATAATGTATATCTAGCATTATTTTCTAAAAACGAACCAGAACAAAGAAAATCTAAAAAAAAATTCAAGAATGGGAGGTTATTTTTGATTCTAGATAACGAAATGACACTTTGCTTTCGAGAATTGAAATTGCAAGAGAATAAAAACTCAATTTCTAGTTATTCTTCAACCTTAAACTAGTATTAGGTACTACTAGAAAGATTCAGGTTTAGCCGAAACTTAAAAAAAAAACTTTTAAACTCCTAAATTGATGCCCGCTCACGGTGGGTCACGCATAATCCATCGTGACCCAGCAGGACTCAAGTTATTTACACATCTCTACTTGGTATCCCCCGAGGAGCTACATCCCTCCAAAAATATCGGAAAATATTGGTTTCACTTCTATTTCTCAAGAATCATAAACAGGAAGTAGAAAAGAGTAGGAAAATGAAATTGGGGAATATGTTTAATACATAATAGGGCACGTTTTGGCCATATTTGTATTTATAATAACCCAACCCAACCTAATAAACCCTTCTAAACCACTAAAAGTGATCACCCCCTTCACATTATTGCTATTTTTTATGCAGATGTTGAATATATTGGAAAAATTTTAAATAGGTAAATAAAAATATTCTAAATCTTTTTTGCCTCTCAAAATTTTTCCAAAAACGATTAATTTTTGAGAAAAAAATTATTTATTATATATTATATTATTACTTAATTCGCCAAAGAATCACCCCTTAAACTTTGTTGCCATCATTCAGATACAACCTATAGTATATCTATTATTATTGCCGGGCTGAAAGAAGTAGCCTTCTCGTCACTGCGTACTATAAGGTCTATTGGACTTTAGCCCTTCAAAGGTTTTGATTCAGTCTTGTTTCTTTATGTTGGTGGGTTTCAAAATGCTGTACTGAAATTTTTGTTGTTTCTGACTCACGCTAACAAAGTTAATAAATTTGATTGTCAGCTTGTTCGCTATAGAAGAGGTGGTATTTGAAGCCTGAGTACGTTCTTAGATTCCCTTTGCTTAGGCATAAAACCTTTTGGGTTTTTCGATGAAGTTAACATACTTTTCGCTTATCTGTTTTTCGTTTTCGCAGCCTCTTTGGCCAGTTTTTATTTGGTCCGCCTTCTCATCATGGTAACATGCCTTCTCATCATGGGTAACATCATGGTTCCTAGCTAATTCTCTCATGTTCCTGGTACGTTCGACAACACTATCTCTGAAAATGTTTATGGATGCACCTTTCTGTCTCTTTTGTAGGTCCAAAGCGGTGCAGTAATTTATAGCAAGAACTCCCATCTGAAAATAGTTGTGTCCGAGCTGAGTGATAATTTAATACCCAATGTAATTGAATAAACATTGGGCACAATCAGTACCTCAATAAGAGATACTGATTCATCGCATAAAAATGTACGAAGCAGATGTAATCGCTAGAAACCATTTTACTCGGGTTAACACGGCCATAATATCTGTACCGTGTACCAAAAATAATAACGGAAATCGATGAATCACACATCTCGTGGTACAGTCTAGGGCTGGTCAATACCTTAAATGAGGTATCGAGTATCGCTACCTTCATGATATTGATATTATTCAAAGTATCGCAAGATCGTAGTATCGGAAGTATCTAATTATTTAAATAATATTTCACTAATATGTAAGTACACATTTGTTATGTGGTTTTCTTCGTAGATTTTAATTTTGGGGTTAAAATGATGAAAAACATAAAGGTAAAAAGAAAGAAAAATAAATATGTACTTACGATTATGTACTTGTCGTGTAAAACCAAGTAAATACGTAATGTTTCGTGGTTTTACTCATATACATTTTAATGTATCCTTAAATGCTCTATGTGAATTTTTTTCTTAATATTTTTTATGAAGGATCACTCCTTTTAATATACTGCAACGTAATTTTCTGTATAAAAAGAAAAACAAGTTTCGATACTTCGACACATTCCATAGCTTTGATACTTCGATACTTTGATACTGCGATATTTTCATACCTTCAATATTTTCGATACTTCGATACTTTGTTAGTATCCAGTATCTTGCATTAATACCGAGGTAGATACCGATACCATTGACAAGTATTGATACTTTGCCCAGTGCTAGTACAGACTATAAGTACACTCAAGAAGTGAAATCTGGTTGTCACAAAAAACTCCCATTTGGTACAGGAAGACATGTATTTTTCGAAAAACAAGTTTCGATACTTCGACACATTCCATAGCTTTGATACTTCGATACTTTCAAACCATCAATATTTTCGATACTTCGATACTAATATTTTGTTAGTATCCAGTATCTTGTATTAATACCGAGGTAGATATCGATACCATTGACAAGTATCGATACTTTGCCCAGCATTAGTACAGACTATAAGTACACTCAAGAAGTGAAATCTGGTTGTCACAAAAAACTCCCATTTGGTACAGGAAGGCATGTATTTTTCGAAAAACAAGTTTCGTTACTTCGACACATTCCATAGCTTTGATACTTCGATACTTTGATACTGCAATATTTTCATACCTTCAATATTTTCGATACTTCGATACTGATACTTTGTTAGTATCCAGTATCTTGTATTAATACCGAGGTAGATATCGATACCATTGACAAGTATTGATACTTTGCCCAGTGCTAGTGCAGACTATAAGTACACTCAAGAAGTGAAATCTGGTTGTCACAAAAAACTCCCATTTGGTACAGGAAGGTATGTATTTTTCGAAAAACAAGTTTCGATACTTCGACACATTCCATAGCTTTGATACTTTGATACTGCAATATTTTCATACCTTCAATATTTTCGATACTTCGATACTGATACTTTGTTAGTATCCAGTATCTTGTATTAATACCGAGGTAGATATCGATACCATTGACAAGTATTGATACTTTGCCCAGTGCTAGTGCAGACTATAAGTACACTCAAGAAGTGAAATCTGGTTGTCACAAAAAACTCCCATTTGGTACAGGAAGGTATGTATTTTTCGAAAAACAAGTTTCGATACTTCGACACATTCCATAGCTTTGATACTGCAATATTTTCATACCTTCAATATTTTCGATACTTCGATACTGATACTTTGTTAGTATCCAGTATCTTGTATTAATACCGAGGTAGATATCGATACCATTGACAAGTATTGATACTTTGCCCAGTGCTAGTACAGACTATAAGTACACTCAAGAAGTGAAATCTGGTTGTCACAAAAAACTCCTATTTGGTACAGGAAGACATGTATTTTTCGAAAAACAAGTTTCGTTACTTCGACACATTCCATAGCTTTGATACTTCGATACTTTGATACTGCAATATTTTCATACCTTCAATATTTTCGATTCTTCGATACTGATACTTTGTTAGTATCCAGTATCTTGTATTAATACCGAGGTAGATATCGATACCATTGACAAGTATTGATACTTTGCCCAGTGCTAGTACAGACTATAAGTACACTCAAGAAGTGAAATCTGGTTGTCACAAAAAACTCCTATTTGGTACAGGAAGACATGTATTTTTCGAAAAACAAGTTTCGTTACTTCGACACATTCCATAGCTTTGATACTTCGATACTTTGATACTGCAATATTTTCATACCTTCAATATTTTCGATTCTTCGATACTGATACTTTGTTAGTATCCAGTATCTTGTATTAATACCGAGGTAGATATCGATACCATTGACAAGTATTGATACTTTGCCCAGTGCTAGTGCAGACTATAAGTACACTCAAGAAGTGAAATCTGGTTGTCACAAAAAACTCCCATTTGGTACAGGAAGGTATGTATTTTTCGAAAAACAAGTTTCGATACTTCGACACATTCCATAGCTTTGATACTTTGATACTGCAATATTTTCATACCTTCAATATTTTCGATACTTCAATACTGATACTTTGTTAGTATCCAGTATCTTGTATTAATACCGAGGTAGATATCGATACCATTGACAAGTATTGATACTTTGCCCAGTGCTAGTACAGACTATAAGTACACTCAAGAAGTGAAATCTGGTTGTCACAAAAAACTCCTATTTGGTACAGGAAGACATGTATTTTTCGAAAAACAAGTTTCGTTACTTCGACACATTCCATAGCTTTGATACTTCGATACTTTGATACTGCAATATTTTCATACCTTCAATATTTTCGATTCTTCGATACTGATACTTTGTTAGTATCCAGTATCTTGTATTAATACCGAGGTAGATATCGATACCATTGACAAGTATTGATACTTTCATTTTACTTTCATTTTTCATGTCTTCAGCAATTTATGATACATATTTTTATAAAATCTAAAATCATTGATGATGATCATCAAATCTAAAATTGTTTTCAATTAAGAAGACTTGTATTGACTTGCCCTATCTTCAATTTATATAATGACTGAAAGGAGGTAGCTTAATGTACCTAATCATAGTTCACTAAGGGCAATGTAGTTACTTTAAGATGCGTTCCAGGTTCCAAAACATTAAAGTGAACTACAAAAAGGCATCAAGTGTAGTCTTGTGCTGGAGAGAACTTCTAGACATAGATTGGCGAAAATTAATTCTATCCCAGAAGAAACCAAAGAGGTTTTACATCTCAGCAAGGGCGACCCTGAAATATACACCCATAAATACTATCACTTTCACATTGGATAAGCTTAGGATGAAATTGTCGACTTTGCAACAACGGATCAGAACTTATGGAACATATAGCACATATAGACACGAAATATTCAGAAAGGGTTGCCCGACACTTGGTTACATATAGAAACAAGAGGAATACTAAGCGTTCATTTTCGGGTTCCGCCGTGCGTTTTTTGAAAAAAATGTTTGACGTTTCGGATGCCATGTTGCAACCTTTTTCAGAAAATGGTTCGAAGTGGAATTACTTGCACAGTTAGTCTGAATTACCGGAATATTATGCGATCATAATAATACAATGATGTGATTAGTTTATTGTATTTGCAATTGATTTTTACTTCACACTGAATTAAATAAACCTCTATAAAAATGTAAAGTTCCTCATCTTTCTTTAATAACCATGTCTAGATGAAAGACGAAATATTTGATGTTTTTACGATGATGTGGGGGTTGGGCTTAATAGAAAATAAACTCCTTTTTTTGCCTCTTAAAGAAAAACTTTTTTGAAAATATTTATCAACCTGTGAATGTCCTTTGCTATGAATTATTAATATGATTCGGTTGATTAAACGAAAATGTGTATATAATTACGATTATAGTAATGCAATTCTGATTTAGGATAATTTCGATGCAACACCAATAAGACGTTTTACTCCTAATGTTGTTCATTCTCCACCTCTTTTGTACCATTGTCGTTTTCCCCAGGTACAATCAACGCACCGACGACGACGACGACGACGACCGACGTCGGGTGGGTGGTACGTGACCGGGCCGCTAACGAGGGGGCCCCTTTCGTGTAAAATTTTTCGCTCCTCGCCCTGCGGTCGTCGCGTCGGATTTACGGCCCCAAGAGACAATAATAACGAAGGCTCCGGTCACGATTCTTTGGTGGCCGTCGTCGTCGGCTTTGTTTAAATACGAGCCAAGGGTTACTATGAGTATACAAAAGGTCCGTAATACGGTCCACCACGGTTTTAACTTTAACCAAGCTAAAAACAAACCAACAAATAATGAGATCGTTTTAACGTAGTATTTTTATAATACCCAACAACCTTTATATATATATAATATATATAAATATTAATACAATTGAATTTCCTTTTTTGTAAATGGTTTCAATGGATACAGAAGAAGCAGTTACGGTAGCGGCACGATGTCGTGGAATTATTGGGATTCTTTCTGTACAAAGGGACAAAACCACCGTTTGCGGCCGGTCACGTGCACATCACAGCACTGCTACTACTCTTAAAGGCGAAACGGGCCCCCCTATTGTCCAGCCGTAATTAATGCGGATCGTTTTCGAAGAGATCGTCGTTGTCCCTAAGGAATAGAAGAATTCCCGTGCCGCTTGAGTTTCAGCCTCTACAAAATAAGCAAACTTAAAACGCACTCGAAAATGAGTACTTTATTCATTTTCTTAAGTGGAATCGCTTGAAACTTTGTGGGAGAATAATTTTAAGTTTAAACAACTTTGAAAAGATAACAGTACTTTTAGTACGATGGGAAACGATTTTCAACAATTTAACAATTAAAAAGAAAAAGCTGTTATTTCTTTTTTTCTTCGATTCTCGTTTCTTTGTTCGTCGATTGTTAATCGAATGTCGTAACACTCGTTACTGTTGTTGCATATTAATTAATCGGTGTGGGACATGGATAAAATAATGCCCCCGAGGAAGGACGCCGTTGGACCTTTACTTCATTTAGTAAACAAGCGGTGTTACATTTCTTTTGTAAAGCTCGCGAAACGGAACTGAATGATATTTTTTTTCGAGACAAGTCGGATTAATTAATTGCACATATCAATGGTTCTCATGTAAATCAAGGTAAATTAAAACTCA
Source organism: Onthophagus sagittarius (assembly GCA_036711965.1). NCBI lineage: Eukaryota > Metazoa > Arthropoda > Insecta > Coleoptera > Scarabaeidae > Onthophagus > Onthophagus sagittarius. Next base: position 15,810,946 of record JASERS010000010.1, on the reverse strand, counting down.
TTATAAAGGAAGTGGATAAAAAAATAAATCTTATTATTTCTATTTCTAACGTTTTAAACGAAAGAAAAAACAGTCTTTAAAGAAACTTCATATTCGAATTCAAAAAAATCATATTATACACGTCTTTGCTGTCGGCTTAAAGATTTAAAACAGGACGGGGAAAAAATTTATCAACCCCCTGAATCTTGCTCTCTCTCTCTTCCTTATTTTAGTACCATATTACATACGACAACGACCAGTTCCCGGCACGTAATTGACTCATTATGCAAATCGGGCGCGACTTTGACTCAGAATGAGATCCGCACAGTCCTAATTGACGAGAAAACAGAACGAGAGAAAGATGAAAAACATAGAGGAGCAATGGAGATGAAGATGAAGAGAAAGAAGAAGAAAAAAAATAGAAAGAAAGAAACTTAAAAGCGGTTTCGGCTAATTAATGCGAAATACATTCATTACGGTAATTGCTGGGACCCAAAAAGAGACGAGAATCTTTTAAAAAAGCCTACAGAAGAATCGTAATAAAAAAATTGATTAAAATTCGCTTCGGTAACGAGAAAAAGAAGAAAAGAAAAAAAGACAATTGGATTTCCGGTTGTGTGAAATCAATCAAAACCCGAAAGCAAACAATCCTTTTTTTTATATAGCGGGGATCAATAGAACGAAACGAAAACGAAGTGAATAAAAATTTGTTTGGAAGAGAACTTTTTAACTTAAAACAAATCGAAAACAAAAACGAAGTAATAATAATAATAATAATAACACGAGACGGGGATATCAATCTGGCTAAAATGTAAACTACGAGAGAACGAAGAGAAAGGAGTTTGGAAAGAGTGAAGCAAAAAACAGTCAACAACTCGGTTGTGAAGAATTTCTTTCTTTATGTCGTTCAAACTCGGATAGAAACCGGCCAATAAGAGACGGTCGTTTTGATCGTTTGTACTGCTACTGAATAAAACAAGTCGGCAAAGAAGAAATGTACAGATGTGTAATCGCGATGTTGAAGGAGTGAAAGGATTTGTAACTTTCTTTTAGATTCATATAAAGAAATTTCTTTATAATTTAAAATGAAATAAGCATCCCTCCAAATTTTGAGTAATTCAAAGAAATCTAAAATTAATTAGTCTGAAGCAAAACTTTTTTACCCTAAAAATAAATTAGTTCATTAAATCGTTTACATTAATTGAGGTTAATGGACGTTCGTTAATAATAAACCTGGCAAAGTAGAATAAATTTGCACGTAGCAAATGCAAATTTCTAAAGCGACAGCAAATATCCGTTACGCGAAGCTCGCGGCGTTCCGATAAAACATTTTGATTCGAAACGATCATTAATATTATTGCTATATACCTCAACGTTACCAATTAAGCCACCTTCTCAACAACCACTTTAGTAGCGGCGACACCAATAGTTTCGGTTCTTTCAATCGGTAGTAAAATAATAACAGATTTTGAGACATCCTTTCACTCCTTCACCGTTATATGTTATTAAATCTTATTGTTTTGTTTGGGAGCAAACAAAAACAAAACAAAAAAACTTAAATAAAAAAATTTAAACAAAAAAATTTAAATAAAAAAATTTAAACAAAAAAATTTAAACAAAAAAATTTAAATACAAACATTTTTCTCAAAAATCAACATTAATCGATTTTACCCTTTTCTGCAATAATTAAACTCAACAAAAAAAAATTAAAATATAAAAATGTATCTTAAAAATCAACATTTACGTAACGATTTTGCCCTCTTCTCCAATAATTAAAGTTCAAACGTTCTTTATACCTTTAGGGTTTTCGTGATTTCAAAACTCGAGAGAAGAAAACGATTTAACGATTTCGAAAGTGATTCGGATTTTAGTTGCATTTATTACCTTACCGTCCACTTAGATGAAGCAAACGAAACCAAATAAAAAAAAACAGGAATAAAGGAGTTAAAAGAGAAAATATTTCGCGATTTCTAAACGACATTTGTACGGATTTGGAGAATTAAGCCAATCGGTCGATTATGTAGCCTTTTCGAAAGTGAAATTCCCGTCTTACTTTACTTAGAAAAAAATGGCTCAATTATCCAAAATCCAATTAAAACGTTTCCTCTGAAAAAAGACCACACATATGCGACTTCATTCACACACGCACGCAATCAATTGAAAATTACGTTGTTACACTAAAACGTTTATGGAGTTTAAGTTGCTTAAGATAAGTTGAAATTGTAAAAAAAGGATTACTTTTTCAAAAATTAATTTATTCGTGCGTATTTCCAAGTTTAATTTTTTAAATTTCCACTTTATTTGATGTTAATTGTGTAAACCCTTAAACTCACTTAGAATGAGTATTTTTCTAACAAAACTAATTTATTTTATGATGACGAATAGTAATAATAATTGATGTAATAAATATATGTAACCACTTAAAATGAAACAATTAATGACCACAACAATTTACCATTATATATTTTATCTTCGACGTTTCTGGACTTTTTCCCATCATCAGGTTTACAATCATTAAACAAATCTTCAACAATTAAACATTATCACAATACAAACACAAAACCATGTAGAATATGATTCTTACCACATTATTTTATTGCATAACATATATTACAGTGAACGCTCTATATAAGCAACTCATTCGAAGGAGCGGGTAAATACAAAGTTGTTTGAGGTTCAAATTTAAAGTACCTCCCCAAAACGAACCCGTTTACAATAACAATCCCTTTCGTCCAATCCTTCATATCGATATAAGTATCTTTCTTGTCGTCTTCTTCACCAATATATATTTCTTATACAATTTAAGGTATATAATTCCTTTATACAATTTAGGCCCATCATAATTAATGAATTTCGTTGGATTTAAAGAATTATTAAAACTCCTCTCAAAATTTAAAATATAAATCGTCCAATTTCTTAAAGGGCGTGTGTTCAAAATGATGTAATCTTCATCGATACCTTTATTTTGATTAAATTGGTACAATTTCCCGTAATTAATTCTACCAAAATTCTCTACAACGATATCTGAGACAGCGCTTGTTGTTTCGGGGAGGTGTAAAATTGAATTATTTAATTTCCAGTAGCCAAATTTATTTAAGTCTTCCGGGGAGGTTAATTTCGGCGAAATTAATTTATGATTTATTAAAACCATGATTGTATCTTTAACGTGGCCCGATATTGATATAAATGAACCTTCGGGAATTGTTAAATTTGTTTTCCTATAAACGATATAGCCATAACTTTGGCCAAATTTTTCCATGTATCTAGTTGAAGATGAAATATGTTTTGTATAAACTTTTTGTAACAATTCGTCCAAATCCATACAATTATTTATTGGAATGGTATCATAAGCGATTCTTCCTGATAAAAACGGATTAAAGGGGTGTTAAAAGTATTTTTCGATCATTTCTTTTATCATGAAGTATTTTTCGCCATAATCCCCATTTTCTGCTATTGGCGCATCTTAATCGTAACTTGTTGTGACTAATTTAATGTTGCTATTATCGTTTTTATCATTTTCGAAATCTCCCCCGTTCATAAATCCCCAATTAGTACCACCATGAAACATATAAAAATTAACTGAGGCAGGGTACCGAAGAATTTCAAACAAAGTATCCGAAATAACCGGCTCTCTTCTAGTTTCGAAAATCTTCGATCTATATGAAGAACATTTTATCCACAAAAATAACAACACCGTCTTATTAATGACTTAACAGAACTTAATAACAACAGATTATTTATCCAATATTTGTAAACTTCCCTGATTGATAGTTTTGATCCCTTCTTCATAATTTGAGCGAATCATATCACACATGTGCATTCAACTTCCAACCTCTTTATTTTAGTTGGTTCACTTTATGCTTTATTTTTGTTCTTTTCTGACTGTCTTGTTCACAGAACTTTAATTAAGTGCGTTCTTTTTCGTTTAAATGTCCATAATGTAATGGAGTTTGAATTTATTTAGTTTATTTCAATTCTCTTTTCAATTTTTCCTACGCGATATTTTACTAATTGAAAAAAGTAAAGAGAATTATAAGAATATGGTGATAATTTAATTTAAATTAATTTTGGTTTTTGTTGGAATGTTAAATGGGTAATCCGAATCAAATTATGGATTATTGAAGTAATATTTAGACGTTTTAAATTGTTTATTTATAAAAAGATTAATAAATCTTAAAGCTATTAATTAAAGAATTATTGGCTCATTGAAAATTGGTTCCTTACAAAAAGATATCCAATTAGGCCCACTAAAATGTTCAAAAATCAAAATAACGTTTGATTCAATTTTCAAAAAAGGAGCGGGTAAATACAAAGTCCTTTGAGGTCCAAATTTAAAGTACCTCCCCAAAACGAACCCGTTTACAATAACAATCCCTTTCGTCCAATCCTTCATATCGATATAAGTATCTTTCTTATCGTCTTTTTCACCAATATATAGAATTCCTTTATACAGTTTAGGCCCATCATAAGTAATGAATTTCGTTGGATTTAAAGAATTATTAAAACTCCTCTCAAAATTTAAAATATAAATCGTCCAATTTCTTAAAGGGCGTGTGTTCAAAATGATGTAATCTTCATCGATACCTTCATTTTGATTAAATTGGTACAATTTCCCGTAATTAATTCTACCAAAATTTTCTACAACGATATCTGAGACAGCGTTTGTTGTTTCGGGGAGGTGTAAAATTGAATTATTTAATTTCCAATAGCCAAATTTATTTAAGTCTTCCGGGGAGGTTAATTTCGGCGAAATTAATTTATGATTTATTAAAACCATGATTGTGTCTTTAACGTAGCCCGATATTGATATAAATGAACCTTCGGGAATTGTTAAATTTGTTTTCCTATAAACGATATAATCATAACTTTGGCCAAATTTTTCCATGTATCTAGTTGAAGATGAAATATGTTTTGTATAAACTTTTTGTCCAAATCGTCCAAATCCATACAATTATTTATTGGAATAGTATCATAAGCGATTCCTACTGATAAAAACGGACTAAAGGGGTGTTATAAGTATTTTTCGATCATTTCTTTTATCATGAAGTATTTTTCGTCATAATCCCCATTTTCTGCTATTGGCGCGTCTTAATCGTAACTTGTTGTAACTAATTTAATGTTGCTAATTATCGTTTTTATCATTTTCGAAATCTCCCCCGTTCATAAATCCCCAATTAGTACCACCATGAAACATATAAAAATTAACTGAGGCAGGGTACCGAAGAATTTCAAACAAAGTATCCGAAATAACCGGCTCTCTTCTAGTTTCGAAAATAACAACAGATTATTTATCGAATATTTGTAAACTTCCCTAATTGATAGTTTTAATCCCTTCTTCATAATTTGAACGAATCATATCACACATGTGCATTTAACTTCCAACCTCTTTATTTTAGTTGGTTCACTTTATGCTTTATTTTTGTTCTTTTCTGACTGTCTTGTTCACAGAACTTTAATTAAGTGCGTTCTTTTTCGTTTAAATGTCCATAATGTAATGGAGTTTGAATTTATTTAGTTTATTTCAATTCTCTTTTCAATTTTTCCTACGCGATATTTTACTAATTGAAAAAAGTAAAGAGAATTATAAGAATATGGTGATAATTTAATTTAAATTAATTTTGGTTTTTGTTGGAATGTTAAATGGGTAATCCGAATCAAATTATGGATTATTGAAGTAATATTTAGACGTTTTAAATTGTTTATTTATAAAAAGATTAATAAATCTTAAAGCTATTAATTAAAGAATTATTGGCTCATTGAAAATTGGTTCCTTACAAAAAGATATCCAATTAGGCCCACTAAAATGTTCAAAAATCAAAATAACGTTTGATCCAATTTTCAAAAAAGGAGCGGGTAAATACAAAGTCCTTTGAGATCCAAATTTAAAGTACCTCCCCAAAACGAACCCGTTTACAATAACAATCCCTTTCGTCCAATCCTTCATATCGATATAAGTATCTTTCTTATCGTCTTTTTCACCAATATATAGAATTCCTTTATACAGTTTAGGCCCATCATAAGTAATGAATTTCGTTGGATTTAAAGAATTATTAAAACTCCTCTCAAAATTTAAAATATAAATCGTCCAATTTCTTAAAGGGCGTGTGTTCAAAATGATGTAATCTTCATCGATACCTTTATTTTGATTAAATTGGTACAATTTCCCGTAATTAATTCTACCAAAATTCTCTACAACGATATCTGAGACAACGTTTGTTGTTTCGGGGAGGTGTAAAATTGAATTATTTAATTTCCAGTAGCCAAATTTATTTAAGTCTTCCGGGGAGGTTAATTTCGGCGAAATTAATTTATGATTTATTAAAACCATGATTGTATCTTTAACGTGGCCCGATATTGATATAAATGAACCTTCGGGAATTGTTAAATTTGTTTTCCTATAAACGATATAGCCATAACTTTGGCCAAATTTTTCCATGTATCTAGTTGAAGATGAAATATGTTTTGTATAAACTTTTTGTAACAATTCGTCCAAATCCATACAATTATTTATTGGAATAGTATCATAAGCGATTCCTACTGATAAAAACGGACTAAAGGGGTGTTAAAAGTATTTTTCGATCATTTCTTTTATCATGAAGTATTTTTCGTCATAATCCCCATTTTCTGCTATTGGCGCGTCTTAATCATAACTTGTTGTGACTAATTTAATGTTGCTATTATCGTTTTTATCATTTTCGAAATCTCCCCCGTTCATAAATCTCCAATTAGTACCACCATGAAACATATAAAAATTAACTGAGGAAGGGTACCGAAGAATTTCAAACAAAGTATCCGAAATAACCGGCTCTCTTCTAGTTTCGAAAATCTTCGATCTATATGAAGAACATTTTATCCACAAAAATAACAACACCGTCTTATTAATGACTTAACAGAACTTAATAACAACAGATTATTTATCCAATATTTGTAAACTTCCCTAATTGATAGTTTTGAACCCTTCTTCATAATTTGAACGAATCATATCAAACTTCCAACCTCTTTATTTTAGTTGGTTCACTTTATGCTTTATTTTATTTTTTTTAAATTATTTATTTACCAGACCAGCTCTAGAGCTATACATGGCATTTCTATTATTTAACAATATAAGTATACAATGTAATATACAACATGAGGAGTCGCCTTCGCTCTCCTAAGCACCTTATAGGTTAGACGAAAAATAATCTACAACAAGTACAGATCCTAAGATAATCTCCGTGAATATTTCTTCTGCCCAAACTGTACAGTTCTGCTGATTCACACATATGTAGTCTTTTGTGGAACCTTTTGGTTTTCGTTGCAATATATTCTTGGATCATTTTAATGCCCAATTCGTTGTGTAGTTGCTTGTTTGTGATAAACCATTCGGCGTCCACAACTATTCTAAGAATCTTATTTTGTAGTGCATACAACTTTTTCAGATTTGATTCTGTCGCATTTCCCCATATCTCATAGGCGTACATTACCATTGGGCGAATTAACGAGGTGTAAATAAGAATAGTGCATTCAGGTTTATAATACCCATAACCTTTATTTAGCTGCAAGTTGGTGAGTCTTGTATCCAAATGAATCCCCAAATATTTTACTGCTTCTTCGTTGTTTTTCCACTCTATCTGTTTGTCGTTGATAACTAATTGTTGAGGGTTTCTTATACGTCTTAATGTAAAAATTTTTGCTGCTCATTTTTGTTCGTTAATGTCTAAATTCCATAGGTTGAGCCATTTGTTTATCTTGATCGTATTAGTTTGTAATTTACTTATTGCTGTGGATAGATCTTCATCTTTTGTAAATAAGACTGTATCATCCGCAAACATAGCTATCTCATCCTGAATAATTTGGGTAATATCGTGCATATAAATATTAAAAAGAATATTATTGGGAATAATATTTAAAAAGAATAATATTGGTGATTTGGAGGAGAGGCAGTCGTGGATTTTGGTGGAAAAGATTCGGTTTGTTAAGATAGAAGGATTGATTTGAGGTATTGTGGTATATTAAGTTAAGAATCTTGAATTTCAATCCATCCAACCAAATTCGATCGAAAGCTTGTGTAATGTCCAAAAAGAGCGCTGTTGTGTACACTTTGTTTTCGAAACCATCTTCTATTACTTCAACTATTCGTTGAAGTTGGTAACCTGTTGAATGTCCTTGTTTGAACCCGAATTGAAACGGTGGTAATATCTGTTGTCTATTTAATTCATCCAGCAATCTCTTGTTAATAATCTTCTCTTCAATAAGCTTTCTAGTTTAGATTTGCATTTGCCTGGTTTATGGAATAAAAGTATATTAGCATGCTTTCAAAGTTCAGAAAAGTATCCAATTGCTAAACATGCAGTGAATAAGTTGGCCAGGTAAGCATAATATTTTCTTGGGATGTTCATTAAGATAATATTTGTTATGAGGTCATTGCGAATATTTTTTTATTATAGTCTTTTCTCTTATTCCTTGCAATGTCAGAATCTCATTGAAAGGCAAATCGCATTCCACTGCCCATTCGATCACTAAATTAAAAGAATTTATAACATCATTGATGTTGGTAGAGTTATCAACATTTTGATCATGTTCATCTACAGAGTCCTTTCATTTTGTCCTTCCACGAGTTCGTGATTTGTAGCTATGGCAAAAGAAGCAGTTCCATTTGCTCATTCCATTACTTCATTATCTGTTAGGTGTGAAGCGGTTAATATTGAATTGTACAATCTTGCCAAAGGGATGTCATCTTCTTCCACAAAATGATCAGCAAGTATGCTGTGTTGAATTTCATCAGTCGACGAAAAAAGATGTTTAAAAGAATTTTGAATGACCGATATTGGGATTTCATTCCAAGCTTGGACAATGAAATAAACTACATCTTTCAAATTTATAGTTTTTAGTGCTGAAACAATTCCACCTTCGGTACCTAAGGCGGCAAGAGTTGTCAAAAGATGCTTACGAAAACGCTGTTTATGCGATTTTATGACATATTGATCTAGTGGTTGCAACAATGGTGTGTTATTTGGAGGAAAAAACATAACTTTGAAATTGGAGTTATCGGTAAAATTGCTTTCAGAACCATAACAGCTTGCATTATCTATTAACAAAAGTGCTTTTATAGGAAGTCCTTTGTTGCTTGAGGGATAAACACGTCATGATACCAGTCTTTAAAAAGTGTATATGTTTGCCAAGCATTCTTAAACGACTTGTAGCATAGTGGCAATTCCATATTATGAAAGCAACGGGGAGATTTTGATTTACCTATCATCATTAAATCAAGTTTATGCGTTCCTGTGGCGTTTGTCCAAGGCATTATTGTTACTCTCTCCTTAAATACTTTTGTTCCAACAGCATTTTTTTCAAAATTTGCAACATTAGTTTTATTATGTAAGCTTTTGTACACGAGACAAAAGACCAGTTTCGTCGCAATTATATATCTGATCCGGCAAAAAGCTGTTTTCAGCAATAATATTTCTAAATTTGTATTTAAATAAATCAGCTAGTTCAACATTGCAAGACATACGCTCTCCATAAACAGTCAAAATTCGTATTCCATGCCGGTTTTTAAATTTTGTCAACCATCCATTACTTGCTACAAATTCTGGAGACCCATTAATTAATTTATTCACCCCTAAAGCGCTTTTAATTTTATTGATTCGTTTGAAACCAAATCGTTTATTTGTCGCTGTTCTAAGAACCAAGCATACACTCTATCTTTACATATGTTTTTGATGCGTATTCTTCTAAATTCTCTTTATTTACTTTTATTCTGGATATTGTAGATTTATCAACTTTGTATTTCGTACAAATATCTTTCACTATTTTACCATCTTCAAGTTCTTTTAATATGGCTAATTTGTCTTTTAAAGAAATCGAATTTCTTCTTTTTTTCTGTTCCATAGTAAGACACTCTACCAAGCTAATATAGCATCAACACAATAAGTACATATTTAGGTTATGTAGCTTCGTACAAAGATTAGCCAAGCGCATGAACAACTGTTAAAATAAGTTGCTTATACAGAACTTTTGGAAACAAAAAGTTGCTTACACAGAAGTTGCTTATAAAGAATGTTGCTTTTTATACAGCGCGGTCACTGTATATCAATAGTTTAACATATATCAAACAATTAAACATCTATTTTCGATTTTTTGTGAACTTATCAATGTGTTGTCCATTTAAAAAAATTTTCCAAATCGAAAGTAGACGTTCAATTGTTTGATATAAGTTAAACAATTGATATAATATATGTTATGTAATAAAATAATGTGGTAAGAATCATATTCTACATGGTTTTGTGTTTGTATTGTAATAATGTTTAATTCTTGAAAATTTGTTTAATGATTTTAAACCTGATTATGGGAAAAAGTCGAAGACAAAATAAATAATGGTAATTTGCAGGAGGTGTTGTGGTCATTAATTGTTTTATTTTAAATTAATAATAAGCCTCCATATAATAATAATAATAATATATCTTTATTGTGCCTTCCAGAAAAACAAGTAAGATACTATTACATAGCATAAACTTGAGAAGGCACATAGAGGGCGGGTTCCAGACAATGTCTGCTCAAACCAACCCAGTTGATTACAAAAAAAACATGATAAAAAAAAGTAAAAAATTTATGCTAAACTACCATCCACCTTGTTGCTGAAACCTTAACTGCACCAAACGTTTTCTGAAAGCGCATAAACCCAGAGTTCGCAAGTCATTTGGTGGTTTACAATAAGACTTGTAAACATGGTAGCTGAAGCTCCTTTCAAATAGAGACGTTCGATGTTTTGGTGGATATAAAGGATTGCACAATCTCGTAACATATGGATTTGTTGCCGGTCTGAACTTAATTTTTTTATGCAAGTATTAGGGCTTAGATGAGATTATAATTTTATGAAAGAGACATAAACTATGAACATCTCTTCTCTGTTTCATTGATAACCATTTTACATCTTTCAGCTTATGAGTAATTCTATCATATTTTCTGATACCATAAGTATATCTGAAACAACTATTGGGTTGTTCGGAAAGTAATTTCGTTTTTTCCCGTCAGAGGACTTAATTACGTTTTTTCGAAACCAACTTAAGCCGCATAATCATTATATGTCTTGAGAGCTGATATTGTAAGGCTTGTGTGTGAAAAAGTTCTATTAATTCTACACAGTAGTTTTTGGTTGGTGCCAGAAAAGGTAAAAATGCTGTCCAAGCGAGAAAAAAATTAACGGATGTGTATGGAGAAGGCGTGTTAACAGTACGCCAGTGCCAGAACTGGTTTGCAAAATTTCGATCCGGCAATTTTGATGTCGAAGATGCACCCCGGTCTGGAAGGCCGGTCGGAGCTGACAAAGATGCGATAAAGGCATTAGTTGATGCAAATCGGCGAATAACCACACGAGAGATCGGTGAGAGATTAAATTTGTCGAATTCGACTGTTTATGGCCATTTGAAAGGCATGGGCTTAACCTCGAAGCTCGATGTGTGGGTGCCCCATGTCCTTACGGAGTTGTATACAACAATGTTAAACGCAAGAGGTCATGAAGCAGAAAAGATGAACCGGCTCAAAGCGTGTCAAAAGCCAACATACACCAACAAAAGGTGATGCTCTCCGTTTGGTGGGATGTCAAAGGAATCGTTTTTTTTGAGCTTTTGCCAGACAATACAACGATTAATTCAGAAGTCTATTGTCATCAGCTGGACAAATTGAATGATTCACTTAAAGAGAAGAGGCCCGAATTAATCAACAGGAAGGGTGTAGTGTTCCACCAGGATAATGCGAGACCTCACACAAGTTTGGTCACTCGCCAAAAACTTTTACAGCTTGAATGGTACGTACTGCAACATCCACCATATTCTCCAGATCTGGCGCCTTCCGACTACTATTTGTTCCGGTCCCTGCAAAATTTTTTGGATGGCAAAACCTTTACCTCAAATGAAGATGTCAAAAACCACCTGAACCAGTTTTTTGCCAGCAAGGACCAAAACTTTTATGAGAGGGGAATTATGTTACTGCCAGAAAGATGGCAAAAGGTGTTGGACCAGAATGGCCAATATATAATTTAATAAAATATTTATTCATTATACGAAAACTGTCTTTCATGTTCCCCCAAAAAAACGAAATGACTTTCCGAAAAACCCAATATTTTGCACCCTTTGTATTCGGTTAGAAGTTACCACATCAACTGCCGGGTAGTAGAGTGGCACCATAAAATTAAACTGGGATAGAACAAAAGACTCACATAGTTGCCTTTTTTAGATTCACCGTTAAATAGGTCACGCAAATAAGAATAAGCATTTTTGATATAACAACCAATCTACGATCTGTATCTAAAAGTATTGTCTATTCTTAACCCTAAGCATTTGGATTGGTGAACCAAACTGATTATTTCACCATTCATTTGTATATTCAATACAGGCCTGCTACTAGCCCTGGCATTACCCAGACAAATTTGCTTGGATTGATCCTCAGTTGATGGTTAGTTGCCACATGATACATTCTATTTAAATCACTATTTATTTTAGCTTCAGCAACATGATAATCAGTACCTGGGAACGAGTAGTACAACTGCAAATCGTCAGCATACATATTAATTTTGCAATACTCCAACTGTTTTACAAATTGTGAAAAAATCGTGTAAAGCGTAAACAGCAATGGTCCAAGAACCGACCCCCGAGGGACACCTGTGGTAATCCTCAACACACTGGATTCATCATCTCGTATCCTACACATCTATGTCCTATCAGTAAGATAATTGTTTAATAAGGAAATCGCTGCCTCAGTAAAACCTAAACATTTTAATATATTACATAACGTCACATGATTTATAGTGTCGAAAGCCTTAGAAAAACCCAGAAAAACAACCACAGTATACTGTTCATTACAGTATACAAGATAAGAAAAGAAAATATATGTAACCATTTAAAACTTATTTAACAATAAAAATCATACAGTAATCTGAAACTGTTTTCGATAAAATTAAAACATTATTATAAAAAATCATTTTAATTGAGATCACTTCCGTTTCGATTCATTTCCATAATTGCCTTCTTCGTAACATGAATTGATTTGACCTTGAAAATTAAATACAATTAGACTTAACACTTTGTTGAGTAAATTGGCGCGCTTTATCGAAAAAAAAATTGTTGCGAACGTTTTAAATTTTGCAAATTTTTTTCCATGATGAGAATGACAACGATGAAGCCTCGCAAAAGGAGAAAGTGTGGGAATTCGGCGTATTGCGAGCACGAAAACGAACGAGGTACGAGATGAGCGAGAAAGAAAAGTGGGCGTGGGTCTTCAACAACACTATTTTTTATCTTTTTCTTTTATTAGCGAAAGACGATTTTTTATAGCCGCCCAAGTAGAGAGAAAAGTAATTAGCAATAAGAGTCTTCCTCTGTCGAAGATAATCGCAAACCCGTAAACGGCGGCACAAGAGAAATCGCTTAAATCGCTCCGAGAGTGACAAATCGGCTCGTGTCGCTTCGCTTATTAACATTCCGAGCACTCTTTCCGAACCGATTCTGGAAACGACGACCACGTTCGAGTTTTAGAAGGATTCCGAGCATTTTTACGATGCACGAGGTTCTTGAAATGAACGATTAAAAGAAAAGTGATTCAATTAAGAAAGCTGAAAGGAAATAAGCGAATAAATTAACTTACGTGTAACTGCCGTGGGTGTTGTGACATTTCCCGTAGACACACGGTTTATTCCTGCATTCGTCTCTGTCCTCTTTGCAAGCTTTGCCGGTAAAACCAGGCGGGCACTTGCACTTGTAAGAGTTGCCCACCGGGGTGCAAGTGGCCCCATTCATGCATGGCTGCGAGGCGCAATGATCTTGCTTCTCACAATGTTTCCCTACAAATAAATCAAGAAATGATACAAACGAAATTAAATTATTTTCGTTATTTAAATTTACCTGTATACCCAGACGGACAAAGACATTGGTACGTTTCTAAGGTGGTCGTCAAAGAACAGGTGCCGCCGTTCTGACAGGGTCGGCTATCGCACGAGTTCGGGTCGCGAATTTCGCATAGGGAAGCGCTGAACCCCAACGGACAATCGCACGAGAACCTCGGATATTTGTCCGATGACACCTGCACCTTGCAGGAGCCCCCGTTTTGACATCTGGCCCCGGTGTAACACGGATTGTCGTACTGGCAGTACTCCCCAACGTATTTTGCGGTACAACTATAACAAAAAAAAAGAAACAATATACTAAAAAGTGAATCGTTGCAATCGTTTTTGAATCATTTCAATATTGAGATTAAAAAAAGACAAATTCTTCTTGTATAAGCAAACAAGACGGAAGGCGAGCGTAACTCAAGAATGGTGAGAAGGGCATCGTGGTTATACTCGACCGAAAGCGGCGTCACGTGGTCGCCGCTCTCAAGAAGTGAATACGCCCACATCGACGCGCGTAAGATAGAAGGACGAGAGAACACAAAAGAACAGGCCCACGGCAACGCGCCGGGAATAAAGGGGAAAGAGAGAGAAGGAAGGACTAGTCTTGGTGTTTGTACGCGTTTCTACCGTCTATGGTACGGCAAAACCTAGGTCTTCGACGATGGAGAATATAACGTTTAAATCAAACAAAGTATGTTCAATGTTTTTGTATTATTAATAAATATTACAATAAATAACATGAAATTTTGGAAATATAAAAGTCTCAAAATGTTATGTTTTATACATAACATTACGATATATTTATGTTGTTGCAATTATTGTCTATTTTTACTTCCTCTTTGTAAGTGGTTAGAAAAAGTAAATAGGATGGGTGAAAATATGTGTTTGTTACCAACCAAACTCAAATTAACTCAAACCAACCCAAAACAACTCAAGTCAACTTAAACCAAATTCAACCTACAACAGATTGAGTTGAGAATAATTAATAAAGCAGTTTGTCCATTTCAAATAAGATCCAACTTAGAGTAAACCAAGCCCAACCAAGTGGAGATAAGCTAAACCAAACGAAGCAAACTCAATCTAATCCACCCCAACCTAATCCACTAAAAAAATTCCTTTCTCTTCCCGGAATCACTCTTCAATGTATAGTTTCGGGATTGCAGCGCGTGCCTCATCTGGCACGGACGTTTCGATCTTTCTCTCGTTATCGCCTCTTGAATATTCTGAGCACATAATTAAATAGAAATGAGAGCGGTGTCGGTTTCTTTGATATTGGAATGTACACATTCACCATCTTGGTGGTAGTTAACAAAGTAAATGATTTAGCAGCTTTGTTTAAGTTTTTTGTGACTGACTTATAGAAATTGATGTTGTAATGAGCATTACTTTATAATAAAATTTTTATTTATAACTTTATAAATCAAAATGGCGCTGAATTATTAATTATTTAAAAACACAGACATAATATGTAAATGTATTATTCTGTGTTCTGGACTTGGGTACTTTGTCCTCACGTTCTTTTAGTTTAAACTATCTCTCTTAATGACATTGAATCACATCATTTTTTTGTTGGTTCACTATTAGTTTTTGTACCTGCATGAAGAAGGAAGACCCTTTCTTCTCGTCCTTCCATTTGCATTTTCTTTTTTCTTCCCTTTCTCTCGTTCATCTACTAATTATCTCCCCTCATTCACAGAACCATTTCAAATATTTTTCTTCTTTAAACTCAACCTAATGCAAACCATCTTAAACAAACTTAACCCAACCCAACCTAAAACAAGTTGGGTTCAAAAAAAAAACTACAGTAAAGCGTTGCTAATTCGTACACACCCAAATCTGATTCTCTTGTAATCCGAATCAAATTAACTCAAACCAACCCAAAACAACTCAAGTCAACTTAAACCAAATTCAACCTACAACAGATTGAGTTGAGAATAATTAATAAAGCAGTTTGTCCATTTCAAGTAAGATCCAACTTAGAGTAAACTAAGCCTAACTAAGCGGAGATAAGCTAAACCAAACGAAGCAAACTCAATTTAATTCACCCCAACCTGCAGATTACAAACAACACTCAACCCAAGCCAACCCCCAATCTAATCCACTAAAAAAATCCTTTCTCTTCCCGGAATCACTCTTCAAAATCTATTTTCTTGATTTCAGCGCGTGCCTCATCTGGCACGGACGTTTCGATCTTTCTCTCGTTATCGCCTCTTGAATATTCTGGGCACATAATTAAATAGAATTGAGAGCGGTGTCGGTTTCTTTGATATTGAAATGTACACGTTCACCATCTTGGTGGTAGTTAAAGTAAATGATTTGGCAGCTTTTAAGTTTTTTTGTGACCGACTTACAGAAATGGATGTCGTAATGAGCATTATTTTATAATAAAATTTTTATTTATAACTTTATAAGTCAAAATAGTGTTAAATTACTATTTTGATGCTAAATTATTAATTATTTAAAAATACAAATATGTGATGTATTTGTATTATTCTGTTTTCTAGACATGGGTACTTTGACCTCAGGTTTTGTTAGTTCAAACTCTCTCTCTTTCTGTTGGATTATGAGTTTTAAAATTACCTCAATTACCTCAAAATTAGGCCCTCATCCTTAATACTTCGATCTGTTCTAATAACTCATCCATCATAGGATCACACAGTTCCAGATGATATTGGAACATTACTTTTTCGTTGGTTCATCATTACTTTTTCTACATGCATGAAGGAGAGAAGACCCTCTCTTCTCGTCCTTTCATTTCCATTTTCTTTTTTCTTCGCTTTCTCTCGTTCATCTACTAATTATCTCCCCTCATTCACAGAACCATTTCAAATATTTTTCTTCTTTAAACTCAACCTAATGCAAACCATCTCAAACAAACTTAACCCAACCCAACCTAAAACAAGTTGGGTTCAATAAAAACTACAGTAAAGCGTTGCTAATTCGTACACACCCAAATCTAATTCTCTTGTAATCCGAACAAAATTAGACAACATATTTTGGTGAGTAATTACCAACCAAACTCAAATTAACTCATACCAACCCAAAACAACTCAAGTCAACTTAAACCAAATTCAACCTACAAGAGATTGAGTTGAGAATAATTAATAAAGCAGTTTGTCCATTTCAAGTAAGATCCAACTTAGAGTAAACTAAGCCCAACCAAGCGGAGATAAGCTAAACCAAACGAAGCAAACTCAATCTAATTAACCCCAACCTGCAGATTACAAACAACAGTCAACCCAAGCCAACGCAACCTAATCCACTCAAAAAAATTCTTTCTCTTCCCGGAATCACTCTTCAAAGTGTATTTTCTTGATTTCAGCGCGTGCCTCATCTGGCACGGACGTTTCGATCTTTCTCTCGTTATCGTCTCTTGAATATTCTGGGCACATAATGAAATAGAAATGAGAGCGGTGTCGGTTTCTTTGATATTGGAATGTACACATTCACCATCTTGGTGGTAGTTAACAAAGTGATTTGGCAGCTTTGTTTAAGATTTTTGCGACCGTCTTACAGAAATAGATGTCGTAATGAGCATTACTTTATAATAAAATTTTTATTTATAACTTTATAAGTCAAAATGGTGCTAAATTATTAATTATTTAAAAACACAAACATGAGATGTACTTTGGGTACTTTGTCCTCAGGCTCTTTTAGTTTAAACTATCTCTCTTAATGTTGGATTATGAGTTTTAAAATCACCTCAATTACCTCCAAATTAAACCTTCATCCTGAATACTTCGATCTGATCTAATAACTCATCCGTGACACTCCTCTCATAGGATCACACAGTTCCAGATGACATTGAATCACATCATTTTTTTGTTTGTTCACTATTACTTTTTGTACCTGCATAAAGGAAAGAAGACCCTTTCTTCTCATCCTTCCATTTCCATTTTCTTTTTTCTTCCCTTTCTCTCGTTCATCTACTAATTATCTCCCTTTATTCACAGAACCATTTCAAATATTTTTCTTCTTTAAACTCAACCTAATGCAAACCATCTCAAACAAACTTAACCCAACCCAACCTAAAACAAGTTGGGTTCAAAAAAAACTACAGTAAAGCGTTGCTAATTCGTACACACCCAAATCTGATTCTCTTGTAATCCGAACAAAATTAGACAACATATTTTGGTGAGTAATTACCAACCAAACTCAAATTAACTCAAACCAACCCAAAACAACTCAAGTCAACTTAAACCAAATTCAACCTACAAGAGATTGAGTTGAGAATAATTAATAAAGCAGTTTGTCCATTTCAAGTAAGATCCAACTTAGAGTAAACTAAGCCCAACCAAGCGGAGATAAGCTAAACCAAACGAAGCAAACTCAATCTAATTAACCCCAACCTGCAGATTACAAACAACAGTCAACCCAAGCCAACGCAACCTAATCCACTCAAAAAAATTCTTTCTCTTCCCGGAATCACTCTTCAAAGTGTATTTTCTTGATTTCAGCGCGTGCCTCATCTGGCACGGACGTTTCGATCTTTCTCTCGTTATCGTCTCTTGAATATTCTGGGCACATAATGAAATAGAAATGAGAGCGGTGTCGGTTTCTTTGATATTGGAATGTACACATTCACCATCTTGGTGGTAGTTAACAAAGTGATTTGGCAGCTTTGTTTAAGATTTTTGCGACCGACTTACAGAAATAGATGTCGTAATGAGCATTACTTTATAATAAAATTTTTATTTATAACTTTATAAGTCAAAATGGTGCTAAATTATTAATTATTTAAAAACACAAACATGAGATGTACTTTGGGTACTTTGTCCTCAGGCTCTTTTAGTTTAAACTATCTCTCTTAATGTTGGATTATGAGTTTTAAAATCACCTCAATTACCTCCAAATTAAACCTTCATCCTGAATACTTCGATCTGATCTAATAACTCATCCGTGACACTCCTCTCATAGGATCACACAGTTCCAGATGACATTGAATCACATCATTTTTTTGTTTGTTCACTATTACTTTTTGTATCTGCATAAAGGAAAGAAGACCCTTTCTTCTCATCCTTCCATTTCCATTTTCTTTTTTCTTCCCTTTCTCTCGTTCATCTACTAATTATCTCCCTTTATTCACAGAACCATTTCAAATATTTTTCTTCTTTAAACTCAACCTAATGCAAACCATCTCAAACAAACTTAACCCAACCCAACCTAAAACAAGTTGGGTTCAAAAAAAACTACAGTAAAGCGTTGCTAATTCGTACACACCCAAATCTGATTCTCTTGTAATCCGAACAAAATTAGACAACATATTTTGGTGAGTAATTACCAACCAAACTCAAATTAACTCAAACCAACCCAAAACAACTCAAGTCAACTTAAACCAAATTCAACCTACAAGAGATTGAGTTGAGAATAATTAATAAAGCAGTTTGTCCATTTCAAGTAAGATCCAACTTAGAGTAAACTAAGCCCAACCAAGCGGAGATAAGCTAAACCAAACGAAGCAAACTCAATCTAATTAACCCCAACCTGCAGATTACAAACAACAGTCAACCCAAGCCAACGCAACCTAATCCACTCAAAAAAATTCTTTCTCTTCCCGGAATCACTCTTCAAAGTGTATTTTCTTGATTTCAGCGCGTGCCTCATCTGGCACGGACGTTTCGATCTTTCTCTCGTTATCGTCTCTTGAATATTCTGGGCACATAATGAAATAGAAATGAGAGCGGTGTCGGTTTCTTTGATATTGGAATGTACACATTCACCATCTTGGTGGTAGTTAACAAAGTGATTTGGCAGCTTTGTTTAAGATTTTTGCGACCGACTTACAGAAATAGATGTCGTAATGAGCATTACTTTATAATAAAATTTTTATTTATAACTTTATAAGTCAAAATGGTGCTAAATTATTAATTATTTAAAAACACAAACATGAGATGTACTTTGGGTACTTTGTCCTCAGGCTCTTTTAGTTTAAACTATCTCTCTTAATGTTGGATTATGAGTTTTAAAATCACCTCAATTACCTCCAAATTAAACCTTCATCCTGAATACTTCGATCTGATCTAATAACTCATCCGTGACACTCCTCTCATAGGATCACACAGTTCCAGATGACATTGAATCACATCATTTTTTTGTTTGTTCACTATTACTTTTTGTATCTGCATAAAGGAAAGAAGACCCTTTCTTCTCATCCTTCCATTTCCATTTTCTTTTTTCTTCCCTTTCTCTCGTTCATCTACTAATTATCTCCCTTTATTCACAGAACCATTTCAAATATTTTTCTTCTTTAAACTCAACCTAATGCAAACCATCTCAAACAAACTTAACCCAACCCAACCTAAAACAAGTTGGGTTCAAAAAAAACTACAGTAAAGCGTTGCTAATTCGTACACACCCAAATCTGATTCTCTTGTAATCCGAACAAAATTAGACAACATATTTTGGTGAGTAATTACCAACCAAACTCAAATTAACTCAAACCAACCCAAAACAACTCAAGTCAACTTAAACCAAATTCAACCTACAAGAGATTGAGTTGAGAATAATTAATAAAGCAGTTTGTCCATTTCAAGTAAGATCCAACTTAGAGTAAACTAAGCCCAACCAAGCGGAGATAAGCTAAACCAAACGAAGCAAACTCAATCTAATTAACCCCAACCTGCAGATTACAAACAACAGTCAACCCAAGCCAACGCAACCTAATCCACTCAAAAAAATTCTTTCTCTTCCCGGAATCACTCTTCAAAGTGTATTTTCTTGATTTCAGCGCGTGCCTCATCTGGCACGGACGTTTCGATCTTTCTCTCGTTATCGTCTCTTGAATATTCTGGGCACATAATGAAATAGAAATGAGAGCGGTGTCGGTTTCTTTGATATTGGAATGTACACATTCACCATCTTGGTGGTAGTTAACAAAGTGATTTGGCAGCTTTGTTTAAGATTTTTGCGACCGACTTACAGAAATAGATGTCGTAATGAGCATTACTTTATAATAAAATTTTTATTTATAACTTTATAAGTCAAAATGGTGCTAAATTATTAATTATTTAAAAACACAAACATGAGATGTACTTTGGGTACTTTGTCCTCAGGCTCTTTTAGTTTAAACTATCTCTCTTAATGTTGGATTATGAGTTTTAAAATCACCTCAATTACCTCCAAATTAAACCTTCATCCTGAATACTTCGATCTGATCTAATAACTCATCCGTGACACTCCTCTCATAGGATCACACAGTTCCAGATGACATTGAATCACATCATTTTTTTGTTTGTTCACTATTACTTTTTGTACCTGCATAAAGGAAAGAAGACCCTTTCTTCTCATCCTTCCATTTCCATTTTCTTTTTTCTTCGCTTTCTCCCGTTCATCTACTAATTATCTCCCCTCATTCACAGAACCATTTCAAATATTTTTCTTCTTTAAACTCAACCTAATGCAAACCATCTCAAAGAAACTTAACCCAACCCAACCTAAAACAAGTTGGGTTCAAAAAAAAAACTACAGTAAAGCGTTGCTAATTCGTACACACCCAAATCTGATTCTCTTGTAATCCGAATAAAATTAGACAACATATTGTGGTGAGAAATTACCAACCAAACTCAAATTAACTCAAACCAACCCAAAACAACTCAAGTCAACTTAAACCAAATTCAACCTACAACAGATTGAGCTGAGAATAATTAATAAAGCAGTTTGTCCATTTCAAGTAAGATCCAACTTAGAGTAAACCAAGCCTAACCAAGTGGAGATAAGCTAAACCAAACGAAGCAAACTCAATCTAATTAACCCCAACCCGCAGATTACAAACAACACTCAACCCAAGCCAACCCAATCTAATCCACTAAAAAAATCCTTTCTCTTCCCGGAATCACTCTTCAAAGTCTATTTTCTTGATTTCAGCGCGTGCCTCATCTGGCACGGACGTTTCGATCTTTTTCTCGTTATCGCCTCTTGAATATTCTGGGCACATAATTAAATAGAAATAAGAGCGGTGTCGGTTTCTTTGATATTGGAATGTACACATTCACCATCTTGGTGGTAGTTAACAAAGTAAGTAATTTGGCAGCTTTGTTTAAGTTTTTTTGTGACCGACTTACAGAAATGGATGTCGTAATGAGCATTATTTTATAATAATATTTTTATTTATAACTTTATAAGTCAAAATAGTGCTAAATTACTATTTTGATGCTAAATTATTAATTATTTAAAAATACAAATATGTGATGTATTTGTATTATTCTGTTTTCTAGACTTGGGTACTTTGACCTCAGGTTCTGTTAGTTCAAACTCTCTCTCTCTTTCTGTTGGATTATGAGTTTTAAAATTACCTCAATTACCTCAAAATTAGGCCCTCATCCTTAATACTTCGATCTGATCTAATAACTCATCCATCATAGGATCACACAGTTCCAGATGATATTGAAACATTACTTTTTCTACATGCATGAAGGGGAGAAGACCCTCTCTTCTCGTTCTTCCATTTCCATTTTCTTTTTTCTTCCCTTTCTCTCGTTCATCTACTAATTATCTCCCCTTCTTTACAGAACCATTTCAAATATTTTTCTTCTTTAAACTCAACCTAATGCAAACCATCTTAAACAAACTTAACCCAACCCAACCTAAAACAAGTTGGGTTCAAAAAAAAAACTACAATAAAGCGTTGCTAATTCGTACACACCCAAATCCGATTCTTTTGTAATCCGAACAAATTTAGACAACATATTGTGGTGAGAAATTAAAAGACTTCTTTTTCAGTTTTGAAATAAATGTACTTAGAACCTGTTATGATAAGTAAATATCATCATAAGCTAAATAGTCAAATATTAAAAAAGTTTACAGTTGTTAAAATGATTTAAAACGAATTAAAACAATAATTGTATATGGGACGATCCAAAACGACATGACAAGTTAAAA
Source organism: Onthophagus sagittarius (assembly GCA_036711965.1). Taxonomy (NCBI): domain Eukaryota; kingdom Metazoa; phylum Arthropoda; class Insecta; order Coleoptera; family Scarabaeidae; genus Onthophagus; species Onthophagus sagittarius. Next base: position 15,788,226 of record JASERS010000010.1, on the reverse strand, counting down.
TGGAGCGAGAACCTACGTTAATATTTGACTATTTAGCTGATGATGATATTTACTTATCGAAATCGGTACTAAGTACATTTATTTTAATACTGAAGAAGAAGTATTTTAATTTTCCACCACAACCTAAAATTTGCATTATATCCCTTGTAATTCGAATTTGAAAAAGATTCGTTAATCCGAATTAATAGTTTTTTTGTTCTATCGATAGGGTAAGAAGATATTTCCAAAACACTGAAGAGTTTTTCTATTAAAAATGCTGGGTTTACCCTTTCTAATGTTTGCCAATCTTTGCAATTTATTAGCATACTGCTAGAGAAATATTTTTGGATAATTAAGTGAGGAAGGGGAACCTGCTGACGTCATTGTGCAGTCAGCAATTAAAAGAAATAGATATGCTGAAGAATATAAGGCAGTTTATGGAGAAAATGAAGGCGCTGGGACAAACGAATTAAGTGAGGAAGCTGATAAAAGCTACATAGTACTGCAAGATAAACTGCAGATAGTTACAGTGCAAGATGATGCAAGAAAATATTATCTGCAAGATAAACTGCAAAAAGCTAGTCTCGTTATTGCCATCTTCTGGTTAAGCTATCTAAGGGATATTACCACCGTTATGGCTATTTTATGAATTCTGATTGGATAGTGAATGGGTGGTTTATATATAAGTTAAATTTAACTAAAACATGGATGTAATTGATCTTAGTACAAAAAATCTATAAATACGTATTTATAAGACTTTTTGGACAATATCTAAATATGGTCCAATAATCCCCATGCGTCCATGATCTGAAATTAGCTGATTTTAATTGATTCGGATTAGCGAAGCTTTACTGTATCATGATAGTTTGTCTGTTTTAAGCAAGATCCAACCTAAGGCAAATCAAGTTAAGTCAACTAAATCCAGAAGAAGCTAACCCAAGTTAAAACAAGCCAAACCAACATAACCCGTCTCAACTCAAGTCCTTTTGAAACAGGTAGAGGTCAAAAAAATAAATAAGGTGCTATGTTCATTTCAAGACCCAACCCAAGAAGCTCAAATCAATATATCCCAACAAAACTCAAGCAAATCCAAGCTTAATCGCTTATAATGGACTAAAGAAAGCGGTGTAGAATGGTCCTCTCATAGGATCACGCATATATTCATTATTTTTTTTATGCCTGCATGAAGGAGAGAAGACCCTCTCGTTTCGACCTTCCATTTTCATTTACTCTTTTCTTCACTTTCTCTCGCTCATCTACTAATCCTCTTTCCTCCTTCACAGAACCATTTCATTCATTTTTTTTTAACTCAACCTGATTCAAATCAACTCGAACGAACTTAACCCAACCCAACCTAAAAGAGGTTGGGTTGAAAACAACTATTAAGATGTTTGTCTATTTTAAGTAAGACTCAACCTAAGCTAAATCAAGCCAACTCAATCTAAGTCAATTAAAACTAGAAGAAGCTAATCCAAGCTAAGTAAATCAAACCAACATAACCTATCTCTACAAGTCCTTTTGAAACATGTTGGGTTACAAAAAATATTGAGGTAGTATGTAACCTAAGCGAACTCAAATCAACATATCCCACCAAAACTTAATCCAATACAAGTTTGGGTTGGTTCGAAGCAATGGGTCCACATCGACGAGCGTAATAGAAGTCCAATAAAGAAGGCGAATAAAGAGTATATCCAATTTTTTTGTATAATTAATAAATGTTGCAAAATTAATAACATAAAAATTTGGAAATATGAAAGTTACTAAATGTTTGTTCACGTGACTTACATAATCAGCTGAGAGAGTATCTATACATAACCACCAGAAATTTCCATTTTATTCCGATCACGTCCACCTTTTCACTGTCTCTTTGTACGTGGTTAGAAGATGTAAACAAGGAGGGCGAAAATATGTGCAGGGATTCCCCGTTTGTTATGTATTAAATATATTTGGGCATTTTGATTTTTGGAATTTGCTTATAAAAGGACTGCATCAACAATAAAAAAAGAATGTCTTATTTATTAGAGTTTGGATACATATAGAATCTCGAGGTAACTCAAGTTTTTTTCTAATCTTTCTGTATACAAAAAATTTTTTATAGATCTTATTAAGTAATTATTTTTTTAAGCAAGATCGCTTCTTAGGAAGTCACAAAATACACCACCTCATCTTACGAGGCGAATTCTCTCACGCAATCTGAAATAATTTACAAGAGGCGAGAAAAAACCGCGCACTCCTAATGGAGGAGCCAACACGTCAGTTCTTGGTCATGCGTAATAAGTATACCAATAAGAAAAGAAAAAAGAAACAAAAAGAGAAATAAAGAGCTTGGGATATCATTTATTATTATTGCTAACGAGCGCATTTCGCAAATCCAAATATAACAACAATAATTGATTTACCTTTCGCTTCTTGGCGAACGTCAGCGGGATGATTAATCTGCATCAGGAAGGCCAGATAAAAACTTAAGCAAAGAGAGAAAGGATGAAATTTTGAAATACGCACGAAAAATGTTTAGTGAAATTTTTTTCGCGGCGGCAAAAAGAAAGAAAATAGAAGTGGTGTGCGGTGGTTGTTGGTTCTTTTGGCCTTGCAGACGCAACATATGCTCTGCACGTGGGGCTGCGCGACGACGAAGCCCAAACAGGAAAAGGCTCGTTTCGAACGATTCCCGTCCTTACAAACGGTATTCGTAACGACCACATTCAACTATACACACGAAGACCGCACCAACAGCAACTTCGGCGACCAAGAAAACCACTTGATGCGCTTTCGTTGCGTACTGCTCGACCTGAAAACGTCGTCATTTTATTACAAAAACTACCTGTTGTGTTTACTTAAATCTTTCAAATCTGAGAAAATGAAAAAACCGATTTAGAAAAAAATTAGTTAACTGTTATTTCCCACAACAAAACCCAAGAAGACGATGCCGAAGAAGAAAAAGAAGACGAAGAAGAAAAGATGAACGATATTTCAACCGTTAGAAACATTCGTCTTGTTGGTTCCTCGACTTTCATCGTGACGCTTTAAGAAAGACGACGAAAATCTAAATCTAAATAGCCATTTCAAGAAACGTCAACGACAACGACGACGACAACTTGTTAACATTCAAGAGTCATCGTCGTTGATCTCGCCCCATTCTCATTAATTTTCTTTCTTTTTTGATGGACGTCGTCGTTTTAGGGCCGTCACAACCGCGGAAATCGATTTTCCTCTTCTTCTTATGCGATCTTTATTGGTCTAATTGGGGGTCGGGCCGTTTTTGGCGAGAACGGCGGTCGCGCCTTCTTCATCTCTCGGCCAAGAAGAACCCAAAGGAGGAGGTGAGGTGCGAGAGAGTCCCGCGCGTTGAGGAGGAGGTCAACGGACCGAGAAAACCAGTTTCACGTCATCACGGCAAACGGCAACAGTAACAGCGGCAGCAGCAGATCTAATAGCAGCAGCAGCAACGGCAGCAGCAGCAAAACTGCCGGCGACTTTATTCATATTAACGACGGTCTATTAGCTCCGCGGGAATCTCGCATTTTATGAATGGACACGAAGGATGAGTGTTTTTTGTTAGATATTTTTTTTATTCATTTGAACGATTAGCGTTCTGGTGAGAAATGGTGGATTATTACGAGTCTTAAAAGACTCATGAGAAATAAAGGTACATAGTTTGTAAGTATTTCTTGTTTAAGACGAGCAAACATTAAAATCAGACTTGTAACTACCGTACAGAAACGGCACAGAATTCAGATATCTTTGCGAGATACAGTGAGTAAATATTTGGAGTGCAAAAATCTAAAATGAATAAGAATGATATCAAAAAGATCATCGTGGGAAATGTCGTTGAAAATGTCCACATATTCAGGTGTCCCATAACACTGGTTCAATAAAAATAAATATTATTTAAAATTAATACAAATTCATCTATTTCGGATTACTTGGGTATCTAATGACGTTTTAAAACACCCTGTATGTTTAAGGATTATACAAGATTATAAATAAATTACGCATGGATAATAATATATTGATCATTGTGTTTTTATATGTAATCTAAATTATATTTAAGACCTCAATGATGCGGATAATATGGAATTTCGGATAACTTGGGTATCTAATGACGTTTGAAAACAAATTTTAAGTTTTAAAACACCCTGTATGTTTAAGGATTATACAAGATTATAAATAAATTACGCATGGGTAATAATATATTGATCATTGTGGTTATATGTAATCTAAATTATATTTAAGACCTTAATGATGCGGATAATATGGAATCTCGGATAACTTGGATATCTAATGACGTTTAAAAACAAGTTTTAAGTTTTAAAACACCCTGTATGTTTAAAGATTATACAAGATTATAAATAAATTACGCATGGGTAATAATATATTGATCATTGTGGTTTTATATGTAATCTAAATTATATTTAAGACCTCAATGATGCGGATAATATGGAATTTCGGATAACTTGGATATCTAATGACGCTTGAAAACAAGTTTTAAGTTTTAAAACACCCTGTATGTTTAAGGATTATACAAGATTATAAATAAATTACGCATGGGTAATAATATATTTATCATTACGGTTTTATATTATGTAATCTAAATTATATTTAAAACCTCAATGATGCGGATAATATGGAATTTCGGATAACTTGGGTATCTAATGACGTTTAAAAACAAGTTTTAAGTTTTAAAACACCCTGTATGTTTAAGGATTATACAAGATTATAAATAAATTACGAATGGGTAATAATATATTGATCATTGTGGTTTTATATGTAATCTAAATTATATTTAAGACCTCAATGATGCGGATAATATGGAATATCGGATTACTTGGGTATCTAATGACGTTTAAAAACAAGTTTTAAGTTTTAAAACGCCCTGTATGTTTAAGGATTATACAAGATTATAAATAAATTACGAATGGGTAATAATATATTGATCATTGTGTTTTTATATGTAATCTAAATTATATTTAAGACCTCAATGATGCGGATAATATGGAATTTCGGATAACTTGGGTATCTAATGACGTTTAAAAACAAGTTTTAAGTTTTAAAACACCCTGTATGTTTAAAGATTATACAAGATTATAAATAAATTACGAATGGGTAATAATATATTGATCATTGTGTTTTTATATGTAATCTAAATTATATTTAAGACCTCAATGATGCGGATAATATGGAATTTCGGATAACTTGGGTATCTAATGACGTTTAAAAATAAGTTTTAAGTTTTAAAACACCCTGTATGTTTAAGGATTATACAAGATTATAAATAAATTACGCATGGGTAATAATATATTGATCATTGTGGTTTTATATGTAATCTAAACTATATTTAAGACCTCAATGATGCGGATAATATGGAATTTCGGATAACTTGGGTATCTAATGACGTTTAAAAACAAGTTTTAAGTTTTAAAACACCCTGTATGTTTAAGGATTATACAAGATTATAAATAAATTACGAATGGGTAATAATATATTGATCATTGTGTTTTTATATGTAATCTAAATTATATTTAAGACCTCAATGATGCGGATAATATGGAATTTCGGATAACTTGGGTATCTAATGACGTTTAAAAACAAGTTTTAAGTTTCAAAACACCCTGTATGTTTAAGGATTATACAAGATTATAAATAAATTATGCATGGGTAATAATATATTGATCATTATGGTTTTATATGTAATCTAAATTATATTTAAGACCTCAATGATGCGGATAATATGGAATTTCGGATAACTTGGGTATCTAATGACGTTTAAAAACAAGTTTTAAGTTTTAAAACACCCTGTATGTTTAAGGATTATACAAGATTATAAATAAATTACGCATGGGTAATAATATATTGATCATTGTGGTTTTATATGTAATCTAAATTATATTTAAGACCTTAATGATGCGGATAATATGGAATTTCGGATAACTTGGATATCTAATGACGTTTGAAAACAAGTTTTAAGTTTTAAAACACCCTGTATGTTTAAGGATTATACAAAATTATAAATAAATTACTCATGGGTAATAATATATTTATCATTACGGTTTTATATTATGTAATCTAAATTATATTTAAAACCTCAATGATGCGGAAAATATGGAATTTCGGATAACTTGGGTATCTAATGACGTTTAAAAACAAGTTTTAAGTTTTAAAACGCCCTGTATGTTTAAGGATTATACAAGATTATAAATAAATTACGAATGGGTAATAATATATTGATCATTGTGGTTTTATATGTAATCTAAATTATATTTAAGACCTCAATGATGCGGATAATATGGAATTTCGGATAACTTGGGTATCTAATGACGTTTAAAAACAAGTTTTAAGTTTTAAAACACCCTGTATGTTTAAGGATTATACAAGATTATAAATAAATTACGCATGGGTAATAATATATTGATCATTGTGGTTTTATATGTAATCTAAATTATATTTAAGACCTCAATGATGCGGATAATATGGAATTTCGGATAACTTGGGTATCTAATGACGTTTGAAAACAAGTTTTAAGTTTTAAAACACCCTGTATGTTTAAGGATTATACAAGATTATAAATAAATTACGCATGGGTAATAATATATTGATCATTGTGGTTTTATATGTAATCTAAATTATATTTAAGACCTCAATGATGCGGATAATATGGAATTTTGGATAACTTGGGTACCTAATGACGTTTAAAAACAAGTTTTAAGTTTTAAAACACCCTGTATGTATAAGGATTATACAAGATTATAAATAAATTACGCATGGGTAATAATATATTTATCATTACGATTTTATATTATGTAATCTAAATTATATTTAAAACCTCAATGATGCGGATAATATGGAATTTCGGATAACTTGGGTATCTCATGACGTTTAAAAACAAGTTTTAAGTTTTAAAACACCCTGTATGTTTAAGGATTATACAAGATTATAAATAAATTACGCATGGGTAATAATATATTGATCATTGTGGTTTTATATGTAATCTAAATTATATTTAAAACCTCAATGATGCGGATAATATGGAATTTCGGATAACTTGGGTATCTAATGACGTTTGAAAACAAGTTTTAAGTTTTAAAACACCCTGTATGTTTAAGGATTATACAAGTTTTATATGTAATCTAAATTATATTTAAGACCGTAATGATGCGGATAATATGGAACAAACTTGTGGGTGGGAGATCATATATTAATGAATATACAGGGGTGTCCGAAAATAACCGAAAACAATGGATATAGAATATATCTAGAAGATATAAGGTGTCTTAGAAGTCTATTATTAAGGTGTTACGTTGAACATGTCATTTCCGAACATCTGTATTGTAGTAGACTAATAAATTAAATTTTAATGAAATTGATGATCTGATATAGTGTGCCTCACAAAGCAATAAATAAAGGAGGTTGAAAATAATTAATTGCGAAGTTTGTCCTAAGTGCAACCTAAGCCAAACCAAGCCAGCCCAACCTCATCCTGGTTAACTCAAATAAACTGAACTCTCAACTTAAGACAAACCAATTTCTCCCTACTCAAGAAAACCCAACTTATTTTAGGTTGGGTTGTGTTGTGATGATAATAAGGGTATCACAACAATCCTTCATTGACATCACGATGTACAACAATAATTGGATAAAGAATATAGAAGAGTGGAAAGTATCGGACGAAGAAAACCTGAGAATAATAAACATAATAAACATCGAATTTACAAGTTTAACGACAAGTTTAAGTTGTATCCTAAAAAGGGGGATAGCGATGGTAAGAAAGATTGAAAAGAAAAGAACATCCGGTTGAAAAATATAAAAACGAAATTAAAAGACAAATACAAGAAATAGGAAATCTTACCCCTGATAAATTAACCAAGATAACAACAGAACCATGCGACGCAATATATGGGCATAAGAAGAAAATTACGCAACAACGCGGTAAACTATACTGGTGGAATGAAAAAGTTAAAAAAGCGAAAGAAGAAGCAACTAAAAAGAGAAGAACAAAGACCGGAATTAATTCTGGTAATTGTAATGAAACTGCAAAAGCGGAAGCAAACACAGAATACGAAATGGCAAAGAAGGCACTGAAGAAGGCAATCAAAACTGCGAAGGGAGATGTTTGAAGAGAATTATGCAATAAATTACAAGAGAGCATATCCGTATATGTTGGCCATTAAGGAAACCAAAAATGTTACATCAATAATTCTGGCAATTGAGAAAATAGAGTCCCTGCTACAAGAACTTTTTCCCCAAGGAGACGAAGAGAAATGGGAATTAATCACGTTCGAGGAGGAGGAAAGATGCCAGAGGGTCGCCGAAGGAGAAATAGAGTTGTTAAGACCGGGAAGGCTCCAGGACCGGATAAAATCACTCCTGACATTGCTAAGGACACAATTAGCGTTTGAACAAAGGAACTAAGAGTAATGTACGATAACGTGTTAAGTAACAGTAAATTCCAGAAAGAATGGAAAACGAAGAAACTTGTTTTGATATAGAAGCCGGGAACGAACAACGACAAAAAATGTTGGCCCCTATGCTTATTGAATGTGTTTGGTAAATTGTACGAAGCTCTGATTAAACAAAGATTTTTAGAAGACCTAGAAATAAAAGGGGGGCTTTCTGATAACCAATTCGGGTTCAAAGCAAATCAATAACGGATGCCATACGTAGAGTCTTGACCGAGGTAGAAAGACAAAATAAATTCAACAGGGGGGAGAAGAAATGTCGCGATGATAGCATTAGACGTGAAGAACGCCTTCGGCTCAGCGCCCTGGAAAGGTATTATCAAGGCCATAAAAAATAAGAATATCTCTACAAATATAGTCAACATAATCCAAAATTACTTAAGTAATCGGTTTGTTATGTACGAAGGGAAAAGATATAAAATAAACAGAGGTGTACCACAGGGTTCAATACTAGGTCCAATATTATGGAATATATTCTTTGATCAGATACTACAGGCCGGATGTAAAGTAGGGCAGCACAGAAATAATCGCTTATGCTGACGATCTGGCACTACCTTTGTGTACCTAGCCGTACACAAAATTACAGAGGATATAAGGACAAGATAGATCTGGAACAGAAAAACAGAAATAGTCCTGCTTAAGAGCAAAAAAAACACAAGGCAAATAGAAGTTAGGGTGAAGAACATTCTAAGTAGATCAAAAAATTCATAGGAGTAATGATAAGGAAAGACCTTAATTGCAAAAATCACATAGACATGTTATTGGTAAGGCGCAAAAAACGGTCCTGGCGTTGTATAGGATAATGGGATCGACTTACGGCCCAAAAATTGAAAAACGAAGAATGTTAGCATTAGTCATATACTTCCAGCTACTATATGCTTGTAAGCATGGAAGGGTGCAATAAAAACGAAAAAAAAATATATAGGAAGACTCCATACAGTTCAAAGAGGGGTTTTGATACGACTAACAAGCGCGTATAAACCACCTCGACGGATGCCTTGAAGGTAATGGGGAGTACACCCCCCACAGATTTATTAATAAAGAAAAGATCGTTGGATATTACCGAAAAAGAAACGGATTAGAAGGAACAAACACTGATGGAATGGAGACTGACATAGGAGATGGACAAAGAGACTTGTGCCTGATCTTACAGTGTGGTTGAAACGCAAATGGGGAGAAGTTGACTATCATATAAGCCAACTTATTGGAGGACACGGATGTTGCCTGAAATACTAGTATAAATTCAAAACGGCTACAGACGATAGATGCTGCTATTGCGGTGAGACGGACGACGCAGAACACACTTTCTTCCAGTGCTACAGGTAGGAGGAGAAGAGAGACATTGTGGAGCGGAAGGTGGGATGACGATTGAGTCCAGAAAACTGTGTATGGACGATGTTGGAGAGCAAAGGAAATTGGATGTCGATGGAGGAATATGCCAGAGAGGTGGTGACCACGAAGGAGAAAGAAGAAAGAGAAGAGTAACATTTGAAGAAAGAGCTTGTTAGTAGACAGGGGACATCGAGGTAAAAGCAGAGGCTAGTAGCGGCCTCCCCCTGGCAAGTCTGTATAGTAGACTAATTCTTAAAAAAACTAATGAATTTCTATGAGTATGGCTGGCAGCGAGGAATGTAAAGAGTTAATGGATTACTATGATTTCAATGGGCAACGAGACGAGTAACGAGGACACCGACAGCGATCCATTGGAGTGGTTAAGCAACCTGGTAGACTGAGAATTTCGATTAGATGGCGAAAGAAGAATAAGGATCTTGGAGGGAATTAAGACGGGTGTCGAAGAGTAGAGAGGAAGAGGACGTAGGAGGAGTCGTGAAGGTTCAAAGAAAGCAGACGAAAACTCGAAAGGGTGAAAACGAGGAAAGGAGTTTCATTAAATTTTCCCCAAGCTCGTAAAACAGGGTTCGGTTATAGTATCAAATGTGAGGCTGGAGGAGTACCCAAAGATGATGGTACATGAAGAAAGAAAAAAAGACGCACATTGATCCAGCTCCTTATGCAGTTTTGAGTAATCAAGAAGAAAAGAACCAAAAGTATCGTCTAATTCCTGCATAAGTAACACAACGCTGAAGAAATTTGGAGAATAAAAAAGAGGTTTTGAGCGAGTTTTAACATCCCAAATCAAATGTCTGTAAGCAGGTTCTCCCCGATATCATTAAAAAAAGCTTGGATTTTGCTGAATTTAAGTTGTCTTAGGTTGAGTTAAAATGAACAAACAGTTTTATTAATTACAAGTCTTCATTTTCAACTTAAAATACGTTGGGTTGAGTAATTGGGCTAGGTTGGTTTGGGATGGCTTGGATAAGAAAACAACCATTAGGGTAGTTTATTCATTTGAAAACTTAACCCAACCTAAAACAGGTTGAGTTCAAAACAACGAATAAGACAGTTAAGTTAAACCAACTTAATCCTACTGCAACAAAGACAATCAATTGCAATATAATATTGAATTTGGAATCATCTTAAAGAATATTTAAACCAATTAATTAACGTTGATGATAAATTTATACAACCGGAAGTTATCAACTCAAACTGTTTTAATAATATCTCCTATCTTTTTTTAAAAATTTATTTTAATATAATTTAATTATTCCGTCGTGGGAAATAAATTTTAAAAATCATGTTATAAACATGGTTGGAAGAAACGCAGTTTGTAAACGGGTACCTTTTTTCTCTCCTTCTTCTTCTTCTTCTTTCCTTTTCGCATCGATTCGAAAGATATACCCGTCACTAATTAAGCGCCGCCTAATACGGCGTCGCAAATGAAATACTTATGTAAATCGGGTATCGGTATCGAAAGAAAAACCATAAGAATATAGACTTCAATAACAAGTATTTCTTAAAAACAGATTAAGTTAATCGAAAAAAGCAAAAACATTGATACATATACCAAAGCGACCATTAAAATGGATTTTAATAGGTACTCGAATGTATTATTTTTTATTTTTGAGGAGTATTAATTTCAAGAGAAGCGAGATTAAATTGGATTAATGAAATCTCTTTTTAAGTCTCCCTTTTTTAAGGGGATGGGAACCCCAATTTAGGCGACAATACCACCCCAATTTATTTTTTTTAGCATTTGCAAACAAGTAAAAGAGTAACATGTGGTAACATGTGCAGGAAATACAATAGGGCGCAATAAATTTCGTAGGAATAATAGAAAGATAAAACATCTGGGATACTTTTAAAACACGCTTCATTTTGTTTATTTTTATAAACTTGGTTATTTTATTATTAGATCTCTATTTAATCATTTAGAATCGGTTGGAATTCTTTAAAACTTCGTTTTGTCATTCCTTTTCGATTTCTTTGAGTATCGGAATTTTTCTGGGCTGGTAGTAAAGTTTAAAAAGTTGGATAGACTTTTTTGCCAAGTCGGTCATCGACAAACGGTCCGTCGTTAAAATTCTTACCCCCCTCGGCCCTCCGAACCAAAATTTTTGCACGTCTCGCGTTCGGTGCAGATTGATCGTGCTTCATCCGACTGACAAATACTTTTAAAGTATTTAGTTACCTTTTATACTTAGTTGATGAAATTATCTAAATTAAACAAAAATAAAGAATTAAGTAAGAAAAGAGGAGGAGAGATTTTAAGGAACGTTGTGTTGTGAAGATGGAGGTGGAGGTAATTATTGGGTGTAGCCGGGCAACTTCTTCTTCCTCTTCGATGCTTTTAAGTTAATAACGGGGGGAGCGATTATCGCGACACTTGGATCTTTCAAAAAAGATTTCAATTAATGTTTTATTTATTTAAGAAATATTTTCGACGATTTAATGGGTTGTTAACTCGTCTATTTACCAAATGAACAACTCCGACGCGTTTGTACCTTACTTGGATGCACACCAACGCCCCTTTTAAGAGAAAAAACAGCGAGATTTTACGCTCACCCAACCCGCAACTTAACCTATGTTGTTTACGGCGTTAACTGTTTTAATTTCTTTCTTTTAAAATTGCAGCTGCCATTTTTGTTTCTTTACTTGCATTGGAAAAATTTGCATTTTTCTACCTGTCCGGGGATTCTTTAAAAGTAAAACCCTAAGGCACTCAAAAAAACCCTTCGAACGTTTCTCGTGTCAGGTAGAAAAGTGACCCTTTCTTCTTATTGAGAATCTAAACACGTTTAGGATTTTGGACGGAAAAAAGTTTTACTTACTTGCAAGAAAATTCCCCTCGAACCGATGAAACGCACGTGCCTCCATTTTTACAGGGGCTTGGTGAGCACGAAATGAATCCTAAAAAATAAAAAAATAAATTAATATATATTTATTCCCATTTATTTATACATATATAAGTGTAGTCTTTTTTTGAGGCTGTGGAGAATTATGTGAGGTTCAAATTGAACATCCCGGATGCGACAATTCCAGCCAGTTAAAACCGGGACAGAGTTTCGATCTTAATTTGAAAATTGGGAACGTTATCCAAGACGACCGCCATAAATCGCCGGGAAATTATTTTTAAAATGTTATTATTCTATTTTGTATCACAGACAAATAATCCCGTTTATTTCATTTCTAGAAAATAATTTTCTGCATAGAAGTTTTAATGAGGTTTAGTTCAATTAATGAATTTCAGTTAATCATAATGAGTTGTAACATTGGAATTTGCAACCTGAATTGCAACCTGAATTTGTACGCATTTAGATACTTGAGGAACTCTTTAGATACTTGAATCATGCTTCAAACTTTGAGTCAAAGAGAAATTTAATCTCATTGGAATCATCCTACTTGAAGAACTTTACGTAAATGTCTATTTCAAATAGATGCTTGAATCATGCTTCAAGCTTTGTGCCAAATTGGAATTTAACCTCATTGCAATCAGATACTGATTCATTCTTTTCGAAGAACTTTTACATAAACGTCCATTTCAAATGGATACTTGAATCATGCTTCAAACGTTGTGCCAAATTGGAATTTAATCTCATTGCAATCAGATACTGAATCATTCTTCTCGAAGAACTTTTACATAAACGTCCCTTTCAAATACATACTTGAATCATGCTTCAAACTTTGAGTCAAAGAAAAATTTTATCTCATTGGAAACATCCTGCTTGAAGAACTTTTACGTAAATGTCTATTTCAAATAGATGCTTGAATCATGCTTCAAACTTTGTGCCAAATTGGAATTTAATCTCATTGCAATTAGATACTGACTCATTCTTCTGGAAAAACTTTTACATAAACGTCCCTTTCAAATAGATACTTGAATCATGCTTCAAACTTTGAGTCAAAGAGAAATTTAATCTCATTGGAATCATTCTACTTGAAGAACTTTTACGTAAATGTCTATTTCAAATAGATGCTTGAATCATGCTTTAAACTTTGTGCCAAATTGTAATTTAATCTCATTGCAATCAGATACTGAATAATACTTCTCGAAGAACATTTACATAAACGTCCCATTCAAATAGATACTTGAATCATACTTCAAACTTTGAGCCAAAGAAGAATTTAATTTTAATGGAATCATCTTAATGAAGAATTTTTACGTAAATGTCTATTTCAAATAGATGCTTGAATCATGCTTCAAACTTTGTGCCAACTTGGAATTTAATCTCATTGCAATCAGATACTGCCTCATTCTTCTGGAAAAACTTTTGCATTAACGTCCATTTCAAATGGATACTTGAATCATGCTTCAAACGTTGTGCCAAATTGGAATTTAATCTCATTGCAATCAGATACTGAATCATTCTTCTCGAAGAACTTTTACATAAACGTCCCTTTCAAATACATACTTGAATCATGCTTCAAACTTTGAGTCAAAGAAAAATTTTATCTCATTGGAAACATCCTGCTTGAAGAACTTTTACGTAAATGTCTATTTCAAATAGATGCTTGAATCATGCTTCAAACTTTGTGCCAAATTGGAATTTAATCTTATTGCAATCAGATACTGAATCATTCCTCTCGAAGAACTTTTACATAAACGTCCCTTTCAAATAGATACTTGAATCATGATTTAAACTTTGAGCCAAAGAGAAATTTAGTCTCATTGCAATCAGATACTGAATCATTCTTCTCGAAGAAATTTTACATAAACATCCCTTTCAAATACATACTTGAATCATGCTTCAAACTTTGAGTCAAAGAGAAATTTAATCTCATTGGAATCATCCTACTTGAAGAACTTTTAAGTAAATGTCTATTTCAAATAGATGCTTGAATCATGCTTCAAACTTTGTGCCAAATTGGAATTTAATCTCATTGCAATCAGATACTGAATCATTCTTATCGAAGAACTTTTACATAAACGTCCCTTTCAAATACATACTTGAATCATGCTTCAAACTTTGAGTCAAAGAAAAATTTTATCTCATTGGAAACATCCTGCTTGAAGAACTTTTACGTAAATGTCTATTTCAAATAGATGCTTGAATCATGCTTCAAACTTTGTGCCAAATTGGATTTTAATCTCATTGCAATCAGATACTGAATCATTCTTATCGAAGAACATTTACATAAACGTCCCTTTCAAATACATACTTGAATCATGCTTCAAACTTTGAGTCAAAGAAAAATTTTATCTCATTGGAAACATCCTGCTTGAAGAACTTTTACGTAAATGTCTATTTCAAATAGATGCTTGAATCATGCTTCAAACTTTGTGCCAACTTGGAATTTAATCTCATTGCAATCAGATACTGCCTCATTCTTCTGGAAAAACTTTTGCATTAACGTCCATTTCAAATGGATACTTGAATCATGCTTCAAACGTTGTGCCAAATTGGAATTTAATCTCATTGCAATCAGATACTAAATCATTCTTCTCGAAGAACTTTTACATAAACGTCCCTTTCAAATAGATACTTGAATCATGCTTCAAACTTTGAGTCAAAGAAAAATTTAATCTCATTGGAATCATCCTGCTTGAAGAACTTTTACGTAAATGTCTATTTCAAATAGATGCTTGAATCATGCTTCAAACTTTGTGCCAAATTGGAATTTAATCTCATTGCAATCAGATACTGATTCATTCTTCTCGAAGAACTTTTACATAAACGTCCCATTCAAATAGATACTTGAATCATGCTTCAAACTTTGTACCAAATTGGAATTTAATCTCATTGCAATCAGATACTCAATCATTCTTCTCGAAGAACTTTTACATAAACGTCCCTTTCAAATAGATACTTGAATCATGCTTCAAACTTTGAGTCAAAGAGAAATTTAATCTCATTGAAATCATCCTACTTGAAGAACTTTTACGTAAATGTCTATTTCAAATAGATGCTTGAATCATGCTTCAAACTTTGTGCCAAATTGGAATTTAATCTCATTGGAATCAGATACTGAATCATTCTTCTCGAAGACCTTTTACATAAACGTCCCTTTCAAATAGATACTTGAATCATGCTTCAAACTTTGAGCCAAAGAAGAATTTAATCTCATTGGAATCATCCTACTTGAAGAACTTTTACGTAAATGTCTATTTCAAATAGATGCTTGCATCATGCTTCAAACTTTGTGCCAACTTGGAATTTAATCTCATTGCAGTCAGATACTGAATCATTCTTCTCGAAGAACTTTTACATAAACGTCCCTTTCAAATAGATACTTGAATCATGCTTCAAACTTTAAGCCAAAGAAGAATTTAATCTCATTGGAATCATCCTACTTGAAGAACTTTTACGTAAATGTCTATTTCAAATAGATGCTTGCATCATGCTTCAAACTTTGTGTCCAATAGGAATTTAATCTTATTGCAGTCAGATACTGAATCATTCTTCTCGAAGAACTTGTACATAAACGTCCCTTTCAAATAGATACTTGAATCATGCTTCAAACTTTGAGTCAAAGAGAAATTTAATCTCATTGGAATCATCCTACTTGAAGAACTTTTAAGTAAATGTCTATTTCAAATAGATGCTTGAATCATGCTTCAAACATTGTGCCAAATTGGAATTTAATCTCATTGCAATCAGATACTGAATCATTCTTCTCGAAGAACTTGTACATAAACGTCCCTTTCAAATAGATACTTGAATCATGCTTCAAACTTTGAGTCAAAGAGAAATTTAATCTCATTGGAATCATCCTACTTGAAGACCTTTTACGTAAATGTCTATTTCAAATAGATGCTTAAATCATGCTTCAAACTTTGTGCCAAATTGGAATTTGATCTCATTGCAATCAGATACTGAATCATTCTTCTCGAAGATCTTTTACATAAACGTGTCTTTCAAACAGATGCTTAAATCATGCTTCAAACTTTGAGCCAAAGAGGAATTTAATCTCGTTTAAATCAGAAGTTGAATGCTCCTTTCCAATTTGAGATGACGCTCGGAAAAGTTTTTCTTTATTCAATTATATGCTTGAATCCAAGTCCTTTATCAAGTTGAGACTAAAATCTTATTGCAACCTTAGTCTGTAGACATTTAGACGCTTGAAGATCTCTATTATCCTTTCCAAATTTGTTTCCACAAAAAAAACTTTGATACTAATGTCTATATTAAGTAAATACTTCAATCATTCTTCAAAGTTTATGCCAAATTGTAATTTAATCGTAATCAGATATTGAATCAGTCTTTTTGAAGAACTTTTACTTAAATGGAAAGGAATTATGCTTCAAACTTTGTGCCAAATTATGCTGCTTGAATGCTCTTTTTGAGTCCAATTTGGTTCCAATCTAAATCCTGAGTGATTGTGGTCGTTAAATCAATATATTTTGTGGACAAATTATCGCTGAAAACTAGGATAAATAAGCTTTAATGAGTAAGTTCACTTCAATAAAGCACTCCATGCAAACTTGTACTTAAGGAATCTGGGATTATATACCGGTTTCATGCCCATATGGTCATCTTCAGGAGAAATATTTCATAGAAAAACAAATTTTGCTGAACAATACCTGAACAATAATATATGGTTTAATAAGAAATGAATATCCTAAATATTTTATTTTATCCCTTTTTGCGTATTTTGATTCGATTAACATTTTGATTTGAAAAAAGAGAAGACCACCTGTCGTAACCGTTACAAAAACGCCGAGTAAGACTTTAAAAAAAGACGAAAAAACCAAGTGTGAAAAAGGGAGAGAAGATCGAATGAGAAAGAAACACGTGGGGGGGCTAAAAAAGACGAGAGGGGGACAACGATGACGTCACCAACGGCAGCTGTGTGCTTCAACGACGAGTATGCACACATGTTCGATTTCCACGACAATTTAACCGACATTCACCAACGAATTTTTAAAAGCTAAACTATAAAATAAAAGAAAACAATTTATAATTTAGTACAAAGATAATTTGAAAAGCAAAAAAGACGTTGGGTGGAGTAACAAAAAGAAAAAGATTAGTTCGCACGCAAACATCGCGTAAATGAGCTCGGCTAACAATAACCCTAAGGCAATTTATAACGCAACCATAACTGAATAATTAGCGCGGAAAGAAGAGTTCCCAAGAGAACTAAGAAACGAAACGAAAGTCTCTCGGTTGAGATTAGAACGAAATTTTTTTTACCAAAACAACTAAATAAAGAAAACCGGACGTGTTTGTATGATGCAGATACACTTTTATCGCAATTTTATCTAATGTTTATTCAGGTTCAAAAAAAAGAGGTTATTGTACAAATATTCTTAGTACATGGAGAAATAAATTTTATTGTTAATGGAGGTCGAGAGTTCCAGAAAACCTTTTCAAGAAAACGCACGAAAACAGGAAACTATAAGAGAACCGGTAAAATAACTATAAAAACGGTCGAGTTCATAATAACTTTTTACGAGCCTTGTTATACGACGTTATGAAGTTATAAAGAATAATTGTTAAAGGAAATATTTTTTAATGATGAAAAAAAATTTTATGTACAAACAATTACAATTATTTAAAAAAAAATGATTTCAATTTGAAAATTTCCATCAATTTGAAAATTCAATCCCAGTCGTTAATATTCCAGCGAGATATTTACGGCAGTTCCCTACGTACTGAATGTTGCTTCGAGGAATTTACATGAAATACCAATTTAAATTGAAGTTGCGCTTATGTTGAATATAAATTGAAAAGTGATTTTTTTTAAAGATACTTTACTTGAATTTCAAATTGTTAGATATTCGGAATTCTCGTTAAAAGGTTTATGCCATTTTTGAACATTATTATAATATTGAAATAATATATACTATGTTTCGAATATCGCCACCAATAACTGATATTTGCATATTTAACTTTTTTGAAAAAATTTTTTTGATAATTAAATACGAATCGGAAGAAAATCGATAAAGATCAATGAGTTACTAAAAAAGTAATCAATACAATTTATGCGATCTATAAATAATCTATAAATAGAATTTACCACTTGCCCATTACAGATAGACATGAATTTTACATTAAAACATGCCTTTTACTGATAAATAAAAACGCCGTAAATCTCATTAAAGTCTGTCGATATATTCTTTAGACATAGCAAAAAATAAGATTTTTTAAAGAACTTTGATCATCAATAACTACCAAAAATACTTCCAAAGACACTTCCATAACTTTTTTAAAACCAATCATAATCTCTGGGTACTATTTTCTGTAGTCCTTTCGGGACATCCTGTACATTGGAATCGTGTTGTATCAGATTTATTGATTCCAAAATACCTTTTTACAATTAAGAGATAAACATCTTGATTTTGTGTAGTTTGATTGGGTGTTTTAATGATGTAAAATAGGACTTCCAAAAATCCGAGACTTCATATCCAAAGAAAATACGATCTAGCTGATTCCGTTATTAACAAATTTATATATCTTTAAAATAAAACATTTTTTCAGATAGTTTTGCTTATTAAGGTGGGGCGAATGACCTTTTCTTCCTCCTTTTTATTCTTCGATTATTTTCCATTAAACCGCCTCGTCCGTTTCATTCCTTTATTATCGCATATGGGATAACGAATGAATAGGGAGATGTTATAGCATCTTCTCCAATAGCTTTGTCCCTAGCAAGGCGTTTTGTAAGTTCATACTTCAAAATAGAAAATAGTCCAGTCACCCCGTGACAAACGAAGCCTCGCCTTTCAAATTATTCCTTTTTCTCCTCTTCTATTATGTTGATTGTTATAAATGTATTCACAACGTCTAAGGCGAAAAATAACAGAACTAAAGTTGGTATTTAATCGCAGTCTAAATAAGGATTAAGTCTATTGCAATTCATTAAGTGGATGAAGTTGATATGGAAATAATGTCCAAATGGCAGGAAAGTTACATGATAGAATTGAGGACAGTTTTGCTCAGTGATGATTAAGAATATATAGTAATATATGTATATATTATTTAATTCGAATGCATTAATTTAATCACAAAGAACTCAAAATATCAGTTTGTGTAGCAAAGAACAGTTTAAAAATGTCAACAGTTGAGGATAAATCTTTAAGCTTTTCAACTCATGAACATGGCAATGTTAATAAAATGACAACTCATATTGCTAAAACTGTTTTAAATGGCTACAACATTTAAGAAATATTCTTAACAACTACTTAATTGTTGGCCTAGAGGGTTCCAATCTTTTTCGATTTGCAGCTCTCTAAATAATCGGAATTTTTCTTCGCGGCGCCCTTAATACATCTGATTTTTATTTAATTGTTATCATTCTTGGAAAATTGGAAAACTTTCCTTTTTAAAAGCGATTACTACCATATTTCGCGACGCCGATTACCACCATATTTATTTTGGGTATAATACTAAAGCTAGGTTGTAGGTGTAATATTAGTTATACTTTTCGTTCCAGAAGAATTTACAACAATGAAGCACTAAATGGCAGTTAAAACTAGAACCAACACTAGACCTAGTACTAGAAAGATTCAGGTTTACGACCTGAATCGAAGTTTCCTAGTATTAGGTTTAGTGGTAGTTCTAGTTTTAATTTGATACAAATATACAACAATTTAAATCTAAATAACAATTAAAAACAGAGCCAACATTAACGTTAGAGCTAATACTAGACCTGAAACGAAAAACATTTATTACCCTGCGGACCTGTAGAAAATGTTTTTACTTTATTGCCGACTTAAGTTCCCTAAAAAGTTACGAGAGAGAAGAATACGTACAAACACGAAACAAACAACAATTATTTGTTAGGATAAAAAATTCACTTAAGAAAACGTATTCTAAATCTACAAAACATACGTTTGACAATATTAAGCTATTTCTGTCATCTATCTTGAAACCTTTTCACGCGTAGGTAGTTGATAACATGGACTTTGTTCCATTCCTGGTTCGAAAACATTACTAAATTTTACTTTTCGTTACTTCGATGGCTGATACTGCTTCCAACAAACTTGATATGCTTCCAGAGGACTTGAAATGCTTCTAGAAGACTTGATACAGCTTCTAGAAGCTCTGAAATGCTAAAAAAAAAGATTGAAAAGACTGAAAAGATTCGATATTATCTCGCGAGACTTGATACTGCTTCTAAAAGACTTGCAGTACATTCAGAAAAGTTGACATGCTTCCAAAAGGTTTGAACTTCTTCCAAAAGATTTTATACTGGCCCTGAAAGACTTGATAGTGATTCTAGAAGCCTTAATATTGCTTGTAGAATGCTTGAACTGCTTCCACGAGATTCTATACTGCACCTATAAGTCTTGATACTATTTCTAGAAAACTTGATATTGCTTCCAGAAGACTTGAAATGCTTCAAAATGACTAAATACTGCTTCTAGAAGACTGGAAATGATTCCAATAGATTCGATACCATTTGTAAAACTGCTGGCAGAAAAGTTGTTTGAAAATGCAAATATTTGAAGAAGACATTTTTATTGCAAATTGTTAATACGATTTAATTTTGCTTCCAAAATATCAAATATTGTTTGGATACAAAATGTTTATGTCTAAAATTCAAAAATGTCAATGAAAGACTAAATGCTGCTTGTAAAGCTGTAAGCACTGCTGATAGAATTTGCCTTTTTCATTTCACACTTTCTTTTGAGAACTGTCATTCGGCGTTTCAGTCTTTTCCCAAATCAGTTTTTTCAGCACCCTTACTTATTTTCAAAAACCAGCGCCTATGAAGCAGCGAAGATTCAAACTGATGATTCTAGCCCTACAAACACATTACCGCTACCACGTACTTGCTCATCTGCCGTTTCTGACCGGAGACCCAGATCAGAAAAACCCTGTTATCACTACTCAGTGTAGTTGAAACGATAAACCGTTTTAGCCAACTAATTTTAATAATACGCTACTTGATTTCGAGCTCCACGTTTAATCCCAAAATCGTTCTTCACTGGCGCAATTAAATAGTAGAAAACGGTCAATGTGATTATATTCACGAACTCACTTCTCCAGTATGTTTTATTTAATCACTGAATGGCAGTTAATACTAAAACTAACACTAAACCTAGTTTTAATATGATACAGATATACAACAAATTGAGGCTGAATAACAATTAAAAATAAAGCCGATACTAATGATAGAGCTAATACTAAATCTAGAACGAAAAACATTTAGGTTTAGTAGTACCTCTCTTAAGACGAAAGAGAGACGGGGTACTTAATGATGAAAAAAAATTTATTTTGAATTTTCAGTTTCTACCGGTTTCAGCTTTTTGCCATCATCAGGAAACCACCTGTTTACATATTAAATCAAATATTTTACATCATTATCATTAAAAATAAACTTATTCTATTTCCAAAAACTTATTAAAAAACTCATGTTGTATAGATTTCTCCAATTTTATCTTATTTACATTATCTTTTCCCATCTTTATTACTATTTTCTGTATTTGGTTCGGATTTTGTTAGTTAATTTATTTCGTGTGATTGATTTGTTTTTGTTGAATAACTGTTTTGTTGAAGGCGCGAATTTTTGTTCTTTTTAGGTTAGGTTTATATAGAGCATATTTAACTTGGTGTATTATAATATTTGAGTGGGGGTAAAAATCTATTTTAAAATTAATTCAAATTTTTAAAATATTATTGTTATAATAATTTTAAAGTTATCTTAAAACTAAATATTCAAATTTTGAATGTCTAATGCCCAATTTATTCACCTTTAGTTAAATTTAACCATCAGATATTTACCATAGTTACTGGTCAAATAGCCAATCATAGCAAACAGTATTCTAGAAACATATCAAATCTTTTGGAAGCAGTGTAAGTCTTTTGTAAGCAAAAGAAAAACAGTATTAAGTCTTCAAAGAACAGTATCAAGCCTTCTAGAAGCAATCCATGTCAGCTGGAAGCGAAATCAAATCTCCTGAATGCAGTATCAAGTCTTCTGGAAGCATTTCAAGTCGTCCAGGAGCAGTATTAAATCGTTTCGAGGCAATATCAAGTTTTTTGAAAGTCTTCGAAAAGTAGTATGAAATTTTCTGGAAGCATTTTTAGTCTTCCAAAGGCAATGTCCAGTTTTCTAGAAGCATTTGTTTGAAGTATTCTGGTCACATTTCAAATCCTTTTTAAGCAGTATCAGGTCCTCCTTAAGCAGTATTAAGTTTTCTATGGACAGTATCAAGTCTTTTGGAAGCAATATCGGCTTTATTAAAATTTATGTCTCGATGACAAATAAGACCCGATCTAAAAGTCAAACTAACTTCTCATAATTTGAAACTCATTGTCTGTACATTAATGAACTTGGTTTTTTGTTGGTGATTTTTTTATTTTTGGACCATCATTGCGGCATAACTCCCCTGTAATTCTCGATTCTTATTGATGGGCCTTCTATCAAAACGCCGTCGTCTTTTATTCTACAATCTTTGTGCGATTAATAATGCTGCATTCAAACACAGTGCACTAGCAGCGACTACAATTTTCTTTTTGTTCATATTAAATCACTATGATCACTATCAAATAAGTTAGTTTATATGTTAAAATTGTGCTTTAATATGTTGTGCTTAAATATTGCATGAACCAATACCTTTCCTTACAATTAAAGCTAACACAAACGTTTAAGACTAAAACTACGACTAAAACTAAAACACGTTGCATGAACCCACCATATCATAGCAAAACGGCAAGGTTAACCCTCCAGTACACGAGCATTTTTTTTTTGACGTGAGTGCTCGCACCGGACTGAGAGTCCGGGTTTCTTTGCCAAATAAGAGATTTGTATTAAACTCCCTAGATTACTAAAGTACTGCGTTTCATGATACCTATGTATTCAAACGATTCGAGCCAAAATGGTGATTTGACAGCATGTCAGTGACCAGGTGTACGAATAGGGAGTTTATGTGTGAGAAAAACGTTTTGCTCCGTCCCCGATTCGAGACTATTATTAAACTTCACCTTTCGTTTCTTCGGTGGCTGATACTGCTTAAAACAAACTTAATAAGCTACCAGGAGCCTTGAACTGCTTTCAAAAATGTTGATACTACCTCTGGAAGACCTGATAATGCTTCTAGAAGCCTTAACATAGCTTTCAGAAGGCTTGAACTGCTTCCACAAGATTTTATGCTGCAGCTGAAAGACTTGATACTATTTCTAGAAGATTTTAAATGATTCCAAAAGACTTGATACCGTTTGTAAAAGTACTGGCAAAAAAATGTTTGAAAATGCAAAGTCTTAAAGAAGACATTTTTATTGCAAAAGGCACGAAATTGTTAATACAATTTGATTTTGCTTCCAAAATACCAAATACTGCTAGGATACAAAATGTTCATTTCAAAAGTTCAAAAAATTTCAATTATAGACCAAATATTGCTTGTGAAGGTGTAAGCACTGTTGATATAAGGCATTTCTATTGCAAATTAACCATAGGCGCCAGATACATGGACGTTTTTCATATCACTTTTGTTTTGAGAACAGTCATTCGTCGTTTGAATTTTTTCCCAATTCAGTTTTTTCACTATCCAGCACCCATACTTATTTTCAAAAACCGGCGCTTATGAAGCTACGAAGATTGTGTTAGATGTACCACTGACGATCTAAAGATAAATCAGTTAGCTGCAGAATTCTTCGAATCCTCTATTTGGGCATCGTAAATCTTACACAAATTGCTGGTTCTGGTCCTAAAAACGCTTTAGCACTAGCTCATCTGCCGTTTCATTGGCAGCACTTCCAGAGTGACCTCAGTGTAGTTAAAACGACGAACCGTTTGAGCCATCTGTATTTCCACACAAATTTTGATAATCCCCTACTTGATTTCGAGCTTTGTGGAGATGAGTTACTCAGCTTGTGTTCTCATTTAATCCCAAGATTATTCCTCACTTGCGCAATCAGTAATAAAATGTCCAATATAATTATATTTACAAACTCACTTCTACAGTATTATATATTTAGAAATCTGAAACTAGCAACTAACGCCATTAACAACGACAACATTCTGATCTGAAATAATACTTTGACGTCCTTCAACATCGGCAAATACAGAAAAAAGGGATTAACTAACTAGAAACTGACGAAATGACCTATTTACCTTTATTAGCTGTTTCCACCAAAACTTATTTTCGAAAGTAAGTCCTTTTTTCGTAGACAAGAACGGATATATTAAAAAAAAATGTTAATTTGAATGGTTGTGGTCCGCCGAACCAGCGGTTGCAAATTGCTAAAAGACTCTGTAAGTCGATAGTTAAACTTGCAGGAAAAGATTTTATTAATCATAAAATCGTGGCTAAGAGAAAATACTGGAAATTATTTGACAGCAGACTTGCAGGAAAAAAATTTTATGACTAAAGTGGCTAAGAGAAAATACAGGAAATTATTTTCAGGATTCTGAGATGACCGCTAGGAGGTGCAAATACCATCTTTAATGCCTTCAAATCTTAACAATTAAACAATTAGTCATCTTAGGAATGGTATTTCAATTTTAAGATACTTGTACATTTCAGTTTCAGTCCAGTCCCAGTATATTCCGGGTTCATGCCGGGATTTCATGAAAGAAGATTTATCGTTTAGAAGTTTGGGAGCATTAAGAAAGATTTGCAATGAAAATACGATTGGCACCAAATAAATTAATTTTCTGGAAGCATTTCAAGCCTTATAGACGCAATGTTAAGTATTCTGACAGCAATATCAAATCTTTTGCTAGCATTCCAAATGTTTTGGAAGCAATTTAGATCTTCTAGAACCAATATTAAGCCTACCTGAGCCAATATCGAGACTTTTGTAACCATTTTAAATCTTCTAGAAGTAGTATCAAGTCTTCTGGAATCTTCTCGAGTCTTCTGAAAGCATTTCAAATCTTCCAGAAATAGTATAAAGTCTTACAGGGGCTATATCTAATCTTTTGGAAGCATTTTAAAATATCTAGAAGCAGTATCGATTCTTAATTATTAAAATCTTCTAGAAGCAGTATCAAGTCTTTTGGAAACTTCTCAAGTCTTCTGAAAGCATTTGAAATCTTCTGGAAGCAGTATAAAGTCTTATAGGGGCAGTATCAAAGCTTTAGGAGGCATTTTAAAACATCTAGAAGCAGTATCAAGTCTTCTGGAAGTATTATCCAGTCTTTTGGAAGCACTTCAAGTAATTTTGAAGTATTTCAAGTCTTCTAAAAGTAAGTATAAGGTCTTCTGGAAACATTGTAAGTCGTCTGGAAGTATTGTAAATCATCTGGAAGTAGTATTCTGGAAACCATATCAAGTTTCTTAGATACAATATCAAGTCTTCTGGAAGCATCTTCAGTCTTCTAACAGCGACATAAAGTACTTTGGAAGCATTGTAGGTCGTCTGGACACACTTCAAGTCCTCTAGATGCAATATCAAGGCTTCTAAAAGCGTTGTAAGTCATCTGTAAGCATTGTAAGTCGTCTGGATGCATTCATTGTAAGACATCTGTAAATTCATCATTTTAAGTCTTCTAGAAATATCAGTCTAGAAATTCAAGTCTTCTGAAATATAAAGTTTTCTTAAAACAGTATCAAATCATCTAGAGGTAACAACATCAAGTGTTCTGGAAACATTTTAAGTTTTCTAGATGCTATATCAAGTTATCTGAAAGCATTGTAAGTCGTCTGGAAGTATTTTAAATCCTCTAGAAGCAGTAACAGTCTTCTGTAAACCGCGGTACTTTATAAATCTAGGGACTTTAATTTGTATTCTTTTTAAGACAATAATTTAAAAAAATTTTTTATTATCATAACATTTGCGATAGGCAAATAAATGCCCGCGTTGAATACGCTGCACATTTTTCGGGGCATTTATGTTCTACAGCTTTCATTATCTTCTTCGTTTCTTCTAATCAGATAAGAAGCCATTTTGAAGGGAAAAAAACATCTTACCGTCTGCAAAACTTTTTGAAAAGCTTCAGTCTTCACCTTCAAAGAGTATTTTTCTTCGCTATCGTATTCATATTCGTATTTTACTGTGTTGTACACTAAGAAATTTTTGACACTAAAATAACATAATTATGCCGGTAAAAAAGTTGCCTTTTCTGTTAAACAATAGAGGGTGCAGAACCCGGAGTGAGAGTCCGGTGCGTGTACCGAAAGGTTAATATGTTGTGCTTAAATATTGCATGAACCAATACCTTTCCTTACAATTAAAGCTAACACAAACGTTTAAGACTAAAACTACGACTAAAACTAAAACACGTTGCATGAACCCACCATATCATAGCAAAACGGCAAGGTTAATGATATGAATCGTTAAGAACCGCCATCTTTACTCTTGAAGATGGCATACATTATCATTAAGTATCCAATATCAAGACTTACATATTTATATTAAATACAATATTAAAATTTGCGTTACACACACGGATTCAATACAATCTTCATTTCTTTGATAACATCAATATATGCCAAACAATCTTAATCTAACATTCGGGTTGTATGCTTATTGTATTCTTTTTCGTACTCTTTGTATCAATCTGTATCAATCACAGTTCGAAATAAGAGTCAAATATTATCCTAAAATCGATTAAAATATAAATTTTTAACTCAATTGGACAACATTACCACAAAATTTTGCGATAATCTCACCCCACATCAAAGTTAAGGGTTGTCAAGAATAACAGATGGCGTTGAAATAACGTTCAAAAACAAAAAAAAATCAACTTTTAAATATGGCGACGCAAAAACAAACTCAAATTGTTGTTTATTAAAAAAAATGTTTTGATAATAATAATTTGAATTGACTCAAATCGAATCAAACCAACCTGTTGCTTGTTGAACGACGGTTAAAAGTAGTAAAGCCGCAATAATCCAAAGGCGGTAGTAATAGCAGTAATCCTTTCTACCGTAGCAGTAGTAATCGTTAATCCACATTCTGATACAACAACCTCCCTGGTAAAGGGAACACACATATCACCGATTTCTGGCCGCGCACCACATTTATAAAAAGAGACCGTTAATCCACTGTGGGTTGTTATTTTCTCCGATTTCTGAGGCACCAAAAAGACGATCACGTTCACCACGGTTTTCGAAAACCGCGCACTATCATTAATCGAACTCAATTACGAAAAGAACTCGAAAAATCAACAGCGAAAAGGTTAATAAAAAAAAATAAAATAAATAATAATCGCAAAAAAAACCGCCAACGATCAAACGACACGTTCACGATCGCGTTCGAAACTCATCTGAACCAGCACTACCAGCACCAGCTTTGTTTGGGACGCTCCAAGATGGCCGCTAGGTGGTTCTTGTATTCCTACGCCGAACGTGGCCAAACCACAATTTATTTACCCTTTTCTCACTTCGAAACAATTTTTGACCCAAAATTTAAATAAATCAATTTCTTATTAACAAAAATCTATCGAGATTAAGCCGTTTTATTTCAATTTAATCGAGTTTTTCCGATAAACCAATCGGTACTACTTCCCTTTACAATTAAAGAATGCGCTCAAGTACCCTCGAACGGCTTTAATGCCAACCGCAAAATTTTAAATTCACCATACACCGTTACCATAGTAACGAAGAAAGAAAAGAAATGACACAATTTTTTTTAATCCATAAAAAAGTTTAATTTTTTAACGAAAATTAAAATGTGGCGAAAAAATTTTCAATGAGACTTTTTTGGGGTTGGGGCGCAGCCTTTGGGGCTTTTTCCGCGGCGATTTCGCCCCCAAATCGAAAATAAACGTGATTCTAAATTTAATTTTTACCCAATTTGGGGTAATGTTAAATTTGATTTTGAATTGTTTGGAAAATATGCGAGGAAATTCGGAGATGTCGATTCTAGGTTATGTGGCGAACTTTAATTAATATCAATGTTTAATTAGAACTGGGTAAATTAAAAATCAACTTGATTTGTTTTTGTTGTAAAAGTCACTTTTTTGCAGATTTTTGTGTCTTAGCTGATACCAACAACTTTCAAGAAGTTAATTTTACAAAATGCGGCTAATGAAATTAATGTATGCATGTATATATTTGGGAAAATACCTGAGTGGAAAGTTACAACATGTTTAATAACATATTTTTTTATTTTATACTAATGTTTTTCGTCTTGAATTAAATGTTTATTTAATAATTTTTTGTACTTTTATTAACAAGACGATAATATATAGTATTTTACACAATGTTACTACCGGTTTCGGTTACGTTTAAACCATCTTCAGGAAATATATTTTAAAGAAAATTGTTGATGTTATTGACATTTTATTTTGTGATTAATGTCATGTTGTGTCAATGTGAAAAATTAAAATAGGATTAAAATAAAATAAAATTAAAATTGAATATTTCCCAAACCAAAAGTTCAAATATCTATTATAAATTTGGGAAGGGAAATATGGGAAAATGTTATTGCGGTTTGAGTTCATTGTATGTGTATGTTAGGGTTTTAAGGAAATTAGATAACCTTAGAAAAGAAAAGAAAACACAAATAATAAAAGAAATAACTAAAGATTACAACATGAAACAACATATATTTCATAAACGGATAACTAATCTAACGAACATAACATTTAACCCAGAAGAATTAGAAATGCTTAATAAAGGCCATAAATATGCATTAACAACTAAACCCAATTTGAGAAAAACCGCTATTGAATTGGAAGCAATAACGAAGAAAATGGCAACCAAAGAAACAATTAATAGAGAACTTCAACAGTTATTAATTAAAGAAGAAACAAAAAGAACAACAAAAAATAAAGAGTTACTGAAAGAACGAAAAATTAATAAAGAAAAACGAATAATTAATAACATAAAACATAAAATCAAACAAAACAATCTAACTATCACCAAAGCTGATAAAAACGCAGGTTTAATAATAATGAACAAAGAAGAATACATAAAGAAAACTGAAGATTTTTTAAAAGAAAACGGCTTTACAACTGTTTCAAAGGATCCAACTACAAGTTTCCACAAAACAGCTAAAAAAATTATATTTGAATCCAAAGAAACACTACAAAAATTTAACAAAAACATTTATTCTATTTTACCAATGAATCCCAAAACACCAAGATTGTTACGGTTTGCCGAAATTACATAAACAAAACATACCGATTCGCCCTATCATTTCCTCAATCGATTCTTCCACTTACAAAACAGCAAAATTTTTGGTCAACATATTTAAAGATATAACAGGATTTGAAACTAGACACACCATAAAAAACAGATACGATTTAATTAATAAACTTACAAAAATTAATTTTCCTGACAAATACATAATGATCTCATTTGACATCACTAACCTTTACACTAACATTCCAACTGATGAAACCCTTCAAATTTTAAACAACATTCTTAAAGATGGAATTAATAATGAAACCGACAGAAAAAATATATTTAACCTTTTTAAAATTTGCATACAGCAAAATTTTTGTAAATTTAAAAACACTTACTACACCTACAATAAGGGCCTTCCAATGGGATCATCACTAAGTGGATTACTAGCTGATATATTCTTAGACAAACTTGAAAAAGAACTTATAATAAACAATAACAACCCATATAGACACAACATCATAACATGGTTAAGATATGTAGATGATATCATCGTTTTTATCGACAATGACAGACAAGAAACAATAACCAACTTACACAACTACATTAATAATTTACATAAAGACATCAAATTTACAATCGAAATAGAACATAACAACCGCATAAATTTTTTAGACTTAACAATTTTAAAAACAGACAACGGACTTCAATACAGTATCTATAGAAAACCAACGCAAACAGATACTATCATCCCAAATGATTCTTTTCATGATTATACTCATAAAATGGCAACTTTCAACGTATATATACACCGTGCCTTCAACACAAAACTTAGTGAAAAAGAACTTAGAACAGAAATATCCATTATCAAACAAATTGGCCAAAATAACGGATATAAACCACAAATCATCAACAAAATGATTGACAAATACAGAAACAAACAGAATCACATAAAACTTACCACTCTTACAAATATAACAAATAACACAAACAATATTTATAGAATAATAGAATATCAAGGTAACATACATAATAAAATGAAAAAAAAATTTAAGAAACACAATATAGTTATAACATCCAAAAGCAACAACACACTAGATAAAATTTTAATTAACAACAAAGATAAAATCAATAAAATGAACGATAATGGAGTTTACAAATTAGAATGTGATACGTGTAAAGCCATTTACATTGGTGAAACAGGGAGATGTTTAAAAACTCGTATAAAAGAACATAGAACACAACAGAGATCTAACTTTGGAAGACATATAATATTTAACAAAGAACACCAATTTAATGAAACAAAAAACAGAACATTACTTCATAAGAAAAATAAAAGTAACCTTTTGGAAATACTTGAACTTTATGAAATTAGAAAATTTAAACATAATCATCCACAAATTTTATGTTTGAATGACCAAATTAAGTACACAGAAAAACCTTTATATATGTATTTGAAAAATCCTTTTACTCCACCTAAAAATAAAATTAAAAAAACCCTAACATATACAATGAACTCAAACCGCAATAACATTTTCCCATATTTCCCTTCCCAAATTTATAATAGATATTTGAACTTTTGGTTTGGGAAATATTCAATTTTAATTTTATTTTATTTTAAACCTATTTTAATTTTTCACATTGACACAACATGACATTAATCACAAAATAAAATGTCAATAACATCAACAATTTTCTTTAAAATATATTTCCTGAAGATGGTTTAAACGTAACCGAAACCGGTAGTAACATTGTGTAAAATACTATTGTCTTGTTAATAAAAGTACAAAAAATTATTAAATAAACATGTTTAATAACAGTTTCTGCTTCAATGTTATAACTAAGGACCGGATTTTTATGCGATAAAAATAAATAACATAAATTTTTTATGTGCTGTTAAAAAGTGGTCGAAATTTGCAGTAAAATATGTGGTAAAAACAAAAAAATTAACATACTTACATGGGTTCGAATGATAAAAATACAACGATAAAAATTGAATGTGTTAAGTTTGTAATATTTTTAAGTTTTCAGATGTGGTGAAATTTCATCACATCTGATGATTTTTTCGTGATCTGGTGAGGTGGTGAAAACTTTAGAAAAATTTCACATTTCTGGTGATTTTACAACTATATCAACACAGTAATTGTCGAATTGTTGGCAACAGAATGTATTTCTGTTCCAAACACTGAACATTATCTTAAAGAAAAAACTGCGAATTTGTTGGTAGCATGAACTATTAAATGTCCCAAGGCTTGCTCATCAGCTTGAAATCTGACAGCATGAGCTATTACGCTTTCACAAACTATATATTATTTTATAATCTGCCAACTTATTAACAGCTAAGTTATTACAGTTCTAAACAATCTACATTATCTCTAAGACTGTCAACTTGTTGGCAGCATGAGGTTTTATATTTCCAAAGTACTGCTCTTCAAGTTGAAGTCTGCCAACTTGTTAGCAGTATAAGCTATTTCTGTCTAAAACACTGTACAGTATCTTAAAGACTGCCAACTTGTTGGTAGCATGAGCTGTTATGTTTTCAAAGTATTGCTCATCAAGTTCAAATCTTCCAACATGTTGGCTGTATAAGCTATTACTGTTCCAAACACTGTACAGTATCTTAAAGACAGCTATCTTGTTGGCATCATGAGCTGTTACGTCTCCAAAGTCCTGCTTATTAATTTAAAGTCTGCCTACTTGTTGGCAGCTGAATTATTACAGTTCCAAACACTGCACATTGTCTTAAAGACTGTCAACTTTTTGGCAGCAAGAGGTTATGCCTCTAAAGTCCTGCTCATCAAGTTGAAGTATACCAACTTGTTAGCAGTATAAGCTATTACTGTCTAAAACACTGTACAGTATCTTATAGACTGCCAACTTGTTGGTAGCATGAGCTGTTATGTTTTCAAAGTATTGCTCATCAAGTTAAAATCTTCCAACTTGTTGGCTGTATAAGCTATTACTGTTCCAAACACTGTACAGTATCTTAAAGACAGCTATCTTGTTGGCATCATGAGCTGTTATGTCTCCAAAGTCCTGCTTATTATTTTAAAGTCTGCCTACTTGTTGGCAGCTGAATTATTACAGTTCCAAACACTGCACATTATCTTAAAGACTGTCAACTTTTTGGCAGCATGAGGTATTATGTCTCTAAAGTCCTACTTATCAATTCAAAGTCTGCCAAGGTGTTGGCAGCATGAGCTATTCAAAGTCTTGTTCATCAATTTGAGGGTTGCCAACTTGTTGGCAGCTAAGTTTTTACAGTTCCGAATACTGTATATTATCTTAAAAATTGGCAGCATAAGCTGATTAGTCTCCAAAGTCCTGCTTATTAGTTTGAAGTCTGTCAACCTGTTGGTAGTATGAGCTATTACTATTCCATAGACAATATATTACTTTATAGGGTGCCAACTTGTCGGTAGTATGAGGTATTGTCTACAAAGTCTTGTATATTAATTAAAAATCTGCCAACTTGTTAGCAGCGGAGTTATTACAGTTTCAAACACTGCAGATTATCTTAAAGACTGCCAACTTGTTAGCAGTGTTTAAGAAATTTGTCGAAATTTGCAGTAAAGTATGCGGTAAAAACAAAAAATTAACATACTTGGGCTAGAATGATGAAAATACAACATTGATTAGTGTAAAAGTTATTGATTTAATCTTGATATCATTCAAAGTGAGATGTGGTAAGTTTGTAGTATTTTTAAGTTTATAGTAAATTTCGAATAAAGTATCAGATACCTAAACAAAAAGGGTAATTGTCGATTTTTTGGCAACAGAATGTATTTCTATTCCAAACACTTAACATTACCTCAAAGACTCATCAGTGTGAAGTATGGCAGCATGAGATATTACTCTTCCACAAACTATGTATTATTTTGTAAACTGCCAACTTATTGGCAGCATGAGGTATTATGTCTCTAAAGTCTTGCTTATCAATTCAAAGTCTGCCAACGTGTTGGCAGCATGAGCTATTCAAAGTCTTGTTCATCAATTTGAGGGTTGCCAACTTGTTGGCAGCTAAGTTATTACAGTTCCGAATACTGTATATTATCTTAAAATCTGGCAGCATAAGGTGTTTAGTCTCCAAAGTCCTGCTTATTAGTTTACTGTTATTAGTTTACTTATTAGTTTGACTGTTTGGATATTTCGTTGTTGATAGTGAAGCTGGGAAATTTTGGTTGCGATTGCTCCTTTACACAACTTCTTACGTCTTATGTATCTGATCGTAGGCAGTACGTTGAACTGGGTGGCGTGAAATCTAGATATGTAAACGTCACTAGTGGCGTACCTCAGGATTCCATTCTGGGCCCTCTGCTATTTAATATTTTTGTTAACGATTTACCTGCGTGCTTCACTACACAGGCACTTCTTTACGCAGACGATCTTAAGTTATTTACCACAGTATCTAGTGAACGAGACTGTTTATCGCTTCAGTTGGATTTGGATAGGTTATCTTTATTGTGTACTGATAATAGAATGATCTTAAATACTTCCAAGTGTCAGGTGATGACATATAGCCAGAAGAGGAACCTTGGGAATTTTGAATATACTCTACTGTGAAGGACCTTGGGATATGGTTTGATGCATCTTTGACGTTTGGAGAACATATTAGGACAGTCTCTGCTAGTGCTCTTAAAACATTGGGCTTTATTACTAGAAATAGCTTAGAGTTTGCAGACATCAAAACTATACTTATTCTTTATTTTACGCTTGTACGAAGCACACTCGAATACTGTAGCAACGTTTGATCTCCGACTCTTTTGACACAAATCGCTTCTTTAGAAAAAGTACAACGTAAGTTCATCAGATTCTTACATTTTCTGGAGTTTGGTTTCTATCCGCCCCGCGGTGAATTGAACTACCCGGCTCTTTTACATCATTACAATCTTCTTAGCCTGGAAGATAGAAGAAAGAATATGTCTGTGAAGTTTGTGTGCGATGTGATGTCGGGTATGGTGAGTGCGTCAAGTATTCTGTCCCAGTTTAATATAAGAGTGACGCGATTAAGTGCGCGCGTTTCTGATGTGTTTTCGCCAAATTACGCTAACACCAACATAGGTAAATCTCCGAGTCATACTTCATTGGTATAATGTTTCTGTTTTTTGTAATAGTATTTTTGATGTCTTGTGCGTGTTGCTTTTATTGCTTCAATATTACTTTAGTTTCGTTTTTTCTCCGCGCTTTCTCATTTTCAAAATTTATTTCATTGTAACTTTATATTATCTCCTTTTATGGAACAATGTATTTCCGTTGGGATAATAAAATTATTACTATTATTAAAGTCTGTCAACCTGTTGGTAGTATGAGCTATTACTGTTCCATAGACAATATATGACTTTATAGGGTGCCAACTTGTCGGTAGTATGAGGTATTGTCTACAAAGTCTTGTATATTAATTAAAAATCTGCCAACTTGTTAGCAGCTGAGTTATTACAGTTCCAAACACTGCAGATTATCTGAAAGGCTGCCAACTTGTTAGCAGAATAATAGCTAAGATATCTGTCTAAAGAGATGTATGGCTAAATCCTAATGTTTCTAGTTCTAGGTGTAGTATTAATACTAAAGCTAGGTTGTGGGTCTAGTATTAATTATATTTTTAGTTCCAGAAGAATTTACAACAATCAAGTACTAAATGGCAGTTAAAACTAGAACTAACATTAGATATAGTACTAGAAAGAATCAGGTTTAGGTGATACTGAAACTGAAACTTTCTAGTACTAAGTCTAGTGTTAGTTCTAGTTTGAATTTGATAGAAGTATGCAACCATTTAGAGCCGACACTTATGCTAGAGCTAATACTAGATCTAGAACAAAGAACATTTAGGTTTAGCCGTACCTCTCTTAAGACAGAACCCAATCAAAAATCTATCTTCAGAACTATGAAGATGGGAATCTCTGATTTAGAGATTATTATATTATTTTTGAATTATGTGTAAACAACTTGGTCTTTGTTGTACTTTTTTTAAAATTTAGTTTTTACCCGATTTGTTATGGTGTTAAATTTGATTTTGAATTGTTTGGAAGTATAAGCTATTTCTGTCCCAAACACTGTACAGTATCTTAAAGACAGCTATCTTATTGGCATCATGAGCTGTTACGTCTCCAAAGTCCTGCTTATTAATTTAAAGTCTGCCTACTTGTTGGCAGCTGAATTATTACAGTTCCAAACACTGCACATTATCTTAAAGTCTGTCAACTTTTTGGCAGCAAGAGGTTATGCCTCTAAAGTCCTGCTCATCAAATTGAAGTATGCCAACTTGTTAGCAGTATCAGCTATTACTGTCTAAAACACTGTACAGTATCTTAAAGACTGCCAACTTGTTGGTAGCATGAGCTGTTATGTTTTCAAAGTATTGCTCATCAAGTTAAAATCTTCCAACTTGTTGGCTGTATAGGCTATTACTGTTCCAAACGCTGTACAGTATCTTAAAGACAGCTATCTTGTTGGCATCATGAGCTGTTATGTCTCCAAAGTCCTGCTTATTAATTTAAAGTCTGCCTACTTGTTGGCAGCTGAATTATTACAGTTCCAAACACTGCACATTATCTTAAAGACTGTCAACTTTTTGGCAGCATGAGGTATTATGTCTCTAAAGTCCTGCTTATCAATTCAAAGTCTGCCAAGGTGTTGGCAGCATGAGCTATTCAAAGTCTTGTTCATCAATTTGAGGGTTGCCAACTTGTTGGCAGCTAAGTTTTTACAGTTCCGAATACTGTATATTATCTTAAAAATTGGCAGCATAAGCTGATTAGTCTCCAAAGTCATGCTTATTAGTTTGAAGTCTGTCAACCTGTTGGTAGTATGAGCTATTACTGTTCCATAGACAATATATTACTTTATAGGGTGCCAACTTGTCGGTAGTATGAGGTATTGTCTACAATTTTTCGTGATCTGGCGAGGTGGTGAACACTTTAAAGAAATTTCACATTTCTAACGATTTTACATCTCTACATTTCTTGATTGAAATTTCGAATAAAGTATCAGATACCTAAACAAAAAGGGTAATTGTCGATTTTTTGGCAACAGAATGTATTTCTGTTCCAAACACTGAACATTATCTCTAAGACTCATCAGTGTGAAGTATGGCAGCATGAGATATTACTCTTCCACAAACTGTATATTATTTTGTAAACTGCCAACTTATTGGCAGCATGAGGTATTATGTCTCTAAAGTCCTGCTTATCAATTCAAAGTCTGCCAACGTGTTGGCAGCATGAGCTATTCAAAGTCTTGTTCATCAATTTGAGGGTTGCCAACTTGTTGGCAGCTAAGTTTTTACTGTTCCGAATACTGTATATTATCTTAAAAACTGGCAGCATAAGCTGTTTAGTCTCCAAAGTCCTGCTTATTAGTTTGAAGTCTGTCAACCTGTTGGTAGTATGAGCTATTACTATTCCATAGACAATATATTACTTTATAGGGTGCCAACTTGTCGGTAGTATGAGGTATTGTCTACAAAGTCTTGTATATTAATTAAAAATCTGACAACTTGTTAGCAGCTGAGTTAATACAGTTCCAAACACTGCAGATTATCTTAAAGACTGCCATCTTGTTAGCAGTGTTTAAGAAATTTGTCGAAATTTGCAGTAAAGTATGCGGTAAAAACAAAAAATTAACATACTTGGGCTAGAATGATGAAAATACAACCTTGATTAGTGTAAAAGTTATTGATTTAATCTTGATATCATTCAAAGTGAGATGTGGTAAGTTTGTAATATTTTTAAGTTTGTAGTAAAGCGATCAGATCTCATCAGATCTGGTAAAATTTCACCACATCAGATGATTTTTTTCGTGATCTGGTAAGGTGGTGAAAATTTCAGAGAAATTAAACATTTCTAATGACTTACAACTATACATTTCTTGATCGAATGTTTTTAACTCACTTTTAAGAAACGTCAAATGAAGAGGGCGATTTTTAATAATTAATGTAAAATGAATCGATTATCCTACAATCTTCAAATTTACAATAAATACAACATTGATTAGTGTAAAAGTTATTGATTTAATCTTGATATCATTCAAAGTGAGATGTGATAAGTTTGTAATATTTTTAAGTTTATAGTAAATTTCGAATAAAGTATCAGATACCTAAACAAAAAGGGTAATTGTCGATTTTTTGGCAACAGAATGTATTTCCATGTATCCATGTATTTTCAGAATGTTCCAAACACTGCACATTGTCTTAAAGACTGTCAACTTTTTGGCAGCAAGAGGTTATGCCTCTAAAGTCCTGCTCATCAACTTGAAGTATGCCAACTTGTTAGCAGTATAAGCTATTACTGTTTAAAACACCGTACAGTATCTTAAAGACTGCCAACTTGTTGGTAGCATGAGCTGTTATGTTTTCAAAATATTGCTCATCAAATTAAAATCTTCCAACTTGTTGGCTGTATAAGCTATTACTGTTCCAAACACTGTACAGTATCTTAAAGATAGCTATCTTGTTGGCATCATGAGCTGTTATGTCTCCAAAGTCCTGCTTATTAATTTAAAGTCTGCCTACTTGTTGGCAGCTGAATTATTACAGTTCCAAACACTGCACATTGTCTTAAAGACTGTCAACTTTTTGGCAGCAAGAGGTTATGCCTCTAAAGTCCTGCTCATCAAGTTGAAGTATGCCAACTTGTTAGCAGTATAAGCTATTACTGTTTAAAACACTGTACAGTATCTTAAAGACTGCCAACTTGTTGGTAGCATGAGCTGTTATGTTTTCAAAATATTGCTCATCAAATTAAAATCTTCCAACTTGTTGGCTGTATAAGTTATTACTGTTCCAAACACTGTACAGTATCTTAAAGACAGCTATCTTGTTGGCATCATGAGCTGTTATGTCTCCAAAGTCCTGCTTATTAATTTAAAGTCTGCCTACTTGTTGGTAGCTGAATTATTACAGTTCCAAACACTGCATATTATCTTAAAGACTGTCAACTTTTTGGCAGCATGAGGTATTATGTCTCTAAAGTCCTGCTTATCAATTCAAAGTCTGCCAAGGTGTTGGCAGCATGAGCTATTCAAAGTCTTGTTCATCAATTTGAGGGTTGCCAACTTGTTGGCAGCTATATATTACTTTATAGGGTGCCAACTTGTCGGTAGTATGAGGTATTGTCTACAAAGTCTTGTATATTAATTAAAAATCTGCCAACTTGTTAGCAGCTCAGTTATTACAGTTCCAAACACTGCAGATTATCTTAAAGACTGCCAACTTGTTAGCAGTCTTTAAGAAATTTGTCGAAATTTGTAGTAAAGTATGCGGTAAAAACAAAAAATTAACATACTTAGGCTAGAATGATGAAAATACAACATTGATTAGTGTAAAAGTTATTGATTTAATCTTGATATCATTCAAAGTGAGATGTGATAAGTTTGCAATATTTTTAAGTTTATAGTAAATTTCGAATAAAGTATCAGATACCTAAACAAAAAGGGTAATTGTCGATCTTTTGGCAACAGAATGTATTTCTGTTCCAAACACTGAACATTATCTCTAAGACTCATCGGTGTGAAGTATGGCA
This sequence comes from Onthophagus sagittarius, assembly GCA_036711965.1. Classification (NCBI taxonomy): domain Eukaryota; kingdom Metazoa; phylum Arthropoda; class Insecta; order Coleoptera; family Scarabaeidae; genus Onthophagus; species Onthophagus sagittarius. Next base: position 15,749,041 of record JASERS010000010.1, on the reverse strand, counting down.
GCATGAGATATTACTCTTCCACAAACTACATATTATTTTGTAAACTGCCAACTTATTGGCAGCATGAGGTATTATGTCTCTAAAGTCCTGCTTATCAATTCAAAGTCTGCCAACGTGTTGGCAGCATGAGCTATTCAAAGTGTTGTTCATCAATTTGAGGTTTGCCAACTTGTTGGCAGCTAAGTTATTACAGTTCCGAATAAGTTGTCTGTATAAGCTATTACTGTTCCAAACACTGTACAGTATCTTAAAGACAGCTATCTTATTGGCATCATGAGCTGTTACGTCTCCAAAGTCCTGCTTATTAATTTAAAGTCTGCCTACTTGTTGGCAGCTGAATTATTACAGTTCCAAACAATGCACATTATCTTAAAGTCTGTCAACTTTTTGGCAGCAAGAGGTTATGCCTCTAAAGTCCTGCTCATCAAGTTGAAGTATGCCAACTTGTTAGCAGTATAAGCTATTACTGTCTAAAACACTGTACAGTATCTTAAAGACTGCCAACTTGTTGGTAGCATGAGCTGTTATGTTTTCAAAGTATTGCTCATCAAGTTAAAATCTTCCAACTTGTTGGCTGTATAAGCTATTACTGTTCCAAACACTGTACAGTATCTTAAAGACTGTCAACTTTTTGGCAGCATGAGCTGTTATGCCTCTAAAGTCCTGCTCATTAAGTTGAAGTTTGCCAACTTCTTGACAGCATGAGCTATTACTGTTTCAAATACTGTACGGCATCTAAAAGGTGAGTTTTCATATTTAATTCTTTCCGTGTCTATAGTGTTATTAGTGTTTTTTTAAGTGCGCCTTGATGTATGAATAGAATTCATAAGCTATTTTTATCTAAATATCGTCGATGCTGTTCCTATTATTGTTGAATGTTTCGAGTTTCGTACATCAGTACACAGTGGGACACGCGTGCTTGATACACACTGTATGTCGTTCTATTCGTTAATATGTTTGAAGTTTTTTAGATGTCAAGGAAGCCTAAAGAGAGAAAAATAGTTACTTATAGAGCGCAAATTATGAAAGAGGCATTGGAGTCCCTTAAGGAAGGGAAATCTTTGCGTGTGGTTGAACAAGAGGTGGGGGGGATATCAAGAGCAACATTGCAGCGATATTGGAGCAAAATAAAAAATGAATCAGAAATTGAGAATGTACGTTTAGTTCTAAACTATACTAGAGTATTTACAGAGCATGAGGAGTCTGCACTAAAAGACTACATTTTGGTATGTGTCAGAATGGCATATGGTAAAACAACTAGCCTATGAATATGCCATTGCAAATAATAAAAAAGCCAAATTCGTGGACCCAAGCCAAAGCAGCCGGAGACGATTGGCTTTTTTAAAAGAAATAAGTTATCCATCAGGCAGCTAGAGGGATGTAGCCTGTCAAGAATGACTACCAATGTTGCAACTTTTTCTCCAAATCGGAAGGAAGTTTTTAATAAAAATCCTAAGTTAATGAATCCATCAACAAAATATAACTTAAACTAAACAGGCACAACAATTGTTCAAAATCCCAAGAAAATCATAGCAGAAAAAGAGATTAAGCAAGTGAGTTCCTGCACCAATGGAACAGAGAGGGGAATCTTAGTGCCATTATTTGAGCAGCTGGCACATTCCTTCCCCTTGCCACCATATTTCCTCGAAATTTTTTTTTAGCAGCATATGCTTCGTGGAGCACCTCATGGGGTACTGGGTTTGGTAAATCCTTCAGGTTGGTTGACATCTGACTTATTTCCTAAAGTGATGAACCAATTCATCAGTTTATCACATAGCACAAAAGAAAATCCAAGTCTGCTGTTTTACGATACTTTAGATGCTCAGTTGTTCATCGAAGTCATTGATAAAGCTCGTCACAATCGTAACGCTGCCTCACTGTAACCATAAGCTGTTTTTGGGCCACAAGACGGCTTACAATGCTGCAGTTGACCCATGGATGCTGAATAATCCAGGAAATCCAGTAACTATCTATGATATCGCAAGAGTTATTGATTAAGCTCGTCAAAATCGTAACGCTGCCGCCTCACTGTAGCCATAAGCTGTTTTTGGGCCACAAGACGGCTTCCAATGCTGCAGTTGACACATGGATGCTGAATAATCCAGGAAATCCAGTCACTATCTATGATATCGCAAGAGTTATTGATTAAGCTCGTCACAATCGTAATGCTGCCGCCTCACTGTAGCCATAAGCTGTTTTTGGGCCACAAGACGGCTTACAATGCTGCAGTTGACCCATGGATGCTGAATAATCCAGGAAATCCAGTAACTATCTATGATATCGCAAGAGTCATTGATAAAGCTCGTCACAATCGTAACGCTGCCGCCTCACTGTAGCCATAAGCTGTTTTTGGGCCACAAGACGGCTTCCAATGCTGCAGTTGACACATGGATGCTGAATAATCCAGGAAATCCAGTAACTATCTACGATATCCCAAGTTTAGTAAATGTGGCCCATGATGCAGCGATGACCCCAAAAAAACATCAAGTGTGGTTTTATGAAAACAAGAATTTTTCCGTTTAATGACCAAATCGGTACCGATGGTAATTTTATAGAAGCTACTGTTAAAGTTGAAGTAAACGGTGGCCCATTCAGATCAGAAGTCAAATCTTCTGAAGAGTTAGGTTCTGAAGTTCCATTGGCTGAGGGTCGCGCTTTGGCAGAATCAAATGGTGCACCAGCGGAACTGAGTCCAGTGTCTCAGGACAACTGCAGCTCCCCATCCATCGGTCCTAGGGCTTTTATATCACCAGAAAACATCTGGAGTTTTTCCAAAGTTTTGGAAAGAAAATAAAAAACGGAAAATAATTCGAAAAAAAGTAGTCCGTTATCACCAACTCACCAGCGAAAGCTGAACTGGAAAAGAAAATCCAAGAAAAACAGAATAGGCCCAGGTTAGGTGTAAAATACAAAAGAAAAACGTCAAAAAACGCATTTTCGAAGAGTCGTCTAATGAGGAACCCAACTTACTAGACTACGAAGATGACGGAGATTGGGTTGGACATTCTACTGATGATGAAGACTCAGCTAACTTCATAACGGCAGATGAATTCCTGGACAACAACGCTGCTTCAATCCCTCTCAATTGGCTTGGTTGAGTTTGAAGGGAAGAAAAACAATATATATTATGCAGGACAGGTTTTGAAAATGAAAGGCGATAACGTGACAGTGAACTAATAAATAAGAACTTAGTAACTGTTAACCACGCGACTAACCTAAATCTGGGGAAGAAAAGTAGCTAGATTTAACGTTAAAATGAAGAAATGATGGGTATATCCGAAAATAAAGATAAAGGAAAAGATGATGAAGCATATTTCTGGACATTACCACTTTTTAAACATAAATAAAGATTTTAGAGCAATCTTGGTAACAGTTACTATGGTAATAACCAACAAGTTTAGTCAATACAGAATACTATATTTTATGGAAATTGGAACTCCCTCCGTTAACATAACGTGAAAAGGTGTGGCAACCAATTGCAAGCTTGTTTGAGAGCTCTTCGACGTCATGGCTGCGAAGCAAGAACCTCCACAATCCGGAAAATTGCCAGCAATAAATAGACAGATACTCGAAATTAAAAGGAAGATACAATTATCCGGTAAAAATAGAAAAATCGTTTTGAATTAAAATCGTTAAAATTTTTTTAATAGAAGGAAGACGAAAAGCGCTTTTTGAAGAAACCGAAGCAGAGGAGAAACAAAACGCGAACGAAATTTTACGCCTGAAGAAGGAAACGAAAGATTTGGCGATCAGATTGCGAGATAATCGAAGTTTATCGGCAAAAAATCGAATGGGAGGTGGCCGGCTGGAGGAGGTTATGGGCCATTTGGGCGAGAAGACGTGCCCGGAAGTTCACTGCTCCCTCGATTTGCAAGTCACCGATAGGACTAAGCACCTAGACCTGATCAGATACCAGATTAGAAAGGTAAAACTCATATAAACCTTAAAATCGTTTCTTAATTTCGATGCTTTACGTAGAAAGAGGAGATTTTAAAAAAGCTCGCCGACGAATATCAATCGTTGAAGTTAAAAAAACTCGAGAATTACACCAAAATCAAATTAGAAGCCCCTATTAAGAAGCAAAAGAAAGAACTAGAAAATAGTATCCATGCGGTGCAAGTACAATGGAGGGAAGCTGAACACGTCCGAACTCGTTACAAAGAAATAAAAAAATCGCTTCTTCAAGATTCGGCCAAATTCGAGGCGAACATCGCCAAAACGAAGCAACAATTGCAATTACAACAAATCGAAATCGATCGTTTACAAGAAGTGAACGCGCAAGCCAATAAAATGAGAGCCATCGCGCGAAATAATTTACAAAAAGAAGAAAAAGACGCGCTAAAAGCGGCTAAAGAGCGCGAAAAACAAGCGATCGATGGGAAACGATTAATAATGGAGCGAAAACAGGAATTAGAAAAATTAGAAAAAAAAATTTTCCAAAGCGGAAAGATGCAAACTCTTCGCCCGGAAACCGACGGTGAAGATTCGAATTTTATGCAAACCCCCACTCCCCCAATTCTCGATCCGTTAGAAGAATTTAAAGACGATTTCGAAACGTTAAAAGAGGCAACCGGAGGAACGACCATTGATGATGTTTTAGAACGATTTTTAGCCCAAAAAGACACCTCGATGCGATTAAATTCCCTGCGAAAATCCGGGGAAGAGAATAAGCGCAAATTGGAGGTGAAACAAGACGGATTAAACGCCCAATTAGAATCATTAAAATTCGCCGAAGTTAAAGACGCTGAAGAGTAAGTATGATATATATAAAGAGTAATTATTTAATTATTAATATATTTTTGTAGAAATGCTGAAGAATTAGAAATGATTCAACAACAAAACGATCGGGAAAAACGGCAAATCGAAACTTATAAGCAATCCCAACAAGAATCGAATAAAATTTTAGAAAACATTTTCGATAATATTCAATCGATCTTTATAAACGTAGCGCCGGAAATAACGGGAAAAAATAATCCACTTGATTTAGTGAAACAACTCAAAAATGAACTTGAGATTATCGTAAATAAACGGGAGTTCGAAGAGGAGGAAGTAAACGCTATAAATTGGGTTAATTTGAAGTTGATTGTTTTATGTTAACAGAGAGAACCTGAAAATATCATCCCTGAAAAGTGGTTGCCCCAAACTTATTCGAGTTTGATGAGGAGAACTCCACAGCCGCTAAGCGGAGCTGGATCTCCGGCTCCACCTCCCGGATCTGACGAGGAAGAGGAGGTCCCATCGCGCGGTTATATGAAGAGGCAAGCGCAAATCGTTGTTGATGCTAAATCTAGGAGGAAAAATATTAGATTTCCTGCCAAAAAATAATAAACGGATTTATAAATGTTTTTTTTATCAAAATCATACTTTTTTTAGTAATCAGGGTTACCACATTAGAGCATTTTTTTATGCCCACTCACGATTTAGACTCACTCACGCTACGTACGTGAATAGCATTCATGAATCACGTGAATCAATTCACGTGACTCACGCTCGATCAGGTGATCAAATAAATGAATCATGTTTGATTACAAATGATTCAAACGAATCATGTTCATTTGATTATTAATTAATCGTACTTGACAAAATAGCAGAATTAACAGAGTGTTTAATTGATAGATAATAGATAGGTTCCGATAATAGATAAAAGATTCCGTTTAAAACCATTCTACTACGAATGTATTTGTCAGGTTCATGACATCTCTCAGAACAACAATATCCAGTATGAGTTTTTATATATTTGATGTAAACCCTAACAAGTGCATGAACTTAAGCAATTCGGGAAGAAATTGAAAGAAATCAGTCTGGTATCATGGTGTCAAGTTGGGTTTTGTCTTCAATTTCATACAATCCCTCATATTGAATTGAACTTAGAAAGTTTGTTGTTTTGGATTTGATTTTTTGTTGACTGAACCATAGAAGAGTACCTTCATACCATCCCTCATATTGAGCGGTATAAAGTTGGAGCTCAATCTATTCTAACTATAGAAGAGAATATCATGAAATATTTGTTCTTACAAAACTTAGAAGATTAGGTTGGGTTTAGTTGAGTTAAGATTTAACTTCGTGGAACACATCAGTATGGTACTGATAGAAAAACCATACTGTCTGCTGAACACTCTAGGAAAAGTGTACGAAGCAATCCTAAGGGAAAGAGTTATAGGAAAATTAGAAAGACGTAACTGATGCCAGTTAACAGAGAAGATAATAACTGCAGCTAACAGATAGGACAAATACACGAGAGGAAAGATGAAAAAATGTCTGCTGATAACGGTGAATTTTAAAAACGCTTTTGAATCAGCACCATGAGACCTTATTATCGAATGCATGCAGAAGAAAGGAATACGAAAACCACTAGTAAGCTGTATTAAGGACTACCTAATGAATAGATCTGTGGAGTATAATGGTTCGCAATAAGAACTGATGAGATGAGTGCCACAGGGGTAACAATTTTGGGTTGGTAACAATGAATAAAATGCAAATATTACTGATGATATGCATTCCTGGAATGATTTAAAAGGTTATAGATTGAAAAGATTCTTTCTATCATCTTTAATTTTGAAAATACAATACCTTTTGATGTTAAATATGTCAAATTCGAGTTTACTGTTGCAATTTTCGAATTTTGGGTTGGTAACAATGAATAAAATGCAAATATTACTGATGATATGCATACCTGGAATGATTTAAAAGGTTTTGGATTAAAAAGATTCTTTCTTACATTTTTAATTTTGAAGATACAACACCTATTGATGTTAAATATATCAAATTAGAGTTTTTTGACAATTTTCGAATTTTGGGTTGGTAGCAATGAATACAATACAAATATTATTGATGATATGCATTTCTGGAATGATTTAAAAGGTTTTAGACTGAAAAGATTCTTTCTATCATCTTTAATTTTGAAGATAGAACACCTTTTGATGTTAAATATATCAAATTAGATTTTTTGATAATTTTCGAATTTTGGGTTGGTGACAATGAATAAAATGCAAATATTACTGATGATATGCATTCCTCGAATGACTTAAAAGGTTTTGGACTGAAAAGATTCTTTTTACCATCTTTAATTTTGAAGATACAACCCCTTTTGATGTTAAATGTATCAAATTTGAGTTTTTTGTTAGAATTTTCGAATTTTGGGTTGGTAACAATGAATAAAATGCAAATATTACTGATGATATCCATTCCTGGAATGATTTAAAAGGTTTTGGATTGAAAAGATTCTTTTTACCATCTTTAATTTTGAAGATACAACCCCTTTTGATGTTAAATGTATCAAATTTGAGTTTTTTGTTAGAATTTTCGAATTTTGGGTTGGTAACAATGAATAAAATGCAAATATTACTGATGATATGCATTCCTGGAATGATTTAAAAGGTTTTGGATTAAAATGATTCTTTCTTACATCTTTAATTTTGAAGATACAACACCTTTTGATGTTAAATATATCAAATTATTTTTTGACAATTTTCGAATTTTGTATTGGTAACAATGAATAAAATGCAAATATTATTGATGATATGCATTCCTGGAATGATTTAAGAAGTTTTGAATTAAAAAGATTCTTTCTTACATCTTTAATTTTGAAGATACAACATCTTTTGATGTTAAATATATCAAATTATAGTTTTTTGACAATTTTCGAATTTTGGGTTGGTAATGATGAATAAAATGCAAATATTACTGATGATATGCATTCCTCGAATGACTTAAAAGGTTTTGGACTGAAAAAATTCTTTTTACCATCTTTAATTTTGAAGATACAACCCCTTTTGATGTTAAATGTATCAAATTTGAGTTTTCTGTTAGAATTTTCGAATTTTGGGTTGGTGACAATGAATAAAATGCAAATATTACTGATGATATGCATTCCTGGAATGATTTAAAAAGTTTTGGATGGAAAAGATTCTTTTTACCATCTTTAATTTTGAAGATACAACACCTTTTGATGTTAAATATATCAAATTAATTTTTTGATAATTTTCGAATTTTGGGTTGGTAACAATGAATAAAATGCAAATATTACTGATGATATGCATTCCTGGAATGATTTAAAAGGTTTTAGATTGTAAAGATTCTTTCTTACATCTTTAATTTTGAAGATACAACACCTTTTGATGTTAAATATATCAAATTATTTTTTGACAATTTTCGAATTTTGGGTTGGTAACAATGAATAAAATGCAAATATTACTGATGATATGCATTCCTCGAATGACTTAAAAGGTTTTGGACTGAAAAGATTCTTTTTACCATCTATAATTTTGAAGATACAACCCCTTTTGATGTTAAATGTATCAAACTTGAGTTTTTTGTTAGAATTTTCGAATTTTGGGGTGGTAACAATGAATAAAATGCAAATATTACTGATGATATGCATTCCTCGAATGACTTAAAAGGTTTTGGACTGAAAAGATTCTTTTTACCATCTTTAAATTTGAAGATACAACCCCTTTTGATGTTAAATGTATCAAATTTGAGTTTTTTGTTAGAATTTTCGAATTTTGGGTTGGTAACAATGAATAAAATGCAAATATTACTGATGATATGCATACCTGGAATGATTTAAAAGGTTTTGGATTAAAAAGATTCTTTCTTGCATCTTTAATTTTGAAGATACAATACCTTTTGATGTTAAATATATCAAATTATTCTGTGACAATTTTCGAATTTTGGGTTGGTAACAATGAGTAAAATGCAAATATTACTGATAATATGCATTCCTCGAATGACTTAAAAGGTTTTGGACTGAAAAGATTCTTTTTACCATCTTTAAATTTGAAGATACAACCCCTTTTGATGTTAAATGTATCAAACTTGAGTTTTTTGTTAGAATTTTCGAATTTTGGGTTGGTAACAATGAATAAAATGCAAATATTACTGATGATATGCATTCCTGGAATGATTTAAAAGGTTTTGGATTGAAAAGATTCTTTTTACCATCTTTAATTTTGAAGATACAACACCTTTTGATGTTAAATATATCAAATTAATTTTTTGATAATTTTCGAATTTTGGGTTGGTAACAATGAATAAAATGCAAATATTACTGATGATATGCATTCCTCGAATGACTTAAAAGGTTTTGGACTGAAAAGATTCTTTTTACCATCTTTAATTTTGAAGATACAACCCCTTTTGATGTTAAATGTATCAAATTTGAGTTTTTTGTTAGAATTTTCGAATTTTGGGTTGGTAACAATGAATAAAATGCAAATATTACTGATGATATGCATTCCTGGAATGATTTAAAAGGTTTTGGATTGAAAAGATTCTTTCTATCATCTTTAATCTTGAAGATACAACACCTTTTTATGATAAATATATCAAATTAGTTTTTTGACAATTTTCGAATTTTGGGTTGGTAGCAATGAATAAAATGCAAATATTACTGATGATATGCATTCCTGGAATGATTTAAAAGGTTTTGGATTGAAAAGATTCTTTCTATCATCTTTAATTTTGAACATACAAGACCTTTTGATGTAAAATATGTCAAATTCGAGTTTTCTGTTGCTATTTTCGAATTTTGGGTTGGTAATAATGAATAAAATGCAAATATTACTGATGATATGTATTCTTGGAATGATTTAGAAGGTTTTGGATTGAAAAGATTCTTTCTATCATCTTTAATCTTGAAGATACAACACCTTTTTATGATAAATAAATCAAATTAGTTTTTTGACAATTTTCGAATTTTGGGTTGGTAGCAATGAATAAAATGCAAATATTACTGATGATATGCATTCCTGGAATGATTTAAAAGGTTTTTGACTGAAAAGATTCTTTCTATCATCTTTAATTTTGAAGATACAGCATCTTTTGATGTTAAATATATCAAATTAGAGTTTTTTGAAAATTTTCGAATTTTGGGTTGGTAACAAGGAATAATATGTAAATATTATTAATGATATATATTCTTGGAATGATTTAAAACGTTTTTTGTAGGAATAGATTCTTTTAATCACTCTCAATTTTTAAGATACAACCCCTTTTGATGTTAAATGTGTCAAATTTGAGTTTTTTGTTACAATTTTTGAATTTTGGGTTGGTAACAATGAATAAAATGCAAATATTACTGATGATATTCATTTCTGGAATGATTTAAAGGGTTTTGGATTAAAAAGATTTTTTCTTACATCTTTAATTTTGAAGATACGACATCTTTTGATATTAAATATATCAAATTACAGTTTTTTGAAAATTTTCGAATTTTGGGTTGGTAACAATGAATAAAATGCAAATATTACCGATGATATTCATTCCTGGAATGATTTAAAAGGTTTTGGATTAATAAGATTCTTTCTTACATCTTTAATTTTGAAGATATAACCACTTTTGTTGTTAAGTGTGTCAAATTTAAGTTTTTTGTTACAATTTTTGAATTTTGGGTTGGTAACAATGAATACAATACAAATATTATTGATGATATATAATCTTTGAATGATTTCAAAAGTCTTGGACTGAAAAGATTCCTTCTATCATCTTTAATTTTGAAGATACAACACCTTTTGATGTTAAATATATCAAATTAGAGATTGTTGACAACTTTCGAATTTTGGGTTGATAACAATGGATAATATGTAAATATTATTAATGATATGTATTCTTGGAATAATTTAAAAAGATTTTTGTCGGAAAAGATTCTTTCTATCACTCTCAATTTTTAAGATACAACCCCTTTTGATGTTAAATATGTCAAATTTTAGTTTTTTAGAACTTGGTGTGGTAGATTAAATCAATAATCTTAATAAATTAATATAATAATTTATTTAATATAATAATTAAATTAGAAATTGTATGAATTAGTTGAAATTTTGAATAAATTATCTTATTTTGGACTACGTTTCTTCAATGCACACCAGCGCCATCCATTATTTAGTAACTGAACCTGAACTCGTAATTAATTGGGTGAGCAAAAAAAGCGCGTGTACTGGAGATTTAACTGCATTAAACTCAAAAATTTATTTACAAATATGAAAACTAACCATGTTACAATTAATAATATTGAAATCTTTAACAATTAATTTTACATTTATAAATTAAATACCACGAAATAATTTTTCGTTATAAAATGGTAAAATTGACGTTTACCGGCTTCTTCAGCGGTGGCGCCACCACACCACAACACACCACGATTTGTTAAAACGTTAGATTTTAAACCGTTTTTTCGCGATTTCAATTAAAAATATCGTCTAAAATGTAACCCTTTTTAAAAGATTTATCCGATCGACGACCCCTCGAACGGCCTTCGCCCCCGGCCCGCGCGCCCGTTCGATGAAATAACGCGTTTCCGCGAAAGTGTTTGGCGGGCTTTGGTAAACAGTTGTGCTAATGGCTGAAGGTGTTCGCTCACGTCTCCAACGATTTCAACCCATTTAAACATTAAAACAAGGGGACCGATTCATTTTACGTAAGTATTCCTTTTCGATTCAACTATTTCGAAGTGATTACGTGGTCACTAAATATCGATATATTAACCGTTTCATTTTATTAACTAAATCTGTTTTCTAGTTAAAGAATGAGTTTATCGGGGAATGTTCGCGTTAAGCGTAAAGAGACGGCGAACGAAGAAACCGTCGTCGTGCCAGATTCAACGACTACCGTTGAAAAAGACGCCACTTCCTCAAAATGGGACTTCTCCCCCGGACAAGACGTTCTCCTCAAACAGAAGGACGGTCGATTTTATTTGGGCACCATCGTCGAGGTGGATCCCATTCGGGAGCAATGTTTGGTTAAATTCGGGGATGACACCGATAGTTGGAGTGGATTTAAAGATCTGACGAAATTGAGCGCTCCCGAACAAGAAGTTTTGTGCGTCGTTTGTAAAAAATCCGCCCCAAAGAACAAGCACGAAGTGACCGTTTGCGATAAATGCGGCAGGGGTTATCATCAGAAGTGTCATCAACCCGAGATACCTAATATTTGTCAGAAGGAAGGAGGTGGATGGGTTTGTCGAAGATGTATTCAACAAGAACCTTTGTTACGTCAACGCCGTCTCGCTGATTTTAAAGGGCAGCAGAGAAGGGATTCTGTTAGAAAAATATGTTCCAATTCTGAGACAATTAGAAAAACTTTGCCTTATAATGTATGACCAAAAATGTTTTAATAATACAATTTTATTTATTTAATTTCTTTTCTAGATTGATGATTTAACTTGGGACACATATCATAGAGTGAATTCTGAGCAACTTTATTGTTACTGCGGCTCTAACGGCGAGTGGTACACGCAAATGTTGCAATGTGGCCGTTGTCGCCAGTGGTTTCACGAGCGATGCATTGGTCCTTGTCTCCAATATCCTTTGTATTGTGGTGACCGTTTTTACGTTTTCGTCTGTTCCATTTGCAATCAAGGCGTTGAATTTTTGCGACGCCTCGAATTGAAATGGGTCGATCTGGTGCATTTGATGCTTTTTAATCTTACCGCTTATAATAGCAAGAAATATTATGATTTGGACACCATTATTGTGCCATATATTAATGATAATTGGCATGCTTTACAATTACCACCAAAGGTAATTACTAATAATAGGTTTTACAGGGCGTTTTGGTGACTCGGAGAAAAAAAGAACAATTTTTCAAGTGGGTTGATAAATAAATAATAGACCTCTTGCTCAGTTAAAAATTAAATATACTTAGGACCAATTTCGACAAAAAAATTTTTATCATCCTCAGCTAAATCTGCAAGCGAATGTTTAAATTGAACACAAACGAAAAAAATATATATATATGTTATAGGTAGTGTATACATTTGCTAACAAATATCTGTAAAAGTTGTTCCAAAGGACGGTATAATTTTCTTAATAGACGGAATTGCATATGATACAAGTGGTAAGTAAGTATAGTAATAAATACATTTTTGAAATAATATCAAAACACAGAAAAATAACTGGAAGCTTTTTTGTACTAAGATTTGTAAGAAAAATTTAAATACGGATTTTTTTAATACAAATATTTATTTCTTAAAATAGTAATACAAAAAACAAACAATATAAAGAACAAATCCGTTCATCTATTAATGCAAATACAACTTTTATTTATTACAACATGGTAAACTTTGGTGGCACTTCGAATTGCACAAAATTTTTTTCTTTACACATGTGCATCTATTACCATTACATTTTATTTTGCAATTGCATTTTACAAATCCCTGTCCACTTCCTACCGATTGCTCTGTGGCCACTGTTCTAAGAGGTAATTGTTGTGGTGGAATACCATCGATGTTTAGTATCTTCTCTGGACATACACTAAATTGGGATCTAGTGTAAAGACCTTTCAAAATACCATTCCTTGTTCCTATTTGAAAATAACCATCATCGGTTTTTTTCATTATACATCCTAAGATTGAACGAGAATCTCCTCTTCCCCTGTCTACATCTGGTACTTTAATCCGGACAGTCATTCCGTTTTCTGCTGGCATATGAGAAGCATCAGATATTGTTTTCATACGTGTAGCTTGAAGTTTTAAATTTTCTTCGGCCTCATTTCTGTTATTATTAATTTCATGTAGACGCACGCAAACATTACAAATTGAATTATCTTCCAACAATAACAAAATCTCACATTTTCTACACTTCTTCTTTTTCAATATATCGTTATTTTCTTTATCAACGCACATTGTTGCTATTTCCTCTACTAGCAAAATTTCTTCTTGTAAAGCTTCTTCTAAGGTTTCTAAAGAACATTCTGGGATAGATTCCTAAGAAATAGCAACATTGCTATGAAAAGTGATTTCAATTTCACCTTGTTCTTCTGTATTAAACGGATTAGAAGTTTTTATTAATATGTCCAAGTCATCCTTAGTATTAATTTCTTTAATAACATCTCGTGGTAGTGAAGAAGAAGTAAGTCCAACCTTTGCCGTCTCTCCAAACATTGCTTCATATGGACTTCTTTTGATTCCTGCATGAAGCGCAGTATTTTTCATAAATTGCACGAAACCCAAACCTGAAAAAAGATTTAATGATACCGCTTTTTATTGTAGAAAAAAAGAAAGATTTGATTGAAAGGTTTTTACCTTTACTCCAATGGTTAGATTTTTCTTGTAGCATCCAAGTGTTCAATATATTTTCTACATCTTGATTGAACAATTTTTAATTCAGGCCATAGTTGTTTTAACCCTCGCAGTACTGACGTTTCGCCAACCGTTGCGGACGGTGCCTGGGTCAACCGAGACCCGAACAGTTTTTGTTTACGTAGAATATAAAAAATGAAGCTTTTGCCATTATGATTTTGACTTATTTTATTTTAAAGGTGAACTAATATTAGGGATATAAAATAATACATAAAAATAAAATTTTAAAAAAATTACATAAAAAATATTTATTCTAAATCATTACAATTTGTACACAAAATATTTTTTGTACATGTTGAATGTATATTACATACATATTTATGACAAACATCACATTTTGATTTATATTTATTGTCATTTCCAATACACAAGCTACATCTTGAGCGTTTTTCTAATGTTGTACTCATTTGTTTATTTATTTTTCGGCCTGTACTTTCGATGGCGTCCACAATGTGTCTCGAAAATACTACTGCATTGGTTTCAAATGCTCTAGCTCTAGAATCTATGTTTGCAGCAACTAACTGTTCAGACAAATTTTCTATAAATTGTTTTCTTCTTGATTTTATGTTACCAGTTGCCCAATCCGGATTTTTGAGTTGCCATAGTACAAATGCATTATAGGCTGCAATATCTATATAATGTAAAAAAAGCGACAGAGGCCAACGTCGTGTACATCTCCGGCAAGTGTATTCTCTTAAAATTTTATCTAAAACATCCACTCCACTTTTTGTTGAATTGTAATAATTGATAATATTAGGTTTGTAATTATTATTTTCGTCAGAAATAGCATGTTCTCGATGAACGCTCGAAAGTAAAACTACGCATTTTCTTGGTTTTGGGATATACGACACAAGTGTTAGATTTTCAGAAAATATAAAATCGGAAGAGAATTGAGCTCTTCCGGATATTGTTATCAAAGATTTTGGTAAATCCTTTCTATTTTTCCGCATTGTTCCCACTATAAATATGTTATCTTTGAGTAAATCCTCTGCAAGTGAGATATCCGTAAAAAAATTGTCGGTTGTGATAGTTCGATTAGATCCCTTCCAAAACTCTGAAAGAACTCTAACTACTCGTTGTCCTTGTCCTTTCTCCGGTGTGTTTCCGCATTTTCCTAAATACACTTCAAAATTACAACAATAATATGTAATAGCGTCACATAGGGCCCATAATTTCAGCCCATATTTCCCCGGCTTGCTCGGCATATACACCTTGAATGGACATCTTCCTCGAAATGTTACTAATTGTTCATCAATAGTGCCTACATTAGACGCTCGGTAATTATCTCTGCAATTTCTTGTTAAAATATTTGTAATGGTTCTCAAAGCTGCTAACTTATCGGTCATTTTTCTTTCTTCTCGTGTCTGAAAGTCGTCAAAACGCAAAAATCGTAAAATGTTTGTAAATCTATCACGAGACATAGATGCTCGATAAATTTGTCGACTATAAGCAATCTTTTTCTTCCATAGATCTTTTTTACTTTCACGTGATTCCCGAAAACGGCCAGTAATTAGTAAAATCCCAAAAAATGCCTTCAATTCAACACGGTCTACCGGCTTCCATATATTATTTGAAAACATTTCATAATATTTAACCGCTTTTTCATTTGTATAAGTAATTATAATGTCCATGATTTCATCATTTATAAATAAATCAAAACATTGTTCCATGGTTTCTACACCCTCAGAATTTGCTGTGAGTGTAGCATCATATTTACCAAATTCTGCATCTCTGTTTGTGGGGGAAATATATCTCCATGTTCGTCCACAAACATTTTGGTCTTTACAGTGTGACATATTATTACTATTTTCACCACTAAACTCATCACTTTCATAATCCTCTTCTTCTGGTACTGCATCACTAAAAGTCAATGACGCACATTCATCATCAGAAGACACTTCATTGTTATAATCATCATTATTATTTACAAAATTAGCAAACATTTTATTTTTCGATGTAGATCGTTGCTCTAAAATACACCTTCTGTGAACTAAATCAAGAATTTAATGGCAATTGTATTGTCGCTATAGCCTCTTACACAGACAGACGCCTGGCGCTGTAAAGAAACGGTCGAGACATATTTTTTCGTCGGGACGTCCGTTTGACGCCGATCTAATTTAACGCACTCCTTGAGTAACGACAAATCTATTTATTACAATTTCTCGCAAAAATTTATTTGGGTCCAAATAGACCCAGGCACCGGAATACGAGGGTTAAATCTTCTATTATATTGTTTACAAATTCTCGTCCATTATCAGACTGCAGTATGGATGGGGCACCATAATAATAAGAATATACTAAGTAGTTGATCTGCTGCTTCCAATCCCTGCTTACTTTTAAGTGCTCTAAGTATCACAAATTTCGTCAGATGATCTTGATAGACTAATATAAATTTAAATTCTCCATCAGGTTGTGATTGAAAGTCTATTAACTCTACTTGGCATCTAGAGTTAAAGTGTGAAAATATCATCGGTTTAACCACCAACCCTTTCTTTTCGTTTTTTCGCTTTTTCAAACATAATTCGCATAAATTTAGAAATAGTTGTATTTCTTGAGTTGTAATATTTTTATACCTTTGTTGAATTTCCTTCTTCATACGGTCACGTCCACCATGGCCTATTGATTCGTGAACTTCATACAACACATCAAATAATTCTTCAACAACAATATAATACAACACTTTATCATTTGTAATTGGTACAATTAGCTTTTCCACATTTTTAATTGTAACCACATCGTAATGTTTTAGCAACCAAAAATGACGGTTTGCCTTCCGACCTGAGGCCTTTGCAATTTTTACTTCATCTACTAAATTACGATATTTTGATAAACTCGTATAGATATAGTTCTGATAAAACTAAATTTTCTCTACTTAACTATAAATAGAGTTTAAACACCATTATACCTTATGACTCTCATCACCCAAATAACCATAAACTTTCCGCCTTACAATCATACAATTACAGAATGCTTAGATATTCCATTAATAAAAACTCTATTCAACATGAATTTAATTTTATAAAATCTCTATCCATAAAAAATGATTATCCTCCAGATATCACTAATAAAATACTCTACACCATAATAAAATTAGACCCTTTATACACTTCTGATAATAATGAATGCACAACTTATCGTTCTCTGCCATACAATGAAATAAATTACAAAATTAAAAAAATTCTTAGGCATAATAACATTAATATTAGTTTTAAGAGCAATTATAAAATAATAGATTTGCTATCAAACTTCAAAAGCAAAGAACAAATGTTAAATAAAAGTTGTGTATATTCTATTAAATGCAACGATTGTGACACTATATATATATATAGGTCAAACAGGTAGAAAACTCACAAAGAGGGTTTACAAACATAGAAATACCACTTCATCTAATGTTTACCAACATAAAATAGAACATAATCACAACATCGATTATGATCATGTTTCTCTTATACACAATTGCAAGAAAGGTATAAAATTAGATCTATTGGAACAACTTAAGATAGACATACATATATACAAAAATCAGAAGTTAATGAATGATCAACTTTATTCAATCTATAAACCGTTGTATTCATGCTTAAAATTCTAATTTCTTCAAAAGAAAATTTTTTTTTATACATTTTTCTCTTTTGCATTCCATTAAACTTATTTTACTCAAGCGTATTCACTCCATTTTAACTTGTCGTATCGTTCAGTGTTTTCCTTTTTACTTTTATATTTTAAATTTGTACTTAATTTTATCGTTTTAATGTGTAAGACTTTTTAAATTATTGACTATAAGTTTATTTATATATATATACATATATTTTTTCGTTTGTGTTCATTTTAAACATTCGCTTGTAGATTTAGCTGAGGATGATAAAATTTTTTTGTCGAAACTGGTCCTAAGTATATTTAATTTTTAACTGAGCAAGAGGTCTATTATTTATTTATCAACCCATTTGAAGAATTCAACTCAGTAATTATGGATTTATTAAATGAACAATTTTGTTTATTCTTATTTGTAAATTCATCATTTTTAGACTATCTTGGTTATGAATGGGACTTGTGCCCCATTCTTAATCGTCTGTTTTCGCATTATTACAAACATCATCCAAAATTTTTAGGGTTTTTTGTTCTTTTTACGAATTTCATACTTAATTACTTCAGTTTATGTGGAATTTAATTCAAAAACTTTTTCACTCTCATTATTTTTTAAAAAATTTTGTTTTTTATTCAAAAAAAGCAAGTATGTAAATGCATGCATTTTATTAATGTTATTTAAAATCATGGAAGTAATAAGCAAATTTTCGAAATACTTGATAATTTCGTTGCTTTAATATTTAATAAGTTGCTAGGGTCATCATGATGACACAAAACGTTTTTCTGAGTCACCAGAACACATTGAATATAGGTTGTATCAGGAATGAGTAGAAAATTTATGGGTTTCCTTATCATCTCCTCTTATAACACATGACATATGTCATTCTTAAAGAGGACTTACACCTTGAAAGCCAATTTTGGAGGTAATTTTCAACAATTTATTGTAAGAAAACTAGAGAAGATTTCGATACAAAACTTTTTTTATGTTATTGTCAATGAAATGACGTTCACAAATGATTCTTCTTATATGATCATATTAATATTAAAGACCTAGGGATGGCTTTGACAATACTCCTGTTGGAGTGAAGGATGAAAAGGTGTGCAGGATTAGAACCACCCTAGCTATCTGAAATCAAGGTCCGTAAAGTGTATTGTACCAGGTTGGCCAGACGGAGGCTTTTTCCTCACAAGTTACAGACGCACATTGAGTTATATCTCGATTTTAGGTGAACAAACTTGTTATTACGGCTTAACAGGTGTTAGAAGCTAGAGTAACCTGTAAAAATATTTAAAAAACGGTATGTGAAGAAAAAAAGTAGGTGTTATTTTAGTTTTCAAAAGAGAATTTTGTTTAAATTTTGAAATTTTCCATACAATTTTTAGAAAAAAATTAGTATAAAGTAAAATGGCATGATAAAATAAATGATAATATAATTTCTATTAAAAGAAAAAGAAGAACTACCGTTATAAAAAGTCAAAACCCGAATCATCTTTCTATTTGCTTAAAGAATTCTCTGCCCCAAAAAGCCAAAATAAAGACATTTTGGCTTTTTGGATTTTTCTTTTAACCCTTTGGTCAAGAATTTGCTTTGAATAGACAAGAATTTAGAAGATTTTTAATTTTGGTTTTATTATTTTAAAGACTATTTAATATTTTGGCAGATTTATTTTGAAGATTTCTCTTTTTCATTCATATCATTTCCCAAAAATCGACCATATCTCAAAAAACAAGTTGCAGAAAGTCCTATTAAACGAATATTGGTTTAAATTAACAGGTTTTTTTTTCATTCTTTAATAGTTAGTGAACCAGAAAAGCATAATCCGTAATCAGTTTCAACCTAGATATGACAAGATTGCGGGAATAAAGAGAAAATTTTCGAAATATGCACTAAAAATCCAGAGTTTGGAATTTTTTTAGAATTTGGTTATTACAGTTTAACATCAAAATCTCTAAAACATCATAATTGATGATTTTTATTGCAAAACTTTTTCATAATTTAAAAATCAAATGAATTTATCAAAGACCTCATTCGTGAAAATTGTTCATAATGGTGTGGAAAAGCATAATTCATAACCAGTTATAACCTGAAAATAAAGAATTTGAAAAAATACAGCAAATATCTTCAAAATATCACAATTTCGGTTAATAAATTAATCACAATTCAAAACCTAAAATAGATAGAAAGATAGTTTTTGCATAAATATTGTTGATAATGAAAATAAACTCTTAATTCATAACCAGATGTAACTTAGATATACAACTGGGGAATTGTTAAAAAATCTGCAAAAAAATATTACACAATCGTGTTTTTTAAATTATCCACATATTTTTGATTCATTTCTAATATTTTACTGGTTTCAAACTTAGGTATTTTGGTTAATTAAATAATAAAAATCTACACATGTATGTTTCATAATCAACATAAAGAAGCAGTACATAATAGAAGATAAATTAAATTGATTCAACTTCTAAGGTTCCTTTACTACCATCTTCTGCTTAATAATTAAAAGTAATTTTATAAAAATTTTTCAAAAATCGAGTTTTTAGGAGTTTTTAAATTTATACAAAATATCAGAAAAATCCCAATTAAGTTCAGCAGTTTATATCACAAGATCTAAATGAGATATTTTCAAATTGATTTTTAGAAAGTAGATGCTCTAATTAGTAATTGAAAGTAATTTCATAACAATTTTTCAAAAAATCGATTTTTTAGGAATTTTTAAATTTATACAAAATATCGGAAAAATCCAAATTAAGTTAAGCAGTTTATATCTCAAGAACTAAGTGAGATATTTTCAAATTGACATCACTTTTGAAAAGTAGATGCTCTAATTAGTAATTGAAAGTAATTTCATAACAATTTTTCAAAAAATCGATTTTTCAGGAATTTTTGAATTTATACAAAATATCGGAAGAATCCCAATTAAGTTCGGCAGTTTATATCTCAAGAACTAAGTGAGATAGTTTCAAATTGACTTCACTTTTAGAAAGTAGATGCTCTAATTAGTAATTGAAAGTAATTTCATAAAAATTTTTCAAAAAATCGATTTTCCAGGAATTTTTAAATTTATACAAAATATCGGACGAATCCCAATTAAGTTCGGCAGTTTATATCTCAAGAACTAAGTGAGATATTTTCAAATTGACTTCACTTTTAGAAAGTAGATGCTCTAATTAGTAATTGAAAGTAATTTCATAACAATTTTTCAAAAAATCGATTTTTCAAGAATTTTTGAATTTATACAAAATATCGGAAAAATCCCAATTAAGTTCGGCAGTTTATATGTCAAGAACTAAGTGAGATATTTTCAAATTGATTTCACTTTTAGAAAGTAGATGCTCTAATTAGTAATTGAAAGTAATTTCATAACAATTTTTCAAAAAATCGATTTTTCAGGAATTTTTAAATTTATACAAAATATCGGAAGAATCCCAATTAAGTTCAGCAGTTTATATCTCAAGAACTAAGTGAGATACTTTCAAATTGACGTCACTTTTAGAAAGTAGATGCTCTAATTAGTAATTGAATGTAATTTCATAACAGTTTTTCAAAAAATCGATTTTTCAGGAATTTTTTAATTTATACAAAATATCGGAAGAATCCCAATTAAGTTCGGCAGTTTATATCTCAAGAACTAAGTGAGATATTTTCAAACTGACTTCACTTTTAGAAAGTAGATGCTCCAATCAGTAATTGAAAGTAATTTCATAACAATTTTTCAAAAAATCGATTTTTCAGGAATTTTTAAATTTATACAAAATATCGGAAGAATCCCAATTAAGTTCAGCAGTTTATATCTCAAGAACTAAGTGAGATACTTTCAAATTGACGTCACTTTTAGAAAGTAGATGCTCTAATTAGTAATTGAATGTAATTTCATAACAGTTTTTCAAAAAATCGATTTTTCAGGAATTTTTTAATTTATACAAAATATCGGAAGAATCCCAATTAAGTTCGGCAGTTTATATCTCAAGAACTAAGTGAGATATTTTCAAACTGACTTCACTTTTAGAAAGTAGATGCTCCAATCAGTAATTGAAAGTAATTTCATAACAATTTTTCAAAAAATCGATTTTTCAGGAATTTTTAAATTTATACAAAATATCGGAAGAATCCCAATTAAGTTCAGCAGTTTATATCTCAAGAACTAAGTGAGATACTTTAAATTGACTTCACTTTTGAAAAGTAGATGCTCTAATTAGTAATTGAAAGTAATTTCATAACAATTTTTCAAAAAATCGATTTTTCAGAAATTTTTGAATTTATACAAAATATCGGAAGAATCCCAATTAAGTTCAGCAGTTTATATCTCAAGAATTAAGTGAGATATTTTCAAATTGACTTCACTTTTAGAAAGTAGATACTCTAATTAGTAATTGAAAGTAATTTCATAACAATTTTTCAAAAAATCGATTTTTCAGGAATTTTTGAATTTATACAAAATATCGGAAAAATCCCAATTAAGTTCGGCAGTTTATATGTCAAGAACTAAGTGAGATATTTTCAAATTGATTTCACTTTTAGAAAGTAGATGCTCTAATTAGTAGTTGAAAGTAATTTCATCACAATTTTTCAAGAAATCGATTTTCTAGGATTTTTTGAATTTATACAAAATATCGGAAGAATCCCAATTAAGTTCAGCAGTTTATATCTCAAGAACTGAGTGAGATACTTTAAATTGACTTCACTTTTGTAAAGTAGATGCTCTAATTAGTAATTGAAAGTAATTTCATAACAATTTTTCAAAAAATCGATTGTTCAGGAATTTTTAAATTTATACAAAATATCGGACGAATCCCAATTAAGTTCACCAGTTTATATCTCAAGAACTAAGTGAGATATTTTCAAATTGACTTCACTTTTAGAAAGTGGATGCTCCAATTAGTAATTGAAAGTAATTTCATAACAATTTTTCAAAAAAATCGATTGTTCAGGAATTTTTAAATTTATACAAAATTTCGGAAGAATCCTTATTAAGTTTAGCAGTTTATATCTCAAGAACTAAGTGAGATATTTTCAAATTGACTTGACTTTTAGAAAGTAGATGCTCTAATTAGTAATTGAAAGTAATTTCATAACAATTTTCCAAAAAATCGATTTTTTAGAAATTTTTGAATTTATACAAAATATCGGAAGAATCCCAATTAAGTTCAGCAGTTTATATCTCAAGAACTAAGTGAGATATTTTCAAATTGACTTCACTTTTAGAAAGTGGATGCTCCAATTAGTAATTGAAAGTAATTTCACAACAATTTTTCAAAAAAATCGATTGTTCAGGAATTTTTAAATTTATACAAATTTTCGGAAGAATCCTTATTAAGTTTAGCAGTTTATATCTCAAGAACTAAGTGAGATATTTTCAAATTGACTTCACTTTTAGAAAGTAGATGCTCTAATTAGTAATTGAAAGTAATTTCATAACAATTTTTCAAAAAATCGATTTTTCAGGAATTTTTAAATTTATACAAAATATCGGAAAAATCCAAATTAAGTTAAGCAGTTTATATCTCAAGAACTAAGTGAGATATTTTCAAATTGACTTCACTTTTGAAAAGTAGATGCTCTAATTAGTAATTGAAAGTAATTTCATAACAATTTTTCAAAAAATCGATTTTTCAGGAATTTTTGAATTTATACAAAATATGGAAGAATCCCAATTAAGTTCGGCAGTTTATATCTCAAGAACTAAGTGAGATATTTTCAAATTGACTTCACTTTTAGAAAGTAGATGCTGCAATTAGTAATTGAAAGTAATTTCATAACAATTTTTCAAAAAATCGATTTTTCACGAATATTTAAATTTATACAAAATATTATAAGAACTACGTGAGAAATTTTAAAATTGACTTCATTTTCGGAAGGTAGATGCTTCAATTAATAATTGAAAGTAATTTCGTAACAATTAAAAAAAAAAAAGATTTTGAAAGAATTTTTAAATTTATACAAAATATTAGAAAAATCTCAATTAAGTTCAGCGATGTCATTTGTGGTTAAAATTAGTTAAAATGTGAAAATATTAGGCCTTTTGTCTGTATGGTTATATCAGCTTAAAAATTTAACCCAAATATCGTTTGAGTCTTTGATATTTCAGAGTCTTTGGATTTTTATCTGTGAGATAACTTGAGATAGTAAGGCTCGTTACTACCATCTTCTGATTAAGATATCTAAGGAATTATTACCACGGTTACAGCTATTTTACGCTTTCTGATTGGCTAATTGATGGATTTATCTATAAGATAAATTTAACTAATAGATGATAGTAATGGACTTAACCCTCACTGCTACGTAACTCGTGACATCACCCCCCCTCCTTACTCTTCAAAACGCGTTTTTCAGTTTCTGGCCAACCTGGTACAATTACGGACCTTGTCTGAAATAAAATATTCAACAACAATTTTAATTATTGTTGCATTAGCAAGGTCCCGATCGTTCACTTTTTCTAAATTTCGATTTTTCGGAAAATGGTGGATATTTTTCTAAAAAAAAGTCATTTTCTTATTATGTTTCCTATCCTACTTGAAGCTGTAAAAAGTAAACAAAATAAAACTTTTCAAAAATGAACGATCAGGACTTTGCTAAGTATAAATTGTAAATTGTAATTTAAGTATTGAAAAATGCTACTTTTGGGAAATCGCGTTTGAAGTTTTAGAACACGACAACATGTAAAATCTTCAGACTTACAATTAATCCGCAATGTCTGGTCCGTACAGTTCGCCTTCCTCATCATGGAGAAATTCGCGAAGGATCACTTGCTCTTCTTGTTGTTGAATTCTAGCCCTCTTAGCCGCATCGTGTCCATTACTTTCAATACTCCCTTCTGACCTTCATTGAAGATTATAATAGCCAAATGAGTTGCGATTTCAACAATGCTCCTCCCGGAATGCAAATGTTTATGCGCGATCAACCAAATGCAACTATTTAAAGATTCATTGCTGGCGATTAGATTCATTGGGTATGAGCCCCTAAACATCGTTCCAGTAAATCATCTGAGGATAAAATAAATGACTTTTAAAACTGAAGGATTCAGAGGATCTCGCTTATGTTTAAATGTGGCTAAGGTGTCCTCCCCCTCTGCTTGACGCCACTTGCACCAACTATCTGAACCAGGTGGGCATAAAGTGTAGTTCGGATTTTCATTGGACGAGCTGCAACGAAAAGACGCGAAAATCGCATCTTTCATTTTTGTGATTGAATCTGAGTTTCTGCGAATCGCGAGGCCATAGAATTTGGTCAACTCGCCGATTGCTTAAAATTCCCTTTTCCGCCAATCCCTTTGTTATTTTTTTTAGCTTTTCGTAACCGTGTTCCTATCCGCTTTTCTACATTTTTCTACAAACCCTTTTACAGGCTTATTTCTGAGACTCTTTAGATTGAAAAAATGCAAAAACAAAAAAGATTTTTTGATACCGACAAGGTGTAAGTCCCACTTAAGATATGATGCGATAATGTTAAGGGTTCCGTAGCTTGAGAACTGCTAGATAATGAAATGTTTATTTACTCATAACTGATACATCCTGTATATCTCAATAATTTATTACAACTTATTTCATTTTAAAGATTTTTAACGTGTCGAAATGTGAACGAAGAGAAAACATCTTATCCGTCTTAACCAATAATCGAAATCGATTCAAATGTGGGCGGGAAATTAAAAAAAGGACAACAATCTGGGGCCTTAGGTAACTAATACATTATAAACTTAAATAATACATTAATAAATGAATTAATTTGATCAGGATAAGACTTCCACCGCCTGCACCCTGCGTAACACTCCCACCAAACGGTCCAATCGTCGAAGACGACTTAAGGGAGCGATGGCAGGGTAACCGACGGTTGCAATTCCTACCTACGCAACAGATCCAGTCCACCGCCCAACGAATCGTCCCTACAGATAACCAAATGTTGAACGTTATGAAAGGTTTGGCGTACCAACAAGATGGGAACGGAATTCAAAGCGAAACAGAATCGCCATGCCCCAGCCCGGATGAGAGTCCACTCGACACGAAACTGTTCAAAGTCGAGTACGGGGGCGGTTGCGCCAAACGAAGCGTTCCCTTCCCAAAAACAACAGCTTCGCTTAGTAAACAAAAGAAGCGGATGATTGCGCGTGATAAAATGTTAAGGCGACAACAGAGGAGGAAAAACGATGGAAAACGGAAGACGAGGACGTTAAGTTTTGGGGCAAGCGGAGAAAGCGGGGGGAAAAGAAGAGGGAATGAGGTGTTGCCTTTAACGCCCCCTACATCCGTTTCGGCGCCACCAACCCCCCCAGCGGGGTCTTCGTTATTCCTCGATTCAGACTTCGCCGAAATGGGGGTCCTATCAACATCGAAACGGGACAAAAAAAATTTGATCAGCAGTTTGGACACGCCTTGTGATACTTCCGGTGATGAGACGTCCTCGAAAAGTACTTTGGATTTGATTATTCCGCCCCCGAAAGATTTTGAAGGCAAAAACAACCCATTTTTAACCTTAATGAAAACGAGCGAAGCCGTCGGTAAAAAACGCCGGAGTAGAGATATAACACTCCCATTGCCTTTAACCGCGGTTATCCCCGTCGTTCGCACAATGAAACGTCAACTAAGCGAAAAAGATATATGTATCGGCCCAAACGGCGAAGTAAAACGACGCCGATTACGACGAAACCGAGCTGTAAACGCCGCCATCCCAATCTATCAAACCGCTTCAAAAACCGCCACCGTTCTCCCCGTACGCACGGACGCCAAAGAATGGGGCCAGCGCAACTTGCGATCCCTTAACAATCAACAGCAAACAACGACGACCCCTGCTGGAACCGGAAGTTCACCCCAATCGATGTCAAATTGCGTCGATTACGCTTTAAACGGCCGCCGACAGTTGCGGCAACGCCAACAAGACAGAACGAACGTCGAAAAGGATAAGATAACGTCGAATGCGTCATCGAATTCATCCACGCCAAAGCCGAGTCCCGTTAAACAGGAATCGGATATCAGTATGGACGATTTGAAGAGTTCGGTGAATAGTTATTTTGGGGCGGGGACGCGGATCGCCGCCGGCGAACGGTTCAATGTAAAAGCGAAGAGGATCGGGCCAACAGGGAAAATGGAATATTTGATTGAGTGGGAGGGACCTGGTAATGGAATGACTTGATTTCGAATTAAAATCGAATTTAAGTCCTTGTAATATAGTACCGAAAGTGATGCATTAGGTCATTACTTTTTTCTTTTTTGGTTAAAAAATATTAACGCATTACTTTCTCAGTTCCGATTAGAGAAACAAAAAAAAAATGAAAAAAGGATTTTTTAATTCTTGTTGGGCATTACTAGGTTCCTAATAATAGAGAAAACGTAAGAATGAAACAAATGAAAAGGAAAAAGGGGGTGAATGAGAAAAGTTGAGGAGATGAATTTGAATGAAGATTGTTGTGATATATTACTTGAAATCGCGCTTTGGAATTTTAGACGGTGAGTAGTAATTTTTTCGTTTCCGTTTTTTTATAATGGAATCACAAATCGTTGATTACTATTGACTACTAATCAGGATACACCATACAAGAAAAAAATATAAATAAAACCTGTTATATAGTTTTTTATACACAATGATAATAAAAACAAATTAAACGGCGTGCGAGTCAAATTAAACGAAAATAAAAACGTAGGATGATTTTAACAAACTTTATTCATTAATATCTTCGAAAATTTGATTTTTTTCTTTATTTAATGTTGGGTGGGTTTGGATTGAGTTGATCTACATTAATAAAAAATGAATTAAAATATCTCAAAATTCTAAATATTTTAAAGTAATAAGAAAGTAATCAAGTAAACGACGTTTACATCAAAATAATTTAACTACAATACAATAATACCCCGTACTTCCGCGGTAGGTGGGACTGAAGGATCCGTGTAACTTAAAATTGCTTAAGTCGAGGTCCATTTTTGCATATGACTACATACAACTTATGTTCAATTGGGAAAAGAGACTAAAGAAAACAATAATTTAGAAGAAAAATATTTAATAAAACGTTAGATAATACATGAAACAAATTATGTTATTATTGCTCATACATATTGCAAAAACGAAGTTATTTTGATGTTGAAGGCTTCATAAAATTTAACGAATCAAATCTTTTCATAACACGCTAATAAATGTTGTATTCCCCGTTTTATGGCAGATACGCGCTCTTCGTTGGAGTCAATTTTTTGTAAAATTTGTAATCTTTTCAATTAAGAGGGTAAAACTGTGTAACAGGCCCAAAAATATAGATTTTTAAGGATTTTTTTAAAGAAAAACAATTTGATGTAGCATGTATCTGTTGACTTACATATAAACTATAAATATGAAAACGTATGAAACACAAAAAAAAAATAAACTTATGATGTTCAACATCCAATGAAAGAGGTTTCAAAGTGGACGCTTCCACAAAATCAGTGCTGTGTTGTTGACAGTAAATTGGTTGACTGGTTCACCTAAAACCAAAAAGCGAAAAAAGTATAAATACTAAAGATGAGTATTTATAGTAAGTTGTTCAAATTAATTTGTTGAATTGATTTTTTGATTTGCTGTCAACGCGGTCGAAAAAAGTTGTTTATTAAAAAACGTATTTAAAGTTTCACTTTTAAATAATCTATAATTTGAAATGAAAAATTAACTTACCACTATTCAGCAATCCCTGGACCATATAGAAGCTCCTCATCGTCCATAATTTCGTCTTCATCGTCATAGTGCTCATGGGCACGCATATGGCCATCACGAGTATTTTGTCGTTCTTGTCGCTCGGCTTTGTTCACGCGCTCCTTGTTGATTTTATAGCAGTAATCGTATACACTTTGGCCAATCTCAACTCCCAAAAGGTCTAAAACATCCAGTAGAGCAACATGCCCATCATTAAATATTATTGTGCCCAGATTAGCATCAATTATTATAGATTAGCACATTTTTTCTACGGAATTAGAATTTTGACGTATTGCTAGACTGTAAGCTTTTTTATAAGTTTTGTAGTTAGTTTACCTTTACTGATTTTTTACAGTTTCGTACTCTCGTTCCCCTACGTTATAATATCTGGTGAAGTTTGCTCCACAATTTTGCTGTAGGTTTTTGAATCATCATCACCAATATAATTTATATGTTTCTCATTGTGTAACTCCTCAGATCTTGAAAAAATGTCTATCATTGCATCGGGTTCCATTTTACCTTCTCATGGTGTTCGAGCCAAATTCCATACTCTGGTAAATGAGATTTATTTTTCCACAAAGCACATACCTGACAGTATCCTGATTTGACACAGATATTGAGCACTGTCTTAGTGTAGTATCTTATGATTGTTACAACATCGTGTAAAGAACTAAAACCGCGTTTATGATGTTCAACATTCAACGAAAGAGGTTTCAAAGTGGACGCTTCCACAAAATCAGTGCTGTGGTGTTGACAGCAAATTGGCTGACTGGTTCATCTAAAACCAAAAAGCGAATAAAGTATAAATACTAAAGATGAGTATTTATAGTAAGTTGAATTCAAAAATTTTTAAAAATAAAGAAATTGTTGACAAATTAGGATATTGTGGAAAATTTTAGAAATTCTGTTATTAAAAAAAAAGAAACAAGTATAGAACAGTTTGATCAATTAAACAATGGCTGCGTACAATTGAAGACAAACGTTTTTCCTATAAAATGAAACTTTGTTCAAATTAATTTTTTGAATTGATTTTTTGATTTGCTGTCAACGCGGTCGAAAAAAGTTGTTCATTGAAAAACGTATTTAAAGTTTCACTTTTAAATAATCTATAATTTGAAATGAAAAATTAACTTACCACTATTCAACAATCCCTGGACCATATAGAAGCTCCTCATCGTCCATAATTTCGTCTTGATCGTCATAGTGCTCACGGGCACGCATACGGCCTTCACGAGTATTTTGTCGTTCTTGTCGCTCAGCTTTGTTCACGCGCTCCTTGTTGATTTTATAGCAGTAATCGTATATACTTTGGCCAATCTCAACTCCCAAAAGGTCTAAAACATCCAGTAGACCAACATGCCCATCATTAAATATTATTGTGCCCAGATTAGCAGCAATTATTATAGATTAGCACATTTTTTCTACGGAATTAGGATTTCGACGTATTGCTAGACTGTAAGCTTTTTTATAAGTTTTGTAGTTAGTTTACCTTTACTGATTTTTTACAGTTTCGTACTCTCGTTCCCATACGTTATAATATCTGGTGAAGTTTGCTCCACAATTTTGCTGTAGGTTTTTGAATTATCATCACCGATATAATTTATATATTTCTCATTGTGTAACTCCTCAGATCTTGAAAAAATTTCTATCATTGCATCGGGTTCCATTTTACCTTCTCATGGTGTTCCAGCCAAATTCCATACTCTGGTAAATGAGATTTATTTTTCCACAAAGCACATGCCTGACAGTATCCTGATTTGACACAGATATTGAGCACTGTCTTAGTGTAGTATCTTATGATTGTTACAACATCGTGTAAAGAACTAAAACCGCGTTTATGATGTTCAACATCCAATGAAAGAGGTTTCAAAATGGACGCTTCCACAAAATCAGTGCTGTGGGGTTGACAGCAAATTGGCTGACTGGTTCATCTAAAACCAAAAAGTGAAAAAAGTATAAATACTAAAGATGAAGTTATAAATAAACTGTACGTAGGGAATTCAAAAATTTTGAAAAATAAAGAAATTGTTGATAAATTAAGATATTGTGGAAAATTTAAGAAATTCTGTTATTAAAAAAAAAGAAACAAGTATAGAACAGTTTGATCAATTAAACAACGGCTACGTACAATTGAAGACAAACGTTTTTTCTATAAAACGAAACTTTGTTCAAATTAATTTGTTGATTTGATTTTTTGGTTTGCTATCAACGCAGTCGAAGAAAGTTGTTTATTCAAAAACGTATTTAAAGTTTCACTTTTAAATAATCTATAATTTGAAATGAAAAATTAACTTATCACTATTCAACAATCCCTGGACCATATAGAAGCTCCTCATCGTCCATAATTTCGTCTTGATCGTCATACTGCTCACGGGCACGCATACGGCCTTCACGAGTATTTTGTCGTTCTTGTCGCTCAGCTTTGTTCACGCGCTCCTTGTTGATTTTATAGCAGTAATCGTATATACTTTGGCCAATCTCAACTCCCAAAAGGTCTAAAACATCCAGTAGAGCAACATGCCCATCATTAAATATTATTGTGCCCAGATTAGCAGCAATTATTATAGATTAGCACATTTTTTCTACGGAATTAAAATTTTGACGTATTGCTAGACTGGAAGCTTTTTTATAAGTTTTGTAGTTAGTTTACCTTTACTGATTTTTTACAGTTTCGTACTCTCGTTCCCATACGTTATAATATCTGGTGAAGTATGCTCCACAATTTTGCTGTAGGTTTTTGAATCATCATCACCGATATAATTTAGATATTTCTCATTGTGTAACTCCTCAGATCTTCAAAAAGTTTCTATCATTGCATCGGGTTCCATTTTACCTTCTCATGGTGTTCCAGCCAAATTCCATACTCTGGTAAACGAGATTTATTTTTCCACAAAGCACATGCCTGACAGTATCCTGATTTGACACAGATATTGAGCACTTTCTTAGTGTAGTATCTTATGATTGTTACAACATCGTGTAAAGAACTAAAACCGCGTTTATGATGTTCAACATCCAATGAAAGAGGTTTCAAAATGGACGCTTCCACAAAATCAGTGCTGTGGGGTTGACAGCAAATTGGCTGACTGGTTCATTTAAAACCAAAAAGCGAATAAAGTGTAAATACTAAAGATGAAGTTATAAATAAACTGTACGTAGGGAATTCAAAAATTTTGAAAAATAAAAAAATTGTTGATAAATTAAGATATTGTGGAAAATTTAAGAAATTCTGTTATTAAAAAAAAAGAAATAAATATAGATCAGATTGATCAATTAAACAACGGGTACGTACAATTGAAGACGAACGTTTTTTTTATAAAATGAAACTTTGTTCAAATTAATTTGTTGAATTGATTTTTTGATTTGCTGTCAACGCGGTCGAAAAAAGTTGTTTATTGAAAAACGTATTTAAAGTTTCACTTTTAAATAATCTATAATTTGCAATGAAAAATTAACTTACCACTATTCAACAATCCCTGGACCATATAGAAGCTCCTCATCGTCCATAATTTCGTCTTGATCGTCATAGTGCTCATGGGCACGCATATGGCCTTCACGAGTATTTTGTCGTTCTTGTCGCTTGGCTTTGTTCACGCGCTCCTTGTTGATTTTATAGCAGTAATCGTATATACTTTGGCCAATCTCAACTCCCAAAAAGTCTAAAACATCCAGTAGAGCAACATACCCATCATTAAATATTATTGTGCCCAGATTAGCAGCAATTATTATAGATTAGCACATTTTTTCTACGGAATTAAAATTTTGACGTATTGCTAGACTGGAAGCTTTTTTATAAGTTTTGTAGTTAGTTTACCTTTACTGATTTTTTACAGTTTCGTACTCTCGTTCCCATACGTTATAATATCTGGTGAAGTATGCTCCACAATTTTGCTGTAGGTTTTTGAATCATCATCACCGATATAATTTAGATATTTCTCATTGTGTAACTCCTCAGATCTTCAAAAAGTTTCTATCATTGCATCGGGTTCCATTTTACCTTCTCATGGTGTTCCAGCCAAATTCCATACTCTGGTAAACGAGATTTATTTTTCCACAAAGCACATGCCTGACAGTATCCTGATTTGACACAGATATTGAGCACTTTCTTAGTGTAGTATCTTATGATTGTTACAACATCGTGTAAAGAACTAAAACCGCGTTTATGATGTTCAACATCCAATGAAAGAGGTTTCAAAATGGACGCTTCCACAAAATCAGTGCTGTGGGGTTGACAGCAAATTGGCTGACTGGTTCATTTAAAACCAAAAAGCGAATAAAGTGTAAATACTAAAGATGAAGTTATAAATAAACTGTACGTAGGGAATTCAAAAATTTTGAAAAATAAAAAAATTGTTGATAAATTAAGATATTGTGGAAAATTTAAGAAATTCTGTTATTAAAAAAAAAGAAATAAATATAGATCAGATTGATCAATTAAACAACGGGTACGTACAATTGAAGACGAACGTTTTTTTTATAAAATGAAACTTTGTTCAAATTAATTTGTTGAATTGATTTTTTGATTTGCTGTCAACGCGGTCGAAAAAAGTTGTTTATTGAAAAACGTATTTAAAGTTTCACTTTTAAATAATCTATAATTTGCAATGAAAAATTAACTTACCACTATTCAACAATCCCTGGACCATATAGAAGCTCCTCATCGTCCATAATTTCGTCTTGATCGTCATAGTGCTCATGGGCACGCATATGGCCTTCACGAGTATTTTGTCGTTCTTGTCGCTTGGCTTTGTTCACGCGCTCCTTGTTGATTTTATAGCAGTAATCGTATATACTTTGGCCAATCTCAACTCCCAAAAAGTCTAAAACATCCAGTAGAGCAACATACCCATCATTAAATATTATTGTGCCCAGATTAGCAGCAATTATTATAGATTAGCACATTTTTTCTACGGAATTAGGATTTTGACGTATTGCTAGACTGTAAGCTTTTTTATAAGTTTTGTAGTTAGTTTACCTTTACTGATTTTTTACAGTTTCGTACTCTCGTTCCCATACGTTATAATATCTGGTGAAGTATGCTCCACAATTTTGCTGTAGGTTTTTGAATCATCATCACCGATATAATTTAGATATTTCTCATTGTGTAACTCCTCAGATCTTCAAAAAGTTTCTATCATTGCATCGGGTTCCATTTTACCTTCTCATGGTGTTCCAGCCAAATTCCATACTCTAGTAAATGAGATTTATTTTTCCACAAAGCACATACCTGACAGTATCCTGATTTGACACAGATATTGAGCACTGTCTTAGTGTAGTATCTTATGATTGTTACAACATCGTGTAAAGAACTAAAACCGCGTTTACGATGTTCAACATCCAATGAAAGAGGTTTCAAAGTGGACGCTTCCACAAAATCAGTGCTGTGGGGTTGACAGCAAATTGGCTGACTGGTTCATCTAAAACCAAAAAGCGAAAAAAGTATAAATACTAAAGATGAAGTTATAAATAAACTGTACGTAGGGAATTCAAAAATTTTGAAAAATAAAGAAATTGTTGACAAATTAGGATATTGTGGAAAATTTTAGAAATTCTGGTATTAAAAAAAAAGAAACAAATATAGATCAGATTGATCAATTAAACAACGGGTACGTACAATTGAAGACAAACGTTTTTTCTATAAAATAAAACTTTGTTCAAATTAATTTGTTGAATTGATTTTTTGATTTGCTGTTAACGCAGTCGAAAAAAGTTGTTTATTCAAAAACGTATTTAAAGTTTCACTTTTAAATAATCTATAATTTGAAATGAAAAATTAACTTACCACTATTCACCAATCCCTGGACCATATAGAAGCTCCTCATCGTCCATAATTTCGTCTTGATCGTCATAGTGCTCACGGGCACGCATACGGCCTTTACGAGTATTTTGTCGTTCTTGTCGCTTGGCTTTGTTCACGCGCTCCTTGTTGATTTTATAGCAGTAATCGTATATACTTTGGCCAATCTCAACTCCCAAAAGGTCTAAAACATCCAGTAGAGCAACATGCCCATCATTAAATATTATTGTGCCCAGATTAGCAGCAATTATTATAGATTAGCACATTTTTTCTACGGAATTAGAATTTTGGTGTATTGCTAGACTGTAAGCTTTTTTATAAGTTTTGTAGTTAGTTTACCTTTACTGATTTTTTACAGTTTCGTACTCTCGTTCCCATACGTTATAATATCTGGTGAAGTATTCTCCACAATTTTGCTGCTGTAGGTTTTTGAATCATCATCACCGATATAATTTATATATTTCTCATTGTGTAACTCCTCAGATCTTGAAAAAATTTCTATCATTGTATCGGGTTCCATTTTACCTTCTCATGGTGTTCCAGCCAAATTCCATACTCTGGTAAATGAGATTTATTTTTCCACAAAGCACATGCCTGACAGTATCCTGATTTGACACAGATATTGAGCACTTTCTTAGTGTAGTATCTTATGATTGTTACAACATCGTGTAAAGAACTAAAACCGCGTTTATGATGTTCAACATCCAATGAAAGAGGTTTCAAAGTGGACGCTTCCACAAAATCAGTGCTGTGGGGTTGACAGCAAATTGGCTGACTGGTTCATCTAAAACCAAAAAGCGAATAAAGTATAAATACTAAAGATGAAGTTATAAATAAACTGTACGTAGGGAATTCAAAAATTTTGAAAAATAAAGAAATTGTTGACAAATTAAGATATTGTGGAAAATTTAAGAAATTCTGTTATTAAAAGAAAAGAAACAAGTATAGAACAGTTTGATCAATTAAACAACGGCTGCGTACAATTGAAGACAAACGTTTTTTCTATAAAATAAAACTTTGTTCAAATTAATTTGTTGAATTGATTTTTTGATTTGCTATCAACGCAGTCGAAGAAAGTTGTTTATTCAAAACGTATTTAAAGTTTCACTTTTAAATAATCTATAATTTGAAATGAAAAATTAACTTACCACTATTCAACAATCCCTGGACCATATAGAAGCTCCTCATCGTCCATAATTTCGTCTTGATCGTCATAGTGCTCATGGGAACGCATATGGCCTTCACAAGTATTTTGTCGTTCTTGTCGCTCGGCTTTGTTCACGCGCTCCTAAGTTTTGTAGTTAGTTTACCTTAACTGCCTAACCCCTTTACTGATTTTTTACAGTTTCGTACTCTCGTTCCCCTACGTTATAATATCTGGTGAAGTTTGCTCCACAATTTTGCTGTAGGTTTTTGAATCATCATCACCAATACAATTTATATATTTCTCATTGTGTAACTCCTCAGATCTTGAAAAAATTTCTATCATTGCATCGGGTCCATTTTACTTTCTCATGGTGTTCCAGCCAAATTCCATACTCTGGTAAATGAGATTTATTTTTCCACAAAGCACAAGCCTGACAGTATCCTGATTTGACACAAATATTGAGCACTTTCTTAGTGTAGTATCTGATGATTGTTACAACATCGTGTAAAGAACTAAAACCGCGTTTATGATGTTCAACATCCAATGAAAGAGGTTTCAAAGTGGACGCTTCCACAAAATCAGTATTGTGGGGGTTGACAGCAAATTGGCTGACTGGTTCATCTAAAACCAAAAAGCGAAAAAAGTATAAATACTAAAGATGAAGTTATAAATAAACTGTACGTAGGGAATTCAAAAATTTTGAAAAATAAAGAAATTGTTGACAAATTAGGATATTGTGGAAAATTTTAGAAATTCTGGTATTAAAAAAAAAGAAACAAATATAGATCAGATTGATCAATTAAACAACGGGTACGTACAATTGAAGACGAACGTTTTTTCTATAAAATAAAACTTTGTTCAAATTAATTTGTTGAATTGATTTTTTGATTTGCTGTTAACGCAGTCGAAAAAAGTTGTTTATTCAAAAACGTATTTAAAGTTTCACTTTTAAATAATCTATAATTTGAAATGAAAAATTAACTTACCACTATTCACCAATCCCTGGACCATATAGAAGCTCCTCATCGTCCATAATTTCGTCTTTATCGTCATAGTGCTCACGGGCACGCATACGGCCTTCACGAGTATTTTGTCGTTCTTGTCGCTTGGCTTTGTTCACGCGCTCCTTGTTGATTTTATAGCAGTAATCGTATATACTTTGGCCAATCTCAACTCCCAAAAGGTCTAAAACATCCAGTAGAGCAAGATGCCCATCATTAAATATTATTGTGACGTATTGCTAGACTGTAAGCTTTTTTATAAGTTTTGTAGTTAGTTTACCTTTGCCGCCTAAACCCTTGCGGATTTTTTACAGTTTCTTAGTCTTATTCCCATACGAATTTTTGTACATGTACGCATTCTTTTTTATGATATTTGGTGAAATATGCTCCACAATTTTGCTGTAGGTTTTTCATTCACCATCACCAATATAATTTATAAATTTCTCATTGTGTAACTCCTCAGATCTTAAAAAGATTTCTATCATTGCATCGGGTTCAATTTTACCTGCGGAGCCCGTGTGATTAGTGTCGCATTCCTTCTCATGGTGTTTTAGCCAAATTCCATACTCTGGTAAATGAGATTTATTTTTCCACAAAGCACATGCCTGACAGTATCCTGATTTGACATAGATATTGAGCACTTTCTTAGTGTAATATGTTAAGATTGTTACAACACCGGAAACAGTCGATCCATCAGCATTCACAATTTTCATTTGTCAATTTTACTTCCAATTCACCGGCTTTTTTTTATTGATAATTTTCTTATTTGTTCTGTGGCATTGCGAACTTGGCATACAATGGAAGAGAAAAATGATTTAAAAACTGGACATGGCAAATCCCGGAATGCGCAAAACTTTTCAACTAAACCTAGCCCAAGCAAATGTATTGCAAAAATAAATCGACGATTAACCTCGGAAACATTTCGGGCTTGAATTAACTTCCTGCGACACACACATTTGATACTTTATAATAATTTTAAATCAAAGCCCTCGTTTATTACCATCGAAAAATTAATCGTACGTTCCCTTCACATTCCTTACAATTTACATGTTGGCTTATACACGAAAAAATTGTAACAAAATTAATAAGAATGTAATTATATATGAAATAATTTTTTTGAAGAATCGGTTTGGAGGACCCGACATTCTTCGCTTTCTATCAGCTCTCCATGTTTGCTGCCCAATTTGGTGCCTTTTCCCTTTCTTATCCATAATAAACTTAGAATGCAAGTGGTGAATTGATGTACGACGCACTAAATTTCAAACGTAACTGAAAATTGATCGTTTCACTTCATCGAGAGAATTATTTAACACCGAATCCTACGAGATTATGGAATAAATGAATTATAATATAATATTACATTAAGATTAAATTATTACCTACGCAACAATGAACAAGTTTGAATACGAACACAACACTAAAACACTTACTTAGGTTTGCTTATCAGCGTTTGAAGCTGAGCGCGGTGGATACTTACTAACAAAACATTAAACGACTCTGTATCTCGTTTAATTTTTCGAATTTGGTGCTACATGTTGAAACAGATAATCTTAAGATGTGTATCTATTGAAATAAGTAATTAAAAAAATCGTTTTTTTAACTGTTCTACCCTTTTAAGTCGAGGCCTTTTCTCAAGTTAGTTCATCTTCTGACTTAACTAGCTCTTTTGCCACAATTATTTAAATAGGTTAATGCTATAATGAAACCTAAATTCTCAAAAGCTAATGGAATACAAAAATAAAAAAATCTATGATAATTCATTGTTGCAGAAAGTATTTGTTGGGACTTTGTTATATGTCGCCCTGCAGCGGAAAAATGTCTTTTACTGAAATAGCTGGTATACTTAAATAATATTTTTGGCTGTATTTGGATACAGATTCGTTATTTTTCCACCAAACAAATACATTTTCTGTTCTTCCAATTGCCTCTTTCTCAAGAAATGATTTATATTCAATGATTATGATTGTTTTCGTTTAAAATATTTTGTGCAATTAAGTTTTGCATTCATCTTCACTTTCACTTCTACTGTTATTTGAGCCCTCGTGTTCTTGAATTAGGTCTGTTTCCATTACTACAATGTCGCACTTCAAACGCTTCTTTTTTTATTTCACTGTAAACTTGCCCCCTTTCATGTGGTTCAACAACCTTTTAAACCTTGGATCAAGGACCATTGCTTTTACATGAACAGAGTTTTAGAAATTTTACTCTTTGTAATTTGTAGTCGTCTGGACTTGGCTGGAGTTTACTTTTTAATTTATGTGAAACATAAAGTACCTAGGAAATTGTGCAATACTTTTCTCCACAGAAAATTCTGTTAGCAATTTTTATCAAGTTTAATTAATTTCCACTACTCATCCTTCAGTTCTAAATGTATTTGTCACATCTTTTTGTTACCTTTGGGTCACTCAAAACAGCACAAATATATCATCGCAAAGTATTTAGTCGATCTAGCATACTGAAAGCTAAATCTGCTGAGAAGTAACTTGTTTTTAATATGTTGCCAATCCCGTTTCAGAATCAACGCCTTATTATCTACACCGTCTGTTATTCAGCTAGCTGAGTTGAAGAACTAAAGGCAAAAGGGCGGCATTGAACTCCTTTAGCATTTCGGGTAATGTTCGGGTGTCGGGTAATATCCGGGTATCGGGTTGGGAAATTATTTCGGGTACCTCGGGTTCCCGGATACTCATTGTTATTATTAGTCCGAACCTATCTCGTCACATCTATGAACACTGTGCGCACGCGCGAAGTAGTGGGGGAATTAGATAAAACCAGCATAACCCTTCATCTATAAAAGTTAATTTTTAACACCTTCAGTTTGGTAATTTTAAGATGTTTTAAGTACAGAGCTGCATTTTTTATTTTTTGTTGATCTTTGTATCAAAAAAACACGGTGGAACTTAACCCAACGTAAATTCAAGTCAAATTAAACCAACCCAAATCAAATCAACTCAATCCAAATCAAACCAACTCAACCCAAATGAAATAAATTCATCTTAAACCAAACAAAATGTTTTAATTGTAATAACAAAGTTATTATCTAAGAAAATAGATTAAGTTACAAGTTAAAGTTTGTTCCAATCATCGTATGGGGATTTGAAAAAAGCAAGGTTAATTATTATTAAAGTATTTAAGAAATATATTCAAATCACAAAAGCGACTTATTGATTGGTGGCTTAATTTTTGGAATTTTCGTTTATTTAGTTAACAGTTTATCAATTCAAATATCCAATTAATTAGCTTAATTAATTAACTAATGATTAACTCGTTCATTTATAAACGAAAATTTAAGTGGCTTATTTTAAGGTGTCTTATAAACGTTATTTTGTTATAATTTCGTTATAAGTTTGTTAAGAGCCTAAGGGAAAAAGAACGATTAAACAAAGAAAATCAGTAAATAAGTAAATAAATGAAGGTATTTAAAAAAGGATGCAAACGTTTTTGTAGGTAATTAATTTTTAATTTGGATGCAATTGCTGTAATCCTAAGCAATTTTCGCGAAACTGCCAAATAATCCAATATAATGAAAAACACTGCCACGGTTTTCTTATTTATTTAATTAAAAAAAAATAAATGTATAAAGAAATTAATTTTTATGAAATTTTTTGTTTGTAAAATAAAAAAAAACTAGTGTAATTTTATTTTTTAATTTATGGAAACTATTAACCTTATTCGACTGTCCTTTAGTGTTCATTGTTTAAAATAATCGACACCGCGTCAAAGTTATACAAAAAAATGATTTTGTCAAAGAAATCTAATTAATTAATTGCAAAAGAAAACGTAATAAGCGTATAAAATTGTTGTGATATACTATTTACTTTCGTTTTATTATTATTTTTTTTTTACAATAACCGTCGTAGTAAAAAAACGATTTTATTATTATTTATAACGAGAAGAGACTGACGTCTATCTGTAAACGAATAGACCGTTTTAACTTCGTTTTTACTTCACTTTATTCCCGTTGTTTATATTATATATATACTATATTTTTTTGCTTCATACTTCTTCAAAGAAAAATAATTAAAAAAATTAATGTTCTGTAAATATATCTATTATTTTATTGTGTTAGGTACCCAAAAAAAGGCAAACAAAGGATTGTTTTGAATCCAAATTTGTATTTTTATTGTCCGTTAAGTAAAAATAAAGCAAATCTCTGGTACAAAAATTTTTATTTGTCTTTGTTACCCATCCAATTTAACAAATTTCTGACAAATTATGAACTTAGTAGATTATCTATAAACGCTTTATCCGAAACATATTATAAAGTTTAATTTTCAACGGTAGTGAAAAAGATAAACCCGCAGGGGCCTGGTTTCTTTACCGGGTACGGGTGTAGCGAGCCCGCGGTACCCGAGCTGGAGGAGAATACCTCCTTAAAAAACTGGGGACCGTGTGATCCCGGACGGTGACACCCCATGAGCAGCCCGTGTGGAGACATGGGGGACACGGGATTAAGTGTTTAGTGTTATGTGTAGTGTGGTGTAAACGTTAACCTTTCGATACACGCACCGGACTCTCACTCCGGGTTCTGCACCCTCTATTGTTTAACAGAAAAGGCAACTTTTTTACCGACATAATTATCTCATTTTAGTGTTAAAAATTTCTTAGTGTACAACACAGTAAAATACGAATATGAATACGATAGCGAAGAAAAATACTGTTTGAAGGTGAAGACCGAACCTTTTCAAAAAATTTTGCAGACGGTAAGATGTTTTTTTCCGTTCAAAATGGCTTCTTATCTGATTAGAAGAAACGAGGAAGATAATGAAAGCTGTAGAACATAAATGCCCCGAAAAATGTGCAGCGTATTCAACGCGGGCATTTATTTGCCTATCGCAAATTTTATGATAATAAAAATTTTTTTAAAATTATTGTCTTAAAAAGAATACAAATTAAAGTCCCTAGATTTATAAAGTACCGCGGCTTCCAGAAGACTGTTACTGCTTCTAGAGGATTTAAAATACTTCCAGACGACTTATAATGCTTTCAGATAACTTGATATAGCATCTAGAAAACTTAAAATGTTTCCAGAAGACTTGATGTTGTTACCTCTAGATGATTTGATACTGTTTTAAGAAAACTTTATATTGCTTTCAGAAGACTTGAATTTCTAGACTGATATTTCTAGAAGACTTAAAATGACGAATTTACAGATGTCTTACAATGCATCCAGACGACTTACAATGCTTACAGATGACTTACAACGCTTTTAGAAGCCTTGATATTGCATCTAGAGGACTTGAAGTGTGTCCAGACGACCTACAATGCTTCCAAAGTACTTTATGTCGCTGTTAGAAGACTGAAGATGCTTCCAGAAGACTTGATATTGTAGCTAAGAAACTTGATATGGCTTCCAGAATACTACTTCCAGATGACTTACAATGTTTCCAGAAGACCTTATACTTACTTTTAGAAGACTTGAAATACTTCAAAATTACTTGAAATGCTTCCAAAAGACTGGATACTACTTCCAGAAGACTTGATACTGCTTCTAGATGTTTTAAAATGCCTCCTAAAGCTTTGATATAAGACTTTATACTGCTTCTAGACGATTTCAAATGCTTTCAGAAGACTTGAGAAGTTTCCAAAAGACTTGATACTGCTTCTAGAAAATTTTAATAATTAAGAATCGATACTGCTTCTAGATATTTTAAAATGCTTTCAAAAGATTAGATATAGCCCCTGTAAGACTTTATACTATTTCTGGAAGATTTGAAATGCTTTCAGAAGACTCGAGAAGATTCCAGAAGACTTGATACTGCTTCTAGATGTTTTAAAATGCTTCCTAAAGGCTTGATACTGTCCCTGTAAGACTTTATACTGCTTCCAGAAGATTTCAAATGCTTTCAGAAGACTTGAGAAGTTTCCAAAAGACTTGATACTGCTTCTAGAAGATTTTAATAATTAAGACATGATACTGCTTCTAGATATTTTAAAATGCTTCCAAAAGATTAGATATAGCCCCTGTAAGACTTTATACTGTTTCTGGAAGATTTGAAATGCTTTCAGAAGACTCGAGAAGATTCCAGAAGACTTGATACTACTTCTAGAAGATTTAAAATGGTTACAAAAGTCTCGATATTGGCTCAGCTAGGCTTAATATTGCTTCTAGAAGATCTAAATTGCTTCCAAAACATTTGGAATGCTAACAAAAGATTTGATATTGTTAGAATACTTAACATTGCGTCTATAAAGCTTGAAATGCTTCCAGAAAATTTATTTATTTGGTGCCAATCGTATTTTCATTGCAAATCTTTCTTAATGCTCCCAAACTTCTAAACCATAAATCTTCTTTCATGAAATCCCGGCATGAACCCGGAATATACTAGGACTGGACTGAAACTGAAATGTACAAGTATCTTAAAATTGAGATACCATTCCTAAGATGACTAATGACTAATTGTTAAGATTTCAAGGCATTAAAGATGGTATTTGCACCTCTTAGCGGTCATCTCAGAATCCTGAAAATAATTTCCTGTATTTTCTCTTAGCCATTTTAGTCATAAAGTTTTTTCCTGCAAGTCTGCTGTCAAATAATTTCCAGTATTTTCTCTTAGCCACGATTTTATGATTAATAAAATCTTTTCCTGCAAGTTTAACTATCGACTTACAGAGTCTTTTAGCAATTTGCAACCGCTGGTTCGGCGGACCGCAACCATTCAAGTTAACATTTTTTTTTAATATATCCGTTCTTGTCTACGAAAAAAGGACTTACTTTCGAAAATAAGTTTTGGTGGAAACAGCTAATAAAGGTAAATAGGTCATTTTATCAGTTTCTAGTTAGTTAATCCCTTTTTTCTGTATTTGCCGATGTTGAAGGACGTCAAAGTATTATTTCAGATCAGAATGTTGTCGTTGTTAATGGCGTTAGTTGCTAGTTTTAGATTTCTAAATATATAATACTACATATCTACATAGAAGTGAGTTTGTAAATATAATTATATTGGACATTTTATTACTGATTGCGCAAGTGAGGAATAATCTTGGGATTAAATGAGAACACAAGCTGAGTAACTCATCTCCACAAAGCTCGAAATCAAGTAGAGGATTATCAAAATTTATGTGGAAATACAGATAGCTCAAACGGTTCGTCGTTTTAACTACACTGAGGTCACTCTGGAAGTGCTGCCAATGAAACGGCAGATGAGCTAGTGCTAAAGCGTTTTTAGGACCAGAACCAGCAATTTGTGTAAGATTTACGATGCCCAAATAGAGGATTCGAAGAATTCTGCAGTTAACTGATTTATCTTTAGATCGTCAGTGGTACATCTAACACAATCTTCGTAGCTTCATAAGCGCCGGTTTTTGAAAATAAGTATGGGTGCTGGATAGTGAAAAAACTGAATTGGGAAAAGATTCAAACGACGAATGACTGTTCTCAAAACAAAAGTGATATGAAAAACGTCCATGTATCTGGCGCCTATGGTTAATTTGCAATAGAAATGCCTTATATCAACAGTGCTTACACCTTCACAAGCAATATTTGGTCTATAATTGAAATTTTTTGAACTTTTGAAATGAACATTTTGTATCCTAGCAGTATTTGGTATTTTGGAAGCAAAATCAAATTGTATTAACAATTTCGTGCCTTTTGCAATAAAAATGTCTTCTTTAAGACTTTGCATTTTCAAACATTTTTTTGCCAGTAGTTTTACAAACGGTATCAAGTCTTTTGGAATCATTTAAAATCTTCTAGAAATAGTATCAAGTCTTTCAGCTGCAGCATAAAATCTTGTGGAAGCAGTTCAAGCCTTCTGAAAGCTATGTTAAGGCTTCTAGAAGCATTATCAAGCCTTCCAGAGGTAGTATCAACATTTTTGAAAGCAGTTCAAGGCTCCTGGCAGCTTATCAAGTTTGTTTTAAGCAGTATCAGCCACCGCAGAAACGAAAGGTGAAGTTTAATAATGGTCTCGAATTGGGGGCGGAGCAAAACGTTTTTCTCACACATAAACTCCCTATTCGTACACCTGGTCACTGACATGCTGTCAAATCACCATTTTGGCTCGAATCGTTTGAATACATAGATATCATGAACCGTGGTACTTTAGTAATCTAGGGAGTTTAATACAAATCTCTTATTTGGCAAAGAAACCCGGACTCTGAGTCCGGTGCGAGCACTCACGTCAAAAAAAAATGCTCGTGTACTGGAGGGTTAAGTGTGTGTAAATGTATACCTGTCAATTGGTCTAAAATGGGGCGTAAGGTAGGCGCCAGACTGCTCCAACTATGGGGTAATGGAGAAATTACACGAAGCCTCGAATGGGCCAAACAGTGCCGCGGGCCACACGTGGGGAGCGGTCGACCCC
Source organism: Onthophagus sagittarius (assembly GCA_036711965.1). NCBI lineage: Eukaryota > Metazoa > Arthropoda > Insecta > Coleoptera > Scarabaeidae > Onthophagus > Onthophagus sagittarius. The sequence goes on along the minus strand of JASERS010000010.1, from coordinate 15,704,488 downwards.
ACGCGATTACCAAGACCAAACACCAGACGCAGCTAGGAAAAAGGTATTCGGAAATATACCAACTGTTGAGCAAATCTTCAGAAGAAGTAGTAAAATGGCGAGATAACCACCAGGCGCAATGCGATCTAAGTCATTAGAAACACCAGTAGAAACTAGAAAACTGGTTGATCTGACGTTTAAGGAAGAGGATAGGGAAGGCGAAGAGAAAAGGAAAATGGGGAAGTCACCAGAAAGGAAACCCAAAAGAACTAAAGAGGAAATAGAAAAGGGGAAGACACCGGTAATGTCGCGGGAGACCATGAAACCAAGCCCAAACGATATCGTAACAGATTTAATAAATAAGATGGATAAGCTGATGGGACTTATACAACAAAAGCCGCCTTGCTGCTGAATCATCTAATGTGTTTAACTTCAAACGTGCTAACTTTTCTGAGATTGATTTGTACCTATCTACTATTAACTGGGATACAGAGCTAAATACTCGCGAAATGGACCCTGCTGTTGACTTCTTTTATTACCATTTAAATGTTGCCATTCAAAAATTTACTCCGCTTAGGCGTAAAATCACCAGTAGTTTTCCTTTGTGGTTTTCACGGGATACTATCAGAGTGATCAAAGAAAAGCGAAGAGCTCATGTTAAGTGGAAACGGTATGGTAAACAAATAGACTACTTGTCCTTTTCATTACTGCGAGGGCGTTCCAAGTTTCTCATTCGGCGCGACTATGGGCAGTATGTTGGTGGTGTCGAGAGCAGTATTAAGGCTGATCCTAAATACTTTTGGTCTTATATTAAAAATAAGAGAGGTGCAGATACAATTCCCACACCTATGTCATTAAGTGGTATTATTGCCGGGGACCGTAAGGGTATCTGCTCGCTATTCGGAACATATTTCTCTTCCGTGTATATTTCGCCCTCTGTTAATCCACTTAATTCTGCTAACATTGGCCTTAATGATACTACATTTTTGGGTCCGATGCGCTTTGAGCAGTCTGAGGTTGTGGAGACACTTTCCTCCTTGAATATAAATAAAGGTCCGGGCACTGATGGAATCCCTCCTTTTCTAATAAAATCTTGTCTTGAATCTCTTTCTCTACCTCTTGTCATTTTATTTAATAAATCTTTAACGGAAGGTACGTTTCCCACTTTTTGGAAGCAAGCCTATATTTTGCCAATTTTTAAATCCGGTAGTCGTAACCTTATTTCTATCGCCCGATATCTATATTGCCTGTGTTTGGTAAGGTTTTGGAGAAACTGGTTTATACTAGACTTTTCTTTACTCTTAAATCCAAAATTGATACCAGACAACATGGTTTCTTTGCGAATCGGTCAGTGGAAAGCAACCTACTTGAATACACTAATTATATTTTAAAATCGTTTGACGAATATTGTCAAGTTGATTCAATTTACACAGATTTTAGCAAGGCTTTTGATCGTGTAGATCATAGCCTCCTTTTAACTAAACTTCAAGGTTTTGGTATCCATGGTGGGTTGCTCCGCTGGTTTGATTCATACTTGAGAGGTAGGAGCCAGATTGTCTCTGTTAATGAATACTGCTCTGACCCTATTACAGTTCCCTCTGGCGTTCCTCAAGGCAGCCACCTCGGTCCCTTGCTATTTAACATCTATATTAATGATATATTCAAGGTTGTGAAACATTGTGAATGTCTTATGTACGCTGATGATCTTAAGCTTTATCTGCGTGTTTCCTCTCCGTTGGACTGTTCAAAGCTGCAGACTGACCTCAGGATTTCTGACTTTTGCACTGAGAATTATTTGACTTTAAATTTATCTAAATGTAACGTTATTTCTTTTTCGAGAAGAAAGAGTACTCTTCATTACGATTACAGCGTCGCTGGCGAAAACTTAACACGCGTTTCCTTCATTAGAGATCTTGGTGTGACTCTCGATTACAAGCTTCTCTACGCTCAGCATATTGACAACATTGTTAATAAGGCTTGGCGTATGCTTGGCTTTATTATGAGATCCACTTCGTCCTTTACAAGCGTTGACGCTATCAAAAATTTGTATTTTGCCTATGTTTTCAGTGTTCTCAATTTTTGCACTGTAGTTTGGAATCCCCAATACCTTATTTATATCGATCGAATTGAGAAAATTCAATCTAGATTTGTGAAATATTTAAACTTTAAATCTTTCACACCTTGCATTAATTACGATTCGTCTTGCAGATCTTTTCGTTTAATGCCTCTTCGCCAGCGTCGTCTGTGTAATGACGCACTATTCTTCTACAAGGTCTTACACAATATGTGTGATTCCTCAGTTCTTTTGGAGTCGGTTAATATTCATGTTCCTCCCCGCCTACTTCGCTTTAATTTCTTGTTCTGTACGCTGATTCCGCGCACCAATGCTTTTCGGAACTCTCCTATGTTGCGAATGGCTCGCCTGACTGACAAACTTAATATTGATTTATTTCAGCACTCCTTTTTTACCTTCAGGCGATTAGTTCTTGATGCCGTCAGCGAATTACCTCCTACGTTTTGATAGCTCGAGACTCTTATTAATTGAAGTACTTTAATTTAGCCGTTATTTTTTATTAGTAGGCATTGTTTATTTTGTTTTAATGGTTTTTTAGTTTTGCTATGTTATTTTGTTTGTTTTATTTTATTATAATTTCTTTTTTCTTAATGACATTTAAGTCCACTGTTAAGTTTAATTTGATTTTTAATTGTTTAATTAAGGCAATTTTTGATTTCTTTTGTTACACGTTTTCTTTTTCTTTGTTATTATAATTTTTTTAGTGGTACAGAACTTTTGGGTTTGTCCTGTCTCTGTACCCGTAAAATGTAAATAAATAAATAAATAAATAAAATACAGTAGTCGAAATGAAGACCACAATAAAAGAACTAAAACCGTTAGTTAGGAAACTACAAAGAGCGCAAGCTGACCGTGAAAAATGATAGTAAATTTGACAAATTAGAGCGAAAGATAAAATCTCTAAAAGATGAGATCAAACAGATAAAGACGGAAAGCCGAAAACCGAACACCGCTAGAAGGGAAGTAGGATCGCAAATCGAGAATAGTAAGGGAAAAACGAAAAATCATTAAAGATCTGCAAGAGGATAAGTGCTACGGAGAATTCACAAAAATTAGAGACTTTGATTGGAGTGCTAGTGTTAAAAACAAAATATGTTTTTCTGTTTCAAAAATATGGTTTTCTCGTGGTACTATCAGAGTTCTTCGGGAGAAGATGAGAGCGCACAGTCGCTGGAAGAGGTATGGTAATCAAATTGATTACCTTACTTTTTCGGTTTTGAGCGGTAGGGCCAAATTTATGATTGATTTGGATCATGCCCACTATATCAGAAGTGTTGAGAGCGGTATTACTTTAAATCCTAAACATTTTTGGTCTTTTATACGTGATAAGAGGGGCGTTAACGTAAATAATTCCGTCGACGATGAGCTTCGAGGGGTACAGTTGCCGAGGATGGTGAGGAAATTTGCTCGCTATTCTCCAGATTTTTTTCCTCCGTGTTTATCACTCCCTCCAGTGATTTACCTAAGGCTGTTATCAATGATCCTCCTAGTCCCTTGGGTTCTTTGGAGTTTGGGATGGTCGAGGTGGAGGACGCGCTTAAGTCTATTAAAATTAGTGATACTTTATGTACTGATGGTATACCATCGATTTTTGCAAAGCAATGCTCACATTCACTTTCATTGCCTCTCAAAATTTTATTTAATAATTCTTTGCTACAGGGTACATTTCCTGATGTATGGAAGTGTGCCTACGTCCTCCCTATTCACAAGTCAGGGTCGTAGTGATGTCTCCAATTATCGTCCCATATCTATTTAGCCGATTTTTGGAAAAGTATTTGAAAAACTTATATATGCCCGCCTTTTCTTTGCAGTAAAATCTAAAATTGACCCGAGACAGCATGGCTTCTTTGCTGGTCGATCGGTGGAAAGCAATCTACTGGAGTACACACATTTGATCAACATTGTCAAGTCGACTCTATTTATACTGACTTTAGTAAGGCCTCTGATCGTGTTGATCATAGCTTATTATTATCCAAACTTCAAATCTTTGGTATTCATGGGAGGTTGCTTCAGTGGTTCTCCTCTTACCTAAAAGATAGAAGTCAAATAGTTTCTGTCAATGGTTTCCATTCTGTTACTACGCATATGGTGTACCTCAGGACAGTCACCTTGGACCATTACTATTTAATATTTACATAAATGATTTATTTGAGGTCATCCAACATTCATGTTGTTTGATGTATGCGGACGATCTTAAACTCTTTCTCCGTGTCTCTTCACCTCGCGACTGTTCTAGGCTTCAAAGTGATCTCTCTAACCTTTACGAGTATTGTCTTAAAAATCGTCTTACTCTAAACCTGTTCAAATGTAACGTCATATTTTTCTCTAAGAAATTGAGCACCTTACACTACAACTATTTGCTTGCAGACCAGACACTCATTAGTGTTTCGTCTGTAAAAGATTTGGGCGTCATTCTTGACACTAACTATTATTGTCGTAAACAAGGAAGAAATACATGAGAACTACAGGTTAAAAGATGTTATAAACAAAGAGGTACGCATAACCAACCTTAAAGGAAGGTTCTTTCGAAAAGAAAGAGAAAAGTAGTTACTATGGCTGATAAAGTAACAGCAATTAAATGTCTTGATGAAGGGTCATTATTAAAAGCAATAGCAACAGAATATGGTGTAGGCGTCAGTACAGTGTCTGAGTGGCGAAAAAATCGAAAAGAGATTGAAAAGTGGAATGGCATTCTAAACTCTCCTGCTCCAAACCGAGAAACTATGAAAATTAACACACATAACGAGATAGACAAAGCTCTGTATTTATGGTTCACTCAACAATGTTCACGCGGTATTCCATTATCTGGTCCTATTCTTAAACAAAATTTAATAGACGTTAATGAAAATATTCCAATAGCTGAGGCTCCCGAAAATTTTCAAGCAAGTGAAGGTTGGTTATCGAAGTGGAAAGCGCGTCATGGTGTTAGAAAATTTCGAATTTGTGGTGAGAAATTATCAGCGGACAATGTAGCTGTTGAGAGTTTAAAAAAAATTCAAGAAAATTATTGATAAAAATGAATACAGTCCCGATCAATTATATAATTGCGACGAAACTGGACTTTATTATAAATTGATATCGAGGAAAACATTGGCAGGAAAAAATGAAAGTTGTGCGCCTGGATATAAAAAATGTAAGACACGAGTGACGATTAATATGTATCGGAAAATCAGCAACTTATAGCATTTAAAAATTTACATCCAAATGTAATGCCAATGTATTACAAAAGCCGGAGAAGTGCTTGGATGAACTCATAATTATTTAAATGTTGGTCTTTTGAAGAATTTGTGCCAGCAAGCACTAAATTTTTGAAGAAATGTGGTCGAACAATTAAAGCTTCATTATTGATCGATAACGCTCCCTCACAATTTTCCGTAGAAGCTCTTAAATTCAATGACATCAAGGTGTTATTTTTACCACCAAATGTAACACCTTTACTCCAGTCAATGGATCAACGTGTTCTGGAAAATTTGAAAAGAAACTACCGAAAATGTTTCTTGCAGTTTATACTGGATAAGGTGGACGAAGGAGAAGATTTAAATGATTATCTAAAACAGATTAACTTTTTTGGTACGGAGTGGGATACAATTGTATCCCAAAGAATTGTTATTTCTGCTATTTAGTTTAAAGATTTTATTTTCTGTGCGCCAATTTTTTAAATTGTTTCTTATTAATTATTCAATTACTTTTTCTACAAAGTTTATTATTACGCCCAACACCTTACAAATTCAAACACAACCGATGCACGTAATACTGGATATTATGACGTGTCATGATCCGATTTGTGTAAAAATTGGTTCAACCAACTCTACCATAATACACCGCGCATACCACTTTTCTCAGTATACAACATTACCGGCTCATCACATCGGTGTAATCAGGTTTGTACATGTTCGTGCAGTTCGGTACTACAATATGTCGAGAAGAATAAAACTAGATTTTTCGAGAGAATGTAATATGGAGGCAGATGAAGAAAATGAAATTTTTTCGGATATTTCTGAAGTAGAAGATAATCTAGAAGATCAAAGCGATACTGTAAGCTCTTCAGAAGACGGGTGCAATTTTTCTAAATTTATGATATACATCAAATGCGTTTTTCTTACGTTGAATCAAGCTGTGACGAAAACAGTGATGATGATAACAACGAAAACGAAGAAGAAAGTGTTCAGTTCACGGCTAAGGATGGAACTAAATGAAATTCAATTCTACCAAAACCACGTCGCACAGTGAGCTGGATTAGGATGTTAGATGGACAAAATTATTTTATGTGTTCAACGGATATATTTGACATCTGAGAACATCAAAAAAGTGCTAACAAAATTCAACGTTAATTTTTTCGGTATTTAAATTGTTTCTTTTGATCTATTTCTTGATGTAGAAAAATGAGTGCATACATATTGAGTATTTGATATTAATATTACAATTAAATGCATTTTATCACAGTTAGTGTTAAAAATAATACAGATCTATGTCTCAAAATTCCGTCGCACTAAATCTGTTGAGTTCAAAAGAAGATTCAACATTAACTTTATACATTATTGGTCGTTTTGTTTTTAAACCGACGGAAATTCAAAATCGGAATCATCTTCCGATGATTCTGTGTTGCTACTCGAAATTGTCGGGCTTTTATTGGTATAATCCCGTGCTTTTTCTTCTTTTTGAAGCAGTTGTTGCGCTTCAGGATCAAGTTCTTTAGGGGGTATACCAGAAAATGATCTGAGGTTGGTTATTACAGGATCCGACGAAATAAGGAGCATGTGCAACAAATCTTCAGATGTGGTACTACGTGCTGTTTTTCTTGTGTGGTGCAGACGATATCTTTTAAAATCTTTATTTCTTGCTTCTTGAGCTTCTTCAGATAATTGCCCAATAGGCACAAGCGCGTGTTTTATAGCAAGAGACCCATGCACTAATATTTTATGCACAGTAGGTGGCATTCTGTACCAACCATACAAATCGACAAATAGTCGGGCGGTGTTAAAAGCAAATTCGTTATATTTCTTTTCATCTATGGGATATCCGCTGGAAATAACCTACCTCCGAAAAAAAGCAAAAGTTATTTTAAACGTTTTTTTTTTCAGACAAAATATACCTGAAGAAGCTGCAGCAGCTTCATCAGCATTTTTAAAAAATCTACGAGCCACATTCCCGGTATTTGACGTGCCACTTCCTTGCACCACTTTATCCACTTTGATGCCTATGGATTTCCACAAGGTTTCTTGTATTTCTTTTTTTCTTAAATCACACATTTTTGTTTCTTCTTCAGAAGTACCCCTCAAACTATATATTTTAATTTCTAATTTATAGGCTATATGGAGAATACACTCCAAGAATTTTATCCAAGCATGTAAAGTACTTAGTCCATATTCGAGGTTATCCGTGTTAACATTTCGGTTCCTTACTTGGTCTAAATTATTCATTTCTGTGGGTTTACAGCCACACAGATAACAAGTTTGGCTTGAGGTATCCGTAAGGACATTTATGACTTTAGTGTCAAGCATTGTTAAGACTAATTTAAAATGAATTTTAATTGGTATTCCTGCAAAAAAATATAATGAAACAAGAGGACCAAAAATAATTTTTATCCGTGTTACCGTTAACGAGATATTCTAATGGTTGAAGGGCGGCGATTTCTTCTTTCATTTTGTTTATCTCTTGTTTTGTTAAATTTTTGGTTTCTTTTGCAAAGAGAAACTTTATGGGACGACAATATCTAGTCGAGGAAGGATGTGGGTTTTCCCATTGAATCACTTTTTCTTGGGTACCATTTGCAATTGCAAGAAATTGAAGAGGCACTGCAGAAAACATAAAAATACTATTGTTGGAGTAAACTATTGCTTCCTCTTCATTTTCTTCCGAAACATTTGAGTCTTCTCTGTGAAACAATTGCATGTATTCATTAACACCAGAAGTTCCATCACATCCCCATTTAAATAAAAATTCGAACTTTTCAAATTGTTGAGCATATACTTCATCCACTGGAAAAATTAATGTTTCGAATAGGCGCTGGCACGTTAAATTTAATAGGCTTTGTAATTTTATTGAAGCGCCTAAAAGCCATATAGATTAAAATTATACATAAGTATTTAATTCGAATATGTTAATTGTAAAAATTACCGTTTTTCATATTTACTTTACCTAAGTTTGTAATATTTATGTCGTCGTTTGAAGGGTAACATCGTCGCTTAGCTACCCGAATTTTGTCATACGAAGGAAAAACATCAGCTTTTCGTTCCTTCATTGCTAATCTTGTAATTTTGTATGATTCTTTCGTAAGTCGACATTTAATCATATGTGCCAGAGCTTCATCTTCAGTAAAACGCACTACTTTATCTGTACCTTTTAAAGATTTTCGATAAACGTTCGAAATCTTAATAGGGGTATCATTTGAAGCTGTAGTAGCTTCCTCCAACAATTTTGCAGCAGCACGTTTTCCTTCTTTTTGCAGTGCCACTTTTGCCGCGAAATAAATTTGATTTGAAGGAGTTGTAGCACGCAGTTCTTCTGTTTTACGCCTTTTGGTGCGATCGGACGCTTCTGAGAAACTATGAGAAAGTTGAATAAAAGCAAGTAGAGTAAACAAACTACGGATTAAGGAAATCATTAGTGATTCTTTTACTTTGTTAACGGTCTACCGCTAGAAGACTTTATTTCGATATCTCCTCTTGTAGTGTTAAAGGCTCGGTCTAACCAACTTTGATGTTTAGCTTCGAAATAATCCAATCTATGTCTACATAGTATCAATTTAGATTTTAAATTTACCACAAAACTATGAATTCGACTATCCATCACAGGTCGAAGATTATTGTCCATTTTTAAGAGACTGTCTATATGTCCCAGTAAAAAATGTTCATTTTCTATTACTGATTTGGTCCAAAAAGATGATCTGTTGTCTTTCAAAACATTGTATAACATACGATTCGTAATTATAACTTCAGCAGTCATACTGAACTTGAATTATTTTTTTTACTCGTTACTACTCGTTATTACTCGTAGAGTGGTTAATTGTGGCTCTCAATTTTTTAGTATAGTAATTAATACTCTATATAAAAACGCTGTACAAAATTTGAAAGCGAACTTCGTCGAACTTTAAAAGTTATATTCTACAAAAATGTCACATTCATTTATTTTTAGAAAAAAACTGAGTGCACGAAATACGGGTGGTGTTCACTTACTTTTGGATATATTTTGATGATACTGGATGAAATTTGTTCTTGACAGTTGTAAAAACACACAGCACAAACTAATTGCAACGAAAAATTAACTACTTACTGAAAATAACACCTGTAAATATGACGCGTTACCGGTCTTAATGAGAGTGTACGACTTAAGTTAATTATTTTGTTTTGAAGGCAGCCTCACGGCAAAACAGTTTACTTGATCGGTTTAGGATATGTGCTGTTTAGGTAAATGGACTTTTCAGAAAGAGTTTATGTACTTGGAATTTCCAAATTTAAACTTTTGTTTTTTTGGTTTTGTCCAGCTAGAATCGTAATTCAGCCCACTGTGCGTCGTCGTTCAACTCGGGACATAGCGATTATCAAACCAGGCCTAAATGCGAAATTTGAAACCGTCAAAACCAGAAAGGTGGTCAATTTCACCGGGAATATAACACTAAGAATCTCGAAAAGAAAAGGACCTGGATTCCAACAGATAGAGGTGAAGTTTATGCTGTAATAGGCATTCTAATTACAATGGGGGCTTTAAATGCAAAAAGAGAACCAGTGAGATCCTTGTGGAGCAAGAATCCATTGTATTCTCGAGGAATATTTGCTATGTCTCGTGAAAGAATTCAGCATCTTAATTCGTTCAACTAGATTAGAACAACGAAATACAGACAAACTTGCGGCTATTAGAGAAGTTTTTGAATTATTTGTGACTAGTTGTTTGACAACCCAAATACTCATCTTAAGGTGGACGAATAACTTATTAGATTTAGGGACAGGTGTCCGTTTCGAGTGTATATAAAATCTAAACCAGCTAAGTACGGTATAAAAATATGGGCCCTTGTTGATGTGGAAAGTACGTATGCAATGAATTTGACTTTGAATTTGTGTTGTACTTGACTTGGTCTCATGCCTTGGTCGAGGTTATGGTATTACTACCGATAATTTCTTTACAAATATACCATTGTTGTGTGGTACACTTCGGCAAAAGAAAAGGGAAATTCCACCAGCATTATTGCCCAATAAAAAGAAACCAGAAAAATCCTCCGTTTTTGCTTTTACGAATAATATTACATTGACGTCTTACATACCGAAGAAAGGTAAATCAGTGATTGTACTCAGTACTGAACATCATGACAATAAAATAGGAAATGAAGATAATCATTTCAAACCGGACATTATAGAGCATTACAACAGATGTAAAGGTGTAGTAGATACAATGGATAAGATGGTAAATTAGTATTCAGCGAAAAGATGGTCCTTTGTATTATTCCAAAATATCTTGGACGTTGCAGCTGTAAATGCCTATATAAGTTAGACAACTAAAAATCCAGAGCTAAAAAGGAATGATTTCAGAAGAACATTTTTATTAGAACTTGGACAAGAACTCATAAAGCCTAATGCTGCTAAAAGACTACTGGACAAACGCTTATTAAGAAATTGCAGTTCCATCTTCATCGACATAATATACAAATGCATCCCACATGGGACTTCGTGAAATTTTAAACACTCCGTACCAGAAAGGTTAAAGATGTAATGTATTGGATTTCAAACGCTTGGAATAATGTGAAAGATTTTACTATACAAAAATCGTGGAACAAAATTGTTGATGTTAGGCTCGAAGAAGATGACGAAACTGAGGATGAAGAGAATTTTTATACACATGCGTCACATATAAAAGGACTTGAAGTAGTTACTCCTTAAGATATCAATGCTTGGATACGAAATGATAATGAAGAATTATCGAACTTAGACTTAATTAAACAACTGAGAGAAATGAGGGTTACATTGACAGTGAAGATAGTGATAATTCTGATGAAAATTTGACGGTAAATATCTCACATCGTAAAGGAATGGAAAGTTTAAACAAAGCATTGCTGTATGTATAGCAACAATAGGAATCTACAGCAACGAACGTTCTTTTAATTAAAAGATGGAGAGATATTGCTGCAAAAAAAGCAATTTCAGTGTAAAAATAAACAATTAACTATGGATTTCTTTCTTAATTCCTTAAATTAAACGAAGTAGTATGTATGAATTACGACTGTGATTCGAAAAAAAGTCAAATTTGAAAACTTGTCAATTTCAATTTTAAAAAATGGATGTAACGCTACATAAAAGATGCGCAAAATTAGTTTATGTAATCCCGGAGGGTTTGCGCGAATTAATGAGCGATATTAAAATTTAATCAAAAGTACTATAAGTTAAGGTAATTGTGGATGAGATAAAGATGCAAACGCAGGAAAGAAGTGGAATAGATGTCAAGAAGTAGAGTAGAAATCAAAAAATGCTCGTATTGTGGGTTAAAACATACAAAGAAAAGTGTGGAAAGCAGAATCATTTTGCATATGTTTGCTTACAAGCAGAAGATGGAAAAAAACTACAAGCGTTCATGAAGTGGTTTCATCAGCAACAGATGAAGAGAGGAAACACGAAAAAGGAAACAATGAAAAAGTGAAATTATTTAAGTAAGTTCTGAAAATTGAGAATTCTATAGAAGGCATAACACAAAATATGTTAAATCTTTTGGAAATCTATCCATCTCAAGTCTTCTAGAAATAGCATCAAGTAACCATTTAAAGTCTTTTGGAAGAAATATCAAGTCATTTAGAAGCTGTATCAAATCTTCTTGATGGTTTTCAAATCTTCTGGATGCTTTTTAAGTCTTCTGGATGCTTGTTAAGTCAAGTCTTCTGGAAGCGTTTTAAGTCATCTAGAAGCAATATCAAGTGTTCTAGAAGCAGTGCCAAGTCATCCAGGGGTAGTATCAATTCTTCTGAAAGCAGTTCAAGCCTTGTCGAAGCATTGCAAATCTTCTGATGCATTCCAGTATTGAAAAGCACTATCAAGTCTGCCAAAGGCAGTATCGCCTCTTCTGGCAGCAGTTTAAATCTTCTGAAAGTATTTTAAGTTTTGTAGACGCAGTATCAAGTCTCCTAAAAGCAGTATCAAAACTTGTGGAAACAATATCAAGTATTCTAGAAGCAGTATCAAGTCTTCCAGGGATAGTATCATGTCTTCTGGAAGTGTTTTAAGTCATCTAGAAGCAATATCAAGTGTTCTAGAAGTAGTGCCAAGTCATCCAGGGGTAGCATCAATTCTTTTGAAAGCAGTTCAAGCCTTGTCGAAGCATTTCAAATCTTCTGATGCATTCCAGTATTGAAAAGTACTATCAAGTCTGCCAAAGGCAGTATCGCCTCTTCTGGCAGCAGTTTAAATCTTCTGAAAGTATTTTAAGTCTTGTAAACGCAGTATCAAGTCTCCTAAAAGCAGTATTAAAACTTGTGGAAACAATATCAAGTATTCTAGAAGCAGTATCAAGTCTTCCAGGGATAGTATCAAGTCTTCTGGAAGTGTTTTAAGTCATCTAGGAGCAATATCAAGTGTTCTAGAAGCAGTGCCAAGTCATCCAGGGGTAGTATCAATTCTTCTGAAAGCAGTTCAAGCCTTAATTTAATTCCTTAAATTAAACGAAGTAGTATGTATGAATGACGACTGTGATTCGAAAAAAAGTCAAATTTGAAAACTTGTCAATTTCAATTTTTAAAAATGGATGTAACGCTACATAAAAGATGCGCAAAATTAGTTTATGTAATCCCGGAGGGTTTGCGCGAATTAATGAGCGATATTTCAAGAGAAGTTTGTATCCAATTTATTTACCTCTTTTAAATTAAAAATTAATTAGGTTCTTAGAAGCCAACCGGAACATTACTACGAATTTATAGCCGATTATCTTGATGCTTTGATGATCACAAGAGAAAACGCGAGAGTTGCTGCAAGATTGGTTGATAGCATCATTCAAATTGCAACGATGACCGTTGAATTACTACAACAAACCGGGATGAGTCGGGAAGAAGCCGATCGAATGGCGAATATCATTCAGGACGCTTTTAAGAGATATATGGCAATAAAACAAGAACCGATCGTTTATGCTAGTAAAATAATAATAATCTTAATTAATAAAGTAACTAAAAAATGAAAATTTAGCTGTTCAGGATGAAGAAGAAGAAGAGCACCAATTAATAATCGACATTCTCCATCAATTTGGGGATTATTTCGACCAAGATAACGCAGCGATTCCAATCATTCAACGAGCTTTCAGAGAATTTAAACTCCGTCACTTACGCGAACGACAAATGTTAACTGGAATAGTCGATTGGCGAGTTGCTGCAAGAAGTGCTATTTACCTTTACCGACACACCGGGGTCACTATGGAAGAAGCAAACCGCGCCGCAACTTTAATCAAAGCCGCTTACAAAGGTTATTACACCCGAAGAATTATGAGACGATTACTTGAAGAAGGACAAAGATTATACGACGAACAAGAAGAGATGGCCCAACAGGAACGCATGAAATCGCGTAGCGCGGAAGAATTCAGCGAAAGCGAAGAAGAGGAAGTTGAAGGTGAAGGCGTGGACGTTTCTGATCGACCATCGTTTGTCGCGATGGGGGTGTTACAAGATGTTTTGAAGAGAGTTGTTCCGGACGATCAAATTCAAACTGCACCTCCAGTTTCCGCAGTTGACGATATTTTATATGGGGAAGATGCGTTAACTACTGTGGCTACTTCTGAGGTTACAACGGAAGGTGGGGCTCCTTTAACAGAATCTGAAGGCGCGGAAACTGATGAGGGTGGTGAAGGGCAAGGTGGGGGAGAACCAGCTCAAGGAGATGAAGCACCAGTTGCCGCTGAAGGGGAAGCTCCAGCTCCAACTGAAGGAGAAGCTCCCGCTGAAGGAGAAGCGCCAGCTCCCGCTGAAGGAGAAGCGCCAGCTCCCGCTGAAGGAGAAGCTCCAGCTCCAACTGAAGGAGAAGCTCCCGCTCCAGCTGAAGGAGAAGCGCCAGCTCCCGCTGAAGGAGAAGCTCCAGCTCCAACTGAAGGAGAAGCTCCAGCTGAAGGGGAAGCTGCAGCTCCCGCTGAAGGAGAAGCAGCCCCTCCAGCGGAATGAAACCAAAATTTATAAAAAAATATTTTTATTTTATTCTAATAACCCTTTTACAAACAAATTTTTCTCCATCAATTCTTCTTTAATTTTCTTCAATTCATTCATCAGCTCATCGTCGCTTAAATTAGCTGCTTTCAATTTAATCTGAGCTAACGCTTCCTTAAGCAAATTATCACCTTCCTATCGATTCAAACTCAATTAATTTCTAATTAAATCAATATTAAACAACATTCTTACATTAATAACATTTCTTTTTAAAATCGGCTCATAATCGTTGATGTATTTCATCCCCTCCGCAAATTCCAGCTTTTTTTGGTGTTCAACAGCGTTCTAAATCATTTAAAATACTCGATTAATTCTTAATTAAAAATAAGCTACAAACCTGAATAACATCAAGAGGAAATTCGGCCATCCTAGCGCAATGAATCCCATAACTTTTATCGCAGGAGCCCTCTTTGACTTGATATAACGGGGTTATTGTGGTTTTTGTTACGACAGCCGATACGTGTAGGTTGAAAACGGTGGGGATGGTTTCGGAAAGTTGGGTTATTTCGTGGTAATGCGTGGCGAATAATGTGAATGATTGTATATCACGAGCTAAATGTCTTGAGGGAAATTTGTATTATGGGATAATGTTTTTAAGTTATTTAATACTTACTCTGCTATTGCCCAAGCTATTCCGCAACCGTCGTAAGTTGAGGTTCCTCTTCCTAACTCATCTATTATTACTAAAGAATTTTTTGTGGCGCTCTTAAAATAAAAAAATTAATTTGAAACACACACTGATATAACACTAAAATAAAAATAAATATAACACTGTAGAAGATTTTCGGAGTCACTGTCTGAGAGGTGAGAAATTCCAAGTTAGGGTGAAAATACTAAGTCAGTGTAGTAAAAGCTACAAAGGGTTTGGTCTTCTTAGACCATATTTTCTTTTTAATGACCTTTTAATTAATGATCTTAACTTGCTGTTTGTTGGCTTAGTTGTCTTGTTATAACTCAAAAATCATTTCATTTTTCATATTTCTATAAATATAGTCATATAAAAAATAAGCTTGGATAAATTTCATCGAATGAAATCGTCAAAAAAAATTAAATGAAAAGGATGATGAAAAAGATGTTGCTGTTATCTTAAACTTGCTTGGTCATGTTAGAAAAAAATCTGACAAAATCTATAAAAGCAGTAATAAAGAAGTTTGATAAATATTGTTCTCCAAAAAGAGATATAATCTTGGAAAAGTTTCTGTTACAACAGAATAATCATAATGGGTATTTGCAACAAAGACACTCACGAAAAATTACTTCATGTGAATGAAGTAATTTTGAAGATCTGTAAACATAACGAAAATTTAATCAAAAGTACTATAAGTTGAGGTAATTGTGGATGAGATAAAGAAGCAAACACAGGAAAGAAGTAGAATAGATGTCAAGAAGTAGAGTAGAAATCAAAAAATGCTCGTATTGTGGGTTAAAGCATACAAAGAGAAGTGTGGAAAGCAGAGCCATTTTGTAAATGTTTGTAAGTAGAAGATGGAAAAAACTGAAAGCGTTCATGAAGTGGTTTCATCAACAACAGATGAAGAGAGGAAACACGAAAAAGGAAACAATGAAAAAGTGAAATTATTAAGTAAGTTCTGAAAATTGAGAATTCTATAGAAGGCATAACACAAAATATGTTAAATCTTTTGGAAATCTATCCATCTCAAGTCTTCTAGAAATAGCATCAAGTAACCATTTAAAGTCTTTTGGAAGAAATATCAAGTCATTTAGAAGCTGTATCAAATCTTCTTGATGGTTTTCAAATCTTCTGGATGCTTTTTAAGTCTTCTGGAAGCGTCTTAAGTCATCTGGAAGCAATATGAAGTGTTCTAGAAACAGTGCCAAGTCATCCAGGGGTAGTATTAATTCTTCTGAAAGCAGTTCAAGCCTTGTCGAAGCATTTCAAATCTTCTGATGCATTCCAGCATTGAAAAGTACTATCAAGTCTGCCAAAGGCAGTATCGCCTCTTCTGGCAGCAGTTTAAATCTTCTGAAAGTATTTTAAGTCTTGTAGACGCAGTATCAAAACTTGTGGAAACAATATCAAATGTTCTAGAAGCAGTATCATGTCTTCCAGGGGCAGTATCAAGTCTTCTGGAAGCAGTTCAAATCTTCTCAAAGCATTTTAACTCTTCTAAAAGCATCTCAGTATTTTCGTAAGTCTTTTAAAACCAGTATCAAGTCTTCCAGAGGCAGTTCAAACCATTTCGTAGCATTTTAAATCTTCTGATAGCATTTCAAGACTTTTAAAATCAGTATCACATCTTCCAGGCAGCATCAAGTCTTTTGGAAGCAGTTTAAGTTTTTGAAAGCATTCGAAGGCTTATAGAAGCAGTATAAAGACTCGAGGAAGCAATATTAAGCTTTCTAGAAGCAATATTAAGTTTTCTAGAAGGAATATCAAGTTTTCCAGGGGCAGTGTCAAGTCTTCTGGAAGCAGTTCAAATCTTCTCAAAGTATTTTAACTCTTCTAAAAGCATCTCAGTATTTTCGTAAGTCTTTTAAAACCAGTATCAAGTCTTCCAGAGGCAGTTCAAACCTTTTCGTAGCATTTTAAATCTTCTGATAGCATTTCAAGACTTTTAAAATCAGTATCACATCTTCCAGGCAGCATCAAGTCTTTTGGAAGCAGTTTAAGTTTTTGAAAGCATTCGAAGGCTTATAGAAGCAGTATAAAGACTCGAGGAAGCAATATTAAGCTTTCTAGAAGCAATATTAAGTTTTCTAGAAGGAATATCAAGTTTTCCAGGGGCAGTGTCAAGTCTTCTGGAAGCAGTTCAAATCTTCTCAAAGCATTTTAACTCTTCTAAAAGCATCTCAGTATTTTCGTAAGTCTTTTAAAACCAGTATCAAGTCTTCCAGAGGCAGTTCAAACCTTTTCGTAGCATTTTAAATCTTCTGATAGCATTTCAAGACTTTTAAAATCAGTATCACATCTTCCAGGCAGCATCAAGTCTTTTGGAAGCAGTTTAAGTTTTTGAAAGCATTCGAAGTCTTATGGAAGCAGTATAAAGACTCAAGGAAGCAATATCAAGTTTTCTAGAAGGATTATAAAGTTTTCCAGGGGCAGTATCAAGTCTTCTGGAAGCAGTTCAAGTCTTCTCAAAGCATCTCAGTATCTTCGTAAGTCTTTTGAAACCAGTATCAAGTCTTCCAGAGGCAGTTCAAACCTTTTCGTAGCATTTTAAATCTTCTGATAGCATTTCAAGACTTTTAAAATCAGTATCACATCTTCCAGGCAGCATCAAGTCTTTTGGAAGCAGTTTAAGTTTTTGAAAGCATTCGAAGGCTTATAGAAGCAGTATAAAGACTCGAGGAAGCAATATTAAGCTTTCTAGAAGCAATATTAAGTTTTCTAGAAGGAATATCAAGTTTTCCAGGGGCAGTGTCAAGTCTTCTGGAAGCAGTTCAAATCTTCTCAAAGCATTTTAACTCTTCTAAAAGCATCTCAGTATTTTCGTAAGTCTTTTAAAACCAGTATCAAGTCTTCCAGAGGCAGTTCAAACCTTTTCGTAGCATTTTAAATCTTCTGATAGCATTTCAAGACTTTTAAAATCAGTATCACATCTTCCAGGCAGCATCAAGTCTTTTGGAAGCAGTTTAAGTTTTTGAAAGCATTCGAAGTCTTATGGAAGCAGTATAAAGACTCAAGGAAGCAATATCAAGTTTTCTAGAAGGATTATAAAGTTTTCCAGGGGCAGTATCAAGTCTTCTGGAAGCAGTTCAAGTCTTCTCAAAGCATCTCAGTATCTTCGTAAGTCTTTTGAAACCAGTATCAAGTCTTCCAGAGGCAGTTCAAACCTTTTCGTAACATTTTAAATCTTCTGATAGCATTCCAAGACTTTTAAAATCAGTATCACATCTTCCAGGCAGCATCATGTCTTTTGGAAGCAGTATCTAGAGTTGTGGAAGTAATATCAAGTTATTCAGAAGCAGTATCAAGCCTTTGAGGGGTAGTATTAAGTCTTCTGGAAGCAGTATCAAGACTTATAGAAGCAATATCAAGCAGCATCTAGAGTTATGGTAGTAATATCAAGTTATCCAGGAGCAGTATCAAGTCCTCGAGGGGCAGTATTAAGCCTTCTGGAAGCATTATCAAGACTTGTGGAAGCAATATTAACTCTTCTGGAAGTAGTTTAAGTCTTCTGACAGCATTTTATGTCTTTTGGAGGCAGTATCAAATCTCCTAGAAGCAGTATCTAGAGTTGTGGAAGTAATATCAAGGTATTCAGAAGCAGTATCAAGCCTTTGAGGGGTAGTATTAAGTCTTCTGGAAGCAGTATCAAGACTTATAGAAGCAATATCAAGCAGCATCTAGAGTTATGGTAGCAATATCAAGTTATCCAGGAGCAGTATCAAGTCTTTGAGGGGCACTATTAACCCTTCTGAAAGCATTATCAAGACTTGTAGAAGCAATATTAAGTCTTCTGGAAGCAGTTTAAGTCTTCTGACAGCATTTTAAGTCTTTTGGAGGCAGTATCAAGCATTAGAACGCTAGAACTAGCGAATTGGGAAGGAAAAGCGTATTCAAATGTACGTACAGACTCCACTACTGATAATTGATAGATATATCAATAGATATTATTTCTTAAAGCCTTAATTGCAATTTTTCTGAGAATAATGCTTAAGTTCTAATGAAAATATAAGCAAACATTGAGATAAGAAATAAATATGAAAGTTCTTAAATAAAAACGTTGACCTGAAAAAGTCAAACCCTTTGGAGGTTGTTCTATAGTGACCTAGGACTTTTGCCATGAATTGGAATGTCTCATCTCCCAGAATGGCTGTTACACTATGTAATTAAACGGAAACGGAATAGAACAAAAAGTATATTATAGAAGATAGATTTTGGCATTAAGACGATACCCCAAAGCAACATAAGCTAGGACAAAACGCTAATTATCTACATAGATGAGTCAAAAAAAGCTGGAGGTACTGAAGCGGGAATTTTCTGGCACGATCTCCAACTACACTAGGGTCGCATTGTATGAAGGCCAAAGCCTAAATCGCAAGAAGATGAGCTAGAAACTTTTAGAGAATACAATTTGAGTCATTCTTCACAAGACTATACAATTTTAGCTATTTTTTCATACATTGAAGATATGCCCCCATAGTGAAGAATATCTACTTGCCATTTTTGACAAGTAATGTATGACAAACTGACAAAAAAAATATGTGAAACAGTTTAGATGATTATTACTCATAATCAGAAAGAAAATGTAATCGGCGATGTATTGCAAAACGATGCCGGGTATATACCATCTACTGTACTCATTCATTTTATTTTTCTTCAATATTCTTCCTTGTCATTAACTTTTCAGCAACTTATTTGTACCCCAATTAAAGCGTGAAGAAATCCCATTGTAATAGAAAAAAGGATTAACCCAGGTAGCTTCCTTTTGTTCCCCAATTAAAGCGTGAAGTTTTTTATTTTGAGCTGTCAATCATTCTCCGAAAGAATGTTGAGTAGGTCAGTTTTGTTTACAAACATTAATTAGACCGTGAAGATTTCTTTTGACCCCAATTAAAGCGTGAAGAAACCCCCATTCTAATACAAAAAGGGTTAAAATAGGTAGCTTCATTTTATTCCCCAATTAAAGCGTGAAGTTTTTTATTTTGAGCTGTCAATCATCCTCCGAAAGAATGTTGAGTA
Source organism: Onthophagus sagittarius (assembly GCA_036711965.1). Lineage (NCBI taxonomy): Eukaryota > Metazoa > Arthropoda > Insecta > Coleoptera > Scarabaeidae > Onthophagus > Onthophagus sagittarius. The sequence goes on along the minus strand of JASERS010000010.1, from coordinate 15,684,631 downwards.
GGTCAGTTTTGTTTACAAACATTAATTAGACCGTGAAGATTTCTTTTGACCCCAATTAAAGCGTGAAGAAACCCCCATTCTAATACAAAAAAGGATTAAAACAGGTAGCTTCATTTTATTCCCCAATTAAAGCGTGAAGTTTTTTATTTTGAGCTGTCAATCATTCTCCGAAAGAATGTTGAGTAGGTCAGTTTTGTTTACAAACATTAATTAGACCGTGAAGATTTCTTTTGACCCCAATTAAAGCGTGAAGAAACCCCCATTCTAATACAAAAAGGGTTAAAACAGGTAGCTTCATTTTGTTCCCCATTTAAAGCGTGAAGTTTTTTATTTTGAGCTGTCAATCATCCTCCGAAAGAATGTTGAGTAGGTCAGTTTTGTTTACAAACATTAATTAGACCGTGAAGGTTTCTTTTGACCCCAATTAAAGCGTGAAGAAACCCCCGTTCTAATACAAAAAGGGTTAAAACAGGTAGCTTCATTTTGTTCCCCAATTAAAGCGTGAAGTTTATTATTTTGAACTGGCAATCATCCTCCGAAAGAATGTTGAGTAGGTCAGTTTTGTTTACAAACATTAATTAGACCGTGAAGATTTCTTTTGACCCCAATTAAAGCGTGAAGAAACCCCCATTCTAATACAAAAAAGGGTTAAAACAGGTAGCTTCATTTTGTTCCCCAATTAAAGCGTGAAGTTTTTTATTTTGAGCTGTCAATCATCCTCCGAAAGAATGTTGAGTAGGTCAGTTTTGTTTACAAACATTAATTAGACCGTGAAGATTTCTTTTGACCCCAATTAAAGCGTGAAGAAACCCCCATTCTAACACAAAAAAGGGTTAAAACGGTAGCTTCATTTTGTTCCCCATTTAAAGCGTGAACTTTTTTATTTTGAGTTGTCAATCATCCTCCGAAAGAATGTTGAATAGGTCAGTTTTGTTTACAAATATTAATTAGACCGTGAAGATTTCTTTTGACCCCAATTAAAGCGTGAAGAAACCCCCATTCTAATACAAAAAAGGGTTAAAACAGATAGCTTCATTTTGTTCCCCAATTAAAGCGTGAAGTTTTTTATTTTGAGCTGTCAATCATCCTCCGAAAGAATGTTGAGTAGGTCAGTTTTGTTTACAAACATTAAAGATTTCTTTTGTCCCCAATTAAAGCGTGAAGAAACTCCCATTCTAATACAAAAAAGGGTTAAAACAGATAGCTTCATTTTGTTCCCCAATTAAAGTGTGAAGCTTTTTATTTTGAGCTGTCAATCATCCTCCGAAAGAATGTTGAGTAGGTCAGTTTTGTTTACAAACATTAAAGATTTCTTTTGACCCCAATTAAAGCGTGAAGAAACCCCCATTCTAATACAAAAAGGGTTGAAACAGGTAGCTTCATTTTGTTCCCCAATTAAAGCGTGAAGTTTTTTATTTTGAGCTGTCAATCATTCTCCGAAAGAATGTTGAGTAGGTCAGTTTTGTTTACAAACATTAAAGATTTCTTTTGACCCCAATTAAAGCGTGAAGAAACCCCCATTCTAATACAAAAAGGGTTGAAACAGGTAGCTTCATTTTGTTCCCCAATTAAAGCGTGAAGTTTTTTATTTTGAGCTGTCAATCATTCTCCGAAAGAATGTTGAGTAGGTCAGTTTTGTTTACAAACATTAATTAGACCGTGAAGATTTCTTTTGACCCCAATTAAAGCGTGAAGTTTTTTATTTTGAGCTGTCAATCATTCTCCGAAAGAATGTTGAGTAGGTCAGTTTTGTTTACAAACATTAATTAGACCGTGAAGATTTCTTTTGACCCCAATTAAAGCGTGAAGTTTTTTATTTTGAGCTGTCAATCATTCTCCGAAAGAATGTTGAGTAGGTCAGTTTTGTTTACAAACATTAATTAGACCGTGAAGATTTCTTAAGACCCCAATTAAAACGTGAAGAAACCCCCATTCTAATACAAAAAAGGGTTAAAACAGGTAGCTTCATTTTGTTCCCCATTTAAAGCGTGAAGTTTTTTATTTTGAGCTGTCAATCATCCTCCGAAAGAATGTTGAGTAGGTCAGTTTTGTTTACAAACATTAAAGATTTCTTTTGTCCCCAATTAAAGCGTGAAGAAACCCCCATTCTAATACAAAAAAGGGTTAAAACAGATAGCTTCATTTTGTTCCCCAATTAAAGTGTGAAGCTTTTTATTTTGAGCTGTCAATCATCCTCCGAAAGAATGTGGAGTAGGTCAGCTTTGTTTACAAACATTAAAGATTTCTTTTGTCCCCAATTAAAGCGTGAAGAAACCCCCATTCTAATACAAAAAAGGGTTAAAACAGGTAGCTTCATTTTGTTCCCCATTTAAAGCGTGAAGTTTTTTATTTTGAGCTGTCAATCATCCTCCGAAAGAATGTTGAGTAGGTCAGTTTTGTTTACAAACATTAAAGATTTCTTTTGTCCCCAATTAAAGCGTGAAGAAACCCCCATTCTAATACAAAAAAGGGTTAAAACAGATAGCTTCATTTTGTTCCCCAATTAAAGTGTGAAGCTTTTTATTTTGAGCTGTCAATCATCCTCCGAAAGAATGTGGAGTAGGTCAGCTTTGTTTACAAACATTAAAGATTTCTTTTGTCCCCAATTAAAGCGTGAAGAAACCCCCATTCTAATACAAAAAAGGGTTAAAACAGATAGCTTCATTTTGTTCCCCAATTAAAGTGTGAAGCTTTTTATTTTGAGCTGTCAATCATCCTCCGAAAGAATGTGGAGTAGGTCAGCTTTGTTTACAAACATTAAAGATTTCTTTTGTCCCCAATTAAAGCGTGAAGAAACTCCCATTCTAATACAAAAAAGGGTTAAAACAGATAGCTTCATTTTGTTCCCCAATTAAAGTGTGAAGCTTTTTATTTTGAGCTGTCAATCATCCTCCGAAAGAATGTTGAGTAGGTCAGTTTTGTTTACAAACATTAAAGATTTCTTTTGTCCCCAATTGAAGCGTGAAGTTTTCTTTTGAGCTAACTAAATCATCTCCCTAAAGAATTTTAAGTCTGGAATCGGGAATCAGTGGGTTTTTCGAGAAGAGTTTCAAAACGGGAGTTTAGCATCTTGGTTTGGAGTTCGAGCTCTAAGGTGGTGTTCAGACAAAAGATATGCAATTTTGATATCCTACAATTAGTTCCAGAACTAACACTTGACCTAGAACTACAAACATTTGAGTTAAGACATATATCTAGTTCTAGGTCTAGTATTAATTCTGATTGGGTTGAGTTCAGTTCCGTCTTAAAAAAAAATACCCAAATATTTGTAGTTCTAGATCTATCGTTAGCTTCAGTGTTAGATTAACTCTAATTTATCTGTTATCAATTTAAGATTTTTGAATACTTGTATTAATCGAAGAGATGGTACCAATTCAAATATTAATACTTACTCTAACAATTCCCGAAGTTTCAACCATTTCCAACATAAACGTACTCAATCCTTTTAATTCGCAATCTTCAGCTCCAACTCGAGCTAAAATACAATCAACGAGAGAAATTTCGGCGTACTCACAAGGAACCAAACTTCCAATATGTGCCAATAAAACGCAAGCACCGATGCTCCGCATAAAAGTGCTTTTCCCCCCCATATTAGGACCGGTAATAATACTCAAAATTTTTTCGCCTTGTTTCAACTCAATATCATTCGGGATATAACAACAATCATCTTGTTTTTCTAAACAAGGATGTCTCGCTTTTAACAACTTTAAAATACCCGTTCCTTCGGGAGATAATTTCGGTTTAGCGTACGTTGTCGGGGCGGAAGTAGCTGAAATTGCGAATGATACTAAAACGTCCACTTGGGCCGTTAATAAATTCAAATTTCTTATTGAATCCGCATAACCCGAAGCGATGGTTAATATCTCGTCAACGACGTGTTTTTGTTGTTTCTCGTAAAGTTGATTGTTGCTTTGGTAGGTTTCGTTTAAATCGGATAATCGGTCGTTTGTAAATCTAACCCCGCCTTTAACCGCATCGATTATTCGATAATTTTTATTGTTGCGAAGGGCCGATTCCTCTTTCAACGTTATCCGGAAATAATAACCGTGTTGATCGTTACATTCCAATTTTAAAACTTTATCCATATCCAAACCTAAATCGTTGGAGGCTTTTTTAAACGCCCTTTGCATTTTTTCTTCGACCTCTAATTTTTTTTCGTTCAATTCTTTTAATTCGTCATCATAACTGGGTTTTATGAAAAATTCGCCTCGATCTATTAGATTGAAATCTAAGGTTTGTTCGATCATCGCTTGGTATTTTTCTAAATCTTTATAAACGTCCGTAATTGGATTGATTAACATCCCGGTTATGAATTTGTTATCGACGTTTTTTAAGGTGCTAAGCATCCCGGGGATGCTTTCAATGACTTGGTAAATTTTGTAACAATCTTGTAAAGTGGCCTTTTTATTCGATAATTTTTTTGCTAACATTAAAACGTCGGGGACTCGGGTTAAACAGCCGGAAGATAAAATTGATCGAGCCTCGGCGTTTTTAACTAAAGCTTCGACAACTTCTAATCGCTCATTAATGATGTTAATATCTCTTAGTGGTTGTTTAATCCATTGCTCTAACAACCTGCGCCCTTGGGATGTTGAGCAATTATCCAAGACATCGAAGATGCTGTCGGATTTACTTCGCGCGGATGTTGACGGTTTTGGGAACAAATTTAACGCGTTTAAAGCTGCGGTATCTAATCGCACGAATCGGTGAATATCCGCCGTTGATATTTTGTATTGATTAAAATTGTTTTCATCCCCTGTTAAATTTAAGTACTTAATCCCAGCTTGTAAGCTACCTAAGGCGTGTTTTAAATCAACCGAAGGTAAAGCCATGCAATTTCTTTGTTGGCCTTCATTAAAAAAAAGTAACCTATTCAAATCTTGTTCGATTTCGTCCCCGGAAAATTCATTCTTTTTTAATCGAACAACCAAAATGTTGCAACGATCAAGAATTTTTTTTAACGACGCCAATTCCGGGGATTCCCCCTGAGGTATTAAACACTCCTTCGGGCCAATTTGCGCGATTAACGCGTCGAGTTCAGTATGGAACTCATTGTCGAGAAATTCGGTTAAAAAAAACGTCGATTCCGTCGTGTTTATGCAAGCTACGCCTAAATTATTCCCCTTAATGTTTTTAATGCACATTATTGTCGAATTAAAAACGGTATCTCCGGAATTATCGAACAAAATATCTTCGAATTGGCTCAAATTCCCTGGGGAACCTTTATATTCTAACGACCAAGCGTTTTGGCGGCTTTGCGATGATGGTTTTGTGTAAACTTCAACTCGGTATTGTTTAACGAGAAGTAATTCTTTGATGAATTTCTCGAAATTTCCTCTGCTTAAAACCAAGTAACTCAATTTTGGCTCCAAACCCATGTATTTTATTATTTTATTCCCGAAAATCGTTTCTGAGGCTAATTTTGCGTCGTTTTCATGGACCGTGTAGTAATCGGAGTGATTAAAGAATCGTACAGTAGCCGAGATATTCTAAAAAAAAATAATAAAATAATTAATAATAATTAAAAGAATTGTTTTTGTGGATCAAGGAAAAGTCTTGATAATGACCCCATTTTTTATTTTTAAATCCGCCTGTTAAGATTACCAAATTTTTGGGGTATTTCCAATTTAAATTGTTCGAAGAATATTGTCTTTAATTTGTTGTTAAACATAAAACCCACTTGTTAAGGATAAATTCATTCATAAAGATGATCGAATTTGTTTACGACATTTCTATGTATTATTCGTTATGAGTAATAGAGGTGGCTTGAAAGTGTAAAAGTCATAAATAAATCAGATGGGAAGATTATTTCTGTTGATTACGTAATCGTTTTTGAAACGTGACTTAAAAAGTAATATTCTTGAATGAAGATTTTTTATAAGAATCTTTTAACAATAACCACACGAACTTAAAAAAAATTAAAATGAATGATTTTTAAAAATTATTTTGAATAATATAATTCAAATTTAGATGAATTTGCATTCAAAATAATGAACAAATTAGTTTAAAAAGTAAATAAATTTAAGTTTCGGGATACACAGAAATTCAAGTTTTGTTGGGGTAATTTGTTGAATTTAATGTCATTTTGATTAAATATCACTCACATTCGTTCATTTAATGAGTTTTGAAGAAAATGAGGCGAAATATCTTGAGTATACAATGAAGAAAACGAATATATCTTATTTAGAAACAAAGAGAATGAAGTAGACAAAAATGTGTAACGAAGAAAATTATGAAAATGAAAAATATGACTCAAAGATGATTCGTTTACTCCAAAAAATGCAATTATAAATACCAAATATTATATGCAATTACCAAAACTGACAAAAAAAGTTAAGAAATTCTTTTGAAATTGGCTAAATATATTCGATGTCATAGATAATCTGAAAATTGGTAGATCAAAGATCCTGGTAAAGGTGTCTAAATGCGTCAACGATAATGTCAAAACTGACAGAAAATATTGGAAAATACTTTTAAAATTGTCTAAACACATTTAATGTCATAAACAATCCCACAAGTTGATAGCAAACGTTAAAAAAATTCTTCTGAAGTTATCTAAATTCATTTGATGTCACAGACGATGTCGAAATTAGTAAAAAATGTAAGAAATTTTGATTTGAAACTGTCTGCATGACTATAATACCATAAATAATTTCCAAAACTGACAAAAAATGTTGGAAAATTAAATTGAAATTGTCTAAATACATTTGATGTCATAAATAATCTCCAAAATTGGCAGAAGACGTTAGAAAGATTCTGGTAAAGTTGTCTAAACGCATCTGATATTAACGATAATGTCAAAATACACAGAAAGTGTTGGAAAATTCTTTTAAAATTGTCTAAACACATTTAATGTCATAAACAATCCCACAAGTTGATAGCAAACGTTAGAAAAATTCTTCTGAAGTTATCTAAATTCATTTGATGTCACAGACGATGTCGAAATTAGTAAAAAATGTAAGAAATTTTGATTTGAAACTGTCTGCATGACTATAATACCATAAATAATTTCCAAAACTGACAAAAAATGTTGGAAAATTAAATTGAAATTGTCTAAATACATTTGATGTCATAAATAATCACCAAAATTGGCAGAAGACGTTAGAAAGATTCTGGTAAAGTTGTCTAAACGCATCTGATATTAACGATAATGTCAAAATACACAGAAAGTGTTGGAAAATTCTTTTAAAATTGTCTAAATACATTTAATGTCATAAACAATCCCACAAGTTGATAGCAAACGTTAGAAAAATTCTTCTGAAGTTATCTAAATTCATTTGATGTCACAGACGATGTCGAAATTAGTAAAAAATGTAAGAAATTTTGATTTGAAACTGTCTGCATGACTATAATACCATAAATAATTTCCAAAACTGACAAAAAATGTTGGAAAATTAAATTGAAATTGTCTAAATACATTTGATGTCATAAATAATCTCCAAAATTGGCAGAAGACGTTAGAAAGATTCTGGTAAAGTTGTCTAAACGCATCTGATATTAACGATAATATCAAAATACACAGAAAGTGTTGGAAAATACTTTTAAAATTGTCTAAACACATTTAATGTCATAAACAATCCCACAAGTTGATAGCAAACGTTAGAAAAATTCTTCCGAAGTTATCTAAATTCATTTGATGTCACAGACGATGTCGAAATTAGTAAAAAATGTAAGAAATTTTGATTTGAAACTGTCTGCATGACTATAATACCATAAATAATTTCCAAAACTGACAAAAAATGTTGGAAAATTAAATTGAAATTGTCTAAATACATTTGATGTCATAAATAATCTCCAAAATTGGCAGAAGACGTTAGAAAGATTCTGGTAAAGTTGCCTAAACGCATCTGATATTAACGATAATGTCAAAATACACAGAAAGTGTTGGAAAATTCTTTTAAAATTGTCTAAACACATTTAATGTCATAAACAATCCCACAAGTTGATAGCAAACGTTAGAAAAATTCTTCTGAAGTTATCTAAATTCATTTGATGTCACAGACGATGTCGAAATTAGTAAAAAATGTAAGAAATTTTGATTTGAAACTGTCTGCATGACTATAATACCATAAATAATTTCCAAAACTGACAAAAAATGTTGGAAAATTAAATTGAAATTGTCTAAATACATTTGATGTCATAAATAATCTCCAAAATTGGCAGAAGACGTTAGAAAGATTCTGGTAAAGTTGTCTAAACGCATCTGATATTAACGATAATATCAAAATACACAGAAAGTGTTGGAAAATACTTTTAAAATTGTCTAAACACATTTAATGTCATAAACAATCCCACAAGTTGATAGCAAACGTTAGAAAAATTCTTCTGAAGTTATCTAAATTCATTTGATGTCACAGACGATGTCGAAATTAGTAAAAAATGTAAGAAATTTTGATTTGAAACTGTCTGCATGACTATAATACCATAAATAATTTCCAAAACTGACAAAAAATGTTGGAAAATTAAATTGAAATTGTCTAAATACATTTGATGTCATAAATAATCTCCAAAATTGGCAGAAGACGTTAGAAAGATTCTGGTAAAGTTGTCTAAACGCATCTGATATTAACGATAATATCAAAATACACAGAAAGTGTTGGAAAATACTTTTAAAATTGTCTAAACACATTTAATGTCATAAACAATCCCACAAGTTGATAGCAAACGTTAGAAAAATTCTTCTGAAGTTATCTAAATTCATTTGATGTCACAGACGATGTCGAAATTAGTAAAAAATGTAAGAAATTTTGATTTGAAACTGTCTGCATGACTATAATACCATAAATAATTTCCAAAACTGACAAAAAATGTTGGAAAATTAAATTGAAATTGTCTAAATACATTTGATGTCATAAATAATCTCCAAAATTGGCAGAAGACGTTAGAAAGATTCTGGTAAAGTTGTCTAAACGCATCTGATATTAACGATAATATCAAAATACACAGAAAGTGTTGGAAAATACTTTTAAAATTGTCTAAACACATTTAATGTCATAAACAATCCCACAAGTTGATAGCAAACGTTAGAAAAATTCTTCTGAAGTTATCTAAATTCATTTGATGTCACAGACGATGTCGAAATTAGTAAAAAATGTAAGAAATTTTGATTTGAAACTGTCTGCATGACTATAATACCATAAATAATTTCCAAAACTGACAAAAAATGTTGGAAAATTAAATTGAAATTGTCTAAATACATTTGATGTCATAAATAATCTCCAAAATTGGCAGAAGACGTTAGAAAGATTCTGGTAAAGTTGTCTAAACGCATCTGATATTAACGATAATATCAAAATACACAGAAAGTGTTGGAAAATACTTTTAAAATTGTCTAAACACATTTAATGTCATAAACAATCCCACAAGTTGATAGCAAACGTTAGAAAAATTCTTCTGAAGTTATCTAAATTCATTTGATGTCACAGACGATGTCGAAATTAGTAAAAAATGTAAGAAATTTTGATTTGAAACTGTCTGCATGACTATAATACCATAAATAATTTCCAAAACTGACAAAAAATGTTGGAAAATTAAATTGAAATTGTCTAAATACATTTGATGTCATAAATAATCTCCAAAATTGGCAGAAGACGTTAGAAAGATTCTGGTAAAGTTGTCTAAACGCATCTGATATTAACGATAATGTCAAAATACACAGAAAGTGTTGGAAAATTCTTTTAAAATTGTCTAAACACATTTAATGTCATAAACAATCCCACAAGTTGATAGCAAACGTTAGAAAAATTCTTCTGAAGTTATCTAAATTCATTTGATGTCACAGACGATGTCGAAATTAGTAAAAAATGTAAGAAATTTTGATTTGAAACTGTCTGCATGACAATAATACCATAAATAATTTCCAAAACTGACAAAAAATGTTGGAAAATTAAATTGAAATTGTCTAAATACATTTGATGTCATAAATAATCTCCAAAATTGGCAGAAGACGTTAGAAAGATTCTGGTAAAGTTGTCTAAACGCATCTGATATTAACGATAATGTCAAAATACACAGAAAGTGTTGGAAAATTCTTTTAAAATTGTCTAAATACATTTAATGTCATAAACAATCCCACAAGTTGATAGCAAACGTTAGAAAAATTCTTCTGAAGTTATCTAAATTCATTTGATGTCACAGAGGATGTCGAAATTAGTAAAAAATGTAAGAAATTTTGATTTGAAACTGTCTGCATGACTATAATACCATAAATAATTTCCAAAACTGACAAAAAATGTTGGAAAATTAAATTGAAATTGTCTAAATACATTTGATGTCATAAATAATCTCCAAAATTGGCAGAAGACGTTAGAAAGATTCTGGTAAAGTTGTCTAAACGCATCTGATATTAACGATAATGTCAAAATACACAGAAAGTGTTGGAAAATTCTTTTAAAATTGTCTAAACACATTTAATGTCATAAACAATCCCACAAGTTGATAGCAAACGTTAGAAAAATTCTTCTGAAGTTATCTAAATTCATTTGATGTCACAGACGATGTCGAAATTAGTAAAAAATGTAAGAAATTTTGATTTGAAACTGTCTGCATGACAATAATACCATAAATAATTTCCAAAACTGACAAAAAATGTTGGAAAATTAAATTGAAATTGTCTAAATACATTTGATGTCATAAATAATCTCCAAAATTGGCAGAAGACGTTAGAAAGATTCTGGTAAAGTTGTCTAAACGCATCTGATATTAACGATAATGTCAAAATACACAGAAAGTGTTGGAAAATTCTTTTAAAATTGTCTAAACACATTTAATGTCATAAACAATCCCACAAGTTGATAGCAAACGTTAGAAAAATTCTTCTGAAGTTATCTAAATTCATTTGATGTCACAGACGATGTCGAAATTAGTAAAAAATGTAAGAAATTTTGATTTGAAACTGTCTGCATGACAATAATACCATAAATAATTTCCAAAACTGACAAAAAATGTTGGAAAATTAAATTGAAATTGTCTAAATACATTTGATGTCATAAATAATCTCCAAAATTGGCAGAAGACGTTAGAAAGATTCTGGTAAAGTTGTCTAAACGCATCTGATATTAACGATAATATCAAAATACACAGAAAGTGTTGGAAAATACTTTTAAAATTGTCTAAACACATTTAATGTCATAAACAATCCCACAAGTTGATAGCAAACGTTAGAAAAATTCTTCCGAAGTTATCTAAGTTCATTTGATGTCACAGACGATGTCGAAATTAGTAAAAAATGTAAGAAATTTTGATTTGAAACTGTCTGCATGACTATAATACCATAAATAATTTCCAAAACTGACAAAAAATGTTGGAAAATTAAATTGAAATTGTCTAAATACATTTGATGTCATAAATAATCTCCAAAATTGGCAGAAGACGTTAGAAAGATTCTGGTAAAGTTGCCTAAACGCATCTGATATTAACGATAATGTCAAAATACACAGAAAGTGTTGGAAAATTCTTTTAAAATTGTCTAAATACATTTAATGTCATAAAAAATCTCAAAACTTGACAGAAAACTTTAGAAAAATTCTTTTTAAGTTATATAAATTCATTTGGTGTCATAGACGATGTTGAAATTAGCAGAAAATGCGAGAAATTTTGATTTGAAGTTGTCTACATGATTATAATAACATATAAAATTTCCAAAACTAACAAAAAATATTGTAAAATTTTTTTAAAATTGTCTAAATGTATCTTATATCATAGATAATCTCAAAAATTGGCAAGAGATGTTAGAAAAATTCTCCTAAAGTTGTCTAAATACATCGAATGTTAATGATTATGCCAATAAATGATAGAAAACGATAAAAGCATTCTTTTGAGGTTGTTCAAATGCATTTGGTGTTACAGACAATGTTTAAATTGGCAGAAAATTCACTACATGAATTTGATATCATTGAAAATGTCAAAAATTGATCTAATGTCAGAACTAACATTAAAACTATTACTAGAACTAATACTGGATCTGAAAGTAGAATATTTCATTTCGTCATTTGAAACACCTTCTTCATAAACTGGCTTGAAATGACGAAATCGAAAACAATATATCGTCAGAAAACCAATAATAATAATTAATTTATGCTAATTAGAAGCTAATTACTAACTAATTATTACATCGCACCTGGTTTGGATGGGTAGGCTTCTAATTTTAGTCCTAGTAATAGTTCTAATGTTAGCTCTAATTTTAATTCAATCAACTGACAGAAATTATTGGAAAAGTTTATTGAAATTTTCTAAATCAAGCACTGATCACTGCAAATGCTAACAAAAGTCGCCAAAACTGTGGCAAAGAAAGAAGACATTTTTACATATAATTTGTTCAAAAAATCATTATTACATTTCAAGTCTTCTAGAAGAAGTAGCAAGTCTTCTAGAAGCAGTAGCAAGTCTTCTGGAAACATTTCAAGTGTTCTGGAAACAGTTCAAACCTTCTAGAAGCAATATTAAGTCTTCTGGTAGCGCTGTCTATGTTTAACCAACCTAACTAAGCCAGTTTATGTGATACATGATCATACTTTCTAACACCAAAAATAAATTTTTACATTCTGTACTCGTTGTACACCCATCTCATCAGCAACAGTTAGATGCGGCTCATAAACTACAGCGCCGTAGTTAAAACGGGACAATACCATAGATGGCTTTGATGTGTACACTTAATAAATGCCTAGAGGGATAAAAAATCTTCAGCTTTACGTAAGCTGGTAGGAGAACACAAGAAATGTGTTTGTGAAATCTCAAATCAGTAACAAGATGTAAACCTAGATTTCGATCCTCCACCACCACGGGAAGTATATGCCCATCAATAAATATGTTGACATTATTTGAGTATTTATGCCCTGATGACTTATTAGGTTATTGCCCTAAAAGTTACCTGGATTCAATCTAAGGATATATTCTTCTGCTATTAGAGAGAAAGTTGCTAATTTCTTCTTTATCATTGCAATACTTCTATTTATATGGTATACCTGCGTGTCGTCTGCGTATAAGTGAAGTTTACAACTGCGGAAGACTTCGATCAGATGAGAGGTGTAAATGAAAAAAAAAAGTGGAGATAATATTGACCCCTGAGCAACTCCAGTTACTAGCTGAATATTGTTTGTGACATGATAAAATACTTCGAATAAGAGAGACAACAGATTCCGCTAAGTCAGACCGACAAAGTACTGATAGCAGTAGGGAGTGGGAAAGAGTGTCAAAGGCTTTACTAAAATCTAGGAGAATCAGAACGGTAAGTAATCCATCATCCGTAGATCTCATAATATCTTAAGTAAACGCTGAAAGTGCAGTAATAAAACTAAACCCTTGTCTAAATCTGATCGGATAGTACAATCCGATATTCTACAGAATATTATTTCTGAAGAATATTTCTTTTCGAATAGCAAAAAAAGATATAGCAGGAAGTTATAGTTCAAGTCTTGTGGAAATAGTACTAAATTTTCTTAAAAGCAGTATCAAGTCTTGTGGAAGTATTTTAAGTCTTTCAAAAGCAGTATCAAGTCTTCCAGAGACAAAATTAAGTCTTCTGGAAGCATTTAAAGTCTTCTAGAAGTATTAGTAAGTCTTTTAGAAGTACTAACAAGTGTTCTAGAAACAATATCAAGTTTTCGAGAAGTAATATCAAGTTTTCTAGAAGCAGGTCAAATTATCTGGACGCAGTTTAAGTTTTCCAGAAACATTTTAAGTCTTTAAGAAGACTTAATTCTGGGAGCATTTTAATTCTTGTGGGGGCATTTCAAATCTTTTGGGGGCATTTCAAATCTCAATTGAAAACACCTGCTCTTAATCCAGATAAAATTATTATTAATGATATAGAGGACGCAATGTCTTCAATACGCAATGAAGAAGATAAAAATTTGCTTACTAGAATGTGAAGATGAATAAGATGAAGAATATGCTTTGAGGGAGAGAATTGATGATTCTTATCTACAACAAATATAAAAGATACATCTGATAATTAGATTCTTTTGAAGAAGATCTTTTGTCCTTTTATTTGGCAAACGAACTATGCTCATTCAAAAAAAATCATTAAAAATCATAAAGATAACCATGCTACAAGGTGTTAAAATTATGAAAATGAAAAATATGACTCAAAGATGATTCGTTAACTCCAAAAAATGCAATTGGGTTGGTTTATCGAAAGAAACGAGGACGAAATGTCTTCAATACGCAATGAAGAAGACCAAAATTTGCTTACTGGAATGTGAAGATGAATAAGATGAAGAATACGCTTTGAGGGAGAGAATTGATGATTCTTATCTACAGCAAATATAAAAAATACATCTGATAATTAGATTCTTTTGAAGAAGATCTTTTTACCTCTTATTTGGCAAACGAACTATGCTCATTCAAAAAAAATCATTAAAAATCATAAAGATAACCATGCTACAAAGTGTTAAAATTATGGAAATGAAAAATATGACTCAAAGATGATTCGTTTACTCAAAAAAAATGCAATTGGGTTGGTTTATCGAAAGAAAAGAGGACGAAATGTCTTCAATACGCAATGAAGAAGACGAAAATTTGCTTACTGGAATGTGAAGATGAATAAGATGAAGAATACGCTTTGAGGGAGAGAATTGATGATTCTTATCTACAGCAAATATAAAAAATACATCTGATAATTAGATTCTTTTGAAGAAGATCTTTTTGCCTCTTATTTGGCAAACGAACTATGCTCATTCAAAAAAAAATCATTAAAAATCATAAAGATAACCATGCTACAAAGTGTTAAAATTATGGAAATGAAAAATATGACTCAAAGATGATTCGTTTACTCCAAAAAATGCAATTGGGTTGGTTTATCGAAAGAAAAGAGGACGAAATGTCTTCAATACGCAATGAAGAAGATAAATATTTGCTTACTGGAATGTGAAGATGAATAAGATGAAGAATATGCTTTGAGGGAGAGAATTGATGATTCTTATCTACAGCAAATATAAAAGATACATTTGATAATTAGATTCTTTTGAAGAAGATCTTTTTGCCTCTTATTTGGCAAACGAACGATGCTCACTCCAAAAAAAATCATTAAAAATCATAAAGATAACCATGCTACAAGGTGTTAAATGAGTCAAAACCCTTCATATCAATGTAGAAGAGGATGAAGAAGAATTAAGGCTTGATTTCGAGAAATTTCTTGATTTTTGCTATCCCATAAATCCAATTTATTGGGATTACTATACAAGGTTGTTCATTTCAAAACTTCCCACCTCATTTTATGTAAATCCGGAAGTTTAAAAAGAAAATCGCTGAAATAGGTAAAGAATAAAACCAAGGGGGTAACTTTTTATGCAAAAATTGACTAACTCACTTCCACCCCCCGTCGCCAGAAACCAACCCCTTAAAAATCTTAAATGGTATCACTTGACACCCCTTTCCATTTAAGATTTTTAAGGGGTTGGTTTCTGGCGACGGGGGGTGGATGTGAGTTAGATAATTTTTGCATAAAAAAGTTGTCCCCTTGGTTTTATTCTTTACATATTTCAGCGATTTTCTTTTTAAACTTCCGAATTTACATAAATTGAGTTGAGAAATTTTGAAATGAACAAATCAAGAAACTTCTTGAAATTAAGCCTTAATTCTTTTGTATCCTGTTCTACATTGATATGAATGAAGGGTTTTGGCTCATTTTAACACCTTGTAGTATGGTTTTTTTTTTGGGGTGAGCATAGTTCCGGATTTACATAAATTGAAGTGGGAAGTTTTGAAATGAACACCTGCATATTCTTTAAATTTAAGCCTTAATTAACTTCAATACAAGATCATATTTATAACAAGATTTTTTCTAGAAAAGTTTGATTAAAAAAAATCGAGTTCATCGTTTTTAAAATAAACCGATTTATCGAAACGGTCTCGTAATTAATCAAATTGCAATCCGTAGAACATATCAATAATGGTTTATTTTTCTCTTGACTTATTTAGAACACGCTTTGACCCTTAACTCCATTTCTCTGACGACGAGTTATTGGGTCGAAACAGATAATCTGCGATGTTGACCTTTAATTTCTAAGAAATATACAAGAAAAAATAAATAATTGAAAAGAGAAAATTCGGGGAAATGTTTTTGAAATTGTCCCAAAAAAAATTATAACCTAAATACTTTTAATCAAAGAAAAATATTTTTTATATTTAATTTTTTTGATTCTATTGAAAAAAAAAGAAAAAATCTTTTTGTAACGTGGTGGGAGTGTGAGTATATAAATGGGAGACGAAGATCGGAATTGGTTAGTTGCGAAAAAAGTTTCAGTGAGACCGTGTTAATTTTTTTGTTTGGGTGAGTTTAATTTATTTTCTTAATTATCATAATTACATCACGTTTTAAAATTAAATTGTTAATCCTTAAAGTTCAAAAGCCATTTTTTGTTTTTAGATTAAAATGAAGACGCTGCTATTATTAACGATCTTTGGAATATCTCTTTCTCTCCAAGAAGGATATTTCCACAAACAATACGAATATAAATCGTCGAAATCCTCCTACAAAAATAACGAACTCCAACATAAAACGGACGACGAAGAGTTCTCTTCGGTTCACGGGGACTTATCGGGGAGAAATGACCCCAAAGTGAACGCTTATACCCAACACACCGAGTATAGGAATCCAAATTCGCAAGAGCCGATTGAGTCGGGATTTGGGGGGTCCACCGGGCGGTATCAGACTCAAAATTTGGGTTATGGAACGAATCCCGATGATATAACCGGGTCTATATCCGGCCAAAGAAAACATATTTCGTACTCGGGGACTTACACCGTTTCTGGAGGACAAGGAGGAAGTTATGACACGCAATCGCGCCTTTCAGATTTAACCCAAAAAGTTCAAAACAGCTTATCTAGTCAATTATCGAGAGCTATTTCCGAGCAGAGAAGATCCGGTTATGGGCAACATTCAACGTCGTTTGGAGTTGAAAATGAAATGAAATATTTAGAGGACGAATTAAGGGCGAATTTAACTAGGAGTTTGCAAGAGGAGTTGAACGCCCAATACGGGAGTCAAACTCAAAGGGGGTCTTACTCTTATTCCGGCTCTCAAGTTAATCCAAATTACAACACTCAAGAATTAGAGGATTTAACCCAACAGGTTCGAACGAATCTCTTAGATCAATTAAAACGAGAATATAAAACGACTTCATCATCATCATCATCAACGAAATCTTCATCATCTTACAGCTCAAGCGGGGCTCATTCTTATGGAAATAGTTATACTCAACCGATTTACTCCCAACCGAGATACCCCACTCAAGAAGTATCCTCATCAAGCGATTATTCCTCGAGAGCACACTCAACCATGTACACAACTCCAACGGTACGTCCAAGCCAGCAATTAGTTGATGTAACATCCATCGCTCAAAGCGAATTAGATACAATCTTAAACCGAGCTTTAACCGTTTTAAAAACTAAATACATGAACGATGACGTGTATAAAAGTTATTATCAACCGGATTATGATGTCATCTTGAACGATTTAACCGAAGAGTTGAAACGAAACGTTTCAACCGAGGTCCAAAGCGCTTTAAGAAACGCGTACGGATTGCAAGAAGAAAGAAATGGGTATTATTTTAGTACGTGGAACCTTAATAATAATATTGCTAATTATAAAACTGAGGATTTGGACAACTTAAAACGCCAAGTCGAAAAAAATTTGTTGGATAAATTAACTCAGGAGGTCCGCAGGCAAGAAACGAGTTATTCGCAGAAAAAAACTCAATACGATACAGAGAGAAGAAGTCAAAGCCAAACAAACACATGGGGGTCTCGTCCGAGTGATACAAGCAACAATCAATATTCGACCCAATATTCAAGTCAAAGCCAATATTCGAGCAGTTCTAGTTATGGAATGGGTCCATATCCAAGTAACAATCCAAATCAAGAACCCGGAGGGGCTAATTATCATAACGTTAATAGGTACCCAAGTAATCCAACGGGAAGTTATCCGAAAACAAATTTCGATCAACAACAAGTCGAAGAAATCGATTTAAATAAATCAAATCAACGACCTGGGTACATTTATCCAAGTAGTGATTCTGTTCGCTCTTATCCAAATAATTATCAGACAAATTCGAATTCTTATCCATCAAGTTCTTACCCATCAAGTTCTTATCCATCCAACACAAATCCAACAAGCTCTTATCCGAACACTTATCCATCAAATTCATACCCATCGAACACTTACCCAACAAATTCTTACCCATCCTCATCATCCTCAACATCAAATTCTTACTCTTCATCTCAATCGAATCGCGAATCAACGTACCAAGCTTCAAGGCCTCAAATTGAGTCATCCTCTCAACTTTCCTCATCCGAAATTTCGCGAATTGACGAAGAATTACGCGCCGATTTAAATCATCAACTTCAAGTTTTGTCTCAAAAACAACGCGACCAAGAAAAATATGGCTCATCTCACACCGTCGATTTAACCGAAGAATTTAAACAAAACTTTTCGAGGCGGGTGGAACAAATTTTACGGGAGCACGGAATTAATGGGGGTTACTCATTTACGATTTATTCGAGCGGAAGTTCCGGGGGACGAATCAGCGAAGAGATGCTTCGTTTGTTGATGAACGATTTGTTGAGACAACTTCGCGAGCAATTAACCGCCTCATCGAGCAAGTCGAAAACTTACACTTCGAATGCGAAAATTACTTTTAATCCGACTTATACGTATCCGGTGGGTTATAATAATTATCAGATGAAGAGTGGGTACAGGGAGGTTGATTATCAACAAACGGAGGATTGCATGCAGAGTGATGAAGCTACTTCGACCCCGAAAAGCGTGAAACCACCGAAAGTTCGGGGTGATATCTCGGCTGAACTTGAAGTTGCACCTTTGGAAAATAAACCGAAAGCGAGAGATGTTGTTACGACTCCAAAAACATCATCAAATAATGATTTAAATCAACAAACGAGAAATTTGGAACAATTAACTCAAGATATTTCAAAACAATTGTCGGATTTGACTCAAAAGAATCAAGATTTACCTCAAAAGAATCAAGATTTACCTCAAAAGAATCAAGATTTAACTCAAAAGAATCAAGATTTAACTCAAAAGAATCAAGATTTAACTCAAAAAAATCAAGATTTTTCTCAACAAACTCAAGATTTTTCTCAACAACTTGAAAATATCAACAAACCAACTTATTTCAAACCCCAACATGCTGATTTAACTCAACAAACTGAAGATTTAAGCCAACAAACTCAAGATTTTTCTCAACAACTTGAAAAAATCAACAAACCGACTTATTTCAAACCCCAACATGCTGATTTAACTCAACAAACGGAAGATTTAACTCAACAAACTGAAGATTTAACTCAACAAACTGAAGATTTAAATCAACAAACTCAAGATTTTCGCTATTTTGATCAACAAACTTCCGATTTAACCCAAAAAACTGAAGATTTATCTCAACATTCCTACACTCCATTAAATCATGGGTTAATTCAACAAACGGAAGAATTTCCCAACCAAAAACCGTACGAAAGAACGCAAATTGCTCAAGTTGAGGAGGTTTCTAGGATAGAACAGAAACCGGAAGAAAAAATTGCTGAAACGACCACTCAAGCACCCGGATTTTGGAAAAAATTGGGTGGTAAGATAACGAGTGGATTTAGTTCGGTGAAAGATAAGGTTCAATCGATAGGTTAAGATTCTTTATAAGACTTTAATTTTGTATTTAATTTAGTGACGCAATAAATTGAATGTTTTTATTATTATTATTGTTATTTTACCTCTGGCAAACTTCTGTAAAATCTTACGAAACCTTGTTGTTGTGAGGGGTCTGAAAAAAATCCAAGAAAAGTTAGGTCCGAATTTCACAAAAAAACACTTCAAATAACAAAGTAATGATTGACTTTTACCCATGTTAAGCGCTTGGAGGGATTCTACGTTCGTCATTTTTAGAATTTGTTCTTCAACAATTAATAATAACTTTTAAAATCGACAAAATTTAACGATTATATTAAACAACTGTCCAAATAATGATTCTATAAGCTCTTATCCAAATAATTATTAGACAAATTCGAATTCTTATCCATCAAGTTCTTATCCATCAAATACAAATCCAACAAGCTCTTATCCGAATACTTATCCATCAAATTTATACCCATCGAACACTTATCCAACAAATTCTTACCCATCCTCATCATCCTCAACATCAAATTCAGAGTGATGAAGCTACTTCGACCCCGAAAAGCGTGAAACCACCGAAAGTTTGGGGTGATATCTCGGCTGAACTTGAAGTTGCACATTTAGAAAATAAACCGAAAGCGAGAGATGTTGTTACGACTCCAAAAACATCATCAAATAATGATTTAAATCAACAAACGAGAAATTTGGAACAATTAACTCAAGATATTTCAAAACAGTTGTCGGATTTGACTCAAAAGAATCAAGATTTACCTCAAAAGAATCAAGATTTAACTCAAAAGAATCAAGATTTAACTCAAAAAAATCAAGATTTCTTTCAACAACTTGAAAATATCAATAAACCAACTTATTTCAAACCCCAACATGCTGATTTAACTCAACAAACTGAAGATTTAAGCCAACAAACTCAAGATTTTTCTCAACAACTTGAAAAAATCAACAAACCGACTTATTTCAAACCCCAACATGCTGATTTAACTCAACAAACGGAAGATTTAACTCAACAAACTGAAGATTTAACTCAACAAACTGAAGATTTAAATCAACAAACTCAAGATTTTCGCTATTTTGATCAACAAACTTCCGATTTAACCCAAAAAACTGAAGATTTATCTCAACATTCCTACACTCCATTAAATCATGGGTTAATTCAACAAACGGAAGAATTTCCCAATCAAAAACCGTACGAAAGAACGCAAATTGCTCAAGTTGAGGAGGTTTCTAGGATAGAACAGAAACCGGAAGAAAAAATTGCTGAAACGACCACTCAAGCACCCGGATTTTGGAAAAAATTGGGTGGTAAGATAACGAGTGGATTTAGTTCGGTGAAAGATAAGGTTCAATCGATAGGTTAAGATTCTTTATAAGACTTTAATTTTGTATTTAATTTAGTGACGCAATAAATTGAATGTTTTTATTATTATTATTGTTATTTTACCTCTGGCAGACTTCTGTAAAATCTTACGAAACCTTGTTGTTATGAGAGGTCTAAAAAAAATCCAAGGAAAGTTAGGACCGAATTTCACAAAAAAACACTTCAAATAAGAAAGTAATGATTGATTTTTACCCATGTTAAGCGCTTGGAGAGGTTCTACGTTCGTCTTTTTTAGAATTTGTTCTTCAACAATTAATAATAACTTTTAAAATCGACAAAATTTAACGATTATATTAAACAACTGTCCAAATAATGATTCTGTAAGCTCTTATCCAAATAATTATTAGACAAATTCGAATTCTTATCCATCAAATACAAATCCAACAAGCTCTTATCCGAATACTTATCCATCAAATTCATACCCATCCTCAACATCAAATTCTTACTCTTCATCTCAATCGAATCGCGAATCAACGTACCAAGTTTCATGGCCTCAAATTGAGTCATCCTCTCAACTTTCCTCATCCGAAATTTCGCGAATTGACGAAAAATTACGCGCGAATTATGGCTCATCTCGCAGCGTTGATTTAACCAAAGAATTCAAACAAAACTTTTCGAGGTGAATGGAACAAATTTTACGAGAGCACGGAATCAATGGGGGTTACTCATTTACGATTTATTCGAGCGGAAGTTCCGGGGGACGAAGCAGCGAGGAGATGCTTCGTTTGTTGATGAACGATTTGTTAAGACAACTACACGAGCAATTAACCGCCTCATCGACCAAGTCGAAGACTTACACTTCGAATGCGAAAATTACTTTTAACCCGACTTATACGTATCCGGTGGGTTATAATAATTATCAGATGAAGAGTGGGTACAGGGAGGTTGATTATCAACAAACGGAGGATTGCATGCAAAGTGATGAAGCTACTTCGACCCCGAAAAGCGTGAAACCACTGAAAGTTCGGGGTGATATCTCGGCTGAACTTGAAGTTGCACCTTTGGAAAATAAACCGAAAGCGAGAGATGTTGTTACGACTCCAAAAACATCATCAAATAATGATTTAAATCAACAAACGAGAAATTTGGAACAATTAACTCAAGATATTTCAAAACAATTGTCGGATTTGACTCAAAAGAATCAAGATTTACCTCAAAAGAATCAAGATTTAACTCAAAAGAATCAAGATTTAACTCAAAAAAATCAAGATTTCTCTCAACAAACTCAAGATTTTTCTCAACAACTTGAAAATATCAATAAACCAACTTATTTCAAACCCCAACATGCTGATTTAACTCAACAAACTGAAGATTTAAGTCAACAAACTGAAGATTTAACTCAACAAACTGAAGATTTAAATCAACAAACTCAAGATTTTCGCTATTTTGATCAACAAACGTCCGATTTAACCCAAAAAACTGAAGATTTATCTCAACATTCCTACACTCCATTAAATCATGGGTTAATTCAACAAACGGAAGAATTTCCCAACCAAAAACCGTACGAAAGAACGCAAATTGCTCAAGTTGAAGAGGTTTCTAGGATAGAACAGAAACCGGAAGAGAAAATTGCTGAAACGACCACTCAAGCACCCGGATTTTGGAAAAAATTGGGTGGTAAGATAACGAGTGGATTTAGTTCGGTGAAAGATAAGGTTCAATCGATAGGTTAAGATTCTTTATAAGACTTTTATTTTGTATTTAATTTAGTGACGCAATAAATTGAATGTTTTTATTATTATTGTTGTTATTTTACCTCTGGCAGACTTCTGTAAAATCTTACGAAACCTTGTTGTTATGAGAGGTCTAAAAAAAATCCAAGAAAAGTTAGGACCGAATTTCACAAAAAAACACTTCAAATAAGAAAGTAATGATTGATTTTTACCCATGTTAAGCGCTTGGAGAGGTTCTACGTTCGTCTTTTTTAGAATTTGTTCTTCAACAATTAATAATAACTTTTAAAATCGACAAAATTTAACGATTATATTAAACAACTGTCCAAATAATGATTCTGTAAGCTCTTATCCAAATAATTATTAGACAAATTCGAATTCTTATCCATCAAGTTCTTATCCATTAAATACAAATCCAACAACCTCTTATCCGAATATTTATCCATCAAATTCATACCCATCCTCATCATCCTCAACATCAAATTCTTACTCTTCATCTCAATCGAATCGCGAATCAACATACCAAGCTTCAAGGCCTCAAATTGAGTCATCCTCTCAACTTTCCTCATCCGAAATTTCGAGAATTGACGAAGAATTACCCGCGAATTATGGCTCATCTCACACCGTTGATTTAACCAAAGAATTCAAACAAAACTTTTCGAGGTGGATGGAACAAATTTTACGAGAGCACGGAATTAATGGGGGTTACTCATTTACGATTTATTCGAGCGGAAGTTCCGGGGGACGAATCAGCGAGGAGATGCTTCGTTTGTTGATGAACGATTTGTTGAGACAACTTCGCGAGCAATTAACCGCCTCATCGACCAAGTCGAAAACTTACACTTCGAATGCGAAAATTACTTTTAATCTGACTTATACGTATCCGGTGGGTTATAATAATTATCAGATGAAGAGTGGGTACAGGAAGGTTGATTATCAACAAACGGAGGATTGCATGCAGAGTGATGAAGCTACTTCGACCCCGAAAAGCGTGAAACCACCGAAAGTTCGGGGTGATATCTCGGCTGAACTTGAAGTTGCACCTTTGGAAAATAAACCGAAAGCGAGAGATTTTGTTACGACTCCAAAAACATCATCAAATAATGATTTAAATCAACAAACGAGAAATTTGGAACAATTAACTCAAGATATTTCAAAACAATTGTCGGATTTGACTCAAAAGAATCAAGATTTACCTCAAAAGAATCAAGATTTACCTCAAAAGAATCAAGATTTAACTCAAAAAAATCAAGATTTCTCTCAACAAACTCAAGATTTTTCTCAACAACTTGAAAAAATCAGCAAACCAACTTATTTCAAACCCCAACATGCTGATTTAACTCAACAAACTGAAGATTTAAGCCAACAAACTCAAGATTTTTCTCAACAACTTGAAAAAATCAACAAACCGACTTATTTCAAACCCCAACATGCTGATTTAACTCAACAAACGGAAGATTTAACTCAACAAACAGAAGATTTAACTCAACAAACTGAAGATTTAAATCAACAAACTCAAGATTTTCGCTATTTTGATCAACAAACTTCCGATTTAACCCAAAAAACTGAAGATTTATCTCAACATTCCTACACTCCATTAAATCATGGGTTAATTCAACAAACGGAAGAATTTCCCAACCAAAAACCGTACGAAAGAACGCAAATTGCTCAAGTTGAAGAGGTTTCTAGGATAGAACAAAAACCGGAAGAGAAAATTGCTGAAACGACCACTCAAGCACCCGGATTTTGGAAAAAATTGGGTGGTAAGATAACGAGTGGATTTAGTTCGGTGAAAGATAAGGTTCAATCGATAGGTT
Organism: Onthophagus sagittarius; assembly: GCA_036711965.1. Classification (NCBI taxonomy): domain Eukaryota; kingdom Metazoa; phylum Arthropoda; class Insecta; order Coleoptera; family Scarabaeidae; genus Onthophagus; species Onthophagus sagittarius. Next base: position 15,660,133 of record JASERS010000010.1, on the reverse strand, counting down.
AAGATTCTTTCTAAGACTTTAATTTTGTATTTAACTTAGTGACGCAATAAATTGAATGTTTTTATTATTATTATTGTTATTTTACCTCTGGCAAACTTCTGTAAAATCTTACGAAACCTTGTTGTTGTGAGGGGTCTGAAAAAATCCAAGAAAAGTTAGGTTAGGTCCGAATTTCACAAAAAAATACTTTCAATAACAAAGTAATGATTGATTTTTACCCACGTTAAGCGCTTGGAGAGGTTCTACGTTCGTCATTTTTAGAATTTGCTCTTCAACAATTAATAATAACTTTTAAAATCGACAAAATTTAACGATTATATTAAACTGTCAAAATTACCGGTAAAATTGGAAGTCGGTAATATAGAAATCTGTAATTTAAATAGGATTTTAAATAAATGTTGCATTTAAAATATAATTTATAAATAAATAATTATTTGAATTGATTGCAATTGGGGTTTAATGCAAATTTGAGTTTATTGTTTAAATTTAAGTTATAATTCACTATTTTATCAACATCAAAAATCAATTGACGTCTAAACATAACCTTAAAATAAGAAAAATATAATTAGTTATTAACGCACAGAACGAGTGTTCATTAAGTTTTAGTAAGTAAATAACGTAGATTTTAAGATGTATTCGTGTTATATACTGCTTGTAAAAGATGTTTAACTCAGATTGTTATCGTATTTTTCAGATTTTTATTAATTTCAGAATTTATATTAATTATGGATAAACAACAAGATTATAGTCACTCTAAGCAATATTACCCTCACGATTACTATATTCCAATGCCAGATTTTTCAGTTCCGCCCCCCAATTATAACATAGTTAATAATTACGCTTATCCCCCACAAATGAACTATTATGGCCCAACATACAACTACAATTATATTAATTATAATAACACTTATTATCAATATGGTTATCCGCCCCAACCTCAACCTATTGCAGCTCAAACCGTTTTAGGACAAGATTATGATTACACAAAAGAATTGGAGAGCTATAAAAACAGTAAAATTAAGGAAAATGTCACAGAAAAGCAAGATAAATACAAATATTACGATAAAAACTATGATAGAGATACACCGAGTTGTTCTAGGACTTCAAAAAAGAAATATAGGTCTAGATCTAGATCACCATCTCCATCTCGAAGACGAAGTCGGAAACCACGCTCGAGATCTGTTTCACCTCGAAGACATGTTAACTCACGAAGTAATTCGAAGGAATCAAGTCGATCGCGCAGCTCCTTAAAAAATGAGACTATAAAAACCGAAAGGGAATTATTATTATCGAAATGGCGTAAAAATTATTGTGGGACTCCTGAAAAAGTTTTAAAAAAACTTGGCGAGTTAGATCAAACTAGTCCAGAAGACGTTTTGGAGAAAGAAAGGAATATTTGGACTAGAACAACTCCCGCTGATCTTTATTATCAAAGGGATGAGGCTAATCCTAAAATTATGAGAGGAACAGATAAATTATTAAAAATTTGTGAAAGGTTTAACGAAGAATTAGTTTTGAGAGCGAAAAAAATTAATGCTACAAAACCAGAATATATTCCACCACCGAGGAAAAATAGGGCGAGAGTTTGTAAACATAAAAGTGAGCAATCGAGTAGTTCGGATAGTTCTGAGGAAGATTTAACTGACGAGGAAGATTGTACTATGGAGGAATTAACGAGAAAACAGCAACATCCCGATCGGTTACACATGGAAATGTGGTATAATGATCCTGGGGAAATGAATGATGGCCCACTTTGTAGGTTGGTTAATTTTTTTTAGAAAAAATTTTTATATTAATTCTTTTTAAATGCATAAAAAACGTTTTATAGATGCTCCAAGAAATCTAGACAATCCGGAATACGCCATGGAATCTATCCAGGAGAAAAATTCGTACAACTTTGCGATAAAGACACAAATAACGGCGATAAACTACATCATTATCGGATTACAATTTCCCCACCGACAAATTTCTTAATCAAAACACCCACAATTATCCAACACGACGAGCACGAATTTATTTTTGAGGGTTTTTCCATGTTTTCCCACTTCCCTTTGGTCGAATTGCCTACTTGCAAAGTAATCCGATTCAACATCGAGTACACGATACTTTACGTAGAAGAAAAAGTTCCCGATAATTTCACGATAAGAGAATTAGACATATTTCGTATGAATTATATTTTTTAAGATTACTTTTAAGTTAATCGTTTTTAATTTTTAGACGATTATTTATTCCACGAATTACTTGAATTAGTCGACTTAGATTTCAAAGTCGCCGGTGACGATAAAGGTTGTTCGCAATTCCACTTTATGCCGAGATTTGTTCGAGAGCTTCCCGACAATGGAAAAGAAATACTTTCGATGAAGGAAGTTTTGCAATATTTATTAGACAGCTCGATTCCGTTGATTAAAGCTGAACAATTAGAGGAGATGGTTAATATGAGTCAATATGATTGGCAAACTTACGCCGATGAAATAAAAGTGATTTCTAAAATTTATTTTTTTTTTAAAAGAAAAAATTTTTTTTTGATTTTAGGGTATGGTTGTTACCTTTCCTGGTAAAAAGCCTTGTTCGGTGCGAGTCGATCAATTAGATCGGAACATTGACCTTCAAAAATCGGAGAGTTATAAATTCCCCGAGATTGTTCATTTCGGAATTCGTCCGCCTCAGTTAAGTTATGCCGGAAATCCTGAGTAAGTTCTATTTAATCAATAATAAATAGTAAGGTTGGACCGACTATGATTTTGGCCGACTAACGACTATCCGACTAATCGGTCTTAAAAAGCCATTGCCGATCATTCGAAAGTTCGAACGTATTCAAATACTTTTGAAAGCGCTTATATGCTACATAATCTTGTTGTAATTAGAGCTGGGAGATACTTTAAATGAGTTATTATATGAGTATATGTACCTAGATACCTTCGTGGTATCGATACTATTCAAAGTATCGAAAATATCGAAAGCATCGAATTATTAGAAATAATAGTGCACAATAAGCATATTTCTTATGTATTTTCTTCCTAGATTTTACTTTTGGATACTGTACGTTATCTTAATGACGACCAACATGTTGGCAGTGTGAGTGTTTATATTTCCAAAATCCTGTTCATCATTTGGAAGTCTGTTAACCTGCTAGCAACATGAGTTAGAACTGTTCCAAACATTGCACATTATCTTAACAACTGCTAATTTGTTGACAGCATTAGCTATTATGTCTCCAAAGTCATGCTCATCAATTTGAAATTTGTTAAGTTGTTAGTAGCATGAACTATTACTGTTTCAAACACTGTACACTATGAGTGCTTGTGTCTCCATAGTTCTGCTCGTCAGCTTGAAGTCTGCCAACTTATTGGCAGCATGAGCTATTACTATTCCACAGACTATGTATTATCTTGGACTGCCAACAAAAACACGTGATATCGATACTATTCAAAGTATCGAAAATATCAAAAGCATCGAATTATTAGAAATAATAGTGCACAATAAGCATATTTCTTATGTATTTTCTTCCTAGATTTTACTTTTGGATACTGTACGTTATCTTAATGACGGCCAATATGTTGGCAGTGTGAATGTTTATATCTCCAAAGTCCTGCTCATCATTTGGAAGTCTGCTAACCTACTAGGAACATGAGTTAGAACTGCTCCAAACATTGCACATTATCTTAATAACTGGTAATTTGATGGCAGCATGAGCTATTATGTCTCCAAAGTCCTGCTCATCAATTTGAAATTTGTTAAGTTGTTAGTAGCATGAACTATTACTGTTTCAAACACTGTACACTATGAGCGCTTGTGTCTCATTAGTTCTGCTCGTCAACTTGAAGTCTGCCAACTTATTGGCAGCATGAGCTATTACTATTCCACAGACTATGTATTATCTTGGACTGCCAACAAAAACACGTGATACCGATACTATTCAAAGTATCGAAAATATCAAAAGCATCGAATTATTAGAAATAATAGTGCACAATAAGCATATTTCTTATGTATTTTCTTCCTAGATTTTACTTTTGGATACTGTACGTTATCTTAATGACGACCAACATGTTGGCAGTGTGAATGTTTATATCTCCAAAGTCCTGCTCATCATTTGGAAGTCTGTTAACCTACTAGGAACATGAGTTAGAACTGCTCCAAACATTGCACATTATCTTAATAACTGGTAATTTGATGGCAGCATGAGCTATTATGTCTCCAAAGTCATGCTCATCAATTTGAAATTTGTCAACTTATTAGTAGCATGAACAATTACTGTTTCAAACACTGTACACTATGAGTGCTTGTGTCTCCATAGTTCTGCTCGTCAGCTTGAAGTCTGCCAACTTATTGGCAGCATGAGCTATTACTATTCCACAGACTATATGTTCTCTTAATGACTGCCGACTTGTTGGCAACATAATCTTGTTCCACCGATTATACAGGCTGGCCGGTATTTTCCGGATCAGAAGTATACAACGATGTGGAGTACATTATTTTGAGATGATTTTTATAATAATTTTTTTTCATATTGTTTATAACAACTGTACGAGAACTGTTTAAAAGGCGTCTAATAGCAACTCTGGGAAATGACAGAGGAGGTCGTAAATCAAAAGGCTTGCTCATCAACTTAAAGTCTGCAAACTTGTTGATAGCATGAGTCAATTCTATTTCATAGACTATATGTTATTTGAAGGACTGCTAACTTGCTGACAGGGTGAGCTATTATGTCTCCAAAATCTTGCTCATCAGTTTGAAGTCTGCTAAGTTATGCATAACATGAGCTATTCCAAATATTGTACATTATCTTAAAGACTTCATATATCATGAGCTATTATGCCTTAAAGCTCCTACTCATTACTTTGTAGTCTGATAACTTGTTTATAGTTGGTTTATTCGAACAGAAAATTACGTATTAATTTATAAAAAAAAAAATATGATTTCTTATGGCTCGAACAGTAGAAATAAAAAACAAAATGAAGGATGAGAGATGATCACATCTGATCACTGTAGGATATTAATTTGTACGAAAATGTCTTTCTGCATCTCCTTTCCTTGTCTCAGTACGTCTCTCTTTACTTCGTCTAATAGGTTGCTTATAAAATAACTTCTTTTTTTCTTCATTTAAGGCCAATGGTCCTCCGGAATCCGTCTCAAATCAACTTATTGTCCATAGTGATATTGGCGTATGGTTTGGCTGATTTTCTGGAAGCTGTATTAAGTCTTTCAAGGCAGTATTAAGTCTTCTGGAAGCAGTTTAAGCCTTCTGGAGGTATTTTAGGTCTTCAGCAAACAATATCAAGCCTTTTGGTAGTATTTCAAGTCTTCTGGAAGCATTTTAAGTCTTCTAGAAACAGTATCAAGTTTGTTAAAAGCAGTATCGAGAGTTCTAGAAGCAATTTAATTCACCTGGAAGTATTTCAAGTCTTTTGGAAGCAAAACTTAAAATGCTTCTAAAAGACATGATACTGATGTCTTCTAAAAGCATTTTAAGCAGTATCAAGTCTTTCAGAAACATTCTAAGTCTTTTAACAACAGTATCAAGTCATATAAAAACAATATCAAGTCTTCTAGAAGCAGTATCAAGTCTTCTAGGGCAGTATCAAGTCTTATAGAAGTATTTCAAGTCTTCAGGAAGTAATATCAAGTCTGCTGGGGGCTTTTCAAATCTTCTGGAGGCAGTATCAAGCGACCTAGAAGCAACATCAAGTCTTTTAGAAGCATTTCAAGTCTTTTGGAGACGGTATCAAGTCATCTAAGAACAATATCAACTCTTCTAGAAGAACTTCGTCTTCTGGAAGCAATATCAAGTCTTCCAAGGGTAGTATTATTATTATTATTATTATTATTATTATTATTATTGGAAATATTACAAATCTTCTGGAAGCACTCCAATCCTTCGGGAAGTATTTCAAGTCTTACAGAGGTAAGATTGAGCTTGCTGGAGGCAGTATCAAGTCTATCGGGAACAGTTAAAGTCTTCTAGAAACAGTTCAAGTCCCCTGGATGCATTTCAGATATGTTAATAGCTATATCAAATCTTCTGGAAGCAGTTCAAGCTTTCTGGAAGCATTTTAATTTTTCTGAAGCCAGTATCAATTTGTACGAAAATGTCTATCTGAATCTCCTTTCCTTGTCTCAGTACGTCTCTCTTTACTTCGTCTAATAGGTTGCTTATAAAATAAATTTTTCTTTGAATTACAGGTTGTAGGGAACTTATGCTAATATTAAACCCATCAGCTGCATCTCGGAAAGAAGCAATCCAATGATTAGTTTGTCACAGACATGTTAATATGTGCTGTTTTCCATTAATTTTTCACTTCTCTTTAGTAACTACTAGGGCTGGGGGGTAGCATAAATAGGATATAGAGTATTAATACCTTTGTGGTAGCGATACTATTCAAAGTATCGAAAGTATCGAATTATTGGAAATAATATTTTAATAATAAAATAAAGTGTATAATAAGCACATTTTTTATGTATTTTCCTTCGTAGATTTTAATTTTGGAGTTAAAGTAGTGGAAATAATAAAGACAAAATAAAAGAGAAATAAATTCCGCACTTCAACTCTTATTAAGAACATATGGATTCAATATGTTCTTAATAATTTTTCTTGATTATCGTACTCATCGCGAAGAAACAATATACGTAAAATTTCGAGTTATTAATTGCAACAGGAATTGAAAAAATAAGGAATAACCACATATTGACTGTCATCTCCAAAGCATATTAGCTCTCTTGAAGTACTTTAGGACAGATCTTGATCTGATGTATATCGATCTTAAATATACTGTAATCTCAATTTTCTGTATACATGAAACAAATTGCAATACTTCGACACTTTCGATATTTCAATACTTTTCATACTTCTTCTAGAAGAGTTGATATTGTTCTTAGATGACTTTATACCGCCTCCAAAAGACTTGAAATGCTACTAAAAGTCTTGATGTTGCTTCTAGATCACTTGATACTGCTTCCAGAAGATTTGAAAAACCCCCACCAGACTTGATATCACTTCCTGAAGACTTGAAATGCTTCTATAAGACTTAATATTACCCTAGAAGACTTGATACTGCTTCTAGAAGACTTGATATTGTTTTTATATGACTTGATACTGTTTTTAAAAGATTTAGAATGTTTCTGAAAGACTTGATACTGCTTCTAGGGTACCTGACACTGCTTCTAGAGGATTTGAAATGCCTTCAGAAGACTTAAAATGCTTCTAGAATACATCAGTATCATGTCTTCTAGAAGCATTTTAAGTTTTGCTTCCAAAAGACTTGAAATATTTCCAGGTGAATTAAATTGCTTCTAGAACTCTCGATACTGCTTTTAACAAACTTGATACTGTTTTCAAAAGACTTAAAATGCTTCCAGAAGACTTGAAATACTACCAAAAGACTTGATATTGTTTGCTGAAGACCTAAAATACTTCCAGAAGGCTTAAACTGCCTCCAGAAGACTTAATACTGCCATAGAAAACTTAATACAGCTTCCAGAAAATCAGCCAAACCATACTCCAATATCACTATGGACAATAAGTTGATTTGAGAGTAAATTTCGCGAACTTGGTTATGTACGAGATAAACCTAAGACTGGACGACCATTGGCCTTAAATGAAGAAAAAAAGAATTTATTTTATAAGCAACCTATTAGACAGATGTGATCATCTCTCATCCTTCATTTTGTTTTTTATTTCTACTGTTCGAGCTGTGGCAAAATACGGAGTTAGTTCGCAATTAATTGTCCATAAGAAATCATATTTTTTTTTATAAATTGATACGTAATTCTCTGTTCGAATAAACCAACTGTAAACAAGTTAGCAGACTACAAAGTGATGAGTAGGAGCTTTAAGGCATAATAGCTCATGATATATGAAGTCTTTAAGATAATGTACAATATTTGGATCAGTAATAGCTCATGTTATGAATAAGTTAGCAGACTTTAAACTGATGAGCAAGATTTTGGAGACATAATAGCTCACCCTGTCAACAAGTTGGTAGTCCTTCAAATAATATATAATCTATGAAATAGAATAGACTCATGCTATCAACAAGTTTGCAGACTTTAAGCTGATGAGATATAACTTTGGAGATATAACAGCTCTCAGCAGTCTTTAAGATAATGTACAGTGTTTAGAACAGGAATAACTCATGGTGTCATCAAGTTGGCAGACTTCAAACTGAGAAGCAGGACTTTGGGGACATAAGTCTTTAAGATAATGTATAGTGTTTGGAATAATAATAGCTTAAAAATCAAAATAATGTATAGTCTGTGAAATGATAATAGCTTATGCTATTAACAAGTTTGAAGACTTCAAAGTGATGAGCAGGACTTTGGAAATATAACAGCTCATGCTGCCAACAAGTTGGCAGACCTCAAATTGCCAAAAATGATTCTGAAGACGTTATAGGTCATGCTGCCAATAACATATAGTCGGTGGTACAGTAATAGTTCATGCTGCCAACAAGTCTGATGAGAAGGACTATAGAGACATAAAAGCTCATGCTGCCAACAAGTTGACAGTTGTTAAAATAATATATAGTCTGTGGAACAGTAATAGCTCATGCTATCAGCAAGTTGGCAGTCTAAGATAATACATAGTCTGTGGAATAGTAATAGCTCATGCTGCCAATAAGTTGGCAGACTTCAAGCTGACGAGCAGAACTATGGAGACACAAGCACTCATAGTGTACAGTGTTTGAAACAGTAATAGTTCATACTGCCAATAAGTTGACAAATTTCAAATTGATGAGCATGACTTTGAAGACATAATAGCTCATGCTGCCAACAAGTTAGCAGTTGTTAAGATAATGTGCAGTGTTTGGAACAGTTCTAACTCCTGTTTCTAGCAGACTTCAGTTAACAGACTTCCAAATGATGAGCAGGACTTTGGAGGTATAAGTACTCACACTGCCAACATGTTGGCCGTCATTAAGATAACGTACAGTATCCAAAAGTAAAATCTAGGAAGAAAATACATAATAAATATGCTTATTATGCACTATTATTTCTAATAATTCGATGCTTTCGATACTTTTGATAGTTCGATACTTTCAATACTTCGATATTTCCGATACTTTGAATAGTATCTTTGGAATGATCGGCAATGGCCGATTAATGGATAGTCGTTAGTCGGCCAAAATCATAGTCGGCCCAACCTTAATAATAAATTTTTTTTGCGTTACTAATCACGTTCTTTTAATCACGAGCATTCCGAGAATCGCCTAAATCGATATTTTTTGGTTTCAGATATCAAAAAGCTTGGCGAGATTACGTAAAATTCCGTCATCTATTGGCGAATATGTCAAAACCAACGTTTGAGGATCGTCGTAAACTTGAAGTAAAAGAAAATAAGCTTCAAGAGATGCGTACTCAAAGTAAAATGAAACGTGATGTAACAGTTGCGGTTTCCTCGGAGGGTTTCTATCGGACGGGGATTATGTGTGATGTAATTCAACACGCAATGTTAATTCCTGTGTTGGTGTGCCACCTCCGTTTTCATCACTCTTTAAATTGTCTTGAAGAGACGATGTGTTATAAATTCAAAAATCGCTCGCTTTTACAACTGGCTTTGACGCATCCATCGTACAGGGAAAATTTCGGTACAAATCCGGATCATGCACGTAATAGCTTAACAAATTGTGGAATTAGACAACCTGAATATGGTGACCGTAGAATACATTATATGAACACGAGAAAAAGGGGGATTAATACTTTAATTAATATTATGTCTAGGTTCGGAAAACAATACGAAACTGAATCAAATATCACTCATAATGAGCGATTAGAATTTTTGGGTGACGCCGTCGTCGAATTTTTATCCTCCATCCATTTATTTTACACATTCCCGGATTTGGAAGAGGGAGGCTTAGCGACTTACCGAGCAGCTATTGTCCAAAATCAGCATTTAGCCGTTTTAGCCAAAATCCTTTGCCTCGATCAATATATGTTGTACGCTCACGGCTCCGATTTGTGTCACGACTTGGAATTAAGACACGCGATGGCTAATTGCTTCGAAGCTTTGATGGGCGCTTTATTTTTGGACGGCGGGATCGAAATCGTCGATAAAGTTTTCTCAAATACTTTGTTCAAAGAGGACCCTGATTTGTACGAGGTTTGGGTGAATTTACCACCACATCCTTTACAAGAAAAGGAACCGATGGGCGATCGACAATGGATTAGTAAATTCGAATTATTACAAAAATTGACGAAATTCGAGGAATCAATTGGTGTTGAGTTTACGCATATCACTTTATTAGCGAGGGCTTTCACCGATCGGAGTGTTGGGTACACAAATTTAACTTTGGGATCGAATCAGCGATTAGAGTTTTTGGGAGACACCGTTTTGCAGTTAATCGCATCGGAATATCTTTATAAATATTTTCCTGAACATCACGAAGGACATCTTTCGGTACTTAAAATATTAAAGGTAATGAAAATAATCGATATTAATGATTTTTTTTTAGTTATTGCGAAGTTCTTTGGTTAATAATCGTACTCAAGCCGTCGTTTGTGACGATTTAGGAATGGCTAGTTATGCTGTTTATAATAATCCGAAAGCTGAGTTAAAAACTAAGGATCGCGCCGATTTATTGGAAGCTTTTATTGGAGCTTTATATGTTGATAAGGTAAGTTTAATTTATTGTACAATAAATAAGGTTTGACTTAAAAACGATGTTTATTAAAAAAATGGATCGGTGCTACATCTGTTTCACCCAGTTTTTAGGGCATCGACAAGCACCACTAAAAAACAAGATGTATATAAAGATATTTAAGATAACCATTACATTTTAACCAACATAAAATTTTTATGTTTCAAAAAGAACAATTCATTTAAGCCGAAATTTAATATAAAATGGTTGTTAAGTTATAAAATGTGTAGTAAAAATGTAAAAAAACTAAGTACTGAGGAAAATTACAACAGTTAACAAACACCATGTATACACTCAGAGCCTGCAAATGAAGTAGTTAACGACCACTTTCCAAGTTTTCCAAAATAATTCAGTTCATCATTACAAAGCCAGTGTTCACTAATACAAATAAAATCACACTGGGATATATTATCACATAAATAGGCTTCGATTTCATGTACCTTATTACAAATACCCTGTACATTGAGATGGAAAACTTTAATAAATTGTAAACTACTCTGAAGCTGAGGGGGTTGCTTTTAGCGTTGGCTAAACTTTTGCTAAAAACACTTAGATTGACTCATGGCGTCGAGACAATCAAATTTGGATTATGAACCTGCTTGTATATATACCAATTACATCTCCTATAGCAATTAAGTTAGGAATATCTTTCAAATTCAAGCTTGTAGTATATATACGAGTGTTTTTGATGGTAGTACCATTAATTTGAAGATTTCAATTTATCATATCGATAAAAAAAAGTTTGGGCCCTTCGACCACCTCTAATACTATTGGATATTATTTTGCAGAGTGGTTACCAAAACTGGTTAATTTACGCGACGTTTGTGGGATCATAATTTTGTTGTTTTAAATGAATATAAGACAATCAAAAAAATTATATTCTTGTAGACTTTTTTCTAATACGCATTCCAAAAATTCTAGTTTTTTTAACTAAACATGCACAGATATGTACTTTTTCATCTTTTACTTAATTAAAATTCACTTTTGTTTAAAATTGTCTTTTTCATAACTCATTTCTTGTGAAAAAATCATGTTACGTTTTTGCAGAGTTTTAATAAAAAAATCATTACTCGGAGATTTAATGATTTGAAGAAAGGATTTCATGCACATTAAATAGTAATTAAATTTGCTTGAAATCGTTCCTTATTTCAAAGTGATATCTCAATTAGTTCTTAAGATACGAATCTTTGAAAATTTCTTGATTTTGAACACATATATAATTACGTTTTTGCAAAGGTTTAATCAAACAAGTCATAACTCAGAGATTTAATGATTTAGAAAAAACGATCTTAAGCATGTTAAATACCAACAAAATTTTCTTCAAATTGCTCTTTATTTCAGAGCGATATCTCAATTAGTTCTTGAGATACGATTTTTTAAAAACTTCTTGATTTTTATCAAACACATATAATTATATTTTGCAGAATTACAATCAAAAAATCATAACTCAGAGATTTCATGATTTAGAAAAATGATCTTAAGCATGTTAAATACCAACAAAATTTTCTTCAAATTGCTCTTTATTTCAGAGCGATATCTCAATTAGTTCTTGAGATACGATTTTTTGAAAACTTCTTAATTTTTATCAAACACATATAATTATATTTTGCAGAGATACAATCAAAAAATCGTAACTCAGAGATTTCATGATTTGGAGAAACGATCTTAAGCACGTTAAATACCAACCAAAGTTTCTTCAAATTGCTCTTTATTTCAGAGCGATATCTCAATTAGTTCTTGAGATACGATTTTTTGAAAACTTCTTAATTTTTATCAAACACATATAATTATATTTTGCAGAGATACAATCAAAAAATCGTAACTCAGAGATTCCATGATTTGGAGAAACGATTTTTAGCACGTTAAATTCCAACCAAATTTTCTTCAAATTGCTCTTTATTTCAGAGCGATATCTCAATTAGTTCTTGAGATACGATTTTTTAAAAACTTCTTGATTTTTATCAAACACATATAATTATATTTTGCAGAATTACAATCAAAAAATCATAACTCAGAGATTTCATGATTTAGAAAAATGATCTTAAGCATGTTAAATACCAACAAAATTTTCTTCAAATTGCTCTTTGTTTCAGAGCGATATCTCAATTAGTTCTTGAGATACGATTTTTTGAAAACTTCTTAATTTTTATCAAAGACATATAATTATATTTTGCAGAGATACAATCAAAAAATCGTAACTCAGAGATTCCATGATTTGGAGAAACGATTTTAATTAAGCACGTTAAATACCAACCAAATTTTCTTCAAATTGCTCTTTATTTCAGAGCGATATCTCAATTAGTTCTTGAGATACGATTTTTTAAAAACTTCTTGATTTTTATCAAACACATATAATTATATTTTGCAGAATTACAATCAAAAAATCATAACTCAGAGATTTCATGATTTAGAAAAGTGATCTTAAGCATGTTAAATACCAACAAAATTTTCTTCAAATTGCTCTTTGTTACAGAGCGATATCTCAATTAGTTCTTGAGATACGATTTTTTGAAAACTTCTTGATTTTTATCAAACACATAATTATATTTTGCAGAGTTACAATCAAAAAATCGTAACTCAGAGATTTCATGATTTGGAGAAACGATCTTAAGCACATTAAATACCAACAAAATTTGCTTCAAGTTGCTCTTTATTTCAGAGCGATATCTCAATTAGTTCTTAAGATACGATTCTTTGAAAATTTCGGGATTTTTATCAAACAGATATGATCATGTTTTTGCTAGGTTTTAATAAAAAATCATTACTCGGAGATTTAATGATTTGAAGAAAGGATCTCAAGCACATCAAACACTAATTAAATTTGCTTCAAATCGCTTCTTATTTTAAAATAATATCTCGCTTAGTTCTTAAGATACGAATTTGCAAAGCTTTAATCAAAAAATCATAACTCAGAGATTTAATGATTTAGAAAAACGATCTTAAGCACGTTAAGTACAAACAAAATTTTCTTCAAATTGCTATTATTTCAGAGCGATATCTCAATTAGTACTTGAGATACAATTTTTTGAGAACTTCTTGATTTTTATCAAACACGTATAATTATATTTTGCAGAGTTACAATCAAAAAATCGTAACTCAGAGATTTCATGATTTGGAGAAACGATCTTAAGCACATTAAATACCAACAAAATTTGCTTCAAGTTGCTCTTTATTTCAGAGCGATATCTCAATTAGTTCTTGAGATACGATTCTTTGAAAATTTCGGGATTTTTATCAAACAGATATGATCATGTTTTTGCTAGGTTTTAATAAAAAATCATTACTCGGAGATTTAATGATTTGAAGAAAGGATCTCAAGCACATCAAACACTAATTAAATTTGCTTCAAATCGCTTCTTATTTTAAAATAATATCTCGCTTAGTTCTTAAGATACGAATTTGCAAAGCTTTAATCAAAAAATCATAACTCAGAGATTTAATGATTTAGAAAAACGATCTTAAGCACGTTAAGTACAAACAAAATTTTCTTCAAATTGCTATTATTTCAGAGCGATATCTCAATTAGTACTTGAGATACAATTTTTTGAGAACTTCTTGATTTTTATCAAACACGTATAATTATATTTTGCAGAGTTACAATCAAAAAATCGTAACTCAGAGATTTCATGATTTGGAGAAACGATCTTAAGCACATTAAATACCAACAAAATTTGCTTCAAGTTGCTCTTTATTTCAGAGCGATATCTCAATTAGTTCTAGAGATACGATTTTTTAAAAACTTCTTGATTTTTATCAAACACATATAATTATATTTTGCAGAATTACAATCAAAAAATCATAACTCAGAGATTTCATGATTTAGAAAAATGATCTTAAGCATGTTAAATACCAACAAAATTTTCTTCAAATTGCTCTTTATTTCAGAGCGATATCTCAATTAGTTCTTGAGATACGATTTTTTGAAAACTTCTTAATTTTTATCAAACACATATAATTATATTTTGCAGAGATACAATCAAAAAATCGTAACTCAGAGATTTCATGATTTGGAGAAACGATATTAAGCACGTTAAATACCAACCAAAGTTTCTTCAAATTGCTCTTTATTTCAGAGCGATATCTCAATTAGTTCTTGAGATACGATTTTTTGAAAACTTCTTAATTTTTATCAAACACATATAATTATATTTTGCAGAGATACAATCAAAAAATCGTAACTCAGAGATTCCATGATTTGGAGAAACGATTTTTAGCACGTTAAATTCCAACCAAATTTTCTTCAAATTGCTCTTTATTTCAGAGCGATATCTCAATTAGTTCTTGAGATACGATTTTTTAAAAACTTCTTGATTTTTATCAAACACATATAATTATATTTTGCAGAATTACAATCAAAAAATCATAACTCAGAGATTTCATGATTTAGAAAAATGATCTTAAGCATGTTAAATACCAACAAAATTTTCTTCAAATTGCTCTTTATTTCAAAGCAATATCTCAATTAGTTCTTGAGATACGATTTTTTGAAAACTTCTTAATTTTTATCAAACACATATAATTATATTTTGCAGAGATACAATCAAAAAATCGTAACTCAGAGATTCCATGATTTGGAGAAACGATCTTAAGCCCCGTTAAATACCAACCAAATTTTCTTCAAATTGCTCTTTATTTCAGAGCGATATCTCAATTAGTTCTTGAGATACGATTTTTTGAAAACTTCTTGATTTTTATCAAACACATATAATTATATTTTGCAGAGTTACAATCAAAAAATCGTAACTCAGAGATTTCATGATTTGGAGAAACGATCTTAAGCACGTTAAATACCAACCAAATTTTCTTCAAATTGCTCTTTATTTCAGAGCGATATCTCAATTAGTTCTTGAGATACGATTCTTTAAAAACTTCTTGATTTTTATCAAACACATATAATTATATTTTGCAGAATTACAATCAAAAAATCATAACTCAGAGATTTCATGATTTAGAAAAATGATCTTAAGCATGTTAAATACCAACAAAATTTTCTTCAAATTACTCTTTATTTCAGAGCGATATCTCAATTAGTTCTTGAGATTCGATTCTTTAAAAGCTTCTTGATTTTTATCAAACACATATAATTATATTTTGCAGAGTTACAATCAAAAAATCATAACTCAGTTATTTCATGATTTAGAAAAATGATCTTAAGCATGTTAAATACCAACAAAATTTTCTTCAAATTGCTCTTTATTTCAGAACGATATCTCAATTAGTTCTTGAGATACGATTTTTTAAAAACTTCTTGATTTTTATCAAACACATATAATTATATTTTGCAGAATTACAATCAAAAAATCATAACTCAGAGATTTCATGATTTAGAAAAATGATCTTAGACACGTTAAATACCAACAAAATTTTCTTCAAATTGCTCTTTATTTCAGAGCGATATCTCAATTAGTTCTTGAGATACGATTCTTTAAAAACTTCTTGATTTTTATCAAACACATATAATTATATTTTGCAGAGTTACAATCAAAAAATCGTAACTCAGAGATTTCATGATTTGGAGAAACGATCTTAAGCACATTAAATACCAACAAAATTTGCTTCAAGTTGCTCTTTATTTCAGAGCGATATCTCAATTAGTTCTTGAGATACGATTTTTTGAAAACTTCTTGATTTTTATCAAACACATATAATTATATTTTGCAGAGTTACAATCAAAAAATCGTAACTTAGAGGTTCCATGATTTGGAGAAACGATCTTAAGCACGTTAAATACCAACAAAATTTTCTTCAAATTGCTCTTTATTTCAGAGCGATATCTCAATTAGTTCTTAAGATACGAATCTTTAAAAATTTCTTGGTTTTGAACACATATATATAATTACGTTTTTGCAAAGGTTTAATCAAAAAAGTCATAACTCAGAGATTTAATGATTTAGAAAAAACGATCTTAAGCATGTTAAATACCAATAAAATTTTCTTCAAATTGCTCTTTGTTTCAGAGCGATATCTCAATTAGTTCTTGAGATACGATTTTTTGAAAACTTCTTGATTTTTATCAAACACATATAATTATATTTTGCAGAGTTACAATCAAAAAATCGTAACTCAGAGATTTCATGATTTGGAGAAACGATCTTAAGCACGTTAAATACCAACAAAATTTTCTTCAAATTGCTCTTTATTTCAGAGCGATATCTCAATTAGTTCTTAAGATACGAATCTTTGAAAATTTCTTGATTTTGAACACATATATATAATTACGTTTTTGCAAAGGTTTAATCAAAAAAGTCATAACTCAGAGATTTAATGATTTAGAAAACACGATCTTAAGCATGTTAAATACCAATAAAATTTTCTTCAAATTGCTCTTTGTTTCAGAGCGATATCTCAATTAGTTCTTGAGATACGATTTTTTGAAAACTTCTTGATTTTTATCAAACACATATAATTATATTTTGCAGAATTACAATCAAAAAATCATAACTCAGAGATTTCATGATTTAGAAAAATGATCTTAAGCATGTTAAATACCAACAAAATTTTCTTCAAATTGCTCTTTATTTCAGAGCGATATCTCAATTAGTTCTTGAGATACGATTTTTTGAAAACTTCTTAATTTTTATCAAACACATATAATTATATTTTGCAGAGATACAATCAAAAAATCGTAACTCAGAGATTCCATGATTTGGAGAAACGATTTTTAGCACGTTAAATTCCAACCAAATTTTCTTCAAATTGCTCTTTATTTCAGAGCGATATCTCAATTAGTTCTTGAGATACGATTTTTTAAAAACTTCTTAATTTTTATCAAACACATATAATTATATTTTGCAGAGATACAATCAAAAAATCGTAACTCAGAGATTCCATGATTTGGAGAAACGATCTTAAGCACGTTAAATACCAACCAAATTTTCTTCAAATTGCTCTTTATTTCAGAGCGATGTCTCAATTAGTTTTTGAGATACGATTTTTTGAAAACTTCTTGATTTTTATCAAACACATATAATTATATTTTGCAGAGATACAATCAAAAAATCGTAACTCAGAGATTCCATGATTTGGAGAAACGATCTTAAGCACGTTAAATACCAACCAAATTTTCTTCAAATTGCTCTTTATTTCAGAGCGATATCTCAATTAGTTCTTGAGATACGATTTTTTAAAAACTTCTTGATTTTTATCAAACACATATAATTATATTTTGCAGAATTACAATCAAAAAATCATAACTCAGAGATTTCATGATTTAGAAAAATGATCTTAAGCATGTTAAATACCAACAAAATTTTCTTCAAATTGCTCTTTATTTCAGAGCGATATCTCAATTAGTTCTTGAGATACGATTTTTTGAAAACTTCTTAATTTTTATCAAACACATATAATTATATTTTGCAGAGATACAATCAAAAAATCGTAACTCAGAGATTTCATGATTTGGAGAAACGATCTTAAGCACGTTAAATACCAACCAAAGTTTCTTCAAATTGCTCTTTATTTCAGAGCGATATCTCAATTAGTTCTTGAGATACGATTTTTTGAAAACTTCTTAATTTTTATCAAACACATATAATTATATTTTGCAGAGATACAATCAAAAAATCGTAACTCAGAGATTTCATGATTTAGAAAAATGATCTTAAGCATGTTAAATACCAATAAAATTTTCTTCAAATTGCTCTTTATTTCAGAGCGATATCTCAATTAGTTCTTGAGATACGATTTTTTGAAAACTTCTTAATTTTTATCAAACACATATAATTATATTTTGCAGAGATACAATCAAAAAATCGTAACTCAGAGATTTCATGATTTGGAGAAACGATATTAAGCACGTTAAATACCAACCAAAGTTTCTTCAAATTGCTCTTTATTTCAGAGCGATATCTCAATTAGTTCTTGAGATACGATTTTTTGAAAACTTCTTAATTTTTATCAAACACATATAATTATATTTTGCAGAGATACAATCAAAAAATCGTAACTCAGAGATTCCATGATTTGGAGAAACGATTTTTAGCACGTTAAATTCCAACCAAATTTTCTTCAAATTGCTCTTTATTTCAGAGCGATATCTCAATTAGTTCTTGAGATACGATTTTTTAAAAACTTCTTAATTTTTATCAAACACATATAATTATATTTTGCAGAGATACAATCAAAAAATCGTAACTCAGAGATTCCATGATTTGGAGAAACGATCTTAAGCACGTTAAATACCAACCAAATTTTCTTCAAATTGCTCTTTATTTCAGAGCGATGTCTCAATTAGTTTTTGAGATACGATTTTTTGAAAACTTCTTGATTTTTATCAAACACATATAATTATATTTTGCAGAGATACAATCAAAAAATCGTAACTCAGAGATTCCATGATTTGGAGAAACGATCTTAAGCACGTTAAATACCAACCAAATTTTCTTCAAATTGCTCTTTATTTCAGAGCGATATCTCAATTAGTTCTTGAGATACGATTTTTTAAAAACTTCTTGATTTTTATCAAACACATATAATTATATTTTGCAGAGATACAATCAAAAAATCGTAACTCAGAGATTTCATGATTTAGAAAAATGATCTTAAGCATGTTAAATACCAATAAAATTTTCTTCAAATTGCTCTTTATTTCAGAGCGATATCTCAATTAGTTCTTGAGATACGATTTTTTGAAAACTTCTTAATTTTTATCAAACACATATAATTATATTTTGCAGAGATACAATCAAAAAATCGTAACTCAGAGATTTCATGATTTGGAGAAACGATATTAAGCACGTTAAATACCAACCAAAGTTTCTTCAAATTGCTCTTTATTTCAGAGCGATATCTCAATTAGTTCTTGAGATACGATTTTTTGAAAACTTCTTAATTTTTATCAAACACATATAATTATATTTTGCAGAGATACAATCAAAAAATCGTAACTCAGAGATTCCATGATTTGGAGAAACGATTTTTAGCACGTTAAATTCCAACCAAATTTTCTTCAAATTGCTCTTTATTTCAGAGCGATATCTCAATTAGTTCTTGAGATACGATTTTTTAAAAACTTCTTAATTTTTATCAAACACATATAATTATATTTTGCAGAGATACAATCAAAAAATCGTAACTCAGAGATTCCATGATTTGGAGAAACGATCTTAAGCACGTTAAATACCAACCAAATTTTCTTCAAATTGCTCTTTATTTCAGAGCGATGTCTCAATTAGTTTTTGAGATACGATTTTTTGAAAACTTCTTGATTTTTATCAAACACATATAATTATATTTTGCAGAGATACAATCAAAAAATCGTAACTCAGAGATTCCATGATTTGGAGAAACGATCTTAAGCACGTTAAATACCAACCAAATTTTCTTCAAATTGCTCTTTATTTCAGAGCGATATCTCAATTAGTTCTTGAGATACGATTTTTTAAAAACTTCTTGATTTTTATCAAACACATATAATTATATTTTGCAGAATTACAATCAAAAAATCATAACTCAGAGATTTCATGATTTAGAAAAATGATCTTAAGCATGTTAAATACCAACAAAATTTTCTTCAAATTGCTCTTTATTTCAGAGCGATATCTCAATTAGTTCTTGAGATACGATTTTTTGAAAACTTCTTAATTTTTATCAAACACATATAATTATATTTTGCAGAGATACAATCAAAAAATCGTAACTCAGAGATTTCATGATTTGGAGAAACGATCTTAAGCACGTTAAATACCAACCAAAGTTTCTTCAAATTGCTCTTTATTTCAGAGCGATATCTCAATTAGTTCTTGAGATACGATTTTTTGAAAACTTCTTAATTTTTATCAAACACATATAATTATATTTTGCAGAGATACAATCAAAAAATCGTAACTCAGAGATTCCATGATTTGGAGAAACGATCTTAAGCACGTTAAATACCAACCAAATTTTCTTCAAATTGCTCTTTATTTCAGAGCGATGTCTCAATTAGTTTTTGAGATACGATTTTTTGAAAACTTCTTGATTTTTATCAAACACATATAATTATATTTTGCAGAGATACAATCAAAAAATCGTAACTCAGAGATTCCATGATTTGGAGAAACGATCTTAAGCACGTTAAATACCAACCAAATTTTCTTCAAATTGCTCTTTATTTCAGAGCGATATCTCAATTAGTTCTTGAGATACGATTTTTTAAAAACTTCTTGATTTTTATCAAACACATATAATTATATTTTGCAGAATTACAATCAAAAAATCATAACTCAGAGATTTCATGATTTAGAAAAATGATCTTAAGCATGTTAAATACCAACAAAATTTTCTTCAAATTGCTCTTTATTTCAGAGCGATATCTCAATTAGTTCTTGAGATACGATTTTTTGAAAACTTCTTAATTTTTATCAAACACATATAATTATATTTTGCAGAGATACAATCAAAAAATCGTAACTCAGAGATTTCATGATTTGGAGAAACGATCTTAAGCACGTTAAATACCAACCAAAGTTTCTTCAAATTGCTCTTTATTTCAGAGCGATATCTCAATTAGTTCTTGAGATACGATTTTTTGAAAACTTCTTAATTTTTATCAAACACATATAATTATATTTTGCAGAGATACAATCAAAAAATCGTAACTCAGAGATTCCATGATTTGGAGAAACGATTTTTAGCACGTTAAATTCCAACCAAATTTTCTTCAAATTGCTCTTTATTTCAGAGCGATATCTCAATTAGTTCTTGAGATACGATTTTTTAAAAACTTCTTGATTTTTATCAAACACATATAATTATATTTTGCAGAATTACAATCAAAAAATCATAACTCAGAGATTTCATGATTTAGAAAAATGATCTTAAGCATGTTAAATACCAACAAAATTTTCTTCAAATTGCTCTTTGTTTCAGAGCGATATCTCAATTAGTTCTTGAGATACGATTTTTTGAAAACTTCTTAATTTTTATCAAAGACATATAATTATATTTTGCAGAGATACAATCAAAAAATCGTAACTCAGAGATTCCATGATTTGGAGAAACGATTTTAATTAAGCACGTTAAATACCAACCAAATTTTCTTCAAATTGCTCTTTATTTCAGAGCGATATCTCAATTAGTTCTTGAGATACGATTTTTTAAAAACTTCTTGATTTTTATCAAACACATATAATTATATTTTGCAGAATTACAATCAAAAAATCATAACTCAGAGATTTCATGATTTAGAAAAGTGATCTTAAGCATGTTAAATACCAACAAAATTTTCTTCAAATTGCTCTTTGTTACAGAGCGATATCTCAATTAGTTCTTGAGATACGATTTTTTGAAAACTTCTTGATTTTTATCAAACACATAATTATATTTTGCAGAGTTACAATCAAAAAATCGTAACTCAGAGATTTCATGATTTGGAGAAACGATCTTAAGCACATTAAATACCAACAAAATTTGCTTCAAGTTGCTCTTTATTTCAGAGCGATATCTCAATTAGTTCTTAAGATACGATTCTTTGAAAATTTCGGGATTTTTATCAAACAGATATGATCATGTTTTTGCTAGGTTTTAATAAAAAATCATTACTCGGAGATTTAATGATTTGAAGAAAGGATCTCAAGCACATCAAACACTAATTAAATTTGCTTCAAATCGCTTCTTATTTTAAAATAATATCTCGCTTAGTTCTTAAGATACGAATTTGCAAAGCTTTAATCAAAAAATCATAACTCAGAGATTTAATGATTTAGAAAAACGATCTTAAGCACGTTAAGTACAAACAAAATTTTCTTCAAATTGCTCATTATTTCAGAGCGATATCTCAATTAGTACTTGAGATACAATTTTTTGAGAACTTCTTGATTTTTATCAAACACGTATAATTATATTTTGCAGAGTTACAATCAAAAAATCGTAACTCAGAGATTTCATGATTTGGAGAAACGATCTCAAGCACATCAAACACTAATTAAATTTGCTTCAAATCGCTCCTTATTTTAAAGTGATATCTCAATTAGTTCTTGAGATACGATTCTTTGAAAATTTCTTGATTTTTATCAAACACATATAATTATGTTTTTGCAAAGTTTTAATAAAAGAATCATAACTCGGAAATTTGAAGATTTGAAGAAAGGGTCTCAAGCACATTAAATATTAATTAAATTTGCTTCAAATCGCTCCTTATTTCAAAGTAATATCTCGCTTAGTTCTTAAGGTACGAATTTGCAAAGCTTTAATCAAAAAAATCATAACTCAGAGATTTAATGATTTGGAAAAACGATCTTAAGCACGTTACCTACCAACAAAATTTACTTCAAGTTGCTTTTTATTTCAGAGCGATATCTCAATTAGTTCTTGAGATACGAATCTTTGAAAATTTCTTGATTTTTAACAAATATATATTATTACGTTTTTGCAAAGCTTTAATAAAAAAAATCATAACTCGGAGATTTAAAGATATGAAGAAACGATCTAAAGCACATTAAATACTAACTAAATTTGCTTCAAATTGCTTTTTATTTCAGAGCGATATCTCAATTAGTTCTTGAGATACGATTTTTTGAATACAATCGCATTAATTTTTTTCTTAAAAATTATGATGTTGGTTAAGAATTTTTGTCTCAATAATTAAATGATACATTGAATTGCGACTTCTATAATTGAAATGCTGAGGATTTCCTCTATAATTATCACAAATTGTATTGTAATATCTATTTTAAGTAACTACATAAATTTTCAAAATTTTAAAAATTTTAAACAGTACTACTACAACACAATACCTTAACTTTTCACGCTTATGACTACGACTAAAACACGTTGCATGAACCCACCATAAGCTGTATCTCTCAGTCTCATAAGAAGTTAATATATGAATTTTAATATTAATATTCTTAATGATCTTTATACAGGATGTTTCTGTAAGTCGTGGCATAACTTTAATCACAAATGCTTGAGTTAAAATGATAACGATTTGTGTTGATTTTTGGTCTAAACCCATAAATGGCTAAGATATGGGCCTTCAAAGTTGAGAAATTTTTTAACATTTTCTTAAATATTTTGAATATAGTTTGTCGTAGAAAGATAAAATTTCGCAGACATCCTAAGAAAAAGAGTTACCCAACTCTTGGATTAATTTTGATCCAACCCAACTCAAATTTAATATCAGAAATCTGAGACAAACTTAGGTTGGGTTGAGTCAGTTTTGACCTAACCCAACCCAACCTTAATATCAGAAAAAAACATCCTAAGAAAAAGAGTTACCCAACTCTTGGATTAATTTTGATCCAATCCAACCCAAATTTAATATCAGAAAAATCATTCTCAAAAAGAAGTTTGGTTGGTTTGAGTTAATTTTGATCAAAACCAAGATTAATATCAGAAATATGACAAATTTAGGTTGAGTTGAGTCAGTTTTGATCTAACCCAACCCAACCTTAATATCAGAAAAAAAACATTATAAGAAAAAGAATTGGGTTGGGTTAATTTTGATCCAACCCAACCCAAATTTAAATCACAAAAATCATCCTCAGAAAGAAGTTTGGTTAGTTTGAGTCAATTTTGATCCAACCCAAGATTAATATCAGAAAAACCATTTTAACAATAAGAAGAAGAAGAATCAAGGGATTTGACTTATTTCCTGCTGAGGGACATCTCAAATTCACCTTGTTTCCATTGAGTCTTTGGATATTCCTAAAATCATTGACATTTATCGCCGTCCACCGAAATCTCATCGACAAACTGCTCAGGAAATCCATATCTCAAATGATAGCGTTTATCGCATCATGGAATCTCTGCAGTGAAAATAGCACATTCCATTCTTTCAAGTTAGACGATGCTGACTATGTACAGAAGATGCAGGTTGGGTGGGGATGAGATAGTTTTCTTATCACTATCTAATACCAAAAGAAATGGTATGAATAACAAAATAGTTGGGTTGGATTGGATTGAATTAAGTTGCTTTGAGATTGAGTTGGATTGAGATTTGAGGCTGGATTGAGAACAATGGTTAAGAAGAGCATGGCTAAGAAGAGGGATGTTCTTAGAAACAAGGAACGAGAGGGTAAAGAGGTGGAAATGGAACAAGTTACAAACACATGAAGAGTAGAATAATAAATACCAAAAAAATTGGATTGAGTTAAGTTACTTTTAGGTTGCGTTGATTTAGATTAAGTTAAGTTATTTTGATTGAGGTTGGGTGGGGTTGAATTGAGTTAAATTGCTTCGAGATTTTATTGAGTTAAGTTACTTTGAGTGTGGATTGGGTTGGTTTAGATTGAGTAAAGTTGCATTACCTCAAGCCAGAATTAGCTCGGCTAGGAGTGGTAAGCTTCTTGATGTCCTTTTTTTCGTTCTTAAAAATGTTTCGCAATGTGCTTAAACAGATCCGACAATGATGCTTATGAAATATCAGAAATGATTTAAAACTTGATTAAATGCACTTAGGACAAACTTAGGTGTGGTTGAGTCAGTTTTGAGTTAACACATCTTAAGCTTAATATTAGAAAAATCATCCTGAGAAAAAGAATTGGGTTGGGGTAATTTTGTTCCAACCTAAATTTAATATCATAAAAATCATTTTGGGAAAAAGGTAATTTTGTTACATCTCAACCAAGGATTAATATCAGAAATCTGAGACAAACTTAGGTTGAGTTGAGTCAGTTTTAAGTTAATACATCTTAAGCTTGGTATCAGAAATCATCATGAAAAAACATTGGGTTGAGTTGCGTTAGTTTTGACCCAACCCAAATGTAATATGAAGAAAATCATCCTGAGAATAAGAATTGGGTTAGGTTAATTATGATTTAACCCAACCCAAGATTAATATCAGAAATCTGAGACAAGCTTAGGTTGGGTTGAGTCAGTTTTGACCTAAACCAACCCAACCTTAATATCAGAAAAAACATCTCAAGAAAAAGAGTTTGGTTGGGTTAATTTTAATCCAACCCAACTCTACAACAAATTTAATATCAGAAAAATCATCCTTGGAGAAAAGTTATTTTAGATTCAACCCAAGATTAATATCAGAAAAATCATTCTGAGACAAACTTAGGTTGAGTTGAGTCAGTTTTAAGCTAATACATCTTAAGCTTAATATCAGAAAAATCATGATGAAAAAACATTGGGTTGAGTTGCGTTAGTTTTGACCCAACCCAAATGTAATATGAAGAAAATCATCCTGAGAATAAGAATTGGGTTAGGTTAATTATGATTTAACCCAACCCAAGATTAATATCAGAAATCTGAGACAAGCTTAGGTTGGGTTGAGTCAGTTTTGACCTAAACCAACCCAACCTTAATATCAGAAAAAACATCTCAAGAAAAAGAGTTGGGTTGGGTTAATTTTAATCCAACCCAACTCTACAACAAATTTAATATCAGAAAAATCATCCTTGGAAAAAAGTTAATTTAGATCCAACCCAAGATTAATATCAGAAAAATCATTCTGAGACAAACTTAGGTTGAGTTGAGTCAGTTTTAAGTTAATACATCTTAAGCTTGATATCAGAAAAATCATCATGAAAAAACATTGGGTTGAGTTGCGTTAGTTTTGACCCAACCCAAATGTAATATGAAGAAAATGATCCTGGGAATAAGAATTGGGTTAGGTTAATTATGATTTAACCCAACCCAAGATTAATATCAGAAATCTGAGACAAGCTTAGGTTGGGTTGAGTCAGTTTTGACCTAAACCAACCCAACCTTAATATCAGAAAAAACATCTCAAGAAAAAGAGTTGGGTTGGGTTAATTTTAATCCAACCCAACTCTACAACAAATTTAATATCAGAAAAATCATCCTTGGAAAAAAGTTAATTTAGATCCAACCCAAGATTAATATCAGAAAAATCATTCTGAGACAAACTTAGGTTGAGTTGAGTCAGTTTTAAATTAATACATCTTAAGTTTAATATCAGAAAAATCATGATGAAAAAACATTGGGTTGAGTTGCGTTAGTTTTGACCCGACCCAAATGTAATATAAAGAAAATCATCCTGAGAATAAGAATTGGGTTAGGTTAATTATGATTTAACCCAACCCAAGATTAATATCAGAAATCTGAGACAAGCTTAGGTTGGGTTGAGTCAGTTTTGACCTAAACCAACCCAACCTTAATATCAGAAAAAACATCTCAAGAAAAAGAGTTGGGTTGGGTTAATTTTAATCCAACCCAACCCAAATTTAATATCAGAAAAATCATCCTTGGAAAAAAGTTAATTTAGATTCAACCCAAGATTAATATCAGAAAAATCATTCTGAGACAAACTTTGGTTAAGTTGAGTCAGTTTTAAGCTAATACATCTTAAGCTTAATATCAGAAAAATCATGATGAAAAAACATTGGGTTGAGTTGCGTTAGTTTTGACCCGACCCAAATGTAATATAAAGAAAATCATCCTGAGAATAAGAATTGGGATAGGTTAATTATGATTTAACCCAACCCAAGATTAATATCAGAAATCTGAGACAAGCTTAGGTTGGGTTGAGTCAGTTTTGACCTAAACCAAGCCAACCTTAATATCAGAAAAAACATCTCAAGAAAAAGAGTTGGGTTGGGTTAATTTTAATCCAACCCAACCCAAATTTAATATCAGAAAAATCATCCTTGGAAAAAAGTTAATTTAGATTCAACCCAAGATTAATATCAGAAAAATCATTCTGAGACAAACTTTGGTTGAGTTGAGTCAGTTTTAAGCTAATACATCTTAAGCTTAATATCAGAAAAATCATCATGAAAAAACATTGGGTTGAGTTGCGTTAGTTTTGACCCAACCCAAATGTAATATAAAGAAAATCATCCTGAGAATAAGAATTGGGTTAGGTTAATTATGATTTAACCCAACCCAAGATTAATATCAGAAATCTGAGACAAGCTTAGGTTGGGTTGAGTCAGTTTTGACCTAAACCAACGCAACCTTAATATCAGAAAAACATCTCAAGAAAAAGAGTTGGGTTGGGTTAATTTTAATCCAACCCAACTCTACAACAAATTTAATATCAGAAAAATCATCCTTGGAAAACAGTTTGGTAACTTCGAGTCAATTTTGATCCAATCCAAGATTAATATCAGAAAAATCATTCTGAGACAAACTTAGGTTGGGTTGAGTCAGTTTTAAGTTGGTTGAGTTACGTTAACTTTGTTCCAACCCAACCCAAGATTAATATCAGAAATCTGAGACAAACTTAGGTTGGGTTGAGTCAGTTTTGACCTAAACCAACGCAACCTTAATATCAGAAAAACATCTCAAGAAAAAGAGTTGGGTTGGGTTAATTTTAATCCAACCCAACTCTACAACAAATTTAATATCAGAAAAATCATCCTTGGAAAACAGTTTGGTAACTTCGAGTCAATTTTGATCCAATCCAAGATTAATATCAGAAAAATCATTCTGAGACAAACTTAGGTTGGGTTGAGTCAGTTTTAAGTTGGTTGAGTTACGTTAACTTTGTTCCAACCCAACCCAAGATTAATATCAGAAATCTGAGACAAGCTTAGGTTGGGTTGAGTCAGTTTTGACCTAAACCAACGCAACCTTAATATCAGAAAAACATCTCAAGAAAAAGAGTTGGGTTGGGTTAATTTTAATCCAACCCAACTCTACAACAAATTTAATATCAGAAAAATCATCCTTGGAAAACAGTTTGGTAACTTCGAGTCAATTTTGATCCAATCCAAGATTAATATCAGAAAAATCATTCTGAGACAAACTTAGGTTGGGTTGAGTCAGTTTTAAGTTGGTTGAGTTACGTTAACTTTGTTCCAACCCAACCCAAGATTAATATCAGAAATCTGAGACAAACTTAGGTTGGGTTGAGTCAGTTTTGACCTAACCCAACCCCAACTTAATATCAGAAAAAAACCTTAAGGAAAAATTGGGTAACCTTGCCTCTTAACACATAATAAGTGTTTTCAAAAATTTACAATTTCCTTTTGGCTTCTGAAACATCTCGTTTTCAAAAAATCACCCCGTAGATTGTGAGGATTGATATACACCGAACCATTCTTTTAATAAACATCGTTTTTAAGCCGAACCTTATTTATTTTACAATTTATACATAAATGATGATAGTGGAGAAAACCCTAACCAAGTTTAATTTAATCTTTCAATTTATCATTTTTAAAATAATTATAATAAACATATATTATTGTTTAAAAAAAACTGTACATGAATGTTTACTTACTCACATTTTAATCTTGGAAATGTGATCCTACATATTCTTCATCTTCATTTGAACCATCGTTGTATTACTCTGTTATATACTAAGAAGTTTTGATTTTCTTGTTATGAAGAGCTCGTCGTGACTTCTACTTAATAAGATTTTCTTCATTTTAACATTTGGAACTTCTTTAATGGATTATTGTGACTTAAAGAAAATGACATTACTATATCGGTAAAATCGTTACCTTTTCTACTCCATTAACGAAAAATTAATTATCATTTATTATATATTTTTTTTTAATTTTAGGGTTTAGAATATTGCGAAGTTTTCTGCCAAGTAACACTTTTCCCCCGCCTTCAAGACTTCATCATGAACCAAGATTGGAACGACCCAAAATCGAAACTTCAACAATGTTGTTTAACTTTACGAACAATGGATGGGGGGGAACCTGATATCCCAGTCTACAAGTACAAGCATTTTCGAACCTTTTAATTTCCATTTATAAATATTTCATTGTAGAGTTATCGAATGTAAAGGTCCAACTAACACTAGGGTCTACACGGTGGCTGTTTATTTCCGTGGGAGTCGTTTAGCGAGTGCTGTTGGTCACAGTATTCAACAAGCAGAAATGAACGCCGCTAAAAACGCGTTAGAAATATCACATGGTATAAAAATTTAGTTGTACTTGTTAACATTGAAGGTTTATTAAAGTTAACGTTTTACAAAAATTAATTTATTAAACGTTTTAAGATTTATTTCCACAATTGGACCATCAAAAACGTGTTATTGCGAAAAGCATGAAGAAGCAAAAGCCGCAACGGAAACGGGGGCGAAGTCGATCGAAAAGTCCTCAGCGCGTTTTTCAACCGAATAGGCAAAAATCACCGACTAGTTATTCGAAACATCGGTTTAGAGACTCGTCTACTGAAAAATCGGTGGGATCTCCTTCGGATACGATTGAAAGTAAGTAGAAGAATATTTTAGAATTTGAAATATTATAAAACATGTAAAATGGAATTAATAAATTGAATTAAACCGTGTTATTATCTTATTTTAACGTTAATAAAGAATTAAGATAATATAAAAAGATTTGTGAAGATAAATAATTATTTTAAGATTTAATTTTTATTAATTTTGATTAATTAGTGAATATTACTTACTTAAGAATAAATTTACATTGGATATCCTCCAAATTATGCAATAAAGATAATAAGAAAATACAAAAAAACCTAAAAAAATAAATTATAACCTCAAAATAATTCTCTAATTTAATTTCTTACTCATTAATTAAGTTTCTATATCCTCCAAATAATACAAGAAAGTATCGTTTTCATAAGTAGGAAAAAAATACCTAAAAAGAACAAATTTAATACGTTTAATTTAAAAAAAATTTAAATCGACTTACTCAGGTTGATCGAAAACATTAATTTCTGGAATTTTAACATGCCCCTCTTCCTTCATATGGGATTTATTTTCATGGTCCTGATTGAAATGCCGATTACAAAAAACGCAATTAAAATGAACCATTTGCCGGCGAATATAATTGACCAATTTCACTTTTTGATAAAAATCCAAATTAGCCGTTATCTCATTAAACTCGAAATTATGATCATTTTTCATATGCAACCGTAATTCGTCGATTTTCGGGTTTTTGTACGCGCAAAATAAACAGAAAATTTGATAATCTTTCTCGTTCCAATCTGAATATTCATTATCAGAATTTTCATCCCCTAAAAAAATTTTTTTTAATTAAAATTTGAATCAAAAATTTAATCAATTTTTTACTTTCTAACGCGTAATTATCGTCTTTCTCCTCCCTTTTCGATTTTGATTTATTCATCTCTAAATAATTAACTATGTAGAATTTATCGTAATTTTCGTTTAATGGATTAACGCATTTATGCTTCTTCTTTCTCATGTGTTCTTTTAAAACGTTTCTATCGGGGAATTTCCCCTCGCAATAAACGCAAATAAATTGGCTCAATTTTTTTTCAATAACTTCGAGCAACTCGTCCACATAAACCAAATTTTGCGGATTTCCCAACATTAGATTATGTTTCGTTAATAAATGTTTTAAATAATCACTTCTTAATCCTTCAAACTCAAATTTACAAAACATGCAACTCCTTTTAAAGCTAACATCCGTTCTTTCGCGTTCTTGGATGCTTAAAACGTAACTCAACCGTAATTTATGCCTCAATTCTTTATCCTCCTTAATCAAAGTTGATAATAAATAATATTTTTCATCGGAATCTTCCATTTTTAATGAGGGAACTAAACTTTCAAACGGTTTTAATGTAAATCTCTCTTTCCAATATTGTAAATATCTGTAAAAGAAGTAAAATTTTATGAATTATTTGATTCGAATTAAATTAGACTCACTCGTGCAGATTATCGATGTTTTGAACATCATCTATGACTAAATTATGCACCTCGAAGCAATGTTTCAAAAATATTTTGAACCCCAATTTTAAATTGAAACGGTCCTCGCATAACAAGCAAGGGGATTCTTTGTTGATCTCGTCAGATTCGGGGGAATTATCGAAAGATAGTGGCCCCAAAATCTTTGAGGTACACATATTTGACGTTTAAAAGTTAGGTTATGTTTGAAATTTTTAGGGTAATGTAGGAATCTAATTAATAAAAAATAATTTTTTAAAATTTTAATTTTTTAAAAATTTATTTTTAAAAAATTCGTTTTTATAAACAAATTAACATACACAAATTAATGCTATTATTGCTGAAAATAATAAATATTTTAATCCCGGCATGTTTATGTTTTTGATCGATCCATCTAAAAAATAATTTAATTATTAATCTTTTTTTATTAAATTTTTAAATTTACTTCTGCATCTTGCATTTTCTTCATAATAGCCATTGTTGCAAGCGCAAGCGAAATTTTTGCAAATCATGCTTCCAACGAATTGCTTCCCGAGATAACATTCTTTATTGTTCACGCACGGTGCATACAGATCTAAAAAACTTTTTGGAAAAAACTTTTTGAATTTGAAATATTATAAAACATGTAAAATGGAATTAATAAATTGAATTAAACCGTGTTATTATCTTATTTTAACGTTAATAATGAATTAAGATAATATAAAAAGATTTGTGAAGATAAATAATTATTTTAAGATTTAATTTTTATTAATTTTGATTAATTAGAGAATATTACTTACTTAAGAATAAATTAACATTGGATATCCTCCAAATTATGCAATAAAGATAATAAGAAAATACAAAAAAACCTAAAAAAATAAATTATAACCTCAAAATAATTCTCTAATTTAATTTCTTACTCATTAATTAAGTTTCTATATCCTCCAAATAATACAAGAAAGTATCGTTTTCATAAGTAGGAAAAAAATACCTAAAAAGAACAAATTTAATACGTTTAATTTAAAAAAAATTTAAATCGACTTACTCAGGTTGATCGAAAACATTAATTTCTGGAATTTTAACATGCCCCTCTTCCTTCATATGGGATTTATTTTCATGGTCCTGATTGAAATGCCGATTACAAAAAACGCAGTTAAAATGAACCATTTGTCGGCGAATATAATTAACCAATTTCACTTTTTGATAAAAATCCAATTTAGCCGTTATCTCATTAAACTCGAAATTATGATCATTTTTCATATGCAACCGTAATTCGTCGATTTTCGGGTTTTTGTACGCGCAAAATAAACAGAAAATTTGATAATCTTTCTCGTTCCAATCTGAATATTCATTATCAGAATTTTCATCCCCTAAAAAAATTTTTTTAATTAAAATTTGAATCAAAAATTTAATCAATTTTTTACTTTCTAACGCGTAATTATCGTCTTTCTCCTCCCTTTTCGATTTTGATTTATTCATCTCTAAATAATTAACTATGTAGAATTTATCGTAATTTTCGTTTAATGGATTAACGCATTTATGCTTCTTCTTTCTCATGTGTTCTTTTAAAACGTTTCGATCAGGGAATTTCCCCTCGCAATAAACGCAAATAAATTGGCTCAATTTTTTTTCAATAATTTCGAGCAACTCGTCCACATAAACCAAATTTTGCGGATTTCCCAACATTAGATTATGTTTCGTTAATAAATGTTTTAAATAATCACTTCTTAATCCTTCAAACTCAAATTTACAAAACATGCAACTCCTTTTAAAGCTAACATCCGTTCTTTCGCGTTCTTGGATGCTTAAAACGTAACTCAACCGTAATTTATGCCTCAATTCTTTATCCTCCTTAATCAAAGTTGATAATAAATAATATTTTTCATCGGAATCTTCCATTTTTAATGAGGGAACTAAACTTTCAAACGGTTTTAATGTAAATCTCTCTTTCCAATATTGTAAATATCTGTAAAAGAAGTAAAATGTTATGATTTATTTGATTCGAATTAAATTAGACTCACTCGTGCAGATTATCGATGTTTTGAACATCATCTATGACTAAATTATGCACCTCGAAGCAATGTTTCAAAAATATTTTGAACCCCAATTTTAAATTGAAACGGTCCTCGCATAACAAGCAAGGGGATTCTTTGTTGATCTCGTCAGATTCGGGGGAATTATCGAAAGATAGTGGCCCCAAAATCTTTGAGGTACACATATTTGACGTTTAAAAGTTAGGTTATGTTTGAAATCTTTAGGGTAATGTAGGAATCTAATTAATAAAAAATAATTTTTTAAAATTTTAATTTTTTAAAAATTTATTTTTAAAAAATTCGTTTTTATAAACAAATTAACATACACAAATTAATGCTATTATTGCTGAAAATAATAAATATTTTAATCCCGGCATGTTTATGTTTTTGATCGATCCATCTAAAAAATAATTTAATTATTAATCTTTTTTTATTAATTTTTTAAATTTACTTCTGCATCTTGCATTTTCTTCATAATACCCATTGTTGCAAGCGCAAGCGAAGTTTTTGCAAATCATGCTTCCAACGAATTGCTTCCCGAGATAACATTCTTTATCGTTCACGCACGGTGCATACAGATCTAAAAAACTTTTTGGAAAAAACTTTTTGAATTTGAAATATTATAAAACATGTAAAATGGAATTAATAAATTGAATTAAATCGTGTTATTATCTTATTTTAACGTTAATAATGAATTAAGATAATATAAAAAGATTTGTGAAGATAAATAATTATTTTAAGATTTAATTTTTATTAATTTTGATTGATTAGTGAATATTACTTACTTAAGAATAAATTAACATTGGATATCCTCCAAATTATGCAATAAAGATAATAAGAAAATACAAAAAAACCTAAAAAAATAAATTATAACCTCGAAATAATTCTCTAATTTAATTTCTTACTCATTAATTAAGTTTCTATATCCTCCAAATAATACAGGAAAGTATCGTTTTCATAAGTAGGAAAAAAATACCTAAAAAGAACAAATTTAATACGTTTAATTTTAAAAAAATTTAAATCGACTTACTCAGGTTGATCGAAAACATTAATTTCTGGAATTTTAACATGCCCCTCTTCCTTCATATGGGATTTATTTTCATGGTCCTGATTGAAATGCCGATTACAAAAAACGCAGTTAAAATGAACCATTTGTCGGCGAATATAATTAACCAATTTCACTTTTTGATAAAAATCCAATTTAGCCGTTATCTCATTAAACTCGAAATTATGATCATTTTTCATATGCAACCGTAATTCGTCGATTTTCGGATTTTTGTACGCGCAAAATAAACAGAAAATTTGATAATCTTTCTCGTTCCAATCTGAATATTCATTATCAGAATTTTCATCCCCTAAAAAAATTTTTTTAATTAAAATTTGAATCAAAAATTTAATCAATTTTTTACTTTCCAACGCGTAATTATCGTCTTTCTCCTCCCTTTTCGATTTTGATTTATTTATCTCTAAATAATTAACTATGTAGAATTTATCGTAATTTTCGTTTAATGGATTAACGCATTTATGCTTCTTCTTTCTCATGTGTTCTTTTAAAATGTTTCGATCGGGGAATTTCCCCTCGCAATAGACGCAAATAAATTGGCTCAATTTTTTTTCAATAACCTCGAGCAACTCGTCCACATAAACCAAATTTTGCGGATTTCCCAACATTAGATTATGTTTCGTTAATAAATGTTTTAAATAATCACTTCTTAATCCTTCAAACTCAAATTTACAAAACATGCAACTCCTTTTAAAGCTAACATCCGTTCTTTCGCGTTCTTGGATGCTTAAAACGTAACTCAACCGTAATTTATGCCTCAATTCTTTATCCTCCTTAATCAAAGTTGATAATAAATAATATTTTTCATCGGAATCTTCCATTTTTAATGAGGGAACTAAACTTTCAAACGGTTTTAATGTAAATCTCTCTTTCCAATATTGTAAATATCTGTAAAAGAAGTAAAATTTTATGAATTATTTGATTCGAATTAAATTAGACTCACTCGTGCAGATTATCGATGTTTTGAACATCATCTATGACTAAATTATGCACCTCGAAGCAATGTTTCAAAAATATTTTGAACCCCAATTTTAAATTGAAACGGTCCTCGCATAACAAGCAAGGGGATTCTTTGTTGATCTCGTCAGATTCGGGGGAATTATCGAAAGATAGTGGCCCCAAAATCTTTGAGGTACACATACTTGACGTTTAAAAGTTAGGTTATGTTTGAAATTTTTAGGGTAATGTAGGAATCTAATTAATAAAAAATAATTTTTTAAAATTTAAATTTTTTAAAAATTTATTTTTAAAAAATTCGTTTTTATAAATGCTTTTATACACAAATTAATGCTATTATTGCTGAAAATAATAAATATTTTAATCCCGGCATGTTTATGTTTTTGATCGATCCATCTAAAAAATAATTTAATTATTAATCTTTTTTTATTAATTTTTTAAATTTACTTCTGCATCTTGCATTTTCTTGATAATACCCATTGTTGCAAGCGCAAGCGAAGTTTTTGCAAATCATGCTTCCAACGAATTGCTTCCCGAGATAACATTCTTTATCGTTCACGCACGGTGCATACAGATCTAAAAAACTTTTTGTTATTTATTTAGCTTAGAATTGTTTAAACATTAACAAACGCCTATTAGTTTGGCATTTTCCATCCCTAAAATTGTGAAAACCCGGACATCGGCAATACCCCTCTACGCAAATCGAGTCGTACCCCAAAAGATAGCAGTCGCCTGAATCTCCGCACGATTTTTTTGGGTTTATATCTGTTTAATCAAACTAATTAGTTATTAAGGAGGAATTTGAGCTGTTAATTTCAATGATTAACCTTCGAGACAACTCCCTTGGTGTGA
Source organism: Onthophagus sagittarius (assembly GCA_036711965.1). Taxonomy (NCBI): domain Eukaryota; kingdom Metazoa; phylum Arthropoda; class Insecta; order Coleoptera; family Scarabaeidae; genus Onthophagus; species Onthophagus sagittarius. The sequence goes on along the minus strand of JASERS010000010.1, from coordinate 15,624,127 downwards.
AGTTGTTCCTCCCATACATTGGCAAATTCCATTTTGGCACTCTGCGTTTGGAATGTACCAGCAATAATAATTAGAATCGCATTTCTCGCCCAAACTAATTCCTAAACTCATAATAAATAAATTTATATGAATTGGTTAAAAAAATTTAGTTATTTTTACCAGAAATTGCTAAAAAGTTTAAAACGACTAAAAAAATTAATAAAGCGACTTTAAAAAGCAACATTTTCAAACTAAAATTAATCTAAAACTAAATCAAGATGTGTAGTTTTAATCCAATATAAGGGATTAACGCTGTTTACGAAACTTTTATCTTTATGATCCAAAAACTTAAATAATTATTTGCTCGATTAAACGTAGTGCTGATAAATACAAAAAAAGTCTTTATTATGCAACTTATAATGAATGGGGAAAAACCGAGAATCTATTTTAAGACGATGAATCGGTATAAAACGCGTCTTATAAATCAAAATTAATCATTCATTAACAAAATCATCGCAATGTTAACGAAACTTTTTTTAATTTGTTTATTTACCTCAACCCCAACGCTAAGTAATTATAATACGATTTAATTTTTTTTATTTTGAGTAAACGTCTTTCTTTTTAGCTTTAAACATAATTCCTCGAACAGAATGGTTAGCAAAACCATCAAAAACGAATCAACTTCTCGCCATAAATCCTCCATCTCACGTCGTAATTCATCACTCCGGAACAACGAATCATAAATGTTCGAATAAAGCTGAATGTTCTTTGGCGGTTCGTAACATTCAAACGTACCATATGGACGGAAACGGTTGGGAAGATATTGGATATAATTTTTTAGTGGGGCAAGATGGGAACGTTTATGAAGGACGCGGTTGGGGGAAACACGGGGCTCATTCGCCGGGTTTTAATCGAAAAAGCATCGGGATTTGTTTAATCGGAGATTATGGTAACGATATTCCATCTCAACAACAAATCGGCGCAGCGAAGGATTTAATTAAATACGGGGTTGAAAATAATTTGATTAAAAGCGATTATAAATTGGTGGGGCACCGCCAGGATGTTTCCGTTCAAACAGCTTGCCCTGGCGCGAAATTGTACGATGAAATTAAACAATGGGATCATTACACGAGAAATCCATAAATAATAAAGTTAATTAAAAAAAAATCTCATCATCAGATTCTTTAAGATCGTCCAGTTTTAAAAGCTCCTCCGCATTTTCCGATTCTTTCCATTTCCCGATCACGAAACGATTAATAAGCAATTTTTTGTTAATTTCTTGAAGATAATCAGTCGTTTGTACAATCCATGGCTTATGCAAAGTTGATTCCATGATGTTTAAACGTTCCTTTTCCGATTTAAGACGTTCCTATTCGTGAGAAACGACTTAAAAAATTTCTTCATCATCATTGTCGCTTTCCTCATTATTTTTGTAAAGATCTTCATCCGTTTGGGTTCTTAATTTTTTATCGGAAACTCCATAAACGAGTTTCATTAAATTCTTTTGAGATTGCAAGCGATTTAAATACGATTCTTTCGCTTTTTCTTGTAAATTATTTTCCAGTTTAATTCGTCCTCATCGTCGGAGTTATCTTCATCATCTTCTTCATTTTCGTCTGAATCATCGTCTTCATTGAGAACATCATCTGTGTTAAAGATAACTTTTCTCCTGATTCGGCCCGAATCAAAAATTTCCTCAAAATCTTTTTCTTTTAAATCATTAGAGTCCTTTAATTTCTCCAACTCAATAAATTAATCATTCATTAACAAAATCATTGCAATGTTAACGAAACTTTTTTTAATTTGTTAATAAAACTGAATGTTCTTTGGCGATTCGTAACATTCAAACGTACCATATGGATGGAAACGATTGGCAAGATATTGGATATAATTTTTTAGTGGGGCAAGATGGGAGCGTTTATGAAGGACGCGGTTGGAGGAAACATGGGGCTCATTCGCCGGGTTTTAATCGAAAAAGCATCGGGATTTGTTTAATCGGAGATTACAGTAACGATATTCCATCTCTACAACAAATCGGCGCAGCGAAGGATTTAATTAAATACGGGGTAAAAAATAATTTGATTAAAAGCGATTATAAATTGGTGGGGCACCGACAGGATGTTTCCGTTCAAACAGCTTGCCCTGGCGCGAAATTGTACGATGAAATTAAACAATGGGATCATTACACGAGAAATCCATAAATAATAAAGTTAATTAAAAAATTTATTTTATAAAAAATAATTCTTAATCAGCTCCTTTTTTTAATTGCGCTTTACTTTTCGCCCTAAACACGTCCTTCTTTTTCTGTTGCATTTTCTTTTGCTTCTTCGATTCAAGCGCCTCAATCGCCTTTCTATGTTTCTCCAATCGTTCTTTAGTCTCCTTCTTCAACCGATCCTGTTTGTGCTCGTAAGCCGTCCTAATCATCTTCAGCATATTCGAAACCTTTTCCTCATGCGGCTCCTTAACCACGGCGACTCTCTTAAACGCTTTCTTTTTCTCGCCAAGTTTCACGTCGTGTTTCGGCTTATCTTTGTAAGGAAGCGATTGTTGGAGCTTTTTCGGAATAACTAAAGGTTTGAATACTTTTGGTTCTCTTTGAATCTCCTAAAAAAAAAAATTTAACAACAAAGTAATAAAATATGTGTTATATAAATCACTTACTGTGTATAAACTGTCAGGATTAACATCGCTTTTAATTCCTTTCGCCCGTTTTAATTCTCCAACAGTTCTAACTCCCTTCCAGGCGTTCTTTTTATCAGGGGGTAACAACAACGACGTTAATGGGCTATAAAACTTCTCAACTTGAACTTTATACCAAGTTCGGCAAAGAACTAAATCTGTAATTAAACAAAATTAAAAAAAAAATAAACATTGTTTCGATTTAATCGTACCGCTTATTAAAATTTTATCTTCAAACGTAGCTCTGAAACAACCCTCCGGCTTATTTTCAGCTTTTTTAATTTGCCCCCTTATCCCAGACACCGTTTTTATCTTAGCCCCCTCAAATTTGGCCACTTCCAAAGCACTATTAAACATCCCTTTAAAAAAATTAAAAATTATTTCTTCTTAAAAACAAAAATTTTTTCATTACCCGTTATAAAAGCTGTATTTTTATGAATCTTCAAAGGTTTCCCCACCAATTGCAACTTCTTCATGATTTGTACACTCTTATCTAATTCTTGAACAGCCCCGGTTGCGGCGATTCTAAATCCTTGTTGTTTTACAACTTCCGCATCACCCACACAAGATTGCAAAGCTAAAAATCCGGTTCCCTGCGGGGTTATGGGCCCCCAAAAATGCGCGTTACAAGCTAAATGTTGCGGGGTGTATTTCAAATATCTCAATCGAAGGTTATCTTCTAATTTGGAGTAAAGGGGTAACGTTTGAAATCGTCTCCAACCCAATGATATAATAACGGGGTCATTCGCTTTTAAAATTTTTTTGTACCAACGATGCTTTTTTAATTTAACATTCACGAAACCGATGTTTTCCTCCCCCATATTTAAAGCGCCCACAATCACGGGGTAGGTCGGATCGAAATTTGTGATGAATTCGCTCGGGACTCGTTCAAGTTCGATTCGGACGTACATTCCGGGGCGGAACCCTTCGATTTGGACGCGGAGATCATCGTCGAGATTCTCGAAAACCGATTTGTTTAACTCAGCTTGTTTTTCAGCTGACAATTTCAATTCGTCGTAATAATTATTGTCGGTGTTGTCGTATTCCGAGTTAAATTTCTCTTTTAATTTTAATTTTTTTGCTAAAAGTTCTTTGCGGGAATCTTCTTTAACATCGTTGTTTTCGGTTTCTTCACGTTTCCTTTTTAATTTATTGTTATCTAAAAGAGATTAAATGAAAATATTTAAATTTAATATTTAAATAAGTTATACCTTTATCAGACTCATCAATAATTTCGTCATCATCTTTTGACCCTCCAAATTTCTCCCCCGTTTCCAAATCTTCAAAATCCCCATAAATCTCATCATCAGATTCTTTAAGATCGTCCAGTTTTAAAAGCTCCTCCGCATCTTCCGATTCTTTCCATTTCCCGGTCACGAAACGATTAATAAGCAATTTTTTGTTAATTTCTTGAAGATAATCAGTCGTTTGGACATTCCATGGCTTATGCAAAGTTGATTCCATGATGTTTAAACGTTCCTTTTCCGATTTAAGACGTTCCTGTTCGTGAGAAACGACTTTAAAGATTTCTTCATCATCATTATCGCTTTCCTCTTTATTTTTGTGAAGATCTTCATCCGTTTGGGTTCTTAATTTTTTATCAAAAACTCCATACACAACTTTCATTAAATTCTTTTGAGATTGCAAGCGATTTAAATACGATTCTTTCGCTTTTTCTTGCAAATTATCTTTCCAGTTTAATTCGTCCTCATCATCAGAGTTATCTTCATCATCTTCTTCATTCTCGTCTGAATCATCTTCTTCATTTTCGTCTGAATCATCGTCTTCATTGAGAACATCATCTGTGTTAAAGATAACTTTTCTCCTGATTCGGCCCGAATCAAAAATTTCCTCAAAATCTTTTTCTTTTAAATCATTAGAGTCCTTTAATTTCTCCAACTCAATTTTTTCTTCTTCTTGTTCCTTCTCAACATCCTCCGCAGTGATTCCCGCGCTTCCTGTAAATAATTGCAATTCAGAATGTTGCATTTTAACATCTAAAGTTTCTTTCGTTTCGATTAAATTATTAAAAATTTGGTGGGATTCATCCCCATCTCGTTTATTATGACTATGACTTCCCCCCATTTCAACGTAAACGGCGTCTTTGTCATAAACGATTCCCCCAACCCCAGAAAATGGGGCGTAAATGAGTTTTTCTTTCTCAATGAGTGCTCGCTTTTTTATTTGCTCCGGCAAAGGGCAGGGATCTGGTAAAAAACTCATCTCAGAGATTTTTGTGTCCCCAAATCCGGGGATGTGGACGCAATTATTTTTATTTAAAGGAACCCCCCGGACGTAACCATACAAACAAACATTTCGATCGCATTTAGAGTTTTGGCGAATATTTTCTAGACCAGTTATATCTTCATAACGATCGACGATTAAATAACTGTGATTGGTGCGCCAAGTTAAAGGGCGAAATTTCATCACGGATATGAATCTCCCCAAGTTTTTAATTTCATTTCTTAAGTACTCCCCGTGAATAATGCCGGATAAATAAAACAATTTTGCGCCGGGATAAACTTCCGTCCAAAATCTATGTTTCAAAACTTTTTTTGTATTCTTCAAAGCTTTGTTGTTTTTGATCATGTCTAAGTGAGTCAAAATCCCCATAATCCTCGGCATACCATGCACTTGACATATATTTAAGAACTCGAAAACTTCCATTTCAAATCCAAAACTAGCGTCACATAACAAAAGCACTAAATCGGCCACTTTGGCCAAATCGATCATTGAGTTTATATCATTATTGCATTCTACTAAAGTAACTCTACGTTTTTTTCCTGTTACAATGGTCACAGGGCCTTTAATGTCTGTTAAAGGACTCTTCGTAAACAATTTAATCAGATTATTAATTAAAGTCGTTTTGCCCACCTTTGGGGGACCCACCACGGCTATTAAAATCGGCGGGGGCTCAATTGGCGTTCTATCCACTAATGGAACATGTTGTTTCTTTGTATTTAAGTCTTGTTTTCTTCGAAATCTCCTTTCTGCCCTTATAGCCGAATTAAAAGTAAACGCTTTCGGATTTTTTTGTTTATCGGTTAAATTTTCTTGTTGCTTCTTTTTCGCATCCTTTTTATCAGCTTTTCTCCCAGCCAAACGCTTTCTGTGAGCTTTTTTCTTATCATTAAATTCTTCATTCATTTTTATCACTTTAATATATATAAAAATGTGTTTCAATGTGTTTAATTTTTAGGTTATGTGTCATATTTTGAGGTTATGTTAAAAACCATAAAATATTTAAATTTTATTTATTAATTAAATTTTTTTATTAAAAAAAAGTATTGGATCAAATTTATTTAAGGAAAATTAAATTATTACATTAAAGTTCTTTATTAAATTATTTGGGAATATTTTTTTTAAATTTGGTGTTAACTTGGTTGCCTACAGTTGCCTAATCCTAAATAATTTTTTTATTATTAAACAAATCCTATAAATAAAAATGCTTTTTTATCAGCGTTTCAAAGTTCACTTTTACTGTTATTTTATGAAAACGAGCAAAAAATGGCTGGAATTATGTTAGGAAAGGTGGCTTTCGTTACTGGTAAGTTATTAAATTAAAATTACTTTCTCAATGTTAAAGTAATTAAGAGGTTATATGCAGGGGCTGCGAGTGGAATTGGGAAAGCAACTTGCCAAATATTGGCTAGAGAAGGTGCTAAGGTGATTGCTGCAGATAGGAATTTAATAGGTGCCAAAGAAACCGCAGCTTCGTTAAACAACCAAAATGATCACATGGGAATTTTGGTCAATGTGAACGAAAAGGAGACCATTAAAGAAGCTCTCGAGAAAACCATTGAAAAGTATCGAGAACCCCCTTCTGTTATTGTTAATTGTGCTGGGATTACTAGAGATAACTTTTTGTTGAAGTTATCTGAAGCCGATTTTGATGAAGTTATCGATGTTAATCTTAAGGTAATATTATAAATTATTAATAAAATTGAATAACTCATTTTGTTCTGAAGATATCAAATTTCGAAGTCAACTAATATTGTCCTTAAATACTTTTGAGAAATTGTATTTGGAAACGATTAATAAGCAATTTTTTGTTAATTTCTTGAAGATAATCAGTCGTTTGGACATTCCATGGCTTATGCAAAGTTGATTCCATGATGTTTAAACGTTCCTTTTCCGATTTAAGACGTTCCTGTTCGTGAGAAACGACTTTAAAGATTTCTTCATCATCATTATCGCTTTCCTCTTTATTTTTGTGAAGATCTTCATCCGTTTGGGTTCTTAATTTTTTATCAAAAACTCCATACACAACTTTCATTAAATTCCTTTGCGATTGCAAACAATTTAAATATGATTGTTTCGCTTTTTCTTGCAAATTCTCTTTCCAGTTTAATTCGTCCTCATCGTCGGAGTTATCTTCATCATCTTCTTCATTTTCGTCTGAATCATCGTCTTCATTGAAAACATCATCTATGTTAAAGATAACTTTTCTCCTGATTCGGCCCGGATCAAAAATTTCCTCAAAATCTTTTTCTTTTAAATCATTAGAGTCCTTTAATTTCTCCAACTCAATTTTTTCTTCTTCTTGTTCCTTCTCAACATCTTCCGCAGTAATTCCCGCGCTTCCTGTAAATAATTACAACTCGGAACGTTGCATTTCAACATCTAAATTTCTTTCGTTTCGATTAAATTATTAAAAATTTGGTGGAATTCGTCCCCTTCTCTTTTATTATGATTATGACTAAGCCGATTTTGATGAAGTTATCGATGTTAATCTTAAGGTAATATTATAAATTATTAATAAAATTGAATAACTCAATTTGTTCTGAAGATATCAAATTTCGAAGTCAACTAATATTGTCCTTAAATACTTTTGAGAAATTGTATTTGGAAACGATTAATAAGCAATTTTTTGTTAATTTCTTGAAGATAATCAGTCGTTTCTACATTCGATGGCTTATGCAAAGTTGATTCCATGATGTTTAAACGTTCCTTTTCCGATTTAAGACGTTCCTGTTCGTGAGAAACGACTTTAAAGATTTCTTCATCATCATTATCGCTTTCCTCATTATGTTTGTGAAGATCTTCATCCGTTTGGGTTCTTAATTTTTTATCAAAAACTCCATACACAACCTTCATTAAATTCCTTTGCGATTGCAAACGATTTAAATATGATTCTTTCGCTTTTTCTTGCAAATTCTCTTTTCAGTTTAATTCGTCCTCATCGTTGGAGTTATCTTCATCATCTTCTTCATTTTCGTCTGAATCATCTTCTTCATTTTCGTCTGAATCATCGTCTTCATTGAGAACATCGTCTATGTTAAAGATAACTTTTCTCCTGATTCGGCCCGAATCAAAAATTTCCTCAAAATCTTTTTCTTTTAAATCATTAGAGTCCTTTAATTTCTCCAACTCAATTTTTTCTTCTTCTTGTTCCTTCTCAACATCTTTCGCAGTAATTCCCGCGCTTCCTGTAAATAATTCCAACTCGGAATGTTCCATTTTAACATCTAAAGTTTCTTTCGTTTCGATTAAATTATTAAAAATTTGGTGGGATTCGTCCCCTTCTCTTTTATTATGACTATGACTAAGCCGATTTTGATGAAGTTATCGATGTTAATCTTAAGGTAATATTATAAATTATTAATAAAATTGAATAACTCAATTTGTTCTGAAGATATCAAATTTCGGAGTCAACTAATATTGTCCTTAAATACTTTTGAGAAATTGTATTTGGAAACGATTAATAAGCAATTTTTTGTTAATTTCTTGAAGATAATCAGTCGTTTCTACATTCGATGGCTTATGCAAAGTTGATTCCATGATGTTTAAACGTTCCTTTTCCGATTTAAGACGTTCCTGTTCGTGAGAAACGACTTTAAAGATTTCTTCATCATCATTATCGCTTTCCTCTTTATTTTTGTGAAGATCTTCATCCGTTTGGGTTCTTAATTTTTTATCAAAAACTCCATACACAACTTTCATTAAATTCCTTTGCGATTGCAAACAATTTAAATATGATTCTTTCGCTTTTTCTTGCAAATTCTCTTTCCAGTTTAATTCGTCCTCATCGTCGGAGTTATCTTCATTATCTTCTTCATTTTCGTCTGAATCATCGTCTTCATTGAGAACATCATCTATGTTAAAGATAACTTTTCTCCTGATTCGGCCCGAATCAAAAATTTCCTCAAAATCTTTTTCTTTTAAATCATTAGAGTCCTTTAATTTCTCCAACTCAATTTTTTCTTCTTCTTGTTCCTTCTCAACATCTTTCGCAGCAATTCCCGCGTTTCCTGTAAATAATTGCAACTCGGAATGTTCCATTTTAACATCTAAAGTTTCTTTCGTTTCGATTAAATTATTAAAAATTTGGTGGGATTCGTCCCCTTCTCTTTTATTATGACTATGACTAAGCCGATTTTGATGAAGTTATCGATGTTAATCTTAAGGTAATATAATAAATTATTAATAAAATTGAATAACTCAATTTGTTCTGAAGATATCAAATTTCGAAGTCAACTAATATTGTCCTTAAATACTTTTGAGAAATTGTATTTGGAAACGATTAATAAGCAATTTTTTGTTAATTTCTTGAAGATAATCAGTCGTTTGGACATTCCATGGCTTATGCAAAGTTGATTCCATGATGTTTAAACGTTCCTTTTCCGATTTAAGACGTTCCTGTTCGTGAGAAACGACTTTAAAGATTTCTTCATCATCATTATTGCTTTCCTCATTATTTTTGTGAAGATCTTCATCCGTTTGGGTTCTTAATTTTTTATCAAAAACTCCATACACAACTTTCATTAAATTCCTTTGCGATTGCAAACGATTTAAATATGATTCTTTCGCTTTTTCTTGCAAATTCTCTTTCCAGTTTAATTCGTCCTCATCGTCGGAGTTATCTTCATCATCTTCTTCATTTTCGTCTGAATCATTTTCTTCATTTTCGTCTGAATCATCGTCTTCATTGAGAACATCATCTATGTTAAAGATAACTTTTCTCCTGATTCGGCCCGAATCAAAAATTTCCTCAAAATCTTTTTCTTTTCAATCATTAGAGTCCTTTAATTTCTCCAACTCAATTTTTTCTTCTTCTTGTTCCTTCTCAACATCTTTCGCAGCAATTCCCGCGTTTCCTGTAAATAATTGCAACTCGGAATGTTCCATTTTAACATCTAAAGTTTCTTTCGTTTCGATTAAATTATTAAAAATTTGGTGGGATTCGTCCCCTTCTCTTTTATTATGACTATGACTAAGCCGATTTTGATGAAGTTATCGATGTTAATCTTAAGGTAATATTATAAATTATTAATAAAATTGAATAATTCAATTTGTTCTGAAGATATCAAATTTCGGAGTCAACTAATATTGTCCTTAAATACTTTTGAGAAATTGTATTTGGAAACGATTAATAAGCAATTTTTTGTTAATTTCTTGAAGATAATCAGTCGTTTCTACATTCGATGGCTTATGCAAAGTTGATTCCATGATGTTTAAACGTTCCTTTTCCGATTTAAGACGTTCCTGTTCGTGAGAAACGACTTTAAAGATTTCTTCATCATCATTATCGCTTTCCTCATTATGTTTGTGAAGATCTTCATCCGTTTGGGTTCTTAATTTTTTATCAAAAACTCCATACACAACTTTCATTAAATTCCTTTGCGATTGCAAACGATTTAAATATGATTCTTTCGCTTTTTCTTACAAATTCTCTTTTCAGTTTAATTCGTCCTCATCGTTGGAGTTATCTTCATCATCTTCTTCATTTTCGTCTGAATCATCTTCTTCATTTTCGTCTGAATCATCGTCTTCATTGAGAACATCGTCTATGTTAAAGATAACTTTTCTCCTGATTCGGCCCGAATCAAAAATTTCCTCAAAATCGTTTTCTTTTAAATCATTAGAGTCCTTTAATTTCTCCAACTCAATTTCTTCTTCTTCTTGTTCCTTCTCAACATCTTCCGCAGTAATTCCCGCGCTTTCTGTAAATAATTGTAACTCGGAATGTTCCATTTTAACATCTAAAGTTTCTTTCGTTTCGATTAAATTATTAAAAATTTGGTGGGATTCGTCCCCTTCTCTTTTATTATGACTATGACTAAGCCGATTTTGATGAAGTTATCGATGTTAATCTTAAGGTAATATTATAAATTATTAATAAAATTGAATAACTCAATTTGTTCTGAAGATATCAAATTTCGGAGTCAATTAATATTGTCCTTAAATAGTTTTGAGAAATCGTATTTGGAAATGATTAATAAGCAATTTTTTGTTAATTTCTTGAAGATAATCAGTCGTTTGTACATTCCATGGCTTATGCAAAGTTGATTCCATGATGTTTAAACGTTCCTTTTCCGATTTTAGACGTTCCTGTTCGTGAGAAACGACTTTAAAGATTTCTTCATCATCATTACCGCTTTCCTCATTATTTTTGTGAAGATCTTCATCCGTTTGGGTTCTTAATTTTTTATCAAAAACTCCATACACAACTTTCATTAAATTCCTTTGCGATTGCAAACAATTTAAATATGATTCTTTCGCTTTTTCTTGCAAATTCTCTTTCCAGTTTAATTCGTCCTCATCGTCGGAGTTATCTTCATTATCTTCTTCATTTTCGTCTGAATCATCGTCTTCATTGAGAACATCATCTATGTTAAAGATAACTTTTCTCCTGATTCGGCCCGAATCAAAAATTTCCTCAAAATCTTTTTCTTTTAAATCATTAGAGTCCTTTAATTTCTCCAACTCAATTTTTTCTTCTTCTTGTTCCTTCTCAACATCTTTCGCAGCAATTCCCGCGTTTCCTGTAAATAATTGCAACTCGGAATGTTCCATTTTAACATCTAAAGTTTCTTTCGTTTCGATTAAATTATTAAAAATTTGGTGGGATTCGTCCCCTTCTCTTTTATTATGACTATGACTAAGCCGATTTTGATGAAGTTATCGATGTTAATCTTAAGGTAATATTATAAATTATTAATAAAATTGAATAACTCAATTTGTTCTGAAGATATCAAATTTCGGAGTCAACTAATATTGTCCTTAAATACTTTTGAGAAATTGTATTTGGAAACGATTAATAAGCAATTTTTTGTTAATTTCTTGAAGATAATCAATCGTTTGTACATTCCATGGCTTATGCAAAGTTGATTCCATGATGTTTAAACGTTCCTTTTCCGATTTAAGACGTTCCTGTTCGTGAGAAACGACTTTAAAGATTTCTTCATCATCATTATTGCTTTCCTCATTATTTTTGTGAAGATCTTCATCCGTTTGGGTTCTTAATTTTTTATCAAAAACTCCATACACAACTTTCATTAAATTCCTTTGCGATTGCAAACGATTTAAATATGATTCTTTCGCTTTTTCTTGCAAATTCTCTTTCCAGTTTAATTCGTCCTCATCGTCGGAGTTATCTTCATCATCTTCTTCATTTTCGTCTGAATCATTTTCTTCATTTTCGTCTGAATCATCGTCTTCATTGAGAACATCATCTATGTTAAAGATAACTTTTCTCCTGATTCGGCCCGAATCAAAAATTTCCTCAAAATCTTTTTCTTTTCAATCATTAGAGTCCTTTAATTTCTCCAACTCAATTTTTTCTTCTTCTTGTTCCTTCTCAACATCTTCCGCAGTAATTCCCGCGCTTCCTGTAAATAATTGCAACTCGGAATGTTCCATTTTAACATCTAAAGTTTCTTTCGTTTCGATTAAATTATTAAAAATTTGGTGGGATTCTCTTTTATGTTGACTATGACTAAGCCGATTTTGATGAAGTTATCGATGTTAATCTTAAGGTAATATTATAAATTATTAATAAAATTGAATAACTCAATTTGTTCTGAAGATATCAAATTTCGAAGTCAACTAATATTGTCCTTAAATAGTTTTGAGAAACTGTATTTGGAAACGATTAATAAGCAATTTTTTGTTAATTTCTTGAAGATAATCAGTCGTTTGTACATTCCATGGCTTATGCAAAGTTGATTCCATGATGTTTAAACGTTCATTTTCCGATTTAAGACGTTCCTGTTCGCGAGAAACGATTTTAAAGATTTCTTCATCATCATTGTCGCTTTCCTCTTTATTTTTGTGAAGATCTTCATCCGTTTGGGTTCTTAATTTTTTATCGAAATCTCCAAAAACGAGTTTCATTAAATCCTTTTGAGATTGCAAGCGATTTAAATACGATTCTTCCGCTTTTTCTTGTAAATTATTTTTCCAGTTTAATTCGTCCTCATCGTCGGAGTTATCTTCATCATCTTCTTCATTTTGGACTGAATCATCGTCTTCATTGAGAACATCATCTGTGTTAAAGATAACTTTTCTCCAGATTCGGCCCGAATCAAAAATTTCCTCAAAATCTTTTTCTTTTAAATCATTAGAGTCCTTTAATTTCTCCAACGCAAAAAATTAATCATTCATTAACAAAATCATCGCAATGTTAACGAAACTTTTTTTAATTTGTTTATTTACCTCAACCCCAACGCTAAGTAATTATAATACGATTTAATTTTTATTATTTTGAGTAAACGTCTTTCTTTTTAGCTTTAAACATAATTCCTCGAACAGAATGGTTAGCAAAACCATCAAAAACGAACCAACTTCTCGCCATAAATCCTCCATCTCACGTCACAATTCATCACTTCAGAACAACGAATCATAAATGTTCGAATAAAGCTGAATGTTCTTTGGCGGTTCCTAACATTCAAACGTACCATATGGACGGAAACGGTTGGGAAGATATTGGATATAATTTTTTAGTGGGGCAAGATGGGAATGTTTATGAAGGACGCGGTTGGGGGAAACACGGGGCTCATTCGCCGGGTTTTAATCGAAAAAGCATCGGGATTTGTTTAATCGGAGATTATAGTAACGATATTCCATCTCAACAACAAATCGGCGCAGCGAAGGATTTAATTGAATACGGGGTAAAAAATAATTTGATTAAAAGCGATTATAAATTGGTTGGGCACCGCCAGGATGTTTCCGTTCAAACAGCTTGCCCTGGCGCGAAATTGTACGATGAAATTAAACAATAGGATCATTACACGAGAAATCCATAAATAATAAAGTTAATTAAAAAAAATCTCATCAGATTCTTTAAGATCGTCCAGTTTTAAAAGCTTCTCCGCATCTTCCGACTCTTTACATTTCCCGATCACGAAACGATTAATAAGCAATTTTTTGTTAATTTCTTGAAGATAATCAGTCGTTTGAACATTCCATGGCTTATGCAAAGTTGAATCCATGATGTTTAAACGTTCATTTTCCGATTTAAGACGTTCCTGTTCGCGAGAAACGACTTTAAAGATTTCTTCATCATCATTGTCGCTTTCCTCATTATTTTTGTGAAGATCTTCATCCGTTTGGGTTCTTAATTTTTTATCGAAAACTCCATAAACGAGTTTCATTAAATTCCTTTGAGATTGCAAGCGATTTAAATACGATTCCTTCGTTTTTTCTTGCAAATTCTCTTTCCAGTTTAATTCGTCCTCATCGTTGGAGTTATCTTCATCATCTTCATCTGAATCATGGTCTTCATTGAGAACATCATCTATGTTAAAGATAACTTTTCTCCTGATTCGGCCCGAATCAAAAATTTCCTCAAAATCTTTTTCTTTTAAATCATTAGAGTCCTTAAATTTCTCCAACTCAATTTTTTCTTCTTCTTGTTCCTTCTCAACATCTTCCGCAGTAATTCCCGCGCTTCCTGTAAATAATTGCAACTCGGAATGTTGCACTTTAACATCTAAAGTTTCTTTCGTTTTGATTAAATTATCAAAAATTTGGTGGGATTCTCTTTTATTATGACTATGACTAAGCCGATTTTGATTTGATTAAATTTTTGATTAAATGGTTTTGAGAAATTGTATTTGTAAATCACATTCGTGTAAAACGAAAATTAGGTGTAATATCTTTTTGTAGGGTACTTTTTTGATGGTTCAAACTTTTGCCAATGCATTAGTGGATAGAGGAATTAGAAATGGATCGATTGTAAACATTTCAAGCATCGTTGGGAAGTATGGCAATTTGGGGCAATGTAATTATGCAGCAAGCAAAGCTGGAGTTGAGCTTTTAACAAAAACGGCTTCAAAGGAGTTTGGAAAATTTGGAATTCGTTGCAACACAGTTCTACCGGGTTTCATTAAGACTCCAATGACCGAAATCATTCCAGATAAAGTTAAAAGCAAGATGGTTAGTACAATTTCCCTTGGAAGGTTTGGAAATGTGGAAGGTTTGTTTTTATAACTTCTTAATGAAATAACAAAGTAATTTTGCTTCTTTTTGTAGAGGTTGCAGAACTTATTTGCTTTTTATCGTCAGATAAAAGTTCGTTTATTAATGGTGCCTCTATCGAGGTGACTGGTGGGATGTAAATAATATATAAACAGTAAAATTAATATTTTTTATTTAAAATACAAATTAAAATCAAAATTATACAAAATAAATTTGATGTTTTGTTAAAAAAAATCAAAATATAAAAAAAAAGTAGTCAATGTCGTTATCGATCGTGGCGCCGCCAATAAACAAAACTGGAAATCAACGGAATCCCGTTGGCACACTTTGCGCGTGTTGGAGTCGCCCTACTTATCATTTCACAAATGGCTCTCGGCGCCAACATCTTCCGCAACATCACCTTTTCATTTTTCGTTAAAACACCAATAAAAAAAATTATTACCTACCCCATAATTACCCTTGCTTTCGTGCACTTTCCGATTTCACCATGTTATGTCATTTTTTTTGACATTTCTCGTCCGCAGTTTAACGTCAAAAAATAGTTTGCAACGCCAAAAAAACGAAAATAAGCCGGAACATTAAAAATAGGAGAAGAAACTCGTAGATATTAAATTTTGATCGAAACCTAAAACATTTAAAGTGTACGTACGAAATTGTTTTTTTTTTGTCTCGAATAAGTTTCCGGAAGACGTCGAACAGGGGGCGGTGGCGTCTCCCTTGACGCCAGCCATTTTGGTTGTCCGTCCGGGTTTTTACGCCGTGGTAATTCGAGAATCGGTTTTGTTTTCCCCATCAAAACGGATAGCCGCGTTTCCGTTCGACGCGGTCCAAAATTCGTTTAAACGGAAAATGTAGTTGTTTTTAAAAGGAGTTGTTAAGAGGAGGACTCGAAACGTCCGCCGCCATTTACAAGACCGTCGCGTTTTAGCCGAACCGTCGACAGGCAGCAGCAGCAGCGCCGCTAGTGTCGAGCCAGTGTGTGTATGTTGTGTGTATAGCTCCCGTGATTTTCGTCATTTTCCTTTGGATAACTGGACGCATTACGCAGGTAAATGTGAAAATCTCGATGGGAACAACACGGAGATTAAGTACGATACATTTTCAACATGCGAAATGCGACGATTTGTGTATTTCGTCGAACGGCTTTGCCCTCGACGTTGGAGTGTTAACCCGCGCCATGTTGTATTTTGTTGCGGGAGAAATCGTTTGGCCGAGATACGACGCCTCTCTTCGCGCCTAAATATCCGATTTTTCTTTTCACAATTTTCGTGGTTAAGTGATTAAGATTGGGGTTTTTCAGTGCATTTGTGGTGTTTTTTCGTATTCAACTGCCGTAAGGATGCGGCGTCCGTTTTGTTTTCACTAATTTTCCCTTACTGAAGCCTTTATAAGAGCGCGGGCACATTCAAGGTCCTCGCTCTATCTTACTCTCTCGGACAATAACATTATAAATACGATCATAACCACACTTTTTTCACCTTACTTATTTATTTCAGATTATTACCCTTGAACAAATCAAAGAAATTCAAAAACCAACACTTAATCAAATTCGTTCAATCCTTCTCATTCCGTTTTACTTATTTGTTTTTATTTTTCCCAAATTATTCACCTTGATTATTTCACCTTGACCGAAGAGAAACTCTTCAAATATTCTTTCATAACCGAGTCCTCAAATCTAATGAGAAAACTTTTATTATCATTTCAGGGCTGGATTTCAACTCAAAAAGTATTTTGGTTTTATAAATCTAACTGTATATCTCTCATCTTTTACCCTTTCGGTGAGTATTTGATGAATCTGTTTTATTTTAGCAACTCATTTCAGATTTATATTATATATTTGTCATCAAACGAAGCTACATAAATCAAAATTGTGGTGTTAATGTAAGTTAAAAGCGACCAAAAATAAATAATTGTTCAAAATCATGAAATAACCAATTTTTCTTTTTCATAATCTGACCAGTACATCCTGTCTCAAGATACGCATTTTTTGATAGTACGAAAAGGAGACTTTTTAATAATAATGTACTAAAATATCAATTTTTAAATTAAAACATAACCTATAAAAAATAAATTTAAATGTTTAAAATCGCATTTTCATCATAAATCTGTACAATTGTCCAATTTGGTCTCATTAAGGACGATTATTCCTTAACCTCCTTCAATTTGCAATTCCTCACTTCAAATTCTGTAACAATTTAAGTGAAAATTTGCTTTATCAGTTTTAAATCGTATCATTTCTTGTATATTATATGCGTAGCTTCATGTGATGATGACTATATATATCATTTCAAAAGCATAAACAGATTCCTCAATACTCATTATAAGAAAATAGAAGACATCGGGCAATTTTACCAGATTTTTTTAATGTGATAAAAATAAATAACAACCTTCAGAAATACCACGACATTCCGAGATTGCACCAACCTTGTGTAAAGTTGAAAAAATTAAAATTATTCATCGTTATCTCTGCATTCCCATTCTGTTTGGACGAATTTTTTATTGAATCTGAATTATTATTCTGCTTTAATTCTGCTTTTAATCAAATTATTAGTTCCATCTTAAGTTAACTTTTTCTTGAGTTATATAGAAGATGAATAAAGTTAAAAAATCAAAATGATTATGAAAGAAGACCTAAATTAATTTTCAAGAAATATTAATTTTTTCGCCAATGATGTTAATAAAAAGAAAAGCGATTTGTTTTGATGAAGAAATCATTATATTTTATTCAATTTCAAAAATTATCACTACATTTAGGAATCCTTCACAATCATTTTGGTATTTTCTTCTAAATGATACAGTTTCCATTCATCAAATGAAGCAAAATTAGTCTTCTTGCTTAAGTAATATACACAAAGTAATATATATTAAAAAAAAATTCTTTTTCTTGTTGTAGGTATCACACATCAACATGTTTTTTCTCTAACAAAAGTGACCCCTGATTAAAAGGGGATGTTTGTAAATATCGTCGTCATCAGCCAGTTAATCGACGGGCTAAAATCACCGTTGGCGACTCTCCTATAGCGGTTAAGTAAGTTTCATTATATGCTAAAAGATGTGATTTAAATAGAATTAAAACGCGATTATGCGTAATGAGTTGGGACTTGATTAAAAATGTCTTTGTTGTTGTGTAGGTGATTGGCACAAGGATGCAGCAGGTGGACGCACCGGCCCAAAACATTTCGGTAAGTTTATTAAAACGGCGTTAATCGGCGCCCGTTTTCCCTTTTTTCTCGCTTATAAACAAACGCAAAAGGAGCGTACTACTACCGTGAAAATCTGGTAAAAAAAATGGTAGGCGTTCCAGGCGGCCAGACTAGACGGTGGCAAAGAGAAGGAACCTCCTCCGCGGATGGAGGTCCCCATTCAGCCCGTCAATGGCATCGTGCAGCCGCCGGTCCATCCGCAGCCCGACCGACCGGGACGCGTCACCAATCAGCTGCAATTCCTGCAGAAGACCGTGCTGAAGGCCGTCTGGAAACATCAGTTTGCATGGCCGTTCCATCAACCAGTTGATGCGAAGAAATTAAACCTTCCGGTAAAATGATTAATTTAGCTTCATTTAATAACGTTTTATCGTTTATTTTAATGTTAAAGGATTATCATAGAATTATTGACCAGCCGATGGATTTGGGTACAATCAAAAAACGTTTAGATAATAATTATTACTGGTCGGGAAAGGAGTGCATACAGGACTTCAACACAATGTTCACTAATTGTTATGTGTATAATAAGCCGGGCGAGGACGTTGTGGTGATGGCTCAAACGCTGGAGAAAGTCTTCCTGACGAAGGTCGGCGATATGCCAAAGGAAGAATTTGTGGTAGATTTACCTGCAAAAGGAGGAAAGGGTAGCAAAAAGAAAGTGAGTGGCGTAGGCGGGACGGGTGCGGGAGCTGCTGGTAGCGGCCGAGGTAGGCCCCCTTCAGTTGGAATTTCGTCGACCGTTACCCCGGTCATCGGTAGCTCAGGTATACCATTATCAACACAGGCGCCTACAACGATACCCGGAAGTACGGCCACGACGACGATAGCGCCAGCGGCGGCGGCGGCGACACACAGCTCGTTACCTCAGCAGCTTCCGCTTCCCGGTGCCTACGGCGTTCCACCACCCATGGCTCCTGCCGGAAATCCCATGGACACCTCCGGAATAGCTCCGGCGGTGATGCCCGCGGCCGTTTTACCTTCGCAACAACCGGCTAAAATCAAAAAGGGCATCAAGAGAAAGGCGGATACGACAACGCACACCGTTTACGATTATACTACACCTACAGAAGCGAAATCCGCAAAAATATCGACGCGGAGAGAGTCGGGACGACAAATTAAAAAACCGATCAGACCGGAACTTGACGGTCTTGTACCTTATAAGCAATCAAACATTAGCCCCCTCGGTACGAATTCGACGTCGACGCCTCAACACGGTGCCCACAAACCAAAAGAAAAACTCTCGGATCCCTTAAAGTCCTGCAACGACATTTTAAAAGAGTTGTTTTCAAAGAAGCACTCGAGCTACGCGTGGCCGTTTTATAAGCCGGTCGACGCGGTCTTGCTAGGTCTCCACGATTATCACGAAATTATTAAGAAACCAATGGATTTGGGGACAGTTAAACAAAAAATGGATAACAGGGAATATAGGACGGCCCAAGAATTCGCCGCAGATATCAGACTGATATTCACAAACTGTTACAAATACAATCCATCGGAACACGACGTGGTCGCAATGGCGCGCAAACTCCAGGATGTGTTCGAAATGAGATTCGCCAAAATCCCCGACGAACCCATTAGTCGGCCATCGATGGGCAGTAGCAAATCGGATTCAAGTTCGTCAGGGTCTAGCTCGGAGTCGTCGAGCGATACAGACGATTCCGAGGAGGAAAAGCGAAATAGACAACTTAAATTATTAGAAAAAGAGGTATGATTAATTAGGTTTAGATTAAGTTGATACACTTTAATTTGATTTTTGTTTAGTTAATTGGTTTGCAAGAAAAAATGCGTAAATTGGTTGAGGAAAGTTCGAAAAAGAAAAAAGAGAAAAAGAAGCACAAGGAGAAAGACAAAACAAAGAAGCTAGTAAATAGCAGTAGTCTGGGTAAGCCTGGGGCCCACGTGGCCCAAGCCAACAAGGCCAACGCGATAAATACGGACAGCGTTGACGACAGCATAACCAGCGTGGTGTCGGGGGCCGATACGAAGATACCCGGCGGTGATCAAGCGCCTGGTCGAAACTTCCTATTGCACCACCCTGCCACAGCTGGCGCCAACGCTGCCAAGCCGCCTAAAACCAAAGGTGAGCTTGATGTTCACATTTTTGCGTGGTTCCATCTATACTATAAGTCAATAGATGATAAACATTATTAATAAATTTAGGTGTGAGACCACCCAAACAACAATCTGCACCATCAGCAAAAAAACCCAAACCGACCACAAAGGGGGCTGGCCGAAAAAAATCAACGACCCAATCAAATCCGCCGCCTTTCGATTCGGACGACGAGGACAACGCACGTCCCATGTCGTACGATGAGAAACGGCAGCTCTCCTTGGATATCAACAAGCTGCCCGGCGATAAATTGGGCCGCGTAGTCCATATCATTCAATCGCGAGAGCCGTCGTTGCGCGATTCCAATCCGGACGAGATCGAAATCGACTTTGAAACGCTGAAACCGTCGACGCTGCGCGAGCTTGAAAGCTACGTAGCGTCGTGTCTGCGAAAAAAGCCACGTAAGCCCTACTGTAAGTTCCGTTACATTTGCCTACGAAACAAAATAAAAATAGAAAACAAAAAAATCATCCACACGATGCACACAACGTCGAACGGCGCTACAAAAAAATTTTTTTTTGTAGTACAAAGAGAGGCCGGTCACCCAGTGTTGTTGATCGTTTCCCACCATAAAAAGAAATTGATTTTTTTAAAATTATTATTAAAAGAAAGTCAATGTTTGTGGAGGGAAACGTTTTTATTTTTTGGCGTATGTAATTGGAACTGACATGTTCATTTTATTTTTTATTTTCTCTTTATTTATACAAGGTGTTTCGAGATGTGATTAAAGTTCAGATTCAAAACTTAATTTTTTTTGTTCACATAAACTGAGACACTCTGTATAACAATAAAAAGCATGGTAGAAGTTGCTCTCTGGTGTTTTTGTGGGTATATTAATTGGAACTGTTTTTAAATTAAAATTAACAGGTGCCGCTTATTGTGTTGTTACAGATACATATTGAATATAAAAAGATTTTTTTATTTTTTAACTTTTATTTTGATTTAAAAAGTTAATCTTTTTATACTTAATATTGTATCGATAAATTTCGCGCAGTTATTTGGATGTAAATATTAATAGTAATTTCCCATTATTTTAGATTCAGGTGTGGTGCATTTTTTTATTGCTTTATCCAGGGCTGAAAATAACTTAATTAATCAAAAAATAAATAGAATTAACCCAAATCCCCGTTTTTATTTTGCTTTAAAACGATGCACTACGACGATTTTAAAATACTTCATTTATTTAAATTTGATTTCGAAAAAGCATGTTCTACCATAATCCAAGTCAGTACTTTATAACGCTGGTGACAGGTATTCTATGGATTCTTATTAAAACTTTATTCTTTTTTAAATTTTATTTTAAAAAAATCGTAGTAGATTTCTTCTTTTTCTTTTAGTAGCTTAATTTACCCTTATATTCTCTTCCTATGACGTTTAATTTGATCTTTAGATAAGAAGCAACCGGGAAAGACCAAGGACGAACAGATGCAGGAGAAGAAACAGGAACTTGAGAAGAGGCTGAACGATGTTAACGATCGAATCGGATCGGCCAATATTAAAAAGATTAATAAAAAGGGTAATTTTATATTTTTAACATTGAAATTGATTGGCATGCTCTATTAAAATTGAAAAGATTGTTTAATTATTTAATTTTTTATTAAAACAAATTTTATTGATCGAATTCATTTTATAACCTGTTCTACCAGGATTTTATTTATTTCGTTTTATAGCAATTTCTTTTCTTTTTTGTGTTTTGCTTCATCACATCTTTTTTTAAAAAAATCATCTGGTTCTTTCCCTGAGCTGTGTTGTTGTTGTGTGGAGGTGTTTTAACTGTTAATTGGTACAATATTAATCTTTGATGATCTAAATCTGACAAATGCAGACAATTTTGTCTTGATAGATAAGCAATTTATTTATTAATTTATTCAATTAAAAAGCTAGCCTTTTTTATTATTCCTTTCCTTGTGGGTGATGAGCTTCTTTTGTGGCTTCAATTTACGTTTTTGTCGCTTTTCATCAAGAAAATATCATAAATTTTAGTCTAATTATCAATTTTAATTCATTAAAAAAGAAGATCTTTATCGACAAACTTTCTGCATCATTTTGAATTACATTATTTGATTCTATTATTTTTATTAAAGGGGATAATAACACAAGGTTTAACATATTATTGGTCATAACTAATAAATTCTTCTTCAAATCGACTTTAATTCGCTCTAAATTATGATTTGAAAATAATATCACAGGATTTAATGTAAATTCGGGTTATTGGTATGAAGCTCTCCATATCTTTAAATCTATAAATATTATTTACTAATTCATTGCGATGTTTTTATTTATGTATTTTTTATTTTGTAGACGAAGTGAATAAAGTGGATCAACCAGGAGCCGCAGGACCGGGTCACATGTCGAGCAGCTCGAGCAGTTCAGAATCGGATAGTAGCAGTTCGAGTATGTCGAGTAGTTCGAGTGATTCGAGCGACAGCGAAGCAGGTTAGCTTCTTTTACGCACATAAAATGATAAATCGCGTGGTAGTAAAATAATTATATAACTATAACAAAATGATTTTAAGATGGAAAGATAAGAATTTTACTACGGTTAAGTTGAATGGTAGAGCTTTTTTTTTAAAAAAGATAAACATTGGAATGGACGTACTCAGTGTGCCATCCGTATTTAACTATTATTATTATTATTTTATTTTTTTTGATTTTATTTTTTTAATTCCTTCACTGTTAAGAATTTAAATAATTTAAATTAGAACTATTAATTTTAATTTTCTGCCGTGTTCATCATGTTATTAACTAAACAGCAACAAAAAAAAACGTATCATTACTCGTATTTATTGCAATCCTCATTAAGTTTAAGTTTTTTTTCAATTATTTTTAAATAAGTTGATCAATTTTTTTTAGGAAAAAAGTAAAAAATTAACGATACGTGATTTTAGCTAAAAAAGTATATATAAATATAAATATATATATAAAAAATGATATAAATATTATAAATATTATACATAGTAAAGTGTGTAAGTAATTATTATGATTGGTAAGATTTCGAACGCAACAAATTAGATGAAAAAATAACAAGGATCAAAAATTATCTTTTAATGAAAGATAATAATTATATTAAAAAGAGGTGCTATCGAAAATTATTATGATCAATGATTTATAAATTTTTATTGTGTCTATTTCGGCAATTTTTATATCAATTTAAATAACTATACTTCTCAATTATTGTTGATACATAAGAAAATATGAATTGAAGAGGATTTTATGACTATAACTCTTTCATTTTACCAATTTCTTACTGATTGAAGTTAATTTGCATTATTACGAAGGTTCATTGACAAACTTCAACATAACCAGGGATTTAATATAACTCATCTAATTGAATAACTGAGTTGGTGCATCAAAAAATATATTAAATATAAAATTTGAACTCCATCAATCACAAATCCATCAATCATAATGAGCATATTTGTTGTATTTCAAGGGGGAAACAACTATTACAGGGATTGGGTTGGGTTGCTCACATTCTACGTCATTCCTTGGTCTCACTCATGCAGGTGCTATTGAATTCTGTGTGTTAGAAGTTATATTAACTTCAAAAATACATTTATTATGGTTTAAAATTCATTTTTATCACAAGTTGAAGGAGGTTCGTTTGTCAAAAAAGAGTAATTATCCCATTTTTAAAATAAAAATCTCTAATTATTAGCTACAACATTTAAATTAGCTATATATTTGAACTCATCGTTGTTTCCATTTGTATAAGATGCCACTTCTTAATTCAAAAACAGAATCAAACTGGTCCACTAAATCTTCTGAGGGTCAGATCTAACTTCACCATCGCAAATCTCTTCTTTGTAGATCAAAACTATAAATGCCAAATTAATGGCCATAATTGAAGTTTCAAATAATTTTATTAATCTCCGTAATTATAAAATGAAGTATAGATATTTATTTGAAAAAAAAAAATGATTAATTCTCTTTGATCAAAATGATTTTCAATGGTGTAAAACAAGACATTTGTAAATAGTATTGTTTTAAATTTATTCCCCACGAAAAGTGTGTATTTCGCGCATTCAAAAAAGGCGAGATTTATAAATAAAAATATATATATATTATACATATAATATAAAAAAAAATAACTTTATGTGCACTACCGAATAGTGTGTTTTTTTTTTACGTTTTTTTGTAAAAATCGTAACGATGAGAAGCATTTTTAAAATTTAACCCCAAAAACACCAAAAAAAGAAAAGAAAAAGAATTAATAATCATAAAATAAATTGGGGTGAGTTATAAAAATGTGTTGCTTTCAAATCGTTCGTTTCCGATGGTGTTCTTTTGGGAAATTTTAGCTTTAAAAAGGAATCGTTTTGAACAAAGTATATAATAGTAATTAATAATTTTAAAGAATTTGTTTTTAGAAAGACTAAAAGAACACCTTTATCTTTATTACCACATAAATACACACACTCACACGAAGAGAGTTCACGTCTACACAAAAATAAAAAAAATTAAACACTAAAATCATCCCGTATTTAAGATTTTTTTTTCAGATATTACTATTTTTTTTTTGTTTTCCTTTTAATATTTTTTAATTGCATTTAAATGCCCCTTCTGTTTTCCCCTTTAACCGGGAGGAAAGTGCGAAAAGCTTAAGAAAAAATGATGTAACCTTAAAAGAAAAAAGGAGAAATTGTAGATTTTGTTTGTTTGAAACGATATTTGTCACTCTAAAATCGGTTGGCTAAGAGAACTAGGTTGGTTTAGAGTGGAGGGTGTTTTTCTTGTAATTAACTAAAATGATGTAAGAAAAATGTTAAGTTAATGAGAAGCTTGAGTGCACATAATGGTGTGGAGTCCGGCAGCTATCGTACATCGGCCATACAGTGTTAACTATTTTGTATTTTGTGTGTAAGGGGGGCAGTGGCAAGACTTAAAAAAATTAAAAAAATAAGAAAAATCGCGCGGATTTATTTTTTTATTAGGAATATTTATTATCTCTTAATTATTATCGGCCAGACGGTTTTTTAAAAGATTCTTTTTCGTTTTCATTGATTTCTAATTTTTTTGAAGCAGACAATGTGTGTGGCGGCTATTTTTGTATTTAACTCTAATCAATTAAATCTAAATCCAATTTAAAAAAATACAATAAAAATAAAATTAAAATTAGTTAGATCATTTTATGAGGTGAAATTTAGCTTGAATAAATGGCATATTGTTGTATTTTTTGTTGTTAACTGTATGGTTACGGTAAAAGCGATTAAATAAATATTAAATCGAGCTTGAAACGATTTGAATAGAAAATTTATTTGTTTATGCTGCGGCTTCCACTCACATTGTTTGTGCTCAGGCAATATCTAAGATATAAAAATAAGATGAACCGAATGTGAAACAATCTTTTTTTAAAAAAAATTACATGCACAAGTTAATTTTTTAACTAAAAATAAAATGAGAGGTTAATTCTTGTTTGTATGTACTCGAATTTTTTTTATTACACATAAATATATTATTATATTCCTATTTTAACCTGGCTTGTGTTTTTTATTTCTCTATTTCACTTTTTTTTTTAATTTTTTTGTTTTTTTTTTGTTTTTGGATTATGTGTACGTAGGGATCGAGACGATGATGACACAAATATATATGTAAATAAAATAATTATCCCGAGATTATGATCGCACTGGTTCGATAATATACATGTTTTGTATATAAAAATGAAGATGTTATTTTATTTCACACTCTCCACCTTCGTAAATAATCTTTTCGTCCGTCTTGCCACCGCCATCCCTCTTGCGGTTATTATTTTCAAAAAAAAAAGGGGGATACGAAATGAAGCCTTCGAGACTCCTCACCAGAGACGTACACTCCGGCCGACTGTCAGATCTAACGTTCCTGGTGTACTTAAAACAGGTTTTTGTAGGTGACAATAAGCCCCCTAAGAAAAAAGTTAAAAAGTCGCCGAATCCGGCCGCCAACGCCGCCAACAATCCCACGATGGTGAGTAATTTTTTTAATCTTTTTAAAATAATTAGATTATATCTTATTAAGATTATTAATCATTTTTTTAGTATAACCAATACGATGTCCTGATTAAGGCTTTTTGTCCATTTAAGTTAAAATTTGCTCCGAAAACACAATAATTATATTATCAAGACTCTTGTCTTCTAGTTCTAGAATTAATAGTTAATAATTAAGTTCTATAATTTTTCCAGAAACTGTTATTAAGATGGACTTTTCTATATTCATAGTTAAAAGTTGTATTTAAGTTTTTTGTTAACGCAAAAATGCGTTATTTTGATTAGTGTCATTTCTTTTCAACGCAAAGTTTTGTCTCATTTAATTATTTAAAATTATTTCGGATCAATCTAGAATTATGGTGGATTTCTCTCCAAACCAAATCACAATTTTTTTGTAGTTCACACTTTCTTAGTTAATTATTAATGTTGTTTGAAGTTTTTCAAACTACGTACTGTTATTTTCTATATTCGTTCTTAAAAGTTGTCTTTAAGTTTTTTTAATGCAAAAATGATTTGATTAGTGTCATCTTTTTTCATGGTCAAAATTTGGTCTTATTTAATTATTTAATAAATGCATTTAATAGTTAACAAGTTAACACTTTTTTGGCAATTTGGGTTGAGTTTTGATATCATTGGAGATATATCAGCGTGTCTAGATTTCGACTTATCTCCACTATATTTCATTTTGAGACATTTTGAAAAACTGAAACTTACTAAAATGAATTAAATGATATAATGATATATTCTTTGATACACTCATACCTCCTTATACAGCGATTTTTCGATACCAATCTTCTCAAAATATACCTCTATTTCGATTTAGTACTCATTGATACTATACACTCAAACAATTTTAACCATTTTTGTCTTGAAACGAAAAAATACCATTCGATAAGCGCCAAATATGCGGGTTGTTAGTGCATAAGCATATTGATATTGCTTATGATATTTAGGAAACTGGAGATGATGTATAAAAAGTTTACGAACAAAATCTGTAGCAAATTTTGTTCTTAACAATATTGCTCTCTTGCACTTTTGTCCCTAGATTCGTGGATGTTGAGAAAAAAC
The DNA here is from genome assembly GCA_036711965.1 of Onthophagus sagittarius. Taxonomy (NCBI): domain Eukaryota; kingdom Metazoa; phylum Arthropoda; class Insecta; order Coleoptera; family Scarabaeidae; genus Onthophagus; species Onthophagus sagittarius. The sequence continues at coordinate 15,596,921 of JASERS010000010.1, read as the reverse complement.
ACGAAAATATAAAAATTTGATGAATTTCGTTGCTTGATAAGACGTTATTTTGATATTTAGCAAGCACAGCATTATGCAAAAAAAAGTTATCGAACAAAAGTGGTAGCAAATTTTGTTCTTAACAATATTCCTTTCTTGTACTTTTATTCCTAGATTCGTGGATGTTGAGAAAATATAAAATTTTGATGAATTTCGTTGCTTCACAAGACGTACGTTATGGTGATACTTGAGAATTGTAGCAAATTTTGCTCTTAACAATATTGCTTTTTTGCACTTTTGTTCGTTGCTTCACAATATCATGATGGTAACACTGAGGAATTGGAACATGTTACAAAAAAACTTTTAAAACTTTTGAAAAGCACTTTTGTTCACTGATTCGGCAAAATCGAGAAAAATACGAACATATGAAAATTTGACGAAATTCAACATTTTTAAAAATCTCAAAAAGTCGAATTATATATTCTTCAGAAAACTTGATATTGCTTTCAGAAGACTTCATCTACTTCTAGAATATTTGAAATGCGACCAAAAAAAATAATACCGCCTCTGGAAGAGTTCAAATGCTTCATGCAGAAGACTTAAAATGCTTCCAGAACATTTGATACTGTTTCAAGAAGATTTGAAATGCATCCAGAAGAGTTGATATTGCCTCTGGGAGAATTAAAATGCTTCTAGAAGACTTGATAACATTTCTTTGAAATTTAATGGTCTGATATGTTTAGTTATTGTTATTATATTGGATATTCTGTGCTGTTAGATTCTTATTATTGTTCTTATTCTACACTGTTCTTATTCCAACTACATAAAGACGTAAAATTTATTTGTTGAAATGCTTCCAGAAGATTTGATACTGCTTCTAGAGGATTTGAAACGCACCCAGAAGAGTTGATATTGCCTCTGCAAGAGTTGAACTGCTTCTAGAAAACATGATCTAGTTTCAAAAGACTTGAAATGCTTGCAAAAGGCTAGATATTGGTTCTAGAAGATTTTGATTACCACCAGAAGACTTGTTACTGCATCCAGAAGACTTGATATTGCCTCTGAAAGATTTGAAATGCTTTGGAAAGATATTACCTTGATATTACCTTTGGAAGATTTGATACTGCTTCTAAAAGATTTGAAATGCTTTCAGAAGATGTGCTATTACTTTTGAAAGTCTTGAAATGATTCCAGAAGACTTGATACTACTTCTGGAACACTTGATATTGCTTCCGAAAGAATTGATACTACTTCTAGAAGATTTGAAATGCTTTCAAAAGACATGATATTACTTTTGAAAACCTTGGAATGACTCCAGAAGACTTGATGCTACTTTTAGAACACTTTATGTTGCTTCCGAAAGAGTTGATACTGCTTCTAGAAGATTTGAAATGCTTTCAGAAGTCGTGATATTACTTTTGAAAGTCTTGGAATGACTCCAGAAGACTTGTCACTATTTTTGGAACACTTGACATTGCTTCCGGAAGAATTGATACTGCTTCTAGAAGATTTGAAATGCTGTCAGAAGACGTGATATTACTTTTGGAAGTCTTGGAATAACTCCAGCAGACTTGATACTACTTTTGGAACACCTGACATTGCTTCCTGAAGAGTTGATACTGCTTCTAGAACATTTGAAATGCTTTCAAAAGACTTGATATTACTTTTGAAAATCTTAGAATGACTCCAGAAGACTTGATACTACTTCTGGAACAGATGATATTGCTTCCGGAAGAGTTGATACTGCTTCTAGAAGATTTGAAATGCTTTCAAAAGGTGTGCTATTACTTTTGAAAGTCTTGAAATGATTCCAGAAGACTTGATACTACTTTTGGAACACCTGACATTGCTTGCGGAAGAGTTGATACTGCTTCTAGAAGATTTGAAATGCTTTCAAAAGACTTGATATTACTTTTGAAAACCTTGGAATTACTCCAGAAGACTTGATACTACTTCTGGAACAGATGATATTGCTTCCGGAAGAGTTGATACTGCTTCTAGAAGATTTGAAATGCTTTCAAAAGACATGATATTACTTTTGAAAACCTTGGAATGACTCTAGAAGACTTAATACTACTTCTGGAACACTTGATATTGCTTCCGGAGGAGTTGATACTGCTTCTAGAAGATTTGAAATGCTTTCAAAAGACATGATATTACTACTGAAAACCTTGGAATGACTCCAGAAGACTTGATGCTACTTCTGGAACACTTGATATTGCTTCCAGAAGAGTTGATACTGCTTGTAGAGGATTTGCAATGGTTTCAGAAGACATCATATTACTTTTGAAAACCTTGGAATGACTCCAGAAGACTTGATGCTGCTTCTAGAACACTTCATATTGCTTCCGGAAGAGTTGATACTGCTTCTAGAAGGTTTTAAATGCTTTCAGAAGACGTGATATTACTTTTGGAAGTCTTGGAATAACTCCAGCAGACTTGATACTACTTCTGGAACACTTGATATTGCTTCCAGAAAAGTTGATACTGCTTCTAGAAGATTTGAAATGCTTTCAAAAGACGTGATATTACTTTTGAAAACCTTGGAATGACTCCAGAAGACTTGATGCTACTTCTAGAACACTTTATGTTGCTTCCGAAAGAGTTGATACTGCTTCTAGAACATTTGAAATGCTTTCAAAAGGCTTGATATTACTTTTGAAAACCTTGGAATGACTCCAGAAGACTTGATACTACTTCTGGAACAGATGATATTGCTTCCGGAAGAGTTGATACTGCTTCTAGAAGATTTGAAATGCTTTCAAAAGATGTGCTATTACTTTTGAAAGTCTTGAAATGATTCCAGAAGACTTGATACTACTTTTGGAACACCTGACATTGCTTCCGGAAGAGTTGATACTGCTTCTAGAAGATTTGAAATGCTTTCAAAAGACATGATATTACTTTTAAAAACCTTGGAATGACTCTAGAAGACTTAATACTACTTCTGGAACACTTGATATTGCTTCCGGAGGAGTTGATACTGCTTCTAGAAGGTTTGAAATGCTTTCAAAACACATGATATTACTTTTGAAAACCTTGGAATGACTCCAGAAGACTTGATGCTACTTCTGGAACACTTGATATTGCTTCCAGAAGAGTTGATACTGCTTCTAGAGGATTTGCAATAGTTTCAGAAGACATCATATTACTTTTGAAAACCTTGGAATGACTCCAGAAGACTTGATGCTGCTTCTAGAACACTTCATATTGCTTTCGGAAGAGTTGATACTGCTTCTAGAAGGTTTTAAATGCTTTCAGAAGACGTGATATTACTTTTGGAAGTCTTGGAATAACTCCAGCAGACTTGATACTACTTCTGGAACACTTGATATTTCTTCCAGAAGAGTTGATACTGCTTTTAGAAGTTTTGAAATGCTTTGAAAATACATGATATTACTTTTGAAAACCTTGGAATAACTCCAGAAGACATGATGCTACTTCTGGAACACTTGATATTGCTTCCGGAAAAGTTGTTACTGCTTCTAGAAGATTTGAAATGCTTTCAAAAGACATGATATTACTTTTGGAAACCTTGGAATGACTCCAGAGGACTTAATACTACTTCTGTAACATTTGACATTGCTTCCGGAAGAGTTGATACTACTTCTAGAAGATTTGTAATGCTTTCAGAAGACATGATATTACTTTTGAAAACCTTGGAATGACTCCAGAAGCCTTGATACTACTTCTGGAACACTTGATATTGCTTCCGGAAAAGTTGATACTGCTTCTAGAAGATTTGAAATGCTTTCAAAAGACATGATATTACTTTTGAAAACCTTGGAATGACTCCAGAAGACTTAATACTACTTCTGTAACACTTGATATTGCTTCCGGAGGAGTTGATACTGCTTCTAGAAGATTTGAAATGCTTTCAGAAAACGTTATATTACTTTTGGAAGTCTTAGAATAACTCCAGCAGACTTGATACTATTTTTGGAACACCTGACATTGCTTCCGGAAGAGTTGGTACTGCTTCTAGAAGATTTGAAATGCTTTCAAAAGATACAATATTACTTTTGAAAACCTTGAAATGACTCCAGAAGACTTGATGCTACTTCTGGAACACTTGATATTGCTTCCGGAAAAGTTGATACTGCTTCTAGAAGATTTGAAATGCTTTCAAAAGGCATGATGTTACTTTTGAAAACCTTGGAATGACTCCAGAAAACTTGATGCTACTTCTGGAACACTTGATATTGCTTCCGGAAGAAATGATACTGCTTCTAGAAGATTTAAAATATGTTTAGAAGACTTGATATTGAATATTTTAATTTTAATGAACTATTGAGCTTATTCCCAATTCAGTGCAAGCATCCGCCACGAACATTTTGTTGGGAAACACGTATTTTGAATTTTGTCGAACCCAATTCACACCTTTTTTTATAATCGTCATCGTCGGGGGAGTCTATTTTCAATTAAGTTTTTACACCACTCATACGTATTATCAAAAAATTAGTTGCACTTCTTTAGAATGAATAAGAAAAATAAATTTATTTTACATTTTTATCGTATTCTTACATTCTTACCGCCGTATAACGAGGTATAAGTGTGTAAGTAAAGAATTATTAGGCATGTAATTGACCAAAAAGAGCTAATAATTTGAAAACAAGTTATACACAGTTTTTGGTCTGTTTAGACTAAAAAATTGGTCTTAAGAAAGTGTCTTAACCATGTTAAAGCTTAATAGAAAACCAAATCAAGATGTCAGGTTTTTTCGAAATATCTATATTAAATAAATGTGGATGCATTTGAGATATGATTTGTTGCGAGTATTAAATTATGCCAAATTTTATATATGATAAATGATTAATATCGAAGTCTGGATGCACTAATAATTAGTTATACAGGATGTTTCTATAAGTTGTGGCACAATTATATATGTCAATAGGTTTATGTAAAAAATGTTGGTCTAAACTCAAAACGTTGTCCAGAACTTCAAAATCGTCTAATTAACTGTAAAATATTATATTACTAACAATTAGTTGGGTTGGGTTGAGATCGATCAGACATCCGGCCTCGTTAAGAAAAGGGTTGGAAAAGGGTTTGAGATAAGTTAGGTTTGGTCGAAATGAGTTAGGTTGTTTTTAGTATCCCCAGTCCTTTTTAAAGTAGACAGGATCCTACGACTTACAGAAACATCTTCTATAAAATTATAAGGAGACTTGTAGATACTCCTAGCAGTTCCTAAATTTCCTCTGTTAATTAATACCAAAAAGAAACTAACTCAAATATAAGTTGTTTGCTTATCAGAATTCGGTTAATAAAGTGATTGTTGACATCATCTAAGTTTATAGCAAAGTTAGTTTTTAATTCTGATATTACAAATAACGTATATAACATTTTTATTAAGAAAAATTGAATTTCTTACTAAAAAAATCTAATGAACAGAAACTACAACAAATCACCCCAATACCAACATCAATACCAACGCCGGCGTCAACACCCAATCCAAACCCATCCACGCAGCCAAATCAAACGGCCAATAACAACAACACCAACAGCATTCCAAACAACGTTTCGGCGATAAAACAACCTACGACCGCTTCAACCGTCGTTCCCCCTCAACGAAAATCATCGGGCGACAACAACAACAAACCACAACAACCACCACCAACGCTCGTTACGCAACAACCGGTTATAACAAATTTACCCCAAAAGCAGCAACCACCACCGAACATCGTGAATCTACCGACGCCTTCACCTTCTTCATCGGAAAAACCGAAACCATTAGCGCTTCTTAACGATAATAATTCGTATACGGATCCGTTAGAGCAATCTTTGGCCAGTTTAGAACACGACGGGGTTAAACCGGAGTCGTTAGACGTTCTGCAACAACAGGCGATTGTTGCGAAAGCTTTGTCTTCAAGTTTAAATTGCGGTTTAAGTAATAACCCGGTTTTACAGAATGTTGTAGCGCAAGATATGAAAACGAATCATCCCGGCGGTTTGATTGGAATGAATTTACTACCGAATACGTTGATGCATATGCATCATCCGATGGACGCCGAGTTACCGGTTCCTAATTTACCTATGGGCGGTGGTAACCCTGCGCCGACGAATTTAATACATACGCATAACAACGGTTTCGGTATTAAACACGACTACGATAATTTAACCAACACGGATAATAACGGGATGGGATCTTTGGGCGGATATCCGTTGGGGATGCCCTCGATGGCGTCGATGTTCGATCCGATCAGTTTTAATAACGCGCCGATTTTGAAAAAGGAGCCGTTAATTCACGCCAAACCGATCGAGGAATTAACGGACCCCGTTCATCATCACCACAACATGGACAGGAAGCACACACCTCCCGAACAACACCAACAACAAAAACAAGTCGGGGGATTTAAGCCGAAACAAGCGCAACAACAGCAACCACAACAGCAGCAAGTACTACAACAACAAGAGCCGAATGTAAAAAATGCGAGTTCCTGGTCGAGTTTGGCGCAACCGAGCCCTCCGCAGAATAACACCTCAAGTAGCAGTAATAGCAAGCAGACGTTGATGGATAGTTTTAAAATGTTTCAAAATAAGGCGAAGGAGAAGGCCGATCGGGAGAAACAACGTTTGGAGAATTTGGAGTTTAAGCGGCAACAGAAGGAGCAAGCTGAGAAGGAACGATTACGGGTCGAAAATGAAAGGAGGAGAGAAAAAGAGGAAGAGGATGCGTTGGAAAAGGCTAGGTTAGTATCAATTTTAAAAGATGTTATTTAAATAAAAAATTTATTGATCTAAAATTCATTGGGAATAGAAGAGCTGTTGCCGAGCAACAACACGCTCCCTTGCCATCATCGAGAGTCGAGGAGTTGAGATCGTCCCCTGGAGAAGGTAGTATATCCCCAGGATCGCAAAGTTCCGGTTCGGATCGACAAATTGAAAGGGATAGGCAAAGGCTAAGGGAGCAGGAACGAAGAAAACGAGAAGCAGTAAGTTATAAAATACCAAATTCATATTTTTCTATTTATTATGTAAGTTATACATATTTTATTACAATGCGGTATGATATTAGAAAAAAGTGAAATTTTAATAAATACTCATATTTGGCTCATTTTCATAATGCAACAAGTCCTTTTTTTACTTTTTTGGCAAATAATTTTTGTTTTGAGTTTATCTGTTTAAGTGAATCAGAAATTATGTCATAATTGGGTTGTTATAATCTTCTAGTATCAATCAATTTTTGAAATCAATATCTAATATAATTATTTTTCTCAATTATAGTTTAGGTTTGTTTCCTTTTGAATAATAAAATGGCATTTATTTCGTTTTGAAAAGAATTTTTTTTTACATAAATAGTAAAAAACAAAATATATTAGCACTTATGTTTTAGGTAAAGTAATTAGATTAATGTTGGAGTTCTGTTTCTTCCTGAAAAGTCGCAATTTTCTACTTCTGTAACTGTTTTGTTAGATCTTGTAATATCTGAAAATACCATTTGTAAATTCGGATCCATAATCCAATTATTTCGGAAAGATTTTTTGTGCGCTGATACCATCATATCTTTTGAAAACATTAAGTAAATCTTTCATATCAAAAAAACTAGAAATTATTTCTGAATGGAGCTGTTAAAAGTTTGGTAACTGCTCTGCCTTTACTTGTTGTTAGTTTCGGTTTTTTAGCAATATCGATTAAAACTGTATGATTTAGAGTTTTGCTCCGTTTAAACAAAGTCTGTGCTTTTTTTGACAAATCTTGATTTCTATAAAATACTTGAGAATTCACAACTACTTGTTTCTTTGTGATATTTCTTTTAAAAATAACGATTTTTTGTGCGTTGATACCATCATATTTTTTGAAAACGTTAAGTAATCTTTCAAATCGAATAAACTCCAATCCTTTCCTAATTCGTGCACAGGTCCAAATGACTTATTAATATTAACATAATCATTTGGTAGAAGAATGCTATAAAATTACAAAATTATTGGAATTTCACAAATATTTTGTGGCGCCTCCTTACTTAACCAGAACATTAAAGTATGTAGAATGTGACTATTCTTATTTTGGCAAGAAGTATCCAACGACCGTACGTGGGCAATAAGTATAAAAATGATTTATTCAGGATAAACGGTCCACAAAGTAATTAATGAAACAACTTTTTAAAATTGCTAATATATTTCGAATGTATTTTTCATTCTTCTTCAGAGCATTTATGTTGCTAAAATGGAGATTTTTTTATTACAATTAATGAAAAGGTTTTTTAACATGAGCATCCAACATATGTTGAAGACGCCAAAGAACAAAATAAGATGAAATTAAACTTACTTGTTTTAAAAAGCATGAAATATAAAAATCGTCTTGGTCATAGTAGAAAACACATTAAAACTGAGTATCGGTAAATTAAAATAACAAATTAAAAGTTCAACAAGAACGCGTAAAATTTAACAATACAAAATGGACAAGATGAGAACGTTAAAATGTAAAAATTGATATGAAAAAAAAAACCTGTTTTCGATCGCAAACATAACACCGAAAAACGAAACTGCGCACAAACCGAAATTTACCAAAAACAAAGCGGAAACTTTAAAAATTTAAATTTCAAAAATTCAAACCAAAGAAACGATTTATCAAATAAAAACAATAAAACGTAATCAGAATAATTAATACAGACTATGTAAATAAGAAAATGCAATTAACAATCAAAAATGAACCTACTAACTTAAAAACTAGAAAACCATATCATTAGAGAAAGTAGAAACATTATTAATATCATGATTATGTTGGGTTGGTGGATTATAGTTATGGTTAGTCTTGTACCTAGTAAACAAGTAAGCATATATGTTACTTAAATTCTGAGTATCCGTTCTATAGTTAACAGTATTACTAGTGTAATTTATATGGACCATCTCTAAGAAAATTCTATTGTAGTAATTAGATTCAACATCCAAAATTTTAACGTTATCAAAATCGAAGGTGTGTTTGCAATCCTGAACATGTTGGGATAATGCACAAACGGTCTTATTCAACCGGCAGTTACTTTTATGTTTAGAAATTCTACTTTTAACCCTCGCAGTACTGACGTTTCGCCAACCGTTGCGGACGGTGCCTGGGTCAACCTAGACCCGAACAGTTTTTGTTTACGTAGAATATAAAAAATGAAGCTTTTGCCATTATGATTTTGACTTATTTTATTTTAAAGGTGAACTATTATTAGGGATATAAAATAATACATAAAAATAAAATTTAAAAAAAATTACATAAAAAATATTTATTCTAAATCATTACAATTTGTACACAAAATATTTTTTGTACATGTTGAATGTATATTACATACATATTTATGACAAACATCACATTTTGATTTATATTTATTGTCATTTCCAATACACAAGCTACATCTTGAGCGTTTTTCTAATGTTGTACTCATTTGTTTATTTATTTTTCGGCCTGTACTTTCGATGGCGTCCACAATGTGTCTCGAAAATACTACTGCATTGGTTTCAAATGCTCTAGCTCTAGAATCTATGTTTGCAGCAACTAACTGTTCAGACAAATTTTCTATAAATTGTTTTCTTCTTGATTTTATGTTACCAGTTGCCCAATCCGGATTTTTGAGTTGCCATAGTACAAATGCATTATAGGCTGCAATATCTATATAATGTAAAAAAAGCGACAGAGGCCAACGTCGTGTACATCTCCGGCAAGTGTATTCTCTTAGAATTTTATCTAAAACATCCACTCCACTTTTTGTTGAATTGTAATAATTGATAATATTAGGTTTGTAATTATTATTTTCGTCAGAAATAGCATGTTCTCGATGAACGCTCGAAAGTAAAACTACGCATTTTCTTGGTTTTGGGATATACGACACAAGTGTTAGATTTTCAGAAAATATAAAATCGGAAGAGAATTGAACTCTTCCGGATATTGTTATCAAAGATTTTGGTAAATCCTTTCTATTTTTCCGCATTGTTCCCACTATAAATATGTTATCTTTGAGTAAATCCTCTGCAAGTGAGATATCCGTAAAAAAATTGTCGATTGTGATAGTTCGATTAGATCCCTTCCAAAACTCTGAAAGAACTCTAACTACTCGTTGTCCTTGTCCTTTCTCCGGTGTGTTTCCGCATTTTCCTAAATACACTTCAAAATTACAACAATAATATGTAGTAGCGTCACATAGGGCCCATAATTTCAGCCCATATTTCCCCGGCTTGCTCGGCATATACACCTTGAATGGACATCTTCCTCGAAATGTTACTAATTGTTCATCAATAGTGCCTACATTAGACGCTCGGTAATTATCTCTGCAATTTCTTGTTAAAATATTTGTAATGGTTCTCAAAGCTGCCAACTTATCGGTCATTTTTCTTTCTTCTCGTGTCTGAAAGTCGTCAAAACGCAAAAATCGTAAAATGTTTGTAAATCTATCACGAGACATAGATGCTCGATAAATTTGTCGACTATAAGCAATCTTTTTCTTCCATAGATCTTTTTTACTTTCACGTGATTCCCGAAAACGGCCAGTAATTAGTAAAATCCCAAAAAATGCCTTCAATTCAACACGGTCTACCGGCTTCCATATATTATTTGAAAACATTTCATAATATTTAACCGCTTTTTCATTTGTATAAGTAATTATAATGTCCATGATTTCATCATTTATAAATAAATCAAAACATTGTTCCATGGTTTCTACACCCTCAGAATTTGCTGTGAGTGTAGCATCATATTTACCAAATTCTGCATCTCTGTTTGTGGGGGAAATATATCTCCATGTTCGTCCACAAACATTTTGGTCTTTACAGTGTGACATATTATTACTATTTTCACCACTAAACTCATCACTTTCATAATCCTCTTCTTCTGGTACTGCATCACTAAACGTCAATGACGCACATTCATCATCAGAAGACACTTTATTGTTATAATCATCATTATTATTTACAAAATTAGCAAACATTTTATTTTTCGATGTAGATCGTTGCTCTAAAATACACCTTCTGTGAACTAAATCAAGAATTTAATGGCAATTGTATTGTCGCTATAGCCTCTTACACAGACAGACGCCTGGCGCTGTAAAGAAACGGTCGAGACATATTTTTTCGTCGTTTTTTCGTCGGGACGTCCGTTTGACGCCGATCTAACTTAACGCACTCCTTGAGTAACGGCAAATCTATTTATTACAATTTCTCGCAAAATTTTATTTGGGTCCAAATAGACCCAGGCACCGGAATACGAGGGTTAAAAGTCTTGCTTTGAAATCCGAACGATTTTTCTCGTAGAGTATTTTCTTCTATTTTCTCATGAAGAATAGTTTCGGTGTTTGTTATTTGGTGCTTGCATTTAATGCCTGATGGTCCAGGATTGGGTTCTACGACTTCCGTCGGTTTATTATTGGACGCAATAATACCGTTGATGGGGCAAAGGCTTCATCTGATATAGCGCTGGGATTGTATGGGTATATGCCGGTACTTCTAAATCCACTTTTATGTTTCCAACCGTCATACTTTTTTCCCAAACGGGTGTAAAAACAGCGGAACAAGATAGATTTTATCTTTGCTTAAAGGACAATCTGGATTTTGATCCCAATGTTGTAATAACTCATCGTATTCAAATGATCTACTGCTTTGTCGAGAGGCTGGAGCTCGTGCGTTGTATTGCTTGGAAGACATAACAGTACAATATCATTTTGTTCAGCTTTGTCTGCAATTATATTAAGATGGCAAGCAGCACCATCAAATATGAGCAACACTATTCCAAGAGGTTTATACTTAGCTAAATGATCGAGAGGAATAACTCACTTGTCATACTTCTCATAACTCTTGTTCCCTGGAGGGGCAGGCTAATTTTTCGTCAATATATACCTAATAAAGCCCACAAGTAAGGAGTAAAACTTTTCAAATTATGTAGTTCAGAAGGATACACGTGGGCAAGCAAAATTTATTACGGTAAATCTGAGATGTTTGATAAAAATTACGGTTTAGCTGCAAAAGTCTGCGAAGATCTATCACAAGGGCTTCTAAATAAAGGTAGAACGTTGTACGTAGATAACTTCTATACCAGCTATCCGCTAGCATTGGCATTTATTCGCCAAAAGACGCATGTTGTGGGTACTATAAGAGCTAATAAGAAATAGATGCCAAAGGAAGTTACGAACGCAAAATTGAAGAGAGGAGAAATGATAGCCAAAGAAGACACGGTGAACGGTGAACTTGACGGGCCTCTTGAGGTTCCTAGAATTTCTTCTTTAACCCTCTTCATCGGATCTAAAACAGACGGAAAATATATTAATTAATGTTCACTGATTTAGTGATATCGGGAGTTGGAAAGGATTGTCGGGTCCTGGATTGTTAGAGTAGAAGCAACCTTGGCCGTTTGTAGCGAAGGTGTTCTGCGTCATAATCCATTAATCCCGCTAGGAGGGGATTGGGATGGTTTTCGAGTCGCGTCAACGCCTTGTCCCGAATGAATTCCTCGATGGTCGCCATCTGGGAATCATTGTGCAGTGTCGCATTACTGACAAACCAAGGTGCATCAAATGCCATCCTTAGGACCTTGTTCTGAACCACTTGGAGTTTTTGCACGTGCGAGTGCGCGGCGTAACCCCAGACTGAAGAGGCGTAAGTCATCGTAGGCCTGATAACCGCTTTGTAGAGTCGAATCTTCCGAAGAGGATCCAACTTACTTCGACGATTAATCAGAGCGTACAGATTGACCAGAGCTGCCTTCGCCCGGTTCGCCATTGCGTCGATGTGACTTTTCCAAGTAAGTTCAAAAAGTACTGCGGTACTTTTATCAGCGTTGATTTTGACCCGCCACTTTGCGAAGTAGTCGAGCAACTCGTCCGATGCTGCCTGCAGTCTACGAGCGGCGACCTCGGGGGACCAAGATTTGCTGTAGATGCACACATCGTCGGCGTACATCGCTAACTGCGTGCCTTCGTAACGGGGTAAGTCGCTTACAAAGATACAAAAAAGTATCGGTGAAAGCAACAACCCCTGAGGGACGCCAGCAGTTAGGATTCGCTCTCTCGAACGCATACCTTCCAGTTTGATGCGCGCTTTCCTGCCGTCAAGGTAGGAGGCGATCAATTGGACTAATCCCAGGGGCACGCCCGCTTCTAGCATTTTGAACAAAAGTCCTTCATGCCATACTTTGTCGAACGCTTTGGCAACATCGAAAAACACGGCACAAGTGCTTTGCTTTCGATTGAAGCCTTCGGTTATATGTTCGACAAGTCGCAGTACCTGGTGTACGGTCGAATGTTTGGGTCGGAAACCAAACTGTTCGTCCTGGATGAGCTTAAGATCTCTAACGGATCTTTGTAGCCTCGTCTGGACGACTCTCTCGCATACCTTGCCGAGACAAGAAAGCAAACTGATGGGCCTGTAGTTTTGCGGGAACGTCAGGTTCGCTCTGGGTTTCGGTAACACGACGACGTCAGCGCTTTTCCACGTGGTGGGAAAATGGCGCAGCCGGAGCGTCGCCGTTAGCGAAACGACCGCCTTTAAAGGCAAGGCCTTTAAAGCGGCGTTTCCGATTCCGTCCGGTCCCGATGCCTTCTTCGATTTACATCTCGCGATTGCCTCTTTCACTTCGTTCGGGGAAGAGGGCTCGATATGCAAACGATCTTCTACCGCCAGTCGCCTACTCACTACGCGCTCGACTCGATCGATGAAATCTTCATCTTCGTCATCGTCGCATAGCGGGCTGCACTGGGTTTCGAAGTTGTCTGCATTAGCCTCAGCCTTCTCCTCGAGAGTGAAAGCTCGAGGAGAAGGTTTGATTTAACTGATTTAACCATCTGAAATATAATTACCTTAAAATAAGGCCCACGAACGAATGTCGGGTAATAAGGCCAGGGCCTTATTTTCCGGAATGCATACTCGTCGCAGAATTTCATAATTTGTACCAGATAGCAACATAACTAACGTTAAACTTACTTTTAAGTATTATTATTACCATTTGTTGCCACAAATAAAAATACAAAACTACATAAAATGCACAAGAAGAGTAAAAAAAAAGAAAAAATAATAATAAGAACAAAATATATGTATACATAATCCCATTGTCGATTGTTAGTCGAGCAATGAATAAATTTAAACTTAAACAGTATAAGCAAATGGATCATTTTATCGCACAAGCGATATCTGCCAAATGACCCAACAGAACAAACAAAAATAGTTTTTACTAAAGCAAAATTATCCTAGGATTAATATGGCAAGTAGTGATAACTAGCTATCAATAACATTTATCACCAAATAAGATTAATCAAGAAGAAAAGTAAAGAAAAAGATCCGACAAGAGAGACAGAAGCTAAAAAAACCAAAAGAATTAGCCGGATATCAGTTGCCAACAACTGAGAGCAGTTGAAGAGAGGAAAAAGAGAAAGACAAAGAACAAAGAATCAGGAAACAGACAATTGAAGGGCAAGCAAGTGGCTCTTTAAAACACGTCTAAAATTAGCAATATTAGAAATATTACGAATTTCAGAAGACAGCGCAATCGACCGTACTGTAAATGATCTGTGGTAAATTTCAGTGCTATGAACGGAAAATGTAAGAATAGCATCAGAACACGAACGAGTAGCAAACTCATGAGATGATAATTGCTGGAACCTATCTGATAAGTACTTTGGGGTGCAGTTATGAAGAATTTTAAATAAAATGTTTAATAAACGAAAGGATCTACGTCTCTCACAAGTTAACATCTGAATGTAATTGCGATACGGCGTTACATGCTCAAATCTATTTATGTCAAATATGAACCGGATGCAATTATTTTGTAGCCGCTGCAATTTATCCAGGAGAGTTACCGAGAGATCGGGATAAACCGCGTTCGCATAGTCGAAGTGAGGAAATATAAGTGAATAGCAAAGATTACGACGGACCAAAGGAGGAGGAAAGCAACGAAGTCTCTTTAAAGAGTGGAAGCAAGCATAAACTTTTCTGCAAACATGTTGAATTTGCGGTCTCCAAGACAGTGAAGAATCCATAAAGACTCCGAGATTCATAACAGTACCATCCAGCATCAGATCACTGCAGCTAGATGGATTGATCTTACCAAGTAATTGACGAGTACCAAACACAATTGCTTGCGTTTTAACTGCGTTCAACTTAAGTCCGTATCTCCGAGACCAGTTCAAGACGTTAGACAGATCATTATTAAGTCGCACAATAGCTTCCGGAAATTCAGCAACAGTTGTAGTAGTACAACCCACATACCATTTACCTTATTTTAACGTCCTCTCCAGACAACATACTTTCTCATGGTCAGATTCCAGCGTGTCAGTTCTCCAACCACGACTTAATTTATTGTGCACTTGAGATTGGACGTTGTGTGATACCTAGACGTTCTATTCCGACTCGAAACTACAGTGGAATCAACAGCGAGTCATTGATGTCTGATGCTTCGATGATCGATTGGTTTAAATTATACAGCATGTCGGATATCAACGAAAAGGTTAACTACTTCAATACGCAACTCAGGGAATTCTATGATTGTCATGCCCCTTTGCTTCCACGCAAAACAAAGCACTTACCTGCGCCCTGGCTCAATGGTGAGGTTAAAGATCTTATGCGCAGACGCAATGCTGCAAAAACTCTTCTTCGAAGACATCCATCCAATGCTAACTGGGAAACCTACCGTACATTGCGTAACCACTGCAAGCACCGTTGTAAGAACTTAAAAAAATTGTATATTTATCGGAAATTGTCTTATGCTACCCCTAACACTTTCTGGAAAACTATGCGTTCGCTTGGTGTGGTTGAATCACCTTCTTATCATGGTGGTTTTGATTGTGATTCTCTCGTCAATTATTTTGCCGAACCTCCCATTCATTACTCTCGATTACTCAGTTAAGGCATCAACTATTACCGCTATTATTGCCTCTGCTAATGTCAATTCTAAATTTTCCTTGGAGCTGTTTGACGAGCTTCAAGTCCGCCAGGCTCTCAGTCATTCTAAGTCCTCTAGTGTTGGTGCTGATGGTGTCAGCATTAAGCAGCTCCTTCCTATTTTGGATGTAATCATTCCTCCACTACTCCACATATTTAACTTCTCCATTGAGACATCGACCTTCCCCTCTATTTGGAAACTAGCTTACGTTGTACCCATACCTAAACTTAAATGTCCCACTTGTCTGAGTGATTTTCGTCCTATATCCATTATTTCTGTAATTTCTAAAGCACTAGAGCGCTTGGTATATATGCAGATGCTGCAGTATTTTGATGAGCATAAAATTATCACTGATTTTCAATCAGGTTTTCGGCCAGGCCATAGCACGACATCGGCGCTCATCAAGATTACTGATGATATTAGACGTGGTTGTGATGATCGGCGTTTGACCTTATTGGTCTTGCTCGATTTCAGTAAGGCATTCGATTCTGTTGATCATGGTTTGTTGGTGGCAATTCTTTCTTCTGTGGGTTTTTCGTCGAGCTGTGTCGCGTGGTTTCAATCGTACCTTTCTAATCGTTCGTTGTGTGTACGTGACTCCTCATCATCTTCGTCTATAGTTGCAAGCCACTGTGGTGTGCCCCAGGGCAGTGTCTTGGGTCCACTCCTATTTTCAGTATTTATAAACTCCATTTCTAAAATAATTAAGTGCAACTTTCACCTATATGCAGATGACCTTCAAATTTATACAACTGCAGCTGTGGATGCACTTCCAGCAGTGGTGATGCGGCTTAATAGGGATCTTGCTAGCGTTCTGGACTGGTCTAGATGCCATGGCTTGGGTTTAAATGTGGCAAAGACTCAGGCTATTGCTTTTGGATCAAGGCCTCTGGTAACAAAATTTTACTCCCTTAACAATACCTATTTGTCACTTGACGGTAATATTATACAATTCTCTCGAACTGTTAAAAACTTGGGTGTGATGATGGATTCTGCATTGTCCTGGCAGCCCCAGATTCAGTCTATCTGTAGGAAGGTCTATTTCTGTTTCTACTCCCTACGCAAGCTTGGTTGTTTCCTTCCACCTACTGTTCGTCGTAACCTTTGTTACTCTTTAATTCTTCCCCATTTGGACTATGCCGATACCGTATACCCGGACCTTTCGATTGGTCTTCGTAACAAATTAGAGAGGTTACAAAATAATTGTGTGCGCTTTATCTTCGATCTGAGAAAATGTGAGCATGTTACACCTTATCGTAATCATCTCGAAATGCTTACCGTTGAGAACCGTAGATCTTTCCGTATACTAACTACCTTATACAAGATTCTTTGCTCTCAGTCTCCAATCTATCTGTTCACTACATTTGAGTTCATGGCCTCTCGCGGTCTTCCTACTAGAGCACAATCTGGTGTCTCACTCATGTTTCCGATTCATCGTACCGAAATATATCACGGGTCATACACAGTGCAAGCTATAACTCTCTGGAATAACTTACCCACTGAGTTGCGGGAAGCCCGTAGTTTTTCTGTATTCTCAGAGCATCGCTTAAAGATCGCTTGTTGTCACAACAGTTGTCTCAGACTGTTTCCTGATTTAATCTGCCTGTTCTCTTTCCGTTCTCAGCTGACAGCTTTATTTCTTCTTCTCCAATCATTTTTCTTTTGTTTAATTCGAGTCTCTTTCCTTCTTATTCTTGCGTACTCTTTTTCTAATACTTTATACATAAATTTATTATTTTTTTTTTTACTTATATTCGCCATATCAATTTATTTTTTTTTTAACATACATTGCTGATTGGGTCGTTTTGAAAACATCGCCTCTGGCGATAAATCGACCTTTTGTTAACCTTGTACCAATGTTAAGGAATGATGTGTACATTTTTTTTTCTTTTATTGTATATCTTGGTGGCAATAAATTGTAATTGTATTGTATTGTAATTGTATTGTATTGTAGTAGTGTATATTTGGAGGTCGTCAGCATACAAATGATAATTACACGAGATATGATCAGTAACACTATTAACGAACAAAGAAAAAAGTAACGGTCCCAATACACTGCCCTGAGGAACACCACTATTGATTGCACAAGCAGAAGAAACTGAAGAATTAGCGCGTACGCACAAGGATCGATGAGAAAGATAGGAATGAAATCAAGAAACACAGGAAGGAGTGAATCCGTGGCAGAAAGAGATGCCAAAAAGCCTTGCTGAAATCGAGTAGAACTAGCACAGTAACACATCTGTTGTCACAGGCATACCTAATACCATCAGGACTTTAATGAGGCAGTAGTCGAAACTTCTCGAGATAAACCTCTCGAGATATCCTTGGACTTGTAAATAAACTAAACGTTCAAAAGCTTTTGATAGTACGGATAAAATTGAAATCGGGCGGAAATCAGTGTTACATGAAGGGGACTTGGATTTAGGTATTGGGACGACATGAGCTACTTTCCAGACAGAGGGAAATAAAGACCGTTCAAAAGAAAAGTTGAAGATATGTGTTAATGGTGGAAGCACTATTTCCAGTATAGGAAGAAGAAGGTTGAGACCGATACCATCAGAACCCACGCAAGGGGACTTTGAATATGCCATAGCATCACCCACTTCGGTTGCGGTTACAAGCGTAAAAGAGAAGAAACACGATTTAGGAGCAGTAAGAATTTCATTAATTGTAGCCGCCTTAGTTACGTCATCAATGATCAGGGGAGGCTCTGCAAAAAAGTTTGCCAGCGACTCACAATCAAGATCCATCTGGTCAGACGGAGAGTTTATCGCTCCGAGAGACCTCATAGTCCTCCAAAATGTTCTTGGCGCGACTCCAGACAACCTCTGGTAGAAATAAGATCTCTTAGCATACTTGCATTTATGATTACAGCGGTTGCGTAGAATTCGATAGTTTTCTCGATTAGTACTGGAGGGTGTACGTTTAAATACCAACTTTGCATGGTTACGCAGTCGCCTAAGAGATCTTATTTCATCACTCAGCCAAGGTGCAGGCGGATGCCTCATCTTGCGTTGCCTTAGCGGGGCATGTCTATCATAGAGCTTAATAATTTTAGAATTAAAGTAGTCCACTTTAGCATCAATATCTGCTAAACGATATAGTGGAAGCTAATCAATCATCAGTGCATCTGACAAGAGCAAATTAGTATCAACTCTATATATTATATAATAATACTATATATTAAGTAAAGATTATACGTGAGTATTTCGTTTTGTAATAAAATATGTAAATAAAAGGAGGTTTAACATGGGGGCTAAATGCAGTTTGATAAGAATAAATTTCAGAAAAGTAAGGCAAAGGGTTTGAAACATCTAGAGCCACCATTATTTCACAAATAAAATTTCTGGACTTGTTGCGTTATGAACATGAGCCCTCAAGTTATCTAGGACATTCATAGATCTTGTTTTTGAATATCATTCCCATGAGTTGGGTTAGATTGAAATTGGAATTGGATTGTATAGGAACAATAACATTTCTAATACCAATCCAACCTAACGCAACCCCTCTTCAGACTCAAGTTACATAGAACATTCATTAAGTTTCATGTTTTTAGATATTAGGGTCTATATAAACAATTACTTTTGGTGATAATTAAAATTTATTTTTCTATACTAGTTTCGAGCCTTGCTCTTCTTCAGTAGGTACCTACAAGTTTACAATATATAAAATGAACATATTAATATAAAAATAATAAAATCTTACGTTATTACTAACAAATTAGAAAAATTAATTACAATATTTTTCAAAATTTATATCAAAAGTTGTTGTGTGACGTTAGGTTTTTTGTTTTTGTTTTTATATTTGTGTTTTAGGTACGGATCTCGCAGGCAACTATAGATTGGTTTTTGGGTCGGGATAATTTGTTCGTGAAGGCTTATAATATTACTGTTAATTTCAATAAACTTGTTGATTTCGTACATTTCCATTATTTCCATAAGGTTGCTTTTATTAAGTTGGTGTAGTAATTTAATATTTTTATTTTCGTCAAATTCGTGGTTGTTGAAAATTAGATGTTTTCCGAATGCCGATTTTGAACTCTTTTTATGTTCTTTAAGCCTTGTTTGGATACTTCTTCCCGTTTCACCTATGTATGTGGCTGAACAAGTCCCACATTGCAATTGGTATATGCCACTTTTAGCGAGAGTTGTAGTCTTGTTTTTGTTATTAACTAATAATGCCTTCAGATTGTTTTTGTTTTTAAATGTCATTGTTATGTTGAACTTATGGAACATTTTCTTGATTTTATGGGATATTTCTCCTGGGTAAGTTATAGATCTGTACGTTGTTGGTTTATCAGGTTTTCGGTCGGATAGGGAAGTTGTTTCTTGAAGATTATATTTGTTTTGTATTTTCGAAAATATTCGTTGGATAAATGTCGGTGGGAAATTGTTTTCGCTTGCAATTTGGTGGATAATTTCGATCTCTTTTTCTAGGTCTTGTTGTTCCAATTTTGAATGGAAAGCTCTGTGTATATAAGCCCGGTATGCTGCCATTTTATGAGTTTCATCATGATGAGAATCGAATGGGATGGTAGTACTAGTTTGTGTAGGTTTTCTGTAGATGTTATATTTAATTTTGTTGTTTGAATGTCGTAGTGTATAGTCTAAGAAATTTAATTTTTGATTGTTTTCAGTCTCGATAGTGAAGTTAATATTGGGGTGTAAATTGTTAATATATTTATGAAGATTATTAATATGTTGGTCGTCTTTAATCAGTACTAAAATGTCGTCCACGTATCTTGTCCATAGGATAATATCGTCTCTATAAGGGTTCTATTTTTCTCTAGGTTGTCCATGAAAATATCTGCCATCACACTACTCAATGGTGATCCCATTGGTAATCCATCTAGATATTGATAGTATTTATCGTTAAAGATACAAAAATTTTGTTCTAAGCATAGTTTTAATAGCGTTAAGATGGAGCGAGTTTTGTCTTTGTTTTTGAGGTCAGTCTTTAATATTTCTTCTAATATCGTTATCGTGTCGGTTATGGGTATGTATGTATATAGGTTGTTGACATCAAATGAGATCATTTTGAAACCATCTGGTAGCTGTATTTTGTCAATTAAATCAGGAAGTTGGTAACGATTAATTATGGTATATTTTGGTTTAAAATTGATGTCATTTATTATAAATTTTTGTAAAAGTTTTGCGAGTTTGTATGTGCTGGATTCAATGGAGGTTATAATGGGTCTTATTGGTAATCCATTTTTGTGAACTTTAGGTAGTGCATACAATTTAGGGGTTTGCGGATTCATAGGCAACAGGCTGGTCAAGGTACCTCCAATTTCTGTTATTGTCGTTTTGTTTTCTTTAGTTATTGATTTTACTTTTTTGTGAAAATTGTTTGTGGGGTTTTATTTTATTGATTTTTATTTATAGTTTTAAAGTTATTGTCTTTCATAAAGCTTTCAGTCTTATTTATGTAGAGATCTTTGGTTAAAATTATCATTCCTGCGTTTTTGTCTGCAGGAGTAACTATTAATTCGTTTTCCTTAATTTTCCGCTTGATGTTTTTAATAATTTTTTGTTCCTTTTCTTCTTCTCCATTTCTTATTGTTTGTTTGTTTGTTTGTCTCTTTTCTTCTTTAGTTAGGATTTGTTGAATCTCCTTATTCATAAAGTTTTCCTTTTCGTGTCCTTTGATAGCTGCCTGAAGTTCCATTGCCAGTATTGGGAGGTTAATTTCTTCCATTAATCTTCTTTCTTGTTCTGTGAAAATCACGTTTGAAGTATTTGTTACTTTGGGAAAAAATTTATGAATTTCTCCTAGTTTGTTTGTTTGATGTTTATTCTTTTCTCTTTCTTTCTCTGTTCTCAACTTGTTTAGTTTTTTCAGTCTCTTTTTGTGAATTTCATTAAGAATTATTGTATCATGTAATTTAGCTTCTTTGATAATTTCTTCGATTTCAATGTAATGATATTGATTATTTAAATCCTGGTAGCATTTATAAAGTTTAATGTTGAGTTCGTTAAGTTTCTTATAATGGTTATTTAGGGTTATACGTATATGTTGGATTTTCATTTTATTAACCATATCACTTTTTATATGTTGTGGATATTTCTTGTTAGTAAATTTTGGAAATAATCCCTCTGTTAAGCAGATTCTTAGAAATTTTATGTGTTGTAGTTGTAGTTTTATTTTATATGTCGTACGCTTGTAAGTCAGGATATTGTTGACCGTATTAGCCATTGAGTTATTGCCTGCGAGATCCGTACCTAAAACACAAATATAAAAACAAAAACAAAAAACCTAACGTCACACAACAACTTTTGATATAAATTTTGAAAAATATTGTAATTAATTTTTCTAATTTGTTAGTAATAACGTAAGATTTTATTATTTTTATATTAATATGTTCATTTTATATATTGTAAACTTGTAGGTACCTACTGAAGAAGAGCAAGGCTCGAAACTAGTATAGAAAAATAAATTTTAATTATCACCAAAAGTAATTGTTTATATAGACCCTAATTTAATAATTGGTGAAAAAAGGATAAAAAATTATTTTTATATTTTTAGATATTATTGCCTTTTTAATACCAACCCAATACAATACAACCGTCAGGCATAAATTATCTTGGATATTCATTATATTTTATGTTTTAGGTTTCATTCTCAGGTTGGGTTGAGTTAAATTGAGTTGTATTGGGGCGGTATCATTTCCGAACTCACCCAAGTAAAATTAATTAATTAATTTTATTGTAATAATATTTTAGTTGGCAAATCAAATCGATATGAACATGCAAAGCGACTTAATGGCGGCGTTTGAAGGTTCTTTATAGTGAAAGGTTGAACGATGAGTAGCGACAACGACGATGACGATGACGATGACGAGAAAAGGCTTCCAGTACACAGACGACGACTACGCGAGAGGATGAAACAAAAAAGAAAGATAAATAAATAAAACTACCAAGTATCCGATTTAACATTAAAAAAGAAAAACACAAAAAAAGTTTTCTACGAATCGTTCATTAATTAATTATGTCTTTGATTACAATAAGTAAGTTTATTAGCAGATGTTGTAAATAGCGTTATTCACTTTCGGTTTATAACGTTAATACTTCCCAAAAAAATTTAAGAATAATTAATAAGAAAGTTTAAATTGAATTTAATCGTTAAATGGAGAATAAAGGTTAAAAAAGCATTAATAATAATAATAATAAAACTCGCGTTAAAAATATTAATTGTACATAAAAGCAGATTATTATAAAGCAAGGTTCTTTTTTTTTGGGAAGTTGCATGAAAACCGTTGAATTAAGTAATTTTTAAGATTTATTTTATAAAACTACAACAATTATGGGTAAAAAAGAAAGATAAACAATTTAATAAATCAAATTGTAATAATAAATTATAATTATCGTTTTTAGTTTTCTTTTACTTTTTTATATAATAATGTTTATATTACTTTTAGTTAATTTCGGAGAAATGAAAAAATGAAAGAAAAAATTGAATTAAAAAAAAATTAATCGTAGATACGCCCATAAGCTTGTAGTTGGTAAGTGATATTACAAATTGTATAGTAATTTATATATCCGTATGTATAAAAAAATAATAACAAAAGTTTAATAATTATTTATCAAAACTCTTGAGAGAAGTGGAGAAAATCGGGATTATTGATTTTCAAAGAAAACATCGCAAACGGTGTGCATTTTTGTACGTTATAGCGAGCCGGTTGCTCGCGATTTACGTTTTAAAGGAGATATTAAAAGAAAAATTAAAAAAGTTTAAATAAACTTTAAAAAAACAAACAAGAATATAAGAAGCATAGAAAAAAATTTTTACAATCTAGGTATTTAGTCCTAAGAAGATTCGAAAAGTCGAAATTGATTAAAAACTTTGATTTATTTTATTTCGTTTCGCGGTTAAAAACTTGTAAATAAATAAAAATATATTATTACTATTTTAATAGATACCGTGTCTATACTTTCTTTCCTAATTCTTATCTAGATGGTACTTTAATTTTTATTCTAAAACTATAAATAAATAAAAACCGAGAATGTTAATTGACATAAATATAAACAACGTTTTTAATCAATGGAGATAACTTGATTTACTTCAAAATGTACATAGTTTTATATGTAGGTATCTGTTATTTTTATATTGCCCCCCTTTTCCTCCCTTATATATACTTGCATATATATAAATATTAAAATAAAACATTAGCAATTTTTATTTTACTACAAAAAAAAACATAAAATAAAATCATACTCCGATTGATAAAACGAAAATTTAAGACAAAATTGAAAAACTTTTGCACCGGCGTCATTTTTTTTTTTTGGTTTGTATAACCCGTTTTTTATTTTATTTAAAAAAAATTATTAATTTCGGCGCCCCCTTCACTTTGTCCAATCCATTTACGACTGTATCGTTAAGAAAATTTAAGAAAAGAATTAATTACGTACGATAAGCTCATTCCCTCACTCCCGTTTTCTCAATTTGCTACAAAAGATGGGAGGGGTGATGATGATTTTTTAGTTTCATTGTTATTTTTCACATAAAGAATGGAAGAAATAAATTAATTTTTATTTAAAATGAAATGAATCGCTAATCAATGAACCAACCTAAACCCCCTTATTCGTTATCATGTTGTTTTTTCTTTTTTTTTTATTTAATATGTATTATAATTTATAATGTATGGCTGTTAATTTTTTTTTTCATTAATTTTTAATAATAGAAGTCATAAATAGTGATGTTTAGAAATAAAATATTAAAAGAAAAGTGTGAAATCTTTTTATTTTAATCATAAACCCAGAAATTTACAAATTTATATCGTATCTCTAATAATTGATTAATTAATAATTATTAATTGTAAGAGTAAAGTAATTCAAACTAGTCAAATAAGCAGAAATTGATTAATTATCTATTTATCTGTGTTAATTATGAATAATAATGAATGATTTTTCCTATTAAATTACTTTTAAATTTAAAGTTTATTGATATAGTCACTATTTTAAGCGGAAGCTATTAATGTATTACAGCGTAGAATACGAAGATGAGGAATATAATTTATAAAGAAATACTGATTACAAAATAATTATATAATTATTATTTATTTAAATAATTTTTCTTCAATAAAGCGCCATCTCTTATTTGAAAAACGAATCTAACCTCATAGTTTTACTAGAATGGGTTGAAATAAATACAAATGTCTCTTCAAATATTAATTAAATAATCATAAAAAATATTAATTGATAATTTATTGCGATTTTTTTCAAGTATTACATTTATTGTACCAATGTCTGTTTAATTGAACAAATTATTATTTAAAAATTTCACAAAGTTAAAGCTTTACCCGGTGGTGCTAAATTAATACTTATTATTTATTTTGGTACAAAATTAAAAAGAAAGTGAATTCTATTTTATAAATCCAAATATAATTGAGATTAGATTTAATTTTGTTATTATTGTTGTTGATAGCTATTAATATTTAAAAAAAATTGTTTATTTTAATATATTTGTAATCATGTGGCGTTAGATGGCGTTGGTGTAGTTGAAATGTCAAAAATGATACTACCAGAAATGTGTAAGAAATTTTAAATTGTGCTTGAAAATCAGCAAATTTTCGCAAATTTAGTTATTAAGACGTCAAGATAATTACCTATAATTCGTGAAATGGTTCTAATAAGGAAATAAATTATTTATTTGAAGAGAGAGAGTAAGAAATTTATCTTATTAATCTTATATATTGTTAATTTTAGCAGAAATTTTTTGCGCGTTAAATCAATTTATTGCTTGCGATTTAAAAATATTTAAATCAATTTGTTCGCTAAAATTAATTTATTTTAAAATTTGACAATTTCTTTAAAATTAGTTAGAGATTTGACCGATAGGTGGCGTTAAAATTAATAATTTTTTGAAGCAAAATTAAAATCTATAATTTTATTTAATTATTTTATTAATACGTATATAATTGAAATTGGATTTAATTTTATTATAACTGTTATTATTGTTGTCGATTGCTATTATTATATTAGAAGAAATTGTTTATTTATATTTTATAAAATAATATATATATTTGTAATCAAGTGGCATTAGATGGCGTTAGTGTAGTTGATAAGAAATGTCAAAAATTATGCTACCAGAAATGTGTAAGAAATTTTAAATTGTGCAAGAAAATCAGCAAATTTCCGTAAATGTGTTATTAAGACGTCAAGATAATTACCTATAATTCGTGAAATGGTTATAATAACGAAATAAATTATTTATTTGAAGAGAGACGGTAAGAAATTTATCTTATTAATCTTATATATTATTAATTTTAGCAGAAATTTTTTGCGCGTTAAATCAATTTATTGATTGCGATATAAAGATGATTAAATCAATTTGTTCACTTAAATCGATTTATTTTAAAACTTGACGATTTCTTTTAAATTACTTAGAAATTTGTCCGATAGGTGGCGTTAAAATTAATAATTCTTTTGACGCAAAATTAAAATCTATTATTTTATTTTATTATTTTATTAATATGAATTTAATTGAAATTGGATTTAATGTTAATATAATTGTTATTATTGTTGTTGATTGTTATTATTATATTAGAAAAAAATTGTTTATTTATATTTTATAAAATAATATATTTGTAATCAAGTGGCGTTAGATGGCGTTAGTGTAGTTGATAAAAATGTCAAAAATTATGCTACCAGAAATATGTAAGAAATTTTAAATTGTGCAAGAAAATCAGCAAATTTCCGCAAATGTGTTATTAAGACGTCAAGATAATTACCTATAATTCGTGAAATGGTTCTAATAACGAAATAAATTATTTATTTGAAGAGAGAGAGTAAGAAATTTATCTTATTAATCTTATATATTATTAATTTTAGCAGAAATTTTTTGCGCGTTAAATCAATTTATTGATTGCGATATAAAGATGATTAAATCAATTTGTTCACTTAAATCGATTTATTTTAAAACTTGACGATTTCTTTTAAATTACTTAGAAATTTGTCCGATAGGTGGCGTTAAAATTAATAATTCTTTTGACGCAAAATTAAAACCTATTATTTTATTTAATTATGTTATTAATACGAATTTAATTGAAATTGGATTTAATTTTAATATAATTGTTATTATTGTTGTTGATTGCTATTATTATATTAGAAAATAAATTGTTTATTTTAATATATTTGTAATCATGTGACGCTAGATGGCGTTAGTGTAGTTAAAATGTCAAAAATGATGCTATATACCAGAAATGTGTAAGAAATTTTAAATTGTGCTTGAAAATCAGCAAATTTCAGAAAATGTGTTATTAAAACGTCAAGATAATTACCTATAATTCGTCAAATGGTTCTAATAACGAAACAAATTATTTATTTGAAGAGAGAGAGTAAGAAATTTATCTTATTAATCTTATATATTATTAATTTTAGCAGAAATTTTTGCGCGTTAAATCAATTTATTGCTTACGTTTTAAAAATGATTAAATCAATTTGTTCGCTAAAATCGATTTATTTTAAAACTTGACAATTTCTTTTAAATTAGTTAGAAATTTGTCCGATAGGTGGCATTAAAATTAATAAATCTTTTGACGCAAAATTAAAATCTATTATTTTATTTAATTATTTTATTAATACGAATTTAATTGAAATTGGATTTAATTTTAAAATAATTGTTATTATTGTTGTAGATTGCTATTATTATATTAGAAAAGAAATTGTTTATTTTAATATATTTGTAATCATGTGACGTTAGATGGCGTTAATGTAGTTAAAATGTCAAAAATGATGCTATCTATATACCAGAAATGTGTAAGAAATTTTAAATTGTGCTTGAAAATTAGCAAATTCTCGTAAATGTGTTATTAAGACGTCAAAATAATTACCTATAATTCCTGAAATAGTTCTAAAAACGAAATAAATTATTTATATGAAGAGAGAAGGTAAGAAATCTTATTAATCTTATATATTATTAATTTTAGCAGACATTTTTTGCGCGTTAAATCAATTTATTGCTTGCGATTTAAAAATGATTAAATCAATTCGTTCGCTTAAATCGATTTATTTTAAAACTTGACTATTTCTTTTAAATTAGTTAGAAATTTGTCCGATAGGTGGCATTAAAATTAATAATTCTTTTGACGCAAAATTAAAATCTATTATTTTATTTAATTATTTTATTAATGCGAATTTAATTGAAATTGGATTTAATTTTAACATAATTGCTATTATTGTTGTTGATTGCTATTATTATATTAGAAAAAAATTGTTTATTCTAATATATTTGTAATCATGTGACGTTAGATGGCGTTAGTGTAGTTAAAATGTCAAAAATGATGCTATATACCAGAAATGTGTAAGAAATTTTAAATTGTGCTTGAAAATCAGCAAATTTTCGCAAATTTAGTTATTAAGACGTCAAGATAATTACCTATAATTCGTGAAATGGTTCTAATAACGAAATAAATTATTTATTTGAAGAGAGAGGGTAAGAAATTTATCTTATTAATCTTATATATTATTAATTTTAGCAGACATTTTTTGCGCGTTAAATCAATTTATTGCTTGCGATTTAAAGATGATTAAATCAATTTGTTCATTTAAATCGATTTATTTTAAAACTTGACAATTTCCTTTAAATTAGTTAGAGATTTGTCCGATAGGTGGCACTAAAATTAATAATTCTTTTGACGTATTTTAAAATCTATTATTTAATTCAATTATTTTATTAATACGAATATAATTAAAATTGGATTTAATTTTATTGTAATATAATATTATTATTATAAAAATGTATTAATTTTAATATGTGATGTTTGAATTCGTTTAATAGATGGCGCAGGTGGAGTTAAAAAGAAATGTCAAAAATAACGCTACCAGAAGTGGACGTTTAAAATGTGTAAGAAAATCAGCAAATTTCCGCAAATGTGTTATTAAGACATCAAAGATAGTTACTTCTAAATTCGTTAAATTGGTCCAGTTGACTTCTAATAACGAAATAAATCATTTATTTGAAGAGAAATGGTAAGAAATTTATCTCATTAATCTCTGCAAGCTCATCGGTATTTGTAATTTAGTACAATTTTCTTGCAGCTTTTCATGAATTTATTGATTGCGCTTTAAATAATTAAATCAATTTGTTCTCACAAATTAATTTATCTTAAAATTTTACATTTATTTTTAATTTAGTTAGAAATTTGTCCGATAGGTGACGTTAAAAATAATAATTCTTTTGACGCAAAATTAAAATCTATAATTTTATTTAATTATTTTATTAATACGAATATAATTAAAATTGGATTTAATTTTATTGTAATTAAATTTGATTGTTACAGAAATGTATGAATTTTAATATGTAATTTTTGAATTCGTTTAATAGATGGCGTGGGTGGAGTTAAAAAGAAACGTCAAAAATGACAGTACACATTTTAAAATGCGTCAAATGTGTAAGAAAATCAATAAATCGCCGCAAATGTGTCAGGGCGAGTGTCATTATGTAATTAACGCCCGTTGCGGACGCTTTCAACCCGTTATGGTGTAGAATCGCAACGGGGCCCGCCAGTCGAAACGATGGATAGAGAAAAAGAGGGGAGATCCGCGTCCTCCGCCGTAAGTATACACACATTATGAACACAACTATTTTGCAATAGCACAACAAAAAGCGCGGAACGCTTTCACCGTGTAATAACGCACCTGTTCTATCAATTATTATTTTTACAGAAAATGACCAAATCGCCAAGCAACGAAAGTGTCCAAGTGGTGGTCCGATGCAGACCAATTTCTGATAAAGAATTGGAAAGCGAATGCACTCAGGTGGTCAATGTTTACGCGAAAAGGGGTGTTATTGAAGTGGAGAATCCTAAGGCAAAAACGGATAATGAGAAGAATAAAATTTTTACTTATGATGGGGTTTACGATTGGAAGTAAGTTTTTAATTTATTTGGTTTCATTAATATTTATTGAGGAAATGAATTTGGCCCCTCAATTTAAATATAATTCGTTGAGTTCCTTTTTTGGTGTTAAGTGATGATGTAATTATTTGATTAACGCAAGGCTAATATTTGTTTAAAAATGAGCAACCGTCTATTTCCAAATAAATAATTATTTTTTTTTTAATTTAGCTCGACTCAACAAAGTTTATATGATGAAACTGTACGACCATTGGTGGCTTCCGTTTTAGAAGGTTATAACGGCTGCGTTTTCGCTTACGGCCAAACAGGAACTGGAAAAACTTACACAATGGAGGGAACCGACGACGACGACGACGACAAAGGGATAATCCCCCGAGCATTCGAGCAAATTTGGTCCCACATAAACCGAACAACCGGCGTGGAATTCCTCGTTTCAGTGCGTTACCTCGAAATCTACATGGAAGAAATTCGAGATTTATTAAAATCAAAAAACTCCAAACCCTTAGAACTCCGAGAAATGGCCGGGCAAGGAGTTTTCGTAACACATTTACACTCACAATCATGTCAAAGCGTTTCCGACATGCTAAAAGCGATGAAAGTCGGAAATCACAACCGCACCACCGGCGCAACCAACATGAACGAGCACTCATCGCGTTCGCACGCGATTTTCCAAATTTCCATCGAAATGGCCGAAACGGAAAAGAAATCGGTGAAAGTTGGGAAATTAAATTTGGTCGATTTAGCCGGAAGCGAGCGGCAATCAAAAACGGGCGCAACCGGGGATCGTTTAAAAGAAGCTAGCAAAATTAATAAAGCCCTCTCATCCCTAGGAAACGTTATTTACGCTTTAGCGGAAAATTCGGCCCACATCCCTTACAGAGACTCAAAATTAACGCGATTATTACAAGACTCTTTAGGCGGAAATTCAAAAACGATTATGATCGCGAATATAGGGCCCGCGAGCATGAATTACGACGAAACCATCATCACTTTACGATACGCCTATCGCGCCAAATCGATCAAAAATCAACCGGTTAAGAACGAAGACATAAAAGACGCGAAATTGTTGGAGTTACAACAAGAAATCGAACGATTGAAGCAATTAATCGCGGAAAAAAGCAACGGGAAGTTTAATTTAGAGAATTTCGAGTCCGAATTGAATGATCTCGATGAAAATTCTTCCGATAGCGAGGACGATGAGACGAAAGTTAAGCAAAAAAAAGAGAAGGAAAAACAATTAGAATTGAGTAAAATGGAGATTGATGAGTTAGGGAAAAAATTGAAATCTCTTGAGAAGCAGATGGTTCATGGGGGGAAAAATATTATCGATAGTGTTAATGAGAATGAAGTTAGATTAGAACAACAAAGAGCTGAAATTGCAGCTAGAAAGGTTAATTTATTTATTTATTTATAGTAAAAATTTTTTCTGTCAACTTGCTATTACTATTCGAAACATTATTTATCATCTTAAAGTCATCAAGATCATCAGTTTAGAGTCAATTTGCCAATTTGTCGATTTCTATTAAGTTGAGTTAAAGTTTCCTAACTTGTTGACAGCATAAATTATTATTATTAACAGCTAAAAATTCCATAATTGCAACCTAATTCTATTTACCCAAAAAGATTATTTAACAAATATTGCTTTTATTGAATTAAAATTAAAAATCGAATATGGATTAAAGAAATGAATATTGCATTTATCAGATTTCTACTGCACTTATTTTAATTAAAACCGCAATGTTAGATTAAATTTCAAATCTAAATTAATCGTTATGAAATAATTTCAAGGTTTTCGTTTTATTTATTGTATTTATTTTTATTTTAAGAAAAGAGAAATTGAAATGCAACAACAATTAGAACTTGAAGAAGAATCTTGTTTAGAATTAAAACAAGTTTTTGAAAATCTCCAACAAGAAGTCGAGTTTAAACGGGAAAAATTGAAACGATTGCATGGAAAATTGCAGTCGATGCGGCAAGAAATTAAAGACAACCATACGGCTTATTTAAAAGAACGCCAAGATTTGGCCGAATCAAACGACGAAGCTGCTATGTAATTTTATTAATTGAAATTAAAAATTTTTTGTTATAAAAATTTTTTGTAGGACTTTACGTCAAAAGTTTTTAATAATAGATAATTTCGTCCCGGCCGAGGAACGTTCGAGATTGATTAATTTAGCGTATTTTGACGAAAACTCGGATAATTGGCTTTTAAAGAAAGAAAAGAAAATCTTCCGGCCCGGTGATCGGCCGTTGGCTCATGATTACCGGAGGCCTATTTCCGATTATGCGATTACTCATGCAATACCTTCCGCTGGAATACGATATAGAGTAATATAATTCTTATTTTTTTAGTTAAAATTAATAATGATTTGGTTATAGGCTGAAAATGTGTTAGATTTAAAACTCGATATGCCAATTCGTACGACTCAGGATTATGTAAGACCGACGGTTTGTCCGCAGGTTAAAGCGGCAGTGAAAAATGTTATAAAACAAGATCAAGAAAATAATAAAATCGTCGTTAAATTGGCGCCCCATGGTTTTTCGATGCGAGGCGTTTCCAAAACGGAACTTGAAGGAAGATTTAATAAAGCAGCTAGAAATACTATAGAAGTTAATAATTATAATAGGTAAGTAATATCTTTTAACAATTTTCTTTTGATTTTAAGTCCTGGTTTGTGTGATAAACAAGAGGTGGTGTTTATTTTTAAAAAAATCCATTTATCACGTTTTAAATTCGTTATTGATCCTCAATTAATTACGTTTGTGAAGTTAGTCATAGATTTTAAAATCGAAAAATGACCAATTTCTGCAACTCGAAACGAAAATTAAAATTTATGTTTGAGTTTAGCACTCTTCGAAGAACCCCTACACGAAAATTTATGAAGGGGTGCTTTTATTTAAGGGAGAAAAAAATTCCTAAAGTTATGAATATCACGTGCATTATATACTGTTCCGTTAAAATCAAAAAATGACCAATTTCTGCAACTCGAAACTAAAATTAAAATTTATGTTTGAGTTTAGCACTCTTCGAAGAATCCCTACACGAAAATTTGTAAAGGGGTGATTTTATTTAAGGGAGAAAAAAATTCTTAAAGTTATGAATATCACGTGCGCCATATTACTGGTCGGTTAAAATCGAAATATGACGAATTTCTGCAACTCGAAACTAAAATTAAAATTCATGTTTGAGTTTAGCACTCTTTGAAGAACCTCTACACGAAAATTTGTGAAGGGGTGCTTTTATTTAAGGGAGAAAAAAATTCCCAAAGTTATGAATATCACGTGCGTTATATTCTGTTCCGTTAAAATCGAAAAATGACCAATTTCTGCAACTCGAAACGAAAATTAAATTCATGTTTGAGTTTAGCACTCTTAGAAGAACCCCTACACGAAAATTTGTGAAGGGGTGATTTTATTTAAGGGAGAAAAAAATTCTTAAAGTTATGAATATCACGTGCGCCATATTACTGGTCGGTTAAAATCGAAATATGACGAATTTCTGCAACTCGAAACGAAAATTAAAATTCATGTTTGGGTTTAGCACTCTTAGAAGAACCTCTACACGAAAATTTGTGAAGGGGTGCTTTTATTTAAGGGAGAAAAAAATTCCCAAAGTTATGAATATCACGTGCGTTATATACTGTTCCGTTAAAATCGAAAAATGACCAATTTCTGCAACTCGAAACTAAAATTAAAATTTATGTTTGAGTTTAGCACTCTTCGAAGAACCCCTACACGAAAATTTGTGAAGGGGTGATTTTATTTAAGGGAGAAAAAAATTCTTAAAGTTATGAATATCACGTGCGCCATATTACTGGTCGGTTAAAATCGAAATATGACGAATTTCTGCAACTCGAAACGAAAATTAAAATTCATGTTTGGGTTTAGCACTCTTAGAAGAACCCCTACACGAAAATTTGTGAAGGGGTGCTTTTATTTAAGGGAGAAAAAAATTCCCAAAATTATTAATATCACGTGCGTTATATTCTGTTCTGTTAAAATCGAAAAATGACCAATTTCTGCAACTCGAAACTAAAATTAAAATTCAGATTTGACATTAATAACACTCTTGGAACAACCTCATGGGAATATGGACGCTCTTGAAATAAAAATTTTAGTTGAATTGTACAACTCTTAAATTGTAGTAATACGTAAAACGGCTTTTATGAGTTGGATCAAAAAAAAATTATTGGTATGATCAGCGTACAGCAATAACCAATACCTGTTATCTAGAATGGGAAAGGAGAAGATTTGATGGTTGTAGCAAGTTAAATCATTCAGTTAAAATTTTGTCCGGAAATAGTTGCTACAGACTCAGACAATAATATCTACATATATATATATATATATATATTTTCAATGACAATCAACAGAGGATTTAGTAAACAAAACTATATTACTTAAGTTGAAAATACAAGAGACAATAACTTAAACTTATTTATAGAAGTACATTATACTAAGCAGTTAACAGTTATTCAAATATTCTTTTGCCGTTTTAACAGCATTTTCATCACATTTAATGAGCAATAAAGTCGAACTCGAATGATTACGTTTCAATCTCATTTTGTTTATGTGTTTTAATTTATAATTGTTAGAACCTTTATGAAATAATGTACACTCCATTGCTTTTTGCAATGAAATAAATACATTGTCTAAAGCTTCTCTATTTATACCCTAAAAGGACTTTCTCACTGCATCGATCAGTTCATCGATATTTTTTTGGGGTAATTAATGTTGAACTGATTGAATTCAAAAAACCTAAATCCAGTACATTTAAGTCAGGACTGTTTGGTGGTTGACATTTCAGTTGAATATCCCAACCATCTGCACTGAATGCCTGGGTTAATGTAGGATCGTTGCTGTACAAATGCGGTTTTGCATTGTTTTGTTGTATATGTATTGTATTTTTCCTAGAACCAACAGGCCATTTATTGCGTATTGCTGGAACTAAATTATGCAGAATCATTTTTCTTATTTCTTCTTTATTGACTGTTTCTACAGTTTTGGTTACTAAAGTGCCCTTAGCTCGATTCTTGCTGTTTCTTTTAGCTGGTGAAGAAGAAACAGCAAGCTTTCTTATGAAAGTCCCAACGTGGACGAGCCACTGCTGCCATAAACATTACCTTTGTAATGAATCTATTACTTTTACAGGGTCTATAAGGGTGTTCTTCTTCGGAAAATATGTAAAAACTCTTTTTAATTCTAGTTAAGTAGAACCATTTTTCGTCAATATGTACATAATCTAGCAAGTCCTCAAAATACCCCGATGGCAATAAAAAATTCAAACAAAATTCGATTCGGCGGCGTTTATTTTCTTCAGTCAGCAATTGTTTAACAAAACTAGTGATTCTTTTTATTTCCTTTCCTTTCTTTAATCTGCCATGTAATGTACTTTTTGGAATTTTACACGCATAACCTAACGACCTTAAGGTCGTTCTTTTACATAAAGGAAGGGAGAAAATGTTTGAAATTTAATGGCGATAATCTTTCACTTTTCGACTGCATATATTTTTCTTAGAATCTACATTAATTGTTGAGTCATTGTTTTGGCATTCTTTAACTTGTTTCCACAATTTGGAAATGGTTGAACGGCTACAACAAATCTTACGTGCACCAGCATTTATCGCACCTCTTTTAAGTTTTTCGTCCGTCACATTTTGCAATAAATAATGTAAAATTTGCTTACGTTGATCGTTACTAAATTCTCCACCCTTTTTACCACCTTTTTGACTAATTTCCGTAATATTTCTCACCATTTTTTAAAAGCAGCGGTTAAGTTGCTTAAATATTCAAATTTACTATTTAACAGTTACTTATCACAAACCAAATACGATAGTTAAGTTGTATTTTGGACATGGCATACTTTCATTATTATATTTTCAGCCCTTTGAATACAATACATCACTTTACCTTTAAATATTTACAATATTTATTGCATTGAACTGAAATGTAGCAACTATTTTCGGGCAGAGGTAGTATATGACTTGATATTCCATAAAAATTTTCACTTCGTTGTTGTGACCTAACCCATGATCTTCAATACAAAATCTATTAGGAAATTATCTAACCACATATCAGTTTGAATGTTAAATGTAGCGTAGCAGTTATAATATAATTTCTTGCCTTTAAATTTAGACACTACATATTTTTTGCATAGTTTTGGAACTTGTGGGGAGGTGTGCAAATACTGAATAGTCTTTTTGGCTACTACTCTTGAATAGCTACTACTCAGTTTTCCTAGAGTAGTAGCTTTAAAATACATCTATCCACCGATTTACACGACTCAAAACCGTGTAAATCGAAAAGCTTACAAAAAATTCATAATTTTGCTATTTAACAGTTGTGGTTTTTTCAATATTTTTAGGTGAATACAAACACTATTTTTTATTTAATTACAATACATTAATCAGAAGAACAAGAAATAAAACCAAAAGTGTTTTATTATCCTTCATCACTGTCAAAAATTACTCTCATTCTTTTTTTCGGAATCGAAGTTTCGAATTCACTTTGATCACTCGAAGTTATTTGTGCCGATTCGATGTTTGAAACAGAAATATTCACATTCTGAGAGTTGGTAATAATAATAATAATCTTTATTGACAAAGTAAAGAGATAAACAAAAATAACAGAAAAAGTGCACATCTCATTACTACTTTACTAGCGTCAAAAGGAAAGGAAAAATTTAAACGTTATTATAAAATTCATCAAGCGAATAAAGCTCTAAACTACAAAGTAAATGTCGCATACTTAAATGAGTTCAATCTACTTATTGATTTAATTGCTGTAGGGATGTAATTCCAGATTTTCACGCATGAATAAAAGGGGTTTAACCTATGTTTAGGTAGCATCAAGATATGATTATATATGGTATCATATTGGTTTTCTTAACCAGTTGTTTGAAATAGCTCTTATGTTTAAAAACAAATTTTGAGCATTCGAAGATGTAAATCGCTGTTAACGTTAAGAGATTCTCTTCTCGGAATCGTTGCCTACATGATTCAGTATATTTCAGACTACACAAGACTCTTATTGCTTTTTTCTGAAGTTTAAATACATGATCGAACTGAACAGATGCTCCCCAAGTAATTATTAAATATCTTAAGTGTGATTCGATGTTAGTTGAATAAAATATCTTGGCAATCTTTTTATTAGTAGTATTTATAATCACTCTAAGACCAAACATGGATTTTGATAACTTACACCAAAGTTTTTCGATGTGACTCTTAAATTTCATGGAACCATCGAAATGAACGCCCAAAATCTTGATCTCCTGTCGTACCTCAATATCACAGATTCAAGGTTTGATAACTAATTTATTGTCAAATACTAACACACCACTTTTATCTTCGTTCATAATTAGCTTGTTACTGTCAAACCACTTTCCAAGCACATTCAACGTATTTCCAGGTTTAAAGTTGAACCAGTAACTAAAGCGGTAGTGTCGTCTGCAAAACTTGATAGATAACAAGTCATGTCCTGCAATAACAGGTTATTTATAAAAATGACGAAAAGTAGAGGGCCCAGTATACTACCCTGTGGTATACCATGCCTTGTATACTTCGTAGTTGATATTACTGGAGTACCTTCATAGCTTATTACTTTAGTTGAATGTGATCTATTATTTAAATAAGAAGTAATTATGTTTTTGGTGGGACCCCTAAAACCATACCGCTCAAGTTTGGCTACCAACAATTGTCTTTCTATACAATCAAATGCCTTAGAGAGATCCAAGCTTATCACACACACATGTCCGTTTTTTTCGTAGGCATCTAGAATATTTGTACAGAGTTCGAAAAGAGCCGTATCAGTACCACAGCCAGGTACTGATACCCATTCTGCCGTTCACTGAGTAAAGACTTATCTTTTATATAACCCAAGAAACGTACATAAATAACTCTCTCGATAATCTTCGATAAAGAAGAGAGTATGCTAATTGGTCTATAGCTACCAAGTTCCAATATATCACCTTTTTTGTAAATAGGCGTTATAATTGAGTGTTTAAGTGAGTTTGGAAATATTCCATGTGCAAGGCAATTGTTCACAATAGAGCATAAAGGGGCTAAAATACATGAAATACTTTCTTTAATTATTTTTATCGGGATTTCATCATAACCATAGCTTCGATTGTTTTTAAAACTGTGTACAATATTAAAAAGTTCAAGTTCAGTACATTACAAATAATAAAATCGGTTATTAACAATTGCTTCAAATTTTTTGTAAGATCTTTGTAAACTTCCTCATATTGAGCTAAGCAGTGATTTATGTCACGTTGGAATCGTAAAGCCCTTTTAACGTTTGTGTCATTTAGTATAAAATGATTACCCAGCTTTCTTCCCAATGCGAGCCCTTCGCGAATGATTTTAGCAGTGAATGTTACTGGTACTAATTCCTCTTCATCAGATTTGTCAGAGTTACTTTCGCAAACTAAGTTAACTAAATCATCCTCACTTAGTTCTTTATCAGCCATTAACTCTGTGATATCATCTTCAGTAAAATCATCAAAACCTTATCCGTCTAATGAATGCGCCATCTGTACTATCTGCCAATATTCATCATTTAAAATGAAAGTGTTGTTTGCTTAATTGCAGTGTATGATAAGGCGATATGCTTCATACAGTCTAATACTGTAAAATTTTAATAACTGTTAAAGATTCATTGTTCTCCATTTGTTCCAAAATGTATGTAAAGGCTCGTTTTATGTACAAAGCTTTAAAAGTAGAAATTATGCCTTGGTCCAATGGTTGTAATAATGTAGTTGTATTTTTTGGGAAAAATTTTACTTCAACGTTCTAATATTCTAGATCTTGTGGGTGACCCGGCGCATTGTCAATTAACAAAAGCACTTTAAAAGGCAATCCCTTTGACCTTAAATATTTTTAAACATTGCAGCAGTAACCAACGCTTTCTTATTAGATTATTGACGTTTACTCCTTTAAAGTCACGGAGCATTTT
The DNA here is from genome assembly GCA_036711965.1 of Onthophagus sagittarius. Taxonomy (NCBI): domain Eukaryota; kingdom Metazoa; phylum Arthropoda; class Insecta; order Coleoptera; family Scarabaeidae; genus Onthophagus; species Onthophagus sagittarius. Next base: position 15,558,292 of record JASERS010000010.1, on the reverse strand, counting down.
TGATTTGTTAATGACTAATGGTTTCATAATATAATTTCCTGAAGCATTGCTACAGAAAAGAATTGTTATGCGATTTTTTGCTGTTTTATGACCATTAGCCGATTTATAAAATTTTGAGGCATTTCAGGCATTTTTTTCCAGAATAACCCTAACTCATCAGCGTTCAAAACTTGATCAGGGGTGTATGAATTGTCGTTAATACGTCCTGCAAAATTTGCTGGATATTCTTGGGCTGCATCTACATCGCTAGAAGCCAGTTCACCTTTTAATTTTAAGCTGTGTAAAGAATGTCTTGTTAAAAAATGAACTTGCCAAAACATTCGGCTTCTTTTTAATTGAAGAAGAAGATGGTAATTGCTCTACAATTTTTTCGTAAATTCGTAATGCTTTATTTGTTATAGCGCCCATATCAACGGGTACTCATTTTGTGTTTGATCTTCTATCCAAAGCATTAACGCTTTCTCTTTTTTTTTCCATTGCGATATTTCTGGTGTATTATATTGTGCCTATACTCGTAGTATGGCAAGCTGCAACACTCTTTCTAATTGTGTTTTCATTTTTTCTAATAAATTGTTCTTATTGTAGCTTCGTTCATTCTATATGATTTTGCATGAACCCTTTGTAAGGTTCCTTCTAAGAGTGCTAAACTTAAACATAAATTTTGCATGGACCTTTTGAAAAAGGGTCCTTCTAAGAGTGCTAAACTCAAACATAAATTTTAGTTTCAAGTTGCAGAAATCGGTTATTTTTCAACTTAAAAATCTATGGGTAACTTCACAAGCGTCAATAAATCCTTTCCTTCAAATCATTTATTTGATTCGTCTTCTTAATCTTTTCTGTTGCAAATTATTATTAACTGTTTTGATTTGTCTTCATCATTTTTTCCATAAACATTGTCCTGTTTAATGTATCAAACACATTCTGTCCTCTTTTCCTTTGTATCTTATTCCATGAACGAAATTAATATGTAAATCATTTTAAACTTGTTTTAGAGTTCGTCCTTCTCCAAAATCAGCAAAACCAGTTTATTGAAGCGATAAAAATGAGTTTGCGTTACCAATTTTGCTTAGTCAAAGTTTGTTTGTGTTCATTCAACTCAGTATTAAAACAAAACAAACAAAAATCAATTTAGCTTTTATTAAAAGGTGGAATAACCTCGAGAAAGCATCAGTATTGTATTATTAAGTTTTTTCCTTTTTGCACAAGTGATATTAGTGATTATTTATATGTTCGTTGTTGTAATTTATTTATGTTATGTATTAAGGGAGTCTCAACCTAGTCATCTTGTTTTTCCAATTTATTTCAGAACTAATTAATTGTTGTGATATAACCTAATTTTTAATTTATGAGAATCACGATTTATTTTTTATTGTAAGCGGGATAAATATTTTTGACAAGCTTATCAAATGAGGACGCTAATAAACTTTTCAAGATTAAATTAATCCCTCAATTTCCCTTTGTAGATGTCCCGATAAAGAAATTTTCCCCAAACTGGACAGAGATAATTGTTCAAAAACCCCCAAAATAAACTGCAGAATCCTTGTACAAAAATATCTTAATAAATACCCTTATTAAATTATTTTAAAAAATATTTATTTCGTAAAAAATTATTGATCAATGATGTAATTTGGGTGAACGACGAGTAAAGGATCTTTCTCTTCATCTTGGGAATCGCCTTTTAACCCCGCGTTGATTAAAGGAATGATTATTTCGTCCTAAAAAATAAAATCAATCTCAAATTGATTATTTTTGATTTTTATCATAACATACGTGGTAAATTAAGCGATCGAGAACCTTCTCAATCAATTGCTTCTTCTCCATAACATCGTCTTCAGATTCTAATTGATCTGCGACATGATTTAAGTACCACTCGACTACGTTGCTGCGATGAATTCCGCCTTTCCCCTCTTTAAAATCAAAATTAATTACTTTATAATAAATTAAATAACAAAATTAATCACCTTCTTCTAATCTCGACTCCTCCTTCCTCATTTGAACCACAATCATATTACTTAAGCTTTTATATTCTTCAAAGCTCAAAATTATTTTCCGTTTAATTTGAGTATCCTCGTTAACACTTTCATTTTGCTCGTTTAGTTCCTGCTCCATCGGTTCGTTTTGGTCGTCGTCCAAGTGAATGTCGGGCTGCTCGACGCGAATAATCGACTTATTTAGCAACCTATAAGCTTCTTTGACGTGTTTTGGTTGGACTTGATCCGAAATTTCCATCCTCGCCATAGCTTCGGCCAACCGAATCATACTCTCCAGCTGCCTCACCGTAATCCTCCACGTCGATTTTCCCGTCGTCGTTGAATCCCTCAATCTTAATTTGTGATAAAAACGAACCAATAATTCCCCAGCTTCTTCGTTAATGACGGGCTTAAATTTCCTCGCGAACGTGATGTATTGGAGGACTTCTTCTTTGGTGTAAACTTTCTCGACGACTTGCTCAACGTTGCTGTGCAAATCAACGATTTTTCTCGCGATGGCATAATCGACTAATTCGTTGCACTCATCAACGAGGATAAAAAATAAATCGAAACGTGACATAATCGGGGCGCTTAACGCGATGTTTTGTTGGAGCGATTTGGCTCGATCGTATCGCCCCCCGATGGGGTTGGCGGCCGCTAAAATTGAGGTTCTTGCGTTTAACGTGGCTCGAACACCCGCTTTCGCCAAAGAAATCGTTTGTTGTTCCATCGCTTCGTGGATTGCGACTTGATCCCTCGGATCCATTTTATCAAATTCATCGATACAACAAACCCCGTTATCAGCCAACATTAAAGCCCCCGCTTCTATCACGAAATCGCCGGTTTCTTCGTCTCGGACAACCGCAGCTGTTAATCCAGCCGCGGATGAAGCCTTCCCCGATGTGTAAACAGCCCTTGGGGAAAACTCGGAGACTTGTTTTAAAAATTGCGATTTCGCTGTACTTGGGTCCCCGACGATGCAACAATTTATGTCGCCTCTTAACGTCGTTAATTCAATGGTTGTTTTCGCGACTCCCCCGAATAACATTAAAAGAATCCCGCGTTTAACTTCATCGTTGCCATGGATGCTTGGGAATAAACTGCTTATTAAATTTGAGTATAAATTTTTATCGTGGGACATATCGTAAAGGTGCTTCCACTCCCCCTCGGTCATTTGCTGCTTTAAATCCTCCGGGGTAACATCTTCCAAAGGCATTTCGACCCCTCCAAAGCGAGGATTCGTCGGTTGAACGCTGCACGCCAAAAAAGCCATGCGATAATGCAAATCTCTCACCCCCAAAGCTTTTAACCCGCGAATCCCCTCTGAGTCATCCCCTTTTTTATGCCGCGAATTCATTTGGGTCTTAGCCCCCGGCAAAGATAACGCCCCAACATCAGGAACAACAATTAAAGTTCCTGTAAAATCATATCGATCGCCCGCTTGAACGGTTTCGACGTTTTCAGCGCGCAAAATCACCTCAACACTCCTCGGGATACATCCCCGAGGCAATTCAGCCTGAGTTTCTTGAATCCGCACTTTTTGGAAATCGATGAAAAGCGATTTATCGACGTCTAAAAGAAATCGGCGCCGATTATTACAAACTGGGTTCCGACAAATTGTTGGATTCGTAAATTTGAATTGTTGTTCGACGTTTTTTATCACAGTTTGGCAGTCCAAACAGACGAAGGTGCCGGAGATTAGTTCGGGGTGGACCGGGTGCGTGCGAATTACTTGACCGGAAATGCGAACCAAAGTGCCGATTTTATCCGTTTTTAATTCGCGCACTTTTTGGCGGGTTGGGACGTCGGTGAAACTTACGTAACATTCTTTTTCTTTTTTAAGATCGCTGTGATCTTTTACGAAATTTGAAACTGCCTGGCATAGAAAAGGGAATATCCTGAAATATTCTTCGATTATTGTTGTTGCTAAATCTTGGTTGTAACGTTCTGTGTCTTCGAAGTTAATCTCTAAAGTGCTTCGTTCTTGGTGGAGGAGTTCCATAGCTGGGTTTAAATATTTTACTTTCCCATATTCTTGATACCTACATAACATTAATTAATTTGTTAATGAAAAACGTATAAAGCTCCATAATCATACAAATTTTGCTGTAGGTTACAGTAATAATAATAACTTTATTTTTACTTACTCCTCAAGAAAATCTTGAAATAACTTTTGTGTTCGAATTCCCACTTCATCTCGAACACGAGCTTGCCCTAATTGAACATCCGCAACATCCATTCTTTTTAAAAATCAGCTTAATAAAATGTTAACTTTTTTATAAAAACTTTTCAGTTTGGCACTTTCCCGCTTTAAATTGTGACATAACCTCACTTAACCAAACGTCAAAACAATAATTATTTATTTTAATTGCTTTATTTATTAAAATATCTTATTTTAATTAATAAAATGAACCGATTTATTAGGAATTTCAATAATTATTTAGATTTATTGTGTTTAATTTTTAATATTATAAATTTATTAAAGAAAAAATTTATGTTGGTACCCATGAAATGTCAAAATGATAACCTCAAAAAAGTTTCGTGTCATGTGCAAAACATGATATAAATGATTCAAAATTAATTTTTTGATTAAAATGGACTTTGAAGATTTAAAGGACGATCCGGCAATTCAAGAGAAATTAAGAAATTTCCATTTAAGCATTAACGATTTAGAAGAACTTATCAATAAGACCTTAAACGATTTCAACGTTGAAGATCTATCAACGAAGGATAAAATAAATTACGACTTATTCGTTGCGTATTTATTAAATACTTGCTATTGGATGTATTTGAGATCAAAAGGGAGTGAGACTGAAGAAGTTAAATTGGAGCTGGGACGAATTAAAGAGTACATGCTCAAAGCCAAACAAGCAGTTGAAAGAAAAACGATTCGCCCGGTATTGGATAAACCGGTGGCTGAGAGATTTGTAAAGCATGGTATTAATTATTCTCAAAAAAACATAGAAGGATCAAAAAAGCGAAAAAGAGATTAATTAAAATGACCGACAAACTTATAATCCAACGATTTTTTATAAAAACCAGCGTTAACGCCATTAAAGTTTTAAAAAACGTGATTTTAATCGGAACTGGAGGATTTTTGATTATTTATGATCGTTTTTGTGAAAAAGTGGTATCAAAAATTTTCATTTTTGATGAAACAATAACCGGGATTGATTTCGAAGAAAACCTAATTTTAATTTACGCGGAAAACGTTCTTGGAGTGTTTAAATTAAAAGGAAATTCCGAAATTACCGAGTTAAATCGATTTTATTACAACGATTGGATCCTAACTTCAAAATTTATCGAAAATGGAATCGTATCAATCTCGATTCACAGCGAGGCAATAAATTTAGATCGAAATTTGAACGTTTTAACATCATCAAAATCGACGGAAATTTGTACTTGTTATTGTGCTCATATTGTCAATAAAAATTGGGGTGATTTATTCGTTTTAAGTGGAACGGCGTTTAGCGAAATTTTTATTTGGAAGCCTTCCGTAAAAGTCAATGATAAATGCGAAATTTTATACAAAATTATTGGTCATAAAGGAGTTATCTTTTCGATTGATTACTCAGAGGAATTGGGGTTAATTTGTTCGACTTCCGATGATGGGAAAGCGATGATTTGGAGCGCCAAAGAATTTTTTTTTAATAAAAATCGAATAATTTGTGTTAAAGAACTCCAACATCGCCAACGCGTGTTTAAAGGAAAATTTTTTAACAACCACTTAATAACGGCCCTTGAAGACAGCACAATTAAGATTTGGGACTCAAACTTTGAAAATAAAACGAGTTCGCATCAAATTGGCCCAATTTGGAGCTTAGATTTTTGCGAAGAAACGAATTTGGTGTTTTCTGGAGGAGCGGATGGGGGGGTTGTATCAACCCCAATTAATCTCCAATTAAACCAAAATAAATCAAACAACATTCTTTGTGTTAACAACAAAAATCGATACAAAGATTTTGTTGTTTTAAGCCACGAAATCGGAGTTGGGATAACGAATATTGGTGAATTTAACTTGATTAATACCCATGATTTAATCGAAAAACATTCCGATTTAAATTCTTATTGTTTAGTTAGAAAATCACCGTGTAAACGATTAATATGTTTGGCGGGAATGCACGGGAATCTTCATTTGTATCAATTAAAAGGTGATAAGATTGTTTATAAGATTTCTTGTAACATTAAGGGTGACCCCAAAATTTTTTCGTTGCATTGGTTAACGTGTAAATCGTTTTTGGTGTGTTTAAACGATGGGATTTTAATTTTATGGTACTTTAATGATAAAGAATTAGTTCCAACGCAATTTTTTCAACTCCCCCAAATGAAGGAGAGATGGTCAACTTCCGCAACGTTTTGTCACGATCATTTAATCGTAGGAGATCGGAAAGGAAATTTATTCATATTTGAAATTAAAACTGGACATCTTGTAGAAGTTTTGAAGAAAATTCAACCAAACGGGGTGACTCAGTTATATTTTAACCGAGATAAACAAGAATTAATCGTTTTAGGTAAAAAAAATTATCTAAAAAAATTAGATTATTAATTTTTTTATTAAATTTTAGGTCGAAATTCAATTTTTCAAAAATTCACTTTCACCCCATCAAATTTAAATCGTCTAAATTTGATTATAAAAGACAAACTTCCATTCTCTTGGCTCGGAGCTTACGAATTACTAAACAGGAAAGAAATAATTTTGGGATTTTCCACCGACAAATTTCTAATTTACAACCAAACGCGGAGAAGAATCATCGTCGAGGTGAATTGCGGCGGGGGACATCGCCTTTGGGATTATCACATAGCCAGGAATCATTTTACCCTAACGTATCAAAAAATTAATAAATTAATTTCGATTAAGTTCAATTTAGAAAGCGAGATTAAAAACGTTTTGGGGTCATTCCACGGAACGGAGACGAATTCAATGAAATTAATCGTAATCAAATTGACCCCGTTTACGTGTTTTTGCATATCCGGCGGGGAAGACACAACTTTGAGGCTATCAAAAATTAACTTCAAAGACGAATTAAACGGATTCGAAGTTGTGAATGTAATCAAATCGCATTTATCGAGTATAAGAGTCGTTATTTATCACCAAATTAATCCTAAAGAGTACTTTGTGTATTCCGGGGGAGGGAGGGCCCAAATTATTTTGTGGGGCTTAAACATTTCAGGCGAAAATTTAATTTTTAAAGAATTATTTTCGTATTATAAAGAACTTGATGAGTTCGAGTCAGAAATCAGAATTATGGACTTAACAACGATTCAATTTAACAACAAAATCGTTTTATTCTCGGCTTGTTCAAACGGGGATATTAAAATTTACGAAACCGATTTGATTAATCCAGAAATTAAGTATTTATCTAAAATCTCACACAAAAATCGATGCATCTTAAAATTATTTATAATTACTTTTGGAGGTGTCTCATTTTTAGTTTCAACATCAACCGATGGTTGTATTAATTTCTTTAACATCGATAATCTCGAAGATGTAGATAATTCTTTTGTGATTGAAATCAAAACGAATCAATCCGGAATAAATAGCGCGTCTTTTTGCTATTTACCCGATAATAAAGCCGTTATTTTAACGGGGGGTGACGATAAAGCGTTTAGTTTAAATTTAATCGAATATAATAAAGCCACGATTAACAGATTAAGTTATTATTCTAATGAGAATTATCACTTTGCACATATAACGGGGACTTTTATAACGAAATCTCATTTTATAACAGCTTCAATTGACCAAAAAGTAATCGTTTTTCGTTGGGGGTTAAATAATAATCAATTTGAGGTTGAAGAAGTTTGTAAGAAGTTTACCCACATCACCGATTTGCAAGGAATTGATTATGTGTTTGATGGGGATGAGTTGAAATTGGTTTTGTTTGGGAATGGGTTTGAAATATTTAGTGTGAATTTAGAATAAAAAAGGTTTATTTTTTAATTCTAATTTACCCCAAAAACGAATTAAGTTAGGATATGTTATTGCATATAGATTAGGTTGATTTAAAAATAAAAAGATTTATAATTTCTAAATGAACTTTATATCATCTTTTCGGTATAATCCAAATCTTAACTGTTAATAATTAATAACAAACTCTAAAATTATCTTTTTAAGCTCCAATTTCCACACAACTTTTTCCACGTGGAACCATCCCGGTTTTGCAAGAACATCGAAAATTACTGCAACTCATTAACCCAACCATATCCTCACCCCAATAACACTCATCATCAGCCAAACAATCTTCGTACAAACCTAAATCGAACAAAATTACATCAAATCAAACTTAATCATTAAAATGATCTTACCTTTATTTCTCCTACAAGTTCCGTTCCAATTATAATAAGGCTTACAAACGCATAGACCATTTGAGCAAATCCTATGGTGATCGGTGGCCCCAATTTGGCAATCAACGTAAGATATGCAAGTCGTTTTTGGAACTACAGCTTGAACGCAAGTATTTTCATGTTGGATCGTTGAAGAAATGCATTGGCAAATTGAGTCTTTGCATTCTGCGTTAATGATGTCGTTACAATCGGAGTTTAAGGAGCAAACTCCCCCTAAATAAGTAGCTAAAGAAAAAAATATGATTAGTTAAGAATGATAAGAAAAATTAGTAAAAGTGAGATTAAAAACGTTTTGGGGTCATTCCACGGAACAGAGACGAATTCAATGAAATTAATCGTAATCAAATTAACCCCGTTTACGTGTTTTTGCATATCCGGTGGGGAAGACACAACTTTGAGGCTATCAAAAATTAATTTCAAAGACGAATTAAACGGATTCGAAGTTGTGAATGTAATCAAATCGCATTTATCGAGTATAAGAGTCGTTATTTATCACCAGATTAATCCTAAAGAGTACTTTGTGTATTCCGGGGGAGGGAGGGCCCAAATTATTTTGTGGGGCCTAAACATTTTAGGCGAAAACGTAATTTTTAAAGAATTATTTTCGTATTATAAAGAACTTGATGAATTCGAGTCAGAAATCCGAATTATGGACTTAACAACGATTCAATTTAATAACAAAATCGTTTTATTCTCGGCTTGTTCAAACGGGGATATTAAAATTTACGAAACCGATTTGATTAATCCAGAAATTAAGTATTTATCTAAAATCTCACACAAAAATCGATGCATCTTAAAATTATTTACAATTACATTTGGAGACGTCTCATTTTTAGTTTCAACATCAACCAATGGATGTATTAATTTCTTTAACATCGATAATCTCGAAGATGTAAATAATTCTTTTGTGGTTGAAATCAAAACGAATCAATCCGGAATAAATAGCGCGTCTTTTTGCTATTTACCCGATAATAAAGCCGTTATTTTAACGGGGGGTGACGATAAAGCGTTTAGTTTAAATTTAATCGAATATAATAAAGCCACGATTAACAGATTAAGTTATTATTCTAATGAGAATTATCACTTTGCACATATAACGGGGACTTTTATAACGAAATCTCATTTTATAACAGCTTCAATTGACCAAAAAGTAATCGTTTTTCGTTGGGGGTTAAATAATAATCAATTTGAGGTTGAAGAAGTTTGTAAGAAGTTTACCCACATCACCGATTTGCAAGGAATTGATTATGCGTTTGATGGGGATGAGTTGAAATTGGTTTTGTTTGGGAATGGGTTTGAAATATTTAATGTTAATTTAGAATAAAAAAGATTTATTTTTTAATTCTAATTTCCCCCAAAAAAGAATTAAGTTGGGATATGTTATCGCATATTAGGTTGATTTAAAAATAAAAAGATTTATAATTTCTAAATGAACTTTATATCATCTTTTCGGTATAATCCAAATCTTAACTGTTAATAATTAATAACAAACTCTAAAATTATCTTTCTAAGCTCCAATTTCCACACATCTTTTTCCACGTGGAACCATCCCGGTTTTGCAAGAACATCGAAAATTACTGCAACTCATTAACCCAACCATATCCTCACCCCAATAACAATCATCATCAGCTAAACAATCTTCGTACAAACCTAAATCGAACAAAATTACATCAAATCAAACTTAATCATTAAAATGATCTTACCTTTATTTCTCCTACAAGTTCCGTTCCAATTATAATAAGGCTTACAAACGCATTGACCATTTGAGCAAATCCTATGGTGATCGGTGGCCCCAATTTGGCAATCAACGAAAGATATGCAAGTCGTTTTTGGAACTACAGCTTGATCGCAGGTATTTTCATGTTGGATCGTTGAAGAAATGCATTGGCAAATTGAGTCTTTGCATTCTGCGTTAATGATGTCGTTACAATCGGAGTTTAAGGAGCAAACTCCCCCTAAATAAGTAGCTAAAGAAAAAAATATGATTAGTTAAGAATGATAAGAAAAATTAGTAAAAGTGAGATTAAAAACGTTTTGGGGTCATTCCACGGAACAGAGACGAATTCAATGAAATTAATCGTAATCAAATTAACCCCGTTTACGTGTTTTTGCATATCCGGTGGGGAAGACACAACTTTGAGGCTATCAAAAATTAATTTCAAAGACGAATTAAACGGATTCGAAGTTGTGAATGTAATCAAATCGCATTTATCGAGTATAAGAGTCGTTATTTATCACCAAATTAATCCTAAAGAGTACTTTGTGTATTCCGGGGGAGGGAGGGCCCAAATTATTTTGTGGGGCTTAACCATTTTAGGCGAAAACGTAATTTTTAAAGAATTATTTTCGTATTATAAAGAACTTGACGAATTCGAGTCAGAAATCCGAATTATGGACTTAACAACGATTCAATTTAATAACAAAATCGTTTTATTCTCGGCTTGTTCAAACGGGGATATTAAAATTTACGAAACCGATTTGATTAATCCAGAAATTAAGTATTTATCTAAAATCTCACACAAAAATCGATGCATCTTAAAATTATTTATAATTACTTTTGGAGGTGTCTCATTTTTAGTTTCAACATCAACCGATGGTTGTATTAATTTCTTTAACATCGATAATCTCGAAGATGTAGACAATTCTTTTGTGATTGAAATCAAAACGAATCAATCCGGAATAAATAGCGCGTCTTTTTGCTATTTACCCGATAATAAAGCCGTTATTTTAACGGGGGGTGACGATAAAGCGTTTAGTTTAAATTTAATCGAATATAATAAAGCCACGATTAACAGATTAAGTTATTATTCTAATGAGAATTATCACTTTGCACATATAACGGGGACTTTTATAACGAAATCTCATTTTATAACAGCTTCAATTGACCAAAAAGTAATCGTTTTTCGTTGGGGGTTAAATAATAATCAATTTGAGGTTGAAGAAGTTTGTAAGAAGTTTACCCACATCACCGATTTGCAAGGAATTGATTATTTGTTTGATGGGGATGAGTTGAAATTGGTTTTGTTTGGGAATGGGTTTGAAATATTTAATGTTAATTTAGAATAAAAAAGATTTATTTTTTAATTCTAATTTCCCCCAAAAAAGAATTAAGTTAGGATATGTTATTGCATATAGATTAGGTTGATTTCAAAATAAAAAGATTTATAATTTCTAAATGAACTTTATATCATCTTTTCGGTACAATCCAAATCTTGACTGTTAATAATTAATAACAAACTCTAAAATTATCTTTTTAAGCCCCAATTTCCACACATCTTTTTCCACGTGGAACCATCCCGGTTTTGCAAGAACATCGAAAATTACTGCAACTCATTAACCCAACCATATCCTCACCCCAATAACAATCATCATCAGCCAAACAATCTTCGTACAAACCTAAATCGAACAAAATTACATCAAATCAAACTTAATCATTAAAATGATCTTACCTTTGTTTCTCCTACAAGTTCCGTTCCAATTATAATAAGGCTTACAAACGCATAGACCATTTGAGCAAATCCTATGGTGATCGGTGGCCCCAATTTGGCAATCAACGTAAGATATGCAAGTCGTTTTTGGAACTACAGCTTGAACGCAAGTATTTTCATGTTGAATCGTTGAAGAAATGCATTGGCAAATTGAGTCTTTGCATTCTGCGTTAATGATGTCGTTACAATCGGAGTTTAAGGAGCAAACTCCCCCTAAATAAGTAGCTAAAGCAAATGATTAGTTAAGTAATGATAAGAAAAATTAGTACTTACCATAGCTTGTAGCTAAAGTAATGCAAAATAAAATTAAGACTTTTCCCATTATCGTTGTAAAACAAAGATGTTTAGAATGATTAAGAGATGTTTTCTCGCCCCATTTTATAGTTGGAACAATAAAAATCAAACTACGTTAACAAAACATGGAAATTAACGTAAAATAACGTAATATTTGCATAATGAAGCATCTTATTCGTTATCTATTAAATATTATTCATTATCCATTCTTATGATGCTGAGAAATTAGTGGAAAACTTTATAAACCAAGAAAACATTAACATCATTATCAAAACATATTTATTTACTTAAATTAACAAATTTTTACATTTTCAATTTTAAAACGTAATTTTCTAAAAGTTGCTCAACTTGAAACCGCAATTTGACATTACACATAACCTCAAACAACACTCAAAATTTATTAATTAAATGCAATCTAATGAAGAACAAACGTTGGAAATGTTATCGGAGGAAGAATTTCAAACAATATTTCGTATGTCGCGAAAAACCGCAATTGCTTTGCAAGCCGAATTAGATGTTCTATCCAACATTGATAATGAATCAACGGATAAAAATCTCCTTTTTTGTTTGTGGTATCTTGGAAATAACGAGCCAATTTCCTCAGCGCCCCATATTTTTGATTTTAACGATGACGCCGAAGAAATATTAATGATCTATTTGGATAAATTAACCTCGTTGGGTGCGAATTATATAACATGGCCGGATGAGGAAGAATTTGAACAAATCGAAGCTGGGTTTAAAAGGATGTATGGTTTCCCAGGGGTCGTTGGAGTAATAGGAAGTCTTCATATTCACATTGCTCCCCAAGGAATCAACAGTAAATATTTTAATAAAGAAATGAAGGGCGATACGATCGTACTTCAAGTTGTGACGGATAATAATTTGTTGTTGAGGGACGTTTTCGCCGGATCCCCGGGCGGAAAGGACGTTGAGACGATTTTAAAATCAAGCGGATTATATCAAAAATTAATAGATGAAAATGAATATGTAACGAGGCGTAATAAACATTTATTGGGGGGAACTTTACATCCCCAAATGAAAACTTTATTAACCCCTTACAAAGTATTTGGGGAATTAACAGAAAGGCAGTGTAAATTTAATTACCTACATAATTCGGTTATGTTTAATGTGGAGCAAACTTTTCGTTGCATGGAGAATCGTTTTCTTCGATTAACAACGGTTGATTCTTTAGATCCTTTACTTTGCTCATCAGTTGTTAGTGCAATTTGTATTTTACATAATTTTACTAGAGTTAGAAATGATAATTGTAATATTTATATGTAAGGTAATTTTAATTATTAAAATTATTTTTTTATCTTTATTTAAACAACCAACTTCATATTTGTTTTTTAAGAACAATTTTACTCAATAGATGGCGCTATTAGCGATGTAAAATTGTAATGTTTAAGTTTTAAACGCATATTAACATTAAAATCTTTTTTTGTATCATTAATGTTAAATTTGAAGAAAATGTTCAAACTTCAAGGAATTGGGCTTTAATGAACATTATAAACAGAAAATTAATCTGTATTTGGTTAAATTTTAATGTGACATAACCTAAAAAATTTTCTTTTTCAATCGTAATAAACTAATTTGTGGGAGAGCTTAGAAGAAAACGCTGGAAAATTGAAGGTATTGAGCTGTATGAACGTTATAAACAAAGTATTAATACGTATTTTGTTGAATTTTAGCTTTTAATTGATATAAGCAAAAAATTTTTTTTTAGGATTTGACATAACCTCAAATTTTCTTTTTATTAACTTTGAAGGAGGAATTTGAGGAAAATGCCGAAAAATTGATGGAATTAAACAACAAAGAAGGAATTTTGGATATTATAAAAGAGAATTAATCTTTATTATGTTAAATTTTTTGATTTCACATAATCTCCAAATTTTCTTTTTGTATCATTAATATCAAATTTGAGGAAGAAATTTGGGAAAATGCTGGAAAATTGGATGATTTAAACAACAAAAAAGGTATTTTGAAAGTTAAAAAAGAAAATTAATCTTTATTTAATTGAATTTTTAGATTTGACATAACCTCAAATTTTCTTTTTATTAACTTTGAAGGAGGAATTTGAGGAAAATCCTGAAAAATTGATGGAATTAAACAACAAAGAAGGAATTTTGGATATTATAAAGGAGAATTAATCTTCATTATGTTAAATTTTTTGATTTCTCAATCTCAAAAATTTTCTTTTTGTATCATTAATATCAAATTTGAGGGAGAAATTTGGAAAAATACTGGAAAATTGGATGATTTAAACAACAAAAAAGGTATTTTGAAAGTTATAAAAGAAAATTAATTTTTATTTAATTGAATTTTTAGATTTGACATAACCTCAAATTTTCTTTTTATTAACTCTGAAGGAGGAATTTGAGGAAAATCCTGAAAAATTGATGGAATTAAACAACAAAGAAGGAATTTTGGATATTATAAAGGAGGAATAATCTTCATTATGTTAAATTTTTTGATTTCTCATAATCTCAAAATTTTCTTTTTGTATCATTAATATCAAATTTGAGGAAGAAATTTGGGAAAATACTGGAAAATTGGATAATTTAAACAACAAAAAAGGTATTTTGAACGTTATAGAAGAAAATTAATCTTTATTTAATTGAATTTTTAGATTTGATATAACCTCAAATTTTCTTTTTGTTAACTTTGAAGGAGGAATTTGAGGAAAATGCTGAAAAATTGTTGGAATTAAACAACAAAGAAGGAATTTTGGATATTATAAAGGAGAATTAATCTTCATTATGTTAAATTTTTTGATTTCTCATAATCTCAAAATTTTCTTTTTGTATCATTAATATCAAATTTGAGGAAGAAATTTGGGAAAATGCTGGAAAATTGGATGATTTAAACAACAAAAAAGGTATTTTGAACGTTATAAAAGAAAATTAATCTTTATTTAATTGAATTTTTAGATTTGACATAACCTCAAATTTTCTTTTTATTAACTTTGAAGGAGGAATTTGAGGAAAATGCTGAAAAATTGTTGGAATTAAACAACAAAGAAGGAATTTTGGATATTATAAAGGAGAATTAATCTTTATTATGTTAAATTTTTTGATTTCACATAATCTCAAAATTTTCTTTTTGTATCATTAATATCAAATTGGAGGGAGAAATTTGGGAAAATACTGGAAAATTGGATAATTTAAACAACAAAAAAGGTATTTTGAACATTATAAAAGAAAATTAATCTTTATTTAATTGAATTTTTAGATTTGACATAACCTCAAATTTTCTTTTTGTTAACTTTGAAGGAGGAATTTGAGGAAAATGCTGAAAAATTGTTGGAATTAAACAACAAAGAAGGAATTTTGGATATTATAAAGGAGAATTAATCTTCATTATGTTAAATTTTTTGATTTCTCATAATCTCAAAATTTTCTTTTTGTATCATTAATATCAAATTTGAGGAAGAAATTTGGGAAAATGCTGGAAAATTGGATGATTTAAACAACAAAAAAGGTATTTTGAACGTTATAAAAGAAAATTAATCTTTATTTAATTGAATTTTTAGATTTGACATAACCTCAAATTTTCTTTTTATTAACTTTGAAGGAGGAATTTGAGGAAAATGCTGAAAAATTGTTGGAATTAAACAACAAAGAAGGAATTTTGGATATTATAAAGGAGAATTAATCTTTATTATGTTAAATTTTTTGATTTCACATAATCTCAAAATTTTCTTTTTGTATCATTAATATCAAATTGGAGGGAGAAATTTGGGAAAATACTGGAAAATTGGATAATTTAAACAACAAAAAAGGTATTTTGAACATTATAAAAGAAAATTAATCTTTATTTAATTGAATTTTTAGATTTGACATAACCTCAAATTTTCTTTTTGTTAACTTTGAAGGAGGAATTTGAGGAAAATGCTGAAAAATTGTTGGAATTAAACAACAAAGAAGGAATTTTGGATATTATAAAGGAGAATTAATCTTCATTATGTTAAATTTTTTGATTTCTCATAATCTCAAAATTTTCTTTTTGTATCATTAATATCAAATTTGAGGAAGAAATTTGGGAAAATGCTGGAAAATTGGATGATTTAAACAACAAAAAAGGTATTTTGAACGTTATAAAAGAAAATTAATCTTTATTTAATTGAATTTTTAGATTTGACATAACCTCAAATTTTCTTTTTGTTAACTTTGAAGGAGGAATTTGAGGAAAATGCTGAAAAATTGTTGGAATTAAACAACAAAGAAGGAATTTTGGATATTATAAAGGAGAATTAATCTTCATTATGTTAAATTTTTTGATTTCTCATAATCTCAAAATTTTCTTTTTGTATCATTAATATCAAATTTGAGGAAGAAATTTGGGAAAATGCTGGAAAATTGGATGATTTAAACAACAAAAAAGGTATTTTGAACGTTATAAAAGAAAATTAATCTTTATTTAATTGAATTTTTAGATTTGACATAACCTCAAATTTTCTTTTTATTAACTTTGAAGGAGGAATTTGAGGAAAATCCTGAAAAATTGAAGGAATTAAACAACAAAGAAGGAATTTTGAATATTATAAAGGAGGAATAATCTTCATTATGTTTAATTTTTTGATTTCTCATAATCTCAAAATTTTCTTCTTGTATCATTAATATCAAATTTGAGGGAGAAATTTGGAAAAATACTGGAAAATTGGATGATTTAAACAACTAAAAAGGTATTTTGAACATTATAAAAGAAAATTAATCTTTATTTAATTGAATTTTTAGATTTGACATAACCTCAAATTTTTTTTTTATTAACTTTGAAGGAGGAATTTGAGGAAAATGCTGAAGAATTGAATGAATCAAACAACAAAGAAGGAATCTTGAATATTATAAAGGAGAATTAATCTTTTTTATGTTAAATTTTTTGATTTCACATAATCTCAAAATTTTCTTTTTGTATCATTAATATCAAATTTGAGGAAGAAATTTGGAAAAATACTGGAAAATTGGATGATTTAAACAACAAAAAAGGTATTTTGAAAGTTATAAAAGAAAATTAATTTTTATTTAATTGAATTTTTAGATTTGACATAACCTCAAATTTTCTTTTTATTAACTCTGAAGGAGGAATTTGAGGAAAATCCTGAAAAATTGATGGAATTAAACAACAAAGAAGGAATTTTGGATATTATAAAGGAGGAATAATCTTCATTATGTTAAATTTTTTGATTTCTCATAATCTCAAAATTTTCTTTTTGTATCATTAATATCAAATTTGAGGAAGAAATTTGGAAAAATACTGGAAAATTGGATGATTTAAACAACAAAAAAGGTATTTTGAAAGTTATAAAAGAAAATTAATTTTTATTTAATTGAATTTTTAGATTTGACATAACCTCAAATTTTCTTTTTATTAACTCTGAAGGAGGAATTTGAGGAAAATCCTGAAAAATTGATGGAATTAAACAACAAAGAAGGAATTTTGGATATTATAAAGGAGGAATAATCTTCATTATGTTAAATTTTTTGATTTCTCATAATCTCAAAATTTTCTTTTTGTATCATTAATATCAAATTTGAGGAAGAAATTTGGGAAAATACTGGAAAATTGGATAATTTAAACAACAAAAAAGGTATTTTGAACGTTATAAAAGAAAATTAATCTTTATTTAATTGAATTTTTAGATTTGACATAACCTCAAATTTTCTTTTTGTTAACTTTGAAGGAGGAATTTGAGGAAAATGCTGAAAAATTGTTGGAATTAAACAACAAAGAAGGAATTTTGGATATTATAAAGGAGAATTAATCTTCATTATGTTAAATTTTTTGATTTCTCATAATCTCAAAATTTTCTTTTTGTATCATTAATATCAAATTTGAGGGAGAAATTTGGAAAAATACTGGAAAATTGGATGATTTAAACAACAAAAAAGGTATTTTGAAAGTTATAAAAGAAAATTAATTTTTATTTAATTGAATTTTTAGATTTGACATAACCTCAAATTTTCTTTTTATTAACTCTGAAGGAGGAATTTGAGGAAAATCCTGAAAAATTGATGGAATTAAACAACAAAGAAGGAATTTTGGATATTATAAAGGAGGAATAATCTTCATTATGTTAAATTTTTTGATTTCTCATAATCTCAAAATTTTCTTTTTGTATTATTAATATCAAATTTGAGGAAGAAATTTGGGAAAATACTGGAAAATTGGATAATTTAAACAACAAAAAAGGTATTTTGAACGTTATAAAAGAAAATTAATCTTTGTTTAATTGAATTTTTAGATTTGACATAACCTCAAATTTTCTTTTTGTTAACTTTGAAGGAGGAATTTGAGGAAAATGCTGAAAAATTGTTGGAATTAAACAACAAAGAAGGAATTTTGGATATTATAAAGGAGAATTAATCTTTATTATGTTAAATTTTTTGATTTCACATAATCTCAAAATTTTCTTTTTGTATCATTAATATCAAATTGGAGGGAGAAATTTGGGAAAATACTGGAAAATTGGATAATTTAAACAACAAAAAAGGTATTTTGAACGTTATAAAAGAAAATTAATCTTTATTTAATTGAATTTTTAGATTTGACATAACCTCAAATTTTCTTTTTGTTAACTTTGAAGGAGGAATTTGAGGAAAATGCTGAAAAATTGTTGGAATTAAACAACAAAGAAGGAATTTTGGATATTATAAAGGAGAATTAATCTTCATTATGTTAAATTTTTTGATTTCTCATAATCTCAAAATTTTCTTTTTGTATCATTAATATCAAATTTGAGGAAGAAATTTGGGAAAATGCTGGAAAATTGGATGATTTAAACAACAAAAAAGGTATTTTGAACGTTATAAAAGAAAATTAATCTTTATTTAATTGAATTTTTAGATTTGACATAACCTCAAATTTTCTTTTTATTAACTTTGAAGGAGGAATTTGAGGAAAATGCTGAAAAATTGAAGGAATTAAACAACAAAGAAGGAATTTTGAATATTATAAAGGAGGAATAATCTTCATTATGTTTAATTTTTCGATTTCTCATAATCTCAAAATTTTCTTCTTGTATCATTAATATCAAATTTGAGGGAGAAATTTGGAAAAATACTGGAAAATTGGATGATTTAAACAACTAAAAAGGTATTTTGAACATTATAAAAGAAAATTAATCTTTATTTAATTGAATTTTTAGATTTGACATAACCTCAAATTTTTTTTTTATTAACTTTGAAGGAGGAATTTGAGGAAAATGCTGAAGAATTGAATGAATCAAACAACAAAGAAGGAATCTTGAATATTATAAAGGAGAATTAATCTTTTTTATGTTAAATTTTTTGATTTCACATAATCTCAAAATTTTCTTTTTGTATCATTAATATCAAATTTGAGGAAGAAATTTGGGAAAATGCTGGAAAATTGGATGATTAAAACAACAAAAAAGGTATTTTGAAAGTTAAAAAAGAAAATTAATCTTTATTTAATTGAATTTTTAGATTTGACATAACCTCAAATTTTCTTTTTATTAACTTTGAAGGAGGAATTTGAGGAAAATGCTGAAAAATTGTTGGAATTAAACAACAAAGAAGGAATTTTGAATATTATAAAGGAGAATTAATCTTCATTATATTAAATTTTTTGATTTCTCAATCTCAAAATTTTCTTTTTGTATCATTAATATCAAATTTGAGGGAGAAATTTGGGAAAATGCTGGAAAATTGGATGATTTAAACAACAAAAAAGGTATTTTGAACGTTATAAAAGAAAATTAATCTTTATTTAATTGAATTTTTAGATTTGACATAACCTCAAATTTTCTTTTTATTAACTTTGAAGGAGAAATTTGAGGAAAATGCTGAAAAATTAAAGGAATTAAACAACAAAGAAGGAATTTTGGATATTATAAAGGAGAATTAATCGTCATTATATTAAATTTTTTGATTTCTCAATCTCAAAAATTTTCTTTTTGTATCATTAATATCAAATTTGAGGGAGAAATTTGGAAAAATACTGGAAAATTGGATGATTTAAACAACAAAAAAGATATTTTGAACGTTATAAAAGAAAATTAATCTTTATTTAATTGAATTTTTAGATTTGACATAACCTCAAATTTTCTTTTTATTAACTTTGAAGGAGGAATTTGAGGAAAATGCTGAAAAATTGTTGGAATTAAACAACAAAGAAGGAATTTTGGATATTATAAAGGAGAATTAATCTTTATTATGTTAAATTTTTTGATTTCTCAATCTCAAAAATTTTCTTTTTGTATCATTAATATCAAATTTGAGGGAGAAATTTGGAAAAATACTGGAAAATTGGATGATTTAAACAACTAAAAAGGTATTTTGAACGTTATAAAAGAAAATTAATCTTTATTTAATTGAATTTTTAGATTTGACATAACCTCAAATTTTCTTTTTATTAACTTTGAAGGAGGAATTTGAGGAAAATGCTGAAGAATTGGATGAATTAAACAACAAAGAAGGAATTTTGAATATTATAAAGGAGGAATAATCTTCATTATGTTAAATTTTTTGATTTCTCATAATCTCAAAATTTTCTTTTTGTGTGATTAATATCAAATTTGAGGAAGAAATTTGGGAAAATACTGGAAAATTGGATAATTTAAACAACAAAAAAGGTATTTTGAGCGTTATAAAAGAAAATTAATCTTTATTTAATTGAATTTTTAGATTTGACATAACCTCAAATTTTCTTTTTATTAACTTTGAAGGAGGAATTTGAGGAAAATCCTGAAAAATTGGATAAATTAAACAACAAAGAAGGAATTTTGAATATTATAAAGAAGAATTAATCTTTATTATGTTAAATTTTTTGATTTCTCATAATCTCAAAATTTTCTTTTTGTGTGATTAATATCAAATTTGAGGAAGAAATTTGGGAAAATACTGGAAAATTGGATAATTTAAACAACAAAAAAGGTATTTTGAGCGTTATAAAAGAAAATTAATCTTTATTTAATTGAATTTTTAGATTTGACATAACCTCAAATTTTCTTTTTATTAACTTTGAAGGAGGAATTTGAGGAAAATCCTGAAAAATTGGATAAATTAAACAACAAAGAAGGAATTTTGAATATTATAAAGAAGAATTAATCTTTATTATGTTAAATTTTTTGATTTCTCATAATCTCAAAATTTTCTTTTTGTATCATTAATATCAAATTTAGGGAAGAAATTTGGGAAAATACTGGAAAATTGGATGATTTAAACAACAAAAAAGGTATTTTGAACGTTATAAAAGAAAATTAATCTTTATTTAATTGAATTTTTAGATTTGACATAACCTCAAATTTTCTTTTTATCAACTTTGAAGGAGGAATTTGAGGAAAATCCTGAAAAATTGAAGGAATTAAACAACAAAGAAGGAATTTTGAATATTATAAAGCAGAATTAATCTTCATTATGCTACATTTTTTGATTTTTCAATCTCAAAAGTTTTCTTTTTGTATCATTAATATCAAATTTGAGGAAGAAATTTGGGAAAATACTGGAAAATTGGATAATTTAAACAACAAAAAAGGTATTTTGAGCGTTATAAAAGAAAATTAATCTTTATTTAATTGAATTTTTAGATTTGACATAACCTCAAATTTTCTTTTTATTAACTTTGAAGGAGGAATTTGAGGAAAATCCTGAAAAATTGGATAAATTAAATAACAAAGAAGGAATTTTGAATATTATAAAGAAGAATTAATCTTTATTATGTTAAATTTTTTGATTTCTCATAATCTCAAAATTTTCTTTTTGTATCATTAATATCAAATTTAGGGAAGAAATTTGGAAAAATACTGGAAAATTGGATGATTTAAACAACAAAAAAGATATTTTGAACGTTATAAAAGAAAATTAATCTTTATTTAATTGAATTTTTAGATTTGACATAACCTCAAATTTTCTTTTTATTAACTTTGAAGGAGAAATTTGAGGAAAATGCTGAAAAATTGATGGAATTAAACAACAAAGAAGGAATTTTGGATATTATAAAGGAGAATTAATCTTTATTATGTTAAATTTTTTGATTTCTCAATCTCAAAATTTTCTTTTTGTATCATTAATATCAAATTTGAGGAAGAAATTTGGGAAAATGCTGGAAAATTGGATGATTTAAACAACAAAAAAGGTATTTTGAACGTTATAAAAGAAAATTAATCTTTATTTAATTGAATTTTTAGATTTGACATAACCTCAAATTTTCTTTTTATTAACTTTGAAGGAGGAATTTGAGGAAAATCCTGAAAAATTGGATAAATTAAACAACAAAGAAGGAATTTTGAATATTATAAAGAAGAATTAATCTTTATTATGTTAAATTTTTTGATTTCTCATAATCTCAAAATTTTCTTTTTGTATCATTAATATCAAATTTAGGGAAGAAATTTGGGAAAATACTGGAAAATTGGATGATTTAAACAACAAAAAAGGTATTTTGAACGTTATAAAAGAAAATTAATCTTTATTTAATTGAATTTTTAGATTTGACATAACCTCAAAATTTCTTTTTATCAACTTTGAAGGAGGAATTTGAGGAAAATCCTGAAAAATTGAAGGAATTAAACAACAAAGAAGGAATTTTGAATATTATAAAGCAGAATTAATCTTCATTATGTTACATTTTTTGATTTTTCAATCTCAAAAGTTTTCTTTTTGTATCATTAATATCAAATTTGAGGAAGAAATTTGGGAAAATACTGGAAAATTGGATAATTTAAACAACAAAAAAGGTATTTTGAGCGTTATAAAAGAAAATTAATCTTTATTTAATTGAATTTTTAGATTTGACATAACCTCAAATTTTCTTTTTATTAACTTTGAAGGAGGAATTTGAGGAAAATCCTGAAAAATTGGATAAATTAAATAACAAAGAAGGAATTTTGAATATTATAAAGAAGAATTAATCTTTATTATGTTAAATTTTTTGATTTCTCATAATCTCAAAATTTTCTTTTTGTATCTTTAATATCATATTTGAGGGAGAAATTTGGGAAAATGCTGGAAAATTGGATGATTTAAACAACAAAAAAGGTATTTTGAACGTTATAAAAGAAAATTAATCTTTATTTAATTGAATTTTTAGATTTGACATAACCTCAAATTTTCTTTTTATTAACTTTGAAGGAGGAATTTGAGGAAAATCCTGAAAAATTGGATAAATTAAACAACAAAGAAGGAATTTTGAATATTATAAAGGAGAATTAATCTTCATTATGTTAAATTTTTTGATTTCTCAATCTCAAAATTTTCTTTTTGTATCATTAATATCAAATTTGAGGGAGAAATTTGGAAAAATACTGGAAAATTGGATGATTTAAACAACAAAAAAGGTATTTTGAACGTTATAAAAGAAAATTAATCTTTATTTAATGGAATTTTTAGATTTGACATAACCTCAAATTTTCTTTTTATTAACTTTGAAGGAGGAATTTGAGGAAAATCCTGAAAAATTGGATAAATTAAACAACAAAGAAGGAATTTTGAATATTATAAAGGAGAATTAATCTTCATTATGTTAAATTTTTTGATTTCTCAATCTCAAAATTTTCTTTTTGTATCATTAATATCAAATTTGAGGGAGAAATTTGGAAAAATACTGGAAAATTGGATGATTTAAACAACAAAAAAGGTATTTTGAACGTTATAAAAGAAAATTAATCTTTATTTAATTGAATTTTTAGATTTGACATAACCTCAAATTTTCTTTTTATTAACTTTGAAGGAGGAATTTGAGGAAAATCCTGAAAAATTGGATAAATTAAACAACAAAGAAGGAATTTTGAATATTATAAAGGAGAATTAATCTTCATTATGTTAAATTTTTTGATTTCTCAATCTCAAAATTTTCTTTTTGTATCATTAATATCAAATTTGAGGGAGAAATTTGGAAAAATACTGGAAAATTGGATGATTTAAACAACAAAAAAGGTATTTTGAACGTTATAAAAGAAAATTAATCTTTATTTAATGGAATTTTTAGATTTGACATAACCTCAAATTTTCTTTTTATTAACTTTGAAGGAGGAATTTGAGGAAAATCCTGAAAAATTGGATAAATTAAACAACAAAGAAGGAATTTTGAATATTATAAAGGAGAATTAATCTTCATTATGTTAAATTTTTTGATTTCTCAATCTCAAAATTTTCTTCTTGTATCATTAATATCAAATTTGAGGGAGAAATTTGGAAAAATACTGGAAAATTGGATGATTTAAACAACTGAAAAGGTATTTTGAAAGTTAAAAAAGAAAATTAATCTTTATTTAATTGAATTTTTAGATTTAACATAACCTCAAATTTTCTTTTTATTAACTTTGAAGGAGGAATTTGAGGAAAATCCTGGAAAATTAAAGGAATTAAACAACAAAGAAGGAATTTTGAATATTATAAAGGAGAATTAATCATCATTATATTAAATTTTTTGATTTCTCAATCTCAAAAATTTTCTTTTTGTATCATTAATATCAAATTTGAGGGAGAAATTTGGGAAAATACTTGAAAATTGAATGATTTAAACAACAAAAAAGGTATTTTGAACGTTATAAAAGAAAATTAATCTTTATTTAATTTAATTTTTAGATTTGACATAACCTCAAATTTTCTTTTTATTAACTTTGAAGGAGGAATTTGAGGATAATGCTGAAAAATTGATGAAATTAAACAACAAAAAAGGAATATTGAACATTTTAAAGAAAAATTAACCTTCATTACGTTGAATTTTTCAAATTTGAGGGAGAAATCCAACATTTTTCCAAAATTTTAGAAAATTGGACGAATTAAACAACAAAAAAGGTATTTAGAACATTATAAATAAGAATTAATCCTTATTTCGTTTAATTTTTCGATTTAACAGAACCCAAAAATAATTCATTACCTCATTTGAACGAATCTTATTAAATTAATAAGTATTAATTAACAAAATAAATCCTTCATTTCTTTTATTTTCCTATTTCGTTTAAAACTTGAAGGATAATTAACACTTTTCCTAATAAATCCATCAATTAAATTAATTTTTGTGCAAGGACGTTTCATGTTCTTATTTTTGAGGCTTCATTTAAAGCATTTCTCGTTTCTATAAGGAAAAAGTTTTTTTTTAATGAGAGAGCTCGTTGCCATTGACCGTGACTGAGGTAAAAGAAAACTAAGAGACAACATCGACAATAATAAACTTAACCCGGAGAAGGCGGATTCATTCGCACGCGATTCTACCTGTCCTCGACAGTTTTTTAATACACGATGAATCCACCTCCATAAAATCCACTCAAAACGATAAGCAAAACTCACTCCCCAACAAACTTATTCTATAATAAACAGATCATTGTTGAAAAACCATCCAAACCGTTTACTTCATTTAATAAATCATGTTTAAATCTTTTTTTTTCGGTGTTTTTTTCATCGGGACGATTGCTCGTTCATCTCAGGTGAGTAATTATTTTTTTTTTTGATATTTCGAGGTGATTCTTTGTTTTATAAATCTCCAAAAGTTAATGAACTATCAAAAAGGTGATTTATTTATATTTAATATGATGATGTAACAAAAAGATTCGATTTTAAGATAACACAATAAAAACTTTAATGATAAATTTAAAGATAAGATGAACCATTAAGATATAATGACAAACAAATTCGAATCATTTTAATCGATTCATTCTTCTAGGAAAACCTTTTAGTCTCTGTTTATTATGAGTCACTTTGCCCGGATAGCATCCGTTTCATCACCCAACAGCTGGCTCCGAATTACGATACTTTAGCCGAAAAAATATTTGTCGATTTCGTTCCTTATGGCAAAGCCACTGTGAGTAATCATCACATCGATATGACTTAATTCAAATTAAAACTCAATTTTTAAGCATGAATTAATCGACGGAGTTTGGCACTTTGATTGCCAACACGGTGCTAATGAATGTTACGGAAACATGATGCAAGCGTGCGGATTGAACGAAACCACCGATCAAGCGACTCAAGTTAAATTTATTGATTGCGTTATGTCCGCAAGTTACCCCGCGAGCGACGTTTCCATGGAAGAATGCGCCATCGCCACCGGAATTAGCTGGGATAATATGGTGGAGTGTTCTAAAAACGGTGTTGGGGCGCAACTTTTAGCCGATTATGGTGATCGGACTCACGCCGTTGAACCCACCATCACTTTCATACCAACAATCGTTTATAATGGCGTTTACGATGCTGAGAAACAACAGGGGTCTTTGGTCGATTTTTTGAACACCGTTTTGAACCAATTACAAGATTAAAATTGGTTTGAACGAACGATTTTTTGTGCCATATTTGAGATGTTAATAAAATATCTTTATTAAATCTTTTTTTTAATTAAATATGAAGTATCCACTTCAAATGATAATCAAATCATGTTCTTCAACAAAGCTTTTTTTAAAATAATCGGATCATTGTCGAGACGACTCTCAAAGTGTTAACTTTGCTTTATCGTAAATAAAAAATAAAAATTATGGTTAAATTGATTTTGATCGGTGTTCTTTTCACCGCAATGATTGCTTCTTCCTATCAGGTGAGTTATTTTTGTTGCTACAATGATGTAATTTTCTTGATTTTGATGAAAAGTGCGGGAGAGTGATCTTGTTACGACTAAAATTTGCTGAAACTATACATTAGTTATAAGATCTCAATGTGTAACGTATTAAAAAAATTAATTACTACAGTTTTTTTCACCTGATTGTGTTTTAACGACACTTCAAAGATAAGATATTCGTGCGGAAAATTACTTCAAAACTGCCTTATTATATAGCAATTAGAGCTCCAATTAAGCATAAATTTACCAAAGGAAATTGTATGTAGGGAATCGTTTGTAAACATTAACACGGATTCTTGATAAGCCCCATTTTTAATTCCATTGAAAGAGTTTTTATTGTGGAAATGAAATGATAATGATATTTAAATAAACAAATTAATATTGAAAAAACAAAAATAAAATTTAATTTATATTAAAAAAACTTAAAATATTAAAATAAAATCAGCTCAGATCGGATCACCGGTTGATAACTTCGGCGATAATAGCCGAGAATTCCCGAATATCAAACATTTTAAGTACAACAAAAATTAAATTAAAGCTAAAAAATAATTAATTTCTTTTCAATAAACATATAATTTCTTTAATAATTTAAATTCAAATCGTTTTAATCGTCTCATTTTTCTAGGAACCCCTTAAAGTCTCAATTTTCTACGAATCCTATTTTTAATTTCATTGAAAGAGTTTTTGTTGTGGAAATGAAATGATAATAATATTTAAAAACAAATTAATATTGAAAAAACAAAAATAAAATTTAATTTATATTAAAAAAACTTAAAATATTAAAATAAAATCAGCTCAGATCGGATCACCGGTTGATAACTTCGGCGATAATAGCCGAGAATTCCCGAATATCAAACATTATTTTAAGTACAACAAAAATTAAATTAAAGCTAAAAAATGATTAATTTATTTTCAATAAACATACAATTTCTTTAATAATTTAAATTCAAATCGTTTTAATCGTCTCATTTTTCTAGGAACCCCTTAAAGTCTCAATTTTCTACGAATCCTATTTTTAATTTCATTGAAAGAGTTTTTATTGTGGAAATGAAATGATAATAATATTTAAAAACAAATTAATATTGAAAAAACAAAAATTAAATTTAATTTATATTAAAAAAACTTAAAATATTAAAATAAAATCAGCTCAGATCGGATCACCGGTTGATAACTTCGGCGATAATAGCCGAGAATTCCCGAATATCAAACATTATTTTAAGTACAACAAAAATTAAATTAAAGCTAAAATTAATTAATTTCTTTTCAATACAATTTCTTTAATAATTTAAATTAATCGTCTCATTCTTTTAGGAACCCCTTAATGTCTCAATTTTCTACGAATCCCTTTGCCCGGATAGCATCCAATTCATCGCCCAACAATTCGCCCCGAATTACGCCGCTTTATCCGACAAAATAACCGTCGATTTTGTCCCTTACGGTTTAGGTTCGGTGAGAAATCGCCATCTTAACATAAATTAAAGATAAATAAAATTTCACCTTTTTAGCATCAATTAATTAATGGGGTATGGCAGTTTCAATGCCAACACGGTGAAAATGAATGTTACGGAAACCTGATGCAAACGTGCGGATTAAACGAAACCAACGATCAATCCAAGCAAGTTAAGTTCATTATTTGCGTTATGTCCGCGAGTTATCCAGCGGATGCTGCTTTAATGGAGCAATGTGCCAATTCGAGTGGAATTAGTTGGAGTAACATGGTGCAATGTTCTAATAATGGTGTTGGGGCGCAACTTTTAGCTGCCTACGGCGATCGGACTCACGCCGTTGAGCCATGGATGTCTTTCGTTCCAACCATCATTTATAACGATGTTTATGATGCGGATAAACAAAACAAGTCTTTGGTCGATTTCTTAAACACCGTTTTAAATCAGTTGTAAGATGTTAATAAAGCTTTAATAAACCATTAAAAATAGCCCATTTGTCACATCCACGTCAAAACACTCAAAAATTGACCTTTAGTGTCAAGACAATCTTTAAATCGTGATTAAAAATCTTTGTTTGCGTTAATTCTCGCTTAATTTTCAAAAAGTTAACATGTTCCCATTAATTTTATTCTTACAATTAGTTTTAATCCCTCAAATTCTTACATCACAGGTAAGTCCTTATTAAACAATCTTTTTAAACTAATACATCTTAATATTAGGCTCCCCGATTAAAAATATCGATTTATTACGAATCTTTATGCAGCGATAGCGTGAATTTCATTAAATACCAACTCGCCCCGAATTACAACGCAATCAAGAACGACGTCGAATTCGATTTAATCCCATTTGGAAAAGCCACGGTGCTAAAATCAAATAAAAAAATCATATTTTAATATTTTATTAAATTAATTAATCGTAGCATAACAAGAAATTGGATGAAGATTGGACGTTTTCGTGTCAACATGGTCCCCAAGAATGCAAAGGAAATATGTTACAAGCTTGCGGATTAAAATACGCATTAAATCAAGACGATAAAATTAATTTTGTTAACTGCGTGATGTCGGCGAAAAATCCTTCGAAGAAAACCACCACGAAGATGTGCGCCGAAGCTAATGGTATATCTTGGGATGATTTATCGAAGTGTTACGATGGTAAAGTTGGAAGGGAGTTATTGGCGCGAAACGGGGATAAAACCTACAACGTTCAACCTTCAATAAATTACATTCCAACAATCATTTTTGATAATAAATACGATTATTACCTTCAAAATCGGGCTATGTATGATTTAAAAGGAACCGTAAAGGGGCTAATCGATGATTTAAGTAGGATAAATTTGAAAAAATAAAAATTTCGAGATTTATCTCTTTTATTACTTAATTACATAATAATTAAATTTTGAATTAGAACTTTGAATAAATTAATTTTCATCAATTAAAAATTGTGATAAACTCTCATAATAACCATTATGTAATTCAGTTTTTAATTCATTTCTATCCAACCATTTGTAATCGGAAATTTTTTTATTAATATCTCCGTTTGTGTAACGACCGAAATAAAAGAAAACCTGAAACGTTTTAATTTATTATTAATTAATTATCTTAGTTTATTTTTCCAAATTACTTTAGCACCCACACAACTTTGTTTTTCCCTCACATTTCCGGGATATTTATATTTGTAAACCCCACAAGGTGCGTTGCCTTGAATTTGAACTTTAAAATCGTCTCCAAAAGTTTCTTTAACTATCCTATCGGCTGCCTAAAACGTATCATTACATAATAAATGATATTTTATTTATGAGATAAAAACCTGTCGCATATTTTCACCATCCTTCCGAAGACCTTGTGGTAATAAATAATGATCTTTATTACCGATTTTTTGTTTCATAACAAACACCAAGTGTTTATCAAGCTTCCTATTTAACGATTTAATATCATTTTTCTTATCACATTCAGTGATTTTCTCGGACACTTTAAATTTTTTTAATTCCTCCCTACTAGCATCGAAAAAATCTTGGGCTGTTTGCTTTAGGGCCAAATCTACATCACCATCACCTTTCTTAAGCTGCTCCGCTTGTATCCTATTAAAAAAAAGTTAAAAGTTACAAAAAAAATCTTTCGATTTTACTCCCTCGTTTACAAATCTTGTTCGTGTCTTATTTCATGATCCGATTTATGACTCCTTTCTAATTCAACTTTATCCAAGTATTTTTTAAAGTTTTCTTGTAACTTCGTCGGTGGGGGAGCTAATTTTGGTCGTCTTTCGATGCAAACAGCCGAGATGAGGTCCCATTTTTGTGAAGGTATCGTTGAGGATTCTAAATTTTTGAATGGTAATCTTAATTTGATGCTATTTTAAAATAAAGTTACCTCTAATTGATGTTTTTATTAAACGAAGTGCTTGAAAAGAGTTTCTTAACATTTTTGTTATAAAATAAAGATGATTTGTAGGATTTTTATTTTGAGGTTATGTTAGGATTGAGGTTAAGTGCCAAATTTATAAATATTTTTGAATAAAAGTATATTTAATTTATGTAATAATTAAATTTGCGTTCGTGGATTGGAATTGTTTTAGGAATACAAAGAAATTTTAATATTTTAAGTTTTAATTTTGATTTTATAAAAAATGAATTAATGCGCCATCTATTGGTGGAAATCAAAAATATTTTTTTCATATTTGTGAAAATTTAAATTTATATTATTATTATTAAATTACAGAAATTAATTATGTTTGTTTATTTACACAATTTAATAAACAATGTTAATTTATACTTATTTAATAAATTTTTGAGTTTGACGTAATAGGCACAAACGAAAAAATTAAATATATTTTTCTTTTATATTTAAGATTATTGTAATTTATATTATTAGAAAAATAAATTATGTTAATTTTTTAAATAAAATATAATAAACAAAGTTAATTTATAATTATTAGTTAAATATTTAAAATTATTACGAGAGCCACCTATTGATGTAATAAAGAACTAAACAAGTTTTGACACATTTAAGTCAAACGTCAACTTTAAAGATTATGATTATGATTTTTATTTTGAGGTTATGTTAGGATTGAGGTTAAGTGCCAACTTTATAAATATTTTTAAATAAAAGTATATTTAATTTATGTAATAATTAAATTTGGATTTGTGGATTGGAATTGTTTTAGGAATACAAAGAAATTTTAATATTTTAAGTTTTAATTTTGATTTTATTAAAAAGGAATTAATGTGCCATCTATTGGTGGAAATCAAAAATATTTTTTTTGTATTTGAGAAAATTTAAATTTATATTATTATTATTAAATTACAGAAATTAATTATGTTTGTTTATTTATACAATTTAATAAACAATGTTAATTTATTAATTAATTAATAAATTTTTGAGTTTGACGTAATAGGCACAAACGAAAAAATTAAATTTATTTTTCTTTATATTTAAGATTATTGAAATTTATATTATTACAAAAATAAATTATGTTAATTTTTTAAATAAAATATAATAAACAAAGTTAATTTATAATTATTAGTTAAATATTTAAAATTATTACGAGAGGCACCTATTGATGTAATATAGAACTAAACAAGTTTTGACACATTTAAGTCAAACGTCAACTTTAAAGATGATTTATATGATTTTTATTTTGAGGTTATGTTAGGATTGAGGTTAAGTGCCAAATTTATAAATATTTTTGAATAAAAGTATATTTAATTTATGTAATAATTAAATTTAGGTTTGTGGATTGGAATTGTTTTAGGAATACAAAGAAATTTTAATATTTTAAGTTTTAATTTTGATTTTATAAAAAAGGAGTTAATGTGCCATCTATTGGTGGAAATCAAAAATATTTTTTTTCATATTTGAGAAAATTTAAATTTATATTATTATTATTAAATTACAGAAATTAATTATGT
This sequence comes from Onthophagus sagittarius, assembly GCA_036711965.1. NCBI lineage: Eukaryota > Metazoa > Arthropoda > Insecta > Coleoptera > Scarabaeidae > Onthophagus > Onthophagus sagittarius. The sequence goes on along the minus strand of JASERS010000010.1, from coordinate 15,526,341 downwards.
TTGTTTATTTATACAATTTAATAAACAATGTTAATTTATATTTATTTAATAAATATTTGAGTTTGACGTAATAGGCACAAACGAAAAAATTAAATTTATTTTTCTTTTATATTTAAGATTATTGAAATTTATATTATTACAAAAATAAATTATGTTAATTTTTTAAATAAAATATAATAAACAAAGTTAATTTATAATTATTAGTTAAATATTTAAAATTATTACGAGAGCCACCTATTGATGTAATATAAAACTAAACAAGTTTTGACACATTTAAGTCAAACGTCAACTTTAAAGATGATTTATATGATTTTTATTTTGAGGTTATGTTAGGATTGAGGTTAAGTGCCAAATTTATAAATATTTTTGAATAAAAGTATATTTAATTTATGTAATAATTAAATTTGGGTTTGTGGATTGGAATTGTTTTAGGAATACAAAGAAATTTTAGTATTTTAAGTTTTAATTTTGATTTTATAAAAAAGGAATTAATGTGACATCTATTGGTGGAAATCAAAAATATTTTTTTCGTATTTGAGAAAATTTAAATTTATATTATTATTATTAAATTACAGAAATTAATTATGTTTGTTTATTTATACAATTTAATAAACAATGTTAATTTAGTAATTAATTAATAAATTTTTGAGTTTGACGTAATAAGCACAAACGAAAAAATTAAATTTATTTTTCTTTTATATTTAGGATTATTGAAATTTATGTTATTACAAAAATAAATTATATTAATTTTTTAAATAAAATATAATAAACAAGGTTAATTTATAGTTATTAGATAAATATTTAAAATTGTTACGAGAGCCACCTATTGATGTAATATAGAACTAAACAAGTTTTGACACATTTAAGTCAAACGTCAACTTTAAAGATGATTTATATGATTTTGAGGTTATGTTAGAATTGAGGTTAAGTGAAAAATTTATAAATATTTTTAAATAAAAGTATATTTAATTTATGTAATAATTAAATTTGGGTTTGTGGATTGGAATTATTTTAAGAATACAAAGAAATTTTAATATTTTAAGTTTTAATTTTGATTTTATTAAAAAGGAATTAATATGCCATCTATTGGTGGAAATCAAAAATATTTTTTTCGTATTTGTGAAAATTTAAATTTATATTATTATTAAATTACAGAAATTAATTATGTTTGTTTATTTATACAAATTAATAAACAATGTTAATTTATATTCATTTAATAAATTTTTGAGTTTGACATAATAGGCACAAACGAAAAAATTAAATTTATTTTTCTTTTATATTTAAGATTATTGAAATTTGTTGTTACAAAAATAAATTATGTTAATTTTTTAAATAAAATATAATAAACAAAGTTAATTTATAATTATTAGTTAAATATTTAAAATTATTACGAGAGCCACCTATTGATGTAATATAGAACTAAACAAGTGTTGACACATTTAAGTCAAACGTCAACTTTAAAGATGATTTATATGGTTTTTATTTTGAGGTTATGTTAGGATTGAGGTTAAGCGTCAAATTTATAAATATTTTTAAAATAAAGTATATTTAATTTATGTAATAATTAAATTTGGGTTTGAGGATTGGAATTGTTTTAGGAATACAAAGAAATTTTAATATTTTAAGTTTTAATTTTGATTTTATTAAAAAGGAATTAATGTGCCATCTATTGGTGGAAATCAAAAATATTTTTTTCATATTTGTGAAAATTTAATTTTATATTATTATTATTAAATTACAGAAATTAATTATGTTTGTTTATTTATACAATTTATTAAACAATGTTAATTTATATTAATTTAATAAATATTTCAGTTTGACGTAAAAGGCACAAACGAAAAAATTAAATTTATTTTTCTTTTATATTTAAGATTATTGAAATTTATATTATTACAAAAATAAATTATGTTAATTTTTTAAATAAAATATAATAAACAAACTTAATTTATAATTATTAGTTAAATATTTAAAATTATTACGAGAGCCACCTATTGATGTAATAAAGAACTAAACAAGTTTTGACACATTTAAGTCAAACGTCAACTTTAAAGATGATTTATGTGATTTTGAGGTTATGTTAGAATTGAGGTTAAGTGAAAAATTTATAAATATTTTTAAATAAAAGTATATTTAATTTATGTAATAATTAAATTTGGGTTTGTGGATTGGAATTGTTTTAGGAATACAAAGAAATTTTAATATTTTAAGTTTTAATTTTGATTTTATAAAAAAGGAATTAATGTGCCATCTATTGGTGGAAATCAAAAATATTTTTTTCATATTTGAAAAAATTTAAATTTATATTATCATTATTAAATTACAGAAATTAATTATGTTTGTTTATTTACACAATTTAATAAACAATGTTAATTTATCCTTATTTAATAAATATTTCAGTTTGACGTAATAGGCACAAACGAAAAAATTAAATTTATTTTTCTTTTATATTTAAGATTATTGAAATTTATGTTATTACAAAAATAAATTATGTTAATTTTTTAAATAAAATATAATAAACAAAGTTAATTTATAGTTATTAGATAAATAATTAAAATTATTACGGGAGCCACCTATTGATGTAATATAGAACTAAACAAGTTTTGACACATTTAAGTCAAACGTCAACTTTAAAGATGATTTACATAATTTTTATTTTGAGGTTATGTTAGGATTGAGGTTAAGTGCCAAATTTATAAATATTTTTAAATAAAAGTATATTTAATTTATGTAATAATTAAATTTGGGTTTGTGGATTGGAATTGTTTTAGGAATACAAAGAAATTTTAATATTTTAAGTTTTAATTTTGATTTTATAAAAAAGGAATTAATGTGCCATCTATTGGTGGAAATCAAAAATATTTTTTTTGTATTTGAGAAAATTTAAATTTATATTATTATTATTAAATTACAGAAATTAATTATGTTTGTTTATTTATACAATTTAATAAACAATGTTAATTTAGTAATTAATTAATAAATATTTGAGTTTGACGTAATAGGCACAAACGAAAAAATTAAATTTATTTTTCTTTTATATTTAAGATTATTGAAATTTATGTTATTACAAAAATAAATTATGTTAATTTTTTAAATAAAATATAATAAACAAAGTTAATTTATAATTATTAGTTAAATATTTAAAATTATTACGAGAGCCACCTATTGGTGTAATATAGAACTAAACAAGTTTTGACACATTTAAGTCAAACGTCAACTTTAAAGATGATTTATATGATTTTTATTTTGAGGTTATGTTAGGATTGAGGTTAAGTGCCAAATTTATAAATATTTTTGAATAAAAGTATATTTAATTTATGTAATAATTAAATTTGCGTTTGTGGATTGGAATTGTTTTAGGAATACAAAGAAATTTTAATGTTTTAAGTTTTAATTTTGATTTTATAAAAAAGGAATTAACGTGCCATCTATTGGTGGAAATCAAAAATATTTTTTTTAATATTTGTGAAAATTTAAATTTATATTATTATTATTAAATTATAGAAATTAATTATGTTTGTTTATTTATACAATTTAAAAAACAATGTTAATTTATTAATTAATTAATAAATTTTTAAGTTTGACGTAATAGGCACAAACGAAAAAATTAAATTTATTTTTCTTTTATATTTAAGATTATTGAAATTTATGTTATTACAAAAATAAATTATGTTAATTTTTTAAATAAAATATAATAAACAAAGTTAATTTATAATTATTAGTTAAATATTTAAAATTATTACGAGAGCCACCTATTGGTGTAATATAGAACTAAACAAGTTTTGACATATTTAAGTCAAACGTCAACTTTAAAGATGATTTATATAATTTTTATTTTGAGGTTATGTTAGGATTGAGGTTAAGTGCCAAATTTATAAATATTTTTGAATAAAAGTATATTTAATTTATGTAATAATTAAATTTGGGTTTGTGGATTGGAGTTGTTTTACGAATACAAAGAAATTTTAATGTTTTAAGTTTTAATTTTGATTTTATAAAAAAGGAATTAACGTGCCATCTATTGGTGGAAATCAAAAATATTTTTTTTAATATTTGTGAAAATTTAAATTTATATTATTATTATTAAATTATAGAAATTAATTATGTTTGTTTATTTATACAATTTAAAAAACAATGTTAATTTATTAATTAATTAATAAATTTTTAAGTTTGACGTAATAGGCACAAACGAAAAAATTAAATTTATTTTTCTTTTATATTTAAGATTATTGAAATTTATGTTATTACAAAAATAAATTATGTTAATTTTTTAAATAAAATATAATAAACAAAGTTAATTTATAATTATTAGTTAAATATTTAAAATTATTACGAGAGCCACCTATTGATGTAATATAGAACTAAACAAGTTTTGACACATTTAAGTCAAACGTCAACTTTAAAGATGATTTATGTGATTTTGAGGTTATGTTAGAATTGAGGTTAAGTGAAAAATTTATAAATATTTTTGAATAAAAGTATATTTAATTTATGTAATAATTAAATTTGGGTTTGTGGATTGGAATTGTTTTAGGAATACAAAGAAATTTTAATGTTTTAAGTTTTAATTTTGATTTTATAAAAAAGGAATTAATGTGCCATCTATCGGTGGAAATCAAAAATATTTTTTTCGTATTTGAGAAAATTTAAATTTATATTATTATTATTAAATTACAGAAATTAATTATGTTTGTTTATTTACACAATTTAATAAACAATGTTAATTTATACTTATTTAATAAATATTTGAGTTTGACGTAATAGGCACAAACGAAAAAATTAAATTTATTTTTCTTTTATATTTAAGATTATTGAAATTTGTTGTTACAAAAATAAATTATGTTAATTTTTTAAATAAAATATAATAAACAAAGTTAATTTATAATTATTAGTTAAATATTTAAAATTATTACGAGAGCCACCTATTGATGTAATATAGAACTAAACAAGTTTTGACACATTTAAGTCAAACGTCAACTTTAAAGATGATTTATATGATTCTTATTTTGAGGTTATGTTAGAATTGAGGTTAAGTGCCAAATGTATAAATATTTTTGAATAAAAGCATATTTAATTTATGTAATAATTAAATTTGGGTTTGTGGATTGGAATTGTTTTAGGAATACAAAGAAATTTTAATATTTTAAGTTTTAATTTTGATTTTATAAAAAAGAAATTAATGTGCCATCTATTGGTGGAAATCAAAAATATTTTTTTTGTATTTGAGAAAATTTAAATTAATATTATTATTATTAAATTACAGAAATTAATTATGTTTGTTTATTTATACAATTTAATAAACAATGTTAATTTATATTCATTTAATAAATTTTTGAGTTTGACGTAATAGGCACAAACGAAAAAATTAAATTTATTTTTCTTTTATATTTAAGATTATTGAAATTTATATTATTAGAAAAATAAATTATGTTAATTTTTTAAATAAAATATAATAAACAAAGTTAATTTATAATTATTAGTTAAATATTTAAAATTATTACGAGAGCCACCTATTGATGTAATATAGAACTAAACAAGTTTTGACACATTTAAGTCAAACGTCAACTTTAAAGATGATTTATATGATTTTTATTTTGAGGTTATGTTAGGATTGAGGTTAAGTGCCAAATTTATAAATATTTTTAAAATAAAGTATATTTAATTTATGTAATAATTAAATTTGGGTTTGTGGATTGGAATTGTTTTAGGAATACAAAGAAATTTTAATATTTTAAGTTTTAATTTTGATTTTATAAAAAAGGAATTAATGTGCCATCTATTGGTGGAAATCAAAAATATTTTTTTTGTATTTGAGAAAATTTAAATTTATATTATTATTATTAAATTACAGAAATTAATTATGTTTGTTTATTTATACAATTTAATAAACAATGTTAATTTATTAATTAATTAATAAATTTTTGAGGTTCACGTAATAGGCACAAACGAAAAAATTAAATTTATTTTTCTTTTATATTTAAGATTATTGAAATTTATATTATTACAAAAATAAATTATGTTAATTTTTTAAATAAAATATAATAAACAAAGTTAATTTATAGTTATTAGATAAATAATTAAAATTATTACGAGAGCCACCTATTGATGTAATATAGAACTAAACAAGTTTTGACACATTTAAGTCAAACGTCAACTTTAAAGATGATTTATATAATTTTTATTTTGAGGTTATGTTAGGATTGAGGTTAAGTGCCAAATTTATAAATATTTTTGAATAAAAGTATATTTAATTTATGTAATAATTAAATTTGCGTTTGTGGATTGGAATTGTTTTAGGAATACAAAGAAATTTTAATGTTTTAAGTTTTAATTTTGATTTTATAAAAAAGGAATTAACGTGCCATCTATTGGTGGAAATCAAAAATATTTTTTTCGTATTTGAGAAAATTTAAATTTATATTATTATTATTAAATTACAGAAATTAATTATGTTTGTTTATTTATACAATTTAATAAACAATGTTAATTTATTAATTAATTAATAAATTTTTGAGTTTGACGTAATAGGCACAAACGAAAAAATTAAATTTATTTTTCATCTATATTTAAGATTATTGAAATTTATGTTATTACAAAAATAAATTATGTTAATTTTTTAAATAAAATATAATAAACAAAGTTAATTTATAATTATTAGTTAAATATTTAAAATTATTACGAGAGCCACCTATTGGTGTAATATAGAACTAAACAAGTTTTGACATATTTAAGTCAAACGTCAACTTTAAAGATGATTTATATAATTTTTATTTTGAGGTTATGTTAGGATTGAGGTTAAGTGCCAAATTTATAAATATTTTTGAATAAAAGTATATTTAATTTATGTAATAATTAAATTTGGGTTTGTGGATTGGAGTTGTTTTACGAATACAAAGAAATTTTAATGTTTTAAGTTTTAATTTTGATTTTATAAAAAAGGAATTAATGTGCCATCTATCGGTGGAAATCAAAAATATTTTTTTTGTATTTGAGAAAATTTAAATTTATATTATTATTATTAAATTACAGAAATTAATTATGTTTGTTTATTTATACAATTTAATAAACAATGTTAATTTATATTCATTTAATAAATATTTGAGTTTGACGTAATAGGCACAACGAAAAAATTAAATTTATTTTTCTTTTGTATTTAAGATTATTGAAATTTATATTATTACAAAAATAAATTATGTTAATTTTTTAAATAAAATATAATAAACAAAGTTAATTTATAGTTATTAGATAAATATTTAAAATTATTACGAGAGCCATCTATTGATGTAATATAGAACTAAACAAGTTTTGACACATTTAAGTCAAACGTCAACTTTAAAGATGATTTATATGATTTTTATTTTGAGGTTATGTTAGGATTGAGGTTAAGTGCCAAATTTATAAATATTTTTGAATAAAAGTATATTTAATTTATGTAATAATTAAATTTGGGTTTGTGGATTGGAATTGTTTTAGGAATACAAAGAAATTTTAATATTTTAAGTTTTAATATTGATTTTATAAAAAAGGAATTAATGCGCCATCTATTGGTGGAAATCAAAAATATTTTTTTTGTATTTGAGAAAATTTAAATTTATATTATTATTAAATTACAAAAATTAATTCTGTTTGTTTATTTACACAATTTAATAAACAATGTTAATTTATATTCATTTAATAAATTTTTGAGTTTGACGTAATAGGCACAAACGAAAAAATTAAATGTATTTTTCTTCTATATTTAAGATTATTGAAATTTATGTTATTACAAAAATAAATTATGTTAATTTTTTAAATAAAATATAATAAACAAAGTTAATTTATAATTATTAGTTAAATATTTAAAATTATTACGAGAGCCATCTATTGATGTAATAAAGAACTAAACAAGTTTTGACACATTTAAGTCAAACGTCAACTTGAAAGATGATTTATTATATTAAATTTATAAATATTTTTAAATAAAAGTATATTTAATTTATGTAATAATTAAATTTGGGTTTGTGGATTGGAATTGTTTTAGGGATACAAAGAAATTTTAATATTTTAAGTTTTAATTTTAATTTTATAAAAAAGGAATGAATGTGACATCTATTGGTGGAAATCAAAAATATTTTTTTCATATTTGAAAAAATTTAAATTTATATTATTATTATTAAATTACAGAAATTAATTATGTTTGTTTATTTATACAATTTAATAAACAATGTTAATTTATATTTATTTAATAAACTTTTGAGTTTGACGTAATAGGCACAAACGAAAAAATTAAATTTATTTTTCTTTTATATTTAAGATTATTGAAATTTATATTATTACAAAAATAAATTATGTTAATTTTTTAAATAAAATATAATAAACAAAGTTAATTTATAGTTATTAGATAAATATTTAAAATTATTACGAGAGCCACCTATTGATGTAATATAGAACTAAACAAGTTTTGACACATTTAAGTCAAACGTCAACTTTAAAGATGATTTATATGATTTTTATTTTGAGGTTATGTTAGGATTGAGGTTAAGTGCCAAATTTATAAATATTTTTGAATAAAAGTATATTTAATTTATGTAATAATTAAATTTGGGTTTGTGGATTGGAATTGTTTTAGGAATACAAAGAAATTTTAATGTTTTAAGTTTTAATTTTGATTTTATAAAAAAGGAATTAATGTGCCATCTATCGGTGGAAATCAAAAATATTTTTTTCGTATTTGAGAAAATTTAAATTTATATTATTATTATTAAATTACAGAAATTAATTATGTTTGTTTATTTACACAATTTAATAAACAATGTTAATTTATACTTATTTAATAAATATTTGAGTTTGACGTAATAGGCACAAACGAAAAAATTAAATTTATTTTTCTTTTATATTTAAGATTATTGAAATTTATATTATTACAAAAATAAATTATGTTAATTTATTAAATAAAATATAATAAACAAAGTTAATTTATAATTATTAGTTAAATATTTAAAATTATTACGAGAGCCACCTATTGATGTAAAATAGAACTAAACAAGTTTTGACACATTTAAGTCAAACGTCAGCTTTAAAGATGATTTATATGATTTTTATTTTGAGGTTATGTTAGGATTGAGGTTAAGTGCCAAATTTATAAATATTTTTAAATAAAAGTATATTTAATTTATGTAATAATTAAATTTGCGTTTGTGGATTGGAATTGTTTTAGGAATACAAAGAAATTTTAATGTTTTAAGTTTTAATTTTGATTTTATAAAAAAGGAATTAATGTGCCATCTATCGGTGGAAATCAAAAATATTTTTTTCATATTTGAGAAAATTTAAATTTATATTATTATTATTAAATTACAGAAATTAATTATGTTTGTTTATTTATACAGTTTAATAAACAATGTTAATTTATACTTATTTAATAAATATTTCAGTTTGACGTAAAAGGCACAAACGAAAAAATTAAATTTATTTTTCTTTTATATTTAGGATTATTGAAATTTATATTATTACAAAAATAAATTATGTTAATTTTTTAAATAAAATATAATAAACAAAGTTAATTTATAATTATTAGTTAATTATTTAAAATTATTACGAGAGCCATCTGTTGATGTAATAAAGAACTAAACAAATTTTGACACATTTGAGTTAAACGTCAACTTTAAAAAAGATTTTTTTATCAATAATTTATTTCAAATAATTCTAAATTTGATCTATTTTGATATAATACTACTTGTATTTTAGGAATTTTTTTAAAATTTGGAATTAATGAAATTCTCACCCTTTCTGCGCACACCTGCTTTTCCTAAGGGGCGTCTCTTATCGACCCACAACACGTTGCGTCAGTCTTCCGTGGAAACCCTCGCGAACGGGATGCTGGATCCCGGAAAATTCCGGTGCCATGTCCTTCTGTCCGGCGGCCTCGAACAGCATTTCGTTGGGGGGCGCGTCAGACGGCCCCCTTTCTACTTCAACTAGTAGAGTCCCAGTTAGTCGGCGACTTTTAAGCGCTTCCCTACAACAGGAGCCCCAATTCGCCGTCCTTCCATCGGCCTCCGTTTATCAACCGAGTAGAAAACGCGAAGAGGCACACGCTTTGCAAAATTTGCGAAGGCGCGTACAATCCTTGAGAATCGTTCATGCTAAAACAGGGGGAGAAAGTGCGAAATCAAATAATGGGAACGATGGGGAATCGCAGCAGGAGGAGCTCGACAATCGTCCGCAACTTTTACACAAGGTTAAAATATTATAAATAATATTAATCTAAACATAAAAATGTTTAAACTTTATGCATTTTTAAAAATGTGTGTATTAATGGGTAAAATTGCTTTTGCGGTCAATTATCGCCACGAACTTTGCGTGTTTAGCCCCTTCATTAGCATACATGGCTGGTTAAAAGTGTAAAAGTTAATCTGTGGCAATAAATTAACTTTTATTCCGCATTAAACTCGATTTCTTTTTCAGATTCTTTCTAACCGTCCAGTTAGCATGGTTTTAGACATTTCCGATTTGCGAACAGCTTGGAAAGACAGCGATTTCATCACCGATTGCCTTTGCTGGCACAATGTGTACCGACAAAGACACACATCTCCCGCACTTTCAATGTCTTCTGAAGTAAATAATTAAAATTAAATTCATCCTAACAAAAATTCTTTTAAATTCATTTTTAGTTATGTCATTTAGCACAAACTTGGGCGAATCATTTGGCTCATACGAATCGTTTTTATTACCGCAACGATAAAGATATTGGTCAAAATTTATTCTGTAGGCCATCAACTCCACTTCAGAATGATGTTTCTGGTACGGAAGTTGCATCTTATTGGTATAGTGCTGTGAGGCAGTACGATTATGGAAAGGAACCGGATGTTTTGCATGCTAATGTAAATGCAGGTGGGTCGATCTTGTTTGTTTATTTTAAAAGTTTAGTACCTTGTTTATAGATATACATAGTTATTCAACTGAAGTTAGTTTTTTCGTGATACGAACCTAAGATGGCAGGGTACCTAATATATATACATAGGGTACCTATTCGCGCCTTGTACGTTTTCAAAAATCAATATTGTGTCCTTCAGAATAATACTGAACCGTTAGAGACTTTTCGTCGGTAAAATATAATAATAATAATATATATTTATTGCCACACTCAGAATACATATGTAATTATATACAAATAATAGACAAAACAAGCTGACAATAGGTCATTTTATCGCCATAGGCGATGTCTTCCAAAAGACCCAACTGGTAATATATGTATGAAATCAATGTAAGTAAATAATATGGCATGTATATAAAAAAGAAGGTCTAAATATCAAAAAGATAGAAAAAGAAAACAAAAAGAAAGGAGAAAAGGAGAGGCAAAACAAGCAAAGAAACAAAACAACTAGAAAACATCAGCCCAGCCCCTGAGGAGAAACACAAAAGAAAAGTTTTAACTTTTCCTTTGCGTGAAAATAAGCGGACGACTCTAACAAGCAGATTCGGACACCTGACGAGACGAGAAATAGCATCTTAAAGAGGACTTAAACGCAAGAAAACTACGGGCATTACGAATGTGAAAGTGATATGGCCTGAACCGTGAAGGACCCGCGATACATTTCAGTACGATGAACTGGAAACATGAGTAATGTGTCCCCCTGTGCTAGAGTAGGTAGACCGCGTGAGGACATGAATTGAAATTTTATGTACAAATATGTTGGAGTTTGAGAGAAGAGGATTTTATATATAGTTAACAGTATGCGAAAAGATCTGCGCCTTTCAACGATTAATATACGGAGATGATTACAATAAGGTGTAACATGGTCATACCTTCCTAAGCCAAAAATAAAACGTATGCAATTGTTTTGTAATCTTTCCAATTTGTTACGGAGAATAACAAATTGATGAGGAAGTATTAAGGAGTAGCAGAGGTTGCGACGAACATCAGGCGAAAGAAAACAACGAAGTTTACGTATAGAATGAAAACAGAAATATACTTTTTTACAAACTGACTGAATCTGGTACCGCCAAGACAGTGCAGAGTCCATCACCACTCCCAAGTTTCTAACTGTATGAGAAAATGGTATAGCATTGTTATCAAGCATCAATTATCCAACACCAAAAGAGTAAAATCTAGTAACCAAAGGTCTTGAACCGAAAGCAATAGCCTGGGTTTTGGCTATATTTAAGCTCAAACCATATCGCTTAGACAAGCGCAAAACCTTACCCAGATCATCGTTAAGTCGCACCACAGCTGCTGGAAGCTCGTCCACAGTTGTTGACGTATAAATTTGTCATCTGCGTATAAATGATAGTTGCATGAGATTACCTTAGTAACACTGTTTACAAAGATTGAGAACAGTAATGGACCCAATACACTGCCCTGAGGCACTCCACAATGAGTTGCAAATACTGAGGAGGAATACGAAATATCGATTTGTAGACGGCATTTTTTTTTTGCGTAAGTGTTTAACCAGATTTGAGAGGACACCAACTGCCTTAAATCTTTTAAAGAAATTTGTCGGAGTATTATTCAAAATACGAGGTGACATGTAAAATAATACCTAATACCAACACTACAGCTAACGCTAGACCTAGAGCTAAAACATTTGGGTTTAACAATAATAGGAAAAGCTATATGAAGAAAAACTTAACAGTATCTCCTGACCTCAAAGTTAAATCAGGAAATTCTTGGAAACTATTTTTCTGTATATAGATGAAATGAAAAGAAGAGAAATGGGCGTATGAGATCGCGTGATTTTTAAGGAATGTAGTTATCGGGGTCTTGCTTTCTCAGTTAGCATTATTTTCAACGGTGACAGTGAATATCGTTTAACTTTTACCGTTTAGAGAGGTGTCCACAATTCCCCAGACGTATGACAAAAATATCGTTAAAAGTAGCTGGCTCAAAATCATAGGTAAAAGGATTATTGAACATATTTTCTGGACTTGATTTTCCTTCAGAGGTACACACAGATCTAGGGAGAGTGTTGTTAGGCCCATTACTACCATCTTTTAGTTAAATTTACCTTATAGATAAACCCATCCAGTAGCCAATCAGAATGCGTAAAATACCCGTAACTATGGTAACAATCTCTTAGATACTTTAACTAAAAGATGGTAGTAACGACCCTTAGGCCCATTACTACCATCTTTTAGTTAAAGTTATCTTATAGATAAACCCATCTACTAGCCAATCAGAGCGCGTAAAATAGCCATAACCATGGTAACAATCTCTTAGATAGTTTAACTATAAGATGGTAGTAACGAGCCTTAGTAATATAACAACGGAATTTTTGAAACAAAATAGTACTAAAATAATACACAGGTCTGCATACCATCCTCAATCAAATGTAATAGAAATTATTGTAGAAAAAAATTTTTTTTTTAATTCATGTAGTGTTTAAGAGAATACTCAGAGCTTTGAGTTACGGAGATAGAAAAGAGTAGGACGAGTATATTGATCCAGCAATATTTTCCATAAAACGTGCCCCACATACAACACGCGGTTTCAATCCTGTGGAATTATATTATGGGAAGCAAATTAAATATAGGCAGCGGAAATCTTGAAAAATAATGTTAATGCTGATTCAAAGATTGCAAAGATTACGGAATATAATAAGATTGAATACCAAAAAGAGGCGTATGGGACAAAGTAGGGAAGAAGATAACTCGGGGGCTCTCCCTAAACCAGATATATATGGAAGTAAAAGCTACAATTTCAAAAAGGGATGGGAATACTTTGATTTTGTTTCACAACACTGACATAAATTGAGATTGAAAGATAACAAGATGCAAGGGGAAACCCCTCCGTGTAATGTTTAGTAACATCGCTTAGCACAAGGAGAATAAACAGAAGAAAGAAGATTTTTTTGAAGTAAAATGGCAACCAATACGTTTTAGTATGTAAAATAGATATTTAAGTAAATTTACGCTCAGAAATTGATTCCTTGGTAATGAGCTATTTATAAGCTCGAAACGTTGGAAAATTTTTATCACATTTTTGATTTTTAATAAATTGAGAATTGTACTGAGTATTTGTGTTGTTACAATCGATAAAAAAGAAGAAAGGAGAAGAAATGGTGAGGCGCTTTTCTCCTTTCCATCTAGATGAATTATGGGACCGTGTGGGTTCCACAAGGAAGAGGCATCATGGGAAGTGATTGCCTCTTCAGGAAGAATGCGCGAAAGATGAACGACGGTTAAAATGAAGAAGTAACCCTGCATTCATATCTCACCCGACTTCGAAGATGTTGGCCGACAAAAGCATCACTAAGTTGGATTGGATTAGATTTCGAAATTCCAACCCAACTCAACACTTGAAGACCACCTTTAAATTCGGTGCTATTGCAATTTCGAACGCTTAATATTCTTCATCAGGCACGACGTCAAACAAGGAGCTCCAAGTTGAGGGTTTTCGAGAGTACGTTGAATCTTCGAGTATTTAAGTATAAAATTATAAAATAGATTTTGTGAGAATACAGTTAAAAATTTGAGGTGTTTAAATTCGCGTATTGAGGTGGACAGTCCACCTCAATACGCGAGCCTGTATGGACCACTTTTAAGTTTTCTTTTAACTTTTTAATGTTTGGATTATATTTTAATTATTTTTCGTCCTTTTTATAAACAAACCATTTAAAATTTTTTAACTGTATTCTCACAAAATCTATTTTATAATTTTATACTTAAATACTCGAAGATTCAATGTACTTTCGAAAACCCTCAACTTGGAGCTTCTTGTTTGACGTCGTGCCTGATGAAAAACGCAAAGCGTTCGAAATTGCAATAGCACCGAATTTAAAATAAATAAAAACCTTTTTCATCATTCTCTCAATACATTTTTTAATATCTTATGATGAACCCGGAATCCACAATTTCTAAACACCTAAGATTGGGTGGTCGAAGGCTTTGGGTTGAAGTGGAATTTCGAAATCCAATCTAACCCCATGATACTTTGGGCGGTCGACTTCGAAGACGTCGACAGAATTATGGAAGACGATTAGAAGCAGTGAATATGGGAGAATATTAAGGTTGATGTTTTGTTTGTATTAAAAGAAATAATTCGGCCAATTACGAAGCAATACAGGTTTTCAATACCACTCATATTTCGTTAAGAATCCCGGTATTTTGAGTCCCGGAATATCGGTATTAAAAACTCTAGGAGATTGAAAGAAATTAATAAAGAAAATATCAGATACTAACTATGTATATGTAAATTCATTGAAACCTTATTATGAAAAACCTGAAATAATAATAATAATATTTATTTGAAAAGACACAATTACAGAATATTATAATACAAAACTTCGAATACTATTACTAGCAAAGAAAACAACCGATACTGTATCCTTCCAAAGGGGATTGAGTCAGCGCACCAGGTCAAACCAGGAATAACTGTTTTTCATCAACCCCAAAATAACAAAATTAAGAATTAATTTATAATAATAATAACAATGACATTGATCTAAGAAGACTTACGAGACGAAAGAGAAGAGAAAAGAAAGAGAAAAACAACAAAAAGGAAGGAAAGCAACATAAGAGAAACATGTACAAGAAAAGAAGGAAAGAGAAAGAAAGAAAACAAAAAGAACAAACAAAAAAAAGATAAGAGTCTATTGGCGCTGCTGCTGAAGCAAATGAGATCTGTAAGCTGATCTAAAGGATTGCTCACTCCGCTGCTTAATTTGCTCTGGGATGCTGTTGAGAACTTTGCAAACAGAATACGAAAAGGACCTTTTGAAAAGTTCAGTACGGTGAGCTGGTATCGTAAGCGTGAAACGATGACGAATGTTCAAATTATGAACATCACAGCGAAAGCAAATTTTGTTCCATAAATAAGGAGGGGTTTTATATAAAATGACTCGGTGAAAGAGACAAGCAGCGTGTAGAGACCTCCGATTCGCCATATTAAGCCAGTTGACCCGACCTTGAGCACTCGAGACATGATCTCTCCTTCTCAAACCAAAAATGAAACGCAAGCAAGCGTTTTGAACACGTTGAATACGAGTGGAAGTAAAGTTATCTATACAAGAGCCGTATAAGACATCACCGAAATTAAAGAGAGACAAAACCAAAGATTCACATAACTGTATTTTTAAACGTAAATTAAGTAAGCAACGATTACTGTAAAGGAGTCGAAGGGTAGAGTAAGCACTACGAATAAGGTTTGAAACATGAGATCGAAATCTAAAAGAAGAATCTATAACAATACCTAGATTCCTAGCCTCTTCAGTAAAGTTAAGTGAAACATCACCAATCTTAATAGATAGAGACTTTCGCATAGAATCACGGAAGGATGGACACCCAAACAGCATAACGGAGGATTTCTTAGCATTAATATTTAAACATAGCTGAGACGCACGAGTGATTAACCTTTGCAAATCGTCGTTAATACATTCTTGAGCAACGCAAAGTTGATCCGGAGTAAAAGAAAAATACAGTTGCGTGTCGTCGGCGATTAAAAGTATAAATTAAGTAAAGTAAAGGACCAAGAACCGATCCCTGAGGCACCCCAGACGTAACGGATGCTTCCACTGATTGCAGGCCATTGAGTGTGACAATCTGCTTGCGATTACATAAATAGTGCTTAAAGAAAGAACACACATTGCGAGAACATCCAATGTAATGAAGAATGGCAAGAAGTATCTCATGATGCACAGTGTCAAAAGCTTTTGTTATAGTAATAGTTGAGATATATGTTACATATTCAGGGGAAGAAGAGATAGTAATAAATATATGTATATGAATTGGAAAAAGAAAAGAAAGAAACTTTACCGACTACAGAAGTTTTACATCGACACTCATTGATCTACTTTTCTTTATCTCAATCAATTTGATCAAGTAGATCATTGATCTACTTGATTATCTACTTTTCCAATAGCAATTCTTAGTACTACTTCAGCAGTATCTCGTCTTCCATAAGTAGTATTGAGTTCTGCCAGCAATATTTAGTGTTCTGTTAACAGTAGCTATACTTTTCCAAGCAGTATCTAGCAAAATTTACCTACAATTATTTCATTCAGTAGTAACTACTTTTCCATTGAAGATATTTAGATATGGCAGCAATATTTAGTCTTCAAACATCAATAATTAGACTTTCGCAAATATTTAGTATTCTATAACCATTGATATCTGATTTTCTATCAGCCGTATTATTCCGGAAATAGAACATCTTTCTTATTATATGATATTTAAACACTTTGCCAACACTCATATCCTTTACAAATTCTTTTGCCACCAATATCTACTTTTCCAATAGCAATTTTTAGTACTATTTCAGCAGTATCTCGTCTTCCATAAATAATATTGAGTTCTGCCAGCAATATTTAGTGTTCTGTTAACAGTAGCTATACTTTTGCAAGCAGTATCTAGCAAAATTTATCTACAATTAGCAATTCTTAGATCTCATTCAGTAGTAACTACTTTTCCATTGAAGATATTTAGATATGGCAGCAATATTTAGTCTTCAAACATCAATAATTAGACTTTCGCAAATATTTAGTGTTCTATAACCATTGATATCTGATTTTCTATCAGCCGTATTATTTCGGAAATAGTACCTTTTTCTTATTATATGATATTTAAACACTTTGCCAACACTCATATCCTTTACAAATTCTTTTGCCACCAATATCTACTTTTCCAATAGCAATTTTTAGTACTACTTCAGCAGCACCTCGTCTTCCATAAGTAGTATTGAGTTCTGCCAGCAATATTTAGTGTTCTGTTAACAGTAGCTATACTTTTGCAAGCAATATCTAGCAAAATTTATCTACAATTAGCAATTTTTAGATCTCATTCAGTAGTAACTACTTTTCCATTGAAGATATTTAGATATGGCAGCAATATTTAGTCTTCAAACATCAATAATTAGACTTTCGCAAATATTTAGTATTCTATAACCATTGATATCTGATTTTCTATCAGCCGTATTATTCCGGAAATAGTACCTTTTTGTTGTTATATGATATTTAAACACTCTGCCAACACTCATATCCTTTGCAAACTCCTTTGCCACCAATATCTACTTTTCCAATAGCAATTTTTAGTACTACTTCAGCAGTATCTCGTTTTCCATAAATAGTATTGAGTTCTGCCAGCAATATATAGTGTTCTGTTAACAGTAGCTATACTTTTGCAAGAAGTATCTAGCAAAATTTACCTACAATTAGCAATTTTTAGATCTCATTCAGTAGTAACTACTTTTCCATTGAAGATATTTAGATATGGCAGCAATATTTAGTCTTCAAACATCAATAAATAGACTTTCGCAAATATTTAGTGTTCTATAACCATTGATATCTGATTTTCTATCAGCCGTATTATTCCAGAAATAGTACCTTTTTGTTATTATATGATATTTAAACACTCTGCCAACACTCATATCCTTTACAAATTGTTTTGCCACCAATATCTACTTTTCCAACAGCAATTTGTAGTACTACTTCAGCAGTATCTCGTCTTCCATAAGTAGTATTGAGTTTTGCCAGCAATATTTAGTGTTCTGTTAACAGTAGCTATACTTTTGCAAGAAGTATCTAGCAAAATTTATCTACAATTAGCAATTTTTAGATCTCATTCAGTACTAACTACTTTTCCATTGAAAACATTTAGATGTAGCAACAATATTTAGTCTTTAAACATCAATAATTAGACTTTCGCAAATATTTAGTGTTCTATAACCATTGATATCTGATTTTGTATCAGCCGTATTATTCCGGAAATGGTATCTTTTTGTTGTTATATGATATTTAAACACTCTGCCAACACTCACATCCTTTGCAAACTCTTTTGCCACCAATATCTACTTTTCCAATAGCAATTTTTAGTACTATTTCAGCAGTATCTCGTCTTCCATAAGTAATATTGAGTTCTGCCAGCAATATTTAGTGTTCTGTTAACAGTAGCTATACTTTTGCAAGCAGTATCTAGCAAAATTTACCTACAATTAGCAATTTTTCGATCTCATTCAGTAGTAACTACTTTTCCATTGAAGATATTTAGATATGGCAGCAATATTTAGTCTTCAAACATCAATAATTAGACTTTCGCAAATATTTAGTGTTCTATAACCATTGATATCTGATTTTCTATCAGCCGTATTGTTCCGGAAATAGTACCTTTTTGTTATTATTTGATATTTAAACACTCTGCCAACACTCATATCCTTTACAAATTCTTTTGCCACCAATATCTACTTTTCCAATAGCAATTTTTAGTACTACTTCAGCAGTTTCTCGTTTTCCATAAATAGTATTGAGTTCTGCCAGCAATATTTAGTGTTCTGTTAACAGTAGCTATACTTTTGCAAGCAGTATCTAGCAAAATTTACCTACAATTAGCAATTTTTAGATCTCATTCATTAGTAACTACTTTTCCATTGAAAACATTTAGATGTAGCAACAATATTTAGATATCCAACATCAATAATTAGAATTTCGCAAGTATTTAGTGTTCTATAACTACCGATATCTGATTTTCTATCAGCCGCATTGTTCCGGAAATAGTACCTTTTTGTTGTTATATGATATTTAAACACTCTGCCAACACTCATATCCTTTGCAAACTCTTTTGCCACCAATATCTACTTTTCCAATAGCAATTTTTAGTACTACTTCAGCAGTTTCTCGTTTTCCATAAATAGTATTGAGTACTGCCAGCAATATTTAGTGTTCTGTTAACAGTAGCTATACTTTTGCAAGCAGTATCTAAAATTTACCTACAATTAGCAATTTTTCGATCTCATTCAGTAGTAACTACTTTTCCATTGAAGATATTTAGATATGGCAGCAATATTTAGTCTTCAAACATCAATAATTAGACTTTCGCAAATATTTAGTATTCTATAACCATTGATATCTGATTTTCTATCAGCCGCATTGTTCCGGAAATAGTACCTTTTTGTTATTATATGAACATATATTTAAACACTCTGCCAACACTCATATCCTTTACAAATTCTTTTGCCACCAATATCTACTTTTCCAACAGCAATTTTTAGTGTTACTTAGTTAGTATTTAGTTCTGACAGCAGTATTTAGTCTTCTGCTAATAGTAGCTATACTTTTGCAAGCAGTATCTAGCAAAATTTACCTACAATTAGCAATGTTTAGATCTCATTCAGTAGTAACTACTTTTCCATTGAAGATATTTAGATATGGCAGCAATATTTAGTCTTCAAACATCAATAATTATACATTCCCAAGTATTTAGTATTCAGATCATCTTCTTCGAATGAATAATCGACAATAATGGAGATTCAACAATCAAAAAAAATACAAAAATAATCAACAAAAATACGTCGCCGATAAACAGTAATCCGTAAACATATTCTGGTAATTCCTCCGCAATGAGTTTCTGGCGAAGACCGTTTACAGCATTCTTTATTGGTTTCCCCAATAAAAACATCTTATTGCTTCCTTCGGGACCTTCTTTATAGCGATTGCGTAGTAGAGTCCTTAGGTCAGTTCCATGGTTTCTTCTTTCGTTAGTGAGACACTATATCTGTTGATGACTGATTCTGTATTCGGCTTACCAATAATTCAAACTTGATGTGTGCACCACGGGTCTTCTGAAACTCTTAATTCTTCTCCATTGTTAGTCTGTCCACTTTATCATATTTTATATTATTAAGTGATAATAAAGATGTGCATTCGATAGGTTTATATATAAACTCAAATAGTTGCAAAAAAACTTAGTGCTTTTAACAAGGGTTTAGTAATAATGATTTTTTTAGGACATTTTACGCAATTAGTTTGGAGAAGTTCGAAATATTTTGGTGTTGGAAAAGCGAGGTCGAGATCGGGAAAAGTTGTAGTGGTGGCTCATTACGCCCCAGTTGGAAACATATCAGGTGCTTATAAATACAACGTTTTGCCTCCGATTGCTGAATACCCAGCATTGCCAGCCCCACAAAAGCCGAGATTAATCCTATCGACGGGCAGCACGGAAACGGATTCAAGCGAGAATACAACGACAACGAGTAGTAGTTGTAAAAGATAGCAATGAAAAGTACAAAGAAAATTAATAAGAACGAAAAAATGAAGGAGAAAAACCGTAATTAGAAAAAATTTGTATTTTTTAGGATAAGTCACTCGATTTTTAAATTTTTGGGAAATCCTCGATGGAGATTTTTTTGAAAAATCTTTATCGCCGATTTCCCCTGCACCTAAAAATTATAAAAATAATTAACGATCAAAGGCTTTTGCCGTTGCTTTCTTGTTAAAAAAAAACGTAAAATTAAATTTAATCCCCTAAAATAATCCTTAAATTTTAATTAATTAAAAACTTATTAATTAAAATCTACTTTTCGGTCAATATCCGTCCATGATCTTTTCAAATCTAGGGGATTCTCAGTTTAATTTTACTTAAAAAATGCTTTTAAAAACGTTTGCAACCTTTAAAAAACTGTATTAAAAGAAATCGTTATTAACCTAATGGCAATCATTATTGCTCACGTTAATCTTGTTGTTAGCGCCTCGTTGAAAGAATATTATGAGTTTTTAAGAGATTTTATATGTATCGTGTAGAGAGATGCTAAAAGTTACTTAATCAAAGTTACAATCATTTTTCTAAGAAAGCTTTAGCGCGAAATATCACTTATGAAAGCTTTTTCGTTGAGGAATCTCTTCCGAAATACAAGTTCTATACCGACAAATCAAAAATTATTGATTTTGAGTCATTATGTGGTACTTTTTTGATTTGGGTTGGGTTTATTACCTTTTTAAACAATCCTTTTTGAATTTGTCGAATTATAAAAGAAAATAGGACGCTTCCATTTTTTAAGAAATACTCTTAAGTGTTGGTGTACAAAGATGAATCAAACCACAAGAAGTTACAAGAATCTGAAAAAGATATACCAAAATAAATCAAATTGATTAATAAATATAAAAATAATTATCCTAAATTTTTGACATAACCTCAATTTTTGAAACGCTTACCTTTGGGTCATCTTGCTTTCATACTTGTCGAATTATTATTTATATTTACTTCTGTTAAGCGCTTTGTTGTTATAAATTAATAATTTATTTCTAATAAGACTTTTTTGCACAAAAAAATGTTCTTAATGATAAAAAACGTTTTTCTTATGACAATTCAATTTTGACACAACTAACTTCAATTCACATTAATACCAATCGTTTACAAAAAAAAAAAAAAATCTAAGCGCCGTTTAGATTTAAAAAAAAGATATTTTAATTAATTTTTAATCTTCAAAAATCGATTTTGTTGTGAAAGTGCCAATAATTGGGTTTTAAAATACGTATAAATAACTGAAAATATCAGAAACAGAAAGGAACTATACGGGTGATTTAATTTGATTCACCCCGTATTGAAAAAGAAATATCAAAGCCGAAGAACGAAATCAAAAAGTAATTCGGTGTAAATTAGTGCTTAAGTGTTATAATTTTTTACTTAGTAGACTGTAGAAGGCTGTGAATTTATGTAATTTATGTAAAACGTGTAACGCTAATTTTAATGTAAAACCGACGAAATGGCCGCTATAAATGTAACGAGAAACAGAGAAAAAAAAACGATAATACACTTGAAGTGATTGTTAAAGTTATTTACCTCAATAAAAAAGAATTACGCAACGATTTTTGTTTAATTATTAAATTCTTTTAATAAAAATTATTTATTTTAAACACACCGAATTTGGCGCCCTCTATTGTTGAGTTTTTTATGTTTCGAGTTAATTATAATTAACTTTATTAAATTAGTTAAATACAGGCTGTCTCTAAAGGCTTGAAATTTTGGTCACAACTTCGTTATTTTAAATGGAATGTTATAGTTTTTATTACGCCATTCAATTGTACGTCGAAAAATATATTGACTTTGATAATAATTATTGGTACCTACCGTTTTTTGTTTTCGAGTTATTTTGATTTTAAATGTTTTTTGGTAAATATCACTACGCTCTTTAAAGGCCTATCTCTTAGCCAACGTTCTTTCAAAAAGATTTTGCCTTGGCATGATAATTCCTTATATGCTGCCAAATAGATTGTCATGTGTTGTATCAGTGTATCTTATACAGAGTGGTCAAAAATTGAATTACCGTTTCTCTACATTCAAATGCGAAAAAGTCAAAAATTTTAAATGGAACACCCCATATTTCTTTACCCTATCAGAAAGGGAATTTAATTCTCTGCAAATTATCTATAAACATTCCTATTCCTATTTATTATAGTTTTCTTGATATTGGGACATTTATCAAAAACATACACAAAAAGGTAGAAACCGTTTGCGTTTTTGTTAGATGGCCATGATATTTTGACAGTTTATCGTTTAATGTATTTAAATTATTATTGGTATTATTTCTTCAATGAACTACGTTCGAATAAACTAGCTTGCAAGCTTTTATTTGCCAAAAATAACAAACAGAAGAACGAATAAATGAAACAATGAAAAACAACAATTTAATAACAAAAATTGAAATCAATATCATATAAGAGAAACAAAAAAAAAGAAATTATAATAAAATAAAACAAACAAAATAACATAGCAAAACTAAAAAACCTTTAAAACAAAATAAACAATGCCTACTAATAAAAAATAACGGCTAAATTAAGTACTTCAATTAATAAGAGTCTCGAGCTATCAAAACGTAGGAGGTAATTCGCTGACGGTAGCAAGAACTAATCGCCTGAAGGTAAAAAAGGAGTGCTGAAATAAATCAATATTAAGTTTGTCAGTCAGGCGAGCCATTCGCAACATAGGAGAGTTCCGAAAAGTATTGGTGCGCGGAATAAGCGTACAGAACAAGAAATTAAAGCGAAGTAGGCGGGGAGGAACATGAATATTAACCGACTCCAAAAGAACTGAGGAATCACACATATTGTGTAAGACCTTGTAGAAGAATAGTGCGTCATTACACAGACGACGCTGGCGAAGAGGCATTAAACGAAAAGATCTGCAAGACGAATCGTAATTAATGTAAGGTGTGAAAGATTTAAAGTTTAAATATTTCACAAATCTAGATTGAATTTTCTCAATTCGATCAATATAAATAAGGTATTGGGGATTCCAAACTACAGTGCAAAAATTGAGAACACTGAAAACATAGGCAAAATACAAATTTTTGATAGCGTCAACGCTTGTAAAGGACGAAGTGGATCTCATAATAAAGCCAAGCATACGCCAAGCCTTATTAACAATGTTGTCAATATGCTGAGCGTAGAGAAGCTTGTAATAGAGAGTCACACCAAGATCTCTAATGAAGGAAACGCGTGTTAAGTTTTCGCCAGCGACGCTGTAATCGTAATGAAGAGTACTCTTTCTTCTAGAAAAAGAAATAACGTTACATTTAGATAAATTTAAAGTCAAATAATTCTCAGTGCAAAAGTCAGAAATCCTGAGAAGGTCAGTCTGCAGCTTTGAACAGTCCAACGGAGAGGAAACACGCAGATAAAGCTTAAGATCATCAGCGTACATAAGACATTCACAATGTTTCACAACCTTGAATATATCATTAATATAGATGTTAAATAGCAAGGGACCGAGGTGGCTGCCTTGAGGAACGCCAGAGGGAACTGTAATAGGGTCAGAGCAGTATCCATTAACAGAGACAATCTGGCTCCTACCTCTCAAATATGAATCAAACCAGCGGAGCAACCCACCATGAATACCAAAACCATGAAGTTTAGTTAAAAGGAGGCTATGATCTACACGATCAAAAGCCTTGCTAAAATCTGTGTAAATTGAATCAACTTGACAATATTCGTCAAACGATTTTAAAATATAATTAGTGTATTCAAGTAGGTTGCTCTCCACTGACCGATTCGCAAAGAAACCATGTTGTCTGGTATCAATTTTGGATTTAAGAGTAAAGAAAAGTCTAGTATAAACCAGTTTCTCCAAAACCTTACCAAACACAGGCAATATATATATCGGGCGATAGTTAGAAGTAAGGTTACGACTACCGGATTTAAAAATTGGCAAAATATAGGCTTGCTTCCAAAAAGTGGGAAACGTACCTTCCGTTAAAGATTTATTAAATAAAATGACAAGAGGTAGAGAAAGAGATTCAAGACAAGATTTTATTAGAAAAGGAGGGATTCCATCAGTGCCCGGACCTTTATTTATATTCAAGGAGGAAAGCGTCTCCACAACCTCAGACTGCTCAAAGCGCATCGGACCCAAAAATGTAGTATCATTAAGGCCAATGTTAGCAGAATTAAGTGGATTAACAGAGGGCGAAATATACACGGAAGAGAAATATGTTGCGAATAGCGAGCAGATACCCTTACCGTCCCCGGCAATAGTACCATTTAATGACATAGGTGTGGGAATTGTATCCGCACCTCTCTTATTTTTAATATAAGACCAAAAGTATTTAGGATCAGCCTTAATACTGCTCTCGACACCACCAACATACTGCCCATAGTCGCGCCGAATGAGAAACTTGGAACGCCCTCGCAGTAATGAAAAGGACAAGTAGTCTATTTGTTTACCATACCGTTTCCACTTAACATGAGCTCTTCGCTTTTCTTTGATCACTCTGATAGTATCCCGCGAAAACCACAAAGGTGGTCATTACTGGTGATTTTACGCCTAAGCGGAGTAAATTTTTGAATGGCAACATTTAAATAGTAATAAAGGAAGTCAACAGCAGGGTCCATTTCGCGAGTATTTAGCTCTGTATCCCAGTTAATAGTAGATAGGTACAAATCAATCTCAGAAAAGTTAGCACGTTTGAAGTTACGCACATTAGATGATTCAGCAGGAAGGCGGCGTGGCATTTCAAGCGAGCAGAAGAATTCCAAAGTGGTATGTACACCATCTTCAGGAACCAGAGGATGGGTGCTTAATGTAATATAAGGTATATTAGAAAAATTAGCAAGAATTAAATCAATAGTATTATGAAAGACATTCATGTGAAAATTAAGTTGGTTAAGACCACATAAGGCAAGGGCATCCAAAAACTCACCCGAACGAGCAGAAGATGTGGAGGCGCCGGTGGCGAGATCGGCTGTCCAGCGAATATCAGGTAAGTTGAAATCACCACAAATCAGAAATTTGTCGTTAGAGTGTCTTTCAATAATTAAATTAATTTCATTAATAAAATTAAACAAGGCATTTTGATCAGAAGGAGGTATATAAACGCAACAAATGTGTAAGGTAGTAGAACCGGTACGTAGGATAACACAAACTGCCTCAAGGTCCACAAACCATGTTGGTGTTCCATCAAAACACCACCACCTCGTACACTATTATCGGGGACGTTCGGGCGATCATGTCTGAAAACTCTGTAACAATTGGGAAAGCCCTCAGCAGAGTGAATACCTTGGTGAAGCCAGGTTTCCGTTAAGCAAATGATGTCTAAATCAGTGTTTAAAAGGCCATTATATATATCAACCAGCTTAGTGCGAAGACCTCGCACGTTTTGGTAGTAACATGAAAGAGGAGCCATTGATCATAAACAACTAATACATAAAAAAAGATAAAGAATGACAAATGGAAGCCTATCATATTAAAGCTTATCAATGTCACCCGTGGATCTTATTAAAATGGGGCGTGTATGCGTCCATACATATTTGTACTTCTTCTCCCTGGCCACCTTCTTGGTTCTCCCAAAGAGGATTTTGTTCGCCTGGGTAAGATGTTCATTGATGAAAAGTCTATCCGAAATCCCTTCAATGGAGACACCAGGCCCAGAATCCTTCGGACTCTTTCGTCTCCGAAACCTGACTGCAACGAGTAGCTGATCACGAACGATGCGACTACAAAAACGGACAACAATTGCTTTAAGGTCCGAATTCGTAGCTCTGCCGGGTCCCTGAGGAACTCGATGGATCGCATCAACGTCGGAAGATGAGATGGGGACATCTAAGGATTCCCCGATTGAAGTAAGGACCTTTACCAGATCCTCGTTGTTCTTCTGAGGAATACCTTGTATTTCGAGGTTACTGCGCCTAGAATATTGTTCCAATTCTGAAACACGACCAGTTAAACCACTGACCTCTTTTTTTAGCGCGATGTTCTCAGCAGTGATTTTTTCAACAAGTTTGAATTGATTATGAAGCTTGCTTATAACACCCTCGAATTCCGATACTTTGTTGCTGCAGAACTGTATAGATTCCACGATATCCGTATATCTGCTATTCAGCGACCTCACATCAAACCGAATCTCCTTGACAGGTGTCTCCAGGACAGATTCCAGTGTGGCAGGTGGAGAAGATACTGAAGGGATAGCAGGAGGCGGACAGAAAAGAGATGATCTGCGTCTGGATTCGGGTGATCGACAGACCTTACATTTCCATGACGCACCCGGTGCGCTAAGCGCGGCAACAGACCCCTTGGGAATGTCCGTGCACTTGTTGTGGAACCATGCGCTGCAAGACTCGCACTGCACGCCATAGGCTTGACGACATCGCACAACCTGTTTTCTCCACAACAACTACACCCACACAAAGCAAAACCGTAAAGATATTAAACTTTAATAAAGGAAAAGAAACTTATAAATATATAGGTTTTTAACCACTGAACTAGGTAGTCATTAAATAAGAGCACGCTCGAAATATATAACACTGATAGTACAGCTAAAAATTATCTTGTTCACAGCACGATTTTACGTAATTGTAACCGTTGATGTGACAAGCACGTCTTCACCCTTCTTATGCATAAAGTAAACTGTAATAATAGCTAATAATAATAACTAATAGTTCCAGATTTAGTCCCGATGGATTGTCTGCTCTGCATCCCCAAAGTTTATTCTTGCTGTTAAAATCTCCAATAACTAGGGTAGGTATAGAGCTACATAACATTGAACTTTTATCAGTTTCTAGTAGTTTTTTGTTAGGTTGTTTGTATCCGCAAATGATATTAACTGGGGTTGAGTTGTTTGTTTGAATTACTATTGCCGTTGCTTCGATAGCGGTGGTTTTACAGCTAAATTGATAGTGTTGAATTTGTTTTTTAATTATAATCGCCACCCCTCCTGCTGCTGGAGCGGATGGCCTATCTGATCTATATACATTATAGCCTGCTATTCGAAAGGTCTCATTTGGAGCTAGGTGTGTTTCCGTGATGCAAGCTACATCAATCTGATAGCGAGCCAAAAACGCAATGAGAAGATTTCGTTGTTTTTTAATACCATTGGCGTTGAAATTCATGATGGTTAGGTTATGTATATCTGTTAGGTTAGGCGTGAATAAAATGTGGGAGTAGATGGTTTATTACGAATGACTTGATTTGTGGTATAAAGGTAACAATTAAGTCTTTAATATAAGAGAGGATGACGGTTAAGAGAGGTGCCTCTGATTCTGAGGATTGTTGTTGATGTGGTTGATTCTCTACTTGGACTGAAGGAGACGTTCTTTTCTGACTGACTGTCGATGCGTAACTCCTGATACTGCTTTTTGTTGGAGGTATTGTTTGTAAGTTCTGTGTTTTTTGCGCAGGATGAATTGGAGTTGTTTGATGATAGTACTTGTTCTGGTAATCGATATGAATTTTACAGCCTCGATAGCTTGCTGGATGATCTTGGCCACAGTTGGCACACTTGGGTGGGTCAGCTTGAAGCTTTTTGCAGATACTGTGGTTGTGATTTTCACCGCATTTGACGCAACTTGAACAGTAATTTTTTGTATGTCCGTAACGTTGGCAGTTATGGCATTGGGGAATCTTTTGGGAATTCCTCCTCGCTTCTACCGTGATGATTGCATTGCAGATTTCCTTGACTTGATAGATTTCATTGGCGTTTTCTGAGGTTTCTAGATCAACTCCGCATAAAGGAATGGGATATTTCTACTTGTTAAGCAGTCTAGTGACTCTTATGACTGGTAGGTTTAGTTGTTTCAGTTCGGTTTTGATTTCTTGATCGGATATTGATATCGGAACACTGCGTAAGATCACAGAAAGTGGCTTGTTGGAAGGATCCTGGTAGGTATGGAACGGGATTTTATTCTCTTTGTAGAATTTAGTGATCGCTCTGTAATCATCAGCATGAGATAGGTTAACCTTGGTATTTGAGTTTTTGTACGTAGTAGTGAAACAGTGATTTGTGTTCGTTTTCAAGTCAGTTATAAGTTGCTGATGGTTTAGAGCACCAGGGATAAAAATAGGGGGATTTTTTTTATTTTCATCGTTATTAACAGGGTTGTTAGTTGCTGAAGTACTAGGATCATTGTTCTCATCGGAGACATCAACTAAAGCGGCGTATTTATTTTGGGATAAAAGTGTTGTGGGATCCCATGAGTACCTCTTGTTCCTGAGGTCCTTTTCTTGTTCATAGAGAATAATAAAAGCCCTTAAGGGCTTAAATATATTTAAAAATTGCTATAAGTTTGCACGTTGTTTGTCGAATAGCACTTGTTGAAAAATTCAATGGGGTATAAAAACCATCGATCGGGCATTGATAAATGCCCGATCGAGACTGAAATTATGAATGTTGAAAAATGAATTTTGAAAATTTTTAAATAAATTTATTAATTAATTAAAATTAATCATTCTAGTATTACATACAAGATGTCGCTCGCTAATTAACTAAATTTATTTAATTTGATTTCTATACCTCAAAAAAAATTGTAGATTTGCAAAAATTAATTATTATTGACAATAAACAATAAATAAATAATTTATAATGAAAGACAATAATTTTAAATTGTTTAAAATAATTACTATTACACACCAGATGTCGCTTCCGAATTAAGTAAATTTGTTTAATTTAATTTCGACATCTCCAAAAAAATATTACTCATTCACAAAAATTAATTAATTATTATTGGCAATTATCAAATTAATTTAATAAATAATAATTTATTAATATTAATTTATGATTAATATTAATTTAAAGTCGTTAAAAAAGAAATCTGTACCAACTCAAATGCTTTAAAAGCTGTCACAACTGTCAAAATGCGTTCAGAATATAAATAAGCTTTTCAAAAAAAAAGGAGAATAAAGACTCCCGGAAAAAGGTGTAATATGTTTGCACAAGTCGCGTGATACCAAGGTAAGATTTCAATTGAATCCGTACCATAAATTTCAATTTAACCAACGCGTTATGCCCCGATCGTTCCATTTCCGCCCCCCAATAATAAATACCCCGTTTGGTTGCAGACCCGCCCCGAAAATGCCGTTCAAATTAAAACTAAAGAAATCCCGACACTACAGTGTCGTTTCCAAGTCGGTTTTCGTCATTTCCGTCGAAATGTTGGACAACACCAACGTTGAGTGTACATTATCATCGGAAAGTACAGGTCAAGATTGTTTGGATGTTGTCTGTCAAAAGCTTGGTCTTAATCAACCGAAATTCTTTGGATTACAATACATGAATAGGATTAGAGAGAACTCTTTTAGTTGGTTGGAATTGGACAAGCCGATTAAACGGCAGCTGGATAAGTTTGCGAAGGGATTGTGCGTTTATTTGAGGGTTATGTATTATGTTATATCAGGAGTACGCTTATTAAACGATGAAATAACGAGATATCATTATTTTTTGCAATTGAAATCGGATGTTATTGAAGAGAGGATATCTTGTACTCCAATGCAAGCAATCGAACTGGCCGGTTATTGCATGCAAGCTGAGTTTGGGAATTTTAACGCAGAGAGACATACAGCTCATTATCTAAAAGATTTTCAATTATTTCCAAAGGTAAAAAATAATGATTTAATTAATATTAATGCATGAAGTTATAATTTTTGATCAAAAAACAAGATCTGGCCAGATTAAAAATATGAGTAGGAGATGGTCTAAAAGAAATGTTAGCAATTAAAAATGTGGGGAAATTACTTTTGTTTAGTTTGTTAAGTTCAAAAACTGTTTTATTTGTTGTTATCTTTGTTTTTTTGGACTGTTTTGAATGATTTAATAGAAAAATGCGTGCTTATAGTTGATGCTGACGTCACAAAATGTGATGTTTCTTTGGATTTTTAATGATTTTGAGTAAATTCCGCACTTTTTTTATTGTTAACGTTATTTATACATAAACTCTATAATAATATAATAAGTTAGATAGAGATTTAGAGATAAGAAAAATCTCTAAATCTTTCTATACATCTCTTTAGATAGCTAAACCTTAATATTACTAGTTCTAAGTCTACTGTTAGTTCTGAATCAAAGTTGGATTGGGTTCCAGCTTAATAGAGGGTCAGCTAAACATAAATGTTTTTCGGTTCAAGGTCTAGTATTAGCTGTAATGTTAGTGTTGGCTCTATTTTTAGTTATTATTCAATCATAAAATGTTGCATAGTAGTGTTAGTTCTAGTTTTAATAGCCGTTCAGTGCTTGATTGTTTTAATTTTTCTGGAATTAAGAATATAACTAATACTAGACCTACAACCTAACTTTAGTATTACACTAAACCTAGAACTAGAAACATTCGGGTTTAGCCATACATCTATAGACATATAAACCTTAATTTTACTAGTTCTAAATTTAGTGTTATTTCTGAAGATAAATTGAGTTGGGTTGGATTGGGTTTCGTCTTATGGTGTACTTTATGTAAAAAGAATAATTTCAATCAGGGTGTTATACTTTAAATAAAGTGTTTAAAACAAACATTTTTAAAACTGTATGATATGTTTTAAACTAAATTTGTTTTAAACAGTTTAAAAGGTGATTTAAAACATGAAGTGTTTTTCCAAAGAGTTAAAATCCAAATAGTTAAAAAATTCCATATGCCAAGATTACCCAGATCAATCTGCCAATCAAGATTTTTAATATTTTTGAAACAAACTCAAATAGTACCAAGCAGTACCAAGTCTTTTGGAAGCATTTCAATTTTTCTAAAAGCAGTGTCAAGTCTTTTAGAGGCTATATAGACTGTTCTGGAAGAAGTTCAAGTCTTCTAGAAGCATTTCAAATTTTTTGGGAGCAAAGTCAAGTCTTCTGAATTAATATAAATTCTTCGAAAAGCAGTATGAAGTCTTATGGAAAGATTTCAAGTCTTCCAAAAGCAATATCAAGATTTCTGAAACATCTTCAACTCTTTTAAAAGCAGTGTTAAATCGTTTAAAGCATTACAAGTATTCTGAACATTTCAAGTCTTTTTTAAGCAATATCAGGTATGTGAGCATATCAAATCTTCTGGAGGCAGTTTAAGTCTTTTGGGACTGTTACAAAGCTTTTGGAAGCAAAAGAAAAACACTATCAAGTCTTCTAAGGGCACCATCAAGCCTTCTAGAAGCATTTCCTGTCTTCTGGAAGCGACATCAAATCTTCTAAAAATATTTCATATCATCTGAGAGCAACGTCGAGTCTTCTAAATGCAGTATCAAGTGTACTGGAAGTATTTTAAGTCGTCCAAGGGCAGTATTAAGTCGTTTGGAGGCAATATCAAGCCTTTTGAAAGTAGTACTAAGTCTTTGAAAAGCAGTATGAAATTTTCTGGATGCTCTTGTCTTCCAAAGGCAATATCAAGTTTTTTAGAAGCATTTCAAGTTTTTTGGAAGCAAACTCAAGTCTTCTGAATTAATATAAATTCTTCGAGAAGCAGTATGAAGTCTTATGGAAACATTTCAAGTCTTCCAAAAGCAATATCAAGATTTCTGAAACATCTTCAACTCTTTTAAAAGCAGTATTAAATCGTTTAAAGCATTACAAGTATTCTGAACATTTCAAGTCTTTTTTAAGCAATATCAGGTATGTGAGCATATCAAATCTTCTGGAGGCAGTTTAAGTCTTTTGGGACTGTTACAAAGCTTTTGGAAGCAAAAGAAAAACAGTATCAAGTCTTCTAAGGGCACCATCAAGCCTTCTAGAAGCATTTCCTGTCTTCTGGAAGCGACATCAAATGTTCTAAAAGCATTTCATATCATCTGAGAGCAATGTCGAGTCTTCTAAATGCAGTATCAAGTGTACTGGAAGTATTTTAAGTCGTCCAAGGGCAGTATTAAGTCGTTTGGAGGCAATATCAAGCCTTTTGAAAGTAGTACTAAGTCTTTGAAAAGCAGTAAGAAATTTTCTGGAAGCTCTTGTCTTCCAAAGGCAATATCAAGTTTTCTAGAAACATTCCAAGTTTTTTTGGAAGCAAAATCAAGTCTTCTGAATTAATATAAATTCTTCGAGAAGCAGTATGAAGTCTTATGGAAACATTTCAAGTCTTCCAAAAGCAATATCAAGATTTCTGGAAGAACTTCAAGTCTTTTAGAAGCAGTATTAAATCGTTTAAAGCATTACAAGTATTCTGAACATTTCAAGTCTTTTTTAAGCAATATCAGGTATCTGAGCATATTAAATCTTCTGGAGGCAGTTTAAGTCTTTTGGGACTGTTACAAAGCTTTTGGAAGCAAAAGAAGAACAGTATCAAGTCTTCTAAGGGCACCATCAAGCCTTCTAGAAGTATTTCCTGTCTTCTGGAAGCGACATCAAATGTTCTAAAAGTATTTCATATCATCTGAGAGCAACGTCGAGTCTTCTAAATGCAGTATCAAGTGTACTGGAAGTATTTTAAGTCGTCCAAGGGCAGTATTAAGTCGTTTGGAGGCAATATCAAGCCTTTTGAAAGTAGTACTTAGTTTTTGAAAAGCAGTATGAAATTTTCTGGATGCTCTTGTCTTCCAAACGCAATATCAAGTTTTCTAGAAGCATTTGAAGTTTTTTGGAAGCAAACTCAAGTCTTCTGAATTAATGTAAATTCTTCGAGAAGCAGTATGAAGTCTTATGGAAACATTTCAAGTCTTCCAAAAGCAATATCAAGATTTCTGAAAGAACTTCAAGTCTTTTAGAAGCAGTATTAAATCGTTTAAAGCATTACAAGTATTCTGAACATTTCAAGTCTTTTTTAAGCAATATCAGGTATGTGAGCATATCAAATCTTCTGGCGGCAGTTTAAGTCTTTTGGGACTGTTACAAAGCTTTTGGAAGCAAAAGAAAAACAGTATCAAGTCTTCTAAGGGCACCATCAAGCCTTCTAGAAGCATTTCCTGTCTTCTGGAAGCGACATCAAATGTTCTAAAAGTATTTCATATCATCTGAGAGCAACGTCGAGTCTTCTAAATGCAGTATCAAGTGTACTGGAAGTATTTTAAGTCGTCCAAGGGCAGTATTAAGTCGTTTGGAGGCAATATCAAGCCTTTTGAAAGTAGTACTAAGTCTTTGAAAAGCAGTATGAAATTTTCTGGAAGCTCTTGTCTTCCAAAGGCAATATCAAGTTTTCTAGAAACAATCCAAGTTTTTTGGAAGCAAAGTCAAGTCTTCTGAATTAATATAAATTCTTCGAGAAGCAGTATGAAGTCTTATGGAAACATTTCAAGTCTTCCAAAAGCAATATCAAGATTTCTGGAAGAACTTCAAGTCTTTTA
Source organism: Onthophagus sagittarius (assembly GCA_036711965.1). Lineage (NCBI taxonomy): Eukaryota > Metazoa > Arthropoda > Insecta > Coleoptera > Scarabaeidae > Onthophagus > Onthophagus sagittarius. The sequence goes on along the minus strand of JASERS010000010.1, from coordinate 15,492,150 downwards.
GAAGCAGTATTAAATCGTTTAAAGCATTACAAGTATTCTGAACATTTCAAGTCTTTTGGAAGCAATATCAGGTATGTGAGCATATCAAATCTTCTGGAGGCAGTTTAAGTCTTTTGGGACTGTTACAAATCTTTTGGAACCAAAAGAAAAACAGTATCAAGTCTTCTAAGGGCAGCATCAAGCCTTCTAGAAGCATTTCCTGTCTTCTGGAAGCGACATCAAATCTTCTAAAAGTATTTCATATCATCTGAGAGCAACGTCGAGTCTTCTAAATGCAGTATCAAGTGTACTGGAAGTATTTTAAGTCGTCCAAGGGCAGTATTAAGTCGTTTGGAGGCAATATCAAGCTTTTTGAAAGTAGTACTAAGTCTTTGAAAAGCAGTAAGAAATTTTCTGGAAGCTCTTGTCTTCCAAAGGCAATATCAAGTTTTCTAGAAACATTCCAAGTTTTTTTGGAAGCAAAATCAAGTCTTCTGAATTAATATAAATTCTTCGAGAAGCAGTATGAAGTCTTATGGAAACATTTCAAGTCTTCCAAAAGCAATATCAAGATTTCTGGAAGAACTTCAAGTCTTTTAGAAGCAGTATTAGATCGTTAAAGCATTACAAGTATTCTGAACATTTCAAGTCTTTTGGAAGCAATATTAGGTATGTGGGCATATCAAATCTTCTGGAGGCAGTTTAAGTCTTTTGGGACTGTTACAAAGCTTTTGGAAGCAAAAGAAAAACAGTATCAAGTCTTCTAAGGGCACCATCAAGCCTTCTAGAAGCATTTCCTGTCTTCTGGAAGCGACATCAAATGTTCTAAAAGTATTTCATATCATCTGAGAGCAACGTCGAGTCTTCTAAATGCAGTATCAAGTGTACTGGAAGTATTTTAAGTCGTCCAGGGGCAGTATTAAGTCGTTTGGAGGCAATATCAAGTCTTCTGAAAGTAGTACTTAGTCTTTGAAAAGCAGTATGAAATTTTCTGGATGCTTTTGTCTTCCAAAGGCAATATCAAGTTTTCTAGAAGCATTTCAAGTTTTTTTGGAAGCAAACTCAAGTCTTCTGAATTAATATAAATTCTTCGAGAAGCAGTATGAAGTCTTATGGAAACATTTCAAGTCTTCCAAAAGCAATATCAAGATTTCTGAAACATCTTCAACTCTTTTAAAAGCAGTATTAAATCGTTTAAAGCATTACAAGTATTCTGAACATTTCAAGTCTTTTTTAAGCAATATCAGGTATGTGAGCATATCAAATCTTCTGGAGGCAGTTTAAGTCTTTTGGGACTGTTACAAATCTTTTGGAAGCAAAAGAAAAACACTATCAAGTCTTCTAAGGGCACCATCAAGCCTTCTAGAAGCATTTCCTGCCTTCTGGAAGCGACATCAAATGTTCTAAAAGTATTTCATATCATCTGAGAGCAATGTCGAGTCTTCTAAATGCAGTATCAAGTGTACTGGAAGTATTTTAAGTCGTCCAAGGGCAGTATTAAGTCGTTTGGAGGCAATATCAAGCCTTTTGAAAGTAGTACTTAGTTTTTGAAAAGCAGTATGAAATTTTCTGGAAGCTCTTGTCTTCCAAAGGCAATATCAAGTTTTCTAGAAACATTCCAAGTTTTTTTGGAAGCAAAGTCAAGTCTTCTGAATTAATATAAATTCTTCGAAAAGCAGTATGAAGTCTTATGGAAACATTTCAAGCCTTCCAAAAGCAATATCAAGATTTCTGGAAGAACTTCAAGTCTTTTAGAAGCAGTATTAGATCGTTAAAGCATTACAAGTATTCTGAACATTTCAAGTCTTTTGGAAGCAATATTAGGTATGTGGGCATATCAAATCTTCTGGAGGCAGTTTAAGTCTTTTGGGACTGTTACAAAGCTTTTGGAAGCAAAAGAAAAACAGTATCAAGTCTTCTAAGGGCACCATCAAGCCTTCTAGAAGCATTTCCTGTCTTCTGGAAGCGACATCAAATGTTCTAAAAGTATTTCATATCATCTGAGAGCAACGTCGAGTCTTCTAAATGCAGTATCAAGTGTACTGGAAGTATTTTAAGTCGTCCAAGGGCAGTATTAAGTCGTTTGGAGGCAATATCAAGCCTTTTGAAAGTAGTACTAAGTCTTTGAAAAGCAGTATGAAATTTTCTGGAAGCTCTTGTCTTCCAAAGGCAATATCAAGTTTTCTAGAAACATTCCAAGTTTTTTGGAAGCAAAGTCAAGTCTTCTGAATTAATATAAATTCTTCGAGAAGCAGTATGAAGTCTTATGGAAACATTTCAAGTCTTCCAAAAGCAATATCAAGATTTCTGGAAGAACTTCAAGTCTTTTAGAAGCAGTATTAAATCGTTTAAAGCATTACAAGTATTCTGAACATTTCAAGTCTTTTGGAAGCAATATCAGGTATGTGAGCATATCAAATCTTCTGGAGGCAGTTTAAGTCTTTTGGGACTGTTACAAATCTTTTGGAACCAAAAGAAAAACAGTATCAAGTCTTCTAAGGGCAGCATCAAGCCTTCTAGAAGCATTTCCTGTCTTCTGGAAGCGACATCAAATCTTCTAAAAGTATTTCATATCATCTGAGAGCAACGTCGAGTCTTCTAAATGCAGTATCAAGTGTACTGGAAGTATTTTAAGTCGTCCAAGGGCAGTATTAAGTCGTTTGGAGGCAATATCAAGCCTTTTGAAAGTAGTACTAAGTCTTTGAAAAGCAGTAAGAAATTTTCTGGAAGCTCTTGTCTTCCAAAGGCAATATCAAGTTTTCTAGAAACATTCCAAGTTTTTTTGGAAGCAAAATCAAGTCTTCTGAATTAATATAAATTCTTCGAGAAGCAGTATGAAGTCTTATGGAAACATTTCAAGTCTTCCAAAAGCAATATCAAGATTTCTGAAACATCTTCAACTCTTTTAAAAGCAGTATTAAATCGTTTAAAGCATTACAAGTATTCTGAACATTTCAAGTCTTTTCTAAGCAATATCAGGTATGTGAGCATATCAAATCTTCTGGAGGCAGTTTAAGTCTTTTGGGACTGTTACAAAGCTTTTGGAAGCAAAAGAAAAACAGTATCAAGTCTTCTAAGGGCAGCATCAAGCCTTCTAGAAGCATTTCCTGTCTTCTGGAAGCGACATCAAATGTTCTAAAAGTATTTCATATCATCTGAGAGCAACGTCGAGTCTTCTAAATGCAGTATCAAGTGTACTGGAAGTATTTTAAGTCGTCCAAGGGCAGTATTAAGTCGTTTGGAGGCAATATCAAGCCTTTTGAAAGTAGTACTAAGTCTTTGAAAAGCAGTATGAAATTTTCTGGATGCTCTTGTCTTCCAAAGGCAATATCAAGTTTTTTAGAAGCATTTCAAGTTTTTTTGGAAGCAAACTCAAGTCTTCTGAATTAATATAAATTCTTCGAGAAGCAGTATGAAGTCTTATGGAAACATTTCAAGTCTTCCAAAAGCAATATCAAGATTTCTGAAACATCTTCAACTCTTTTAAAAGCAGTATTAAATCGTTTAAAGCATTACAAGTATTCTGAACATTTCAAGTCTTTTTTAAGCAATATCAGGTATGTGAGCATCTCAAATCTTCTGGAGGCAGTTTAAGTCTTTTGGGACTGTTACAAAACTTTTGGAAGCAAAAGAAAAACAGTATCAAGTCTTCTAAGGGCACCATCAAGCCTTCTAGAAGCATTTCCTGTCTTCTGGAAGCGACATCAAATCTTCTAAAAGTATTTCATATCATCTGAGAGCAACGTCGAGTCTTCTAAATGCAGTATCAAGTGTACTGGAAGTATTTTAAGTCGTCCAAGGGCAGTATTAAGTCGTTTGGAGGCAATATCAAGCCTTTTGAAAGTAGTACTAAGTCTTTGAAAAGCAGTATGAAATTTTCTGGAAGCTCTTGTCTTCCAAAGGCAATATCAAGTTTTCTAGAAACATTCCAAGTTTTTTGGAAGCAAAGTCAAGTCTTCTGAATTAATATAAATTCTTCGAGAAGCAGTATGAAGTCTTATGGAAACATTTCAAGTCTTCCAAAAGCAATATCAAGATTTCTGGAAGAACTTCAAGTCTTTTAGAAGCAGTATTAAATCGTTTAAAGCATTACAAGTATTCTGAACATTTCAAGTCTTTTGGAAGCAATATCAGGTATGTGAGCATATCAAATCTTCTGGAGGCAGTTTAAGTCTTTTGGGACTGTTACAAATCTTTTGGAACCAAAAGAAAAACAGTATCAAGTCTTCTAAGGGCAGCATCAAGCCTTCTAGAAGCATTTCCTGTCTTCTGGAAGCGACATCAAATCTTCTAAAAGCATTTCATATCATCTGAGAGCAACATCGAGTCTTCTAAATGCAATATTAAGTGTACTGGAAGTATTTTAAGTCGTCCAGGGGCAGTATTAAGTCGTTTGGGGGCAATATCAAGTCTTCTGAAAGTAGTACTTAGTCTTTGAAAAGCAGTATGAAATTTTCCGAAAGCTCTTGTCTTCCAAAGGCAATATCAAGTTTTCTAGAAGCATTTCAAGTCTTTAGAGGCATCACAAGTATTCTGGACACATTTCAAATCTTTTGGAAGCAGTATTCTTGGAGCAATATTAAGTTTTCTGTGGACAGTATAAAGTCTTTAGGAACCATTTCAAGTCTTTTGAGACATCTCACACAGTTTATACTTCTAGATAATTCATTTCGGTATCCATTGCACTCTCTAATTGACCCCAATTAATTCCAAGATTACTCAGATCAATCTGCCTGCCAAGGTTTTGCAATTTGTCCAATAGTATTTATTATCTCTGAAATCTTCTGGAAGCATTTCTTGTCTTCTAAAGGCAATATCAAGTTTTCTAGAAGCAATCTCAAGTCTTCTAAACATAGTATTAAGTCTTCTGGAATCATTGCAAATCGTCTGGAAGCAATATCAAGTTTTCTAGAAGCAATCTTAAGTCTTCTAAGGACAGTATCAAGCCTTTTAGAAGCATTTCTAGTTTTATGGAAACATTTCAAGTTATCCAGTGGCAGTATTAAGTCTTCTGGAAGCAGTACCAAATCTTCGAAAAGCAATACGAAATCTTCTGGAAGCATTTCTTGTCCTTCAAAGGCAATATTAAGTTTTCTTTCTGACCGTCATTGATCAATTAGATATTAATACCGGATTCGGAAAAATTGGTTATTATAGGAACAATCCCGGGATCCAAGGATCCCGATATCCCGAGATTATAATTTCAAATTCAAGCACATTACATCAGCAGCGACAACAATTTTCTTTTTAGTCATATTCAATAATGTTAGAAACAAATTATTTTTAATAAACAAAATGATTTCACTCCAGATTTCTTTATATTTGGCACGACGAATTTGGCAAATTAAATGTTAGTTTTAAAGGTAAATTAGGTTGGGTTCTTTCTTTAGAGACGTGCAGCTAAACCTAAATATTTCTAGTTTTAGATATGTACAGAATTAAAATGACGATTTTTTATTTTTTAATAGAGTTTTACGGATCCAAATTTTTTGGAATCATTAACCGATTCTGCGAGTAAACAACACGCGGCTTTATTAAATATTCCTCAAGGAACCGCCGAGGAATATTACATCTGTGCTTGTCAACGATTGAACGGCTACGGACAGGAAGTTTTCTTCGTTAAAGACAAAAATGGGGAAAGTGCCATTATCGGAGTTTCATTAACCGGAATTCATATAAGCTATAGAAACGGAAGAGAAGGTAGAAGTTATAGGTGGGTTATTTCGTGGTTAAAAAAATTTTTTTTAACCAATTTATTTTTAGTTGGATAGATATTAACAATGTGATAAACCATAAAATCGACTTTACGATTGAATCTGTAATAAGTAGCGATCGGGCGGAGTTTCAATTCCCCGACGTGGAAAGTTCGAAAAACGCGTGGAAATTTTGCGTTTTACAACATCAATTTTACCGGCAACACGAGATGAATTACGCGTGCGATCAAATCGATCAAAAGGGCTCCCCGAATTTCCAACAGAAAGAGGTCGAAAAACCCTGGCAAGTTGAAAGTTACGAAGACGTGACGAGCTCTCAGCATTGGGGGGGCGATTCGCGATCGAGCGCTTCCCAATTATTATTGAGTCAACGAGCTCAATCAACTTCAGCCCTCGACTTGAACACGCCCACGGATATCGACAAATTGAGAAGTCTTTTACCGTCTTATCGACCAGCCCCCGATTACGAAACGGCTATGCAACAAAAGTATCGCAACTCCGCGGGGAATGTGCAAGGGAGAGAACCGATTAGAAGTGCTCATACGATGTTGTATAGCTCCCAACCGGAAATACATCAAACGGAAGCGTTCGCGGCGCATATTTACCCTGACGTTACTCATAATAACATTGAGCAAAAAAATTTTAACCCGGAATTCGGGTATCAACAATCGCAGAATCATTCGAATATTGCGGATATGGTGGAGAAGATGAGGTTATTGCATCTTTATAAACCCCCACCTCCTTATCCGACGAATCGGATTAGTTCGAGTTCTACACCGGATTTAGCTGGGATTTCTCAACAGACTAAGCCACATTTAAACTTTTTTAATAACATCGTATCAGGATCTAGTCCAGATTTAGTTTCAACAGGTAAAAATTGATTCAATAAATTTATATTGATTAAATTAAATTTTTTTTAGGTAACTTTATAAATCAACAATACATAAAGCATTACGGCCAAGCTTTATACGCAAATCAACCTTCACACCCCGTCCATCGCTCCCATAGTTACTTACCACCTCAACATGGAACCTACGAAAATTTATCATCGATTTTTAATAATAACATGTTGGGTAGACAACCCCAAGCTGTTATAATGGAAAATCCGAACATAACGAAACACATAAAAAAAGTTTACGACGAACACGGAAATATAATTTATTGCATGCCGGCGAATATGAAGCAAATCCTTCAAGAAAATCAACTCCCATCAACGGGATTTGTCGTAACGCGAAATCAAAACGCGATTGTAGCTCATTCCCCGGAATTAAACGGCTCAACCGAGCCGATTTATGAAAATATTCCGTTGCCGTGGCAGAATAATGGCCAAATGAGGGCGAGAACGCAAAGTATTCATTCGGCTCCAGAAGTGAGTCAAGTTGTTAATCAAACGGTGGTTAATGCGATTCAATCGAAAGTTAATTTGCCCCAAATTAATCACCCGAGCAAAGAGAATTTGTACGCTAATATAAGTAGTCATTCATCGAAAACGGAGTTAAATAAGCAGTCTTCTTTAACGAACTTGAACGAGATAAAAGTTTTTAATAAATCTAACCAAAATTTAAATCTTTTACAACAACAGAATCAAAACGAACAGAATCAAATTAGAAGTCGAACTAACACCTTTTTAATGCATACCAAACCGAGTCAAAACGTTAATCAAATGATGGCGGTTTCACCAACGACTAGTTTTAATGATTCTTCCGTAACCGATGGATCAGGGGATATAACCGTTTCTTCTTCGAGTAGTAGTAACGTTAGTAAGAAAAAGAAGCGTTGGGGGATATTAATAGGGAGGAGTAAATCGAGCGAAAAGGTTAAAAGTGCCACTTTGGGGAGAGAAAAAGATAAAAATAAGGAAAAGCAACAAAATAATAACAGACATAGATGGTCGACGGGTTTGCCGAGATTGCAGCACCCTCTCCCGCCATCTATTAGCAAAGAAACGATGTGCCAATTATTAGAAAATAAATTAACCGATAATCATTTATTCTTCGAGTTTGATAAGATACCAAAAAAGAAACAAAACGCCGATTTTACAACTGCTTTACTTCCGGAAAATGGACTTTTTAATCATTTTAAAGATGTTCTTCCATATGAGGATAATCGATTGAGATTAACCCCTTCCAAGGATAATAAATTCGGATATATTAATGCTTCACATATAACTGTATGTAACTTTAATTTTTTCTTTGTTTTTAAGTTATAACCAACACAACCAAATTTGCCCACTCTGTACAGGATCGTTCAATAAGCGTGAAAAATATTGTATCTCTGTGTAAATGTCACCAATTGATTCAAAATTTGTCGAAATGTCCTACAATTGATCTTAAGTGTGCTCAAGTGAGTCCAACTCATTCCTGGTATCTTTAAATATTCGCTGATTGTATCATTACGTATCATTAAATATCCTCCAATTGATTCTAAATATGTCCAACTGATTAAAAATATGTCTAAATGTTTATTAACTGATTCCAAGAGTATCCAACTGATTCCAACTATCACTAAATGTCTCCAAATTAATTCCAAATATCTCTAAATATCCTCCAATTAATTCCAAGTATGTCTAAATGAACCCATCTAAATCTGGGTTTCTCTGAATATCTCCCAGTTGATTCTAAGTATCTCTAAATGTTCTCATATTGACTCCAAGTATCTTTAAATGTCTCCCAATCGATTCAAGTATGTCAAACTGCTCAAAAGTATCTCAAAGTGATACTAACTAATTTCAAAAGCATTCAACTGATTCCAAGTATGTGTAAATGTCCGCCAATTGATTCCAACTATCACTAAATGTCTCCAAATTAATTCCAAATATCTCTAAATATCCTCCAATCAATTCCAAGTATGTCTAAATGAACCCATCTAAATCTAGGTTTCTCTGAATATCTCCCAGTTGATTCTAAGTATCTCTGAATGTTCTCATATTGACTCCAAGTATCTTTAAATGTCTCCCAATCGATTCAAGTATGTCAAACTGCTCAAAAGTATGTCTAAGTGACACTAACTAATTTCAAAAGCATTCAACTGATTCCAAGTATGTGTAAATGTCCGCCAATTGATTCCAACTATCACTAAATGTCTCCAAATTAATTCCAAATATCTCTAAATATCCTCCAATTAATTCCAAGTATGTCTAAATGAACCCATCTAAATCTGGGTTTCTCTAAATATCTCCCAGTTGATTCTAAGTATCTCTAAATGTTCTCATATTGACTTCAAGTATCTTTAAATGTCTCCCAATCGATTCAAGTATGTCAAACTGCTCAAAAGTATGTCTAAGTGACACTAACTAATTTCAAAAGCATTCAACCGATTTCAAGTATGTGTAAATGTCCGCCAATTGATTCCAAGTATCACTAAATGTCTCCAAATTAATTCCAAATATCTCTAAATATCCTCCAATTGATTCCAAGTATGTCTAAATGATCCCATCTAAATCTAGGTTTCTCTAAATATCTCCCAGTTGATTCTAAGTATCTCTAAATGTTCTCATATTGACTCCAAGTATCTTTAAATGTCTCCCAATCGATTCAAGTATGTCAAACTGCTCAAAAGTATCTCAAAGTGATACTAACTAATTTCAAAAGCATTCAACTGATTCCAAGTATGTGTAAATGTCCGCCAATTGATTCCAACTATCACTAAATGTCTCCAAATTAATTCCAAATATCTCTAAATATCCTCTAATTGATTCCAAGTATGTCTAAATGATCCCATCTAAATCTAGGTTTCTCTAAATATCTCCCAGTTGATTCTAAGTATCTCTAAATGTTCTCATATTGACTCCAAGTATCTTTAAATGTCTCCCAATCAATTCAAGTATGTCCAACTGATGAAAAGTATGTCTAAGTGACACTAACTAATTTCAAAAGCATTCAACTGATTCCAAGTATGTGTAAATGTCCGCCAATTGATTCCAAGTATCACTAAATGTCTCCAAATTAATTCCAAATATCTCTAAATATCCTCCAATTAATTCCAAGTATGTCTAAATGAACCCATCTAAATCTGGGTTTCTCTGAATATCTCCCAGTTGATTCTAAGTATCTCTAAATGTTCTCATATTGACTCCAAGTATCTTTAAATGTCTCCCAATCGATTCAAGTATGTCAAACTGCTCAAAAGTAACTCAAAGTGATACTAACTAATTTCAAAAGCATTCAACTGATTCCAAGTATGTGTAAATGTCCGCCAATTGATTCCAAGTATCACTAAATGTCTCCAAATTAATTCCAAATATCTCTAAATATCCTCCAATTAATTCCAAGTATGTCTAAATGAACCCATCTAAATCTGGGTTTCTCTGAATATCTCCCAGTTGATTCTAAGTATCTCTAAATGTTCTCATATTGACTCCAAGTATCTTTAAATGTCTCCCAATCGATTCAAGTATGTCAAACTGCTCAAAAGTAACTCAAAGTGATACTAACTAATTTCAAAAGCATTCAACTGATTCCAAGTATGTGTAAATGTCCGCCAATTGATTCCAACTATCACTAAATGTCTCCAAATTAATTCCAAATATCTCTAAATATCCTCCAATTGATTCCAAGTATATCTAAATGAACCCATCTAAATCTAGGTTTCTCTGAATATCTCCCAGTTGATTCTAAGTATCTCTAAATGTTCTCATATTGACTCCAAGTATCTTTAAATGTCTCCCAATCCATTCAAGTATGTCAAACTGCTCAAAAGTATCTCAAAGTGATACTAACTAATTTCAAAAGCATTCAACTGATTCCAAGTATGTGTAAATGTCCGCCAATTGATGCCAACTATCACTAAATGTCTCCAAATTAATTCCAAATATCTCTAAATATCCTCCAATTGATTCCAAGTATGTCTAAATGAACCCATCTAAATCTGGGTTTCTCTGAATATCTCCCAGTTGATTCTAAGTATCTCTAAATGTTCTCATATTGACTCCAAGTATCTTTAAATGTCTCCCAATCGATTCAAGTATGTCAAACTGCTCAAAAGTAACTCAAAGTGATACTAACTAATTTCAAAAGCATTCAACTGATTCCAAGTATGTGTAAATGTCCGCCAATTGATTCCAAGTATCACTAAATGTCTCCAAATTAATTCCAAATATCTCTAAATATCCTCCAATTAATTCCAAGTATGTCTAAATGAACCCATCTAAATCTGGGTTTCTCTGAATATCTCCCAGTTGATTCTAAGTATCTCTAAATGTTCTCATATTGACTCCAAGTATCTTTAAATGTCTCCCAATCCATTCAAGTATGTCAAACTGCTCAAAAGTAACTCAAAGTGATACTAACTAATTTCAAAAGCATTCAACTGATTCCAAGTATGTGTAAATGTCCGCCAATTGATTCCAACTATCACTAAATGTCTCCAAATTAATTCCAAATATCTCTAAATATCCTCCAATTGATTCCAAGTATATCTAAATGAACCCATCTAAATCTAGGTTTCTCTGAATATCTCCCAGTTGATTCTAAGTATCTCTAAATGTTCTCATATTGACTCCAAGTATCTTTAAATGTCTCCCAATCCATTCAAGTATGTCAAACTGCTCAAAAGTATCTCAAAGTGATACTAACTAATTTCAAAAGCATTCAACTGATTCCAAGTATGTGTAAATGTCCGCCAATTGATGCCAACTATCACTAAATGTCTCCAAATTAATTCCAAATATCTCTAAATATCCTCCAATTGATTCCAAGTATATCTAAATGAACCCATCTAAATCTGGGTTTCTCTGAATATCTCCCAGTTGACTCCAAGTATCTTTAAATGTCTCCCAATCGATTCAAGTATGTCAAACTGCTCAAAAGTATCTCAAAGTGATACTAACTAATTTCAAAAGCATTCAACTGATTTCAAGTACGTGTAAATGTCCGCCAATTGATTCCAAGTATCACTAAATGTCTCCAAATTAATTCCAAATATCTCTAAATATCCTCCAATTAATTCCAAGTATGTCTAAATGAACCCATCTCAATCTGGGTTTCTCTGAATATCTCCCAGTTGATTCTAAGTATCTCTAAATGTTCTCATATTGACTCCAAGTATCTTTAAATGTCTCCCAATCGATTCAAATATGTCAAACTGCTCAAAAGTATTTCTAAGTGACACTAACTAATTTCAAAAGCATTCAACTGATTCCAAGTATGTGTAAATGTCCGCCAATTGATTCCAACTATCACTAAATGTCTCCAAATTAATTCCAAATATCTCTAAATATCCTCCAATTGATTCCAAGTATGTCTAAATGATCCCATCTAAATCTAGGTTTCTCTGAATATCTCCCAGTTGATTCTAAGTATCTCTAAATGTTCTCATATTGACTCCAAGTATCTTTAAATGTCTCCCAATCGATTCAAGTATGTCAAACCGATCAAAAGTATGTCTAAGTATTCACAAACTAATTCCAAGAGTATCCAACTAATTCCAAGTATGTGTAAATGTCCGCCAATTGATTCCAACTATCACTAAATGTCTCCAAATTAATTCCAAATATCTCTAAATATCCTCCAATTGATTCCAAGTATGTCTAAATGATCCCATCTAAATCTAGGTTTCGCTGAATATCTCCCAGTTGATTCCAAGTATCTCTAAATGTTCTCATATTGACTTCAAGTATCTTTAAATGTCTCCCAATCGATTCAAGTATGTCAAACTGCTCAAAAGTATCTCAAAGTGATACTAACTAATTTCAAAAGCATTCAACTGATTCCAAGTATGTGTAAATGTCCGCCAATTAATTCCAACTATCACTAAATGTCTCCAAATTAATTCCAAATATCTCTAAATATCCTCCAATTGATTCCAAGTATGTCTAAATGATCCCATCTAAATCTAGGTTTCTCTAAATATCTCCCAGTTGATTCTAAGTATCTCTAAATGTTCTCATATTGACTCCAAGTATCTTTAAATGTCTCCCAATCGATTCAAGTATGTCAAACTGCTCAAAAGTATGTCTAAATGACACTAACTAATTTCAAAAGCATTCAACTGATTCCAAGTATGTGTAAATGTCCGCCAATTGATTCCAAGTATCACTAAATGTCTCCAAATTAATTCCAAATATCTCTAAATATCCTCCAATTGATTCCAAGTATGTCTAAATGATCCCATCTAAATCTAGGTTTCTCTGAATATCTCCCAGTTGATTCTAAGTATCTCTAAATGTTCTCATATTGACTCCAAGTATCTTTAAATGTCTCCCAATCGATTCAAGTATGTCAAACCGATCAAAAGTATGTCTAAGTATTCACAAACTAATTCCAAGAGTATCCAACTAATTCCAAGTATGTGTAAATGTCCGCCAATTGATTCCAACTATCACTAAATGTCTCCAAATTAATTCCAAATATCTCTAAATATCCTCCAATTAATTCCAAGTATGTCTAAATGAACCCATCTAAATCTGGGTTTCTCTGAATATCTCCCAGTTGATTCTAAGTATCTCTAAATGTTCTCATATTGACTCCAAGTATCTTTAAATGTCTCCCAATCGATTCAAGTATGTCAAACTGCTCAAAAGTAACTCAAAGTGATACTAACTAATTTCAAAAGCATTCAACTGATTCCAAGTATGTGTAAATGTCCGCCAATTGATTCCAAGTATCACTAAATGTCTCCAAATTAATTCCAAATATCTCTAAATATCCTCCAATTAATTCCAAGTATGTCTAAATGAACCCATCTAAATCTAGGTTTCTCTGAATATCTCCCAGTTGATTCTAAGTATCTCTAAATGTTCTCATATTGACTCCAAGTATCTTTAAATGTCTCCCAATCCATTCAAGTATGTCAAACTGCTCAAAAGTATGTCTAAGTGACACTAACTAATTTCAAAAGCATTCAACCGATTCCAAGTATGTGTAAATGTCCGCCAATTGATTCCAACTATCACTAAATGTCTCCAAATTAATTCCAAATATCTCTAAATATCCTCCAATTGATTCCAAGTATGTCTAAATGAACCCATCTAAATCTGGGTTTCTCTGAATATCTCCCAGTTGATTCTAAGTATCTCTAAATGTTCTCATATTGACTCCAAGTATCTTTAAATGTCTCCCAATCCATTCAAGTATGTCAAACTGCTCAAAAGTATGTCTAAGTGACACTAACTAATTTCAAAAGCATTCAACTGATTCCAAGTATGTGTAAATGTCCGCCAATTGATTCCAAGTATCGCTAAATGTCTCCAAATTAATTCCAAATATCTCTAAATATCCTCCAATTAATTCCAAGTATGTCTAAATGAACCCATCTAAATCTGGGTTTCTCTGAATATCTCCCAGTTGATTCTAAGTATCTCTAAATGTTCTCATATTGACTCCAAGTATCTTTAAATGTCTCCCAATCCATTCAAGTATGTCAAACTGCTCAAAAGTATGTCTAAGTGACACTAACTAATTTCAAAAGCATTTAACTGATTCCAAGTATGTGTAAATGTCCGCCAATTGATTCCAACTATCACTAAATGTCTCCAAATTAATTCCAAATATCTCTAAATATCCTCCAATTGATTCCAAGTATGTCTAAATGAACCCATCTAAATCTAGATTTCTCTGAATATCTCCCAGTTGATTCTAAGTATCTCTAAATGTTCTCATATTGACTCCAAGTATCTTTAAATGTCTCCCAATCGATTCAAGTATGTCAAACTGCTCAAAAGTATGTCTAAGTGACACTAACTAATTTCAAAAGCATTCAACCGATTTCAAGTATGTGTAAATGTCCGCCAATTGATTCCAAGTATCACTAAATGTCTCCAAATTAATTCCAAATATCTCTAAATATCCTCCAATTGATTTCAAGTATGTCTAAATGATCCCATCTAAATCTAGGTTTCTCTGAATATCTCCCAGTTGATTCTAAGTATCTCTAAATGTTCTCATATTGACTCCAAGTATCTTTAAATGTCTCCCAATCCATTCAAGTATGTCAAACTGCTCAAAAGTATCTCAAAGTGATACTAACTAATTTCAAAAGCATTCAACTGATTCCAAGTATGTGTAAATGTCCGCCAATTGATGCCAACTATCACTAAATGTCTCCAAATTAATTCCAAATATCTCTAAATATCCTCCAATTGATTCCAAGTATGTCTAAATGAACCCATCTAAATCTGGGTTTCTCTGAATATCTCCCAGTTGACTCCAAGTATCTTTAAATGTCTCCCAATCGATTCAAGTATGTCAAACTGCTCAAAAGTATCTCAAAGTGATACTAACTAATTTCAAAAGCATTCAACTGATTTCAAGTACGTGTAAATGTCCGCCAATTGATTCCAAGTATCACTAAATGTCTCCAAATTAATTCCAAATATCTCTAAATATCCTCCAATTAATTCCAAGTATGTCTAAATGAACCCATCTCAATCTGGGTTTCTCTGAATATCTCCCAGTTGATTCTAAGTATCTCTAAATGTTCTCATATTGACTCCAAGTATCTTTAAATGTCTCCCAATCGATTCAAATATGTCAAACTGCTCAAAAGTATTTCTAAGTGACACTAACTAATTTCAAAAGCATTCAACTGATTCCAAGTATGTGTAAATGTCCGCCAATTGATTCCAACTATCACTAAATGTCTCCAAATTAATTCCAAATATCTCTAAATATCCTCCAATTGATTCCAAGTATGTCTAAATGATCCCATCTAAATCTAGGTTTCGCTGAATATCTCCCAGTTGATTCCAAGTATCTCTAAATGTTCTCATATTGACTTCAAGTATCTTTAAATGTCTCCCAATCGATTCAAGTATGTCAAACTGCTCAAAAGTATCTCAAAGTGATACTAACTAATTTCAAAAGCATTCAACTGATTCCAAGTATGTGTAAATGTCCGCCAATTAATTCCAACTATCACTAAATGTCTCCAAATTAATTCCAAATATCTCTAAATATCCTCCAATTGATTCCAAGTATGTCTAAATGATCCCATCTAAATCTAGGTTTCTCTAAATATCTCCCAGTTGATTCTAAGTATCTCTAAATGTTCTCATATTGACTCCAAGTATCTTTAAATGTCTCCCAATCGATTCAAGTATGTCAAACTGCTCAAAAGTATGTCTAAATGACACTAACTAATTTCAAAAGCATTCAACTGATTCCAAGTATGTGTAAATGTCCGCCAATTGATTCCAAGTATCACTAAATGTCTCCAAATTAATTCCAAATATCTCTAAATATCCTCCAATTGATTCCAAGTATGTCTAAATGATCCCATCTAAATCTAGGTTTCTCTAAATATCTCCCAGTTGATTCTAAGTATCTCTAAATGTTCTCATATTGACTCCAAGTATCTTTAAATGTCTCCCAATCGATTCAAGTATGTCCAACTGCTCAAAAGTATGTCTAAGTGACACTAACTAATTTCAAAAGCATTCAACTGATTCCAAGTATGTGTAAATGTCCGCCAATTGATTCCAACTATCACTAAATGTCTCCAAATTAATTCCAAATATCTCTAAATATCCTCCAATTGATTCCAAGTATGTCTAAATGATCCCATCTAAATCTAGGTTTCTCTGAATATCTCCCAGTTGATTCTAAGTATCTCTAAATGTTCTCATATTGACTCCAAGTATCTTTAAATGTCTCCCAATCGATTCAAGTATGTCAAACCGATCAAAAGTATGTCTAAGTATTCACAAACTAATTCCAAGAGTATCCAACTAATTCCAAGTATGTGTAAATGTCCGCCAATTGATTCCAACTATCACTAAATGTCTCCAAATTAATTCCAAATATCTCTAAATATCCTCCAATTAATTCCAAGTATGTCTAAATGAACCCATCTAAATCTGGGTTTCTCTGAATATCTCCCAGTTGATTCTAAGTATCTCTAAATGTTCTCATATTGACTCCAAGTATCTTTAAATGTCTCCCAATCGATTCAAGTATGTCAAACTGCTCAAAAGTAACTCAAAGTGATACTAACTAATTTCAAAAGCATTCAACTGATTCCAAGTATGTGTAAATGTCCGCCAATTGATTCCAAGTATCACTAAATGTCTCCAAATTAATTCCAAATATCTCTAAATATCCTCCAATTAATTCCAAGTATGTCTAAATGAACCCATCTAAATCTAGGTTTCTCTGAATATCTCCCAGTTGATTCTAAGTATCTCTAAATGTTCTCATATTGACTCCAAGTATCTTTAAATGTCTCCCAATCCATTCAAGTATGTCAAACTGCTCAAAAGTATGTCTAAGTGACACTAACTAATTTCAAAAGCATTCAACCGATTCCAAGTATGTGTAAATGTCCGCCAATTGATTCCAACTATCACTAAATGTCTCCAAATTAATTCCAAATATCTCTAAATATCCTCCAATTGATTCCAAGTATGTCTAAATGAACCCATCTAAATCTGGGTTTCTCTGAATATCTCCCAGTTGATTCTAAGTATCTCTAAATGTTCTCATATTGACTCCAAGTATCTTTAAATGTCTCCCAATCCATTCAAGTATGTCAAACTGCTCAAAAGTATGTCTAAGTGACACTAACTAATTTCAAAAGCATTCAACTGATTCCAAGTATGTGTAAATGTCCGCCAATTGATTCCAAGTATCGCTAAATGTCTCCAAATTAATTCCAAATATCTCTAAATATCCTCCAATTAATTCCAAGTATGTCTAAATGAACCCATCTAAATCTGGGTTTCTCTGAATATCTCCCAGTTGATTCTAAGTATCTCTAAATGTTCTCATATTGACTCCAAGTATCTTTAAATGTCTCCCAATCCATTCAAGTATGTCAAACTGCTCAAAAGTATGTCTAAGTGACACTAACTAATTTCAAAAGCATTTAACTGATTCCAAGTATGTGTAAATGTCCGCCAATTGATTCCAACTATCACTAAATGTCTCCAAATTAATTCCAAATATCTCTAAATATCCTCCAATTGATTCCAAGTATGTCTAAATGAACCCATCTAAATCTAGATTTCTCTGAATATCTCCCAGTTGATTCTAAGTATCTCTAAATGTTCTCATATTGACTCCAAGTATCTTTAAATGTCTCCCAATCGATTCAAGTATGTCAAACTGCTCAAAAGTATGTCTAAGTGACACTAACTAATTTCAAAAGCATTCAACCGATTTCAAGTATGTGTAAATGTCCGCCAATTGATTCCAAGTATCACTAAATGTCTCCAAATTAATTCCAAATATCTCTAAATATCCTCCAATTGATTTCAAGTATGTCTAAATGATCCCATCTAAATCTAGGTTTCTCTGAATATCTCCCAGTTGATTCTAAGTATCTCTAAATGTTCTCATATTGACTCCAAGTATCTTTAAATGTCTCCCAATCCATTCAAGTATGTCAAACTGCTCAAAAGTATCTCAAAGTGATACTAACTAATTTCAAAAGCATTCAACTGATTCCAAGTATGTGTAAATGTCCGCCAATTGATGCCAACTATCACTAAATGTCTCCAAATTAATTCCAAATATCTCTAAATATCCTCCAATTGATTCCAAGTATGTCTAAATGATCCCATCTAAATCTGGGTTTCTCTGAATATCTCCCAGTTGATTCTAAGTATCTCTAAATGTTCTCATATTGACTCCAAGTATCTTTAAATGTCTCCCAATCGATTCAAGTATGTCAAACTGCTCAAAAGTATGTCTAAGTGACACTAACTAATTTCAAAAGCATTCAACCGATTTCAAGTATGTGTAAATGTCCGCCAATTGATTCCAAGTATCACTAAATGTCTCCAAATTAATTCCAAATATCTCTAAATATCCTCCAATTGATTCCAAGTATGTCTAAATGATCCCATCTAAATCTAGGTTTCTCTGAATATCTCCCAGTTGATTCTAAGTATCTCTAAATGTTCTCATATTGACTCCAAGTATCTTTAAATGTCTCCCAATCGATTCAAGTATGTCAAACTGCTCAAAAGTATGTCTAAGTGACACTAACTAATTTCAAAAGCATTCAACCGATTTCAAGTATGTGTAAATGTCCGCCAATTGATTCCAAGTATCACTAAATGTCTCCAAATTAATTCCAAATATCTCTAAATATCCTCCAATTGATTCCAAGTATGTCTAAATGAACCCATCTAAATCTGGGTTTCTCTGAATATCTCCCAGTTGATTCTAAGTATCTCTAAATGTTCTCATATTGACTCCAAGTATCTTTAAATGTCTCCCAATCGATTCAAGTATGTCAAACTGCTCAAAAGTATGTCTAAGTGACACTAACTAATTTCAAAAGCATTCAACTGATTCCAAGTATGTGTAAATGTCCGCCAATTGATTCCAAGTATGTCTAAATGAACCCATCTAAATCTAGGTTTCTCTGAATATCTCCCAGTTGATTCTAAGTATCTTTAAATGTCCCCCAATCGATTCAAGTATGTCAAACCGATCAAAAGTATGTCTAAGTATCCACAAACTAATTCCAAGAGTATCCAACTAATTCCAAGTATGTGTAAATGTCCGCCAATTGATTCCAAATATGCTCAACTGATTCCAGGTGCTGAAAAATCTTCTTTTCAGCTTCTAAAGCTATATTAAGTTTTCTGAAGGCATTCTTAGTAGTCTGAAAGTTGTACCTTTTTTTTTGGAGGAAAGTTTTTTGTAGCATTTTAAGTCTTCTGAATCCATTTTAAGCCTTTTGGTAGCTGTAACTAAATCTCCAGGGGCAATATCAATTCTTCTGAAACCATTTTAAGTCTTTTAGAAGCACTATCAAGTCTTCCAGAGGCAGTATCAAGTCTTCTAGCAGCATTTCAATTCTCATAGAAGCATTTCAAATCATCTCAAAACTCCTTGTATTTCTATGAATGCTAAAATTTGAGATAAAACATCATTTTCTTTGAGTAGTGTGTATTTTGCATTCTTATTTGACCAGCCTGTACATAACTATGATCTAATTACTAATTACAGTTAATTTGAATGTTCAAATTGATTTTATTAATTAATTAAATCGATGAGTTATTAATTTTTAGGCTACCGTTGGTAGTAAACAACGTTTCTACATCGCAGCCCAAGGCCCATCAATAAAAACCCTCCCATTTTTCTGGCAATGCATTTGGGAATCGGAAGTTTACCTTTTGGTTCAATTAACCGATCCCACGGAGGATCTAAATTATCTTCCGGACTCGAACGAACGATGTATAGACGTCGGACAAGTAATTAATTTTAATTTGAAATTGGTGTTTTTAATGAAAGTTAATTTTTATTTAGGATTATCAAGTGTGGTGGGAGTTTTCTCAAAAAACCGGACATTGCATTACGAGTAAAGTGAGATTATGTCACGTTACGTCGCGGAGATATCGAACGTTGTGGCATTTGCATTACACGGATTGGGGCGATCAAGGTTGTCCACATTCTGTGGCGCATTTTCTCGGATTTCTTGAGGAGTTACAGTCGGTTCAACAACATTCGATGTCTGAGATACCTCCGGGACATAACAAAAATCCTCCGGTTTTGGTTCATTGCACTGCTGGGGTTGGCCGGACTGGGTTAACGATTTTATGCGATTTATTACTTTATACTGTCGATCATAATCAGGTAGAATCATTTTTTATTAAACCAATTTATTAAATTTGATTTTTGTTTGTTTGTAGGAAGTGGATATTCCCCGTGTTGTTGGTTTATTAAGACACCAAAGGGCTTACATGGTACAAACGATAGCCCAATACCGATTTGTCTATTCTTTATTAATTCATTATTTAAAGCAAACAAGGCTTATTTAATTAATTAATTCATTCATTTAAAGTTATGTACGAACAAATTTTTGATTTCAATCGAATTAAACCATTTAAGGCAGCTACTTTAAATAAGAAAGAACAAATTTTCACGAAATAATCAACTAATGAAGAACACTTTATTACTGAAGGCTGTGTATTATAAAATAACTCTGTCGATTAAAATTAATTAATTCCATTGTGATTAAAATTAAGTGCCTTTTTCACGTTGCAACAAAGATTAACATTATCGAGGTTTTAAATGGTATTATTAACAAGGCAACTTTGAAACTTTAATTCAAATAATTAAGCAATTTTAAATGTATTTAAGCGCTAAAATAAATTTAACTTTTAATTATGTATAAAATTAAAATAGATGTGTGTAAATCAAATTATTATTAAAAAGAAAGCAACAAATTTATTTGTGGGAATAATTTTTTATCACTAAACTTAACTTCCTTTTTTTTGATGATCAAACCAAGATATTTGCAATTTATAACAATTCATATCTTGCACTTTAATTGGATAACTCTATGAAAGTTTTAGTGATTTGAGTGAATGAAATGAATAAATATTTTATAACAATAATGGACGATTATACTTGAAGTACATTTAATTAAAATAAAAAGCGAAATGCTGGAAGTAATAAAGGAATGAATACGAAAAGCAGAAACAAAATTAGAAAGAAATACCCAAAATGAAATGGGGAAACTCTGGCGCCCCAGGGTTTGGTTGGGTTCCCCATTTCACACAAAATTTAATGCCTAAAAATATATGCATAAATTTATTTAATAAGCAACAAATAACGAAATGAACTTGTATGAAATCGGCAAAATAAAAAGGTACCAAAATAGAATCTTTTTGTAAATCTACTACAATAAATTTGCCCCATTAAAGTACGACTTTTAATATATCACAAAATAAACGATAGCCTAGAAGTCTCCTAAAAGGATTCAAGTATTATGGAAGCATTTTGGGAGCAATAGAAATATTTTGGTAGAAATTTTAGAACCATTTTAAGCCTTTTGGAAGCATTATCTAGATCTCCAGGAGCAAAATCAAATCTTCTGTAACCATTTTAAGTCTTTTGGTAGCATTTCAAGTCTTCTAGAAGCAAGTATCAAGTCTTCTGGAAGTTGTATCAAGTCTCCTAGAAGGATTCAAGTATTATGGAAGCATTTCAAGTATTTTGAGAGCAATAGAAATATTTTGGTAGAAATTTTTGAACCATTTTAAGCCTTTTGGAAGCATTATCCAAAAGGTAATACAATTTGCTCCTTGATCTCCAGGAGCAAAATCAAATCTTCTGGAACCATTTTAAGTCTTTTAGTAGCATTTCAAGTCTTCTAGAAGCAAGTGTCAAGTTTTCTAGAAGTTGTATCAAGTCTCCTAGAAGGATTCAAGTATTATGGAAGCATTTCAAGTATTCTGGGAGCAATAGAAGTATTTTGGTAGAAAGTGTGGAACAATTTTAAGCCTTTTGGAAGCATTATCTAGATCTCTAGGAGCAAAATCAAATCTTCTGGAACCATTTTCAGTCTTTTGATAGAATTTCAAGTCTTCTGGAAGCAATATAAAGTCTTCTAAAAGCAAGTGTCAAGTCTTCTGGAAGTTGTATCAAGTCTCCTAGAAGGATTCAAGTATTATGGAAGCATTTCAAGTATTCTGGGAGCAATAGAAATATTTTGGTAGAAATTCTGGAACAATTTTAAGCCTTTTGGAAGCATTATCTAGATCTCCAGGAGCAAAATCAAATCTTCTGGAACCATTTTAAGTCTTTTGGTAGCATTTCGAGTCTTTTGGAAGCAATATAAAGTCTTCTAGAAGCAAGTGTCAAGTCTTCTGGAAGTTGTATCAAGTCTCCTAGAAGGATTCAAGTATTATGGAAGCATTTCAAGTATTTTGGGAGCAATAGAAACATTTTGGTAGAAAGTCTGAAACAATTTTAAGCCTTTTAGAAGCATTATCTAGATCTCTAGGAGCAAAATCAAATCTTCTGGAACCATTTTCAGTCTTTTGAGAGAATTTCATGTCTTCTGGAAGTAATATAAAGTCTTCTAGAAGCAAGTGTCAAGTCTTCTGAAAGTTGTATCAAGTCTCTTAGAAGGATTCAAGTATTATGGATTTCAAGTATTTTGGGAGCAATAGAAACATTTTGGTAGAAAGTCTGGAACAATTTTAAGCCTTTTAGAAGCATTATCTAGATCTCCAGGAGCAAAATCAAATCTTCTGGAACCATTTTAAGTCTTTTGGTAGCATTTCGAGTCTTTTGGAAGCAATATAAAGTCTTCTAGAAGCAAGTGTCAAGTCTTCTGGAAGTTGTATCAAGTCTCCTAGAAGGATTCAAGTATTATGGAAGCATTTCAAGTATTTTGTGAGCAATAGAAACATTTTGGTAGAAAGTCTGGAACAATTTTAAGCCCTTTGGAAGCATTATCTAGATCTCCAGGAGGAAAATCAAATCTTCTGGAACCATTTTAAGTCTTTTGGTAGCATTTCAAGTCTTCTGGAAGCAATATAAAGTCTTCTAGAAGCAAGTGTCAAGTCTTCTGAAAGTTGTATCAAGTCTCTTAGAAGGATTCAAGTATTTTGGGAGTAATAGAAACATTTTGGTAGAAAGTCTGGAACAATTTTAAGCCTTTTGGAAGCATTATCTAGATCTTCAGGAGCAAAATCAAATCTTCTGGAACCATTTTAAGTCTTTTGGTAGCATTTTGAGTCTTCTGGAAGCAATATAAAGTCTTCTAGAAGCAAGTGTTAAGTCTTCTGGAAGTAGTATCAAGTTTTCTAGAAGGATTCAAGTATTATGGAAGCATTTCAAGTATTCTGGGAGCAATAGAAACATTTTGGTAGAAAGTCTGGAACAATTTTAAGCCTTTTGGAAGCATTATCTAGATCTCCAGGAGCAAAATCAAATCTTCTGGAACCATTTTAAGTCTTTTGGTAGCATTTCAAGTCTTCTGGAAGCAAAATAAAGTCTTCTAGAAGCAAGTGTTAAGTCTTCTGGAAGTAGTATCAAGTTTTCTAGAAGGATTCAAGTATTATGGAAGCATTTCAAGTATTTTGGGAGCAATAGAAATATTTTGATAGAAAGTCTGGGACAATTTTAAGCCTTTAGGAAGCATTATCTAGATCTAGAGGAGCAAAATCAAACCTTCTGGAACCATTTTAAGTCTTTTGGTAGCATTTCAAGTCTTCTGGAAGCAATATCAAGTCTTCTAGAAGCAAGTGTCAAGTTTTCTAGAAGTTGTATCAAGTCTCCTAGAAGGATTCAAGTATTATGGAAGCATTTCAAGTATTCTGGGAGCAATAGAAATATTTTGGTAGAAAGTGTGGAACAATTTTAAGCCTTTTGGAAGCATTATCTAGATCTCCAAGAGCAAAACCAAATCTTCTGGAACCATTTTAAGTCTTTTGGTAGCATTTCAAGTCTTCTAGAAGCAAGTGTCAAGTCTTCTGGAAGTTGTATCAAGTCTCCTAGAAGGATTCAAGTATTATGGAAGCATTTCAAGTATTTTGGGAGCAATAGAAACATTTTGGTAGAAAGTCTGGAACAATTTTAAGCCTTTTGGAAGCATTATCTAGATCTCCAGGAGCAAAATCAAATCTTCTGGAACCATTTTAAGTCTTTTGGTAGCATTTCAAGTCTTCTAGAAGCAAGTGTCAAGTCTTCTGGAAGTTGTATCAAGTCTCCTAGAAGGATTCAAGTATTGTGGAAGCATTTCAAGTATTTTGGGAGCAATAGAAACATTTTGGTAGAAAGTCTGGAACAATTTTAAGCCTTTTGGAAGCATTATCTAGATCTCCAGGAGCAAAGTCAAATCTTCCGGAACGATTTTAAGTCTTTTGGTAGCATTTCAAGTCTTCTGGAAGCAATATCAAGTCTTCTAGAAGCAAGTGTCAAGTTTTCTAGAAGTTGTATCAAGTCTCCTAGAAGGATTCAAGTATTGTGGAAGCATTTCAAGTATTTTGGGAGCAATAGAAACATTTTGGTAGAAAGTCTGGAACAATTTTAAGCCTTTTGGAAGCATTATCTAGATCTCCAGGAGCAAAATCAAATCTTCTGGAACCATTTTAAGTCTTTTGGTAGCATTTCAAGTCTTCTGGAAGCAATATAAAGTCTTTTAGAAGCAAGTGTCAAGTCTTCTAGAAGTTGTATCAAGTCTCCTAGAAGGATTCAAGTATTATGGAAGCATTTCAAGTATTTTGGGAGCAATAGAAACATTTTGGTAGAAAGTCTGGAACAATTTTAAGCCTTTTGGAAGCATTATCTAGATCTCCAGGAGCAAAATCAAATCTTCTGGAACCATTTTAAGTCTTTTGGTAGCATTTCGAGTCTTTTGGAAGCAATATAAAGTCTTCTAGAAGCAAGTGTCAAGTCTTCTGGAAGTTGTATCAAGTCTCCTAGAAGGATTCAAGTATTATGGAAGCATTTCAAGTATTTTGTGAGCAAAAGAAACATTTTGGTAGAAAGTCTGAAACAATTTTAAGCCTTTTGGAAGCATTATCTAGATCTCCAGGAGCAAAATCAAATCTTCTGGAACCATTTTAAGTCTTTTGGTAGCATTTCAAGTCTTCTGGAAGCAATATAAAGTCTTTTAGAAGCAAGTGTCAAGTCTTCTGGAAGTTGTATCAAGTCTCCTAGAAGGATTCAAGTATTATGGAAGCATTTCAAGTATTTTGGGAGCAATAGAAATATTTTGGTAGAAAGTCTGGAACAATTTTAAGCCTTTTGGAAGCATTATCTAGATCTCCAGGAGCAAAATCAAATCTTCTGGAACCATTTTAAGTCTTTTGGTAGCATTTCAAGTCTTCTGGAAGCAATATAAAGTCTTTTAGAAGCAAGTGTCAAGTCTTCTGGAAGTTGTATCAAGTCTCCTAGAAGGATTCAAGTATTATGGAAGCATTTCAAGTATTTTGGGAGCAATAGAAATATTTTGGTAGAAAGTCTGGAACAATTTTAAGCCTTTTGGAAGCATTATCTAGATCTCCAGGAGCAAAATCAAATCTTCTGGAACCATTTTAAGTCTTTTGGTAGCATTTCAAGTCTTCTGGAAGCAATATAAAGTCTTTTAGAAGCAAGTGTCAAGTCTTCTAGAAGTTGTATCAAGTCTCCTAGAAGGATTCAAGTATTATGGAAGCATTTCAAGTATTTTGGGAGCAATAGAAACATTTTGGTAGAAAGTCTTGAACAATTTTAAGCCTTTTGGAAGCATTATCTAGATCTCCAGGAGCAAAATCAAATCTTCTGGAACCATTTTAAGTCTTTTGGTAGCATTTCAAGTCTTCTGGAAGCAATATAAAGTCTTTTAGAAGCAAGTGTCAAGTCTTCTGGAAGTTGTATCAAGTCTCCTAGAAGGATTCAAGTATTATGGAAGCATTTCAAGTATTTTGGGAGCAATAGAAATATTTTGGTAGAAAGTCTGGAACAATTTTAAGCCTTTTGGAAGCATTATCTAGATCTCCAGGAGCAAAATCAAATCTTCTGGAACCATTTTAAGTCTTTTGGTAGCATTTCAAGTCTTTTGGAAGTAATATAAAGTCTTCTAGAAGCAAGTGTCAAGTCTTCTAGAAGTTGTATCAAGTCTCCTAGAAGGATTCCAGTATTATGGAAGCATTTCAAGTATTTTGGGAGCAATAGAAACATTTTGGTAGAAAGTCTGGAACAATTTTAAGCCTTTTGGAAGCATTATCTAGATCTTCAGGAGCAAAATCAAATCTTCTGGAACCATTTTAAGTCTTTTGGTAGCATTTCAAGTCTTCTGGAAGCAATATCAAGTCTTCTAGAAGCAAGTGTCAAGTTTTCTAGAAGTTGTATCAAGTCTCCTAGAAGGATTCAAGTATTATGGAAGCATTTCAAGTATTCTGGGAGCAATAGAAGTATTTTGGTAGAAAGTGTGGAACAATTTTAAGCCTTTTGGAAGCATTATCTAGATCTCTAGGAGCAAAATCAAATCTTCTGGAACCATTTTCAGTCTTTTGATAGAATTTCAAGTCTTCTGGAAGCAATATAAAGTCTTCTAGAAGCAAGTGTCAAGTCTTCTGAAAGTTGTATCAAGTCTCCTAGAAGGATTCAAGTATTATGGAGGCATTTCAAGTATTTTGGGAGCAATAGAAACATTTTGGTAGAAAGTCTGAAACAATTTTAAGCCTTTTAGAAGCATTATCTAGATCTCTAGGAGCAAAATCAAATCTTCTGGAACCATTTTCAGTCTTTTGATAGAATTTCAAGTCTTCTGGAAGCAATATAAAGTCTTCTAGAAGCAAGTGTCAAGTCTTCTGAAAGTTGTATCAAGTCTCCTAGAAGGATTCAAGTATTATGGAGGCATTTCAAGTATTTTGGGAGCAATAGAAACATTTTGGTAGAAAGTCTGAAACAATTTTAAGCCTTTTAGAAGCATTATCTAGATCTCTAGGAGCAAAATCAAATCTTCTGGAACCATTTTCAGTCTTTTGATAGAATTTCAAGTCTTCTGGAAGCAATATAAAGTCTTCTAGAAGCAAGTGTCAAGTCTTCTGAAAGTTGTATCAAGTCTCCTAGAAGGATTCAAGTATTATGGAGGCATTTCAAGTATTTTGGGAGCAATAGAAACATTTTGGTAGAAAGTCTGAAACAATTTTAAGCCTTTTAGAAGCATTATCTAGATCTCTAGGAGCAAAATCAAATCTTCTGGAACCATTTTCAGTCTTTTGATAGAATTTCAAGTCTTCTGGAAGCAATATAAAGTCTTCTAGAAGCAAGTGTCAAGTCTTCTGGAAGTTGTATCAAGTCTCCTAGAAGGATTCAAGTATTATGGAAGCATTTCAAGTATTTTGGTAGCAATAGAAACATTTTGGTTGAAAGTCTGGAACAATTTTAAGCCTTTTGGAAGCATTATCTAGATCTCCAGGAGCAAAATCAAATCTTCTGGAACCATTTTAAGTCTTTTGGTAGCATTTTAAAGCTTTTGGTAGCATTTCAAGTCTTCTGGAAGCAATATAAAGTCTTCTAGAAGCAAGTGTCAAGTCTTCTGGAAGTTGTATCAAGTCTGCTAGAAGGATTCAAGTATTATGGAAGCATTTCAAGTATTTTGGGAGCAATAGAAACATTTTGGTAGAAAGTCTGGAACAATTTTAAGCCTTTTGGAAGCATTTCAAGTCTTCTGGAAACAAAATAAAGTCTTCTAGAAGCAAGTGTTAAGTCTTCTGGAAGTAGTATCAAGTTTTCTAGAAGGATTCAAGTATTATGGAAACATTTCAAGTACTCTGGGAGCAATAGAAATATTTTGGTAGAAATTCTGGAACAATTTTAAGCCTTTTGGAAGCATTATCTAGATCTCCAGGAGCAAAATCAAATCTTCTGGAACCATTTTAAGTCTTTTGGTAGCATTTCAAGTCTTCTGGAAACAAAATAAAGTCTTCTAGAAGCAAGTGTTAAGTCTTCTGGAAGTAGTATCAAGTTTTCTAGAAGGATTCAAGTATTATGGAAGCATTTCAAGTACTCTGGGAGCAATAGAAATATTTTGGTAGAAATTCTGGAACAATTTTAAGCCTTTTGGAAGCATTATCTAGGTCTCCAGGAGCAAAATCAAATCTTCTGGAACCATTTTAAGTCTTTTGGTAGCATTTCAAGTCTTCTAGAAGCAAGTGTCAAGTTTTCTAGAAGTTGTATCAAGTATCCTAGAAGGATTCAAGTATTATGGAAGCATTTCAAGTATTTTGGGAGCAATAGAAACATTTTGGTAGAAAGTCTAGAACAATTTTAAGCCTTTTGGAAGCATTATCTAGATCTCCAGGAGCAAAATCAAATCTTCTGGAACCATTTTAAGTCTTTTGGTAGCATTTCGAGTCTTTTGGAAGCAATATAAAGTCTTCTAGAAGCAAGTGTTAAGTCTTCTGGAAGTAGTATCAAGTTTTCTAGAAGGATTCAAGTATTATGGAAGCATTTCAAGTATTTTGGGAGCAATAGAAACATTTTGGTAGAAAGTCTAGAACAATTTTAAGCCTTTTGGAAGCATTATCTAGATCTCCAGGAGCAAAATCAAATCTTCTGGAACCATTTTAAGTCTTTTGGTAGCATTTCAAGTCTTCTAGAAGCAAGTGTCAAGTTTTCTAGAAGTTGTATCAAGTATCCTAGAAGGATTCAAGTATTATGGAAGCATTTCAAGTATTCTGAGAGCAATAGAAATATTTTGGTAGAAAGTGTGGAACAATTTTAAGCCTTTTGGAAGCATTATCTAGATCTCCAGGAGCAAAGTCAAATCTTCTGGAACCATTTTAAGTCTTTTGGTAGCATTTTAAGTCTTTTGGTAGCATTTCAAATCTTCTGGAAGCAATATCAAAGTCTTCTAGAAGCAAGTGTCAAGTTTTCTAGAAGTTGTATCAAGTCTCCTAGGATTCAAGTATTATGGAAGCATTTCAAGTATTTTGGGAGCAATAGAAATATTTTGATAGAAAGTCTGGAACAATTTTAAGCCTTTTGGAAGCATTATCTAGATCTCCAGGAGCAAAATCAACTCTTCTGGAACCATTTTAAGTCTTTTGGTAGCATTTCGAGTCTTCTGGAAGCAATATCAAGTCTTCTAGAAGCAAGTGTCAAGTTTTCTAGAAGTTGTATCAAGTCTCCTAGAAGGATTCAAGTATTATGGAAGCATTTCAAGTATTCTGGGAGCAATAGAAACATTTTGGTAGAAAGTCTGGAACAATTTTAAGCCTTTTGGAAGCATTATCTAGATCTCCAGGAGCAAAATCAAATCTTCTGGAACCATTTTAAGTCTTTTGGTAGCATTTCAAGTCTTCTGGAAGCAATATCAAGTCTTCTAGAAGCAAGTGTCAAGTTTTCTAGAAGTTGTATCAAGTATCCTAGAAGGATTCAAGTATTATGGAAGCATTTCAAGTATTCTGGGAGCAATAGAAATATTTTGGTAGAAAGTGTGGAACAATTTTAAGCCTTTTGGAAGCATTATCTAGATCTCCAGGAGCAAAATCAAATCTTCTGGAACCATTTTAAGTCTTTTGGTAGCATTTCAAGTCTTCTAGAAGCAAGTGTCAAGTTTTCTAGAAGTTGTATCAAGTATCCTAGAAGGATTCAAGTATTATGGAAGCATTTCAAGTATTCTGGGAGCAATAGAAATATTTTGGTAGAAAGTGTGGAACAATTTTAAGCCTTTTGGAAGCATTATCTAGATCTCCAGGAGCAAAGTCAAATCTTCTGGAACCATTTTAAGTCTTTTGGTAGCATTTTAAGTCTTTTGGTAGCATTTCAAATCTTCTGGAAGCAATATCAAAGTCTTCTAGAAGCAAGTGTCAAGTTTTCTAGAAGTTGTATCAAGTCTCCTAGGATTCAAGTATTATGGAAGCATTTCAAGTATTTTGGGAGCAATAGAAATATTTTGATAGAAAGTCTGGAACAATTTTAAGCCTTTTGGAAGCATTATCTAGATCTCCAGGAGCAAAATCAACTCTTCTGGAACCATTTTAAGTCTTTTGGTAGCATTTCGAGTCTTCTGGAAGCAATATCAAGTCTTCTAGAAGCAAGTGTCAAGTTTTCTAGAAGTTGTATCAAGTCTCCTAGAAGGATTCAAGTATTATGGAAGCATTTCAAGTATTCTGGGAGCAATAGAAACATTTTGGTAGAAAGTCTGGAACAATTTTAAGCCTTTTGGAAGCATTATCTAGATCTCCAGGAGCAAAATCAAATCTTCTGGAACCATTTTAAGTCTTTTGGTAGCATTTCAAGTCTTCTGGAAGCAATATCAAGTCTTCTAGAAGCAAGTGTCAAGTTTTCTAGAAGTTGTATCAAGTATCCTAGAAGGATTCAAGTATTATGGAAGCATTTCAAGTATTCTGGGAGCAATAGAAATATTTTGGTAGAAAGTGTGGAACAATTTTAAGCCTTTTGGAAGCATTATCTAGATCTCCAGGAGCAAAGTCAAATCTTCTGGAACCATTTTAAGTCTTTTGGTAGCATTTTAAGTCTTTTGGTAGCATTTCAAATCTTCTGGAAGCAATATCAAGTCTTCTAGAAGCAAGTGTCAAGTTTTCTAGAAGTTGTATCAAGTCTCCTAGAAGGATTCAAGTATTATGGAAGCATTTCAAGTATTCTGGGAGCAATAGAAGTATTTTGGTAGAAAGTCTGGAACAATTTTAAGCCTTTTGGAAGCATTATCTAGATCTCCAGGAGCAAAATCAAATCTTCTGGAACCATTTTAAGTCTTTTGGTAGCATTTCGAGTCTTCTGGAAGCAATATAAAGTCTTCTAGAAGCAAGTGTTAAGTCTTCTGGAAATAGTATCAAGTTTTCTAGAAGGATTCAAGTATTATGGAAGCATTTCAAGTATTTTGGGAGCAATAGAAACATTTTGGTAGAAAGTCTGGAACAATTTTAAGCCTTTTGGAAGCATTATCTAGATCTTCAGGAGCAAAATCAAATCTTCTGGAACCATTTTAAGTCTTTTGGTAGCATTTCGAGTCTTCTGGAAGCAATATAAAGTCTTCTAGAAGCAAGTGTCAAGTCTTCTGGAAGTTGTATCAAGTCTCCTAGAAGGATTCAAGTATTATGGAAGCATTTCAAGTATTTTGGGAGCAATAGAAACATTTTGGTAGAAAGTCTGGAACAATTTTAAGCCTTTTGGAAGCATTATCTAGATCTCCAGGAGCAAAATCAAATCTTCTGGAACCATTTTAAGTCTTTTGGTAGCATTTCAAGTCTTCTGGAAGCAATATAAAGTCTTCTAGAAGCAAGTGTCAAGTCTTCTGGAAGTTGTATCAAGTCTTCTAGAAGGATTCAAGTATTATGGAAACATTTCAAGTATTTTGGGAGCAATAGAAATATTTTAGTAGAAAGTCTGGAACAATTTTAAGCCTTTTGGAGCATTATCTAGATCTCCAGAAGCAAAATCAAATCTTCTGGAACCATTTTAAGTCTTTTGGTAGCATTTCAAGTCTTCTGGAAGCAATATAAAGTCTTCTAGAAGCATTCAAGTATTATGGGAGTAAAAAATATATGCATAAATTTATTTAATAAACAACAAATATTATTGAATTCAAAAAGATCTTAATATCTCAAAATTAATCAATTTGAGTTGATACAAAATAAGAACAAATTTGAATTGATTGGAAGATGAAGTTTATTAATACAACTTGTGATTTTAACACAAACTTACTGCATTATATTTAATGTAAAAGTGAAAACTACATAAAAAAATGATAACGAAATGAACTTGTATGAAATCGGCAAAATAAAAAGGTAACAGTACCAAAATAGAATCTTTTTGTAAAACTACTACAATAAATTTGCCCCATTAAAGTACGACTTTTAATACATCACAAAATAAACGATATTTCTTTTTTTTTTTTTTGAAGGAGCGAAATGTTTATTCTTTTTCAAAGACTTATTTTGTACTCTAAATAGTCACATTTTGAAAAATTAAAAAATAAAAAACGAGTTATTTACAGTTGAGATGTTCCTTTTTTCGATGAGAAATAGGAATTTAGCGAATTAGTTTTAGTTAACTATCACTTTTCCATAATTTTATGGTCTTATCGTTTTCAAGAGCTGCTGAGGCTATTATATTTTCGGTCGGGTGACACGTTGTACATAAAACAACGTCTAAAATAACACAAAAATTATTAATTAATATTAATAAATTGAAATAAATTTCGTACCAGTGTGTCCTTGCAATTTTTGTACAATCTCTTTCGTTTGCAAGTTCCAAATATAAACCATACTATCTTCCGATCCGCTAACAATCCATTTACCCCCGGTAACAGAAAAATTAGCGAATATGCAATACTTTTCGTTTTTATGCCCTGAATAAGTTTTCAAACATTTTCCTTTGGAGTAATCCCATAACTTTAAAGTATTATCCAAAGTAGCAGCTAAAATGTATTTCCCGTTGGGGGAGAATTTTACAAAAGAAACGGGGGGGTTATCATCGTCTATTAATGTTTTTAAACATTGTCCTGAAGCTGTATCCCAAATACGACTAAAAAAATAAATTAAAATAAATCAATTTTTAATACTTTTTGAGTTAAATAACCCACCATAATCCATCGTAACTACTGCTTACAATCAAAGAACCATCCCTATTAAAATGAACAGCACTAACCGGATCGGAATGTGCAGGTAATGTCTTTAAACATTTCCCTGTTCGTACATCCCATATCCTAACCGACTCATCGAACGATCCCGAGACAATCAAATTAGATTGAGGGTTAAAATTACAACAAAAAACATAATTGCTATGTCCTTTCAACGTCTTTAAACATTTCCCTGAACTCAATTCCCAAATTTTCAACGTTTTATCGTCACTCGCCGACACTAAAAGCCTACTATCACTGGACCAAGCTACGTCACTAATTCCCAATTTATGTCCTTGAATAGTTTTCTCAAATTTCCCATCGTAAGCACCCCATATCTTAATTAATTTATCCGCCGAAGAGCTTGCGAGCCATTCGCCGTTGGGGCTAAATTTAACCGAAGAAACAGCTTTCGTATGTCCGGCTAACGTAAACTTCAAGGTGTAATTAGGTTTCTAAAAAAACTCTCAATTAGAAAATGATTCCAACCTAACCTTAACACACTCACCACATTACTACCCTTATTTGCACCTCCCGTGGGGGTTAAAGCATTTCCCGGCGTTGCGGAAGAATTAGAAGATGAGCTGTTATTATGCATTGCTTGAGTACTCGCCAAAGGCAACATAATACGTAATAATAAACCGATAATAACAAGACGATTTAAGCGATTTTACGGAAACGGGACATGTTCAGGGTAACTTTATGCTGTATGTACGCGATAAATTAACGATTTATTATCTCTTAATTAACGGTAACACTGTAACGAACGGTTTTAAATGAGTTTTTACGCGGAATTCGTTTAATTTTAGGTTAAATTTGATCGAATTTTTATGTACGCCGTTTATCCACCATGTTAAAGCTGGAAAAACGCGCAATGTGGATATTGCCAACTTAAAGAAACTAAAATTACTAAATCTTTTATATTTAAATTTAATTTTTTTTAAATTTATTTATTATATAATAATTATTTAATTATTTTGGACTTAATAATACGTATTAATACGTATTAATCGGATCTTTTTATTATTAAAATTAAGATTTATTTAAAATTTTTTAATCGGAGTAATTGATGGAGCTAACTTCATGGATGTCACTTAATAAAAAGATTTAATTAAAAGGTATTAATTTTAAACAAATATAAATAATTTGCGATTATTATTATTGATGTTATATTAGTTATTAAAGGGGGAAACTTTTAAGCAATCTGGTAATTTTTAAATTTAAGAAAATTTTTCCATATCAGTTGTAAACACAAGATCTCATTTCAGGTTATGGTAATAAAGATGATTTTGATAATAACAACGAAGAAAATAATTATATAAATGATAATACAAACAAATTTGGAAGAATTGCATAATAATAATATAATTATGATAATTAATTATTGCAGATATTAGATTGTTGAATATCAGTTAGGCAACTTATTATGCAGGGGATTATTTGCGGTTGCGTCCATAAATTTTTAAAGAAAATGTTTTATCTTATAAAGTCCATTACTACCATCTAAGATTATTAGATATAGATATATATAGATGTATTAATTACATTTATTTTGTAGATAAACCCATCTATTAGCCAATGGGAATCCATAAAATAGCCGCCACCACGGTAATAGTCCCTTAGATAGCTTAACCAGAAGATTACTACCTTTTGGTTAAACTATCTAAGAGATTTAATAATCTCTTATATATAAATACCCGTACCGGTGGTAATCCACCGGTACGGGTATTTTATGCATTCTGATTGTCTGGTGGATGGGTGTATCTATAAGATAAATTTAACTTTATTTAGGTCCATTACTACCATCTTTTAGTTAAATTTATCTTATAGATAAACCCATACACTAGCCTATCAGAATGCGTAAAATAGCCGTAACTACGGCAACAATCTCTTAGATAGCTTAACCAGAAGGTGGTAGTAACGAGCCTTAGGCCCATTACTACCATCTGTTAGTTAAAGTTATTTTATAGATAAACCCATCTACTAGCCAATCAGAACGCGTAAAATAGCCGTAACCATGGTAATAATCCCTTAGATAGTTTAACTAGAAAATGGTAGTAACGAGCCTTATTTAGATAAATTTAACTTTATTTAGTTAAAGTTATTTTATAGATAAACCCATCTACCAGCCTATCAGAGCGCGTAAAATAGCCGTAACCATGGTAACAATCTCTTAGATAGTTTAACTAGAAGATGGTAGTAACGAGCGAGCCTAAGGTCCATTGCTACCATCTTTTAGTTAAAAATTTATCTTATAGATAAATCCATCTACAAGCCAATAAGAGCACGTGAAATAGCCGTAACCGTGGTAACAATCCCTTAGATAGTTTAACCAGAAGATGGTAGTAACGGGCCTTAGGCATAGTTAAAGTTATAGTTAGAGCTATCTAAAAGATAACGTAAAAATCGATTACTACCACTGCATTTATCTCACAGTTAACGTTACCTGAAAGATAACTTTTGTGTTAACCATAACCAGTGAATTCGGTTCGGGTTAAGTCGGTATCTCATAGATAAAAGAAGAAATCTAACCTCACAAATCGCCTGGTGGTATAACGGTATGCGTGGTTTTTCAGTGAAATATTACAAAATTACAAAAATGGATAATTTTATGGATGCTGGCGATGAAGAAAATATTTTCGAGGACATAAATGAATTATTTCTAGGGCTGGGTTAAAGAATCGATGTATCGATATGTATCGAGACGGCAATGCATGTCGAATGGCCGATACGCACATCACTGTAATATCGATACATCGCCACATTAGTACATTGATACAAAGAAAATATCGATATCGATATAAAGAAAACATCGATATATCGAAACAAAAGCAATTATACAATTTAGACTTAAATTCAACTAAAGTATAAATAATTTTGAAGTTGTATCAAGTCTCCTAGAAGGATTCAAGTATTATGGAAGCATTTCAAGTATTTTGGGAGCAATAGAAATATTTTGGTAGAAAGTGTGGAACAACTTTAAGCCTTTTGGAAGCATTCTCTAGATCTCCAGGAGCAAAATCAAATCTTCTGGAACCATTTTAAGTCTTTTGGTAGCATTTCAAGTCTTCTAGAAGCAAGTGTCAAGTCTTCTGGAAGTTGTATCAAGTCTGCTAGAAGGATTCAAGTATTATGGAAGCATTTCAAGTATTTTGGGAGCAATAGAAATATTTTGGTAGAAAGTCTGGAACAATTTTAAGCCTTTTGGAAGCATTATCTAGATCTAAAGGAGCAAAATCAAATCTTCTGGAACTATTTTAAGTTTTTTGGTAGCATTTCAAGTCTTCTGGAAGCAAAATAAAGTCTTCTAGAAGCAAGTGTTAAGTCTTCTGGAAGTAGTATCAAGTTTTCTAGAAGGATTCAAGTATTATGGAAGCATTTCAAGTATTCTGGGAGCAATAGAAATATCTTGGTAGAATGTCTGGAACAATTTTAAGCCCTTTGGAAGCAGTATCTAGATCTCCAGGGACAAAATCAAATCTTCCGGAACGATTTTAAGCCTTTTGGTAGCATTTCAAGTCTTCTAGAAGCAAGTGTTAAGTCTTCTGGAAGTAGTATGAAGTCTCTGAGAAGCAGTATCAAGTCTCTGAGAAGCAGTATCAAGTCTTCTAGAAGCATTCATGTATTATGGTAGCAAAAAATATATGCGTAAATTTATTTCATAAGCAACAAATATTATTGAATTCAAAAAGATCTTAATATCTCAAAATTAATCAATTTGAGTTGATACAAAATAAGAACAAATTTAAATTGATTGGAAGATGAAGTTTATTAATACAACTTGTGATTTTAACACAAACTTAGTTTAACTAGAAGATGGCAGTAACGAGCCTAAGGTCCATTGCTACCATCTTTTAGTTAAATTTATCTTATAGATAAATCCATCTACAAGCCAATAAGAGCGCGTGAAATAGCCGTAACCGTGGTAACAATCCCTTAGATAGTTTAACCAGAAGATGGTAGTAACGAGCTTAAGGCCCGTTATTACCACTCATAGTTAAAGTTATAGTTAGCGCTATCTAAAAGATAACGTAAAAATCGATTACTACCACTGCATTTATCTCACAGTTAACGTTACCTGAAAGATAACTTTTGTGTTAACCATAACCAGTGAATTCGGTTCGG
Organism: Onthophagus sagittarius; assembly: GCA_036711965.1. Taxonomy (NCBI): domain Eukaryota; kingdom Metazoa; phylum Arthropoda; class Insecta; order Coleoptera; family Scarabaeidae; genus Onthophagus; species Onthophagus sagittarius. The sequence goes on along the minus strand of JASERS010000010.1, from coordinate 15,455,575 downwards.
GTTAAGTCGGTATTTCATAGATAAAAGAAGAAATCTAACCTCACAAATCGCCTGGTGGTATAACGGTATGCGTGGTTTTTCAGTGAAATATTTCAAAATTACAAAAATGGATAATTTTATGGATGCTGGCGATGAAGAAAATATTTTCGAGGACATAAATGAATTATTTCTAGGGCTGGGTTAAAGAATCGATGTATCGATATGTATCGAGACGGCAATGCATGTCGAATGGCCGATACGCACATCACTGTAATATCGATACATCGCCACATTAGTACATTGATACAAAGAAAATATCGATATCGATATGAAGAAAACATCGATATATCGATACAAAAGCAATTATACAATTTAGACTTAAATTCAACTAAAGTATAAATAATTTTTTTAACTTTTATGTTCTTCATAGTTTCTTTTTATTAACTGTCGATCTAAATATCGATATGATTACTACCATCTAAGATTATTAGATATAGATATATATAGATGTATTAATTACATTTATTTTGTAGATAAACCCATCTATTAGCCAATGGGAATCCATAAAATAGCCGCCACCATGGTAATAGTCCCTTAGATAGCTTAACCAGAAGATTACTACCTTTTGATTAAGGCCCGTTACTACCATCTTTTAGTTAAAGTTATCTTATAGATAAACCCATCTACTAGCCAATCAGAGCGCGTAAAATAGCCGTCACCATGGTAGTAGTCTCTTAGATAGTTTAACTAGAAGATGGTAGTAACGAGCCTAAACTATCTAAGGGATTATTACTACCGGTACGGGTATTTTATGCATTCTGATTGTCTGGTGGGTGGGTGTATCTATAAGATAAATTTAACTTTATTTACTTAGATAAATTTAACTTTATTTACTTAGATAAATTTAACTTTATTTTGTTAAAGTTATTTTATAGATAAACCCATCTACCAGCCAATCAGAGCGCGTAAAATAGCCGTAACCATGGTAACAATCTCTTAGATAGTTTAACTAGAAGATGGCAGTAACGAGCCTAAGGTCCATTACTACCATCTTTTAGTTAAACTTATCTTATAGATAAACTCATCCACTAGCCAATCATAATGCGTGAAATAGCTGTAACTATGGTAACAATCTCTTAGATAGCTTAACCGGAAGATGGTAGTAACGAGCCTAAGGCTCGTTACTACCATCTTTTAGTTAAATTTATCTTATAGATAAACCCATCGATTAGCCAATCAGAGAACGTAAAATAGTCGTAACCATGGCAATAATCCCTTAGATAGTTTAACCACAAGATGGTAGGAACGAGCCTAAGGCCCGTTACTACCACTCATAGTTAAAGTTGTAGTTAGCGCTATCTAAAAGATAACGTAAAAATCGATTACTACCACTGCATTTATCTCACAGTTAACGTTACCTGAAAGATAACTTTTGTGTTAACCATAACCAGTGAATTCGGTTCGGGTTAAGTCGGTATCTCATAAATAAAAGAAGAAATAGTGAAAAACTACAGTGAAATATTACAAAAATGGATAATTTTATGGATGCTGGCGATGAAGAAAATATTTTCGAGGACATAAAAGAATTATTTCTAGGGCTGGGTTAAAGTATCGATGTATAATAATAATAATAACACATTTATTGCCTCAAAAAAAAAAGAAATTACAAAAAGAAAAGTATACATTAGCAACATATAAACATCAAGACAAAAGGATCAATTTATCGCTGTAAGCGATATCTTCCAAGAGACCCAACTACTACTGTGTATAAAATTAAACTCAAAGATTATGGCTAGCTGCTGTAATATGATATCCTTTGCAGGATTAGAAATGGAGCAAACATCAATTATCATCATACAGGATAAACAACAAACACAAAGAAGTGAAGAAGACGGTTGGGGAGTAAGAAGATGGCATATCAATAAATTTTGAAAAGACACAAAACTTGTTGCATTGCGAATAGCGACAGGTAGATCAGTCCATAACGCAATCGGAAACATTAAGGTAGTATCAGAACTGGATCGGGTGGACAAACCATGCGACGACAAAAACTTAAATGAGTCAGATAAATATGCAGGAGTGCAGCTCTGCAGAACCTTGTACAAAGTAGAGAGTATCCGAAAAGACCTGCGATTCTGCAGAGTAAGCATCTGCAAATAATTACGATACGGCGTTATGTGCTGAAACCTCCCCAGATCAAAGATGTAACGAATACAATTATTCTGAAGTCTCTCCAGTTTATTCTGGAGAGTTAAAGAAAGATTAGGATATACCACATCACCATAATCAATATGAGGCAAGATAAGAGAGTAACAAAGGTTGCGACGAACAACAGGCGGGAGGAAACACCGAAGTTTTCTCAAAGTGTGGAAGCAATAGTAAACCCTTTTACAAACACTCTGTACCTGAGGTCTCCAGGACAGTGTCGAATCCATAATCAAACCAAGATTCTTAACAGTGTCCGAAAACTGAATAACGTTGCCATCAAGCATCACTTGAAGGGAAGAGTGAAAGTTCATCTTTGTTAGTAGAGGGTGAGTGCCAAAAGCAATGGCTTGCGTTTTCGACGGATTTAATTTAAGCCCATAACGATTAGACCATTCAAGAATACTGGCAAGATCATTATTAAGACGAAGAACAGCATCTTCAAGGTTATCAATAGGTGTTGAAGTGTAAATTTGAAGGTCATCAGCATACAAATGATAATTACATGAAATATTATCCGTAATACCATTTATAAAAATCGAAAAGAGTAAGGGTCCTAAAACACTGCCCTGGGGAACCCCACATTAAATTCCATAACTGGAAGAGAGCTCAGAACCAACACGCACATATAAAGATCGAAAGGAAAGATATTATTGGAACCAGGATAAACAAGAGGAGGAACATCCAATAGAAGTAAGTAAGGATAATAAAATAGTATGGTCAACAGAGTCAAAGGCCTTACTAAAATCCAGAAGAACCAGTAAAGAAACACAACTTTCGTCGCAAGCAGATCTAACGTCATCGGTAATTTTAACAAGAGCTGTAGTTGTGCTATGTCCTTTACGGAAACCAGATTGCATCTTATTGATTAATTTAAATTCCTCTAAATATCTGGTAATTTGTAAATAAGCTAAACGTTCAATTGCCTTTGACAATGTAGATAAAATGGAAATGGGACGATAGTCACTAATATGAGAGGGATATCTAGTTTTAGGGATAGGAATCACATTAGCAATCCTCCAGTTTGAGGGAAATATAGACCGTTCAAAAGAAAAATTGAAAATATGGATTAATGGTGTAATAATAACATCTAATATTGGTAACAGCATTTTAAGGTCAATTCCATCCGCCCCCACATTAGTAGATTTAGTGTATAACAAGGCGTCACATACTTCAGAAGCTGTGATTAAGTTAAAAGAAAACGAACAGGAGTTGGATGATGCAGAAATATCAGCAATAGTGCTAGCTCTTGCTGTATTATCAATAACCAAGGGAGGCTCAGCAAAACTTTTAGCCAACGTTTCACAATCAAAAGTAGTCTTATCGGCGGGAGGTTCGATCACTCCAAAAGATCGCATGGTTTTCCAAAAAGTTTTAGGGGTGGTACAAGATAATATATCGATGTGTATCGAGACAGCAGTGAGTGTCGAATAGCCGATACGCACATCACTGTAATATCTGTATATTGCCACATTAGTACATTGATACAAAGAAAATATCGATATCGATATGAAGAAAACATCGATATATCGATACAAAAACAATTATGCAATTTAGACTTAAATTAAACTAAAGTATAAATATTTTTTTTAACTTTTATGTTCTTCATAGTTTCTTTTTATTAACTGTCGATCTAAATATCGATACGAGATCGATATGAGTATCGATACAATATCGATATATGTATATTTCCGATATATCGATACAATGTGTGTATAGAATATCGATGCGCTTCATGCTGTATCGCACACCCCTAATTATTTCCTATACGAAGTGAAACAATAATACGAAGACGATTAAATCATTTAAATAAACATTCAGATGGGGAATTGATGAAAAGATTTCGTATTTCCAATGAGACTTTTCATTTTCTTCTCCATGAAATAGAGCTATTAAACCGCCATCCATGACGCGTCAATTCTTTTATTTTCTATAACATTTTTTTATTATTTTTATTATTAAATCGATCAATATTTCCATTTCCTTTTTGGAATAATTCGCAGTTCTTTTTTCTTATCGTTTTCCGTTTTCTATGTTCGAACGGTACACAAAATAAGAAGAATGACAGAAATTATAAACGCTCGATTTATGATGATCGAGATTAGAATATTAGGCCTTTTGACTGTATGGTCACCAACTTAAAAAATCACCCCAAATAAAATCACTAGATTCTTTTGATATCTTAAGGATATCCTACCTATGAGATAACTTGAAGTGGTAGTACCGCCGAGTCCGTAATCTATTAGTTTAGCGTTATCTTATAGTCAGCTTATCTAATAGATGTCAACGATTTGGTAGGAATGGGCCTAAGGTCCATTGCTACCATCTTTTAGTCAAATTTATCTTATAGATAAATTTTCCCAGATATAACCGTTTGGTTAAATAAAAGATGGGAAGCTGCGAATTATTATATTAGCCAATTTATGTCTGGACATGGATGCTTTAAAGTATATCTGTATAAATACAAAAAGGCAGAAGATGAGAATTGTATGTATTGCGAAGAAAGAGACGACGTGGAACACACATTCTTAGATGCCCCAAATGGAGAAAAGATAGAGAGCAGACTGCCTCAAGTTACACCAGGAAATAATACCCACAAGTATTGTGATAGTGATGCTGACAGACGAGGAGAACTGAAAGGTGATGGAGAACTTTATGAGGAAGGTGATTACCGCAAAGGAGAGAGACGAGCGGGCAGGAGTTGCATCATCGCAAGAATGAGGAATTGGCAAGAGACAGGACAGAAGAACGGGACATAAGAGACACAAGGAGGTTTCGAGCTGGAGAAGAAGAATGAGGGGGCGAGGGAAGTTTTCGTACACCTCTTCCCCACGCCTGGGTATGGCAGGTAATATAGGTGATTAGCAAAAAGTAATGATTTAATTTTAATTATATGGGAGATGGCCTGTTTCTCCGGTTAGTACGAAGGTCTATGGATGATGGAGAGAATACTACTAACATGAAGCGGAAGAAGAGGATAGCGAGGGATGAAGACGAGGAAAGGGGTTTTTCTGGGTCGGGATATTTAACCCCAACCCCACAGTATCCGGCCGCTCAAGACCTCCAGGCCGGATGTCTGTTTTACAGATTTTCCCCGACCTCGTTAAAAAATAAAAAAAAGGATGGATGTAACAATGCAGAGCAAAAACCTCCAAAATAATTATTTAATAAGAAAGAATGCTGATATTCATCATAAAGAGATTCTTTACAAAATTTACTCCACAACAAAGAGTCATTTAACGTTCATATCATAAAAAAAAAATTATTCATATCAGATAAACAAAAATAACATGTTTTATAACCTTTAACCCGAAAAGATAATGCTAGTATAAATTAAATTTAAAATTTTAGTTTGAATTGCATTTAGACGAGACAGTTCGAAAACTCCAAATAAAAAAGGTCTAAAATATGGATAAAAATATTTTAAAAGGTCCCAATTATCACATGGAAATACCTAAAGAATCTTTAGGAAGGCTTTTCTACAACAGTTTAAAAAAATATGAAGATAAAACTATATTTGTAAGTAAATATTAATTTTTTTTTGATAAAATTTATTAATTTCAATTAGCTCGACGAATTTACTGGTGAATCGATTACAAATAAAAAAATCTTAGAGATCACATCCCAATTATGCGGAGTTTTTAGAAATTTAAACTTAAAAGAAGGAGATTTAATCGGAATTTACAGCGAGAACAGCATTTATTATTTTATACCGATGATTGCGGCTTCTTTTTTAGGGATAACCACCGTTCCCATAAGCAATTATTACTTGGAAGGTAATAAATAAATAACGAATTGGAATTAATACAAAAAAAATAATTTTTAGCTGAATTAACGCACGCTTTAAACTTAACCAAGCCTTCGATTTTATTCTGTTCGAAAGAAAAGAGTAAAACCTTTTCAAAGATTCGTGAAAAATTTGAATTCGTTAAACATATAGTCGTGATGGATTTGGACAATTTTAATATATTCCTTGAGAAAAACGGGGGAGAAAATGGGGTTGTATCAATAAAAGAAGTAAATTGCGAAGAAAACGTGGCTTTGATTTTATTTTCTTCTGGGACTACTGGTTTGCCAAAAGGAGTTATGATAACCCAAAAGAATTTTATTTGCCGAACAGTTCATTGTCGGTAAATATTAAATTTGCTTCGACTCATCAAATGCAATCATAAAATTGTAAAAATATTATTTGGGCGATTGCATTTGACGAATCTTGTTATTGTTTTAGATTTAAAACAATTCTTTTGCAGTGACCCAAAATTAAAATATTTTGAGCCAAAAGATGTGATTTTAGGAATTCTTCCTTTTTTCCACGCTTCCGGATTAATGAGTTATACGGTTTCTTCAATCCTACTCGGACATACATTGAGGGTTTTTTCAAAATTCGATCCGATTTTATATTTGGAGTCGATCCAAAAATACAAATTAACCCAACTTCAAATTGTCCCATCAATAACAGTCTTTTTAGCCACAAATCCAATCGTGGACAAATACGATTTATCCCATTTAGAAGACATTATGACCGGGGGATCCCCTTTAAGCGAAAACGTCGAAAAACGACTTATGGATCGGTTAAAAATTAAGTGTATCAGACAAGTTTATGGGATGACCGAGACGACTTTGAATATAACTTGCGTTCCGGTGGGGTTATGGAAAGAAGGATCCGTTGGAAAATTAGTCCCTGGAATGATGGCGGGGATAAGAGACCCGGAATCCGGAAAATTTTTGGGTTCTTATAAAGTCGGCGAAGTCGTCGTTAAAGGCGATTTAGTTATGAAAGGATATTTTCAAAATCCAACCGCTAATAACGAAGTTTTCTTGGAAAACGGATTTTTAAAAACTGGAGATTTAGGTTATTTCGACGATGAAGGAAATTTCTTCATCGTCGATCGATTAAAAGAATTAATCAAATACAAATCGTTTCAAGTCGCCCCCGCCGAAATCGAAGGATTATTATTAAAAAATCAAAAAATTTTAGACGCTGGAGTCGTTGGGGTGCCGGACGAAGAAGCTGGAGAACTTCCGTTCGCGTTCGTCGTTAAAAAAGCTCAAGATTTAAGCGAAGAAGAAGTTATCAAATACGTTTCTGATCATGTTTCACATCAAAAAAGATTGAGAGGGGGAGTTAAATTCGTTGAAGCAATCCCGAAAAATGCTAGCGGGAAGATTTTAAGGAGAGAATTGAGGAAAATGGTTGGAAGTAGTCCTAAATCAAAATTATAAGAATGAAATTAAATTTTTGTCTTATTACTTAGTTTTTTTTTATTACTTATAGGTAGTTGGTGAGAAAATGACAGGTAATGAATTGTTAAAAAGATGTTTGTTAAAAAAGTTCTAAATAAAATTCTAAATAAAAATCTAACAAGCGGTTCAATTCGTTGTGTATTTGAAAACAATCGGACATATTAAGTAATGATAATTCAAAAGATTTTATTGCATTACTTGATATAAGAAATAGGATTTGAGGAACGGACGACGAGTTAGGCCGCTTTTTGCAACATAGCCTTGTATTTTTTGAAGAAACAGAGAGACAATTTCGAAGACACTTAACAGGCAATAACTAAATAGGTTTAAGATAAAATAGAAAGATTACAAAAATACTCTGATACCGATAATAGACGTGTTCCCGAATGTTCCTGAAGATGATTTAATTAAAATCGAAATCGGTTGAACGAAAATAGTTTTTACATACCAATCTTTAAATAAAGTACAAAAAAAGACAACAAACATTTTATTACAAAAAAGATGGAAGAAAGAAACAAACTTAACAATATTTTTTGAATGTCTTCAAAAACACGGCTAATCCCAACCCAACCCAACCCTGAATGTTTGAATTCAAGTAAAACTAGAAATAGAATCAAAAATTAGAACCAAACGCAACTCATCCTGTATATTTCAGTTGAATTTAAGCTTAAAAGAAGGTGATTTAATTAGAATTTACAGCGAGAATAGCATTTATTATTTTATACCGATGATTGCGGCTTCTTTTTTAGGGATACCAACCTTTTCTTTAAGCAATTATTACTTGGAATGTAATAAATAAATAACAAATTGAAGTTAATGCAAAAAAAGCAAAATTTTAGCAAAATTAACGCACGCTTTAACTCTTTGATTATTGGTGGATGGTTTAATGTAAACCTCGAATTTTGACCTTTGTGACCAAGTCAAGTTACTAAGATGATGGCTGTCGATCTTGATTACTCTGAGAAAGAAATGCAACAAGAAGAGAATGAAAAGTAAGATACAAACAGCGAAATGGATATTCCTCTAAGTGATATAAAACGATGTCTTGCTCAAAAAAGGAACAGGAAAGACAAATTTTTAGAAAATATCACACTTATTTTTAAATAGACACACATTCCATTTACAAATAACTCAGGTGATGCACAATTCATAATTGATTTGGACCATTCTTCTCTTGGAGAGCTATTTGGTCAGTTTTTCACTGACGATTTTAATTTAATTATATTTCAGACAAATTTGTATGCGTTTCAAAGATATGGTGACAATTTCAAGCTCACTAATAAAACAGAAATGAAAACTTTTATAGGAATAAATTTATTGATGGGAGTAAAAAAGCTTCCTAGTTATCGAGATTTTTCGTCTTCAGACAAATATTTACACGACACATTTGTTTCTTCTCTTATGCCAGTAAAACGGTTCAGTTGGAATACATTTAAATGACAACTTAGATGTGCCAATTCGTGGAAATTCAAATTACGATAAGTTGTATACAGTCCCTTGATAAACCTCTCCTTCCAAAAATGTTGCAATCGACGAATCCATGATCAAATTTAAAGGGAGCAATACATGCTTAAAAAAGCGATTAAAAGAGGCTACAAGGTGTCGATGATGGCAGATGAAAGTGGTTATTGCTTAAAATTTGATATCTATACTCGAAAGAACGAAGATTCCACAGAGGTGGGTCTAGGAAGCAGCGTCATAAAAAATCTGTGTAAAGGTTTAGAAAATAGAGGCCATCATGTGTACTTTGATAATTTCTTTACTTCACCCAAACTGATGGAAAAGCTTCAGGAGAAACATATTTATGCATTTGGCATTGTAAACGCTACTAGAAAACTAATGCCTTAATTTCGCCCAGACAAAGAATTAAAAAGGGGAGATTTTGACTACTCTATTAACAGTAAAGGACTGGTCGCGGTCAAGTGGAAAAATAAAAGAAGTGTGTGCTTATTGTCTAACTACCACCACCACGAAGATGTGTTAGAAATAAAGAGGAGGAATGAACTTTGTCGACCAAATTCTTTGTCGAAAAAGTTTGACCAAAATAAAGCTAAATCGAAAAATGCATACGTTGTGAATGCTTTCATCCTATACAAAAATCTGATTTGCCTAAAATATCTATCAAAGACTTCAGGTTATTACTCTTAGATAGTCTGATAAATGTACCTATTAAAAAACGAAAATCATCAGGACTTCTTGTACAAATAAAAAAACACAAATCAAAGGTACCAAAAACAATAAGACTTCAAAATTCAGAGCATAAATCTATTTGAGCCACCAGAAGACGTTGTGCACTTTGCAGCACGAAGAAGATTTATGTTCGATCTAACTGGTAGTACTCGGTGTGTAAAGTGGCACTTTGTTTAAACAAAAATAAAAATTGCTTTTAATAATACAATTCCGGCTAAAGTGTTTATTATGGGCGGTGGTACATTGTATGAACAGAATCTTAATTTTTCGTAAATACATAAATTTTTCGAATTAAAAAAAAAATATCTTGATTTAGGCGATTGCATTTGATGACAACCCAACCCAACCCAACCCTGAATGTTTGAATTGAAGTAAAATTAAAAATAGAATCATTCAAGTTTAGCCGTCTTTATAAATGTATGTCTTCTGGACTTAGATGTAATGATATAAAACTAGAACTAACACTAGATCTAGAAGTTGAAAGATTCAAGTTTAGCTGTGCGTCTGAAGAAGAGGTGTTGTTTATAACTATCAGTGCGATTCCTATTAAATAACTGTAATTGTTTTGCCTTGTTATGTGATATTTGAACTGGTAAGTCTAGATATTTTTAAGTTGAGCTCTTCCCGAAATACATGATGTTTATGTTTTAGTTGCGGCAATATGGTTAAGCCTAAAAGTGAAGTTTGGAGATACTACGATCTTAAAGATAAAGACGACTATTTCTGTAAATATTGTAAAACCTCCTTTAAAAGAAATGCTACCAGACAATTCCAACATTTGCTAAAATGGGTCAAAATACCTGAAAATGTAGTACAAATCCTTAAAAAAAGAAATTGCCTATAATAAATGTTTCTAGTATAACAATAACACCACGCCAAGTTCAACCGAGGTATTAAAAGATAGTGATGATACTGATACTACCTCTCAGTAGGAGCAGGAAGAATCTTTAGACTTAGTTATTGCTCCACTAGTCAGGCCTGTGCCTTCATCAGCTAGTTCTTCACTTTCAAGTACTTCTAAATCAAATGATACAATTTCTTGATATTTTGATAACATGTTCTCTCAAGGAAACAATATGATTGATGAAATACTCGCAAAGGCTATTTATGTCTCAGGAGTCCCCTCAGATATTTGCTAGTTGTCTGTTAATAGTTGTCAAATCCACTTCTCAAATCCGAATACACTAGAGTAAAAACTGCACTTTCTTCAAAAATTAGTAAAAGACCTATCTTAAGCCTACAAATGGATGGATGGTCAAATTACAGAAATGACTCTATATCTAATTTTGTTATTAATACAGCTCTTCCGGTATTTTACAAATCAATACACACCGAAAATAACAGACATTTAGAAACACTTTTAGCCTCAGAAATTGAAAAAAGAATTAGAGTTCTGACAACGGAGCTAACATAAAAAAGGCTCATGAGATAGTTATTTGCCACGATCTAAACCTTCTTGAAGTCTTCGTTGAAGACTTCTTGAAATTAGACCATTTTTCCAATTTTAAAAAGATCATAATTTCAATTGTGGTCTAAGCTAAAAAAAACGTAGGTTTTACATGTAACTTTTGAAAAAATCCGGTTGGGCAAAATGGGGTGATATTTAATACATTGTATTAAAATACATCTCGTCGAAATGATGTCATTATGATCAGTTTCTGAAGAAGGTTGCAATGTGGCATCGCAAACTTCAACCATATTTTCAAAAGAAGTACGGTAAGAACCGATAACTTCTATATCGAGTATTAGTCCTAGTAATAGTTCAAGTGATGTTGTATAAAATAGCTTAAAGATGTTTGGACCGACTACGAACAAAATACTCCAAAAAAATTCATCTCGAGAAGTAGCAAATATATTTTCCAAAATCATAAATATACAGATCGGTGAATCAATGCCGGAAGTAGCTACACGATCATTAAATAAAAACGACTTGGTGAAACTTTTTGGATTAAGAAACCTACATAATTACTGGAAATGATATCCCATCATTAAAACTAACTATTGCAACAATGTATCTTTTAATAAAAGTTTTTAGAAATATAATTGCAATCCCGATTAACTTTAACGACGTTTTGCTGATTTATGTAAACAATCAAATTGACCCAAGAACTGGTTTTACAACTAAAAAGATGATATAAATCGAATTCCAAATTGTAGATTTTAGTGTATTTACTAACTACAAATCTAAATCACCAAATAAAATAGAAGAAAAGTATGGAGAATATTTTGAAAGGTCCTGATTATTATACAGAAATACCTAAAGAATCTTTAGGAAGGCTTTTTTATAACGGTTTAATAAAATATCAGGATAAAACTATATTTGTAAGTAAATATTAATTTTTTTTTATAAAATTTATTAATTTCAATTAGCTCGACGAATTTACGGGTGAATCGATTACAAATAAAAAAATCTTAGAAATCACAACCCAATTGTGCGGAGTTTTTGAAAATTTAGGTTTGAAAGAAGGCGATTTAATCGGAATTTACAGCGAGAACAGCATATATTATTTTATACCGATGATTGCGGCTTCTTTTTTAGGGATAACAACCGTTCCTATAAGCAGTTATTACTTGGAAGGTAATAAATAAATAAGAAATTGAAATTAATATAAAAATGCGAAATTTTAGCTGAATTAACGCACGCTTTAAACTTAACCAAGCCTTCGATTTTATTCTGTTCGAAAGAAAAGAGTAAAACCTTTTCAAAGATTCGTGAAAATTTTGAATTCGTTAAACATATAGTCGTGATGGATTTGGACAATTTTAATATATTTCTTGAGAAAAACGGAGGAGAAAATGGGGTTGTATCAATAAAAGAAGTAAATTGCGAAGAAAACGTGGCTTTGATTTTATTTTCTTCTGGAACTACTGGTTTGCCAAAAGGAGTTATGATAACTCAAAAAAATTTTATTTGCCGAACAGTTCATTGCCGGTAAATATTAAATTTTCTCCGACTCATCAAATGCAATCATAAAATTGTAAAAATATCTTGTTTTGAGCGATTGCATTTGATGAATCTTGTTATTGTTTTAGACTTAAAAGCAATTCTTTTGCAGTGACCCAAAATTAAAATATTTCGAACCAAAAGATGTGATCTTAGGAATTCTCCCTTTTTTCCACGTTTCCGGATTAATGAGTTATACGGTTTCTTCAATCCTACTCGGACATACATTGAGGGTGTTTTCAAAATTCGATCCGATTTTATATTTGGAGTCGATCCAAAAATACAAATTAACCCAACTTCAAATTGTCCCATCAATAACAGTCTTTTTAGCCACAAATCCAATCGTGGACAAATACGATTTATCCCACTTAGAAGACATTATGACTGGGGGATCCCCTTTAAGCGAAAACGTCGAAAAACGACTTATGGATCGATTCAAAATTAAGGGTATCAGGCAAATTTATGGGATGACCGAGACGACTTTGAATGTAACTTGCGTTCCGGTGGGGTTATGGAAAGAAGGATCCGTTGGAAAATTAGTCCCTGGAATGATGGCGGGGATAAGAGACCCGGAATCCGGAAAATTTTTGGGTTCTTATAAAGTCGGCGAAGTCGTCGTTAAAGGCGATTTAGTTATGAAAGGATATTTTCAAAATCCAACCGCTAATAACGAAGTTTTCTTGGAAAACGGATTTTTAAAAACTGGAGATTTAGGTTATTTCGACGATGAAGGAAATTTCTTCATCGTCGATCGACTAAAAGAATTAATCAAATACAAATCGTTTCAAGTCGCCCCCGCCGAAATCGAAGGATTATTATTAAAAAATCAAAAAATTTTAGACGCTGGAGTCGTTGGGGTGCCGGACGAAGAAGCTGGAGAATTTCCGTTCGCGTTCGTCGTTAAAAAAGCTCAAGATTTAAGCGAAGAAGAAGTTATCAAATACGTTTCTGATCATGTTTCGCATCAAAAAAGATTGAGAGGGGGAGTTAAATTCGTTGAAGCAATCCCGAAAAATGCTAGCGGGAAGATTTTAAGGAGAGAATTGAGGAGAATGATTGGAAGTAGCCCTAAATCAAAATTATAAGAATGAAATTAAATTTTTGTCTTATTACTTAGTTTTTTTTTATTACTTATAGGTAGTTGGTGAGGAAATGACAGGTAATGAATTGTTAAAAAGATGTTTGTTAAAAAAATTCTAAATAAAATTCTAAATAAAAATCTAACAAGCAGTTCAATTCGTTGTGTATTTGAAAACAATCGGACATATTAAGTAATGATAATTCAAAAGATTTTATTGCATTACTTGATATAAGAAATAGGATTTGAGGAACGGACGACGAGTTAGGCCGCTTTTTGCAACATAGCCTTGTATTTTTTGAAGAAACAGAGAGACAATTTCGAAGACACTTAACAGGCAATAACTAAATAGGTTTAAGATAAAATAGAAAGATTACAAAAATACTCTGATACCGATAATAGACGTGTTCCCGAATGTTCCTGAAGATGATTTAATTAAAATCGAAATCGGTTGAACGAAAATAGTTTTTACATACCAATCTTTAAATAAAGTACAAAAAAAGACAACAAACATTTTATTACAAAAAAGATGGAAGAAAGAAACAAACTTAACAATATTTTTTGAATGTCTTCAAAAACACGGCTAATCCCAACCCAACCCAACCCTGAATGTTTGAATTCAAGTAAAACTAGAAATAGAATCAAAAATTAGAACCAAACGCAACTCATCCTGTATATTTCAGTTGAATTTAAGCTTAAAAGAAGGTGATTTAATTAGAATTTACAGCGAGAATAGCATTTATTATTTTATACCGATGATTGCGGCTTCTTTTTTAGGGATACCAACCTTTTCTTTAAGCAATTATTACTTGGAATGTAATAAATAAATAACAAATTGAAGTTAATGCAAAAAAAGCAAAATTTTAGCAAAATTAACGCACGCTTTAACTCTTTGATTATTGGTGGATGGTTTAATGTAAACCTCGAATTTTGACCTTTGTGACCAAGTCAAGTTACTAAGATGATGGCTGTCGATCTTGATTACTCTGAGAAAGAAATGCAACAAGAAGAGAATGAAAAGTAAGACACAAATAGCGAAATGGATATTTCTCTAAGTGATATAAAACGATGTCTTGCTCAAAAAAGGAACAGGAAAGACAAATTTTTAGAAAATATTACACTTATTTTTAAATAGACACACATTCCATTTACAAATAACTCAGGTGATGCACAATTCATAATTGATTTGGACCATTCTTCTCTTGGAGAGCTATTTGGTCAGTTTTTCACTGACGATTTTAATTTAATTATATTTCAGACAAATTTGTATGCGTTTCAAAGATATGGTGACAATTTCAAGCTCACTAATAAAACAGAAATGAAAACTTTTATAGGAATAAATTTATTGATGGGAGTAAAAAAGCTTCCTAGTTATCGAGATTTTTCGTCTTCAGACAAATATTTACACGACACATTTGTTTCTTCTCTTATGCCAGTAAAACGGTTCAGTTGGAATACATTTAAATGACAACTTAGATGTGCCAATTCGTGGAAATTCAAATTACGATAAGTTGTATACAGTCCCTTGATAAACCTCTCCTTCCAAAAATGTTGCAATCGACGAATCCATGATCAAATTTAAAGGGAGCAATACATGCTTAAAAAAGCGATTAAAAGAGGCTACAAGGTGTCGATGATGGCAGATGAAAGTGGTTATTGCTTAAAATTTGATATCTATACTCGAAAGAACGAAGATTCCACAGAGGTGGGTCTAGGAAGCAGCGTCATAAAAAATCTGTGTAAAGGTTTAGAAAATAGAGGCCATCATGTGTACTTTGATAATTTCTTTACTTCACCCAAACTGATGGAAAAGCTTCAGGAGAAACATATTTATGCATTTGGCATTGTAAACGCTACTAGAAAACTAATGCCTTAATTTCGCCCAGACAAAGAATTAAAAAGGGGAGATTTTGACTACTCTATTAACAGTAAAGGACTGGTCGCGGTCAAGTGGAAAAATAAAAGAAGTGTGTGCTTATTGTCTAACTACCACCACCACGAAGATGTGTTAGAAATAAAGAGGAGGAATGAACTTTGTCGACCAAATTCTTTGTCGAAAAAGTTTGACCAAAATAAAGCTAAATCGAAAAATGCATACGTTGTGAATGCTTTCATCCTATACAAAAATCTGATTTGCCTAAAATATCTATCAAAGACTTCAGGTTATTACTCTTAGATAGTCTGATAAATGTACCTATTAAAAAACGAAAATCATCAGGACTTCTTGTACAAATAAAAAAACACAAATCAAAGGTACCAAAAACAATAAGACTTCAAAATTCAGAGCATAAATCTATTTGAGCCACCAGAAGACGTTGTGCACTTTGCAGCACGAAGAAGATTTATGTTCGATCTAACTGGTAGTACTCGGTGTGTAAAGTGGCACTTTGTTTAAACAAAAATAAAAATTGCTTTTAATAATACAATTCCGGCTAAAGTGTTTATTATGGGCGGTGGTACATTGTATGAACAGAATCTTAATTTTTCGTAAATACATAAATTTTTCGAATTAAAAAAAAAATATCTTGATTTAGGCGATTGCATTTGATGACAACCCAACCCAACCCAACCCTGAATGTTTGAATTGAAGTAAAATTAAAAATAGAATCATTCAAGTTTAGCCGTCTTTATAAATGTATGTCTTCTGGACTTAGATGTAATGATATAAAACTAGAACTAACACTAGATCTAGAAGTTGAAAGATTCAAGTTTAGCTGTGCGTCTGAAGAAGAGGTGTTGTTTATAACTATCAGTGCGATTCCTATTAAATAACTGTAATTGTTTTGCCTTGTTATGTGATATTTGAACTGGTAAGTCTAGATATTTTTAAGTCGAGCTCTTCCCGAAATGCATGATGTTTATGTTTTAGTTGCGGCAATATGGTTAAGCCGAAAAGTGAAGTTTGGAGATACTACGATCTTAAAGATAAAGACGACTATTTCTGTGAATATTGTAAAACCTCCTTTAAAAGAAATGCTACCAGACAATTCCAACATTTGCTAAAATATGTCAAAATACCTGAAAATGTAGTACAAATCCTTAAAAAAAAGAAATTGCCTATAATAAATGTTTCTAGTATAACAATAACACCACGCCAAGTTCAACCGAGGTATTAAAAGATAGTGATGATACTGATACTACCTCTCAGTAGGAGCAGGAAGAATCTTTAGACTTAGTTATTGCCTCACTAGTCAGGCCTGTGCCTTCATCAGCTAATTCTTCATTTTCAAGTACTTCTAAATGAAATGATACAATTTCTTGATATTTTGATAACATGTTCTCTCAAGGAAACAATATGATTGATGAAATACTCGCAAAGGCTATTTATGTCTCAGGTGTCCCCTCAGATATTTGCTAGTTGTCTGTTACTAGTTGTCAAATCCACTTCCCGAATCCGAATACTCTAGAGTAAAAATTGCAGTTTCTTCAAAAATTAGTAAAACACCTATCTTAAGCCTACAAATGGATGGATGGTCAAATTACAGAAATGACTCTATATCTAATTTTGTTATTAATACACCTCTTCTGGTATTTTACAAATCAATACACACCGAAAATAACAGACATTTAGAAACATTTTTAGCCTCAGAAATTGAAGAAAGAATTAGAGTTCTGACAACGGAGCTAACATAAAAAAGGCTCATGAGATAGTTATTTGCCACGGTCTAAACCTTCTGGTTGAAGACTTCTTGAAATTAGACCATTTTTACAATTTTAAAAAGATCATAATTTCAATTGTGGCCTAAGCTAAAAAAACCGTAGGTTTTACATGTAACTTTTGAAAAAATCCGGTTGGGCAAAATGGGGTGATATTTAATACATTGTATTAAAATACATCTCGTCGAAATGATGTCATTATGATCAGTTTCTGAAGAAGGTTGCAATGTGGCATCGCAAACTTTAACCATATTTTCAAAAGAAGTACGGTAAGAACCGATAACTTCTATATCGAGTATTAGTCCTGGTAATAGTTCAAGTGATGTTGTATAAAATAGCTTAAAGATGTTTGGACCGACTACGAACAAAATACTCCAAAAAAATTCATCTCGAGAAGTAGCAAATATATTTTCCAAAATCATAAATATACAGATCGGTGAATCGATGCCGGAAATAGCTACACGATCATTAAATAAAAACGACTTGGTGAAACTTTTTGGATTAAGAAACCTACATAATTACTGAAAATGATATCCCATCATTAAAACTAACTATTGCAACAATGTATCTTTTAATAAAAGTTTTTAGAAATATAATTGCAATCCCGATTAACTTTAACGACGTTTTGCTGATTTATGTAAACAATCAAATTGACCCAAGAACTGGTTTTACAACTAAAAAGATGATATAAATCGAATTCCAAATTGTAGATTTTAGTGTATTTACTAACTACAAATCTAAATCACCAAATAAAATAGAAGAAAAGTATGGAGAATATTTTGAAAGGTCCTGATTATTATACAGAAATACCTAAAGAATCTTTAGGAAGGCTTTTTTATAACGGTTTAATAAAATATCAGGATAAAACTATATTTGTAAGTAAATATTAATTTTTTTTTTTATAAAATTTATTAATTTCAATTAGCTCGACGAATTTACGGGTGAATCGATTACAAATGAAAAAATCTTAGAAATCACAACCCAATTGTGCGGAGTTTTTGAAAATTTAGGTTTGAAAGAAGGCGATTTAATCGGAATTTACAGCGAGAACAGTATATATTATTTTATACCAATGATTGCGGCTTCTTTTTTAGGGATAACAACCGTTCCTATAAGCAGTTATTACTTGGAAGGTAATAAATAAATAAGAAATTGAAATTAATGTAAAAATACGAAATTTTAGCTGAATTAACGCACGCTTTAAACTTAACCAAGCCTTCGATTTTATTCTGTTCGAAAGAAAAGAGTAAAACCTTTTCAAAGATTCGTGAAAATTTTGAATTCGTTAAACATATAGTCGTGATGGATTTGGACAATTTTAATATATTTCTTGAGAAAAACGGAGGAGAAAATGGGGTTGTATCAATAAAAGAAGTAAATTGCGAAGAAAACGTGGCTTTGATTTTATTTTCTTCTGGAACTACTGGTTTGCCAAAAGGAGTTATGATAACTCAAAAAAATTTTATTTGCCGAACAGTCCATTGCCGGTGAATATTAAATTTTCTCCGACTCATCAAATGCAATCATAAAATTGTAAAAATATCTTGTTTTGAGCGATTGCATTTGATGAATCTTGTTATTGTTTTAGACTTAAAAGCAATTCTTTTGCAGTGACCCAAAATTAAAATATTTCGAACCAAAAGATGTGATCTTAGGAATTTTCCCTTTTTTCCACGTTTCCGGATTAATGAGTTATACGGTTTCTTCAATCCTACTCGGACATACATTGAGGGTTTTTTCAAAATTCGACCCGATTTTATATTTGGAGTCGATCCAAAAATACAAATTAGCCCAACTTCTAATTGTCCCATCAATAACAGTCTTTTTAGCCACAAATCCAATCGTGGACAAATACGATTTATCCCACTTAGAAGACATTATGACTGGGGGATCCCCTTTAAGCGAAAACGTCGAAAAACGACTTATGGATCGATTAAAAATTAAGTGTATCAGACAAATTTATGGGATGACCGAGACGACTTTGAATGTAACTTGCGTTCCGGTGGGGTTATGGAAAGAAGGATCCGTTGGAAAATTAGTCCCTGGAATGATGGCGGGGATAAGAGACCCGGAATCCGGAAAATTTTTGGGTTCTCATGAAGTCGGCGAAGTCGTCGTTAAAGGCGATTTAGTTATGAAAGGATATTTTCAAAATCCAACCGCTAATAACGAAGTTTTCTTGGAAAACGGATTTTTAAAAACTGGAGATTTGGGTTATTTCGACGATGAAGGAAATTTCTTCATCGTCGATCGATTAAAAGAACTAATCAAATACAAATCGTTTCAAGTCGCCCCCGCCGAAATCGAAGGATTATTATTGAAAAATCAAAAAATTTTAGACGCTGGAGTCGTTGGGGTGCCGGACGAAGAAGCTGGAGAACTTCCGTTCGCGTTCGTCGTTAAAAAAGCTCAAGATTTAAGCGAAGAAGAAGTTATCAAATACGTTTCTGATCATGTTTCGCATCAAAAAAGATTGAGAGGGGGAGTTAAATTCGTTGAAGCAATCCCGAAAAATGCGAGCGGGAAGATTTTAAGGAGAGAATTGAGGAAAATGGTTGGAAATTGTCCTAAATCAATAATATAATAATCATTTAAACATAACAGTTTTTGTCTTATTACTTAGTTTTTTTATTACTAACAGTTAGTTGGTGCGGAAATAACAGGTAAAATGAATTGTCAATGATGAATCTTATGGAAGTTTGTTTAAAAAATTCAAAATAAAATTCTAACATTACTTGATATGAACTTTGTATTTTTTGAGTCTTCAAAAAAGACGGCTAAACCCAACCCACCCCAATCCAATCTTGTATGTTTAAATTGAAGTAAAACTAGAATTAGAATCATTCGAGTTTAGCCGTTTTGAGATATGTACGGTTAAGCCCGAATATTTCTGGTTCTGGAGTTAGATTTAATGATATAAAATTAGAATTAATACTAGACCTGGAAGTGGAAAGATTTGCGCCTCTGTGAAAATGATTCTTGTCACAATAAATTCAAAACATTCTTCCCTTTATCTTTACAATAAAACTAAGAATGTTGGTAGACTTGGTGTTTACTAAAGACTCTAATTGTACCCTTAAATTGTCCAGAGTCATCGCATGACACAAAAATGAATCTATCCTTATGAAACCTAAAAGCTTTAAAATCAGGTTTACCGATGAAGAGTAAAAAAGGTTGTTAAAAAGACCAACAAAAAGTATTTAAAAGTCTTTTAAAAATCATTCAAGAATTTTCCTTAAAAATTCTCGGCATACGCTTTTTTTTGAAATCGGTACAAAAAAATTGTTTGCGAAGAATATAAGAAGAAGATGTTTTCAAAAGGGAATTATAAAGGCATGAAAGTAGTATTGCAAGTCTGTTGCTATGCGCAAAATGGCCCGGACTCTCCGCGGGTTCTTTTTAAAGCCATACCAATGGTGGTCCTAAAGGCGAAACGCCAAGAAAAGTTGTTTCTCAACCTAATAATAAATAGCGAACAAAAAAATGCATTAAATCGAATTAAAAAATGAATAAAAATAATTTATGTGGAAGTACTTTGACCTTAAACCTTCCTCCTCTATACAAATAGAAAAGAACTCTCTATATAACCATCGTACCAGAAAATAATAATTACCAGACGTGTATGGACTTTAAAAGACAGGGTTTGGCGTCGTCGTCCACTCTATGTATACGTTCCAGCAAAAACTGGACGAGACTATGTCCTTAACAGTGTTGAAGATGAAAAACAGAGCCGTACTAAGGTTAAAAAAGATCTTTTTTAATTCCTCTCATCACCATAAATTTCCCATCATTACTAATCAAGAAAGCTTATTTATTTAATAAATATTTTTATAAAAATCGATTAAATCCCATCCTGAAAAAAGCTCCGATTGTCATCTCTCTTTCTCTTTCTCTCTCTCCTTGAAATGTCGACGGGATTCCTTTGGCGGGTTGATATAGAAAAAAAGAAGCTTTAAAAGCGCGTTTAATTGTGTCTTGGGTATCGCACGCAACTTCCGAGAAGGCGTCGTTGTAACGGGGGCCCATTTTTAAAATGGCGATGCCTTCTTTTAGCGTTGCCAACCGTTCTCTATCTCGTCCGGAATCCTATTAAAAAAACGTTTCAACGAACCGATAATGAGTTGGTACTACTTCGATTAGATGTTGTAAAAGGAAACGTTAAAAAAAATAAATGAGAAAAAATGTAATTTTTTTTGTATTTAAATTTGTTATTAATTTTTATTGATTGTTTCCCTTCTCCCAATGAAAGGATGTAATTACGAGAGTCGCAAGAAACGAGATATTTAAATAAATCGGCGATTACTATCTCGAAATTGCTACTCCCTTAAACAGGAAACGCTAATTAGAAAATGTATATTAAGTTTGTGGTCCGAGGTTCTAATTTTTCATTTTTTAACTCTTACATTGTAATATCTTAAAAAATTCTATTTAAATTTTTTTGATATATATCAAATGAAGTATCTAAAAGTGTCAAGAGTACGATTATTGGAATTAAATGAAATTAATTAAAGTAGTATGAGATTAAAGTAGTAGTCATCGTTAAAAAAATGTCTACAGATAGACGGCTAAACCCAACTCAACCCAACTACTTCAATTCAAATATACAGAGTTTCTAAATAAGTTTGTAAAATGCTCTGTTTCAGAAACTATTGCACCTCAGAGGGGACACTGAGTACCTGTATGGCGGGGACCATCTTACAGGTACTCAGTGTCCATGCATTTCTGTACCATTCATTTCATTGGAAAAATAGCCGACTCCCAGGAGTTGGTGCCCAAGGACTTTAGCCTTATTAGCACTTAGATTTAGGACGGCGCTGGTCGTCACCTACACGACAATATTTATATCAAACCCATCTTAAATCTTGAAAAAAAAATATGTGACTCACGGCGCCCGCGAATAATTGAGACGCAATTGTATATCAAAGATTTTCAAAGATTTTAGGGAGTGCTTTTAGAGAGACTAATGCTCCTTATCATCAAGAAAAAAAGCTGGGTTGCACTTGATTTTGTTAGATTGATTTGACCAAACTCAATATAGTTGAAGTTAACGCAATCCAACTCCGCCTAGTTCAACTTAGCTCAATCTATTGTAACCCAATCTAGCTCAAAACTTAATCCAGTTCAATCCAACCCAACTCAATCCAGTTCAATATAACGCAATCCATTTCAACATCCTTAATACCAAGAGAAAAATATTGGGTTAAACTGTATTGAGTTGGGTTGGGTTAAGCTGGATTGAGTTTTGGTGTAGATTGGGTTAATCTGAATTAAATTAGGATGATCTAGATTTCCTCTATGCCACCCCTGCATGGGAGAATACATTAAAGTACAAAAAGTACGTGAATATGCTTCGTACTATTGAAAGAAGGTTGCAACGGTAGCGGTTAGAGCTCTTGCATTTTGCCCACCTCTGGACCTATTAGTGTGGGAGAGAGCTAATAACTGGAAAAACAAAGGGAGCACGACTGCTGAAATGCGGAAGGAGATCTTGAAGAGATGGCAGGATAGATAGCGAGGAGATAAAGAACGGGCGTCTTTATCAAAGACGTGTCTGTGTGGATGAACAAAGGACCATCAACGATCTATTATGAACCCAGGCGATTACGGGGCACGGATCCTTCGGGAGCTATTTGAGGGAAATAAAAAGATTGAAGTCGGATATCTGCTAATTGGACTGTGGGTTATTGGATACGCCTGAGCACACATTCTTTAACTGTGCCATGTTTGAGATAGAGAAGAAACGGGTAGAGATGAATATGGGAATAGCTGTTAATATGGGTAACGTTGCAAACATTCTTACTACTGGAGGAAGAAGGAAGGAGATACTAATGAGTTTCCTGAGAATCACAATGGTAATGAAAAGCCAAGCTGAACAGCAATTGGTGTAAAGAAGAGGAGAGGAGAAGGGAATTTCTCCAATCTCCCAGCTCTTTCTATGTCTATTTAATGAAGTAATGCCTATACAATATGATGGACAGAGAAGCGAAGAAGACGAGGGGGTTTTTCCCCTTTCCCCAGCCCGGTTTGTATTAAGTTTAAGTATATTCCAAAAAATAATGGATTCCTATACCTGTTTAAGGATGGATCGGCACACTGCGATGGCTGGAGAGATGGAGAAAACAATGAAGGAGGTTCCAGCCTGAATGAGTGAGGTGCATGTTAAGGAAGAGGAGAAGTATCCGAGTCAATCAAACATATGGAAGAGAAGGGATTGTTTGGTATTTAAGTCTCTGATTAAATGTCCAACAGATGATTCCGAAGCAGGAGAAAGAGGATGATGTGGGATGATCTAGATGGGATGATCTAAATTGAGATGAGTTAAACTGGATTGAATTTAGATGTAAGTTGGGTTAAAATGAATAAAGTTGGGTTGATTTAGATTGAAATGAATTGAAATGGAGTAAGTTTTGAGTCAGATTTTGTTGAACAGGATTGGGTGAGAATGATTTAGACTAATTTGGATTGAGCTGGATTAAGTTTTTGGTCAACCTAACCCAACTAAATCCAACTCAACACTAATTTTTCTCTTAGTGCAAAAGCAATACAGTCCCTAGGGACAAAAACAATAAAATGCAAAAACATTAATGTCCTTAAAACTCTTGAAAACCAAATATCTGGATATCCTTTCAAATTGATTCTTAACCTATAGAACGTCTTTAAAAATCATGATAATTTTTTAGCAATATTAAATATTTCTAGACATGTTTGGAATTTGTAACCAATCCTCATAATCTTATTAAAAATTCTTTAAAAGTCGCAAAAATGCTGTAGAAATATTTGAGAAAGTTAAATATTCTTGGATATCATCGAAAATTCATTTATCACCCATGAAAATGCATTATAAAGTGTAATAATTTTCTGGGATATACTAAGAAACTTTTTGACAACATTATAAATTATTAGGAATTTTTGCAAATTTTGACAAATCTTTTAGAGCTTAACAAAGATTTTTTAGACGTGTCAAAATCCATGTACAAATCTTTAAGATAGCTAAATATTCTAGGTTATGCATGAAATCCACTTATTAAACCTAAATATTTTCGGGCATATTTAGAAATCTGTTTATCATTTATGGAAACCTTTCTTCAACAAAACTTCAGGAACTCAGCAAATATTCTTGGGAAATTTTCTGGAATATGCCAAGAAACATTGTAACAACATTATAAATCTATAGGAACTTTTGCAAATTTTGACAAATCCTTTGGAGCTTTACAAAGATTCTTTAGACTTGTCGAAATCCATGTACAAATCTTTAAGATAGCTAAATATTCTAGGATATGCTTAGAAACCTATTTATCATCCTTGAAAATGTTGATAATCTCATAGAAAGTTTTTGGTGATATTAAAAATTATCTAAATCTTATTAAAGATTTTTGGAAATTTTAAAAACTATTATCGATATCTCAACATAGCTAAATATGCTTGGATATCATCAGAAATCCGTTTATCATCAAAGAAGATCTTTTACAAATGTTGTTAATTTTCTAGAACCTTTTGGACAACATTTTGGCAATATTCAAAGTCTCTAGAGATGCTTGGAAATTCTTACAAATCCTCGGGAACTTAACAAAAATTCTTTGGAAGTCTCAAAAATGCTGAAAAAAGTTTCTTCCGTTTATCGTTCAATCCGTTTATCATCTATGGAAAGTTTTCTTTAACAAATCTTCAGGAACTCATTAAATCTCGAAAATGCTACGAAAATCTTTGAGATAGCTAAGTATTCTTGCATATTCTCAAAAATCCATTTACCATCTATGGAAATTTTTTAAAAATCTTGATCTTTTGGAAAACTTTTTGATAACTTTTTGACAAGATTTTGGCAACATTCAAAGTCCCTAGATATGTTTGGAAATTCTTACTAATCCTCGCGAACTTAACAAAAATTCTTTAAATGTCTCAAGAATATTGAAGAAACCTAAGCATTCTCGGACATATTTAGAAATCCGTTTATCATCTATGGAAAGTTTTCTTTAACAAATCTTCAGGAACTCATTAAATCTCGAAAATGCTACGAAAATCTTTGAGATAGCTAAGTATTCTTGCATATTCTCAAAAATCCATTTACCATCTATGGAAATTTTTTAAAAATCTTGATCTTTTGGAAAACTTTTTGATAACTTTTTGACAAGATTTTGGCAACATTCAAAGTCCCTAGATATGTTTGGAAATTCTTACTAATCCTCGCGAACTTAACAAAAATTCTTTAAATGTCTCAAGAATATTGAAGAAACCTAAGCATTCTCGGACATATTTAGAAATCCGTTTATCATCTATGGAAAGTTTTCTTTAACAAATCTTCAGGAACTCATTAAATCTCGAAAATGCTACAAAAATCTTTGAGATAGCTAAGTATTCTTGCATATTCTTAGAAATCCATTTACCATCTATCGAAATCTTTTAAAAATCTTGATAATCTTTTGGAAAACTTTTTGATAACTTTTTGACAAGATTTTGGCAACATTCAAAGTCCCTAAATATGTTTGGAAATTCTTACTAATCCTCGCGAACTTAACAAAAATTCTTTAAATGTCTCAAGAATATTGAAGAAACCTAAACATTCTCGGACATATTTAGAAATCCGTTTATCATCTATGGAAAGTTTTCTTTAACAAATCTTCAGGAACTCATTAAATCTCGAAAATGCTACAAAAATCTTTGAGATAGCTAAGTATTCTTGCATATTCTCAAAAATCCATTTACCATCTATGGAAATTTTTTAAAAATCTTGATCTTTTGGAAAACTTTTTGATAACTTTTTGACAATATTTTGGCAACATCCAAAGTCTCTTGATATGTTTGGAAATTCTTACTAATCCTCGCGAACTTAACAAAAATTCTTTAAATGTCTCAAGAATATTGAAGAAACCTAAACATTCTCGGACATATTTAGAAATCCGTTTATCATCTATGGAAAGTTTTCTTTAACAAATCTTCAGGAACTCATTAAATCTCGAAAATGCTACAAAAATCTTTGAGATAGCTAAGTATTCTTGCATATTCTTAGAAATCCATTTACTATCTATGGAAATCTTTTAAAAATCTTGATAATCTTTTGGAAAACTTTTTGATAACTTTTTGACAATATTTTGGCAACATCCAAAGTCTCTTGATATGTTTGGAAATTCTTACTAATCCTCGCGAACTTAACAAAAATTCTTTAAATGCCTCAAGAATATTGAAGAAACCTAAACATTCTCGGACATATTTAGAAATCCGTTTATCATCTATGGAATGTTTTCTTTAACAAATCTTCAGGAACTCATTAAATCTCGAAAATGCTATAAAAATCTTTGAGATAGCTAAGTATTCTTGCATATTCTCAAAAATCCATTTACCATCTATGGAAATTTTTTAAAAATCTTGATAATCTTTTGGAAAATTTTTTGATAACTTTTTGACAAGATTTTGGCAACATTCAAAGTCCCTAGATATGTTTGGAAATTCTTACTAATCCTCGCGAACTTAACAAAAATTCTTTAAATGTTTCAAGAATATTGAAGAAACCTAAGCATTCTCGGACATATTTAGAAATCCGTTTATCATCTATGGAAAGTTTTCTTTAACAAATCTTCAGGAACTCATTAAATCTCGAAAATGCTACAAAAATCTTTGAGATAGCTAAGTATTCTTGCATATTCTTAGAAATCCATTTACCATCTATCGAAATCTTTTAAAAATCTTGATAATCTTTTGGAAAACTTTTTGACAATATTTTGGCAACATTCAAAGTCCCTAGATATGTTTGAAAATTCTTACTAATCCTCGCGAACTTAACAAAAATTCTTTAAATGTCTTAAGAATATGAAGAAACCTAAACATTCTCGGACATATTTAGAAATCCGTTTATCATCTATGGAAAGTTTTCTTTAACAAATCTTCAGGAACTCATTAAATCTCGAAAATGCTACAAAAATCTTTGAGATAGCTAAGTATTCTTGCATATTCTTAGAAATCCATTTACCATCTACCGAAATCTTTTAAAAATCTTGATAATCTTTTGGAAAACTTTTTGATAACTTTTTGACAATATTTTGGCAACATTCAAAGTCCCTAGATATGTTTGGAAATTCTTACTAATCCTCGCGAACTTAACAAAAATTCTTTAAATGTCTCAAGAATATTGAAGAAACCTAAACATTCTCGGACATATTTAGAAATCCGTTTATCATCTATGGAAAGTTTTCTTTAACAAATCTTCAGGAACTCATTAAATCTCGAAAATGCTACAAAAATCTTTGAGATAGCTAAGTATTCTTGCATATTCTTAGAAATCCATTTACCATCTACCGAAATCTTTTAAAAATCTTGATAATCTTTTGGAAAACTTTTTGATAACTTTTTGACAATATTAAAAATGTTCTTCTTATTTATGAACCTAACTTTTAATAACGATTTTTAGTTTTTGAATTAAATTAAAGTAAAGAAGTTGTTTTTTTTTCGAATTAATGTTATACGAAAGTTGTAAAAGAATCTTCTTAGACGTCTCTTCGGCGGCCGTAACGGGTTCCGTTTCTGCTTAATTCTCCCTCAAAGATAACGAATCTCGAACGCCTGATGACGACCCTAACCCATAAAATAGTTTATTCGATTACGACCCGCACTCCTCTCGACCTTCTTCTTCTACTTCTTCTGCTCAGGTGCTTTAAGTTGAGGGACAGGTGCAACTCGATAGTGTCGAATTAAAAAAAATCACATTCGAAAGCAAAATAACTTTTTTCTTCTTTTAATGAATTACGAAGAAATTTTTTGTAAACTTTTTGTGAGATTCTCGTGTTAAGAAAAGCAGAAAGATGAAGGTTTAAAATCGAAGAAGAAGTTGTGGATGAAAACGAAGGAGACTAAGAAGAAGAAGAAGAAGACACCGGCAATTACGATAAGCGACGCGGCGCGGCGCTGAAGTCGAGGTCATGTGACGCGCGGCATAAAGGGGCCAGCACAGCCAAGCGCAAGACGAACGCGGACGGGCTCAAACCGGTATCCATGTGCACACGGGCACAGACTTGACTTTTCCAATTGGTTTTATTCTCATTCTTCCACGGGTCCCTCCTCCTCCGGGGTAATGCCAGCGCGGGCCGCCTCCGGAACTCCAACAGTCTGGCTTCGGCAGCCATCGCGACCACACTCATCAAAACACCACAAAACCCAAAGAATCGAATCACCAACGAATCCCATGAAGAATAAGAAAAAAGAAACAAAAAAATTTCTTCTAATTCTTCATTAATCAAAACTCAACATTTTTTTTCTTCATCATTTTTGAATCATTCATTTTGACGAAAGACTTTTACTTTTACCGGTTTCTTTGATTAAGTGAATTTTCCACCGCGAGTGATTTCCAAAGAAGAAACTTTAAGCTGCTTAAACGAAGACCAAGTTTGAAGAAGTAAGTTATTGATTTAATTAAAAAAATTTTATCAAAAAATAGAGTCGGGCTTTTTCGTGTCATGGTGGTCAGTTCTCAACAGGTGGGGTGAGAGTCAAGGTCAGGTGCAACGCCCGCTACGGGGTTGAGAGGAGAAATAACTTACGCGGGGAGGAAGGGGCAAGATGAAGCGCCGGAAAACGCTCGTCGCGCCCTCTCGCTCTCCGCCGTCTGACGGCCACCAAACTAAACACGAAGAATCAAATTATTTTTTTTTTGTTAAGTAAAAGTACGAAAAAAATTAATACCTTGAAAGTACGATCATTTTCCGGTGTTAACCATAAAAAAGAATGCGTATCCTGTCGTTATTCACCACGTGTTGCTTTAAAAGCTTTAATATCGTATTTTAGTAGTATTAACATATTAATTTTGAAATTTTAACTAAATCGAAACAAAACGAACACAAAAAGAAATAAAATACAAAATTGTAACATTACACGATGATTATTCAACAAGTCTCAAATTTCGTATTAATTATTTTTTTAACGTTGGTATTGGAGATGTGTCAGAATGACTTAATGAATCTTCAATAATTTTTTAGCGTGATAAATCACGATAACTCGACGTAACAAGATCTTGAAAAACCCGATAATAACTAAAAAAAATACATACCTCCTCAATCCATGATCGACATCGCCCCAAGGCCTTCGAAAATTAGCAAACGTAAACCACTTTTTGTGCGTATCCATAAATTATACGCGTCCCGCTCGACAGATGGCGCCCATCTCGACGCGTAAAACAGGATTCCTTCGAGAGAAAATCTTTGAATAATTTAACGATTTTAAGATGTTGATGTTGATGATGATGGTGGTAAAAACGAAAAAAACTTACTTTTACATTTACTCCTTTTGGTTCTTTTTAGTTCTTCTATAACTAATAAGAAAAGTGTTGCCGGGCGAAGAGAAGAGCGCGTCCTTGCAAAAGGATGTTGACTCCATTTGGATCTTCGGGATAATAAACCATCCTCTTCGACTTATTCTTCTTCTTCATCATCTTATTATTATTATTATTACTGTTTCATATTTTAAACGACGTTTAAAGGTGAAGAATAAAAAAAAAGAACAACTTTTTTTACGTCAATTTTTAAATGTCAATTTTGACGTTAATTTTTAACGCCATCTATTGACACGAATTAAACATTTTTTTGATTAAATAATTTAAATGATTCAATGATCGGGGTGAAATGATTAAAATGACTTAAAGAATTCTTCTTTTATTATAGTTCGAAGAGTCGGGTCAATACTACGACAAAAAGTGTTCGACCCTGAACGGTCAAACACCTTCGCCGTAACCATGTAACGTCGTTGTCGTCGTCTTCGTCTTCTCTCCTTCTTTCTTCCTTTCTTTCTTTCCTGCTGTTGGGTGTTTTTTTTGTCCGAGTGGCGGCGCGGTTGGGGACGTGGTGGGGTTAACTTCGGCCGACAGCGCGCGTACGCTTTCGCTAAATGGACGGCCGTGACGGCGGCTACGGTTGCGGCTACGGCCCCCGTCGAAGTCATTGCCACCTTCTATTAAAATGGTGATTGTTGGCCTATACAAGAATTTCATTGCCAACTATCTCGTTCCTTTTAACCTTAATTGAAACGAAAATAAAGATTTTCATTATTCATCTATATATATATATATATCATTTTGTTGGAGATTTCAACGATACATCACCACATCTTTGATATTATTTTCGAATTTTGTTTAAAACAAAAAATGTGTCTTCTTTTTTTTTATTTAGTCGTTAAACTTTTATATCCTTTCTAACAGGTTGCCAACTGTTAGAACGGTCCTAAAACAAGTAGCAGCATATGGCACCCGACAACTTTAATACAACGATGACAGCCCGAGGTTATTTTTATTAAACAGCTGACCGTTTCCGCCGTCTCTTTCTAGTTAGCACACTGCGATTTTTTTTCTTATTACATAACTTCATAACAAATTTCGCACCTTTTCACACCAACCCAAAATTAATCTTTTACTCCCAAAGACTTCAATTCTCGATTAAGTCACGAACCTCATTAAACATCAATGAGAGAGTCGTTGAACGTAGATTAATTAATTTTCCTTTTTTTTAATTAAATATTCTTGTTTCGTTCGATTCATGTCGCTAACAATGTAGAGTTGAGAGTGGGTTTGATGAATGTCTCAAGATATACAATATAAATGTAAATTTATCGATCAATCAATACAATATCTTTTTACCATAATTTAAGACGATTTTTCTTTAAAAATTTCTTTCGTCTCTCGATAAATAAATAAAAAAAGGTTGTCGTGACGTTACGTATTCTAAATAAACTTGACATTTACCTTTTAGATTCTTTTATAGCGCGGAGTCAAGGTAATGAACAATTATTAATCATTCTTTAACTTTAACATCACTAAGGAAAAAAATGGTTGATTTAAAAATTTTTCATTCCTTTTCTGATTCAAATAAAGTTTGGTTTTTTCAAAAATTCAACTCAAATCTTTTTAAATTTTTCAAAAAGATTTATTAAAACGAAAAAACGTTTTCGCAAATAAAATCGAGATACGAATCTCTATGTTATTACGTACTCGAATCGTGCACCGAATTGTTTATTAAATTGTGCTATTCCCATTGGCATTTCAAGTTTAATAACGGGTTTAGGGCATTGAAGCAACCTTTAATCACATTTAATTCATTTTTTTACTCGGTAGGTATTTATAAATATTTTGATTAATGCTCAAACTACACATATTTTTTTATTTCGAATGTATTAAAATGAAATAAACATATCAGTTTGCGTAGTCTAGTATTAGTTATAGTATACTTTTAGTTCCAGAAGGATATACAGCAATCAAGCGCTGAATGGTAAATAAAACTTGATCTAACACCAGACTTAGTAATAGAAAGGTTCGATTTGCGTCTTCAGCGTTTTGGTAAGATTCTCAAAAAATTATGCTTAATCTCGAATTAACATTTAATAACTATGCGGTCATTCCACCAAGATGTGAGATAATAAAACATTTTTGAGTAAATGATACCGAGGACTATGTAGTTTTGCTATTTGAAATTTGTGAAGGAGTAATAACCAATACGTATATTATCAACATAAACGAAAATGAAGTTAAAATTAAAAATTTTCAACTTAGCATACCTAAATTAACAAATTATTATAGAAATGGTAGATAATAATAAAAACAATGATATATGTATGTTGCAACTATAAGACCATATCATTGAATTTTGCAAGAATTATTAAAGAAGAATGTGTTCAATCTGCAAATCGAAGATGATATATGTTGAATTGTAGCTTAAAAGTTCTAGTTTATGACATGATATAACAACTGTAAGATCATATCATTGAAATTTCCAAGAATTATTAAAGAAGACTGTGTTTAATTTGTAAATCGAAGATGATATATGTTGAATTGTAGCTTAAAAGTTCTAGATTATGACGTGATATAACAACTGTAAGATCATATCATTGAAATTTCCAAGAATTATTAAAGAAGAATGTGTTCAATTTGTAAATCGGAGATGATATATGTTGAATTATAGCTTAAAAGTTCTAGTTTATAACGTGATATAACAACTGTAAGATCATATCATTGAAATTTCCAAGAATTATTAAAGAAGACTGTGTTTAATTTGTAAATCGAAGATGATATATGTTGAATTGTAGCTTAAAAGTTTTAGATTATGACGTGATATAACAACTGTAAGATCATATCATTGAAATTTCCAAGAATTATTAAAGAAGAATGTGTTCAATTTGTAAATCGAAGATGATATATGTTGACTTATAGCTTAAAAGTTCTAGTTTATGACGTGATATAACAACTGTAAGATCATATCATTGAAATTTCCAAGAATTATTAAAGAAGAATGTGTTCAATTTGTAAATCGAAGATGATATATGTTGAATTGTAGCTTAAAAGGTTTAGTTTATGACGTGATATAAAACTATAAGATCATATTATTGAAATTTCCAAAAATTATTAAAGAAGAATGTGTTCAATTTGTAAATCGAAGATGATATATGTTGACTTATAGCTTAAAAGTTCTAGTTTATGACGTGATATAACAACTGTAAGATCATATCATTGAAATTTCCAAGAATTATTAAAGAAGAATGTGTTCAATTTGTAAATCGAAGATGATATATGTTGAATTGTAGCTTAAAAGGTTTAGTTTATGACGTGATATAACAACTGTAAGATCATATCATTGAAATTTCCAAGAATTATTAAAGAAGAATGTGTTCAATTTGTAAATCGAAGATGATATATGTTGAATTGTAGCTTAAAAGGTTTAGTTTATGACGTGATATAACAACTATAAGATCATATTATTGAAATTTCCAAAAATTATTAAAGAAGAATATGTTCAATTTGTAAATCGAAGATGATATATGTTGAATTGTAGCTTAAAAGTTCTAGTTTATGACGTGATATAACAACTGTAAGATCATATCATTGAAATTTCCGAGAATTATTAAAGAAGATTGTGTTCAATTTGTAAATCGAAGGTAATATATGTTGAATTATAGCTTAAAAGTTCTAGTTTATGACGTGATATAACAACTGTAAGATCATATCATTGAAATTTCCAAGAATTATTAATGAAGAATGTGTTCAATTTGTAAATCGAAGATGATATATGTTGACTTATAGCTTAAAAGTTCTAGTTTATGACGTGATATAACAACTGTAAGATCATATCATTGAAATTTCCAAGAATTATTAAAGAAGAATATGTTCAATTTGTAAATCGAAGATGATATATGTTGACTTATAGCTTAAAAGTTCTAGTTTATGACGTGATATAACAACTGTAAGATCATATCATTGAAATTTCCAAGAATTATTAAAGAAGAATGTGTTCAATTTGTAAATCGAAGATGATATATGTTGAATTGTAGCTTAAAAGGTTTAGTTTATGACGTGATATAACAACTATAAGATCATATTATTGAAATTTCCAAAAATTATTAAAGAAGAATATGTTCAATTTGTAAATCGAAGATGATATATGTTGAATTGTAGCTTAAAAGTTCTAGTTTATGACGTGATATAACAACTGTAAGATCATATCATTGAAATTTCCAAGAATTATTAAAGAAGAATGTGTTCAATTTGTAAATCGAAGATGATATATGTTGACTTATAGCTTAAAAGTTCTAGTTTATGACGTGATATAACAACTGTAAGATCATATCATTGAAATTTCCAAGAATTTTTAAAGAAGAATGTGTTTAATTTGTAAATCGAAGATGATATATGTTGACTTATAGCTTAAAAGTTCTAGTTTATGACTTGATATAACAACTGTAAGACTTGAAACAACATCTAGAAGATGATTATTACTGCCCCTGGAAGACTGGATACTGCTTTTAGAAGACTTGTACTGCTTCCAGAAAACTTGTACTGCTACCAAAAGACTTCAATTGCCTCCGTAAGACTTGATAAAGCTTCCAGAAGATTTAAAAACTTCCAAAGAATTTGATATTGTTTCCAGAATACTTGAAACTACTTCTAAAAAACTTGATATTGTTTTCAGAAGACATGAAATGTTTCCAAATGACTTGATATTGCTTCTAGAACACTTGATACTGCTTTTAAAACATTTAATATTCTGTGGAAAACTAAAAATGCTTCCAGAAGACTTGATGCTGCTTAATACTGCTTCTAGAATAATTGATATCGCTTCCAAACCACTTGATATTGCTTCTAGAAGACTGATAATATAAAATTGAAGCAATAAATAAGTTTCCACAAACTCGATCTCTTAATTAATTAGTGAGATTTCTTGGAAAGGTCCATTTTTATCGTAGTTACTATCCAAATTTTTCTGAAATTATTAGTTATTTCGACCACTTTTTTGAAAGGTAATCAAAAAACATTACCATAAAGATCTATTCTCTCGATTCGTATTTTCTTCAGAGAATTTGATTTCAGACAATCCACCCTTGATGCTGCTGCTGATTTAAAGATTTTGTGGATCCTCCTGTGGTGGTTAATAACATATCTAGGTAGAAAACCATTAATGAAGTCCTAGCATCTACCAACCTTACGTTTCATTCAGTTTGGTTACAGCTGCGGAGATCCTGGATTCTTTAACTAACTCGAAGTCCACTAGTATTGGAGCAGATAGTACTGGACTCAGATTCCTCTCACTCATTCTTAATAGAATTATTAGTAATATCAGTTCCTTTAAACAGTCCATATTTTCCAAATCTCTCATGCTATTCCTATTCCAAAAATTAAATCTCCGTCCCGTGTTGGTGACTTTTGATTCATTTCTATTCTATCTACGTTGTCGAAAGCTTAGGTTATTTGCGGGTTCAGAAACATCTTGAGGAGTTTAATCTGATTAACAACATTCAGTCTGGTTTTCGTGAAAGACACTACTACAGCACTAATTAAGGTCTGCGATGATATTAGATCTGTTTGTGATAAGCATTTTATTATCAATTTGTGTTATAATTTATATTATCATTTTTTTATATTATCATCTTTGATATTATCAAAGATTGATATTGCTTTCGGAAGAATTGAAACGCTTTGACAAGACTTGATGTTGCTTCTAGAAGCCTTAAAACGTTTCCAAAAGACTTGAAAAAAAAATTTGAAATGTTTTCACAAGACTTAAAACTACATCTAGAAGCCTTAAAATACTTCCAGAAGAATTGTTTTAGTTTCTAAAAGACTTAAAATGTTTCCAAAACAGTGAATACTGTTTCTAGAAGATTTAAAATTGATACTGCCTTTGGAATAGGTGAAATGCTTCCAGAAGAGTGCTCATACAAAATTGTTAAGTAGGCTTCATACGATCAATATACAAGTGTCTTCGAAACGCGTGTACATGTCATGATTAAGTATTTAAGCATTTCAACTTAGGCATGATTTCTCAATTCTTGGTATACCTGTATAGTTTAATTTTAGCTAAAAAATGCGCGCTAAAAATATAACATAGATCTCTAGGCCTTTTTTCTAAGAACATTCCAAATTTATATCGAATCAATTCCACGAAGTTGTGACTGTTGTAAATCTCTAACATCGATATAAATGAAAAAATACAATTCTTTTAAATGAATGGTATTCATTTCATACGCGATGATGACGGAGATGTATTTAATTAAATAGTAGTATTCACAAAGTTTGAAATTAACATACTGCATCGACTAATATTGCATAACAAAATAGTTAACATTTATATTTAACGTTTTTAAGTCATAATCACTTCTGTATTTGCTGCTGCAATTAAATTTGTCAACTCCTCAAACTCTTTCAGCTACATCTTGTGGTTTTTTAGACATCATCATCATCATCATCATCGCCATTGGTTCTACAACCTTTGCAAGGTCTTGATATACTTAAGGATTTTCTTCTATTCCTTCCCATTTCGCACAGGTACTTTTTAATTTCCCATTTTGATCCAACTCAACCCAAATACTTCTTTCCTAATCAGTGTCCTCTCTTTAAAACCCATCCTATTATTTTTCTTCTAGCTTTCATAACAATAGATTTTTGAATTGAGTTATGGTTGGTTTGAAGTGGATTAGGTTGGGTTGAGTTTGGTACGAAATAATCATATATCTTTTTCAAAAATTAATATATTCGGTTCGGAAACAGATTAAGGAAAAGGATGAAGGAATGAATGAGAGGAAGAAGATGAGGAGAAAGCAAGCTGTCCAATTAGAAGAAATGGACGATGGAGGAATAAAATATCTGCACCATTTAGGTGTGCGCTGATACCCCGAACATATGTCCTGATGGGTGATTCCGGGAAGAGAGGGGGGGGGGGGTGTTAGGGTTTTTTGTAGTCTGCGTAATGCATTTTCCCCTCTTATGCGCCCAAAAAAAGGGTTGAGTTTGGTTAGGTTGGGTTGGGTTATCCAACACCCAATCATCATCATCATCATACTCAGGATTTACAACCCTAAAAATGTCTGAACTTCCTCGAGAATTTCCTTCCATGCATCTTTATTTTGCACCAGCAGCCTCCAAGTACTTTGATCTAACCCAACCCAAATCTTTAAGCTTTTTTCTGCGTCATTCCTTTAAAATCGACAGACTATTTCCCCCTTAACTCTTGCCACAATCGATTTTTTATAGCATTGATTTGGGTTGGGTTGAGTTACCCTAAGCCTAACCAACAACTTGAAAAGCTTCCATTATGTTCATTGCAGCGGTGCTTCTGTTTACATTTACTTGTAAAATTCTCATAGAATACATTACGTTAAGTATCCGTGATCTCCATCCCAGTTTCTATTGTGCTGGGATTTTTGTTATCCTTAGATTCTTGCATTTTCTTCTGTTGTCGGTTCGATTTCTTCATTTTGTCCAGTGCCTCCTTAAAAACCTTGCACTTATCCGAGCCGGATTTATGTCTCTCCTCCTGAAGCATAACTCCCTTCTGTCGGTATCCTGACAGTTCTTAATTGTGTAGTGCTGGAGGTAGCACCTAAAACACCTTTTGACTTCAATCCTCCTCTCCAAATCGCATTTGGGAAAACCTATTCTCAGTTTCCCGATTGTAAGGAGCATCTCAGCCCATTTTTTTGCCAACTTTTATTGTTGTGGCTTGTGTGTCATCCCTCATCGGTCTCAGTTCACCCATTTTTAGTCCGTACTTTTCCCCATCTAATGCTGCCTCAATTGCTTCACGTGCTTCTTCCTTTGTGGTTAAAGCATCCAGGCCAAGAACATGGATCATCATGGTGATTCATCTGGTCGTTTCCCTTCTGAATAGCCGCATTGCTCCTGTTCAGCGTAGCATGCCTTTCTTGGTACTTTTAATGCTTCTTATACCATCTCTTATATTTTCATTGCTCAGGGTCTCTTTTACCCTCTTAAGAGTTTCGGAATAGGACTTTTCCTTCTTACTCTCCACCATCAGAGCATATGTTTTCCTTTCCGGTCTCTCTCTTTGTTCTGTCTCCTCCTTCTCCGGGATACAGATCAGGACATGTGTAGCAGTTGAGTGAAAAAACACCAGCAGCCTCCAAGTTCCTACTTTAATCTAACCTAATCCAAATCGTCGAGCTTTTTTCTGCGTCATCCCTTTAAAATTGCCGGACTATTCCCTCCTTAACTTTTGCCACAATCGGTTTTTTATAGTATTGATTTGGGTTGGGTTGAGTTACCCTACGCGTAACCAACAACTTGAAGAAGAAGACCTCGCACTTTTAGAATGTCTCACCTCCCTCTTTCTAAGATGAGATTTGGTAATCTACATTGTTATTCTAATCGATACATCATCAAAATAAGCCATTTAATTAACATTTTGGCGAAATAACATTTTGGACTACAGATTTATAATCTTCAAGACTGAGGCTGTTAATCAACTAATGTTGATTCACAATTCAAGAGTAAGGTTTAAAATACCTCAAAATAAGCAACATACTTTATATTGTTTTAATTTTATTCTCTTAAAATCTACTTCTTTCAATTTTTGTTTCGTTTATTTGCTTCAAAAATATTCGCAAAATATTTTTTTATTGAAATTACAATAAATGCAATAAACGAATCGATTACAGAAGAAACAATAATAATGTTGAAATGTTAATGTTAAGTAGTTATAAAATATACGACACCTATTTTAATAACGAAGTAGGCGTACTTTATCTCTTTATCTTTCAGCTTTCCACGCGTAACGGAAGGTGGTGTTATTTATTATTTAACCGGGGTAATCATTTATTGTACTTGTTCTTTTCTTTTTTTTTATAGCACACTTGTTCATGACCATGACACGACGCGACGTCCGTCGTTGAGGTTCTTATAATATTTTCAAGGTTTCCGACAACACTTTTCACTCTCTTTCCAATTAAACCAGTGTAACGCCTTACTTGTACTTCAATAAATGTTTCTTTTTGTTTTATTTTTGTTTGTATGACTTAAATTTAGATGAAATCGAGCCAAGTTTTAATAAGAAAGAAACTTGTACTCTCACATCAGTTATTTATAATGGTTATCTTTGTCTTGACCGCACCTACCAGCAAAAAAAAACGGTAACAATAAAAACTAACTGTTATTTATGTAACAAGATATGGGTTAAAAAAATTGAATCGGTATTGTTGTTAATATAAAAATTAAATCCTCAAAAAAAAGTAATTAAAATTTGCATTAGCCTATTTAAAAATATGACTTGGTTAACTCTAATTAATCATAGCATGATTGTAATTAATTCACGTTTAACATTTTTCTTGTTCGTCGTAATGCGAGTGGGTCGACATCTACAAGCAGCTTACAAAGCGAAGAAGGATTACTTAAGAACTATTAATTTGTATTGAGGCATGGTAACTCCACCACCGTTGGCGTTATATTGTTCTGCCAGCGGTTGAGGAGTTCCTCAACCTCTCAGCATTTTCACAATAGTTCATCATCTCTGCGAAAAGAAGAAAGTGTCTCAACAATCGGACGAAATTCAACTAAACACTTACCAGCAAGCATTTCGTGGACCATTCGAACGAGAACTGGTTAATAAATCAAAAATACCCCGAGTATTTATAAAAAGCACCCGGATTAAGGATCTTTTATGTTAATTAGTATTTATAGAAGCGACTTAGTAAAGTAAGACAAGGGGAACCCCCCAAAAACGTGATTCACACGCATAAAAGAATTGTAACAAAATTCCCAATTGCGGTTTAAATATAGCAATTAGTTTCCTTATCAATTTCAAACTTTCCGAACAAAGTAAATAGATAAAAGATTAATGTGACACACTAGAATATATGAATCATTCCGTGCGGTTTTATATTTCATTGTTTATTCTTAAAACGATTAAATTATCCTTTAAAACTAATAATAATATCTTTGAGAAATGTTGAAGCACTTCGTTGAAGGTTATTGGGATTTTTCAGGTTGGTTTTTATTACGAGTGTGTCCAGTTGATGTCAGTTTGTCACCGAGTTAGGTGAGGTGCTAATTTTATCCAATTTTATCATTTTAATTCGAGCATTTTTAATGATTTAGCCTCTATTTGAGTTATTTGAGTTATATAAGTGTTGTTTAATATTGTTTAACAACTCAAAAAATGAATAAATAAAATTTTAAAAAGTGGAATTTTACCAGCTTTGGGGAACCACAAGCAATTTAAATTTATAATAAGACTATTTTTGGAAAAACACAATTTCGAAGATGTAAAAATCGAGAATGGTGTACCAAAATCGAATTTACCTACCATCGGAGGCCAACGGCGTGGAAACCAAAGATTATTTACAAAAGTAAGTAAAACCTCCTTTTTCGTATAAACACATTACCTCCGCTTTTTCTTTTTTGTTTGTTCTCTCGGCGTCGATGCTGAGCGAGCCGAGTTTTTGAGTTTCTGCAAACGGGCAAAACCAGTCGTCGTTGACAACGTAAGAGAACCATTCCACTTCTTATAAATAACCAACAGAAGCACCAAACACACCAAGACTAAGTGTACTCTTTTCTTTTTCTCCTCTTCCCTTCTTTCTATTTTGATATCTTTCGCCTCGCTCCAACGGCCACACCACGTTCATGAACGATTCATGAGATAAAGAAGAAGCAGAACTGGAAGACGTAAAAAAGAGATTCGTGAGAAAGTTCCTTTTTTATAGAGCACAATAAATAAAGCGTTACAAATTTTTGATCCCATAAATTATTTATAAACCATTTCCGTTAATTTAATAACCTTATTTATTAGAACTAATTTAAGCTTAAATTTCGATAATTAATCAAAAAATATGTTTAGTAACATTAAATTGATGGAAATGCGTTTAAAAATTTTTGATTTTCCTTGTACTACTTACTTATTTACTTTTTGCTCAGCTCCGTACATTTCCAAAAATTG
Organism: Onthophagus sagittarius; assembly: GCA_036711965.1. Lineage (NCBI taxonomy): Eukaryota > Metazoa > Arthropoda > Insecta > Coleoptera > Scarabaeidae > Onthophagus > Onthophagus sagittarius. The sequence continues at coordinate 15,415,092 of JASERS010000010.1, read as the reverse complement.
AATAATTTGAAGAAATAAATTAATTTTGTTGCTCCAAATCGATTTTCAAGTCATTAATTGAAAATTTTGAAGTGATCTCCAAGTGATTAAATAAAAAAATCTATTTTAACAGTACTCTAATTCTTTATATCCAAGTTCTACAAGAGAACCTACAAAAACGTTTAAAATTTGATTATGATTAAAAATAACGATATTATCACTTACCTTATCGATTATTAAGCCATTTCGCATAATCGAATTATTTATATAAGCATTATTTTATTGAAATAATCTAAATTTTTAAATCCCAAACAAAATGAGGTTATGTTTAGGATGACTAAATGACTTAATGTATGTATTGGTTACCATGGCAACGAAATGTCAGGATAATTATTTAATTTATTTCTTTGAAATTAAATAATAAATTTTTTTAATCTAATAATACAAGAATGTTATTTAAGTTATAAAAACGTTTTTATTGATATAAAATAAAATTGAATTACAAAAATATATCAAAAGAAAAAAAATTGTATGCTGCCACCTAGTGGTTATAATCACGAACTACATACGTACATTGTTGTTTAACCTAAAAAGTTTTGTTGTGGGGCCCCAAAAAATTTATTATATTTAACAATAAACCGATAACTTGCAGAAAAGAGCATGTGGGGCTACAGAATAACTCAATATGATGACATTTTTTACCATAATTGCAATTCGCAATCTTTAAGAAGGGAACCAAACGATACAACTTCTCTTAATTCTCATAATAAGGTCTTATTTGGGAAGAATGTGGTATTACTTGGTACAGCGTTTTATCTGGAACTTTAATTCTTATATGACCATGAGTTTGTTGGTATGAACGTAAGTCTTCAGAAATCGTCAGAAAAAAACGGTCCAATTTTGGGCTCAAAAGCAGAATTGGCATGATCAATGAAATAGCTCCGTAAGACTGTTAATAACCCAATTGAAGCAATATCACGAAATTAAAGTACAAAGAACTGGTTTATCATGCTAAAATAACTCTCAAAACTCGCTCATGATGGAAACTAAATGATCTGACCACTTCCTTTCTCATAAGAAAGGCTTGTTTGGGAGGAATGTGGTATTACTTGGTGGAGCGTTTTATTTCGGGCTTTAATTCTTGCATCAAATTGACTCTTCCAAAATCAAGGAAATAATTCTGCAAGAATGTTAATTAAAACCATTTGGGCTAAAAAATAACTGATTTAAATTAAATCGTGCTATGATAATCCATGAGACTCTCAAAACCCCTTCATGATGACTTCGATTAAATCTCATAATAATTTGATTCTAAACTTGATTTTCTTAAGGGCATTATTTGAAATATTAAAAGGAATAAAACGAAAAAACCTTTTTCTGTTGTCGAGTACAACCACGAAACGTGTGAAATCAAAGACAATTCGTCATTAACTTTGTGGAAAATCGGTTTCGGTCTCAAGACCATGATGATATCTTCGCTTATAATGGTCGTAATTAAAACTTTTTAATTGACACCACTTTATCACATAAAATTAAACCCCATTTTAATTATCAATTAATAGTAGTACTTCCAACGGTTTAATGCGTAAAATGAAACGAATTTTTAGGTTCATCAAGAGGGAATTTCCAAGTCGGAATGACTCTTTGACAACCGTGCATAGCGTCCCGAAAAATTTTCAAAAAACCGGCGAGAAACAAGCGATTTTAGCGGAGAAGATTATTTTCGAGAGACTTTGTGGGTTGAGAAGTGAAAATCGGATTAAAGGGCTTTGGTTAATATTTTTTCATAGTGCCTCTTATGCCGGGCGTTCGTTTAGGAATCATAGGGATGGAAAATTAATGATTAGAGAACATGATTTTGTCTTGTTTATCAAATATCGTAGTAAGTTATGTGTTATTAGAAGAAATTTTTAATTATTTAATTTTTTTGTAGGTAACGTGCACGTTGTTTTAATCGAAGTGAAATCGACGCACGATTCTAACGCGTCAATTAAAGATTTAGAGGTTACAAGCGATGCAAAAGTAATCAAAAATAATAAAAGATCGGCTCAGCATCAATTAAGAGATCACTTGGAGGTTTTGTTGAAGTTTTTGGGGGTCTCCGAGCAACATGCGATTCAAATGTATATCATGTGGCCTTTCTTGTCCTCTTTAACGCGCGATCCTAAACACCAAATTATAAAACGATGGAAAGACGAGCCCAATTTGCACGTTTTTGAAGAGACCCTATCGAAGCAGGAATATTTTAACCAATGGTTTTTGGATTACGTTTTAACGACGAAATCAATCGGGGAAGATTATTTTAATACTTTGTTAAACAGGTAATTAAAAAAAATGTTGTTTGGGTCATAAAACAAAGTATTTAGAGAGGTAGAAAAAAGTTGCTAGCAAAAAGAAAGAAGAAATCGTTCTTGGTAAAGCTCAAGAGATCCTCAAAGAGTCGTTACACGGTCATTTCTTGAGATGCCGGCCTCTATTATGGCACTTTTTTCGTCTAGGATTTTAATGGGCCGTTAACCGACCGGATAAATCGTTTTTCCACAAAGCGCGAGCCGGACCTGTACGTACGAGCCATTAACGCCATCTACAGCGCGACCCGCGATTCCAACTACGGCCGTTTCGACGAGCTTTAAAAAACCCAACGTGCGGGTATTCCAACATATCGCATTATTGTTTCTTAACTCTGTACACGCGCATTTTTTCTTTTGATCATACCTGTATGCACATTTGATTGCGAATTAGGGTTAATTTTTCAAAAAAGAGATGGCGCTCATCTCAATACTTATTTAAAAAAAATTTTAAGAAATATATTTGCGATAAAAATGTTTTGTTTAAAAAAAATTATCATAATGAGATGAACGTTTTAAATGCATTAATTAATTTTTAAATAAAATGTATTGATGATGAAAGATTTGCCCATCTCTGTTTAAGAATAGATGGCGCTAAATCTGTTTTGACAATTTCAATTTGACAGTTCGATGAATTTAGAGGTTAAGGAAAAAAATCAAAATTTCCTTAAATTTTTTTAATATTAACAATTTTTGATGTACTAACGTTATTTTTATTGCCCGTAACGCTTTGTAAGTGGAAAGGTGATGAGACTGTACGAGAATTAATTAACGTTGCCTGTTGGACGTTTCGCCGGAACCATAAAATAAACTCCTCCTCAGACGACGGCGAAGACGACGACGAGAAAATGTTTCTTAAGAAAAAAAGACCGTAAACCTAATGCCTCTCCGACTTTGACGACAATCTAACGTAGCGTTTTTTTGTCGCGCCGTTCCTCGAGCATTGATCTTTATAAGGAGAGGGCAGTTTGCGGACTTAACGTCCCCGCGTTGGAATTTTTATTATTTATCGCGATCCAATCGGGAGATACATCAAAGTTGATGCCATGAAGGTTGATTTAAAAAAAAAAAATAGTAAAAAAACCAATCCCGGATAGATTTATATTGATAAGTTTAAAAGAAACGACTTTTAAGTCTCGTGGTTGAGTTAAAAGGGTTTTCGAGTTATCATTTAAGCCAAATTATCCTCCAACGTTTAAAATTGATTTGAAACAATCTTTTTTTTTAGATACATCGTTTTGAGTTGTGGAATTTTTGTGGCTGAGATTAACGAAGGAATGTTAGCTCTGTTAAATCAAGAACAACTCGAGTTATTAAATAGTAATGTGTGTAAGATGGAAAAAGGAAAAGCTTTGGTGGTCCACGGCGCTGCAGGAACGGGAAAAACTTTGTTGATATTAAAAAAATTGGAGGAATTGTTTTATGAAGGGAGATTAAACGAGGAAAATCGCGCTTTATATATTTGTTATTGGCCAGGGATACGGTAAAAACAAACTAAGATATTAATTTAATTCTAATAAATTAAAACTTAAAAATTTTAGATGCGAAGTTGAAGAGAAATTAAAGATCCTCAACATAAAGCAATTCGTTGACACAACTCGATTTTATATCTCCCAATCGGGTTTTATGCGATTTAATAAGCAAAGTTACAAGCACATTTTTATGGACGAAGCAGAAGCGATTTGTTTGGCTTTCAACAAAGAGATCATGACGCAAACTTTATCCACGATTTTCCAAAAATACCAAGAAGGAAATGATTTTGAAAAAAATGATTTTGGGGAGTTATGGTTTTTGGTAGATATGCACCAAGCTTCTTTATTTTTACCAAAACATTCCCCCGAATTATTAAAAACCCCCTCAATTATTTTATCGAAAGTCATGAGATCAACCGGGTATATCTTTAACATTTTCAAGCAATTCTACTCAAACCCAATGCCTCATTTACCCCAAAAAATCTTCAACAACATCAACATCCCAAACATTTCTTTGGGCCACCACATTTCCGGCCCACCAATTTTTTGGGTAAACACCGAATTAACCCAACCTTTAAAGTTAACCGTAAAATTAATAATCGATCTGTGCGGATCAAAAGGGTTCAAACCGAACGATATCTGCATCATCCCGTTCTTTTTAAACGACTCCCTCAATCCGAAATTGTTCAACGAAGAAATAGACCGACACTTCGTCGAGAACGGTTACCGTCCCCGAGCAATCGGCGAAATTGAGACTTTCCTCACGAAAAAAGGAGTGAACGACTTTTTGATTTCGTGGGCCCTCAAAACTAAGGGGATCGAATTTACCGTTGTCGTTTTGGTTTTTGACGAGAACGATTACGACATTAAAGATAGCGAGGATAGAAAAAGAATTTATATTATGGCTTCGAGGTGCACCTCGATGTTGATTTTTGTTTGTCCTGAAAAAACTAAGAATGAAATTGATGTTGAAAATGTTTTTAGAGTGTATCCTTTTGGGGTGTAATGTTAATTAGACTCGAATTATTCTTGTTGTAGATATCTTGTGTAGTTCTCGTTATCGTTGATTAGAATTAGTATTAATCACGTTATTAGAGATTTTCCAATTTCGCATATTCTTGATTATTATATTTGAGTCTCTAAATTATTATATAAGAAATTAATTAAGATCAATGTTTAGAAATGTTTAGTTGTATTTTTGGTTTAAATGCCGATTTTTCCATCTGAATCGTTCAGCTTAGGGAGCTTTAATTCTTTGAATTAGACTTGAAAGATAGTTTGTCTTAATCAGGCTCATCTTAATTGTCTTGAGTGAAACTCATATGAGAGGTGGGATGATATATTGGCTAAATCCGAATGATTCAAAATGAAGGGCACAGGGAATAAATGAGCTAAGTCAAAATACAAAATAATCTAGAAAATCGTGTTAAAAGTTTCAGACTGTAAAAGTAATTTTAATGTTTGAGCACTATTAAAGGAAATGTAGCTCTTGATGCTACGGTAAAATATAAGGGCAAATTTGATTGCGGTTGCATAACGTTGATGATGCTCAAAATTACTCAGTAACACCCCCAAAAGCTAGGAATGATACAGCTTAATCCGAGCGTCAACAGTTTTATAATATTTTCTTAAATAAGGAAACAAGAAAACATTCATTTATGGGGTTGGGTTGGGTTGGGTTGACGAATAAAAGTTTGCTGCCACAAAACTGGGTTAGATGCTGTAAATCTTGGAATTTCTTTTTAGAAATTTGTATTAATTCTGAAATTTTTCGTAAATATAGAGTAATATTTAAGGTAACATTACACTAAACATACCTCTATAGCAGTGGTATTCAAACATTTTGGCTGGATGACCCCAAATCAGTGTTTCCAGATTTCAATATTGCATTTATCGTACATGCGCAGAAAAATGATCGTTTTTTAAATTCAATTATCGTACGCATAAAAAAATATAAAGTATTGTATAAATAAATAATCTTTATTGAATACAAAAAACTTGAAATTAAACTTGATTCTTAACAAACTTTGCAGTAAAGATATTAGTAACAGTAATAATAAAAAACAAAAGTATTAAATTAATTCCAATCTAAATTATAAATATCTGTATACATCTTACTATTCATTTGATTTATGACATCATTTGGTGGATTAAATTTGTTGCTACCACCGCTCCTAGAAATATATTGCGAAGCAAGCATTAATTGTTTTAGTTACAAGTCTGTTTCTAGTGTTGGTTTTTATTAAATTTAATTTGCTGAACACTCTTTCGCATTCTGCATTGGAATGTGGTAAACTCAAAATATTCAGCACAAACGATGACAAATTTTTGAACAGATACTCATCTGCAACCGTTAAGTTTAACATTTTACCCCAAAATTCATCTGCTTCTAAATCTAAATCTGGCAAATCATTTTTAGGAAAAGTCGATAATCTTCTCCACTCATCATCAATTTTTTGCCAATCTTCAAAGTTGGCGAATCTTTTGCAATTATTTAATAAAGGAACTAAACTCTCTAATCTATTGTCTATTAATACTGCATTACGTGGCAAAAAAATGTGTAAACGAGATAATAAAGGATCGACAAAATCGTATCTTTGTTTAATTTGAGAACAAGCTTTTGAAAAAAATTTGAAACATCTATCGTAAAAATAGTCAAGGGCAGGTTTATTTGCTTGAATTTCTGGTTTGTTTAAATCATTTAAAATATTCACTCCTAAGTATAACTGGGATTTAGATTTAAACTGGGTAGTATTTGTAGGATCAACTGAGTTAATATCGCTTTTTAAAACGTAATCATTTTTCATGTAGCATAACAGAATGTCAGTGTAACCACTTATAATTGTTGAATGCAAATTTAAAATTATTGCACTATTTTTTTGAAAGTATAAATTTATACTTTGTTGTTGTGTAAATTTTGGTAAAATCCAATCTAAAAACTTAAAATACATAGCAATAAATGGATAATTTAAAGATTTATGAATTTGCTCAGCAGCAAGTAATTTTTCTCCCAAATATTTCTGATTAAAAAATATCACCATTGCTCTAATATTCTCATAACTACAGAATGTAACGATAACCATCTTGTTTGAGATGGGTGAAGTAATTTATGTATATTAACTTGGGCAAAACTTTGAAATTCTTGATATTCTGCTAATCTTTTTGAACTCGTCTAAAATATATAATAATCATAATTAAACAAAACAAAATTCATGTAGAAAAATGTTTGAAATTACCTTAAAAAAATTATGTACATTTCTTGCTAAATCTTCTGGAGTTCGAGGCAATTCCTTATATGCCTCGCTAGCACATAAATGAAGGGAATGACATACTGTGAGCGTCAAAAAAAGTAAACAACTGTTGTTTTTCTATTAAAAGGTTAATAAAAATGCAGTTAATAACGAAAATCAAAAAGTTTTATTGCAGTCTTCACAACTCATCTATACTATATTTAAATCAATAGAAACATGAAAAAAAAACAAATCATTACTCGTAATAATTCAGATTATTGTAAATATCTACCGAATTTACGCGTCAAAAGAAAGTAAACAGAATTCGGAACTAATAGGTATTAAGTACAAAAATAAATATAATGTTAACTTTTAATACTTGGTTTGAGCTCCTTTGGCCTTCAACACCTCCCTTAATCTCCTTGGCATGGATTCCACCAAGTTTTTTGTAATATTTTGAGGGATTTTCATCCATTCTTCAGTTAAAGCTTTTTTAAGGTCGTCTTTATTTGAAATTGTCCTTTCTCTGATCTTCCTGTCAAGGTGATCCCACAGATGTTCTATAGGGTTAAGGTCTGGGGACTGCGGTGGATGATCAAGGGTTGTAGGGACTCGGTATAGCATCCACTCCTTCACAATTTTGGAAGTGTGCTTTGGATCGTTATCCTGTTGGAAGATCCAGTTCTCTGATAAGCCCAATTCATTAATACTCGGGGAAATATTGTTCTTTAAAATGGTTAAATAGTCCATTTTATTGATTGTTGATTCAATAAAAACTAAATTACCGACCCCTGACGCCGCCATACAGCCCCAGACCATAACCGAGCCTCCACCGTGTTTGATGGTATTGGTAATAAATTTCCCTTTGAAGGCCTCATTTTTTGGCCGCCATATCTTTGGTGGTTTTCTTTTACCAAAAATTTCAAATTTACTTTCATCACTAAATAATATATTTTTCCAAAAATCTGGAGCTTCGTTCTGATTTTTTTTGCGAAATCAAGACGTTTTTGTTTATTTATTTTCGATATGTAAGGCTTTTTACGGGGTGTTCTTCCATGCAGGCCACTTCTATGGAGTGTTCTTCGTATGGTAGTGGAACTTATGGTTGTGTTTGCTATCTGCGATATGGATTATTCTTCACTTCTCTTACCACTGCTCTAGCCTGTGCTTCTGTAAGGCGCTTTGGTCGTCCAACGCGTTGTAAATCGGCTACAGTATGATGTTTTGCGTATTTATCCAAAATTTTTTTTATTGTGCAGTGATTTCGTCCCATTATTTTAGCTATTTCGCGTAAGGATTTACCTTTTTTATTTAAATTTAGTATAATTTTACGCGTTTCTATACTTGTTTGTTTTCCCATGATGATTTTTGGTATTTATAATTAATTTCGACGTTCAACCACTTGCTGTTTAGGGGTTTATAAGTATAAATATACGAAAAGTGTGGTACTTCCCCTAAATCTAAAATGAATTTACAACAACTGGTTGTTTAAAACGGCTGTTTACTTTCTTTTGACGCGTAAAAATCGGGGTATTTTTACTCTAAAGGGGATTTACCATATTTGTGGGGTTTTTTGCTTAACTATTTTTTTACGATAGGATTGCTCACAAATAAAGTCGTAAATTTTGGTATATAAATTTTTATTGTAAGTTAACAGAATCGTAGTAAAAAGGGTTTTTAGAAGTAAACAGCTAGTGTTTACTTTCTTTTGACGCTCACAGTATACACTTCATTATTTTTATACCTTCAAAATTATCTTTAAATCGACTTGACACAGAATTTTTCTCTCCCATCATTACATTGCATCCATCTGATGCAAAACCTATTATATTATTTTTTGGTATATTTTTATTGAAAAATGCATCCGTAATTAATTTATACATAAATGTAATTATAATAGATGTGTAACTATTAAAAAACTGTTGACTCAGCATTTTTAGCGCTATCTATTGGCACGTGTCCCCTAACTAATCAATTCATTATATATGCAGCGGTTTCATTAAATTACATCTACAACTATTTTTTAATGTACACTGAGAAAAATGCTGTACAATTTAGTTATATCACTGTAAAACTTTAATCAATGTATTGTACTTATTTAGTTGTATTTGTTTGAAAATTTTTGTAAAATATAAGTATAATAGATATTAATTTTACAGTGATATAGCTATAAATTTCACAGCATTTTCCTCTTATATAGTAAGAAAATAGTATTAATTTAAAGTTTACTGGGTATATAAAATGCATTAAATTAATGGTAAAGATGTTGGAATGTATTTGAGTGTGTATCTGTTAGTAAAGTTAAAAATTATACACCATAGTAAGTAAAAAAATATTATTAATAAGCATTTACATTGTACTAGAATGTAAAAACAATAATAACTTTATATTTATGATCTACGTTTTCTTTGTAAGTTATGAGCCTGAGTGCATATTGGATCGTTACGATATTTGGTGCGCACATCTTTGCCATTAAGAATTCGGTTTACACCATTTGTCCAATTAAATAAACAAAAAAATAGAAATTGATGTAAAATGTTGTTGATAATTTCTTGTGTATGTTCACAAACTGAGAAATTAAAATCCACTTGATGTGTTAGATAATTATGTGATGTGTGAAAGAAACCTTTTTGAAAACATACTCTGGATACTAAATACATAATAATATTGTATGAAATATATAACGCTCGAATAAAATTTTTTGTACAATACATCAATCTGGGAGCCAAGGGTGTGAAATCCTTTTCTGACACCAAATCATGCCACTCTTGAATTTTATCATTACTTAAAATATTTTGCTTTCAAATTTCACATTTGTAAAATCCAGCAACTTTTTTGGCAAGAAAGCCACTAATATAGCCCACTGCGATTTTATTAACATATGGCATATATGTTGCTGTTGGAATCGCAGGAAATTTTATTGTATGAGGAATAAATTCTTCTTCCGTTGCATCAGATGTAAGGAACTGACTAACATTATTTATTAATTTAGTTCCATCTTCATTTTCACAATTTGCACCCAGTGAGTGACTGCTAACGAAATTATTAATCAATAATGTCTTAAAATTTCCAATAAAATTAACTGGAGCCGGATTGATGTTTCGTCCAGAATGTTGTATCATTTGTCCAAAGAAATTTTCTATGGGATCTTGGTTCAATAGCCGTGTTTTTAGACTGGATATACCATAATTTTCTTGCAAATATTTGAAAATGCCTTCCAAACTATTCAATGTAACAATCCAATTCTTGATTGATGGCGGTGTTGATCTGTTGCCTTTCTTGTCTACAAATTTCATTGTTGATAACATTTTTTTAGCATTATGCCAAAATAAGTAAATTTTTGGAGAATCCCGTAAGCCGTAGTGAGATGATCTATTCGGAAAGCTTTTTATGTGATCGTGAATGATATTTAGAACTTCCGGACTTAATTTTCTTGGACGTGTGTTATGCTTGCCTCTTTTATTCTTTGGAGCTATGCCAGTTATTTTTAAACTACGAACGAGATGTTCGATTTTTGACTTAGTAATTCCGTGAATTTACATAAAAGCCGTCCGATTTATTTTTACACGAATTCTGTAGAAATATGTAGCATCACGAAGTTTCGCGGATTCTTCAGGTTGACGTGGTCGTCGCGTTGCTACTGGTATAAATTCTGTTCATCTTCTGTTAGTAGCAAGTTAAATTGGCGTTAAATTTCTTTCCTTCAAGGTTTCGAAACACTTTTTACGACTTAGTCTGGGCCCATTTCGTGGCTTTGTAGCCTAAGTTTTTTGCGAACTTCGTGTAGCCGTCCAAACTTTTTCCGTTTTTTGGTACTCACACCATTCGTTGATTCTTTAATTTCGTTTTGCATTATATCATTATATCACACTAAGAATTCGAAGCTTCTTTGATATTATTGTTAGCGCAAAAAAGCCAATTTTCACCAATTCCCCTCAGTTAGCAAAAGGGGTCTGGTAGTTGAGGCTGCGACTTAGCCGGTTTATTCCTTGCTTTAAGGACTTAGCCTGTATATTCCCTCTTCACCAAATTTAAGTTCAGTGTTTTCTCTTGACCTAACCGTCTTTTCCCCTTTTTATGAGCTAAACTAAATTGACGAAAAGATTCGCTGTGTTGTTAACACGATTTCAACAAAAATTGACTTCCCTGTACCCTTCAAATGAATTAATAAGGTTGTGGTAGGATACAAATAATTTTTAATAAGTAAAATATAAATAACTTGGATTTTTTATTAGAAAAAAGAAAATTTATACATCGATTTATCACAAAATACAAAAAAAAATTAATATAGAGTGAATAAAACTAAAAATAAACCATTAAGATATAAATAACGGAGATGAAATATAAAAAAAATAAATGGGCCGCGATTTGAATCAATATAAATAACGTGAATCTTTACAAAGATATATTTATCGAAAAATACAAGAGAAAACAACAATTTAGAGATAAGAATTGATGATATTGTTTTTTAAAAATCGCTTTTGCCGTTTTCCATCTCATCCTTTTTCCGTAGAATATTTACATTTAATTAAAACCTAATATAAATATCTTCTAGGCTATAACAAGAAATGTATAAATTTACACAAGAAAAAAATGCGTTTTTTTTTCCCTAACGCGGAGAGTTAACTAGCGCGGCAAATCGTTTGAGCCGAATTCGGTGAGTTATCCGCGTTCCCATACCGAACCCGATATCCCATATTCACCATCATAGTTTCGAACGGATCCATCGACATCCTCATTTGATTCACTTCGATCATTTTAAGAATTTCGGCTATTTTATGAGGATTTTTAATGCCGTCTTCCTTTTTGGGCGCCCATAGTTTAACGGCCGGATCGATTCCGCTCGATGCCAAAAAGCAAGCGCTCGGATGCGGTTGGACGCAATTAACGATCGAACTATCTCCCTTTAACGCCGTTAAAACCTCCGTTGATTTACGATCCCAAATAAAAATTAATCCGTCGTCGGAACCGGCACAAACAAAATTTCCATCTTCACCCAAAAAGTTGGCCTCTTTAATATCCGTCGTCGTATTGCAATGCCCCACGAATCTTAACTCAAAATCGCGCGATTCTTGTCTCAATTCCTTTTCAACTTCACTAATAAAATCGTAGTTTTCGCAAAATTGCCCGAAATTGTTGTTGTTCGAGGATTCGTTTGGGTTGGAGTTGATGGCCGATTTCATTGCTTCGATTGCCTCTTCGATTATTTGAGTTAATTTGGGGTCCTCGTCGGGGAATTTTTTTTTATAACTCGATAACCACGATTCGGTTTCTTTTAGCCACTTTAAACGGACTAAACAGTTTATTAATGAGAGGTAAAATTTGGGTTGTTCGGGTTTTTGTTGTATCGCTAATAAATAATAACGAGCGGCTTGGTACATATCGCCTATCCAATTCCTTTCAAACAATTCCAACCCTTTCTCAATACACAAATTTGCGAATAATTCCGAATTAATTTTTTGCCTTCCTAATTTCTCGTCTTTGAATTCATCGGGGATTTTTAACTCGTCGACTTTTCTTTGATTGTTTATATCAAATAAATATATGTGTTCCCCGCCTATATTAACTAATAACTCTGAACCGGACGCGTTGAAAGCGACGTAAGTCGCCGCGTATTTATTCCCTAATTCTTTTACGTTGTTTTTAGCTAAGTGGCCGGGGGCGAAATATTGAACACCGATGGTTTCAGGAGTCGAACTCGTTTGGCGATAATTTCGATATTTCACCGTTTTTACCATTCTACGATCGTACAATCTCACGTAGCAATCATTTGCTCCGACAGCCATTAAATGAGGCTTCGTCGGGTTAATCGCTATGCATTTTAATTCGTTCGATCGGCTACGATCGATAAAAACTTTACTATTAACGTTACATTTATGTGATTCCCTAATGTCGTATTGAATCACTAAACCATCTTCGCTTGCCGACCAAAACAATAAAGGCTGCTCGGGACATTTTGCGAGTCTTTTAACCCGATTTAAATGACAACTACAATCGATTAAGGGACTATTTGATTTTGTATCATCGGCTGATTTTACTATTACTCGGCAATCGCCAGCACCAGTTGCAATTAATGAACCATCTCCGAGAAACTGCAATAAAATGGGATTTTAATTTATTATTATTACTAAATAAAAACAAAATTGTTTATTCTACTGAACCAAAATGTTCTAATTTTAGTTCAGTTAACACCGGTCGTGAAAGCCGATCAACAAACAAATCAAGGACTTCGATAACTCACGGATTAGATAACGCAAGCTGTTAGATAGTTTAGCTTTTTTACGAAGATGCAGGGAGAAGAAAGTTACGCCAACGTTCTTGAAGATGAAGCACCACATCGACTCCACTGCAGCTCGTAGAATCTTGATTAGGACAGAACAGGCATTACTACGAGAAAGGATATATAAGACATACAGTGATTTACAGAAGGTAAGACGACTCCACCTCTCATTTTCCAATGGTATGTCCGGAGATGACTGGGATAAAGTGGACAGACTAACAATGGAAAAAGCTGATCGTGAATTTCAGAAGACCCGGGGCACACATCAAGAAATTTGAAACATTGGAACGCCGGGTACAGCAGAAAAGAAACAACAACAGTCTACCAGAAGAAACAGATCGAGTATCCCACTAACGAAGGAAGAAACCATGGTATTGGTCAAAGAACTAAATTACGCAATCGCCGCAAAGAAAGTCCCGAAGGAAAAAATTATCTGCGAAGTGGAAGCAGCAGTTCGAGGGATGCCCACACTGAAAGCCGAAGAGATCCGACAAGAATTTGCCAGGGTATTGAAATCAGCAAAACCGCCGGAATCCCACTTGACAATTAGTGAGAAGGCGCTCCGATCTATTTAAGAAAAGTCAGAAATCGTCGTGTTGTCAGCAGACGAGGGGAATGCCACCGTTGTGTTGGACAAGGAAGAATATGACGCCAAAATGATGGACGTACAGGAAGATCAAGAAGGACCCTACAGGCAAGATCGTAAGGAATATGAAGGGCCGTGTAGAATCCACAGGTATTTCACCAAAACATAAGAAAGGTTTGTTTGTACAGGCTCCGGTACCACCAAAAATTTATGGACTACCGAAGATCCATAAACCTTCGTAATATCGTCAGTGCCACCAATTCCCCAACAAGCCAAACATCTCGCGAAAATTCTCTCTCCCTTTATAGGCAACACAGAATCAAATGTTAGGGACTCGACCCATTTCGTGGAATCGGTGAAAAATGTAAAGTTAGATTCTGAGGATATTTTGGTTAGTTTCGATGTAGAATCTCTTTTTATTAGGGTACCAATTAAGGATGTGGTGGAGGGTCTTCGCCAAAAACTCAAATATTGTTTATCATCGACGTATTTTAGTTGGAAAGGAGAGTTTTACGAACAGTTTGTCGCCGGTGATAACAAACTTTTACATGGAATTATTCGAAGAAAATGCTCTGAAGAAGAGCCAATGGAAACCGAAGCTATGGCATCGATATGTGGACTCTTTGAATTTCTGGGTCATCTAAACGCTCAACATCCCATCATCAAATTTACCATGGAAGCGGCGTCCGCAAAACACTTACCCGAGATAACCTAAAGAAGGATGAAAGGAACGGACTACAGAAAAATGGATATACAGTAGAACTCCAATTATCCAAATCAAATGGAAATGGACCATATTCGGATAATTGGATTTTTCAAAAAAAAAAAAAAAAAAAACGGCACATATATTATACATATATGTATTTTAAAGAAAAAGATTCTTTTCAGCACTGTATGAATTTTTAATTAATTAAATGAGAAGGCAACATTTTTAGGTGTTGTATCGGATCGGTGCTGTACATTCCTACTAAATAAAATTATTTGCTGAACATCTCGGTCAAAGTAAGCACTTGAATGCAGTTTCGTAAGCAGTCCCATATCTGCTTCAACTTCAATATTAAGGTCATTCCTCAATACTATCTTCTCTCATACAACTTTCAATAGTAATAATAAGTTATTATAAGTTAATAAGTTAGTAATAATAAGTTCATCATCATTCAGAATTTGAAACCTAAGATTTAACGATCACACATCATCCACTCTTCTATATCTTCAGCATTAACTTCTGAATTTTCAATTTTCACGCGAATATTTCTTAATTCCTCAAGTGACAAGTTATCCTTATCTTCTTCTGTCTCTTCCCTTTTCTTTTCTTGAGCTTCTTTTTTTCGCATTTCCATATGCTCTTGGGCGTTTTGACTTCCCTATCAAAAGAAGGGGTAATTTATGGCTTCATTCCCTTTTAGAGGCTAAAGTAGTTTTAGGCAGAGCTTTCCAAAAAAGACCGGTTTCATCGTCGTTGTACAAAAACTCAGGATTGATGAAGTCTACTACAAGTTTAAATTTTTTAATAAAATCTTTTGCAGCTTTGAAGTCTGCTGATAACTTCTCGCCACTTAAATCTAATTCACGAATACCGTGCCTGAACTTGAAATTTCTTAGCCAGCCGTTACTTGTTTTAAAGGATAAATAGCCACTCTTCTGAGCTATGATCTTAGCCTTTTCACAAAGAATTGAGCCTGAAATTGGGTTTCCCATAGAACGTTGAAAAAACCACTTGAAAACGACATCTAAATCTTTGTTTGTTGCTGTCTTCATTGATTTTCTTGAAGAACTTCCATCTTCGTTTTCAAGCAGTGACACGAAGTTTAAAAGTGTAGGTTTGCTCCTTTTAACGTCTGAAATCGTTGGTTGTCCAACACCGTACATCTCAGCTAACTGTTTACTGGTAACATCTTTATCTGATTTGTCTATAATTATAAACTATAACGACAGCGACTCCGTTTTTTTTTTCTGACACAGATTCGGATAATTGGAGTTCTACTGTAGTTTAAAGGACATCAACCGAGCCACAACGCAGCGGAAGCAGGGAGAAGAAGCTCCAGCAAGTATAGAACCAACTGGATTCATCTGTCTTCCTTACGTTTTTGGTGTAACGGAACGAATTGCAAGACACCTCAAGAAAAACGACATGAAACGGTCAACAAAATTCGGAATACACTCCCGATAGCCAAGAATAAGGTACCTCTTTTAAAAGGAGCGGGTGTCTATCGGCTATCATGCAGTTGGAAGTCGAAGAAACATCGAATGCTGTATCAAGGAACACGAGGGGGATGTGAGGCTGAGGAAAATTCAATTACAAAACATTGCCATTCAGAATGACACCGAATAAACTTCGGCAAAACAAAGGTTCTGGCTGGGACTAACAAATATCATCAACGGCTAACAAGAGAAGCCATAGAAATCTCGGTCAAATCGTATCCCCTTGATAGTGAGAAGTTGCATATGATTACACTCAGGCTGATGTTCCATCAACATCAAATACTTCACTAGCTGATAGTCCCATAACTGCTTCAACTTCAATATTAAGGTCATCTTCCTCAATACTATCTTCTCTCATACAACTTTCAATAAGTTCATCATCATTCAGAATTTGAAACCCAGGATCTGAGGAATCATACATTCTTCTACATCTTCAGCATTAACTTCTGAACATCCAGGAATTTTCACACGAATATTTCTTAATTCCTCAAGTGACAAGTTATCCTTATCTTCTTCTGTCTCTTCCCTTTTCTTTTCTTGAGCTTCTTTTTTCGCATTTCCAAATGCTCTTGGGCGTTTTAACTTCCCTATCAAAAGAAGGGGTAATTTATGGCTTCATTCCCTTTTAGAGGCTAAAGTGGTTTTAGGCAGAGCTTTCCAAAAAAGACCGGTTTCATCGTCGTTGTACAAAAACTCAGGATTGATGAAGTCTACTACAAGTTTAAATTTTTTAATAAAATCTTTTGCAGCTTTGAAGTCTGCTGATAACTTCTCGCCATTTAAATCTAATTCACGAATACCGTGCCTGAACTTGAAATTTCTTAGCCAGCAGTTACTTGCTTTAAAGGATAAATAGCCAAGCTTTTGAGCTATAATCTTAGCCTTTTCACAAAGAATTGGGCCTGAAATTGGGTTTGCCATAGAACGTTGAAAAAACCACTTGAAGACGACGTCTTCCAAATCTTTGTTTGTTGCGGTCTTCATTGATTTTCTTGAAGAACTTCCATCTTCGTTTTCAAGCAGTGACACGAAGTTTAAAAGTGTAGGTTTGCTCCTTTTAACGTCTGAAATCGTTGGTTGTCCAACACCGTATATCTCAGCTAACTGTTTACTGGTAACATCTTTATCTGATTTGTCTATAATTATAAACTATAACGACAGCGACTCCGTTTTTTTTTTTTCTGACACAGATTCGGATAATTGGAGTTCTACTGTAGTTTAAAGGACATCAACCGAGCCACCACGCAGCGGAAGCAGGGAGAAGAAACTCCAGCAAGTACAGAACCAGCTGGATTCATCTGTCTTCCTTACGTTTCTGGTGTAACGGAACGAATTGCAAGACACCTCAAGAAAAACGACATGAAACGGTCACCAAAATTCGGAATACACTCCCGATAGCCAAGAATAAGGTACCTCTTTTAAAAGGAACGGGTGTTTTTCGGCTATCATGCAGTTGTGGGAAGTCGAAGAAACATCGAATGCTGTATCAAGGAACACGAGAGGGATGTGAGGCTGAGGAAAATTCAATTACAAAACATTGCCATTCAGAGGGACACCGAATAAACTTCGACAAAACAAATGTTCTGGCTGGGACTAATAAATATCATCAACGGCTAACAAGAGAAGCCATAGAAATCTCGGTCAAATCGTATCCCCTTGATAGTGAGAAGTTGCATATGATTACACTCAGGCTGATGTTCCATCCACATCAAATGCTTCACTAGCTGATAGTCCCATAACTGCTTCAACCTCAATATTAAGGTCATCTTCCTCAATACTATCTTCTCTCATACAACTTTCAATAAGTTCATCATCATTCAGAATTTGAAACCCAGGATCTGAGGAATCATACATTCTTCTACATCTTCAGCATTAACTTCTGAACATCCAGGAATTTTCACACGAATATTTCTTAATTCCTCAAGTGACAAGTCATCCTCATCCTCTTCTGTCTCTTCCCTTTTCTTTTCTTGAGCTTCTTTTTCTTTTTTCTCCTTTTCCTTCTCTTCTTCAGTTGATATGCTTTTCAACTTATTCCACCCACGTCTTAATGTAACTGGTTTGATCAAGCTCCAAGCTTCCGCCACCATGTAAGTGCAACCTTTCAAATTAATATTTTTATAGTTAGCCAACACATCTTCTTCGTCTTCGCCCTCTACCAAAAGTTTTCTTAAAATTTGTTTTTTGTAATGGCGTGAAGGTTTTGATAACAGACTGGTCTATTGGTTGTAACAAGCTTGTGACGTTTGGTGGTAAAAAGATTGTTGTAAACTGGCCGTTTTCTCTTTCTAACAATTCTGCGGTGGGATGAGTTGGTGCATTCTTTTCCAAGAGCTTTTTCACTTGGGGGGATGAAAATTTCGGTAGATAATGCTGCAGTCATCCAAACCTTGGGCTGGTTTTTATAAAAGAGGGGAAGTTTTTTCGTATTTCCAAATGCTCTTGGGCGTTTTAACTTCCCTATCAAAAGAAGGGGTATTTTATGGTTTCCCGTAGAATTCGCGCACTTAAGCACCGTAACACGTTAACATTACATTCCCTTTTAGAGGCTAAAGTGGTTTTAGGCAGAACTTTCCACAAAAGACCGGTTTCATCGTCGTTGTACAAAACCTCAGAATCGAAGGAGTCTACTACAAGTTTAAATGTTTTAATAAAATCTTTTGCAGCTTTGAAATCTGCTGATAACTCCGTGCCTGAACTCGAAATTTCATAGCCAGCCATTACTTGCTTTAAAGGATAAATAGCCAAGCTTCTGAGCTATGATCTTAGCCTTTTCACAAAGAATTGAGCCTGAAATTGGGTTTCCCATAGAACGTTGAAAAAACCACTTGAAGACGACATCTTCCAAATCTTTGTTTGTTGCTGTCTTCATTGATTTTCTTGAAGAACTTCCATCTTCATTTTCAAGCAGTGACACGAAGTTTAAAAGTGTAGGTTTGCTTCTTTTAACGTCTGAAATCGTTGGTTGTCCAACACCGTATATCTCAGCTAACTGTTTACTGGTAACACCTTTATCTGATTTGTCTATAATTATAAACTATAACGACAGCGACACCGTTTTTCTTTTTTTGGTCACAGATTCGGATAATTGGAGTTCTACTGTAGTTTAAAGGACATCAACCGAGCCACAACGCAGCGGAAGCAGGGAGAAGAAACTCCAGCAAGTACAGAACCAACTGGATTCATGTCTTCCTTACGTTTTTGGTGTAAGGGAACGAATTGCAAGACACCTCAAGAAAAACGACATGAAACGGTCACCAAAATTCGGAATACACTCCCGATAGCCAAGAATAAGGTACCTCTTTTAAAAGGAGCGGGTGTTTATCGGCTATCATGCAGTTGGGGGAAGTCGAAGAAACAACGAATGCCGTATCAAGGAACACGAGAGGGATGTGAGGCTGAGGAAGATTCAATTACAGAAAATTGCCATTCAGAGGGACACCGAATAAACTTCGGCAAAACAAAGGTTCTGGCTGGGACTAATAAATATCATCAACGGCTAACAAGAGAAGCCATAGAAATCTCGGTCAAATCGTATCCCCTTGATAGTGAGAAGTTGCATATGATTACACTCAGGCTGATGTTCCATCCACATCAAATACTTCACTAGCTGATAGTCCCATAACTGCTTCAACTTCAATATTAAGGTCATCTTCCTCAATACTATCTTCTCTCATACAACTTTCAATAAATTCATCATCATTCAGAATTTGAAACCCAGGATCTGAGGAATCATACATTCTTCTACATCTTCAGCATTAATTTCTGAACATCCAGGAATTTTCACACGAATATTTCTTAATTCCTCAAGTGACAAGTTATCCTTATCTTCTTCTGTCTCTTCCCTTTTCTTTTCTTGAGCTTCTTTTTCTTTTTTCTCCTTTTCCTTCTCTTCTTCAGTTGATATGCTTTTCAACTTATTCCACCCACGTCTTAATGTAACTGGTTTGATCAAGCTCCAAGCTTCCGCCACCATGTAAGTGCAACCTTTCAAATTAATATTTTTATAGTTAGCCAACACATCTTCTTCGTCTTCGCCCTCTACCAAAAGTTTTCTTAAAATTTGTTTTTTGTAATGGCGTGAAGGTTTTGATAACAGACTGGTCTATTGGTTGTAACAAGCTTGTGACGTTTGGTGGTAAAAAGATTGTTGTAAACTGGCCGTTTTCTCTTTCTAACAATTCTGCGGTGGGATGAGTTGGTGCATTCTTTTCCAAGAGCTTTTTCACTTGGGGGGATGAAAATTTCGGTAGATAATGCTGCAGTCATCCAAGCCTTGGGCTGGTTTTTATAAAAGAGGGGAAGTTTTTTCGTATTTCCAAATGCTCTTGGGCGTTTTAACTTCCCTATCAAAAGAAGGGGTATTTTATGGTTTCCCGTAGAATTCGCGCACTTAAGCACCGTAACACGTTAACATTACATTCCCTTTTAGAGGCTAAAGTAGTTTTAGGCAGAGCTTTCCACAAAAGACCGGTTTCATCGTCGTTGTACAAAACCTCAGAATCGAAGGAGTCTACTACAAGTTTAAATTTTTTAATAAACTCTTTTGCAGCTTTGAAATCTGCTGATAACTCCGTGCCTGAACTCGAAATTTCATAGCCAGCCATTACTTGTTTTAAAGGATAAATAGCCACTCTTCTGTGCTATGATCTTAGCCTTTTCACAAAGAATTGAGCCTGAAATTGGGTTTCCCATAGAACGTTGAAAAAACCACTTAAAGACGACATCTTCTAAATCTTTGTTTGTTGCAGTCTTCATTGATTTTCTTGAAGAACTTCTATCTCCGTTTTCAAGTACTGACACGAAGTTTAAAAGTGTAGGTTTGCTCCTTTTAATATCTGAAATCGTTGGTTGTCCAACACCGTACATCTCAGCTAACTGTTTACTGGTAACATCTTTATCTGATTTGTCTATAATTATAAACTATAACGACAGCGACTCCGTTTTTTTTTTCTGACACAGATTCGGATAATTGGAGTTCTACTGTAGTTTAAAGGACATCAACCGAGCCACAACGAAGCGGAAGCAGGGAGAAGAAACTCCAGCAAGTACAGAACCAACTGGATTCATCTGTCTTCCTTACGTTTTTGGTGCAACGGAACGAATTGCAAGACACCTCAAGAAAAACGACATGAAACGGTCACCAAAATTCGGAATACACTTCCGATAGCCAAGAATAAGGTACCTCTTTTAAAAGGAGCGGGTGTTTATCGGCTATCATGCAGTTGTGGGAAGTCGAAGAAACATAGAATGCTGTATCAAGGAACACGAGGGGGATGTGAGGCTGAGGAAAATTCAATTACAGAACATTGCCATTCGAAGGGACACCGAATAAACTTTGGCAAAACAAAGGTTCTGGCTAGGATTAATAAATATCATCAACAGCTGATAAGAGAAGCCATAGAAATACACCAACATAAGAACAATGTCACCAGAGAAGATGGCTGGGAACTTAGCAGAACATGGAAGATGGTGGTGAAGACGAATACGACTCCCAAACCGGACGCAACGCAGTAAGTAGCTAGTAATTAATATAAAATTAATTATTAATTGGTTTTTCGACTTATATATTGTTTTACAATTCGCGATTTTGTCACTTCGAATCAGTTTCTGAAGAAGGTTGCAACACCGCATCCAAAAAGTCAAACATTTTTTTCAAAAAACGCACTGAAAAGCCCGAATGTTTCTAGTTTTAGATCTAGTGTTAGTCCTAGTGATAGTTTTAGTGTTGGTTCTAATTTTAGTTTAGTTAACACGGGTCGTTGAAGCCTTCGTACTTATATTGTTTATTTTACTCATCAAAAGAGGGTGCTGAACCAAAAGTGACATTTAAATGTGTGTAGAAAAAGGTTAATTTTTTCTTTCAAAATAATTTACTCACTTTAACGGAAAATATGTTTCCAATATGACTAGTTTTGACGATATTTAAACATTTATTGAGAAAAGGATCCCATAAATGAACATGGGTATCGTCCGAACCCGATGCTAAAACCCTAAAACACAAAAATTACTTTAGTTTCTAAAACTCCTTATTATTAATCTTCCTCACCTCCCATCTGAGCTCCACTCAAGGCAATTAACGCAACCCTTATGCCCGTCAAGCTCATCTTCTAACCCAAGTCGACGAATTAAGGGCTCCGTAAACTGACAGTTTTGCACGATCTTTTTGGCTTTATTCGCGTCCTTTTGACGGCCGCTTAAAAGATTGACGATGTTACGGTTCGATTCGGATGTGGAAACCGAGGGGCGATACATCTAAACCAAGAGAATTCGGCGAAATCTTGTTTACATTCGTGTCGATTAATTTGTTGTATAACTTACGTTTAGAGACATGCTCGGACATAATAATCAGGAACACGCGATGTCAGAGGATCTCTCATGACGTGCCCAAATAATAATCATAATAAAAACGATGTAGTTATAAAGAGGACAACTTTTTTTATTGAGAGGAGAATTTTGATAAACGTCAAAATAAGTCTTCTGTCATTTTTGTGTGACCTCGAAAACTATCTACAGAGCAATCAAAACGGGGTGATACGAAAACACAGCTGATTCTTAAAGGATTTTAGATCTTGTTAAAATGAATCTTCTATATGTACTAAATTTAATCAAGTATTTAGAAGTATAGGCAACTAATCGTACATCAAAAATTATTTTGATTGCAAATTAACAAATTCTTAAAATAAACCCGGGTTAATTTAAGAATTTAATTAATGGTTTATTTTAAATCATTATTACGTTTTTATATTTTGTGATAAACCAACATAAAGCATTTCCACTCAAGTTAAAAATTAATATTAAATTTACTTCATAAGTTATTTTGGTTGCATAATCTATATTTTTTAAAACAACAAATCCATTACCGTTCATTTTACTCAATAAATAAATAATAAAGCTGTACAAAGTTAATAAAAAAAATAATTACATAATATCAAAAATATTTTAACAAATAACATGAATAGGGAATGTTGAATTTCGGGAAGCAACCCGAACGAGGAGTTGTTGGCCAAGCTCCTTCGAAGTTTCATGCCAAATACATTTCCCAATGATGGGAACTTCCTCTAAAGGCGGCTTAAAAGCGATTAAAATAGTTAAACATAACCCATCGCAATTATTTTCGGAATTATGCTCAACCTAAAAAAAAATTAACCAAATAATCACATAAATAAAAAAAAAAAAAAATAATTACAGATAATATTCCGTGCGGTCTATGTTGGGGAACATCAGCTCCAAAAAGCTCAATCATAAAATTCCTTAAAACCGAATGAAACGATTTCCCCGGATTAATTTCACAAACAGGAATGTGCCAAGAATTTCGTTCGCTCATTAAAACGTGGACTTTGTTTGTTGATCGCTTTTTAATGACAATAACCGTTCTTAGAAGTAATTTGGTGTGTGGGCGAAGTCCGGGTAAAATGTCCGAGTGCCAAGTTTTGTCTCGCTGCTTTTTAGCGAGATGATAACTTTTCGCTCGATCGATTAAATGCAAAATATCGCTCGCTCTTAATGTTAATTCGTCGAGATTTAAGATCCATTTAGCTTGGAGTGATTCTTTATCGGCTTGAGCCGGGGTTTTTAATGTGCCTCCTATAACAACGCCGGTAAGAACAAATCGAAACCAGGATCTTTTCGCGAATTCAACCATAAGCAACGTTGTGGGTTTTACGTTTAAACCGGTTTCTTCAAGAACTTCCCTTGACATTGCTTCGATTATCGTTTCACCTTTTTCCATTCTTCCGGCTGGTAAATACCTAAAAAGGAAGTTTTAGTTGTTTTATTTTTTTAATTTATTTTTGTTTACCATTTTCCTGCACAAGATTGTTTAGCTTCCTGCATCATTAAAACCTCACCATCTTCATTAATAAAAACACCAGCTACGATATAGGTCACTGTTTCTCCTAAAATCGGCTTCAAAGTTGTGTCTATATTTCCAGCTTTTCCTTCCGATTCCAAAGCTGCTTTTTGCTCCTCGAGTGTAAAATCGCATATTTCAGCTTCTTCGCTCTCCAAGGGAAGTCCTTTTAAGAGTTTTCCCACGTCACTTTCCACGGTATCCGGCATTTTAACAAATTTTATCCAAAATTTTTAGGTTATATCGACACACCAATTTAACGATTAATTTTGAGGAGATCTAATTTCCGCGTCCGAGTTTATTAAAAATGAGGCAGGAAACGCAACCTCGGTTGCCATAACGCGTCTACATACCTTGTCTAACGGTGGAATGCAGCGATTTTTCATTGAAGGAAAGATTGAGGTTATGGGATTATCAACCTTAACGGCAAGGTTTTAAGGCGTTCTCCTTCTATGTTTACTATACCGTAAAATAAAACTCGTTTTCTTGGACGCTCGTTCGGTTAGAACACACCTTTTAGCATTTTAATTAGCTTGTGAGTGATGTAATTATTTTTCTTAGGGGCTATATTGAGGTTATGTGAAATATTATTATTATTACTAATCGTTCAAATTATCTTTTGGGATTTTATTCTATCCCGGAATTCTCACGTTTAAAAACTACAAATTAATATTATTTTCGTCGTTTTTATCCAAATCAAAAAATTTTGGGAAAATGAAAAATGACGTTTCAAATTTTGAGGTTATACGAAACATTAAAATTACTTTAATTTAGAATGAAATCGCAATTATTTGATTAAATGATATTTTTTATGCTTTGATTTAAACGCATTTTTATTATTAATTTAATATTATTTATTTATATTTAAATAAATTATTATTAATTTATTAAACATTTCAAAAATTCAAAAATTTTTTAAGCTATAAAGTTGGTAATATTTTTAAAAGTCATTTATGTCAATGTGATGTTTAAGGTTAATTTATCGTTTTATTTTAATAAAAAGTGTTTTATAATTAACAGAAACGAGAAGAGGAGGTGATAAAATACAATCAAACATTAAGGTATGTTTATTTTCATTAATAAAACGGTTATTATGTACAATCATAAGTTATTACGTATTAATAACTCGACCTAACCTATCTTTCAAACAGTGCAAGTATAAAATTCATTAAAAATCTATCCTATAGATTTATAGACTTTAATTTACTGTTGGAATCACAGTTAATCTTATTATAAAATTCTTACGTTAAAAAATAGTTGTATTAGTTCAAACTGTCCGAGAACACATTCAGTCATTTTTGTATCTTTTAGCACCGATTCATGTTTATATATAATCTTTTTTAAACAATTTGCGAGTCAATGGTTGTATATTGTACCTTCCTCGAGACTGTATCCAAAATCGGGGCCATTCTCATCCCAATTTTATCCCGGTGCATGTACCCATAAGCCCCCAACAACGAAACCAAAACTAAAACTAAAACTACCAATAAAACCGTAACAGCTTTAGAAAATTTCGCGTGCTTCACTTCGGCTAACTCCTTCATGTTGATAACGAAACGTTTTCCCGATGGGCTTTTTAAATCGCACTCCAATTTCTCTTTGTGCCTAATATTTACATTCGTGCGATTCATCCAGTTATAAAGATCCGCGGCTTGGCTACATTTTAACGGATTTCCGCGAACATCAACAGTTAAACTCTTCCCGGATCGATCAAACGATGCCAAATCCTTCTTAGATAGTTGAGTGATCTTGTTATTCTCCAAATCCAAAAATTGCAAATTCAAACATTTTAAATCGAAATTAATGTGCTGTAAGTCGTTCGTCCCTAAATATAATTGCTTAAGCGATGGTAAATTACAAAAAACTTTGTCGTCTTTAAACCGTTTTATTTCGTTTTGTTCCAAATGCAACTTATAAAGCTTCGTTAGGTTACTTTTCACGAAAATGTCGTGGAGATCGTTGGCCAATTGCTCATCGGTGTTGTCTTTAAACGCATTTGTTAAGTGCAATTCTTCTAAATTAATGAAATTCGAAAAAACCCTCGGGTGATGATAAACTGTATCATCGTAATCGTCGTAATCATCGTTTATTATGATCTCGTTATGATTTAAAATTAATAATTCCACGTTTGGGGTGTGATGGAAAGTTTTCCCTTTGATGTTTCTTATCCGATTATTACTCAAATCGATTACTTTTAACTTGGTTAAATTCATGGATTCCCCGAAAATGTTTGCTGGTAGCGTTTCGACGTTATGGCCTGAGAATATTAAAGCTTCCGTGTCTGGGGGTAATTCTTGAAGCATGGTGGTGTCTTTGAAACCTTGTCCGGTGCAATTTACCAAGAAATACATCCGTTCTAAGTAGAATGTGTCCCCGCAATAACACTTCTCCAATTCTTTTGATCTGCATTCGTTGTGGACGTATTTCGATTCGATTTGGTGGTAAATTGCTAAAATTAGCGTAATTAGAAATGCTTTGTGCTTCATTTTTTTACCTAAACAACAAAAATTAATAAAATTAATAAAATTAATGGAGGAAATTCTCGAAATTTCAACTTATAAAGTAATGACAAACCACATTTTTTATTTTATTTAAGTAAACAAGCAAAAACTTACTGCAATTTAAAATCACCCACTCTTTTTTCTATAAATACTTTTGAGTAATGAAAGAATTAACACAAAAATAGAAAAGAATAATAATAATAAAAAAGTTTTAAAAAGGGGGAGATTTTAAAATAGAAAGCTAAAACGAAACTAAAACTAAAACTGAGTCGAAAACGGAGGATAATTAAGAAGTGAACACAAAAGATACGAAATCTCTAAGTACACAATATTAAAATACCAAAATCAAGGTCAAATAAATACCAAATGGAGTGATTATTGCGTTATGACGACGCAAAATACCCAGAATAAATTGTTAATGGTTCATATTAAAAAAAGGTTTTTCCCCTTAGCTCATGTTAACCAACTTAAAATATTTTTTTTAATCCCGACATAAAAATAAACATAAAATTAATACATAATCTTTAACACGGAGCAAATAGAGCGTGTTTAAGCACGATCCTCAAGTAAAATTTTGGTGTCAATGTCACAGACTTTCATCTGAAACACGTTTTCATTATTCAACACATTTGAAACACAAGACCTGTTTAATTTAACGCGTGTTAAATTAAAATAATACTTCATATTATTATTCAACGAATAAAAGGATAAAATGACACGAAATTCTATACAGATAATCATTTTTTTTGTTGCGCTAACAACTTTTATTTGCCCCCAAGAAATTCTTTAATGAATGGGACGTTTTGGGCGTTTTAAAGGAGTCTTTATTCGCGACAAAGATACTTACGGTTGGACGGGATTCTACAGGACAGTTGGGCACTCCTATTAAGTCTCGATGATGGTGTTTTTGTCCTTAAAAAAAACCGTGAAGAGCGTGCACGAACACTTCAACAATGCGAGCCTCGCAGGTAGACTAAATAATTCTTTGGATCAACAGGTAACTCGTCGTTGCTGCGATTTGGATTGCATAATACTAAGTGGAATACTTTTTAAGGCTTAATAACTTGGTTAAATATTGTTGGTTTTATGAGTCATGCTAAAAAATAAAGATTTGTGTATTTTTACATAGTATAACTTAGTAAAGGCTAATTTGGAATGAAAAGGTTATTTATTTAAGAAATATCATCTTTTTTAGCTTAATTACGAATGAGGAGAACTCAAATACAAGAAATTAAGAATTCTTCTTCTCTATAAAGGGGTTGAAAATAGGATTTAGAAACCTAATCCTTCTTATATCCCAGTTACAGCGTCTCTCTATAACTCTCTTGTCTCTAATGCTCGATTCTCTGGTGCTTATGTATGCATTTTCACGGAGGCACCATAAATACCAACTCAAACAAAATCCCCCTCTTATATCAGTTCTAACATGTCAGCATAAAAAGCAAAAGCAAAAAATCAACATAGCATTCACACATAAAGAACTCTTCTCGAGACTGGGAGTGTAGGCTCTTTACACAAAGGAATCATGGTTGCCCCTCGTTCTGGAATTAGATGGGTATTTGCCTGAAATATGGAACAAAAAGTCAATTTTTGAAATCAATCAACAAAATGTTGTCCCACCTCTTCATACTCCAGACTAACCGATAAAGTTCTCTGTTCTAGCCCTTTTCGTGCCAAAGATTCGCCGCCTCATTGTATCTCGCAGCGTGATGGCACCGAATACAAATACCTGACGAATATCTCGTGCAACATCTTCAGTGTTGAGACCAGTAGGTAGTGCCTGGTTCTGCCAGGACAAAAATTGTCGATAGCTTGTAACGCACTGAGAGAATGGTGAAAATTACAATGTTCCTCTTCGACATTCGCTGACAAAGCTTCAGAGCTTTTCAGATACCAAATAATTCAGCGGCATATATAGTCATTTGGGGTGATAAGCCAGCACAATATGCCAAATTCCCCACCATAGAGTAAATGCCAACTCCAACAGCTTTCTGTTTTGCCATCTTGTCCTTAGTAGTACATAGTATTTACCCAATTTTGGTAAGCGACCGATTTTTTTCATAGTGTTGTATATAATCTCGTTGCCATGGGAAGTTGCTTCATAAGGAATAGTGAAATTAGCGAGTCTAATTGTAGTAAGTTAAGAAGTTGGAGAAAACTAACCTAAAATAGAGGGTACAGCTTAAGCACGAAGAGAAATGGCGTGCTTCAAGCCAAAAAATTCAAAATAAACTACAATGGTAGACGCATTCAAACAACACTGCGTTCTGGCAAGAAATGATACATATGACAGGTTCAACTTTTTAATCGGTTTCAAGGTGAAAATGAAGACTTTGAAAACTTTTTAACCAATATTAGAATATTAGCTCAAGCTTGTACCTTCGAAAATTTAGAAGGGCTATTAAAGGACAAAATCGTAATAAGGATAAATGACCTTGAAACTTACGTTGAAAACTGCCATAGAATGTTGCAAAGCTTCAGAAATAACTAAACGACAATTGAAAGTATTAACTAAAGAAGAAGGAGAAGGAAATGTGGTTAATTATATTAAATAAAGGCAATTGGAGGAAAAATACAGAAGATATGGTAATACACCAAGATCATATATCAAAAGGATACAGGTAGACACATTAGAAGATATACTGTACATCTTATCTTTGAAAATCATACAATGATGTTATGATAAGACCTAAACTCACTGAAGTTGACAAAGTTCCCGATAGTGACATAACTGTAGAAAAGCGTTCTGAGCTTAGTTTAAGTAAGGTTGTTGTTGGAATCGATTGTAATAATGTAAACTTTAGAACGGGGATGCAGTAAGTTAGAATATATGTAAATGATGTTAGTAGACAAGACAACAACGTGTAAGCAGCTTGTTTTAAAAAGTTCAGATTCATTACATTTACAAGCCTTTGATTAGAGACATTACACTAATATCTTGTTTTATCTTCCACCTAGCGTTCGTAATCGTTCTCAGTACATTTATCAACAAAGTTATTTTAGTTGGTGGAGTTCGTGCGTTTAACTCTGCACTAAGTCTTCGCAATAGCAATATTACCGGGCTATTACTTTGTCACATATTTTTAACAATGAACATTTTGTCCTTCACCTCTACCAGGATCCTCAATGATAGATCAACATCCTCAGCCTCCAATACATTAGTCGGTGTGGTTCCAAGAAGTCCCAACACACCTAAGTCCATGATATTTGACTCTCTCCAGCTTTTCTAGCAGCGTCTCACCACGCAATCTGGATCTCACCAGACTTAAGAATATTAATCGCCTTATTAGCTTGATTCGCCGAAACAAATCCACTTTGTTCCCTCTAACTCAGCTTGGTATTGATTCTAAGTCCTAGCTATTTAATGGAGTTTGTATATCTGATAATTTCTTTTCGTAGCGTTATGGGTGGATGTGGAATATTCCTCTCGCTGGTCAAGATCATCGCCTTTGTTTTATTTATCGAAATGCTCAGGGTACGTTCATCAAGGAAATTCAAAATCCTTATCAATGCCTCATTTGTAGCTTCCACACATCCTTGTATGGAGCATCCTCTGCAACAAAGAACCAAATTGTCCGCGTAGTATATAACTGAATAGCCGGCTGACATTAGCAAGATGTTGAGTACATTTTTATATATATTAAAGAGTAAGGGACTCAAAGAAATTCTCTGGGGCAATCCTCAATGCTATATGTGCGCCGATGTTCTGCGAATTCTCCTTAAGTTGAATTCTTCTCTATCATGTAAGTTCGTACGTCGCATTTATCCATAAAAAATCAAACATGAAATGGTCAATCATCTGTTCTTTTTTCATAAACCATTCCACTCTGCATGCAATAACTCATCTCGCTTAGGTATTGGGACCACCACAATATTTCCCCATTCATCCGGGATTCTTCCATCATTTAGTTATATTATTAATCTCTCTTTGTATTATATCATAGGCTATCGTTGGTAACAGCTTAAGGCCATAATACGTTATTTTGTCGCCTCCTGGTGCTGTGTTTCTAAAGCCTTTCAATACCTTCTTCATTTCTGTCCTGGAAATAAGTCTCGTATTGATGTTCTCCGGCCAATTTGTTGTCGCCAGGGAGTCATCC
Organism: Onthophagus sagittarius; assembly: GCA_036711965.1. Taxonomy (NCBI): domain Eukaryota; kingdom Metazoa; phylum Arthropoda; class Insecta; order Coleoptera; family Scarabaeidae; genus Onthophagus; species Onthophagus sagittarius. Next base: position 15,384,542 of record JASERS010000010.1, on the reverse strand, counting down.
TCAGTTTCCTCCTTCCTGGGAACATACGAAGAGTAAATGTTACTCAAAAACGTTGTTTTCTAGCACTCTTCAAGCTTCTGATCTTTGCCCACACCTCACTAGTCGGAGTATTTTTATCAATTTCACTACAGAATTTTCTAAAGTATTCTCTTTTCTTCCTCAATATAACTTTCTTAGCAAGAACAATATGTCTTTTTGCTATTTTATACCGCTCAGGTGTTTTCTCTTCCATAAATTGCCTAATCAGATATCGCCGCAATTTCACCGCCCTTGAGCATACTATGTCTCACCTTGGGCAGAAATGAGTCAATTAATCAGTGGCTAAAGAAGTGTGTATCTTCCTTGCGTCCTCAATTGCCTCTGTAAGATCTGATAAAGTATTAACTTCCCCGGAGGCAAAACAGTTTTCCATATATTCTTGAAATTTCCCTCGTTTGTTGATTCGTTTCCTACGTCGAAATGATCGCTTCCCAATGTATCATCCAGAGTGTCACAGAACTTCCCTTGCCACGTCTGGGGAACATATCACAAAGTCTAAAATACTACCTGAAAACAACGTGGACTTGCCATCGTTCACCACACATAGCCCATAATCCTCGATAACTGATTGAAGTGCTCGAAATCTGGCATTCTCCAAGTGTCTGCCACTCATTGCCAGTAGATGAGCATTGAAGTCCTCCAGCAAAATAAATTTGGTTTCATTTCAGTGGCCTTCTCCCAATCATTTATGAAAAAATGCACATCGGGGGGAATATATCCAGCTACTATGACAGTGTTATCAATTGAAACGGTCAAAAATTTACACGTGTTTCTGTATGTTGGTTTTGAAGGAAAAGGAATAGACTTCTTTTGTTATGTGGTAAATTCCTGGCATTCCACAGGAACACTTTTATCATAATGAATGTCTTCGTCTAAATATATACCTTTGTTGTTTGAAGTCTCGTTATCTAACATGCCTCCCGACTTTGTGAAATTCTTTCCTTCCTTCTCATTAATATCGTTGGTTTAATTTTCTATTCTTCGTTTCGTTTATTCAAATTAACATATCTTGTTATTTCTATATCTTTCAGAGGAGTTTGTACCTTTTTCTTGATTACCTTACCCTTGTTTACTGGATTTTTATCTGGAGATATTTTTCTTTTGGGACTATCTTGCATTCTTCTTATTTTTTCTAATGATCATTGATGTACCAGGACTCATACTGTTAGATTCTGGTTCCATTATTATATCGGCATAACTGATCAGCGGCCTATAATTTGCTGTTGCAGCTTCGAGGTTTGAAGACTTTTTTGCGTTCGTCCTTTTCAAGGGAGGTAATTGCGAGTAGCGAGTATTTCTTACATTGCACACTATCTGTTCCCTATTTTGATTTTTTAATAGCAAATTCGTCTCAAATGCAGAATAATTTCTTGTAGCCACGATACGCTTGACCTCTTTTTGTCTCAAATACTCTCGGCAGCTGCGGTTGTTTAGGGCCACCTCTACGTCCGTTACGGCGTGGTCACCTTTACAATGATAATACTTAACCTCTTGTGATAAACATTCTGACATAAGATGTGGTCCTGTGTATTTAACACACCTTGTTTGACCCTTACATTGATTTTTGGTGTGCCCATAACGACACCAATACTAACATTGAAATAGATATGTACATTGGGCAAAAAACGAGGGATAAGAAATACAATCGCAGTTTAATTACGCACCAGACCACCGATGATGTTTCCAAGAGCCGATATGAAGAATTGGACGATTGTTGTAAATTAATCTAGCAAAAACAAAATTGTTGTAAAAGTAGCAAATTACGTCACTTTGACATAATTTGAAAAAAAAAATATGTAAGAACAAAATTTCATATCAATAAATTTATTTTATTCTATAAGCAAATAAGAAAGTCAATTTTTGGTGACACCTTTTTAATAAAAATCATTTTTTCATCATTTTCCACTTGTAAGTATAATAAACAAACTCATCGTACATAACCAGCACTAAAGCACCAGCAGTACACCTCATTGCGTTGACAAATGCGCCTTTAAAAAATCCGTATATTCCATATTTCCTCCAAATTCTTTGTGCCGTAATAACCATGGTTTTATTTTTCCTTAACTCCATAGGTCTCCCCGCGTCCAACATCATGTGCCTGGACATTGTATCCAAAGGATACGAAGCCATCCCAGCCGAAATCGTGCAAACTTGAGCCGAAAGCAAAGAGAGAAGTAGCGGCATTTTTTCCGATTTACCGTTAGAACCCGCTTTCTCATGTTTATCGTGATAAAGTAATTTACTCATTTCGTATAAAGCGAAATAAAAGGCCCTGTAGATCCCGAAACCGATCACGGATAAATGAACTCCTTTGTAAAGACCTTTAATGCCATCTTTTTGGGATATCTTATAAAAGCAGCTAAACATTCCGTTGAATTCTCTTGGTTTTGTTTTTTGATTTGCAGGCGGTGTTGATCCGGCTTTGTGTTTACCATGGCCCATGTCCAAAGCTAATCGAGTTTGACAAAAATCTAACGGGAAGACGATCGCGGCTGAACAAGCTCCGGCCAAACCCCCAGCGAATAATTTACACATAAGCAAATTCATGTAATGATCACCCGATACACAAGATGTGAAGAAATTTTTGTACGTATGATACAAAGAGAAATTTAAAGCTTGAGACGGGAAATATCTTGCTATATTGGTTCCATTCCCCCGCCATAAACTTATTATGCCTTGTTCGCTTGGTAATCGCGTAAATAAGTCGATAAGGCCACTGTAGGGCTTTTGCTTGCCGGTCATTACATCCAACGCATAATCTTGATTTTGAATTATAAATTTTGCCCGTTCAACCGGAGCTATTAACGTTTTTGAAACGACCGCTGCCGATCCGCTCACTGCGAAATCGAAAAGGAAACTCTTCACCTGTTCATTCATGGATTCACATTTTGCTGTACGTTTACATTTATAAATTTTCCGTCACATTTTAATTTAAACCGAAATTTAAACGAATTTTTAGTTTTTGATGTCAAATTTTAAACGTCAATTTGACGTTTAAGTTTTTTTCTCGATTTATTTATCAAACAAAAGATGGCGCAATTAATTTATATTTTTTTAACTGATTTATTTATTTTCAAAATATTAATCAGATTGATTTTGAATTAATCTGACAATTATTATTAAATGCATAATTATATTATATTTAATGTGAGTTAATTAACTCGAAACATAAAAAATTCAACAATAGAGGGCGCTAAATTCGGTGTGTTTAAAATAAATAATTTTTGTTAAAAGAATTTAATGATTAAACTCAGTCTCGATCGGGCATTTATCACGGACATTTAGCGCGACGTGTTATGTACCGGTTTTTATACCCCATTGAATTTTTCAACAAGTGCTATTAGACAAACAACGTGCAAACTTATTGCAGTTATTAAACATTTTTAAGCCCTTAAGACCTTTTATTATTCTCTATGAACAAGAAAAGTACCTCCGATCATTTATCCCCTCCCATCAAGGAAATCAGCAAGAGGTACTCATGGGATCCCACAACACTTAACATCCCAAAATAAATACGCCGCTTTAGTGGATGTTTCCGATGAGAACAATGATCCTAGTACTTCAGCAACTAACAACCCTGTTAATGACGATGAAAATAAAAAACAAAAAGTTCCCCCTATTTTTATCCATGGTGCTCTAAACCATCAGCAACTTATAACTGACTTGAAAACGAACACAAATCACTGTTTCACTACTACGTACAAAAACTCAAATACCAAGGTAAACCTATCTCATGCTGATGATTACAGAGCGATCACTAAATTCTACAAAGAGAACAAAATCCCGTTCCATACCTACCAGGATCCTTCCAACAAGCCACTTTCGGCGATCTCACGCAATGTTCCGATATCAACCAACCAACTAAACCTACCAGTCATAAGAGTCACTAGACTGCTTAACAAGTAGAAATATCCCATTCTTTTATGCGCAGTTGATCTAGAAACCTCAGAAAACGCCAATGAAATCTATCAAGTCAAGGAAATCTGCAATGCAATCATCACGGTAGAAGCCAGGAGGAATTCCCAAAAGATTCTCCAATGCCATAACTGGCAACGTTACGGACATATAAAAAATTACTGTTCAAGTTGCGTCAAATGCGGTGAAAATCACAACCACAGTATCTGCAAAAAGCTTCAAGCTGACCCACCCAAGTGTGCCAACTGTGGCCAAGATCATCCAGCAAGCTATCGAGGCTGTAAAATTCATATCGATTACCAGAACAAGTACTGTGGTGAGGCCGTCACTGAAATGACTTCAACCTCTGGTAATTACCGCTGAAACCAGAAACAGTATTTCGCGCTACCTAATTCTTAGTCTGAAGGACTCCTACCTGATCCTATCTATTCAAACAAGATTAAATGGCAAGCGCGCGGTCACTATTTCAGAACCGTGGGTTCTTGCACTAAGGCTCTCAGGAAATGTGAAATAAAACGACAAGTGTTCTAACCACACTTAATCTATATTTACAAAAATAACAAAAAAAGGTAAGCTACAAAGTTAATATTAAAAAACTACCTACGTGAATACCCGACGTTACTTAAGGAGTCAAAACAAAATTAAAAATGAAAATGACCTGTCTGAACCTAACCCTGCAGCGAACTCTCGTTGACCGATAAATGATAGGGAGAACTGGCAAACAGACTTACCCGGACGTGTATTCCAATCTGGTGATCTCGGTGATGGGTCGCAACCTGGATTCCGTTGGAATCTTCTCGGGATAATCCGGGAAGACTTCTTCGACACAACACACCAAATCCTCAAGTGAACACGGTTTCCGACACGACGCGGACGCCCGAATCAGAAGTAAGTTGCCCTTGAAGCTGAGTCAAAGTTCTCGATTTCGACGGGACTTAGAATTGGCGTTAAAGCGAATCTAAGTTTCGGTCTAACAGAGCGCTGGTTGAGTATTGGTTCGAAATCTTTCTAAGAAGATATCTTTCGAAGTTGAATTGAAACTAAGTTTAGAATTCTCCAATTTTGACGTGTGCAAGGCCTTAAGTAACCTCGGGTCTTGGAGGGGTGCAAAACCTTCATTAGGCGTTCCCTAACGTCTGGACATCCCCGAAACTTGGGGCCAATCCAAAATAAGGGCGGATATTTTACAATAATTTTCTGAGCCAATGAGGGAATTTGTGGAAGGGAAGAATTCCTCGCCCACAAGACCAGAAGATAACATCCGCCACTAACTAATCCCAAAAATCAATTTTCAAACAGTGGAAACCATCAAATTTTTACGTGATCTAACGTCTAAGTTTTTAACGACTTCTTCGTGTCGATTCGCATCTCCCCCATCAAACTGCGGATACATAATTTTTAACAAAATTTAACACGAAGTGTGGTCTCTATACCGGACGTCGTTAATTTGAGACGTGATTTTTAGTTTCCAAAATAACGAAAGGCTGCACTCTAGGAATTTCTAATTCGAATGATTATTTCTTAAAACCGTTAAATAATTTTCGAATTATTACAGTACCATCGTCAAACACCTCCAATTCATCCTGCGCAAAAAACACAGAACTCAAACAATACCTGTCTTTGCCGGGATGGACGTGGAGGGCATGGTTGAGGTTTTTTATGCGCATATTAACTTTACTGTTAATAGATATGTTCCGAAACGTATCTTACCTAAGCAACGCTTTCCTCGTTGGTATACCCGTTCTACCATTCGCATTATTAAGGAAAAGTTAAAATTTCACAAAAAGTGGAAGTCCAGTAAACGTAACTGTGATTATCTATCTTTTTCAATTTTGCGTCGCAGAGCTAAGAAATTGATCGCTGCTGATTACAAAGCTTATCTGAGCTCTATTCAGGCAGATGTGGTAGGGAAACCAGAGAGGATATGGTCGTTTGTTAATAACAAAAAGAGTTCCCCATCCGGCATGCCAGCCTCAATGACTTCAATTGATGGCACTATTGTTGACTCGTGTCCTGCAATCTCCAGTGCTTTCTCAATCGACAGCTCAGTGGTTGCTCACGGCTCTGGAATTTTACCGTGGTTCTCCGCTAATGTAATTCATAATGTTCTGTTGAATCTCGACCGGTCCTCTAGCCCTGGTCCGGATGGTATTCCTTCGTTGTTTCTAAAAGAGTTTGCAACTGAGCTGTCTACGCTTCTGTTTCATATATTTTCGAAGTCTTTACTTGAAGGTGTTTTTCCTAGTATGTGGAAAAAGGCCTTCGTTATTCCAATATTTAAATCCGGTGATAAACAATTGGTTTCTAATTATCGTCCTATTTCTGTCCTTTCAGCTTTCAAGGTGTTTGAAAAAATTGTCCACGAGTATCTTAGTCGCTCTGTTACGCAATCTATAATTAATGAACAACACGGTTTCTTCTAATCTTGTGTCCTATGTAAACTTTATTTATTCTGGTTTACACGAGGATACTCAGATTGACGCAATATATACGGACTATTCTAAGGCCTTTGACAAAATCGATTGATGATTATGTCGTATTTATCTAACAGAAGTCAGGCGATTAGGATTGGTAGCTTTGTATCCGGTTACAAACCTGTCACATCCGGTGTGCCTCAGGGTAGTCATCTTGGACCCTTACTATTCGTAACGTACATAAACGATATTTCTTCTTGTTTTAAATTTTCTAAGTTTTTACTCTATGCCGATGATAATAAAATATTTGCAAGAATTGGGTCTAACCTGGACTGTCTAAGACTACAGGAGGATCTTGACCGCCTGCATGACTACTGCCATGTCAACAAACTTTACTTAAATTATGACAAATGCCAAAAAATTACATTTACTCGGAAACGTTATCCCTTCAACTTTCCGTACAACTTTAATGGTACCGCTATCTGGTCTATTGATGACATAAAGGATCTCGGCATTATATTAGATTCCAGATTGCGATTTCATCATCATATTGAATTTATGGTGAAGAAGTCTCTACGTAATTTGGGGTTTATTATCAGAATCTGTAAAAATTTCACAAATTTTTTGTGTATAAGAACCCTCTATTTGGCATTTGTTAACAGCGTACTATGTTACGGCTCAGTAATATGGAACCCTTTGTATGCGGTGTATCGTGATCGTATTGAAGCCATTCAACGACGCTTTGTACGTTACTTAGCACACAAATTTCATCTTCCTTACTGCGATTACGATAGGCGTTGCGTAGTCTTCAACTTGTCTCAGCAGCAATGTCGACTTGTCTCTGATCTGATCTTCCTTTTCAAGCTTGTTAATGGCATGCTGGATACCCCCGATCTTCTGCCTGAACTGAGCTTCAATGTCCCGCAGCGGCTTACACGAAACAACGCCACTTTTCGTGTTAACGTACCTAACACGAACATGTACCAAAACTCGCCATTAGTTCGAATTCTTAATTCCTACAACCAAAACTTCAACCATGTACCTCTCTTCGACATTTCTTTACGTTCTTTTAGAAAATATGTAATATCTAACGTTTAGCGGATGTTTGCTGGTTGAGTTATTGTTTTGTTTACTTTAGTTTATTCTAGAATTTTTATATTAATTTTCATTCTTATGAGGATGCTTTGTTGGGGATATGCTCCCTGTTTGCATCCCGAATATGTATAAATAAATAAATAGTAATTGAAACAAACAACTCAACCCCAGTTAATATCATTTGCGGATACAAACAAACTAACAAAAAACTACTAGAAACTGATATAAGTTCAATGTTATATAGCTCTATACCTACCCTAGTTATTGGAGATTTTAACAGCAAGAATAAACTCTGGGGATGCAGAGCAGACAATCCATCGGGACTAAATCTGGAACTATTAGCAACCAAGTACGGTTTTCAAGTGCACTACCCAATGGATTTTACCTACTATCCTTATAGAAGCGACTATCAGTCGGATATACTAGATATAGTATTAGCCAAAAATATTACCATCCAGTTAAATCAGTGTGTAATAAGCGAGTTAAACTCGGATCATTTGCCAGTAATCATCACACTTGCAAAGCAATCTGAACACTGACCCAAAATTCCAAAACTGATCAATGGATTCATCAACTGGGCAGAGTTTGGAGACTCACTGAATAATCACGATTTTAACTTACCAACGTCAGCTAATCCGAATGAGTTAGATACAAAAATCCGTTTGCTGACTTCAAAGATCAAGGAAGCAACTGTATCATCAACGAAACCCTTCAAAAAAACCACTTCAAATAATTACAACCTCTCCCCTAAAAGCATATTGGACCTAATTAAGGAAAAACGAAAGGTTCGACGTGAATGGCAACAGACGCATAATCCAGAAATAAAAACTACTCTGAACAGACTAACTCACACCATTACTCAGGAATTAGATGTCTATAGAATCAACAATTATAGAAAACTCGTCGAAGGTTTTGAAGGAAGTGACCCCGGATTGCCCGGAACTTGTAGAATATCTTGATAAATTTAAAATACTTCCAGAATTTCAATCGGATTTTTAAATTGATGGCGCTTATGGATGAATTAATTACAGCGTAAATGGCAAATTTTTTAAAAATCTTGGTCAAAATTGAAAAAGTTAAGTAGCTAGATTCGAAATGCAATTATCACTATTCGATTAAGTAAACATTAAGGTGTCTTGAAACACCTTCTTTAGTCACTTTTTCTTACCAAAAAGCGACCCATTACGTCATTTTCATATTATAATAGTAATTGATCGAAATCCGCAAGGGCAGCACGTTTTTCTTTATGTGCTAATCTTTTCGCCCAAACTGACTTATTCAATTTCTCGTCAATTTTAACATCTATCCATGATTTCCTAACAACACGAGTTGATACTGTGTAAGGGGATTTTATCCTAAATTTGATTAAATGTAGCTGATTTAATCTCATTTGAGTCCCAGCTACATTACTGGTTGGTCCATCAATCAAAACCCTGATTTGATCAATAACATCCACAATGCTTACAAACTTGCCTTTTTTAGGGCCATCGGCCACCATGGCCACACGCCGGATTTCATCATAAGGCATGGCTCAACTCTGTTCTCGCTGTAATAAGCGAATTAAACTCGGATCATTTGCCAATAATCATTACCCTTGCAAAGCATCCTGAACACAGACCAAAAATTCCAAAACTGATCAATGGATTCATCAACTGGGCAGAGTTTGGAAACTCATTGAATAATCACGATTTTAACTTACCAACTTCAGCTAATCCGAATGAGTTAGATACAAAAATCCGTTTGCTGACTTCAAAGATCAAGGAAGCAGCTGTATCATCAATGAAACCCTTCAAAAAAAACACTTCAAATAACTACAACCTCCCCCCTAAAAGCATATTGGACCTAATCAAGGAAAAACGAAAGATTCGACGTGAATGGCAACAGACGCGTAATCCAGAAATAAAAACTACTCTGAACAGACTAACTCACATCATTACTCAGGAATTAGATACCTATAGAATCAACAATTATAGAAAACTCATCGAAGGTTTTGAAGGAAGTGACCCCGGATTGTGGAAGACTACAAGGAAAATAACACGAACATTTGAAGAAATGCCTTGACTATTAGGGTAGTCAATGAAACAGCAGTATTCTCGGACGAAGAGACAGCAAACACCTTTGCGGAATATCTGGAAGAATGTTTTCAACCAAATATCAATAAAGAGAATATTCGTCACATTACCACAATCCAACAGCATAATGAATCCCATCTACTAACGTCAACACTAACAGAAAACGACGGAATCTCATTACAATAACTAAAGGCAGAAATAGCAAACCTCACCACCAAAAGATCTCCTGGCCTAGATCAGATACATAATAAAGTCATAAAACACCTTCCAGAGAAATTACTGATCCACATCACAGGAATTTTTAATCGTTGTCTGGAAATTGGTTACTTTCCGGTAGTATGGAAAAAAGCGCAAATCCTAATGTTCAGAAAGCCACACAAAAACAATACGGACCCAACCAATTATCGCCCAATCAGTCTTCTCTCATCCTTATATAAACTATTTGAACGAATTATCAATCATCGACTACAAGAAGAGATAAGCCTTCTCAAAATAATCCCAAGCATACAGTACGGATTCATTCCACGGTTCACCAACTAGCAAGAGTAGTAGAATATATTGAGGAAGTTTTCGAAGCTAAAAAGTTTATATCGCTGGACGTAGCGAGAGCCTTTGATACTGTTTGGATTGAAGACTTAAAATACAAGCTCTATCAAACGGGACTAAGTAATTATTTACTTGCTGTATTGTTCTCTTTCCTGGAGGAAAGAACCTTTTCTTTCACCATCAATGGATACTCTTCCAGCACTCGTAGAATGTAGAATTTAGTAGTTTATCCCCTTCTCTATTCAACATCTTTATGCACGATATCCCGACAGACGTAAACTTCGAAATGGCCATGTTTGCGGATGACATGTTAATTATGGGACAAAACGTATGAATTGCTTCATTAGGACAAGAACTAGCATTGTCCACAAAAAGAGTCTTTTCCTTCTTCAAATACTACTTTAGGAACCAATCTTGAAAGTAGTCATAAATTATCCAAGCAGCTTGTTGATTTTAATAATAACTAGGAGAGTATCAAATCTTCTAGAACCATTTCAACTCTTTAAGAAGCATTTCAAGTTTGTTCTGAAAGCATTTAGCAGTATCAAATATCAAATGTCTTTTATAAACGGTACAAAATTTTCCAAGGACAATTATCAAAGCGATTCAGTTAAAGCATTTCAAATATTCTAAAGGCAGTATCAAGTTTTCTAGAAACATTTCAAGTTTTGCGAAAAGCTTTCAAGTCTTATGGAAGCTTTCAAGTATTCTGGAAGCTAAGGAGCAATATCATCATTAATAAATATGTGTACAAGAAAAAAACAATTCGATTGATACGTCATAATTTATCTAAATCATTAAATCTCAATATTTTAACCTTTTTGTGTTTAACACGAACTAAGATTCTGCCATCGGAGGTCATACAAATTTTATTTCCGTTTTTGAAGGATTAATCGCCGTACAATTACATCTTGTTTATCATTAACCGGTTTTCCGATATGATGGCATCTATCAATTTTGTTTGCGTGGATAGGAACTTTTAATTTTTCATTGTAACGACGTAAAACACTGATTTCCACCTCAGTATTCGGGCAGTGTTCGAATAAAGTGTCTCAAAAGCATCATAACGTTCAACTGTTAAAGCGTTTTCTTAATTTTTTTTTTTTCTTAAAGCATTTCAAGTCTTTCAATAGTACAGTGGACTCGCGATAACGTGAACAGAATAAAATCGTGCCTGTTCAAGCTACCGAACTTGTTCACCTTAAAGAATGTCTTTTCTTCTATTTACATTACTGCAAATTTACAAATAATAATGTTTGTTGACGTAATTTTAAAAGTTTTATTTATAAGTTTTTAACAAAATTTATATATTATGTAAAAAATATGAAGTTATCTTCGCTTTGTACTTTCTTGCTTGTAATGCTTCTTAGGACAGCTTTTTCATGAATACGTTTTAAAACAATTATTTCACTAAAATCGATATTATTGTTTTCGGCCCATTGTATTGCAGTTTCTAAACACTTAATTGCGTTAGCATGGGTTATTGTATGAGTGGTATCCACTCTGGAATCGTTTTCTTCTTCGAAAATATCGGCTTTTTCTTCAGTTATGTTTTCTTCTTCTGAAATGTTTTGAATTTCACAAACGTCGCTATTCCATAGCTCAACATCTTTAAAATTGTAGTTGGCCTAAAAATTATTTGGACAGATTATAATTTCAACTGAAAAGTGTGTAACCAAATTGTGCACTACTTACAGGTTGAATTTCTTGTAGAAGTGATAGGGTGTCTCGAACGATGTGTTCCGTTTCATTTCTCCAGATTTCTTGCAAAGTTGACAGCGGTAGTTCATCTTCATCATCATACTCTTCATTACTTCTTATTTTTTTCCAACATTTTTGTAAAATTGTTGGTTCTAATTTCTGCCATGCTGCTGCCAAAGTTTCCACAGCAAACTTAAGTGATATTTTTTTCAGTGCACTTCCAACTTCTTCTTTACTATGACACAAAATAAAACTTAACAAGCTATTTCTGTAATGCAGTTTCGTGATTTTTAATGCGTTTTGATCCATAGGCTGGATCAAAGCAGTTACGTTTGGTGGTAAGAACATGATAGATATCATTCCATCTTCAGTTTTAAGTTCTTCTTCGGAAGGATGTGAAGGCGCATTATCTAAAAGGAGTAACGCCCTTTGTAGAAGATTTTCATTTTTTAAATATCTTTTAACCTAACATTCGATCAACTATAGGAATATTTTTTTCACTAACACATCTAATAATTATACCTCTGGAACGAAATTGTCAAAAAACCAAGTTTTAAAAACTGCCGCCGTCATCCAAGCATTTTTGGTATTGGTGTAAATAACTGGGTTATTAAAATTTTTAAAACATCTGGGATTTTTTGCTTTGCCAATTACTAGAGGTCGTAATTTATGAGATCCAGACGCATTTGCACATCCAAGAAAAGTTATGCGTTGTTTTGCCGATTTCATACCAGGAGCTGATTTCTCGTCCAGAGAAACGTAAGTTTTGTCTGGTAACAGTTGCCAGTATAAACCCGTTTTATCAGCATTGTAAAGTTGATGGTCACATAGGTTCAGTTCATGAATCTTATTCTCAATTTACGTTTAAAGGGCTGGACAAGTTCAGGTTGAGATGACAGTTTTTCTCCACAGACCTTTAACAGCCTTACTCCATATCGCATTTTAACTTTTGAAACCAACCATCACTAGCGTTAAATCTTCCTGTATAATATTTGTTAAAATAATATATGGCTCTTTGTTTCATTAAGTTCCCATTAATACGCGCTTGCCTCTCGCGCTGGCAACGAAACCATTTGTACAACGCTTTCTCCATTTTTGGATATTCTGCTTTTTTCAATGTGCATTTTCGACTTGATCTTAATGGTTGACCTAGCATTGCTAATATTTTTGATTTTTTATTGAACACACGGTTGATTTTGCTATGCCGTACTTCTAGCTAACGCGGAAACACTTACTCCTTTCTCATATTCTTCAATTACTTTAGATTTTTCGCAGAGAGATAAACACTTACTTTTTATTTTCGCCATTTTTAAGAAAACTAAGACTCACAAACGACGATTTCGTCTCCACTACTACACAGCAGCCATCACTTTTCTAACAAGACAAAACGTGTTTGACTTCGTTATTATGAATCACGTTATCAAGATTACGAATTCATGTTACAGAATATATACAAAAATTTTGGCGTTCACGTTATAGAGTTGTTCACACTAGCGTAAGTTCACATTATCGCGAGTCTACTGTAATATCAGATGTAGTATCGAATCTTCTGAAGTCTTCTGGAAGCATTTTAAATCGTCTGGAAACTATATTAAGTCTTTTGAAAGCATTTCAAATTCAATTGAAAGCATTTCATTTCAAAACATACTCATCGATGCTATTGAGACACTTCAAAGGTCAGTGGACAAAATTCAAAAATGGCTATCAAAATGGGCCATTATGCTTAATGCCAGTAAATGACAGTCTAAGATCTTTTCGCTAAGACTTTATCGAAATGCACCTTACAGTATTATAAACGATCAAGAAATACAGTGAAAAGCAAAAGATGCTATGAAATACCTCCGAGTCCATTCGAATTAAGCTTTTAATAACGTATAGAGTAGTTGTGTGTAAATAAAAAAATTCGAATTTTATTTGGGTACATTTTATTCATTATGTTCTACAAAATATAGGATGAAAATTTGCGTTACACCTCGAGAATAACTTATTATGTATCCGAGAGAAACAACAGTAAAAAAATTTATAATAAAAAAAACAAATTGAAATACTCGACAAAAAATCTCGAACATTCGAACAATAAATTTTTCTTATTTACCTTTAATAGAAAAATATTTTTTTCCAAGAACAAATACAAGCAAACTTAGAATACTTAATCTGTTGCTACATAATAATAATATATTTCATAATTTTCCTTCCATAATTTCAACATGTGTATTTACAATAATCCTTAAATACTAAACGAAAATTAGATCGTTGCAATAATCGTTTAAAAAAAAGGGATTTGGGTTGAGAGGAAATAGAACGTTTTTAACTCAGCACCACGAATTAAATAGTTATACAATGAACGTTCTGAATAAACCGTAATAAAAAAGAAACAAAAATTATTTTTTTACAACATATTGTGTCTCCTTCCTTTCAATTTTGCAACCAAATTGCATATTTTTAGCGCTGGCCCCAGCTTCAATCCCATGTATTTCATCATCATATCGGAGTTTAATAAAAGCAGCGCCTTCCCATCGATTTCCTAAAACCACAACGTTAAAAACAACAAAAATTAATAATTAATTAATTAATAAATAAATTACATGTTTCCTAAATAAATCAGCATGAACCCCAAGACATGGATCAGTACACTCAATAAACTGTATAACCTCCTCGATCCCCCATTCTTGAGTGGGAGTTCTATTTAAAGTTGTTAACGGCGACTCAACACTCGCAGTATCTGTAACCGTTGTTGAAGTCGCAGCTTCTTGTTCCGCTGGTTTGCTGCGCTTAGCCGGGGCTGATTTTATGGCGCAATTCTTGCACTCAACGTTGGTACGTTCCAAAGCTGCGTTAAAACAAATCGATCAAAAAAATAAAATTAATTAAAAAATTTTTTTTTTACCAAATATATTTGAGCAACACCCCAAACTCGTAGATAACGCCTCAAAAACATTCTCCAAATCGGATTTTCCCCCCAAAGCGGGCAACTTAATCGTATACGTGCTCCCCTCGTGCGTTATAAGAATTTCCTCACCGCGCAAAGCACCCAATCTCGCCAGAATCGTTTCCGCTTTATGCGAAGTCCTCATTATTTCGGCAATCAGTTTTTTGGCGACTCCAACCGGCGATTGGTCTTCAATGGATGGTTTTAAAAGGGTCGCGTCGAAAAGTGGCCCTCCCAAACAAGTTTTGTATAAATGAACGATTATTGGGGGAGGCGGAGGTGCTGAAGTATCCGCTTCCGGTGATTGGACGTCTAAAGTACTCGAACTGATTGTTGTTGTTGGTGTTGGAGGTGTTGATGAAGTAACTGGAGCCGATTGTTGGGGCGGGGTGGGTTGTGGAGTCGATTTTAATTTAAATCTAATTAAAAATATTTTTTTTATTAAAATCATCTTTATTTGGTATCGGTTTTATAGTCGCTAGATGAACTCAAGTTAAATAAATATCGGTTTAATTTTGAAAGTAATATTGTTCAGAATAAAACTCATTAACTTCTCACATTTTCATGATTTTTTCGATTTTGATGAATTTAAGAGCAAAAATATCAGAGAGTAATATTGCTAGAATGAAATTCTCAACTTTTGTTTAAAAAGTTTTTTTATAAGACGCTCTTCCGTACTTGCCATGGACTCAAAAAGTTAACTAGTAACGATGAAATCATAATAATAAGATATTACTGTAATAAAGAGAACAATAATTCACTGTGCTGCAAGAAATTTGATCACGTATGAAGGGTTAGCTCCCAATTAAATAGTATTTTACAACTATAGTTGCTAGTCTCGTGGCATAGTGAAAATCCTAAGCCACTTTATCGACTGACAAGTCTAGATCCTATACTTTTGATATGGTAGAGGGACACCTCGTAAAGAAGCGGTAAAATTGTAGTATTGGTCATAATCCATGAACCTTGAGCACCATATTCAAAGGAAACAACATACCTTTTTTTTAACTTACAGAAAGGTTTAACCTTTCAATTAGACTGAATCCCAGTAAGTTTTTGGTCGAAGGGGAAATGTTCAAAAATATTCCAACCCCCTTCCGGTAGTTTCAGTTAACATTGGACTTTACTTTGAAACTGATAAGATTTCGCATATATATTTCTAATGTTGTCCAAATGGCTGATGTTAAATTGAAGACGTTTATTCACACCAAAGCTACATTGTACCAGTCCATAGACTGAATTTAACCGATAACGTATATGGACGTTATTTATTGAAACTCGATTACCTTCATATTCAATTTCTACAAAATGCTTGCCTAAGATTCATTTTTAGTATTGATCATATATCTCATAAATTAGCCACGTTTTTTTGCTTGAACTTCGCTATACGATCATTGCGCCGTTTTCTATCACAAAATTTTAACCTCAAATCGCTGATACACAGCAAGCAAAGAAAAATTTGGAAAGAAAATTTAACTTCATTCGATTTCTAAATAGGATTAATAATAATTCAATACCACATATAAAAGTGTTTAGGACGATCTATCAAATCTTTATTTTGAAGTTAAGCAAACTTTCTCTTCTTGGTGTACTTGAAAGATGTAATTTCTTCAACCTTAGTCATCGCGCGGAACCTCTTTCTTGAAACATTTTTTATGGAACCCTTCATTTTGTAACACACCCAAGTTAAAAAAAAACTCTATGCAAGAGTACGTTTGGATCAATATCTGAATGAATCTAGATTCCTCACAGAGATAACTTGTTGAAATTCTTTTGCTAATCCCTTAATTTTATCCAAAATGGACCATCATGTGCAAATGTAGAAGCTTCCTAGAAACCTGACATGTGAAACTCATGGAATCTTAAACTCCGGATATACTGGGAAAAAAGTTATTAAGAGACGCAGAGCACCCATATTGATAAGCACTAAATACGTGGCTTCTCCATACAAAATTATTAATGGTTTTATCTGAACTGAAGTTGTGATTTTTAAACAATTTTTTATTTTTAATAAACTATTGAGCTTCTTTCTTGCTAATTCAGTCATCTGCTGTAAACAGAGGACTTGATACTGCTTCCAGAAGACTTGATACTGCTTCCAGAAGACTTGATACTGCTTCCAGAAGACTTGATACTACTTTCAAAAGACTTGATGCTGCTCCCAAAAGTCTTGATACTGCTTCCAGAAGACTTGATACTGCTTCTAGATGACTTTGTACTACTTCCAAAAGAGTTGTAATGTCTCAGGAAAACTTGAAATGCTTCCATAATAATTGATACTGCTTCCAGAATATTTGAACTAATTCCCGAAAATTTGAACTGCTTCCAGAAGACTTGCTATTTGCTCCTGGAAGACTTAATACTGCTTCTAAAAGACTTGAAATGCTTCCAGAAGACTTACTATTTGCTCCTGGAAGACTTGATATTGCTTCTAAAAGGCTTGAAATGCTTCCAGAAGACTTAATATTGTCTCTGGAAGATTTGATACTACTTTTATAACATTTGGTATGGTTCTAGAAGATTTGATACAGCTTTCAAAAGACTTGATGCTACTTATAAAGGACTTGGAATGCTTCCAGAAGATTCAAAATGCTTCCAAAATACTTGAACTGCTTCTAAACCACTTGCTACTACCCCTGGAAGACTTAATACTGCATCTAAAAGACTTAAAACACTTCCAAAAGAGCCCCTTACAATATTCCTAATTCCAATTCAGTTTTAGCAACTGCCACGAACGATTTTTGGAGAGCATTTTGAATTTTTTCAGATCTTTTCAAAGAAACCGATAGAGGTGATGAAACATTTTTGGGAAGCAAGGGTTCTTTCTTCCCAATTCAGTCATCTGCTGTAAACAGAGGGCTTGATACCGCTTCCAGAAAACTTGATACTACTTTCAGAAGACTTGATGCTGCTTCCAAAAGACTTGATACTGCTTCCAGAAGTCTTGATACTGCTTGTAGATGACTTTGTACTGCTTTCAAAAGAGTTGTAATGTCTCAAGAAAACTTAAAATGCTCCCATAATAATTGATACTGCTTCCAGAATATTTGAACTAATTCCCGAAAATTTTAACAGACTTGCTATTTGCTCCTGGAAGACTTGATACTGCTTATAAAAAGCTTGAAATGCTTCCAGAAGACTTAATATAGCCTCTGGAAGACTTGATACTGCTTTTATAACATTTGGTATGGTTCTAGAAGACTTGTTACAGCTTTCAAAAGACTTGATACTACTTCCAAAGGACAGGGAATGCTTCCAGAAGACTCGAAATGCTTCCAAAATACTCGAACTGCTTCTAAACCACTTGCTACTACCCCTGGAAGACTTAATACTGCTTCTAAAAGACTTAAAACACTTCCAAAAGAGCCCCTTACAATATTCCTAATTCCAATTCAGTTTTAGCAACTGCCACGAACGATTTTTGGAGAACATTTTGAATTTTTTCAGATCTTTTCAAAGAAACCGATAGAGGTGATGAAACATTTTTGGGAAGCAAGGGTTCTTTCTTCCCAATTCAGTCATCTGCTGTAAACAGAGGACTTGATACCGCTTCCAGAAAACTTGATACTACTTTCAGAAGACTTGATGCTGCTTCCAAAAGACTTGATACTGCTTCCAGAAGACTTGATACTGCTTCTAGATGACTTTGTACTGCTTTCAAAAGAGTTATAATGTCTCAAGAAAACTTAAAATGCTTCCAGAATAAACTAACTTTTAACGAACTAATTCCCGAAAATTTTAACAGATTTGCTATTTGCTCCTGGAAGACATGATACTGCTTATAAAAAGCTTGAAATGCTTCCAGAAGACTTAATATTGCCTCTGGAAGACTTAATATTGCCTCTGGAAGACTTGATACTGCTTTTATAACATTTGGTATGGTTCTAGAAGACTTGTTACAGCTTTCAAAAGACTTGATACTACTTCCAAAGGACATGGAATGCTTCCAGAAGACTCGAAATGCTTCCAAAATACTTGAACTGCTGCTTCTAAACCACTTGCTACTACTCCTGGAAGACTTAATACTCGTTCTAAAATACTTAAAACACTTCCAAAAGAGCCCCTTACAATATTCTTAATTCCAATTCAGTTTTAGCAACAGCCACGAACGATTTTTAGAGAGCATTTTGAATTTTTTCAGATCTTTTCAAAGAAACCGATAGAGGTGATGAAACATTTTTGGGAAGCAAGGGTTCTTTCTTCCCAATTCAGTCATCTGCTGTAAACAGAGGACTTGATACCGCTTCCAGAAAACTTGATACTACTTGCAGAAGACTTGATGCTGCTTCCAAAAGACTTGATACTGCTTCCAGAAGACTTGATACTGCTTGTAGATGACTTTGTACTGCTTTCAAAAGAGTTGTAATGTCTCAAGAAAATTTAAAATGCTCCCATAATAATTGATACTGCTTCCAGAATATTTGAACTAATTCCCGAAAATTTTAACAGACTTGCTATTTGCTCCTGGAAGACTTGATACTGCTTATAAAAAGCTTGAAATGCTTCCAGAAGACTTAATATTGCCTCTGGAAGACTTGATACTGCTTTTATAACATTTGGTATGGTTCTAGAAGACTTGTTACAGCTTTCAAAAGACTTGATACTACTTCCAAAGGACATGGAATGCTTCCAGAAGACTCGAAATGCTTCCAAAATACTCGAACTGCTTCTAAACCACTTGCTACTACCCCTAGAAGACTTAATACTCGTTCTAAAATACTTAAAACACTTCCAAAAGAGCCCCTTACAATATTCTTAATTCCAATTCAGTTTTAGCAACTGCCACGAACGATTTTTGGAGAGCATTTTGAATTTTTTCAGATCTTTTCAAAGAAACCGATAGAGGTGATGAAACATTTTTGGGAAGCAAGGGTTCTTTCTTCCCAATTCAGTCATCTGCTGCAAACAGAGGACTTGATACCGCTTCCAGAAAACTTGATACTACTTTCAGAAGACTTGATGCTGCTTCCAAAAGACTTGATACTGCTTCTAGAAGACTTGACACTGCTTCTAGATGACTTTGTACTACTTCCAAAAGAGTTGTAATGTCTTGGAAAACTTGAAATGTTTCCATAATAATTGATACTGCTTCCAGAATGTTTGAACTAATTCCCAAAAATTTTAACAGACTTGCTATTTGCTCCTGGAAGACTTGATACTGCTTATAAAAAGCTTGAAATGCTTCCAGAAGACTTAATTTTGCCTCTGGAAGACTTGATACTGCTTAAAAAAACATGGAATGCTTCCAGAAGACTCGAAATGCTTCCAAAATACTTGAACTGCTTCTAAACCACTTGCTACTACCCCTGGAAGATTTAATACTCGTTCTAAAATACTTAAAACACTTCCAAAAGAGCTCCTTACAATATTCTTAATTCCAATTCAGTTTTAGCAACTGCCACGAACGATTTTTGGAGAGCATTTTGAATTTTTTCAGATCTTTTCAAAGAAACCGATAGAGGTGATGAAACATTTTTGGGAAGCAAGGGTTCTTCCTTCCCAATTCAGTCATCTGCTGTAAACAGAGGACTTGATACTGCTTCCAGAAGACTTGATACTACTTTCAGAAGACTTGATGCTGCTTCCAAGTCTTGATACTGCTTCCAGAAGACTTTATACTGCTTCCAGATGACTTTGTACTGCTTTCAAAAGAGTTATAATGTCTCAAGAAAACTTAAAATGCTTCCAGAATATTTGAACTAATTCCCGAAAATTTTAACAGACTTGCTATTTGCTCCTGGAAGACTTGATACTGCTTATAAAAAGCTTGAAATGCTTCCAGAAGACTTAATATTGCCTCTGGAAGACTTAATATTGCCTCTGGAAGACTTAATATTGCCTCTGGAAGACTTAATATTGCCTCTGGAAGACTTGATACTGCTTTTATAACATTTGGTATGGTTCTAGAAGACTTGTTACAGCTTTCAAAAGACTTGATACTACTTCCAAAGGACATGGAATGCTTCCAGAAGACTCGAAATGCTTCCAAAATACTTGAACTGCTGCTTCTAAACCACTTGCTACTACCCCTGGAAGACTTAATACTCGTTCTAAAATACTTAAAACACTTCCAAAAGAGCCCCTTACAATATTCTTAATTCCAATTCAGTTTTAGCAACTGCCACGAACGATTTTTAGAGAGCATTTTGAATTTTTTCAGATCTTTTCAAAGAAACTGATAGAGGTGATGAAACATTTTTGGGAAGCAAGGGTTCTTTCTTCCCAATTCAGTCATCGGCTGTAAACAGAGGACTTGATACCGCTTCCAGAAAACTTGATACTACTTTCAGAAGACTTGATGCTGCTTCCAAAAGACTTGATACTGCTTCTAGATGACTTTGTACTACTTCCAAAAGAGTTGTAATGTCTCAAGAAAACTTAAAATGCTTCCATAATAATTCCTACTGCTTCCAGAATATTTGAACTAATTCCCAAAGATTTGAACTGCTTCCAGAAGACTTACTATTTGCTCCTGGAAGACTTGATACTGCTTCTAAAAGGCTTGAAATGCTTCCAAAAGACTTAATATTGCCTCTGGAAGACTTGATACTGCTTTTATAACATTTGGTCTTGTTCCAGAAGACTTGATACAGCTTCCAAAAGACTTGATACTACGTCCAAACGACATGAAATGCTTCCAGAAGACTCAAAATGCTTCCAAAATACTTGAACTGCTTCTAAATCACTTGCTACTACCCCTGGAAGACTTAATACTGCTTCTAAAGGACTTAAAACACTTCCAAAAGAACCCCTTACAATATTGTTAATGGTTTTATCTAGATTGAAGTTATTATTTTTCGAATTTTAATATACACACTATTAAGCTTTTTTGCCAATTTAGTTTTAACCACGAACGATTTTTGGAGAGCATTTTGAATTTTTTTCAGATCTTTTCAAGGAAACCGATGGAGGTGATAAAACATTTTTGGGAAGCAAAGGTTGGTTTATGAGAATTAAATCCCGAAGTAACAGTCGAAATGTGAAAATATTTGGTGAAGCAGCAAATGTAGATGTTACAGCTGCAGCTGCTTTTCCTAAGGAATTTTAGGTTTATATAGAACATATAATTATGTAAACAATTTTCCCTAAATCTTGTACAAAGTTTATCTAGCAACTATAAAACCGACCCTTAATCTAATTTTTTAAAGTTATTCTTACCGACTAGCTGTGCTGCTATTTTTTTGTCCAGGAGGTTGCATAGGATGTCCCGATTTAGCGCACCACCCAACAGGAAAAATATCCCGGCTATCATACCGACACCAGTAATCAAAAGCCCCCCTCCAACCATCAAAAGTAACATGGATCTGATCATTTTTAACAGCCCCAACGGTCGCTGTACAGATTAACTGAGGATTCTTTTTATCGACAGCCTCCAATTTCTGCCCGACTTGAAACATGTTGCTTTTCGGTCCAACAGGTTCTTTTTGAAACACCTTCGGCGGTGACATTTGAGCCCCATTCAATGTTTTTAATAAAAACATAGGCCAAGAACTCGCGTTCATTCGAAAACCGAGCGGGGGTTGCAACATCCCGCCAGATTTCTCGCAATGCCCGATCGGATGGATCTCACTGGAATCAACCAACCTCCAAAAATCGTTTTTATTATCGCTTCCGTCTAATCGGAGGCGCAACCTCGGCCCTAAAATGCTTATCACAGTTGCTATGCACGTTGAAGTTACATTTCGGGGATCTAACGCCTCCAATTTCATCCCCATTTTAAATTCGTTTATCGGCGGATTCGGAGCTTGTTTAAAACAGTTATTTGGGGCGGCTATTGAGTTTGTTTCGCGTAGGTACTCGTCCCAATCAAACGGTTGATAAGTTTCGTATTGAAACGGTCCGGGGGAACCTTGTGAACTTTCCATTGTAGTTGTTGGAGTCACAGCCAAAATTTTTCCGTTATCATTGCGTTTTTGATGTTTATTCATGCAATATATCGAGCAATAATCTTTCGAGGGGTTATTACTACCCCTTATTACATTATCACATTGTAAGCAGGCCCCTTTGACGTACGCTTTACGAAATTCCGATAAACACGTTTCCGAGCAAAACTCTTTCTTACCATTTTGAGTGGGAAGGACGTATTTTAACGGTAATTTTCCTTCGTTACACCACGTGCACGATATGATCTTTTTTGGGGGCCTACCGGGGCCTCTAACTTTCGCGGTACCATTCGTATTGTTAATTGACATTTTACGCTCTTGTTGTTTATGTCATCACTAAATTTCCTTAAATGTTTTTCAGCGGGATTTCGAAGAGAACCGTTTCATTTTAACTTATTTTAATGAGCCGACGGTGAATTAAACGTTTCTCGTTGGCGTAAAGGACGATTTTGTTGAATTTTTATCGATAATTGACGTTTGTTTTGACACAATCATCAAAATAAGCCAAGCCGCTTACTAAGAGCTTCACAAACGGGGATAAAAACTTTACGTTGATAAAACGAAATGTCACTAAGATTTTAGGCGGGATAAATTTCTACTTTATCGATTTTATATTAATGCTCAATTTAATTAATATATTTCTTTTAATTATTTAATAATTTATATTTAATTCGCTTTTAACACGATGATTAATTAATGATTAACGAAAATTATATTACAATTAGATTACTTTCTAAATTATGGAATTATAGGATCAATGTTATACAGCGTGGTCAAAAAGATTATTTACGAAAAACTTTTTTATTATGTCGTAAACTCCTAAAATTAACTTACTAAAATAACCCATTTCTTTTTAAAAATATTTTTGCTTTAATAAATTTTATTTATTTATTTATTTCCATTAAACCTCTACAGGGCAAGCCCCAATTACAAAGGTTTTATAAAATAAAACTACTACTACGAGAATTTTTATTTATGAATGAACTTGTAGTATAAGCTGCATACTCAAATTACAAAATTAATATGATTTCATATTGAATTTTTTTACCCAAAAAAACTTTACGTAAATAATATGGAATTGTTTTAGGAGTAATTACAAATACAGTAGAACAAATACGAGCATGGTCGGTTACCAAAAAAGGTCGGATAATCCGAGGAACAACAAAAATGAACAAGACAAACATAAACGAGTACATATATTTAATTATGTATACAAATCCATGTATGTACATGTAAATTTATTTAAAAAATCAGTTATATTTTTTTGTTTTAATCTACCAAATCTTGCTTTAGCTGAGATATCTTTCCACTTTTTAATGCACGGTGTTGCTTCTGGATGTTGCTCGACGTATTTCATTGCAATCTCGAAAGCCTCTGTAGCTGTCGTATGACTGATATTTTCAGGTTCTTCTTTTTCATCATCCGTTTCATCTTCCTCTGTTTCAACTTTAAAAACTGCGGATACGATTTGTTCGTCGTTCAGATCCTCGTTAGTGACTTCAACTATGTCCCCTCCCAATAGCCACTCTTCTATATCCGCTGGTTGGATTTGGGCATCGATGGTCTGTAAATCTTGTAGAATTTCTGCTTCATCTGTATTTAAAGTTTCAGACTCATTAGAGATTGCGCTCTCACCTTCAATAATACTTGGCCATAGTTTTCTCCAAGATTTTTGTAGAGTGGTGTGATTGAGTTCGTCCCAGGCTTGTGCGGCAATGTAAATGGCATCTTTTATATTAAAAGTCTTCATTGCCTCAAATAGGTTACTGCCTCCTTCCGTTTGCTCTAATAAGAAGCTGACATATTTTCGCCTGTATCTTTTCTTCAACCACTCAATAACCCCTTGATCTATAGGTTGGATTAAAGGTGTCACACGAGGAGGTAGAAACATAGCTTTGATGTTTCCCATTGTTAGTTCGTTTTCCGAAGGATGACTAGGAGCATTGTCAAGAATCAAGACTGCATTGAGTGGTAGATTTTTCATTTTCAAGTGTTTTTTTACATCTGGTACAAACTCTTCAAAAAACCACTGTTTAAACAAAGAACTGTCCATCCAAGCAGATTTTTGATTTTTATAATAAACAGGCAATGATGCCATGTTCACATGTTTGAACGCTCTGGGCTTTTTAGATTTTCCAATGACAAACAATGGCATTTTATGGTTTCCACTTGCATTACTACAAGTTGCAAAAGTTAGTCTATCCTTGGATAATTTTGTCCCTGTTACTTTTTCATTTTTTGCAGCAAGAGTTTTTTGTGGGAGCATCTTGTAGTTTAACCCTGACTCGTCAATATTATACACTTGATCCGGATGCATATTGTTTTCTTTAATAAAAACTTCAAATTTCTTCACGAACTCTTTGGTTGCGTCATCATCAGCTGATAGCTTTTCTCCAGAAATAACAACGTGACGTATACCATGGCGACGTTTCCATCGGTGAAGCCAACCTTCACTTGCACTGAAATTTTCCCCTTCCTCTCCTACTATTGTTTTATGTAAAATCGCTGCCTTCTCTTTAATTATAGGACCTGACAAAGGAGTTCCTTTGCGTCTTTCTTGGCAAAACCATATCCAGAGAGCATCATCTAAAACATCAAATTTAGGCTTTTTAAGCATCTTTCTATTTTTTAAACCCTCCTCCCCTTCCACTGTCATAGAGTACGATTCGATATTCTTTCTGTTTTTCCTCCAGTCTTTAATAGTTGTGACGCCTATTCCTAATTCAGAAGATAATTTTTGAACTGACTCGCCATTGTCTAGCCTCTGAATAACTTCCAATTTCTTCTGTAGTGTACATACAATACGTTTTCGTTTTTGTTGGGTAGCCATAATCACTTTTACTATAACAATTGTAAATATGCATACAATTGATATTCACAATGATGAACACAGTTGCGCAACCCTTGGCAAACATCAAGATTGAGCGAATCAAGTAATTCCCCGACGGAAAGTCGGGTCTCTTGGGATTCACAAAAACGTACATTAGAGCATTTGAACAAAATTGGGAGTAGGGAGGGGTGACGGATATCCCGAGGAGTCGGATATCCCGAGGTCGGATATGAGGGGTTCTACTGTATATATTTTTTTAAAGTAATATTGTAATTACACAATATTCTAATTGCCGCCTTATTGTAAACGTCAAACTTATTGCAATTTTTAAATATATTTAAGCCCTTAAGGGCTTTTATTATTCTCTATGAACAAGAAAAGGACCTCACGAACAAGAGGTACTCATGGGATCCCACAACACTTTTATCCCAAAATAAATACGCCGCTTTAGTTGATGTCTCCGATGAGAACAATGATCCTAGTACTTCAGCAACTAACAACACTGTTAATAACGATGAAAATAAAAAAATCCCCCTATTTTTATCCATGGTGCTCTAAACCATCAGCAACTTATAACTGACTTGAAAACGAACACAAATCACTGTTTCACTACTACGTACAAAAACTCAAATACCAAGGTTAACCTATCTCATGCTGATGATTACAGAGCGATCACTAAATTCTACAAAGAGAACAAAATCCCGTTCCATACCTACCAGGATCCTTCCAACAAGCCACTTTCTGTGATCTTACGCAGTGTTCCGATATCAATATCCGATCAAGAAATCAAAACCGAACTGAAACAACTAAACCTACCAGTCATAAGAGTCACTGGACTGCTTAACAAGTCGAAATATCCCATTCCTTTATGCGCAGTTGATCTAGAAACCTCAGAAAACGCCAATGAAATCTATCAAGTCAAGGAAATCTGCAATGCAATCATCACGGTAGAAGCCAGGAGGAATTCCCAAAAGATTCCCCAATGCCATAACTGCCAACGTTATGGACATACAAAAAATTACTGTTCAAGTTGCGTCAAATGCGGTGAAAATCACAACCACAGTATCTGCAAAAAGCTTCAAGCTGACCCACCCAAGTGTGCCAACTGTGGCCAAGATCATCCAGCAAGCTATCGAGGCTGTAAAATTCATATCGATTACCAGAACAAGTACTGTGGTGAGGCCGTCACTGAAACGAGTTCAACCTCTGGTAATTACCGCTGAAACCAGAAACAGTATTTCGCGCTACCTAATTCTTAGTCTGAAGGACTCCTACCTGATACTATCTATTCAAACAAGATTAAATGGCAAGCGCGCGGTCACTATTTCAGAACCGTGGGTTCTTGCACTAAGGCCAGGCGCGCACATGCGATTTTCTGTCGCGCGACTGTTTGGTCGCAAAAATAACACACATAGCATTAAATACAAATGCGCGCATATGCAACTAAATAATAGCAGCGATTAAAAAGATGTAACCTGCTCCATTTTTGTAACGACGCGATTGTCGCGTCTTTAAATGTATCACATGAACAAGAATGAACATGCACGCTGAACAGATCCGGACTATGCCTGGTTATCTGTTGTAGGAAGGTGGTGAAGTAAAGCGAGTAGACAATTAATTCATACTCGCTTTACTTCACCACCTTCCTACAACAGATAACCAGGCATAGTCCGGATCTGTTCATGGTCCTTCGAGCCGGATATAACCTTCTTCTTTGGTTGATTTTCGGCAATTGTTCATGAATCTTCTGCAATAGGTAAGCACTCGAACCATAGTTGTTAGAGAAGAGAATCGTTCCAAGATTAGTTTGACTTCTCCCAGGGATTGATAACAACTAACAATTCCTTTTGATCTTGTTTCTTCTTCTGTTGTTAATGTTTTATCGTTTGTTGGCCACTTTTCTTCAGTTTGTAACCAAGGTGGACCAGTCCACCACAATGAATGCGTTGCTAATCTCTCTGGGTCAATTCCGCGTGATATGATGTCAGCTGGATTATTGGCAGTATTGACGTGTCTCCAACAATCTTTCGCAACTAGCCTATTAATTTCCGCTACTCGATTTGCCACAAACGTTTTCCATCTTATCGGATCGCCTTTTATCCATGCTAAAGCTATGGTTGAATCCGACCAAGTGACGACGGTTGTATTTTCTTTTAAGTCCAGGATTGTAAGTGTTCGCTTGACGAGTTTGGCAAGAAGAACTGCTGCACATAGCTCTAGTCTTGGAAGTGTAATTTTTGATCGTGCTGGCGCTACTTTGGACTTTACAGTGAGTAGCGTTGTTCGCGACTGACCATCGTTCTCTCTACATCTAACGTACACAACAGCACCATATGCTTTTTCTGATGCATCGCAGAATCCGTGTAGTTCGATGTTATTGTTTTTTGTAGTGTGGAGCCATCTTGGCAGTTTTATTTGTTCTAGTTGTGTTTGAAATTTGTTCCACTGATCTTGGATATTAATGGGAACAGGTTGATCCCATTCCACGTTTTGTATCCACAGATCTTGAATTAGAAGTTTAGCTTTGATTATGACAGGTGATAGCCAACCTAAGGGATCATACAGTTTTGCTATCTCTGATAAGATCATCCGTTTTGAGGGAGTATCGTGTCTTTTTGTGTTTACTTTGAACCGGAAGGTGTTCGATTTTGGTGCCCAATATACACCTAAAGACTTTGTTAGCCAATCTTCGGTAATTTCTTTTTCATTTTCTTCTTTCAATTCATTTGACAGTGAGGAAAGAAGTTCTTCTCTATTGCTGACCCATTTTCTTAGAGTAAAACCTCCAGCTTTCAGCATCTCGATCAGTTGTTGTATTTCGCAAGCTTCTTGGATTGAATCAGCTCCAGAGAGAACGTCGTCTACGTAAAAATCACGCAGAGCGACTTGTGAGGCTTTCGGATAATTATCTTCTTCCTCTCGAGCTAATTGTTGTAACGTCTGCACAGCAAGGTATGGTGCCGCCGTGGTCCCATAAGTCACTGTTGTCAATTTATACTCTTCAATCTGAGAAAGTTTGTTGAATCGCCACAAGATCCTTTGATATTGTTGATCTTCTTTGGACATTCTAATCTGACGATACATTTTCTCTACGTCTGCTGAAAAAACGATTTTATGGGTACGCCAACGTAGCAAAATATCTGCGATTTCTTGTTGTAATCTTGGGCCAGTGTGCATGAAATCGTTGAGACTCTTGCCGTTAGAGCTTTTGCAAGATGCATCAAATACTACCCGTAGTTTTGTAGTGGTGCTAGATGGCCTTAGTACCGCTTGGTGCGGAATGTAGTATCTTCCTGGGCTGTCTTCTTCGGAGATCTTCTCCATGTGATCCAGTTCGATGTATTCTTGTATGAACTTATCGTATTGTGATTTTAGCTCATCATTCTTTGCAAGGCGATTTTCTAATTGGAATAGTCTCGCTCCCGCCCTGGATTTAGAGCATCCTAGTTCCACTTTTGTCTTGAATGGTATCTTCACGGTGTAAGTTCCATCTTCGTTTCTTTTTGTGGTTTGTTCATAATATTTCTCGCAATCTTGTTCATCTTCGGACTTTGGTTGCGGTTGTTCCACATCTTCTATTTCCCAAAACTTGGTCAGTCCATACTTTGGTTGTGGACGGACATTGTTGTTTCAGATGACCGGACAAAATCCACACGCACATGCGACTGTTCAGTCGTAGTCGCAGCACAGGTCGAAGTTGGTGTATAGGATAATTATTACAACAAATTTATTAAAAATGGCTGAATCTTCAGAAGTGTCTGATAATAGTGACAATGACTTGACATCTAGTGTCTTAGACACAGAAACTATTATTATCGAGGTAGAAAAAGACCAGCTCTTTACAACAAACATTTGAAAGAGTATAGTGACCGAAATTTAAAGGAAAAATTCTGGGGAGAAGTGTATAGCAAAGTTATATCCACTTGTAACAAGTTATCGGCCGAAGAAAAACACAAGAGAGGTACGTGATATTGTTTTTATTTAATAGTTTTTAATAATCTTATGTAATAAATGTTGTGCAGATAAGTATTTAAATTTTATCATATTGCCACGGAACTGAACCTTCGGGGGATGTAAAGTAATTTGCCATATAGTCTCTTTTATTAAGACCAACTCTGTTAGGTCTTATTCCAGCTGGAGGACAGCTCTGTAATAAACACTCATAAAATGCGTCCTCCATTTGCACACCGTCTTTCTTTCACACGAAGTTATGTAGAATGCAACATGTTTTAATGATAAGGTCGGCAAATTCGACTCGCACGTCTAATGATCGATGCAAAATACGCCATTTGTTCGCTAAAATACCAAAGGTACACTCTACCATACGCCGTGCACGAGTCAGTCTATAATTAAAGACTCTTTGTTTCATTGTTAAGTTTCTTCGAGGATAAGGCCGTAAAACATTTTGTGATAACGCGAATGCTTCATCTCCTACTATCATGAATGGTTCTCCCATCTCGTTGTTTGGTAATTTTTGTGGAGTAGGAACATTTAATTGGTTATTATGTAATCTTTGACCAAAATTCGAATTCTTAAAAACGCTGGAATCGCTTCCAGCACCATATGCTCCTACATCTATTGCTGTAAAACAGTAGTCGGCGTCTACTATACCCAAAAAAATAGTCGAATAAAAGTTTTTATAATTATAAAATTCGGAACCAGTATTATTTGGTTTCTGTAATCCAATGTGCTTGCCGTCGACTGCACCGATACAGTTCGGAAAATTTGTCCTATCGTAAAACTCTTTGGCAATATTTATCCAATCTTCTTCAGACTTTTCTGGCATGTATAAAGGCTGTAAATAGTTCCATAATTGGTTACACGTGTCTTCAACAATTTCCCTTTTCGTGGTAGCCCCAAGTAAAAATTCAAAGTGTAAAGAATTGAAGCTATTGCCGGTAGCAAGGTATCTGAAAAATAAATAATAACTGTTTTTTATTGCAGGAAAAATTATTCAAAAAAAATGGAAAAATTTAAAAGATTGTTTCGCTAGGGAATTAGCAGCCCAGCGTAAAGCAGTGTCTGGGCAAGCAGCAAAAAAAAAAAGAAGATATATTTATTTCGACCAATTGCAATTCCTTTTCCCAATAATGAAAGATAGACCAACTACCAGCAACACCGGACCTTCTCAATCAATTGAGATTGATCAAGAAAATCAAGAAATGATATCTTCTCCTTCTTTAGCAACCAATACAGAAAATTCGGAAAGTACATCCATATCTAAAAGTAGGGCTGCAAGAAAAACTGTGCTTAAAACAATTCCATATGAAGAAAAGTTACTGAAAATATTGGAGGATAAGCAATGTGAAACAATCGACGAAGATAAAAATTTTTCACTTAAACATTATATTCATTATATTCACAAAAACATTATGCGAAAATTGAAATCTTAAATATCATGAAAAATGCAAAAAACGTCGGAAATCCTCCAGTTTTTTACAGTTCAATGCAACAATCTTATTCTCATCTTTATCCTAACCGTCCGGTAGACCAAGTGCAATTTCCAAGATCAAATTTTCAACAACAGCAACAAGGAGGCAATGAAAGTATTTACTCCGCGCCATCGACATCAACGGTCAACTCTGCACAGTCCACACCATCAGCAATGCATATTTTGACTTGTCAAATCAATAAATTAATTAAATTAAACAAATAGAACATATATTTATTATTTAACCTTATTTTTAATATCTACTTCTATATATCTAGTCTAATAGTAGTTTGCAGAAAATATCTAGTTAATTTGGCAGAACGACGACACAAAACAAAACCTGGTAAGTACCTTCTTACCTTATTGTTACTGCAAGACATTCCTCAGGTGGTATACATTTTCTCCATTTACTATTTTGGTACGATATTTTCGGTCGTATTATTTTCAATAATTCAAGAAAAGATTTTTCACTCATTCTGTAATAGTTAAAGAATTTACGAGGATGCTTTCTTAAATCTTCATGAAGAATGTAAAATTGACCCCGATGTTCTCTGTCAGATAAAATTGGATGCACCCAAAATTTTCTTTTCCGTTGCTTTCTTAATTTCTTTCGTAATAACAGAGCCACTATACAAGCGGTTTCTATGAAGTCCATGTTGATACTAGGCTCTAGTCACGATTAATCAGTCGCAAATGCGCGACCATACAAATTTTTTGCGACTACTACTTTTATGTCGCTGCGACAAATAATCGCATGTGCGCGCTTGGCCTAATAGAAGCCGAGGGTTCTTTTGAGTGAGTAATCGGTCGACCTACGAATCGAAATGAGTAAGTAAATAAAGTTTTTTGCAACTATTTGAGTTTGGGTAAACGACTTTGCGTCTACAAATTCGTTTGTCATTATTACATCGTTGAGAATTCTTTAAATAAAATACAATTCCAAACATTAAGAAATATTAATTCAAATCAATTAAATACACTTAGCAGCAGAAGTCTGTGTACAAAAAACTTCTAATACTTTAACTGAAAAAATAAGGGTCATGATCTAAGGTGATAAACTTCAATTTTTTTTTGTTTTGTGTATTAACTACATATAATTCTATTAACAAAATATGCATCAATAAAACAGAAATATTAGTTACAAAAAAAATTAAAATTAAAAATTCTCCAAATAATGCGTATGCAAAAATCTGCGTACAAATAAAGACGCCTTCTCCAAAATATACTTATTTACTTAAATACGTAGTTGACGATGTACGCTTTCCGATTTAAATAAAAGATAATCGGTGTCAATTATATTAGCAGAGGCTTAGAAGCTAAAAGTTAGAATGGACACGAAAGGAAAGGAAATTGAATTGGGAGAGAGAAAAATTATTGTAAAAGTTATGGAAAGAGGGAAAATCTTTTCGAAAAATAGGAGAAACTGTCGGCAGGTCACACTCTTCCATTCAAAGAGTAATTAATAATTATAAAGACACTGAAGATTACCTCTCACGTCCGCGATCTGACCGAGAGAAGCGACCCCTTTTAACAAACCGAGAGAAGCGAAAAATTGTACAGCAGGTTAGAAAAGAACCTAGGCTGACGGCAAAAAAAATAGTAGAAAATGTACAAGCAGAATTTCATAAAACTATCAGCAAAGATACGGTGAGAAGGACGTTAAAAAAAGCTAACTATCACAGTCGTGTTGCACGAAAAAAGCCATTTGTGTCAGAGGTCAATCGTCAGAAGCGGATCGCCTTTGCAAAAAAAAACTCTTAGACAAGCCCATTGAATTCTGGGAGAAAGTTCTCTTTACAGATGAGAGCAAATTTTGCATTTTCGGCATTAAGGGTAAACAACTTGTATGGAGAAAACCTAATACTGCCCTTAATCCCGAAAATTTGAAAGCGACTGTAAAACACGGAGGTGGTAGAGTTATGGTTTGGGGGTGTATGTGCACCAAAGGGGTGAGAAGGTTGGTTTTCATAACATCGACAATGGACCATAAAATGTATATAGACATTTTAAAAGAAAATTTGAAACCTAGCATCGAAAACTTGGGCTTGGGGCCCGAATACTTTTTTCAACAAGATAATGACCCCAAACATTGCGCCCACAACACTAAGCTTTGGCTACTATACAATACCCCAAAGCAACTTAAAACACCTCCACAATCGCCGGACTTGAATCCCATCGAACACCTCTGGGATTTACTGGAACGCAGGATTCGGCAACACAACATAACGTCGAAAGAAACGTTAAAAAATGTTATGATTGAGGAATGGGCCAAAATCAGTTCGGACGAAACGAAGAAATTAGTGCACTCCATGCCTAAACGTTTAAGGGAGGTCATTAAACCGAAAGTAAAGGTTATCCGACCTCATATTAATATAGAAACAATGATCTCATTTATGAATTTTTTATAAATACTGTCCTGACTTGTACGCAGATTTTTGCATACCCGTTATTTGTAGAATTTTTAGTTTTGATTTTTTTCTGTAACTACTGTTTCTGTTCTGTTGAAGCATATTTTGTTAATAGAATTATATGTAGTTAATATACAAAATAAAAAAAAATCAAGTTTATCACATTAGATTATGACTCTTATTTTTTCAATTAAAGTATTACAAGTTTTTTGTACGCAGACTTCTCCTGCTAAGTGTAAATAAAAACCAAGTATTTCCAATTTTATTATACATACATATATTAGTACAAATTTTAAAGGTGGATTTATTGTAAATTACAAATTATCTATTCTGAAAAATAGTAACTTTATTGCTTCTACTAAGACTTTTAATGTCTTTACACTCAGAAAAACATTGAAGTAATTAAAAACTTATTTCAAGACATCAACAAATATATTATCAAGTGCTGTCCAAATGCATTCCCTGAAAAGACATCTTACAAATAAGACATCTTACACATAGTAATTGAAGTCACAAAAGATAGTCATTTAAAACAAATATACAAACTTGTTTGAACAAGAAACTAGAAAATCCAGGAAATAACACAGAAGATCCAGTATTAAATATCGAAAACTTATTCTATTTTCTCTCAAACCGGGTTATATCGAAAAACTCTTCGACTAACTGTATTGCTGAAAGCAGTTTGGTGATAAAATTAGTTGAATAAAGAAGCAAATTGCAAAAAATACGACAGATATGTACGAACTATTCACAAAGGTAATAAAAGAGATTGAACCAATTTTTATTAAACATTTTTGTTTTGTCATAAACAATTCTCTAGCGGTGACAATCTTTCTGAAAGAGCTCAAGCTAACGAAGATAACACCTACATACAAAAAGAAGGTGATAAGGGCATATACAACAATCATACACCAATATCTATTTTGCCAACCTTATCAAAACCACAATTGTCAATAAAAAACAATACTCTATCAAACTATAACAAACTGCCTACAATCTGTCAATATGGGTACCAAAAACATGGATACCAAAGATAATAATCTACGTTTCAGCGACTTAATCATACATAGGCGCCGATTTTTGAAAATCCATTGAGTGTTAGGTGATGACCTTAGACCCAAGCACAATGAACAGTACATTGATACTTCATCCTCAAACAATAACTAATGTTAACTAGTTGGATTTGGTTTGCTTAGTTGGGTTAAGATGGATCAACCCAAACCAACTAGTTAACAATGTACCAACAATATTTTTGCTAACTAGCTAGTTGTGATTACATCTTCTATATTATTAACAATTTTAAGAAAAAAATAGTTCGGTCGACTTCGAAAACGTCAGCCGCCTCAAATAAATTGAACAATACTTTGATACTTCTTCCTTAAACAATAAGTAATCTTGACTGACTAGTTGGGTTGGGTTGAGTGAACCGGGTTAACATTGATGACTCAACCCAACACAAGCCCTTTTTTGCACTTAGGAGGAGAAATCATCATTTACCTCTAAAAAATTCCCCCTTTTTCTTTGCCTATTGGATATTGGCAGTCCGGACTAGCTTACGCATTACAGCAGATTGCCTTGTCGATTTTATTGTTGTTATTTGCTTCTATTTATTTAACTTCTTCCACCTTTTACTATTCGTTAGGTTCTTGTTGCCACTTTGCACAGAACCCATCAAATCCTCTTCCTCTATCCTCATTATTCCTTCCTCCGGATGAGTTATAACAAATCATGAAACGTTTCGTCAATTTTTTATTAATATATATTATTATTAATTATCTGTATACCTGGACAAAGGGAGGGGTAAAAACACTTCCCCTTCCTTGTCTTGTTATACAGACTTTCTTCCTCGAATATATATCATCCTGGTAATTCTCCTGTTTTTGATGGTTTCCACACGCGGGCGAATTTATAAAACACAACACAAAAGCGACCTATTATTTTTTCAATAATATATGTCCCTCTATCATACCTGGATCGGGGGAGGCAAAACTACCTCACTCGCTCCTCTTCTGAATTCTTTTTCTTTTCCTCTCTCCTTTTCTCTTCTATCTCCTTAATCTTCATCACCTCTCTTAGCTATCTGATTATGCTGTCACGCTTCTCTTCGTTGGTCACAAGAAGGTCGGCTACATTTTCTTCTATAACAGATTGTCCCACTTCCGTGTTCATTTTCATCGTCTTTTTTTCGAAGCAACAAAATTCAAAAATTGTGCGTCGAGCATCCAAATCAACAGCTGTCCGACCCATTCTTCTTTATCTTCGCGAAGTGTGGTGCGTACTCACCATATGCTGTAATTGCCTAGGTTGTATAAAGGTTTACGAGAGATCCTATGCTATTCTCTTACATCTTTTATATACGTTTTTGCCCATACCTCATAATAGTTCCACCTCTCTTGCCACTTCGTGTACATGTCTTCTCTGTCCTGTTCTATTTTCTCTCCCTTTGTCTTAAAATGTCTACTTCTTTCTCATGCGATCAAATCTATAGATGCGTGTCCAGGCAGTGTACCTACAGCTTTCATCGCTACCATTCGATATACATTTTAGAATATTTCTTATACTCAAGTGAAATTATTACTGTCGCCAATAGACCTCTCTTTCCTCCTTTTCTAGGCATCAACCACGTATTAAACATTTCTTCGACTTTCTAATAAGACTTTTTTAATAAGCGCCGTCATACGTAGATCGTTGTCCAAATGGATTCTTAAGTACTTTATCGATTCTGAGCTTTTAATGATCTGTTGGCCTACTCTAAGCTCTATTTTCTGTAGCTTTCTTCTTCTTTCTAAAATCACTATCTCAGTTTTCTCTTCCGCTAGTGGTATGCTTAGCTCTCTCATTCTCTGCCACGTAACCTATATAATATTTAACTCTATCTCTCATCGTCTCTTCAGTCTCTGCTCTCACCACCACCGCCAAATAATCCGCGTAGGCCATCATCGAGACTCCTTCTTCCATCTTCTCTTCATTAATTATGCCATCCTCTCCTGCTGCTTTTTTTCTCTTAAGCTGATTCAAACTGTTATTAAGTTCTTTTATGGTAATCATTTTTGGTTGTTGATCTCCACTTTGATAGTTATCTTTCTCCTTGTAATTCCCTTGCAATACTGGACATACCTTTTTGAATTGGTTTACCACTATTTCCTCATCTAACTTCTCTTTCGCTCTCATACGCCGTTCTCCATATGTTGTTTTCTAATTAATCACACAAACTTTTCCACTTGCTCTCCTTATTATTCTTTATCACTCTTGTTAATTCTTTTCTTGCGAGTCTATATTCCTCCCTTATTTTCACTTCCTCCTACACACTGATATGATTTCATCTGATTCTCTGCATCTTTCTTCTTTTGGCTATGCAGTTCGCTCTTGCTTGGGGTATTATTATTATGATTTTGTTTTTGAAATTAATAAAATTGTCTATACTTGCGAATTAATCTTGATTTTCTCCAATTCTAAGTCTCTCGGTAAGGCTTGCAAGAGAGTTTATTTTTCGACGGACAAACTTTTACACAAAACGACAAAATGGGTTTTAAAAACATGAAAATATACATACAAGAAAAGGCATGAAATACACATTTAGCAATAATTATTTACAATATATACATAGAAGAAAAAAAAAATAGCGGTGTGTGACCTTAACAATTACACTGAAATTTAGTAATAATAATTTCGAGCATGTGAGCACGTTAAAAAATGATTTAAAATACAATTTAAATTTCAAATTTATTATTAACTAACAGCCTTTTCTCTAAAAATTTAACATTTAATAAAATATGTATCCACTTGAATGCCTTGCACAATATTTTTAATATACTCTTTGAAACAAATTTCTTAAAAAAATTTAACACGGTTTCCTACTAAAAAAAGAAAGGCTGCTACTAGGACCGTAACTTAACATTAACCCAAAAAACTTAATTGAAAAGCATCCAACACCAAAGAAAAATAAATAATTGTAATCGAAAAACAAATTTTCAAATTAATACCTAAAAACACCAGAATTACTAGAGTTTATAAAATTGTTTACATAATTTTTGAAAGATTTTGACTCCGTAAAACGAAAAAAGTCAACATCCTCAAGATTATTAACCAAACAAGAGGATCTGTAAATAGATGCGTGAAACAAAACGTCTGTACGGCGCTTGTCTACATAAGAACTGGTCTGCGACCGTGAAGCAAATCTCGGTACATTTAAGGCAATGTTCTCAACAATTTGATTACCAATTTAAAGTTTGTTGAACCAAATTTTATGCAATGTATAAGCATCTAAGATAGCACGCCTTCTCTCAAGGGAAGTGAACTCATTGGTACTCAAAAGTTGCAAATACGGTTCAAAGGTGGGATATGATCCTGATTTCTTTTGAACTCTCTCAATTATAGATTTATAGGTCACATATTCAGTATTCCAAATAAATGAGGCGTACTCCAACTTACTTCTTACAAATGTATTAAAGAGTACTTTGAAGGTATTCTTATTTTGAAATTCAAAGCAATTCCTAACAATAAATCCCAATTGCCTATATGCATCTACCGCTAATCCATTAAAATGCTTTGAAAATGAAAACTTTAAATCAAACGTAACACCCAAATCACAAATATATTCATTTCTTTTTAAAATCATCTTGTTCATTTCATAGTTATGAATTTGCAACCTTTTCTTCCTACTAAAAGTCATTACAGAGCATTTCCATTGATGGACGATTTTCTTCCATTGATGATAAAGTTAATTATTTTAATCAAGTTATAACTTCTTTGTTCGATGTGCATGCACCACTGATAACTAGGACTTTTGGGAGAAAGTCCTTACCGTGGATTACTGCTAACATAAGTGAGATGATTGCTCTTCGTGAGTCTGCTTTAAAACGTTATAAAAGATCAAGAAACCCTACACATTTTCAGTATTATAAACAACTGCGTAATTTTGTTACAGGCATCATACGGCGTGAGAATAGAGCTTTCATTGAACATAACTGTGTGCTTGATGGATCTCGTACCATGTGGAATACATTGAAAAAGTATAATGTTGTTGGGTCTGGTACTAATGATTTACCTCCTCATTTGGCTGCTCCTGAAAGTATCAACTTATTTTTTGCTAAATTTACTGCTGATATGATCATTGAGCCTGACATGGACTTACTGAATTTTTATGATATTAACAGACTAAATATTGACACTACTCCTTTTACTTTTGATGGGGTCTCCGTGGATTTTATTGAGCAACTTTTGCTTTCGTCGAAGTCTACTAGTGTTGGCTCGGATGGAATTTCTTTAGATATGGTTAGATTGTGTAGAATTTTGGATGTTCTTTGTCACATTTTCAATTTCTGTTTGCGAATGGCAGTTTACCCCAAAGTATGGAAGTTGGGTTTGGTGACATCTGTTCCTAAAGCTAAACCAATTAAAGAGTTCAAAGAGTTGAGGCCTATTACTATTCTTCCAGTTCTATCTAAGGTATTGGAGAAGATCATGGCTATTCAATTAAATTCCTTCTTAGATATGAATAATATATTACCCGCTAAACAATCTGGCTTTAGGAGTCTTGTTAAGTCTTCTTGACTTAACAGATGATGTATTTAGATCTCTTGATATGGATAGGTCAACTATTCTTGTGTTGTTTGACTTCAGTAAAGCGTTTGACATATTGAATCATAACCTTCTATTGGCTATTCTTAAGTTTGTTGGTGTATCAGATGGTGCTGTTTCCTCGTTTAGAAGCTACCTTTCTGACAGATCGCAGGTGGTTAAGGTGAAGTCGTTGTGTTCTAGCCCTACAAAAGTTGATTCTGGCGTGCCGCAGGGTTCGATTCTTGGTCCAATTTTGTTTACCATCTACACTAGTAATCTGTTTTCAAAATTAAGTTATTGTTCCTATCATCTATATGCCGACGATTCCCAGCTTTATCTCGATTTCCTACCTGGAGAGTTGGTTGAGGCTTGTGATAGGATGACGGAGGACTTATGTAACTTAGGTGTGGAGATAGAAAAGCATGCTCTTGTTGTCAACCCCGATAAGACCCAATGTATTTTATTTACAAAGAAGGGTAGATTATCTGTTAATAAAAATGATATTAATATTAACATGCTTGGTGGACAGTTAAAATCATCGAGTTTGGTTAAAATTTTGGGTCTTCTCATTGATGATCAACTTGCCTTTGCTGATCATGTAAATTTATTGTGTAGGCGTGCGTATGGTTTATTAAGAATGCTCTACTTCAGTAAAATGATATTATCGAGGAGTATGAAGAGGCTTTTGTGCGATTCTCTGGTTCTGTCTCATTTTAATTATTGTAATGTTGTGTTTGGTTCATGTTTGTCTTATGAGAGTTTGCGAAAGATTCAGGTTGTGCAGAATTCGTGTCTTCGCTTCGTTTATAATCTTCGTAGGGGTGATCATGTCTCTCAGGCTTTATTAGATAGTGGTTGGCTGACTATGAGGCAGAGATTTGTTTTTCATTATTTGTCTTTTATCTATGGGATTATTTCAACGGGTAAGCCAACTTACCTCTGCCGTAACATTACTTTCCGGACGGATATTCATCATCTGAATCTCAGGCATAGATTTTGTGTTAACGTCCCTCTTCATTCATCTGCCAGGTTTCAGCGTTCGTTTTCCTATCAGATGTCTCGTCTTTGGAATTTGATTCCCGTTTCTGCGTTTTCAGACATATTGTTTTGCGTGAGAGGATTTTTGACTTATTTTTATAATGCGCTATTTGTTTTGAGTTTTATTTTATTTTATGTATTAATTAGTTTAAATCTATTTTTTGTTTGCGGTAGAGTGATATTTGCTATTCACATTGGGTGTAGGTAAAATCAGTGGCATTTTGTCTTTTCTGCTCCTGCACCCTTTGGGCTTGGAATAAGAATTAGTATTAGTGTTTTTTTTTGTTCTTTTTTGGGTTTATTGTATATTTTTCTTTTCTGTTTATTCTTGGCTCAATAAAGTTATTATTATTATTATTTAGACGTATTAAAATTTAGCTTATTAGAGATGCTCCATTGCCATATATTCATTGGTTCTTTATCACACGCCACATTTTAAAGTCGTCTGCATACAGAGCGCATTTACAGTGCTTTATAACATCAGGGAGACCATTTATAAATAATAAAAAGAACAATGGTCCGAGATTAGAACCTTGTGGCACTCCAGAATGAACGAGGGACAACTCCGACCTTTCACCATTAAATACTACATACTGCATATGATTCGTAAAATAAGATCCAAATAATTTTAATAAATTGGTTGAAAAACCGTACTTATACAATTTACACAGCAGAATGTCAAAATTAACTCGGTCAAAGGCTTTTGCAAAGAAAAAACCGCTAAATTGGATACAGTTGATCTCCTTGGAAAGAAACCATGCTGAACATCAGATATATAATTTTTTGTATGTTGAAAAATTTTAATATATAGAATATTTTCAAATATTTTCGAGATACATTGAATGAGAGCAATAGGTCTATAATTAGTAATTTGTTTCTTATCGCCACCTTTGTAAACAGGAAAAAGCTTAACTTTCTTCCACAAAGTGGGATATTCAGAAGTTTGTATTATTTTGTTAAAAATTATTTTGAGATGTTTCATTAAATATTCAATACAACCTTTGTAAATATATATAGGAATTTGATCTGAACCCACAGATCTTTTAGTTTTTATTTTCTTCAAGGCTGTAAGTATGTCTGCATCAGTTATCTCATCAATAAGAAGCAATTCAAAACACACCCGCTCCCCAGTAAAATTGATAGTAAAGGAGCTCCGCTCATCACTAAACACTGTCGAAAAATATTTTCCAAACGCCATAGCGATCTCCCTGCATGATTCACATTGATCATCGAGATAAGTCATACAGCCACATTCAAGAACCTTCTTACTATTCTTTCGACTTTTAATGAAGGACCAGAAGTTAGAGCCGTTTTCCTGTATACTTTGTTCAAAATTAGCTATATATGTGGTATATGTATTTTGAATTTCATTTTTTATCTCCTTTTGGAGTTCTTTAAATTTATTATGATAAAACTGAAGATTATGTCTTTTATATAACAGCAAATACCTATGCTTAGCCTTAATTTTTGTTATTATATCAGATGTAAACCACTTAGGGTACTCTCTAATAGACCCATCAACAGAGCCCTTTCCTCTAGGTATACATCTATGTAGTAAACTGTAAAAAAAATTCATAAAATTTAGATATAATCTCATCCACCGTACTAAAGTTCTCTAAACATAACCAGTCAGTATCTTTAATTAAAGCAATTAATAACGGAAAATCAGCCTTGCGATAATTGTATATGTTTGAATGAAACTGTGACTTGGTAGCTCTCTTTGGAAATATTGCATTAACACATAAAGGTGGGTGGAAAGAATCCACTTTAACTAACGCTCCATTACTTAATGTTACATTAAATTATTAGGAATAAAGTTGCATTGTTTCAAATTATAAAAATTGCTAAATTCACATAATTCTCTTTCACAATTTTGGCTTAGTAAAATTTTCGTAAAATATTCAAGCTCGTTTTTAGAATACAAATTTTCATTAAGCAAATCAAAAAAGTCTGAATTTGAAGCAATTAAGAAAGTAACCCATCTTTATGGTTTCTTTTTCATACTTAATTATGAAAAAGAACTTAATTAATAATAATAATTTGAAAAATCGTAAAAAATTGATTTAATTATTAGAATAGTTCGAATACTTAAATGAAATTTTTTTGTTATTTATAACTTATTTTAATCATTTCTTATAATAACTAATAATTAAATGTGTGTCTAGAAACATTTATTT
The DNA here is from genome assembly GCA_036711965.1 of Onthophagus sagittarius. Lineage (NCBI taxonomy): Eukaryota > Metazoa > Arthropoda > Insecta > Coleoptera > Scarabaeidae > Onthophagus > Onthophagus sagittarius. Next base: position 15,342,502 of record JASERS010000010.1, on the reverse strand, counting down.
ACATAAAAAAGTTTAAATTATCATAACCTTGCCAAACAAGTATGCAAATAATCTAATATTTGCCTCCTCAGGTCAATAATCTACGAAATGGGTAAGTTTTCAATACAATTCGTTAAAATAAATAAAATCAAAACGAATTAAAACGTTTTTATTTCATGTTCACATTAACCTTATTTTTATCAACTTTACCGTAAACATCTAATAACCCTCTCGTATCTTTTCCTTTTCTTCTCTTCCTATCAAAGCTTTTCCCTTTAGCAATAGATTTCCCCACTTTATTTTTACCACTTTGCTGCAGCTTTATTGCCTTTTTTTCCTCAATTTTCTTCCGTTTCTTCTCTTCAATCAACTCTTTATAATTCCTATATTTATTCTTCGGGGGTTTCGCCCCCAATTTTATGGCCAATTGAATCTTAGCTTCCTCCTTTTTCTGGTGATCAAACCCGGACATCCCCAATTTCATTATTTCAAACTTAGCACGTTTCATGTTTAACTCATCGGGTTTAACATCAAATTTCTCAACTTCTTTATGGGTTTCATTTTTACCCTTTGGTTTGTACGATTCATATTTTATTACTTTAAAATTATCTGTAGGGTTTTGTGAGCCTTTCGTCGGGATAAAATCATCCATTTCCACCTTAATAAGTTAACTAAATAAGGCTAAATAAAAAAATAACATAACCTCACAAATAATGATCAATTTTGAAATGACACCAAATACTACCAACTTGATCTTTTTAATTTATTTATTTACGAATTAAAAATGTTTAATATCATTAAATTCGTGCGATTTTAATTAAAAATTGATCAATTAATAAGATTTTTTTGAATAAATATAATACACAATTAAAATAAAACATAAATCACTCATTTATAAACAAAGGACTTGTTTTGATGGATTTAAGTTGGCACCTATGAAGTAAGCATCTTGACAAGTTATGACAAGTTTAACAAATATTTGTGAAACATCCCTCGCTGTAGGTCGTTGTGTATTAAGTTTTTTCTCAAATTAAAATGAATAGGTAACGTATCCTTTCTAAATCTGATTATAATCAAAAAATTCGAAATCGTTTTAGACTCGAAGATGAACTGCAAATACAAATTCGCAGTTGAGGAGGAGTTAGAGAACATTAAACAAAGCGTGAACGTGCTCGCACTGCTCGATCAGCTTTACGAAGCGGGAATAGCCTCTAAAGAATTATGCAGCAAAATTCGGGAGGTAACAATTCGTAATTTTTGATACACTAAACGTTTCTAACCTCAAAAATTTTTTGGGCAGGTACCCGAAGGTCAGGCAAACGAGATGTTTTATGAGGATTTGTTGAATTATGAGACCAAGTATGAGAAGTTTGTGAATGTTATTTTAAAAACGCATGTTGATTGGATTTATGACAGGATCAGGAGTAGATTGGAAGATAAAGTTAAAAACGAGGAATTGTTTAAGAGCGTTTTAAACTTTGGCGATTTTCCTAGAAAGCCATTACATTATGTAAATAGGAAAGATAAGGTATCTATAAGAGCTTCTTTTAATTCTTTTTTATTGTTAATGTTTGTTTTGATGATGCATAGACATGGATAAATCGGGTGAGAATCTTAACAAAAAAAAATATTTTTTCTTCTTCTAATTTAAAACTTAATTTATAGATTACCCAAGTTCAAAATGTTCTCCAAAAGCTACCTGTTGATGGAAAAGTCGTTTTATACGGAATGGCCGGTTCAGGAAAATCGAATTTGGTCGTTGGAATAATGAATGTTGACTTAGTTTTGGAAGTGTTTGGGGGAAAAGTTTATTGGATAACGGCGGGGGATATTAATTCAGATCAATTATTAAAATTGCTATCTAAGTAAATAGTTTTATTTAAAAAAAAATTTTTGTAAACAAAATTTTTTTAGGTTATATTTAAAATTGTGCGGAAATGAAACGAATGAAAATTATTCATCAATTGAAAGCCTTAAGATTAAATTGCAAAGGAAAATACGCGAAAAGCTACTTTTTAATCATATGTTGATCATTTTGGATAATGTTTATGATAGATCTGTTATCGACGCTTTTGATTTGGGGTGTAGAATCCTGATTACGACCCAAAATAAAAGTCTTTTGGCCAATGAATCTAATACTCATCTCATTGAGGTCCTAAATTTATATTTTTATTTTTATTAAATTAATTTTAAGTAAATTTTAAATCTATCAGTTTAACTGAAGCTAACTTCACATTAAAAATGAATTATTTTTATTAATTTAGAAATTAATAAAGACATCGAAAGTCTTTTGGCCAATGAATCTAATACTCATCTCATTGAGGTCATTAATTAATTTTTTTTTTATTTTTATTAAATTAGTTTTAAGTAAATTTTGAATCTATCATTTTAACTGAAGCTAACTTCACATTAAAAATGAGTTATTTTTATTAATTTAGAGTAAATTTTAAAAACTTTTTATTTTTAAATTAATTTAAATAAATTAATTTTTATTTTAGGTTGATGGTACATTCAAGATCGATGAAACTTTCGAATTATTCGCAAGTTGTTTAGGTGTGAGTGTAGATGAGATTAAAAAGAAACCGGAAGCGATGGAGATTCATCATTTATGCAAAGGTCACCCGCTTAGTGTGGCTCTTTTCGGCTCGCTCATGGTGACCCAAAAAGAGAGTTTGCTAAAAAATAAATCGTCGTGGAAATCGTTTTCTGAAATGTTAAAAGGAAGAAATTATCAGTAAGTAATTTATTGATTATATTTGAAGGGCACAGGGAATAAATGAGCTAAGTCAAAATATAAAATAATCTAGAAAATCGTGTTAAAAAAAGTAATTTTAATGTTTGAGCATCATTAAAGGAAATGTAGCTGTTGATATTATGGTAAAATATAACGGCAAATTTGATTGTGGTTGCATAACGTTGATAATACTCAAAATTACTCAGTAATACCCCCAAAAGCTGGGAATAAAACAGCTTAGTTCGAGTTTTATAATATTTTATTAAATAAGGAAACAAGAAAACATTTATTTAAAACATTCATTTATGGGGTATTGACGAATAAAAGTTTGCTGCCTCAGGTCCACAAAACTGAGCTAGATGTTGTAAATCTTGGAATTTCTCTTTGGAAATCTGTATTAAACCTGAAATTTTTCGTAAATATTGAGTAATATTTAGCGTAACATTACACTAAACATACCTCTATAGCAGTGGTATTCAAACATTTTGGCTGCATGACCCCAAATAGTACACTGAGGTGGCATGCTGACCCAAACTTAAAATAATAATTTAATTCTAGTTGCTCCAAAAATTGGGAGAGGTATTAATATCAAGATGTTAATTTGTTTTTATTTTTTTATTTTTTAACTGACTCCAAAACAGTGAATGTCACTGGTATCGAAGCCTTAATACACAAAAAATATATGTAAACAAAAAAAATCACAATAGGTTATGTATAAAAAACGAAAATAAAAATCCTCAAAAATGCAAACCCATCAGAAACAGTTCAACACTCATTCACTTCAAAAACATTTTCAGATTATAAACTAATTTTTTCATTGTCCTTGCCTCCACTATTATTATTGGAACACTGTTGTATGCTTTAATACCAAGATATAATGGTGATCTCTGTGCTGTCGTTGTTCTACAATATTTATTTCTAAAATCATTTGCATTCTGGGTGCTGTATTCATGCCAGTTCTTAACTTGTTTTGTATTTATATTAGTCTTTATTAGTTTGTTTTTTATAGAATATATATATTTTATTTGCTCATAAGTCCGAATTTTCTGCAAGTTCCATATATTTTCCATTTCATACACAAGATCAGTTGACATACAATAGTTCAACTGAAAGATAGATTTTACTGCTTTATTCTGCGTTCTTTGTAATTTATTTAACTGGTAAAGCGGAAGACCTCCCCAGCAGGGAATTAAGTATCTAATTTGTGGCAGTATAAAGCTATTATAGAGTAAACGCCTAAAGTTTTTATTTAAGCAATCCGTACACCTTTTTATTGCACTAACCATTGGCACAATTTTTTTAATGATAGCATTCACATGTACATTCCAATTGAGATCATTTGTCAAATTTAAACCTAAGTATTTGTACGTTTGCACTTCTTTTAGTTTTTCTCCATTGAGAAACACATTTATATCACTTTTTTGTTTATTTTTTTGTTTAATAATCATATATACCGTTTTATTAACGTTCACCGATAATTTATTATAGCACAGCCATGTATAATACAGATTTAAGTCGTCGTTCGCCACCTTTTCAAGTTCCTTTATATTACTTGATGATATAACCAAGACGGTGTCATCAGCAAACACAAAATATCTCGCTTGAAGTTGTAGATACTTTAAGTTTTGAATGTATAATAAATATTGCAAAGGACCAAGTACTGATCCCTGAGCTACTCCAATACTTAGGCTTTTTTTTTACTCTTGGTTTTATTGATTTGAGTATAATGCTTACGGTCCTTAGAATATGACTGGAAGAGGTCTTTTGCAATGCCTCGCATTCCCATTTTTTCTAATTTATTGAGTAAAATATCTATGTCCACAGTATCAAATGCCTTTTGTAAGTCAATAAACACTGTCAAAACATACCTCTTCTTATCGAGTTCTTCTGTAATATATTCTAACAAATCCCCTGTCGCCCCCAAGGTACTACTCTTCTTTTGAAATCCATATTGATATGGATCGATGTTAAAGAATTTCTGTATAAAATTAGTTAACCTGTGTTTGATAACTTTTTCTGTTATTTTAGAAAATATATTTCAGATTGAAATTGGTCTATAGTTACCAAGTTTTGTTTTTGCTCCTTTTTTATGAATAGAGGATATTTTCGCCGTTTTTAATTCATTCGAAAACAGGCCAGTAACCAGGATATCATTAATGATATTCACTATTTTGTCTCCCAAAACTTCAAAAAGCAGCACTATATCAGATTTAGTAATACCATCTTCTCCCGGCGAACTATTATTATTTAAATCCCTTAGATAGAATTAATTTCTGTTAAATCAGTTGGTTCCAAATAGATGGATTCTTTTGTTTCTTCTTCTCTAAACTGGTGATTAAGAACCGGTTTAATTTTTGAGGCTAAATTCTTACCTATTTCAGAAAAATAAGTATTAAATTCCTCAGCTATTTGTTGCTCATCTTCAATGACTGCACCTATCATACTTTTCATTTGTCCCATTTTGCCCTTTTTTTTTGTTCGTTTCAAACATATATCGTTCAGGACCCTCCACATTTTTTTACTGTTTGTTCCAGCCTCATTAAGTGTTTTTTCCACATACTCCTTCTTTAATTTTCTTCTCATTTTATTTACCACATTCTTTAAATTTTTAAAATGTCTTTCGGTTTCTGAGTTTCTTATTAATTTCCATCGCTTATATGAATTATCTCTCTGTTTTATTTTCTCAATAAACTCAGCATTTATCCAATAGTTGTTGTTGGATACTTTTATTCTACTTTCCTTTGTACACTCAATTTTTGTTTTTGTTATTATTTCTGCTAATTTTCCAAAGGAAGTTATTTCTTCTTGTTGCAATTTCACTTGAATTAGTTCTTTCCATTTTCCTTTCAGCAATTTAGTTTTATTGATAACTTCTTTAGTTTTTTTTTCAATTACTTTGTTTAATTTAATATACATAACTTTATGATCTGATATCACATGATCCGTAAGGGTTATATCACAGTAGAGATTTTTATTCATTAAAACATGATCTAAAATAGTAGCTGTTTTTTCCGTTTGTCTTGTAGCATTCTCAGTAGTAAGAATATTCTGTATTGTAAATGTGTTCATTTCGATAATATTTCTATACTCTCTAATCGTATCAGTTTCACTGAGTAAATTTAAATTCATGTCTCCCAAAATAATACAAGGAGACTTCTGAGTTTCCATAATTTTATCTATTTGTGCTAAAAAAACGTCAGCTTTGTTTCTGGGCGCTCTATAGATATTTATAATTACCCAATTAACTTTAGTAAGACAAACACAAAGTATGTTACAGTCCTCAATTTCCATTTCTCGAATATGTCTCTGATCATACTCCAAATTGTCTTTTATAAACAGACTCACCCCTCCTCCCCTTGAATCTCTACAATGATGTACAACGTTATAATTTGGTATATTAAAATATTCCACCTCATTAGGATAAATCCATGTTTCAGTAAGTGCAATTATGTGAATTTCAAAATCATGCTTATCTACAATCTCCATCAAGTCATCAACTTTATTTCTTAGACTTCTTATATTTATGTACAGGATATTAAGTATTTCATCCATTTCTGTTACGATCTAGACATATATACATTAATTCTAATTTTTGTACTTAATATTTTAATTTTATGAAGTAAGTTTATATAGTAAGATCTTGTTCAGATCTTATTCTGATAGACTGATCCTTAAATGTTTTGCGAAGGTAAATCTTACCATTTCTACAGAACGCTGCTGCAAAGTTATTTTCTTTTCTAAAATCACGTGTACTTTTAAAAAGTCTCTGATTCGCAATAGTAAGATCTTCATTAAAGAATATATTTCAATTTTTTCCATTCAGTCCACACTCACCAACTTTGATACCTTTAAGTTCTTTAACCTTTTTGAAAACCTGCAATTTCAGGCTTTCTTCTAAGAATTTGACAACGATAGGTCCTTCCCTCTTCTGTTTAACTCTAAAGCAGTCCGTTATTTTATTTATAGGTATATTCAGCGTCATTGTCCCAAAAACCTTACACACAACTTCTTTTGTATCTTCATTTTCTTGGATCGGTACACCAGAAATAAATTTTTGTTTCATACATAGCAAATATGTTAAAACAAGTACTTACTATAAACAGAATCAACTCTGCAATTAAGAAATATTAGGTTCAAAATCAACATTTAACGATTTATAACTATTAAATTTATAATATGGCGTACACATAAGAACTTAATCAAAAATCAATACAAAAGAAAAATATTTAATAAGATCTGTGAGTCTGTTTCTTATTTACAAGTGCTGATATATCAGGCTCTATTTTGCTCAAGTTGAGTCTTAAAGGTGGATCTATTATTAATTTGTTTCGGTATTTCGATTTTAGAAATTGGGAAAATCCCAACTCGCACATATAAGATGACGCAAATAGTAATAATACTTTCATAGCTTCATCAGACAGTTCTGGATATTCATTTCGAACTTTAAGCCAAAAATTGCTCAATTCAAGTTCTTTGAAAATTAATTTTAATTCGCCATCAGACGATAACTCAATTAGTTTTTCACTAAAATGAAACGGCACATTTTTGGGTAATTCACATTGAAAGGGATTTCGAATCCACTCAAAGTTAGAAAAATCTTCCGAAAAATAAGTACTAAATTGGCATTTTAAATCTGTCAAGTGAGATGTTATATCTTTAACAATCGATTGAATAACTTTGAACTTTTCTATAACAAAAATTCTAATGTTGGAAATCCTGCAAAATTATTCTCCTTGCTGTATGAGCACCACAAATCTATTTTTTTTTTTTTTTGGTTTTAATTTTATCATTGGCCACTAATATATTTAATTGTTCACCTTGAAGACTTAAATTCAACTCGTTTAATTTGAGAAAAATCTCACTTAAGTAAGCTAACTTACATAGCCATTCTTCATCGGTTAAAAAGTTTGTAAATTTTTTGTCTTTATCATTATCATTTAAAAACACAAACACCTCGTCTTTAAGTTCAAATAGTCTCGTTAGAACCCTACCCCTTGAAAGCCAACGAACCTCTGTATGTAAAAGAAGATACCCATTTCTTTGCATATGTGCGCAAAAATCCTTGAGTTGAGAGAACACGCCTTTATAAAATTTATTGTTTTAACTTCAGTATCTAAGACAGACATTAAGTTCGGTGCTTTAAGTGCTTGTCTATGAATCATACAGTGAACCCATGTTACATTGGGTGAAATTTCTTTGATTTGGGCTAGAAGTCCGCTGTGTTTTCCACCTACACAATTTTCCCAAGAAATATTGTTTCCCGTGATGTAAGAGTTTACCGATTTAAAAATTTCTTCACCCATAGGTATTTGTAGTTCCTTGCAAAAAAGGAAGTCGTCAACTACTTCATTTTTGTATTCATATTAACAAACGTTATTAACAAAATTTTCCCATGCACCGTTATATGAAGTTTCCACGAAGCTTTTCCACCTTTATTTCCTTAATAAGACGGGACAGAATGGGGCATTTCTTTTTGTATATTGTATCGAAATGCTTCGTCCACCCTTGAAAATAATCCAAAACGATAAATGGATTTGGTTTGGATCTAGAATTTCAAAAGCTGCAATCCATTCCCTGGGATGTTCTACTTTGATTTTTTTGATTTACCAAGCCGAAATTCTTATCGCATTCCAAATATGAATGTCCCCGAATTGGAAATATAACTTTAATAAAGTCTAGACGTTTTTCTATGTTAACCAAATGGTGCAGGAAACGAAAAATTGTAAAATTTTTATTCTGACCCGGATACGAATCGCAGAATAAGTATAAGGACTTAACTTTCTCGTCGAGGAAGTTGTACACAAAGTGGTGAATTAATTTTACCTTTTTTTTTAAAAACTCAGGATAAACATAAACCACGCTTTGAGAATTTCTTAAAATGTGTATATTGAAGGCATAAATTGATAGTTGTCTCTTTTAGTAAACATCGTTGGTTGATAAGTTTGGGGCAGGTAAATTTTTTGAAAAATCTTCAATTTCTTTTGACATTTTGGATTCTAATTTAGAACCTTTAATATAAAACTGTTCTGCTTGGCTTTTGTGAACAGTATTTTCCAGCTCAATCTTCTCAATTAATCTTTCTATCTTTTCCGTTTCATTGTCTCATTTATTTAGTTCCTCAGCGAAGAGTACCCTTTTCTTCGCCATAAATTAATCGCAAGTACTGCATGTATCTGTTCTTGGATATCCAAACGAGATGTTAAAATCCCTATCTAGAATCGTTCTGCTGGTTTCATACGATATCTTTACTTGTGGGTGCACTTCCTCAAATAATTTATTTTTGACTTAGTAATTCCGTGAATTGACATCATTCTTTTTTCATTCTTCAATAAGATCATTTATTTTTGCACGAATTCTGTAGAAATATGTGGCATCACGAAGTTTTGCGGATTCTTTAGGTTGACGTGGTCGTCGCGTTGCTACTTGTACGAGGGAAATATAAATTCTGTTCATCTTCTGTTAGTAGCAAGTTAAATTGGCGTAGAATTTCTTCCCTTCAAGGTTTCGAAACACTTTTTACGACTTGGTCTGGACCCATTTCGGGGCATAATCATAATAATCATTTCTAATAATTATTGATGTTTCTATTCTGTATGCGGATCTATTTTTCAACAATAGTAACATTTTTCACGTTTCAACATTATTTTTCAGCTTTGCTCTCTCTCTTACAAAATTATCTATACTTCATCTAGAACATCTCTCAACATTTTCCCTGACATATTTCACCAACAGCAGTAGTTTTCATGCTTCTCATACTCCTCAATAGTGTTAACGTATTCTACAACATTATTTCTAGGTGTATGATGATTCAGATCACTTCCAACTTCCGTATCAATTTTATAAAATCATCTTTACCTCACCTAGTATATGAATCAACATCATCACTGACATCATTCAGCAACATCAACATTTTTCACGTTTCTAATCTTCCTCAACATTGCTCACACATTCTGCAACATGATTGCTAATACCTAATGACATTCCTATTCTCTATGAGGATTCAGATCTTTCTCAGCTTCATTTTGACTTTTACAAAATTGTCTATATTTCATCTAGAACATCCTTTAATATCGTCTCTAACATATTTCAAGAATAGCCACATTTTTCATGGTTCTCAAACTTCTCAACATTATTAACGCATTCACAACATCGCATTTCTATGTGTATGAGGAGTCGGATCTTTCCCAAATTCATCATCAATCTTAAAAACTAAAATTGTCTTTACTTCATCTAGTTTATTCATCATCATCACTGACATCTTTCAAAATCAACATTTTCCACGTTTCTTTTCCTCCTCAACATTATCCATCCATGATATTGCATTCTACAATATCATTTCTAATAACTAATGATATTTCTATTCTGTATGTCTATTCTATCTTTCAACAATAGCAACATTTTTTCACGTTTCAAATCCTCCTCAACATTGTTCACGTATTCTACAACATTATTTCTCAATCTTAACCTTTCTCAGCTTCGCTCGCACTCTCACAAAATTATCTATACTTCATCTTGAACATCTCTCAACATTTTTTCTGACATATTTCACCAAAAGCAGTATTTTTCACGCTTCTCATACTCCTCAATATTGTTAACGTATTCTGCAACATTATTTCTAGGTGTCTGATGATTCAGATCATTTCCCACTTCCGTATCAATTTTATAAAATCGTCTTTACCTCACCTAGTACATGAATCAACATCATTACTGACATCATTCAGCAACATCAACATTTTTCACGTTTCTAATCTTCCTCAACATTGCTCACACATTCTGCAACATGATTGCTAATACCTAATGACATTCCTATTCTCTATGAGGATTCAGATCTTTCTCAGCTTCATTTTGACTTTTACAAAATTGTCTATACTTCATTTAGAACATCCTTCAATATCGTCTCTAACATATTTCAAGAATAGCCACATTTTTAGTGGTTCTCAAACTTCTCAACGTTATTAACGCATTCACAACATCGCATTTCTATGTGTATGAGGAGTCAGATCTTTCCCAAATTCACCATCAATCTTAAAAACTAAAATTGTCTTTACTTCATCTAGTTTATTCATCATCATCACTGACATCTTTCAAAATCAACATTTTCCACGTTTCTTTTCCTCCTCAACATTATTCATCCATGATATTGCATTCTACAATATCATTTCTAATAACTAATGATATTTCTATTCTGTATGTGGATTTATTATTCAACAATAGCAACATTTTTTCACGTTTCAAATCCTCCTCAACATTTTTCACGTATTCTACAACATTATTTCTCAACCTTAACGTTTCTCAGCTTCGCTCGCACTCTCACAAAATTATCTATACTTCATCTTGAACATCTCTCAACATTTTTTCTGACATATTTCACCAACAGCAGTATTTTTCACGCTTCTCATACTCCTCAATAGTGTTAACGTATTCTACAACATTATTTCTAGGTGTATGATCATTCAGATCATTTCCAACTTCCGTATCAATTTTATAAAATCGTCTTTACCTCACCTAGTACATGAATCAACATCATCACTGTCATCATTCAGCAACATCAACATTTTTCACGTTTCTAATCTTCCTCAACATTGCTCACACATTCTACAACATGATTGCTAATACCTAATGACATTCCTATTCTCTATGAGGATTCAGATCTTTCTCAGCTTCATTTTGACTTTTACAAAATTGTCTATACTTCATCTAGAACATCCTTCAATATCGTCTCTAACATATTTCAAGAATAGCCACATTTTTCATGGTTCTCAAACTTCTCAACATTATTAACGCATTCACAACATCGCATTTCTATGTGTATGAGGAGTCAGATCTTTCCCAAATTCACCATCAATCTTAAAAACTAAAATTGTCTTTACTTCATCTAGTTTATTCATCATCATCACTGACATCTTTCAAAATCAACATTTTCCACGTTTCTTTTCCTCCTCAACATTATCCATCCATGATATTGCATTCTACAATATCATTTCTAATAACTAATGATATTTCTATTCTGTATGTGGATCTATCTTTTAACAATAGCAACATTTTTTCACGTTTCAAATCCTCCTCAACATTGTTCACGTATTCTACAACATTATTTCTCAACCTTAACCTTTCTCAGCGTCGCTCGCACTCTCACAAAATTATCTGTACTTCATCTTGAACATCTCTCAACATTTTTTCTGACATATTTCACCAACAGCAGTATTTTTCACGCTTCTCATACTCCTCAATAGTGTTAACGTATTCTACAACATTATTTCTAGGTGTATGATGATTCAGATCATTTCCAACTTCCGTATCAATTTTATAAAATCGTCTTTACCTCACCTAGTACATGAATCAACATCATTACTGACATCATTCAGCAACATCAATATTTTTCACGTTTCTAATTTTCCTCAACATTGTTCACGTATTCTACAACATTATTTCTCAACCTTAACCTTTCTCAGCTTCGCTCGCACTCTCACAAAATTATTTATACTTCATTTTGAACATCTCTCAACATTTTTTCTGACATATTTCACCAACAGCAGTATTTTTCACGCTTCTCATACTCCTCAATAGTGTTAACGTATTCTACAACATTATTTCTAGGTGTATGATGATTCAGATCATTTCCAACTTCCGTATCAATTTTATAAAATCGTCTTTACCTCACCTAGTACATGAATCAATATCATTACTGACATCATTCAGCAACATCAATATTTTTCACGTTTCTAATTTTCCTCAACATTGTTCACGTATTCTACAACATTATTTCTCAACCTTAACCTTTCTCAGCTTCGCTCGCACTCTCACAAAATTATTTATACTTCATTTTGAACATCTCTCAACATTTTTTCTGACATATTTCACCAACAGCAGTATTTTTCACGCTTCTCATACTCCTCAATAGTGTTAACGTATTCTACAACATTATTTCTAGGTGTATGATGATTCAGATCATTTCCAACTTCCGTATCAATTTTATAAAATCGTCTTTACCTCACCTAGTACATGAATCAACATCATTACTGACATCATTCAGCAACATCAATATTTTTCACGTTTCTAATTTTCCTCAACATTGTTCACGTATTCTACAACATTATTTCTCAACCTTAACCTTTCTCAGCTTCGCTCGCACTCTCACAAAATTATCTATACTTCATCTTGAACATCTCTCAACATTTTTTCTGACATATTTCACCAACAGCAGTATTTTTCACGCTTCTCATACTCCTCAATAGTGTTAACGTATTCTACAACGTTATTTCTAGGTGTATGTTGATTCAGATCATTTCCAACTTCCATATCAATTTTATAAAATCGTCTTTACCTCACCTAGTACATGAATCAACATCATCACTGACATCATTCAGCAACATCAACATTTTCACGTTTCTAATCTTCCTCAACATTGCTCACACATTCTACAACATGATTGCTAATACCTAATGACATTCCTATTCTCTATGAGGATTCAGATCTTTCTCAGCTTCATTTTGACTTTTACAAAATTGTCTATATTTCATCTAGAACATCCTTTAATATCGTCTCTAACATATTTCAAGAATAGCCACATTTTTCATGGTTCTCAAACTTCTCAACGTTATTAACGCATTCACAACATCGCATTTCTATGTGTATGAGGAGTCAGATTTTTCCCAAATTCATCATCAATCTTAAAAACTAAAATTGTCTTTACTTCATCTAGTTTATTCATCATCATCACTGACATCTTTCAAAATCAACATTTTCCACGTTTCTTTTCCTCCTCAACATTATTCATCCATGATATTGCATTCTACAATATCATTTCTAATAACTAATGATATTTCTATTCTGTATGTGGATTTATCTTTCAACAATAGCAACATTTTTTCACGTTTCAAATCCTCCTCAACATTGTTCACGTATTCTACAACATTATTTCTAGGTGTATGTTGATTCAGATCATTTCCAACTTCCGTATCAATTTTATAAAATCGTCTTTACCTCACCTAGTACATGAATCAACATCATTACTGACATCATTCAGCAACATCAATATTTTTCACGTTTCTAATCTTCCTCAACATTGTTCACGTATTCTACAACATTATTTCTCAACCTTAACCTTTCTCAGCTTTGCTCGCACTTTCACAAAATTATCTATTCTTCATCTTGAACATCTCTCAACATTTTTTCTGACATATTTCACCAACCGCAGTATTTTTCACGCTTCTCATACTCCTCAATAGTGTTAACGTATTCTACAACATTATTTCTAGGTGTATGATGATTCAGATCATTTCCAACTTCCGTATCAATTTTATAAAATCGTCTTTACCTCACCTAGTACATGAATCAATATCATTACTGACATCATTCAGCAACATCAATATTTTTCACGTTTCTAATTTTCCTCAACATTGTTCACATATTCTACAACATTATTTCTCAACCTTAACCTTTCTCAGCTTCGCTCGCACTCTCACAAAATTATTTATACTTCATTTTGAACATCTCTCAACATTTTTTCTGACATATTTCACCAACAGCAGTATTTTTCACGCTTCTCATACTCCTCAATATTGTTAACGTATTCTACAACATTATTTCTAGGTGTATGATGATTCAGATCATTTCCAACTTCCGTATCAATTTTATAAAATCGTCTTTACCTCACCTAGTACATGAATCAACATCATTACTGACATCATTCAGCAACATCAACATTTTTCACGTTTCTAATCTTCCTCAACATTGCTCACACATTCTGCAACATGATTGCTAATACCTAATGACATTCCTATTCTCTATGAGGATTCAGATCTTTCTCAGCTTCATTTTGACTTTTACAAAATTGTCTATACTTCATTTAGAACATCCTTCAATATCGTCTCTAACATATTTCAAGAATAGCCACATTTTTAGTGGTTCTCAAACTTCTCAACGTTATTAACGCATTCACAACATCGCATTTCTATGTGTATGAGGAGTCAGATCTTTCCCAAATTCACCATCAATCTTAAAAACTAAAATTGTCTTTACTTCATCTAGTTTATTCATCATCATCACTGACATCTTTCAAAATCAACATTTTCCACGTTTCTTTTCCTCCTCAACATTATTCATCCATGATATTGCATTCTACAATATCATTTCTAATAACTAATGATATTTCTATTCTGTATGTGGATTTATTATTCAACAATAGCAACATTTTTTCACGTTTCAAATCCTCCTCAACATTTTTCACGTATTCTACAACATTATTTCTCAACCTTAACGTTTCTCAGCTTCGCTCGCACTCTCACAAAATTATCTATACTTCATCTTGAACATCTCTCAACATTTTTTCTGACATATTTCACCAACAGCAGTATTTTTCACGCTTCTCATACTCCTCAATAGTGTTAACGTATTCTACAACATTATTTCTAGGTGTATGATCATTCAGATCATTTCCAACTTCCGTATCAATTTTATAAAATCGTCTTTACCTCACCTAGTACATGAATCAACATCATCACTGTCATCATTCAGCAACATCAACATTTTTCACGTTTCTAATCTTCCTCAACATTGCTCACACATTCTACAACATGATTGCTAATACCTAATGACATTCCTATTCTCTATGAGGATTCAGATCTTTCTCAGCTTCATTTTGACTTTTACAAAATTGTCTATACTTCATCTAGAACATCCTTCAATATCGTCTCTAACATATTTCAAGAATAGCCACATTTTTCATGGTTCTCAAACTTCTCAACATTATTAACGCATTCACAACATCGCATTTCTATGTGTATGAGGAGTCAGATCTTTCCCAAATTCACCATCAATCTTAAAAACTAAAATTGTCTTTACTTCATCTAGTTTATTCATCATCATCATTGACATCTTTCAAAATCAACATTTTCCACGTTTCTTTTCCTTCTCAACATTATATGCATCCATGATATTACATTCTACAATATCATTTCTAATAACTAATGATATTTCTATTCTGTATGTGGATCTATCTTTCAACAATAGCAACATTTTTTCACGTTTCAAATCCTCCTCAACATTTTTCACGTATTCTACAACATTATTTCTCAACCTTAACGTTTCTCAGCTTCGCTCGCACTCTCACAAAATTATCTATACTTCATCTTGAACATCTCTCAACATTTTTTCTGACATATTTCACCAACAGCAGTATTTTTCACGCTTCTCATACTCCTCAATAGTGTTAACGTATTCTACAACATTATTTCTAGGTGTATGATCATTCAGATCATTTCCAACTTCCGTATCAATTTTATAAAATCGTCTTTACCTCACCTAGTACATGAATCAACATCATCACTGTCATCATTCAGCAACATCAACATTTTTCACGTTTCTAATCTTCCTCAACATTGCTCACACATTCTACAACATGATTGCTAATACCTAATGACATTCCTATTCTCTATGAGGATTCAGATCTTTCTCAGCTTCATTTTGACTTTTACAAAATTGTCTATACTTCATCTAGAACATCCTTCAATATCGTCTCTAACATATTTCAAGAATAGCCACATTTTTCATGGTTCTCAAACTTCTCAACATTATTAACGCATTCACAACATCGCATTTCTATGTGTATGAGGAGTCAGATCTTTCCCAAATTCACCATCAATCTTAAAAACTAAAATTGTCTTTACTTCATCTAGTTTATTCATCATCATCATTGACATCTTTCAAAATCAACATTTTCCACGTTTCTTTTCCTTCTCAACATTATATGCATCCATGATATTACATTCTACAATATCATTTCTAATAACTAATGATATTTCTATTCTGTATGTGGATCTATCTTTCAACAATAGCAACATTTTTTCACGTTTCAAATCCTCCTCAACATTTTTCACGTATTCTACAACATTATTTCTCAACCTTAACCTTTCTCAGCTTCGCTCGCACTCTCACAAAATTATCTATACTTCATCTTGAACATCTCTCAACATTTTCTTCTGACATATTTCACCAACGGCAGTATTTTTCACGCTTCTCATACTCCTTAATAGTGTTAACGTATTCTACAACATTATTTCTAGGTGTATGATGATTCAGATCATTTCCTACTTCCGTATCAATTTTATAAAATCGTCTTTACCTCACCTAGTACATGAATCAACATCATTACTGACATCATTCAGCAACATCAATATTTTTCACGTTTCTAATCTTCCTCAACATTGTTCACGTATTTTACAACATTATTTCTCAACCTTAACCTTTCTCAGCTTCGCTCGCACTCTCACAAAATTATCTATACTTCATCTTGAACATCTCTCAACATTTTTTCTGACATATTTCACCAACAGCAGTATTTTTCACGCTTCTCATACTCCTCAATAGTGTTAACGTATTCTACAACATTATTTCTAGGTGTATGATGATTCAGATCATTTCCAACTTCCGTATCAATTTTATAAAATCGTCTTTACCTCACCTAGTACATGAATCAACATCATTACTGACATCATTCAGCAACATCAACATTTTTCACGTTTCTAATCTTCCTCAACATTGCTCACACATTCTACAACATGATTGCTAATACCTAATGACATTCCTATTCTCTATGAGGATTCAGATCTTTCTCAGCTTCATTTTGACTTTTACAAAATTGTCTATACTTCATCTAGAACATCCTTCAATATCGTCTCTAACATATTTCAAGAATAGCCACATTTTTCATGGTTCTCAAACTTCTCAACCTTATTAACGCATTCACAACATCGCATTTCTATGTGTATGAGGAGTCAGATCTTTCCCAAATTCAACATCAATCTTAAAAACTAGAATTGTCTTTACTTCATCTAGTTTATTCATCATCATCACTGACATCTTTCAAAATCAACATTTTCCACGTTTCTTTTCCTCCTCAACATTATCCATCCATGATATTGCATTCTACAATATCATTTCTAATAACTAATGATATTTCTATTCTGTATGTGGATCTATCTTTCAACAATAGCAACATTTTTTCACGTTTCAAATCCTCCTCAACATTGTTCACGTATTCTACAACATTATTTCTCAACCTTAACCTTTCTCAGCTTCGCTCGCACTCTCACAAAATTATCTATACTTCATCTTGAACATCTCTCAACATTTTTTCTGACATATTTCACCAACAGCAGTATTTTTCACGCTTCTCATACTCCTCAATAGTGTTAACGTATTCTACAACATTATTTCTAGGTGTATGATGATTCAGATCATTTCCTACTTCCGTATCAATTTTATAAAATCGCCTTTACCTCACCTAGTACATGAATCAACATCATTACTGACATCATTCAGCAACATCAACATTTTTCACGTTTCTAATCTTCCTCAACATTGCTCACACATTCTACAACATGATTGCTAATACCTAATGACATTCCTATTCTCTATGAGGATTCAGATCTTTCTCAGCTTCATTTTGACTTTTACAAAATTGTCTATATTTCATCTAGAACATCCTTTAATATCGTCTTTAACATATTTCAAGAATAGCCACATTTTTCATGGTTCTCAAACTTCTCAACGTTATTAACGCATTCACAACATCGCATTTCTATGTGTATGAGGAGTCAGATCTTTCCCAAATTCACCATCAATCTTAAAAACTAAAATTGTCTTTACTTCATCTAGTTTATTCATCATCATCACTGACATCTTTCAAAATCAACATTTTCC
Organism: Onthophagus sagittarius; assembly: GCA_036711965.1. Taxonomy (NCBI): domain Eukaryota; kingdom Metazoa; phylum Arthropoda; class Insecta; order Coleoptera; family Scarabaeidae; genus Onthophagus; species Onthophagus sagittarius. The sequence goes on along the minus strand of JASERS010000010.1, from coordinate 15,324,087 downwards.
ACGTTTCTTTTCCTCCTCAACATTATCCATCCATGATATTGCATTCTACAATATCATTTCTAATAACTAATGATATTTCTATTCTGTATGTGGATCTATCTTTCAACAATAGCAACATTTTTTCACGTTTCAAATCCTCCTCAACATTGTTCACGTATTCTACAACATTATTTCTCAACCTTAACCTTTCTCAGCTTCGCTCGCACTCTCACAAAATTATCTATACTTCATCTTGAACATCTCTCAACATTTTTTCTGACATATTTCACCAACGGCAGTATTTTTCACGCTTCTCATACTCCTTAATAGTGTTAACGTATTCTACAACATTATTTCTAGGTGTATGATGATTCAGATCATTTCCTACTTCCGTATCAATTTTATAAAATCGTCTTTACCTCACCTAGTACATGAATCAACATCATTACTGACATCATTCAGCAACATCAATATTTTTCACGTTTCTAATCTTCCTCAACATTGTTCACGTATTTTACAACATTATTTCTCAACCTTAACCTTTCTCAGCTTCGCTCGCACTCTCACAAAATTATCTATACTTCATCTTGAACATCTCTCAACATTTTTTCTGACATATTTCACCAACAGCAGTATTTTTCACGCTTCTCATACTCCTCAATATTGTTAACGTATTCTACAACATTATTTCTAGGTGTATGATGATTCAGATCATTTCCAACTTCCGTATCAATTTTATAAAATCGCCTTTACCTCACCTAGTACATGAATCAACATCATTACTGACATCATTCAGCAACATCAACATTTTTCACGTTTCTAATCTTCCTCAACATTGCTCACACATTCTACAACATGATTGCTAATACCTAATGACATTCCTATTCTCTATGAGGATTCAGATCTTTCTCAGCTTCATTTTGACTTTTACAAAATTGTCTATATTTCATCTAGAACATCCTTTAATATCGTCTTTAACATATTTCAAGAATAGCCACATTTTTCATGGTTCTCAAACTTCTCAACGTTATTAACGCATTCACAACATCGCATTTCTATGTGTATGAGGAGTCAGATTTTTCCCAAATTCACCATCAATCTTAAAAACTAAAATTGTCTTTACTTCATCTAGTTTATTCATCATCATCACTGACATCTTTCAAAATCAACATTTTCCACGTTTCTTTTCCTCCTCAACATTATCCATCCATGATATTGCATTCTACAATATCATTTCTAATAACTAATGATATTTCTATTCTGTATGTGGATCTATCTTTCAACAATAGCAACATTTTTTCACGTTTCAAATCTTCCTCAACATTGACCACGTATTCTACAACATTATTTCTCAACCTTAACCTTTCTCAGCTTCGCTCGCACTCTCACAAAATTATTTATACTTCATCTTGAACATCTCTCAACATTTTCCCTCACATATTTCACCAACAGCAGTATTTTTCACGCTTCTCATACTCCTCAATAATGTTAACGTATTCTACAACATTATTTCTAGGTGTATGATGATTCAGATCATTTCCAACTTCCGTATCAATTTTATAAAATCGTCTTTACCTCACTTAGTACATGAATCAACATCATCACTGACATCATTCAGCAACATCAACATTTTTCACGTTTCTAATCTTCCTCAACATTGCTCACACATTCTACAACATGATTGCTAATACCTAATGACATTCCTATTCTCTATGAGGATTCAGATCTTTCTCAGCTTCATTTTGACTTTTACAAAATTGTCTATACTTCATTTAGAACATCCTTCAATATCGTCTCTAACATATTTCAAGAATAGCCACATTTTTCATGGTTCTCAAACTTCTCAACGTTATTAACGCATTCACAACATCGCATTTCTATGTGTATGAGGAGTCAGATCTTTCCCAAATTCACCATCAATCTTAAAAACTAAAATTGTCTTTACTTCATCTAGTTTATTCATCATCATCATTGACATCTTTCAAAATCAACATTTTCCACGTTTCTTTTCCTTCTCAACATTATATGCATCCATGATATTACATTCTACAATATCATTTCTAATAACTAATGATATTTCTATTCTGTATGTGGATCTATCTTTCAACAATAGCAACATTTTTTCACGTTTCAAATCCTCCTCAACATTTTTCACGTATTCTACAACATTATTTCTCAACCTTAATCTTTCTCAGCTTCGCTCGCACTCTCACAAAATTATCTATACTTCATCTTGAACATCTCTCAACATTTTCTTCTGACATATTTCACCAACGGCAGTATTTTTCACGCTTCTCATACTCCTTAATAGTGTTAACGTATTCTACAACATTATTTCTAGGTGTATGATGATTCAGATCATTTCCTACTTCCGTATCAATTTTATAAAATCGTCTTTACCTCACCTAGTACATGAATCAACATCATTACTGACATCATTCAGCAACATCAATATTTTTCACGTTTCTAATCTTCCTCAACATTGTTCACGTATTTTACAACATTATTTCTCAACCTTAACCTTTCTCAGCTTCGCTCGCACTCTCACAAAATTATCTATACTTCATCTTGAACATCTCTCAACATTTTTTCTGACATATTTCACCAACAGCAGTATTTTTCACGCTTCTCATACTCCTCAATATTGTTAACGTATTCTACAACATTATTTCTAGGTGTATGATGATTCAGATCATTTCCAACTTCCGTATCAATTTTATAAAATCGCCTTTACCTCACCTAGTACATGAATCAACATCATTACTGACATCATTCAGCAACATCAACATTTTTCACGTTTCTAATCTTCCTCAACATTGCTCACACATTCTACAACATGATTGCTAATACCTAATGACATTCCTATTCTCTATGAGGATTCAGATCTTTCTCAACTTCATTTTGACTTTTACAAAATTGTCAATACTTTATTTAGAACATCCTTCAATATCGTCTTTAACATATTTCAAGAATAGCCACATTTTTCATGGTTCTCAAACTTCTCAACGTTATTAACGCATTCACAACATCGCATTTCTATGTATATGAGGAGTCAGATCTTTCCCAAATTCAACATCAATCTTAAAAACTAGAATTGTCTTTACTTCATCTAGTTTATTCATCATCATCACTGACATCTTTCAAAATCAACATTTTCCACGTTTCTTTTCCTCCTCAACATTATCCATCCATGATATTGCATTCTACAATATCATTTCTAATAACTAATGATATTTCTATTCTGTATGTGAATTTATCATTCAACAATAGCAACATTTTTTCACGTTTCAAATCCTCCTCAACATTGTTCACGTATTCTACAACATTATTTCTCAACCTTAACCTTTCTCAGCTTCGCTCGCACTCTCACAAAATTATCTATACTTCATCTTGAACATCTCTCAACATTTTCCCTGACATATTTCACCAACAGCAGTAGTTTTCATGCTTCTCATACTCCTCAATAGTGTTAACGTATTCTACAACATTATTTCTAGGTGTATGATGATTCAGATCATTTCCAACTTCCGTATTAATTTTATAAAATCGTCTTTACCTCACCTAGTACATGAATCAACATCATTACTGACATCATTCAGCAACACAACATTTTTCACGTTCCTAATCTTCCTCAACATTGCTCACACATTCTACAACATGATTGCTAATACCTAATGACATTCCTATTCTCTATGAGGATTCAGATCTTTCTCAGCTTCATTTTGACTTTTACAAAATTGTCTATATTTCATCTAGAACATCCTTCAATATCGTCTCTAACATATTTCAAGAATAGCCACATTTTTCATGGTTCTCAAACTTCTCAACCTTATTAACGCATTCACAACATCGCATTTCTATGTGTATGAGGAGTCAGATCTTTCCCAAATTCAACATCAATCTTAAAAACTAGAATTGTCTTTACTTCATCTAGTTTATTCATCATCATCACTGACATCTTTCAAAATCAACATTTTCCACGTTTCTTTTCCTCCTCAACATTATCCATCCATGATATTGCATTCTACAATATCATTTCTAATAACTAATGATATTTCTATTCTGTATGTGGATCTATCTTTCAACAATAGCAACATTTTTTCACGTTTCAAATCCTCCTCAACATTGTTCACGTATTCTACAACATTATTTCTCAACCTTAACCTTTCTCAGCTTCGCTCGCACTCTCACAAAATTATCTATACTTCATCTTGAACATCTCTCAACATTTTCTTCTGACATATTTCACCAACGGCAGTATTTTTCACGCTTCTCATACTCCTTAATAGTGTTAACGTATTCTACAACATTATTTCTAGGTGTATGATGATTCAGATCATTTCCAACTTCCGTATCAATTTTATAAAATCGTCTTTACCTCACCTAGTACATGAATCAACATCATTACTGACATCATTCAGCAACACAACATTTTTCACGTTCCTAATCTTCCTCAACATTGCTCACACATTCTACAACATGATTGCTAATACCTAATGACATTCCTATTCTCTATGAGGATTCAGATCTTTCTCAGCTTCATTTTGACTTTTACAAAATTGTCTATATTTCATCTAGAACATCCTTCAATATCGTCTCTAACATATTTCAAGAATAGCCACATTTTTCATGGTTCTCAAACTTCTCAACGTTATTAACGCATTCACAACATCGCATTTCTATGTATATGAGGAGTCAGATCATTCCCAAATTCACCATCGATCTTAAAAACTAAAATTGTCTTTACTTCATCTAGTTTATTCATCATCATCACTGACATCTTTCAAAATCAACATTTTCCACGTTTCTTTTCCTCCTCAACATTATCCATCCATGATATTGCATTCTACAATATCATTTCTAATAACTAATGATATTTCTATTCTGTATGTGAATTTATCATTCAACAATAGCAACATTTTTTCACGTTTCAAATCCTCCTCAACATTGTTCACGTATTCTACAACATTATTTCTCAACCTTAACCTTTCTCAGCTTCGCTCGCACTCTCACAAAATTATCTATACTTCATCTTGAACATCTCTCAACATTTTCCCTGACATATTTCACCAACAGCAGTAGTTTTCATGCTTCTCATACTCCTCAATAGTGTTAACGTATTCTACAACATTATTTCTAGGTGTATGATGATTCAGATCATTTCCAACTTCCGTATTAATTTTATAAAATCGTCTTTACCTCACCTAGTACATGAATCAACATCATTACTGACATCATTCAGCAACACAACATTTTTCACGTTCCTAATCTTCCTCAACATTGCTCACACATTCTACAACATGATTGCTAATACCTAATGACATTCCTATTCTCTATGAGGATTCAGATCTTTCTCAGCTTCATTTTGACTTTTACAAAATTGTCTATATTTCATCTAGAACATCCTTCAATATCGTCTCTAACATATTTCAAGAATAGCCACATTTTTCATGGTTCTCAAACTTCTCAACCTTATTAACGCATTCACAACATCGCATTTCTATGTGTATGAGGAGTCAGATCTTTCCCAAATTCAACATCAATCTTAAAAACTAGAATTGTCTTTACTTCATCTAGTTTATTCATCATCATCACTGACATCTTTCAAAATCAACATTTTCCACGTTTCTTTTCCTCCTCAACATTATCCATCCATGATATTGCATTCTACAATATCATTTCTAATAACTAATGATATTTCTATTCTGTATGTGGATCTATCTTTCAACAATAGCAACATTTTTTCACGTTTCAAATCCTCCTCAACATTGTTCACGTATTCTACAACATTATTTCTCAACCTTAACCTTTCTCAGCTTCGCTCGCACTCTCACAAAATTATCTATACTTCATCTTGAACATCTCTCAACATTTTCTTCTGACATATTTCACCAACGGCAGTATTTTTCACGCTTCTCATACTCCTTAATAGTGTTAACGTATTCTACAACATTATTTCTAGGTGTATGATGATTCAGATCATTTCCAACTTCCGTATCAATTTTATAAAATCGCCTTTACCTCACCTAGTACATGAATCAACATCATTACTGACATCATTCAGCAACATCAACATTTTTCACGTTTCTAATCTTCCTCAACATTGCTCACACATTCTACAACATGATTGCTAATACCTAATGACATTCCTATTCTCTATGAGGATTCAGATCTTTCTCAGCTTCATTTTGACTTTTACAAAATTGTCTATATTTCATCTAGAACATCCTTTAATATCGTCTTTAACATATTTCAAGAATAGCCACATTTTTCATGGTTCTCAAACTTCTCAACGTTATTAACGCATTCACAACATCGCATTTCTATGTGTATGAGGAGTCAGATCTTTCCCAAATTCACCATCAATCTTAAAAACTAAAATTGTCTTTACTTCATCTAGTTTATTCATCATCATCACTGACATCTTTCAAAATCAACATTTTCCACGTTTCTTTTCCTCCTCAACATTATCCATCCATGATATTGCATTCTACAATATCATTTCTAATAACTAATGATATTTCTATTCTGTATGTGGATCTATCTTTCAACAATAGCAACATTTTTTCACGTTTCAAATCCTCCTCAACATTGACCACGTATTCTACAACATTATTTCTCAACCTTAACCTTTCTCAGCTTCGCTCGCACTCTCACAAAATTATTTATACTTCATCTTGAACATCTCTCAACATTTTCCCTCACATATTTCACCAACAGCAGTAGTTTTCATGCTTCTCATATTCCTCAATAGTGTTAACGTATTCTACAACATTATTTCTAGGTGTATGATGATTCAGATCATTTCCAACTTCCGTATCAATTTTATAAAATCGTCTTTACCTCACCTAGTACATGAATCAACATCATCACTGACATCATTCAGCAACATCAACATTTTCACGTTTCTAATCTTCCTCAACATTGCTCACACATTCTGAAACATGATTGCTAATACCTAATGACATTCCTATTCTCTATGAGGATTCAGATCTTTCTCAGCTTCATTTTGACTTTTACAAAATTGTCTATACTTCATTTAGAACATCCTTCAATATCGTCTTTAACATATTTCAAGAATAGCCACATTTTTCATGGTTCTCAAACTTCTCAACGTTATTAACGCATTCACAACATCGCATTTCTATGTGATGATGTGATCAAAAAAGCCAATTTTCACCAACTCCCCTAAGTTAGCAAAAACAGGTCTGGTACTTGATTTATTCCTTATTTTAAGGACTTAGCCTGTATATTCCCCCTTCACCAAATTTAAGTTTTTTTTCTCTTGACCTAACCGTCTTTTCCCCTTTTTATGAACTAAACTAAATTGACGAAAAGATTCGTTGTGTTGTTAACGCGATTTCAACAAAAATTGACTTAACCTGTTTATTCCCTGCACATTTGAATTAATTTGATTAATTTGTTTTTATTTTAGCGAACAAAATAGTGCCATAAAATCGTCGATAGCAAATTTAGATAAAAATCTTCGGCAAAAATTCGAAGATTTTTCAATTTTCCCCGAAGACGTAAACATTACATCGAAAGTTTTACAAATTTTATGGCGATTGGATGAATTTTCCGTGAACGACATCATGACCCAATTGGAGGATAAATCTTTAGTAGTCTCTTACTACAATAATCACGATCACAGTTATAATTACGGAATCCATATTGTTTTGCTCAAATATTTAAAAAGTACCGTTCGTAACAACGACGGCCATCAGAGACTGATCGATAACTACATGATCTCATGCAACAATGATTACGCTAAACTTCCAGATGACAATTACATTTATCAGTATATAGGGTATCATTTAAAAGAGGCTGGTTACGTGGATAAGTTTAAGATTTATTTCGATTTAAATTTCATCGATGCCAAAATTAAAGCGGCGGGAGTCGGGGATTTATTAAGGGACTTCGAATTGTACGAAAAACAAATTTTAAACGACCCAAGTTTAGTGCATAAAAACCTTTTAAGCGAATTAAAAAATTTCGTCGGAAATTACGGGAGACACTTGCACGATCAAAAAGAATTGAATTTGATTCAGAGCGCTTTGATGTACTCCAAAGAAAGTACGTTGAAAAATTTAGCTTTAAATACTGCAGCTGATAACAAAAACGATTTATATTTCGATATTGGGTAAGAAATATTTTTGATTTATTAATTAATTCTAATATTTATTATTAGTTGTTTTCCGGGTGGGTGCAAATGCGCACCGAATAAATATTTCGTCCCCGAACAAACAACGTTTGTGTGTTTTGCATTATGTGAGACTCAAGTTTTTGCTGGAACGAAAGAAGGCGAAATTGAAGTAAGTATTAAACAAATTTTGTGTATTTTTCGTTATTTAAAAAAAAATTTATTAATAATTAAAAACGGTAAAAAGAGACATTAATTTACTTCATTCTTAATTATGTAATGTGTTTTTTTAGATTGTCTTGACTTGAATTGTATTTTGAACACCTCTAAGTCTAAAATAATGCAAATTGAAATGAGTAGGTAACTTTTAGTTTAGTGAGCTAATTAGCACATTTTTTCTAAAAAAAAACTCACCTATCTGTATGTTTATAATACAACATCAAAATCTAATTCTATTTAATTACTTTTAATTATTAAGTAATTAAATTTAGCGTTTTTGTTTTATTTTTCTTAACAATTTTTATGTTGCACACAATTTAATCCACCAATCTTTTTAAACTTCTCGCATTATTTTAATTTTTTCGTATTTTTTTCTAGTTAATTGATTTAACCGATCAAAAAACGATAAGAAACTACAAAGGGCACACTCAAAGAATAACTTACATCGAAGTTTCACCCGATCGTGATAAATTTCTTTCAGTTTCCGAAGATGGAACTTTAGCAATTTGGCACTTAGAGACCGATTTGAACACGTCCCAACCGTCCATTAAGCAAAACAATTACAAACACTTTTACAACGATGATAAATCGTTAAAACCATCCGAAATTATTCGCCTTGAAAATTCAAACATTATCTCGGCCACTTTCGGAAATCGAACTGATTCGATTTTGATTGGGACAAACAAAGATTTCGTACAGATTTGGACGCTAACGCCGAATAATTTAACGGAGATGTACAATTGTTGTTACACAATCGAAAAGGAAATTTCTTGTAAGTTGTCGGTGAGGCATTTAAAATTTTTATTGGACGACGATCTGATTGTGGGGGCCGAATCTGACGAATTAGTCGTTTATGATAACTGCGGGCTTGAAGTTTTGCACTCGAATCTTGGGGGGAAAATAACCTCGTTGATTGTGGTTGATGAAGACTCTTTTGTTACAATATATGGAGGAACGGTTTCTTGGTGGAGCGTCGTTTCGAAAAGAATGCCCGGAGAATTAGTCCCGGGGATAAAAGAAAAAATTATTTGCACCCTCGAAGATTCAATTTTCTTATTAGGCTTCGTCGATTTAATGAGATTTAACGAACGAATACTTTACGTGATGTCAGATGATAACAAAACTCGAATGTTTCAAATCCCATCCGGGACATTAAAAGGAATCTCGGATCATTACGAATCGGCCATTTTCGTCGATATTTACCAATTCAGCGAGAAAACGACCACCTTTCTTTATCGGTACTCGGATAACACAATTAAAGTGCACAACACCAAAACGATCATGCAATCAATTTCGAGAAGAACCCCGATTTTTGATTGTTATTGGCCCAAATCGGATTCAATTTACCCGAGAACCGTCGTCGTTAAAGACACGAATACCTTAGAAATTTTTAATAACCACCAACCTTTAAAAGATTTAACAACACCAGTTAATATCCGGACAGTTTCTTTCTCCCCTTGTGGAAATAAAATCCTTTATGGGTTAGAAAACGGCGAAGTAATCGAATACGAAATCAAAAGTAATTCGACGTCGAGAATTTTACGTTTATCATCCCCCGTTGTTTATTTAAAAATTTTCGGAAATTTATTATTAGCGGGGGGGCTTAAGGGCGACCAAATGCTGCGATTTCAAGAAGAAAACATGTCTTTGGTCACCATAAACATGGTCTCCTCCATCAAATTTCAACCCGTCATCGAAACGTTTTACTTAAACGAAATCGATTGCTTAATTACAATCACCAAAGACCGCGTTATTAAAGCCTGGAATCGCTGTACGAGTTCAAAAAGATCTTTAGACGTTTTAAGGGGCCGAAAAAGCGACACCCGACAATCTTATTCCGTTACTTCGGCGACGATGAGCAAAGATAAACGATTATTGGCCATTACAATGACGAATATGTTTGATGTTTTTGTGGTGGATATTTGCAATGGGGTGGTTGGTTTGAAGGATTTAAGCGGGAGGATGGTTAATGGATGTTTGTATTGTTGCTGTTTTAGTTTTGATTCGAAATTTGTCGCTTTCGGTGGTGAGGATAAAGTTATTACGGTGAGTTTTATGCTTAATCAGAAAAATTTAAATTTTTTGATGGCTTAAAAGTGTCATTGATATTACAGAAATCTGTAAAAAAAAGATTTTTACTAAATTAAAAAAATTTAAAAAAAAATGAAATCCTTTTGATTTAACATGGTAATAAGAATGAGATTGAAGAAACAATGATAATAATATTTTTTATTTTAATACATTCTCAAAAAAGTAATAATACATAGAGAAATAAGTATGAAATACATAGAGAGGATTTGATAAATATTTTGTAGAATTTAATTACAAAAAAAGGTGCTAGGATAAAAATCTTGGAATTTGTTAAAAAAGTGCAAATTTGAAACGATCACCGATAGTTTGTTTTTTGGAATTACAAAATGATATATATCTCAAAATGAACCTAAAAGATTCTAGTTTATGATAAATTATCGAAATACACAGAGAGAATTTTAAAACAATGGGAAGATTTAATTATAAAAGAAGGTGCTAGAATAAAAATGTTGGAATTTGTAAAAAATGTGACGATTTGAAAAATTCGCCTAAGGGGTAATTCTTAGAATTAGAAAACGATATATATCTTAAAATGAGGCTAAAATATTCTCGTTTATGATAAGCTATCGAAATACATAGAGAGGATTTGATAAATATTTTGTACAATTTAATTACATAATAAGGTGCTAGGATAAAAATCTTGGAATTTGTTAAAAAAGTGCAAATTTGAAACGATCACCGATGGTTTGTTTTTTGGAATTACAAAATGATATATATCTCAAAATGAACCTAAATGATTCTAGTTTATGATAAATTATCGAAATACACAGAGAGAATTGAAAAAAATGGGAAGATTTAATTACAAAAGAAGGTGCTAGAACAAAAATGTTGGAATTTGTAAAAAATGTGACGATTTGAAAAATTCGCCTAAGGGGTAATTCTTAGAATTAGAAAACGATATATATCTTAAAATGAGGTTAAAATATTCTCGTTTATGATAAGCTATCGAAATACATAGAGAGGATTTGATAAATATTTTGTACAATTTAATTACAAAATAAGGTGCTAGGATAAAAATCTTGGAATTTGTTAAAAAAGTGCAAATTTGAAACGATCACCGATGGTTTGTTTTTTGGAATTACAAAATGATATATATCTCAAAATGAACCTAAAAGATTCTAGTTTATGATAAATTATCGAAATACACAGAGAGAATTGAAAAAAATGGGAAGATTTAATTACAAAAGAAGGTGCTAGAACAAAAATGTTGGAATTTGTAAAAAATGTGACGATTTGAAAAATTCGCCTAAGGGGTAATTCTTAGAATTGGAAAACGATATATATCTTAAAATGAGGCTAAAATATTCTCGTTTATAATAAGCTATCGAAATACATAGAGAGGATTTGATAAATATTTTGTAGAATTTAATTACAAAATAAGGTGCTAGGATAAAAATCTTGGAATTTGTTAAAAAAGTGCAAATTTGAAACGATCACCGATAGTTTGTTTTTTGGAATTACAAAATGATATATATCTCAAAATGAACCTAAAAGATTCTAGTTTATGATAAATTATCGAAATACACAGAGAGAATTGAAAAAAATGGGAAGATTTAATTACAAAAGAAGGTGCTAGAACAAAAATGTTGGAATTTGTAAAAAATGTGACGATTTGAAAAATTCGCCTAAGGGGTAATTCTTAGAATTAGAAAACGATATATATCTTAAAATGAGGCTAAAATATTCTCGTTTATGATAAGCTATCGAAATACATAGAGAGGATTTGATAAATATTTTGTAGAATTTAATTACAAAAAAAGGTGCTAGGATAAAAATCTTGGAATTTGTTAAAAAAGTGCAAATTTGAAACGATCACCGATGGTTTGTTTTTTGGAATTACAAAATGATATATATCTCAAAATGAACCTAAAAGATTCTAGTTTATGATAAATTATCGAAATACACAGAGAGAATTTAAAAAAAATGGGAAGATTTAATTACAAAAGAAGGTGCTAGAACAAAAATGTTGGAATTTGTAAAAAATGTGACGATTTGAAAAATTGGCCTAAGGGGTAATTCTTAGAATTTGAAAACGATATATATCTTAAAATGAGGCTAAAATATTCTCGTTTATGATAAGCTATCGAAATACATAGAGAGGATTTGATAAATATTTTGTACAATTTAATTACAAAATAAGGTGCTAGGATAAAAATCTTGGAATTTGTTAAAAAAGTGCAAATTTGAAACGATCACCGATGGTTTGTTTTTTGGAATTACAAAATGATATATATCTCAAAATGAACCTAAAAGATTCTAGTTTATGGTAAATTATCGAAATACACAGAGAGAATTTTAAAACAATGGGAAGATTTAATTACAAAAGGTGCTAGAACAAAAATGTTGGAATTTGTAAAAAATGTGACGATTTAAAAAATTCGCCTAAGGGGTAATTCTTAGAATTAGAAAACGATATATATCTTAAAATGAGGCTAAAATATTCTCGTTTATGATAAGCTATCGAAATACATAGAGAGGATTTGATAAATATTTTGTAGAATTTAATTACAGAATAAGGTGCTAGGATAAAAATCTTGGAATTTGTTAAAAAAGTGCAAATTTGAAACGATCACCGATGGTTTGTTTTTTGGAATTACAAAATGATATATATCTCAAAATGAACCTAAAAGATTCTAGTTTATGATAAATTATCGAAATACACAGAGAGAATTTAAAAAAAATGGGAAGATTTAATTACAAAAGAAGGTGCTAGAACAAAAATGTTGGAATTTGTAAAAAATGTGACGATTTGAAAAATTGGCCTAAGGGGTAATTCTTAGAATTTGAAAACGATATATATCTTAAAATGAGGCTAAAATATTCTCGTTTATGATAAGCTATCGAAATACATAGAGAGGATTTGATAAATATTTTGTAGAATTTAATTACATAATAAGGTGCTAGGATAAAAATCTTGGAATTTGTTAAAAAAGTGCAAATTTGAAACGATCACCGATGGTTTGTTTTTTGGAATTACAAAATGATATATATCTCAAAATGAACCTAAAAGATTCTAGTTTATGATAAATTATCGAAATACACAGAGAGAATTTAAAAAAAATGGGAAGATTTAATTACAAAAGAAGGTGCTAGAACAAAAATGTTGGAATTTGTAAAAAATGTGACGATTTGAAAAATTGGCCTAAGGGGTAATTCTTAGAATTTGAAAACGATATATATCTTAAAATGAGGCTAAAATATTCTCGTTTATGATAAGCTATCGAAATACATAGAGAGGATTTGATAAATATTTTGTAGAATTTAATTACAAAAAAAGGTGCTAGGATAAAAATCTTGGAATTTGTTAAAAAAGTGCAAATTTGAAACGATCACCGATGGTTTGTTTTTTGGAATTACAAAATGATATATATCTCAAAATGAACCTAAATGATTCTAGTTTATGATAAATTATCGAAATACACAGAGAGAATTGAAAAAAATGGGAAGATTTAATTACAAAAGAAGGTGCTAGAACAAAAATGTTGGAATTTGTAAAAAATGTGACGATTTGAAAAATTCGCCTAAGGGGTAATTCTTAGAATTAGAAAACGATATATATCTTAAAATGAGGTTAAAATATTCTCGTTTATGATAAGCTATCGAAATACATAGAGAGGATTTGATAAATATTTTGTACAATTTAATTACAAAATAAGGTGCTAGGATAAAAATCTTGGAATTTGTTAAAAAAGTGCAAATTTGAAACGATCACCGATGGTTTGTTTTTTGGAATTACAAAATGATATATATCTCAAAATGAACCTAAAAGATTCTAGTTTATGATAAATTATCGAAATACACAGAGAGAATTGAAAAAAATGGGAAGATTTAATTACAAAAGAAGGTGCTAGAACAAAAATGTTGGAATTTGTAAAAAATGTGACGATTTGAAAAATTCGCCTAAGGGGTAATTCTTAGAATTGGAAAACGATATATATCTTAAAATGAGGCTAAAATATTCTCGTTTATAATAAGCTATCGAAATACATAGAGAGGATTTGATAAATATTTTGTAGAATTTAATTACAAAATAAGGTGCTAGGATAAAAATCTTGGAATTTGTTAAAAAAGTGCAAATTTGAAACGATCACCGATAGTTTGTTTTTTGGAATTACAAAATGATATATATCTCAAAATGAACCTAAATGATTCTAGTTTATGATAAATTATCGAAATACACAGAGAGAATTGAAAAAAATGGGAAGATTTAATTACAAAAGAAGGTGCTAGAACAAAAATGTTGGAATTTGTAAAAAATGTGACGATTTGAAAAATTCGCCTAAGGGGTAATTCTTAGAATTAGAAAACGATATATATCTTAAAATGAGGCTAAAATATTCTCGTTTATGATAAGCTATCGAAATACATAGAGAGGATTTGATAAATATTTTGTAGAATTTAATTACAAAAAAAGGTGCTAGGATAAAAATCTTGGAATTTGTTAAAAAAGTGCAAATTTGAAACGATCACCGATGGTTTGTTTTTTGGAATTACAAAATGATATATATCTCAAAATGAACCTAAAAGATTCTAGTTTATGATAAATTATCGAAATACACAGAGAGAATTTAAAAAAAATGGGAAGATTTAATTACAAAAGAAGGTGCTAGAACAAAAATGTTGGAATTTGTAAAAAATGTGACGATTTGAAAAATTGGCCTAAGGGGTAATTCTTAGAATTTGAAAACGATATATATCTTAAAATGAGGCTAAAATATTCTCGTTTATGATAAGCTATCGAAATACATAGAGAGGATTTGATAAATATTTTGTACAATTTAATTACAAAATAAGGTGCTAGGATAAAAATCTTGGAATTTGTTAAAAAAGTGCAAATTTGAAACGATCACCGATGGTTTGTTTTTTGGAATTACAAAATGATATATATCTCAAAATGAACCTAAAAGATTCTAGTTTATGGTAAATTATCGAAATACACAGAGAGAATTTTAAAACAATGGGAAGATTTAATTACAAAAGGTGCTAGAACAAAAATGTTGGAATTTGTAAAAAATGTGACGATTTAAAAAATTCGCCTAAGGGGTAATTCTTAGAATTAGAAAACGATATATATCTTAAAATGAGGCTAAAATATTCTCGTTTATGATAAGCTATCGAAATACATAGAGAGGATTTGATAAATATTTTGTAGAATTTAATTACAGAATAAGGTGCTAGGATAAAAATCTTGGAATTTGTTAAAAAAGTGCAAATTTGAAACGATCACCGATGGTTTGTTTTTTGGAATTACAAAATGATATATATCTCAAAATGAACCTAAAAGATTCTAGTTTATGATAAATTATCGAAATACACAGAGAGAATTTAAAAAAAATGGGAAGATTTAATTACAAAAGAAGGTGCTAGAACAAAAATGTTGGAATTTGTAAAAAATGTGACGATTTGAAAAATTGGCCTAAGGGGTAATTCTTAGAATTTGAAAACGATATATATCTTAAAATGAGGCTAAAATATTCTCGTTTATGATAAGCTATCGAAATACATAGAGAGGATTTGATAAATATTTTGTAGAATTTAATTACAAAAAAAGGTGCTAGGATAAAAATCTTGGAATTTGTTAAAAAAGTGCAAATTTGAAACGATCACCGATGGTTTGTTTTTTGGAATTACAAAATGATATATATCTCAAAATGAACCTAAAAGATTCTAGTTTATGATAAATTATCGAAATACACAGAGAGAATTTAAAAAAAATGGGAAGATTTAATTACAAAAGAAGGTGCTAGAACAAAAATGTTGGAATTTGTAAAAAATGTGACGATTTGAAAAATTGGCCTAAGGGGTAATTCTTAGAATTTGAAAACGATATATATCTTAAAATGAGGCTAAAATATTCTCGTTTATGATAAGCTATCGAAATACATAGAGAGGATTTGATAAATATTTTGTAGAATTTAATTACAAAAAAAGGTGCTAGGATAAAAATCTTGGAATTTGTTAAAAAAGTGCAAATTTGAAACGATCACCGATGGTTTGTTTTTTGGAATTACAAAATGATATATATCTCAAAATGAACCTAAAAGATTCTAGTTTATGATAAATTATCGAAATACACAGAGAGAATTTAAAAAAAATGGGAAGATTTAATTACAAAAGAAGGTGCTAGAACAAAAATGTTGGAATTTGTAAAAAATGTGACGATTTGAAAAATTGGCCTAAGGGGTAATTCTTAGAATTTGAAAACGATATATATCTTAAAATGAGGCTAAAATATTCTCGTTTATGATAAGCTATCGAAATACATAGAGAGGATTTGATAAATATTTTGTAGAATTTAATTACAAAAAAAGGTGCTAGGATAAAAATCTTGGAATTTGTTAAAAAAGTGCAAATTTGAAACGATCACCGATGGTTTGTTTTTTGGAATTACAAAATGATATATATCTCAAAATGAACCTAAAAGATTCTAGTTTATGATAAATTATCGAAATACACAGAGAGAATTTAAAAAAAATGGGAAGATTTAATTACAAAAGAAGGTGCTAGAACAAAAATGTTGGAATTTGTAAAAAATGTGACGATTTGAAAAATTGGCCTAAGGGGTAATTCTTAGAATTTGAAAACGATATATATCTTAAAATGAGGCTAAAATATTCTCGTTTATGATAAGCTATCGAAATACATAGAGAGGATTTGATAAATATTTTGTAGAATTTAATTACAAAAAAAGGTGCTAGGATAAAAATCTTGGAATTTGTTAAAAAAGTGCAAATTTGAAACGATCACCGATGGTTTGTTTTTTGGAATTACAAAATGATATATATCTCAAAATGAACCTAAAAGATTCTAGTTTATGATAAATTATCGAAATACACAGAGAGAATTAAAAAAAATGGGAAGATTTAATTACAAAAGAAGGTGCTAGAACAAAAATGTTGGAATTTGTAAAAAATGTGACGATTTGAAAAATTCGCCTAAGGGGTAATTCTTAGAATTAGAAAACGATATATATCTTAAAATGAGGCTAAAATATTCTCGTTTATGATAAGCTATCGAAATACATAGAGAGGATTTGATAAATATTTTGTAGAATTTAATTACAAAATAAGGTGCTAGGATAAAAATCTTGGAATTTGTTAAAAAAGTGCAAATTTGAAACGATCACCGATGGTTTGTTTTTTGGAATTACAAAATGATATATATCTCAAAATGAACCTAAAAGATTCTAGTTTATGATAAATTATCGAAATACACAGAGAGAATTAAAAAAAATGGGAAGATTTAATTACAAAAGAAGGTGCTAGAACAAAAATGTTGGAATTTGTAAAAAATGTGATGATTTGAAAAATTCGCCTAAGGGGTAATTCTTAGAATTAGAAAACGATATATATCTTAAAATGAGGCTAAAATATTCTCGTTTATGATAAGCTATCGAAATACATAGAGAGGATTTGATAAATATTTTGTAGAATTTAATTACAAAATAAGGTGCTAGGATAAAAATCTTGGAATTTGTTAAAAAAGTGCAAATTTGAAACGATCACCGATGGTTTGTTTTTTGGAATTACAAAATGATATATATCTCAAAATGAACCTAAAAGATTCTAGTTTATGATAAATTATCGAAATACACAGAGAGAATTAAAAAAAATGGGAAGATTTAATTACAAAAGAAGGTGCTAGAACAAAAATGTTGGAATTTGTAAAAAATGTGACGATTTGAAAAATTCGCCTAAGGGGTAATTCTTAGAATTAGAAAACGATATATATCTTAAAATGAGGCTAAAATATTCTCGTTTATGATAAGCTATCGAAATACATAGAGAGGATTTGATAAATATTTTGTAGAATTTAATTACAAAATAAGGTGCTAGGATAAAAATCTTGGAATTTGTTAAAAAAGTGCAAATTTGAAACGATCACCGATGGTTTGTTTTTTGGAATTACAAAATGATATATATCTCAAAATGAACCTAAAAGATTCTAGTTTATGATAAATTATCGAAATACACAGAGAGAATTAAAAAAAATGGGAAGATTTAATTACAAAAGAAGGTGCTAGAACAAAAATGTTGGAATTTGTAAAAAATGTGACGATTTGAAAAATTCGCCTAAGGGGTAATTCTTAGAATTAGAAAACGATATATATCTTAAAATGAGGCTAAAATATTCTCGTTTATGATAAGCTATCGAAATACATAGAGAGGATTTGATAAATATTTTGTAGAATTTAATTACAAAATAAGGTGCTAGGATAAAAATCTTGGAATTTGTTAAAAAAGTGCAAATTTGAAACGATCACCGATGGTTTGTTTTTTGGAATTACAAAATGATATATATCTCAAAATGAACCTAAAAGATTCTAGTTTATGATAAATTATCGAAATACACAGAGAGAATTAAAAAAAATGGGAAGATTTAATTACAAAAGAAGGTGCTAGAACAAAAATGTTGGAATTTGTAAAAAATGTGACGATTTGAAAAATTCGCCTAAGGGGTAATTCTTAGAATTGGAAAACGATATATATCTTAAAATGAGGCTAAAATATTCTCGTTTATAATAAGCTATCGAAATACATAGAGAGGATTTGATAAATATTTTGTAGAATTTAATTACAAAATAAGGTGCTAGGATAAAAATCTTGGAATTTGTTAAAAAAGTGCAAATTTGAAACGATCACCGATAGTTTGTTTTTTGGAATTACAAAATGATATATATCTCAAAATGAACCTAAATGATTCTAGTTTATGCTAAATTATCGAAATACACAGACAGAATTTATAATTTATAAGTATGAGAGTTATTATTAACTCTCATATTAACAATCAACAATAATTTGATTCATAATTCGGTATCAAATTAATTAGAATTCTCTATCTTATTATTTTACATTTATTTATATCAATGGTAATAAGTGGTGTAAAATTTTAATAAAAATAATAATTTTGGTAATAATGATTAAAAGTAATATTTTTTATTTTAAGACATTTTCGAAGAAATTAAAGAATTTTTTTTTTCTTTGAAAAGGTCAAAATTCGATGATTTTATCTGGCTTATTTTACGAGATAATAATTTTTTTAATAAAGTTATTATCAAAGATTATTACCATATTAATAATTTATTAAAACATGATTTTTGACAAAATTGCGCCGAGTTTGGTATCAAATCAATCAAGATATACTTTTCTTTTATTTGTATCGCGATGATAATAAGTAATGAAGCAAAAAGTAATAAAAAAAATGGTAATGCGTCTTTTACCAGATATAGAAGTTTACAGTTTCTTTAATATTAAACATTAAACGCATTTTTAACATTAAATCATTAAAATCACCCCAATCTCTTTTTTAACAAATATCTCAGAATGCATTATTAACACGGTTATATCAACAAAATAACTTTTTTTTAACAATCTTATTTCCTTTAAAGGTATATTTTATCAACATCGAAAAACAGAAACTCCAAGAATTCGCCAAATTACATCTTCACGTATCCCCTGTACGATACATTTTAAGTTCTCCTTATTCCTCATTGATTTTCGTAAGTGTTGGGGAACAAATCGCTTGGTGGAATTTAGCTAAATTACCCTCAAACAACTTCGTGAGGTAAAATCTTAATTATTTTTTAATTATCATTTTATTTTTAAGTTATTATTTTAGGAGACCAAGTTTGAGGAAAACGAATTATACCGAAATTTTAACATCGGACGTTTCGATATTCTCCAACGATCCGATTTCGAATAAATCGGGCGATTTCAATAAACCCCACCTGTTGAGGACAATCAAGTTAAAGGGATCTTACGCGAATTTCGTTTCGGCCTCGTCGAATTTTAGTAATTTCGTTACTTTGGACGATGAGGGAATCAGCTATCACATAAAAGTCTTGAATAATGATTTGATGAATTAATGAGATGTATTTGAGAGTTATGGGTGCTGCAATTTGAACGACAACGTGACCAAATGTGTTCACACCAATTAATTATCGATTTTTTCTTGTGATTATATCATGTGATGATGTCGTAACGTGGAATTAGTTTGACATCATAGTCTCATTTTTTTTTAATATAAATAATATTAGATTTTAATTTTTTTATTACCTACTTGTATTGTTATGCATTTATTGTGCATTATTATTAATCGAAGTTATGATTAAAAAAAATATATTAATATATTTGTAATACATTTTTTTAGAGATAGAGCTTTTTAACTTTATTTTTCGTCCTCATCCTCCTCCTCTTCAAGCTCCAATATTTCCTCCTCAATTTCTTCCTCTTCAATGATTTCCTCCGACTCCACTTCGTCCTCTTCAACGTCGTCCAATCCGTTTCGATTCCGATACAATAATTTCTTAATTTTATCCGTTATTTCTTTTGGGATGTCCATTTCGCGCACGTTCAACCAAAAGAGGGTTCTGTTGATAACGAGGGCGTTCACCAAGTCGTCGTAATACTTCTCGTCGATCCAATTTGAGCTTATATCGAGTTTTTTTAAGTAAGGATTTAATTTGATTACGGCGGATACTCTTAAAGCTGTGTCGTCCTCGAACATCGTCGCCCCGAGTCTTAACTCGGCCAAATTGGCCTGACGTGCCATGGCGCGTAATAACCCCATAACCCCGTCGTGCTTTAACGGGTTTAATCGTAAATCTAAGTGGTATAAAGGACAACATTGGGGTTGTAATAAAGCGTAACCTAATCCGACTCCTCCCGTTGATGTTATGTTGTTGTTTGAGACGATTAAATGTGTTAAAGTTTTCATTGTTAACATAACTTTAGCTAAACATAAAGCCCCGGTTTTCCCGATTGAGCAGTTTGAAAAGTCTAAAAGTTCGATTGTCTCGTGGTTAATTAAGTTTTCTAATAAAGCCCTTAAATGGTCGTCGTCAATTGGGGTTTTGTGGAGTCGGAATTTTCGGAGGGATTTTAAGTTTAAGACGGCTTTTCCGATGTGGGCGCAATCGGAGATTGAAAGTTTAAAAGCGTGCCATTCGAATTCCATTTCTAAGTTTTTCATCCCGAAAACTATGTCCACCTCGGTTATATTATCTAATATTTTAAAAATCGGTTGGAAATCGATGTGGTCGATGGGGTAAATCTCGGGGATGTCTTCTTCGTCTAATGTTAAAGGGGGTTTCCACGCTTGTAATTGCGTTACCGTTACTTTATGCACGAAAGGGTTTAATAACTTTAATAAATCATCCATTGCGGTTTCATCGCTGTATTGAGGTTGCGCTTCTTCCAGCGTTACCCGAAGATAATGCTCGAGATACAAACATTTCCAAGTCCAATATTTGTGCTTTACGTATTTAACAACGCCGTAATTATCGAGGTATCTTCGTTTCCAATAAATTTCTTCATGGATTATTGGGACGACTATCTCTAAAGGGATATCGGTGGGGAGAAGTTCTAGTAAATGAAGTCGATCGGCGCATGGGAGTTCTTGAAGTAATGGTCTTTCTTTGAAGTTTTTCGCGATTACCTCTACGCATAAAGTGGTGAGGGATGGACATAATTCTTTGTCGAAATCGAAGGTTTCGGCGAAAAATGTGCGCTCCGCTTCCCTGGCTAAGTTTTCGGCGGCTGAATGCGGTTCGTAGGCTATTTTTACATTTTCAGTTATGATGTGGGGATATCTCATTTTTTTTTTAATTTTTAGAGACAAAAATTGGAAAACATAAAATGGAAGAAAAAATTCTGTGACTTTTTGTCAATTCTTAATGTGACTTTAATTGGGAGTTTTGTGTCAAAATTTTTAAATCAAATTAAAGCTAAGTCTCAAGGTTTTCCGACAATGTTTTAATTACTTAAGGTATGGACACACACAAAATTTATGTAAATCACAAAGAAGATGCCCCAAATGCTCAGGTAATCGTGATCTATATGCTTGTCAAAGCGGTACTGTGGACAATCTCATCCCCCAACTGAGGCAGGAATTTTGATGGCTGACTGAAAATGTCCTGAATATTTACGGAAAAAAAAATAAATTATGGTCTCACATAAGAGGAATCCGGAACAAGTACAGCTACAGAAAAACATTAGAAATGTGTACCATACCAAATTTTAGAACAGTAGTAACAAAAAAGAAATACCTGATTGGAGAATGTACGGGGGACACATACAGAGGAGTTTAAACAGGGGACGTGGAGATATGATAGAAGATTTAGTAACTATTTTGCCCTTGGTGAGATAGAGAATGTGATAGAGCGATCGTACATCGCAAAGACTAAAAAGGTATTGTTGGGAAAACACGCGAACATTTCAGTAGGTTTTGCAGTTCGATTAATGGCGATTAATACACCACTCAGGCCTAGTTTATTCACCTTTAGTTAAATTTAACTATCAGATATTTACGATCGTTACCGTTAATATAGCCAATCATGGCAAGTGAAATTACAGTAACCATGGAACATATCCAGTAGCAAAATTTAACTAAAGGTGAATAAACCGGCCCTCAGTCAAATATGGGAAAAAGTCAGATCTCTTAAAAAGGCATATTCAACCGAACTGGCATGAGCCTTTTTTATTTGGCCCTATTTAGCCTTTTATCATATTTGACAGCCTCGGTGCAGTTGGCAATGATTAAGAAAATGGTCTTGATAGCTGTTTTTCTTGACGTAAAGGCAGCATATGATAATGTATCTATCCCTGTGCTGGTGGAGATATTGGAGCAACACGGAGTACCATCGAGGATCACAAAAGTTATATTTTCATTATTATAATGTAAGACTGTGCAACTTAAGAATAACCCAGATAGACCGCAATCAAGATTAAGTTACCAAGGACTTACGCAATAAGCTCTTTATTGTTCAATTTGTATGTCAATGGGTTGAATAAGAAAAATAATGAGAGCTAGTTGTACTGCAGGGCATATGCGGACGACATCTTTGTATTTGGCTCGAACTGTAGCATAGAGAGATGCGGGAACGATATCAATGAGGCTTTGGAGAAAGTATATAGTTTTTTGGAAAGGAGGACCTTGGATATTTCTATCACAAAACCCAAAAGTCCATGATTTTTACTAGAAGGAAAAATATAACATACCCAAATATATGTATAGGAGGAGAAGTAATATCTTACACCAACTCCATAAGGTATCTCGGGGTTAGATTCAACACAAAACTCAGTTGGAAAGAGCAAATTCGAGTATCTACTGGCGCTGCAGCTAAAGCTATGGACATTTTAAAGGCAATCTCTTCAACTAAGTGGAAGGCAAACCCAGTAATTTTGAGAACCCTGTATCGTTCACTAGTAAGATCTAAGCTAGAATTTATGTTACATGCCGGTTCCACAGTCATCGCTGGTGCTTTTGGAGAGAGTGACATACTGTTCGTTGTATTTTGAACTTACCAATGACAACTCTCAATAATGAGTTAGAAGTCTAGGTAGACGCACCTCCACTAAAGTTAATAGCGATGTCAAGAACTAGAAAATGGAAAAATGTGTAAACTTAAAAAATTACAACTTATAAATAGTTCGTTTATAATGCTTCTTAAAAGACTAAAATCTGAAATAAAAAATCGGCAAATTCCGGCGAGACGGACTCCTCTAGCGATACAGATCCTTATAGAAGTGGTAAGAGACAGACTAAAGCTTAGGCAGGACGTAATATACACCAGTTTTAAATCCCATATGAACTGTCGTGTAGAATTTTTAGAATAATCATAGCACGGGCTGAAAACATGTTTATGGAATATGTGATGGACAAGTAGAAGGACTTTGGTACTTCTTTACAGACGGTTTTTTACAATATTATTTTATCAATCTTAATTTTTAATCTGCTTACAAGTCCTTTTATGCAGTTGGAGATTTAGCCATTGGTGAGACTCTTAACATAATAATTCGTCAAAACCTTAAACAGGCTATTACTTTTACTGATTCCCTAAGCACGTTATAAACTCTTAAAAATTTTAGATATTGAAGATCGATCCATTACCTAATTATAGGAATTATGAAGAAGTTGAATCTAATTAAAAATGAGGGAATAGAGGTGAAGTTACGTTGTGAGCCAGCCCTTTGCGGAATTCATGATAATGAGATATCAGATAATTTGGCTCATGATGACCTTAGATTGATCCCTCGACAGGTGTGTGTAGATGTCATGGACTTATATTCTTGTCTATTATAGTATTTATCCTGATGTATTAGAAAGGGTAGTCCCCGAACTATCTCTGTATTTTTATTATAGTAATATTCTTTTGAATCAGTTCCCATTTTGCTCTCAAAGTGAAGAGTACTCTACTTATTTTTCTAATTATTGTAACTTATTTTTTTAAACATGGATCAGTGGTTAAAATTTAGCACTCTTAAAAAAAGAAAAATTTCTGTTTTGGTAAGAGATCCTCCATCATCGAGTACCAGTCCTTGTGACGAGCAACCTAAGAAATTGTCCTATGGATTTTCATTCGTAATTATTGATAGCATCCCTAGACCTGAGTGTGTTGTTTGTGGGGGAGTACTATCTAACGGTAGTATGAAGCCTTCATTACTTAGTCCCCATTTGCAAACCAAACACGTACGTTTCAAAGATAAATGCTTGGCCTTTTTTAAGCGTTTGCTCGAAAATAAAAATAATTCGAATACAGACACGTACTTAACTTCTGGTTGTACTAATGAAGATGCTGTTGAGGCCTCCTATCGCATCAGTTACCGTATCGCCGGAAATGGTAAAAATCACACGATTGATGAAAATTTGATTTTGCCCAGCATTAAAGACGCAGTTGTTTGCATGTTCGGTAATGAGTATGTTCAGAAAATTAATGCTACTCCTCTTTCCAATGGTACAGTGTCTCGTAGAATCAAGAAAATTTCTGATAATATGGAGGACACGTTGATAAAGGAAATCAATCACAGTCAATATTTTTCAAAATTGTGCTTTTTACGTAGGACAATTTGCAGTTTTGATGGTTATTGCAAGATACTTGAAAGGAAATGAATTTGTAGAAGGACTTTTGCTTTGTCATCTTCTTTCCGAAAGCACGACAGGTGCAGATTTTTTCATGCCATTGATTCTTACTTTACTAAAAAGGGAATAAAGTGGTCAAAGTGTTGTTGATTAAGTATTGACGGTGGCAAATTTATGTCAGGTTGTTATTCTGTTCTCCTGGGATGTGTCAAAGCAGTATCTCCTTTAGTACATTGTTGCATTCATCGACAAGCTCTTGCATCAAAGTACCTTCCTATTAGTATAAAAGATTGTAGAATATAAGTTATATTTAGGTATTTTATTATTTTTATTAAATCAGAAAAACCAGTTTTATTTTGTACCAGATGTTATTTCATTTTATGTTCAGTCGAAATAAAGATGTGTAAAGTGGTCAATTCGATCAAATCCCACTACACGAATTCAAGGTTATTCTCTTCATTATGTCAATAAATGGGCAGTATTCACAAAATCCTACTCCTTCATACTGAGGTTCGATGGCTATCTCGGAGTAAACTTCTTACACGTTTGTTTGAACTTAGGCATGAAGTCAAAGTGTTCCTGGAGAACCACCCTTTCATACTTTCATTTAAATTTGATGATCATGAATGGTTTCAAAGATTTGCATACATGTCCGATATCTTTTGGAAATTAAACCAGCTAAATTTGTTCCTTCAAAACAGGGCAGTAACTATATTCCAAGTTACAGACAAAATTGAGTCTTTCGTTAGAAAACTAGAATTTTGGAAATTATGTATTGAGAAAAAACCAATCTGAAGTTTTTGAAAGATTACACGATTTTCTCTCTGAAACGGATGCTCATGTATCTCTAGAAAGAAGAAGGAAATTATACAACATTTGAATGGACTGAAGGCTGCTTTCGACAAATATTTCCCCAAATGTAGAACAGACGATTACTGGATTGCGTACTCTTTCAGTGAAAAGTATTTCGAAAAATCACTTCAAGAAAAAGTTAAGTTGATTGAACTGAAAACGGATTCTTCACTTGAGCGAGAATCTGAAAAGAAATCCCTCATTTCATTCTTTGCTGACTTGAAAGAAGAATATTCTGAATGATTTAACAAAGCAATAACTATTTTGTTACCGTTCAAAATCACCGTACTAGCGGAGAGAGCTTTTTCATCTTATACTTATTTAAAAAATAAGTGCAGGAACAGACTTGCCAGTGTAAGTTCGAACCTGAGACTATATTTAACATTTTCCGATCCAGATTTCCAATTACTGACTGTTTCCAAACAGCCTCAAGGTACTCATTAATGTGCATCTTATATATTTACATTTTTTAGTTTAACTAAATGTTTATAATTAGTGTATAATATGCATTATTTTGTAATAACTGATAGAAATAAAAATATTTCAGGGTTATAGAGTTATTACTGTACCTATATGTACATATTAGTAATTATAATATGCGTATCATGGACACACTACCTTAATTAATAGACTGAGAACCGATCAGGCGACAACTGAAACTTATCTGTACCGAATTGGATGAGACGGTCCGGATTGTGATTGCGGAAGTCGGGGGATTCTAGTCATTTCGTGCTTGAATGTCCAATGTACGAAGATATGAGATCGCAATTAAAACACTTACTTTTGCAACAAAACTTGCAGGAAACTAAAGGTATTAGAGATATTTTAAGAATTAGAAATTATGATGTTTACAAAAGTATGTATGTATTATCTTGTTATTAAGACTGAAAAGATTATTTAATGGTGGATTTGATTTGGGATTATGATTTATTCATAATTCACAATTTCATTTATCTAATTTTTTATTTAGAGATTTTTTCTTTAATTTCTACTCACTATGTTCTTTGTGTTCCAGAAATAATTCCTACCAATTCTGTCCGAGGGGCAACCTAGAGACCTTTGTGTAATGAATCTTAGCCCTCAGACTCCAGAAAAGTTTATGTGTATGTTTCCTTTTTTCCTTTTCTTGAGATGCTTTAGTAGCATGGCTTTTGTTTTGGTTCTGGTTTTTATTTATGATAAACGCTATGTTTGTAGTTAATACACGATAGTTTACTATTAACAGAGTTTTGTAGATGCGCATAGAGACGCTTTTGGTTTGAATTTGATTGATTATCTTTCGACGTGGTAAATGGTGACGGCGTACTAGAATAGGTTTGTGCAATTTAAACGCAGTAACTAAGAAATATTAAGGACAAGTTCCAGAAAGTCCCAACTTTGAGATGATGTATATTTCAGTTATCTGATTGGATTACAAAAAAATAAAATTATCTTTGTATTCCCAACTATTTAACTTCTCTCTAAACTTTTAAGATCAATTTGATATATTTTTTAGCATTTAATAAACTGAGTAATCCTCACTGACCTTCATCACAAATAAATGACGAAAAAAATAAACAAATCGAAATCGATTAAACTTTTGATTCAACACCCGAAAATTTGCAGTAGAAAAATAAAACTTATTACTTATTTACGTCATACCGAATCGGCGATATAAATTTCGTGTCGAACCGTCATCATCAATCGAATCCAACTCTTTAATTCAGTTCACTTTTAACGGCATTAAGATCGTTTAGCGCCTCTCAGTCTCGAATCGGATCGAATTTTTCTGTCAATATTTGCGCGTTTACCGAAAATTAACGGAAATTAGCGCCCGTTTTCTTTATTCGCGATTTAAGCGGCGACAAAAGTCCGGAAAAGCGGAAATGTTGTCGACTGTTCGACCAGTATCGACCGAATTTTTCGGTTATTTTTTCAATTTCAACATTATTTTCGTTTAAACTAAGAAATAAGTCGAGAAAAATGGTTTTAATTTTGGATATTTTGAGAAGTTACTCGTTCAAAACGGATCAAATCAATTTTAAGTTCGAATTCCGACGACTTTTCCCCGTATTATGTTGTAAGTAAAAAATTATTTTTATTCTTAAGATGATTATTAATTAATTAATTAATTAATTCGTAGGTTACTTAATCCCCGTTTCATTTGGAATGATGTTGGGATGGCCTTCTTTGGCTTATCCTTACCTTTTAAATTCAAATCCAACATCCCCGATTCCGATCACTTTGGATCAAACCTCGTTAATCGCCGGATTTTTAATGGAAGGAAACTCAATCGGTACATTATTCTCAACAATAACATTTTTGCGCCCAAAAGCTTCGATTTTTATTTGCTTTTGCCTCCAATTTTTCGGATGGTGCGTTATGTTCGGTGCTAACGATATCTTCGGATTATTAATCGCTCGATCAAGCGTCGGATTCGCGAACGGATTCGGTTTGGGTCAAATTCGCCGCTACGTTTTCGATCATTTCGACGAGGAAACTGGAAAAAATTTATTGCAATGGTTAAATATCGGAATAAACATCGGCGTTTTAAGTGTTTACAGTTTCGGAGGGTGGGTTTCGTTTCGAGTTATGGCCCTGGGGGGGTTGATTGTCCCATTTTTGGGTTGTTTGTGTTTCGGGTTAAGCGCAACCGCGGAAATTCGAAGCCCCCCCAAACCCCAAATAAATAAAAATCAAGGGAGCATCCCGATTAGCGTAATCAGCAAGAATTTCGACTCCGAAATCGATTCGAATCAAAATCAAAGTGTGGTTACCGAACAAGTTAACGTTTTTAAGTGCCTTAAAAACGAGAAAAGTCGAAATTCTTTGATTTTGCTCCTCTTGATCGTGTTTACTCAGCAATACACGGGGGGGCCCGCGAATATCGTGTATTCCCAAATTATCTTTAGATCGACCGGAAATCCGCATCCTAAAATTTGCTCGGTTATTTACGCCGTAGCCTTTTTAATTTCGACGATAATCTCGACGAAACTCGTTAAATTAGTCCCAAGAAAACCAAATTTACTCATCTCTTGCTTAACAACCGCAGTTACGCTAAGTTTAATCGCGCTTTACTTCCATTTAAAATTCGAATTACTCGAAATTAACCAACATTTCGTTTGGGCCCCTCTATTCATCCTAATCCTTTTCAATTTTTTCCACACCCTCGGATTAGGAACCCTCCCCTTCACGATAATCGACGAGAAAACGCCGAAAAACGGAAAAATGGTCGCCAGGAAATTTCAAGTCATCCATTTCTCGATGTCCGCGGTCATTTCCACGAAAATCTTTCAAGTTCTTTTCGATCGCTTCGATATGGCGATCGCTTACGGATTTTTCGTCGGCGTCGCTTTATTCGGGGTTCTTATGACCCTCATATTTATGAATAATTACGAGCCGAACGAAGAGTTACAAAGGATAGAGGAGTACGAGAGGAAATGCGCCGAAAGTGAAAGTGAGAAAAAACGAGGAGACGAGAAAATCGAGGGGGTTATTGTTGAGAAGAATAAGAAGGAAAATATAACAAGATTGTGATGTAAAAATTGTTAATTATTAAGTTATGAAATGTGTAAATACGGTTTGATTACGATGTAATTCTTTTTTAATTGGCGAGAAAATATATTATTTTCTAATAAAATGTTTTTATTTTATTTTGAATAAGTTATACAGCTAAATTTGGTAAGATATGATGATTTTTTTTTAATTTTCAAAGTAAAGTGTGTATTTTCTTCAGAATGAAGCCATACTTAAGTATTTTGCTTCTTTTTTGAGATATCACGAGAAAAATTTCTAGTTAACTAATTATCTTAATCATTTTTGAAAAAATCGTAAAAAATCGAATTCTTAAGATATCATAATGAAATTAGATATAATTTACAAAGAAAAATATGTATTTGTCTACCAACAAGACCATACTTAATTATCTCAATTCGTTTTTGAGATATTGTGTTTTGAAGTTGAAAGAAATTTGATAAAAATATCAATTTTCGTAATCGTTTTTGAAAAAATTGTAAAAAATAGAATTCTTAAGATATCATGATGAATTTTTTATCTAATTTTTAAAGGAAAGTGTGTATTTTCTTCAGAATGAAGCCACACTTGAGTATTTGGCTTCGTTTTTGAGATATCACAAGAAAAATTTCTAGCATTTCGTGGAATTAAAAATTATCTTAATCATTTTTGAAAAAATCGTAAAAAATCGAATTCTTAAGATATCATAATGAAATTTAATATAATTTACAAAGAAAAGTATGTACTTGTCTACCAATAAAACCACACTTAATTATCTCAATTCGTTTTTGAGATACTGTGTTTTGAAGATGACCGAAATTTGATAAAAATATCAATTTTCGTAATCATTTTTGAAAAAATTGTAAAAATCGAATTCTTAAGATATCATGATGAATTTTTTTCTGATTTTTAAAGGAAAGAGTGTATTTTCTTCAGAATGAAGCCACACTTGAGTATTTGGCTTCGTTTTTGAGATATCACAAGAAAAATTTCTAGCATTTCGTGGAATTAAAAATTATCTTAATCATTTTTGAAAAAATCGTAAAAAATCGAATTCTTAAGATATCATAATGAAATTAGATATAATTTACAAAGAAAAATATGTATTTGTCTACCAACAAGACCATACTTAATTATCTCAATTCGTTTTTGAGATATTGTGTTTTGAAGTTGAAAGAAATTTGATAAAAATATCAATTTTCGTAATCGTTTTTGAAAAAATTGTAAAAAATCGAATTCTTAAGATATCATGATGAATTTTTTTCTGATTTTTAAAGGAAAGTGTGTATTTTCTTCAGAATGAAGCCACACTTGAGTATTTTGCTTTGTTTTTGAGATATCACAAGAAAAATTTCTAACATTTCGTGGAATTAGAAATTATCTTAATCATTTTTGAAAAAATCGTAAAAAATCGAATTCTTAAGATATCATAATGAAATTAGATATAATTTACAAAGAAAAATATGTATTTGTCTACCAACAAGACCATACTTAATTATCTCAATTCGTTTTTGAGATATTGTGTTTTGAAGTTGAAAGAAATTTGATAAAAATATCAATTTTCGTAATCGTTTTTGAAAAAATTGTAAAAAATAGAATTCTTAAGATATCATGATGAATTTTTTATCTAATTTTTAAAGGAAAGTGTGTATTTTCTTCAGAATGAAGCCACACTTGAGTATTTGGCTTCGTTTTTGAGATATCACAAGAAAAATTTCTAGCATTTCGTGGAATTAAAAATTATCTTAATCATTTTTGAAAAAATCGTAAAAAATCGAATTCTTAAGATATCATAATGAAATTTGATATAATTTACAAAGAAAAGTATGTACTTGTCTACCAATAAAACCATACTTAATTATCTCAATTCGTTTTTGAGATATTGTGTTTTGAAGACGACTTAAATTTGATAAAGATATCAATTTTCGTAATCGTTTTTGAAAAAATTGTAAAAAATCGAATTCTTAAGATATCATGATGAATTTTTTTCTGATTTTTAAACGAAAGTGTGTATTTTCTTCAGAATGAAGCCACACTTGAGTATTTGGCTTCGTTTTTGAGATATCACAAGAAAAATTTCTAGCATTTCGTGGAATTAAAAATTATCTTAATCATTTTTGAAAAAATCGTAAAAAATCGAATTCTTAAGATATCATGATGAAATTTGATACAATTTACCAAGAAAAGTATGTACTTGTCTACCAATAAAACCATACTTAATTATCTCAATTCGTTTTTGAGACATTGTGTTTTGAAGTTGAAAGAAATTTGATAAAAATATCAATTTTCGTAATCGTTTTTGAAATAATTGTAAAAAATCGAATTCTTAAGATATCATGATGAATTTTTTTCTGATTTTTAAAGGAAAGTGTGTATTTTCTTCAGAATGAAGCCACACTTGAATATCTGGCTTCGTTTTTGAGATATCACAAGAAAAATTTCTAGCATTTTGTGGAATTAAAAATTATCTTAATCATTTTTGAAAAAATCGTAAAAAATCGAATTCTTAAGATATCATAATGAAATTTGATATAATTTACCAAGAAAATATGTACTTGTCTACCAATAAAACCATATTTAATTATCTCAATTCGTTTTTGAGACATTGTGTTTTGAAGTTGACCGAAATTTGATAAAAATATCCATTTTCGTAATCGTTTTTGAAAAAATTGTAAAAAATCGAATTCTTAAGATATCATGATGAATTTTTTATCTAATTTTTAAAGGAAAGCGTGTACTTTCTTCAGAATGAAGCCACACTTGAATATTTGGCTTCGTTTATGATATATCACAAGAAAAATTTCTAGCATTTTGTGGAATTAAAAATTATCTTAATCATTTTTGAAAAAATCGTAATAAATCGAATTCTTAAGATATCATAATGAAATTTGATACAATTTACAAAGAAAAGTATGTACTTGTCTACCAATAAAACCATATTTAATTATCTCAATTCGTTTTTGAGACATTGTGTTTTGAAGTTGACCGAAATTTGATAAAAATATCCATTTTCGTAATCGTTTTTGAAAAAATTGTAAAAAATCGAATTCTTAAGATATCATGATGAATTTTTTATCTAATTTTTAAAGGAAAGTGTGTACTTTCTTCAGAATGAAGCCACACTTGAATATTTGGCTTCGTTTTTGAGATATCACAAGAAAAATTTCTAGCATTTTGTGAAATTAAAAATTATCTTAATCATTTTTGAAAAAATCGTAAAAAATCGAATTCTTAAGATATCATAATGAAATTTGATACAATTTATAAAGAAAAGTATGTACTTGTCTACCAATAAAACCATACTTAATTATCTCAATTCATTTTTGAGATATTGTGTTTTGAAGTTGACCTAAATTTGATAAAAATATCAATTTTCGTAATCATTTTTGAAAAAATTGTAAAAAATCGAATTCTTAAGATATCATGATGAATTTTTTTCTGATTTTTAAAGGAAAGTGTGTATTTTCTTCAGAATGAACCCACACTTGAGTATTTGGCTTCGTTTTTGAGATATCACAAGAAAAACTTTTAACATTTCGTGAAATTAAAAATTATCTTAATCATTTTTGAAAAAATCGTAGAAAATCGAATTCTTAAGATATCATAATGAAATTTGATATAATTTAGAAAGAAAAGTATGTACTTGTCTACCAATAAAACCATACTTAATTATCTCAATTCATTTTTGAGATATTGTGTTTTGAAGTTGACCTAAATTTGATAAAAATATTAATTTTCGTAATCATTTTTGAAAAAATTGTAAAAAATCGAATTCTTAAGATATCATGATGAATTTTTTATTTAATTTTTAAAGGAAAGTGTGTATTTTCTTCAGAATGAACCCACACTTGAGTATTTGGCTTCGTTTTTGAGATATCACAAGAAAAATTTCTAGCATTTCGTGGAATTAAAAATTATCTTAATCATTTTTGAAAAAATCGTAAAAAATCGAATTCTTAAGATATCATAATGAAATTTGATATAATTTACAAAGAAAAGTATGTACTTGTCTACCAATAAAACCATACTTAATTATCTCAATTCGTTTTTGAGATATTGTGTTTTGAAGATGACCGAAATTTGATAAAAATATCAATTTTCGTAATCGTTTTTGAAAAAATTGTAAAAAATCGAATTTTTAAGATATCATGATGATTTTTTTTCTGATTTTTAAAGTAAAGTGTGTATTTTCTTCAGAATGAACCCACACTTGAGTATTTGGCTTCGTTTTTGAGATATCACAAGAAAAATTTCTAGCATTTCGTGGAATTAAAAATTATCTTAATCATTTTTGAAAAAATTGTAAAAAATCGAATTCTTAAGATATCATGATGAATTTTTTTCTGATTTTTAGAGAAAAGTGTATATTTTGTTCAGAATGAAGCCATACTTGGGTACTTTGCTTCGTCTTTGAGATATCACGAGAAAAATTTCCAGCATTTCGTGGAATTAAAAATTATCTTAATCATTTTTGAAATAATCGTAAAAAATTGAATTCTTAAGATATCATGAAATATCAATGAAAATATCATGATAATGTTTTTTCTGATTTTTAAAGGAAAGTGTGTGTTTTCTTCAGAATGAAGCCATACTTGAGTACTTTGCTTCGTCTTTGAGATATCACGAGAAAAATTTCTAGCATTTCGTGGATTAAAAATCATCTTAATCATTTTTGAAAAAATCGAATTCTTAAGATATCATAATTTTTTTTCTGATTTTTAAAAGAAAGTGTGTATTTTCTTCAGAATGGAGCCATACTTGAAAATTTTGCTCCGTTTTTGAGATATCACGAGAAAAATTGGAGAGTTAAATCACATGAAACGAATCGTCACTCTTTAATTTAACAGAGTTTAATTTATTAAAGCGAGAGTGTTCGGAGTCACGTGCTATTTGTTTATAGAAATCAATAATAATAAATCGATCGAAAGAATGAACGTAACGATACGAACAATGCGTCATTCTTTCCTACCAAACAATTTTATTAAAGGAGGAGTGTCCCGCGATAATTATCCGCAAACATCGAAAAGAAACAATATAATTTTTTTATTTATATTTTCGGGCAAACAAGTTACCGAAAAATATGTTTTTATGTTTTCTTCTTCGTTACGAAAAGCCTCTAAATTTTCGTTTAAATAGAAAAAAATTTTGTTTGTCTCAATATTGAATGATATCGAACGTTTTTTATTAACCTTTAAATATTGTTTGAGGTATTAATTTAAAATGTTTGCCGAAATAGTGCTGATGAGCGGTATAATATACTAAAACCCTCTCTCTATATCTATTTTGTGCTAAAACCGGTTAAATTTTGTAACTGCATAGCAACTCGCGTTTTTAAATTTCTACTCAATGTTTGTTTTAAAAAAACTAAACGAATTATTTACGGCTTATTAAAAACAATGGATCTAAATGGGTTAACATTTTTCACAAACATTTATCTTTAAACAAATTCCCATCTCGAATGACGCACATATTTTTCTTCAATTTCCAGAATTTTCATTAAATAAATTGTTTCAAATTCAATGTAATGACATCTTAATTTTTTATTTATTTCGCTTTGAAATAAATAAGTGGATTAATCTCTTTTCGATTAACACGGAAATATGTTATTTTCAAAATAACATTTTTTGTTACTTATTTAGTTCCGAATCAATTTTAAGCAAGAATATAAAATTTCGTTAATAATTTGAGTGCATTTAGCAATTAAAATTAGTGATTGTTAGCCCCATTCGCTCCTGATTAAAGTGAGTTTATAAAACCTATTTTGACACAGTTTTGACATGATATTTATTCTTGGAGAATATAACTAAATCATTATCGCATTAAATCTGATCAGCTCTAGATGTACCAGCTCCAAACTCCCATACACTATAAGATTTTGAGAACTTTTATTCCTCTCATAATTTTCGTTTATTATTTCTTTAGTAACAAATATGTTAGAAAAGTTTTTGATGAGATCATTCAATACAAATAAATTTAACTCTACGTAAAATGCAAAACACTTCAACTCAATTTCAAATTAGAATAAGTCATCATGTTAATAAGTAATAATTTAATACAAGACATTGACTTTCAGTACAAGAAATCACCCAAGAAAGCAGATAAATAATTATGGCTCTTTTCATAAATAACTTATTGAAATAATTTTTTAGGCGACTTTATAATGTATGAGTTTGTTATTGTTTTTGAGTCACATAATGTGGCAAAGACTTATCACTGCAGTATAAATCAAATTAATCATTCTCTTCAATACATATTGATATTTTTCTTCATTATTAGAGCGGATGTGTTAAAAGGAGAAGATCCAAATTTGACTCAAAAAAATTCCTCAGAGGAAATTCCTTTAATTCTTTAAAAAGATCCAAAGTGAGGCTCTTTTTAGTTAAACAATTTAATTAATACGTTATGTTTGAGGTTTTTTTTAAAGAATACTTAAACATTATGTTAATACTTGCATATTTCCTTGTTTCAACTCCTCCGTCAACCTGGTAGCTTTTATGTCTTGAATATAATTAAAATATTTCAAAATCGATAAAATTAAGGTACAAACCGTGATCAAATAATAAATTATAAACGAATTTGTGTGCTTTTTGTACGAGTACAACACCTGAAGCAAATTGCAAATCTCTTTGCAATGAAATAAATGCTTCTCAAGGTTTTTTATTCTCCTCGGAATGCTGTGTAGTATCCAAAGTTGTTTATGAAACTCGTTTACGTTTGATTCTTTCTCCTCAGAAATCGGCTTGTAAACTTGATCGTTGATTTCCATGAAAAAAATTACCGTGGATAAGCTTCCTTGAAGTTGCTCGACGTCCCTCTCCGACGCCGATATCCTATATCCCAAATTAATATCATCGGCGACTCTTTCCAAGATATTACTCAAATAAATTTGAATGAGCTGTTGCCAAATCGTTAAGCTGATTGATGTTGCGAGCATACAAGATGTCGCGTATTTTACGTGAAAGTTATTATCCTTTGGGATTGAAATAACGCCATCAGCTCCAATTGAACAGCACCTAAAACAATTTTATTTCATTATTATTTAATTAAAAAAAAAATCATAAATTATACCGCGTTTTATTAGTAACCTCATAATAATGGATATCAGAAGCTTGCATATCATTATCAATATCGTATCCAAAAATTTAATGCTTAGACAACACCTCCATCACATCTTTGACATCTTTGTTAATAAAATTCCAAAAAACGACAACGCCATCCCTAAAAATAAACGTTTCTTGCGGTTCCCTAGATTCCTTGTTAACAGAATGAACCAAATCGGATTCACGTTTTATGTGATAAGCAGATTTCGTTATCCACAATTTCGTTAAATTTGGTAATAAATCTTCCAAGACGTACTTCACAGGAGATCCATAAGTCACAATTTTGTGGAGGTGTAATTTCGAAATTTCTGAAGGAACGCTTAAAGATGCCCTAATTTTTCTCTGATTGGACGATTTAAAAACTGGCGCGTCGATTTCTTCGAAAATGCTGTGCTCTTTGAATTTGTATTTATCGCCCCAGTATCGTTTATAAACCCAATCTCGCCATGTAGGTCTCATTAACTTGTTAAGAGTGGGTAAAAACATTTTAATATGGAGAATGGTTTGTAATTTCATTTTTATGACTTTTTAAAACTGGCTTGTCTTGTCAGGTTGATGGGAAATATATTTATTAATGAAAAAAAACAGAATAAAATGGTTATGAAACTAGTTTACGTTTGATTCTTTCTCATCGGAAATCGGTTTGTAAACTTGGTCGTTGATTTCCATAAAAAAAATTACCGTGGATAAGCTCCCTTGAAGTTGCTCGACGTCCCTCTCCGACGCCGATATCTAATACCCCAAATTAATATCATGAGCGACTCCTTCTGGGATATTACTCAAATAAATTTGAATCAGTTATTGCCATATCGTCAAGCTGGTTGATGTTGCCAGCATACAAGATGTCGCGTATTTTACGTGGAAACTATTATCCTTTGGGATTGAGATAACGCCATCAGCTCCAATTGAACAGCACCTAAAACAATTTTATTTCATTATTATTTAATTCAAAAAAAATCATAAATTATACCGCGTTTTGTGGATATGAGAAGCTTGCATATCATTATCATATCGTATCCAAAAATTTGATGCTTAGACAACACCTCCTTCACATCTTTGCATCTTTATTAATAAAATTCCAAAAAACGACACCACCATCCCGAAAAATAAACGATTCTTGTGGTTCCCAAGATTGCTCGTTAACAGAATGAACCAAATCGGATTCACGTTTTATGTGATAAGCAGATTTCGTTAAATTTGGTAATAAATCTTCCAAGACGTACTTCACAGGAGATCCATAAGTCACAATTTTATGGAGGTGTAATTTTGAGATTTCTGAAGGAACGCTTAAAGATGCCCTAATTTTTTTCTGATTGGACGATTTAAAAACTGGCGCGTCGATTTCTTCGAAATAAATTTCGTTTATTATTTCTTCAGTAACAAATATGTTAGAAGAAATAAATTTAATTCTGTTACATCCATCACATTTAATAAATTTATCCGTCTTCTCATTAATTAATACGTTACATTTAATACATAAAACATATTAATATCAAAGCAAAGCCCGTTTGTACATTGAAATTCAGTACAAGAAATCATCTAAGAAAGCAGATTAATTATGGCTCTTTTCACATATAACATTGAAATAATTTTTTAGGCGAGTTTGTTATTATTGTTTTTGAATCACATAATCTTGCAATGACTTATCACTGCAGTATGAATCAAATTAATAATTCTCCTCCATACATATTGATATTTTTCTTCATCATTAGAGAGGATGTGTTAACACGAAAAGATCTATTGATATTGCTAAATTTGACTCAAAAAATTCCTTCAAAAAAAACGGAAATTCCTTCTTCTGCAAACTGTCTCACGTCGCAACATTCAATGTGCAAATTAGTTAAATAATTTAATAATTACGTTAAGTTTGATTGCTATTTCTTTAAGGAATACTTATTAAGGAATGAGCGCTCTATCATCTGAGCTAAATACATAATCTTATTTATTTAATTTTAAAATTAAATAACATTAAACATTAATTACGTTAATACTTGCATATTCCCTTCTTTTAACTCCTCCATCAACCTGGTAGCTTTTATGTCTTGAATGTAATTAAAATATTTCAAAATCGATAAAATCAAGGTACAAACCGTGATCAAATAATAAATTATAAACGAATTGGTGTGCTTTTTGTACGAGTACAACACCTGAAGCAAATTGCAAATCTCTTTGCAATGAAATAAATGCTTCTCAAGGTTTTTTATTCTCCTCGGAATGCTGTGTAGTATCCAAAGTTGTTTATGAAACTCGTTTACGTTTGATTCTTTCTCCTCAGAGATCGGCTTGTAAACTTGATCGTTGATTTCCATGAAAAAAATGACCGTTGATAAGCTTCCTTGAAGTTGCTCGACGTCCCTCTCCGACGCCGATATCCTATATCCCAAATTAATATCATCGGCGACTCTTTCCAAGATATTACTCAAATAAATTTGAATGAGCTGTTGCCAAATCGTTAAGCTGATTGATGTTGCGAGCATACAAGATGTCGCGTATTTTACGTGGAAATTATTATCCTTTGGGATTGAGATAACGCCATCATTTCCAATTGAACAGCACCTAAAATAATTTTATTTTATTACTATTTAATTCAAAAAAAAATCATAAATTATACCGCGTTTTATTAATAACCTCATAATAATGGGTATCAGAAGCTTGCATATCATTATCAATATCGTATCCAAAAATTTGATGCTTAGACAACACCTCCATCACATCTTTGACATCTTTATTAATAAAATTCCAAAAAACGACAACACCATCCCTAAAAATAAACGTTTCTTGCGGTTCCCTAGATTCCTTGTTAACAGAATGAACCAAATCGGATTCACGTTTTATGTGATAAGCAGATTTCGTTATCCACAATTTCGTTAAATTTGGTAATAAATCTTCCAAGACGTACTTCACAGGAGATCCATAAGTCACAATTTTATGGAGGTGTAATTTCGAAATTTCTGAAGGAACGCTTAAAGATGCCTTAATTTTTCTCTGATTGGACGATTTAAAAACTGGCGCGTCGATTTCTTCGAAAATGCTGTGCTCTTTGAATTTGTATTTATCGCCCCAGTATCGTTTATAAACCCAATCTCGCCATGTAGGTCTCATTAACTTGTTAAGAGTGGGTAAAAACATTTTAATGTGGAGAATAGTTTGTAATTTCATTTTTATGACTTTTTAAAACTGGCTTGTCTTGTCAGATTGATGGGAAATATATTTATTAATGAAAAAACAGAATAAAATTGTTATGAAACTAGTTTACGTTTGATTCTTTCTCATCGGAAATGGGTTTGTAAACTTGGTCGTTGATTTCCATAAAAAAAATTACCGTGGATAAGCTCCCTTGAAGTTTTCGACGTCCCTCTCCGACGCCGATATCTAATACCCCAAATTAATATCATGAGCGACTCGTTCTGGGATATTACTCAAATAAATTTGAATCAGTTTTTGCCATATCGTCAAGCTGGTTGATGTTGCCAGCAAACAAGATGTCGCGTATTTTACGTGGAAATTATTATCCTTTGGGATTGAGATAACGCCATCAGCTCCAATTAAGCAGCACCTAAAACAATTTTATTTCATTATTATTTAATTCAAAAAAAATCATAAATTATACCGCGTTTTGTGGATATGAGAAGCTTGCATATCATTATCATATCATATCCAAAAATTTGATGCTTAGACAACACCTCCATCACATCTTTGACATCTTTATTAATAAAATTCCAAAAAACGACAACACCATCCCGAAAAATAAACGATTATTGTGGTTCCCGAGATTCCTTGTTAACAGAATAAACCAAATCGGATTCACGTTTTATGTGATAAGCAGACTTCGTTATCCACAACTTCGTTAAATTTGGTAATAAATCTTCCAAGACGTACTTCACAGGAGATCCATAAGTCACAATTTTGTGGAGGTGTAATTTCGAAATTTCTGAAGGAACGCTTAAAGATGCCTTAATTTTTCTCTGATTGGACGATTTAAAAACTGGCGCGTCGATTTCTTCGAAAATGCTGTGCTCTTTGAATTTGTATTTATCGCCCCAGTATCGTTTATAAACCCAATCTCGCCATGTAGGTCTCATTAACTTGTTAAGAGTGGGTAAAAACATTTTAATGTGGAGAATAGTTTGTAATTTCATTTTTATGACTTTTTAAAACTGGCTTGTCTTGTCAGATTGATGGGAAATATATTTATTAATGAAAAAACAGAATAAAATTGTTATGAAACTAGTTTACGTTTGATTCTTTCTCATCGGAAATGGGTTTGTAAACTTGGTCGTTGATTTCCATAAAAAAAATTACCGTGGATAAGCTCCCTTGAAGTTTTCGACGTCCCTCTCCGACGCCGATATCTAATACCCCAAATTAATATCATGAGCGACTCGTTCTGGGATATTACTCAAATAAATTTGAATCAGTTTTTGCCATATCGTCAAGCTGGTTGATGTTGCCAGCAAACAAGATGTCGCGTATTTTACGTGGAAATTATTATCCTTTGGGATTGAGATAACGCCATCAGCTCCAATTAAGCAGCACCTAAAACAATTTTATTTCATTATTATTTAATTCAAAAAAAATCATAAATTATACCGCGTTTTGTGGATATGAGAAGCTTGCATATCATTATCATATCATATCCAAAAATTTGATGCTTAGACAACACCTCCATCACATCTTTGACATCTTTATTAATAAAATTCCAAAAAACGACAACACCATCCCGAAAAATAAACGATTATTGTGGTTCCCGAGATTCCTTGTTAACAGAATAAACCAAATCGGATTCACGTTTTATGTGATAAGCAGACTTCGTTATCCACAACTTCGTTAAATTTGGTAATAAATCTTCCAAGACGTACTTCACAGGAGATCCATAAGTCACAATTTTGTGGAGGTGTAATTTCGAAATTTCTGAAGGAACGCTTAAAGATGCCCTAATTTTTCTCTGATTGGACGATTTAAAAACTGGCGCGTCGATTTCTTCGAAAATGCTGTGCTCTTTGAATTTGTATTTATCGCCCCAGTATCGTTTATAAACCCAATCTCGCCATGTAGGTCTCATTAACTTGTTAAGAGTGGGTAAAAACATTTTAATATGGAGAATGGTTTGTAATTTCATTTTTATGACTTTTTAAAACTGGCTTGTCTTGTCAGGTTGATGCAAAATATCTTTATAAATTTAAAAACAGAATAAAATTGTGCGCATTCATTTTATTTCGACGTAACATGTAAAATTTAGGAATAAATTGTACGTATTATTAAATTTGTTTGTATATAAATAGGAAGACAATTACAAATAATATTTGCTCTTAGATTTGTTTCATATAACTTCATTTAACCCTAAAATTTATTCTCTAAATTTTTCATACAAAGATTTCTACTTATCTATAAGTTATTTTATAACAATTTCAAACCCTTCTCTTTTTTTGATATATTTTTTTACACAGCCACGCGCTAGAAATGATTAAACCAAAACCAATTAAAAAAAATTATTTTTTAATTTATTGATGGTTACGATTAAACAAGACTTAATCATAATGAATTTTTCTTGTATTTTGGAAGCACCAAGAAGGAAAAAAAGCCCGATTTGGAAGAAGCATTCGATGTGCGTTTAAACAATAAAATGTATCAAAAAAATCTTAATCGACTAATTAAATCGAAAAAAATCAACTTTTTAGATTCAAATTAATCGTGATGATTATTCGTAATCGGTCGACTGGCGCTTTTCAAAACGTTCGCAAAGCTTTCGGTCACCGTACCGGCACTCGTTGTGCTCGTTCCGGACAAGTCTTTGGCTCTTGGAATCACACGAGGCACTACGAATAGGGCCAACAACGCTAAGATATGAAGGCACATGTACATATGTCTGAAAAGAATTTAAAAAAAATATTATTGGGATATTTGGGGGGTTAAAAACTTACACGTAAAGTCTTAATCCAGCCCAAAACTCCAACAAAACGAACGTAAAAGTGATATAGGCCATCACAAATTTCGTCGTGGCAAACGTTGCAATGTCGTAAAATAATTTTAATTCGCTCGTTCTTGTGAAATAACCACGAATTGTTCTTCTCATCTATTAACAAAAAGAAAAACTATAATAAAATTTTGATTTAAAGGGATAATATGATTAATAATTACACAAAGAGATCTAGTTCTGATGAAATGATAGATCTAATGTCAGTTTAGTGAAAAATATAAGCAAAACCATATTTGATTTATAAATCATATTATACTAAAAGACGTGAAATGTTTTCGGGAGGTTTGATATTGCGTCGATATTGTGTCTGATACTGCTTTTAGAAGATTTGAAATGTTACCAGTATTGCCTGCGGAAGACTTGAAATGCTTCCAAGTATTTCTAGAAAAGTTTAAATGCTTCACGAAATCTTGATACTGCATCTAAAAGACTTGAAATGCTTCCAGAAGATTTGTAATTGCCTCTGAAGAAGTTGCAATGTTATCAAAAGAGCATCCACAAGACTTGAAATGCTTCCAAAAGACTTGACGTTGCTTCTAAAAGATTGGATACTGTCTCTGGAAGTATTAACACTGCTTTTAGAAGATTTCATATTGCCTCTGGAAGACTTAAATGCTTTTAGAAGATTAGACACTGATTCTAAAAGACTTGAAATAGACTTAATACTGCTTTTAGAACATCTAAAATGCTTCCAGAAGAATTGAATGGCTTCCATAAGACCCAATACTACTCCTAAAAGAGTTAATACTGTAACTAGAAGACTTGAAATGCTCTCAGGAGATTTGAGAATGCCTCTGGAAGATCTTAAATGGTTCCAGAAATCTTGATATTAATCTTGATATTTAAAATACTACCAGAAGTCTTGATTGCCCCTGGAAGACTTAAAATGCTTGCAAAAGACTTGATACTGCTTCTAGAAAACTTGAAATGTTTCCAGAAAACTTGATACTGTCTCTTGAAGGATTGACACTGCTTTTAGTAGAATCTATACTGCTCTGCTCCTGGAAGACTTGAAATGATACAAGGGAATTTGATATTGCCTCTGGACGACTTAAAATGCTTGCAGAAGACTTGATACTGCTTCTAGAAAACTTGATATTGCACCTGGAAGACTTGAAATGCTTCTAGAAGATTTAAAATACTACCAGAAGTTTTGATATTGCCCCTAAAAAACTTAAAATGTTTGCAGAAGACTTGATACTGCTTCTAGAAAACTTGAAATGTTTCCAGAAGACTTGATACTGTCTCTTGAAGGATTGGCACTGCTTTTAGTAGAATCGATACTGCTCCTGGAAGACTTGAAATGATACAAGGAAATTTGATATTACCTCTGGACGACTTAAATGTTTCCAGAAGATTAGATACTGATTCTAGAAGACTTGAAATACTTCCAATAGATTTAATACTGCTTTTAGAAGATTTGAAATGCTTCCAGAAGAATTGAATTGTTTCCATTAAATTCGATGCTGCTCCTAGAAGAGTTATTACTGACTCTGGAAGACTTAAATGTTTCCAGATGATTAGATACTGATCCTAGAAGACTTGAAATACTTCCAATAGATTTAATACTGCTTTTAGAACATTTAAAATGCTTCCAGAAGAATTGAATTGCCTCCATAAAACTCGATACTACTCCTAAAAGAGTTAATACTGCATCTACAAGTCTTTAAATACTTCCAAAAGATTTGAGATTGCCTTTGGAAGATTTTAAATGCTTCCAGAAGAGTAAATACCGACTCTGGAAAATTTTAAATGATTCCAGAAAGCTTGATATTGCATCTGGAAATCTTGAAATGCCTCCAGACATTTAAAGTCCTCCTGAGGCAATATCAAATCTTTTAGAAGCATTTCAAGTATTCTAGATGCAATATCAACTATTTAGAAACATTGCAAGTCTTTCTGAGGCAATTACAAATCTCTTGGAAGCATTTTAATTCGTCTATATACAGTATCTAGTTTTCTGGAAGTGTTTCAACTCTTCTAGATGCAGTATAAAGTCTTCTGGAAGCATTTCAAGTCTTCCAGATCGAGTTTTCTAAAAGCAGTATCATGTCTTCTAAAAACATTTCAATAATTTCAGAAACAATACCAAGTTTTCTGGAAGCATTTCAAATCTTCTAGATGCAGTATTAACTCTTCTAGGAGCAGTATCGAGTCTTATGGAAGCATTTCAAATGTTCTAAAAGCAGTACTAAGTTTATTGTAAGCATTTCAAGTCTTCTAGAATCAGTATCTAATCTTCTGGAAGCATTTAAGTCTTCC
This sequence comes from Onthophagus sagittarius, assembly GCA_036711965.1. Taxonomy (NCBI): domain Eukaryota; kingdom Metazoa; phylum Arthropoda; class Insecta; order Coleoptera; family Scarabaeidae; genus Onthophagus; species Onthophagus sagittarius. Next base: position 15,279,116 of record JASERS010000010.1, on the reverse strand, counting down.
ACAGGCAACATCAAATCTTCAAGTCTAAAAAGTTAAGGGTTCTATTTCTTTCTTTTTCCAATGTGAATTGAAATTATTTGTGTTGTTAACAATATTCATTAAAGCGTTAAGTTTTGCAAGGTTACTATCAAATATTTATCGTCAACAAATCTTGCATAAAATTTTATATCCGCAGTAATCAAATGATATTTATTAAAAATATCTGCTAGAATTTGAGAACTTGGGGTCCTCGTGCCCTAAGCCTGATACATTCTGCAGAACTTCTCATTAAATTTGAAGAAATTTTGATTACATACTGTTTTTAAAAGGTCTATAAAAGCTGTAATATCAAGAAACTTAAAGCTTCCTGTGAATCAATTAAATGTTTCGTAATTATTGTCATAGTGTTATCAATATTTACATTTGTATACAAGAAATATCAATGCTTTTAGAAACGTTGAATAGCTTCAAGAAGAATCGATGCTGCTCCTAAAAGACTTGAAAATTTGATATTCTGGAAGACTTAAATGCTACCAGAAGATTAGATACTGATTCTAGAAGACCCGAAATCCTTACAATAGACTTAATACTACTGTTAGAAGATTACAAATGCTTCCAAAAGAATTGAATTGCTTCCATAAGACTCGATACTGCTCCTAGAAGTCTCTGAAATCCTTGAAAAAAATAAATGCTAAAATGCTTCTAGGAGATTTGTAATTGCCTCAGAAAGACTTGCAATATTTCCAAATAGTTGATTGCATCTAGAAGACTTGAAATGTTTCCAAAAAATACAATAATGCCTCTGGAAGTCTTAACATTGCTTTTAGATGACTTGATATTGCATCTACAAGACTTGAAATGCTTCTAGAAGATTTGATTTGCCTAAGGAAGACTTTAAATTCTTTCAGAAGACTAGATACTAATTTTAGAAGATTTGAAATGTTAATTATTAATGGCTTTACTTAGATTGAAGTCACAATTTTCAATTGATTTGTTATTTTTAATGTACTATTGAACTATTTTTCCCTACTCTAAGCATCTGATGCAAAGCTTTTTTTGGAGAACACGTACTTTTAACTTTTTTAGGACCTAGCATACCTATTTTCAAAAAGACATGTAACACTGAAGAATTCAAACAAAGAAATTATGATTAAGTCCTCTTTTGGGTTGTCTACAACACTACATACTTTATAAGTCTTTGTAGTTAAAGATATCATTGTACCGTGTGTCCCCATAAAGTATAATTGACAATAAATTTTTTAATTTACATTCCATCTTTTGCAATTAAAGTCTGGATATCATAAAACGACATATAACAAAGTTTCCGTCATATGCTCTCAAAATACCAAAGTGAACGCAAGAAGTTTGTTAACCATTGCAGGTAAAGCGGTCTTTCTGAGCAATGTACAACAAAAGTTAATTAATTAAATGTTAATTAAAATAAAATAATTTAGGTTTAGCCGTGCGTCTGAAGAGTAGACTTGATACTACCTCTAAAAGAATTAAAATGCTTTCAAAAGAGGCTCACACAAAATTATTGAAACAAAAATTTAACCTAAAATAATAATTGCTTTGGCAACTAAATTAATTTTTGGTATAAGTTTAGTTGCCTAAGTTACTACTCACTGAATAAAATAGATTAATTTTTAAATGTTATTATGACAAAAATAATTACATTTCTTGCTGCAAAAGTGAAAAGGGCACCATTTGCAAAGGTTATATAATAACCCGGATAGAAACCATGCCATAAAGCCGACAATCCATACGTCAAAATTGTGGCATATTTTTTATCAACTCGATCATAAACGACTCTTCTCAACCAAATATTGGTCCCAATATTCCAAGATTCGATACTCGATCTTAAACTAGTTGAAAACTAAACATAAAAAGAATTACTATTTATTTTATTTTAATTAAATTTTTTTTACCTCAAATCCAATAATACTAATATTACTAAACTTATTCCAATTCGGATTTCCGTCCTCATCAAAACCATTGAACCCGATTCCGGAATTATTACAGATAGCGTCGGCGAAAAGCCAGGCGAAATAATACTTGCAACGGACCAAAAAGGTCGCCATGTGAAGGTAAAAAAATTTATACAACAAACTCGTCTTTTGCACGAAATCCTCGTCTTTCACGCCTTGTATCGAATAGGATGGGATGAACTTTACGAAAATTACAACGGAAATCATCGCCATCACCACTTTTTTAGCCACCGCTCGTTTCGCGGATGGCTCAAATACCATTCTATTCCCGTTTTGAGTTGCCATTTGATTCGACTATAAGTAAAATAAATTAAAATTAATACAAGACAATTTAATTTAATTTTACCGAAGTTTGAGCCGATAATAAGTTATTCCCATCGATAAAATCAATATAATCCTTGTAGTATAAAGCAGGCCCGGCCATTAAAGACGGAAATTGCAGGGCGTAACTAAAATATTCTAAGGCAGATGGAATCTTTTTGATTGCGTAAAATTGTTGCGTTTTTGATAGATCCGATTCGGTTTTCGTTAACCCATCGTGTAAGCAAAACGCTAAACTCGTCACTTTTTGTGTTATTATCATAAGGGGGCCTGAGATATCAAGCGTATATGATGCGTAATCATATATTTGTCGATGCAAATGAATAAAGGATAAATATAAGAGGGCAACAGCTAAAACCAATCTGCAAAAGAAGAAATAAAAAATATATTTAATTGAATGATTTAATTACCTTTGCATAATTTGAGGACTTGTGGTACGTATAACGATGTAACAAAGAGCGGGAAGACCGGCTAAGTGAATGGCCTGCCTAAAAGGAAGAAAAAGTGAATCGAGATCGAAAATTTTTCGACTCGGACATTACATTCCGAAGCAGAAGTAACCGATGAACAAGCCGAAAATAAGCCCGAAACCGTGTCTTGTACCTGATTTTGTCTTCGACGGGTGGAGAACGGTGCGGAATAGGGATGCCAAAGCCAAAGCCACAAATTGACTTATTACAAAATTAGCCTACAACAAAAAAAGGAAATAAATAAAATTAAAATAATAGGAATAATTATAAAGAAAAAAGGCCAATATAAAATTTTACTATAAATAAAAAATTGTGTGTTAACCTTTTGAACTTATTGATATAAAATTATCATAACAAAAGTGCACGGGTTAAGAATAGCACAAACAATATAATCCGTTATTTTTTAAACGCGTATGATGACTCGTCATGAATCGAATAAATCAATTTATTATGGGTTACGACGGTTTCGTTTTATCAATACGAATTTATTTTTGGGACGATTGCATTTACTTTCAGCGACTATTGACGCTGTTCGACCATGGAAATTGGATCTCTCGTTCGAATTGATACAATTTTTTCAATAAACGAACATGAAACAACTTTTATTCATCTATAAGATGGAATGTCTTAATTAAAATGATCTAGATCAACATTAAGCAGGAATTAAATTATTGATTTTGACTGAAATGGCGATATAATAGCACAAAGAATTAATGTTGTTAAATACAAAGACAAAGAGGTATAAAAAAGTAATCATGTTTAATCCAAAAAATAGTTAGTAATTAGTAATTATTTACTAACTATTATTATTAACTAATACTAGATCTACAACCTAGCTTTAGTTTTAACACCAAATCTAGAACTAGAAACATTAGGATTTAGCCGTACATCTCTTTAGATGGCTAAATCCTAATGTTTCTTACTCTAAGTCTACTGTTAGTTTTGAAGCTATGTTGGGTCTTAACAGAGGTACGACTAAAACCTAAATGTTTTTCAATCTAGGTCTGGTATTAGCTCTAGCGTATGTGTTGGCTCTATTTTTAGTTGCTATTCAGTCTTAAATTGTTGTATACTCGTATACAACTAAAACTAGAACTAACACTATCTTTCTAATACTAGATCTAGTGTTAGTTCTAGTTTTATTTGCCATTCAGTGCTTGCTTGTAGTAAATTCTTCAGGGACTAAAAGTATAACTAATACTTGACTCACGTCAAGCCGCAGCAGCGATCTTCTTGAAACCGCGAAGATCCGCCCCGCAACCGAACTTCTAGGCTACCGACATCATCATCACTTCCAACAGGTTCACCAACCTGGTGAACGAAGTAGACCACGTTTAAATGGAAGTTACCCAAGAGGCCTCCACGAAGAAGCCGAGACGTCTCCCGCCAATCCGAATCGCCTCCATCACCGAAGACTTCAAGGTCTCAATAAGTTACAAACTCTCCAAAATTACCTCAACCTAATCAATGCATTATGCGATATCGATTTCCTAATCAAACTAACCGCTGAAATCGCATTAGTCCTTCAAACAAGCCAAGGCCAAAGGAAATACGTTCAATAGACGGACTTCAAACCTAATATCATTAACATTCTGAAACTTCCAGGGACTCCGCCTCTCAGAGATCCATACCTGAACTTGAACTCCTGTGCAAATCCAAATAAAAAATTATGGATAGAATCTGTATCCAAGAAACCCTAATCCACAACAACCGCACTGCCATGTTTCCCGGTTACTACTACTTTAATAATCCCAAAAACAAGGCCTAATCATCTACATAAAAAAAACATACCATTCGTCCTAATCCCTATAAACCTTACCAACACAGACTGCCTAGCAATCCAAATCCAATCAACCGTCATTATCAACATCCACAACGATCACAAATCCCCACTAGATCCTATAGAAATCCGCAACCTTAGCTTTCAATCAACGAGTTGAAATTATTCTCTTCGGCGATTCAATGCTAGGCACACCTCCTAAAACAACACCACCAACAACATTAATGGTACCATTCTAAACCAGCCGAACGGTATCCTACAGTGTCCTCTCTCCCACAACAGTAGCAACTTCCAAACAGTATCTTCCAAACACTATCCCATAACATCATCCTTACTAATAAACCGTATAAGCCTTCCAAATCAGAAGATCCAAATTAGAAATGTGCGCGTGAGTGATTTTTTATGACCGCTCACGATCTAAACCCACGCGGGTCACGCACGCCAATCACGTGAATATCATACATGAATCATGTAACTCACGCGGGGGTTAAGTTAATTCACGTGAATTCACAATTGGTATTAATTAATCGTGATTGACAGAATTAACAGTGTTTAATTTCATTTTAACTTGATACTGCTTCTGGATAACTTTAAAGATTTTCGGAAAACTTTCAATAGATTCAGAAGACTTGATGCTAGTTATAGAAGCTTTGAAATGTTTCCAGAGATCTTAATACTCCCTTTGGAAAACTTGATACAGTTTCTAGAAGACTTGCAATACATTCGGCAGATTTGATGCTGGTTGTAGAAGTTTTGAAATGCTTTCAAAACATTTCCTCTGGAAGACTTAAAATTGCTTCGAAAAGAAAACTTTACACTGCCCTTAGAAGACTTGATACTGTTTCTAGAATACTTGAATTGCTTCTCAAAAACTTGACATTGCTTCTGAAATACTTCACCAACTTCTAGAAAACTTGAAATGCTTGCAGAACACTTAATAATCCTTTTGCAAGACTTGATACTATTTCTAGAAGAATTAAAAGCTTTTCAGATGACTTACAATGCTTTCAAAAGATTTGATACTGCTTCTAAACGACTTGAAATATTTCCAAAAGACGGATATTGGTTCTAGAAGACTTAATAAAATGTTTCGTAAAGGCACGATACTGCTTGTAAAACTGTTGGCAGAAAACATTTTCATCGTAAAAAAACAATATAAACAATTTGACTTTATTTCGAAAATATTAAATACTATTGGAGAAAATGAAAAATCCTGACGTAAGTAGTCCAGTTTAATACAAAAGGCAAGATACAATATCTTCATTTAAAATGTTCAAGAATTGCCAATTCCATTTTAGATACTGCTTGTAAAACTCAAAACACTGCTGGCGGAAGACATTTCTTTTGCAGTCTTTTTCCAATTCAGTTGTTTTCATCACCAAATACTCATACTATTTTGAAAAGCACTGGTATATTTTGTGTTTTTAACACTAAAGGATTTTGAAATAATGGGGAGTAACCACATATTGAATCTTATCTTCAAAATATCTAAGCTCCCTATTTTGGTTTCCTCAATATCTTTTTATGTAGTTAATCACCCTTTTAAATATACTGTATATGCAATTTCCTGTATATAAAAAGCAGTTTTCGATACATTCGATACTCCGATAGTTTTGCTTTTAATACCTTGCAGGTATTGATTGTCGGTATCAAGGTAAGCATCGGTACCATCGACAAGTATCAAAGCTGCAGGGATGGGCAAAGTATTAATATTTTGCACAGCATTACTTAAAACCCTTCTAAAGACTAAAGTCTCATCACCAGTTAGCCCGATTTCCGTAAAACCGTAACCCAAAACCTAAGCATCAACAACCAACTCTACAATACCAACTCATAGACATCGCTATCTAATCCATCACGGAAACCATCCAATCAGCCTACCATCCGGATAACCCTCGAGATCCAGGAACTAAAAACCCAACCTAACAGACTTCGACGCGAACAACAAAGAATCAACACCATCGGTTCAATAACTTAAATCTGACAAGTGGGAACGCAATTCTATCATATCCATCTGGAAACTCTGCAAAACCCTAGTCAAGTCCAAAAACCAAAATTTCACCATTCCCTCCCTGACCCACAACAAGTTCCAAACCCAATCAGACACGGACATAGTCATAACCCTGGTCGACAGTTACCTAGACACCCACAACGCCAATAACAATATGTCCGATCCCCAAACTCACATCTTAGTTGCAATCCCTCCTAAACCACAACCTCACTCAATACATGATACCCACAATCGACTTTACCTCTCTCAAAGAAGTAAATAACATCACAAAATGCTCCAATCTTAGAAAAACTCCCATATCGGATCAAATCTTCAACAAGACCCCGAAAAAACTTCAAAAGAAAGCCATTGTTCAACTCCATTACATTTACAACTCCTGTCTAAATGTCCAATACTTCTCATCGGCTTAGAAATAACCTGCTATGATCCCCATCTGCAAACCAAAGAAACCATGCAACAACCCGAAATCCTACAGTTCCAACCCAACCCAAGCTATAAGCCTTCTCCCCAACCTCACCAAAATCCTAGAAAGACTCATTCTAGTCAGATTTCAAGAGTTGGACCTCCAAACCAACTCTATAAGACCCGAACAATTCGACTTTCGATCTCAACGCAACACCACCATGCAACTAGCTATCCTAATAGACACAATAACCCGTAATTTCAATTACAACAAAGTCACCTCCCTCGTCACCCTCGACATCGAAAAAGCCTTCGATATCGTCTGACACATTGCTCTTATCCACAAACTCATCCAACACAATATCACCCAATAATAAACATTACAAAATCGTTCCTAAACAATGGCGGGAACCACCAAAACCACAATCGGCGGGCGTCTCCCAAGAAAGCTGCCTTTCCCCCTCACATCTTCTACCACATCAACGATCTCCTATCCACTCCTCGAACCAAGCTCGCTATATTCGCCGATGACACGGCAATATACTTCGACTCAACCCAAATTTCCTATACAACCAAAAACCTCCAAACTCACCTAAACCTGCTTCAAGACTGTTTCCAGAAATGGAAAATCGTAGCCAACCCTGACAATTTAAAATAATAATAATACTGAAACAATGAATGAAATATCTTTATTTATTTAAGTGCTACAGCTGTTTCAGATTAATGTCCTTCTTCTGGCTTGAGGTCAATGAAGTTATAATGTGGAAGAAACTTGAATGTCTATTCTAGATATCAAGTTGAAATAATTTCAAGTCGTTGCAATCTGAGTGAGTTTTTATTTTGTTTTTATTGTTGATTAACACCAACATATGAGCCTTTTTTCCCTATAATTTTAAATTTACCAACTTGATGTCTGGAATAGACATTCAAGTTTCTCCCACATAACTTCATTGCCGTCGTGCCAGAAGAAGGACATTTGTCCAAAACAGCTGTAGCACTTAAATAAATAAAGATATGTCATTCATCGTTTCAGTATTGTTATTATTTTAAATTCAAAGATGATGAATTTGGAATCAATCAAAAAGAAAACAAATTTCCTACCACACTCCCCATAACCTTGAACAACCAAGCCTTCACAGTTACTCAATCCACAAAATACCTATGAATACCCTAAACCAAAAACTGTTCTCAAATCACATCCGTAAAATCTGAAAGAAGATTCATGCCAGTTTCTCTTCAAATAGTAACACTAACAAATTCAACTACAACAACTCATTCGATCCAAAATCCTTAAACATACGACCAAATTCCTTAAATCCAGAGTGAAAAACCAAGGACCCATGAAGAAATCCAACACCAACATAAGATTCACCCACAAGCTAATCTATCACATCCTCCTACAATAACATCAATCCAGTCCCATTCAAACTCAACATTGTCGTGAATGCTTTTATGTTCTAGAACCAGCCACCATCAGCCCAAGGATCGTCTTTTTTTCTTACAACGATAACGAAAGGACTTCAAAAACTCCACTGCTTCATACCCAAACGCACCACCTCTTGTTCAAATCAACACCATTAATATTGGGTAGATGCAACTTATATAGGAATTGACGCAATCCTTGGCAACCTTCATCCTTTTGTATTCAGTTCAATTTGTACTTTTCATTTTGGCATTAAGACGAATGTATTAAGATAAAGCAAAGTTGCTAATTATTAAGTAAGTATTAGGATAATGTTTAATTTAGCAGCCTAAGTACTCTCTCGCCTAATTTTAGCAATTAAAATTGTAATAATTTTAATTAAAAATCGAAAAAGCAACGATTAAGAGAAGTTTTAACGTTTAATTTGGTTAAAAATGATAGTTTAAAGTAACATTTTAAGTCAAGGACTTTTTCTTAATTCAAGAATTTTAATTAAGTTATGCATGTTTTAACATAACCCAAATATGCTCTTTTCTTGTTAAAGAAAAAATGATAAAGATGACTTTGTTAATCTAAGTACATGTAGGGTATTTAATTTAGATTTATTTTGTTACAAAAATCATTTTAATCCCTATTTAAATTTCTTAACAGATTATTTTGTTATTATTTAAACAATTTTAAACGATTTTCAATTGACTACAAAGTCCAAACGATTCTATCGTCTTTAAATTGTTACAATTAGATATAAAAATTGATAAACATAAATTTATGGCTATGTAGACATTTAATTTTTGCACTTTTCTCAAAAATTCTTAAGCAAGATAAGATAAATTATTGATAAAACAATCAATAAGATAATACATTTTTGCAACAAATGCATTTATCATTTATTAATTTTAAAAAAACAATAACTTTTAAAAGTACCTTTTTGTGTATCATAAATTGTAGACATTTTTTAGCGATTAATCATGATTGGTGGAATTAACAATTTCCTGACGTAATAAGCTATTTTTTAATCTCGAAACGCTCACACCATCAATCATGTAATCCGTTCAAATAGTACTCGAATCTTTTTAAACAAAATTCAACCTAACCTCACTTTCGCAAACAAAGTAACCAATAATTTATGAATTAATTGGTTTTTTATAAATATTTGAGTTATTCTTACTTAAATATTAACGAAAATAAATAAATAATTACAAAAAAATTAAGAAATATTTAAAAAATTTGCAAGAAGGTAAACATTGAGGTTATGTCATAACCGATTATTTACGCTATTTTTAGTGTTTACGACCTTATTACTCGTAAATATTACTTTTTTATTCCTTATTTTACTTCTTTCATTAAAATTGGTTACCTGATCGACTTCGACTCCAACGTATTCGGCCAATCTGCTAAATATCCGGCTTCCATCGTAATAATTATTGCCCATTGCCATTTTTTTCGGTGTTGTTTCCACTGGAAAAACGAAAAGAGGATGATAACAAACTAAATAATTATAATTATGTAGGTAATTGGATGTGTTATCGAGAACATACCGAAAAATGTTAATTAATTCAATGTGTAATTGGTTTTTTTTGGTCAAAAGACCTAAAAACCGGTAAAAACCCTAATAATACTTTTGGTATCTCAGATTTTTTGGAAGAAAATTGAATTAAACTGCTTCGAACCGGTCGCAAATCGCTGATTGAATGCGAAATTGTAAATAGATGATCTTAAAGGTATCGAGGACGTGCGCGTGCGCGCCTCGTTTGTTGATCCCCCCTTTGTATTTTAAACGTTTTTGAAGATGACATAACAGGTTTAAACCTGTAAAATACTTGAAATAATCATTTTAATCCCTGTTGGTGTAATCATGCAAAAATTGTTTTAAACTTATTTATATGATTTTTAATTTCCAATTCAAACTTACCTTAATTATTGTTCCTTTTGCGATTGAAGGTTGATTTCACAATGAATTAGTTGATTTCCTTCACATTTTGTTGCAAAAATGTTAATTTCCTAGATTTGACGTTTATTCAGACATAAGTCACATTTTATATGGTTGTCGGTAAAGAAGAAAACGATTTCTTGTAATTTGATTTTGCTAAAAAAAAAAAAATCAATTAAATTTTATTAAATTAATAACTATAATATTTTGTTATGTTATGTATCTACAATTGAATAATCATTGATGTTTTTTATTTCAGAATGAATCACCCCTACACAACATCCAACGTTTATCTTATCGAAAGATTTCCAAACCACTTTTATTAGTTTTAACAAATTTCAAAATTTAATTAATTTTCTCAATTTTTTTTATTAAATTTGTTTAAAATTATCTTATTTAATTTGAAATTTGTGGACTATTTTTATTAAAAGATGTGAATTCGGTTGCCTATACGCAATGTGAAGTGTGACGTAAAGTTTCATTAATTGCTTTGTAGATGGCGTCACTAATAAAATTTAAATTATAAAATAATTAAATTCCGAAAAAAACTCAATTTTGTACTAATCTTTTCAAAATAATGAAATTAGTATAAAAAATATGTATACAGAATGTTCAGAAATTGGCGGATAATCTATACGTAGTGACAAATATATAAATAGTACAAGATATAAATACAGGATGTTCAGAAATTGTGGATAATTAACGTGACCGTTTTTATTTCGACTGAAAACGGGACAAATCTAGGTACTTTTCTCGATACTTTCAGAAGACTTAGAATGTTTCTTGACACTACTTCCAGAGGACTTAATATTGCTTATACAAAACTTAATACTGCTTCAAGGAGACTTGAAAAGCTTTCAGAAGACTTGAGATGCTTTTAGAAAACTTGATACTGCTTTCATAGGACTTGAAATGTTTTAGAAAACTTGATATTGCTTTCAGAAGATTTGAACTGCTTCTAGATGGCTTGTTATTGCTTCCAAAAGACTTGAAATGCTCCCAGAAGACTTGAAATGATTTTATAAGACTTGGAATGCTTCAAGAAAACCTGATACTACTTCCAGAAGTTTTGATATTGCTTCTCGAAGACTTAAAATGCTTCTAGAAGACATGATATTGCTTCCAGAAGATTTGAACTGCTTCTAGATGGCTTGTTATTACTTCCAAAAGACTTGAAACGCTCCCAGAAGACCTGAAATGATTTTAGAAGACTTGGAATGCTTCTAGAAAACTTCATACTACTTCCAGAAGTTTTGATATTGCTTCTCGAAGACTTAAAATGCTTCTAGAAGACATGATATTGCTTCCAAAAGATTTGAACTGCTTCTAGATGGCTTGTTATTGCTTCCAAAAGACTTGAAATGCTTTTAGAAAACTTGATACTACTTCCGGAAGTCTTAATATTGCTTTTAGAAGACTTAATACTACTTCCAGCAAATTTGATACTGCCCTTGGAAGACTTGAAATACTTCCAAAGGACTTGATACTACTTGTAAAACTGTTAATAATAACTGGATACTGTTGATAAACCAGTTGACTATGCTTTGAAAATATTAAATACTATTGAACAAAATGCACAACCTTTACATAAGAAGTCCATAAACTGTTAATTAAAGGTTAAATACTGCTGGCAGAAGATATTTTTATGGTAAAAAGCGAAGGACTGTTAATAAAATTTAATTTTCCTTCCAAAATATCAAATAATGTTGGCAAAATACAACGTCATCATATCTGCTAAAAGCTAAATACTGACACAAAAAAACTGAAAAAGTTTAAAAACTGCCAATTAAAGACTAGATACTGCTTATAAAACTTTGCTTGTTTTATCAGACTTTTTTAGAGAGTGCAAGCCAATCCCTTTTAGGCATTACAACTGCATCTTATTATGTAGTTAAAGAAGTACAATAAAGCGTTGTTAATTCGTACAACCCCCAATCCGAATTCCCTGGTAATATGAACAAAATTGAAAAACGTAAAATTTGCATTATGTCCCTTGTAATCCGAATTGGTAAGAGACTGGTTAATCGGAAAAGACTATTCGTTCTATCTGCAGAGAAAGACGATTAATTCCAAGACACTAAAGAGCATTTCTATCAAAAATGCCGAGTCTATACTTTCTAAGGATTGCAAATCCTTGTAATTTATTAGCAAAATAGAGATGTATATTTCAAAAATCAGCTGAGGAAGATGAACCTGATGGCGGCATTCCACTGTCCATTCAATAATTTATGTATGATGCTGCAACAAATAAGGCAATTTCTCCATGAAGATGTTGGGATAACCGAATTAAAAGTGAGGAAGTTAGTAAAAGTTTTAGTGTATCATGTATTGCAAGATAAACAGCAGATAATGTTATTATCTAATACAATTTGACTCTATAATCCGCATGCTTCCATCATTTAAATTCAACTGATTTTCATTGATTCGGATTAGCGAAGCTTTACTGTAATTAGATACTTAACTAGCAATTGTAGTAGCTATAATTATTCTATGCTTCTATTTTCGTGGAAGTAATTAGTAAGTATACTCGACTACTTTTTTCAAGCAGTTAGCCAAGCTCTGATTTTGATCAACTTTGTTAATAAATTTCGTGTAACGTGTGGGATAAAAACGGTTTGTTACATTCACATCCATTGCTGATATATTTTGTCCTTCGGTATTTAAAGCGGCTTGGTGAAAACCAACTTCTAGGGCGTGCACAAAATATAACCAGCATTCGGAGCTGGGATTACCAAAAGACAACTTCAATATATTCTGGCATTAGATGACTAATTATTAGAAGAGTAACTATTAGAATGGATGCCTATTAGAAGACTATTTTCTTAGATTAGCAATCTAAAATGGTTTTCTAATCTCACAAACATTTTAAGCACTATTCAAGTACAGGCCATTCAGATTTATTGTAACCCAACATTCTTTTATACTCTGTACCTATCAAGTCATAAAATTCTTTTACAGTTTCAATGCGTATACTATAAATATTAAAAAAGTAAATTTTGACAATAATGCATTCTAAATCAATTGGTAAGCAATCGGCAGTTTTAATTGCATTGTGGACATTATGAGCTTCACAGCCAATCCCTATTAGTTTTTGTTCCAACAACGTGCTCGGTTTTGTATAAATATTGTTTACATTTTTTCTATTTACCCCCCTTCAAGTTTCAAAAAATATACACTTACATTTAGGCATGTTTGGTATGTCTCGCAAACAAAGAAACAAAATATTACTAATAAAAAAAGCTGTTTAGATACTTAATGAGATTTATGCACTTATGTGATTATGAAAAAGGGGCGTTTTAGAGTTTATTCGGGACGATGAGACTGCTAACAGAAGAACGGGACAATCTCGTTTAAAAATGGGACGTATGGTCACATAATGGATAATATCATTCTTCGTTCGATTCTAAAGCGAAAATCTTAATCTTAAAATGTTCTACCATGGCTCATACATGTTCATACATATTCAGGAGGTTGGGTTGGGTTGGGTTGGGTTGGGTTGGGGTCCCATATTCAGGAGGTTCTCAAAGTTCGGATAGTTGATGTAAAAAAGAATTAATTATATTGGGTACATAATTTATATGTTATTTTTAATAAAATTACAGTTAACAACATGAAGAGTAAAATTTAACTTTTCATAGATTGAAACTGAAAAAATTTACAGTACCTACTGCATGATATATATTGTTTCCATATACATTAAAGAGCCGAAATTGAGAGATAGTTGTAGGAAATTTACCCCACTATAAACGGAGAATATTTTTATATATATATAGGCTACTCCATGACGACGTAGGTAGTATAGCTATGGGGTTTCTGGGACCGAGAATGTTCGATGGCATGTTGGTGGTAACTTGGATGAACAGGGAGGTTTACCACTCTTTGGCAAGGTCACCGGAAGCTGAGGAACTACCCTAATGGCTGAAGAAGTACCGTGAAGAACTACCCTAATAGCCGAAGAAGTACCCTAATGGCTGAAGAACTACCATAATGGGTGAAGAACAACCCCCGGGTAGCTGAAGAACTACCATTAGATGAAGAACTACCCTCACCTGTCCGAAGAACTATCCCTTGTCTTACCTATCCGAAGAACTACCCCTTGTCTCACCTGTCCGAAGAATTACCCCTTATCAGCTATCCGAAGAACTACCCCTGGCATAAGAACTTCCCTCACCTGGCTGAACCCCTTATCTCACCTGGGCGGCTTACCTGCCCACCCTGGCCATCTTGATGAGTCAAACCAAGGTCAAAGGTGACGTCACTTTTGACATTGTTTTTAATCTCTTATCAGTTGACCTTAGAATCCTGAAGGTAGACTTAAGACATGGACAACGCGGAGTTGATAGCATATACTGACAATCTAGCATTGTTAGCATTGGAAGAGATGGCGCCCTTAGAGGATAATATGATGCATGCCATAGAAAAGATCTTAAGAGAGATGGGGGAGATGGACCTAAAGGTAACAAGGAATAAAACCAAATTAATACTACTCCAAGGCAAGAGGAAAATAAAGGAAAAAACTTTAAGATTAGGGGAGCAACAGTTTGTAAGCTCGAACTCAGTAAAATACTTAGGAGTCTACTTAGGCATAGATACGTCAATGACCAGGCACGTGTTAGAAGTTACAAATAAGGCTACGTATATGTCTAATCTGTGAATACGTATAATGCCCAATATAGGAGACTCAACCTCAAACAAAAGGAGGTCTACTGGTTACTAATATCGGCAATACTTTACGCAGCACAAACATGGCAGAGAGCTTTAAAATACGCTAAAAATAAGAATATGCTAAATAGAAGATAGGTAATAGGAGTCATTTCGGCATATAGAACGGTGTTAGCTATTGGGATGGAGGTGATAACAAGTATAATGTCCCTGGACGTAATGGTAAAGGAAAGAGCAAGAGACAACGCTGTGGAAAAGGAAGAAAGGGAGAAGAATAGGAAAAGGGCTTTGACAGAATGGAGGAGCAGATGGGAAAATCGTACGAGGTGGACAAGGAAGATCATACCCGACATAGAGGCATGATTGCAGAGACAATGGGGTGAGACGGATTTCTACGTGATCCAGCTTTTAACGGGTCACGGAGTGTTTGGCAACTTTTTGTTAAAAATGAAGAAAGCTGAAAACGATACCTGCTGCTTCTGTGAGAAAACTGATAGCCCGGAACATACGGTATTGGAATGTAAACAATATCAGGAAGAAAGAGCTGAATGTGAAGAGAGCTGCAGGACAATGTTAAATAAGTCAAATGTGGTGCAGATTATGTTGGAAATCGAGGACAAGTGGGATGTCGTGGCAAAGATGGTAACTTAATCCTTAAAAAGAAGATAAAATAGAAAGGGAGAGAGATCAGATTTGAGTGGTACTCAAATATTTCTAGTTCTAGTGTTAGTTCTAGCATTAATGTTGGCTCTAGTTTTAGTAGTATACTGTATAGGGGTGGTTCAAATTCGAAATATGAATAGGTTATCTCGAAAACTATAACTGTTAGTTAAGAAGTAGTTTACACGTCATGATCTCTCTCTTTTTTTTAAATGCAATGCTGAAAAATTCAAATCTTGGACACTTTTTTTACGGGGAATTTGATGATGTAGTTGAAAAAATATTGTCGCTTTTAGATTTTGAGATATTATGACAATTTTCGTAAATTTAAACAGAAATAATCCCTGATTTTTAGCTTATTAAGCTATTTTTCTTTCTGATTTCAAAAATATAACTTTCGACAGGTAGGTAAGCTTTACTTTACCTTAAAATTTTCTAATAACGCCATCTAATGTTATTAAGTATTGATATTTTATTAACATAAAAAATAGTAATTTAGAATTAGAAATAGTAATCGACATTCTGAAATCCCGTTTATTCCCATTCATTTTTTCGAATTGTTTATAAATTAAATTATTTAAATTTACTTTATTATACATAATCTTATCCTAAATCCAATAAATTTTTATTAATTTTGTGATATTTGTTGATTTATAGACTTGGTAATAACCTTCGGAGATTCGCACTGATGAGTTTAGACTTTTTTTGCTATTTGGATTATACCAGCAAATTAAATTCAAGGATGTTATAATTCCAATTGTATGTATGGAGCGATTTTAATTGTGTGTATGAAGCGATGTTCCAAATTCCTCTCTGATTATCATAATGTTTTCTTTTCAAGATAATTAACAAGCGAAAACAAACCTTACCTATCTTAACGCTTTAATTGGAGCCTATTAGTATATGATGATTGATAAGTGTAAACAAAAGGGTCTCCACGTTTTAATTGGGGCACAAAAAGGCGACTTTCACGATATAATTAAAGAATAAAACAAACTAACTGTCTTTACATTATTTTCTATAACAATCCACCTGTATTCAGATTTCTTTTAATATCAAACAGTTCACGTTTTAATAAGGACACTTAGTAGTGTTTAATCTGAAATAAAGAGTAAATAATAACATGGGGAACTTCGTCTGCGTGTTTGACCAAAAACAATTTGTAAATTCACCGCAACAAAAACATTAACTGACCAAAATACGTTATCTCTTCTTAGAGTAAGAGATGAAAAAGGTCACAAAAACAATTTTAACTACATAACGAGATGAATAATAAATTTGAATGAAAGTTTCGCGGTTACTGCATTACGTGGTGTTGTATTTGGTGTTAATGATATTGTTTTAATTAATTTTAAGGTAAATCTATTATAAATCTGACTCATTTTTAAAATATTTTCATCCGGCAGAAAATGCGTAATAACAAATTGTATTTTTACTACTAAATAATCCGTTGGATATGAGATGAAACATTTAACTACTTAAGTCTATTTGCGCTAATATAAAAAGGTTAAGAAAGGTTCTTAAAATTTCGTGGCTTTTAAGAAATGTTTATTGCGATGATCACACGTCACCAACAAATTGTTTCAACGTTTCAACTCGTTTAGTTTATTAACAACTTCCTTGCTACTTTAAATGTTTAAAATTCATTCGGTTTTGTGACATTTTCCGAGAACGTTGTCTATTATAATTATTAAATTTAATTTTTATTATTTTATTATAGAAGAAAGAGAATTAAAAAAAATAATTTAATTTTTTATGCGGGGTGGAAATCTAAGAGGAAATGTCGAACTCTCGAGAGGAATTGGATATTTTCCGGCCGTTTACCCGGAAATCGTTGGAGGCAAAAAATGAAAGAAATGAAGGAAACGAGGTGAGTTTTGTTTAAAATGAAATTTTTTCTTTTATAAAATAATATTGTTAATAATTTTTATTTTATAGGAATGTTTTTCGTCTTGATTCGTCTTATTTAATAATTTTTGCACTTTTATTAAGACGATAGTATTTCATACAATGTTTCTGCCGGTTTCGGTCTCGTTTAGGCCATCTTCAGGAAATAAATTTTTAAAAAATTGTTGATCTTATTTAAAATTTGTAACTTTTTTCTTTGACGTAGAGAAGCACAAAATCATTTATGGGCATTATCTAAGAGAATCTCTCGTCCTACATCTTCTATTCTCCTTGTTCCACTTATTCTTCTTCTTTCTTTTCTTCTTCTAAGTCCTGAACCTAAGGGTAATAGGGCTACAGCCCTAGGATATCAACTCCTGGAGAACAAATTTTAAATAAGATCAACAATTTTTTAAACATTTATTTCCTGAAGATGGCCTAAATGAGACCGAAACCGGTAGAAACATTGTATGAAATACTATCGTCTTAATAAAAGTACAAAAATTATTAAATAAATATTGTTAATGATTGATTTGTTTTGAATTTTATCACGTTTTGTTATCTTCTAAACAAAAACATCGACGTTGAAATACTTAGAATTTTGAGACATCGATGTTATCTTTAAGAGTTTATAAAGTTGATATAAACATGGAAAATGATAAGAAATGATTTTTTTGCAATTAATTAATATGCTTTTTTAATAAGCTTCTTTTTTCTTCTCTCTTCACTCAGCGAAATATCCAGCCGTTTTTTTCAGTCTCTTAAAATTCTCCCGTATTTTCTTGTCTGTGTTTCAGGAGATTGAATTATATTGCATCCATTTCTTGTATGTATGTGTATCATAAGTTTCTCATTTTGTTTGTGAGCTTTATAAGATGAGTAATTGTTCTTTTTTATTTCTGCAAATTCTTTTCTTATTTATGTTAAATTTTCATTGCCTCTTTCTACTGCTTCTTGAAGCTGGTTCTTATTATCTATCACCAATTCTCATTTTATTTTGATATATTTTCTGTATGTTTTGTAGTTTTGAAGCTTGCCTTATTAAATTTTTCTTCTATTTCCTTCTTTTTGGTATTTGTTAGCAGTTAAGTTATGGTTGATAAATAGAACGAAATAAATCACGGTGGATGATGTCTTTGGTGTTGTAGAAAGTGTAGAGCAGTAGAAATTAATCAGACCCAGCTTAATCCGAGCTAAATTATTTCCAATTCAAACCAAACCAACTCAACCAAACTTTTCTCTTTGGCGTAGAGAAGAACAAAATCATTCGTGGGCATTATCTAAGAGAATCTCTCGTCATACATCTTCTATTCTCCTTGTTCCACTTATTCTTCTTCCTTTTTCTAAGTCCTGAACCTAAGGATAATAGCCATGCATTTCATCGCCTGTTTTTGCGATGAAATGGATGGTGTCCCCATGATATATGTATCCAGTGTTCCCTCTGAGGTGCGCACCCTTCTTTTGGTTTTGAAATATGAAAGAAAATGGGAGCATTTGTTTCATTCGCCCAACCCAACCATGGGGTGCTAAATATCTTAGGATCAAATGTACAGGGTTGGGTTGGGTTAGTCTCAAGACGGCTAAAGGCAAAGGTCATCAAAGCCCATCTAGTGTTACTTCTTGTTTTCAGCCCATCAATTGTAGCGTCCAACCCATCCCTGGGGCGCTGAATATCTTAGGATGATTCTGCTTCAAATGTACATGGATGCTTCGGAACTAAGACCATTAGACCAGTACAATATTATTATACTTGAGTTTTATGCATCGGGGAATATTTGACAACACAATTGGTACATATGTGATTCCCCGGTGTTTTGCATTCTATATAAAGTGACTAAGAAGTTTCACTTCATTTATTGGCCAATCTTTGTCTTCACGGTTTCAGTGTGAGTTTTGTATCTACGTAAGGAGTTTATGAGTTGAAATCAGTGTACAAAATAATGAGTCAGTTTGATAAATGAACAAGTTGAAAAACTTTTATGATGATGTGAATATTGAAGATGAACTTGAAAATGAACGAGATAACGACCTTAGAAGAAGATGAAGTAAATGAGAGTAAAGCAGTTTACGATTTCAAAGGGAAATTAAATTATTTTTATGGCAAGAATTGATGTAAGTGGTTTTCCAGAATCGATAGGAAAACATAATACATCTTCCAGGCCTAAAAACTAACGCATATATGAAACCCCCTAACAGCCCGTTAGTATGTTGGTTACTTTTGAAAGCAGATCAGATCATATCTGAAATTTTGGAACACACCAACTCGAAAATCACAGATTTAAGTGTAAATTACAATCCACTTACACCATCCAATCCAATCCAATTTAACCCAACTTATAGCAACCTAATTTCTAATAAAATTATTTTTTTAATTTTCAGACTCAAAATGAAAATGAAGCTCTTCAACCAAATGAAGCATTTGAGCAATTTTCGCGACTTCCGTTAAAGTTCCGGAAAAGTTTACCACCAAATCTCACCACAACTCCACTTGAAGAGATCGACCCATATTATAAGAACCAAAAAGTAAATAATTTAATTTAACTTAATAACTCTAAATATTAATCTTTTTTCTTCAATTTAAGACTTTTGTGGTCATCAACAACCGCAAGGATATATTCAGATTTAGCACAACTAATTCTCTCTGGCTGTTTAGCCCTTTCAACCCAATTCGTAAAGTCGCCATTAATGTTCTTGTACATCCGCTATTTTCCCTCTTCATTTTCACAACAATTTTGGTTAATTGCTTGTTTATGATGATGCCTGTTACACCCACAATCGAGTCAACTGAGTAGGATGCATTTTTATTTTCAAATTTTATTTTATAAATTTAAATTTTTAGAGTGATTTTTATCGGCATTTACACATTCGAAGCTGCAATTAAAATTGCGGCTAGAGGATTTTTTCTTGGACCGTTCACCTATCTGAGAGATCCTTGGAATTGGTTGGATTTTATGATCATACTCGTCGCGTGAGAAAATTAAAATAAATCAACCAACAAATTTTTACTAAATTTAATTTTAGTTACATCTCTTTAGGAGTAGATCTCGGAAATCCAGCAATTTTAAGAGCGTTTCGAGTTTTAAGAGCCTTAAGAACAGTCGCAATCTTTCCAGGTGCTTAAAATTAATTAATTAATTAACATTATTTGGATAATTTTTTTGGTAGGATTAAAAATTATGGCAAGCGCGGTACTCGAATCAATCAAAAATCTAAAAGACGTGATAATTTTGATGATCGCCTCATTATGCGTGTTTGCCGTTTTGGGTCTTCAAATTTATATGGGGGTGTTGACTCAAAAGTGCGTTAAAACATTTCCTTCCGATGAGTCTTGGGGGAAATTAACCGACGAGAATTGGTTCGAATTCTCCAACAACGAAAGTAATTTAAAAAAATTTAATTTAATTAATACTAATTTAATTATTTTAGCAAATTGGTACTTTGATGGGGTGGATTATGTATTATGCGGAAATTCCTCAGGTGCGGGACAATGCCCTGAGGGTTATATTTGCTTGCAAGGTTTCGGGGACAACCCCAATTACGGCTACACAAATTTCGATTCATTCGGGTGGGCTTTCCTTTCAACTTTTAGATTAATCACTCTCGATTATTGGGAAAATTTGTATCAAATGGTTTGGCTCAATTTTATGATTATTTACACCAATTAACACGATTTTTGCAGGTTATACAAACTGCGGGGCCTTGGCACATTTTATTTTTTATAGCGATAATCTTTTTCGGATCATGTTACTTAATCAACTTGATTTTAGCTAAAGTAGTAATAACTTACGATAAGTTACTAAAAAAAGAAAAAAATAACGAGGAGGAGAGCAAATCTTCATTCGAATTAAGAAACGATGTTGAGGAAGGCGTTGAGTTAAAAGATGTGGATATTGATGATGAAACAAATCAAGGGGGTAATGATTCTTTATCGAAACGAATAATAGATTATTTTTGTGATTGGAATTGTTGCGCGTGCTGGGTGCGAATGCAAAAAATCCTCTCCCCCATCATTTTTAACAAATTCTTCGAGACTTTCATCATGTTGTGTATCATTTTAAACACGCTCTTTATGGCGCTCGACCACCACGATATGAGCAAAGATTTAGAGACGATTTTAAAATTTGGAAATTATGTAATTTATTTTTAATTAATTATTTCTAATTATGACAATTTAATTTATTCAAACAGATTTTTATCGTGATATATACGATTGAGGCTATTTTAAAATTGATGGTTCTTTCGCCAAAACATTATTTTCAAAAATCATGGAACATTTTTGATTTTACCATTGTATTTTTTTCACTTATGGAATTAACGTTGGAGGGTGTACAAGGATTATCTGTATTAAGGGCGTTTCGATTGGTATGTCTTTAATAATTTATATCTTAATAACCAAATTTTTAAAAAATAACTCAAAAATGAATGTTAAAAAAAAATGATAGTTCTAGTTTTAGTTCAATGGAAAATATGCAATGTAACAATGAATAACAACTAATACTAGAATTAACATTAATGTAAAAACCGACACTACACTTAGAACTAGAAACACCCCATTCTAAGACTAGAAATAAATACAGTAATAATTAATAATAATTCTTTCAGCTTCGTATTTTACGATTAGCAAAATCTTGGCCAACTTTCAACTTGTTATTATCGATTATGGGCAAAACTATGGGTGGGATTGGGAGCTTAACTTTCATTTTGTGCATTGTTATATTTATATTTGCCGTGATGGGAATGCAATTATTCGGAATCAACTACATAGGTAAATAACTCATCCCGCTAATTCATTTTATAATGAATCGTTTTTAGATAACATTGATAGATTTCCCGACGAAGAACTTCCAAGGTGGAATTTCACAGATTTCCTCCACTCGTTTATGATCGTTTTTCGCGCGTTATGTGGGGAATGGATCGAATCGATGTGGGATTGCATGTTGGTGGGGGATATATCTTGCATTTTTTTCTTTGTGGCAACAGTAATAATCGGAAATTTTGTGGTAATAAAATCTTTGTGTTGTCAAAATTATTTTTAGAATACTTAATATATATTTTTTAGGTGATAAACCTCTTCATCGCTTTGCTCATAAGCAGCTTCAGTTCGAATTTATCAACACCAAACGATGTCGTTAATAAAATTGATGAAGCAAAATCGGGAGATTCCTCCTCTTGGAGATACAGATCTCTCCAAATAATTGAAACCAAATATTTCAAAATTTTCATCACCACCGTAATATTAATAAGCTGTTTAACATTAACGTTAGAAGACGGCCATTTGATTCAAAGGCCCATTTTGCAAATCATTTTATTTTATTTGCGCTTAATAATCACGGCTATATTTGTCGTTGAGATGTTGATGAAATGGTTGGGAGTTGGGTTAAAAAGCTATTTTACGAATCCTTGGTGTTGGGTTGATTTTATCGTCGTTATTGTCTCGTTAATCGACTTTGTGGCGTGGTTATACGGAGTTAATTTTTCCAAATTAATTCGAATGTTTAGAGCTTTATACCCACTTCGTATTATCTCTCAAATAAAACGCGTAAAAGTCGTTGTTAGCACCTTAATCAAAACGCTCCCTTCTATTTTTAGCGTTTTACTGGTGTGTTTGATGTTTTGGCTGATTTTTGCGATTATGGGAGTTCAATTATTCGCGGGGAAATATTTCAAAGTAAGAATCGATCTTGAATAAAGTAATTTTTAAGTTTTAACTTTTAGTGCGTTGACGACAATCAAGAAAAGATTCATTACGAAATAACCCCCGATTATAATTCTTGCATTACCCAAAATTACACTTGGATTAATTCTCGGATGAATTTCGACCACGTGGGGAACGCGTACCTCTCGCTTTTTCAAGTGGCGAGTTTTAAAGGATGGATTCAGATCATGAATGATGCGATTGATTCGAGAGAAGTGTTTAAACAGCCGATTAGAGAAACTAACATTTATATGTATTTGTATTTTATCTTTTTTATCCTTTTTGGAAAATTCCTCACTATGAATTTGTTTGTGGGGGTTCTGATTAATAATTACAATAAAGGAGAAAGGCCGCTTGATAAGCTAATGACTGAAAAGCAGAAAAAGTGGTGTAATGACTCGAAGATAATGGGGTTTAGGAAACCGATGAAAGCGATTCCTGCACCGGCGGTTTGTATAAAAATAATTTATACTACAAGAATTGTTTTAAAAAGGAATCGATTAAAAGGATTTTAATCAATTTATATAACCAACAAAAACGTATCATTATGATGAAATTAAAAAAAATGTGGATGGTTCATTTTTGTTAATGAAGAAGTGGTTCTTGTACCAAAATATGAATTTATTCAGAATATATTGCACTCATTGTTTCAATATTAACAGTATTATTTAAAAAATAAATTAAGTGATGATGCGTTTTTGGAAAAAAATGATAAAATTAAAGCTTAGAATCAAAAAATCTTATAATACATTAATAAGTAATTAATTTAATGTTTTTTTTGTAGTGGGGCCCCCAAAATGTTTTCTTTAAAATAGTAACAAACAAAAAGTTCGATATGATTATTTTAATATTAATTATTTCGAACATTTTAACATTAACCATCGATCATTACCAGCAAAATGAATCGTACACACAAATCCTCGATTATCTAAACTTATTTTTTATAATAACTTTTACTATTGAGTGCTTCATAAAGATTTTCGCCCTGCGTCATCATTATTTTAAAGACTCATGGAACGTGTTTGATTTTATCGTGGTCGTTTTATCCATATTGGGTAAGATTTCCCCCATTTTACAAAAAAAATTTTTAATCTTTTATTTTTTAGGTTTATTACTCTCTGATATCATCGAAAAATACTTCATCTCCTCCACCTTACTCCGAATCATCAGAATAACAAAGTTAGAGCGATTACGATGTTTAAATGGAACGAAAGGGATTCGATCCCTCCTTTCCATCCTAACTACATCCCTCCCAGCACTTTTCAACATCTCCTTGGTTTTATTCCTCATCATGTTTATCTTTGCAATCCTCGGAATGTCGCTTTTTATGTACTCTGTGCCTCACTTCCACACTTTCGGCCAATCAATGATTTTATTATTTCAATTGTGTACGTCAGCCGGATGGGACGGCACCCTTAACGAGATCATCAATGAAAAAGAGTCACCAACGGTGGCCATAATATTCTTGATATCCTTTTTGTTGATTTCGTTCTTAATCGCAATCAATATGTGCGTGGTAATAATTATGGAAAATTTCTCGCAAACGAAAAATGAAGAAATGCTTACAGATGAAGATTATGAGATGTACTTCGAAATTTGGCAACGATTTGATCCTGATGGGACATCCCACATTCGTTATGACCAACTCTCAGATTTTTTGGATGCGCTCGAGGCTCCCTTAAGAATCTCTAAGCCTAATAAAGCTAAGATAACTGAAATGGGCATTCCAATACACAAAGATGATTCGGTGTTATGCGCAAATGTTTTGTATGCGCTTAAAGATAATTTATGCAAAGGTGTTTCAAATCCAAATCAAAATTGTATTGCCACAAATGAAGGAGGATAGATTTAACACAATTTTTTATGGAATACTAACACTTATGTATAAGAAAAATTTATATTTTTTATAATTCTTGCACCAAAATAAAGCTTAAAATAACTACATTTAGAGTATTGTTCCTAACATATTGATTAAAAAATACAGATTAAAATTAATTTTGTACTGATAAAAACGGTTGTAAAGATTCCTCGCTTTTACAAGAATTAGCATCAACATTCGCATCTTCAATCACCAATTGAAGTTGATCAAAACTGCGTGTATCCACCCTAAATGAATTAATATTAACGAAACCACGCAATAATTTAGTTATAATTTAACTCACTCTTCTGCTTCAAGCACTTTTGAAAATCTTCGAACTTCTTCATTTTTCGTTTGGATGTAATCATTTTTTGAACGTGTTATATTAAAAAATGAATAGGTTTTGTTTAAAATGTAAAAGTTTGGAAATCGTTTTTTATTGTAACTTAAACTGTAAAATTGAAAAATTAATAATGATAAAAAATTCACGAAAAAGTATCTTACCAAATGCAAAATAATAAAAAGCTTATTACCGCTAATAGAGCTGATACAGAGATGGCTAATACAAGCCAATTTTGAACCCACGCTACAACTATGGCCATAATTAATTGTTAGAGGATAAACTAAAACTGATGATAAAATTTGGCGAAAAATGGTGAGAAAACGGGTTGGATGTAAAAACAAGTTTTTGTTTGGAACGAATTGCCATCTTTGAGGTAACAGAGAAAATATTTTTAAAAATGTTTTGATAAAGTTATAGGAAACTTTAGTAATATTAATATTGTTTCTTTTCACTTTTGCTGTTAGATGTTTTAGAAAAAGTTTTATTATAAAAGTTGCTTCTTAATATTAATATGGTTCCTTTCCATTTTTGTTCATGTTTCCATTGTTGTTAGATGTTTCAAAATTATAAATAAAATATTGTATTGTTATATAGATACGCAACTAAAAGTTTCTGAAATCAGTGTCAGTGTGAAATCAGTTAGATCTTATGATATAAAATTAAAACTAACATTAGACCTAGAACTGGAAAGTTTTGGCTTTATCTGTGCGTCTTCAGATTCAATATAAATACACAGGATTGCAAAATCAGTTTGAAAGGTACTCTATTTCAAAAGTTATTCATAGTACTCTATATAATAAAGTACTCTAAAAGTTAGAAAAATGTCTTCAGATGCACGACTAAATCCAACCCAACTTAAACTTGTATTTTTGAACCAGAGCCGTCCTAAGATATTCAGCGTCCAGGGATGGGTTGGACGCTAGAACTGATGGAAACTAACACTAGATCTAGAACTAGAATCCTTTGGCTTTAACCCTTTTGAGAGATATACGACTAAAACTGAATTTTTCTAGTTCTAAATCTAGAGATCTAATGATGCAAAACTAGAACTAATACTAGATCTAGAAGTGGAAAGATTCGGGTTAAAACTATAAAAACTTTAAACCCAAAACTTTCCACTTCTAGGTCTAGTGTTAGTTTAGCTTTACTTCAATTAAAATGTATAGGGTGGCCATATCAGTACTCTATTTCTGAAACTATTCATTGTAGAAGCCTTCATTTAAAACAATGTCTTCAGATGCAGTGCTAAACCCAACTCAACCCAAATCTGTATATTTGAACCAGAGCCGTCCTAAGATATTCGGCGTCAAAGGATTGGCGAATGAAACTTCATTCAATGCAAAAACAAAGGTCCGCACTTCAAAGAGGACACTGAGTACCTGTATGATGGAGACAGCATGCATTTCAATGCAAAAACAGGCGTCCTCCAGGAGTTTAGATTATTATCCCCAGTTCAACATCCGCTTTCAAAATCTTCTTAATTTTTCAACCAAATTCAGATACTGAATATCTAACATGGCTCTTTTGATTGCTTCCTGAATCTCTAAGTTCTAGAGATGTGAGATCTCGTGACCTTCGTCGCTTTTCAGACTCCTCAACTATAATGAGCACATCTGGCTTATTGTGCCAGATATATAGTGTATATATGCATATAGTGGACATTATAATTGCCCTTATTAGCCATGCACCGTGCATGCTGTGACGACGTTCTATGTTGCGGCATGACACCCGAATTTACACTTTTGCTCCATATTTCTTCTTCGGCTGCTACATTTATGACCTGTCCATTGAAATTGAGTTGGCCGCCGGAAACCTGATGTTCTTATTATGCTTCACCACCTGCTTGGAGTAGGATATACTCTTCGACCAATCTAATTTCGCCTTTCCTCGCGTAACCGCCGGATGACCTATTTGGTGTTATCCCTGTCTACAATATCGATTTTCTTGCAGAAGTGAAGTCTGCATCCTCCGGCATCCAATCTCTCATATTTTGCTCTTCATGTTCTTGAAGATACTTATTTACTCTAGATCTTCATCTACAGATACAAAATAGATATCAAGGGAACCTTTTCATCACAAAAATTGATACTACTTAGTGCCCAGAAAAAGTTTATAACCAAAATTAGAATAATTTTTATGGAATACTAAATATACAAAAATCAGCTTCAGGAGAGGAAGAAGATAATGGCGGAAGACCTGAAGTTTCCTTCCAAGCTGTAGCAAATGAATCAAAAAAAGAAAAACAGAAGAGCTTATTTTATAATTTTCTTTTGAAAAAATTACATTTGTTGCACAAATGGAACTTAGGTTGTAAGGTGAATTAGATGCAGCAGATATAATAAAGGAAATAGTTTTTTCTACTCCTAATCTTTGGCTAACACAAAAGCATGTCCATTTTTCAAACACGAAGAATTATTCTTTTTATAGAAACTAAATTAACGAAAATATCAGTATGGCATCAGAAGTGTTGCAAAAAGTCGCTATTCAAATTATGAAGGTACTTTTCCAAAAAAAGTTGCTATCCAAACAATCTGTTAGACAAAACGGTCTCTCCAAAACCTGTTGACAGCGGGGAATTGGCATAAGACATGCTCCACCATTTAATTATGTTGTGATGTGTCTTTAATCGACAGTACCCATTTGAACTCTACATTTGAACTATTCCTGGGTTTGATAGCAACGATGTTAAATAATTTCGCATATCTCATTCCAGGAGAACTGGTCTAGTTTGTTTTTAGCTCATAGTTCAATCTTGTGTTTGGCCGTGGCAAATGATACATCAACTGCTGGCTCTGATTCGACAAATACATTAACGCTGCCTTCTCGTGCTGACTCATCTGCAGCTTAATTACTTACACTACATAAGTGTTACAACATTTAAGTATATCATAAAGTACTTCATACTTGTTAATTTTGTAGATTCTTTCTAATTTCCACCAATTTTTACAACTAATAAATAAAAATATCTTTTTGACATGATTCTGTCATGATTCCGATCTAGACTTCTGAAAACTTCCGCTTCTGAAAAGATGTTAGTCCGAATTTTAATATATTTTGGTTCTTCTCTTGGATCCTCTCTGATACCACTTCATAATTCTGTTTGATCACGTTCCTGTTGCTCAATGCCTTAGTTCTTTCTTTTAGTAAAGTTTAATTCTAAACTCACCCTTTGATGCCCCTTTGATGATGGTATCGATGACAAAATCTCTTGCGGTCTTGGACGTCGTTTGGATTCTGATGCATGCCACAACGCTGTTATCTTCCTTTGCTATCTGGGCGATTTTCGAATCTGATTTGAGGCATCTAAAGATTTGAGGAATCTAAAGGATCCTTCTTTAGTTTTTTGTAATTGTATTTATATCTGTTGAGAATAACTATACCAGCGTTTTTGTCTTTAAGTTTGAGTTTCCTATTTAAGTCCTTAGCTATTTTCCAATGTTTCCGTTGTTCTTTGAAATTTATGTTGTAGTTATATTATCTTTCATATTATTTTAAAAAGGAGATGAGTTCGTTTCTTAAAGGTGTTTGATTTGTGTGGTTGCTAACGGCTACGTCAAAGTCGATGGCAGTATTTTTTAAATTAGCTTTGGAATGGAGTGCGAATTTATGTCCTTTGTTTAGAAATTGAATCACATCCTCTGTGAATTTGGTATTGGACAAATTTGTGAAAAGTTGGGCTATTCTTTGGGGTGTTGTTGTACTTCTATCAATGTGTTTGTATTTTCTGAGATTATTAACTTTTTCCTTTTGTGATTTCATTCCTAATGTAGATCCTTTTTATAACATAAAAACCGGACGTATTAATCAGCACAACTTCCGTTTCTGCATCCACATCTGTCAGTTCGTAAAAGCCCTAAATTTTTGCCTTATAAATCCCCTTTTTACTTTGATTTTGTCGCCTTTGTTTTTTGGGCCTTTCACTCTTGTACTTCATTTATTTATGGATGCTTCGACAAAGTTCTTAATGGTATTATTAATTGATAGATTGGATGTTAGTCTATGTAACGCGTCGTTCCCCATCGAATCGAACGCCTTTTTAAGGTCAAACCAGGTGGAGTACTTTTTTCTTTTTCTTTGTGTGGCGTATTGGCTATGGGTTTGTCCTCTAGTAACCCATGCAACGTTCCCCATACTCCCTGTCTCGCCAGTTGTTCTTTTGAAATTACCTCGGCCGTCCTCTCCCGAATTACGGACGCTACTACATTGATAACTACTTTATAATCAGGTTTAGGTGGAAGTACTGGTTGTACAACGTTAAGAATTAAGTAATTATTATTGGGAGTTCAGCCAACGAGGGGGAAGGAATTAAAAAACCTCTTTTAATTGGACAAAGCTTTCGATAATATATTCTTATCTTCGTCAGGGCACGTTACAAACAAAAGACCGTTAACAATTTTACAAAAAACCTAACTAAACCGACAATTTAGAGGTTAAAATGTATAAAAATACATTGTGTTATTTTGATCTGTTCCCAAATGACATCAAAAGATGGAAACAACAACTATTATTTCCGAAAAAATACTTCCAAATAGGAACAGCGTGGTTAGTGGTTCACGATCGAGTGTCGATTAAAGAAGGTTTTTTTAATTCCTTCCCCCTCGTTGGTTAAATTCCCAATAAAAATTACTTAATCTTTATAATCACTGTTCAAAAGTGAAATAAGATTTGATTTGATTGATCAGCACCATTTCTGTTTCTACATCTACATCCGTCAATTTGTATAAGCCCACAATATTTTGCCTTATAAGACTTCATATTGATAATTTGGAATGCCATCATTACCTGAAACACACAACGGTTTGGCAAATCTTAAGGCGTTCGTGAAATCTGCGGTGACTTCTGTTTCCCCTACTGGAGTCGTTGGTCTTCCTTTACTTAATACTTTGAGCCATTAACTGGAGTATTCTCTTTCTTTTGGTCTTCAAGATATAAATCTTAGAAGAACGTCGTTGGTTTGTTCAGCTCTAATTCTGTTTTAGAGATTGTTGAGCTTATCGTTCGCATTTTGGACCCTCTGGATACTGTCTCGCAAAGGGATACAGCATCCAGATTTAAACACAGGTTCTTCACTTCAATCAAAAATGAATGGAGCATGTTTAAAATCAAGAAAATTTCAATTTTTGCATCAAATCTGATTCTAAATCATATTTCAGTAAGTCCCAGATAGTATATCCCAGTAAGTCCCAGCCTGTTAAAGTATTTATTACAATTAAAACACTGAAACCTGGCTTCTTTAACTCCTAGTTTTTGAAGAATTATTTGAAATTTTCTGTGTTCATCCGTGCTTACTATCTCTCCGAAGCACCCGATCACCATTACTCCCAGCTCAACATCCGCTTTCAAATCCTTTCTTAATTCCTCGATTAAATTTAAATCTCGTGGTGCTGTAAATACATTTCGGTGATCTATGTTAGCCACCGAGTTCCTGGCATAGCGTACTCTTTTGATGGCTTCCTGAGTCTCTAAGTTCTGAAGATGTGAGATTGACACCTCCACAACCGTGACCTTCGGTCGCTTTCCAGTCTCCTCAACTATAATGAGCACCTCTAGCTTATTGTGCTGGAGCCTGTTTTCGGTGATAACCGCTTGCCCGCTACGGATCTTGATATTTTTCTGCCCCCAGAGATATTCCGTGTTGACTGCAGCTTTTCCGAAATGCAGTTGTTTATGTGTCCCTTCCGGGACCTCAGTGGATATTAGAATTGTCTTTAGCAACCAATAGGCGGCATGGTCATGTCGGGGGGTGTACGAATGTGCCGTGCATTCCGTTACGACGTGATATGCTGTATGCCTGGCATCGCACCCGTACTTGCACTTTTGTTCTATTCTCAGTGCATATATTTGCTCTTCTGCAGCTGCATTTAGGAGGGCCAATTTTGAGCTGTCCATGAAAATAGAGTTGGCCGCCGGAAACCTGATGTTTCTATTATGTTTTACCACCTCCTTGGGAGTACGAATTTATATCCTTTGTTTAGAAATTGAATCACATCCTCTGTGAATTTGGTATTGGACAAATTTGTGAAATGTTGGGCTGTTCTTTGGGGTGTTGTTGTACTTCTATCAATGTGGAGTCGTTGGTCTTCCTTTACTTAATACCTTGAGCCATTGACCGAAGGTCGGAGTGTTCTCTTTCTTTTGGTCTTCTCGGTATAAATCTTTGAAGAACGTCGTTGCTTTCTTCAGCTCTAATTCTGTTTTAGAGATTGTTGAGCTTATCGCTCGCATTTTGGACCCTCTGGATACTGTCTTGCAAAGGGATACAGCATCCAGATTTAAACACAGATTCTTCACTTCAATCAAAAATGAATGGGGCATGTTTAAAATCAAGAAATTTTCAATTTTTGCATCAAATCTGATTCTAAACCATATTTCAGCAAGTCCCAGATAGTATAGTGGTCAGTATCCCCGCCTGTCACGCGGGAGACCGGGGTTCGATTCCCCGTCTGGGAGATTCTTTTTTAACCATATTAAATAAATTTTTAATTATTAAAAGTCAAAATGACGCATTTCAAAATAAACATTTTCTACATAAATATTTACACATAAACATAATTTACACTCTCTATTAATAAATTAAAGAAAATGGTATGTTATATACAATATCGATGGAGTAAGCACAAATAAATCAGATCCAATTCACAAAATTAAAATTATTCCCCATTTTTTAGCATTAACCCCTGTAAATCCCCCTGATGGTGAGTTCCGTACAAAAACGATTTCCATTAAACAAATACAAATAATACCTTTTCGTTATTTAAGATATTTTATCAATATGTGACGATAATTATTCATTTAAATCGAGAATGACGATTAAATCGGCTAAATCTGTGGTATCCAGCAAAACAAAAATCGTCGAAGAAAATAGGACTTTGATGGTAAATTCAGATTGTCCCATTCAAATTTTGATCGACTACATCGCAACTGAAATGGGATTCGATAAAACTCGTAAAAACCAAATTAGTTAAAACGACATTTTATTAAATCAATTATTTTCTTTGAGGTAATTTCGATTTTTGTAACTCGGACGGCGATCTCGTAGGAATTAATGATCTTCAAAAATGGGAGAATGCAAAATATGTGATGCCCCCTGATAAAACATACGTAATTGTTTTTACTTCACGTAAACACTCTTTTTTAATATGGATTAAGTTAATTATTTTATTTTATTAATTTCTCTTTTTGTAGGCAACTCATTTCATGATTATATCGATTTCGATATCTTTTTAAAAAAGGATACCGACATTTACAACGAATACAGTAGGAAGTTGAGGAAATATCTTGTGATTGATCGGCTTCAATCTAAAACTAGGAGTGCTCCATCGAAATTTCTCAACTTTTCTACGAGTCAAACTGCAGGGAGGTCTTTTAGCGCAAAAAATTTTAAGTAAACTATACTTTTACAATGATTATACAAATATTTTTTTATCATTAAATAAAAAGCTTATTTAAATTTTAAGCTACCATTTTTAACGTAAAAAAAGGATCTTACCGTGTAATCAATCTTCTGAAGGGTTCGCCATCAAAAGAGTTCCAATTAATCTTCAATATTTTTTCATCTTCGATCTTATTTTTCATCTTCGATTTAATCATCTTCGTATTTTACTTTGTTGTAGTCTAAGAAGTTTGTGTCTTGTTCTTCGCAGCGAATATATTTTTTAATTCGAATCTATTAAATTAACCATAAAGAAATAAAAATATAAGTTTGTGTAGATCTAGTACTATACTAGTATATATTTTGTAACCAGTCAGAAAAAAATAGGTATCTATTAAATTCGGGGAAGCACAGAAATATTTTGAGAGTGGGGACAACGGATTCGGTGAGAAGTGTAAGCGTTGGGAGGTGGAAGAAGTAGAGAGTTGGGGAAGGTGAAAGAAAGAAATAAGGGAACTAGAGTGGCGACGGGGAGGAGGAAAAGGGTGTATTTGGAAAAGAAAAAGGAAATTAAAATGTATCAATCAACAAGCAAATTAATGTAAGTTCCATATATTTTGTTTTCTTTGATTATATCTGTGCGGTTGAAAAACGAGTAAATTAAAGTAGTATCAATAATTCAGTAAGTTTTATTTATTTTAACATTCACTGCCTGGTCCTCTCCACCACTGTTTTCGACACAATTAACCACGTTACGAGGCTCCTATAAAGAGTGGACCCGAGGAGAATACTCTTCTCCGAGAATATACTCAGGGGCCTTTTTACCACCTCACGCTCGGGGGTGGTAACAATTTTAATAGAGATAGGACTAAACCTAAATGCTTTACGTTCTAGGTCTAGTATTGATACTAGACTTAGAACTAGAAACATTAGAGTTCAGCTGTCTAAAGAGTCGTATGGCTAAATCCTAATGTTTTAAGGTCTACTGTTAATACTAAACACCTTACTCTCGCGACTAAAGAATTGAATAAATTATCTAACAGATTTGGAAAAGACCTAAGACATATATAACTCTTTAATCAAGGAAGTATCAGTAGATTTTATGCCCGAAGAATAGATCAAGAAGGAACAAGATTGCGACGATGGACTACAATGTGTAAAAGAATACATTAAAAATGGATGGCCTAAAAAGAACAAAGTGAACGACTTAGCAAAAGAATACATCAAATTTGCGAATGAGTTAAAAACGGTGGATACTACACTTACATACCAAGACCGTATAGTAATACCCAGAGAAGCAATCTAATCCACGAAGGACATCAAGGTGTTAATACAGTATGGTGGCCAGGTATACGAAGAAACATAATTAGTACTGTTGAAAACCGTGATAAAACCATGGGAAGTCATTGGAGCAGATTTAGCAACATATAAAAATAGCACTTATCTTGTGGTTCAGGATTATTATTCTAAGTACCCCGAGATGCGTAAACTAAGAACAATAACAAGTCAGGAAGTTATTAAAAACTTTGAGGACATTATGTCACATCATGGTGTACCGATTGAGCTAAGAACTGCTAGGAACTTGAGCTACGAATTTAGAAGATTTGCAAAGAACTATGGGTTCAAATGGACAAGTAGTAGTCCTGAATAGCAACAAGTTAACTATCAGGCAGAAAGTGTAGTTAAATTGACTAAAAAATATTGAAAATAAACGACGACACATACAAAGCATTATTCATATATCGCAATACACCGTTAAAATGGGGAGCATCACCAGCTCAACTCATGTATGGTAGATCACTGCGCGATCCACTGCCAAGAATTGAAGCCTAACTAAATTAAAACCTAAACTACCAAATCATACCATCATTAGAGAGAAACTAAAAATAGAAAAGGAAGAACAAAAAAAGAATTACGACAAACGTCACCGAGTTCTAACGAACATAAATCTCGAACCAGGCAATCGATTATGGATTATAGATAAGAAACGGGAATGTATAATAAAGGAAATAGCTGACGAATCAAGGTCTTACATTGTGGAAACGGAAAAAGAAGATTTGAAAATAGATCCGAGCGAACCTCGAAGTTTGGAAGAACTCAAAACCAGGTCACAGATAAATGAAGAACCACGGAGAAGCGGGCGTGAAGGAAGAGCTTCATTAAAACTAAAAGACTTTGTTAAATAAACTTTATTGTGGGCTTTAGAAAGGGGGATGTAGCCAATATTTATATATCAAAGGTTGTCTAGGTTTGTACGCAATCATACTGCGCATTACGTCACAAGAGGAAAATTTCGGGAATTAATTCAAAGTTTTAAGATGAAGTAACTAAATTGTAGAAATTATATTTTGAAACATCTAAATTAACATTTAAACTAGTTCCAATTCTCCAAACGTCGAGTTTTGGACACTTACAAACTTGAATACACTTCAATTCTCACAAAATATAAAAATGATATCCGCGAATTCGTAGTTGCGCAGGCTCAATCTACCTCGATCCTCTTGTTACGTCATGAAATACGCCCGCTCTTGCCCCTCGCCAACATAAAAAAATCAAACTATTGCAACATAGGATCTTGGACAACCTTTAATATATAAACCTTGGGATGTAGCGGGGCCATGTTAGGCAGCCAATAATACATTATGTGTGGCGTAATATAGGATACGAGTTGTAACAAGTATTTAATAAAGAAGTGTTGCTCAGAGAACCAACACGTACTGAGGTTTAAATTACGAAACAAAGGGTATACGGCGTTCAAAAATTTCGTTTTCACACCATCGACAGGTTCTCATTACCAAATGTTCATACCATCGAGAGTCTACTGTATTCCAATCAATTAATTGTTTACCTCATTATTTCCTCATAAATAATTTTATTTAAAAATAAAGTGAATAATTTTTAACCCCAGTTAAAATGAGTACAAAACGAAAGAGTTATTCCGTTGAGTACAAAAAGGGGATCGTGGAAGACTCTAGGGGAGTAAATCTTGTAGCATTTTGTCAAGAGAAGATGCTGGATCTCCGTATGTTTCGTAAATGGCAGACTACGATTACCTGTGTCAACTGGTGGACCAAGGAAATGAGAAAAAACGCAGAGTTGGATCAGATTGGCAGCCGTTATTTTCTGAGTTGGAAGATTGAATTGTTGAGAGCAATGGCTTTGGTTATGCGCAGGGATGATATTCAAAAATTTGATTTTGAAACAGCAATTGAATTTGATATATCCACAGAAGAATTTAAAGCATCGTCACACTGATTGGACAACTTCCTTAAACTGTCTGTAAGAAGATCAAGACAATGAAATTGTTAAACGTGCTTTTAACTTTTTATTGATGGCATCAATTTTTCGGAATATCAATTCTCCAACATGATCGTTATGGATAAGACCATGGTATTGCTAGGGCAAAAAGTTCAAACGACAGTTCACCACAAGGCTACTTCGTCAATTTACGTTCCTTCTACTGGTTACGATAGTGCACGTGTACCTGTATTTTTTGGCAAGAAAGTATCGCCATTTTTTTATCATTAAAAGTAAAAAAGACTTGATTCAACGTGTTTCACGAATCTATGTTATTGAAAGTGAAAAAGCCTGCCACAACTATTGAGAGATCAGAATAGAGGTTTACTAGTATGGGATTTAGCCAGTACTCACAGCGCTAAACACATAGAAAACTTTCTTACTGAGAGGAAGATTGATTAAATAATGATTCCGGCAGGAATAATCTCCTTCAGACACTTGACAATGCAATAAACAAGCAATTCAAGGATCATTTGCGGATGGAATTCAATGAATATATTGAAAACAAAATGGTGAGAAATCAATTTGACTTATAATTAGATAAGAAGTGTTCATTTAACGATAGCTATATCATAAAACATGAGAGATTCGGACCAATGATTCAACAGGAAATGGATTTGGAAGAAAATCAGATTATAATTCAGATTCTTATTTATGACGATGTTCCAGAAGAAGATGACATGACTGTAATTGAATAAAGTTAAATTCTGTGTATGTATTCTGCGTCTAAGTCGTTTTAACACGTTGAGTGCCATATGAGATCGCGTTGGTCTCATGTTGTATTGGAACGTAAAGACTGCGCGAGTCCACCCTGGTCTCATATTAAACAATTTTACATTTGGCCGTGTGTGACCACGGTGGTATCACGTAATGCATTGAAATAGATGTGGTAGCAGAGTAGACGGCCAGAAGAAACGATTTATGTCATTGGCCTGTTATTGTGAGACCAATATGTCACCACGTGGCATAGGGAACTGTAATATGTAAATAATGCAATAAAGTTAGAAAAAAACAAATAGAAATATAAAAATAAATAGATCTATCTAGTCTATCTATTTATTTTACCTTTTATAATAATACAAAAAAATATATAATTCTTAATTCATTAATACAACATAGATATAATCCATAAGAAAACATAAATATCATTCGAAAACATGGATATAAATCTTAAAAAACACAGAAAATATGGTGTGTGTGTATACTAAATTTTAGAAGCTGTATGTGCTTCAAAAAAACAGTTCAAACAAAAATATTGATCGCAAGCACTACATTTCAACGTGGTTTGGGGAGTTTTCCTCGATGCTTGTTCTCTTCCAGATTCGTTTGAAATTTTCTTGTAGCATATTACACACCGACGTCTTTTAGAATGACCAACATCTTCTAATTTATGCTCTATTTCGGTCATGTTTTCAGATATTTCTTCCTGTCTCGCTGTTTTCAACAGACCACTTACGACTTCTTCTTTGAACGCAGTTATTGATATTTTATTATTGGTTATTTCTTTATACGCAATGTAGGCATTTACTATTGCACTTCCAGTTAATAACTCGAACGCCAATTTCCTATACCATTTCATACTACGGCGAAGGCAGGTATTATAAGATTTTAACTGATCAGATATATCAATATATAATAATAATAATATTTATTTGAAAAGACACAATTACAGAATATTATAATACAAAACTTCGAATACTATTACTAGCAAAGAAAACAACCGATACTGTATCCTTCCATAGGGGATTGAGTCAGCGCACCAGGTCAAACCAGGAATAACTGTTTTTCATCAACCCCAAAATAACAAAATTAAGAATTAATTTATAATAATAATAACAATGACATTGATCTAAGAAGACTTACGAGACGAAAGAGAAGAGAAAAGAAAGAGAAAAAAAGAAAAACAACAAAAAGGAAGGAAAGCAACATAAGAGAAACATGTACAAGAAAAGAAGGAAAGAGAAAGAAAGAAAACAAAAAGAACAAAAAAAAAGATAAGAGTCTATTGGCGCTGCTGCTGAAGCAAATGAGATCTGTAACACAGAATAACCAGAAAGGACAAAGAGGCTCTCCCGCCAAAACTCATTTTTATGCGCATGTGCTGGTCCGCCATATCGTTGGAGTTTATTTACATCCCCGTTACCACGTACGTTTGTTGAAATTATTTGATTGCGAAAGTTTTTCTTCTAGTTATACCATAGTTATTTAGTATATTATTCTATTTTTTCTAATATTTTAAAGTAGTATTGGTTTTTTTATCTTTTAGCGTAGTTTATTTTTCAATTTTTTAATAATAGTTTTTTAGTAGTTACTATTTTAATTAATTCATTAAGCTAATTTATCAGATTAAGATTATTTTATACCATAACGTTTCACAATCGGAATATGAAAAAAGCGCCCAGTGCAAAATTTTAAATTGTAAATAATTTATAAAATAAAAATTTTTTATATTTTTAATTAACAATATACTGTACTAAATGAATTTTATATAATGTATTCAATTTTCATAACAATAACCATAATTATATCTTCAATAGAATTTAGTAAAAGTAAATTTCAAAATCACTTTAGTGGACACTCTCCTACAATAGAGGAGTACTTTACGTTTAAAATTGGCGCCTACACGCCAACGCTATGGCCGAAGGTCAAACAAAATAGCTGGTGCAACATCAAAGGCACCGCCGGTTTTGTCCTTTCTGGTTATTCTGTGTCTGTAAGCTGATCTAAAGGATTGCTCACTCCGCTGCTTAATTTGCTCTGGGATGCTGTTGAAAACTTTGCAAACAGAATACGAAAAGGACCTTTTGAAAATTTCAGTACGGTGAGCTGGTATCGTAAGCGTGAAACGATGACGAATGTTCAAATTATGAACATCACAGCGAAAGCAAATTTTGTTCCATAAATAAGGAGGGGTTTTATATAAAATGACTCGGTGAAAGAGACAAGCAGCGTGTAGAGACCTCCGATTCGCCATATTAAGCCAGTTGACCCGACCTTGAGCACTCGAGACATGATCTCTCCTTCTCAAACCAAAAATGAAACGCAAGCAAGCGTTTTGAACACGTTGAATACGAGTGGAAGTAAAGTTATCTATACAAGAGCCGTATAAGACATCACCGAAATTAAAGAGAGACAAAACCAAAGATTCACATAACTGTATTTTTAAACGTAAATTAAGTAAGCAACGATTACTGTAAAGTAGTCGAAGGGTAGAGTAAGCACTACGAATAAGGTTTGAAACATGAGATCGAAATCTAAAAGAAGAATCTATAACAATACCTAGATTCCTAGCCTCTTCAGTAAAGTTAAGTGAAACATCACCAATCTTAATAGATAGAGACTTTCGCATAAAATCACGGAAGGATGGACACCCAAACAGCATAACGGAGGATTTCTTAGCATTAATATTTAAACATAGCTGAGCAACGCAAAGTTGATCCGGAGTAAAAGAAAAATACAGTTGCGTGTCGTCGGCGTACATATGCACAGAGCAGTGCCTCAGAACATCAGTTAGATTAAAAGTATAAATTAAATAAAGTAAAGGACCAAGAACCGATCCCTGAGGCACCCCAGACGTAACGGATGCTTCCACTGATTGCAGGCCATTGAGTGTGACAATCTGCTTGCGATTACATAAATAGTGCTTAAAAATATATGATTATAAATATATATAAATATATATATAAATATATGATTTATATTTATTGTATTTAACCACATTTTTGGGCTTTTGTATTTCTTTACCTCTTTTGATTAAAGTAACCATTTCATTTCCATATCTAGTGCTCAATACTAATACGTCCCTTTTATCTCTCCATTTTTCAACTACTATTCCTTGCTTACATTCTTCAGCTATTACTTCTCCAACTTTCAACTTTTTATCTACAACCCTTTTGGGGTTATATTTTCTATTAGATCGTAATGTTCCAATAAGATGTGTTTTTCTATGTAATAGTGCATTAGCTAAACTCACTGATGTGTAATAGTTACAAAGTACGTCCGCTGTCTAAAAGATTTGTCATCAAATCCATTACAACTTTTGTAGGCACTGACACATGACCATCCTTCGATTTGCCGCAGTATACTTGGAAATCATATGTGTACCCATCTTTTAGGCACAGCTTAAATAATTTCATTCCGAACTTATGTCGCTTATTGGATATATATTGACGAAATTTCAGTCTTCCTCTAAAAGGTACAAGAGTCTCATCTATACAAACGTACTCGGAGGGTGTCATTTGGCACTGAAATGATGTCCGAAGCTTGTTCACAAGTGGTGTTATCTTGTGTAATTTATCATCACTAATTTTCTCATTATTACTAAAATGTATCATTTTCAGAAGTAACTGAAAACGATTTCTGGACATTACACTTGGGATTGCATTTTTGTACAATCGTTTCGTTGACCAGTATGAAGAAAGTTCTGGGAAAGAACACAACCCCCATCCACAAAATAATACCAATGAAATGTTCTATTTCTGTAGGGTCTGTGGGAGTCCATTTCAGAATACGTGCGTTTGGTAGAATATTACTTCGTTTACACTGTTCAGCGTATCTGTTTGTTTCTTCTACCTAAAATATATATTATTATTATGTTATTTTAATAGAAGATTTTTTGACTCACGATTAAGTTTATGATGTTGTCATTCACAAAAACTTTGAAAAAATCATATGGCAGTTTGTCGTATTGCTCATACAGAGCAATACTAAAACCAGAGTTTGGGAAACTAAACTGTAAGTTTTTTAGATTTTTCCCAGTTGCATGAGCCCACTCAAACTCATTACTCTGGCTATTTGCTTCTTTTTCAATATCATTATTATTTTCTTCATCACCCAAGTCGTCATAACGCATGTTTCTTATAACTTCTTCTATTATTTCATCCGTGTAATTGGGGCTTTCTATAATTTTTTGTGAGGTAGACGGTTCTGTTTTTTGCGAAGATGGTGTACAATTATTTATTTTTGAACCGTTTAGATTTAGACCGATAATCGTCCTCGGATTCA
Source organism: Onthophagus sagittarius (assembly GCA_036711965.1). Taxonomy (NCBI): domain Eukaryota; kingdom Metazoa; phylum Arthropoda; class Insecta; order Coleoptera; family Scarabaeidae; genus Onthophagus; species Onthophagus sagittarius. The sequence continues at coordinate 15,238,034 of JASERS010000010.1, read as the reverse complement.
GAACTCTCTGTAACCGGTTCGTATATTTCGTCGCCGTCAAAAATATTTGTCTCACTTTCTTCATCAGAAAGCAACTCTTTCCATAATTTCTTCAAACGTGCTTGTTCTTTTTCGTATGACATATTCACATTCACAATTACACTCACAACATCCAAACAAAGACTGCGAAAAGTAATACTCGATCGCCGTAAGCACGTGTATGAGAGATTTTACAAGTTCAGACAGGAATTACGTGATGACACATTGGAATCACATGGCTACTCGAGATGCACGCGTCTATTTATTGTAGGCCGCGCGAGACCAACGTGTCACCATAAAATAAAAGTTTAAAATAAATATCAAAAAAAAAATTATAATAATAATTTATGTTAATTCCTGAATCTGTAGAGCAATAATTACAAGATTCTAAAATAAAAAACTATTGGCCAGTGGGACCCCATTTGTCGAATATATGGTGGCATTCAACGTGTTAAGTCTAGTGTTAGTTTTGAATCTAAGTTGGGTTGGATTCCGTCTTAAGAGAGATACGATTTAACCTAAATGCTTTACGTTCTAGGTTTAGTATCAACACTAAACTTAGAACTAGAAACATTAGGGTTTAGCTGTCTAAAGAGACGTATGGCTAACGTGACCATTTATTTTTTAACTCAAAACGGGACATTGGTTTATTTAGATTAATTAACAAGTAGTAAATAAAAAGCACTATTTTAAAGTTATTTATTCAGAAAAAGTCAGTTAGGTTAAAAGCTACGAATTAAAAAATATATATACCCCAAACGTTTACTTATATTTATCAGAAGAACAAATTTGCTTTAATACAGCTGGTGATGATTTTAAGTAAGAATGAAACTCTTGGCACGTTTTCTTTATATTCACCTTAATTGTCAACATCGCCTTTAGAACTGAAATTTGTAACTGGGTCTTCTCAGAGGGCCACAATTTGTTCATCATAGAAAATACTCTTTCTACTGGAGCATTTGTAGCAGGCAAACATAAAACATATTCAATTAAAAGAGAAAAATGTTTATGCTGAAGATTGTTAGCTTGAAAGTGTTTGAATACTTTCACCCAACGAGTTTCCGTGGAAACATTTAGGTTATTCCATTCGGTTACTTTGTGCGATGTAATGTAGTTACAAATTAACGAAAATTCGTCAAAAACTTCTGCATCTTTATTACAGTCAATATATTCCTTTTGAATTAACACATCCAGAGATTTTTGAACGTCTGTCCATAAGGGGACCTTTTTTAAATCTGTCCAATAAAATATCTCCATTTCTTTGGTAAGAAAGCAAGTCCACTGCTCCAGATATTCACGGCTTGTTTGATAAAATTCTGTAACCACCCTATTCACAAACTCTTCATCTATGTCAGAAACATTATCTTTCGATTTCACTATTAATTGACGGACCATAAATGGAAGAAACTGATTGGTCTGCTTCTGAGTCAAATTGTCTTTTAGTTGATTGATTTCTTTTGCAGCTTCAATTGCCGATACAGTCTGACCTTCCAGTTTCAATACAGCTTGATGAAAACTTGCTGACTGAGCGTGTAAAAAATAAAGCCACAATTCGGATGTGGGATCTTCAAAAAAGTTTTTTAGTAACAAGGGACATTTTTCAATACTCAAAAAGTAGTTTTTTAGTGGCTGATACATTTTTAAAACTCTTTCCAAGGCAGGCATAAGAGCAAGCCATCTAGTTTTGCTGTAGCCGAGCATTTGTTGATACTCCGTTTCAGTTTCGGCGCAAAACTCCTTTAGAGCTTCAACTCGAATCGTGTAAATATAAAAAAACGAATATATCTTCACAATAATGCTTTCGTAATCTAAGGGTAGCCTGTCTGCAGCAGATTTTATTGCATTGTGAATTACATGGGCTCCACATCCAATACCTATTAATGCGTTTTTCAGTGATGACTGTAATTTCGTTAACACATTGTTAGTTCCACGCCTAGCCGCACCTCCGAAATTGACGTTGGCATTGTCTCCGCAAAATGCCACGACTTTTGCTGTTAAATTATTATATGTCAACACTTGGTTTAAATAATCGACAATGATGTCAGAAGTCTCGCCTGGTTGGTCTTGGAGATCTAAAATTTTTACTTGCACACCTACGTAAGGTTGAAAAAAGCGCACTAGAATAGGGTATATTTTCTTGTTACCGTGGTTTGAAGCGTCGTTTAGTATTGTAATACAATTGGACTTATCAAGATCATCTTTTAATTCTTTCATTACTGTAGGCGCCAAAACATTTACTACAATAGCTTCTGATTTCGTACGCGCGCATGTAAATTTGGGTTCAAAACATGATTGAATTAATTTTGACGCACAATCATTAGAGCGAAAACTGTGGTTTTCTTGTATCGTGTGATAAGCCCAGACGCCTTCTGCCGCGGCGATATCCATATCCTTTAAAGTTGGTGCGGCCGATTTCTTGAAAAAGGTTAACATCGAAGAACTCGAAGCAGCGGCACGATCGGCATTTTTATGTTTTTCAGACTTTAAATGCTGTTCAATATCACTCCCACCACCATGGGAAACACTAAATTCTGTACGACACTTTTCACATCTGACATCTGAGGAAGTATTTATTTGCTTGATAAACGGATATTTTGCTTGTAAGTTAATATTGAACGTACACTTGCGTTTTGGCATTTTAAGTTATGATTCCAAAACAAAAGAAGTTTAAGTTATTTGCTTGGTAAACGAGCATCAAACAACAACAAAAAATATATCGAAAACTGGGCGCACGAAAAATCTATGAAACAATTAGTCCAAATTAATCAACAAAGCGCGAGCGATGACGTCTCGCATACCGATCGCGTCCGCCCAACTCGGCTATAGTCTGTACCACGAGAAACGATAGTGACTCATCGCCTAAAAGTAGAGGCAACAGACAAACTCGTAAGCAACCATTTCACTCTAACAAACGTCAACGTACGGCCCTAATACCAAGTCACTATCGTTTCTCGTGGTACAGACTATACTAAAATTTTTACGCGGTTTTAGAAAACGGGACAATTTTGCGTCCCAGGGATCATTTCGGGGACACCGGGACTCGTAACTCTAAAAAGGGACAGTCCCGTTCAAAACGGGACGTATGGTCACGTTACGTATGGCTAAATCCTAATGTTTCAAGGTCTAGTGTTAATACTAAAGCTAGGTTGTAGGTCTAGTATTAATTATACTTTTAGTTCTAGAAGAACTTACAACAATCAAGCACTGAATGGCAAATGAAACTAGAATTAACACTAGATCTAGTACTAGAAAGTCTTCAGACGGACGGCTAAACCTAAATCTTTCTGGTACTAGGCAGTTGTAATTTTAGTTCAATACAAGTATACAACAATTTAATATTATAACAACTAAAAATAGTGCTAACACTAACGCCAGAACTAATACTAGACCTAGAAGGAACAAAATTTATGTTATGCATACCTCCATTTTCCAATTTTTCAAGAAAGTCTCTTGACAATAAATACCCGGGTATTTAGCAACACTGGTTCTTCGTAGCTGTTTATAAATAAGATTTAGCCCATTTCTTCATTGCGTATTGAAGATATTTCGTCCTTTTTTTCTTCAGAACTTATTCATTGAACGAATGCGATTTAAATATGACATTTGACATTATAATGTCGGTAAAATCGTTGCCTTTAGTACTTAAGAAAAAAACTAACTAATAGCACAGAATATCTAATAATTATTATAACAAATTGTTAATATAATTATTAATACTATTTATTCGATATTCTGTGGTTGTAGTTATTTATAATTCGTTTTTTATATAATACATGAGAAATCGGTGTAAATTTAGTAGAATTAACAGGGAATTTTGTTTTATCATATTTTGAAAATGTGACATTGACGTTTGTTTTCTTCAAAAAATCAAAAATAATGAAATTAAAAAAATAATAAAAACCTTCATATTCATACGGATCATACTTCCTTTAAAGCTTTAAAGATCTTCCCCCATGATAAAGTTCGAAGACTTTGGTTCGGAAGGTAATAACTCAAAATTCAGTACCTAATGAGTAGAGAAGATAAAACATGTATTGGAAGTATTACTATATATTTAGCTAGATAAATATGCAAGTTCTTCACACAAATCAGGAAAACAATATAAATTTTAAATGTCCGTGATAATACAAAGGGAAATTCGAAAAATTTACCTTGAAAAGTTAAACATTGTGGATTGAAAAGTGTTTTGATGTCAATAAAATTGACCTTTGACTGTTTAACCTGTTTTTTTGATTAAAAATAACCTTCTTATCAATACAAACAACTCCTGATAAATAATTTTTGCTTAATAATCTAGAGAAGAGACAATCTTTAATTTTCTTAAACAACATAACCTAAAACTGTAAAAAAAAAAATAATTCTAAGATAATGTGTAAGTTTTTATATAAACTCATAAAATAATCGTTTAATTATGCTATTCTATATAAATACGTTTATTATTAACAAATTAAAAAAGATTTAAATAATTATCATCAAAACATAACCTCAACCTTAACCTCAAAATAATATGTAAGATTAAATTAACTTAAAAAATGTTGTTACAAAGACTATTAAGACTAAATAAAATAAATCTAAGAAGATTTTGCGACCAAAAAAGTATAAATCAATTCGATTAATTCAATTTATTAAAATTATCTTTTTTTAGCGGAAACCGTTTTAGTAAAAAAAGAAGGCCCCATAACAACAATAGGAATAAACCGACCAGAAAAACGAAATTGCGTCAATCTCGCCACAGCGGCTCTCCTAAAAAAAGCAATAGAATCCTTCGAAAATGACCCCACTTCTTACGTTGGTGTCCTTTATGGAGTTGGAGGAAATTTTTGCGCCGGTTATGACCTCCAAGAATTATCGACAATGGGCGAAAACGAAGTAACGGTTTTACCAACGGATGGAACGGTTGGGCCAACGTTACGATTTATCAAAAAACCTTTAATAGCCGCTATTAGTGGGTACGCCGTAGCTGGGGGGTTGGAGTTAGCCATGCTATGCGATATGAGAGTTGTTGAGGAATCGGCGATTATGGGGGTGTTTTGTAGGAGGTTTGGGGTGCCTTTAATCGACGGGGGAACCGTCCGATTACAAGCTGCAATCGGGTTATCGAGAGCTTTGGATATGATTTTGACCGGGAGAGGAATTGGGGCGAAAGAAGCTTTAGAATGGGGGTTAGCTAATCGAATTGTTGCTACAGGAACAGGTTTGATTACAAATAATTTAATTTAATAAAAAAATTATTTATTTATTTTTAGGTTATGGCCAAGCGTTAAGTTTAGCAAACTCTTTAGTTAAATTTCCTCAATTTTGCATGAACACCGATAGGAAATCCGCGTATAACGCAGCTTACGCAACGAAATATCAAGAATTGTTGGATTACGAGAGAGATCATGGTTTTAATGTTATCGCACAAGAATCCGTTGAAGGGGCCCAACGATTTATGTCAGGAATTGGAAGGCATGGAACGACTCATAACTTAACTGAGAAGAAATTACCCGATTGGGAAATTGAGGAGAATAAAATTGCGCAAAATCTCGATAAAAAAAGTAAATTATAAAAAAAATTTATTATTAATAAACACAAATTTATTCAATCTCAGAAACGACGTGTTTTTTACGTTCTGGAACGTAGGGAACTTTGCCTTTCTTCGAATGAGCCCTACGATTCCCTTCTTTTCTTTTAACTTTATCTTTAATCGTTCTCATTTCTTGTTGGGCGTTGTAAATGTGTTTCGGGACGTGACGATGACGTTTTATCCTTCTGATTTGGGGGTGACTCGCGAATTTCTCCTTTAAAGTTTCGCTATAATTCAAAGCCCTTTTTTCCCTTGGTTTTAACTAGAAATTATCAGAATTAAAATTAAACGAGATGGTCTTAATGAATCCTGAGAAGGCGGGATTGAAGGTTGAGTTTGATAGGGAAAGATGTAATAATGAGGAGAGATCACAGACGAATGCTAAGATTAATAAAGTAGGGGAAGACTTAAACGAATCTGTAAAGTATCCTATTTCGATTTAAATTAAATTAAAACGATTTAAATATCAAAATTAATTGATAAATCGAATTTATTAAAAAAATAATTACCGGTCCCAATTTCTCCGAAGCTTTAGCTTTCCAAATACGAATATTCATCTCATCGGACCCACTCAACACAAACTTGTTATCCAACGTCCATTGAACGCTTGTTAATCTTTGCATGCGTTTCGTGTGATAAACATCCCTCGAGTGTCCTTTATCAGCCTCAAAAATTCGAATGGTTTTATCATAACTCCCAGTAACAAATTCTTTTCCTGTTGGTGAGTAATCAACGTCAATTACAGCAGAAACGTGATCCATATGAATGTTTATTGGCTGTTTTAGATTTCTCGTGTCAAAAGTGTATAAACTAAAAATTAAATTAAATTGTTTTCATTAAATAATTATGTGTAACTTGAAAATAAATTAATTACTTATAATCTTCATTAGCACAAGTAAAAATATAAGCCTCCATTGGATTCCAAGCGACTTTATTTGTGCGTAACTTCAAAATCACCTTCCTCATAACCCCACTCTCCCTTGTATCATACAAAATCACACTCCGATCGCTTGCACAAGCAGATAAAACGTTCGTTTCAACAGGACTAAACGCAACATGATGCAAACTATCAACGCCCCATTTAAACGTTTTAACAGCCTCGTTACGGGTTTCCTCCCATAATTGGCAAATTTCCCCACAAGTCGCGAATTTAGCTTCTTTATAATGCCTCGCAATACTCGTTAAAACGTACTTATTAATAATTGTATTAACAGGTAAATTTTTATCAAAATCATGGGAGAGATCGGGGTTCCAAAATTTAATCATTTTATCATCACCAATACTTAAAAACAAATCCCCACTACAAGTATAAGTAAGATCACGAATCACGCCTTCGTGAGCGACGAAATTGCGCAGACAAAGCCTTTGGGCTAAGTCCCAAATTCTCACTTCACCGTCATAAGCGCCCGAGATTAAAAACGAAAGTCGTTTTGTGTGTTTTGCTAGTGAGGAAATTGCGTCTCTGTGGCCGTCTAAACTTCCTACGAACGGTTTTGCGAAAACTCGTTCTAATTTAACGGCGTTTAAGGCCCGGACGTATTCTCTGACTGCTTCGAAGTGGTGCAAGTTTGGATCATAATTTCTAGGGGCTACAAAAGAGAACATTAATACATAAAAAGATGGGTAAATTAATTTACCTTTGTGAATATCCTTTTTCGTTTCGCGTAAATATTCGTCGGGGTTTCGACTAATTACTTTAACTTTCATTGTTAATTAAACACACGTTTTAGGAATCTAACCTCAAAATAATATGTCAAAACAATTTAACCTAAAAATTTAATTGTTTATGAATTGATGATGAATTAATTAATTAATTTAATTAATTAAAGGTTTTATATTGATAAAAAATTTAGTTTAAGTTTTATTTTTTGAGGATTTATTTTATTAAATTTATTTATTTAAAACAATATTTTTTGTTGGTAAATATTACCGGTAGATGGAGCTGCTCTATCTGTCACTTTTCGCTGTCAAAATCAATGTTATTCATGTTATTTAACATATTTAATAAATTAATTCCGTTTTAATATGGAAAATTGGGTTAATAAAGATGAGGAAGATGTAAAACCGATATTTGAAATCTCCGATAACGATTCACTATCAAATTATAACAGTAAGAAATGGTTACCGGAAGTTTTGCAAGATGGTTCAAGAAAAAGTGCCTTCCAACCCTACAAAAATATCGGTTCGGTGTTAACAAACCTCCAAAGGGGGAACGTACCAGCTGAAACACCCATTCCCCAACCGACGGATATAAATTTTCACACACGAGCAGGACAAGGTGAAATCACCCAACAAGACATCGACAGTGAACAATCTGTCGATATTTGCGATTCAAACGGTTTAACAGCGCTGCATTGGGCGTCAGCTTATGGACAGCTCCCCACAGTACAATTACTACTTAATAATAAAGCTGAGGTAGATAGAAAAGGACCCAAAGGTGAAACTGCCTTATTATTAGCCGCGGAAGGTGGACACATCGATATAATTAGGTTATTATTAAAAAACGGTGCTGCTGTTAACCACGTTGATGATAGGGGATGTTCTGCTTTAATGTATGCAGCTGCTGGGAATCATGCACATTCTTGTAACGAATTATTTTTGTACGGAGCCGATTTAAATATGACTAATTTTAATAATGAAACTGCGTTTAGTTTAGCTGTTGATTATAAAAGTCATTTGGCCCAATCTGTTATTGAAAATTTTATCGTTTCTTTATTAGAAATGTAAGAAACTTAATTATGATCTTATTCAAATGAATAATTTAAATATTCTTAATTAGAAATGTAACAAATTCAACTAAAATGTGATATTTAATTTAATAATGAAAGTTCAGTTCTGTTATAAGATTTTTTTTTTTTATTTGTGGATTAAACCAGTTCAACAATAACTATGTTTTTTGTGGTTGTGTTGATACAAAAAATAAATAATTACATGTAAATATTATGAATTACAAAAAATGTAAGTTCAGTGCTGGAACTGCTAGTTTGAATCTGATGAAATTAGGTCTTGGGGAAGTTTCCTCTTTAAACGCGTGTGGATTTGGTGTCGACCTACTTTGTGTTGAACTGCACCAGAGCACTTACTGAGATTGTTAAAAAAAATTTTAGTTAATTTCCTAATAAATTCCCTGATTGTTGGGACGTTTAAGTTTTTATAGAGCTCCTCATTTCTTACAAGCCACGGCGCGTTCACTGAGATCCGGAGGAGTTTGTTTTGTAGGGTTTGAATTTTTCTCATATTTGAAGTTGATGAATTGCTCCAAACTGGGTGCACTCAGTTCGCAGTGGTGATTTTCGATTGATCAGAGGATACAATTGTCGAAGCCTGGCATAACCTTGGTTGACCTTCGAGTTTATGTGGAGTTTCCAAGTGAAGCGGTGATCAAGGAGGACTCCGAGGTATTTCATAGCATCATCTTTTGCTTTCCACTGTATTTCTTGGTCGTTTATAATAATGTAAGGTGAATTTCGATAAGGTCTTAGCGAAAAGATCTTAGACTGGCATTGAGCATAATGGCTCATTTTGATAGCCATTTTTGAATTTCGTCCACTGACCTTTGAAATGTCTCAATAGCATCGATGAGTATGTCGTTTTGTCCCATAATTAACATGTCATCCGCAAACATGGCCATTTCGAAGTTTATGTTTGTCGGGATATCCATTCAAACTCGAACTCCATTCAAACTTTTTTTTTCTTTTTGAATGGAGGGCGGGCTTGAATGGAGGGCGTGTGTGGAGATTGGTGTAAGGGAACAGGTAGGAAGATTTTTGAATTTTAGGAGGATGGATTGGGAGGAGTTCAAGAAGAGGATTAGGAAAGAACTGGAGACTGCGAAAAAGGGGAATAATGGAGAGGATGGTGCGAATGAATGGAGTGAATGTGTGTGTAAGGTGTGTGAGGAATTGGTGTGCGAAGTTAGAGGTAAAATGAAAAGGAGGAAGATAGGGAAGATTTGGTGGAATGAAAGTTTGAATGTATTGAGAAAAGAGGTAAGGAAAGCTAGGAGGGAATTTCAGGATAGTAGGCTTGGAGGTGGGAGAGAAAGGGAGAAGAAGGATAGATATTTAGAAAAGAGAAAGGAATATAAAAGGGAGATTATTAGTGCAAAGAGGGAGATGATAGGTAAGATTGGAGAAAGAGTTAGGAGGAATGGATGGTATGAGGTGTGGAAGGATGGGAAAGGAAGGTTTATGAAGCCTATTATGAGTAGTGTGGATGAATTTGGTGTGGTGATTGGAAGAGAAGATGTGATTCGGGGGCAATTTAGGAGGTATTTTTTGGACGATAGGGAAGAGGATGACACGACAGTACAGAGTAGGATAAGGAGGGAGGTAAAGGAAAAGGTTAATGAGTTGGAGAGGATGAGGAGTGAGTGGTGGATAGAGGAGGTGAGTGAATGTGAGTTGGAGGAGATAATAGGGAATATGGGTCTTAATATAAGTCTTTATGTAGCTCCTCATTTCTTATAAACCACGGCGCGTTCACTGAGATCCGGACGAGTTTGTTTTATAGGGTTTGAATTTTTCTCACATTTGAAGTTGATGAATTACTCCAAACTGGGCAGGCGTAAGTTACTAGTGGCTTTGTAAAGAAGTAGGGTGCACTCAGCTCGCAGTGGTGATTTTCGGTTGATCAGAGGATACAATTGTCGAAGCCCGGCATAACCTTGGTTGACCTTCGAGTTTATGTGCAGTTTCCAAGTGAGGCGGTGATCAAGAAGGACTCCGAGGTATTTCATAGCATCATCTTTTGCTTTCCACTGTATTTCTTGGTCGTTTATAATAATGTAAGGTGCATTTCGATAAGGTCTTAGCGAAAAGATCTTAGACTGGCATTTACTGGCATTGAGCATAATGGCCCATTTTGATAGCCATTTTTGAATTTTGTCCACGGACCTTTGAAATGTCTCAATAGCATCGATGAGTATGTCGTTTTGTCCCATAATTAACATGTCATCCGCAAACATGGCCATTTCGAAGTTTACGTCTGTCGGGATATTCAAACACTCCCTCCATTCAAACTTTTTTTTTCTTTTTGAATGGAGGGCGTGTGTGGAGATTGGTGTAAGGGAACAGGTGGGAAGATTTTTAAATTTTAGGAGGATGGATTGGGAGGAGTTCAAGAAGAGGATTAGGAAAGAACTGGAGACTGCGAAAAAAGGGGATTAATGGAGAGGATGGTGCGAATGAATGGAGTGAATGTGTGTGTAAGGTGTGTGAGGAATTGCTGTGCGAAGTTAGAGGTAAAATGAAAAGGAGGAAGATAGGGAAGATTTGGTGGAATGAAAGTTTGAATGTATTGAGAAAAGAGGTAAGGAAAGCTAGGAGGGAATTTCAGGATAGTAGGCTGGGAGGTGGGAGAGAAAGGGAGAAGAAGGATAGATATTTAGAAAAGAGAAAGGAATATAAAAGGGAGATTATTAGTGTAAAGAGGGAGATGGTAGGTAAGATTGGAGAAAGAGTTAGGAAGAATGGTTGGTATGAGGTGTGGAAGGATGGGAAAGAAAGGTTTATGAAGCCTATTATGAGTAGTGTGGATGAATTTGGTGTGGTGATTGGAAGAGAGGATGTGATCCGGGGGCAATTTAGGAGGTATTTTTTGGACGATAGGGTAGAGCATGACACGATAGTACAGAGTAGGATAAGGAGGGAGCTAAAGGAAAAGGTTAATGAGTTGGAGAGGATGAGGAGTGAGTGGTGGATAGAGGAGGTGAGTGAATGTGAGTTGGAGGAGATAATAGGGAATATGGGTCTTAATATAAGTCTTTATGGAGCTCCTCATTTCTTACAAACCACGGCGCGTTCACTGAGATCCGGAGGAGTTTGTTTTATAGGATTTGAATTTTTCTCATATTTGAAGTTGATGAATTGCTCCAAACTGGGCAGGCGTAAATTACTAGTGGCTTTGTAAAGAAGTAGGGTGCACTCAGTTCGTAGTGGTGATTTTCGATTGATCAGAGGATACAATTGTCGAAGCCTGGCATAACCTTGGTTGACCTTCGAGTTTATGTGGAGTTTCCAAGTGAGGCGGTGATCAAGGAGGACTCCGAGGTATTTCATAGCACCATATTTTGCTTTCCACTGTATTTCTTGGTCGTTTATAATAATTTTTGTTCTTTTTCGAGCTTCTGATCGAAGTACACACTCCAAAGGAGCCAATAAAATGATGTTCCAGAACCTAATCTAACCCAAATATACCGGGACATGGCACCTACTTTCTTCTTGCCTATCATAACACCCACATCAATAACACACATCATATCCACCCTGTTTTTAAAAATCTTATCCTTAATTTTTCTTCAAAATTTTTTGTTGTATCAAAATCCAAAATATTGCACGCGAGTTATAACTCACCCTGTATAAATATATACTAAATGCATGTAATATTTGTATAAGAGCATTTTGGGAAATGGATGTAATAGAGATAAACATGCAAATTGGTATAAAATCACTTCAATTAAGCTTTATTTCATTTGAAGTATCAGTTTGTAACGTACAAACAAGTATCTGTAACGATGTGGTTTTGATACGTAACAATAGTATAGCTAATATTAACTACTTCAAAAACGATCTGTTTATTTTTTTGAACTCATTTTGCGTTAGCAAATAGATTGGTGGAAATTCAATTTTTTTTTGTCGCACATTCAAAGCTCCGATTTTTTTTGGCGCTCGATTTTATATCTTGAGGTATTTCATTGCCAATTGATTCGTTCACTTCGTTAGTCTTAACCCAATTTAGAAAACAACGTTTTTGTTAGGATTATAGTTACCATGCTAAAGAAATTATATTCTTTGCTAATGTTTAATCTTATTTTGGATATTTTAAACTGGAAACTTTGAAATATTTCAAAGCTTCCAAGAGTTTCAAAAATTTTCAAAAAGCGTCTAAATCCATTCTAGATACTTCTAACCGCCTCTCAACATTTTTAAATTCTTTTGGTTGACTTTCGAGTTTATGTGGAGTTTCCAAGTGAGGCGGTGATCAAGGAGGACTCCGAGATATTTCATAGCATCATCTTTTGTTTTCCACTGTATTTCTTGGTCGTTTATAATAATGTAAGGTGCATTTCCATAAGGTCTTAGCGAAAAGATCTTAGACTGGCATTTACTGGCATTGAGCATAATGCCCCATTTTGATAGCCATTTTTGAATTTCGTCCACTGACCTTTGAAATGTCTCAATAGCATCGATGAGTATGTCGTTTTGTCCCATAATTAACATGTCATTCGCAAACATGGCCATTTCGAAGTTTACGTCTGTCGGGATATCCATTCAAACTTTTTTTTTTCTTTTTGAATGGAGGGCGTGTGTGGAGATTGGTGTAAGGGAACAGGTGGGAAGATTTTTAAATTTTAGGAGGATGGATTGGGAGGAGTTCAAGAAGATTATTAGGAAAGAACTGGAGACTGCGAAAAAAGGGGATTAATGGAGAGGATGGTGCGAATGAATGGAGTGAATGTGTGTGTGAGGAATTGGTGTGCAAAGTTAGAGGTAAAATGAAAAGGAGGAAGATAGGGAAGATTTGGTGGAATGAAAGTTTGAATGTATTGAGAAAAGAGGTAAGGAAAGCTAGGAGGGAATTTCAGGATAGTAGGCTTGGAGGTAGGAGAGAAAGGGAGAAGAAGGATAGATATTTAGAAAAGAGAAAGGAATATAAAAGGGAGATTATTAGTGCAAAGAGGGAGATGGTAGGTAAGATTGGAGAAAGAGTTAGGAAGAATGGGAAAGGAAGGTTTATGAAGCCGATTATGAGTAGTGTGGATGAATTTGGTATGGTGATTGGAAGAGAGGATGTGATTCGGGGGCAATTTAGGAGGTATTTTTTGGACGATAGGGAAGAGGATGACACGACAGTACAGAGTAGGATAAGGAGGGAGCTAAAGGAAAAGGTTAATGAGTTGGAGAGGATGAGGAGTGAGTGGTGGATAGAGGAGGTGAGTGAATGTGAGTTGGAAGAGATAATAGGGAATTTGAGTCTTAATATAAGTCTTTATGGAGCTCCTCATTTCTTAGAAACCACGGCGCGTTCACTGAAATCCGGAGGAGTTTGTTTTATAGGATTTGAATTTTTCTCATATTTGAAGTTGATGAATTGCTCCAAACTGGGCAGGCGTAAATTACTAGTGGCTTTGTAAAGAAGTAGGGTGCACTCAGTTCGCAGTGGTGATTTTCGATTGATCAGAGGATACAATTGTCGAAGCCTGGCATAACCTTGGTTGACCTTCGAGTTTATGTGGAGTTTCCAAGTGAGACGGTGATCAAGGAGGACTCCGAGGTATTTCATAGCACCATATTTTGCTTTCCACTGTATTTCTTGGTCGTTTATAATAATTTTTGTTCTTTTTCGAGCTTCTGATCGAAGTACACACTCCAAAGGAGCCAAAAAAATGATGTTCCAGAACCTAATCTAACCCAAATATACCGGGACATGGCACCTACTTTTTACTTCATGCCTATAATAACACCCACATCAATAACACACATCATATCCACCCTGTTTTTAAAAATCTTATCCTTAGTTTGTCTTAAAAATTTTTTGTTGTATCAAAATCCAAAATATTGCACGCGAGTTATAACTCACCCTGTATAAATATATACTAAATGCATGTAATATTTGTATAAGAGCATTTTGGGAAATGGATGTAATAGAGATAAAAATGCAAATTGGTATAAAATCACTTCAATTAAGCTTTATTTCATTTGAAGTATCAGTTTGTAACGTACAAGTATCTGTAACGATGTGGTTTTGATGCGTAACAATAGTATAGCTAATATTAACTACTTCAAAAACGATCTATTTATTTTTTTGAACTCATTTTGCGTTAGCAAATAGGTTGGTGGAAATACAATTTTTTTTTGTCGCACGTCCAAAGCTCCAATTTTTTTTGGCGCTCGATTTTATATCTGTGAGGTATTTCATTGCCAATTGATTCGTTCACTTCGTTAGTCTTAACCCAATTTAGAAAACAACGTTTTTCTTAGGATTATAGTTATCATGTTAAAGAAATTATATACTTTGCTAATGTTTAATCTTATTTTGGATATTTTAAACTGGAAACTTTGAAATATTTCAAAGCTTCCAAGAGTTTCAAAAATTTTCAAAAAGCGTCTAAATCCATTCTAGATACTTCTAACCGCCTCTCAACATTTTTAAATTCTTTTGGATGTTCCTGGATGATACCTATCGATGTCAAAAAGCCTCAACAACTCTTTACTGATTAACTAAGTTATCCAGAAGTTTTCCAAATTTGTCAAAAAGTATCTAAACGTCTAAACCCAACTAAGTCAAAGTGTCTTTGAAAGATTTGTACTATTTCAATACGTTATTCAAAAGTTTCCAAAAGTTTCTAGAATTTTCAAAAAATATCTAAATCCTTTCAGTATACTTCTAACGTAATTTTTGCTCACTTGCAGATGTGAGTTAATAAGTGTCAGTGTTGATTTCAAAAGAAATGTCGCAATTTTACAAATATCTTCATATCACTGACCTTTGAAATGTCTCAATAGCATCGATGAGTATGTGGTTTTGTCCCATAATTAACATGTCATCCGCAAACATGGCCATTTCGAAGTTTACGTCTGTCGGGATATCGTGCATAAAGATGTTGAATAGAGAAGGGGATAAACTACTAAATTCTACATTCTACGAGTGCTGGAAGAGTATCCATTGATGGTGACAGAAAAGGTTCTTTCCTCCAGGAAAGAGAACAGTATAGCAAGTAAATAATTACTTAGTCCCGTTTGATAGAGCTTGTATTATAAGCCTTCAATCCAAACAGTATCAAAGGCTCTCGCTACGTCCAGCGATATAAACTTTTTGGCTTCGAAAACTTCCTCAATATATTCTGTTACTCTTGCTAGTTGGTAAACCGTGGAATGACCCCCTCTAAATCCGTATTGGATGTTTGGGATTATTTTGAGAAGGCTTATCTCTTCTTGTAGTCGATGATTGATAATTCGTTCAAATAGTTTATATAAGGATGAGAGAAGAGTGATTGGGCGATAATTGGCTGGGTCTGTATTGTTTTTGTGTGGCTTTTTGAACATTAGGATTTGCGCTTTTTTCCATACTACCGGAAAGTAACCAATTTCCAGACAACGATTAAAAATTCCTATGATGTGGATCAGTAATTTCTCTGGAAGGTGTTTTATGACATTATTATGTATCTGATCTAGGCCAGGAGATTTTTTGGTGGTGAGGTTTGCTATTTCTGCCTTTAGTTCTTGTAATGAGATTCTGTCGTTTTCTGTTAGTGTTGACGTTAGTAGATGGGATTCATTATACTGTTGGATTGTGGTAATGTGACGAATATTCTCTTTATTGATATTTGGTTGAAAACATTCTTCCAGATATTCCGCAAAGGTGTTTGCTTCGTCTTCGTCCGAGAATACTGGTGTTTCATTGACTATTAGGGTAAGTATTTCTTCAAATGGTCGTGTTATTTTCCTTGTAGTCTTCCACAATCCGGGGTCACTTCCTTCAAAACCTTCGACGAGTTTTCTATAATTGTTGATTCTGTAGGTATCTAATTCCTAAGTAATTGTGTGAGTTAGTCTGTTCAAAGTAGTTCTTATTTCTGGATTACGCGTCTATTGCCATTCACATTAAACCTTTCATTTTTCCTTGATTAGGTCCAATATGCTTTTAGGGGGGAGGTTGTAATTATTTGAAGTGGTTTTTTTGAAGGATTTCGTTGATGATACAGCTGCTTCCTTGATCTTTGAAGTCAGCAAACGGATTTTTGTATCTAACTCGTTCGGATTAGCTGAAGTTGGTAAGTTAAAATCGTGATTATTCAGTGAGTTTCCAAACTCTGCCCAGTTGATGAATCCATTGATCAGTTTTGGAATTTTGGCTCTGTGTTCAGGATGCTTTGCAAGGGTAATGATTATTGGCAAATGATCCGAGTTTAATTCGCTTATTACAGCGAGAACAGAGTTGAGATGCCTTATGATGAAATTCGGCGTGTGGCCATGGTGGCCGATGGCCCTAAAAAAGGCAAGTTTGTAAGCATCAAATCAGGGTTTTGATTGATGGACCAACCAATAATGTAGCTGGGACTCAAATGAGATTAAATCAGCTACATTTAATCAAATTTAGGATAAAATCCCCTTACACAGTATCAACTCGTATTGTTAGGAAATCATGGATAGATGTTAAAATTGACGAGAAATTGAATAAGTCAGTTTGGGCGAAAAGATTAGCACATAAAGAAAAACGTGCTGCCCTTGCGGATTTCGTCAATTACTATTATAATATGAAAATGACGTAATGGGTCGCTTTTTGGTAAGAAAAAGTGACTAAAGAAGGTGTTTCAAGACACCTTAATGTTTACTTAATCGAATAGTGATAATTGCATTTCGAATCTAGCTACTTAACTTTTTCAATTTTGACCAAGATTTTTAAAAAATTTGCCATTTACGCTGTAATTAATTCATCCATAAGCGCCATCAATTTAAAAATCCGATTGAAATTCTGGAAGTATTTTAAATTTATCAAGATATTCTACAAGTTCCGGGCAATCCGGGGTCACTTCCTTCAAAACCTTCGATGAGTTTTCTATGATTGTTGATTCTATAGGCATCTAATTCCTGAGTAATGGTGTGAGTTAGTCTGTTCAGAGTAGTTTTTATTTCTGGATTACGCGTCTGTTGCCATTCACGTCGAACCTTTCGTTTTTCCTTGATTAGGTCCAATATGCTTTTAGGGGGGAGGTTGTAATTATTTGAAGTGGTTTTTTTGAAGGGTTTCGTTGATGATACAGCTGCTTCCTTGATCTTTGAAGTCAGCAAACGGATTTTTGTATCTAACTCATTCGGATTAGCTGAAGTTGGTAAGTTAAAATCGTGATTATTCAGTGAGTTTCCAACCTCTGCCCAGTTGATGAATCCATTGATCAGTTTTGGAATTTTGGCTCTGTGTTCAGGATGCTTTGCAAGGGTAATGATTATTGGTAAATGATCCGAGTTTAATTCGCTTATTACAGCGAGAACAGAGTTGAGCCATGCCTTATGATGAAATTCGGCGTGTGGCCATTGTGGCCGATGGCCCTAAAAAAGGCAAGTTTGTAAGCATTGTGGATGTTATTGATCAAATCAGGGTTTTGATTGATGGACCAACCAGTAATGTAGCTGGGACTCAAATGAGATTAAATCAGCTACATTTAATCAAATTTAGGATAAAATCCCCTTACACAGTATCAACTCGTATTGTTAGGAAATCATGGATAGATGTTAAAATTGACGAGAAATTGAATAAGTCAGTTTGGGCGAAAAGATTAGCACATAAAGAAAAACGTGCTGCCCTTGCGGATTTCGTCAATTACTATTATAATATGAAAATGACGTAATGGGTCGCTTTTTGGTAAGAAAAAGTGACTAAAGAAGGTGTTTCAAGACACCTTAATGTTTACTTAATCGAATAGTGATAATTACATTTCGAATCTAGCTACTTAACTTTTTCAATTTTGACCAAGATTTTTAAAAAATTTGCCATTTACGCTGTAATTAATTCATCCATAAGCGCCATCAATTTAAAAATCCGATTGAAATTCTGGAAGTATTTTAAATTTATCAAGATATTCTACAAGTTCCGGGCAATCCGGGGTCACTTCCTTCAAAACCTTCGATCAGTTTTTTATGATTGTTGATTCTATAGGTATCTAATTCCTGAGTAATGGTGTGAGTTAGTCTGTTCAGAGTAGTTTTTATTTCTGGATTACGCGTCTGTTGCCATTCACGTCGAACCTTTCGTTTTTCCTTAATTAGGTCCAATATGCTTTTAGGGGGGAGGTTGTAATTATTTGAAGTGATTTTTTTGAAGGGTTTCGTTGATGATACAGCTGCTTCCTTGATCTTTGAAGTCAGCAAACGGATTTTTGTATCTAACTCATTCGGATTTGCTGAAGTTGGTAAGTTAAAATCGTGATTATTCAGTGAGTCTCCAAACTCTGCCCAGTTGCTGAATCCATTGATCAGTTTTGGAATTTTGGGTCTGTGTTCAGGTTGCTTTGAAGGGTGATGATTACTGGCAAATGATCCGAGTTTAACTCGCTTATTACACACTGATTTAGCTGGATGGTAATATTTTTGGCTAAAACTATATTTAGTATATCCGGCTGATAGTCGCTTCTATAAGGATAGTAGGTAAAATCCATTGGGCAGTGCACTTGAAAACCGTACTTGGTTGCTAATAGTTCCAAATTTAGTCCCGATGGATTGTCTGCTCTGTATCCCCAGAGTTTATTCTTGCTGTTAAAATCTCCAATAACTAGGGTAGGTATAGAGCTACATAACATTGAACTTATATCAGTTTCTAGTAGTTTTTTGGTAGGTTGTTTGTATCCGCAAATGATATTAACAGGGGTTGAGTTGTTTGTTTGAATTACTATTGCCGTTACTTCAATAGCAGTGGTTTTACAGCTAAATTGATAATGTTGAATTTGTTTTTTAATTATAATCGCCACCCCTCCTGCTGCTGGAGCGGATGGCCTATCTGATCTATATACATTATAGCCTGCCATTCGGGAGGTCTCATTTGGAGCTAGGTGTGTTTCCGTGATGCAAGCTACATCAATCTGATAGCGAGCCAAAAACGCAATGAGAAGATTTCGTTGTTTTTTAATACCATTGGCGTTGAAATTCATGATGGTTAGGTTATGTATATCTGTTAGGTTGGGCGTGAATTAAATGTGGGAGTAGATGGTTTATTACGAATGATTTGATTTGTGGTATAAAGGTAACAATTAAGTCTTTAATATAAGAGAGGATGACGGTTAAGAGAGGTGCCTCTGATTCTGAGTGTTAATGTAAACTCATTAATTATCCAACATCTCAATGTTTTGTAATTTTCATTTTTAAATTCCAATTATCTTGTGTTATTGGTAGATTTTGAATTAGTAAATTAACTTGTAGTTCAATCGGTTCTTCTAATATTATTTTATTATCTTGGCCTGTTTCACTAACGTCTCTTGATAATGTATCTGCTATGTATAGATATTTACCTGGAACATGTATCATATTAAATGTGTATGATTGAAGTTTAAGCATAAGTCTTTGCAATCTTGAAGTTAACTTATATAATGGTTTCTCACATATCGGTACTAACGGCTTATGATCTGTTTCAATTATTATGTTTTGTCCATAAATATATTGCTTAAATTTAGACTACCGCTAATAATTCTTTTTCAATTTGTGCATATCTTTGCTGTGCCTCAGTTAACGCTTTTGATGCAAAAGCTATAGGCCTATTATTTTGCATTATACATGCACCTAATCCTTTGGAACTTGCATCAACTGACAAAGTAACTTTATCTTTAGAGTTGAAAAGTTTTAATTGTGGAGAATTTATTATTTTATCTTTTAGAACATTCAAATCTTTTTCTAAATGTTGATTCCATTCAAATATGATGTTGTCTTTTAAAAGTTCGCGCATATTTGCAGTCAATGCTGCATAATTTGGGATAAATCTGTTTAAGTAATTAAAGAAGCTAATATTCTTTGTAATGATTTTTTATTGGTTGGTGATTTTAACTCTTTTACGGCTTTAATTTTATCATTATCAGGTTTTAATCCATTTTTATTGAAAATATGTCCTAAATAATTTATTTCTTCAGCTTTAAGTATACACTTTTCTTTATTAAATATTATTTTTTGTTTATTAACGATTTCAAAAACTTGTTTTTTCCTAATTTCTAATTCCTCCCAATTTTTGGCATGTATTAAAATATCATCTTGAACCTTCCACTCTTTCAAACATTTGCGAAATTATGCGATGAAATATTTCGCTAGCACAATTAAGTCCAAATGGCATTCTTAGGAATTTATATCTTCCAAAAGGCGTTTGAAAAGTACAAATGTTAGCACTTTCTTCATCTAAAGGTAGCATCCAATAACCACAATTTGCGTCCAATTTCGCATTACATTTTGAACCAATTAATTTTGAAGCAATTTCTTCTATTGTAGGTAAAGGATAATGTGATCTTTTAAGAGCTTTGTTTAACTGCTGTGGATCTAAACAAATTCTTATTTTACCACTCGGTTTTTTAACAATTACAATATTATGTACCCACTCTGTCGGTATATCTACTGGACTAATTATTTTTAATTTAACAAGATTATCTAATTCATCTTTTTCTTGAACATAACGTTTTGATCCTTATTAAAAATATTTTCCTTTCTGGACCTCCTGTCGTAACATTTTTTATAATTCTGTTTGTGTTTTTCTAAATTTTGTATGTCTTCATCTATTGTGTTATTTGGTTTCAGTTGTTTGAATTGTATTGGAATATTTGATCTTATATTCTTACTGAATAAAATTTTTGCAGGCGAGTTCATTTTATTTCTTGGAGTATTTCGCAGATTTAACAGAGCTAAATACGGAGATCCTGATCAGAATCTTTACATTTTTTGAAAAGACTTTTTATGGTTTTCACTGCACTTTCAGCCATTCCATTAGATTGAGGATAATGAGGGCTTGATTTTGATTGATTAAAATTCCAATTATCTGAAAATTCTCTAAATTCGTTGGAATTAAAATACTTGGCTCCATCTGTATAAACTGTGAGGGGTATACCGAATCTAGCAAAAACAGATTTTATTTTTGTTATAATTGTTGTACTCCTCAAGTCCTTAACTTGTGTTGTTTCTATAAAATTAGATAAATAATCTACAATTACTATGAAGTTCTTGTTACAATAGTCAAAAATATCTATGCCTATTTCTTGCCATGGAAGTTTAGGTGTTTCTCTTAGAATTAACTTACATCTCTGTTTAGTATTCTTATATTTATTGCAAATATCACATTTGTTAATATATTCTTCTATGTCCTTGTTTATTTTTAGCCAATAAATTGTGTTAAGAGCTCGATTTTTCATTCTTTCTTTTCCCGGATGACCGCTGTGTAATTTTTCCAACATAATCATTCTAAGACTGTTTGGTATTAACATTCTGTCATCTTTAAAAATTAGATTTTTATTTACCGTCAAAGTTTGTTTAATATCAAAATAAGGTTGCATGTATTTAGGTAAATTTTCTCTACATTTTGGAAACCCATTAATTATCCAACACTGAGGATTGTTGTTGATTTGGTTGATTCTCTACTTGGACTGAAGGAGACGTTCTTTTCTGACTTACTGTCGATGCGTAACTCCTGATTTTGCTTTTTGTTGGAGGTATTGTTTGTGAGTTTTCTGTTTTTTGCGCAGGATGAATTGGAGTTGTTTGACGCTGGTATTTGTTCTGGTAATCGATATGAATTTTACAGCTTCGATAGCTTGCTGGATGATCTTGGCCAGAGTTGGCACACTTGGGTGGGTCAGCTTGAAGCTTTTTGCAGATACTGTGGTTGTGATTTTCACCGCATTTGACGCAACTTGAACAGTAATTTTTTGTATGTCCGTAACGTTGGCAGTTATGGCATTGGGGAATCTTTTGGGAATTCCTCCTGGCTTCTACGGTGATGATTGCATTGCAGGTTTCCTTGACTTGATAGATTTCATTGGCGTTTTCTGAGGTTTCTAGATCAACTGCGCATAAAGGAATGGGATATTTCTACTTGTTAAGCAGTCTAGTGACTCTTATGACTGGTAGGTTTAATTGTTTCAGTTCAGTAAGAGTGCAGTAATTTCTTCGCTTCGTCCGAACTGATTTTGGCCCATTCCTCAATCATAACATTTTTTAACGTTTCCTTCGACGTTATGGTGTGTTGCCGAATCCTGCGTTTCAGTAAATCCCAGAGGTGTTCGATGGGATTCAAGTCCGGCGATTGTGGAGGTGTTTTAAGTTGCTTTGGGGTATTGTATAGTAGCCAAAGGTTAGTGTTGTGGGCGTAATGTTTGGGGTCATTATCTTGTTGAAAAAAGTATTCGGGCCCCAAGCCCAAGTTTTCGATGCTAGGCTTTAAATTTTCTTTTAAAATGTCTATATACATTTTATGGTCCATTGTCGATGTTATGAAAACCAACCTTCCCACCCCTTTGGTGCACATACACCCCCAAACCATAACTCCACCACCTCCGTGTTTTACAGTCGCTTTCAAATTTTCGGGATTAAGGGCAGTATTAGGTTTCCTCCATACAAGTTGTTTACCCTTAATGCCGAAAATGCA
The DNA here is from genome assembly GCA_036711965.1 of Onthophagus sagittarius. Taxonomy (NCBI): domain Eukaryota; kingdom Metazoa; phylum Arthropoda; class Insecta; order Coleoptera; family Scarabaeidae; genus Onthophagus; species Onthophagus sagittarius. The sequence continues at coordinate 15,215,344 of JASERS010000010.1, read as the reverse complement.
AAATTTGCTCTCATCTGTAAAGAGAACTTTGTCCCAGAATTCAATGGGCTTGTCTAAGAGTTTTTTTGCAAAGGCGATCCGCTTCTGACGATTGACCTCTGACACAAATGGCTTTTTTCGTGCAACGCGACTGTGATAGTTAGCTTTTTTTAACGTCCTTCTCACCGTATCTTTGCTGATAGTTTTATGAAATTCTTCTTGTACATTTTCTACTATTTTTTTTTGCCGTCAGCCTAGGTTCTTTTCTAACCTGCTGTACAATTTTTCGCTTCTCTCGGTTTGTTAAAAGGGGTGGTCTACCAGATCGTGGACGTGAGAGGTAATCTTCAGACACTTAGAATTAACTTACATCTCTGTTTAGTATTCTTATATTTATTGCAAATATCACATTTGTTAATATATTCTTCTATGTCCTTGTTTATTTTTAGCCAATAAATTGTGTTAAGAGCTCGATTTTTCATTCTTTCTTTTCCCGGATGACCGCTGTGTAATTTTTCCAACATAATCATTCTAAGACTGTTTGGTATTAACATTCTGTCATCTTTAAAAATTAGATTTTTATATACAGTCAAAGTTTGTTTAATATCAAAATAAGGTTGCATGTATTTAGGTAAATTTTCTCTACATTTTGGAAACCCATTAATTATCCAACATTGAGGATTGTTGTTGATTTGGTTGATTCTCTACTTGGACTGAAGGAGACGTTCTTTTCTGACTTACTGTCGATGCGTAACTCCTGATTTTGCTTTTTGCTGGAGGTATTGTTTGTGAGTTTTCTGTTTTTTGCGCAGGATAAATTGGAGTTGTTTGACGATGGTATTTGTTCTGGTAATCGATATGAATTTTACAGCTTCGATAGCTTGCTGGATGATCTTGGCCAGAGTTGGCACACTTGGGTGGGTCAGCTTGAAGCTTTTTGCAGATACTGTGGTTGTGATTTTCAAAGCATTTGACGCACCTAGGGCTCATTGAACAGTAATTTTTTGTATGTTCGTAAAATTGGCAGTTATGGCATTGGGGAATCTTTTGGGAATTCCTCCTTGCTTCTACCGTGATGATTGCATTGCAGATTTCCTTGACTTGATAGATTTCATTGGCGTTTTCTGAGGTTTCTAGATCAACTGCGCATAAAGGAATGGGATATTTCGACTTGTTAAGCAGTCTAATGACTCTTAGTTCGAAGACAGCGCTCAACCGCGTCGGACCTGTGTAGCCTAGCGAGTTTTACAGCTGTGCGTTCGTATAAAAACACGTTCTTCTGCAAAATTCGAGAATACATTGACGATTTTATTCTGTTGTAATACGGGAAATAAAGCCGCCTTAGGGTGAGCAAAGTAAAATTAAAACGTTATGTCCAACGCAAAACGATCTGCAGATCATTTAACACCTCCCACAGATGATTTATCGAAAAAATATTCTTGGGATCCTCCAAATATATTAAGTCAAAACAGTTTTCAAATTTTAGAAAATATTTCTGATGAACATGGCGAAAGCTCACAGCAACAAGCCTCACATTCCAAAGTATCATCCAAACAACAAGATACATCACAACAAAATATTTCATCTCAGCAAAAAATAAAAATTCCGCCTATATTCCTACAAAATGCTCTTAATCATCAACAAACCATCAATGATCTCAAGGCCTTAACCGTTCATGATTTCACCACCACGTATAATAATAAAAACTTAAAAATTAATTTGACAGATAGCAACGACTATAGAACGGTCACTAAATATTACAAAGAAAATAATGCGCTATTTTATACATTTCAAGATCCTTCTGTTAAACCATTATCGGTAGTAATTCGTCATGTTCCCATATCACTTTCGGAAGATGAAATAAATTCTGAATTATTACCATATAACCTTCCAATAATAAAAATAACTAGATTAGTTAACAAAGAAAAATATCCTATACCTCTGTGTGCGATTGATCTTACCCCATGCGAAAAAGCGAAGGAGATATTTAAAATCAAAGAAATTTCTAAGGCAATAGTTACAGTTGAGATGAGAAGAAAGCCAAATAATGTTCCTCAATGCTATAATTGTCAAAGATTTGGACATACAAAGAATTATTGTTCATTAAAGCCGAGGTGTGTCAAATGTGGAGAGCAACACAACCATACTCAATGTACAAAAAACAAAGCTGACCCTCCTAAGTGTGCGAACTGTGATGGACCTCATCCATCTAATTATAGGGGATGTAAGAGTCACACTGATCTACAAAACAAAAATCCCCGACATCAAGACCGCAGTTATATTAATTCCCAAAGAAAAGATTCACAACCCAGTTTCCGCACTCTTAGTCCTAAAATTTCTTTCGCTAACGCAATTCAAGGTAAAGCTAATAAATCCAATAATATTCCTTCCTTCACATCCCAAAATGAAACTCAAACCTCCTCTCCTTTGGTGACAGTCATTATAAATCTCCTGAAACAGGTCCTTATCCCAATTATCAATGAAATCAAATCACACCTAATCAACGAGATCTTACCTTCCCTTATTCATGTCAAATAATATAAATCTACAACGTTTAGAAAATATCACAATTTTAAACTATAATGCAAATGGGTTAAAAAAGCAAAAAGCTCTTATCATTGCTTTTCTTACGAGATATAACATAGACATAGCATGTATCTCGGAGACACATCTTGCGCCAGGAGAAAATCTCCGAATTGGTGGTTATAACATATACAGGTATGATAGAAACTCTCAAAAAAAGTAGGACAAAAAAGGACACGCCCCGATAACTTTAATATGTGCCTATAAACAGCCAAACAAATCGTTGATTAATGATGATTTTAAAAAAATATTTCAAATAGTAGGATCTGTGATGTTAATTGGAGATCTCAACAGTAAATTAAAACATTGGGGATGCCGTGCAGACAATCCTTCTGGCTCTCAATTAGAAAATCTGGCAAACATTCATCAGCTTCAAATTCATTGTCCAACTGATTATACGTATCACCCATTCCGTAATGATCATCTACCAGACATCCTAGATATTGTTATTACTAAAAACTTTCATCTTCCATTAACTCAAACAGTCATAACTGAATTAAACTCAGATCACCTGCCAGTCTTAATCAACTTATCAAGACAGATGTTGTACGTTCCAACTGTACCAAAACTTATAAATGGATTTGTCAACTGGAATGAATTTCAAGACCTTATGAGATCCTACCATATAAGTGAACTGCCTCCAATCCGGGAATCAATAAACATTTCAATTCGGCAACTTACCACAAATATGACAGAGACAATCAGGCATGCTACAATACCAACAACCAAAAAACCCGTTGTAAATTATAATATTCCACCAACACGAATTCTTGAAATCATTAAAGAAAAACGTATAGTTAGACGAGAATGGCAACGTACTCGAAATCCTTTTACTAAGAAGAAATTAAATAAACTGACTCATACAATAACTCTGCAACTCGATGCTCATCGAATTCAAAAATACAATGACATGTTAAATAATTTAGATACATCGGACCCTGGAATGTGGAAAGCCACTAGACGAATATTAAAAAAATATGAAGAACTCCCAACGTTAATAGTTGACGGCGTACATATTAATACAGATCATGATAAATCCCATGCTTTTGCTGATTACCTAGAAAATTCTTTTAGTCCAATTATTACGGACAAAAATACGGATTTTGCGGCTATAGTTCAACGATATAATGAATCACACCTACTAAGCGAAGGAAACTATACCGAGACAATAACAGCAGAAGAGGTTAAGGCGCAAATTAAACGTCTACCCAATCGCAAAGCTCCAGGACATGATTTGATACCAAACATTTTATTGAAATATCTTCCCGATAATATCATTGATCACACTCCTTAATGCGTCCCTGCTGTGATCTCTGTGTCCTGTGTGGTGACTTCAATATTGACCTGCTTGATTTGGCTGACGCTTACTGTGATGAGTTTCTGACGATGCTTGGGAACTTTGATTTATCGTTAACCATTGATCAACCGACTAGGATAACTGCCACTAAAGGTAGCTTAATTGATGCAATTTTTTGCAACTTACATGAACTTATTGTTGAGGCAAAGGTTGTTTCTGTCCACGATGTGAGTGATCATGAACTCGTTTCTTGCAAATTCAATTTATCTTTTGAGGCGTCTGGCTCCTCTAGGTATGTTCGGTCTCTAAAATATTTTGACCTGTCCCTTTTTTTGGCCTTCTTGCGGACTCTTCCTTTTGACAATATATTTTACTTACGTGATATCGATGAGAAAGTAAATTTATTTAATTGTTTGTTAACTTTGGCTATTGATAGATTTGCTCCGCTAGTTAAGGTTTCTGGTGACCACGTCCCTTGCCCGTGGCTTACTGATAATATTCGGGTTATGCAGGACTTAAGAAATAAAGCCTTTTCTAAATATAAAAGAACAAAGAATCTGGCCGATTGGAATTATTATAAGGATTTGAGGAATCTGGTGAATAATTCTATTAAAAATGAGAAGCGTGCCTTTATGACTCATGAAATCCAAAATTCTGCTAATCCGTGGAAAGTGCTACGTCGAAATAATCTACTTAAACTTCAGTATCATTCCTTGCCAAATATCTTAAAAAACCCTTCTGAACTAAACGACTATTTTTTGAAGTCCCAGTGCTTTGGTGATTGTAAAGTTGATAATCTGATAACCATTTTCAACAACTCTAAGTTTGGCTAATACCTTTAAATTTAGTCTCATTTCAGAAAGTTCTATCATGAAAGTATTACAGAACGTAAGGTCGAATGCTATTGGTGCGGATGGTATTGGAATTCATTTTATTAAAATGGCTTGTCCTGTAATTTTATCTCATATAGTAAACATAATTAATACTTGTCTGCTGGAAGGTGTTTTTCCTTCAATATGGAAAAAATCGATTGTCATTCCGATACCTAAAGTGTCTAATCCCACTGATTATTCTTCCTTGAGGCCCATAAGTATATTGTGTTCTTTGTCCAAGGTCTTGGAAAAGATTGTTAACAGCCAGTTGATAGACTTCCTGGACTCCGAGCGCATCATTCCGGTGAACCAATCAGGCTTCAGGGAGGGTCATGGATGCGAGTCTGCTCTGAATAACATAGTTGACGACATTGTCAAAGCTACTGACTCCAATAAGTTGACCCTGTTAGGATTGCTGGACTTCTCGAAGGCGTTTGATACACTTAACCATAATTTATTACTGTCAATTCTTAAGCATATTGGTGCCGACTCCGACGTGCTGAATTTTTTCTTCAACTACCTTAAAGGTAGAATTCAGTCGGTCAGTATTGAGGGCAACGTCTCTGGTCCATTGGATATCAAGTCTGGGGTGCCGCAGGGTTCGGTATTGGGGCCCACCTTGTTTAAGATTTATACTATAAATTTTAACAGCTTTGTCGATTTTTGCAAGATTCATTATTATGCTGATGACACTCAGATCTACCTGTCCTTCCCTGAAAGCCACATTGAAGAAGGGCTTAATGAGTTTAAACGTGATCTTTTTAATATCATCAGAGAGGCTCAGGAATACTGTCTTAGAATTAATGAAAGGAAAACCCAAATGATTCTATTTGGTACTCCCTTTGAGTGGGTCTGTTAGGAACCTTGGCCTAGTTATTGATGAATCGTTAAAGTTTAGGGAACATGTTAATGTGCTGTTGAAGCGAGCATATGGCTCTCTGAGACTGGTTTTCAGTAATCGACATTGCCTTACAAATTCTGTTAAAAAACTCTTGTGTGACTCTCTCGTCTTATCACATTTTAATTATTGTGATAGCATTTACGGTTCATTTATTGACTACCGTCATCAGCAGAAAATTCAAAAACTCCAGAATTCTTGTGTCCGGCTGATCTTTGGCTTGAGAAAGTATGATCATGTCTCTTTTGCTTTTAGGAAACTTAAATGGATGAATATGAAGTCGCGTCGGTATGTTCATAAAGCATGCTTTTATTATAAGATTATAACGGAGCGGAGTCCCCCTTATCTATTCGAGCGAATTAAATTCAGAACGGACGTACACAATGTCAATATCCGGTTCAGGGGTAGGTTAACTCCTCCTTCCCATCGTTTGGAATTTTTTAAGAGATGTTTTTCATACCAAATTACATCTGTGTATAATAATCTTCCTAAATATTTAGTGGGTCTACCCTTGAACCGATTTAAGAAATCTATACGGGACTGGGTTTTGGGTGGGTGACTGCGGTCTCGTGCTTGGTGGCCTCGGGGGTTGAGATGCTAGTATGATGTTTTTTGAGCGCTCTATGATATAGTATGTGTTTTAAGTATTGTGCATGTTCGACACTGGCCAGTGGTGCTCAGTTGTCATTGAACTTTTTTTTTGGGTTTATTACTATATTTGATTGGGTTTGAGTGGTAGAACAGGTATTACCTGAACTCCGCCTAAATTCAGGCTTAATATATATATATATATATATTTTTTTTTTCTGTAATTCGTTAAGTTCATAACCTTATATATAATGGAATATATTTTTTTTTGTTAGTACTCTTTGTATATGATGAAGCCTGAATAAAGTTATTATTATTATTATTATTATTACTAAAAGCATCTTCAACAGTTGTTTACAAATAGGCTACTTTCCCATTGCATGGAAGAAAGCTGAAATCTTACTGTTCCCAAAGCCCGGTAAATGCAAATCCGAAATTCAAAATTATCGTCCCATTAGTCTTCTTCCAACTCTGTCAAAACTATTTGAAAAAATAATATTCACTCGTCTGCAAGATGAAATGATGAATCTTGATATTATCCCCGATGTACAATTTGGATTTAGAGCAAACCATTCTGCGACACACCAACTTGCAAGAGTCGCAGAAATCATAGAAAAGGGATTTGAAGATAAAAAATACACCGCAGCTGGTTTCTTAGACGTTGCAAGAGCATTTGACACCGTTTGGCTACAAGGTCTTAAATACAAACTGCACCACGTGGGTTTAAGCAGGTATCTCTGCGCTATTCTGATATCCTACCTTGAAGAGAGAACATTTAGTGTTAGAATAAATGGCTGCTATTCTTCTACTAAACCCATCCGAGCTGGAGTGCCACAAGGAGGTATACTATCACCTACGTTATTTAATATCTACATGCACGACATTCCATTACAAACCGGCAACGATAAGGCTATGTACGCAGATGATATGATCATTATAACACAAAGTTATGATTTAAAAGACGCCATTGAAAAACTCCAAAATTCAATCAATATATTACAGAAGTGGCTTTCAAAGTGGTGTATTCATTTAAATGCAAATAAGTGTGAAACAAAAATTTTTACTTTGAAACGAGTGATTGATCCACCGTGCATAATAATAAACAACAAGCCTATAGTTTGGAATCAAAAAGACAAAGCGGTGAAATATTTGGGAGTTCATCTTGACCAACGTTTAACTTGGGGTATCCATATCAACACACGAGTAAATCAGGCATATGATCGATTAAAACAACTATATTCCCTGATTAATAGAAAAACTCCCCTAAGGATGGAATGCACACTTCTACTATACAAAGCACTAATCAGATCCTTGGTCACTTATGCCTGTCCAGTTTGGAGTAACGCTTCCACTACTAACATTAAAAAAATTCAAACATTACAAAATAAAATATTAAGGATCGCAGTGGATGCCCCTTGGTTTATAAGAAACGAGCATTTGCATGATGAATTATGTATAGAATATATAGCAAACTTTATAAAAATGTTGACCAAAAACTTCTACAGTAACCTCAACAAGTGTCCTAGCGCGACCAGACTGCACATTGGGCAACGTAACATTCACTCCAGAATAAAAAGAAAACTGCCTCAAGACCTATTGACTGATGAGTCGGAATTACAGATGGTGAAGTGTTTCCTCCTGTGATGTGTTAATTAAGTGTAATCCAATAAGATCTAAGCCATGAAATAACATATTTTAATTGTTGAGCTGGTTTTTAATAAAGAAAAAAAAAAAAAAGTGACTCTTATGACTGGTAGGTTTAGTTGTTTCAGTTCGGTTTTGATTTCTAAATCGGATATTGATATCGGAACACTGCGTAAGATCGCCGAAAGTGGCTTGTTGGAAGGATACTGGTAGGTATGGAACGGGATTTTGTTCTCTTTGTAGAATTTAGTGATCGCTCTGTAATCATCAGCATGAGATAGATAACCTTGGTATTTGAGTTTTTGTACTTAGTAATGAAACAGTGATTTGTGTTCGTTTTCAAGTCAGTTATAAGTTGCTGATGGTTTCGAGCACCATGGATAAAAATAGGGAGAATTTTTTGTTAGTTGCTGAAGTACTAGGATCATTGTTCTCATCGGAGACATCCACTAAAGTGGCGTATTTATTTTGGGATAAAAGTGCTTAAAAGCCCTTAAGGGCTTAAAAATGTTTAAAAACTGCAATAAGTTTGCACGTTGTTTGTCGAATAGCACTTGTTGAAAATTTCAATGGGGTATAAAAACCGGTACTAACACGTCCTTGATAAATGCCCCATCGAAACTGATGTTATAAGATAAAAAGGATAATTAAAACGACATTTTTAAACTAAAATTTATTAATACATGAAATAAATAAGTCGATTTTAAAAGATACAAGATTTTTGAGTTTAAAACAATTCCAATTCATTCTTTAAGTCCTCTTGTATTATTTTTTAAATCATTTTTTTTTTAATTTATTAATTTATTACAGTACATCTGCAGCTTTATAAATATCTTTTAAGTCGTTTTGGGGGGGTTTGGGGTTGACATCGCTTATTATTATCATTTCGTTTTTATTTTAATATGTATTGGACAATTATAGGTTTACTGTAACTATATATTATTGTAAATATTGGGTTAGATTCTTTTAAAAAATCGTTTTTGAATATTCAGCGTGCTTTTAGGATGTTTTCACAGTTGTACAAGTAGCTGGAAATTATCTTTTAATAATTAATTTTAATATTTAATGGTTGAAGATGTTTCACTCCAAATATCATTAAAAATTAACCAAGATACAAAATAATGACTAGTAGATAAAAAGAATAAAGAGATAAAAGGGGTAATTAATAATTTTTAACATCAACAAATCGTGGGGAATTTCCTTTTATTGCTAAAAAGACTAGGAATCCTTTTAACAATCCATAAATTGAGTTAAATTGTTTAAATAATAATCAACTCAAATGATTCTTATAAATCTAAAAGAAACTTTAAACAACAAAGTTTGCAAGCGATTATTTTTACATCTCACGTTATTTATTCATTTTTAGGGGGAAAAGCTTTTTACCACATCGTTTTTGTTCTCTCTCGTTTTTATACATTAATTTTTTAATATAAAAGTCTTTCTCTTACATCTACCGATAGCGACAACGACATACGCAATAACTTAACCGAAAAGAAATCATCCTTAATAAAAAAATCGTGGAATTCTTATTGAAATGTATCACAAATTACACAGCAACTGCGTCTTTTAGACTGTTTCTTAATCCTTATCATTTTTTAAAAATTTCTTTAGCATGCACTCAAAAACTCAATCACTGTTTGTCTCTTTTCTTTTAAAGACACTGTTCCTCGACTAGGTTTTTTTTTTGATTTGTTTAACTTTAACTTTATTAAACGTTTAAATCCGCCATCATTTTTCGAAAATCGGCCAAAGTGTTGTAATCGGGGTCCAAGTCGATGTCGGCGAAATCCCGTTTTGAATCCGATTTTACAAAACTCGGGTTGTAACGGCTTAACGAGAGTGGACAAGGAAGTAATTCGGGCATCACCGAATGATGTGTTATTAATGATGTTAAAGTTGCGAATTCTTTTGTAAATCCCTAAAAAAATAATCGAAATGTTTATTATTGTATTAATTTGAATTAAAATTAGTTCAAATATATAATAATTTAATTGATTTGTATCGATTTTGAATTAAATTAAAATGTTTTTTTAGATTAAAATGAATTAGATTATAAATGTTATTACAACTGACAAATTTTTACATTAAAATTACTGTAATTAATTGATGTGATTACATTAATTCGTTGAATAAGTTATAATATTTTCTATGCAATATTTTAATCTAATTGCTTGGATTGTTTTAGAATTTTAAATAATTTCGATTTAATAATTTGAATTCAACCCTAGAAATGTATCCGAATGATCTTTTAGATTAATTTTAAGGAGGTATATCTCAAGAACTAATTGAGATATCAGAAAACGGTTTTCATCATTAAAATTGTATTAGAATTCTAAATAAAAGATGATAATATCATTATTTCGAATTTATATGCCACTTAGAGAAAGTAATTTAAATTCAACCCTAGAAATGTGTCAGAACGACTTTTTATGTTAACTTTAAAGAAGTATATCTCAAGAAATAATTGAGATATCAAGAAATGGGCTTGATCATTAAAATTGTTTTAGAATTCTAAATAAACGATGGTAATATCATTATTTCGATTTTATATGCCACTTAGAAAAAGTAATTTGAATTCAACCCTAGAAATGTGTCAAAATGACTTTTTAGGTTAACTCTAACGAAGTATATCTTAAGAACTAATTGAGATATCAGAAAACGGGTTTCATCATTAAAACTGTTTTAAAATTCTAAATAAATGATAATAATACCATTATTTCGATTTTGTATGCCACTTTGAGAAAATAATTTGAATTCAACCCTAGAAATGCGTCAAAATGACTCTTTAGATTAACTTTAAAGAAGTATATCTCAAGAATTAATTGAGATATCAAAGAACGGGTTGCATCATTAAAATCGTTTTAGAATTCTAAATAAACAATGATAATATCTTTATTTCGATTTTATATGCCACTTAGAAAAAGTAATTTGAAGTCAACCCTAGAAATGTGTTAAAATGACTTTTTAGGTTAACTTCAAAGAAGTATATCTCAAGAACTAATTGAGATATCAGAAAACGGTTTTCATAATTAAAATTGTTTTAGAATTCTACATAAATGATGATAATATCATTGTTTCGATTTTATATGCCACTTAGAGAAAGTAATTTGAATTCAACCCTAGAAATGCGTCAAAATGACTTTTAAGGTTAACTTTAAAGAAGTTATCTCAAGAATTAATTGAGATATCAAAGAACGGGTTGCATCATTAAAATCGTTTTAGAATTCTACATAAACAATGATAATATCTATATTTCGATTTTATATGCCACTTAGAAAAAGTAATTTGAAGTCAACCCTAGAAATGTGTTAAAATGACTTTTTAGGTTAACTTGAAAGAAGTATATCTCAAGAACTAATAGAGATATCAGAAAACGGTTTTCAACATTAAAATTGTTATAGAATTCTAAATAAACGATGATAATATCTTTATTTCGATTTTATATGCCACTTAGAAAAAGTAATTTGAATTCAACCCTAGAAATGTGTTAAAATGACTTTTTAGGTTAACTTTAAAGAAGTATATCTCAAGAACTAATGGAGATATCAGAAAACGGTTTTCATCATTAAAATTGTTATAGAATTCTAAATAAACGATGATAATATCATTATTTCGATTTTATATGCCACTTAGAGAAAGTAATTTGAACTCAACCTTAGAAATGTGTCAAAATGTCTTTTTAGAATAACTTTAAAGAAGTATATCTCAAGAACTAATGGAGATATCAGAAAACGGTTTTCAACATTAAAATTGTTATAGAATTCTAAATAAACGATGATAATATCACTATTTCGATTTTATATGCCACTTAGAGAAAGTAATTTGAATTCAACCCTAGAAATGTGACAAAATGACTTTTTAGGGCAACTTTAAAGAAGTATATCTCAAGAAATAATGGAGATATCAGAAAACGGTTTTCATAATTAAAATTGTTTTAGAATTCTACATAAATGATGATAATATCATTATTTCGATTTTATATGCCACTTAGAGAAAGTAATTTGAAGTCAACCCTAGAAATGTGTTAAAATGACTTTTTAGGTTAACTTTAAAGAAGTATATCTCAAGAACTAATTGAGATATCAGAAAACAGTTTTAATCTTTAAAATTGTTTTAGAATTCTAAATAAACAATGATAATATCATTATTTCGATTTTATATGCCACTTAGAGAAAGTAATTTGAATTCAACCCTAGAAATGTGACAAAATGACTTTTTAGGACAACTTTAAAGAAGTATATCTCAAGAAATTATGGAGATATCAGAAAACGGTTTTCATAATTAAAATTGTTTTAGAATTCTACATAAATGATGATAATATCATTATTTCGGTTTTATATGCCACTTAGAGAAAGTAATTTGAAGTCAACCCTAGAAATATGTTAAAATGACTTTTTAGGTTAACTTTAAAGAAGTATATCTCAAGAACTAATTGAGATATCAGAAAACAGTTTTAATCTTTAAAATTGTTTTAGAATTCTAAATAAATGATGATAATATCATTATTTCGATTTTATATGCCACTTAGAAAAAGCAATTTGAATTCAACCCTAGAAATGCGTCAAAATGACTTTTTAGGTTAACTTTAAAGAGGTATATCTCAAGAAATAATTGAGATATCAAAAAACGGATTTCATCATTAAAATTGTTATAGAATTCTAAATAAATGATGATAATATCATTATTTCGATTTAATATGCCACTTTGAGAAAGTAATTTGAATTCAACCCTAGAAATGTGACAAAATGACTTTTTAGGGCAACTTTAAAGAAGTATATCTCAAGAACTAATTGAGATTCCAGAAAACGGTTGTCATCATTAAAATTGTTTTAGAATTCTAAATAAATGATAATAATATCATTATTTCGATTTTATATGCCACTTTGACAAAATAATTTGAATTCAACCCTAGAAATGCATCAAAATGACTTTTTATGTTAATTTTAAAGAAGTATATCTCAAAAACTAATTGAGATATCAGAAAACGGTTTTCATCATTAAAACTGTTTTAGAATTCTAAATAAACAATGATAATATCTTTATTTCGATTTTATATGCCACTTAGAAAAAGTAATTTGAAGTCAACCCTAGAAATGTGTTAAAATGACTTTTTAGGTTAACTTTAAAGAAGTATATCTTAAGAACTAATTGAGGTATCAGAAAACGGTTTTCATCATTAAAATTGTAATAGAATTCTAAATAAACGATGATAATATCATTATTTATATTTTATATGCCACTTAGAAAAAGTAATTTGAAGTCAACCCTAGAAATGTGTTAAAATGACTTTTTAGGTTAACTTTAAAGAAGTATATCTCAAGAACTAATTGAGATATCAGAAAACGGTTTTAATCTTTAAAATTGTTTTAGAATTCTAAATAAATGATGATAATATCATTATTTCGATTTTATATGCCACTTAGAGAAAGTAATTTGAACTCAACCTTAGAAATGTGTCAAAATGTCTTTTTAGAATAACTTTAAAGAAGTATATCTCAAGAACTAATTGAGATATCAGAAAACGGTTTTAATCTTTAAAATTGTTTTAGAATTCTAAATAAATGATGATAATATCATTATTTCGATTTGATATGCCACTTAGAAAAAGTAATTTGAAGTCAACCCTAGAAATGTGTTAAAATGGCTTTTTAGGTTAACTTTAAAGAAGTATATCTCAAGAACTAATTGAGATATCAGAAAACGGTTTTAATCTTTAAAATTGTTTTAGAATTCTACATAAATGATGATAATATCATTCATATTTCGATTTTATATGCCACCTAGAGAAAATAATTTGAATTCAACCCTAGAAATGCGTCAAAATAACTCTTTAGATTAACTTTAAAGAAGTATATCTCAAGAATTAATTGAGATATCAAAGAATGGGTTTCATCATTAAAATCATTTTAGAATTCTAAATAAACAATGATAATATCATTATTTCGATTTTATATGCCACTTAGAAAAAGTAATTTGAAGTCAACCCTAGAAATGTGTCAAAATGACTTTTGGGGTTCACTTTAAAGAAGTATATCTCAAGAGCTAATTGAGATATCAGAAAACGGTTTTCATCATTAAAATTGTTTTAGAATTCTAAATAAACACTGATAATATCATTATTTCGATTTTATATGCCACTTAGACAAAGTAATTTGAATTCAACTCTAGAAATGTGTCAAAATGACTTTTTAGGTTAACTTTAACGAAGTATATCTTAAGAACTAATTGAGATATCAGAAAACGGGTTTCATCATTAAAACTCTTTTAAAATTCTAAATAAATGATAATAATATCATTATTTCGATTTTATATGCCACTTAGAGAAAGTAATTTGAATTCAACCCTAGAAATGCGTCAAAATGACTTTTCAGGTTAACTTTAAAGAAGTATATCTCAAGAATTAATTGAGATAGCAAAGAACGGGTTGCATCATTAAAATCGTTTTAGAATTTTAAATAAACAATGATAATATCATTATTTCGATTTTATATGCCACTTAGAGAAAGTAATTTGAATTCAACCCTAGAAATGCGTCAAAATGACTTTTCAGGTTAACTTTAAAGAAGTATATCTCAAGAATTAATTGAGATAGCAAAGAACGGGTTGCATCATTAAAATCGTTTTAGAATTTTAAATAAACAATGATAATATCATTATTTCGATTTTATATGCCACTTAGAGAAAGTAATTTGAATTCAACCCTAGAAATGTGTCAAAATGACTTTTTAGATTAACTTTAAAGAAGTATATCTCAAGAAGTAATTGAGATATCAAAAAACGGATTTTATCATTAAAATTGTTTTAGAATTCTAAATAAATGATGATAATATCATTATTTCGATTTTATTCCCCAATAATATTTACCTTAATTTTATATCCTCTGTTTGTTCTAACTATTAAATAATGTGCAATTCCGGTCGGTTGAAAACTTCTAGGTACTCGAAGCGACAACGCAAAACAACCAGGTTTGCTGGTGCTTTCTCTAACCATAAAAGCCCCGACTGGTTCCTGCGCTAAAATCTCCAAGGCGATTTCTCTTGGGATTCCAGCTTGAAACCACGGTGCTAATCTTAACTCGCCTTCCTCTTTGTTATTCAAAGAATCGGTTCGTTCTGGTAACGGCGGAGGTGTCGGCATAAACGACAAAATGCCGCCACCACCGCCGCCGCCATCGGTGGTTTGAGCGCAACTGCTCGAACTACTCGAAGAAATTTGCGATATCCTTTTATTTTTAAATTCTTGGTCAGCTTGTAACGAGGGCGAGCTATGAAGCGGCGAAGAATTTTGTAGTAACTTTGTCGTTTCGATTTCGATATGTTTCGGCGATAAATCGGTCTTTAAATTTAAATTTTCACTTTTGCTCTCGCTGTTCGAGTTATTCGTTTCGTTAACGTAACCGCCGCTTAAAGGCCGATTCGTTGGACTACTCGGCGTGCTACTTAACGAATCGTTAACTAACGGGCAACTATCGTCGTCTTGATTTTGATGGTAATGATTTCCGGTTAATCCCATCGCCAAACGCTTTATTAACGGCGGTTTCTCCGCCATCCTTTTATAAGAATTCATTTCCGTCGGCGAATTACTTTCATCGCTGCTCGGCGTGCTTTGTTGCGATTGATTCTTTTCGGTTGCCGTTGAGTTTTCGCAAAGGACGTTAAATTTATGATTCGATTTTAATCCCGGGATTGAATTCGGCGGGGCCAATCTAATCGCGGTCGAATCCGCGTTGTTTAATTGGACGTCCATTTCGGCTGTTGATGCGTTATTTAGTATTGTTGTTGATTGTTGTTTCTCCGAGGATGGTTTGAGCGTTAATTCTTTAGCCCAAAGGACTTTGTCTTGTTTCGTTTGGTCTAATTGGGACACTATTACGTCTTGGAGTGTGGGTTGTTTTTGTAATTGAGCTGCGTACGCCATGCGGAAAGCATTACCAACTATCGAGTTTAATTCTTCAGCCTGAAACGAAAAATTATATATTACTTATTTGGTTCCTATCGTAAATTATTATTGGTACATAAATTGCGAATTAATTGGTTCTATCTGGTTTTGAAATAGAACCAACACCGTCTTAAACCTAAGGGCTTATAGGTGTATTACAGGCCTGGGGTTCACCGGTTTTTGCAATGAAATGCATGGTGTTAAAAAGGGCCACACTCGTTTCGTTTGTCCAACCCAACCCTGGGGCGTTGCATACCTTAGGACAGTTTTGGTTTAACTTAAAGAGATCTAACTTCTCTTTTTTTTTGGAATTTGTATGCAAAGGGTCGCTCACGTTTCATTTGTCCAACTTAGCCCGGATTATGTAAAAGTGGGTTGGGTTGAGTCCTCCATCTTTCTCTCCATTCATCTACAATCCGCTCATCCACCTCTTCCAGTCTTCTTTATGGGCCAACCATGATCAGGAGAAGGTTGGTTGAGGCCATCGCCTCCCTGGGAGGCCGGTTGGGTTACCAGATGTCAACGAAAACAGGAGGGGAAAGTGGTCTAAACTCCCAGACTGGGTTTGTATAAAGTAGAGGAAATTTCAAAAAGTAACAGACTTTAAAATCCTCAGGTTTCTATGCATGGGTGAAGCAACGAAAAAAGGACTGGTGAATCGTGTTTAATGGTGAATGAAGGGAATAGAAGGGAGGAAATCTCGGATGTACCGGAAAACAGGAGGAGTGAGGGGGTTTACACCCCTTGATCGGGTATGTATAATATTTTAGCAAAATATTTTAAAAGGCAATGGATTTATATTTCCACCTGCCCGAGCACGGATGAAGAGAGAGGTCGGACAAATCGAGGAAATAGAGGTTGGGAATGGAGGGGAGGAGAAGGATGTTGGAGGAAGAAAACTAAGACGAAAGGGATAAAGAAACATAGTTACAGATACCAAGGCGTATTCCGGCATGTCGGTGGATATCTACAGGAGCCTTTTTAGAGAGTGAGTAATATCAAGATATTTTAGTTATTTTGAGATAATTCAATTTTAATTAGTCATATCTTAAGAACTAATTGAGATAGAATGATGAGATATTAGAATAAACCTCGCAAAGACATTCAAACTATGTCGAGATTATTCAACTTTACATCATCATATGTCAAAAAGTAATTGAGATAGGATTATGAGATAACAATCATCTTGAAGCAAGTTTAATGATTCATAGGTATCTTAAAGATCATTTTTTTAATCTTACAAATCTTGTTGTGATCGTTGTTAGAATAAACCTTGCCAAGACATTCAAATTATGTCGAGATTATTCAACTTTACATCATCATATCTCAAAAACTAATTGAGATAAGATTATGAAATAACAAGCATCTTGAAGTAAATTTAATTATTTATAGGTATCTTAAAGATAATTTTTTTAATCTTACAAATTTTGATGTTATTATCATTAGAATAAACCTCGCCAAGACATTCAAACTATGTCGAGATTATTCCACTTTATATCATCATATCTCAAAAATTAATTGAGATAGGATTATGAGATAACAAGCATCTTGAAGCAAATTTAATCATTGATAGGTATCTTAAAGATCATTTTTTAAATCTTACAAATCTTGATATCATCATCATTAGAATAAATCTCGCCAAGACATTCAAGCTATGTCGAGATTATTCAACTTTACATCATCATATCTCAAAAACTAATTGAGATAAGATTATGAGATAACAAGCATCTTGAAGCTAATTTAATCATTCATAGGTATCTTAAAGATCATTTTTTTAATCTTACAAATCTTGTTGTGATCGTTGTTAGAATAAACCTTGCCAAGACATTCAAATTATGTCGAGATTATTCAACTTTACATCATCATATCTCAAAAACTAATTGAGATAAGATTATGAGATAACAATCATCTTGAAGCTAATTTAATCATTCATAGGTATCTTAAAGATCATTTTTTTAATCTTACAAATCTTGTTGTGATCGTTGTTAGAATAAACCTTGCCAAGACATTCAAATTATGTCGAGATTATTCAACTTTACATCATCATATCTCAAAAACTAATTGAGATAAGATTATGAAATAACAAGCATCTTGAAGCAAATTTAATCATTTATAGGTATCTTAAAGATAATTTTTTTAATCTTACAAATTTTGATGTCATTGTCATTAGAATAAACCTCGCCAAGACATTCAAGCTATGTCGAGATTATTCCACTTTATATCATCATATCTCAAAAATTAATTGAGATAGGATTATGAGATAACAAGCATCTTGAAGCAAATGTAATCATTCATAGGTATCTTAAAGATCATTTTTTAAATCTTACAAACCTTAATGTCATCTTCATTAGAATAAACCTCTTCAAGACATTCAAGCTATGTCGAGATTATTCAACTTTATATCATCATATCTCAAAAAGTAATTGAGATAGGATTATGAGATAACAAGCATCTTGAAGCAAATTTAATCATTCATAGGTATCTTAAAGATCATTTTTTTAATCTTACAAATCTTGATGTCATCATCATTAGAATAAACCTCGCCAAGACATTCAAGCTATGTCGAGATTATTCAACTTTATATCATCATATCTCAAAAAGTAATTGAGATAGGATTATGAGATAACAAGCATCTTGAAGCAAATTTAATCGTTCATAGGTATCTTAAAGATAATTTTTTTAATCTTACAAATTTTGATGTCATCGTCATTAGCATAAACCTCGCCAAGACATTAAAACTATGTCGACATTATTCAACTTTATATCAGCATATCTCAAAAAGTAATTGAGATAGGATTATGAGATAACAAGCATCTTGAAGCAAATTTAATCATTCACAGGTATCTTAAAAATCATTTTTTTAATCTTATAAATCTTGATGTCATCGTCATTAGAATAAACTTCGCCAAGACATTCAAACTATGTCGAGATTATTCAACTTTATATCATCATATCTCAAAAACTAATTGAGATAAGATTATGAGATAACAAGCATCTTGAAGCAAATTTAATCATTCATAGGTATCTTAAAGATCATTTTTAAAATCTTACAAATCTTGATGTCATTATCATTAGAATAAACCTCGCCAAGACATTCAAGCTATGTCGAGATTATTCAACTTTACATTATCATATCTCAAAAACTAATTGAGATAAGATTATGAAATAACAAGCATCTTGAAGCAAATTTAATCATTTATAGGTATCTTAAAGATAATTTTTTTAATCTTACAAATTTTGATGTCATCGTCATTAGCATAAACCTCGCCAAGACATTAAAACTATGTCGAGATTATTCAACTTTATATCAGCATATCTCAAAAAGTAATTGAGATAGGATTATGAGATAACAAGCATCTTGAAGCAAATTTAATCATTCACAGGTATCTTAAAAATCATTTTTTTAATCTTATAAATCTTGATGTCATCGTCATTAGAATAAACTTCGCCAAGACATTCAAACTATGTCGAGATAATTCAACTTTATATCATCATATCTCAAAAACTAATTGAGATAAGATTATGAGATAACAAGCATCTTGAAGCAAATTTAATCATTTATAGGTATCTTAAAGATATTTTTTTTAATCTTACAAATTTTGATGTCATCGTCATTAGCATAAACCTCGCCAAGACATTAAAACTATGTTGAGATTATTCAACTTTATATCAGCATATCTCAAAAAGTAATTGAGATAGGATTATGAGATAACAAGCATCTTGAAGCAAATTTAATCATTCATAGGTATCTTAAAGATCATTTTTAAAATCTTACAAATCTCGATGTCATCGTCATTAGCATAAACCGCGCCAAGACATTAAAACTATGTCGAGATTATTCAACTTTATATCAGCATATCTCAAAAACTAATTGAGATAGGATTATGAAATAACAAGCATCTTGAAACAAATTTAATCATTCATAGGTATCCTAAAAGTCATTTTTTAAATCTTACAAATCTTGATGTCATCGTCATTAGAATAAACTTCGCCAAGACATTCAAACTATGTCGAGATTATTCAACTTTATATCATCATATCTCAAAAAGTAATTGAGATAGGATTATGAGATAACAAGCATCTTGAAGCAAATTTAATCATTCATGGGTATCTTAAAGATCATTTTTAAAATCTTACAAATCTTGATGTCATTATCATTAGAATAAACTTCGCCAAGACATTCAAACTATGTCGAGATTATTCAAGTTTATATCATCATATCTCAAGAAGTAATTGAGATAGGATTATGAGATAACAAGCATCTGGAAGCAAATTTAATTATTCATAGGTATCTTAAAGATCATTTTTAAAATCTTACAAATCTTGATGTCATTATCATTAGAATAAACTTCGCCAAGACATTCAAACTATGTCGAGATTATTCAAGTTTATATCATCATATCTCAAGAAGTAATTGAGATAGGATTATGAGATAACAAGCATCTGGAAGCAAATTTAATTATTCATAGGTATCTTAAAGATCATTTTTTAAATCTTACAAACCTTGATGTCATCATCATTAGAATAAACCTCGCCAAGACATTCAAGCTATGTCGAGATTATTCAACTTTATATCATCATATCTCAAAAAGTAATTGAGATAGGATTATAAAATAACAAGCATCTTGAAGCAAATTTAATCTTTCATAGGTATCTTAAAGATCATTTTTTTAATCTTACAAATCTTGAAGTCATCATCATTAGAATAAACCTCGCCAAGACATTCAAGCTATGTCGAGATTATTCAACTTTATATCATCATATCTCAAAAACTAATTGAGATAGGATTATGAAATAACAAGCATCTTGAAGCAAATTTAATTATTCATAGGTATCTTAAAAGTCATTTTTAAAATCTTACAAATCTTGATGTCATCGTCATTAGAATAATCTTCGCCAAGACATTCAAACTATGTCGAGATTATTCAACTTTATATCATCATATCTCAAAAAGTAATTGAGATAGGATTATGAGATAACAAGCATCTTGAAGCAAATTTAATCATTCATGGGTATCTTAACGATCATTTTTAAAATCTTACAAATCTCGATGTTATCGTCATTAGAATAAACCCAAGACATTCAAACTATGTCGACATTGTTCAACTTTATAACATTATATCTCAAAAACTAATTGAGATAGGATTGAGATAACAAGCATCTTGAAGCACATTGCATCATTAATAATCGTTTGAACGATCTTATTTTAAATCTTTCATAACTTCATTTCATTATTATTTGAGTAAACCTCGCTTAGATATTCTAGGCATATTTAAACGATTCCATTTATATCTCACTCTAGCGTGAAACTAGGTTGGCTAGTAAAGCTTTTTCCTTCTGTATTAATGAAAAAAAGGGCTAGGTTGGGTTGAGTTGTGTTGCTTGGATCTTATTGCTTTCATTTATCGAAACCAACAGGCGACTTGAAAGTCTTCTTATACGAAACTGTTTTGCTTCCAAATCGTCCAAAGGTCATTTGCGGGCGAGGCGCTGGCTTTAATACATTCAATTTGCAACATTCTAGGACCTCGTCCGCAAGGAACCTCGGCGAATTGAAGGTCAATGTTTCCTTCTGCGTGACTTTTTGTCACTTTTTGTCGCATCCACTAAGATGCACATCTAGCAAGATTGTAACCGCTCGATACGAAACTCTTTGCATCATCACCATGATGTGCAAGAAATTATTTCGCTTCCAAATCGCTCAAGTCGCTTGTGGCTGAGACTCTGGTTGTGTTCCATCAAATTAGCAAGACGACAGCGCCTCGTCCGCAAGCGATCTCGTCGAATTGAAGGACAATGTTTCCTTCTAGAAGACTCTTTGTACATTCATCAAGATGCCTTTTGTTTCTAAGTCGTCCAGATCGCTATCGAGCAAGGTGCTGGTTTTGACACATCAACACATAATCGTTAGGTAACCAAGATTGTAGCCCCTCGCTCGCAAGTAACCTCAGCGGTTTGAAAATTATGTCTTCTTATCTCAACTCAATGCTATCCAACCCAACCCAAATCGCTGATGTCGTTTTCGATACAAAATAAAGTTCTAAAACTCCACACTATCTGGTCGGTCAAACTTTCAGATCAGATGTTTGATTGTGAGGTCTGTTGTGTTGATTTGGGTTTGCTTGGGTTGGGCTAAGCTGGGTTGTATCACGACTGGAAAATGCAAATGTGGAGAAATATCAACTATTATGCGAGTCAGTTAATATCGGGATAAGTTTTATTCATACAAACTGGAATGGTATATATCGACGATGTAAGCACAGTTCCCTTTCCTAAGATGGAGCAGAGACACAAAGTCAGTCAACATTAGCAGAGGAAAATAATGACGCCAGAGAACAACATCGTGATGTAACATTTTCTCCCTTCCTATGATAAAACTTTTTTCAATAAACTTGTTGATTTATGCCTCACCCGGTTTAAGTTTATATTGGATTACGAAAAATTCAAATTAATTAGTTGTTTGGTTAATAAGAATGAATAAAGAATGCTTTAACTAATTACGTAATAGAATCGGAATAACAAAGGAGATACCGAGCGATCTGGTTTTGGAATGGAACGCCGTCAACCGCGTGGAAAGCGAAATGCGGTCCTGGAATGTCGGGGAATGCAGGTCCGGCTCTCGGCACCCCGATTCCGCTTGAAATTTTTCCTTCCTCGCATGATTTTAATATCGGCATTCCACGGGGACCTCCGGGCGGCGCGGTCCGGCCGCATTCCCGGACCACTTCTAGGAAGAAGAGTGGTTGGAGGGCCGCGACCGTCCACTCTCGTCATACTCTGTAGTGTTTGTCCGCTGGAAAACAGGACCGTACTTACCCGCCCTATATTGCGACCGAATATATCGAAAAGGACTCTTGAAGGACACTCGACGTTGTTTTTATAAAAAGAACATGGGTAATTTTCGTTCGAAAAATACCTTAATACAAAACATCCTCCACGTGTCTTAGAAACTCCCTTTGATTGTCTCGTCCTAGTTTCGATGTCCCATGTGTGCCATCTCTTGTAATTTTTCATCTGCCCACCACTCGACGAGTTTCCCTCTCGAACCAGTCTCATCTATCAGACGTAATCGAAGGTCCTCTCCGGTCTTTCCACTTGACAAATAGCTCCTGTATCCGACGTAGTCGTCGTCATCCCCTTACACACCCAAAAACCCCCAAAAACAGGAATATCTTTTGCTCCACATCGGAAATCTTGAGTATTTACAACTCAATGTATTACGTACCCTCGACATCTTCCTAAATTCAGAATCACGTGTTACGTCGTGGTGATTGATTAAGAGGCGGGGAAAGGAGGCGTAATACGCACACCCCCTTTCGGTGGCATGGTTCGCTTAGAAAAAGCAATCCGCCATGAGGAGACACGTTGCATCTGAGAGTGACACGTAATTAATTTGCTTTAATGCAAAATCCGCGGTAGACGGGGAACCGCGACTCTCCCGACAAGGAGAAGACAAAGAAACGAGACAGAGAAAAGATGTCTACGGCGGCGAGGTGAATGAGTTATGTCCCTTCGATGTCTTTTATGCCGACGTCTTTTGGAGACCAACCTCCTCCGGTGTATGTATTATCCAGACTTGAAATTCACTCGGTACTCCGATTCACTTCTTCCGCTGACAGCCCAACAATGAAGATATACGATCCACTACCTGCATCTCTAACGTTATCCTTTGGGATAACATAATCCCCGGTGAGTTCAAGAGATACTTTTATGTGTGGATATGTTTTTATTTTTTGATTTAAAATAAATATTGGTCAACAAATTTAACATCACCCGATTATTTTAAATGTTATTACAAATTTATCAAAAGAAAGAAGAATCAAAATGAATCAGATTGAAGTCAACCTAACATAACTTGAGTCCTAATTAGATTATTTTGTTTATTGTGTGACACCATAGGAATAAATTAGTAATAATAACTTAAGAATGATTAATAAAAAAGAAGAGGAGATGAGGGTGTTTTTTTATTTAACCTCCCTCCCGCGCAGTGTATAAATAACTACGAGGTAGCCGAAGTGGAAACAAATAGATTGAAGGCAATCTCGTGTTCCTGCGAATGCCACGACCGATCAGGACATGCCAGGTCCATTATCCTTCCGTAGTCCTCTCACCCTCCCTCCAGCCAGTATACGGTTCGGTGGTGGTGGGTTCTGGATACACCTCACCCTAATCACCTGCCAATCATCCTGTTTATTAGAGAACCGACGGACGGAGAAGGGACGACCAAGAAAACGCGACGTCGCTCCTGTTTTACGCTTGTCGACTCCCTTTTGGTTCTTTGTTTCTCCCAGCGGCGGTGGCAGTCAATCGAATTAAATTAATTCCCGGGGTTTGTAGCCTTGCGAAAGTCAAAAAGAAACCGGGTAGGAAGGAAAGAGAGCTCGGTGCACGCTAGGGAAGAAGTAAGAGAAATAGGGGTGGTCTTTTTAGTAAAAAAAAAATGGAGAAAAAAGGAGAAGGGGGTGGTTGGCTTGGAAGGTCTCTCTTCTTCGAGTACCTCTTTTGCGGAAGTTTTATTAACCCCTTCATTAGACTTCGCCCGTTGATTAAAATAAACACGGCGGACCGACGAGTGGCTAGGGCGAATTCGTTAATTGCCGCGCGGCCCTTTTAAGTCTTCTTCGTTTTCGAGATGGGGGTGCGGTACGGCGATGGTTACCTTATAATGGGGCACAATTTGTAAGCTCTTCACTTTTCAAACCTGAGATGTAAAGAAATCCAAACTGAACCGTAACATTTTTTTTCTCCTTCGTCCTTTCTTTCTTTCTTTTTTTCACTTTAAATCTAATTGAAATTAATTTTGATTAAAATCGAAATCAGACCGTCTAGAATCCTCGAAATAGAAATATTGATAAGTCATTTGGAAAGCGTGAGAACTTGTATCTTGGGGTTTACGCGCCATTGGACGCGAGAAAAGTTACTTTCTCTCGAAACTTCCGAAAGGGGACGCCGTTTCTGTTTAGCTTATTTATGCGGACGTTTGGGAATCGAGTGGAAAACGAAAAATCGAAGAAAAGAAAATTATTACCTTTAAGAATAGATGGTAAATAAATAAATATATATCTTAAGAATTCCATTGTGTACGATCTTTTTAAAAATGATTAAGGAAATTGTTGACTTTATAAAATGCTACAAATTTGAGTTGGTTCAAAAGTTGATATCTTAAAAACGAATTGAGATACTTAGGTATCGTTTTGTTCTTGGGTAAGCACATACTTTCATTTATAAATCATAAAAGTTCTATAAAACATGAGTGTAGACCATCCCTGCATTTTTTTCCACCTCGTCTAAATTTAAAATTTCCATCTACAATCAACATCGACCTAAGAGCCTAAGAACTCATAGGGTTGGGTTGGGTTCCATATTAAGAGAGGTATGACTAAACCCAAATGTTTTCGAAAAAAATACTTGTATCGAACTAAAACTAGAACTAACACTAGACCTAGTACTAGTTTTAATGTCCATTTAGTGCTCGATTGTTAAAAATTCTTTTGGAGCTGAAAGTATCACTAATACTAGACCTACAGCCTAGCTTTAGTACTAACACTAGACCTAGAACTAAAATCATTAAGGTTAAGCCGTACGTCTCTTAAGACGGCTAAACCTTAATGTTTCTAGTTCTACGTCTATTGTTAGTACTAAAGCTAGGTTGGGTTGGGTTGGGTTGGGTTAGGTTCTGTAATAAGATACGTGCTACAAGAATCTGCTGCAATCTATAAACAGAAGGCTGGCAATAGGGGTTACTTCGTCCTACTGCACAGTGTCGGCCACCAGTGTGGAAGTGATCGCAGACTTACCCCCGCTGGATCTATTGGTGGAAGAACGGACCACGGTGTACGAAAAGGGAGCAGAATGGAAAACGGAAGCGAAACTGACGCGGTGGCACAAATGGCAGGAAAGATGGGAACGGTATGACGGATGGGCTAAGGTCTTTATTAAAAATGTGGAGGACTGGACCAATCGGAAGTGGGGGGAAGTAGACCATTACATGACGCAGGCAATTACTGGGCATGGCATTTTTGGCACCTACTTGCAAAGAATAAAGAAGGCGGGGACTGCAACGTGCTGGTTCTGTGATGAGGAGGACTCTCCCGAGCACACTGTTTTCCAATGCGAAAACTTTGCCAGAGAGAGGGATACGTGCGCAGGAATATGCGGGGAGACCATGACAAAGGAAAATGTGGGCCGATTATTATTGGAAAGAGAAGAAAATTGGGCAAATAAAACGCTTTGTAAGGAGATTTTCATGACTAAACAAAGGGAAGAGCTTGAAAGGGAGAGGGGAAGTCAACACGACCACGAGGCGACGATGACCTGAGCAGAAGAGGACTGAGAGGAGGACTCATCCTCCCCTCATCCAGGTAAAAGGTAAGATGATACTAGAAGGATAAAAAATTAGAGGAACGTCTTTTAATTGCATGTCAACTCTCGATCACGAGGAGATGATGAACGGGGCAGAAGAGGACTGAGGGGAGGACTCATCCTCCCCTCATCCAGGTAAAATGTAAGATGGTATTAGTAGAATGAAAAAGTTAGAGGAATGTGTTTTATTTGCATGTCAACTGGGCGACAACTACGAAGACTTGAAGCAGAAGAAGAAGTACTCCGAAGAAATACCAGCTGGTGGTTCCGGAGAAGATGAGGAAAGGGGTTTTTTAGTGGGTCTATGACTCCAACCCCACACTATCTGGCCGCCCATCACCACAGGCCAGATGTTTGTTCGCAGATTTTTCCCCAACCTCAATAAAAAAAAAAAGGTTCTGTAATAAGAGAGGTACGGCTAAACTCAAAGGTTTTCGTTCTAGATCTAGTGTTAACTCTAGCATTAGTGTTAGCTCTATTGTTAGTTGTTGCTCAGTTTTAAATTGTTGTATACTTATATCGAACTAAAACTAGAACTAACACTAGACCTAGTACTAGAAAGCTTCGGTTTAGCCGTGCGTCTGAAGACGCACGGCTAAACCGGAATCTTTTAGTACTAGGTCTAGTGTTAGTTCTAGTTTTAATGTCCATTTAGTGCTTGATTGTTAGAAATTCTTTTGGAGCTGAAAGTATAACTAATACTAGACCTACAGCCTAGCTTTAGTACTAACACCAGACCTAGAACTAGAATCATTAAGGTTTAGCCGTACGTCTCTTAAGACGGCTAAACCTTAATGTTTCTAGTTCTACGTCTATTGTTAGTACTAAAGCTAGGTTGGGTTGGGTTGGGTTGGGTTAGGTTCTGTAATAAGATACGTGCTACAAGAATCTACTGCAATCTATAAACAGAAGGCTGGCAATAGGGGTTACTTCGGCCTACTGCACAGTGTCGGCCACCAGTGTGGAAGTGATCGCAGGCTTACCCCCGCTGGATCTGTTGGTGGAAGAACGGACCACGGTGTACGAAAAGGGAGCAGAATGGAAAACGGAAGCGAAACTGACGCGGTGGCACAAATGGCAGGAAAGATGGGAACGGTAGGTTTAGCCGTACGTCTCTTAAGACGGCTAAACCTTAATATTTCTAGTTCTACGTCTAGTGTTAGTACTAAAGCTAGGTTGGGTTGGGTTGGGTTAGGTTCTGTAATAAAAGATAATAGAAAAAATAGGCAAAGGCAAGCTCTATTGGTGGAACGAAGATGTAAACAAGGCTAGAGAGCTAGCAAACAGGTGTCGTAGAAGAGCAACGAGAAAAAACCGAAAGACTGGCAACGATGTGGAGCGTGCGATTGCAGCGAATGAATATGAGGCAGCAAAAAAGAGCCTGAGAGCTAAAATTAAAAAGGCAAAGAGAGAAGTCTGGAAAGATTTATGTAAAGACTGGGACGAGTATGTTTGGGGGGACGTTTATAAAATTGCGATAAAGAAAACGGGAAACAACAGAAGAACAGAGGTAGAACCAAATAAAAGAGCTCAACTCATAAGGGAGATGTTTCCGGAGGGCGAAGAGGTCACATAGGAAGAAGTAGAAACGGTAGCAGGGGCAGGAAATTTTGTAGACGTGACAAATGAAGAAGTCTTAAAAACGGAAAGGCCCCTGGCTCCGACGGTATTACTTCGGAGATAGTCAAGGATGTGGTGAAGATAGCGTCGGTTAGGCTGAGTGGCATGTATAATGATTTACTAAGAGAAGGAATTTTTCCAGTACTTTGGAAGAAAGGAGCGTTGGTTTTGATTGAGAAACCAAGCAGTTCAGATCATAAAAAATATAGACCAATTTGTCTTCTAAACGTCTTCGGTAAGGTCTTTGAGTCCATTATAAAGACCCGAATAAATGATGAACTGAGTGAGCTGGGAGGGTTATCGTATGATCAATTTGGATTTACCAGTGAAAATTTAGAAACTGTGATAAATTTAGACGTGGCAAGAAAAAAAGAGCCTGCTGATAACAGTGGATGTCCGTAATGCTTTTGGTACCGCGGCTACCTACTAGAACCTATCTACGTACCTTGTTAGGATAATACAACCCTATCTAAGTGACAGATACATCGAGTATGAGGGCGTTAGCTACAAAATGTCGAGAGGTGTTCCGCAGGGCTCGATCCTTGGACCCTTACTGTGGAACGTATTTTTTGATAAATTACTGCAGACCAGAGCCATGAGGGGAGACACACGTTTAGCCTATGCGGATGATCTGGCTATTGCTGTCTCTGGATGGAACGAAAGAGAGATGGAGACTACGGCTCAGAACGCTCTAAATCGGGTCGTAAAGTGTATGGGAGACATGGGAATGCACCTTGAAATAGCACCTGAGAAAACGGAGGCCATTATGCTCAGAAGTAGAAGGGGGCTGGTGGGATAACCTTGACAGTGGGAAACGCTGTGATTCACACGCAGGAGTCACTAAAGTACCTGGGGGTCATGTTGGCGAGGGATTTGCGATGGAATGCCCACATAGAATACGTTGCAGAAAAAGCAGGAAGGACTGTGCAAGCTCTGAACAGGGTCATCGGATCCACTTTTGGACCAAGAGAGGCGAAAAGACGGTTAATTGGAGGTACAATATATTCGAAGATACTATATGCGTGCAGAGCCTGGAGAGAACCATGCAGAGTCAAAAAAAAAATGTTAGTAGGCTAACAAGATTACAGAAGGCAACAATAATAAGGATAGTTAGTGCGTATAAGACAAGTTCGACTGAGGCGCTGTAGGTGGTGGGCAGCTCGCTGCTCATAGACTTGATGATAAAAAGAAGAGCGGCCGCATGGGAGGAGAGGTATGATAAGAAGGAAGTAGAGGAGGAAACTATGGAGGAATGGGAGACGAGTTGGCGGATGGATACGGAAAAAGCGAAATGGATGAAGCGACTGATTACAGACCTAAAACGATGGACGTCGAGACGTTGGGGAGATGTTGATTTCCACCTTACTCAACTGTTGATAGGCCACGGATGCTTTAATGCCCATCTCTACAAGTTCAAGAAAATAGACTCAGATGTCTGCAACTACTGCGAGGAGCAAGACGATGCGGAACACACGTTTTATAGATGTAGCAGATGGAGGGAGGACAAAGCATTGGTGGAGGTGAGTATTGGGGCAGTGATCACGCTGGAGAACACTGTAGGGCATATGCTGTACAGCGAAGATAAATGGAAGCACATAGCGAACTTCGTTGGTAACGTTCTAGCTAAGAAGGAAAGTGAAGAGAGGCGGAGACAGAGGGAAGGTTGAATGATCGGTATGGAAGGAGGAAGAGAAGAGTGGTCTGGGAGACGCCCTTGTGTGTTTTACCTGTTGTGAGGGAGAAAGGAAGAGCAATGATGTAGATGCTTTTATTGTTACCTAAAAAATTTTGTCGTGTGGCTTTTTCTCTTGTTTGTATGTCTGTCCATCACTGGGTCATGACACGGGGATTGATGGTAGGACCGTGGAGGAGATGTCTCGTTGGATGGGCCATTCCGAAAGAAGAGGATTGGGGGGCCATCTCTGGCTCCCCACGTCCCGGTAGGTGTTGTTTATAGTTTTATTAAAATTTGTCGTTTGTTCTTTTGTTGCATTGATCTTCGATATCGTGGCCTGAGATGGAATATTGAGCAAGTCTGGACTGAGAACAATAAGTATGAATGGACGGGTAACACGCTGAGATATTTTTTATGAGACGGAGAGGTGCAGCTGGCAGTTTGCACGTTGGGCTGATGGCTAAAACGCTGAAGTGTAGTTTCCAGCCCATCGTGTAGGATTTGAGGAAAGGGGTTTTCAGTGGGTTGGAGATCCAAAGATGGACTCCACACTATCTGGCCGTCCAACACCACAGGCCAGATGTCTGTTAGCAGATTTTCCCCGACCTCGTTAAAAAAAAAAGGTTCTGTAATAAGAGAGGTACTTCTAAACTCAAATGTTTTCGTTCTAGATCTAGTGTTAACTCTAGCATTAGTGTTAGCTCTATTTTTAGTTGTTGCTCAGTTTTAAATTGTTGTATGCTTATATCGAACTAAAACTAGAACTAACACTAGACCTAGTACTAGAAAGTTTCGGTTTAGCCGTGCGTCTTCAGACGCACGGCTAAACCTGAATCTTTCTAGTACTAGGTCTAGTGTTAGTTCTAGTTTTAAGTTCTATTTAGCTCTAGATTGTTGCAAATTCTTCTTGAGCTAAAAATATAACCAATACTAGAGCTACAATCTTGCATTAGTATTAACACTGGACCAAGAATCTTTCCAATATCTTTCCACTTCTAGAACTAATGTTAGTTGTAGATTTATATCATTAAATCTAACTCCAGATTTAGAACCAAAAATCATCTTTCAAGATGGCTAAATACGTTAAATGATTCTAGTTCTAAGTCTACTGTCAGTTCTAGTTTTATTTTAATTAAAATATATCAACCTTGTATATAATCGAATTGAAGTACAATTTATGTTAATAATTGACCCAAAAGATATTCGAAAACCTTTAAAGCAAAGATTTTCGAGATTTCTTGATTTCTCGGCTTCTTTCGTCCGCTAGTTAAAGGCAATCGAACGACTCATTAAATGATAACGTTTAATATCCGTATTAAACGGAGACCGGAGGGAAAGAAGCTTACCGACTCATTTTGACTGCCCCAAAGCAGCTTTACTAATGGAGCTCTTCACTGGTTCTAGTATCCGGCTTTATCTTGCTGTCTTTCTCTTTTTCGTTCGGTCTTTCGCGTTGTCAACTTCGCGTCGAGTGGCACTAATTACTTTTTAACTCGGAAATCCCACAATAAACCCAACTAGAAAAGTCCCCCTTATTGAAATAAAAGAGGTAATAATTAAAAAAAATATTTTCGATTTTTTTTCTAATTCATCAAATTTGTTTCTATTCATTTGAAAAGAATGCGATGAAACACTTATAAATAAAGCCTCAAAAGGGCGAGGGAAAAAGTCTCCTCTTATTAACGTCGATAAATAACGTCTATGGCGAAGGACATATTTTATAAAGCGGACGGTGATTGTCGTCTTTATCTGCGGGGTTGGGGGGTTGCGAAGACGGGGGTTGAGGGAAATTGAGGAAATAGGAGGGGAAATGGAGTCGTGACGTTTCTTGAAGGAAAGATAGTTTGATAGGACTACTACACAAATAGTATTGTGCAAGTGACAGTTTTTGGGGACGCCTCGAAAAACGTTTACAATTTTATTTTTAATAAAAAAAATAAGAAATGAAGTAATAATTTAAAGGAGTTTGTATTGAAATTGTACCCCTCTTTAGTCCTTCAAGGTGTCGTCCTGTAATTTGGCCTCGACGTTAAGCTTTACTTTAATTTATTTAATGGTCTCGTTAGAATAATTGTGCTTTCGCTCGAGGACTCAACGAAACGACAGAGACAGATATAAAGTTTTTTTATTTATCAACGATCGTTAAAGAACAACTTTTAAATTATTTTTCATCTTTTTTGAAACAATGCAGAAAATCAAATTTTTAAGATATCTTGATTTGTGCAAGAAAAAATTTTTTCTTTGTAAAATCATGCTTGAATATCTTAATTTGTTTTTGATATATTATAAGTTATGATGTAGTTATGTTATGATCAGTGTTGTCCTAAACCTAAGGGCTAATAGGGCAACACCCCTGGGGCGCATAACTCCTTGGGGGATGCTTGTTTTTGCAATTTTTTACCATTAATTTTGTATGAAAAAGATGAGTACACCTCGTTTCGTTTGTCCAACCCAGCTCTGAGATGCTGAATATCTTAGGATGGTTCTGGTTCAAATATACAGGGTTGGGTTGGGTTGGGTTTAGTCTTGCATTTGAATAGGTTCCCCATGTAGTAACCAAAGAGGAAGACTGCTAGAAGAATGGCTCATTGTAAATAAGATGGTAGTAATAAATGAAGCGTTCCTACTTTTGCAGAACCTGCTGGGGAATCTGTGATAGGTTTTACGGTCTGCTCAGAGGAGCTAGCTGTAAGAGTAAATGGGTGGTCGAAATAGAGGCGAACTGGAGTGATCATAGAACGGAAAGGGGTGTGTAGGACGCGTAGACAGAGAATTTGTTACGCCGGGGAGAGTATTAAAAAAGATCAAAATGGTGTGTGACAGCGTTTTTGATAGTAGAGGAAGAAGCAACGGGAAGAGAAGATCTGTATACTGGTGGAATGGGGAAATCGCGGAGATAAGAGCATCGTATAACAGATACAGGAGAAAAAAGGCCCGGATGACGAAGAGAACCAGCCAAGTCGAGAGGAGACGAGACGTCAGAGAGACGACTTGCTTTTAAGGCATAAATCTACAGAAGCCATGTATAAAAGTAAGAGGAAGAAGTGGAGTGAGTTGAGAGCCCAGCTGGAAGAAGACGTGTGGGGAAAGGCCTACCTCATAGTAATGGATAAACTAAAAGTTAAAGGAAAGAACGAGGGTTACAGAGAATGAAGTGCTGAAAAAAAATAGAGAAACTTTTCCCGAAGCACGAAGGAGTGGTTTGGGGTGAAATGGAGGTGCAGGTAGAAAACATTCCAAAAAAGATAAAGTTAGAGGAGCTGATGGAGGCGGTAGAATGAGGAGAAAGAAAATGCCGGGATCGGATATAGTAACGCAGAAAATCCTGGTCGAAACCGTAAAAGGGAGTAGAGTGGTGTTTGTAGAGATGTATAACAGATGTTTGACAATGCAAGAATTCCCAGAATCCTGGAAGGTCGCGAGGTTGGCCCTAATCGAAAAACCTAAAAAGATTTCAGATGATAAACCCTCATACATACCAATATGTATGTGTAACAAAAAAGGAAAGTTCCTTGAACTTATGATAAGGGAAAGATTGCAGAGAGAGACAGAAGAAAGGCAAATGCTTAGTGATGACCAATACGAGTTCCAGAAAGGGCATTCAGCGATGAAGAAGGTGCACGACATTATAGACCAGATTAAGCAGAAAGAGCGTTTCAAACCAAGAGTTGTGTGTAATGGTGATGTTGGACGTGGAAAATGCGTTCAAATCGACGCCTTGGAAAGGTACAATAGAGGCGCTAAAAAAGGTCGCGGTTAATGATTATATTATAGAACTGGTGCAGTCATACGTGTCGTGTATCAACAGATTTGTTGTGACCTCTAACGGAGAAGAAAATAGAAATTTCCAGCGATGTATGTATGTATGTATGGAACGGGGAGGGCATGCAAGGCATGCTGCACTTAGGCCTCTCAACGGGCCCCTTGTAGCGATGTTCCCCAGGGATCTATTCTGGGTCCAACATTGTGGAACCTGTACTTAAACCTGTACTTTAAGTCTAACTTGGTCCAGATTTTAAGGACCAAGTTAGAGGAGGTGAAAGAAGACGGAAATGGGACGGGAAAGAATTGGAGGAACGGGCATTATACGCAACGACAATGGTGATCCGGAAGTTGCAGGATATTAGGTTGAAGGTGATTGCAAAAAAGACGACGATGGTTCCTTTGCAGGGTAGAAAGAAGCTGAGATATGTGATTTTGCATTGCGACGGGGAGGAGATATAAAGTGTAGAGTACGCCAAATACTTGGGAGTTTATCTAAACAGGGACATGACGATGACTATGCATGTTTTGCAGATAACGATTAAGGCGTTGCGCATGATAAATTTGCTGATGATTTAATATCAGCTCAATATCAGCTATATGCGGCACTGATCTGGAAAAAAGCTCTAGATACAAGATGTACGTGGCGATGCTGAGGGGTGTCAACAGAAAGATAGCGATAGACCTCACATCGGTGTACAGGACAGTGTTAGCGAATAGTGTGGAGGTGGTGGCTGGTTTGCTGCCTATCGATCTTAGGGTGGACGAGAGAAATCTGGTATATGTGAGAGGGAAAGAAGCCAGCATGGAGTTAAGAGACAAAATGTTAGCGAAGTGGCAAAACAGATGAGAACAGTACACCGGTTGGTTGTTACGTTAAAAGATGGATAGGTAGAAAATGGGGGGAACCAGACTTCTATCTGACGCAGGCGTTAATAGGACATGGCGTATTCGGGAGCTACCTGGAAGATATTGGAAAGACGGATACAGACGAGTGCTGGTTTTATAGAGAGAGGGATACAGGAGACTATACATTGTTTGTATGTGCTTAGTATACAGACGGCAGACTCACCGAAGCAGGGGTGAGTTCTGAAACGAAGTGCGGGGTATCCATCAATAGTGAGAATGCTGTGGCGGTGATGTTGGAGAGCAAAGAGAGCTAGAGAAAACTCTGTAGTACTTCAACTTTTTATTTTTTAAAAAAATAAAATAACTGAACCTCGATGTTATTAAGGAATAGTTTAAAAATTTTTTAACGTGATTTCCTGATGATGACTGTGTAGCCGAAATTAGTTGAAATCGAAAAATAATAATAAAATTTTCATCGTTGAAGTACAAGAGATTTCTTATTTTCTGTTCTAAACATCACGATGACAACAAAGAGAACAAATCTATCAAACAATCATGAAAGACAAAGAGATAGTAGAACGAGAACTGGAGTGAAGAGGAGATGGAGGAGGAGCTTCCCCCATCAGACGGGTATGTAACGTGTTCGAAGCAATTCTAAAAGTAAAAGAATGTGTTTGATTTGATTTGAGTCATCTTCCTCGGAATGGGTGTAAAATTGATAACGATGGATGAGAGTAGTTGAACAAAGAACAGGATGGAGAAGAGATCCCCCCTTCAGGTGAGGTGTTTAAAACAATTCTAGAAAGTAACAGAATGTTTCTGATTTGATCTGAGCTATCTTCTTCGGAGTGGCTGTAAGATCGATGGGGATGGAGGAGAATACTTGGGCGAAGAAGAGCAGGTATGAAAATGGTGTGATAAATTTCTAAAAGTAATGATTTGTTTGGTTCTGAGTTGTTTTTACTGCGTTTTGATTTGGATGAGGGAAGTCGAAAGAGTAACGAAGAAGGAAGAAAGCAAGATTCCGAAGTTATGCCTTCCCGGTGGTTCCGGAGAAGACGAGAAAAGGGGTTTTTAGTGGACTATCTGGCCGCCCAATATCCCAGGCCAGATGTTTGTTAACAGATTTTTTCCGACCTCGTAAGAAAAGCCGTGCATTTGTAGACATTTTTTAACGAAGGGTTCTATAATGAACAGTTTCTGAAATAGAGTACTTTACAAATTGATTCGGCAACCCTGCATATTTGAATCGAAGTAAAAGTAGAACTAACACTAAACCTAGAAGTGGAAAGGTTTGGATTTAGCCGTGCGTTCGAGAACGACTAAACCTTAATGTTTCTAGTTCTTCGTCTAATGTTAGCTCTGAAGCTAGCTTGGGTTGGGTTGGGTTCTGTATTAAGAGAGGTACGGCTAAACCCAAATGTTTTCGTTCTAGATCTACAGTTAACTCTAGCATTAGTGTTAGCTCTATTTTTAGTTGTTGCTCAGTTTTAAATTGTTGTATACTTGTATCGAACTGAAACTAGAACTAACACTAGACCTAGTACTAGAAAGTTTCGGTTTAGCCGTGCGTCTTTAGACGCACGGCTAAACCTGAATCTTTCTAGTACTAGGTCTAGTGTTAGTTCTAGTTTTAAGTCTTATTTAGCTCTAGATTGTTGCAAATTCTTCTAGAACTAAAAGTATAACCAATACTAGACCTATAATCTTGCTTTAGTATTAACACTGGACCAAGAACTAGAATCATTAAACCCAAATCTTTTCACTTCTAGAACTAATGTTAGTTCTAGTTTTATATCATTAAATCTCTTCAAATATATCATTAAAACTCTTCAACTAGAAGCATTCAGGTTTAGCTGTACATCTCTCAAGATGGCCAAATCCAAATAATTCTAGGTCTAGTATTAGTTTCAGTTTTACTTCAATCCAAATAAATAAGGTTGGGTTGGGTACTGACACTAAAACAAGAATCTTTTTTTAAATTTTTTATGAAAAGAGCCGCACTCATTTCGTTCCAGCCCTAGGGCGAATAGTATCTTACAACGACACTAATTATGATTCATAACATAACTAATGTAAATCTAAGTTTATTACGAATAAGTTTCAATCGTGTTTTCATTTGACTGGTACAAAATTTTGCTCAATTAGCGATTATTAGTTAAAATTCAACAAACAACGCAGTTCGGAGGCAACAATTCGAGTTCAAAGCACAATACGAAGAGAGACGATTTTGCAAATTCCAATTATTTGCTCTCGCGGTCGTACGACCTAATTCGAACGAACAATTGATTACGACCGATCGCCTGTAATTAAATGGAACGCGGCAAAACCAAAACGTTTCGTTTCGACCCACGGGATAATATCCTCTAAAATATTTCGACACCATCTGTCGAACTAGGTATATCAAGTTACTTATTTAAAACTATTTATAGGAACTCATTCAAAGTTCGGTAGTCAATGAATATAACTATAAAAGAAAACGACGTGGTTCTCCGACATCCGCACAAAGAAATAAATCGAAAATAATGGACTTTTTGGTCGAATACCTCTTGACTGAGTGATTCTTTGATAATCTCCCGCAAAATCTAACAAAGGATTTCTTTTTAGGATTTCTTTTTAGGATTTCTTTTTAGGATTTCTTCTTTTGCCAGTTTTGACGTTGTGAAAAGCGTCCATTGTTTGGCACTGAGGACTCTTTCTATTTCGATGGCAAGCAGATGCCACGGGGGGTTTTAAATCTAATCCGGTCGAATGGATTTTAGATTGGGTCAAGATGCGATCATAATGGCTTCTTCATTTTGTTGTCACCTTTTCATTTCAAGCACATCTAACGTTGTAATGTGGGAAGAAAACTTGTGGCATGAACGAGTCTTGGGGATTTGAATTTCTAATTTAGTTGGGGCCGCATCCTGTTTGGCATTATGCGCACAGGATGTACTAAATTAATGTCTTATAATAATTAAATTGATAATTTTTATTTGCTTGGGAAGATTTTGGTGTTGTTTTTTTTGGGGGTATATAAACAATTAAGTATTTATAGTTGGGCGGTAAGTTTCTTTCAAAGTACCAGGTCATCAACATCATTCAGCCATGTGGCCGGTTGCTGGTAACGTATCCCAAGAGCCGCCACAGAGACCAGAGTGGTGGGGGTTCTAGACCGCATTCTTCGCGTGCCGAAGAGGACGGGCTTTGGAGGCATAACTTTTACGCCGCGCTTTTCTGAATCGAGCAAATTCTTCACTCCCCACTCAAAGTACATCCCACTCTTCCATTCGCGTCATAATCTTCAATTCCACCTCAAACAAATTAAGACGTAATTTACATTATTTAGAACAAACGTACAAATTGGAAAAAAAATTAACACCAATTTTGTTCTAATTATCGCAAATATTCCCGGAGGAATTTAAATCTGGGCAGAATCATCAAGTTTGTAGTTGTCACCAGGAAAAAAGGAAAAGAGAGAGGGTAACGACGCAGATTAAAATGCAAAAGAAGGATTGCCACGTTCCCATTGAAGATTGGGGACGATTCGCAGTCCCTCGGTAATAACTCCGAGACGCTGGGGGACTCCCCAATGTCGCCGTGGGAAAGGGGGCTAACAACTTCGCACGACGCTATACGTCTAAACTCCTCTATTAGTCGAAATGGGGTGGAAAAAATCTCTGCGGGGATTTTTAAATTAAATCCTTGCTGATTTCCATCCCCCGATTAAACTAGAACGATGTAATTCATAGGAAATCCCGCAATACGAGATGGACCAGGTTCTGATTGAAATCATCTCCGAACAGAGTTCCAAGTCAAGTAAACGTCAAGTTTTGACAGATATACGACTGGAAGTTTCCTCCGGATTTGCCCGACTCGATGGCAATTTATCAAAGATTCGGGACGTCTTTTTGTGTTATTCGATTTGGGACGCGGAAGTTAAGGACACCTGGAGATCAATCCGGCGAATGATTTTTAGAAGTGGATGAGATAGATAAAGATGGAGTTAAATAGTGTGAAGATCGGGAAATTCGGCGGGGCGCGAAATATTCCATTAGGGAGAACGCGGAAAATCGTCGTGGATTGGCCCTGAGTGAGTTTGAACCCTTACGGAACGAGCGGTGAATATTTCACGAGGCTTTGAGTCTCGAAAACCTGAACGAAGGTGGAGGAGACTCGGCCGTTTGGGATTCATTAAATATTAGCGGCTTTTTGAAAAGCTTTTTGCTACCGTGGAATGACGTCCCCTTTATACTAGAATTATTTAGTAGGAAGAAAAAATAAACAAACCTAAATCATCAACTTTGTAATTAACTAAGATAACCTTGATGTGTAACCTACATTGAAACTTTAAAGTTATGTCTTGCTGAATAGGTTGGGAATTATGTGTGTATCTAGGAGTCTCTTGTTTATGCCTTTCTTAACGTAGCAGGCCTTGAGGCAACTTTTTACGAAACGTTTTGCGTTCTACACGAGTACACGAGCAGAGAGGCAGATTAACGCAGATCTCCTCCTCCGGTAGTAACAGGTGTTGGACAAGGTCCTTTTAATATTCCTTCTCTCGTCGGACGACGAGAAAACGACGTGGTCATATTGAGGACCTTTTTTTATGCACTAACAGCGCAGAGCTACTTTCACCTTCGAAACGGCAAAACAAGAAGGAGGAAGTAACTTTAACGGTTAGATCGTGGGCGATTTTTTTTCACGATCAGGTTATATAAGTGAGATGGTGGTACGTAATGTAATCTAACGGTTTTTGGGGAATGGCCCGATTCCGGGAGAGTACGAATTTCGAACGGCCTCATTCACTTGTCCCGGGGTCGATGACTCCACGAGCATCCAACGAAGACGCGCTTTACCTTCAGCTTCTGCTGGTGGCCGCACTGGTGACAACAATAGGATAAGTAATCCGGCACCATCTCAAGACCACCGTCCATCTGGGCACCGTACTCGTCGACCAATTTGCGATAGTGCACTTTCATGCTGGGCCTGGTTGAAGGCGCCGCCGTCTTCGTCAGCCTTCCCATTTAGAGCCTCATTCCTATTCAACACTTCTTCGCGCACCTCACCCTAGACGTCATCCCGTCGAATCAATCACCTCTAGATGCACGGTATTTCGCGATTTGAACCGCACCAAATCTAAACCAAATCGTCATCACCGCAAGAACCTTTCCCGTGTATGGCCCGCTGCAGAACTGGTGACCGCAAGAGGCCGTGCGCAGATGTGGCTTGGCGGAGGGCGCTCGGCCGGTTCCGTTCGATCCCGAACGAAGACCGATTGCTTGCTTGGTGAGGAATGTCACTGGTGCGAGCTGGAAAATTGTTTCATATTTGCCTTTGATGGAGTCTGGAAGAATGCGTCGGCTGAGGGATTGTGTTTGTGGCCGACGTATGACCTTTTGTCGGGGCCGAAGAGCCGAGGTAGGAATTTATCTTAAAAATGGGTTGCCCTCTCAATTGAACCTTTTTATCTTATGAAATGCTACAAATTTACGTCCAAACAAAACTAGATATATCAAAAAACGAATTGAGGTATTGATGCATCGTTCTGATCTTGCATTTGATATAAAAATACAGTTATCCGCATACACTGTCATACATCAATGTCATATAGTTAGAAAAATAGACTGATTTACAACGATACGAAGAGTGTTTAAGTCGAGATTGCTTATGACCAAGAGATTTATTTGATACCACATTGTATCAGCAACTAATCGGTTTTAAACCATGGTAAATGTGATTAAGTCGAAGCGACTACCAAGAGTTTTGGAAGCATTTCAAGGCTTCTATAACCAGCATCAAATTTTCTGAATGTATTGAAAATCTTCTGAAAACCTTTTAACTCTCCTAGAAGCAGTCTCAAGTCTTTCACAGGAAATATTAAGTGTTCTGAAAGCCTTTCAAGCCTTTTTGAAGCAATTTCAAGTCTCAGAGGCAACATCGATTCTTCTGGAAGCATTACAAATTTTCCAGAGGCAATACCAAGTATTTTGGAAACATTTCAATCCTTCTATAACCAGCATCAAATCTTCTGAATGTATTGAAACTTTTTAGGTCTTGTTGAAGCGGTATCAAGTCTTCCAGAGGCAATGTCAAGTCTTTTGGAAGCATTTCAAGTATTCTACAACCAGCATCAGGTCTTCGAAAGTGAATAATAATAAGTGTTCTGGAAGGATTTCAAGTTTTCTAGAAGGAGTTCAAGCCTTCTAGAGGCAGTATCATGTCATTTGGAAGCACTTCAAGTTTTCTACAACCAGTATCAACACCATTTAATCTTTTCTGGAAGTAATATTAAGTGTCTTTTAAGCAGCATTAAGTCTCAATTCTTGGGTTCTGATCTTCGAAAAGTTATTACATATAAAATTGTTTCAAATTCCCTTAAAATTTCTAAACTAATCTTGAATGGGTTTGCATTTGATATAAAAGTACAGTTATCCGCATACACTGTCATACATCAATGTCATATAGTTGGAAAAATAGACTGATTTACAACGATACGAAGAGTATTTAAGTCGAGATTGCTTATGACCGAGACATTTATTTGATACCACATTCTATCAGCAACTAATCGGTTTTA
The DNA here is from genome assembly GCA_036711965.1 of Onthophagus sagittarius. NCBI lineage: Eukaryota > Metazoa > Arthropoda > Insecta > Coleoptera > Scarabaeidae > Onthophagus > Onthophagus sagittarius. Next base: position 15,174,718 of record JASERS010000010.1, on the reverse strand, counting down.
AACCATGCTAAGTGTGATTAAGTCGACTACCAAGTGTTTTGGAAGCATTTCAAGGCTTCTATAACCAGCATCAAATTTTCTGAATGTATTGAAAGTCTTCTGGAAACCTTTTAACTCTCCTAGAAGCAGTCTCAAGTCTTCCACAGGAAATATTAAGTGTTCTGAAAGCATATCAAGCCTTTTTGAAGCAATTTCAAGTCTCAGAGGCAACATCGATTCTTCTAGAAGCATTACAAATTTTCCAGAGGCAATACCAAGTGTTTTGGAAGCATTTCAATCCTTCTATAACCAGCATTAAATCTTCTGAATGTATTGAAACCTTTTAGGTCTTGTTGAAGCAGTATCAAGTCTTCCAGAGGCAATGTCTAGTCTTTTGGAAGCATTTCAAGGTTTCTATAACCAGCATCAAATTTTCTGAATGTATTGAAAGTCTTCTGGAAACCTTTTAAGTCTCCTAAAAGCAGTCTCAAGTCTTCCACAGGAAATATTAAGTGTTCTGAAAGCATTTCAAGCATTTTTGAAGCAATTTCTAGTCTCAGAGGCAACATCGATTCTTCTGGAAGCATTATAAATTTTCCAGAGGCAATACCAAGTGTTTTGGAAGCATTTCAATCCTTCTATAACCAGCATTAAATCTTCTGAATGTATTGAAACCTTTTAGGTCTTGTTGAAGCAGTATCAAGTCTTCCAGAGGCAATGGCAAGTCTTTTGGAAGCATTTCAAGGTTTCTATAACAAGCATCAAATTTTCTGAATGTATTGAAAGTCTTCTGGAAACTTTTTAACTCTCCTAGAAGCAGTCTCAAGTCTTCCACAGGAAATATTAAGTGTTTTGAAAGCATTTCAAGCCTTTTTGAAGCAATTTCAAGTCTCAGAGGCAACATCGATTCTTCTGGAAGCATTACAAATTTTCCAGAGGCAATCCAAGTGTTTTGGAAGCATTTCAATCCTTCTATAACCAGCATCAAATCTTCTGAATGTATTGAAACCTTTTAGGTCTTGTTGAAGCAGTATCAAGTCTTCCAGAGGCAATGTCTAGTCTTTTGGAAGCATTTCAAGGTTTCTATAACCAGCATCAAATTTTCTGAATGTATTGAAAGTCTTCTGGAAACCTTTTAAGTCTCCTAAAAGCAGTCTCAAGTCTTCCACAGGAAATATTAAGTGTTCTGAAAGCATTTCAAGCATTTTTGAAGCAATTTCTAGTCTCAGAGGCAACATCGATTCTTCTGGAAGCATTACAAATTTTCCAGAGGCAATACCAAGTGTTTTGGAAGCATTTCAATCCTTCTATAACCAGCATCAAATCTTCTGAATGTATTGAAACCTTTTAGGTCTTGTTGAAGCAGTATCAAGTATTCCAGAGGCAATGTCTAGTCTTTTGGAAGCATTCCAAGGTTTCTATAACCAGCATCAAATTTTCTGAATTTATTGAAAGTCTTCTGGAAACCTTTTAACTCTCCTAGAAGCAGTCTCAAGTCTTCCACAGGAAATATTAAGTGTTCTGAAAGCATATCAAGCCTTTTTGAAGCAATTTCAAGTCTCAGAGGCAACATCGATTCTTCTGGAAGCATTACAAATTTTCCAGAGGCAATACCAAGTCTTTTGGAAGCATTTCAATCCTTCTATAACCAGCATCAAATCTTCTGAATGTATTGAAACCTTTTAGGTCTTGTTGAAGCAGTATCAAGTCTTCCAGAGGCAATGTCTAGTCTTTTGGAAGCATTTCAAGGCTTCTATAACCAGCATCAAATTTTCTGAATGTATTGAAAGTCTTCTGGAAACATTTTAACTCTCCTAGAAGCAGTCTCAAGTCTTCCACAGGAAATATTAAGTGTTCTGAAAGCATTTCAAGCCTTTTTGAATCAATTTCAAGTCTCAGAGGCAACATCGATTCTTCTGGAAGCATTACAAATTTTCCAGAGGCAATACCAAGTGTTTTGGAAGCATTTCAATCCTTCTATAACCAGCATCAAATCTTCTGAATGTATTGAAACCTTTTAGGTCTTGTTGAAGCAGTATCAAGTCTTCCAGAGGCAATGTCTAGTCTTTTGGAAGCATTTCAAGGTTTCTATAACCAGCATCAAATTTTCTGAATGTATTGAAAGTCTTCTGGAAACATTTTAACTCTCCTAGAAGCAGTTTCAAGTCTTCCACAGGAAATATTAAGTGTTCTGAAAGCATTTCAAGCCTTTTTGAAGCAATTTCAAGTATCAGAGGCAACATCGATTCTTCTGGAAGCATTACAAATTTTCCAGAGGCAATACCAAGTCTTTTGGAAGCATTTCAAGTATTCTACAACCAACATCAAGTCTTCGAAAGTGAATAATAATAAATGTTCTGGAAGGATTTCAAGTTTTCTAGAAGGAGTTCAAGCCTTCTAGAGGCAGTATCATGTCATTTGGAAGCACTTCAAGTTTTCTACAAACCAGTATCAACATCATTTAATTTTTTCTGGAAATAATATTAAGTATCTTTTAAGCAGCATTAAGTCTCAATTCTTGGGTTCTAATCTTGGAAAAGTTAAAACATATAAAATTTTTTCAAATTCCCTTAAAATTTTTAAATTAATCTTGAATGGGTTTGCATTTGATATAAAAGTACAGTTATCCACATACACTGTCATACATCAATGTCATATAGTTGGAAAAATAGACTGATTTACAACGATACGAAGAGCATTTAAGTCGAGATTGCTTATGACCGGGACATTTATTTGATATCACATTGTATCAGCAACTAATCGGTTTTAAACCATGGTAAGTGTGATTAAGTCGAAGCGTACATGGTGATACATATTAAAGATATGCAAATTACGTGAGTCCCGTCGGGTCACGATGTGTCATGTGCAACTCATCATGAGCGGGCATTAATTATTATACCACTCACGTGATCGTGAGCAACTTTGGTGTCATGACCCGGGTATTTTTTAGTATTTCTTTAATAATAATATTTCACCGAACGCCGGATAGACTGGCATATCAAACTTGTTCAGGTCTGCATTAACGAAAAATACAAAAACAAAATATTTAGCAATTTAAATATTATGTGAGAATACAACAACAAAGCACCAAAGACACCTTGTAAATATCGATCGTGAATCGTATATTACGAATGAGTTTTTAGTCCTAAGAAGGGCTTTAAGTAATGCTGGGTTTAGTATTAATGCTTAATACCTTTTAATATGGTGGATATACTTGGTATCTACTTGGTATAATATTTGGCATCGAGCCAAGATAGTTTAAAGCAGAGATTCAATATGTGGTTATTCCTCATTATTTCAAAATTCGTCAGTGTTAAAAACCCGAAATATACGAGTACGATAAATGAGAAAATTATCAAGAACATATGGTGAGAATAAGGGTTAGAGCCATAGCCATTGGTTTTTGAATATAATAGGGTTAGGGGGAGGGGGGAGGCAGCTTCATACAGATTTTACATTTCGTCTTATAGAATTCCTTTGGGTGTTAATAAAATATAAAATGTTAATAATTCCACTATCTGTCTTCAAAAAGTCTTATATATGTATTTATAAAGACATAATATTTGTCTAAAGTTACTTGTATGGCTTTTTGTAACACTTTAAAGAAAATGAAAAATATATGAAAGTACCCCATATGAGGGGAATTTTCGTGCAAGTATGAGGCTAAAACAAAAGTTGCACATAAAATGTTTATTTTACTTATTAAAATTAGTTTATGGAAACTGATTCGTGTAGTTAAGCATCCAATCAGCAGCGAAATTGTATCTGCGGTATATATTTTTAAGGTTCAAAAAGAAATCCTTAATTGGACTAGAATTAGAACTAGCACTAGTACTATTATTTGTACTAATACTAGAATTATTGTAGACAAGCTTGGCTTGTAAGGTTTTAATCACTCGATACTACGCGGACCTATTAAAGATGTCCCTGGAGCAATGTATTGAACTTAAACCGTTGCTTTATTGGAACAACCAATCCTGTCCCATGTTTTTGCATTTTGCGTTTGGTTTGAGGATAAATATCTTCTTATGACAAGTTGTATCTCTCCCAAAACATATAAAATAAAATTGAACGTCAAACCGGGTCACCTGCAGGTAAAAGTATTTGAAAGTATGTTGATCAGTCTTGATGATGCTGAACCATCTTACACTATAATAGTTATATCGTTATACTTTATAATGGTTATTTGGAATTTGGGATCAAAGTGGGTGCCTAAACCACGACGTATTCATAACATGCCATCATGTCAAAACATCAAACTTGATGTCGTTACATCACATAATTTGCTCCAACAGCTGTTTGTTCCAGTTTGGAGAAGCATTGCTTCATTTGACCAAGAAAGTTACAACATGGCTTCCGAAATGTCTAATATTTTTTCACAAGGCACACGGGAAAACCCAAAAGCTTCTAGTTTTAGTCCTAGTATTGGTTCCAGTATTACACTGCCTTTTTGTTAAAGCTAAAGATCTGCCAACATTTTTTTTGTAATTTCTGACTTCATACAATATGAATGTGCCCCATACACTTGTGTATGAATCTACCCCATTATAAGAAAATAAAAATTTCTAGAAAGCTCTCAGTTAACAAACACTTTACAGATTAATTCACAAACTTGACCTCTCTATCTATTAAGTAAAATAATACAGATTAGTCTAAAATGTAGCATTTAGTAAGAAAAGATGTTCAAAGTGAAGCTAGAAATTTACTTACGCTGAATCACGTTTGATGCAAAGTTTTTCCTATTTAGATGCACCTAAGTTAAGATATATCTAGTATATGATGGTACCCCTTGCATGAATCTGCCCCATTTTTCCCTATTTGGTAGTGAAAACAACTGAATTGAAAAAAGACTGTATGAGCAACCACGTATCTTACGCCTATTATTGGTTTGCAAAAGAAATGGCTTCTGCCAGTAATGTTTTGAGTTTTACAAGCAGTATCTAGCGTTGAATTTGCAATTTTTGAACTTGAGATGAAGATGAAGATATTGTATTTTAAGTAATTTTTTATTGGCAATTCAACCAAACAAGGAGGAAGGAATTAAAAAAGAACCTCATATACGGTGTTATTTTGATCTGTCCCCAAAAGACATCAAAAAGAAGGAAACTTGACAATTTTTCATCAAATTTTTAATCAAGTCTTCAGGAACCATTTTATTAGTTTTCTAGAAATAGTATTAAGCCTTTCAGAAGGATTATTAAGTGTTTTTTTAAGTGTGCCAGCATTTCAAGTCTTCTAAAAGTAAGTCAAGTCTTTCCGAAATGTTTAGGAAGCAACTCAAGTATTCTAGAAACTGTATCAAGTCTGTTGTGTCAAATCGAGTATAAAGAGAGTATAAAGTTTTCTGGAAGCATTTCAAGTCCTTTCGAAGCAATTTCAAGACTTTGAGAGGCAATACCAAGTGTTTTGGAAACTTTTCAAGGCTTCTATAACCAGCATCAAATTTTCTGAATGTATTGAAAGTCTTCTGGAAACCTTTTAACTCTCCTAGAAGCAGTCTCAAGTCTTCCACAGGAAATATTAAGTGTTCTGAAAGCATTTCAAGCCTTTTTGAAGCAATTTCAAGTCTCAGAGGCAACATCGATTCTTCTGGAAGCATTACAAATTTTCCAGAGGCAATACCAAGTGTTTTGAAAGCATTTCAATCCTTCTATAACCAGCATCAAATCTTCTGTATGTATTGAAACCTTTTAGGTCTTGTTGAAGCAGTATCAAGTCTTCCAGAGGCAATGTCTAGTCTTTTGGAAGCATTTCAAGGTTTCTATAACCAGCACCAAATTTTCTGAATTTATTGAAAGTCTTCTGGAAACCTTTTAACTCTCCTAGAAGCAGTCCCAAGTCTTCCACAGGAAATATTAAGTGTTCTGAAAGCATTTCAAGCCTTTTTGAAGCAATTTCAAGTCTCAGAGGCAACATCGATTCTTCTGGAAGCATTACAAATTTTCCAGAGGCAATACCAAGTGTTTTGGAAACTTTTCAAGGCTTCTATAACCAGCATCAAATTTTCTGAATGTATTGAAAGTCTTCTGGAAACCTTTTAACTCTCCTAGAAGCAGTCTCAAGTCTTCCACAGGAAATATTAAATGTTCTGAAAGCATTTCAAGCCTTTTTGAAGCAATTTCAAGTCTCAGAGGCAACATCGATTCTTCTGGAAGCATTACAAATTTTCCAGAGGCAATACCAAGTGTTTTGAAAGCATTTCAATCCTTCTATAACCAGCATCAAATCTTCTGTATGTATTGAAACCTTTTAGGTCTTGTTGAAGCAGTATCAAGTCTTCCAGAGGCAATGTCTAGTCTTTTGGAAGCATTTCAAGGTTTCTATAACCAGCATCAAATTTTCTGAATTTATTGAGTCTTCTGGAAACCTTTTAACTTTCCTAGAAGCAGTCTCAAGTCTTCCACAGGAAATATTAAGTGTTCTGAAAGCATTTCAAGCCTTTTTGAAGCAATTTCAAGTCTCAGAGGCAACATCGATTCTTCTGGAAGCATTACAAATTTTCCAGAGGCAATAGCAAGTGTTTTGGAAGCATTTCAATCCTTCTATAACCAGCATCAAATCTTCTGAATGTATTGAAACCTTTTAGGTCTTGTTGAAGCAGTATCAAGTCTTCCAGAGGCAATGTCTAGTCTTTTGGAAGCATTTCAAGGTTTCTATAACCAGCATCAAATTTTCTGAATGTATTGAAATTCTTCTGGAAACCTTTTAACTCTCCTAGAAGCAGTCTCAAGTCTTCCACAGGAAATATTAAGTGTTCTGAAAGCATTTCAAGCCTTTTTGAAGCAATTTCAAGTCTCAGAGGCAACATCGATTCTTCTGGAAGCATTACAAATTTTCCAGAGGCAATACCAAGTGTTTTGGAAGCATTTCAATCCTTCTATAACCAGCATTAAATCTTCTGAATGTATTGAAACCTTTTAGGTCTTGTTGAAGCAGTATCAAGTCTTCCAGAGGCAATGTCTAGTCTTTTGGAAGCATTTCCAGGTTTTTATAACCAGCATCAAATTTTCTGAATGTATTGAAAGTCTTCTGGAAACTTTTTAACTCTCCTAGAAGCAGTCTCAAGTTTTCCACAGGAAATATTAAGTGTTCTGAAAGCATTTCAAGCCTTTTTGAAGCAATTTCAAGTCTCAGAGGCAACATCGATTCTTCTGGAAGCATTACAAATTTTTCAGAGGCAATACCAAGTGTTTTGGAAGCATTTCAATCCTTCTATAACCAGCATCAAATCTTCTGAATGTATTGAAACCTTTTAGGTCTTGTTGAAGCAGTATCAAGTCTTCCAGAGGCAATGTCTAGTCTTTTGGAAGCATTTCAAGGTTTCTATAACCAGCATCAAATTTTCCGAATTTATTGAAAGTCTTCTGGAAACCTTTTAACTTTCCTAGAAGCAGTCTCAAGTCTTCCACAGGAAATATTAAGTGTTCTGAAAGCATTTCAAGCCTTTTTGAAGCAATTTCAAGTCTCAGAGGCAACATCGATTCTTCTGGAAGCATTACAAATTTTCCAGAGGCAATACCAAGTGTTTTGGAAGCATTTCAATCCTTCTATAACCAGCATTAAATCTTCTGAATGTATTGAAACCTTTTAGGTCTTGTTGAAGCAGTATCAAGTCTTCCAGAGGCAATGTCTAGTCTTTTGGAAGCATTTCAAGGTTTCTATAACCAGCATCAAATTTTCTGAATTTATCGAAAGTCTTCTGGAAACCTTTTAACTTTCCTAGAAGCAGTCTCAAGTCTTCCACAGGAAATATTAAGTGTTCTGACAGCATTTCAAGCCTTTTTGAAGCAATTTCAAGTCTCAGAGGCAACATCGATTCTTCTAGAAGCATTACAAATTTTCCAGAGGCAATACCAAGTGTTTTGGAAGCATTTCAATAATTCTATAACCAGCATTAAATCTTCTGAATGTATTGAAACCTTTTAGGTCTTGTTGAAGCAGTATCAAGTCTTCCAGAGGCAATGTCTAGTCTTTTGGAAGCATTTCAAGGTTTCTATAACCAGCATCAAATTTTCTGAATGTATTGAAAGTCTTCTGGAAACCTTTTAAGTCTCCTAAAAGCAGTCTCAAGTCTTCCACAGGAAATATTAAGTGTTCTGAAAGCATTTCAAGCATTTTTGAAGCAATTTCTAGTCTCAGAGGCAACATCAATTCTTCTGGAAGCATTACAAATTTTCCAGATGCAATACCGAGTGTTTTGGAAGCATTTCAATCCTTCTATAACCAGCATCAAACCTTCTGAATGTATTGAAATCTTTTAGGTCTTGTTGAAGTAGTATCATGTCTTCCAGAGGCAATGTCTAGTCTTTTGGAAGCATTTCAAGCATTCTACAACCAGCATCAAGTCTTCGAAAGCGAATAATAATAAGTGTTCTGAAAGGATTTCAAGTTTTTTAGAAGGAGTTCAAGTTTTCTAGAGGCAGTATCATGTCATTTGGAACCATTTCAAGTTTTCTACAACCAGTATCAACATCATTCAATTTTTTCTGGAAGTAATATTAAATGTCTTTTAAGCAGCATTAAGTCTCAATTCTTGGGTTCTGATCTTGGAAAAGTTATCACATAAAAATTTTTTTCAAATTCCCTTAAAATTTCTAAACTAATCTTGAATGGGTTTGCATTTGATATAAAAATACAGTTATCCGCATACACTGTCATACATCAATGTCATATAGTTAGAAAAATAGACTGATTTACAACGATACGAAGAGTGTTTAAGTCGAGATTGCTTATGACCGAGACATTTATTTGATACCACATTGTATCAGCAACTAATCGGTTTTAAACCATGGTAAGTGTGATTAAGTCGAAGCGACTACCAAGAGTTTTGGAAGCATTTCAAGGCTTCTATAACCAGCATCAAATTTTCTGAATGTATTGAAAGTCTTCTGGAAACTTTTTAACTCTCCTAGAAGCAGTCTCAAGTCTTCCACAGGAAATATTAAGTGTTCTGAAAGCATTTCAATCCTTCTATAACCAGCATCAAACCTTCTGAATGTATTGAAATCTTTTAGGTCTTGTTGAAGTAGTATCATGTCTTCCAGAGGCAATGTCTAGTCTTTTGGAAGCATTTCAAGCATTCTACAACCAGCATCAAGTCTTCGAAAGCGAATAATAATAAGTGTTCTGAAAGGATTTCAAGTTTTTTAGAAGGAGTTCAAGTTTTCTAGAGGCAGTATCATGTCATTTGGAACCATTTCAAGTTTTCTACAACCAGTATCAACATCATTCAATTTTTTCTGGAAGTAATATTAAATGTCTTTTAAGCAGCATTAAGTCTCAATTCTTGGGTTCTGATCTTGGAAAAGTTATCACATAAAAATTTTTTTCAAATTCCCTTAAAATTTCTAAACTAATCTTGAATGGGTTTGCATTTGATATAAAAATACAGTTATCCGCATACACTGTCATACATCAATGTCATATAGTTAGAAAAATAGACTGATTTACAACGATACGAAGAGTGTTTAAGTCGAGATTGCTTATGACCGAGACATTTATTTGATACCACATTGTATCAGCAACTAATCGGTTTTAAACCATGGTAAGTGTGATTAAGTCGAAGCGACTACCAAGAGTTTTGGAAGCATTTCAAGGCTTCTATAACCAGCATCAAATTTTCTGAATGTATTGAAAGTCTTCTGGAAACTTTTTAACTCTCCTAGAAGCAGTTTCAAGTCTTCCACAGGAAATATTAAGTGTTCTGAAACCATTTCAAGCCTTTTTGAAGCAATTTCAAGTCTCAGAGGCAACATCGATTCTTCTGGAAGCATTACAAATTTTCCAGAGGCAATACCAAGTGTTTTGGAAGCATTTCAATCCTTCTATAACCAGCATTAAATCTTCTGAATGTATTGAAACCTTTTAGGTCTTGTTGAAGCAGTATCAAGTCTTCCAGAGGCAATGGCAAGTCTTTTGGAAGCATTTCAAGGTTTCTATAACAAGCATCAAATTTTCTGAATGTATTGAAAGTCTTCTGGAAACTTTTTAACTCTCCTAGAAGCAGTCTCAAGTCTTCCACAGGAAATATTAAGTGTTTTGAAAGCATTTCAAGCCTTTTTGAAGCAATTTCAAGTCTCAGAGGCAACATCGATTCTTCTGGAAGCATTACAAATTTTCCAGAGGCAATACCAAGTGTTTTGGAAGCATTTCAATCCTTCTATAAGCAGCATTAAATCTTCTGAATGTATTGAAACCTTTTAGGTCTTGTTGAAGCAGTTTCAAGTCTTCCAGAGGCAATATCTAGTCTTTTGGAAGCATTCCAAGGTTTCTATAACCAGCATCAAATTTTCTGAATTTATTGAAAGTCTTCTGGAAACCTTTTAACTCTCCTAGAAGCAGTCTCAAGTCTTCCACAGGAAATATTAAGTGTTCTGAAAGCATATCAAGCCTTTTTGAAGCAATTTCAAGTCTCAGAGGCAACATCGATTCTTCTGGAAGCATTACAAATTTTCCAGAGGCAATACCAAGTGTTTTGGAAGCATTTCAATCCTTCTATAACCAGCATCAAATCTTCTGAATGTATTGAAACCTTTTAGGTCTTGTTGAAGCAGTATCAAGTCTTCCTGAGGCAATGTCTAGTCTTTTGGAAGCATTTCAAGGTTTCTATAACCAGCATCAAATTTTCTGAATGTATTGAAAGTCTTCTGGAAACTTTTTAACTCTCCTAGAAGCAGTTTCAAGTCTTCCACAGGAAATATTAAGTGTTCTGAAACCATTTCAAGCCTTTTTGAAGCAATTTCAAGTCTCAGAGGCAACATCGATTCTTCTGGAAGCATTACAAATTTTCCAGAGGCAATACCAAGTGTTTTGGAAGCATTTCAATCCTTCTATAACCAGCATTAAATCTTCTGAATGTATTGAAACCTTTTAGGTCTTGTTGAAGCAGTTTCAAGTCTTCCAGAGGCAATGTCTAGTCTTTTGGAAGCATTCCAAGGTTTCTATAACCAGCATCAAATTTTCTGAATTTATTGAAAGTCTTCTGGAAATCTTTTAACTCTCCTAGAAGCAGTCTCAAGTCTTCCACAGGAAATATTAAGTGTTCTGAAAGCATTTCAAGCCTTTTTGAAGCAATTTCAAGTCTCAGAGGCAACATCGATTCTTCTGGAAGCATTACAAATTTTCCAGAGGCAATACCAAGTGTTTTGGAAGCATTTCAATCATTCTATAACCAGCATCAAATCTTCTGAATGTATTGAAACCTTTTAGGTCTTGTTGAAGCAGTATCAAGTCTTCCAGAGGCAATGTCTAGTCTTTTGGAAGCATTTCAAGGCTTCTATAACCAGCATCAAATTTTCTGAATGTATTGAAAGTCTTCTGGAAACATTTTAACTCTCCTAGAAGCAGTCTCAAGTCTTCCACAGGAAATATTAAGTGTTCTGAAAGCATTTCAAGCCTTTTTGAATCAATTTCAAGTCTCAGAGGCAACATCGATTCTTCTGGAAGCATTACAAATTTTCCAGAGGCAATACCAAGTGTTTTGGAAGCATTTCAATCCTTCTATAACCAGCATCAAATCTTCTGAATGTATTGAAACCTTTTAGGTCTTGTTGAAGCAGTATCAAGTCTTCCAGAGGCAATGTCTAGTCTTTTGGAAGCATTTCAAGGTTTCTATAACCAGCATCAAATTTTCTGAATGTATTGAAAGTCTTCTGGAAACATTTTAACTCTCCTAGAAGCAGTTTCAAGTCTTCCACAGGAAATATTAAGTGTTCTGAAAGCATTTCAAGCCTTTTTGAAGCAATTTCAAGTATCAGAGGCAACATCGATTCTTCTGGAAGCATTACAAATTTTCCAGAGGCAATACCAAGTCTTTTGGAAGCATTTCAAGTATTCTACAACCAACATCAAGTCTTCGAAAGTGAATAATAATAAATGTTCTGGAAGGATTTCAAGTTTTCTAGAAGGAGTTCAAGCCTTCTAGAGGCAGTATCATGTCATTTGGAAGCACTTCAAGTTTTCTACAAACCAGTATCAACATCATTTAATTTTTTCTGGAAATAATATTAAGTATCTTTTAAGCAGCATTAAGTCTCAATTCTTGGGTTCTAATCTTGGAAAAGTTAAAACATATAAAATTTTTTCAAATTCCCTTAAAATTTTTAAATTAATCTTGAATGGGTTTGCATTTGATATAAAAGTACAGTTATCCACATACACTGTCATACATCAATGTCATATAGTTGGAAAAATAGACTGATTTACAACGATACGAAGAGCATTTAAGTCGAGATTGCTTATGACCGGGACATTTATTTGATATCACATTGTATCAGCAACTAATCGGTTTTAAACCATGGTAAGTGTGATTAAGTCGAAGCGTACATGGTGATACATATTAAAGATATGCAAATTACGTGAGTCCCGTCGGGTCACGATGTGTCATGTGCAACTCATCATGAGCGGGCATTAATTATTATACCACTCACGTGATCGTGAGCAACTTTGGTGTCATGACCCGGGTATTTTTTAGTATTTCTTTAATAATAATATTTCACCGAACGCCGGATAGACTGGCATATCAAACTTGTTCAGGTCTGCATTAACGAAAAATACAAAAACAAAATATTTAGCAATTTAAATATTATGTGAGAATACAACAACAAAGCACCAAAGACACCTTGTAAATATCGATCGTGAATCGTATATTACGAATGAGTTTTTAGTCCTAAGAAGGGCTTTAAGTAATGCTGGGTTTAGTATTAATGCTTAATACCTTTTAATATGGTGGATATACTTGGTATCTACTTGGTATAATATTTGGCATCGAGCCAAGATAGTTTAAAGCAGAGATTCAATATGTGGTTATTCCTCATTATTTCAAAATTCGTCAGTGTTAAAAACCCGAAATATACGAGTACGATAAATGAGAAAATTATCAAGAACATATGGTGAGAATAAGGGTTAGAGCCATAGCCATTGGTTTTTGAATATAATAGGGTTAGGGGGAGGGGGGAGGCAGCTTCATACAGATTTTACATTTCGTCTTATAGAATTCCTTTGGGTGTTAATAAAATATAAAATGTTAATAATTCCACTATCTGTCTTCAAAAAGTCTTATATATGTATTTATAAAGACATAATATTTGTCTAAAGTTACTTGTATGGCTTTTTGTAACACTTTAAAGAAAATGAAAAATATATGAAAGTACCCCATATGAGGGGAATTTTCGTGCAAGTATGAGGCTAAAACAAAAGTTGCACATAAAATGTTTATTTTACTTATTAAAATTAGTTTATGGAAACTGATTCGTGTAGTTAAGCATCCAATCAGCAGCGAAATTGTATCTGCGGTATATATTTTTAAGGTTCAAAAAGAAATCCTTAATTGGACTAGAATTAGAACTAGCACTAGTACTATTATTTGTACTAATACTAGAATTATTGTAGACAAGCTTGGCTTGTAAGGTTTTAATCACTCGATACTACGCGGACCTATTAAAGATGTCCCTGGAGCAATGTATTGAACTTAAACCGTTGCTTTATTGGAACAACCAATCCTGTCCCATGTTTTTGCATTTTGCGTTTGGTTTGAGGATAAATATCTTCTTATGACAAGTTGTATCTCTCCCAAAACATATAAAATAAAATTGAACGTCAAACCGGGTCACCTGCAGGTAAAAGTATTTGAAAGTATGTTGATCAGTCTTGATGATGCTGAACCATCTTACACTATAATAGTTATATCGTTATACTTTATAATGGTTATTTGGAATTTGGGATCAAAGTGGGTGCCTAAACCACGACGTATTCATAACATGCCATCATGTCAAAACATCAAACTTGATGTCGTTACATCACATAATTTGCTCCAACAGCTGTTTGTTCCAGTTTGGAGAAGCATTGCTTCATTTGACCAAGAAAGTTACAACATGGCTTCCGAAATGTCTAATATTTTTTCACAAGGCACACGGGAAAACCCAAAAGCTTCTAGTTTTAGTCCTAGTATTGGTTCCAGTATTACACTGCCTTTTTGTTAAAGCTAAAGATCTGCCAACATTTTTTTTGTAATTTCTGACTTCATACAATATGAATGTGCCCCATACACTTGTGTATGAATCTACCCCATTATAAGAAAATAAAAATTTCTAGAAAGCTCTCAGTTAACAAACACTTTACAGATTAATTCACAAACTTGACCTCTCTATCTATTAAGTAAAATAATACAGATTAGTCTAAAATGTAGCATTTAGTAAGAAAAGATGTTCAAAGTGAAGCTAGAAATTTACTTACGCTGAATCACGTTTGATGCAAAGTTTTTCCTATTTAGATGCACCTAAGTTAAGATATATCTAGTATATGATGGTACCCCTTGCATGAATCTGCCCCATTTTTCCCTATTTGGTAGTGAAAACAACTGAATTGAAAAAAGACTGTATGAGCAACCACGTATCTTACGCCTATTATTGGTTTGCAAAAGAAATGGCTTCTGCCAGTAATGTTTTGAGTTTTACAAGCAGTATCTAGCGTTGAATTTGCAATTTTTGAACTTGAGATGAAGATGAAGATATTGTATTTTAAGTAATTTTTTATTGGCAATTCAACCAAACAAGGAGGAAGGAATTAAAAAAGAACCTCATATACGGTGTTATTTTGATCTGTCCCCAAAAGACATCAAAAAGAAGGAAACTTGACAATTTTTCATCAAATTTTTAATCAAGTCTTCAGGAACCATTTTATTAGTTTTCTAGAAATAGTATTAAGCCTTTCAGAAGGATTATTAAGTGTTTTTTTAAGTGTGCCAGCATTTCAAGTCTTCTAAAAGTAAGTCAAGTCTTTCCGAAATGTTTAGGAAGCAACTCAAGTATTCTAGAAACTGTATCAAGTCTGTTGTGTCAAATCGAGTATAAAGAGAGTATAAAGTTTTCTGGAAGCATTTCAAGTCCTTTCGAAGCAATTTCAAGACTTTGAGAGGCAATACCAAGTGTTTTGGAAACTTTTCAAGGCTTCTATAACCAGCATCAAATTTTCTGAATGTATTGAAAGTCTTCTGGAAACCTTTTAACTCTCCTAGAAGCAGTCTCAAGTCTTCCACAGGAAATATTAAGTGTTCTGAAAGCATTTCAAGCCTTTTTGAAGCAATTTCAAGTCTCAGAGGCAACATCGATTCTTCTGGAAGCATTACAAATTTTCCAGAGGCAATACCAAGTGTTTTGAAAGCATTTCAATCCTTCTATAACCAGCATCAAATCTTCTGTATGTATTGAAACCTTTTAGGTCTTGTTGAAGCAGTATCAAGTCTTCCAGAGGCAATGTCTAGTCTTTTGGAAGCATTTCAAGGTTTCTATAACCAGCACCAAATTTTCTGAATTTATTGAAAGTCTTCTGGAAACCTTTTAACTCTCCTAGAAGCAGTCCCAAGTCTTCCACAGGAAATATTAAGTGTTCTGAAAGCATTTCAAGCCTTTTTGAAGCAATTTCAAGTCTCAGAGGCAACATCGATTCTTCTGGAAGCATTACAAATTTTCCAGAGGCAATACCAAGTGTTTTGGAAACTTTTCAAGGCTTCTATAACCAGCATCAAATTTTCTGAATGTATTGAAAGTCTTCTGGAAACCTTTTAACTCTCCTAGAAGCAGTCTCAAGTCTTCCACAGGAAATATTAAATGTTCTGAAAGCATTTCAAGCCTTTTTGAAGCAATTTCAAGTCTCAGAGGCAACATCGATTCTTCTGGAAGCATTACAAATTTTCCAGAGGCAATACCAAGTGTTTTGAAAGCATTTCAATCCTTCTATAACCAGCATCAAATCTTCTGTATGTATTGAAACCTTTTAGGTCTTGTTGAAGCAGTATCAAGTCTTCCAGAGGCAATGTCTAGTCTTTTGGAAGCATTTCAAGGTTTCTATAACCAGCATCAAATTTTCTGAATTTATTGAGTCTTCTGGAAACCTTTTAACTTTCCTAGAAGCAGTCTCAAGTCTTCCACAGGAAATATTAAGTGTTCTGAAAGCATTTCAAGCCTTTTTGAAGCAATTTCAAGTCTCAGAGGCAACATCGATTCTTCTGGAAGCATTACAAATTTTCCAGAGGCAATAGCAAGTGTTTTGGAAGCATTTCAATCCTTCTATAACCAGCATCAAATCTTCTGAATGTATTGAAACCTTTTAGGTCTTGTTGAAGCAGTATCAAGTCTTCCAGAGGCAATGTCTAGTCTTTTGGAAGCATTTCAAGGTTTCTATAACCAGCATCAAATTTTCTGAATGTATTGAAATTCTTCTGGAAACCTTTTAACTCTCCTAGAAGCAGTCTCAAGTCTTCCACAGGAAATATTAAGTGTTCTGAAAGCATTTCAAGCCTTTTTGAAGCAATTTCAAGTCTCAGAGGCAACATCGATTCTTCTGGAAGCATTACAAATTTTCCAGAGGCAATACCAAGTGTTTTGGAAGCATTTCAATCCTTCTATAACCAGCATTAAATCTTCTGAATGTATTGAAACCTTTTAGGTCTTGTTGAAGCAGTATCAAGTCTTCCAGAGGCAATGTCTAGTCTTTTGGAAGCATTTCCAGGTTTTTATAACCAGCATCAAATTTTCTGAATGTATTGAAAGTCTTCTGGAAACTTTTTAACTCTCCTAGAAGCAGTCTCAAGTTTTCCACAGGAAATATTAAGTGTTCTGAAAGCATTTCAAGCCTTTTTGAAGCAATTTCAAGTCTCAGAGGCAACATCGATTCTTCTGGAAGCATTACAAATTTTTCAGAGGCAATACCAAGTGTTTTGGAAGCATTTCAATCCTTCTATAACCAGCATCAAATCTTCTGAATGTATTGAAACCTTTTAGGTCTTGTTGAAGCAGTATCAAGTCTTCCAGAGGCAATGTCTAGTCTTTTGGAAGCATTTCAAGGTTTCTATAACCAGCATCAAATTTTCCGAATTTATTGAAAGTCTTCTGGAAACCTTTTAACTTTCCTAGAAGCAGTCTCAAGTCTTCCACAGGAAATATTAAGTGTTCTGAAAGCATTTCAAGCCTTTTTGAAGCAATTTCAAGTCTCAGAGGCAACATCGATTCTTCTGGAAGCATTACAAATTTTCCAGAGGCAATACCAAGTGTTTTGGAAGCATTTCAATCCTTCTATAACCAGCATTAAATCTTCTGAATGTATTGAAACCTTTTAGGTCTTGTTGAAGCAGTATCAAGTCTTCCAGAGGCAATGTCTAGTCTTTTGGAAGCATTTCAAGGTTTCTATAACCAGCATCAAATTTTCTGAATTTATCGAAAGTCTTCTGGAAACCTTTTAACTTTCCTAGAAGCAGTCTCAAGTCTTCCACAGGAAATATTAAGTGTTCTGACAGCATTTCAAGCCTTTTTGAAGCAATTTCAAGTCTCAGAGGCAACATCGATTCTTCTAGAAGCATTACAAATTTTCCAGAGGCAATACCAAGTGTTTTGGAAGCATTTCAATAATTCTATAACCAGCATTAAATCTTCTGAATGTATTGAAACCTTTTAGGTCTTGTTGAAGCAGTATCAAGTCTTCCAGAGGCAATGTCTAGTCTTTTGGAAGCATTTCAAGGTTTCTATAACCAGCATCAAATTTTCTGAATGTATTGAAAGTCTTCTGGAAACCTTTTAAGTCTCCTAAAAGCAGTCTCAAGTCTTCCACAGGAAATATTAAGTGTTCTGAAAGCATTTCAAGCATTTTTGAAGCAATTTCTAGTCTCAGAGGCAACATCAATTCTTCTGGAAGCATTACAAATTTTCCAGATGCAATACCGAGTGTTTTGGAAGCATTTCAATCCTTCTATAACCAGCATCAAACCTTCTGAATGTATTGAAATCTTTTAGGTCTTGTTGAAGTAGTATCATGTCTTCCAGAGGCAATGTCTAGTCTTTTGGAAGCATTTCAAGCATTCTACAACCAGCATCAAGTCTTCGAAAGCGAATAATAATAAGTGTTCTGAAAGGATTTCAAGTTTTTTAGAAGGAGTTCAAGTTTTCTAGAGGCAGTATCATGTCATTTGGAACCATTTCAAGTTTTCTACAACCAGTATCAACATCATTCAATTTTTTCTGGAAGTAATATTAAATGTCTTTTAAGCAGCATTAAGTCTCAATTCTTGGGTTCTGATCTTGGAAAAGTTATCACATAAAAATTTTTTTCAAATTCCCTTAAAATTTCTAAACTAATCTTGAATGGGTTTGCATTTGATATAAAAATACAGTTATCCGCATACACTGTCATACATCAATGTCATATAGTTAGAAAAATAGACTGATTTACAACGATACGAAGAGTGTTTAAGTCGAGATTGCTTATGACCGAGACATTTATTTGATACCACATTGTATCAGCAACTAATCGGTTTTAAACCATGGTAAGTGTGATTAAGTCGAAGCGACTACCAAGAGTTTTGGAAGCATTTCAAGGCTTCTATAACCAGCATCAAATTTTCTGAATGTATTGAAAGTCTTCTGGAAACTTTTTAACTCTCCTAGAAGCAGTCTCAAGTCTTCCACAGGAAATATTAAGTGTTCTGAAAGCATTTCAATCCTTCTATAACCAGCATCAAACCTTCTGAATGTATTGAAATCTTTTAGGTCTTGTTGAAGTAGTATCATGTCTTCCAGAGGCAATGTCTAGTCTTTTGGAAGCATTTCAAGCATTCTACAACCAGCATCAAGTCTTCGAAAGCGAATAATAATAAGTGTTCTGAAAGGATTTCAAGTTTTTTAGAAGGAGTTCAAGTTTTCTAGAGGCAGTATCATGTCATTTGGAACCATTTCAAGTTTTCTACAACCAGTATCAACATCATTCAATTTTTTCTGGAAGTAATATTAAATGTCTTTTAAGCAGCATTAAGTCTCAATTCTTGGGTTCTGATCTTGGAAAAGTTATCACATAAAAATTTTTTTCAAATTCCCTTAAAATTTCTAAACTAATCTTGAATGGGTTTGCATTTGATATAAAAATACAGTTATCCGCATACACTGTCATACATCAATGTCATATAGTTAGAAAAATAGACTGATTTACAACGATACGAAGAGTGTTTAAGTCGAGATTGCTTATGACCGAGACATTTATTTGATACCACATTGTATCAGCAACTAATCGGTTTTAAACCATGGTAAGTGTGATTAAGTCGAAGCGACTACCAAGAGTTTTGGAAGCATTTCAAGGCTTCTATAACCAGCATCAAATTTTCTGAATGTATTGAAAGTCTTCTGGAAACTTTTTAACTCTCCTAGAAGCAGTTTCAAGTCTTCCACAGGAAATATTAAGTGTTCTGAAACCATTTCAAGCCTTTTTGAAGCAATTTCAAGTCTCAGAGGCAACATCGATTCTTCTGGAAGCATTACAAATTTTCCAGAGGCAATACCAAGTGTTTTGGAAGCATTTCAATCCTTCTATAACCAGCATTAAATCTTCTGAATGTATTGAAACCTTTTAGGTCTTGTTGAAGCAGTATCAAGTCTTCCAGAGGCAATGGCAAGTCTTTTGGAAGCATTTCAAGGTTTCTATAACAAGCATCAAATTTTCTGAATGTATTGAAAGTCTTCTGGAAACTTTTTAACTCTCCTAGAAGCAGTCTCAAGTCTTCCACAGGAAATATTAAGTGTTTTGAAAGCATTTCAAGCCTTTTTGAAGCAATTTCAAGTCTCAGAGGCAACATCGATTCTTCTGGAAGCATTACAAATTTTCCAGAGGCAATACCAAGTGTTTTGGAAGCATTTCAATCCTTCTATAAGCAGCATTAAATCTTCTGAATGTATTGAAACCTTTTAGGTCTTGTTGAAGCAGTTTCAAGTCTTCCAGAGGCAATATCTAGTCTTTTGGAAGCATTCCAAGGTTTCTATAACCAGCATCAAATTTTCTGAATTTATTGAAAGTCTTCTGGAAACCTTTTAACTCTCCTAGAAGCAGTCTCAAGTCTTCCACAGGAAATATTAAGTGTTCTGAAAGCATATCAAGCCTTTTTGAAGCAATTTCAAGTCTCAGAGGCAACATCGATTCTTCTGGAAGCATTACAAATTTTCCAGAGGCAATACCAAGTGTTTTGGAAGCATTTCAATCCTTCTATAACCAGCATCAAATCTTCTGAATGTATTGAAACCTTTTAGGTCTTGTTGAAGCAGTATCAAGTCTTCCTGAGGCAATGTCTAGTCTTTTGGAAGCATTTCAAGGTTTCTATAACCAGCATCAAATTTTCTGAATGTATTGAAAGTCTTCTGGAAACTTTTTAACTCTCCTAGAAGCAGTTTCAAGTCTTCCACAGGAAATATTAAGTGTTCTGAAACCATTTCAAGCCTTTTTGAAGCAATTTCAAGTCTCAGAGGCAACATCGATTCTTCTGGAAGCATTACAAATTTTCCAGAGGCAATACCAAGTGTTTTGGAAGCATTTCAATCCTTCTATAACCAGCATTAAATCTTCTGAATGTATTGAAACCTTTTAGGTCTTGTTGAAGCAGTTTCAAGTCTTCCAGAGGCAATGTCTAGTATTTTGGAAGCATTCCAAGGTTTCTATAACCAGCATCAAATTTTCTGAATTTATTGAAAGTCTTCTGGAAATCTTTTAACTCTCCTAGAAGCAGTCTCAAGTCTTCCACAGGAAATATTAAGTGTTCTGAAAGCATTTCAAGCCTTTTTGAAGCAATTTCAAGTCTCAGAGGCAACATCGATTCTTCTGGAAGCATTACAAATTTTCCAGAGGCAATACCAAGTGTTTTGGAAGCATTTCAATCATTCTATAACCAGCATCAAATCTTCTGAATGTATTGAAACCTTTTAGGTCTTGTTGAAGCAGTATCAAGTCTTCCAGAGGCAATGTCTAGTCTTTTGGAAGCATTTCAAGGCTTCTATAACCAGCATCAAATTTTCTGAATGTATTGAAAGTCTTCTGGAAACATTTTAACTCTCCTAGAAGCAGTCTCAAGTCTTCCACAGGAAATATTAAGTGTTCTGAAAGCATTTCAAGCCTTTTTGAAGCAACTTCAAGTCTCAGAGGCAACATCGATTCTTCTGGAAGCATTACAAATTTTCCAGAGGCAATACCAAGTGTTTTGGAAGCATTTCAATCCTTCTATAACCAGCATCAAATCTTCTGAATGTATTGAAACCTTTTAGGTCTTGTTGAAGCAGTATCAAGTCTTCCAGAGGCAATGTCTAGTCTTTTGGAAGCATTTCAAGGTTTCTATAACCAGCATCAAATTTTCTGAATGTATTGAAAGTCTTCTGGAAACATTTTAACTCTCCTAGAAGCAGTTTCAAGTCTTCCACAGGAAATATTAAGTGTTCTGAAAGCATTTCAAGCCTTTTTGAAGCAATTTCAAGTATCAGAGGCAACATCGATTCTTCTGGAAGCATTACAAATTTTCCAGAGGCAATACCAAGTCTTTTGGAAGCATTTCAAGTATTCTACAACCAACATCAAGTCTTCGAAAGTGAATAATAATAAATGTTCTGGAAGGATTTCAAGTTTTCTAGAAGGAGTTCAAGCCTTCTAGAGGCAGTATCATGTCATTTGGAAGCACTTCAAGTTTTCTACAAACCAGTATCAACATCATTTAATTTTTTCTGGAAATAATATTAAGTATCTTTTAAGCAGCATTAAGTCTCAATTCTTGGGTTCTAATCTTGGAAAAGTTAAAACATATAAAATTTTTTCAAATTCCCTTAAAATTTTTAAATTAATCTTGAATGGGTTTGCATTTGATATAAAAGTACAGTTATCCGCATACACTGTCATACATCAATGTCATATAGTTGGAAAAATAGACTGATTTACAACGATACGAAGAGCATTTAAGTCGAGATTGCTTATGACCGGGACATTTATTTGATATCACATTGTATCAGCAACTAATCGGTTTTAAACCATGGTAAGTGTGATTAAGTCGAAGCGTACATGGTGATACATATTAAAGATATGCAAATTACGTGAGTCCCGTCGGGTCACGATGTGTCATGTGCAACTCATCATGAGCGGGCATTAATTATTATACCACTCACGTGATCGTGAGCAACTTTGGTGTCATGACCCGGGTATTTTTTAGTATTTCTTTAATAATAATATTTCACCGAACGCCGGATAGACTGGCATATCAAACTTGTTCAGGTCTGCATTAACGAAAAATACAAAAACAAAATATTTAGCAATTTAAATATTATGTGAGAATACAACAACAAAGCACTAAAGACACCTTGTAAATATCGATCGTGAATCGTATATTACGAATGAGTTTTTAGTCCTAAGAAGGGCTTTAAGTAATGCTGGGTTTAGTATTAATGCTTAATACCTTTTAATATGGTGGATATACTTGGTATCTACTTGGTATAATATTTGGCATCGAGCCAAGATAGTTTAAAGCAGAGATTCAATATGTGGTTATTCCTCATTATTTCAAAATTCGTCAGTGTTAAAAACCCGAAATATACGAGTACGATAAATGAGAAAATTAAACAAGAACATATGGTGAGAATAAGGGTTAGAGCCATAGCCATTGGTTTTTGAATATAATAGGGTTAGGGGGAGGGGGGAGGCAGCTTCATACAGATTTTACATTTCGTCTTATAGAATTCCTTTGGGTGTTAATAAAATATAAAATGTTAATAATTCCACTATCTGTCTTCAAAAAGTCTTATATATGTATTTATAAAGACATAATATTTGTCTAAAGTTACTTGTATGGCTTTTTGTAACACTTTAAAGAAAATGAAAAATATATGAAAGTACCCAATATGAGGGGAATTTTCGTGCAAGTATGAGGCTAAAACAAAAGTTGCACATAAAATGTTTATTTTACTTATTAAAATTAGTTTATGGAAACTGATTCGTGTAGTTAAGCATCCAATCAACAGCGAAATTGTATCTGCGGTACATATTTTTAAGGTTCAAAAAGAAATCATTAATTGAACTAGAATTAGAACTAACACTAGTACTATTATTTGTACTAATACTAGAATTATTGTAGACAAGCTTGGCTTGTAAGGTTTTAATCACTCGATACTACGCGGACCTATTAAAGATGTCCCTGGAGCAATGTGTTGAACTTATGACAAGTTGTGTCTCTCCCAAAACATATAAAATAAAATTGAACGTCAAACCGGGTCACCTGCAGGTAAAAGTATTTGAAAGTATGTTGATCAGTCTTGATGATGCTGAACCATCTTACACTATAATAGTTATATCGTTGTGCTTTATAATGGTTATTTGGAATTTGGGATCAAAGTGGGTGCCTGAACCACGACGTATTCATAACATGCCATCATGTCAAAACATCAAACTTGATGTCGTTACATCACATAATTTGCTCCAACAGCTGTTTGCTCCAGTTTGGAGAAGCATTGCTTCATTTGATCAAGAAAGTTGCAACATGGCTTCCGAAATGTCTAATATTTTTTCACAAGGCACACGGTAAAACCCAAAAGCTTCTAGTTTTAGTCCTAGTATTGGTTCTAGTATTACACTGCCTTTTTGTTAAAGCTAAAGATCTGCCAACATTTTTTTTGTAATTTCTAACTTCATACAATATGAAAGTGCCCCATACACTTGTGTATGAATCTACCCCATTATAAGAAAATAAAAATTTCTAGAAAGCTCTCAGTTAACAAACACTTTACAGATTAATTCACAAACTTGACCTCTCTATCTATTAAGTAAAATAATACAGATTAGTCTAGAATGCAGCATTCAGTAAGAAAAGATGTTCAAAGTGAAGCTAGAAATTTACTTACGCTGAATCACGTTTGATGCAAAGTTTTTCCTATTTAGATGCACCTAAGTTAAGATATATCTAGTATATGATGGTACCCCCTGCATGAATCTGCCCCATTTTTCCCTATTTGGTAGTGAAAACAACTGAATTGAAAAAAGACTGTATGAGCAACCACGTATCTTACGCCTATTATTGGTTTGCAAAAGAAATGGCTTCTGCCAGTAATGTTTTGAGTTTTACAAGCAGTATCTAGCGTTGAATTTGCAATTTTTGAACTTGAGATGAAGATGAAGATATTGTATTTTAAGTAATTTTTTATTGGCAATTCAACCAAACAAGGAGGAAGGAATTAAAAAAGAACCTTGATAAGGAAATATAAAGGAATAAGGATAAAGGAAACTTGATAATTTTTCATCAAATTTTTAATCAAGCCTTCAGGAAGCATTTTATTAGTTTTCTAGAAATAGTATTAAGTCTTTCAGAAGGATTATTAAGTATTTTTTTAAGTATGCAAGTATTTCAAGTCTTCTAGAAGTAGGTCAAGTCTTTTCGATATGTTTAGGAAGCAACTCAAGTATTCTAGAAACTGTATCAAGTCTGTTGTGTCAAATCAAGTATAAAGAGAGTATAAAGTTTTCTGGAAGCATTTCAAGTCCTTTCGAAGCAATTTCAAGACTTTGAGAGGCAATACCAAGTGTTTTGGAAACTTTTCAAGGCTTCTATAACCAGCATCAAATTTTCTGAATTTATTGAAAGTCTTCTGGAAACCTTTTAACTCTCCTAGAAGCAGTCTCAAGTCTTCCACAGGAAATATTAAATGTTCTGAAAGCATTTCAAGCCTTTTTGAAGCAATTTCAAGTCTCAGAGGCAACATCGATTCTTCTGGAAGCATTACAAATTTTCCAGAGGCAATACCAAGTGTTTTGAAAGCATTTCAATCCTTCTATAACCAGCATCAAATCTTCTGTATGTATTGAAACCTTTTAGGTCTTGTTGAAGCAGTATCAAGTCTTCCAGAGGCAATGTCTAGTCTTTTGGAAGCATTTCAAGGTTTCTATAACCAGCACCAAATTTTCTGAATTTATTGAAAGTCTTCTGGAAACCTTTTAACTCTCCTAGAAGCAGTCCCAAGTCTTCCACAGGAAATATTAAGTGTTCTGAAAGCATTTCAAGCCTTTTTGAAGCAATTTCAAGTCTCAGAGGCAACATCGATTCTTCTGGAAGCATTACAAATTTTCCAGAGGCAATACCAAGTGTTTTGGAAACTTTTCAAGGCTTCTATAACCAGCATCAAATTTTCTGAATGTATTGAAAGTCTTCTGGAAACCTTTTAACTCTCCTAGAAGCAGTCTCAAGTCTTCCACAGGAAATATTAAATGTTCTGAAAGCATTTCAAGCCTTTTTGAAGCAATTTCAAGTCTCAGAGGCAACATCGATTCTTCTGGAAGCATTACAAATTTTCCAGAGGCAATACCAAGTGTTTTGGAAGCATTTCAATTCTTCTATAACTAGCATTAAATCTTCTGAATGTATTGAAACCTTTTAGGTCTTGTTGAAGCAGTATCAAGTCTTCCAGAGGCAATGTCTAGTCTTTTGGAAGCATTTCAAGGTTTCTATAACCAGCATCAAATTTTCTGAATGTATTGAAATTCTTCTGGAAACCTTTTAACTCTCCTAGAAGCAGTCTCAAGTCTTCCACAGGAAATATTAAGTGTTCTGAAAGCATTTCAAGCCTTTTTGAAGCAATTTCAAGTCTCAGAGGCAACATCGATTCTTCTGGAAGCATTACAAATTTTCCAGAGGCAATACCAAGTGTTTTGGAAGCATTTCAATCCTTCTATAACCAGCATTAAATCTTCTGAATGTATTGAAACCTTTTAGGTCTTGTTGAAGCAGTATCAAGTCTTCCAGAGGCAATGTCTAGTCTTTTGGAAGCATTTCCAGGTTTTTATAACCAGCATCAAATTTTCTGAATGTATTGAAAGTCTTCTGGAAACTTTTTAACTCTCCTAGAAGCAGTCTCAAGTTTTCCACAGGAAATATTAAGTGTTCTGAAAGCATTTCAAGCCTTTTTGAAGCAATTTCAAGTCTCAGAGGCAACATCGATTCTTCTGGAAGCATTACAAATTTTTCAGAGGCAATACCAAGTGTTTTGGAAGCATTTCAATCCTTCTATAACCAGCATCAAATCTTCTGAATGTATTGAAACCTTTTAGGTCTTGTTGAAGCAGTATCAAGTCTTCCAGAGGCAATGTCTAGTCTTTTGGAAGCATTTCAAGGTTTCTATAACCAGCATCAAATTTTCCGAATTTATTGAAAGTCTTCTGGAAACCTTTTAACTTTCCTAGAAGCAGTCTCAAGTCTTCCACAGGAAATATTAAGTGTTCTGAAAGCATTTCAAGCCTTTTTGAAGCAATTTCAAGTCTCAGAGGCAACATCGATTCTTCTGGAAGCATTACAAATTTTCCAGAGGCAATACCAAGTGTTTTGGAAGCATTTCAATCCTTCTATAACCAGCATTAAATCTTCTGAATGTATTGAAACCTTTTAGGTCTTGTTGAAGCAGTATCAAGTCTTCCAGAGGCAATGTCTAGTCTTTTGGAAGCATTTCAAGGTTTCTATAACCAGCATCAAATTTTCTGAATTTATCGAAAGTCTTCTGGAAACCTTTTAACTTTCCTAGAAGCAGTCTCAAGTCTTCCACAGGAAATATTAAGTGTTCTGACAGCATTTCAAGCCTTTTTGAAGCAATTTCAAGTCTCAGAGGCAACATCGATTCTTCTGGAAGCATTACAAATTTTCCAGAGGCAATACCAAGTGTTTTGGAAGCATTTCAATCCTTCTATAACCAGCATTAAATCTTCTGAATGTATTGAAACCTTTTAGGTCTTGTTGAAGCAGTATCAAGTCTTCCAGAGGCAATGTCTAGTCTTTTGGAAGCATTTCCAGGTTTTTATAACCAGCATCAAATTTTCTGAATGTATTGAAAGTCTTCTGGAAACTTTTTAACTCTCCTAGAAGCAGTCTCAAGTTTTCCACAGGAAATATTAAGTGTTCTGAAAGCATTTCAAGCCTTTTTGAAGCAATTTCAAGTCTCAGAGGCAACATCGATTCTTCTGGAAGCATTACAAATTTTTCAGAGGCAATACCAAGTGTTTTGGAAGCATTTCAATCCTTCTATAACCAGCATCAAATCTTCTGAATGTATTGAAACCTTTTAGGTCTTGTTGAAGCAGTATCAAGTCTTCCAGAGGCAATGTCTAGTCTTTTGGAAGCATTTCAAGGTTTCTATAACCAGCATCAAATTTTCTGAATTTATTGAAAGTCTTCTGGAAACCTTTTAACTTTCCTAGAAGCAGTCTCAAGTCTTCCACAGGAAATATTAAGTGTTCTGAAAGCATTTCAAGCCTTTTTGAAGCAATTTCAAGTCTCAGAGGCAACATCGATTCTTCTGGAAGCATTACAAATTTTCTAGAGGCAATACCAAGTGTTTTGGAAGCATTTCAATCCTTCTATAAGCAGCATTAAATCTTCTGAATGTATTGAAACCTTTTAGGTCTTGTTGAAGCAGTTTCAAGTCTTCCAGAGGCAATGTCTAGTCTTTTGGAAGCATTCCAAGGTTTCTATAACCAGCATCAAATTTTCTGAATTTATTGAAAGTCTTCTGGAAACCTTTTAACTCTCCTAGAAGCAGTCTCAAGTCTTCCACAGGAAATATTAAGTGTTCTGAAAGCATTTCAAGCCTTTTTGAAGCAATTTCAAGTCTCAGAGGCAACATCGATTCTTCTGGAAGCATTACAAATTTTCCAGAGGCAATACCAAGTGTTTGGGAAGCATTTGAAGGTTTCTATAACCAGCATCAAATTTTCTGAATGTATTGAAAGTCTTCTGGAAACCTTTTAACTTTCCTAGAAGCAGTCTCAAGTCTTCCACAGGAAATATTAAGTGTTCTGACAGCATTTCAAGCCTTTTTGAAGCAATTTCAAGTCTCAGAGGCAACATCGATTCTTCTGGAAGCATTACAAATTTTCCAGAGGCAATACCAAGTGTTTTGAAAGCATTTCAATCCTTCTATAACCAGCATCAAATCTTCTGTATGTATTGAAACCTTTTAGGTCTTGTTGAAGCAGTATCAAGTCTTCCAGAGGCAATGTCTAGTCTTTTGGAAGCATTTCAAGGTTTCTATAACCAGCATCAAATTTTCTGAATTTATTGAAAGTCTTCTGGAAACCTTTTAACTCTCCTAGAAGCAGTCTCAAGTCTTCCACAGGAAATATTAAGTGTTCTGAAAGCATTTCAAGCCTTTTTGAAGCAATTTCAAGTCTCAGAGGCAACATCGATTCTTCTGGAAGCATTACAAATTTTCCAGAGGCAATACCAAGTGTTTTGGAAGCATTTCAAGGTTTCTATAACCAGCATCAAATTTTCTGAATGTATTGAAAGTCTTCTGGAAACCTTTTAACTTTCCTAGAAGCAGTCTCAAGTCTTCCACAGGAAATATTAAGTGTTCTGAAAGCATATCAAGCCTTTTTGAAGCAATTTCAAGTCTCAGAGGCAACATCGATTTTTCTGGAAGCATTACAAATTTTTCAGAGGCAAAACCAAGTGTTTTGGAAGCATTTCAATCCTTCTATAACCAGCATCAAATCTTCTGAATGTATTGAAACCTTTTAGGTCTTGTTGAAGCAGTATCAAGTCTTCCAGAGGCAATGTCTAGTCTTTTGGAAGCATTTCAACGTTTCTATAACCAGCATCAAATTTTCTGAATTTATTGAAAGTCTTCTGGAAACCTTTTAACTCTCCTAGAAGCAGTCTCAAGTCTTCCACAGGAAATATTAAGTGTTCTGAAAGCATATCAAGCCTTTTTGAAGCAATTTCAAGTCTCAGAGGCAACATCGATTTTTCTGGAAGCATTACAAATTTTTCAGAGGCAAAACCAAGTGTTTTGGAAGCATTTCAATCCTTCTATAACCAGCATTAAATCTTCTGAATGTATTGAAATCTTTTAGGTCTTGTTGAAGCAGTATTAAGTCTTCCAGAGGCAATGTCAAGTCTTTTGGAAGCATTTCAAGTATTCTACAACCAACATCAAGTCTTCGAAAGTGAATAATAATAAGTGTTCTGGAAGGATTTCAAGTCTTCTAGGAGTTTGGATGCACTTCAAGTTTTCTACAACCAGTATCAACATCATTTAATTTTTTCTGGAAGTAATGTTAAGTGTCTTAGAAGCAGCATTAAGTCTCAATTCATAATACGTGCTCTCAAAAAAGCTTTCGCAACAGATGCTAGGATTGAATTGAGGAGAAATGGTACAAAAAATAGGTGGTTAAAAGTCACTCATTAAAAATGTAATGGAAGATGATGTTAGGGTGCATAATTTGTTTTTCTTTCTTTTTACTTTTATTCTTTCTATTCTTATTGTTCTTTGTATACCACGAAGGTATCAATACTCGATACCTTATTTAAGGTATCGCCCAGTCCTAGTTTTAAGTTTGAGTCCTAAATATCGAGTCGATTACATTTGCACCATTTATATTTTCAAATATATTACGTTAAAGAATGCAGTTTCTTTGTGAATTTACTGTCAGATTTTTATGATAGTCATAAATTGACTGAAGACTTGTACGTTGTTATCTTTACCTTTACCTTTACTTTTATAGTACTTGTTGATTCAAGGAAATTTTTTTAAGGTTTCTGGTTTCTGTTGGTGTGGCCTAAGATCCGAATAAAATTTTTTTTTAACATTTTCAATAACTAAATGTTGGGGTTAAAATTATACTCAATTTTTAAGTAAATACGATTATAGCGAAGTGCACATTTATGTAAAAAACACACGTGAGTCACGTAAATTGACGTGACCCACGCGTGAGTTACATGATTCATGTATGATATTGACGTGAGTGTGGGTCTAGATCGTGAGCGGGCGTGAGCGTGTATAAAAGGTCACTCACGCGCACATCTCTAATAAACATATCTATCGAACTAAGAAAAGAGAATTTAGGATTCCTGCATCTACACTTTTATCATAATGGGACTTGATAACGATCTAATAAGGCAATAACATGAAACACCCTGTATGTACAAAAAGAAGTTGTTACGATCCAACTTTTTTAGTTGTTACCACTACGATTTTTTTAAGCGAAATCGAAACTACTCAATTATTTAGAGAGCGTTTCCAAAACAAACGCTCCTGTAATGAAAATTGACGCCGCGGAGTAAATATTGAATCAAGTTGTTACTGCCGGAGCCCGGATATGAAAGTGCACCAACGGCAAACAAGCTGGCCATTTCGCAGTTTACTCCTCCTCTTTAGGAAGAGGGTAAGTACTGGCTCGTGGAAGCTCGATTTATCTACTGGTTCTTGCTTTTCAAAGTGCATCTTTTCCAGCGAAAAGCGCAAAATGATCGCTTTTCGAAAACGTCTCGTATACGATTAGTATTTTAATGGGTCAATAGAGAAGGTGTTGGGAGAAAAGCGAAAATGGTGTTGGCGAACGAGTTCTCCGGGAACTTTTACCCACTTTCCTGCGGTGAGTGTGCCACAGTAGGATTGGGAAGTGCGAAAAACCGGGGGATAGAGAAACCGGCGGGTTTTAAAAGCGCAGTTGTAGCATCAGGTTCCCGGGAATAACGTTTTTTACGTTTACATCCGTACGGATCGGCGTAAATCCTGCAGTGAGCATGAAGTGCGTTTGACAGGTGCATTTCAATATATAGCCATCGAGTGGGGCTGTATAGTAGTATCAAAGCGCGTCCACCCGCGTTGTTTATTCGCTCGACTAGAAACGCACCAGTCGATTGATGCAAAGCTACCCGCCATTTTTGACGAGCTCGCTTTAAATCCGTTGAACTTTTGACCTCACAATCACACTTAAAAGAGATCTCTTCTATCCCATTCTATCCTATCTTACGTGGTGCTAGTAGTATAGTAGACTACTAGCACCACGTAAGGTGTCGTCCTCACTTAAACGGCTTTGTTTTGTGCCCATTTCGCTGACCCAAATGCGATTCAAGTGTGCATACTCTTAAAGTTGTTTGCCGCGGTTCTATTTGTAACCGAAAGAAAAGAAGAGTGAGAGAGAGAGAGAGAGTCGGCAAAGCTTCAAATTGCCCGCGAAGAATGCAGAGGAGCCAGATGTCGACTGCAGAGTCCTCGATTGCTTTTACAAGTGGCGTTGGTAATCTCGGAAAGCCTATAGCACGGTTAATTATGTCGCGTCGCAAAAACCATCCCAATGGAGGGCAAGAAATTTTTCGTTTCACATCGGTTCTTTATTTTTAATTCAATTTGGCCGGTCATTAATTTTTTGAAGTATTGCGATTTTCGAAAGTCTTAGAAGTGAGAAAAAAAATTTTTTTCCTCATTCACGTTTCCCATAAGATTAAAATTGGAAAGGACCGAACCCCCCAATATCGATTTTCGATTATGGCCAGCCCGGAAAGAGTTACTCCCGCGTTTTTGCCCTTCCGCCCGTCGTAATAAAAATAAGGCCGACCTCCTTCATCCCTTTACCGGCGCGGGGGAGGGTTTATGACGTTTCCACGAAAAGGAAAGCGTTGCGATCGTAAAACCGTCGATACCGCCACGCGTCTTGTGGATTAGATGATGATTTTTGAAGGAGACATCCCAGGCGAGATCTCTCTTTGAAACGAATCCTCGTCCTTGGGTTCCGCTCTGCCGGGGAATTCAGAGTAATAATAAGGGGTTGGTTATCTCATTATTATTGGTTGTTGTGCGCTGTTGTGCGCTGTTGTGCGCCTTGAGGGGATTTTCTGGGGAGAGATCTCTTTAAAACTTGTTTCTATTTTTTTTTGTTTTAGATTAAAAGGATAAAAAGTAGATATTATAAAAAAATGACTCTTTTCGAACACAACATCCATACACAACACATAAGACTCTCATTTACAATTTTAGCCCCTCTCCTTTTCATGCGTACAACCCTCTTCCATTGTACCCAAAAAAGATTCATCCTTTATCCGAAGCAAAGTACAATATAGCGAAATAAGAGTCGAAGAATACCAAAGTTATTAAATCCATTAAACCCAAGAGAACGAAACACTTTTGACGTAAAAGAAAAGTTGATTACGCAAGAAAAGCGACCGCCATTTGTCAGTGTTGTATTCTCCCAGGTAGAGGAGCTACTGTATGGTGCAATTTCGGCACAGGTTCCGGAAACACAAAAGCCGCCCGAGAAACAAATGAAACCGTCGCGTCCCGGCCCTCTTATTTGGGACAAAAGGGGGTAATTTTTGGGGGAACGTTCATCCGCGAGTAATTGTGTGGTCCGTGGGCTTATTGCAAGAGGTGGAGGTATCTCGAGATGCGCTCTCTCGGATTGAAATCCTCCTTTCGGGCGTGCAGCATGTCGTCGTTATAAAGGAAGAACGAAAGGGGCCATTTCGCAATTATAGGAACGCGAGAAATTGCACCAACTAAGAGAGGAGCAAAAGGAGATTGCGAAAACTGGCGGTTGAACATCTGTCGAGAATTGCTCTAATTAGAGAGTTTTAACATTTTTTTTGTTCGGCGACCTTGCAAAAACCACGAAATACATCTTGGTATAACTCTTAAAACTTTTCTCCAAGTAATTCGATATTATAGGGTTATAGATTCAGGAAGGGATTGGAAACTAGGGGAAACTAGGGAAAACGATGTTGTGCAACTTGATACAGACCCCGGATTACGGTGAATCACGTTTTCCTCGTGTTCCACGGAGGCGTTTACCTGATCTTGAGGATATTTTCAGTCATAACTAGAATCCGTTAAATTATATCTAAAAAACTTTTTTCTTTTGCTTACCTGTTCAGGGGTTTTCGTCGTAAACGAATGACAATATTGGAGATTGGAGTGACCCTTCGGTTCCCGTGCCAAGAAGCTGAAGAAGGATTGTTCAGGATCGCACGTCGCATAAGATATTCGCCTTAAAGCGTGGGCCATATGAACTACCTGAAAATTTCAAAACGTAATAAAATAACATAATATATAATGGAGGTTTAATGTAGAACCAACTTGTATTCGTTATATTAAGGGTGGAATTTCGCATCGGAGCGGAATTGAAAGAGGACACCCGACGGCGGCGGCAGCAGCGGCCACCCCGTGGCTGCGTCGTCGCGAGACGGGAATTTCATTAATTAACTCGTCGTCACGGGAGGGCTTTTATTCTGAAACTGCCCTCCTACGCGTATATACACTATATCGAGGCTAGACCCCGGCGAGAACGTTATTAGACGAGAGAGATACACGGAATTTTACTTCGTAATGAAAATCGAACGCTCAAAGGTAGACCACCCTTCGAGAAATTTCCTTTATGTATTAATGTTTCTGTTCTATGTCGAAAAGAAAAGCCTTCCAACAACCAATAATATCTCAAGTTTAATAATTGACGATTATGAATGAATGCACCTAGTTTTTCGATCGCGTTTACAAAGTCTTATTTTAGTAGTAATTTTAGTATTTATTTAGTGCGTTTTGTTCCAAACAGTGACTTGTGATGGCTGCTTTACGGGATTATATCTTTTAGAAGACATTGACTGGTATTTGCGAGGTATTTTAGCATTAATTTTTATATTGCCATAGTTAGGTTAGTTTTTGTGACAATCAAGTTATAATCCAGGGTTTATTCAGATTAACATGGCCCAACTTTGCCAAAAAAGGCGGAACGCGCCTTTTTCGAAACAACCTGGTCTTCAGTACACTGGAGATTGCGAGCTTTTCTTCCATGCAAAGTGTGTTAAAATCTCCAATGCGAATCTGGCTCAATTTAAATCTGAGGGGATTTTTTGGAACTGCAGTTCTTGCAGGGAGCAAGCAAATCGCTCCATTGTTATAGATGAAGACCCTACAACGACCGCTACCTCATTAGTACCTACAACTGCCGTTATGTATCAACTTTTAAAATCTATTCAGTCTGAAATTAAAGACATGAACGCGAAATACGGCGAGTTGGTTAAATCTATCTCGTTTTACGGAGATAAGATCAGCGATTTTGAAAATACTTTGAAGGATTTGGGTGATAGAATAAAGCGCGTTGAATCGGTTGCAGCCGAAAACATTAAGCTCAAGTCATTAGTTGGCGATTTGACTTCACGTGTCGAACATCTAGAACAATACTCTAGATTGGATAATCTGATTTTGGCTGGAATCACACTCTTCCGACTCGGCCCACACCTGGTGATCCCAACAGAAACCCACGAAATATTGTCGTTAAGTTTGTTTCTTGTAGATTACAAGACCATTTTATAACGGCTTCAAAATCCTACCTCAAAAATAATAGAGATACAACGGATCTCTCGGTATTAAGATACCAAACATAACTGATAAATTGTTGGTTCAAAATGCTCCAAAATGCCGAATTATTAAAATCCACAAAGAAGGCGTGTCAGGATAAGGGTTATAAATATGTTTGGTTGAAGAATTGTATCATTCACGTACGGAAGGATGATCGCGCGAGAGCGTCTGTAATAAAATGTGAAGCTGACCTTCTGAAACTTTAATGATCTTACCTTTAACTATTGCATTTTCCTTGTTAACCCTCCGTTTGTTGGGTGTGGTCTACGAGTCCACGACAAAATTATTATATGAAATATTTTTTAAATTATTTTGCTCAAAACTTGTACGGTCACAGTACCTTTCAAGTATCTGAATATCAACTGTTTTCGCTATAAAAAACTGTTTTTCAAAATTCCAAATAGGCGCTACATAATATTTTGTCCTGACAGACCCTTCCCGATCAAATGTGTAACAATATTCGCAGATGTAATCTGTAAGAATCGTATTTTAGTTGGAACTGTATGCGTTCTTTTTGTGTTTGTAGGGGTATTACCGAGTTATAAAACTATACCTCGGAGTGATCGCAATATAGTTCGGTACTTCCCTTAATAATTACTATATATACGGTTACCATATCGTTGACACGCCACTTTACTATTGAACCCCATTTTGACGCGTTGTGTTTTGTGTTATTTATTTTACAAATATAGAGAATAGAAAAGTGCATAAAAAATTATTTATAACTAATATCAAATATTTAGTTAGCAATCTACGAATAGCATACTTACAAATAGGTAAGTAGTATCACACAATTTTCTGATATGATTTGATAAAATAATAAATGATTTATTATTTGATAGCATTGTGATATGGATCCTTATGAAAAGGAGAGAGAAAGATTACAGAAACTGTATGAAGAAGTTAGCACGGGCAGTGAAATAGAAGAGTCTGACGATAGTTCGATATCAGATCCAGATTTTGTAAATATCAGTGAACATGATACAGAAACCGAGCAGGAAAACGTAAATGAAGATGCAGATATTATGCATCAGGATGACGGCGAGGATGATGAAGATGAACAACCCGTGATTCGTGATAGATGCTCGTATTTGAATTTGCTCTTTGAATGATGAATATGATGTCGCTACTATTTTCAAACCCAACGCTAAAACTTGTGATGTACTTGAAGATGTTAAAAAACTATTTTCTAACTTTACAACGGATGACTATGCTATAATCATGACTGGTACTAATGACATCCTGAGTAATAGTAATGTCAGTAAGAATGTTTATGATGCAATTAAATATCTATATAATCGCTGTAATTTAATATATATTTCGGTCCCGTACTGGTACGGTAAACACTCTCTAAATGAAAGGATTTACGAACATAACAACCGAATGTTTGATTTCTTTAAGAACACTATAAAAAATATAGACTGCTTTATTGATATTAACGCTCTTATAAATGCAGGTGATAAAACTAAATACGGTCTTCATTTAAATGTAATGGGTAAACATAAACTATTTGCGCATATTGGCAAAATTATAAAGCTGCAAAATGTTAAGTTAAGTAGGTACTGTAATTTAAAAACAATTCAATGTAATAATATAAATTTTCAGAATGTTGCAGCAATGATAGAAATTGTGTAGTAGATGTTGTTTGTAATGGTATTGCTAAGCGTATAAAATCGGTCGTGTCTAGTCGTAAGGGTTATGTCTCTGGTTTGCATGAGGGGGTGACTGGTTGCCTTGGAGTATTGCACTATAATGTTCAGGGACTTCGTAATAAACAACATGAAATTAATTCCTTCTTGCAGGATAATAGATATAATGTTATTTGCATTAATGAGCACTGGCTCAAGAGTGATGAACTCGATAACTACACAATTGAGAATTTTTCAAAAGTATCTTCGTTTTGTAGGTCGGCCTTTAGGCGGGGAGGTACAGCCATTTTTGTGTCCGATGAGTTTTCTTCATGCAAGCCGCTTATATTTGATGCTCTGTGCGTCGAGAGGGACATCGAGATTGCGGGAGTTCTGTTGAATAAGACGCAAGTATTAACTGTGTATCGTTCACCACTTGGAGATTTCGAAGTTTTTCTTAACAAGCTAAATGATACACTGTCCAAATTAGATTTAAATAAAGACATCATACTGACTGGTGATTTCAATGTTCATTTCCACCTGAAAACCGGGGATTCCATTCGGCTATGCAGCCTTTGTGAAACCTTTGGACTCAGACGAGTTAACTTTGAGGCTACCCGTTACAGCGCCTGTCTCGATAATATATTTGCTAATATTACTAAATATTGTGTCTCTGTGATTGATCCTTGCATATCCGACCATCAGGCCATTTCATTTCACTCCAGAACGAAGAGTGAAATTCATGTATCAAAAACTAGATTTATACATAGACCTATAACGGCACACGGATTGCTACAGTTCTATAGCCATGTCCAATGCATTGATTTCTCATTTATTAATAGTACTTGTGAGCGAGTGAATGAAAAGTTTCTTAAGTTTACGCAATTGCTTAAGAATGCTCATGATTTGTTTTCCTGAAAAAAAATTGCTAGTTGGAAATAATAATGTAGGAACCCCTAACATACGCTGGTTCAACTACGATATAAGAAAATTAAGAGATAAACTTCAAATGCTGACGTCCCTTCATAAACAGCACCCGCAACTTGTTACCAGGGAAATGTTAAATAATCATAGAAAATTTTACAAATCTGCTATTTTAAATAGCAAAAAATTGGCGAATACAAACTATATCAAGAACGCTAAAAACATACAAAAAGCTACATGGGCAGTGATTTCATCGACAAAAAAACAAAGTTCGTCCTTAACTTCATTAACGGCTACAAACTTTAATGATTACTTTAGTGGCATTGCGGAATCCATTATTCCGTCATTTGCAGGGGTAGTGGATCCCGTGTTGGAAGAACAGGGTGCATCTCGGGATAGTTCACATTTTCAATTTCGAGAGATCTCGTTCATTGAAATGCGCGATATCATTTGTGATCTGAAGAATAGTTCCAGTAAAGATGCATATTCCCTTAGTGCCAGAATCATAAAATGCGTAAAGGATCTGGTAGCTGTTCCTCTGTGTAAACTAATAAACCAGTGTATAATTGACTCAACCTTCCCCGATTGCTTGAAGATTTCTAGGGTTGTTCCTGTTTTCAAGAAAGGGGATAATAACGATGTGGGTAACTACAGACCTATATCCATTATACCGGTGCTGGGTAAGTTATTTGAAATGGCTCTACACAGACAACTTGCAAACTACTTAGAGGACAAAAAATTGCTAAAGAATTTTCAGTATGGTTTTCGGAAGGGCAGATCGACCACCGCAGCTGTCGGGGCGCTGGTCGGTCACATACAGCAGTGCTTTGAAAACAAACTATTTGCCGAAACTTCTTTTTACGACCTGACCAGGGCTTTCGACTGCGTATCTCATACTCTACTTTTGCAAAAGTTACGCAGTCTCAACCTTGCTACTTAGAGAATCGTTTTCAGTATGTTTCCTACAATGCACAAATGTCTAACAAGCTTCCGGTTAAGTACGGGGTTCCCCAGGGATCAGTGCTTGGACCTATGTTGTTGATTATATTTATGAACGACTTGCCAAATTGTCTAGCGCGTAATACAAGCATAATAGTGTATGCAGATGATACGGTTACTATGGACATGCAGACACTCCCGGAAGAGCTTCAGGGTCAAGCGGAGAGATCACGTGCACATGTCTTTGACTGGTTTGCAAGCAATCTTCTTGCTGTTAACCAGTCAAAGACGCAGACTCTCAATTTTTCTCTTAATCGGAAACAACCGGATCATGCTGTGGCTCCCGTAAAATATCTTGGTATTGTTATTGATACTAAATTGACATGGGAGAGTCACATTGTGGAGTTGGTGAAGAGATTGAATAGAAGTATATATGCTCTTCGTAATCTGGTGGGTGTGGTACCGCCTGAGATATTGGCCATGGCATACTATGGAAACTTTTATTGTTATATCTCTTATGGTGTTTTAGTGTGGGGACATTCTGCACATGCACATCGTGTTTTCCGCGCCCAGAGAAGATGTCTGAGGGTGATGGGTGGAATAGGATTCACAGAGTGTTGTCGATCAAAATGTTTAGCATATTGACTTTCCCATGTGTTTATATTCTTGCATGTCTAATGCATGTGAAGGAACATCTGAGTGACTACCAAAAAAACAATGGTAGTCATCAGTATAATACACGAAATGGGAGCGGTCTCGCTGTCCCTTTCAGTCGCACATCGAGAGCACGAGACTGTTGTAATTATTATTGCATAAAATTCTTTAACTCCCTACCTTCGCATGTGCAGAACCTAGATATTAAATGTTTCAAATCAACAATAAAAAAATACTTGATTGCTAGGGCTTTTTACAGTAGTGCTGAGTTTCTCAGCAACGACTTCCACGATTTGCATGTGGTTTAAATTTGGACTATTCTAGGGTGATCAGTCGCCGCTTACATGTAAATGATATAATATTAAAATTCGATCTTACTTATGGTATTTATTGGTGTTCTTTTATTGTCTTATTCTTTTATGGTCTTTTATTGATATTGTGTATGACGTGTGAAAGTGCTGTATAGAGTACAAATATCACAAATAAAATTATTATTATTATTATTATTATTATTATTATTATTATTACTAGAGGTCAAAGAAAAGAAATGGACAAACTAGCAGCAGTTCGTACTATTGTTGACGACAATTGTAAGAAAACTTATTCTGTGGGCGAGTATGTAACATTAGATGAAATGCTGCTTGCCTTTAGGGGTAGGTGCAGTTTCCGAATGTACATTCCAAGTAAATCAAACAAATACGGATTGAAAGTCTTCGCCGTTGTTGATGCCAAAACATTTTTCACTTCACACATAGAAATTTACGCTGGTGTTCAACCCAATGGTCTATATAAAACTGACAACTCTACCGCTGCAGTAACTGAAAGAATGTGTTCACATTTATTAGGATCAGGAAGAAATGTTACAATAGATCGTTGGTTCATAGGATATTCAATTGTAAAGAAACTGCTAAGAGAGTATCGCCTTACTGTGGTTGATACAATTAGAGCCAATAGAAGAGAACTACCTCTTGAAATAACACAAGTTAAAAACGGGAAAGTATATTCTTCGTAATTCGCATTTAGTAATGATATGACTGCAGTTTCATATATACCCAAAAAAGGAAAGAATGTGCTTGTAGTTTCAACAATGCACCGAGACGATCATATCGATGAAGCTACCGGTGATCGGAAAAAGCCCGAAATAATTACTTTCTATAATACCACAAAAAGTGTTGGCCAATGGTAATTTTCTATAATCTCCTCAATATAGCAGCAATTAACGCTTTTGTTATCTACAAAGGCAACATACCAGATGGTGAATTTGCTAAAACTCGCAGACTGTTTCAAAAAAATCTTGGTATGGAGTTAGTGAAAAATAACATGCAAAGAAGAGCCATTGATAAGCACTTGACCAAAACTGTGCGTACTTCTGCCTTGAGGCTCTCAGGTATTGAAGAGGAGATTATTCCAGAGCCACAACCAGGGAAAAGAGGAAACTTTAAATATTGCAAAAGACGAAAAACTCGTTATTTTTACAAAATTTGTAAATGTTGGTTGTGCATGGAGCACATAACAGCGTGCTGCAACGATTGTTTGGGAAATATGGAGACCACAGTTTGAAGCCCTCCAGTTTGTGCATAGAATATTATTCCTTAGTTAAGACATTTTTTATAACACTTTATACATTTTTAAATAAATATTATTATAGATCGATTTTCTTTTCCTTTATTTAGGCGTTGTTTCCAAATTTAGAAAAATATGTGGTTACATTGTAAGCATTTTCTTTAAATCAAATTAACATAAAACGTGAGTTTGGAATTGGCCCTGTATTAGGCTATTATATAGTACAAGTATCATATAAAACATATTTATGAGAAATTAGCACTGGAGGTTAGTGGACACGTTGGCGTCCTTTAGAGTTTTTTCTATTTTGGACTCCACAGACCACACCCGATCGAAAGTGTTAAGAAAGCGCGCCCGACAGACGGAGGGTTAACAATGGCCCTATCCTTATTCTATCAGAACGTGCGTGGTTTACTCTCTGCTCTGGTTAACTCGCTTAACTTTGCGTATGATTTGATTTGTATCACGGAAACATTTCTAAACGATTCTATTCTTGACGAAGAGATTCTTTGTAGCGATTATACTATTTATCGAAGAGACACAAATGCTTCCAGCTCTCGTAAGTGTGATGGAGGTGGAGTTCTTGTGGCTACTAGGAAAAACATTCACGTTACACCTTTATCATCTTATACTACAGGGGCCGAAGACTTGTGGTTGTGTATGCGACGCGAGTGATTTTGTGTTGTGTTTATCTCCTGGTGACTCTCTAGCTATTTCAGTGTTTCTTCAACAGACGCAGCTTGTACGTGATCAAAATCCTGACGACGATCACTTAATCATCGGCGATTTCAATTTACCTAATATTGTATAGAGATCGTCTCCCGGAAGTCGTTTAGTCCCTTCTGGCGGCTACAACTCACGTTCAAATGAGTTTCTTACACTTTTCTCATATTGTAATTACACGCAATTTAACACCATAGTTAACTGTAATAGTAGGACTTTAGATTTGATGCGACGATCCTCTTGTTGACCTTGATAATCATCATCCTGCTTTTGAATTTATATATCAGTCTAACAGCACTCACTATTTACGTAATGGTCCGTCGTCTACTTTAGTTTTTGGTCGTGCTGACTACCCAAGTATAAAAACCGCTCTCCTCAATACGGATTGGAATGATTTATTTTTTGGTATTGTTGTCAACCTCTGTGTTGACAAATTTTACGGCCAGTTGAACCGAATTATTAATGATTATGTCCCGCGTCTTACTTTTAGTAAACACCGCTACCCTAGTTTTGTATTCTAATAATGGAACAGATGGGGTAATCACGCAGATTTTCTTTCCTTCAAAGTGCTACGTAGCAGTCTAAAGCATTGATCTCGAATGACTACAAATCCTATTTAATCAACATACAGTCCACTTTGATCGATTTGCCCTCACAACTGTGGTCCTATGCTAAACATAAAAAAACGTTGTTCTTACAGTTTTCCGGCTTGTATGGAATACGATGGCAATTTGGCAGAAGGTGGTCAGCAAATATCGGAACTATTCGCCTCTTTCTTTAGTTCGGTATTCATTGACGGCAGACCCCAGCAACACCCACGTTCTACTGTATCCTCCAGTTTCCAGCCATGGTTCTCAATCGATGATGTAGCGCAGAGCCTCACTAGCATTGATAAAAAGATGAGTTTGTGTCCTGACTGGTCGCCAGGTATTTTCCTAAAGACATGCGCCTCTGAACTGGCTGAACCGCTCTTTATAATCTTTAGTCAATCATTGGCGCAATCAGTATTTCCATTAGAGTGGAAAAAAGCATTTGTACTTCCCATCTATAAGAGTGGAAATAGAAATTGTGTCTCAAACTACAGTCCAATTTCTATTCTCCTCATTTTATCTAAGGTTCTCGAAAAAATTGTTTATGATAAAATATACTGTTCAATTCAATCTTTTTTTATCCAGCAGCAACATGGTTTTATCCGTGGCCGATCTGTGGAATCCAATCTCGCATCCTATGTAAACTACATTCAAGCTTGTCTGAATGAAAATCATCAGGTCGACGCGGTTTACACCGATTTCAGTAAGGCCTTTGACAGATTGCATCATGAATTACACTAAATTACATAGATTTGACTTGATTGATGGGTTATTAATGTGGTTAGCATCTTATATATCTGATAGGTACCAGGCTATAAAAATTAATAATTACTTATCTAACTTTTTTCCAGTCACCTCAGTAGTGCCTCAGGGTAGTCATTTGGGTCCGGTTCAATTTGTGGCTTATATAAATGACATCTGTGACTGCTTTCACCATAGTAATTTTTTACTATATGCAGATGATT
The DNA here is from genome assembly GCA_036711965.1 of Onthophagus sagittarius. Classification (NCBI taxonomy): domain Eukaryota; kingdom Metazoa; phylum Arthropoda; class Insecta; order Coleoptera; family Scarabaeidae; genus Onthophagus; species Onthophagus sagittarius. Next base: position 15,132,809 of record JASERS010000010.1, on the reverse strand, counting down.
GTAAAATATTTTCCAAGATTGAATCTTCTTCTGATTGCGATAAACTTCAAATGGATTTAAATCGTTTACAAACCTACTGTACTAATAATTATCTCTTTATAAACTATGGTAAATGCAGTCAAATAACTTTCACCAGAAAGAGGTACACTATAAATCGTAACTACAACCTTGGTTCTGGTCCCTTAAGTGTGTCGTCTAAAGTAAAGGATCTGGGCTTAGTGCTAGATTCCAAGCTATTATTCTTCTATCATGTAGAGGAATTAATTAGCAGGGCGAACAGAAGCCGAGGTTTTATTATTAGGTTGTCAAAATCATTTAGTGCATCAAATCTTTGTACATAGCTTATGTGAACAGCATTCTTAATTTTGCTTCAGTTATTTGGAATCCTGCATATGCTGTGTACATTGATCGCATTGAGGCCTTGCAGGTCAGATTTGTGAGATATCTGGCTCACAAATTCGCATTGCCTTATTGCTCCTACGAGCAAAGGTGCACTGTATTTGGCTTACGTACACTGCGTGGACGTTGAGCTTCTGAGACACATTCCTTTTTTTGACTCCCAGTTATCCTACTCGAGATCAATGTTTTTTTCGGTTGCCTGCTTCTACTACTAATTATTATTACAACTCACCTTTAACGCGACTGATGCATTGTTATAATCATCATTGCTCAACGTGCGATATTTTTAATTCTTCATTGACGTCCTTCCGCAAGAGTTTATTAAGTTTGACAATATGTCATTGAATATATTCGTGCTCAATCTGGCTCGTATTATTAACTGAGAACGCTATTTTTTATTTTACTTTATCTAGAGTTTGTTACTTATTTTTACTGTTACCAGATTTTTATGTGAAATTGTTTATGTGGTTGTTAATTCACTGATTTCATTTATGTTGTTACTGACTGTATTCTGTTAGAAGATACTATTGTGGGGGGAACCCTGTTTATATCCCGAATAAATAAATAAATGCATCAGAATTAGCCTTACCCGCAAATGACCACGGCAATTAGAACATTAACTCTGAAATCGTGGAAATTGCATCTTTCTCAGATGACCATTTTGTGTTGATGTATTAAAACATCATCATAACTCTCAAATAATCATCGAATAATAACAAAAAAATAAATAGAAAATAAATATTTTCGATATTCGAGCAGAATTACCAGGATATGTCTGGTTTCCAATGAATCAATGACAAACTGTAAAGCTTCGTCGACGTCGACACCAACTTCGACATCGTCTTTAATCAGGATGCGTGAATGTCGAAGTTTCTTCCTGATGATCTAAAAAGAACGTAAACCCAGACGAAGCTTTGATTCCCATCTCGTGGAATATTTCCCGACTGAATAAAGAGGCGTTTCCTCCCTTCATTTTCCCTTTGAGGTAATATAAAGAAAAAAGGAATGATGTGGTTGATCGATCGTCGTTTTTGTTTAATTAACACGACGGGAGACGTCCCTTTTAGCAAACACAGATTTAATGCAGTTTGCATTAAATTCCTTCAATCTTACGACGAACCTCTCGAAAGGTAAACATTAAACATTTAGGGCCCTCGACAGTGATTGATGATATCGCCCACGATTTATTTTGGGGAAATAAAAATTATAATTAACATATTCACTTATTATGAAGACGTTGTTTGTAAACGTCGGGAACTCGGTGAGATATTAATATTCATAAGTTGATGATATCTTAAACTTGTATTACATAGCGTATAAGATTTCGGGATGTTGAGATTGTAAGGGTTAGAATGATTTTCTTTGACGCGGCGATGCCAAGAATAAGTTTTATCAAAGGAGTGACCCGCGGTTTGCTTCTTCCGCAGGAAGTTAATCCGGAATGCATGGAATAAATTATGCAAATACGTCAAGCTAGGAATAAAAAAAGAAAAAAAGAATTAAGAAAACATCCTACGTCTTTATATTTGTCAACCGAGTCACGTGAATTCATTTTTCTAATCTGATAATGTTCGAAACAAGCAATAACCAAGCTTTAATCTTAACTTAACTGTAAGTATATAATATATAACATCGGTTGTGTTAAAGAATGTTAAAGAAACGCTGGTGGTGTTGAATTTGTCTCCGAGTTTTCAAACCTCCACAAATCGTTGGCACGATGGTAGCAGAAACGTGCTCTCCTGAGAACAGTACGTTTTCCCGACAATTTATGCAACGACGATGGCGGGGATTCAGTGCAGCAGCAGCAGCAGAAGCAGCACCTACGGGCACGGCGACTACGAATTCATTGTCATCGACCGAGAGAGTAACACAGCCGGTTCGAAGAAACAATAGACCGACGAATTTCTCCCGATAAAAGATCCACATCGCCCGATTTCTCTCTATTTCATCCATCCCCTTTCTCCATATGCCAGCTATGAATACGTGATATCTCCCCGAAACGAACCGACGTAATCGTAAAAGTAATGGATGCTCAGGGAATACTGGATTTTTACAGATCTTCGTTCAAGTCTATTAGAAAAAAGAATCTTTAAAGTTGTGACAAAAATAAGATAAAATTGTCAACATCTGGTTAAAATCTGGTTACTAATTTAAAAATATCGCCGTTACCACTACACAATGAGATAGATAACCAACATTACAACGTGACGTAGGTTACGATAATTATTTAACACAGTGTACATGCCTATATAAGATCGGCCGGAGAATATATTGCGAATCATGTAAATGACATCATGTATGGAAAGTATCCCTTACCCAAAGAAGATGTGGTCGCAAAAGCGACATTACCTTACAAGTCTGGACACTGCAGATTCAGTCAACTACCGTCCCATATCGGTATAACGTGTGGCATACCAGTTATGACTTCACAACGCATCCATCATAAGAAAACAAAACAACCATTTACGTTTTCGAAGTGGTGATATCTCATCTCCAGAACTACGAAATCCAAGAAGCTGTGAAGATCAAAAGGTATACAAAAAATTCCGTAACTCATGTAGATCATTTAAATTACAACACCGTGGTGCGGGATGTAAACCTGATAGATGAGCTACGTTAGATGAACCGTTTTCCAGTAAAGTTTTGGGGTCATGGCGATAGGGTTTTTGGCGAGGTGCTGTCAACTGAAGCCCAAAAGAAGCAGTGGTCACTGTTAGTCGAAATGGGTGCAACAGAACTGCAAATAAGGTCCTTGCTTTGCTGGGAATCCTAATGCACAGAGCGAAAACCCAGATATCTCGGATGAGAAGGCGTCCCCACATCTCAAGATGGTACGACTTCCGTAAAACTTTTGATTCCAACAATCACCATGTATTAAGGGGAATAATAGCCGCGCTACCGATACTGGAAGCAGTAAAGAAAACTGTAAAAACGATGTGGAATGTTGTTGGAAAACTTGAAGATGTCATAAAGGTTAAGAAGGGAATATATCAAAAAGATAATCTGAGTCCGTTATTGTTCATCCTGATCCTGAAAATGATGAAAATATCTCCAAACTAAGCAGAGGCCGCATGATCATCATAGCATACAGTGTGTTAACTAATTATCGTACCCGAAATCTAGGCAACCAATATCATAGTATTGGTATTGCAACGCGACGAATATCCCTATTATTTGAAATAATTTTTTCGAAAAATGCTATTAAAAGTTGACTTTTGTATAGCAATTAACAACTGTAAAAACGTGTTTCCTATGCTTAAAAGCGTCATAATCAACGTCGAAATCTGGGAAACGTTGGTTGAATTGCTGTATACAGCTTTGTAAGGAATAAATCCAACTATCGTCCGCATTCTGCGTACCGCTTCGATAATGTGCCATTAAAATAAAGGCATCATGTTCCGGTGTGAGCGTCATAACGAAAGAAATAAAAATCTGAAAGAAATTCTTGTTGAACGTTTTCGTTATTTTAATTTGTTTATTGACTTACCGCTTAAATCAATCGCTAGAAACAACGATAGCTCTAAGAAGAACTGTTTGGAGAAATATAAAAGCAGCAAAAAATGGTTAAAGAATAAAGAAAATCCGGAAACGCACAAAGCATACGACAATCGCGACAATAATAACCTAATAACGTTTAATCTGCTGTCAACATCTGGTTAAAATCTGGTTACTAATTTAAAAATAGCACCGTTACCACTACACAATGAGATAGATAACCAACATTACAACGTGACGTAGGTTACGATAATTATCTAACACAGTGTATATATGACAACATTTCAAACAAATTATTTTCAACACTTCTTGTTCCATCACCGTTACTTTTTGAGTTATGATTAACTATTAGTAACGAACACGATCTATACTGATATATTATGGATGTCTATATCGAATTTCTAGCTAATATACAATCATATTTAAGCCATATCATATTAAGGATTGTACATTCTTAAACCATTATAAACAATTTACGTTCAATATTCCTTGCTTCAACACCTTTTTGAGTTATGATCAACTTTAGTAACGAATACCATTAATTTTGATATGTCGTGGATTTTCAGATTTTAGCTAGAACACCATATCTGATTATGGATTATGTATTCGTACAGCAATATAAACAATTTATCCAATACTTTTTATAAAATGGTCGACTTTAGAAACGAACATTATCAATTTCGATATATTGTGTATTTTTAGATTCTAACTAGAACAGAATCAGAAAAATGAACAATATCTGGATTATGTATTTTTAGATCATTATAAACAATTTATGTTCAATAAATCTTGTTCCAACACCGTCATTTTTTGAGTTATGGTCGACCTTAGTAATGAACATCATCAATTTTGATATATTGTAGATACCCACATTCTGGTTAGAATATAATCATAATTAGGCAATATCTTGATGTGATTCTTACTTTATTATAAACAATTTACATCAAATAATAATTCCTTGGCGTTTAGTTATGTTATGGCTAATTATTATATTAAAAATCTTCAGCTTTGATATGTTGGTGATTTATAGATTCGATCTAAAATATAATCATAATGGAACAATATCTGGTTATGGATTATATATTCTTACATCATTATAAACAATTTATGTTCAATGTTTCTAGTTCTAACACAATTATTGTTTGGGTTGTGGTCGACTTTAGTAACGAACGCAATTTATATTAATATATTATGAATTTCGAGATTCTAGCTAGAATATAATCATAATTAAATCATATCTGGTTATGCATTGTCTATTCTTACATTATTATAAACAATTTTTACACAACGCTCTTTGCTCCAAACCCTATAATTTTTGAGTTTAACCAGATATTCATCAGATTGTTTGGTCTAGGTTGGCTAACTTAAAGTAGAGGAAAGTGAGGCAGCTTTATGCAGTGTTTACACATGACATCTATCTCGATTCAGCAAAAGTCAATAGTCTAATTACACTAGTTTATAAATTTTAATGAAATGTTTCCTCAACGACTGCGATGTTTTTATAACGTGGAATGTTGTTTTGCAAAAAAAATTGGAAAAATGTCAATAAATTTGATTTTGTTGAGTTGTTTTAGGCTGTAGCAAAATAACAGAGTCTCCACTTTCATGTCCATATAGCTACAGAACTACGGAAACTACACTGTGGAAAATAAAAAATATACTGAACGTGAACCGTTACCGTGTTAATTTACGATTTTCCACATTTTTGGGTACATCTCGAAAACAGGACGTGATGGCGAAAAACTGAAGACAGTTTCAGAATCAGCACAACATTCTACGTTATAAAAGAAAATATCGCAGGCTTTGAGGAAAAACTTAATTAAAATTTGTAAAGTAGTGTAATTAGGTGTTTCAAAATATTTACTTAATCGAATGGTAATGTATTTCGAATCTTATGCATAAAATTTTCCAATTTTGGCCAAGATTTTTAAAAAAATTGATAAATGATTTCTTGTACATAATGGTAGAAATACGAGAAGTCTCATATGTTGACCTTCAAATAGCCGAGACCGCATGCGGGCGATGGGTTATGATTCTTCCATCCAAGTTAATTAATTGACCTCTTTGATTTGGAAGCAAAATAGTTTCCTACACAATGGTTGTGCTTGTTCTGCAATGTTCCTCCGACCCTTTGTGGTTGGATAGAGAACACACTCAGACATAGACTCATGAAACTAAGGATCGGAATACCACCTTACAAAGTACGGTTACTAGGGGCTGCCCACAAGGGGGTGTTCTCTCACCTCTATTGTGGAACCTTACACTTGACAGCCTCTTAAAACGTCCATCCTCGTCAGGGGGAAACACATAAATGTACTCTCTGAAAAGATGCAGGTAGCACTCAACATTATTGAGACCTGGTGTAACAAACAAACTCTCTCAGTCAATCCCAAGAAGGCCGAGATGGTAATTTTTACACGCTTACGTAGCTTAGACGGATTTAATCTATCAACGCTTGCGAACACTCCACTTAAACTTTCCAATGAGGTTAAGTACTTGAGCTTAATTATGGATAGTAAGTTAACGTGGAATGCCCACCTAGATTATAGAGTAAAAAAAGCATGCGTTGCTCTTGGCCAATGCCGAAGGGCTGTTGGGAGAACATGGGGGTTGTCCCCCAGAGTAGCCCTTTGGATCTACACTGCCGTTATTCGACCCATGCTAACTTATGGTGCTGTGGTGTGGTGGAATAGAACTTCAAAAATCACCACCATCGCAGCACTCAAAAGTATACAGAGACTTGCGTGTCTGTTTGTTACAGGTGCGATGCGTTCTACTCCCACCGCAGCCATGGAGGTCATGTTAAACCTGCCACCTCTACATCTCTACATACAAGAGGTGGCACTGGTAACCATGAAAAGACTACAATCAGTAGCTACCAAAAAGGTGGAGGTCACTGGTGGTCGAACGTCTCTCTGGAGGGAAGCAGTCGAGGACTCACCCCTTCTGGAATGTAAAGCGGATGATATACCGGCCAAATTCATCTTATCTAGAAAGTACATCACCAATATCAGTTCCACAATAACAGATACACATAACAACTTGAAAATCTACACTGATGGTTCAAAAAGACGGTATTGGTCTGGTGCGGGGGTGTTTTCCTACAACCCTAGGATCCGCCTCTTAAAACCCTTAGGTAATTTCACCACCGTCGTTCAAGCAGAAATGACTGCTATTAAACTTGCCGCTGACTACATTGTTAACACCATGAGTCGGGGTAAGTATTACTATTTTAGCTCTAAGCAACGTTAAGATAACGTCTACCTTGGTAATGGATTGTCACCTAGCACTGGAAGAGGCCTCGATCCACAATCGAGTCTCCATTCAATGGATAAAGGGTCACAATAGCTCAGCGGGCAACAAGAATGCTGACAGGTTAGCCAAAAGGGTAGCTGGAAGACATTTTTGGAGCCCCGAGCCGATTGTCATCCCAGCCTTAACTACTCATATTGATATGATTAAGTACATTACCCATAAGAAATTTTTAAAAGCATGGGACAATAATCCGGGCTGTTTTGAAGCCAAGGAATTGCTAAAATATCCTTCAAAGAAAAGTGCTCAGTATTTCATTGGGTTGGGCAAAACCACCCTTACACTAGCTACAGGTCTCCTCACGGGACACTGTAAGGTAAACAAGCATCTTCATAACTTAAATATTGCTAGGTCTCCTCTCAAACCGACCTCAGAAAGAGGTTACTCGGGGAGAAGTGGCTGTCCACAAATGATATCAGGAACCTCCCTCTAAGTGACATCCTGGCCTTGGGAAAAATCTTAGACTGGTTGATGTTAACAGAGGTAGAGTGGGGAGTTGCATAAGGGGCCCATTAGGGCCTAAGTGTGGTGTGCGTTCATTCGCACACTCTCCCGTGTCCTTACATACATACAATGGTTGTGCTTCGAACGTATGAGAAGATGTTGACCTTCAAATCGTCGAGGTCGCTTGCGAGCGAGACGCTACATTCTTTCAAAAATAACGATTACGTGAAGTATTAAACAGGGATCTAGAATCAAATATTTCTCCTTTATTAGTGTAAAATTATTTCCTTGTTATCACTGGAGGATTATTCGAGCATTAACGAGGAGACGATTACTCATCGTTCTGTAAACATCGACGCGTCGTCCGGAATATATGGAAAGCGTGATCAATAAACCGTGAAATTCCCCGAAAACGCTTCCGTCTGATTAATTCTCTTCTAGCCCGAGGGACAAAGCGCGTCGTGCGATGGAATTATGCATTTTATGCGGTCGGTTATAAAAGTGCTTTTAAAGAAATTGTGTCGGCTCGCGTGGATTACTACATGGAGGACACCTAACAGGGTCGTCATGACAACAACGAGCCTCTATATTCGCGGACCTGATTACTGCGCGGAGGACAATCTCTGGTCGCCAATTACCCAAATTGATGGCTATTTGATGCGAAGCGGTCCCTATCTATCCACCTATATATATCGAGGAGGACTTCACCACGTTATTGTCCTCGAAAAGCACCACTAAATTCACGAATCGACATTGTTACGTGTTTAACAAGTTTAAACCGATTTGAATTTTTAATTAATTATTTTTTTTAATATACACAAAGTTTTATAAAACGCATTCCCTCTCAGTACTAAGAGGTAGAGTTGCCAGAGGGTGGTTACTATCAACGCAAATAAAACGAGTTCGCAGGATTTAATTTACGACGCATTCGCCGCGAGCCCAACAACAAAAACGCAAACAAAAATTTTTATTTTCAAAAAAACAAAACGAGATAATACGGCGAGGAAAAATATTTTTAAAGCACCATCGCCGTCGCCGCCATCATCCAGCACCAGGGAAAGGTTTTAAACGCTTCGAAACTCCGAGGGTTGTTTTATTTGTTTTCGGTTCAGTTCGAAAAAGAACTGAACCTGGTTCGGTGATATTTTAAATCGACGGGTGGAGTAAAGTTCGCCGAAAACTAGAGCCCTTTCTGTGTGGGCTTATCTCTTTTAGCACCAACCCCCCCAATGTCAGCGGTCAACCCCAACAAACCCCCCGCGTTGAAAAATTTCCTACAAACCTTTTCCTATTTACTTCTAGGGTAGGAACTATTACATCGATATTTTCCGATCGAGGATTAAACACAATCGAGAATCAGGGCCGTATTTAAAATTTCGAACCGTGTAAATCCCGGGTTTGACCTGAATCAAAAATATCGGAATGGACGAGTCGCTTTTCACCGGGTTGCTTTTCATGCGGCGGATTCAGCAACAATTACTTCTGAAAATTTTGCTCTTCAACAAAAAAAATGGTCTGGGGTTTTTATCACGAACGCATCAAAAGCAATCCCCGCTAATCTCTTGCCCACGACGAAATATTACTCCCCTTTAGTATATGAGGAAAATTCCTTCTATATCTAAAAGAGGCAATCTTTCTAATATCCCAGGCTGGCGAGCGAAGCATAATTCATGCCGCCTCTTACACCCCTAAAGAACCTACATATCCACCCTACAGCAAGAACTTACACATAAATAAGGGTACGAGGATTTCTAGCTTTCGATATTTCTCCTTCGACTTCTCATTTACAAAAAAATTTATATCGAAAATAAATCGGATCGATCCATAATGATTATTTTTGAAATAAAATGGATGGGGAAAATAAAATTAATGAATATTATCTTACATTATTAGTTATCTTTTGAGGTAACAAGCCAAAATAGAGAAGTTTTATGTTGTGAATCCATGTTGCAAGTTATGTAAATGTAAAACAATGAATATAATGCAACTTCTTACTTACTTATAAATTATATTTATTCTGGACTAGTTTCGGTGTATATACACCATCTTCAGCCGAGTCTACATTAAATATAATAGAAATAAAATAATTATTTATAATTAAAAAATGATACAAACAGACGACTAAAAATAAAAAAGAAAACAAACTCACCGTCAGTAAAATTTTTCAAATCTACATAATTTAGATAACCGCATTAAAAGAAACAAGTATAATTAGATAAACAATCACAACAAACTAAAATTAACAGAGAAAATTATACAACAAGAAATGATCTGAAATATCTAAAATATATATTTATGTTTTAATAAAGGTAAACAAAGGTTTATAAATCATATCTAATTGATCATTTAACAAGTTAAACTTCCCTTCTTTTTTACATTTATCGATTTCGTAGATTTCTAGTAAATCTATCTTGTTGTGACCTGTGTCAATTCTATGTTTGTAAACATTTGATTGTGGTTTTGATTTATGTTCTTGTATTCAAATAATAATAATAATAATAACTTTATTGACCTCAAAAAACAATAGAATCCTAATACATTAAGAAAATAAAAAATAGAAACAAATAAAAAAAGAAAAAATTAAAAATATACATTCATTGTTATTTGCAATTTGTGGCCAAAGGCGGAGTCCAGATTGACAACCAATAAATTAGGGTTATCATCTGTTCAACTCAACCTAGAGTTGAGAATAGTTAAAATATATAAAAATATATAAACAAAACAAATAATAAAAAAAAACAATAATTGTTCAGTTTTCCAAGAGTGCTTACAAGACATGATCACAATGTAAGAGCACCGAGGCAACAGAAATGTCACGTTGTGTTAATTGCAACCCAAACAAGGCGTCACGCAGCTTAACTTTGAGGATAGCAGACTTAATACTTTTAATTTTATAAGGACAGGAGTTGTACTCTCTCGCAATATTGTAAGAGAAGGAACGCCGAAATAGTGATGTTCTGTAAGCAGGAATGGTGATAGTGTTCCTGTGTCTGAGATTTAGGTTGTGAATATCTGTCCTATAAGTAATTTTATTGCATAAACAAGGTTCAATCCCAGTGGTAATTACTTTGTGTGTAAGGCATAAGAAATAATATTTTAATCTATTGCGGATGTTCAACCATTTCGCATAAATCAGAGTGTGGGAGATGTGTTCGCGCTTTCTAATTCCATACATAAATCTGAGAGAGAGTTCTGAACTTTCTGAATGCGACGAACATCAAAAGCAGTAAGGCATGGGCCATACACGGCTGCACAATGAACAAAGTTCGACAAGACAAGCGTCTCACACAAGTGCCTTTTAGTGGTCACATTTAGCACCTCAAAACTGTATAAGCCCTCCTCACACAAGCAGTGACGTGGCTAGTAAAACGGAGGTTGCCGTCAACCTGCACCCCAAGATTCCTCGACTCAGAACAAACCGTCAGTCTCCTCCCATTCAACCGCACCTCTACATCGTCAGACTCAAGATTACCGAAGACAATCACTTTTGATTTGGATGCATTTAGGGTTAAACCCATTTTATAAGAATAGTCACACAAGGCTTCGAGATCTGCATTAATTTTTAAGCAAGCCTGTACAATCTGTTTCTTAGGGAAGGTTATGTATAGCTGAGTGTCATCAGCATACATGTGTATCGATGAATGCTGTATGCTCTCCGGCAGCTGGGAGGTGTAAATAGAAAATAAAAGAGGAGCCAGTATGGACCCCTGTGGGACTCCCATTCTTACAGGCAACGGAAACGAAGATAGACCATCCAGCTTCACCGTCTGAACACGGTCAATAAGATAACTTTTCATCAGAGCAATCACTGAGTCAGAAAAACCAATATAGTGCAGAAGAGATAGAAACATTGAATGGTTAACTCTATCAAAAGCTTTACTGTAATCCAACAGCACCAGCACACCACAAAGACCGCTGTCACGAGCCCGAATGATGTCATCAGTCACCTTTAGAAGGGCTGTAGCACAACTGTAATTGGGTCGAAAACCAGACTGCGACGGGGGTAAAATATTATGTTTACCAATGTATTCACGAAGCTGGAACTCCATGCACCTCTCCAAAATCTTAGAAACATTTGGAAGAAAACTCATTATACTCATATTATACTCATTCGTGTACATAATTTTCTTCCCGTTTGTCCTATATATATATATACTATCACAATTGCCACATTTTATAGAATAAACTCCGGATCTATCATAAATATTGTTATTTTTATTTTGACCATGGTTAGAAAGAAGGTTCAGAATGGTGTTGGAATTGGAATATGCTAATGTTGTGTTATATTTAGAAAAAATGTATTTGGTCTTATGTGTTATGTGATTGTAAGGTACTGATCTAAAATTGGCATTACTGACATCATTGGTATAAAGGGGGTCCTTTTTCATTTGTATATTTTGTAATATTTCATTTATGAGCTTCAAAGGAAAATTATTTTGTTCAGCTAACTCGTATATATAGATAAATTCTAAATTACGGTTTTTATTTGTAAGAGGATATTCTATAGCTCTACGCAATAAAAATCTAAAATTAGATAACTTATGTGCTATTGGATGGGCAGATTCGAAAGGTATGGTGCAAGCTATGGTTGTAGGTTTTCTGAATTTATTATATCTTATTCTATCATTTAAGTTTTCTAGGAATAGATCTGAATAGTTTAATTTTCTATCTTTTTTCATTTCAATAGTAAATTGAAGATTTTTATTTATTGAGTTTAAGAATTGTAAAAATGATTGAATATCAGTCTCTTTTCCCTCCCATAAGCAAAAAACATCATCCACATATCTAAGCCATTTATGGATATATTTTCTATATGGATTTTTATTATTAATAATGAATTCATTTTCTATGTGGTTTAGAAATATTTCTGATAGTATACTTGATAGGGGCATTCCCATCGGTAGGCTTTCTGAGATTTTATAATATTCATTATTAAAATTACAATAATTTTGTTTTACTATGTGTTCTAATATGTTGTTGAGGTAATTAACAGTAGTTGTGTTATTAAACTGTGTAGAAAATATGTTAGAGCATAGTTTTAATGTGAGATCGATAGGGATATTAGGGTATAGATTTACTATATCAAATGAAATAAGAATTTTGTTTTTAAGATTTAAATCTTCTGTCTCTTTGATGAATTTTTGCGAGTTGGTAATGCTGAATGTAGGTTTAAAACATATCATTTTAAATATGTTTTGCATAAAGTTTGTCAATTTTTCAGTGGGGAGCCGATGAATGATGTGATAGGTCTAATTGGGATGTCTTTTTTATGTAAGTTTGGTAGTGAATATAAGACAGGAACACGAGGATTCATGTGAATGAAAAAACTGGTGCAGAAAAGTTTTTTTGTTGGAATTTAAACTATAACCCTTGGTGTTAAGGTGTTTCCACGACCACAGCCACGAATATGTCAACTGATGAACCATTCTTGATGCCATGCTAGTCAGGCTAGTTTATGGAGAGATGTTAGTAGAACACAAAGTTGAAATCTATTTCTGGTAACCATTTTCTCTTGATTTATTTATCAAACTTGGAAATGGCGAGGTTTCAACCTTTTGGGGTGATGATTATGAATCTGGGGATTTGATTTTTTCAAAAAGCAAGATGGAGGATACAACATAGAGAACTAAAATTGCAAGATACAAGGTAATTTACGAAAACCTTGATATTCGGGGGTTTATGGTTAATTATCGCTAGTATAGGAAGCCTTCCTGCACATATTCGGTTAAACCCCAATTTTAGTTGGATGAAAGTCAAAAACAATGTCAGAACTAACATAAGAAGTTATACTTTATTCGGACATCAGAAGATTTGAATCCACAAAAAATTTATTATATAATTCTTTTATGGCAAGACTCTTCAAAAGAGTTTAAGAGTGTATTTAATCAAAGTTTCTTTACAATTGTTAATGATATCCTTAGTTTTCTTAATGATATTTGTTAGGGGATTGTTAGTAAGTTGATGGTAATTATTCAATGTCATAAACTCATATGTCTTCTTATGATATGTGTCTTTATCCATGATGACTACTCCTGCACCTTTGTCAGCTTTCACAAAGATACCATTGCATTGAGTTTATTACGGATGGATTTGATAATATGCCATTCTTCTTCTTTTTGCTTTTCGTTGTAAGGTTGTTTTTTCTTGGATTCTTTTGAAATAAAAGAAATGAGATCATTTTTAATGGCATTGTGTTCTGGATGATTTTTGATTGCAACATCGAAGTCTATGGCAATGTGGGGTAGAACTGCAGAGCGTATTTATGTCCCCTATTCAGTAATGTAGTTTCTCGTTCATCGAATGAAATATTAGTAAGGTTCGTGAATTGTATTGGTTTTTCGGGGATGACGACCTCATTGACTCTGTGTGATCCAACACTATTTTTCTTAAGGTTGTTTATCTTTTTACGCTTTTCCTTAAGATCTTCCTGCTTGATGATCAGGGCTTGTGACTTTGCCTCTTGTATCAATTCTTCAATTTGTAGATAGTGTAAAAGTTCTCTTAATAGTCTATGAGATTTTGCTAATTTTTCATATGCATAGTTAAGCTCCTTAAAATGTCTACGCTTTTCTGTTCGCATTATCTTTTTAGTGATAAAATCTTTAGTTTGTTGTTTAAGATTCTTACATTTGATTCTAGCGAATGATGGAACTATATTTTCTTTCATACATGTGTTTTGATTGAATACACTCCTAAACTCAAAAATTCCAACAAAAAACTTTTCTGCACCAGTTTTTTCATTCACATGAATCCTCGTGTTCCTGTCTTATATTCACTACCAAAATTACATAAAAAAGACATCCCAATTAGACCTATCACATCATTCATCGGCTCCCCCACTGAAAAATTGACAAACCTTATGCAAAACATATTTAAAATGATATGTTTTAAACCTACATTCAGCATTACCAACTCGCAAAAATTCATCAAAGACAGAAAATTTAAACCTTAAAAACAAAATTCTTATTTCATTTGATATAGTAAATCTATACCCTAATATCCCTATCGATCTCACATTAAAACTATGCTCTAACATATTTTCTACACAGTTTAATAACACAACTACTGTTAATCACCTCAACAACATATTAGAACACATAGTAAAACAAAATTATTGTAATTTTAATAATGAATATTATAGAATCTCAGAAGGCCTACCGATGGGAATGCCCCTATCAAGTATACTATCAGAAATATTTCTAAACCACATAGAAAATGAATTCATTATTAATAATAAAAATCCATATAGAAAATATATCCATAAATGGCTAAGATATGTGGATGATGTTTTTTGCTTATGGGAGGGAAAAGAGACTGATATTCAATCATTTTCACAATTCTTAAACTCAATAAATAAAAATCTTCAATTTACTATTGAAATGGAAAAAGATAGAAAATTAAACTTTTTAGATCTATCCCTAGAAAACTTAAATGATAGGATAAGATATAATATATTCAGAAAACTTACAACCAAAGCTTGCACCATACCTTTCGAATCTGCCTATCCAATAGCACATAAGTTATCTAATTTTAGATTTTTATTGCGTAGAGCTATAGAATGTCCTCTTACAAATAAAAACCGTACTTTAGAATTTAACTATATATACGGGTTAGCTCAACAAAATAATTTTCCTTTGAAGCTCATAAATAAAATATTACAAAATATACAAATGAAAAAGGATCCTCTTTATACCAATGATGTCAGTAATGCCAATTTTAGATCAGTACCTTACAATCATATAACACATAAGGCCAAATACATTTTTTCTAAATATAACACAACATTAGCATATTCTAATTCCAACACCATTCTGAACCTTCTTTCTAACCATGGTCAAAATAAAAATAATAATATTTATGATAGATCCGGAGTTTATTCTATAAAATGTGGCAATTGTGATAGTATATATATATAGGTCAAACGGGAAGAAAATTATGTACACGAATGAGTATAATATGAGTATAATGAGTTTTCTTCCAAATGTTTCTAAGATTTTGGAGAGGTGCATGGAGTTCCAGCTTCGTGAATACATTGGTAAACATAATATTTTACCCCCGTCGTAGTCTGGTTTTCGACCCAATTACAGTTGTGCTACAGCCCTTCTAAAGGTGACTGATGACATTATTCAGGCTCGTGACAGCGGTCTTTGTGGTGTGCTGGTGCTGTTGGATTACAGTAAAGCTTTAGATAGAGTTAACCATTCAATGTTTCTATCTCTTCTGCACTATATTGGTTTGTCTGACTCAGCGATTGCTCTGATGAAAAGTTATCTTACTGACCGTGTTCAGACGGTGAAGCTGGATGGTCTATCTTCGTTTCCGTTGAATGTAAAAATGGGAGTCCCACAGGGGTCCATACTGGCTCCTCTTTTATTTTCTATTTACACCTCCCAGCTGCCGGAGAGCGTACAGCATTCATCGATACACATGTATGCTGATGACACTCAGCTATAC
Organism: Onthophagus sagittarius; assembly: GCA_036711965.1. NCBI lineage: Eukaryota > Metazoa > Arthropoda > Insecta > Coleoptera > Scarabaeidae > Onthophagus > Onthophagus sagittarius. The sequence continues at coordinate 15,116,705 of JASERS010000010.1, read as the reverse complement.
ATAACCTTCCCTAAGGAACAGATTGTACAGGCTTGCTTAAAAATTAATGCAGATCTCGAAGGCTTGTGTGACTATTTTTATAAAATTGGTTTAACCCTAAATGCATCCAAATCAAAAGTGATTGTCTTCGGTAATCTTGAGTCTGACGATGTAGAGGTGCTTTTGAATGGGAGGAGACTGACGGTTTGTTCTGAGTCGAGGAATCTTGGGGTGGTGGTTGACGGCAACCTCCGTTTTACTAGCCACATCACTGCTTGTGTGAGGAGGGCTTATTTATTTATTTATTTATTGCTGCCAGTGGACACAAAACGGGACAAACCCAAAAGATTGTGTCACTACATTGACAAAAACTACTATATTACAAATACATTGTGCGGTTAATTACGAATAAATTAACTAAAAACAATAATTATTCTATAAAGCAGAAAATAAAATTAAGAAAAATAAAACATACATTTGTTTACGCTACAGTAATGTTGATCAATGCTTTCTGTAACTCAACGGCAGTTATCAAGCTCTTAAATCTCCTATATGTATTACTAAACACATCTATACCGTTGCCAGTAGTATGGAACCGATCACAAGCAATCGCCATCCGAATCATAGGAGAATTTTGAAATAAATTTGTTCTCGGAATGGGAGTATAAAAAATTGACTCATGCCTTAAAGATCGGGAAGGTATACGTTTATTCACACATCCCAATAATACCGAGGAGGCACATCTATTGTTGACAATCTTATGAAATGTAAGAGCATCGTTACAAAAGCGGCGCTGGTGAAGTGGAAGAAGTTGGAAAGAGCTGCACGCAGAATTATAATCTTTATAGCTTAAATTAAATTTATAGGCTAAGAGCTTTAGAAACTTCTTTTGAATTCTTTCAATTCTGTTTATATAAGTGTGATACTGCGGATTCCAAATGGTAGTGCAAAAATTTAGTACACTGAATACGTAAGCAAAATATAAAACTTTTACTGCTTCTACGCTTTTGAAACATTCTGTGGATCTTATGACAAAACCCAACATTCGCAGCGCCTTTCCAACCACTCCATCAACGTGACCAGAAAATGTAAGCTTGTTGTCAAACGTAACACCAAGATCTTTAATTTGAGATGCTCTAGGTAAGACATAGTTTTCCAATTTGTACTCATATCTGATGGCATTCGAACTTCTTGAAAAAGATATAGACATTTAATAGGATTGAGTGTCATAAAATTGTCATTGCAATAGACTTTCAGTGCGTCAATGTCACGCTGCATCCTCGAGCAGTCGAGTGGAGAGGAAATACGTGCAAACAACTTCAAATCATCAGCATACATTAAGCACTGGGAGTGTTTTATGACTGTGAAAATGTCATTGATGTAAATATTGAAAAGGAGAGGGCCAAGATGGCTACCTTGAGGTACACCTGACGGGACGGACATTACATCAGAATAGTATCCATTAATAGATACTACCTGAGTTCTTCCACGTATATAAGAAGCAATCGATCGCAACAAATAGTTATCAATTCCCATAAACCGAAGCTTTGACAACAGAAGATTGTGATCAACACGATCGAAAGCCTTACTGAAGTCAGTATAAACGGCATCCACTTGAGTTACTTGATCAAGAGAAGTAAAAATATAATTACTGTACTCAAGCAAGTTACTCTCGACCGAGCGACCCGCAAAAAAGCCATACTGTCTTGTATCAATTTTATTTTTAGTAAAAAAAAAATAGCCGTTTATAAATTAGCTTTTCAAAGATTTTGCTTAACACCGATAATAAAGATATTGGTCTATAATTGGATACATCACTTCTATTACCAGACTTAAAGATAGGAACTATATGTGCCTGCTTCCAAAGACGTGGAAAAACTCCAGATTCAATGGATTTGTTCAGTATAATGGTTACAGGTAGCGACAAAGACGCGTAACATTCTTTAATAAAAATTGCTGGCATACCATCCGGACCCGGGCCCTTTGAAGCATCAATTCCTGCCAGTACCTCCTCAACCTCAATCTGATCGAAGCAAGTTGCAACTGTACCACTGATGTCGGACGTGACACCAGACACCGCATCAGTCTGGTGGATTGAGTACACAGAATGAAAAAAATCTGCGAACAATAAGCAGATGGACGAAGGATCGGAAGCTGTGCAATCATCCAGGTGTACCGCAGACGGTATATTATTACTGCCCTTTCTTCGTTTTAAGAATGACCAGAAATGTTTGGGATTGTGCGTTATATTTATTTCTGCCTGGCTAACATAATTTTTATAATCCCGATCAATAAGGAAATTTGCTCGCCTTCTCAGCAGAGAAAAGGTAAGATAATCAACGTGATTTCCATAACGCTTCCATTTCCTATGCGCCTTCCTCTTTTCATTAATCGTCCGCACAGCACTGAACGAAAACCACACGGGAAAGCCACTCTCTCTCTTATGCATTTTGGGAACATGTTTCTCAATACCGCGATGCAAGTGAGCATAAAATGCATCCACAGAATCATTAACATCATCGCATTCCAACTCTCTTTCCCAGTTAACCCAATTAAAATGTGAATTGAGTAAATCAAATTTTGCTTTTCTGTAGTTATAGCAAGCGGGAGAGTTATATTTAAGATTTGGAGGTGCGATTACCTGACAGGAAAACTCAAGAGTAGTGTGAGATATGTCTTCACGAATTAAAGGGCTATCGCTGAGCGCTATGTCAGAGATAGAACAAAAATTTGCAATAATAAGATCCAAAGTATGGTTGTAAGCATTAAAATGGCGATTAAATTGATTAAGGCCGCAGAGGGACAGGGCATCCAGAAAATCACGAGATCGAGCACTACTGCATGATGGTACACAATGACGAAGGCAGAGATCAATCTCCCATTTAATTTCTGGCAAGTTAAAATCGCCACATATAAGAAATTTGTCGTCAGGATATTGCCGTGTGAGTACAGTAAGTTGATCTATGAATGGAGTGCTAAGTTATCATTTGGACGAATATATACACAGCAAACATGTGCAGTTTTATATTATGCAGTTTTGAGGTGCCTGTATCAGCACCGACAAGTGCTAAATGTGACTACTTGTGTGAGACGCTTGTCTTGTCAAACTTTGTTCATTGTGCAGCTGTGTATGGCCCATGCCTTACTGCTTTTGATGTTCGTCGCATTCAGAAAGTTCAGAACTCTCTCTCAGATATATGTATGGAATTAGAAAGCGCGAACACATCCCCCACACTCTGATTTATGCGAAATGGTTGAACATCCGCAATAGATTAAAATATTATTTCTTATGCCTTGCACACAAAGTAATTACCACTGGGACTCCACCTTATTTATACAATAAAATTACTTATAGGACAGATATTCACAACCTAAATCTCAGACACAGGAACACTATCACCATTCCTGCTTACAGAACATCACTATTTCGGCGTTCCTTTTCTTACAATATTGCGAGAGAGTATAACTCCTGTCCTTATAAAATTAAAAGTATTAAGTCTGCTATCCTCAAAGTTAAGCTGCGTGAAGCCTTGTTTGGATTGCAATTAACACAACGTGACATTTCTGCTGCCTCGGTGCTCTTACATTGTGATCATGTCTTGTAAGCACTCTTGGAAAACTGAACAATTATTGTTTTTTTTTATTATTTGTTTTGTTTATATATTTTTATATATTTTCACTATCCTCAACTCTAAGTTGAGTTGAACAGATGATAACCCTGATTTATTGGTTGTTAATCTGGGCTCCGCCTTTGACCACAAATTGCAAATAACAATGAATGTATATTTTTCATTTTTTCTTTTTTTATTTGTTTCTATTTTTTATTTTCTTAATGTATTAGGATTTTATTGTTTTTTGAGGTCAATAAAGTTAATATATATTAATAATTATTTTATTTCTATTATATTTGATGTAGACTCGTCTGAAGATGGTGTATACACACCGAAACTAGTCCCGAATAAATATAATTTATAAGCAAGTAAGAAGTTGCATTATATTCATTGTTTTATATAAAAATAGAGAAGAACCAAATACTTCAAATTGTATGAAAAAGAGCGGTACCAACTTAAGTCTGGGGAAAAATAATTTTGGTTGGGATTCACTCCTTTCTTTTCTAATAAAAGATATTTCTCATTTGAACAAAAAATCCTTTTAAGTGTTCGGTAATCTATCACGATTAAGATCATCTATTTTTTGGGGACAAAGTCCATTCCTGCGGCACCAGCAGGTTTTCCCACCCCTTATCTACCCCCTTGACATTACTAATTGCACCCACATGGTATCTTATCCGGGAGTTGAGTGCAGGCCATTAGCCCCAGGGGAACATCTTTTCGCCAGAAACGAGAAAGAAAACTTCCGAAACCGTGTATCAACGATTTGGATGGCGAAGTTGCAGGTGTTCACGCACTACATCAAAATTTACGTTCAACTCGAGCGAAAACGGGACAACCCGTACTTTACCGGGAAGGCAAAACTATACCGAGCTGTAAATTTAAATTATTCCCCGTCGGAATTATGGGAATTCGCCCGGCTTAATGCTTTCTCCCACTCGACGTCTCCACCACCGGTTTCAACGACGCGTTCCAACATCGTTAAGAGTACAAAGTTTAAAATCAACTCAGGGGTTAATTTACGAAATTTTCGTCTTAAATCTATTTGTTGCATATAAAAAAAATATTAACTCATTACCTTTCCTTCCGGACTGCATATTTTGATTCCTGCCAAAGATATAACCAGTAGAACCGACTTTTTCTTCGAACTTCCCTGAAACAGAAGCGAGAACAATACGCGTTAAACACACCAATTAAAAAGCACGAATAAAAAAAAATCTTTTAGCGAGGGAATATCGCATTACCATAACGGGGGTGGTGTTTTGAGGTTGGGGCGCTAATGGTGTTTGGAAATCACGCAAATTTAACTTCTTCTTCTACTTCGCTTCGACGCATAAGAAATGAGGAACAAATACAAAGGGAAACGAGGTCGGAATAAAAAAAATCGAATGTTAAGTAATAATTAAAAACGCCCCTTTTTTGCAATTAAAACGCAACAATACAAAAAGGGGTTGGAAGCGATCCCGCTTTTTAAAACCAAATATTAAAAACATAATCCTCGTAGCCGATTTAATCAATAAAAACGCGAGCGTATGAGTCCAAGGGTTGAAAGAGTCTCTCTCTTTTCCAGAGAAAAGGGGTTGGTTGGAATTCCATTTCATTTCGCATCTAAACGATCGCCAGGTATAACCCGGGGTGAGCGGGGAGTCGGGGGTTAATTATTTTTTAATCCGCGTGTAGGCGCTTTGTTTCCCCTCGTAAAACCCTTGCAAAAAAAAAATACTCAGAAATGATAACGAAACGTATACGCCAGATAAACAAACATTACATACAAACTAAATTCAGTCACAATAAACAACACTTAAACGCGTTTTAGCTTGTAATTCTAGTTTCAGAGTCAGCTTAGTTTACAAATTAAACAAGGAACTCCCCTTAAATAAACACAGAAATAACGAACAAAATAATTTTGAATAAATATATTAGCCACAAAATCTAGATACACCCCAAAAACGTATTTCTCTCTGCACATTACACAAAAACGGACCCCGTTAAACCTAGATAACATTAGATTTGTAACTTGCCACTGCACCGGGGCCGTTATCGGTTTCAGTGTGTGTAGGGCCCCGGTTGAATGTTAAAACGGGTGGCCCCAGAGGAGGTCGTCGCGAGTAATTCACTCAAGACGTTGCTCACCGCCACAGGCGCCGACCAAGTCCGTGAACGAAATTTAGGATTTAGCGCTGAACGGGGGAGTTTTAATGGGCCGGACCTAATCCGAACCCTTGAGATTGAAGCGCTACCTATCGACACGAAATGTGATTGAATCCGGACAGTGTTACACCCATCCTCGAAACGGATGGATTTTATTTTCTTTTATTTTGTTTTATTTATTTTTTTTTGGCGTGGAAAATTGGGGTTGAAATTGGATTTGTTGGGGGTGAAATTTTTGGTTAAGATGTTGTTTTGAAACGGGATTAAAATAAGATTAATGAATTTAATAATTTGGGTGGTGTTATTATTTTAGTTCGGTTAATTTGAGTTGGGTTAGTATTACATTGCAATAAAATTACATGTGATTATACTGAGATTAGGAAACAATGAGGCATGAAGCTCTTTACGCAAAACGATCTGGTGGAATCTAGTGGAACAAAAAAGAAAGCCTCGGGACTCGATGGAATCACCCCCGAAGTCCTTTTTGGACGTTTATAACAAATATTTGACAAACTCAGTGTTTCCGAAAATCTGGAAGGTAACTAAACTGGTGCTGTTAGATAAACCGCCTAAACCTGAAGCTAACGTTAAACACATCACATTGTTCGTTTATCTCTAAGAAATTTACAGAATAAATTCCTTATATAATGTATTTCAATTAACTTGACCATATTCATGATTATTAAATTGATTGAAATTTAGCAATTTTGGAAGAAAATGCAACTTGATACCATCTCTCATATTGAATTGAACTTGATTAAACTTGACTCTATAGAGAATAAAGAAAGATAAAATCAAACCTAAAATATGGAATTCACGGAATATTCAAAAATTAAATATTATCCTAAATGGGCTCATATTGAAAGATATGAAGTTGGAGTTTAACCCAATCCAACAGAACAATTTTGGATTTGATTTTTGTTATATGAGGGATGGCATGAAGTTGAAGATTAACACAACTCAGCTATAAAAGGAAAAATAGAAATTGGAGATCAACCCAACTCAACCATAGAAGAAATCTTCATACCGTGCCTCATGGAGAATGGTGTGAAGTTAGAGCTCAACCTAATCCAATTATAGAAGAAAAAATACAAAAAACTTAGAAGATTCGTTAGATTGGGTTATTCTTCAACTTGACATCATTCAATATGAGGAATATTATGGGTTGGGTTGGGTTGGTTGCGTTCGGTTTGGTTAAGTTATAGCGAACTAACGCAATAGTCCAAAGAATGTCTCTGTTTAACATAATCTAAATAAATTTATCTAAAGCGAAACCGGTTATAACGAACTTTGGAATATAATGAATTAATCATTATTGAAGTGGTTCCGGTTATAACGAACATTTTCCTGATTTTGAGTGAATCCCTGAGCAATATACGTTAGTTCTGTTTAATCTATCTATTAATTCAATTAATTAATTCTATATTGAAAAAATAGACATGACACTTACAGAGTTTTTCCAAAAGTTGTATTGGTCTATGATTTTTGAAGAATGTTATGGATTAGGTTGAGCTCCAACTTCATACTATCCTTTACATTGATTGGTATGTTGGAGCTCAACCCAATCCAGTTCAAAATCATGGTCCAAAACAACTTTTGGAAATTGCATTGAAGAATGTTATGGACTGGGTTGGGTAATTTTGAGATTTTTGACATTTTTTAATGCAATCTCATTATAATCTCCATCAATATTTACAACCCAACCCCACCCAAATCAATAAAACATTTTTTTAAACAATTTCGAAGAAGCTCTCAGTTCTGTAATACTTATTATTTCATTATTGCCCTCCTTTTATTTTCACTCAACAATTTCGTTGTTCCTAAGACAACATTCTCGCCACTCCACACTTTCAGCAGTTGAAGAATCCACTTTGAAATTTCGTGCCACTAATACTTTGCGTTATAAAACGATACACTTCCTTGTTGGCCACTTCTTCATCTTTGGTATGAATAATTTAATCCCTTCATTAATAATTAGTCGTTTTTAAAATGATAAATTGGTCATCAATCGAAAAATTTTTGAGGTAGTAAACTTTTTTAGAAATAATTTCTATATTATCGCCTTTATTGATATGATTCTTATGACGATGCATTTCTATGGTTTCTCTGGTCATTTTATCTGTTAATAATAATTCTTTTTACGAAGTATTTCTGTCTTATCAAAATCTGTCATCATTGTGTCGTTGTTTTTAAGTCGTCTGTTATCCTTTCTGTTACACTTAAAACAAAAGTAAAGACAAAGGAACCCCGATTTAGGTTGTTTTCCTTTTTTGAGAGCAGTGATGGCAAACCTTTAGTACCTTTTGGCAAACTTTTAGTAAAGAATATGCTGCTGTGTAATAGATAAAATAACTTATTACCATATATTTATTGACAAGAAATCACAAAAATGATGATTATGTCTGAGACATGTGTCATTCAAAATCTATTCGCCATCCCTGTTTTAGAATATGACTTTTAGAAGTTGTTTAAAATTTCTCTTCAAGGAATCCCTCCTAACATTCCTGTGGGTTTCTAGATAGATCCAATAAAACTGAATGATTCTAGCTCTAGATTAGTCTTAGAACTAGAAGCATTCAGGTTAAGCCATGCTTCTTAAGACAGTCTTGAGAGACGCATGGCTAAACATGAATGATTCTAATTCTAATACTCTATCTAGAACTTGAGATTGACTTGAAGACTGTCTTAAGACGCATAACTAAACCTGAATGTTGCTAGTTCTAAATCCAGTCTTAGAACTAGAAACGTTCAGGTTTAGTCATACGTCTCAACTCCGTTTTGAGAGACGCATGACTAATCCTGAATGTTTCTCGTTCTAGATTCAGTTTTAGAACTAAAATCATTCAGGTTCAGCCATGTGTCTCTCAACACTGCCTTGAGACGCGTGGCTAAACCTGAATGTTGCTAGTCCTAAAGCTAGTCTTAGAACTAGAAACGTTCAGATTTAGTCTGAACGCCGTTTTGAGAGACTCATGGCTAATCCTGAGTGTTTGTAGTTCCAGATCCAGTCTTAGAACTAGAATCAATCAGGTTCAGCCATGCGTCTCTCAAGACTGTCTTGAGATGCGAAATCCTGAATGTTTCTACTTCTAAAATTGAAGAAAAAATAAATTTTGCGACAGATTACATGCATTTCATGAAGGTTTTAGTAACTTCATTACAATAGAATTCATTGACGGTAATAATAACTTTCCATTAATTTTATGTATTTCAACCATTTAATTTATGTTATTCCAATTCCTCTTCCACCTTTCAGTTGTGCCCGACGAAAAATTTAAATTATTCGAAGTATACGAAATATATTTGTGACTTATTATTAATTAAAACTACAATGTACTTCGAATCTACAATGAGTAAACTATAGAAGGTTGGGTTGGGTCCGATCTAGAAGAGGAAAGAGTGAGGAAAGGGTTTATGTCAGATGAATAAAGAGTCTGGGCAACAGGAATGTTATCACCAAAAATTGAAGACAACTCAACTTATCTCAATTCAACCATTCTCAAAAAATCCTCGACCACTTTTCTCCCAATCCGTTTCATCAAGTCCTCTATGTTCTCCTTCGTAATTATTTCATGACTTAAATATGGCATGTTCGGGTGTATCTGGGAGTGTTATGATGTTTGTAATAAGTATTGTGTTAAGAAAAATGGCAGAAATTTTAGCCACAAACCAGTATACTGGTGGAACGACGAAATTGCAGAAAAAAGAAAAGAATGCAATAGAATAAGAAGAAGCTTAACACGAAGTAGAGGGAAAGCTATTTTTGATTTGGAATTAATTGAAAATTTGAAGTTACAACTTAAAAACAAAAGAAAAGAACTAAAAAAACTCATTGGAAAGAGTAAGAAAGAAAAATGGAACCAACTATGTTCAGATCTTGAAGAAGATGTCTGGGGAAAGGTGTACCAAATAATTACCAAAAGATTGAAACTGAAAAACAGAAATGGTATTGAGGATAAGACGGTGGAAGAATAAACTGTTTCCTAAACATGAAGTTTTTACATGGGAGGTTAGGGATGGTCCACAACTCAATTCTCTTTACAGTGGAGGAACTCTCAGTGGCGGTAAGTAATTTAAGGAAAAAGAAATCCCCGGGACCGGATGCCATTCCATTTGAAATAGTTGGATTGTTGGCATCGAAGTATTCAAAGGATTTTTTAGAGGTATACAATGACTGTGTGTCAAAAGGTATATTTCCGAAGATCTGGAAAAGTGCAAGGCTTGTACTTATTGAGAAGTAGAAGAAAGCAGGACAACCTTTGGCGTATAGACCTCTATGTCTATTGGATACGACGGGGAAACTTTTGGAAGGATTACTGAGAATGCGATTGGTTGTAGAAGCGGAGGAGAATAACCTTCTACATGAAAACCAATATGGATTTAGGAAGGGAAGATCCACTGTACAAGCGATTGAAAAAGTGCAGAAAAGCATTGATAAGATAAACGAAAAGACTTTAAAGAATAGAAAATTCTGTGCCTTAGTACTTTTGGACATCAAAAATGCTTTTAATTCTGCACCGTGGAAGGAAATAATCGGATCCTAAGTTAGTGGAAATGTAAGTGACATCAAATGTAAGAAACATCATAGCCCCGAATGGGAAAGTTTACGACATGTCTTGTGGAGTGCCTCAAGGATCTCTATTAGGTCCACTTTTATGGAAGCTATATTATGATAGAATTCTAAGAGTGGAATTGGAGGCCGAAGTAGAGATCATTGGTTATGTTGATGATCTGGCAATGTTGGTCATTGGTCGGGATGAGTGTGAACTGCAAGACTTAAGATTAAACAAGACTTATTGATAAACTTGAGGAGATGGGTCTTGACATAGCTGCACAGAAAACAGAAATGGTTTTACTTCAAGGGAGAAGAAAGATAAGATCTCTTAACCTTGAAGTAAATGGGTCTGTAATTGAAAGTGTTGAAAGGGTCAAGTATCTCGAAGTGTTTATCAATAAGGACATGACCATGACGAAACATATTGAAGAGGTATCAAGTAAGGCAACATTCATGAGTAATTTACTTTTAAGGTTGATGCCGCACCTATTTGGCAAAGAGCCCTTAAATTTAAAAGGTATCGTGATATGTTGACTAGAGTGAATTGAAAACTTGCAATAGGAATTTGTTCCGCATATCGAACGGTTTCTGCTGAAGGGATTCAGGTTATTGCTGGTATGCCTCCGCTGGACTTACTTGCTGAAGAAAGAACAGCGTTATATAGGAGAGGCAAAGAAGCAAAACGTGAATGTAGAGTAAGTTTATTGAAGGCCTGGCAGGAAAGATGGGATCTATATGAGATATCTTATCCCGGAAATAGAACCATGGTTTGATAGGAAGTGGGGCGAGGTAGATTTCTACTTATCTTAGGTTTTGTCGGGTCATGGAGTTTTTAAAAAGTATCTTTTTAAAATAAAAAAATCGGAAAGACATAGATTATTTGTTTGTGAAAAGTTTAGTGGTGAAAGGCATATTTGTGAAAGGAAATGTGGTCGATTATTAAATCGAGAAAACATAGTGAAAGTGATGTTAGAAACTGAAGAATTGTGGAACATAGTGCAAGAAATGATAATGAAAATAATGAAAGTAAAGGAAAGCCATGAAAGACTCCTAGAAGGAGTTGGAAATGGTGAAGATGAGAACTTGGCTATTAATATTCCCTGAAGCTAGTACCTTGGTGGGTGGTTCCGGGAATAGAGGGGGAAGGGTTTTAGACGGTCGAAGTTTACTTGATGTTTGCTTCAACCCGTCACTATAAAAAAAAGGGAGTGTTATGATATTTTTCAAGTAACTTATCCAAAACATCAATGTCTAATTAAGGCTTGCGTGATGCAACCTAATTCAACCTAAACCAACCGAATCAGATTGTTTCTTTCGATAAAATTGTTGATTTATCACTTGGCCTTGAATGACAAACTTACATATTTTTGCTATTTTGAGTTTTGAAGTATGTAACTCAGCCATCAAATATTGCATTTTGAAGACTATCAAGACCTTAACTTCATTTAGATAACATCAAACTAATTTTTTTATAATCATCGTTATTTTTTTAACTCAACATCCAACTAAGACCTCACTAACACAATTAACCTTAATTCTTTAATTGTGCTGGGGGACGTTAGAAAAAAGGGGAAAAAAGAGGTCATAAACCTCTCCCTCTCGCACAAATCGGGCGGATAAGTTAATTAGGCGCGGCAATTAAACTCTCATTAAGTTGGTCGGGCTTCGGCGGCACGATTCTGGGCCGAACTGAATATGCAGATTAACTTCCATCGCGTAAAACCATAGTGGCGGTGGCGGCTGACGAGGTGGCTGCGGTTCTCTCTGTGTTAACTCTTCTCGAATTGGGGCGCGCGCTCTCTCGCTACTGACGCCTGTCACCCAGATCAATAGGGATGCGACGAATTGTTCTTGTACACATACATGCTGAAGCTAAATAGAGACCATAGAGAACACTCACTAAAAGTTAGTTGTCAAGCTCGACAACCCAAATTAGAAACAATGAAGTCGACGAGTATTATCAGTTTCGAAATTTATTTTTGTTATGGTAATAAAATAGGTAGAATGGTAGATATTTTGCTATTTCCACCTGTCGTCTGGTCCAATTCAATTGGAAATCAGAGAGAGAGTACTCGGATGGGGGTCCGTAATCCGACGGGATCGAGCGTCCATTGTTTCGGTGCTCTTTTGTCCCCGACCAGATTTAATTTCCCGTCCGCGGCCGCGTACTACGATGTGCACTCGATATTAAATAACTCGCTTGTTTGACTAATGAAGTTGTGCATAAAAGCTCGCCTATCTCTCTAACCCCATCTGGCGGTGTAGGTATCGTCCCGAAACATCAAAAAAAAACCGAGATACGCTCGAATAAAAGCCGTATTGTAATAAATGACGATCGCACGTGACGTTGATCGTTGTCCATCGCGATCCATCTGTTGACATAAGTTCTAAACTTCGATGATTTATCTCAAAAAAAAAATGAAACATCTGCTAAATGGAAAACGATAATTAAACTGTCAAAAGTATAATCTTCCTATTAAAACCTACAACCCCCGAGTAATATAAATTACTTAAATTTTCGATTTGTCGGAGAAAAATTTCTGGATGTTAAAAATAAATTTTTGTAGAAAGAAATCGAGGAAATGTTTTTCTTGGGCAAATTAATAAAATCGCTTTGATTGCCCCAAAGCATACAACCAAGAGGGAAATTGGCGTGGCTAAACCTGAACGTTTCTAGTCCTAAAGCCAGTCTTAAAACGTTTAGAAGGTTTAGTTATACGTCTCAACACCGTTTTGAGAGACGCATGGCTAATCCTGAATGTTTCTAGTACTAGATCCAGTTTTAGAACTAGAATCATTCAGGTTCAGCCATGCATCTCTAAATATGCCTTGAGATACGTGGCTAAACCAGAATGTTTCTAGTTCTAAAGCTAATCTTAGAACTAGAAACGTTCAGGTTTAGTCTCAACGCCGTTTTGATAGACGCATGGTTAATCCTGAATGTTTCTAGTTCTAGATCCAGTTTTAGAACTAGAATCATTCAGGTTCAGACATGCGTCTCTCAATATGCCTTGAGACGCGTGGCTAAACCTGAATGATTCTAGTCCTAAAGCCAGTCTTAGAACGAGAAATGTTCAGGTTTAGTCATACGTCTTAACACTGTTTTGAGACACGCATGGCTAATCCTGAATGTTTCTAGTTCTAGATCCAGTCTTAAAACCAGAATCATTCAGGTTCAGCCATGTGTCTCTCAAGAGTGCCTTGAGACGCGTGGCTAAACCTAAATGTTTCTAGTTCTAAAGTTGGTCTTAGAACTAGAAACGTTCAGGTTTAGTCTCAACGCCGTTTTGAGAGACGCATGGCTAATCCTGAGTGTTTGTAGTTCTAAATCCAGTCTTTACCGGCAGATTACATGCAATTCATGAAATTTGTGGATGTTAGAAATAAATTTTTGTAGAAAGAAATCGAGGAAATGTTTTTCTTGGGCAAACTAATAAAATCGCTCTGATTGCTCCAAAGCATACAACCAAGAGGGAAATTGGTGTGGCTAAACCTGAATGTTTCCAGTCCTAAAGCCAGTCTTAGAACGAGAAACGTTCAGGTTTAGTTATACAACACCGTTTTGGGAGACGCAGGGCTAATCCTGAATGTTTCTAGTTTTAGATGCAGTTTCAGAACTAGAATCATTCAGGTTCAGCCATGCGTCTCTCAATATGCCTTGAGACGCGTGGTTAAACCTGAATGTTTCTAGTCCTAAAGCCAGTCTTAGAACGAGAAACGTTCAGGTTTAGTTATACGTCTCAACACCGTTTTGAGACATGCATGGCTAATCCTGAATGTTTCTAGTTCTAGATCCAGGTTTAGAACTAGAATCATTCAGGTTCAGCCATGCGTCTCTCAATACGCCTTGAGACGCGTGGCTAAACGTGAATGTTTCTAGTCCTAAAGCCAGTCTTAGAACGAGAAACGTTCAGGTTTAGTCATACGTCTCAACACCGTTTTGAGACACGCATGGCTAATCCTGAATGTCTCTAGTTCTAGATCCAGTTTTAGAACTAGAATCATTCAGGTTCAGCCATGCGTCTCTCAATATGCCTTGAGACGCGTGGCTAAACCTGAATGTTTCTAGTCCTAAAGCCAGTCTTAGAACGAGAAACGTTCAGGTTTAGTCTCAACGCCGTTTTGAGAGACGCATGGCTAATCCTGAGTATTTGTAGTCGTAGATCCAATCCTTCCCGGCAGATTACATGCAATTCATGAAGGTTCAAACGATAATTAAACTGTCAAAAGTATAATATTCCTATTAAAACCTACAACCCCCGAGTAATATAAATTACTTAAATTTTCGATTTGTCGGAGATAAATTTGGGGATGTTAGAAATAAATTTTTGTAGAAAGAAATCGAGGAAATGGTTTTCTTGGGCAAACTAATAAAATCGCTCTGATTGCCCCAAAGCATACAACCAAGAGGAAAATTGGCGTAGCTAAACCTGAATGTTTCTAGTCCTAAAGCCAGTCTTAGAACGAGAAACGTTCAGGTTTAGTTATACAACACCGTTTTGGGAGACGCAGGGCTAATCCTGAATGTTTCTAGTTTTAGATGCAGTTTCAGAACTAGAATCATTCAGGTTCAGCCATGCGTCTCTCAATATGCCTTGAGACGCGTGGTTAAACCTGAATGTTTCTAGTCCTAAAGCCAGTCTTAGAACGAGAAACGTTCAGGTTTAGTTATACGTCTCAACACCGTTTTGAGACATGCATGGCTAATCCTGAATGTTTCTAGTTCTAGATCCAGGTTTAGAACTAGAATCATTCAGGTTCAGCCATGCGTCTCTCAATATGCCTTGAGACGCGTGGCTAAACCTGAATGTTTCTAGTTCTAAAGCTAATCTTAGAACTAGAAACGTTCAGGTTTAATCTCAACGCCGTTTTGAGAGACGCATGGTTAATCCTGAATGTTTCTAGTTCTAGATCCAGTTTTAGAACTAGAATCATTCAGGTTCAGCCATGCGTCTCTCAATATGCCTTGAGACGCGTGGCTAAACCTGAATGCTTCTAGTCCTAAAGCCAGTCTTAGAACGAGAAACGTTCAGGTTTAGTTATACGTCTCAACACCGTTTTGAGACACGCATGGCTAATCCTGAATGTTTCTAGTTCTAGATCCAGTTTTAGAACTAGAATCATTCAGGTTCAGCCATGCGTCTCTCAATATGCCTTGAGACGCGTGGCTAAACCTGAATGTTTCTAGTCCTAAAGCCAGTCTTAGAACGAGAAACGTTCAGGTTTAGTTATACGTCTCAACACCGTTTTGAGAGACGCATGGCTAATCCTGAATGTTTCTAGTTCTAGATCCAGTTTTAGAAATAGAATCAAACTAATAAAATCGCTCTGATTACCCCAAAGCATACAACCAAGAAGGAAATTGGCGTGGCTAAACCTGAATGTTTCTAGTCCTAAAGCCAGTCTTAGAACGAGAAACGTTCAGGTTTAGTTATATGTCTCAACACCGTTTTGAGAGACGCATGGCAAATCCTGAATGTTTCTAGTTTTAGATCCAGTTTTAGAACTAGAATCATTCAGGTTCAGCCATGCGTCTCTCAATATGCCTTGAGACGCGTGGCTAAACCTGAATGTTTCTAGTCCTAAAGCCAGTCTTAGAACGAGAAACGTTCAGGTTTAGTCATACGTCTCAACACCGTTTTGAGAGACGCATGGCTAATCCTGAATGTTTCTAGTTCTAGATCCAGTTTTAGAACTAGAATCATTCAGGTTCAGCCATGCGTCTCTCAATATGCCTTGAGACGCGTGGCTAAACCTGAATGTTTCTAGTCCTAAAGCCAGTCTTAGAACGAGAAACGTTCAGGTTTAGTCATACGTCTCAACACCGTTTTGAGAGACGCATGGCTAATCCTGAATGTTTCTAGTTCTAGATCCAGTTTTAGAACTAGAATCATTCAGGTTCAGCCATGCGTCTCTCAATATGCCTTGAGACGCGTGGCTAAACCTGAATGTTTCTAGTCATAAGGCCAGTCTTAGAACAAGAAACGTTCAGGTTTATTTATTTATTTATTTATTGAAACAAACAGGTTGTAATCCTAATTACATGTTTCAACTAATAGTAATAAAACAAATCATTTTTCAAAAAATAATACTAAAATCAGGCAAATATCAAAATACAGTAGTAAATACAACCAATACTCAATCAAGCGCTATAAAGCATTTAGCTCTAAACTCCTTGTATAAAACTGAAAATATTGGTAGTGAGTTTTCTTCTGATAGTTTATTATATAATGATACCATTCTATTTAATGGTGAATTCTTTTTTTGTTCCGTAGAGAAACGCATTACACTAAACAAAGCCCTAGGGCGACCAGAATATGCAGGCACGTACAAACCAACACCTCTCTAAATTGATGGAGCAACCACCTTATTGTTTATTATCTTGTACAAATAACCAAGACTTATCACCTTCGTCTGACCGATAATTTTGTCATATCAAAACCTCTACGAGCGAATTCGTAGGATTGAAAACCAATAAATCTATTGTATTTTTTGTAGAAAATGTATTTAATAAATTTATTTTGTACTGTTTCAATTATATGCGAATGATAGGCTGGTCCAGGGTCCCATACCATAACAGCATATTCCAATTTTGATCTGATTAATGAGTTATACAGATACTTCATGTTGTCAATATTGGAAAAGGAGTGACAATTTCTTATAATAAATCCTAACAACCTTAATGCTGATGCAGTTGTAGCTCTCACATGCTCATCAAAGTTAAAGCTCTGTGTATATTTTATTGGTTATTGATGTAATACTCAAAAACAATCGGTACTTTCTTTAATGTAAAAGTAATTTTTTCACATTTTTCTTCATTAAGGTGGAGTCTATTCTCATCGCACCAAGTCATTAGTCTTCTAAGTTCTGACTGTAGACATACACAATCATTTTCATTACGTACACTTCGAAAAAGTTTTAGATCGTCAGCAAACAGTAGGCATTCAGACTCCTTTATAATGGACGGCAAGTCATTAATAAACAACAAGAAAAGTAAAGGTCCCAGGTTACTTCCTTGCGGAACGCCACAGTTTATTTTAAATTTCTGCGACTCACTATTTTTGTAACTGACGTAGAAATGTCCATTCGTTAGATAAGATACAAAAAAATTTAATGTTTCTCTAGAAAAACTATACAAAGCTAACTTATCCAAAAGTACATCGTGATTCACTTTATCGAACGCTTTTATGATGTAAGGGGGTATATTATCTGATCCTTGTGCCTTTTTTGGCTTTAATCTTCCTATTGCTTCCAATATTTCATTATTCGAAATGGTATTAATTATAAACATGTTCAACGAACTTTTCTGAAGGTATTCATCATGTTTATGAAGCATATAAGCAGAAACATTATCAAAAACAGAACTGAAATATTCACCAAATGCCATATTTTCTGCAGAAGAAAGTGTTACACCACGTTGTCGAAAACACGTTGCTTCGTTTAAATTTCCTTTTTTATTAGAAATGAAATTCCAGAAAGTATGTGACTCATTCTTAATATTTTGCTCCACCCTGGCCGCGTAACTATTATATGCTATGCCAGTGTCATGCTTTATGGTAGCTCTTAACTCCTTAAATTTACCCAGATGGTATGCAGAAACGTTTCTAAATTTGTGGTGAAAGTTTTTAAGTTTAATGCTTTTTATTATATCCTGGTTAAACCAAACAGGATATTTCCTACTTAAGAAGGAAAAGTCAGTAGTACTTAAGTTTCGATAAATACCAAAAAGATTAGCTTTCCGGAAATCACGCAAATATTTAGGAGTTAATACTATTTTATTTAGATAACAGTTTATCTGAATTTCTAATGAAGGATGATGACTATCCTCAAACGTGAGTGGATGATAACATTTATGGATACTAAGGTTCATATCAGAAATTATTAATCTAATGTTCTACCATTTACATTAGGAGTATCATTCAAAGACTTGCAGTTACAAAAACTAATAAAATGCCCAAAGTTATTGTACTTAGTACTACCAACAGAATAAAAGTCAAACCCAATACCTGTAATCAATGGCAGGTTAAAATCACCTAAAAATACAAAATTTACTTCGTATGTTATATACAAATTGGTCATCAAGTTTATAAATTCTTGGTATACTTCTACACTACTCAACGGTCTGATATATGATACCACCAATATTATCAACTTACCACCAAAATTTACCCTAAGTGCCTGAATCTCAAGCCCAGTTTCCAAACTGATCATAAAAGCTGTATACTTAGTTTTGACCCCAATAAGAACACCACCCCCGAGCTTACCCATAGTCTTCAAACATTGTATCTCGAATCCACAGTCTCCGCGCTAAAGAAACCCGCATTCAACCACGTTTCGGTCAGACAGATAATAGAAAAATCCTGACTTAGAACGTTCATCAAAAAGGTTTAGTCATACGTCTCAGCGCCGTTTTGAGAGATGCATGGCTAATCCTGAATGTTTCTAGTTCTAGATCCAGTTTTAGAACTAGAGTCATTCAGGTTCAGCCATGCGTCTCTCAATATGCCTTGAGACGCGTGGCTAAACCTGAATGTTTCTAGTCCTAAAGCCAGTCTTAGAACGAGAAACGTTCAG
Source organism: Onthophagus sagittarius (assembly GCA_036711965.1). Taxonomy (NCBI): domain Eukaryota; kingdom Metazoa; phylum Arthropoda; class Insecta; order Coleoptera; family Scarabaeidae; genus Onthophagus; species Onthophagus sagittarius. The sequence goes on along the minus strand of JASERS010000010.1, from coordinate 15,097,835 downwards.
GTTTAGTTATACGTCTCAACACCGTTTTGAGACACGCATGGCTAATCCTGAATGTTTCTTGTTCTAGATCCAGGTTTAGAACTAGAATCATTCAGGTTCAGCCATGCGTCTCTCAATATGCCTTGAGACGCGTGGCTAAACCTGAATGTTTCTAGTCCTAAAGCCAGTCTTAGAACGAGAAACGTTCAGGTTTAGTTATACGTCTCAACACCGTTTTGAGACACGCATGGCTAATCCTGAATGTTTCTAATTCTAGATCCAGGTTTAGAACTAGAATCATTCAGGTTCAGCCATGCGTCTCTCAATATGCCTTGAGACGCGTGGCTAAACCTGAATGTTTCTAGTTCTAAAGCCAGTCTTAGAACGAGAAACGTTCAGGTTTAGTCATACGTCTCAACACTGTTTTGAGAGACGCATGGCTAATCCTGATTGTTTCTAGTACTAGATCCAGTTTTAGAACTAAAATCATTCAGGTTCAGCCATGCGTCTCTCAATATGCCTTGAGACGCGTGGCTAAACCTGAATGCTTCTAGTCCTAAAGCCAGTCTTAGAACGAGAAACGTTCAGGTTTAGTCATACGTCCCAACACCGTTTTGAGACACGCATGGCTAATCCTGAATGTTTCTAGTTCTAGATCCAGGTTTAGAACCAGAATCATTCAGGTTCAGCCATGTGTCTCTCAAGAGTACCTTGAGATGCGTGGCTAAACCTGAATGTTTCTAGTTCTAAAGCTAGTCTTAGAACTAGAAACGTTCAGGTTTAGTCTCAACGCCGTTTTGAGAGACGCATGGCTAATCCTGAGTATTTGTAGTTTTAGATCTAGTCTTTCCCGGCAGATTACATGCAATTCATGAAGGTTCACGCACGTGACGTTGATCGTTGTCCATCGAGATCCATCTGTTGACATAAGTTCTAAACTTACGCGTTTATAAGTGAAGTGAACGTTGAAGTGACCACACGTTTTGGCGTAGGCTCTCGTGAATAATTTACTTTTTAAAGTACGATTGATTTGCATTAACGGTAATCACGCATAAGGTATTGTCTCTTTTATCCCAACTTTATCACATTATATTTGTTTTGGAGGGTATTAGGAATAATAGATTTGGTGATTTATTTTTATATTTTTATTTTTTTTTTATCCTTCTCCACTTGTCTTTCTCACCTGATTTCCTCGCCGTGGTCTAATTTCTTGTTTTGCGTTTACTTTTAAAGTCTCCACGACGGGCCCCGTTGGGTTGAAAATTGTGTCCTTGTTTTATTCCTTGTTCTTTTTTTTTTGTTTATTTCCACTTTTCGTAATACTTTAAGGTCATAATCATGCCAATTACATGTAAATGCTGTAACTCTAGGTGCAAGGATGGTGAATATGTTCGATGTTTCATTTGTAACGATACGTTTACTAATGCCTGCGCGGGTTTACCAGCCACAGATTCACGATTGTTGCGTTCTCGCACAAATATCAAATGGACTTGTGATATCTTGTAGCTCAATTGAAAATTTTATCTGAATCAGTCTCTGAATTGCGAGAAAAGCAAAGTGTTAAAGAATCACCTCAAGAAAATACTATCGATGAAGTGATCAATGAAATTAATGAGCGTGAACGAAGAGCGCGTAATGTTATTATTTTAAATGTGGCCGAGACCGATGACAATTCAATTCAAACTACAATTTTATTCAAGTGCCTCCCACTATAATTAAAGTCTTTAGACTGGGGAAATTACCCTCTCCAACAGCTACTCGTCCAAGACTTATTAAAGTTGTATTTGACAATAAATCTGATACGAGTATGGTACTAAGACGAGCTAAAGAATTACGCAACTCTGTCAACTTTAAAAATGTTTACATCAGTTGCGATCGAACACCAAGACTAGAATATGAGCGCAATATACGTGCTGAACTCAAACGACGTCCTGAAAACGGTGAGAATGATCTGAGAGTGCAGTTTATTAATGGGTGTCCGAGAATCGTAAAAAAAAACTAGTAACTTCTCAACGGAAAAAGTACAAGGGTAGGGAAGGAGAAGTATTATTGGCTATTAATTCTGGAGTTGTTACTTCGAATATCATATTTGTTTCTTGTCCTGTTGAATCAATTGATTTGGTAGCTGTTCGAAATCGCTGATTAACATAGTGGTCTGCTATTTCCCACCTGCTACACCTGGAGTAATATATGGTCACGTCTTCGATTACATTGAGTCAATGTTGGATATGTCTTTGGATACTATAATCATGGGTGACTTTAATATTCCGTCTCTTGACGCTGCAAATGATGAACGTGCCACTACTCTTTCCAACTTTCTTAGCTATAATGACTTTGTACAATTAAATAACGTAATTAATAGTATTGATAGAACTCTTGATTTAGTACTTGCCTCTTCAAATTTAAGTCTTCAAATTATACACTCGGACTTTATATTGGTGAGAGAATATAATTATCATCCGGCGTTACTCCTGACCTTTGCAGTACCGGTGCCTATATGATTGCTATATAGAGATGTACTGCTTCAGGAGAGCTTGCCTGCCTGAGTTATACGAGGCACTGTTGAACATTGATTGGACTCATTTATTTACGTTGTCATCGGTTGAACAATCCTGTAAAGTTTTTTATGAAGCATTATACAACGTCCTTGATGCTCATGTACCTAAATCTAGGGGTAAACATGTAGGGTCGAAATATCCTGTATGGTATTCAGCTAACTTAATAAGAATGCTTAGATTAAAAAAGCACCATCATAAATTATGTAGAAAAACTCATTGTGCATATCATTGCACAAGTTTTAGTCGACTTCGCAGGGACTGTAAGTCGCGAATACGGCAGGATCGTCGAATATATATCGAACCCTTGGAGCGGGACATAAAAAGGGAACCAAAAAACTTTTGGCGCTTCGTTAACATGACCAGGAACAATAAAACATCTCCAAGCTCCCTTCGTTTGGCAGGTGAAATTGTGTCTGACTTGCCGGCAGTAGTTAACTCGTTTGCCGATCATTTTGAAGCCATGTATTGTCCTGCATCTGTTATACGTACCTGTAACACTCGCGTAATACGTGACACTAATTCTGTCACTTTTGGCATCTCCGAAGTTAGCCATGACGAAATGATTAAATCTTTCAGAAAATTTAAGGCAAAGGCTACGACGGGCCCAGATGGGATTCCTGCATTTTTGGTTAAGGACTGCGCCCCTGCACTCCTCCATCCACTTCAGCACATCTTCAATAGAATCATCAATAGCTCTGAGTTTCCCAAGATGTGGAAATTAAGTAGAATTTGCCCGGTTTACAAAAAGGGAGATAGGTGTTGCGTAGCGAATTATCGGCCGATAGCCATCACCAATAACTTTGCAAAGGTTTTTGAACAGATTGTAGCATCTAAAATCGAATTCTATACTAAGGCACGAATATCGGAATATCAGCATGGTTTCCACAGAGGAAAATCTACCGCCACAAACTTATTAAGTTTTGCTCAATATATTTCTACCGCATTTGACTGTCGTGGACATGTTGATGTGGTCTACACTGATTTCTCGAGGGCTTTTGACGGTTTGGATCTTTCGTTGTTGATAGTGAAGCTGGGAAATTTTGGTTGCGATTACTCTCTTACACAACTTCTTACGTCTTATGTATCTGATCCTAGGCAGTACGTTGAACTGGATGGCGTGAAATCTAGATATATAAACGTCACTAGTGGCGTACCTCAGGGTTCCATTCTGGGCCCTCTACTATTTAATATTTTTGTTAACGATTTACCTGCGTGTTTCACTACACATGCACTTCTTTGCGCAGACGATCTTAAGTTATTTACCACAGTATCTAGTGAATGAGACTGTTTGTCGCTTCAGTTGGATTTGGATAGGCTATCTTTATGGTTTACTGACAATAGAATGATCTTAAATACATCCAAGTGTCAGGTGATGACATATAGCCAGAAGAGGAACCTTGTGAATTTTGAATATACTCTACTGTGAAGGACCTTGGGATATGGTTTGATGCATCTTTGACGTTTGGAGAACATATTAGGACAGTCTCTGCTAGTGCTCTTAAAACATTGGGCTTTATTACTAGAAATAGTTTAGAGTTTGCAGACATCAAAACCATACTTATTCTTTATTTTACGCTTGTACGAAGCAAACTCGAATACTGTAGCAACGTTTGGTCTCCGACTCTTTTGACACAAATCGCTTCTTTAGAAAAAGTACAACTTAAGTTCATCAGAGTCTTACATTTTCTGGAGTTTGGTTTCTATTCGCCCCGCGGTGAATTGAACTACCCGGCTTTTTACATCATTACAATCTTCTTAGCCTCGAAGATAGAAGAAAGAATATGTCTGTGAAGTTTGTGTGCGATGTGATGTCGGGTGTGGTGAGTGTATTTTTGATGTCTTGTGCGTGTTGCTTTTATTGCTTCAATATTACTTTAGTTTCGTTTTTTCTCCGCGCTTTCTCATTTTCAAAATTTAATTCATTGTAACTTTATATTATCTCCTTTTATGGAACAATGTCAAAAGCATAATCTTCCTATTAAAACCTACAACCCCCGAGTAATATAAATTACTTAAATTTTCGATTTGTCGAAGATAAATTTGTGGATGTTAGAAATAAATTTTTGTGGAAAGAAATCGAGGAAATGTTTTTCTTGGGCAAACTAATAAAATCGCTCTGATTGCCCCAAAGCATACAACCAAGAGGAAAATTGGCGTAGCTAAATCTGAATGTTTCTAGTCCTAAAGCCAGTCTTAGAACGAGAAACGTTCAGGTTTAGTTATACAACACCGTTTTGGGAGACGCATGGCTAATCCTGAATGTTTCTAGTTCTAGATCCAGTTTTAGAACTAGAATTATTCAGGTTCAGCCATGCGTCTCTCAATATGCCTTGAGACGCGTGGCTAAACCTGAATGTTTCTAGTCCTAAAGCCAGTCTTAGAACGAGAAACGTTCAGGTTTAGTCATACGTTTCAACACCGTTTTGAGAGACGCATGGCTAATCCTGAATGTTTCTAGTTCTAGATCCAGTTTTAGAACTAGAATTATTCAGGTTCAGCCATGCGTCTCTCAATATGCCTTGAGACGTATGGCTAAACCTGAATGTTTCTAGTCCTAAAGCCAGTCTTAGAACGAGAAACGTTCAGGTTTAGTCATACGTCTCAACACCGTTTTGAGAGACGCATGGCTAATCCTGAATGTTTCTAGTTCTAGATCCAGTTTTAGAACTAGAATCATTCAGGTTCAGCCATGCGTCTCTCAATATGCCTTGAGACGCGTGGCTAAACCAGAATGTTTCTAGTTCTAAAGCTAATCTTAGAACTAGAAACGTTCAGGTTTGTAGTTCTAGATCCAGTCTTTCCCGGCAGATTACATGCAATTCATGAAGGTTCAAACGATAATTAAACTGTCAAAAGTATAAACTTCCTATTAAAACCTACAACCCCCGAGTAATATAAATTACTTAAATTTTCGATTTGTCGAAGATAAATTTGTGGATGTTAGAAATAAATTTTTGTAGAAAGAAATCGAGGAAATGTTTTTCTTGGGCAAACTAATAAAATCGCTCTGATTGCCCCAAAGCATACAACCAAGAGGGAAATTGACAGAATAAACAATTTTCTTTTATACTTTAATCAACCCTCGATAAAGATTTACCGATTCGAGTTATCACAACAAAACCGACAAAATCATAGCATATAAAATCTAAATTTTAAATTGGATTATGTATTATTTAAAATGACACCTCGCTAAACCCCTGTTTTAAGGGTTAACAATCCCCCCTATTAAAATATAACACCACGAGAGGGAGATATAAATTAGAATTATTCCTGGAGAGTTTAATCTCACATCATAATATATCAACGTCCGGCGGCACCTATCGGACGGGATGGGTATTAACGTCACTTCATGTGGTAGGCGCTTATCTTCGTGAATACAGGCCGAAAGCATCTGCACAAGGAAATTCGCAAAATGGAACGGTCAGAAATTGTAAAGCGACTTAATATTCTGGTATAGACGAAGAAGCGAGGCGAGGAGGTTAAGTGGAAAACCGACGCGGAGGAGACCCCAGTTGAAGAGGAACGGCGGAGCAAATGGGGCGAGACGTCGAGGCTTAAATATGTAGATTTCTTCGCGTCGATTTACATATTCAAATTTTTCGCGGGGAGGAGGAAACAAAACGTCTCCTATTTCTTCGAAGGTGAGAAGCGTCGCCCTTGGTCCGCGAAAAAAGAAAAAAGAAAAAAAAAATAAGGGAAGTAATTTTTCTAGGTAGCGCCACCGCGTGTTTTCGTGTTCGCCGAAAGGACGACGATAAATCGTTAAATTAGTACCGAAAACAAATTCGTCGACAGGAAGAGAATGGTACCGCCGTCGGGCTATTACGCAAAACAACCATTTGTCAACGTGACCTGTGGCACGCAAACGCCCCCCAAATGATTGAATGAGGGAAACCTAAAGTCTTTGTAAAAGAATTTTGATTAAAACTTTTCATTTTTATAATTATATCACAATTTCGTCAATCTGACATGGCTGTAGAAAAAAAAATTTCTACCAAACTTCATATTGCCGGATATTAATGATAGATAAGGAGATACTGCTTGTACAAGAGATCACAAAGATGGCAGAAGACTAAAAGTACAACCAGAATATTTAAAGACTAGTTATTGCTTGAAAGTTGGCAGACCTCTAAAGACTCCTGACAAAACACTGGGTGTTAATATTCGAAGACTAAACATTGTAGAAGGCCGTATAAAGTGGGCTGAAGACTATCTACTCTTTACAGTAGATTATTCATTGATATTGAAAAATTAATCATGCTTGAGGAACACTACTCGGTGATTGCAGATGATTAAATACTAATGCCCTGTTATTGGATCGACACCTTTTATCGAGTCGATATCACCTAATGGTGTTTTAATAGGATCTGATCGACAGATATTGCACACAATAATTATCGAACGGTTTTTGACAATTTCGTCAAAAAATTGATTACTGTTTATTCCCGTCGATAGGTGGAAAACTGGACAAACCCAGCAAAGCATCCAGTAATAAAACACAATAAATAACATAAGCAAATAATTTCGCAACAAAAATAAAAAAATGTTTTACAAGAAATTGATAATAATGAAAAATTAATTAATATTTATTCGTCTCAAAAACGAATAAATATTTTCAAGATCTGGTTTCTTCACGGAAAGTAGATACTTTCCTTTATAAATCATGGGTAATGCATTAAGATATCTTAAGAATTCGATTTTTCGTGATTTTTTAAAACAAGATTATTAATTTCAAAAAATCATAAAAAAATTAGGTTAATTTAAATAATCTTTATCTCAAAAACGAATAAAAATTTTCTAATTTGGTTCTCACCATTACAAAATAGACACTTACCCCTATAAATTTTGAATGTTTCATTAAAATATCTCAAGAATTCGATTTTTGATGATTTTTAATTAACTTGAGATAGCCATAAATGTTCACGTTGAATTTAATGATTTATATCTCAAAAAGGAATAAATATTTTCAAGATCCGGTTTCATCACGAGAAAGTAGACACTTTCCTCTACAAATCATGAATTATTCATTAAGATATCTTAAGAATTCGATTATTCGTGATTTTTTAAAACAAGATTATTAATTCCAAAAAATCATAATAAAATTAGGTTAACTTAAATTATCTTTATCTCAAAAACGAATAAAGATTTTCTAATTTGGTTCTCACCATCACAAAATAGACACTTATCTCTATAAATTTTGAATGTTTCATCAAAATATCTCAAGAATTCGATTTATTGTGATTTTTAATTACCTTGAGATAGCCATAAATGTTCACGTGGAATTTAATGATTTATATCTCAAAAACGAATAAACATTTTCAAGATCCGGTTTTATTACAAGAAAGTAGACACTTTCCTCTATAAATCATGAATAATGCATTAAGATATCTTAAGAATTCGATTTTTCATGATATTTTAAAGCAAGATTATTAATATCACAAAATCATAAAAAAATTAGGTTGAGTAAAATAATCCTTATCCCAAAAACGAATAAAGATTTTCTAATTTGGTTCTCACCATGACAAAATAGACACTTACCTTTATAAATTTTGAATGTTGCATTAAAATATCTCAAGAATTCGATTTTTGGTGATTTTTAATTAACTTGAGATCGCCATAAATGTTTACGTTGAATTTAATGATTTATATCTCAAAAAGGAATAAATATCTTCAAGATCCGGTTTTATTGCAAGAAAGTAGACACTTTCCTCTATAAATCATGAATAATGCATTAAGATATCTTAAGAATTCGATTTTTCATGATTTTTTAAAGCAAGATTATTAATTTCATAAAATCATAAAAAATTAGGTTAAGTTAAATAATCTTTATCTCAAAAACGAATAAAGATTTTCTAATTTGGTTCTCACCATCACAAAATAGACACTTACCTCTATAAATTTTGAATGTTTCATTAAAATATCTCAAGAATTCGATTTTTGGTGCTTTTAATTAACTTGAAATAGCCATAAATGTTCACGGTGAATTTACTGATTTATATCTCAAAAATGAATAAATATTTTCAAGATCCGGTTTTATCATCAAAAAGTAGACACTTTCCTCTATAAATCATGAATAATGCATTAAGATATCTTAAGAATTCGATTTTTCGTGATTTTTTAATACAAGATTATTAATTTCAAAAAATTATCAAAAATTAGGTTAACTTAAATAATTTTTATCTCAAAAACGAATAAAGATTTTCTAATTTAGTTCTCACCATGACAAGATAGACACTTACCTCTATAAATTTTGAGTGTTTCATTAAAATATCTCATGAATTCGATTTTTGGTGCTTTTAATTAACTTGAAATAGCCATAAATGTTCACGGTGAATTTACTGATTTATATCTCAAAAATGAATAAATATTTTCAAGATCCGGTTTTATTGCAAGAATGTAGACACTTTCCTCTATAAATCATGAATAATGCATTAAGATATCTTAAGAATTCGATTTTTCATGATTTTTTAAAGCAAGATTATTAATTTCATAAAATCATAAAAAATTAGGTTAAGTTAAATAATCTTTATCTCAGAAACGAATAAAGATTTTCTAATTTGGTTCTCACCATCACAAAATAGACACTTACCTCTATAAATTTTGAATGTTTCATTAAAATATCTCAAGAATTCGATTTTTGGTGCTTTCAATTAACTTGAAATAGCCATAAATGTTCACGGTGAATTTACTGATTTATATCTCAAAAATGAATAAATATTTTCAAGACCCGGTTTTATCATCAAAAAGTAGACACTTTCCTCTATAAATCATGAATAATGCATTAAGATATCTTAAGAATTCGATTTTTCATGATTTTTTAATACAAGATTATTAATTTCAAAAAATCATAAAAAATTAGATTAACTTAAATAATCTTTATCTCCAAAACGAATAAAGATTTTCTAATTTGTTTCTCACAATGACAAAATAGACACTTAGCTCTATAAATTTTGAATGTTTCATTAAAATATCTCAAGAATTCAATTTTTGGTGATTTTTAATTAACTTGAGATAGCCATAAATGTTTACGTTGAATTTAATGATTTATATCTCAAAAACGAATAAATATTTTCAAGATCCGGTTTCATCACGAGAAAATAGACACTTTCCTCTACAAATCATAAATAATTCATTAAGATATTTTAAGAATTCGATTTTTTGTGATTTTTTTAAAACAAGATTAATTTCAAAAAATAATAAAAAATTAGATTAATTTAAATAATCTTTTCTCAAAAACGAATAAAGATTTTCTAATTTGGTTCTCACCATGACAAAATAGACACTTACCCCTATAAATTTTGAATGTTTCATTAAAATATCTCAAGAATTCAATTTTTTTTGGTGATTATTAATTAACTTGAGATAGCCATAAATGTTCACGTTGAATTTAATGATTTATATCTCAAAAATGAATAAATATTTTCAAGATCCGGTTTCATCACGAGAAAGTAGACACTTTCCTCTATAAATCATAAATAAATCATTAAAATATCTTAAGAATTCGATTATTCGTGATTTTTAATTAACTTGAGAAAGCCATAAATGTTCACGTTGAATTTAATGATTTATATCTCAAAAAGGAATAAATATTTTCAAGATCCGGTTTCTTCGCGAGAAAGTAGACACTTTCCTCTACAAATCATGAATTATTCATTAAGATATCTTAAGAATTCGATTATTCGTGATTTTTTAAAACAAAATTATTAATTTCAAAAAATCATAAAAAAATAGGTTAACTTAAATAATTTTTATCTCAAAAACGAATAAAGATTTTCTAATTTGGTTCTCACCATCACAAAATAGACACTTATCTCTATAAATTTTGAATATTTCATCAAAATATCTCAAGAATTCGATTTATTTTGATTTTTAATTAACTTGAGCTAGCCATAAATGTTTACGTTGAATTTAATGATTTATATCTCAAAAACGAATAAATATTTTTAAGATCCGCTTTCATCACGAGAAAATAGACACTTTCCTCTATAAATCATGAATAGTTCATTAAGATATCTTAAGAATTCGATTTTTCATGATTTTTAAAACAAGATTGTTAATTTCAAAAAATCACAAAAAATTAGGTTAACTTAAACAATCTTTATCTCAAAAACGAATAAAGATTTTCTAATTTGGTTCTCACCATCACAAAATAGACACTTATCTCTATAAATTTTGAATGTTTCATCAAAATATCTCAAGAATTCGATTTATTGTGATGTTTAATTAACTTGAAATAGCCATAAATGTTTCCGTTGAATTTAATGATGTATATCTCAAAAATGAATAAATATTTTCATGATCCGGTTTCATCACGAGAAAGTAGACACTTTCCTCTATAAATCACGAATAATTCATTAAGATATCTTAAGAATTTGATTTTTCGTGATTTTTTAAAACAAGATTATTAATTTCAAAAAATCATAAAAAAATTAGGTTAACTTAAATAATCTCTATCTCAAAAACGAATAAAGATTTTCTAATTTGGTTTTCACCATGACAAAATAGACATTTACCTCTATAAATTTTGAATGTTTTATTAAAATATTTCAAGAATTCGATTTTTGGTGCTTTTTAATTAACTTGAGATAGCCATAAATGTTTACGTTGAATTTAATGATTTATATTTCAAAAAGGAATAAATATTTTCAAGATCCGATTTTATCGCAAGAAAGTAGACACTTCCCTCTATAAGTCATGAGTAATGCATTAAGATATCTTAAGAATTCGATTTTTCATGATTTTTTAAAACAAGATTATTAATTTCAAAAAATCAAAAAATTAGCTTAACATAAATAATCTTTATCTCAAAAACGAATAAGGATTTTCTAATTTGGTTCTCACCATCACAAAATAGACACTTACCCCTATAAATTTTGAATGTTTCATTAAAATATCTCAAGAATTCAATTTTTTTTGGTGATTATTAATTAACTTGAGATAGCCATAAATGTTCACGTTGAATTTAATGATTTATGTCTCAAAAATGAATAAATATTTTCAAGATCCGGTTTCATCACGAGAAAGTAGACACTTTCCTCTATAAATCATAAATAAATCATTAAAATATCTTAAGAATTCGATTATTCGTGATTTCTTAAAACAAAATTATTAATTTCAAAAAATCTTAAAAAAATAGGTTAACTTAAATAATTTTTATCTCAAAAACGAATAAAGATTTTCTAATTTGGTTCTCATCATGACAAAATAGACACTAAACTCTATAAATTTTGAATGTTTCATTAAAATATCTTAAGAATTCGATTTTTGGCGATTTTTAATTAATTTGAGATAGCCATAAATGTTTACGTTGAATTTAATGATTTGTATCTCAAAAATGAATAAATATTTTCAAGATCCGGTTTCATCACGAGAAAGTAGACACTTTCGTCTATAAATCAAGAGTAATGCATTAAGATATCTTAAGAATTAGATTTTTCATGATCCTTTAAAGCAAGATATCGAGTCGATATAGGTACTTGTTGCTTGCGATATAGTTATCGTTTCTATATAGGTCCGATATCTCCTATTGGCTCTTTCAGAAACCCAATTGACGGATATCGCTCGAGTTATCGATCAACAGCACAATATCTGTTCGATATCGACATGTACAATACGTACGACAAACCGGCCATAAGTCTCGAACATTTCATAAAGATCAAATCGATTTTCCACGAATTTTTAAAGATGCATTTAAATCAATAACGTAGCTGCTTACATGAATGCCAAAAATAAATGTTGTCCTCGAGGTTAAATCAATATTACAGTAGCGAAGTTAATACTAACCCTGAGGGCTTGTAAAGGGATTGGGCATGTTGACCAATCCAGTCTCAAAGGCCATATTGGTCTCTAATAGATGTATAGATACACTAAATTTAACGAAGTCTTCTAAGGGATGTTTCCAAACACAGAATTACGTCCACCCCATCTCTTTTTCCTTACTAAACGATGATGTAAATAGGTGGTGAAATTCGAAATTAAGTCCAAAGGGTTATTAGATTAATTTGACTGCGTTTGGCAATAAAAATATGATAATCTGAAAACCCCCTAAAACTGAGAATATGGTAAATGTAGCGGTGATCGAGACCAGAATGAAAATCAAAACGGAAAAACACCGAATACACATCAGTGTGATGATGAAATGTGCACCGGGACACAAGTAATCCAGTTTCAATTTTGGGAGCCTGTTGATTTTCGAACGGGCAGTGTCCAAATATTTGATTTTCCCATCGGATGTTGGCGTTATTAGATTTTCCATGTATTAAAAAAAAATTACGCAAATTGTACCAACCCAAAAAAAATCGCTTAATTTCGACTTGCAACAAAATTAAAAATACAATCGAAACGATTCTTGATTGAAACTCGAATACACTTTCTTTTCTAAATATTTTTAATTAGAAATGTTAATTGGGATACGGTTTAGGTTTAATCCGAAACGGTGGTGAAGACGAGACCCGGCGAAGGGAAAGAAAATCGAACCAATTAGTTCGCTTATCGTTTCGAGACGTCGTCGCCCTCCCGTCCACTTTTCGCCCGAGTTAATTGGATAAATTCACTTCAATTAACGTTTCGAACCGTAATGAACACGTCCAAAAACCCAAATTCAAGTCAATTCCACTTTCCTTGGATTTGAATTGAAAACATCTTTTCTGCATCAATTAGTTTTTAACAACAGAAAAACGGTATCTTTGGAAAATATTGTTAAAAAATTCGTTTTAATGATTCCGGTTAAAACTGGGTCAATACCATTTCGTATCATTTAAGATGAAGAAAACGAGTTACCTCGAAAATCCTTGCCCCAGGAATTTCCGGAGATATAGCGATACGTATCCTTCTCAACCTACTTCTCGTCCTCCTTAGAGATAAGCCTGTAATTCGTCGTCGTCCCTAGAGTACCGAGGCACCTTAACTTCGTTAATAGCACCCTACCTCCCTCACGTTGGCGACAATAAACCAAAGGATAGTAGTTTCGATGGCTTATATACATGTAATATAACATTACATACACAAAGTGATCTTAAACGATTTCTCATGATAACAAATTTCTAGGTATACATAATTTTTTTTGCATGAATCATTATTATAAAGAACATTTTTGTGAATATCTCGAAAACGATAGTGGAAATATGCAATAGGCTTAAATTGAAACGTAATGTTTCTTGAATCTGTTAATTTAAAATTAGTTTTTAAAATTTTGTGTCACAAAAATATCACAAAACCTTAACATTTTTTAATTTGATAAGTCATTATTTAATTTTTATGTATGAATATAAAATACTTTTAATGCTTCTTTAAATTTATTTTCCGATTTCTGGTTATTTTCTTATAAATCCACTGGGTAAATTCCCACAATGTTCACATCATGAGGTTATGGATTTTCATCTAAAATTGCATTAATTTCCATAAAGGACGACTGTTTTCCATGCTCACTATGCCAAGATTATCATTTTGAATACCGGATAAATAAGGATTTGCATAAAATATTGTTATAAAATCAAAACTGAGGTTATTTATTTGACAAGGGATTTTAAGATTACTTCGTGTTGATTTTACAAGTCTTTATATGGGTTATACACAATAAAAGAATCAACAGCCAATAATTCAAGATGGAATTAATTCAACACCAATTTTACGTGAAAATGTTTACATAAAGCATGTCCCCGGTAACTTAAAACAAAATAACAGCTAAAAGCAGAACTAATACCAACACTAAAGCTAATACTAGACCTGGATCTAAAACCCAAATATTTCTAGTTCCAAGTCTAATGTTAATTTTAGTTTTAGTATTAGGTCTAGTGTTAATAAAGTTTCTCTTTCACGGTCATTCACTGTTAACATCGTATGGAGAAGAGTAATTTTAAAGATTCGATGGTTACTTATCATAAAATGAATTTAAAATGGGAATAATTAGTTACTTTCTATAGTTAGAGTATAAAATTCGTGTGATTTAGGTCCGTTACTGCCACTCATAGCTAAAGTTATAGCAAGCGCTGTCTAAAAGATTACGTAAAATTCGATTATTACCATTGCATTTATTTTGTAGCTAACATTAACTCAAAGATAACTTTCGTGTTAACCATAACCGTTGGATTCCGTCCGGGATAAGTCGATATCTAATAGATAAAGAAGAAACCTAACCTGAGTGATTCATGTGATTCAGTTAAATACTTAAAATATAGCTAATTTTATGGATGTTGGTGACGAAGAAATGATTCTCGAGGACGTAAACGAGTTTTATCCGATAAGAAGTGAATGTATAATTCGCAAAAGACTAAATCATCTGAATTATCTAAGTATCTCAAAATTGACTTCAGTTGTGGAAAGTAGATGCTCCTATTTGTAATTAAAAGTAATTTCGTAACAATTTTCCATAAAATATCGATTTTTCAAGAACTTTGAATTTTAGTCAAAGTTTTAGAAAAATTCCAATTAAGTTAAGCAGTTTATATCTCAAGAACTAATTGAGATATCTTAAAATTGATTTAATTTCGAAAAGTAGATGCTGCAATTAGTAATTGAAAGTATTTTGCTAACAATTTTTCAATAAAATAGATTTTTCAAGAATTTCAAAATGTTGAAAAAATCCCAGTTAAGTTCAGTAGCTTATATCTCCAAAACTAAATGAGATATCTCAAAATTTACTTCATTTTTGGAAAGTAGATGCTCCAATTAGTAAATGAAAGCACTTTCGTAACAATTTTCCAAAAAAGACACCCATATTTTAAGAATTTTTAAATTTATTCAAAATATTAAAAAAACCCAGTTAAGTTCAGCAGCTTATATCTCAAGAACTAAGTGAGATATCTCAAAATTTACTTCATTCTCGGAAAGTAGATGCTCCAATTAGTAATTGAATGTAATTTCGTAACAAATTTCCAAAAAAAATCGCTTTTTCAAGAACTTTTATATTTATTAACAATATTGGAAAAATCCCACTAAGTTCAGCATCTTATATCTCAACAACTAAGTGAGATATCTCAAAAATTGATTCATTTTTGGAAAGTAGATACTCCAAATAGTAATTGAAAGTAAATTCGTAGTAATCTTCCAAAAAAATTGATGTTCCAAGAATTTTTAAATTTTCTCAAAATATTGGAAATATCCCAGTTAAGTTTAGCAGCTTATTTCTCAGGACTAAGTGAAATATCTCAAAATTGACTTCATTTTTAGAAAGTAGATGCTCCCATTAGTAATTGAGAGCAGTTTTGTAGCAAATTT
Source organism: Onthophagus sagittarius (assembly GCA_036711965.1). NCBI lineage: Eukaryota > Metazoa > Arthropoda > Insecta > Coleoptera > Scarabaeidae > Onthophagus > Onthophagus sagittarius. Next base: position 15,082,083 of record JASERS010000010.1, on the reverse strand, counting down.
CCAAAAAAAATCGATTTTTCGAGAATTTTTAAATTTATTCAAAATTTTGGAAAAATCCCAATTAAGTTCTACAATTTATATCTCAAGAACTAAGCGAGATATGTCAAAATTGGCTTCATTTTTGGAAAGTAGATGCTCTTAGTTGTAATGAAAGAAATTTCGTAAATATTCTTCAAAAAAAAAACGAATTTTCGGAAACTTTTAAATTTATTCCAAATATTGGAAAAATTCCAGTAAGTTTAGCAGCTTATGTCTCAAGAACTAAGTGAGATATCCCAAAATTGACTTCATTTTCGGAAAATAGATGCTCTTATTAGTACTTCAAAGTAATTTCGTAACAATTTTCGTAAAAATTTATTTTTCAAGAATTTTTAAATTTACTCAAAATATTGGAAAATCCCAGTTAAGTTCAGCAGCTTATATTCCAAGAACTAAGTGACATATCTCAAAATTGACTTCATTGTCGAAAAGTAGATGCTCCAATTAGTAATTGAAGGTAATTTTGTAACAAATTTCCAAAAAGAAATCGATTTTTCGAGAATTTTTAAATTTATTCAAAATTTTGGAAAAATCCCAATTAAGTTCTGCAATTTATATCTCAAGAACTAAGCGAGATATCTCAAAATTGGCTTCATGTTTGGAAAGTAGATGCTCCTAGTTGTAATGAAAGAAATTTCGTAAATATTCTTCAAAAAAAAACGAATTTTCGGCAACTTTTAAACTTATTCCAAATATTGGAAAAATTCCAGTAAGTTTTGCAGCTTATGTCTCAAGAACTAAGTGAGATATCCCAAAATTGACTTCATTTTCGGAAAGTAGATGCTCCTATTAGTACTTGAAAGTAATTTCGTAACAATTTTCCTAAAAATTTATTTTTCAAGAATTTTTAAATTTACTCAAAATATTGGAAAATTCCAGTTAAGTTCAGCAGCTTATATTTCAAGAACTAAGTGACATATCTCAAAATTGACTTCATTTTCGAAAAGTAGATGCTCCAATTAGTAATTGAAGGTAATTTTGTAACAAATTTCCAAAAAGAAATCGATTTTTCGAGAATTTTTAAATTTATTCAAAATTTTGGAAAAATCCCAATTAAGTTCTGCAATTTATATCTCAAGAACTAAGCGAGATATCTCAAAATTGGCTTCATGTTTGGAAAGTAGATGCTCCTAGTTGTAATGAAAGAAATTTCGTAAATATTCTTCAAAAAAAAACGAATTTTCGGAAACTTTTAAACTTATTCCAAATATTGGAAAAATTCCAGTAAGTTTAGCAGCTTATGTCTCAAGAACTAAGTGAGATATCCCAAAATTGACTTCATTTTCGGAAAGTAGATGCTCCTATTAGTACTTGAAAGTAATTTCGTAACAATTTTCTTAAAAATTTATTTTTCAAGAATTTTTAAATTTACTCAAAATATTGGAAAATTCCAGATAAGTTCAGCAGCTTATATTTCAAGAACTAAGTGACATATCTCAAAATTGACTTCATTTTCGAAAAGTAGATGCTCCAATTAGTAATTGAAGGTAATTTTGTAACAAATTTCCAAAAAAAATCGATTTTTCAAGAACTTTTATATTTATTAATAATATTGGAAAAATCCCATTAAGTTCAGCATCTTATATCTCAACAACTAAATGAGATATCTCAAAAATTGGTTCATTTTTGGAAAGTAGATGGTCCAAATAGTAATTGAAAGTAATTTCGTAGTAATCTTAAAAAAAAATTGATGTTCCAAGAATTTTTAAACTTTCTCAAAATATTGGAAATATCCCAGTTAAGTTTAGCAGCTAATTTCTCAAGGACTAAGTGAGATATCTCGAAATTGATTTCATTTTTGGAAAGTAGATGTTTCAATTAGTAATTGAAAGTAATTTTTTTAATAATTCAAAAATAAAATCGATTTTTCAAGAACTTTTAAGTTTATTCAAAATATTGGAAAAATCCCAATTAAGTTCAGAAGCTTATATCTCAAGAACTAAGTGAGATATCTCAATATTGACTTCATTTTCGGAAAGTAGATGCTCCAATTAGTAATTGAGAAAGTAATTTCCTAACAAATTTCAAAAAAAAATCGATTTTTCAAGAACTTTTAAATTTATTAACAATATTGGAAAATCCCAATTAAGTTCAGCATCTTATATCTCAACAACTAAATAAGATATCTCAAAAATTAGTTCATTTTTGGAAAGTAAATACTCCAATTAGTAATTGAAAGTATTTTTTTTAATAATTCCATAACAAAATCGATTGTTCAAGAACTTTTAAGTTTATTCAAAATATTGGAAAAATCCCAATTAAGTTCAGCAACTTATATCTCAAGAACTAAGTGAGATATCTCAATATTGACTTCATTTTCAGAAAGTAAATGCTCCAATTAGTAATTGAAAGTAATTGCGTAACAAATTTCCAAAAAAATCGATTTTTTAAGAACTTTTAAATTTATTAACAATATTGGAAAATCCCAATTAAGTTCAGCATCTTATATCTCAACAACTAAATGAGATATCTCAAAAATTAATTAATTTTTGGAAAGTAGATACTCCAATTAGTAATTGAAAGCAATTTCGTAACAATTCTCCAAAAAAGAAATCGATATATTAAGAATTTTTAAATTTATTCAAAATATTGATAAATCCCGATTAAGTTCAGCAGCTTATATCTCAAGAACTAAATGAGATATCTCAAAATTGATTTTATTTTTGGAAAGTAGATGCTCCAATTAATAATTGAAAGTTTTTTTTTTATAATTCCAAAATAAAATCGATTTTTCAAGATCTTTTAAATTTATTCAAAACATTGAAAAATCCCAATTTCAAAAAGTTCAGCAGCTTATATCTCAAGAACTAAGCGAAATATATCAAAATTGATTTCATTTTTGGAAAGTAGATGTTCCAATTAGTAATTGAAAGTAATTTCGTAACAAATTTCCAAAAAACCGTTATTACGTTTCTATACCGTCGAAAACAAGGGGATAAAGTCACACACAGAGGTAAACACGCGATTTGCGATGTCATTTGAGATTGAAATTAGTTAAAATGTCAAAATATTAGGCCTTTTAACTAATTAGAACTTAAATTTAATTCCTGAACTTAATTAGATTCTTTAGATATATCAAGGATGTCTTCTCTGTGAGATAACTTGAGGTGAGCGGTATCTTATACCTAGCTTATTTAACAGATTCCAACGGTTTGGTAGTAATTTAATAATAAATTTTTTTCCCTCTTTGTAAGTCGATTCGGGAACATACTGTATATTGTTTGGTTAACTTATTACAATATACAGGTGTCTCCGAAATACGTGTACAATGAAGACCATAAATTCAAAATAGCCCGATTTAAGTTAAGTTACTCCAAAGTCGTTTCATTTCACCGCTAGAGGACTTCAAAGTTAGTAAAAAATTCTGTTATTCTTCATAACTCAAATACGCTTAAATCAATTTAAGCGTATAATAAATTAAAGCGTAAAATTTTGATTACATAAGTGTGATGATGAACCAAGATTTCATGAAATGTTTCTGTTGGTTTCCTTTGCAAAGAGCATACGTGTATATGATATAAAATAAATTAATTTTTTTCAAAATAAGTGTTCATCCGACTTGATATAATTTTAATAGTAGGTGTAACCTAGGTAACAGTTGGAGAGAAAAGGGGCGATCACGTTCATTACCTTCGGCTCTTCGGGGAAGACCAGGTGGAAAAACGACGTTTCGTGGCGTAACAATAAAATTTAATTTTGTAACGGCTGACGTGTCAAAGCTCGCCGATTCCGCCGGCTTTCTCGTTAAATTAAGCTGTTCCTACGGGGGCTTTCTCTCTCTTGTTATTAAATCCGCGTTACCGCTAATATTGCCCTCCGTTTTCGAATTGAATTGTTCTATGAATATGGAAATTGTTGGATTCAACTCCCAAATTTAAGTTATAAGGTAATTCCAAGAATTACTTCGATATACAGGATGTGGTTCGGGTTGTAATCGGAAAACTTTAACGTTACAAATTATTTTATGGTGGTAAATTTTTGTTTAAGTAATTTGGCTACCAAACGATGAAAAGAATCTTTGTTTTCCCCCATTTGAATATAAAAATTGTTTAATTTCGCAGTGTACCGGAAGTACTGATAGTAATTCACGTCGGGAATTAAGTCGTCAGCGGTGCGGAACGTCGGACGACGAGGACGAGGAGTTGGAAGCCGCCCCTCAATGGGCGACCTCAAAACTAATTTCATTAGTTCATCCATTTATTACTTCGGGTAACCACCCGGAGGCGTCGAGCAGTCGACAAACAAAGCCCACCCTTCGATTTATGGGGCATATCGAGAACACCCCTGTATAACCAACGTTAAACCGAACGCGTGATCGCGAATTTTAATCATTTTTTTCTAAATAAATAGAAATTTCTATTTACGATGTCATTATAGATCGAGTTCGTATTGTGACGCGTGAGCGTGAATTTTTAACGTTTTCGTTTTCGACTTACGAATTTACAATTTAAAACCGACCGAGGGGCTCATTATCTCGGGGGCACAGCTTACGGTGGGGGCGCATGTCGCCACAGTTCGAGAGTACGACTCTCTAAGTGGTCCGGCAATTTATTTTAATAAGCCCCTTAATGGTCCCGGTCGTTATTTTTACAGGGTTTTGTTCCGCGAAAAAAACGCCCTTCAAAAACCAAACTAGATAACAAAAGGGAGATTATTAGGAAAATCTTTTTAATATTTCCTTTAAAAAAATTAAAGATAAGTACTTAATTTTCACCCTCATGCAATTCATCTTTTTGATTCAATTTTTTTTGGAAAGAAAATCGAATACAACCGCTCGGTTGTTATATATCATTTTAAAGAGTAGATATTTATCTTTAATTTGGCACAAAATTTAAGAAGAATCGAAATGAAATTACGGATTGAGATATATCATATTAAGATGACACTTTGAGCTTTAATTTGATATAAGTGCCATATCTTTAAATTAAAAAATAAACCAATGCGATATTTTAAAGATAATCGTTTTTTGATAAACTATCAAATTGTCATTACCTTCGTTTAACAATTTTTGGGGGCAAAATCGAATTAGAACGATCGAGAGCTACACATCATTTTAAAGAGTAGATATTTATCTTTAATTTGGTTCATAAATTTGGTAAATTTATTGTTTAATATTCTTAAATATATGAGATTTATTTATTAAAAGTTTTAACTAATTTATCTGATAAATTAGATACGAGCGAAATTCTTTCTCCCAATTTTTATTGTATATTATAGATCACATTAAAGAGTATACTTCATCTTTCATCCGATTTTTTTTAAAGTTGATAATTTAATACAATTTATTCAATTTAACCTCAAAAAGAAGAGAGGCGATTTAAAAAAAAATTATCTTTTTAATTTATGGAAACGAAATAATTATAATTGGTGTGTTAAAACTAGGTTAAATTTGCTTCAAAATGATTTTTATTTCATAATAATATCTCAATTCGTCTTTGAGATATAATGATGTAAATTAGATTATTCAATTAACCTCAATAATAAGAGAGGTGATTTAAGAAAAATTGTACTTTTTTAATTTATGGAATCGAAGAAATTATAATTGGTGTGTTAAAACTAGAATAAATTTGCTTCAAAATGATTTTTATTTCATAATCATATCTCAATTCGTTTTTGAGATATGATGATGTAAATTAGATTATTCAATTTAATTTCAATAATAAGAGAGGTGATTTGAAACATTTTTATCTTTTTAATGTATGGAATCGAAGACATTAAAATTAGTGTGTTAAAACTGGATTAAATTTGCTTCAAAATGATTTTTATTTCATAATAATATCTCAATGCGTTTTTGAGATATGATGATGTAAATTAGATTATTCAATTTAACCTCAACAATAAGAGAGGTGATTTAAAAAAAAATATCGTTTTAATTTATGGTATCGAAGATATTATAATTGGTATGTTAAAACTAGAATAAATTTGCTTCAAAATGATTTTTATTTCATAATAATATCTCAATTCGTTGTTTAGATATGATGATGTACATTAGATTATTCAATTTAACCTCAAAAACGAGAGGCGATTTAAAAAAAATTTATCTTTTTAATTTATAGAATCGAAATAATTATAATTGGTGTGTTAAAACTAGAATATATTTGCTTCAAAATGATTTTTATTTCATAATAATATCTCAATTCGTCTTTGAGATATGATGATGTAAATAAGATTATTCAATTTAATCTCAATAATAGGAGAGGTGAATTAAAACTTTTTTATCTTTTTAATGTATGGAATCGAAGACATTAAAATTGGTGTGTTAAAACTGGATTAAATTTGCTTCAAAATGATTTTTATTTCATAATAATATCTCAATTCGTTTTTGAGATATGATGATGTAAATTAGATTATTCAATTTAACCTCAACAATAAGAGAGGTGATTTAAAAAAAATTATCGTTTTAACTTATGGTATCGAAGATATTATAATTGGTATGTTAAAACTAGAATAAATTTGCTTCAAAATGATTTTTATTTCATAATAATATCTCAATTCGTTGTTTAGATATGATGATGTAAATTAGATTATTCAATTTAACCTCAAAAACGAGAGGCGATTTAAAAAAATTTTATCTTTTTAATTTATGGAATCGAAATAATTATAATTGGTGTGTTAAAACTAGATTAAATTTGCTTCAAAATGATTTTTATTTCATATTAATATCTCAATTCGTTTTTGAGATATGATGATGTAAATTAGATTATTCAATTTAACCTCAATAACAAGAGAGGTGATTTAAAAAAAAAATATCTTCTTAATTTATGGAATCGAAATAATTATAATTGGTGTGTTAAAACTAGATTAAATTTGCTTCAAAATGATTTTTATTGCATGATAATATCTCAAGCCGTTTTTGAGATATGATGATGTAAATTAGATAATCATTTTTGATAAATTATCAAATTATCATTACCTTCGTTTAACAATTTTTTGGGGCAAAATCGAATAAGAACGATCGATAACTACACATCATTTTAAAGAGTAGATATTTATCTTTAATTTGGTACAAAATCTAAGAAGAATCGAAATGAAATTTCGGATTGAGATATATCACATTAAAACGACACTTTTAGCTTTAATTCGATATAAGTGCCATATCTTTAAATTAAAAAATAAACCAATGCGATATTTTAAAGATAATCGTTTTCTGATAAATTATTATTGTCTTTGTTTAAAAATTTTTTGGGGGTAAAATCGAATTAGAACGATCGATAGCTACACATCATTTTAAAGAGTAGATATTTATGTTTAATTTGGCACAAAATCTAAGAAGAATCGAAATGAAATTACGGATTGAGATATATCATATTAAAACGACACTTTTAGCTTTAATTCGATATAAGTGCCATATCTTTAAATTAAAAAATAAACCAATGCGATATTTTAAAGATAATCGTTTTTTGATAAATTATCAAATTGTCATTACCTTCGTTTTACAATTTTTTGGGGGCAAAATCGAATTAGAACGATCGATAGCTACACATCATTTCAAAGAGTTGATATTTATCTTTAATTTGGTTCAAAATTTATTGTTTAATATTCTTAAATATATGAGATTTACTTATTAAAAGTTTTAACTAATTTATCTGATAAATTAGATACGAGTGAAATTCTCTCTCCCAATTTTTTATTGTATATCATAGATCACATTAAAGAGTATACTTTCATCTTTAATTTGATATTAAAATCATCTCAAATTAAAAAGTAATCCGAGTTTTTTTAAAGTTGATAATTTAATATAATTTATTCAATTTAACCTCAAAAAGAAGAGAGGCGATTTAAAAAAAATTGTATCTTTTTAATTTTTGGAATCGAAGAAATTTTAATTGGTGTGTTAAAACTAGATTAAGTTTGCTTCAAAATGATTTTTATTTCATAATAATATCTCAATTCGTTTTTGAGATATGATGATGTAAATTAGATTATTCAATTTAACCTCAAAAAGAAGAGAGGCGATTTAAAAAAAATTTATCTTTTTAATTTATGGAATCGAAATAATTATAATTGGTGTGTTAAAACTAGAATAAATTTGCTTCAAAATGATTTTTATTTCATAATAATATCTCAATTCGTCTTTGAGATATGATGATGTAAATTAGATTATTCTATTTAACCTCAATAACAAGAGAGGTGATTTAAAAAAAATTTATCTTTTTAATTTATGGAATCGAAATAATTATAATTGGTGTGTTAAAACTAGAATAAATTTGCTTCAAAATGATTTTTATTTCATAATAATATCTCAATTCGTCTTTGAGATATGATGATGTAAATTAGATTATTCTATTTAACCTCAATAACAAGAGAGGTGATTTAAAAAAATTGTATCTTTTTAATTTATGAAATCGAAGAAATTATAATTGGTGTGTTAAAACTAGAATAAATTTGCTTCAAAATGATTTTTATTTCATAATCATATCTCAATTCGTCTTTGAGATATGATGATGTAAATTAGATTATTTAATTTAACCTCAATAACAAGAGCTTATACTTTATCTCACTTGAGTTAAAGTTTATATAAGGTATAATTTGGACGTAAGGGTTCGATTTTTGGTTTAAAAACAGTTTTTTTTCAACCCTGACTTGTGTTATAAATAATTTCTTATTTTGCACAACCGATTTTAAAACTTTAATCGCTACAATTTTTATTTTTATACTTTTATAAACACTATTAAATTAAGATGTCATATTTTTGGAGCAAATTGAGATATCGGGATGAAATAAAAAGCATTTAAAAGCAAATTTGATACAAATCCTTCCTATTTTTGATTAAATTTTTTTTCTAAAATAATTTTTAAATGGCGCTGTGGTAAAGGTAGTCGAATATATAATCATCGAATATATTAATTCGAAAATCCATTTCGATTAATACTTTAATCCAAAAATACGAAGCTTATTTCGGGGGGGTTAATTAATTAATTAAATCGTGGGGTGAAATTATATCGAAACAGAGAAATTTAATTAGGGATTTTAATAAATCAATAAGCGGTAGGGATGAATTCATTAATCAATCTTATACAATAAAAAAGTATGCGTTAAAAAAATTTATAAATTTTTTTTATCAAAAAAAGCTTACCCGAAAAATTAAATGTTAAATTTAACCGGCTCCTCCACCAAAAAATTTAAAACTTAAAACAAATTTTTTACGAAATTTCTTTGCCGCCACAGAAATCGAAGAAACGCATCCCTTCACTGCCACCCCAACACTAAAACGTTGTAGATTCGAGTTTGCCACGTGCTAACACGTGGACTTGCGCAATGTGACCCATCCGGGTGGGAAACGTAACAAATCTATACGAAATCAAAACATTACCAGTACCCACATCAAAGTCTTTGTCAACGTTAAACTTCATTAAAAAGTAATCAAAAAAAATCAATGCTTTTAATTAAATTAATTTTAATATCTATTTTAATAATCATAAGTGATATCGAATCAAAAAAAATTAATAAACGACACGTTCCTAATTGCGTTGAGCCATTAGAACCAGAAGAAGTTTATAACCTAGAAGGATGGATTGGGCAATTACATTTACAACAATGCACCTTCGTGGCTATGGGGGAGAATTTTTTCGGTGTAAATTAAAATAAAATAAAATCAAAAAAATCTTAATTAAATAAATCATTTTTGTTAGATTTTTTTGGAGAAATTTCCAAGAATCTACGACGAAAACCAAGAAATAAAAGAATACTTTTTGGGAATTTGCGATTATAAAACGTTAAAAAAATGGAACTTGTGCCCGCTGGCTTTAGAGGCGAAACGAAAAGAAGATTGCGCTTTCCACGAGGACAGTCAAGAATCCCCAAGGGTTCATCGGAGATTATGCGAATTATCCGATATCACACAATTTGGCGAACACTGTAATTGCGATTCGACGCTCCGTGGAGATCCACTTTTGCAAGTTGTCGGTTTTCCGACTTGCTTTCGCTCCGAAATCATGGAAACCGTTTGCGGTTACAACAATGTTTGCGGATTAAACACGTGCACGATGAATATGGTTTCTAATAGGGTTTATATGGTTAAATGCGATGAGAATTGTTTCGGACATAAACCGGTGTTAATCAAAAATTAATTTAATTATTGAGTTTTTTTAATTAATTTTTTTTCGCAGTTTTGCGAAGATCCCGAATGGGAAACTGGTAATGTCAGGGAAATTAATTCGTTTTGGACTGATTGGAGTGAAGCTAAATGTGCTGATAGTGATTGTATGGCGCAGTATAATGAAGCTAATTGTATTAATAAGGACACGTAAGAAGTTTAATTTTAATTTATAAAGTTCGATGTGGGTTGATAAGATTCATTGCTGCCCTAAGCACCTAAGGGTTATTAGGGCTACAGGTCTAAGGTGCCAATTCTTGGAGAAGAAGGCACCTTTTTTTGCAATGAAATGGTTGATGTCCCCATCATACATATAACTAGTATCCCCTCTGGGACCTTTTCATTGGCCTTGAATTTTGTATCGCGCACTCGTTTCATTCTTAGGACGGCTCTGGTTCAAATATACAAGTTTAAGTTGAGTTTTGAGTTAGGTTTAGCTGTGCATCCAGATAGATTTATCTGAAGACGAGATTTATAGTTCATGAAAAGAAGGTTAGAGAAGACCTTCTTCTTTGAGAGAAGGTCATGGAATTATGGAAATTTTTGAAAATATTATTGGCAATCACCATTAACCCAACCCTAGTTAACGATATCATAGAAATGTTTGAAAAAAATCTTTCAAGGTCATAAAATTACAAAAAAATTTGGAAATATTATTGACTATCACTATCAACCCAACGCAAGCTCATGATGTCATGTATATATTTTGAAAAAATAATTGAAAATCATCAACAATTCAACACAAGCTCATAAAATCTTGGACATTTTTAGACAAAGGATTGAAAATCTTTATCAATCCAAACTAAAATGGTGAAATAATGGAAATTTTTTTAACCATAATTGAAAATTTTTTAAAATCTTATATAATATTTAAAAAATCTTAGATTATTCTAAAAGTGCATCGATGATTATGGAATCTAGGAGAAAGGTGAGATGAAAACTAAAAAATTTTAGTATACAGTAGCAACTCCATAAAATCTTGGAAAGTTTTGGAAAAATGGTTCAAAATCTTGATCAACCCAATCCAAGGATAAGAAATCATGAAAAATTTTGGAAAAATTATTGAAAATCATCATCAACTTAACCCAAGTTCATGAAATTATGGAAATTTATGGAATGAAGATTGAAAATCATCATCAACATATCCCAATTCATGAAATCTTGGAAATGTTTGGAAAAATGACTGAAAATCATTATCAACCCAACCTAAGCTCATGAAATCATTGAAATTTGTGGAGAAATGACTGAAAATCATCGTCAACCCAAGCTAAGCTTCATGAAATCATTGAAATTTGTGGAAAATTGTCATGGCCAATAATCATGGCCATTTTTGGAAAGATGACTGAAAATCATCATCAATCCAACCTAAGCTCATGAAATCATTGAAATTTGTGGAGAAATGACTGAAAATCATCGTCAACCTAAGCTAAGCTTCATGAAATCATTGAAATTTGTGGAAAATTGTCATGGCCAATAATCATGGCCATTTTTGGAAAGATGACTGAAAATCATCGTCAATCCAATCTAAGCTCATGAAATCATGGACATTTTTGGAAAAATGATTGAAAATCATCATCAATCCAACCCAAAATAGTGAAATAATGGAAATTTTTTGAAAAATGATAGAAAATCTGAAAAATATCTGAATGTTAATGATTATTTCCTAGAATTTCTTTTGAATCTTTAAATAAGCTTTAAAAAATCTTAGGTTATTCTAAAAGTACATCAATAATTATGGAATCTAGAGGAATGGTGAGATGAAAATTTAAAAACTTGAGTATACAATAATAACTTCATAAAATCTTGGAAAGATTTGGAAAAATGATTGAAAATCATTGTCAACCCAACCTAAGCTTCATGAAATCATTGAAATTTGTGGAAAATTGTCATGGCCAATAATCATGGCCATTTTTGGAAAGATGACTGAAAATCATCATCAATCCAATGTAAGCTATATGAAATCATTGAAATTTGTGGAAAATTGATTGAAAATCATCATCAACCCAACTGAGGCTCATGAAATCATGGACATTTTTGGAAAAATGATTGAAAATCATCATCAATCCAACCTAAAATAGTGAAATAATGGAAGTTTTTTGAAAAATGATAGAAAATCTGAAAAATATCTGAATGTTAATGATTATTTCCTAGAATTTCTTTTGAATCTTTAAATAAGCTTTAAAAAATCTTAGGTTATTCTAAAGGTACATCAATAATTATGGAATCTAGAGAAATGGTGAGATGAAAATTTAAAAACTTGAGTATACAAAAATAACTTCATAAAATCTTGGAAAGATTTGGAAAAATGATTCAAAATCATGGTCAACCCAACTCTTCATTTCATTTCATTCAACACCCAAGGGAGAAAGAAATCATGAAAAATTTTGGAAAAATTTTTGAAAATTATCATCAACCTGATCCAAGTTCATGAAATTATGGAAATTTATGGAATAGAAATTGAAAATCATTATCAACCAAATCGTAACTTACAAAATCATGGATATTTTTGGAATAATTAGTGATAATTATTATCAACCCAACCCAAGCTTATGAAACTAAGAAAATTTTTGGAAAATTATTAAAAATCATAATCAATCCAACCTAAGTTAATAAAATTATGGACATTTTTGGAGAAATGATTGAAAATCATCATCAACTTAACCCAAGCTCAAGAAATTATGGAAATTTACAGAATAGTAATTGAAAATCATCATCAATATATCCCAACTCATGAAATCTAGGAAATGTTTGGAATAATGACTGAAAATCATCATCAACCCAACCTAAGCTTATGGCATCGTTGAAATTTGTGGAAAAATGATTGATAATCATCATCAACCTAATCCAAAAATTAGTGAAATTTATTATCAACCCAACCCAAGGTTATGAAATTAAATAAATTTTTGGAAAATAACTAAAAATCATCATCAATCCAACCGAAGCTCATGAAATTATGGAAATTTTTGAAAAAATGATTGAAAATCATCGTCAACCCAACCTAAGCTTCATGAAATCATTGAATTTTGTGGAAAATTGTCATGGCCAATAATCATGGCCATTTTTGGAAAGATGACTGAAAATCATCATCAATCCAATCTAAGCTCATGAAATTATTGAAATTTGTGGAAAATTGATTGAAAATCATCATCAACCCAACTGAGGCTCATGATATCATGGACATTTTTGGAAAAATGATTGAAAATCATCATCAATCCAATCTAAAATAGTGAAATAATGGAAGTTTTTTGAAAAATGATAGAAAATCTGAAAAATATCTGAATGTTAATGATTATTTCCTAGAATTTCTTTTGAATCTTTAAATAAGCTTTAAAAAATCTTAGGTTATTCTAATGGTACATCAATAATTATGGAATCTAGAGAAATGGTGAGATGAAAATTTAAAAACTTGAGTATACAATAATAATTTCATAAAATCTTGGAAAGATTTGGAAAAATGATTCAAAATCATGATCAACTCAACCCAAGGGTAAGAAATCATGAAAAATTTTGGAAAAATTTTTGAAAATTATCATCAACCTGATCCAAGTTTATGAAATTATGGAAATTTATGGAATAGAAATTGAAAATCATCATCAACCAAATCATAACTTACAAAATCATGGATATTTTTGGAATAATTAGTGATAATTATTATCAACCCAATCCAAGCTTATGGAATTGTGGAAATTTTTGAAAAAATTATTGAAAATCATCATCAACCCAACCTAAGTTGATAAAATTATGGACATTTTTGGAAAAATGATTGAAAATCATCATCAACGTAACCCAAGCTCAAGAAATTATGGAAATTTACAGAATAGTAATTGAAAATCATCATCAATATATCCCAAGTCATGAAATCTAGGAAATGTTTGGAATAATGACTGAAAATCATCATCAACCCAACCTAAGCTTATGGCATCATTGAAATTTTTGGAAAAATGATTGATAATCATCATCAACCTAATCCAAAAATTAGTGAAATTTATTATCAACCCAACCCAAGGTTATGAAATTAAATAAATTTTTGGAAAATAACTAAAAATCATCATCAATCCAACCGAAGCTCATGAAATTATGGAAATTTTTGAAAAAATGATTGAAAATCATCGTCAACCCAACCTAAGCTTCATGAAATCATTGAAATTTGTGGAAAATTGTCATGGCCAATAATCATGGCCATTTTTGGAAAGATGACTGAAAATCATCATCAATCCAATCTAAGCTCATGAAATTATTGAAATTTGTGGAAAATTGATTGAAAATCATCATCAACCCAACTGAGGCTCATGATATCATGGACATTTTTGGAAAAATGATTGAAAATCATCATCAATCCAATCTAAAATAGTGAAATAATGGAAGTTTTTTGAAAAATGATAGAAAATCTGAAAAATATCTGAATGTTAATGATTATTTCCTAGAATTTCTTTTGAATCTTTAAATAAGCTTTAAAAAATCTTAGATTATTCTAAAAGTGCATCGATGATTATGGAATCTAGGAGAAAGGTGAGATGAAAACTAAAAAATTTTAGTATACAGTAGCAACTCCATAAAATCTTGGAAAGTTTTGGAAAAATGGTTCAAAATCTTGATCAACCCAACTGAAGGATAAGAAATCATGAAAAATTTTGGAAACATTATTGAAGATCATCATCAACTTAACCCAAGTTCATGAAATTATGGAAATTTATGGAATGAAGATTGAAAATCATCATCAACATATCCCAACTCATGAAATCTTGGAAATGTTTGGAAAAATGACTGAAAATCATTATCAACCCAACCTAAGCTCATGAAATCATTGAAATTTGTGGAGAAACGACTGAAAATCATCGTCAACCCAACCTAAGCTTCATGAAATCATTGATATTTGTGGAAAATTGTCATGGCCAATAATCATGGCCATTTTTGCAAATATGACTGAAAATCATCATCAATCCAAGCTAAGCTTCATGAAATCATTGAAATTTGTGGAAAATTGTCATGGCCAATAATCATGGCCATTTTTGGAAAGATGACTGAAAATCATCATCAATCCAATCTAAGCTCATGAAATCATTGAAATTTGTGAAAAATTGATTGAAAATCATCATCAACCCAACTGAGGCTCATGAAATCATGGACATTTTTGGAAAAATGATTGAAAATCATCATCAATCCAACCCAAAATAGTGAAATAATGGAAATTTTTTGAAAAATGATTGAAAATCTGAAAAATATCTGAATGTTAATGATTATTTCTTAGAATTTCTTTTGAATCTTTAAATAAGCTTTAAAAAAATCTTAGTTTATTCTAAACCTACATCAATAATTATGGAATCTAGAGGAATGGTGAGATGAAAATTTAAAAACTTGAGAATACAATAACAACTTCATAAAATCTTGGAAAGATTTGGAAAAATGATTCAAAATCATGATCAACCCAACCCAAGGGTAAGAAATCATGAAAAATTTTGGAAAAATTTTTGAAAATTATCATCAACCTGATCCAAGTTCATGAAATTATGGAAATTTATGGAATAGAAATTGAAAATCATCATCAACCAAATCATAACTTACAAAATCATGGATATTTTTGGAATAATTAGTGAAAATTATTATCAACCCAACCCAAGCTTATGAAATTGTGGAAATTTTTGAAAAAATTATTGAAAATTATCATCAACCCAACCTAAGCTGATAAAATTATGGACATTTTTGGGAAAATGATTGAAAATCATTATCAACTTAACCCAAGCTCATGAAATTATGGAAATTTATAGAATAGAAATTGAAAATCATTATCAACATATCTCAACTCATGAAATCTAGGAAATTTTTGGAATAATTACTGAAAATCATCATCAAGCCAACCTAAGCTTATGATATCGTTGAAATTTGTGGAAAAATGATTGAAAATCATCATCAACTCAATTCAAACTTATAAAATCATGGACATTTTTGGAAAATAATTAGAAATCATCATCAATCCAACTGAAGCTTATGAAATCATGGACATTTTTGAAAAAATGATTGAAAATCATCATCAACCCAACCTAAGTTGATAAAATTATGGACATTTTTGGAAAAATGATTGAAAATCATTATCAACTTAACCCAAGCTCATGAAATTTTGGAAGTTTATAGAATAGAAATTAATCATCATCAACATATCCCAACTCATGAAATCTAGGAAATGTTAGGAATAATGACTGAAAATCATCATCAACCCAGCCTAAGCTTATGACATCGTTGAAATTTGTGGAAAAATGATTGAATATCATCATCAACCCAATCCAAACTTATAAAATCATGGACATTTTTATAAAAATTATTGAAAATTATCATCAACCCAACCTAAGCGTATGAAATTATGGAAATTTTTGGAAAATGATTAGATATCATCATCAATCCAACCGAAAATTGTGAAACTTGTAAAAAATGATTGAAAATCATCATCAACCCAATCCAAACTTGTAAAATCATGGACATTTTTGGAAAAATTATTGAAAATTATCATCAACCCAACCCAAGCGTATGAAATTATGGAAATTTTTGGAAAAATTATTGAAAATCATCATCAACTTAACCCAAGCTCATGAAATTATGGAAACTTACAGAATAGAAATTGAAAATCATCATCAACATATCCCAACTCATGAAATTATGGATATGTTTGGAAAACTGATTGAAAGTCATCATCAACCCAATCCAAACTTATAAAATCATGGAAAAATTATTGAAAATTATCATCAACCCACCCCAAGCTTATGAAATTATGGAAATTTTTGGAAAATGATTGAAAATCATTATCAATCCAATCAAAGCTCATGAAATTATGAAAATTTTTAAAAAAATGACTGAAAATCATCATCACCCCAAGCTAAGCTCATGGAATGATAGAAATTTGTGGAAAAATGATTGAAAATTATCATCAACCCAATCCAAACTTACAAAATCATGGTAATGTTTGGAGCAATCATTAAGAATTATCATCAAGCTAACCTAAGATAATGAAATCATGAACATTTTTGAAAAAAATATTGAAAATCACCATCAACCCGTCGTCAATATCGTCTTTTTTTTAACGAGGTCAGGGAAAATCTGGTAGCAGACCAGATCAAGACCAATCCTGGTAGAGGATTGGGTTGGGTTGGGCTGTGTCCCAAGTTAATGATATCAAGAAAATGTTTGGAAATCATCATCAACCTAATTCAAACTCATGATATCATCTATATTTTTTGAAATATAAATGAAAATCTGAAAAATATCTGAATGTTAATGATTATTTCTTAGAATTTCTTTTAAATCTGGAAATAATATTAAAAAATCTTAGGTTATTCAATTTCAGAAAATCGTGAAAAATTTTGGAAAAATGATTAAAAATCATTAACAACTTAACCCAAGCTCATGAAACAATGGAAATTTATGGAATAGAGATAGAAAATCATCAACACATCCCATCTCATGAAATCTTGGAAATGTTTGGAAAAATTACTGAAAATCAACATCAATCTAATCCAAACTTACAAAATCGTGGCACTTTTTGGGAAAAATTATTAAAAATTATCATCAACCCAACCAAGCTTATGAAATTATGGAAATTTATGGAATAGAAATTCATCAACATATCCCAACTCATAAAATCTTGAAAATTTTTGGAAAAATGACCCATGAGCTCATGAAATTATGGAAATCTATGGAATAGAGACTGAAAATCATCATCAACATATCCCAACTCATAAAATCTTGAAAATTTTTGGAAAAATGATTCATGAGCTCATGAAAGTATGGAAATTTATGGAATAGAGATTGAAAATTATCATCAACATATCCCAACTCATAAAATCTTGGAAATGTTTGGAAAAATGAGTAAAAATCAGCATCAGCCCAACCTAAGCTCATGAAATCATAGAAATTTGTGAAAAAATGATTGAAAATCATTATCAACGCATTCCAAACTTACAAAATCATGGAAATGTTTGAAAAAATATCTAAAATCACCACCAACCCATCGTCAACATCGTCTGAAGACGAACGGCTGAACCCAAATATTTCCACTTTTAGGTCTAGTGTTAGTTCTAGTTTCATAGCATTAGATCTAACTCTAGATCTAGAACTAGAAACATTCCGGTTTAGCTATCTCTCAAGACTGCTAAATCGGAATGATTTTAGGTCTAGTATTAATTCTGATGTTGCTTAATTCAAATACACAGAGTTGGGTTGTGCTTAGCCCTGCATCTGAAGACATTTCTGTAATGAAGGCCTCTACAATGAATTGCTTCTGAAATAGAATACTTTACAGACTAATTTGGTAACCCTGTATATTTCAATTGTTTTAAATTTAGAACCAACATTAGATCTAGAATCTTTTTTTAATATTGTATGAATTGGTGCGAATTTTAATTTTTTTAATTTTAATTTTATTGGTGCGAATTTCCATAAGAGAAAACTGGTTGCAATAAAGCTCCATCTCACAAAGAAGAAACTTTTAAAGGAAATTTCATGGTGTTTAGCTCAAAAACAAATTTTCAGCGGGAGTCTTTTCATGAAAACTACATATTTTGATTTATGAATATCCGTAGTTTCTTTAAGATATCTTAAGAAATCGATTTTTTAGGGTATTTTTAAAGCTCCTTTATATTAATAAAGGAGCTCCTTAATTCCTAGCTTTTCCAATCGTTTAATTAACAAATTGGTGATTTAAAAATCAAAATTAATAATATATTATAATATTTAGTTCATTAATTTTAATAATTTTTTAGGGGTTTAGGTGACGTAGATTGTTTAGGCCCTGGTTCCAGTTGTTGCGCTGGAGATTTAGTTGATTGTAAGTGCCACGTTTTTAACGAAGAAGGGATGTCTAAAGTAATCCGAACGTTCACGGTTCCTTTAGAACAAGAATACGGTATTATTAACATTTAATTAATTCCTTAAATTGATTATCATTTTTTAGACGAGTTATCTTTAGACGAGATAATAAAAAATCTCCCCGTCAAAAACGAACATCGCCAATACAAATCCAAAGAAAAATCCAAAATAAAAACAAAACAAAAAGTGTCTAGACGCGAATCCCTGTCATTTCCCCTCACCTACGACGATTCGTACCAACACGCCTATAACATCAAGTTGATTAAAGACGATATCCACGCGAAAGTTAAGAATCGCGAGGAGCAAAACAACGAGAGGGAGTGGATCCGGAAAAAAATTGGAAACTATTCGAAAAATGTCGATCAGCTGGTAAAATAATAATTAAAAAAGAAATAATTTAAAAATTTTTGTCGCGAGTTTAGGGTAAGAAAAAGAAGGGAAGAGGACACACCGGAAGAGTATTCCGACGATGACGTCAGCGACGAGGAAATCCAACGTCTCGAAAATGATGACGAAGACAATGAGGATGATATTAAAATCGAGGGTGATGATATTACAACGACGACGACGACCCAAAAAGACGGCCAAGACGAAGATGACGCGACAAAAGAATCCGTATCGAAGGAGATGAGGCCGCACAAGAACGGGACTGCTTTCGTAGAAGAAAGCAACGTTACTCTTAGCGGACTTAACGCGGATTCAAAAGCCCCCCGATTCATTTTTTCTTTTTTCGTATTTTATCTTTTCTATTTTATAATTTTTACGGTGCTCGTAAATAAATAGGTTCTTAATATCCTCTCTTTTAGTCTTTAAAGATGATAAAAAGAAGGGACAAAAGCAGCGATGCAAAGACGCCGCTTGCTGCGACTCGGGGGTGGCCTAAGATAGCAATACCAGAGATTGGTTTCTGAGCCTGTGGGTTGAGTTTGGGGTATCACGACAATATTTGCGGTACGCTCATTTCTGGAGGAGCTCGTTCTGGAGGAACGGTGTGTTTACCCGATTCACCGCCGATCGATGACAGACTCGACGGTTGTTCCTTTAGGCATAAACGAAAGTGGACAAGATCTCTCTTTGATGCTCGACTAGTCTCAAGATTTTTATAAAACTATGACAACCCACTAAAACTCAATTTAATAATGATGAAAGTTTCTCTCCACGTTTTAACAAGGTATTACAAGACCCCATACTGTTGTGGTTACACGAAAGTTCCCGGACCAGGTTGATTTCAACTAAACTTTCTTAATTCTTAGATAATAATAAAGTATTATTTTAACCGAAGATTCGATTGTAGTCTAATTCTTAATATGAGGTGTATTTCATGAGTATATATTACAAATAAGAGTAGAAAAGAAAATCTATTTTGGCATCCCTCAACCAAGTTCTGACCATATCAGGCAAGTGAAGTGAACCCAACACGCTTGAAAGCAAAAACGTCCCGGTCTAAATATACTAAACTATTAATAAACCGAGGCAAAAATCGCGCCGCGGTTTCCTCTCTCTACTGAAATAGTTTTGGGTTCGCGCTACTGGGGGAACCATCAATGGTGTTGAGTTATTCCTGGACGAAGAGAAACACTACCTCCCTTTTCCTCCCCCTTTTCGTAGATATAGATATCTTTACAATTTATTTATATAACTATATATTTCGGGACGACCATAAAAGGAATCGTTCTCGTCTTCGGGGAGGTCCACACAAAGATGATTTTGGAATGAATGAAATAGGATGACTTAGATGAGATTAAAAAAAAGATAATTTTTGTATTTTTCTTGAAAATTTATTGCGTTTTTTTGTAATATATTTACATAGTAATTAATAACGATATAGTTGGAGTTCTTTAATTATAATTATTATTTTGGGTTGGTGAATCAACGACTTTTGTTTATTTCGATTTATTTAAAAGTTATAATGAGTTACGTTTCGCTTACCAGAGGGTAGATATAACGAAAACAAAAAAAGATAAAGAAAAAACAGTTTGTGATAGAGTAATTAGGTAAATATAGTCTTTCTGGCAGTCCAACTGTTTTGTCGCGTGTCGTTTCGTTGTTATACAATAATTAAGTACATAGTAAAAGTAAAATAGTAAAAATAAATCGGGAAGCGACTTAGAAGCACTTGCGGTGGACAATGCCTGGGCCGGATTCGTCGTATTCCTGTTTGGAGATCCACATCTGTTGGAAGGTGGAGAGGGAGGCCAAGATGGATCCACCGATCCATACGGAGTATTTCCTTTCTGGGGGAGCAATGATCTTGATCTTGATGGTCGATGGGGCCAAGGCGGTGATTTCCTTTTGCATACGATCAGCAATACCTGGGTACATGGTGGTACCACCGGAGAGTACGTTGTTGGCGTAGAGGTCCTTACGGATATCAACGTCGCACTTCATGATGGAGTTGTAGACGGTTTCATGGATACCGCAAGATTCCATACCCAAGAAGGAAGGTTGGAAGAGGGCTTCTGGGCAACGGAATCTTTCGTTACCGATGGTGATGACTTGACCATCAGGCAATTCGTAGCTTTTTTCCAAAGAGGTGGAGGCGGCGGCGGTGGCCATTTCTTGTTCAAAGTCGAGGGCGACATAGCAAAGTTTTTCCTTGATGTCCCTAACGATTTCACGTTCAGCCGTGGTGGTGAATGAGTAGCCTCTTTCGGTGAGGATCTTCATCAAGTAGTCGGTCAAATCGCGACCGGCCAAGTCGAGACGAAGGATGGCATGGGGAAGGGCGTAACCTTCATAGATTGGTACGGTGTGGGATACACCATCTCCAGAGTCCAAGACGATACCGGTGGTACGACCGGAAGCGTACAAGGAGAGTACGGCTTGGATGGCGACGTACATGGCTGGGGCGTTGAAGGTTTCAAACATGATTTGGGTCATCTTTTCCCTGTTGGCTTTAGGGTTGAGGGGAGCTTCGGTAAGGAGGATTGGGTGTTCTTCTGGGGCAACACGGAGTTCGTTGTAGAAGGTGTGATGCCAGATCTTTTCCATGTCATCCCAGTTGGTGATGATACCATGTTCAATTGGGTATTTCAAGGTGAGGATACCTCTCTTGCTTTGGGCCTCATCGCCTACGTAGGAGTCTTTTTGTCCCATACCAACCATGACACCCTGATGACGTGGGCGACCAACGATGGATGGGAAGACGGCGCGGGGAGCGTCATCTCCGGCGAAACCGGCCTTGCACATACCGGATCCGTTATCAACGACCAACGCGGCAACATCGTCGTCACACATTTTGATTGATGGGTTGTGGTTACGGTCTAAGTTCGAAGGAGGCGGCAACAAAGGGGACTCGCAGTCACCGGCTGTAACACTGTGAGTGGCGTTTGGTTGGGCGTCGGGGTGTTTTTATACGAGAGCAGCGTCGTTCTATGAATAGTGTACGGGCCTGTATATGGCGAGGTGCCAGCGACGCACATGCACGGCGTCGTCCAAATAAGTCGGCCCCACGGGGGCATTCTCGCGCCGCCTTAATTGTACATAAAGACCACTAAACTGAGAACCGAAAAATTTTATCACAAAACTTTAATCAAAAAATAACCAACATTCAAAAATTAATCCAAAAAATTTCGCAAAAATAACCATTTTAATCCCTCCAGGATGTTCTAGTTTAAACCTGCTAAATATATCTTTTATGAAAGTTTCAAAATAGCAAAAGATTGAGTTCTAAGAATCTGTCTAAGAGTAAAAATTCGCTTTAAGAAAGTAAGTTTTAAAGAAAAATTATCAAGATTACTCAAATAATATGAACCCAATTTTCTTTGATCCTAGCCTTTTTAATTTAATATTAATAAAGGAGCGTCATTAAAATGCCCATTAAAAATAATTAGATACTTAATACAAATAAATTATTATTGCATCCAATTTTCTACGTGATAAATCCCGATGTTTATGAAGCAGATTACGTTTTAAATTTTGTTGAAAATAATCCAACTTGCTATCAGACCAAAAAATAGTTAACATTTCTGTATAAAAAGTAAGTGCTGGTCTTAACTTTTTAATAAATTGAGTTGGAATAATAAAATTTTCCGGAATTAAGTTAAAAAGTTTGCAGATTTCAAAATTGTTATCAACGTTTACATAAAAAAGTTTTGGGTTGATTTTGTGATTATGCAAAATTTTAAAAATGAAAGGTTTTGAAGTTAAAAAGATTCATGACTTTTGATTGGAATTATAAAATATTCTGACAATACATAAAAAAATTGCGTTAATTTCAATAAAAAATGAGCCATATATTCAAATAAAAAAATTATGGTGGGTGAAATTAAAAATTGACCCATATTATAAAAAATAATAATTTAGATGTTAAAGAAATCATAATTTTTAATAAATTGGTTTGGAATAATAATATTTTAAGAGATTATAACAAATGTTAAATACGAAAATGTTGCCAATGTTCAAATAAAAAAATTTTGGGTGATCAAATCTAAAATCATTCAAAATCAAGAAATGGAGAGGTTTTAAAGTTAAAAAGTCATAACGTCTTTATAAATTGAGTTGGAATTATGAAATTTTTCGAAATTGTATTAAAAAGAATGCAAATTTTAATAAAAAATACTAAGCTGATACCAACTTTCAGATAAAAAAGTTTTGGATTATCAAATCAAAAATTATATTATATAAAAATTAAAGGTGTTGAAGTTAAAAAAATTATAATTTCCTATTAAATTGGATTAGAATAATTAAATTTTTTATAGTTACATTAAAAAGTATTCGTATTTTAATAAAAGACATAAAATTGTTACCAACGTTCAGATAAAAAAGTTATGGATGATTAAGAAATGTATAAAATCATAAAATTAGTTTTGAAGTTAAAAAATGTATAACTTTTTAATAAATTGAGTTGGAATAATAAAATTTTCAGAGATTATATTAAAAGGCATACACATTTTAATAAAAAATATTAAACTGATGCAAACTTTCAGATAAAAAAGTTTGGGATTATCAAATCAAAAATTATCATATTAAATAAAAATTAAAGGTGTTGAAGTTAAGAAATTCGTAACCTTCTATTAAATTGGATTGGAATAATTCAATTCTTTCTATTTACATTAAAAAGTATGCATATTTTAATAAAAGACATAAAATTGTTACCAACGTTCAGATAAAAAAGTTATGGATGATTAAGAAATGTACAAAATCATAAAATTTGTTTTGAAGTTGAAAAATTTATAACTATTTAATAAATTGAGGTGGAATAATAAAATTTTCAGAGATAATATTAAAAAGAATGCAAATTTCAAGAAAAGATGTTTTGATACCAACTTTCAGATAAAAAAGTTTTGGATTATCAAATCAAAAATTATATTATATAAAAATTAAAGGTGTTGAAGTTAAAAAAATTATAATTTCCTATTAAATTGGATTAGAATAATTAAATTTTTTATAGTTACATTAAAAAGTATTCGTATTTTAATAAAAGACATAAAATTGTTACCAACGTTCAGATAAAAAAGTTATGGATGATTAAGAAATGTATAAAATCATAAAATTAGTTTTGAAGTTAAAAAATGTATAACTTTTTAATAAATTGAGTTGGAATAATAAAATTTTCAGAGATTATATTAAAAGGCATACACATTTTAATAAAAAATATTAAACTGATGCAAACTTTCAGATAAAAAAGTTTGGGATTATCAAATCAAAAATTATCATATTAAATAAAAATTAAAGGTGTTGAAGTTAAGAAATTCGTAACCTTCTATTAAATTGGATTGGAATAATTCAATTCTTTCTATTTACATTAAAAAGTATGCATATTTTAATAAAAGACATAAAATTGTTACCAACGTTTAGATAAAAAAGTTATGGATGATTAAGAAATGTACAAAATCATAAAATTTGTTTTGAAGTTGAAAAATTTATAACTATTTAATAAATTGAGGTGGAATAATAAAATTTTCAGAGATAATATTAAAAAGAATGCAAATTTCAAGAAAAGATGTTTTGATACCAACTTTCAGATAAAAAAGTTTCGGATTATCAAATCAAAAATTATCATATATAAAAATTAAAGGAGTAGAAGTAAATAAATTCGTAATTTTCTATTAAATTGGAGTAGAATAATTCAATTTTTTTTCTGGTTACATTATAAAGTATGCGTTTTATAATAAAAGACACAAAATTGTTACCAACGTTCAGAAAAAAAAGTTATGGATGATTAAGAAATGTACCAAATCATAAAATTAGTTTTGAAGTTAAAAAATTTACAACTTTTTAATAAATTGAGTTGGAATAATAAAATTTTCAGAGACTGTATTAAAAAGAATGCAAATTTCAATAAAAAATGTAAAATTGATACCAACTTTCAGATAAAAAAGTTTCGGATTATCAAATCAAAAATTATCGTATTATATAAAAATTAAAGGTGTAGAAGTTAAAAAATTGGTAATTTTCTATTAAATTGGATTAGAATAATTCACTTTTTTCTAGTTACATTAAAAAGTAGGCATATTTTAATAAAAGACATAAAATTGTTACCAACGTTCAGATAAAAAAATTATGGACCATTAAGAAATGTGCAAAATCATAAAATTAGTTTTGAAGTTAAAAAATTTATAACTTTTTAGTAAATTAAGTTGGAATAATAAAATTTTCAGAGATTATATTAAAAAGAATGCAAATTGCAATAAAAAATGTAAAATTGATACCAACTTTCAGATAAAAAAGTTTCGGATTATCAAATCAAAAATTATCATATTAAATAAAAATTAAAGGTGTAGAAGTTAAAAAATTCGTAACTTTCTATTAAATTAGATTGGAATAATTCAATTCTTTCTATTTACATTAAAAAGTATGCATTTTTTAATAAAAGATACAAAATTGTTACCAATATTCAGATAAAAAAGTTATGGATGATTAAGAAAGTGCAAAATCATAAAATTAGTTTTGAAGTTAAAAAATTTATAACTTTTTAATAAATTGAGTTGGAATAATAAAATTTTCAGATATTATATTAAAAAGAATGCAAATTTCAATAAAAAATGTAAAATTGATACCAACTTTCAGATAAAACAGTTTCGGATTATCAAATCAAAAATTATCATATTACATAAAAATTAAAGGTGTAGAAGTTAAAAAATTCGTAATTTTCTATTAAATTGGGGTAGAATAATTCAATTTTTTCTGGTTACATTAAAAAGTATGCGGTTTTTAATAAAAGTCACAAAATTGTTACCAACATTCAGATAAAAAAGTTATGGATGATTAAGAAATGTACAAAATCATAAAATTAGTTTTGATGTTAAAAAAAATATAACTTTTTAATAAATTGAGTTGGAATAATAAAATTTTCAGGGATTATATTAAAAAGCATGCAGATTTTAATAAAAAATACTAAACTGGTACCAACTTTCAGCAAAAAAAGTTTTGGATTATCAAATCAAAAATTATCATATTATATAAAAATTAAAGGTGTAAAGGTAAAAAATTCGTAATTTTCTATAAAATTGGATCAGAATAATTCAATTTTTCTAGTTACATTAAAAAGTATGCGTTTTTTAATAAAAGATACAAAATTGTTACCAATATTCAGATAAAAAAAGTTATGGATGATTAAGAAAGTGCGAAATCATAAAATTAGTTTTGAAGTTAAAAAATTTACAACTTTTTAATAAATTGAGTTGGAATAATAAAATTTTCAGAGGTTATATTAAAAAGAATGCAAATTTTAATAAAATATGTAAAATTGATACCAACTTTCAGATAAAAAAGTTTCGGATCATCAAATCAAAAATTATCGTATTATATAAAAATTAAAGGTGTAGAAGTTAAAAAATTCGTAACTTTCTATTAAATTGGATTGGAATAATTCAATTTTTTCTAGTTACATTAAAAAGTATGCGTTTTTTAATAAAAGATACAAAATTGTTACCAACGTTCAGATAAAAAAGCTATGGATGATTAAAAATGTACAAAATCATAAAATTAGTTTTGAAATTAAAAAATTTATAACTTTTTAATAAATTGAGTTGGAATAATAAAATTTTCAGAGATTGTATTAAAAAGAATGCAAATTTTAATAAAAAATGTAAAATTGATACCAACTTTCAGATAAAAAAGTTTCGGATTATCAAATCAAAAATTATCGTATTATATAAAAATTAAAGGTGTAGAAGTTAAAAAATTCGTAATTTTCTATTAAATTGTATTAGAATAATTCAATTTTTTCTAGTTACATTAAAAAGTATGCGTTTTTTTAATAAAAGATACAAAATTGTTACCAATATTCAGATAAAAAAGTTATGGATGATTAAGAAAGTGCAAAATCATAAAATTAGTTTTGAAGTTAAAAAATTTACAACTTTCTAATAAATTGAGTTGGAATAATAAAATTTTCAGGGATTATATTAAAAAGCATGCAGATTTTAATAAAAAATACTAAACTGATACCAACTTTCAGCAAAAAAAGTTTTGGATTATCAAATCAAAAATTATCATATTATATAAAAATTAAAGGTGTAAAGGTAAAAAATTCGTAATTTTCTATAAAATTGGATCAGAATAATTAAATTTTTTCTAGTTGCATTAAAAAGTATGCGCTTTTTAATAAAAGACGCAAAATTGTTACCAACATTCAGATAAAAAAGTTATGGATGATTAAGAAAGTGCAAAATCATAAAATTAGTTTTGAAGTTAAAAAATTTACAACTTTTTAATAAATTGAGTTGGAATAATAAAATTTTCAGAGATTGTATTAAAAAGAATGCAAATTTCAATAAAAAATGTAAAATTGATACCAACTTTCAGATAAAAAAGTTTCGGATTATCAAATCAAAAATTATCATATTAAATAAAAATTAAAGGTGTAGAAGTTAAAAAATTCGTAATTTTCTATTCAATTGGATTAGAATAATTCAATTTTTTCTAGTTACATTAAAAAGTATGCGTTTTTTAATAAAAGATACAAAATTGTTACCAATATTCAGATAAAAAAGTTATGGATGATTAAGAAAGTGCAAAATCATAAAATTAGTTTTGAAGATAAAAAATTTACAACTTTTTAATAAATTGAGTTGGAATAATAAAATTTTCAGGGATTATATTAAAAAGCATGCAGATTTTAATAAAAAATACTAAACTGGTACCAACTTTCAGCAAAAAAAGTTTTGGATTATCAAATCAAAAATTGTCATATTATATAAAAATTAAAGGTGTAAAGGTAAAAAATTCGTAATTTTCTATAAAATTGGATCAGAATAATTAAATTTTTTCTAGTTACATTAAAAAGTATGCGTTTTTTAATAAAAAACGCAAAATTGTTACCAGCATTCAGATAAAAAAGTTATGGATGATTAAGAAAGTGCAAAATCATAAAATTAGTTTTGAAGTTAAAAAATTTATAACTTTTTAATAGATTGAGTTGGAATAATAAAATTTTCAGAGATTATATTAAAAAGAATGCAAATTTCAACAAAAAATGTAAGATTGATACCAACTTTCAAATAAAAAAGTTTCGAACTATCAAATCAAAAATTATCATATTATATAAAAATTAAAGGTGTTGAAGTTAAAAAATTCGTAACTTTCTATTAAATTGGATTGGAATAATTCAATTCTTTCTATTTACATTAAAAAGTATGCATATTTTAATAAAAGACACAAAATTGTTACCAACGATTAGATAAACAAGTTATGGATGATTAACAACTGTACAAAATCATAAAATTAGTTTTGAAATTAAAAAATTTGTAACTTTTTAATAAATTGAGTTGGAATAATAAAATTTTCAGAGATTGTATTAAAAAGGAAGCAGAATTTAATAAAAAATACTAAGCTGATACCAACTTTCAGATAAAAAAGTTTCGGATTATCAAATCAAAAATTATATTAAATAAAAATTAAAGGTGTTGAAGTTAAAAAATTCGTAACTTTTTATTAAATTGGATTGGAATAATTCAATTCTTTCTATTTACATTAAAAAGTATGCGTATTTTAATAAAAGATACAAAATTGTTACCAACGTTTAGATATAAAAGTTATGGATGATTAAGAAATGCACAAAATCATAAAATTAGTTTTGAAGTTAAAAAATTTATAACTTTTTAATAAATTGAGTTGGAATAATAAAATTTTCAGAGATTATATTAAAAAGAATGCAAATTTCAATAAAAAATGTAGAATTGATACCAACTTTCAGATAAAAAAGTTTCGGATTATCAAATCAAAAATTATCATATTAAATAAAAATTAAAGGTGTAGAAGTTAAAAAATTCGTAATTTTCTATTAAATTGTATTAGAATAATTCAATTTTTTCTAGTTACATTAAAAAGTATGCGTTTTTTAATAAAAGATACAAAATTGTTACCAATATTCAGATAAAAAAGTTATGGATGATCAAGAAAGTGCAAAATCATAAAATTAGTTTTGAAGTTAAAAAATTTATAACTTTCTAATAAATTGAATTGGAATAATAAAATTTTCAGGGATTATATTAAAAAGCATGCAGATTTTAATAAAAAATACTAAAGTGGTACCAACTTTCAGCAAAAAAAGTTTTGGATTATCAAATCAAAAATTATCATATTATATAAAAATTAAAGGTGTAAAGGTAAAAAATCCGTAATTTTCTATAAAATTGGATCAGAATAATTAAATTTTTTCTAGTTACATTAAAAAGTATGCGTTTTTTAATAAAAGACACAAAATTGTTACCAACGTTCAGATAAAAAAAGTTATGGATGGTTAAGAAACGTACAGAATCATAAAATTAGTTTTGAAGTTAAAAAATTTATAACTTTTTAATAAATTGAGTTGGAATAATAAAATTTTCAGAGAGTATATTAAAGGGAATGCAAATTTCAATAAAAAATGTAAAATTGATACCAACTTTCAGATAAAAAAGTTTCGGATTATCAAATCAAAAATTATCATATTATATAAAAATTAAAGGTGTAGAAGTTAAAAAATTCGTAATTATCTATTAAATTGGATTAGAATAATTAAATTTTTTTTGGTTACATTAAAAAGTATGCGTTTTTTAATAAATGACACAAAATTGTTACTAACGTTCAGATAAAAAAAGTTATGAATGATTAAGAAATGTACAAAATCATAAAATTAGTTTGATGTTAAAAAATTTATAACTTTTTAATAAATTGAGTTGGAATAATAAAATTTTCAGAGATTATATTAAAAAGAATGCAAATTTCAATAAAAAATGTAAAATTGATACCAACTTTCAGATAAAACAGTTTCGGATTATCAAATCAAAAATTATCATATTACATAAAAATTAAAGGTGTAGAAGTTAAAAAATTCGTAATTTTCTATTAAATTGGGGTAGAATAATTCAATTTTTTCTGGTTACATTAAAAAGTATGCGGTTTTTAATAACAGTCACAAAATTGTTAGCAACGTTCAGATAAAAAAGTTATGGATGATTAAGAAATGTATAAAATCATAAAATTAGTTTTGAAGTTAAAAAATTTATAGCTTTTTAATAAATTGAGTTGGAATAATAAAATTTTCAGGGAATGTATTAAAAAGAATGCAAATTTCAATAAAAAATGTAAAATTGATACCAACTTTCAGATAAAAAAGTTTCGGATTATCAAATCAAAAATTATCATATTATATAAAAATTAAAGGTGTAGATGTTAGAAAATTTGTAATTTCCTATTAAATTGGATTAGAATAATTCAATTTTTTCTAGTTACATTAAAAAGTATGCGCTTTTTAATAAAAGACATAAAATTGTTACCGACGTTCAGATAAAAAAGTTATGGATGATTAAGAAATGTACAAAATCATAAAATTCGTTTTGTAGTTAAAAAATTTATAACTTTTTAATAAATTGAGTTGGAAGATTCAAATTTTCAGAGATTATACTAAAAAGAATGCAAATTTCAATAAAAAATGTAAAATTGATACCAACTTTCAGATAAAAAAGTTTCGGATTATCAAATCAAAAATTATCATATTATATAAAAATTAAAGGTGTTGAAGTTAAAAAAATCGTAACTTTCTATTAAATTGGATTGAAATAATTCAATTCTTTCTATTTACATTAAAAAGTATGCGTATTTTAATAGAAGACACAAAATTGTTACCAACGTTCAGATAAAAAAGTTATGGATGATTAAGAAATGTACAAAATTATAAAATTAGTTTTGAAGTTAAAAAATTTATAACTTTTTAATAAATTGAGTTGGAATAATAAAATTTTCAGAGAGTATATTAAAGAGAATGCAAATTTCAATAAAAAATGTAAAATTGATACCAACTTTCAGATAAAAAAGTTTCGGATTATCAAATCAAAAATTATCATATTATATAAAAATTAAAGGTGTAGAACTTAAAAAATTCATAATTATTTATTAAATTGGATTAGAATAATTAAATTTTTTTTGGTTACATTAAAAAGTATGCGTTTTTTAATAAAAGACGCAAAATTGTTACCAACATTCAGATTAAAAAGTTATGGATGATTAAGAAATGTACAAAATCATAAAATTAGTGTTGATGTTAAAAAATTTATAACTTTTTAATAAATTGAGTTGGGGTAATAAAATTTTCAGAGATTATATTAAAAAGCATGCAAATTTTAATAAAAAATACTAAACTGGTACCAACTTTCAGCAAAAAAAGTTTTGGATTATCAAATCAAAAATTATCATATTATATAAAAATTAAAGGTGTAAAGGTAAAAAATTCGTAATTTTCTATAAAACTGGATTGGAATAATTAAATTTTTTCTAGTTACATTAAAAAGTATGCGTTTTTTAATAAAAGACGCAAAATTGTTACCAACATTCAGATAAAAAAGTTATGGATGATTAAGAAAGTGCAAAATCATAAAATTAGTTTTGAAATTAAAAAATTTATAACTTTTTAATAAATTGAGTTGGAATAATAAAATTTTCAGGGATTATATTAAAAAGCATGCAGATTTTAATAAAAAATACTAAACTGGTACCAACTTTCAGCAAAAAAAGTTTTGAATTATCAAATCAAAAATTATCATATTATATAAAAATAAAAGGTGTAAAGGTAAAAAATTCGTAATTTTCTATAAAATTGGATCAGAATAATTAAATTTTTTCTAGTTACATTAAAAAGTATGCGTTTTTTAATAAAAGACGCAAAATTGTTACCAACATTCAGATAAAAAAGTTATGGATGATTAAGAAATGTACAATATCATAAAATTAGTTTTGATGTTAAAAAATTTATTACTTTTTAATAAATTGAGTTGGGGTAATAAAATTTTCAGAGATTATATTAAAAAGCATGCAAATTTTAATAAAAAATACTAAACTGGTACCAACTTTCAGATAAAAAAGTTTCGGATTATCAAATCAAAAATTATCGTATTATATAAAAATTAAAGGTGTAGAAGTTAAAAAATTCGTAATTTTCTATTAAATTGTATTAGAATAATTCAATTTTTTCTAGTTACATTAAAAAGTATGCGTTTTTTAATAAAAGATACAAAATTGTTACCAATATTCAGATAAAAAAGTTATGGATGATTAAGAAAGTGCAAAATCATAAAATTAGTTTTGAAGTTAAAAAATTTACAACTTTTTAATAAATTGAGTTGGAATAATAAAATTTTCAGAGATTGTATTAAAAAGAATGAAAATTTCAATAAACAATGTAAAATTGATACCAACTTTCAGATAAAAAAGTTTAGGATTATCAAATCAAAAATTATCATATTATATAAAAATTAAAGGTGTAGAACTTAAAAAATTCGTAATTATTTATTAAATTGGATTAGAATAATTAAATTTTTTTTGGTTACATTAAAAAGTATGCGTTTTTTAATAAATGACACAAAATTGTTACCAACGTTCAGATAAAAAAGTTATGAATGGTTAAGAAATGTACAAAATCATAAAATTAGTTTTGATGTTAAAAAATTTATAACTTTTTAATAAATTGAGTTGGGGTAATAAAATTTTCAGAGATTATATTAAAAAGCATGCAAATTTTAATAAAAAATACTAAACTGGTACCAACTTTCAGCAAAAAAAGTTTTGGATTATCAAATCAGAAATTATCATATTATATAAAAATTAAAGGTGTAAAGGTAAAAAATTCGTAATTTTCTATAAAATTGGATCGGAATAATTCAATTTTTTCTAGTTACATTAAAAAGTATGCGTTTTATAATAAAAGACACAAAATTGTTACCAACGTTCAGATAAAAAAGTTATGGATGATTAAGAAATGTACAAAATCATAAAATTAGTTTGGAAGTTAAAAAATTTATAACTTTTTAATAAATTGAGTTGGAATAATAAAATTTTCAGAGATTATATTAAAAAGAATGCAAATTTCAATAAAAAATGTAGAATTGATACCAACTTTCAGATAAAAAAGTTTCCGATTAGAAAATCAAAAATTATCGTATTATATAAAAATTAAAGGTGTAGAAGTTAAAAAATTCGTAACTTCTTATTAAATTGGATTAGAATAACTCAATTTTTTCTAGTTACATTAAAAAGTATGCGTTTTTTAATAAAAGACACAAAACTGTTATCAATATTCAGATAAAAAAGTTATGGATGATTAAGAAAGTGCAAAATCATAAAATTAGTTTTGATGTTAAAAAATTTACAACTTTTTAATAAATTGAGTTGGAATAATAAAATTTTCAGAGATTGTATTAAAAAGAATGCAAATTTCAATAAAAAATGTAAAATTGATACCAACTTTCAGATAAAAAAGTTTCGGATTATCAAATCAAAAATTATCGTATTATATAAAAATTAAAGGTGTAGAAGTTAAAAAATTCGTAATTATTTATTAAATTGGATTAGAATAATTAATTTTTTTTTGGTTACATTAAAAAGTATGCGTTTTTTAATAAATGACACAAAATTGTTACCAACGTTCAGATAAAAAAGTTATGAATGGTTAAGAAATGTACAAAATCATAAAATTAGTTTGACGTTAAAAAATTTATAACCTTTTAATAAATTGAGTT
The DNA here is from genome assembly GCA_036711965.1 of Onthophagus sagittarius. Lineage (NCBI taxonomy): Eukaryota > Metazoa > Arthropoda > Insecta > Coleoptera > Scarabaeidae > Onthophagus > Onthophagus sagittarius. Next base: position 15,048,156 of record JASERS010000010.1, on the reverse strand, counting down.
GGAATAATAAAATTTTCAGAGATTATATTAAAAAGAATGCAAATTTCAATAAAAAATGTAAAATTGATACCGACTTTCAGATAAAAAGGTTTCGGATTATCATATCAAAAATTATCCAAAATCATAAAAATGAAATTGAAATCAAATGAATTTTGATGTTAAAAAATAATCATAACTTTTTAAAATGTTGAGTTGGAATTACATTAAAAATTACATTAAATAGTGTACAGATTTCAACAAAAATCAGCCGTAATTGCCAATTTCCAGATGAATTTTAGATGATCAAATCAAAAATTTCCTAAAATAATAATCAATTCTTTACTAAATTGAATTGGAGTCATAAATTTTCAACTATTCAATAAAATGTATGTAGATTTCGATATAAAATGAGCAATTATTACCAGAATTCAGATAATTCCACGAAATTGAAGCCTATTTAAGAGAAAACGCAAATTATTTACAACTCCTTTTTTAATCTTACTAATTTAACCTCATAAAAAATGTACTTCTACAAACTCATCTCGCCTAATACAAATAGCAAACACGAAACTACTCTAAAAGGGGAAAACTACTTCACAACTCCACTCTTGTCACATTGGAAATTCGTGACATTTCTCCTCCACCTCTTAAAACATCTTCCTCTTAAGATGAGAGGAGCGGAAGCCAGCGTTCGCTCGTTTTTGTGAAACAAGAAGATAAAACAACCCCACTTTAACCTTAGAAACATGAAGAATAAGCTTGTATTAAAAAATTGTAACCAAGAAAGAAGAAGGGTTTAAAAGTCTTCCTCGGGAACCTCTTACGCGGTGATTATTTTCACTTTTAAACCAACTTCGCCCGTAAATTTCGCGGATTCCTTCCGCACCTAAACCGTTGCCCAACTTTAGCAATATTTCTCGTCGGTGTGGACGCCGACGACGGCGACGTCTTAAGCGACGCCACTTGATTCCGCATTCTATAAATACTTGGACGGTGCGATGCTCTATTTTCCTAAATATAGTCATTTCGGGATGATGATGAGGAGAGGATTTTAGTTCTCGTTCGTTTTTGGTCGTCTCCATAACTCGGTGCGGTTATGCGTGTGTTGAATCAACCGTCGTCGTGGGGATTTGAAAAAAAAATCATTTTTTCTCGGGTGGGATATTTTTAAATGTTTACTCAAAATCCCCACTTAGAAATTCATATCGAACGTTGAGATCGCGGATTCAGTTCGTTTTTAGAGTTGCTTAGAACCGGTCGTAGTTACATTTTGAGTTTGAAGATTATTTTTTTTTTAAGTTTGATTAAACCAAGTTAAATCGGCCGGAAATTATAATTCCTGAGTCGCATAAATCAAACATTAGGGGGCGATTTCCCGAACCAAGTGGTTTTCTATTAAACGCGGGGGTTATCTTGAACGTTCTATCTGAGTTATTCAAAATCGATTCTGTTTAATACCTTAACCCTAAATTTCCGATCCTAATTTTAGAGGCTGTATTACAATGAAATAATTTTTTTTTGGCTAAATTAATTTGGGTGTTTTAACGAGTTTTGAGATAACTTTTGTTTGGCGTTGAGCTTTGAGTTAAAGTGAGTCACTTAATCCTACTTCAACGTCTCGTTACAATATAATTAATTAAAATTAAGATTGGAAACTTACCCTCATCTGCTGAAGTTGCGCCCTAACGAATTCCGTTCTTGATATTTGATCGCTGCTCACCACTTGAAATGAACCCATGTACTAGAAATAAAAGAAAATTATAAGCATTGATGCATTTTTCACGTTTTTAAACTGGCTCAACATCGAGGATTTCGTCGCTTTTTCCCTTTGGTGGTGACATTGTTTACCCAGCCATTAGCAGCTGTATGTGTGCACTTTCAACTCGACACAAGAGGAGACCTACTGCTGTAAAAGGGTCCCGGTGTATCCCTTAGGCCCACACTTGCTCTACGCTCATGAGATTCCTTCTACGTCTTTCACGTATGTAGGTCGGTTAGAAAACCCTTCTTTTGTATGTATCTGGAATGGAGGAATCTCGACGAAAGATTTTCCAGGCGCAGTTTTCCGACCGGACTCAACCCTACCATTCGAACTCGTCGTCTTTAAGATGCAAGTTTTATGCAAATGTTCTTCCTTATTCTTGTCCGAAAGTTTCCCCAAAGAAGGAGCAGAGCTTTCGAACTTTACACGTCAAACTTGTAGATAATAAGTTCGTTCGATAGGACGTGATGTTATTAAAACGTCGGAAAATGCGAGAATATTAAAGATTTTTTTAAAAAATAACTAAAAATCCAAAAATTTTTAAATCAACAAAAAAAGTTTCCTATTATTTTAAGCTCCCTTTAACTTAAATTCCCAAAAAAGCTCACAATTTATTTTTATAACTTCCTGTAATCGACAACTTTCGTATTGCAGCCTTTTGCCGAGAGATGGCGATAAAACCTCTAAAGCTGGATTAAATTCGATTTATAAAAATTTTATTGGGAAAAAACGAATTTCATTCGGAAACGAATATTTCTTAGTTTGACTTTAATTGCGCCTTAATTATACGATTTTATTTCGTCCCAACAAAATAAAGAACAAGAAAGGAAACGTTTGTAAACGCAATAAAAATAACCCCCTTAAATTAAATACTTCGTTGGAGTTCATCGAAGAAAACTCTTTTATAGGGAGCAATAAACTTGGTTTATCTATTAACGTTAAGTTTTTATTGCTATTTTCGATTAAAGGCAAAATTCGTGCTAAATAGAAATTTTTGGATATTAATTTCGTGATATAATGAGCAAACTAAAAATGATAAGAAGATAAATTGGGGTAAAAATTGTTTGGGATGATTTAATGTTAGTATTTATTATATAAATATGATTATAACCAACTTAGTATAAACCAAGTAACCAACTCATTCAACAACAACGTTTTTTGTCTTAAAAATCATGGAAAAGAATATTAACAAAAAATTTTCGTAATAAATTACTAATTGTTAGATATAATCTACATAGATTTTGATAGATTTTGCAAAACTCCAAATTAATTATTCGTTATAACTGGAAAACTGAATGTACTAGAAAAAACTGTTGTGGCTGAAAATTATGTATTATAAAAGAATACAATAACAATCCAAATTTGATGATTACTAATACAACGAGCTTAAAAGTCGATACATTTCAAATTGATCACTTTTAACAATGATTTATAATCTTTATTCGAAGAATTATAAACTAGAGATTAGTGATGATGTTAAGAGGCTACTTTATCAGGTTCTGAGGGGCTATTTAGCATTAATATTTTGTAACAAAGATATTAGATAAAAATGGAGAGATTTAAGATTGTGGATATTGAGGTTTTATAAGTTCAGTGTAAGTTTAGTATCTTTGCATTATCATGACCTAATAATATTTAGGTGATTTGAAGCACGAGATAAAACATGTAATAACTAAAACTTAAAAAAAAATAGTTTAAGATGTAATAAAAATACATGATGTTATTATTTGAAGTCCCCAAAAACATCAGAGGTGGAAAAGAACATTAATTAAGACAACATCAAAATCAGATCTATTATAATTTCAACTCTTCAAAGATTTATGTCAAATTAACACTTAGTATTACTTCAAAATCTTGTTTCCTTATACCAACAAGTCTCGGGAAACCATTTCCGAAAATTTCGTGTTTTAGACGGTTTGTGGTCGCATTTTCTCAAAGTATGTTCTGATCCGTCGTTGCAAAGTCGATCAGTTTGATTTTAAGCTTACACAATGTGGAAGAGGTCATATGGAGAGTATATATTTTAGGGTCACCTTTGCTGAGACACGAAACCTGTTTAGTTTCTTCTGGAATAGAGTTAATTTTCTCCCGATTATGTCTGGAAGTTCTTTCCAGCATAAGACTCCATTTGAGGCTTTTTCGTAGTTCACTCTAAGCTCTTTATGATAGAGTAACTTCTTGGTGTACTGTGATAAGGCACAAAAAACTACCCTTCTTTTGTATAGTATAGAGATGGTGTGCTATAGAGAAGACTGCTTCTAGAAGACATGATTCCCTGGAAGATTTAGAATTGCTTCTAGGATATATGACACTGCTGCTAGTAGACTTGAAATGCTTTAAGAGGACTTAAAATGTTTCCAGAAGACTTACAATGCTTTTAGAAGACTTGATACTGGTTCTGGAAGATTTAATCTGCTTCCAGACGACTTGATACTGCTTCCAAAAAACTTCAAATATATCCAGAAGACCTGCAATGTATCCAGAAAACTTGAAATGCTTCTAGAAGACTTGATAATGCTTCTAGGAAAGTTGATAATGCTTCAGGAAACTTGATACTGCTTCTAAATGAAGAAGAAGGCTTAAATTCCTTCCAGATAACTTGAGCTGCTTCCAAAAAATATGATACTGCCTTTGAAAGACTTAATACTCCTAGGAGAGTTAATATTGTTTCCAAAAGACTGCAAATGCTTCCAGAAAGTTTGAACTGCTTCCAGAGAGGTTTGATATAACTTCTGGAAGACTTGATATTACCTCCAAACGCTTTGAAATGTTTCCAGAATACTTACTGTTCTTTCAGAAGACTTTATATTGCATCTAGAAGACTTGATATCGTTTCAGAAAACTTGAATTTGCCTCTGGAAGACTTCAAATACTTCCAGAAGACTTAATGCTCTAAGTTATTTTGAAGCTGACTCGAAATGTTTCCAAAAGACTTGATACTGTTTGTAGGAAACTTAAAATGCTTCTAGAGCATTTAATATTGCCGCTGGAAGAGTTGAAATTCTCCCAGAAGAGTTGATACTACATCTAGAAGAGTTCAAATGTTGCTAAAAGAGTTGATACTACTTGTAGAAGTGATAGCAGAAAACATTTTTATCGCAAAAAATGATAGATAAAAATAAAGACTATGTACTGGTAGATAAAGACTTTATACTGCATCTAGAAGATTTGATATCGTTTCAGAAAACTTGAATTTGCTTCTGGAAGACTTGAAATACTTCCAGAAGACTTAATGCTCTAAGTTATTTTGAAGCTGACTCGAAATGTTTCCAAAAGACTTGATACTGTTTGTAGGAAACTTAAAATGCTTCTAGAGCATTTAATATTGCCGCTGGAAGAGTTGAAATTCTCCCAGAAGAGTTGATACTACATCTAGAAGAGTTCAAATGTTGCTAAAAGAGTTGATACTACTTGTAGAAGTGATAGCAGAAAACATTTTTATCGCAAAAAATGATAGATAAAAATAAAGACTATGTACTGGTAGATAAAGACTTTATGCTGCATCTAGAAGACTTGATATCGTCTCAGAAAACTTGAATTTGCCTCTGGCAGATTTGAAATACTTCCAGAAGACTTAATGCCTTAAGTTATCTTGAAGCTGAATCGAAATGTTTCCAAAAGACTTTATATTGCTTGTAGGAAACTTAAAATGTTTCTAGAACATTTAATATTGCCACTGGAAAAGTTGAAATGCTTCCAGAGGAGTTGATACTACATCGAGAAGAGTTGAAATTTTGCCAAAATGTTGATACTACTTGTAGAAGTGATAACAGAAAACATTTTTATCGCAAAGAATGATAGATAAAGATAAAGACTATGTACTGGTAGATAAAAACTTTATACTGCGTCTAGAAGATTTGATATCCTTTCAGAAAACTTGATGTTGCCTTTGGAAGACTTGAAATACTTCCAGAAGACTTAATGCTTTAAGTTATCTTGAAGCTGACTTGAAATGTTTCTAAAGCCTTGATACTGTTTGTAGGAATCTTAAAATCATTCTAGAACATTTAATATTGCCACTGGAAAAGTTGAAATGCTTCCAGAGGAGTTGATACTATATCTAGAAGAGTTGATATTTTGCCAAAAGAGTTGATACTATTTGTAGAAGTGATAGCAGAAAACATTTTTATCGCAAAGAATGATAGATAAAGATAAAGACTATGTACTGGTAGATAAAGACTTTATACTGCGTCTAGAAGATTTGATATCGCTTCAGAAAACTTGATGTTGCCTTTGGAAGACTTGAAATACTTCCAAAAGACTTAATGCTTTAAGTTATTTTGAAGCTGACTCGAAATGTTTCTAAAAGACTTTATACTGCTTGTAGGAAACTTAAAATGCTTCTAGAACATTTAATATTGCCACTGGAAGAGTTGAAAAGCTCCCAAAAGAGTTGATACTACATCTAGAAGAGTTGAAATTTTGCCAAAAGAGTTGATACTACTTGTAGAAGTGATAGCAGAAAACATTTTTATAGCAAAGAATGATAGATAAAGATAAAGACCATGTACTGGTAGATAAAGACTTTATACTGCGTCTAGAAGATTTGATATCGTTTCAGAAAACTTGATGTTGCCTCTGGAAGGCTTGAAATACTTCTAGAAGACTTAATGCTCTAAGTTATCTTGAAGCTGACTCGAAATGTTTCTAAAAGACTTGATACTGCTTGTAGGAATCTTAAAATGATTCTAGAACATTTAATATTGCCACTGGAAGAGTTGAAATGCTCCCAGAAGAGTTGATACTTCATCTAGAAGAGTTGAAATTTTGCCAAAAGAGTTGATACTACTTGTAGAAGTGATAACAGAAAACATTTTTATCGCAAAGAATGATAGATAAAGATAAAGACTATGTACAGGTAGATAAAGACTTTACACTGCTTTTAGAAGACTTAAAATGCTTCTAGAACATTTAATATTGCCGCTAGAAGAGTTGAAATGCTTCCAGAGGAGTTGATACTACATCTAGAAGAGTTGATATTTTGCCAAAAGGGTTGATACTACTTGTAGAAGTGATAGCAGAAAACATTTTTATCGCAAAGAATGATAGATAAAGATAAAGACTATGTACTGGTAGATAAAGACTTTATACTGCGTCTAGAAGATTTGATATCGTTTCAGAAAACTTGATGTTGCCTCTGGAAGGCTTGAAATACTTCTAGAAGACTTAATGCTCTAAGTTATCTTGAAGCTGACTCGAAATGTTTCTAAAAGACTTGATACTGCTTGTAGGAATCTTAAAATGATACTAGAACATTTAATATTGCCACTGGAAGAGTTGAAATGCCCCCAGAAGAGTTGATACTACATCTAGAAGAATTGCAATTTTGCCAAAAGAGTTGATACTACGTGTAGAAGTGATAGCAGAAAACATTTTTATTGCAAAGAATGATAGATAAAGATAAAGACTATGTACTGGTAGATAAAGGCTTTACACTGCTTTTAGAAGACTTAAAATGCTTCTAGAACATTTAAGATTGCCGCTAGAAGAGTTGAAATGCTCCCAGAAGAGTTGATACTACATCTAGAAGAGTTGAAATTTTGCCAAAAGAGTTGATACTCCTTGTAGAAGTGATAGCAGAAAACATTTTTATCGCAAAGAATGATAGATAAAGATAAAGACTATGTACTGGTAGATAAAGACTTTATACTGCGTCTAGAAGATTTGATATCGTTTCAGAAAACTTGATGTTGCCTCTGGAAGGCTTGAAATACTTCTAGAAGACTTTATCTCTAAGTTATCTTGAAGCTGACTCGAAATGTTTCTAAAAAACTTGATACTGCTTGTAGGAATTTTAAAATGCTTCTAGAACATTTAATATTGCCACTGGAAAAGTTGAAATACTTCCAGAAGAATTGATACTACATCTAGAAGAGTTGAAATTTTGCCAAAAGAGTTGATACTACTTGTAGAAGTGATAACAGAAAACATTCTTATCGCAAAGAACGATAGATAAAGATAAAGACTATGTACTGGTAGATAAAGACTTTATACTGCGTCTAGAAGATTTGATATCGTTTCAGAAACCTTGATGTTGCCTCTGGAAGGTTTGAAATACTTCTGGAAGACTTTATCTCTAAGTTATCTTGAAGCTGACTCGAAATGTTTCTAAAAAACTTGATACTGCTTGTAGGAATTTTAAAATGCTTCTAGAACATTTAATATTGCCACTGGAAAAGTTGAAATACTTCCAGAAGAATTGATACTACATCTAGAAGAGTTGAAATTTTGCCAAAAGAGTTGATACTCCTTGTAGAAGTGATAGCAGAAAACATTTTTGTCGCAAAGAACGATAGATAAAGATAAAGGCTATATACTGGTAGATAAAGGCTTTATACTGCATCTAGAAGACTTGATATCGTTTCAGAAAACTTGATGTTGCCTTTGGAAGACTTGAAATATTTCGAGAAGACTTAATGCTCTAAGTTATTTTGAAGCTGACTCGAAATGTTTCTAAAAGACTTGATACTCTTTGTAGGAAGCTTAAAATGCTTCTAGAACATTTAATATTGAAAAGGCTAGATACAAAACAAGGAATCTTAACGGAAAATGTTCAGTTTTACCTTACGTTACTGCAATTTTAGAAAATTACTAACAAAAAAATTGTTTTAATAAAATTAAAAATGTTCCTATATCACTAAAAATCCCAAGAAATTTCATTTGAAAAATAATACTATTTTCAAATATAACGTAAGCTAAAAAAGAAACGACAAAATTGTGTAATATAGAAAAAAAAATGCTTTTCTTTGGAAAATTAAAAAACTTTCCACCATGCGTTATGAAAAATTATTAGAAGAAGCTATTTACAAAATTTTTTATGTTTTTTGTAATTTGCCGAATTGCACGATAAAGCAGCCTTTTAAGCCATGTCCAATTGTATAATTTTAAAACCTTAACAGGCGGAGCAGGTACAATTGTACCTTTTTTTTTGTTACAAAAGCAATCCCATGAAGTAATCGGTACGAAGATGTTATTTTTAACTCATTTCATTGTCCTTTTATCACCTAGTCATAAAGATTACATCACCCTGAGATATTTCCATCGCAGATGGGATAACAATCTAAATACTTATATATTTGGATTTCATATCAGAAAAGTTAAACAAAGTTGAGGAATATTTTACGCCGAAAAGGAGGACCTTCGGCGAAGAGTAAAATGTATACACCTAAAGAGATTTTCAAATATCTCCAGAGATCTGAAATTTATAACAATGAGTTGGTAAACAAATTTACTAATATTTCGAAGCGGCCACTGTAAAGGACATTCAAGAGCTTCACTGAAATAGAATTTGAAGCATTTTTAGGGGCATTGATTATTAGTGGCGTCCACAGAGATAAGCAAAATTTGGACGACATGGAAAATTGCGATTTATCATATTTGACAATGCAATTTAAAATAAAATGCAACTTAATTTAAATAAAACAGCACCGATTCGGAATAATTGGTCAATGCTAAACAAAAATTTAGAAAAAAAATATAAACCGCATGTATGCATTACTATTAACGAGCAATTATTTTCCTGCAGAGATGGTACTAAATTTACACAGTATATATACCTTCCAAACTGGCAAAATATGGGATAAAAAATTTCTGGGCTTGTGATGCATCTTCTATTATCGGATTCAAAAGATTTTACCCCTCTCTTTGAAGGCCAATAACAGAGAAACTACTCCATAGAAAAAATTGAGACTAATCTTGTTTGATTTGCAATTTAATTCTTTATATTTACATTTTTTTCACACACTCGTGTAGTACTTATCGCAGGTGTAATGAAAGAATGTACCCGATTTCGGTTAATCTGAGAAGGAACTCGACTTTACGATTTTTTTCTCAAAAAATGTTTGGCGAAAGAATTTTAAATTTGAACTGGTAGTAACTTGATGTGTTTTAATGAAGTACATATAACGACCTGTCGGATATCAACGTGGTTTTAAGCAAAATATTTCAAATAATTTCGGTAATCGGATTCCCTTATTACATTTTCAAAATTTTTAACAACATTTTTAGCTGTTATTCAGTTTTACAATTAGATTACTGTATGCTTGTATCGAACTAGAACTAGATCTAGAACGAGACACTTTCTCAATAATTATAAACTGGAGAGTCTCTAAGACATAATCTATAAAGAATTTTATTCCAACTCTTTTACATTCTTATATAGACCATATTATTTATAATTATCCAGAAAGATGAAGTTCAAAGCAATTAGTAAGTCTAAATTTGCTTTTTGATATGGTTTTTTTATAATTAATAAAAGATATGATTGAAAATGCAATGTCAGCGATGCTACTAACACATGTAACCGTTCCATGCTTGAGGAAATATGACGATTCGATAAATTCGCGAAAAGAAGCCGATATTAAAATAGGAGAAAATCGTACCGAGCTTCTATAAATCACACCAGAACGAAAGTATCGGGCGTCGTCGTTGCCCTTACACCCCCGAATGGAATTTATGAATCCACTCTTTTCTTGGAGCTTTTCCAGAGATGCCTTTGTCCGTAAGAGCTTGACATCTATCAGGAGAACAAAAAAAAAATAATAAAAAAGAAATAAAACATTCCAATGTTTCCCATCGTTTTCTCTATTTTTATCATTATATTATTTCCGAATCCAATAAAATAATTTTTTTCGAAATAATATTTGAAATCGCTATGGTTTAATGATCAACCCGATGACAGTTAAATATCGCTTAAACAACCCCCTATATATTTTTTGGTTTTTGCTTTTAATTACCCCTCTTAATTGGATATGAACGCGATGATGCGCGACCGTTTGTAATTAAACAAAACGCGCGTTTTGCATTTTTCCCCCGTTTTGTGTTCGTATGTCCTAATACAACCAGTTTCGGCGAGTTAATCACTGATGAATCCGTCCCTGCGAAAAATCGAACGGCACTCGCCATTTCATTTCCGCGTTTTCCTTTTAATTTTCCCATTTGAAATGAGCCGAAACGTAAATTTTAACGTCAAATTTTAACCCCATCCGCGCTCGGTGGTTATATTATTGTATTACAACAAATATTTGTTCCGACACATGTTTTGAACGGGATTCATTTTACACCGCTCAATTCACCGGTGTTTTATAACACGATTAATTAATTACGATACAATGAGGGTTATTATATTATGCGTACAATTTAAATTGAAAAATAAATAAACTGAAATCAAAGAAATCATTTTCTGAGTAATTACTCAAATGAAGAAGTAGATGTTGGTTTGAATCGCGGGGTTAAAATGGAACAACGCGCTTTGGCTACGTCTGGAAGATCCTAGGAAACAGTCTAATTACTTTACAGGATAAAGAAGAGTCGGTTCCACGAAGGGCGGAGGGAACTCTATTAACCGAATTTATTGCCCCGCGAGAAAAGCACGGCTTTCGAAGAGAAAACGACCTCAGACAAAGAAAGAGCCGAGAACGAACCAAAGCCGACATTAAACCTGCCGTTTTTGTAACTGCTTTGTTGTTTTTAATATTAATACGAAATTTCAATGATTTTTAACTGGAATTTTCTAGTGTTAGTTCTAGTTTTAGTTTGATACAAGTATACAATTTGAGACTGAATTATAACTAAAAATAGACCCAACATTAATGCTGGAGATGCGTTCTTAAGACGGAACCCAATCCAACCCAACCCAACCCAACTCAACCTAACCTGTCTTCAGAACTAACACTAGACGTAGAACTAGAAAAATTAGGCTTTAGCCGTCTAAAGAGAGGTACGGCTAAATCTAAAGCTAGGTTGTAGGTATAAAGTATTAGTTATACTCTTAGTACCACAAGAAACGACAATCAAGCATTGAATGGCAATTAAAACTAGAACTAACACTAGACCTAGTACTAGAAAGTTTCGGTTTAGCCGTGCGTCTTCAGACGCACGGCTAAACCTGAATCTTTCTAGTACTAGGTCTAGTGTTAGTTCTAGTTTTAGTTTGATACAAGCATACAACAATTTAGGACTGAATAACAGCTAAAACTAGAGCCAACACTAACGCTACAGCTAATATTAGACCTACAACGAAAAACATTTAGGTTTCGTCGTACCTCTCTTAAGATAGAACCCAACCCAACCCAACACAGCTTCAATACTAACACTAAAGAGTCGTACGGCTAAATTCTAATATTTCTAGTTCTAGGTCCAGTATTAATTCTAGAATTAGGTGCTGATGATAATGAAAGAGGTAAGTCCCTTCGTGAATTCATTCTTAGCAGTAATTTAGATATACTTAATAGAGGCTCTGAGCCGCATTGAAGCGACATTCAAGCATTGAATGGCAATTAATACTAGAACTAACACTGGACCTAGTACTAGAAAGTTTCGGTTTAGCTGTGCGTCTTTTAGTTTGATACAAGCATACAATTTAAGACTAAATAACAGCTAAAACTAGAGCCAACACTAACGCTACAGCTAATATTAGACCTACAACGAAAAACATTTAGGTTTCGTCGTACCTCTCTTAAGATAGAACCCAACCCAACCCAACACAGCTTCAATACTGACACTAAAGAGTCGTACGGCTAAATTCTAATATTTCTAGTTCTAGGTCCAGTATTAATTCTAGAATTAGGTGCTGATGATAATGAAAGAGGTAAGTCCCTTCGTGAATTCATTTTTAGCAGTAATTTAGATATACTTAATAAAGGCTCTGAGCCGCATTGAAGCGACATTCAAGCAGTGAATGGCAATTAATACTAGAACCAACACTGGACCTAGTACTAGAAAGATTCAGGTTTAGCCGTGCGTCTTTTAGTTTGATACAAGCATACAATTTAAAACTAAATAACAGCTAAAACTAGAGCCAACACTAACGCTATAGCTAATATTAGACCTACAACGAAAAATATTTAGGTTTCGTCGTACCTCTCTTAAGATAGAACCCAACCCAACCCAACACAGCTTCAATACTAACACTAAAAAGTCGTACGGCTAAATTCTAATATTTCTAGTTCTAGGTCCAGTATTAATTCTAAAATTAGGTGCTGATGATAATGAAAGAGGTAGGTCCCTTCGTGAATTCATTTTTAGCAGTAATTTAGATATACTTAATAGAGGCTCTGAGCCGCATTGAAGCGACATTCAAGCATTGAATGGCAATTAATACTAGAACTAACACTGGACCTAGTACTAGAAAGTTTCGGTTTAGCCGTGCGTCTTTTAGTTTGATACAAGCATACAATTTAAGACTAAATAACAGCTAAAACTAGAGCCAACGCTAACGCTACAGCTAATATTAGACCTACAACGAAAAACATTTAGGTTTCGTCGTACCTCTCTTAAGATGGAACCCAACCCAACCTAACACAGCTTCAATACTAACACTAAAGAGTCGTACGGCTAAATTCTAATATTTCTAGTTCTAGGTCCAGTATTAATTCTAGAATTAGGTGCTGATGATAATGAAAGAGGTAAATCCCTTCGTGAATTCATTTTTAGCAGTAATTTAGATGTACTTAATAAAGGCTCTGAGCCGCATTGAAGCGACATTCAAGCATTGAATGGCAATTAATACTAGAACTAACACTAGACCTAGTACTAGAAAGATTCAGTACTAGGTCTAGTATTAGTTCTAGTTTTAGTTTGATACAAGCATACAACAATTTAAGACTGAATAACAGCTAAAACTAGAGCCAACACTAACGCTAGAGCTAATATTATACCTACAACGAAAAACATTTAGGTTTCGTCGTACCTCTCTTAAGATGGAACCCAACCCAACCCAACCCAGCTTCAGTACTAACACTAAAGAGTCGTACGGCTAAATTCTAATATTTCTAGTTCTAGGTCCAGTATTAATTCTAGAATTAGGTGCTGATGATAATGAAAGAGGTAAGTCCCTGCGTGAATTCATTCTTAGCAGTAATTTAGATATACTTAATAGAGGCTCTGAGCCGCATTGAAGCGACATTCAAGCATTGAATGGCAATTAATACTAGAACTAACACTGGACCTAGTACTAGAAAGTTTCGGTTTAGCCGTGCGTCTTTTAGTTTGATACAAGCATACAATTTAAGACTAAATAACAGCTAAAACTAGAACCAACACTAACGCTACAGCTAATATTAGACCTACAACGAAAAACATTTAGGTTTCGTCGTACCTCTCTTAAGATGGAACCCAACCCAACCCAACCCAGCTTCAGTACTAACACTAAAGAGTCGTACGGCTAAATTCTAATATTTCTAGTTCTAGGTCCAATATTAATTCTAGAATTAGGTGCTGATGATAATGAAAGAGGTAAGTCCCTTCGTGAATTCATTTTTAGCAGTAATTTAGATATACTTAATAGAGGCTCTGAGCCGCATTGAAGCGACATTCAAGCATTGAATGGCAATTAATACTAGAACTAACACTGGACCTAGTACTAGAAAGTTTCGGTTTAGCCGTGCGTCTTTTAGTTTGATACAAGCATACAATTTAAGACTAAATAACAGCTAAAACTAGAGCCAACACTAACGCTACAGCTAATATTAGACCTACAACGAAAAACATTTAGGTTTCGTCGTACCTCTCTTAAGATAGAACCCAACCCAACCCAACACAGCTTCAATACTAACACTAAAGAGTCGTAGGGCTAAATTCTAATATTTCTGGTTCTAGGTCCAGTATTAATTCTAGAATTAGGTGCTGATGATAATGAAAGAGGTAAGTCCCTTCGTGAATTCATTTTTAGCAGTAATTTAGATATACTTAATAAAGGCTCTGAGCCGCATTGAAGCGACATTCAAGCATTGAATGGCAATTAATACTAGAACTAACACTGGACCTAGTACTAGAAAGTTTCGGTTTAGCCGTGCGTCTTTTAGTTTGATACAAGCATACGATTTAAGACTAAATAACAGCTAAAACTAGAGCCAACACTAACGCTACAACTAATATTAGGCCTACAACGAAAAACATTTAGGTTTCGTCGTACCTCTCTTAAGATAGAACCCAACCCAACCCAACACAGCTTCAATACTAACACTAAAGAGTCGTACGGCTAAATTCTAATATTTCTAGTTCTAGGTCCAGTATTAATTCTAGAATTAGGTGCTGATGATAATGAAAGAGGTAAGTCCCTTCGTGAATTCATTTTTAGCAGTAATTTAGATATACTTAATAGAGGCTCTGAGCCGCATTGAAGCGACATTCAAGCATTGAATGGCAATTAATACTAGAACTAACACTGGACCTAGTACTAGAAAGTTTCGGTTTAGCCGTGCGTCTTTTAGTTTGATACAAGCATACAATTTAAGACTAAATAACAGCTAAAACTAGAGCCAACACTAACGCTACAGCTAATATTAGACCTACAACGAAAAACATTTAGGTTTCGTCGTACCTCTCTTAAGATAGAACCCAACCCAACCCAACACAGCTTCAATACTAACACTAAAGAGTCGTAGGGCTAAATTCTAATATTTCTGGTTCTAGGTCCAGTATTAATTCTAGAATTAGGTGCTGATGATAATGAAAGAGGTAAGTCCCTTCGTGAATTCATTTTTAGCAGTAATTTAGATATACTTAATAAAGGCTCTGAGCCGCATTGAAGCGACATTCAAGCATTGAATGGCAATTAATACTAGAACTAACACTGGACCTAGTACTAGAAAGTTTCGGTTTAGCCGTGCGTCTTTTAGTTTGATACAAGCATACGATTTAAGACTAAATAACAGCTAAAACTAGAGCCAACACTAACGCTACAACTAATATTAGGCCTACAACGAAAAACATTTAGGTTTCGTCGTACCTCTCTTAAGATAGAACCCAACCCAACCCAACACAGCTTCAATACTAACACTAAAGAGTCGTACGGCTAAATTCTAATATTTCTAGTTCTAGGTCCAGTATTAATTCTAGAATTAGGTGCTGATGATAATGAAAGAGGTAAGTCCCTTCGTGAATTCATTTTTAGCAGTAATTTAGATATACTTAATAAAGGCTCTGAGCCGCATTGAAGCGACATTCAAGCATTGAATAGCAATGTCTGAAGACGCACGGCCTTAAAAGGGTTTGCGTTTTATAATTTCCCACATATTCTTGAAGTCAGGAATTGTATACAATTCCATTTTTTAACGCGAGTTTGAATTTGCATCATGGCATCGACTTCAACTAAAGAGAGAAGATTGAGACTAAATTGGAAATTTCGAGTAGACCTGAGAAAGTTGAAATGAGAAAGACGAAAATCTACGAAGTGGTTAAAGCTACATCTGGTATTAAAAGGAAAAAAGAGGAGATTTTGAATTTTGCATCCAAGTTGGATTCGGATGATGGATCTAAACGAAGAAAAACCATAACGAGTGCAAAAGACAAATCGTTAGAAGATGTTGTATTTCTGTGGTTTAGTCAGAGGAGTAGTTTAGGTTAATCAGGACCCTTGCTGTGTGAAAAAGGCTTATTTTAACGAACAGTTAGGAAGTCTTACTGACGAATGTAATGTTACTCGTCACGAATGTAACGAGTCTGATGCTGCGGAATGGTTGGAAATTGACAAAAATGATCTGGGCTATGAGATCCTCAATGACAATGAAAAAATGATCAAAATAGTAGTGAAAGTGAAGAAGATCCTGCAGATGACAATTGTCATAACATTGTTCCTTCCCAGACTGGAGCGTTCATTGTGTTGGAAACAGCAATATCTTGGTTCGAAGCACAACTGGAATGCAATAAAGTTCAGCTTTTACCATTAAAATGAATGAAGGACAAAAATTTGTGATTTTTAAAATAAATTTTAAATTAAGTAGTGTGTAAGAGTTTCTTTTATAGCAGTATGTTATTGTATGTTTATTTGAGCGATTGTGATAGTTTTTAGACCTATAAATGAAATTTCTTTGGTTATGTTCGAAAATCCGAACTACTTATGGTCTCAATTAGTTCGGATTTTGGATAACTATATACCATAATTTAAGACGGAGTAATAACTAAAAATAGACCCAACACTAACGCTGGAGCTAAATACTGGACCTAGAACGAAAAAAAGTGTCGTGGAGTTTTGCAAAAAACTAAACTTAAAGGACTCATTCTATATGCTAGCTGGCTCATGGAATTTATTCACTGTTGAAGATTTAAGAAAAGCATAGCATAAGATTTGGCCTGAAAACCAAGAAGAAATTGGAAAAGCGAATAATGAAAATAAAGCTGAAATGCTTGAAAATGTAAAGAAGTGGCAAAACTATGCCAGTTAGTAGACAAAACGACCTAATTGTAAGACAAAGAAAGAGCCGAGAACGAACCAAAGCTGTTTTTATAACCGCTTTATGGTTTTAAATATCAATACGAAATTTCATCGATTTCCATTTTATTAATTCAATATATTCTTTTTTTATCAGTTTGGATTTATTAATTTGCACACGTCATGTTCGCGAAAAGCGAATATCGGTAACTGAAATGGGGGCTAAATCCGATTTCCTGGTCGAAGTATAACGGCCATCGCAATAAACAATTTAGGTGCTTATTTAGTATTTATAAACGTCGTTGTTGAGACGAAATCAACCCAACCAGAAAGTAGTTTATTTCAATTTAAACCTGAAAATGTATTTTCACTTTACCAAGAATTATTGTAACACGTCACATTCATTCGGAAAATTGCACCAAATTCGTTATAGTTTAAATTTTGCACCAATTTTAATAGTAACTTGATTTATTCATCATCGGCAAAAATTCAACATTTTAATAAAACATAGGGTTATAACTCAAAAATCAAAGATGGTAGAAAGATTCTTTTTTAAACAAAAATATTTAAAATCATCCTAAGAACGCATATCATTAATAATATTTTCAAATTATTCATTATTTCCAACCCGAGATTCAAAAATGCCGAAAAACTAAAATTCAACGTTTCAATACACTATAGGCATATATCTCAAAAAGTAAAATTGGTAGAAAGGATCTTTTTAGACAAAAAACTTTTTAAATCATCCCAATAATGCATATCATTAATAATATTTGCAAATTATTTATTATTTCCAATCCAAGCTTAAAAAATGCTGAAAAAACCAAAAATTCAACATTTCAATAAAACATAGGGATATATCTCAAAAATAAAAAATGATAGAAAGGTTGTTTTTAGAGGAAAAATATTTGAAATCATCCTAAGAATACATATCATTAATAATATTTGCAAATTATTCATTATTTCTAACCCAAGATTTAATAATTGTGAAAAACCCCAAAATTCTACATTTCAATACAACATAGGGTTATAACTCAAAAATCAAAGATGGTAGAAAGATTCTTTTTTAAACAAAAATATTTAAAATCATCCTAAGAACGCATATCATTAATAATATTTTCAAATTATTCATTATTTCCAACCCGAGATTCAAAAATGCCGAAAAACTAAAATTCAACGTTTCAATACACTATAGGCATATATCTCAAAAAGTAAAATTGGTAGAAAGGATCTTTTTAGACAAAAAACTTTTTAAATCATCCCAATAATGCATATCATTAATAATATTTGCAAATTATTTATTATTTCCAATCCAAGCTTAAAAAATGCTGAAAAAACCAAAAATTCAACATTTCAATAAAACATAGGGATATATCTCAAAAATAAAAAATGATAGAAAGGTTGTTTTTAGAGGAAAAATATTTGAAATCATCCTAAGAATACATATCATTAATAATATTTGCAAATTATTCATTATTTCTAACCCAAGATTTAATAATTGTGAAAAACCCCAAAATTCTACATTTCAATACAACATAGGGTTATAACTCAAAAATCAAAGATGGTAGAAAGATTCTTTTTTAAACAAAAATATTTAAAATCATCCTAAGAACGCATATCATTAATAATATTTTCAAATTATTCATTATTTCCAACCCGAGATTCAAAAATGCCGAAAAACTAAAATTCAACGTTTCAATACACTATAGGCATATATCTCAAAAAGTAAAATTGGTAGAAAGGATCTTTTTAGACAAAAAACTTTTTAAATCATCCCAATAATGCATATCATTAATAATATTTGCAAATTATTTATTATTTCCAATCCAAGCTTAAAAAATGCTGAAAAAACCAAAAATTCAACATTTCAATAAAACATAGGGATATATCTCAAAAATAAAAAATGATAGAAAGGTTGTTTTTAGAGGAAAAATATTTGAAATCATCCTAAGAATACATATCATTAATAATATTTGCAAATTATTCATTATTTCCCACCCAAGATTAAATAATTGTGAAAAACCCCAAAATTCAACACTTCAATAAAACATAGGGATATATCTTAAAAATAAAAAATGATAGAAAGGTTGTTTTTAGAGGAAAAATATTTGAAATCATGCTAAGAATACATATCATTAATAATATTTGCAAGTTATTCATTATTTCCAACCCAAGATTCAATAATTGTGAAAAACCCCAAAATTCAACATTTCAATAAAACATAGGGTTATAACTCAAAAATTAAAGATGGTAGAAAGATTCTTTTTTAAACAAAAATATTTAAAATCATCCTAAGAACGCATATCATTAATAATATTTTCAAATTATTCATTATTTTCAACCCGAGATTCAAAAATGCCTAAAAACTCTAAAATTCAACGTTTCAATACACTATAGGGATATATCCCAGAAAGTAAAATTGGTAGAAAGGATCTTTTTAGACAAAAAACTTTTTAAATCATCCCAATAATGCATATCATTAATAATATTTGCAAATTATTTATTATTTCCAATCCAAGCTTCAAAAATGCTGAAAAACCCCAAAATTTTACATTTCAATAAAACATAGGGATATATCTCAAAAATAAAAAATGATAGAAAGGTTGTTTTTAGAGGAAAAATATTTGAAATCATCCTAAGAATACATATCATTAATAATATTTGCAAATTATTCATTATTTCCAATCCAAGATTCAATAATTGTGAAAAACCCCAAAATTCAACATTTCAATAAAACATAGGGTTATAACTCAAAAATCAAAGATGGTAGGAAGATTCTTTTAAACAAAAATATTTAAAATCATCCTAAGAACGCATATCATTAATGATATTTTCAAATTATTCATTATTTCCAACCCGAGATTCAAAAATGCCGAAAAACTCTAAAACTCAACGTTTCAATACACTATAATGATATATCTCAAAAAGTAAAATTGGTAAAAGGATCTTTTTAGACAAAAAACTTTTTAAATCATCCCAATAATGCATATCATTAATAATATTTGCAAATTATTTATTATTTCCAATCTAAGCTTCAAAAATGCTGAAAACCCCCAAAATTCAACATTTCAATAAAACATAGGGATATATCTTAAAAATAAAAAATGATAGAAAGGTTGCTTTTAGAGGAAAAATATTTGGAATTATGCTAAGAATACATATCATTAATAATATTTGCAAGTTATTCATTATTTCCAACCCAAGATTCAATAATTGTGAAAAACCCCAAAATTCAACATTTCAATAAAACATAGGGTTATAACTCAAAAATCAAAGATGGTAGAAAGGTTCTTTTTTAAACAAAAATATTTAAAATCATCCTAAGAACGCATATCATTAATAATATTTTCAAATTATTCATTATTTCCAACCCGAGATTCAAAAATGCCGAAAAACTCTAAAATTCAACGTTTCAATATACTATAGGGATATATCTCAAAAAGTAAAATTGGTAGAAAGGATCTTCTTCGACAAAAAACTTTTTAAATCATCCCAATAATGCATATCATTAATAATATTTGCAAATTATTCATTATTTCCAATCCAAGCTTCAAAAATGCTGAAAAACCTCAAAATTCAACATTTCAATAAAACATAGGATTATATCTTAAAAATAAAAAATGATAGAAAGGTTGCTTTTAGAGGAAAAATATTTGAAATCATCCTAAGAATACATATCATTAATAATACTTGCAAATTATTCATTATCTCCAACCCGAGATTCAAAAATGCCGAAAAACTCTAAAATTCAACGTTTCAATACACTATAGAGATATATCTCAAAAAGTAAAATTGGTAGAAAGGATCTTTTTAGACAAAAAACTTTTTAAATCATCTCAATAATGCATATCATTAATAATATTTGCAAATTATTTATTATTTCCAACCCAAGTTTAAAAAAAACTGAAATACCCCAAAATTCAACATTTCAATAAAACATAGGGATATATCTTAAAAATAAAAAATGATAGAAAGGTTGCTTTTAGAGGAAAAATATTTGAAATCATCCTAAGAATACATATCATTAATAATATTTGCAAATTATTCATTATTTCCAACCCAAGATTCAATAATTGTGAAACAGCCCAAAATTCAACATTTCAATAAAACAGGGTATAACTCAAAAATCAAAGATGGTAGAATGATTCTTTTTTAAACAAAAATATTTAAAATCATCCTAAGAATGCATATCATTAATAATATTTTCAAATTATTCATTATTTCCAACCCGAGATTCAAAAATGCCGAAAAACTCTAAAATTCAACGTTTCAATACACTATAGGGATATATCTCAAAAAGTAAAATTGGTAGAAAGGATCTTTTTAGACAAAAAACTTTTTAAATCATCCCAATAATACATATCATTAATAATATTTGCAAATTATTTATTATTTCCAATCCAAGCTTCAAAAATGCTGAAAAACCCCAAAATTCAACATTTCAATAAAACATAGGGATATATCTTAAAAATAAAAAATGATAGAAAGGTTGCTTTTAGAGGAAAAATATTTGAAATCATCCTAAGAATACATATCATTAATAATATTTGCAAATTATTCATTATTTCCAACCCAAGATTCAATAATTGTGAAAAAGCCCAAAATTCAACATTTCAATAAAACAGGGTATAACTCAAAAATCAAAGATGGTAGAATGATTCTTTTTTAAACAAAAATATTTAAAATCATCCTAAGAACGCATATCATTAATAATATTTTCAAATTATTCATTATTTCCAACCCGAGGTTTAAAAATGCCGAAAAACTCTAAAATTCAACGTTTCAATACACTATAGGGATCTATCTCAAAAAGTAAAATTGGTAGAAAGGATCTTTTTAGACAAAAAACTTTTTAAATCATCCCAATAATGCATATCATTAATAATATTGGCAAATTATTTATTATTTCCAATCCAAGCTTCAAAAATGCTGAAAAACCCCAAAATTCAACATTTCAATAAAACATAGGGATATATCTTAAAAATAAAAAATGATAGAAAGGTTGCTTTTAGAGGAAAAATATTTGGAATCATCCTAAGAATACATATCATTAATAATATTTGCAAATTATTTATTATTTCCAATCCAAGCTTCAAAAATGCTGAAAAACTCCAAAATTCAACATTTCAATAAAACAAAGGGATATATTTTAAAAATAAAAAATGATAGAAAGGTTGTTTTTAGAGGAAAAATATTTGAAATCATGCTAAGAATACATATCATTAATAATATTTGCAAGTTATGCATTATTTCCAACCCAAGATTCAATAGATTTGAAAAACCCCAAAATTCAACATTTCAATAAAACAGGGTAATAACTCAAAAATCAATGATGGTAGAAAGATTCTTTTTTAAACAAAAATATTTAAAATCATCCTAAGAACGCATATCATTATTAATATTTTCAAATTATTCATTATTTCCAACCCGAGATTCAAAAATGCCGAAAAACTCTATAATTCAACGTTTCAATACACTATAGGGATATATCTCAAAAAGTAAAATTGGTAGAAAGGATCTTTTTAGATAAAAAACTTTTTATATCATCCCAATAATGCATATCATTAATAATATTTGCAAATTATTTATTATTTCCAACCCAAGCTTCAAGAATGCTGAAAAACCCCAAAATTCAACATTTCAATAAAACATAGGGATATATCTTAAAAATAAAAAATGAAAGAAAGGTTGTTTTTAGAGGAAAAATATTTGAAATCATCATAAGTATACATATCATTAATAATATTTGCAAATTATTCATTATTTCCAACCCAAGATTTAATAATTGTGAAAAACCCCAGAATTCAACACTTCAATAAAACATAGGGTTATAACTCAAAAATCAAAGATGGTAGAATGATTCTGTTTTAAACAAAAATATTTAAAATCATCCTAAGAACGCATATCATTAATAACATTTTCAAATTATTCATTATTTCCAACCCGAGATTCAAATATGCCGAAAAACTCTAAAATTCAACGTTTCTATACACTATAGGGATATATCTCAAAAAGTAAAATTGGTAGAAAAGATCTTTTTAGACAAAAAACTTTTTAAATCATCCCAGTAATGCATATCATTAATAATATTTGCAAATTATTTATTATTTCCAATCTAAGCTTCAAAAATGCTGAAAAACCCCAAAATTCAACATTTCAATAAAACATAGGGATATATCTTAAAAATAAAAAATGATAGAAAGGTTGTTTTTAGAGGAAAAATATTTGAAATCATCCTGAGAATACATATCATTAATAATATTTGCAAATTATTCATTATTTCCAACCCAAGATTTAATAATTGTGAAAAAACCCAAAATTCAACATTTCAATAAAACATAGGGTTATAACTTAAAAATCAAAGATGGTAGAATGATTCTTTTTTAAACAAAAATATTTAAAATCATCCTAAGAACGCATATCATTAATAATATTTTCAAATTATTCATTATTTCCAACCCGAAATTCAAAAATGCCGAAAAACTCTAAAATTCGACGTTTCAATATACTATAGGGATATATCTCAAAAAGTAAAAGTGGTAGAAAGGATCTTTTTAGACAAAAAACTTTTTAAATCATCCCAATAATGCATATCATTAATAATATTTGCAAATTATTTATTATTTCCAATCCAAGCTTCAAAAATGCTGAAAAACCCCAAAATTCAACATTTCAATAAAACATAGGGATATATTTTAAAAATAAAAAATGATAGAAAGGTTGCTTTTAGAGGAAAAATATTTGAAATCATGCTAAGAATACATATCATTAATAATATTTGCAAGTTATTCATTATTTCCAACCCAAGATTCAATAATTGTGAAAAACCCCAAAATTCAACATTTCAATAAAACAGGGTTATAACTCAAAAATCAAAGATGGTAGAAAGCTTCAGTTTAAACAAAAATATTTAAAATCATCCTAAGAACGCATATCATTAATAATATTTTCAAATTATTCATTATTTCCAACCCAAGATTTAATAATTGTGAAAAACCCCAAAATTCTACATTTCAATACAACATAGGGTTATAACTTAAAAATCAAAGATGGTAGAAAGCTTCATTTTAAACAAAAATATTTAAAATCATCCTAAGAACGCATATCATTAATAATATTTTCAAATTATTCATTATTTCCAACCCAAGATTCAAAAATGCCGAAAAACTCTAAAATTCAACGTTTCAATACACTATAGGGATATATCTCAGAAAGTTAAATTGGTAGAAAGGATCTTTTTAGACAAAAAACTTTTTAAATCATCCCAATAATGCATATCATTAATAATATTTGCAAATTATTTATTATTTCCAATCCAAGCTTCAAAAATGCTGAAAAACCCCAAAATTCAACATTTCAATAAAACATAGGGATATATCTAAAAAATAAAAAATGATAGAAAGGTTGCTTTTAGAGGAAAAATATTTGAAATCATCCTAAGAATACATATCATTAATAATATTTGCAAATTATTCATTATTTCTAACCCAAGATTTAATAATTGTGAAAAACCCCAAAATTCTACATTTCAATAAAACATAGGGTTATAACTCAAAAATCAAAGATGGTAGAAAGGTTCTTTTTAAACAAAAATATTTAAAATCATCCTAAGAACGCATATCATTAATAATATTTTCAAATTATTCATTATTTCCAACCCGAAATTCAAAAATGCCGAAAAACTCTAAAATTCGACGTTTCAATATACTATAGGGATATATCTCAAAAAGTAAAATTGGTAGAAAGGATCTTTTTAGACAAAAAACTTTTTAAATCATCCCAATAATGCATATCATTAATAATATTTGCAAATTATTTATTATTTCCAATCCAAGCTTCAAAAATGCTGAAAAAACCCAAAATTCAACATTTCAATAAAACATAGGGATATATCTCAAAAATAAAAAATGATAGAAAGGTTGCTTTTAGAGGAAAAATATTTGAAATCATCCTAAGAATACATATCATTAATAATATTTGCAAATTATTCATTACTTCCAACCCAAGATTCAATAATTGTGAAAAAGCCCAAACTTCAACATTTCAATAAAACAGGGTTATAACTCAAAAATCAAAGATGGTAGAAAGATTCTTTTTTAAACAAAAATATTTAAAATCATCCTAGGAACGCATATCATTAATAATATTTTCAAATTATTCATTATTTCCAACCCGAGATTCAAAAATGCTGAAAAACTCTAAAATTCAACGTTTCAATACACTATAGGGATATATCTCAAGAAGTAAAATTGGTAGAAAGGATCTTTTTAGACAAAAAACTTTTTAAATCGTCCCAATAATGCATATCATTAATAATATTTGCAAATTATTTATTATTTCCAATCCAAGCTTCAAAAATGCTGAAAAACCCCAAAATTCAACATTTCAATAAAACATAGGATTATATCTTAAAAATAAAAAATGATAGAAAGGTTGCTTTTAGAGGAAAAATATTTGAAATCATCCTAAGAATACATATCATTAATAATATTTGCAAATTATTCATTATTTCTAACCCAAGATTCAATAATTGTGAAAATGCCCAAAATTCAACATTTCAATAAAACAGGGTTATAACTCAAAAATCAAAGATGGTAGAAAGGTTCTTTTTAAACAAAAATATTTAAAATCATCCTAAGAACGCATATCATTAATAATATTTTCAAATTATTCATTATTTCCAACCCGAGATTCAAAAATGCCGAAAAACTCTATAATTCAACGTTTCAATATACTATAGGGATATATCTCAAAAAGTAAAATTGGTAGAAAGGATCTTTTTAGACAAAAACTTTTTAAATCATCCCAATAATGCATATGATTAATAATATTTGCAAATTATTCATTATTTCCAATCCAAGCTTCAAAAATGCTGAAAAACCCCAAAATTCAATATTTCAATAAAACATAGGGATATATCTTAAAAATAAAAAATGATAGAAAGGTTGTTTTTAGAGGAAAAATATTTGAAATCATCCTAAGAATACATATCATTAATAATATTTGCAAATTATTCATTATTTCCAACCCAAGATTTAATAATTGTGAAAAACCCCAAAATTCTACATTTCAATACAACATAGGGTTATAACTCAAAAATCAAAGATGGTAGAAAGGTTCTTTTTAAACAAAAATATTTAAAATCATTATAAGAACGCATATCATTAATAATATTTTCAAATTATTCATTATTTCCAACCCGAGATTCAAAAATGCCGAAAAACTCTAAAATTCAAAGTTTCAATACACTATAGGGATATATCTCAAAAAGTAAAATTGGTAGAAAGGATCTTTTTAGACAAAAAACTTTTTAAATCATCCCAATAATGCATATCATTAATAATATTTGCAAATTATTTATTATTTCCAATTCAAGCTTCAAAAATGCTGAAAAACCCCAAAATTTTACATTTCAATAAAACATAGGGATATATCTCAAAAATAAAAAATGATAGAAAGGTTGTTTTTAGAGGAAAAATATTTGAAATCATCCTAAGAATACATATCATTAATAATATTTGCAAATTATTCATTATTTCCAACCCAAGATTTAATAATTGTGAAAAAACCCAAAATTCAACATTTCAATAAAACATAGGGTTATAACTTAAAAATCAAACATGGTAGAATGATTCTTTTTTAAACAAAAATATTTAAAATCATCCTAAGAACGCATATCATTAATAATATTTTCAAATTATTCATTATTTCCAACCCGAGATTCAAAAATGCCGAAAAGCTCTAAAATTCAACGTTTCAATACACTATAGGGATATATCTCAAAAAGTAAAATTGGTAGAAAGGATCTTTTTAGACAAAAAACTTTTTAAATCATCCCAATAATGCATATCATTAATAATATTTGCAAATTATTTATTATTTCCAATCCAAGCTTCAAAAATGCTGAAACACCCCAAAATTCAACATTTCAATAAAACAGGATTATATCTTAAAAATGAAAAATGATAGAAAGGTTGTTTTTAGAGGAAAAATATTTGAAATCATGCTAAGAATACATATCATTAATAATATTTGCAAGTTATTCATTATTTCCAACCCAAGATTCAATAGTTTTGAAAAACCCCAAAATTCAACATTTCAATAAAACAGGGTAATAACTCAAAAATCAATGATGGTAGAAAGATTCTTTTTTAAACAAAAATATTTTAAATCATCCTAAGAATACATATCATTAATAATATTTGCAAATTATTTATTATTTCCAATCAAAATGTATTCTAACTTTACCAAGAATTATTGTAACACGTCACGTTAATTCGAAAAACTGCACCAAATTCGTTATAGTTTAGGTCAGTTTTAAATTTTGCACGAAATTGATGCCAAATTAAAGCTGAAACGTTTATTTTTCATTTCATGTATAAAACGTATTGATTTGTATTACAAATATGTTTAGAAAATCATAAATTTATCTTGATTTAATATAAATGTTAAATGCATTATTTCTGATCATTATCAAACGATTTTTATATCAAATTAAAGCTGAAACATCATTTAGTATATAAAAGATTTTGTATTATATCATAGAAGTGTTACGAAAAAAAATCATGAAGTTATTTTGGTTTAAAAATGAAAGCTGAAACATTTAAATTTTATATGATGCATAAAACATGTTGAGTTGTGTCACAAACATTTTTAGAAAAAAAAACGTCAAACTAACATATTATTTTTTACTATATTATTTTTCATATTCAAAATTTTGCATGTCACAGTTGTAACTTATGTTCTGTATATGTTGTATTTCATTATATTTAATATTATCAAGTTTTATTAAAAAAACAAACCATATTATGACTTATTAAACCAAATAATGTCTAATATGTCATTAAAAACCGTAATAATTTTGCTAATTACAACCGAATTAACTCTTTCGCATCCACGACTTCACCCCTTATTTTGCTACCAACAACATGGACCATTACCTCTTGGTAACATCCTCGACACAAACATCCCAAGAAACAAAGGCATCTTCCTAATAGAAACATCCTGCCTTTCGAAACATTTCCAACAAATCACCTTAGAAAGAAGACAATTATGCGCATTGGAATCAGTTGCGAAGGCAAACCCCAACAAAAACATCTACATGGTTTTTGTGGCGAAAGCTCGTTTGCCCATTCAAGATACAAACCCCTCATCAAAAATGGTAATTGAACTTCAAAAATCTTACAAAAACATCAATTTTGTAAATTTAAATTACGTCGAGTATATCGAAAATACGCCGGTTCAAGATGTAGCAATGACCATTATCGAAAAATTA
Source organism: Onthophagus sagittarius (assembly GCA_036711965.1). Lineage (NCBI taxonomy): Eukaryota > Metazoa > Arthropoda > Insecta > Coleoptera > Scarabaeidae > Onthophagus > Onthophagus sagittarius. The sequence continues at coordinate 15,019,989 of JASERS010000010.1, read as the reverse complement.
ACGTTACACGCTTATTCTTACGCCGAAGATATCCTAAAATTGTTAACTTTGTGGAGGTTTGGCGGGATTACTTTAGATTTGGACGTTATCGTTTTGAAATCGTTACATAAGATGCCCAGAAACTTTCTCGGCGCTGAAAGCGATTCGAGAATTGGAAGTGCTGTTATGGGGTTTAGTTCTGAGGAGTTCGGCCACGAATACGTAACGAAAATGTTGGAGGAGTACTGGAAAACTTTTATTTTGAAATCGCGGGGCGGCTCGGATTTCACAACGAAAATAATTAAGATGATTTGCAAAGAAACGAATACATCCGCGATTGTCCAGCGTGGATGCGAGGCAATCAAAGTATATCCGAGGGAGGTTTTTTATCCGATCCCTTGGACGAATTGGACGCAACTTTTCGACGCGCGCGAAAATGAAAACGTTTGGAAATTAATTGAGAAAAGTTTCGTGGTGAATTTTTGGGGGAGTAGAAGCTTTTCGAAAAAGTTAAGGGTTAATTCGTTTGCGCCTTACGTTGATTTGGCAAGGTCGTTTTGCCCGAAAGTTTTTAATTTAATGAATGATTATTTATGATTTTTTTAAAATAAATTATTCAAAAAAAAAGAATAAAATAAAATGAATTTGCATTCCCTTTTAATGTAAAATAGCAGGTTTGACCACATCGAACAGAGTTTAATGGTAAAATCAAGAGTTATTTAGTAGAAGCTTTTCGAAAAAGTTAAGGGTTAATTCGTTTGCGCCTTACGTTGATTTGGCAAGGTCGTTTTGCCCGAAAGTTTTTAATTTAATGAATGATTATTTATGATTTTTTTAAAATAAATTATTCAAAAAAAAAGAATAAAATAAAATGAATTTGCATTCCCTTTTAATGTAAAATAGCAGGTTTGACCACATCGAACAGAGTTTAATGGTAAAATCAAGAGTTATTTAGTAGAAGCTTTTCGAAAAAGTTATGGGTTAATTCGTTTGCGCCTTACGTTGATTTGGCAAGGTCGTTTTGCCCGAAAGATTTCAATTTAATGAATGATTATTTATGATTTTTTTAAAATAAATTATTCAAAAAAAAAAGAATAAAATAAAATGAATTTGCATTCCCTTTTAATGTAAAATAGCAGATTTGACCACATCGAACAGAGTTTAATGGTAAAATCAAGAGTTATTTAGTAGAAGCTTTTCGAAAAAGTTATGGGTTAATTCGTTTGCGCCTTACGTTGATTTGGCAAGGTCGTTTTGCCCGAAAGTTTTTAATTTAATGAATGATTATTTATGATTTTTTTAAAATAAATTATTCAAAAAAAAAGAATAAAATAAAATGAATTTGCATTCCCTTTTAATGTAAAATAGCAGGTTTGACCACATCGAACAGAGTTTAATGGTAAAATCAAGAGTTATTTAGTAGAAGCTTTTCGAAAAAGTTATGGGTTAATTCGTTTGCGCCTTACGTTGATTTGGCAAGGTCGTTTTGCCCGAAAGTTTTTAATTTAATGAATGATTATTTATGATTTTTTTAAAATAAATTATTCAAAAAAAAAAAGAATAAAATAAAATGAATTTGCATTCCCTTTTAATGTAAAATAGCAGATTTGACCACATCGAACAGAGTTTAATGGTAAAATCAAGAGTTATTTAGTAGAAGCTTTTCGAAAAAGTTATGGGTTAATTCGTTTGCGCCTTACGTTGATTTGGCAAGGTCGTTTTGCCCGAAAGTTTTTAATTTAATGAATGATTATTTATGATTTTTTTAAAATAAATTATTCAAAAAAAAAGAATAAAATAAAATGAATTTGCATTCCCTTTTAATGTAAAATAGCAGATTTGACCACATCGAACAGAGTTTAATGGTAAAATCAAGAGTTATTTAGTAGAAGCTTTTCGAAAAAGTTATGGGTTAATTCGTTTGCGCCTTACGTTGATTTGGCAAGGTCGTTTTGCCCGAAAGTTTTTAATTTAATGAATGATTATTTATGATTTTTTTAAAATAAATTATTCAAAAAAAAAGAATAAAATAAAATGAATTTGCATTCCCTTTTAATGTAAAATAGCAGATTTGACCACATCGAACAGAGTTTAATGGTAAAATCAAGAGTTATTTAGTAGAAGCTTTTCGAAAAAGTTATGGGTTAATTCGTTTGCGCCTTACGTTGATTTGGCAAGGTCGTTTTGCCCGAAAGTTTTTAATTTAATGAATGATTATTTATGATTTTTTTAAAATAAATTATTCAAAAAAAAAGAATAAAATAAAATGAATTTGCATTCCCTTTTAATGTAAAATAGCAGATTTGACCACATCGAACAGAGTTTAATGGTAAAATCAAGAGTTATTTAGTAGAAGCTTTTCGAAAAAGTTATGGGTTAATTCGTTTGCGCCTTACGTTGATTTGGCAAGGTCGTTTTGCCCGAAAGTTTTTAATTTAATGAATGATTATTTATGATTTTTTTAAAATAAATTATTCAAAAAAAAAAGAATAAAATAAAATGAATTTGCATTCCCTTTTAATGTAAAATAGCAGATTTGACCACATCGAACAGAGTTTAATGGTAAAATCAAGAGTTATTTAGTAGAAGCTTTTCGAAAAAGTTATGGGTTAATTCGTTTGCGCCTTACGTTGATTTGGCAAGGTCGTTTTGCCCGAAAGTTTTTAATTTAATGAATGATTATTTATGATTTTTTTAAAATAAATTATTCAAAAAAAAAGAATAAAATAAAATGAATTTGCATTCCCTTTTAATGTAAAATAGCAGGTTTGACCACATCGAACAGAGTTTAATGGTAAAATCAAGAGTTATTTAGTAGAAGCTTTTCGAAAAAGTTATGGGTTAATTCGTTTGCGCCTTACGTTGATTTGGCAAGGTCGTTTTGCCCGAAAGATTTCAATTTAATGAATGATTATTTATGATTTTTTTAAAATAAATTATTCAAAAAAAAAAGAATAAAATAAAATGAATTTGCATTCCCTTTTAATGTAAAATAGCAGATTTGACCACATCGAACAGAGTTTAATGGTAAAATCAAGAGTTATTTAGTAGAAGCTTTTCGAAAAAGTTATGGGTTAATTCGTTTGCGCCTTACGTTGATTTGGCAAGGTCGTTTTGCCCGAAAGTTTTCAATTTAATGAATGATTATTTATGATTTTTTTAAAATAAATTATTCAAAAAAAAAGAATAAAATAAAATGAATTTGCATTCCCTTTTAATATAAAATAGCAGGTTTGACCACATCGAACAGAGTTTAATGGTAAAATCAAGAGTTATTTAGTAGAAGCTTTTCGAATAAGTTATGGGTTAATTCGTTTGCGCCTTACGTTGATTTGGCAAGGTCGTTTTGCCCGAAAGTTTTCAATTTAATGAATGATTATTTATGATTTTTTTAAAATAAATTATTCAAAAAAAAAGAATAAAATAAAATGAATTTGCATTCCCTTTTAATGTAAAATAGCAGGTTTGACCACATCGAACAGAGTTTAATGGTAAAATCAAGAGTTATTTAGTAGAAGCTTTTCGAAAAAGTTAAGGGTTAATTTGTTTGCGCCTTACGTTGATTTGGCAAGGTCGTTTTGCCCGAAAGATTTCAATTTAATGAATGATTATTTATGATTTTTTTAAAATAAATTATTCAAAAAAAAAGAATAAAATAAAATGAATTTGCATTCCCTTTTAATGTAAAATAGCAGATTTGACCACATCGAACAGAGTTTAATGGTAAAATCAAGAGTTATTTAGTAGAAGCTTTTCGAAAAAGTTAAGGGTTAATTCGTTTGCGCCTTACGTTGATTTGGCAAGGTCGTTTTGCCCGAAAGTTTTCAATTTAATGAATGATTATTTATGATTTTTTTAAAATAAATTATTCAAAAAAAAAGAATAAAATAAAATGAATTTGCATTCCCTTTTAATGTAAAATAGCAGGTTTGACCACATCGAACAGAGTTTAATGGTAAAATCAAGAGTTATTTAGTAGAAGCTTTTCGAAAAAGTTAAGGGTTAATTCGTTTGCGCCTTACGTTGATTTGGCAAGGTCGTTTTGCCCGAAAGATTTCAATTTAATGAATGATTATTTATGATTTTTTTAAAATAAATTATTCAAAAAAAAAAGAATAAAATAAAATGAATTTGCATTCCCTTTTAATGTAAAATAGCAGATTTGACCACATCGAACAGAGTTTAATGGTAAAATCAAGAGTTATTTAGTAGAAGCTTTTCGAGAAAGTTAAGGGTTAATTCGTTTGCGCCTTACGTTGATTTGGCAAGGTCGTTTTGCCCGAAAGTTTTCAATTTAATGAATGATTATTTATGATTTTTTTAAAATAAATTATTCAAAAAAAAAGAATAAAATAAAATGAATTTGCATTCCCTTTTAATGTAAAATAGCAGGTTTGACCACATCGAACAGAGTTTAATGGTAAAATCAAGAGTTATTTAGTAGAAGCTTTTCGAAAAAGTTAAGGGTTAATTCGTTTGCGCCTTACGTTGATTTGGCAAGGTCGTTTTGCCCGAAAGTTTTCAATTTAATGAATGATTATTTATGATTTTTTTAAAATAAATTATTCAAAAAAAAAGAATAAAATAAAATGAATTTGCATTCCCTTTTAATGTAAAATAGCAGGTTTGACCACATCGAACAGAGTTTAATGGTAAAATCAAGAGTTATTTAGTAGAAGCTTTTCGAAAAAGTTAAGGGTTAATTCGTTTGCGCCTTACGTTGATTTGGCAAGGTCGTTTTGCCCGAAAGTTTTCAATTTAATGAATGATTATTTATGATTTTTTTAAAATAAATTATTCAAAAAAAAAGAATAAAATAAAATGAATTTGCATTCCCTTTTAATGTAAAATTGCAGGTTTGACCACATCGAACAGAGTTTAATGGTAAAATCAAGAGTTATTTAGTAGAAGCTTTTCGAAAAAGTTATGGGTTAATTCGTTTGCGCCTTACGTTGATTTGGCAAGGTCGTTTTGCCCGAAAGTTTTTAATTTAATGAATGATTATTTATGATTTTTTTAAAATAAATTATTCAAAAAAAAAGAATAAAATAAAATGAATTTGCATTCCCTTTTAATGTAAAATAGCAGGTTTGACCACATCGAACAGAGTTTAATGGTAAAATCAAGAGTTATTTAGGGTTCCGGCTCGAAAAGCGATACGTTTCCCAACTCGACCTATACATCAAACGTCCACAAAACGTGAAAACGGTTTAAATATATTTATTATCTTCCCCCAACCCCATTCGTTTTCACGTCCAAATTAGCAATCCTCCCCGACCAATCATGCATGTATGTATGATCTCGCCCAAGAACACAACTTCCCAAGCAGAAGCGTGGGTATAAGTTATAATAATACGAACGCGAGGCGCCACTTTCGGGGGAAGCTTGGAAAACTGTTGAGGAGGGGGGGAGGTGCTGTCGAAACTTGAAGCGGTCTCCCCGCACCGAAATCCGCGACTTAGATAACAGCCAACTTCACACCGGTCTCGCGTCACTGCTAAGCTCCTGGATTATTCACAACTTTAAGCCGACGCGCTAACTCACTTTCCGCGAACGCGGCAACCGGGAAAAGGGGGTGCAAAGGGAGGAGGGGGATGAAATTTTGGGGAAGTAGGGATCTAACGTAATCAGTAGCTCGTTACCCACTTGGTATCGTCATAAGGAGGGTTATTTACATTTTAGGCAGAAAACATCAATAAAAAAAGAACGAATTAATGAATTAACAAAACACCAAAAAAGTTGGCTCTCGAAAGATAGTTGAGTGCTCCCACCCCCCACTTTCGTTCGGTGGAAATAAGGAATGGGGTTCAAGGGGAAGGGGTAAAGATGAGGAGCGCGGTGTAATATTTCCTACCCCCATACGTTCTTAATAACAGTCCGAGGTAATCCTTGGTTGATTGATGGAGGCGCCATGATCGCCACGTTTCTCCCCCTCCCACCCCTCTCAAGAACTTTTCCGCCACGACGAAAAGGGGGGATTATTACGCCTGGCTCTTCTTCGCAAAATAAATCGGCCGGCAATTTCGAACCGTTTAATTGAGGTGCTACTGTGGAAAGATATTTTTCAAAAAATCCCCGGGGTTATTAAAGAGTTTTTTTAATTTTTTTGTTTTTCTAGGACGAGCTGTGTTTAAATTATTTGCGAGAATTTAAATGAGACAACATCAAAAATGGTAGAAAGATACTTTTTAAAAGAAAAATATTTGAAATTATCCTAAGAATACATATCATTAATAAAACCCCAAAGTTCAATATTTCAATAAAACATAGGATTATATCTCAAAAATCAAAAATTGTAGAAATATTTTTTTAGACAAAAAATATTCGAAATCATCCTAAGAATTCATATCATTAATAATATTTGCGGGTTATTCATTATTTCCAACCAAAGATTCTAAACTGGTTAAAAGCGCCAAAATTCAACATTTCAATACAGCATAGGGTTATATCTCAAAAATCAAAAATGATAGAAAGATTTTTAAAAAAAGAAAATATTTGAAATCACCCCAAGAACACATATCATTAATAATATTTGTAAATTATTCACTATTTCCTACCCAAGATTCAAAAATTGCTATAAACCACAAAATTCAACATTTTAATACAATATAGGCTTAACTCTCAAAAATAAAAAACGGTAGAAAGATTGTTTTTATAAGAAACATATTTGAAATCATCCTAAGAATACATATCATTAAAAATATTTGCAAATTATTCATTATTTCCAACCCAAGATTCAATAATTTTGAAAAACCCCAAAATTCAACATTTCAATAAAACATAGGGTTATAACTTAAAAATCAAAGATGGTAGAAAGATTCTTTTTTAAACAAAAATATTTAAAATCATCCTAAGAACGCATATCATTAATAATATTTGCAAATTATCCACTATTTCCTACCCAAGATTCAAAAATTGCTATAAACCATAAAATTCAACATTTTAATACAATATAGCCTTAACTCTCAAAAATAAAAAATGGTAGAAAGATTGTTTTTATAAGAAACATATTTGAAATCATCCTAAGAATACATATCATTAAAAATATTTGCAAATTATTCATTATTTCCAACCCAAGATTCAATAATTTTGAAAAACCCCAAAATTCAACATTTCAATAAAACATAGGGTTATAACTTAAAAATCAAAGATGGTAGAAAGATTCTTTTTTAAACAAAAATATTTAAAATCATCCTAAGAACGCATATCATTAATAATATTTGCAAATTATTCATTATTTCCAACCCAAGATTCAACAATTACTAAAAACCCCAAAATTCAACATTTCAGTAAAACATAGGGTTATAACTCAAAAATCAAAGATGGTAGAAAGATTCTTTTTTAAACTAAAATATTTAAAATCATTCTAAGAACGCATATCATTAATAATATTTTCAAATTATTCATTATTTCCAACCCGAGATTCAAAAATGCCGAAAAACTAAAATTCAACATTTCAATACACTATAGGGATATATCTCAAAAAGTAAAATTGGTAGAAAGGATCTTTTTAGACAAAAAACTTTTTAAATCATCCCAATAATGCATATTATTAATAATATTTGCAAATTATTTATTATTTCCAATCTAAGCTTCAAAAATGCTGAAAAACCCCAAAATTCAACATTTCAATAAAACATAGGGATATATCTTAAAAATAAAAAATGATAGAAAGGTTGTCTTTAGAGGAAAAATATTTGAAATCATCCTAAGAGTACATATCATTAATAATGTTTGCAAATTACTTATTGTTTCCAATCCAAGCTTCAAAAATGCTGAAAACCCCCAAAATTCTACATTTCAATAAAACATAGGGTTATAACTCAAAAATCAAAGATGGTAGAAAGATTCTTTTTTAAACAAAAATATTTAAAATCATCCTAAGAACGCATATCATTAATAATATTTTCAAATTATTCATTATTTCCAACCCGAGATTCAAAAATGCCGAAAAACTAAAATTCGACGTTTCAATACACTATAGGGATATATCCCGAAAAGTAAAATTGGTAGAAAGGATCTTTTTAGACAAAAAACTTTTTAAATCATCCCAATAATGCATATCATTAATAATATTTGCAAATTATTTATTATTTCCAATCCAAGATTCAAAAATGCTGAAAAACCCCAAAATTCAACATTTCAATAAAACATAGGGATATATCGTAAAAATAAAAAATGATAGAAAGGTTGTTTTTAGAGGAAAAAGATTTGAAATCATCCTAAGAATACATATCATTAATAATATTTGCAAATCATTCATTATTTCCAACCCAAGGTTCAATAATTGTGAAAAACCCCAAAATTCAACATTTCGATAAAACATAGGGTTATAACTCAAAAATCATAGATGGTAGAAAGATTCGTTTTTAAACTAAAATATTTAAAATCATCCTAAGAACGCATATCATTAATAATATTTTCAAATTATTCATTATTTCCAACCCGAGATTCGAAAAATGCCGAAAAACTCTAAAATTTAACGTTTCAATACACTATAGGGATATATCTCAAAAAGTAAAATTGGTAGAAAGGATCTTTTTAGACAAAAAACTTTTTTAATCATCCCAATAATGCATATCATTAATAGTATTTGCAAATTATTTATTATTTCCAATCCAAGCTTCAAAAATGCTGAAAGACCCCAAAATTCAACATTTCAATAAAACATAGGGATATATCTTAAAAATAAAATTGATACAAAGGTTGTTTTTAGAGGAAAAATATTTGAAATCATCCTAAGAATACATATCATTAATATTATTTGCAAATTATTCATTATTTAAAACCCAAGATTCAATAATTGTGGAAAACCCCAAAATTCAACATTTCAATAAAACATAGGGTTATAACTCAAAAATCAAAGATGGTAGAGAGATTCTTTTTTAAACAAAAATATTTAAAATCATCCTAAGAACGCATATCATTAATAATATTTTCAAATTATTCATTATTTCCAACCCGAGATTAAAAAATGCCGAAAAACTCTAAAATTCAACGTTTCAATACACTATAGGGATGTATCTCAAAAAGTAAAATTGGTAGACAGGATCTTTTTAACCAAAAAACTTTTTAAATCATCCCAATAATGCATATCATTAATAATATTTGCAAATTATTTATTATTTTCAATCCAAGCTTCAAAAATGCTGAAAAACCCCAAAATTCAACATTTCAATAAAACATAGGGATATATCTTAAAAATAAAAAATGATAGAAAGGTTGTTTTTAGAGGAAAAATATTTGAAATCATCCTAAGAGTACATGTCACTAATAATGTTTGTAAATTATTTATTGTTTCCAATCCAAGCTTCAAAAATGTTGAAAAACCCCAAAATTCTACATTTCAATAAAACATAGGGTTATAACTCAAAAATCAAAGATGGTAGAAAGATTCTTTTTTAAACTAAAATATTTAAAATCATCCTAACAACGCATATCATTAATAATGTTTTCAAATTATTCATTATTTCCAACCCGAGATTCAAAAATGCCGAAAAGCTCTAAAATTCAACGTTTCAATACACTATAGGGATATATCTCAAAAAGTAAAATTGGTAGAAAGGATCTTTTTAGACAAAAAACTTCTTAAATCATCCCAATAATGCATATCATTAATAATATTTGCAGATTATTTATTATTTCCAACCCAAGCTTCAAAAATGCTGAAAACCCCAAAATTCAACATTTCAATAAAACATAGGGATATATCTTTAAAATAAAAAATGATAGAAAGGTTGTTTTTAGACAAAAAACTTTTTAAATCATCCCAATAATGCATATCATTAATAATATTTGCAAATTATTCATTATTTCTGACCCAAGATTCAACAATTGCTAAAAACCCCAAAATTCAACATTTCAATAAAACATAGGGATATATCTTAAAAATAGAAATTGATAGAAAGGTTGTTTTTAGAGGAAAAATATTTGAAATCATCCTAAGAGTACATATCATTAATAATGTTTGCAAATTATTTATTGTTTCCAATCCAAGCTTCAAAAATGCTGAAAAACCCCAAAATTCTACATTTCAATAAAACATAGGGTTATAACTCAAAAATCAAAGATGGTAGAAGGATTCTTTTTTAAACAAAAATATTTAAAATCAGCCTAAGAACGTATATCATTAATAATATTTTCAAATTATTCATTATTTCCAACCCGAGATTCGAAAAATGCCGAAAAACTCTAAAATTTAACGTTTAAATACACTATAGGGATATATCTCAAAAAGTAAAATTGGTAGAAAGGATCTATTTAGACAAAAAACTTTTTAAATCATCCTAATAATGCATATCATTAATAATATTTGCAAATTATTAATTATTTCCAATCCAAGCTTCAAAAATGCTGAAAAAACCCAAAATTCAACATTTCAATAAAACATAGGGATATATCTTAAAAATAAAAAATGATAGAAAGGTTGTCTTTGGAGGAAAAATATTTGAAATCCTTCTAAGAATATATATCATAAATAATATTTACAGATTAATCATTATTTCAAATCCAAGATTAGAGAATGGTGAAAAACCCCAAAATTCAACATTTCAATACAACAATACTTTTTATGTCATTCCAAGAATGCATGTTATTAAAAATATTTGCGTATTATTCATTATTTCTAGCATAAGATAAAAAAAAACTGTTAAAAACTGAAAATTGTCATTTCCAATTCAATGTAGGGTTATATCTCAAAAAATAAAAATCATACAAAGATCCGTTTGAGATAAAAACTTTTAAAATCATCCAAATAATGGATATTATTAATAATATTTCTACATCATTTATTGATTTCAGCTTAAGATGCAAGAAAGCAGTTAAAAATCGGAAATTGTCGTTTTAGATACAATGTAAGGTTGTATCTCAAAAATTAAAAATTATAAAAAGAATCTTTTCAAAGTATCATTAGTAATATTCATGTCCTTAAAATTTATACTGATGGCTGGTGGTTCAACCAGACGGGACGGAGCTGGAGTCGTCTTGTTCGATCTCCGACTCAACGTATCTAATCCTCTAAACTTTATCTTTAATCATCATACAACTTACCGCCGATGTTATTGTCAAATCCAGCTTGGAAGTTAATACTTTTTCAATTTATACTGACAGCAGTCAAGCTATACGCTGAGTAGAATAACAACTACCTCAGGGTTTGATATGGGTTGTCATCTTACATTGGAGACATACTCTACAAATTGTAACTCGTTACAATTTATAGAGCACGTAATGAGAATTTTTCTACTTCTAGGACTGGTGTTAATACTAAAGCTAGGTTGGAGGTCTAGTGGTCGCGAGATGTAGTGTTGTACATCTTGGATAAATACCCCTTGTATATAACCAGGGTATATTTGCTTAAAAATAAACACCCAGGTATTTAAAACACTGGTAATAATAAAAATAAATAATATAAAAATAAGTAATACTAGTTCAATATCCCATCACTAGATTATACCATTATTTCAACCTCTCAATGTTAGATGGCTACTTATTTTTATGCCATAGTTACATCATAGGTGAATGAAGAAAGTGGTTCAGGTATCCCAACCCGAATCTAGGAACCCCAAAATATTCTATTTCTATTAAAAGTTTTATTTTCAATTCAGAAAAGTCAAAAAAGTGTCTCTTCATTCCTTCTAAAATTAATGTGTCATCTTAGATAAATAGAGTAGCTAATTTTTATTTTTTTTTTGTATACCAACTTTTTTGTATTCAACTCAAACTAATTTTAGTAAATTATCAAGAAAACGAGGCGATAGTTAGCCGTTAATTGGACCCGATTTCTGGTGTAATCACTTTTTCCCGAGCTGCAATTTCGACAATCTCAGTGTCCCGAGGTTGGATTAAAGCCAGGAACGTTAAAGCTCGATTTACACTGGGTAATAACCATTTTGACTCGAAATTTACAACTTATACTTCCCCTCGTAGACAAAAAAACTATATCGCGGCAATTATTTTAATTTTATCCTAAAAAATGGGAACAGAAAAAATTTTAGCACATCAAAAATTTTATCTACATTGAGATATCTATTTCCTGTGAATCGTCGGAGCGAGAAATAAAAAAATATATAAAAATCTAATAAAGATAATGATGCTCTAAATATCCTTCGTATCCGTTTCCGGTCGAAAAATATGATACAGTGGGTAGGAAAAAAACAATAAAACAAAAACAAGCAGAAAGGCGGTAAAGAGCCGTCTGAAAGCTTCTGGCTATCAGTTATTCGCACGTTAGAGCGGAGTTTCAAGGATCAAGATGGCTGGGTTTGTGGTCTTTCTAGTGCTGACGTCGACCGTCTTGAGGTCGCTGGAAACGGCCGAGACTGTAAGTTAATCTATCACACGAGTCGTTCAGTTCCAGTTTAATAAAGACTTGGCGGTTACGAAACCCTCATTAATTTTCTTGCCGTTCTAAATGACAAAATTATTCGAGAAATTTAACAAATGAAAAAGTAGTCGTTTTAATTTAACAAAAGAAGAGGAGCAAGTCGTCTTTTATTAAACTTCATAAAAAAAATTGAGTTTTAAATATTTTTTTTAGAAAATTTGAACTAAATTAAAACTAACACTAGAATTATTGCTGAGAGTAATACTAGATCTGTAATTAGAAGCTTTCGAGGTTCGAGGTGAGTTACTTCGAACCAGTTTATGAAGGCATCCAAAATGTTAAGCTGTTTGTCTTTGAAGGATCGGTATACCAGTCCAATCATCCTTCCTTTTAAATATGAGCTTATACGGCTGGTCGAAGTTGTATTCTATTGGAGTAGGATCCATTTTAATTCCAATCAAGTGATTTAGAGTAAAATCCATTAGGATATGAAGGTGTGGTCTGTTATGTTAAGACATGATCTATTATGTGATTTGTTTTTGGCTACCAATGGGCCATTCGTGGTTTCAAACCCCAATTCTTTCTGAGTGTGGTCTCATATGACCATCAACAAATAAAATTATTATTTTTTATATCAAAATATTTAAATAGCTGTTGACGTGTTCAAGTTTTTATTAATGCCTTGTTTATATAATTTACACTTAATTGTTTTCATTTTTTGTTTTATACTGCCATTAACAGGCGAGTTCTAGCACAAAAAGCAATTATTCAAGCTTAAAATCATGTAAAATAATGATGAACATTAAAGGTTAAAACAACAGATTTTTACAAAAACGAATTTTGAATTTAATAAATCTTTATGAACAAAAAGTTTTTGGTTATTATGTAAGGTGGATTGAACTGGTTTAATAACTTGATAACCTTAAACTTGATAAAAATGGGTCAGGTTTCATTATTGGTCCAGTATAAATGAAAAATTCTCCAGGTAATCTGAGTAGCTGACCATATACCAGTTTAGCGGAGGAGCAACCTAAGTCCTCCTTCAGAGATGATCTGAGATCAAGTAAAATTGAAGCGTCCAATGTAAAAACCAGCCAAGAACATTTTTCGCATTAATTTATATAACTACGCTGTCGTGTCCATTGAGGTCTGTCGCATCTTCCTGTGCAATAACTGGCTCTGAATGCGCATAATACGTACTACAACTGCGCATTGGTGGTTGTCTATGATATTATTAGGCTGTGCAATAACCGGTCAAGCAATGGACATGGCTGGTTCTTGCACGGTACTTTAAGGCGGCTTATGTCACGCGTGGTTGTGACTCAGAATAAGTGCGGTTCCCGGTTAATGTAGTTTTTTGGCATTAAATTGAAGTTTCATCGTGAATCATGCTATCTGAGGATGAAAGTGATCTCCAAGAACCTTTTGAAGGTACCAACACAAGTAGTGACGAAGATTATAATCCTGAAAACGATAAAAGTCGAAAAACTAAAACCTCAATGTGGGTGATTTTGTGGATAGTGGGAGGTCATCAGCTTCCGATGGGCCCGAGGCAGACGTTGCTGCACAGCCAGGTACGAGTAATGGAAATATTCCCCAGAAAGGAAAAAAGAGGATTCGGAAAATAGAGTTATGGACAAGGAATGTACGGAAGCATTGCAGAACTAAAGCAAAAGTGTACACCAATACCGTTGGTGTTACGATCCAAAAAAAAGTGTTAGGTATATAGTAAATATGGGTTTACTAACATTATTGCATAAGTATCTATGCTACGAGAATAATATATTATTTTAGGAGAAAGCTGCACATGTAAGCTGAAGTGTTTTGAAAATATTGGTCCCGAAGGTTACGTGGTAGGTATTGCGCATTCGAATTTTTTATTCCATGTGTTAACTATTATATCGTTTTAGATTCGTCGTATGGGAATGGAGCAAAAAATATGCAGATAGGCACTACTTTCTCTCCATTCTATTACAAAAAGCCGTCTTGAACGTTTACAAAAGCACGTGATTGATAATAATGGCACACCTCCTATAGACCTCAGAGGAAAGCACAGCAACAGACCAACAAGAATATCTGAAGATATCGATACAAATATACGGGAGCACATACTTAGTTTCCCAAAATATAAATCCCACTATAGTCGAAATAAAAACCTAAAGCATTACTACAAAGGTAGTGAAAGCACCAGAGTTGATTGTGGCAAAGATGCATAAAATGTACCTGCAAAAACACGAACCTGAGCAGTATAATCTTCTACAGGAAGGCAAGGACGTCAATCCGTTAGTGAAATACGAATACTTCAGGAAATTCTTTTCAGAAAATTTTAAGCTTTCGTTTGGAAAGCCCAAATCTGACACTTGTCAGACATATGATAAAATGATGAATAAAATTGAATCCGCTGAGTCTGACGAACAGAAGCAGCTGTTAGAACAGGAAAAATCTCTGCATCTTAAAAAGGCCGAAACATTTTACACAAAAATGAAGGAAGCAATGAATTTGGTCAAAGGCAATCTACATGTAGAGATGCTGACGTTTGGCTTTCAACAAAACTTACCTCTGCCTGTATCGCCCAGTGGAGACGTTTTTTATAAAATACAACTGTGGTTGTATAATATGTGTATACACGTTGGAAGCACAGGAAAGAGCTTCTTTTATTTATACGATGAAACTATAGGAGGCAAAGGACTAAATGAAGTTTGTAGTATACTTTTCCATTTCTTGCAAAACTACATCCGGAAAGAAGTTACTGACATCTATATTTTTACTGACAACTGTACCTCTCAAAATAAGAATAACGTGTTGGTTCGGTTTTTCTATACCATTGTACACCTGGGACATTTTAAAGTTATTCTTCATAGGTATCCAGAGCCAGGTCACTCGTTTCTGCCATGTGACCGTAGCTTTGGAGCCATAGAACAGCAGAAACGCAAATATGATAAAATATTTTTGCCTAGGGATTATATCAATATTATAACTAACGCACGTAAAAGCTTTCAAGTGGTGAGTGTTACACAGAGTATGCTTTTAAATTTTAAAGATTATTTCCAACCCCTTTTTGTGAAAAATCCATCTAAGAAAAATAAGAAATTTACTATTTCCAAATATCGACTTATTCACTATCAGAAAACTGAAACCGAAATAGTACTTGAGTGCAGCGAAAGTACCTCTCTTCCAATCTTCACGTCATTTGAAATACTAAACAAGAAATACCTGCAGCCACTTTCTTTACCAAATGTCGAAACTATACTACACAAGGAACGCAGGATATTGAAAAAGAAGAAATACGAGCATGTCATGTCGCTAGCTAAAAGTTATGTTCCACAAAGTGATCAATGGTATTATAATGACATTAAAGAATATCACCTTCAGTTTAGGGCGGAAGAAAGTGAAAGCTCTGCCTCTGAATTTGGCAATGAAAATGAAGTATAAAATACATCTAAATACTATTTTGGGAGTTCTGTTGTTATAAATACTGATTATCTATTCTTTAAATAAACAAAAAATGTTAACGTTCTTGTGTATTTATTTATAAAATTTTCAAATTTGCAAATACTATGCAATAACGAGCCAAGTCCAACAGTTTTTTTTGTATAAACAGTGTATAAAATATGTAATCCACTTGATATAATGTAATAAATAACTACTGGGCGAAGTGCTACCAACAATGTAATTTTGATAATTTTACAACCAACAGTTATTGCAAAAACAGTTTTTTTGCTCTCCTGGGGATTTTACTATAATGGACTTGGCTGGTTCTTGCATTGGACGCTTCAATTAAAAAAATTAAAAATGCGCAACGCACCATTTCTGTTCGTGACCTGAGTCGCATTAATAATGACTTGCTGTTGTCCGATGCGCGGAAAATTGATTGGGTCCCGCTTTATCGAACGGCCGATATTGATGAAAAAGTTGCCTACCTCAATTCTAAAGTTATTAATTTCTTTGACAAGCATGCTCCACTCAGGCGACGCAGGGTGAGACATCCGCCGACACCCTGGTTAAGTGATGAAATAAGATCACTGATGAGAAAACGCAACCATGCAAAACTTTTATTTAAACGTATTTCAGCTGCTACTAATCGCAATGTAAAAATGCAAAAAAATTGTATTCCTACCAGAGGCTATCTAATACCAGTCCGAGGATGTTTTGAAAGATTATGCGTTCCTTAGGTGGTTGAGTCTCCCTCTGTTCGAAATGCTTGTGATGGGGACTCATTGGCAAAGTTCTTTGCTGACCCTCCTCTGATTATTGATGGGGAGACTAAGACGACTACTATTATTGAAATTCTTGCTTCACCTATGTCCTCCTCTTTCTCCTTTGTTCTGGTCAATGTATCACAAGTCCGAGATACCTTGAATCATTCTAAGTCTACTAGTGTAGGAGCTGATGGAGGTGGTCTCAAACTTCTTCTTCCTATATTGAATATTGTTCTTACGCCTATTACTCACATTTTTAACTTTTCACTTGAACGATCCGCATTCCCTTCAATTTGGAAGGTTGCTCATGTTGTCCCAATACCTAAATCAAAGAGACCCTCAAGTTTAAACTATTTTCGTCCTATTTCTATTTTATCAGTTCTTTCAAAAGCTTTCGAACGCCTTGTTTACTTACAAGTTCAAGAGTATTTACAAGATTTTAATTTGCATAACGTGTTTTTTAGTCAGGTTTTCGCAGTGGTCATAGCACGACTACGGCACTTATTAAAGTTACAGATGATATTAGGTCTGCATGTGACAAACGTTGCGTTACCATCCTTGTATTACTTGATTTCAGCAAGGCGTTCAATTCGGTTGATCATGATCTCTTGTTTAGCCCTTGGATTTCCTTCTTCATGTTTATCTTGGTTTCGATCATATCTTTCCTGTCGTTCTTTGTGTGTACGTACTGATTCTGAGCTCTCGTCTACTTGTGATATTAGATGTGGTGTGCCTCAGGGCAGTGTGTTGGGTCCGTTGTTCTTTTCAATTTTTATTAATGCCGTCACCCATTGCATTTCTTGTAATTATTACGTGTATGCTGATGACCCCCAAATTTATATTACAACAAGTATTGATAGATTTCCGGAAGCAATTGCACGACTCAATCTTAATCTTTCTAATATTTTGGATTGGTCTAAACGTTACGGCTTTAAATTAAATACTGCTAAAACTCAAGCAATTGCGTTTGGCAGTCGACCTTTACTTGCGAAGCTTAATGATTTTTCATCCATTCACTGAATGCTCGACGGTAACGTTATTCAGCTATCTGATACGGTTAGAAACCTTGGGGTGGTGATGGACTCCACAATGTCCTGGAAACCTCAAATTCAATCTGTTTGCAAAAAAGTCTACTATTGTTTCCATTCGTTGAAAAAACTTCGTTGTTTCCTTCCTCCCGTGGTCCGTCGTAACCTTTGTTATTGTTATTTTCCCCCATATAGATTACGCTGACACTTCGAAATAAACTGCAAAGACTTCAGAATAACTGCATACGGTACATTTTTGATCTCGATAGATCTCAACACATAACTCCATACCGTAACTACTTACAGATATTAACCTGCCAAAACCGTAGATCATTTCGTATATTGACTATGTTACATAATGTTTTTCATAACCAAATACCAAGATACCTGTACTGTATATTTCAGCGCTTATCGTCGCATGGCTTACCCACAAGATTTCAGCTTGATTCTCTGCTTATGTTCCCGACCCATGATACCAAATTTTACCATAATTCGTTTACTGTACAGGCGATAACCCTTTGGAACAATCGTGAGTGAAGAATACTGAAATGGCTGAAGTAATGCCTGAAAAGAGTATCTGAGAAAAAGAGTATCTCAATAAGAAAGAGTATCTCAATAGATACTGCAGATATATCTTTTAAGGGAAAAGCCTCTGGCCACCGAGTGAAGCGTTCAATTACTGTAAGGAAATAAGTACATCCAAGGGATGGAGCTAGTGATCCAACCAAATCAATATGAATGTGTTCAAAACAAACTTTTGGTACTTTAATTTTGAAAATTGGCAATTTTGCATGCCTTTGATTTTTTATCTCTTGGCATGATAAGCATGATTTTGTCCAAATACAAATTTGTTTTGATATATGCGGTCAAAAGAATTCTCTCTTTATTAAATGAATAGTTGCTCGTATACCAGGGTGGGATAAACCACGAAATTTCTCCATAACTCTTTCTCTAAATTGCTGCGGAATATAAATACGTGGAGATTCCATTGACACCATGATTTGATATCTGGCAATGAAGTGTGTTGAAGCAATAATTTAGAGGGAGTAGTGTGAGTTTGAGAAAATTGTTTATGTAATAGATTCAATAAATCGATATCTGTGAGTTGAGTTGAGCCTTATTTGTTCTGGATAAAGTATCTGCAACGAAATTGGTATTTCCTTTAATGCATCTCACATCTGACGTAAATTGGGTTATGTAATTTAAGTACCTGGTTTGTCTTGAAGTTTTTTCTATTGATGAAAATATTGCTGTGGTTATAGGTATTATAATTGCAAAACGGTTTCCATGAAGGAAGTGTTTAAAAAAATTTATGGCTGAATATATCGCCAAGAGCTCTCAGCCGAAAGTTGAATACTTAACTTGAAACGGAAAAAATTTATGGAAATAAAATGCTAACGGTTGTATATTTTTATTAATAGTTTAAGATAGAACTGCTCCTATACCTGTATTAGAAGCTAGCCTGTATTAGAGCTAGAACGGCAGATTTCGTTAAAAGATCTTTAGCTGCTGTGAATAAAATTTCATGTTCATCCGACCAAGAGGTTATCAGTTTTTGCTTAAGTAAATAAAGTGATGATGTGAAATGATGAAGAAGTGATAAAATGTTGGAAATATTTCGCAAAAATCGATGACAAAAATTTATCATGCCCAAAAATCTTTGAAGCTCAGTTTTTGTAAAGTTTTTGGTTTTGGAAATTTTGATATAGCATCAATCCTAGATTTAGAAGGTTGAATACCATCACTAAAGATATGATGACTGAGGAAGTCAATGAAAGTAACTCCGAAAATACATTTCTTTGGTTCATATTCAAATAACTTTTCGAAATGTAAATAATGTTCTTCTTCGTTATAACTGGCAATAAGAAAGTCATCTAAATAAACGAAACCTGAAAGCACTTCATTTATAAATCTCTGAAAAGTCTGCATTACGGAGACCAAAGGACATACGAGTAAACTCAAAAAGACCGAAAGGAGTGGTAATAGCTGTTTTAGGAATGTCTTCTTCTTCAACCGGAATTTGATAATCGCTCTTATAAGATACACCTTTGAAAAAATTTTGCACCCATTCAAGTGTAAATTAAAATCCTGAATATGTGGAAAAGGATATCGATCTGGAATAATAACATTATTTAGTTGTCGATCATGTGGAGATCACAGACTAAACCTTGTGGTCAATGATACTAACAAGGTATCAGAAATAAGAAACACAATTACAACGATTTAAGACACTAAAGAAATCGGTTCCAAATCTTTCAAGGCTCTGTGAGACCAGATGGTCGGAAAAATATAAAAGCATATAAATTTTCACTAACATTGTTAAAGCACTAGAACATCTATCTGTCGAAGGAAACTGTGCAACAAGAAAATCTGCCTACCAATTGCACTAAACCAATATTCATCTTAGGCTTAAACATAATTGCAAGATACTCTGCAATTTTGGATTCCGTTGTAAACGTTTTACAAGGTAAAAGTATGCATTTGGTTATGATGGAGAAACATATTGATGATATTCTAGATGTAATCAAAGAAGATTGATAAGATATCGAAAATGTTTCTTATGATTTATTTAAAAAATTACTTGATGAGATCAAGTCATTCAAATACAAGTATACAGAAGTAATCCACCATCTGAGTCTGCAGTTGAATACTGCAAGTGGTCAATCATCATCCCCAATCTTAATTCTTTAACTTCATCTTTAGATGATAGATTCTCCAACGAAAATATACCTACTTTTGCTTCAATTTATCTTTATCCTTCAATCATGCTCAAAAATGCCTTCAAAAGATTTCAAAAATAATGCAGAATTTTTCATGGAAGTTTATAGGTTGGGTGATGTCTCTGCGGAATTAGATTTGTGGTATAATATGTGAAAGAAAAAGAATTTAGTAGAAAACAAATTAAAGGACACTTTTGTAGGAAGCTAATGTTTTTTTTTCTCTGCGAATATTAAGTACTTTCCCATCCATTACTGCTATTGTGGAAAGATCGTGCAGTACCCTACGAAAGGTATAAACCTTGCTCAGGTGATGTCAGACTCACTGGGTTGTGTTTGATGAATCTGCATTGAAAATTTTTTGAGGAAAATCAGGACTGCATAGTGAAGAAAGTTTTGGATAAATTTGAACGACCTCCATGGTTTCGTCGCATGGCTTGCCCGCCTCCCTTTATAAATCCTGGCTACGCCCTTGAGACGCGTGTTAACACACAGATTACACCAAGATATTTTTGAAATATTCTTTGATTTAATGCGATCAAAAGAAGGATTTTATGATCATTCACCAGACTACGAAACTATTTGCTAGGAAAAGATTACAGTGCTACTTAAGCTAGAAATATTCAAGAGGATTCGACCCCAACATTGAGACTATGTAGGTCGATATATGAAGATGAGGATCTGTTGAAGAAGAGGGTGGCCGACATATTCCCATGGCAATCATCTGTTCAAATTCCTTTTTAGCTATTGCTTGTTTATGCAAATTTAACTTTCGAGGACGACGAAACGGTAAATGGGATATTGTTATAATTTTGTGTTTTGTGTGATGTTTTGTGTCAAATCAGGTGTAGAGGTCAATTTTGGAAATAATTTTAAAAGACTTATAAATTTTTATTCGAAAGAAAAAGGTTTTGGTATAGGAATATTTGTTTTGATACTGGTACCAATTGAATATGACTCTGTTTTTGAATCAATTAATAATTTATTTTTAACATCAACCAAGACACCGAATTTATAAAGAAAGTCTGCACCAATAATTGGTTTAGTAATATTTGCAATGGTGAAGACGAATGGAGAATTCCGTTTTAAATTCAGTGTAACTGTGGGCTATTTTTTCCATATGTATTAATTTTAGTGTCATTCGCTCTAGAAATATTATAAACAGTATCTTGTTTGTATTTGGGAAAAAGTTTAAATGGTATAACCGAAATATCGGCGCCAGTATCAATTAAAAATTTTGATTGTTTTGATTATCGTATACAAAAAGTCTGGTATTGAATGAATTTGCCGAAAGTTGAGGCTGAATTAGTCTTAATTTTGAATTTACAAAAAATTTTTTCTTTCGAATCTTTACGAGATTTTTTGAACAAACAAATCATGAAAAGAACACATCGGATCACACTTTTTGGCTTTACTTTCATATTTTTGATGATACCAACAAATGTTATTACAATTATTAAGCTGCCTTTAGTGCGAGGGAGAATTGGGTATTTCGTTCTGATTGGCTGATGGCGAAGGTCCTGGCGTCACGTGGTCGTTATCAGCCAATCCGAACGAAATGCCCGATTCACAAATACCCAATTTTCCCTCGTACTAAAGGTAGCTTAAGGCGATATCGATCGATTCCTTGAATTTCTACAACGGTTTTGGATCATTGTAGTTGCCAATTTATGTTTGTAATGCACTAATTTGATTTTCTAATTTTTTTCTTGTGATTTCATGATGTTGCTGATGTTGAAGAACAGTGTCCAAAAGCGTTTGGCAAGTTAAAGTCAAATTTTTAATTGAATTTATAATTTCGTCATGTCATGTCTTTGGTGATAGCATAACAGTGTTCTCGTTTGTGTTATGATGTTTTCAATATTGGATGTTATGTTATGTATCATTGCAGAAGGAAGAAAAAGTTGAGGAAGAAGATAATGAAGGAAAATTTAAGGATTCCTTTCCGGATGATAGAAGAACAACGGAAACTGCCCTAGGCAAGCGCCTTTTTCACAACTTAATTAATAATTTGGGACTCACCACTTGCAACCCATCAACAACAGCGTAACCTATAAAATTCAGACGGTTTTTGGTCACCCATCTGCGATCCAGGAAGGATATCATCCAAGCATTTTTCTTCACTCGTAAGGAGTCGCTTGTGGTGGAGCCTGTATCAGATCTACGACTGTTCTATTATGTCGGTCGGTAGATTAGCCAAAAGATAATTATGTTTAATAGAGTCGTTTTTAATCCTTAACAACAAGAATTGAGCTTGGACTTGGAGAAACCAGAGATGTGGGTTTGAACTCTAAAACGGTGGTAATTTAATCTTTAATATATTTTGTAGTTCATTTCTTGATGGGTTGTCGCTTTCGTCTGCTACTGACATTAACGATAAAAATTAAACAAATTAACTTAAAAACTTGATTGTCGTAGGAGAAGTTGTAGATTTTCCCTTCCAATGGCGGTATCATAACAATTTATGGAATCTGGGCTCATGGGAGTACAGGGTCCTAGGAATATCTTTCACTGTGCTCATTTTCTTCTTTTCGCAGTTACACTAATTTGTGATAAAAGTAGAACGTCAAGCTGGTTTCTGAATGTTTAAAATAATCCAAGATAAATAAAGGTTGTCTTATTTTTTTGTTTTCTGTTTCCTTTTAAACTTTCTTCTTCTTCTTTAAATAGAGGAACACGCTACATTATTACTAAAGGAAATCTAATTGGATATAATGGCTTTTTTCCTCACCTTGTCTAAGTGCGAGTTCCGCCTTAATTTGCAGTCTAAATTAACTCATAGGTACTTAGCCTCTGTTTTGAGGTTTGTAGTTTTACCTTCATTGGGGGTACTCTCCAATCTTCGATTTGTAACTTTTTTTACATATTTTACGAGAGCACTAGCTATTAGTTGAACCCATCCCTACTATTACTTAGCGTTACATACTGGTTATACGTTAGGTTAGACCAGTAATCTTAAACCAAACCAACTCAACAACCTAGTTAACACTAAATATTAGTTGGGTTGGTCATAAACAGCTTCTTTCTTTGAGTGAAAAGAGATTATCTCAATTTGGTTAAGATTAATTCTGAGCCAATTACTTCTGCACCAAGTGCTGGTAAGCAATAGAACTTTCAACAGTAATTGAGTTATCTAACTACCTTGAATTATGAATCCAACATTATTCTCTTAATACCTTTATAGTCAACGACTAAAACTCCTTTTTCAACATGGCTAAGTTCTAGTGTTAGTTCTGACTTTAGTTCAATAATTACCGATCGTGAAACCTCTCGTAGTTATGTTTTTTTAGAAGAAATTTTTATTTTCGGTAGAAATTTTTTGGATTTCCGGTAATTTATGAAGTAGAATTAAGCGGCTTAGTCGCGAGAGGACTTCGGCGGCGGGCGAAATCCGAATTTCCCGGCCGGTAATGCAGTTTAAGTGGCCGTCACCCCCTCACCCCCTCACGACCCGTCCAGAAATAATCTGCATTAGCATCGCGAACTCAGAACCGTATTCGGTATAATTTTATTTGCCCCCCGGTAATCTCCGTGGCTGAGGAAGAAGAAAAGGGAATCCGTATTTTGCAACTTCGGCTACCAGACCGACCAGAGGAAACCAGAGGAAACCAGAGGAATTGTCCGCGTCGTCGTTCGCGAATTAATTCAAACTCGCCCTGATAACTTTTATTTTTTCCTTTCTTTCGCTCCCTTCTTTCCCCACAGATTTTCCGCCTTTTTGTACTTTAATAAGTCCTCCTAAAGTCTTTCGAAAGTTCAACCCCGGATTCAATTCATACCCCCGGTTTTACAGATTTGTATTAATAAATAATAAATAAGGTTATGAATATCTTTTAAGCTTTTATATAAGCTTTCGGGAAATAACTTTATGAAATATGTTCTGAGTAGTATTGTAGCCCGTAATAAACTCATAAACGGGTTAAGTCGGTTGCCTCCTTAACTGATCTACGATTTCGTAAAAGTCGAGAAAATCGTCGAAATAAACCGTAAAACCCACTCGGGCGATGTCGTTATTTTACCGTCGCCGTCTTCTTCGTTTACCCAAAAGAACAAAAAAGATGGTGACGTAAACGGGGCTCCGACTTGTCGTCCACCAACCGGGAATGACCGAGAACCTCGAGCTGGCTTGGAAATTTTGTTTATGGTCACTCGAGGTTGATATCGTACCAAAACCGTAATTGTGACTTATTCCGCAGGCCAACAAGAGGGTCGTTCTCAAGAAGTTCGGACAGTGCAGGGGCAAAACCTCGTTGCCCATTTACCTTCATAGCGTTATTCTTCGGCAGGATCCCAAAATTAACCAAAAATCTTTGTCGTTTAATATTACAATTAGGGAGAGGATTAATTTGTTTACTGTAAGTATTAAAATGAACATTTTAATAAACATTTTAATAAAGATTTGATGTGCCATTAATAATTTTTTAACTCAACTCCGCACCTTTATTAATATTTCAAAATCTTCCGGCGCCTCCACCATAACAACCTCAAATGTATATAACCGAAAACGAATAAAAAATCGTTCTATTCCAGAAAAAATCTTTCGAACTTTGACAAAGGAAAAAAATCATCGTTTCACCTATAAAATTATTGATGACGTCCATATTTCGTTGTCCGGATAATGTACGGTAGTTTTGACCGGTTTTCCCAAATGGTGCTAGGTTCAGTGAAAAAAGGGAGGCCTACTTGGAACAATTCGTCACTCCGGTTGATGTCGGAAGTGATTTTATCCGTTTCCGGGTTTAACGCCAGCCAAAATTCTCCCTCTAGTACCCAGCGATATAACCGGAAAACAACCGCAAAAAATTCGCGTAACGCGTCGGGTCGTGTGCCGTTTGTTCCACCGCTTTTTCCGTTTTTCAACTGAGTGTTTAGTTGGTTTTTAACAAAGCGAAAGAAAAAATGGCCCTTCAAAATCGGTTTTAATCTGTGTACTAAAACGGTTTGTGAAGTAGGCATTTATGTTGAAGTTATTGAATTTCTGTTTTCTTTGAAAAGTAATTTCGTTTTTTATGTGCATCCGAAGCGACCAAATTAGTCAGATTAGTTAGACCATGACGGCTTCGTCCATTTCGTATTTTGTGGATGTAAATTCCTTAATTGGTCCCCGGTTTAGATTCGATTTAGATAGGAAAATGCGTGGGTCAATCGGCCGTTTCCTCTTTCTCTCTTTTACTCCGTTTTATTTTGAAACTCCCCTAATGGTGACTAATTGCCATATAACGAGTATATCCGAGCGTGACTAAATGATAACAGAAAATCAATTATAAACCAAAGCACGTTAACTAGAAGCTCACCTAAAACCGAATTTGATTTGCCGATTAAACATAAATAATAATTGAATCGGGGCAACAGGAATTTTAATGCGAATCGAAACGTTATTAAATATTCGAATGCGTTGCATGGTTTCCGGTGAATTCCACGCTGTAGTTTGGATAGTATTTCCTGAAGCCCAAACTCCGGTTTAGATACTACCTACATACGTTAGCGATGCGCACAGGTATAAATCGACGATATTATGCCGATCCGGGGCGTTCAAATGCAAATTCCTTGCTTTACGAAAAGAAACGGGGCTACATTAATAATTGATCGTCGAAACGTTCGCATTCCAATTCTCTTTTCGAAAAGAGGCTAAATCCCTTTTGTTTCGAGAAATCTCTAAAAGGTTTTCTGACTTTTACCTTCCATAATGTCACTTTTAAACGAAATTTTCTTCTATAGACAAATCCATCAGGATTAAGCCTTAATTTATCACCGGGAAAGTTTATTTAATTGAGCTTCTTTTGTGACTTTTATACTTATTTTAACTATTAGAAATTGATTGATTTTAATCGATTTTAAGTCAAACATTAAATCAATAAATTCTTTAAAATGTTTTTTGTTTCATCATTATATCTCAATTAATTTTCATTTATTTTATTTTTGATTTATGTAAGCGAATAGATTATTTATAGTACATTAAATCTTTCTTCTTAATTCTTGCTTCATCATTATATATCAATTATTTTTTCAGATATGAACCTCTTCGTAGCTACTTTATATTAATTTCAATTACCTTGTGTTAATACAATAAAGTTGCAGATTGGAGTTCAAAATATTTTGAGAACGAGATTTCTGAAAACTAAGAGATTATTTATACCACATCAACGCTTTATTAAATATGCTTTAATTTGTTTATTGTTTCATCATTATATCACAATTAGTTTTTGAGATAAGAGTCTTTTTGTTGCTACATTTATAATGTAAGTAAGATGTGGTTGAGTTTAAGAAATTCTAAGAACGAGATTTATAAAAGATTATTTATGGCACATCAACTCGTTATCAAATGTGGTTTAAAATGTTTTATATTTCATCATTATATCTCAATTATTTCTTGAGATACGAGTCATTTCGTTACTAAATTTAAAATATTATTAAGGTTGTGGAGTTGAGTTTAAATAATCTTGAGAACGAGATTTATGGGAGATAATAAGATATTTATGTTACGTTAACTGTTTAGTAAATGCGCTTTAAAATATATTTTGTTTCCCTGCTATATCTCAATTATTTCTTGAGATACGAATCTTTTCGTTGCTAAATTTAGAATGTTAGTAAAGATGTAGACTTAGGTTAAAAAAAAATAAAAATATTTATGGAAGACAAAAAATTATGTTTTTATAAAATGCGCTTTTAAATAATTAGTGTTTCATCATTTTATCTCAATTAGTTCTTGAGATGTAAGTCTATTCGTTGCCAAATTTATAATTTTAGTAAAGATGTAGAATTGAGTTTAAGAAATTCTTACAACGAGATTTATAAGAGGTAAGAGATTATTCATGGCACATCAACTCGTTATCAAATGTGCTTTAAAATGTTTTGTGTTTCATCATTATATCTCAATTATTTCTTGAGACACGAGTCGTTTCGTTATTAAATTTAAAACATTATTAAAATCACGAAGTTGATTTTAAATAATCCTGAGAACGAGATTTATGGAAGATAAGAAGCTTATTTATGGCACTTCAACTCTTTAGTAAATGTGTTTTAAAATGTCTTGTGTTTCATCGTTATATCTCACTTATTTCTTGAGATACGAATCTCTTCGTTGCTAAATTTATAATGTTAATACAGATGTAGAGTTAAGTTAACAAATTCTAAGAATAAGATTTATTGAAGATAAGAGATTATTTATAGCACACCAACTCGTTATAAAATGTGGTTTAAAATGTTTTATATTTCACCATTATATCTCAATTATTTCATGAGATACAAGTCGTTTCGTTATTAAATTTAAAATATTATTAAAATTATGGAATTGATTTTAAACAATCCTGAGAACGAGATTTATGGAAGATAACAGATTATTTATGGCACATCAATTCTTTGTTAAATATGCTTTAATTTGTTTATTGTTTTATCATTACGTCACAATTAATTCTTGAGATACGAGTCTTTTTGTAGCTGTATTTATGATGTTATTAAAAATGTAGAGTTGAGTTTAAGAAATTCTAACAACGAAATTTATAAAAGATAAGAGATTATTCATGGTACATCAACTTGTTATAAAATGTGGTTTAAAATGTTTTATGTTTCACCATTATATCTCAATTATTTCTTGAAATACGAGTCGTTTCGTTATTAAATTTAAAATATTATTAAAATTATGGAGTTGATTTTAAATAATCCTGAGAACGAGATTTATGGAAGATAACAGATTATTTATGGCACATCAACTCTTTATTAAATATGCTTTAATTTGTTTATTGTCTTATCATTACGTCGCAATTAGTTCTTGGGATACGAGTCTCTTTGTAGCTATATTTATAATGTTATTAAAAATGTAGAGTTGAGTTTAAGAAATTCCAACAATGAAATTTATAAAAGATAAGAGATTATTCATGGTACATCAATTTGTTATAAAATGTGGTTTAAAATGTTTTATGTTTCACCATTATATCTCAATTATTTCTTGAAATACGAGTCGTTTCGTTATTAAATTTAAAATATTATTAAAATTATGGAGTTGATTTTAAATAATCCTGAGAACGAGATTTATGGAAGATAACAGATTATTTATGGCACATCAACTCTTTATTAAATATGCTTTAATTTATTTATTGATTTATCATTACGTCGCAATTACTTCTTGGGATACAAGTCTCTTTGTAGCTATATTTATAATGTTATTAAAAATGTAGAGTTGAGTTTAAGAAATTCCAACAACGAAATTTATAAAAGATAAGAGATTATTCATGGTACATCAACTCGTTATAAAATTGGTTTAAAATGTTTTATGTTTCACCATTATATCTCAATTATTTCTTGAGATACGAGTCGTTTCGTTATTAAATTTAAAATATTATTAAAATTATGGAGTTGGTTTTAAATAATCCTGAGAACGAGATTTATGGAAGATAACAGATTATTTATGGCACATCAACTCTTTATTAAATTTGCTTTAATTTGTTTATTGTTTTGTCATTACGTCACAATTAGTTCTTGAGATACGAGTCTTTTCGTAGCTATATTTATAATGTTATTAAAAAATGTAGAGTTGAGTTTAAGAAATTCTAACAACGAGATTTATAAACGATAAGAGATTATTCATGGCACATCAACTCGTTATAAAATTGGTTTAAAATGTTTTATGTTTCACCATTATATCTCAATTATTTCTTGAGATACGAGTCGTTTCGTTATTAAATTTAAAATATTATTAAAATTATGGAGTTGGTTTTAAATAATCCTGAGAACGAGATTTATGGAAGATAACAAATTATTTATGGCACAGCAACTCTTTATTAAATATGCTTTAATTTGTTTATTGTTTTATCATTACGTCACAATTTGTTCTTGAGATACGAGTCTTTTTGTAGCTATATTTATGATGTTATTAAAAATGTAGAGTTGAGTTTAAGAAATTCCAACAACGAAATTTATAAAAGATAAGAGATTATTCATGGTACATCAACTCGTTATAAAATGTGGTTTAAAATGTTTTATGTTTCACCATTATATCTCAATTATTTCTTGAAATATGAGTCGTTTCGTTATTAAATTTAAAATATTATTAAAATTATGGAATTGATTTTAAATAATCCTGAGAACGAGATTTATGGAAGATAACAGATTATTTATGGCACATCAATTCTTTGTTAAATATGCTTTAATTTGTTTATTGTTTTATCATTACGTCACAATTAATTCTTGAGATACGAGTCTTTTTGTAGCTATATTTATTAAAAATGTAGAGTTGAGTTTAAGAAATTCTAACAACGAGATTTATAAACGATAAGAGATTATTTATGGCACATCAACTCGTTATAAAATGTGGTTTAAAATGTTTTATGTTTCACCATTATATCTCAATTATTCCTTGAGATACAAATCGTTTCGTTATTAAATTTAGAATATTATTAAAATTATGGAGTTGAATTTAAATAATCCTGAGAACGAGATTTATGGAAGATAACAGATTATTTATGGCACATCAACTCTTTATTAAATATGCTTTAATTTGTTTATTGTTTTATCATTACGTCACAATTAGTTCTTGAGATACGAGTCTTTTCGTAGCTATATTTATAATGTTATTAAAAGATGTAGAGTTGAGTTTAAGAAATTCTAACAACGAGATTTATAAAAGATAAGAGATTATTCATGGCACATCAACTCGTTATCAAATGTGGTTTAAAATGTTTTATGTTTCACCATTATATCTCAATTATTTCTTGAGATACGAGTCGTTTCGTTATTAAATTTAAAATATTATTAAAATTATGGAGTTGATTTTAAATAATCCTGAGAAGGAGATTTATGGAAGATAACAGATTATTTATGGCACAACAATTCTTTATTAAATATGCTTTAATTTGTTTGTTGTTTTATCATTACGTCACAATTAGTTCTTGAGATACGAGTCTTTTCGTAGCTATATTTATAATGTTATTAAAAAATGTAGAGTTGAGTTTGAGAAATTCTAACAACGAGATTTATAAACGATAAGAGATTATTCGTGGTACATCAACTCGTTATAAAATGTGGTTTAAAATGTTTTATGTTTCACCATTATATCCCAATTATTTCTTGAGATACGAGTGGTTTCGTTATTAAATTTAAAATATTATTAAAATTATGGAGTTGGTTTTAAATAATCCTGAGAACGTGATTAATGGAAGATAACAGATTATTTATGGCACATCAACTCTTTATTAAATATGCTTTAATTTGTTTATTGTTTTATCATTACGTCACAATTAGTTCTTGAGATACAAGTCTTTTCGTAGCTATATTTATAATGTTATTAAAAATGTAGAGTTGAATTTAAGAAATTCCAACAACGAGATTTATAAAAGATAAGAGATTATTCATGGCACATCAACTCGTTATCATATGTGGTTTAAAATGTTTTATGTTTCGCCATTATATCTCACTTATTTCTTGAGATACGAATCGTTTCGTTATTAAATTTAAAATATTATTAAAATTATGGATTTGACTTTAAATAATCCTGGGTATGAGATTTAATGAAGATAAGAGCTTATTTATAACACTTCAACTCTTAGTAAATGTGCTTTAAAATGCCTTGTGTTTCATCGTTATATCTCAATTAGTTCTTGAGATACGAGTTTCTTTGCTGCTAAATTTATTATGTTAATAAAGATGTAAAAGTTACTTAACAAATTCTAAGAACAAGATTTATGGAAGATAAGAGATTATTTATTGATCATCAACTCCTTATTAAACGTGCTTTGAAATGTTTTGTGTTGCATCATTATATCTCAATTACTTCTTGGGATACGAGTCGTTTCGCTACTAAATTTAAAATATTATTAAAGTTATGGAGTTGAGATTAAATAATTTTGGGAACCAGATTTATGGAAGATAAGAGATTATTTAAAGCGCATCAACTCCTTATAAAATGTGCTGCGATTTGAGATACGAGTCGTTAAGGTTGTTGTGTTAAGTATAAATAATCTTGAGAACGAAATTTATGGAAGATAAGAAAATATTTATGGCGTAAATTAATAAATGCGCTTTAAAATGTGTTTTGCTTCCTCGTTATATCTCAATTAGGTTTTGAGGTACGAATCTCTTCGTTGCTAAATTTGTAATGTTAGTAAAGATGTAGACTTATGTTTAAAACAATAACATATAAGATTTACAGAAGACAAGGAATTATGTCTTTATAAAATGAGCTTTAAAATGTTTTGTGTTTATAATTATATCTCAATTACTTCTTGATCTTAACGAGATTTATGGGAGATAAGAAATTATTTAAGGCACATCAAATCTTCATTAAAATGATTCTTAAGATACGAGTTTTTTCATATTTTATTTTAATCCCTTAAATTTCATTAAAAAAACTTGCATTTTTTACAAGATCTAATTATTTTTCTATTTTATCTGTAATATTTTTTTAGATAACAATTAACTTTTGGCGTTGCGATTCATCAGGAAACCCGGACAGTTGCGAATTAATCCTCCGCGATTTCAATGTCACAAACGTCTGCGAGATAATAGACCGAAAAAACGAATTGTGGTCGGATTTTATGGCCCACCTGGACTTGCCACAACGCTGCCCACTTAAACCGGTACGTTTTTAAACCAAATCAGTCAACAAAACTAAAATCCGCGCGGTATGCTTATTTGAGATGAAGCCGTTCGCTCTCTTGGGGGATGTAAACAACAAATATGCAAATAACGACGTGGCTCGTTTCACGAACTTGCAAACGTTCGCGAACTAAGCTTCCAAGTTCGATCTGTATCCAATTAGTGCGAGTTTTTAATTTTAACGTTAGCTAGGATTTAGTGGGGAGTTGGGTTTCGTCTCGGGGTCGGGAGGTGAGGTTTCACCTGGATTGTGTAACAATCTGAGGGATTTCAAGTTCTAGATTATTCTAGGTTATGCAGGATTATTTTAGATTTAATCCGTTTTTATAAATTTTCAAATAAGAATCAAAATATTCTGTATGGCTAAATGATAATAATAAATGAAATGAAGTAAATCTTTTAAATGGATAAATAGTCATAGTAAATATTCAAAGTTCTCTCAGATCAAATTCTGATATTTAGATATTTTATCAAAAATAAAAGAGAACAATATTGCTGAGATTAAAATTTGTTACAACTTTTGTTCTAAAAGCTTCGATTTCAAAGTGTTGCCATTAAATCTTTTGAAGCAACGAAATTCACCAAATTTACATATTTTCGTGTTTTTCTCGATTTTGATGAATCTAAAAACAAAAATGATTATCTTATGAACAAAATTTGCTACAACTTTTGCTTTATTACCCGTAAATTATAGAAATTCATCAAATTTTCATATTTTCGTATCTTCTTTAAAGTTGTTATTGAAGAAGTTGAGTTATTTGCGTTGTCTTCATTAAGTTTAATGACCTGTACATATCTTACTGATAGAATGGGCTTTGTCTTTTATATTAGTTGTCAATGCCACGGTTGCTCACCTACATCTTGAGTTCTTCAGGGCCCAATCTAGGATTGTTGTTATTTGTTCTTTACGTAAATGATTTATCAGACCCACTTATTTGTCCTTTGCTTGCTTACGCTGATGACTTGAAGATTTTAGGTTATTGTATACTTGTATGGAACTAAAACTAGCCCTATTAGCCCTTAAGTTTAGGACGGCGCTGAGATGGAGGGTTATAATTAATTGTAAGACATTTTATGGACCACTTTTCTACACAAAACTTGATGCAGCAAATTAAATATTTTGTTGCTGAATCAGCTTCCTATTTTCAAGGACGTCCAAACTTTTTGAAATGCTTTCAGAAGACTTGATGTGCTTCCAGAAAACTTGAATTACTTCTAGAAGGGTTGATGTTGTTTCAATTGTCCCAAAATAGTACTCATACAAAATTCGGCTCTCTCATTAATTTAAATTTTATTAACACTATATCTTGATGTATATCCTTATTTTTTATGGTTATCTCATTAAAGGGCAAATAGGTAAATGAAAATTTAAAAAAAAATCTTGATAATGACACAAAGTTTTCTTTCTTATGAGAAAGCAAGAAAATTCAATCCAAATCAACCCAACCTAACCCAACCAGAAAAACGTGCAATCTAGAAACTAAACCAACTCATTACAATCCAACTTGCAGAGCTCGCTGATAAACGAGGCACTAGAATCTTTTAAAGTTGACAGTTTCGATGAGTTGGGTTGGGTACTACATATAGCTGCGAAACTAAAGAGATTACAAAGTGCGAGAAATATCAAAAATGAGGGTCATGGAGAGGAACAAGCAGAAAAGAAGAACTCATGCAAAGGGCAAGTTTGGAAGAAAGAATGAAGACCTGGAATAACGAACGAGCATTCCAATAGCAGGGTTTAAAGAAGGGTGGATGAGATCTCTGATGAAAAAATTACCTGACAGTTCTAAAAATGACCATGAAATAGGTTGTTTGGTGCTTCAGCTCCACAGCATTTGGTCCACCAAGACCTGAAGTCCTGCTAGCAGATTTTCCCCAAACTCGTATAAAAAGGCTGGGTAGAGTTAAGTTTGGCTGTGATAAGTTGAGTTGATTGCTTTGCAAATAGTTTCAAATAAGAATTACATGATACTAAGAGTCAAAACATTCTGTATGGCTAAATGATAATAATAAATGAAGTAAAGTAAATCTTTTAAATGGATAAATAGTCATGGTAAATATTCAAAGTTCTCTCAGATCAAATTCTGATATTTAGATATTTTATCAAAAATAAAAGGGAACAATATTGCTGAGATTACAATTTGTTACAACTTTTGTTCTAAAAGCTTCGATTTCAAAGTGTTGCCATTAAATCTTTTGAAGCAATGTAATTCACCAAATTTACATATTTTCGTGTTTTTCTCGATTTTGATGAATCTAAGAACAAAAATGATTATCTTTAAAGTTGTTATTGAAGAAGTTGTGTTATTTGCGTTGTCTTCATTAAATTTTATGAACATATATATTACTGATAGAATGGGCTTGGTCTTTTATAATAGTTGTTAATGCCACGATTGCTCACCTACATCTTGAGTTCTTCAGGGCCCAATCTAGGATCGTTGTTATTTGTTCTTTACGTAAATGATTTATCAGACCCACTTATTTGTCCTTTGCTTGCTTACGCTGTTGACTTGAAGGCTTTAGGTTATTGTATACTTGTATGGAACTAAAATTAGTCCTATTAGCCCTTAAGTTTATGACAGCGCTGAGATGGAGGGTTATAACTAATTGTAAGACATTGTATGGACCACTTTTCTACCCAAAACTTGATGCAGCAAATTATATATTTTTTTGCTGAATCTGATAAATTTTATCAAAACCGATTTTGCAAGTCGTGCACTAAATTATACAACAAATCAGATTCGAAAATGACCAAATCTCATGAATATGCCACGAATGGAAGCGGATTAACAACTGCTGAAGTGGTTCTGGTAATCAACGGCGCTCAATTATTCAATACGCGACTAACTGAACATACACGGCGACCTTACCAGCTTCACCACAAATTGAGTAATCTTAAAATAATTTATTATATATTTTTTTTATTTTTGTTACAGGGTGTGTATCATATGAAGGATTGTCCTGTAAACACGGATTTTATGCGGTACGTTCCGATATCGGACGCTTTTTATAAAGCTCGATTAACTGGGTGGAGAGGATCGAAGCAAATAGCATGCGTCGAGCTGGAAGAGCAAGTGATTGCGTTTTATAAAGGTATAAGGCTCTGGAAAAGCTAAACAAATGTTCCAACGACTCGACTTTAATTCGAAAGTTACACACGGCAGCCTTACTTCCCCGATTTTCTGAAACTTTATCCCGGAAATTAAAGTTTAATATCCAATCTTCCTTGTTTGTCTTTCCGCCCTCGTCATTCACCGTACCTCCAGGGTAATTATTTTGATATCTCATGCCCAACTTGTATTTTATATAAAAATCACGAGCAAAAAAAAGAAATTAGTTTTAATTGTGCGTTTTTTTTTCTTTTTTGATTAAAGTAATTGGTTGCGTTGAAAAAATTTTCGTGTCGCTCGGTTTACAAGTAGTGGTAGGTAATTATCTCGTCATCCAGTTCACCTGGTGAAGGGGAACCACAAGACTTTATCCGACGGTGCAATTACGTTTCCCAATTATGTTCCACGATCCGGTATTACGGAAAATTAACGCCGGTGTCCGGCACGGGGCAGTAAACAAAGAGCCGTAAACGCGAATTGCGGTTTCGTCGCTCAAGAATTCAAGATTGTCGGCTGTAAAAGTCCTCGGTTTACACCCTCTAACTATTTTTTTCCACTTCGTTTCGTTTGAAATGAATAAAAAGTTTTTGCTATGAAATATTAAGCAGCCAATCAAAACTGAGTTACAAGAAAATTATTTTGTGTAAGACCAATTTTATATAAAAAAAATTAACCAAATTTTCTTTCATTTTCACACAACATTGATAAATTAAGCATCTCAATTCATTCTTGAGACATGATTCTTTAAACTTTAATTATGATAAATCAAAATACGCAAAGATTGAGACATTGGTATTGTCGAATTTTCTCGGGAGAACACAAGATAATATCGGTATAATATATCAAAGGTGTTCATCGAGAAATTATTTCTTTGTCTTCGTACACTCTTAAAACAACCACCAGTATTTCACTTTAACCATCTTTTGACACAAATTCTAGCCATCATTGCTCATCTCATGGGCTCAGTTGAAAAATAATAACAACAATTTTATTGCATTGTTACTATTCTTCGTTATTATCCTAATAGCCACCTATCCATTCACATAATCGATTTATACTCTTTTAATTATTTGATAAATCTGGTTCAAATTCAATGTCAAACTAGCCATGTTGGAAACTGTAAGAATTGAAAACATTGCTATCGTCTTTTATTTTTCATTCAGAGGCCAAAATTAAAATGTGGTAAAACCAGCGAATGCAATTATCTCGGTTATTATTACATGGGGGCAGTGCCCTAAGATACTTGAGGACCAGGGCTGGGTTGGGAAACGAAAAAGTGGACTAAAATGCTGTTTTTAAATAGATAGATTTGAAAACAGATACAGCTCGCGAGTGGTTGGTGGAAGCTCAGTGTTGAAGTAGTGATATAAAAAGCTAACAACCACATTACTACCTTTTTTAGCCGTTACTTACATATATAATGTCGATTTTCTAGATTTAGCAGTTGATGCATATAACTGCTTATAAAATACATCCCCTGCTGGTATGTGAGGTAGTGGAAAGTTCTGCTGAAAATCAAAACATAACACCTCAACAGAATCGTTGCTTTAAGCAAGAAGCGATTTTTCCTTCAAGGTGGAATAAAAAGCTTCTGATTTTCGTAAATGTAGTTCTTTCTCTACTTCCAGCTTTGCTTCATCATCACATATCTGGTAGGTATCCGATCGTGGCTGTCCAAAACTTATAGTTAGTATTAAAATGTCTGTTAAAATCATAGGACATCTACGATTTCTTGTTTAGCCTTTTTTTCACCTTTAGCCTTTTTGGATTTAACCACATTTCGTTTCCATTTACTAACATTTCCCATTCTTGATCATCAACAATGATCCTAAATCGGGCCCTGAAGAACTCAAGATGTAGGTGAGCAACCGTGGCATTAACAACTATTATAAAAGACCAAGCCCATTCTATCAGTAAGATATATGTTCATTAAACTTAATGAAGACAACGCAAATAACTCAACTTCTTCAATAACAAGTTTAAAGAAGATACGAAAATATGAAAATTTGATGAATATCTATAATTTACGGGTAATAAAGCAAAAGTTGTAGCAAATTTTATTCTTAAGATAATCATTTTTGTTCTTAGATTCATCAAAATCGAGAAAAACACGAAAATATGTAAATTTGGTGGATTTCCTTGCTTCAAAAGATTTAATGGCAACACTTTGAAATCGAAGCTTTTAGAAAAAAGTTGTAACCAATTTTAATCTCAGCAATATTGTTTTCTTTTATTTTTGATAAAATATGTAAATATCAGAATTTGATCTGACAGAACTTTGAATATTTACCATGACTATTTATCCATTTAAAAGATTTACTTCATTTCATTTATTATTATCATTTAGCCATAGAAAATATTTTGATTCTTAGTATCATGAAATTCTTATTTGAAACTATTTGCAAAGCAATCAACTCAACTTATCACAGCCAAACTTAACTCAACTCAGCCTTTTTATACGAGTTTGGGGAAAATCTGCTAGCAGGACTTCAGGTCTTGGTCGACCAAATGCTGTGGAGCTGAAGTACTAAAAAACCTATTTCTTGGTCATTTCTAGAACTGTCAGATAAATTTTTCATCAGAGATCTCATCCACCCTTCTTTAAACCCTGCTATTGGGATGCTCGTTCGTTATTCCAGGTCTTCATTCTTTCTTCCAAACTTGCCCTTTGCATGAATTCTTCTTTTCTGCTTGTTCCTCTCAATGACCCTCATTTTTGATATTTCTCGCACTTTGTAATCTCTTTAGTTTCGCAGCTATATGTAGTACCCAACCCAACTCATCGAAACTGTCAACTTTAAAGGATTCTAGTACCTCGTTTATCAGCGAGCTCTGCGAGTTGGGTTGTAATGGGTTGGTTTAGTTTCTAGATTACACGTTTTTCTGGTTGGGTTAGGTTGGGTTGATTTGGATTGAATTTTCTTGCTTTCTCATAAGAAAGAAAACTTTGTGTCATTATCAAGACTTTTTTTAAATTTTCATTGTACCTATTTACCCTTTAATGAGATAACCATAAAAAATAAGGATATACATCAAGATATAGTGTTAATAAAATTTAAATTAATGAGGGAGCCGAATTTTGTATGAGTACTATTTTGGGACAATTGAAACAACATCAACCCTTCTAGAAGTAATTCATGTTTTCTGGAAGCACATCAAGTCTTCTGAAAGCATTTCAAAAAGGTTGGACGTCCTTGAAAATAGGAAGCTGATTCAGCAAAAAAATATTTAATTTGGTGCATCAAGTTTTTGGTAGAAAAGTGGTCCATACAATGTCTTACAATTAGTTATAACCTTCCATCTCAGCGCCGTCCTAAACTTAAGGGCTAATAGGACTAGTTTTAGTTCCATACAAGTATACAATAACCTAAAGCCTTCAAGTCAACAGCGTAAGCAAGCAAAGGACAAATAAGTGGGTCTGATAAATCATTTACGTAAAGAACAAATAACAACGATCCTAGATTGGGCCCTGAAGGACTCAAGATGTAGGTGAGCAACCGTGGCATTGACAACTATTATAAAAGACAAAGCCCATTCTATCAGTAAGATATATGTTCATTAAATTTAATGAAGACAACGCAAATAACTCAACTTCTTCAATAACAAGTTTAAAGAAGATATGAAAATATGAAAATTTGATGAATTACTATAATTTACGGGTAATAAAGCAAAAGTGGTAGCAAATTTTATTCTTAAGATAATCATTATTGTACTTAGATTCATCAAAATCGAGAAAAACACGAAAATATGTAAATTTGGTGAATTTCGTTGCTTCAAAAGATTTAATGGCAATACTTTGAAATCGAAGCTTTTAGAACAAAAGTTGTAACAAATTTTAATCTCAGCAATATTGTTCCCTTTTATTTTTGATAAAATATGTAAATATCAGAATTTGATCTGAGAAAACTTTGAATATTTACCATGACTATTTATCCATTTAAAAGATTTACTTCATTTCATTTATTAATATCATTTAGCCATACAGAATATTTTGACTCTTAGTATCATGAAATTCTTATTTGAAACTATTTGCAAAGCAATCAACTCAACTTATCACAGCCAAACTTAACTCAACCCAGCCTTTTTATTCGAGTTTGGGCAAGATCTGCTTGCAGGACTTCAGGTCTTGGTCGACCAAATACTGTGGAGTTGAAGCACTAAAAAACCTATTTCCTGGTTATTTCTAGAACTGTCAGATAAATTTTTCATCAGAGATCTCATCCACCCTTCTTTAAACCCTGCTATTGGGATGCTCTTCATTCTTTCTTCCAAACTTACCCTTTGCATGAGTTCTTCTTTTCTGCTTGTTCCTCTCCATGACCCTCATTTTTGATATTCCTCGCACTTTGTAATCTCTCTAGTTTCGTAGCTATATGTAGTACCCAACCCAACTCATCGAAACTGTCAACTTTAAAGAATTCTAGTGCCTCGCTTATCAGCGAGCTCTGCGAGTTGGGTTGTCTAGATTACACGTTTTTCTGCTTGGGTTGGTTTGGATTGAATTTTCTTGCTTTCTCATAAGAAGAAAACTTTCTGTCATTATCAAGACTTTTTTTTAAATTTTCATTATACCTATTTGCCCTTTAATGAGATAACCATAAAAAATAAGGATATACATCAAGATATAGTGTTAATAAAATTTAAATTAATGAGAGAGCCGAATTTTGTATGAAGTAGTTCAAGTTTTCTGGAAACACATCAAGTCTTCTGAAAGCATTTCAAAAAAGTCCTATAGAAGCAATATCGAATATTCTGGGTGCAACATCAACTCCGAGAAACGAAAGAATTATTCATGATCGAAGTCCATGAAATTTGCTTTAAAATTTTTGTCACTTTATCACGATATCTCAATTCATTCTTGAGATATGTTTCCTCAATGTTTAAACTGGATAAATCAAAACGCGCAGAGATGGATTTAATAAATCCACCATCCATTAAATTTGCTCTAAAATGTCAATTTCTTATTGAGACATGATTCTTTAAAATTTAATTTCACACTAAATTTAGACTATATTAACTTTAAAATGGTTCTTAATTGAAGATGATTGATTTCGTTATTGAGGTGTAATGTTGAAATGAAATTTTTTTAAACGACAAATAAGTTTAGCTGCGAGTAAATGTGGTCGACCGATTTTCGTTGGTAAACTTTTTTGAAAGGAGTTAAAATGCAGGAATGCGACTCTCGGTGTGAGTTCAAGAAAGGAATAATAAAATAAAATACACCCACCCACCTCTCTTCGAAGGAGACACAAGATAAGATCATCGCTGAAAAAAGACTGCCGGGCAACGGTATCGGCGTCAAGATACCATCGCAAGATCTCCGCCGGTAATTTAAGATTAAACCATGACAATTTGCTGATGGGTTGAGATGCGATCTTCTTCATCTCCGGGTGGGGTGACATTAGATTTGTTTTGGTGCCCTAATTTTCGGGGGGGAAAAGAAGAAATCCCGGACACGTTTGCCGTCTGCGTAGATGCATTATTTATAAGCGCTGACAGTGGCATACGCTGAACGCACGCGTCGATTTGCATAATTTGAATGATACCTTTCGCTCGGCTCCTATCCGAACAACCATCTAAACGGCCCGCTCCTCCCAAATTACCTTATGCACCTGCTGTAAATCATCTTTAACACCGACACGACTTCGATGTAACAAGATAACCCCCAACATGAACTCGACAATTTTATGCAGCTAATAATATCTAAATATATAAACATAAAAATCTAACCCTCAAAGAAAATCTTTATATTTATATAACTTGAAAATTTACGATTCACCTTCGAACAAAAATATCGATCTCCGCGGGGGCCACCAAATCCGGACATTTACCAAATTACTTTCCGGCGTGAAATATTCGCGACGATCAGTGGCGTGCCTAGCGTTTTCGATCGTGCGCCAC
This sequence comes from Onthophagus sagittarius, assembly GCA_036711965.1. Taxonomy (NCBI): domain Eukaryota; kingdom Metazoa; phylum Arthropoda; class Insecta; order Coleoptera; family Scarabaeidae; genus Onthophagus; species Onthophagus sagittarius. The sequence continues at coordinate 14,979,144 of JASERS010000010.1, read as the reverse complement.
CCTTCGAAACTCCTGCTTCGGTTTGGTTTAGTTCGGTTTGGTTTGGTTTGGTTTCGTATTGCGAAATAAAATCGGCCGAGCGCAGTTTACCTTCCGGCCGCTCGGCGGAGTCGCAAAACCCGAGGGTCGCGCGCGCGATGGTATTTACGTTCGGAGACGTCGAGAGAGGGAGTCGGTGGCGTTGGGGCGGGTTATAAATTCCCGACACTTAAAAGTCCCATAAATATGTCGACCGCAACGGCTTAGCGGTTTTTTCGCCCGCGGGACACCGGCAGCCCGCCCGAAGGCGGAAATTCGATTTTCAACTTTTCCGGCTGTGCTGCCAGGTGGGCGAGAATTCCGGGGTGGAAAAACTCCCGGAATTACCCTCAACCGGAAGTTTGCACCCACGAAAAACTTATGGTCGATTAGTACACATTGAAAATCGAAAGAAAATTTATAAGTTTCTAATTAAAAATAATAAATGATTCTCAAACGTTATTCTTCATTTTACCATTCCATCGTTAGGACTCATTGTAAATGCCACCTTAGGTCTATTACTACCCTTCTTTAACTAAATTTATCTTATAGAGAAACTATACTAGCCAATCAGAGCGTGTAAAATAGCATGGTAATAATCTCTCAGATAGTTTAATCAGAAGATGGTAGTAACTTTGCAGAATTCTTTTCGAAGGTAAAGGCCTTTCTGCAATACTTAGTACTAGTATCTTCATTTAACCTATGGTTCTCATGATAAAACCCAAAGTTCTCCAAACCCGCGAGCAGATCTTTTCAACATGGATAAGATGCATAATCAAGGAGTTCAGCTTGATGATTTTTGAGTGTTAAAGCTTTTCTAATGTCTTTTGAACACGATAAGTACACATAATTTATTTTTGGCAATGAAAGAAAAAAGTTACTCGATTTTGAAAATTACTTTCTAAGGTATTGGGCTCTTTTTTGGGTTTATACTCAAATTGAAGCTGAATCCTTTCACTTCTAGGTCTAGTGTTAGTTCTAGTTTTACTTCAATTCAAATATAGTGACCATTTTGCAAAATTATTAAGGAAAACTGTAACAAACAAAAAAAGAAAGGTTTACTATTTCTAAATATCGAGTGTTTCAATATGAAAAAGTTAATATTTTAAAATGTAGTATCACTGCTGATTTTAGAATATTTTCGGAGTTTTCCTTAAAGAAGAGTTCAATACTCGCATACTCTCTACCAACAGAAAAACTATACGATAAGTTTCCGTTACTTATTAAGCAAAAGAAGCTTGAAAATGTTATTTTTTAGCTGACAGGTATGTGCCAAAGAATGACAAGTGGCATTATGATATTATCTGTGTATGATATTATCTGTGTATTATCTGTGAGTATGCTCTGTAATGAGCATACTCTCCGATGTAAGAGAAACGAAAAAGATATCTTTGACAACTAGAGGTTTTTGTATAATAATCCTGCTGGATGTTAAGAACGCCTTCAATTCTGTGCCGTGATCAAAAGTAAGAGAAGCGTTAACGAAATCAAAATATCATTAGAAATAAGAAAGATGATAACATCATATCAGAGATGGAAATGACGTGCGGAGTCCCGCAGGGTTCAGTCATCGGCCCTTTGATAAAGCAGAGTATTGCGTTGAAAAGATAAGTTGTGAACTTGGGAAAATGGGCCTCGAACTTGCACCCCAAAAAACGGAGATGGTGATATTAGAAGGGCGACGAAAACTTCAAAACATAGATATACGAATGAGTAACATCGAAATACGAAGCACGAAGTCTGCAAAATACCTAGGAGTGCACATAGATAAGGACACTAAGATGACCCAACATATAATAAGAACAACTGAAAAAGCGAGAAAAATAATTAATGCCATGTCAGGGATTATGCCCAAAGTCAAAGGACCAGACCAAAAGAAGAGAAGGCTTATATCATCTGTTGTCCAATCCGTGGTGCTGTACGCTGCCCCTGCATGGGAGCATCCTCTGAAGTATGATAGATACGTAAAAATGCTGCGATCAATAGAGAGAAAGGCGTCAATATGCATAACATCAGCATATAGGACAGCATCAACTGATGCTGTTGGAGTACTAGCTGGATGCCCTCCATAGGATATATTGGTTTGGGAGAGAGCGCGAAATGGCAGAAGCGGGGACCGGAAAACAACTACTATGCTACACAAGCCATACTTGGCCATGGAGTTTTCGGAAGTTATCTCAAAAAGATAAAAAGGTTAACAAGCGACACCTGTTGGTATGGCTGTGAGGCAGAGGACACTCCAAGACATACTGTCTTCGAATGCGGATACGAATCGGGAGAAAATAGAAAATAGAAGTAGATAGTATCTCTGAAGTACTCTTAGAGAGTGACGAGATCGGGAAACAGGTAATCAATTATTTTACTGAAGTCATGATGGCCAAGGAGATTGAGGAGAAGAGGAGGGACGACAATGAAGGGAAGCCGAGGAGCTGAGGGGGTATGCCCCCGCATCCAGGTACGATATAAACAAAAGTTTATGCAAAAAGTTAATACTTATTTTTTTCCCCCGCAATTTCCACTGGTGACATCTGAGTTGACTGGCGAGAAGAGAAGGAAAGGGATCCGAATGGAAGGATAAAGGGAGATATGCAGAACATGGGATGAGGAACGAGGGGGAAATCCCCGCGCCCAGGTACGTTATAGTTTAAAAACATTACAAAAAGTAATCCATTTATATTTCACCAATAATGCCACCGGATGCAGGGAACAAGAAGACAAGAAGAGACCTTTCGAATGGAAGAACCACGAAAGACAGTCAGAAAATGGGATGAGGAACGAGGGAGAATCCTCGGCACCCAGGACAGAGATGATAGGAGCAAAACAAGGATGAAGATGGAGAATGGGAAAAGATGAAAAAGATGAGAGGAAAGAAAAAAGGAAGCCGCACCATTAGGTGTGAGAGTTGTAATTTCCCCGAAGATATGCCCTGAAGGGCGATTCCGCGAAGAGTGGGGGGGTTTTTAGTGGGTAGTCTTGGGGCTAGAGATAGTCCCACACTCCCGGCCGAAACGGCAACATCCAAGAAGACCACGGAGGGCGCCAACAGTAGGCCGGGGTGTATAACGCATTTTCCCCTCCACTGCGCCAAAAACTGGTCATTTCTAGAACTGTCAGGTAATTTTTTCATCAGAGATCTCATCCACCCTTCTTTAAACCCTGCTATTGGGATGCTCGTTCGTTACTCCAGGTCTTCATTCTTTCTTCCAAACTTGCCCTTTGCATGAGTTCTTCTTTTCTGCTTGTTCCTCTCCATGACCCTCATTTTTAATATTCCTCGCACTTTGTAATCTCTCTAGTTTCGCAGCTATATGTAGTACCCAACCCAACTCATCGAAACTGTCAACTTTAAAGAATTCTAGTGCCTCGTTTATCAGCGAGCTCTGCGAGTTGGGTTGTAATGAGTTGGTTTAGTTTCTAGATTACACGTTTTTCTGGTTGGGTTAGGTTGGGTTGATTTGGATTGAATTTTCTTGCTTTCTCATAAGAAAGAAAACTTTGTGTCATTATCAAGATTTTTTTTAAATTTTCATTGTACCTATTTGCCCTTTAATGAGATAACCATAAAAAATAAGGATATACATCAAGATATAGTGTTAATAAAATTTAAATTAATGAGCGAGCCGAATTTTGTATGAGTACTATTTTGGGACAATTGAAACAACATCAACCCTTCTAGAAGTAATTCCAGTTTTCTGGAAGCACATCAAGTCTTCTGAAAGCATTTCAAAAAGGTTGGACGTCCTAGAAAATAGGAAGTTGATTCAGCAAAAAAATATTTACTTTGCTGCATCAAGTTTTGTGTAGAAAAGTGGTTCATAAAATGTCTTACAATTAGTTATAACCCTCCATCTCAGCGCCGTCCTAAACTTAAGGGCTAATAGGGCTAGTTTTAGTTCCATACAAGTATACAATAACCTAAAATCTTCAAGTCATCAGCGTAAGCAAGCAAAGGACAAATAAGTGGGTCTGATAAATCATTTACGTAAAGAACAAATAACAACGATCCTAGATTGGGCCCTGAAGAACTCAAGATGTAGGTGAGCAATCGTGGCATTAACAACTATTATAAAAGACAAAGCCCATTCTATCAGTAAGATATATGTTCATTAAATTTAATGAAGATAACGCAAATAACTCAACTTCTTCAATAACAAGTTTAAAGAAGATACGAAAATATGAAAATTTGATGAATTTCTATAATTTACGGGTAATAAAGCAAAAGTTGTAGCAAATTTTATTCTTAAGATAATCATTTTTGTTCTTAGATTCATCAAAATCGAGAAAAACACGAAAATATGTAAATTTGGTGAATTTCGTTGCTTCAAAAGATTTAATGGCAACACTTTGAAATCGAAGCTTTTAGAACAAAAGTTGTAACAAATTTTAATCTCAGCAATATTGTTCTCTTTTATTTTTGATAAAATATGTAAATATCAGAATTTGATCTGACAGAACTTTGAATATTTACCATGTCTATTTATCCATTTAAAAGATTTACTTCACTTCATTTATTATTATCATTTAGCCACACAGAATATTTTGACTCTTAGTATCATGAAATTCTTATTTGAAACTATTTGCAAAGCAATCAACTCAACTTATCACAGCCAAACTTAACTCAACTCAGCCTTTTTATACGAGTTTGGGGAAAATCTGCTAGCAGGACTTCAGGTCTTGGTCGACCAAATGCTGTGGAGCTGAAGCACTAAAAAACCTATTTCCTGGTCATTTCTAGAAATGTCAGATAAATTTTTCATCAAAGATCTCATCCACCCTTCTTTAAACCCTGCTATTGGGATGCTCGTTCGTTATTCCAGGTCTTCATTCTTTCTTCCAAACTTGCCCTTTGCAAGAGTTCTTCTTTTCTGCTTGTTCCTCTCCATGACCCTCATTTTTGATATTCCTCGCACTTTGTAATCTCTCTAGTTTCGCAGCTATATGTAGTACCCAACCCAACTCATCGAAACTGTCAACTTTAAAGGATTCTAGTGCCTCGTTTATCAGCGAGCTCTGCGAGTTGGGTTGTAATGGGTTGGTTTAGTTTCTAGATTACACGTTTTTCTGGTTGGGTTGGTTTGGATTGAATTTTCTTGCTTTCTCATAAGAAGAAAACTTTGTGTCATTATCAAGACTTTTTTTAAATTTTCATGGTACCTATTTGGCCTTTAATGAGATAACCATAAAAAATAAGGATATACATCAAGATATAGTGTTAATAAAATTTAAATGAATGCTTAAAAATGATTGGAATGGTTATATTTATGATTATAACGTGCAAAGCGAGTGATCATAAATCGGGTCAAAGTTGAATAACGAAAAATAAGCAAAATAAAGAAAAAAAACTGTGTTGGATACTGGATGGGACGTACTGTCGCGGACGCATTAAGCAATATTTCACGGGTCAGTTCCATTTTTCAAATTGAATTTATCATCGCTCGGGTCGGCAACTGGCGAACGACCGAACGACCGAACGGGATCTGTGACCCCGCGTATCTGCAAACTGTATTTATTGGGTCGGCTTCCGGCTCTCGGGTTTCTTGCGCCCCGGCCTCGACAAATGTCCGCCACCAAATGGCCTTCCGCGAAATAAATCCGGAGACGCGACTTGGCTCCGGTCCGAGACTGACTGTCTACTGCCCACTCGGGCCAACATCATCGCGGAAGAAGAAGAACGATCGACTTTTAATTCCGCATTCGCATATTGACCGGGAAAAGAAGTTTTCTTTCTCCGGGAATTGAAAAGAAAAACGATTATAATCTCTCATTAAGGGGACGCCGAATGGAGCCGTGGCCGGCATCGTGATTACTTCCGGATCGGCAAGTGCCAAAGCTTTGCTGGAATAGGTAAAATATCCATTCTTCGGCCGACTTGGGAAATCAGCTCGTCCTGGGAAAACTACAAACAATGGAAAAACCGGCCTGAATGGGACCGCGAGCGAACCAGAAGGGCCGAACAATGGCCGGTATTTCCATTTCCAATCTGCGACCGGGAGGACAATGCAGCTCGCCGAGGCTACCGATAAAAATTCATTTCGTTTTTTGTAATTTTTATTAGTCAAGTGGATTCCTCTCATTTTAAGTCCCCGCGGACGCCCGGTCTTTCGATGAATGGAACCTCTCATTGTTTTCGACCTTTTCATGCCTCCAAAAAACCTACTAAAGTCTCTCTCCACTCATTTGGACTTTCCAAATCATTTTTATCAAACTTAATGAAAAGAATTCATTTTATTTTCTTAATAATAAAGAGTTAAAAGTAAAAAATGTATCCAACAAAATTGATGTTTATCAATTATTCGCGGACCGTTTCTTCCTGATTTAATAACCAATTCGATGGGCGTACAGTTAACGGTACAAGGAGCTTATGGTGACGGAGAATTACCATCTGCCCGAATCAACAAGAATAAAACGAAGAAAAAGAAAGGAGTTTTAGGGTCCGAGGAAACAACGTTTAACGATAAATCTCCGACTTCACCATAAGAGGTGCAATTTTTTCCCGTACAAATTAGAGGTGTTGTTGCCTCGTTCTTCCGAATTATGGTAATCACTCGGTTACGAACCCCGGTTATTTTCGGGCTTGTATTGTTATTACATCTTTTACGTACACACACCATAATATTTTAAGTTTGTACTTGTAATTATCGTTACAATGTAAGAATAAAATTAAAATCAAACAAAACTTTCTTGGTGATTATTTCGGATTTTTAATTAAATTAAAACCAGCCACTGTTTAAGTTTAAGAAAGAAAAGCGTAAAGCTCTGGTGAAAACTGTTAGGGAAACTTTTAGGAAAACTTTGAGCACACAACGGTCTCGAAGGCGTATAATAATAATTTCGGGCTTGGATCCACAGCCGCGGTGATATCCACGACCCTGTGGATACGGATCTGAACATGCGGATTTGATGGATATCCAAATTTCGTTTTGTATCCGTTTTCTCGCTACGTTGAAGTCGAGCTTTCCGTATAGACATATTGCGGGTCGGAAAGCCATTATCACGGCCCGGCAATAATACGTTTTCTAGCGCGCTACAGAGAGGACCACTAAATCAAATCTACCACCGAGATACATCTCCATTATATCCGCTACAGACGTATACATGTTCATCTCCCTCCTCTCTTCTTCGGCGTCGAAAGCATTACGACCTTTTGCCGTTAGATACACGGAAAAATGGACGCGTAAATTTCGCAAAACCATCATTTATCAAAGACTCATTCATTCATCAGAATCACTCGGCAATTTTGCGGGTAAGCTCAATTAAATTAAACCAACGTTAAGTCCGGCAGAAATCCGAGTCCGAAAGACGAACGACTACGACGACTACGACGGTTAGAACGAGGACGGTGATTAATGGAGAACACAATATTAGGCAACTGTATACCTAACTTATGATCTGAATTTCGCCTCCTCTTTGTACAGGAAGAGGAACCCAATTGTATACCGGGCGACACAAAGGGAAACAGTTGATCTAATTTACCGCTCGCGACGCCTTTGTTTCAACCAAACCGAGAAACGGAAGCTCACGTATCAAAAGGTGGTAAAAAGGTCGATATCCGAGATGTCGGTTTTACACGTAACAATCTTTATGTAAAACATACTCAGTTTCTAAAGAAACTAAGTAATATTTTCTCGGAGAACGACTCGGTACATTTCCGTTTCTCGCGAGCGGAATCTTACACAAAAACACCGCAGACATGTTAACGGGGTTTCTCCAGAGAAACACCAACGTAATGGAGCTATCAAGCTGACCAACCAAGTATGAAAACAATATATTTGTGTCTTCACCTAAAGAAAGAGCGTATTGTTAATCATTTGTATCTCTAGAACGAAATAAGATATTATAGTGAAATAAAATAAAAAAAAAACAGTTTAACCCTTGCGGACGGTGCCTGGGTCAACCGAGACCCGAACAATTTTTGTTTACGTAGAATATAAAAAATGAAGCTTTTGCCATTATGATTTGACTTATTTTATTTTAAAGGTGAACTATTATTAGGGATATAAAATAATACATAAAAATAAAATTTAAAAAAAATTACATAAAAAATATTTATTCTAAATCATTACAATTTGTACACAAAATATTTTTTGTACATGTTGAATGTATATTACATACATATTTATGACAAACATCACATTTTGATTTATATTTATTGTCATTTCCAATACACAAGCTACATCTTGAGCGTTTTTCTAATGTTGTACTCATTTGTTTATTTATTTTTCGGCCTGTACTTTCGATGGCGTCCACAATGTGTCTCGAAAATACTACTGCATTGGTTTCAAATGCTCTAGCTCTAGAATCTATGTTTGCAGCAACTAACTGTTCAGACAAATTTTTTATAAATTGTTTTCTTCTTGATTTTATGTTACCAGTTGCCCAATCCGGATTTTTGAGTTGCCATAGTACAAATGCATTATAGGCTGCAATACCTATATAATGTAAAAAAAAGCGACAGAGGCCAACGTCGTGTACATCTCCGGCAAGTGTATTCTCTTAGAATTTTATCTAAAACATCCACTCCACTTTTTGTTGAATTGTAATAATTGATAATATTAGGTTTGTAATTATTATTTTCGTCAGAAATAGCATGTTCTCGATGAACGCTCGAAAGTAAAACTACGCATTTTCTTGGTTTTGGGATATACGACACAAGTGTTAGATTTTCAGAAAATATAAAATCGGAAGAGAATTGAGCTCTTCCGGATATTGTTATCAAAGATTTTGGTAAATCCTTTCTATTTTTCCGCATTGTTCCCACTATAAATATGTTATCTTTGAGTAAATCCTCTGCAAGTGAGATATCCGTAAAAAAATTGTCGGTTGTGATAGTTCGATTAGATCCCTTCCAAAACTCTGAAAGAACTCTAACTACTCGTTGTCCTTGTCCTTTCTCCGGTGTGTTTCCGCATTTTCCTAAATACACTTCAAAATTACAACAATAATATGTAGTAGCGTCACATAGGGCCCATAATTTTAGCCCATATTTCCCCGGCTTGCTCGGCATATACACCTTGAATGGACATCTTCCTCGAAATGTTACTAATTGTTCATCAATAGTGCCTACATTAGACGCTCGGTAATTATCTCTGCAATTTCTTGTTAAAATATTTGTAATGGTTCTCAAAGCTGCCAACTTATCGGTCATTTTTCTTTCTTCTCGTGTCTGAAAGTCGTCAAAACGCAAAAATCGTAAAATGTTTGTAAATCTATCACGAGACATAGATGCTCGATAAATTTGTCGACTATAAGCAATCTTTTTCTTCCATAGATCTTTTTTACTTTCACGTGATTCCCGAAAACGGCCAGTAATTAGTAAAATCCCAAAAAATGCCTTCAATTCAACACGGTCTACCGGCTTCCATATATTATTTGAAAACATTTCATAATATTTAACCGCTTTTTCATTTGTATAAGTAATTATAATGTCCATGATTTCATCATTTATAAATAAATCAAAACATTGTTCCATGGTTTCTACACCCTCAGAATTTGCTGTATTTGCTGAGTGTAGCATCATATTTACCAAATTCTGCATCTCTGTTTGTGGGGGAAATATATCTCCATGTTCGTCCACAAACATTTTGGTCTTTACAGTGTGACATATTATTACTATTTTCACCACTAAACTCATCACTTTCATAATCCTCTTCTTCTGGTACTGCATCACTAAAAGTCAATGATGCACATTCATCATCAGAAGACACTGCATTGTTATAATCATCATTATTATTTACAAAATTAGCAAACATTTTATTTTTCGATGTAGATCGTTGCTCTAAAATACACCTTCTGTGAACTAAATCAAGAATTTAATGGCAATTGTATTGTCGCTATAGCCTCTTACACAGACAGACGCCTGGCGCTGTAAAGAAACGGTCGAGACATATTTTTTCGTCGTTTTTTCGTCGGGACGTCCGTTTGACGCCGATCTAACTTAACGCACTCCTTGAGTAACGACAAATCTATTTATTACAATTTCTCGCAAAAATTTATTTGGGTCCAAATAAACCCAGGCACCGGAATACGAGGGTTAAAGCAAATTTAATGGACTATAAATAATTGCTTTGTTTTCATAAACATTAATGTTGATTGGGATCATTAGTGTATGACCCAAATTTCGGTTCATTGCGATCTGTTAAAATTAAAAAGTCTAGTGTTAGTTCTGAAGTTAGATTATAGGCTTGGTATTAGATATATTTTTAGTTCCGGAAGAATTTAAAACCATCTAGAGCTAAACAAAAATTAAAACTAGAACTAACACTAGACCTAGAACTAGAAAGTTTCGGTTTAGCCGTGCGTCTTCAGACGCACGGCTAAACCGAAACTTTCTAGTTCTAGGTCTAGTGTTAGTTCTAGTTTTACTTCAATACAAGTATACAACAATTTAAGACTGAATCACAATTAAAAATAAACTACACTAGAGCACACTAACGCTAAAGCTTGCACTAGAACTACAAACATTTAGTTTTAATTAAATCTGTCTGGTATCATGATCTCAACTAGAAAGTAGTAGTTCAGTTCGACACAAGTATGCAACAACTTAAGACTGAACAGTAACGAGAAGTAGAGCTAATACTAAAATTAGGACTGACACAAGATCTAGAACTAGAATTAGTTCAGGATAGGATAAAAGAAATAATGACAATCAATTGAACAGTCCCATATTTCGATTCAAATTGAATCTTCTTCAGGGAGTGAAATTTTCTACAAAATTACAAGTTAAAGTAAAAAGTAAGTAAATACAAATAACACTTACGATTGTAATGAAACTGGCTAAAATAAAACATTAAATACCAGAGTATTTCGTCCTTCGTGTTCAATTGATTGTCATTATTTCTTTTATCCTATCCTAAACCAATATTTACGAGTTGCTGGGATAAAAAAATTATCTCATAAAGTTATTTGAACTAGAATTATTCAGGTTTAGCCGTATATCTCTTAAAACAGAACCCAACCTAACCCACTAACACTAGATCTAGAACTAGAAACATTAGGGTTTAGCCGTCTTAAGAGACTGGCGGCTAAATCCTAATGTTTCTAGTTCTAGATCTAGTGTTAGTTCTGAAACTGGGTTGTAGGTCTTATATTAGTTATACTTTTAGTTCTGTTATGAACCTCTTCTCATAAACAATGTTATTTTTATGTTTCATTATGTTATCTTCATAGAGTCATTATGAATAAGTTAAACGTTAAGTAATAACTACGTCGCTATTCTGAATAACACTTTAATTATATTTTGAATAGATTAGGATTTATATATATTTAGGATTTTGTTAGTTAACATTTAGAGTAGAACCTAAGAATGTATGAAGTATCGTAAGCATTATATGTATAGCCAAGAAAGTCAACGATTTTTCTTCATTTTCTTCTAACGAAGCTACGAATCTACTACGAATAAGATATCTATCAAGAAAATCGTAAATATTGGTTCAGGATAGGATAAAAGAATCAATGACAATCAATTGAATAGTCCTATATTTCGATTCCAATTGAATCTTCTTCAGGGAGTGAAATTTTCTACAAAATTACAAGTTAATAAAAAGTAAGTAATTACAATTAACACTTACGATTGTAATGAAACTGGCTAAAATAAAACATTAAGTACCAAAGTATTTCGTCCAAAATTATTCTTAAAATTATTGGGGAAAACAAGAAACACGTTGTTACACACCATAGCGCTTTTTTATAATATGAATGACAGTGCAACCACCTTGTAAAAGTAATACGGCAACTTCACGTGAAGCGGGAAGCGCCAGAAATTTAAATTCAAAAGTTTGAATTATTTAAAATTTTTAAATTCATTTCTACAAAAATCAAAAATTAAGGCGTATATAGAACTTAAGGAGCTGATATCAGTTCTGTAATTGATAGTATTATCTGTGGTTGCTATGTGGAACATATCCAAAAATAATCTGTTGTGATAGTTGTTGGTTGAATCTATAATTTTAGTATTTTCAAAATCAAAGATATGACCACTGTCCAAACTATGTTGGGCCAGAGTACAAGATCTTTTGTTACAACGTATATCACTTTTATGTTGGTATAATCTTCTTTTAAGCCATTGGGAAGTTTGTCCCACATAGCAACCTTCACAACCACCACATGAGATGTTATAGATAACCCCAGATCTGTATAGTAAGGGCGTGGGGTCTTTAAGGTTTGTGAAAATTGATTGAGATTTTAAAGGATAATGTTCTACGATCTTTAAGTTGTTAAGATTACAGCAATGTTTAAACATTTTGGTTAGTTTGTCAGTTAACTCAGGGATGTAAATGAGTTTTTTATATAGAGTGGGTTCAATACTGTTATCAATGGCTGAGTCAACATCCACACCAGGGTCAAACACAGCAGTGCTGAAAAGTAATCTGTTTAATAACTTGGGAGGGTACATGTTGTTTATAAAAATAGTTTTTAATTTATTTAAATTTATATTAATTAAATTAGGTTCCGAAATTTTTTCTATTCTATATTTCATAGCTAACACTGTGCTAATTTTATGTTTTATTTTATGTTTAGATGTAAAATGGATATATCTTCCAGAAAACGTTGGTTTTGTGTACCAATCAAATTTGATTTTATTGTCTTTATCACGAATGACCTTAGTATCCAAAAACGGAACTGAGTTGTTGTCTTCTGTCTCAAGAGTAAACTGTATGAATTTGTTGTGTTTATTAAAACTATTCAAAATTGAATTAACGTAATTAGCCGGGATAGCAGTTCTGATATCATCAAACTCTAACGTTGGTAAAATTCTTTTTAATACATGGTCCATAACAATTTGGGCCAAAATAGGTGATAGCGGAGAACCCATAGGTGTACCAAAGATTTGTTGGTAAGTAACACCGTTGAAAGTAAAATAAGTATTAGTGCAAATAGTTGATATAGTTTTTAGGAATAAATCCTTTTCAAAATCATAATTTTCTGAGATGTAATGGAAATTCTCTTCTATAATTTCTAACACCAATGTGGTGGGTATGTTGGTAAACAGACTAACAACGTCGGGAGAAATGATAACATAACCTTCAGGAAGTTCGAAACCTCTCAATTCCTCAACAAATTGAAAAGTGTTTCTCACATTAAAATTAGTTCTTGAGTCAAAAGCAACAGTCAATATTTTAGCTAAGTAAGAAGAAATATTATATGTTGCAGCACCAACTGACGAAATTATGGGTCTTAGAGGAATATCGGGTTTATGTATCTTAGGTAAGAAGTATGCTTTGGATACTAAGGTGTTATGTTTTATAAGTTTTTTAAATTCCAAGTCGTCAATAAAGTTTTTGTTTAAAAGATCTTTCAATAAACTGTTCATAGTGTTCTGAATGAAATTAGTTTTATCAGTGTTACCTATTAATTTGTAAGTGTTGTTGTCCTTTAGCATTTCTTCTGCTTTTTTAATGTATATGTCCCTTTTCATGTATATGTATATGTCTCTTTTATCCTATCCTGAACCAATATTTACGAGTTGTAACTGGGATAAAAAAAATTATCTCATAAAGTTATTTAATCAAGAAAATCGTAGAACCATCATAATCAGCATACGATCTAGATAGTATTCAAATTTGGCGAATTTAGTTCCTAGAGCAGAAGAAGAAAAATATCCATTTGGAAGAAAACTCGTTGAAAGTAAAACTTTTACATTGCTATTTTTTGATACTTTTTTTCATATTCTTTTTCCATATTCTGTATTTGTTACCAACATGTCTATAAACAGTTATATTCAAAATCAAGATACCAAAACCTAGATCAAATTTGAAGAGCAAATTCTCCTGAAATTGTAATCATGAATGCTCAAACACTTTTTCAAATGATCACTAAATCTTTTAATGGAGATCGTTCAAAATTGTCTGAATTTATTCGTATTTGTAATATTGCATTGAGATTTGCATCTGATACTCAAAAAGAACCTTTATTAATTATTAGACACCAACACTCCACTAACGGGGGTAAAAATATTTAAAAGTGGAATATTAACACTACATGTTAAATGTCGAATTTATGCTGCGTCCACAGTACACACAACAACCGTAAATTACAATTCAAATGACACAAATATAATCCCGTCAATTAAATTGGACGATGATGATTTCTGTGTTAGACAAATTGAAGACCTCGAAGCGATTAAAATGGCAACTCGATTGGCAAAACACAACAAAGTCAGTTTAATGAAATCATAACAAACAATATAAAAGCCATTCATTGAAAAGCATTGCCATTGGGTTGCTGTGGCCTCTGTTTTGAATCATCGTGAATTCCTTTTTTTTGGAAAATTAGTCCCGTCAAAAGCTTATAATTGAAACATGTTCGAAGTATGCATTAATAGTAAGAATCGAACGTCCACCGTTCAAAATTATCCTCGCCGAAATGAAGATCGACATCAAACCACCAGTTACCAATCTAATTATGCCAACGAAAAAATCCAATTTCCAGAAAGTTCGATGATTGATGCAGTTTACAAACCACGAGTTAGACGCTCCATCAACCACAGTAGAGGTCCCTTCCGTTTTTAAATTCATAATATCAATATTTATGATATAGTTTCGATAGCTTAATCATATCAAAACTTTTTATGGGGGAAGTGTGTCATGAACCTCTTCTTATAAACAATGTCAGTTTTATTTTTCATTATGTTATCTTCATAGAGTCATAACTGTTTAATTATATTTTGAATAGATTAAGATTTATATATATTTAGGATATAATTAGTTAGTAAACATTTAGAATGGAACCTAAGAACGTGTAAAGTATCGTAAGCAGTTTATGTATAGTCAATAGAGTGTAAGATTGCTTCATTTTCTTCTAACAATCCTACGAATCATATTGGCTGGTGTGGAAAGAACACTGCCCACAAAACCAGACATAACAGTTCAAGAAGAATTTACAACTAGACCTAGAACTAGAAAGTTTCGAAGTCTGAAGACGCACGGCTAAACCTAAATTAGTTCTAGTTTTACTTCAATAAAAGTATACAACAATTTAAGACTGAATCACAATTAAAAATACACTAAAGCACACTAACGCTAGAGCTTGCACTAGAACTACAAACATTTAGTTTTAGTTAAATCTGTCTGGTATCATGGTATCAAGATGGTTAAGTAGAGCTTTACTAGAACTAGAAAGTAGTAGTTTAGTTCGACACAAGTATGCAACAACTTAAGACTGAACAGTAACAAGAAGTAGAGCTAATACCAAAATTAGGACTGACACAAGATCTAGAACTAGAATTATTCAGGTTTAGCCGTATGTCTCTTAAAACAGAGCCCAACCTAACCCACTAACACTACATCTAGAAGTAAGCATTAACTAACGAAGCTACGAATCTACTACGAATAAGATATCTATCAAGAAAATCGTAGAACCATCATAATCAGCATACGATCTAGATAGTATTCAAATTTGGCGAATTTAGTTCCTAGAGCAGAAGAAGAAAAATATCCATTTGGAAGAAAACTCGTTGAAAGTAAGACTTTTACATTGCTATTTTTTGATACTTTTCCTCATATTCTCTTTCCATATTCTGCATTGGTTACCAACATGTCTATAAACAGTTATAATCAAAATCAAGATACCATAACCTAGATCAAATTTCGAGAGCAAATTCACCTGAAACACTCAAACTCTTTTTCAAATGATTACTAAATCTTTTAATGGAGATGGTTCAAAATTGTCTGAATTTATTCGTATTTGTGATATTGCATTGAGATTTGCAACTGATACTCAAAAAGAACCTTTATTAGGGTTCTTTCTCGCGAATATTTATGGTAACGCTAGTGCAGAACTTTTTGATTAAGTTATTAGTTCTTGGAATGATTTAAAAATAATTTTATTAAATAAATTTTCTAACAAACAATATTATACACAATTAATGGAGACTCTAAATACTTCCAAACAAGGCTATAACGAATCAGTTAACTCATTTTAATTTTAATTTCAAATGAAAATTAGCCGAAGGAACTTAGAAAGGTTTCACAATTACGGAATTAGCTTTGAGAGGTTTATATTACACCTGAAAGATGAAATTTCCTATCTATTAAGAATTAAAGAACCAAGTATTGAAAAAGCTTTCAAATTAGCTCAGAGGGAAGAAAGATTTGCTAATGAAAAAGATTATGGAAATCACAAAATTCAACATTTCTCTCTTTTCTATCTTTGTAGAAAAAATGTTATTTACATTAAAAAAAATAAAAAGAATATTAAATAAAAACAGATGCACAAAATGCAGAAATAAATTTTAATAAATATAAATTAAAACGTAATTCACTGAATATTGATTTAAATATTAAGTAAGATTGTAATACAGAACCATGATACATACCATAACAAACCATAACAAATACAAATATAAAAGAAGGTATATTTCCAGACCACTAATTATATGAAGGTTTATACTTTGCAAAATCAATAGTTAGCCTAGATGAAAATAATTAACATTACACGAAATAACACAACTTCTCAACCGTCCTCAAGTATAGATTATATAAATTTCCAAAGATTCATGTTGCTGAAATAGATCGTTGTGATGAGTCTTTAAAACTTCTAAAACTTCAAATTCTAAAATTAACTTACCAAACTACTAAATTAAACTACCAAATGCACTTAAGCTTATTATTGCAATTAGTAACACAAACTAATAAAGAGTTTGATGTACTCATAGATTCAATAATGTGTTCTAAACAAAACATTATTCATCCTTCTATTATTAGTGCAAAAAGTTTGAGAACGGAATTAAATAAGCTCCATCTAAGGCAAAATTTAAAATTACCTTTATCTACAAATAATATTTACCACTATTTTACAATTTGCGAATTAAAAGTAGTGTATACAAACAGTATTTTGATCTTTGCTATTCGTATCCTTTTGGTACATGCTAAGCAATAGTACAGCTTAATCCGAAGTATCAGTAAAATACGGTACAGTTGGTATAAAACATTGGATCTATGCAAGGAAGTTAAACACCAAATCTACGTTTGTTTCGACACCATCATACAGTCATCACAGGAACCAAAAATACCTGAAGATTGCCCAATACGTATTATTAAGGCATAGAAAAGCTCAAATGTGTTATTTGTTATATCACGTGATTATCTAGTACTATTTTGTGCGACGACACCAACACTCCACTAACGGGGGTAAAAATATTTAAATTCTACATGCTGAATGTCGAATTTATGCTGGATCCACAATACTCACAGCAACCGGAAATTACAGTTCAAGTTACACAAATTTAATCCCATCAATTAAAGGAGACGATGATAACGGCTGTGTTAGCCATATTGAAGAACTCGAAGAGATTGAAATGGGACTAGACCAGCTTCGTAATTTAAATTTGGAAGAGCTTCGATTGGCAAAACACAAACTAAGTCAGTTTGATGAAAACATAACAAACAATTTAAAAGCCATTCATCGAGAAGCATTACCATTGGGTTGTTGTAGCTTCTGTTTTGAATCATCGTGGATTCCCTTTTTTTGAAAAATTAGTCCCGTCAAAAGCTAATTGGAACATGTTCGAAATATGCATTAATACAAAGTTCAAAATTATCCTCGTCGAAATGAAGATCGACATCAAACCACAAGTTACCAATCTAATTATGCCAACGAAAAAATCCAATTTCCAGAAAGCTCGATGATTGATGCAGTTTACAAACCACGAGTTAGACGTTCCATCAACCAGAGTAGAGGTCCCTTCCGTTTTTAAATTCATAATATCAATATTCATAACATAGTTTCGATAGTTTAACCCTATCAAAACTTTTTATGGGGGAAGTGTGTCATGAACCTCTTCTTATAAACAATGTTAGTTTTATTTTTCATTATCTTCATAGAGTTATAACTGTTTAATTAAATTTTGAATACATTAAGATTTATATATGTAGTTAGGATATAGTTAGTTAGTAAGTTAGTTAACATTTAGAGTAGAACCTAAGAACGTGTAAAGTATCGTAAGCAGTATACGTATAGTTAAGAAAGTTAACGATTGCTTCATTTTCTTCTAACGAACCTACGAATCATTTTGGCTGATGTGGAAAGAATACTGCTCACAAAACCAGACATAACAGTTCCAGAAGAATTTACAACAATCTAGAGTTAAACAAAAATTAAAACTAGAACTAACACTAGACCTAGAACTAGAAAGATT
This sequence comes from Onthophagus sagittarius, assembly GCA_036711965.1. Lineage (NCBI taxonomy): Eukaryota > Metazoa > Arthropoda > Insecta > Coleoptera > Scarabaeidae > Onthophagus > Onthophagus sagittarius. The sequence goes on along the minus strand of JASERS010000010.1, from coordinate 14,960,993 downwards.
CAGGTTTAGCCGTGCGTCTGAAGACGCACGGCTAAACCGAAACTTTCTAGTTCTAGGTCTAGTGTTAGTTCTAGTTTTACTTCAATACAAGTATACAATTAAAAATAAAAATTAAGACTGAATCACAATTAAAAATAAAGCCCACACTCAAACTTAAAGTAGAACTACAAACATTAAGTTTTAGTTAAATATGTCTGGTATCATGGTATCAAGATGATTAGGTAGAGCTTCAACTTCACATCATCCTTCATATTAAATGGCACGAAGTTGGAGTTAAACCCGACCCAACCCATCTCTCATATTGAATTCAACTTAGAAGTTTGGTAGTAAGGATTTGATTTTTTTGTTATATGAGGTATATGATGGTATGAAGTTGAAGATTGACTCAACCCAACTATAGAAGAGAAATTAAACCTAAACTATAGAAGAAAAGTTATGGAATATTTCCCAAAATTAAAAATGATTCCAAATTTTGGATATTATATATTATGGTTGGGTTAGGTTGAGCTTCTGCTTCATATCATCCCACATATTGGGTATGAGCTGTCCCCAAATGGTTTTAAAGAAAATTATACATTCTACATCTCGTCCATGCATATTAGGACTATTCATCTTCATTTTTCCAAGTATTACTTTCTCTAGAAATCTGTCAGCGGTTTTAAAATCATCCTGTATAAATATCTTGTACTAATTATTTCATTTTAAAGAAAAGTTTTGGTTTCGCTTTTTAGGTCGGACGCTAGGAATTTGTTCTTGAGATATTATGATAATATGGTAATAAAGGTTTTAGAGCAAATTTGATTGTGCCACAAATAATTCTATCATTTCTATAATGATTTTTTAAAAATGTATGCTCAGATATATTCAAATTGAATCATATCTCATAAGAAAATAGAGATATCGTTATATCGTAGCGAAGCGACTGAAATAGAACCAGCTTCTTAATTTAAATTTGGAATAGCTTCGACTGGCAAAACACAAACTAAGTCACATATATATTAAATTTTTACATATATTAAATTTTGAATACATAAAGATTTATATATGTAGTTAGGATATAGTTAGTTAACATTTAAAGTGGAACCTAAGAACGTGTAAAGTATCGTAAGCAGTATATATGTATAGTCAATAGAGTGTAAGATTGTTTCATTTTCTTCTAACGAACCCACGAATCATTTTGGCTGGTGTGGAAAGAATACTGCCCACAAAACCAGACATAACAGTTCCAGAAGAATTTAAAACCATCTAGAGCTAAGCAAAAATTAAAACTAGAACTAACACTAGACCTAGAACTAGAAAGATTCAGGTTTAGCCGTGCGTCTGAAGACGCACGGCTAAACCGAAACTTTCTAGTTCTAGGTCTAGTGTTAGTTCTAGTTTTACTTCAATACAAGTATGAACAATTTAAGACTGAATCACAATTAAAAATAAAGCCCACACTAACGCTAGAGCTTATACTAGAACTACAAACATTTGGATTTAGTTAAATCTGTTTGGTATCATGGTATCAAGATGGGTTAAGAGGAGCTTCAACTTCACATCATCTCTCATATTAAATGGTATAAAGTTAGAGTTAAACCCGACCCAACCTATCTAGCATATTGAATTCAACTTAAAGTTATTCAAAGTTAGTTAACATTTAGAGTGGAACCTAAGAACGTGTAAAGTATCATAAGCAGTATATGTATAGTCAAGAAAGTTAACGATTGTTTCATTTTCTTCTAACAAACCTGCGAATTATATTGGCTGGTGTGGACAGAATACTGCCCACAAAACCAGACATAACAGTTCCAGAAGAATTTACAACAATTTAGAATTAAGCAAAAATTAAAACTAGAACTAACACTAGACCTAGAACTAGAAAGATTCAGGTTTAGCCGTGCGTCTTTAGACGCACGGCTAAACCAAAACTTTCTAGTTCTAGGTCTAGTGTTAGTTCTAGTTTTACTTCAATACAAGTATATGTATTCAATACAACAATTTAAGACTGAATAACAATTAAAAATAAAGCCCACACTAACGCTAGAGCTTACACTAGAACTACAAACACTTGGATTTAGTTAAATCTGTTTGGTATCATGGTATCAAGATGGGTTAAGAGGAGCTTCAACTTCACATCATCTCTCATATTAAGTGGTATAAAGTAGAAAGTTTAACTAGACCTAATACTAGAAAGTTTCGTCTTCAGACGCACGGCTAAACCTGAATTTTTCTAGTATTAGGTCTAGTGTTAGTTCTAGTTTTAATTCGATGCAAGTATACAACAATCTAAAACTGAATAACAACGAGAAGTAGGGGTAATACTAAAATTAGAAATAACACTGGATCTAAATGTAGAATCGTTGGGATTTAGCTGTAGTCTTGAGTCGTAACCAAACCCAACCCAACCCAACCTAGCGTCAGAATTAATACTATACTTAGAACTAGAAACATTAGGGTTTAGCCGTCTAAAGAGACGTACGGCTAAATCCTAATGTTCCTTGTTCTAAGTCAAGTGTTAATCATAATCATTTATTTCAATAAAGTACATTTTTTTCTTCTTTTCGCAACTGCTAATTACCAATTATTAGCTCAGATAAACAAGGTTGGCTTAAAAGAGTATCAGCAACAATTTCCAATGTTGGAATTTTCTTATAATTTGATGCAGGTGACATTTAGTTTTTCATGACTCATGACTCGTTTAATTGAGAAATGCTCAAGACACTGAAGTACTCATTTCTTATTAGCTTTGCTTAATGCCAGGTGATTTCTTGGATGCCAGTATGACCTTTTTCTATTAAAGATTGTTTGATACGTTCTAATGATGCTGCCATACCATCAAAAATCATGCATCCCATCAATTTACCAGATATCATACCTATACACTTTTTGGCCTTGTTAAACCAACTGATTGTCCCAAGTCCTATTTCTGTAAAAGAGAGTAAGCAGATCGATCTCAGAGTCACATCAGGATCCGCAGTGGGATTTTCATATGCGTCCATGATTCATTTCATACCATGAAGATCTTGGCATTTTCAGAGAATCTTATTAATGCCGAGGCTATAACGGCATAACAATGTTTGTTAGGTGATGGTATTGCTTCTAAAAAGGGAAACTAGTAGTAAAATTGCCTAATTCTCGTCTTCAGACGCACGGCTAAACCTAAATCTTTCTAGTACTAGGTCTAGTGATAGTTCTAGTTTTATCTGCCATTCACTGCTTGATTGTTGTGAATTCTTCTGGAAGAGAAAGTATAACTAATACTAGACATACAACCTAGCTTTAGTATTAACAATACACCTAGAACTAGAAACATCAGTCTTCAGACGCACGGCTAAACCGAAACTTTCTAGTTCTAAGTCTAGTGTTAGTTCTAGTTTTACTTCAATACAAGTATACAACAATTTAAGACTGAATAACAATTAAAAATAAAGCCCACACTAACGCTAGAGCTTACACTAGAACTACAAACACTTGGATTTAGTTAAATCTGTTTGGTATCATGGTATCAAGATGGGTTAAGAGGAGCTTCAACTTCACATCATCTCTCATATTAAGTGGTATAAAGTTAGAGTTAAACCCGATCCAACCTATCTCTCATATTGAATTCAACTCAAAGTTACTCAAAGTTAGTAACCACTAACTTAGCACGGCTAAACCGAAACTTTCTAGTTCTAGGTCTAGTGTTAGTTCTAGTTTTACTTCAATACAAGTATACAACAATTTAAGACTGAATAACAATTAAAAATAAAGCCCACACTAACACTAAAGCTTGCACTAGAACTACAAACATTTAGTTTTAGTTAAATCTGTCTGGTATCATGGTATCAAGATGGGTTAAGTAGAGCTTCAACTTCACATCATCCCTCATATTAAATGGTATAAAGTTAGATTTAAACCCGACCCAACCTATCTCTCATATTAAATTCAACTTAGAAGTAAGGATTTGATTTTTTTGTTATATGAGGTAACTGTAGAAGCACCTAAACTATGAAAGAAAAGTTATGGAATATTTCCAAAAATTAAAGATTATTCAAAATTTTGGGTGTGATATGTTATGGTTAGGTCTTATGGTTTAGGTTGAGCTTCTACTTAATATCATCCCACATATTGAGTCTGAGCTGGTCCCAAATTGTTTTAAAGAAAATTCTCTTCATTTTTCCAAGTATTACTAGAAATCTGTCAGCGGTTTTTAAAATCCCCTTTATAAATATCTTGTACTAATTGCTTCATTTTAAAAGATTCGGTTTCGCTTTTTAGGTCGGACGCTAGGAATCATATCTCAAGAACAAATTGAGATATTATGATAATATAACAAAAGTTTTAGAGCAAATTTGGTTGTGCCACAAATAATTCTTTATTAAACTAATGAAAGAACTTCTTTCTATAAATAACTTAATTCGATGATGTTTTTATTTGTTTATCGTTCCTTAGATGTTTCGGCCTTGTTCAGCCATCATCAGAGGGTTTATCGTCAAAATTTAAAGATATGTAAAATCAAATTTAAAGTTCAATATCATCACAAGAGGAATTCTGTATTTAAATGAAAAATTATTTAAAAATTGTACTAGGTTAAAAACTTTTTATATTTAAGAGAACACTGAAAAGATCAACCATGAAATGACCCAACCCAACCAAACCCAACCCAACCCAACCCAACCCAACCATGAAATTACCCAACCAAACCATGAAATGACCCAACCCAACCCAACTATGAAATGGTTGATCTTTTCAGTGTTCTCTTAAATATAAAAAAGTTTTTAAACCAGTATAATTTTTAAATACTTTTTCATTTAAATACAGAATTCCTCCTGTGATGATATTGAACTTTAAATTTGATTTTACATATCTCCAAATTTTGACGATAAACCAGCCTCTGATGATGGCTGAACAAGGCCGAAACATGTAAGGAACGATAAACAAATAAAAATAGTATCGAATTAAGTTATTTATAGAAAGAAGTTCTTTCATTAGTTTAATTTACCTAATAAACATTTATCGATGAAAAAAAAAATGGATTTAACCCGGGAGGACGCGCGTCTCTGGCTCTCACGTTAAAACGCGCGCCGGGTAATTTTTACCCGATATTTGATCTTTATAAATATTTTGGGTATAAGTATGGTTATTTGAGCATTCTTTCGGGAAATAAAACAATGGATTGTGTAACTGAACTTATAAACTCTATTTGTAACATATTTAAAATAAATGAACATAAAATTGTACTCAATAAAACCAAATCAACACATGATGAGACTGAACAAAAAAAAAATAATAAAAAAATGATAAAATGACCTAGACATCCTCTTCTTCCAGTTCTTCATCTTCTTTCAGAACGGGGACAACCTTATTTGCGAAACAGCCTTGGCAAATTGGTATAGAATGTTCTCGGTATATGAGTTAATTACACGCACTACAGCAGGTTTTAGTTTTTCTGTCTTTGCTGCCTGGGCAAACATGACACCTTCCCGACAATACTTTCTGGCGCTTCGCTGGAAGAAATTCTTCCTGTTCATTTTGTGGAATTAAAAGCATTATCCTTGTTTTTATATAACTCGGTAGCGAGACAATAGTGGACCTAAACTGTAAATGTTCTCTTACTAGTTCTTTTGCCATGTTTTTCAAGAATACTCTTCGGGCAATTTGTTCCTGCTTGTTGCTTTTATAAACAATGTAAGCATTTATCGCCGCAATATTCAGAAAACCAAAAAATATAGTTAGCGGCCACCTTTGCGACCTCCTGGATACAGAATATAATCCACATAATTCATCGACAGTATCGACTCCACCCTTAGTCAAATTGTAGAACTCTATTATTTCAGGTTTTTGCTTTTCAGATTCACTGTTGATACAGTCATCATGATGCATAGTTGAACCCACCAAAACTACTTTACCTTTCTTAGGGCAATATGAAACTACTGTTTTATTTTCCGAGAACGCAAATAAGCTAGAATATTGAGACCGATTTTTTGGAGTGACAAATGCAGTTGGTACTTCCCTTTTATTTTTTCGGATGGTTCCAACACAGGTCAAGTGATAATTTTTCAAAAGATCATTCATTAGCTTTATACTCATAAACCAATTGTCCATTGTTATGTTTCGGCCAGTTTTTTCAATTGGTTTGATGAGACGGCATACGACTGAGTAAGGATCATTTTGTAACTTGTACTCACCTTCCGGTTGCTTACCAGCATATATTTCAAAGTTGTTCGTATAGTATGTATGACTGTCAATCAAAAGAAAAATTTTTATGCCATATCTTGCTGGCTTACTCTTTATGTACTGCCTAAACGAGCATCTTCCCCTAAAAGGTTCCAATTTTTCGTCTATTGTGGCATACTCACTAATAACATAGGAGCTTTGAATGTTGTTTTTAAATAATTCGGAGAGATCACGTATGGGAGCCAGTTTGTCACTTTGTCGTCTGGTGTGCCTATCACGTATGTCGTCAAAACGTAAAGAAGTGAGTAAAAATAAAAAGCGTTTTCGAGACATGACGGCTGGAAATATGTCCACACCAGATCCATCTTGTTCCCACAATTCCATTGTATTCAGTCTTCCAGACTTCAGTACCCCAGCGTAGTACAGCAAACCGAAAAGTGCTTTCATCTCTCGTTGGTCTGTAGGAGCGGCATCTCTCTCCCTAACAAATTTTCCTCGCGACAAATCTATGTATATATTGGTACATCTGACAATATGGTTTATCATATTATCAGAAATCATACAATTCCAACATTCAAAAGGAGTAGTTGCATCCTTTGCTTTTCCTTTCGGTCCCGGTAGTTGGGTCACTAAATTATGGGCTCTAGTCCTTACATTTATTGGTGGATGTTGTTTGGACCAACTTGTACCATCTTTCCCCAGATAAAAGTGAGAAGATGGTGTACCTGCCGAGCTTGATTTGTAAAAATTGCCTTCATCTTCTGATGGTTCATCTGCGTCAGTGTCGGTAAGATGGTCGCTTACTGAAATGTGGTCAACTTCACTATCTGATTTAGTTGGTGGAATTTCATTGTCATCACTCTCCTCCTCCATTATTTTCCTTATTTCCTCTTCTTGATCTTTTTTAGCTAAAGGCCTTCTATCCACCCATTTACTGATATTTGATGGCCCTGGCTGAGAATCCATTATCTATTGAAATGCTGATATGCTAATAAACTATAGTTACTTCATTTATTATAATTTTAACTTACTGGAACTCAAACTGATAAATATGAAATAATGCGACAACTGTTCAATAATAACCACAATTCACCAAAAACTAATACAATACACAAAACACAGAAATAAAATGGTAACAATTTAGTCACGTATCGACGTGCGCCGGGTAAGAAATGTCCACTTCGCATAAATCAGACCCTAGCACTGATCGAAAACGGTATAATAATATCGTCTGAGCATAGGTACTTCTGTTACACTCTACTCGAGAGGTATACAGGGGATTCCCCGATTTAATCGACATTTGGAGAATATACACATCATTTAATAAGCGCCGGGTATTTTCTACCCACGCGCGCGTCCTCCCGGGTTAATAAAAGACTATAATAATAATTCTTTAATTTCCCTAAATATCGATGTTATGAGTTTTCAAAAATGTATGCTCAGATTTATTCAAATTGAATCATATCTCAAGAAAAGTAGAGGTATCGTGAAGCAATAGTAAACATTTTAAAGTATTTGCAAACATCGATGTTATGATTTTTTTAATCCATTTCATCCAAATTAAAAATTAGAGAGTTATAAATTGTGATATCATGATGAAATAATTACTATTTTATAGTAAATTTAAACAACTTTTATTACGCCAAAAATGTTTGTTTTATTTCGATAAATCACGTTATAAATTTTTTAATTTATTGGGCCATGTTTAGTCGCAGTAAGCTTAAAGTAATACCTAATGTAGATATATGTAATTGAAAAATTTAAATGGTGATCGTGCGCACAAATATCACGGACCACATTCATAATACAATACAAAACCGTGAGTTTCGAATCGATCGCATTTTATCTTTTAATGAAACTGAAGCGCACAGAGGCGTTGTTTACAATTATCTGATGGCCCGGGCACTTTTTAATTAAATCGGACGCGCGCCGCTTTATTGAAATACTTTCCGATATTCGACGCGATGCAATCGCCCCCCAAAAAAAAAACCAGTCGCTTTGTTATTTTCCCCAATAGAACCATTTCGCGGAATAAACTAACTAGGCGTGACGGTGCATAAATTATTACTTGCGCAAAAACTTAAGGGGTAATAAAATTCACGGTCACGGTATTGCTGATCAATCAGTGGGCGAAGAACCGCAATTAATCAGAGGGCGAGGGCTGCGTCGATAAATTTTCCCCCTACAGAAAGGGGAGCACCACCCCCGGAAGAATTGTTGGGGTTCTCTGCATTAATTAAACTCAGAGATCCCTTTGCATTTAGAGTTGTCTAAAAATTTCTTCCTCGATTTTCTACAAGTATGATTTATAATGGATTAATTTTTTTGTTATTTGTTTGCGTATATTATGGATGGGGGATGTAATTTTTGGTATGTGGCCATTAGCGTATGGACGTCAATGCGTCAAAACTGACGGCCGTTAGCCGGTATTTCGGCCACAAAACGCACCGAATCGTTCGGCTACGGTGGACAGTTCAAATTTATTTTAATCGCACCGGCTAAACGCGAACTCGGACTTGATGATGTATGACCTAGCCACCGCTGTCATGGTTAATATGAATATACTCCTGTACCCGTTTCCGTGTAAATTTAGTTTTTAAATTTTCGTAATACTCGATTTCAGAACGATTTTCCCCTTAAATTTACCACTTTCGATGAGATTTCAATATTGAAATTCTCCCCTTTGATAACAAACTGTTAAATGTGGCATATATAGGTCTAATTTAATAATTTTATGATCACGAATGATTTGTCGCAACTATTAACTAGGGCAGATTGTCGGTATCTCCGACATTTAATCAGCTCGAGAGCCAATTTGCGCCCGAGTATCGCGTCCCGAACCGGGGTCCGGAACATCCAAACTTACTGCTCAAATTGAGATTCATTTGGCCATTAAGTGATAGTCACGAAATTAGAGCAAACCAACGTCAACTTTGAATTCCTCGTCGCCCACATCATCAACGATGCCGACGTGACGCGTTACTGACGACGAAGAGGAAAATATTTGCGAAATAAGCAAAAATTCTTCGGCCAGTCCGTGGTTGTAGTAGTTAGTGTGCGGTTTCGGATCTTGGTTGGTTTATTTTATGGGACGGGAGAGCGCGCGGTCGACGGAAGGACGGCGAGATAACGGTGTCCGGCGCGGCCTTTTGTCGAAGCAATGACCCCGAGGGACGTAAAAATGGGCCAAAAATGAGCCGAAGCGCGCCCCCTATCGTCGCAGGCAACGCGCGAGCGGTCCGAGATTTAGATGTAACGATAAGTCGGGGTCGACGAATCAACCTACCCTGGTCGGGCTTAGTTCCGATTTACGCCGCAGAGATAACGCCCGGCGCGCCCGCTATCGTTCGCTCATCGGTCCGATTATCGTCGGCTTTGTGCCGGTATCGTCGACAGATGGCCCTAGTACTGCTCCCTAAACCCACACCGGTATTTCCCCCCTTTCAAACCCGGTTATGAGGTAATCAACAAATAAAATCGGGAACCTAAGATAAAAAGAAAAAAAAATGTTTTCATTCCTGTTATATAAGTCGTATTATTAGAAAATTGAGACATTATTACGTAAAGCTATGTTATAGGTGTAGTATTAGTTGTTATACTTTTAGTTCCAGAAGAATTTACATCAAGCACTAAATGGCAGTTAAAACTAGAACTAACATTAGACCTAGTCCTAGAAAGATTTAGGTGTAAAGACGTTCTAGTTCGTTCTAATTTTAGTTTGATACGAGTATACAACAATCTGTATCAAGTGTGAATAACAAATGGAAATAGAGGTAATACTAATACTAGAACTAACACTAGATCTAGAATTGGAATCATTCGTGTTTAACTGTATGTCTTGAGTCATAAACCCAACGCAACCCAACCTAGCTTTAGAATTAATACTAGACTTAGAACTAGAAATATTGGGATTTAGCCGTCTAAAGAAACGTATGGCTAAATCCTAATGTTTCTAATTCTAGGTCTAGTGTTAATACTAAAGCTAGGTTGTAGATCTAGTATTAGTTATACTTTCTCTTCCAGAAGTGTTGAGTGTATATGGTACATTTATATTGTGTATGACTGTACAATGGAGTTGAAAGTGCGCATGAGCGAATATAAAAGCAAGTGCGCATGTTATGTAAAAGAAGAGAAGTGATGAAGTCGTTAAGAAAGTATCGTTGTTATGTTATAATAAAATAAGTAATATAGAAACGCTATTCAGACTTTTATTTCCACACCTCAACATGGTAGCAGAGGTCCGTGGTTAAAGTATTATCGAGTTTAAGTGAATTCTTGTCTACGTGGAAAATTCGAGATTTTTTCGGGTGTAAACAAAAAAAAGGAAAAATGGCGAAGAACGAGGTAATGATACCGGTCTTTGATGGAGAGGACTATAGTATGTGGAAGAAACGTATATCGGTGTTTTTGAAGCTTAAAAAATGTGAAGAAGTCATAAAAAGAGCAAAAATCGAAACAGATAAAGAGGATTGGGATGAAAATGATTTAAAAGCAATAAATTATATATATAGTGCTATATCAAATAAACAATTGGAATTTGTATGTGATAAAACAACAGCGTATGAAATAATCAAGAAGTTTGATGGTTTATATTTGAAGGAATCTACAGCATTGCAGATTCTATGTAGAAATAAATTGGAAAAATTGAGGCTTAAAAATTATAATGACTCGGTAACATATTTTAGTGATTTTGAAAAGACAGTAAATGAGCTTAAAAACGCGGGCGCAAGCGTGTCTGAAAAAGAAAAGTTAAATTATATGTTGAACGCATTACCTGAATCATATAGTTATATTGGCGACTTAATCGATACGTTAAAGGAAGAAGATCAAACTGTGGATTATGTAAAAAGTAAGATTCAAATGGCTGAACTGAAACATCAAAAAGATGAGCATTTTGAGAGAAAATCGAATGTATTTATGGTGAATAAAAACCGTCAAGAGCGAACATGTTTTCAATGTGGTAAGACTGGACACTTGAGAAGAGACTGTAGAAGTGGTGGCCAAGGAACAAGTAATAGGACTTCATGGCAACCGATGCGTAACCAACAAGAAGCCGGAAGAGGAAATTACGGCAGAGGTCGTGGCAACTTTCCTAGTCAACGGGGAAGAACACATCATGCCAACCAACAAGGACAGAAGAATGAAGAAAGAAGCGCTTGGGTAGCGAAGATTGAACATGTTGAACATCACGCGGCGCATAATAGTACGGTAGATAAGGCTAATTGTTATGAAATAAATTGGTTATTAGATAGCGGCTGTACTGATCATATTATTAATGATGATAAATATTTTGATGAATTTAAAATACTTAAAAAACCTGTTGATGTTTGTTTAGGAGATGATAGGAGTGTAAAAGCTACTAAAGTAGGTAATGTAAAAAGTTACTTTAATGTTTTTGGAGAGAAAAATGAAATAAATATGCGAAATGTATTTTATGCTAAAGATATGTATACAAATTTGATAAGTTTCAGTAAAATAACTGATAATAATAATACTATTGTTTCGAGGGGTAATTTGACAAAAATTATAGATAGTAACAGTAAAATTATGGCAATAGCTTGGAAAGAGAATGGTTTGTATCCCATGAAAAGTAAATTAAAGCCTGTAAAGTTATCGGTAAATATAGCAAATAAAAGAATGGAAAACATGAGTCAAAAAGAGAAATGGCATCGTTTATTGGGTCACGTAAATTTCAAATATTTGAATACATTATCTGAAAATCAGTTGTTGGACGGTATTCCAGGTGAACTTGAAACAGAATTTATGAAATGTAAAACATGTATAGAAAATAAAATGCATAATATTCCTTTTGGAGAAAATAGAATTAAGGCTAAAGAGATTTTAGAGATCATTCATACGGATGTGTGTGGGCCTTTTCAAACAGTGGGATTTCAAGGGGAAAAATATTTTATTTCGTTCATTGATGATTATAGTAAGATAGCAAGGGTTTATACTATAAAGTCCAAAGCAGAAGTTTTTGATTGTATTGTACAACATGTAAATGAATGTGAAAATTTAACAGGAAAAAAGGTTAAAGTTTTAAGATGTGATAACGGGAAAGAATATTTGAACAGTAATGTTTATAATTTTACTAAAGAAAAAGGAATTGTGATTAAAAATTGTCCTCCATATGTGCATGAATTGAACGGAACCGCGGAACGGTTTAATAGAACAATAATGGATATATCACGATGTTTGTTAGAAGAGGCAAACGTACATAAAACATATTGGCCGGAAATTGTTTGTGCAGCAACTTATTTGAAAAATCGTACTTTAGCTAATACTATTGAAAAGAAAACCCCTTATGAGATATTTTTTAAAAAGAAACCAGACGTTTCTAATTTACATTTATATGGTAGTAAAGTTTTTGTGCGAAGACCAGAACAAATAAGAAAGTCGAAATGGGAAAAAAAGGCCGATATGGGAATTTTGATGGGATATAGTGAAGTGGGTTATAGAGTACTTTTGAATAATAAAATCATAGTTGCTAGACATGTAGACATTGTCGAAGAAAACGTAAAATGTATTGGTCTAAATGAAAATAATGAAAACTCTGATAACGACTATTTAAGTAGTAACCTTGAGGGTATTGACGAAAGAATAGAAGAAATAAGTAAAACATCTGAAATTGAAACTGAACCTGATGCGGGTAAACATCAGAGAAATAGAAATCCTCCAAAACGATTGGATGATTATTATGTTTACAATAGTAAGATTGTTGCAAATTATTGCAGAACGGATACTCCAAGTACGTTTGAGGAGGCGATTGAAAGTAATGAAATGGAACATTGGGTAAAGGCAATGGACAAAGAAATTGAATGTTTGAATAAAAATGAAACTTGGAAATTAGATGAAAATAAAGAAAATAAGAAAGTTTTAGATGTAAAATGGGTATATACAAGGAAGTCTGATGATAGTTATAAGGCTAGATTAGTTGTTAGAGGATTTCAGCAAACTGATGTAATTGATGACATTTATTCTCCTGTAGCAAAAACGCAAACGTTGAAAGTTCTATTATCATATTGTTGCCAAATGGGTCTAGTTGTCGAACAAATGGATGTAGAAACAGCATTTCTAAATGGCAAGGTAAATTCAGAGATATATGTTCATCAACCAAAGGGGTATGAAGATGGCACAAGAAGGGTCGGTAAATTGATAAAAGCTTTATATGGCTTAAAAGAAAGTCCGAGAGCTTGGTATGAGTGTTTAGATAATTTTTTAATAAACTTAGGATTTAAAAGAAATAATTTGGATTATTGTTTATATGTTTTTGAGAATGATGATGATACTATTTATTTACTGATTTTCGTCGATGATCTATTGATTTGTGGCATGAATAAATCGAAAATACAACATATTAAGAATCTTTTGTCGGAAAAGTTTAAAATGAAAGACCTTGGTAAAATTAAAGAATATCTTGGGATTACCATAGAATACGATTCTCATAACTATGAAATGAAATTAAGCCAAACCAAATATATCGAATCATTAATAAGAAAATATAATTTAGAGAATAGTAAGTTATATAATACACCCATGGAAACAAATTTAAAAATTGAAAAGTCCGATAATTGTGAAAGAAACGTTAAATATAGAAATATAATTGGTGAATTACTTTATATAAGCTCAGCTACAAGACCTGATATAAGTTACAGTGTGAATTATTTAAGTAGGTACCAGAATTGTTACAATGAAACACATTTTAAATATGCTATACGAATTTTGAAATATTTATATTTAACAAAAGATTTAAAGTTGACATATTATAGAAACAATAATGGAGAAATCATTGATTGTTATGTTGATGCCGATTGGGCTGGTGATCATATAGATAGAAAATCCACAACTGGTTACATAATTAGATTATTTGGAAACGTAATTGATTGGAAGTCTAGAAAACAAAGGTGTGTTACAAAAGCTTCAACCTATGCGGAGTATGTAGCATTGTCAGAAGCTGTAAGTGAATTGAAATTTGTAAAAGAACTGATAAAAATATTTAATATTGAGTTAGTAAAGCCGGTTAATGTTTACGAAGATAATTCGGGAGCAATAAATATAGCAAAGTTTGGTAACTTCACAAAGAACTCAAAACATATTGAGGTTCACTACCATTATGTGCATGAAGGTGTAAAGGAAGGTTTTATAAATATTACTAATGTTGATTCAAATAGCAATGTTGCTGATATGTTTACTAAATCTTTATGTAAAGCAAAATTTGAAACCTATCGATATATGTTAAATTTAAGATAATATATAAATGTAAGGAGGCGTGTTGAGTGTATATGGTACATTTATATTGTGTATGACTGTACAATGGAGTTGAAAGTGCGCATGAGCGAATATAAAAGCAAGTGCGCATGTTATGTAAAAGAAGAGAAGTGATGAAGTCGTTAAGAAAGTATCGTTGTTATGTTATAATAAAATAAGTAATATAGAAACGCTATTCAGACTTTTATTTCCACACCTCAACAAGAAGAATTCATAACAATCAAGCAGTGAATTGCAGATAAAACTAGAACTAACACTAGACCTAATACTAGAAAGTTTCGGTTTAGCCGTGCGTCTGAAGACGCACGGCTAAACCTGAATTTTTCTAGTATTAGGTCTAGTGTTAGTTCTAGTTTTAATTCGATGCAAGTATACAACAATCTGAAACTGAATAACAACGAGAAGTAGAGGTAATACTAAAATTAGAAATAACACTTAATCTAAATGTAGAATCATTCGGATTTAACTGTATTCTTGAGTCGTAACCAAACCCAACCCAACTCAACCCAACCTAGCTTCAGAATTAATACTAGACATAGAACTAGAAGCATTAGAGTTTAGCCGTCTAAAGAGACGTATGACTAAATCCCAATGTTTCTAGTTCTAGGTCTACTGTTAATACTAAAGCTGGGTTGTATGTCTAGTATTAGTTATACTTTCTCTTCCAAAGGAATTCATAACAATCAAGCAGTGTGTGACACCTTACAAACACACAAAACACAAAATACAATCGAATTACAAAATAACAAACGCAGTTCCTGGGTCAGCCCAGTGAAGACGGGAGGGTTATTTCTAAGGCGCCACACAGTTAACCCTGCGTTGTCCACGAACTGTGACGTGAGGTGGTAGTGTTGTAATCGACACGAATAGACACAACAAAACAAAATAATAACAAAACACAAATAAACAATTCGAGATATTTTAAGTTGCAAAAAAAATTTATTCGTAAACAACAACAAAAAAAAATAAGGTAAGTAAAAAAAATATATGTATTATTGTTGTAAATGTAATAATCTTTGTTTTTCAGAAAATACGAAGCGAAACAAAAAAAAATAAATAATTCGAAGGAATTATTGCCGTACTGAAATTACTAAACAAATTAATAACTGGAGCAGTTCGCTCAAAAGAAAATAATAAAAAGCTAAAGAAATTAAATCGAATTATGCGCACAACCCGTACCCCTGATATCAGTGTGGCGTCGTAATATAAATCAAAATTAACTCGAATAACCAAAAGCAAATCAACGTACGCCAAAAATTTTACAAAAGCAATTTTTTTTTAACTAATTAATTTAACTAAGAAATTATTCAACTTATTTATCTATCTTATTTATTCAATTTATTTAAATGAAAATTATATTTAAAACGAGATTTGAATGTAAATTGTAATAATTATAAAAGAATTTACTATACCGGTTCACAATAATTGTACAACTGAAGATGGTAAACAATAATTAAATGCTTAGGTCTGACCTTATCTTGATTAATTCGTAGATGTTCCAAACAAACTTCACAGCGACAATTTCCTCCGATTTAAGAAAAGGATGTTGATAGGTTGCTGGACAATATGACTCCAACCAAATTCCCCAAAATTTAAGAAAGAACCCCTCCGAAAAGGTAGAACTTCGAAAATGATTTTTTTTTTTTTTTAAATAACTAAACTTCTGTTTCAGAAATAGGACTGATTGGATGCAAAATATATGCTCCTCAATTAAAACCTTAAATGAACACAAAGAAAAAAAAAATTAGAAGAATAAAAGAATAGAAAGAATGAAAGACAGGATGTGAATGATGAATGATGTGAAAAATGTGAAAGATGATGATAGTTTAATTAATTTGTTGGTAAAGGATGTATGTATGAATAAATGAAGGTATGCATGTGTAGGGTGTAAGAGAAAATAGGTTTAAGTTAAAAAAGAGAATCTTACCTCAGATTTTCGAGGTTTTGTCAGAAACGTTAGAAAATTCCAAAATACGTTTAAATCCGGATGAATCCGTTAATTGGACGTTCGAAAACGTTGCCAATAATTTGCACAAGACGTAGATGAATCCCAAAAACTTGGATTAAAAATAATCACCACACTTCAAAAACTCAAAATGGCTAAACCAAAATTTTTAAACTACGTGTGTACACGTACTGGTCTGACATAAAAGAGAGCTCAAGAAAACCCACTACACAAGATAAATACCCTCAAAATTGATAGAAAAAAGTATACTTGCGCACAAGTCGAAAATAAAGAAAAGGCAGCACCATCATTTAAAGAAGAAATTAAATTATTGGAAAAGAAGAAAAGGAAAATTATAAAAGGATATCTTCGGAGAATTGTGGCTAAAAAAAAACTGTGCAAAATCAAATTAAATAAACAAATTGCAACCAAAATTATGTTTAAATGATATGCAACTTAAAACACCTCTATGTAAAATAAACCATCCACCCAAAATAAAAGTAAAACAAACACAAATACACGTTATACACTGAACCCTAAAATTTCAAACCGTAACAAGTGAATGGCAGATAAAACTAGAACTAACACTAGACCTAATACTAGAAAGATTCGCGTCTAAACACGCACGGCTAAACTTGAATTTTTCTAGTATTAGGTCTAGTGTTAGTTCCAGTTTTAATTCGATGCAAGTATACAACAATCTAAAACTGAATAACAACGAGAAGTAGAGGTAATACTACAATTAGAAATAACACTTGATCTAAATGTAGAATCATTCGGATTTAACTGTATTCTTGAGTTGTAACCAAACCCAACCCAACTCAACCCAACCTAGCTTCAGAATTAATACTAGACATAGAACTAGAAGCATTAGGGTTTAGCCGTCTAAAGAGACGTATGGCTAAATCCCAATGTTTCTAGTTCTAGGTCTACTGTTAATACTAAAGCTGGGTTGTATGTCTAGTATTAGTTATACTTTCTCTTCCAAAGGAATTCATAACAATCAAGCAGTGAATGGCAGATAAAACTAGAACTAGCATGGAACTAACATAGAACTAATATTTTAATTCGATGCAAGTATACAACAATCTAAAACTGAATAACAACGAGAAGTAGAGGTAATACTAAAATTAGAAATAATTCTGGATCTAAATGTAGAATCATTCGGATTTAACTATATTCTTGAGTCGTAACCAAACCCAACCCAACCCAACCCAACTTAGCTTAAGAATTAATACTAGACTTAGAACTAGAAACATTAGGGTTTAGCCGTCAAAAGAGACGTATGGCTAAATCCTAATGTTTCTAGTTCTAGGTCTAGTGTTAATACTAAAGCTAGGTTGTAGGTCTAGTATTAGTTATACTTTCTCTTCCAGAAGAATTCATAACAATCAAGCAGTGAATGGCATATAAAACTAGAACTAACACTAGACCTAATACTAGAAAGTTTCGGTTTAGCCGTGCGTCTGAAGACGCACGGCTAAACCTGAATTTTTCTAGTATTAGGTCTAGTGTTATTTCTAGTTTTAATTCGATGCAAGTATACAACAATCTAAAACTGAATAACAACGAGAAGTAGGGGTAATACTAAAATTAGAAATAACACTTCATCTAAATGTAGAATCATTCGGATTTAACTGTATTCTTGAGTCGTAACCAAACCCAACCCAACTCAACCCAACCTAGCTTCAGAATTAATACTAGACATAGAACTAGAAGCATTAGGGTTTAGCCGTCTAAAGAGACGTATGGCTAAATCCCAATGTTTCTAGTTCTAGGTCTACTGTTAATACTAAAGCTGGGTTGTATGTCTAGTATTAGTTATATTTTCTCTTCCAAAGGAATTCATAACAATCAAGCAGTGAATGGCAGATAAAACTAGAACTAACACTAGACCTAATACTAGAAAGTTTCGGTTTAGCCGTGCGTCTGAAGACGCACCGCTAAACCTGAATTTTTCTAGTATTAGGTCTAGTGTTATTTCTAGTTTTAATTCGATGCAAGTATACAACAATCTAAAACTGAATAACAACGAGAAGTAGGGGTAATACTAAAATTAGAAATAACACTTCATCTAAATGTAGAATCATTCGGATTTAACTGTATTCTTGAGTCGTAACCAAACCCAACCCAACTCAACCCAACCTAGCTTCAGAATTAATACTAGACATAGAACTAGAAGCATTAGGGTTTAGCCGTCTAAAGAGACGTATGGCTAAATCCCAATGTTTCTAGTTCTAGGTCTACTGTTAATACTAAAGCTGGGTTGTATGTCTAGTATTAGTTATATTTTCTCTTCCAAAGGAATTCATAACAATCAAGCAGTGAATGGCAGATAAAACTAGAACTAACACTAGACCTAATACTAGAAAGTTTCGGTTTAGCCGTGCGTCTGAAGACGCACCGCTAAACCTGAATTTTTCTAGTATTAGGTCTAGTGTTAGTTCTAGTTTTACTTCGATACAAGTATACAACAATCTAAAACTGAATAACAACGAGAAGTAGAGGTAATACTAAAATTAGAAATAACACTGGATCTAAATGTAGAATCATTCGGATTTAACTGTATTCTTGGGTCGTAACCAAACCCAACCCAACCCAACCCAACCTAGCTTCAGAATTAATACTAGACTTAGAACTAGAAACATTAGGGTTTAGCCGTCTAAAGAGACGTATGGCTAAATCCTAATGTTTTCTAGTTCTAGGTCTACTGTTAATACTAAAGCTAGGTTGTGTGTCTAGTATTAGTTATACTTTCTCTTCCAAAAGAATTCATAACAATCAAGCAGTGAATGGCAGATAAAACTAGAACTAACACTAGACCTAATACTAGAAAGTTTTGGTTTAGCCGTGCGTCTGAAGACGCACCGCTAAACCTGAATTTTTCTAGTATTAGGTCTAGTGTTAGTTCTAGTTTTAATTCGATACAAGTATACAACAATCTAAAACTGAATAACAACGAGAAGTAGAGGTAATACTAAAATTAGAAATAACACTGGATCTAAATGTAGAATCATTCGGATTTAACTATATTCTTGAGTCGTAACCAAACCCAACCCAACCCAACCCAACCTAGCTTCAGAATTAATACTAGACTTAGAACTAGAAACATTAGGGTTTAGCCGTCTAAAGAGACGTATGGCTAAATCCTAATGTTTCTAGTTCTAGGTCTAGTGTTAATACTAAAGCTAGGTTGTAGGTCTAGTATTAGTTATACTTTCTCTTCCAAAAGAATTCATAACAATCAAGTAGTGATACTAAAATTAGAAATAACACTGGATCTAAATGTAGAATCATTCGGATTTAACTGTATTCTTGAGTTGTAACCAAACCCAACCCAACTCAACCCAACCTAGCTTCAGAATTAATACTAGACATAGAACTAGAAGCATTAGGGTTTAGCCGTCTAAAGAGACGTATGGCTAAATCCCAATGTTTCTATTTCTAGGTCTACTGTTAATACTAAAGCTGGGTTGTATGTCTAGTATTAGTTATACTTTCTCTTCCAAAAGAATTCATAACAATCAAGTAGTGAATGGCAGATAAAACTAGAACTAACACTAGACCTAATACTAGAAAGTTTCGGTTTAGCCGTGCGTCTGAAGACGGAGGGCTAAACCTGAATTTTTCTAGTATTAGGTCTAGTGTTAGTTCCAGTTTTAATTCGATGCAAGTATACAACAATCTAAAACTGAATAACAACGAGAAGTAGAGGTAATACTAAAATTAGAAATAACACTGGATCTAAATGTAGAATCGTTCGGATTTAGCTGTAGTCTTGAGTCGTAACCAAACCCAACCCAACCCAACCTAGCTTCAGAATTAATACTAGACTTAGAACTAGAAACATTAGGGTTTAGCCGTCTAAAGAGACGTACGGCTAAATCCTAATGTTCCTTGTTCTAAGTCAAGTGTTAATCATAATCATTTATTTCAATAAAGTACATTTTTTTCTTCTTTTCGCAACTGCTAATTACCAATTATTAGCTAAACATTATTAGATAAACAAGGTTGGCTTAAAAGAGTATCAGCAACAATTTCCAATGTTGGAATTTCCTTATAATTTGATGCAGGTGACATTTAATTTTTCATGACTCATTAACGACAGCAAACACTTTTGGGTGGAAGGACTTTACCGTGAGCAATTTGAAGAACTTGTTCACATATCAGATTTTTTTGCTTCGAATCGTTTAATTGAGAAATGCTCAAGACACTGAAGTACTCATTTCTTATTAGCATTGCTTAATGCCAGGTGATTTCTTGGATGCCAGTATGACTTTTTTCTATTAAAAATTGTTTGATACGTTCTAATGATGCTGCCATACCATCAAAAATCATGCATCCCATCAATTTACCAGATATCATACCTATGCACTTTTTGGCCTTGATTGTCCCAAGTCCTATTTCTGCAAAAGAGAGTAAGCAGATCGATCTCAGAGTCACATCAGGATCCGCAGTGGGATTTTCATATGCGTCCATGATTCATTTCATACCATGAAGATCTTGGCATTTTCAGAGAATCTTATTAATGCCGAGGCTATAACGGCATAACAATGTTTGTTAGGTGATGGTATTGCTTCTAAAAAGGGAAACTAGTAGTAAAATTGCCTAATTCTCGTCTTCAGATGCACGGCTAAACCTAAATCTTTCTAGTACTAGGTCTAGTGATAGTTCTAGTTTTATCTGCCATTCACTGCTTGATTGTTGTGAATTCTTCTGGAAGAGAAAGTATAACTAATACTACACATACAACCTAGCTTTAGTATTAACAATACACCTAGAACTAGAAACATCAGTCTTCAGACGCACGGCTAAACCGAAACTTTCTAGTATTAGGTCTAGTGTTAGTTCTAGTTTTAATTCGATGCAAGTATACAACAATCTAAAACTGAATAACAACAAGAAGTAGAGGTAATACTAAAATTAGAAATAACACTAGATCTAAATGTAGAATCATTTGGATTTAACTGTATTCTTGAGTCATAACCAAACCCAACCCAACCCAACCTAGCTTCAGAATTAATATTAGACTTAGAACTAGAATTGGGGTTTAACCGTCTAAAGAGACGTATGGCTAAATCCTATTTATAACAATTTATGAAAAAACCACTGAGATGGGCCGAAGATTTTAATTTTTTTTGCAATCTGTTTTGTAGTAGCTTTTGTATTTAATTTAGTTAATTTTAATTTTTCCGCCACTTTTAAACGAGCTATGCCCCCGTCGGTGTTTCTTTTTAATACAATATGCTACTTTTTATAACAAAATTCGAAAGATATTGACCATAAAAAGATGAAATCTTTAAATCCGTCTAAACGACATTTCCATAAATTGCTTTTAATGGATTTATTGAGTTTATCCGTTACTTTTAGGAAGCCGTAATTCGTAATTGTCGCCAAAACTACTCTCTTTGTGAGGTCATATGCACAACGATTGCATTTTCGAATGGTTGAATATCCTACTTTATGTGCCAAATACATTTTCAAAATATTCAATTCAATTTTTTCAGCACCCAATCTTATTCTAGCAAACCATGAATGAAGTTTCGAATATTGTGTAGATATAGCACTGACACTCTAAAGATAAATCAGCTGATTGCAGAATTTTCCAATTCAAACGTTGATTTGGCCATCTCAAATGTTACACAAACTGCTGACTTTGGCCCCACGAACGCATGACTGGTCCCTCCAGTACTAGCTCAATTGTGGTTTCATTGACAGCAACTGAGTGACTTAGGTTTTAGATCATAAAAACCCTGTTATCATGACTATTTGAGTCATCCGTATTTTCACCTAAATTTTGATAATTTGCTAATTGATTTCGAACTTTGTGGAGATTATTTGGAGATAATAGTGTTAATATTATTATATAACCGGCTAATACAGAAAAAATGAGAATAGATAAGTAGAAACTGATGATGCGGCTTGTTTATCTGTATTAGCTGTTTTCACGAAAACTTATTTTCGAACGTAAGCCTTCTTTTCTTAGATTAGGATACATATAATTATTGAGAAGAAATCATCACAAAAAAGTGATGAAATGGTGGTAATACTAAAGTTATAGATCTAGTAACTTAGCTTTAGTCTTCAGACGCATGGCTAAACCTGAATTTTTCTAGTACCAGTTCTAGTTTTAGTTTGGTACAAGTATGCAACAATTTAAGATTGAATAACAAGTAAAAATAAAGTTAGTACTCACCGCTAGAGCTAAGCTGGCTTTAGTCGTACCTTTCTTAAGACTGAATCCAATCCAAACCAACCAATCTTCAAAACTAACTCTAGCTTAGAACTAGAACCATTGGGATTTAGCCGTCTAAAGAGACGTACGACTAAATCCTAATGTTTCTAGTTATAGGTCTAGTGTTAATATTAAAGCTAGGTCATAGTCGGTTTAGCCTTAGTCTTCAGATGCACGGCTAAACCTTAATCTTTCTCGGACAAGTCTAGTGTTAGTTCTAGTTTTAGTTTGATACAAGTGTACAACAATCTAAGACTGTATAACAGCGAGAAGTGGAGTTTTGTTCTACTAAAACTAGAACTAACACTCGATCTAGAACTACAATCATTCGGGTATAGCTGTACCTTTCTGCAGATGGAACTCAATCCAACCCATTTTCAGAATAACAACACTGGTCATAAATAATTTGTTAATATGTATAAACGAAGTAGCTACGATTTTTTAAATTCAACTGTGCGTAATATCTCAAGGACGAATTGAGATATCACCATGAAATAAAAAACGTTTTAAGATTTGATGTGCCATAAATGACACTTTCGTTTCTTTAACCCTCCAATACACGCGCATTTTTTTTTGACGTGAGTGCTCGCACCGGACTGAGAGTCCGGGTTTCTTTGCCAAATAAGAGTAATTTGTATTAAACTCCCTAGTTCACCTTTCGTTTCTTCGGTGGCTGATACTGCTTAAAACAAACTTGATAAGCTACCAAGAGTCTTGAACTGCTTTCAAAAATGTTGATACTACCTCTGGAAGAATAGAAGCACTTGATAATGCTTCTAGAAGCCTTAACATAGCTTTCAGAAGGCTTAACATAGCTTTCAGAAGGCTTGAACTGCTTCCACAAGATTTTATACTGCAGCTGAAAGACTTGATACTATTTCTAGAAGATTTTAAATGATTCCAAAAGACTTGATACCGTTTGTAAAACTACTGGCAAAAAAATGTTTGAAAATGCAAAGTCTTAAAAAAGACATTTTTATAGCAAAAGGCACGAAATTGTTAATACAATTTGATTTTGCTTCCAAAATACCAAATACTGCTAGGATACAAAATGTTCATTTCAAAAGTTCAAAAAATTTCAATTATAGACCAAATATTGCTTGTGAAGGTGTAAGCACTGTTGATATAAGGCATTTCTATTGCAAATTAACCATATGCGCCAGATACATGGACGTTTTTCATGTCACTTTTGTTTTGAGACAGTCATACTTATTTTTAAAAACTGGCGCTTATGAAGCTACGAAGATTGTGTTAGATGAACCACTGACGATCTAAAGATAAATCAGTTAGCTGCAGAATTTTTCGAATCCTCTATTTGGGCATCGCAAATCTTACACAAATTGCTGGTTCTGGTCCTAAAAACGCTTTAGCACTAGCTCATCTGCCGTTTCATTGGCATCACTTCCAGAGTGACCTCAGTGTAGTTAAAACGACGAATCGTTTGAGCCATCTGTATTTCCACACAAATTTTGATAATCCTCTACTTGATTTCGAGCTTTGTGGAGATGAGTTACTCAGCCTGTGTTCTCATTCAATCCCAAGATTATTCCTCACTTGCGCAATCAGTAATAAAAGAGTCCAATATAATTATATTTACAAACTCACTTCTACAGTATTATATATTTAGAAATCTGAAACTAGCAACTAACGCCATTAACAACGACAACATTCTGATGTGAAATAATACTTTGACGTCCTTTAACATCAGCAAATACAGAAAAAAGGGATTAACTAACTAGAAACTGACGAAATGACCTATTTACCTTTATTAGCTGTTTCCACCAAAACTTATTTTCGAAAGTAAGTCCTTTTTTCGTAGACAAGAACGGATGATATATTAAAAAAAATGTTAACTTGAATGGTTGCGGTCCGCCGAACCAGCGGTTGCAAATTGCTAAAAGACTCTGTAAGTCGATAGTTAAACTTGCAGGAAAAGATTTTATTAATCATAAAATCGTGGCTAAAAGAAAATACTGGAAATTATTTGACAGCAGACTTGCAGGAAAAAACTTTATGACTAAAGTGGCTAAGAGAAAATACAGGGAATTATTTTCAGGATTCTGGGATGACCGCTAGGAGGTGCAAATACCATCTTTAATGCCTTGAAATCTTAACAATTAAACAATTAGTCATCTTAGGAATGGTATCTCAATTTTAAGATACTTGTACATTTCAGTTTCAGTCAAGTCCCAGTATATTCCGGGTTCATGCCGGGATTTCATGAAAGAAGATTTATCGTTTAGAAGTCTGGGAGCATTAAGAAAGATTTGCAATGAAAATACGATTGGCACCAAATAAATTAATTTTCTGGAAGCATTTCAAGCCTTATAGACGCAATGTCAAGTATTCTGACAACAGTATCAAATCTTTTGTTTGCATTCCAAATGTTTTGGAAGCAATTTAGATCTTCTAGAACCAATATTAAGCCTACCTGAGCCAATATCGAGACTTTTGTAACCATTTTAAATCTTCTAGAAGTAGTATCAAGTCTTCTGGAATCTTCTCGAGTCTACTGAAAGCATTTCAAATCTTCCAGAAACAGTACAAAGTCTTACAGGGGCTATATCTAATCTTTTGGAAGCATTTTAAAATATCTAGAAGCAGTATCATGTCTTCATTATTAAAATATTCTAGAAACAGTATCAAGTCTTTTGGAAACTTCTCAAGTCTTCTGAAAGCATTTCAAAACTTCCAGAAATAGTATAAAGCCTTACAGGGGCTATATCTAATCTTTTGAAAGCATTTTAAAATATCTAGAAGCAGTATCGATTCTTAATTATTAAAATCTTCTAGAAGCAGTATCAAATCTTTTGGAAACTTCTCAAGTCTTCTGAAAGCATTTGTAATCGTCTAGAAGCAGTATAAGGTCTTATAGGGGCAGTATCAAAGCTTTAGGAAGCATTTTAAAACATCTAGAAGCAGTATCAAGTCTTCTGGAAGTAGTATCCAGTCTTTTGGAAGCACTCCAAGTAATTTTGAAGTATTCTAAAAGTAAGTATAAGGTCTTCTGGAAACATTGTAAGTCATCTGGAAGTATTGTAAGTCATCTGGAAATATTTTAAGTCTTCTAGAAGCAGTATCAGTCTTCTGGAAACATTCCAAGTATTCTGGAAACCATATCAAGTTTCTTAGATACAATATCAAGTCTTCTGGAAGCATCTTAAGTCTTCTAACAGCGACATAAAGTACTTTGGAAGCATTGTAGGTCGTCTGGACACACTTCAAGTCCTCTAGATGCAATATCAAGGCTTTCAAAAGCGTTGTAAGTCATCTGTAAGCATTGTAAGTCGTCTGGATGCATTGTAAGACATCTGTAAATTCATCATTTTAAGTCTTCTAGAAATATCAGTCTAGAAATTCAAGTCTTCTGCAAGCAATATAAAGTTTTCTTAAGACAGTATCAAATCATCTAGAGGTAACAACATCAAGTGTTCTGGAAACATTTTGAGTTTTCTAGATGCTATATCAAGTTATCTGAAAGCATTGTAAGTCGTCTGGAAGTATTTTAAATCCTCTAGAAGCAGTAACAGTCTTCTGGACGCCGCGGTACTTTATAAATCTAGGGACTTTAATTATTTATTATTCTTTTTAAGACAATAATTTAAAAAAATTTTTTATTATCATAAAATTTGCGATAGGCAAATAAATGCCCGCGTTGAATACGCTGCACATTTTTCGGGGCATTTATGTTCTACAGCTTTCATTATCTTCTTCGTTTCTTCTAATTAGATAAGAAGCCATTTTGAACGGAAAAAAAAACATCTTACCGTCTGCAAAATTTTTTGAAAAGCTTCAGTCTTCACCTTCAAACAGTACTTTTCTTCGCTATCGTATTCATATTCGTATTTTACTGTGATATTATATCATGATAACACAACATATATTTGAAAACAAAATAGTTACCATAAATGGTTCCTTATTCTTTGTAAACATGTTTTTTATTATACGTTTGTAATGAGTCACCTAAGTACAAAATTTTGGTTTTATGTTTCTTTTTGGTGTATAACTTTACATTTTCTTTGCTAAGTAGGTTATCAACGTCTCTGTACTCTATATGGTGACGTTGCGACGTCGAAAACGAGACGTAAACGGCTAAAAGGACGTGTAGGTCGGTAGAGAAAAATGTACATTGCACACACAATAAATGGATCGCATTACGACGGTGTAGCATAGAAAAGGTGCCGACGCCTATTCAGGGCCCCACGCCCACCCCCTTTTGATAAACTGGTGATGTACCTGCGGCGAAAAATTCTAAACAGGTAACTTTATATTCCGTTGCGCCGCGCCGCGACGCCACGTTCCCTATGGTTTATTGCCTTACGGAATATATATACGGCCCAGTGTATTACTGGGAAGGGTATAAATTTCGTTTTTGAGTAGGTGCGGAAATTTCTTGCATCGCGAACGAGAGTACGCCGCCCCATTGCTTATGTTGTTGTAATACTCAACGTTGCGCCGAGACGTTGAGTTCGCCTCTTGAATGTCAATTGGTTGATGCATGGAGAACGGGTTAAAATTAAAAAAATAAATAAATAAATTTCCTTGTCGAACAAGAAAATGCCTTGCTTTGCCTTATTGAAATTGATATGTTTAAATCGAAATATCTAATGTTTATTAAAATCGATTTTGCTCGTTATAACGAGATGATGTCGGAGACAGACGTATAATCTTATTAGTTCATCGCCCTCCGGAATAAATACCTTCTGTTTAAGCGGACAACATTCCATTGAGGTCAGTTTGCTTCGATCAAGTAGTTAGCTCAATTATCCAAACATCTAACCTTGTTTCGACGACCCAGAATCGCAACAAACCTTGCGGTTTAATCGGATTAATTATACCCCAAATCTAATTGATAATTATTATGTAATTATTGAATGTAATTAAAGAATTTAAACTAAAAATTAATTGGTTTACGAAATAATTGTGGGTTCGCGTTGGGTAAAGAAAATAGAACGAC
This sequence comes from Onthophagus sagittarius, assembly GCA_036711965.1. Classification (NCBI taxonomy): domain Eukaryota; kingdom Metazoa; phylum Arthropoda; class Insecta; order Coleoptera; family Scarabaeidae; genus Onthophagus; species Onthophagus sagittarius. Next base: position 14,933,450 of record JASERS010000010.1, on the reverse strand, counting down.
TTGACGTTTGAACGTTGTTGGTTTGTTTCAGAGGTGAAAGGAAAATGTAAAGAGAGTGACGTTGGGAGAGTGAAGGTCCATCCGGGTGGTAAAGAGACGATCTATCCGGGGCCGGCGAAGCGGTTTTAAACAAATTAATCCCCTTTAGTAGCGATAGTTTCAGGGGGCGGCGGCAATTACTTACCGGAGCAGGGGCCGAAACAGTGCTGGCCGATTTACATGGGGCCAAAGTAATTGGCGAAGTGGCGTCCGTTTCTCTCCGAACGGCATAGGGTGTAAATCACTGTCTTTTATTGTCGGCTACGACCTCCGATTCTCTTTCTCCCCCAAAAATCGAATAGATCGTTCGAAACGCAATAAAAATCGTTCCCAAAACGTAACCGATCGTGACATTATCGGAAATATGATAAATAATTGAGAAGGAGCTGCGACGTTCGTCCCGGTTTTCTCCTCATCCTATGGGAAATCGGGACGATGGTGCCTCTATTACTATTTCATATTTAGCGACGCCGCACGTCGCCCGCGATTATCGGACGTTCCAGCCCCTTGTCGGTCATATCAGGGCAAAAGCTCCTCGATTTTTCCCCATCGAATAAAACTTCCCCACCCACGTATAAGGTTTTACACGAAGTAATATCGTTTTTGAATTAGACCCGTCAGTTGATGTTAGATTTTCCCAGTTTCGGTCAAAATTACATTGTGGTAATTTTATGGGGTACCGTAAAAATACGTGACCCCGCCTACACCCTTGACGCCCGTCGACCGGGGGAAAGATAAATCGCCGCCAGACGTATAAATAAACAATGAGAGCGCGGAACACTAATGGGCATCTTAAGAAAGGTTTCCGCTCCCTCCGAGGAGAAATGCAATTACAATAAACCATCGTCTGGTAGAGAAGGTGGAGATCTGGAAATCGTGGGATTCACCCCCGATTTATTTTCTTGGAGTCCTCGTTCTTCTTTCGCGGGAGACACTTTTCACAAGGCTTAATTAGTTTCTTAGTATATTTAGCACAGCTTTTTTCTTTTTTCCTTTCATACAACCCACAAATAGTGTAACATAAAACGAATTGAACCAACAAAAAAAGTAATTATTTCTTGCGAAACCGATCTTCTATTGGCGATAAATTGGTTAGTTTCGCAAATCGTTGAACGTATACGAACCGAAAGCGTTCACGACGGCGACATTCCATCGTGCAATACCTGTTTTCTCAGTTGGTAAAGTCCTAGTTACAGTTGTTGCATAAGTAGAAAAAGGCTTAACGTCCTGGATCGCAAGGTCGAACTAAAACTAATATTTTAAAAGAAAATTTTGACCTATACGAAAATGTCTCTTCTGATTGAATCTAAGACAAAAACGTTGCATCTTACTTGAAACTGAAGAAAGATTTAAATTCGATTGACTTGAAATGTGGAACCATAAAGTTGGGTTAGAATAGATATCAAAGATTCTCATGATTAGGTTTAAATATGGCTTGTATCGCAACACAATCTTAAATACCAAGATTTTTATGGAACCTTGTATATGTTACTGTAAAAGGATGAAAAACAAATCCTAAAATCGAAAAACAGTCCTAGAATGTAGGCGCTAAAATTAGGATTTAACAATTTCGTGTGGTAAAACTACAAAAAATGTATTGATCGGTGTGTTTCGATACAATTTAACGATACAATGGTAGATGCTCTAAAAAAAAAAGTTTTTATGATAAAATGAATTTTTTAGAGTTTAACAAAAGCTCTGACAACAATTTCTATGTTACACGTGATAAATATACTAATTACATTATAGAGATGTGCGCGTGAGTGACTTTTTATGCCCGCTCACGATCTAGATCAACAAGGATCACGCACACCATTCACGTGGGTTACGCCAATTCACGCGATTCACGCTCGATCAGGTGATCAAATGTATTAATCATGTTTGATTACCTGTTAATTTAATTATTAATTAATCGAGATTCATCAATTTCAAGAAGCATTGCAGATAATTGAAGAAGTTATAAAAGAAAATCTTGAAGATAATGTAGATTCCAACAACTTCACTAAATAGTTTAAGCTGTGATTAAGATTACCCATCGGTCGCACCATAAAATTAACTCATATCTGATATTTTCAAGAATCCATATAAAAATAACATCCTATACTGGGCTAGATATGTCGATGATACATTTGCTATTATTGATTATAGAAATATCAGACATAACATATATTAATACAATCCACAACAAAAAAATGAAATTTACTTTGGATACAGGGAAGGATAATAATATTAACTTCTTGAATTTTACCATAGAAAGGCATAAACATAAAATTACGTTTGATATATTCCTTAAGTCTACCCAAACAGATAACATCATTCCATTTGACTCTTTATATAGCTTATAATTAGTAATTTGATCATGATAAGCACTCATTTTTTTAAAGAATATAACATAGCATTAAGTTTTAAAACAAGAAACATAACTAAAAACATTTTAAACAATTCAAAAATCATCATGTTTGAAAACGAAGAAGGATTTAAATTCGATTGACTTGAAATGTGGAACCATAAAGTTGGGTTTGCATAGATATCAAATATTCTCATGATTAGGTTTAAATATGACTTGCATCTCAACACAATCTTAAATACCAAGATTTTTATGGAACCTTGTATATGTTACTGTAAAAGGATGAAAAACAAATCCTAGAATTGAAAAACAATCCTAGAATGTAGGCGCTAAACTTAGGATTTAAAAATTTCGTGTGGTAAAACTACGAAAAATGTATCATCAATATAATTTCAGACACCATATCCGTTAATCTTAAGATGTACTTCTTCGTGTTGGTAAATGTTAGATTTGCAATGTTTCAATATACGTATTTTCTTGGTGATCGGTGTGTTTTGGTACAATTTAACGATACAATGGTAGATGCAAAGCGTTTTTATGATAAAATGAATTTTATAGAGTCTAACAAAAGCTCTGACAACAATTTCTATATTACACGTGATAAATATACTAATTACATTATAGAGATGTGCGCGTGAGTGACTTTTTATGCCCGCTCACGATCTAGATCCACGAGGATCACGCACACCATTCACGTGGGTCACGCCAATTCACGTGATTCACGCTCGATCAGGTGGTCAAATGTATCAATCATGTTTGATTACCTGTTAATTTAATTATTAATTAATCGAGAATCATCAATTTCAAGAAGCATTGCAGATAATTGAAGAAGTTATAAAAGAAAATCTTGATGGTAATGCAGATTCCAACAACTCTCTCTAAATTGTTTAAGCTGTGATTAAGATTACCCATCGGCACACCATTAAATGAACTTATATCTGATATTTTCAAGAATCCATATAAAAATAACATCCTATACTGGGCTAGATATGTCGATGATACATTTGCTATTATTGATTATAGAAATATCAGACGTAACATATATTAATACAATCCACAACAAAAAAATGAAATTTACTTTGGATACAGGGAAGGATAATAATATTAACTTCTTGAATTTTACCATAGAAAGGCATAAACATAAAATTACGTTTGATATATTCCTTAAGTCTACCCAAACAGATAACATCATTCCATTTGACTCTTTATATAGCTTATAATTAGTAATTTGATCATGATAAGCACTCATTTTTTTAAAGAATATAACATAGCATTAAGTTTTAAAACAAGAAACATAACTAAAAACATTTTAAACAATTCAAAAATCATCATGTTTGAAAACGAAGAAGGATTTAAATTCGATTGACTTGAAATGTGGAACCATAAAGTTGGGTTTGCATAGATATCAAATATTCTCATGATTAGGTTTAAATATGACTTGCATCTCAACACAATCTTAAATACCAAGATTTTTATGGAACCTTGTATATGTTACTGTAAAAGGATGAAAAACAAATCCTAGAATTGAAAAACAATCCTAGAATGTAGGCGCTAAACTTAGGATTTAAAAATTTCGTGTGGTAAAACTACGAAAAATGTATCATCAATATAATTTCAGACACCATATCCGTTAATCTTAAGATGTACTTCTTCGTGTTGGTAAATGTTAGATTTGCAATGTTTCAATATACGTATTTTCTTGGTGATCGGTGTGTTTTGGTACAATTTAACGATACAATGGTAGATGCAAAGCGTTTTTATGATAAAATGAATTTTATAGAGTCTAACAAAAGCTCTGACAACAATTTCTATATTACACGTGATAAATATACTAATTACATTATAGAGATGTGCGCGTGAGTGACTTTTTATGCCCGCTCACGATCTAGATCCACGAGGATCACGCACACCATTCACGTGGGTCACGCCAATTCACGTGATTCACGCTCGATCAGGTGGTCAAATGTATCAATCATGTTTGATTACCTGTTAATTTAATTATTAATTAATCGAGAATCATCAATTTCAAGAAGCATTGCAGATAATTGAAGAAGTTATAAAAGAAAATCTTGATGGTAATGCAGATTCCAACAACTCTCTCTAAATTGTTTAAGCTGTGATTAAGATTACCCATCGGCACACCATTAAATGAACTTATATCTGATATTTTCAAGAATCCATATAAAAATAACATCCTATACTGGGCTAGATATGTCGATGATACATTTGCTATTATTGATTATAGAAATATCAGACGTAACATATATTAATACAATCCACAACAAAAAAATGAAATTTACTTTGGATACAGGGAAGGATAATAATATTAACTTCTTGGATTTTACCATAGAAAGGCATAAACATAAAATTACGTTTGATATATTCCTTAAGTCTACCCAAACAGATAACATCATTCCATTTGACTCCTTATATAGCTTATAATTAGTAATTTGATCATAATAAGCACTCATTTTTTTAAAGAATATAACATAGCATTAAGTTTTAAAACAAGAAACATAACTAGAAACATTTTAAACAATTCAAAAATCATCATGTTTGAAAACGAAGAAGGATTTAAATTCGATTGACTTGAAATGTGGAACCATAAAGTTGGGTTTGCATAGATATCAAAGATTCTCATGATTAGGTTTAAATATGACTTGCATCTCAACACAATCTTAAATACCAAGATTTTTATGGAACTTTGTTATATGTTACTGTAAAAGGCCAAAAAACAAATCCTAGAATTGAAAAACAATCCTAGAATGTAGGCGCTAAACTTAGGATTTAACAATTTCGTGTGGTAAAACTACGAAAAATGTATCATCAATATAATTTCAGACACCATATCCGTTAATCTTAAGATGTACTTCTTCGTGCTGGTAAATGTTAGATTTGCTATGTTTCAATATACGTATTTTCTTGGTGATAGGTGTGTTTCGGTACAATTTAACGATACAATGGTAGATGCAAAGAGTTTTTATGATAAAATGAATTTTATAGAGTCTAACAAAAGCTCTGACAACAATTTCTATGTTACACGTGATAAATATACTAATTACATTATAGAGATGTGCGCGTGAGTGACTTTTTATGCCCGCTCACGATCTAGATCAACGAGGATCACGCACACCATTCACGTGGGTCACGTCAATTCACGTGATTCACGCTCGATCAGGTCAAATGTATCAATCATGTTTGATTACCTGTTAATTTAATTATTAATTAATCGAGAATAATCAATTTCAAAAAAAGATCCTAGATCCACGATCAAGTTGACACAGTACAAAAACTAATCAGCAAAAAATGAAATACAATAAATTTAAGTAAAATAATATCATTAAATGATCATAAAAATGCTGACTTGAAGAATAATAATGAAAAGTATAAGGCCATATCCTATTCAGGAAACATGGCAAACAGTCTATTAACTTTTAAAACAAGAAACATAACTAGAAACATTTTAAACAATTCAAAAATTGAAAAAAACATTAATGTTTAGCCGTATGTCTCTTAAGATGGCTAAACTCTAATCTTTCTAGTTCTAAGTCTACTGTTAGTTCTGAAGCTAGGTTGGGTTGGGTTCTGTCTTAAGAAAGCAGTATGTCTCTTATGGTCAGTTTATCAATATCGAGTTAAATCTGTTAGATATGCAACTAATAGATAAACTTGCCTAACAGTTAACATCAGTGAAACGTTTATCCACGCACTTTCAACCCGACAGGTAGCAAGCTACAAGATAAAAAGAAGTTGGTGTCCCTGAGTGTTAACTTGGTTGTTAAATTGGTTAAATTTGAATAATTGACATTGTGGATCGTGTTTAAAGATTATCATTTCGTCTCTTTTATAAGGGAATTCTTACATGAGTATTTATTAGACAGCGATAAAGATGTCCAACTCTTAAATTATAAACGATGACCATATATTATAAAAGAAAGACAAAACCACTTTCGGGAGTTGGACGACCACGATTTTTTTGTTAGATTAAAAAGTTGTTGGTTAAAAAATGACACAATTTTGTCAATCTTGGTTAAAATAGAGTCGAAATTAGAATTCCAAACCGATAAGTTTGTATTTCATAGTAATAATTTAATAAGACTTATAATTTATAAATAATTGAATGTTTAGGAATCACAGCATCTTTCCTATCGATCAATTGCTCCTTGCACTAAGATTCTACGCTACAGGAAAGTTTTTGATTTCATGTGTTTCAATTATTTTAATGTTAGTAAAAGTGCCCTTGCAGAACTAGCATCAGAATATATATGTATGCCTACTGGTTATCAAATAGGGATATCTAAAGAACAATTTTATGTAAAAGCGAGATTTTCATTGGTGATAGGCCATATCGATTGCAGTCATATTAGTACTATATTGCCAGGAAAATAATTTAATAGAAGAATTAATAGTAATGAGTATATAATAACTAGAGGTGGGCCACGTGCAGAGACATTTCGCAATCGAAAAAGCTTTTTTTCGTTGAATGTTCAAACTGTGTCATCCTACTGAGTTTGGTAATGCATTACTAATGGGTGACAGCGGATACCGTAATATCAAATATTTAGCAATACCTTTGCTGAATACCCGAAATAGAGTCGAAAAACTATATAATGAATCATTAATAAGAACTAGAAATCAGAAAGAAGTGGAACGGCGATATGATATGTTTGAAGTCTCCGTTTGAAGTATTGGGACTTCAAAATTACTCCAATGGCACATAATTTCTTCTTCCTCCTTTATGTTCGGATTGATGTTCGCAATGTCCATACCATTCATAACTAACCAATGAATTTTAGTCAAATACACTTAATTTAAAACAAGCATTCGCCTTTTTAGTTCTTTTTCGCTTTCAGTCCCTTTTAAAAAACTTTTATGTGCTGAATTTTTTTTTAAATTTCTTTTTGAATTCCATCATACATCATATATTCAGATTATTTTACATGTTTGATTTCAAAAGTTATTACTTACTGTTCCAATATATTAAATTTTGAAGTAATTATATTTTTGTATTTGTTTACCAAATCAATTAGCAAATTTTTTTCAGACCAACTAAAATTCGACAATCGCTTTAATTTATCTTGTTTGTCCATTTGAAATATAAGAAATATTTAAACTGGGTGTTGATTTTGATTATTTAGTCATTTCTATCTAACAGGTAAATCCTTAACCTGTAGTTCAAACTGGTTGGTATCCAAATATCCTACTTACCTATAAGATAACTCTAAACTACGAGTGGATAAACGATTCGTCGATGTTAACTACCAATTAAAATTTTAATTGACAGATAAATCGTTCTAACAAGATATTGATAAACCGGCCTTTAAGATGGCTAAACTGGCTACTGTTGATTCTGAAGCTATGTTGGGTTGGGTTCTGTCTTAAGAAAGCAGTATGTTTCTTAAGATGGCTAAACCCTAATATTCCTAGTCTTAAGCGTACTGTTAATTCTGAAGCTATGTTGGGTTTGGTTCTGTCTTAAGAGGGGTACGGCTAAACCCAAATACTTTTCTTTCTAGGTATAGTATTAGCTCTAGCGTTAGTATTGGCTTTATTTTTAGCTATTATTCAGTCTTAAATTATTATATACTTGTACCGAACTAAAACTAGAACTAACACTAGAACCGAAACTTTCTAATTCTAGGTCTAGTGTTAGTTCTTGTTTTATTTCTTGTTTAACTGTAGATTGTTTTAAATTCTTCTGTATCTAAAAGTATAATTAATATTAGATCTACAACCCAGTTTCTTGGTTCGAGTTAAGATGAAAACTAAGCTGTTGACGATGTAACATTGATTCCCCATAAATTCAAGTATAATTACAAATGAGGTTATTGAATTTGTGTATATCACACGTGGGCTAAAGCATAATTACAATACTCGTGTGATTATACCAATAGTGGATTGACAAAACATTGAAATAATTAAAGTTTTCGAAGTAAATTTGTTTGATACACAATACCGAAATTCTTTAGAATTCTCGAACGATTTGTTGGCGTGTATAGGCTGATTGTGCGCAATTCTTGCCGTTGATGTATTATTGTTTCATTTCCCCACTAGAAAATCGCTTTATAGTTTTAATTTTAAACCAAGTCCGTCGGATTGCTCACCTGGAATCGATAACGAAATAATTTGCGCACTACACCGCTACAACGAACGGATTATTGTAACCAATCTGGATACGATCAATCGAACGGCTTAAATTCGTTCGTAAAAAATTCGTCGAAAATCTCGCATAAACCGGCACCAACAGCACGGGAGGTTTACGCAGAATTTCATCAGTTCCGCTTTGCCACGACGCACTCAATCGTGAAAATTAATTTTCGGAAATTCCCAATACGTTCTATCAACCTTTCAATATTATATTATAACGATGTATAACCTAAAATTGCGAATTAATCAAATTGGTTTTAATGCAATAAACCCATTAGAAATAATTATAATACTAGAAATTATCATACATCTCCTTTTTATTTATCCTGACTTATACCTGATTTTATCTATATACACAAGGATAGGATCTTTATCAGTTTGACTAACTTAAAAGTAGAAGTTTGGTTCAATTCTAAATCAGTGATGGTTAATTCTTCAAGCTTTTGTCATCCTCATGATCTTCTAAACTCAGATTTCTCTCTGGTATTGTGTGAAGCTGATCGAGGAAAATAATTTGAGTTGGCTTGGCTCTTTTCTATTAGTACTCACTTTCTATTGATTGATAATAAATTCTGAAGCTATGTTGGGTTGGGTTCTGTCTTAAGAGGGGTACGGCTAAACCCAAATACTTTTCTTTCTAGGTATAGTATTAGCTCTAGCGTTAGTATTGGCTTTATTTTTAGCTGTTATTCAATCTTAAATTATTATATACTTGTATCGAACTAGAACTAACACTAGACCTAGAATTAGAAAGATTCAGGTTTAGCCGTGCGTCTTCAGACTAAAATAGAGCCAGTACTAATGATGGAGTTAATACAAGACCTAGAACGAAAAACATTTAGGTTTAGCCGTACCTCTTTTAAGACAGAAGAAACCTCAACCCAGTATTAGAGCCAACAGTAGACTTGGAAACAGAAACATTAATGTTTAGCCCTATGTCTCCTAAGATGGCTAAACTCTAATCTTTCTGGTTCTAAGTCTACTGTTAGTTCTGAAGCTAGGTTGGGTTGGGTTCTGTCTTAAGAAAGCAGTATGTTTCTTAAGAATTAGAAATATTAGGGTTTAGTCATCATAAGAAACATACTTCAAGAAGAAGAGTAACAAGAAGTAGACGTAACAGTACAGGTAGCACGGAAGAAATAGAAAATTTAAAAGCACAACATAAAAAAGATAGAAACGAATTAAAGAAGTTAATTGCAAAAAGTAAGAAGCAAAAATGGAACGATCTCTGTGCAGAATTGGAAAATGATGTATGGGGCAAAGCATATCAGATAGTGACTAAAAGATTAAAACTAAAAAATAGAGCGACTATAGATGACGAAATGGTAGAAGAGCAAGTAGAAAAATTATTTCCGAAACATAAAGAGCTGGAATGGCCAATTAGCCCGGAACCTATGGACATCCAGAATTTCAATGAGGATGAGTTGCAGGAAGCAGCATCAAAAATAAGAAAAAAGAAAGCAGCTGGACCGGATGGAATCCCGCCTGAAATATTGCGACTTCTAACAACAAAGTTTCCAAACGAATTCCTGGAAACATACAATAACTGTTTATCTAGAGGAGAATTCCCAGACATCTGGAAAAACGCAAGGTTGAAATGCGTTTGAATTTCGTATGAATTTCATGTTAATTGAAAAATCAAAAAAGACAGGACAAAGATCGACGTACCGACCACTCTGCCTATTAGATACGGCAGGAAAACTTAATAAGAGATAAAATACAAATTGAAATTGATAAAAATAAACTCTTAAATGAAAACCAATACGGATATAGAAAAGGAAGGTCAACAATACAAGCTATTTTGAAAGTGCAAGAAATTAGAGATAGAATAAAGGAGAAAGCGCTAAAAAATCAAGAATTATGTGTTTTAATTCTATTAGACATAGAAAATGCTTTCAATTCAGTTCCTTGGAACGGAATAATAACAGCGCTAAAAGAAGGAAAGATTAGTACGTATTTGGTAAGAATGGTTAAAAGCTATCTCTCCAACAGAAGTGTAACTGCTATAAATGGTAAAAAGTACAAAGTCACATGTGGAGTACCGCAGGGTTCTTTATTGGAACCAATGTTATGGAACATATTCTATGACAAAATCCTAAGAACAAATTTTGAATCTGGAGTCAAATTAATAGCATACGCAGACGACCTTGCTCTTGTAATAAAAGCAAAAGACCCCACACAATTAGAGGATAAAGCAACTTACGCCGTACAGCAGGTGATTGACAAACTAAATGAAATGGGACTAAAGACTGCGACCCATAAAACTGAAATGGTTCTCCTACAAGGCCGAAGGAAACTAAAGACCCTCCACTTACAAATAAACGGTGTAGACATTGAAAGTTCAGACAAAGTTAAATATTTAGGAGTGTATCTGAACAAAGACATGACTATGACGAAACACGTAGTAGAGACAGTAAATAAAGTGACGTATATGTGCAACCTGCTCATGAGGCTGATGCCAAATATAGGGGGACCAAGAGCAAGGAAAAGAAGGTTGTTATCAACAGCGGTCACATCAGTAATTCTGTACGCGTCACCAACGTGGCAAAGACGCCTAAAACATAAGCGATATATAAAACTATTAACTAGAATAAACAGAAAATTAGCCATAGGTATTTCTGCAGCTTATAGGACGGTATCCGCGGAGGCGATACAGGTGATCGCAGGACTCCCACCCTTGGACTTAAAAATACAAGAAAGGACAGAACTGTACGTCAGTGGAAAAGCGGCAAGACATGAGTGTAGGGAACGATTAGTGAGTAGCTGGCAGACAAAATGGAGAAGGTACGAAGGATGGACAAGAACTTTAATTCCAGATATAGAACCCTGGATTACGAGAAGTTGAGGGGAAACGGATTATTACATGACACAAGTGCTGACTGGACATGGAATTTTTAGGAAATATCTGCACAATATAAAAAAGAGTGACACGGACGAATGTTGGTTTTGTCAGAACGTGGACACAGCAGAACATACATTGTTCCATTGTGAAGCTTTTAGTTTTGAAAGACTCAAATGCGAAGAGACATGTGGACAAAAATTAACAAAAGACAATATGACTAAGATAATGCTTGAACATGAGGATAAATGGGCCGCAGTAAGTGATATGATTACAATGATTATAAAGAAAAAAGAACAGCATGAGAGAGATATGGAAAGAAATGATACGCAGTAAGTAAATGGAATATTTCCCTGATGAAATGCCCTGACGAGCGGTTTCAGGAAGAGAGGGGGAAGGGTTTTAGACGGTCGGGGTACATATCCCAACCCGTCACTATCCGGCCGCTTGACATCTTAGGCCGGGTAGTGACTTATACCTGATTTTATCTATATACACTAGGATAGGATCTTTATCAGTTTGACCAACTTAAAAGTAAAAGTTTGGTTCAATTTTAAATCAGGGATAGTTGATTCTTCAAGCTTTTGTCATCCTCACGGTCTTCTAAACTCAGATTTCTCTCTGGTATTGTGTGAAGCTGATTGAGGAAAATAATTTGAGTTGGGTTTGCTCTTTTCTATTAGTACTCACTTTCTATTGATTGATAATAAATGATAAAGATTATTTCTTCATTAATAGACCTTTCAAAAAGTAGTCCTCAAAAAGCAAAAAACATCTAATTAAGATTAAGGTCACTAAAAGCAAGAATCTGTATGCTGGGATTTTTTAAATTTATATTAACTGATAGGGTATGATGTGGTCAGTGATGATTCATTAGAAAGGAACTAATATTATCGCAATCTGGTTAAAGTGGTTCTCTCGGTCAAAGACAAACGGTTGGACAGGGAAGCGGTGACATGGTCTGGTGTGGGGGAAATGTAGAAAGATTTACAGCTGGAGCCGAAAATCCATTAGACAGGGGGAGCGCGATCGAGGAGAAAAAAAACAACAGTGGCGGAACAACTGCCGTCGTCCCTCGACTTGCAAAATCGATTTAAACGCTCCTTAAATCTTCCTTGGCTCCTCCAGAGCGCGCTAAATCTCCTACATCACCTACGTACTGCTCCTAATAGATGCAAAGCCGATCTGAATCCGCCCACCGTTCCCCTTTACGCCCACTCTCCTTGCCGTTTCTATTGTGATGGTAATGCCTCGTGTAAACGAACACCGGGGTCGCCCGGATACATCCCCTTTTTACGTTTGTTCCCTCTTGGACGGTGTCCTCATAGTCTCCGTCGTCGTCGTCTTCGTACTTGCCATCTCCAGGGAAACGAGAAAATCCGACTGGTGCCGTCTTCTTTATCAGTGGGGATTGAAGCAGAAGGCGGAGAAGTTGGCCGAATAAAGGACGGTTATTTTGTTGTAATGAGCATGGACATTCTAACGAGCTTACGAAAGCCGACCTCGGAGTTTCATATTTCCATCCGTTGCTTTTAGTCACGAGGACGTCGACTCCGAGACGTGACTTAGATAAGGAGAGATATGCAACCGTTTCAAAATGGCATAAAGCTACCTTCAGAATATTTACCGCATTAATTGAACAAGTGATACAGATGATGACCTTCGCCAGACTCAAAGGTTACGGAAGAAGAGGAACGTGCATCCAAGTGCCCTTCTCTTGCACGGGTGTTAAGGGATTATCCTTAAAGCCTGTAATCCTGTTAAGGGTTAAGTGCAAAATCCTGGCCATCCCCGTGATAAAAATTGGCGAGAAGTAATCCTACACCGATTTACACTTTTAAAAGTTACTAACTAACGTTGTTTTAAATTTTTTTTTTAATTAGATTGTTAAATTTGATTTTTTAATTAAAATAGTTAACAAAATGTTGGTAATTTTATACAGGAACCGAGAAAAGTTGGAATAAAATCATGAAACATCCCCAAAGGTGTTATATATGGACATTCTGGGGGTAGTGTGGCGGTAAATTTATGGCGGGTAGCCGTGTCCCCTGCACCGAGGGATGGAAGTGGGGCCCGTAATTGGTCCTTATTTTACCACGCGAATTTATAAGACGCCCTGCTTAATGTTCCCCTCGCACAACCCTTCGTAATGGATACAAATGTGAGAGACGTTCCGTGTTATTGTTATTATTAGCACCACCCTTATTCTTTTTCACCGCTTTGTACACATTTTTTTCTTTTTGATCTCATCCTATATTTGTAAAGTGGAAAGCTTTGAATGGATGAACCCAAAAGCGATTAATATGGGATAATAGAGGGCGCACTAATAGATACACACCCTCAATCCGATTACGTAATGAATTCAATTACTATTACGTACAAATTGCGGATGCCCTGGCACATATATAGAAACACACGTCAATTCTCTGCTTCCGGTTATAATTGATATTCGTTTGTATTCAGCCTGTTTTCGCATAGATCTGATTGATGTATTGACGTGTTTATGCATCGATACGAGATTACTATCGCATAGTGTACAGAATTTGCTAACAATGGATCGAGTAAATCGTTAAAGGTCTCCAGATGTTTCTTCGCATTGTTAATATATTTTTCTTTGACATTATCGGAAAAGAGATTTAATTATTGAATGATTTAAATATTGTCAATGCTAACAAGCGCACTTACTCCGCAAGATATTTCAATAAAATTCTGACTCGATTCAAAACTGAAACTGTTTCAATTTGAATCGTTATTTCGAAACTCTTAGCAGAAGTGGCATCTTGCGGCACCTCATTAGGAATAACTCTGGGCGCTTTTCGCGCAAACTAGGTGCGGATAAGGAGTTTGCAGAATTGATTGGAGGAGAAACGTCGATTTCGGCGGGGCGTCTTTTTCACGGAGGTAAAAGAAGTCGGTTAAAATATTCAATATCACCCGATACTTTCGCTGCGGTTCGCGTAATTCAACACCAAGCGACACCTGCAAGATTATCTTCCGTCACGTTAATCCTTCGCGACGTGCCGTGCGCAATGTTACGAGCAAAACGAAAGGGCGAGCTCCGACGAAAGACAAAGTTTTAAACGGGAAGCAGAAGTTTTACATTGTCCGGAATTATTGATCCCGCTCAAAGTTACAAAGTGCATGTCGAATTGTATCAATGCACAAGTTCGAACCGGAACAAGAAAAAGTTTCGCAGTAAAGAATTCATTACTGGCGGAGTAAATTTACGTCAAAATAACCAAATTTTATTTATGCGAAATTAGCCCCTAATTGGATAAGATTTTTCATCTATAGTATTTTGAGTATTATAAGAGAACCACTCAATGAGTTTCGATTAAGAATGTCTCATTTAAAAGCTTAAAATTAAGTTTTTCCATGTGATGTTAACCGTGAATTACCGAGAAAGAGAGAATTTATTAACACTAGGACTAATACTTAAACTATGTAATTTTATTTCGGTTTGCCACATAAACGCGCAAAGTCTCTGGGCCCATTTCGATGATTTTGTAGTCACATTTGAGTCACATATTTTTGACATCATCATGATTAGTGAGACATGACTCAAACCCTCCCTTCCTTCGTCGTTATTATCGCTCCCAAATTATCGCCTACTGAGAAATGACCGGGAATATTCACGGGGTGGGGGCGTTGCGTTGTTTGTTCGCGACCATTTCAACATCAATATTATTGCTTCATCTGATGGGTCACAACAAAACGCAGAGTATCTTCTTACTGAGATAACGTTAGCTAGCAGCCGCATGCTTTTGGGCACGTTTTATTGTCCACCGAACCTTCATTATTTTGATCAGTTGGAGGATGTACTGGAGAGGCACACTCTTAATTATGATACTACTCTTCTTATGGGCGACTTCAACACTTGTCTCTTAAGAAACGATCTGCGCTGTGAAAAACTAAAATTCATCACCTCTTCTCTCAATCTTGCTATTTTACCGACACAACCCACATACCATTTACCAACATTTTAACGACCTCTCCAGACAACATACTTTCTCATGGTCAGATTCCAGCTTGTCAGTTCTCCAACCACGACTTAATTTATTGTGCACTTGAGATTGGACGTTGTGTGATACCTAGACGTTCTATTCCGACTCGAAACTACAGTGGAATCAACAGCGAGTCATTGATGTCTGATGCTTCGATGATCGATTGGTTTAAATTATACCGCATGTCGGATATCAACGAAAAGGTTAACTACTTCAATACGCAACTCAGGGAATTGTATGATTGTCATGCCCCTTTGCTTCCACGCAAAACAAAGCACTTATCTGCGCCCTGGCTCAATGGTGAGGTTAAAGATCTTATGCGCAGACGCAATGCTGCAAAAACTCTTCTTCGAAGACATCCATCCAATGCTAACTGGGAAACCTACCGTACCTTGCGTAACCGCTGCAACCACCGTTGTAAGAACTTAAAAAAATTGTATATTTATCGGAAATTGTCTTATGCTACCCCTAACACTTTCTGGAAAACTATGCGTTCGCTTGGTGTGGTTGAATCACCTTCTTATCATGGTGGTTTTGATTGTGATTCTCTCGTCAATTATTTTGCCGAACCTCCCATTAGTCTCGATGACTCAGTTAAGGCATCAACTATTACCGCTATTATTGCCTCTGCTAATGTCAATTCTAAATTTTCCTTGGAGCTGTTTGACGAGCTTCAAGTCCGCCAGGCTCTCAGTCATTCTAAGTCCACTAGTGTTGGTGCTGATGGTGTCAGCATTAAGCAGCTCCTTCCTATTTTGGATGTAATCATTCCTCCACTACTCCACATATTTAACTTCTCCCTTGAGACATCGACCTTCCCCTCTATTTGGAAACTAGCTTACGTTGTACCCATACCTAAACTTAAATGTCCCACTTGTCTGAGTGATTTTCGTCCTATATCCATTATTTCTGTAATTTCTAAAGCACTAGAGCGCTTGGTATATATGCAGATGCAGCAGTATTTTGATGAGCATAAAATTATCACTGATTTTCAATCAGGTTTTCGGTCAGGCCATAGCACGACATCGGCGCTCATCAAGATTACTGATGATATTAGACGTGGTTGTGATGATCGGCGTTTGACCTTATTGGTCTTGCTCGATTTCAGTAAGGCATTTGATTCTGTTGATCATGGTTTGTTGGTGGCAATTCTTTCTTCTGTGGGTTTTTCGTCGAGCTGTGTCGCGTGGTTTCAATCGTACCTTTCTAATCGTTCGTTGTGTGTACGTGACTCCTCATCATCTTCGTCTATAGTTGCAAGCCACTGTGGTGTGCCCCAGGGCAGTGTCTTGGGTCCACTCCTATTTTCAGTATTTATAAACTCCATTTCTAAAATAATTAAGTGCAACTTTCACCTATATGCAGATGACCTCCAAATTTATACAACTGCAGCTGTGGATGAAGTTCCAGCAGCGGTGATGCGGCTTAATAGGGATCTTGCTAGCGTTCTGGACTGGTCTAGATGCCATGGCTTGGGTTTAAATGTGGCAAAGACTCAGGCTATTGCTTTTGGATCAAGGCCTCTGGTAACAAAATTTTACTCCCTTAACAATACCTATTTGTCACTTGACGGTAATATTATACAATTCTCTCGAACTGTTAAAAACTTGGGTGTGATGATGGATTCTGCATTGTCCTGGCAGCCCCAGATTCAGTCTATCTGTAGGAAGGTCTATTTCTGTTTCTACTCCCTACGCAAGCTTGGTTGTTTCCTTCCACCTACTGTTCGTCGTAACCTTTGTTACTCTTTAATTCTTCCCCATTTGGACTATGCCGATACCGTATACCCGGACCTTTCGATTGGTCTTCGTAACAAATTAGAGAGGTTACAAAATAATTGTGTGCGCTTTATCTTCGATCTGAGAAAATGTGAGCATGTTACACCTTATCGTAATCACCTCGAAATGCTTACCGTTGAGAACCGTAGATCTTTCCGTATACTAACTACCTTATACAAGATTCTTTCCTCTCAGTCTCCATTCTATCTGTTCACTACATTTGAGTTCATGGCCTCTCGCGGTCTTCCTACTAGAGCACAATCTGGTGTCTCACTCATGTTTCCGATTCATCGTACCGAAATATATCACGGGTCATACACAGTGCAAGCTATAACTCTCTGGAATAACTTACCCACTGAGTTGCGGGAAGCCCGTAGTTTTTCTGTATTCAGAGCATCGCTTAAAGATCGCTTGTTGTCACAACAGTTGTCTCAGACTGTTTCCTGATTTAATCTGCCTCTTCTCTTTCCGTTCTCAGCTGATAGCTTTATTTCTTCTTCTCCAATCATTTTTCTTTTGTGTAATTCGAGTCTCTTTCCTTCTTATTCTTGCGTACTCTTTTTCTAATACTTTATACATAAATTTATTATTTTTTTTTACTTATATTCGCCATATCAATTTATTTTTTTTAACATACATTGCTGATTGGGTCGTTTTGAAAACATCGCCTCTGGCGATAAATCGACCTTTTGTTAACCTTGTACCAATGTTAAGGAATGATGTGTACATTTTTTTTTCTTTTATTGTATATCTTGGTGGCAATAAATTGTATTGTAAACTAGAATTACCATTAGACTTGGAGCTATTAAACAGAAAATATATTAGCTTTACTTTTGGTTGTTTTTCGGTTAAATTATTGCGTACTTGTAGCGAACTAAAGCTAGATCTAACTAGACCTAGAACTAGAAACGGCTAAACCCTAATGTTTCTAGTTCTAAGTCTACTGTTAGTTCTGAAGCTAGGTTGGGTTGGGTTGGGTTCTGTCTTAAGAGAGGTACTACTAAACCCAAATGTTTTTCGTTCTAGATCTAGTGTTAGCTCTAGAGTTAGTATTAACTCTATTTCTTCAGACGCACGGCTAAACCAGAACTTTCTAGTACTAGGTCTAGTGTTAGTTCTAGTTTTACTTCTTTACAAGTACACAATAATTTAAGATTAGATAACATGAAAATAGGACCTAACACTAAGCTTACACTACACGTAGCACGAAAAACATTTGGATTTAGCCGTAGTTACATCTCTTAAGATAGAACCCAACTCAACCCATCAGCTCGTATTTACTACAATTCTGCTAATCCTAAACCTTTTGTAAACATATTATGTTCATTAACACCTTCTGTCAAAACATCAGCTATCATTTCATCTTCATTTCATCAGTTCTCGTATAGACTACTTCAATAATGTTACTCATAATCGCATCTCTACCAAATTATGGGGCACATTAATATATTTTGAACGTTTGTAATGTATCGAATTTTTTGCTAATTTTCCTGCACTTTGATTGTCGTTGTAAAGCTTAACAATTTTACATTCACACAGCATCTCTTTAAGGATATTCTTTAGATACATTGCTTCTTTTGAAGTATCAGATAATATGATATATTCTGCTTCAGTGCTCGATAGAGCTACAGTTCTCTGCTAACGACTCTCCTAAGAAATCGCAGACCCGAGTAAAACTTTTCGCTATCAAACGCACCTCATCGTCACAATTTATTTTTCAATTTTTTATACATTTTCATAGAATGATCGCATTTCCTCCTCCATAGCTTCCTGCCATTGATGACCATCAGTTCTTGATATGGCTTCTTCAAGAGAAATTGGATTCATCATTGCACTTGTTGTACAAGAATATGATACATATTAATTTAAGATTTTTGGCTTTGGTGTTCTCTGTGATCTTGTCAGGACCTGATTTGTTTCTTTCTGAGCTTGTTGGATATGAGATGAATTCGCTGAATCTGCTCTTTCTTGAATGTCAGCTTTCTCTTTTATGTCGTTAACTTTCTAACTTTCATCAGTACCAACTAAAATCTCCAGATCCGATTATGCATTTTCAATGATGACCACATCACGATTTAAAGATACAACATTTGTTTGTTTGTCATATAATCGATAACCTTTCGTTGTGTTCCATTTTCTTCTCTTTATTTTGGGTATATGCGTCATAACATTGCTACCAAAAATTTTGTAAATAGACAGCTTCAGCCCACAATTTAGTCTCCAGACCTACGACGAACAACATACATCTTATTATTAAAGGAATGTTTTTCGTCTTGAACAAATTAAAGATATTTTTATTTAATTTTGTACTTTTTATTAAGACGAATTTTATTTGTTATAGTTCTTCCGGTTTCGGCCCTGTTTAGGCCATCTTCAGGAACTTGCTGAACATACATCTTGCTCTTCCTATTAAGATTCTATTCATTCTTTCGGACTTTCCACTTTGCTCTGGTGTATATGTAGCACTTAACTGGCGAATAATTCCATTTGTTTCTAAAAACGATCAAATTTTTCACTTGTTTTTAAAATGTCCAAACTGGTTACATTAGAAACATTTTATGACTTGTAGAATTTTCTGAACTCGAACCACTCGAAGTTAGTATTGACTCTATTTTCACTTGTTAATCAGTCTTAAATTACTGTGTACTTGTAAAGAAGTAAAACTAGAACTAACACTAGACCTAGTACTAGAAAGTTCTGGTTTAGCCGTGCGTCTGAAGACGCACGGCTAAACCGAAACTTTCTAGTTCTAGGTCTAGTGTTAGTTCTAGTTTTATTTTTTTATCTCTAGATTGTTTTAAATTCCTCTGTAACTAAAAGTGTAACTACTACTTGGCCTACAGTTTATAGTAACCTACTCTTAGTTCTAGTTTTAATTCATGTTTAACTCGACATTGTTTAAAATTCTTTAGGAACGAAAAGTATTATTATAGACCTACAACCAGGGCCGTCCTAAGAATTTTCGCGCCCGTGGGCTACACATATCAATGTGCCCTTATATAAGTGGGGCTACCGATAATAAGAATTGCGTCAAAAAATACTTTGCAGTCCATCGAGTATTATAATAGCGTTAGTTTATAAAGTACCTGAAAGAAAGAACGGAATCAAAGGAACTGTTAAAGACAAAAATTATAACTAGAACAATTTATAAAAATTCAAACAAAAACCGTATCCAATAAATAAAAGAAATAAAGAGATATAACTTGTATTGCAAATTAGTTAATAATATTGCACGTTTTTAAACTATTAAGCAAACCACTTTCTATTAAGAGAATACTGAGATCGTTTACTTTGTCTCAACGATGATCGTAAATAATATTTTATTCTTTTCAGAGCAGAAAATGATCTTTCACCGCTGCAATTTGTAACTGCAATACTTCAAAAAATACGGAATGCTAAATATTAGGAAATATAGACTTAATTTTCATGTCTATTATAATCCTTAAATAAAGCTCTCCGATAGACATATTTCCTTTATTTTCACATAAAGATATGTGCTTAAAATGAAGACACACTTCAATAAAATTATTTTCTAGGTCATTAATGTAGATTTTGCACAACTCCGCACCATGTTTTCTCAATATCGAAATATCTTACAGACCGAACTTCCAGTGTTACTTGAAAACCTACCCTTGGACGTACGACAAACAATGTGGTTCCAAAATTATGGTTGTTCAGCACATTATTCAACAATAGCACGAGAAGTATTAGGTCGAGAATACAATCGTCGATGGATCTTGACCTGCAAAATCGCCAGATCTTACTTCCCCTCACTTCTTTTTGTAGGGTCACTTAAAATTTGAAGTTTATAGAGAATTGCCAATCACGAGGGAAAACATGATTGAGCGAATCACCAACGCTTGTTCAAAGATTACTCCGGAAACACTTTTCAGTTGTGTGCAATTATTCCAATTGGGCTTGAAAAAAAATGTATCGAAGTGGAAGGGCACATTTTTGAACATATTTTGAGAAATAGTTATGGTAAAGTAAAGTTTTTCGTTATTAAATGGCTTTTTGAAATGTTATTTTACCTTAAAATAAGAAAAATACAAAATCATGTTTGCTTGGTTCACTTTTTTGTGCACTTTTTCTATACCTTTACAATCATGTTTTTTGCGATTATAGCACCATTTATTACGAATCGAAAGAAAAGTTTCAAACAAAACGTACCCACTTGATGGTGTAAAATCGGAATCTGCAATAAAAAATAGGGGTTCCCATTTAAAATTTTAAAGTTGTTCTTCCACCCTACTCTGGAGGGTTGAGATGGGTTTATAACAAATCTTATTAAGAACCTTTTTTGATTTGATGCAGTGTTTTAGAGATTTTTCGTTGTCTCAAGATAAAAAACTCACCCTGTATATTGTTTTACAGTTTTTTCGTGAATTTACGTGAGCATATCTAAATTGTTTTATAGAGAAACTGTATAGTAGTGAAAAATTTGCCTATCCTTTGAATGTAGTAGCATTATACCACTTCTAGTTATATCGGAAATGAAAGCATTAGTTGTTAGATACATTAATTCTACGGAAGTTTGATGGCAAAAATCTGTTGTATCATTTACAATTTTAGGGAAAAATAATTTGAAATGTCGGACAAACTTCTGTATAATATGCTGTTCCATCTTCGATTCAAATACAAGTAATGTTAATAATAAATTTAATACAATCCAGAATGGAAGTAACATTGAAAAAATATAAAAATATGGCAAAATATTAAAGTCTAATAAAATCTATTAAAATTTAGAAAAATTTAATGAAGCTTTATTATTTTAAGGTCACGCTTATCATTGTTAATTTGCAATGATGTTGCAGACAATTATTCGTGGGTATGAAGCTTACTCATAGTAAAACTTTTCCAAGATGTTGACTAGTACACAAATATTCAGCTTATTCAAGAATAATTATCATATTTCGTATGATGGAATATAATGTACTGTATATGTAGCACAATTTATCTCTAATTCTCCTCCCTAATTTATCTCCTCATCATTATTATATTCTTCCTCATTTTCTTCTTCTCTTAGATTCTTTAGATAACTCTTCAATTGGTAATAGCGATACTCTAAACACTGCAGCTCCATGAATCATCCATATCAACCATATAGATGATATCGTGGATGATGTTCGCGGATGCTTCCACAATATTTTGATTACTATCTTCTAGGCGCAATGGATCTAGGGACGATAAAAATAGGGAGACATCTCTTACTCCAGGTTTATATTGAAATGTTTGCTTTTAAGTAACATGACTTCCACTGCCATTAAACCCTCACTTACAATGCAACGTAAAATTATATTTTATTTCTGATTTTCATTTCTCCTGGGCAAGCCTCTTTCTTATATTTTAAAACGTCACCGTATGGGTGCTACAAATCATGTCTATGTCCATTGGCAGTCCCTCGATGTTTTTGCTTTTACTTAAATTAAGGGGTATAATTAAATTAAGACCTTTCTCAGCAGCAAATCGAGTTTGTTGTGATTTTTCAGAGTTCGAGTTCAAGAGAAATGAAACTACATTTTAAATGTATTATCTTTGAAAATCACAAATATAAAAGCCAACTAAAACAGCGTCAAAATATCGTAATCATAACAAGAATAAATATAAGATCCACAATTAAGTGTTAAGTAATTTTTGACTGCAAATTTTTTACCTTCAGTAATAAAAAAACATTAGATATAATTTGTTTTTTCACAAAATGTTTAGCTTAAGAAATTAAGTGGACAGAAAATATAAATATTTATTGATGTTAATAGAAATTATAGTAATTCTTTTAGCATATTCTTTTTGAAATTTTGAATGGCACAAAATGATGACCTTTCTTTACTTTATAAGAAACCATTGACAAAAAATTTTCAAGTAGTGGCATGCCATTTTTTTTATTCTTCAAAATTATATCATTTTGTAGAAAATTTCATCATACAAAATAAAGAAATTTTAATAGCAAGTTATTTCGCGAAGTAGTAAAACATCCAAGTCGTTATAATTGTCACTAAGAGTCTCTAAATAGTTAAAATATATGTAACATTTAAAAACATTTTTTTTCAAAAAATTGATTTTCGATCAAGATCAGATTTTCGCACGGCTAAACCGAAACTTTCTAGTCCTAGGTCTAGTGTTAGTTCTAGTTTTAACCCAATGAAATATATACAATCCAACATTGAATAGCAACTACGACCAGATCTAACCAAGAGTCAAGCCTCTTAAGACGGTTAAACACGAATATTTCTAGTTCTAAGTTTATTCGAAATAGGTTCGAATCTAATTCTAAGACATTATCAGAATCATCTTTCTAACAAAAATAGTGCACCTTAGAATCGAACAAAAAGGTAACTCTTTTCTGATAGTAAGGGTCTTTTTTAAAAAATTTACTTCTGGTGATAATTAAAATTTATTTTTCCTAAACTACAACTAAGGCTTATAATATTACTGTTAATTTCAATAAACTTGTTGATTTCGTACATTTCCATTACTTCCATAAGGTTGCTTTTATTAAGTTGGTGTAGTAATTTAATATTTTTATTTTCGTCAAATTCGTGGTTGTTGAAAATTAGACGTTTTCCGAATGCCGATTTTGAACTGTTTTTATGTTCTTTAAGCCTTGTTTGGATACTTCTCCCATACCACATTACAATTGGTATATGCCACTTTTAGCGAGAGTTGTAGTCTTGTTTTTGTTATTAACTAATAATGCCTTAAGATTGCTTTTGTTTTTAAATATCATTGTTATGTTGAACTTATGGAACATTTTCTTGATTTTATGGGATATTTCGGCTGGGTAAGTTATGGATCTGTACGTTGTTGGTGTATCAGGTTTTCGGTCGGATAGGGAAGTTGTTTCTTGAAGGATAGGGGAATAGGATAGGGGATATAGGGAAGTTCTTTCTGTGATTATATTTGTTTTGTATTTTCAAAAATATTCGTTGGATATATGTCGGTGGGAAGCTGCTTTCGTTTGCAATTTGGTGGATAATTTCGATCTCTTTTTCTAGGTCTTGTTCCAATTTTGAATGGAAAGCTCTGTGTATATAAGCCCGATATGCTGCCATTTTACGAGTTTCATCATGATGAGAATCGAATGGGATGGTGGTTCTAGTTTGTGTAGGTTTTCTGTAGATGTCATATTTAATTTTGTTGTTTGAATGCCGTAGTGTATAGTCTAAGAAATTTAATTTTTGATTGTTTTCAGTCTCGATAGTGAAGTTAATATTGGGGTGTAAACTGTTAATGTATTTATGAAGATTATCAATATGTTGGTCGTCTTTAATCAGTACTAAAATGTCGTCCACGTATCTTGTCCATAGGATAATATCGTCTCTATAAGGGTTTTTGTCACACATAATTTGATTTTTCTTTAGATTGTCCATGAAAATATCTGCCATCACACTACTCAATGGTGATCCCATTGGTAATCCATCTAGATATTGATAGTATTTATCGTTAAAGATACAAAAATTTTGTTCTAAGCATAGTTTTAATAGCGTTAAGATGGAGCGAGTTTTGTCTTTGTTTTTGAGGTCAGTCTTTAATATTTCTTCTATCGTTATCGTGTCGGTTATGGGTATGTTTGTATATAGGTTATTGACATCAAATGAGATCATTTTGAAACTTTCTGGTAGCTGTATTTTGTCAATTAAATCAGGAAGTTGGTAACGATTAATTATGGTATATTTTGGTTTAAAATTGATGTCATTTATTATAAATTTTTGTAAAAGTTTTGCGAGTTTGCATGTGCTGGATTCAGTGGAGGTTATAATGGGTCTTATTGGTAATCTATTTTTGTGAACTTTAGGTAGTGCATACAATTTAGGGGTTTGCGGATTCATAGATAACGGGCTGATCAAGGTACCTCCAATTTCTGTTATTGTCATTTTGTTTTCTTTAATTATTGATTTTGCTTTTTTGTGAAAATTGTTTGTGGGGTTTTTATTGATAGTTTTAAAGTTATTGTCTTTCATAAAGCTTTCAGTCTTATTTATGTAGAGATCTTTGGTTAAAATTATCATTCTTGCGTTTTTGTCTGCAGGAGTTCTAAGAGTTGATGTTCTTAATAATTTTTTGTTCCTTTTCCTCTTCTCCATTTCTTATTGTTTGTTTGTTTGTTTGTCGCTTTTCTTCTTTAGTTAGGATTTGTTGAATCTCTTTATTCATGATGTTTTCCTTTTCGTGTCCTTTGATAGCTGCTTGAAGTTCCATTGCCAATATTGGGAGGTTGATTTCTCTTTTTGGAACATATTTCAGACCTTTTTCCATTAATCTTCTTTCTTGTACTGTGAAAATCACGTTTGAAGTATTTGTTACTTTGGGAAAAAAATGTATGAATTTCTCTTAGTTTGTTTGTTTGATGTTTATTCTTTTTTCTTTCTTTTTCTGTTCTCAATTTGCTCGGTTTTTTTAGTTTCTTTTTGTGAATTTCATTAACAATTATTGTATCATGTAATTTAGCTTCTTTGATGATTTCTTCGATTTCAATGTAATGATATTGATTATTTATATCCTGGTAGCATTTATAAAGTTTAATGTTGAGTTCGTTAAGTTTCTTATAATGGTTGTTTAGGGTTATAATATTGATTTTTTGAACAAGAGACACAATAACATCATCTCCTTATTAGATTTAATATTTATATCTAATCCCGACCTGGTGGTTGATAGTGGGGTGTACCTTACGCATGGTATGTCAGATCACGACCTAACTTTTTGTAAACTGGAAATTGTCTCAAGCCGTGAATCTAGATCTCATATTCTCATTAGATCATGTAAATACTTTGACTTCGAAATATTTCTGACAGACTTCTTTCGAATGCCTTTTTTCCAAATTTCTGATATAAGAGATGTGAATGACAAAGTTACTTGCTTAATGCAGCTTATTTCGGCAGTTTTGGACGTGCATATGCCTCTTCAAATAATCTCTAGAGTGCGTCCTCAGACCCCTTGGATCACAGAAAGCATAAAACTCATGAAAAAGTTGCGAGACATGGCCTATACCAATTACAGCAAAAATAATTCAGCCGCAAAGTGGGAATATTATAGATCTTTGCGTAACTTCTTTCCGTCACAAATCGGTTCGGTAAATGAGATTAATAATCATTTTATTGCCACAATTACGGGAAGTAGTGGATCAGATAAAGAGCTTGTGAATTTTTATAATTCAAACCTTAAGCAAGACTTATATTTCAGTTTTCGGGCGGTAACAGACGGTGAAGTGGTACGCACTATACACAGGATGACGAGTAATACACTTGGATATGATTTTCTTAATATTAAATGTATAAAATTATGCTGTCCTCACTTGGTACCCTACATTCGTGATATCATAAATTTAAGTATAACTACAGGGGTCTTTCCGAAAGCTTGGAAAAGGGCATTAATTAAGCCGTTGCCTAAGATTAATAAGCCATCAGGTCTTAACGATTTTAAACCCATCAGCATCCTGCCAGTGCTCTCAAAAGTTGCTGAGCGAATTTTATATGAACAAGTGGTCACTTTTGTCGAGAAGAACAATTTGTTGCCACAGAATCAGTCAGGTTTTAGACGCGGTCATAGTTGCACTACTGCACTTATACATATCGTGGACGATATTGTCCGGGAAACTGATAGGGGAAACGTTACTGTCCTTTGCTTGTTAGACTATTCCAAAGCTTTTGATGCGGTTGACCATGAGACTCTTGTATCAATTTTGGGATATTTGGGTTTCATTAAAATGGCAGTATGTTTAATGCGTGACTTTCTTTCGGAGAGAGAACTTGTTTGCAGTATCTGCAAACGGGCAACAGTCTAATTTTAGGTGTATACGGACGGGGGTGCCGCAGGGATCTATACTATCCCCATTGCTTTATGCTCTATACACGTCCAACTTCTATAAACATTTTAAGCACTGTAAAGCACATTTTTATGCAGACGACACACAAATATATCATTCCTTTTCGGTTCATGATGTTAAACAGGCTTGTGCACATATTAACGGTGATCTACATTCCTTATGTGAGTTTTCTTCTTCCCGCCATAGACTTAAACTTAATCAAATGAAATCGAATGTTATTGTGTTTGGTCCCAAGAAGCAAAAACAAATAGTCTTAAAAGAACTTCGCATTACATTGAACAACGAACTCTTGCCTATTAAAAAATCAGTTAAAAATCTGGGCGTTATAATTAATGAGAATCTTAATTTCAATGAACACATTAACGGGTGCATTCGGAAGGCATATAGCAGCTTAAAAGTTATATACGGCATTTGTGAATTGTAAAACAAAGATTCATCTATATGAAAGTCTGGTTCTTTCTATATTTAGCTATGGTGATGCCTTGTATGCACCATTTTTTATCATATGTATTAAAAAATAAAATTCAAAAGGTACAGAATAGTTGTATTCGACTGATATTTGGTCTAAAACGCAGAGATCACGTAAGCTGTAAGTTGGCTACTTTGAATTGGTTGAATATGCAACGACGAAGATTGCTACACACAGTATGTCTATACTATAAAATAATAACCTTACAGACACCTCCGTATCTTTCAGGAAAGGTACGTTTTCGTTCGGACGTGCACTCGGTCAATGTTAGATTTAGGGGTAGGTTATCTCCGCCGATATTTTATACCATTAGTTTTAAAAGATCTTTCTCATATCAGACATGCAAAGTAATAAATGAACTTCCGCTTTCTTGTGCGTTGACTGAGTGTGCGACTTTTGCCATTTTTAAAATGCGTTATGCTGTTTTTTTTTTAGATTAGTTTAATTAAGTTTATACTACTCTGGTTTTGTTTTTAGTTTTTATTATTGTTGCCTGACTAGTTTCGGCATAGGAGCCATCATCGGAGGCCTACAAATAATTAACATGGTTGTGAAATCAGTAAAACACACATAAAAAATAAGCATAATAAAAGTTAGTGAATATCAAATATAGTTAGATCTTAAAAAGAAACAATACTCACAGCGTCAGTATTAAATTAATGAAAGGCGAAATAACATTACAAAATTTGTCGACAGTAAAAATGATGTTAGGTATTAATGTGTTGATTTTACAATAACAGAATGAATATAATTTTACTCTGATGGAATACACTTATTATCATCAGCAATGTGGCTGTTGAGCATTAATGGGGTAGGGAAAATTTTAAATTTAAAATATTAGTATAGGATAAAGAGGAATAGGGAAAGGAGAAAACGGAAAAATATGTCGTGAAAGAAATATAGAAAGGAATTTGATTGTCAAGGAACTCAATCAGTGCAGCTCTAAGTATACAATCTTTAGTTAGAGTTCTCTTCTGTTGAGGAAAAGGGTGAGGGAAAATGGATGCAAGTGGGTTATTTCATAGTTATGTTAAGTAGGTTCTGTTGGGAAAGGTTGTTTTAGAGTCCTGTATAGTGGTGGTGTAAGTAAGTCTATTTGATCATTAAGGCATTCGATGTGCTTGTTTTGATATTTGAATTTTTCTATTTCTTAAGCTTCGGTGATGGACATTCTTATGCTTTTATCCATTTTATGTAGAATTTTTATGCCTGTTTCTTGGTCAAATTTGTGTGATGTATTTAGGAGGTGTCTGCCGAAATTAGACCGGTCGTTGTTGATATGTTCTTTAACCCTTTGTTTGATAGATCTTCCCGTTTCTCCTATATATACCGCACCGCAGGTGTCGCAATTTAGTTTGTAAATGCCGCTATTAGTAAGGTGGTTTTTTTATGTTTTGTTCGCTTTTTGTTTTTAATAAAACATCAATCGTTGCTTAACTCTATTTATTTTACTTGTTGACTTTTTTACAACCGTTACAACACGTCCTTCTTTCTGTCGCCTTCCGCGCTCCTCCCTCTTGCTTGCTACCAACCTCTTAAAACTAAAACCTCCTACATTACACTCCTCCCTTCTTAACTAAAAAGCACATTATTATAAATTTAAACGATCTGGAGCTTTACTCTGTGTTTGCGAACGTCTAACGCCCAAATCACAATTAGTTTTAGTTTCTTTGACAGAATTCTCATTAGTTATTGGTCTGATAGTATTCTCAATAGGAAGTAGAGTAACATCAGGAATAGAACTTTCACACACAGTAGTGTCTTGAATTGGGTTTTGTATCGGAGTCTGGTTTTCCCGCATGCACTCTTCATTGACATCTTGAAAATTTGAACCTTCTACTGAAGTTCTTTTGTCATGAACACATTCGTTATTATAGTTACATTGTCTTTTCTTAAGTTCTTCTGCATGAACTAAACTTCTCATTCCGTTTGATAAAACAAAATATGTCAATTCGCTGTTTCGATGCAATATCTTTCCTTCCAACCACTTTTCTTCTTCTCCTCTCTTGCTTTTTACATAAACTAACTCTTCAGGTTCATAGCTTGTTACTTTAATATTTTTCTTCTCTTCCTTCTTCAAAATCTTCTCTTTTAATATAGACAATCTCGTTCTTGGTGAACGTTTAAGAAATAGTTCAGCTGGAGTTTTCTCTGTTGTTATTTGTGGAGTGTTTCTATAAGCAAATAATATATTATCTAATTGATATTGTACTCCTTGCTGTACCGTATTTTCTAATTTTGTTTTTGCCAGTTGTTTTTTTATTATTTGCACTGTCCTTTCCGCAGCACCATTAGAACGAGCATGATATGGTGGTGTTTTCATATGTTTAATTCCATTTTGTTGACAAAAACCTTCAAACTTCATCGAAATCAATTGAGGTCCGTTATCAGACACTAATTGTTCAGGAAGACCATATCTAGCGAATATTGAACGAAGATATTCAATAGTAGCTTCTGTTGTCGTTGTTGTCATTAAATTTATTTCGACCCATTTTGAGAATGAATCGATTAGAATTAAAAAATCATTTCCGTCTTTTTTTGCAAAATCAATATGAATTCTTTGAAATATCCGTGTCGTTTTTGGCCAATCCGTCTTCAATGTTGGATTTGCATTTTGAACTTTTTGGCACACATCACAACTTCTTATTAATTTCTCTAGATCTTCATCAATCTTCGGCCACCAAACATAACTTCTCGTTAATAATTTTGAACGAACAATGCCAGGATGTTGTTCATGCAACATTTGTAATATTTTTGAACCAAGTTTTTCTGGAATAATAACTCTTCTACCCCAAAGCAAACAATTCTTATCTATGGAAATCTCCGATTGACGTAAAAAGTAAGGTTTCAAGTTATCATCACTTGTATAGTTTTTCCAACCATTTAAAGTATTGTCATAAACCTTTAAAAGAATTTGATCTTTTCTCGTATATTTCTCAATTTCGTCTGCTGATATCGGTAATTCATTTACAGTCGAAAAATAATTTATCTCTGCTTTAGACATAGGTTCAATTTCTGGTAACGGTAATCTCGATAATGAATCTGCATGAGCAATTTCCGTTCCTTTCTTGTATTTTATTTCATAGTCGTAACCTGCCAAAATTAAGGCCCACCTCTGTATTCTTGCTGCCGCTAAACTTGGTATGGATTTATTTGGATGAAAAATGGTTTGTAATGGCTTGTGGTCTGAATTTATAAAAAATTTTCTGCCATATAAATATAAATGAAATTTTCTAACTGCGAAAATTATAGCTAAAGCTTCCTTTTCCAATTGAGAATAATTTTTTTCCGCGTTATTAAGTGTTCTAGATGCAAAATATATTGGTTTTTCAAAATTATCCACAACTTGAGCCAATACTGCACCGATTCCATACTTCGAAGCATCACATGTCAAAATCAATGGTTTCTCTGGGTCATAAATTGTAAGAACACCACAATCTCTTAACATCATTTTACTCTCCGTAAAACATTCATCACAACTCTTTGTCCAGTTCCACTTATTTTCCTTTTCAAGTAATCCATACAAAGGATGTAAGTTTGCAGATAAATTTGGTAAAAATCGACCATAAAAATTCAACATGCCCAAGAAAGAACGCAAACTAGTTAAATCATGTGGTTTAGGAGCTTTCATGATAGCTGCTATTCCTTCAACCGTTGGACGAATTCCTTCGGCACTTATTTCAAATCCCAAATAATTTACATTATCTCTAAAAAATTTACATTTTTCAAATTGAACTTTAAATCCAGCTTTATCTAATTTCCTCAATACGTTTTCTACATTTCTTTTACAATCCTCTAAATTTTTCCCACAAATCAGAATATCATCTATGTAACACACTGCATTTTCTACATCATTCAAGATCTTATCCATTGTAGCCTGAAATATAGCCGGAGCACTAGTAATACCAAAAGGCATTCTCTTGTATCTATATAAACCTTGATGAGTGTTTACAGTTAATAATTCTTGGGCTCGTGGTGACAATTCTAACTGTTGATAAGCGTTAGATAAATCAAGAACTGTATATATCTTTCCATCTTTTAATTTATTGAAAATTTCGCTTGGATTCGGAAGTGGATAATGTTCTGATTTTGTTATAGAATTTATTGATACCTTGTAATCACCACAAATTCTAATCTTCCGTTGTTCCCCTTTGCCTTTTTCAACTACCACTATTGGAGAAGCCCACTTGCTATGCTTTATCTTTTCCATGATTCCCAATTTCTCTAACCTATCTAATTCTTGTGCTACTGCAGTTCTCAAGGAATAAGGTACATGACGAGCTTTACAAAATATAGGAGTAGGCTTCCCTTCTAACACTAAATCTACCTTAAAATCTTTAAATGTCCCATTTTCCGAACTAAATACTTTAAATTTTGACCTAAATTCATTAATTATTTCATTTATTATCTGATTATCAGTACTAATTTTATTTACGATTTCTAACTTAACCTTTAATTCTTTTATCCAATTTCTACCCATTAACAATGGACACGGTTTTATACAATCACCTTGTACTACAATTAAGCTAAGCTTTTTACAAACATTTCCATACATAACTGGTACATAAATTTCACCTAATACTTTTAAAACACCGCCCGAAAAAGTGCGTAAACTTGTTTTAGATGAACTAAGCTTAAACTTAGAGAATTTTGCTTTATATGTTTTATCACAAATAATTGAAATTGAAGCTCCTGTATCAACTTCCATTCTAAATCTTTCAAAATCAATTTCTACTTCTACTACAAAAGGATTTTTTAAGTTAAATATTTTATGAGACCTTACGAAATACAATTTCTCTCCCACGTCACTGTCTTCTGACTGCTCATTCTCCTTTTCCGAATGATCAGTGTCAGTTAAAAATTTGATGGATTTCTTTGAATCACAAACCCTTTGCAAATGTCCAACCTTTCCACACTTCTTACAAGAATATGTTACATAACGACATTTTCCTAAATGAGGTTTCCCACAACATTTACATTTCTTATATTCTTGATCCCTTTTTTCATTTTTCTTCCAATTTTCTTTTTGATTCCTTTTTAAATAATTTATTTCCCTTTCCTGCATTCCCTTTGCTTCTTTGTCTACTAATTCTAAACTTGTAGCTAAAGTTAATGCTTCGTTAAATGTTCTTTCTTTCAACATAATTTCTTTTTGTATTTTCTCATTTCTCAATCCGGTAATAAATCTATCTCGTAAAGCTTGTTCCAAAAATGCTTCAAACTTACATTCAATCGCCATTTTCTTTAATTCAATTGCATATTCATTTACGGTTTGACCAGCCGCTTGCTCTTTCTTCCAAAATTGAAATCGTTCTACTATGGTTAATCTTGTTGGTTGA
Source organism: Onthophagus sagittarius (assembly GCA_036711965.1). Classification (NCBI taxonomy): domain Eukaryota; kingdom Metazoa; phylum Arthropoda; class Insecta; order Coleoptera; family Scarabaeidae; genus Onthophagus; species Onthophagus sagittarius. The sequence continues at coordinate 14,900,668 of JASERS010000010.1, read as the reverse complement.
AAATGTTTTTTTAGCACCTCTTCAATTTCTTCAAATTTTAATTCTTCGGGTTGTTTCGGCATTACCAAGTTTGTCAAAATTTCATAAATTTTTGTCCCCATTAGTAACAAAAAAATATTCTTGTGTTTTTCTTTGTCTGTATTGTTAACCAAAAAGTATAATTTTAACCTCTTCAGATACGTTACGAATGATTCCTTAATCGGATCGAACTCTCCCATTTTTCCAATATCTGCCATTTTTCTCAGTTTTCCTCGTCGCCACTTTTATGTTTTGTTCGCTTTTTGTTTTTAATAAAACATCAATCGTTGCTTAACTCTATTTATTTTACTTGTTGACTTTTTTACAACCGTTACAACACGTCCTTCTTTCTGTCGCCTTCCGCGCTCCTCCCTCTCGCTTGCTACCAACCTCTTAAAACTAAAACCTCCTACATTACAGGTTTGTATATTCATCTTTGTGTTTTAGAAGATTTAGAATGGAGGTTTTGGTTTTGAAACTGATATCTATATTATATCTTCTAAAGATCTTTTGAATTGGAGCTGCTAGTTTCCCTGGGAATGAGATTGATCTATACGTTGGTTCTGATTTTATTATGTTATTATTGAGTGTTGTCATTTGTTTATTGATGTTTCTTGTTTGCAGCTTTCTTATCAGTTTCGTAATGAAGTTTTTTGGGAAACCGTTATTGTAAGCTATTGTTTTGATTGTTGTTATTTCTTTGTTTTTATTAACTTCGTTCATAGGAGTTGTTAATAATCTATTAATGTATGCGTGAAATGCTGCGGTTTTATGCGAGTGATGATGATATGAATCATGAGGGATTATAACGTCAGTTTGTGTTTTCTTCCTGTAGATGTCAAATTCTATATTATCATTCCTGTTAATTAATTTTAGGTCCAAAAAAGGTAGAGTATTATCTTGTTCATGTTCCATTGTGAAGTGTATATTCGGATGAAGATCATTAAGTAGAATATGTAGATCTTCAGGATTGCTTTGTATGTTAGTGTTCCAAATGATCAGGATGTCATCTACGTATCTCTTCCAGAAGATGATGTTTTTGGTTATTTCATTTCTTTTTTGGAGTAATTCATTCATTTTTCATTAATTATAATAATAAAAACTAAAAACAAAACCAGAGTAGTATAAACTTAATTAAACTAATCTAATCCTATAACTGGTTAAACAATGGATCTCATTTCAAAATATAAACTAGCTAATGCTGTTTTTTTTTGTTTGGGCAGCAGTGTTCTTAACCATTTTTTTTTATCGTTTATTTATTTTCTTTTTTATTAGTTTTTCTCTTTTTTTGCTTTTTTCCCCATCTTTGAGAGAAATCTGTCGGATGTATTTAATTATGAGATTACTTTACTTGTAATATTCGTGGAACTTATTATGACTTTATTTTTTCTTATCGCGTCAGTAGTAAATTTCTGTTTTTCATTTTTGCTCTATGGTGAGGTGGAAGATCAGTAAATATTGAACCTCATCATAAGTTTGATCATCATATTCATTTACTTTAAGTGCTTTGTTACTATATTACTATATTATTATATATTACTATATTTACTCAAATTAACTTTCTGCATGTCAATGTTCAGTCGATCTTTAATAAGTTTAACAAAATAGAATTATTAACTATTGAACATGCTCCACATATCTTATGTATTAGCGAGCATTGGACGACGTCTGCTGCACAGAAGGCCATTAATGTACCGGGTTACCAGCTTGTAAGTATTTATTCTCGTTCTGCTGGAGCGCATGGTGGTACTCTTATACTCGCGAGATCTGACTTTCATGTGAACTCAGTTGAGTTGGATAGATTCGCTAAGGATATGTTGTTTGAGTGCTGTGCGATCCGGTTTAAACACTCAAATCAGAGTTATGTTTGCGCTTGTGTTTATAGGCCTCCCTCAAGTTGCTTTGACGCTTTTATAGATATTTTAGCTTCAATGCTGGAGTTTTTGTATTGTAATAATGATTTTGTCGTGCTTTGCGGGGATTTGAATGTTGATATAAACAATGATACTATGGAATCTAAAATCCTCGGCGATTTGTTTCATTCTTATGAACTGCGCGGAGATACGACGAAATATACTAGAATTTGTTGTAACTTAAATGAAGCAGTAAGTAGGTCAACACTTGACTATATTGTAACAAATTTATCGCCGTCTTTATGTTCTTTTGATGTTTTTGACGGAAATATAGCAGACCATTTTGTCTGCTCCTTGGTCTATACTGCTCAAAGTTTGCAAATTGAGGATTCCAACCGAACGGTTTCCATTTCTAAGCGGAGATTTTCCTATAATAATTTATCTTTCTTAAATCATAAACTAATTTTGTTCGATTGGGATTCTCTCCTTGCTGTGAATTTGAATGATGTAAATTCCTTGTACGCCAGTTGTTTTGAGACATTTCAGTATTATTATAACTTATATTGTCCGACTGTTAGAAGGGATACTCCCGTAAAGAGTGGTTCACATAAAAGATGGGTAACATCTGCGATCGTACAAGCCGGGCAGGAACTAAAAAATTTCCATTGGTTACTAACAAATGGTTTTTCGGAACTTCGAGCGGAATATAACAATAAGAAAAGAACATATAGAGATTTAATTAACCAGGCAAAGAGAGATTTTTTAGTAAATAAAATTAATAATTCTTCAAACAAATGTAGAATGCTGTGGTGTTGCATCAACGAGCAGTTGGGGCGTCATCCGCAGAGTAGTCCTGTGGTGTTGTCTATTGATGACAGGTTGATAGATGATGTGTCAGAGTGTTGCAATCATTTTGGCGAGTATTTTTCATCTGTAGTTCAGGACAGATTGGTGGCTACTTACGGGTCATCTTTGTCACTATCTTGTACGCTGGGTGACTGTGTGGACTCTTCTTTGTATTTTGCTCCCGTTACGGATACAGAGGTCTTCGATGCTATTAAAGGCTTGAAAAATGTTAAAGCTGTTGGATGGGATGATGTTACTGTTGAATGCGTCAAATTTGTGAGTGATAGCTTATGCGTGCCTTTGGCCAAGATTTTGAATCGGTCAATTGAGTTAGGGGTTTTTCCTGACTTACTGAAGGTGGGAAGGGTAACGCCTGTTTTCAAAAAGGGTGATGCGCATAGTATTGAGAACTACAGGCCTATTTCTATTTGTAGCGTGTTTTCAAAAATATTCGAAAGCGTTGTTAAGCGGAGATTGTTGAGTTTTTTTGATGCATTTCGAGTAATGTGTCGATCGCAGCACGGATTTCGAAGGGGCTTATCAACTGAGACCGCTACTGTCGATTTCTTTTCATATGTCTATGAACACCTTGACAAAGGTAATTATGTTTTGCCTCCACACTTCATCAAGGAAAAGTTATACAATATGGGTATTCGTGGAAGTCTGCTTAAATAGTTAACTTCTTTCGTTACAAGTCGTAGTTTGAGAGTGGTTCTGTCGGGAATAGCCTCGGAGGACTCACCTGTAAATCTTGGCGTACCTCAGGGTTCCATACTGGGTCCCTTACTGTTCTTAATTTTTGTAAATGATTTACCAAGTTTTTTCGAGAATGTTCATGTGGTGATGTATGCGGATGACACCTCTATCGCTATTGCTGCTCGTGATCGGAGTGAGCTTGATAGGTTGGTTGGTAGCACTGTAGAGCGTTTTGTGGATTGGTGCACCCGAAACAGAATAATCTTGAATGTACAGAAAACTGTCTGCGTAAATTTTCATGTTCGGCGACCGCTTTCCATAGAACATCTTGCTGGGATTCCTTTACAGAAGGAAGCCAACTTTTTGGGCTTGAGCATTGATACCGAAATGAGTTTTGGACCACATATAAATAACGTATGTAAAAGATTAAATTCGTCGTATTTTGCGTTGCTCAAACTCAAATATTCGTTGGACAGGACGTCACTCCTGGACGCATATTACGCGCTTTGCTACTCACATATTTCATACAATATTCTTTTGTGGGGCAGAAGTTCTCAGTGGCGGCGTGTATTTGTGACTCAGAAACGAATAATCAGATTAATTTTTCAATTACAATGTGGTGAATCCTGCAAGGAAGTTTTTAAAAATAATAGTATTCTTACCTTCCCTTGTATCTATATTCTCAAAGCTGTGGTGTTTTTCAACGGAAATCGTGAAAGATTTTTGGGCTCTGTTAGCCAGTATGAGACGAGACGTGTTGATTTGCCGTTGTTGCGACACAAAACAGCATTTTTTGAGAAAAGTCCGCAATACGATTTTGTAAAACTATATAATAAGTTACCTGTCTCAATAAAAAGCATCACCGCTCCTCGTGAATTCAAAAATAAAGTTAAGGCGTACTTGATCGAGAATGTTTTTTATAGTTTACGGGAGTATCTCTGTGGGGTCACGGACTTACCATAGGCATAAAGATGTATTTAGCTTTCTTTCTAGCTTTTTTAGATGTATCTCCATCTACAGTTATGTGGCACTGAGACTAATAAATTATTATTATTATTATTGTTAATTTTTTTTTGTATATACTTGATTGTTGATGATCAATAAACCATTATTATTATTATTATTATTATATTACTTTTCTGATACCACTAATAATACGTTAGAAAATGAAACTAGTGCAGTAATGAACTTCATTACGTAACTCAAATTAACTCAAATGAGTATGGTAATTATGACTTATTCAAGTAAAAGTTTTGTATCTAACGAAATTTAAAGGAACGGAATTTTATCAGATTAACCACAAACAATAATACATCAGCGGCGCCCGTTGGTATGGGGTTACAAGAAATGCGCACAATCAGCATATATACGCCAACGTCCACGCGACGACTTCTGGTCGGTCGCATAGCTCCGGGAGAGACATACGTAGCATTCGTGAAAACTGCAGCGGTCAGCTTCCCATTCGCATTTTAAGGGAACGACCGAAATTATTTCGATAATGGCTTCGTGCATAACGGCCGTAACGTCCGAGTGAGGACAAAGGAATCTCTTACCGCTCTCGCGCGATATGACTAACGCTTTTCGCATGATGGAAGGAAGCGGTTAAATCACGTCCTAGGAATGTAGCTTTTATCCCGCCATCGAATCAGCCGCGATTCGAGACGGATCATTTGGGCGGATTAAGCGACAACCAGTCGAGTTGTTGTAAGACCGTCGCGTAACGGTATCTCTTTGTGTTGGCTAACGAACCTCTGTGCTGGTGCTAACAATCCGAAGGTCGGATTGTCGACGTCCGCGGCGGAGTAAAATGCCAAAGTTACGTTTTCTGTTATTTTCTGTGTGTGATTCTTCAACAAAAACTTTTATAAAATCACTCAAAAAAATAGAAAAAAAAAAACAAAAAGAAAAGAAACAAAAAGGAAAAAAAGAGGTGGCAATTGAAGAAGATGCTGCAAACCGGGAGTGAATCAAATTAAGCAACCGACGGAATTGTAATATGACCCAGGGCATTAGTTTCGCTCAAACTTCGCCCGCTAATGCAGTGGCCGCCTTCTTCTTCATCCTGCCGGAGAGCGCCTGCGGCGATCCTCCAGCTGCCTGGTATGAACCAGGAATGTAAAGCAAAGTACGCTTCCGGCATTCGACGTTCAAAAATTCCCCAACTCGAAGTATGCGTTTCCCAATGATTCTGTTGGGTTTCGTACTTTTTCGACCTACCCCAACTTTAGGGATTTTTCGAAGGTGTAATTAATTTCAAGCGTAACCTAATAATAACATACATTAAATAACTCTGAACATCTTTTTTTAGCACTTTAAATTAAGTCAAAGCTGTGTTTCATCGAAACGTTGGGCACGTTCGTACATATTAATTTCGTGCCCTCGATTGCATTTAGCACCACCAAAGCAAGCTGTCAATGGTCCCGCATTTATACGGTTATGGGAAATGATCGCTATCTTCTTATTAATTGCTGTCGCTCTGTTAGTAATTAGCGTGAGTGCGTTTCAGCTCCGGGAAAATGTTCCAAACGTTTACAGACGGTTTGTATTGTCATTGGATTATTTTGAACCCATTCAATTAACGCGGTAATACCGTCTGTTGTATTAAATAGAATGAAAGTTTTTGCAAGTTTTAATGACATTATAAATTGTTGTTTAGCTTTAAGGCAAATAAGTGCAAGTACAATCGGCAATATTATTTGTGCCCAACCCAAAGTAATTTATATGATAACTACTAACAGATAGGTTCTGGTTTGTTAATTATTATAATTGGTACTTGTTTCTTTTGTATGGTATTATTTTATTACCTGAACATCTGAGAACGCGGCCAAGAACCCCTCCGGCATTTTAGATCGCGTTCGCGACTCGTTCGGGGACCTATCTTCAGGACGTCATCCCAAATGTGCCCGAAAACCGTGGGTCGCATAGCTAACACACTATCACCACAGTCAAAAACTTCTGCACTGCACTTCTTTTCTAATCTTTATCTTCGTTCTTTTATTATTAACTCTAACTTTTCTTTTTTGTTTAATTTTAAATAAAGGCTCACGCAAACAAGGGATATTTCCAGTTAACTAAAAGTGTCTATTGTGGAGGTAATCATCTCCAGGCGCGGGACACGTGCGGTTAAGTGGGCGCGGGTACCACTTGGTACCGAAGGAGGCTGGTGGCCGAGAGTGGTTCGGGCGCGACTGAAAGCGGTTGAACCAACCAACAATCGCTCGCTGCTCAGATGGTTGGCACCGGGTCTTTTCGAGTGTGTGTGCCCAGCGAAAACCGGTTCCTGCTACTGTTGCAGAGAGAACCCGGGATGTCCTGCATTTTGCCGTCGTCGTTGACTGTGGCTACGGTTTGGTCCATGGGCGACGTGCACGTGTGAGTTGTGCTACGTGTACTCTTTTAAGCAGGACCGTAATAAACATCTAATTACAAATTTTAATTCATAAAAATCATCATAAAGACTGAAAAAATGAAATGTTAATCGAATTACTTATTGACTTAAACATTGGCAATGCACTAATCAAAGCAAATTAATCATTAATATGAAATATCGAATACTGGTTATTCGTTCAATTATAATTATCACAAAGTAATATGATTTGGTTATCCCTAGGGATAGGTTGATGGCACAATAATGCTATAAGCTCCTTTCGGGATTGATACATCCACAATTTCGTTTGATAATCGTAACCGAACGTTACGAATATCGTGGTTTTGCGGGGCTGGCCGAAAAGCTGGTCATAATGAACAAAAACATCCTCCGCTGTCAGTCAAAATGACGAGGAGATCGCCATCGGGAATAGATTGAAATTTACGTAGTTAAGTAATTGATATAATTGGACGTATCTGGAGCATTGATTGATATAAATTTAGATTAAAATAATATGAATTAAATTCGTATTGAAAAGAATTAATTTACTTTTAAAAATTAGTTAGTTCATATTTTCTTAATTTAAGCGGTTTATAATTTTAAAAATTAAAATTACAATAAAAATGATGACGAATTGCGTAAAATTTTTTGGTGTAAATCCATAAATTGCTAAGGTAAAATCCTAAGAAGATCATGGAACTACAGTATCAATACTATACCGTATACAGGTGGCCATAAAGGTTGTTTACTTCTAACTTTTTTATTACGTGACGATACCCTCAAAATTTAGAAGTAATACTTAAATTAGAATTAACATTAGACTTACAACTAGAAATATTTGGGTTTAACCATCCTAAGAGATACGCGTGTAAAGACAAATATTTTTAGTTCTAGGTCTAGTATTAGCTTTGGTGTTGGTATTAGCTCATTCTTTACCTGTTATTCAATTTTAGATTATTGTAAACCTGTATCGAACTAAAACTACCATTAACACTAGACCAAGAACTAGAAAGACTTAGGTTTAAAGACACACGGCTAAACCAGAATCTTTCTAGTTTTATGTCTAGTGTTAGTTCGAGTTTTAATTCTTATTTAGCTCTTGATTGTTGAAATTCTTCTGGAACTAAAAGTATAACTAACACTAAATCTACACCCTAGTTTTAATACTAACACTCTACCTAGATCTAGAGACATTATAGTTAAGCCGTACGTCTCTTGAGACGGCTAATGTTTGAGACGGCCCTAATGTTTCTAGTTCTAAGTATAGTGTTGGTTTTGAAGATAGGTTGGGTTGGGTTGGGTTTAGTCTGAACATTACATTTATTATATAGAAACTGGGAGAGAGAAATAGGGACCACGACAAGCGAGACAGTAAAAGTGGCATAAAAACATGATAAAAAGGACGCATGTGTAAGAGGCTTTCAAAGGAAATTTGATTAGAGAACGCTTCGATAAAAGCTTGTAATAAGGCATATGGCAAAAAAAGACCAAGAAAATATAAAAAAGAAGCTGTATATTGGTGGAATAATGACACGAAAGAGGCGAGAGAGAAGGTTAATAGATGCCGTAAGAATCTGACAAGGATAAATGAGAGAAGGGGCGAAAAAGGGGAAAGAAATAAAGTGGGAGGAGAGAGATAAAGAGAGCCAAAATAGACGCATGGCGATGTTTGTGTAACTAACTGGAGGATAACGTGTGGGGGAATCCTATATTATAGCAATCAATAAGACTCAAAGAAATATCAATCAGATAGAGATACTACTAGAAGAAATTGTACCATTGCTTGACCAGTTATTCCCAAAAGGTATACAACAAAGGCGGACAGAACAACTTAAATATGGGAAACCGCCAGGTCCGGATTGTATAACACCCGAAATTGTAAAAGACACGGTGATGATGGGAAGTTCTAAGATCGCAAAAATGTACAACAAGCTAGTAGAAGAGGAAAAGTTCCCTGAGAAGTGGAAGAGAGAGAGGTTGGTACTCATCGAGAAGCTATGCAGAGGAAAAACACATAACACATATGGTAAGATCTACGAGACGGTGATCAAAAATAGAATAAGCTTGGAACTTGAAGGGATTGGAGAAATGTCCAAAAGACCCATTTGAATTCACGAAAGGCAAATCTACGGTGCACGCGATAGAGGAAGTATTGAAAAAGGCAAGAAAGTGTGATAAGTTTAGGAGATGCAAAAAGAAGAAATGCTTAATGATTGCTATCGATGAAAAAATGCATTTGGAACTGCTCCATGGGAAAAAATCGTAAGTGCAATAGAAAAAAGAAAATTGTCTCCGTACTTGGTGAGGGTAATTAGTGATTATCTTAACGAAAGGTACATAGATTTTCAAGGCCATACGGATGAAATAATGAGGGGTGTCCCACAACGTTCGGTATTGGGCCCCCTCCTGTTAAACGTCTTTTTTGACGAGCTGCTGGAAATGAGGACAACAAAAATAAATGTACGCTTCATAGCTTATGCAGATTATTTGGTCATAGTGGTCTCAAGGTGGAGCCTGGAGGAGATAAAAGAGAGAGCATAAAGGGTAGTCAACGAGGTAGTGCGCACCATGGAAGAGATGGGTCTACAGATTGTATCAGCGAAGACAGAGATGGTGATGTTGAAAAACATAAAGGAAACATAAAGTACCTAGGAGTCATACGGGTAAAGATGGTAAATGGAGAAGACACATACAGACTGCGACCATTAAGACGGAAGAAACTGTGCACACACTGCAGAAAATCATGGGTTGGGTTGGTGCGACGATATTTTCACAGCTCCTCTATGCTTGTCGAGAATGGAGTGAGGCATGCAGCGTAAAAGAAGCATGGAAGGTTTGCAAAAAGTACAGAAGGGTATATTAATTCGAACGTATAGTGCTTAGTAGACTAGCTCGACGGAAAGTCATAGCAAATTTCATGCCCATGGATTTGAGAATTATGGAAACTGGGGCAAAGTGTAAAAGAAGGAGGACAGGGAACGAGTAAAAAAAGGTGGACTGGAAAGGCAGAATGGACCAAGAGGTTGATAAGGGACTTGAAGTGTTGGGTGGAGAGGAAGTGGGGTGATTGGATTAATAATTGATATAGTTGGACGTATCTGGAGCATTGATTGATATAAATTTAGATTAAAATAATATGAATTAAATTCGTATTGAAAAGAATTAATTTACTTTTAAAAATTAGTTAGTTCATATTTTCTTAATTTAAGCGGTTTATAATTTTAAAAATTAAAACTACAATAAAAATGATGACGAATTGCGTAAAAATTTTTGGTGTAAATCCATAAATGGCTAAGATAAAATCGTAAGAATATCATAGAACTACAGTATCAATGTTATATAGCATACAGAGTGGTCACAAAGGTTGTTTACCTTCAAACTTTGTTATTACCTGATGAAACCCTCAAAATTTAAAAGTAATACTAAAACAAGAATTAACATTAGACTTAGAACTAGAAACATTTGGGTTTAACAATCCTAAGAGATATGTGGGTATTCCCAAATGTTTTTAGTTCTACTTGTAGCGTTAGCTTTAGTGTTGGTATTAGCTTTATTTTTAGCTTTTATTCAATTTTAGATTATTGTATACTTGTATCGAAATAAAACTAGAACTAGAAAGATTCTGGGCTGTGTTGGGTTGGGTTTAGTCAGAACATTACATTTAGTGTAGAAACTGGGAGAGAGAAATGGGATCATGAAAAGCGAGACAGGAAAGATGGTAAAAGAAACATGATTCAAAGGAGACTTAACCAACGGGACGTCATCGACCCAAATTGGTTGGAGAATACAATCAAAGCTTGTAAAAGGAAGCTGTATATAGGTGGAATGATGAATCGAAAGAGGCGAGAGAAAAAGTTAATAGATGCCGTAAGAATCTGACAGGAATAAATGCGAGAAGGAAGGAAGAAGGGGGAAGAAATGAGGTGGAGAGGAAGTATATGGAAGCGAAAAGGGAAATGGGAGAGAGATAAAGAAAGCCAAAAGAGACGCATGGTAACGTTTGTGTAACAAACTGAAGGACAATGTGGAGGGGAAGCCTATAATATTAGAAAACTCGAAATATAATAGAAATACCACCAGAAAAAATTGTACTATTACTTGAGGAGTTATTCCCAAAAGGCATACAACAAAGGTGGGGCAGAACAACTACGGTGGAGGGAAAAGGAAGCATAACACGGATAAACAACGAGGAACTGCTTGAGATAGTGAAACTTAAGAACAACTTAAGAATGGAAAAGCGCCAGGTTAAGTAGACCTCTGTGCCTACTTAACACATATGGTAAAATCTACGAGACGGTGAACAAAAATAGAATAAGCTTGAATCTTGAAGAGATGGGAGACGTGCCCAAAAACCAATATGGATTCACAAGAGGCAAAAAAGGTAAATCTACGGTGTACGCGATAGAGGAAGTATTGAAATAGGCAAAAAAGTGTGATAAGTTTAAGAGATGCAAAAAGAAAGAATGCCTAATGATTGCTATCGATGAAAAAAATGCATTTGGAACTGCTCCATGGGGAAAAATCATAAGTGCGCTGGAACAAAGAAAATTGTCTCCGTACTTGGTGAGGATAATCAGTGATTATCTTGACGAAAGGTATATCAATTTTCAAGGCCATTCGTATGAAATAACGAGGGGTGGCCCACAAGGCTCGGTATTGGCCCCCTCCTGTTGAACGTCTTTTTTGACGAGCTGCTGGAAATGACGACGACGGAAATAAATGTACGCTTCATAGATTATTTGGTCATAGTGGTCTCAAGGTGGAGCCTGGAGGAGATAAAAGAGAGAGCATAAAGGATAGTCAACGAGGTAGTGCGCACCATGGAAGAGATGGGTCTACAGATTGTATCAGCGAAGACAGAGATGGTGATGTTGAAAAACATAAAGGAAACATAAAGTACCTAGGAGTCATACGGGTAAAGATGGTAAATGGAGAAGACACATACAGACTGCGACCATTAAGACGGAAGAAACTGTGCACACACTGCAGAAAGTCATGGGTTGGGTTGGTGCGACGATATTTTCACAGCTCCTCTATGCTTGTCGAGAATGGAGTGAGGCATGCAGCGTAAAAGAAAGATGGAAGGTTTGCAAAAAGTACAGAAGGGTATATTAATTCGAACGTGTAGTGCTTAATAGACTAGCTCGACGGAAAGTCATAGCAAATTCCATGCCCATGGATTTGAGAATTATGGAAACTGGGGCAAAGTGTAAAAGAAGGAGGACAGGGAACGAGTAAAAAAAGGTGGACTGGAAAGGCAGAATGGACCAAGAGGTTGATTAGGGACTTGAAGTGTTGGGTGGAGAGGAAGTGGGGTGATTGGATTACCATCTGTGCCAATTTTTCGTAGGGAATGGTTGTTTTAAAGCTCACCTCTATAAGTATAAGAGAAGTTCCACTGAGACATGTGCGTCATCGATAGCTGTATAAGATGAGCAGAAGAAAGACGCCAAATAGTGACAGGAATAATAATAATAATAATTTTATTTGTGATATTTGTACTCTATACAGCACTTTCACACGTCATACACAATATCAATAAAAGACAATAAAAGAATAAGAGAATAAAAGAACACCAATAAATACCATAAGTAGGATCGAATTTTAATATTATATCATTTACATGTAAGCGGCGACTGATCACCCTAGAATAGTCCAAATTTAAACCACATGCAAATCGTGGAAGTCGTTGCTGAGAAACTCAGCACTACTGTAAAATGCCCTAGCAATCAAGTATTTTTTTATTGTTGATTTGAAACATTTAATATCTAGGTTCTGCACATGCGAAGGTAGGGAGTTAAAGAATTTTATGCAATAATAATTACAACCGTCTCGTGCTCTCGATGTGCGACTGAAAGGGACAGCGAGACCGCTCCCATTTCGTGTATTATATTGATGACTACCATTGTTTTTTTAGTACTCAGATGTTCCTTCACATGCATTAGACATGCAAGAATATAAACACATGGGAAAGTCAATATGCTAAACTGAATGAATTTTGATCGACAACACTCTGTGAATCCTATTCCACCCATCACCCTCAGACATCTTCTCTGGGCGCGGAAAACACGATGTGCATGTGCAGAATGTCCCCACACTAAAACACCATAAGACATATAACAATAAAAGTTTCCATAGTATGCCATGGCCAATATCTCAGGCGGTACCACACCCACCAGATTACGAAGAGCATATATACTTCTATTCAATCTCTTCACCAACTCCACAATGTGACTCTCCCATGTCAATTTAGTATCAATAACAATACCAAGATATTTTACGGGAGCCACAGCATGATCCGGTTGCTTCCGATTAAGAGAAAAATTGAGAGTCTGCGTCTTTGACTGGTTAACAGCAAGAAGATTGCTTGCAAACCAGTCAAAGACATGTGCACGTGATCTCTCCGCTTGACCCTGAAGCTCTTCCGGGAGTGTCTGCATGTCCATAGTAACCGTATCATCTGCATACACTATTATGCTTGTATTACGCGCTAGACAATTTGGCAAGTCGTTCATAAATATAATGAACAACATAGGTCCAAGCACTGATCCCTGGGGAACCCCGTACTTAACCGGAAGCTTGTTAGACATTTGTGCATTATAGGAAACATACTGAAAACGATTCTCTAAGTAGCAGCTTAACAGACTCAAACTTCTACCCGCAAGGTTGAGACTGCGTAACTTTTGCAAAAGTAGAGTATGAGATACGCAGTCGAAAGCCCTGGTCAGGTCGTAAAAAGAAGTTTCGGCAAATAGTTTGTTTTCAAAGCACTGCTGTATGTGACCGACCAGCGCCCCGACAGCTGCGGTGGTCGGGGCAATCCTAGAAATCTTCAAGCAATCGGGGAAGGTTGAGTCAATTATACACTGGTTTATTAGTTTACACAGAGGAACAGCTACCAGATCCTTTACGCATTTTATGATTCTGGCACTAAGGGAATATGCATCTTTACTGGAACTATTCTTCAGATCACAAATGATATCGCGCATTTCAATGAACGAGATCTCTCGAAATTGAAAATGTGAACTATCCCGAGATGCACCCTGTTCTTCCAACACGGGATCCACTACCCCTGCAAATGACGGAATAATGGATTCCGCAATACCACTAAAGTAATCATTAAAGTTTGTAGCCGTTAATGAAGTTAAGGACGAACTTTGTTTTTTTGTCGATGAAATCACTGCCCATGTAGCTTTTTGTATGTTTTTAGCGTTCTTGATATAGTTTGTATTCGCCAATTTTTTGCTATTTAAAATAGCAGATTTGTAAAATTTTTTTAAATAGGAGACATTACATCAGAAAATACAGTTAACCACATGCTAGAGCAGGAAGAAAAGTGGAAACTTATAGCTGGGTACATCAGAGGCATATTGGCAGAGAAGGAGACGGAAGAGAGGCAGACACAGTATAGAGCTCACTAGGGTGGGGTATACGAGCTTTTGAAAGAAGATCAGGGGAAAGTACCCCTTTTCCCGGTACGTATCAATTATTAAGATTGTAAAGCAAAAAGCTTGTGGTGTGTTTCTTTGTTTAGAGGCGAAAGGATGGAGATTAACCCCCTCTTCCCGATATGAATCTTTGTTAGTTATAAACAAAATGCTTTTGGTGTGTTTGATTAGGGTACATTGGAAGAGAGAAAGAGGAGAGCGTCAAGAGAAGGAGCGAAATTGAAATTGAATTAAGTTGGACTCAACAACGCGGAGGGCTGAAACACGACAGCGTATTTCCGGTCTTCCGAGAAGGATGTTTTGAGGAAAGGGTTTCTTTTAGACAGTTGGTATTGACGCCAACCCGTCATTACCAGGCCGCTAAAGAACTCAGGCCTGGTGTCTGGTAGCAGATTTTTTCCTAACCTCCCGAAAAAAAGAGTTTAGTCTTAAGAGAGGTACGGTTAAGTCTAATGGCAGCTTTAGTGTTGGTATTAGTTCTACTTTTAGCTTTTATTCGGTTTTAATTATTGTATATATGTATCAAACTAAAATTAGAACTAATACTAGACCTAGAACTGGAAAGATTCAGGTTTAACCGCGCGTCTTCAAAAGTATAACTAAACTAGGCATACATCCTAGCTTCAGAACTAACACTAGAACTAGCATTATTAAGGGTTAGCCGAACGTCTCTTAAGACGATTAAATCCTAATGTTTCTTATTCCAGGTCTAGTATGAGTTCAGAAGCTAGGTTGCGTTAGGTTTCATTCCGTCTTAGGAGACATACTACTAAATCCAAGTATTTCTAGTTCTAATGTTAAGTCTACCGAGCCAACATTAGGCTCTAGTTTTAGTTGTGTAGTGTACAATGTTATGGTACTGGTGGATCATATTTTCGTGTAGTTAGATAAAAATTTGATAGGATACGGTTTAATTCAAACAGATTGGGATTAACCTTTATAGGTGTAGTTTCGGTTTCGGCCACGCTTCGTCCAAAATACAACCGAAACTGAAATTTCGCAGAAATCTCTATTTTAGGTTGAAATTGGTCGAAGCCGAAACTGAAAATGAAATTTCAGCTAGATATAGCATTTCATGAAATTAAAAATTTCCTTAATTAGCTTTGAAAAATCGTAATAAATCGAAATTTTAAGATATCTTAATAAAATATTTTGTGTTTTATAAAAGAAAGTATTCACTTTAAAGAGAGTAAAACCAAGTATGTGAATTCGTTTTGAGATATCAAGCTCTCTCAACCCAAATTTGTAGCATTTCATAAAATTTCTTTAATTTTCAGCAATTTCTTTAATCATTCTAGAAGAATTGTAGAAAATCGAAGAGTAAAAACAATTTTAATGAAAAAAATGTATATTTTTAATATATTTTCAAAATTGAACTTACACGATGTCTAATGAGCAAACCATATTTAAAACAATTAAGAAAATGTATTATCTTTGAAGCCTTATCTTAGTCATGTCTTAATTTAGATTAATTAAATTTGGAATGCAAATTTGAAACGTATCGGATTGATATAAATTTAGATTAAAATAATGGAAACAAAATTGATTTCGATTAAGGCGAAAAAAATTAATTTATTTTAAAAATGAGTTTCCTTCGCGGTTATATCATATTTTCTTCCCCCTTTTTCAATATTTGTCGTACACGGTACGTTTATTCCGTGTTTCGGAAGTCAAATATTGCCACAATATGAACAAGCCGCCTTATTGACATCAGTTTTCCCTCTAAATTCGCAAAAACCCAAACGGGGAAGACAGAAAGAATATACACGAACTTCACTCGGAGGTAATTTCATATTTTTCTTATTACCGCCTTCGCTTTCGTCTTTTTTTCTTTTCTTTTCGTAAAGTTGGCAAAATTCTTTCTACGTCCACTCAGTTTTAGTTAACATTTTTGCACAGATCCGTCGCCAGGAGAGGAGTTAACGTCGAACGAACGGGATAAAGTGGGTCAAGTCGGTCTCTTCCCCGTGAATATGGACGATGGGGTCCCGTAGGACACGAGACATCGTCTATCGGAGCTGCATTGGCGATATCCTACATTCGCTCGGGGTCCCTGGAAACAATTGCTAGTTTGCGTACGACGACGACGACATCGCCCATCCCTTTTGGGGGGTAACACAACAATTATGACGATGCAGTTCCCACCGCATTGTTCTCGAAGACGGGTTCGGTGTAGTAACTTCCGCAGGAGAATGCATAGCTTTCTCTCGGGGAATACCCTTTGGTAGTCACTTTATGTTATCGATATGAAAGCTGTTAGTGTATAATTTAAAAAATGGACGCGTTTAGACGTTTTCCTCATTGGAATGATTGAAATCTAACTTAGTATGTATATGCAAAGATGTGAATCTAGAGGCTACGAATTAGCATACTCGGTTTTGATGTAGGATGATATGAGAAAGATGGGAGATTCAAACGATATACATGATGTGTGATGTGAGGCGGGCGCATAAGCGAGGCTTCCCTTGCCGCCGTTAGATTTTGATTTATTGGAAATAATGGGTTGCCATCAATCTTAATTAGCCTACTAGATACGTACAAGATGTAAACGTCGGGCCTATACGGACGTAGACTTACGATTGTATTATCGTTAATGGTATACGCGGCGGGGAATCAGACATTCCAACGCGAAATCGCATCGATCAAGACGACAACTAAGAGTACGGACCTGGATTTGATGAAGAAGGTCGTATTGTTTTAAGCATTCGAGAGGAAAGAAGGGCGAGCATTCGCCGAGTGTCCGTGCGAAGTGAAGGAGGTGGTAGAAGGGGGGACTCAGATGCACTCCGTCCGATATAATAACCAATAAATAACTTCATTATCTCCATATTTCCACGTTCGACGCCCACGTGTTGGGAGCCTCGGACCGATTTATAGTCTCGCCGTAATTGATTTCAGGACCGGTGCAGTGGCCGTAAATTATTTTTTAACGACTCAAAATGGTAGCAATCGCGACGATTGTTTATCTTGGTATCTTAAAAATTAAAATGACTCCTCTTTCCGCCGGTTATCATTTATTGCGTTCCCTTTTATTTTCGCTCGTTCTTCTTTTTTTTTGTTTTTTTGGGGGGCATTAGTCGTGTTCGTCGCAATTTTCGAATGCAAATTTGCGCAGGCGGCAAATCCTGCGTCCTCCGGGAACCATGCCGAATCGGGGCCCCGCAGCGGTCAGTACGAATCAAAAGTGGCAAGAATTCAATAATAAATTCGAGGTGCGCGCCCGTAACTGTCAGATTGCATTGGGAGCCATGCTGATACGAAACGACCACGAAATTGGAATCCTTTTCTGAACGACAACATTCTATTCCTTTTTTTGTTTAAAATCAAAAATAAATTAGCAAATCTATAAAATTTTTTGGGTTTTGGTTCTTAAAGGGTAGAAACAAAAATATTTCGAATAAAACTTACTTAAAATTCAATTTTGAATCAAAAATGTTAATACAAAATTTTGATGTCTCTTTTAATTGAGGCTATATGATCTATATGACATACAATGCTTAAATTGAGCTTGATTGTAAAAGTTGGATTAATCAAAAAATTCTTCAAATAAAAGTTTTTTATGCTCTCATCTTAAGACGATTATTCTAATAAAGAAAATTGATGTTTTGATTAGATATCGTTATATACTGGTGTGAAAAATGAGATTAATAAGCTTATGTCATTAAATAATGGTTAAATCAAAAAGTTTTCTAATAGCACTTGCTTAAAATTTAGTTTTGAATCAAAAATGTTAATACAAAATTTTGATATCTCTGTTAATTAAGGCTATATGATCTATATGACCTTCAATGCTTAAATTGATCTTGATTTTAAAAGTTGGATTAATCAAAAAATCCTTCAAATAAAAGCTTTTTATGCTCTCATCTTAAGACGATTATTCTAATAAAGAAAATTGATGTTTTGATTAGATATCGTCATATACTGGTGTGAAAAATGAGATTAATAAGCTTATGTCATTAAATAATGGTTAAATCAAAAAGTTTTCTAATAGCACTTGCTTAAAATTTAGTTTTGAATCAAAAATGTTAATACAAAATTTTGATATCTCTGTTAATTAAGGCTATATGATCTATATGACATTAAATGCCTAAATTGAGCTTGATTATAAAAGCTGGATTAATCAAGAAATGTTTCAAACAAATGCTGTTTATGATTTAATTTTAATAAAACATACTTAAAATTCAATTTTGAATCAAAAATGTTAATACAAAATTTCGTTATCTCTTATAATTAAGGCTATATGATCTATATGACCTTCAATGGTTAAATTGAGCTTGATTGTAAAAGTTGGATTAATCAAAAAATGCTTCAAATAAAAGCTTTTTATGCTCTCATCTTAAGACGATTATTCTAATAAAGAAAATTGATGTTTTGATTAGATATCGTTATATACTGGTGTGAGAAATGAGATTAATAAGCTTATGTCATTAAATAATGGTTAAATCAAAAAGTTTTCTAATAGCACTTGCTTAAAATTTAGTTTTGAATCAAAAATGTTAATACAAAATTTTGATATCTCTGTTAATTGAGGCTATATGATCTATATGACCTTCAATGCTTAAATTGATCTTGATTTTAAAAGTTGGATTAATCAAAAAATTCTTCAAATAAAAGTTTTTTATGTTCTCATCTTAAGACGATTATTCTAATAAAGAAAATTGATGTTTTGATTAGATATCGTTATATACTGGTGTGAAAATGAGATTAATTAGCTTATGTCATTAAATAATGGTTAAATCAAAAAGTTTTTTAATAGCACTTGCTTAAAATTTAGTTTTGAATCAAAAATGTTAATACAAAATTTTGATATCTCTGTTAATTAAGGCTATATGATCTATATGACCTTCAATGCTTAAATTGATCTTGATTTTAAAAGTTGGATTAATCAAAAAATGCTTCAAATAAAAGTTTTTTATGCTCTCATCTTAAGACGATTATTCTAATAAAGAAAATTGATGTTTTGATTAGATATCGTTATATACTGGTGTGAAAAATGAGATTAATAAGCTTATGTCATTAAATAATGGTTAAATCAAAAAGTTTTCTAATAGCACTTGCTTAAAATTTAGTTTTGAATCAAAAATGTTAACACAAAATTTTGATATCTCTGTTAATTAAGGCTATATGATCTATATGACCTTCAATGCTTAAATTGATCTTGATTTTAAAAGTTAGATTAATCAAAAAATGTTTCAAATAAAAGTTTTTTATGCTCTCATCTTAAGACGATTATTCTAATAAAGAAAATTGATGTTTTGATTAGATATCGTTATATACTGGTGTGAAAAATGAGATTAATAAGCTTATGTCATTAAATAATGGTTAAATCAAAAAGTTTTCTAATAGCACTTGCTTAAAATTTAGTTTTGAATCAAAAATGTTAATACAAAATTTTGATGTCTCTTTTAATTAAGGCTATATGATCTATATGACATTCAATGCTTAAATTGAGCTTGATTGTAAAAGTTGGATTAATCAAAAAATGCTTCAAATAAAAGTTGTTTATGCTCTCATCTTAAGACGATTATTCTAATAAAGAAAATTGATGTTATGATTAGATATCGTTATATACTGGTGTGAAAAATGAGATTAATAAGCTTATGTCATTAAATAATGGTTAAATCAAAAAGTTTTCTAATAGCACTTGCTTAAAATTTAGTTTTGAATCAAAAATGTTAAAACAAAATTTTGATATCTCTGTTAATTAAGGCTATATGATCTATATGACCTTCTATGCTTAAATTGATCTTGATTTTAAAAGTTGGATTAATCAAAAAATGCTTCAAATAAAAGCTTTTTATGCTCTCATCTTAAGACGATTATTCTAATAAAGAAAATTGATGTTTTGATTAGATATCGTTATATACTGGTGTGAAAAATGAGATTAATAAGCTTATGTCATTAAATAATGGTTAAATCAAAAAGTTTTCTAACAGCACTTGCTTAAAATTTAGTTTTGAATCAAGAATGTTAATACAAAATTTTGATATCTCTGTTAATTAAGGCTATATGATCTATATGACCTTCAATGCTTAAATTGATCTTAATTTTAAAAGTTAGATTAATCAAAAAATGTTTCAAATAAAAGTATTTTATGCTCTCATCTTAAGACGATTATTCTAATAAAGAAAATTGATGTTTTGATTAGATATCGTTATATACTGGTGTGAAAAATGAGATTAATTAGCTTATGTCATTAAATAATGGTTAAATCAAAAAGTTTTCTAATAGCACTTGCTTAAAATTTAGTTTTGAATCAAAAATGTTAACACAAAATTTTGATATCTCTGTTAATTAAGGCTATATGATCTATATGACCTTAAATGCTTAAATTGATCTTGATTTTAAAAGTTGGATTAATCAAAAAATGCTTCAAATAAAAGTTTTTTATGCTCTCATCTTAAGACGATTATTCTAATAAAGAAAATTGATGTTTTGATTAGATATCGTTATATACTGGTGTGAAAAATGAGATTAATTAGCTTATGTCATTAAATAATGGTTAAATCAAAAAGTTTTCTAATAGCACTTGCTTAAAATTTAGTTTTGAATCAAAAATGTTAATACAAAATTTTGATATCTCTTTTAATTAAGGCTATATGATCTATATGACCTTCAATGTTTAAATTGATCTTGATTTTAAAAGCTGGATTAATCAAAAAATGCTTCAAATAAAAGCTTTTTATGCTCTCATCTTAAGACGATTATTCTAATAAAGAAAATTGATGTTTTGATTAGATATCGTTATATACTGGTGTGAAAAATGAGATTAATAAGCTTATGTCATTAAATAATGGTTAAATCAAAAAGTTTTCTAATAGCACTTGCTTAAAATTTAGTTTTGAATCAAAAATGTTAATACAAAATTTTGATATCTCTGTTAATTAAGGCTATATGATCTATATGACCTTCAATGCTTAAATTGATCTTGATTTTAAAAGTTGGATTAATCAAAAAATGCTTCAAATAAAAGCTTTTTATGCACTCATCTTAAGACGATTATTCTAATAAAGAAAATTGATGTTTTGATTAGATATCGTTATATACTGGTGTGAAAATGAGATTAATTAGCTTATGTCATTAAATAATGGTTAAATCAAAAAGTTTTCTAATAGCACTTGCTTAAAATTTAGTTTTGAATCAAAAATGTTAATACAAAATTTTGATATCTCTGTTAATTAAGGCTATATGATCTATATGACCTTCAATGCTTAAATTGATCTTGATTTTAAAAGTTGGATTAATCAAAAAATGCTTCAAATAAAAGCTTTTTATGCTCTCATCTTAAGATGATTATTCTAATAAAAAAAATTGATGTTTTGATTAGATATCGTTATATACTGGTGTGAAAATGAGATTAATAAGCTTATGTCATTAAATAATGGTTAAATCAAAAAGTTTTCTAATAGCACTTGCTTAAAATTTAGTTTTGAATCAAAAATGTTAATACAAAATTTTGATATCTCTGTTAATTAAGGCTATATGATCTATATGACCTTCAATGCTTAAATTGATCTTGATTTTAAAAGTTGGATTAATCAAAAAATGCTTCAAATAAAAGTTTTTTATGCTCTCATCTTAAGACGATTATTCTAATAAAGAAAATTGATGTTTTGATTAGATATCGTTATATACTGGTGTGAAAAATGAGATTAATAAGCTTATGTCATTAAATAATGGCTAAATCAAAAAGTTTTCTAATAGCACTTGCTTAAAATTTAGTTTTGAATCAAAAATGTTAATACAAAATTTTAATATCTCTGTTAATTAAGGCTATATGATCTATATGACATTCAATGCTTAAATTGATCTTGATTTTAAAAGTTGGATTAATCAAAAAATGCTTCAAATAAAAGTTTTTTATGCTCTCATCTTAAGACGATTATTCTAATAAAGAAAATTGATGTTTTGATTAGATATCGTTATATACTGGTGTGAAAAATGAGATTAATTAGCTTATGTCATTAAATAATGGTTAAATCAAAAAGTTTTCTAATAGCACTTGCTTAAAATTTAGTTTTGAATCAAAAATGTTAACACAAAATTTTGATATCTCTGTTAATTAAGGCTATATGATCTATATGACCTTCAATGCTTAAATTGATCTTGATTTTAAAAGTTGGATTAATCAAAAAATGCTTCAAATAAAAGTTTTTTATGCTCTCATCTTAAGACGATTATTTTAATAAAAGAATTTGATATTTGGATTAGATATCGTTATATGCTGGTGTGAAAGATGAGATTAATGAAGTTATGTCATTAAATATTGGTTAAATCAAAAAAATTTCCAATAAAACTTGCTAAAAATTTTGTTTTAAATCACAAAATAAATTTAAAAAAATAAATTAAAAAAAAAAAAAAATCAAAAAAATTAAGTATATATTAAGGCGTTTAATGCTTAAATTGAGCTTGATTATAAAAGTTGGATTAATCAAAAATGTTTCAAATAAAAGTTGTTTATGCTTTAATTTTAATAAAACATACTTAAAATTCAATTTTGAATCAAAAATGTTAATACAAAATTTTGATATCTCTGTTAATTAAGGCTATATGATCTATATGACATTCAATGCTTAAATTGATCTTGATTTTAAAAGTTAGATTAATCAAAAAATGTTTCAAATAAAAGTATTTTATGCTCTCATCTTAAGACGATTATTTTAATAAAAGAATTTGGTATTTGGATTAGATATCGTTATATGCTGGTGTGAAAGATGAGTTTAATGAAGTTATGTCATTAAATATTGGTTAAATCAAAAAATTTTCCAATAGAACTTACTAAAAATTTAGTTTTAAATCAAAAAATTAATTTAAAAAAAAATAAATTTTAAAAAAATCAAAAAAATTAAGTATATATTAAGGCGTTTAATGCTTAAATTGACCTTGATTATAAAAGCCGGATTAATCAAAAAAATGTTTCAAATAAAAGTTGTTTATGCTTTAATTTTAATAAAACTGGCTTAAAATTCAATTTTGAATCAAAAACGTTAATACAAAATTTTGTTATCTCTTATAATTAAGGCTATATGATCTATATGACCTTAAATGCTTAAATTGAGCTTGATTATAAAAGCTGGATTAACCAAAAAATGTTTCAAATAAAAGTTGTTTATGCTTTAATTTTAGTAAAAGTTACTCAAAATTCAATTTTTAATCAAAAATGTTAATACAAAATTTTGTTATCTCTTATAATTAAGGCAATATGATCTATATGACATTAAATGCTTAAATTGAGCTTGATTATAAAAGCTGGATTAACCAAAAAATGTTTCAAATAAAAGTTGTTTATGCTTTCATTTTAATAAAACTGACTTAAAATTCAATTTTGAATCAAAAACGTTAATACAAAATTTTGTTATCTCTTATAATTAAGGCTATATGATCTATATGACCTTAAATGCTTAAATTGAGCTTGATTATAAAAGCTGGATTAACCAAAAAATGTTTCAAATAAAAGTTGTTTATGCTTTCATTTTAATAAAACTGACTTAAAATTCAATTTTGAATCAAAAACGTTAATACAAAATTTTGTTATCTCTTATAATTAAGGCTATATGATCTATATGACCTTAAATGCTTAAATTGAGCTTGATTATAAAAGCTGGATTAACCAAAAAATGTTTCAAATAAAAGTTGTTTATGCTTTAATTTTAGTAAAAGTTACTCAAAATTCAATTTTTAATCAAAAATGTTAATACAAAATTTCGTTATCTCTTATAATTAAGGCTATATGATCTATATGACCTTAAATGCTTAAATTGAGCTTGATTATAAAAGCTGGATTAATCAAAAAATGTTTCAAATAAAAGTTGTTTATGCTTTAATTTTAATAAAACTTACTTAATGTTTAATTTTGAATCAAAAATGTTAACTCAAAATTTTGTTATCTCTTATAATTAAGGCTATATAATCTATATGATCTTAAATGCTCAAATTGAGCTTGATTATAAAAGCTGGATTAACCAAAAAATGTTTCAAATAAAAGTTGTTTATGCTTTCATTTTAATAAAACTGACTTAAAATTCAATTTTGAATCAAAAACGTTAATACAAAATTTTGTTATCTCTTATAATTAAGGCTATATGATCTATATGACCTTAAATGCTTAAATTGAGCTTGATTATAAAAGCTGGATTAACCAAAAAATGTTTCAAATAAAAGTTGTTTATGCTTTAATTTTAGTAAAAGTTACTCAAAATTCAATTTTTAAACAAAAATGTTAATACTAAATTTTGTTATCTCTTATAATTAAGGCTATATGATCTATATGACCTTAAATGCTTAAATTGAGCTTGATTATAAAAGCTGGATTAATCAAAAAATGTTTCAAATAAAAGTTGTTTATGCTTGAATTTTAGTAAAAGTTACTCAAAATTCAATTTTTAATCAAAAATGTTAATACTAAATTTTGTTATCTCTTATAATTAAGGCTATATGATCTATATGACCTTAAATGCTTAAATTGAGCTTGATTATAAAAGCTGGATTAATCAAAAAATGTTTCAAATAAAAGTTGTTTATGCTTTAATTTTAGTAAAAGTTACTCAAAATTCAATTTTTAATCAAAAATGTTAATACTAAATTTTGTTATCTCTTACAATTAAGGCTATATGATCTATATGACCTTAAATGCTTAAATTGAGCTTGATTATAAAAGCTGGATTAACCAAAAAATGTTTCAAATAAAAGTTGTTTATACTTTAATTTTACTAAAACTTACTTAATGTTTAATTTTGAATCAAAAATGTTAACTCAAAATTTTGTTATCTCTTATAATTAAGGCTATATAATCTATATGATCTTAAATGCTCAAATTGAGCTTGATTATAAAAGCTGGATTAATCAAAAAATGTTTCAAATAAAAGTTGTTTATGCTTTCATTTGAATAAAATTTACTTAAAATTCAATTTTGGATTAAAAATGTTAATACAAAATTTCGTTATCTCTTATAATTAAGGCTATATGATTTATATGACCTTAAATGCTTAAATTGAGCTTGATTATAAAAGCTGGATTAACCAAAAAATGTTTCAAATAAAAGTTGTTTATGCTTTAATTTTAGTAAAAGTTACTCAAAATTCAATTTTTAAACAAAAATGTTAATACTAAATTTTGTTATCTCTTATAATTAAGGCTATATGATCTATATGACCTTAAATGCTTAAATTGAGCTTGATTATAAAAGCTGGATTAATCAAAAAATGTATCAAATAAAAGTTGTTTATGCTTTAACTTTAATAAAACTTACTTAAAATTCAATTTTGAATCAAAAGTATTAATAAAATTTTTGTTATCTCTTATAATTAAGGCTATATGATCTATATGACCTTAAATGCTTAAATTGAGCTTGATTATAAAAGCTGGATTAACCTTAAGCTTTACAACGACAATCAAAGTGCAGGAAAATTAGCAAAAAATTCGATACATTACAAACGTTCAAAATATATTAATGTGCCCCATAATTTGGTAGAGATGCGATTGTGAGTAACATTATTGAAGTAGTCTATACGAGAACAGATGAAATGATAGCTGATGTTTTGACAGAAGGTGTTAATGAACATAATATGTTTACAAAAGGGGTAGGATTAGCAGAATTGTAGTAAATACGAGCTGATGGGTTGAGTTGGGTTCTATCTTAAGAGATGTAACTACGGCTAAATCCAAATGTTTTTCGTGCTACGTGTAGTGTAAGCTTAGTGTTAGGTCCTATTTTCATGTTATCTAATCTTAAATTGTGGTATATTTGTATAGAACTAAAACTAGAACTAACACTAGACCTAGTACTAGAAAGTTTCGATTTAGCCGTGCGTCTTCAGACTAATTAGTATAACTAATTTTAGAATTAACACTATACCTAGATCTAGAAACATTAGGGTTTAGTCGTACGTTTTTTAAGACGTACAATGTTTCTAGTTGTAAGTTTAAAGTTAGTGCTGAAGCTAGATTGAGATGGGTAGAGCTGGCTTAATACAAAATTTTGCTACCCCTATTAATTAAGGCTATATGAACTATATGACCTTAAATGCTTAATCTGAGAGAAATGAGAAAAATATTCATATTTCGATCATACACGAATACGAAAAATAACATTTTTAAAGTTACAACATTAATTATTGATACAATTAAAACGTTTGAAGCGAGAGAAAAAAAATGTATTTTTCATTTAGTGGAAAAAAAAATGTGTTGTATATTTTCCAGGAATGTCAGGAGAGAGATATATTTCCCTGTAATTTATTTATATCGAATCGAATTTTTATATCAAAAAACGGTGTATGTTTTGTTTTGTTATTTAAACCATTTATTTATTTTATCAAATCGATGTAAACATATTGTTATTTTTCAAATAAAATCAAGTAAATTGCAGTTTTAAAACTACTTATTCTGAATTTAAGTCCCATTCGATGATGCAAACACTAACAATCAAGGAATATTTTCGTAGTAATTGAGCTCTAAACATACAATGACGTAAAGAATTTAGTGGACACATCGAAGAATTCGTCTCTTACTAAAAAAAAGAGCCGATACGCGAGATTCAAATAGAGTTTCCATGTAAGCCCACTTTCCTCGTCAATGTAACGACGACAGCGACGTCTATCGGGAGGATGACGACGCGGTGCCTTCGAATTCGTCGTCGATTCCTTCCTTCCTTTCTTTCTTTCATCCATAAAACGTGTGCATCCGAAAACTCGATCAGATTCTAAGAAAAATAAACGCGTCCGAGATTTTGAAACGTTTTCTCAAACATCTTTCCGCCATAAAGTGAGGTTTCTGTGGTCGACATCGCCACAAAAAAAAAAAAATCCGGTTCGTTCTAATACAACTTTTCGGGGTGCAACTATGAGAACGGATTAAAACTTGACACACAGTAGAAAAACGACAACTTTTATGTCCGTCTAAATCCGAACTGGACCCTCGAGCGGATTGAATTAAATCTGGTTAATGGATTTGCGAAACTAATTTTGCAAGTTCTTTTTTTTTTGCTGGGGTTAAAAAGTGTTATAGGGAAGGAGAATCGTTGGATTTTGCTTGTTTGGTTGAGTTTCGCGCACCGTCGCCACACAATAGACAAAAATGCAAATCGAAACGTAATGCCCGTTGTATTGCCACGGTTATTGTCCCAATAACGTCCCAAATCTGCCCGAATCCACGTTCCATATTTGAAGTTATGACCTGGATACCGGCATTGTTTGGTTTCCGTTTGAATAGACGTCTTTGGTTAATAATTTCTGTTTAATTATTACGTTATTTATTATTTTTATTCATTTGAGTTGATTTTATAAATTATTTTTGTATTGATTATAAAATTCCCAATAAAATTTAATTTTGAATAACAAATGTTAATAACAAATTTTGATATCTCTGTTTATTAAGGATATATGATCTATATGACATTAAATGCTTAAATTGAGCTTTATTATAAAAGTCTAAAGTTAAAGGCTTAATATAAAGGGCGAGTGTTATGTTTAGAATTAGTGTTGGTTCTATTTTTGGTTGTTATTCAGTCTTAAATTGGAGTATATTTGTATTGAACTAAAACTAGAACTAACACTAGACCTAGTACTAGAAAGATTCAAGTTTAGCCGTGCGTCTGAAGACTAGTTCTAGTTTTAATTCTAGATTTTTAAATTTTTCTAAATTTCTTGTTCTTTTAAAGATTTCTAAATTTTTAGTTTAGTTCTAGTTTTAATTGTTATTTAGCTCTAGATTGTTGTAATTTTTTCTGTAGCTTTAGAACTAACATTAAGAACTAGAACCATTGGGGTTTAGCCGTACGTCTTTCAAGACGGCCAAACCCCAATGTTTCTAGTTCTAAGTTTAGTGTTAGTTCTGAAGCTAGGTTGGATTGAATTGGGTTGGTTTATCTTAAGCTGCTGTAAACTACAGTTTAGTACGAAGCGTTTAGTATAAGCCTTAGGACAACTCATTATTATGATTATTAACGTCATTTATTATTTAAAAAGAATGGTACGATATAATTAATTAAATAATTAGTTAAAATATTAGTGTAGGTATTGGTAATGGTATTAAAGATTCCAATCTTGTGTTATATAAGATCAAGGTATGCGGTGTGCAATGTCGTGACTCAGTTCAAATATTTTTTGTTCTTTTGTTATCATATTCCGGATCTACCTGAGAGTTTTATGTAAGGGGATGATGACGAGAGAAATTGAGGTAATGTTAATAAAGCAGTAAAGGAGAGCATTGTGGTTTTATTACAAAGGTAAAAACGTAATAAAAAATCGTTTCCGTGACACTACTGTTAAGAGGACGTAAGCGATATGTGTAAGAAAATGAGGAAAATCTACTCAAAGAACAATACATCGAGAGTAAAAACAACTTATCTGCGCTTATAAATAGCAACAAAAGTTTAAGTGGAAGGAGTTATGTAAATAATTTGAGCAGAACGTGTGGGGTATGGCGTGGAAAGTAGCAACAAAAAGGTTGGGACTTCAAAAGAGATCCATGATTGACGAGAAAAAAATAAAGGAACAATTTGTAAAACTATTTCCATAACTAAAAAATCAAGGAAATTCATGAAATAACGAAGAAAATAACAGAAAAGAGATTGAATCGTTTGAAGAAATAGTATTAGACGAAATGATGAAAAATGTGGAAAGTTT
Organism: Onthophagus sagittarius; assembly: GCA_036711965.1. Classification (NCBI taxonomy): domain Eukaryota; kingdom Metazoa; phylum Arthropoda; class Insecta; order Coleoptera; family Scarabaeidae; genus Onthophagus; species Onthophagus sagittarius. The sequence goes on along the minus strand of JASERS010000010.1, from coordinate 14,871,819 downwards.
GAAACTCAAGAAAGCTCAAGGGCAGGACTAAATAACAAGAAAAATATTGAAGACATGTGTTAATGCAAAACTGAAAATCTTTTTAAAAGTATTCTCTTGGGGTCTGAAAACGCACGGCTAATCCGAAACTTTCTATTTCGAAAGAGCGAAATAACAAGACACTAACTACAGCAAGATCATCAAAATTAACATGCAAGCATATTACTTATTTCAGGAAATAACAATAAAATACCATTATATTGAAATCCAGGAGATGATAAATAATATTGAAGATAATCAAAGAACAAGAGGATGGATGAAGAAACTAAAAGAGGATTGAAAAACTGAAAAAAGAAAATATAGATCACAACAAAATGACGACTAAAAACTCAATAGGTATAACACAATATCATAAATTTCACAAAAAAGTGACAAATCTGTCAAACATAACTTTTAATAAATAAGAAGTAGAACTTTTGTATAAAGGACATAAATATGCCATCCACACAACATCAAACTACAGGAAACAGCCATAAAGATAGAAGCTATAATCAAAGACTTATCTAATAAAACAGAAATTCAAAGAGAATTTTAACGAATGTTAATGACAGAACAAGATAAGACTAGTAAAAGAAACAATATAGAGCAAAATAGCCGGAATAAGAGAAATAAGAAAGAAAAGTGGAAGATAATAAAGAATATAAAACAAAAAATGAAAAAGAAGGACGTTATATGTACAAAAGATGATAAAAACGCAGGATTGGTATTCATGAATTGGAATATATGAGAAAAACAGAGGATTTTCTCCAAAAGAATGGTTTTAAAACAGAAAAGAAGAACCTCATAAACAAATTTCATAGTCAAGTTAAACAAATAATAACAAACATAAAAATTACCTTAGATAAATTTAACATAAACTATAGAGCAATAATAATAACGTAAAAATATTTTAACAAAAGTAACTGTTAAAAAAGTTTTTTGAAATCTTCATCATTTTTGTTAAAAATGTTGAATCTTACATGAAATCCACCTTACATTGATTGAATTATTTCCGTGTTGTGGAATGCCGAGTGGGTCAATATCTTTATGAATTGGCATAATCTATTAGACATTGATTTTCTCTTTGCATTTTCTCAGAGGTTGCCTCAACCTATGAGGAATTATACGAAAAATTCGACACAATGGAAATGATTTTATGTTTATTGAATCAAATTAATTATTTAAACTAATTAGCTTTAACAGTAATATCTCTCTTATTATAGTTTTTAAGACATTTTTATGTTAATCACTTTCTTTTAAGATGGTTTAGCACCCATTCAAAATAAAAGTTTCGCCAAAGATGTCAAAGTTAGCAAAGAAAATTCTTTTATTCTTTAGAACTCGAAAACGCGTTAATCGATCTAAATCTTTTTTGAGAAGACAAATACAACACCAATGACAGATAAACCACTAAATACTTAATAATTTTGTTTGTTATAGCTCATAGGCGCCAGGTATACCCAAATACTTCCAGAAAACGTGATAGTGCTTCTAGATGACATGATATACAACAAGATTTAGAATCCTTTCAGAAGACTTGAAATACTTCCAGGAGACTTGAATGTGTTCTAGAAGTCTTGATGCTGCTTCCACAAAACTTGAAATCAAGACTTAAAATATTGCTGCCAGAAGACTTAAGGTTATTTTAGAAGATTTCATACTTCCTCCAGAAGACTTGAAATGAGTTCAGAAGACTTCATATTCCTTCCAGAAGACATAAAATGTTTCCAAAAGACTTGTAATGCTTTAGAAGATTTGATACTGTTTCTAGTAGACTTGATATTGATACCAGAAGACTGACAACTTAAAATGTTCCCAAAAGACAAGTAATGTTTCTAAAAGACTGGAAATACTTCCAGAAGATTTGATATTGCTTTTGGAAGACTTAATATTGCTTGTAAAACTGTGAACACTGCTAACAGAAGACATTTTCGAACCATTAGTGCCAGATACTTGGGAGTATTTTCACTCTTTTTTGTTAGGAACCGTCATTTATCGTTTGAGTCTTTTCAAAACTTAGTTTTTTCAGCACTCAATACCCATACATATTTTCAAAATCCGGTTCAATATCCTATGAACTGATATAACTATTATAATTTATTCATTTATCATATTTTTTATTGTATCTAAGACGCACCCGATTCTAGGACGTTCCATATTATCAGGAACATCTATTATTTCTACATATATTTTACTATTTACTTATTTATTTTTTAATAAAATTATAATAATGTATCGTCGTATCGATATTCAAACGTTTCCGCCTCCCTTTTTTAATTTATTTTTCAGATTTTTTTTTGTTGTTCTGGTTTATTTTTAAAAAATAATTAATTAAAATTACTTTAAAAAATAATGTAATGGATATTACATTATTACATTTCAATAACTAAATGAGGTCAAAATTCTAAGTTAATGAAGTGTATATTAGTTGTAAAAACATTCTATAATCTAATAAAATAGAATAAAATTTAATTTAAATTTATGATGAATGGAGAAGGAACTTTAAAGCGTTAAAGGAAGAATTAAGAATATTAACATTATCTATAAGAATATGCCAGCTTTTGTTGTTTATTTTAATTTTATAGCAGTGTCATATATTTCAGAAAATGATAAATAAAACTAAACACTGTTAATTTTGCCATTCTCTTAGGCACGATTAATTAATAATCAAATTAATAAGTAATCAATCATAATCCATATATTTGGTCACCTGATCGAACGTGAGTCACGTGAATTGACGTGACCCACGTGATTCATGAACGATATTCGGGTGGCGCAACATGCGTGAGTCTAAATCGTGAGTGGGCGTGAGCGGGCATAAAAAGTCACTCACGCGCACATCTCTAATGTATACTAATGGTATCTCCGAAGCGTCTTCAATTCAATACTACAGCTGGAGGTAATGGATGCACTGAAAGTGGCTGATGAATTGGCCACTTTTACGATATCAGTAGAATTGGGGGATAAGGCGGAGTATTTATAGAGCTTATAGGGCGCGAGTTATATGGTATGGGCCTGGAACTAGTTCCAGAAAAACCTGAAGCGATGATATTGGAGAGTAGAAGGTTCAAAACATTCCAATAGAAAGCGAAAGATCAATAAAGTACCTGGGGTTACAATAAAGTACCTGGGGTAACATCGACAAGGACTTATCTGAAATCGTGTCAAAGCTATAGGAACAATGGTAGAATCGGTATCTCTCTATGAATCACCAGCATGGGAAGTAGCGCTTAGATACGATAAAATAAATGCTTATTATACAGGATGTTCTTTAATTGATGCGAAAGATTTCAAGAGGTGATTATTCTGAGAAACTTATTTGGCTTGAATAGAACTTTTTGTTCAAAACCTAGCTATATTGCTTCTTAACATTCTCTCCTAAAATCATTAATTTGTCCATAAAAAATATTAATTTTAGTAGACGAGAAGGGATTTTGAACAAATACTTGAAAGATACAGTTTCAGCAGCCTGCATGTATAGATGTTATATATACTTTTTAAATTTATTTACTTCATTTAGTTGCTTATTATAACATATTCACAACTTCCTAACTCTGTTCGCACCAATTTTTTTTTAATTATTTTAATTTGATGCCAAAGATTTCAAGGTTAGCAAAGAAAATTCTTTTATTCGTTAGAACTCAAACTTGCGTTAATCAATCTAAATATTTTTTGAGAAGACAAATACAACATAATAACAAATAAACCACTAAATACTTAATAATTTTGTTTGTTATAGCTCATACCTGATACATAGGCACCGGGTATACCCAAATGCTTCCAAAAAACTTGATTCTGCTTCCAGATGACATGATATATGACAAGATTTGGAATGCTTTCAGAAGACTTGCAATACTTCCATGAGACTTGAATGTGTTCTAGAAGTCTTGATGCTGTTTTGACAAAACTTGAAATGCTTCAAGACTTAGAATATTGCTGCCAGAAGACTTAAGGTTATTTTAGAAAACTTCATACTTCTTCCAGAAGACTTGAAATGCGTCCAAAAAGACTTCATATTCCTTCCAGAAGACATAAAATGTTTCCAAAAGACTTGTAATGCTTTAGAAAATTTGATACTGTTTCTAGTAGACTTGATATTGATACCAGAAGACTGACGACTTAAAATAATCCCAAAAGACAAGTAATGTTTCTAAAAGCCTTGAAATACTTCTAGAAGATTTGATACTGCTTTTGGAAGACTTAATATTGCTTGTAACTGTGAACTGTGAACACTGCTAACAGAAGATATTTTCGAACCATTGATGCCAGATACTTGGGCGTATTTTCACTGAATGGAGGAAGAACTTTAAAGCGTTAAAGGAAGAATTAAGAATATTAATATTATCTATAAGAATATGCCAGCTTTTGTTGTTTATTTTAATTTTAGAACAGAGTCATATATTTCATAAGATCGAGCGTGAGTCACGTGAATTGACGTGACATACGCGTGACTCACGTGATTCATGAACGATATTCACGTGAGTGGCGTGCGTGACATGCCACTCTAAATCGTGAGCGGGCATAAAAAGTTACTCACGCACACATCTCTAATATAAACTAATGGTGTTGCTGTATGTCCGAAACGTCTTCAATTCAGTACTACAGCTGGAGGTAATGGATGCACTGAAACTGGCTGATGATTTGGTAGTCATAGCATAGGCAGCGACACCAGTAGAATTGAGGGATAAGGTGGAGTATTGTAAAGAGCACAAATGGCGCGAGTTATATGGTATGGGTCTAGAACTAGCTCTAGAAAAATTGAAGTGGTGATACTGGAGGGTAAGAGAAAGCTTCAAGACATTGAAACAACAGTGGGTGACATTCCAATGAATAGTGAAAGATCAGTAAAGTACCTGGAGTTATGAATGACCACACATCCGAAGATGATTAATGAAAAAGCGATGAAAATAATGAATACCTTATCTAAAATCATGCCAAAGCTATAGCAACAGTGGTACAATCGGTATCTCTCTCTATGCATCGCCAGCATGGGCAGTAGTATTTATATACGATAAATACTACGAAATATTGAGATCTATAGAAAAGAAAGCAGCTAGCATACTTTTTATGCAGGATGTTCAGGAGATTGATGCGAAAGATTTCAAGAGGTGATTATTCTGCGAAACCTATTTGCCTCTTAACATCCTCTCCTAAAATCATCAGTTTGTCCATAAAAAAATATTAACTTTAGTAGACTTTAGTAGATTTTGAACAAATAGTTGAAAGATACAGTATAGATATTATAGACTTTTTAAATTCATTTACTTCATTTAGTTGATTATTATAACATATTCACAACTTCCTAACTACAGAGTTAGCACCAAAAATTTTTTTTGAAATTATTTATTTTAATTTGAGTAAATTTTATAACTTACTTCGGTATTGATTGTCGTGGTTTCGTAAATGGACAGCCGACAAGAAGAGAAAACGAGTAAATATACCATAGCTGTACTAGTATCTGTTTGAAACTCGATTAAAACAATCGAGACGAACGTCCGAGATAAAATTTTCGAACGCGAGCACCGAATGCGGAAACAGCACAAACTGTGGGGTTGGGTTGGGTTGGGTCTGGTTGGGGGAGACAAAAATGAATAAATTGCTTTGGCAGCGAACCAATTCCGGACGGTTCCGCGGGTTTATCTTTCGTCGTGATTCCATTTCTGGACCCCGAACCCCCACAAACGAATCGTAGAACTACAACCCCACTTTTGTTTCGCAGGATTTCATATGGAAAAACCGTCAACGCGTTAAGTGGCTTCTTTTTCCGGGCTATTGGAACAATTTAACACCAGCACAAATCAAATTCCAATTTTTTCATGAAATTGTCACAAAAACTTCTTTTTTCTTAGTAATTGTTTATTTTTTTTGTACGTAGATAAAACATTTTTTTGAACTTTTAAGAAAAACAATCTGAATTTCATCTATTACGGGCATAGAAATCGGTTTTGTCGGAGTCGGTACGAAAACCGAGGGTTATATAACTCGAGAACGCTGTTTGTTTTTCATCAATACGTCGCGAATTTCCATTCGCCCCTCACTCTCCATATAGCCTTACTAAACGGGTCAATTTTCACGTTGGTAGCTTCAGGCGTCGGACGTTTTCAACACCCCCGTCTAGCGTCACTCCACCCTCGACTATCAAAACTGATCCGAAGCATCGCGACCCGATCATGAATTTATGCATGAAACGGCTCAAATACGCAATTGAATGTAGAATAACAGTCGATCTGGGAACCTCGAAAGCTGTAACTGTGCTCACTCTTCGATTGTTATAAACCCCTCTTATACCCAAAATAAAATTTCAAAACTAATAAATTATTAATATCATTTTTTCCCATCGCAACTTGTCGCCGAAACGATAACTCTCTGAAATGGGCCGGATTTTTAATGTCATCCTTATAATTACGACTTACTCCGGAAGACGTCGACGTCTTCGGAAGCGACGTTTCTTATCTATGCAACGACGAATCTCGGAGGACGTGTTCCGCCTTTACCTCCGAGACTTCTCCCGTCTACGTGAGTATTAACATTTCAATTCGAAAAACGGTTCGACTCAAAAATTCCGATTTAATACAAAGGAGTTGTGTAATAGCTTTGAAACTCAATAGCCTAAGGAATTTGTTTATTACGACTATTCCATCTCCATTCCCCAATCCCGAAACCTCGAATCCAAGACGAATTTGGGTCAACCAATTAATTGGATTGATTTGTATTGTAGATTGAGGATGGAATTTGGCGGAGACGTGAATATGCACGTCCCCTCTTGCAAATTAATCCCGTTAAAATAGTGTGTTTCCACGAATATGCAGTATTAGTCTTGAAAGAAGAACGAATGGTAAACAGATAGGCGACGAAGCGCCAATTTAACACTTCATTAAACCACCGTTGAAACCGACAGCCGCGAAGTTAGTGGGCAACTTCTCGTGGCGTCGTATTTATTCGGTAGCGAACGAGCTTAATTGAATCCCGGAGACTCCGACGTCGTCATCGTCCGGGTTTTCTGAAAGTTCTGCCGCATCCATCTGCGATTGAAACCAGAGCCAGAACTGCGCCTCCAGTTATTTCGATAAAAATTCAAATTGGAGCTGCGAAACGATCCTAGTCAATTAAGGCGGTGAAGTGGGTTTTAGATACTCTCTAAAATTGCTGAACAGCTACATTAAAAGCTAGTAGATAACCTAGTATCTATCGATTTTCGATAACGACCCTATATAAGTTTTTCTACCACATCCCTGAAAATCTAGCTTCAAGATCATGTGATATATCACCTTAAAGAGCATACTTTCAGTTTTAATCTAATATAAGAATCACTTATATATCTTACAAAATAAAGCTTGAATTATTTTCTCAAAATTATTTCTTTACCTTAAAAAATAAAGCTCAGACGATTTTTTTAAATGTATTGTTTTTTGGTAAAATTTCTTTTTGCTGTTATGCAGTTTTCGGAATCTTTCTAGGTTCAATTTAAAAATTTGTTTTGAATAGTATATATCATCCTAAAGAGAATATCTTAAGCTTTGATTTATATGAAAATCATTTCTTTATCTTCAAAAATAAAGCTCGGCCAATCGTTTCAAATATATCGAGTTTTGTTATAATTTCAAGTTTTGCTACCAATCGGTTTTCAGTGTCTTTTCAGGCTTAATCTCAGAGTTCATTTTGATTAATATATATAATGTTAAAGGGAATAATTTAAGTTTTAATGTAATATAAGGATCATTACTTTATCTTCAAAAATGAAACTCAGACAATTTTTTCAAATATATCGAGTTTGGTCATAATTTCAATTTTTACTGCCAAGCAGCTTTCAGTTTCTTTCCAGGCTCAAACTAAAAATTTATTTTGAATAGTATATATCGCTTAAAAGTGAATATTTTAAGCTTTGATTTAATGTGAAAATCATTTCTTTATCTTCGAAAATAACGCTCAGACGAATTTTTCAAATATATCAAGTTTAGTCATAATTGCAATTTTTACTGCCATGCAGCTTTCAGCACTATTCCAGGCTCAATCTAAGAATTTATTTTGAGTAGTATATATCGCTTAAAAGTGAATATTTTAAGCTTTGATTAATATCAGAATCATTTCTTTATCTTTAAAAATAAAGCTCAGACGAATTTTTCAAATATGAGTTTTGTTATAATTTCAAGTTTTGCTGCCAAGCAGCTTTCAGTATCTTTTCAAGCTTAATCTCAAAGTTCATTTTGATTACTATATATCATCTTAAAGAGAATAATTTAAGTTTTAATTAAATATAAGAACCATTACTTTATCTTCAAAACTAAAGCTCAGACGAGTTTTTCAAGTATATCGAGTTTAGTCATAATTTCAATTTTTACTGCCAAGCAGCTTTCAGTTTCTTTCCAGGCTCAAACCAAAAATTTATTTTGAGTAGTATATATCGCTTAAAAGTCAATATTTTAAGCTTTGATTTAATGTGAAAATCATTACATTATCTTTGAAAATAACGCTCAGACGAATTTTTCAAATATATCAAGTTTAGTCATAATTACAATTTTTACTGCCATGCAGCTTTCAGCACTATTCCAGACTCAATCTAAGAATTTATTTTGAGTAGTATATATCGCTTAAAAGTGAATATTTTAAGCTTTGATTAATATGAAATACATTTCTTTATCTTTAAAAATAAAGCTCAGATGAATTTTTCAAATGAGTTTTGTTATAATTTTAAGTTTTGCTGCCAAGCAGCTTTCAGTGTCTTTTCAGTCTTAATCTCAAAGTTCATTTTGATTACTATATATCATCTTAAAGAGAATAATTTAAGCTTTAGCTAAATATAAGAATCATTACTTTATCTTCAAAAATAAAGCCCAGACGATCTTTTCAAATATATCGAGTTTAGACATAATTTCAATTTTTACTACCAAACAGCTTTCAGCATCATTCCAAGCTTAATCTAAAAAATTATTTTGAATAGTATATATCACTTAAAAGTGGATATTTTAAGCTTTGATTTAATATGAGAATCATTTCTTTATCTTTAAAAATAAAGCTCAGACGAATTTTTCAAATATGAGTTTCGTTATAATTTCAAGTTTTGCTGCCAAGCAGCTTTCAGTGTCTTTTCAAGCTTAATCTCAAAGTTCATTTTGATTACTATATATAATCTCAAAGAGCAAAATTTAAGCTTTAACTAAATGTAAGATTCATGATTTTACCTTCAAAAATAAAGCTCAGACGATTTTTTCAAATATATCGAGTTTAGTCATAATTTCAATTTTTACTGCCAAGCAGGTTTCAGTTTCTTTCCAGGCTTAATCTAAAAATTTATTTTGAATAGTATACATCGCTTAAAAGTAAATATTTTAAGCTTTGATTTAATATGAGAATCATTTCTTTATCTTTAAAAATAAAGCTCAGACGAATTTTTCAAATATGAGTTTTGTTATAATTTCAAGTTTTGCTGCCAAGCAGCTTTCAGTGTCTTTTCAAGCTTAATCTCAAAGTTCATTTTGATTACTATATATAATCTCAAAGAGCAAAATTTAAGCTTTAACTAAATGTAAGATTCATGATTTTACCTTCAAAAATAAAGCTCAGACGATTTTTTCAAATATATCGAGTTTAGTCATAATTTCAATTTTTACTGCCAAGCAGCTTTCAGTTTCTTTCCAGGCTTAATCTAAAAATTTATTTTGAATAGTGTATATCGCTTAAAAGTGGATATTTTAAGCTTTGATTTAATATGAGAATCATTTCTTTATCTTTAGAAATAAAGCTCAGACGAATTTTTCAAATATGAGTTTTGTTATAATTACAAGTTTTGCTGCCAAGCAGCTTTCAGTGTCTTTTCAAGCTTAATCTCAAAGTTCATTTTGATTACTATATATAATCTTAAAGACATTAATTTAAGTTTTAATTTAATATAAGTATCATTATTTTATCTTCAAAAATAAAGCTCAGACGATCTTTTCAAATATATCGAGTTTAGTCATAATTTCAATTTTTACTGCCAGGCAGGTTTCAGTTTCTTTCCAGGCTTAATCTAAAAATTTATTTTGAATAGTATACATCGCTTAAAAATGGATATTTTAAGCTTTGATTTAATATGAGAATCATTTCTTTATCTTTAAAAATAAAGCTCAGACGAATTTTTCAAATATGAGTTTTGTTATAATTTCAAGTTTTGCTGCCAAGCAGCTTTCAGTGTCTTTTCAAGCTTAATCTCAAAGTTCATTTTGATTACTATATATAATCTCAAAGAGCAAAATTTAAGCTTTAACTAAATGTAAGATTCATGATTTTACCTTCAAAAATAAAGCTCAGACGATTTTTTCAAATATATCGAGTTTAGTCATAATTTCAATTTTTACTGCCAAGCAGCTTTCAGTTTCTTTCCAGGCTTAATCTAAAAATTTATTTTGAATAGTGTATATCGCTTAAAAGTGGATATTTTAAGCTTTGATTTAATATGAGAATCATTTCTTTATCTTTAGAAATAAAGCTCAGACGAATTTTTCAAATATGAGTTTTGTTATAATTACAAGTTTTGCTGCCAAGCAGCTTTCAGTGTCTTTTCAAGCTTAATCTCAAAGTTCATTTTGATTACTATATATAATCTTAAAGACATTAATTTAAGTTTTAATTTAATATAAGTATCATTATTTTATCTTCAAAAATAAAGCTCAGACGATCTTTTCAAATATATCGAGTTTAGTCATAATTTCAATTTTTACTGCCAGGCAGGTTTCAGTTTCTTTCCAGGCTTAATCTAAAAATTTATTTTGAATAGTATACATCGCTTAAAAATGGATATTTTAAGCTTTGATTTAATATGAGAATCATTTCTTTATCTTTAAAAATAAAGCTCAGACGAATTTTTCAAATATGAGTTTTGTTATAATTTCAAGTTTTGCTGCCAAGCAGCTTTCAGTGTCTATTCAGGCTTAATCTCAAAGTTCATTTTAATTACTATATATAATCTTAAAGAGAATAATTTAAGTTTTAATTTAATATAAGAATAATTACTTTATCTTCAAAAATAAAGCTCAGGCGAATTTTTCAAATATGAGTTTCGTTATAATTTCAAGTTTTGCTGCCATGCAGCTTTCAGTATCTTTTCAGGCTTAATCTCAAAGTTCATTTTGATTACTATATATCATCTTAAAGAGAATAATTTAAGTTTTAATTAAATATAAGTATCATTATTTTATCTTCAAAAATAAAGCTGAGACGATTTTTTCAAATATATCGAGTTTAGTTATAATTTCAAGTTTTACTGCCAAGCAGCTTTCAGCATCATTCCAGGCTTAATCTAAAAATTTATTTTGAGTAGTATATATCGCTTAAAAGTGAATATTTTAAGCTTTCATTTAATATGAAAATCATTTCTTTATCTTCTAAAATAAAGCTCAGACCGTCTTTTCAAATATATCGAGTTTAGTCAAACGATTTTTTGAAATATATCGATGTTTGTTATAATTTCAAGCAACTTTCAGTGCTTTTTTCCTGATTAATAAAAGATAATATAGTACCCATTCAATCATAATTAAAATAAATGAAGACTTAAAACGATACTTTACTAGCTTTTACGTTTTAATAGGAAAACAGTGATGTTTAAAGTAACAAGAATTTTTTTTTGTTTTCGCAACTACGGTTTTCAAAAAAAGCTTGAAATAAAGCTTTCTCGGTTCTAGTTTTAGTTAATTTGATAGCGTGCTCTTTTAACTTCGGACAAAAGGGCTTTGAATTGCCCGAGGCGGCCTCGAAAAACCGGAAACAGACAGCGTGGAGAAGAAGACTTCTGCAGTCGACTTCAAACGATGGGTAGTTATCCCGTGGACCTCTCGATAATTTTATAAGATCTCCGCCGACACGATGTCGTGTTTTAATTAATTTCGTACACAATTAACGGGGATGCTTTTGCGCTTGATGCTGCACCGCGGAAAAGATGTTTCGAGACGTTTTCTCTGGGTTGGGGAGTTTTTCGCTACAAAAAGCGACCGCTTGATAGCGTCTTAAAAAGTGTTAGAAACGCGGAAAGAAAAATCAAAAAAAGAGAATTTGAAGAAGAATTCGGTGCAATATCCTCACGTACTTTCACGTTGAAATATCTCCATAAAAATGAAATCCTCCACATGGCGCACCCCCTTTTCCTAGTTATAAGTTATCGGCAGACACCGAAAGGTGGTGCTACGTGAACGCCGTAATATGATTTAGATGTAAGATGTACCGGGTGTCGGCCCGAGGCGTGACCGGAAGTTCCGACTGCATAATACGCTTATATAAAATTTAGGGGAGCGCCACATGGCCGCGATAGAAAAAGATGGTATCCCTTCGAAATTTGCCGCCACCTATCCACATCTTCCCGGTTAATGTCCGGGCGCGAAAGGGGGGAAAAACGTCGAGTTTCGAAACTGATCGCCCCCACTTAATCTCAAAACCTTCGCACCCCCGCATTGGCATTAGGTCGGGATAGAGGACGTTATGAACTGCGAAACGTAGCAGATGCCATTGACTGTTCACCAGGACGAGTCCTGAATTTTGAACGGTTCAGTGCGTTCGAAAACCCCGACGGGGGTTCTTCGTAATCCACGGTACAAGAACTTCCCCCTACCTTTCATTATTCCAATTATTCATATTCTTGTTCGGTGCATTATGAATCTTGGTTAAATTTGACTTCGTAATAAATCTAATACATCTCATCCCTATCAAATCAAGTTAATACTACAATTTTATATTTTTTATATTTTCTTCCTAGCAGTTAATAAATTTTTCTCCACAGTTAGTTTATTTGATTATCAAATACTCTCATTTCAGGAGATTGCAAGAAAGCAGAATTGGGTCCACACTAGAGTTGCTCGAATATGGTCTAAAAAGGTAACTTCTTGCTGAAACACCCACCCAAAGAATAAAAGCACATGAAGACACACTCCTTAGATGGATGGTTACCAGGGATCGATTTCAAATAATAAAGTTGATTGCTGTGGATTGGACGAGAGCTTTTAACTGACACTTATCAACGATAACTGTTTACAGAAGAATTTCTTTTTTGGGCTTCATATCGTCCTCACCTTTGGTTTTCATTAAGCTCCAATTAAAACAGCCAGACTTGCATGGTATCAAGAACGACAAGAAAAATGGAATAATATCGTCTTCAATGATGAATCGAGGTTTTGTTTATGAATCGGAATTTAGAGTTCGTTCATTCTTAACATCTGGGGTTATGGTTTGGAAGGTTTTATATGCTGGACGAAGTTCATACCAAGCACATTAAACTCACTTCGTTACATCGATAACGTTGTGGAATCGGTGTTGGTACCTTTCATGCAGACGTTTGCAAAATGCCACTTTCCAACAGGATATTGCAAGACCTGACACTACTGTGGTTATAAGAAGGTCTCTAGTGCAGATTGGATTGCAGATTTTACCTTTGTCCTTTTCAATTCAAATATACAGGGTTGTCAAATCAATTTGTAAATTAATATTTGCACTAAAGTAAAACTACAACTGACACAAGACCTAGAATTAGAATCATTCGGGTTTAGCCGTCTCTAATGATATAAAACTAGAACTAACACTAGACCTAGAAGTGAAAAGTTTCAGTTTAGCCGTGCGTCTGAAGACGCACGGCTAAACCAGAATCTTTCCACTTCTAGGTCTAGTGTTAGTTCTAGTTTTACTTCAATTAAAATATATAGGGTTACCAAATCAATTCACAACGTACTCTATTTCAGAAACTATTCATTGGAGAGATCTTCATTACAAAAGAATGTTTTCAGATGCACAACTTCACCCAACATAACTCAAACCTGTATATTTGAACCAGAACCAGTTAAGGTATTCGGCACCCCATGGTTGGGTTGGACGACCGAAACGAGTGCGCTCCTTTTTATACAAAATGAAAAGCCATGGCAAAGAAAAAGGTCCGAGGAGACACTAGGTACATATGCGTATGATACACCATGCATTTCATTGCAAAAAGAAGCACCCATTCCAAGAATTGGCGTCCCAAGGCTGTGTGGTCAAACCTGGTCAAATTGGCTAAACTGACAATTCTGACTTCAAAAATAGTTCTGTTACAGGTTTTTGCAACGGAACTGCCAAATCAGCGCTAAACGTGACATGCACCAACTTAATAGATGAAGCTTATGATAAATCTTAATATTTGTTTTGTTCTTTCACAGACTTTTTAAAGTTGTATGTGTGTCTTCAGACGCACGGCTAAACCCGAATCTTCCCACTTCTAGGTCTACTGTTAGTTCTAGTTTTACTTCAATTAAAATATATAGGGTTACCAAATCAGTTCACAACGTACTCTATTTCAGAAACTATTCATTGGAGAGGTCTTTATTTCAAAAGAATGTCTTCAGATGCACAACTTCACCCAACATAGCTCAAACCTGTATATTTGAATCAGACCCAGTCTAAAGTATTCGGCACCCCATGGTTGGGTTGGACGAACGAAACGAGTGCGCTCCTGTTCATACAAAATGAAAAGCCATGGCAAAGAAAAAGGTTCGAGGAGACACTAGATACATATACGTATGATACACCATGCATTTCATTGCAAAAACAAGCGCCCATTCCAGGAATTGGCATCCCAAGGGTGTATGGTCAAACCTGGTCAAATTGGCTAAACTGACAATTCTGACTTCAAAAATAGTTCTGTTACAGGTTTCTGCAACGGAACTACCAAATCAGCGCTAAACGTGACATGTACCAACTTAATAGATGAATCTTATGATAAATCTTAATATTTGTTCTTAATAGGTGATGATTTGGAAGGTTTTGTATGCTGGACGAAGTTCATACCAAGCATATTAAACGCACTTCGTTACATCGATAACGTTCTGGAATCGATGTTGGTACCTTTCATGCAGACGTTTGCAGAATGCCACTTTCCAACAGGATATTGCAAGACCTGACACTGCTGTGGTTATAAGAAGGTGTCTAGTGCAGATTAGATTGCAGATTTTGCTTTTGCCTTTTTCAATTCAAATATACAGCGTTGTCAAATCAATTTATAAATCAATATTTGAACTAAAGTAAAACTACAACTTAAACTACAACCAAATCAGTTCACAACGTACTCTATTTCAGAAACTATTCATTGGAGAGGTCTTCATTTAAAAGAATGTCTTCAGATGCACAACTTCACCCAATATAGCTCAAACCTGTATATTTGAACCAGAACCAGTTAAGGTATTCGGCACCCCATGGTTGGGTTGGACGAACGAAACGAGTGCGTTCGTTTTTATACAAAACTCCATGCCAAAGAAAAAGGCCGAGACACTAGGTACATATACGTATGATAGGGACACCATGCATTTCATTGCAGAAATAAGCGCCCATTCCAGGAATTGGCGTCCCAAGGCTGTATGGTCAAACCTGGTCAAATTGGCTAAACTGACAAATCTGACTTCAAAAATAGTTCTGTTACAGATTTCTGCAACGGAACTGAAAAATCAGCGCTAAACGTGACATGCACCAACTTAATAGATGAATCTTATGATAAATCTTAATATTTGTATTGTTCTTAACACAGAATTTTCAAAATTGTATTCTAATTCTTAATAGGTGATGATTTGGAAGGCTTTATATGCTGGACGAAGTTCATACCAAGCACATTAAACTCACTTCGTTACATCGATAACGTTGTGGAATCGGTGTTGGTACCTTTCATGCAGGCGTTTGCAAAATGCCACTTTCCAACAGGATATTGCAAGACCTGACACTACTGTGGTTATAAGAAGGTCTCTAGTGCAGATTGGATTGCAGATTTTGCTTTTGCTTTTTTGAATTCAAATAAACAGGGTTGTCAAATCAATTGGTAAATCAATATTTGAACTAAAGTAAAACTACAACTGACACTAGACCTAGAACTAGAATCATTCGGGTTTAGCCGTCTCTAATGATATAAAACTAGAACTAACACTAGACCTAGAAGTGAAAAGTTTCAGTTTAGCCGTGCGTCTGAAGACGCACGGCTAAACCAGAATCTTTCCACTTCTAGGTCTAGTGTTAGTTCTAGTTTTACTTCAATTAAAATATATAGGGTTACCAAATCAATTCACAACGTACTCTATTTCAGAAACTATTCATTGGAGAGATCTTCATTACAAAAGAATGTTTTCAGATGCACAACTTCACCCAACATAGCTCAAACCTGTATATTTGAACCGGAATCAGTTAAGGTATTCGGCACCCCATGGTTGGGTTGGACGAACGAAACGACTGCGCTCCTTTTCATACAAAATGAAAAGCCATGGCAAAGAAAAAGGTCCGAGGAGACACTAGGTACATATACGTATGATACACCATGCATTTCATTGCAAAAACAAGCACCCATTCCAGGAATTGGCGTTCCAAGGCTGTATGGTCAAACCTGGTCAAATAGGCTAAACTGACAATTCTCACTTCAAAAATGGTTCTGTTACAGGTTTTTGCAACGGACCTGCCAAATCAGCGCTAAACGTGACATGTACCAACTTAATAGATGAATCTTATGATAAATCTTAATATTTATTTTGTTCTTTTCACAGAATTTTCAAAATTGTATTCTAATTCTTAATAGGTGATGATTTGGAAGGCTTTATATGCGGACGAAGTTCATACCAAGCACATTAAACTCACTTCGTTACATCGATAACGTTGTGGAATCGGTGTTGGTACCTTTCATGCAGACGTTTGCAAAATGCCACTTTCCAACAGGATATTGCAAGACCGGACACTACTGTGGTTATAAGAAGGTGTCTGGTGCAGCTTAGATTGCAGATTTTGCTTTTGCCTTTTTCAATTCAAATATACAGCATTGTCAAATCAATTTATAAATGTAAACAAACAAAAAAAAATGTAAACAAACAGGTATGATAGGGACACCAAGCATTTTATTGCAAAAACAGGCGCGCCTTCTGGAATTGGTTTCCTAGGGCTGTAGCACTATTAGCCCTTAGGTTTACCCCAATCAAAAATATTACTACGTCAAACCTGGTCAAACTAACAATTCTGAGTTCAAAAATAGTTCTGTTACAGGTTTCTGTATCAGCATTTATCTGCGCTAAACGCGACAGTCATCTGGAGTAAATGAGGCATGCACCAACTTAATAGAGACCATAGGTAGAAGAGTTTCTTGATAAATCTTAATATTTGTTTTGTCCTTTTCATAGAATTTCGAAGATAGTGTTCTAATTCTTAATGGGTGGTGTATTTCGTGTGAAAATAATTATTATCTTAAATGATTTAAAAAACAAATCTTAGTTTTATTAGAAACCGTTTCGTATAACTAACTTTAAAGCAAAGAGGGTTGAAATTAGAAAGTGATCTGGAACTTTAAGGGTCGTAAGTAGGGTTGGTTGCCCCACGGGACGTAATTCACTCCCTTAGGTCGACGGGCAGCGGGTGCAAGAAGGCGCGCGAGCCGTGACGGTCCCGCTTCGTTTGAAGTTTTCCAAATTCGCCCTCGACGAAGTTCACCCCCTCAACCGGAGTCGTGCACATCTGCCGTTTTGTCGCCGCGCTCACAATGGGGCCAAACACAGTCGGCGAAGTTTAATTTCGGAATAAAAACCGTCCAGACTTTGCACGTTTAAAAATCGCCAAAAGACGGAAAAGTTAAGAAACTTATGCATGAAAGAGAAAGATGAAAGAGAGAGAGAGAGAGAGAAAGAGAGAGGTAAAGGGTGAATTTTCCGCCCCGCGAAAGTATATTGGAACAATAAAGATCATCTTAACGGCCCCTCGGGCTCCGTTAGCCCCCAAATGACTGAGGTAAATAGCGGTAATCTATCAGGCGTTCGACGTTAGACCGCAATCTTCGAAGAAAGGGGAGGGTGGAGGTGGCGGTGGTGGTGATGGTGGTGGTTTGCTTTTATTTTACGCTCACGTTCCGTAGACGTGGGGGCTTTTCGAGTTTCTGCAGACGACCAATTTCGCGTAGAGATTGTCGCCGCGTCGTTTATGTGCCCCCTACCGTTTCTAAACTTTTCCAAGTCCTAAGTAATCAAACCTCCAATCATCGACGTGTAATGTACGTTTTCCTCAACCAACCTTTCAACAACACAAATTGTAGAAAAACAAACCGTTTTATCATAATCCTTTTCATATTTATTGAAACGATTTGTTTCCCGGCTCCTCCACCATTTTAAACCAAGCAAACTTTAAAATTCGTCATCAAAAAACTATAAACAACCGCCATCCCAAACACATCGTAAACTGTCTTTCATCGTAACCGGAAGTTAACGAACTCAAAATTAGTTTCCTTTGTACACAGTAGGCAGACCACCGGAGAAATATTCTAGAACTAATCGCAGTTTGTCGACGAGTTGCTGCGAGCGGTCCGATGGGGTCGCTTTCAAAGCTCTTTTTGGCTGAAAGCTCTTTTCAGCTTCCCGCGGCGATTACCATCAGCTTCTCGTCAAATTCAACGTCTGTCGAATTTTGGGATAACTCGCCGTTTTTTCGTCACCGCTAAACCGGGAACGATGCGACCACGTGGTCATCGGTTTCATAATAAAATGCGCGTGCGCGTCGGCTCTTTCTCGTCCGGAGCTTTCGACTTTAGGCTTGAAAAGCGAGGGCTTCAGATGCTGAACTCGCGCGGATCGCGGTGCAGCTTTACGCTGCTGGTGATGGTCCTTTTCGTTATTCGAACGAAACTATGTTGAACGGCGGAAGTGTTGCGGCTGTGGTGGTGACGATTTTTTTCAATTTTATGATTATTTCAACGGGAACGGTCCTAGGTGAGAATGTAAAAAGATTTATTCATAAACCACGCGCAATTCAGATTAAAGATTAAAAATGTATAGAAATTTTCTTTCGAATTTTCAACGTCGTGTTTGGATAATTGACTACATCATATAATAACGGCACAATGCATTAGTAACGATGAAAAAAAGTCATTTGCGACGCTTTGTTTTTGATTTTTAATGAAAGCCATGAATATTAAACAGGTTTCCTTTTAAATTTTTAGTGTAATGCTAAATGGAAACTTTTTCACGTAATATTTTTTAATTAAAAATATGTTTTAAAACAAAATTGTCGCCAAAGCGCATCTATATTGATAGCTTTTAAAAGAGTTCATCTCATCATTCTTAACAACGTTAAATGTTAATTTTAATCACACCAAGAGAACCCGAGTATGAATCTTTTAATTCAAATACCACGTAAAGTTTGTTAATAAATTGTGGTAATAAATTGCGGGGTTTCGTTATTTTAAGGCGAGTTTACAAATTAATTTGTTATTCATATACATCGTCTTGAAAAGTTCGTAAAAGTTTTATAAGTTCTCCATAATTTTCATCAGAACGATTTTAAATAATTTGTTTTGAATGACATACATTCTCTTAAAAAGTATACTTTAAGCTTTAATTTAATACGGGAATTACTTCCTAAACTTTATAAATACAGCTTGAACTATTCTTTGAAATTGATCTATATTTTCGATCGATTCTTTCCTGAAAACATATTTGTAAATTATTTAAAGTAAATACTTTAAATAATAAAAACCATAAGTTTAAGTTCTATTTCAACATAAATATCGAAATCGAAGGTGCAATCTAAAAATTTATTTTGATTAGAATATATTATCTTAATGAGAAAACTTTTAGCTATAATTTAACATAATATTTTTTTTGTGTCTTGAAAAATAAAGCTCGGACGATTTGTTGAAACGCATCCATTTATGATATGCTAAGATTCAAGTCGAAGCAGCTTTCGGCCCTTTCAAACAAAATCTAAAAATTCACTTCGATTATTATATACCATTTCAAAGAGAAAACTTTTAGCTTTAATTTAATGTAAAAACCATGTTTGTATCTTGAAAAATAAAGCTCCAACGTTTTGTTGACGTACATTGATATTTTATATAATATCAAGATTCACGTCGAAGCAGCTTTCGATCCTTTTCAGACAAAATCTAAAAATTTAATTTGATTATTATATACTATTTCAAAGAGAAAACTTTTAGCTTTAATTTAATATAAAAACCGTGTTTGTATCTTGAAAAATAAAGCTCCGATTTATTGAAGTATATTAATACTTAATATAATATTAAGATTCACGTCGAAGCAGCTTTCGCCGTTTTTAAAACAAAATCTAAATCAAATTCACTTTGATTATTATACATTGTTTCAAAGAGAAAACTTTTAGC
This sequence comes from Onthophagus sagittarius, assembly GCA_036711965.1. Lineage (NCBI taxonomy): Eukaryota > Metazoa > Arthropoda > Insecta > Coleoptera > Scarabaeidae > Onthophagus > Onthophagus sagittarius. The sequence goes on along the minus strand of JASERS010000010.1, from coordinate 14,851,691 downwards.
TTTAATTAAATATAAAAATCATGTTTCTATCTTACAAGATAAAGCTCCGACGATTTCTTGAAGTATATCGATTTTCGATCTATCAAGATTTAAGTCGAAACAGCTTTCTGTCCTTTTCAGACAAAATTTAAAAATTTATTTTGATTAGTATATATCTTCTTAATGAGAAAACTTTTAGCTTTAATTTAATATAAAAACCATGTTTGTATCTTAAAAAATAAAGCTTTGATTTATTGAAGTACATCGATAATTAATATAATATTAAGATTCACGTCGAAGCAGCTTTCGCCGTTTTTCAGACAAAATCAAAAAATTCACTTTGATCATTATATATCGTTTCGAAGAGAAAACTTTTAGCTCTAATTAAATATAAAAACCATATTTCTATCTTACAAGATAAAGCTCCGACGATTTCTTGAAATACATCGATTTTTGATCTAATGTCAAGATTAACGTCGAAGCAGCTTTCGATTCTTTTCAAACAAAATCTAAAAATTTATTTTGATTAGTATATATCTTCTTAATGAGAAATCTTTTAGCTTTAACTTAATATAAAAATCATTTTTTTATCTTCAAACATACAGCTTGGGGGATTTGTTGAAACGCATCGATTTTTGATATTCTAAGATTCACGTCGAGGAAGCTTTCGCCGCTTTTCAGAGAAAATCTAAAAATTCACTTTGATTATTATATACCGTTTCAAAGAGAAAACTTTTAGCTTTAATATAATATAAAAATCATGTTTGTATCTTGAAAAATAAAGCTGCGACGAGTTGTTGAACCACGTAGACTTTTGATATTATATTAAAATTCACATTGAAACAGCTTTCTGTGCTTTTCAGACACAATCAAAAATTCATTTCCAGTGGTGTATATCATTTTAAAGAGAATATCTTAAGCTTTTAATTAATATCAGAATAATGTCTGTATCTTGAAAAATAAAGCTCGGACGATTTATTGAAATACATCGATTTTTGAGATAATATCAATATTTACGTCGAAGCAGCTTTCAGACAGAATATAAACATTCATTTTAACTACTATATATTATCTTAACGAAAATAATTTAAACTTTGATTAAGTATCAGAATCATTTCTGTATCTTAACAAATAAAGTTCGGACGATTTATTGAAGTACATTGATTTTTGTTATACCACGACTCACATCGAAGCAGCTTTCAGCACTTAAAAAAATATTATTTTGAGTGGTATATATCATCTTAAAGAGAATATTATAAGCTTTTATTTAATATGATAGTCATTTTGCTATATTCTAAAACAAAACTTTGACGAGTTTTCAAAATATATCGATTTTTGTTGTAATTGCATGATTTGCTGCTTAACAATTTTCAGTGCTTTCTTAGACTGTATCTAAAAAGTTAATTTGAAAAGTATATCTCGGCTTAAATAGAATATTTTAAGCTTTTATTTAATATCAGAATAATGTTTGTATCTTGAAAAATAAAACTCGGACGATTTATTGAAATACATCGATTTCTGATATAAAATCAAAATTTACGTCGAAGCAGCTTTCAGTCACAATCTAAACATTCATTTTAAATAGTATATATTATCTTAAAGAAAATACTTTAAACTTTGATTAAATATCAGAATCATTTCTGTATATTAACAAATAAAGTTCAGACGATTTATTGAAGTACATTGATTTTTGTTATATCACGACTCACATCGAAGCAGTTTTCAGCACTTTAAAAAAAAGTATTTTGAGTGGTATATATCATCTTAAAAAGAATATTATAAGCTTTTATTTAATATGAGAATCATTTTGGTATCTTCTAAAACCAAGCTGTGACGAGGTTTCGAAATATATCGATTTTTGTTGTAATTTCAAGATTTGCTGCTAAGCAGTTTTCAGTGCTTTCTCAGACTGTATCTAAAAAATGTTATTTGAAAAGTATATGTCGGCTTAAATAGAATGTTTTAAGCTTTTATTTAATATCAGAATATTGGCTGTATCTTGAAAAATAAAGCTTGGACGATTTATTGAAATACATCGATTTTTGATATAATATCAAAATCTACGTCGAAGCAGCTTTCAGACAGAATCTAAACATTCATTTCAACTAGTATATATTATCTTAAAGAAAATACTTAAAACTTTGATTAAATTTCAGAATCATTTCTGTATCTTAACAAATAAAGTTCGGGCAATTTATTGAAGTACATTGATTTTTGTTATATCACGACTTACATCGAAGCAGCTTTCAGCACATTAAAAAAAATTATTTTGAGTGATATATATCATCTTAAAGAGAATATTATAAGATTTTATTTAATATGAGAATCATTTTGGTATCTTCTAAAACCAAGCTGTGACGAGTTTTCGAAATATATCGATTTTTGTTGTAATTTCAAGATTTGCTGCTAAGCAGATTTCGGTGCTTTCTCAGACTGTATCTAAAAAATTTAATTTGAAAAGTATATGTCATCTTAAATACAATATTTTAAGCTTTTATGTAATATCAGAAGAATGTCTGTATCTTGAAAAATGAAGCTCGGACGATTTATTGAAACACATCGATTTTTGATATAATATCAAAATTTACGTCGAAGCAGCTTTCAGACAGAATCTAAACATTCATTTTAACTAGTATATATTATCTTAAAGAAAATACTTTAAACTTTGATTAAATATCAGAATCATTTCTGTATCTTAACAAATAAAGTTCGGACGATTTATTGAAGTACATTGATTTTTGTTATATCACGACTTACATCGAAGCAGCTTTCAGCACTTTAAAAAAAGTATTTTGAGTGGTATATATCATCTTAAAGAGAATATTATAAGCTTTTATTTAATATGAGAATCATTTTGGTATCTTCTAAAACCAAGCTGTGACGAGGTTTCGAAATATATCGATTTTTGTTGTAATTTCAAGATTTGCTGCTAAGCAGATTTCGGTGCTTTCTCAGACTGTATCTAAAAAATTTAATTTGAAAAGTATATGTCATCTTAAATAGAATATTTTAAGCTTTTATTTAATATCAGAATAATGTCTGTATCTTGAAAAATATAGCTTGGACGATTTATTGAAATACATCGATTTTTGATGTAATATCAAAATTTACGTCGAAGCAGCTTTCGGTCACAATCTAAACATTCATTTTAACTAGTATATATTGTCTTAAAGAAAATACTTTAAACTTTGATTAAATATCGGAATCATTTCTGTATCTTAACAAATAAAGTTCAGACGATTTATTGAAGTACATTGATTTTTGTTATATCACGACTCACATCGAAGCAGCTTTCAGCACTTCAAAAAAAATTATTTTGAGTGGTATATATCATCTTAAAAAGAATATTATAAGCTTTTATTTAATATGAGAATCATTTTGGTATATTCCAAAACCAAGCTGTGACGAGGTTTCGAAATGTATCGATTTTTTTTGTAATTTCAAGATTTGCTGCTAAGCAATTTTCAGCGCTTTCTCAGACTGTATCTAAAAAATTTAATTTGAAAAGTATATGTCATCTTAAATAGGATATTTTAAGCTTGTATTTAATATCAGAATAATGGCTGTATCTTGAAAAATAAAGCTTGGACGATTTATTGAAATACATCGATTTTTGATATAATATCAAAATTTACGTCGAAGCAGCTTTCAGACAGAATCTAAACATTCATTTTAACTAGTATATATTATCTTAAAGAAAATTCTTTAATCTTTGATTAAATATCAGAATCATTTCTGTATCTTAACAAATAAAGTTCGGACGATTTATTGAAGTACATTGATTTTTGTTATATCACGACTTACATCGAAGCAGCTTTCAGCACGTTAAAAAAAAGTATTTTGAGTGGTATATATCATCTTAAAAAGAATATTATAAGCTTTTATTTAATATGAGAATCATTTTGGTATCTTCTAAAACCAAGCTGTGACGAGGTTTCGAAATATATCGATTTTTGTTGTAATTTCAAGATTTGCTGCTAAGCAGTTTTCAGTGCTTTCTCAGACTGTATCTAAAAAATGTTATTTGAAAAGTATATGTCGGCTTAAATAGAATGTTTTAAGCTTTTATTTAATATCAGAATAATGGCTGTATCTTGAAAAATAAAGCTTGGACGATTTATTGAAATACATCGATTTTTGATATAATATCAAAATTTACATCGAAGCAGCTTTCAAATAAAATCTAAAGATTTATTTTGATTAGTACATATTATCTTAGAGAGAATACTTTCAACTTTTCAGATTTAATATCAGAATCATCTTTGGAACTTGAAAAATTAACCTCGTCCGTGTTTTTTGTAGAACAATAATTTTTGTTATAATTGCAAGTTTGAACAGCTTCTAGTACCTTTTTATACACAATCTAAAAGATCATTTTAATTTGTACATATAGTCATAAAGAGAATGCTATAAGCTTTGTTTTAATATGAGAAACATTTCTGTATTTTAAAAAATAAAGTACGGGCTATTTGTTGAAGTACATCGGTTTTTGGCACGATATATCAAGTTTCGCTTCGAAGTAGCTTTCAGTGCCTTTTCAGGCACAATACAAAATTTCATTTTGATTAGTACATATCGTCTTAAAGAGATTACTTTCAGCTTTGAAATATAAACCACTGACATTCAATTTCTATCGTATATGCTATCTTATGTGCACAATTTAAGTTGTAATTTAATACAATTTCTTAATGTTTAAAAATAAATTAGATTAGGAGATTTTTTGAGATATAGATATTACATTTTTCAGACCAATATAATAGTTTTTCAAATTTTTCGAGTTCATCTAAAAACGATTGTATTTTTATTTTGTAATAAATCTCTTGTTATTTATTAGTGTTGAAAAATTAATTTTGAAAATTAACCCGAAAGATTTACGAAACGTTTTCGAGATGTATGAGCTAAAAAGGCGAAAAGCAGTTTATTAACAAGTGTTTAAAATTAAATTTTCTACCACATATTGAGGCGACGGCTTGTGGGGGCCATTAAAGGCCGCTTTGGGGTGTATTTTGGTTAATCCCGCGTAAACTCCGTTGATTTATAAGGGGATATTAACCCCCGCGAACGCCTGCTGTGCATGAAATACTTAGAGCTGGTAGTATCGCGTGAAGGTGTAAACTTGGGAACTAAATTATTTGTTGTAATGTTGTTTTTTTGATTACTTTTTAGGTAACTTCATTTTTTTGGGTTAATTTGAAGGAATTTTTATTTTTATTATTTTTTTTTTATTCAGGAAGGTTTGGTACAAATTGAATTCTGTACCTCGCGACTGTAACATCCCCACGCAAACATACCCTAGTTAATTTATGCCCTCCCATCGACGTCGCCTCCCGAAAACCAAACCGAACCCCCCTTTTGAAAATTCCCTCAAACACTCTGAAATATGCACCGAGTTCAATGGACTGTTTCGAAACGTTGATTTTTAACCCCTCGGGTTGCTAATCGAGTCCAATTTGGTTCCTGGTATTTGCACTCCTACAACAGTTTCGATCGATTCGTTATCTGACCGAGTTCCGATAAAAATATGTTTCGTGTGTTACGATAGAAAAATTTAGTGGTCGAACTTGAGTACTTTTGTAGAATTTAAATCGTTTCGAGGGTAATTTTTCAATTTCCCGCGGCTATTCCGTTGGTATTAGGCCGCCTCATTTGCCGCGGGGGTGTCGTAACTGCGTCTTAAATCTTGCAGGCGAACCGGTTAAATCATTCGGGTAGCGCCATTTTGGCCATTTAAAAGCGGGCGGTGTTTTAATTCCGAACGAGCCGAGGTGTCGCTTTTACGCCATCGTCCATCTGTTAGATTAAAGCTCGGCGCCAAACCGCTTGCGAATCGCATGTTCTGCGGCAATTCAGACTTCCCCTGGATACTTGACGGCCGAGAGCTTTCTAACGACTTTATTAATGGCTCACCGACACCCAGTTTTCCCCAGGTTCAAATAAAAACAAATCGCACTCAAAACAAACAACAACTATTCTCAATTTTTTCCCAATTTTGCACCAATTTTTTTTTAGCTTCAATTAAAAATCTCGTTAAGAGGTACGTATTTTAATGATTTGAGGATTCGCCCGAGATATATTTGCGCGAAAAGATTGATTACACGCGGTTCTTGTTCGAACAGCTGTTGAAAGGAGCAACAACGGCGAGGCAACTTCGGCGATCCATCGTGCAAACATTTGCCTTTGTACCGAGAGCATTGAAACAAGCTGTTCTGGTAAACAGCGAGGCTTCGAGAAACGCTGCAGGCGGCGGCAACATTGTGCTGAGACGCCCGCCGTCCGCTCAAAAGTTTCAACACCCAATAATGACTTCAAGAAAGGAATATATATGTAAATGTCTCCTGGTTGGCGAGAACGCCCCGCAGAGAAGAAGAACGTTTTAATCGGAAACGAGCCTGCGGCGCCCCCAAACAAATAATCCAAAAATGAAAAGAACTTCACCACCTGATGCGAAAATTACTCTATATAAGTATTATCATAGAGAGTGTATCGCAAATATCACGTAAAGGTAGGAATTACAACGGCTTTTATAAAAGCAACGAGCTTTATTTGCATAATTTGATTTTAACGGGGTAATGGACGCTGTGGAGAGGATATAAAGTTACCGAATGAGTACGAAAAAACTCAGATAATCGATATTTTTTGTATATTTTTTCATTTCATTAAGTTGCGTTGGATGTAAGAGGTGCCCTAAAATATAATAACTTTGTGAATTAGTGCTGACTAATCTCAAAGATTTCGTTATCTAGTTTATCCAGATCTTGTTGATCTAATCGAAAGGATAGAAAGAATTTGTGCTGAGATTCTCGCAATTTGAGGAAGAATCAGGAAGGATCTTGATAATGTTCAATGTGATGCCGTTTGTAAATAAGATGTACGTGGTGACGAAGAACTTCTCAACTTGTGGGAGCGAAGATAAACCCAACCCAACACTTTTTGCAGAGATTACTATGTTGTTTCTCCTTCCTATCAACACTGAGTGAACAAAGTTTGTTGTTTAGTATGTCAAATTTAAAAAGTTTGATTTTTAAAAAGTTTTTGACAAATTCAAAAACTAATTAAGATATTGAAATGAAATAAAGACCATGTTGTAGGAAATTTAATCAAGTTTGAGTATACCAAAAATATTCCTTTCGTTACTATAGATCCTGATGTTGCGATTTTTAATTTCCTTCACATACTTATTGAATTTATTACTTATTTATTAATTTATTTATTAATTTATTACGAATTTATTACTTTATTACATACTTATTGTTGGGTTGGGTTGATAATATTATAATTCAAAATATTATATCTCAAAAACTAGATGATGCATCGAAATGAAATAAATAATATTTTAAAGCAAATTTAATCAGGATTTGTCGTGATAAAAGTCAATTCTTCATTTCCAAAAATTTCATCGTTACAAACGGTTTAATTCACCACTGCATCTTTATTTAGAACATGTTATGTTTATTACTATCAAATTTAAAAAGTTGTATCTCAAAAACTAATTGAGATATTAAGATGAAATAAAGATCATTTTGTAGCAAATTTAATCAAGTTTTGGTATACTAAAAATAAATCTTTTGTTATTATAGATCTCGATGTTGCAATTTTTTGATTTTCTCCACATACTTATTGAGGTTGGGTTGATAATATTATAATTTAAAATATCATACCTCAAAAACTAGGTGGTTCATCGAAATGGAATAAATCATATTTTAAAGCAAATTTAATCAGGATTTATCGTGATTAAGATCATTTCTTCATTTCTAAAATTTTCGTCATTACAAACGTTTTAATTCACCTACGCATCTTCATTTAGAACAAGTTACGTTTGTTAACGTTAAATTTAAAAAGTCGTATCTCAAAAACTAATTGAGATATTAAGATGAAATAAAGATCATTTTGTAGCAAATTTAATCAAGTTTTGGTATATTAAAAATAATTCTTTTGTTATTATAGATCTCGATGTTGCGATTTTTTGATTTTCTCCACATACTTATTGAGGTTGGGTTGATAATATTATAATTCAAAATATCATATCTCAAAAACTAGGTGGTGCATTGTAATAAAATAAATAATATTCTAAAGCAATTTTTACCAGGATTTATCGTGATTAAGACCATTTCTTCATTTCTAAAATTTTCGTCATTACAAACGTTTTAATTCACCTACGCATCTTCATTTAGAACAAGTTACGTTTGTTAACGTTAAATTTAAAAAGTCGTATCTCAAAAACTAATTGAGATATTAAGATGAAATAAAGATCATTTTGTAGCAAATTTAATCAAGTTTTGGTATACTAAAAATAATTCTTTGGTTATTATAGATCTCGATGTTGCGATTTTTTGATTTTCTCCACATACTTATTGAGGTTGGGTTGATAATATTATAAGTCAAAATATCATATCTCAAAAACTAGGTGGTGCATTGTAATAAAATAAATAATATTCTAAAGTAAATTTTATCAGGATTTATCGTGATTAAGATCATTTCTTCATTTCTAAAATTTTCGTCATCACAAACGTTTTAATTCACCTACGCATCTTCATTTAGAACAAGTTACGTTTGTTAACGTTAAATTTAAAAAGTCGTATCTCAAAAACTAATTGAGATATTAAGATGAAATAAAGATCATTTTGTAGCAAATTTAATCAAGTTTTGGTATACTAAAAATAATTCTTTTGTTATTATAGATCTCGATGTTGCGATTTTTTGATTTTCTCCACATACTTATTGAGGTTGGGTTGATAATATTATAATTTAAAATATCATACCTCAAAAACTAGGTGGTTCATCGAAATGGAATAAATCATATTTTAAAGCAAATTTAATCAGGATTTATCGTGATAAATATCATTTCTTCATTTCCAAAATTTTCGTCATTACAAACGTTTTAATTCACCTACGCATCTTCATTTAGAACAAGTTACGTTTATTAACGTTAAATTTAAAAAGTCGTATCTCAAAAACTAATTGAGATATTAAGATGAAATAAAGATCATTTTGTAGCAAATTTAATCAAGTTTTGGTATACTAAAAATAATTCTTTGGTTATTATAGATCTCGATGTTGCGATTTTTTGATTTTCTCCACATACTTATTGAGGTTGGGTTGATAATATTATAATTTAAAATATCATACCTCAAAAACTAGGTGGTTCATCGAAATGGAATAAATCATATTTTAAAGCAAATTTAATCAGGATTTATCGTGATTAAGATCATTTCTTCATTTCTAAAATTTTCGTCATTACAAACGTTTTAATTCACCTACGCATCTTCATTTAGAACAAGTTACGTTTGTTAACGTTAAATTTAAAAAGTCGTATCTCAAAAACTAATTGAGATATTAAGATGAAATAAAGATCATTTTGTAGCAAATTTAATCAAGTTTTGGTATACTAAAAATAATTCTTTGGTTATTATAGATCTCGATGTTGCGATTTTTTGATTTTCTCCACATACTTATTGAGGTTGGGTTGATAATATTATAATTTAAAATATCATACCTCAAAAACTAGGTGGTTCATCGAAATGGAATAAATCATATTTTAAAGCAAATTTAATCAGGATTTATCGTGATTAAGATCATTTCTTCATTTCTAAAATTTTCGTCATTACAAACGTTTTAATTCACCCACGCTTCTTCATTTAGAACAAGTTACGTTTATTAACGTTAAATTTAAAAAGTCGTATCTCAAAAACTAATTGAGATATTAAGATGAAATAAAGATCATTTTATAGCAAATTTAATCAAGTTTTGGTATACTAAAAATAATTCTTTTGTTATTATAGATCTTGATGTTGTTATTTTTTGATTTTCTCCACATACTTATTTAGGTTAGGTTGATAATATTATAATTCAAAATATCATATCTCAAAAACTATTCGGTGCATCGAAATGAAATTAATCATATTTTAAAGCAAATTTAATCAGGATTTATCGCCATAAATATCATTTCTTCATTTCCAAAATTTTCGTCGTTACGAACGTTTTTATTCACCATGACATCTTTACTTAGAACATGTTATGTTTATTAACATCAAACTTAAAAAGTCGTATCTCAAAAACTAATTGAGATATTAAGATGAAATAAAGAACATTTTATAGGAAATTTAATCAAGTTTTGGTATACTAAAAATATTTCTTTTGTCACTATAGATCTAGATGTTGCGATTTTTTGATTTTCTCCACATACTTATTGAGGTTAGGCTGATAATATTATAATTCAAAATATCATATCTCAAAAACTAGGCGGTGCATCGAAATGAAATAAATCATATTTTAAAGCAAATTTAATCAGGATTTATCGTGATAAATATGATTTCTTCATTTCCAAAATTTTTGGCGTTACAAACGTTTTAATTCACCATTACATCTTTACTTAGAACATATTATATTTATTAACGTAAATTTTAAAATGTTGTATCTCAAAAACTAATTGAGATATTAAGATGAAATAAAAATCATTTTATAGAAAATTTAATCAAGTTTTGGTACACTAAAAATAATTCTTTGGTTATTATAGACCTCGATGTTGCTATTTTTTGATTTTCTCCACATACTTATTGATGTTGCGTTGTTAATATTATAATTCAAAATATCATATCTCAAAAACTAGGTGGTGCATCGAAATGAAATAAATCACATTTTAAAGCAAATTTAATCAGGATTTATCGGGATAAATATCATTTCTTCAGTTCCAAAATTTTCGTCGTTACAAACGTTTTAATTCACCATTACATCTTTACTTAGAACATGTTATGTTTATTAACATCAAATTTAAAAGGTCGTATCTCAAAAATTAATTGAGATATTAAGATGAAATAAAGACCATTTTATAGCAAATTTAATCAAGTTTTAGTTTCCCAAAAATATTTTTTTTTATTATTATAAATCTCAATGTTGCGATTTCTTAATTTCCTCTTCATAGTTATTGATGTTGTTATAATTTAGTATATCATATCTCAAGAACTAGGCGATGCATCTTAACGAAGTAAAAAAAATTTTAAAGCAAATTTATTAAGTATTTACCGTAATAGACATCAGTTCTTCACATCCAAAAATTTTGTCGTTATAATCGTTTTTATTCACTTTTGCAACTTCACTTATAACAGGTTCTATTGTATAATAGGTATAATTCTAGATATCATATCGCAAGACCTGAGCAGTGCATCGTAATGTATTAAAAATCATTTTAAAGAAAATTTAATTGGTATTTATGGTAATAAAAATTATTTCTTCATATCGAAAACTTTCGTCGTCATAAACATTTTAATTCATCACTGCATCTTCACATACAATAGGGTACGTTTATTACCAGTTATCTTTATTAATGTCAAGTTTAAGAAATCATATCTCCGAAAGTAATTGAGATATTTAGATATCATACGCACCATTTTGAAGGAAATTTAATCAAGTCTTGTTGTACCAAATAAAATTCTTTGGAGTTAAGTTGGACTGGATTGAGATTGCAATTAGGTTGAATTGGATTGCGTTTTTTTAAACATTTACTTGAAATGGCGGTGAAGAGCTTAATGAAAAGTGTTATATTGATGATATATTGATGAAAATGGAATGGGTAAAGGCTTTTAGAAGATGTGCAGCCCAGGTATTCAAGAGATATTGCACGAAAGAAAAAATCAACCCAACTCGTCCCAAATCGAGAATACTTTACTGCAATTAATATTGAATCGAGAATAATTATTAAACATTAACATAAAATGACGATAATTTTCGAAAATATTTCAAATCGGAGCATGAAAATCCAGAAATTATTTGATTGAAAAGAGATTAATAATCCATACAAATAAAATAAGTAATCGTTGACTGCGCATTTATTAATTTATCACAAAATCGGATTTATTTTGGCGATTATTAAATTCGAACAATTGGATTATTTTTGTTTCATTGAAATTGCAATTTTAATTAATAAATTTCATCAAGCAACTTTCCGTATTTAACAAATTATTAAATAGGGCTCCGTTCAATTTTGAATATAATTACAGCAGTTTTAAATGGAAATGGTTCGTTGCGGTTTTAGCCATTTCTGCCCCGAAATCAAAACCCCTCGAAAGCTTTAATTAGCTAATTTGATTAAATCGTTTTTTTTTGGTTCCGCGTAGGTACACTTATTTTATTTAAATTAATATATTTCCATTCAAATTATTTTCATAACTTTGTTATTATACCACATTAATTCCATTGGTTATACGGATGCTATTAAAACCGGAACAAAATTGCTTTTACATTTAATTGTTCGGTTCGATTGAAAATGCTATTTCAGCAGTATTAATAAACAAATTACCTTACACTGTATTACATATTTCACTACACAATCCAATTTTCGTTTAAATATTATATTAAATGTTTAACACAATTATTATTATTATATTTAGTTGAGTTAAAATTTTTTTTGGGTATAATTGTATCAATTTAGATCGTTTTGTTTTATAAAATTGAATTGAATGCTATTTAATCATTAATTACAATAATTAATTCGAAAACTAATCCGTTTAGTGTGCGTCCAGCGAATTAATCAAGTTTTGGTACACTAAAAATAATTCTTTCGTTATTATAGATCTCGATGTTGCTATTTTTTGATTTTCTCCACATACTTATTGAGGTTAGATAGATAATATTATAATTCAAAATATCATATCTCAAAAACTAAGCGGTGCATCGAAATGAAATAAATCTTATTTTAAAGCAAATTTAATCAGGATTTATCGTGATAAATATCATTTCTTCATTTCCAAAATTTTCGTCGTTACAAACGTTTTTATTCACCATGACATCTTTACTTAGAACATATTATGTTTATTAACATAAAATTTAAGATGTCGTATCTCAAAAACTAATTGAGATATTAAGATGAAATAAAGATCATTTTATAGGAAATTTAATCAAGTTTTGGTACACTAAAAATAATTCTTTCGTTATTATAGATCTCGATGTTGCTATTTTTTGATTTTCTCTACATACTTATTGTTGGGTTGGGTTGATAATATTGTAATTCAAAATATTATATCTCAAAAACTAGGTGGTGCATCGAAATGAAATAAATCATATCTTAAAGCAAATTTAATCAGGATTTATCGTGATAAATATCATTTCATCATTTCCAAAATTTTTGTCGTTACAAACGTTTTAATTCACCATTACATCTTTACTTAGAACATATTATGTTTATTAACATAAAATTTAAGATGTCGTATCTCAAAAACTAATTGAGATATTAAGATGAAATAAAGATCATTTTATAGGAAATTTAATCAAGTTTTGGTACACTAAAAATAATTCTTTCGTTACTATAGATCTTGATGTTGTTATTTTTTGATTTTCTCCACATACTTATTTAGATTAGGTTGATAATATTATAATTCAAAATATCATATCTCAAAAACTAGGCGGTGCATCGAAATGAAATAAATCATATTTTAAAGCAAACTTAATCAGGATTTATCGCGATAAATATCATTTCTTCATTTCCAAAATTTTTGTCGTTACAAACGTTTTAATTCACCATTACATCTTTACTTAGAACATATTATGTTTATTAACATAAAATGTCGTATCTGAAAAACTAATTGAGATATTAAGATGAAATAAAGATCATTTTATAGGAAATTTAATAAAGTTTTGGTACACTAAAAATAATTCTTTCGTTACTATAGATCTCGATGTTGCTATTTTTTGATTTTCTCCACATACTTATTGAGGTTAGGTTGATAATATTATAATTCAAAATATCATATCTCAAAAACTAGGCGGTGCATCGAAATGAAATAAATCATATTTTAAAGCAAATTTAATCAGGATTTACCGTGATAAATATCATTTCTTCATTTCCAAAATTTTTGTCGTTACAAACGTTTTAATTCACCATTACATCTTTACTTAGAACATATTATGTTTATTAACATAAAATGTCGTATCTGAAAAACTAATTGAGATATTAAGATGAAATAAAGATCATTTTATAGGAAATTTAATAAAGTTTTGGTACACTAAAAATAATTCTTTCGTTACTATAGATCTCGATGTTGCTATTTTTTGATTTTCTCCACATACTTATTGAGGTTAGGTTGATAATATTATAATTCAAAATATCATATCTCAAAAACTAGGCGGTGCATCGAAATGAAATAAATCATATTTTAAAGCAAATTTAATCAGGATTTACCGTGATAAATATCATTTCTTCATTTCCAAAATTTTTGTCGTTACAAACGTTTTAATTCACCATTACATCTTTACTTAGAACATATTATGTTTATTAACATAAAATGTCGTATCTGAAAAACTAATTGAGATATTAAGATGAAATAAAGATCATTTTATAGGAAATTTAATAAAGTTTTGGTACACTAAAAATAATTCTTTCGTTACTATAAATCTCGATGTTGCTATTTTTTGATTTTCTCCCTATACTTATTGAGGTTAGGTTGATGATATTATAATTCAAAATATCATATCTCAAAAACTAGGTGGTGCATCGAAATGAAATAAATCATATTTTAAAGCAAATTTAATCAGGATTTACCGTGATAAATATCATTTCTTCATTTCCAAAATTTTTGTCGTTACAAACGTTTTAATTCACCATTACATCTTTACTTAGAACATGTTATGTTTATTAACATCAAATTTAAAATGTCGTATCTCAAAAACTAATTGAGATATTGAGATGAAATAAAGATCATTTTATAGGAAATTTAATCAAGTTTTGGTACACTAAAAATAATTCTTTCGTTACTATAGATCTCGATGTTGCTATTTTTTGATTTTCTCCACATACTTATTGAGGTTGGGTTGATGATATAATTCAACATATCATATCTCAAAAACTAGGCTGTGCATCGGAATGAAATAAATCATATTTTAAAGCAAATTTAATCAGGATTTATCGCGATAAATATCATTTCGTCATTTCCAAAATTTTCGTAGTTACAAACGTTTTTATTCACCATGACATCTTTACTTAGAACATATTATGTTTATTAACATAAAATTTAGAATGTCGTATCTCAAAAACTAATTGAGATATTAAGATGAAATAAAGATCATTTTATAGGAAATTTAATCAAGTTTTGGTACACTAAAAATAATTCTTTCGTTACTATAGATCTCGTTGTTGCTATTTTTTGATTTTCTCCACATACTTATTGAGGTTAGGTTGATAATATTATAATTCAAAATATCATATCTCAAAAACTAGGCGGTGCATCGAAATGAAATAAATCACATTTTAAAGCAAATTTAATCAGGATTTATCTCGATAAATATCATTTCTTCATTTCCAAAATTGTTGTCGTTACAAACGTTTTAATTCACCATGACATCTTTGCTTAGAACATATTATGTTTATTAACATAAAATGTCGTATCTGAAAAACTAATTGAGATATTAAGATGAAATAAAGATCATTTTATAGGAAATTTAATCAAGTTTTGGTACACTAAAAATAATTCTTTCGTTACTATAGATCTCGATGTTGCTATTTTTTGATTTTCTCCACATACTTATTTAGGTTAGGTTGATAATATTATAATTCAAAATATCATATCTCAAAAACTAGGCGGTGCATCGAAATGAAATAAATCATATTTTAAAGCAAATTTAATCAGGATTTACCGTGATAAATATCATTTCTTCATTTCCAAAATTTTTGTCGTTACAAACGTTTTAATTCACCATTACATCTTTACTTAGAACATATTATGTTTGTTAACATAAAATTTAAAATATCGTATCTCAAAAACTAATTGAGATATTAAGATGAAATAAAGATCATTTTATAGGAAATTTAATCAAGTTTTGGTACACTAAAAATAATTCTTTCGTTACTATAGATCTCGTTGTTGCTATTTTTTGATTTTCTCCACATACTTAATGAGGTTAGGTTGATAATATTATAATTCAAAATATCATATCTCAAAAACTAGGCGGTGCATCGAAATGAAATAAATCACATTTTAAAGCAAATTTAATCAGGATTTATCTCGATAAATATCATTTCTTCATTTCCAAAATTGTTGTCGTTACAAACGTTTTAATTCACCATGACATCTTTGCTTAGAACATATTATGTTTATTAACATAAAATTTAAAAAGTCGTATCTCAAAAACTAATTGAGATATTAAGATGAAATAAAGATCATTTTATAGGAAATTTAATCAAGTTTTGGTACACTAAAAATAATTCTTTCGTTATTATAGATCTCGATGTTGCTATTTTTTGATTTTCTCTACATACTTATTGTTGGGTTGGGTTGATAATATTGTAATTCAAAATATTATATCTCAAAAACTAGGTGGTGCATCGAAATGAAATAAATCATATCTTAAAGCAAATTTAATCAGGATTTATCGTGATAAATATCATTTCATCATTTCCAAAATTTTTGTCGTTACAAACGTTTTAATTCACCATTACATCTTTAGTTAGAACATATTATGTTTATTAACATAAAATTAAAGATGTCGTATCTCAAAAACTAATTGAGATATTAAGATGAAATAAAGATCATTTTATAGGAAATTTAATCAAGTTTTGGTACACTAAAAATAATTCTTTCGTTACTATAGATCTTGATGTTGTTATTTTTTGATTTTCTCCACATACTTATTTAGATTAGGTTGATAATATTATAATTCAAAATATCATATCTCAAAAACTAGGCGGTGCATCGAAATGAAATAAATCATATTTTAAAGCAAACTTAATCAGGATTTATCGCGATAAATATCATTTCTTCATTTCCAAAATTTTTGTCGTTACAAACGTTTTAATTCACCATTACATCTTTACTTAGAACATATTATGTTTATTAACATAAAATGTCGTATCTGAAAAACTAATTGAGATATTAAGATGAAATAAAGATCATTTTATAGGAAATTTAATAAAGTTTTGGTACACTAAAAATAATTCTTTCGTTACTATAGATCTCGATGTTGCTATTTTTTGATTTTCTCCACATACTTATTGAGGTTAGGTTGATAATATTATAATTCAAAATATCATATCTCAAAAACTAGGCGGTGCATCGAAATGAAATAAATCATATTTTAAAGCAAATTTAATCAGGATTTACCGTGATAAATATCATTTCTTCATTTCCAAAATTTTTGTCGTTACAAACGTTTTAATTCACCATTACATCTTTACTTAGAACATATTATGTTTATTAACATAAAATGTCGTATCTGAAAAACTAATTGAGATATTAAGATGAAATAAAGATCATTTTATAGGAAATTTAATAAAGTTTTGGTACACTAAAAATAATTCTTTCGTTACTATAGATCTCGATGTTGCTATTTTTTGATTTTCTCCACATACTTATTGAGGTTAGGTTGATAATATTATAATTCAAAATATCATATCTCAAAAACTAGGCGGTGCATCGAAATGAAATAAATCATATTTTAAAGCAAATTTAATCAGGATTTACCGTGATAAATATCATTTCTTCATTTCCAAAATTTTTGTCGTTACAAACGTTTTAATTCACCATTACATCTTTACTTAGAACATATTATGTTTGTTAACATAAAATTTAAAATGTCGTATCTCAAAAACTAATTGAGATATTAAGATGAAATAAAGATCATTTTATAGGAAATTTAATCAAGTTTTGGTACACTAAAAATAATTCTTTCGTTACTATAGATCTCGTTGTTGCTATTTTTTGATTTTCTCCACATACTTAATGAGGTTAGGTTGATAATATTATAATTCAAAATATCATACCTCAAAAACTAGGCGGTGAATCGAAATGAAATAAATCACATTTTAAAGCAAATTTAATCAGGATTTACCGTGATAAATATCATTTCTTCATTTCCAAAATTTTTGTCGTTACAAACGTTTTAATTCACCATTACATCTTTACTTAGAACATATTATGTTTATTAACATAAAATTTAAAATGTCGTATCTCAAAAACTAATTGAGATATTAAGATGAAATAAAGATCATTTTATAGGAAATTTAATCAAGTTTTGGTACACTAAAAATATTTCTTTTGTCACTATAGGTCTAGATGTTGCGATTTTTTGATTTTCTCCACATACTAATTGAGGTTAGGTTGATAATATTATAATTCAAAATATCATATCTCAAAAACTAGGCGGTGCATCGAAATGAAATAAATCATATTTTAAAGCAAATTTAATCAGGATTTATCGTGATAAATATCATTTCTTCATTTCCAAAATTTTCGTCGTTACGAACGTTTTTATTCACCATGACATCTTTACTTAGAACAAGTTATGTTTATTAACATAAAATTTAGAATGTCGTATCTCAAAAACTAATTGAGATATTAAGATGAAATAAAGATTATTTTATAGGAAATTTAATCAAGTTTTGGTACACTAAAAATAATTCTTTCGTTACTATAGATCTCGATGTTGCTATTTTTTGATTTTCTCCACATACTTATTGAGGTTAGATTGATAATATTATAATTCAAGATATCATATCTCAAAAACTAGGCTGTGCATCGGAATGAAATAAATCTTATTTTAAAGCAAATTTAATCAGGATTTATCGCGATAAATATCATTTCTTCATTTCCAAAATTTTTGTTGTTACAAACTTTTTTATTCACCATGACATCTTTACTTAGAACATGTTATGTTTATTAACATCAAATTTAAAATGTCGTATCTCAAAAACTAATTGAGATATTAAGATGAAATAAAGATCATTTTATAGGAAATTTAATCAATTTTTGGTACACTAAAAATAATTCTTTCGTTACTATAGATCTTGATGTTGTTATTTTTTGATTTTCTCCACATACTTATTTAGGTTAGGTTGATAATATTATAATTCAAAATATCATATCTCAAAAACTAGGCGGTGCATCGAAATGAAATAAATCATATTTTAAAGCAAATTTAATCAGGATTTATCGCCATAAATATCATTTCTTCATTTCCAAAATTTTCGTCGTTACGAACGTTTTAATTCACCATGACATCTTTACTTAGAACATATTATGTTTATTAACATAAAATTTAGAATGTCGTATCTCAAAAACTAATTGAGATATTAAGATGAAATAAAGATCATTTTATAGGAAATTTAATCAAGTTTTGGTACGCTAAAAATAATTCTTTCGTTACTATAGATCTCGATGTTGCTATTTTTTGATTTTCTCCACATACTTATTGAGGTTAAGTTGATAATATTATAATTCAAAATATCATACCTCAAAAACTAGGCGGTGAATCGAAATGAAATAAATCACATTTTAAAGCAAATTTAATCAGGATTTATCGCGGTAAATATCATTTCTTCATTTCCAAAATTTTTGTCGTTACAAACGTTTTAATTCACCACTACATCTTTATTTAGAACATGTTATGTTTATTATTATCAAATTTAAAAAGTTGTATCTCAAAAACTAATTGAGAAATTAAGATGAAATAAAGATCATTTTATAGCAAATTTAATCAAGTTTTGGTATACTAAAAATAATCCTTTGGTTATTATAGATCTCGATGTTGCTATTTTTTGATTTTCTCCACTTACTTATTAAGGTTAAGTTGATTACATTATAATTCAAAATATCATATCTCAAAAATTAGGCGGTGCATCGAAATGAAATAAATCACATTTTAAAGCAAATTTAATCAGGATTTATCGCGATAAATATCATTTCTTCATTTCCAACATTTTTGTCGTTACAAACGTTTTAATTCACCATTACATCTTTACTTAGAACATATTATATTTGTTAACATAAAATTTAAAATGTCGTATCTCAAAAACTAATTGAGATATTAAGATGAAATAAAGATCATTTTATAGGAAATTTAATCAAGTTTTGGTACACTAAAAATAATTCTTTCGTTACTATAGATCTCGATGTTGCTATTTTTTGATTTTTTCCACATACTTATTTAGGTTAGGTTGATAATATTATAATTCAAAATATCATATCTCAAAAACTATGTGGTGCATCGAAATGAAATAAATCATATTTTAAAGCAAATTTAATCAGGATTTATCGCGATAAATATCATTTCTTCATTTCCAAAAGTTTCGTCGTTACAAACGTTTTAATTCACCATTACATCTTTACTTAGAACATATTATGTTTGTTAACATAAAATTTAAAATGTCGTATCTCAAAAACTAATTGAGATATTAAGATGAAATAAAGATCATTTTATAGGAAATTTAATCAAGTTTTGGTACACTAAAAATAATTCTTTCGTTATTATAGATCTCGATGTTGCTATTTTTTGATTTTCTCCACATACTTATTGAGGTTAAGTTGATAATATTATAATTCAAAATATCATATCTCAAAAACTAGGCGGTGCATCGAAATGAAATAAATCATATTTTAAAGCAAATTTAATCAGGATTTATCGCGATAAATATCATTTCATCATTTCCAAAATTTTCGTCGTTACAAACGTTTTTATTCACCATGACATCTTTACTTAGAACATATTTTGTTTATTAACATAAAATTTAAAATGTCGTATCTCAAAAACTAATTGAGATATTAAGATGAAATAAAGATCATTTTATAGGAAATTTAATCAAGTTTTGGTACACTAAAAATATTTCTTTTGTCACTATAGATCTAGATGTTGTTATTTTTTGATTTTCTCCACATACTTATTTAGGTTAGGTTGATAATATTATAGTTCAAAATATCATATCTCAAAAACTAGGCGGTGCATCGAAATGAAATAAATCATAGCTTAAAGCAAATTTAATCAGGATTTATCGTGATAAATATCATTTCTTCATTTCCAAAATTTTCGTCGTTACAAACGTTTTTATTCACCATGACATCTTTACTTAGAACATATTATGTTTATTAACATAAAATTTAAAATGTCGTATCTCAAAAACTAATTGAGATATTAAGATGAAATAATGATCATTTTATAGGAAATTTAATCAGTTTTTGGTACACTAAAAATAATTCTTTCATTACTATAGATCTCGGTGTTGCTATTTTTTGATTTTCTCCACATACTTAATGAGGTTAGGTTGATAATATAATTCAAAATATCATATCTCAAAAACTAGGCGGTGCATCGAAATGAAATAAATCATATTTTAAAGTAAATTTAATCAGGATTTATCGCGATAAATATCATTTCTTCATTTCCAAAATTTTCGTCGTTACAAACGTTTTTATTCACCATGACATCTTTACTTAGAACATATTATGTTTATTAACATAAAATTTAAAATGTCGTATCTCAAAAACTAATTGAGATATTAAGATGAAATGAAGATCATTTTATAGGAAATTTAATCAAGTTTTGGTACACTAAAAATAATTCTTTCGTTACTATAGATCTCGATGTTGCTATTTTTTGATTTTCTCCACATACTTATTTAGGTTAGGTTGATAATATTATAATTCAAAATATCATATCTCAAAAACTAGGCGGTGCATCGAAATGAAATAAATCTTATTTTAAAGCAAATTTAATCAGGATTTATCGCGATAAATATCATTTCTTCATTTCCAAAATTTTTGTTGTTACAAACTTTTTTATTCACCATGACATCTTTACTTAGAACATGTTATGTTTATTAACATCAAATTTAAAATGTCGTATCTCAAAAACTAATTGAGATATTAAGATGAAATAAAGATCATTTTATAGGAAATTTAATCAATTTTTGGTACACTAAAAATAATTCTTTCGTTACTATAGATCTTGATGTTGTTATTTTTTGATTTTCTCCACATACTTATTTAGGTTAGGTTGATAATATTATAATTCAAAATATCATATCTCAAAAACTAGGCGGTGCATCGAAATGAAATAAATCATATTTTAAAGCAAATTTAATCAGGATTTATCGTAATAAATATCATTTCTTCATTTCCAAACTTTTTGTCGTTACAAACGTTTTAATTCACCATTACATCTTTACTTAGAACATGTTATGTTTATTAACATAAAATTTAAAATGTCGTATCTCAAAAACTAATTGAGATATTAAGATGAAATAAAGATCATTTTATAGGAAATTGAATCAAGTTTTGGTACACCAAAAATAATTCTTTCGTTACTATAGATCTCGATGTTGCTATTTTTTGATTTTCTCCACATACTTATTAAGGTTAGGTTGATAATATTATAATTCAAAATATCATATCTCAAAAACTAGGCGGTGCATCGAAATGAAATAAATCACATTTTAAAGCAAATTTAATCAGGATTTATCGCGATAAATATCATTTCTTCATTTCCAAAATTTTTATCGTTACAAACGTTTTAATTCACCATTACATCTTTACTTAGAACATATTATGTTTATTAACATAAAATTTAAAATGTCGTATCTCAAAAACTAATTGAGATATTAAGATGAAATGAAGATCAATTTATAAGAAATTTAATCAAGTTTTGGTACACTAAAAATATTTCTTTTGTCACTATAGATCTTGATGTTGTTATTTTTTGATTTTCTCCACATACTTATTAAGGTTAGGTTGATAATATTATAATTCAAAATATCATATCTCAAAAACTAGGCGGTGCATCGAAATGAAATAAATCACATTTTAAAGCAAATTTAATCAGGATTTATCGCGATAAATATCATTTCTTCATTTCCAAAATTTTTGTTGTTACAAACGTTTTAATTCACCATGACATCTTTACTTAGAACATATTATGTTTATTAACATCAAATTTAAAAAGTTGTATCTCAAAAACTAATTGAGATATTAAGATGAAATAAAGACCATTTTATAGCAAATTTAATCAAGTTTTAGTTTCCCAAAAATATTTCTTTCATTATTCTAAATCTCAATGTTACGATTTCTTAATTTCCGCTTCATAGTTATTGATGTTGTTATTATTTAGTATATCATATCTCAAGAACTAGGCGATGCATCTTAACGAAGTAAAAACGTTTTAAAGCAAATTTATTAAGTATTTATCGTAATAGACATCAGTTATTCACTTCCAAAAATTTTACCACTACATCTTCACATATAACAGGGTACGTTTATTACCAGTTATCTTTATTAATGTCAAGTTTAAGAAATCATATCTTCGAAAGTAATTGAGATATTTAGATATCATACGCACCATTTTGAAGGAAATTTAATCAAGTCTTGTTGTACCAAATAAAATTCTTTGGAGTTAAGTTGGACTGGATTGAGATTGTAATTAGGTTGGATTGGATTGCGTTTTTTCTAAACATTTACTTGAAATGGCGGTGAAGAGCTTAATGAAAATTGTTAGATTGATGAAAATGGAATGGGTAAAGGCTTTTAGAAGATGTGCAGCCCAGGTATTCAAGAATATCTCTTCTCACGAAAGAAAAAATCAACCCAACTCGTCCCAAATCGAAAATACTTTATTGCGATTAATATTGAATCGAGAATAATTATTAAACATTAACATAAAATGACGATAATTTTCGAAAATATTTTAAATCAGAGTATGAAGATCCAGAAATTATTTGATTGAAAAGAGATTAATAATCATACAAATATGTTTAACACAATTATTATTATTATATTAAGTTGAGGTAAATTTTTTTTGGGGTATAATTGTATCAATTTAGATCGTTGTTTTATAAAATCGAATTGAATGCTATTTAATCATTAATTACAATAATTAATTCGAAAACTAATCCGTTTAGTGTGCGTCCAGCGAATTGTAATTAATTAACGTGCGGGAAAGCTGCTGGTGCCGCCGTTCGATTTTAATTAATTCCCGCAACAACTTGCCTCTGGATGCCACGTTGCGAAAAATTTCGCCAAATTCGCTATAAACTCGACTCGAAGGGACGTTGGGGCGGTTTTGTTGGGGGAGAGTTTTGTTTTATGACCGAGCCTCGGGGAGAATCATTATCAACTGTTTCATAGCTCATTATGCCGCGGCGACTTAATTGCAACACCACGAGATTGGACTTGTTGGGTTGGGTTGAGTTTGAATGGGGGGACAATAAATTACAAGGAAAGTACTCCGAGTTTTTGAATATTTTATACACTTTTAGATAAAGGGAAATAAATTATTGTAATGTATTGTAACAAATGGGTTAATTAAATGAAATTTATTAGCTTCTTTGTTGATTTTATTTCGTTTTTTTAATCACCTCGTTATCAAAAGTTTAAGAGGGAGGAAAATATTTATGCCCGCAAGGGGACTCGGATTAAAACCAGGGGTGGGTTCGCCCATTAGGGAAAGCGTTTTATGTCCCCGGTCCTCTCTTATCTTGTTGATTTTAACGGAACAATCCCGGGGATAATCTGGAATTACCCGTCGACGACAATTCTCGGGCCGAAGTAAACTTTGCGCGTCCGCGTTAAATTTCGCAAATTAAAAACCTTTCCAACTACATACAACTACATTTTTTTTCTCTTATTTTTTTTATCGTTGTGTTCCGGAGGAGGCGCCGCGCCGCTTTTATGAACCTCAGCACTTGTATTTGCTTTCGGAACGGGAGATAAAAGCTCCGCCAACAATTCCCTCCCTTTTAAGCTTTTTGAATGCATAGTTGTGGCCAGTAGCAAATACTTTCTGTTTCTCTCTCGGTCCCTCATACCCAGACCCCTTTTAAGAATGAATGAATATAGTATGTTTGGCCGGAAGCCAAATATCTATAATAAAAAATAAAAAAAAATGAAGCGCCCCCTTTTCCTATTTCATAATTTATTTGGCGCCCGTTTTCCTAGTTATAAACTTAAAAAATATGCTGGCGATAAACAGAATTGTAAATTTCGTTTAAAAGAAGAGATTTGCATCATTATCTCAAATTAAAAACGAGAATCGCCGAGATAAAACCTCACACGACACTAACTTTTACAACCGTGTAGAAAACGAGTTCCAATTTTCCGCGGATTCTAAAAGGAAATTGGCTAAAACGTCTTGCGTTATATGCAAATTGAAGGCGAAATAAGGGAATTCCCTTTGTATTATGGAAAGTTACCTGAGTCCTTCCGGTTTAGACGCGTTGTTTATTTTAATTACTGCGGGCTATCTGCGACGCCTTTACGCCAACGTCGAAACCCAAGGCTTAACTTGCCTACGAACCTCCAAAGCTCGTCCGTTTTGATTGATGAAAGCTTTCGGCTATGCTCGTTGGAAGCTCGATGGTGTTACTCTGTAAACCTAAACGAGGGCAAATTGGCTAAGCGTCAGGTACATTAGACTGGATTGAATATCCCTCTCTTTCTATTTATTGATTTTTTAAATTAATGACAAACGAATTTTTTTTGTAGATAATGCAATTGCAGTTTTTAGAAGTGCTGGGACAATCTAAAATTATACATCAGTGAATAAAGCGGAAAATTTAGAATCATAAACTTTTGGTTGTATCATATCAGAAAATTATGACTTCTACACAAACTGCTTAAACAAATATGTGATGTATTAAAGCTATATTATTGTTGAATAGAGCAGAAAATTTCTTATAAAGTACATATGATGATAGAGTTCTTTTCATATCATATAAGAAGGTTACAACGCAAATATTTAAATATGATGATTATGGACGGTTCTTACAGCTTTCTGAATGAAACTTTTTACGCATGGAAGTTGTACATTAATGTGATGTACCATTGCATAGAGTGTAAAATTTCCTATTAAACTATATTATCACGAAGTTTTGTATGTATCATATAAGAAAGTTATGACACCGAAACCTTTACACACTGTCATCATACGCTGTTTTTGCAATTTTTTGAAAAACCCTTTGTAACAAAGATGCTATCTATTAAAGCTATATACCATTAAATATAGTGGAAAATTTCTTATCAATTCTATATGATCACAGAGTTTTTTCTATATCATATAAGTTGGTTACGACATCGTAAATCTTTACGAATAATAATTATGGATGATGATGGTAGCTTTTTGAAGGAAACTTTTTTAAGCATGCAAGCTATACACTAAAGTAATATACCATAATGTGCAAAATTTCATACAAAATTATATTATCATAGAGTTTTGTTCATAACATATAAGAAAGTTATGACACAGAAATTTTTACATAGTCATTGAATGCTCTTTTTGCAATTTTTTGAGAAATCTTTTATGACAAAGATGGCATCTATTAAAGCTATATACCATTAAATAGAGTGGAAAATCTCTTATCAATTCTATATGATGATAGAATTTTTTCTATATCAAATAAGTTGGTTACGACGCCATAAATCTGTACGTATAATAATTATGGACGATTCTGGCAACTTTTTGAACGAATCTTTTTTTAAGCATGCAAGCTATACTCTAAAATAATATACCATAAAGTGCAAAATTTCCTACAAAATTATATTATCATGGAGTTTTGTTCATATCATATAAGAAAGTTATGATACCGAAATTTTTACAAATACAGTCATTTAACGCTCTTTTTTGCAACATTTTGAGAAATCTTTTGTAACAAAGATGCCATTTATTAAATCTGTGTACCATTGAATACACCGGAAAATTTATTATGAATTCTATACGATCATAGAGTTTTTTCTATATCATATAAGTTAGTTACGATGCCGAAAATCTTTACGTATAATCATTATGGACGATTCTGGCCGCTTTTTTAAGAAACTTTTTAAGTATGCAAGCTATACACTAACGTAACATACCATTGTATAGAATGCAAAATTTCCTACAAGAATATATTATCATGGAGTTTTGTTCACATCATATAAGAAAGTTATGACACCGAAATTTTTTTATACAGTCATTATACGCTATTTTTGTAATTTTTTCGAGAAATCTTTTGTAACAAGCATGGAATCTGTTAAAACTATATATCATTGAATAGACCGGAAATTTTCTTATAAATTCTATATGATCATAAGGTCTATTTTTGGTTACGACGCCCTAAATCTTTAAGTCGAATAAATATGGACTACTCTGGCAGCTTTTTGGAGGAAACTTTTTAAGCATGCAAGCTATGTACTAAAGTAACATACCATTGTATAGAATGCAAAATTTCCTACAAGAATATATTATTATGGAGTTTTGTTCACATCATACAAGAAAGTTATGACACCAAAATTTTTTCATACAGTCATTATGCGCTATTTTTGTAATTTTTTGGGGAAATCTTTTGTAACAAGCATGGAATCTGTTAAAACTATATATCATTGAATAGACCGGAAATTTTCTTATAAATTCTATATGATCATAGGGTTTTTTCTATATGATATAAATTGGTTGCGACGCCGTAAATCTTTAAGTAAGATAAATATGGACTACTCTTTGCAGCCTTTTAGAGGAAACTTTTTAAGTATACAAGCTATACACTAAAGTAATACACCATTCTATAGAGTGCAAAATTTCCTACAAGATTATATTATCACGGTGTTTTGTTCATATCATATAAAAAAGTTATGAGACCGTAAATTTTTACATACAGTCGTTATACGCTGTTTTTGTAATTTTGACGAGAAATCTTTTGTAACAAATATGCCATCTATTAAAGGTATATACCATTAAATAGAGTGGAAAATTTCTTATAAATTCTATATAATCATAGAGTTTTTTCTATATCAAATAAGTTGGTTATGACGCCGTAAATCTTAACGTATAATTATTATGGACAATTCTGGCAGCTTTTTGGAGGAAACTTTTTAAGCATGCAAGCTATACATTAAACTAATATACCATTGTATAGAGAGCAAAATTTCCTAACAGATTATATTATCATGCAGTTTTGTCCATGTCATATAAGAATGTTATAACATCCAAACATTTGCATACAGTCCTTATACGCTGCTTTTCTAAATTTTTTGAGAAATCTTTTGTAATAAAGATGCCATTTATTAAATCTGTGTACCATTGAATACACCGGAAAATTTCTTATGAATTCTATACGACCATAGAGTTTTTTCTATATCATATAAGTTAGTTACGATGCCGAAAATCTTTACGTATAATCATTATGGACGATTCTGGCAGCTTTTTGGAAGAAACTTTTTAAGTATGCAAGCTATACACTAACGTAACATACCATTGTATAGAATGCAAAATTTCCTACAAGAATATATTATCATGGAGTTTTGTTCACATCATAAGAACGTTATGACACTGAAATTTTTTTATACAGCCATTATATGCTATTTTTGCAATTTTTTCGAGAAATCTTTTGTAGCAACCATGGAATCTGTTAAAACTATATATCATTGAATAGACCAGAAATTTTCTTATAAATTCTATATGATCATAGGGTCTTTTCTATATGATATAAATTGGTTGCGACGCCGTAAATCTTTAAGTAAGATAAATATGGACTACTCTGGCAGCTTTTTAGAGGAATCTTTTTAAGTAACAAGCTATACACTAAAGTAATACACCATTCTATAGAGTGCAAAATTTCCTACAAGATTATATTATCACGGTGTTTTGTTCATATCATATAAAAAAGTTATGAGACCGTAAATTTTTACATACAGTCGTTATACGCTGTTTTTGTAATTTTGACGAGAAATCTTTTGTAACAAATATGCCATCTATTAAAGGTATATACCATTAAATAGAGTGGAAAATTTCTTATAAATTCTATATAATCATAGAGTTTTTTCTATATCAAATAAGTTGGTTATGACGCCGTAAATCTTAACGTATAATTATTATGGACAATTCTGGCAGCTTTTTGGAGGAAACTTTTTAAGCATGCAAGCTATACATTAAACTAATATACCATTGTATAGAGAGCAAAATTTCCTAACAGATTATATTATCATGCAGTTTTGTCCATGTCATATAAGAATGTTATAACATCCAAACATTTGCATACAGTCCTTATACGCTGCTTTTCTAAATTTTTTGAGAAATCTTTTGTAACAAAGATGCCATTTATTAAATCTGTGTACCATTGAATACACCGGAAAATTTCTTATGAATTCTATACGATCATAGAGTTTTTTCTATATCATATAAGTTAGTTACGATGCCGAAAATCTTTACGTATAATCATTATGGACGATTCTGGCAGCTTTTTGGAAGAAACTTTTTAAGTATGCAAGCTATACACTAACGTAACATACCATTGTATAGAATGCAAAATTTCCTACAAGAATATATTATCATGGAGTTTTGTTAACATCATATAAGAAAGTTATGACACCGAAATTTTTTTATACAGTCATTATACGCTATTTTTGCAATTTTTTCGAGAAATCTTTTGTAGCAACCATGGAATCTGTTAAAACTATATATCATTGAATAGACCGTAAATTTTCTTATAAATTCTATATGATCATAGGGTCTTTTTTTGGTTACGACGCCCTAAATCTTTAAGTAGAATAAATATGGACTACTCTGGCAGCTTTTTGGAGGAAACTTTTTATGCATGCAAGCTATATACTAAAGTAACATACCATTGTATAGAGTGCAAAATTTACTACAAGAATGTATTATTATGGAGTTTTGTTCACATCATATAAGAAAGTTATGACACCGAAATTTTTTTATACAGTCATTATACGCTATTTTTGCAATTTTTTCGAGAAATCTTTTGTAGCAACCATGGAATCTGTTAAAACTATATATCATTGAACAGACCGGAAATTTTCTTATAAATTCTATATGATCATAGGGTTTTTTCTATATGATATAAATTGGTTGCGACGCCGTAAATCTTTAAGTAAGATAAATATGGACTACTCTGGCTTTTAGAGGAAACTTTTTAAGTATACAAGCTATACACTAAAGTAATACACCATTCTATAGAGTGCAAAATTTCCTACAAGATTATATTATCACGGTGTTTTGTGCATATCATATAAAAAAGTTATGAGACCGTAAATTTTTACATACAGTCGTTATACGCTGTTTTTGTAATTTTGACGAGAAATCTTTTGTAACAAATATGCCATCTATTAAAGCTATATACCATTCAATAGAGTGGAAAATTTCTTATAAATTCTATATAATCATAGAGTTTTTTCTATATCAAATAAGTTGGTTACGACGCCGTAAATCTTAACGTATAATTATTATGGACAATTCTGGCAGCTTTTTGGAGGAAACTTTTTAAGCATGCAAGCTATACATTAAACTAATATACCATTGTATCGAGAGCAAAATTTCCTATAAGATTATATTATCATGTAGTTTTGTCCATGTCATATAAGAATGTTATAACATCCAAACATTTGCATACAGTCCTTATACGCTGCTTTTGTAAAATTTTTGAGAAATCTTTTGTAACAAAGATGCCATCTATTAAAGTTATATACCATTGAATAGAGCGAAAAATTTTGTATAAACTCTATATGATCCTAGAGTATTTTCCATATAATATAGGAAGATTATGACGCCGTAAATATTTACAGATGGTAATTATGGATGATTCTTACAATTTTTTGGAAACAAACTTTTTAAGCATGCAAGCTATGCATTAAAGTGATATACCATTGGATAGAGTACTAAATTTCCTACAAAACTATATGATCATGGAGTTGTATCCATATCATATAAGAATCTTACGGCGTCGAAACTTTTACATACAGTCATTATACGCAGCTTTTGCAATATTTTTGAGAAATCTTTTGCAACAAGCATACCATAAATTAAAACTATGTACCATTGAATAGAGCACAAAATTTCTTATAAATTCTATATGATCATAGAGTTTTTTCCATACCATATAAGTAGGTTATGACGTCGTAAATCTTTACATATGGTAATTATGGATGGTTGTAGCAGTTTTTTGGAGAAAATTTCTTGAGCATATAAGTCATAAACTAAAGTTATATACCATTGGATAAAACGTAAAATTTCCTACAAACCTATATTAATATGGCTTTTTAATAATATCATATAAGAATGTTACGACAGCATAAACATTTAGGTACGATAATTTTGTGAGATTTTTTAAATTTCTTGTAGGCAACTTTTTGAGCACACATGCTATTGGTTAATACTATGTATCATTGTATATAACGGAAAATTTCCTACGTATTAAATATGATCAGGGAGTTTTAACAATATCATATAAAAAGTTACAACAAATTTTATATGGATTTTTTGCAGTTTTTTGGACAAAATTTCTTGACCACATATGCTATATGCTCAAGTTAAGCAGCATGGCATAAAGTGGAAAATTTGCTATATGTTGTATATAATCACGGATTATAACAATATCATATAAGAAAGTTACAGTGACATAAACGCTTATATATGATAATTATGTGTGATTTTTGCAATTTTTTGGACAAAACTTTCCCACGAAAGACGAAAATTGAGTACAACAAATCTCTGTGATCACAGAGATTTGTTCATATCATATAAGAAAGTTATGACTAATGCCGACCTAAGATATTTGGCGTTCTAGGACTAAGTGCGATGATCGAAGCGAGAATTTCCTACGAAATTCAAAAAGAAAAGATTCTGGTTCTAGGTCTGGTGTTATCTCAATTCTAAGATACACAGTGGTCAAATCAGTTTGTGAAGTGCTCTATTTAAAAATTATTCATTGTAGGGGCTTTTGTTAAAAAAATGTCTTCAGATGCATGGCTAAACCCAATCCAACCCAATCCTTTATATTTGAATTGAAGTAAAACTAAAACTGACACTAGACCAAGAACTACAATTATTCGAGTATATACCCTGGTGTTTCTAGTTCTAGATCTAGAGTTAGATCTAATGATATAAAACACGTCTTTGACGCACGGCTAAACAATTAGTTTGTAAGGTACCCTATTTCAGAAACTATTCACGCTCGGCTAAACCCAAAATTTTCCAAATCCAGGTCTAGTGATACTTCTAGTTTCATATCATTGGATATAACTCTAGATCTAGAACTAGAAACATTATACACAACATATACTAAACACCAGGGCTATAGCCCTATTAGCCCTTAGGTTTAGGGCGTTGCTGGTTACGACGTCATAAACATTTATTGCAGTTTCAAAATCTCAAAATTGTGGTCCAATTATAAGCTGGGATGCTGAAATCCAACAACTCCTTTTTTATATATCTGTTTGATAAAAATATCTACATTTTTTTAAAAATTATTATTAGCTAACCTTATATTCGTAAAGTTGAAACCATCGAAAATATACAAACATGAACATCAGAATTGTTAGAGCATATCCTGAAAACACGAATAAATCATATTTGCATATGAATGATTTCAATTCAAATCATGAAAATATAAAACGTCGATGTGTTCCTTTCGATGTTTGTCGCGAAGAATCGATTTAAACCGCGTTGTACCTCAACTTTTTTTAAAATAAACGTGTTCTATAAATAAACTTTAATTTAAATGAGGAAAATAAAGTAACGAAAAAACAATCATTTTAGTCTAGTTGAATTTGACTTGGATTTAGTGCGGTGTAATAAAACTTTTCCACAATTAAATAACGTGCTCAAAATGACGAGCGAATCTCGTTTAACCAAGCTTTAAAACGAATGACCGGCGGTGTTATTAATGTTCAAAACGAATTTCGGAGACAACGCGGCGGTCGGAATTAAAGTTTTTGAAATCAGCGTTAAAAAAGTTATCCCGACGAAAAGAAACTTTCCTCCAAAAAAGTTTCACCCCAAAATTAAACATACGTCGTCGGAGAAGAAAAAACTCCCGATTGTTTACACGTCGAAAACTTCTTCGGGTTCGTCTCGAGCTTTTAGTTCATAATCTTGCTGACATAGCGTTGATTAATCACCCGAGAAGAAAACTTTTTGGATTTTTTTTTCCGTTTTAATTTTTGTTTTCTTGATTTTCCTTATTTTTTCTTTTTCTTACGATTTCGTAGACTTTTTTTTCTTACTTGTAAAAGTTTCGTTCCGGTTGAAAGTTACGCCGTAATACAACCGGAGCGGTGACATCTGCCCGGAAGAACCGAATTTCAACTTTTATTAGGTGTATTTGTTTAAATTGCCTTCTCCTCTTCGTTCCCCCCCACTTTTGCAGTTTCCATTTTCTTCGCAGATTATGTATCCTTCGGAAATCTTGGACGTGACTAGGAATCGTAACATCTTTCGGTCCTTTCAAGCATCGTCGATCTCAACTAAATTTCATCACGTAATTTTTCTTCTTCATTGGTATAATTAATTTTTTTGGGGAGGTTTATATGTGGGGATAGGGAAATTTGTGGTGCGGAGTGAAATATGGTTTCTATGTAGACCCTCCGGGGAGCTTCCTTAAGAAGACGTAGTGGTGGTTGCCGGAGCTTGGGACTAATGGACCACGGTTCCGGCCACAACCGGCTGTGATTTAACGTCGGTAATTGGCGCAATAGACCGGCGCGCCATTCAAATTGCAAACCTCTAACGATGCCAGTTCCTCCAACTACAATCGCGGATTTCAACCGGATTTGGTTATAACTTGTTTCACGTGTATGTGGCTGTCTGTTCGGATTCAACGAGTTAAATTACAGTTTTGAGTTTGGAAAAAGTAACATTACAACTTCTATTGTCAATTTATTTCAATGCCACATGAAATCTACTGCAATTAACTTGTCCATTATGAAAAAGGTTACACTGGATTTATCCGGGGTATTATTCATTATTGTATCATTCGCTTTGATGTATCTAAATCGGAACGTTCATTTAATCCAGTATATGTCAAAAAGGAACGACATAATTGTTGATATCAACAAACATTTAATCAGATTAACAGATTATAATTCCAATACATTGCGGATGAATAAAGATAGAAAATTTCGTTTTTATTCTCTATGATTACGTAGTTTGAACAAGACCATATAAGAAAATTATGACGCCGAATCATTTATATTTCGTATTTGGTACATTTATACCTCTTAAGCATGCGTGTGATATACCAAAGTTATACACTATTACATAGAGTGGATATTTTCCTACGAATTGTGTATGATGATTAAATATATAAATTTGTTCATATCATATAAGAAACTTATGACGGCATAAACATTTACATACTGTAATAGTGCTTACTTTTTGCAGTTTTTTTGAAGGAAACTGCTTGAGGAAGCAACCGATCTATTAGGCTTATACACCATTGTATAGAACGGAAAATTACCTATATATTGTATATGATCATCAAGTATTGGCCTTGTCGCATAAGATACTTATGACGGTATAAACATTTACTTACTGCAATTATGCTTAGTTCTTGCAGTTTTTTGAGTGAATCTATTTGAGGAAGCATCCGACCTATTAGACTTATAGAATATTGTATAGACCGGAAAATTACCCATACATTGTATATTATCATCAGGTTTTTTCCATATCATATAAGATACTTACGACGGCATAAACATTTGCTTACTGCAATTATGCTTAGTTTTTGCAGTTTTTTGAGTGAACCTACTTGAGGAAGCATCCGATCTACTAAACTTATACACCATTGTATAGCGCAGAAAATTTCTCAACGATTCTATATGACCATCAAATTTTGTCCTTATCGTAACAGATACTTATGACGGTATAAACATTTACATACCCTAATTATCCTTAGCTTTTGCAGCTTCTTAACCCTCGTATTCCGGTGCTAGGGTCTATTTGGACCCAAATAAATTTTTGCGAGAAATTGTAATAAATAGATTTGTCGTTACTCAAGGAGTGCGTTAAGTTAGATCGGCGTCAAACGGACGTCCCGACGAAAAAACGACGAAAAAATATGTCTCGACCGTTTCTTTACAGCGCCAGACGTCTGTCTGTGTAAGAGGCTATAGCGACAATACAATTGCCATTAAATTCTTGATTTAGTTCACAGAAGGTGTATTTTAGAGCAACGATCTACATCGAAAAATAAAATGTTTGCTAATTTTGTAAATAATAATGATGATTATAACAATGAAGTGTCTTCTGATGATGAATGTGCGTCATTGACTTTTAGTGATGCAGTACCAGAAGAAGAGGATTATGAAAGTGATGAGTTTAGTGGTGAAAATAGTAATAATATGTCACACTGTAAAGACCAAAATGTTTGTGGACGAACATGGAGATATATTTCCCCCACAAACAGAGATGCAGAATTTGGTAAATATGATGCTACACTCACAGCAAATTCTGAGGGTGTAGAAACCATGGAACAATGTTTTGATTTATTTATAAATGATGAAATCATGGACATTATAATTACTTATACAAATGAAAAAGCGGTTAAATATTATGAAATGTTTTCAAATAATATATGGAAGCCGGTAGACCGTGTTGAATTGAAGGCATTTTTTGGGATTTTACTAATTACTGGCCGTTTTCGGGAATCACGTGAAAGTAAAAAAGATCTATGGAAGAAAAAGATTGCTTATAGTCGACAAATTTATCGAGCATCTATGTCTCGTGATAGATTTACAAACATTTTACGATTTTTGCGTTTTGACGACTTTCAGACACGAGAAGAAAGAAAAATGACCGATAAGTTGGCAGCTTTGAGAACCATTACAAATATTTTAACAAGAAATTGCAGAGATAATTACCGAGCGTCTAATGTAGGCACTATTGATGAACAATTAGTAACATTTCGAGGAAGATGTCCATTCAAGGTGTATATGCCGAGCAAGCCGGGGAAATATGGGCTGAAATTATGGGCCCTATGTGACGCTACTACATATTATTGTTGTAATTTTGAAGTGTATTTAGGAAAATGCGGAAACACACCGGAGAAAGGACAAGGACAACGAGTAGTTAGAGTTCTTTCAGAGTTTTGGAAGGGATCTAATGGAACTATCACAACCGACAATTTTTTTACGGATATCTCACTTGCAGAGGATTTACTCAAAGATAACATATTTATAGTGGGAACAATGCGGAAAAATAGAAAGGATTTACCAAAATCTTTGATAACAATATCCGGAAGAGCCCAATTCTCTTCCGATTTTATATTTTCTGAAAATCTAACACTTGTGTCGTATATCCCAAAACCAAGAAAATGCGTAGTTTTACTTTCGAGCGTTCATCGAGAACATGCTATTTCTGACGAAAATAATAATTACAAACCTAATATTATCAATTATTATAATTCAACAAAAAGTGGAGTGGATGTTTTAGATAAAATTCTAAGAGAATACACTTGCCGGAGATGTACACGACGTTGGCCTCTGTCGCTTTTTTTACATTATATAGATATTGCAGCCTATAATGCATTTGTACTATGGCAACTCAAAAATCCGGATTGGGCAACTGGTAACATAAAATCAAGAAGAAAACAATTTATAGAAAATTTGTCTGAACAGTTAGTTGCTGCAAACATAGATTCTAGAGCTAGAGCATTTGAAACCAATGCAGTAGTATTTTCGAGACACATTGTGGACGCCATCGAAAGTACAGGCCGAAAAATAAATAAACAAATGAGTACAACATTAGAAAAACGCTCAAGATGTAGCTTGTGTATTGGAAATGACAATAAATATAAATCAAAATGTGATGTTTGTCATAAATATGTATGTAATATACATTCAACATGTACAAAAAATATTTTGTGTACAAATTGTAATGATTTAGAATAAATATTTTTTATGTAATTTTTTTAAAATTTTATTTTTATGTATTATTTTATATCCCTAATAATAGTTCACCTTTAAAATAAAATAAGTCAAAATCATAATGGCAAAAGCTTCATTTTTTATATTCTACGTAAACAAAAACTGTTCGGGTCTTGGTTGACCCAGGCACCGTCCGCAACGGTTGGCGAAACGTCAGTACTGCGAGGGTTAAAGAAAACTGCTTGAGGAAGCATCCGACCTATTAGGATTATATACCATTGTATAGAGCGGAAAATTACCTATACATTGCATATGATCATTAAGTATTGTCCTTGTCGCATAAGATACTTATCACGGTATAAACATTTACTTACTGCAATTATTCTTAGTTTTTGCAGTTTTTTGAGCGAACCTACTTGAGGAAACATCTGATCTGCTAAACTTATATACAATTATATAGCGCAGAAAATTTCTCAAACATTATATATGACCATTAAGTTTTGTCCTTCTCGTAAAAGAGACTTATGATCGTATAAACATGTACATACCCTAATTATCCTTAGTTTTTGCAGTTTCT
This sequence comes from Onthophagus sagittarius, assembly GCA_036711965.1. Classification (NCBI taxonomy): domain Eukaryota; kingdom Metazoa; phylum Arthropoda; class Insecta; order Coleoptera; family Scarabaeidae; genus Onthophagus; species Onthophagus sagittarius. Next base: position 14,814,767 of record JASERS010000010.1, on the reverse strand, counting down.
TGAAGAAAACTGCTTGAGGAAGCATCCGACCTATTAGACTTATAGAATATTATATAGACCGGAAAATTACCCATACATTGTATATTATCATCAGGTTTTTTCCTTATCACATAAGATACTTGTGATGGCATAACTATTTGCTTACTGTAATTATACTTAGCTTTTGCAGTTTTTTGAGTTTTTTTCCTACTTGAGGAAACATCCGATCTACTAAACTTATATGCCATTATATAGCGCAGAAAATTTCTCAAACATTTTATATGACCATCAAGTTTTGTCCTTCTCGTAAAAGAGACTTATGATGGTATAAACATGTACATACCCTAATTATCCTTAGTTCTTACAGTTTCTTAAAGAAAACTACTTGAGGAAGCATCCGACCTATTAGACTTATAGAATATTGTATAGGCCGGAAAATTACCCATACATTGTATATTATCATCAGGTTTTTTCCTTATCACATAAGATACTTATGACGGCATAAATATTTGCTTACTGCAATTATGCGTAGTTTTTGCAATTTTTTGAGTGAACCTACTTGAGGAAGTCTCCAATCTACTAAACTTATATACCATTGTATAGCGCAGAAAATTTTACAAGTATTCTATATAACCAACAAGTTTTATCCTTATCGTAAAAAAGACTTATGATGGTATGAACATGTACATACCCCAATTATCCTTAGTTTTTGCAGTTTCTTGAAGAAAACTGCTTGAGGAAGCATCCGAGCAATTAGACTTATAGAATATTGTATAGACCGGAAAATTACCCATACATTGTATATTATCATCAGGTTTTTCTTTATCACACAAGATACTTATGACGGCATAAACATTTAGTTACTGCAACTATGCTTATTTTTTTATTTTTTTTTGAATGAACCTACTTGATTAAGCATCCGACCTATTAGACTTATAGAATATTGTATAGACAGGAAAATTACCCATACATTGTATATTATCATCAGGTTTTTTCCTTATCACATAACATACTTGTGATGGCATAAATATTTGCTTACTGCAATTATGCTTAGTTTTTGCAGTTTTTTGAGTGAACCTACTTGAGGAAGCATCCGATCTACTAAACTTATATACTATTATATAGCGCAGAAAATTTCTCAAACATTCTATATGACCATCAAGTTTTGTCCTTCTCGTAAAAGAGACTTATGATGGTATAAACATGTACATACCCTAATTATCCTTAGTTCTTGCAGTTTCTTGAAGAAAACTACTTGAGGAAGCATCCGATCTATTAGACTTATAGAATATTGTATAGACCGGAAAATTACCCATACATTGTATATTATCATCAGGTTTTTTCCTTATCACATAAGATACTTATGACGGCATAAATATTTGCTTACTGCAATTATGCGTAGTTTTTGCAATTTTTTGAGTGAACCTACTTGAGGAAGTCTCCAATCTACTAAACTTATATACCATTGTATAGCGCAGAAAATTTCACAAGTATTCTATATAACCAACAAGTTTTATCCTTATCGTAAAAAAGACTTATGATGGTATGAACATGTACATACCCCAATTATCCTTAGTTTTTGCAGTTTCTTGAAGAAAACTGCTTGAGGAAGCATCCGAGCAATTAGACTTATAGAATATTGTATAGACCGGAAAACTACCCATCATTGTATATTATCATCAGGTTCTTCCTTATCACATAAGATACTTATGACGGCATAAACATTTAGTTACTGCAACTATGCTTAGTTTTTTATTGTTTTTTTGAATGAACCTACTTGAGGAAGCATCCAATCTACTAAACTTATACACCATTGTATAGCGCAGAAAATTTCTCAAACATTCTATATGACCATCAAGTTTTGTCCTTCTCGTAAAAGAGACTTATGATGGTATAAACATGTACATACCCTAATTATCCTTAGTTCTTGCAGTTTCTTGAAGAAAACTACTTGAGGAAGCATCCGATCTATTAGACTTATAGAATATTGTATAGACCGGAAAATTACCCATACATTGTATATTATCATCAGGTTTTTTCCTTATCACAAAAGATACTTGTGATGGCATAAATATTTACTTACTGCAATTATGCTTAGTTTTTGCAGTTTTTTGAGTGAACCTACTTGAGGAAGTCTGTAATCTACTAAACTTATATACCATTGTATAGCGCAGAAAATTTCTCAAGTATTCTATATAACCAACAAGTTTTATCCTTATCGTAAAAAAGACTTATGATGGTATGAACATGTACATACCCCAATTATCCTTAGTTTTTGCAGTTTCTTGAAGAAAACTGCTTGAGGAAGCATCCGAGCAATTAGACTTATAGAATATTGTATAGACCGGAAAATTACCCATACATTGTATATTATCATCAGGTTTTTCTTTATCACACAAGATACTTATGACGGCATAAACATTTAGTTACTGCAACTATGCTTATTTTTTTATTTTTTTTTGAATGAACCTACTTGATTAAGCATCCGACCTATTAGACTTATAGAATATTGTATAGACAGGAAAATTACCCATACATTGTATATTATCATCAGGTTTTTTCCTTATCACATAACATACTTGTGATGGCATAAATATTTGCTTACTGCAATTATGCTTAGTTTTTGCAGTTTTTTGAGTGAACCTACTTGAGGAAGCATCCGATCTACTAAACTTATATACTATTATATAGCGCAGAAAATTTCTCAAACATTCTATATGACCATCAAGTTTTGTCCTTCTCGTAAAAGAGACTTATGATGGTATAAACATGTACATACCCTAATTATCCTTAGTTCTTGCAGTTTCTTGAAGAAAACTACTTGAGGAAGCATCCGATCTATTAGACTTATAGAATATTGTATAGACCGGAAAATTACCCATACATTGTATATTATCATCAGGTTTTTTCCTTATCACTAAAGATACTTGTGATGGCATAAATATTTGCTTACTGCAATTATGCTTAGTTTTTGCAGTTTTTTGAGTGAACCTACTTGAGGAAGTATCCAATCTACTAAACTTATACACCATTGTATAGCGCAGAAAATTTCTCAAACATTCTATATGACCATCAAGTTTAATCCTTATCGTAAAAGTTACTTATGATGGCATAAACATTTATATACCCTAATTATCCTTAGCTTTTGCAGCTTCTTAAAGAAAACTGCTTGAGGAAGCATCTGACCTATTAGGATTACATACCATTGTTTAGAGCGGAAAATTACCTATACATTGGATATGATCATCATGTATTGTTCTTGTCGCATAAGATACTTATGACGGCATAAACTTTTACTTACAGCAATTATGCTTAGTTTGTGCAGTTTTTTGAGTGAACCTACTTGAGGAAGCATCCAATCTACTAAACTTATACACCATTGTATAGCGCAGAAAATTTCTCAAACATTCTATATGACCATCAAGTTTTGTCCTTATCGTAAAAGATACTTATGATGGCATAAACGTTTACATATCCTAATTATCCTTACTTTTGTGGCTTCTTGAAGAAAACTCCTTGAGGAAGCATCCGACCTATTAAGCTTATATACCATTGTATAGAGCGGAAAATTACCTATAAACTGTATATAATCATCAAGTATTGTCTTTGTCGCATAAGATACGTATGACGGTATAAACATTTACTTACTGCCATTATGCTTAGTTTTTGCAGTTTTTTGAGTGAACCTACTTGAGGAAGCATCCAATCTACTAAACTTATACACCATTGTATAGCGCAGAAAATTTCTCAAACATTCTATATGACCATCAAGTTTCGTCCTTATCGTAAAAGTTACTTATGATGGCATAAACATTTATATACCCTAATTATCCTTAGCTTTTGCAGCTTCTTAAAGAAAACTCCTTGAGGAAGCATCCGACCTATTAAGCTTATATACCATTGTATAGAGCGGAAAATTACCTATACATTTTATATGATCATCAAGTATTGTCTTTGTCGCATAAGATACTTATGACGGTATAAACATTTACTTACTGCCATTATGCTTAGTTTTTGCAGTTTTTTGAGTGAACCTACTTGAGGAAGTCTCCAATCTACTAAACTTATACACCATTGTATAGAGCAGAAAATTTCTCAAACATTCTACATGACCATCAAGTTTTGTCCTTATCGTATAAGATACTTATGATGGCATAAATATTTACATACCCTAATTATCCTTAGCTTTTGCAGCTTCTTGAAGAAAACTGCTTGAGGAAGCAACATATTTGTTAGGCTTATACACCATTGTATAGAGCGGAAGATTTGTCATGCGCCATATATGATCATCGAATTTTGTTCTTATCTTATAAGATGCTTGGGATGGCATAAACATTTAGATACCGTAATTACCCTTAGTTTTAGCAGCTTTTTGAATAAAACTGCTTAAGGAAGCAGCCGACCTATTAGGCTTATACACTATTCTATAGACCGGAAAATTACCCATGTATGTGACCATCAAGTTTTGTCCTTATCGTATAATATAATTAGGACGGAGTAAACATTTATATGCCTTAACTATCCTTAATTTTTGCAGTTTCTTGAAGGCAACTGCTTGAGGAAGCATCAGATCTATTATGCTTATATACTGTTGTATAAAACGGAATATTTCCCGTGCATTGTATACGATTATCAAGTTTTGTCCTTATCGTAAAAGATACTTATGATGGCATAAACATTTACATACCGTAATTATCATATTATAGATATGAAACATAACATCCCAAAGCTGTATGCTCTACCTAAAATTCACAAACAAGACACACCTATCCATCCAATAATCTCATTTAATAATGCACCAATATGCAAATTAGCAAATTTTTGAAATTAATGTTTAACATTTTCAAGCAAATAAATTTTGTTTCTAAATTTTCTGTACGTAACTCATTGGAATTCATTGAAAGAACTAAAAACATTGAACTAAACAACAAGATGCTTATATCATTCGTTATTACGAATCTATATTCGAACGTGCCTATAGATTTCATAATTCAATTGGCTTCAAGTATACTTAAAAAAATCTGTGACAAAGACAGAATCAGTAATCAATTGAATACTTCAATATGGTAGTATGTCGTTTTGGTACAAATGTTTACAAGATCAGTGAAGGTCTCCCAATGGGCATGCCACTCTCAGGCCTATTATCCGAAATATTCCTGGATCATATTGAAAACATCTTTATTATCAACGATAATAATCCCTACGATAATAATTGGATCAGGTATGTTGATATATTTTGCGTATGGGAAGGAGATGGATTGTCACTGGATATGTTTCATAATCACTTTTAATCAATTTCATCCCAACATGAATTTTTTAATTGAGATTGAAAACGAAAAATTTTTAAACTTTCTGGATATGTATATAACAAACTTTAGCAACAAAATAGTTTTTGATATCCGTAGAAAAGACACTAACGCTCATCCTCTGACACAAAAATTAGCAAATTTTCGGGTTTTAATTAACAGAGCTCTTAATTATCTTTTAACAGAAGAAAATAGAGCAAAAGAATACAATTATAAATATAATCTAGACCAGATGAACAAATCTCCATCAAAAATCATAGATAAACTTCTTCATTCTTCAGAAAAAACCTATCACTACCTATAAATCTTTTCCTCATCTTTGCCTCAACATAGTTTCTTCTCAAGCTACCAAGATTTTTTCAAAATACAACGTTACTTTGGGTTTCTCCAATCATAACATTACATTAAGAATGTTTTCTAACTATCACATAAAGTATAAAGACATTTTCGAAAAATCTGGAATTTATTCTATTGAATGTTGTAATTGTGATGGTATTTACATCGACCAGACTGGGAGGAAGTTAAGTACGAAAATAAATGAACATAAAAATAGAACCAGTTCAAATGTTCACGAACATCATATGGAAACTCAAAAATGAAAAAAAAATTAAAAATGATTTCAAAAATACTAAACTTATTCTTAATTTTACTTAAAAAGTAAAAAGGTTTACGGACTTGATCTACTCGAACAATTAGAAATTAATAATTACAACAGAAATCATAGATACACACTTTTAACTGAGCAAATTGATGTTGATTACAAACCTTTATTTACATATTTACTTTTTGAAAAGTACATTTTTACTTCTCATGCTCGTATCTCGTTTTCCGGTTTTTGCGCTCAATTTCAAATTTATTTTCAATCTGTGATGTAACGTCTTTTATACATTTAAAATTTTCTTGTTTAATGTTTTTGAAGTCGATTTTGTTAATATAAAAAATTTTTATAGTGAAATGTGTCTTTTGTACAACTTAATATTATAACAATTTGACAGGAAGTTTGAATCTATTTTTATATTTTTTACATTATTAATCTAATGTGATATCAATTTTATTAGATTCAGCTGATGATGAGTGTTTAATTCACTTGCAACCGGTTCCGATGAAATAGATTTTAATAGCAAGTTAAGAAGTTTCTATTTTCCACTTTTCAAAATTTATTAAAGAACTTGCAACATGAATCCTTCGCACACAGTAATTGTGCTCAGTTTTTATAGTTTTTTGATACCATTAAACTTCCTAAACTTATATACCATTGTATCGTGCGAAAAGTTTCTCAAACGTTGTATATGACCATCAAGTTTTGTTCTTATCGTATAAGATACTTATGACGGTGTAAACAATAATATAAATATCGTAAAGATCCTTAGTTTTTGCAGCTTTTTGAGGAAAATTACTTGAGGAAGCATTATGCTTATACACTATTGTATAGAACGAAAAATTTCCCATGCATTGTATACAATCATCAAGTTTTGTCCTTATCGTAAAACATACTTATTTAACATTTACATACCGTAATTATCCTTCGTTTTTGCATTCTCTTGAAGGAAACTGCTTGAGGATGCAACCTATCGACTAAGTTTATACAGCATTTCCGGTATCTTCTAGATTACAGGTATATTGCGATGCAGGACATAATAGTTTGAGACGATTGTTTCATATTGTTTATAATAACCGCACGAGAACTGTTTAAATTCGATTCTGAGAAACAACTGCGTCGTAAATCAATCTCAGGTAATCGGTAATCCCAACCCCCACCTTATCACCCCTCTCTTACATGTTTTTATACCTCGTTATACCTGCTTTTTGGCCAGTGCCAACAGATATTAACCAAACAAATTTTAAATTTAGATAGCTCAAAATGTGTACTTTTCAAATCGATAAACCTAAAAATTCGCTTTCATAACGGTTACGCGTCAGCTTGAAATTCGATAATTTTGAAATGTATCCAATTCGTGACGCGACGTTTTTTATTTTTCTCCTATGTTAATATAACGATACTAACAACAATAAATTTACCAAGTTTTAAATTAATTAAAGCTTTGAAATCACGGAAGAAAAATATGACGTAAACAAAAATATTTTTGATTAATTTATTTCGTTTTGAATTAGGCATACAAATCCCCTTTCGCCCTTGTACACATACATATAAAGCTCTCTCTATCGATTTTACTTTGTCCCGTTGTATAGAACTCTCTAAGGGATACAGTCCACTCTGGTTAACTGCAGTTCCATCCCTGTTTTTGGGTAGTTATGTACACTCCGTCGCAAAACTGTCCCTTTTTCGTAAATCAGGCCGAAAAGAACATTTTATATCCCCGGAAGCAGATAGATCGAGATAGTGGATCTCGAAAGTTTTCTTATTTAATCCAATCATGAACTTTCTTTACCCTAATATTACTTACTTAAATTTTGCTCTTTTAAAAGAAAACTTGATTCATTAACTTTTCGTTTTGTTTCTTCTTTGTTGTAGGGCGAAATACAAGGACGACCGAATCGAAAGTTTCTATTGTTGGGGATTTGAATCACGGTGAGTAAGATCTTATTTTTTTTGCTCTGGGCTTCGTTTTAAAAAGGATCGTTGATAGACGCAAATATTTGCGGGAGCCGTTCATCCAAATAATAATAAAAAAGAGAAAGGGGGCGAATAATGGAGCGCGAAGGACGGTTTTCCTTTTCAAGGGGTTAGTATAAAGTGGAAGAAAATTCGGCACTTTTCTCTCGGCCGACGATGCAGCAGCTAAGTGGGTGAATACATGAATGAAAAGTGGCATTTTCGGCCGATATCCGAAATGAATTTTAATGCGAAATGCTTGTTTAAAGCACAATCAAAATTTTTTAACCATGTGTTGATCATTAGGGAGTTTCCCATTATATATAAATTATGCACAAATTCTCATCGGGAACGAGTGGTAATACGGCGTAATTTTACAAAACCAATCGTCATGTTTATACCCGGATCCAACGCGGTTGAATTATTAAGCGATTTGCAGGTTGTGAAAAACATCCATTAGCATTCGTCTGTCAACCCGGAAATGAACGTCCTACGTTTTAGATATCTCACCATAAAAAAATACATTACTTATAGCTTTAACTAAAGGGTTTCATATCAACAATTTTAAATAATAAAAAAATATTTATTTATTTTTTATGCTGCGTTTATAACGGGGGGTTTGACCCTCGTGGGTTAAAAACAAAGATTTTTCACGCAATTACACCGAAACGCCGCTTCTTTTTTTTTTTCGGGGGAGGAAAAAACGGGTTCGTGAATTAGAATTGCAAATTAGCGGAAACCCGAAAGTGAATTTTCAACTTTAACGGTGCCAACAAAAAAAAAGTTAAAAAGTACTTTTTCCCCCAAATCTCAAATTTCAACCCCCCCAAAAAAATGTACTAAGAATTACAATAGGATGTTATTATTTCCTAACAATATCCCCTTTAAAAGAAGCCTTTTCATCGTTTTCGGTCGGATAAATACGGATAATTAAACCGGATCCGCTTGGATCCTGTCAAATCTGCAAGAATCCGATCAAATCTGCTTGTTCAGCGAAAGTTTTCAAATGTTGTGTTCGTGGTCCGTTCGGAAAACGGCCCGCCAACGACCGGATATTGAATTCGGAGCACTTACGCACTAAACGAATGAAAATTTAACCCGGGTCCTTCGAAAATCCGGAAAAGTGCTGATTTAGCTTCATCAAATTGCAAGAATCAGAATGGGTTAAAAAACAAATTGGCTGTGTTGAAACAATCGATTTAAAATGGTCGATTAAGAGTTAAACAAAATAAATTGAGATATTGTACCTGAATAAGGCAGGAAGAATATGTCAGAAACTTATATTACATATATTTAAACACATCTAGTATTTAGGATTTGAGATCTATGTTGGAAAAGATAGTCAAAGTCTCAAATTGAGCAAGGATTAAGAATAAAGTTTAGATCTAGCCTTTTAACTTGTCTAAAAATGAAGATTTTTTATTAATGACTAAGAAAAATAATATGAAGATGCAAGTAATACAATGGAAAATGAGTGATGAAAATGAGTATGAAAATGAACAATGCTGGATTTGGGTTGGGTTGACTTGGTTTGACTTAACTTGAATTGGTTGGGATTAGGTTGGGTTGAGTTGATTTGAGCTTGACTTAGGTTGGTTTAGGCTTAGATTAACGGATAAAAAACAGAAGAGAATGATGAAATAGGAGAGAGAAGCGCTTCACCAGAAGAGCCATCAAACGAAGAAAAATGGCGCAAAAAGTAAATGTATACCAACTAAACTGTAGAAGGAGGGACTGCCACAAACTATTAGAACAACAGATAAAAGACAAAAACATAATGATAGTGTTAAGACAAGGACCAAACAGGAAAAAAAGTGAAAGATCAAATGTTCACTGTAGAGGGGACGTTTCCAGTTATTTGTTTTATACAAATAACTTGAAAAGAGATTGAAAGACCATCGAGATGATATGCAGGAGATGGATATATAGCAGTCGAACTAAAAAAATATCAATTTATTTTTCAATTTCAATTTCAGTACCGAATTTTGTTCGTGAACATTTGTATTACTAATAGGCTGTTTTTTCTGTAACTTAAGTCTTTTTGTTACAATGAGGTATGCCCTCCCCTTTTTTTAATTTTTTTCTTTTTTCTTTGAGTCTCTCCATAATTTCCTCTACTCTACCCTTCCTCATATTTCTCTCTCTTAAATGCGTTAGTTGTCTTCTATTTCCATTCCACCAGAATACCCTTTTGTGGACTCGATTAGCGTTTCTTTTCCTAAACGTTTCATTACATAGTTTACTGATACCTTCTGTGATGTCCTCTGCATTTTTAGTCAGATCGGCTACAAAATAATTTTTACACTTCTAATTTTCACACACCTTCTTGTTCGTTGTTTACTCCCATCTAAGGCACCACGTTAGCAATTTCAATTTCCATCTGAAGACATAACCCAATTCAACCCAATCCAACCTAGCTTCAGAACTAATATTAGACGTAGAACTAGAAACATTTGGATTTAGCCGTCTAAAAAGACGTACGGCTAAATCCTAATGTTTCTTGTTCTAGGTCAACTAATACTAAAGTTGGATTAGCATTAGTTATACTTTTAGTTCCAGAAGAATTTGCAAAAATCAAGTACTGAATGGCAGTTAAAACTAGAACTAACATTAGACCTAGTATTAGAAAGATTTAGGTTTAGCCGTGCGTCTGAAATTTATTTGTGATTTTTTTATTTCCATAAAATAGTTTTTTATGTTTTTAGTTCAATATACTCATTCCAAACTTTTCAGGTTTCACCAAATTTATGCACAACTTCAATTTGGACACTTAGCTGAAAAAAACATATTTGAAAGAACAACTCATGAGATACTAAGATTATTGAAGTGCTTTCATCATCATTAATGATATTCACTGCTGGAAATAAGCTTACCTCTTCTTCTTAACTTGTGCAACCTGGAACTAGATTTTAGCATCACGTTATCTCTTATAATTAGTGGGATTATTGAAATTTTTCTGCTTCTATAAGACGCAATTGCTGTCCATTTTAGTACCTCTTTTTATTATTTACTATCAGTTATTTTCAGAAATTTCCACTTCAAACGGAAAATAGTCTATCATCTAGTAAATAATAAAATAAATAGTCTAGATCTAGTGTTAGTTCTAGTTTTGGAATTAGCACTACTTCTCGTTGTTATTCAGTTTTAGATTATTGTATATCTGTATCAAATGAAAACTAGAACTAACACTGGACCTAGTATTAGAAAGATTCAGGTTCAGCCGTGCGTCTGAAGACTGGGCTTAGGTTGGATTTGAGATAATTTGGGTTCCGTTGTATTTAGAATGAAATTGTTGGGTAAAGAAAGGAAGAAGGAGGAAAAGTGTGAAGGAGAAATTTCTCCCCCTAATCCTTAATAGCAATCCAGCAAATAATTAATGTCATTTGTGGCATCTTCACTACACCCTCGTACATCATCTGGAATCTCGTGATCGTATCAGATCACGTCCAAAGAGACAGTTTAAACGGTGAGAGATCGATGACGAAGAATCCAAGCCAAACCCCTTTGTTTGCGCAGAGGAGGAGAAGAATTCAAGAATAGGCCTTTGGTGTCTGGAATGGCTCTCGCATCACTTTGGACAACCTGCGACTGTAGATGTTACTTATTTCTTCCTCAGTTTGACCACAATCTGGATGAGAGCCCTCTCATTGTTCCTCCTCTTCTTATTTGGTTCGCCCATTACTTTCCCGATTCCACCGCCGTTCATGTGGACATTATTATTTCGATTAATACTGTTGTTCCTCTTCTGTGTCGTTCCACCTACTCTCTTTCTTCCTCTTCCTCTCTTCGCTTCTCTTCCACCTCCTTCTTCGCTTCAACATTAAGGTTTACGTATTAGGTGCTGTATGGCTAAATTTTAATGTTTCTTGTTCTGGATCAACTGTTAATACTAAAGCTAGGTTGTAGGTCTAGTATCAATTTCTAGCTCAGTTAGTTCCAGAAGAATTTACAAGAATTAAGCACTGAATAGCAGTTAAAACTAGAACTAACACTAGACCTAGTACTGGAAAAATTTAGGTTTAGCCGTGCGTCCTTCAGACGCGATATCTCAAGATCTAAACGAGATTTTTCAAAACCGACTTCAACATTCAAATTGACATGATTTTATTAATAAATGGTGAAATTCATAACGATTTTCCGATCAATCCATTTCCCAGAATCGATTTAATTTAGTTTAATGGACATTAAATTTTTTTAAACTATTTTGATTTAATTCAAAACGCCTAATCGCAAAAAGTAAAAAAGATTTTTCAAAACAGATTACATCAACGAAAAGAGGACCTTTTTGTTTATAAATGGTGGTAATTTCATAATCATTTTCGAAAAAACCGATTTTTCACGGATTTTTAAAGTTGACTCTAAATTTTCAAATAAAATCTAAGCTTCGATTGAGATTAAAACGCGATATCTCAAGATCTAAACGAGATTTCTCAAAACCGACTTCTAAATTCAAATTAAGATGATTTTATTAATAAATGGTGAAATTCATAACGATTTTCTAATCAATCCATTTCCCAGAATCGATTTAATTTAGTTTAATGGACATTAAATTTTTTTAAACTATTTTGATTTAGTTCAAAACGCCTAATCTCAAAAAGTAAAAATGTTTTTTAAAAATTGATTACATCAACGAAAAGAGAACCTTTTTGTTTATAAATGGTGGTAATTTCAAAAACATTTTCCTAAAAATCAATTTTTCACGCATTTTTTAAATTCACTCTAAATTTTTAAATAAAATCGAAGTTTCGGTCCAGATTAAGACGCGATATCTCAAGATCTAAGCGAGATTTCTCAAAACCGACTTCAACATTCAAATTGAGATGATTTTATTAACAAATAGTGAAATTCATAACGATTTTCTAATCAATCCATTTCCCAGAATCGATTTAATTTAGTTTAATGGACATTAAATTTTGTAAACTATTTTGATTTAGTTCAAAACGCCTAATCTCAAAAAGTAAAAGTGATTTTTCAAAATTGATTACATCAACGAAAAGAGGACCTTTTTGTTTATAATTAGTGGTAATTTCATAATCATTTTCCAAAAAATCGATTTTTCATGAATTTTTAAAATTAACTAAAATTTTTAAATAAAATCGAAGTTTCGGTTGAGATTAAAACTCGATATCTCAAGATCTAAACGAGATTTTTCAAAACCGACTTCAACATTCAAATTAAGATGATTTTATTAATAAATGGTGAAATTCATAACGATTTTCCAATCAATCCATTTCCCAGAATCGATTTAATTTAGTTTAATGGACATTAAATTTTTTTAAACTATTTTGATTTAGTTCAAAACGCCTAATCTCAAAAAGTAAAAATGTTTTTTAAAAATTGATTACATCAACGAAAAGAGAACCTTTTTGTTTATAAATGGTGGTAATTTCAAAAACATTTTCCTAAAAATCAATTTTTCACGCATTTTTTAAATTCACTCTAAATTTTTAAATAAAATCGAAGTTTCGGTCCAGATTAAGACGCGATATCTCAAGATCTAAGCGAGATTTCTCAAAACCGACTTCAACATTCAAATTGAGATGATTTTATTAATAAATAGTGAAATTCATAACGATTTTCTAATCAATCCATTTCCCAGAATCGATTTAATTTAGTTTAATGGACATTAAACTTTTTTAGACTATTTTGATTTAGTTCAAAACGCCTAATCTCAAAAAGTAAAAATGATTTTTAAAAATTGGTTACATCAACGAAAAGAGGACCTTTTTGTTTATAAATGGTGGTAATTTCAAAAACATTTTCCTAAAAATCAATTTTTCACGCATTTTTAAAGTTGACTATAAATTTTTAAATAAAATCGAAGTTTCAGTTGTGATTAAAACGCGATATCTCAAGATCTAAACCAGATTATTCAAAACCGACTTCAACATTCAAATTAAGATGATTTTATTAATAAATGGTGAAATTCATAACGATTTTCCGATCAATCCATTTCCCAGAATCGATTTAATTTAGTTTAATGGACATTAAATTTTGTAAACTATTTTGATTTAGTTCAAAACGCCTAATCTCAAAAAGTAAACGTGATTTTTAAAAATTGGTTACATCAACGGAAAGAGGACCTTTTTGTTTATAAATGGTGGTAATTTCATAATCATTTTTCAAAAAATCGATTTTTCATGAATTTTTAAAATCGACTAAATTTTTAAATAAAATCGAAGTTTCGGTTGAGATTAAAACTCGATATCTCAAGATCTAAACGAGATTTTTCAAAACCGACTTCAACATTCAAATTAAGATGATTTTATTAATAAATGGTGAAATTCATAATGATTTTCCAATCAATACATTTCCCAGAATAAATTTAATTTAGTTTAATGGGCATTAAATTTTTTTAAACTATTTTGATTTAGTTCAAAACGCCGAATCTCAAAAAGTAAAAATGATTTTTCAAAATTGATTACATCAACGAAAAGAGGACCTTTTTGTTTATAAATGGTGGTAATTTCATAAACATTTTCCTAAAAATCGATTTTTCACGAATTTTTAAAATTGACTCTCAATTTTTAAATAAAATCGAAGTTTCGGTCAAGATTAAGACGCGATATCTCAAGATCTAAGCGGGATTTCTCAAAACCGACTTCAACATTCAAATTAAGATGATTTTATTAATAAATGGTGAAATTCATAACGATTTTCCAATCAACCCATTTCCCAGAATCGATTTAATTTAGTTTAATGGACATTAAATTTTTTTAGACTATTTTGATTTAGTTCAAAACGCCTAATCTCAAAAATTAAAAAAAGATTTTTGAAAACAGATTACATCAACGAAAAGAGGACCCTTTTGTTTATAAATGGTGGTAATTACATAAACATTTTCCTAAAAATCAATTTTTCACGAATTTTTAAAATTCACTCTAAATTTTTAAATAAAATCGAAGTTTCGGTCGAGATTAAGACGCGATATCTCAAGATCTAAGCGGGATTTCTCAAAACCGACTTCAACATTCAAATTAAGATGATTTTATTAATAAATGGTGAAATTCATAACGATTTTCCAATCAACCCATTTCCCAGAATCGATTTAATTTAGTTTAATGGACATTAAAATTTTTAAAATTATATCGATTTAGTTCAAAGCGCCGACTGTCGAAAAGTAAAAAAGATTTTTCAAAACAGATTACATCAACGAAAAGAGGACCTTTTTGTTTATAAATGGTGGTAATTTCATAAACATTTTCCTAAAAATCAATATTTCATGAATTTTTAAAATTCACTCTAAATTTTTAAATAAAATCGAAGTTTCGGTCGAGATTAAGACGCGATATCTCAAGATCTAAGCGAGATTTCTCAAAACCGACTTCAACATTCAAATTAAGATGATTTTATTAATTAATGGTGAAATTCATAACGATTTTCCAATCAATCCATTTCCAAGAATCGATTTAATTTAGTTTAATGGACATTAAATTTTTTTAGACTATTTTGATTTAGTTCAAAACGCCTAATCTCAAAAAGTAAATGTGATTTTTCAAAATTGGTTACATCAACGGAAAGAGGACCTTTTTGTTTATAAATGGTGGTAATTTCATAAACATTTTCCTAAAAATCGATTTTTCACGAATTTTTAAAATTGACTCTAAATTTTTAAATAAAATCTAAGTTTCGGTTGAGATTAAAACGCGATATTTTAAGATCTAAACGAGATTTTGCAAAACCGACTTCAATATTGAAATTAAGATGATTTTATTAATAAATGGTGAAATTCATAACGATTTTCCAATCAATCCATTTCCCAGAATCGATTTAATTTAGTTTAATGGACATTAATTTTTCTTTAACTATTTTGATTTAGTTCAAAACGCCTAATCTCAAAAAGTAAAAAAGATTTTTCAAAACAGATTATATCAATGAAAAGAGGACCTTTTTGTTTATAAATGGTGGTAATTTCATAAACATTTTCCTAAAAATCAATTTTTCACGAATTTTTAAAATTGACTCTAAATTTTTAAATAAAATCTAAGTTTCGGTTGAGATTAAAACGCGATATTTTAAGATCTAAACGAGATTTTGCAAAACCGACTTCAATATTGAAATTAAGATGATTTTATTAATAAATGGTGAAATTCATAACGATTTTCCAATCAATCCATTTCCCAGAATCGATTTAATTTAGTTTAATGGACATTAATTTTTTTTAAACTATTTTGATTTAGTTCAAAACGCCTAATCTCAAAAAGTAAAAAAGATTTTTCAAAACAGATTATATCAATGAAAAGAGGACCTTTTTGTTTACAAATGGTGGTAATTTCATAAACATTTTCCTAAAAATCAATTTTTCACGAATTTTTAAAATTGACTCTAAATTTTTAAATAAAATCTAAGTTTCGGTTGAGATTAAAACGCGATATCTCAAGATCTAAACGAGATTTTTCAAAACCGATTTCAACATTCAAATTGAGATGACTTTATTAATAAATGGTTAAATTCATAACGATTTTCCGATCAATCCATTTCCCAGAATCGATTTAATTTAGTTTAACGGACATTAAATTTTGTAAACTATTTTGATTTAGTTCAAAACGCCTAATCTCAAAAAGTAAAAGTGATTTTTCAAAATTGATTACATCAACGAAAAGAGGACCTTTTTGTTTATAATTAGTTGTAATTTCATAATCATTTTTCAAAAAATCGATTTTTCATGAATTTTTAAAATTGACTCCAAATTTTTAAATAAAATCGAAGTTTCGGTTGAGATTAAAACGCGATATCTCAAGATCTAAACGAGATTTTTCAAAACCGACTTCAACATTCAAATTGAGATGATTTTATTAATAAATGGTGAAATTCATAACGATTTTCCAATCAATCAATTTCCCAAAATCGATTTAATTTAGTTTAATGGACATTAATTTTTTTTAAACTATTTTGATTTAGTTCAAAACGCCTAATCTCAAAAATTAAAAATGATTTTTAAAAATTGATTACATCAACGAAAAGGGGACCTTTTTGTTTATAAATGGTGGTAATTTCATAATCATTTTTCAAATAATCGATTTTTCATGAATTTTTAAAATTGACTCTAAATTTTTAAATAAAATCGAAGTTTCGGTTGAGATTAAAACTCGATATCTCAAGATCTAAACGAGATTTTCAAAACCGACTTCAACATTCAAATTAAGATGATTTTATTAATAAATGGTGAAATTCATAACGATTTTCTAATCAACTCATTTCCCAGAATCGATTTAATTTAGCTTAAGGGACATTAAAATTTTTAAAATTATATCGATTTAGTTCAAAACGCCGACTCTCAAAAAGTAAAAAAGATTTTTCAAAACAGATTACATCAACGAAAAGAGGACTTTTTTGTTTATAAATGGAGGTAATTTCATAAAGATTTTCCTAAAAATCGATTTTTCACGAATTTTTAAAATTGACTCTAAATTTAAAAAAAAAATCTAAGTTTCGGTTGAGATTAAAACGCGATATCTCAAGATGTAAACGAGATTTTTCAAAACCGACTTCAACATTCAAATTGAGATGATTTTATTAATAAATGGTGAAATTCATAACGATTTTCTAATCAATCCATTTCCCAGAATCGATTTAATTTAGTTTAATGGACATTAAATTTTTTTAGACTATTTTGATTTAGTTCAAAACGCCTAATCTCAAAAAGTAAATGTGATTTTTGAAAATTGGTTACATCAACGAAAAGAGGACCTTTTTGTTTATAATTAGTGGTAATTTCATAATCATTTTTCAAAAAATCGATTTTTCATGAATTTTTAAAATTGACTCTAAATTTTTAAATAAAATCGAAGTTTCGGTCGAGATTAAGACGCGATATCTCAAGATCTAAGCGAGATTTCTCAAAACCGACTTCAACATTCAAATTAAGATGATTTTATTAATAAATGGTGAAATTCATAACGATTTTCCGATCAATCCATTTCCCAGAATCGATTTAATTTAGTTTAATGGACATTAAATGTTTTTAAACTATTTTGATTTAATTCAAAACGCCTAATCTCAAAAAGTAAAAAAGATTTTACGAAACAGATTACATCAACGAAAAGAGGACCTTTTTGTTTATAAATGGTGATAATTTCATAAACATTTTCCTAAAAATCAATTTTTCACGAATTTTTAAAATTGACTTTAAATTTTTAAAAAAAATCTAAGTTTCGGTTGAGATTAAAACGCGATATCTCAAGATCTAAACGAGATTTTTCAAAACCGACTTCAACATTCAAATTGAGATGATTTTATTAATAAATGGTGAAATTCATAACGATTTTCTAATCAATCCATTTCCCAGAATCGATTTAATTTAGCTTAATGAACATTAAATTTTTTTAAACAATTTTGATTTAGTTCAAAACGCCTAATCTCAAAAAGTAAAAAAGATTTTTCAAAACAGATTACATCAACGAAAAGAGGACCTTTTTGTATATAAATGGAGGTAATTTCATAAACATTTTCCTAAAAATCGATTTATCACGAATTTTTAAAATTGACTCTCAATTTTTAAATAAAATCGAAGTTTCGGTCAAGATTAAGACGCGATATCTCAAGATCTAAGCGGGATTTCTCAAAACCGACTTCAACATTCAAATTAAGATGATTTTATTAATAAATGGTGAAATTCATAACGATTTTCCAATCAACCCATTTCCCAGAATCGATTTAATTTAGTTTAATGGACATTAAATTTTTTTAAACTATTTTGATTTAGTTCAAAACGCCTAATCTCAAAAAGTAAAAAAAGATTTTTCAAAACAGATTACATCAACGAAAAGAGGACCCTTTTGTTTATAAATGGTGGTAATTACATAAACATTTTCCTAAAAATCAATTTTTCACGAATTTTTAAAATTCACTCTAAATTTTTAAATAAAATCGAAGTTTCGGTCGAGATTAAGACGCGATATCTCAAGATCTAAGCGGGATTTCTCAAAACCGACTTCAACATTCAAATTAAGATGATTTTATTAATAAATGGTGAAATTCATAACGATTTTCCAATCAACCCATTTCCCAGAATCGATTTAATTTAGTTTAATGGACATTAAAATTTTTAAAATTATATCGATTTAGTTCAAAGCGCCGACTGTCGAAAAGTAAAAAAGATTTTTCAAAACAGATTACATCAACGAAAAGAGGACCTTTTTGTTTATAAATGGTGGTAATTTCATAAACATTTTCCTAAAAATCAATTTTTCATGAATTTTTAAAATTCACTCTAAATTTTTAAATAAAATCGAAGTTTCGGTCGAGATTAAGACGCGATATCTCAAGATCTAAGCGAGATTTCTCAAAACCGACTTCAACATTCAAATTAAGATGATTTTATTAATTAATGGTGAAATTCATAACGATTTTCCAATCAATCCATTTCCAAGAATCGATTTAATTTAGTTTAATGGACATTAAATTTTTTTAGACTATTTTGATTTAGTTCAAAACGCCTAATCTCAAAAAGTAAATGTGATTTTTCAAAATTGGTTACATCAACGGAAAGAGGACCTTTTTGTTTATAAATGGTGGTAATTTCATAAACATTTTCCTAAAAATCGATTTTTCACGAATTTTTAAAATTGACTCTAAATTTTTAAATAAAATCTAAGTTTCGGTTGAGATTAAAACGCGATATTTTAAGATCTAAACGAGATTTTGCAAAACCGACTTCAATATTGAAATTAAGATGATTTTATTAATAAATGGTGAAATTCATAACGATTTTCCAATCAATCCATTTCCCAGAATCGATTTAATTTAGTTTAATGGACATTAATTTTTTTTAAACTATTTTGATTTAGTTCAAAACGCCTAATCTCAAAAAGTAAAAAAGATTTTTCAAAACAGATTATATCAATGAAAAGAGGACCTTTTTGTTTATAAATGGTGGTAATTTCATAAACATTTTCCTAAAAATCAATTTTTCACGAATTTTTAAAATTGACTCTAAATTTTTAAATAAAATCTAAGTTTCGGTTGAGATTAAAACGCGATATCTCAAGATCTAAACGAGATTTTTCAAAACCGATTTCAACATTCAAATTGAGATGATTTTATTAATAAATGGTTAAATTCATAACGATTTTCCGATCAATCCATTTCCCAGAATCGATTTAATTTAGTTTAACGGACATTAAATTTTGTAAACTATTTTGATTTAGTTCAAAACGCCTAATCTCAAAAAGTAAAAGTGATTTTTCAAAATTGATTACATCAACGAAAAGAGGACCTTTTTGTTTATAATTAGTGGTAATTTCATAATCATTTTTCAAAAAATCGATTTTTCATGAATTTTTAAAATTGACTCCAAATTTTTAAATAAAATCGAAGTTTCGGTTGAGATTAAAACGCGATATCTCAAGATCTAAACGAGATTTCTCAAAACCGACTTCAAAATTCAAATTAAGATGATTTTATTAATAAATGGTGAAATTCATAACGATTTTCCAATCAATCAATTTCCCAAAATCGATTTAATTTATTCTAAGAGATATTAAAATTTTTTAAATCATATTGATTAAGTTCAAAACGCCGACTCTCAAAAAGTAAAAATCATTTTTGAAAACAGATTACATCAACGAAAAGAGGACCTTTTTGTTTATAAATGGTGGTAATTTCATAAACATTTTCCTAAAAATCGATTTTTCACGAATTTTTAAAATTGACTCTAAATTTTTAAATAAAATCTAAGTTTCGGTTGAGATTAAAACTCGATATCTCAAGATCTAAACCAGATTATTCAAAACCGACTTCAACATTCAAATTAAGATGATTTTATTGATAAATGGTGATATTCATTACAATTTTCCAATCAATCAATTTCACAAAATCGATTTAATTTAGTCTAAGATATATTAAAATTTT
The DNA here is from genome assembly GCA_036711965.1 of Onthophagus sagittarius. Classification (NCBI taxonomy): domain Eukaryota; kingdom Metazoa; phylum Arthropoda; class Insecta; order Coleoptera; family Scarabaeidae; genus Onthophagus; species Onthophagus sagittarius. Next base: position 14,794,076 of record JASERS010000010.1, on the reverse strand, counting down.
TTAAATTATATCGATTTAGTTCAAAACGCCGAATCTCAAAAAGTAAAAATGATTTTTCAAAATTGATTATATCAACGAAAAGAGGACCTTTTTGTTTATAAATGGTGGTAATTTCATAAACATTTTCCTAAAAATCGATTTTTCACGAATTTTTAAAATTGACTAAATTTTTAAATAAAATCGAAGTTTCGGTTGAGATTAAAACGCGATATCTCAAGATCTAAACGAGATATCTCAAAGCAGACTTTACCATTAAAATAAGGATGCTATTATTAATAACTGGTGAAAATTTCATAACGATTGTCCAAGAAATCAATTATTCACGAATTTTTAAATTTAATACTACATTTTTTTTATTTAGTAAGATTTTTTCAAATCATTCCCAAAACAGGTTTCTTTGTCAAAAAAGTTATTAATTGATCGTCCCTTTGAGAATTCGATCTTTATTAGTTCTTCCACCCACACGACTTTAAAACCGTTTTATTATTATTTTAACAGCACCCGCAGGAATCGTTTCAAACCTTTTCTTCTTTACCCTTATTTTCTTCTTTTTCTCAAGTTTTTTTCGCCAGATCGAGATAGTTTTGATTTCATACACGTATACAACAATTTAAGTCTGAACAACTACTAAGTTTTAAGACGGAACCTAATCCAACCCAACCCAATGTAGTTGCAGAACTAACAATAAGACTAAACTTAAAACTAGAAACATGAAGGTTTAACCGTTTCAAAAATAAAGAAGTATCTTTATCAAATAAATTTTATTTTGTTCCAGATATGTCTTTCCCAAGATTTGCAGAACCCATCCCAAACGTAACCGTAACGGTTGGAAGAGACGCTCTTTTAGCTTGCGTGGTGGATAATCTTCGTGGATTTAAGGTAGAACAATTCTTAGTTTTATTTTCTCATAAATAATTTACTATTTTATTTAACCCCGGTTATAAAGAAATATAACGTTTACGATCTTTTATAATATATCATGAATTATTACAGCGACTAAAAAAAGTGGAAGGAAATGGTTAACAGGAAGTAAATCACCAGGTTGTTTTCGTCTTTTTCTTCTTCCTCTCCTTTTCAGATGGTCTACGTAATCACCCGGAAAATACTGACCAATATTCCTGGTGGAGCGGTCGTTTATGGGGATCTAAATTTTTCACAACCCCCGAGATATTTCCTCTGACCATAAAGTTGGTGGTTCCGTGTTCGCGGTGAGAAGTGAAATTCGGTTCTCATATCAAATTCAATTCGGGCGTATTAATATCCCCCATTAAGAGGGGTGTGGTAACCTTTAGCAACTTTTCGAACTCAAAAGACCATAACAATAAAAGGAGAAGTCGCCGCCGCTCCGGCTTATAAAGGCGTCGGACGGTTCATTTCCTCCCCACCGTCTTTACTCCAACCCTCTTTATCCCCCTGCTTCACCCGCAGGACCGGATAATTAGAAAATTTAAATTCCTCGGGCGGCAGGACCGGCATAACTTTTCCTTGAGTGCGCCACCAGCGATAAACTAATTGAATTGAAGGTGGTACGCGCCTATCGAAACTTTTCTCTCCAGTTTCTATTTTAACACCGACATCGTTTATTTTGTGCTTTACCACTCGAATTTAAGCTTGATTTGGCTTCGTTACTTGTAAAAATTTAATTAGTAATTTGGGACAAGGAAGAAAATTCGACTATTTGTCGCGATAACGAAGGTCCTTAGTAATGCGAGCCGTTTTCCCATTGGGACCCAACTTGAAGGCTAAGACTACCCCCGAAGACTCTCGTTCCTTATATCAGATATACGTCTCCGGGAGACTTATCTAATTTCAGCAACACTTTGCGCTGCAAATTCGATAAAAACAGCCCCCGGACGCTTCCACGCTCCAGTAGGAACTCGCACAATGTATATTGTACAACCGGGGGGATAGCACCTTACTCTATCCCCCTTCATCCCCGTGAAAACCTCCCTTTTGGATAATGTCGGGCACGTAGTTGGGATAGAAAGAGAACGAGTAGTATTCAACGTACGAAAGAAGACGGAAAAGGCGTGACTCATTCAAGACACGAAACCGACTCTTACGGACCGAAAGACAGGATGAGGGGGAAGCACCGGAGGAACCCGTAGGCTCTTCTGGCGGACCGTTCATCCTTTGGTATTCTTGCAGTGTTATATCGGTTCTGGTGTGTTTGTTTTCGCTTCTATTTGTTGTCGTTTTGGGGTGTGAGGGATGTGTATGAGGGATGTCGGGGGGATAATACAATGTAAACGCGAATGGCACGGACGCAGGGACATTAGCATGGTAAATGCCGCACCGAATAGGACACGGTACACGTCACCGGAGGGAATTGGATTTTGAAGGAATTTTAAAATGAACGGTATCCGAAGTTTACCAAACATTTTTTATTAAAAACGAATTTTACTAACAAGATAATCCGTTTATGTTAGGTGGCGGAAATTAACCAAAAAAAATTAAAATTCAATTTAAACACTTTCAAGATAATCCCCACTTCCACTCTACTACAATATTTATTACTCTTCACATGATATCAAATAGATAATCATTTTTTGTTCTTATACAGGTGGTCATAAACTGAATTACATTTTCTCCGAACTTGATGCTGAAAATATCGATAATTTCTTGCTTGTTAAGTTTAGTTAAAACATTTTTTTGTTTTAGGCGATCAAATTAATGTAGTATTGTCCAATTTAACAAATGACCTTGAGTGACCTTGAAACGCAAAATGAGTGATATCTCTGATTCAAGTTGAGCTTTGTTGATTAAAGCAATAAAATTTATTTTCAGGTGGCATGGGTTCGAGTTGATACCCAAACCATCCTTTCAATCCATCACAATGTTATCACACAAAATCCTCGGATATCTCTAAGCTACAACGACCATCGATCTTGGTATTTGCACATAAAGAACGTTCAAGAATCCGATAGGGGTTGGTACATGTGTCAGGTGAATACCGACCCCATGCGTAGCAGGCAAGGTTATCTCCAAGTAGTTGGTAAGAAAATTTACTAAAACATTAAACGTTTTGATCTAATAACTTATTTAGTACCCCCAAGTATAATCGATCGAGAAACTAGTTCGGATATGGTAGTTTTGGAATCCACCAATGTAAGCCTGACCTGCAAAGCTCGGGGTTATCCGGAACCGTATGTCATGTGGAGACGGGAAGATGGGGAAAATTATCGATACAACGGGGAGAGTGGTAAGAGAAATGTCTTGTGATTCCGATTTACGAGATTTATTAAACGGCGACGGAGGGATAAGTTATTTATCAATTTACATAGAGATTAAGTCTGTTTAAGTCGATTATCACCCACTTCCATCATGTTTCTTTTAATCTTGTTGTTCCTAGTATTGTTACGAGATTTTACCCAAGTCGCGTTTTCGCCTCATTTAAATTATTCATAGCCGCGGATCCAAAGGAGATAAACAAAAAGCGAACTATGCAATGGATATGTTTACGAGACAGGCGAGTAATTGCAACCTCCGCCCGGCTTAAACGAGAACGTATCGCCACCGAACCACCCCTATACAGGTCTCCCCCTTCCTCATTCTCCCCCATTAAATAATGCATTAACGACTCGCCCGGAAAGCTAAAGAACTTTCTTTACGAACCTCTAACAAATAAATCGACTAAAAGAGATATTCTTTTTGTCCTCTTAAGTTAATCGCCAAATACAAAGATCTTTTAAAAAGTGATTAATTAATTATTGTGATTTTAACTTTTATTATTGGTTTTGTTCTTTTAGTGAACGTGGTCGATGGCGAAATTCTCTTTATCACAAAAGTCAGCCGCTTGCACATGGCCAATTACCTATGCATAGCGTCCAACGGAGTGCCACCATCTATCAGCAAGCGGGTGCAGCTGAAAGTGCAATGTAAGTGCCACTTTAAGCCCTCTCTTGATGGCGGTTGAGGTCTACTCTGACGGCGCGTTATCCATTATGCGGGTCGATGGTGTGAAGTTTTTCGCTGCCACACTTTTTCTCTTTCAAAATGTGTATGAATCGCAATACTGAAATAAATACAGGGTGGATTTTAATACTTGCCAAAATAATACAAGTTATTTATATTAACGATTTTACTTTCTAGATATGTATAGGCGATTAAAGTTGGATGAAAAGTTCACAATTTATTATTCATTATAAATGAAATGAAATTTTGAAACTTGGTTAATACTAGGGAATTTAGTTTTAAGCAATATTGCTCTCTTGTACTCTTGTTTCTTTTTTGCAAGCACTGTACATGGTGGGCCAAATTGTATACTTTTAAAGGGAAACTCCTCTTTCTATAAGAAATAGATGAGGAATGACTAAAAAAACTTAATGGTGAAGATCGATATCTTTTACGATTTCAGAGATACAGGGTGTTATTTTTTTGAGAGCTTTTGTTATTTTGGCAAGCACTGTACATGGTGGGCCAAATTGTACAGTTTTGAAGGGAAACTCTTCTTTCTATAAGAAATAGATGAAAAATGACTGAAAAAACTTAATGATGAAAATCAATATCTCTTACGATTTCAGAGATACAGGGTGTTATTTTTTTTAGAGCTTTTGTTATTTTGCCAAGCACTGTACATGGTTTGCCAAATTGTACAGTTTTAAAGGGAAACTCTCCTTTCTATAAGAAATATATGAAGAATGACTAAAAAAACTTAATGGTGAAAATCGATATCTCTTACGATTTCAGAGATACAGGGTGTTATTTTTTTGAGAGCTTTTGTTATTTTGGCAAGCACTGTACATGGTGGGCCAAATTTTACACTTTTAAAGAGAAACACCTCTTTCTATAAGAAATAAATGAAGAATGACTGAATCAACTTAATGGTGAGAATCGATATCTCTTACAATTTCAAAGATACAGGGTATTTTCCATAAAAAAACCAATTTCGAAAAGTCGTCATAACTTTTTTCTTATTGAAAAATCTTCATTTCTTTGAAAATATTTCCAAAGCAACTTTTTATATAGAATTCGATTAAATAAATCAGGTTTCTCTCAAAGAAGTATTTTAGAGTTATTGACATAAAAATGATTTATTAAATAGAACATCATATTTATTTTTGTAAAGTCGAGAAGTGCACAACTGCACCATCTAATTGCTGTCAGGAATTTATTGGCTGTTTATAGATAACATGTTTCAATCTTCCCCAACGGAATCAGTTGTCAAAGCAATTCGAAAAGTTGTCATAACTTTTTTCTTATTGAAAAATCTTCCTTTCTTTGAAAATATTTCCGAAGCAACTTTTTATGTAGAATTCTATTTAATAAATCAGGTTTCTCTCAAAGAAGTATTTTAGTAGTGATTGACACAAAAATGATTTATTAAATGGAATATCATATATATTTTTGTAAAGTCGTGGAGTGCATAATGAGCTTAATGGCCGGTTTCTCGTACGTATTATACATGTTATTAAAAATTGTGCATTATTTTGTAATTTTTAAACAGGAGATTTCCATTTCCGCCAAAGAATTCAGGTCCATTTTATCAATTTCAAGTTCATCCAAAGAATATGGGTGATATTCTCAAAATTCTAGACATTTTATCATGCTGAGAACCGAATTAGAAAAACAATTCGGTTTTGAGATAAAGATTATTTAAGTTAACCTAATTTTTGATATGAAATTATTAAATTAATGATCTTGTTTTAAAAAATCACGAAAAATCGAATTCTTAAGATATCTTAATATACTATTCATGATTTATAGAGGAAAGTGTCTATTTTCTGGTGATGGCAGCAGATCTTGAAAATATTTATTCGTCTTTGAGATATAAATCGTTAAATTCAACGTGAACATTTATGACTATCTCAAGTTAATTAAAAATCACCAAAAATCGAATTCTTGAGATATTTTGATGAAACATTCAAAATTTATAGAAGCTAGTATCTATTTTGTCATGGTGAAAACCAAATTAGAAAATCGTTATTCCTTTTTGAGATAAAGATTATTTAAGTTAACCTATTTTTTTATGATTTTTTGAAATTAACAATCTTGTTTTAAAAAATCACGAAAAATCGAATTCTTAAGATATCTTAATGAACTCTTCATGATTTATAGAGGAAAGTATCTATTTTCTGGTGATGGCAGCAGATCTTGAAAATATTTATTCGTTTTTGAGATATAAATCGTTAAATTCAACGTGAACATTTATGGCTATCTCAAGTTAATTAAAAATCACCAAAAATCGAATTCTTAAGATATTTTAATGACAAATTCAAAATTTATAGAAGCTAGTGTTTATTTTGTCATGGTGAAAACCAAATTAGAAAATCGTTATTCCTTTTTGAGATAAAGATTAGTTAAGTTAATTTAATTTTTTATGATTTTTTGAAATTAACAATCTTGTTTTAAAAAATCACGAAAAATCGAATTCTTAAGATATCTTAATGAACTATTCATGATTTATAGAGGAAAGTGTCTATTTTCTCGTGATGAAAGCGGATCTTTAAAATATTTATTCGTTTTTGAGATATAAATCATTAAATTCAACGTGAACATTTATGGGTATCTCAAGTTAATTAAAAATCACCAAAAATCGAATTCTTGAGATATTTTAATGAAACATTCAAAATTTATAGAAGCTAGTGTCTATTTTGCCATGGTGGAAACCAAATTAGAAAATCGTTATTCCTTTTTGAGATAAAGATTATTTAAGTTAACCTAATTTTTTTATGATTTTTTGAAATTAACAATCTTGTTTTAAAAAATCACAAAAAATCGAATTCTTAAGATATCTTAATGAACTATTCTTGATTTATACAGGAAAGTGTTTATTTTCTCGTGATGAAAGCGGATCTTGAAAACATTTATTCGTTTTTGAGATATAAATCATTAAATTCAACGTGAACATTTATGGGTATCTCAAGTTAATTAAAAATCACCAAAAATCGAATTCTTGAGATATTTTAATGAAACATTCAAAATTTATAGAAGCTAGTGTCTATTTTGCCATGGTGAAAACCAAATTAGAAAATCGTTATTCCTTTTTGAGATAAAGATTATTTAAGTTAATCTAATTTTTTTATGATTTTTTGAAATTAACAATCTTGTCACGAAAATCAAGAAAAATCACGAAAAATCGAATTCTTAAGATATCTTAATGAACTATTCATGATTTATAAAGGAAAGTGTCTATTTTCTCATGATGAAAGCGGATCTTAAAAATATTTATTCGTTTTTGAGATATAAATCATTAAATTCAACGTGAACATTTATGGGTATCTCAAGTTAATTAAAAATCACCAAAAATCGAATTCTTGAGATATTTTAATGAAACATTCAAAATTTATAGAAGCTAGTGTCTATTTTGCCATGGTGAAAACCAAATTAGAAAATCGTTATTCCTTTTTGAGATAAAGATTATTTAAGTTAACCTAATTTTTTTTATGATTTTTTGAAATTAACAATCTTGTTTTAAAAAATCACGAAAAATCGAATTCTTAAGATATCTTAATGAACTATTCATGATTTATAAAGGAAAGTGTCTATTTTCTCATGATGAAAGCGGATCTTAAAAATATTTATTCGTTTTTGAGATATAAATCGTTAAATTCAACGTGAAAATTTATGGCTATCTCAAGTTAATTAAAAATCACCAAAAATCGAATTCTTAAGATATTTTAATGAAACATTCAAAATTTATAGAAGCTAGAGTTTATTTTGTCATGGTGAAAACCAAATTAGAAAATCGTTATTCCTTTTGAGATAAGGATTATTTAAGTTAACCTAATTTTTTATGATTTTTTGAAATTAACAATCTTGTTTTAAAAAATCACGAAAAATCGAATTCTTAAGATATCTTAATGAACTATTCATGATTTATAGAGGAAAGTGTCTATTTTCTGGTGATGGCAGCAGATCTTGAAAATATTTATTCGTTTTTGAGATATAAATCGTTAAATTCAACGTGAAAATTTATGGCTACCTCAAGTTAATTAAAAATCACCAAAAATCGAATTCTTAAAATATTTTAATGAAACATTCAAAATTTATAGAAGCTAGAGTTTATTTTGTCATGGTGAAAACCAAATTAGAAAATCGTTATTCCTTTTGAGATAAAGATTAGTTAAGTTAACTTAATTTTTTATGATTTTTTGAAATTAACTATCTTGTTTTAAAAAATCACGAAAAATCGAATTCTTAAGATATCTTAATGAACTATTCATGATTCATAGAGGAAAGTGTCTACTTTCTCGTGATGAAACCGGATCTTGAAAATATTTATTCGTTTTTGAGATATAAATCATTAAATTCAACGTGAACATTTATGGCTATCTCAAGTTAATTAAAAATCACCAAAAATCGAATTCTTAAGATATTTTAATGAAACATTCAAAATTTATAGAAGCTAGTGCTTATTTTGTCATGGTGAAAACCAAATTAGAAAATCGTTATTCCTTTTTGAGATAAAGATTAGTTAAGTTAACTTAATTTTTTATGATTTTTTGAAATTAACAATCTTGTTTTAAAAAATCACGAAAAATCGAATTCTTAAGATATCTTAATGAACTATTCATGATTTATAGAGGAAAGTGTCTATTTTTTCGTCATGAAAGCAGATCTTAAAAATATTTATTCGTTTTTGAGATATAAATCATTAAATTCAACGTGAACATTTATGACTATCTCAAGTTAATTAAAAATCACCAAAAATCGAATTCTTAAGATATTTTAATGAAACATTCAAAATTTATAGAAGCTAGTGCTTATTTTGTCATGGTGAAAACCAAATTAGAAAATCGTTATTCCTTTTTGAGATAAAGATTAGTTAAGTTAACTTAATTTTTTATGATTTTTTGAAATTAACAATCTTGTTTTAAAAAATCACGAAAAATCGAATTCTTAAGATATCTTAATGAACTATTCATGATTTATAGAGGAAAGTGTCTATTTTTTCGTCATGAAAGCAGATCTTAAAAATATTTATTCGTTTTTGAGATATAAATCATTAAATTCAACGTGAACATTTATGACTATCTCAAGTTAATTAAAAATCACCAAAAATCGAATTCTTGAGATATTTTAATGAAACATTCAAAATTTATAGAAGCTAGTGTCTATTTTGTCATGGTGAAAACCAAATTAGAAAATCGTTGTTCCTTTTTGAGATAAAGATTATTTAAGTTAACCTAATTTTTTTGATTTTTTGAAATTAATGATCTTGTTTTAAAAAATCACGAAAAATCGAATTCTTAAGATATCTTAATGAACTATTCATGATTTATAGAGGAAAGTGTCTATTTTCTCGTGATGAAAGCGGATCTTAAAAATATTTATTCGTTTTTGAGATATAAATCATTAAATTCAACGTGAACATTTATGGGTATCTCAAGTTAATTAAAAATCACCAAAAATCGATTTCTTGAGATATTTTAATGAAACATTCAAAATTTATAGAAGCTAGTGTCTATTTTGCCATGGTGAAAACCAAATTAGAAAATCTTTATTCCTTTTTGAGATAAAGATTATTTAAGTTAACCTAATTTTTTATGATTTTTTGAAATTAACAATCTTGTTTTAAAAAATCGCGAAAAATCGAATTCTTAAGATATCTTAATGAACTATTCTTGATTTATAGAGGAAAGTGTTTATTTTCTCGTGATGAAAGCGAATCTTAAAAATATTTATTCGTTTTTGAGATATAAATCATTAAATTCAACGTGAACATTTATGGCTATCTCAAGTTAATTAAAAATCACCAAAAATCGAATTCTTGAGATATTTTAATGAAACGTTCAAAATTTATGGAAGCTAGTGTCTATTTTGTCATGGTGAAAACCAAATTAGAAAATCGTTATTCCTTTTTGAGACAAAGATTATTTAACTTAACCTAATTTTTATGATTTTTTGAAATTAACAATCTTGTTTTAAAAAATCACGAAAAATCGAATTCTTAAGATATCTTAATGAACTATTCATGATTTATAGAGGAAACTGTCTATTTTCTGGTGATGGCAGCAGATCTTGACAATATTTATTCGTTTTTGAGATATAAATCGTTAAATTCAACGTGAACATTTATGACTATCTCAAGTTAATTAAAAATCACCAAAAATCGAATTCTTGAGATATTTTGATGAAACATTCAAAATTTATAGAAACTAGTGTCTATTTAGTCATGGTGAAAACCAAATTAGAAAATCGTTATTCCTTTTTGAGATAAAGATTATTTAAGTTAACCTAATTTTTTATGATTTTTTGAAATTAACAATCTTATTTTAAAAAATCACGAAAAATCGAATTTTTAAGATATCTTAATGAACTATTCATGATTTATAGAGGAAAGTGTCTATTTTCTTATGATGAAAGCGGATCTTAAAAATATTTATTCGTTTTTGAGGTATAAATCATTAAATTCAACGTGAATATTTATGGGTATCTCAAGTTAATTAAAAATCACCAAAAATCGATTTCTTGAGATATTTTAATGAAACATTCAAAATTTATAGAAGCTAGTGTCTATTTTGCCATGGTGAAAACCAAATTAGAAAATCGTTATTCCTTTTTGAGATAAAGATTATTTAAGTTAACCTAATTTTTTATGATTTTTTGAAATTAACAATCTTGTTTTAAAAAATCACGAAAAATCGAACTCTTAAGATATTTTAATGAATTATTCATGATTTATAGAGGAATGTGTCTACTTTCTCGTGATGTAACCGGATCTTGAAAATATTTATTCGTTTTTAAGATATAAATCATTAAATTCAACGTGAACGTTTATGGCTATCTCAAGTTAATTGACAAGTTAATTAAAAATCGAATGCTTGAGATATTTTAATGATACAACCAAAATTTATACAGGTATAAATTTTGGTGTCTGTTTTCTGATGGTGAGAACCAAATGTTGAAGTTGACCTGATTTTTTGAAATAAATAATAAATATAATTTACCTACAATTGTTCTCTGTGTAATTGAGCCTTTAAAATGTTTTCTTATTTGTTAATTATGTTCTTTTACTTATCATTTTTGTTATTATTTGATTTTCTTTTGTTAATTTTCATTATTATTAATTTCTTGTTCAGCAATTTTTTATTTTTGTTAAGAAATTATTTGTTTATATTACTTATTGTGTTTCATTGCCGGATGCTGCGCTGGGCTTGTTCAGTTTTCATCTCAAATATAATAAATAAATAATTTTACGAATTATTATTCAAAATTTTTACCGTCACCTATCGACAGGAAAAAACAAATAATCGATTTTTTGACAAAACAGTTCAATAACTATTGTGTGCAATATCTGTCGTTATATCTACCGTTTAGAATTTATTGGCTATTTATAGATAACATCTTTCAATCTTCCCCAACAGAAACAATTCATAGGTTCCTGCCTTGATTAGCTAATCAACAATTTGAAGAACACATCATCTTTTTACATTTCTTAGGTGGAATCGATTTTATATTGATCCAACGAGTTATACATCATTTGAAAAAGGAAGGTTCAACCTTCAATTTAGTATGCAAGTTATTAGTTCATTTTTAAAATGAAGAAAGTTGTTTTCAGTTCTAAGTTTAGTGTTAGCTGTAGTGATGGTATTAACTCTACATTAGCTGATATTCGGTTTTAGATTATTGTAAGTTTGTATCGAATTAAAACTAGAACTAACGCAGGGCTAAACCTTAATCTTTCCAGTTCTAGGTCTAGGTTAGTTTCAATTTGTTTAATTCTGGAAACAATTTCAAATTGAACCAGTGAGTTATACATCATTTTGAAAAGGAAGGTTCAATCTTCAATCAAATTATTACTTCAGTAATAACACATCTTTCAAGAACACAGCATCTAATATTTCTTAGATGGAATCGATTTCAAATTGAATCGAGTTATAAATCATTTGATAGACTTCAATTTGATATACAAGTCATTTCTTCATTTTCAAAAATAAAAAAATCGAGCCATTTAATATAATTTTTCCTCTATCTCTTATAGAGAGAGGAGTTTCACTTTAAAAGTGTCCAATTTAGCCCACCCTGTACAATCAGATAAGTAATCTCGTCTAAGAAATCGTAGTCGTTCTAAGGAACGAGTTTTCTATGTAAAATTCGGATTTATAAAAGTTTATATTAAATCATACCGTCTAAGATAAACGAATAGTGTATTTGCAATTTTGTCAAAACCGACACGCGAAATTGCATTTTCCTCCGGTTACAAGGTATCTTGCAAAACGGTTCTTGTAGAATTTATTATGGGGCATAATAGGAGAAAAGCAGATATGTCCCAATTTCAATTTGGCGAGAGACGAACCGTCGTCGTCGTTGGATGCATAAAGCTAGTTGGGTTTCGCATACATTTTACGGTTAGATCCGGGTATCATCGTTCGGTTTATGCTTATCGTAAAGTCGACGTCGTCGGGCGCCCCCATACGCGACCGTAAATAATTTATTGTTGGCGAGAAACAATAAAAACGAGGAAGAGGAGTCAGTTTTCGGCCAAAATTTACCCGAAATCGACCACTATATCGGCTGGCTAATGAGAAGAGAGATGGATAGCGAGAGAGGATTACGTGTAAATATTTGTAACCGGGAGAGGGTTGTTTGCGTGGCATTAAAGGTTAAATCGTGGGAGTTGATCGAACAAAGCTTGCATTAAAACCATTTTAACCTTATAAGTAAAATTAAATGATTTTATTTTTCTTATTATAATTCGATCTGTTTTAGTTCCTCCAATGCTCACCATCCCAAATCAATTAGAAGGGGCTTATATTGGACAAGACGTCTCTTTGGAGTGCCACACCGAAGCTTTTCCCACTTCAATCAACTATTGGACTACTGAAAGAGGAGATATGATCATCTCAGGTAGTTGTAAAAAAACCATTTCTAAACGAAACGACTTTATTTTTACTATCTCGCATATACCGAGCACATAAAGAGATAATTGATTTTTGTAATTAAAATAAAATGTAGAGTGAAGAGAAAAAGGACAATTCACCCCACATAACCTCCCTTTAGGCTATACAAGTTAAGTTCGGAGGAGAGTGGACTTGCATGTAAGCGAAGTGAAACCCGTGCAGATTTTGATTGATCAATAGCTCGAGGGAAATAAATCAAAGAGGGTCGTTAATCACGACCCCGGGGACGTTTTGATTGTTTACACTGGGGCCCTCAGCGCCAAAAAGAGAATGGGGAATCGAGGGAGCTTTTTGTCGTTTTCGCGAAAACTTAACCAACTCGACACGTTTTTACATCACTTTTATTTAAATTAAAAAATTTATATTACAGGCGATAAATACGAGGCGGTTTCGATGGATAGCGGTTATAAAAAGTACATGATGCTTAAGATCCGAAACGTTAGCCCCAACGATTTCGGATCTTACATGTGCGTCGCGAAAAATTCTTTAGGAGAAACCGACGGCGTCATAAAATTGGAGGGTAAACGATAAACGTTCATTGTGAAATTTTGTTTAAAAACGTTGATTTTGTAGAGATTCCAGCTCCGACCACTCTGCGGGTTACCACGACGATTCCAACATTGCCCGTAAAAAAGAAAGGTGCGTTTTAACGTTTTCACAACGATTACGGATTTTTCGCAATGTTTATTTTGTCCCGGTTAAACTTTAAAATAACGTTTATTTTAAAAAGCCATTTTAAATCGTCGCTACAATTTATTCTAATTTGAACTGGGTATAAAAGCGAAATAAACGCGTCGTTAGTGTCGGTATAAAAATAAATAAAATGGAAAATGCAAAGTTATATTCGATCTAGTTAAACCTAAAATTGTGATTTTTATACATATATAGTATGTTTCTGTATCGAATTACAAAGGGGGTGGGGTAAACATATAAACCATAATAAGTTTATCAAACGATATGAACCGTGAGAATTTATTAACACAAGAATTAATAACAAAACCAGAATTAATATTAGACTTGGAACTAGACGTCCAGAAGTCACTGTTTTGTGCAATTGTGCTTTCCAGAATGGAATATGGCTCTGTAATATGGTCACCGCATTATATATCATTATGCAAGAGATACCCTAAAAGATGAAAGGCAAGATTCTTTGCGAATAACAGGGGGGAGATTATTCCAGAAGCAGATTGCATGCAACACAAAGGTGCATATGGTAGATATTTTTTATAATGAAATGGAAACAAGAGTAGCAAATCAGATATGTCAAATAATCAATCAATCAAATATGCGGATTTTGACTATACAAGATCCTATACAACGATCAGTCATCGATAGTACCCGGAATAAGCGTCTTGTTACTCAGTGTAATCGACAATTCAGTGCAAAATCAGCATAATCTAAATGGGGAAAGGTTAACGTATAGCACAGATTACGAAGGAGCCTTGAACTGCTTTCAAAAATGTTGATACTACCTCTGGAATACTTGATAATGCTTCTAGAAGCCTTAACATAGCTTTCAGAAGGCTTGAACTGCTTCCACAAGATTTTATGCTGCAGCTGAAAGACTTGACACTATTTCTAGAAGATTTTAAATGATTCCAAAAGACTTGATACCGTTTGTAAAACTACTGGCAAAAAAATGTTTGAAAATGCAAAGTCTTAAAGAAGACATTTTTATTGCAAAAGGCACGAAATTGTTAATACAATTTGATTTTGCTTCCAAAATACCAAATACTGCTAGGATACAAAATGTTCATTTGAAAAGTTTAAAAAATTTCAATTATAGACCAAATATTGCTTGTGAAGGTGTAAGCACTGTTGATATAAGGCATTTCTATTGCAAATTAACCATAGGCGCCAGATACATGGACGTTTTTCATATCACTTTTGTTTTGAGAACAGTCATTCGTCGTTTGAATCTTTTCCCAATTCAGTTTTTTCACTATCCAGCACCCATACTTATTTTCAAAAACTGGCGCTTATGAAGCTACGAAGATTGTGTTAGATGTACCACTGACGATCTAAAGATAAATCAGTTAGCTGCAGAATTCTTCGAATCCTCTATTTGGGCATCGTAAATCTTACACAAATTGCTGGTTCTTGTCCTAAAAACGCTTTAGCTCATCTGCCGTTTCATTGGCAGCACTTCCAGAGTGACCTCAGTGTAGTTAAAACGACGAACCGTTTGAGCTATCTGTATTTCCACATAAATTTTGATAATCCTCTACTTGATTTCGAGCTTTGTGGAGATGAGTTACTTAGCTTGTGTTCTCATTTAATCCCAAGATTATTCCTCACTTGCGCAATCAGTAATAAAATGTCCAATATAATTATATTTACAAACTCACTTCTACAGTATTATATATTTAGAAATCTGAAACTAGCAACTAACGCCATTAACAACGACAACATTCTGATCTGAAATAATACTTTGACGTCCTTCAACATCGGCAAATACAGAAAAAAGGGATTAACTAACTAGAAACTGACGAAATGACCTATTTACCTTTATTAGCTATTTCCACCAAAACTTATTTTCGAAAGTAAGTCCTTTTTTCGTAGACAAGAACGGATATATTAAAAAAAAATGTTAACTTGAATGGTTGCGGTCCGCCGAACCAGCGGTTGCAAATTGCTAAAAGACTCTGTAAGTCGATAGTTAAACTTGCAGGAAAAGATTTTATTAATCATAAAATCGTGGCTAAGAGAAAATACTGGAAATTATTTGACAGCAGACTTGCAGGAAAAAACTTTATGACTAAAGTGGCTAAGAGAAAATACAGGGAATTATTTTCAGGATTCTGAGATGACCGCTAGGAGGTGCAAATACCATCTTTAATGCCTTGAAATCTTAACAATTAAACAATTAGTCATCTTAGGAATGGTATCTCAATTTTAAGATACTTGTACATTTCAGTTTCAGTCCAGTCCCAGTATATTCCGGGTTCATGCCGGGATTTCATGAAAGAAGATTTATCGTTTAGAAGTTTTGGAAGCAATTTAGATCTTCTAGAAGCAATATTAAGCCTATCTGAGCCAATATCCGGACTTTTGTAACCATTTTAAATCTTCTAGAAGTAGTATCAAGTCTTCTGGAATCTTCTCGAGTCTTCTGAAAGCATTTCTAATCTTCCAGAAACAGTATAAAGTCTTACAGGGGCTATATCTAATCTTTTGGAAGCATTTTAAAATATCTAGAAGCAGTATCATGTCTTAATTATTAAAATCTTCTAGAAGCAGTATCAAGTCTTTTGGAAACTTCTCAAGTCTTCTGAAAGCATTTGAAATCTTCTGGAAGCAGTATAAAGTCTTACAGGGACAGTATCAAGCCTTTAGGAAGCATTTTAAAACATCTAGACGCAGTATCAAGTCTTCTGGAATCTTCTCGAGTCTTCTGAAAGCATTTCAAATCTTCCAGAAATAGTATAAAGTCTTACAGGAGCTATATCTAATCTTTTGAAAGCATTTTAAAATATCTAGAAGCAGTATCGATTCTTAATTATTAAAATTTTCTAGAAGCAGTATCAAGTCTTTTGGAAACTTCTCAAGTCTTCTGAAAGCATTTGAAATCGTCTAGAAGCAGTATAAAGTCTTATAGGGGCAGTATCAAAACTTTAGGAGGAATTTTAAAACATCTAGAAGCAGTATCAAGTCTTCTGGAAGTAGTATCCAGTCTTTTGGAAGCACTTCAAGTAATTTTGAAGTATTTCAAGTCTTCTAAAAGTAAGTATAAGGTCTTCTGGAAACATTGTAAGTCGTCTGGAAGTATTGTAAGTCATCTGGAAGTAGTATTCTGGAAACCATATCAAGTTTCTTAGATACAATATCAAGTCTTCTGGAAGCATCTTCAGTCTTCTAACAGCGACATAAAGTACTTTGGAAGCATTGTAGGTCGTCTGGACACACTTCAAGTCCTCTAGATGCAATATCAAGGCTTCTAAAAGCGTTGTAAGTCATCTGTAAGCATTGTAAGTCGTCTGGATGCATTGTAAGACATTTGTAAATTCATCATTTTAAGTCTTCTAGAAATATCAGTCTAGAAATTCAAGTCTTCTGAAAGCAATATAAAGTTTTCTTAAAACAGTATCAAATCATCTAGAGGTAACAACATCAAGTCTTCTGGAAACATTTTAAGTTTTCTAGATGCTATATCAAGTTATCTGAAAGCATTGTAAGTCGTCTGGAAGTATTTTCAATCCTCTAGAAGCAATAACAGTCTTCTGGAAACCGCGGTACTTTATAAATCTAGGGACTTTAATTTGTATTCTTTTTAAGACAATAATTACAAAAAATTTTTTATTATCATAAAATTTGCGATAGGCAAATAAATGCCCGCGTTGAATACGCTGCACATTTTTCGGGGCATTTATGTTCTACAGCTTTCATTATCTTCTTCGTTTCTTCTAATCAGATAAGAAGCCATTTTGAACGGAAAAAAAAACATCTTACCGTCTGCAAAATTTTTTGAAAAGCTTCAGTCTTCACCTTCAAACAGTATTTTTCTTCGCTATCGTATTCATATTCGTATTTTACTGTGTTGTACACTAAGAAATTTTTGACACTAAAATGACATAATTATGTCGGTAAAAAAGTTGCCTTTTCTGTTAAACAATAGAGGGTGCAGAACCCGGAGTGAGAGTCCGGTGCGTGTATCGAAAGGTTAAGTTTCCGAATGGAATGAAAATAGTTATACACCTTTTTTTTCACATTTTTTACTACGTTCGAGAATGTG
The DNA here is from genome assembly GCA_036711965.1 of Onthophagus sagittarius. Classification (NCBI taxonomy): domain Eukaryota; kingdom Metazoa; phylum Arthropoda; class Insecta; order Coleoptera; family Scarabaeidae; genus Onthophagus; species Onthophagus sagittarius. The sequence goes on along the minus strand of JASERS010000010.1, from coordinate 14,776,499 downwards.
ATATTGACGCAATCAAGGATAAGTTGCGATGTAGCATCAGTGGGCAATTATTTAACAGGAATTTCATCAGCATTTAGTTTTAATCCAAAACGCTTAGCCCAGTCAAGTACGGTAGCAAGATCACGATTAAGACGGCTAACAGTGGAGGAAAGCTCATCTACAGTTGTACTAGTATAGATTTGGAGATCGTCTGCATATAGGTGATTGTTGGAAATTATGACCTTGGTTCCTTGCGGTACACCACATTAAAGTTCATGATTGCTCGAGAGACCAGATTACGGTACGTACCTACAAAGAAGGAGAAAAATCAATAGATGAGAAAATTGAAAATAGAAGTCAATCAGTACGAGTATCGTCAGTCGTCGTTGATCACATGTATGCCTTATGTCATCAGTAATCTTGATTAAAGTGGTTTTGGTGCTATGGCCAGACTGGAAACTAGATTGCATCTCATCTATCAAATGATCATCATCAAGTGAATTGTATACTTGTGTGTACACTGTATGCTCTAAAGTTTTTGAAAAAACAGAAAGAATTGATATGGGACGAAAGTTACTAGGAGAAACTGGAGTTTTTAATTTGGGAATAGGCACTACGCAGCCAAGATTCCAAATAGATGAAAAGGATGACATTTCAATGGAAGAACAAGTTGTTTCAGGCTAATGCAATCTGCACTAACAATAATATATCTTGGGATGATAACAATTAATTTGATATTATCCCAAGAAAGTAATTTAGAAGTTTCCTGAATAAATATCAGCTAAGATATTGTAATAAGAATCTTCTGGATGTATTTTAGTCTTTGAAAGCAGTATAAAAACTTTCAAGGCAATATCGAGTTTTCTGGAAGCATATCAAATCTACTAGAAGCATTTCAAGTCTTCTCGATGTATTCCAAGTCTTTCGAAAGCAGCATCAAGTCTTCCAGAGGTAGCATCAGTTTTCTGGAGGCAGATGAAGCCTCCTGGAAACATATCAAGTCTTCTTTAAGGAAATCATGTCTGGTGGAAGAATTTCAAATCTTCTGAAGCCAATATCAATTTTTCTGGAATCTTGTCAAGTCTTTTGCGTGCAATATCAAATTTTCTGGAAGCAGTTCCAGTCTACTGGAACCATTTTAAGTCTTCTGCAAGCATTTCAAGTCTACTGGAAACATTTCAAGTTTTCTGCAAGCAATATCAAGTTTTCTGGAAGCAGTTAAAGTCTTCTAGAGGCACTACAGAGCCTTCTAGGAATATTTGAAATCTTCTCGAAGCATATCAAGTCTGCTAGAAGCATTTCAAGTCTTCTAGAATAATTTCAAGTCTTCTGGAAGCGTTTTAAGTCTTCTGCAATCAATATCAAGTTTTTTAGAAGGAGTTCAAGTCTTCTGTAAGCATTCCAAGCCTTTTGAAAGCAGTATCAACTATTCCAGATACAGTATCAAATCTTCTAGAAGAAGTTGAAGTCTTCTGGGAGTTATCAAGTTTTCTGGGAGCAGTTCAAGTCTTTTGAAAGCAGTAACAATTCTTTTGGTGGCAGTATCGAGTCTTCTGGAAGAATTTGAAGTCTTCTGGAAGCATATTAAGTGTGCTGGAAGTATTTCAACTCTTCTGGGTGCAATATCAAGTTTTCTCGAAGCAGTTGTGAAAGCATTGTAAGTTTTTTGAAAGCAGTATCAAGTTTTCCAGAGGCAGTATTAACTCTTCCTGAAGCTGTATCGAGTGTTCTGGAAGCAGTTAAAGTCTTCTAAAAGTATATCAAGTCTAGTTTCGTCAACATTTAATTTTAATCCAAAACGCTTAGCGCAGTCAAGTACGGTAGCAAGATCACGATTAAGACGGCTAACAGTTGAGGAAAACTCATCTACAGCTGTACTAGTATAGATTTGGAGATCGTCTGCATATAGGTGATTGTTGGAAATTATGACCTTGGTTACACTTTTAATAAAAATAGAGAAAAGCCTTTTCAATGGAAGAACAAGTTGTTTCAGGCTAATGCAATCTGCACCAGCGTTATTAGACTTGCTATAGGTAATAGCCCTGCGCACCTCATCCTCATCAATCATTGAGAGCGAAAATTGAGGAGCCAAAATATCAGATGCTTTAATGGTACGTATAAGAGTGATCTTCGATTCCGCATCAAGCATTCCTGAAGGTTTAGCAAAGTGTCTAGCTAAAGAAGATCCGTCCATTTTAGCTTGAATGCGCGTGGATTCAACGACTCCAAGTGAACTTAATGTTTTCTAAAATGTCTTAGAAGTAATTCCGGGAAGCTTATGGTAAAAATATCATTATCCTTATCAATATGCACCAGAGTCCGATTAAATCGCGCCTTGACTCTATTTCGATCCCACATAAGATCCCTAACGTTAAAGTAAGCAACTTTTGAGTTAATCTCACGCTCAGTACATAGAGGTTGCCAATCAATCATCTTTGCATCTAAATTAAGGGCCTCTTAATCAATATTCCTAAAATCACGATTAAATTTGGTACGCTGAGTAGTTATAGCATGGCGCAGTTGAGCAGCACAATAAATGAGATCGTGATGATAATAATTCTGTCAGAGCAGGACGAGACAATGAGGTCAAAGAATTCGAATGCGGCAGATGGTAATTAGGTTGGAGGGATAAAATATACAAGTTTAAGGAGGAGGTGATTAATCTAAACTTTTCACTGCGCGTGTCATTCTTATGGGTACAAGTGTTGAAATCCCTCAGTAACAAAATGCTATCCTTGATATTCAGGAGGTCTTCAAAATTGTGGAAATATGATATACGATGCAAAAGATAACAATTAATTTGATATCATCCCAAGAAAGTAATTTAGAACTTTCCTGAATAAATATCAGCTAAGATATTGTAATAAGAATCTTCTGGATGCATTTTAGTCTTTGAAAGCAGTATAAAAACTTTCAGAGGCAATATCGAGTTTTCTGGAAGCATATCAAATCTACTAGAAGCATTTCAAGTCTTCTCGATGTATTCCAAATCTTTCGAAAGCAGCATCAAGTCTTCCAGAGGTAGCATCAGTTTTCTGGAGGCAGATGAAGCCTCCTGGAAACATATCAAGTCTTCTTTAAGGAAATCATGTCTGGTGGAAGAATTTCAAATCTTCTGAAGCCATTATTAAATTTTCTGGAAGCTTGTCAAATCTTCTGCGTGCAATTTCAAATTTTCTGGAAGTAGTTCAAGTCTACTTGAAGCATTTTAAGTCTTCTGCAAGCATTTCAAGTCTACTGGAAACATTTTTCAAGTTTTCTGCAAGCAATATCAAGTTTTCTGGAAGCAGTTAAAGTCTTTCAGAGGCACTACAGAGCCTTCTAGGAATATTTGAAATCTTCTGGAAACATGTCAAGTCTGCTGGACGCATTTCAAGTCTTCTAGAATAATTTCAAACCTTCTGGAAGTGTGTAAGTCTTCTGTAAGCAATATCAAGTTTTTTTAGAAGGAGTTCAAGTCTTCTGTAAGCATTCCAAGCCTTTTGAAAGCAGTATCAACTATTCCAGATGCAGTATCAAATCTTCTAGAAGAAGTTGAAGTCTTCTGGAAGTTATCAAGTTTTCTGGGAGCAGTTCAAGTCTTTTGAAAGCAGTAAAAAGTCTTTTGGTGGCAGTATCAAGTCTTCTGGAAGGATTTGAAGTCTTCTGGAAGCATATTAAGTGTGCTGGAATTTTTCACCTCTTCTGGATGCAATATCAAGTTTTCTCGAAGCAGTTGTGGAAGCATTGTAAGTTTTTTGAAAGCAGCATCAAGTTTTCCAGAGGTAGCATCAGTTTTCTGGAGGCAGATGAAGCCTCCTGGAAACATATCAAGTCTTCTTTAAGGAAATCATGTCTGGTGGAAGAATTTCAAATCTTCTGAAGCCAATATCAAATATTCTGGAAGCTTGTCAAGTCTTCTGCGTGCAATATCAAATTTTCTGGAAGCAGTTCAAGTTTAGTGGAAGCATTTTAAGTCTTCTCAAGCATTTCAAGTCTACTGGAAACATTTCAAGTTTTCTGCAAGCAATATCAAGTTTGCTGGAAGCAGTTGAAGTCTTCCAGAGGCACTACAAATTTGAAATCATCTAGAAGCATATCAAGTCTGCTAGAAGCATTTCAAGTCTTTTGGAAGCATTTCAAGTCTTTCGGGATAATTTCAAGTTTTTTAGAAGCGTTTTAAGTCTTCTGCAAGCAATATCAAGTTTATTAGAAGGAGTTCAAGTCTTCTGTAAGCCTTTTGAAAGCAGTAGCAACTATTCCAGATGCAATATCAAATCTTCTAGAAGAAGTTGAAGTCTTCTGGAAATTATCAAGTTTTCTGGGAGCAGTTCAAGTTTTTTGAAAGCAGTAACAAGTCTTTTGGTGGCAGTATCGAGTCTTCTGGAAGAATTTGCAGCCTTCCAGAAGCATATTAAGTGTGCTGGAAGTATTTTAACTCTTCTGGCTGCAATATCAAGTTTTCTCGAAGCATTTGTGGAAGCATTGTAAGTTTTTTGAAAGCAGTATCAAATTTTCCAGAGGCAATATTAAGTCTTCTAGAGGCTGTATCGAGTGTTCTTGAAGCAGTTGAAGTCTTCTGAAAGTATATCAAGTCTAATGGAATTTTTATATCTTGTTGGAAAAGTAGACTTGTTGGGATTTTTGTCTTAAAATAACGTCACATTAATAAAATAAGCGTTTATTTATACTCTCAAAATACAACCACGTTCGTTTCTAGATCTAACAAAGACCCAATGTAGCCAGATGAAGGAAATAAAGTTCATAAGATAGTAGGAAATAAATCAGCAGATTTTCACTTTCATTTGAAACCTTTGTTTGCTGGATTTTAAAACTTTTATCATTTAATTTATTTATAGTCAACAAGTTTTGTTAATATGTGTGAGTGTGGCCAGTTTTGTCTCAAAAAAACGTTTATCATTTTTAATTTATCATTTTTATCATTTAAATATCAATTTTCTTCAATTTTCAACAATATACAAGAATATTATTGCTAATATCCATTCTTGGGATGAAATAAGTATATTTTAAGTTTTCAAAACACACATTATAAGCCCACATTCACTCCTTTATAAAAGTTTATGAAAGTTTATTATTATCATACTGTCAACAAGTTGACAGACATTAAATTAATGAGTAGGACTTTGGAGACATAATAGGTCATGCTGCCAATAAGATGGCAAGATTTAAAATAATAAAGGGTAATTTGGGGATAGGTCATTGTGCCAACAAGTTGGCAGATTTTAAATTGAAAGCAGGACTTTAAAGACAAAACAGCTCATGTTCCCAACAAGTTGGAAGACTTTAAATTGGTAAGCAGGACTTTGAAGATAAATCAGCACATATTGCCAACAAGTTAGCAGACTTCAAACTGATGAGCATGGCTTTGGAGACAAATTTGCTGATGCTGTCAACAAGTTGGCAGACATCAAACTGATGAGCATAACTTTGGAAATAAAACAGCTCATGCTACCAACAAGTTGTTAGGCTTTAAGATTATTTAGAAAATTAAAATTTAATTTCTACAATATGAAGTTTTAAAAGGAATGATGACATTTCTCAAAAAAAATCATAATAATGTAAAATCAATCATGGTAATGCATAATCAAAATCATCATATTTTCTTACATACAATTAAATGATATAATAAAAAGTGTGGCATTCCATTTAAAATAACGAAATGACCATCTTTACTAACTTAGTTAAGCATTTTACCTAAGACAACTGTGTATGCAAAAAAATGAATTTTGTATTAATAGAATAATATAAAAAACTTTTTATGCACGATCAAAACTGATTATAGCTAAATCAAGGTTCCCGGATAGACAAGAACGAGGCGGAGTCGATCAGAATCGCGTCGAAATGGATTCTATAAGCGAGTCGGGTAAGATTTTCCTTTTTTAACTTGGATAAGACAATTTGGACACTTCTTTCTTTAACGTACCCATCTCAATCTCCTTCCGTGTCTACACAACCCTCCCGGTTGGGGAGGGATCGCGACCACTTTGTATTCAACTGGCACGCCACCTTCTATTGCCTGCAAAAGGAGCCGGGAAGATAAAATTAAATTGGTGATGGCTGCCATAACGTTTTACTGTTACAGTTTGCGAGACCAAACAAATTGGTCGCTTTTATGAAAATCGCCTTTAACCCCAATTGGAAAAATTAATTTTTCGTCTCCCATTTTTTTTTAAGATTTTGAGTATGACTACGACGATTTGATGTCGAGTAGATCACCATCGATCAAGAACTTACCTGGAGCGTATAGTGCCGGAAATCGTTGTTTGTCGTCGATGGTAAATTCACTGTTCCTATTAGTAACCTGTATGCTCGTCCTTAGGTGATTACTGTACTACACCGGACTCTAATTGAAAATCAACATACCCCGCGTGTGTTTCGTTACACGCTGAATATAACTAGAATTTGTACATATGTAATTACTTAATAACCTGGTTTGATTTAATTCTTTTTAATTAATTTGTAACAAAACTTTTCTTGTATCGATTACAAATAAATCATAAAATAAAGGTGAAAATGATTTAAATAAAATAAAATAAAATAAAATAAAATAAATAACTGAGTGTTGATTAAATTAAAATGTGTACAAAAATTAAATAAATCAACACTCAAAGTTATTAAGCCGATAATATTTCTACGTTGACTAATGTAGATATCGTATTTCTCTGCCTGTATTAGCCGATAACCAAAAAAAAATTAATACCGATCGAAGAATCGATTATGTGTCAATATAAAATAAAGAAAAGGTGATATATAAAACGAGTTCGCGCGACGAAAAGAAAATGTTGTAGAAAAATGAATCGCTGAAAAACTAATTATATATTAAGGAATTATTGTTTTTGAGTATATTTAAAAGATGAAACAATAAAAACGCTAATAAACGCTAATTGCCAAAAAGTGTTGGTGTTTTATTTTTCCCCGTTCAATTAAATTGAAAAAAAAAATTTAAAAGGCATAAAAAGCTAAAAGAACAAATTAAATTGATTAAAATCGTTTTATAAAACTTTTTGAAAGGATTAACCGTTTCGTATGGTCATTTATCATTTTACAACATAAAGAATAATAAAGTAGAAGTTTTAATAATTCTAAAATTCGGTCAATTTGTAAATGGAGTTAATTTAATTTTTATGATACATCCAATTTTTTAAAAGTAATTTTAGAACACTCCTTTCTATAATGTTCTTGTTTAATTTTTATTGTATAGCTCAATTAGTGAACATCTAAATCAAATAAAATAAATCATCTAAAAATTTCTTTATACAGTATGTCCAGTATTGAGTTAAAGTGGAAAAAATTTATTACTAATTTCACTAAATTCGTACACTAAATTGCACAAATAAATTTGATAATGTCTCTATTTATACACCCAACACTTTTTTTACACGGTCTTTTATAACACGATTTTGAAATAATGCGGTTCACCAATACATTTTTTTTCACGAATTTTTCTTTGGGATTCGTGCTATAAAAAACAAATCGTGTTAAAAAATGTATTGGTGAACCGTATTATTTCAAAATCGTGTTAAAAAAGACCGTGTAAAAGAAGAGTTGGGTGTAGGTCTAGTGACAGTACTAATAGGGTCTAGGTCTAGGTATAGGTCTAGTATAAGTTATACTTTTAGTTCCAGAAAAAAATAAAACAATCTAGAGGTAAACAAAAATTAAAACTAGAACTTAACTTGCGTCTTAAGACGCACGGCTAAACTGAAACTTTCTAGTTCTAGGTCTAGTGTTAGTTCTAGTTTTACTTCGATACAAGTATACAATAATCTAAAATTGAATACAAGCTAAAAGTAGCGCAAATACAACACTAAAGCTAACACTCGACCTAGAACTAAAAGCATTTGGGTTTAGCCGTACGTCTCTTAAGATGGAACTGAACCCAACTGAACCCAGCTTCAGAACTAATACTAGACCTACAACTAGAAACATGAGGGTTTAGCCATCTTTATAGACGTACGGCTAAATCCTAATGTTTCTAATAGTATCGAGATTGATGTTGATGTGCTTCATCGGATTCCACGCGTTGCTGCTGCTCGGGGTGCTGGGGATCGTGCATTGGTTCTGAAGGCGATGATAGTTCGTTTTTGTAGCTGCATAAAGAAAGATGGATTTCTTGCTGCTTCTAGGCTTAAGAGGAAATCTGCACCGGTTGGCTTTGATCCTAGTATGACCATTAGAGGTGTTGCGGAACGATGTTTCGTTAATGAGCATTTATCGCCTTCAAATACACATCTTTTCGGGAAAGCAAGGACCTCCGTAAAGGAAAAAAAAAAGTATGTGTGGACAAGGAATCGTCAAATCTTTGTTCAGAAAGATGACGATTCACGTCCAGTATCGGTTAAAACTGATGCCGATGTGGACAGAATGTAGTCTCTTCTTCAAGTTATGTTCTTGAAATCGTTGTGAGTTAAGATGTCTCCTATTGCTTACCACCAGGTTTTTATTTGCATAATATCCTTTTAAACTCACATTATAATATTGTTTGCTAGACTGAGACGTGGCTGCATTCTGGTATTCACTCGAAGGAGATTTTTCCTGGTAATTTCAATGTTTATGGGTGCGATAAAGCCAAAAACGATTTGAATATCATGATGGGCGGAGGTACTTTAATCGGTGTTTCTTCCAATATAACCATTACCACCCATTCTGATTGACTGTATCGAGATTGATGTAGATGTGCTTCATCGGATTACACGCGTTGCTGCTGCTCGGGGTGCTGGGGATCGTGCATTGGTTCTGAAGGCGATGATAGTTCGTTTTTGTAGCTGCATAAAGAAAGATGGATTTCTTGCTGCTTCTAGGCTTAAGAGGAAATCTGCACCGGTTGGCTTTGTTCCTAATATGACCATTAGAGATGTTGCGGAACAATGTTTCGTTAATGAGCATTTATCGCCTTCAAATACGCTTCTTTTCGGGAAAGCAAGGACCTCCGTAAAGGAAAAAAAATATGTATGGACAAGGAATCGTCAAATCTTTGTTCGGAAAGATGACGATTCACGTTCAGTATCGGTTAAAACTGATGCTAATGTGGACAGAATGTAGTCTCCTCTTCAAGTTATGTTCTTGAAATCGTTGTGAGTTAAGATGTCTCCTATTGCTTTGTATTACCAGGTTATTATTTGCATAATAACCTTTTAAACTCACATTATAATATTGTTTGCTAGACTGAGACGTGGCTGCATTCTGGTATTCACTCGAAGGAGATTTTTCCTGGTAATTTCAATGTTTATGGGTGCGATAAAGCCAACAACGATTTGAATATCATGATGGGCGGAGGTACTTTAATCGGTGTTTCTTCCAATATAACCATTACCACCCATTCTGATTGACTGTATCGAGATTGATGTTGATGTGCTTCATCGGATTCCACGCGTTGTTGCTGCTCGGGCTGCTGGGCATCGTGCATTGGTTCCGAACACGATAATAGTTCGTTTTTGTAGCTGCATAAAGAAAGATGGATTTCTTGCAGCTTCTAGGCTTAAGAGGAAATTTGCACCGGTTGGCTTTGTTCCTAATATGACCATTACAGGTGTTGCGGAACGATGTTTCGTTAATGAGCATTTATCGCCTTCCAATAAGCTTCTTTTCGGGAAAGCAAGGATCTCCGCAAAGCAAAAAAATTATAAATATGTATGGATAAGGAATTGTCAGATCTTTGTTCGGAAAGATGACGATTCACGTCCAGTATCGGTTAAAACTGATGCTGATGTGGACAGAATGTAGTCTCCTCTTCAAGTTATGTTCTTGAAATCGTTGTGAGTTAAGATGTGCCCTATTGCTTTTTATTACCATTATTTGCATAATAACTTTTTAAATTCTCATTATAATGTCATTTGCTTGACAGAGACGTGGCTGTCTTCTGATATTCATTCGAAGGAGGTTTTTCGTAGTAATAGCAATGTTTATAGGTACGATAAAGCCAACAATGATATCTAATCTTAATGATATCTAATCTTAGCTCTACTTCATCCATTGTCTACAATTTTCGTAGAACTGATTTTGAGTTACTCAATACTCACCTAACAATGGTAGATTGGAGGACGGAGCTGTGCAATGGTGACGTGAACTTTTGCATTGACATGTTCTATAATCACTTACATAATGCCATTGAACAATTTGCTAAGCTTCGGAAGCACGTTAAAGAATATCCTTTGTGGTTTTCATCATTTACAATAAGAATTATTAATGAGAAGAGAGGAACGCATAAGAGATGAAGATGGTATCATGGTCATGTTAATTACCTCTCCTTTTCCATGTTGAGGGATTGGGTTGGGTTGGGTTGATTCAGCGTTCGGAATCTAATATATCCTCCAACCCTAGGTGTCTTTGGTCATTTGTCAAGCAAAGAAAGCGTGGTTATGATATTCCTGACACTGATGCTGATGGTGTGTGTTCACTATTTGCAACTTACTTCAACTTAGTCTTTAATACTATGCAGTCTGGAGTTGCAGCTGCCACATTTTGTAATGATTCTTTTGCCGATGTGGTGTATTTTGAGAGCAAGACTTACAGGAAGTGATAGTTTGAGTCCGAAGATACTCTTGGTAGTTTCGGAGAAGATGATGAGGATGAGAGTTTTTAGTAAGTGCTATTCACTCAGGTATGGTAAAATGCGTACGTAAGGTCTGATGCCCTATCTCTATGCGGCCTTACTCAAGTCAACTATCATACCAATGCATTTCATAATACTCTACATCTAATTCTTACTAACTTTCATACCGTACGCGATATAGTGTATATAGCTCACATAACCCAATCTTGGCTCTACTTCATCCATTGTCTACAATTTTCGTAGAACTGATTTTGAGTTACTCAATACTCACCTAACTATGGTAGATTGGAGGACGGAGCTGTGCAATAGTGACGTGAACTTTTGCATTAACATTTTCTATAATCACTTACATAATGCCATTGAACAATTTGTTCCTAAACTTCGAAAGCATGTTAAAGAATATCCTTTATGGTTTTCATCATTTACAATAAGAATTATTAATGAGAAGAGAGGAACGCATAAGAGATGAAGATGGTATCATGATCATGTTAATTACCTCTCATTTTTCATGTTGAGGGATTGGGTTGGGTTGGGTTGATTCAGCGTTCGGAATCTAATATATCCTCCAACCCTAGGTGTCTTTGGTCATTTGTCAAGGAAAGAAAGCGTGGTTATGATATTCTCGATACTGGTGCTGATGGTGTGTGTTCATTATTTGCAACTTACTTCAACTTAGTCTTTAATACCATACAGTCTGGATTTACAGCTGCCACATTTTGTAATGATCCTTTTGCCGATGTGGTGTATTTTGAGAGCAAGACCTATATGATGTGATAGTTTAAGTCCGAAGATATACTTGTTGGTAGTTTCGGAGAAGATGATGAGGATGAGAGTTTTTAGTGAATAGCACGGATGGCACCTTTAGATGGAAAATGCTAAATATCTTATTTCTACCTAGACTTTGGCACTTCTATTAACCCCAGTTTAAGGAAGATCCCTTATTCTTTTCTGGGACCACGAAAATATTCTTTGGAGTAAATAATTATGCTCTTCAACACATCTTTCTCATGACTTCCAGATTTATTTGCTTATCTATCCTATGCTATATATTTTTGCAAAGTGAGGTAAACATTTCACACTGAAATATTTTGTGTGCCAATGTATAATTTTTATCATAACCATAATAATAATAATAATTTTCTTCAAATATATTCCGTGCCTAATTATACTATTTCCACTCTTCAGTCTTTAGTCTTTCTACTCGCTTACATCTTTTATGAAGTAGCTCGCCCATCTCTTCTATTCCTTCCATCTCACTGCCATCGTTCCAGTTTCCAATTTGGTTCTCCAGTTTCTCTCAGCATCATGCCAATACATCATATGGAAGACATTCTGCTAGAGTTTCAACGGCCACCTTCGAAGACGTATTTTATTTTTATAGCACTTAACATGATTTTATATCTATTATCGATCGGGTACTCAACTCAATCCAATTTATTATGTTATTAAATAGAGCTTACAATAAATTTATTTGTGAAATTCCTTTAATTCATTTATTTATACGACCTTTTCTCTATCAACTTTTTCGGTATTCCAAATTAAACTTTTTTTACTTTCGTTTCAATCCATCCTCTCATCAAATTAAGCTCGTTTCTGTCGAGCGATTTACGACGCCCCTTTGAAAGTTCGTTATTCTCGCAAAATTACTCCCCGGGCAGTCGGTCCAAACGGCAATCGTCGCAGCAGACTCCAAAGACAACACTATACAATTCCATGTCGTAGTTCCAACGACTTTCGACTTTCTCTAAACCATCTCCTAAAACCCGAAGCCCAACGTCTTCTCTCTCTCTCTCTCGTCCAACACGGCTTCATTAGCACGGGGAGTAGTCGCCATCTTTCTCTTTCCCTGATCGAATTGTCTTCTGCCAATACAATTTGCTTTAAATCTTAACGTCTCGACGCAGTGGTCGTCGGCAATAAACGTCACCTGGAGACGCAAAACGAAATGAGAAAACGTCGTAAATTATTGACATAGCACCTCTTCGCGAGATGGATTTCCCGGGTCGAAATATTTAATAGATTTTCAGATCTTGTCAATCTAGATCAACTTCTACCACGAGTTTCGGTGGTGTTAACAATGGTTAGGGGGAAACCCTGTTGAGAGTCGTAACCGAGGCGATTACGGAAATATTATCTATAAATCAAGCCGTTATCTTGATTTATACCGTCGGGAATGTCTGCAAGACTCCTTCTGGAATTGCAAGTGATGTTTCCAGCGAGACCCCCGCCCCCATCTTTAGTGGTTGTATATCGTAGAGGAATGTTTAAGTGATCCCGAGTAAATTATTACTATAAGTCAGGGTATATGTTCAAATTAGAAAAAAGTTCCTTTTTGAATATAAAGTACTCTTTCTTAAAGGGGTTGCTACAACTTGTTGATGCACTCCCAACTCCTTGTTCATCTTTCCCCCCACTTCACTTTTAATATATTCATAAAGTTTAATTGCAGCGAAAACTGGCGACCGTTTCATGGTTTCAAGCCGCTCTCTTTTTCACAATGTCCGTGTTATCGTCGGAGGGCAATTAAGAGGCAAATTATGAAGTCTAGGGGGGTTGTGTCGTTTATGAAGCTTTTTCACCAAGATTAAAAGTATTATTAGAAAAAGATATTCATGTATCCGCCGTTATTAAATCCTTTGAGATCAAAAAACTCAATTTTTTAACATTTTTTTTTTGTTTAAAGAAAATTTGGATTTTAATCGGGTATTAGGACGAGATTGTTGAATTTTCGGATAAACGAAATCGGATCATCTCTAAGATAACGATTGGATGGGTGGTTTTGATGTTAAACCCTACAATTTTAATTTTATCTGGTCTTTTAACGAGGCATATTTGGAAAAATTAAATGGGTCAATAATTGGAGTGACGACAAAAAAAGTTTAGAATAAAATGAGAAAAAAAAAATATAAAAGAAAAAACAATCAAAAAGCCTAGATGAACAAGAGGCGATAATGTTCCCTGCAAAGTTTTAACGTCGAGTTTCCACGCTTTCAAAGCTATTTCACCGCGGATGGGCAACAAAAAAACATTACAAGTTGCCAACAAAATCGATTTTCCACTAACAACCACCTAAAAGCGTTAAACCAAAAAAAATTGTTTTTTCGAAGTCATCAAACACCTACCATCCCTCATCGTAAAGGGAAATATTTCACCTTAAATTTCAATACTTCAAGTTCATATTGCACCCGATTTCGCCCCCAATGTACACACCGTAGAAGATATTGCAATTCAGATTCACCCTTCATAAGGCATCTACTACTCGTAGCAGTTTGAATTTCAGTTGTAGGAAAAGGTGGGAATTCGGGGGAAAGTTCAAGGTCGGCCGATACCTTTAAAATTACACCTACCTAAAACGTTTCACCTGCAAGACCCGGTGTAGTCGATGGGGTACTTTTCTATAGTATGTACCTGGTAGAGGGAGTAGCCCGCGTGCAGTTCTTTTTCCGGACAGGATCAATATGCACTCAAGCGTATCAAGAGTACCTTCCATATATAAGCGAAAACAATGACGGTCTATATTTATTTCGATAAAAAAACGGGCAAGCCATTCGATGAAGTCTCCATTGTTAACTTTACAAATAAAATGTAGTCGATGTTGATGTAGATTACTTTTAAATAAAGATTTTTATACATGTTCAAACATATTTATTGTAATGGAGGTAAGTGGGTTATATGGAATCAATAATTAATAGTATTAAGTGATATTAAGTCTCGATTTAAGTATTTTTCAAGGTCGCTTATGAACGAATATATTTAATATTACCGTAATAATAAATATAATTATATTATATATCGTAATATATAATATTATCGTGTAACTAAACGTGAACGATATCAAAGGTAACTTAACTAAACTTACTAACTTAACTAAACTAACTTAACTAAACTAAACTAAACTTAACTAAACTAAACTTAAAAAAAGAATAATCGAGTTAAAAAAAATAAGCCAAGGTCGTTTGCGGGCGAGGCGCTGCGTTAATACCATGTTATACAAGAAATTAACTAATTTTGAACGATATCAAAATTAAATAAGCCGAGGTCCCTTGTGGCCGAGGCGCTACATTAATACCATGTTATACAAGAAACTAACCAATTTTGAATGACATCAAAAGTAATTAAGCCGAGGTCGCTTGCGGGCGAGGCGCTACATTAATACTATGTTATACAAGAAACTAATCAGTTTTGAATGATATCAAAAGTAATTAAGCCGAGAGCGCTTGCGGGCGAGGCGCTATATTAATACCATGTTCTGCAAAGAACTAACCAGTTTTGAACGATATCAAAAGGAATTAAACCGAGATCGCTTGCGGTCGAGACGCTACATTAATACCATGTTATACAAGAAACTAACCAGTTTTGAACGATATCAAAAGGAATTAAGCCGAGGTCGCTTGCGGTCGAGACGCTACATTAATACCATGTTATACAAGAAACTAACCAGTTTTGAACGATAACAAAAGGAACTAAACCGAGGTCGCTTGCAGTCGAGGCGCTATATTAATACCGTGTCATAGAAGAAAAATACCAGTTTTGAACGATATCAAAAGTAATTAAGCCGAGATCGCTTGCGGGCGAGGCGCTACATTAATACCATGTTATACGAGGAACTAACCAGTTTTGAACGATATCAAAAGTAATTAAGCTGAGATCGCTTGCGTGCGAGGCGCTACATTAATACCATGTTATACGAGGAACTAACCAGTTTTAAACGATTTCAAAAGTAATTAAGCCGAGGTCTCTTGCGGGCGAGGCGCTACATTAATACCATGTTGTACAAAAAACTAAAAAGTTTTGAGTTGGGTGTATTTTTGGCCACATTGCATCGTTTATACCGAGTAAACTAATTCACAAATTACTTCGAAAATACACTCACTGTGAACAGAACATTCCCCAGAAATAGTTTAGGATCAGAACGACACCCCTTATTACGTTAATTTCTAGAAAACTTGGAATTACGTACTTACATGTAAACTATATGGGATAATAAATAAACCGGAATTTAGGAAACCGTACTAACACATTACCAGTTCGGTTATATTTTAATAGATGTCCTGGTGTTTTAAAGTAATATATTTTAATGATTACCATGAAATTTTAGTAGATTATCATTCTGTTAAGTTCCCATTAGATTAAATATTGATAATATATTGCTTTAAACTAAAAATTAAGGTAGAAAATAAATTAGTCGAAGGGAATTTATGATGAGAAAAAAAAATTACAATGCGTGGGAGGGGGACATTTCGAATCGTTAAATCTCAAAGATTTTTTGATTAAAACTTAATCATATATTTTAATCGATCTAAAAGAATTGTATCTCAAGATCTAATTGAGATATCGCAATGAAATAAGAAGCAATTTGAAGCAAATTTATTCATTATTTAGATCCCCAAATATGGTTATTTCGAATCCTTAAATCTCAAAGTTACGATTTTTTGATTAAAACTTAATCATATATTTGCATAAAAAAAGAATAATCGAGTTAAAAAAATCATAGCTTAAGATCTGATTGAGATATCGCAATGAAATAAAAAGCAATTTGAAGCAAATTTATTCATTATTTAGATCCCCAAATATGGTTATTTCGAATCCTTAAATCTCAAAGTTATGATTCTTTGATTTAAACTTAATCATATATTTGATTAAAAAAAGAATAATCGAGTTAAAAAAATCGTATCTCAAGATCTAATTGAGATATCGCTATGAAATAAAAAGCAATTTGAAGTAAATTTATTCATTATTTAGATCCCTAATATGGTTACTTCGAATCCTTACATCTCAAAGTTACGATTATTTGATTAAAACTTATATTACATATATGTATTTGATTAAAAGAAATAATCGATTTAAAAAAATCGTATCTCAAGATCTAATTGAGATATCGCAATGAAATAAAAAGTAATTTGAAGCAAATTTTTTCTTTATTTAGATCCCCAAATATGGTTATTTCGAATCCTTAAATCTCAAAGTTACGATTTTTTGATTAAAACTTAATCATATATTTGATTAAAAAAAGAATAATCGAGTTAAAAAAATCATACCTCAAGATCTGATTGAGATATCGCAATGAAATAAAAAGCAATTTGAAGCAAATTTATTCATTATTTAGATCCCCAAATATGGTTATTTCGAATCCTTAAATCTCAAAGTTATGATTCTTTGATTTAAACTTAATCATATATTTGATTAAAAAAAGAATAATCGAGTTAAAAAAATCGTATCTCAAGATCTAATTGAGATATCGCTATGAAATAAAGAGCAATTTGAAGTAAATTTATTCATTATTTAGATCACCAAATATGGTTACTTCGAATCCTGACATCTCAAAGTCGCGATTATTTGATTAAAACTTATATTACATATATGTATTTGATTAAAAGAAATAATCGATTTAAAAAAATCGTATCTCAAGATCTAATTGAGATATCGCAATGAAATAAAAAGTAATTTGAAGCAAATTTTTTCTTTATTTAGATCCCCAAATGTGGTTATTTCGAATTCTTAAATCTCAAAGTTACGATTTTTTGATTAAAACTTAATCATATATTTGACTAAAAAAAGAATAATCGAGTTAAAAAAATCATACCTCAAGATCTGATTGAGATATCGCAATGAAATAAAAAGCAATTTGAAGCAAATTTATTCATTATTTAGATCCCCAAATATGGTTATTTCGAATCCTTAAATCTCAAAGTTATGATTCTTTGATTTAAACTTAATCATATATTTGATTAAAAAAAGAATAATCGAGTTAAAAAAATCGTATCTCAAGATCTAATTGAGATATCGCAATGAAATAAAAAGTAATTTGAAGCAAATTTATTCTTTATTTAGATCCCCAAATGTGGTTATTTCGAATCCTTACATCTCAAAGTTACGATTATTTGATTAAAACTTATATTACATGTATGTATTTGATTAAAAGAAATAATCGATTTAAAAAAATCGTATCTCAAGATCTAATTGAGATATTTCAATGAAATAAAAAGTAATTTGAAGCAAATTTATTCTTTATTTAGATCCCCAAATGTGGTTATTTCGAATCCTTAAATCTCAAAGTTACGATTATTTGGTTAAAACTTAATCATATAAGTATTTGATTAAAACAAATAATTGATTAAGAAAAATCGTATCTTAAGATCTAATTGAGATATCGCAATGAAATAAAAAGCAATTTGAAGCAAATTTATTCATTATTTAGATCCCCAAATATGGTTATTTCGAATCCTTAAATCTCAAAGTTATGATTCTTTGATTTAAACTTAATCATATATTTGATTAAAAAAAGAATAATCGAGTTAAAAAAATCGTATCTCAAGATCTAATTGAGATATCGCAATGAAATAAAAAGCAATTTAAAGCAAATTTATTCATTATTTAGATCACAAAATATGGTTATTTCGAATCCTTAAATCTCAAAGTTACGATTATTTGATTAAAACTTATATTACATATATGTATTTGATTAAAAGAAATAATCGATTTAAAAAAATCGTATCTCAAGATCTAATTGAGATATCGCAATGAAATAAAAAGCAATTTGAAGCAAATTTATTCATTATTTAGATCCCCAAATATGGTTATTTCGAATCCTTAAATCTCAAAGTTACGATTTTTTGATTAAAACTTAATCATATATTTGATTAAAAAAAGAATAATCGAGTTAAAAAAATCATACCTCAAGATCTGATTGAGATATCGCAATGAAATAAAAAGCAATTTGAAGCAAATTTATTCATTATTTAGATCCCCAAATATGGTTATTTCGAATCCTTAAATCTCAAAGTTATGATTCTTTGATTTAAACTTAATCATATATTTGATTAAAAAAAGAATAATCGAGTTAAAAAAATCGTATCTCAAGATCTAATTGAGATATCGCTATGAAATAAAGAGCAATTTGAAGTAAATTTATTCATTATTTAGATCACCAAATATGGTTACTTCGAATCCTGACATCTCAAAGTCGCGATTATTTGATTAAAACTTATATTACATATATGTATTTGATTAAAAGAAATAATCGATTTAAAAAAATCGTATCTCAAGATCTAATTGAGATATCGCAATGAAATAAAAAGTAATTTGAAGCAAATTTTTTCTTTATTTAGATCCCCAAATGTGGTTATTTCGAATTCTTAAATCTCAAAGTTACGATTTTTTGATTAAAACTTAATCATATATTTGACTAAAAAAAGAATAATCGAGTTAAAAAAATCATACCTCAAGATCTGATTGAGATATCGCAATGAAATAAAAAGCAATTTGAAGCAAATTTATTCATTATTTAGATCCCCAAATATGGTTATTTCGAATCCTTAAATCTCAAAGTTATGATTCTTTGATTTAAACTTAATCATATATTTGATTAAAAAAAGAATAATCGAGTTAAAAAAATCGTATCTCAAGATCTAATTGAGATATCGCAATGAAATAAAAAGTAATTTGAAGCAAATTTATTCTTTATTTAGATCCCCAAATGTGGTTATTTCGAATCCTTACATCTCAAAGTTACGATTATTTGATTAAAACTTATATTACATATATGTATTTGATTAAAAGAAATAATCGATTTAAAAAAATCGTATCTCAAGATCTAATTGAGATATTTCAATGAAATAAAAAGTAATTTGAAGCAAATTTATTCTTTATTTAGATCCCCAAATGTGGTTATTTCGAATCCTTAAATCTCAAAGTTACGATTATTTGGTTAAAACTTAATCATATAAGTATTTGATTAAAACAAATAATTGATTAAGAAAAATCGTATCTTAAGATCTAATTGAGATATCGCAATGAAATAAAAAGCAATTTGAAGCAAATTTATTCATTATTTAGATCCCCAAATATGGTTATTTCGAATCCTTAAATCTCAAAGTTATGATTCTTTGATTTAAACTTAATCATATATTTGATTAAAAAAAGAATAATCGAGTTAAAAAAATCGTATCTCAAGATCTAATTGAGATATCGCAATGAAATAAAAAGCAATTTAAAGCAAATTTATTCATTATTTAGATCACAAAATATGGTTATTTCGAATCCTTAAATCTCAAAGTTACGATTATTTGATTAAAACTTATATTACATATATGTATTTGATTAAAAGAAATAATCGATTTAAAAAAATCGTATCTCAAGATCTAATTGAGATATCGCAATGAAATAAAAAGAAATTTGAAGCAAATTTATTCATTATTTAGATCCCCAAATATGGTTATTTCGAATCCTTAAATCTCAAAGTTACGATTTTTTGATTAAAACTTAATCATATATTTGATTAAAAAAAGAATAACCGAGTTAAAAAAATCATACCTCAAGATCTGATTGAGATATCGCAATGAAATAAAAAGCAATTTGAAGCAAACTTATTCATTATTTAGATCCCCAAATATGGTTATTTCGAATCCTTAAATCTCAAAGTTATGATTCTTTGATTTAAACTTAATCATATATTTGATTAAAAAAAGAATAATCGAGTTAAAAAAATCGTATCTCAAGATCTAATTGAGATATCGCTATGAAATAAAAAGCAATTTGAAGTAAATTTATTCATTATTTAGATCCCCAAATATGGTTATTTCGAATCCTTAAATTTCAAAGTTACGATTTTTTGATTAAAACTTAATCATATATTTGATTAAAAAAAGAATAATCGAGTTAAAAAAATCATACCTCAAGATCTGATTGAGATATCGCAATGAAATAAAAAGTAATTTGAAGCAAATTTATTCATTATTTAGATCCCCAAATATGGTTATTTCGAATCCTTAAATCTCAAAGTTATGATTCTTTGATTTAAACTTAATCATATATTTGATTAAAAAAAGAATAATCGAGTTAAAAAAATCGTATCTCAAGATCTAATTGAGATATCGCTATGAAATAAAGAGCAATTTGAAGTAAATTTATTCATTATTTAGATCCCCAAATATGGTTACTTCGAATCCTGACATCTCAAAGTCGCGATTATTTGATTAAAACTTATATTACATATATGTATTTGATTAAAAGAAATAATCGGTTTAAAAAAATCGTATCTCAAGATCTAATTGAGATATCGCAATGAAATAAAAAGTAATTTGAAGCAAATTTATTCTTTATTTAGATCCCCAAATGTGGTTATTTCGAATCCTTAAATCTCAAAGTTACGATTATTTGGTTAAAACTTAATCATATAAGTATTTGATTAAAAAAAAATAATTGATTAAGAAAAATCGTATCTTAAGATCTAATTGAGATATCGCAATGAAATAAAAAGCAATTTAAAGCAAATTTATTCATTATTTAGGTCACAAAATATGTGACCTAAACTGAAATCTCAAAGTTACGATTATTTGATTAAAACTTAATCATATATGTATTTGATTAAAAAATGAATTTTTGCGAATTATTTGGGCATATCACGACTGATTAAATAATCTCGCATCTCGCTTGATACAAGTAATGGTGGGGAAAAAATCGCTTAGAAATACGAATTTTATTTATTTCAAGACAAGATCTTGAGTCAAAGCGATCTCGAGATTTAGAAATCATCTCAAGAACGTTCAACGTTTAACGCGGCCTTAATACCATGTTATACGAGAAACTAACCAGTTTCCATTATATTAATACCATGTCATACAAGAATCTAACCAGTTTTGAACGATATCAAAAGCAATTAAGCCGAGGACGCTTCGGCCGAGACGCTACAATAATACTATGTCATACAAGAAACGAACCAGTTTCGAACGATAACAGAAGTGATTCAGCTGTGGACGCTTGCGATCAAAGCGTTGTAATCATGCTATGTCATATATCAAAAGTAATCAGTTTCGAACATCAGTAGTAATTAAGTCGTAGTCGCTTGCAGTCTGGACACGAATAGCCTTCTTCAATACGTAGAGTAATTAAGTCAAAGTCGTTTGCGGCTCAGGCTGTACTATGATAATTTAAGTTTTCTTTTAGGGATTCCATGTATTGTTAAGGTTTATGGTTAATTAAAACCATGAAGAATTGTTTTATATCTAACTTTATTGCTAAGTAAAATTGTACCGACTTGCAGTATTACCTTACATTATTGCAATGATTACTTTGCGTGCTCATCAATTAAGCAATCGGCCAGTAACCAAAATGGTCAGTCCAGAAACTGCAAACTTCATTGCCTTTTCTACTTAATGCTACTTACGCTATTTTATTTAACTTATATTTCTTTCTAATCAATTCTCAATTCTAAGATTTTTTTATTCCACTAGAAAAAGGAAAAAGGGAGAAAAAGAAAATTTAAACATCTTAATATTTTTATTTTCGGTTATAAGTTTATTTATTCCATTACATATCTTCTTCTCCTTACAAATTATTATGTCACATTGTGTTAATACCACACATAAGTCTCTTTTTTGCTATGCACTGTATTTTTTCTTTTATGCTTAGTCACTAATTTATTGTCAATTTTTATAACTATATTAGCAGATTCTTCTTTGATCACCTTGAATGGACCCTTATAAATACCAACCCAACCCAACCCTATCATTAAATTTAGAGTTAATTTCCTTACAATATCTATCTAACCTACATTTTTTTTTAGTTTTAAATTGTATTAAATTCATTCTTACATCGTCTAATACAGATTTCAATCTAAATCTCAATTCGTGATTATAATCGTCAATATTATATACTGGCTGAATGTTATTGATCAAACTAGTTGGGAATTTACATGTCTAATTCAAATGGAGTATATTTTGTTTCTAAATATACCATGTTATTAAAAGCAAATGCCCAAAACGGAATCCATGCACTTCAAGTATCTTGAAATTTAAATGTTTTGTATTCACAAATACGTTTCCAAATATTTATGTGTGTTCTCCAAAGATCCCAAAGTCTCATGGTGATAAGCACATAATTGTAATTGGTTTATACCTAAAACCTTTGCTGATTCTTTAAAACCACACACCATAAACTGAGTACCTTGATCTACAACAATTTCCTGTGAAATACCGTATTGTAATATGAAATTTTGAACAACAGTTTCGGCCTCTTTGCTTTTAATGCACCTACAGATTTAGTAAGCTCACATTGAACTTACCAAATCTAAGAAAATTTTTTCGAAGGCTGATGATGCGGTAGTGATTTGTGTTAACGGTTCTTTATGAGATCTCGAATGTTTGTACCATTGATATTCATCACATTTATTTACGAATTTCGTTACATCATTTTTTAAATCGTTCCAACAGTAATATCGCTTAATATTGTTAAACATACAATTAATGCCAGCGTGACTTTCCGTAGGTAAAATATGAAATTCATTTAAAATTAATTAACGTGTTTCTTTACACTCAATATATGTCCCTTTATTTATTATGTTAAATTTTACGAGTAATTCTTTGATCATTTTTGTATGTTTTGCTAAATTTTCAATTAAATAATTATTTCCTTTATATTTAAATATTCACAGAAATATCAGTTTGAATGCACATAGCTTCAAGTGTCTCAACTTTGCGTTTAGGACTAAAATTGATCGACAACTTAAATTTATATAATTTATTTGATCTTACAATGATGGGTACACAATGATATATATATAGAAAATGAAGAATATTTGTAGTTTATTATCCATTTATACAGGGCGATTTATAATATACGGAGCACATTAAAAAGGTAGGTATTTCTGGTCAACCTGAAGAGATTTTCTTAATACATTTTTATATAAAATTTAAGTTACATCAATATGTCCCCGGGTTGAGTCACAAAGAAGAACAATTTTTTATTACTGAATTATCAAACTCGTCTTCAAACGCACGGATAAACCTAAATCTTTCTTATATTAAGGTGTAGCTGTATTAATAGACGTACGATTACATCTTAAAGTTTCTAGTTCCAGGTGTAATGTTAGTTCTGAAGTATTTAAAACAAACTAGAGTTAAATAAGAAGTAAAACTAGAACTAACACTAGACCTAGAACTAGAAAGATTCAGGTTTAGCCGTGCGTCTTTAGACGCACGGCTAAACCAAAACTTTCTAGTTCTAGGTCTAGTGTTAGTTCTAGTTTTAATTCGATACAAGTATACAATAATCTAAAACTAAATACCAGCAAAGTTAGACATATTACCAACATTAAAGCTAACACTACACCTAGAGCTAGAAATATTTGGGTTTAGCTATATGTCCGTTAAGTCGGAACTGAACCCAACCCAACCCAGCTTCAGAACTAATACCAGACCTAGAACTAAAAACATTAGGGCTTCCGTCTTAAGAGATGTACGGTTAAATACTAATGACTCCAGTTCTAGGTCTAGTATCAGTTGTATTTTTACTTTAGTTCAAATATACAGGGTTGGGTTGGATTGGGTTTAGCCATGCATCGGATGGCTTTATTAAAAAAATGAAGGACTCTGCAATGAAATAGATTCTGAAATAGAGTACTTTACAAATTGATTTGGCAACCTTGTATATTTGAACTGAAGTAAAAGAGAATTGAAGTTATATCATTAGATCCAACTCTAGATCTACAACTAGAAACATTTGGGTTTAGCCATACATCTCTGAAGACAGAACTGAACCCAACCCAACCTAGCCTTAGAATTAATACCAGACCTAGAACTAGAAACATCAGGGTTTAGCCGTCTTAAAAGACGTACGGCTAAACCCTAATGATTCTAGTTCTTGGTCTAGTTTAGTTCTAGTTTTAATTCGATACAAGTATACAATAATCTAAAACTAAATACCAGCAAAGTTAGACATATTGCCAACATTAAAGGTAATACTAGACCTAGAGCTAGAAATATTTGGGTTTAGCCATATGTCCGTTAAGTCGAAACTGAACCCAACTCAACCCAGCTTCAGAACTAATACCAGACCTAGAACTAGAAACATTAGGGCTTCCGTCTTACGAGACGTACGGTTAAATACTAATGATTCTATTTCTAGGGTATAGTGTCAGTTTTATTTTTACTTTAGTTCAAATATACAGGTTGGGTTGGATTGGGTTCAGCCTGATGGCTTCATTTTTTTAATGAAGCCATCAAGCTTCATTAAAGACTAAAGACTACAATGAAATAGTTTCTGAAATAGAGTACTTTACAAATTGATTTGGCAACCTTGTATATTTGAATTGAAGTAAAAGAGAATTGAAGTTATATCATTAGATCCAACTCTAGATCTACAACTAGACTCATTTGGGTTTAGCCATACATCTCTGAAGACAGAACTGAACCCAACCCAACCTAGCCTTAGAACTAATACCAAACCTAGAACTAGAAACATCAGGGTTTAGCAGTCGTACGGCTAAACCGTAATCATTCTAGTTCTAGGTCTAGTGTTAGTTCTAAAGCTGGCTTGTACGTCTAGTCTTAGTTATATTTTCAGTTCTAGAAGAATTTAAAACAATGTAGAGTTAAACAAGAATTAAAACTAGAACTAACATTAGATGTAGAGCAAAAAAGTTTTGATAATAATGAAATAAAACAGTAGTAGGTTTGTACTTTTTTTACTGGTTTTTGTATATTTCAATTCAGCTTGACATGTTTCGACACGTGGTCATCTTCAGAAGCGTCGCTAATAAAAGACAGAGATTGTTGTAGTATTCATCAAGCACTTTTGATATTTCGAAATCATCACAGTAAATTTAAAAACTTATCTTTTTTATAAACGTTAAAAATTTAAAAAAATTTTGAGGTTTAAAATTACAAGATAAAAATGTTGTACAAATTACGTTAACAGTTAAAATGAAATGGGTGAAACTGCAAGTAAAAATCACTTTTTAGTTCATACGTTATTATCATAAATACTTGTAAATGGATTACATAATCAATTTTGAACATATTAAAAAAGTTTTGGTTCAACCATTCATCCAATTAATGCTGAGATAAATTTGAAAAATCAGTAATAATTTTTTTTCTCCCTTTGTAACTCGAACCGGAGATATACGGTAGATGTTGCATGTTATTTTTAAATAAGTCAACATCTTCTTTTGAGAACTGCTGCATTTTTAAAAGAAGCTGTAAAATTATGCTAGTTACATGAATTAGATGATATTAGTTTTTGCCTTATATGAAAACTAACCAGTTTTAAGCTATACAATATCATGCCATATGCAAAAATTGATCAGTTTTGAACGATATTAAAAGTAATTAAGACGAGGTCAAATCAACCCAAGATGCATAAAATATTTTCTTTTCTTCAATATCTCTTTCAGCAGATTTTTTGTTGATTTCTCCTTAGTTGACATAAAGACTTCAATAGTTTATGGGTTATCAAAAATTTTAATATATGAAACAATACTTTAAAGAAATTACCCTGTATAAAAAATTGTATAGTTCTCTCTTCGTTGTTGATGTCAAGAACAGTTGGCGTGGGGTGGTTCTCTTTCAGCAGATTTTCTGTTAATTTCTCCTTAGTTGACATAAAGACTTCAATAGTTTATGGGTTATCAAAAATTTTAATATTTGAAACAATACTTTAACGAAATCACCCTGTATAGAAAATCGTGTAGTTCTCTCTTCGTTGTTGATGTCAAGAACAGTTGGCGTGGGGTGGTTCTTTTTCAGCAGATTTTCTGTTAATTTCTCCTTAGTGGACATAAAGACTTCAATAGTTTATGGGTTATCAAAAATTTTAATATTTGAAACAATACTTTAACGAAATCACCCTGTATAGAAAATTGTGTAGTTCTCTCTTCGTTGTTGTCGTCAAGAACAGTTGGCGTGGGGTGGTTCTCTTTCAGCAGATTTTTTGTTAATTTTTCCTTAGTTGTCATAAAGACTTCAATAGTTTATGGGTTATCAAAAATTCTAATATTTGAAACAATACTTTAAAGAAATCACCCTGTATAGAAAATTGTGTAGTTCTCTCTTCCTTGTTGATGTCAAGAACAGTAGGCGTGGGGTGGTTCTCTTTCAGCAGATTTTCTGTTAACTTCTCCTTAGTTGATATAAAGACTTCAATAGTTTATGGGTTATCAAAAATTTTATTATTTGAAACAATACTTTAAAGAAATCACTCTGTATAGAAAATTGTGTAGGTCTCTCTTCGTTGTTGATGTCAAGAACAGTTGGCGTGGGGTGGTTCTCTTTCAGCAGATTTTCTGTTAATTTCTCCTTAGTTGACATAAAGACTTCAATAGTTTATGGGTTATCAAAAATTCTAATATTTGAAACAATACTTTAAAGAAATCACCCTGTATAGAAAATTGTGTAGTTCTCTCTTCGTTGTTGATGTCAAGAACAGTTGGCGTGGGGTGGTTCTCTTTCAGCAGATTTTCTGTTAATTTCTCCTTAGTTGACATAAAGACTTCAATAGTTTATGGGTTATCAAAAATTCTAATATTTGAAACAATACTTTAAAGAAATCACCCTGTATAGAAAATTGTGTAGTTCTCTCTTCGTTGTTGATGTCAAGAACAGTTGACGTGGGGTGGTTCTCTTTCAGCAGATTTTCTGTTAATTTCTCCTTAGTTGACATAAAGACTTCAATAGTTTATGGGTTATCAAAAATTTTAATATTTGAAACAATACTTTAACGAAATCACCCTGTATAGAAAATTGTGTAGTTCTCTCTTCCTTGTTGATGTCAAGAACAGTTGGCGTGGGGTGGTTCTCTTTCAGCAGATTTTCTGTTAATTTCTCCTTAGTTGACATAAAGACTTCAATAGTTTATGGGTTATCAAAAATTTTAATATTTGAAACAATACTTTAACGAAATCACCCTGTATAGAAAATCGTGTAGTTCTCTCTTCGTTGTTGATGTCAAGAACAGTTGGCGTGGGGTGGTTCTCTTTCAGCAGATTTTCTGTTAATTTCTCCTTAGTTGACATAAAGACTTCAATAGTTTATGGGTTATCAAAAATTTTAATATTTGAAACAATACTTTAACGAAATCACCCTGTATAGAAAATTGTGTAGTTCTCTCTTCGTTGTTGTCGTCAAGAACAGTTGGCGTGGGGTGGTTCTCTTTCAGCAGATTTTCTGTTAATTTCTCCTTAGTTGACATAAAGACTTCAATAGTTTATGGGTTATCAAAAATTTTAATATTTGAAACAATACTTTAACGAAATCACCCTGTATAGAAAATTGTGTAGTTCTCTCTTCGTTGTTGTCGTCAAGAACAGTTGGCGTGGGGTGGTTCTCTTTCAGCAGATTTTCTGTTAATTTCTCCTTAGTTGACATAAAGACTTCAATAGTTTATGGGTTATCAAAAATTTTAATATGTGAAACAATACTTTAAAGAAATCACCCTGTATAGAAAATTGTGTAGTTCTCTCTTCGTTGTTGATGTCAAGAACAGTGGCGTGGGTGGTTCTCTTTCAGCAGATTTTTTATTTATTTCTCCTTAGTTGACATAAAGACTTCAATAGTTTATGGGTTATCAAAAATTTTAATATTTGAAACAATACTTTAAAGAAATCACCCTGTATAAAAAATTGTGTAGTTCTCTCTTCGTTGTTGATGTCAAGAACAGTGGCGTGGGTGGTTCTCTTTCAGCAGATTTTCTGTTAATTTCTCCTTAGTTGACATAAAGACTTCAATAGTTTATGGGTTATCAAAAATTCTAATATTTGAAACAATACTTTAAAGAAATCACCCTGTATAGAAAATTGTGTAGTTCTCTCTTCGTTGTTGATGTCAAGAACAGTTGGCGTGGGGTGGTTCTCTTTCAGTAGATTTTCTATTAATTTCTCCTTAGTTGACATAAAGACTTCAATAGTTTATGGGTTATCAAAAATTTTAATATGTGAAACAATACTTTAAAGAAATCACCCTGTATAGAAAATTGTGTAGTTCTCTCTTCGTTGTTGATGTCAAGAACAGTGGCGTGGGTGGTTCTCTTTCAGCAGATTTTTTATTTATTTCTCCTTAGTTGACATAAAGACTTGAATAGTTTATGGGTTATCAAAAATTTTAATATTTGAAACAATACTTTAACGAAATCACCCTGTATAGAAAATCGTGTAGTTCTCTCTTCGTTGTTGATGTCAAGAACAGTTGGCGTGGGGTGGTTCTCTTTCAGCAGATTTTCTGTTAATTTCTCCTTAGTGGACATAAAGACTTCAATAGTTTATGGGTTATCAAAAATTTTAATATTTGAAACAATACTTTAACGAAATCACCCTGTATAGAAAATTGTGTAGTTCTCTCTTCGTTGTTGATGTCAAGAACAGTTGGCCTGGGGTGGTTCTCTTTCAGCAGATTTTCTGTTAATTTCTCCTTAGTTGACATAAAGACTTGAATAGTTTATGGGTTATCAAAAATTTTAATATTTGAAACAATACTTTAACGAAATCACCCTGTATAGAAAATTGTGTAGTTCTCTCTTCCTTGTTGATGTCAAGAACAGTTGGCGTGGGGTGGTTCTCTTTCAGCAGATTTTCTGTTAATTTCTCCTTAGTTGACATAAAGACTTCAATAGTTTATGGGTTATCAAAAATTTTAATATTTGAAACAATACTTTAACGAAATCACCCTGTATAGAAAATTGTGTAGTTCTCTCTTCGTTGTTGTCGTCAAGAACAGTTGGCGTGGGGTGGTTCTTTTTCAGCAGATTTTCTGTTAATTTCTCCTTAGTTGACATAAAGACTTCAATAGTTTATGGGTTATCAAAAATTTTAATATGTGAAACAATACTTTAAAGAAATCACCCTGTATAGAAAATTGTGTAGTTCTCTCTTCGTTGTTGATGTCAAGAACAGTGGCGTGGGTGGTTCTCTTTCAGCAGATTTTTTATTTATTTCTCCTTAGTTGACATAAAGACTTGAATAGTTTATGGGTTATCAAAAATTTTAATATTTGAAACAATACTTTAACGAAATCACCCTGTATAGAAAATCGTGTAGTTCTCTCTTCGTTGTTGATGTCAAGAACAGTTGGCGTGGGGTGGTTCTCTTTCAGCAGATTTTCTGTTAATTTCTCCTTAGTGGACATAAAGACTTCAATAGTTTATGGGTTATCAAAAATTTTAATATTTGAAACAATACTTTAACGAAATCACCCTGTATAGAAAATTGTGTAGTTCTCTCTTCGTTGTTGATGTCAAGAACAGTTGGCCTGGGGTGGTTCTCTTTCAGCAGATTTTCTGTTAATTTCTCCTTAGTTGACATAAAGACTTGAATAGTTTATGGGTTATCAAAAATTTTAATATTTGAAACAATACTTTAACGAAATCACCCTGTATAGAAAATTGTGTAGTTCTCTCTTCGTTGTTGTCGTCAAGAACAGTTGGCGTGGGGTGGTTCTCTTTCAGCAGATTTTCTGTTAATTTCTCCTTAGTTGACATAAAGACTTCAATAGTTTATGGGTTATCAAAAATTTTAATATTTGAAACAATACTTTAACGAAATCACCCTGTATAGAAAATTGTGTAGTTCTCTCTTCGTTGTTGATGTCAAGAACAGTGGCGTGGGTGGTTCTCTTTCAGCAGATTTTTTATTTATTTCTCCTTAGTTGACATAAAGACTTCAATAGTTTATGGGTTATCAAAAATTTTAATATTTGAAACAATACTTTAAAGAAATCACCCTATATAGAAAATTGTGTAGTTCTCTCTTCGTTGTTGATGTCAAGAACAGTGGCGTGGGTGGTTCTCTTTCAGCAGATTTTTTATTTATTTCTCCTTAGTTGACATAAAGACTTCAATAGTTTATGGGTTATCAAAAATTTTAATATTTGAAACAATACTTTAAAGAAATCACCCTGTATAGAAAATTGTGTAGTTCTCTCTTCGTTGTTGATGTCAAGAACAGTGGCGTGGGTGGTTCTCTTTCAGCAGATTTTTTATTTATTTCTCCTTAGTTGACATAAAGACTTCAATAGTTTATGGGTTATCAAAAATTTTAATATTTGAAACAATACTTTAACGAAATCACCCTGTATAGAAAATTGTGTAGTTCTCTCTTCGTTGTTGTCGTCAAGAACAGTTGGCGTGGGGTGGTTCTCTTTCAGCAGATTTTCTGTTAATTTCTCCTTAGTTGACATAAAGACTTCAATAGTTTATGGGTTATCAAAAATTTTAATATGTGAAACAATACTTTAAAGAAATCACCCTGTATAGAAAATTGTGTAGTTCTCTCTTCGTTGTTGATGTCAAGAACAGTGGCGTGGGTGGTTCTCTTTCAGCAGATTTTTTATTTATTTCTCCTTAGTTGACATAAAGACTTCAATAGTTTATGGGTTATCAAAAATTTTAATATTTGAAACAATACTTTAAAGAAATCACCCTATATAGAAAATTGTGTAGTTCTCTCTTCGTTGTTGATGTCAAGAACAGT
The DNA here is from genome assembly GCA_036711965.1 of Onthophagus sagittarius. Lineage (NCBI taxonomy): Eukaryota > Metazoa > Arthropoda > Insecta > Coleoptera > Scarabaeidae > Onthophagus > Onthophagus sagittarius. The sequence goes on along the minus strand of JASERS010000010.1, from coordinate 14,745,735 downwards.
GGCGTGGGTGGTTCTCTTTCAGCAGATTTTTTATTTATTTCTCCTTAGTTGACATAAAGACTTCAATAGTTTATGGGTTATCAAAAATTTTAATATTTGAAACAATACTTTAAAGAAATCACCCTATATAGAAAATTGTGTAGTTCTCTCTTCGTTGTTGATGTCAAGAACAGTGGCGTGGGTGGTTCTCTTTCAGCAGATTTTTTATTTATTTCTCCTTAGTTGACATAAAGACTTCAATAGTTTATGGGTTATCAAAAATTTTAATATTTGAAACAATACTTTAAAGAAATCACCCTGTATAGAAAATTGTGTAGTTCTCTCTTCGTTGTTGATGTCAAGAACAGTGGCGTGGGTGGTTCTCTTTCAGCAGATTTTTTATTTATTTCTCCTTAGTTGACATAAAGACTTCAATAGTTTATGGGTTATCAAAAATTTTAATATTTGAAACAATACTTTAAAGAAATTACCCTATATAGAAAATTGTGTAGTTCTCTCTTCGTTGTTGATGTCAAGAACAGTGGCGTGGGTGGTTCTCTTTCAGCAGATTTTTTATTTATTTCTCCTTAGTTGACATAAAGACTTCAATAGTTTATGGGTTATCAAAAATTTTAATATTTGAAACAATACTTTAAAGAAATCACCCTATATAGAAAATTGTGTAGTTCTCTCTTCGTTGTTGATGTCAAGAACAGTGGCGTGGGTGGTTCTCTTTCAGCAGATTTTTTATTTATTTCTCCTTAGTTGACATAAAGACTTCAATAGTTTATGGGTTATCAAAAATTTTAATATTTGAAACAATACTTTAAAGAAATCACCCTATATAGAAAATTGTGTAGTTCTCTCTTCGTTGTTGATGTCAAGAACAGTGGCGTGGGTGGTTCTCTTTCAGCAGATTTTTTATTTATTTCTCCTTAGTTGACATAAAGACTTCAATAGTTTATGGGTTATCAAAAATTTTAATATTTGAAACAATACTTTAAAGAAATCACCCTATATAGAAAATTGTGTAGTTCTCTCTTCGTTGTTGATGTCAAGAAAAGTGGCGTGGGTGGTTCTCTTTCAGCAGATTTTTTATTTATTTCTCCTTAGTTGACATAAAGACTTCAATAGTTTATGGGTTATCAAAAATTTTAATATGTGAAACAATACTTTAAAGAAATCACCCTGTATAGAAAATTGTGTAGTTCTCTCTTCGTTGTTGATGTCAAGAACAGTGGCGTGGGTGGTTCTCTTTCAGCAGATTTTTTATTTATTTCTCCTTAGTTGACATAAAGACTTCAATAGTTTATGGGTTATCAAAAATTTTAATATTTGAAACAATACTTTAAAGAAATCACCCTATATAGAAAATTGTGTAGTTCTCTCTTCGTTGTTGATGTCAAGAACAGTGGCGTGGGTGGTTCTCTTTCAGCAGATTTTTTATTTATTTCTCCTTAGTTGACATAAAGACTTCAATAGTTTATGGGTTATCAAAAATTTTAATATTTGAAACAATACTTTAAAGAAATCACCCTGTATAGAAAATTGTGTAGTTCTCTCTTCGTTGTTGATGTCAAGAACAGTGGCGTGGGTGGTTCTCTTTCAGCAGATTTTTTATTTATTTCTCCTTAGTTGACATAAAGACTTCAATAGTTTATGGGTTATCAAAAATTTTAATATTTGAAACAATACTTTAAAGAAATTACCCTATATAGAAAATTGTGTAGTTCTCTCTTCGTTGTTGATGTCAAGAACAGTGGCGTGGGTGGTTCTCTTTCAGCAGATTTTTTATTTATTTCTCCTTAGTTGACATAAAGACTTCAATAGTTTATGGGTTATCAAAAATTTTAATATTTGAAACAATACTTTAAAGAAATCACCCTATATAGAAAATTGTGTAGTTCTCTCTTCGTTGTTGATGTCAAGAACAGTGGCGTGGGTGGTTCTCTTTCAGCAGATTTTTTATTTATTTCTCCTTAGTTGACATAAAGACTTCAATAGTTTATGGGTTATCAAAAATTTTAATATTTGAAACAATACTTTAAAGAAATCACCCTATATAGAAAATTGTGTAGTTCTCTCTTCGTTGTTGATGTCAAGAACAGTGGCGTGGGTGGTTCTCTTTCAGCAGATTTTTTATTTATTTCTCCTTAGTTGACATAAAGACTTCAATAGTTTATGGGTTATCAAAAATTTTAATATTTGAAACAATACTTTAAAGAAATCACCCTATATAGAAAATTGTGTAGTTCTCTCTTCGTTGTTGATGTCAAGAACAGTGGCGTGGGTGGTTCTCTTTCAGCAGATTTTTTATTTATTTCTCCTTAGTTGACATAAAGACTTCAATAGTTTATGGGTTATCAAAAATTTTAATATTTGAAACAATACTTTAAAGAAATCACCCTATATAGAAAATTGTGTAGTTCTCTCTTCGTTGTTGATGTCAAGAAAAGTGGCGTGGGTGGTTCTCTTTCAGCAGATTTTTTATTTATTTCTCCTTAGTTGACATAAAGACTTCAATAGTTTATGGGTTATCAAAAATTTTAATATTTGAAACAATACTTTAACGAAATCACCCTGTATAGAAAATCGTGTAGTTCTCTCTTCGTTGTTGATGTCAAGAACAGTTGGCGTGGGGTGGTTCTCTTTCAGCAGATTTTCTGTTAATTTCTCCTTAGTGGACATAAAGACTTCAATAGTTTATGGGTTATCAAAAATTTTAATATTTGAAACAATACTTTAACGAAATCACCCTGTATAGAAAATTGTGTAGTTCTCTCTTCGTTGTTGATGTCAAGAACAGTTGGCGTGGGGTGGTTCTCTTTCAGCAGATTTTCTGTTAATTTCTCCTTAGTTGACATAAAGACTTCAATAGTTTATGGGTTATCAAAAATTTTATTATTTGAAACAATACTTTAAAGAAATCACTCTGTATAGAAAATTGTGTAGGTCTCTCTTCGTTGTTGATGTCAAGAACAGTTGGCGTGGGGTGGTTCTCTTTCAGCAGATTTTCTGTTAATTTCTCCTTAGTTCACATAAAGACTTCAATAGTTTATGGGTTATCAAAAATTCTAATATTTGAAACAATACTTTAAAGAAATCACCCTGTATAGAAAATTGTGTAGTTCTCTCTTCGTTGTTGATGTCAAGAACAGTTGGCGTGGGGTGGTTCTCTTTCAGCAGATTTTTTGTTAATTTTTCCTTAGTTGTCATAAAGACTTCAATAGTTTATGGGTTATCAAAAATTCTAATATTTGAAACAATACTTTAAAGAAATCACCCTGTATAGAAAATTGTGTAGTTCTCTCTTCGTTGTTGATGTCAAGAACAGTTGGCGTGGGGTGGTTCTCTTTCAGCAGATTTTTTGTTAATTTTTCCTTAGTTGTCATAAAGACTTCAATAGTTTATGGGTTATCAAAAATTCTAATATTTGAAACAATACTTTAAAGAAATCACCCTGTATAGAAAATCGTGTAGTTCTCTCTTCGTTGTTGATGTCAAGAACAGTTGGCGTGGGGTGGTTCTCTTTCAGCAGATTTTCTGTTAATTTCTCCTTAGTGGACATAAAGACTTCAATAGTTTATGGGTTATCAAAAATTTTAATATTTGAAACAATACTTTAACGAAATCACCCTGTATAGAAAATTGTGTAGTTCTCTCTTCGTTGTTGATGTCAAGAACAGTTGGCGTGGGGTGGTTCTCTTTCAGCAGATTTTCTGTTAATTTCTCCTTAGTTGACATAAAGACTTCAATAGTTTATGGGTTATCAAAAATTTTATTATTTGAAACAATACTTTAAAGAAATCACTCTGTATAGAAAATTGTGTAGGTCTCTCTTCGTTGTTGATGTCAAGAACAGTTGGCGTGGGGTGGTTCTCTTTCAGCAGATTTTCTGTTAATTTCTCCTTAGTTCACATAAAGACTTCAATAGTTTATGGGTTATCAAAAATTCTAATATTTGAAACAATACTTTAAAGAAATCACCCTGTATAGAAAATTGTGTAGTTCTCTCTTCGTTGTTGATGTCAAGAACAGTTGGCGTGGGGTGGTTCTCTTTCAGCAGATTTTTTGTTAATTTTTCCTTAGTTGTCATAAAGACTTCAATAGTTTATGGGTTATCAAAAATTCTAATATTTGAAACAATACTTTAAAGAAATCACCCTGTATAGAAAATTGTGTAGTTCTCTCTTCGTTGTTGATGTCAAGAACAGTTGGCGTGGGGTGGTTCTCTTTCAGCAGATTTTTTGTTAATTTTTCCTTAGTTGTCATAAAGACTTCAATAGTTTATGGGTTATCAAAAATTCTAATATTTGAAACAATACTTTAAAGAAATCACCCTGTATAGAAAATTGTGTAGTTCTCTCTTCGTTGTTGATGTCAAGAACAGTTGGCGTGGGGTGGTTCTCTTTCAGCAGATTTTCTATTAATTTCTCCTTAGTTGACATAAAGACTTCAATAGTTTATGGGTTATCAAAAATTTTAATATTTGAAACAATACTTTAACGAAATCACCCTGTATAGAAAATTGTGTAGTTCTCTCTTCGTTGTTGATGTCAAGAACAGTTGGCGTGGGGTGGTTCTCTTTCAGCAGATTTTTTGTTAATTTTTCCTTAGTTGTCATAAAGACTTCAATAGTTTATGGGTTATCAAAAATTCTAATATTTGAAACAATACTTTAAAGAAATCACCCTGTATAGAAAATTGTGTAGTTCTCTCTTCGTTGTTGATGTCAAGAACAGTTGGCGTGGTGTGGTTCTCTTTCAGCAGATTTTTTGTTAATTTTTCCTTAGTTGTCATAAAGACTTCAATAGTTTATGGGTTATCAAAAATTCTAATATTTGAAACAATACTTTAAAGAAATCACCCTGTATAGAAAATTGTGTAGTTCTCTCTTCGTTGTTGATGTCAAGAACAGTTGGCGTGGGGTGGTTCTCTTTCAGCAGATTTTTTGTTAATTTTTCCTTAGTTGTCATAAAGACTTCAATAGTTTATGGGTTATCAAAAATTCTAATATTTGAAACAATACTTTAAAGAAATCACCCTGTATAGAAAATTGTGTAGTTCTCTCTTCGTTGTTGATGTCAAGAACAGTGGCGTGGGTGGTTCTCTTTCAGCAGATTTTTTATTTATTTCTCCTTAGTTGACATAAAGACTTCAATAGTTTATGGGTTATCAAAAATTTTAATATTTGAAACAATACTTTAAAGAAATCACCCTATATAGAAAATTGTGTAGTTCTCTCTTCGTTGTTGATGTCAAGAACAGTTGGCCTGGGGTGGTTCTCTTTCAGCAGATTTTCTGTTAATTTCTCCTTAGTTGACATAAAGACTTCAATAGTTTATGGGTTATCAAAAATTTTAATATTTGAAACAATACTTTAACGAAATCACCCTGTATAGAAAATTGTGTAGTTCTCTCTTCGTTGTTGTCGTCAAGAGCAGTTGGCGTGGGGTGGTTCTCTTTCAGCAGATTTTCTGTTAATTTCTCCTTAGTTGACATAAAGACTTCAATAGTTTATGGGTTATCAAAAATTTTAATATGTGAAACAATACTTTAAAGAAATCACCCTGTATAGAAAATTGTGTAGTTCTCTCTTCGTTGTTGATGTCAAGAACAGTTGGCGTGGGGTGGTTCTCTTTCAGCAAGAGTGTCCATCCGTTAAGTTTCGGACGCGTGTGCAAGAGAGCCGTCCGCACGCGTTGCAGACGACAGGAGCAACTTAATCCGAACCTCTTTTTCTCTGGCCGCTGCAGGAATTTTTTGACAAATTGCCCAGAGGTTCGCACGGGGGCCGCGTAAATCACCGCCGAATTCGATATGGGACGACGTCGCGGACGACGTGGGGCGTCGTCATCTCGAGGTTCTTTCGCACCTGATGCAAAACGGGTTTCGAAATAGAAAACCGGCCAAATTCGAAGATTCCGGCATGTCGTGTCTTTTATTTATGGCCGGCCATAACTTTCTGCGAGAAGGGCGCGTACGTGATGCACTCTTCGAAGAGATCGGTTTAAGGTGGGAATCTAGTGGAATTACGCAAAAAAAATAAATCGGGGAAATCGAAGGAAATTGAATGGGATCGAAGGAATAAGAAAAAAAAAACGGAAATGAGATTGTTACACGGTTGTCGTATACAAATTAGTTTTTGTTCTGGTCCGAAGGAGGAACAAAAAAATCTTGGTAGTCCTATTCTAAAATTCGTTCGTTTCGTCTGATGAATGATACACTTCACGCCGGTGATTTATGAAATCCGAATGGTTTTCCTAACTAAATTAAGCTCGTTCCGCACTCGGGCTATTAATCTTCAAACTGTTCGTTTTAAAAATTATTTTTTTCCACGTCCACGTTATTTATTAATTTTTTTTTTAAATTAAACTGAATTTCCATTTTAAAGCGAAGAAATGTCGCTATCTCGTGGGGCGCTCGTATTAAGTTCCCAACTTCCCGTCTGATTATTAGACCCCGGCAATAGAATAAAATAACCATTATCTGGTCCCTGATTAGCCCGGAATTCGATTAGGTTAGGGAACTCGAGAGACGTTGGGATTTCTTGCAATTGGCTCAGATAGAGAAGCCCGAGCTACGTGCGATTTTCCATGTTCGCTTAACTATATCGCTTTTTCACTGTTAAAAAAGGGTTGGGGAAAAAAAGAAAAAATATTTTTTAGTAATTTTTAAATGGTAAATTTCGCGTATCGCTACCATGTCTTTAGTGATGATTATCCACTTCGTAAACGCAACATCCATTCGTGCTGTGTCGTTTAACACGGGAAATCGCCCGCGATTTGCATTTAGAAGTCTCCGAGAGCTGGCCCTAATGACTCCCGGAAAAAGTGCTGCCTTAATTTTAATCCTACGGAAGAGGGGGAGAAAGAAGGGAAGAACGTATTGTTATGCATGGAACGCGTTCCATTGTATCGCGGCAGATTGCCGTGGACGCAGCCCCCCATGGGGCACCAATAACTCCTCAAATATTTAGTATGAAAATTTATGAAAACGCGGGCAGCAAAAGGTGAAATTAAAATTTCACCACCGGAAAGGGGCGGACCTGGTCGCGACGCCGCGCCCGGAAATTAGAATAATAGATGGCTATTTGAGTCGATGATTGATACGAGCGGGGGGCCACCAACGCCTCCGATGCCGGCGGCGCAGCCATCGGAGGGCGCTGCATTATTCATTTTGGAGATAAAAAGGGCCGCGCGGAGTGCCCGGGACCCCGTTTTCCTTTTTTGGTTTTCGGATGGAGGAGAAAAACGAACCTTTATCTACGCCGGGGTAATTTGTTTACACTTAAGAAGGACGAGTATTGATTGCGGAACGTTAATTCGCTCCTCGTTTGAGTCGGGGGAATTCCCCAACTCAATCGGAGCGGGTTGAGGGAAGAACGAGAGGTGCAACGGCACGTAGTATTCAAGATGGCCGACTGGAGGCAAGCCCCGGGATTAACTTGTTATGAAAAGTGGCCGGTTCATATTGCACCGTCGCTAATACAGTGTACAATGGAGTCGCCGGGTGCCCCCCAAGCACCTAGCCAACTACCGACGACGCGGCGCGATAGTTTACAAAGAACCCGACGTTATGCAAACTCGAGGGGAGTCTTAAGTTTTCACGAGATTATGTGTGTTTTGACCTGCCCTCCCGACCTGAATTATAAAAGGATGCCTTTCTCGGGAACGTTAGCAAAAGAAAATGAACTAAAAAACATCCACTTCCTCTGCATCAAAGACTTTGAAAATTAAACGCCACACACGGATTTCTGTAACTATCAGAATTTGCAACTTTAGCTGTTTTGAAAACTTTGAAGTTGGAGTTGGCAAACATTTCAATACATCCTATTACATCCTAGATACATTTATTTCTCTTTTTACATGATAAATATAATAATAATAATAATAATAATAATACTAACTTAGTAACGGTTGATTTGACTTGTGAAAATTTTTGTGCACCTCAAATTATATCAAATCAAATATAAGCGGCTATAACCATTGTTCGGTAGAGAATGACGCGGTCGAGGGTGGCAACCCTGAGGAGTTTTTGTTAAGAGTCTTACACTATAATATTCAGGGTCTAAATACAAAAAATCATTAATTGACGCTATTAATTGACGGTAAATAATTATCTCACGTTTTTGTGATATATATATACAAAATTTTTAATCATGTTTTGTAGCGACAACCTGATGACGGAAAAGATTCGGAAAAGTTTTGAAACCGGTAGTTGAGAGCAAATAAAAAATTTTTTCTTCGAATTTTATATTTTTTATATTTAACAATACTTACCGAAGTTAACAATGGAGTCCTTCATCAAACAATTTAATCAAGCAGAGTTATCTGCCATACTCCTGGAGCTGCGTAAAAACATGATCAAAAGAGATACTACCAACAACCACATTCATTTCCTACATGAAGCATTGAGAAATGACGTCATACTCAAGGCATTCAGAATTAAATTCCCAAAAAATTTCAGCGATCAAAAAAATATACTGGAAAGGAAACTCATCACTCGAAGACTAAAACAACATTACAAAACTCGTACCCTAGTAGACACAAAACTTAAATTCTTACACAGACTACTTGTAAGTAAAATTGATTTTATAGAATTAGAAGCTATAATTGATAAATTTAATGAATATATTTTTTATAAATTATATGACGGTAATTTTAAACGTAGACGTAAGATGTTATCACTTATTAAAGAAAAAAATCAGTTAAAGTCAATGAACAATAGAAAATCAAATAATATAGAATCGCAATCAAAAATAGTTTTTCATGTAAATAGGTTTAATAGTAATCAAAAACAATGTATTGTTCATCCAGCTGAATTGGATAAGATTTCATTTGCTCCTAAATTCACAAATCTAACAAATGTTAATTTAAACGATAGAGAAATTGAAATACTACAACTTGGACACAAATATACTTTTTTAGACGATAAATACAGAGTTGAAGATTTAGCTATAGATTTAGAAAACCAATTATATAGACACCAAGATTTTTTCAATATGAAAAAAGGATTTATCAACAATTCTCAAAACTATAAAAAGAGATGTAAACAGCTCAGTTAATAAAAAACATAAAAACCAAATGGCAACCATAAAAAGCTTCAAAAAGAGAATGTTAACAAATAATGTCACTATTACTCTTGGAGATAAAAACGCAGGAATAGTATTAATTGATAAGAAAGAATACATTAACAAAACCGAACAATTTTTTAAAGAAAATGATATAAACGTTATAAATAAGAATCCAATTGAAAGTTTTAATAGGAAAACAAAACAAATAGTCAAAGACTGTAAAGAAACCCTTTGTAAGTTTAACATAAATATAAACAAATTAAATAATATGAATCCGCAATCACCATTAATGTACAGTCTAATCAAACTACATAAACCGGACAGATCAATTAGACCCATAATTAGTAATATTAATACACCAACACAAAACATCGGAAAAGTTATTCATAACATAATTCAAGATCATTTTAAATTCGAAACAAAATATTCAATAAAGAACTCCCAACAATTAATAAATAACATAAAAAATATTGAAATTAATAATAAAACCCAATTAATTTCGTTTGACATAAAAAATCTATACTCAAATGTACCAATCACAGAAACACTAAATATTACTAAACAATTCTTTCTAAATAAATATTCAGAGCTAGAATATCTTACAGAGCATGACATCGAAAATATACAATTAATGTTAGAACAAATAACAAAACAAAACTTTTTTAATTTTAACGAAAAACTTATAGAATGAACAATGGTCTACCCATGGGATCTTCATTATCAGGGTTACTGGCCGACATTTATGTAGATTCAATAGAGAAACAATTATTCTCAGAAAAATATAACATATTTACTAAAAATATCAGATACTACGGCAGATACGTTGATGACATTTTAATAATACATGAAGGCCCAAAATCAAACATTATAGCCATTTACAACATTTTAAATAACATTAGTGAATTAAAATTTACAATCGAAAATGAATTTAACAATACCATTCATTTTCTAGACTTAGTTTTGCAAAAGAATATCAACTTAAAAAGAATAGAATTTAATGTGTACCACAAACCAACCACAACTGATGTTATTATTCCGAAAAGCTCTTACAACAGCAAGAATCATAAAGAGGCGGTTTTTAGACACATGATAGATAGAGCTATCAATACACTTATGAACGAACATAATTTTAATGAAGAAATAAAATACATAATAAAGCTTGGTCTCAATAATGGTTATAACGTTGCATTTATACAAAATGTTTACAATAAGATTCAAAAACGTAATATAATGAAATACATCTATCCCGTATATAAGAACGACACATACTACCTAACAACAAATTATCACAATTCATTCAACAAAATTGAAAAAATTCTACAGAAATACGATATAAAATTAGCATACAGAAGTAACTTAAAACTATACAATCTAATTATTAACTCCAAGCAGAAGATCGAAGAAAAACAAAAGAGCGGTTTATACATAATAAATTGCAACAGTTGTGAGAAAGTATACATAGGCCAGACGGGACGTAACCTCGACGTTAGAATCAGAGAACACATATCTAAAGAAACCTCTTCTGTATTTAAACACATGTCTGAGACAGGTCATAAACTCAACAAAAACTCAATAAAACTTATTAAACAACTTCCAAAATCAAAAAAATTAGATTTATATGAAGAAATGGAAATAGCTAAATATAATAAAAATAATAAAGAATTATTAATCAACGAAGCTACGGATATAAATCCTCACCGATTGTTTATGCCATTTATAAATGCAAACATACTACATAAACCTGTTTCCGAAAATCTCCCATTTTAGAACGATCCATAAGTACATTTACCAGTTCCTTTTCGACAGCTGTGATTATAAGTCAATTTTGTTATTTATTCATTTTTTAAATTTTAATGTTTTAACGTGTAAGTACTTTGTAACATATTAATCATTTTAATGATGTGGAAAAAAGAGAGGTATTTTAACGTCAAAAATCTCATACAACGTGGCCGCTATTAATTGACGGTAAATAATTATCTCACGTTTTTGTGATATATATATACAAAATTTTTAATCATGTTTTGTATCGACAACCTGATGACGGAAAAGTTTTCCGAAACCGGTAGTTGAGAGCAAATAAAAAATTTTTTCTTCGAATTTTATATTTTTTATATTTAACAATACTTACCGAAGTTAACAATGGAGTCCTTCATCAAACAAAAAATCAGTTTGAAATTTTTCTCAAAGATAATTCTTATACTGTTGCTTGTATAAATGAACATTGGTTATACGATCACGAAATCGATGCAACACTAATTAATGGATTTACATGTGTTTCTAGGTTTTGAATTTGAGGTTTTGTTTTGATATTGCTAGCTTATCCAAAGAAGTCGATTGTGAACTGGCTGGCATACTTTATAACAATATTCAAATCATAACAATATATCGCTCGCCAGCTGGCGATTTCGATTCATTTTTAATTATATTCGAAACACTTCTAAATAATCTCAAGCACGATAAGGGTATTGTAATCGCAGGTGATTTTAATCTTCATTTTGAAGCGTTTACTAAGCAAGCTCTTTTAATTTCGAATCTATGCAAATCTTTTGGTCTACAACAGTGTACAACTAAATTTACCAGGCATACAGGGTGTATCGATAATATATTTACAAATTTAAATGAGAATAATTTCGGTGTTTGTATTGTCGATCCGCTGCTTTCTGACCATATGGCAATCTCCCTTGAGTACCGTACCACAGTACCTAAAGAAGCCAACATAAAAATAGTTTCCAGACCTATTACTGAACAGGGTCTTAATTTATTCTATAAATCCGTTGAGGAGTTAAATTTTTCGTTTATTGACAACCATTATACAACAACAAGTTCTAAATTTTCGGAATTTATTGGATTAATAGTGAATTCATTCAACTTTAGCTTCAAAGAAAGAACCAAATTAATAAATCCAAATAGGCGGTGTGTTACCCCAAGTTGGTTTAATGATGAGGTGAGAGCTGCTAGAGAGAAATTTCATGCAATCGCTGATATCCGTAAAAAATTTCCTCATTTGATCTCATATAATTGAAGACATAAGTGGATAAAGGTGTCATGTCTCATTTTTTCAAAAAATGACTTTATGCATTTGTGGGCACCCCCTGATATTGATCTAACCTTTAATAAACAGGGATTCCTTATTTCCGATATTTTCTGGTAGTTTTCAGATGATAAAGGTGTCATGTCGCACATGCTACATATATTATCTAGTGGAGAAAGGTGTTATGTTACGTTTTTGTTACATGACACCTTTATCAGCTCAAAATTTGAAGGGTTCAGGTTAGCTGTGAAGTATCATGTCATATTTTGAGGTTGTTCCTCTTGCGTAACATTATTTTTAGACAGTGTTTATAGAGTGTTTCATTTAAAAAGCGATTTTTATTAGCAAATATAAGTAAACCATTATGGGATCTAGGGGTAAACGGATGCTGGAGTTAGTACAAGCGATAAATAATCAAAACTCGGATGTCAACTTGCAGCAGAATATTAAGAAAAAATTATTAAATACAGAATTGAAACTAAAAGAAATCGAAGCAGAAAAGGAAGATATAGACTCTTCTAACAGACAAGAAACAAGTAATGCTATTCATGATATTGCTGAAGGCCCAGAAGTTAAAAAATTGAAGATATTTGAATTGCAGCCTAAGGTTTCCAAAAAAAGAACCCGTAATCCAGAAAAATGGAAACGGAAAAAAGCTGCTCTATTAAGACAAAAGGGTCAAGAATATGTATCACAAACTGGAAAAGTTATGGAAAAAAAGACAATAAAGGAAGGAGTACTCTGCAAACAGAAATGTCGCGTGAATTGTTCTGATAAATTCAACATTGAAGACAGAAAAGCAATTTTGAAGAAATTTTACAGCTTAGATGTAAATAGTAAGAGTATCCTGATTTTCAAGAGCGTCGAAATTAAGCCAGTTCTTCGTCACCGATTAGGCAGAAAGACATCAAAAAATTACTCATTTAAATATGCAATTACTTATGATAAGCAGCTGATACCAGTGTGTAAAGATGCTTTATGCTCTCTATATAAAATAGGAAGAAAAAAAAATGAAATAACACAAAAACAGTTAAAACTTGGCCAGTCTGCTCCTTCTCCAGATAAGCGAGGGCATCATATAAATCGCCCTCATAAGATAGGTGAGGATGTTATCAACTACATCATTAATCATGTTAATATGTTTCCTGCTGAACAATCACATTACTCCCGTAACAAAAATCATAACAAAAAGTATCTGTCCTCTTTACTTAATGTGAATCAACTTTACCAGCTTTATATACAGCATTGCAAGGAGAACAAACTGGATGATAAATACATGGTCAAAATTTCATTCTATAGACATATTTTTGAAACAAAGTTTAATTTGTCTTTTGATCACCCAAAAAGTGACACTTGCAGCATATGTGATGCTGGAGAAAATTCAGTTGAACACAAAAACAACTGGGAATATGCCTTTTATTCCCAAAAAGTAGACAGGCAAATACCAACAAGTGATAGAACAAAATGTTACATAACCATGGATTTACAACAAACTATGCCATTACCCAAATTATCAACATCAAAGGCTTTCTACTTGAGACAAATGTGGCTTTATAACTTTGGTATTCACTGCATCACTCATTCAGACCACAAGTCATATTTTTTTAATTGGACAGAAGACATTGCCAATAGAGGCAGTAACGAAATTGGAAGTTGTTTATTAAGGTTCTGCAAATTACTCAAAAAAGAACACCCTGATGTCGATCACTTGATAATTTGGGTCTGATTCATGTGCAGGGCAAAATAAGAATTTCTCCATCCTTTGTCTTTACCAGTATTTTATTCTAAACAAGATTTTCAGAGTCATAGATCATAAATTTCCTGAGGTTGGCCACAGCTACCTCGACTCAGATCGAGATTTTGGTCGTATTGAGAAAGAACTCAGAAAGCATCAAAATATTTTTATTCCGGACCAATATCGGGAGATTATCAGATCTGCAAGTACTAGACATAGTTTATGTTTAAATATGGAAAATTTTTTTTATAATTTAGAAGAACTTCCAATGAAACTTTATTTATATAAAAAAACTAAGAACACTATTAACGGGAAGATTAATCTACGAGACAGTGTCAAATGGATTAGAGTAGACAGTTTTGGAGTTTATTTATATAAAACAAATTTAGACTCTCATTCACCGTTTCTGCAGGTTGATTTACATAAGAAAGGTGCAAGGAAAATTCAAACTGGGGAAGTTACTCTAAGCGTATTACCTAAATGTGGGGTTTTAACTACCGAAAAAATTTCCAACTTGAAAGAACAAATAAAGTTCGTTGAAGAGGATTACAGATGGTACTATAAAGATGTGTTGGAACAAACTAGTCTAAATCCCAAGCAGAAAAGGAGAACATCATATTAGTTGCTTATCTATACCTATTTACTTTAAATTTTTTATTTGTTTCATATTTTAAGTTCATAAGCAGTTTATAAATTTCTATAAATAAAATAGTTTAAACTATAAATTGAAGTGTTTTTCATTATGTCATCTTGCTTTTCTTCTATATCTTCAAAAATATATAGATTTACATGTTACATGACACCTTCATTCATGATAAAAGAAATAACATTTCAAGCTGAGAGTTGGTGGATAAAGGTGTTATGTACACTATATCTTAATTTTTCCAGAAAAGGATGTTTTTCTTTAATAAGAAAGTACGTGATAGGAAATATTCTATTTATTACTATTTTTTGAGGTTACAATAAATTGAATCCAGAACTTCACAAGAAAGTTCCAGTTTAAGATGTGTTATGCTAGTTTACTCAAAAGTTTAAAAATGTGACATGACACCTTTATCCACTTATGTCTTCACTTGTGTTAAATATTTCAGGGATCTTTACCGGAACGCCATTGACAAAAACAAGAAATTGGCTAATAGTCGTTATATACAAACCTCTAACAACTCCCAAAAAGCTGCATGGAATGTAATAAAAAACAATCTCCTCCAGTCATGTGCTCTTAAATCTGGCAGCTTGACAGCTAATGATTTTAATATTTATTTTAGCAGCATAGCTGATAGGATTAGTACAATGTTACTTCCTTGTTCATCATCTAAAGCAAAGTTGGATTCGCATTCAACTGTCCCTTTTGTTGCTTCTCCCAACATGTTCATTTTTAAAGAAATCACTCTTAATCAGTTTCGCGACACTATTAATGACTTAAAAAATAGTACCAGTTGTGATATTTATAATCTTAATGTTAGAGTAATTAAATCTATAAAAAATCTCATTATTTTCCCTCTGTGTAAACTAATAAATCTCTGTATTAGATCAAATACATTTCCTGACAGCTTAAAAATCAGCAGGGTTGTCCCTGTTCATAAAAAAGGTGACATTAATGATTTATCAAATTATAGACCTATATCTATAATTCCTTTGTTTGGAAAAATTTATGAAATTGTTTTGAAACAACAGATTGTGAAACATTTGGAAGAGCACAATCTATTAACCCTTAATTAGGCGCGCTGGTGTATTTTGTACACCATTTACAAAAAATGTCCAATAAAAATAGTTATATGGCGTTTCTCCCTCTGCGCCGCTACGTACCTTACTATCTCACTGTTGTGTTTAGCGGTGTATCACGTCGGCTTGTTAAAACGTGCTAGAAAGTGGTTATTTTAAGTTTTAGAAAAGTTGGTATTTAAAGCATATTAGCTTTAAATTTTTTATTTTGTTTACAATTATTTTTATTACATCATTTTTATTTTATTACATCATTTTTATATTATTACATTATTTTTATTGTATACATCTTTATACATTTTTATTTTATTACGGATTTGGTATTTTATAATTTCTTCTGTTTTTGTTTTATTTGTTTCTATTTATTATAGATAAGATGGAAACCAGAAGTTCAAAAAAGAAAGAAATAAATCAAGAGCTGGGACTCCTTATAGACGTTGATAAAGACGAAACATTTGTAGAAATAGATGACGAAGAGGACGATGATCTGGATGATGAAGAAGTGTCGTTTAGTGAGCATGGCAGCAATTCTGAAATTTCAACCGATGATAGTGAAGAAGAAAATTTAGATACTGAAATTTTCAGTGATAAATTTTATTTTAGCAAAGATAAGACGACGAAATGGTCTAAAGTAAGTTTAGTTCGTAAGGCAGTAAGAACAAAGGCACGTAATTTAGTCAAAATATTGCCAGGGCCAAAATTGGATGCTCGCGATATAGAAAACGAGATAGAGAGTTTTTTGAAAATATTTTCAATAGAGATGATACATGAAATTATTATGTACTCAAATAAATATATAGATAGCATAAAACAGAAATTTCAAAGGGAAAGGGACTGCAAATATATATCTAAAAATGAAATGTTAGCATTTATTGGGTTACTTTTCTTATCTGGCATGAAACGAGCCAATCATACAACTTTTTTGGAGTTATGGGCAACTGATGGTACAGGTATTGAGATATTTCGAGCCTGCATGAACTATAAGAGATTTCTTTTTATATTACGAGTTCTGAAATTTGATGACATAACGACAAGGGAACAAAGACGTAAACTGGATAAGCTAGCACCAACTAGATCGATATTGGATGCTCTAAACGAAAACTGTAAAAAGACTTATTGCATAAGCGAGTACATGACAATCGATGAAATGTTAGTTCAATTTCGAGGGCGTTGCAATTTTATACAATATATACCAAGCAAACCGGCAAAATACGGTATCAAAATGTTTGCACTTTGCGATGCTAAAAGTTTCTTCACTAGTAAAATAGAAATTTATTGCGGGAAGCAGCCAGATGGGCCTTATTTTATCAATAACACACCTGCCGATATTGTTTCAAGATTAGTGGATCATGTAAAAGGAAAGAATAGGAATCCAACATGCGATAATTGGTATAGCAGTTATCAGTTAGCAAAGTCATTACTTGCTAATAAAATCACATACCTAGGGACGTTGCGAAAAAATAAGAGAGAAATCCCTTCTGAGTTTTTGCCTAATAAAAAGAGAGAAGTTGGGTCCTCTTTATTTGGTTTCCAGCAAAAAATCACAATTACTTCCTATGTACCCAAGAAAAATAAATCTGTTGTTTTAATTTCAACCATGCATAATGACAGCTCCCTAAATGAGGACACAAAGAAGCCAGAAGTAATTCACGACTATAACATGACGAAAGGCGGTGTAGACACCATTGATCAACTTTGTTCAAACTACTCAGTATCAAGAAGAACAAAGAGGTGGCCTTTGTGTACATTTTTTCACTTGCTAAATATTTCCGGAATAAACGCTCAGATATTGTATAATAACATTTCCAATAAAGCAGTCACAAGAAGACTGTTTCTAAAAACACTTGCTATTAGCCTTATGAAGCCTTAGAGAAAGTTTACCTTTAGATATAAAACTAATATTGAAGAAACACGTCGAGGAGGAAGAAGAGAGGGAAAGAGAAGACGAACCACCACCAAAAATTAGAAGCAGATGCCATATTTGCAGCAGAAGGAAGTAACAACTATGCGGTGTGATCTTTGCCATTTATTTGTGTGTAAGGAGCACAGCAAAAAATGCTTACGTTGTAAACAATGCTCAGAGGACACTATCCAAGAAGATGAAAATTGATAGAGTATTTTTTTTTTTTTAGGAATCAAAATATTAATTTATATTTATTATTTAGAGTTATGTTTATTTTCTTTTAATTTTTTTTTTGTAAACGTCCATTTCTGTTTTAGTCACAATAAAGTCTATGTTATTTTGGTAGTTTATTTCCTATAAACGATATTTTATTATACCTTAAATAACTAAAAACCAAAAACATAAAAGTATTTCATTGAAACACTTGATAATTTCACTACATTATTGGTGGTGCTTAAAATACACCGCGCGACCAATTATGTTATTTTTTTGACGCGCCTAATTAAGGGTTAAATAATCAATAATACGGCTTTAGATATGGTAAATCGACAACTTTAGCGGTGGAAAGATTGGTCTCTTATGATCAGACTTGTTTTGAGAATAAATCCTTCGCTCAAGCCTCTTTCTTGGTCTGACTAAAGCCTTTGATTGTGTATTTCATGATTTGCTTATTGATAAACTTTCTGCTTTGCATTTTAGTAACAATTCAAGTATCTTAATTAACTCCTATTTAAATAATAGATCACAGATTGTGTCTTATGACAGGCTTTTGTCGGATGAATTGTTAATTAAACACGGGGTGCCTCAGGGATCGGTACTGGGGCCGGTGTTGTTCTTAATGTTTATTAACGATATAAATGTAGCACTGCCTCATTATTCTGACGTGATCCTTTTTGCAGATGATACAATTGCAATCAATAGTGCTAACATCTTGCATAGTTTGAAACAACGTTCTGAGTTATCGCAGGAAAGTATAGTTGCATGGTTCACTAAGAATAAACTCTGCGTTAACGAAACTAAAATGCAAAAACTTAATTTCTCTCTTAGGTATTTTGATACAGTTGATGATCCAATTAAATATTTGGGATTTTATATCGACTCCAAGTTAACGTGGGAGGAGCATACTGTTAACATTACCAAGAAATTTGTCATTAGAAACTTACGTCATATTGTCTCCTTGGATACGTTATTGAAAGTTTATTATGGATATTTTCATTCCCGCTTATCTTATGGTATACTGTGTTGGGGTCATTCCTCACATGCCGATACAGTTTTTGCTGCTTGAAGTTAATTGCGAACCTGAATTATGGAGACTGTTGTAGAGGCGAGTTTGTTAAACTAAAAATCTTACTCTTCCCTGTGTTTACATCCTGCAATGTTTGACGTATCTCAAGGGTAATCTTAATGACTACAATAAAAATAGTGATACGCACACGTACATATAACACACGCCTTAGGAATGACCTAGCTTTGAGATATAAGAGAACAGCTAGGGCAAGGGATGGGGTAAATCACTTTGGTATAAAATTTTTTAATGTATTGCCTGATTGTGGTCCTTGAAGATAAATTGTTCAAGTGTAGAGTGAGGTCTTTTTTATTGAGTGGCGCTTTTTACAATTTTGACGAATTTATTGATGCTGTTCAAACTGAAGGTTTTTTGCTGGCTGGGTTGCTGCTCTCTTAGACTGCGGTTTTCGTTTGGGTCCTTTGTTGCGATGTATTTATAATGTGTTAATTTATTTATATTTCTTTTTATTTTTTGTTTATTTTTATTTTTATGTTGTTTGACAAATGCCTATGGTATTATATATTATGCTTGTTGTATAGAAATTCATATTCTGTGTACATCGACTAACTTACGAAAGCAGTTACTGCATTATCGTCAATAAAATTTATTATTATTATTATAAATTGCTTTATTGCTCTCAAAAACATTACACAGAAAATTAACATCAATAATTAATAATAGAAATAAAAAAAAAACATACATGAAAACAATCTTATGGTATGGTTCAACTCGTGTTGTTCCTCCACCATACCATAGGGAGTTTAAACATGAACAAAAAGCGCATTGACTGTAGTAAACTGCCTCTAAAGAATTAACTTACAATTTACATGTTTAAATCAAAAATCCCATTCGCAAGCATATAACAAAAAGAAAAACGAAAATGATGTAAATGTAAAGCCATTTCTACAAACGTAAAGGTCACTGCCGCCCATGAAATAACTTAACATGTCTTTAAAAAGTTACTGATAATGCACACACTATCCACTCAAGTGGAAATTCATTTATTGTTTTATCAATTTGAAAGGAAAATGACTTTTTGAAAAAAGCAGAATGAAAAATATGTGGGGATAATCTCCCCTTAAATCTAATATTCAAAGTGTGTACATCCCCGCGAAAATTTAATTTGTTATAAAGGTAAGGCGGCTTATAAAGATGTAGAATTCGGTGGTAGAGACATACAGAGTGTAGCACCCTCCTTCCTTGCATGTTTAACCATTTCATTATCACTTACATGATCACTCCGGTGAAGACCAAATAGTAAGCGTATACAGGAATTTTGTGTTTTTTGAATTTTATCTTTTAAGACATAAGACAAAAAAGGAGAGTACAGAACATCTGCATAGTTAAAAAGTGACAGGACCATACTTTCACAAAGACACCTTCTTGTATTACGGTTCAAATAATGTCTCAGTAAATAACATTCAAACTCCCATACGCTCATTGTATGCATTTATTGATATGATTGTTGAAAGTTAAATTCTCATCTAACAATACACCCAAATTTTTTACTGCTTTTTGAAATTGTAACGGTTCATAATAATAATAATAATAATAATTTATTAGTCTCAGTGCAACATAACTGTAGATGGAGATAAGTCATACAATACATTATTACACATAACAAAATACACAAAGAAAAAAAAAAAGAAAAAAGCTAAATACATCTTTATGCCTATGGTAAGTCCGTGACCCCACAGAGATACTCCCGTAAACTATAAAAACCATTCTCGATCAAGTACGCCTTAACTTTATTTTTGAATGCACGAGGAGCGGTGATGCTTTTTATTGAGACAGGTAACTTATTATATAGTTTTACAAAATCGTATTGCGGACTTTTCTCAAAAAATGCTGTTTTGTGTCGCAACAACGGCAAATCAACACGTCTCGTCTCATACTGGCTAACAGAGCCCAAAAATCTTTCACGATTTCCGTTGACAAACACCACAGCTTTGAGAATATAGATACAAGGGAAGGTAAGAATACTATTATTTTTAAAAACTTCCTTGCAGGATTCACCACATTGTAATTGAAAAATTAATCTGATTATTCGTTTCTGAGTCACAAATACACGCCGCCACTGAGAACTTCTGCCCCAAAAAAGAATATTGTATGAAATATGTGAGTAGCAAAGCGCGTAATATGCGTCCTGTCCAACGAATATTTGAGCTTGAGCAACGCAAAATACGACGAATTTAATCTTTTACATTCGTTATTTATATGTGGTCCAAAACTCATTTCGGTATCAATGCTCAAGCCCAAAAAGTTGGCTTCCTTCTGTAAAGGAATCTCAGCAAGATGTTCTATGGAAAACGGTCGCCGAACATGAAAATTTACGCAGACTGTTTTCTGTACATTCAAGATTATTCTGTTTCGGGTGCACCAATCCACAAAACACTCTACAGTGCTACCAACCAACCTATCAAGCTCACTCCGATCACGAGCAGCAATAGCGATAGAGGTGTCATCCGCATACATCACCACATGAACATTCTCGAAAAAACTTGGTAAATCATTTACAAAAATTAAGAACAGTAAGGGACCCAGTATGGAACCCTGAGGTACGCCAAGATTTACAGGTGAGTCCTCCGAGGCTATTCCCGACAGAACCACTCTCAAACTACGACTTGTAACGAAAGAAGTTAACCATTTAAGCAGACTTCCACGAATACCCACATTGTATAACTTTTCCTTGATGAAGTGTGGAGGCAACGAATCGAAAGCTCGGGAAAGGTCAAAAAAAAGACCAACCACATAATTACCTTTGTCAAGGTGTTCATAGACATATGAAAAGAAATCGACAGTAGCGGTCTCAGTTGATAAGCCCCTTCGAAATCCGTGCTGCGATCGACACATTACTCGAAATGCATCAAAAAAACTCAACAATCTCCGCTTAACAACGCTTTCGAATATTTTTGAAAACACGCTACAAATAGAAATAGGCCTGTAGTTCTCAATACTATGCGCAATACTTATTGTTCACAAATAAATGGAGATTATCTGCTACGTGCTGTCTGTGCCGTTTCGGGCCGAAAATAATGGCAAGTGACTTATTTTGGTTAATATTAAGCGGTCGGAGATATTACATAAAGCTTGTAAATCACTATGAATATTTATACCCGCTTGAACCACCTCAGAAGGAGGGAAGGAATAATAAAATTGAGTGTCATCTGCGTAAAAGTGTACCTTACAATGTGAAATGGTTTTGATAAACTTTGATGTGTATAATGCATACAAAATAAGCGAGATAATCGATCCTTGCGGCACTCCCGATTTCGCCTCCAGAAAATCAGAGTTATCAGCCCCCACCGATACTGCTTGTTCTCTACGTGTTAGAAAATCGTTTAACAGCTTTCTTGCATTATAGCAAAACCAATATAACCCAGAATTGCTGTAAGAGTTTCGTGATCAACTGTATCAAATGGCTTAGAAAAATCCACTGTACCATCATCCTACCCCTATCGTTCTCCCGCAGGATATCATCGATAATGTGCATCAATGCTGTAGTACAACTAAACCCCCGTCTAAAGCCAGATTGGTTCTCGGGCAAAATGTTATTATCTTCCACATAACCATTTATTTGCTCAAATAAAATTCGCTCCATAACCTTAGACAACACAGGCAGCACACTTATTGGCCTCAGATCACTTAAAGTAGTTGGTGAATTCGATTTAGGCAAGGGCTTTATGAAAGCTTTTATCCAGATGGTAGGGAATGCACCACTAAGAATACAAGAATTAATAAGGTTACTAATGTAAGGTGTAATATGTGGACAACACAAATCAATACATTTAATGTTAAGATAGTCATATCCAGAAGCTTTACTTTTAATAGTGCTGATAGCCTTTTTAATTTGAAACTCATCAACAGTGTAAAAGCCAAAAACAAAATCATTTAGTTTATTGGTGTTATAAAAGGTAAGTAAATAATGATGAATCAAGGTGTTTAGGTATTGAAATATTATTTCTTTTAAACATTCCAGCATTCCTTAATGCGTTCCAACTGTTATTTGTAATTCGTAATTGAGATTCAAAGTATGCCTTATATGTTCCCAAAAAATTCGTGTAATAAGAGTTCACTTAAGGATGTGTTTCTTGCTTATAAAAGCTATTTCTGTAGGTTAGGGTGGAAGTACTGATTGCACTTGTTAAGGATTAAATGTGAAATATTGGGAATTCAACCAAAACGGGGAAAAATCAAAAAACCTCCTTTAACCAAAACCAAGCTTTCGATAATATATTTTTATCTTCTTCAGGGTATGCTACAAACAATAACCCTTTAACAATTTTTTATATAAAAATAGTAATCTAACTTACATTTAGAGATCACAATGTATACAAATACATGTTATTAAATTAAGAATTAATTGAAGACAGACGAGACTTCAGATTTTGAGAAGTAGTGCCCACATAGCAACTGTCACAACCCTTACAATCAACTCTATAATCCAAGTTTGATTGTAGAGGACGGGATGTAGTGTAATATATGTTAAAAATTTCGATTTACACATCTGACTTTAGCCAAGTTCTTGAACATTCGCAGGTTCACTTGTATGCACATGATACACAGCTTCTGCTGAACTTTAATCCAAATAATTAGGATGACAAAATTTAACTCAGATATAGCATTACTTTCTGATGTTGCGAAACGCCATGAGCTTGTGTTTAATCCATCTAAGTCTTCTGTTCTTCTGCTTTGCAGTAGTGTCGCAAGGAGAGCAATTAAACCTTTGATTTCCGAGCAATTGGTGGTGAATGGCGAACCTCTTACTGCTTCTGATGGTATAAAAATTTTAGGAGTTACATAGGATCATCAGTTGAGGTTTGAGGAACATATTGCCAGGTGCTTGAGGGGTGGGTATGGCGCCCTCCGCCTCTTGTATGCCCATAGCGATGTCTTAAATAAAAAATTATGTTGTGTAATAGCTTATTTCTAAGCAAATTAAATTACTGCGACTTTGTTTATGGTCCAAATTTGACGGGGACGATTGGACGTCGTATCCAGAACCTCCAGAACGGTTGCCTGAGGTTTATTTACGGAATTCGTAAATATGATCATATTAGTCATAAGTTGGCAGAGACTGGGTGGTTGAACATGAAGAACAGGCGTAAACTGCATGCAACTTGCGTCAGTTATAAAATAATTAAAAGTAAACGGCCTACTTACTTGCTGCAACGCCTGTCTTTTAGAAATGATGACCATAATATTAATGTAAGAAGAAAAGATGTATTGACGGTACCACGCCGCACCTCACACCGATCATTTTCCTACCAGATAGCCAAAATTTACAATGATCTACCAATGCACCTTAAGGGATTGAGCTGCGCTTCGTTTAAAAGTAGTTTGAAATCCTCCCTCCTGTGGCACAGTCTCTACGATGTTGAGACAGACGAGACTTCAGATATTGATTATATAAATAAAACCAATTGTCTGCATAGAACGATGAAATTATTTATTTGAGTTCGGTGCTACAGTACTGTTTCGGTAACATTCATGTGTACCGTCATCAGGCACGACTAAAAATCATTACATTACATTAAGCATCAGTAAAATCAAAATCAAAATATAAATACCGTCATAAACACTTCATCGAGAAGATTCTGGTAGAGTTGAGAAAAACATTGAAATTTATTTTCTAAGATGGCTGAATATTGTAAAATTCTTCAAAAAACCCTATTGTTAAATTTAAATTTGAAATCACTAAAATGCCAATTCAAACCAAAAACTTCCTACAAAGGTAACAAATTTAGCAAAATAGTATTTAAAAACAAGATGGCGTTACCCACGTTTTCGTTCTGTGCAAAAATCCGTTTTCCTTTTATTTTCTTTTTTAACCAACAAGTTGCGAAAATGCGTAAAGACTGCGTGAAAAGAAACAGAGTCAGTAATGAATTATTGTGAATTTGGAATGAGTCATACCTTATCTATATTCTAAAAAATTTTTATTTTCAACAAAAAGGGTGTTTATTCTAGTGAGTCTTGAAGTTGACTGAGGCTGCCAACCTGTCTATTGCGCATGTTGGTCTGAGTCGAGTCGTGGGCGGGGAAATTAAAAAATTTTAGAAAGAACCTATTATCATTAAATTCTATATTATCATTAATTAAAAGATCTTTGTTATTTTTACGGATATGAAATTCTTCTAAAAGGTCCATTTTCTTGGATTTTGTTAGTGGTGCTATTAATTCAATATTTTCAATTTTGGATTCATGTCCATTGACCTCTAGGTGTTTTTTGAAGGCTGAGCTGCCTTTAGTAGTATGTTCCCTATACCTGATTTTGAGATTTCTTCCTGTCTGCCCGATATAAAATTTATCACAATTATCGCATGATAACTTGTAGACTCCACTTTTCTCCAAATTATTGAATTTATGTTTGTTATTAATTAATCTTTGTCCTATTTTATTATTGGATCTAAAAGCTGGTGTGATTTTATATTTAACAAAATTATTTTTAAAACCCTTTTGAAAATTTGGGTGAAACGGTAGAACAATAAACTTTTGTTTTGTTTTGTATCTAGGGTATATGATGTTATTAATATTGTTCTTGTGGATTTTATTAAAAATATGTTGAAGTTCAGAAATATTGTATTGATTGTTAATACCAATTTTTATTATTTTCATTAGTTCTTGTGTAAAAAAAAAAACGTCATTAAGTGGTATGTTATTGAGCCTGTTAAACATAAATCTAAAAGCAGCCTCCTTGTGTGTTCGACAGTGACAGGAATGTTTTGGAATGATGGTGTCCGTATAGGTCTCTTTTCTATAGATATTTAACATATTTTTTTTTAACATATTTTTAATAAAATCCACAAGAACAATATTAATAACATCATATACCCTAGATACAAAACAAAACAAAAGTTTATTGTTCTACCGTTTCACCCAAATTTTCAAAAGGGTTTTAAAAATAATTTTGTTAAATATAAAATCACACCAGCTTTTAGATCCAATAATAAAATAGGACAAAGATTAATTAATAACAAACATAAATTCAATAATTTGGAGAAAAGTGGAGTCTACAAGTTATCATGCGATAATTGTGATAAATTTTATATCGGGCAGACAGGAAGAAATCTCAAAATCAGGTATAGGGAACATACTACTAAAGGCAGCTCAGCCTTCAAAAAACACCTAGAGGTCAATGGACATGAATCCAAAATTGAAAATATTGAATTAATAGCACCACTAACAAAATCCAAGAAAATGGACCTTTTAGAAGAATTTCATATCCGTAAAAATAACAAAGATCTTTTAATTAATGATAATATAGAATTTAATGATAATAGGTTCTTTCTAAAATTTTTTAATTTCCCCGCCCACGACTCGACTCAGACCAACATGCGCAATAGACAGGTTGGCAGCCTCAGTCAACTTCAAGACTCACTAGAATAAACACCCTTTTTGTTGAAAATAAAAATTTTTTAGAATATAGATAAGGTATGACTCATTCCAAATTCACAATAATTCATTACTGACTCTGTTTCTTTTCACGCAGTCTTTACGCATTTTCGCAACTTGTTGGTTAAAAAAGAAAATAAAAGGAAAACGGATTTTTGCACAGAACGAAAACGTGGGTAACGCCATCTTGTTTTTAAATACTATTTTGCTAAATTTGTTACCTTTGTAGGAAGTTTTTGGTTTGAATTGGCATTTTAGTGATTTCAAATTTAAATTTAACAATAGGGTTTTTTGAAGAATTTTACAATATTCAGCCATCTTAGAAAATAAATTTCAATGTTTTTCTCAACTCTACCAGAATCTTCTCGATGAAGTGTTTATGACGGTATTTATATTTTGATTTTGATTTTACTGATGCTTAATGTAATGTAATGATTTTTAGTCGTGCCTGATGACGGTACACATGAATGTTACCGAAACAGTACTGTAGCACCGAACTCAAATAAATAATTTCATCGTTCTATGCAGACAATTGGTTTTATTTATATAGTTATATATTACGATGAACCTGGAGAAAAGTATTGCCTATTCAGATATTGAGAAGTAGTGCCCACATAACAACTGTCACAACCCTTACAATAAACTCTATAAACCAAATTTGATTGTAGAGGACGGGATGTAGTGTCATTCAAGGAGAAGAAAATTATTCTCAACGGTTTTCAGGTGTATTTAGCAAACTTTGGGGGACAGTCACGAAAAATCCTAATTAGATTATCCGTAAAACCCAAAATATAAGGAACCTTACCAAATGTAGGTGGGGAATCAGGAAAAGAATCGTCTGGAGGATGAGTCATCGACCTGTCAAGAGACACAGAGAGGGTGTAGACACAGCGACTGGTCGCATAGGAGAATCTTGATGGTAAATGATTCCAGTGACTAAGGATTTCGGGAAGCCATTGTTGCAGAAGATATCTGTAAGAATCTTAAGGTTCTTCTCACGAAAACTCTCATCCGCCAGGCGTAAGATCCTATTTTTCATCGCCCTAAGGGTGTTGATTTTTATTTGGGTGGGATGGCAAGAATAAAAATTAATGAAACGACCTGAATAGGCCGGTTTTCTATACCAATCTAACAGGACACGTTGGTCGAGTTCCCTAATAACTCTGGTGTCAAGGAAGGGCACACAGTCGTCAGTTTCTGTCTCTATCGTGAACTGTATATGATGGTTGACAGTATTGAATTCTCTCTTGACAAGAACGAGTTTGTCATACGGAACTACACAAATGATGTCGTCTACATATTTGTAAATGAATGGGAGGCTGAAAGGCAATCTGGGAATGCACACATCTAAAGTCCAATCCATGACAATGGTAGCCAAAATCGGGCTAAGGAGACTACCCATAGGAGTACCAAACTTTTGTTTGTAGTAAACATCTCTAAAAGAGAATGTGGAAGAATCGAACAGGAATTCCACGATCTTGATGAAGAGATCATGGGAGATCTCAGTGTGGAGTTGGATCAAATCCCATTGAGGGGACAGCCTTTCAATAACCAATTCAAGAGGAATGTTGGTAAACAGAGACACGACATCTAAAGAGACTAGGACATAATCCTGTGAAAGAACGAGACCCTTCATCTTATCAGCGTAGGAGAAGTGAAATTTTGAGTTAAAATCGTGGCTAAGTAGCTAGACAATCTATATGTGGGTGAACCAACAAAGGAGATGATAGGTCTAAGTGGCGAGCCTTCTTCGTGGATCTTTGGTAACCCATAAAATTTGAGTGAGACACCATTATGGGAAACTAAGGTAAGGTACATGTATTTGTATACATTGTGATCTCTAAATGTAAGTTAGATTACTATTTTTATATAAAAAAAATGTTCAACGGTTATTGTTTGTAGCATAGCCTGAAGAGGATAAAAATATATTATCGAAAGCTTGGTTTTGGTTAAAGGAGGTTTTTTGATTCTTCCCCGTTTTGGATGAATTCCCAATATGTCACACTCAATCCTATTTCTGTAGGTTCTGTAAGAAAAATTTATATAAAAATTTTTGATCCAAACTTAAAAAGGGCAATTTTTTCTTTTCAACTTGTTCTAAACCATATTCATGTATAAAGGACGATATATGTACAAAAAATAATAAAACATATTTGTAGATAATAAGTTTTAGTACTGATTTGAAGTTGAAATGATGTCTACAAACTCGTTGTGGAGAAATAACGAGTACCACATATCCCTCTTTGGTGAGGTCTCATCCCACGCATTTGCGGATAAGAAGGACAGCGTCGGTGGTGTACACAAAGAGAGCGGTATCTGGGCGCGCAGTCGGATCTGACTTTGGAACTAATTATTTCGGCCTTCAAAGAGAGGCAAGCAGGGATGGTGCCTTGTTAGATACCGACAGAGATGGCAGCTGCGGCGTCGTTGTCATCGCGCGGGCTGCATATGGGGATGGGGGTTGCGTCGCGCAATCAATAGAATCCGTCGTCGTTCCGGGTTAGGATATCTCCTAATTAGCGTTGTATTGTGCGATGTGACAAGGAATCATCTTCGGAGGTGTGTTAGGATTTATCGGAACAAAATAAAGCGGAATTTTCGAATGGTGGTAATCTGCAAAGCTGCTCGATCGTTTTCGTATCGGCCTTACGTCTCTTTAATAGTTCGGCGCCGAAGTTCGAGCGTCGTCTAATCTATCGGGGCGCAACGCCAGATAACTTTCGTACCGGGGCACGATTACGACGTTCTAGGTAGGGAATAATAATTCGATGGTACGACGCGTTCGGAAAGTGGTTAAGAGTTTAAGCTTAAGGAAAATGTAGAGATAGTATGTCTTTCATAGCACTTCGAACATTCCCACAATTAACGGTTCATTCAAGTGTCAAAAAACCAGCCAAACTTTCATGAACGTTAATATAGAAAAGATGGTATTCCAAAAATTCATCCCCTTAAGTATTTTCACGTGAGAATGTGTTGATTTTGTTCCTGCATCATAGATCGTTGGTTAAAGATAGAGACTGTAAAAACTGCAACTGATAAATCTGAAAGACACAGTGATCATGAAAGTGAAGTTAGTCGTTCATCTTCAGTAGCTAGTTTCAATTACAGCACAGATTCACGTAAGGCTGTTAAGCGCCGCAAATATTGTGATGATTATTTAAAATTAGGATTTGTGAAATCTAATGACGAATATAAACCACAATGTGTGTTATGTCATGAAATTCTCTCTAATGAAGCTATGAAACCGGCGAAATTACGGAGACTCTTAGAAACAAAACACCCAGACTTTGTTGGAAAGTCAAGTGAGTTTTTTAACATCAAGAGTCAAGAAATAAAAAAGATGAAAACATCAGTGGAGAAAATTACTTCAGGTAGTACCGCTGAAAAAGCTACTGTGGCGTCATACTAAGTAGCATTACTGATAGCTAAATCTGGGAAGCCATATATAGTTGTAGAAGAACTAATCTTACCAGCGGCAAAAAAATTATGTAACATCATGGTAGGAGAGGCAGCTGCTAAGGAAGACATGTCGAAAAATATTGAAGAACAGTTAATATGTAAACTGAAAACCACCCAATTGGTATGCTTTGCAGCTTGATGAAAGTACTGACTTAACAGATAAATCTAACTTATTAGCATTTGTTAGGTATGAAAATGATAAATGTCTTTCAGAATAGTTTTTGTTTTGCAAAGAGAGTCTTGATAAATATGCCCATGATGTTTTTGAAGCAGTAAACAATTTTATTTCATGAAATAACTTAGACTGGCAGCGTTGTGTTGGTTTGAGTTCTGATGGAGCAGGAACCATGGCTGGCAAAAAGTCAAGCCTCATCGTTCGCGTCAAGTCTGTAGCCCCCAAAATGAAATGGACTCACTGCTCTATTCAAAGTAAGACTTTGGCTATGAAGCAAATGCCAGAAGACCAAAAAACGACGTTAAGAGAAGTTGTGAAAATTATCAATTATATTAAAGCCCGACCGTTGAACTCTCGCATTTTTACATAGATTTGTGAAGAAATTGGAAGTGAACATGTTGGAGAAATAATAACTTTCTTAATTATTTTTGAAAAATCCCAACAAATCGAATTCTTAAGATATCATGATGTAACTTTTTGGGATTAATAAAGGAAAGTACGCATTTTTTAAGAACTAACCCATATTTGAGTATCTCAATTCGTTTTTGAGATATCACGTTTTGGATTCGACCTAAATATGTAGCACTTTGTAAAAATAATAATGTCTGTAATTATTTTTGAAAAAATCGCAAAAAATCGAATTCTTAAGATATTATGATGTAACTTTTTGGAATTAATAAAGGAAAGTACGCATTTTTTTAAGAACTAACCCATATTTAAGTATCTCAATTCGTTTTTGAGATATTACGTTTTGAATTCAATCTAAATATGTAGCACTTTGTAAAGATAGTAATTTCCTTAATTATTTTTGAAAAGTTCGTAAAGAAATCGAATTCTTAAGATATCATGATGTAACTTTTTGGGATTAATAAAGGAAAGTACGCATTTTTTTAAGAACTAACCCATATTTGAGTATGCCAATTCGTTTTTGAGATATCACGTTTTGGATTCGACCTAAATATGTAGCACTTTGTAAAAATAATAATGTCTGTAATTATTTTTGAAAAAATCGCAAAAAATCGAATTCTTAAGATATTATGATGTAACTTTTTGTGATTAATAAAGGAAAGTACACATTTTTTTAAGAACTAACCCATATTTGAGTATCTCAATTCGTTTTTGAGATATCACGTTTTAAATTCGACCTAAATATGTAGCACTTTGTAAAGATAAAAATTTCCTTCATTATTTTTGAAAAAATCGTAAAAAATCGAATTCTTAAGATATCATGATGTAACTTTTTGGGATTAATAAAGGAAAGTACGCATTTTTTTAAGAACTAACCCATATTTGAGTATGCCAATTCGTTTTTGAGATATCACGTTTTGGATTCGACCTAAATATGTAGCACTTTGTAAAAATAATAATGTCCTTAATTATTTTTGAAAAAATCGCAAAAAATCGAATTCTTAAGATATTATGATGTAACTTTTTGTGATTAATAAAGGAAAGTACGCATTTCCTTAAGAACTAACCCATATTTAAGTATCTCAATTCGTTTTTGAGATATCACGTTTTAAATTCGACCTAAATATGTAGCACTTTGTAAAGATAAAAATTTCCTTCATTATTTTTGAAAAAATCGTAAAAAATCGAATTCTTAAGATATCATGATGTAACTTTTTGTAATTTATAAAGTAAAGTATGTATTTTTATACCCTCAAATTCATACTTGTATTTCTTAATTCATCTTTGAGATATCTTTTGAGATAAATCACCATTTCATAAAATTAAAAATTTTGTTAATCATTTTTGAAAAAATCGTAAAAAATTGAATTCTTAAAATGTCATGACGTAACTTTTTGTGATTAATAAAGGAAAGTACGCATTTTTTTAAGAACTAATCCATATTTGAGTATCTCAATTCGTTTTTGAGAGATCACGTTTTGGATTCGACCTAAATATGCAACACATTGTAAAAATAATAATTTCCTTAATTATTTTTGAAAAAATCGTGAAAAGTCGAATTCTTAAGATATCATGATGTAACTTTTTGTAATTTATAAAGTAAAGAATGTATTTTTATACGCTCAAATCCATACTTGCATATCTGAATTCGTCTTTGAGATATCTTTTGAGATAAATCACCATTTCATAAAATTAAAAATTTCCTTAATCATTTTTGAAAAAATCTAAAAAATTGAATTCTTAAAATGTTATGATGTAACATTTTGTGCTTAATAAAGGAAAGCACGTATTTTTTTGCGAACCAACTCATATTTGAGTATCTCAATTCATTCTTGAGATATTACGTTTTGAATTCGACCTAAATTTGTAGCACTTTGTAAAGATAATAATTTCCTTAATTATTGTTGAAAAATCATAAAAAATCGAATACTTAAGATTTCAAGATGTAACTTTTTGTAGTTTATAAAGTAAAGAATGTATTTTTATACGCTCAAATCCATACTTGCATATCTCAATTAGTCTTTGAGATATCGTTTGAGATAAATCACCATTTCATAAAATTAAAAATTTTGTTAATCATTTTTGAAAAAATCGTAAAAAATTGAATTCTTAAAATGTCATGACGTAACTTTTTGTGATTAACAAAGGAAAGTACGCATTTTTTTAAGAACTAATCCATATTTGAGTATCTCAATTCGTTTTTGAGAGATCACGTTTTGGATTCGACCTAAATATGCAACACTTTGTAAAAATAATAATTTCCTTAATTATTTTTGAAAAAATCGTAAAAAGTGGAATTCTTAAGATATCATGATGTAACTTTTTGTAATTTATAAAGAAAAGAATGTATTTTTATACGCTCAAGTCCATACTTGTATACCTCAATTCATCTTTGAGATATCTTTTGAGATAAATCACCATTTCATAAAATTAAAAATTTCCTTAATCATTTTTGAAAAAATCGTAAAAAATTGAATTCTTAAAATGTCATGATGTAGCATTTTGTGATTAATAAAGGAAAGCACGTATTTTTTTTGAGAATTAACTCATATTTGAGTATCTCAATTCGTTTTTGAGATATTACGTTTTGAATTCGACCTAAATATGTAGCACTTTGTAAAAATAATAATTGCCTTAATTATTTTTGAAAAAATCGTAAAAAATCGAATTCTTAAGATATAATGATGTAATTTTTTGTAATTTATAAAGTAAAGTATGTATTTTTATACGCTCAAATTCATACTTGTATTTCTTAATTCATCTTTGAGATATCTTTTGAGATAAATCACCATTTCATAAAATTAAAAATTTTGTTAATCATTTTTGAAAAAATCGTAAAAAATTGAATTCTTAAAATGTCATGACGTAACTTTTTGTGATTAATAAAGGAAAGCACGCATTTTTTTAAGAACTAATCCATATTTGAGTATCTCAATTCATTTTTGAGAGATCACGTTTTGGATTCGACCTAAATATGTAGCACTTTGTAAAGTTAATAATTTCCTTAATTATTATTGAAAAAATCGTAAAAAATCGAATTCTTAAGATATAATGATGTAACTTTTTGTAATTTATAAAGTAAAGTATGTATTTTTATACGCTCAAATTCATACTTGTATTTCTCAATTCATCTTTGAGATATCTTTTGAGATAAATCACCATTTCATAAAATTAAAAATTTTGTTAATCATTTTTGAAAAAATCGTAAAAAATTGAATTCTTAAAATGTCATGACGTAACTTTTTGTGATTAATAAAGGAAAGTACGCATTTTTTTAAGAACTAATCCATATTTGAGTATCTCAATTCGTTTTTGAGAGATCACGTTTTGGATTCGACCTAAATATGTAGCACTTTGTAAAGTTAATAATTTCCTTAATTATTATTGAAAAAATCGTAAAAAATCGAATTCTTAAGATATAATGATGTAACTTTTTGTAATTTATAAAGTAAAGTATGTATTTTTATACGCTCAAATTCATACTTGTATTTCTCAATTCATCTTTGAGATATCTTTTGAGATAAATCACCATTTCATAAAATTAAAAATTTTGTTAATCATTTTTGAAAAAATCGTAAAAAATTGAATTCTTAAAATGTCATGACGTAACTTTTTGTGATTAATAAAGGAAAGTACGCATTTTTTTAAGAACTAATCCATATTTGAGTATCTCAATTCGTTTTTGAGAGATCACGTTTTGGATTCGACCTAAATATGTAGCACTTTGTAAAGTTAATAATTTCCTTAATTATTATTGAAAAAATCGTAAAAAATCGAATTCTTAAGATATAATGATGTAACTTTTTGTAATTTATAAAGTAAAGTATGTATTTTTATACGCTCAAATTCATACTTGTATTTCTCAATTCATCTTTGAGATATCTTTTGAGATAAATCACCATTTCATAAAATTAAAAATTTTGTTAATCATTTTTGAAAAAATCGTAAAAAATTGAATTCTTAAAATGTCATGACGTAATTTTTTGTGATTAATAAAGGAAAGTACGCATTTTTTTAAGAACTAATCCATATTTGAGTATCTCAATTCGTTTTTGAGAGATCACGTTTTGGATTCGACCTAAATATGTAGCACTTTGTAAAGTTAATAATTTCCTTAATTATTATTGAAAAAATCGTAAAAAATCGAATTCTTAAGATATAATGATGTAACTTTTTGTAATTTATAAAGTAAAGTATGTATTTTTATACGCTCAAATTCATACTTGTATTTCTCAATTCATCTTTGAGATATCTTTTGAGATAAATCACCATTTCATAAAATTAAAAATTTTGTTAATCATTTTTGAAAAAATCGTAAAAAATTGAATTCTTAAAATGTCATGACGTAACTTTTTGTGATTAATAAAGGAAAGTACGCATTTTTTTAAGAACTAATCCATATTTGAGTATCTCAATTCGTTTTTGAGAGATCACGTTTTGGATTCGACCTAAATATGTAGCACTTTGTAAAAATAATAATGTCCTTAATTATTTTTGAAAAAATCCTAAAAAGTGGAATTCTTAAGATATCATGATGTAACTTTTTGTAATTTATAAAGAAAAGAATATATTTTTATACGCTCAAGTCCATACTTGTATACCTCAATTCATCTTTGAGATATCTTTTGAGATAAATCACCATTTCATAAAATTAAAAATTTCCTTAATTATTTTTGAAAAAATCGTAAAAAATCGAATTCTTAAGATATAATGATGTAACTTTTTGTAATTTATAAAGTAAAGTATGTATTTTTATACGCTCAAATTTATACTCGTATTTCTCAATTCATCTTTGAGATATCTTTTGAGATAAATCACCATTTCATAAAATTAAAAACTTTGTTAATCATTTTTGAAAAAATCGTAAAAAATTGAATTCTTAAAATGTCATGACGTAACTTTTTGTGATTAATAAAGGAAAGTACACATTTTTTTAAGAACTAATCCATATTTGAGTATCTCAATTCGTTTTGAGAGATCACGTTTTGGATACGACCTAAATATGTAGCACTTTGTAAAAATAATAATTTCCTTAATTATTTTTGAAAAAATCGTCAAAAGTGGAATTCTTAAGATATCATAATGTAACTTTTTGTTATTTATAAAGAAAAGAATGTATTTTTATACGCTCAAGTCTATACTTGTATACCTCAATTCATCTTTGAGATATCTTTTGAGATAAATCACCATTTCAAAAAATTAAAAATTTTCTTATTCATATTTGAAAAAATCGTAAAAAGTTGAATTCTTAAAATGTCATGACGTAACTTTTTGTGATTAATAAAGGAAAGTACGCATTTTTTTAAGAACTAACCCATATTTAAGTATCTCAATTCGTTTTTGAGATATTACGTTTTGAATTCAACCTAAATATGTAGCACTTTGTAAAGATAATAATTTCCTTAATTATTTTTGAAAAAATCGTAATAAATCGAATTCTTAAGATATCAAGATGCAACTTTTTGTAGTTTATAAAGTAAAGAATGTATTTTTATACGCTCAAATCCATACTTGCATATCTCAATTCGTCTTTGAGATATCTTTTGAGATAAATCACCATTTCATAAAATTAAAAATTTCCTTAATCATTTTTGAAAAAATCGTAAAAAATGGAATTCTTAAAATGTTATGATGTAATATTTTGTGATTAATAAAGGAAAGCATGTATTTTTTTGAGAACTAACTCATATTTGAGTATCTAAATTCATTCTTGAGATATTACGTTTTGAATTCGACCTAAATATGTAGCTCTTTGTAAAGATAATAATTTCCTTAATTATTCTTGAAAAAATCGTAAACAATCGAATTCTTAAGATATCATGATGTAACTTATTGTAATTTATAAAGTAAAGAATGTAATTTTATATGCTCAAATCCAAACTTGCATATCTCAATTCGTCTTTGAGATATCTTTTGAGATAAATCACCATTTCATAAAATTAAAAATTTCCTTAATCATTTTTGAAAAAATCGTAAAAAATTGAATTCTTAAAATGTCATGACGTAACTTTTTGTGATTAATAAAGGAAAGTACGCATTTTTTTAAGAACTAATCCATATTTGAGTATCTCAATTCGTTTTTGAGATATTACGTTTTGAATTCAACCTAAATATGTAGCACTTTGTAAAGATAATAATTTCCTTAATTATTTTTGAGAAAATCGTAAAAAATCGAATTCTTAAGATATCATGATGTAATTTTTTGTAATTGGGCCGAGGGGTGAATTTTTGAATATTCTTCGTTTTCAATGGCTTACTTAGAAATTATTTTCTCATTAACTAGAGACTGCAACACCTTTCTCTAGATTATTCCAATAGGTCCTCTTGTATCATTCTAGCCTAACCACATCCCCAGATTTGCCATGAACATGCTCATTTGCGTGAACATGTTCAGCTCTTACTTCACACCGAGGTACGCTGGCTTTTTCGAGGTAATGTCCTTAAACGTTGTTTTGAATTGCGTGATGAGATAAGAATTTTTTTCTTGGAAGAAAATATGAAAGCTTTTCTCTGAAAGACAAGTTGTATGATTTTACGTTCTTGAGCAAGGTTGCATATCTGGCATGTATCTTTCAGCATTTGGACGTCTTAAATACAAAACTTCAAGGGCCTGATACCGACATATTTGGTGTAGAAGAAAAACTGGAAGCTATCATAGAAAAACTAAAGATTTGGTCAACTCTTAAGAACTCTTACAGCTCCTTTACAACTTTGCAAGAGTTCTTAGAAACATCCGAAGTAGAGATGCCTGCAAAAACAAGAAAATTGGTTCCTGAACATTCAATAAATTTAACTCAAACTCTTAGGAGCTATTTGCCTGAACCCAACCCTAACAATGAGTGCATCAAACATCCTTTCAAAAAGAGAAGTATTGGTGTCCTTGTTGGTCTTTCTGATACTGAGCAGGACCAATTGTGAACTCTCGTGCAGCAGAGCCTGGGAGATTGTTTATGAAGAAAATAACTTGACAAGATTTTGGCTACTTGCTCATGTTGAAGTACCAGAAGTTGTCAAAAAGGCTCTGGAATGTGTAGTTCCCTTTTGTACAACTTATTTGTGTGAAAGAACATTTTTTGAACTGAAACCAGCAAAGAGAAATAGACTTAAAAATATTGAAACCGATTTACTTATTTCAATATATTTCTATAGGTCTATGTAAAAATAAAAATATCAAAATCAACAGATTCTTTATTTGTTTAACTTGTAAAGGATAAATAAATACCTCATTCCTTATTATAAATAAGTCATTTTTGAAATGATAAATTTAAAATAAAAATTAAGTGGTCATCGGGGTGAAATTGTAGGGGGTCCGCATGACATACGGAATCCCTGATATGAATCCCTGATATGATATGAATCCCTGATCTACAGGGGGATGTATTTGGCGACTTCATATAGACATTTGTAATGTTATTGCTGTCTCATAGCATTTATCGCAAAAAGCTGGATGGGAGATGTAGTTTATCAGCTTTGATGCTGTATTAGCAGCTAGTGGTATAAAAGGTTCATCAAAAGGTGACTTGAGTGTGGTATGACTGTGTGCCCTGTCTGCTATCAGTGTAAATTACAGTGCTATGTTTATAGCAGTTATTTCGGCTTGAACAGTCGTGCAATATGATGATAGCTAAGATGATTTCCGGTCCAGAACATCTAGTCTTCTTTGATCCACCAGTGTAGATGGTCATTCATGTGAATATCTAAACTGACTTTATTTAGATGTAATGATAGTATAATTACGATAGTGGTTATTGTTGGCTCAATCCAGTTGATAACCATGTCACTAGATATCCATAAATTTACCTTTACTATAAGCATATTGATGCTTAAATATATAAGATGAGAAGATGATTAAATTAACAACAAAATGTTTGTGCTTTTCAGCGATCAATCCAATAGTAAAGGTGGTTTGGGATTTGTAGGAGTCTTTAAAATGAATTGAACTAGTATCCGACGTGGGGTTACCGAGGGGGCAGGTTGTACAATCAAGGTACGGGATGCACAGACCGGAGCGTATAAATTGGTGGCAGTTGAGAGCACTGCAAACCGGGAAGCGCTGCGGTCAACAGATTTATAGCGAGTTCGTTGCAGGCCTCGGCACAAAACCGACCTAATTAATCCGCCGCGTTGAATTTGTAATAATTGCACGTATTAATAGGGCGCGTCCGACGCAGTGGTGCGTCGTTCCGCGACGGAAGGCGACCGTTCGAAGCGATTCACCACACATCGTTCATTTACACATAACCATCGAATTCTTTTAATACATCGCGATGTGTAATAATGCATAAATTTCCATAACTTAGATGACGGCATCTCCTTCGATAATAAACTTCTGGCCCCGAGTACCGTAAATTGAGCCCAACTGCAGGACGCCGCAGTATTTCAACCCTAATTACCATAACCGGCGCAAATTGATATTAAGTGTAATGCGTCGGCGGTCCGCGACAAATTTCGCACTGATCACTGTTTAAGGGGTCCCATTATGCCGGGGAACTACCGTCGAAGAAACCCCCTTCGTTGCTGATAGCACCGACTCTAACGACGTACCCTTCGATTCAAATTGCCTTCAAGCCTGAATTATTATCGGAGTTACTTAAGACGTCCATTTTAAAAAGAAATATGTACGAGATTACAACTAACTCGTTTTGCGCGTAACACAACGTACATCTTTGGGAGGGTAGGTATAAAAATAGCGCATTATGACGATACACCTAATACAAATTTAATTCGTTCTTCGGGCGGTGGGTCCCCGAGGACACAAGGGTAACAGCGGATTTCCATACGAAATCCTCGCAATACGGTAAATCACTGCCGCCGGGGATTTGCGCACACTTTCGATAAAAGTTTCCGGCGCTAACCGGCAAGAGGGGGCGCTTTTCATAAATATCCATCGTGAGCCGGCCGCGGCCCGTCAGCGCAACGATGTTTCCGATGTTACGAGAACATTGCGGTCACGTAGGAAAAGTTGCGGCCCTACGAGGTTCTATTTGGGGGGGTCCGCAAATCCCCGGCAATCTCGCGCGATCCAATATCGCGGATCGGGATCTCGCCATCTATACGAACAAAGCCGATATGTTCCCCTTTTCTGTTCCCTAAACGAAAGGTACGCGATGTTGTTGGAGAATTGCGTACCAAAACCCCCTCCGGCGCCTCCGCCAAAACTTACGGTTTCGCACCTCGTAAGCGAGGGGATCGTTATCTTCTTCCACCCTCGCCGTGTTTTCCGCGGGGCACTAAACTTATCCCCGAGACGTTTCCCTCTCGCCGTTTGTATCTTTAATAAGCGGTGCGGGTTAACGTTTATTCTATGTTATCACACCAACTCAAACTCTCAAACTTTCGATATAAACACTAAACACCCTCGTTTTGATTCGAACCCAATTTCGGTTCGATTTGATGTTTCAAAAAATATATATATAAAATAATGGCCTATTGAATTGAACAATAACGAGAAAAAATGAGAATATAATGAAATTGTAATTTTATCAAAAGCGTAGATTTCGAGAAAAATGTGAATATATGAAAATTTTGTGAAACCGTACTTTTTCATATAATTGATGAACAATTTACCTAAATAAAAACGTGCGAATGGATGTTGACTATAGTCGTGCCGACCAATCGGTGCGGTGATAAAGCATCGTAACAGGTAGATAAAATTTTCCTTGTCCGGATTTGTTAAAGTAAGTAATTTCGGTTCGATTTGATGTTTCAAAAAATAAATATATAAAATAATGGCCTATTGAATTGAACAATAACGAGAAAAAATGAGAATATAATGAAATTGTAATTTTATCAAAAGCGTAGATTTCGAGAAAAATGTGAATATATGAAAATTTTGTGAAACCGTACTTTTGCATATAATTGATGAACAATTTACTTAAATAAAAACGTGCGAATGGATGTTGACTATAGTCGTGCCGACCAATCGGCGCGGTGATAAAGTACCGTAACAGGTAGATAAAATTTTCCTTGTCCGGATTTGTTAAAGTAAGTGACCACAGCCCTCCTGGGCGTATTGATTCTTCCCTCATGGAAGAAGGAAAACCAATGTATTAAATACACGAAATTTGAATTAACGCAGGATACACTGTGGGTAAGGTTTGGGCAGATATGTTAATTAAATCGATTGTGTAGATGATTTGTCCACAGGTTTCAAAAGTCCATTCTGGAAAGGAAACTGGCTAATTATCGCTCATATTGAAAGTGAAGAGGGATTTATTGAAGATGGACGAAATAAATTCAATGCATTTTGAAGATATCATAAGATAAACTAAGATAATTTGTAAACATATCTTTGTTATTAACAATATGAATTGTTTCTCTTAGAAGGATCTACAAATTTCCAGGTAATATTAATAAAGAAACCATCTTAATTGGTTTCATGACTTTAACAAAATTATAATTATTCATCGTTTAATCCTGAATTAATAATTAAGATAAAATGGTATAACGGCGCCTTATAGACCCTAATGGGAGTAGGTCATTACAAAACGACGGAACCGACCTACCTCTTTTTTGTAAGTACCTTCACGGTGATTTATCACTGCACAGATTCGACGGCACGACTATATGTAGGTTAACACTGGGTGTATCGAGTAAGCATTGTGAATGCCCCCATTGATGGTAATACATTCTATAATATATTTTAAAAAATTGCAGTATAAAAGTTATACCAATTATATACTTAACAATATTGCTTTTTTGCAGTATTGATCTCAGATGCAATAATATCGAGAAAATTGAGGAAAAGTGAGAATTTAAAGATTGGTACAGTATTTCCTCAATTTTCTCGATATGAACGCATATGAGAGTAAACGAAAAACAGCAATATTGTTAAGAAATTTTTATTATTTTTATTTTTATTTATTTTTTTATTAAACAATTTTTTAGAAGTGCTATATAACAATCTTTTTCTTAAATCTACAGAATTCCATGGGTTGCCATCAATTCTATATAAAACTACGATTTCTTCACACTGTCACATGTTGTGATAACTTGGTACTCTCAATGATAACTTAGCACTCTATTCATTCTAGAACAGCTTACTGTACTCACATGGTGATATCCTGACGACAAATGTTTAATATGTGGCGGTTTTAACTTGCCAGAAATTAAATGGGAAATTGATCTCTGCTTTCGTCACTTTGTACCGTCATGGAGTAGTGCTCAATCTCTTTTGATTTTCTGGATACCCTGTCCTTTTGTGGTCTTAATCGCCATTTTAATGCCTGCAACCATACTTTGGAACTTATTAGCACTGAGCGATACCCCTTTAATTCATTAAGACATATCTCACACTACCTTAGAGGTTTCCTGCAAAGTAATCGCACCTCCAAATCTTAAATATAACTCTCGCGCTTGTTATAACTACAAAAAAGCAAAATTTGATTTACTTAATTCACATTTTAATGGGGTTAACTTTGAAATAGAGTTGGAGCGCGATCATGTTGATGATTCTGTGATGATTCTGTGAACCATGTTCCCAAAATGCATGAGGGAGTGAGTGGCTCCGTGTGGTTTTCGTTCGGTGCTGTGCGAGCGATTAATGAAAACAGGAAGATGCATAAGAGATGGAAGCACTATGGAAATCAGGTTGATTATCTTACCTTTTCTCTGCTGAGAGGGCGAGTAAAATTCCTTACTGATCGGGATTATAAAAATTATGTTCGCCGTGCAAAGATAAATATAATGCATAATCCCAAACATTTCTTTTCATTCTTGAAACGAAGAAAGGACAGTAATAATATACCGTCTGCGGTACATTTGGATAATTGCACTGCTTCCGAGTCTTCATCTATTTGCTCATTCTTCGCAGATTTTTTTCATTCAGTGTACTCAGTCACAGAATCAGTGATCAGTTATCAGTCACCCAGACTGATGCGGTGTCTGATGTTATGTCCGACATCAGTGGTACAATTGCAACTTGCTTCGATCAGGTTGAGGTTGAGGAGGCACTGTGAAGAATTGCTGCTTCAAAGGA
Source organism: Onthophagus sagittarius (assembly GCA_036711965.1). Lineage (NCBI taxonomy): Eukaryota > Metazoa > Arthropoda > Insecta > Coleoptera > Scarabaeidae > Onthophagus > Onthophagus sagittarius. The sequence continues at coordinate 14,703,587 of JASERS010000010.1, read as the reverse complement.
CCCGGGTCAGGATGATATACCAGCAATTTTAATTAAAGAATGTTACGCGTCTTTGTCACTACACTCTTTGGAAGCAGGCACATCTAGTTCCTATCTTTATTATCTGTGGTAAGTAAAATCTTTGAAAAGCAAATTTATTAACGGCTATTTTTTTCATTAAAATAAAATTGATACTAGACAGTATGGTTTTTTTGGAGGTCCATGTTTGCTTGAGTACAGTAATCATATTTTTACTTCTCTTGATCAAGTAACTCAAGCGGATGTCGTATATACTAACATCAGTAGGGCTTTCGATCGCGTTGATCACAATCTCCTGTTGTCAAAGCTTCGAATTATGGGATTTAATAACTATTTGGAACTCAGGTAATATTTATTAATGGATGCTATTCTGATGTAATGTCCATCCCTTTAGGTGTACCTCAAGGTAGCAATCTTGTCCCATTCCTTTTCAATATTTACATCAATCACATTTTCACAGTCATAAAACACTCCCAGTGCTTAATGTATGCTGATGATTTAAAATTGTTTGCACTTATTTCCTCTCTACTCGACTGCTCGAGGATGCAGCGTGACATTGGGGTATTGCAATAACAATTTTATGACACTAAATCCTATTAAATGTAATGTTAAATCTTTTTCAAGAAGTTCGAATGCTATCAGATATGAGTACAAATTGCAAAACTATGTCTTACCTAAAGCATCTCAAATTAAAGATGTTGGTGTCATATTTGACAACAAGCTTACATTTTCTGGTGGTTGGAAAGGCGCTGCGAATGTTGGGCTTTGTTATAAGATCCACAGAATCTTTCAAAAGCGCAGAAGCGGTATTACACTTATATAAATAGAATTGAAAGAATTCAAAAGTTTCTAAATCACTTAACCTAAATTTAATTTGAGCTATAAAGATTATGATTTTGCGTGTACCTCTTTCCAACTTCTTCCATTTCACCAACGCCGCTTTTGTAACGATGCACTTACATTTCATAAGATTGTCAACAATAGATGTGCCTCCTCGGTATTACTGGAGTGTGTGAGTATACGTATACTATCCCGATCTTTAAGACATGAGTCGATTTATTTATACTCCCATTCCGAGAACAAATTTATTTTATTAAAATTTATTTTTTAATTTAGTAGTATTTGTCAATGTAGTGACACAATCTTTTGGGTTTGTCCCGTTTTGTGTCCACTGGCAGCAATAAATAAATGTTCAGGATTTTCTCGATATCTTTGCGTCTACGAGCAAAAATCTAGTTCTGTTGTTAGTTCTGAAGCTGGGTTGTAAGTTTAATATTAGTTATACTTTTAGTTGCAAAAGAATTTACAACAATCAAACACTGAATGGTAGTTAAACTGGAAACCTGAAACTTTCTAGTACTAGGTTTAGTGTTACTTCTAGTTTTAATTCGATAAAAGTATACAATAATCTAAAACCTAATAACAGCTAAAAGTTTAGCTGATACCAACATTAAAACTAACATCTAGAACTAGCAATAATGATTTAGAATTAAAGAAGACCTAGAACTAAAAACAATGGGTGTAGCTACACATCTCTTAGGGTGGTTAAACCCAAATATTTCTTGTTCCAAGTCTAATAGAAGTCTAATATATGGAAAAACATAATTTTATGAAGACGCACAGCTAAACCTGAAACTTTCTAGTACTAGGTCTAGTGTTAGTTCTAGTTTAATTCGATAAAAGTATACAATAATCTAAAACCTAATAACAGCTAAAAGTTTAGCTGATACCAACATTAAAACTAACATCTAGAACTAGCAACAATGATCTAGAATTAAAGAAGACCTAGAACTAAAAACAATGGGTGTAACTACACATCTCTTAGGGTGGTTAAACCCAAATATTTCTTGTTCCAAGTCTAATAGAAGTCTAATATATGGAAAAACATAATTTTATGGTTTCTATAGTTACATGTAATAAATTGAAATTAAAAATTTTCAATTTAGAAAAAAGTAGTTAACTTCTATTGTTAGAGTATAAAATTCTTGTGATTTAGTGATTTCAACATATCCGATGCATTATTTATGCTTAGATAAGTTTGAAAAATCAGTAATAAAGCTTTTTCCGTCCTTGTAACCCGATCCGAGGATATACTGCCTACAGAAAACCATGCATTACTATTATACATTTTCAAACTATAAGGTTAAGAGAGATATCTTGGAAGTGAGATAAATTCATAATGATGCGAAAATACGAGACCCTGGGGAATGCTAAATACTGTTTTGTTTTTGCAAAATTGATTTTAAAATTAAATATTTTATACGTAAACTTTAAAATCTATGGTTATGATGCAAAAACCTTAGATCCAGTAAACTCCAAAACCGCACCGCTTCCGATCCTTAATCTATTTGCTCATTCTTCGCAGATTTTTTTCATTCAGTGTACTCAGTCACAGAATCAGTGATCAGTGATCAGTCACCCAGACTGATGCGGTGTCTGGTGTTATGTCCGACATCAGTGGTACAATTGCAACTTGCTTCGATCAGGTTGAGGTTGAGGAGGCACTGTGAAGAATTGCTGCTTCAAAGGACCCGGGTCAGGATGATATACCAGCAATTTTAATTAAAGAATGTTACGCGTCTTTGTCACTACACTCTTTGGAAGCAGGCACATATAGTTCCTATCTTTATTATCTGTGGTAAGTAAAATCTTTGAAAAGCAAATTTATTAACGGCTATTTTTTTCATTAAAAATAAAATTGATACTAGACAGTATGGTTTTTTTGCAGGTCCATGTTTGCTTGAGTACAGTAATCATATTTTTACTTCTCTTGATCAAGTAACTCAAGTGGATGTCGTATATACTGACTTCAGTAGGGCTTTCAATCGCGTTGATCACAATTTCCTGTTGTCAAAGCTTCGGATTATGGGAATTAATAACTATTTGGAACTCAGGTAGTATATATTAATGGATGCTATTCTGATGTAATGTCCATCCCTTTAGGTTTACCTCAAGGTGGCAATCTTGTCCCATTCATTTTCAATATTTACATCAATGACATTTTCACAGTCATAAAACACTCCCAGTGCTTAATGTGTGCTGATGATTTAAAATTGTTTGCACTTATTTCCTCTCTACTCGACTGCTCGAAGATGCAGCGTGACATTGGGGTATTGCAATAACAATTTTATGACACTAAATCCTATTAAATGTAATGTTAAATCTTTTTCAAGAAGTTCGAATGCTATCAGATATGAGTACAAATTACAAAACTATGTCTTACCTAAAGCATCTCAAATTAAAGATGTTGGTGTCATATTTGACAACAAGCTTACATTTTCTGGTGGTTGGAAAGGCGCTGCGAATATTGGGCTTTGTCATAAGATCCACAGAATCTTTCAAAAGCGCAGAAGCGGTATTACACTTATATAAATAGAATTGAAAGAATTCAAAAGTTTCTAAATCACTTAACCTAAATTTAATTTGAGCTATAAAGATTATGATTTTGCGTGTACCTCTTTCCAACTTCTTCCATTTCACCAGCGCCGCTTTTGTAACGATGTACTTACATTTTATAAGATTGTCAACAATAGATGTGCCTCTTCGGTATTATTGGAGTGTGTGACTCGATTTATTTATACTCCCATTCCGAGAACAAATTTATTTTATTAAAATTTATTTTTTAATTTAATAGTATTCGTCAATGTAGTGACACAATCTTTTGGGTTTGTCCCGTTTTGTGTCCACTGGCGGCAATAAATAAATGTTCAGGATTTTCTCGATATCTTTGCGTCTACGAGCAAAAATCTAGTTCTGTTGTTAGTTCTGAAGCTGGGTTGTAAGTCTAATATTAGTTATACTTTTAGTTGCAAAAGAATTTACAACAATCAAACACTGAATGGTAGTTAAATTAGAAACCTGAAACTTTCTAGTACTAGGTCTAGTGTTAGTTCTAGTTTTAATTCGATAAAAGTATACAATAATCTAAAACCTAATAACAGCTAAAAGTTTAGCTGATACCAACATTAAAACTAACATCTAGAACTAGCAATAATGATCTAGAATTAAAGAAGACCTAGAACTAAAAACAATGGGTGTAACTACACATCTCTTAGGATGGTTAAACCCAAATATTTCTTGTTCCAAGTCTAATAGAAGTCTAATATATGGAAAAACATAATTTTATGAAGACGCACAGCTAAACCTGAAACTTTCTAGTACTAGGTCTCGTGTTAGTTCTAGTTTTAATTCGATAAAAGTATACAATAATCTAAAGCCTAATAACAGATAAAAGTTTAGCTGATACCAACATTAAAGCTAACATCTAGAACTAGCAACAATGATCTAGAATTAAAGAGGACCTAGAACTAAAAACAATGGGTGTAGCTACACATCTCTTAGGGTGGTTAAACCCAAATATTTCTTGTTCCAAGTCTAATGAATGTCTAATATATGGAAAAACATAATTTTATGGTTTCTGTGGTTAAATATCACAAATTGAATTTAAAAAGTTTTAATTTAGAAAAAAGTAGTTAACTTCTATTGTTAGAGTATAAAATTCTTGTGATTTAGTGATTTCAACATATCCGATGCATTATTTATGCTTAGATAAGTTTGAAAAATCAGTAATAAAGCTTTTTCGGTCCTTGTAACCCGATCCGAGGATATACTGCCTACAGAAAACCATGCATTACTATTATACATTTTCAAACTATAAGGTTAAGAGAGATATCTTGGAAGTGAGATAAATTCATAATGATGCGAAAATACGAGACCCTGGGGAATGCTAAATACTGTTTTGTTTTTGCAAAATTGATTTTTAAATTAAATATTTTATACGTAAACTTTAAAATCTATGGTTATGATGCAAAAAGCTTAGATCCAGTAAACTCCAAAACCGCACCGCTTCCGATCCTTAATCTATTTGCTCATTCTTCGCAGATTTTTTTCATTCAGTGTACTCAGTCACAGAATCAGTGATCAGTTATCAGTCACCCAGACTGATGCGGTGTCTGGTGTCCTGTCCGAAATCAGTGGTACAACTGCAACTAGCTTCAATTAGGTTAAGGTTGAGGAGGCACTGGAAAGAATTGCTGCTTCAAAGGGCCCGGGTCAGGATGATATACCAGCAATTTTAATTAAAGAATGTTACACGTCTTTGTCACTACACTCTTTGGAAGCAGGCACATATAGTTCCTATCTTTATTATCTGTGGTAAGTAAAATCTTTGAAAAGCAAATTTATTAACGGCTATTTTTTTCATTAAAAATAAAATTGATACTGGACAGTATGGTTTCTTTGCAGGTCCATGTTTGCTTGAGTACAGTAATCATATTTTTACTTCTCTTGATCAAGTAACTCAAGTGGATGTCGTATATACTGACTTCAGTAGGGCTTTCGATCGCGTTGATCACAATCTCCTGTTGTCAAAGCTTCGAATTATGGGATTTAATAACTATTTGGAACTCAGGTAATATTTATTAATGGATGCTATTCTGATGTAATGTCCATCCCTTTAGGTGTACCTCAAGGTAGCAATCTTGTCCCATTCCTTTTCAATATTTACATCAATGACATTTTCACAGTCATAAAACACTCCCAGTGCTTAATGTATGCTGTTGATTTAAAATTGTTTGCACTTATTTCCTCTCTACTCGACTGCTCGAGGATGCAGCGTGACATTGGGGTATTGCAATAACAATTTTATGACACTAAATCCTATTAAATGTAATGTTAAATCTTTTTCAAGAAGTTCGAATGCTATCAGATATGAGTACAAATTAGAAAACTATGTCTTACCTAGAGCATCTCAAATTAAAGATCTTAGTGTCATATTTGACAATAAGCTTACATGTTCGGGTCACGTTGATGGAGTGGTTGGAAAGGCGCTGCGAATGTTGGGCTTTGTCATAAGCTCCACAGAATCTTTCAAAAGTGTAGAAGCAGTATCACATCAAAATCAGTAATACATTTTTTGTAACCCGATCCGGGGATATACTGTCTACAAAAAACCATGCATTACTTTTATACATTTTCAAACTATAAGATTAAGAGAGATAAATTTAAATTGGAAGTGAGATAAATTCATAATGATGCGAAAATACGAGACCCTGGGGAATGCTAAATACTGTTTTGTTTTTGCAAAATTGATTTTAAAATTAAATATTTTATACGTAAACTTTAAAATCTATGGTTATGATGCAAAAAGCTTAGATCCAGTAAACTCCAAAAGTTCAGTATTCCTCGCTAAGTTTTATATTAGCGGATTAGCTAGAAACTTACTAGCTTCAATTACAACCCCCGCTTATGAATTTATGATAAACTCTTGCCAGGGAGGCGACTCCTCCGTTTCTCATTCTCGAAACTACCCCGCTTAATACCTTCAGTAGTTTAAGGGGGCATCCAACAAGACTAGAAACTCGAGCATTGGAAACGTCGGCGGCCGCTTTGACGATCAAAGTAACGGCACGCTGACGTCAGATGTTAACGCACACGCTCTCTGCGTTATGAATACGTAACTACAAGCGTTTCCGTTCCGCGAGGTATTCATACAAGTTAGGCCTCTGAAAAGCCCTCTTCCACAAGCTCCTTTCAAACTTGCCACTAAATCGAATCAAGGCATCCATGACGTGCGTAATATCAAAAGGGTTGAGTTATTCATTGATAAATGTATACAGCTTGCATTTTCTTTTCTTTTAGTTTTAGTTTTTTTTATATTTTCTCAGTTTGGATTTTACGAGATGGTTAGGGCCACTTTACTAAATCGAGACACCCTTGGGTCGTAATTAACTTACGGCCGCCCTCGTTCCAATTATACCCTTGTGGTTGCGGGAAATGAAGGGTAGAAGGAATGAGTTGAAGTGAAGAGGATGCGCTCGCACCGTGTTTGCTCTTACCGTTACCACCCAGTCTGCTTTTTAACTAACCGCCATCAACAAGTGTAGTAGTACCTTCGTAGAAGGTGGCGCCGCGTTGCGAGCCGCCGGAAGCGCCTCCACCCGCATCCGGTGCGGCACCGTGCTCTTCTCTCCCTCGACGCTCGAAGTCGGTCATTTATTATACACAGGTTCGCGCCGCGCCGGTTCGCGATTTATTTCGAACTGTGCGACCCCTGGCGGCTCCCTTAAATATTTCATTTGACGAGCGGACCGCGCTAAACGGCCCCGAAAAATAAGCTTTTAGTCTGCGTGAATAAATCGCAAGCTCTGCTGCGAGACTACCACCTACCCTTTGTCGGAAGAAAAGGAAAACGCCGGAACAGATAGCAATTAACTTTTCTTCGGGACGAAAATTTATAGCCCTATAGCGAAATTTTTTGTGTCAAAATAGAATTTAGCAAATAACTGAAGAAACCGGTCTTAATTTAGATCCTCATTCGCGCCGACAACTTTATATCCAAAAATCCAACTTAAATTAGGCGAAGGCAGCGGGGATCTGTAGGGCGTTGGGGAAACTTGAAGGACTAATTAACCTCGTTTTCCGGCAATTTTCACGAGAAAGAGCGCCTCGTTGGAAACGTCGTCGTTCCGTGGGGACGTCGGGCGTCGCAACGCGTCTCGCAGGTGGCGCGCATTTCGTCTTTCTAGCCACGTCGTGATTCTATTGTTGTGAAACGTGTGTCGCGACGGATTTTCTCGTTGTGACAGTTGACTACTTGGGCGTCCCTATGCTCCCCATCCCGAGGGGCGGCGGGACGCCGGGATGATTTGTGGCCACGTCGGGTTGGGGCGAGGGGATGACGACGTCGGCGGGGATACAGAAAGCACAACAAATGCCTGCAGGTGCTCCGGCGACGTCGCTCAGACGATAACGCAATAATTTTTCCACTTGACGTTTGTGGGCTTTGACTCCGGGGAGTACAATCCCTCCCCCCTTCGATTTTGCGGATTAATATTTCAAAGCGTTAAGACGCCACTCTCTCTATCCTTTATTCTATATATGTATTTATTTTTTCAAACATCAAATCTAAAACAAATTTCACAAAATCAGTTGTGCTAAATATAATCTCTTTTTTTTATTGTAACTTTAGCTTTCGAATTTATTTAATTCTTCATCAGAGGACGCTATAACAAGAGAGAAAGCAAAGACCTTAAATATTACAGTAAATATACAAAACAATCCTTGACAATTGTCTATCTGCTCTACCCTTCCAGATCCCATTCATATATAAATATGTAGATGACATCATCCTCGCAATACCTTCAGACCGGATTCATGAAACCTTAGAAACCTTCAATGGGTTTATCCACCACATCCAGTTTACGGTGGAGGAAGAAAAGAGCAACTCTGTTCCCTTCTTGGACTCATTGGTCATACGGAATTCTGATCAATCAATTTCACTTGATTGGTATCGCAAACCTACATACTCTGGAAGGTTTATAAATTACTTCTTAGTATGAAGATCAACACACTCAAGTGCATGAAAAACCGTATAACCCGCATTTGTGATGAAGCCTTTCGTTTAAGAAACCTTAGGTTGCTAGCTGACATCTTTTGTAACAATGGTTTCCTTGCCCCTTTGGTCAAAAAAATGTTGATTTCGTTAGAAGGACCTCAATTGTCATCGGCAAGTGTACAGGACACAAGTCCTGTAGATACGAAGAGGTCTCTCACCCATCCTGATGTAGAGGAAATACATGTCAAACCTTTTGTAAAGTTACCCTATATTCCGGGCCTTACAGATAACCTAATTAAGGTCTTCAGTAACAAACAATTTCGTTGGGCAAAATATACCTTGAACCCTCTGCGGTGTGCCTTTTTCATCCTCAAAGACCGCACCCCTGACGATGTCAAGTCCAATTTGATTTACAGAATCAACTGTAAGGGTTGTTCGGGCTCTTATGTGGGTATGGTCAGCCAATATCAAAAAAATAGAGTTAAACAACATATGAGAGATTGCAAGTTGAAAAACTCAAACTCTACAGCCCTCGCTGAACATCATATTTCTACGGGCCATGTTTTTGACTTTGAAAACTCTTCCATAGTCTATTGTGAGCCCTCCTATTACAGACGAAGATTTCTGGAGATGTTCTATATATCGAAAGAAGTTAATTCCACCAATTAATTTTCCACCAATGATGTATAGGGGGTAAGTAACATCTATTGCCACCTAATCAACTCGTCCGACGTTCACCGCCCATCCCCTTAGGATGACCATTCCATTGTTGGTTTTTGTATTTCCCGGTCAATTCTTCTTTCGGGTTTTTCTTTTTCTCGTGTTGTGGGATTGGTACCACCGCCTCTTCCATTGCTCTGTTCATGTTGTTTTTTGTATAGATACGTGCCTCACGAAGTGCTTATATATTTTAAATATGTTTTTTGAATTTGTGGCTCTTTCACCGTTCATGTTTGTCCTCTGTGATAACTACCATCCCAGCTGTGGCCATTACTCTTGGTATAATATACAAAAAGTTTTTAGACGCCTTTGGTTCTTTACCATCTCAACCTCAATTATAGTCTGTACCACGAGAAGTGAATGTGATTTGTGAATGATTTTTAGCACGTACGTCTGTTCCGTACACTGTTAGGCGATGAGTCACCTCCACTTCTCGTGGTACAGACTATATGTAAGTTAGGTTATGTTATATATTGTTTTGTATATTTACTGTAATATTTAAGGTCTTTGCTTTCTCTCTTGTTATAGCGTCCTCTGATGAAAAATTAAATAAATTCGAAAACTAAGGTTACAATAAAAAAAGAGGTTTAATTGCCAACCCGTGGTTGAATTTCCCAATAATTAAGAGATTACATCAAATCTAAACTAAGCCCCGAACTTCCTGTGCTACCATTAACACATTTACTAAAATATACATGAAATGATTTTGCCTCATATCAGGTCGCTTGCAAGCAAGGTGCTGGATTTGATATATTTACATAAAATCGTCCACTTTGGAAGATTGTAGCGCCTCGCCTTCACGCGACTTTAGTAGAGTGAGAGTAAAATCTTAGATATATCTTAGTATCTAAAATGATGGGGATGATGATATATCTTAGTATGAAGAGGATGATGATGATATATTTTAATTTATTTGATAGTGCCTCTTTACACATTTTGCACGATATTTTAGAAGGAGTTTTTTAAAGTATTGTTTTATTAATAATGCAAGTCTTTCCTTGACTATTTTTAGCAATCGATTAACAAATTTTAATTATGGCCTATTAGATATATCAAATAAATCTAGTGCAATTAATCTAGATAAGTAATTAAACATTTAATAAATCAAAGAGCGTATCAGATTGACTGTTTAATACAGTATCTTCCGTTTCTTTTGGGAAATATTGAAGAAACATATAAGCAAAATACAATGTAACATTGCTGTTGGTAAAATGTATGCGAATTTTATTTACACCTGTAATAAGTAAAAATATGATAACCAAATTACAAAATGTAATAGAACAACATCATCAAGCTTTTATTGCTGAATTTGGCATGGATCGCAGACCAAAACATCACATGATGATTCACTTTAAACAATAGCCATCAAATACGATATAATAAATAAGACCTTAGTATTTTGGTTTAACGATGTATAGTATATTTATGTTTCGGTTTAAATAAAAACCGTCATCAGGCACGACTGTAAATGAATAGAAAGGTTGATAAATACAATTAAAACATAACACAAACAATTTTCTACATAAAAGTATTTTTCATTGTATTGTATTGAGACTAATAATTTGTCTGTATCTTACGCGATAAGACCTACATTTAGCAAAAGGATGTGTGTTTAATTTAAATTACACATTGTTACATTTTAGTATCTAATAAAATATTTTTTGTTAAATAAAATATAATAAAACGTTATTATAGATTAATAAAATGTGCCTAGCAATAACTTGTTTTCTTTTTTATTTATTCCTACCTGAGGACCGTAAAATTGTTAAATCAAATTCATATCTTCACAATGTATAAGTAAATACTTTCTAGAGTTAACAACCTAAAGTTAACTGCTTTTGAGAGAGATTTCAACTATAATAATGTGTTAATTTTACATCGCCTGGGTGAATGTCAGTAACTCCAAGATCGACGTAAGATCTACACTCAAAGGAATTGTTTTCTCACCGTTAATTTTCACTCCTTTCAGAATTTACATCGTACATCGTTGGACGCGAAGGATACACGAAAAAGAGTTAAAACGGTGTTAAAATCAACTCTTCATTTTTGTCTGTGTATAAAACTAACGATTACGCCTCAAATTGCCGAGGTCGCTTGCGGGTGAGGCGCTGGATTTGAAATGTTTACATAAAATCGTTCATTTTGGAAGATTGTAGCGCCTCGCCAGCAGTCGACCTTAGCAGAGTGTGAATAAAATCGTGTTATATGAGACTTTATACATTTACTAAGATATACAACGAACGATTTCACCTCAAATCGCCGAAGTCGCTTGCGGGTGAGGCGCTGGATTTGAAATGTTTACATAAAATCGTCCGTTTTGGAAAGTTGTAGCGCCTCGTCCACAAGCGACTTCGGCGGAGTGTGTATAAAATCATGTTGTATGAGACTTTATACATTTACTAAGATATACACCGAAAAATATCACCTCAAATCGCCGAGGTCGCTTGCGGGCGAGGCGCTGGATTTGAAATGTTTACCTAAAATCGTCCTTTTTGGAAAGTTGTAGCGCCTCGCCCGCAAGCGACCTCGGCGTTGTGTGAATAAAATCGTGTTATATAAGACTTTATACATTTACTAAGATATACAACGAACGATTTCGCCTCAAATCGCCGAAGTCGCTTGCGAGTGAAGCGCTGGATTTGAAATGTTTACATAAAATCGCCCGTTTTGGAAAGTTATAGCGCCTCGTCCGCAAGCGACCTCGGAGGAGTGTGTATAAAATCATGTTGTATGAGACCTTATACATTTACTAGGATATACAACGAACGATATAACCTCAAATCGCCGAGATCGCTTGCGGGCGAGGAGCTGGATTTGAAATGTTTACATAAAATCGTTCATTCTGGAACATTGTAGCGCCTCGCCCGCAAGTGATCTCGGTGGAATGTGAATAAATTCGTGTTATATAAGACTTTATACATTTACTAAGATATACAACGAACGATTTCGCCTCAAATCGCCGAGGTCGCTTGCGGGCGAGGCGCTGGATTTGAAATGTTTACATAAAATCGTTCATTTTGGAAAATTGTAGCGCTTCGCCCGCAAGCGACCTCGGCGGAGTGTGTATAAAATCATGTTGTATGAGACCTTATACATTTACTAGGATATACAACGAACGATATAACCTCAAATCGCCGAGATCGCTTGCGGGCGAGGCGCTGGATTTGAAATGTTTACATAAAATCGTTCATTCTGGAACATTGTAGCGCCTCGCCCGCAAGTGATCTCGGTGGAATGTGAATAAATTCGTGTTATATAAGACTTTATACATTTACTAAGATATACAACGAACGATTTCGCCTCAAATCGCCGAGATCGCTTGCGGGCGAGGCGCTGGATTTGAAATGTTTACATAAAATCGTTCATTCTGGAACATTGTAGCGCCTCGCCCGCAAGTGATCTCGGTGGAATGTGGATAAATTCGTGTTATATAAGACTTTATACATTTACTAAGATATACAACGAACGATTTCGCCTCAAATCGCCGAGGTCGCTTGCGGGCGAGGTGCTGGATTTAAAATGTTTACATAAAATCGTCCGTTTTGGAAAGTTGTAGCGCCTCGTCCGCAAGCGACTTCGGCGGAGTGTGTATAAAATCATGTTGTATGAGACTTTATACATTTACTAAGATATACAACGAACAATATCACCTCAAATCGCCGAGGTCGCTTGCGGGCGAGGCGCTGGATTTGAAATGTTTACATAGAATCGTTCATTATGGAAAATTGTAGCGCCTCGCCCGCAAGCGACCTCGGCGGAATGTGAATAACATCGTGCTATATGAGAATTTATACATTTACTAAGATATACAACGAACGATTTCGCCTCAAATCGCCGAAGTCGCTTGCGGGTGAGGCGCTGGATTTGAAATGTTTACATAAAATCGCCCGTGTTGGAAAGTTGTAGCGCCTCGTCCGTAAGCGACCTCGGCGGAGTGTGTATAAAATCATGTTATATAAGACTTTATACATTTACTAAGATATACAACGAACGATTTCGCCTCAAATCGCCGAGGTCGCTTGCGGGCGAGGCGCTGGATTTGAAATGTTTACATAAAATCGTTCATTTTGGAAAATTGTAGCGCCTCGCTCGCAAGTGATCTCAGCGGAATATGAATAAATTCGTGTTATATAAGACTTTATACATTTACTAAGATATACAACGAACGATTTCGCCTCAAGTTCGCGGAAGTCGCTTACGGGCGAGGCGCTGGATTTGAAACGTTTACATAAAATCGTTCATTTTGGAAAATTGTAGCTTTTCGCCCGCAAGCGACCTCGGCGGAGTGTGTATAAAATCATGTTGTATGAGATTTTATACATTTACTAAGATATACAACGAACGATATCACCTCAAATCGCCGAGGTCGTTTACGGGCGAGGCGCTGGATTTGAAATGTTTACATAAAATCGTTCATTTTGGAAATTTATAACGCCTCGCCCGCAAGCGACCTCGGCGGAATGTGAATAAAATCGTGTTATATGAGACTTTATACATTTACTAAAATAAACAACGAAAGATTTCGCCTCAAATCGCCGAAGTCGGTTGCGGGCAAGGTACTAGATTTAAAATGTTTACATAAAATCGTCCATTTTGGGAAATTGTAGCGCCTCGCCCGCAAGTGATCTCGGCGGAATGTGAATAAATTCGTGTTATATAAGACTATACATTTACTAAGATATATAAAGAACGATTTCGCCTCAAATCGCCGAGGTCGCTTGCGGGCGAGGCGCTGGATTTGAAATGTTTACATAAAATCGTCCATTTTGGGAAATTGTAGCGCCTCGCCCGCAAGTGATCTCGGCGGAATGTGAATAAATTCGTGTTATATAAGACTATACATTTACTAAGATATACAACGAACGATTTCGCCTCAAATCGCCGAGGTCGCTTGCGGGCGAGGCGCTGGATTTGAAATGTTTACATAAAATCGTTCATTTTGGAAAATTGTAGCGCCTCGCCCGCAAGCGACCTCGGCGGAGTGTGTATAAAATCGTGTTATATGAGACTTTATACATTTACTAAGATATACAACGAACGATATCGCCTCAAATTGCCGAGGTCGCTTGCGGGCGAGGCGCTGGAATTAAAATGTTTACATAAAATCGTCCGTTTTGGAAAGTTGCAGCGCCTCGTCCGCAAGCGACGTCGGCGGAGTATGTATAAAATCATGTTGTATGACACTGTATACATTTACTAACATATACAACGAACGATATCACCTCAAATCGCCGAGGTCGTTTACGGGCGAGGCGCTGGATTTGAAATGTTTACATAAAATCGTTCATTTTGGAAATTTATAACGCCTCGCCCGCAAGCGACCTCGGCGGAATGTGAATAAAATCGTGTTATATGAGACTTTATACATTTACTAAAATAAACAACGAAAGATTTCGCCTCAAATCGCCGAAGTCGGTTGCGGGCAAGGTACTAGATTTAAAATGTTTACATAAAATCGTCCATTTTGGGAAATTGTAGCGCCTCGCCCGCAAGTGATCTCGGCGGAATGTGAATAAATTCGTGTTATATAAGACTATACATTTACTAAGATATATAAAGAACGATTTCGCCTCAAATCGCCGAGGTCGCTTGCGGGCGAGGCGCTGGATTTGAAATGTTTACATAAAATCGTCCATTTTGGGAAATTGTAGCGCCTCGCCCGCAAGTGATCTCGGCGGAATGTGAATAAATTCGTGTTATATAAGACTATACATTTACTAAGATATACAACGAACGATTTCGCCTCAAATCGCCGAGGTCGCTTGCGGGCGAGGCGCTGGATTTGAAATGTTTACATAAAATCGTTCATTTTGGAAAATTGTAGCGCCTCGCCCGCAAGCGACCTCGGCGGAGTGTGTATAAAATCGTGTTATATGAGACTTTATACATTTACTAAGATATACAACGAACGATATCGCCTCAAATTGCCGAGGTCGCTTGCGGGCGAGGCGCTGGATTTGAAATGTTTACATAGAATCGTCCGTTTTGGAAAGTTGTAGCGCCTCGCCCGCAAGCGACCTCGGCAGAGTGTGAATAAAATCATGTTATATGAGACTTTGTACATTTACTAAGATATACAACAAACGATTTCGCCTCAAATCACCGAAGACGCTTGCGGGCGAGTCATTGGATTTAATATGTTATATAAAATCGTCTATTTTGGAAGATTGTAGCGCCTCGCCCGCAAGCGACTTCGGCTGAGTATGTATAAAATCGTCTCATATGAGACTTTATACGTTTAATATAATCACCAAGGTCGCTTGCGAGCGCGGTGCTGGATTTGAAATATTTACATAAAATCGTCCATTTTGGGAAATTATAGCGCCTCGCCCGCAAGCGACCTCGGCGGAGTGTGAATAAAATTGTCTTATAGGAGAGTTTATACATTTACTAAGATATACAACGAACGATTTTACCTAAAATCGCCGAGGTCGCTTGCGGGCGAGGCGTTGAATTTGAAATATTTATATAAAATCATTCAGGAGGAACAATATTATTTCTGTTCTGTGTTCCTTGATAAATAGGATTTCATCCATGACAAGTTAACACATCTAAAGCTAAGTCTGCTTTACCTATACTTATACTAAAAGTTTTGACACGAATTTGAACCCTTATAAAGTTTCAAGCTTTAGCAACACTTTAGAGTTATCGAGCTTGAATAAGCATTTTTATCAAGTTATCCAATACATTTTAATAGTTTTCTCTGATAATTTTATCAATTTGGTATTCAGATAAGCGAAGTAAAACCTAACCGTGAATTCAAATTGGCCGTACTCAATAATAGAATAATTGGCAAAGTTTACGAACGAATTCAAGTCGCTCCGCGGCACTAAATCACGACTGAACCTACAGGTAGAAATGGGAAAACGCTTCTCAAATCCGAACGGTAGAGATTAATGGGGAATCTTTGCCGGTCGCCTGCGGGATCCCGGGACCTAATTAAAACCGCTTCGAAGCGGCTTCTATCTGCCTTGCGTCTACGTAATTAACTCAACCAAATGATATGTAGAACATGCCGTTTCAGGTGTACCAACCACCAACTATAGCCTCGCATTATCAATAACAAACGTGTATAATGTACGCTTGGAAAACATTTTTATTTTTTTATGTGTAATAATTTAGATTAAACAGCAGGATTTGTTAGCATGCGCTTCATTTCGCACGGATTTAAAAAAAATATATATGTATGTGAACGCCGGTGAACGAAAATGCGAATAGATAGAAAAAAAGAACGCAAAAACAATCTGGACATATCGCGTATCTCTGGCTATGCCTACAATCCTATCACTCTGTGCCAAAAAAAATGTTTGAAAAAACTTGGGAAATTTGCATTTTCGATGCTGAATTTGAATGTGAAGGGTGAAAGTTCACCGAGAGCCGCTATAATTGAATGCCACTCGGGGTCATGTCATATTTAAATCCAACTAATCGGCGCGAGTTTATCAATAACAACGCGAAAAAGGAAATAGTATTAATAAAGTGATAATAATTAATATTATTACGAATTTCGAAGTTGATTTGTCTCTGTTGGTCCCGTTGATAACGCGAAACGGACACTTTGACAAGACGAGGACGAAACTCGAAATAATTTCCGATTAATTTTACCGCCATTTATGATAAATCGATAGAAATTTATGCTCGAATTGGTAATTAAAATTTTATAAGCCGCGGAAATTATGGTAATCCGCGAGCACTGTATTCAATAGGTCCGTTGGACAAATTTATGTCTGTTGTTCGCAGTTTACGCCGTCGGTAGTTAGTATTCGACGCGTCCAGCGTTCTCTGCGGGCCATAATTTTCCACTAAACAACTTGTTGTGTTGTGCATTAGAGTAGAATCGTGTGACCCCCACATCCTACCTCTTTATTTTAACCAAACAATGTTTCAACCACATTCCTTAAATTACACTCACTTTTTACAATTACGCTAAGTTTTGGTGAAAAAACTAAACAAATATTAACATTTTTCAAGAAAAAAGGAGGTTTTATCCCCACTACTCACACATAATTGTTCTACCCATGCTCTCTGTTAAGAGCAACCTCTAAATGGTGTCGAAATTTATTAATTTACCTTTTGCGATTATCACTCAGTAATAAACAAACCTTGATTCATGATTGAAGACAATGAGATACTATTGATGAACTCACCCTAGCAATTCTTGGCATAATGCAAGTCTGGCTGCTTTATGAGGTGTTAATGGAAGCTAAAGGTAAGAAAGTTTACAAAAATTCTTCTTCTGTACATTGATAAAACATTTGGCAACCCTATATGTTTGAACTGAAATAAATCTAGAACTAGACTTAGAACACTAAACCTAGAACTAGAATCGTTTGGGTCACTCGAATGATTTTAGTTCAAGATCTAGAGTTACAGCTAATGATATAAAACCAGAACTAACACTAGACCTAGAAGTGGAAAGATCTGGGTTTAGCCGTGCGTCTGAAGACGCACGGCTAAACCCTACTCTTTCCACTTCTAGGTCTAGTGTTAGTTCTAGTTTTACTTCAATTTAAATAGAAAGGTTGCCAAATTAGTTCGTAAATTCCTTTATATCAAAAACTATTTATTGTAGAGGCAGTTTAAAAAAAAAATTTCTTGAGATATACGTCTAATCCACACTCTTTCCACATCTAGATATAGTGTTAATTGTACTCTTCTATGTTCTATTCATTTTAGAGCCCTTCATTTAAAAAAGTGTCTTCAGGTGCACACTGCCAATTCTGACTTAAAAAATAGTTCTGTTACAGGTTCCTGTACCAAAACTATCAAAATTGGCTTTGTAATAAAGTCCCTAGATTATTAAATGTATGTATTCAAAAGACTCAACCCAGATTGACGGTTTGATAGCTTGTCAGTACATGTCATTGCTTGTCAGCGTAAATCACTGCTTTTTCACAAAAAATTGCGTAATAATGTTTTATTGCCTTCTTCTTAGCCAGAAGGCTTTGTGAAGGTAGTTTATTGTCAATAACCTCTTAATGAAACCACCAGAGTTTGTAGGGTTTAAAATTAATTAATATACTTCGTCGTAAATTGATTTTGTCATAAGTAGATAATTTATTTTAATTATTAATTTTAAAAAAGTGAATAGTATAACCGTTATGAAATGGCTTTACATATTTCAACATCAATGAAATGTGGATTATTATTAAAATGGGGGTTACTATTTAGGAATGCCATCGTGGGAATGGTATCTCAATTTTTAGATACTTGTACTTTTTCTAGGATATCCAGTCCCGTGTATTAGGCCTTGGGTTCCTTCCGAGATTTCATGAAAGAAATGATAAGTCTGGGAGCACTAAGAAGTCTCGAAATTAAGAAAAAACTAAAATATCAACTTTTCTAACAAAAATGGGCTCGATATCAAATAAATTAGTCTTCTGGAAGCATTTCAAGTTTTCTAGAAGCAGTATCAAGTGTTCTGGAAACAGTATCACGTCAGCTAGAGGCTTTAGGCATATTCAGGCTTTAGGTAGGAAATCAAGTCTCTGGATGCAATATCAAGTATTTTGGAAGCATGTCAAGTCTTATAAGAGTAATGTCAAGTCTTCTGGAACCATCTCAAGTCTTCTAGAAGGATTGTATGTCGTCTGGAAGCATTTGCAACCTTGTAGATGCTATATTAAGTCATGTGGAAGTATTGCAAGTCTTCTTGTTGCATTGTAAGTCGTCTGGACATATGTCAAGTCATCTAGAAAAAGCATCAGCCTTCTAAAAACATTTCAAGTTTTCTGGAAGAAATGTCAAGTTTCCTAGAGACAGTATCAAGTTATCTATGGGCAGTATCCAGTTTTCTGGTAATATCTCAAGTCTTTTAACAAGAACATTAAGTCTTCTGGAAGCATTTCATATCTTCTAGATGCAATATCAAGTCATTGTAAGTCGTCTGGAAACATTTCAAGCCTTCTAGAAGCAGTATCAGCCCTCTGGAAACAATATCAACTTTTCTAGATGCAGTATCAAGACATCTATAGGCAGTATCCAGTTTTCTGGTAACATCTCAAGTCTTCTAATAATATCAAGTGTTCTTAAAACAGTATCACGTCATCTAGAGGTCGTATTCAGCCTTTAGGTAGCAAATCAAGTCTCTAGATGCAATATCAAGTATTTTGGAAGCATGTCAAGTCTTATAAGAGTAATGTTAAGTCTTCTGGAACCATCTCAAGTTTTCTACAAGCATTGTAAATCATCTGGAAGTATTTGCAATCTTCTAGATACAATATTAAGTCATCTGTAAGAATTGCAAGTCTTATTGTAGCATTATAGGTCGTCTGGAAACATGTTAAACCTTCTACAAACAGTATCAGTCTTCTGGAAACATTTCAAGTCTTCTGGAAGAAATATCAAGTTCTAGAGACAGTATTAGGTTATCTAGAGGCAGTATCCGGTTTTTTGGTAACATCTCAAGTCTTCAAACAGCAACATTAAGTCTTCTGGAAGCATTTCATATCTTCTAGATGCAATATCAAGTCATTGTAAGTCGTCTGGAAACATTTCAAGCCTTCTAGAAGCAGTATCAGCCCTCTGGAAACAATATCAACTTTTCTAGATGCAGTATCAAGACATCTATGGCAGTATCCAGTTTTCTGGTAACATCTCAAGTCTTCTAATAATATCAAGTGTTCTTAAAACAGTATCACGTCATCTAGAGGTCGTATTCAGCCTTTAGGTAGCAAATCAAGTCTCTAGATGCAATATCAAGTATTTTGGAAGCATGTCAAGTCTTATAAGAGTAATGTCAAGTCTTCTGGAACCATCTCAAGTTTTCTACAAGCATTGTCAATCATCTGGAAGTATTTGCAATCTTCTAGATACAATATTAAGTCATCTGTAAGAATTGCAAGTCTTATTGTAGCATTATAGGTCGTCTGGAAACATGTTAAGCCTTCTACAAACAGTATCAGTCTTCTGGAAGAAATATCAAGTTCTAGAGACAGTATCAGGTTATCTAGAGGCAGTATCCGGTTTTTTGGTAACATCTCAAGTCTTCAAACAGCAACATTAAGTCTTCTGGAAGCATCTCATATCTTCTAAATGCAATATCAAGTCATTGTAAGTCGTCTGGAAACGTTTTAAGTCTTCTAGAAGCAGTATCAATCTTCTGGAAACAATATCAACTTTTCTAGATGCAGTATCAAGCCATCTAGAGGCAGTATCCAGTTTTCTGGTAACATCTCAAGTTTTGCAACAGCAACATTAAGTTTTCTGGAAGCATCTCATATCTTTTAGATGCAATATCAAGTCATTATAACTCGTCTGGAAATATTTTAAGTCATCTGGAAGCACCTCATATTTTATAGATGCAATATCTAGTCATTGTAAGTCGTCTGGCAACATTTTAAATCTTCTAGAAGCAGTATCAGTCTTTTGGAAAGAACATCAACTTTTCTAGATGCAGTACTAAGCAATCTAGTGGTAGTATCCAGTTTTCTGGTAACATCTCAAGTCTTTTAACAGCAACATTAAGTCTTCTGGAAGCATTTCATATCTTCTAGATGCAATATCAAGTCATTGTAAGTCGTCTGGAAACATTTCAAGCCTTCTAGAAGCAGTACCAGCCCTCTGGAAACAATATCAACTTTTCTAGATGCAGTATCAAGACATCTATAGGCAGTATCCAGTTTTCTGGTAACATCTCAAGTCTTCTAATAATATCAAGTGTTCTAAAAACAGTATCACGTCAGCTAGAGGTCGTATTCAGGCTTTAGGTAGCAAATCAAGTCTCTAGATGCAATATTAAGTATTTTGGAAGCATGTCAAGTCTTATAAGAGTAATGTTAAGTCTTCTGGAACCATCTCAAGTTTTCTACAAGCATTGTAAATCATCTGGAAGTATTTGCAATCTTCTAGATACAATATTAAGTCATCTGTAAGAATTGCAAGTCTTATTGTAGCATTATAGGTCGTCTGGAAACATGTTAAGCCTTCTACAAACAGTATCAGTCTTCTGGAAGAAATATCAAGTTCTAGAGACAGTATCAGGTTATCTAGAGGCAGTATCCAGTTTTCTGGTAACATCTCAAGTCTTCAAACAGCAACATTAAGTTTTCTGGAAGCATCTCATATCTTTTAAATGCAATATCAAGTCATTGTAAGTCGTCTGGAAACGTTTTAAGTCTTCTAGAAGCAGTATCAATCTTCTGGAAACAATATCAACTTTTCTAGATGCAGTATCAAGCCATCTAGAGGCAGTATCCAGTTTTCTGGTAACATCTCAAGTTTTGCAACAGCAACATTAAGTTTTCTGGAAGCATCTCATATCTTTTAGATGCAATATCAAGTCATTATAAACCGTCTGGAAATATTTTAAGTTTTCTGGAAGCACGTCATATTTTATAGATGCAATATCTAGTCATTGTAAGTCGTCTGGCAACATTTTAAATCTTCTAGAAGCAGTATCAGTCTTTTGGAAAGAACATCAACTTTTCTAGATGCAGTATTAAGCAATCTAGTGGTAGTATCCAGTTTTCTGGTAACATCTCAAGTCTTTTAACAGCAACATTAAGTCTTCTGGAAGCATTTCATATCTTCTAGATGCAATATCAAGTCATTGTAAGTCGTCTGGAAACATTTCAAGCCTTCTAGAAGCAGTACCAGCCCTCTGGAAACAATATCAACTTTTCTAGATGCAGTATCAAGACATCTATAGGCCTTATCCAGTTTTCTGGTAACATCTCAAGTCTTTTAATAATATCAAGTGTTCTAAAAACAGTATCACGTCATCTAGAAGTCGTATTCAGGCTTTAGGTAGCAAATCAAGTCTCTAGATGCAATATCAAGTATTTTGGAAGCATGTCAAGTCTTATAAGAGTAATGTTAAGTCTTCTGGAACCATCTCAAGTTTTCTACAAGCATTGTAAATCATCTGGAAGTATTTGCAATCTTCTAGATACAATATTAAGTCATCTGTAAGAATTGCAAGTCTTATTGTAGCATTATAGGTCGTCTGGAAACATGTTAAACCTTCTACAAACAGTATCAGTCTTCTGGAAACATTTCAAGTCTTCTGGAAGATATATCAAGTTCTAGAGACAGTATCAGGTTATCTAGAGGCAGTATCCAGTTTTCTGGTAACATCTCAAGTCTTCAAACAGCAACATTAAATTTTCTGGAAGCATCTCATATCTTCTAAATGCAATATCAAGTCATTGTAAGTCGTCTGGAAACGTTTTAAGTCTTCTAGAAGCAGTATCAATCTTCTGGAAACAATATCAACTTTTATAGATGCAGCATCAAGCCTTCTAGAGGCAGTATCCAGTTTTCTAGTAACATCTCAAATCTTCCAACAGCAACATTAAGTCTTCTGGAAGCATCTCATATTTTCTAGATGCAATATCAAGTCATTGTAAGTCGTCTGGAAACAGTTTAAGTCTTCTGAAAGCAGTATCAGTCGTTTGAAAACAATATCAGCTTTTCTAGATGCAGTATCAAGCCATCTATAGGCAGTATCCAGTTTTCTGGTAACATCTTAAGTCTTCCAACAGCAACATTAAGTCTTCTGAAAGCATCTCATATCTTCTAGATGCAATTTCAAGTCATTATAAGTCGTCTGGAACCGTTTTAAGTCTTCTAGAAGCAGTATAAGTCTTCTATAAACAATATCAACTTTTCTAGATGCGGTATCAAACCATCTAGAGGTAGTATCCAATTTTCTGGTAAAGTTAAGTCTTTTAACAGCAACAGTAAGTCTTCTGGAAGTAGCTTATATCTTCTAGATGCAATATCAAGTCATTTTAAGTCGTCTGGAAATATTCTAAGTCTTCTAGAAGCAATATCAGTCTTCTGAAAATAATATCAACTTTGCTAGATGCAATATCAAGTCATCTACAGGCAGTATCCAGTTTTCTGGTAGCATCTTAAGTCTTCCAACAGCAACATTAAGTCTTCTGGAAGCATCTCATATCTTTTAGATGCAATATCAAGTCATTGTAAGTCGTCTGGAAACGTTTTAAGTCTTCTAGAAGCAATATCAATCTTCTGGAAACAATATCAACTTTTCTAGATGCAGTATCAAGTCATCTAGAGGCAGTATCCGGTCTTCTAGTAGCAAATCAAGTTTTCTAGATACAATATGAAGTTTTCTTGAAGCTAAGCTTCTATGCTAACAGGATTTTGTTGATCGTCTTAGGTACGAGTTATCATAAGTCGAGCCCTTGTAAATCACTCTACTTTGACTTGCAATTAAAATTTAGGGAATCTAGGGAATTTGTTTTATCAATCTTTTATGTTGTTTCACTAAATAATCGCGGTACATTCATAATTTAAGGACTTTATTATGTAATGAAAAGCAGAATAATAAGGGACAGTATCCAGAAATAAACGCAGGTTCCCCACTTCAATCAGGAGTGAATGGGACATGGTCTACTTGACAATTTGACAATCACTTAAGCTAACATTAATTCTTATTCATTGATTTCTAGAAAGAAAATATTGAAAATTGGAGGTAACATGAAAGTGAGCACACCTTGAATCAAATCAAAATGAAAAAGAATTCAAAGATATAATTATTATTCGCGGGAAATTCCCCGACCCGGAACTCTATTACAATTGCATTAAAAGGGACACAAAAATTGGCGCGTCCAACTTCTCGCTAACTTCGGATTCGAATGGCAGGAAATTCCGGCGTCGACGTCGCGCGCGCCAAACGTAAAAAGAATATAAATTCGGTTCCGTAATCCCATGAAAATATCGAGGTACTCAGCCCTCCCGGATTAACTGTCGTCAAAACTATAAAACTTTTCTTCTAATTCGTTCGAGGCTGCCACCGACCGATAACGAAAAATTTCCACGTAATTTTCTTCCTCGAGAAAATTATACTAAAGTTAAAATAATTCGGAATTAATTAATTAATTTGAATCTAATTGTTTTATGAGGTGTAATAACTAATTTGAATTAGAAAAGAATCGAGAATTGTGCGACATCTTTGATTAAGCCTATAAAGCATAATATTGTGAGTATAGTTGCCTAAAAAATCGTTAAGGAATATTTTTGTAAAAGTTAAGGATTGATTTTAAATGTTATTTAATTATTTATGATTCAACAAAGTAATTTATTTCAAGGAAAAGAGTTTCTTTATAAAACTTTTAATATTAAATTTTAGCCCCAATTCAGAGATGGCGCGAACTTTAAATCGATTTTTATTTAAGATATGTTAAAAATTATGATTTTGGAAAATTTTAAAAATTTTAAAACAATTTCCTAATATATATAACAAATTAATTTTTTCATTTTAAAGAATTTATTTATAAAACTTCTTATAGTTAATTTGATTATCTCATAGATGGCACAACTTTTTAGACTACAAAATCAAACTTATTTCAAATAACTCATTACGTTTATGGTACTCGAATTGTAATCATGCTTAAAATATTTTCTTATAATTCTTTTCACCCAAACGAATTTCTCTACAAAACTTGTTCAATTCTTTAATCAAACAATTAGTATTTGACATCACTACCAATTCATAGATGGCGTAATTTCGCTAATTTCAAATCGATACTCACTTAATAAAATGAGACATACAGAAACATTTTTAAAATAATTTCGGAATACATACACCAAAGTAATCTGTTTCACCTCAACGAATTCTTGAGTAAATCTATCAGTACTTAACATCACTACCAATCCATAGATGGCGCAATTTCGCTAATTTCAAATCGATATTTACTTAAAATGAGACATACAGAAACATTTTTAAAATGAGACATACAGAAACATTTTTAAAATAATTTCGGAATACATACACCAAAGTAATCTGTTTCACCTCAACGAATTCTTTAATGAAACTATCAGTACTTAACATCACTACCAATCCATAGATGGCGCAATTTCGCTAATTTCAAATCGATATCCATTTAAAATCAAACGTTGTGTTTATTTATGATGTGGTGGTGTTGGAGTTATACACATTGTTGAAACGGCATTCGTCGATTTTCGTTGAAAATCAATGTGAACGCGACTCGACTAATGGCTAAAACGTCATTACGTTCACATGTCGGCAATCAATTACACGCGATGACACCCCGTTCGGGCATACTTTGTCATAATAATTATAAGCGGTCGCATAAATCTACGCGGCAATTAATTCTGTTAGACCCCTTTCGAACTCCCCGACACGCGCGTCCTCTGTTGTGCAACTCGAATGTGGGGGAATATTTGAATTTACCTCGATTTGGTCAGACTGAATATGTATTCTAAGGTTTAATTGTACCGCTGGGTTACATTCCGATATGAGTCAGATATTGAAATAAACCGCACTTTACACTAAATCGAAAAATAGTTAAAAAACTACCCCATTTTTTTATGAGCATTCCATGTATGGGCTTGACAGGTTTCACCCGTTATTCTCGTGCAATTTTGAAAGCATAGACGGCCGTTGGAAGGTTGAGTGCTGGATTACCCTCACTTTACAAACGACGTGTACATAGTTTTTTTTAAAGCTAAAATCATACAATATGGTCTAAATTTATTAGAAATTGCAATTATAAATTAAATTGGTTATACATTTTATTAATAAATATAACTGGAATAGATACATATAAAATCAATATGAACGTTACAATATATATCAATCTGATGATTTTGGGTATAAAATTGGGAAAGGTCTTGTTGAAGATAATCGTTATGATGATTGTGATTTAATTTATGTTTTAGAGTATCAATTTCATCAATTTCTAAAGATAGCATTCTATTGGGTTGTTCGGAAAGTCATTTCGTTTTTTTTTGGGGAACATGAAAGACAGTTTTCGTATAATGAATAAATATTTTATTAAATTATATATTGGCCATTCTGGTCCAACACCTTTTGCCATCTTTCTGGCAGTAACATAATTCCCCTCTCATAAAAGTTTTGGTTCTTGCTGGCAAAAAAACTGGTTCAGGTGGTTTTTGACATCTTCATTTGAGGTAAAGGTTTTGCCATCAAAAAAATTTTGCAGGGACCGGAACAAATAGTAGTCGGAAGGCGCCAGATCTGGGGAATATGGTGGATGTTGCAGTACGTCCCATTCAAGCTGTAAAAGTTTTTGGCGAGTGACCTAACTTGTGTGAGGTCTCGCATTATCCTGGTGGAACACTACACCCTTCCTGTTGATTAATTCGGGCCTCTTCTCTTTAAGTAAATCATTCAATTTGTCCAGCTGATGACAATAGACTTCTGAATTAATCGTTGTATTGTCCGGCAAAAGCTCAAAAAAAAAACGATTCCTTTGACATCCCACCAAACGGAGAGCATCACCTTTTCTTGGTGAATGTTGGCTTTTGACACGCTTTGAGCCGGTTCATCTTTTCTGCTCCATGACCTCTTGCATTTAACATTGTTGTATACAACCCATTTTTCGTCCCCAGTAATAATCCGCTTCAAAAATGGATCATTTTCTTGACGTTTGAGGAGCGAATCACACGCGTCAACGCGACGACACAAATTTCGCTCCGTAAGGACATGGGGCACCCACACATCGAGCTTCGAGGTTAAGCCCATGCCTTTCAAATGGCCATAAACAGTCGAATTCGACAAATTTAATCTCTCACCGACCTCTCGTGTGGTTATTCCCCGATTTGCATCAACTAATGCCTTTATCGCATCTTTGTCAGCTTCGACCGGCCTTCCAGACCGTGGTACATCTTTGACATCAAAATTGCCGGATCGAAATTTTGCAAACCAGTTCTGGCACTGGCGTACTGTTAACACGCCTTCTCCATACACATCCGTCAATTTTTTCTCGCTTGGACAGCATTTTTACCCTTTCTGAAGTAAAAAAGTAAAATATGACGAAAATGCTGCTTATTGCTCTCTATATTTAAAAGGGTACCAACCAAAAACTACTGTGTAGAATTAATAGAACTTTTTCACACACAACCCTTGCAATATCAGCTCTCAAGACATACAATGGTTATGCGGTTTAAGTGTGAAGTTGGTTTCGAAAAAACGTAATTAAGGCCTCTGACGGGAAAAACGAAATTACTTTCCGAACAACCCAATAGATACTACTAATGATAATTGCAATAAAGCTATCCATAACAATGTTAAAAAGTATACATAATACCAAACGGAGTACCGGTTGTAATCTATACAAAGATTAAAAAATCTTGGGAATAGCAACCAATGAGTAGGATAAGAAAGCAACTTCCTTTTTCGCTATCCGAGCTTTCGCAATTATTTTATTGCTTCATCAGGGAAACACTACAATATTAAAATAGATTGGCAACGTTACAAAAAATCTTAAAATTAAAGTCGACTTACAATGGAAGTAAGAAGGTTGACTTCAAAATTAGATAAAAAATTTTAAAAACTTATTTTTATAAAATTAAAAAGAAAATTTTCTTGACACATTAACCAATGTAGAGGACAATGACAAGGTTAAAAATAGAATGATTTTTTTGTTTTTTAATAAACAAGAACAAATCTGGTAAATTTTGAGTTTTGTTAGAGAGGAACACTGGAGGGGCAAAAAGCGGTTCAAAAAATTAAGGACGTAACTCTCGTCGTGTAAAGTCGTTGTTAATTATAAAACTGTAGATTGAACTTATCCCTTCTGAAATTCACTGAATTTGTGTCTTTATTAATGTAAACCATTTCAAGAAAAAGACGTTTATTATAAACCGACTCTCTGTCTAAAATCTTAGCGTTGTTAAAATCAAAATGGTGACCATCCTTAACATGATGGTAAACAAGAGCACTTCTATTCTCATTTCTACCCCTACAATCATTCCGATGTTGTTTAAGTCTATTCCCGAAATACTGCGCTGTCGTACCAATATACGTTTCCTCACAATTAACGCAAGGAATAAAGTAGATGATGTTAGATTGTTGTAAAATAACGTTGTCCTTGGTTTTTGAAAAAACTCTATTAAGTGGTAAGTAATTTTATCTAGCAAAATTTTTTATTTTCAGGATTGGAAAACCTCTATAATTATATGCATCCCCAAAAAGGACTCCCATTTATCCGAACCCGAGAACTATCGTCCCATTGCTTTACTCCCCGTTTTGGGGAAACTCTTCGAGACAACCTTAGAAACAAACTGCTCGATGCTGTCTCAACGAGGATACCGCCATACCAATTTGGATTCCAACCAGCTAGATCGACGTCTCATCCGCTGACTGCGCTGATCTCCAACTTTCAGGCTGCCCACTCTCAGAAACGAAAATCGGCCGCTCTGTTCCTGGACGTCCGCAAGGCGTTTGACTCAATGTGGCACAAGCTGGCAATGTTGAAAATACCACTCTATTTGCTTAATCTCCTCAATAAATTTCTTTCAGACCGCTCTTCAAGGGTCAAAATTAACAACCACTATTCCCACACCTTTACTGCAGAGCAGGGCCTCCCTCAGGGTTCACCCATCTCCCCAGCGTTGTATAACATTTACTGCCATGATATGTACAATAGCAACCAAGACGTCTTCGATCTGAAAGCATACGCTCTGTTATATGCCGACGATACCACTCTCGTCGCTCACGATGTGGATATTCCATCAACAGTTCGAAGACTGCAGGTTCTGGTAAACAAGACAGAGGATTGCTTCAACAGATGGCGCATCCTTATAAATCCCTCCAAAACTCAATTCTTTGTCCCATTCTTACCCACTCGCGCCCCCGCCCCTACGATAACAATCCAAGCCTCCCCCATCACACCTTCACAGACCTGTAACTACCTTGGCATTACCCTAGACAGATCCCTCAAATTTTCTGCTCACGCCATAAAAGCTAAAATGAAGACTAACACCAGAGCCAAGCACTTTCGATCTATGATATTCAGAGCTACTGGAGTATGCTGCCATTATTCTCGACGATGCACCAAAAGCGACTAAATACCACCTCGGCGTTGCAGAAAGATCAGCACTCAGAACCATTACCAGAATCAAACATCCTCGCAATCCTCTTTTCAATCCAAGCAATCTATTACTTTACAGCATTGCCAATATTCCCCCCATCCACGAACGATTTCAATTTCTTGCTCAAAAAGCAGCCTCATCTTTCCCTTTCACCGATCTGAAAAACCTATTTATCTCCACTCAACAATGCCACCGATCTTACCAACTCATCGCGAAAATCTCCCGGTAAAAGTGACAAAATTATAAAGCCAAATAAACAAAAATAAAAGGGTCAGACTTGGACTCAATTTCTTATCCTGGGCTGAAAGACTACGGTCGATGGCCTTTTTATCCGTTGCGATTTCGTTTTGCGTGTATTATAATTTTACTATGTTTATATTTAAATTGTTGTTTGATCAGCGGATTAATAAATGTTTGTTCTCTCTCTCCCGCAAATTTAATATTGAACTGATCGAAAGAGGATATGAACCTAGATGTAAAGCCTTTGATGAAGGGTATTTTTACATATTAAAACTGTGTTGTTTCTTCAACAATATCAGACCTTTGGTCACCATCAAAAGGACTTATGGAAGTTACTAATTAGAAGATCCTATGGTCTTCATACCGCTACATTATTAAAAACAAGGATGACTCTTAACACCAAGTTGGCTTCATTACAAAATCGCAGACATTTTTTACTTCAATGTCGACGTCATGGAATTGTACCTACACATATTTCAAACGGTTCAAGAAACCTCCAGTTGTTGTTGGAAGGTTCAAGAGGGCATATTACTAGAAGAATAGCTGATTTTAATGACAGGGTTAGCAATAGAGTGCTTAATTTTGAAATTGAAATATCCTTTTTTGATATAAAACGTATTGAGGATGCCATAAAAGAGACTAAATCTTAACTTGTTGAACTTTTACCCACTCACATTTTAATTGAGTTTGAACAACACATCAATTTTGCTTTTGTTAAAATATTTAATGCGGTTAAAAATGTTAACATTAAGAAATTCAAAAACTAATATAATAGTAACAATCAGTTCGATAGATTATGTAAAAATAATAATAATTGGTTCATAAATAGAAGTGATGTAGAGGTACCGACTGATATAAGTAACCTTTTGTCTCTTGGTTCAAAGTATGGTGTCGCACCGTCTGTCTCTGATATTTCTGTACCAAAAATGTTAGCTGATATCGAATCTATATATAAGTTAGTACCAACTAATGATCAAGACTTTGTTAGAGCTAGATGCACTAATTTAACAACTAATTTTTTGTTAAACACATCACCTCATAATACAATTAATTCATTTATTACGAAAACTTTAGAAAAGACTATTCCCTTCATCAAGGAAGAAAGAGATGATCCCTTGTTATTGCTTAAAGCTGATAAAGGTCAAATTACAGTCGCTATGAACAAATCAGAATACATTACTAAATCTTTACTACTTTTAAACGATCAATCAACTTATAAAATAATTAACAAAGATCCAACAACGAAAATTCAAACAAAAATGAATAAGCTTATAAAAGTACTATTGGATAAAGAATACATCGATAGGAATACTTATTCACAACTGATTTGTCACAATGGTACAATTCCAAAATATTATGGATTGCCTAATGTGCATAAGTTGGACTGCTCGTCACGTCCGATTATTTCTTTTGTGGGATCACCTACTTATAAACTATCTAAATTTCTAGCTAATATACTAACGTCGACGTTCGCAGAAAGGACTGAATATAATATTAAAGATTCTTTCACTTTTGCTGAAAGAATGAAGAACCTTTTTCTACCTCCCACCTACGTGCTTATATCTCTTGATGTTGTTTCCTTATTTACAAACATCCCCTTAGAATTGGTAAAACAGACCATAGTTGATAACTGGAACTATCTAGAAGATAACACAAGTTTAGACATTACAACCTTTATTGATTTAATTATTTTCCTTTTTGATACGTCGTCGTTTATATTTAATGGTGTATTCTACAATCAAATTTTTGGTACATCTATGGGAAGGCCTCTCAGTCCAATTTTGGCCACTATGGTGATGGATAGATTACTGGATTATTGTATTCCTAAGTTACCGTTTGAATTACCTTTCATTTTCAAATATGTTGATGACAAAATTTGTTCGGTACCTCATCTTAACACTATATTAGATGTTTTCAATAGTTACAGTATTAATATTTGATTTACAATAGAGACGGGGACGGATGGTTCAGTACCTTTCTTGGATACCCGAGTAATGAGAAGTGAGGATCAAATGATCTTCCTGGATTGGTATACTAAACCAACTTACACGGGTCGATACAACTTCTTTTCTAATCATCCAATGAACCAAAAAATTAATACTGTTGTGGGGATGAAGCATAGAGTTCTGAAACTCTCTCATCTTTCCTTTCATAAACATAATCTAGAAAAACTGATGAATGTTTTTGTTAATAACGGTTATCCTCCGCGTCTTTTGAAAGGAATTCTCAATCATTATTTAGTAACTTCCATAAGTCCTTTTGATGGTGATCAAAGATCTGATATTGTTGAAAAAACAACACAGTTTAAATATGTAAAAATACCCTTCATCAAAGGCTTTACATCTAGGTTCATATCCTCTTTCGATCAGTTCAATATTAAATTTGCTAGAGAGAGAGAGAACAAACATGTATTAATCCGCTGATCAAACAACAATTTAAATATATACATAGTAAAATTATAATACACACGCAAAACGAAATCGCAACGGATAAAAAGGCCATCGACCGTAGTCTTTCAGCCCAGGATAAGAAATTGAGTCCAAGTCTGACCCTTTTATTTTTGTTTATTTGGCTTTATAATTTTGTCACTTTTACCGGGAGATTTTCGCGATGAGTTGGTAGGATCGATGGCATTGTTGAGTGGAGATAAATAGGTTTTTCAGATCGGTGAAAGGGAAAGATGAGGCTGCTTTTTGAGCAAGAAATTGAAATCGTTCGTGAATGGGGGGAATATTGGCAATGCTGTAAAGTAATAGATTGCTTGGATTGAAAAGAGGATTGCGAGGATGTTTGATTCTGGTAATGGTTCTGAGTGCTGATTTTTCTGCAACGCCGAGGTGGTATTTAGTCGCTTTTGGTGCATCGTCGAGAATAATAGCAGCATACTCCAGTAGCTCTGAATATCATAGATCGAAAGTGCTTGGCTCTGGTGTTAGTCTTCATTTTAGCTTCTATGGCGTGAGCAGAAAATTTGAGGGATCTGTCTAGGGTAATGCCAAGGTAGTTACAGGTCTGTGAAGGTGTGTTGGGGGAGGCTTGGATTGTTATCGTAGGGGCGGGGGCGCGAGTGGGTAAGAATGGGACAAAGAATTGAGTTTTGGAGGGATTTATAAGGATGCGCCATCTGTTGAAGCAATCCTCTGTCTTGTTTACCAGAACCTGCAGTCTTCGAACTGTTGATGGAATATCCACATTGTGAGCGACGAGAGTGGTATCGTCGGCATATAACAGAGCGTATGCTTTCAGATCGAAGACGTCTTGGTTGCTATTGTATATATCATGGCAGTAAATGTTATACAGCGCTGGGGAGATGGGTGAACCCTGAGGGAGGCCCTGCTCTACGGTAAAGGTGTGGGAATTGTGGTTGTTAATTATGACCCTTGAAGAGCGGTCTAAAAGAAATTTATTGAGGAGATTAAGCAAATAGAGTGGTATTTTCAACATTGCCAGCTTGTATAGTAGGCCTCTGTGCCACATTGAGTCAAACGCCTTGCGGACGTCCAGGAATAGAGCGGCCGATTTTCGTTTCTGAGAGTGGGCAGCCTGAAAGTTGGAGATCAGCGCAGTCAGCGGATGAGACGTCGATCTAGCTGGTTGGAATCCAAATTGGTATGGTGGTATCCTCGTTGAGACAGCATCGAGCAGTTTGTTTCTAAGGTACGTCTCGAAGAGTTTCCCCAAAACGGGGAGTAAAGCAATGGGACGATAGTTCTCGGGTTCGGATAAACGGGAGTCCTTTTTGGGGATGCATATAATTATAGAGGTTTTCCAATCCTGAAAATAAAAAATTTTGCTAGATAAAATTACTTACCACTTAATAGAGTTTTTTCAAAAACCAAGGACAACGTTCCTATTTTACAACAATCTAACATCATTTACTTTATTCCTTGCGTTAATTGTGAAGGAACGTACATTGGTACGACAGCGCAGTATTTCGGGAATAGACTTAAACAACATCGGAATGATTGTAGGGGTAGAAATGAGAATAGAAGTGCTCTTGTTTACCATCATGTTAAGGAAGGTCACCATTTTCATTTTAACAACGCTAAGATGTTAGACAGAATTGATTTATAATAAACGTCTTTTTCTTGAAATGGTTTATATTAATAAAGACACAAATTCAGTGAATTTCAGAAGGGATAAGTTCAATCTACAGTTTTATAATTAACAACGACTTACACGACGAGAGTTACGTCCTTAACTTTTTGAACTAATTTTGAAGTCAACCTTCTTACTTCCATTGTAAGTCGACTTTAATTTTAAGATTTTTGGTAACGTTGCCAATCTATTTTAATATTGTAGTGTTTCCCTGATGAAGCAATAAAATAATTGCGAAAGCTCGGATAGCGAAAAAGGAAGTTGTTTTCTTATCCATTGGTTGCTATTCCCAAGATTTTTTAATCTTAGTATACATAATGTTTTATCATCTATGATTGAAGCTTAAATTTGTTTAGCCCCAAATAAAAATTAATATAATAATAAGAAGGAATCCGAGGTAATTTAACATAACACTTATCCCATTAGTGAGTAGATATCTTATAACTCAGCTATGATGCATTACATAAATCATGTGAATCTCGTATGTCAAGCGGCGATGTACTCATTTATCACTCTGGGTTTGGTAGGGGGACGATGTGGATATATTATGGTCGCGTGGAAAACGTAAAGTGTAAAAAAGGCGCTTGTCACCGTTCCCGAAACCCTCTTTTGTATAAATCGTTGATTTATTAACTTTATCTTCACGTCGTTTCGTCGACGGTTTATTGGCTTTTTAGAAATTACCGTCGTCGTTGCCGCTTGGTTTTCGAGTTTCTAATTCTTAACGGACGTTTAGGGACGTTGTACGTTCAAAAATTTCCAAACCAAAACTTTTCCATTGTACCCGAGCCTTACAAATGGCTTATTAAATTTCGGGGGCGGTTGGGGTCTTGCTGCTAACTTGTTAAAAGTCCGTTACCGATGCGAACTCTTCTCGTGCCGTTCGCGTTTTACGGCCATCTAGCGAGCTTTCGAAGCTTTGAGGTGCTTACTGAGAATAATTGGCCACTTGTATCGAACGATACGCTATTTTAAACTCGATCCGTAAAACTTTTTCCCTATTATAAAATTTTTAAAAATACGTACTCTAGTAGTTAAATTTATTTTTAAATTTAAAACGGATTTGTTTTATCGACCATTTAGTTTATTTAAATATACAGGGTGTCTCACGTAATAAGAACATTTTTAGATTCCACTATTTACTAAAAATTTAGTAGTGGGAGTTAATCAATCAACAGTCAGTTTAAAAAAAAAATCGCCAAAAATCGGATTCTTACTATATTTCGATGATAAATTGTTAATTTATAGAGGAAGATGTGTACATTGTAAGGAAGAAAAGATAATCTAAAAATCTCTATTTGTTTTTGAGATATTGAGTTTTGAAAATAACTCACATTTTTATCACTTTTCAAAGATTGCAATTTTTAATAGTAACATTTGAAAAATTGTCAAAAATTGAATACTTACGATATTGTGATCATATGTTGTTAACTTATAAAGGAAGATCTGCACTTTCTAAAGAAGAAAGCACCATTTGCAAATCTCAATTTGTTTTTGATATTTAACTTTGAACATAACCCAAATTTGTATCGGTTTTTGAACATGATAATTTTTAACTATAAACTTCAAAAATGCGCCAATAATCGGATTCTTATTATATCTCGATGAAAGATCATTAATTTATAGAGGAAGATGTGTACTTTGTAAGGAAGAAAAGATAATTTAAAAATCTCAATTCGTTTTTAAGATACTGAGGGTTGAAAATAATTCACATTTTTATCGCACTTCAAAGATTGCATTTTTTGGAAAAATCGCCAAAAATTGAATTCTTAAGATTTTATGATCAAATGTTGGTGACTTATAAAGGAAGATGCGCACTTTGTAAAGAAGAAAGCATGATTTGAAAATCTCAATTTGTTTTTGAGATATTTAACTTTGAACACAACCCAAATTTGTATCGCTTTTTGAACATGACAATTTTTAACTATAAATTTTAAAAATTCACCAAAAATCGGATTCCTATTATATCTCGATGAAAGATCATTAATTTATAGAGGAAGATGTGTACTTTGTAAGGAAGAAAAGATAATTTAAAAATCTCAATTCGTTTTTGAGATACTGAGGGTTGAGAATAATTCACATTTTTATCGCATTTCAAAGATTGCATTTTTTGGAAAAATCGCCAAAAATTGAATTCTTAAAATTTTGTGATCAAATATTGGTGACTTATAGAGGAAGATGCGCACTTTGTAAAGAAGAATGCATGATTTGAAAATCTCAATTTGTTTTTAAGATATTTATCTGTGAACACAATCCAAATTTGTATCGCTTTTTGAACATGACAATTTTTAACTATAAATTTTAAAAATTCACCAAAAATCGGATTCTCATTATATCTCGATGAAAGATCATTAATTTATAGAGGAAGATGTGTACTTTGTAAGGAAGAAAAGATAATTTAAAAATCTCAATTCGTTTTTGAGATACTGAGGGTTAAAAATAATTCACATTTTTATCGCATTTGAAAGATTGCATTTTTTGGAAAAATCGCCAAAAATTGAATTCTTAAGATTTTGTGATCAAATGTTGGTGACTTATAAAGGAAGATGCGCACTTTGTAAAGAAGAAAGCATGATTTGAAAATCTCAATTTGTTTTTGAGATATTTATCTTTGAACACAACCCAAATTTTTATCGCTTTCTGAACATGACAATTTTTAACTATAAACTTTAAAAAACCGCCAATAATTGGATTCTTATTATATCTCGATGATAGATTACTAATTTATAGCGGAAGATGTGTACTTTGTAAGGAAGAAAAGATAATTTAAAAATCTCAATTCGTTTTTGAGATACTGAGGGTTGAGAATAATTCACATTTTTATCGCATTTCAAAGATTGCATTTTTTGGAAAAATCGCCAAAAATTGAATTCTTAAAATTTTGTGATCAAATATTGGTGACTTATAGAGGAAGATGCGCACTTTGTAAAGAAGAATGCATGATTTGAAAATCTCAATTTGTTTTTAAGATATTTATCTGTGAACACAATCCAAATTTGTATCGCTTTTTGAACATGACAATTTTTAACTATAAATTTTAAAAATTCACCAAAAATCGGATTCTCATTATATCTCGATGAAAGATCATTAATTTATAGAGGAAGATGTGTACTTTGTAAGGAAGAAAAGATAATTTAAAAATCTCAATTCGTTTTTGAGATACTGAGGGTTAAAAATAATTCACATTTTTATCGCATTTGAAAGATTGCATTTTTTGGAAAAACCGCCAAAAATTGAATTCTTAAGATTTTGTGATCAAATATTGATGACTTATACAGGAAGATGCCCACTTTGTAAAGAAGGAAGCATAATTTTAAAATCTCAATTTGTTTTTGAGATAGTTAACTTTGAACATAACCCAAATTTTTATCGCTTTCTGAACATGACAATTTTTAACTATAAACTTTAAAAATGCGCCAATAATCGGATTCTTATTATATCTCGATAATAGATTGTTAATTTATAGCGGAAGATGTGTACTTTGTAAGGAAGAAAAGATAATTTGAAAATCTCAATTCGTTTTTGAGATACTGAGGGTTGAAAATAGTTCACATTTTTATCGCATTTCAAGGATTGCATTTTTTGGAAAAATCGCCAAAAATTGAATTCTTAAGATTTTGTGACCAAATGAGGATGACTTATGGAGGAAGATGCGCACTTTGTAGAGAAGAAAGTATGATTTGAAAATCTCAATTTGTTTTTGAGATAGTTAACTTTGAATATAACCCAAATTTTTATCGCTTTCTGAACATGACAATTTTTAACTATAAATTTTAAAAATGCGCCAATAATCGGATTCTTATTATATCTCGATAATAGATTGTTAATTTATAGCGGAAGATGTGTACTTTGTAAGGAAGAAAAGATAATTTGAAAATCTCAATTCATTTTTGAGATACTGATTGTTAAAAATATTTCACATTTTTATCGCATTTCAAAGATTGCATTTTTTGGAAAAATCGCCAAAAATTGAATTCTTAAGATTTTGTCATCAAATGTTGATGACTTATAGAGGAAGATGCACACTTTGTAAAGAAGAAAACATAATTTGAAAATCTCAATTTGTTTTTGAGATAGTTAACTTTGAACACAACCCAAATTTTTATCGCTTTCTGTACATGACAATTTTTAACTATAAACTTTAAAAATGCGCCAATAATCGATTTCTTATTATATCTCGATGATAGATTGTTAATTTATAGCGGAAGATGTGTACTTTGTAAGTAAGAAAAGATAATTTAAAAATCTCAATTCGTTTTTGAGATACTGAGGGTTGAAAATAATTCACATTTTTTTCGCATTTCAAAGATTGCATTTTTTGGAAAAATTGCCAAGAATTGAATTCTTAAGATTTTGTGATCAAATGTGGATGACTTATAGAGGAAGATGCGCACTTTGTAAAGAAGAAAGAACGATTTGAAAATCTCAATTTATTTTTGAGATATTTATTTTTGAACACAACCCAAATTTTTTTCGCTTTCTGAACATGACAATTTTTAACTATAAACTTTAAAAATTCACCAAAAATCGGATTCTTATTATATCTCGATGAAAGATCACTAATTTATAGAGGAAGATGTGTACTTTGTAAGGAAGAGAAAATAATTTAAAAATCTCAATTCGTTTTTGAGTTATAGAGTTTTGAAGACTACTCACATTTTTATCGCTTTTCAATGATTGCAATTTTTAAGAGTAACATTTGAAAAATCTACAAAAATTGAATACTTAAGATTTTATGATCAAATGTTGATGACTTATAGAGGAAGATGAGTACTTTGTAAAGAAGAAAACATCATTTGAAAATCTCAATTTGATTTTGAGATATTTAACTTTGAACCCAACCCAAATTTATATTGCTTTTCAAAGATGGAATTTTTTTGACTAATTTAAAAAAATCGTCAAAAATTAGTTTCTTAAGATATCTGGATGAAATGTTGATGATTTATAGAGAGAGAGATGTGGTACTTTTAAGAAAGGATAACCCCATTTTAAGAAGGTTTATGATAATTAACCTCCACTTCTAGATCTAATGTTAGTTCTAGTTTTACGCGAGTTCAAAAATTCGATTTATTTATTATAAAGACCGTCGAAAACAGTCTTCAGATTCACAGCTAAACCCAATCCAACCCATCCTAATATAAAACTAGAACTAGTACCAGACATAGAACTGAAAAGGATTGGGTTTAGTTACACCCACTACAGGGTGAAACACCCTGTATATTAATAAGTATTGCAGAGCGTATTGTTTTTAGGTATCCACCTATTTTATCGTGAAAAGAATGAAACGATCAATTCAATTAGTTTCAACGACCTTTAAAATAGAACATTTATGTTAAAATAAATTTTCAAGTGTTTCGACCGGGGCATTCACCCAATTTTAATATGAAAAGAAAGGAATACCTATCGAGTTGATTACGTAACTTAAAACGTAACACGATGTAACATGAATACACAATTTCGTTGGTGAATCTGTTTTCGTGCGTGCTCGTACGTGTACATGTTGGTGGTTATACATTTTTCGCTCGAATTCGCATAATCAAAACGGGCTTTTGTTTGAAGGGAGGGGGCGAAGCGCCGTTTCGTCGACGGGGTACGAGTTTCATTTTGGGAAAATCAGGACGCGTACACGCGTTAGCTCCATTCGTCGATCCATTGTTGCGAAAGCTCGCCATACCATACACTTTTTCGCAGTTTCGAAATGCGCGAATTACCTGGCGTCGCGGCGCTATTCCCCAACGGTTTGTTTGACCGAAACGTGCCCCCCACTAGCAATTTCTCTTTCTCCCTTTATTAGGAGAGGAGGGAAACCAACACAACCCTTTCTCTCTCTCTCTCTTTCTATCCGGAACTGCGGAACTATAATTATCTGTTACGCCGTTGCAAATGGGTTTGTATATAAGCGCAGCTCGTCGCGCGATAATTTCACCCTAATTAATCAAGTTTGAAACGTTTGTATGCCTTTCCCCGGAAGATTAACAAATCGAGCGCGTTGATTGTCGAAGCGGTTCCGAATAATAATACAATAATGGAATTTTTGTGACCAATTCGTTTAAAACAAAAAAATGTTTGAAAAAACTTCTTTAAGACGTTAGACGTTAGGGGTGGCTGTCGAAAATCGCTGAAAACACGAAAAACACGTAAGTGGGGTGTAAGTATAGTACGAGGAGGTTATGGCGAGTTTGGTTCGTCGGAGGACTGTGTTTATATTTGGCCCGCAATCTATTTTTAAATCTAAATAGGCGAAGTTTGCCCCGATCGATTTTTATGCGTTGTTATTATTATAACAACCCCGAGCACCTTTTCCCGGAATATGGGGAGACCCGCATGCAAACCGCTACGCCTCCACGCCTCCCATAATAACAGGTGAACCGAGCTTATTATAATGCATACGAATACATTAGCATTGGGCGAACGAGTGGTCGGAAATACGAAAGAAATTGCCGAAGGTTTTTCATCTTAATTTATAAAACACGATACACACAACTTTAATTAAGCCAAAATATCGCAAAAAGAATATATCAGGAGTAATCATAAACTTAGTAACTTTCAATGAGCTCTGCGTTATGCGTAACATTCTTTAAGGTTTTTAAGCTTATTGGTTTTAAAAATAAGATAAATTTTTTTCTTGGCGGCTCCTCATCATACATATATCACGTCTCAATGGTACATGTAATGTATCAGGTACATTACATGATAATGTACTTATAATGTGCATGAATGTCTCTCTCGCATGGTTAAACCAAAACTTTTCACTTCTAGCTTAGTGTTAGTTCTAGTTTTATACCATTAGATCTAACTCCAGATCTAGAACTAGAAACATTTGGGTTTAGCCGCACATCTCTCAACACGACTAAACCCGAATAATTTTAGTTCTAGGGAATGATTCTACTGTCAGTTCTAGTTTTACTTCAGTTAAATATACAGAGTTGGGTTGGACTGGGTTTAGCCGTGCATCTGAAAACATTTTTTTAACGAAGTCCTCTACAATAATTAGCTTCTGACATAGAGTACTTTACAATTAATTTAGCAAACAAGGTTGCTATACGTACCACATCTCTCTCTATAAATCATCAACATTTCATCCAGATATCTTAAGAAACTAATTTTTGACGATTTTTTTAAATTAGTCAAAAAAATTCCATCTTTAA
The DNA here is from genome assembly GCA_036711965.1 of Onthophagus sagittarius. Classification (NCBI taxonomy): domain Eukaryota; kingdom Metazoa; phylum Arthropoda; class Insecta; order Coleoptera; family Scarabaeidae; genus Onthophagus; species Onthophagus sagittarius. The sequence continues at coordinate 14,663,198 of JASERS010000010.1, read as the reverse complement.
AAAGCAAAATTTATTTTAACATAAATGTTCTATTTTAAAGGTCGTTGAAACTAATTGAATTGATCGTTTCATCCTTTTCACGATAAAATAGGTGGATACCTAAAAACAATACGCTCTGCAATACTTATAAATATACAGGGTGTTTCACCCTGTAGTGGGTGTAACTAAACCCAATCCTTTTCAGTTCTATGTCTGGTACTAGTTCTAGTTTTATATTAGGTTGGGTTGGATTGGGTTTAGCTGTGAATCTGAAGACTGTTTTCGACGATCTTTATAATAAATAAATGGAATTTTTGAACTCACGTAAAACTAGAACTAACATTAGATCTAGAAGTGGAGGTTAATCATCATAAACCTTCTTAAAATGGGGTTATCCTTTCTTAAAAGTACCACATCTCTCTCTCTATAAATCATCAACATTTCATCCAGATATCTTAAGAAACTAATTTTTGACGATTTTTTTAAATTAGTCAAAAAAATTCCATCTTTGAAAAGCAATATAAATTTGGGTTGGGTTCAAAGTTAAATATCTCAAAAACAAATTGAGATTTTCAAATGATGTTTTCTTCTTTACAAAGTGCGCATCTTCCTTTATAAGTCACCAACATTTGATCACAAAATCTTAAGTATTCAATTTTTGTAGATTTTTCAAATGTTACTCCTAAAAATTGCAATCATTGAAAAGCGATAAAAATGTGAGTAGTCTTCAAAACTCTATAACTCAAAAACGAATTGAGATTTTTAAATTATTTTCTCTTCCTTACAAAGTACACATCTTCCTCTATAAATTAGTGATCTTTCATCGAGATATAATAAGAATCCGATTTTTGGTGAATTTTTAAAGTTTATAGTTAAAAATTGTCATGTTCAGAAAGCGAAAAAAATTTGGATTGTGTTCAAAAATAAATATCTCAAAAATAAATTGAGATTTTCAAATCGTTCTTTCTTCTTTACAAAGTGCGCATCTTCCTCTATAAGTCATCAACATTTGATCACAAAATCTTAAGAATTCAATTTTTGGCGATTTTTCCAAAAAATGCAATCTTTGAAATGCGATAAATATGTGAAATATTTTTAACCCTCAGTATCTCAAAAACGAATTGAGATTTTCAAATTATATTTTCTTCCTTACAAAGTACACATCTTCCGCTATAAATTAACAATCTATCATCGAGATATAATAAGAAATCGATTATTGGCGCATTTTTAAAGTTTATAGTTAAAAATTGTCATGTACAGAAAGCGATAAAAATTTGGGTTGTGTTCAAAGTTAACTATCTCAAAAACAAATTGAGATTTTCAAATTATGTTTTCTTCTTTACAAAGTGCGCATCTTCCTGTATAAGTCATCCACATTTGATCACAAAATCTTAAGAATTCAATTTTTGGCGATTTTTCCAAAAAATGCAATCTTTGAAATGCGATAAAAATGTGAACTATTTTCAACCCTGAGTATCTCAAAAACGAATTGAGATTTTTAAATTATCTTTTCTTCCATACAAAGTACACATTTTCCGCTGTAAATTAATAATCTATCATCGAGATATAATAAGAATCCGATTATTGGCGGTTTTTTAAAGTTTATAGTTAAAAATTGTCATGTTCAAAAAGCAATGCAAATTTGGGTTGTGTTCACAGATAAATATCTTAAAAGCAAATTGAGATTTTCAAATCATACTTTCATCTTTACAAAGTGCGCATTTTCCTCTATAAGTCGTCAACATTTGATCACAAAATCTTAAGAATTCAATTTTTGGCGATTTTTCCAAAAAATGCAATCTTTGAAATGCCATAAAAATGTGAAATATTTTTAATCCTCAGTATCTCAAAAACAAATTGAGATTTTTAAATTATCTTTTCTTCCATATAAAGTACACATCTTCCGCTGTAAATTAATAATCTATCATCGCGATATAATCAGAATCCGATTATTGGTGTATTTTTAAAGTTTATAGTTAAAAATTGTCCTGTTCAGAAAGCGATAAAAATTTGGGTTGTGTTCAAAGATAAATATCTCAAAAACAAATTGATATTTTCAAATCATGCTTTCTTCTTTACAAAGTGCGCATCTTCCTCTATAAGTCATTCACATTTGATCACAAAATCTTAAGAATTCAATTTTTGGCGATTTTTCAAAAAATGCAATCTTTGAAATGCGATAAAAATGTGAATTATTTTCAACCCTCAGTATCTCAAAAACGAATTGAGATTTTTAAATTATCTTTTCTTCCTTACAAAGTACACATCTTCCGCTATAAATTAGTAATCTATCATCGAGATATAATAAGAATCCAATTATTGGGGTTTTTTTAAAGTTTATAGTTAAAAATTGTCATATTCAGAAAGCGATACAAATTTGGGTTGTGTTCACAGATAAATATCTTAAAAACAAATTGATATTTTCAAATCATACTTTCTTCTCTACAAAGTGCGCATCTTCCTCCGTAAGTCATCCACATTTGATCACAAAATCTTAAGAATTCAATTTTTGGCGATTTTTCCAAAAAATGCAATCGTTGAAATGCGATAAAAATGTGAACTATTTTCAACCGTCAGTATCTCAAAAACGAATTGAGATTTTTAAATTATCTTTTCTTCCATACAAAGTACACATCTTCCGCTGTAAATTAATAATCTATCATCGAGATATAATAAGAATCCGATTATTGGCGCATTTTTAAAGTTTATAGTTAAAAATTGTCATGTACAGAAAGCGAAAAAAAATTGGGTTGTGTTCAAAAATAAATATCTCAAAAATAAATTGAGATTTTTAAATCGTACTTTCTTCTTTACAAAGTGCACATCTTCCTCTATAAGTCGTCAACATTTGATCACAAAATCTTAAGATTTCAATTTTTGGCGATTTTTCCAAAAAATGCAATCTTTGAAATGCGATAAAAATGTGAAATATTTTTAACCCTCAGTATCTCAAAAACGAATTGAGATTTTCAAATTATCTTTTCTTCCTTACAAAGTACACATCTTCCGCTATAAATTAACAATCTATTATCGAGATATAATAAGAAATCGATTATTGGCGCATTTTTAAAGTTTATAGTTAAAAATTGTCATGTACAGAAAGCGATAAAAATTTGGGTTGTGTTCAAAGATAAATATCTCAAAAACAAATTGAGATTTTCAAATCACGCTTTCTTCTTTACAAAGTGCGCATCTTCCTGTATAAGTCATCCACATTTGATCACAAAATCTTAAGAATTCAATTTTTGGCGATTTTTCCAAAAAATGCAATCTTTGAAATGCGATAAAAATGTGAATTATTTTCAACCCTCAGTATCTCAAAAACGAATTGAGATTTTTAAATTATCCTTTTCCTTACAAAGTACACATCTTCCGCTATAAATTAACAATCTATCACCGACATGTAATAAGAATCCGATTATTGTCGCATTTGAAAAGTTTATAGTTAAAAATTGTCATGTTCAGAAAGCGATAAAAATTTGGGTTGTATTCAAAGATAAATATCTCAAAAACAAATTGAGATTTTCAAATCATGCTTTCTTCTTTACAAAGTGCGCATCTTCCTTTATAAGTCACCAACATTTGATCACAAAATATTCGAATAGAAATATTCGATTTTGGGATCAAACTTTCAAAAAAGTAATATCGACGATGTTTTAAGAAAAATGATGTGACTTAAATCTTCTAATTTATGATGTGATCTAAGAACAGTATGGTAATATTATTGAAATTCTCAGAAAATAGTTATTAAAGAAAAAAATTTCAAAGCAATAAATCAAAAATATCACGGAATTTTCAAAAAATTATTTAATCTTATGGTTTTAGCTGTTATTCATACTGGTTAATTAAGGTCACGTCACCTTAACGAGACGCTTACACGAAACGATAACTAATCAGGAAGCGAGAATGCTCGATTAAAGTCATGTTGAACCCCAATTAATTTGATTAAAGTCCAAATCGTTGAAATAATTTATTTTGGGAATTTCTAGAAATATTTTTATGTTAAATTTCAAAATTTGTTGGTTATAAAAATTTTGATTGGATAAATTTGCTTATTAAAATAATCTTTGATGTAAAACTAGTTTGTTTTGTTTTCAATGGGATTTAGTTGGGTAAAAAAGAATTAAACCGAGTTTCTTATAACAAGATTTCTGACCGAGTGCGCGTAACGATTTCCAATCGAACTTCGCGGGCAACTTTAAAGATAAGTTTCTTTCGGGGAATAACTGGAAGCGTACAAATTGGTTCCGGACTTTGAACCCGCGCGTAGGTACAGAACCCTATCCTCTCCATAATCTTACCCACCCCTTTGCCTTTAATGCATATGCGAAGCGGACCCACGAATAAATTCGCCAAATAAATTCACCAAATAAATTCACCAAATAAATTCGCCAAATAAATTCTTCTAATAAATTTGCGAAAAAGCGCTTTTCTCCAAATTTATCTCATTATTGAACACCATCGGTCAGTTTTGAATCGAGGCCAGCCGGTTTAAACTACCCCCCTAGTTTTATGAAGGAGATCTTCGAAATATATTTAACCGGCGGAAGGGCGAGTTTTTAAAGCCGATGGAAAGTCGTAGATCGCGGTTGAATTTTCATAACTAAGAGTTATTCGGACGAAGGAGGCAAAAAAAACGGGGGAAGTACGCGTAAAGTTTTTCGCGCGCGGTTTCAGGTAAGTGGACGACTTAAAAAGTTCGTTCTCGGGTTACCGACGTATGGTCGTAAAACCAACGTTTATAATACGCTCGGAGAGTTTGAAATGTCAAAAAGTACTCTCTGAGGGTCCGCGGGGATATAGGAAAGTAGTAAAACGTCCGATGTATGTGTGTACATACAACCCGAAAGTGTTACGGCCACTACAAGTTTTTCGTTTTGGTGACTTGACGAGTCTTGTAGAAGTTTAACACGGGATTTACTAAATCATAAAAATAATATATTTATATAAAGTTATTTAATCAAGAGGATTCATATTTTTTAACATTAATTACTTCAAGATGCAACAAATTCATGATTCATATTTTTGAACATTTATCGATATTGACGCATCTAACAATAAGAGCAAAAATGCAAGAGAGCAATGTTAGTATAAATAAAATTTACCGCAATTTTTATTCTAAAAGCTTTAATATGAAACATTAACACGAAATCGTTCATTTTCGAAGATTGTAGCATCTCGCCCGCAAGCGACCTTGGAGGAGTGTAAGTAAAATCGTGTTATATGGGACTTTATACATTTACTAAGATATACAACGAACGATTTCGCCTCAAATTCGCCGAGGTCGCTTGCGGGCGCTTCACTGATTTTGAAATGTTTACATAAAATCGACCATTGTGGAAGATTGTAGCGCCTCGCCCGCAATCGACCTTGGCGGAGTGTGAATAAAATCGTGTTATATGGGAATTTATACATTTACTAAGATATACAACGAACGATTTTGCCTCAAATCGCCGAGGTCGCTTGCGGGCGAGGCGCTGATTTTGAAATGTTTACATAAAATCGACAGTTTTGGAAGATTGTAGCGCCTCGCCCGTAAGCAACCTTAGCGGAGTGTGAATAAAATCGTGTTATATGGGACTTTATACATTTACTAAGATATACAACGCACGATTTTGCCTCAAATTCGCCGAGGTCGCTTGCGGGCGAGGCGCTGGATTTGAAATGTTTACATAAAATCGACCGTTTTGGAAGATTGTAGCGCCTCGCACGCAAGCGACCTTGGCGGAGTGTGAATAAAATCGTGTTATATGGGACTTAATACATTTACCAGGATATACAACGAAGGATTCCGTCTCAAGTTCGCCGAGGTCGCTTGCGGGCGAGGCGCTGGATTTGAAATGTTTACATAACATCGACCATTGTGGAAGATTGTAGCGCCTCGCCCGCAAGCGACCTTAGCGGAGAGTGAATAAAATCGTGTTATATGAGACTTAATACATTTACTAAGACATACAACGAACGATTTTGCCTCAAATCGCAGAGATCGCTCGCGTGCGAGGCGCTGGTTTTAAAATGTTTATATTAAATCGTTCATTTTGGAAGATTGTAGCACCTCGCCCGCAAGCGACCTTAGCGGAGTGTGAATAAAATCGTGTTATATGGGACTTAATACATTTACTAGGATATACAATGAACGATTTCGCCTCAAATTCGCCGAGGTCGCTTGCGGGCGAGGCGCTGGATTTGAAATGTTTACATAAAATCGACCGTTTTGAAAGATTGTGGCGCCTCGCCCGCAAGCGACCGTGGCGATTTGAGACGATATCGTGTTATATGGGACTTTATACATTTACTAAGATATACAACGCACGATTTTTCCTCAAATTTGTCGAGGTCGCTTGCGGGCGAGGCGCTGGATTTGAAATGTTTACATGAAATCGTCTATTTTGGAAGATTGTAGCGCCTTGCCTGCAAGCGTCCTTGGTGGAGTTTGATGAAAATCGTGTCATATGAGATTTTATACATTTACTAAGATATACAATGAACGATTTCACCTCAAATTCGCCGAGGTCGCTTCCGGGCGAGCCGCTGGATTTGAAATGTTTACATAAAATCGACCATTTTGAAAGATTGTAGCGTCTCGCCCGCAAGCAACCTTAGCGGAGAGTGAATAAAATCGTGTTATATGAGACTTAATACATTTACTAAGACATACAACGAACGATTTTGCCTCAAATCGCGGAGGTCGCTTGCGGGCTAGACGCTGGTTTTAAAATGTTTATATTAAATCGTTCATTTTGGAAGATTGTAGCACCTCGCCCGCAAGCGACCTTAGCGGAGTGTGAATAAAATCGTGTTATATGGGACTTAATATATTTACTAGGATATACAACGAACGATTTCGCCTCAAATTCGCCGAGGTCGCTTGCGGGCGAGGCGCTGGATTTGAAATGTTTACATAAAATCGACCGTTTTGAAAGATTGTAGCGCCTCGCCCGCAAGCGACCTTGGCGATTTGAGACGATATCGTGTTATATGGGACTTTATACATTTACTAAGATATACAACGCACGATTTTTCCTCAAATTTGTCGAGGTCGCTTGCGGGCGAGGCGCTGGATTTGAAATGTTTACATGAAATCGTCTATTTTGGAAGATTGTAGCGCCTTGCCTGCAAGCGTCCTTGGTGGAGTTTGATGAAAATCGTGTCATATGAGATTTTATACATTTACTAAGATATACAATGAACGATTTCACCTCAAATTCGCCGAGGTCGCTTCCGGGCGAGCCGCTGGATTTGAAATGTTTACATAAAATCGACCATTTTGAAAGATTGTAGCGTCTCGCCCGCAAGCAACCTTAGCGGAGAGTGAATAAAATCGTGTTATATGAGACTTAATACATTTACTAAGACATACAACGAACGATTTTGCCTCAAATCGCAGAGATCGCTCGCGTGCGAGGCGCTGGTTTTAAAATGTTTATATTAAATCGTTCATTTTGGAAGATTGTAGCACCTCGCCCGCAAGCGACCTTAGCGGAGTGTGAATAAAATCGTGTTATATGGGACTTAATACATTTACTAGGATATACAACGAACGATTTCGCCTCAAATTCGCCGAGGTCGCTTGCGGGCGAGGCGCTGGATTTGAAATGTTTACATAAAATCGACCGTTTTGAAAGATTGTGGCGCCTCGCCCGCAAGCGACCGTGGCGATTTGAGACGATATCGTGTTATATGGGACTTTATACATTTACTAAGATATACAACGCACGATTTTTCCTCAAATTTGTCGAGGTCGCTTGCGGGCGAGGCGCTGGATTTGAAATGTTTACATGAAATCGTCTATTTTGGAAGATTGTAGCGCCTTGCCTGCAAGCGTCCTTGGTGGAGTTTGATGAAAATCGTGTCATATGAGATTTTATACATTTACTAAGATATACAATGAACGATTTCACCTCAAATTCGCCGAGGTCGCTTCCGGGCGAGCCGCTGGATTTGAAATGTTTACATAAAATCGACCATTTTGAAAGATTGTAGCGTCTCGCCCGCAAGCAACCTTAGCGGAGAGTGAATAAAATCGTGTTATATGAGACTTAATACATTTACTAAGACATACAACGAACGATTTTGCCTCAAATCGCAGAGATCGCTCGCGTGCGAGGCGCTGGTTTTAAAATGTTTATATTAAATCGTTCATTTTGGAAGATTGTAGCACCTCGCCCGCAAGCGACCTTAGCGGAGTGTGAATAAAATCGTGTTATATGGGACTTAATACATTTACTAGGATATACAACGAACGATTTCGCCTCAAATTCGCCGAGGTCGCTTGCGGGCGAGGCGCTGGATTTGAAATGTTTACATAAAATCGACCGTTTTGAAAGATTGTGGCGCCTCGCCCGCAAGCGACCGTGGCGATTTGAGACGATATCGTGTTATATGGGACTTTATACATTTACTAAGATATACAACGCACGATTTTTCCTCAAATTTGTCGAGGTCGCTTGCGGGCGAGGCGCTGGATTTGAAATGTTTACATGAAATCGTCTATTTTGGAAGATTGTAGCGCCTTGCCTGCAAGCGTCCTTGGTGGAGTTTGATGAAAATCGTGTCATATGAGATTTTATACATTTACTAAGATATACAATGAACGATTTCACCTCAAATTCGCCGAGGTCGCTTCCGGGCGAGCCGCTGGATTTGAAATGTTTACATAAAATCGACCATTTTGAAAGATTGTAGCGTCTCGCCCGCAAGCAACCTTAGCGGAGAGTGAATAAAATCGTGTTATATGAGACTTAATACATTTACTAAGACATACAACGAACGATTTTGCCTCAAATCGCAGAGATCGCTCGCGTGCGAGGCGCTGGTTTTAACATGTTTATATTAAATCGTTCATTTTGGAAGATTGTAGCACCTCGCCCGCAAGCGACCTTAGCGGAGTGTGAATAAAATCGTGTTATATGGGACTTAATACATTTACTAGGATATACAACGAACGATTTCGCCTCAAATTCGCCGAGGTCGCTTGCGGGCGAGGCGCTGGATTTGAAATGTTTACATAAAATCGACCGTTTTGAAAGATTGTGGCGCCTCGCCCGCAAGCGACCGTGGCGATTTGAGACGATATCGTGTTATATGGGACTTTATACATTTACTAAGATATACAACGCACGATTTTTCCTCAAATTTGTCGAGGTCGCTTGCGGGCGAGGCGCTGGATTTGAAATGTTTACATGAAATCGTCTATTTTGGAAGATTGTAGCGCCTTGCCTGCAAGCGTCCTTGGTGGAGTTTGATGAAAATCGTGTCATATGAGATTTTATACATTTACTAAGATATACAATGAACGATTTCACCTCAAATTCGCCGAGGTCGCTTCCGGGCGAGCCGCTGGATTTGAAATGTTTACATAAAATCGACCATTTTGAAAGATTGTAGCGTCTCGCCCGCAAGCAACCTTAGCGGAGAGTGAATAAAATCGTGTTATATGAGACTTAATACATTTACTAAGACATACAACGAACGATTTTGCCTCAAATCGGGGAGGTCGCTTGCGGGCTAGACGCTGGTTTTAAAATGTTTATATTAAATCGTTCATTTTGGAAGATTGTAGCACCTCGCCCGCAAGCGACCTTAGCGGAGTGTGAATAAAATCGTGTTATATGGGACTTAATATATTTACTAGGATATACAACGAACGATTTCGCCTCAAATTCGCCGAGGTCGCTTGCGGGCGAGGCGCTGGATTTGAAATGTTTACATAAAATCGACCGTTTTGAAAGATTGTAGCGCCTCGCCCGCAAGCGACCTTGGCGATTTGAGACGATATCGTGTTATATGGGACTTTATACATTTACTAAAATATACAACGAACGATTTTGCCTCAAATCGTCGAGGTCGCTTGCGGGCGAGGCGCTGGATTTGAAATGTTTACATAAAATCGACCGTTTTGAAAGATTGTAGCGCCTCGCCCGCAAGCGACCTTGGCGATTTGAGACGATATCGTGTTATATGGGACTTTATACATTTACTAAAATATACAACGAACGATTTCGCCTCAAATTCGCCGAGGTCGCTTGCGGGCGAGGCGCTGGATTTGAAATGTTTACATAAAATCGACCGTTTTGAAAGATTGTAGCGCCTCGCCCGCAAGCGACCTTGGCGATTTGAGACGATATCGTGTTATATGGGACTTTATACATTTACTAAAATATACAACGAACGATTTCGCCTCAAATTCGCCGAGGTCGCTTGCGGGCGAGGCGCTGGATTTGAAATGTTTACATAAAATCGACCGTTTTGAAAGATTGTAGCGCCTCGCCCGCAAGCGACCTTGGCGATTTGAGACGATATCGTGTTATATGGGACTTTATACATTTACTAAAATATACAACGAACGATTTTGCCTCAAATCGTCGAGGTCGCTTGCGGACGAGGCGTTGGATATGGAAGGTTTACATAAAATCGTTCATTTTGAAAGATTGTAGCGTCTCGGTCGCAAGCAAACAAACTAACGCTATCAAAATAACTACATAAGCAGGATACGGTTTATGGGCATTGCCCTTTACCGCTTTTTTATCATTCTTCACTAAAAACATATCCTTCCTTTATAAAACAAAACATAATCTCAATCAACAAAACATCAGAAATACAAAATGTTAAAAAATCTACCGACAATTATAAAGAAGAAGAAATAAAAAGAGAGATATAATACTTATAAAAAGAAACTTGTAAGCTGTGAAACTATAAAAGCCACCATCCCAAATACTTCTGTAAAATGCTATATAATACTCCTCCCAAAAAAGGAAAACAAAGTAAAAAGAGAAGCAAAACAAACAAACAAAATTCAAACTTCGAGTAAACTCTTTCGTTTTAAAAACAATATGTTTGCAAAAATATTCACTGTCTTAAAAACCTCCCCCTCTTCAAACATACTTTTCCATCTGACTTCCGCAATATCATTCACTCCCAATTTCTCCAGTAACTCATTCCTACAGTCATCATACAACCTACACTCCGTCATCAAATGCATTAAAGTCTCTTGTGCTCCGCAAGTGCATCCAAAAAAACACATGTGTACGTAAGGTTTAAACAATTTCTTCTGACTCTCACTCACACTCTTAATAAACTGAAATGTTGCCCTTCTTTTTTCTAATGTTAACCATCTCTCCTGCCATACACTCACACATAACTCTCTTCTTTTCCCTCTTCTTTCAACCAAGTAACACTTCCGTTCTGTCCTCGATTTCACATAGGCGATTTCTCCCTTACCCGACCAATAACACAAATATGTCCGAATTACTGCCAAGTTCAAAGGGAACTTGCACCTTGAGATCTGTAACGCGTCATTCGATACGGTTAGTAATATCGCCAGCTTTATTACTCTTTGTATAGTAATCAGCTTCCTTTCGGAAGTGGCTATTTGGCACCCTATGTCCCCACATCCCATATCCATACATCACCACTGCTAGAAATAAACTTTCGTAAATAATGTCCATTCAGAGTTATAAGTCCCCATTCGCTCCTTATAACTGTGCACATCATGTCTACTAATTTTACCAGCTTCTCCTCCAGATACCTAAGATGGTCCATAAAAGTCATTCTATCATCTAACACAACGCCCAAGTACTTTCCTTTTTTCTTGCACGATAACAATGTTTCACCATACTTAACATTTAGGACTTCTTAACAACTGCCTTTTCAGCATCATTACGTATGTCTTCTTCTCGGCAATTTTCATTCCCACTCCATCCATCCATCCATCCATCCATCCTTTCATTCGCTCCATCACTCCCGTACCATTCACCAGCATCCACATATCACCACATATCACCATATCAGCTTCCTCAACCCCGAAAACTTCGTCAAACACAAGGTTCCAGAACCGAGGACCTAAAATAGAACCCTGCGGACACCCTTTATACAAGATTCTTTCAACTTAACCCGCACTGTCCTCATTACCACTTTCCTGTCCTGCAAGTAACATTTCTGGGCTACCACCCAAGTCTACCCCACGCAACCGTCTTAAAATAACATTCCAACTGAGGTTATCGAACGCCCCTTCGATATCAATAAACACCGCCATCACGTATTTCTCCTCAGACTGGCACACTGCCTTCTGTACATTAACAAGTGCGTCCAGTGTCCCTCTTCCTTCTTTAAAACCATACTACCTGTTCTAGGCCCATCCACTATTCTTATAGCACTCCTTTATTCTGCCCAATAACAACTTCTCCAGCACCTTTCCCATCCCATCTAGCAAAGAAATGGCCTGAAGACCTTCGGACTTTCTACGGGATTTTCCTTATCGTCAATCAACGTTAAAGCCTTAGCCACTTTCCAAGCTGTCGGGAAATATTTTTCTTTCAGATACCTGTTCATGATACTAAACAAAATACCTGGTCTACTCTGGAACAATGCCTTCAATACCTGTTCAACCTTCCTGTTCTTAAGCACCTCGTCTCGTCTTGAACTTATAATTATTATTAAGCGAATTGACGCCACTCTCACCTCCAACATGCCAAAAATCCTTTCCTCTCTTCCGATCTCGGCACAGTGAAAATAACATCGTCTTATAGGAGCTTTGTTAGCATATAAAAGGAACGATTTGGCTTTAAATAATAATAATAATAGTTTATTGGCAATTACTAAATTACAAAAAAAAAATTACAAAAAAAATCAAGTAAATAAATAAAGGGTATAATATTCATAATTTGCCAAAGGGTAACGGGCTTCCTGGAAAACCCGTTATTCTAGAAACTAAATTTGTATTATTTGTATTATACAGTGACGGAGACTTGAAATATTTGCTAACAAAAACAATAATAAAAAACAATACAAAAAAATACAAAAAAAACAAAGAAAAGAATGACTGGATTGAAATCTGGCAAAAGGCAAATCGACGTGCTAGCCATTAAACAAATTGAGGTACAAAAACCTTTTAAAAGTGTGAAATGAGGGTTGAGCAAAAACTGTGCTATACTTATTTAGAACACGAGCTGCATTATAACGAAATGATCTTTTAAACAATTGGGTACGGTGACGAGGGATATCAATGAGGTGCTTACGCCGTATATTAATATTATGAATGTTTGTCCTATAAGTAATCTTGTTAGTTAGATATGATGGTAACTTACTTGACAGTATTTTATAAAGAAAACAGCCAAAATGTAGATGACGTCTCTTTGACATATTGAGCCACCTTAATTCTGTCAGCTTGTGCGATATTCTCTGGCCTTCTAAACCGGATACAAGAATTCTGTACCACCTGAATACGCCGAGCATCAGTGGCCAACAAACAGTGGCCGTAAATTGTGTCACAATATGTGAAATTTGACAAAATTAAAGATTCACACAAATTCTTTTTAATTTCTACATCCATAACTTGTCTATGAGCATAAAGCATTTTCAAGTTCCCGTAGGCGCGCCTGATGATTTCAGTAGTATTACGGGTGAACCTCAAGCTGTTATCAATATAAAGACCGAGATCTTTAACACAATCTTTCTGCTCCAATTCAATTCCATCCATAAAATTGTGAGGCATATTACTAACCATCGCCCTGCACTCCCTACCTCCGAATATCATGTATACCGATTTATTCCCGTTCAATAAAAGTCCATGCCTTTTGGTAATGGACAGAAATCTCTCTAAATCACCGTTTAGATCCGCAACAGACTCCAACACATTACTTAAATTGAAACTGCGGTAGAGCTGTGTATCATCGGCATAAATATGAAATTTTGAAGAAAAGTGTGAAAAAAGTGTGAAAAGTGAATAAAAGGGGATCCAAGTTAGAGCCCTGTGGCACACCCGATCTCAATGTAGTACTATCCGATGCGTCCTCATCTATAACTACATACTGGCTTCTTCCACGTAGATAACTATTAAAAAAATTCAGAACGGTATTACTACTCCCAATGTAGTGGAGAATCGCTAAAAGAAGTTGATGACTAATGGTATCAAATGCCTTAGAAAAGTCGAGCAAAACCAAAATTGTAGCTGTGGCGTTATCTGTTGCAGATATAACATCATCAATAATAGTCGATAGAGCGGTGGCACAACTATAACCAGGTCTAAAACCGGATTGCATGGAGGGCAGAATATAAAAATGTTCCAAGTGTTCACGCATTTATTCCGCTACAACCCTCTCCAAAATACCCGACAATGTACTCAAAATGGTAATAGGTCTTATATCCGAAAAAGAAGAGGCGTTTGATACTTTAGGTGTTGGAATGACTTTAGCAGATTTCGATTTCTCTGGAAACTCACCATGTTCCAAACAGAAATTAACCACATGCAGAAGGTACGGAGTCAAATGCGGACAACAAAGAGTTATCATTCTAAGACTTATACCATCGCTTCCTACGGCCTGACTCGCCATCTTCCTCTACTAAATCGCCGAGGTCGCTTGCGGACGGGGTTTTGGATAGGAAATATTAACACGAAATCCTTAATTTTGGAAAATTGTAGCGCCTCGCCCGCAAGCGACCTCGGCGGAGTGGAAATAAAATCGTCTTATAAGAACTTTATATATTTACTAAGATACACAAGGAACGATTTGGTCTCAAATCGCTGAGGTCGCTGGATATGAAATATTAACACGAAATCGTTCATTTTGAAAGATTCTAAGGCCTCGCCCGCAAGCGACCTCGGCGCAGTGAGTTAATCGTCGCGGTCGCTTGCGAATGAGGCGCTGGATTTGAAAGGTTTACATAAAATTGTCCATTTTGGAAGATTGTAGCGCCTCGCCCGCAAGCGGCCTCGGCGGAGTGGGAATAAAATCGTCTTATAGGTGACTTTATAAATTTACTAAGACATACAAGGAACGCTTTCATCTCAAGTCCCCGACCTTTGAATTATCAATTTCGTGTTGACACACCAACTGTAGCGCCTTGCCCGCAAGTGACCTCGGCGATTTCAGGCGAAATCGTTCATTACTTATGCTTCTAAATCATTCATAAGATGACATTTACATTCAAATCGCCTATATATCCGGTGTTTATACGTAAACTTTTGAATATTCTTGGATAATTTTGGAGAAAGACAAGAAAGAGTCTGAAAACAAGGTGAATATAACACGATTGTCAAATGTTACCATTAATATCTTGAAAAAACAAAAAATTCATCAAATTTGCATATATTCGAAAAAATTCTAAAAACAGCAACCACATTTCAATGTAGTTGGTAATAATAGTAATATAGAGGAGCGGGATACATACGGTGTGTTCAAAACGTACTGAGAACTTTCCGGGACAAACACAAGGGCCACTACACGAGACCAACTCGAACTCGTGTATTACGAGATGGACATCAGTGGGAACTCACTCGATGCCGGCGGCGGTGAATTCAACTACAATTTCCTGCTGTCCAAGGGCGAGAGACGCACTTCAATAAACAAATTTAATAAAGCGATTTGCCCCAGAGAGTCCCCAGGGAGTAGAACCAGTCCCGGCATCCGTTAATTGGAACGCGGCAATCTGATATGACGTGCAAATTTTTGACAAAGCTACCCATCTCATTTTACCGCCATATTCCTATTTGTACAAGTAAAATGAGACAGGGGCGGTTTGTTTCGCTCAAATTTCCAATAAACGATTACATTCGGATTTAAATTAAATAAATTGAGTAATTTACTAATGATGTTGAAATTTTACACCCTCCCCAAAAATAAAAACAAAATCTGCCGTGATATTTCGCTGTTTTAAATTGTGAAACTGTTAATTTCGTTTGGCATATTGCCCGGGTGTTTACTTTTTCCGGCCCGAAAAGGGGGGAAAACTAATAATTGCTTTGTCGACAATCAAACGCGGTCGGATAATAAATTAATAAAACCCGCATTACGCCGGTTAATTACATCAAAAATGCACCGCGTTAACCGCGATTTTTAACACCGTCAGACCGAATTTCGATGAAACGAACGGAACGCTTTTCGCGACGCCTCGCTGAATTAATAGCTAAATATTTAACGAAATCCAATTAATTTACGAAATCCGAATTTTCACATTCAAACCGAAATCGGTCCCAAGCGGATTTTACTCAAAATAATGTTGCTATAACCTTCGAATCTTTCGAATGATTCATCCTCTATTCTAGTTTCCACTTTAAACGAAACGTCGGGCGTAAATCATAACTGGTGGGCTGTTTAATGATTATTGCTTCGGAAAGCTTCTTTTTTTTGGGGAGGGGACAAATCTGCTTCGGCGGTATTAATTTATTACCTCAATTTGCCTCAAACCAACTAAATCACAATCTAGGTGAATGTAAATGAAGAGGAAAACATTTTTTTTTCAAGTACTTGAATTGGTATTTCGATTTTGGAAAATTGTAGGAAATTTGTTTGACTGAGGAAGATTGGGCTAGAATTGCTAATAATGAATACTAAACTGAGAAGATAATAAGGTTATTTTAACATATTTGGTACAATTTGAGTGATTTAGTGTAAAGTTATAAGGGAGTAAAGTGAAAATTGAGAAGGATTTTGCGTTAAGGATTCTGACAAAACCAATTTATCGCAGATCTAGTAAAATTCAATTTACACCCTGCCACATGGAGGGTAACGCCGAGCGCATTACCTCGGTCGCGGTGCAAACACACGGTTAGCGTGATCAATTAATATAACTCCAGTTGTTAACTCGGGCGCTTATTTTAAGTTAGTGCTCCCCCGCAAAGCGTAACGGCGCAATGGCGACCGGCTATTTATTGCAAGTCGCCAGCTTTACCACCCTGCAGAAGTAAAGCGTCGGATCCGATAACACCGGGCTCGCTTTATTTTTATAAGGACCAACGACATAAATCCGACCTCAACCCGGATACGAACCGACGTCGCCGGTTTCATTAAGATCCCGCCTCAATTAAGCTGATATAAAGCCGCGGAAAATATTTTTTTCCGCCAGCGATAACAATCGTTCTCGACGCTCCGATTTACATACTTTGACTCGATGAAGAACTGTTATTGTTCTAACCAGAATTTTTTCCTTCTCCCTTTTTATTCTATACTTGGAAAAATCAATAGCTTCATCTTGTGGTTTCGAAATCCATCTCGGAGAGTCCCGCGGGCGGATATTCAACTGGTTAGGAAGTTGTGGGAGAGGCGTTTAGCTGTGTTAACACGTCAACTACTCCATGTAGCGCAAACAACTTCATTAGCGGACTTACCGCTCTTCTCCGGGGTTTCTCTGCTCCGGATTGCGTCCCGAAGGAACGGACATCTCATGCCTCAATCCGCCTGCCGTCGAAGCGGCTAACGTCTTCGTGTACTCTCCGGGGTTTCCTTCTCGAACTAACCTTATCCCATTGGCACAACCCGACATTGGGACGCCCTATCGATCACAATTGAATTAGCAGGACCATCAGGTCGACATGATACACCACTTTAGGGATTCCCCACCTGATTTAGATTTCCAGAACTAAAATACTTCCTTTCTAAAAATCATTACCATATTCCTTCGAATCTAAGATGAGAACTAGAAACATTCGGGTTTAATATCAGTTTTAACTTTAGTATAGTTCTAGTTTTAGTTGTTATTCTACATTACATTATATGCATTCCATTAAACTAAAACTAGAACTAATACTAGACTTAGAACTAGAAACATTCTGGTGTCAGCTGTAATGCTACTGTTAGTTCTGGTTGTAGTTGTTATTCAATGTTATATCTGTAGTGCTATTGTCACAGAACCCACCTAATTTGAAATTAAATATTTGTATATGATCATTTTACTACGGCGTTGTCATGAAAATTTATTATTGTTAAATTGAGGACTACCTCATATGAAGATAAAAGTAGAATGTCGTGTTTTCGTTATAAACTAAGAAAATGGAATGAAATGTTATTTATAAAATAACTAATAAATTTTCATGACAACGCCATGGTAAAATGACTATATATAGGTACTCCCTGCTTAAAATATATAACCATTGGGAAAGAATAAACCATAACATGGAATTAATTGAGTATTATTCTGAAAAAGAAACTTAACAATTTTTTTTTAAATTTATTAAATTTAGAATTTATTTAAAATGAACGCTGCTTTTAAATGATCAATGTTTACAATATGTTCCTGAATGCTTTTAACTATAACGAAATTTTTTGAATACTTTTTAACAACTTTAAAAGGCCCTTCATATATTGCTAATAATGAAGACTATACATTCAAGACGAAGGAAAACAAAGTCTGAATCAGTTGCTTATGCACAAAAGGTTTTTCAGTTGAACGTAAAAAGATTGGCATTGGCTTCAAATTGGAAAATGTTTGTTGTAGGCCGATTAATAAACGGTTAACATCTGGTAAGTTGTGGGATTTCATGAAAAATTCACAGAAACCTAAATCCTCTTTCTAAACCTAAATAAGAACAACCTAAATCGTCTTTTAAGGAAGACCTTAAACCTAATAATATTACCAAGATGTTGATTCCACCTATTAGTTTTACCCCTAGCAATATTGGCAATTTTCAAAGTTCTATGAAATCATTCTAAGATAGCATTACTTTCAGGATGATAACAGGAAGTGTGAATTTGTTTTGAGCGAAATAATTCGAATAAATTCTGCAAAAAGTTGAGATTAGATTGCAAAACTAGAACTTCAGGATAAACTTCTGGTTACCTTGCAAAATGGTCAATGATTATAACACCAAAAGAATAACCAAGCGAAGGTGATGGAATATCAAATTTATTGAGTGGAGATTTTGTATGTTTATGAATTTTAGATTATTGGCATTTATTGCAACATTTTGTCCACGTATAAATATTTCTGTTCATTTTTGGCCAATAAAATCTAGTGTTAATCAAATTTTGTGTTGTTTTAATACCTTGAGTCAACATCTATACGTCACAAGGTATCTGCCATTATATTTTAGTCTCCTTTGATAGATCTAAAATCCGAAGAAAATTGAGAGATGAAATCTATGTAATGACTTTGATGTGGAGTTCTTTCTGACTTTGAATATAATTGGTTTATGGTCTGTGCATATAAAAACTTTATTGCCTTCCAAAAAAAGTCTAAAAATTTTGATACATGAATAAATTGCCAGCAATTCTCGATCAAAAGTTGAATATTTTGATAAGGTGATAGTTTGTTTTGAAAAATAAGCTAAGGGTTGGGATAAATTATTAACTTTTTGCGATAAAACTGCTACAATAGTAATATTGGAAGCGTCAGTAGTTAAAGATAATTGAGCAGTTTTACAAGGATGAACCAAAGTTGTAGAATTTGCTAATTGAGTTTTAGAGAGTGCAAAACTTTGATTACACTCTTCTGACCAATTTTCCATAAATTTGCTTTTATTTTTATAACAAAAATTCAAACGATGATACAAAAGTGCTCATAAATTTAATAAAAATTAAAAAAAAATTTATCACACTTAAAAATCTTTGTAACTGTTTAAGTTTTTTTGGTGTTGAGAATTTTTTAATAATTTTAATTCTGTCATCTGAAGGACGAATGCCTTGAGAAGAAACGTGATGACTTAAAAAAATTATGGATTGTACATCAAAAATACATTTAGTAGGTTTAATTGAAATTCTAAAATCATTTAACCTACCAAAAAGTATATCTAAATAAAAGACGCGTTCCTCTTCATTTTTACTTGCAATTAAAATATCATCTAATTGTAAGTAAACAAATATAAAGTTTAAGCCTGAAGGCATCCTAGTAAACTCAAATAAATCAAAAGGGGTGGTTATTGCAGTTTTGTAAACGTCTTCCTCGGCAATTGATATTTGGTGGTAACCCGGCACAAGATCTATCTTAAAATAGATTTTGCAGTTGTGCAAATATAAATTTAAGTCCTGAATATGGGTAATTCGATACTCAGAGACTTGTTAGTAATGAAATTAAGAAGAGGGATGACACCGGAAAGCTGCATTGAGGTTATGCTGCAGAGTAAAGGGAATTAGAATGCTGTTTCAAAATATGTGAGGCAAGTGATAGAGACAAAAGAGATAGAAGAAAGAAGAGAACAGTAGGGGCCCGCAAAGAACATGGAATGAAAGGACGATATAGAAGGCGAGCAGAGGTTGATGCAGAGTGTATTGATAAATTATTAATGAATTTATTTAAAATGAACGCTGGTTTTAAATGATCAATGTTTACAATATGTTCCTGATTGCTTTTAAATATAACGAAATTTTTTGAATACTTTTTAACAACTTTAAAAGGTCCTTCATATATTGCTAATAATGATGACTATACATTCAAGACGAAGGAAAACAAAGTCTGAATCAGTTGCTTATGCACAAAAGGTTTTTCAGTTGAACGTAAAAAGATTGGCATTGGCTTCAAATTGGAAAATGTTTGTTGTAGGCTGATTAATAAACGGTTAACATCTGGTAAGTTGTGGGATTTCATGAAAAATTCGCAGAAACCTAAATCCTCTTTCTAAACCTAAATAAGAACAACCTAAATCCTCTTTCAAAGAAGACCTTAAACCTAATAATATTATCAAGAAGTTGATTCCACCTATTAGTTTTACCCCTAGCAATATTGGCAATTTTCAAAGTTCTGTGAAACCATTCTAAGATGGCATTACTTTCAGGATGATAACAAGAAGTGTGAATTTGTTTTGAGCGAAATAATTCGATTAAATTCTGCAAAAAGTTGAGATTACATTGCAAAACTAGAACTTCAGCATAAACTTCTGGTTACCTTGCAAAATGGTCAATGATTATAACACCAAAAGAATAACCCAGCGAAGGTAATGGAATCTCAAATTTATTGAGTGGAGATTTTGTATGTTTATGAATTTTAGATTGTTGATATTTATTGCAACATTTTGTCCACGTATAAATATTTCTGTTCATTTTTGGCCAATAAAGTCTAGTGTTAATCAAATTTTGTGTTGTTTTAATACCATGAGTCAACATCTATACGTCACAATTTATCTGCCATTATATTTTAGTCTCCTTTGATAAATCTAAAATCCGAAGAAAATTGAGAGATGAAATCTAAGTAACGACTTTGATGTGGAGTTCTTTCTGACTTTGAATATAATTGGTTTATGGTCTGTGCATATAATAACTTTATTGCCTTCCAAAAAAAGTCTAAAAATTTTGATACATGAATAAATTGCCAGCAATTCTCGATCAAAAGTTGAATATTTTGATAAGGTGATAGTTTGTTTTGAAAAATAAACTAAGGGTTGGAATAAATTATTAACTTTTTGCGATAAAACTGCTACAATAGTAATATTGGAAACATCAGTAATTAAAGATAATTGAGCAGTTTTACAAGGATGAACCAAAGTTGTAGAATTTGCTAATTGAGTTTTAGAGAGTGCAAAACTTTGATTACACTCTTTTGACCAATTTTCCATAAATTTGCTTTTATTTTTATAACGAAAATTCAAACGATGATACAAAAGTGCTCATAAATTTAATAAAAATTAAAAAAAAATTTATCACACTTAAAAATCTTTGTAACTGTTTAAGTTTTTTTGGTGTTGGGAATTTTTTAATAATTTTAATTCTGTCATCTGAAGGACGAATGCCTTGAGAAGAAACGTGATGACTTAAAAAAATTATGGATTGTGCACCAAAAATGCATTTAGTAGGTTTAATTGACATTCTAAAATCATTTAACCTACCAAAAAGTATATCTAAATAAGAGACGCGTTCCTCTTCATTTTTACTTGCAATTAAAATATCATCTAATTGTAAGTAAACAAATATAAAGTTTAAGCCTGAAGGCATCCTAGTAAACTCAAATAAACCAAAAGGGGTGATTATTGCAGTTTTGTAAACGTCTTCCTCGGCAATTGATATTTGATGGTAACCCGGCACAAGATCTATCTTAAAATAGATTTTGCAGTTGTGCAAATATAAATTCAAGTCCTGAATATGGGTAATTCGATACTCAGAGACTTGTTAGTAATGAAATTAAGAAGAGGGATGACACCGGAAAGCTGCATTGAGGTTATGCTGCAGAGTAAAGGGAATTAGAATGCTGTTTCAAAATATGTGAGGCAAGTGATAGAGACAAAAGAGATAGAAGAAAGAAGAGAACAGTAGGGGCCCGCAAAGAACATGGAATGAAAGGACGATATAGAAGGCGAGCAGAGGTTGATGCAGAGTGTATTGATAAATTATTAATGAATTTATTTAAAATGAACGCTGCTTTTAAATGATCAATGTTTACAATATGTTCCTGATTGCTTTTAAATATAACGAAATTTTTTGAATACTTTTTAACAACTTTAAAAGGTCCTTCATATATTGCTAATAATGAAGACTATACATTCAAGACGAAGGAAAACAAAGTCTGAATCAGTTGCTTATGCACAAAAGGTTTTTCAGTTGAACGTAAAAAGATTGGCATTGGCTTCAAATTGGAAAATGTTTGTTGTAGGCTGATTAATAAACGGTTAACATCTGGTAAGTTGTGGGATTTCATGAAAAATTCGCAGAAACCTAAATCCTCTTTCTAAACCTAAATAAGAACAACCTAAATCCTCTTTCAAAGAAGACCTTAAACCTAATAATATTATCAAGAAGTTGATTCCACCTATTAGTTTTACCCCTAGCAATATTGGCAATTTTCAAAGTTCTATGAAATCATTCTAAGATGGCATTACTTTCAGGATGATAACAAGAAGTGTGAATTTGTTTTGAGCGAAATAATTCGATTAAATTCTGCAAAAAGTTGAGATTAGATTGCAAAACTAGAACTTCAGGATAAACTTCTGATTACCTTGCAAAATGGTCAATGATTATAACACCAAAACAATAACCAAGCGAAGGTGATGGAATATCAAATTAATTGAGTGGAGATTTTGTATGTTTATGAATTTTAGATTATTGGCATTTATTGCAACATTTTGTCCACGTATAAATATTTCTGTTCATTTTTGGCCAATAAAATCTAGTGTTAATCAACTTTTGTGTTGTTTTAATACCTTGAGTCAACATCTATACGCCACAAAGTATCTGCCATTATATTGGCGTCTCTCTTGATAAATCTAATATCAGAAGAAAATTGAGCGATGAAGTCTAAGTAACGACTTTGATGTGGAGTTTTTTCTGACTTTGAATATAATTGGTTTATGGTCTGTGTATATAATAATTTGATTGCCTTCCAAAAAATGTCTAAACATTTTGATACATGAATAAATTGCCAGCAATTCTCGATCAAAAGTTGAATATTTTGATAAGGTGATAGTTTGTTTTGAAAAATAAGCTAAGGGTTGGGATAAATTATTAACTTTTTGCGATAAAACTGCTACAATAGTAATATTGGAAGCGTCAGTAATTAAAGATAATTGAGCAGTTTTACAAGGATGAACCAAAGTTGTAGAATTTGCTAATTGAGTTTTAGAGAGTGCAAAACTTTGATTACACGCTTCTGACCAATTTTCCATAAATTTGCTTTTATTTTTATAACGAAAATTCAAACGATGATACAAAAGTGCTCATAAATTTAATAAAAATTTTAAAAAAAATTGATCACACTTAAAAATCTTTGTAACTAAGTTTTTTTGGTGTTGGGAATTTTTTAATAATTTTAATTCTGTCATCTGAAGGACGAATGCCTTGAGAAGAAATGTGATGACTTAAAAAAATTATGGATTGTACACCAAAAATGCATTTAGTAGGTTTAATTGAAATTCTAAAATCATTTAACCTACCAAAAAGTATATCTAAATAAGAGACGCGTTCCTCTTCATTTTTACTTGCAATTAAAATATCATCTAATTGTAAGTAAACAAATATAAAGTTTAAGCCTGAAGGCATCCTAGTAAACTCAAATAAACCAAAAGGGGTGGTTATTGCAGTTTTGTAAACGTCTTCCTCGGCAATTGATATTTGGTGGTAACCCGGCACAAGATCTATCTTAAAATAGATTTTGCAGTTGTGCAAATATAAATTGAAGTCTGAATATGCGTAATTCGATACTCAGAGACGAGTTAGTAATGAAATTAAGAAGAAGGATGACACCGGAAAGCTGCATTGAGGTTATGCTGCAGAGTAAAGGGAATTAGAATGCTGTTCCAAAATATGTAAGGCAAGTGATAGAGACAGAAGAGATAGAAGAAAGAAGAGAACAGTAGGGGCCCGCAAAGAACATGGAATGAAAGGACGATATAGAAGGCGAGCAGGGGTTGATGCAGAGTGTATTGATAAATTATTAATGAATTTATTTCAAATGAACGCATGTTTTAAATGATCAATGTTTACAATATGTTCTTGATTGCTTTTAAATATAACGAAATTTTTTGATACTTTTTGATACTGATTGATTTTTTGAATACTTTTTAACAACTTTAATAGGTCCTTCATATATTGGTAATAATGAAGACTATACATTCAAGACGAAGGAAAACAAAATCTGAATCAGTTGCTTATGCACAAAATGTTTTTCAGTTGAACGTAAAAAGATTGGCATTGGCTTCAAATTGGAAAATGTTTGTTGTAGGCTGATTAATAAACGGTTAACATCTGGTAAGTTGTGGGATTTCATGAAAAATTCACAGAAACCTAAATCCTCTTTCTAAACCTAAATAAGAACAACCTAAATTCTCTTTCAAGGAAGACCTTAAACCTAATAATATTACCAAGATGTTGATTCCACCTATTGGTTTTACCCCCAGCAATATTGGCAATTTTCAAAGTTCTATGAAATCATTCTAAGATGGCATTACTTTCAGGATGATAACAAGAAGTGTGAATTTGTTTTGAGCGAAATAATTCGATTAAATTCTGCAAAAAGTTGAGATTAGATTGCAAAACTAGAACTTCAGGATAAACTTCTGGTTACCTTGCAAAATGGTCAATGATTATAACACCAAAAGAATAACCAAGCGAAGGTGATGGAATATCAAATTTATTGAGTGGAGATTTTGTATGTTTATGAATTTTAGATTGTTGGCATTTATTGCAACATTTTGTCCACGTATAAATATTTCTGTTCATTTTTGGCCAATAAAATCTAGTGTTAATCAAATTTTGTGTTGTTTTAATACCTTGAGTCAACATCTATACGCCACAAAGTATCTGCATTATATTGGAGTCTCTCTTGATAAATCTAATATCAGAAGAAAATTGAGCGATGAAGTCTAAGTAACGACTTTGATGTGGAGTTTTTTCTGACTTTGAATATAATTGGTTTATGGTCTGTGCATATAATAACTTTATTGCCTTCCAAAAAAAGTCTAAAAATTTTGATACATGAATAAATTGCCAGCAATTCTCGATCAAAAGTTGAATATTTTGATAAGGTGATAGTTTGTTTTGAAAAATAAACTAAGGGTTGGAATAAATTATTAACTTTTTGCGATAAAACTGCTACAATAGTAATATTGAAAACGTCAGTAATTAAAGATAATTGAGCAGTTTTACAAGGATGAACCAAAGTTGTAGAATTTGTTAATTGAGTTCTAGAGAGTGCAAAACTTTGATTACACTCTTCTGACCAATTTTCCATAAATTTGCTTTTATTTTTATAACGAAAATTCAAACGATGATACAAAAGTGCTCATAAATTTAATAAAAATTAAAAAAAAAATTATCACACTTAAAAATCTTTGTAACTGTTTAAGTTTTTTTGGTGTTGGGAATTTTTTAATAATTTTAATTCTGTCATCTGAAGGACGAATGCCTTGAGAAGAAACGCGATGACTTAAAAAAATTATGGATTGTACACCAAAAATATATTTAGTAGGTTTAATTGAAATTTTAAAATCATTTAACCTACCAAAAAGTATATCTAAATAAGAGACGCGTT
This sequence comes from Onthophagus sagittarius, assembly GCA_036711965.1. Taxonomy (NCBI): domain Eukaryota; kingdom Metazoa; phylum Arthropoda; class Insecta; order Coleoptera; family Scarabaeidae; genus Onthophagus; species Onthophagus sagittarius. Next base: position 14,637,557 of record JASERS010000010.1, on the reverse strand, counting down.
CCTCTTCATTTTTACTTGCAATTAAAATATCATCTAATTGTAAGTAAACAAATATAAAGTTTAAGCCTGAAGGCATCCTAGTAAACTCAAATAAACCAAAAGGGGTGGTTATTGCAGTTTTGTAAACCTCTCCCTCTGCAATTGATATTTGGTGGTAACCCAGCATAAGATCTATCTTAAAATAGATTTTGCAGTTGTGCAAATATAAATTGAAGTCCTGAATATGCGTAATTCGATACTCAGAGGCGAGTTAGTAATGAAATTAAGAAGAGGGATGACACCGGAAAGCTGCATTGAGGTTATGCTGCAGAGTAAAGGGAATTAGAATGCTGTTCCAAAATATGTAAGGCAAGTGATAGAGGTAAAAGAGATAGAAGAAAAAAGAGAATAGTAGGGGCCCGCAAAGAACATGAAATGGAAGGACGATATAGAAGGCGAGCAGGGGTTGATGCAGAGTGTATTGATAAATTATTAATGAATTTATTTAAAATGAACGCTGCTTTTAAATGATCAATGTTTACAATATGTTCCTGATTGCTTTTAAATATAACGAAATTTGTTGAATACTTTTTAACAACTTTAATAGGTCCTTCATATATTGGTAATAATGAAGACTATACATTCAAGACGAAGAAAAAAAAAGTCTGAATCAGTTGTTTATGCACAAAAGGTTTTTCAATTTTCAAATTTTTTCAATATTCCTGTTCACTTTTGGCCAATAAAATCTAGTGTTAATCAAATTTTGTGTTGTTTTAATACCTTGAGTCAACATCTATACGCCACAAAGTATCTGCCATTAAATTAGAGTCTCCCTTGATAAATCGAATATCCGAAGAAAATTGAGCGATGAAGTCTAAGTAATAATTTGAAACTCAGAGACGAGTCAGTAATGAAATTAAGAAGAGGGATGACACCGGAAAGCTGCATTGAGGTTATGCTACAGAGTAAAGGGAATTAGAATGCTGTTCCAAAATATGTATGGCAAGTGATAGAGACAAAAGAGATAGAAGAAAGAAGAAAACAGTAGGGGGCAAGAACATGGAATGAAAGGCGAGCAGGGGTGCTCCAACACATTTAGGAAATGCAACTGTTTGGATGTTTCTATTTTCATGGTAACTTTGGTCATGTGATTATCTATGCTGCTATATCACATACGTAGTGTCCACTAAAGCACTGCACAAATAGGATACATGCAGCATTGTGTGATTATGAGTACAAAAAGAGCTAAAACAAAAACCTAAGAACTAATACGGCTATAGCTCTGGGGTGCCATCTTCTAGGGGGCTATTTTTGCATTAAAATGGATTGTAGGTTGAGTTTAGCCTCTACAATGAATAATTTCTGGAATAGAGTACTTTACAATCTGATTTGGCAACCTGCATATTTGAACTGAAGGAAAACTAGAACTAACACTAGACCTAGAAGTGGAAAGATTGGGGTTTAGCCGTGCGTCTGAAGACGCACGGCTAAACCCAAAACATTCCACTTCTAGGTCTAGTGTTAGTTCTAGTTTTATATCATTAGGTTCAAATCTAAATCTCGAACTAGAAACTTTCGGATTTAGTTCTTGTATTAGTTCTCGTTTTACTTCAATTCAAATATACAGGATTGGGTTGGGTTGGGTTGGGTTTAGCCGTGCTTCTGAATACATGTTTTCCACACTGTATACAGCATTTGTACTATTTTGTATATGCTGAAGGAATTGTATGAGACATTTATAGGATCTAGGGAAAATCAGCTACAGCGTTCTTTATTGGTACTCTAGTAAAGAGATATTCTACATCAAGACATCCCAGACATATGATTCTGTGTTTTCTGTAAAAGGATATAGAATCTTTGCGACATGTTTGGTCAACAGATGTGGAGATAATGGTACTAACATACATTTTTGGTGGTATCGGCGTCTGCACAAATAATCCTATCTGCTGTTTTGCTGAAATTTCTATGCATTTTACCAGATCTATCATTTTACTTATGGTCTTATCGTCAACCTTGGCTGGATCCACTAAGTACATCATTTTGTGGTCATATCTTTCGTGACTTTTTTTAATTGATCGGAGACTTTAGTATCTCTTACAACTTCTTGGCGGATCTCTTTCAGAGCGGGCATCCCTCGAACAACTTCCACTTCGGAATCATTAAAGTCGTCGTTAAGGTTTACTTTAAACCAACAATCGTTTATTAATTTCTAAGAAGAAATACGATTCTTTGAAAGTTCTCCTTTTTTAAGGAATTTGAGTAAATATAAATGCAAGATGATTTCGTTTAAATTTTTGTTTTCTTTTATGAGTGAAAGGTGAAAACTGAAAGCTGAGCAAAGCCAATCGCGGTCACTAATGGGAAAAACACGTCGTTTATTTCTTTCCGGAGGGATCGCGCGCGTTTGGGGCTACTTTTTGGTTAGTTTTTCAATTAACCTCTCTACGGCGGGCGGTCGACGTGATTCAGTTCGAACGCGATTAGATCGGTCGGGCGGACTGTCGGCTTTGTGACCCTCCGGCAAAAACAATAAGAGTCGAACGGAAGTCGGCGGACTCAATAAAATAAAGGCCAAATCCGGCGTCCGAAGCGACAGGTTTCCACACGGGGCGCTAATGGTCGACGTCTTTGCGGCTTGTGCGCTTTTGAGCTTTTCTCCACGCAAAGTTGCCCCAAGTTAATCCGTTGGGGATTTCCCCGGACACTTTTTTGACAGCAAACGTTTTTAATACATCCGCAAAATACTCAATTAATTTTAACGTTCCGTTTTTGGAGTAAATTTTGATGAGAATTCCGTGAGCAAATTAACATGTCTCTAACATAAACGAGTACGTGCGAGTTTGCTCCCGGAATTAAATTGCTCACCTGAATTCGCGTATTTCAATATCGTGCGCTGTCATTTATTGAAATAAACGGCGACGCTCGGCTTCGCCTTTCGCCCGGTTTAAGCTCTAAAACGACAATAAAAGCGGCGAAAATTGAAAACCTAAAATCCCCCCAGAGCCGGGGGCCACCTCGTCTCGTCCCGGAATATGAATAAATAACACAATGAGGGGAGTCGGTCGCGATCGCGCCCCATTACGCATCCCGAGCTGTTTATCGAACCATTTATAGGTTCCCCTCCCCTCATCTTTGGCGATAAAATCGACGGTGTCTCACCATCCAGCAACGTTTCTTCCCCTTTTCTATTTTATTTTGACACCTTTTGGTGGCCTCCGTCTGTTATACCAAATGAGACCTCATTTAATAGATTCGAAGACGCCGACTGCCGAGAAATGCGTTCGTCGTTTAGATAAGGTGTGTTCGATGACCTGAATGTCGCAAATGAGGACGACCTTAGTGGGTTTCTGATGATTGCAACTTACTTGAAAAACTACCACGTTCATAACGAAAAATTTCTTATCAAATTTAAATTAGCGTATTTGAAGCTCGAATTTGAGACGCATCAAATTATTAAGAAACATCTGTAACATCTGAGAAAAATAGTGCGTCTTGGATTCGAATGAATACGATATGAGTGTATACAATATAACATTGAATAACAACAACTACTAGACCTATTATTAGCATTATAGCTAACACTAGACTTAGAACTAGAAACAATTTAGCCGTACGGCTCTTAAAACGGCTACTAAACCCGAATGTTCCTAGATTGAAGTTTAGTGTGAGTTTTGCTTTTAGTTCATTAAATATGTAGAACATGTTTGTACTAAGTACAAATAAAACTAGAACTAACACTAGATCTAGGACTAGAAATTTTCGGCCTAGAACTAAATATTTTAAGTTGTGATGAAAATTTATTATTGTTATTTTATAAATAAAATTTCATTTCATTTCCTCAGTGTTCCTCAGTTCATAACGAGGAAACGTATTTCTACTTTTATCTTCATATGAAGCAGTCCTCAATTGGTGACTCCGACGTGATTAAATAAATTGAATTTACAATGTTAATAATTTAATTCAATTTGGAAAAATATTTTTTTAAGTTTTATTACATTGAAGAATTTTGGATTTTTAAACTTTTAACTATCAACATTTCGAATTTAATTTTTGAGTGGACTGGATTTTTTTACAGTTTGCACAAGATTTTGGGTTGAATGAACGAGAATTTAGAAGATGTTTAATTTTGATTTTGTTATTTTGAAGATTGAGTAATCTTATATTTTGGCAATTAATAATTCTTATATGATTCTAATATTTTGGCAATTTTGAAGATTTATTTAGAAGATTCGTCCCTTTCATCTTTGTAACAGACGGAGTATCTGAGTGAGGTACCGTGTTTAAGGTATTTAGCCGTGAAAATGAATAAATATTAAATAATTTACTGTCAAATGTAAATGTAATTTAATTTTCAAAATTATAATTATCCACAAACCATATTATTTTCTTTTTAAATGGGGGTCCAGAAAATGTGTATCAATTAATTAGTAAATTTTTTATTTAAACAGTTTAGGTCGGACACGAAATACCCAGGTTTATAGACGAAGGGCGAAAATGAACGACCATCTTTCCGCCATCCACTCGCAGACTAATCTTCCTTTTTGTTCAAAACAACGCTAATTTTGCATTAAAATCTCCAGCTACAATGTCCCTTTCTGTACTATTGCCTATATATTACTTTCCCTATGCCGTTCAATGTTAGTTCATTATCTATCTGAAGAAGACCTATACCTATTGGTTCTTGCAGACATCATCATCTACTTTATTTCAACGAGCAGCAAGAATTCGCGAAAGAGATAACTTGAAGAAGAAGGAATGATTACTACGAAACATGCTGCAAAACAACAAATATACTTCGAAAGACATCAACCGAGCAGCAGAAGCAACCAAGCAGTGGAAGCAGCAAAATGCGATAAGTACAGAACCAATTAGATGTGTCTATCTTCTTTGTGTTTAAGGTTTAACAAACGATTTAGAGGCACCTCAAGAAAAACAACATCATGGTGCGAAACGGAACGGCCATCAAAATTCGGAACACATTTCCAGTAGTCAAGGACAAGCTAACTCCATTAAAAATAAGTTATCAACTATCGTGTAGTTGTGAGATCCAACAGTGGGAAACATTGCCATTCAGAGAGACACCGAATAGATTTCGACAAAACAAACTTGTCCTGCTTAAGATTACTAATTATCATCAAAGGCTAATGTTGGTGGTGAATACCAGATGGTGAAAATGATTTATTTATTCGATTGCAATTTTAATAGCGTTAATCTCAGAGAAGTTAAGATAAAAAAGATTTCAAGATGTAGTAAAAGTGCCGTATGTTAAAGTATCCACAAAATAGAAGAATTGATTTCCCATAATCCGGATGAAACGCAGAATGTTTCGTTGGAGCCGGAAAGCTCGGTTTTGAAAGGGCCTTTGGCGAACCTGGTTATTCCGTCTTTACGCCCCAACCATTCCACAACGGCGATTTTCTGGCAATTGGGTCGTAACTGAAATCTAAGAACCGTCGTTTCCTGTGCATTACTTTAATATCGACACGATAGAGCACGTCTGGAAATCACCTTCATAATTAAAGTCAGTTTTCCTCCACATTTTTTTCCGTAATTTCATTCGGTTTACATCCAGGGCAAAACCATAATTCGTAATTATTGCGTTTGTTAATTTTTATGTTTATTACGAGCGCAAGGGGGGTTTGGGGCGTCCCGTTCCGCGATAAATTTTAGTGCCTCCGGTCGCAAATGCGCGCCAGGGTTGGGGTTGGGTTCGGGATTTATTGCCGGGCAACTCCGCGACATGCGAACGCGCCCGCTCTCGCCGGCCTGAAACGCTGAAAATTGCGCTCCTAACTCTTCGCCCTGTTTAACATATCAATAACGGTGCTGCGACACGGCTCCGGCTTTGTCGCGCTCCCCGACGCGACGATTGAAATCGGTTTTTACGCGCGTCCACTGCCTAACGATTTTACCCTTTGTGGTCGCACTCTGGATAATTGACACGGTGCCACAACGCCCTGGTTCGTTTTGATCCCCCCTTTTCAAATGAAACGGTTGGTAATCCGAACCGGATGTAAATTAATCACGAATTTGTCAAAATAAAAAGGAGTTTGCAGTGTTGTTGTGATTTTGGTAAGGATATGGTTATTAAAAATTGGTTTTTTAAACGCAAATGACTTAAATGAATTACCAAGAACAATACATCCATGAAGGTTAGGTTGTTGTTCTAAAAAAAAGCAGAAATGAAATTATTCTAAAAAAACTACGGCCTTTGGCTTTTCTCATAAAGGCCAAAATTGAATATATTATAAAGAGGCAAATATCTGTTATCATTATGGGTGGAGTATCTCAAGAACTAATTGAGATGTTGGTTCAAGTCAATTGATTTATTATTTAATGTATCAAAGATCGTTTCTTGGAATCGTTAATTCTAGATTGGGTTAGAACTAGATAATTCTTGATTGTGTAATAATATTAAGCTCAATCTTTGTAATTGTAAATGTAGGTTGTTACAAATTTTAGTATATATACATATACATTGAGCTAATACTAACTTGATCAACAATGATCAATGTGATTTTTAAACAGTTTCAATCTGGAATTTCAATTCACCTTATTCTAGTTCTTAACGCAATTTCTGTATGTATTTATTGATATTATGGAATTTAACAAATTAAATAAAACAATAATCTGTGATAAAAGACTTTTTAACGCACGTGGTAAATATTTTTGAAGCTAAGTCATAGATCCTTTTCTTTCAGAAAGCATAACACTACATGTGTCTATTGCAATTCCCATGCAGTTATTTAAGTTAAAATTATGTTTTTTAGGATGTCTAGAACAGTGCTGGACAAAACTTTTCCAGTAAGTACAAGTTCCGAATTCTCTTCTTCTTCGGTATTATCAGCATTTTCTTCAAAGCAGTCAATATATGACACAAAATCTTCGCGAACTTTATTCTTCTTCCGATCATAATATTTGACAACCAGACATTTAAGAACGGGCACTAAAATCAGTTGTCTCATCAAAGATAACACTGTAATAAATTGATTGAGTTCTCCTTCATTAATATCCAGTGTATTGCATGTGCCTAACGTTATATCTCCATAATCTTTATGTCCTCTAAGTGATATATTTTACCTTCCCATAAAGATAATTGTTTCTATAATGGGTAGTAACCTTTTCCGGTTTTCAATTATTTGAGCGCTCCTTTTAGCGTTTAAAATATTTACTATGTCTTTCTGAGGGTCTTCAAAAGTCTTAATAAAATTTTGTGCTTCTATTATCGCGATATTTATGGCTGTTGTGCAATACCAGATCGCGATCTTTTCCGAATAATTTTGAATAAGACCTAAGTGGTATAGTAACAAGCTTTTTAAGTGGAGTACTTTTATTAATACCTCCAGTTCAGCCGTGCGTTAGCTCTAGTTTTAGTTCGATACAAGTATACAACAATTTAAGATTTAATAACAACTAAAGATAGAGCCAACACTAACGCTAAAGCTAACAGTAGACCTAGAACGAAAAATATTTGGGCTTAACCATACCTCTCTTAAGACGGAGTCTAACTCTTCCTGTAAAGATTTTGCCATATTTTTTGCGCCAAATTAAAATTATAGCTGACATTGTCTTATTCAGCAAAATTTCTGGAAATTTAAAAAATCATTCCATTTTTATTTATTCAAATTAAGAAATGAATGTTGTACCAAATTAAAGATAAAAGATTGTAGTTTAAGAAAATAATTGGATACATTTGCTGTATAAATTCATTTTTGAGATTTTGCGAAAATAATAAAAATCTGCTTGGTTGCAAATAGCTCAAAAAAAATTGGGAAATTAAAAAAAAATCTGACTGTTCCTGTAGAGATATAACCATAATTTTTAAATTTTTAAAAAATTATGGATTAAGAATTTTCAATCATAATTATGCTGCGTTAGATATTTTAGAGATATTCCAAAAACGAAAATAATCTCACTCCAATTCAGTAAAAATTCTGCAAATTTTAAAACGTCATTCCATCTTTTTTATGCAAATTACGAAATGAATCATCTTCTCCCACTTAAGCCTCCACATACTCATTTCTGCCTGTAGCTTGGCACCAATTAGATCTGGACCTCCTTTTATTACCCCACATAAATATGTAGCCACATTCTTACAAAATCCGAGTATATCGTCTTCTGATTTCTTTACGCATTAATAAGGAATGACGTAATTTAATTGAATAATGTGTTTTGTTTGTTTAAATTTAAAATCTAGGTCCTGTATTAAATTGTCCAATAGTGGAATAAATGTAGAAATTTGATAGAATTCTTCTGGATCGTTGACATCAATGTTTGCGCGAAAGTTCTGTTGATAAAACAATCGGAATACTTATTTTTTCATGACATTCTTTAATATCTTGAAAGATTGTTTGAAATGTCTTGCCGGCATGGTGTCTTTTGTCTTTAACCAAATTGATAACATCATCTAGAAAAGTAGATGCATAGTGTTGGTCCAAAAACTTGCTGTGTAGCACTTTGCTCAGATTCAAAGTAATTGTTAGAATGTAAGATAAACAATGTATCGAGACGATGAAGCTAGTATTAATAATCGAATTGTCTTTCGGTCCATCTTGTTTCGCATGTTTCGCACAGCATTTCTTTTAGCTGACATACTGAAGAACAAAATAATTTCTTTCATTATTCCTCCGCTATTTCTTATATCTTGAACACAGCAAGATTTTGGAATACACAAATTCAGACAGTGACTAAAACAAGGACTTTTTAACGCATGTGGTAAATATTTTTGAAGCTCCTTCATAGCATCTTTTCTTTCAGAAAGCATAACACTACATGTGTTTATTGCAATTCCCATGCAGTTATTTAAATTAAAGTTAGGATGTCTAGAACAGTGCTGGATAAAACTTTTCTAGTAAGTATAAGTTCCGAATTCTCTTCTTCTTCGGTATTACTAGAATTTTCTTCAAAGCAGTCAATATATGACACAAAATCTTCGCGAACTTTATTCTTCTTCCGATCATAATATTTGACAACCAAAGACATTTGAGAACGGTGACTAAAATCAGTTGTCTCATCAAAGATAACACTGTAATAAATTGATTGAGTTCTCCTTCATTAATATCCAGTGTATTGCATGTGCCTAACGTTATATCTCCATAATCTTTATGTCCTCTAAGTGATATATTTTACCTTCCCATAAAGATAATTGTTTCTATAATGGGTAGTAACCTTTTCCGGTTTCCAATTATTTGAGCGCTCCTTTTAGCGTTTAAAATATTTACTATGTCTTTCTGAGGGTCTTCAAAAGTTTTAACAAAATTTTGTGCTTCTACTATCGCGATATTTATGGCTGTTGTGCAATACCAGATTGCGATCTTTTCCGAATAATTTTGAATAAGACCTAAGTGGTATAGTAACAAGTTTTTTAAGTGGAGTACTTTTATTAACACCTCCAGTTCAGCCGTGCGTTAGTTCTAGTTTTAGGTCGATACAAGTGTACAACAATTTTAAGACTGAATAACAACTAAAAATAGAACCTCACTAACGCTAGAGCTAACACTAGACCTAATACGAAAAATATTTGGGTTTCTCTTAAGACGGAACCCAACCCAACCCAACTTAATTTCAGAACTAACACTAGACCTAGAACTAGAAACATTAGGGTTTAGCCATCTTACGAGACGTATGGCTAAACCCTAATGTTTCTAGTTCTAGGTCTAGTGTTTGTATTAAAGCTAGATGCACGGCTAAACCTAAATCTTTCTAGTACTAGGTCTAGTATTAGTTCTAGTTTTAGTTTAATACAAGCATACAACAATTTAAGACTGAATAACACTAAAAATAGAGCCAACATTAACGCTAGAGCTAACATTAGACATAGAACGAAATCATTTGTGTTCAATTGTACCTCTCATAACACGAATAACATTTTAGTTCTGGATGTAGTGTTAGTTCTAGTTATAATTGCTATTTATCTTTAGATTATCATAAATGTTTGTATGTATATACATATACATTGAACTAATACAAACCCAAAACCAGAAACATTCGGGTATAGCCATTTTGAGAGACGAACAGCTAAACATGAATAGTTTTAGTTCTAAGTTTGTTGCACACCATAATAAAGTAGAGACTTTAAGAATTAGTTTAAACCCGAAATCGCTGGTTTTGCCCAAATTTCCTAAAAACACAAGATTTTTCAATAAATCGTATCTATTTACTTTTTTATATTTACTTACTTTATTATTAACCTGACAGCATCATCTACATTACGACGTTGTGTAATACACTTTAAAGTTTCATTTATAATTTTTCTCATTTTTTTAAAATTAATAAGAGAGTTTCGATTTAAATTAAACCTCTACTTTGTAATACACTAGAACTTTGATAATTCGAACCTTAAGGCAGCAGTAAAAAAATTCGAATTATTCAAAAATTCGAATTAAAAAAGGGCAGGAAAAGACAATATTTAATTTTTCAACTAATAACCTTTATTCAAAATAACTAATTACATATTTAATTATACAGCGCTATGCAAAATAATATTACAATAAGTTGAAAACCATCTATTATCTGTGCCAGAATTCAAGGCCCTTCACTTTAGAGATCGATATCTTCGAAATCGCCCGATGAAAAAATTTCGGTAAAGTTTATTGTTAATTTGGAAATGCTCGGGCCTGCGGTTTTTCTTTTACCGCGAGTTAATTGAAGAAAAGTACCTGATTTTTGAAAGTGGCAACAAGTTTGTCTATTTTGCGATTTCTTTTCTCATATAAATGAGTTGAACCTACTATTTTTCTAAAAAAGTTGAGTTTTCTTACTGTTTCTTACAACTGAGTCTCTCAGCCATAATAAAAGTGTGTAACACATTTAATGAATGGAAAACCAAGTTACTTACATCATTTCTACATTCAACAAAATGTCTGAGTTTTGTCTGTCGAGATGGCAGGATTGCTGAATTTCTTCTCTTTTGAAACAGTTCTGTATTGTTTCTGGCGTTACTTGGTCCCAAGCTTACTTACACATTCGAGATGAGCTTGATTTTGAGAACATTGCCATCACCGATAAGGATATTCTGAACCAACAAACGCCTATAAAAATGTTTTTAATTCTTTATTATACCGTGATGAAAAAAGGTACTTTTTTATTTTCCATCAATGGTTTAATGTTATGTGCACTGCAGTTGTCAATGAAAACAATGATTTTTCACTTTTTCTTTTTTAAACTTTTAGTCCAACTTCAGTAACCAATTCTCAAAAAGAGTTCCAGTCGTCCACGCTGTTGAGCTGCTAACATAATCCATTGGTTTCGATTTTACGTTTTTGAAGGAACGTGGGTTTGCTGATTTGCCAACAACCATAAGCAGAGGGAGTTTATCCGTTCCGTTCATCTTTGCATAACTAGCAGCGTTATTCTTTCTTTGCTCAGCTTTCAAATTTGAATTGTATTAGTTAAATAGTTTTTGAGAAAAAAATCGTAAATTAGACAAAGTTATTTAACTCGCGATAGAAGAAATACCGCGGATCCGAAAATTTCCAAATTAACCTATGATACACAGAAATGTTCATTGGTTACAATAAACTTTAACGCAATTTTTTTCATCGAGTAATTTCGGAGATATCGATCTCTAAAGTGAGGGACCTTGACTTTTGGCACGGTTAATAGTGTTAGTTTTAGTTTTAGGTCGATGTAAGTATACAACAATCTAAGATTGAATAACAACAAGATACTAAACCTAAAATTAACACTAAATTTTGAACTAAAATCATTTGGGTTTAGCCATATATATATATATATATATATATACATCTTAAGATTGAACTCAATCTAACCCAACCTAGCTTTTGAACTAGTCACTACACTTGGAACTAGAAACATTAGAATTTAGTTGAGCTGCTAACATAATCCATTGGTTTCGATTTTACGTTTTTGAAGGAACGTGGGTTTGCTGATTTGCCAACCATAAGCAGAGGGAGTTTATCCGTTTCGTTCATCTTTGCATAACTAGCAGCGTTATTCTTTCTTTGCTCAGCTTTCAAATTTGAATTGTATTAGTTAAATAGTTTTTGAGAAAAAAATCGTAAATTAGACAAAATTAATTAACTCGCGATTGAAGAAATACCGCGAAAATTTCCAAATTAACCTATGCTACACAGAAATGTTCATTGGTTACAATAAACTTTAACGCAATTTTTTTCATCGAGTAATTTCGGAGATATCGATCTCTAAAGTGAGGGGCCTTGACTTTTGGCACGGATAATAGTGTTAGTTTTAGTTTTAGGTCGATGTAAGTATACAACAAGCTAAGACTGAATAACAACAAGATATTAAACCTAAAATTAACACTAAATTTTGAACTAAAATCATTTGGGTTTAGCCATATATATCTTAAGATTGAACTCAATCTAACCCAACCTATCTTTTGAACTAGTCACTACACTGGGAACTAGAAACATTAGAATTTAGTTGAGCTGCTAACATAATCCATTGGTTTCGATTTTACGTTTTTGAAGGAACGTGGGTTTGCTGATTTGCCAACCATAAGCAGAGGGAGTTTATCCGTTTCGTTCATCTTTGCATAACTAGCGGCGTTATTCTTTCTTTGCTCAGCTTTCAAATTTGAATTGTATTAGTTAAATAGTTTTTGAGAAAAAAATCGTAAATTAGACAAAATTAATTAACTCGCGATTGAAGAAATACCGCGAAAATTTCCAAATTAACCTATGATACACAGAAATGTTCATTGGTTACAATAAACCTTAACGCAATTTTTTTCATCGAGCAATTTCGGAGATATCGATCTCTAAAGTGAGGGGCCTTGACTTTTGGCATGGATAATAGTGTTAGTTTTAGTTTTAGGTCGATATAAATATAAACAATCTAAGACTGAATAGCAACAAGATACTAAACCTAAAATTAACACTAAATTTTGAACTAAAATCATTTGGGTTTAGCCATATATCTCTTAAGATTGAACTCGATCTAACCCAACCTAGGTTTTGACCTAGTCACTACACTTGGAACTAGAAACATTAGAATTTAGTTGAGCTGCTAACATAATCCATTGGTTTCGATTTTACGTTTTTGAAGGAACGTGGGTTTGCTGATTTGCCAACCATAAGCAGAGGGAGTTTATCCGTTCCGTTCATCTTTGCATAACTAGCAGCGTTATTCTTTCTTTGCTCAGCTTTCAAATTTGAATTGTATTGGTTAAATAGTTTTTGAGAAAAAAAAATCGTAAATTAGACAAAGTTAATTAACTCACGATAGAAGAAATACCACGGATCCGAAAATTTCCAAATTAACCTATGATACACAGAAATGTTCATTGGTTACAATAAACTTTAACGCAATTTTTTTCATCGAGTAATTTCGGAGATATCGATCTCTAAAGTGAGGGGCCTTGACTTTTGGCACGGTTAATAGTGTTAGTTTTAGTTTTAGGTCGATGTAAGTATACAACAAGCTAAGACTGAATAACAACAAGATATTAAACCTAAAATTAACACTAAATTTTGAACTAAAATCATTTGGGTTTAGCCATATATATCTTAAGATTGAACTCAATCTAACCCAACCTAGCTTTTGAACTAGTCACTACACTTGGAACTAGAAACATTAGAATTTAGTTGAGCTGCTAACATAATCCATTGGTTTCGATTTTACGTTTTTGAAGGAACGTGGGTTTGCTGATTTACCAACCATAAGCAGAGGGAGTTTATCCGTTTCGTTCATCTTTGCATAACTAGCAGCGTTATTCTTTCTTTGCTCAGCTTTCAAATTTGAATTGTATTGGTTAAATAGTTTTTGAGAAAAAAAAATCGTAAATTAGACAAAGTTCATTAACTCACGATAGAAGAAATACCACGGATCCGAAACTTTCCAAATTAACCTATGATACATAGAAATGTTCATTGGTTACAAAAAAACTTTAACGCAATTTTTTTCATCGAGCAATTTCGGAGATATCGATCTCTAAAGTGAGGGGCCTTGACTTTTGGCACGGATAATAGTGTTAGTTTTAGTTTTAGGTCGATGTAAGTATAAACAATCTAAGACTGAATAGCAACAAGATACTAAACCTAAAATTAACACTAAATTTTGAACTAAAATCATTTGGGTTTAGCCATATATATCTTAAGATTGAACTCAATCTAACCCAACCTAGCTTTTGAACTAGTCACTACACTTGGAACTAGAAACATTAGAATTTAGTTGAGCTGCTAACATAATCCATTGGTTTCGATTTTACGTTTTTGAAGGAACGTGGGTTTGCTGATTTGTCAACTATAAGCAGAGGGAGTTTATCTGTTCCGATCATGTTTGCATAACTAGCAGCGTTATTAATCTTTGCTCAGTTTTCTTTCATGACACTTCACATCTTTAAATGCGAGCATTTTGTCCGGTGTACATTTGGATTCCTGTCTTGGATCATTTCCTCTAAATCTGTTGCTGGTTAACAGCCCCACACTCTCCACAAAATGATTTGTACAAGATTTTGTTTCTTTGCTTGGAACTATCAAGCCGTCCAGTGCTTGCTTTAAAATTTGTCTTTCCTAACTCTGCAGCAAACTGCTCAGCCTTGCTTCTGAAAAGTGGACCGTTAATAGAAATCCTTTTATCTCTTGTTTGTTTGGACCATTTTAATACGCACTGGTCCAAATCTGGGTTCTCTGGTTCCCTTAACAGTTTTCGACCTTTGACACTTTTATTTTCGCACACGAGAATTTTGTCTTTGTTTTTTAAGAATGTAGAGTGTTAAGTTTTTTTCTTAGCTCAATTCTCCACCTCTTTAATTGCTGCTATTTTCTCCGAGAACATTAATTATTAATTCGAGGCTTTGTCAGCGACATTTTTGGTTAAGTTTTTTACAGATTTCTTTGTATAAAAGCTTCAAATTATCCAAAATAGAATTCGAATAAACCACGATTTTTTAGCATTAAAAATAAAATGCCAGGATTCAAGAAAAAAATTCGAATTAAAGAAGATTTCGAATTAAAAAAATTGGAATTAACCATGTCTTAATGTATTGTGTAATAAACTATGAAGTTTCAATTCTTTTTTTAGAGCAACAAATTGATACTCAAGTGTTATCCAAAATAGTCAAACTCAAATTAAACCTAAAATAACTGAGAGATCATTCAATGAATGAATGAATGAAAATGAAAGATCCGGTCCTCTTGGTAGATTAAAGTAGATACCCAAGTTTTCCATGAAAGCAATATGTATTTTAGTGGCTTTATACCTATCTACAAGTTAATATAAAAATTTTCAAAGAGTGATGTCTCAAGCTAACCTTTCATGAAAAACCTCAAGATTAGAATGACTCAATTGGTTGCGTTACCCCTTAGTAACGTTGAAAACGATATAAAATACGACACAAATTGTCGTATACAACCATCTCGTCGTACAAGGGAATAAGATTACCATCCTTCCTCAAGCGAGCACCCCTCCGGCAAAGTAAAAGATTGTTGCGAAGGGGGTAATATAACGTTACCCTGTCCGACAAGGGCCCCGCGCCTTGTAATGTAGACCGCTTTGTGCTCGAAAACGGAGGGTTGGTTGCGTTGTTGTTGTGTTGTGGGGGATTATGCATTGGTGCGCGTATATTGGTATGAATATTTTACACATAAAATATGAATATACGCTGACGGACGCGCCGAAACGGGCACGAGGGGGAAAGGGCGTCCAATATGCGTACGGCGAATCGAATTATGCTGATGGCTGATCTGCCCGACGATATTTTCAATTTAAATCATATTGCCTTTGTGTTTTGCCAAGCGGCGTGCAAAAAAAATTGAATTGAAATTGGACGAATATTCCGTTTCGTGTTTGTTCTGTTGTTTTGTTTTGAAAGGGTTACACTTATATTATTGTAATAAATGTAAGAAAATCAATTTTTTTATCACCCCCTACATAACAATAAATCAAAATAACTGATTGAATCTTCCCCCTTCTACCACCTACATGATATCGTCTAACTTCTAAGCTCAATAAATTTTATTTCCTCTCAATTTCCTATTTCTAGGGGGAAAATCCCTCGGTACACAATTTCCCCTTTTTCTTTTTTGTAAAAACGCATTGGAAAAGTCAGCCCCTTCCCTCGACGCGAGACGAAAAGATGATTTACAGCGACAATTAACGAGACGCCCCTCCTACTTCTCTTTGAAAACCAAGGCGAAGAAGGAAATCACAACCAAAGTCGAAACAAACCGGGGGCGGCGCTTGCGCTTCCGAACGGCGGCGTCGCGACGTCCAACGTCGTTACGGCATCATCGTTTCAGTCGACATGTGCGCTCGGTCGGTATCGGTAGCCTAACAGGTTGAGGGGAAAAATTTCCACGTAAAGTTACACGAAGTTTATGATAAAAAGAAAATGTTGGTCACGAACGAAATTTTATTTGGGATCTTGGGCATTGTTATCACTTTTTTAACGACATCTGCCGATTTACTTTTAGGTAAGTTAACCAAAAAAAATTAAAATAAAAGAATGGGATAATTTTTTTTTAATATATCGAAGAAAACTTTTTAAGTAAACATAAATCGCGCTTGGGAAATGTACTGGTAGCGTTTTATTCCTCCGTTTTGTGTCTGGTGGTTTGAAAATCTCGCGTCGCTCGTGAATAATTCGGGGAAAACACGCGAACCTGCCCCCATTTTTCCACGAGGAGGGGGTTTATTAATCGTTTTTGGATGTCGTAAATAAATATGGAATATTCGAAACCCATTTAAATTAGGGGATTTAACCCCGAATTGTATTTATAATTAGAGGATGGGCAGTTAAATCACCACATAATAATCCCCAGTTTTCCTTTTTTTATTTCTCGTGCTGCGTTTCAATTATAGAATCGGTTATCTGTTATAATGGTTAAATTGGTGGGAATTTAATTAATTAACGCCGAGGGATGATATTAACGTATTGTAACCCCCCAAAAAGCGGCGCGTCGCCGCATTTAATTAGCCCCGTTAAATTCTGTTAATAAATCCAGTAGAGTCCTCCCGGTTAATATAGATGGGGTGGGATTTCGTGGGTTTACTATTAACCCTCCGTTTTCCACCACGGGATTAGCATCGTTTTGCACTGTTATTTGCACCGAGATAACAATGAAAATATGCGGGGGGAGCTGTTAGGATTAATCCCGAAGCTTTCATCAAACGGGCCGGAAGAAATTGGAAATCTATCGTTGCTGCGGGGTCCAAGTTAGAAACAAACAATTACCGGGTTTTTTTTTTCGGCGGACGAAAAAATTCCATGAATACCAATTCTGCCCGGAAATAATTCCCCGAAAGCTGCCGTGCAAAGCCCCGGCGCTTGTAATGAAATTCCTGAAGTGTGCTGATGGAAAAATACTCGTCCCCTTCTCAATTCTCCGATGATTCTGATTCTGACAATTTTTTTTAAGAACTTTGATATTTTTCAATCTAATTAATAAAAATTTTGCTATAATTGTGATTTATCTTATTTTATAAAGATAACTCATACTTATCGTAACACACCAACTCATAATCATGGGGGTGTCATCAGACAGGAAATAATAAGATACAAATTGTAAAATAGAACAGCTAGCGAGTGAATAAATTACCACAAGGATGCATGGTATATAAACTATACGAGCTAATTAAAAATTAAAATAGTATTAATGTACATTTCGCACTATAACATTGGATTAGGAAACAATATCGATTTCGAAATGATAAATTCGTGTAGAAAACTAAATTTTATTCTCAACAAAATTTTATTCTCATTTAAAATAATTATTAATAAAATCCATTATAATTCGTATGAATATAAATAACTCTATTAAAAAGTGTATAACGAGAAAATATGAGCTAATTAAAAATTAAATAAATTGTATTAATGTATATTTCGTGCTATAACACAAAGTAGAAGAATAATAACGATTAAATTTAATTTTGATACGAAAATAAAGAATAATATTTTTCGTTATCGGCTTTCGATCTTGAGATAATCGACGTCAAAGTCATATAGGTTACATTTACTCATTATGGATGGAATATAGCATAGAATATAGCAAAACTTTTTATATAAAAGTTGTGTAGTATTTTATTTGATATAATAATACAGTATTTAAATGATTTTGTTTGTGTTGAATTAAAGAATTATGTTTGCATTCCTGCTCATTTGCTTTCTAAAACAAAAATATATGAATTCTGTTTTATCATGGCAAATGCAATACTAAACAAGTTTTGCATAAAAAGCTTCTGTCTAAAAGATAAAGAATATAACTTTATATTTCATACTTAATGTACATCCAAAAAGAAGATTTTTTCTAAATTGTAGAATATTCGAAAAAGCTAAAAGAACAAATTAATAGAGATTGTTTAAAATTAAATTTGCCGTTTTATGGCGAAAATCGCATCAGAATATCTCCATCGGTTCATGAGATGCTAAAAATGTGCCAAATCAAATTACTAATCCCGGCGCCTCCGCCATTATTTAAATTTTAATTATTCCATTGCAACACGACCCCGTTTGTAAATAGTCGTTTTAAATAAATTTTCTACTAAATTCACACTCTTTTATCCTAACAAATAAGATAAATTAACAATAAAGCCCGCAACGTTTAGTAATAACCTTTTTTCTCTATTAAATCGTCAGAAATGCGCCAAAATGATGAATTTGAATTCAATTTGAAGTCGAAATATCAAGAATAAAGTATTTTTCTATACAATTCTTTATGGTTCAAAATTTGCAATTAATGTTAAAACCAAGGCTCCAGAATACACTGTTGGAAATAATTCACGAGCACATCCTGCATATTTTAACGCATCTGTTTAGTTAAATGCGTTCAAAATCTTCTTTTTGTTTTTCTTTTCTGTTTAGTTAGTCTTATATGGTGTTCATCCATAAAGGTCTGTACCTCTCTTAAGATGGAACCCAACCCAACCTAGATTCAGAACTAACACTAGACCTAGGACTAGAAACGACCCCGTTTGTAAATAGTCGTTTTAAATACATTTTCTACTAAATTCATACTCTTTTATCTTAACAAATAAGATAAATTAGCAATAAAGCCCGCAACGTTTAGTAATAACCTTTTTTCTCTATTAAATCGTCAGAAATGCGCCAAAATGATGAATTTGAATTCAATTTGAAGTCGAAATATCAAGAATAAAGTATTTTTCTATACAATTCTTTACGGTTCAAAATTTGCAATTAATGTTAAAAGCAAGACTCGAAAATACACTGTTGGAAATTATTCACGAGCACACCCTGTATATTTTGAACGCATCGACGAAAAATATAATACAAATTGAAAGATCGTGAAGGTCTTATTTTTGAAAGTGAAGAAATGACTGGCATATCAAATGGATATTTGAATATTCTTCTTTCAAATGATGTATAACTCGTTGTTTCAAATTGAAATCAATTTCTCCAAAGAAATGTTAAAGGATTTTTTGACGTTTTAGTGGAATTAAGACTAAAATGATAGAATTTGAAAGATTTTTGTCTTATTTTTGAAAATAAAGAAATGCCTTAGGTATCAAATTAAAGGTTGAACCTTCCTCTTTGAAATGATGTATAACCGGTTGTTTCAATTGGAAGTCGATTCCACCTAAGAATTAAGTTCTGAGCTTAATAAAATCACGAAAAATATAATACAAATTGAAAGATCGTGGAGGTCTTATTTTTGAAAGTGAAGAAATGACTTGCATATCAAATGGAAATTTGAATATTTCTCTTTCAAATGATGTATAACTCGTTGTTTCAAATTGAAATCAATTCCTCCAAAGAAATGTTAAAGGATTTTTTGACGTTTTAGTGGAATTAAGACTAAAATGATAGAATTTAAAAGATTTTTGTCTTATTTTTGAAAATATCGCATCTGTTTAGTTAGATGCGTTCAAAATCTTCTTTTTGTTTTTCTTTTCTGTTTAGTTAATCTTATATGGTGTTCATTCATAAAGGTCTGTACCTCTCTTAAGATGGAACCCAACCCAACCTAGATTCAGAACTAACACTAGACCTAGGACTAGAAACGGCCCCGTTTGTAAATAGCCGTTTTAAATACATTTTCTACTAAATTCATGCTCTTTTATCCTAACAAATAAGATAAATTAACAATCAAGCCCGCAACGTTTAGTAATAACTTTTTTTCTCTATTAAATCGTCAGAAATGCGCCAAAATGATGAATTTGAATTCAATTTGAACTCGAAATATCAAGAATAAAGTATTTTTCTATACAATTCTTTATGGTTCAAAATTTGCAATTAATTTAAAAGCAAGACTCCAGAATACACTGTTGGAAATAATTCACGAGCACACCCTGTATATTTTGAACGCATCTGTTTAATTAGATGCGTTCATAATCTTCTTTTTGTTTTTCTTTTCTGTTTAGTTAGTCTTATATGGTGTTCATTCATAAAGCTCTGTACCTTTCTTAAGATGGAACCCAACCCAACCTAGATTCAGAACTAACAGTAGACCTAGGACTAGAAACGACCCCGTTTGTAAATAGTCGTTTTAAATAAATTTTCTACTAAATTCACACTCTTTTATCCTAACAAATAAGATAAATTAACAATAAAGCCCGCAACGTTTAGTAATAACTTTTTTTCTCTATTAAATCGTCAGAAATGCGCCAAAATGATGAATTTAATTCAATTTGAAGTCGAAATATCAAGAATAAAGTATTTTTCTATACAATTCTTTATGGTTCAAAATTTGTAATTAATGTTAAAAGCAAGACTCCAAAATGCACTGTTGGAAATAATTCACGAGCACACCCTGTATATTTTGAACGCATCTGTTTAGTTAGATGCGTTCAAAATCTTCTTTTTGTTTTTCTTTTCTGTTTAGTTAACCTTATATGGTGTTCATTCATAAAGGTCTGTACTTCTCTTAAGATGGAACCCAACCCAACCTAGATTCAGAACTAACAGTAGACCTAGGACTAGAAATGGCCCCGTTTGTAAATAGTCGTTTTAAATAAATTTTCTACTAAATTCATACTCTTTTATCCTAACAAATAAGATAAATTAACAATAAAGCCCGCAACGTTTAGTAATAACTTTTTTTCTCTATTAAATCGTCAGAAATGCGCCAAAATGTTGAATTTGAATTCAATTTGAAGTCGAAATATCAAGAATAAAGTATTTTTCTACACAATTCTTTATGGTTCAAAATTTGTAATTATTTTAAAAGCAAGACTCCAAAATACACTGTTGGAAATAATTCACGAGCACACCCTGTATATTTTGAACGCATCTGTTTAGTTAGATGCGTTCAAAATCTTCTTTTTGTTTTTCTTTTCTGTTTAGTTAGTCTTATATGGTGTTCATCCATAAAGGTCTGTACCTTTCTTAAGATGGAACCCAACCCAACCTAGATTCAGAACTAACACTAGACATAGGACTAGAAACGGTCCGTTTGTAAATAGTCGTTTTAAATAAATTTTCTACTAAATTCATACTCTTTTATCCTAACAAATAAGATAAATTAACAATAAAGCCCGCAACGTTTAGTAATAACCTTTTTTCTCTATTAAATCGTCAGAAATGCGCCAAAATGATGAATTTGAATTCAATTTGAAGTCGAAATATCAAGAATAAAGTATTTTTCTATAGAATTCTTTACGGTTCAAAATTTGCAATTAATGTTAAAAGCAAGACTCGAAAATACACTGTTGGAAATTATTCACGAGCACACCCTGTATATTTTGAACGCATCGACGAAAAATATGATACAAATTGAAAGATCGTGAAGGTCTTATTTTTGAAAGTGAAGAAATGACTGGCATATCAAATGGATATTTGAATATTCTTCTTTCAAATGATGTATAACTCGTTGTTTCAAATTGAAATCAATTTCTCCAAAGAAATGTTAAAGGATTTTTTGACGTTTTAGTGGAATTAAGACTAAAATGATAGAATTTGAAAGATTTTTGTCTTATTTTTGAAAATAAAGAAATGCCTTAGGTATCAAATTAAAGGTTGAACCTTCCTCTTTGAAATGATGTATAACCGGTTGTTTCAATTGGAAGTCGATTCCACCTAAGAATTAAGTTCTGAGCTTAATAAAATCACGAAAAATATAATACAAATTGAAAGATCGTGGAGGTCTTATTTTTGAAAGTGAAGAAATGACTTGCATATCAAATGGAAATTTGAATATTCCTCTTTCAAATGATGTATAACTCGTTGTTTCAAATTGAAATCAATTCCTCCAAAGAAATGTTAAAGGATTTTTTGACGTTTTAGTGGAATTAAGACTAAAATGATAGAATTTAAAAGATTTTTGTCTTATTTTTGAAAATATCGCATCTGTTTAGTTAGATGCGTTCAAAATCTTCTTTTTGTTTTTCTTTTCTCTTTAGTTAGTCTTATATGGTGTTCATCCATGAAGGTCTGTACCTCTTTTAAGATGGAACCCAACCCAACCTAGATTCAGAACTAACACTAGACCTAGGACTAGAAACGGCCCGTTTGTAAATAGTCGTTTTAAATACATTTTCTACTAAATTCATACTCTTTTATCCTAACAAATAAGATAAATTAACAATAAAGCCCGCAACGTTTAGTAATAACCTTTTTTCTCTATTAAATCGTCAGAAATGCGCCAAAATGATGAATTTGAATTCAATTTGAAGTCGAAATATCAAGAATAAAGTATTTTTCTATACAATTCTTTATGGTTCAAAATTTGTAATTAATGTTGAAAGCAAGACTCGAAAATACACTGTTGGAAATGATTCACGAGCACATTCTGTATATTTTGAACGCATCTGTTTAGTTAGATGCGTTCAAAATCCTCTTTTTGTTTTTCTTTTCTGTTTAGTTAATCTTATATGGTGTTCATTCATAAAGGTCTGTACCTCTCTTAAGATGGAACCCAACCCAACCTAGATTCAGAACTAACACTAGACCTAGGACTAGAAACGGCCCCGTTTGTAAATAGTCGTTTTAAATACATTTTCTACTAAATTCATACTCTTTTCTCCTAACAAATAAGATAAATTAACAATAAAGCCCGCAACGTTTAGTAATAACCTTTTTTCTCTATTAAATCGTCAGAAATGCGCCAAAATGATGAATTTGAATTCAATTTGAAGTCGAAATATCAAGAATAAAGTATTTTTCTACACAATTCTTAGTGGTTCAAAATTTGGAATTAATGTTAAAAGCAAGACTCGAAAATACACTGTTGGAAATGATTCACGAGCACACCCTGTATATTTTGAACGCATCTGTTTAGTTAGATCCGTTCAAAATCATCTTTTTGTTTTTCTTTTCTGTTTAGTTAGCCTTATATGGTGTTCATTTATAAAGGTCTGTACCTCTTTTAAGATGGAACCCAACCCAACCTAGATTCAGAACTAACACTAGACCTAGGACTAGAAACGACCCCGTTTGTAAATAGTCGTTTTAAATAAATTTTCTACTAAATTCATACTCTTTTATCCTAACAAATAAGATAAATTAACAATAAAGCCCGCAACGTTTAGTAATAACTTTTTTCTCTATTAAATCATCAGAAATGCGCCAAAATGATGAATTTAAATTCAATTTGAAGTCGAAATATCAAGAATAAAGTATTTTTCTATACAATTCTTTATGGTTCAAAATTTGCAATTAATGTTAAAAGCAAGACTCGAAAATACACTGTTGGAAATGATTCACGAGCACATTCTGTATATTTTGAACGCATCTGTTTAGTTAGATGCGTTCAAAATCTTCTTTTTGTTTTTCTTTTCTGTTTAGTTAATCTTATATGGTGTTCATTCATAAAGGTCTGTACCTCTCTTAAGATGGAACCCAACCCAACCTAGATTCAGAACTAACACTAGACCTAGGACTAGAAACGGCCCCGTTTGTAAATAGTCGTTTTAAATACATTTTCTACTAAATTCATACTCTTTTCTCCTAACAAATAAGATAAATTAACAATAAAGCCCGCAACGTTTAGTAATAACCTTTTTTCTCTATTAAATCGTCAGAAATGCGCCAAAATGATGAATTTGAATTCAATTTGAAGTCGAAATATCAAGAATAAAGTATTTTTCTACACAATTCTTAGTGGTTCAAAATTTGGAATTAATGTTAAAAGCAAGACTCGAAAATACACTGTTGGAAATGATTCACGAGCACACCCTGTATATTTTGAACGCATCTGTTTAGTTAGATCCGTTCAAAATCATCTTTTTGTTTTTCTTTTCTGTTTAGTTAGCCTTATATGGTGTTCATTTATAAAGGTCTGTACCTCTTTTAAGATGGAACCCAACCCAACCTAGATTCAGAACTAACACTAGACCTAGGACTAGAAACGACCCCGTTTGTAAATAGTCGTTTTAAATAAATTTTCTACTAAATTCATACTCTTTTATCCTAACAAATAAGATAAATTAACAATAAAGCCCGCAACGTTTAGTAATAACTTTTTTCTCTATTAAATCATCAGAAATGCGCCAAAATGATGAATTTAAATTCAATTTGAAGTCGAAATATCAAGAATAAAGTATTTTTCTATACAATTCTTTATGGTTCAAAATTTGCAATTAATGTTAAAAGCAAGACTCGAAAATACACTGTTGGAAATGATTCACGAGCACATTCTGTATATTTTGAACGCATCTGTTTAGTTAGATGCGTTCAAAATCTTCTTTTTGTTTTTCTTTTCTGTTTAGTTAATCTTATATGGTGTTCATTCATAAAGGTCTGTACCTCTCTTAAGATGGAACCCAACCCAACCTAGATTCAGAACTAACACTAGACCTAGGACTAGAAACATTAGGATTTAGCCGTCTTAAGAGAGGTACGGCTAAACCTTAGTTGTGGATCTACTGTTAGTACTAAAGCAACGTTGTAGATCTAGTATTGGTTATACTTTTAGTTCAGGAAGAATTTACAACAATCTAGAACTAAATAAGAATTAAAACTAGAACTAACACTAGACCTAGAACTAGATCTGAAGACGCACGGCTAAACCAGAATTTTCTAGTTCTAAGTCTAGTGTTAGTTCTAGTTTTACTTCTTTACAAGTACACAATAGTTGAGAAAATAGGTTAACAAGATGTTGAAAGGAAATTTAATTTTATTAAATATCTCAAGAACTAATTTATATATCGTTATAAGACAAAAAGATATTGAAACACACTTTAAATATCATTAAATTTTATTGAAAATTATATCATAATTCTTGCAATTTCCGTTCGTATAATTTTATAAATATAACCTTATTATAGTTTAGTTATTGAGATTAGATTTATTTTTAAATAATCGTGCCTCAAGAACTACTTGAGATAACATTATGCGTTAAAAAGATGTTGAACAGAAATTTAATTAGTATTCAATTTTATTAAAAATTATCCTTTAATTCCAACAAACTTCGTTGTTCTGATATTTTTAGTATAACCTCGTTCAAATAACGTGGTTATTGAGATCAACTTAATATTTATATACACATACATACCTCAAGAACTAACTGAGATATCGTTATGAAAAAAAAAAATATTTAAACGTAATTTAATCAGCATTAAAGTTCATTAAAAATTAGTTTAAATTTTCCGAGAAGTAATCCCTCTGTGAGTGTCTCAATTCGTTTTGATAGACATCAAGTTTTCTCTTTAGATATCAAGATTTAAACTCAACCCAACTTTGTGGCATTTTATAAAATTAAAAATTTCCTCAATCATTTTTAAAAAATCGTAAAAAATCGAATTCTTAAGATATCTTAACGAAACAGTTTTCCGAAAATATCAACTTTTGAATTTAACCTAAATTTATAACATTTCATAAAATTAAATAATTCCTTAATAATTTTTGAAACATTTTATTGGAAAAAGAGACTTTATTTATATGATTGACTATAAAATTAATTCTAGAGGTTAATTAATTAAGGACAAGATTTCCATAACGATTTAAGATGATGTTTGAAGCTTAATATCTCAAAAGCTAACAAATACTTTGAAAATCTGTTTCTTTCATTGAAAATTTTATAATTTATTTGATAAATGATTTAATGAATGTGGGATTTATTATAATTTTTTTGAAAATAGCTAAAAATAGTTACTTAACCTTTGAAAGTTTAAAAAAGCTTAAAAGTCTTTGAAAATCTGTTGCTTTCAGTGAAAAACTTATCATTTATATAATGAATGATAAAAAGTTCAAAATTGTTCAATGATCGTACGATTTATTGTGATTTTTTTTGCAAATAGTTGTTTAACATGAATAACGATGTTCCAAGTTACTTTGAACTAATCCTAAATTTATGGCATTTTATAAAATTAACAGTTCTTTTGCAATTATTAACTTGTTAAACGTTTTTTATACGAATTATGTAAAAAATCAGAATTAATTATAACATCAAAAATTCCGAATTATGAGTCATGTGATATTTTTCTCATGTTTTATGGGGCGTAATATAAGAAAGATTGGAAACCACCGTGCGTTTAAAGACTATTACCCGTGCCAGATGTCGAGGCCCCTCACAGTCTTTTTATACGAATTATGTAAAAAATCAGAATTAAGTGTAACAAAACCAAAAATTCCGAATTATGGGTCATGTGATTTTTTTCTCATGTTTTATGGGGTGTAATATAAGAAAGATTGGAAACCACCGTGCGTTTAAAGACTATTACCCGTGCCAGATGTCAAGGCCCCCCACATTTGAGATCGATATCTTCGAAATCCCTCGATGAAAAAATTGCGGTAAACCTTATTATAATCAGTAAACATTTCTCTCACAGTTTAATTTGTAAATGTTTGGATCTTTTTTCTTTTATCGCAGGTTAATTGAAAAAAGTACCAAATTTTTGGGAGTGACGACAATTTTGTCTACTTTGTTTTATTTTGGTTAAATAAAATAAAATATACATTAAGAATTCAAATTTGGATTGTATTCGTCAAATAGTTTTTGAGAAAAAAAATCGTAAATTAAACAAAGTTGATGCCACTCTCAAAATCGGGTACTTTGTTCAATTAACTCGCGATAGAAGAAACACCGCGGATTCGAAAATTTCCAAATTAAGCTATGATACACAGAAATGTTCATTGATTACAATAAACGTTAATGTAATTTTTTTCATCGAGCGATTTCGAAGATATCGATCTTTAAAGTGATGGGCCTTGACTTTTGGCACCGATAATAGTGTTAGTTTTAGTTTTAGGTCGATGTAACTATACAACAATCTAAGACTGAATAATAATAAGATACTAAGCCAAAAATTAACACTGGATTTTGAACTAAAATCATTTGGGTTTAGCCATACATCTCTTAAGATTGAATTCAATCTAACCCAACCTAGCTTTTGAATTAGTTAAGTTAATTCTAATGTTTCTAGTTCCAAGTGTAGTGATAGTATTAAAGGTAGTATTAAAGTAAGTTGAAAGGTTTAATATTAGTATTTTTAGCTTCAGAAAAGTTTATAACAATCTAGAGCTAAATAAGAATTAAAACTAGAATTAACATTAAACCTAGTACTAGAAAGATTTAAGTTTATCCGTTCGTCTTCAGAATTTAGAGCTAGAATCTAGAGCTAAATAAGAATTAAAACTAGAACTAACACTAGACCTAGTACTAGAAAGTTTCGATTTAGCCGTGCGTCTTAAGACGCACGGCTAAATCTAAATTTTTCTAGTACTAGGTCTAGTGTTAGTTCTAGTTTTAATTTTATACAAGTATACAACAATTCAAAACTGAAAAACAACCAAAAATAGAGCCAACCCTAACGTAAAAGATAGCACTAGACCTAGAACGAAAACGTTTAGGTTTAATCGTAGCTGTCTTAAGACAGAACTCAACACAGCCTAACTTCAGAACTAAGTCTTAGCCATCTTAAGATACATATGACTAAACCCTAATGTTTCTAGTGCCAGGACTACTGTTAGTACTAAAGTTAGGTTGTATGTTTAGTATTAGTTATACCAATGATTCCCAAACTTTAGGAGCGACTTTAAAAAAGAAAGTTTTCGAATTTTTCAAGAAATTTGACAATTTACAAACAAAATAGGATGTATTTTTCGCGAAAACAAATTCTGTTTATTTAGAAAGCCACAAAGCCGAAAAAATTCCTCTAGGTTAGACACACACGTTCAGATTATACAAGGTGTGCTCGTGAATTATTTCCAACAGTGTATATAGTTACAAATTTCTTATGGTTATTTCAAAATTTGTTTTATTTAACATTTTTTTTTGTGTCGATTTCACAAAAACAATTACTTTTAGTTTAACTTTTGGAAAAGAAACTTTATTTATTTGATTGACTATAATATTAATTTTAGAAATTAATTAATTAAGGACAAGATTTCCATAACGATTTAAAATGATGTTTGAAACTTAATATCTCAAAAGCTAAGAGATATTTTGAAAATCTGTTTCTTTCATTGAAAATCTTATAATTTATTTGATAAATGATGTGAAGCTAAATATGATTTAATGAATGTAGGATTTATTTTTTTTAACTTAATATCTCAAAAACAAAAAAAAAAGATTTTAAAGTCTGTTGCTTTCAGTAAAAAGCTTATAATTTGTACAATCAATGATAAAAAGTTCAAAATGATTTAATGAATGTACGATTTATTGTGATTTTTTTGCAAATAGTTGCTTAATGTAAATAACGATGTTCAAATTACCTTGAACTAATCCTAAATTTTTGGCATTTTATAAAATTAACTGGTCTTGCAATTTTTAATTTGTTAAAAGTTTTTTATGCGAATTATGTAAAAAATCAGAATTAAGTGTAACAACATAAAAAATTCCGAATTATGGGTCATGTGACTTTTTTCTTTAGTTTTATGTGGCGTAATATAAGAAAGGTTGTGAAACGCTGATTTAGAGCTACATTAGAATCAACACTAGAACTAACATCAAATCTAGAATTAAAAAGATTCAGGTTTAGTCGTGCGTTTAAAGACTATTATCCCTGGCCCCTCACATTTAAGATCGATATCTTCGAAATCTCTCGATGAAAAAATTGCGGTAAACCTTATTATAATCAGTAAACATTTTTGAGTATCACAGTTTAATTTGTAAATGTTCGCATCTGCGGTTTTTCAGGTTAATTGAAAAAAGTACCTGATTTTTGGGAGTGGCGAGAATTTTGTCTACTTTGCTTTATTTTGGTAAAAATCGCATTGAAATCGCGATTTTCCACGAAACTGTATGAGACATAGTTAAAATAAAATATGTCCCACATTAAGAACACATTGGGTTACCACCAATTCAAATTTGAATTATATTAGTCAAATAGATTTTGAGAAAAAATCGTAAATTAGACAAAGTTAATTAACTCGCGATAGAAGAAAAACCTCGGATCCGAAAATTTCCAAATTAAAATATGATGCACAGAAATGTTCATTGGTTACAATGAACTTTAACGCAATTTTTTTCATCGAGCGATTTCGAAGATATCGATCTCTAAAGTGAGGGGCCTTGACTTTTGGCACCGATAATAGTGTTAGTTTTAGTTTTAGGTCGATGTAACTATACAACAATATAAGACTGAATAATAACAAGATACTTAACCTAAAATTAACACTGGATTTTGAACTAAAATCATTTGGGTTTAGCCATATGTCTCTTAAGATTGAATTCAATTTAACCCAACCTAGCTTTTGAAATAGTCATTACACTTGGAACTGGAAACATTAGAATTAATGTTTCTAATTCTAGGTGTAATGATAGTATTAAAGTAAGTTGAAAGGTTTAATATTAGTATTTTTAGCTCCAGAAAAGTTTATAACAATCTAGAGCTAAATAAGAATTAAAACTAGAATTAACATTAAACCTAGTACTAGAAAGATTTAAGTTTATCCGTTCGTCTTCAGAATTTAGAGCTAGAATCTAGAACTAAATAAGAATTAAAACTAGAACTAACACTAGACCTAGTACTAAAAAGTTTCGATTAATAAAATGATTTTTGTGACTCATTTTAAACAAATCTCATTCATACCAAATCTTTTTATCAAATTTAGTTTTGACTTATTCACTATTTAATCAAAAATCATCGTTTACTTTGAGATTTTAGGGATTTATGCTTTCCCCCTAGGAAATAAAAAATAAATACGGTTAAAATGATAAATAAAATGGATTTTGGGACTCATTTTAAATAAATTTCATTCATACCAAATCTTTTTATCAAATTTATTTTTAACTTATTCACAATTTAATCAAAAATCATCGTTCAGTTTGAGATTTTAGGGAGTTATGCTTTCCCCCTAGGAAATAAAAAATAAATACGGTTAAAATGATAAATAAAATGGATTTTGGGACTCATTTTAAACAAATTTCATTCAAACCAAATCTTTTTATCAAATTTAGTTTTGACTTATTCACTATTTAATCTAAAAACATCGATCATTTTGAAATTTAGGGGATTTATGCCTTCTATCTAAGAAATAAAAATAACTACGATTAAAACGATTAATAAAATGATTTTTGTGACTCATTTTAAACAAATCTCATTCATACCAAATCTTTTTATCAAATTTAGTTTTGACTTATTCACTATTTAATCAAAAAACATCGATCATTTTAAAATTTAGGGGATTTATGCTTTCTATCTAAGAAATAAAAATAACTACGGTTAAAATGATTAATAAAATGAATTTTGGGACTCATTTTAAATAAAATTCATTATACCAAATCTTTCTATCAAATTTATTTTTGACTTATTCACAATTTAATCAAAAATCATCGTTCACTTTGAGATTTTAGGGATTTATGCTTTCCCCATAGGAAATAAAAATAAATACGGTTAAAATGCTAAATAAAATGGGTTTTGGGGCTCATTTTAAACAAATTTCTCTTATCCGTGTCCTTATATCAGATTTAATTTTTCATTTATTTTCAATTTTATCAAAAATCATCCCTCATTTTAAGATTTTTGGGATTTATGCTTTCAACCGAGGAAATAAAAATAACTAGGATTAAGACAATTAATAAAATGATTTTTGGGACTCATTTTTGGGGAAGAAGTCTTCAGACGCACGGCTAAATCTAAATCTTTCTAGTACTAGGTCTAGTGTTAGTTCTAGTTTTAATTTGATACAAGTATACAACAATCCAAGACTGAATAACAACTAAAAATAGAGCCAACCCTAACGTTAGAGATAGCAGTAGACCTAGAACGAAAACGTTTAGGTTTAATCGTAGCTGTCTTAAGACGCAACTCAACCCAACCCAACACAGCCTAACTTCAGAACTAACTCTTAGCTGTCTTAAGATACATACGGCTAAACCCTAATGTTTCTAGTGCCAGGTTTACTGTTAGTACTAAAGTTAGGTTGTATGTTTAGTATGAGTTATACCAATGATTCCCAAACTTTAGGAGCGACTTTAAAAAAGAAAGTTGTCGATTTTTTCAAGAAATTTGACAATTTATTTAGAAAGCCACAAAGCCGAAAAGATTCCTCTACGTTCAGATTATACAAGGTGTGCTCGTCAATTATTTCCAACAGTGTATATAGTTACAAATTTCTTATGGTTATTTCAAAATTTGTTTTATATTTATGTTAAGTTAATGCAAATTTGGAAAACAGAATTATTTCAAAATCGAATTTAATAACGTTAATATTAAACGGTAAAAAAGGAATTTTAAAATTTCTTCAGACGCACGGCTTAATCTAAATCTTTCTAGTACTAGGTCTAGTGTTAGTTCTAGTTTTAATTTGATACAAGTATACAACAATTCAAGACTGAATAACAACTAAAAATAGAGCCAACCCTAACGTTAGAGATAGCACTAGACCTAGAACGAAAACGTTTAGGTTTAATCGTAGCTGTCTTAAGACGGAACTCAACCCAACCCAACACAGCCTAACTTCAGAACTAACTCTTAGCCGTCTTAAGATACATACGGCTAAACCCTAATGTTTCTAGTGCCAGGTTTACTGTTAGTACTAAAGTTAGGTTGTATGTTTAGTATGAGTTATACCAATGATTCCCAAACTTTAGGAGCGACTTTAAAAAAGAAAGTTGTCGATTTTTTCAAGAAATTTGACAATTTATTTAGAAAGCCACAAAGCCGAAAAGATTCCTCTACGTTCAGATTATACAAGGTGTGCTCGTCAATTATTTCCAACAGTGTATATAGTTACAAATTTCTTATGGTTATTTCAAAATTTGTTTTATATTTATGTTAAGTTAATGCAAATTTGGAAAACAGAATTATTTCAAAATCGAATTTAATAACGTTAATATTAAACGGTAAAAAAGGAATTTTAAAATTTCTTCAGACGCACGGCTTAATCTAAATCTTTCTAGTACTAGGTCTAGTGTTAGTTCTAGTTTTAATTTGATACAAGTATACAACAATTCAAGACTGAATAACAACTAAAAATAGAGCCAACCCTAACGTTAGAGATAGCACTAGACCTAGAACGAAAACGTTTAGGTTTAATCGTAGCTGTCTTAAGACGGAACTCAACCCAACCCAACACAGCCTAACTTCAGAACTAACTCTTAGCCGTCTTAAGATACATACGGCTAAACCCTAATGTTTCTAGTGCCATGTCTACTGTTAGTACTAAAGTTAGGTTGTATGTTTAGTATGAGTTATACCAATGATTCCCAAACTTTAGGAGCGACTTTAAAAATGAAAGTTTTCGAATTTTTCAAGAAATTTGATAATTTATTTAGAAAGCCACAAAGCCGAAAAGATTCCTCTACGTTCAGATTATACAAGGTGTGCTCGTCAATTATTTCCAACAGTGTATATAGTTACAAATTTCTTATGGTTATTTCAAAATTTTTTTTATATTTATGTTAGGTTAAAGCAAATTTGGAAAACATAATTATTTCAAAATCGAATTTAATAACGTTAATATTAAACGGTAAAAAAGGAATTTCATGAAAGTTTAAAAATCAATTTGAAATTGTTGATTGAACGCTTTTGCGGTGGATTTAATAGTCGATATATAGGTTGGGAAGGGCAAAGTGGTATAAATTCGAAGTCGAACCAATTCGAAATTGGCAGCAGTAGGAGCAACAACAGTAGGTTGCGTCACATTGCGACGTCCGCGTTATTAAAAGCGAACCCGTATCGAGGGCGATAAAACGCCGATATGAACCCCGTCGGTTTGCTGCATATATCGAAAAGAGGGTCCCTCGGACGCACGACTCTCGTTTTGCTTGTATCGCGTTTTGTTCACCCTCGAGCCCCGATTTTATTTTTTTTTCTTTTTTCCATTTTTTTCCAGTTTTCCCCTCGTCTTTTCATTTTGAGTGTCAACCGATATTGTAATATTCGCTTCGAAAGGCGCAATATTGTAAATTTCGCGAAGTCTTGACGTCTTTAAAAAAATCTTGTCTATAATAAATAAATAAGTAAAACTAAAAGTTGATAAATGTGTGTATAGATGAGAAATCAATAGTAATTTCGTCGTACCTCGGAGGAGCCGGATTTGACGACGGAGCAGTTGCGAAGCACGTAGTTGCTTTATGACACCTGTTAGCTGCGAAAGAACGTTCGCCGAGCGGCAATCTACACTTTTACAGCACTTGCAGGGCATATACATCGAGTTGCCGGGAGATTTTTACGTCTTCTTGCTCGCTCCGTAGGGGGAAGCAAAACGTTCCACGCGAAAGCATTTTTCTTTTACCAGTTTCCCCCTTTCGCCCACCCCTCCACCCTTAACCGTTTTTAGTTCTCTTTATATTGTCTCTTAAACACGCTTCATAAACATTTGATTTCTTGATTTCTTGAACGTTCATTTTTCTTAATTTTTATTATTAATAAAACTTCTTTGTAGGAATTTTGAATAAAGCCAATTCAAACTTGATAGAATCTCAGATGCGCTCGTTGAATATATTCCATGGAATATCAAGGTACGGCATTTGGGTACAAATTTGAAAGCGAAATGAACGCGGAGTGTTTGGGGGCAATTGGAGTCGGACGAAATTTTCCTCCAATTCGACTCTATGACAATCGAAACTGCTTCATCTAGCTGCTTCATATGAATACACCCCGGATTCGAGAGGGAAATATCTACGTGGTGATATCAACATTTTTATTGGAAGTAATATTGCGTAATGAATATTTATTGTTAAGTGGGCGATTTAAATTTAAGGGAGTACTTTTCGTTCGATATTTGTAATCTCCAATTACCAATATTGAAATTACGATCCAGATGGTAGACGTTTTTGCCTCAATTTCCTCTTTGGACTTATCCTCGAACAAGTTAATCCCGTCCTCAAACCGTCAATTGCCCTAACTAATGGCCGATCTTTTTCTCGCTATCGAAGAGAAATTTCCAAATTGAATTAAACTCAAGCCCCCCCGCAAGACTAACCGCCGAGGGTAATTAACGTTCGGTTCGCAAATTGTATTAATTAAGCCAAAGAGTTTCTTTTTTTACACTCAATTTTCCCTTTTTTATTTTTTTTTGGGTGTCTTCCGACGCTGGCTGCCAGATTGCACACACTCCGCTAATTAAATTTCGGGTTGGTGGATTGGGTGGGAAAAGAGAAAAGCGTAGGGAGACGAGGATCCTTTACGCCTTTGTGTTTTCAAAAGGGTTTCAATGAGAGCCGACCGTTTTCAACGTAGCCACCGCGCAATTAGGCGAGTAATTGAAGAATAATACACCGAAGGAGCGACTTTAGGCACGATGCTATTGATGATAACGTTTTTAATGACGAGCTGTCGATTTTGATGAAGCCGTTAAAAGGCTTATTGATCCCCAAGCTGGCATAATACCCCACTAATGGACAGACCCAAAGTTTCGTGATTGAGTTAACTAACCCATATTCCCACCTAACAGTTGTATTAATGGTATATATATTGAGCGAGAGAGAAAGAAATTTTAGGTTACGAACAAAGAAAATTTCATTTCCTCTTGACAGCAACTAAATAAAGTCAAGCCAAGACGAGCCAAGTCAACTCAACTCAGCTCAATTCAACACAAGTCAGAAAAGATAAGTGAAATGGATAAAGATATTGAAATTTTTTCGTCTAAATAAACAGAACGCTCCCCGGAACGTATTTTCTTTCGATATAATGGATTATACACGCCCAACTTGGCCTCCCTCGGATATATCCCATTATTCCGCTTTTCAATATTCAATTTTTCAATATGAGAAGAGACGAGATCTGGCGACGTCTAATATCGTCCCCGGTGGCCGAAGCGAATATTGTCCGTTTGATGTTTAAGAGTCGGTTCCGAGGATGGAATGGGAACCAAAGGGCGTTAAAACGTGATGCGAAGTCCGGTTTTCCGAACTGACCCCTGAAGGTCTATTAAAACCCTTTGTACGACAAAGAGCGTTTGAATTTCGAACTGCGAAACATCGGGTTAACGACCATCACCTACGCGAAATTTGAAGCTGAAGGCAAAAATTCGAAAACCTCCTTTGAATGTTTCGTTTCACAGAGAATGTGAGTGGTTTGAAAAAGAAATAAATGATAAAATAAGAATTAGTTGAATCAATTTAACACCATCCACCGACTTTTTACGATTTGGGTTGGGTTGGTTTAGGTTACCTTTGATTGATTTGGTTGGGTTGAGTTTAATTTGGAATAATTTATCTTTGCTGTAGAATTATATTCAAATTACAACTATAATCGATTCAATCACTAATTTTATGCGGAAAATATAGAATTTTCGCATTACTCTTCGTTCATGACAATAACGTCCTTTCAATCTTTCCATTTCAAGGTTTAGTGTTATTTCTAGTTTTATTTTAACTGAGATATACAGGGTTGCCAAATTAGTTTGCAAAGTACTCTATTTCAGAAACTATTTATTCTAGAGGATTTAGTTAAAAAAATTGAACTGAAGTAAAACTGGAACTAATACTAGACATAGAACTAGAATCATCTGGGTCTCGCCATCTTGAGAGATGTACAGCTAAACTTGAATAATAATAATAATTTATTAGTCTCAGTGCCACATAACTGTAGATGGAGATAAGTCATACAATACATTATTACACATAACAAAATACACAAAGAAAAAAAAAAAAAGAAAAAAGCTAAATACATCTTTATGCCTATGGTAAGTCCGTGACCCCACAAAGATACTCCCTTAAACTATAAAAAACATTCTCGATCAAGTACGCCTTAACTTTATTTTTGAATGCACGAGGAGCGGTGATGCTTTTTATTGAGACAGGTAACTTATTATATAGTTTTACAAAATCGTATTGCGGACTTTTCTCAAAAAATGCTGTTTTGTGTCGCAACAACGGCAAATCAACACGTCTCGTCTCATACTGGCTAACAGAGCCCAAAAATCTTTCACGATTTCCGTTGACAAACACCACAGCTTTGAGAATATAGATACAAGGGAAGGTAAGAATACTATTATTTCTAACAACTTCCTTGCAGGATTCACCACATTGTAATTGAAAAATTAATCTGATTATTCGTTTCTGAGTCACAAATACACGCCGCCACTGAGAAATTCTGCCCCACAAAAGAATATTGTATGAAATATGTAAGTAGCAAAGCGCGTAATATGCGTCCAGGAGTGACGTCCTGTCCAACGAATATTTGAGCTTGAGCCACGCAAAATACGACGAATTTAATCTTTTACATACGTTATTTATATGTGGTCCAAAACTCATTTCGGTATCAATGCTCAAGCCCAAAAAGTTGGCTTCCTTCTGTAAAGGAATCCCAGCAAGATGTTCTATGGAAAGCGGTCGCCGAACATGAAAATTTACGCAGACAGTTTTTTGTACATTCAAGATTATTCTGTTTCGGGTGCACCAATCCATAAAACGCTCTACAGTGCTACCAACCAACCTATCAAGCTCACTCCGATCACGAGGAACAATAGCGATAGAGGTGTCATCCGCATACATCACCACATGAACATTCTCGAAAAAACTTGGTAAATCATTTACAAAAATTAAGAACAGTAAGGGACCCAGTATGGAACCCTGAGGTACGCCAAGATTTACAGGTGAGTCCTCCGAGGTTATTCCCGATAGAACCACTCTCAAACTACGACTTGTAACGAAAGAAGTTAACCATTTAAGCAGACTTCCACGAATACCCACATTGTATAACTTTTCCTTGATGAAGTGTGGAGGCAACGAATCGAAAGCTCGGGAAAGGTCAAAAAAAAGACCAACCACATAATTACCTTTGTCAAGGTGTTCATAGACATATGAAAAGAAATCGACAGTAGCGGTCTCAGTTGATAAGCCCCTTCGAAATCCGTGCTGCGATCGACACATTACTCGAAATGCATCAAAAAAACTCAACAATCTCCGCTTAACAACGCTTTCGAATATTTTTGAAAACACGCTACAAATAGAAATAGGCCTGTAGTTCTCAATACTATGCGCATCACCCTTTTTGAAAACAGGCGAATGTTTCTAGTTCTAGAAGAACCTACTAGTGTTAGTTCTACGTCATCTTGTTTTTTTGTTAACTGGCTCCCATTATCCTCTTGTTATTTTAATTCTTCTGCCTTCATTTACTACCTCTCTAACCAACAAGTACTCTAAAATTACGTTTATCAAGCCTTTCGTTAAGCCCATTTTCATCACTTCTTCTACAATTCCGCTTTAGGTTACCGCTCCAAATACGATTCTTAGGTTTATGATAATCAATAAGCACTTCTTCTTTCTCGACCGGTTAAGTTTCTCTTTTTGTTCCGCACATTCCAAAACTTCCTCTATAGTGTTTACCGTGAATTTGCCTTTTGTAAATCCATATTGGTGTGCTGAGATTCCGTCACCTTTTTCTAATTCCTCCAACAATCTTGTCTTAATAATGCTCTCATATAGCTTACCAAGACAGTTTAATAGCCACAATGGTCTAAACTTCTTCTTTTTTGAATCGCCCTTCTCGTTCAAAACGAGTGTACTTTCTTCCCAAATTTTGCGAAATCTGTTCCCCATCAGCAGTTTATTGTACATCTTGGTCATTTCTTTGGTTTCGATTTTAACCACATCTTTCATAATTTTGAGCGTTATATCATCTGGGCCAGGTGCAATCGTTTTAACTTAATCCTCCGTGACCTCCTTATCTATTTCCCTCTGGAAACAGTTCCCTGATTACCTCTACTAACCTTTCTTCCTCCAGGAGTATGGATGAACCCAACCCAACCCAATCCAACAATTCTTTTTATTTAAACTGAAGGAAAAAGCTCTTACAGCCATCCTGGCTCCGCACCAACGTGAGAGGCTTTCACCCTCTAAAAAACCACCTATAGATGTCTGCCGACATGCCGGAATACTTGTACGCGTTTCATACTTCAGCAGAAAGTTTCTGTACCTCTGTTCCCCGATTTCCTCCTTCCTCCTTTCCTTCTCCAACGCCCATCTCCTCAGTCCGTTCAAAACCTTCTCTTCAGCCGTACTCGCGTAGGTGAAATATAAAACCAATTAATTTTTGAAGTATATTACTTATTATGTAACCAGCGTGTTATCTTTATTCGCCCTTGGATATCATTTACCTGCCCACTCCTCCGCTGTCTCCTTTCCAACCAATCCAAGTCTGGGGGTGCAGCCACCCTCCTCCCGTTAAAATATATACGTTACATCGTCATTTTTTCAAACAATTTCCAAATAGAGACTAATTTTGCAACATATCGCATTCTGTTGCTGTAATAAAGAGCTCGTTGTGACGATGTTATAGTAGCTGGTAGTGGAGCATTATTTGCTTTCAAAATTATTTTCGCAAAATGCCAAAAAAAATTACAAAATACTAACAAATTTGGTACACTGGGGCATAACACAACCTAATCATCTTCATTTTTGTGAAATATATAACTGCCACAAATGAATCAACGCATTTGACTAGATTTTATACAAAGGTATTGAACATGTATAGACAGTCAGAAACGACGTCTAATTCTGATGAGCAAAATAAATAACAATGAGGTCTCTCATACCCCATAACACTAAGGAAGGGCTAAAACCTCTTGAGATGAATCCGGAATCGCAAAATTGATTTCAGTTCTCTAGATCAAGAACTACAGATATTCAGATTTAGCCGTACATTTCTCAAGACGGCTAAACCCAAATGATTCTAGTTCTAGGTCTAGTTTTAATTCTAGTTTTGCATCAATTCAAATAAACAGGATTGGGTTGGGTTGGTTTAGGTTACCTTTGATTGATTTGGTTGGGTTGAGTTTAATTTGGAATAATTTATCTTTGCTGCAGAATTATATTCAAACTACAACTATAATCGATTCAATCACTAATTTTATGTGGAGAATTTTCGCATTACTCTTCGTTCATGACAATAACGTCCTTTCAATCTTTCCATTTCAAGGTTTAGTATTAGTTCTAGTTTTATTTTAACTGAGATATACAGGGTTGCCAAATTAGTTTGCAAAGTACTCTATTTCAGAAACTATTTATTCTAGAGGATTTAGTTAAAAAATTTGAACTGAAGTAAAACTAGAACTAATACTAGACATAGAACTAGAATCATCTGGGTCTCACCGTCTTGAGAGATGTACAGCTAAACTTGAATGTTTCTAGTTCTAGAAGAACCTACTAGTGTTAGTTCTACGTCATCTTGTTTTTTTGTTAACTGGCTCCCATTATCCTCTTGTTATTTTAATTCTTCTGCCTTCATCTACTACCTCTCTAACCAACAAGTACTCTAAAATTACGTTTATCAAGCCTTTCGTTAAGCCCATTTTCATCACTTCTTCTACAATTCCGTTTTAGGTTACCGCTCCAAATGAGATTCTTAGGTTTATGATAATCAATAAGCACTTCTTCTTTCTCGACCGGTTAAGTTTCTCTTTTTGTTCCGCACATTCCAAAACTTCCTCTATAGTGTTTACCGTGAATTTGCCTTTTGTAAATCCATATTGGTGTGCTGAGATTCCGTCACCTTTTTCTAGTTCCTCCAACAATCTTGTCTTAATAATGCTCTCATATAGCTTACCAAGACAGTTTAACAGCCACAATGGTCTAAACTTCTTTTTTTTTGATCGCCCTTCTCGTTCAAAACGAGTGTACCTTCTTCCCAAATTTTGGGAAATCTGTTCCCCATCAGCAGTTTATTGTACATCTTGGTCATTTCTTTGGTTTCGATTTTAACCACATCTTTCATAATTTTGAGCGTTATATCATCTGGGCCAGCTGCAATCGTTTTAACTTCCTCCTCCGTGACCTCCTTATCTATTTTCGCCAGTTTTTCCACCTTCTCCATACTATCATTTCCCTCTGGAAACAGTTCCCTGATTACCTCTACTAACCTTTCTTCCTCCAGGAGTATGGAGAAACCCAATCCAACAATTCTTTTTATTTAAACAGAAGGAAAAAGCTCTTACAGCCATCCTGGCTCCGCACCAACGTGAGAGGTGAAAAAAAAACCTCCTATAGATGTCTGCCGACATGCCGGAATACTTGTACGCGTTTCAAACTTCAGCAGAAAGTTTCTGTACCTCTGTTCCCCGATTTCCTCCTTCCTCCTTTCCGTCTCCAACGCCCATCTCCTCAGTCCGTCCAAAACCTTCTCTTCAGCCGTACTCGCGTAGGTGGAAATATAAAATCAATTAATTTTTGAAGTATATTACTTATTATGTAACCAGCATATTATCTTCATTCGCCCTTGGATATCATTTACCTGCCCCCTCCTCCGCTGTCTCCTTTCCAACCAATCCAAGTCTGGGGGTGCAGCCACCCTCCTCCCGTTAAAATATACACGTTACATCGTCATTTTTTCAAACAGTTTCCAAATGGAGACTAATTTTGCAACATATCGCGTTCTGTTGCTGTAATAAATTCCGGAGCTCGTTGTGACGATGTTGTAGTAGCTGGTAGTGCAGCATTATTTGCCTTCAAAATTATTTTCGCAAAATGCCAAAAAAAATTACAAAATACTAACAAATTTGGTACACTGGGGCATAACACAACCTAATCATCTTCATTTTTGTGAAATATATAACTGCCACAAATGAATCAACGCATTTGACTAGATTTTATACAAAGGTATTGAACATGTATAGACAGTCAGAAACGACGTCTAATTCTGATGAGCAAAATGAATAACAATGAGGTCTCTCATACCCCATAACACTAAGGAAGGGCTAAAACCTCTTGAGATGAATCCGGAATCGCAAAATTGATTTCAGTTCTCTAGATCAAGAACTACAGATATTCAGATTTAGCCGTACATTTCTCAAGACGGCTAAACCCAAATGATTTTAGTTCTAGGTCTAGTTTTAATTCTAGTTTTGCATCAATTCAAATAAACAGGATTGGGTTGGGTTGGTTTAGGTTACCTTTGATTGATTTGGTTGGGTTGAGTTTAATTTGGAATAATTTATCTTTGCTGTAGAATTATATTCAAACTACAACTATAATCGATTCAATCACTAATTTTATGTGGAAAATATAGAATTTTCGCATTACTCTTCGTTCATGGCAATAACGTCCTTTCAATCTTTCCATTTCAAGGTTTAGTGTTAGTTCTAGTTTTATTTTAACTGAGATATACAGGGTTGCCAAATTAGTTTGCAAAGTACTCTATTTCAGAAACTATTTATTCTAGAGGATTTAGTTAAAAAATTTGAACTGAAGTAAAACTAGAACTAATACTAGACATAGAACTAGAATCATCTGGGTCTCGCCGTCTTGAGAGATCTACAGCTAAACTTGAATGTTTCTAGTTCTAGAAGAACCTATTAGTGTTAGTTCTACGTCATCTTGTTTTTTTGTTAACTGGCTCCCATTATCCTCTTGTTATTTTAACTCTTCTGCCTTCATCTACTACCTCTCCAACCAACAAGTACTCTAAAATTACGTTTATCAAGCCTTTCGTTAAGCCCATTTTCATCACTTCTTCTACAATTCCGCTTTAGATTACCGCTCCAAATGCGATTCTTAGGTTTATTATAATCAATAAGCACTTCTTCTTTCTCGACCGGTTAAGTTTCTCTTTTTGTTCCGCACATTCCAAAACTTCCTCTATAGTGTTTACCGTGAATTTTCCTTTTGTAAATCCATATTGGTGTGCTGAGATTCCGTCACCTTTCTCTAGTTCCTCCAACAATCTTGTCTTAATAATGCTCTCATATAGCTTACCAAGACAGTTTAACAGCCACAATGGTCTAAACCTTCTTCCCAAATTTTGGGAAATCTGTTCCCCATCAGCAGTTTATTGTACATCTTGGTCATTTCTTTGGTTTCGATTTTAACCACATCTTTCATAATTTTGAGCGTTATATCATCTGGGCCAGGTGCAATCGTTTTAACTTCCTCCTCCGTGACCTCCTTATCTATTTTCGCCAGTTTTTCCACCTTCTCCCTACTATCATTTCCCTCTGGAAACAGTTCCCTGATTACCTCTACTAACCTTTCTTCCTCCAGGAGTATGGAGAAACCCAACCCAACCCAATCCAACAATTCTTTTTATTTAAACAGAAGGAAAAAGGCTCCGCACCAACGTGAGGGGCTTTCACCCTCTAAAAAACCTCCTATGTCTTCAACTTCAGAAGCAGAAAGTTTCTGTACCTCTGTTCCCCGATTTCCTCCTTCCTCCTTTCCGTCTCCAACGCCCATCTTCTCAGTGCGTCCAAAACCTTCTCTTCAGCCGTACTCGCGTAGGTGAAATATAAAACCAATTAATTTTTGAAGTATATTACTTATTATGTAACCAGCATGTTATCTTCATTCGCCCTTGGATATCATTTACCTGCCCCCTCCTCCGCTGTCTCCTTTCCAACCAATCCAAGTCTGGGGGTGCAGCCACCCTCCTCCCGTTAAAATATATACGTTACATCGTCATTTTTTCAAACAATTTCCAAATGGAGACTAATTTTGCAACATATCGCATTGAGTTGCTGTAATAAATTCCGGAGCTCGTTGTGACGATGTTATAGTAGCTGGTAGTGCAGCATTATTTGCCTTCAAAATTATTTTCGCAAAATGCCAAAAAAAATTACAAAATACTAACAAATTTGGTACACTGGGGCATAACACAACCTAATCATCTTCATTTTTGTGAAATATATAACTGCCACAAATGAATCAACGCATTTGACTAGATTTTATACAAAGGTATTGAACATGTATAGACAGTCAGAAACGACGTCTAATTCTGATGAGCAAAATAAATAACAATGAGTTCTCTCATACCCCATAACACTAAGGAAGGGCTAAAACCTCTTGAGGTGAATCCGGAATCGCAAAATTGATTTCAGTTCTCTAGATCAAGAACTACAGATATTCAGATTTAGCCGTACATTTCTCAAGACGGCTAAACCCAAATGATTTTAGTTCTAGGTCTAGTTTTAATTCTAGTTTTGCATCAATTCAAATAAACAGGATTGGGTTGGGTTGGTTTAGGTTACCTTTGATTGATTTGGTTGGGTTGAGTTTAATTTGGAATAATTTATCTTTGCTGTAGAAT
This sequence comes from Onthophagus sagittarius, assembly GCA_036711965.1. Taxonomy (NCBI): domain Eukaryota; kingdom Metazoa; phylum Arthropoda; class Insecta; order Coleoptera; family Scarabaeidae; genus Onthophagus; species Onthophagus sagittarius. The sequence continues at coordinate 14,594,351 of JASERS010000010.1, read as the reverse complement.
TATATTCAAACTACAACTATAATCGATTCAATCACTAATTTTATGTGGAAAATATAGAATTTTCGCATTACTCTTCGTTCATGGCAATAACGTCCTTTCAATCTTTCCATTTCAAGGTTTAGTGTTAGTTCTAGTTTTATTTTAACTGAGATATACAGGGTTGCCAAATTAGTTTGCAAAGTACTCTATTTCAGAAACTATTTATTCTAGAGGATTTAGTTAAAAAATTTGAACTGAAGTAAAACTAGAACTAATACTAGACATAGAACTAGAATCATCTGGGTCTCGCCGTCTTGAGAGATCTACAGCTAAACTTGAATGTTTCTAGTTCTAGAAGAACCTATTAGTGTTAGTTCTACGTCATCTTGTTTTTTTGTTAACTGGCTCCCATTATCCTCTTGTTATTTTAACTCTTCTGCCTTCATCTACTACCTCTCCAACCAACAAGTACTCTAAAATTACGTTTATCAAGCCTTTCGTTAAGCCCATTTTCATCACTTCTTCTACAATTCCGCTTTAGATTACCGCTCCAAATGCGATTCTTAGGTTTATTATAATCAATAAGCACTTCTTCTTTCTCGACCGGTTAAGTTTCTCTTTTTGTTCCGCACATTCCAAAACTTCCTCTATAGTGTTTACCGTGAATTTTCCTTTTGTAAATCCATATTGGTGTGCTGAGATTCCGTCACCTTTCTCTAGTTCCTCCAACAATCTTGTCTTAATAATGCTCTCATATAGCTTACCAAGACAGTTTAACAGCCACAATGGTCTAAACCTTCTTCCCAAATTTTGGGAAATCTGTTCCCCATCAGCAGTTTATTGTACATCTTGGTCATTTCTTTGGTTTCGATTTTAACCACATCTTTCATAATTTTGAGCGTTATATCATCTGGGCCAGGTGCAATCGTTTTAACTTCCTCCTCCGTGACCTCCTTATCTATTTTCGCCAGTTTTTCCACCTTCTCCCTACTATCATTTCCCTCTGGAAACAGTTCCCTGATTACCTCTACTAACCTTTCTTCCTCCAGGAGTATGGAGAAACCCAACCCAACCCAATCCAACAATTCTTTTTATTTAAACAGAAGGAAAAAGGCTCCGCACCAACGTGAGGGGCTTTCACCCTCTAAAAAACCTCCTATGTCTTCAACTTCAGAAGCAGAAAGTTTCTGTACCTCTGTTCCCCGATTTCCTCCTTCCTCCTTTCCGTCTCCAACGCCCATCTTCTCAGTGCGTCCAAAACCTTCTCTTCAGCCGTACTCGCGTAGGTGAAATATAAAACCAATTAATTTTTGAAGTATATTACTTATTATGTAACCAGCATGTTATCTTCATTCGCCCTTGGATATCATTTACCTGCCCCCTCCTCCGCTGTCTCCTTTCCAACCAATCCAAGTCTGGGGGTGCAGCCACCCTCCTCCCGTTAAAATATATACGTTACATCGTCATTTTTTCAAACAATTTCCAAATGGAGACTAATTTTGCAACATATCGCATTGAGTTGCTGTAATAAATTCCGGAGCTCGTTGTGACGATGTTATAGTAGCTGGTAGTGCAGCATTATTTGCCTTCAAAATTATTTTCGCAAAATGCCAAAAAAAATTACAAAATACTAACAAATTTGGTACACTGGGGCATAACACAACCTAATCATCTTCATTTTTGTGAAATATATAACTGCCACAAATGAATCAACGCATTTGACTAGATTTTATACAAAGGTATTGAACATGTATAGACAGTCAGAAACGACGTCTAATTCTGATGAGCAAAATAAATAACAATGAGTTCTCTCATACCCCATAACACTAAGGAAGGGCTAAAACCTCTTGAGGTGAATCCGGAATCGCAAAATTGATTTCAGTTCTCTAGATCAAGAACTACAGATATTCAGATTTAGCCGTACATTTCTCAAGACGGCTAAACCCAAATGATTTTAGTTCTAGGTCTAGTTTTAATTCTAGTTTTGCATCAATTCAAATAAACAGGATTGGGTTGGGTTGGTTTAGGTTACCTTTGATTGATTTGGTTGGGTTGAGTTTAATTTGGAATAATTTATCTTTGCTGTAGAATTATATTCAAACTACAACTATAATCGATTCAATCACTAATTTTATGTGGAAAATATAGAATTTTCGCATTACTCTTCGTTCATGGCAATAACGTCCTTTCAATCTTTCCATTTCAAGGTTTAGTGTTAGTTCTAGTTTTATTTTAACTGAGATATACAGGGTTGCCAAATTAGTTTGCAAAGTACTCTATTTCAGAAACTATTTATTCTAGAGGATTTAGTTAAAAAATTTGAACTGAAGTAAAACTAGAACTAATACTAGACATAGAACTAGAATCATCTGGGTCTCGCCGTCTTGAGAGATCTACAGCTAAACTTGAATGTTTCTAGTTCTAGAAGAACCTATTAGTGTTAGTTCTACGTCATCTTGTTTTTTTGTTAACTGGCTCCCATTATCCTCTTGTTATTTTAACTCTTCTGCCTTCATCTACTACCTCTCCAACCAACAAGTACTCTAAAATTACGTTTATCAAGCCTTTCGTTAAGCCCATTTTCATCACTTCTTCTACAATTCCGCTTTAGATTACCGCTCCAAATGCGATTCTTAGGTTTATTATAATCAATAAGCACTTCTTCTTTCTCGACCGGTTAAGTTTCTCTTTTTGTTCCGCACATTCCAAAACTTCCTCTATAGTGTTTACCGTGAATTTTCCTTTTGTAAATCCATATTGGTGTGCTGAGATTCCGTCACCTTTCTCTAGTTCCTCCAACAATCTTGTCTTAATAATGCTCTCATATAGCTTACCAAGACAGTTTAACAGCCACAATGGTCTAAACCTTCTTCCCAAATTTTGGGAAATCTGTTCCCCATCAGCAGTTTATTGTACATCTTGGTCATTTCTTTGGTTTCGATTTTAACCACATCTTTCATAATTTTGAGCGTTATATCATCTGGGCCAGGTGCAATCGTTTTAACTTCCTCCTCCGTGACCTCCTTATCTATTTTCGCCAGTTTTTCCACCTTCTCCCTACTATCATTTCCCTCTGGAAACAGTTCCCTGATTACCTCTACTAACCTTTCTTCCTCCAGGAGTATGGAGAAACCCAACCCAACCCAATCCAACAATTCTTTTTATTTAAACAGAAGGAAAAAGGCTCCGCACCAACGTGAGGGGCTTTCACCCTCTAAAAAACCTCCTATGTCTTCAACTTCAGAAGCAGAAAGTTTCTGTACCTCTGTTCCCCGATTTCCTCCTTCCTCCTTTCCGTCTCCAACGCCCATCTTCTCAGTGCGTCCAAAACCTTCTCTTCAGCCGTACTCGCGTAGGTGAAATATAAAACCAATTAATTTTTGAAGTATATTACTTATTATGTAACCAGCATGTTATCTTCATTCGCCCTTGGATATCATTTACCTGCCCCCTCCTCCGCTGTCTCCTTTCCAACCAATCCAAGTCTGGGGGTGCAGCCACCCTCCTCCCGTTAAAATATATACGTTACATCGTCATTTTTTCAAACAATTTCCAAATGGAGACTAATTTTGCAACATATCGCATTGAGTTGCTGTAATAAATTCCGGAGCTCGTTGTGACGATGTTATAGTAGCTGGTAGTGCAGCATTATTTGCCTTCAAAATTATTTTCGCAAAATGCCAAAAAAAATTACAAAATACTAACAAATTTGGTACACTGGGGCATAACACAACCTAATCATCTTCATTTTTGTGAAATATATAACTGCCACAAATGAATCAACGCATTTGACTAGATTTTATACAAAGGTATTGAACATGTATAGACAGTCAGAAACCCATAACACTAAGGAAGGGCAAAAACCTCTTGAGATGAATCCGGAACCAAATACCGGGAGTGGACACCCTATTTCTGGTAAAACTTGCCTCATCACTAAATAAAATTCTACCCCCAACTAATAGATTTTCTGTCAACAGGTTTGCAAACACCCCACAATAATTTAAACAAAATGAAAGTCGCAAAATTGATTTCAGTTCTCTAGATCAAGAACTACAAATATTCAGATTTAGCCGTACATTTCTCAAGACGGCTAAACCCAAATGATTCTAGTTTTAGGTCTAGTTTTAATTCTAGTTTTGTATCAATTCAAATAAACAGGATTGGGTTGGGTTGGGTTTAGCCGTGCATCTGAACAGATTTTTAAAGAATAGATTCTGAAATAGAGTATTATACAAACTAATTTGGCAATCCTGTATATTTCAATTGAAATAAAAGTAGAACTAACTCAGACATAGAACTAGGATTTTTTTTTAATTTTGTTCATTTCGCTCTATAATACAGAGCGGGAACGTAATGTCGGTTTCGAAATGATAAATTCGTATAAAAAGTTAATTCTGAGACTAAAATAAACCACATTTTTCATTATCTTCTTTCAATTTTAAGATAATCTCAAAGTCTAAAACGGAGATTGTTCTAGATTCTAGGATATTTGAAAAAGCTAAAAAATCAAATTGATAAGGGCGCCTCCACCATTATTTTATTTCGAATTATTTCACTACAAAAAAAATACGTGTTTGTAAATATAATCATTTTAAATGAATTTTTCATTAAATTCAAACAAACACTTTTATCCGGGATAGACAAATGAGATAAAGTCACAATAAAAAAAGCGACGCTTAGTAATAACTCTTTTTTCTCTGCTAAATTGTCAAAACCATTTGAAAATCATGAAATATTCGCCCGCTTCACCAGAGACCTACACATACAGGCGGAAATTTTTCAATTGCGGGATATTCAGTTTTTGGTGAAAGCAAAATGTTTTTTTTTTTTCGAAAAAAAATTTTTTTGCTCTCCTTTAGACCCCGTTTATCGTTCAATGGGGCATGAATGATGGTGCAGCAATTCAAAAAATAAAAAAAGGGGATTATATTATTAGTATACACACCCCGTGCGACCCATTATTTACAACACAACACAACAACATATCCGAATGGTTTTTCGGATATCGGATTCATTTTATTTTGAACTTTTAAAATTAGTTTGATCCGTTATTAATTAATTTAAATTAAAATCATGTATTATTTCAATCATAATAATAATTAATAATCACAATTTTTTTTTAATAATTCCCAAATATATTCGAACTCTATATATACCCATACTAATAAATATTGACAGTCCTCGAAAATTATTTGAAAACGAACCGTTAATTATCGATTTTCATTTAATGCATTATTGGAACCGCCCATTGTTTAAAATTTAAATTCTGATAAAAAATATATGATCCTCTTTATATTTATATATATATATGTAGCATCTAGATAAACGCATTCGCTTTTGTCCCGCCGGATAATACGCTACGTTTGCGTTGTAATTAAGCGGAGTATAAACCGGGAGGCCTCGCGGAACACAACACATCAATGTGGCCGCTAATTGGCATAACAATGACTTGATTAGCACGGTAAATATGAAAGGGGGGGCTGGTGCGCCTCGTTTTACAATAATTCACTACTACCCCAGTCTATTGTTCAACGTAATTGGGTTTAAATTCGCAAACCGGGACCGATTTTACGACCTCTAAATATATTTTTTTTTTTTTTGTTGCGAGACCGAAAAATTTGCCGATAAAAAATCTCAAAATATGCCGGGCAAAAAGCGGATTAAAAAGAGGAAAAATCGCGTTTTGCTACGGTGTTTATCTCTTCCAATATCCCGGCTCACGCTAACGACCCGGATCAAGTGGTTTTAATGAAAATCTGGGCGCTGTAATTGGTCGTAAGTTTCGTGCGGGAGTGTCGCGCTACTTCTTTATGGTATTCTGGAGGGTTAATGGAGGTAGATTTTAACATAAATATAACTGTTGGTTAATGAAAGGTTAAGCTTATAGAATGGTTTCAACTAAATAAGCATCATTACACGTCATCATATGGAATCTGAATTAAATTCGGTATTCAAATGTACTCAAACACTTAACAAGCACATCATCGTATTTAATCCGCCCCAATTATTTCTAATGGTATGCGACTTGTTGGATTTACTTCTTGAATCTATTACTAAAACGAGCACAAATGATATCAATTTAACTATTCATGAACAATATTAATACATTATTGATTCATTCAGCTAAAATATACAAAGCTTTTTTAATCGAAATCATGAATTCGTGGAGAAAACGGACAGATTTGTGGAGTATAAATTGACGAGAGGAGTACCACAGAGGTCGCTGCAGTGTCTGATATTATGGAACGTGTTTTTTGATAAAATGCTACGGCAAAATGAAGAGTACGAGGAGAACAATGAAATGGTGGTTTACGCAGATGACTTAGCTATAATAATACCGGGATGTAAAATAAATGAAATCCAAGAAACTGCTCAAACAATCATGGAATTTGGTATTGTTTTTCAAAGCACGTATAATGTTCTTAATCAAAATGGACCAAAAGCTTTCTTCTTTTCAAATTGACAAAAAAAGATCTGGCTTATAAGACGAACACTAAATCCAGTTGAATTAGTTGGAATACTTGGCAACTATCGCATTATTTAATAACTTTTATTCGATACTGCCCATCATTATTGGAAACACCGGAAGTAGTTTAAGTCTTCTGAAAGTAACTTCTAATGTCTTCTAAAGAACAATTCAAGTACTCCAGAGGCGGTATCAAGCCTCCTAGAGTTTAGCAGTTTAAGTCTTATGGAAGCAATTCAAGTCTTCTGGGAGCATTTCAAGTTTTTTAGATGTATCTAAAGTCTTTTGGAAGCATTTCAAGCCTTCTGGAATAAGTATCACTTCTCCTAGAAGCATTTCAGGTCTTCTGGAAGCAGTATCATACCTCCTAGAAGTATTTCAAGTCTTTTGGAAGTATTTCAAGTCTTCTGGACGCATTTAAGTCTTCTGAAAACATTTCAAGTCTTTTGGAAGCATTTCAAGTCTTCTGGAGGCGGTATCAAGCCTCCTAGAAACAGTTTAAGTCTTATGGAAGCAATTCAAGTCTTCTGGGAACATTTCAAGTTTTCTAGATGTATCTAAAGTCTTTTGGAAGCATCTCAAGTCTTTTAAAAGCGTTTCAAGTCTTCTGGAAACAGTATCACTTCTCCTAGAAGCATTTCACGTCTTCTGGAAGCAGTATCATATCTCCTAGAAGTATTTCAAGTCTTTTGGAAGTATTTCAAGTCTTCTAGAATCAGTATCACTTCCCCTAAAAGCATTTCACGTCTTCTAGAAGCAGTATCATACCTCCTAGAAGTATTTCAAGTCTTTTGGAAGTATTTCAAGCCTTCTGGAAACAGTTTTAAATCTCTTAGAAACATTTCAAGTCTTATGGATGCAATACAAGTCTAGTGGAAGAATTTTAAGTCTTCAGAAAACATTTCAAGTCTTTTGGAAGTATTTCAAGTCTTCTGCAAGCGGTATCAAGCCTCCTAGAAGCAGTTTAAGTCTTATGGAAGCAATTCAAGTCTTCTGGGAGCATTTCAAGTTTTTTAGATGTATCTAAAGTCTTTTGGAAGCATTTCAAGTCTTCTGGAATAAGTATCACTTCTCTTAGAAGCATTTCAGGTCTTCTGGAAGCAGTATCATACCTCCTAGAAGTATTTCAAGTCTTTTGGAAGTATTTCAAGTCTTCTGGAAGCATTTAAGTCTTCTGAAAACATTTCAAGTCTTTTGGAAGCATTTCAAGTCTTCTGGAAGCGGTATCAAGCCTCCTAGAAGCAGTTTAAGTCTTATGGAAGCAATTCAAGTCTTCTGGGAACATTTCAAGTTTTCTAGATGTATCTAAAGTCTTTTGGAAGCATCTCAAGTCTTTTAAAAGCGTTTCAAGTCTTCTGGAAACAGTATCACTTCTCCTAGAAGCATTTCACGTCTTCTGGAAGCAGTATCATATCTCCTAGAAGTATTTCAAGTCTTTTGGAAGTATTTCAAGTCTTCTAGAATCAGTATCACTTCCCCTAAAAGCATTTCACGTCTTCTAGAAGCAGTATCATACCTCCTAGAAGTATTTCAAGTCTTTTGGAAGTATTTCAAGCCTTCTGGAAACAGTTTTAAATCTCTTAGAAACATTTCAAGTCTTATGGATGCAATACAAGTCTAGTGGAAGAATTTTAAGTCTTCAGAAAACATTTCAAGTCTTTTGGAAGTATTTCAAGTCTTCTGCAAGCGGTATCAAGCCTCCTAGAAGCAGTTTAAGTCTTATGGAAGCAATTCAAGTCTTCTGGGAGCATTTCAAGTTTTTTAGATGTATCTAAAGTCTTTTGGAAGCATTTCAAGTGTTCTGGAATAAGTATCACTTCTCCTAGAAGCATTTCACGTATTCTGGAAGCAGTATCATACCTCCTAGAAGTATTTCAAGTCTTTTGAAAGTATTTCAAGTCTTCTGGAAGCATTTAAGTCTTCTGAAAACATTTCAAGTCTTTTGGAAGCATTTCAAGTCTTCTGGAAGCGGTATCAAGCCTCCTAGAAGCAGTTTAAGTCTTATGGAAGCAATTCAAGTCTTCTGGGAGCATTTCAAGTTTTTTAGATGTATCTAAAGTCTTTTGGAAGCATTTCAAGTCTTTTAAAAGCGTTTCAAGTCTTCTGGAAACAGTATCACTTCTCCTAGAAGCATTTCACGTCTTCTGGAAGCAGTATCATATCTCCTAGAAGTATTTCAAGTCTTTTGGAAGTATTTCAAGTCTTCTAGAATCAGTATCACTTCTCCTAAAAGCATTTCACGTCTTCTAGAAGCAGTATCATACCTCCTAGAAGTATTTCAAGTCTTTTGGAAGTATTTCAAGCCTTCTAGAAACAGTTTTAAATCTCTTAGAAACATTTCAAGTATTATGGATGCAATACAAGCCTAGTGGAAGAATTTTAAGTCTTCAGAAAACATTTCAAGTCTTTTGGAAGTATTTCAAGTCTTCTGCAAGCGGTATCAAGCCTCCTAGAAGCAGTTTAAGTCTTATGGAAGCAATTCAAGTCTTCTGGGAGCATTTCAAGTTTTTTAGATGTATCTAAAGTCTTTTGGAAGCATTTCAAGTGTTCTGGAATAAGTATCACTTCTCCTAGAAGCATTTCACGTATTCTGGAAGCAGTATCATACCTCCTAGAAGTATTTCAAGTTTTTTGAAAGTATTTCAAGTCTTCTGGAAGCATTTAAGTCTTCTGAAAACATTTCAAGTCTTTTGGAAGCATTTCAAGTCTTCTGGAAGCGGTATCAAGCCTCCTAGAAGCAGTTTAAGTCTTATGGAAGCAATTCAAGTCTTCTGGGAGCATTTCAAGTTTTTTAGATGTATCTAAAGTCTTTTGGAAGCATTTCAAGTCTTTTAAAAGCGTTTCAAGTCTTCTGGAAACAGTATCACTTCTCCTAGAAGCATTTCACGTCTTCTGGAAGCAGTATCATATCTTCTAGAAGTATTTCAAGTCTTTTGGAAGTATTTCAAGTCTTCTAGAATCAGTATCACTTCTCCTAAAAGCATTTCACGTCTTCTAGAAGCAGTATCATACCTCCTAGAAGTATTTCAAGTCTTTTGGAAGTATTTCAAGCCTTCTGGAAACAGTTTTAAATCTCTTAGAAACATTTCAAGTATTATGGATGCAATACAAGCCTAGTGGAAGAATTTTAAGTCTTCAGAAAACATTTCAAGTCTTTTGGAAGTATTTCAAGTCTTCTGCAAGCGGTATCAAGCCTCCTAGAAGCAGTTTAAGTCTTATGGAAGCAATTCAAGTCTTCTGGGAGCATTTCAAGTTTTTTAGATGTATTTAAAGTCTTTTGGAAGCATTTCAAGTCTTCTGGAATAAGTATCACTTCTCCTAGAAGCATTTCAGGTCTTCTGGAAGCAGTATCATACCTCCTAGAAGTATTTCAAGTCTTTTGAAAGTATTTCAAGTCTTCTGGAAGCATTTAAGTCTTCTGAAAATATTTCAAGTCTTTTGGAAGTATTTCAAGTCTTCTGGAAGCGGTATCAAGCCTCCTAGAAGCAGTTTAAGCCTTATGGAAGCAATTCAAGTCTTTTGGGAGCAATTCAAGTTTTTTAGATGTACCTAAAATCTTTTGGAAGCATTTCAAGTCTTTTAAAAGCGTTTCAAGTCTTCTGGAAACAGTACCACTTCTCCTAGAAGCATTTCACGTCTTCTGGAAGCAGTATCATATCTCCTAGAAGTATTTCAAGTCTTCTGGAAGCAGTTTTAAATCTCTTAGAAACATTTCAAGTCTTATGGATGCAATACAAGTCTAGTGGAAGCATTTTAAGTTTTCTGAAAACATTTCAAGTCTTTTGGAAGTATTTCAAGTCTTCTAGAATCAGTATCACTTCTCCTAAAAGCATTTCACGTCTTCTAGAAGCAGTATCATACCTCCTAGAAGTATTTCAAGTCTTTTGGAAGTATTTCAAGTCTTCTGGAAACAGTTTTAAATCTCTTAAAAACATTTCAAGTCTTATGGATGCAATACAAATCTAGTGGAAGAATTTTAAGTCTTCAGAAAACATTTCAAGTCTTTTGGAAGTATTTCAAGTCTTCTGCAAGCGGTATCAAGCCTCTTAGAAGCAGTTTAAGTTTTATGGAAGCAATTCAAGTCTTCTGGGAGCATTTCAAGTTTTTTGGATGTATCTAAAGTCTTTTGGAAGCATTACAAGTCTTTTGGAAGCATTTCAAGTCTTTTAAAAGCATTTCAAGTCTTTTAAAAGCATTTCAAGTCTTCTGGAATCAGTATCACTTCTCCTAGAAGCATTTCACGTCTTCTGGAAGCAGTATCACACCTCCTAGAAGTATTTCAAGTCTTTTGGAAGTATTTCAAGTCTTCTGGAAGCAGTTTTAAATCTCTTAGAAACATTTCAAGTCTTATGGATGCAATACACGTCTAGTGGAAGCATTTTAAGTCTTCTGAAAACATTTCGAGTGTTTTGGAAGTATTTCAATTCTTCTGGAAGCAGTATCAAATCTCCTAGATGAATTTCAAGTTTTATGGAAGCAATTCAAGTATTCTGGAAGCAGTGCAAGTTTTCTAAAAGAATTTGTAGTACTCTTCTAAGCTGAATCAAGTCATCTAGAAGCAGTATCAAGTCCTCAGAGAGCTGATTAAGTCTTTTAGAAACAGTTGAAATGTTTCCACTTCTAGATCCAGAGTGAGTTCTAGTTTTACTCTATTTTAAATATACAGGTTGCCAAATCAGTTTGTAAACTAGGGTAAACGACTCAGTGTTTGACCGGTTAAGGATTTTTTAACATCAGTATTTGACTGAGCCATATGTTTCCAGATGCACGGCTAAACCCAACCCAACCCAATCCTGTTTATTTGAATTGATGTAAAACTAGAACTAATACTAAATCTAGAAGTGGAAAGATTCGATCTTGATTAAAATCATACGAAACGATCATAATTAGTTGATATCATATGGCTCCCCTTCACTATGGCTCGTAATGAGCAACCTAATATATAACCTAGTTTATGTACTGTAACCTAACCCTTAGTTTGAAGCCTATTCCTGATTTCCAATCCATTTATGACAGCCTACTGTGTGATCATGCCACTGCGTAGTTGATACTTATGAGTTCGTCCTTTGATGCATGGTGTCCGATTCCCCAAGTCATCCTTTGCCATAATCGTCACCATTATCCAACACTTATGGCCATTTCCTTCTAAACTCGTAGGCTCATGGTGGCCCATAATAAACCATAATGAAGAGGAGCCAATGGATTGTTCACTCAAGGTTTTTGTACTCCATTTGATGTCATTATTCAACTGATTCACAAAACACACATATTTGAATTAAAAAATAATCCTTTTTTAGCTCTGTGATAACGATCCAAAAAATAAAACATACTAACTGATTATTGGAAACGTGGACATTATTTTAAATGTCAACTTTAAATTATTTAAAACCCCTACTTAATATCGCATTGACCACCGGAATAAACCTACGGAGGTAATCGTACTGCTAGGGTCATTACTAGGGTTGGATACTCAGGGGTAGGTCATTAACTGCCCTCCCCCTGCAAGCAACCAACGTCCACCAGCAAAAGCAAATCAACAAGAAAAAAGAGCCAATAAACGCTAAGATTACAGCGGGCGTCGTATTGCAACAACCACCGGTAGTAATTGTAATCGGACCTCGTCTACCCCGGGTTATTACATTGCGCTCGTTAATAATTCAAAGCCCTTTTAAAACCTGTCGCGATGAAAAAAAAAATCGGATAATATTAAAAGACGATTTGTAGAAAATGTCGGGGGCAAAACCAATTTGGATAGCATAAATATCCCTCCGCGGTAAATCCTGTATTCAATGGATGGATAAATCAAATCGCAAATGCGATTCAACTTTGGGTTTAACATAATCCTCTAGTTTCAGCCCTCACCGGCGGTATCGCACGTGGTTTTGACGTACCATAAAGGGGGTCCATTCTAATTCTTTTCTAACTACCCCTATAACCCGCTATAGCTTAAAACTTACTTCGACCATCTGCGCCAAATTCGCTAAAATAATTGTAAAAAAATCAATTTTGTATATGCACAAAGTTGCTTTTTAATTCAAATAATCTGATTCGAACAAACCGTTTATTTAGCTCTATTTTTTTTGTTATTGTTTTTGTTTGCGATTAAATAAAATAAATCCGTTCCATGGTGCAAAGTATGCATTAAACACGACCAGTTCGCGAAAAAACGCCCTTTCGCCCACAGCCTTTTTGCGAGTTTCAAAATAGTTTCCAATCTCACCCAGTGACATATACATAAATTGTGACCGGTTCTACCTCGTGTATGGTTTACGTTTTTTTTTTTGGTCGGTGGGGGGTTTATTATTTATGACGTATCACTCGTATTTTTGCGCAAATTCAATCCAAAAGGCTGCCACACTGCGTGTTATTTTTGTTATTTTTTTATTGTTCCGAAAGCGGAAGAAAAAAAAATCAAAAAGGGGGATGGATTAATCTGTCTGCTTTTGATTTATCTTCGAATCGGAAACGATAAAATAAATCCCCAAATATAACAAAAAAAACTGGCGTAAAAGATCGACTTGAATAAAAATTAAAATATGAAGAACAAACTTAATCAAAAATAAGAGAGGTTAAAAATTTGGTGAGTTTGGTTTGATGCTTAACTTAACTTGTGGCAAATTATGTTTGTATTAATGTTGGTCCTCTTGCACTTTTACTCTTATGGCGAGTTCATGCAACGTGTTTTAGTTTTAATCGTAGTCTTAGTCTTAAACGTTTGCGTTAGCTTTAGTTGTAAGGAAAGGTATTGGTTCATGCAATATTTCAGCAAGTACATTCAAGTATAATTTGGACATATAAAGTCGTGCCAAATTAGAAATACAAAAAAAAATCTGAGTGAAAAACGGAAAAAAAGAAAACGGAGTGAAACCATTTTGTTTATTAAAAATTTTGTTTCTAACACATTCTAACATTATTTAATATGAATAAAAATAAAATTGTTGTCGCTGCTAGCGTAGTGCGTTTAAATTAGGGATTACAATCTCGAGATATCGAGATCCCTGCATCCCGGGATTGTTCCTATAATAACCAATTTTTCCGAATCTGGGATTAATATATCGTTGATCAATCATGGTCAGAAAATAACGAATATCTCCAACAAAAAACGAAGTTCATTAATGTCATCATTAATGACAGTGGGTTTCAAATTATGAGAAGTTAGTTTGACTTTTAGATCGGGTCTTATTTGTCATCGAGACATATATCTTAATAAAGCAGATATTGCTTCCAAAAGACTTGATACTGTCCATAGAAAACTTAATACTGCTTATAGAGGACCTGATACTGCTTAAAAAGGATTTGAAATGTGTCCAGAATACTTCAAAGAAATGCTTCCAGAAAACTAAACATTGCCTTTGGAAGACCAAATATGCCTCCAGAAAATGTCATACTACTTTTCGAAGACTTTCAAAAGACTTGATATTGCCTCGAAACGACTTAATACTGCTCCTGGACGACTTGAAATGCTTCCAGAAAACTTGATACTGCATTCAAGAGATTTGATGTCGCTTCCAGCAGACATGGATTGCTTCTAGAAGACTTGATACTGCTCTTTGAAGACTTAATACTGTTTTTCTTTTGCTTACAAAAGACTTACACTGCTTCCAACAGATTTGATAGGCCCATAGCAGACGGAATATTGTTTCTAAAGAACTTGATATTGCTTCCAAAAGACTTGTCAAAATAGAAAGAAGAAATGTTCAAAATACTTGTAATGCTTTAAAAGATTTAATACTGCTTCTAGAAGACTTGAAGTTCTTCCAGAAAACTTGATATTGCTTTTGGAAGACTTGAAATGATGAAAAAACTTGATATGTTTCTAGAATGTTTGAACTTCTTCCAGAAAAGTCTATATAGCTTCTGAAAGCTTTGTTGCTGCTTTTAGAAGAATTGAAATGCTTCCAACAGATTTGATGTTTTTAAAACCTAGCAAAAAAACATTTTCATTGCAAAAACAACACGATATTGTTGATAAACTATTTGAGTTATCTTGACTGGTAGAATGATCTAGGCAAATTTGAACTATGGATTTTTTTAAACTCTTTGGATGCTATTACATTAAAATTATTTTAATAGCTACATCCGATGCGGTAGCGACCAATATTAAGCGACTTTTTCTTCATAAGATTTAATACGATTTACTTTAAGTAATAGATTACGAATTGATAAAGCAGCAAAAACAGTCTCCATATTTCAACAGTAAAATGCAGTAAATAGTGTATCTAGCGGAAGCGAGTAATGATTTTTTATTACTCGTTTTATTATTTTTTAGTTGTAACGTAGGTTTGGCGATAAACATACGTAAAAGGAAAATAAAACATTCAAATTTTTAAACAAAACTCTTTCAAAAAAACACCCCATATAAGTCACCTTTTGAACTGTTTGAACAGTTTAAAACATATCATACAGTTTTAGGAATGTTTGTTTTAAACACTTTATTTAAAATATAACGACCCTGATTGAAATTATTATTATAATTGCGCTGATGCATTTTCATTAATTTGATTGTTTACGAATTGTTCTATCTAACAATTATATTAAGCTTGCCCTTCTTTCCCTTCAAAAATTGAATATCACTCAAAACCGATGTTTGATTTTAAACAATATCTAAGAGTACAAACGGCAAACACAACACGTCTAACTACCGGTTTCATTTTGGATTATGAATAATAAATAAATTTGTTAAATTTGTCTTTGGTAATGATAGAAAATATCAAAGTATTAAAAACTATTAGATAACGTTCGGTAGTTTATTAAAAAGACTGAAGAAAATTGTTCGGGGTCCCTGGATCCCGGAATTGTTCCCATAATAACCAATTTTTATTAATCTGGGATTTGTCGTTGATCAATGTTGGTCAAAAAGTACCGAAAATCTCTAACAAAAAAAAAACAAACACCTTCAAAAATATGTAAAAGAAGAACATGAAAGAGAACTGAAACTTCAACTTGACTGCAAAAGAAGATAAAATAGCCTTTAATCATGTTAAAACAATATGACAGTCTAAAGTACTGTATTATATACATTAATGACAGTGAGTTTCAAATTATGAGAAGTTGGTTTGATTTTTAGAACGGGTCAAAGTGACTGTTGAAGGTTTTTGTCATCGAGACATGAATCTTAATAAAGCAGATATTGCTTTAGAATGTATGCTGCAAGAAATTAAAAAAAAGTTATGCTCCTTTAGAAAAGACCTTTGAAGATTGTTTGATTTCGATGATTTAACAGCGTAAGACTGTATTCGTCTTCGTTCAGCCTTTTCGAAATTCCGGTAAAGACAACCCTTTCCTCAATAAAATTAACAATAATAAGGGTGCAAGAAACGTATAGCTGAAAAAGATTAAAATATACCATGTCGACCATGAAAAAGAATGCGATATTTTGCCGTCTTTCTGGAGAAGAAAGTTGACCAGGAGAAACCGAAGTCTTTTAAAGAAACACTTGAAAACAGATAAATCAATCTCGAAATCAATCCCAGGATCCCGGCTTCATACAATGTAATCCCTAACTTGAATACAGCTTTATTTGAGACGTTGGATCTTTCCAAGTGCGACCTTCTTTGATTACTTTGACTGACAACAGGTGATTGTTCCTCCATATGGGAATGATGTTTGGGAAAATAAAGAATTGTTTACCGAGACTCTGCAGTTGATAGAGGGTAGTTTGTTTATTTATACTGATGCTTCCAAGAGTGCAAGTGGTGGTGTTGGTTGTGCATTTTTGGGTACCCTCTATTGACTACCATGCTAGTTTTAAACTTAATCCATCCACTAGTATTTTTGCGACGGAAGCAGTAGCAATTTTGAAGGCCTTAAAGTATATAGATAGTATTCGAAATAATATTGGCCCAACTGACAGCGTTGGTATATTCACCGATTCAAAAAGTGTCCTACTATCTTTAAAACACAGGAAACACTTCTCGAAGTACCATCCTGTTATAGTGGAAATTTTAAACAATATTGCTAGGTTGAATGATCAAGGTCATATGGTAAAATTGTTATGGGTGAAGGGTCACGCTGGTTTCATCAATAATGAGCGTGTAGATAAGCTAGCTAAGGCGGCCTTACAGGACGGCAAGCTGGAAAAAAACGGACTTTCGTCTTCTGAAGTCTTGTCCATCTGCAGGCAGAAACTTGTAAAGGAGGACTGGTGCAGTCACTGGAATGAAACATATCAACACAGGCAGACTCAGTTCATTCGAGTTAATCCCGTATTCTTTACCACCAATGGTATACAGGGCGTGACGTTCCTAGACATTTCTTTTCAACTATTGTCACACTGAAGTCCGGCCATGGATGTTACAGCGCCCACCTAAATAAAATTAATATTTTGCAGTCTCCCGGTTGTTCATGCGGGTTTGAGAAGGAGGATTTAAATCACATATTTTTCAACTGCGATAAATACGAATTACATCGACCGGAATTCATCAACTCTTTGCTGCCGCATGGTTTCTTCTTGCCACTTGATATCGTAACGATTTTAAACAATTCCTGTTTAGATGTTTTTAAAATTATCTTTGTTTTTATGAGGAGAAATTCTATTGTTATTTGATGTTTTTTTGTGAACGATGATGCAAAACGACAGTAATTTTGCACAGTGGCTTTTGGGCTAGAATCCCGAAGAGCCGTGATATATATTAAAGAACAATACAGCTTTATTAATCGCACAAATACAAAACATAAAGATTAATTTGTTTTTATGATTTTTGTGTGATTCCATAAAAATTAAAGTTGGAAAAACATGTTTCCTTTTCATTTTAAACAAAATACATGCTTTTTATTGTTTTAAACGTTTTAGACCGTTTAGAAATGACGTTAACGAACGGTCATTACTTGATCAATATACTAAAACGTCGATTTTGAGGAGCAAATATTAATCGGGAACAATTAGATAGTGCAATTGAATATGTAGAAATGAATTATCTAGAAGCATATACTATACATATACAGACTTGATACTGTCCATAGAAAACTTAATACTGCTTCTAGAGAACCTGATACTGCTTCCAAAAGATTTGAATTGTGTCTAGAATACTTGTAATGCTTCAAAAGACTTGAAATGCTTCAACAAAACTTGATATTGCCTTTGAAAGACTAGAAATGCTTCCAGAAATTTTCATACTGGTTTTCGAAGACTTAGTACTACTTTCAGAAGACTTGATATTACCTCCAAACGACTTACTACTGCCCCTGGACGACTTGAAATGCTTCTATAAGACTTGATACTGCATTTGAAAAGGCTTGATCTTGCTCTCAGGCGATATGAAATGCTTTTAGAACATTTGATGTAGATGCCAGAAGACATGTAATGACTTGCAATAGTTACAAAAGACTTAAACTGCTTCCAGAAAATTTGATATGCCCATAGCAGATTTAATACTGTTTCTAAAGAACCTGATATTGTTTCCAAAAGACGTGAAATGTTCAGAATACTTGTAATGCTTTAAAAGATTTAATACGGCTTCTTGAAGTTCTTCCAGAAAACTTGATATTGCTTTTGGAAGACTTAAAATGCTTCTAGAAGGCACTTCTTCTAGAAAAGCGTATATAGCCTCTGAAAGACTTGATACTGGTTTTAGAAAAATTGAAATGCTTCCAAAAGACTTGATTCTGCTTCCAGAAGATTTGATATTGTTTTTAAAACTTCTGGCAGGAAACATTTTCATTGCAAAAAGCATGATATTGTTGATAAACTGTTTGAGTTTCCTTCGAAAATGTTAAATACTATTAGACAAAATGCAAAATCTTGACTGGCAGATTGATCTTTTTTTTATCTCTTTCGATGCTATTATATTAACATTATTTTAATAGCTACATCCGATATCGTAGCATCATCTACCAATATTAAGCGACTTTTACTTCCTAGGGCTTAATACCATACTTTAAGCAATAGATTAGGAATTGATAAAGCAGCAAACTCAGTTTGCATATTTCAACAGTTAAATGGAGTAAATAATGCATCTAGCGGAAACGGGTAACGATTTTTTTTAAAGTTTTGCTTAAGATTTTAATCATATATTAAGTTTTAGTTATGATGTAGGTTTGGCGATAAACATACATAAAAGAAATGTTCTATTTTCTTGCTAATTTGGAACAAAAGTATTCTTTTAAAAAACACCCCATGTTTTAAATCACCTTTTGAACTGTTTAAAACATATCATACAGTTTTAAAAATGCTTCAAACAGTTTGTTTTAAACACTTTCTTAAAAATATAATAACCCTGATTGAAATTATTGTTATAATTGTAATATAATAAAATCAAAAAGTTAATCAACTCAACCTTTATTTATAAAATCACTCATTACTGTATGTGACTGTCCGCTGCTTCCTGAAGATTGTGCGCACTCTACTTTAGAATTCTCGCTTTCCATTTCTTTACGAACTGACGCAACAAGATTTTACCATGAGGAGCCTAATTTCACGAAAGCTCGTTTTAATGATATTTATTCTTATTTTAATGAAATTGACTGGGAGTCCCTTTTGAGTGGGGGTGACGTAAATCTCGCTGTCAATTTATTTTATAACCATTTACACAATGCGATCCGCAATTATGTTCCTATTAAACGAAAATCTCCCAAGGGCTATCCTCGATGGTTTTCTCGTTGTACTATCAGAGTTCTTCGGGAGAAGATGAGAGCGCACAGTCGCTGGAAGAGGTATGGTAATCAAATTGATTACCTTACTTTTTCAGTTTTGAGAGGTAGGGCCAAATTTATGATTGATTTGGACCATGCCCACTATATCAGAAGTGTTGAGAGCGGTATTACTTTGAATCCTAAATATTTTTGGTCTTTTGTACGTGATAACGCGTTAACGTGGTTCCGTCGACGATGAGCTTCGAGGGTACAGTTGCCGAGGACAGAAAATAATGAGGAAATTTGCTCGCTATTCTCCAGATTTTTTTCCTCCGTGTTTATCACTCCCTCCAGTGATTTACCTGAGGCTGTTATCAATGATGCTCCTTGTCCCTTGGGTTCTTTGGAGTTTGGGGTGGTCGAGGTGGAGGACGCGCTTAAGTCTATTAAAATTAGTAATACTTTATGTACTGATGGCATACCTTCGATTTTTGCAAAGCAATGCTCACATTCACTTTCATTGCCTCTCAAAATTTTATTTAATAATTCTTTGATACAGGGTGTATTTCCTGATGTATGGAAGTGTGCCTATGTCCTTCCTATTTATAAGTCAGGGAGTCGTAGTGATGTCTCCAATTATCGTCCCAGATCTATATTGCCGATTTTTGGAAAAGTATTTGAAAAACTTATATATGCCCGCCTTTTTTTGCAGTAAAATCTAAAATTGACCCGAGACAGCATGGTTTCTTTGCTGGTCGATCAGTGGAAAGCAATCTATTGGAGTATACACATTATATTCTCTCCTCCTTTGATCAACATTGTCAAGTCGACTCTATTTATACTGACTTTACTAAGGCCTTTGATCCTGTTGATCATAGCATGTTATTATCCAAACTTCAAATGTTTGGTATTCATGGGAGGTTGCTTCAGTGGTTATCCTCTTACCTAAAAGATAGAAGTCAGATAATTTCGGTCAATGGTTTCCATTCTGTTACTACGTATATACCCTCTGGTGTACCTCAGAGCAGTCACCTTGGACCATTACTGTTTAATATTTACATAAATGATTTATTTGAGGTCATCCAACATTCATGTTGTTTGATGTATGCGGACGATCTTAAACTCTTTCTCCGTGTCTCTTCACCTCTCGACTGTTCTAGGCTTCAAAGTGATCTCTCTAACCTTTACGAGTATTGTCTTAAAAATCGTCTTACTCTAAACCTATCCAAATGTAACGTCATATCTTTCTCTAAGAAATTGAGCACCTTACACTACAATTATTTGCTTGCAGACCGGACACTCACCCGTGTTTCGTCTGTAAAAGATTTGGGCGTCATTCTTTCTTCTTTTATTTAATAAACACGTACATTCTATTGTTACTAAAGCTTGGCGTATTCTCGGTTTCGTTATTAGATCTACTGCCTTATTCAGGAACGTTAATGCAATAAAAACTTTATATTTTTCTTTTGTCCATAGTGTTCTTAATTATTGTAGTGTTATCTGGAGCCCTCAATTTCAAACATACATAGCTCGAATTAAAAAAATACAATCAAAATTTTTAAAATACCTTTGCTATAAAAGTTCTATTCAATACATTGACTATGTTTCTTCGTGTAATTATTTTCATATTATGACCCTTAATCGGCGTCGTTTTTGTAGTGATGTGCTCTTCTTCTTTAAACTTCTACGTAACCTATGCGATTCTACTTCTTTACTTAGTCTTGTCTGTGTACATGTTCCTCCACGTTTGTTGCGTTTTGATTACTTATTTTCCACTCCTACACCACGCACTAACACTTTCCAAAATTCCTCTATGCTACGTATGGCTAGAGCTGCGGATCGCGTAAATTTTGATATTTTTAATTTTTCTGGCTCTCTTGTTTCTTATCTTAGCGGTAAGTATGACATTTGGATACCAACCAGTTTAAACTACAGGTTAAGGATTTATCTATTAGATAGAAACGATAAAAAATCAAAAAATTACCTAAAAGAAAAGTTATTGTATTTGTGGGAGTTTAAATATTTCTTATATTTCAAATCGATCGTCGAATTTTAGTTCATCTGAAAAAAATTTGCTAATTGATTTGGCAAACAGACACAAAAATATAATTGAAAATAAGAGATCTTACACCGGAACCTTTAAGCAAAAAGATGAATGTTGGGAAAAAATTACTTGAAAATTTAATTGCTGTAATATTGGAACAGTAATTACTTTTGAAATCAAACATGTAAAATAATCTAAATTTATTGTTTTAACCAAGAACTACAAAACAGCTTCGAATGAAGTATGATGGAAGTAAAAAAGAAATTATTCAGCACATAAAAGTTTTTTAAAAGGGACGGGTGGTGGAAAACCAATAAAAGAGCCAGCTCCATCCACTGAAAGCGAGAAAGAACTTATAGAAACAATTTTGATATCCGTAACAGGACTGAAAAGTAAACATGATAGTGACTCAGGTAATTTAGAAAAAAGGCGAATGCTTGTTTTAAATTAAGTGTATTTTCTTAAAATTCATTTGTCACAATTATGTGCAATTGAAGTAATTTTGAAGTCTCATTGCTTCAAACTGAAAAACACCCAGTATTACAAATTGAAAATATCCAGGAGTTTGCTTTAGAAACAGCAAATATTCCTTCAACTTCAGAAGTAATACCTCCTCTCATATATACTCTCATGGTGTTATACAAAAAAGGTGAAAAAGATAATGAGTTGAGAGATAAATCTGTTTATGTAGAGTTGTCATTTATATGTTGTATATTACTTTTTTAGAATGGGTGTCCACACAATTCGAAAAATTGGCAGAGAGAAAAGAAGGATTATTAACAGCGATTACAGAGCAAACTACCAGACAAAATATTTGGGCAGAGGAAGAACACTAAGTAAGAGTTGGACAATATCCTCATCTTCATCGCTGTCTAATAAACACTCATGTAGGAATTCCATTACAAAAGAGATTTTCGTAATTGCCGTACAATACCGAATGTACGCAGGGATGAAAATTACAAAACAATGTTACGCAAAACAATGTTAATTATTCAAATTTAACCAATCACGCTTCATTTCCGTTTTAAAATTAACACTTAGGGGTACCAATTTCTTTTTATCTTGGGGCTTGCCACCTGTCGTGTTGAAAGTGTGTGGATAAACACTTCACTGATGTTAACTGTTAGGCAAGCTTATCTATCAGTTGCATACCTAACAGATTTAACTCGATACTGATAAACCGGCCCTAAGACTAAAACATGTTGCATGAACCCACCAGTACTAGTCTTTGTCTAAAATTATCCAAGAGCATAGGCGTCAGATTGAGGTGAAATCATTCCTTGTATATTTTAATAAATATTCTTAAAGAACCTATAAGTCTTCTATAAGACGATTTTATTCTCACTCTGACGAGGTCACTTACGGGCGAGGCGCTACATTCTTAAAAAATGGACGATTTTATATAAACATAACAAACACAAAAAAAAACACCAAGCTGGCAAAGTTAAAAAATCGTCTTACCTTTTTAATAAAATGTAGAAGAAATTGAATCAAAGAATTGGATCAACCTGTTAGAAACTGACTCATCAATCCTCCTGAGAAGATTGGAAAGTTTGAAAGATAGGTGGGGAGTAAGCACATTAAATTTAGAAATAAAAATCACTATAGATAATTTGAGTAAAATTAAAGTCTCGTTTAACAATTTGTCCAACCGCATAAAAGTCTTGTTACCATCCAATGTTTATAATAATTTTGTTGATTCTCTTAAATTTAAATACAATAAGATTTTTTGTAATGTTAGAAAAAGTAATATTAAACAGTTTAAGATGATGCTAACCAGGTCCAAAAATAATGTAAAATTCTTTAATGATAACAAAAAATGGTTAGTCAATTTAACATCTGTAGATGTCCCTGAGGAGGTTGTAAACTTACTTTCGCTTGGTCCGAAATTTAACTTACCAGTGGATGCTCATAATTTCGATCTAAAAAGGTTGTTGATGTACTTAGAGAACATCATTAACGAACTGAAAACAGACACCAAGAATGTGGTGAGAGGCAAAATCACTAATATTATCACTAACTATATGGGTACCGGCAGAACGTGTGATGGGTTGCACAGTATTTTACGTAATTATTTAAAAAAAACAAAAATTTTTCTAAAGGATAACCCTTCCGCAATGATTACCAAGGCAGATAAAGGTTCAACAACAGTTATTATTGATAAAACTGACTACATAAACAAATCAAAAGGTATGCTCGACGATATAAATGTTTACAAGGTGTTAAATTCTAATCCGTTATTAACGATTCAAAACAACATTAACAGTTTTATCAAACTACTACAGGAAAAAAATTACATAACTTTTTCTGAAAAGAAAAAGTTAACAACTAATAATTCTATTTTAGCCAAAGCATACTTTCTGCCAAAAATTCATAAGGAAGGAGTACCTTTAAGACCTATCATCTCTTCCATTGGTGCGGCATCGTACGATTTGTCGGGTCACATTTCTGATATATTAAGTCGGACTTTTAGTAACAGAACTAATTATAACATCACTAACACTTTTCAATTTGTTGAAGAGTTTAGAGGTTACAGCCTCCCTGAAAATCACCTCTTAATTTCTTTAGATGTTGTTAGTTTGTTCACCGTTATCCTTTTGGATTTGGTTAATGAGATAATTAAGGAAAAATGGAATTTAATTGCTGAACATTGCTCATGGGATAGGGATACCTTTTTAACAGGTTTAGAGTTGATTTTTGACACTTCAATTTTTACATTTGATAATGTTATTTATCATCAAGTCGAAGGTACACCTATGGGATCTAAAATATCACCTGTCTTGGCTTTGATTGTGATGGACTATGCGTTGGACGAGATTTTGATTAATAATGGTTGTTTTTCGTATAAATTTCATTAAGAAATATGTTGATGATTTGGTTTTGGGGGTACACAAGGATGATGTCAATACAGTGTTAAATTGTTTTAATGATTTTCATCCGAGCATTCAGTTTACAATGGAGTTGGAAAGTAATAATAGCATTCCTTTTTTGGCTACTAAAATAATCAGAGACGGTTTCAATAAGATTAAGTTTGATTGGTACGTTAAACCGACTTACTCAGGACGTTATCTTAATTATTTCTCAAGTCATAGCTTTAAGCACAAACTTTCAACTGTACGTTACATGAAGCACAGAGTCTCCAACATTTGTGATAAAGAATTTCTTCGTGAAAACTTAGAATTTCTACAAAAAACTTTTGTTAATAAGGTTACCCAAGTAAATTAATTAATAAAATTTTATTTTCAACACCGTTAATTAATAATAACATAAACCAGGTCAGTTTAACTAACCCATCTTTACTTACAACTGAACCTATCATTTATAAAAAACTACCTTATATCGAGAAGTTAAGTGATTCTTTGAAAAAAACATCATCAGTGATTGACAATTTAAAAGTAGTTGAGTGCTACGATAACAAACTTGGTAACCATTTCACAAAACTTAAAGACGCTACAGAAAACAAATTTAAATCCAATTTAATTTACTGCATTTCATGCAACGATTGTAGTGGAAAATATGTTGGTCAGACTTCTCAATGGCTTAAAAGTAGAATTTCTAAACATAAAAGTAACTGCCGGTTGAATAAGACCGTTTGTGCATTATCCCAACATGTTCAGGATTGCAAACACACCTTCGATTTTGATAACGTTAAAATTTTGGATGTTGAATCTAATTACTACAATAGAATTTTCTTAGAGATGGTCCATATAAATTACATTAGTAATACTGTTAACTATAGAACGGATACTCAGAATTTAAGTAACATATATGCTTACTTGTTTACTAGGGACAAGACTAACCATAACTATAATCCACCAACCCAACATAATCATGATATTAATAATGTTTCTACTTTCTCTAATGATATGGTTTTCTAGTTTTTAAGTTAGTAGGTCCATTTTTGATTGTTAATTGCATTTTCTTATTTACATAGTCTGTATTAATTATTCTGATTACGTTTTATTGTTTTTATTTGATAAATCGTTTCTTTGGTTTGAATTTTTGAAATTTAAATTTTTAAAGTTTCCGCTTTGTTTTTGGTAAATTTCGGTTTGTGCGCAGTTTCGTTTTTCGGGGTTGTGTTTGCGATCGAAAACAGGTTTTTTTTTCATATCAATTTTTACATTTTAACGTTCTCATCGAGTCCATTTTGTATTGTTAAATTTTACACGTTCTTGTTGAACTTTTAATTTGTTATTTTAATTTACCCATACTCAGTTTGAATGTGTTTTCTACTATGACCAAGACGATTTTTATATTTCATGCTTTTTAAAACAAGTAAGTTTAATTTCATCTTATTTTGTTCTTTGGCGTCTTCAACATATGTTGGATGCTCATGTTTAAAAACCTTTTCATTAATTGTAATAAAAAAATCTCCATTTTAGCAACATAAATGCTCTGAAGAAGAATGAAAAATACATACGAAATATATTAGCAATTTTTAAAAAGTTGTTTCATTAATTACTTTATGGACCGTTTATCCTGAATAAATCATTTTTGTACTTATTGTCAAAATTAATGTTAATTGAGATATACGTGTCTTTAATTTAGTCAAATTATAGAGCTTAATATGGGAGTTTAAAAACGTTTTTTGATTTTTTCCGAAAGCGGAAGAAAAAAAAATCGAGGGGGAGGATTAACCTGTCTGAGTTTGATTTATCTCGAATCCACGTCGATAAAATAAACCTCCCAACATAAAAAAACCAGCGTAAAAGATCGACTCGAATAAAAATCAAAACGAAATTATTAAAAGCCGCGACGGACATCATCATCATCAGCATCGTATTTTCACCGGGTGGAACACTATTTTCTACTCGCGTTTTACGGCCGGGTTTTTATTTCCAAGAGATAACTCACCTGCGCCGCGACCCCGTCAAGATACGAAAAGAAGATACGGCCGGACGTAAAAACCGAAAGTGGAAGGACGTTTAACGACGTCTCCTTTCGCCAATAAAACCGACTCTAATGCGTATTGGGTTAGGCTTAAAAGAAATAAACCAATAAATAGGATAAAATAAAGAGATATCAGCCAAAAAAAAATCCGTTAAAAACGATAAGATGGCAAAAAAGTTCCAATCAAAACCGATTTTTTTGGTAGGAAAACAATCACGCGTTTTTAATTAACCCTGAGGGTTCGGGGTTGGGGCGAATTCAATGGAAAGGCCGTCGAATTAACCATCCGTGAAATGTAACAAACGATCGAACACCACTTGATCCGAACGCGGGGTTGGGGGCCATCTCGCTCCGATAGACCGGAAATAGCGACAAAACCGAAAGAACGACCCCGCAATATTGGTATTACCGTCGCGTCGCGAACCGTTCGGGATCCCTATAACAAATTTTTTTTCTCTTTCATCTCACGGTTCCTCGACGCCATCCGCGAATGATATCCCACCGATTCGATGGTGCAGTTTAATCTGAAAGCCGACGTAAAGTCGATTTGCGAGCGATCGAAAGTGCCACGAAATTGCCGAAGCCACCCCTAGAGGTTTAAAACGTTTTTGTTGTGTTTGGTCTCTACGAAGTTTCAAATCGCGTTTGTAACACCAATTTTGACGAGTTTGCATGTGAAAATATACCTGCTACGAACCTATCGTTATTTTTGCTTCGGTTTTTTAAGACGATTTAGAACCTATAAGATCATGATGAGAAAAACAAATATGCTTTAAGTTAATATTAGTTATTACTTTTATCTTAATAATTAGAATATTTTATTCAAATGTAACACAATTCTACTACAAACGAAATGGTTTAATTTTGAATAATTGAAATGATTTTATTTAGGAGGATTATCAGGGATTTCTTTCCATATTTGTTTGTTTTACCACCACTACGAAAAAATTAAATAGTCATAAAATAATCAATAATGTGGGTTCAGATTTGATGAACTTACAATTACGTACGTCTTTTAAAACGGCTAAACCCTAATGGTTTTTAGTTCTCGATCTAGTGTTGGTACTAAAGCTAGGTTGTAGGTTTAGTATTAGTTATACTTTTAGTTCCAGAAGAATTTACAATAATCTAGAGCTAAATAAGAATTAAAACTAGAACTAACACTAGACCTAGTACTAGAAAGTTTCGGTTTATTTTTAAACCTAAATCTCCAAACATCTTCAAATCCGCGTGTTTCTTTTTACTGGTCCTAACCCAACACAACGCGATTTTCCAGTCTGGATTTTTACTTTTCTTATCCTCAACATCATCAAATACAGGAGGGTTGTTTTGGGTTTAGTCCCCACGCCCAACCCAACCCAACTCTCCCGTGTTCAAACTTGCTTTGTTGATCCTCAAGATCATCAAATGTGGGAGAGATGTTTCGGGTTTGGTCTCCATGCCCATCCCAACCTAACTTTTCTATCTACATCTTTTTTTCCTGATCTTCAAGATAACCAAATGTAGGTGAATTGCCTTGGGTTGAGTCTTTTACACCCATCCCAACCCAAGGTTCCTATCCACGTGTTTCTTTCTTCTGGTCCTAACCCAACACAACGCGATTTTCCAGTCTGGATTTTTACTTTTCTTATCCTCAAAATCATCAAATACAGGAGAGTTGTCCCCATGCCCAACCCAACCCAACTCTCCCATATTCAAATTTGCTTTGTTGATCCTCATCATCAAATGTAGGAGAGATGTCTTGGGTTTAGTCTCCATGCCCACCCCAACCTAACTTTTCTGTCTACATCTTTTTTTTCTGATCTTCAAGATAGCCAAATGTAGGTGAATTGCCTTGGGTTGAGTCTCTTACACCCAACTCAACCCAAGGTTCCTGTCCGCAAGTTCCTTTTTTCTGGTCCTAACCCAACACAACGCGATTTTCCAGTCTGGATTTTTACTTTTCTTATCCTCAACATCATCAAATACAGGAGGGTTGTTTTGGGTTTAGTCCCCACGCCCAACCCAACCCAACTCTCCCGTGTTCAAACTTGCTTTGTTGATCCTCAAGATCATCAAATGTGGGAGAGATGTTTCGGGTTTGGTCTCCATGCCCATCCCAACCTAACTTTTCTATCTACATCTTTTTTTCCTGATCTTCAAGATAACCAAATGTAGGTGAATTGCCTTGGGTTGAGTCTCTTACACCCATCCCAACCCAAGGTTCCTATCCACGTGTTTCTTTCTTCTGGTCCTAACCCAACACAACGCGATTTTCCAGTCTGGATTTTTACTTTTCTTATCCTCAAAATCATCAAATACAGGAGAGTTGTCCCCATGCCCAACCCAACCCAACTCTCCCATATTCAAATTTGCTTTGTTGATCCTCATCATCAAATGTAGGAGAGATGTCTTGGGTTTAGTCTCCATGCCCACCCCAACCTAACTTTTCTGTCTACATCTTTTTTTTCTGATCTTCAAGATAGCCAAATGTAGGTGAATTGCCTTGGGTTGAGTCTCTTACACCCAACTCAACCCAAGGTTCCTGTCCGCAAGTTCCTTTTTTCTGGTCCTAACCCAACACAACGCGATTTTCCAGTCTGGATTTTTACTTTTCTTATCCTCAACATCGTCAAATACAGGAGGGTTGTTTTGGGTTTAGTCCCCACGCCCAACCCAACCCAACTCTCCCGTGTTCAAACTTGCTTTGTTGATCCTCAAGATCATCAAATGTGGGAGAGATGTTTCGGGTTTGGTCTCCATGCCCATCCCAACCTAACTTTTCTATCTACATCTTTTTTTCCTGATCTTCAAGATAACCAAATGTAGGTGAATTGCCTTGGGTTGAGTCTCTTACACCCATCCCAACCCAAGGTTCCTATCCACGTGTTTCTTTCTTCTGGTCCTAACCCAACACAACGCGATTTTCCAGTCTGGATTTTTACTTTTCTTATCCTCAAAATCATCAAATACAGGAGAGTTGTCCCCATGCCCAACCCAACCCAACTCTCCCATATTCAAATTTGCTTTGTTGATCCTCATCATCAAATGTAGGAGAGATGTCTTGGGTTTAGTCTCCATGCCCACCCCAACCTAACTTTTCTGTCTACATCTTTTTTTTCTGATCTTCAAGATAGCCAAATGTAGGTGAATTGCCTTGGGTTGAGTCTCTTACACCCAACTCAACCCAAGGTTCCTGTCCGCAAGTTCCTTTTTTCTGGTCCTAACCCAACACAACGCGATTTTCCAGTCTGGATTTTTACTTTTCTTATCCTCAACATCATCAAATACAGGAGGGTTGTTTTGGGTTTAGTCCCCACGCCCAACCCAACCCAACTCTCCCGTGTTCAAACTTGCTTTGTTGATCCTCAAGATCATCAAATGTGGGAGAGATGTTTCGGGTTTGGTCTCCATGCCCATCCCAACCTAACTTTTCTATCTACATCTTTTTTTCCTGATCTTCAAGATAACCAAATGTAGGTGAATTGCCTTGGGTTGAGTCTTTTACACCCATCCCAACCCAAGGTTCCTATCCACGTGTTTCTTTCTTCTGGTCCTAACCCAACACAACGCGATTTTCCAGTCTGGATTTTTACTTTTCTTATCCTCAAAATCATCAAATACAGGAGAGTTGTCCCCATGCCCAACCCAACCCAACTCTCCCATATTCAAATTTGCTTTGTTGATCCTCATCATCAAATGTAGGAGAGATGTCTTGGGTTTAGTCTCCATGCCCACCCCAACCTAACTTTTCTGTCTACATCTTTTTTTTCTGATCTTCAAGATAGCCAAATGTAGGTGAATTGCCTTGGGTTGAGTCTCTTACACCCAACTCAACCCAAGGTTCCTGTCCGCAAGTTCCTTTTTTTCTGGTCCTAACCCAACACAACGCGATTTTCCAGTCTGGATTTTTACTTTTCTTATCCTCAACATCATCAAATACAGGAGGGTTGCTTTGGGTTTAGTCCCCACGCCCAACCCAACCCAACTCTCCCGTGTTCAAACTTGCTTTGTTGATCCTCAAGATCATCAAATGTGGGAGAGATGTTTCGGGTTTGGTCTCCATGCCCATCCCAACCTAACTTTTCTATCTACATCTTTTTTTCCTGATCTTCAAGATAACCAAATGTAGGTGAATTGCCTTGGGTTGAGTCTCTTACACCCATCCCAACCCAAGGTTCCTATCCACGTGTTTCTTTCTTCTGGTCCTAACCCAACACAACGCGATTTTCCAGTCTGGATTTTTACTTTTCTTATCCTCAAAATCATCAAATACAGGAGAGTTGTCCCCATGCCCAACCCAACCCAACTCTCCCATATTCAAATTTGCTTTGTTGATCCTCATCATCAAATGTAGGAGAGATGTCTTGGGTTTAGTCTCCATGCCCACCCCAACCTAACTTTTCTGTCTACATCTTTTTTTTCTGATCTTCAAGATAGCCAAATGTAGGTGAATTGCCTTGGGTTGAGTCTCTTACACCCAACTCAACCCAAGGTTCCTGTCCGCAAGTTCCTTTTTTCTGGTCCTAACCCAACACAACGCGATTTTCCAGTCTGGATTTTTACTTTTCTTATCCTCAACATCATCAAATACAGGAGGGTTGTTTTGGGTTTAGTCCCCACGCCCAACTCAACCCAACTCTCCCGTGTTCAAACTTGCTTTGTTGATCCTCAAGATCATCAAATGTGGGAGAGATGTTTCGGGTTTGGTCTCCATGCCCATCCCAACCTAACTTTTCTATCTACATCTTTTTTTCCTGATCTTCAAGATAACCAAATGTAGGTGAATTGCCTTGGGTTGAGTCTCTTACACCCATCCCAACCCAAGGTTCCTATCCACGTGTTTCTTTCTTCTGGTCCTAACCCAACACAACGCGATTTTCCAGTCTTGATTTTTACTTTTCTTATCCTCAAAATCATCAAATACAGGAGAGTTGTCCCCATGCCCAACCCAACCCAACTCTCCCATATTCAAATTTGCTTTGTTGATCCTCATCATCAAATGTAGGAGAGATGTCTTGGGTTTAGTCTCCATGCCCACCCCAACCTAACTTTTCTGTCTACATCTTTTTTTTCTGATCTTCAAGATAGCCAAATGTAGGTGAATTGCCTTGGGTTGAGTTTCTTACACCCAACTCAACCCAAGGTTCCTGTCCGCAAGTTCCTTTTTTCTGGTCCTAACCCAACACAACGCGATTTTCCAGTCTGGATTTTTACTTTTCTTATCCTCAACATCATCAAATACAGGAGGGTTGTTTTGGGTTTAGTCCCCACGCCCAACCCAACCCAACTCTCCCGTGTTCAAACTTGCTTTGTTGATCCTCAAGATCATCAAATGTGGGAGAGATGTTTCGGGTTTGGTCTCCATGCCCATCCCAACCTAACTTTTCTATCTACATCTTTTTTTCCTGATCTTCAAGATAACCAAATGTAGGTGAATTGCCTTGGGTTGAGTCTTTTACACCCATCCCAACCCAAGGTTCCTATCCACGTGTTTCTTTCTTCTGGTCCTAACCCAACACAACGCGATTTTCCAGTCTGGATTTTTACTTTTCTTATCCTCAAAATCATCAAATACAGGAGAGTTGTCCCCATGCCCAACCCAACCCAACTCTCCCATATTCAAATTTGCTTTGTTGATCCTCATCATCAAATGTAGGAGAGATGTCTTGGGTTTAGTCTCCATGCCCACCCCAACCTAACTTTTCTGTCTACATCTTTTTTTTCTGATCTTCAAGATAGCCAAATGTAGGTGAATTGCCTTGGGTTGAGTCTCTTACACCCAACTCAACCCAAGGTTCCTGTCCGCAAGTTCCTTTTTTCTGGTCCTAACCCAACACAACGTGCTTTTCCTATCTGGATTTTTACTTCTTTTATCCTCAAGATCGTCATATGTAAGAGAGTTGTCTCAGATTGAGTTTCTTGAACCCAACCCAACCCAAATATTTTTTCTCGAGGTCGGGTAAAATCTGCTCAGCGATCAAATTATCGTTCGTTCAATCCAACCCTGTTCCGCTGAATGTCTTAGGACGACTCTGACTCAAATATACAGGGTTGGGTTTAGGCATTTTTTAACGCAGTTTAAAATAGAGTACTTTACAAACTAATTTCTGTAATTCTAGTTCTGGTTTTATTTCAATTCCAATACACAGTTCTGAGTTGGGTTGGGTCCATCTGAAAACATTTTTTCAACCAAACCCTCTAAAATGAATAGATTCTGAAATAGAGTACTTTACAATCTGATTTGGCAATTATAATTCAAATATACTGTATATTTGAATTTAAGTAAAACTAGAATTTTTTTAAAATTTTATATGAAAAGGGCGCCAAATATCTTATGAATAAAACTCAATAAAGTCAATAAAAATATTGCAAAGTTATAAAATGTTATTGGAATCATATTGTATTTCTAATAAACTAGACTGTTGACTGAAAAAAACTTCTTATCTCTCATATATCTTAGATGAGTATTTTTTATATATAGATGACTTGGTAGATGACGTGAGTTAAATTGGATTAGATTGGGTTGAGTTGTTTAGGTTGGGTTGGTAAAATGGCTGAGCCTTGTAAATGAAATTGCGGAAGCAAGAAGGGTATGTGTAAGAAGGAGAAGAATGATGCAGAGAGGACACAGAAAAACAACAAATGATATCAGCAATAATGAGAATATCAAATCTTGTAACAAAGTACTAAATACTGCATACAGTAGACGCAATGTTGAGATGAAACATCATATTGTATTTCTAATAAACTAGACTGTTGACTGAAAAAAAACTTCTTATCTCTCACATATCTTAGATGAGTATTTTTTATATATAGATGACTTGGTAGATGACTTGAGTTAAATTGGATTAGATTGGGTTGAGTTGTTTAGGTTGGGTTGGTAAAATGGCTGAGCCTTGTAAATGAAATTGCGGAAGCAAGAAGAGTATGTGTAAGAAGGAGAAGAATGATGCAGAGAAGACACAGAAAAACAACAAATGATATCAGCAATAATGAAAATATCAAACCTTGTAACAAACTACTAAATACAGCATACAGTAGACGCAATGTTGAGATGATACATCATATTGTATTTCTAATAAACTAGACTGTTGACTGAAAAAAAACTTCTTATCTCTCACATATCTTAGATGAGTATTTTTTATATATAGATGACTTGGTAGATGACTTGAGTTAAATTGGATTAGATTGGGTTGAGTTGTTTAGGTTGGGTTGGTAAAATGGCTGAGCCTTGTAAATGAAATTGCGGAAGCAAGAAGGGTATGTGTAAGAAGGAGAAGAATGATGCAGAGAGGACACAGAAAAGCAACAAATGATATCAGCAATAATGAGAATATCAAATCTTGTAACAAAGTACTAAATACTGCATACATTAGACGGAATGTTGAGATGATACATCATATTGTATTTCTAAGAAACTAGACTGTTGACTGAAAAAAAACTTCTTGTCTCTCATATATCTTAGATGAGTATTTTTTATATATAGATGACTTGGTAGATGACGTGAGTTAAATTGGATTAGATTGGGTTGAGTTGTTTAGGTTGGGTTGGTAAAATTTCTGAGCCTTGTAAATGAAATTGCGGAAGCGAGAAGGGAATGTGTAAGAAGGAAAAGAGTGATGCAGAGAGACAACAAACAAATAATATCAGCAATAATGAGGCAAGAGAAAATGCGAGGAAGCGAAGAAATATTTATCAATTGTGATTAAAAAATCCAAAGAAAAAGATATAAAGATCTTTGTTAGGAACTAGAGCAAGATATGTCGTGTACCACATATCAAAGTACTTACAAAAAGATTAGGCATTCGAAGGGCTTGAGAACTAGATGAAGACTAGAACAACGAACAGTTTTGTATAGTTCTAGGTCTAGTGTTAGTTCTAGTTTTATTCTTATATAGTTCTAAATTGTTGTAAATTCTTCTGGAACTAAAAATATAGCAATTCCAAATACATAAATGTGTTGCTTCTCCAAATTATTAATCGTAATACTTGAAACACTTTCCAAAAAAAATTTTGGAATCAAAATTGTTGCAAATATTATTATTAATAATAATGTTCTCTTATATTTGTGCACAAAAATTTGATAAATTTGAATTCTGATAAGTGAAAATTCTTTATCAAACGATTGTTTCAACATCAATCTTCTTAACACATTTACATAAACATACCACATAGTATGTAATTTCAAAATACGATATATTAAAGCACTACATTCAATTTGATTAAAGGTTTATATCGGAATGTATATCATGATTATATACATCACCTCCATTCAGAAATGGAATTATTTATGTTGTAAATTGGATCATTTTCTTTAATTATGCACAAGATGGGAGTAGCACGTGTAAATTATTCGACGTGACGTGTGTCTAGCTGTAGTCGTGAGTCGAATGCAAATTGTTTGTTTAGTTCCTAGTGGAATTGAGATTAGTGTATATTGATGTTTCTAGACTAAGAATATATGATGAGATTCAAGCTTGTTAACAATTCGATTAATAATTGTGAATTAAGTAAATACCTAAAATTTGTAAGTTAAAGAAATGATGTTGGTAGGTCAACAAGACTTTACACATAATAACTGACCGTTACAATTAAAAGCTACTGCGGCCGTAAACTTTGGGGTTTAAATGGGTGTGTTCTCTTTCTCTCTCTCGTTGGTAGTCCTTTGGGTCTCTCGGCTGAAAATGGTCATAACTTGTCCGGCCGTTATTGTCGGTGTTAGCAGTTTACGGTTTTGGGGCGTTAAATGCTCGTTTTATGACTTAATCACTTATTTACTCGCTTAAAGTAGACATTAAAACAAACTTGCGCGGAATTTTAACTCGCCCTGAAAATAACGTTTCGAGAAACGGAATTCTTTTATCAATAACATGCAGACATTTCATTTTCAAGGCATCATCCGATTTCAATTTTCGCACACGCCGCCCCATTAGTAAAACAATTCCGAGAACGGAAGCGAGACGTTCCATTTTTTGAAATGATTAATATGCCCTTTCGTCGCCAACCCCGGGAGGAGCCCTTAACTCGTTGTAAAAATGGGGTGGGCCCACTCCCCGAACGGGACAAAGGAACAGACGGCTGCCCGTCGCCCCATAACGAGCTCAAAAATCGCCTCCGGCACTTGATAAATGCCTTCGCTAACAAGCGCCCCGCTTAAGGGGGTTTCATCCCCTTAAACACTCAAAAAAATCAAATAAGTACTTTTTTCTTAAACAAATGCTTTATTTGGTTAATTTATGATGTTTTTTTGTTATGGGAGGTTAATATGATTAACAGGTTGAGAGGATTAAAACTGAAAAGATCTAAAGAATCATCGAACCGGAATGGAGGTCAACAGCTCTCTTTCCGTTTTGTGAACTCAGCGGTCACTCATTAACGCCGGCCATTAAATTAGCTCGCTTTGTGCACACGGAATCCGAGGACTGCGAGTTGACAAACTCTCTTGAGTGTTTTTCAGAGGGGATGAAGGATTTTTTTTTATTTATTTGAAAGGAGAACTTGTCTTTTGGATTTTTTTCCTCAACATAATTTCGTAAAGAATTTTTCTTATTAACCGTGGTGTAATTGGAACAAATTCAAATGGAATCATAAACAAGATGAAGTTCTCTCACTTAAATAGTAAAGCAACTCGTTCATCTGCGGAGGTACGATGAAACGTGAGCTTCGGGTTTACTACTGCACCTTCCAGCTGTTTCTGTCGGTTTCCGGGAACGTTTCTCCCCGGGGGGTTAATAAAAGACATCCAATCATGTGGGGACAGTATTGACCTTTTTCTTCAAGCCACCGGAACTCGACCATTTGGAAAACTGTTTTCTTCTCTCGCTTTATTAATACTTTTTACACTTAAGCCCACAAAAAGATCTATGAAAAAAAAACGAATTTCCGTTTGAGTGTTTTAAGTTATCTTTTAAAAGGTTTTTTGAGGTAAATCTTTTAGGTGGTGATTTTTCAATCTTGCGACTAATTGTAATGCACCGTCGGACGTATTATTACAACGTTAGGCGCCACTAATGGCATTAGGGAGAACTCCGCCGTTGGGAACTTTAATCTAAAACTTTTGCGCGAAGTGCTGATGAATCCTCGCCGCTACCAAGGCAAAACTCTAAAGGGAACGTGGACCTTATTAAATAGTAACACCCCGGAGACTACCGGTTCTAATTAAAAATGTTTCTATAAATTCAGGTCAAATCGTCAATCATTTTTAAAATCTTATAGAACTTAATTCAACACAAAAAAGGTTTACCATCTTAACTACATTTTTTAGTGTTAGTTCTAGTTTTACTTCGATGCAAGTATATAATAATTTTGTTTTTAAATGATTTATTATTGTGTGAAGACGTTGGGCTGTTTCTAGTTGATTGTCGTGAATGATTTTTAGATTGTTCTCGAATGCCTAACTTGTTCCTTGCGAAACATGAAATTGTGCCTCCACCGATTTTATGATTTCTTGTTGGTTGATTTCTAAATCTTCTATTAATTTATCATATTTAGCTGCGTCTTCTGCATCCAAGTTTCCTGACACAGCTTTGACTATTGAACCAATGAAATTTAGTACGCCTCTTTGTTTCCTGATATTTGGGATCAGTTGCTGTTTTCCAAAGTTTAATTGACATAATAAATGTTTTAGATTTCTTAGGAGAGTTTGAAATGACGAATCTTGATCTCCATCTTCTATCTTTTTGCCATTTTTACCAATTCCATATAATTAGTATTTAAATTATTAATTTGGGTTATTAAACCTTCGAGATTATAATGAATTGCTGTCGTCCAATGGCTTATTTGGTTTTTAGCCGTTCCTAAATGTAACGGTAATAGAGGTCCATCCAGTGGCGTTATTTTTACGTCGGCGCTGGTGGTCCAGCAGGATAGTAATAAAATAACGATGATTTTCATTTGTTTCGTTTCTGTAGTCCTGGGAATCCGGTAATCATCAATTGTAGATAATTACAACTCCTCGGCAGGTCCTACGTTATCCAGGGATAGGGCGATTTGAGCTTCTTCCTCGGCTGGTCGGTTCGTTTTCCAGGGATTCGGCGATTTGAGCTTCCTCCTTGACTGGTTGGTTCGTTTTTGTAAAATTCGGTAATGAAGAATAAAAATTCACCGCGAATGTCTGTTTATTGTATCGATTTTAGACACAACACACGATCACACACGTTTACCGTATCCTACTGACTGCGCCATTTAAGTTCTTTAATAAAACGTTTAAATTTTTTTAAAGTCTTTATTTAAATTATAAAAGTAACTTAACACTAATCGCATATCGAGTGCCGGCGATTTGAGACGACACAAGCGGACGACGGAAAAATATTAATTAATTCGCAATTACAATTTTTACCTATTTATATGTTTTGTTTTTGTCAACATCGTCATTCATCGACTTTTTAAATTATTAACTGTAAGTTTATTTATATTGACAATTATTAGAAACTTGGCTAAATACTTGCAAAGTGATTTATAACTAATTTAAGTTGATTAAAATTATGAAAATCTGATTGGTACTCATTGGTTAGCCGTCTAAATGATTGATAGCCACATCAGCTTAATTAAAACAGTTCAAAACCAGGATGGCAATCATTTAGAAACATAGCTAAATAATTTATAAACTAATTTAAAGCTAATTTAAGTTAATCAAATGATGAAAACCCGATTAATACACATTAGCTAGTTGTCTAAATGATTGAAATCTACTTCAATTTGTTTGGAATGACTGAAAGCTAAGTTGACAATTATTAGAAACTTGGCTAAATACTTGCAAAGTGATTTATAACTAATTTAAGTTGATTAAAATTATGAATATCTGATTGGTACTCATTGGTTAGTTTTTGTGTCTAAATGATTGATAGCCACAGCAGCTTAATTAAAACAGTTAAAAACCAGGATGGCAATCATTTAGAAACATAGCTAAATAATTTATAAACTAATTTAAAGCTAATTTAAGTTAATCAAATGATAAAAACCCGATGAATATATATATTTTTTTTTTCGTTTGTGTTCATTTCAAACATTCGCTTGTAGATTTAGCTGAGAATGATAAAACTTTTTTGTCGAAACCGGTCCTAAGTATATTTAATTTTTAACTGAGCAAGAGGTCTATTATTTATTACAACCCACTTGAAGAATTCCATTATTGACTAAGAAATAAAAAAGGACGTTTCATATAAAAGAATTTAATTTAGGTGAATTAGCAAACCAACCCTTCGGGCAAGAAAATAATCTCGTCCTTGCGCCTTGATGCAAATTACCGGGGCTAATGACATTTTCTTTGGAGGCAGCTGCAAGCGGATTGAGTTACCCCGGTCTACCTGCGCTCATATTAAATTCATAATCCTATTTAGCCGAGGATGCGGAAGTCTTTTTGTTTCTCTCCATCATCTCTCCAAATACCTCTTTCGTTTTCTTCGACCCCAAGCACCTTTTTGTCATCTAAATCGTCACGTTGAATGGTAAAAAGTAACAAAACACGTAAATTGCGTGATAAGATCAAATTACGTTTTGAAATTTTAGATTTTCCTTTATTGGGTTAAAAGATAAATAGATCTCGGACCACGACGACAATCGATTCATCATTATCTGTCTTCGGAGACTTTAACCGCGGATAGATCCTAATTGATTGAACGGCCCCCAAAGCAAACCTCAAGAAATCTTGTTTTTACCCCAAGAAAGGCGAGACGTGGGGTATAATTCCATCGTTAACGTTTTAGACACGACGTCCACGACAGTAAATAAACAATGGTTAACGAAAAACTACACGATAAAAGTAAACAAAGGATATCTTGAGCGCATTGTTGAGGTGACATTTATGGTGGAGACTGACAATATAAGATAAAAATATTGATTTTGCATTAATAATAAATTTGATTTGAAATTCGCTTTTCTTTGATTACAGAAAATCCAAAATTCAGCGAACCCATCTTCAACGTAACAGTTCCTGTAGGTCGTGAGGCGATTTTAAAATGTTTAGTGGAAGATTTAGGAGCGTACAAAGTGAGTAAATTATTTTTTCCCAAAATGATTAATTTAGAATCGTTTTAGACATCTGACCGTAGTGGTTTGCATTCATCGTGTTTGAACTTGTGGCCAAACTTGCGGGGTACTTTAACGCTTACCCGATCAATCTCGACCCTTTCGGTTCGAATTTATTGGGGTCTCGAGTCGAGTGACTCGGGAATGATTCAATTCGATGGTCGGTACCCAAATAAACCATCAAGTTGAGATATAAATAAAAACAAAATAATGAATAAACGCTTCGTATAAACAGTAAAATAAGCTTTGAAAAAGGCTATGATAAAATTTTATCTCCAATTTCGCCAACGTTCTTCTTATAAATCCCGGGCGCATTAGCCGTTAAAAACGCGCGGACCACGAGGCTTTGAGCCAAGCAGTTTTATCCACCCCTCTTGCCATTAAGTTGCAAGCCTGATTTTGCCCTACTTTTCGCAGTCGCCTCGTAACAAGCCCAGTTTGTTTCTTTTAAGTTTTCGCCCGAAACTCGAGTATTGGTAATAAAAATAAAAAATGTTAAAAAAATAATTTTGAAACGATGAAAATCGTTTTAAAAACATCCCCCTTCGATGAGCGATTAAAGTTAAAAGCACCAATCTTTTTCATTCCTTTTTTATAGGTCGCCTGGCTTCGTGTCGACACTCAAACAATTTTAACCATTCACAGTCATGTGATAACGAAGAACCACCGGATTGGAGTCACTCATAGCGAACGTAAAACTTGGTATCTCCATATCAGGGAGGTGAGGGAGTCGGATAAGGGATGGTATATGTGCCAAATTAATACGGATCCTATGAAAAGTCAAGTTGGATATTTAGAAGTCGTAGGTAAGAAATAAACGTAATATCGCTTTCTTCTCTTCCATTCTTCTTCTGTGTCCATTCTGCCCACACGGGTGGATGGAAACTCGTTACCTGCCGTGTTTAGAGGTTACACCACAGTACGGGATCTTATTCGCTCGGATTCCATGGCGGAGAAAGCAAACAAGACCCCATTGTGCGTCGAAATTATTGCTCTCGTTTCGCGACGGTTTCTTATCAAAAAGGGCCGAAATTACAAAAGATATGTAACGCTATTCATTCACGCAATACCCGTTCTTTACGAGTTACTTTTCTCTTTAAATGTTTGGTTTTATTAGAGGTATAAAAATAATTGGAAATCATAAAGAGTTTTATGAAATACTTGAAAACTGCAATGCTAAAAACCAGTAACTTAACAATAATTTTGATCAGTTTTGATTAAGGGGACCACTTTTCCCTATCTTTGTCAGTATAATGGTGAGTTCATGCAACGTGTTTTAGTTTTAGTCGTAGTCTTAGTCTTAACCGTTTACGTTAGCTTTAGTTGTAAGGAAAAGTATTGGTTCGTGCAATATTTAATCATAGCACATTAAAGCAAAATTTGAACATATATAAAGTCGTGTAATACAAAAAGAAATCTGGAGTGAAACAGGTTCCCATAATAACCAATTTTTATGAATCTGGGATTTGTCGTTGATCAATGTTGGTCAAAAAGTACCGAAAATCTCCAACAAAAAATAAAGATCTTCAAAAATATGTAAAAGAAAAACATGGAAAAGAACTGAAACTTCAACTTGACTGCAAAAGAAGATGAAATAGCCTTTTAATCAGTTAAAGCAATATGACAGTCTAAAGTACTGTATTATATACATTAATGACAGTGAGTTTCAAATTATGAGAAGTTGGTTTGAATTTTAGATCGGGTCAAAGTGACTGTTGAAGGTTTTTATCATCGAGACATGAATCTTAATAAAGCAGATATTGCTTTAGAATGCATGCTGCAAGAAATTTAAAAAAATTTATGCTCCTTTAAAAAAGACCTTTGAAGATTGTTTGATTTCGATGGTTTAACAGCGTAAGACTGTATTCGTCTTCGTTCAGCCTTTTTGAAATTCCTGTAACGACAAACCTTTCCTCAATAAAAGTAACAATAATAAGGGTGCAAGAAACATATAGCTGAAAGAGATTAAAATATAATAGAAAGATTTAGAGGAAATGAAGGTAAAAATGACACAGTCGACCATGAAAAAGAATGCGATATTTCGCCGTCTTTCTGGAGAAGAAAGTTGACCAGGAGAAACCGAAATCTTTTAAAGAAACACTTGAAAACAGATAAACCAAACTCGAAATCAATCCCGGGATTCCGGCTTCATATAATGTAATCCCTAACTTGAACACAGCTTTATTTGAGATGTTGGATCTTTCCAAGTGGACCTTTTTTGATTACTTTGGCTGGCAACTGGTGATTATTCCTCCATATGGGAATGATGTTTGGGAAAATAAAGAATTGTTTACCGAGACTCTGCAGTTGATAGACGGTAGTTTGTTTATTTATACTGATGCTTCCAAGACTGCAAGTGGTGGTGTTGGTTGTGCTTTTTTGGTACCCTCTATTGACTACCATGCTAGTTTTAAACTTAATCCATCCACTAGTATTTTTGCGGCGGAAGCAGTAGCAATTTTGAAGGCCTTAAAGTATATAGATAGTATTCGAAATAATATTGGCCCAACTAGCAGCGTTGGTATATTCACCGATTCAAAAAGTGTCTTACTATCTTTAAAACACAGGAAACACTTCTCGAGGTACCATCCTGTTATAGTGGAAATTTTAAACAATATTGCTAGGTTGAATGATCAAGGTCATATGGTAAAATTGTTATGGGTGAAGGGTCACGCTGGTTTCATCAATAATGAGCGTGTAGATAAGCTAGCTAAGGCGGCCTTACAGGACGGCAAGCTGGAAAAAAACGGACTTTCGTCTTCTGAAGTCTTGTCCATCTGCAGGCAGAAACTTGTAAAGGAGGACTGGTGCAGACACTGGAATGAAACATATCAGCACAGGCAGACTCAGTTCATTCGAGTTAATCCCCGTACTCTTTACCACCAATGGTATACAGGGCATGACGTTCCTAGACATTTCTTTTCAACTATTGTCAGACTGAATTAAAAAAATAAAAATATAAAATTAATATTTGGCAGTCTTCCGGTTGTTCATGCGGGTTTGAGAAAGAGGATTTAAATCACATATTTTTCAACTGTGATAAATACGAATTACATCGACCGGAATTCATCAACTCTTTGCTGTCGCATGGTTTCTTCTTGCCACTTGATATCGTAACGATTATAAACAGAAATTATTTTGATGTTTTTAAAATTATCTTTGTTTTTATGAGGAGAAATTCTATTGTTATTTGGTGTGTTTTTTTGTGAACGATGATGCAAAACGACAGTAGTTTTGCACAGTGACTTATGAGCTAGGATCCCAAAGAGCCGTGATATATATATAAAAAAAATACAGCTTTATTAATCGCACAAATACAAAACATAAAGATTAATTTGTTTTGATGATTTTTGTGTGATTCCATTAAAATCAAAGTTGGAAAAACATGCTTCCTTTTCATTTTAAACAAAATACATGCTTTTTTATTGTTTTAAACGTTTTAGACCTTTTAGAAATGACGTTAACGAACGGTCATTACTTGATTAATATACTAAAACGTCGATTTTGAGGAGCAAATATTAATCGGGAACAATTAGATAGTGCAATTGAATATGTAGAAATGAATTGTCTAGAAGCATAGGCTGTGTGACAATGCTTTCGAAAGACTTGATACTGTCCATAGAAAACTTAATACTGCTTCTAGAGGACCTGATACTGATCCCAAAAGATTTGAAATGTGTCCAGAATACTTGTAATGCTTCAGACTGTCCCTGGACGACTTGAAATGCTTCTAGCAGACTTGATACTGCATTTTAAAGGCTTGATTTTGCTCTCAGACGATATGAAATGCTTTTAGAAGATTTGATGTAGCTGCCAGAAGACATGTAATGACTTGCAATAGTCACAAAAGATTTAAACTGCTTCCAGAAAATTTGATATGCCCATAGCAGATTTAATACTGTTTCTAAAGAACCTGATATGCTTCCAAAAGACGTGAAATATTCAGAATACTTGTAATGCTTTAAAAGATTTAATACGGCTTCTTGAAGTTCTTCCAGAAAACTTGATATTGCTTTTGGAAGACTTAGAATGCTTCTAGAAGACACTTCTTCTAGAAAAGCGTATATAGCCTCTGAAAGACTTGATACTGATTTTAGAAAAATTGAAATCCTTCCAAAAGACTTGATATTGTTTTTAAAATTTCTAGCAGAAAACATTTTCATTGCAAAAAACACGATATTGTTGATAAACTGTTTGAATTTCCTTCGAAAATATTAAATACTATTAAACAAAATTCAAAATCTTGACTGGCAGATTGATCTTTTTTTATCTCTTTGGATGCTATTATATTAACATTATTTTAATAGCTACATCCGATATAGTAGCATCATCTACCAATATTAAACGACTTTTACTTCCCAGGGCTTAATACCATACTTTAAGCAATAGATTAGGAATTGATAAAGCAGCAAAGACAGTTTGCATATTTCAACAGTTAAATTGAGTAAATAATGCATCTAGCGGAAACGGGTAACGATTTTTTTAAAAGTTTTGCTTAAATTTTTAATCATACATTAAGTTTTATTTATAATGTAGGTTTGGCGATAAACATACATAAAGGAAATGTTCTATTTTCCTGCCAATTTTGAAACAAAGGTATTCTTTTAAAAAACACCCATGTTTTAAATCACCTTTTGAACTGTTTAAAACATATCATACAGTTTTAAAAATGCTTCAAACAGTTTGTTTTAAAACACTTTCTTAAAAATATAATAACCCTGATTGAAATTATTGTTATAATTGTAATATAATAAAATCAAAAAGTTAATCAACTCAACCTTTATTTATAAAATAAAACGAAACACTGCCATTAAAGGCACGAAAGAGAAAAGTGAGCTTAAATTGCGACCGAAGGTTTTAGCTTTAAGAAGTTAAAAGTTGGGCAACTCTTGTGACTAAGACAAAAACCGTTTTAGTCATAAGATGTTGCGTGAACAGTACTACTATAACGCACTACCTTAACTTTTCACTCTTATGACTATGACTACGACTAAGACTAAAACACATTGCATAACTTATGTACCTTTTCCTCAGGTTCCAGGAAAGATATCAACTTGATTTTTTTTATGTGAAAGACCTTGCTTTTTTATGTTATTGGAACCTAAAATATTTATTATTTTCGCTTTAGATTTTTTGTAATAAATTTTTTACTGGTACTTAAAAATTTTAGTTATATTTTTGTTGGTTTTAATTTTTTTTATTGATATAAAATGGCTGTATGATAAGGCTTGTAGGTTCCAGTTTCGCGTATTTACAAGTATGATGTGTCTGCAAAATTTTAAATTCATAGCTGTTATACAAACTGAAATATTCACTCATTTATACTAAAAAATTAGTTTCTCGGCAAACAACAAAAACGTTTTTGCTACAGACACATATGTTTTCAGTCATTTTAAATAAATTCAGTACATTCCAGATGCATATGATACATTTCCACCTTCTTGTTCTTTATATGAATCTTCACGTTTTCATTTTAGTAAACATAAACGCTGTCTGATTTTCTTTGCCAGCGCTTCATTCGCTTTTTCAGCAGCCTTTATGCGTCTGTCATCTAACATTTTCTTCATTACTTTGATGAAATTTTGTCCTGGTGTTAATCCAATTCTAGTGAATAATTTGCATTTGCCTATATGGCCATCATTGAAGCTCGTAACAGCTTCATATGTACTGAATTTCAATGTAGGCAGTTTGACAAATATCTTTTTTGGTATATATGACCAAATTATATTATTCAACGATTCATTGACGTTTTGCGTCCTTCCCTTTAAGCATTTCTCTAGCAACTCTGGCAATATTGGTTTTATGAAGTCCATAATCTTTTCAGGTAAGTAAAAATGTTTTTGGTGTTGATAATTTTGTTTTACCTTTGCTGTATTATACTTACACCAAGATTAGATTTACTTTTTGGGCAGAGATCGTGCGATGGTTTTACGTCACTTGAAAGCACATGATAGTACAAAGCCCACACAGCAGTCTGCATATTCACAACAG
Source organism: Onthophagus sagittarius (assembly GCA_036711965.1). Lineage (NCBI taxonomy): Eukaryota > Metazoa > Arthropoda > Insecta > Coleoptera > Scarabaeidae > Onthophagus > Onthophagus sagittarius. Next base: position 14,549,400 of record JASERS010000010.1, on the reverse strand, counting down.
AATCTGTGCTTCTTCTGATTGCCAAACCATAGAAATTTTGAAGTTGTTTGATTGCGGATAACGTCAAACCATTTTTGCGACCTAAGGCAGTTCCATCCGGTAACTTTTTATTTTTTCTTTAAATTTTCTCAATCTGGTCCCCATTCTTTTTTTGATATGACCAACGCACTCCACCTTTTTTATGTGTATGTCATTACCATAAGGCTCCTCATTACATACAACTTGGTAGGCCACCATCACCCAAATATTCGATATACCGGACATTATAACTTTCTTGGGATCGGTTGAAAATATTAATTGCTTCGGATACTTCCATTGCACCACTTGTTCCAAAAAAATTTGCGTAGCAACCTTTTCCATGAGCAGTACGACTGTCACCAGTATTTCTTTTATATGTACAATATTTGGAGAAAATGTCAATATCAATAATTTTGCCAGTTGTTAGGGAAGACGCTGAAAGAATGCCGTTTAGCGACGTATGGTCACGTTTTTGCCAAGAGCCATCAATCTCAATGGCAAGCTCTCTTAGATTAGATTCTTCGAAGTTTTGGTCTACAGCTTGTTCGATTGCTTCTTTCATCGACTCTTTACAAATTTTTTTGGAGATAGACGCAAGGTAGGCTTCATGAGTGTGATAATTACTCACAGGTGCCATAAGATTCAACATACCACGAAGTTTCTCAGCGGCAAAGTTTCTCAAAATTGACCTTAAAATGATTACACTTGTCTTAAAGTTTTGCATTCAAGAAATTACACATGTTATGAATTTTTCATTACTAACTGGATCTTTTCCAGACCTATGGAAAATCGCAGTTATTACACCTCTGCCTAAAGTTAGCTGTGCTAAACTGGAATGTGATCTTCGACCCATTAGTGTCCTTCCGGTACTATACAAAATTTTTGAAAAAATTGTTGCCGCACAACTACAGCATTATTTGGATCACAATGAGCTACTGTTGGAATACCAATCTGGATTTCGTGAAAGATATAGTACAACGACTGCACTCACCAAAACTGTGAACGACTGGTGCTGCGTTGTGGACTCTTCAAAAGTTACATTTGTAGTTTTTTTGGACTTTAGTAAGGCATTCGATGTCATTAATCATGAGCTTTTATTTGAAAAGCTTGCTCGTTATGGTTGTACAAGTGATGTTGTGCTTTGGTTCCGATCCTATCTTAATAACAGAATACAACATGCAGCGTTGATGGACGTACGTCTGGTGGTATCTTAGTCCAGCAGGGCGTTCCTCAGGGAAGCGTATTGGGCCCTATATTGTTTAATTTACTTACTGCTGATATGCCTAACGTTGTGACCAGTTCCTCAATTCACCAATATGCGGATGACACTCAAGTGTACGTCTCGTGTAGTGTCGCGAATGTTAACGAAACAGTGCGTGCATCGAATTCTGACTTACAAAATATAAATGCCTGGTGTTTGGGTAATGGGTTAATTTTTAACCCGAAAAAAAGCATCTTTATGTGTGTCGGATCCCCTGATACCTGTCGAAAAGCAATAGAAGCCTCAATGGAACAGCATTGCCGTTTTCCCAGTCGACCAGCAATCTAGATCTAATTATTGACAGTAACCTAAATTTTGAGAAACATGTAAACAAGAAAATCAGTGTTTGTTATTATAAGTTAAAATCTTTGTACAAATTTAAAAGTCTGTTGTCACAAGAACTCAAATGGAAACTTGTTAATACACTAGTCCTAAGTCAATTGGACTACTGTAGTTGTGTGTATTATGATTATTTGTCGGCGAGTTTGAGAAATGGAATTCAAGTACTTCAAAATATCCATCAAATACAATAAAATACTCCATCTTAAAAATGCAGCCGAGATTAGTCCTTCTATTTGCAGTTATGCTGTACAATGTAATGCTACATGGCTTACCGCATTATCTATATTGTATGTTGATTCCTAGATCGCAAGTTCACAATGTAAAGCTAAGGCGAATAAATAACCTTACTATTCCTAGCCATAAGACGTCTAAATTCCGTGGAAGTTTTGCGTACAGAGCACCCATTGTTTATAATAAGTTCATTGATCTTTATAATTTAGGCTCTGTACAAGCTTTTAGGCGAGCTTTGAAAGAGAGACTCTTATATGAAGAAACTTCTAATATTTATTGATTTTGATTTTATATTTTTGCAATATTTTGCTTTGTTTTCTTTTGTTATGATTATGATTATGAAAGATCTTAAAATGTTATAACTTTAAAAACGGATTTCTTGATTGAAAAGTGAATAAGAAATATTTCCATCTATAGAATAATTTTTAAAGGAAATTGATTTTTTAACTTGATGTACAGACAAAGTACGTGATAACTGTTGAATTTGATTATGAATAAATGATAAATTTTGGAGTGAAATATTTACAATTTAGCATTTCCCGTTAATTACAATTGTTGGTCGACTCCGCGCTCGAATATTTGCTTGTGACAGTATCTCCGTTGCGCCGTTTGCCATCCGCCATGGCGAAATAGAGCAAAGGAAAAGATATTTCAATTATTCCCAGGACAGTAAACCCTACAGGCGACTAATTTAAAATTTTCCGCCGGCGCAGAGCACAAAAGCAGCCCGTGACATAACGCGCTTTTGTGCGCACAGGAAACATACGATAACATCTATTGAAAACAGCGCGTTTCTTCCAAATAAAATAACCGCCGGCGTGACTTTATTTTCGCGTCCGAAATATCTACATGTACTCTAGTATGTCTCTCTGTTTCCAACTTTTTACCGTTCGAAGGGACCCCGATACAATCTCTACATGTACTCGTTCTGAATTTGTATAAGGCTTATGCTCGCGTCCTTCCTCCGAACACCGAAAACGGAAGTGCATCTTCGCTCGCGATTCCTTTTGAACTACGAAATTTTTATCGAATAAGTCGAGTACCAAGATGGTCTCGTCGCCACCTTTTCAAAGACAACGTAAGACAAAAAATGATAAAATCGTAACAATCTGGATTTGATTTAACAAATTTCTGAGATGATTTTTTTGTTTAATCCCATTTCAGAAATGTTCATTGATTAAAATAAACTTTACAGCAATTTTTTTCATCGAACGATTTCGAAGATATCGATCTCTAAATTGGGGGGCCTTGTCATTTGGCACGGATAATAGACCTAGAACGAAACACATTTAGGTTTAGCCGCATCTTTCCTAAAAGGAACCCTTTTTTTGCGCAGAGGAGGAGAAAATCTTTATGACTGAAACTCCGACTGGATAAGGCACATTATCTAATCCGATCGGGAGTGTAGGACTCTCCTGGCATATTCACCTCTCTTCCTGGAACCGCCCATCACAGCATTTCTCTTCGATCACCTACTCCCTTCATGGAGACTCTGACTTACTTCTTCCGCTCTCTACCTATCCTTCACCCTGCTTTTCCATTCCCCTCCTTCCCTCAGGAATCTCGGCATTATATGGATCCAAAAAAAAAATCCAGATGGGGAAGGATTCCCCTTCTTTTTCCTTCCTTACTATAGAAGCCTGTCGTTCCCCTTTCTTCGGAGATTCAGTGGATTACGAAACCTTCGTGGAATGTTCTCATACCAAAAATATATAATCACTTACTTTTTAAAGAATTCCTTATAAGATGTTGGAGATACTCCTCCTTCTTCCCGTACCTTCTCTTCTTGCCTCCTCTGCTTCTTTCTTTTTCATTATATCAGTTAGGAGCTTATTTATCTCTACTCCCTTTTCTCTTGTGTCCAGCAATATTTTGTGTATCCCGTCAATGTTAATATCTTCTCCCACTCTCACCTCAGCTAGCCTCTGCATTTCGTCCAAATGAGTGCATTCAGGCACTGTGCGTTTTGATTTATCTTCCACTCCGCATCCATACCAACACAGATTTGATTCTTCTTTTTGATTTTTTAAAATATTCGAAGGGACCCCGATACAATCTCTACATGTACTCGTTCTGAATTTGTATAAGGCTTATGCTCGCGTCCTTCCTCCGAACACCGAAAACGGAAGTGCATCTTCGCTCGCGATTCCTTTTGAACTACGAAATTTTTATCGAATAAGTCGAGTACCAAGATGGTCTCGTCGCCACTTTTTCAAAGACAACGTAAGACAAAAAAAGATAAAATCGTAACAATATGGATTTGATTTAACAAATTGCTCAGAGATGATTTTTTTGTTTAATCTCATTTCTTCCTTTTAAACTAAAAACAACCAACAATTAGTTTAAAAGAAAGTACCATGAAAAGCTTTAAAATAAATTGGTTGATTCTGAATAAATTTTTTACTGCTAAAAAATGAAATTGTTTAAATTAAAAACTAAAAAATCAAATCCCCACTTCAAAACAATCAATCAAGTTTTTTTTTTAAATTTAATTACAATCTGGACAGAAAGACCAATTAGCAATTTGTTTCTAACTTAACTTAATAATTAATAAACGATTCAGTGGTTCGACTCTTCAGAGTCCTTCGGATTCCGATCCGTCTACACACTATTCTTGACATGCACCTATTTTGCCTCACATATCACGTGCTCTGCTTTATACACAATCACTCACAGAAACTACACCAGTTCGAACGGTTTTTTTCTCTGGAGTCTTCTCTTTAGTGCAGTGTTGTCAAGGAGCTGGATGGCCTCAACGTTGGCGTGTTTATGCAGTCTTTCTTCATGTCTGCTGGCAAATTTCTTGATACTCTCTTCTACTGTTTCTATCTCTAAGTCCTTATGGAGATCTTTATTTCTTATATACCAGGGTGCATTGACAATGTTTCTTAGCACTTTGTTTTGAAATCTTTGAATTACATCTTTATTGCTTTGTTTTGTGCAGCCCCATAGCTGGGTATCATAAGTCCATACTGGTTTTAATATTTGTTTGTACAGTATTAATGTATTATGTAACGCTAGGGTTGAATTTCGCCCTATTAGCCAGTACATTTTTCTATATTTTATTTCAAGTTCCTGTCTTTTTTTTACATGAGCTTTCCAGCGGAGCTTTGCATCTAGTGTTATACCAAGATATTTCGCAGTGTTTGAATACGAAACTGGTGTATTCTTGATATTAACAGGCATCTGTTGACAAACTTTGTTGGTAAAGTTGACATGTATAGATTTCGTTTCATTTAATCTGATTCTCCATTTGACAGTCCAACTATATACTATTGACTGCAAGTTGCAGTTTTTCAGTCGCTTCTTCATTGCTTCTACCTACTGATAGAATAGCAGTGTCGTCACCAAAAGTTGCAATGGTGCTGTTTTCTGGTTGTGGTATATCGCAAGTGTAAAGAAGGTAGAGAATCGGCCCTAAGACACTTCCCTGCGGAACCCCAGCCTTAATCTTAATAGGCGTCTTCTTGTTTAACTCTAAAATATCTTTCAGAAATATATGATTCCAAAATTTTAGAAAATTGTTTCGGTAAATACGTTCTGAGTTTATAATTTAGGCCTTCATGCCACACTCTATCAAATGCCTGCGAAACATCCAAAAATACTGCAGAGCATATCATCTTCTCTTCTAGTGTTTTTTCTATAATGTCCGTTATTCTATGTACTTGTTCAATCGTGGCATGTTTATTTCTAAATCCAAATTGATGATTTTTTAGTAGAAGTTTTTCGAATAATTTTGCTATTACAGGCAGCAATGATATCGGTCTGTAGGATGTTATTTCATGAAGGGGCTTTCCTGGTTTGGGTACCATTATGACTTCAGCCACTTTCCAAAATCTAGGCACATATCTCAATCTAAAGGCAGCATTAAATAAATGTGTTAGTTTGACTAGTGCTTTTCTTGGAAGCTGTTTGAGCACTTCACCGGTTATTAAGTCAAAACCAGGAGCTTTTCTCTATTTCATATTTTCTTTTATCTCGGCGTACACTTCATTGGGCGATGTCGGTCTAATGCTTTCTTCTTCCTGGCATCGTTCTTCCCATGTTGTCTTTCCTTCCTGATCTTCAATAGGCGTGAACGTTTGTGCCAGATGGCTTGCAAAAATGTCTGCTTTTTGGTTGCTACTTCTAGCCCAATTTCCATCAGGTCGTTTGATTGGGGGGTCCTGAATTATAGGCCTTTTAAGTTTTTTAGTAACTCACCAAAGTGAGTAATCAGTACTACTGTCATTCTTTAGATTTCTCAGGTAAGTATTCATAGATTCATCCTTGATTTCCCGAATCTCTGTTTTTAGTAGCGTTATTTAGTCTAGTTTTATCTTCGGGATCTCTTGACAGTTGCCATATTCGTCTAAGTTTTCTTTTTTCCATTATTAATTGTCTGATTTCTTTGGGGTAATTGTTTCCTGCTACTCTAGCGTGTAGAATGGGAGAGTTTTCCCATGCAGCAGTTTCGATATTTTTAACGAATATCTCTGCTTCTTCTTCTAGTTGCGTTTCATTCTTAAGTGGAACTGATGGGGTTAATTTTCTCTTCCAAGCGAATTTTAAAGCTTTCCCAGTCTGTTAGCTTATTTGTTAACGTTGGATTGAATACTTTTTTAAATATATCATCACTTAATCATTGTGATTGGTGAGTGATCAGAATTCATATCCCAACCTTCTTCAATATTCAGATATTTGGACGATATATTTTTTATAATAAAAAAGTCAATGAGGTCGGGAACTTTATTTTGGTCTGTAGGCCAGTACGTAGGCTATTTGCCTGTTGACAAATATTCACATTTACTTTCTTGAATTGCTTCCAGTAGCTCTTTACCTTTAGTTGTAATTAATCTGGATCCCCAGTCAATAATCAATCTATGACCTTGTTTACTCAGAAATTGAAGATAATGATGCTTCTTGATTGTGTATTTCGGAGGGCTGTAGACTGCCGCTATGGCAAATTGAAAAGTTTTTGTTGTTATACTTACAGATGTAGCTTGTAGCTCTTCAGTCTTCTATTCTAGTTCTTGGTGATGCAGGATATTTTCTTTAATTACAACAGCACTACCTCCCTTTGCAGCGTTTTCAGGATGTAAAGTGTGGTATACTTTATAGCCTCTAAATTTAATAAATGATTGATTGGTAAAGTGCGTTTCTGAAATTAAGCATACGTCAATATCGTCATTAATTAGGACTGCCTGTAGTTCCTCTTGATGCCGCAGGAGTCCATTAGCATTCCATAGCATAATTCTAAGTTTGGCAGCCATTTCTTTGCTTTGGAATAACACCTTTATTGCTATGTTCAAGCCTATACAGCCGTTCATCAAAGTTTACAAGCGCTTGTTTTTGTTCATTTAACAAGTTTAAAATGTGTTGTAAGGTTTGCTCTATTGGTGCTCTATCTAGATGCATGTTATTATACAAACTTTTATTACCGGTTAGGGTTTGACTGTAGGTTTTATCTGTAGTTGTAGTCTTAAATGTATCAGTTCTGCTTACCTTTTGGTTGACCTGTTGACGGTTGCTTGTTGGTTCTCCAGATACGCATTTAACCTTATTTTTTGGAATTCTTTAGCTACAATACATCCACGATAATTGGCTGGGTGATTTTCTCCGCAATTAACACATTTTGGCTGCACATCTTGAGATTTCTTGTAGTCTGTTGTGAGGTGCTTTCCAGCACATTTAACACATCTTGGCTCTTTGGCACAATACGCTTGCGTGTGACCAAAGGCCTGGCAACGCTTACATTGGGGAATCAACTTTGATTTTTTAAGTGACTGTATTTCTACTTTATTTCCTAGGATATTTGTTATGTTGTAGATTTTATTAATATCTTCATCATGACTAAATGATAGTATGAACATGTTTAATGGTTGTTTGGTTTTCCATTTTAGTTTAACACTAGCTTTTAATATTTTATATCCTTTTTTCCGAAGATCATCAATAATTTCCTCAGTATCACATGAATGATGTAGTTTATTAGCGACAACCATTACAGGTCTATTTTGTTTATTTTGATATGAGTGCCATGGTCGCTTTTGGCTATTTAGTAATTCAGTCAGTTTTCTATAGTTTTCGCTATCAAAAACATTTATTTTGAAGCTATCATCGTTTATTAATTTTATTTGAAACTGGGCTAAAGTTTTGCTCAGATCCTTATGTATATTATTGTAATCCTGTTTAATTCCCTCTACTATAACTGGAGGTGGTATATGTACCTTTTTAGGTTTTTGATTTTGTGTATTAATTCTGACGGTTTGAGCTTCTTGTAGTGGAGGTGTTAATGTTGCATTCAATCTCCTTTTTTGCTATGTTTGACTCTTATCCACTCCGTCTCTTTAGCTAATTCTTCTTCATCGATGTGATATTCTCTTTCTTCGTTTTGTTTAGGCTTGGTTAGATTTTTTTGTAAGTCTGCATATTTTTCTGATAAGTTCGCTAATTCAGTTTGTAAATGCATAATATTACTTTCCAAATTTTTACCTCTATTTTCAGCTTGAACCCATGCATTATATAGGGTTTGTTCATTACTAGATCGTACATAGTTTTCTTGGAATAAACTATTATTTTGTTGCACTAGTATAGCATCATTATCTATAGTTGGCAGGCTGAATGCCATAGTAATTAAGATTTACGTTTGTTTTACTTATTTATTTCTTAAATTTCTCTCACAACGGAACACAAATCAATCAAGTAAAACAAAAAAAGTGTGATTTCAAAAACGCGAATAGACCAGGAACTAAAACCAAATTTATCAAAGAAACTTTCTCGGTGTTAGTTCGCTGGCGATCTTTACTTTGGTTCCATTCGTTATTGAGTGTCTGAATAGTTTTTGGGGGTTTAATTAGACTGAAACTCTCCGGTTTTTGCCCGCTTAGGTACCATATTACACCGTGGTACGATGCGACAAATTACCTGTTCGTCGAGAAGCCACGATAACTTAAACTACTCGAGTTAAGTGCCGCGCTGTGTTGTCATTACGTACAGGCGTCGCCTCGGGAATAATATATGCAGGATGACGACGATGTCGTCTTAATAGCAAAACTGAGCGCGATGTATGGTTCACATATTACTCGGGTCCAAACCGACCCGCCCTAATACTATGTAAATGCATGCAAAACAGTTCGGAATTAGCTACCGGTACACATCTTAATAGGCCCCTCTAGTTTAAACCGGTCCTATTCACTAAATTGTTACCTATACTTTACAATGATCTAAAGTGCACGCCGTTATCGAGTGAGGGCGAATATCGTTTGTTCGAGGTATTCATTAAAAGGGAAGCTAAGGTGGTAGTCTTGGTCTTGGTATTGATCGATTCCAAACAATCGCCTCGGATATTACAGTCCGATGTCAATCAATTTGTGATTATAGCCTTTTCCTTAAAGCGAACGTCGTTAAACCATGATTTAAAAGGTTCATTTTTAATTTAATGAATTGTTACAGTTATTACTTTTACCCAAGCTCTTATTAAAAACGATTCTTCTTGTTTTTATTAATATTGTTATCAGTGTTATATGCTCGGGTATTTATCTTCAATGGAATATACCCTGGGGGTGAGAAATTCCAAGTCAGCCTAAAAGTACTAGACCAGCATATTAAAATCGTCAAAGGGTTAAACATTCTTAGCCCAAACTTTTTAAGTATGATCTTTTATGTTTTCTTGTTTGTAACTCATTTATGTTTTATAACTCAAGAACCATTGAAGATTTCACATTTCCTTCTTTAATAAGACTGTAGCTAAGGTTTAAATACAAAGTTTTTATTAGTATATTTATGTAAAAATTAAGTTGGACTAATTTTATTGAGCGAAATCGTCAACCCATGATACATTGTTTCGGAAGAAAAGTTAAAATTTTCGCTATAACAAACATCATTGTTATTTGTTTCTAAGTAGCAGATAAGGTCAATATGTGACTTTACAGGTCTTACTGCACCTTCTAAAAGTTCTTCATCATCAGAAGCATTCGTGCCCTCGAAAAATTACCTACAACTCTACCACATTCTGAACAATATCATATTAATTAATTAGTAATATTGATTATTTAATAAATAATATCATTAATTATAGTAATTTTAAGTAATTAATTTTGCTTCAAACTCATTTTAATAAAACGAAATTACAGATACAGAGGGAAAAAGTCGTTCGAAAACTCTTCATCATCAAACATGCCTAGTAATCTACAGCATCCTCGAAAATTCATTATACATTATCATCTGATCTTCTTCAGCAGATAACTACTTTAACTAACTTTATAGGTTTAATCCCAAATAATAACTTTAGGATGAGGCAGATTGGAAGGGTGCTTTTAATAAAAAAATTTTGCCGATCCTCAAACTTGTAGATTTCTAGCTTTATGGACGTGGAGTGTGATAAGACGCTATCGGATTAAGGGAATGAGGTAGTCACAGAGAAAATGATATGTACAACTACCACTAAGGCTTTGGCTGTACGTGCTGGGATACCGTCTTGTTGGAACCAAACATTTCTTGCGTTAATTCTCCGTCAATGCAATTCTCAATTTTCAGCAACATAAATTTTTTGCTGGGCGTTCGGGGAAAACAAATCTTCTCGAATATACTAACTACATATTGCATTCCAACCTAACCCATCTTTAGAATAAATTTAAAAAAAACTTAGAACTCGAAAGATTTGGGTTTAGCCATCTAAAGAGAAGTATGGCTAAATCATGTTTGTAGTTCTAGGTCTAGTGTTAATATTAAAGCTGGGTTGTAGGTCTAGTATTAGTTATACTTTTAATTCCAGAAGAATTTACAACAATCAAGCTCTGAATGGCAGTTAAAACTAGAACTAACACTAGACCTAGTACTAGAAAGTTTCGGTTTAGCCGTGCGTCTGAAGACGCACGGCTAAACCTATATCTTTCTAGTACTAGGTCTAGTGTTAGTTCTAGTTTTAGTTTGATATAAGTATACAACCAATTAAGACTGAACAACAACGAAAAATAGAGCCAACACTTCCATTAGAGCTAATATAGTACTATTACCCGTGTCAGATATCAAGGCCCTTCACTTCAAAGATCGATATCTTCGAAATCGCTCGACGAAAAAGAAATGCATGCGGTCAAGCATACTGTAATCAGTGAACATTTCTTGCATCTTAGTAAACCGCGATTTTTCACGAAACTGTATAAAATATCACATCCGGTTCAAATTTGAAATTTTTTCGTCACATAGTTTTTGAGAAAAAAATGTCGCAAAGTAAACAAAGTTATCGGCACTCTCAAAAATCGGGTACTTTCTAAATTAACTTGTAATAAAAGTAAAACCGCAATACGAAAATTTGCGAATTAACCTATGATATGCAGAAATGTTCATTGGTTAAAATAAACTTTACAGCAATTTTTTTCATCAAGCGATTTCGAAGATATCGATCTCTAAATTGGGGGCCTTGACACTTGGCACGGATAATAGACCTAGAACGAAACACATTTAGGTTTAGCTGCATCTCTCTTAAGAGGAACCCTTTTCTTTGCGCAGAGGAGGAGAAAATCTTTATAATTGAAACCTCGACTAGATAAGGCACATTATCTAATCCGATCGGGAGTGTAGAACTCTCCTGGCATATTCACCTCTCTTCCCGGAACCGTCTATCACAGCATTTTTCATGGGAGATTCTGACTTACTTCTTCCTCCCTCTACCTATCCTTCATCCTGCTTTTCCATACCCCTCCTTCCCTCAGGAATCTCGGCATTGTATGGATCCGAAAAAAAATTCAAAATGGGAAGGATTCCCCTTCTTTTTCCTTCCTTACTATAGAAGCTTGTCTTTCCCCTTTCTTCGGAGATTGAGTGGATTACGAAACCTTCGTAGAATGTTCTCATGCCAAAACTATATAAATACTTACTTTTTAAAGTATTCCTGTTAAGATATCGTTGGAGATACTCCTCCTTCTTCCCGTACCTTCTCTTCTTGCCTCCTCTGCTTCTTTCTTCTTCATTATATCAATCAGGAGTTTAATTATCTCTTCTCCCTTTTCTCTTGTGTCCAGCAATATTTTGTGTACCCCATCAACGTTAATATCTTCTCCCACTCTCACCTCAGCTAGCCTCTGCATTTCGTCCAAATGAGTGCATTCAGACACTGTGCGTTTTGATTTATCTTCCACTCCGCATCCATACCAACACAGATTTGATTCTTCTTTTTGATTTTTTAAAATATTGTCCAAAAGTGCCATGTCCGACAACAGTCTGTGTTGCGTAGTAGTTTGTACATGGATCTTTATCTGCCACATTTTGACGTCTTTTATAAAGTGACTCGCCCAAGCTGCATACTCACTCCACTTCCCTTGCAAACGTTTACAAACTTCTTCTCTACGTTCTTGTCTATTTCTCCCCTAGGAGAAAATTTGGAGGAGAAAATTTTCTCCCCAAGGAATTGGGAGAATTCCTCGCTCTCTCCCATTATCTTATATCATAGGGAGGACTTCCAGCTAATACTCCTACCGCTTCTGTGGAAATAGTGCTATAGGCCGATGTTACGTATATTGCTATTTTTGTTCCTATGGACATGAGTATGTTTCTATATTTATTCATTTCCAGAACACTTTGCAAGTGCTGCATACAAAGTAAATGATTCCAAAACTTTTGCCAACAGCTTACGTTTAGCTTAATTTGGTCCTACCACTTTAGGCATTATGCCAGAGAGCGCGCTTATTATTCTTAAAGCTTTCTCTGCAGTTCGACTTAGATGTGTAATCATATTACCATGTATACTCCCAAATACTTCACTGATTTGCTGCTTTGGATCACGGCATCATCGATCCTTATTTCCACTTTTGGCAGCTTCCGTCTACCTTCCAATATAACTATTCAGTCTTTTCGAGTGCTAAAAGGAGGCCCATATCATTTAATTTCTTTTTCAAAATTCTTTTTTTTTACTTCTTCTGGTTTAGGTCCTTTTATAACTACTGCCAGGTCATCGGCATATCCTACTATTCTTACCCCTTTTTCCATGTTCGTTATTATCACTGTGTCATAGCAAATGTTCCACAACGTACCCCTATTACTGACCCCTGTGGGACACCCCAAGTCATTTGTTCCTCTTGCCCATCGGGGAGAACCTCAGTTCAATCTGAGAGGTAGGACTTGATTAATCTTATCACCTCTTCTTCTGAATTAAATGCGTTTTTTACATCCAATAGAATCATCATCCCGTATATGCAATGAGTTAGCGAAATCTTCTTCCATTCCTTAGTTTGTCTTATTATGGTCATTACGGCGTCCACTTTCCTAAAGGCTCCCACTTTCCGGATGTGTCCTTCCTTTTCTGTACCCGTACTGAGCTTCAGATATTATTTTAGTTTGCTTTAGAAGTTCAATTAATTTGTCTGTTCAAATAATTCGTCTTTTGGGTCTTTTTTTTTGGTTTTTCTATAAGTACAAGTACTGCCTTTATCCATATTTTAGGAAATTCTCCTGTTTCAAGGCATTTGCTATACTCGCTAAGGAATATGTCGTGATTAGCTTTCACACACGCACTCAATATTTCGTTTGTTATGCCAATGCATTTCGTCAAAATGAGAGCATTCAAAAAACACTGTGTGTTTTGAAGTATCTTCCACTTCATACCAACAGAGATTTATACCATCCATACCAACAGAGATTTAATTCTTCTTCTTTGATTTTTTTTAAGATATTGTCCAAAAGTGCCGTGTCTGACAATAGCCTGTGTTGCGTTTCTGCCACATTTTGACGTCTATTATAAAGTGACTCGCCCACCTGCATACTGACTCCACCTCCCTTGCCAACGTCTGCAAACTTCTTCTCTATGTTCTTGTTTATTTTCACCCCTAGTCTTCCATAATAGTTCCTTGCTCTCTCCCATAATAATATATCATAGGGAGGGTTTCCATCTAACGCTCCTACCGCTTCTGTGGAAACAGTCCTCTACGCCGATGTTACGTATATTGCTATTTTTCTTCCTATGGACTTGAGCATGTTTCTATATTTATTCATTTTCAGGGCACTTTCCCATGCAAGTGCTGCATACAAAGTGACTGATTCCACAACTTTTGCCAACAGCTTACGTTTAGCTTAACTTGGTCCTATAAATTTAGGTATCATACCAAGAGCGCGTTTATTATTCTTGAGCTTCCTCTGCGTTTCGACTTAGATGTGTAGTCATACGCAAGTCCTTGTCCATGTACATTCCCAAATACATCACTGATTTGCTGCTTTGGATCTCGCCAGCATCGACCCTAATTTCCATTTTTTTTGCAGCTTCTGTCTACCTGCCAATATAACACTTCAACCTTTTCGGGTGCTAAAAGGGGACCTATATCATTTAATTTCTTTTTCAAGATTCTTATTCATGCTCAGCTCTTTTCTCTACTTTTTCTGGGTTAGGTCCTTTTACACTTACTGCCAGGTCATTACTGCCAGGTCTTATTACCTGATATTACTGACCCCTGTGGAAGTTCTATCTAAGCGGTAGGACTTAACTATTCTTGTTACTTCTTCTGGAGCAGCGCATTTTTCAAGCGTACGACCTAATACAGCCCACGACAAGCGAATTAAATGCGTTTTTTACATCTAATAGAATCATCATCCCGTATATGTGGTGAGTTAGCGAAATCTTCTTCCATTCCTTAGTTTGTCTTATTATGGTCATTACGGCGTCCACTGTACTCCTTCCTTTTCTATACCCGTACTGAGCTTCAGATATTATTTTATTTTGCTCTAGATGTTCAATTAATTTGTTATTAATAATTCTTTCTAATAACTTGCCGACCGCACTTAAAAGGCAAAGTGGCTTAAATTTTACTTCGCCTTTTGAGTCTTTTTTTTGGTTTTTCTCTAAGTACAAGTACTGCTTTTATCCATATTTTAGGAAATTCTCCTGTTTCAAGGCATTTGTTATACTCGCTAAGGAATATGTCGTGATTAGCTTTCACACACGCACTCAATATTTCGTTTATTATATAAACCTAAATATTTACTAAATATAAACCTAAATATTTACACATTTAGGTTTAGCCGTATCTCTCTTAACCCTCCGTCTGTCGGGCGCACTTTCTTAACACTTTCGATCGGGTGTGGTCTGTGGAGTCCAAAATAGAAAAAACTCTAAAGGACGCCAACGTGTCCTCCAGTGCTAATTTCTCAAAAATATGTTTTATATGATGCTTGTACTATATAATAGCCTAATACAGGGCCAATTCCAAACCCACGTTTTATGTTAATTTGATTTAAAGAAAATGCTTACAATTTAATTACATATTTTTCAAAGGAAAAGAAAATCGATCTACAATAATATTTATTTAAAAATGTATAAAGTGTTATAAAAAAATGTCTTAACTAAAGAATAATATTCTATGCACAAACTGAAGGGCTTCAAACTGTGGTCTCCATATTTCCCAAACAATCGTTGCAGCACGCTGTTATGTGCTCCATGCACAACCAACATTTACAAATTTTGCAAAAATAACGAGTTTTTCGTCTTTTGCAATATTTACAGTTTCCTCTTTTCCCTGGTTGTGGCTCTGGAATAATCTCCTCTTCAATACCTGAGAGCCTCAAGGCAGAAGTACGCACACTTTTGGTCAAGTGCTTATCAACGGCTCTTCTTTGCATGTTATTTTTCACTAACTCCATATTAAGATTTTTTTGAAACAGTCTGCGAGTTTTAGCAAATCCACCATCTGGTATGTTGCCTTTGTAGACAACAAAAGCGTTAATTGCTGCTATATTGAGGAGGTTATAGAAAATTACCATTGGCCAACGTTTTGTGTTTCTTGCAACATTGTATGATGTGATCATTCGATCAACAACATCTACTCCACTTTTTGTGCTATTATAGAAAGTCATTATTTCGGGCTTTTTCCGATCACCGGTAGCTTCATCGATATGATCGTCTCGGTGCATTGTTGAAACTACAAACACATTCTTTCCTTTTTTGGGTATATATGAAACTGCAGTCATATCATTACTAAATGCGAATAACGAAGAATATACTTTTCTGTTTTTAACTTGTGTTATTTCAAGAGGTAGTTCTCTTCTATTGGCTCTAATTGTACCAACCACAGTAAGGCGGTACTCTCTTAGCAGTTTCTTTACAATTGAATATCCTGTGAACCAACGATCTATTGTAACATTTTTTCCTGATCCTAATAACTGTGAACACATTCTTTCGGTTACTGCAGCGGTAGAGTTGTCAGTTTTATATGGACCATTGGGTTGAACACCAGCGTAAATTTCTATGTGTTAAGTGAAAAATGTTTTGGCATCAACAACGGCGAAGACTTTCAATCCGTGTTTGTTTGGTTAACTTGGAATGTACATTCGGAAACTGCACCTACTCCTAAAGGCAAGCAGCCTTTTTTTTTCATCTAATGTTACATACTCGCCCACAGAATAAATTTTCTTACAATTGTCGTTGAATTTGTCACCAATAGTACGAACTGCTGCTAGTTTGTCCATTTCTTTTCTTTGACCTCTAGTTGTGGTATCATCTAAGCGAATGCATTTCAATAAGAAGACGAACCTCCGTTTTGCCATTGTAGCAGGAAATATCTCATATCCCATACCGTCTGATGACCAATACTCTGCTAGATGTGTCCTTGATCCATGATGGAGCCCAGCTAAATAAAGCAAACCCATCAACGCTTGGATTTCTACAGAGTCGGTCTACACTCAGTCTTATCTTGGTATTTAACAGAAATTTCATCAATAAATGAATTAGTGTTTTCAACTACAATATCAATGCAGTTTCCAAACATGTACATTCAGCATTGAATGGGAGATAATGCGTCACGTGCTTCACCGATGACCCCCGGCAGGTGAGACACTATGTTTTCGTTGCGAGTTCTAATATTTCTAGGTGAGACAGCCTTTTTCCATTTAGTTCCATCTTTACCAAAAAAATACGAGCATCTATCACGAATCACGGGCTGTTCATTTTCATTATCCTAGCCGTCATCCTGATGCATAATATCTGCATCCTCATTTACATTTTCCTGCTCGGTTTCTGTATCATGATCACTGATACTTACAAAATCTGGATCCGATATGGAACTATCGTCAGACTCTTCTATTTCACTGCCCGTGCTAACTTCTTCATACAGTTTCTGTAGTCTTTCTCTCTCCTTTTCATAAGGATCCATATCACAATGCTATCAAATAATAAATCATTTATTATCTTATCAAATCATATCAGAAAACTGTGTGGTACTACTTACCTATTTGTAAGTATGCTATTTGTAGATTGCTAATTAGATATTTGATATTAGTTATAAATAATTTTTTATGCACTTTTCTATTCTCTATATTTGTAAAATAAATAACACATAACACAATGCCTCAAAATGGGGTTCAATAGTAAACTGGCGTGTTAATACGGTAACCGTATATATATTAATTATTAAGGAAACTACCGAACTATATTGCGATCACTCCGAGGTATAGTTTTATAACTCGGTAGAGTTCCAACTGGAATACGACTCTTACAGATTACATCTGCGAATATTGTTACACATTTGATCGGGAAGGGTCTGTCAGGACAAAATATTATGTAGCGACTATTTGGAATTTTGAAAAACGTTTTGAAAAAGTTTTTTATAGCGAAAACAGTTGATATTTAGATACTTGAAAGGTACTGTGACCGTAGAAGTTTTGAGGAAAATAATTTAAAAAATATTTCACATAATCATTTTGTCGTGGACTCGTAGACCACACCCGACGTAAAAACGTTAAGACGGAACCCAATCCAACCCAACATATCTTCAGAACTATCATTAGACTTAGAACTAGAAATATTTGGGTTTAGCTGTCTAAAAAGACGTACGGCTAAATCCTAATGTTTGTGGTTCTAGGCCTAATCTAATACTAAAGCTGGGTTGTAGGTCTATTATTAGCTATACTTTTATGTTTCTAGCCCACTTTTAATATAAATAATTAATAAAGAGCTTGATAGTTTAAATGATTAAATTTATGACTGATTACGGGAATGTGTATAACAATGTCAGTAATAACGCCACCTGTTCTCTGGAACTCAGAGAGTAATTTTGAGAGATGATCATTTCCCATCCCTCTTTCCCGTGTGCATTATTTCGCAATCAATCCTTCGAAATCCACGCTAAATGACGTAGACCGGGCCGCAGAGCGCGATTTCCTCCGAGTGCCACAGCTGTAAATTAGCCCAATCGGTTAGATTATCGGCGGCCTGCTGCTGCTGCTGCAACACGCCGTCGGTATCGGATTAGGTCCGATCTTGCCCCCTCTAGCGGCACGAATTTGCATAATATATGGGCCGCAGAAAGCTGCGCCCCCGCGTATAAATCAATTAGCCCGTCCAGTTGGGCGACGGCTGCGTACCAAAATGTTCCGGACCCAGGTCCGAAGCCTAATTCTCGAGGCCGTTTTACATACATTTGCATGATATTCGAATCAAGCACGGCATTTCGAATCCGGGATGATTATTTCTGAACTGTGCCGACATAATCCTCAAACACGATTTTACGTGTGAATTAAACTTTAGCTAAAATCAAATCAGTCGTTGATGCTTAATTTTAGTTTTTTTTTTGCAGTTCCTCCAGATATTTTGGACTATCCGACTAGTACTGACATGATTGTTAGGGAGGGGGCGAACGTCAACCTTCGATGCGTCGCAAAAGGATCACCTCACCCTTCGATAACTTGGAAAAGGGAAGGAGGGGATCTAATACTCCTACCGTCAGGAGATCAAGGTATGCACACTAAGAGTAACTTAACTTCACTCCAAATCATCCCACCGACCGATTTCGAAACAGTACCCATCGAATAGATTATCCCCATAGAGGTTCATTCAGGGAAAACTTCTCGGATTGCGGCACCGGAACGGAAACGTCCCGATCGGACTTCTTAGCTACAACACAAATAAGAGAGCAATGTTCTGTTCGAGTCTAATTCGCGTACACATCCCTCTCGATGTCAAAAGACGTTTCGTTCGGGCTTTCGTGAGATGCTCGCCTTTGCGTGTTTGCGCTTGACGACTTGCCGACCCGTGAATAATACAGCGCAACTCCTCCGCTTTCAAATTACTACGGGTGACGTTTTATTTTTAGGACGCGATAAAAAATTAACGAGCGCTAAAAGCTGGATGAAGGGGAAAACATCATAAAGATATAGAAAATTATCCAAGTTTTTATCGATTATCAACAACTTACAGTGTTTTACATAATCTGTATTATTAATACGGTTACTTCCTGTTTATATATTGATCACCTTTCCCGGGACAGGTGGTCCCCAAATTAATTCGCACCCTCCCGTGATCGTATGTACACCGCGCACACTTCGCGCTACGTTGCCTAACCGCGTTATGCACGCGCGAACACGTTAGAACAAGTGCGCGTCCCCCCCAAATATCCACTGCACTCTCAGTTCAGTAATTTTCACGGCAATCAACCACCAACGGGACATTAACGTCATACAATTCATGCAAAATCGAACAGAGTGAACATCTGCCCCCCTTTTTTTCACAGCCCCGTTCGTTTTCACAGCGTCACTTGTTTCATTTTCAGTGGTTAGCGTTGAAGGGCCTACATTGAACATCACCAAAGTTACACGGCAACAAATGGGACCCTATCTTTGTATAGCTTCGAATGGGGTTCCACCATCCGTTAGTAAACGGATTATGTTGATAACTCATTGTAAGTAGAAATTAATTTATTTATTTTTTGGAATCAAATAGGTTCTGCAAGTGTAGGTATTTAAGTCCATGTTATAATAATTTAGAGTTAAATTTAGAGTAAAAAAATTAAAACTAAAATTAATACTAGACTTAGAATTAGAAAGATTTAGGTTTGGCCGAAATTTAATAAAGCTCGTTCTAGGCTGAAAAACAACGAGAAATAGAGCTAATACTAAAACTAGAAATAACAATAGATTTCGAACTAGAATTATTCAGGTTTAGTCGTATGTCTCTTAAGACGGCTAAACACTGCATTTAGAGCTAGAAACATTAGGGTTTAGCCTTACGTCTCTTAAGACGGCTAAACCCTAATGTTACTTGTACTAGTTCTAGAGTTAGTGCTAAAGCTAAGTTATAGGTTTAGTATTATTTATTTATCTTTAGTCCCAGAAGAATTTGCTATAATCTAGAGCTAAATAAGAATTAAAACTAGAACTAACACTAGACCTAGCACTAGAAAGTTTCGGTTTAGCCGTGCGTCTGAAGACGCACGGCTAAACTTGAATCTTTCTAGTGCTAGGTCTAGTGTTAGTTCTAGTTTTAGTTCGATGCAAATATGCATCAATTTAAACCTGAATAACAACTAAAAATAGAGATGTTACAGGTAAAGTGTGTATTTCAGTTAATGTATACATTAACTAGTCAATGTATACATTTACGTAACGTTTTAGTGAAAGTATTTACTAATCATAGAGTGTATACATTTACTAGTGAATGTGTACATATACTAGGTAGTGTATACATTTGCTAACAAATATCTGTAAAAGTTGTTCCAAAGGACGGTATAATTTTCTTAATAGACGGAATTGCATATGATGGTAAGTAAGTATAGTAATACATCTATGAAATAATATCAAAAAACAGAAAAATAACTGGAAGCTTTTTTGTACTAAGATATGTAACAAAAATTTAAATACGGATTTTTTAATACAAATATTTATTTCTTAAAATAAAAATACAAAAACAAACAATATAAAGAACAAATCCGTTCATTTATTAATGCAAATACAACTTTTATTTATTACAACATGGTAAACTTTGGTGGCACTTCGAATTGCACAAATTTTTTTTCTTTACACATGTGCATCTATTACCATTACATTTTGTTTTGCAATTGCATTTTACAAATCCCTGTCCACTTCCTACCGATTGCTCTGTGGCCACTGTTCTAAGAGGTAATTGTTGTGGTGGAATACCATCGATGTTTAGTATCTTCTCTGGACATACACTAAATTGGGATCTAGTGTAAAGACCTTTCAAAATACCATTCCTTGTTCCTATTTGAAAATAACCATCTCCTCTTCCCCAGTGTACATCTGGTACTTTAATCCGGACAGTCATTCCGTTTTCTGCTGGCATATGAGAAGCATCAGATATTGTTTTCATACGTGTAGCTTGAAGTTTTAAATTTTCTTTTGCCTCATTTCTGTTATTATTAATTTCATGTAGACGCACGCCAACATTACAAATGGAATTATCTTCCGACAATAACAAAACCTCACATTTTCTACACTTCTTCTCTTTCAATATATCGTTATTTTCTTTATCAACGCACGTTGTTGCTATTTCCTCTACTAGCAAAATTTCTTCTTGTAAAGCTTTTTCTAAGGTTTCTAAAGAACTTTCTGGGATAGATTCCTGTGAAATAGCAACATTGCTATGAAAAGTGATTTCAATTTCACCTTGTTCTTCTGTATTAGACGCATTAGAAGTTTTTATTAATATGTCCAAGTCATCTTCAGTATTAATTTCTTTAATAACATCTCGTGGTAGTGAAGAAGAAGTAAGTCCAACCTTCGCTGTCTCTCCAAACATTGCTTCATATGGACTTCTTTTGATTCCTGCATGAAGCGCACTATTTTTCATAAATTGCACGAAACCCAAACCTGAAAAAAGATTTACATGATACCGCTTTTTATTGTAGAAAAAAAGAAAGATTTGATTGAAAGGTTTTTACCTTTACTCCAATGATTAGATTTTTCTTGTAGCATCCAAGTGTTCAATATATTTTCTACATCTTGATTGGCGCGTTCTACACTGCCTTGCGATTGACTATGTCGGGGTTTACCATGAACAATTTTTAATTCAGGCCATAGTTGTTTTAAATCTTCTATTATATTGTTTCAAATTCTCGTCCATTATCAGACTGCAGTATGGATGGGCCACCAAATAATAAGAATATACTAAGTAGTTGATCTGCTACTTCCAATCCCTGCTTACTTTTAAGTGCTCTAAGTATCACAAATTTCGTCAGATGATCTTGATAGACTAATATAAATTTAAATTCTCCGTCAGGTTGTGATTGAAAGTCTCTTAAGTCTACTTGGCATCTAGAGTTAAAGTGTGAAAATATCATCGGTTTAACCACCAACCCTTTCTTTTCGTTTTTTCGCTTTTTCAAACATAATTCGCATAAATTTAAAAATAGTTGTATTTCTTGAGTTGTAATATTTTTATACCTTTGTTGAATTTCCTTCTTCATACGGTCACGTCCACCATGGCCTATTGATTCGTGAACTTCATACAACACATCAAATAATTCTTCAACAACAACATAATACAACACTTTATCATTTGTAATTGGTACAACTAGCTTTTTCACATTTTTAATTGTAACGACATCGTAATGTTTTAGCAACCAAAAATGACGGTTTGCCTTCCGAGCTGAGGCCTTTGCAATTTTTACTTCATCTACTAAATTACGATATTTTGATAAACTCATTCGAAAGCTATTACTCTTTTGTGAAATATTTTCAATACAACTATGAAATTTAATTTTCATTTCATTTTTATCCATTTTACTAACTTTAACAAGTTAACCGAAAGATAAAGCCTTATTTTGAAACTTCCTGAGAACTACTGTGTCTTTTTTACATTGATTTTAAAGCGAACAAATATTATAACCTAACCTATTTTACCATTCAACAGAACTGCTAAAGAATAGGTTAAGTTGGTTGGTTGGTTACCTATCGTTGTCTACGTTGTCTATCGATTGAAGTTTTTTAGTTATGTTATTTTGATTTTTTATATTTCAGAGTCTTCGCTTCGTTTTTTATTTAAAACAACTTCTACAACTTTTGTTATATAATACATTTTAAACGTATATTAAACTTTAACTGAGTATCGTTAGTAATTGTATACTTTAACTAGTAAAAGTTTACATTTTGTATTTTATATACACATTAACTAGGTAAATTAGTTAATGTATGCATTGTCTAGATAGTGTATACATTCACGTAGTGAATGCTTTAACTGTAACAGAGACAACACTAATGCTAGAGCTAATACTAGACCTAGAACGAAAAACATTTGGATATAGGCGTACCTCTCTTAATATAGAACCCAAACCAACCCAACCTAGCTTCAGAATTAACACTAGACTTATGGCCGGTTTCTTGTACGTATTCACATGTCGATATCGAACCGATGTTGTGCTGTTGATCGATAACTCGAGCGATATTCATCAATTGGGTTTCTGAAAGAGCCAATAGGAGATATCGGACCGATATCGAACCGATAACTATATCGCATGCAACATATACCTATATCGACTCGATAAGTGTGATTAATGACAGTCAAAAGTGATAGTTTCTATTTTCTAATTTATATTTACATAAATATTTACGTAATTAAACATTGTGCATTATTTTGAAATTTAAAACAAGGATTTTAAACAAGGATTTCTTTGCCTATCGATGAGAATGCGATTAAAACGTAGGACGATATTACTTTCGATTTCTGCATGTGCAGTTGTATACAATATCTGCATTGGAAATGCTGCCATATTTGAAGAAAGAATTGAGGAAAATATTAATGAATCCCTTTATTTGAATTGAAGGATTTTTTAGGATTTTACTAATTACTGGACGTTTCCGGGTATTATTACTCGAAAACAAGAACTATCTGTGGGAGGAAATGTTTCTTGAAAAATTCATGGGCATTTTAGGACTTCTCCGTTTTGATTGCTTTCTAACACAGAAAGAAACAAAAAGATCCTGGAAGGAACATAAAATTTGGCAAAAATATAATTACATGTATTAGGTAAAATTCGAACATCTCACAGAATTGTATCTCCAAAGAATTCAGGTCGATTTTATCAATTTCAAGTTCATCCAAACACCCATATTTTAAAAATTCTAGACATTAACCAAACTCATCTATGATGATTCATTATAATGATAGCATTTTATCATGTTGAGAACCGAATTAGAAAAACTTTAGATTATTTATGTTAACCTATTTATTTATGATTTTTTGAAATTAATAATCTTGTTTTAAGAAATCACGAAAAATTGATTGAAGCTGATCTTAAAAATATTTATTCATTTTTGAGATAAAAATCATTAAATTCAACGTGAACATTTATGGCTATCTCAGGTTAATTAAAAATCACCAAAAATCGAATTCTTGAGATATTTTAATGGAACATCCAAAATTTATAGAGGCCAGGGTCTATTTTGTCATGGTGAGAACCAAATTAGAAAATCTTTATTCATTTTCGAGATAAAGATTATTTAAGTTAACCTAGTTTTTTATGATTTTTTGAAATTAATAATATTGTTTTAAAAAATCACGAAAAATCGAATTCTTAAGATATCTTAATGAACTATTCATGATTTATAGAGGAAAGTGTCTATTTTCTCATGATGAAACCGGATCTTGAAAATATTTATTCATTTTTGAGAAATAAATCATTAAATTCAACGTGAACATTTATGGCTATTTCAGGTTAATTAAAAATCACCAAAAATCGAATTCTTGAGATAAGTAACATCCAAAATTTATAGAGGCAAGGGTCTATTTTGTCATGGTGAGAACCAAATTAGAAAATCTTTATTCGTTTTCGAGATAAAGATTATTTAAGTTAACCTAGTTTTTTATGATTTTTTGAAATTAATAATCTTGTTTTAAAAAATCACGAAAAATCGAATTTTGAAGATATCTTAATGAAATATTCATGATTTATAGAGGAAAGTGTCTATTTTCTTGTGATTGAAGCGGATCTTAAAAATATTTATTCATTTTTGAGATATAAATCATTAAATTCAACGTGAACATTTATGGCTATCTCACGTTAATTAAAAATCACCAAAAATCGAATTCTTGAGATATTTTAATGAAACATCCAAAATTTATAGAGGCAAGGGTCTATTTTGTCATGGTGAGAACCAAATTAGAAAATCTTTATTCGTTTTCGAGATAAAGATTATTTAAGTTGACCTAGTTTTTTAATATTTTTTTAAATTAAGATCTTGTTTTAAAAAATCACGAAAAATCGAATTTTTAAGATATCTTAATGAAATATTCATGATTTATAGAGGAAAGTGTCTATTTTCTTGTAATCGAAGCGAATCTTAAAAATATTTATTCGTTTTTGAGATATAAATCATGAAATTCAACATGAACATTTATGGCTATCTCAGGTTAATTAAAAATCACCAAAAATCGAATTCTTGAGGTATTTTAATGAAACATCCAAAATTTATAGAGGCAAGGGTCTATTTTGTCATGGTGAGAACCAAATTAGAAAATCTTTATTCGTTTTCGAGATAAAGATTATTTAAGTTGACCTAGTTTTTTAATATTTTTTTAAATTAAGATCTTGTTTTAAAAAATCACGAAAAATCGAATTTTTAAGATATCTTAATGAAATATTCATGATTTATAGAGGAAAGTGTCTATTTTCTTGTAATCGAAGCGAATCTTAAAAATATTTATTCGTTTTTGAGATATAAATCATGAAATTCAACATGAACATTTATGGCTATCTCAGGTTAATTAAAAATCACCAAAAATCGAATTCTTGAGGTATTTTAATGAAACATCCAAAATTTATAGAGGCAAGGGTCTATTTTGTCATGGTGAGAACCAAATTAGAAAATCTTTATTCGTTTTCGAGATAGAGATTATTTAAGTTAACCTAGTTTTTTATGATTTTTTAAAATTAATAATCTTGTTTTAAAAAATCACGAAAAATCGAATTCTTAAGATATCTTAATGAAATATTCATGATTTATAGAGGAAAGTGTCTATTTTCTTGTGATTGAAGCGGATCTTAAAAATATTTATTCGTTTTTGAGATATAAATCATTAAATTAATCGTGAACATTTATGGGTATCTTGAGTTAATTAAAAATCACAAAAAATCGAATTCTTGAGATATTTTAATGAAACATTCAAAATTACCAGAACACCAATAGACGATATCGACTCGATAAAAGATATCGATCCAATAACTATCGCTCCGATATCTACTCAATATTATAGCGTACGAGAAACCGGGCATTAGAGTTAGAAACATTAGGGTATAGCCGCACGTTTCTATAGACGGATCCTAACTCAACCTAGTTGCAGAACTAACACTAGACCTATAACTAGAAACATTAGGGTTTAGCCGTCTTAAATGACGTACAGCTAAACCCTAATGTTTCTGGTTCTAACTCTAGTGTTAGTTCTGAAGCTAAGTAGGGTTGGAATCCGCCTTAAGAAAGGTAGGTAGGGTTTAGTTGTTACTCAGGTTAAATAGTTGTATACTTGCCTCGAACTAAAACAAAAACTAACAGACGATAAAATCTAATATTTGTAGTTCTAGGTCTAGTGTAATTCTAAAGCTAGGTTGTACGTCTAGTATTGGTTATACTTTTAGTTCCAGAAAAATTTACAACAGTCAAGCACTGAATGGCAATTAAAACTAGAACTAACACTAGACCTAGTACTAGAAAGACTCAGGTTTAGCCGTGCGTTTGAAGACTAGAAACATTAGGGTTTAGCCGTACGTCTCTTAAGACGGCTAAACCCTAATGTTTCTAGTTCTAGTGTTAGTACTAAAGCTAAGTTATAGGTTTAGTATTAGTTATTTATCTTTAGTCCCAGAAGAATTTGCAATAATCTAGAGCTAAATAAGAATTAAAACTAGAACTAACACTAGACCTAAAACTAGAAAGTTTCGGT
Organism: Onthophagus sagittarius; assembly: GCA_036711965.1. Classification (NCBI taxonomy): domain Eukaryota; kingdom Metazoa; phylum Arthropoda; class Insecta; order Coleoptera; family Scarabaeidae; genus Onthophagus; species Onthophagus sagittarius. The sequence continues at coordinate 14,522,923 of JASERS010000010.1, read as the reverse complement.
TTAGCCGTGCGTCTGAAGACTTTCTGGTACTAGGTCTAGTGTTAGTTCTAGTTTTAGTTCAATGCAAGTACACAACAATTTAAACTTGAATAACAATTAAAAGTAGAGCTAATACTAACAATAAAGCTAACACTAAACCTAGAACGAAAAACATTTGGGTTTAGCCGTACCTCTCTTAAGATGGAACCCAACTTAACTTAGCTTCAGAATTAACATTGAACTTAGAACTAGAAACATTAGAATTTAGCCGTTTTAAGAGATGTACGGCTAAATCCTAATTATTGTTTTTTACATTGTTAAAAATTTTATCATAAGAGAGAGAAAGGCGGGTCTCAAATTCCCTAACAATGTTGGAATCGAGTAACGCTCTGAGGGAGCACGTTAAATCACTCATCTCGCATTCTAAACGTTTAATCCTTGTAAAGGTGATATTTCAAGGTTTAAGACCTTAAAACCCAAATTGTTGTTAAAGGTGTTGATCCTTCTTCGTGTTGAACCCTCCGATTCAGCCAGAAGGTGGAGAAGGGTCTTAGAACCGTTCAGCATCGTTCATGAATAGAAAGCACTTCCTTCTCCAGTGTAGACGAGGAAGAGTCCTCCCCAATCACATTAAGTATGGTTGTTAGTTCTAATTTTAGTTCAATAATGTTATCTCTATTAAAAGCTTATGGGTCTTTGAAAAGTGCCTTGATGGTTTCAGATAATGGCAATTTTTTTATGATGCTCGTTTTATTTATGATGCTCTTAAATTAGTAATGTAAGGATCAGAAGATGCTAACAATATGTGGAAAGTATCTTCATTTGTCGATACTCGAGAGCATTTACGGGGATGATTTCTTCTGTAATTTCTACAATCTTTATTACGAGCTTCTTGTGCTTCTTCACTTAAGTCACCTATTCGCATAATAGCTTCCGCAATAATTTTAGCTCCATGTATGTGTACCTTATGTTCTGTATTTGGCATATAGTACCAACTATACAAATTAACACACAATTCTGCAGTGGCACTGCAGTGTTATTCGAACTTATATGCATCTATATCGCATCCACTGTTTATGCATTGAAGTATTACAGAAAACCTCGTAATGAGATCTTTATCAACACCTGTCTCTTCAGAGACTACGTCTGCGTTATTGAAAAAGCGTCTTGACGCATTACCATCTTTTATGCTATCAACTCTCTGCTTAACAAAATCTACTTTAATGCTAAGTCTTTCAAATAGCGCATTTTGAAGTCTCTTCTTTTCCTGCTCTTATATCAGTTTTGTTTCGGAGTTTGTTCTCCATTTCTGAAAAGATATATTGTATCCAATGTGAAAAATGGATTCCATAAATTTTATTCTGGCATGCAATGTTTCTTCATTCAAAGATATTTTTTCCGGTTTGCTTTTAACTAGTTCCAAGTCATTCATTTCTGTTGGTGTCGCTTTGCAAATAAAACACACTGCATTTGATGTTGTTCCAGTAACAGTTCGTGTTATTTTACCGTCGATGATCGACAAGTAAACAATAAGTTATGGTTTACTATAAAGCATATTTCGTTTATATGGATTAATGAATTATTAAGATTAGCAAATTCACTTTCGATCCTCAATACTTCATTTTTTAGTATCAACAGATTTCTTTATAAATTGAAATTGTACCGGTCTGCAAAATCACGTGGATGCAGGTCGTATATTTTTCCAGAATGCAATTTCTTTGTCATCAACTTTATGCAGATGCAGAGGAACGAGTGATGTTAAGAACAGTGATTCATCTAAAGTTTCTTCATTAATAAAACTCTGATTGTGTTCACTGTGACCAAACAAGCCACCACATCCTCATTTTGATACTAAAATCAACTCACTGTCCATTACCAAAATTTCTTCTTCTGATTTAGTTTGCAACAATCTCTCAGCAGCATGATCCAATAGTGACTGTAAATAAACGTAGGCATAACTTTCTGTGATATTTAAATCATTCGAATAACAGTGTTTCTTTGACTTTAACACTTTGTAATACCTCATACTGGTATTTTTATAAAGAAGTATCCAATAGCCAGACCCTTTTCAGGAGAGGACTGCAAGCACTGTGATTTAGTTTTCAACTTTTCAGCAGCTGCGATAATAATGTCTTCAGAAACATTTTCTCGGAGATTCTGAATTTTTCTGCGTTTGGTTCTATCACAACATTCGTTACATGATTTTTGTTGATGCCCACTACCGCACTGAAATGAACAACTAGTTCATCTACGCACTGAAATGAACTAGTTGTTTCACAAATTTCTGCTTATATTGATTCCAATATTTTAAAGCAGTTTTGCAACCATTCAGTTTTGCGCAACGAATGTTTTCTTCACTTAGCTTTAAATTTATGAATTATACTTTTATTTAGTTCTTCATGAATTTCACTAAGCATGCTCTCTGACAAGAAAGGATGCGTTGATTTGATTAACTCTGCTACTAGATTAGGATCACATGACAAAATGATGTCCGCTAATTCATTGTAAGTAATATTTAAACCGGCTGTTGGGAATAATATTATTTCTTAAAAGGAAAAATTTATTCCCGTTAAACCTGGGACCATTTGTAAACACTCCTTTTTCTTTGTCTTTTTTTTTTGTAAGGCTTTTGGGTTACAAGTGGTAACTTATAACGACACTCGCTCTACAGCCATTGTGAGAAGAAGAATAAAACGTTCCAAAATTAAAACGCCTAATTTTTATTTTATTTTAACACCCATAAAAACCAAAATGTCCATACTTTTGCTTAACAAAAAAGCATGAAGATAACTTTTCAAGTGAGTATGTATGGATGGGAATTCCCGATTTAATTCTAAGAATTTTGTTTTTAAGCTGTTTTTTAGATCTTTTATGTTTTTAGGCTTTTTAATTTAAGGTATAAGGTATAGAAACTTCGCAACGACCAGCATCAGCTAAAATCCGCTTGACAATATCGATGGAGCGCGTGATTACTTATTAGGGTCTAGTGAACAAAGCCGCAAATTACCGCACCTAATTTTAATTGCATCTCGTTCTGCACACTTCGGTATATCATTTGTAACCAATTTCAATACGGCAGATAGCGAAGAATTATTGTTTTTCTCTAATAGAAGTTTGATGATTTTCTAATTTTTGATGACTATATTAAATCGGCAGCCCACCGAGTCATTAATATCTTTTAGTGAAAACATTTTTGGTAATTATTATCTTAAAACATGCTAGTATAGTAAACAAAAATGTTTGTTGTAATTTTTTTTATAAAGTACTATTAAATATCAAAGTCAACAGCCCCTTGCGTGTCCAAAACCCAATTTTATTTTAGGTCGACTTTGAAACTAAAATTTCAATGCTTAACCTTAAAAATGGAAGAAAAAGTGGAGAATAATAATTAAATAAAACTGCAAACAAAAAAGAAAAATTTTCAATTTTGGCACCACGAAAAAATAATCTGATTATTTAGGGTACCACAAAGTGATAAAGATTGAGAACCTTTGATATACTCATTTAGTGCATTTTTATTCAAAATTTATGGACATGCTGTTCCAAATTCTATGTACGTGTTGTAAGAAGATAGAATACATTTTTTTTTTGCTTTTTATTCTAAAAGCTTTTTTTGTAAAACTCCAATTTTCAAGTATTACCATTAATTTGAAAAACTAATAAATTTACCAAATTTGCTTATTATCTGAGAACAAAAATGCAATTAGGTAAAGTCAAAATAAAAGAATTTTTATACTTTGGTGGTGTTTTTATTTTTTCGTCTGTACTAGTTTCGAGCCCTGCTCGTTTTTAGCAGAACCCTACAAAATACACATTTGAATGAACGAAAATCAAACTACAATCAACATTGAATAAAATGAAATAAAATTAAAAATTCTCTTACGTCTTAAATTCCTTATTGCACAAAATACATTTGATAATAATGTAATCGACACAATAATGTAATCGTAATTGAAATTATTATAAAACTAATTTGGTGAATGAGGAGAAACAAGGCGCGTAAGTATATAAAAAAAGTTGGGGTATGTCATCTTCTAATCGGTACAAATGAAAACTGTTTACTAAAAATTTTGAAAATAATAAAGGTAAGAAAATAAAAAATTAGAGAACAATACAAAAGACGACTGCGAATCAATAAGAAAAATATAAAATTTAAGGAAATTCAAAATAGAAGATAATGTAAAACACTTAATTAAGTTCTATAAAGAGCCATTCGGGCTTGGGGTGCAAGTGGTGCAGACTCAAGCCGCCACCAAACTTGAATCTCTCGTCCACTTACACAAAATTATGGTTACTTTTCGATGTATGGATTTCTTAGACAAGCATATAGAGGTTGTCGAGTTGGGATTATTTGTTCGTTGAGACTTATTACTGTGTTGTTGTTAATGAATTTGTTTATTTCATATGTTTCAATTATTTCCATTAAATTGCTTTTTGTCAATTGGTGCAAGAGTTTCACATCTGTATTTTCGTCGAATTCGTGGTCATTAAATATCAGGTGCTTACCAAAGGCGGATTTTGAACTATTCCTGTGTTCATTAATCCTAATGTTCAAACTTCTTCCAGTCTCGCCGATATATGTAGCTGAACATGTTTTGCATGTAAGTTGGTAAACTCCACTTTTGTCAAGAGTCGTTGTTTGATCTTTGTTGTTTATCAGGATGTTTTTTAAGGTATGGTTGTTTTTAAATGTCAGGATGATGTCGTTTTTTTTTGAAAAATTTTCTTTAATTTGAAAGCCAGTTCTCCTGGGAAGGTTATAGCTCGGTATGTGGATTGATTATTTGCTACTTTATCAATTAATGAAGTAGTGTTTGCTATATTGAGTTTGTTCTGCATTTTATGTATTATTCTTGGGATGTATGTCTTTGGAAAGTTGTTTTCACTGGCGATTTGTTGTATACTTTGAATTTCACTTTCCAGGTCTTGCTGTTCTAGGTGTGAATTAAAAGCTCTATGTAGGTGTGATCGAAGTGCGGAAAGTTTTTGTGTTTCATCATTATGTGAATTAAAAGGTATTATGCTGCTTGTTTGTGTAGGTTTTCTGTAAATCGTGAATTTGATTTCATTATCTTTCGATGTAATGTAAAGTCTAGAAAATTAATTTTGTGGTCTGTTTCTGTTTCCAATGTAAATTTAATTTTCGGGTGTAACTTGTTAATATAGGAGTAAAGTTTTTCTATGTGCTGTTCATCCTTAATAAAAACTAAAACGTCGTCCACGTATCTTATCCATGTTATGATATTGTTGTTATGTGGATTGATGTCATTGATGGTCGTGTTGTTTTCTAGGTTGTTCATAAATAAATCAGCTAACAACCCACTTAATGGGGAACCCATTGGTAGTCCATCAATGTATTCGTAATAATTTCCATTGTGTTTAATCTTAATTAAACAAATAAAAAATTTAATATTAGAAATAAATTAGGAAACAATTAAAAAGGTGACAACGCATAGTTCGAACCGACCCAGTTAGCGGTCGCAATAACTCCTGACGAAGCGCTGCAACTCAGCAGGTCCATCGATCAATTGCCGATTAAGGATCAATATCGATCAGCAGTGCTCAAACAAGAATCTAGGACGCAAAATAATTGTTAATTTAAATTTGTAAATAGAACACGATTGTTTTGGAATCAATCGCAAATTTTAGTAATAAGGTTTTTATTTTTAATTAATTGTCTACTCGCTTTACTTCACCACCTTCCTACAACAGATAACCAGGCATAGTCCGGATCTGTTCATGGTCCTTCGACAACAAACCAACGACCTAATCAACTACTCTACAGCTTAAGCCTAATTGCCGTTACGGAGAGTGAGGCTGCTCTTCGGTAGAGATATATCCTTTTTACACCAACTCAAGAAGTCCTGTCATAATGTCCGAACAAGAGTTGAACAAATATGCAATGCGCCAGCAAGACTTGGGGCAAGAAATCAAGAAACTACAAACAAACATAAAGAAAGATTCCCAATCAAGAAAAACCGAAAAATACGTTCAACAACGTCGGAAAAGGCTCCAAGAACTATGGATGGAAATCAAAGAAACTCACAATAAGCTGGAAGAATTCAATGCTCCGACTCACGCATATTTCACCACAAACTATATTACTCAACTAAAGAAACTATACCAAGAAGTCATGAACCAATTAGAGGAGATCCCAAGAGAACAAACCAAGCAATCCCCGGGAGAAGATATAGAAGAAGAGGAAATCATGCAAGCAAGGCCGTCTTCAAAAAAAGAAGAAGAAGACATCGAACAAGCTCAACGTATCAAGAGACAAGAGGTCCGGATAGAGAAGCTGATGAAACTTCACACCAAGATTGAGGACGAGCTTAAATTAAGAAAACCAAAAAGCACGTACAACTACTTGAAGAAACAAATTCAAGAACAGATGGACAACATCCAACGATTGGAGGAAGATATTCAGGTTTTCGAAACCAAATTCAAATCCAAATACTTCAGAGAAGAAAAATTTCTGACCTGTGAAGAAATTTTTCATTCCATAATGGAACAACTGCAGAAGATTACCTCTGAACCTGATGAATCTGTAACTCAAAATCCTATCATTCCTCTCCCAACAATAAAACTGCCCCTATTTAATGGAATGTATGAAAACTGGACCACATTTCACGACCTTTACCTTAAAATAATCCATTATAATCAAACCTTAAGCAACGTGGAAAAAATGCAGTACTTAAAAACTCATCTAAAAGGGGAACCAAGCAGAATAATACAACATCTCAACATTTCCGAAACAAACTATGATACCGCATGGGCTTTACTTCAACGTCGATACCAAAATAATCGATTAATTTTGTCCAAGTTACTAGATAAAATACTTGATCTTCCAAAATTATCGATCGAATCATCCGAGAAGATCAAAGAACTGCACGATACTACTTCAGAATGCCTACAAGCCATTAGTAATATTGGGATTGTGACAGAAGCATGGGGCCCGATGATCAGCAGAATTTTAGGACGCAAATGGGACAACGAAACCAACAAATTATATGAACAATCTCTAAAAGATCCAAACAAGATACAAGAATTTCAAGAGCTAATGGATTTCCTTCAAACACGATTCCAATCGCTAGAAGCAATTGGTGAAAAAACAAAAAGAAATCAAGTAACAATACAACAAACAAACTACGAACAGAATAAATCATGCAGATATTGCGCTGGAGATCATTACATACATTCCTGTTCCAAATTTCAAGATCTTCCCGAAAAGAAAAGGGAAGAATTTGTAAAAACAAAAAATTTATGTCGAAACTGCTTGAGTCACATGTAACAGTACCAAGCGATGTTTGAAATGCAAAAAGCCTCATCATACGTTATTACACAGGGACGAGAAGAAATCCTCCAGTCCGAGTACCAAAACAACAGCTCACGTTTCTCAAACAAATGAAGAACAAACAAATATCAACAAAAACAGCAATCACGCTAGCGAGAACCGCGACACGATATTGTTAGCAACAGCTCTTGTAAAAGCAAGATCGGTTTCCGGTACAATGCAGTATCTAAGGATTTTAGTGGATCAAGGAAGTCAAGCATCATTCATAACAGAATCAGCAGCTCACCTACTATCCTATCCCAGAGAGAAGATACGCGCAGAAATCTCCGGGCTAGGTGATGGAAGTCCAAAAACATCGAAATGGAAAATTCGAAATTCGAAATTTAATAAACAAAAATTTTGTTCTAAGCACAATTTGAGCAGTTTTATTATTGATTTGGTTTTAGTGTCGTTTTTGATTTCTGTTTTTAATTTTTCTTCTAAAATATTTAAGATTTCAGTGATGGGGATGTTAGTGTATAAATTGCATATATCGAATGAAATCATTGTGAACTTATTTGGTAATTGAAGTTTCCTTATTTTACCTGTTAATTGGTATCGGTTCTTGATGGTAAACTTAGGATCAAATTTTATATTGTTTCTTATAAATTTCTTTAGGAGTTTAAAAAGTTTATAAGTGCTTGAATTGATGGATGTGATGATTGGTCTAATGCATATAACTTAGGGGTTTGTGGGTTCATTGGTAGAATGTAATTTATGTTGCCTCCAATTTCTGTAATTGTACTGCAGTGTTCTATTATTGTGGTTTTAACCCTTTTATGGAAATTATTCGTTGGGTCTTTGTTAAGTCTTTGAAAATTGTTACCATCCATGAAGAGTTCTGTTTTGTTGATATAACGGTCCTTCGTCATTATGACTAGGCCTGCATTTTTGTCCGCCGGGGTAAATATCAGGTTGTTGGTTTTAATCTTCTTCTTGATGTTTTGAATAGCTGTTTGTTCATTTTTGATTTCTCTTTTTGTCCTTTCCTGTTTGTTCATTATTCTTTTTTTCCTCCTTGATTAACACTTGTTGAAGTTCCGTGCTTATAACATTTTCCTTTTCATGTCCCTTAATACCGACTTGAATCTCCATTGCAATCATGGGAAGGTTAGTTTCTCTTTTCGGAGCATATTTCAATCCTTTTTCCAGTATCTTCTTTTCTTTTTCTGTGAATAATATTGTAGTGGTGTTTGTTATTCTAGGGTAAAATCTATGAATTTCTTTTTGTTTCTCTATTTTGTTCATCATGCTAAACTAGATGGATTCTTCTTCAAATTAAAAATGCAATTATTCTAAACAAAATTTGCAACAATTTGTGTGTTAACAGTTTTTTGTAATTCTTTTAATTACAATTATTAATTTATAATTTAATAACTTCATTTTTTTCAGTTCCACCAATGATTTGGATTCAAAACCAAATGGTAGGGGCGTACGAGGGCCAACAGGTGACTCTGGAGTGCCATTCTGAAGCATACCCAAAACCAATCAACTATTGGACGACGGATAAGGGAGAAATAGTACCGCAAAGTGAGTAAAGACTGGAAACACGTTCGTTCGCAAAGTTCAACATAAACGCAGTACGGGTTTTGGCAATTCTCTGGAGCGATTATAAACGTCGACGACATAGTAAACGAACACGTGCCCCCCACGTCCTTGTTCCAGTTGGCGTTACACGAATTTTCCATCAAAACCGCCTCCGTTTATTTGTTTAACGAAACTTTCTGTATAAATGTTCTAAGCGGTACATTAAAGGAATTAGTTTGTGGTTTAATTATATCAATTATTTAATGTTGAAAGCAAAATGTTGCAACTTTGAAGATTATGTTGGCGGGATTCGTGAAGGGCATTAAAAAGATATGGTCGATAAAGTCCAGTATTTACCGAAAGTCACATAAAAAGAATCGTAAAAAAGGCGTAGTGTGTCATAAACGGTTGGCGAGGTAAGGTAATAGGCCTTTTTGTCCGTCAATTAGGCGTTTTTACGAGAACTTTACCGGGTCGGACCTAACGACCACACAATTGGTCTGTAAATCTGCTCCGGTTTTTCCAGCAAAAACGAAAAGAACCTGCGACAATTTCCGGATTAACACAAATTTGCCAAACTGTTTATTGTGTTAGACATCTACTAATTATAGCGGTTAATCACAGAGGTGGATGTCATTAGATACGGGGGTTTCGATCATCCTAATATTAATCAGAACCATGCATGCAGCCGATGTTGTCGACGCGAACATTGTACACAGATTTGCGGAGTGCGCGCTGTTTTGTTTACATTTACATCGATTTGCCTGCGCAAACACAAATATTGACAGAGCCGCCAACCTCGGGCCAAGATATTTGTATTCCGTTAGGTTTCTTTGTGAGGAAGATCATAATTATCTTTGTCTTGGAAAATACGTCCATTTTAATTTTAAACGATCAAGAGAAATTTCCTGAAAACGTTTTCGCTTTTTCTTGTTTGCTTTTGAGCTTTTTTTATAGAGCGTAAGGAGGATTTTCGAAGGGTATCTGTGGATTTTGTCCACAATAAACAATAATTTGTTTTAAATTAATATTTATATTAACACTTAAGCAGGAGATTTTTATTCTTCAATCCCGTTACGCAATTATTTTTTCATGACCAATATTTCGCTTCCATTTATTAAAGCTTCTTCAGGGTTTGAATTTCTACAAATTAACAAGCTCAATTAAAATAGCTAAAAGTTATTTTCACAAAAACTTTCTAATTGAACTTGAAATAGGCGAACACTCACAAAATCATGCACAAAGTTAGTTTATGTTGTTATAAATTTCAAAAATTAAAGGGTACAAATTACTTAAAGAGCCGACGTCAGACCTGAAATTAACTGTATTATCAGTGTTAACAATATGAAACGTTTCCAAAAATAAACGCTTATGGCAATCATCTTCTTTGTCCAAAATCTTAGTTTCTTCAAAATTAAACAAATGACCCGTGTCTAAACTATGTTGTGCTAAAGCGCAACCACTTTTTGATTTTCTAACATCACTCTTGTGTTGATTTAACCGTTTTTTCAACCACTGGCCAGTATGATCAACATAACATTGGTTACAAGAACCGCAAGGTACGCAATAGATTACATTAGATTGATATTGAACAGGAATTTTATTTTTAATTTCGCAAAAATTTCATTTAGTTTGCATGGATAATATTGTACTATTTTTAAATTTGCGTTGGGTGAGTAAGTTTTGAACATTTTTATGAGTTTATCAGTTAATTGAGGAATATAATGTTCGTTAATGTTGTTAGTGTTGGGATTAAAGAGTAATTTATTTAATAGTCTTTGTGGGTATGAATTATCCAAGAAACTGCTTTTTAACTTAGTCAAGTTAGTCTGTATCACGTGAGGTTCGGAAATGTTAACAATTCTGTGCTTCATTGCAAGAACAGTATTAATTTTATGTTTAAGTTTATGAAACGAGTTAAATTGGTATCTACCTGAAAACGTAGGTTTATTATACCAATCAAACAAAATGCTGTTGCCAACATTTCTGATTACCTTAGCGTCAAGAAAAGGAACAAAGTTATTATTTTCCATTTCAATAGTAATTGGATATGACATGGTTTTGACATGGAATTTGTGCATGGTGGTTGATTTTCAAGAGTGTTCGCCTATTTCAAGTTCAATGAGTAAGTTTTTGTGAAAATAGCTTTTAGCTACTCACAAACCTTGTCATTTTTTACTTTTGATGTGTACACTACAATGCACACTGGGATGTAATCTGATGTGTTCTGCTCTTACACGACATCATTTTGCACCTAGACGCAAAGCTTTTGTCATCAAACACTGGAAGGTGGTGTAGACCATCTAAGCGTATATCGGGGATAGGTGAAGATTCCGGGTTTTGTCGGCTCGGGGATGATGACTAAATATGTGTATTTCACCATTTATTAAAGAAAAAAACAGCAAAAGAACAAGTAAAACGGAAATTAACAAAGTAATTTATTTTTTCGTATGAAAAGTGGCAAAACAATTTTGCTTTTTGCCAATACATAGGTGGACTTGACATTTTTCACATTTGATGTGTATTCTGCTCTTACACGACATCATTTTGCACCTACACACAAAGCTTTTGTCATCAAACACTGGAAGGTGGTGTAGACCATCTAAGCGTATGTCGGGGATAGGTGAAGATTCCGGGTTTTGTCGGCTCGGGGATGATGACTAAATATGTGTATTTCACCATTTATTAAAGAAAAAAACAACAAAAGAACAAGTAAAACGGAAATTAACAAAGTAATTTATTTTTTCGTATGAAAAGTGGCAAAACAATTTTGCTTTTTGCCAATACATAGGTGGACTTGACATTTTTCACATTTGATGTGTATTCTGCTCTTACATGACATCATTTTGCACCTAGACGTAAAGCTTTTGTCATCAAACACTGGAAGGTGGTGTAGACCATCTAAGCGTATGTCGGGGATAGGTGAAGATTCCGGGTTTTGTCGGCTCGGGGATGATGATGAAAGTGGTGAATCTTTTAGAGGTCTTCCGCGTGCTTTCAAAGGGGGTTTATTAGCTCTAATAAGCCCTTCTGCGATATATGCACGAAAATGTAAAAATTCCATAATTTCAGCTTATACTCAGGCCCTATACTCCAACCAAGAATTTACACATGCTAAATCATTAGAATGTGTAAACATCCGAAGTGTCCATTTGCGTGATCGTATTTTAGTGCGATAAACAGTGATTAAAAAATCCATTTTATCCACTCCGCCCATGTTTATATTATAATTTTTTATAACTTCTGGGCGAGGAACTTCTACGTACTCTTTTCTCCGTTTATCCCACCTCTCGCAGATTTCGGTATTACCCACACTCATAAAGTTCGATGCCATTATTACACTCTTATTATCAAACCATTTGGTAAGAATTACCTCACCATCGTTACTCAAAACTTCCTTTGAAGTACCTCGTCCTTTTTGTTTCATTTCGGCGTCAGAAGAAAAAGGGGGCTTTTGAAAGCGGTCAATTCTTGCAGTTCCAGCAGCATATATATATCTGTGCCTCAAATACTGCAGCAACTGATAGTTTGAAAAAAATTTATCAAAATATAGTTGCACGTTTACTTCTTGTATTCGTTCAGACAGCTTGAGCACTGCGGAGGCTCCCACACCAAAGATTTCAACTTGATCAGAATTGAACTCTGTTGTAGTCCCCTGATAGATTATGAAGTCATACATAACACCACTTGTTCCACATAATGCGTAAATTTTTTTTAACCTTCCTTTGAAAGGAAGCATCTGTTCATCAATACTCAACTTGGTTTCCAATGGCAATTGTAACATTCGTTTCCGAATTGTATCGTAGAGTGGTCGTATTTTCCAAAATCTATCTTTACATTCAGGTGGTTTTTCTTCTACGTTCACAAAATGTAAGAATGACCTCAATTTGTGAAATTTATCCCGAGGCATTGCATCGGCGATAGTTGGATACGTAGTTTATTTTCCCAGTAACACTTAAGTCTTGGATAGTGCAAGTTTCCCATCAAAATATGCATGCCAACAAATACTTCTAATTCATTTTGAGTTGTTGCTGTAAATCGTGCGTGTTGCTGAACTGCAAAGAGGTTCGTATTTAATACCATAAGTTCAAACAAATCTTTTGTAAAGTACAGTCTAAAGAAATACAAAGGACTTTCTAGCTCAATAACTGCTGGAATAGGAGTTGTGTACCAATTTATTTCTGGTGTTATATACGTCACATTCTTACGCCAGCCAATTTTTGTGAGTGCAGTTAGTTCATTATTTTCATAATAAATATTTGTTTGCATTTTTTTACTAATTTTCCTTTTCTTTTTGCAACGGGTACTGTCTCGTTGTCTTCCAAAGTTTCAGAGTGTTCAGCCAAATCAGTTATCATTAATATCACCGCCTGCGTCTAAAAACATAAAATAATATTTAGAGGTCCACACAGTTTACAATTATTTGAAATTTACCTCTTTGTTCACATGAATCAATTTCACATTCATCGTCCTCATCGCTTAGAGACTCTATATCTGAGAGGCCTTCTTCTATAAGTTTAACCAATTCTTCGTATTTAAAAGGTTTTCTGTTCATTTTTAATGAACTGTAAGAAATTATAAACAATATTCAATATAATAAACAAAATATAAGGTTATAACTTACAGCTTATAAATACTCCAATAACACCCGATGTGCACTGTGGTGTACAAGTAATCACAACGTAGTTTTAAAAAAATAAACAAACTGATCGACTCACTACTACATCAGACGTTATCTACATACATATAATATGGTTTCAGTAAAAAACTTAGGGTAGTAGCGATACCAACACGACAATTTCCAAATTCTCCGGTTGCCGGCAGTAAAAAACTTCTTACATTTTAGCACGAAAGTTCTATACCACTACGATCGGTAGTTCGGTTCTATAGGGTACACAGAAGTGCACGTTAGGAATTAATTGTTAAAATTGTATCCCAGTTTCTATTTACAAGCTTATAAACTGGCGTGCACTGTAGTGTACGCCAGGACCGAAATGGTTAATTTGTAGAAATTCAAACCCTGAAGAAGCTTCAATAAATGGAAGCGAAATATTGGTCATGAAAAAATAATTGCGTTCTTTTTGTCCTCAATCCTATCCTGTAATAATGTAATAATTTTTGTTAGCAACAACATCACTATGCATGTCGTGTGCACAATTATCTTTGTCTTGGGAAATACGTCCATTTTAATTTTAAACGATCAAGAGAAATTTCCTGAAAATGTTTTCGATTTAACTTAAATAATCTTTATCTCAAAAACGAATAAAGATTTTCTAATTTGGTTCTCACCAAGACAAAATAGATACTTACCTCTGTAAATTGTAAATGTATCATTAAAATATCAAGAATTCGACTTTTGGTGATTTTTAATTAACTTGAGATAGCCATAAATGTTCACGTTGTATTTAATGATTTATATCTCAAAAACGTATAAATATTTTCAACATCCGCTTTCATCACGAGAAAATAGACACCTTCCTGTATAAATCATGAATAATTCATTAAGATATCTTAAGAATTCGATTTTTCGTGATTTTTTTAAAACAAGATTATTAATTTCAAAAAATCATAAAAATTAGGTTAACTTAAATAATCTTTATCTCAAAAACGAATAAAGATTTTCTAATTTGGTTCTCACCAAGACAAAATAGATACTTACCTCTATAAATTGTAAATGTATCATTAAAATATCTCAAGAATTCGACTTTTGGTGATTTTTAATTAACTTGAGATAGCCATAAATGTTCACGTTGTATTTAATGATTTATATCTCAAAAACGTATAAATATTTTCAACATCCGCTTTCATCAAGAGAAAATAGACACCTTCCTGTATAAATCATGAATAATTCATTAAGATATCTTAAGAATTCGATTTTTCGTGATTTTTTAAAACAAGATTATTAATTTCAAAAAATCATAAAAATTAGGTTAACTTAAATAATCTTTGTCTCAAAAACGAATAAAGATTTTCTAATTTGGTTCTCACCAAGACAAAATAGATACTTACTTCTATAAATTGTAAATGTATCATTAAAATATCAAGAATTCGACTTTTGATGATTTTTAATTAACTTGAGATAGCCATAAATGTTCACGTTGAATTTAATGATTTATATCTCAAAAACGTATAAATATTTTCAACATCCGCTTTCATCACGAGAAAATAGACACCTTCCTGTATAAATCATGAATAATTCATTAAGATGTCTTAAGAATTCGATTTTTCGCGATTTTTTTAAAACAAGATTATTAATTTCAAAAAATCATAAAAAATAGGTTAACTTAAATAATCTTTATCTCAAAAACGAATAAAGATTTTCTAATTTGGTTCTCACCAAGACAAAATAGATACTTACCTCTATAAATTGTAAATGTATCATTAAAATATCTCAAGAATTCGACTTCTGGTGATTTTTAATTAACTTGAGATAGTCATAAATGTTCACGTTGTATTTAATGATTCATATCTCAAAAACGTATAAATATTTTCAACATCCGCTTTCATTACGAGAAAATAGACACCTTCCTGTATAAATCATGAATAATTCATTAAGATGTCTTAAGAATTCGATTTTTCGTGATTTTTTTAAAACAAGATTATTAATTTCAAAAAATCATAAAAAATAGGTTAACTTAAATAATCTTTGTCTCAAAAACGAATAAAGATTTTCTAATTTGGTTCTCACCAAGACAAAATAGATACTTACCTCTATAAATTGTAAATGTATCATTAAAATATCTCAAGAATTCGACTTTTGGTGATTTTTAATTAACTTGAGATAGCCATAAATGTTCACGTTGAATTTAATGATTTATATCTCAAAAACGTATAAATATTTTCAACATCCGCTTTCATCACGAGAAAATAGACACCTTCCTGTATAAATCATGAATAATTCATTAAGATATCTTAAGAATTCGATTTTCCGTGATTTTTTTAAAACAAGATTATTAATTTCAAAAAATCATAAAAATTAGGTTAACTTAAATAATCTTTATCTCAAAAACGAATAAAGATTTTCTAATTTGGTTCTCACCAAGACAAAATAAATACTTACCTCTATAAATTATAAATGTATCATTAAAATATCTCAAGAATTCGACTTTTGGTGATTTTTAATTAACTTGATATAGCCATAAATGTTCACGTTGTATTTAATGATTTATATCTCAAAAACGTATAAATATTTTCAACATCCGCTTTCATCAAGAGAAAATAGACACCTTCCTGTATAAATCATGAATAATTCATTAAGATATCTTAAGAATTCGATTTTTCGTGATTTTTTAAAACAAGATTATTAATTTCAAAAAATCATAAAAATTAGGTTAACTTAAATAATCTTTGTCTCAAAAACGAATAAAGATTTTCTAATTTGGTTCTCACCAAGACAAAATAGATACTTACTTCTATAAATTGTAAATGTATCATTAAAATATCAAGAATTCGACTTTTGATGATTTTTAATTAACTTGAGATAGCCATAAATGTTCACGTTGAATTTAATGATTTATATCTCAAAAACGTATAAATATTTTCAACATCCGCTTTCATCACGAGAAAATAGACACCTTCCCGTATAAATCATGAATAATTCATTAAGATGTCTTAAGAATTCGATTTTTCGTGATTTTTTTAAAACAAGATTATTAATTTCAAAAAATCATAAAAAATAGGTTAACTTAAATAATCTTTATCTCAAAAACGAATAAAGATTTTCTAATTTGGTTCTCACCAAGACAAAATAGATACTTACCTCTATAAATTGTAAATGTATCATTAAAATATCTCAAGAATTCGACTTCTGGTGATTTTTAATTAACTTGAGATAGCCATAAATGTTCACGTTGTATTTAATGATTCATATCTCAAAAACGTATAAATATTTTCAACATCCGCTTTCATTACGAGAAAATAGACACCTTCCTGTATAAATCATGAATAATTCATTAAGATGTCTTAAGAATTCGATTTTTCGTGATTTTTTTAAAACAAGATTATTAATTTCAAAAAATCATAAAAAATAGGTTAACTTAAATAATCTTTGTCTCAAAAACGAATAAAGATTTTCTAATTTGGTTCTCACCAAGACAAAATAGATACTTACCTCTATAAATTGTAAATGTATCATTAAAATATCTCAAGAATTCGACTTCTGGTGATTTTTAATTAACTTGAGATAGTCATAAATGTTCACGTTGTATTTAATGATTCATATCTCAAAAACGTATAAATATTTTCAACATCCGCTTTCATTACGAGAAAATAGACACCTTCCTGTATAAATCATGAATAATTCATTAAGATGTCTTAAGAATTCGATTTTTCGTGATTTTTTTAAAACAAGATTATTAATTTCAAAAAATCATAAAAAATAGGTTAACTTAAATAATCTTTGTCTCAAAAACGAATAAAGATTTTCTAATTTGGTTCTCACCAAGACAAAATAGATACTTACCTCTATAAATTGTAAATGTATCATTAAAATATCTCAAGAATTCGACTTTTGGTGATTTTTAATTAACTTGAGATAGCCATAAATGTTCACGTTGAATTTAATGATTTATATCTCAAAAACGTATAAATATTTTCAACATCCGCTTTCATCACGAGAAAATAGACACCTTCCTGTATAAATCATGAATAATTCATTAAGATATCTTAAGAATTCGATTTTCCGTGATTTTTTTAAAACAAGATTATTAATTTCAAAAAATCATAAAAATTAGGTTAACTTAAATAATCTTTATCTCAAAAACGAATAAAGATTTTCTAATTTGGTTCTCACCAAGACAAAATAAATACTTACCTCTATAAATTATAAATGTATCATTAAAATATCTCAAGAATTCGACTTTTGGTGATTTTTAATTAACTTGATATAGCCATAAATGTTCACGTTGTATTTAATGATTTATATCTCAAAAACGTATAAATATTTTCAACATCCGCTTTCATCAAGAGAAAATAGACACCTTCCTGTATAAATCATGAATAATTCATTAAGATATCTTAAGAATTCGATTTTTCGTGATTTTTTAAAACAAGATTATTAATTTCAAAAAATCATAAAAATTAGGTTAACTTAAATAATCTTTGTCTCAAAAACGAATAAAGATTTTCTAATTTGGTTCTCACCAAGACAAAATAGATACTTACTTCTATAAATTGTAAATGTATCATTAAAATATCAAGAATTCGACTTTTGATGATTTTTAATTAACTTGAGATAGCCATAAATGTTCACGTTGAATTTAATGATTTATATCTCAAAAACGTATAAATATTTTCAACATCCGCTTTCATCACGAGAAAATAGACACCTTCCCGTATAAATCATGAATAATTCATTAAGATGTCTTAAGAATTCGATTTTTCGTGATTTTTTTAAAACAAGATTATTAATTTCAAAAAATCATAAAAAATAGGTTAACTTAAATAATCTTTATCTCAAAAACGAATAAAGATTTTCTAATTTGGTTCTCACCAAGACAAAATAGATACTTACCTCTATAAATTGTAAATGTATCATTAAAATATCTCAAGAATTCGACTTCTGGTGATTTTTAATTAACTTGAGATAGCCATAAATGTTCACGTTGTATTTAATGATTCATATCTCAAAAACGTATAAATATTTTCAACATCCGCTTTCATTACGAGAAAATAGACACCTTCCTGTATAAATCATGAATAATTCATTAAGATGTCTTAAGAATTCGATTTTTCGTGATTTTTTTAAAACAAGATTATTAATTTCAAAAAATCATAAAAAATAGGTTAACTTAAATAATCTTTGTCTCAAAAACGAATAAAGATTTTCTAATTTGGTTCTCACCAAGACAAAATAGATACTTACCTCTATAAATTGTAAATGTATCATTAAAATATCTCAAGAATTCGACTTTTGGTGATTTTTAATTAACTTGAGATAGCCATAAATGTTCACGTTGAATTTAATGATTTATATCTCAAAAACGTATAAATATTTTCAACATCCGCTTTCATTACGAGAAAATAGACACCTTCCTGTATAAATCATGAATAATTCATTAAGATGTCTTAAGAATTCGATTTTTCGTGATTTTTTTAAAACAAGATTATTAATTTCAAAAAATCATAAAAAATAGGTTAACTTAAATAATCTTTGTCTCAAAAACGAATAAAGATTTTCTAATTTGGTTCTCACCAAGACAAAATAGATACTTACCTCTATAAATTGTAAATGTATCATTAAAATATCTCAAGAACTCGACTTTTGGTGATTTTTAATTAACTTGACATAGCCATAAATGTTCACGTTGAATTTAATGATTTATATCTCAAAAACGTATAAATATTTTCAACATCCGCTTTCATCACGAGAAAATAGACACCTTCCTGTATAAATCATGAATAATTCATTAAGATATCTTAAGAATTCGATTTTCCGTGATTTTTTTAAAACAAGCTTATTAATTTCAAAAAATCATAAAAATTAGGTTAACTTAAATAATCTTTATCTCAAAAACGAATAAAGATTTTCTAATTTGGTTCTCACCAAGACAAAATAGATACTTATCTCTATAAATTGTAAATGTATCATTAAAATATGTCAAGAATTCGACTTTTGGTGATTTTTAATTAACTTGAGATAGCCATAAATGTTCACGTTGAATTTAATGATTTATATCTCAAAAACGTATAAATATTTTCAACATCCGCTTTCATCACGAGAAAATAGACACCTTCCTGTATAAATCATGAATAATTCATTAAGATGTCTTAAGAATTCGATTTTTCGTGATTTTTTTAAAACAAGATTATTAATTTCAAAAAATCATAAAAAATAGGTTAACTTAAATAATCTTTATCTCAAAAACGAATAAAGATTTTCTAATTTGGTTCTCACCAAGACAAAATAGATACTTACCTCTATAAATTGTAAATGTATCATTAAAATATCTCAAGAATTCGACTTTTGGTGATTTTGAATTAACTTGAGATAGCCATAAATGTTCACGTTGTATTTAATGATTTATATCTCAAAAACGTATCAATATTTTCAACATCCGCTTTCATCACGAGAAAATAGTCACCTTCCTGTATAAATCATGAATAATTCATTAAGATATCTTAAGAATTCGATTTTCCGTGATTTTTTTAAAACAAGATTATTAATTTCAAAAAATCATAAAAATTAGGTTAACTTAAATAATCTTTATCTCAAAAACGAATAAAGATTTTCTAATTTGGTTCTCACCAAGACAAAATAGATACTTACCTCTATAAATTGTAAATGTATCATTAAAATATCTCAAGAATTCGACTTTTGGTGATTTTTAATTAACTTGAGATAGCCATAAATGTTCACGTTGTATTTAATGATTTATATCTCAAAAACGTATAAAT
Organism: Onthophagus sagittarius; assembly: GCA_036711965.1. Taxonomy (NCBI): domain Eukaryota; kingdom Metazoa; phylum Arthropoda; class Insecta; order Coleoptera; family Scarabaeidae; genus Onthophagus; species Onthophagus sagittarius. The sequence goes on along the minus strand of JASERS010000010.1, from coordinate 14,502,693 downwards.
ATTTTCAACATCCGCTTTCATCACGAGAAAATAGACACCTTCCTGTATAAATCATGAATATCATTAAGATATCTTAAGAATTCGATTTTTCGTGATTTTTTTAAAGCAAGATTATTAATTTCAAAAAATCATAAAAATTAGGTTAACTTAAATAATCTTTATCTCAAAAACGAATAAAGATTTTCTAATTTGGTTCTCACCAAGACAAAATAGATAATTACTTCTATAAATTATAAATGTATCATTAAAATATCTCAAGAATTCGACTTTTGGTGATTTTTAATTAACTTGATATAGCCATAAATGTTCACGTTGAATTTAATGATTTATATCTCAAAAACGTATAAATATTTTCAACATCCGCTTTCATCACGAGAAAATAGACACCTTCCTGTATAAATCATGAATAATTCATTAAGATATCTTAAGAATTCGATTTTTCGTGATTTTTTAAAACAAGATTATTAATTTCAAAAAATCATAAAAATTAGGTTAACTTAAATAATCTTTATCTCAAAAACGAATAAAGATTTTCTAATTTGGTTCTCACCAAGACAAAATAGATACTTACCTCTATAAATTGTAAATGTATCATTAAAATATCTCAAGAATTCGACTTTTGGTGATTTTTAATTAACTTGAGATAGCCATAAATGTTCACGTTGAATTTAATGATTTATATCTCAAAAACGTATAAATATTTTCAACATCCGCTTTCATCACGAGAAAATAGACACCTTCCTGTATAAATCATGAATAATTCATTAAGATATCTTAAGAATTCGATTTTTCGTGATTTTTTAAAACAAGATTATTAATTTCAAAAAATCATAAAAATTAGGTTAACTTAAATAATCTTTATCTCAAAAACGAATAAAGATTTTCTAATTTGGTTCTCACCAAGACAAAATAGATACTTGCTTTTATAAATTTTGAATGTTTCATTAAAATATCTCAAGAATTCATTTTTGGTGATTTTTAATTAACTTGATATAGCCATAAATGTTCACGTTGAATTTAATGATTTATATCTCAAAAACTTATAAATATTTTTAAGATCTGCTTTCATCACGAGAAAATAGACACTTTCCTTATCGACATGTGAATATGTACGAGAAACCGGTCATTTTTATAAAATCTAAAATCAATCAAGGAAAATTTGTGGAAATGTTTTTTTGAAATATTGTTTTCAATAAAAAAAATGGAAAGTTTTGAGCTAATAAAAAATAAAATTGACTTGCTTGGGTTCATGACGACATCTTGTCCTGTTTTTAATTTATACAATATCTGGGGTTTCTTATAAGCGAATTGCATATTGAAAACAAACGATTTTTTTAAATTTTGCTACTTTCTAGAGCTATTTTATTTATTATTAATCAAGTGTTGTATAAATCTAGCAAGTCTTAATATAATGGGTGCACTGAGATCTTTTTTGACGGCTGCTTTTACGGCTGATGGCTGCTCTTTACTCGACCTTACACTAGACACTAGACCATCTCTATCCTATGCAAAAGAAGGTAGTGCCTTATCACAGTGTATTAAAACAAAAAGGTTTAATGTCTCGCAAAGGTAATATTAAAATATCCAACCCTAAATACTACCTTTTCCACATTGGATAAGCTTAGGATCAAATTGGTCGACTTTGCAACGACGGATTCGAGCTCACAGAACATATTTTGAGTGAATGTGACCGTCTAAGACACGAAATTTTCGCAAAGAGTTGCCTGACACTTGATGGTATAAAGAAACAAGATGTTGCAGGAATATCAGGCGTTTATCAATTTCCCATAAACCTTTAAGGCCGCGTTAAACGTTGAATGTTCTTGAGATGACTTCTAAATCTCTAGATCTTTGGCTCGAGATCTTGTCGTTAACAGATGTCGCGCCACGCCAAATTTGAAGAAATAAATAAAATTCGTATCTGTAAGCGATTCTTTCCCCACCATTACTTGTATAAGGCGAGATGCGAAACTATTTAATCAATCGTGATATGCCCAAATAATTCGCAAGGATTCATTTTTTTTAATCAAATACATAAATGATTAAGTTTTAATCAAATAGTCGTAACTTTGAGATTTAAGGATTCGAAATAACCATATTTTGGGATCTAAATAATGAATAAATTTTGTCCTCAATCCTATCCTGTAATAATGTAATAATTTTTATTAGCAACATCACTATGCAAGTCGTGTGCACAATTATCTTTGTCTTGGGAAATACGTCCATTTTAATTTTAAACGATCAAGAGAAATTTCCTGAAAATGTTTTCGATTTTTCTTGTTTGCTTTTGAGCTTTTTTTATAGAGCGTAAGGAGTATTTTCGAAGGGTATCCAAGCTTTTGGATCACGACGACGGAAAGTGCAGCTGCCAAGTTATATCGAGCGCATTGAAGGCGCGCGCCAAACGAGGCATATCTATATGAAGTTGGAAGTCGATTCCGCCCTACAAAAGGCCCTACATCACTCGGGGCACACAACCGGTGCCTGTTTGCGTATTTACGCGAGCTTTCGGACAGCTTTTGAGATTTCCAAACGAGTTTTAACCAAGCGAGTAGTCTCAAAGGAAAAAAGGAATTCCAAAGATTATTTAGAACCAGATTTGGATGACAAAATTTCAACTCAATTAGACTAATACAAATGAATTGGCTACATCGTTACCCCGAAGCGATTCGAAACGACGTATTCCACTCTCACACACGCGTATACACCAACATATGCATACGTGAATTGGAACCACCCGCAGGGAGAATCCGAGTTAATAGTCAAACACAAACACAAACGGTTAATTAGTGTTGGGTCGGCAGCGTCATCGGTGGTTCTTAACGTTTTGGACCTAGTGCACCTCTAAAGTCGTTCAGACGAATTGCTTCGTAGTTTGCTTTATCGGGCAGTAATTGAATTCAAAATTAACGACGAGCCCCGGTTAACGAACGCGTGAGTTATGCCCCCGAGTCGTGTGTGCCCCTGCGTCTACAACGAAACTCCCCTCGAGGAGGCGGGTGGCAATTGCAGTTTCGAACGTTCACTAATTACGGTTGTTAAATTTTCACCGAACACTCTCGGCGAGCGGAAAGGTTGAGGACAGGGTTCGCGGTTAATTCCAGCATAACAAGCCGAAATGCGCGCAAGCTCCACCAGGTGGGACAAAAGATGTCGGTCGCAAAACCAACCCAATTTGCTAAAATGTTAGCTCGGGTGTTATAATAAGTAAAATTATTATGATACCGAATGTAAATTCAAATTAAATCAAAATAAAACGAATCTAAATAAACTAGTTTCATTCGGTTTAGTTATTCATAAAGAAATGACGCCCTAAAAACCAATTCGTTTCGCAGAGCGCTGACCTCGAAAACCAACCTCGAATAACAAATAAAAAAATTTGCCAGCTAGCGGTCGACGGGATTATCTTAAACCGGGCGTATTTATTCATGAAATTTTTCATGTATGAAAATAATTCCCAAATGGAACTACGAGCCCACGGATTAACCCGTTAAAATATACAAAATGGACCACCCGGGCTCGGTCGGGGTTTGTTAAACGAACCCTTCGACGGCCCAGCATCGCTTTCCCTAAACAAACCAACGAAAAAGAAAAAAAATCTTTATTTATTTTATTTAAATTAATTTTTTCCCGCTTGTTTTTGCTTGTTTCAGGTGGAAAATACGAACTAGCCCTTATCGAGAACAACTACAAGGTTCATATGAAACTTACCATCAAATCAGTGATTACCTCAGATTATGGATCTTATAAATGTGTGTCTAAGAATGGTCTTGGAGATACAGATGGGAGTATTCATTTATATGGTGAGTTTGATAGTTATCATTAAGGATCTTCGTTGTAGATCCAAACGACTTTGGTTTCATTATTAATTGGCGCTAAGTTAATTTACATCAAATTATGCAAATTAATAAATAGCAAAGATATTTTCGAAATGATAAGTTAACTGACAAAATTTAAGACATAAATCAATTTAAGGTTCTTTAACTTTGATTTTGTGGATAATGTTCATACTTAGACACTTTTAGCTAAGATATACTGAGGTATATGTATGAAGAAACATTGTAATTTCTTTTAAAATAAGGCGAATAAATATTTTTTGCTAAATATTAAAGATTCTAGAAGGAGTCATTCGTAATCAAGACGAATATTAAAGTGGTATTGTATACCATGGTTACAGTGAATGTAGTTTTATTTAATTATTGAATAATTGGATAAATTTATCAAGAGGTGCTAAAAGAGGCTTTTAGACATTTAAGATATATTTGGTTGATTTGGATTGAATTAGGTTGAGTGCTGAGTTAGATTGAGTGATTTAGACAATTAAGATATGTATATTATGTTGATTTGGATTGGGTTGGGTTGAGTGCAGTTACAATACTAATTTACTGCTAAGTTAATCTACCAAAATCCATGATGCTAGGAATTTACAGGTAAGGTATTGCCCATCTTCGTCAATCATTGTCATTAAAAGAGTGACGGTTAAAAAATTCGAATAAAGGAATTCGAAACAAAAAAAAATTCTAAGCAAGAAGGTATATAGCTGTTGGTGGCAATGTTTTTGAACATTAAATTTTCTTTATGGTTGTTTTTGTTGTTAAAATTTTGAGTAGCTGTTTAAATAATCATTCTTGTTGTTTGTTCAGATACATGTTTATGCATTTTATAACACATGTTTAGTTATCATTTCTGTAATCATCAATGGCCCTTAAACGATGCATTAAATCTAAGAACATAATTCATATGATAATTTGGAAAATATTTAAATTGATGTCATTACCATCAATTTCTGGCCTTGCCAGCGTCGTAAAAACTGGTTCATTGGATTCTTCATATACAATTTTGTTATCATATTTTTTATTGCAACTTCTTAGGTAATCGCTTTTTTGAGAAAAATTCCTGGTACGGGTGCTCTGAATCACCCGGTATATACAGAAAAATATTCTAAGGCATCATACTTTAAATCGTCGATATCTTCACATTTTTTTGTCTTCTTTTGGTAGCTGCCAATCATCAGTTACTAGCCGAGATAAACACGTTTTGCTTAAAAGCAAAACGAGAGTATGAGCCATTATTTTCAATGTTGGAGTCTTCCTGTAATATGATGCATGTGACATTGGTTAGGTCTGGAAGAGAGTCTTTTCTTCTTATTATAGTAGAGTCTTTTGGATGGAAGATAGACTCTAGTGGAACTTCAAGATAGATCTCTTTAATGCTCTGAGTAATTGGAAAAACTTGTTTACATGCCAGTTCATTATTCTTCACTTCATTTAACTGAGAAATGCTCAGGAGTTCATATTTCGAATCACAATTCTCTGTATGAGTAATCATCGAGATACTCATCTTTTATTAGCAGGTAATTTCTTGAGTATCAGCATGATTTTTTTAATTAAAAATTGTTTTATACGTTCTCATGATATTACTATATACTCAAAGGCCATGCATCAATTCGCCAGATGTACCTATGCATTTTTTCGCCTTGTTGAACCAACCGATTGGCTCAAGTCCTATTTCTGCAAAAGAAAGTAAGCAGATCGATCTCATATATAAAAAGTTTTGGAATTTTTAGAGAATCTTGTTAATGGCGGGACTATATCGGTATAACGGTGCTTATTGGGTGGTGGTGTTGCCTCTAAATTTTTTTTATATTTGAAATTGGCGGAAAAATTGCTCAATTCTTTGCAAAAGGTGTGAATAAGAGTGGTTTTTTATTTTTTCTCGGCTTTTATCATGAAACTTATAAATCGAGACACATTTTTCAAATTAAGACAATTTGGTTCTATCACTCCTGTTTTTGGCCTTAGTTCCATCCAAGACTTCCCATAAAGTCTCCTCAAAATTATTGCCATGAATTTCATTCAGGATGAGCTTGCCTTTTAAACCATCAATTCCTCATTTGAGTCTTCTCATTATGGTTAGTAAAAATGGAGACTAAATTAGGTAGACGATTCACTGAGTTTGTGGTTAGAATTGATTTGGTGTTGTGATCCCCAATGATCCTCACAGACATCAGTTGTTTATTGTTGTAAAGGAGTTTAACCTTTGCAAATATTATGCATTTCTCAAATGATGGAGGTTTGGACTTTAAAACGGAAAAATTTCCTTATCCCACAGTGTATTGGTCAGTGCATTAGATGGAGTTTTGAGTTGCATCTCATGAGTGATCAAATCCTTGATAAACTGGGTCTGTTTGTAATTCATCTTAAACATTACACTCGTTCATTGATTGTATTTGTACAACTGGAGTAATATTGTAATGATGTCAAAATTTCATATTTGCTGCCAAAATTACTCTCCTTCTGACGTCATGCACAGACCGGTTGCATTTTCAAATGATCTTATCTTCCTTGTAAAATGATCAAAATATATCAGAAGACATTGATCTTCAAACCGCAGAGGTAACTTGCTAAGTTGACAATTGTATGTTGCCTCCTACACGTTATTCCAAAGAGCCGAGTTTTATTCTGAACTCAACCCAACCTGGCTTCAGAACTAATACTAGAACTAGAGATATTAGTGTTTAGCCGTACCTCTCTTTAGACGGCTAAACCCAAATGTTTCTAATTCTAGATCTAGTGTTAATCCTGAAGATGAGTTGTTGACCCAGTATTGCTATAATTTTACTTCCAGAAGAATTTACAACAATCTAGAGCTAAATAAGAGTTAAAACTAGAACTTTCGGTTTAGCCGTGCGTCTAAAGACGCAAAATTACTCAAAATAATCTAGAGCTAAACGAAAATTAAAACTAGAACTAACACTAGACCTAGAACTGGAAAGTTTCGGTTTAGCCGTGCGTCTTCAGACTAAACCGTGCGGCTAAACCTGAATCTTTCTAGTTCTAGGTCTAGTGTTAGTTCTAGTTTTACTTCGATACAAATATATAATAATCTAAAACCAGATAACAGCTAAAGTAAAGCTGGAACCAACACTGAAGCTAAGAACTAGAGCTAGCAGTTCTAGTTCCAGTAGCTCAGCTACCAGACCTAGAACTAGAAACATTTTGATTTAGCCGTACGCCTCTTACAACAAAACCGAACCCAACCCAACCTAATTTTAGAACTAATGCTAGATCTAGAACTTGAAAGAGTAGGATTTAGTCGTTCATCTCGGCTAAATCCTAATGTTTCTAGTTCCAGGTCTGGTGTTAGTTCTGAAGATGGGTTGTAGCTTAGTATTAGTTATAGTTTTAGTTCCAGAAGAATTTAAAATAATCTAGAACTAAACAAAATTTAAAATTAGAATTAACACTAGACCAGGGAAGTAGACCAGGGAACTAGAGCAAGAAACTAGAGTGGGGAACTAGGAAGATTTAGTGCAACCCAATTTTCCATCAAAACAGCTCATTGACTAGGTTGGGTTGAGTTTGGGTTGTTCAGTTTAAAATTAATACCAAATGAAAAATTTAAATTGAGAAGGAAACTTAGTTTTATATAGAATACAAAATCAAGCCTTTTGATGGCCATTTTTAGCGTCAATAAAGTTAGTAAGAAACTTTGTAAGAAATAAGGTTAAAAAAGAAAAGGCGGAGAAACGACGTACAAAAGTGAATACGCCCGCAGTAAGTTTGACTGTTCTGCTGACAAATTAAGTTACACACCCCGGCAGGCGTTTTGCAGCTATCAAAACCCGGGTCCGTCGCTCCATGCCCCCCTTCCATTAGATTGTATTGAATTAAACGCAGCAGGACTTGGCCCGACTTCGTTATTTACAATTAACTGCTCGTTTGCGAGCGCCGCTTACTACTCTTTGCTTACTCCGAGTTCTCGGGGATGGATCCTATCTTTTTTATTTCTTTTTGATTTATTTTTTAAATCTTTTTTTGCTTTCAGCCATTCCAAAACCGAGTAAAAGATCGAACGGAACATCCAAGAAAGGTACGATATTGTTAATAATAATTTATAATCTTGAATTAGTTTTTTGGTGAATAAAACAAGAACAAGCGGAAAGGTATTGTTCGTAGGTAGAAAAACGGAAGAGGAGTAATAGGTCTCACGCGGGGTAACGTCGTGGTTTCGCGAACTAAGTGAAATAAATAGTTAGGTCGCGTGCCATCCGGGCATTTACAACTAAATACGCGCTAAGTGAGAATTTCTTTTTTTCGGGGAATGCCCTCCCGCGTGGAATATCGCTCCGAGTTCCCGGATCGGCATCGCGACGATCGCCCCGAGTTCCGGAAATCGTGATAGCCGACCATTTTTCGCACGTCGAGAGGTGTTAAGCCCTCCATCGGAAACAGGAAGAGTTTTCCGACGCCTCAATTTTTCCCTCTCACAATTTTTCTTTTCCTTTTAAAAGAATTAAATGAAAAAAAAAACCCTTTTCGTTCCGATTTGTAAATTCATTTCTATTTTAAGAGAAACAAGTTGAGGGTGTGTGAGTTTAGGGAAATTATTTATGGGTTAAACTGCGGGAAGTTTCGTTCGAAACTACCCCCGTTAACTCGATTCGCTCTTTTGTTACAGGGAAGTACCGGAAGAAGTATAATGACGTAACGGCCGACTCTTCCCGAACTGGGGGTAAGTCAACTAAGTTTTAGTTGTTAAAACAAATTCGTTTTTGAAATTTATTCGATTTTTTTTAATTAAAATTTTCTTTAAAACTGGTTATTATAATACAATTTATTATTTCGTACGAACAATACGAAGTTTTGTATAAAAAGACAACCTTAGCAAAATTGTGGCAAGTGATTTCGATGTCAATTCTTTTTATGCGAAACTCTTCATATCATCACCAAATATACTTCTAAATCGCCGAGGTTTAATACGTCAAAACATAATCGTCAAATTAGAAAGATTGTAGCGCCTTGCTCGGAAACGACCTCTGCTGTTTGAAGGTCAATGTCTTCTTATACGAAACTGTAAGGAACCATTTTGATCCAAATAGCTAAGATCTCGTTTGCCTGCGAGGTGTTTATATAATATTAGATTAGATTACATTAAACTTCCATTAGACTTGGAGCTATTAAAACCTAAATTAGACTTTTGGGCAACTAAACCCAAATGTTTCTGGTTCTAGGTCTGGTATTAGCTTTTCTGTTGGTTCTTGCTCTACTTTTATCTGTTATTAGGTTGTAGATTATTCTGATTATTATGTCTAGTATTAGTTCTGAAAAGAGGTTGAATCATCTAGATATACAAGAAACCATCTCGCTTTAAAGTCACTGACGTCGTTTGCGTGAGAGGTGGTTTCATTTCATCAACCATTGAAACACCGAGTATTTCAACTCACAATATACGAATACAGTAACCATACAGTTTCGAATTTACCATGCACTTGTACTGCCTCACCTCCAATATATTTGGATATCTTCAAATCTGAAGCTACCAATCAAAGAGGTCCTCTTTTTGACAAGCCATTTATTTTTTCCCTAACAAACTGAAAAATTTGCCAGAGAATGATTGACAGGTGTAAACAAATGTTCTTCACGCTTTAATTGGGGAACAAAAGAAGACGGCCTTCACGGTATAATCGGAGACAAAAACAAGCTACTTGTCTTGGAGGAAATGAGAGGAAATGGAAGCAGTGCTTAGGGTAGAAGGAGGGTAAGCGCCAAAGGAAGACGAGATTCATAATGAGGCACGATTGGAAAAGTTGGAGAGGATGAATTGTGTATGGAGAGGAAGTGGGATTCCAGACGGATAGGAAATGGGGGTAATCTGCCCAATATACAAAAAAGGTAATAAGGGAAGTGTAGAGAGCTACAGGGGAATTAACTTACTTGAATCGGCATACAAGATATACACGAAGATACTGTTGGAAAAACTGGAGGAGGAGATAGAGTTGGGAAGAATTTTGACTTTCGGAAGGGATGAATCGACAACATATTGAAACATCTCACAAAGAGGGAGCTGGATAAAAAAGGAGGAAATTGTCCTATTTGTAGATCTGAAGGCAGTTTTGGTGACGTGAATAGGGGGAAATTGTGGGTGGAGATGGGGAGGAAGCAGATCACGGATCACCTAATAGCGAGAGTAAAGGAAATATACATAGAGATTATGGTTAGAATAAAAGTGGGGAATAAGCGGAACGACGTGTGCTGGTCGACGAAGGGACTGAGGCATTGATGTTTGCTGAGCCCAAGTCTCTTTGCATTGTATATGGCGGACTTATGATGGGAGGGGTGTTGGTGGGAAGTAGAGAAGTGATATGAGAAGAGATATGGATAAGAATATGGTGAAGATAAAGATATTGCAAGATATTACCTTGGGGTTAGAAGTGAATGTAGGCAAGACAAAAATGATGAAGTTTTTCGCAGATGCAAATTAATTAAAAATTATTGTCAAAAAGATATTTTTATTAGATAAATTTTATTAGATATAGTTATAGAAAAAGAATATCTACACAATTAACAAACATGAAGTACTTTATGGTATACTTACGAGTTGTAATATTTATGTAATAAAAGAAATCCCGAACTTAACTTCTCTAACTCCTCTATACATCCATATACAGAAAGTATCCGGGATCCAAAATGCTGTACCAATGGGCTACAGAAAATACTACTACTAATATTGAAAGTAATAATATTGCGGAGTTGCTAATATTGCACTATCAATACCGTTAGCTATAATGGCAGTTCTTGAAATCGAAAATTGACTAGTTCATGCAGATATTTGTATGTTCATAGATAAATCAAATAGACCAGATGGAGTCAGGGACGGCTCTAGCTAAGGACTGTAAAAGTGAGAACAGAGTCTCTCTGATCTGGGTGCCAAATCATTCTAGAGTACCGGTAATCAAGCGGTAGATGAATTAGCACGAGAAGACAACGTTAATGCGTTCGTTGGACCAGAGGCAACAGTTGAAGTATCATTTGCCTCAGCCACGGCCATACACAAGATTGAACTATGGGCTAAAGGCAGACTTGCTTTTTGTGGACCAGTTCTCCTGAAATGAGATATACGAAATTATTTAACATCGTTGCAGTTGGGAATATTTTCAACTTGTGCGTGGTAAATATCTAGTAGATTAAAGAAATACCTAAATTTTTTGGGCCTAACCGACGATGTTGAATGTCGAATATGTGCTATGGACGAGAAAATAGTTGAGCATGTCTATTGCCCCCAGTTGTCAATAAATTTTAGACGGACACTTCCGTTTTCTCTAACAGATTGTTTGAACAGTAACTTTTTTTGGAAAAATACTTTCATAATTTGGATACAGATTTGAATAGCGACTTTTTGCAACACTTTTCAGAACACTGCACTGAAATTTTCGTTAACTCTAGCTTCTACAAAAAGCGATAATTTTTGTCTCAGGAAAGTAAACATACCTTTATGTTAGCCAAAGATTTCTTTGATTAATACAAAACCTAACCTTGAACCTTGATGCGTGAGTGGGAGTAGAAAAAATTACTCCTTCACTTTTTTCAATTTTGTCTGAGATTTTTAAAAAATTCACCAGTGTGGGGGGAGGAGAAAAGAAAGCAGAAAGCTGGAGATGGGAAAGAAAGGAGATCGAGGAGGTTATGGAGATTATATTTGAAGGTCTGGTTAGCGATTGAGAGATAGGGACCAAGATGTTTAGAGACAGAAAAGAAGGACACAAATAAAAGAGGGAAGGCATAACGAAAGGGGCAAATTACGGAGGGGCTGCATAGATTCTTGGTATTGGAAGGAGATGAGGAAGGGAAGAAATTGGTTCCGATGTTGAAACGAGGAGAGACGTAATAGATATTGGATGGCCGATTAAGAGAGATGGTGTAAGCTGTGGAGGGAGAAATGGAAAACATTTAGATATATTAAGTAATTTTTATTGGGAACTCGACCAATGAGGGAGAAGGAATTAAAAAACCTCCTTTAAATGGACCAAGCTTTCGATAATATATTCGTATCATCGTTAGGGTGATTTGTCCCCAAATGACATCAAAAGAAGGAAACAACAACTATTTTTCCGAAAGAACACTTCCAAGAAGGAACAGCGTGGTTAGTGGCTCACGATAAAAGGCACGAAAAACAGGTCGAACAAGGTATACCAACTGTCTCTGAGGAAAACTTTCAGGAAAGAAAATCACCAAATGTACAATACAAAAGAAGAAGAGAACTTCACTTAACAGACAAGGAATCAACTGTTAATAAAGTCAGAAGCTTACAGACGGCTCTTAACCTAAGAAATCTAACCGTAATATCAGATTTAAACCTAATCAAATTTAAAAAAATAGACTAAAAAGTCAATAACAAACGGGAGAAGGCTGACGCAAAGGATAAAGTTGGTTCTAGGAAACACAACTATGGGAAATTGTAATTTTAACAAAATTATAGAGGCAAGACAAATGGTCGAAACATGCTCATTGTAAAATTTTTTTAAACCTAAAGATCAGACTGCTATGCAGTAAAATTAGGTAAATTAGGTATAAATTACGCATAAAAGCGGTATTACCTAATAGGTGGGCATCCCACCCCAAAATGTAAGGAATCTCAAAAACTTACCAAACCCCACGAAAGATTTGACAAAATCGAGTTGTTGGAAGGTTTTCTAGTTAGTTTCCTAAGATGGCAAATATCACTTTGTAAATCAGTCCTGAAATAAACAGTATTGTCCAGTGATGTAATATAGAACATCTTCAAACACAATCTCCTACTATAAATCTTTTCCCAGCAGAGAACTTTGGCCTCATCAAAGTCAAAAATATGACCCGTGCTTACATGGTGTTCTGCCAAAGCAGTGCCGCATGATTTCTTTTGTGGCACAATCCCTTGCATGCTGTGACAACCTAGACATGAGATATTAGGAAGTGATTCCGACATAACAGCTATCATATCCAAATCATCTCTATAAACCAAGTTAGATTGACGTGAAAGAGGGGTGATGTCCTTAAGGAAGGAGAAGATATCTCCCAAGGGTCTGCAGGTGAATTTAGCAAATTTAAGAGGGCAATTACAAAAGATCCTCATCAAAATCTCTGTAAAATCGATAATTAGGATATCTTTACAAATATAGGTGGAGTGGAAGGCAGGGAGTCATCAAGAGGATGAGTCATCAACCAGTCAAGAGGAGATGGTGACAGAACGACTGGCCACACAGGAGTAACCTGGTGATAAAGGATTCTGTTTACCAGAGCTTTAGGGAAACCATTGTTACAGAAGATATCTGTCAAGCTAATTTAACCCAATCCTATCCTTCATGGCCCTAAGAGTATTGATATTCATCTGGGTTGGGTGGTAAGAATAAAAGTTGATGAAGCGACTTGAATAAGGTTTCCTAACAACCTGGGTGTCTAGGAAAGGTACATAATTATTCGTTTCAGTTTCGATGATAAACTGTACATGATGATTAACAGAATTAAATTCCCTCTGTACATAGAGGAGCATTCAGAAGGGACAGAACAAAAATGTCGTGAGCTTACTTGTATATGAAGGGCAGATTGAAAGGCAATCTGGGAATGCACACATCTAAAGTCCAGTCCATAACCATTTATTTTCCATAAATAAAGCTGTAATGATTTTTTAAATCAAACTCTACACATTTTGTTGCGAATTTTAAGAAGGTTCATTTAAAAGTTGGGTATCTCAAGAATTAATTGAGATATTAAGATGAAACCAAGACCATTTTAAAGCCAATTTCATAAAGAATAAATTTGCAATAAATAATTATTTATTTTCTATAAATAAAGCTGTAATGATTTTTTAAATCAAACTCTACACATTTTGTTGCGAATTTTAAGAACGTTCATTTAAAAGTTGGGTATCTCAAGAATTAATTGAGATATTAAGATGAAACCAAGACCATTTTAAAGCCAATTTCATAAAGAATAAATTTGCAATAAATAATTATTTATTTTCTATAAATAAAACTGTAATGATTTTTTAAATCAAACTCTACACATTTTGTTGCGAATTTTAAGAAGGTTCATTTAAAAGTTGGGTATCTCCAGAATTAATTGAGATATTAAGATGAAACCAAGACCATTTTAAAGCCAATTTCATAAAGAATAAATTTGCAATAAATAATTATTTATTTTCTATAAATAAAGCTGTAATGATTTTTTAAATCAAACTCTACACATTTTGTTGCGAATTTTAAGAACGTTCATTTAAAAGTTGGGTATCTCCAGAATTAATTGAGATATTAAGATGAAACCAAGACAATTTTAAAGCCAATTTCATAAAGAATAAATTTGCAATAAATAATTGTTTATTTTCTATAAATAAAGCTGTAATGATTTTTTTAGTCAAACTCTACACATTTTGTTGCGAATTTTAAGAACGTTCATTTAAAAGTTGGGTATCTCAAGAATTAATTGAGATATTAAGATGAAACCAAGACCATTTTAAAGCCAATTTCATAAAGAATAAATTTGCAATAAATAATTATTTATTTTCCATAAATAAAGCTGTAATGATTTTTTAAATCAAACTCTACACATTTTGTTGTGAATTTTAAGAACGTTCATTTAAAAATTGGGTATCTCAAGAATTAATTGAGATATTAAGATGAAACCAAGACCATTTTAAGCCAATTTCATAAAGAATAAATTTGCAATAAATAATTATTTATTTTCCATAAATAAAGCTGTAATGATTTTTTAAATCAAACTCTATACATTTTGTTGTGAATTTTAAGAACCTTCATTTAAAAATTGGGTATCTCAAGAATTAATTGAGATATTAAGATGAAACCAAGACCATTTTAAAGCCAATTTCATAAAGAATAAATTTGCAATAAATAATTATTTATTTTCCATAAATAAAGCTGTAATGATTCTTTAAATCAAACTCTACACATTTTGTTGCGAATTTTAAGAACGTTCATTTAAAAGTTGGGTATCTCCAGAATTAATTGAGATATTAAGATGAAACCAAGACCATTTTAAAGCCAATTTCATAAAGAATAAATTTGCAATAAATAATTATTTATTTTCCATAAATAAAGCTGTAATGATTTTTTAAATCAAACTCTACACATTTTGTTGCGAATTTTAAGAACGTTCATTTAAAAGTTGGGTATCTCAAGAATTAATTGAGATATTAAGATGAAACCAAGACCATTTTAAAGCCAATTTCATAAAGGATAAATTTGCAATAAATAATTATTTATTTTCCATAAATAAAGCTGTAATGATTTTTTAAATCAAACTCTACACATTTTGTTGTGAATTTTAAGAACGTTCATTTAAAAATTGGGTATCTCAAGAATTAATTGAGATATTAAGATGAAACCAAGACCATTTTAAAGCCAATTTCATAAAGGATAAATTTGCAATAAATAATTATTTATTTTCCATAAATAAAGCTGTAACGATTTTTTAAATCAAACTCTACACATTTTGTTGCGAATTTTAAGAACGTTGATTTAAAAGTTGGGTATCTCAAGAATTAATTGAGATATTAAGATGAAACCAAGACAATTTTAAAGCCAATTTCATAAAGAATAAATTTGCAATAAATAATTGTTTATTTTCTATAAATAAAGCTGTAATGATTTTTTTAGTCAAACTCTACACATTTTGTTGCGAATTTTAAGAACGTTCATTTAAAAGTTGGGTATCTCAAGAATTAATTGAGATATTAAGATGAAACCAAGACCATTTTAAAGCCAATTTCATAAAGAATAAATTTGCAATAAATAATTATTTATTTTCCATAAATAAAGCTGTAATGATTTTTTAAATCAAACTCTACACATTTTGTTGTGAATTTTAAGAACGTTCATTTAAAAATTGGGTATCTCAAGAATTAATTGAGATATTAAGATGAAACCAAGACCATTTTAAGCCAATTTCATAAAGAATAAATTTGCAATAAATAATTATTTATTTTCCATAAATAAAGCTGTAATGATTTTTTAAATCAAACTCTATACATTTTGTTGTGAATTTTAAGAACCTTCATTTAAAAATTGGGTATCTCAAGAATTAATTGAGATATTAAGATGAAACCAAGACCATTTTAAAGCCAATTTCATAAAGAATAAATTTGCAATAAATAATTATTTATTTTCCATAAATAAAGCTGTAATGATTCTTTAAATCAAACTCTACACATTTTGTTGCGAATTTTAAGAACGTTCATTTAAAAGTTGGGTATCTCCAGAATTAATTGAGATATTAAGATGAAACCAAGACCATTTTAAAGCCAATTTCATAAAGAATAAATTTGCAATAAATAATTATTTATTTTCCATAAATAAAGCTGTAATGATTTTTTAAATCAAACTCTACACATTTTGTTGCGAATTTTAAGAACGTTCATTTAAAAGTTGGGTATCTCAAGAATTAATTGAGATATTAAGATGAAACCAAGACCATTTTAAAGCCAATTTCATAAAGGATAAATTTGCAATAAATAATTATTTATTTTCCATAAATAAAGCTGTAATGATTTTTTAAATCAAACTCTACACATTTTGTTGTGAATTTTAAGAACGTTCATTTAAAAATTGGGTATCTCAAGAATTAATTGAGATATTAAGATGAAACCAAGACCATTTTAAAGCCAATTTCATAAAGGATAAATTTGCAATAAATAATTATTTATTTTCCATAAATAAAGCTGTAACGATTTTTTAAATCAAACTCTACACATTTTGTTGCGAATTTTAAGAACGTTGATTTAAAAGTTGGGTATCTCAAGAATTAATTGAGATATTAAGATGAAACCAAGACCATTTTAAAGCCAATTTCATAAAGAATAAATTTGCAATAAATAATTATTTATTTTCTATAAATAAAGCTGTAATGATTTTTTAAATCAAACTCTACACATTTTGTTGCGAATTTTAAGAACGTTCATTTAAAAGTTGGGTATCTCAAGAATTAATTGAGATATTAAGATGAAACCAAAAACATTTTAAAGCCAATTTCATAAAGAATAAATTTGCAATAAATAATTATTAATTTTCTATAAATAAAGCTGTAACGATTTTTTAAATCAAACTCTACACATTTTGTTGCGAATTTTAAGGACGTTCATTTAAAAGTTGGGTATCTCAAGAATTAATTGAGATATTAAGATGACACCAAAAACATTTTAAAGCCTATTTTCATAAAGAATAAATTTTTAATAAATAATTATTAATTTTCCATAAATAAAGCTGTAATGATTTTTTAAATCAAACTCTACACATTTTGTTGCGAATTTTAAGAACGTTCATTTAAAAGTTGGGTATCTCAAGAATTAATTGAGATATTAAGATGAAACCAAAAACATTTTAAAGCCAATTTCATAAAGAATAAATTTGCAATAAATAATTATTAATTTTCTATAAATAAAGCTGTAACGATTTTTTAAATCAAACTCTACACATTTTGTTGCGAATTTTAAGGACGTTCATTTAAAAGTTGGGTATCTCAAGAATTAATTGAGATATTAAGATGACACCAAAAACATTTTAAAGCCTATTTTCATAAAGAATAAATTTTTAATAAATAATTATTAATTTTCCATAAATAAAGCTGTAATGATTTTTTAAATCAAACTCTACACATTTTGTTGCGAATTTTAAGAACGTTCATTTAAAAGTTGGGTATCTCAAGAATTAATTGAGATATTAAAGATGAAACCAAGACCATTTTAAAGCCAATTTCATAAAGAATAAATTTGCAATAAATAATTATTTATTTTCCATAAATAAAGCTGTAATGATTTTTTAAATCAAACTCTACACATTTTGTTGTGAATTTTAAGAACGTTCATTTAAAAATTGGGTATCTCAAGAATTAATTGAGATATTAAGATGAAACCAAGACCATTTTAAAGCCAATTTCATAAAGGATAAATTTGCAATAAATAATTATTTATTTTCCATAAATAAAGCTGTAACGATTTTTTAAATCAAACTCTACACATTTTGTTGCGAATTTTAAGAACGTTGATTTAAAAGTTGGGTATCTCAAGAATTAATTGAGATATTAAGATGAAACCAAGACCATTTTAAAGCCAATTTCATAAAGAATAAATTTGCAATAAATAATTATTTATTTTCTATAAATAAAGCTGTAATGATTTTTTAAATCAAACTCTACACATTTTGTTGCGAATTTTAAGAACGTTCATTTAAAAGTTGGGTATCTCAAGAATTAATTGAGATATTAAGATGAAACCAAAAACATTTTAAAGCCAATTTCATAAAGAATAAATTTGCAATAAATAATTATTTATTTTCTATAAATAAAGCTGTAATGATTTTTTAAATCAAACTCTACACATTTTGTTGCGAATTTTAAGAACATTTAAAAGTTGGGTATCTCAAGAATTAATTGAGATATTAAGATGAAACCAAGACCATTTTAAAGCCAATTTCATAAAGAATAAATTTGCAATAAATAATTATTTATTTTCTATAAATAAAGCTGTAATGATTTTTTAAATCAAACTCTACACATTTTGTTGCGAATTTTAAGAACGTTCATTTAAAAGTTGGGTATCTCAAGAATTAATTGAGATATTAAGATGAAACCAAGACCATTTTAAAGCCAATTTCATAAAGAATAAATTTGCAATAAATAATTATTTATTTTCTATAAATAAAGCTGTAATGATTTTTTAAATCAAACTCTACACATTTTGTTGCGAATTTTAAGAAGGTTCATTTAAAAGTTGGGTATCTCCAGAATTAATTGAGATATTAAGATGAAACCAAGACCATTTTAAAGCCAATTTCATAAAGAATAAATTTGCAATAAATAATTATTTATTTTCTATAAATAAAGCTGTAATGATTTTTTAAATCAAACTCTACACATTTTGTTGCGAATTTTAAGAACGTTCATTTAAAAGTTGGGTATCTCCAGAATTAATTGAGATATTAAGATGAAACCAAGACAATTTTAAAGCCAATTTCATAAAGAATAAATTTGCAATAAATAATTGTTTATTTTCTATAAATAAAGCTGTAATGATTTTTTTAGTCAAACTCTACACATTTTGTTGCGAATTTTAAGAACGTTCATTTAAAAGTTGGGTATCTCAAGAATTAATTGAGATATTAAGATGAAACCAAGACCATTTTAAAGCCAATTTCATAAAGAATAAATTTGCAATAAATAATTATTTATTTTCCATAAATAAAGCTGTAATGATTTTTTAAATCAAACTCTAAACATTTTGTTGCGAATTTTAAGAACGTTCATTTAAAAGTTGGGTATCTCAAGAATTAATTGAGATATTAAGATGAAACCAAGACCATTTTAAAGCCAATTTCATAAAGAATAGATTTGCAATAAATAATTATTTATTTTCTATAAATAAAGCTGTAATGATTTTTTAAATCAAACTCTACACATTTTGTTGCGAATTTTAAGAAGGTTCATTTAAAAGTTGGGTATCTCAAGAATTAATTGAGATATTAAGATGAAACCAAGACCATTTTAAAGCCAATTTCATAAAGAATAAATTTGCAATAAATAATTATTTATTTTCCATAAATAAAGCTGTAATGATTTTTTAAATCAAACTCTACACATTTTGTTGCGAATTTTAAGAACGTTCATTTAAAAGTTGGGTATCTCAAGAATTAATTGAGATATTAAGATGAAACCAAGACCATTTTAAAGCCAATTTCATAAAGAATAAATTTGCAATAAATAATTATTTATTTTCTATAAATAAAGCTGTAATGATTTTTTAAATCAAACTCTACACATTTTGTTGCGAATTTTAAGAACGTTCATTTAAAAGTTGGGTATCTCAAGAATTAATTGAGATATTAAGATGAAACCAAGACCATTTTAAAGCCAATTTCATAAAGAATAAATTTGCAATAAATAATTATTTATTTTCTATAAATAAAGCTGTAATGATTTTTTAAATCAAACTCTACACATTTTGTTGCGAATTTTAAGAACGTTCATTTAAAAGTTGGGTATCTCAAGAATTAATTGAGATATTAAGATGAAACCAAGACCATTTTAAAGCCAATTTCATAAAGAATAAATTTGCAATAAATAATTATTTATTTTCTATAAATAAAGCTGTAATGATTTTTTAAATCAAACTCTACACATTTTGTTGCGAATTTTAAGAACGTTCATTTAAAAGTTGGGTATCTCAAGAATTAATTGAGATATTAAGATGAAACCAAATATCCTAGATTGACGTGAAAGAGGGGTGATGTCCTTAAGGGAGGAGAAGATATCTCCCAAGGGTCTGCAGGTGAATTTAGCAAATTTAAGAGGGCAATTACAAAAGATCCTCATCAAAATCTCTGTAAAATCGATAATTAGGATATCTTTACAAATATAGGTGGAGTGGAAGGCAGGGAGTCATCAAGAGGATGAGTCATCAACCAGTCAAGAGGAGATGGTGACAGAACGACTGGCCACACAGGAGTAACCTGGTGATAAAGGATTCTGTTTACCAGAGCTTTAGGGAAACCATTGTTACAGAAGATATCTGTCAAGCCAATTTAACCCAATCCTATCCTTCATGGCCCTAAGAGTATTGAAATTCATCTGGGTTGGGTGGTAAGAATAAAAGTTGATGAAGCGACTTGAATAAGGTTTCCTAACAACCTGGGTGTCTAGGAAAGGTACATAATTATTCGTTTCAGTTTCGATGATAAACTGTACATGATGATTAACAGTATTAAATTCCCTCTGTACATAGAGGAGCATTCAGAAGGGACAGAACAAAAATGTCGTGAGCTTACTTGTATATGAAGGGCAGATTGAAAGGCAATCTGGGAATGCACACATCTAAAGTCCAGTCCATAACTATACTGACCAGAATGGGGTTGAATGGACAGCCCATGGGAGTACCAAACTTCTTTTTGTAATAAAGATCCCTAAATGAGAAGACCAAGGAGTCAAACAGTAATTCAATTTTAACCTGTTTTTCGCGCCTTTTATCGACGTTGAATAGAAGAGGGTAGAGGGAAATAATATAAAAAATATTATAACAAAATATTGTGAACAAATAATTGTACACAATAAAATTCTTATAATAACAAATCTAATTAAGGCATAAAATAAAAACTGAGTTAACATTTCTTCATATTACAACTGTCTTAATATTCTTTCAAATTATATAGGGGTTGTAGCAATGTAGCAATGGAGATATTTCTTTAAAATGTTATTATTATTCAACATGTATATAATTAGGTTGCATTTTATCCGAAACAGTACAAATTTTGGTGGTGGTGCAGCAATCAGAAAATCGGAAATGTTGGATGTACCAACCTAACTCTTAGCAATAATTTCAAATCTGCTATAGATTTGAAGCCCAGCCGAGGTCAGTTGCAAGCGAGCCGCTACAATTCTCTTGAATTGATGATTATGTGTTGATGTATTATGCGATTTCGAAACGAATTAGCAAAAAATATCCGATTTATTTATTATTTTTTTAATTAAAAACTGATTATAATCTCCCCTCCTTTTACTCATTTATTTTTTGTTTGGGTTTTCGTAGCTGCTTCGGAAGACCAAGCGGACTCCCTCTATCAAGAAGAGGACTACTTTAATTCGGCCCCCAGGAATATAAATCAGCCCCTCGGCGTCGTAGTGCTTGTGCTCCTGCTTTTGGCTCCGTTGCCTTTCTTTTTACTACAATAATAAATCTGGAAGTCCGCGGGGCGGCCGACGTTTTTATATACATATGTCTACTTCCTACGTCTACAAGTGGTTTTTCCCTTTTTTTTCCTTCAACCCTCTTTATCCGTTTCGTCCCCGGCATTATCCCCCCGTCGTCATTCTGTCGGTCGTTTTTCGCCCCCAGCCCGAAACCGCAGCAGGACAATACAAGGGGATATCTAAAGCGGCATAAACGACGCCGTTTCCTAAGGATCTCGTCTTCATTGTCGAAAAAAGGGGCTTTTAATCCTTGCGAATGGACGGATTTCGCCGACGCCGACGTAGGTCCCACTAATGAGACTTTAAAGGGGATTTTTTTTTCTTAATGATTTTAGTATATTTGGGGGGGTTATAGCTTAAGGAAAAACGATAACTATTTAGGTCGGGTCCAATTGTTCCTTTCAATTTTGAATTAAATGATCAATTCCCTGTAAAAATTGAAGTAACTAATCTAAATCTAAATCTAATAGACGTTAGACATATCAAACGTACAAAGCGTACTGATTTTCCAAAAAAAAAATAATAATAAAGAAAGCTTTGTAGTTTGCTTAGATAAAAAGAATCCGTTCACGTTTTGTATAATAATGATGAGTAAGTTGTAAAATATGCGGTGGAAGGATAATAATGAATAAATAGTTTTTTATACAGCTGGAAGAGTTTTATTTTTATATTTACCCTTAAACCCTCCTTCGATTCGCCGTCGATTTTTGTGTTTCGAGCCGGAATTAGCTGCGCGCTATGGAAACAGGTAATAAACTGCTCTTTGTTGACAGTTCGCTGATAGACCTTTATCACGCGAACTGGTTTGAACGTGCGCGCCGGATGATGATCGAACGCGCCCGCTTCGACAACGAATGAGAGAGAAAAGCTCGTCCATCAATTGCTACCTATTTTACGGGAGACGTTCGAAAAATTGAACCACCGACTATAATTAATGAAACCGCAGGCCGACTCAACACGATCAACACAATTTCAAATAACAACATCATTATCACTTGACTAACACAAACTTTTCCTTCTTTTTTTCGTTCTTTTCGAAGATTAATGATTAAAGCTTTCGTTGAAAATCTACTAATATTACCTGAATTAGAATTAGATCCAGTCGAACGAGATGTCTTATTGACAGATTAAATCCTATCAATTTTTAAATAGTATCGGTGTATAAGTTACATGTAAACATAAATGGACATTGAGTTTAATTGTTTCAAAATTATTAATTAATAATACGTCAAATGCAATATTAATACTTATTTGAACATATATTGCTTCGACGGGAACGTTTGATGTATTTAGGCCCGTTACTACCACTCATAGTTAAAGTTGTAGTTAGCGCTATCTAAAAGATAACGTAAAAATCTGTTACTACCACTGCATTTATCTCACAGTTAACGTTACCTGAAAGATAACTTTTGTGTTAACCATAACCAGTGAATTCGGTTCGGGTTAAGTCGGTATCTCATAGATAAAAGAAGAAACCTAACCTCACAAATCGCCTGGTGGTGTAATGGTACGCGTGGTTTTTCAGTGAAATATTACAAAATTACAAAAATGGATAATTTTATGGATGCTGGCGATGAAGAAAATATTTTCGAGGACATAAATGAATTATTTCTAGGGGTGGGTTAAAGTATCGATGTATAATAATAATAATAACACATTTATTGCCTCAAAAAAAAAAAGAATTTACAAAAAGAAAAGTATACATTAGCAACATATAAACATCAATACAAAAGGATCAATTTATCGCTGTAAGCGATATCTTCCAAGAGACCCAACTACTACTGTGTATAAAATTAAACTCAAAGATTATGGCTAGCTGCGGTAATATGATATCCTTTGCAGGATTAGAAATGGAGCAAACATCAATTATCATCATACAGGATAGACAACAAACATAAAGAAGTCAAGAAGACAGTTGGAGAGTAAGAAGAGGGCATTTCAATAAATTTTTAAAAGACAAAAACTTAAATGGGTGAGATAAATATGCAGGAGTGCAGCTCTGCAGAACCTTGTACAAAGTAGAGAGTATCCGAAAAGACCTACGATTCTGCAGAGTAAGCATCTGCAAATAATTACGATACGACGTTATGTGCTGAAACCTCCCCAGATCAAAGATGTAACTAATACAATTATTCTGAAGTCTCTCCAATTTATTCTGGGGAGTTAAAGAACGATTAAATAATCAATATGAGGCAAGATAAGAGATTAACAAAGGTTGCGACGAACAACAGGCGGTAGGAAACGCCGAAATTTTCTCAAAGTGTGGAAGCAGTAGTAAACCCTTTTACAAACACTCTGTACCTGAGGTCTCCAGGACAGTGTCGAATCCATAATCAAACCAAGATTCTTAACAGTATCCGAAAACTGAATAACGTTGCCATCAAGCATCACCTGAGGGGAAGAGTGAAAGTTCATCTTTGATAGTAGAGGACGAGTGCCAAAAGCAATGGCTTGCGTTTTCGACGGATTTAATTTAAGCCCATAACGATTAGACCATTCAAGAATACTGGTAAGGTCATTATTAAGACGAAGAACAGCATCTTCAAGGTTATCAATAGGTGTTGAAGTGTAAATTTGAAGGTCATCAGCATACAAATGATAATTACATGAAATATTATCTGTAATACCATTTATAAAAATCGAAAAGAGTAAGGGTCCTAAAACACTGCCCCGGGGAACCCCACATTTAATTCCATAACTGGAAGAGAGCTCAGAACCAACACGCACATATAAAGATCGAAAGGAAAGATATGATTGGAACCAGGATAAACAAGAAGAGGAACATCTAATAGAAGTAAGTAAGGATAATAAAATAGTATGGTCAACAGAGTCAAAGGCCTTACTAAAATCCAGAAGAACCAGTAAAGAAACACAACGTTCGTCGCAACCAGATCTAATGTCATCGGTAATTTTAATAAGAGCTGTAGTTGTGCTATGTCCTTTACGGAATCCAGATTGCATCTTATTGATTAATTTAAATTCCTCTAGATATCTGGTAATTTGTAAATAAGCTAAATGTTCAATTGCCTTTGAACATTTAGCTTTGAACATTTGAAATGGGACGATAGTCACTAATATGAGAGGGATATCTAGTTTTAGGGATAGGAATCACATTAGCAATCCTCCAGTTTGAGGGAAATATAGACCGTTCAAAAGAAAAATTAAAAATATGGGTTAATGGTGTAATAATAACATCTAATATTGGTGATAGCATTTTAAAGTCAGTTCCATCCGCTCCCACACTAGTAGATTTAGTGTATAACAAGGCGTCACATACTTCAGAGGCTGTGATTAAGTTAAAAGAAAACGAACAGGAGTTGGATGATGCAGGAATATCAGCAATATGCTAGCTCTTGCTGTATTATCAATAACCAAGGGAGGCTCAGCAAAACTTTTAGCCAACGTTTCACAATCAAAAGTAGTCTTATCTGCAGGAGGTTCGATCACTCCAAGAGATCGCATGGTTTTCCAAAAAGTTTTAGGGGTGGCACAAGATAATATATCGATGTGTATCGAGACAGCAGTGCATGTCGAATGGCCGATACGCACATCACTGTAATATCTGTATATCGCCACATTAGTACATTGATACAAAGAAAATATCGATATCGATATGAAAAAAACATCGATATATCGATACAAAAACAATTATGCAATTTAGACTTAAATTCAACTAAAGTATAAATAATTTTTTTAACTTTTATGTTCTTCATAGTATCTTTTTATTAACTGTCGATATAAATATCGATACGAGATCGATATGAGTATCGATACAATATCGATATATGTATATTTCCGATATATCGATACAATGTGTGTATAGAAAATCGATGCGCTTCATGCTGTATCGCACACCCCTAATTATTTCCTACACGAAGTGCAACAATAATACGAAGACGATTAAATCATCTAAATAAACATTCAGATGGGGAATTGATGAAAAGATGTCGTATTTCCAATGAGACTTTTCATTTTCTTCTCCATGAAATAGAGCTATTAAACCGCCATCCATGACGCGTCAATTCTTTTATTTTCTATAACATTTTTTTATTATTTTTTTATTTTTATTATTAAATCGATCAATATTTCCATTTCCTGTTTGGAATAATTGGCAGTTCAAAATAAGAAGAATGACAGAAATTATAAACGCTCGATTTACGATGATCGAGGTTAGAATATTAGGCCTTTTGACTGTATGGTCACCAACTTAAAAAATCACCCCAAATAAAATCACTAGATTCTTTAGATATCTTAAGGATATCCTACCTATGAGATAACTTGAAGTGGTAGTACGGCCGAGTCCGTAAACTATTAGTTTAGCGGTATCTTATAGTCAGCTTATCTAATAGATGTCAACGATTTAGTAGGAACGGGCCTTAGTCACAAAAATGGATTCATTTAAAATTTGATTCGCATTTATATCAATATCGCACTCAATATAACTCAAATTTCTGTGATTTTCTGAGATCTGGGTTGGGTTGAGTTGATTTAGGTTGGGATTGAGTAGGTTGCAACTTAATTTAATCAAACTAATCTCAATCTAATCTAATCTAATTATATCTAACTCAATTTGATGTTATTATTATTTTTTGATTTGATGTTATTGCTGCATTATTTGTGTTAACTCAAGAGATGGGTCTTTCGTTTACCTCCACTTGCTTTTATTTCCTACATGTGCATATTTATAATCATGACGCGCAACTCCTATTGTCTCAGCGACTTTGTCTTTATTTTATCTACAACACATTTTTTATTGCATCCATGGTTGTTCTACCTTCTCTAAAACCGAATTGATAATCTCTTCTTGTTGTCTATCACGCTGGCTGTTAAAATTTCAAGGGTAATACCGTTTAGGCCTGGTGCCTTCTTTTTTCAGACTTTCTTGATGGATAGTGCACCAGCTTTTTTTCCTTAAATAAAGGTTTATCCCTCCGTTAGTAACATCTTCGTTCTGCTTCTACTGAAAGACTCCCCTTAGGAAAATCGATATAGCCTTCCAGTAATCTTCACTTTTCGTCAGCAATTGGCTCGCCCCACCTTAAATTTCTCACACCTAAAGATTGTGTGCTACGGATTATCTTCATTTGAGCAGAACCAACACTCGCTTGGGTCTGTTTTTCGTATTTTGTGGAGATATTTTCTATAGATTCCTTGTCCCTTCTTTCCTGACACCTGACCATGAGTTTTCTTCTGGCTTTGGTTCGATGTCCATCATGCTATGCTTCTCCTCCACGAGCAAATCCATGGGAAGCATACTGGCGATTACCTGCACGCACTCCCCCGACACCGTACAATATACAGGTGTAACCCCCATAGCAAGTCTTCTGCTGACTGATTTTAACATATTCTTATAATGCTCGTACTTCAGGGCTCTTCTCCATGTTGCTGCTGCATACAAAACCGCGGGCACCACTGTTTTTGCCAGCAGCTTCCTTTTGCTGGCAGGTTTTTTACTGCATTCTCTGCTATTCTGTTCTATCGTGTGAAGTCGTTCGCATGTCTTTATACACACTCCCAAGTAGTTTACCATGGGTACGGTTTCTACATCATATCCGCACACGCCTACCATCATTCTCGGTGCTTTTCTCCTTCCCTGAAGAGCAACAATCTCTGTCTTCAAGCGCGCTACTCTGATTCCCATCCCAGCCAAATGCCCAACCACTATTTCCACAGCATACTTAACCTTATCCTCCACCTCGGCTCCGGATTTTCTCTTAACAACAATAACCAAATCATCAGCGTAGGCAGTGAACACTATTCCACTTTCCATTTCCAACCATAAATCTTCGTCGTAAAAAACGTTCCAAAGGTGGGGTCCTAAAATTGACTCCTGTGGGACACCAATCGTAATCTCCCAGACTATAGTATTCGGAGCTATTACACTCCTTTCTGACAGGTACGCTTGAATAATCCGTATGATATATTGGCTGACACTTTCCCCTTTCAAGAGCCGATATTGTGACCTTCCATGGAGCAGTATTCAAAGCGTTTTCAATTTCTAATGTTATCATGACGCACAACACCTAATATCTCAGCGACTTTGTCTTTATTTTATCTACAACATCTTACACATTTTTTATTGCATCCATGGTTGTTCCACCTTCTCTAAAACCGAATTGATTATCGCTATTCAAACCATCTTCCACTATTTCCTTATGGCATCTATTCCTGATTAGGATTTCCATCAATTTCGCTATTGTAGGTTCTAGGCAAATTGACCTGTAAGTTGGTCTACTATCTGTATCACTTTTCGGTTTTTGTATAAAATCCAAATTTGATATCTGGCCCCTTTTTTAAGGCAATCATTAAAGACGTGCAAAAAGGTCTTCTTGTTGTCTATCACGCTGGCTGTTAAAATTTCAAGGGTAATACCGTTTAGGCCTGGTGCCTTCTTTTTTCAGACTTTCTTGATTGCACTATCCAGCTTTTTTTCCTTAAATAAAGGTATATCAATATCTGATATATTGAAAGTCTTGCTCTCGTGGATAGGAAAATGTTTCGAGATTTGTTCCTCTATCATTTTGTCGCCAATTGGAGGTCTGTTTCTGAGCTTCAGCTTATTCATTATAATCAGGTATTTTAATGATATGTAGTTTTTATGTTTCTCCGAATCTTCTTGGATCTCGTTTTCTAGAAAGTGTTTTGTTCAAAGTCTAGTTACAATTCTTCTTGCTCAATTACACTTTTTTCGTATAGCCGCAATCTCGATATATTATGTCTAGTAGTATTACTTCGTTTTGTTAAATACTCGATCACACAGTTTATTATTATTTTTTAATTTGATGTTATTGATGCACAATTTGTGTTAACTCAAGAGATGGGTCCTTCGTTTACCTCCACTTGCTTTTATTTCCTACATGTGCATATTTATGAATATTATAGGGAGCTCTTTTTCTTCCATTCTAACAATTTATGCTTTTATTGTTATTCAATAATTTACCAATTCACCATTTCTTTTTCTATTTCTGCATCTCAACACTTCTTTTATAATTACATTTACTTCATCTTCCCTTTAATTTTATTTGTTTCATGTTGATATTTATTAACTTTGTGAATAGATTTTCTTCCTTCATTCTGATAAATTGAATGAAATTGAAATGATAAATTGTGCTTTGATATCGTTCTACTATATCACACTATCCAACTTAACCCAATTATTTTCAGCAATTTTCTACGCTTTTTTTTTTGATGCAGGGGAGGGAAAATGCGTTGCGCATCTTGGCTTACTGTTGGCGCCTAAGATGTTCATGGAAATTTGGAAAACTTTTGTAACCCCCTCTTGTTTCCTACCCGGAACCGACCGTCAGGATATTTCGTTGGGGTAACTCTCATTTCTCCTGTCTCACTCGATTCCATCCAGCTTTTTCTCTTCGACCCTCAGCCAAACAGCCAAAAAGGAAAATAATTTAATTCATTGAACAACTTTGTTACTCTAACGTACCTGGGACGCGGGGAGAAGAAAACAGATTATTTTTTTTCTCCCCCTTAGCACGGTCAGTCATGTTGTCTTCTGCATCATCTGTGTTTTAACAGATATCCCTCCGTTAATAACATCTTCGTTCTGCTTCTACTGAAAGACTTCCCTTAGGAAAACCGATATAGCCTTCCAATAATCTTCAGTTTTCATCAGCAATTGGATCGTGCCACTTTAAATTTCTCACACCTAAAGATTATGTGCTATGGATTATCTTCATTTTAAAAATTTTCGTATTTTGTGGAGATATTTTCTATAGATTCCGTGTCCGGTAATGGTTTGCGTCATAAAATGATCCACTTCCCTAATTTTCTTGCTGCCCATTGTTCAACACATGGGATAAATATTTTTGCCCAGCCCTTATTCTTGTCTCAACTTTCCTGTCACCTGACCACGAGTTCTCTTCTGGCTTCTGTTAGATATTTCTTTCCTTTCCATCACCTCTCCTCCACGAGCAAATCCATGGGAAGCATACTGGCGATTACCTTTACGCTCTCCCCCAACAACGTGCAATATGCCGATTTAACCCCCATAGCAAGTCTTCTGTGGACCGATTTTAACATAATCTTATAATTGCTTGTATTTCGGGGACCTTCTCCATGTTGATGCTGCGTACAGAACCGCACACCACTGTTTGTGCTTTCTTTTGCTGGCTTTGGAACCTCCCACGTTCAGCAGAATTCTACGCATGTTTTTTATCTATGCCTTCTCTGTTATTTTCTTAACGTGTGAGGTCCTTTTCATGTCATTATCCATATATACCCCCAAATATTTTACCATGGGTACGGTTTCCACATCATATTCGCACAACATTCTCGATTATTTTCTTTTTTCCTGAAGAGCAATAATCTCTGTCTTCTGGCACGTTACTCTGATTTCCATCCCAATCAAACGCAGAACCACTTTCTCCACGGCGTACTTAGCTTTATCCTCCATCTCTTCTCCGATTTTTCCCTTAACAACAATACCAAATCATAGGCGTAGGGAGTCAACCCTATTCCACTTTTTATTTCCAACTTTGTCGTAAAAAACGTTCCAAAAGGTGGCTTCCAGAATTGACCCCAGTGGGACACCGCTTGTAATCTCCAAGACCATACTGTTCTGAGCTATTATACTCGTTTCTGACAGGCACGCTTGAACAATTCGTATAATATATTGGCTGGATTTTCCCCTTTCAAGAGCCGATATCATGCCCTTCCTCGGAGTAGTATTAAAAGCGTTTTCAATTTCTAATGTTATCATAACGCACAACTCTATTTCTTTATGGAGTCTATTCCTAATTAGGATTTCCATCAATTTCGCTGTTGTAGGTTCTAGGCAAATTGATCTGTAAGTTGGTCTACCAGCTGTATCACTTTTCGGCTTTTGTATCAAAACCAAATTTGATATCTTCCAAATCATTGGGAAGACCCCCTTTTTAAGACAATTATTGAAGACGTGCAAAAAGTTCTTCTTGTTACCTATCACGCTGGCTGTTAAAATTTTAGGGGTAATACCGTCTGGGCCTGGTGCTTTCTTTTTTCGGATTTTCTTGATTGCACTATCCAGTTTTTGTTCCGTGAATAAGGGTATATCAACATCTGATATATTGAAAGTCTTACTCTCGTTTTTCTCGTGGATAGGGAAAAGTTTCGAGATTTGTTTCTCTATCACTTTGTCACTTATTGGAGGTGTGTTTCTAAGCTTTAGCTCATTCATTACAATCAGATATTTCCCTCAGATATCCTCATTTAACTCATTACAAAGAGAATTCCATTTATCTAACTTGCTTTTGGCTATTTGCTTTTTCAATTATCGCTTAAGGTCTTTATGTTTATCCTTCTTGTATCTCGTTTTCTAAAAAGTGTTTCGTTCTAAATTTTTTTTGTTCCATTACAAGACCCCTTTAATGTGCCACCAATCGTTTCTTATATATCTTATATCGTTTTTTAAATACTCGATCACACAGTTTTGTTATGTTATTTATTAAGTATTCTGGGGTCTTATTATTTTCGATTGAGAGGCTATCCTTGGACTTCGCTAAGAGTAGCATCTGTAACCCTCCACCCTTCGGTTGTCCTATCGTATTCTTTCCGTGTCTCCGCCGAGTCAATTTCAAATAATATCGTCAAATGGTCACTTAAATTCCTATTTAGCTCGTCCACCCGTCAGTTTTTAATTTTATTAGACATATCCGGGGTAGCCACCGTAAAATCCAAAATAAAATTACCAGCTGCTCCTACGAACGTTGACGTAGTGCCTTTATTCTGCATAACTAAGTCGTTAGCATCACCCAGTCCTCCAAGAGTTTTCCCTTTTCGTTTGTCGTTTTAGATCCTATTAATCCGTTTTTTGCATTCAGATCCCCCTAATATTATCGATCTTTTGTTGTGTTCTATATGAACTGCAGCAACCCTTTAAATTCTTTTATATCCCTATTAGGAGAAAAATAACACGAAACAAAAACACATCCCAAAGCTTGCACATACTCAAAACCTTCACCTTTAAAACTCTTTTACACTATAACCTCTTCACTAAATTCCACAAAAGCGTCACAACAAATTTTTTGCATACCTGATATTTGGTTCACAGCCTATAATCACAGATAACTCGTTGTCTTTCATGTTTTTCTTTATCAAATCGTGTGCCTCATACACTCTGTTAAAATTGAGTTTCGCTATCTTAATTTCAATAAAACATTTCTTCGTTTTATTCATATTTCGAGATACCTTTATTATTTTGATTTTGCCATTTTTAATTTTAATTTTCGTTCTTATTCTCTTTCTTCTTCAACAGTCCATAGGGAGCCCCGTTTCGTTCTCTCTACTCATTTTCATTGGTTCCTTACTCGTCTTTATGGACTGAGACTTGTTTACCCTCCTTCTTTCTGCAAGTTCCTTTCTTTCTGCACCAGCCATATGCCCCTCGTTTTTTTTGCAAAGTCGACAGAACTTCTGTTCTTGGCATTTCTCCGACAAATGTCCATCTTAACCACATTTAAAGCTAAGTCTACATCGATTGGTTTCAGTACACTCCTTACTCGAGTGGCTGTAACCCCAGCATTTAAAGCATTTTTATACCTCCAATCTTTTTTCAACTCCACACCTCGAAAAGCCCACCTTTATTGCTCTGTTCTTTAAAAGAGTTCACTTCTTCCTTCTCTATTCTGACGGTGACAGTTTGCGTATTGTCTCTAATTGCTCTTTCTATGTCTTCTTTTTCAGCCAAAGCATCCATACCTCTTATATGTATTGTCTCCATTCTCTCGTTATTTAATTTTTTAAAACTAATCTCACCCTCACTTTGCTTTATTGCTTCGCTCAGTCTATGCATGATCTCCTTTCCCTTGTCCATTGTTATCAGCAGCTTCCCCTCTTTGGTGCTGCGTGTGGTTCTAATTCCTTCGCTTATTTTCTCTTTCCGCTAACACCTTTTTTATCTCTTTAAGTGCATCTTATTAATTTCGATCTTTATTCTTGGTAACCATGGCATATGATTTCCTTGTTTGTATTCCTTTTCTTACCTCCTCTTTTTTATTCGGAGTATAGATCATTACTTTTGTTGAAGATTTATGAAAAACTCCTTAAAACATTTTCCTAAACCTTGGCATATCTATTATTAATTTTCGAAGTTGGGTTAGACTAAGTTATATTGGGTTGGGTTGTGTTGAATCGGGATTGATTTTGTTGGGTTGGGTTGCAACTTAATTTAATAAAACTCATTTTTATCTAAACGAAACCCAATCCAACTCAACCCAACCCAACATAATTCTTCCTTTCAAGAGCTGGGATTATTTAGATAGTCAGATGAGGAAGAAACACAGCGCCAGTGTCCTCAGTATACATGTACTCAGTGTCCCCTCTGAGGTGGGAACTTGTTTTTTCTTTGCCAGTGAATATTGCATGAAAAGGGTAGCACTGGTTTCATTCGTCCAACCCAGCCCTGGGGCGCATAATATCTTAGGATGGCTCTGCTTCAAATATAGTTAAGTTGGGTTTAGTCATGCATTTGAAGACATTTTTTTAAAGAAGGCGTTTATAATGAATAGTTTCTGAAATAGGGTACTAAATAATTTGATTTGGCAAAACCCGAGTGATTTTATTCTAGATCTAATGTCAATTCTAGTTCTACTTCAGTTCAAATATACAAGGTTGGATTGGGTTGGCAAAGCTTTGTTGTACTAGAAAGCCTTCCTTCTATTTTGACAATTCTAATTTGCTTTGCTTTCGTTCTGCATTATCTTTTCTAATCCCTATATTGCAATGCTTCCTTTGCTCCTACCAAAACTCCATCTTCTCTTTAGTCTTATTTCCTACATTTTTCTAAATGTATTTATTAACATTTCAAGTAGCTTTCCTTTTGACAACACGTTCTATCATATCATTTAGCATCTACAATTTCTCCATTTTCTGGCTACTGTACTTCCTTCATAACAGCGTTCAAATTTTTATGCAACTAGATATTTCTTCATTGAGGTTAATTATCTCCGTATTGCAGCTATTAGTAAATTTCCTTCATTCTGAATTCAACCCAACCGATGTCAGACTATCAAACCTGTAACAGAGATGAAACCAATTGGATGACTACCATATCGGACCAATGTATAATCATGCAAGATGATTCAAAAATTTATTTTTTGAATCCTTCGCTTCAATCCAAATTTTTTTCATAATTTTTTAATGGATATAACAAAGTTTTGACACGTTTAAATGGTTAAAAGTGTTAGATGAAGTAATAAAAAAGTGTGGATTGCCAAAAAAAAACCAAAAGACATAAAGAGAACGTTTTTATCTCGGGCAATTTCTCGTAGTAAGCAATTTGGCGCGGAAACCAAAACCGTTCCATACAAAGAAGGGCCCGCACGGTTTGTTGATTGGCGCCACTTTTACTTCCTCGCTATCTGAGCAGGAGGACGCGTGCCAGGAATTCGAAATCGCGGGGGTCGCTAATGAAATTCATTTGGCGGCTCTTAACCTTTACATATAAATCGCCTTATTGCGAGGGGCGCCGCCATTAGAACAAACGCCGAGTCCTTCCGCGCGACGACCGCAGGGTCCTTCCATCTCTCTTCTCTTTGTCGAGTTCGTCTCTTAAAACACCAACCCCTTTGTCGTAGGAGGGATGACAACTGGGACGTGCAGCGAACCGTGATTTTCCTTCGGAAATAATTGGGTTTGGTTCTAAAGTATGTAGGGTGAAAGAATTAAAACAACACTTTTATGATATGTACAATGATATTTTTATTTATTTATTTCTTTATTTTGAATATTACAGTTAAAAGCTTATAAAAAATAGCGTTTGTAAATCGGAAGATAGCCCTACTTAAATTACAATCGCTTTTTACATCATTTATTTACACCGAAACTAACAAATAAGGTGACGATTTTTTTAATATCCGTTTAAATTAAATAATAAATTAAAAAGACATTAAAGACACTTGATAATTTGATTAGATTTTGGTGGCCTTGGCTCGAATTATCCGACGACAGCTTTCCTCTGGTTGATGAACCCAATTGGTAAGTTAATAGATTATTACTCAAAGCCCCGCTTATCAAACCTACAAAAAAAAACATACAAAGAAATCCATCGATTGTGAACGGGGAAAAAGCTGGAAAGTGGAAGATCCATCAAGCGATAAGAGGATTATTTAGTCGGGTTTTCCATGGTTATCGATTGTTTCGTGAAAACAAAACAAATACATAATCGATGTTAACTTGAAAACTTTTGTCGACACAATCAAATTCGATTATGAGATTAAAAATTGTTTTTAGGATTTAGTTGTATTTTAATTTAATCAAATTTAAGTCAATTTGATCGAATTAAAGTCAATTCAAACAAATTTTCTATTAAGAACTGCGTTAGGCTGAGATGGATTGGATTTGAATCTAATCCAATCTAACTTTGTCACACAGTTTGGGAATCACTGATATTAGGCCTAAAACTTAGTCTCTTTTTTATTCGGAGTATAGATCATTACTTTTGTTGAAGATTTATGAAAAACTCCTTAAAACATTTTCCTAAACCTTGGCATATCTATTATTAATTTTCGAAGTTGGGTTAGACTAAGTTATATTGGGTTGGGTTGTGTTGAATCGGGATTGATTTTGTTAGGTTGGGTTGCAACTTAATTTAATAAAACTCATCTTAATCTCACGAAACCCAATCCAACTCAACCCAACCCAACGTAATCCATTTTTTCAAGAGCTGAGTTTTTCGTTTACATCTTCTTGGTCTTATTTCCTGCATATTCCTGTTTATATTAATATACAATCCACTAATTGAAATTAATAGATTTGACATTAATAAATTAACAAAATGCTAGAAAAATGTATTTGAATAATCAGATGAGGAAGAGACACAGCACCAGCGTCCTCAGTATACGTATACTCAGTGTCCCCTCTGAAATTGAAACCTTTTTTTCTTCAGCATTGAATATTGCATGAAAAGGGGAGCGCTCGTTTCATTCGTCCAACCCAGCCCAGGGGCGCGTAATATCTTAGAATGGCTCTGCTTCAGATATAGTTGAGTTGGGTTTAGCCATGCATTTGAAGATATTTTTTTAAAAGAAGGCCTTTATAATGAATAGTTTCTGAAATAGAGTACTTTACAATCTTTATTTTTTTAAGATTAAGACAAGATTTAGTTGCATTTTAATTTAATCAAATTTAAGTCAATTTGATCGAATTAAAGTCAATTCAAACAAAGTTTCTATTAAGAACTGCGTTAGGCTGAGATGGATTGGATTTGAATCTAATCCAATCTAACTTTGTAACACAGTTTGGGAATCACTGATATTAGTCCTAAAACTTAGTCTCTTTTTTATTCGGAGTATAGATCATTACTTTTGTTGAAGATTTATGAAAAACTCCTTAAAACATTTTCCTAAACCTTGGCATATCTATTATTAATTTTCGAAGTTGGGTTAGACTAAGTTATATTGGGTTGGGTTGTGTTGAATCGGGATTGATTTTGTTAGGTTGGGTTGCAACTTAATTTAATAAAACTCATCTTAATCTCACGAAACCCAATCCAACTCAACCCAACCCAACGTAATCCATTCTTTCAAGAGCTGGGTTTTTCGTTTACATCTTCTTGGTCTTATTTCCTGCATATTCCTGTTTATATTAATATACAATCCACTAATTGAAATTAATAGATTTGACATTAATAAATTAACAAAATGCTAGAAAAATGTATTTGAATAATCAGATGAGGAAGAGACACAGCACCAGCGTCCTCAGTATACGTATACTCAGTGTCCCCTCTGAAGTTGAAACCTTTTTTTCTTCAGCATTGAATATTGCATGAAAAGGGGAGCACTCGTTTCATTCGTCCAACCCAGCCCAGGGGCGCGTAATATCTTAGAATGGCTCTGCTTCAGATATAGTTGAGTTGGGTTTAGCCATGCATTTGAAGATATTTTTTTAAAAGAAGGCCTTTATAATGAATACTTTCTGAAATAGAGTACTTTACAATCTTTATTTTTTTAAGATTAAGACAAGATTTAGTTGTATTTTTATTTAATCAAATTTAAGTCAATTTGATCGAATTAAAGTCAATTCAAACAAATTTTCTATTAAGAACTGCGTTAGGCTGAGATGGATTGGATTTGAATCTAATCCAATCTAACTTTGTCACACAGTTTGGGAATCACTGATATTAGGCCTAAAACTTAGTCTCTTTTTTATTCGGAGTATAGATCATTACTTTTGTTGAAGATTTATAAAAAACTCCTTAAAACATTTTCCTAAACCTTGGCATATCTATTATTAATTTTCGAAGTTGGGTTAGACTAAGTTATATTGGGTTGGGTTGTGTTGAATCGGGATTGATTTTGTTAGGTTGGGTTGCAACTTAATTTAATAAAACTCATCTTAATCTCACGAAACCCAATCCAACTCAACCCAACCCAACGTAATCCATTCTTTCAAGAGCTGGGTTTTTCGTTTACATCTTCTTGGTCTTATTTCCTGCATATTCCTGTTTATATTAATATACAATCGACTAATTGAAATTAATAGATTTGACATTAATAAATTAACAAAATGCTAGAAAAATGTATTTGAATAATCAGATGAGGAAGAGACACAGCACCAGCGTCCTCAGTTTACATATACTCAGTGTCCCCTCTGAAATTGAAACCATTTTTTCTTCAGCATTGAATATTGCATGAAAAGGGGAGCACTCGTTTCATTCGTCCAACCCAGCCCAGGGGCGCGTAATATCTTAAAATGGCTCTGCTTCAGATATAGTTGAGTTGGGTTTAGCCATGCATTTGAAGATATTGTTTTAAAAGAAGGCCTTTATAATGAATAGTTTCTGAAATAGAGTACTTTGCAATCTTTATTTTTTTAAGATTAAGACAAGATTTAGTTGTATTTTAATTTAATCAAATTTAAGTCAATTTGATCGAATTAAAGTCTGTTCAAACAAATTTTCTATTGAGAACTGCGTTAGGCTGAGATGGATTGGATTTGAATCTAATCCAATCTAACTTTGTAACACAGTTTGGGAATCACTGATATTAGTCCTAAAACTTAGTCTCTTTTTTATTCGGAGTATAGATCATTACTTTTGTTGAAGATTTATGAAAAACTCCTTAAAACATTTTCCTAAACCTTGGCATATCTATTATTAATTTTCGAAGTTGGGTTAGACTAAGTTATATTGGGTTGGGTTGTGTTGAATCGGGATTGATTTTGTTAGGTTGGGTTGCAACTTAATTTAATAAAACTCATCTTAATCTCACGAAACCCAATCCAACTCAACCCAACCCAACGTAATCCATTCTTTCAAGAGCTGGGTTTTTCGTTTACATCTTCTTGGTCTTATTTCCTGCATATTCCTGTTTATATTAATATACAATCCACTAATTGAAATTAATAGATTTGACATTAATAAATTAACAAAATGCTAGAAAAATGTATTTGAATAATCAGATGAGGAAGAGACACAGCACCAGCGTCCTCAGTATACGTATACTCAGTGTCCCCTCTGAAGTTGAAACCTTTTTTTCTTCAGCATTGAATATTGCATGAAAAGGAGAGCACTCGTTTCATTCGTCCAACCCAGCCCAGGGGCGCATAATATCTTAGAATGGCTCCGCTTCAGATATAGTTGAGTTGGGTTTAGCCATGCATTTGAAGATATTTTTTTAAAAGAAAGCCTTTATAATGAATAGTTTCTGAAATAGAGTACTTTACAATCTTTATTTTTTTAAGATTAAGACAAGATTTAGTTGTATTTTAATTTAATCAAATTTAAGTCAATTTGATCGAATTAAAGTCAATTCAAACAAAGTTTCTATTAAGAACTGCGTTAGGCTGAGATGGATTGGATTTGAATCTAATCCAATCTAACTTTGTCACACAGTTTGGGAATCACTGATATTAGGCCTAAAACTTAGTCTCTTTCTTATTCGGAGTATAGATCATTACTTTTGTTGAAGATTTATGAAAAACTCTTTAAAACATTTTCCTAAACCTTGGCATATCTATTATTAATTTTCGAAGTTGGGTTAGACTAAGTTATATTGGGTTGGGTTGTATTGAATCGGGATTGATTTTGTTAGGTTGGGTTGCAACTTAATTTAATAAAACTCATCTTAATCTCACGAAACCCAATCCAACTCAATCCAACCCAACGTAATCCATTCTTTCAAGAGCTGGGATTTTCGTTTACATCTTCTTGGTCTTATTTCCTGCATATTCCTGTTTATATTAATATACAATCCTCTAATTGGAATTAATAGATTTGACATTAATAAATTAACAAAATGCTAGAAAAATGTATTTGAATAATCAAATGAGGAAGAGACACAGCACCAGCGTCCTCAGTATACGTATACTCAGTGTCCCCTCTGAAGTTGAAACCTTTTTTTCTTCAGCATTGAATATTGCATGAAAAGGGGAGCACTCGTTTCATTCGTCCAACCCAGCCCAAGGGCGCGTAATATCTTAGAATGGCTCTGCTTCAGATATAGTTGAGTTGGGTTTAGCCATGCATTTGAAGATATTTTTTTAAAAGAAGGCCTTTATAATGAATAGTTTCTGAAATAGAGTACTTTACAAGCTTTATTTTTTTAAGATTAAGACAAGATTTAGTTGTATTTTAATTTAATCAAATTTAAGTCAATTTGATCGAATTAAAGTCTATTCAAACAAATTTTCTATTAAGAACTGCGTTAGGCTGAGATGGATTGGATTTGAATCTAATCCAATCTAACTTTGTCACACAGTTTGGGAATCACTGATATTAGGCCTAAAACTTAGTCTCTTTTTTATTCGGAGTATAGATCATTACTTTTGTTGAAGATTTATGAAAAACTCCTTAAAACATTTTCCTAAACCTTGGCATATCTATTATTAATTTTCGAAGTTGGGTTAGACTAAGTTATATTGGGTTGGGTTGTGTTGAATCGGGATTGATTCTGTTAGGATGGGTTGCAACTTAATTTAATAAAACTCATCTTAATCTCACGAAACCCAATCCAACTCAACCCAACCCAACGTAATCCATTCTTTCAAGAGCTGGGTTTTTCGTTTACATCTTCTTGGTCTTATTTCCTGCATATTCCTGTTTATATTAATATACAATCCACTAATTGGAATTAATAGATTTGACATTAATAAATTAACAAAATGCTAGAAAAATGTATTTGAATAATCAGACGAGGAAGAGACACAGCACCAGCGTCCTCAGTATACGTATACTCAGTGTCCCCTCTGAAATTGAAACCTTTTTTTCTTCAGCATTGAATATTGCATGAAAAGGGGAGCGCTCGTTTCATTCGTCCAACCCAGCCCAGGGGCGCGTAATATCTTAGAATGGCTCTGCTTCAGATATAGTTGAGTTGGGTTTAGCCATGCATTTGAAGATATTTTTTTAAAAGAAGGCCTTTATAATGAATAGTTTCTGAAATAGAGTACTTTACAATCTTTATTTTTTTAAGATTAAGACAAGATTTAGTTGCATTTTAATTTAATCAAATTTAAGTCAATTTGATCGAATTAAAGTCAATTCAAACAAAGTTTCTATTAAGAACAGCGTTAGGCTGAGATGGATTGGATTTGAATCCAATCCAATCTAACTTTGTCACACAGTTTGGGAATCACTGATATTAGGCCTAAAACTTAGTCTCTTTTTTATTCGGAGTATAGATCATTACTTTTGTTGAAGATTTATGAAAAACTCCTTAAAACATTTTCCTAAACCTTGGCATATCTATTATTAATTTTCGAAGTTGGGTTAGACTAAGTTATATTGGGTTGGGTTATGTTGAATCGGGATTGATTTTGTTAGGTTGGGTTGCAACTTAATTTAATAAAACTCATCTTAATCTCACGAAACCCAATCCAACTCAATCCAACCCAACGTAATCCATTCTTTCAAGAGCTGGGTTTTTCGTTTACATCTTCTTGGTCTTATTTCCTGCATATTCTTGTTTATATTAATATACAATCCACTAATTGAAATTAATAGATTTGACATTAATAAATTAACAAAATGCTAGAAAAATGTATTTGAATAATCAGATGAGGAAGAGACACAGCACCAGCGTCCTCAGTTTACGTATACTCAGTGTCCCCTCTGAAGTTGAAACCTTTTTTTCTTCAGCATTGAATATTGCATGAAAAGGGGAGCACTCGTTTCATTCGTCCAACCCAGCCCAGGGGCGCGTAATATCTTAGAATGGCTCTGCTTTAGATATAGTTGAGTTGGGTTTAGCCATGCATTTGAAGATATTTTTTTAAAAGAAGGCCTTTATAATGAACAGTTTCTGAAATAGAGTACTTTACAATCTTTATTTTTTTAAGGTTAAGACAAGATTTAGTTGTATTTTAATTTAACCAAATTTAAGTCAATTTGATCGAATTAAAGTTAATTCAAACAAAGTTTCTATTAAGAATTGCGTTAGGCTGAGATGGATTGGATTTGAATCTAATCCAATCTAACTTTGTCACACAGTTTGGGAATCACTGATATTAGGCCTAAAACTTAGTCTCTTTTTTATTAGGAGTATCGATCATTACTTTTGTTGAAGATTTATGAAAAACTCCTTAAAACATTTTCCTAAACCTTGGCATATCTATTATTAATTTTCGAAGTTGGGTTAGACTAAGTTATATTGGGTTGGGTTGTGTTGAATCGGGATTGATTTTGTTAGGTTGGGTTGCAACTTAATTTAATAAAACTCATCTTAATCTCACGAAACCCAATCCAACTCAACCCAACCCAACGTAATCCATTCTTTCAAGAGCTGGGTTTTTCGTTTACATCTTCTTGGTCTTATTTCCTGCATATTCCTGTTTATATTAATATACAATCCACTAATTGGAATTAATAGATTTGACATTAATAAATTAACAAAATGCTAGAAAAATGTATTTGAATAATCAAATGAGGAAGAGACACAGCACCAGCGTCCTCAATATACGTATACTCAGTGTCCCCTCTGAAGTTGAAACCTTTTTTTCTTCAGCATTGAATATTGCATGAAAAGGAGAGCACTCGTTTCATTCGTCCAACCCAGCCCAGGGGCGCGTAATATCTTAGAATGGCTCTGCTTCAGATATAGTTGAGTTGGGTTTAGCCATGCATTTGAAGATATTTTTTTAAAAGAAGGCCTTTATAATGAATAGTTTCTGAAATAGAGTACTTTACAATCTTTATTTTTTTAAGATTAAGACAAGATTTAGTTGTATTTTAATTTAACCAAATTTAAGTCAATTTGATCGAATTAAAGTTAATTCAAACAAAGTTTCTATTAAGAATTGCGTTAGGCTGAGATGGATTGGATTTGAATCTAATCCAATCTAACTTTGTCACACAGTTTGGGAATCACTGATATTAGGCCTAAAACTTAGTCTCTTTTTTATTAGGAGTATCGATCATTACTTTTGTTGAAGATTTATGAAAAACTCCTTAAAACATTTTCCTAAACCTTGGCATATCTATTATTAATTTTCGAAGTTGGGTTAGACTAAGTTATATTGGGTTGGGTTGTGTTGAATCGGGATTGATTTTGTTAGGTTGGGTTGCAACTTAATTTAATAAAACTCATCTTAATCTCACGAAACCCAATCCAACTCAACCCAACCCAACGTAATCCATTCTTTCAAGAGCTGGGTTTTTCGTTTACATCTTCTTGGTCTTATTTCCTGCATATTCCTGTTTATAT
Source organism: Onthophagus sagittarius (assembly GCA_036711965.1). Lineage (NCBI taxonomy): Eukaryota > Metazoa > Arthropoda > Insecta > Coleoptera > Scarabaeidae > Onthophagus > Onthophagus sagittarius. The sequence continues at coordinate 14,460,557 of JASERS010000010.1, read as the reverse complement.
TAATATACAATCCACTAATTGAAATTAATAGATTTGACATTAATAAATTAACAAAATGCTAGAAAAATGTATTTGAATAATCAGATGAGGAAGAGACACAGCACCAGCGTCCTCAGTATACGTATACTCAGTGTCCCCTCTGAAGTTGAAACCTTTTTTTCTTCAGCATTGAATATTGCATGAAAAGGGGAGCACTCGTTTCATTCGTCCAACCCAGCCCAGGGGCGCATAATATCTTAGAATGGCTCCGCTTCAGATATAGTTGAGTTGGGTTTAGCCATGCATTTGAAGATATTTTTTTAAAAGAAAGCCTTTATAATGAATAGTTTCTGAAATAGAGTACTTTACAATCTTTATTTTTTTAAGATTAAGACAAGATTTAGTTGTATTTTAATTTAATCAAATTTAAGTCAATTTGATCGAATTAAAGTCAATTCAAACAAAGTTTCTATTAAGAACTGCGTTAGGCTGAGATGGATTGGATTTGAATCTAATCCAATCTAACTTTGTCACACAGTTTGGGAATCACTGATATTAGGCCTAAAACTTAGTCTCTTTTTTATTCGGAGTATAGATCATTACTTTTGTTGAAGATTTATGAAAAACTCCTTAAAACATTTTCCTAAACCTTGGCATATCTATTATTAATTTTCGAAGTTGGGTTAGACTAAGTTATATTGGGTTGGGTTGTATTGAATCGGGATTGATTTTGTTAGGTTGGGTTGCAACTTAATTTAATAAAACTCATCTTAATCTCACGAAACCCAATCCAACTCAACCCAACCCAACGTAATCCATTCTTTCAAGAGCTGGGTTTTTCGTTTACATCTTCTTGGTCTTATTTCCTGCATATTCCTGTTTATATTAATATACAATCGACTAATTGAAATTAATAGATTTGACATTAATAAATTAACAAAATGCTAGAAAAATGTATTTGAATAATCAGATGAGGAAGAGACACAGCACCAGCGTCCTCAGTTTACGTATACTCAGTGTCCCCTCTGAAATTGAAACCATTTTTTCTTCAGCATTGAATATTGCATGAAAAGGGGAGCACTCGTTTCATTCGTCCAACCCAGCCCAGGGGCGCGTAATATCTTAGAATGGCTCTGCTTCAGATATAGTTGAGTTGGGTTTAGCCATGCATTTGAAGATATTTTTTTAAAAGAAGGCCTTTATAATGAATACTTTCTGAAATAGAGTACTTTACAATCTTTATTTTTTTAAGATTAAGACAAGATTTAGTTGCATTTTAATTTAATCAAATTTAAGTCAATTTGATCGAATTAAAGTCAATTCAAACAAAGTTTCTATTAAGAACAGCGTTAGGCTGAGATGGATTGGATTTGAATCCAATCCAATCTAACTTTGTCACACAGTTTGGGAATCACTGATATTAGGCCTAAAACTTAGTCTCTTTTTTATTCGGAGTATAGATCATTACTTTTGTTGAAGATTTATGAAAAAATCCTTAAAACATTTTCCTAAACCTTGGCATATCTATTATTAATTTTCGAAGTTGGGTTAGACTAAGTTATATTGGGTTGGGTTGTGTTGAATCGGGATTGATTTTGTTAGGTTGGGTTGCAACTTAATTTAATAAAACTCATCTTAATCTCACGAAACCCAATCCAACTCAACCCAACCCAACGTAATCCATTCTTTCAAGAGCTGGGTTTTTCGTTTACATCTTCTTGGTCTTATTTCCTGCATATTCTTGTTTATATTAATATACAATCCACTAATTGAAATTAATAGATTTGACATTAATAAATTAACAAAATGCTAGAAAAATGTATTTGAATAATCAGATGAGGAAGAGACACAGCACCAGCGTCCTCAGTTTACGTATACTCAGTGTCCCCTCTGAAGTTGAAACCTTTTTTTCTTCAGCATTGAATATTGCATGAAAAGGGGAGCACTCGTTTCATTCGTCCAACCCAGCCCAGGGGCGCGTAATATCTTAGAATGGCTCTGCTTCAGATATAGTTGAGTTGGGTTTAGCCATGCATTTGAAGATATTTTTTTAAAAGAAGGCCTTTATAATGAATAGTTTCTGAAATAGAGTACTTTACAATCTTTATTTTTTTAAGATTAAGACAAGATTTAGTTGTATTTTAATTTAATCAAATTTAAGTCAATTTGATCGAATTAAAGTCTATTCAAACAAATTTTCTATTAAGAACTGCGTTAGGCTTAGATGGATTGAATTTGAATCTAATCCAATCTAACTTTGTCACACAGTTTGGGAATCACTGATATTAGGCCTAAAACTTAGTCTCTTTTTTATTCGGAGTATAGATCATTACTTTTGTTGAAGATTTATGAAAAACTCCTTAAAGCATTTTCTTAAACCTTGGCATATCTATTATTAATTTTCGAAGTTGGGTTAGACTAAGTTATATTGGGTTGGGTTGTATTGAATCGGGATTGATTTTGTTAGGTTGGGTTGCAACTTAATTTAATAAAACTCATCTTAATCTCACGAAACCCAATCCAACTCAACCCAACCCAACGTAATCCATTCTTTCAAGAGCTGGGTTTTTCGTTTACATCTTCTTGGTCTTATTTCCTGCATATTCCTGTTTATATTAATATACAATCCACTAATTGAAATTAATAGATTTGACATTAATAAATTAACAAAATGCTAGAAAAATGTATTTGAATAATCAGATGAGGAAGAGACACAGCAACAGCGTCCTCAGTTTACGTATACTCAGTGTCCCCTCTGAAGTTGAAACCTTTTTTTCTTCAGCATTGAATATTGCATGAAAAGGGGAGCACTCGTTTCATTCGTCCAACAAAGCCCAGGGGCGCATAATATCTTAGAATGGCTCCGCTTCAGATATAGTTGAGTTGGGTTTAGCCATGCATTTGAAGATATTTTTTTAAAAGAAAGCCTTTATAATGAATAGTTTCTGAAATAGAGTACTTTACAATCTTTATTTTTTTAAGATTAAGACAAGATTTAGTTGTATTTTAATTTAATCAAATTTAAGTCAATTTGATCGAATTAAAGTCTGTTCAAACAAATTTTCTATTAAGAACTGCGTTAGGCTGAGATGGATTGGATTTGAATCTAATCCAATCTAACTTTGTCACACAGTTTGGGAATCACTGATATTAGGCCTAAAACTTAGTCTCTTTTTTATTCGGAGTATAGATCATTACTTTTGTTGAAGATTTATGAAAAACTCCTTAAAACATTTTCCTAAACCTTGGCATATCTATTATTAATTTTCGAAGTTGGGTTAGACTAAGTTATATTGGGTTGGGTTGTGTTGAATCGGGATTGATTTTGTTAGGTTGGGTTGCAACTTAATTTAATAAAACTCATCTTAATCTCACGAAACCCAATCCAACTCAACCCAACCCAACGTAATCCATTCTTTCAAGAGCTGGGTTTTTCGTTTACATCTTCTTGGTCTTATTTCCTGCATATTCCTGTTTATATTAATATACAATCCACTAATTGGAATTAATAGATTTGACATTAATAAATTAACAAAATGCTAGAAAAATGTATTTGAATAATCAGACGAGGAAGAGACACAGCACCAGCGTCCTCAGTATACGTATACTCAGTGTCCCCTCTGAAATTGAAACCTTTTTTTCTTCAGCATTGAATATTGCATGAAAAGGGGAGTACTCGTTTCATTCGTCCAACCCAGCCCAGGGGCGCGTAATATCTTAGAATGGCTCTGCTTCAGATATAGTTGAGTTGGGTTTAGCCATGCATTTGAAGATATTTTTTTAAAAGAAGGCCTTTATAATGAACAGTTTCTGAAATAGAGTACTTTACAATCTTTATTTTTTTAAGATTAAGACATGATTTAGTTGTATTTTAATTTAATCAAATTTAAGTCAATTTGATCGAATTAAAGTCTATTCAAACAAATTTTCTATTAAGAACTGCGTTAGGTTTAGATGGATTGGATTTGAATCTAATCCAATCTAACTTCGTCACACAGTTTGGGAATCACTGATATTAGGCCTACAACTTAGTTTTAGTACTAACACTAGACTTTGAACTAGACACATTAGGTTAGTATTAGTGTTAGTACTAACGCTAAGTTATAGGTCTAGTATTAGTTATACTTTATCAAAGTTGGTTATACTTTTAGATCCTGAAGAACTTACGATAATCTAGAGCTAAATAACAATTAAAACTAGAACTAACACTAGACCTAGAACTAGAAAGTTCCGGTTTAGCCGTGCGTCTGAAGACGCACGGCTAAACCTCAATCTTTCTAGTTCTAGGTCTAGTGTTAGTTCTAGTTTTACTTCCATACAGGTATACAATTATTTAAAACTGAATAACAACTAAATGTAGGGCTAATACTAAGACTAGAGCTAACACTAGACCTAAAACGAAAAACATTTGGGTTTAGTCATATTTCTTTTAAGATGGAACCCAACCTAACTTTAGAAATAAAACTAGACTTAAAACTAAAAACATTAGGGTTTAGCTGTACGTCTCTTAAGACGGCTAAACCATAATGTTTCTACTTCTACGTCTAGTGTTAGTTCTGAAGTTAGATTGGGTTGGGTTGGGTTTCATTTTAAGAGAGATACGGTTTAACCTAAATGCATTTCGTTCTAGGTCTAGTGTTAGCTCTACCGTTAATTTAAGTTAGGGTGGAAGTACTGGTTGCACTTGTTAAGAATTAAGTGTGAAATATTGGGAATTCAACCAAAACGGGGAAGAATCAAAAAACCTCCTTTAACCAAAACCAAGCTTTCGATAATAAATGTTTATCTTCTTCATGGTATGCTACAAACAATAACCGTTTAACAATTTTTGATATAGAAATAGTAATCTAACTTACATTTAGAGATCACAATGTATACAAATACATGTTGTTAAATTAAGGATCCCCACAAAACATCAGAAAGGAAGCTATCTATATTTCTCGTCAGATTATATCGTTAAAGGACAACACCAAACTTTTTCGTTAAAGGAAAACTTTAAGGCGAACAAATCACCAGATATAATTTCACGAGAAGAAAAAGAGGCTCAGCAACAAGAATGGAACAAGTCTTTAACAAAGACAGAGACATTAAATTGCTCTTAACACCAAAACTAACCAAAAGTATGAAATTTGAAATTTTTATATACAAAAAACGACTAAAAGTCAAGTAACAAACGGCAGAAGGCCGACGCAAAGGTTAAAGTTAGCTATAAAGAACACAACTATAAGAATTTATGATATATAAACAAAATTAAAAAGGCAAGACAAGGAGCTGAAACATGCCTGGTAGAGAATTTTTGAACAAAAACTGGTCAGACTGAACAAAGCAGTGTAAGATTATCAACGCTGAAAAGCGTTATATTAATAATTATTGTAACAAAATTGTAAAAAGACAAGAATTACAGAAGAGAGACGACTGTGAGATGTTAGAACCGAACAGAGCCCCATGAAAGGTCTGACAAAACCGAGTTGTTATTAGGTTTGTTCGTCAATTCAATGAGGTGACAATAGATCTCATTTAACCCCTGTGAATCAGTCCTGAATGTTATATCATGTCATATTTTTGTAATGTTAATAACATCTTTTGAAGTCTTGCCGGACAATTATTTAGTGGTTTTTTAAAAATCGCAATAAGCGGTTTATGATCAGTCTCGACCGTAAATCTAGAACCATATATATATTGACAGAATTTGTTTATACCAAAACATATTGCCAAAAGTTCTTTTTCGATTTGAGCGTAGTTTTCTTGAGTTTGTGTCATTGCTCTAGATGCATATGCACAAGGTTTATTATCTTGCAGCAAAACTGCTCCCAACCCATTTTTTGAGGCGTCTACTGAAATTGTTACTTGTTTTTTATGATCAAAATAACTTAATACCGGTTCACTTGATATTATATCTTTCAAATTTTCAAAAGCTTTATTTTGTGGTTCTTGCCAAATGAACTCATTACTATCTTTGATCAATTGTCTTAATGGAAAAGTTTTTTCAGATAATTCTGGAATAAATCTACCAACATAAGTTATCAAACCCAAAAATTGCTGTAACTCTTTTTTATTTTTAGGTATTTCTAGGTCTTTAATAGCTTGTATTTTTTCTTCATCAATTTTAATACCATTTTTATTAAATTTGTAGCCTAAATATTTTATTTCATTCAATCCAATTCAATCAATCATTAAATGGTACTGTTGCCGGGGACGGTAAGGGTATCTGCTCGCTATTCGCAACATATTTCTCTTCCGTGTATATTTCGCCCTCTGTTAATCCACTTAATTCTGCTAACATTGGCCTTAATGATACTACATTTTTGGGTCCGATGCGCTTTGAGCAGTCTGAGGTTGTGGAGACACTTTCCTCCTTGAATATAAATAAAGGTCCGGGCACTGATGGAATCCCTCCTTTTCTAATAAAATCTTGTCTTGAATCTCTTTCTCTACCTCTTGTCATTTTATTTAATAAATCTTTAACGGAAGGTACGTTTCCCGCTTTTTGGAAGCCAGCCTATATTTCGCCAATTTTTAAATCCGGTAGTCGTAACCTTATTTCTAACTATCGCCCGATATCTATATTGCCTGTGTTTGGTAAGGTTTTGGAGAAACTGGTTTATACTAGACTTTTCTTTACTCTTAAATCCAAAATTGATACCAGACAACATGGTTTCTTTGCGAATCGGTCAGTGGAGAGCAACCTACTTGAATACACTAATTATATTTTAAAATCGTTTGACGAATATTGTCAAGTTGATTCAATTTACACAGATTTTAGCAAGGCTTTTGATCGTGTAGATCATAGCCTCCTTTTAACTAAACTTCATGGTTTTGGTATTCATGGTGGGTTGCTCCGCTGGTTTGATTCATACTTGAGAGGTAGGAGCCAGATTGTCTCTGTTAATGGATACTGCTCTGACCCTATTACAGTTCCCTCTGGCGTTCCTCAAGGCAGCCACCTCGGTCCCTTGCTATTTAACATCTATATTAATGATATATTCAAGGTTGTGAAACATTGTGAATGTCTTATGTACGCTGATGATCTTAAGCTTTATCTGCGTGTTTCCTCTCCGTTGGACTGTTCAAGGCTGCAGACTGACCTTCTCAGGATTTCTGACTTTTGCACTAAGAATTATTTAACTTTAAATTTATCTAAATGTAACGTTATTTCTTTTTCGAGAAGAAAGAGTACTCTTCATTACGATTACAGCGTCGCTGGCGAAAACTTAACACGCGTTTCCTTCATTAGAGATCTTGGTGTGACTCTCGATTACAAGCTTCTCTACGCTCAGCATATTGACAACATTGTTAATAAGGCTTGGCGTATGCTTGGCTTTATTATGAGATCCACTTCGTCCTTTACAAGCGTTGACGCTATCAAAAATTTGTATTTTGCCTATGTTTTCAGTGTTCTCAATTTTTGCACTGTAGTTTGGAATCCCCAATACCTTATTTATATTGATCGAATTGAGAAAATTCAATCTAGATTTGTGAAATATTTAAACTTTAAATCTTTCACACCTTACATTAATTACGATTCGTCTTGCAGATCTTTTTGTTTAATGCCTCTTCGCCAGCGTCGTCTGTGTAATGATGCACTATTCTTCTACAAGGTCTTACACAATATGTGTGATTCCTCAGTTCTTTTGGAGTCGGTTAATATTCATGTTCCTCCCCGCCTACTTCGCTTTAATTTCTTGTTTTGTACGCTTATTCCGCGCACCAATGCTTTTCGGAACTCTCCTATGTTGCGAATGGCTCGCCTGACTGACAGACTTAACATTGATTTATTTCAGCACTCCTTCTTTACCTTCAGGCGATTAGTTCTTGATACCGTCAGCGAATTACCTCATACGTTTTGATAGCTCGAGACTCTTATTAATTGAAGCACTTTAATTTAACCGTTATTTTTTATTAGTAGGCATTGTTTATTTTGTTTTAAAGGTTTTTTATTTTTGCTATGTTATTTTGTTTGTTTTATTTTATTATAATTTCTTTTTTCTTAATGACATTTAAGTCCACTGTTAAGTTTAATTTGATTTTTAATTGATTAATTAAGGCAATTTTTGTTACACGTTTTCTTTTTCTTTGTTATTATAATTTTTTAGTGGTACAGAACTTTTGGGTTTGTCCTGTCTCTGTACCCATAAAATGTAAATAAATAAATAAAATAAATAAATAAATAAATCCAAATTTACATTTTTCTAAATTGAACTTTATGTTATACTTTCTTGCTAGTTTAAAAATGTTTTCTAATATTTGATCATGTTCCTTTTTTGTTTCAGCATAAATTAAAATGTCATCTATATATACTTTTACACCTTTCATTTCAAAAATCTCTTGAAAATATTCTTGAAATACTTCTGCTGCTGTTTTTATACCATATGGTAATCTTTTGAATCTATATCTGCCTATCGGTGTACCAAATGTACATAATTTACTTGATTCTTTATCAAGCGGAACATCGAAACAGCATTTGAGGCATCTAAACTTGAAAAATATTGCACATTTTTTAATTCTTTTTATATTTCATCTATATTTGGTAATTTATATGGTTGTGAAATTATCACCTTATTTAATTCTTTTGGGTCTAGACAAAGTCTTAAATTTCCGTTTGATTTTTTAACTAATACAAAAGAATTTACCCACTCGAATGTGCCATGCACTCTTTCAATAATATCTAAATTTTGCAAATTTTCGATGCATTTTTTAAATTCATCTTGAAGTGGAAATGGAACACTTTTGATCGGTTGAATTTTAGGCGTAGCATTTTTATTTATTTCAATATGATACAATTTATCTAATTTTCCAATACCAGAAAATAAATCTTTGTATTCTTTTACTTTTAATACATAACTATCATTTTTAATTATTGAATTTATTTCTTTTAAATCATTAATATATTAATCAATTTTAAATCTAAACTAGTTTTTAAATCAATAACATTTCCCAAGTTTTCATTAACAACATAAAATGGAACATCATACTGTTCACCATTTATTTCTATATTTAGATTACAAGCTCCCAATATTTTAATTGCATTATTGGTATAAGAAAATATTTTTTGTGATGTTTTATTAATATTCTTAAGGTTTAATCCCAAACTCTTATACGGTTCAATACTAATTACGTCCACGTTAGCTGCAGTGTCTATTTTAAATGTTCCAATTTTGTTATTTATTTTTAAGTTTACATAAATTGTTTTTTATTTTCTACACAACTCATAGGATCAATCGTTAAATCTTCACTTAAATTATTAATTTGTTTAAATTTATTTGTATTACTTTTACATAATTCTTTAAAATGTCCTAATTTGTTACATAATGAACATTTCTTACCAAACGCTCGGCATACATTTATTTTGTGTGTATAACCACATCGAGAACAATCTTGAATTACCTTATTATTTGTTTTAGTTGTGTTATAATTTTTCTGTTCTTCTTCTTTGTTGACTAATCTTGTAGTTTCAGTACCATCTGTTTTTGTCGAACGTGGTTTCGTGTGTTTTAATTTTTTCATTTCCTCCACACAACCATTTTCTTCTGTTCTTTTCATATCTTTTAATTGGTTTCTTGAATTCTCCGTTAGAATGTAAATTTCGATAGCCTTATCCAACTTCAAATCATCTTTTTGTAATAATTTCTCCCTTGTTGAATCATCTTTGATACCAACAATCAACATTAATTTAATCATTTCTTCTTTTAAATCCCCAAATTCACATTGATTTGCTTGATTTTTTAAATTTGTTGCGTATTCATCTTCTGTCTGGAGGTTATGAATTTATAACGTTCATAGGTTAGATTTTTTTTTAGGTACGAAATAACTTTCAAATTTTTGTTTTAATACTTCGATCTTGTTTTCTTCTTCTTTGTTAAATGTGAAAGTATTATAACTGCGCACATTTTCTTCCTTTTTTCCTATTTCCGTTGCTATTGTGTAGATTTCATAAGTTTGTTGTCCACCTTTTCCAATTGGAAGCTAGATTTCCATTGAAATCCATCGTCTGTATTGGTTTATTTATATCCATTTTAATTTATTTATTTAATTTCCGTTAATTTCTACTGCGCCATGTTATATCACTGAAGTAGACTGTGTTGTCAATAGAGACAATGTGGAACATTTCCTTAAATAATCTCCTACTGTAAGACTTTTCTCTGCACAGGAACTTAGTATCATCAAAATCGAAATTATGCCCGGTGGTAACATGGTGTTCTGCGAGGGCGGTACCGCCTGATTTCATTGTGGCACAGTCTCTACGATGTTGAGATAAACAAGACTTCAGATATTGAGAAGTAGTGCCCACATAGCAACTATCACAACCCTTACAATCAACTCTATAAACCAAATTTGGTTGTAGAGGACGTGATGTAGTATCATTCAAGGAGGAGAAAATTGTTCTGAACGGTCTGCAGGTGTATTTATCAAACTTTAGGGGACAGTCACGAAAAATATATGTTAAAGATTTCGATTTACACATCTGACTTTAGCCAAGTTCTTGAACATTCGCAGGTTCACTTGTATGCAGATGATACACAGCTTCTGCTGAACTTTAATCCAAATAATTAGAATGACAAAATTTAAATCAGATATAGCATTACTTTCTGATGTTGCGAAACACCATGAGCTTGTGCTTAATCCATCTAAGTCTTCTGTTCTTCTGTATTGCAGTAGTGTCGCAAGGAGAGCAATTAAACCTTTGATTTCCGAGCAATTGGTGGTGGATGGCGAACCTCTTACTGTTTCTGATGATATAAAAATTTTAGGAGTTACATTGGATCATCAGTTGAGGTTTGAGGAACATATTGCCAGGTGCTTGAGGGGTGGGTATGGTGCCCTCCGTCTCTTGTATGCCCATAGGGATGTCTTAAATAAAAAATTATGCTGTGTAATAGCTTGATTCTAAGCAAATTAAATTACTGCGACGTTGTTTATGGTCCAAATTTGACGGGGACGATTGGGCGTCGTATCCAGAACCTCTAGAACGGTTGCCTGAGGCTTATTTACGGAATTCGTAAATATGATCATATTAGTCATAAGTTGGCAGAGACTTGGTGGTTGAAGCCTCATTTTGGCCTACCAGATAGCCAAAATTTACAATGATCTACCAATGCACCTTAAGGGATTGAGCTGCGCTTCGTTTAAAAGTTGCTTGAAATCCTCCCTCCTGCTTGATCCATCATGATATTTTTTTTTCTGTTGTTATGTATTCTGAGCTGTTAATGTTTCCTTTTTTTTTCTTTGTTAGCGAGAGTTGGTTTCTGGATTAAGTGGAAGAGCATCCAAACTGAACTTCGACAAGAAAATAAGTCAATATTTTTTTTTTAAGAATGTATTACTTTTGTTTTATTTTCCTTTTGTTTTCGACTTATTAATAAAGGCATTATATTATTATTATTATTATTATATTATATGTTGGAAAGTCTCTTTCTTTGTTGTCTGATACTAACACTTATCAGGTCCTTAAATCTGACCCGACTCTGTCCATCCAGAGAAGACAGAATAAACTCTGCAAACACTTATTAGACTGTGATCACATTCCCAGACAAGTATATAGAACCTTAGTTTGCCATAATGGTGTCTCACCCAAATTTTATGGGTTACCAAAGATCCACAAAGAAGGTTCGCCACTTAGACCTATCATCTCCTTTGTTGGCTCACCCACATATAGGTTGTCTAGCTACTTAGCCACGATTTTATCGTCTACCTTAGCAAACAGAACCAGTTATAACATCTCTGATTCCTTCTCCTTCGCTGACAAGATGAAGGGTTTCGTTCTTCCACAGTCTCTCTCTATTTACCAACATTGCTCTTGAATTGGTTATTGAAAGGCTGTCCTCTCAATGGGATTTGATGCAACCCCACACTGGGATCTCCCATGATCTCTTCATCAAGATCGTGGAATTTCTGTTCGATTCTTCCACATTCTCTTTTAGAGATGTTTACTACAAACAGAAGTTTGGTACTCCTATGGGTAGTCCCCTTAGCCCGATTTTGGCTACCATTGTCATGGATTGGACTTTAGATGCGTGCATTCCCAGATTGCCTTTCAGCCTCCCATTCATTTACAAATATGTAGACGACATCATTTGTGCAGTTCCGTATGACAAACTCGTTCTTGTCAAGAGAGAATTCAATACTGTCAACCATCATATACAGTTCACGATAGAGACAGAAACTGACGACTGTGTGCCCTTCCTTGACACCAGAGTTATTAGGGAACCCGACCAACGTGTCCTGTTAGATTGGTATAGAAAACCGACCTATTCAGGTCGTTTCATTAATTTTTATTCTTGCCATCCCACCCAAATAAAAATCAACACCCTTAGGGCGATGAAAAATAGGATCTTACGCCTGGCGGATGAGAGTTTTCGTGAGAAGAACCTTAAGATTCTTACAGATATCTTCTGCAACAATGGCTTCCCGAAATCCTTAGTCACTGGAATCATTTACCATCAAGATTCTACTATGCGACCAGTCGCTGTGTCTACACCCTCTCTGTATCTCTTGACAGGTCGATGACTCATCCTCCAGACGATTCTTTTCCTGATTCCCCACCTACATTTGGTAAGGTTCCTTATATTTTGGGTTTTACGGATAATCTAATTAGGATTTTTCGTGACTGTCCCCCAAAGTTTGCTAAATACACCTGCAGACCGTTGAGAACAATTTTCTTCTCCTTGAATGACACTACATCCCGTCCTTTACAATCAAATTTGGTTTATAGAGTTTATTGTAAGGGTTGTGACAGTTGCTATGTGGACACTACTTCTCAATAACTGAAGCCTCGTCTGTCTCAACATCGTAGAGACTGTGCCACAGGAGGGAGGATTTCAAACTACTTTTAAACGAAGCGCAGCTCAATCCCTTAAGGTGCATTGGTAGATCATTGTAAATTTTGGCTATCTGGTAGGAAAATGATCGGTGTGAGGTGCCGCGTGGTACCGTCAATACATCTTTCCTTCTTACATTAATATTATGGTCATCATTTCTAAAAGACAGGCGTTGCAGCAAGTAAGGAGGCCGTTTACTTTTAATTATTTTATAATAGACGCAAGTTGCATGCAGTTTACGCCTGTTCTTCATGTTCAACCACCCAGTCTCTGCCAACTTATGACTAATATGATCATATTTACGAATTCCGTAAATAAGCCTCAGGCAACCGTTCTGGAGGTTCTGCCCAATCGTCCCCGTCAAATTTGGACCATAAACAACGTCGCAGTAATTTAATTTGCTTAGAACCAAGCTATTACACATCATAATTTTTAATTTTTTATTTAAGACATCCCTATGGGCATACAAGAGATGGAGGGCGCCATACCCACCACTCAAGCACCTGGCAATATGTTCCTCAAACCTCAACTGATGATCCAATGTAACTCCTAAAATTTTTATATCATCAGAAACAGTAAGAGGTTCGCCATCCACCACCAATTGCTCGGAAATCAAAGGTTTAATTGCTCTCCTTGCGACACTACTGCAAAACAGAAGAACAGAAGACTTAGATGGATTAAGCACAAGCTCATGCCGTTTATCTGAGTTAATTTTTATGCAGGCATCATCCCAATTATTTGGATTAAAGTTCAGCAGAAGCTGTGTATCATATGCATACAAGTGAACCTGCGAATGTTCAAGAACTTGGCTAAAGTCAGATGTGTAAATCGAAATTTTTAACATATATTTTTCGTGACTGTCCCCTAAAGTTTGCTAAATACACCTGCAGACCGTTGAGAACAATTTTCTCCTCCTTGAATGACACTACATCCCTTCCTCTACAATCAAATTTGGTTTATAGAGTTGATTGTAAGGGTTGTGACAGTTGCTATGTGGGCAATACTTCTCAATATCTGAAGTCTCGTCTGTCTCAACATCGTAGAGACTGTGCCACAATGACATCAGGCGGTATCGCCCTCGCAGAACACCATGTTACCACCGGATATAATTTCGATTTTAATGATACTAAGATTCTGTGCAGAGAAAAGCCTTACAGTAGGAGATTATTCATGGAAATGTTCCACATTGTCTCTACTGACAACACAGTCAAGTTCAGGACTGATTCACAGGGGTTAAGTGAGATCTATTGTCACCTCATGAATTGACGAACAAACCTAATAGCAACTCGGTTTTGTCAGATCTGTCATGGGGCTCTGTTCGGTTCTAACATCTCGCATAACGCTTTTCAGCGTTGATATTCTTACACCGCTTTGTTCAGTCTGACCAGTTTTTGTTCAAAAATTCTCTAGCTAGTTTTGGTGTTAAGAGCAATTTAATGTCTCTGTCTTTGTTAAAGACTTGTTCCATCCTTCTTGCTGAGCCTCTTCTTCTTCTCGTGAAATTATATCTGGTGATTTGTCGCACCTGGTTTCGACCTGTTTTTCGCGACTTATTAACGCTCGATCATAACCACGTTATCTTTTGGTGTTGTCCTTTAAGGATATAATCTGACGAGAAATATAGATAGCTTCCTTTCTGATGTTTTGTGGGGACCCATAATTTAACAACATGTATTTGTATACATTGTGATCTCTAAATGTAAGTTAGATTACTATTTCTATATAAAAAATTGTTAAACGGTTATTGTTTGCAGCATACCCAGAAGAAGATAAAAATATATTATCGAAAGCTGGGTTTTGGTTAAAGGAGGTTTTTTGATTCTTCCTCGTTTTGGTTGAATTCCCAATATTTTACACTTAATTCTACCGTTAATGTTGCCTCTATCTTTAGTTCAGACTATTATTCAGTCTGAAATTGTTGGATACTTGTATCGAATTAAAACTAGAACTAACACTAGACCTAGAAGTAGAAAGATTCGGGTTTAGCCGTGCGTCTTCAGACGCACGGCTAAACCCGAATCTTTCTACTTCTAGGTCTAGTGTTAGTTCTAGTTTTAACTCTTATTTAGCTCTAAATTGTTGTAAATTCTCCTGGAACTAAAAATATAACTAATACTAGACCTACAATCTACCTTTAGTACCATACATTTAGTACCATAGACTTAGACCTAGACATATTAGGGTTTAGCCGTCTTAAGAGATGCACGGCTAAACCCTAACAATTCCAGTTCTAGATCTAGTGTTAGTTCTAGTTTTAGTATTAGCTCTACTTCCCGGTGTTATTCAATCTTAAATCGTTGTATCCTTGTATCAAACATAACTAAAACTAACATGATGCACAATTTAGGAATAACCGGTCCAACTTAATCTAAGCCTAACCCAGTTCTTGATAGAAAAAGATATCAATTATTTCTTAAGATTAATTTATCTTTAAAATAATTAAGGGATTTTTCACAATGAATTTGTGTATTGTGATTAAAAAACGTGTTTGAGTTTGGGTATAAAAGAAATTCGGTGCAGCGTGTGATGCAGCTTTCAGAGCGTGTGGATTCATTCTTGCGAGTAAACCTGATCAAAGGGCGACTTTAATGTTCTAATGGATTGATAATGTCCGGGGACGGGTCGTGGAGTAATTACGTAAGCGAATACAAAATGTTGATGCAACGGTGTGGCTGGAGAATATGTAAATCGAGATGGAGGTTTATAATTATTTAAGAAGGATGTTCCTGGAAGATCTTCACCGTTAAAAAGGGAACGTTGTGGCTTTTGGCGCCGGAGAACCCCGTTTAATGACCGGAGCGTCGGGGCAATTTTCTAAATTAACTCCGCCGGAATCGGGCAATAAGTGTTTTGCAATTTGGCTTTCGAACGGGGAAGTAGATCCCGGATCTTTGCCGACTCAGGCCTTCTTCTTTTCCTTCTTCTTCACGATCCGGGACCCTATTACTTTTATTTACGTTCCGAGTTTTCAGAACTCCCCGGCCGGCTACAAATAAGGGGCCTAATCCTACGAAAATGAGAGGCGGAAAAATGGAATGAAAAGGTCCCGATCTCTTTACGCGCCCGCTTTATCCAATTATGTTACCCCACACAGCAAAAGCTAACCCAACAAAAAAATACGCAAATCAGAAACAAAACGGATTTATTTCACGCTAAATCGAATCAAAACTTACTTTTATTATAGACGTTCTTATTGGACATTGTGGGCTTTGGAATTCCTGGAAATTTCAGACAGAAACAGACAACAAATCAATACGTTTCATGCAAAATTACGGGATTCGATCGATGCAAGAATGAAACTTACTGTAAACGTTTATCGTGCCGTCCGTTTCGCCGAGAGAATTCTTGGAAACGCACTTGTATATTCCGTAATCGCTAGCTTCCAACTTCTTGATGACGAGCTTCATGAAAACTTTGTAAAAGGTGTGCTCGATGATCGGCTCGTATTTATCGTCTGAAATTAAATTCGAACACGATCTGTAAATAGAATCTCAAGGGTGCCTCGAAACATTGTTTCACTAACTGAAAGCCAAAATGTCCGCTTTGTCTCTCGTCCAGTAGCTGATTGACTTCGGGAAAGCTTCGGATTGACACTCCAGCGAGACCTGCTGCCCATCGTAGGCACCAATCAGCTGATACTGGATCCAAATTGCGGGGGGAACTGGAATTATTAATCGGCACATACATTTGGAAATCACATTGTACGGCGCTTTGTATCGAATGCACTTCGCACGAGAGATGGAATATATAGTGATACACAGATAGAGACAGAAACGGGGTTGGGGGAGGTCAATCTCTATACTCATACAATATTCAAAGCGCGCTCTCGTATTAAATTCACTAATCGACATTGTTAAGAGCACACAATTACAATGATATTAAACACACACTCGATTATTCAAAATTTAAATACACACATATTACCATCTAATAGAAGTTGGGATTCGCGCTGAATTCTGATTGACTGGAAGTCGATAATGAGGATGGTTGTTGTAAAGACAATTATGAGAATTGAGATGGGGAGAACAAAAATATTCAATTTCTCTCTTACAATTAGATTAAAAGCGAAGAAAAGAGATTTTAGTTATCACATTCCGTCAAACTCCAATTTTCAGTAGTTAAGTTGGGATGAACACGTGATCAAAATGAGAGAGCGCTGGGACGACTAACTGGTAGAAAGATGCAGGGATGATAGTGATAAGATCGAGATTAAGATGAAAAGAAGTAGTTAATTAGGACGCTAAGATTCAGGGATGAATGGAGGTTAAGGCTGAGGATGGCCAAAGCTGAGATGGGTAAGATTGGGTTGGGCTGAGTTGGCTTGAGTTAGCAAGAGGGGGGAAGAAGGAAGATTGGAAACATTACGTACGATGGGACAAAAAGGGACGTGTACAAGAATTTGCAAATACTAAGAAGCGATGCACGAGAATAAAATAGGGGTACATGTGGTGAATAAAATCACTCATGAGAGGTATCAAAAAAAATGATAGAAGGAATTTTTCATGGCACGGCCACGACATTAAACGTATATACCGGAGAAGAAAGAGAGGAGTGCATAGGCATCAGTAGTCTCGTCGAGAGAAAAGTCCGACCTGGAAATTCTGAAAGAAGGCAAGAAGGCGATGAGGAGAGAAGATGCCGATAAAGGGATACGAAGGCTTCGCAGAATAAAAACAAACTAATTATAACAATGGAAAAAGAGGCCGTTTCGGCAAGAGCGCAAAATTGGAGATGAAAATGAAGTTCTACATGTGAGGGGTATAGACGATGCGATAAACAAAGAAGAAATATGGGACGAAATTTACAAGCTATTAAAAAATAAAGACAGCTATTTAGAAATAAACCTAAGACCTATGAGGGGTGGTACAAGCAACCACTATAAAGGCAGAAATAAGGACAACATTACCGTTGTTAGAAATGAAATACATAAAGATTGGTTTCAACAGGTGTTTCGTAGAAAAGAGGTTGAACGTGCCCCAATGCTATAAGTGCTGGGACTACGGACACCAGGCAGGGGAATACAAAGGGCGGGATAGAACGAGGGCATGCTATAAATGCGGAGATGAAGGGCATGTGTTTAGGGACCGCAAGAAAGAGGAAGTATGTTTTGTGTGCAACCAGAAAGGGCACAAAACTGGGACAGGAATGCCAAACTTTCCGTAAAGTGCTAACGAGTCGAAGAAGACAAGAGCGAAGGGCGAGTACAATAGCGAGGTAGCTCAGCTGCTATGGACGAATTGTAACATAAAGTAAAACGTCAAGGGAAAGCAAGTTAATATGGGAATAATTACAGAGCCGAATAAGAGGAAGATTGAGTCTGGACGATGGTTCAAGAACAAAGATGCCAA
Organism: Onthophagus sagittarius; assembly: GCA_036711965.1. Lineage (NCBI taxonomy): Eukaryota > Metazoa > Arthropoda > Insecta > Coleoptera > Scarabaeidae > Onthophagus > Onthophagus sagittarius. The sequence continues at coordinate 14,442,415 of JASERS010000010.1, read as the reverse complement.
TGTAGCTATTAAGGTGATAGATCCAAAACTAACTATAAATAGCTGAAAAGGGGAAAATGGTTACATCTCAATTACAATGGACTTACGGTAATCGGCTGTTATCTGACATCAAACAATACGATAGATTACTTTCAAGATCAATTACAAAACATGGCACAGGCTATTAATGCAGGAAGCGTAGAGAGGGTAATCGTGGTGGGCAATTTTAACGTGATTTCGACGGTGTGGTGAGTCAGGAAAGAGGGTAGAAGGGGAACAATCCTAAACGAGTGGATCTCAGAAAGGAGAATAGTTGTCATAAATAGGGGCAATAGTCCAACATGGAGAAGAGGTGCACAAGGGTCACATATAGATATAACCTTGAAAGGGGAGAGGATGGCAAGAAGAATAAGTGGGTAGGAAGTCGCGATCACTTAAATATACTCTTTGACATAGAATGGAGGCTGCACAGACATACAAATGCAAAGAGGAAAAGAGATGGCAAAGAACGGAGAAGTTAGTCAATACATACAAGCATAATATGAGCAAAAAACTTAAGCACTTACACCAGAATTGAGGGCAGAGTTAACTAAATCAACCTGCGATAAGATATATGGCAAAAAGAAGGGGATAAAACCAAGACAAGGTAACCTGTACTAGGAGGAGGCCAACAAGAATGGAAGAAATATGCAACATCGAAACACGATACGGAAAAAACAAATGCTTACAGATACTACCACGATGTAAGAAAACCATTGAAAAAGGAGATTAAAAGGGCAAAAAAATGGCATGGAATAAACTGTGCAAAGAGCTACAAGAAGACGAATGGACCAAAAACACAGGAAGAATGGCGCTGAATAAGGAACAAATACAAGTCGTAAAAGAACTCTTTCCAGAAGAAAGAGGGTTGAGGTTCCAGAAGGAAATCTACAGTAGAGAAACGGTGCACATACTGGAAGTTACAGAAGAAGAGGTGCTAGTAATCGCAAGAAGAACAAAAAACAGTAAGGCCCCTTGCCTGGGCAGGATCACACCTGAGATTATGAAAGATACAATAGAGGTGGCCAAGTAGAAAATGAAAGATTTGTTTAATAATTTAATCAAGGAGAACATCTGGAAAGTGGAAAACTGGAAGACTGGTACTGATAGAAAAGCAGAGTGGAGCCAACAAATGTGTCTTCTAAATAGGTATGGAAGCTGTATGAAGCCCTGATTAAGAACAGATTGGGAGATGAAATAGCCGAAAGGTGCGGTCTGTCGAAGAGTCAGTATGACTTTACGAAAAGGAAGTCGACCGTTAACGCGATAAAGGCTGTAATCGAGGAGGCAAACAAGATGATAAGTTTAATCGAGAAAAGATAAGAAAATGCGTCCTAATCACACTCGATGTTAGAAAACCTTCTCGGCCCCATGGAAACATATAATTGAAGCACTACACAGAAAAGGAATCCAAGAATACCTTCGGAATACCATAAAAGCATATCTGAGCAATAGAAATGTTGAATACGCCGGCGAAAAATATACAGTTAATAGAGGGGTCTCACATTATGGAACGTATTTTTTGATCAAATCCTGGCAGTCATAGTTATCGGATGAGAGATTGAGGATGTTAAAGAAATGGCACAGCTGGTGATATATAATGAAGTGGGGAAGATGAACGAAATGGACTTGGTGGTGACCCCAGAGAAGACGGAGATGGTCCTGATTAGAAGCAGGAAGTACGATAGAGAGGCCTTGATCAGAGTAAATATCATGATATCCTATCGGAAGATTCACTTAAGTAACTGGGGGTGATGATTGGAGATTAAGAGATTAACTAGAATCCAAAAAAAGAATCCTGATCCGAACAATATGTGCATACAAAACATCTACAGAACCACTACAAGTGATGGGTGGTACATATCCAATCGACTTGATGTATCAAAAGGGAATCGCGAATGGAGGAAGATAGCAAGAAGAACGAGATTATAGAGCAAATCTCAAAAAGAAGATGGTCCACAATTACTGGAAAGGCCGTGTTAACTCTCGAGTTAACACGCAGACGTCCCGGGTTCGAATCCCGGTGTAATCACGTTGGGTCGCCCCCCGTCCTTCGGAGGGGACGTTAAGCCGTCGGTCCCGGCAACCAGTCGTTCATCTCTGGCTGTCGTTATCACTATGTGTGTAAGGGGTTTGAACAAAAATGGCTGAATGCGCGTTAGCGCCCTGGAGGCCTGCACCTCGTTGGGGTCCACGAGGATGTGGTACTCCTGGAGCGGCACCTGACAGGGGCGAACCCACATTGGGCCTGTGCCATAGCACGCCCGGTTTGGTGGGGGGTCGGTCAGGAAGCGGAATCAGCCAAAAATCGAGTTATACTCGCATTTAACATCTCAAACCTCTTAGAGGGAGTCGTGTACAAGGGGCCCGTTGTGGCCTAGGTGCCGCGTATAAAATACGCACTCCTCACTCCATACATACATACATACATACTGGAAAGGCCCGATGGACAAAGAGACTACTGCCACGGATTACACCATGGGTAACAAGAAGATGGGGAGATATAATCTACAGTCTTAGTTAATTTATCAGTTGTATCACGGATGCTTTAAAGAATGCCAATACCTATAGAAAAGTGAGTATTGTGATAAAAGAGACGACGCTGAACACTCTTTCTTCGAGTGTAAAAGGTGATACGAAGGTATACGAAAAGTAGTAAATGAGAAAGTTATAGAGCCCATGACACCAGAAAATTGTATGTCGATTATGCATCGAAGCGAGAACGAATGGAATCTGCTGGAGGGGATAATTAACGAGATTGTGATGGAAAAGGAAAGGGAACAGAGAGAGGTAGATGAAGGGATATGGGAGAGGAGAAGAGGGACACCCAGGCGCCCCTCCTCTGATCGGTGAGTTGATTTGGTTGAGTATTTATTAAAAGTTAAAACTTTCTTTCTTTTTCCTTTGGACAGAGCGATAAATGAGCAACGAGGGGATGCTACCAATGATGGTAGAAATGGAAACCGTGAAGCGTGATGAACGGAGAGACCGAGAAGGAGGAGACCACCAACGGCTCCCCTCCCCCGGGTATGTGATTAAAAAAGGTCATGAAAAAAGTGTAAGTGAAAGTTTTGATGTTTCATGGGTGTCGAATGGTGGAGTACAAAATATTGGATGGAGTTTGAGGACGATGACGTGGCATAGAGAGAGGCAATGGAAGTAGGGGAAAATGACCAATCCACACCAGACCAGAGAAGGAGATGGGCTCGACCAGGAAACCGGAAGGAAGGAGGAAGCATCAAAAGCTACAGAACCAGGCCCGAGATGGGGAAGAGGAACGTGCGAAAAGAAAGGTGTGTACAGTGAGCAAGGGAAAACCGACGAAAATCAAAACGAAGAATGGGCCGGAGATCCAAAAATGGACTCCAACCCAACACTATCTGGCTGTCGAAGAACTACAAGCCAGATGTCTAGTACTAATCACGAACAAAATTTGGAGCGGCCGACGTCTTCGAAGTAGAGAATACTTCTTAATAACAAACAATATTCGGGGCAGCCGACATCTTTGAAGTCGGCCGAGATTACCTTTTAATCACGAACAATATTTGGGGTAGTCGACGTCCTCGAACTAAGCTCAATTCAACTCAACCCAACTTTTTACCAAGGGCTAGGTTGGCTTCAGTAACCAAATACGACTCGATCTATCCCCAACCCAAATCCAATTCAACCTAACCCAACTCTTGCTAGAAAAACTACGAAGAAGATCAAAATGGAAGAAGGAAAGAAAATTATTTGTGGATGTACATCGGAGAGTTTATCAAAGGAATTTTAAATTTTTGTATTGGATGCAAGCCAATACAATTTTTTTTTTAATTTCAAACAAATCATTTAATTTCCATGTAAAATTCGTTAATGGACTCAATTACAAATATGTTAAACACACGTAATCGATTATTCAAAATTTAAATACACACATTTACCCATCTAATAGAACTTTGAGATTCTCGCAAAATTCTGATTGCCTTCGAGACATACATCAAGCAATTAGCCGAGCACGCTTACGAAAAGTTACTAAGACTTCGCCGAAACTTTGCTCGACTTTCGAGAGTTCGAAAAGTCGAGGGACTTACATTGCACCGTCAGGTGTATCCTCTTGCTGACGGAAGGAGGTACCTTATTCGAAGCGATGCACAAGTATGGGCCCATTTGCTGACGGCTCGCCTTGTTGATATTCAAAACCGGTCCTTCCACGCTGTTCACTGCAACGAGAATATCGCACGACCAATGTAAAGTATACAGGTAGCTTTTTATTGTGTCTAGTACCTTCGTGATTTTGACCTAAATGGATTGGACGACCATCCTCTCTCCTCCAGAGGATCGTCGGATTCGGAGAACCTTTCGCCATGCACCTTAAAGTTACGTTAGATCCCTCTTGTACTGTGAGGTCATTACTTGTTTGGTAGTCTATTATATCCGGGGGAACTTAAAAACAAAAAAATATAAACGATTAAAATTTAAAAACAAAAATAATCAATACCAATAACATCTAAATAAGCTATTTGGTAAATCATAGGATCCGTGTTAATCTGGCACATATACCACCCCCGATCCGACTCCTTAACCTCCCTAATATGAAGATACCAAGTTTTGTGCTCGCTCCTCGTCACTCCAATGCGTACGCTCTTAGTGATGATGTGAGTTTGGATAGTGAGGATGGTTTGGGTGTCGACTCGAAGCCACGCAACCTAAAACAAAAATATTTCTCGTATCGATCGAAAAGAAAGAAATGAAAAAGAAAAAAGTTTCATTTTGTTATTTTCGCAGTTCGTGTCAGGTCAAAATGAGGTTGGTATCGAAAAGATATAAACGAGTCCACGCACGTTTTTACGTTCTAATAATTATTTCCGTTTTTTGGACCCTAAGATAAATTCGATGAGGATTTATCGCACGATTAATATTTAAAAGTAAAGAAGGGAGAAAACCGGTGAAGAGAAGTGAAACCGAAGTGAAAAGATAAAGGAGGAGGTTGAAAGCGTGGGTTAAAATGGGATTGATTTCGATTGTGTCGAGTTGCCGTTTGCGTATTGTTGGGGTAAACAGACCGCGAGAGTTTATTATTTACGGCCCCTTCGAAGCGAGGAACCCTTATAGGGGCTATTTAATTTGGGGAAACCTTAGCGGGGCGAAATAACAGGGTCCGTTTCGGAGGAATAATAAGAGTTTTCGCCACAACGCCGCCGTCATCGGAAAATAAACATTTCCACCACCGCCGTCGTCGTCGAAAGGGTTTGAAGTAAAGCCGTAGAACACGTTCAACTCTCTGTGGTGGTATTATTGTCGTGGTAAACGGCGACGGTTTTAACTATCGTCCTTTCTCGCTTTATCGCGCAGAACCCGGTTTTCCTCGACGACAGACGTATTCTAAACGACTTATAATAAATTTAGGCGGAGGCGCCGGAAGTGAGCAGAAAACGGAGAACATTGCGCAAATATTTGCTCCGGGATATATGGTCCCATAACTGTACACCTACTGTCGTATAAAATACGACTTTGCCAGTACATTTTTCATATATTTTGGTTGGTGTTATCAACAGATGTCGAATGAACTATTTCCCCTTTTCACTATTTGCGCTGTGTATTGCTGTACTTTACAAAATTAATTCTCAAAAATTTATATTGCCGTTTTAAAACAATGTATCTATTTTTATCACATAGATATTGTGTTGTTTTTAATCTATGTAATTTTGTAATCTCTTTGTATCAATTCTAGTTGTATTTTGTCTACTAATATATTAAATATTATATCGAGAAAGGACATCTTTGATTGATTTTATAGATTGGGTTGTTTGAAACCAACCCAATCTAATTTTCAATCAAAAGGTGGGTTGAGCTGATTTGGTTGGGTTGGATTGCTTTGGGATCCGATTCTCCTCGGCACACATTTTTTGGATGTGTACCACTTGAAAGAAATTGACACGAATTGATAATGATGATTGGTATCTCCGTCCTCGACCTAAAGGTTAATACCTCCTGGAGAGTGTTTTTTCAATGATATGCATGGTGTCGCCATAATACACGCAAAAAGTTCTCTGAATTGCAACTACTGAGTTGAGTTCGGTTTAGCTGTGCATCTGAAGACATTTTTTAACGAAGAATGAATAGTTTCTGAAACAGAATACATATTTGAATGGAAGTAAAACTAGAACTGATACTACCTAGCGTCCTCAGTTTTACTTCCATTAGATCTAACTCTAGGTCTAGGTCTGAAGACGCACGCTTAAAGCTGGAACTTTTCACATCTAGGTTTAGTGTTAGTTGTAGTTCTATATCATTACATCTAACTCTAGACCTAGAACCAGAATCATTCTAGAATCATTCAATTAGAATGATCTATGAATTAAAGAACTGCGTATAGAACGGGAGGAAAATGGATAGATGTAGGATGATGGTGAAAAAGATGGAGCAGAATGTGAGAGAGAACTGATAGAATTAGTTGAGGAGGATAGGACTTTCTTTATTCGTCACCACGTCTGCGGATGATAGGAATCTGAAAAAAGAGGAAGAACGAAAGAATACCAGAGATGAAGAGGATATTAAAGCAATTTCAAAAAATTACAAAAGCTTCTTTTCCATTCATCAAGAACGATGACGATAATATCTCGCGAGGGACAGAAGAAAGGAGAGAGCATGAGTTGATTTTAAGTTTGACTAGAAACGATTGAGATTGCACCAAATGAAAAGGACCAAAGTATTATAGAGGATAGATTCCTCATGTTATAAACCTTTGACCTCAACCTCACAAAGTCTGGTTGGCTAACAACCCAGAGCAAACCTTTTTTAGTGTACAAAATAGGATGATAAAAGATAAGAAACCTGGAAGAAATTAAGAAGAGTTTTCCTTTTTCTTCCTCTTTTCTGGTCGTGGTCCTAACTATTGCGAGAGAAAGGCTGAGGAGCTCGAGATGTATAAAAGAAGTACACTGGAACCAAAAGATGGAAGAAAGAAGCATGGGTTGGATGCAACTCAACTTAAACCAACCCAACTAAGTCTTTTTTATTATAGAGGGGATTAGGAAATCTGTAGACACCTGACCGAATGAAAAGGACCAAAGTATTATAGAGGATAGATTCCTCATGTTATAAACCTTTGATCTCAACCTCGCAAAGTCTGGTTGGCTAACAACCCAGAGCAAACCTTTTTTAGTGTACAAAATAGGAAGATAAAAGATAAGAAACCTGGAAGAAATTAAGAAGAGTTTTCCTTTTTCTTCCTCTTTTCTGATCGTTGTCCTAAATATTGCGAGAGAAAGGCGGAAGGCCTCGAGATGTGTAGAAGAAGTGCACTGGAGCCAAAAGATGGAAGAAAGAAGCATGGGTTGGATGCAACTCAACTTAAACTAACCCAACTAAGTCTTTTTTATTATAGAGGGGATTAGGAAATCTGTAGACACCTGACCGAATGAAAAGGACCAAAGTATTATAGAGGATAGATTCCTCATGTTATAAACCTTTGATCTCAACCTCGCAAAGTCTGGTTGGCTAACAACCCAGAGCAAACCTTTTTTAGTGTACTAAATAGGAAGATAAAAGATAAAAAACCTGGAAAAAATTAAGAAGAGTTTTCCTTTTTGTTCCTCTTTTCTGGTCGTTGTTTTAAATATTGCGAGAGAAAAGCGGAGGGCCTCGAGATGTGTAGAAGAAGTGCACTGGAGCCAAAAGATGGAAGAAAGAAGCATGGGTTGGATGCAACTCAACTTAAACTAACCCAACTAAGTTTTTTTATTATAGAGGGGATTAGGAAATCTGTAAACAGACACCTGACCGAATGAAAAGGACCACAGTATTATAGAGGATAGATTCGTCATGTTATAAACCTTTGACCTCAACCTCACAAAGTCTGGTTGGCTAACAACCCAGAGAAAACCTTTTTTAGTGTACAAAATATTAAGATAAAAGATAAAAAACCTGGAAGAAATTAAGAAGAGTTTTCCTTTTTCTTCCTCTTTTCTGGTCGTTGTTCTAAATATTGCAAGAGAAAGGCGGAGGAGTTCGAGATGTATAAAAGAAGTGTACTGGAGCCAAAAGATGGAAGAAAGAAGCATGGGTTGGATGCAACTCAACTTAAACCAACCCAACTAAGTCTTTTTTATTATAGAGGGGATTAAGAAATCTGTGGACACCTGACCGAATGAAAAGGACCAAAGTATTATAGAGGATAGATTCGTCATGTTATAAACCTTTGAGCTCAACCTCATAAAGTCTGGTTGTCTAACAACCCAGAGCAAACCTTTTTTAGTGTACAAAATAGGATGATAAAAGATAAGAAACCTGGAAGAAAATAAGAATAGTTTTCCTTTTTCTTCCTCTTTTCTGGTCGTTGTTCTAAATATTGCAAGAGAAAGTTGGAGGAGTTCGAGATGTATAAAAGAAGTGCACTGGAGCCAAATGATGGAAGAAAGAAGCATGGGTTGGATGCAACTCAACTTAAACTAACCCAACTAAGTCTTTTTTATTATAGAGGGGATTAGGAAATCTGTAGACACCTGACCGAATGAAAAGGACCAAAGTATTATAGAGGATAGATTCGTCATGTTATAAACCTTTGACCTCAACCTCACATAGTCTCTGACAACCCAGAGCAAACCTTTTTTAGTGTACAAAATAGGAAGATAAAAGATAAGAAACCTGAAAGAAAATAAGAAGAGTTTTCCTTTTTCTTCCTCGTTTCTGGTCGTTGTCCTAAATATTGCGAGAGAAAGGCGGAGGAGCTCGAGATGTATAAAAGAAGTGCACTGGAGCCAGAAGATGGAAGAAAGAAGCATGGGTTGGATGCAACTCAACTTAAACCAACCCAACTAAGTCTTTTTTATTAAAGAGGGGATTAGGAAATCTGTAAACAGACACATGACCAAATGAAAAGGACCAAAGTATTATAGAGGATAGATTCGTCATGTTATAAACCTTTGAGCTCAACCTCATAAAGTCTGGTTGTCTAACAACCCAGAGCAAACCTTTTTTAGTGTACAAAATAGGAAGATAAAAGATAAGAAACCTGGAAGAAATCAAGAAGAGTTTTCCTTTTTCTTCCTCATTTCTGGTCGTTGTTCTAAATATTGCGAGAGAAAGGCGGAGGAGCTCGAGATGTATAAAAGAAGTGCACTGGAGCCAAAAGATGGAAGAAAGAAGCATGGGTTGGATGCAACTCAACTTAAACTAACCCAACTAAGTCTTTTTTATTGTAGAGGGGATTAGGAAATCTGTAAACAGACACCTGACCAAATGAAAAGGACCAAAGTATTATAGAGGATAGATTCGTCATGTTATAAACCTTTGACCTCAACCTCACAAAGTCTGGTTGTCTAACAACCCAGAGCAAACCTTTTTTAGTGTACTAAATAGGAAGATAAAAGATAAAAAACATGGAAGAAATTAAGAAGAGTTTTCCTTTTTGTTCCTCTTTTCTGGTCGTTGTCCTAAATATTGCGAGAGAAAGGCGGAGGAGCTCGAGATGTATAAAAGAAGTGTACTGGAGCCAAAAGATGGAAGAAAGAAGCATGGGTTGGATGCAACTTAACTTAAACTAACCCAACTAAGTCTTTTTTATTATAGAGGGGATTAGAAAATCTGTAAACAGACACCTGACCGAATGAAAAGGACCAAAGTATTATAGAGGATAGATTCGTCATGCTATAAACCTTTGACCTCAACCTCACAAAGTCTGGTTGTCTAACAACCCAGAGCAAACCTTTTTTAGTGTACAAAATATTAAGATAAAAGATAAAAAACCTGGAAGAAATTAAGAAGAGTTTTCCTTTTTCTTTCTCTTTTCTGGTCGTGGTCCTAAATATTGCGAGAGAAAGGCGGAGGAGCTCGAGATGTATAAAAGAAGTGCACTGGAGCCAAAAGATGGAAGAAAGAAGCATGGGTTGGATACAACTCAACTTAAACTAACCCAACTAAGTCTTTTTTATTATAGAGGGGATTAGGAAATCTATAGACACCTGACCGAATGAAAAGGACCAAAGTATTATAGAGGATAGATTCGTCATGTTATAAACCTTTAACCTCAACCTCACAAAGTCTGGTTGTCTAACAACCCAGAGCAAACCTTTTTTAGTGTACTAAATAGGAAGATAAAAGATAAAAAACCTGGAAGAAATTAAGAAAAGTTTTCCTTTTTCTTCCTCTTTTCTGATCGTTGTCCTAAATATTGCGAGAGAAAGGCGGAGGAGCTCGAGATATAAAAGAAGTGCACTGGAGCCAAAAGATGAAAGAAAGAAGCATGGGTTGGATGCAACTTAACTTAAACTAACCCAACTAAGTCTTTTTTATTATAGAGGGGATTAGAAAATCTGTAAACAGACACCTGACCGAATGAAAAGGACCAAAGTATTATAGAGGATAGATTCGTCATGCTATAAACCTTTGACCTCAACCTCACAAAGTCTGGTTGTCTAACAACCCAGAGCAAACCTTTTTTAGTGTACAAAATATTAAGATAAAAGATAAAAAACCTGGAAGAAATTAAGAAGAGTTTTCCTTTTTCTTTCTCTTTTCTGGTCGTGGTCCTAAATATTGCGAGAGAAAGGCGGAGGAGCTCGAGATGTATAAAAGAAGTGCACTGGAGCCAAAAGATGGAAGAAAGAAGCATGGGTTGGATACAACTCAACTTAAACTAACCCAACTAAGTCTTTTTTATTATAGAGGGGATTAGGAAATCTATAGACACCTGACCGAATGAAAAGGACCAAAGTATTATAGAGGATAGATTCGTCATGTTATAAACCTTTAACCTCAACCTCACAAAGTCTGGTTGTCTAACAACCCAGAGCAAACCTTTTTTAGTGTACTAAATAGGAAGATAAAAGATAAAAAACCTGGAAGAAATTAAGAAAAGTTTTCCTTTTTCTTCCTCTTTTCTGATCGTTGTCCTAAATATTGCGAGAGAAAGGCGGAGGAGCTCGAGATATAAAAGAAGTGCACTGGAGCCAAAAGATGAAAGAAAGAAGCATGGGTTGGATGCAACTCAACTTAAACCAACCCAACTAAGTCTTTTTTATTATAGAGGGGATTAGGAAATCTGTAACAGACACCTGACCGAAGATATCATGTGGCCAGATTTCCCCCTCTTTTCCCGGAACCCAACCCAACCCGTCAGGGTATTACTTCAGGGAATAAGAATAGAATACAAATTTATGCATTCTCCAAGGTCTCACCTTTATCATCTCCAACTCCTTCTAGGAATCTTTCATGGCTTTCCTTCAATTTCATTATTTTAACCACTATACTCCACAATTCTCCTGATTTTAACATCACTTTCACTATATTTTCTCGGACCACATTTCCTTTCACAAACATTTCTTTCAACATTAAACATTTCTGCGTCTATATTTTCACTAAACCAGTAATCATCACTTTCCGATTTTTAATTTTAAAAAGATATTTTCAAAGACTTCATGTCCAGACAAAACCTGAGCCAAGTAGAAATCGACCTCACCGCACTTCCTATCGAATCATGGTTATATTTCCGGGATAAGAATTTTTGTCCATCCCTCATATAGATCCCATCTTTACCGTTAGGCTTTCAATAAATTTATTCTGCATTCACGTTTTGCTTCTTTGCCTCTCCTAACACTGTTCTTTCTTTAGGAAGCAAGTCCAACGAAGGCAAACCAGCAATAACTTAAATCTCTTCAGTATAAACCGTTCATTCAACATATCGCGATATCGTTTAAATTTAAGGGTTCTTTGCCAAATAAGTCGATGCAAGAATTTTCCTACGTCTTGGTTTTGGACCACCTAATTTCGGCATCAAGCTTAAAAGTAATTTACTCATGAAAGTCGTCTTACTTGATACCTCCTCAATATGTTTCGTCATGGTCATGTCCTTATTAATAAACACCCTAGGCAGAGTTTTATGATCACAAAACTGTTATATATCAACTGATCGCCTCACCCATCAATCCTAACGCAGTAGTCCTAATGATAAACACACCGAGATACTTGACCCTTTCAGCACTTTGAATTCCAGATTCATTTACTTCAAGATTAAGAGATCTTATCTTTCCTCTCTCTTAAAATAAAACCATTTTCAGTTTCAGTCTTTCAGTTTACACTCATCTCGATCTAAAACCAACAATGCCAGATCATCAGCATAACCTATGATATCTACTTCCGCCTCCAATTCCACTCTTAGGATTGTATCATAATATAAATTCCATAGAAGTGGACCTAATAGATATCCTTGAGGCACTCCGCAAGTCATGTCGTAAACTTTCTCATTCTTGAGATGTTTCTTTCAGATAAGTAGCTCCTTATCATTTCCACCAGATAGGTGTTTAATATTTCCATTAATTAAGGATCTAATTATTTCTTTCCACGGTGCAGAATTAAATGCATTTTTGATGTCCAAAAGAGTCAAGGCACAGAATTTTCTGGTGTTCTCGCTTCGTCCTTTTCAAAAAATGGAGTTTCACCTTTCCACCAAAATGGAGTGCAAAAATTGCCTTGAAACCCAACTAAATCTAATCAAACTCAACGTAACCCAGCCCAAAAGATAACAAATCCTTCAAGATACTCGAATGCTAGTATTAAATATTATTGATTTGAAATTAAAAGAAATATTAGAATTTTGCTTTCAATGTCACGTCGATCCAAGATTACTTCATAAAAATTAAATAGACCACTTTCGCAACCAATTTTAGTCGAACAATAATCATATACAGTTTATAATCGATTCTGCGCAGTGCTACAGTGACGATACAAAAATATTTTTCTTGCAACGTAGCTGAATTTAAAGATTTCTTCAAAAAATTAGGAATACTAAAGTTGCTATTTGTGCGAGGGAGATTGGGTATTATAGTACAGACGAACGTACTGACGTCACGTGATCACTACTAAGGGGGATAGGAGATTCTTAATTTTTTGATATTTTTGTTTACTCAGATACACAAAAAATGTTAAGGTTATCTTATTTGCGTTTGAAATGTAATAAATTGATAAGAAAGCGAACATATTGAAAGTTTCGAATCATAAATAAAAGAATAAATAGGAGTTGAAGTAAATTTATCGATGACGGCGATGACGCTGACGATTTGAAGAAGTACTACGAAGAAATACCAGCTGGTGGTTCCGGAGAAGATGAGGAAAGAGATTTTTTAGTGATTTTTAGTGATTTAGTGCTCTAAATGTGGAAGAAGATGTAGTTAAGTAAACGAAAATTCAAAAGCAAATACTCATTGAGTGCCTACAGAATAGTATCCATAAAGGCATTACTTATTCTAGGAGGTTCGACATAATGGTCAACAGAAAAATGGCATATACAGAAGAGGAAGGAATAGATGAAGATGATGCACTGGTAGAATTGCTAAATAGCTAGAAAAGTCAGTTGTCTTAGGTTGGGTTGAGTTGCTTTAGCTTAGGTTGGGTTGGGTTGGTGCTAAGTTTGGTGCTAGAAGCAGAGGCGCAAAAACAAAAAGGTTGACATAATAGAAGGGCAAGAACCGAACATAAGGAAAGCAAAGAAACTAAGGACAGAAAAAAGGGGAGATGCTTTTATAGAAATAATAACAAGCTCTATAACACTAAGAAATGGGAAACAGGTTTCTTGGGGGTAGAACTAGATGAGTTCACACTGTGGTCGGTGTATTTTTCTCCAAATAGAGCAGATGAAAATTTTGATCAGCTACTTGATGAAGCACCAAACCGCCTATTAGCTGCGGAGATTTTAGTACAAGAATGATGATGGCAGGAGACATCTTTTATAATGACAGGGGTAAATTTTTGGAAGAATGGGTAGTTGTTAACAAATGAAATAAAGGCCCAAGAGGATCATCTGTAATTGACCTAACATTGGCAATGGAAACTATGGTAGATTTAATTATGCAATGGGAAGTGAGGGAAGATATAGAAATTCTGAACGATCATATCCTTCGTTAATACTAAAGTTGCTATTTGTGCGAGGGAGATTGGGTATTATAGTACAGACGAACGTACTGACGTCACGTGATCACTACTAGCTAATCGGAACTAATCTTCTTCGCTCAAAAAAATGCTTAAGATGGATAGGAGATTCTTAATTTTTTGATATTTTTGTTGACTCAGATACACAAAAAATGTTAAGGTTATCTTATTTGCGTTTGAAATGTAATAAATTGATAAGAAAGCGAAAATATTGAATGTTTCGAATCATAAATAAAAGAATAAATAGGAGTTGAAGTAAATTTATCGATGACGCTGACGATTTGAAGAAGTACTACGAAGAAATACCAGCTGGTGATTCCGGAGAAGATGAGGAAAGAGATTTTTTAGTGATTTTTAGTGATTTAGTGCTCTAAATGTGGAAGAAGATGTAGTTAAGTAAACGAAAATTCAAAAGCAAATACTCATTGAGTGCCTACAGAATAGTATCCATAAAGGCATTACTTATTCTAGGAGGTTCGACATAATGGTCAACAGAAAAATGGCATATACAGAAGAGGAAGGAATAGATGAAGATGATGCACTGGTAGAATTGCTAAATAGCTAGAAAAGTCAGTTGTCTTAGGTTGGGTTGAGTTGCTTTAGCTTAGGTTGGGTTGGGTTGGTGCTAAGTTTGGTGCTAGAAGCAGAGGCGCAAAAACAAAAAGGTTGACATAATAGAAGGGCAAGAACCGAACATAAGGAAAGCAAAGAAACTAAGGACAGAAAAAAGGGGAGATGCTTTTATAGAAATCATAACAAGCTCTATAACACTAAGAAATGGGAAATAGGTTTCTTGGGGGTAGAACTAGATGAGTTCACACTGTGGTCGGTGTATTTTTCTCCAAATAGAGCAGATGAAAATTTTGATCAGCTACTTGATGAAGCACCAAACCGCCTATTAGCTGCGGAGATTTTAGTACAAGAATGATGATGGCAGGAGACATCTTTTATAATGACAGGGGTAAATTTTTGGAAGAATGGGTAGTTGTTAACAAATGAAATAAAGGCCCAAGAGGATCATCTGTAATTGACCTAACATTGGCAATGGAAACTATGGTAGATTTAATTATGCAATGGGAAGTGAGGGAAGATATAGAAATTCTGAACGATCATATCCTTCGTTAATACTAAAGTTGCTATTTGTGCGAGGGAGATTGGGTATTATAGTACAGACGAACGTACTGACGTCACGTGATCACTACTAGCTAATCGGAACTAATCTTCTTCGCTCAAAAAAATGCTTAAGATGGATAGGAGATTCTTAATTTTTTGATATTTTTGTTGACTCAGATACACAAAAAATGTTAAGGTTATCTTATTTGCGTTTGAAATGTAATAAATTGATAAGAAAGCGAACATATTGAAAGTTTCGAATCATAAATAAAAGAATAAATAGGAGTTGAAGTAAATTTATCTTGAAGAGGCAATTGAATCGAAACTAAACAAGGCATCGCTTCCACAGCTCCGGTTATATCTTATTTGCTCAGTCCGCAATGGCAATACCACTGGGGCAATAGTAATAGATACGATATCACGAACGACGTCGCCGTCTCTTCCCCATTTCCCGAGGACACCCCTTCTCCCATCTCTTGCAACCCCCTTTTCTCTCATTCCAAGTTCCACTTTAAACAGTAGACGAGATAAGTGTGCGCGTACTCCAGAACATGATCTATTGTGGACGGAGCCTAATTGTGTGTTCACTTCAGCAGCCGGGGTGCCGTCTCCCCCTCTTTTGTACATCCTCCAGCCAAGTTAAGGGTGGATTTGTCTGTTACAACGCGATAATAGAGCATGTACGCAAATACCGCGCGCAGTTTCCTTCTTCCTCGAGTGTTTATACTTTGTTTTGTAGTATGTTGTCGGTTGCACCCCTCGTTACGCTCTTAACGCATCCTTTTTTTGTACCTTTTTTTTTATGAAAGGGTATGGCAGGTAATTAGTTTTTCGGGCAAATTGAACGCAAAAAAAGTTAGAAGGGGCGAAACGTCGTAAAATCTGGACCGTTACGTCGGCGGACGTAAAATCCCTCGAACGAGTCCCCAGAGGGATACAGTTTCAGAGACCGTAACACATACGGTTACTTCGCGCGCGAAAGAAATACACCCGTTTATTGCTTTCCCTTATCTGTAAACTCACCCTCTTTAGTTTTCTTTAATTTTCTTTAATGCCTCCGCAAATTTGGATGAACTTTAATATAGATCGGTTTATTATTATTTCCGGTCTCGGTGACATTATAAATGGAGTTTTACACGTCGCGTAACCTTTCCGAAGTAAGGGGGAAGACAACAAGAACGACACGGGGAAATACTGACATTTCGAAATTGGCTACAATCAATCTGCTTAAACGCAAACGGCAACGGCACTCGAGGCAAAGAAAATTTACATATACCGAGGGGGTGGAGACTTTATATTTAGCGCCGACGTTATATTTTTCGTCTCCAATGCAAACGGCCGTTACCGTTCTAAAAGAACCCGTTCTATTTCAAAAAATTGCACTGAAACGCGCACGGAGACGTAAAATTTGCATACGCTAATTGCCTTACTTTTTATTATAATTGCGACTGGTTTTTTTCAAATTCTCCCGGGATATGTTAAATTAGTTAGTTTTTTCTCGTCGCGGTTAAAATTTAAATCAAATTTCAAAACTAATCGTATTAAAATAATTCCAAAAAATAAAAATTAATTAGATTGTTTAAGAAATGTTTTGTTGCGTGTCATTTTCGAAACGATACCAATTTGACTAATAACGTTTAAATTTGCGAAGGGAGGAGTAATAATGGAGTAGAATCGAGTTTAATTGAGGATAATCATACGCATTTAAGCGTACCTTGTACGTTAAAGCAACTTTTTTACGTTTTTCGTTCGTTTACGGACGATTTTTAATCTATATGCATAAGGCGATTGACCCTATATATATATATATATAGACCGTCGTAGTAGATCGCATGCCCTTAATTTGCATGCGTTTAATGTTGACGCAATACGGTTTAATCCGGTTGGATTATAAGCGACCTAAAGTACCTGTCGATGGTTTTTGCATTTACAAAAATAACTCACTTTTTGCGGCTTTTCGAGGCTTAATTTTTGAATCGATTTTTATTTTGTCAGGTAAAGTATTTTCAACTTACTTTAAACACTCCTAAGTTTTCAACGTCGCATTTTAGGATCGCCTCCCTTCCAACTGCTGACGTGACATTTAAAAGGGGCTCGCTAAATCTTGGCGAATCTGCAATAAAAATAAAAAATTTTAAGTTAAAAGGGGGAAAGTTTAAATTCAAAATTTAAAAAGTTTTTATGTCAGGAATTAAATCAACGTTAATAAATTTTCATTAATTAATTAGAAATGCCGATTTCGGCTAAATGTGTCATCATCAGATGAAACATCAAACTGTTTAAACTCGGAGTAATTTATGCAGAAGATGAAGGAATTCATATTCTAGTCATGGGAAGAAATGAAAGCATGAAATAAAAGTATTTAGATTGAGAGTGTAGAAATGGCAGTAAAATAAATTGTAAAGTGGTGGTGAAAGAAACAGAGTTGGTTAAGCAGATTAAGAAGATTCTCTCCGGATTCTTCTACTTTGAAAAGGATTTTGATGATACGTAAATTTTTTATTGGATATGGCTTCTTATTTTATTTTTTAGGACCTATTCTCCCCTCTCCCAAGTAAATCGTAATGAGGTAACTGAAAGAATGAAAATTTAGGGTATCTTATCTTCTTTCGGATGGCACACCTGCTTAATGAACGAAGGAATGTGAAGAAGGAGGGCCATGGATTCACGGAAAAGTGTAATAAGAGGAGCCACAAATGAGGTAACCGACGAGAAGGCAGAAGAAGAATGAGGAGCGGGCTCATCCTCCCCTCACCCAGGTAAAAGGTAAGATGGTATTGGTAAGACAAAAAGTTAGAGGAATGCCTTTTATTTGCATGTCAACTGGGCGATGACGCTGACGATTTGAAGAAGTACTACGAAGAAATACCTGGTGGTTCCGGAGAAGATGAGGAAAGAGATTTTTTAGTGATTTTTAGTGATTTAGTGCTCTAAATGTGGAAGAAGATGTAGTTAAGTAAACGAAAATTCAAAAGCAAATACTCATTGAGTGCCTACAGAATAGTATCCATAAAGGCCTTACTTATTCTAGGAGGTTCGACATAATGATCAACAGAAAAATGGCATATACAGAAGAGGAAGGAATAGATGAAGATGATGCACTGGTAGAATTGCTAAATAGCTAGAAAAGTCAGTTGACTTAGGTTGGGTTGAGTTGCTTTAGCTTAGGTTGGGTTGGGTTGGTGCTAAGTTTGGTGCTAGAAGCAGAGGCGCAAAAACAAAAAGTTGACATAATAGAGGGGCAAGAACCGAACATAAGGAAAGCAAAGAAACTAAGGAGAGAAAAAAGGGGGGATGCTTTTATAGAAATAATAACAAGCTCTATAACACTAAGAAATGGGAAATAGGTTTCTTGGGGGTAGAACTAGATGAGTTCACTGTGGTCGGTGTATTTTTCTCCAAATAGAGCAGATGAAAATTTTGATCAGCTACTTGATGAAGCACCAAACCGCCTATTAGCTGCGGAGATTTTAGTACAAGAATGATGATGGCAGGACACAGCATTTATAATGATAGGGGTAAATTTTTGGAAGAATGGGCAGTTGTTAATAAATGAAATAAAGGCCCAAGAGGATCATCTGTAATTGACCTAACATTGGCAATGGAAACTATGGTAGATTTAATTATACAATGGGAAGTGAGGGAAGATATAGAAATTCTGAACGATCATATCCTTCGTTAATATCCTTCACTGTGGGAAACGACAATCAAGTAAGGAATGGAGAAATAAATGAAGCCAAAGGATGGAAAGTTAATATAGATACATTAAGTATCTTGAAAGATAGATTCAAGAACTATCCTAGGAAAGTTCTAACACCGGAGACTTTAATAGAAAGAAAATGATGGTAAAAGACCAAAATACTGGTGGACGATTGAAATTGCGAAAACAAGAATGGAATGTATAAGAAGGAGAAGGGAATGTTGTCAATAAAAATCAAAAGATCCCAAGAAACAAAATGGAAGGAACTCTGTGAGGAACTGGAACAAAATGTGTGGGGCATTCTTGTTGCGTATCAGACCTTAACAAAGAGGTTAGGTACATGAGGGATAGGACAGCTTGACGAGAATTCGGAAAATGAAAAATTTGATAAGCTGTTCCCAACAGTAGTTGAAGCACTAAATAGAACTGAATAACCGTTGACACTTATAAAAAAGACGAACCGTTCGAAAGAGAAGAATGTCGTACAACTGAAGCCAAAGAAAGTCCCAGGAATTGTCATGGTTATGAACGAGATACTGAAAGCGTGCGTTGAAGCAAACCCGGATATATTCCTGCAGATATGTCTGAAAAGAGTAAATTTCCCCAAGATATGGAAGGACAACTCGAAGCCCATCACGAGATAACCGACTTCCAATTTGCTTAGAGGAAGGGAAGGGAAACAATGGGCGCAGTAATAGCAGTCATAGAAATAGCAAGAAAAAGAAAAAAAAAATAGAGGTTTTAGTGTAATAATTTTAATAGACATTAAAAATGCATTTAACTCGGTACCCTGGAAAGAAGTAGAAAAGGTATTGGAGAGAACTAAAGTTACAACACCGATAAGAAGCCTAATTAACCCATATTTAACACAGAGAACGATATTATTGATATTACTGTATTACAACAAGATTCTTGGAAAAACACATAAAGAAGAAGTGAAGGTGCTGGGATATGCAGATAATCGTAGTGGAAGGAAGGGCACCAGAGGCAACAGCAAGGAGGGCAGAAAGCGCAATTAAGAGAGTAGAGGAAGATCTAAAAGAAATAGGACTAAAAATGGAAAAGTCAAAAACGAAGATTGTGATTTTTGAATGGTGAAGGAAATTTAACAAAATAACGATAAAGATAGATGATACGGATATATCAAGCACCAACCCAGCGACATATCTTGAAGTGGCGTTGGACAAAGACCTCAAGATGACGACACACATAAAGAAAATAATAGAAAAGGTAGCCCACGTGCAAAATGAGTTTTTAAAACTGATGTCGAGAGTGGAGGGTCGTCCCATAAAAGAAGACGCATACTGGCATGTACAATAAGCTCGGAAATTCTGTACGCAACTCCTGCGTTTGAATTTGCAATAAAACATAAAAAATATAGGAGTATTACCCGCAGTATAGAACGTAAATACGCGATACCAATAACATCAGCTTATCGGACTGTTGCAACGGAAGCAATAAAAAGGTGCCCACCATTGAACCTGTTCATAGAAGAAAGAGCGGAGGATTGAAGAAACAAAGGGAATACAAAAAGAGAGCTGCGGTTGAAAGTGATGCAGAAATAACAGGAAAGATGGGAAAGTAAAGGATGGTGCAGCCTATTTGTAAAGGGCGCATCTGCGCGGAAAGAAAGAGGCCTACCCACGCATCACTACCCAACCCAACCTAGGCAATAACTAGGCATGATAAATTTGGACGCTATCTGAAGAAAATTAGAAAGATAGAGTCGGATGAGTGTTGGTTTGATTGTAAAGAAGTGGATACGCCGGAGAATTTAATATTTGAATTCGATGGAAAAAGAGGCAGAGCGGAGATAGAAATTGGAGTGGAAATTATCAAATGTACGATGGCAGAAATCTTGTTGATGATTGGGTTGGGATGAGCTGGATTGTACAACTATTCAAGGGACGCATAATAACATCAGGAAGATCATTGAAATAGATGGGAATAATGATAGGCAAGAACCTGACATGGACTTTATGCTATAGAATTTATGGAGTGTATGCCGTAAATACGCGATACCAATAACATCAGCTTATCGGACTGTTGCAACGGAAGCAATAAAAAGGTGCCCACCATTGAACCTGTTCATAGAAGAAAGAGCGGAGGATTAAAGAAACAAAGGGAATACAAAAAGAGAGCTGCGGTTGAAAGTGATGCAGAAATAGCAGGAAAGATGGGAAAGTAAACGATGGTACAGCCTATTCGTAAAGGGCGCATCTGCGCGGAAAGAAAGAGGCCTACCCACGCATCACTATCCAACCCAACCCAGGCAATAACTAGGCATGATAAATTTGGACGCTATCTGAAGAAAATTAGAAAGATAGAGTCGGATGAGTGTTGGTTTGATTGTAAAGAAGTGGATACGCCGGAGCATTCAATATTTGAATTTGATGGAGAAAGAGGCAGAGCGGAGGTAGAAATTGGAGTAGAAATTACTAAACGTACGATGGCAGAAATCCTGTTGATGATTGGGTTGGGATGAGTTAGATTGTACAACTATTCGAGGAACACATAATAACATCAGAAAGATCATTGAAATAGCTGGGAATAATGATAGGCAAAAACCTAACATGGACTTTATGCTATAGAATTTATGGAGTGTATGCCGTAAATACACGATACCAATAACATCAGCTTATCGGACTGTTGTAACGGAAGCAATAAAAAGGTGCCCACCATTGAACCTGTTCATAGAAGAAAGAGCGGATGATTGAAGAAACAAAGGGAATACAAAAAGAGAGCTGCGGTTGAAAGTGATGCAGAAATAGCAGGAAAGATGGGAAAGTAAAGGATGGTGCAGCCTATTCGTAAAGGGCGTATCTGCGCGGAAAGAAAGAGGCCTACCCACGCATCACTACCCAACCCAACCCAGGCAATAACTAGGCATGATAAATTTGGACGCTATCTGAAGAAAATTAGCAAGATAGAGTCGGATGAGTGTTGGTTTGATTGTAAAGAAGTGGATACGCCGGAGAATTTAATATTTGAATTCGATGGAGAAAGAGGCAGAGCGGAGGTAGAAATTGGAGTAGAAATTACTAAACGTACGATGGCAGAAATCCTGTTGATGATTGGGTTGGGATGAGTTAGATTGTACAACTATTCGAGGGACACATAATAACAACAGGAAGATCATTGAAACAGCTGGGAATAATGATAGGCAAAAACCTGACATGGACTTTATGCTATAGAGTTTATGGAGTGTATGCCGTAAATACGCGATACCAACAACATCAGCTTATCGGACTGTTGTAACGGAAGCAATAAAAAGGTGCCCACCATTGAACCTGTTCATAGAAGAAAGAGCGGATGATTGAAGAAACAAAGGGAATACAAAAAGAGAGCTGCGGTTGAAAGTGATGCAGAAATAGCAGGAAAGATGGGAAAGTAAAGGATGGTGCAGCCTATTCGTAAAGGGCGTATCTGCGCGGAAAGAAAGAGGCCTACCCACGCATCACTACCCAACCCAACCCAGGCAATAACTAGGCATGATAAATTTGGACGCTATCTGAAGAAAATTAGCAAGATAGAGTCGGATGAGTGTTGGTTTGATTGTAAAGAAGTGGATACGCCGGAGAATTTAATATTTGAATTCGATGGAGAAAGAGGCAGAGCGGAGGTAGAAATTGGAGTAGAAATTACTAAACGTACGATGGCAGAAATCCTGTTGATGATTGGGTTGGGATGAGTTAGATTGTACAACTATTCGAGGGACACATAATAACAACAGGAAGATCATTGAAACAGCTGGGAATAATGATAGGCAAAAACCTGACATGGACTTTATGCTATAGAGTTTATGGAGTGTATGCCGTAAATACGCGATACCAACAACATCAGCTTATCGGACTGTTGCAACGGAAGCAATAAAAAAGTGCCCATCATTGAACCTGTTCATAGAATAAAGAGCGGAGGATTGAAGAGACAAAGGGAATACAAAACGAGAGCTGCGGTTGAAAGTGATGCAGAAATAGCAGGAAAGATGGGAAAGTAAAGGATGGTGCAGCCTATTCGTAAAGGGCGCATCTGCGCGGAAAGAAAGAGGCCTACCCACGCATCACTACCCAACCCAACCCAGGCAATAACTAGGCATGATAAATTTGGACGCTATCTGAAGAAAATTAGAAAGATAGAGTCGGATGAGTGTTGGTTTGATTGTAAAGAAGTGGATACGCCGGAGCATTCAATATTTGAAATCGATGGAGAAAGAGTTGATGATTGGGTTGAAATGAGTTGGATTGTACAACTATTCAATGGACACATAATAATATCAGGAAGATCAATGAAGTAGCTGGGAATAATGATAGGCAAAAACTTGACATGGACTTTATGCCATGGAGTTTATGAAATGTATGCCCTTTATAGCGATTATGAGCTCGACACACAGCCACAAGGAGTATAAGAAACGATAGATCGCATCGATTGTATACTCTCAAATCTTATATGGATGTAAAACATAAAGTAAGACCGTTCATATCAAACCGAATCCAACCCAAGCTAGCATTAGAATTAATACTAGAAACATTAGGGTTTAGCTCTACTTTAGGAACTTTCTAGGTATAGTATTAGTTCCAGTTTTAGTTTGATATCAGTATACTAACACCAAAAAGTAGAGCACTAACTCTAAAGCTAGCACCTACACCTAAAAACGTTTAGATACTTGCAGTAGCCGTGAGTTAGCCACTCAAATGTTTCTAGTTCCAATTCTAGTTTTAGTATTGGTTCTAGAGTTAATAAATTTTCTCAATATTATAAATATATAGATTACTTCTAATCATCAAAACAAACTTATTTGAGGATTTAGATGAAAAATAATTGCAATTGGTATACTTAAAATTTCTAAAAGTTACATCACCATCATAGAATCCATTTTATTCAAAATTTCATAAACGCTTCCTTAGAATTTTGATTTAAAATCAAAATTAATTTCTAACTTTAACATGGAACATACCGCAAGCATGCCGTTTCGGGCACAACCCTATAATTCAAGGTGTAGCTACCATAGTTGTACGGCTTGGTTATGGCCGTAACGTCCATTGATAAAATATGCACGGGTTTAGAGGACCAATTAGATGTAGTATGTGAACGACCCGGACGGCTCGAAGTAACATCAATCCGCTTTTCATATCGATTCCGGCAAATTACAGCTTCGTTACGAAACCGTCTAAATGAATTATTAATCCTCCTAACCCCACCTTCTTTCTATCCTGAAACAAGTGGCTGGTTTTTGATTGAATAATAAATTACGTTACGAGCATAGATTTATAAAACAACTACAACGACCATGTTTTCGAGTTGGATAATTAACCGTCTCGTTTATGATGATATCGCAAAATCTTAATCAAGTACACCCCCTAACGAAATGTAAATAGATTTATACGGGAACCGAATTAAACGGGATAAAAGAAGGGAAGGAAGATGAACGTTATTATTTAAGTCGAGATTAGGATTCAATTCCTTCGGAACAGTTAAAGGTCCCCGATTCGTCTAATCGGCTTATAGAAAATCTATCAGCTTTTCCAAACTCTAACGTAGGTATAGAGATAGATAATCTCGACGTTGCCGATCTATCGGGAAGAGTTTAAGTGCTGTTTGGAACTCCTTTTCAAGTGCTCGAATCGTTCGCCTTTTCGACGAACTTATCGTGAAACGGAAAATTATCTTCAGAAAATTATCTTCAGAAAATTATCTTCAGAAAATTATCTTCAGAAAATTTCAACAACATTCAGCAAAACCACAAAAATATTAATAAATCTTAATTAAAATGAAATCGAAAATTATGCCCATATACATAAAGAAGTGATGTCCAGTGTAGTGGGATTCCCCGCAGAAACTGTCCAATTATCTAGAAACTCTACCGCCTGGGAAACTAATGAACTCGTAGTCGGTGCAGAGAGCCAACCGAGGGGGCAATTAACCGAGGGCTTTTAATAATTGCCTCTCCTTCGCCCGGTAATTTGACAAGTAGGCATCGGCTACAATGCGCCGGTTGCCGCCGGCACCGCCGCCGTTGCCACCGCCTCCAGGTGACTCTGATTTAGTAGGCGAAGCGGCCACTCGCGTGCACCATTCAAAGCACCTTCCTCCATCTTGCGAATGTAATGAAGTCAGGTGGGGTCGCCGTCATCACGGAAGCGGCCGCGGCTACCCCCCAACCCAACCCAACCTAACCATCCCCGAAGAAGGTGGAGGAGCCGGGTTGTTCGTGCCGTGCTGAGTTCGACTGAATCGCATGGCGAGTTCTGATGGATCCGTACGGAACATGTTAATTAGTTCGTTACTTCGATTGATTGATAGCAAATGAGCTCCACGGTTGATTGCTCCGACCAAAATTGTTAACTAAAAAGTGGTAAATAATGTTAAATACCTGTTAAATAATGTTATCGAGAAGTGAAAGAGCTAGAAAACGAAATAATTACAATCCAAGACCCCGATTTTGCGTTTCGTTCAAGGGAGCGCATTTGGTTAATGGTGCTTTAATACGACTTTAAGTTGCCCGCATCGTTTTCTGATGGCATAATCAATAATTCCCGACCTTAATTGCGTTTCATATTCAAACCGAAATCCCCCAACTACCCGCAAACTCCGCGTTATAGAGTCCGCGAGGGAAAGTTTTTCATTTCCATGTCGAACGGTTTCGAAAGAGTTGTTCTTCGCAAAAATTCCCCCGGAACGAGAGAGGGGGAAAATAATGACCTTTACACACGATTTTTTCACCACAGAAAAAAACTATCTTTATTATAGTATTATATAGGGGAATAAGGAATTTTTGTATGAACGGCACGCGATTTTTTTTTATATCAACGAAATTTTGTTTTATAGTCCGTTTTTTTTATTGCGCCGGTCGAGTTATTTATTGTTTTATTACCTGCGATTTTTTACGCTTTATCGAAACCCCTCTTGAAATAATCCTTTTTATTATTATTATTTCATGATTGTTAGATAGAACATAAAAAGAAATGACTAAAAAAAATTGCTTTTAAACTTTTTTTTGTTTTGTTCCCCCTTTGTTTCTATATATTATCTAAATATAGAGCTTTTAAGATTTAGTTTAAAATATAAATTATTCCTTAATAAATAAAAATTTAGGAGAGATTTTTCAAAGGTTCAAATTTTTTTTAATAATGCAAAATGAGAAGCTTTCTTATATCATCCCCAGATCGAGTTACAAAGAAATGATAAAATATCACGAAAAACATGATAAAATTTAAATGGTCTTCCTTTCCCCTTTAATGATTTATCATAACTCGTTTCAATTTAAAATCAATTCTACTTAACAAATGTGAAAGTATGATGTTTTTGGCGTTTTAGTGTAGTCAAGATAAGAATGATGAAATTTGAAAGATCGTGGTGGACTAATTTTTGAAAATGAAGAAATGTCTTGTATATCAAATTGAAAGTTGAACCATCATTAGGGTTTAGCTGCCTTCTCTATGTCTAGTGTTAATTCTGAAGCTATGATGTACACCTAGTATTAGTAATACTTTTAGTTTCAGAAGAATTTGACACAATCCAACAGCTGAATTATAGGTAATATCAACACTAGAAACTAACACTAGATCTAGAAACATTTGGGTTTAGGCGTACGTCTCCTTAAATGGCTAAACCCCAATGTTTTTAGTTCTAGATCGAGTGTTACTTCTGAAGCTGGGCTGTAGGTCTGATATTAGTTATATTTTTAGATCCAGAAGAATTTGAAACAACCTAGAATTGAATAAGAATTAAAACTAGAACAAACACTAGACCTAGAACTAGAAAGATTCAGGTTTAGCCGTGCGTCTGAAGACGCACGGCTAAACCGAAACCTTCTAGTTCTAGGTCTAGTGTTTGTTCTAGTTTTAGTTCGATACAAGTATACAATAATTGTTTAAAGTTTCATTTGTATATTTAATTTAGATTTGAGTTAGATTTAAGGATTAATGTTGTATTATATTTTCGGGGTGGAGCGATCTATTTTTAGACCTCCAAAAACTTGTTCTCAAAAATTCACTTTCGTTTTCGAATAGACAGAGCTAAGTTGAAGTCTTGAGTTTTATTCAGTTTTCATCAAATTGAGATAATTTCATCCAAAAAACATTAAGACCAGAGTTCAGTGCAAGTTTTATTTAATTCCAGGACACTAAGTAAGATAATCTTTAATACGTTTAGTAACTTTTTACCCCTTCAATGATTTTTAAATGATAGATCATTGCAAATAAGGATAAACGACACATTTTCGTCTCCTTTCTCACCTAAACAAGGAGCACCCCAGGGTTGTGTCCCACCCTATACAATATATACTGCTATGACATATACGCAGAAGACCCGAACTACTTCAACCCAGAGTTGTATATTTTGCAGTATGCGGACGACACCACGCTTATTTCACACAACGACACGTTGGACAAAGCAACAGATAACCTTCAGGGACTTTACGACCAAATATTGGAATGGTTACACTTACGCCTAACCCGAAAAAATTCCAAATGGTTACCCTAAACCACCGAATATCCGATAGATCTCCTAGAATAGTTGATGGCAATGTTTACATCAAACCGTGCACCTCTGTGAAATATCTTGGTATAACTGTAGATAATGGCATAAAACTATCTAAGCACTTTAAAAATAAAAAAGACGAGGCAATTAAAACTTTCGATCGCTAACTTACAAAGACCAAGGCATCAATACCAGTACCGCAATGATAATATACAAAGCCATATGCAGGCCAGTCTTAGATTATGGTCACGTTCTCACAATCAACTCCACAAAGAACATTAAGGAGATCATTAACAAAGCCGAAAGAAGATGCTTAAGGATCATAAGCAAAATCCGACGTCGAAACAACCCCTTGCACAACATCAGCAATAAAGATCTATACGATATAACACAAATAAAACCAATTCAATTAAGACACAAGACACTAAACAATAAATTTATTAATAAAAGTCTCAACACACAAATATTGGATCGGGTGTGTCAACGAAGATCGAATAGTACCAATAACCGCAAACTTTTAAGAAAATTGAAATGCTTGTTACACCAAACAAAAATTTATTACTTTATTTAAGTATTTCTATTTATACTATTTATATTATTCACACATTATATTGTATATATACAAAATATGTAAAGACAAAAACATATAAAGGCGGAAAGACCTGGGCTTTACATGTCAACGGTCAGTAGCCAATAAAAGAATTATTTCTCTCTCTCGAAAAGAACTCCTTGGTACTTTAAGAAAAAGAGGCAACTATCTAAATAGTAATGTGAAAAAGAAGCCTTTACGCAAATGTAAAGAAGGAAGATCGTACCTTCCATGCACTCATTGTTTAGGATTCTATTCATCAAAAAATTTGTGGCGACATCGTAAGCACTGCGCCTATAATCCTTCTAAAGATGCATCTGAGGCTGGATCACAAACAGCTGGACATGATCTTCTTCCACGTCATTTAAAAATAGACGCTGCGGTGCGAGATAGAGTTTTCCCCCGAATGAGGGGAGATAAAATATCACTAACAGCGAAAAAAGAAGTTTTAATTTGCGGGTTTGGAGCTCGATACATAAAAACGCATAGAGAGAAACATTTTGAAAATGTTGCCTCCAGAAAAATGCGAGAGTTGGCTCGAGTACTAATGGAAGTAAAACAGTTACAACCTTCAGTTAGAAACTTATTTGAAGATTTAATACCACAAAACTATAATTTGTTGGTCACATGCAAAAATAACTTGGCAGGATATGATTCTGAAAATGAATCTTATAAATCCCCTACTTTTGCAATAAATAACGACACTACTTTACAAAACAGAGTGGCGATATAGCAATTTTGCTAATGTTAAAGCGAACAGACACAATCTTGACTGCTATTGCTGAAGCCGAGTTTAAAACTTTAATTCAGCTCATTGATTCTCATTGGCAATACGATGTCTTTAGTGTAGCCTGCGGTGATTTAAACACCAAGAAATGGAACAAAGTGGCAATTGTACTCTTGGTAAGTGATTTAAAATTATTAAAGGATTATCTGATCCCGAAAGCCAATGACGCAGTAATTAGTCTTGAAGAAAATACGAATAATCAGAAAGCCTTTACACAACTGGTAGATACTACATTTTGTAGTGTTATACTACCAAAGAATTACAAAGACTGCTATTTCATACATCTCAGAAGTGTATTAGATAATCCGCAAGGTTACGAAGAATTTTCAGAAGTTGTATCAGAGACTGAAAATGTGTTGATGAAAAGTTTTAAAAGAATTGTGTTAAGAGGAAAAAGGGGGAGAGGTGTGCTAGTTTTGTTTAGTAAAGATGTACAAGAACATTTAAATATTATTATAAAAGATAGGTCGGAAATAATGAAGAAACCTAACCCATACTTATTTAGAAATCCTAACTCATCAGAATCCATTGTTGGATATAAAATTTTAAAAAAATATGCTCTCGCATGTGGAGCTAAGAATCTTGAATCAATAACTTACACTCGTTTAAGGAAGCATTTGGCTACATTAATGCAATTGTTTATTATGTCGGAAATCTTCATATAGACTTCCAGATGATATCTATCAAACGGCCAAAATTTCAAAATTATTGCATCTTAGGGAAAAAGGAAAGGCAGGAGAATTTAAGGGAAAATATTTGGATGACATTAATATTGATGTAGCTCGATCGGAGGATATACTCTATATCATCTAAAAATAGAGCTTTTAACCTTTAGTTTAAAATATAAATTATACCTTAAAATAAATAAAAATCTAGGAGAGATTTTTCAAAGATTCAAATTTTCTCTAATAATGCAAAATGAGAAGCTTTCTTATATCATCCCCAGATCGAGTTACAAAGAAATGATAAAATATCACGAAAAACACGATAAAATTTAAAAGGTCTTCCTTTTCTTTTTAATGATTTATTATAACTCGTCTCAATTTAAAATCAATTCTACTTAACAAATGTGAAAGGATGATGTTTTTGGCGTTTTAGTGTAGTCAAGATAAGAATGATGAAATTTGAAAGATCGAGGTGGACTAATTTTTGAAATTGAAGAAATGACTTGTATATCAAATTGAAAGTTGAACCGTCATTAAGGTTTAGCTGTCTTCTCTATGTCTAGTGTTAATTCTGAAGCTAGGATGTACACCTATTATTAGCAATACTTTTAGTTTCAGGAGAATTTGACACAATCCAACAGCTGAATTATAGGTAATATCAACACTAGAAACTAATAGTAGACCTAGAAACATTTGGGTTTAGGCATACGTCTGAAGACGCACGGCTAAACCAAAACTTTCTAGTTCTAGGTCTAGTGTTTGTTCTAGTTTTTATTCTTATTTAATTCTAGATTGTTTCGAATTCTTCTGGATTTAAAAATATAACTAATACTAGACCTACAGCCCAGCTTCAGAAGTAACACTCGATCTAGAACTAAAAACATTGGGGTTTAGCCATTTAAGGAGACGTATGCTTAAACCCAAATGTTTTCAGGTCTACTGTTAGTTTCTAGTGTTAATATTACCTATAATTCAGCTGTTGGATTGTGTCAAATTCTTCTGAAACTAAAAGTAATACTAATGCTAGGTGTACATCATAGCTTCAGAATTAACACTAGACATAGAGAGGACAGCTAAACCCTAATGACGGTTCAACTTTCAATTTGATATACAAGTCATTTCTTCATTTTCAAAAATTAGTCCACCATGATCTTTCAAATTTCATCATTCTTATCTTGACTACACTAAAACGTCAAAAACACATCATCCTTTAACATTTGTCTGATAGACATCGTCTGGAAGTCTATATGAAGATCTCCGACATATTAAACAGTTGCATTAATGTAGCCAAATGCTTCCTTAAACGAGTGCAAGTTATTGATTCAGGATCCTTAGCTCCACATGCGAGAACATATTTTTTTTAAATTTTATATCCAACAATGGATTCTGATGAGTTAGGATTTCTAAATAAGTATGGGTTAGGTTTCTTTATTATTTCCGACTTATCTTTTAAAATAATATTTAAATGTTCTTGTACATCTTTACTAAACAAAACTAGCACACCTCTCCCCCTTTTTCCTCTTAACACAATTCTTTTAAAACTTTTCATCAACACATTTTCAGTCTCTGATACAACTTCTGAAAATTCTTCGTAACCTTGCGGATTATCTAATACACTTCTGAGATGTATGAAATAGCTTTGTAATTCTTTGGTAGTATAACACTACAAAATGTAGTATCTATCAGTTGTGTAAAGGCTTTCTGATTATTCGTATTTTCTTCAAGACTAATTACTGCGTCATTGGCTTTCGGGATCAGATAATCCTTTAATAATTTTAAATCACTTACCAAGAGTACAATTGCCACTTTGTTTCATTTCTTGGTGTTTAAATCACCGCAGGCTACACTAAAGACATCGTATTGCCAATGAGAATCAATGAGCTGAATTAAAGTTTTAAACTCGGCTTCAGCAATAGCAGTCAAGATTGTGTCTGTTCGCTTTAACATTAGCAAAATTGCTATATCGCAACTCTGTTTTGTAAAGTAGTGTCGTTATTTATTGCAAAAGTAGGGGATTTATAAGATTCATTTTCAGAATCATATCCTGCCAAGTTATTTTTGCATGTGACCAACCAATCATAGTTTTGTGGTATTAAATCTTCAAATAAGTTTCTAACTGAAGGTTGTAACTGTTTTACTTCCATTAGTACTCGAGCCAACTCTCGCATTTTTCTGGAGGCAACATTTTCAAAATGTTTTTCTCTATGCGTTTTTATGTATCGAGCTCCAAACCCGCAAATTAAAACATCTTTTTTCGCTGTTAGTGATATTTTATCTCCCCTCATTCGGGGGAAAACTCTATCTCGCACCGCAGCGTCTATTTTTAAATGACGTGGAAGAAGATCATGTCCAGCTGTTTGTGATCCAGCCTCAGATGCATCTTTAGAAGGATTATAGGCGCAGTGCTTACGATGTCGCCACAAATTTTTTGATGAATAGAATCCTAAACAATGAGTGCATGGAAGGTACGATCTTCCTTCTTTACATTTGCGTAAAGGCTTCTTTTTCACATTACTATTTAGATAGTTGCCTCTTTTTCTTAAAGTACCAAGGAGTTCTTTTCGAGAGAGAGAAATAATTCTTTTATTGGCTACCGACCGTTGACATGTAAAGCCCAGGTCTTTCCGCCTTTACATGTTTTTGTCTTTACATATTTTGTATATATACAAGATAATGTGTGAATAATATAAATAGTATAAATAGAAATACTTAAATAAAGTAATAAATTTTTGTTTGGTGTAACAAGCATTTCAATTTTCTTCTTCCTGCTCTGCCATCAGTGCTTCGTATACCGTTAAAAGTTTGCGGTTATTGGTACTATTCGATCTTCGTTGACACACCCGATCCAATATTTGTGTGTTGAGACTTTTATTAATAAATTTATTGTTTAGTGTCTTGTGTCTTAATTGAATTGGTTTTATTTGTGTTATATCGTATAGATCTTTATTGCTGATGTTGTGCAAGGGGTTGTTTCGACGTCGGATTTTGCTTATGATCCTTAAGCATCTTCTTTCGGCTTTGTTAATGATCTCCTTAATGTTCTTTGTGGAGTTGATTGTGAGAACGTGACCATAATCTAAGACTGGCCTGCACTGCATATGGCTTTGTATATTATCATTGCGGTACTGGTATTGATGCCTTGGTCTTTGTAAGTTAGCGATCGAAATAGTTTTAATTGCCTCGTCTTTTTTATTTTTAAAGTGCTTAGATAGTTTTATGCCATTATCTACAGTTATACCAAGATATTTCACAGAGGTGCACGGTTTGTGATGTAAACATTGCCATCAACTATTCTAGGAGATTTATCGGATATTCGGTGGTTTAGGATAAGCATTTGGAATTTTTTCGGGTTAGGCGTAAGTGTAACCATTCCAATATTTGGTCGTAAAGTGAATACCGCAACAGATAACCCTGAAGGTTATCTGTTGCTTTGTCCAACGTGTCGTTGTGTGAAATAAGCGTGGTGTCGTCCGCATACTGCAAAATATACAACTCTGGGTTGAAGTAGTTCGGGTCTTCTGCGTATATGTCATAGCAGTATATATTGTATAGGGTGGGAGACAACCCTGGGGTGCTCCTTGTTTAGGTGAGAAAGGAGACGAAAATGTATCGTTTATCCTTATTTGCAATGATCTATCATTTAAAAACCCGTCAATTAATTTAATCAGGTTGTTTTTAATACCCATTTTTTCCATTTTGAAAAGAAGTCCCAAGTGCCATACTAAATCAAAAGCTTTGTTAATATCCAGGAATAGTGTCATTGTTTTTTTGTGTACTTTCTGATTGAATTGTATGTTGTTTATAAGCGTGATTAATGGATGTAATGTGGAGTTTTTGGGTTTGAAACCAAATTGATAAAAAGGGATCTTTGCGATTGGATTCGTTTGTTTATGATGTTTTAAAGGATTTTACCTAATACTGGAAGGAGTGTTATTGGTCTATAATTTTTAGTTTGATGATGGTCAGAGTTAGGCTTAGAAATCGGAATAATGGCACCGCTTTTCCATATGTTTGGAAATTGTCGTGATTTTAGGCAGTAATTCATGGATTTTTGTATGAATTGGTGAATCGTGTGATTGAGGTTTCTTAATATTTTGTCACTAGAGAGTTTTTTCCTTTGCTGATGTGTTCCATGTATTCGTCTTCGTCTATATCGGTAATTGTTTCTGAGTCATTATTTTGATTTGTGAAATTCTCGTACCATTTCTCCACTATTAATTTGTTGTTTGTGTCAAATAAGACATTCTCGGTTGGGCTAAACTCGTTATAGAAATGTTTTGCTAATGCTTCGCATTTTTCACTATTTGTTTTGTATTCTCTGTCTTCGAATGTTAACGTTGGAATCATCTTAACTTTATTATGTTTGGTAACTTTTTTGATTTTCTGCCAAAAGGTGCGTCCTTGGTCTTGGTTTATTTTTGCGCATACCTTCAACCATTGATCCTGTTGGAATGTTTTGATCGCTTTACGAATTTCTTTATTAGCTTTGTTATATTCCGTTTTTTTGTTTGGGTCTTTTGATCTTATGTATTTCCTGTATATTTTTCGTTTATTTTTGAGCTTATTGATGATTTCTGCAGGCGGGTTGTACTGGAAGGGTGTATTTATTATTTTTGGTGTGTGTTTGATAATAGTGTTTGTGACTTTTAATTGGAAGTCGGAGATTAGTTTCATGTTTATGGATTTGTTATGTGTTGTATTTAAATAATTTTTCATGTCTTTGTTTACCCCTTCAATGTTAGTTCGTCTTAGGTCGTATTTGGTTGTTTGTTCATTTATGTGGGTGTGTACTGGTAAGTTGATTTCGATGTTAAAAAAAAAGCCCAGATGATCCGAACATAAATCTCCTGTTGTTTCAATGTTGGTAATGATATTATTTAGATTGCTGGTATGGATAATAACGTCCGGCGTGGTGTCGTTGTTTCCTGCCATAATGAACATTTGGCAGGAAACAAATGTTGGGTTTGTGTGTTTTTTTACAAAATTGGAGTTGTCCAGGAATGTTTAAAGTTGTTTTCTTTTGGTCTGGTTTAGGTTAAAGTCACCGATAACTAATGGAAAAGTGAACTGGGAAGTCTTTCTAAAGATATTTGTTTCTAGTAGGGAATGAGTTCTTTTCGATTTTTGCTATTTTTCGGAAATGACAATATTTTTTGGACTTCAAACTCTGACGAATGGATTCTAAATATATGCCTAGCAAAGTTTAGGACTTTATGTTTCTATTTCTAAGTCTAGTGTTTTTAGTGAGCTTGTTTAACTCTAGATTGTTTCAAATTCTTCTGGATCTAAAAATATAACTAATACTAGACCTACAGCCCAGCTTCAGAAGTAACACTCGATCTAGAACTAAAAAGATTGGGATTTAGCCATCTAAGGAGATGTACGGTTAAACCCAAATGTATCTACTTCTAGCTCTAGAGTTAGTTTTAATGTTGGTATTAGTGCTAATTTAGCTATTATTCGATTTTAGATTATTGTTTAATTAGAAACCGAAATTTAATTAATGAAAACCAAAAAGTTACTAAACGTATTAAAGATTATCTTACTTAGTGTCCTCGAATTAAATAAAACTTGCACTGAACTCTGGTCTTAATGTTTTTTGGATGAAATTATCTCAATTTGATGAAAACTGAATAAAACTCAAGACTTCAACTTAGCTCTGTCTATTCGAAAACGAAAGTGAATTTTTGAGAACAAGTTTTTGGAGGTCTAAAAGTAGATCGCTCCACCCCGAAAATATAATACAACATTAATCCTTAAATCTAACTCAAATCTAAATTAAATATACAAATGAGACTTTAAACAATTATTGTATACTTGTATCGAACTTGTATTATGCATTGTTGCTATTCCCAAGATTTTGTTAATCTTTCTAACTTTCATTTAAAATATAAATTATTAAAATTAAATCAAAAACCATGGAGATGCAATTTTTCAGATTTTCTCCTAAAACGCAAATTAATTGCTTTGTTATACCACCTCTTTAAAAAAAATATATATCTAATTTTTATATATTATCTAAAAATAGAGCTTTTTAGATTTAATTTAAGATAAAAATTATTGCTTATTATACAAATTACCACCCATCTCTCCAAAATAATCTTGGAATTATATTTTCAATTTTCCCGTTTTTCACATCACCCTCAACTTAACAGCTTTCCTTATATTTTTCCCAAAAATATTTTACATTAACCCCATTAAGCCCACCCTTTTAGCTCCAATTTGAGATATGGACGTTTCCTTTTAATTCCCTTTTTTCCTAAACATTTTTTTCAATTGAAAAATATTTGAAACTAATTTTTTTTTTAACTTTACAATATTTTTATATCAAAACTTTTCTTGTTTTTCTTGTTTTTCATTGTTCCACCGCCACGCCGCGTTTCAATATTTACCCATAGTTTATTTTGTTTCCAAGTTTATTGTTAACTTTTAATTATGATTTTTATTTTTAACTTATTTTTAGATCCGATATTTCAACACGGGAAAAAATTTCCTATTTTCTCAGTTTCTAATAAATTAAAATAAAATTAATCATATTGATTCAAACTTAACTTAAACGTCGTTTATTTGAAAAAGTAAATATAAAAGGGTTTCCCAAAACCTTTCTTATTCAAATAAGGATTTGGAAGCCGTCAACGAAGAGGAGAAGAGCGACTTGGCGACGTAAAAAGGAGACTTCCCAAGTTAAATGTGGAGGGTGAGCTTCACGGGGAGGGGATTCCCGTCACGGGAGGGAGGCCGAAATTAATATGTAAAAGATGTTGACACAAAACACGAAATTTCCTTTATGTTTATGCAAACGGAATCAAGGCGTCCCGGCGCCGGCGTCGTCGCTGGTGTTCGAAAGAAACGAACTTGCTAATTTAATTAGGGCGTTTCGCGACGAAACCTTACGAAGCCCGGACTTTTCGGGCGAAATTCCAAGGAGCATCCGGTGTTTCTCTAATTGACGCCTTACGACAAATATTGTGTTGAAGACGAGGTTTAGTGTGGCATGTCAACTTTTATAATCAATCTCATTCGTATATAACATAATTAAATCCTCGAGGGATTGAAACGCTTGAAAAACCTTTGTTTTCTACGCAGCATTTTGGGGTTGAAAGTATCCAAGTGTACGGTTACCGGTGCTTTTCAAGCATTCTCATCGACCTGGTTCTTTTTCTATTCTGGCGAATAAAAAAAATGAAATGGGAATAAAAGAAAAAGTTAACGCGATGCAATTTTTTAGGTATTTCTGTAAAACAAGAAAAGGTAATAATGGTTACCGGACGAATGTAATAATTAAATTCGAGGCGCGCGCTTTAAAATTTTCCGTAATCGC
Source organism: Onthophagus sagittarius (assembly GCA_036711965.1). Lineage (NCBI taxonomy): Eukaryota > Metazoa > Arthropoda > Insecta > Coleoptera > Scarabaeidae > Onthophagus > Onthophagus sagittarius. Next base: position 14,405,842 of record JASERS010000010.1, on the reverse strand, counting down.
GAGAGAACAAGGAGAGAAAAAAATGGGGAGCAGGGGGCGATATTGTCCCGGGTTTGGGATTACGAGAAACCTAAGAGGATTACGAGTGGCTTAAGGGCTTTTTGGGGTAGGAAAGGGAATAAATGCTCGGGTTATTGTTTTCTGGTTTTTAGGAATGGGGGGAATTATTAAGACCTCGTTTAGAAACAATTTAAACGTTTACAAGATTATATTGTATTAAAAAAGAAATTTTTCTTCCACAACGAAAACAACTTTCGACTTAAATAACTGTAATATAGTGTTGGTTATGTTTTAATGGAATTTCGTTGATTTCTGGGCGTGTTTGTTGGTGATATATTGAATTATCAACGGATTTGTGAGCGCGAAGTAACGTCGGGGCCATAAATTAACGGGGTGGCCGATTACGGCGGTGCAAAAAGTAGTTGCACCGAAAGCGCTTGATAAATTCGCACCTACAGCTCGGTTAATCCGAACCCTACGCGGGAGCCAATTGATTTTCGACTCTCTCTACCACCTAGTACGAACTCGACGTTGTTTGCAATTAAAGTTGAACCGAAATCAACTCTCCCCGATTAGTTTTCTTTTTAATTGCTACGCTGATCGATTACATATCAAAAAAAGTTAAATCCGATTTAAAGTTTTTTCCAATAAGATAAAATTGATAGTAACAAATCTTATCTAAGCACTCAGCCAAATTTCTGCAAAAGACAAAACAAAATTATTCAAAAAACTCACCAAACAAATAGAGAAACAGCTAGTAGTTAACTTATCTAAAAATATTTCTGAAGATGTTTTCAAAATCCAACCTAATCCACCTCTTGATAAAAAATTGGGTTCTGTTGGGTTAAGTTGAATTGGATTGGGTTGCTTTCCCATGCAAATGGAAATAATTACAGAGTCAAGTGTGGAGTACCGCAGGGGTCTTTACTAACTGAAGCTATGGTATTTATTCTATGACAAAATTTTAAAGACAAACTTAGAACCCAGCGTAGAACTAAAAGCGTATGCGGACGACCTAGCTCTTGTGATAAAAGCTAGAGACCTTTCACAGTTGGAGGATAGAGCAACCTACGATGTGGAACAGGTAATCAGCAACCTGAACGAAATGGAACTAAAGACCGCAACCTAAAAAAACCAAAATGGTTCTCTTAGAAAACCGAAGAAAAATAAAAAATTTCCATGTACAAGTAAACGGAGTAGATACCTAAGGTACAGACAAAGTAAAATATTTAGGAGAATTTCTGAACAAGGATACAACCATGACAAAACAGGTCGTATAAATAGTAAATAATTCCATGTACATTTGTAATCTAACTATGAGACTAATGCCACACATGGGAGAACCGAGAGCAAGGAAAATTAGGTTGTTATCAACAGCGGTCACCGACGTGGCAGAGATGCTTGAGATATACACGATATCAAGATTTACTGACACATTAAAGAGAAAATTAGCCTTAAGTATCGTCCTGGTGGACAGGACAGTATACGCGGAAGAAATACAGATGTTCGCAGGACTCCCACCGCCAAGGGAAAGTACGCCAATAATATGGAAAACAAAATATGAGTGCAGGAAACGAGTAATGAGTAGCTGGCAGCCAAGATGAGAAAGTTATAAGGGATGGACAAAGACCCTGATCCCCGAGATACAACCCTAGTTAACGAGAGGCTAGGATGAGGTGGATTATTAGCTTTAAAAAATTACCTACATGCTATAAAAAAACAGATACAGACAAATGTTGGTTCTGCCAAAATGCAGATGAAGCGGAGCATACCTTGTTTCACTGTGAAGAGTTCAGTTTGCAAAGATTACAATGTAAAGAAATATGCGGTTAAACAGTGAAGAAGAAAAACATGGTAATAATTATGCTTGAGCATGAGGACAAGTGGGCCGCGGTATATGGTAACAGCGAGCATGAAGACAAAAGAGCAACATGAAAGAAATTTGGAACAAGAAGGGCAAGTCATAACAGGAATCAACGCTACGCGGTAAGAAAGATAGTGGAATGGGAATTGATTTGAATTGATTTTACAAAAAATAATGTATGTCATTTTGTGTTTTGTTGTTCCGCCAAAATGACCAAGATGAAGGAAGCAAGAAGAAACTGCCGATTGCAAGACGAAGAGGAGTCATCCCGTCATCCAGATATGAAATTACTAGCCGAATTTTACAAAAAGTAATAATGTCTTTTATGTTCTGTTGTTCTGCCAAAAAGATCAAGACGAAGGAAGTAGGAAGGAAGTGCCGACTGGAAGAGTGAGCCGAGAGACCAGGAGACACCAAATAGGAAGGTGAGAAGGAAATGGATGAAGGAGTCGATGAAGGGAAAGGAAGAAGGATGCCCGAACGAATAGAATGAGCCAAAAAGGATAGAAGGAGGGAAAGAAAATGGAAGCGTTTCCAAAGAAAGGAAGGTACACTATTTGGCCGTTTCAAAACTGTAGGCTAGATAATGTTATAAAAAAAAGGGTTGGTTTCTCAAAGGAATGAAAGAGAGGGACCTTTCCCCCATCCAGTTATTTCAATATTCACGATCACCGGAAGAGAGTTCGTAGTGATTGTTTCCAAAAACATAAAAGTCTCTGAAAGACGATACCAGAAAAGAAAATTAAGTACTAATGGAGGCGCGTGATGATTCCCCGATCTGGGAAGAGTGAGAGTTTTTATCTAAATCTAACCCCAACAGTCGATCGTTGTGCACAAAGCATTTTCTCCTCGTCTGGGAAAATAAAGGTTGAGTTAGTTTAAAATGGATTGAGTTTGTTTGGATTAGGATGTAACTCAATTAAATCCAACCCAACCCAACTAAAAGTAACCCAATTTTTTTTAAGAAGTTGGTTGGGTTAGGTTGTCTTGAGTTGGGTTGGATTATTATTTTCTGCTGCCAAAAAAATGAAAAGGCTACCATTATTTAATTCTATTCAAACAATAAATGTATATTGGATGCAATATCAAGTCTTCTATTTGCAGTATCTTGCCTTCTGAAGATTATATAGGGATTCTATTGGCAATGTGCAATCTTCTGCCATCACTACTTAATGATATACAAGGAGTAATTCTATTATGGGAACAATATCTAGGCCTCTATCTGCAGTATTTAGTTTTCTGAACACACTTTTAGTCCTCTGCCACGACTTATTTCAATTTATACAAGCAGTAAATGTATTTTGAATGCAATATCTAGACTTCTATTCGTAGTATTTTGCCTTCTGGAGATTATATATTCTCCTACTGGCAATATTGAAACTTCTCTCATCACTACTTAAACACAAACAGTAATTGTGTTCTAGAAGTAATATCTATTCATTTATCTGCAGTATTTAGCCTTTTGAACACACTTTTAGTTTTCTGTCACCATTATTTAATCCTATGCAAACAATAACGTATTCTGGAAGCTATGAATATATGATTCTTTTTTATCTTTTACCATCACTGTTTAATTACATACAAGCAGTAATTATGTTCTGGAAGCAACATCTAGGGTTCTATAAAACCCAACCCAACCTTTTCTTTTTAACGAGGTTGGGGAAATTTTGCTAGTAGACATCTGGCCTGGGATGATGGACGGCCAAATAGTATGGGGTTGAGTCAAAGTCCCTGACATACTAAAATCCCTTTTCTCGTCTTGTCTTGTATCACATAAGTATATCATATACGTTATCATATACGTAAGTCTTTCTCCACAAGGAAGAATCACCATTCGTTCTGTGAGATAAGATCTTATAATTCTTTCTATTGTTTTGTCTATTCCGACTCTTCTCATACCTCTTGTTACCTCCAACCATGGCACCGAATTAAAGGCGTTCTGTACTTCCAATAAAATCATTATTCTATAACCTCCGTGTCCCGCCGAGACTTCCTTTCGATGCGTTACGCGGTGATGCATACACTAATTATATGCATCACCATAATTAGTATATGCATCACGGCGTCTTCCCTTTCAATAACCGTACTGTGATCTGCTAAGTACTTTTTTGCTCTAGTTCTACTTTTTTGCTATTAAACGACTTTATTATTTTTTCTAAAAGTTTTCTTACTGTGTTGAGGAGACCTAAAGGTCTATATGATTTGACTTAATTCTCTTTTCTATGCTTCTCGATTAGGACCAGCACTGCCGCTTTCCAGATTCCTGGGAAATTTCCTTGCTTTAAGCAATAATTGAATACGTTCAAAAATATTCTTGGTTCTGCCTTTACACATACTTTCAGGATGTCGTTGGTCACAAAATCATTATCCGGTTCTCGGGGTTCAAAGTTTCTACGCTCCTATTTAGTTCCTCTAATTTTATCACTTGTGCAATTTTCGATCTCCCTTCATTTCCTCCGGTATCATTTTCTTCGTCTCTTCCATTTTCCATTTGTTTCAATTTTTAGTCTCTTCTAGGGGTACTAGTTTCTTTGTTGCAATTTTATATGCAGTTCCCCATATGTTGTCTTCTAAATCCTCACACAGTTCTTTCCATTTTTGTATTTTACTCTTATCAATTATGGTTCTCAATTTTTTTCTTTTCCCTTTGCATACGCCTTCTGCTTTGAGTACCTTTGTTTTGAGTGTTTTGAGTAGTTTCTTTTCTGACTTGAACATCTTATCTTCAACGTTTTATTACATGCCTCCGTTATTGCCTTCATTAGGCTTTGCGCATTTCCTTCTTTAATTTTTGTAGTCTCTTGGAATTGTATACGAAGTTGCAGCAGAGACTCTGGTGACGTTCTCCATCATTTCATTTTATCGCCCTCTTTTGCAGTAAAAATATTCTCTCGGCTTGTGCAGAAGCACCCCAGAAAATTATACCGTACGATGCATGACTATGAAAACTTGCATAGTAAGTCAACTTCGCCGCACTCATTGTTGCCACAGCTCTTATTCTCCTGATACAAAAAATAGCACTGTTTAATTTCTTGCAGATATCATTTATTTGACTTGTCCATTTAAGATCTTCATCAAGATAAATGCCGAGAAATTTAAGGGTTTTATTTCCCTGCTCTTTATTTTTTTGTCTTTTTTGAAAGTTGATTGTTTGTGTCTTCTCGTTATTCATTGTAAGCCCATTATTTTTATACCGGGTTTCAGCATTTTCCAATATACAGCATGAGTTTTGATCTAGGTTCTCAGGAGATTTACTTACCGACACCAAAGTTGAGTCGTCTGCATAAAGGCACAATTTATTAGCAGGAATTGCATCAGGCAAGTCATTTATATATATAACGAAGAGAAGGGGGCCCAGGATGGAGCCTTGTGGTACTCCCTTCGTAACATCACCCGACTTCGCCCTGATTCCTTCTACATCTACCATCTGTTTCCGATCACACAGATATGAGGCCAATAAAGGCAGCAGTGATTCACATTATCGAACGCTTTACTCAGATCTACACTGATTAATTCTACATAATTCTTTTTATCTATAGCTTCCATAATGGTCAATACAACTTCTGCTATACCACTCTCAATAGATCGTCCACAGATATAACCATGTTGGTACTTAGAGAGTAGTTTCCGTTTTTGGAAAAAAATCATCAATCTTTCTGCTATTACATATTCGAGAATCTTAGACACTGCAGGCAAAATTGATATAGGTCGGTAATTGTTAGGGTTGTCTACGTCTCCCTTTTTATAAATGGGAATCACTCTAGCTATTTTTAACTCTTCAGGAAATACACCATTCTCCAAACACATATTGATAACACAAACAAGCTGATCGGCTAGTCCATGAATTATTTTTTTGCAAAAAATTGTTGACATTCCATAAACATCTTCGGTTCTTTTTGATCTTAGCTTTCTGCCAATGCTAATCAACTCATGTTTGTCAACCGCCATAAAAAAAGAGAAGAGCTATTTTGAACATCAAGTTTGATAGCTTGATCTATTGTTGCATTAGAAGTGAAGTTGCATTAGAAGTAGATCATTTAAGTGACTCGCAAAAGAGTGAGGATCTATAATTTTTTCTGACTTCGCGCTTTTATTCCCTCTGGTCTCTTTATTTATTATTTGCCATATAACCTTTTGTTTATTTTTTTACCGTGTTCAGTAAAGACAAATAATGATCACGTTTTTCTTGCTGAAGATGATCTCTAAGTTCTTTTTTGTATTTATTGTAAATTCTATACGACTCTTCAGTTTTCAGATTGTTCGCAAGAATACTTAATATTTCAACAATGTTCTGCCTTCGATTTATGTTTTCATTGGATATCCATATAGGATTATCAGCTGTTGTTCTTCTACTCGTTTCAGGACAACAAGACCAATACGTCTTCAGCATATAAGAAAAATAATGAGAAAAGATTGTAGCTATACTCTGATCGTTTAAGTCGATGTAGTACTCATTCATTATTTGAATGAAGCGTTTGATGTTCTTGTCTTTGATGTCACGACATTTATATTTTTGCAGGTTTACCATTGGTTCATTGATTTCGCTAAATTCGATAGTCTGTGCATAATGGTCAGAAAGATGCAGGTCTATGGTATTTCCTGTTAGGTTCGTTATGATATTATCTATGCACGACCCCATTGTTCTCGTTATTCTGGAGTTTTCTCGTATTGACACATGCAGCCTAAAGCTATGTAAGATGTCTTCAAACAGTTTTGACTCTTTGGAAGCGCTATTAATGTTTATGTTGAAATCACCCGCAATAAAAATTCTTTTGCGGTAAATATCCGTTTCGGTCATTTCCAATAAACGTTCAAATTTTTGAAAAAACACATCTACATCTCCATTGGGAGGACGATAGATACCTATTATTAATGTTCGTATACCTATTTCCACTGCTGATATTTCAGTTTGGCTTTCAACTGAAATGTTAGTTAAGTCCAATCTTTCTCTAAAAGTTTTGTTTTGGTTAATAAGAATTAGACTACCCCCACATCTACAAATTACTCTACAGAAGGCGGACGCAATTTTGAAATTCGATATATAAATCTTGTTCAATACATCATTCGTTAACCAATGTTCTGTTATTACAATATAATCCACCTTATCACGGTTTATAGCATGTGATAAACTCTAGCTGTTGCCTCCTTTGGATTTTCTTCCGTTTCGAGAACCAGATCATATGTTACTAACCACAGCTTAGTAGTACTAATCTTAGAGACTAAATCTTCGCTAACCTGTGTAATGTTTATAACTGACATTCCTCTGTAGCTCCTAAAACTTGGGGTATTTCCTGTGTTGTTTCACTCTTCCAACATTCTACCTCTTTGATTATTTATTCGGTCACCCGCCATCTGCGTTCTTGCGTTAAAATCGCCCCCCCAATCAAATTGGTTTCTTTGTCCCAATTAGGATTTTTAGTAAATTCTCAAACTGTTCTGTTGGTTTATTTGGCGAAAAGTATACCGACAGCCCTGAGGTATAAAAATCTACGGACGACACTGCCACGTTGGTTAGATTCTTTTTGATTTCTTTGTAAATGGCTCATCTTTTTACCACAAATTTAAACAAAGCATAGAAAAAAATTTCGAATTTATTCGACTTGCTAATTAAATCTCAGTACTCACTATTTATAAACAATGACTCACCACCAGTGCTGAGTTATCCACAAATTTTGTTTTTTACTCATTTCCCATTTCTAATTATAAAACGTTGTTTTCAAGTTTACTTTTTATATACGTCGTTATTAAAAGAATTGGTATGTAAAGAGGGTTAAAAAACGAATAGTAGAGCTGAGTCAGTGGCGTGCCAAAACGTTTACTAAGCGTGTAAAATTTCGTTTTGTTCGATTTTTTGTATTTAATTTGGTCGTTTTTTTTTGTGAAGGGGGTAAATTGGTGGGTTGCCGTTATTTTTATTTGCGTACGTTTAATTTTGTTTATCGAAGGTCTCGGGAAACGTGCGGGTCGTCCGCGTTGGTAAATTGCGGACGCGTCTCGTTATTTTCGCTAAGGAAACAAACGGCCGCTGGGGCGTATTAAAATTTTAGCGTGTCTCGTTACTCGCGCGCTTTTCCCCGCAATTCCGATTTCTCTTTTTAATATAAACCAGCGCGCGTATTCCTATGGGTCGTATAAGGCACAAACAGCCGCGACTTTAATTTTTACTCGGTTGGAGAAAAAAATGTACCGGGAACTGAGGAACATGGGCAAGAAAATTAAAAACTTTATCTCGTCAATTTTTCTCGTTGCGAATTTCATTTCCTGCACGAATTCTAATTCTAATTTTAACTTTAAGTAAGTTAAATCCCACCAATATGCAGAAAAGAAATATACAGAAAGCGATCCGACTTTTTTGCCCTCAAACTCTGAAGTGTACGTTGTAACTTGACTGTATTAGGTGTTATTTATAACATGACGTGCAGACTTCGTTTCCACGAGAGCACGAACGTTTCTTTCGAATTCCACGGTCGTGACAGACATATAACCATCAATCCTATACGAATTTCCAGATTCAAGGACGACCAAAAAAAAATTAATATATTCCGAAATTTGTCTTGCTCATTCGACGATGATTTCTTTTTTGATATTGTTATAGTTTGAAGATTAGTAGGCCGTGACGGGGTTAGCAAAAAGCGATTCATCAGTCGACGGCAGCGACATCTGGCGTGAGAGTGCGGAAGGGGTAAAAGCGGGTTGGGGGGTTTTCAGGAGGAGATAAATGCGCCTCCGCCGGCAAATAAAGGAACTCAGGCTGAATTATGACTCGTCGAAGCTGAATGATGAATTAACGGACGCCACCGCAAGTTGTGCGCCGTCGGGGGCGCCATCTCGTGATTTAAGACGGTGCGATAACTTCCAACTTGACTATGTACTACTAATTGAACAATTTTTCAATAATTTATTATGAAACAGTTACTATATCATATATAATATTACATTAATCAACGTACATTGAAATCGCTAGATGGTTCTTTCGATTTTGCAACGTTGAATAAACTCATTAATTGTTATTTGATATTTTCCTACTCCATATATATTATTTTATTAATATCGCTAATGTGTTTATCTCGTTGAGAATTAAATTTAAATCAAAAAATAATCAACGAGATTTCATTGTATTAAGTAATGTAATTAATGTAATTAATAAATTAATGATTGGATAATATATCCGAATTTTCTTTACTCTTAATTTTTTTCCTCGGTTTAGTGTTAATTCTAATTTACCCAACCTAACTTCAAAATTAACCAACCCAACCTAACTTCAAAACTAATACAATATTTCTCTAAAAATGAAACCAACCCAACTTAACATGTTTCAACCGGTTTCGGCCTTGTTAAGGCCATCTTCAGGAAATCCATCTTTCGAGAATTGTTGATCTTATTTAAAATTTGTTGTTTTATATAGGCGTTTTATTTTATGATGTGATTTATGACATGTTGTGTCAATGTGAAAAATTAAAATAGGATTAAAATAAAATAAAATTAAAATTGAATATTTCCCAACCAAAAGTTCAAATATCTATTGTAAAGGAGGTAAAAAAGGAAGTAAAAAAGGAAATTTGAATTTGGGAAGGGAAATATGGGAAAATGTTGTTATTGCGGTTTGAGTTCATTGTATATGTTGTAAGTTTTATGTGATTCTGTTTGTTTCTGTATTTGTCAATCATTTTGTTGATGATTTGTGGTTTACATCCGTTATTTTGGCCAATTTGTTTGATAATAGTTAAAGTAATAGTGTTATCTAATAAATAACGTAAAAATCGGTTACTACCGCTCACTTTAGCTCAGAGATAACTTTCGCTTTAACCGTAACCAGTGGATTTGGGCCGGGATAAGTTGGTATCCGATAAATAAGCGAGAAAACCAAACTTCACAAACAGAATACGCCGAGTTTTGTAGCGGTACACGTGTTTATGATATTATAAAAACATTAAACAAGAAGAATCATATCATAAAAATGGATAATTTTATGGATTTTGGCGATGAAGAAAATATTTCCGAGGAAGTAAATGAACTATTTCCTCCTTTAAATCATCTGAATTATCTAAATATCTTAAAATTGACTTCAGTTTTGGGAAATAGATACTCTCATTAGTAATTGAAAGTAATTTCGTAACAATTTTCCAAAAGAAATCGATTTTTCAAGAATTTTTAAATTTATTCAAAATATTGGAAAATCGCAATAAAGTTCAGCAGCTCATACCTCAAGAACTAAGAGGGATACCTCAAAATTTATTTCACTTTTGAAAAGTAGATTTACCAATTAGTAATTGCAAGTAATTTCGTAACAATTTTCCAAAAAAAATAGATTTTTCAAGAATATTTAAATTTATTCAAAATATTGGAAAATTCCAATTAAGTTCAACGCCTTATATCTCTAGAACTAAACGAGATATCTCAAAATTTGCTTCATTTTTGGAAAGTAGATGCTCCAATTAGTAATTGAAAGTAATTTCGTAACAATTTTCCTAAAAATTTATTTTTCAAGAATTTTTAAATTTACTCAAAATATTGGAAGAATTCCAGTTAAGTTCAGTAATTTATATCTCAAAAACTAAGAGAGATATCTCAAAGTTGATTTCACCTTTGGCAAGTAGATGCTCTAATTAGTAATTGAGAACAACTTCGTAACAATTTTCCAAAAAGAAACGATTTTTTGAGAACTTCTTAATTTATTTGAAATATTGCAAAAATTCCAATTAAGTTCATCAGCTTATATCTCTAGAACTAAGTGAGATATCTCAAAATTTGCTTCACTTTTGGAAAGTAGATGCTCCAATTAGTAATTGAAAGTAATTTCGTAATAATTTTCCAAAAAAAATCGATTTTTCAAGAACTTCCAAATTTATTCAAAATATTGGAAAATCCCAATTAGGTTCAGCAGCTTATATCTCCAGAACTAAGTGAGATATCTCAAAATTGACTTAATTTTTGGAAAGTTGATGCTCCAATTAATAACTGAGAGTAATTTAACAACAGTTTTCCAAGAAACCGATTTTTCACGAATTTTTAAATTTATTCAAAATATTGCAAAAATTCCAATTAAGTTCAACAGCTTATATCTCCAGAACTAAGCGAGATATCTCAAAATTGAGTTCATTTTTGGAAAGTAGATGCTCCAATTAATAACTGAGAGTAATTTAACAACAGTTTTCCAAGAAACCGATTTTCCAAGAATTTTTAAATTTATTCAAAATATTGCAAAGATTCCAATTAAGTTCAACAGCTTATATCTCCAGAACTAAGCGAGATATCTCAAAATTGAGTTCATTTTTGGAAAGTAGATGCTCCAATTAATAACTGAGAGTAATTTAACAACAGTTTTCCAAGAAACCGATTTTCCACGAATTTTTAAATTTATTCAAAATATTGCAAAAATTCCAATTAAGTTCAACAGCTTATATCTCCAGAACTAAGCGAGATATCTCAAAATTGAGTTCATTTTTGGAAAGTAGATGCTCCAATTAATAACTGAGAGTAATTTAACAACAGTTTTCCAAGAAACCGATTTTCCACGAATTTTTAAATTTATTCAAAATATTGCAAAAATTCCAATTAAGTTCAACAGCTTATATCTCCAGAACTAAGTGAGATATCTCAAAATTGAGTTCATTTTTGGAAAGTAGATGCTCCAATTAATAACTGAGAGTAATTTAACAACAGTTTTCCAAGAAACCGATTTTCCAAGAATTTTTAAATTTATTCAAAATATTGCAAAGATTCCAATTAAGTTCAACAGCTTATATCTCCAGAACTAAGCGAGATATCTCAAAATTGAGTTCATTTTTGGAAAGTAGATGCTCCAATTAATAACTGAGAGTAATTTAACAACAGTTTTCCAAGAAACCGATTTTCCACGAATTTTTAAATTTATTCAAAATATTGCAAAAATTCCAATTAAGTTCAACAGCTTATATCTCCAGAACTAAGCGAGATATCTCAAAATTGAGTTCATTTTTGGAAAGTAGATGCTCCAATTAATAACTGAGAGTAATTTAACAACAGTTTTCCAAGAAACCGATTTTCCACGAATTTTTAAATTTATTCAAAATATTGCAAAAATTCCAATTAAGTTCAACAGCTTATATCTCCAGAACTAAGTGAGATATCTCAAAATTGACTTCATTTTCGGAAAGTAGATGCTCCAATCAGTAACTGAAAATAATTCGATAACAGCTTTCCTAGAAACCGATTTTTCACGAATTTTTAAATTTATTCAAGACATTGCAAAAATTCCAATTAAGTTCAACAGCTTATATCTCCAGAACTAAGTGAGATATCTCAAAATTTGCTTCACTTTTGGAAAGTAGATGCTCCAATTAGTAATTGAAAATAATTTCGTAATAATTTTCCAAAAAAAAAAACGATTTTTCAAGAACTTTTAAATTTATTCAAAATATTGCAAAAATTTCAATTAAGTTCAGCAGCTTATATCTCCAGAACTAAGTGAGATATCTCAAAATTGACTTAATTTTTGGAAAGTTGATGCTCCAATTAATAACTGAGAGTAATTTAACAACAGTTTTCCAATAAACCGATTTTTCACGAATTTTTAAATTTATTCAAAATATTGCAAAATTCCAATTAAGTTCAACAGCCTATATCTCCAGAACTAAGTGAGATATCTCAAAATTTGCTTCACTTTTGGAAAGTAGATGCTCTAATTAGTAATTAAAGTAATTTCGTAATAATTTTCCAAAAAAATCGATTTTTCAGGAATTTTTTAATGTATTAAAAATATTGGAAAAATCCCAATTAAGTTCAACTTAATAATCTCCTCCAGAAGATGATGTTTTTGGTTATTTCACTTCTTTTGTAGAGTAATTCATTTTCAATATTATTAAGGAAGAAATCTGTTAGTACTCCGCTTAAACGAGAACCCATAGGTAGGCCTTCTGTATATTGGTATAGTTTGTATCGAAATAATAGATATTTGAGGCTAGACAGGTTTCTAGAAGATTGTGCAAATGATTAGCGTCTTCTAGATGAAGTTGGTCTTGAAAAGATAAATTGATGATGTCATATGAGATTAACTTAAATTTGCTAGTAATATTGAGGTTTGTTAATTCTTCAATGAGTAGTTTGATAAAGGAATAAAGAATGGGGTATCTTGGGTTCATCGGTAAAATGATAGAGAATTTAATGTTATATTTATCCAGGAACGATTTAGAGCCACTGTGAGCTTTTTTGGTTTTCATTTGTAGGGTGCTAATTTTTTATTTATTTAATTTAATCCCAAGTGGGTACGGTAACAGGCCGAACCCACAAAAAACTTTTTAAGTACTTTTTTAAATTTAACAGGGTTGTTTTTTATTTCAACAAAATTATTACTAGTCAGGAACGATTCAGTCTTTTGTTTATAGATGTTCTTCTGTATATTATAGGGATGACAATAATCTATGTATAAAATAGGAATATCCCGTGCGTCTGAAGACGCACGGCTAAACCGAAACTTTCTAGTTCTAGGTCTAGTGTTAGTTCTAGTTTTAATTCGATACAAGCCTGACATTGCCTGTCAGGAAAATAATAATAAAAACTGAAAACAAACCAGTGGTATAAATTTAACCCTCATCATTTCAAAATATAAACTAGCTAACACGAGTTTCTTGATCCTGCGCTACAAAGAATTAACATACAAGATTAAATCCGTCAAACCACACACAAAATTTAACAAAATAACTAAAACAGAACAGTTGACTCAAACATACAGTAAATATAGATTACCTCATCATATGAGCGATTCACAAAAACAACAAATTAGAGTGAAACACATCAACCATGAAATAAAGAAGGAAAACATGAAAATTCATCACAATAACAGATTCCTCTTATTTATATAAGACCTACTAATTAAAAAATTACACTACATTGAACTACAGGAAGTTGTAATACAAGCAAAGGAACATAGAAACAATATCATTTTAGGAAATTGGAGAAGAAAACAAAAAAAGAAAAAGACCCAAAGTCAATCAACAATACGACAATTTTACCTTCAATCCTAGATTAACAAATCAAACCGACAAAATTTTCACATCTCAAGAAAAAGATTTCCTCAACAAATAATACAAATACGCAATACTAGAGATACCTACACTGAGATATCTGACCATAGAACTGGAGGAATCAACAAGATATAACTCTTACGAAAAGGACCTGCGACTCGACTTTACTGATTTCATAAGAAAAACAGAAAAACATTCACAACTTAAAATCATCGATAACGTTGTTGTTACCCAGGAAATAAATATGATCAAATCTATTAAAGAAAAATTCAAAATAGTAACATCGTAATCACCAAAGCAGATAAAAATGCAGGGATAACTATCCCTATTTTATACATAGATTATTGTCATCCCTATATTATACATAAGAACATCTATAAACAAAAGACTGAATCGTTCCTGACTAGTAATAATTTTGTCGAAATAAAAAATAACCCTATTAAATTTTAAAAAGTACTTAAAACGTTTTTTGTGGGTTCGGCCTGTTACCGTACCCACTTGGGATTAAATTAAATAAATAAAAAATTAACACCCTACAAATGAAACCAAAAAAACTCACAGTGGTTCTAAATCGTTCCTGGATAAATATAACATTAAATTCTCTAACATTTTACCGATGAACCCAAGATACCCCATTCTTTATTCCCTTATCAAATTGCATAAACCCGATAACCCTGTTCGACCGATCATTTTTTCTATTGGCTCAAGCACCACCCTAGACTTCAGACCTTCACACACCATAAAAAATCGTCAACTACTCATTGAGGAATTAACAAACCTAAATATTACTAACAAATTTAAGTTAATCTCATATGACATCATCAATTTATTTTTTCAAGACCAACTTCATCTAGAAGACGCTAATCATTTGCACAATCTTCTAAAAAACTGTCTAGCCCAAAATATCTGTTGTTTCGATAACAAACTATACCAATATACAGAAGGCCTACCTATGGGTTCTCGTTTAAGCGGAGTACTAAGAGATTTCTTCCTTAATAACCTTGAAAATGAATTACTTCACAAAAGAAGTGAAACAACCAAAAATATCATCTTCTGGAAGAGATTATTAAGTTGAAGTTAATTGGGATTTTTCCAATATTTTTAATACATTTAAAAATTCCTGAAAAAAAATTTTTTTTTGGAAAATTATTACGAAATTATTTTCAATTACTAATTGGAGCATCTACTTTCCAAAAATGAAGTCAATTTTGAGATATCTCACTTAGTTCTGGAGATATAAGCTGCTAAACCTAATTGGAATTTTTGCAATATTTTGAATAAATTTAAAAATTCGTGAAAAATCGGTTTCTTGGAAAACTGTTGTTAAATTACTTGCAGTTATTAATTGGAGCATCTACTTTCCAAAAATGAAGTCAATTTTGAGATATCTCACTTAGTTCTGGAGATATAAGCTGCTGAACTTAACTGGAATTTATGCAATATTTTGAATAAATTCAAAAATTCTTGAATGATCGATTTTTTTTGGACTTACTAAAAAAAATACTTTCAATTATTAATTGGAGCATCTACTTTCCAAAAATGAAGTCAATTTTGAGATATCTCACTTAGTTCTTGAGATATAAGCTGTTGAACTTAATTGGGATTTTCAATCATTTTGATTACATTTAAAAATTCTTGAAAAATCGATTTTTTTTGGAAAATTGTTACGAAATTACTTTGAATTACTAATTGGAGCATCTACTTTTCAAAAGTGAAGCAAATATTGAAATATTTCGCTTAGTTCTGGAGATATAAGCTGTTGAACTTAATGGGGATTTTTCAATAATTTGAATAAATTTAAAAATTCTTGAAAAATCGATTTTTTTGGTAAATTGTCACGAAATTACTTTCAGTTATAAACTGAAACATCTACTTTCCAAAAATGTCAATTTTGAGATATCTCACTTAGTTCTTGAGATATAAGCTGTTGAACTTAATTGGGATTTTCAATCATTTTGATTACATTTAAAAATTCTTGAAAAATAGATTTTTTTTTGGAAAATTGTTACAAAATTACTTTGAATTACTAATTGGAGCATCTACTTTTCAAAAGTGAAGCAAACATTGAAATATTTCGCTTAGTTCTGGAGATATAAGCTGTTGAACTTAATTGGAATTTTTGCAATATTTTGAATAAATTTAAAAATTTGTGAAAAATCGGTTTCTTGCAAAACTGTTGTTAAATTACTCTCAGTTATTAATCGCGGCATCTACTTTCCAAAAATGAAGTCAATTTTGAGATATCTCACTTAGTTCTGGAGATATAAGCTGCCGAACTTAACTGGAATTTATGCAATATTTTGAATAAATTTAAAAATTCTTGAAAAATCGATTTTTTTGGCAAATTGTCACGAAATTACTTTCAGTTATAAATTGAAACATCTACTTTCCAAAAGTGAAGCAAATTTTGAGGTATCTTACTTAGTTCTGGAGATATAGCTGCTGAACTTAATTGCGATTTTCCAACATTATGAATAAATTCAAAAATTCTTGAATGATCGATTGTTTTTGGAATTATTTAAAAAAATACTTTCAATTATTAATTGGAGCATCTACTTTCCAAAAATGAAGTCAATTTTAAGATATCTCACTTAGTTCTTGAGATATAAGCTGTTGAACTTAATTGGGATTTTCAATCATTTTGATTACATTTAAAAATTCTTGAAAAATAAATTTTTTTTTTGGAAAATTGTTACATAATTACTTTGAATTACTAATTGGAACATCTACTTTTCAAAAGTGAAGCAAACATTGAAATATTTCGCTTAGTTCTGGAGATATAAGCTGTTGAACTTAATGACGATTTTTCAATAATTTGAATAAATTTAAAAATTCTTGAAAAATCGATTTTTTTGGTAAATTGTTACGAAATTACTTTCAATTACTAATTGGGTTATCTTCCTTCCAAAACTGAAGTCAATTTTGAGATATCTCACTTAGTTCTGGAGATATAAGCTCTTGAACTTAATGGGGATTTTTCAATAATTTGAATACATTTAAAAATTCTTGAAATGTTGATTTTTTTTTTTGAAAATTATTACGAAATTACTTTCAATTACTAATTGGAGCACGTACTTTCCAAAAATTAAGTCAATTTTGATATATCTCACTTAGTTCTGGAGATATAAGCTGCTGAACCTAATTGGATTTTTTCAATATTTTGAATAAATTTAAAAGTTCTTGAAAAATCGATTTTTTATTTGGAAAACTGTTATCGAATTACCTTCAATTATTAATTGAAGCATCTACTTTTCAAAAAATGAAGTCAATTTTGAGATATCTCACTTAATTTTTGAGATATAAGCTGCTGAACTTAATTGGGATTTTCAAACGTTTTGATTACATTTAAAAATTCTTAAAAAATCGATTTTTTTTGGAAAATTGTTACGAAATTACTTTCAATTACTAATTGGAGCATCTACTTTCCAAAAGTGAAGCAAATTTTGAGATATCTCGCTTAGTTCTGGAGATATAAGCTGTTGAACTCAATTGGGATTTTTCAATAATTTGAATAAATTTGGTTACTGTTAAAGCGAAAGTTATCTCTGAGCTAAGGTGAGCGGTAGTAACTGATTTTTACATTATCTATTAGATAACACTAACTATGACTTTAACTATGGAAAAATCTGCTAGCAGAAATGATTTAGGATACTGGATGGCCAGATAATATGGGGTTAGAGTCTAGAAACCCCTTCCCTCGTCTTCTCCATAATCGCCAAAAAGGCATTTCTTCGGAATTGGCGTTTGTTGTTACTTGAGTTGTTGGTCTTTATTATGTTTTCCTGCTTCTTTCTTGTTTTTTGCAGCATTCGTGAAGAAAAATAATAAATATTTTTGTAAAAGTTTTATGCTTAGTACCTAGCCTTTCAGGTAGAGTTAAATAGACTGTGATTCTAACTTTATGGGTCTGATTCTGTTTGGTTGGATTCAGTTAGATTCGATTGACTCAAGTTAGGTTGTCAAGTTGGTTTATGTTGACTTGAGCTTGTTTGGGGCAGCTTTTGTGATGTTAAATTAGTTTGGGTTGGGTTTGAGTGTAATTACGTTGTATTAAAATCGATACAAAATCTCTTAAATAACCAAGTAGAGGTTGAAATTTAGCATTACCACTTTACATTTGCGACTCGTCCATGACCCAATTCCCCGCATCCTTACGTCTTCATCCTCCAACCCAACATTACGAATGTGCATTATTTTATTTCTTGGATCGGATATCTCTGAAGATAAATTAATTTCATTTTTTTCGTACAACCAACCAGGTTAGCCCATTTTTTCTTCCTCTGCTTGGATTTGCAAAAAATGCCGCTTTAACATGATCTTATGTCTACTTTTACATCTCCTTTTCGTTATGACCACCGAACTATTTAGGCTTTTAGTTTGATCACAATATAGGTAACTCTATCAAAGAGGGAGCTTATTTATGCATGATAATGATTAAATTTAAAAAAAAAATTAAACAATACATAAATACGGATCGTATTTCTCTGTTACGACCGCTCATTATCCTCTTGTAAGCCTTAATAACACAACAACTCCTCCGGAACAAACAATTTTCCGTTCATTTACAAGAATATAATTTTTCCTTTATCCGTAGAAACACAGCCCTATTTACTAAGCAGTAAATAGGTATATTTAACTTCAACATGAATCCAAAAATTTATAATTAGTTTGTTTAAAAAATACATGAGGAATATCATGGATTTAAAAATTATTTTTAATATGTTTGTTAGAACATGGAAAGTTAGAAATACAACAAACCAAACTTGTTAGTTTAAACTTTTAGGCGATGTTAAAACTGCCGATGGCGGGTTCAAGCTAACGATGAAATTTTGAAGTTTCCAATTAAAATCTACATAGATATATACGCGGATATGCAAATTTACGTATCGGGATGTGTTGTATAGCAGTTGTACATAAATGCAACCGCATCCAGACGAATATCGACAGGAATTTAATTAGAAACTACTCTCCGAGTCCGAGTCCGTACAACCCACTTTATTAATGTTTTTAACGATTTTATTTACCATTTCAGTTTCAAATTCCTTTAACATCAATACAATCATTTACCTCAAAATTATGATCAATCAAATTTTAGTGTATTCTTGGATCGGAGAATATAGCTGTATTGAGATAGTACCGCGATAGGGGCGAAATTGCGAGGTTAATACCCCTCCTCCCCCGATCGTTCGCGGCCCTTCTAAGAACTTACGACGGCCGGAACGTTTTGTTTCTTAGTTCAACGGTAGAAGAGATAGTGGAAACGCTTTAAAGTAGCGCTCGGGGTTGTATTTTACGTTAAGAGTGCGCTATTTACTGCGAGATGTATAAAACGAGCAAAAAATACTTATTTATTTTTTAACACTTTGCCATTTCTTCATTTCGAGTTGGTATAATTTAATTTTGAGCAATTACTAGACCGATCCATCAAGGCTGCTATGATGAATAGTCCAATTTTATTTATTTTTTAATTATTCTCGCGCCCTCTAACGACGGGGTTTTGCCGGACCGGGGCGGCGTAATTAAAAATAAAAGCGAGACCAGCCCTCTACCCGGCCAACAAGATAATTGAAATATCTTATGGAGGGAAGTGCTTTGAAGTGAGCCAACAAGACGAAAAAATTTATGAAAAAAAAAAGAATTTTACAGCTAACGGCCAGGTTTTGCGAAATTTATTATTTAAGCGCTTAAAAAGTTCTTTCTGCCCTTCAACTATCACTACAAGAGGAAACTGCTATCACAAAAAAGAAATTCCTCTCGCAAAGTTGATTTAATTAAAAAAAATAATCCAGTTTAACTTTAGTGACGCAATAATCCCGTTGATATACGATTGGTCCTTGTTAACGCCATCTGTTTATCAAAATCCGCTTATTTCAACTAACAATCGATGATTAAAAACGATGTCGATGATAACGATGTTGTATCACTGAATAGTGATTAATTTGATTTGTTCAATATTCGTAATTTTAAATCAAGGGTTTAGTTTTTTTTGCAGTCGGTAACATTGTGTGGTGTGTCTTTTTCCTTTAATAATCGCTGTCTGTAATGCCGCCAGAGGGATTAGAGTTGCTGTCAGTCCGACGGGTGGCTCATTAAATCGCGCGTTCGCTCTCTCGCGGACCAATCGATACAGTGGCGTCCCGCTAACAGATCCCTAGGGGACGACCGGGAATGCAATATTAAATCATTTGTCCTGTATGGCCCCGTATTGTCCTCACTAATGCCCGGTACATACTAGGAGATTAGTTGGGTTTCGCTATTATTATACCCTAGTTACTTAGTCGTGGGGTGATGTTGAATGTGCTACCGATGTGAAATTCCTTTTTGGGATTTATCCTTTACACGTTTTAATTATAAATTGTGGTCGTTTACAACTTAGGCGTTTTATCTTTTCTCATTATCATACATTCATATTAAACTAGAAATTTAACATAGTCTAACTCAACCCAAATAATGTAACAAAGAAATTACTAAACTTCAGAATTAGTATCTAGTTCGTTTTAGATTAAGAAACAATACGTTGTATCTCAAATCAGAGTTGTTGTATACTTGCATGGAACTAAAACTAAAACTAACACTAGACCTAGAACTAGAAAGTTTCGGTTTAGCCGTGTTTCTGAAGACGCAAATCCAAGCAGAGGAAGAAAAATGGGCTAACCTGGTAGGATGAACAAAAAAATGAAAATAATTTATCTTCAGAGATATCCCATCCAAGAAGTAAAATAATGCATATTCGCAACGTTGAGTAATGGACGGGTTGCAAATGTAAAGTAGTAATGCTAAATTTCAACCTCTATTTGGTTATTTAAGAGATTTTGTATCGATTTTAATACAACCCAATTACACTCAAACCCAACCCAACCAAATTTAACTCAACAAAAGCTGCCCCAAACAAACCCAAGTCAACATAAACCAACTTGACAACCTAACTTGAGTCAATCGAATCTAACTGAATCCAACCAAACAGAATCTGACCCATAAAGTTAGAATCACAGTTTATCTAAGTCTACCTGAAAGGCTAGGCACTAAGCACAAAACTTTTACAAAAATATTTATTATTTTTCTCCACGAATGCTGCAAGAAACAAGAAAGAAACAGGCAAATACTGTAAAATAGGCAGCGAGATAAATGGGCGAGGAGATAAAGACCAACAACTCAAGTAACAGCAAACGCCAATTCCGAAGAAATGCCTTTTTGGCGATTACGGAGAAGACGAGAATTTTTAGAATCAACCGCTATATTATCTGGCCATCCAGCATTCTAAATCATTTCTGCTAGCAGACTTTTCCTGTCTTACGTCCATTACTACCACTCATAATTAAAGTCATAGTTAGTGTTATGTAACAAATAACGTAAAAATCGGTTACTACCGCTCACCTTAGCTCAGAGATAACTTTCGCTTTAACCGGAAGCAGTGGATTTGGGCCAGGAGAAGTTGGTATCCGATATATAAGCGAGAAAACCTAACTTCACAAACAGAATACGCCGAGTTTTGTAGCGGTACACGTGTTTGTGACATTATAAAAAAATTAAACCAGAAGAATCATACCATAAAAATGAATAATTTTATGGATGTTGGCCATGAAGAAAATATTTTTGAGGAAGTAAATGAATTATTACCTCCTTTAAATCATCTGAATTATGTAAATATCTTAAAATTGACTTCAGTTTTGCGAAATAGACGCTCTAATTAGTAATTGAAAGTAATTTTGAAACAATTTTCCAAAAAAAAAATCGATTTTTCAAGAATATTTAAATTTATTCAAAATATTGGAAAATCGCAATAAAGTTCAGCAGCTTATATCTCAAGAACTAAGAGGGATACCTCAAAATTTACTTCACTTTTGAAAAGTAGATTTTCCAATTAGTAATTGAAAGTAATTCCGTAACAATTTTCCAATAAAATAGATTTTTCAAGAATATTTAAATTTATTCAAAATATTGGAAAATTCCAATTAAGTTCAACGCCTTATATCTCCAGAACTAAACGAGATATCTCAAAATTTGCTTCACTTTTGGAAAGTAGATGTTCCAAATAGTAATTGAAAGTAATATCGAAACAATTTTTCTTAAAATTTATTTTTGAAGAATTTTTAAATTTACTCAAAATATTGGAAGAATTCCAGTTAAGTTCAGTAGTTTATATCTCAAAAACTAAGAGAGATATCTCAAAATTGATTTCACCTTTGGCAAGTAGATGCTCTGATTAGTAATTGAGAACAATTTCGTAACAATTTTCCAAAAAAATCGATTTTTGAGAACTTCTTAATTTATTCGAAATATTACAAAACTCCCAATTAAGTTCAGCAGCTTATATCTCAAGAACTTAGTGAGATATTTCAAAATTTGCTTCACTTTTGGAAAGTAGATGCTCCAATTAGCAACGGATGGTAATTTCGTAATAATTTTCCAAAAAAAATCGATTTTTCAAGAAGTTATAAATTTATTAAAAATATTGGAAAATTCCAATTAAGTTCAGCAGCTTATATCTATAGAATTAGTAGAGACATCCCAAAATTGACTCCATTTGTGGAAACTAGATGCTCCAATTAGTAATTAAAAGTAATTTCGTAACAATTTTCCAAAAAAAATTGCTTTTTCAAGAATTTTTAAATTTAATCAAAATATTGGAACAATCCCAATTAGGTTGAGCAGCTTATATCTCAAGAATTAAGAGAGATATCTCAAAATTGACTTAATCTTTGGAAACTAGATGCTCTAATTAGTACTTGAAAGTAATTTCGTAACAACTTTCCAAAAAAGAATCGCTTTTTCAAGAATATTTAAATTTAATCAAAATATTGGAACAATCCCAATTAGGTTGAGCAGCTTATATCTCAAGAACTAAGAGAGATATCTCAAAATTGACTTAATCTTTGGAAACTAGATGCTCTAATTAGTACTTGAAAGTAATTTCGTAACAATTTTCCAAAAGCAAATCGCTTTTTCAAGAATATTTAAATTTAATCAAAATATTGGAACAATCCCAATTAGGTTGAGCAGCTTATATCTCAAGAACTAAGAGAGATATCTCAAAATTGACTTAATCTTTGGAAACTAGATGCTACAAATAGTAATTGAAAGTAATTTCGTAACAATTTTCAAAAAAAATCGATTTTTTGAGAACTTTTTAATTTATTCGAAATATTGGAAAAATCCGAATTAAGTTCAGCAGCTTATATCTCAAGAACTAAGTTAGATATTTTAAAATTGACTTAATCTTTGGAAACTAGATGCTCCAATTAGTAATTGAAAGTAATTTCGTAACAATTTTCAAAAAAAAAATCGATTTTTTGAGAACTTTTTAATTTATTCGAAATATTGGAAAAATCCGAGTTAAATTCAGCAGCTTATATCTCAAGAACTAAGTGAGATATTTTAAAAGTGACTTAATCTTTGGAAACTAGATACTCCAATTAGTAATTGAAAGTAATTTCATAACAATTTTCCAAAAAAATGGATTTTTTGAGAACTTTTTAATTTATTCGAAATATTGGAAAAATCCAAATTAAGTTCAGCAGCTTATATCTCAAGAACTAAGTGAGATATTTTAAAATTGACTTAATCTTTGGAAACTAGATACTCCAATTAGTAATTGAAAGTAATTTCATAACAATTTTCCAAAAAAATTGATTTTTTGAGAACTTTTTAATTTATTCGAAATATTGGAAAAATCCGAATTAAGTTCAGCAGCTTATATCTCAAGAACTAAGTGAGATATTTTAAAATTGACTTAATCCTTGGAAACTAGATGCTCCATTTAGTAATTGAAAGTAATTTCATAACAATTTTCCAAAAAAAATGATTTTTTGAGAACTTTTTAATTTATTCGAAATATTGGAAAAATCCGAATTAAGTTCAGCAGCTTATATCTCAAGAACTAAGTGAGATATTTTAAAAGTGACTTAATCTTTGGAAACTAGATACTCCAATTAGTAATTGAAAGTAATTTCATAACAATTTTCCAAAAAAATTGATTTTTTGAGAACTTTTTAATTTATTCGAAATATTGGAAAAATCCGAATTAAGTTCAGCAGCTTATATCTCAAGAACTAAGTGAGATATTTTAAAAGTGACTTAAACTTTGGAAACTAGATACTCCAATTAGTAATTGAAAGTAATTTCATAACAATTTTCCAAAAAAATTGATTTTTTGAAAACTTTTTAATTTATTCGTAATATTGGAAAAATCCGAATTAAGTTCAGCAGCTTATATCTCAAGAACTAAGTGAGATATTTTAAAATTGACTTAATCCTTGGAAACTAGATGCTCCATTTAGTAATTGAAAGTAATTTCGTAACAATTTTCAAAAAAAATCGATTTTTTGAGAACTTTTTAATTTATTCGAAATATTGGAAAAATCCGAATTAGGTTCAGCAGCTTATATCTCAAGAACTAAGTGAGATATTTTAAAATTGACGTCATTTTTGGAAAGTAGATGCTCCATTTAATAATTGAAGGTAATTCGACAACAGTTGTCCATGAAACCGATTTTTCAGGAATTTTTAAATTTATTCAAAATATTGGGAAAATCTTAATTAGGTTCAGTAGCTTATATCTCAAAAACTAAGTGAGATATCTCAAAATTTGCTTCATTTTTGAAAAGTAGATGCTCCAATTAGTAATTGAAGGTAATTCGACCACAGTTGTTCGTGAAACCGATTTGTCAAGAATTTTTAAATTTATTCAAAATATTGGAAAATAGCAATTAAGTTCAGCACCTTATATCTCAGAAAGTACGTGAGATATGTCAAAATTTACTTCACTTTTGGAAAGTAGATGTTCCAATTTATAATTGAAAGTAATTTCGTAGCAATTTTCCAAAAAAAATCGATTTTTCAAGAATTATTAAATTTATTCAAATTATTCAAAAATCCCAATTAACTTCAACAGCTTATATCCCCAGAACTAAGCGAGATATCTCAAAATTGACTCCATTTTTGGAAAATAGATGCTCAAATTAATAATTGAATGTAATTTAACAACAATTTTCTAGTTTTGGTTAAACCCAAAACTTTCGACTTCTAGGCCTAGTGTTAGTTCTAGATTTACTGCAATTCAAATATATAAAGTTTCCAAATCAGATTGTAACGTACTCTATTTCAGAAACTATTCATTGTAGAGGCTTTCATTAAAAAATGTCTTCAGATGCACGGCTAAACCCAACTCAACCCAACCCAGTCTCCGCACCTCAGAAAGGAAACTTAGTACATTTATGATACACCATACATTTCATTGCAAAAAATAAGCACCCTATTTTTACCAGCATTCACAAGAACTTGCAAAAATGAATTTGGACTTTTGTTACAACAACAACAACAACAACAAACAAGTGCGTAGATTTTCGTAACAAAACAGCCCTAAAATGAAAAGCATTCATTCAAAACATCAAACCGGTAACTTCGTTTCAGTAATGACAATTTCTGTTTTTCTACTTTTTGCAGTACCGGATGTTCGTTTCGGCGTTTCGTGTGATACACTATACGCTTTCAGTTTTCACGTTTTCATGCACTAATTGGGGCAATTTTCCCGATTCGAATTCGGGGAATAACGGTACCCTTTGACGCGTATCTACGGTTTTTAGGGGGAACGATAAACATCAGAATTGAACTAATAAACCTTTTCGATTTCCGATGGGGGGGAAACAAATTATTTATAATTGCTTGCGGGAAAGCGTATTCTCATTTTTCGAATTAAATCATCAGTTTATGCAAAAATCGTCGATCCACGGCAATAAACCAAATCGGTTTAATAACGTCGCGCCTCGTTAAATATCAAAATAACGTTACCTACGAAATATTTTAATTGCGTTTATTGATTTATACGAAAATCGATTATTTTATTTCATTTTTTTTTTAATAATTCATGTTTCATTGATGGTTTTGAATTTTTTAGAAGTAAATTCCATCGTAAAACGATTAATGTTGCTATTAAGGACGATTTGAGATGAATCGATTCTTTTTTAATGGTTTTACCCAGACTGGCTTTTATTTTTATTTTGTATTTTTTTCTTTTAATTTTTATGTCGAATTACGAAAACCACGCCGAAGTTATAACGACATGGAAATGCATGCAAAGCGGAAACATAATTGCGAGAACGAAATGCACTTTTCTTCCCCCATAAAATACGAATTAAGATTCGTAAAGTTGGATGAAACGTAAAAAGCGTCTTAAAAAAATTAACATTAAGATAAAAATATTTTTTTTTTGTTGAGTTACCTAAATGTTTTGAAGTTACATTGGCGATTAGGAGGTAAACGCCGAAAACGACACTCGAAGTGAACATTTTCTAAAAAATTCTTGTTAATAAATATTCGATGTCGTAAATTGTGAGGGAAACGCGCGAAAAGTTGTGTACTTCCCGCGAAAAGCGCGTGGTGACTGAAAGCTCTACGACGCTTGAACGCGCAGTGTAAAGCTTTAACGGGATGGTTTACGCGTGCGCTGGATTCGTAAGAAAACTGGGAGGTAAAAACAAAACATATTCCGAAAGTTCCTCCTTAAAAAGATAAAAAGAAAATACGACGCCTCATCGTGTCTCTACATTTTTCATTAACACACATAACAAGGAAGGTGGTAAACTATAAATTTACAAAAGGGATTAATTACTTTTCGGACAATTTGTAGCCCTCACCCAGCATTTTCCCATTTCCACATAAATTTTTAACAACTCTTAACTCGCCCCGAACCCACAGTTTATAAACCCACTAAAATATCAAAAAAAAAAGAAAATTTTTAAATTTAAATTTAAACTTGATGAATCTTTATTAGCTTAATAATCCTCGACGTTCGGATTCGAAGCCGCGAGAGCGGAACAAAAGCAAGGAAAACATTTATTTCGGTCGCTTTATCCCATTCTCGTTGGCTTTTATTTCATCTTCCCTAAAACGTTATTAATTTCTAGCACAAAAATATATCTTCCCACGTTAAATTCAAAAAAAATCTTTTACACCTCCCGATAATTTTCTTTATGCACGCGCACGGATTTTGTGAATAAGGCTGGAATCGATCGGGAAAAGCGTAGAAAGAAATCGAAGGGTAATCGAAAAGTAATCGAAGGAGCGGAGGCGTAAATCCGAGAGCCCTTTTAAATAATCTTTATGAAGACTTTTATCTTTCGGACGCCGGGGGGTGTGGGGAAGGGTTTGTACGGGAAATGGAAAGTTTCGGGGGAGGACCGAAGAACTACGACGTCGTCGCCGGCGAAAAAGGGTTTACGCTCCGGTTCCGCATTTTAATCGAAAGCGATTCTTCCTTAAGGGATCGAAATCTGCGAATTAGGTGTTGTTCAAGAATGAAAGAAATTTTCCTTTAGATTTCTTTTCAGGATATATTCCACGAAAGTTAGACGATTTGAATCGTAGTCTAACTTATTAAGGAAAATGTTTCGATTATAATCTTAATTTATCAATGAATATTGAAAAAAAATATGAAAAACTCAAATCAAATTCTAGCTAGCATACCTGATAGAACGGGAAATTGAATTTCAAAGCCAAGCAATTGGTTCGAAAATGAATACTTCAATTTAAAGGAGCTACGAGAAGGGATGCTTAGGCAAAATCTATGCCGGAGATTTAAGTTATGAACATCCGTCCTCAAAGTAATTTTACGACCAAGGTAAGGAGGCTTGCGGGATGTAATAAGATCATAGATAAAAGACAAGTAATGAACCAAAACCCTCTGTCTCATATTCAGTCAATCACTAGACAATAAAATTTGGGATACGGGATCACCTCTTGGAAGATAACACATAAAGCGAAGACCATAGGCGCCGGATATGTGGGTGTTTTGAGTATAAATGTCATTTTATGAACGATTTGGTACCTCAACCAAGACATGTAAGGAACGATTTCGTCTCAAATCGCCGAGGTTGCTTGCAGGCGAGGCGATAGAGTTGATGTCTTAATAAGAAATCGACAGCTCATAGGTTGTAGCCCCTCGCTCGTAAATGACCTCGGCGATTTGAGGATAAACGTCATCTTCTAAAAAATTTGGTATCTTAACCAAGACATGTAAGGAACGATTTCGTCTCAAATCGCCGAGGTCGCTTGCGGGCGAGGCGCTAGGGTTGATGTCTCAACAAGAAATCGACAGCTCAATGGTTGCAGCTCCTCGTTCGTAAATGACCTCGGCGATTTGAGGATAAACGTCATCTTATAAAACATTTGGTATCTTAACCAAGATATGAAATGAACGATTTCGTCTCAAATCGCCGAGGTCGCTTGCAGGCGAGGCGCTAGGGTTGATGTCTCAACAAGAAATCGACAGCTCAAAGGTTGTAGCCCCTCGCTCGTAAGTGACCTCGGCGATTTGAGGATAAACCTCATCTTATAAAAAATTTGGTATCTTAACCAAGACATGTAATGAACGATTTCGTTTCAAATCGCCGTGGTCGCTTGAGGGCGATTCGCTAGGGTTGATGTCTCAATAAGAGATCGACAGCTCAAAGGTTGTAGCCCTTCGTTCGTAACTGACCTCGGCGATTTGAGGATAAACGTCTTCTTATAAAAAATTTGGTATCTTAACCAAGACATGTAAGGAACGATTTCGTCTCAAATCGCCGAGATCGCTTGCGGCGAGGCGCTAGATTTGATGTGTCAACACGAAATCAACAGTTCTAAGGTTGTAGCATCTCGCTCGTAAACGATCTCGACGATTTGAGCATAAAAATCATCTTATAAAAAATTTGGTATCTTAACCAAGACATGCAAGGAACGATTTCGTTTCAAATCGCCGAGGTCGCTTGCGGGCGAGGCGATAGAGTTGATGTCTCAATAAGAAATCGACAGCTCAAAGGTTGTAGCTCCTCGTTCGTAAATGACCTCGGCGATTTGAGGATAAACGTCATCTTATAAAACATTTGGTATCTTAACCAAGATATGTAATGAACGATTTCGTCTCAAATCGCCGAGGTCGCTTGCGGGCGAGGCGATAGAGTTGATGTCTCAATAAGAAATCGACAGCTCAAAGGTTGTAGCTCCTCGTTCGTAAATGACCTCGGCGATTTGAGGATAAACGTCATCTTATAAAAAATTTGGTATCTTAACCAAGACATGTAATGAACGATTTCGTCTCAAATCGCAGAGGTCGCTTGCGGGCGAGGCGCTAGAGTTGATGTCTCAACAAGAAATCGACAGTTCAAAGGTTGTAGCACCTCGCTCGTAAGTGATCTCGACGATTTGAGCATAAACGTCATCTTATAAAAAATTTGGTATCTTAACCAAGACATGTAAGGAACGATTTCGTCTCAAATCGCCGAGATCGCTTGCGGCGAGACGCTAGAGTTGATGTGTCAACACGAAATCGATAGTTCAAAGGTTGTAACCCCTCGCTCGTAAACGATCTCGACGATTTGAGCATAAAAATCATCTTATAAAAAATTTGGTATCTTAACCAAGACATGTAAGGAACGATTTCGTTTCAAATCGCCGAGATCGCTTGCGGACGAGGCGCTAGAGTTGATGTCTCAACAAGAAATCGACAGCTCAAAGGTTGTAGCTCCTCGTTCGTAAGTGACCTCGGCGATTTGAAGATAAACGTCATCTTATAAAACATTTGGTATCTTAACCAAGACATGTAATGAATGATTTCGTTTCAAATCGCCGAGGTCGCTTGCGGGCGAGGCGCTAGATTTGATGTGTCAACACGAAATCGACAGTTCTAAGGTTGTAGCACCTCGCTCGTAAATGACCTTGACGATTTAAGCATAAATGTCATCTTATAAAGAATTTGGTATCTTAACCAAGACATGTAATGAACGATTTCGATTCAAATCGCCGAGGTCGCTTGCGGGCGAGGCGCTAGAGTTGATGTCTCAATAAGAAATCGATAGCTCAAAGGTTGTAGCCCCTCGTTCGTAAGTGACCTCGGCGATTTGAGGATAAACGTCATCTTATAAAACATTTGGTATCTTAACCAAGATATGTAATGAACGATTTCGTTTCAAATCGCCGAAATCGCTTGCGAGCGAGGCGCTAGAGTTAATGTCTCAACAAGAAATCGACAGTTCAAAGGTTGTAGCCCCTTGCTCGTAAACTATCTCGACGATTTGAGGATAACGCCATCTTATAAAAAATTTGGAATCTTAACCAAGACATGTAATGAACGATTTCATTTCATATCGCCGAGGTCGCTTGCAGGCGAGGCGCTAGAGTTGATGTCTCAATAAGATATCGACAGCTCAAAGGTTGTAGCCCCTCGCTCGTAAGTGACCTCGACGATTTGAGCATAAATGTCATCTTATCAAATATTTGGTATCTTAACCAAGGCATGTAATTAACGATTTTACCTCAAATCACCGAGGTCGCTTGCGGGATTGGTGATTTGAGAGGCGTTAGAGTTGGTATGTCAACACGAAATTTGCGGTTTAAAGGTTATAGCATCTCGCTCGTAAGTGACCTCAACGATTTAAGGCAAAATCGTTCATCAGATGCAGTCATCTAATAAAAAAAATTGTATCATAAGGATTAATAAGATTAATTAAGATAATTAAGATTCAATTGGGAGCCACACTTTTAGTAATAGAACGGACTATAACATCACCAACACTTTTCGATTCGTAGATGAATTCAGAGGTTACAGCCTTCCGGAACACCACATTTTAATATCTTTAGATGTTGTAAGTTTATTCACAGTCATACCATTGGATTTGGATTATCACATTGTTAATGAGAGATGGGATATTATTGCTGATAATTATTTATGGGATAAGGATATCTTCCTTCTTGGTTTAAAGTTAATCTTCGACAATTCAATTTTTACGTTTAACAATGTTATTTATCATCAGATTGAGAGTTGGGTTGGGTTGGACCCCAATGGGATCCAAGATATCACTAATTTTGATTGAGAAGGGTGATCAAAAAGAAAAGAAGTTCAGACCATTATGCCTGTTGAACTACTTTGGCAAGTAGTACGAGGGTATCATCAGGGCAAGAGTGAATGAGGAACTTGAGAAAATTGAAGGAATCTCACAGCACCAGTACGGATTCACAAAAGGAAAATCAACGGTGAACGCTATAGAGGAAGTCCTGAGATGCAAGAAATAGAAAAATTCAACAGGGGGAAAAAGAAGGATTGCTTGATGATTACAATTGATGTAAGAAACGCGTTTGGAACTGCAATGTGGAGCGGAATAATAGAAGAAATGAGGAAGAAGGGCTTAACAGAAGACCTGACAAATGTAATCAGGGAGTACTTGTTAGATAGAGAGGTTGTGTATGAAGGCAGAAGGGTGAACATAATTAGGGGTATCCCGCAGGGATCAGTACTGACGACGTTAAAGTAATCGCATATGCTGATGACTTGGCTTTGATGATTACAGGATGGTCTGAGGAGGAGATGAGGGACCTGGAACACCGGACGATCACTCAAATAGAAATTATGTTGAGGGCACAAGGTTTGGAAATGGCACCAGAAAAAACTGAGGCGGTACTGCTGAAAAGTAGGAAAATAAAACGGGAATTAGAGCTATAGGTGGGAAACTACACCATAAAAACAGGACAAGCGATTAAATACCTGGGGGTGATGATGGGAAAGGATGGAAGATAGAACCAACACATCAAATATGTTGTACAAAAGATAATCAACAAAAGCCCTGTACAGAATCATGGGGGCAACGTATGGACCCAGTCAACAGAAACGTAAAATGAACGGCATGGTCATATGGTCGCAAATTTTATATGCCTGCAGAGGAGGTGATAAAAATCAAACAAAACATCAAAGAACTAACGAAAGTACAAAGAAGAGTCCTGATAAGAATCACCAGCGCTTACAGAACCACGTCAAATGTTGCGCTGCTGTTAATGGGAGATATGCCCCTCATAGGCAAAGAAGGCTGGGCCAAAATCATAACGAAAATGGGGACAGCATAGAGGAGGAATGGCAAAGAAGGTGCGAAGCCAATACAGAGATGGCAGGCTGGACCAAGAGATTAGTTCCAAATATATCGGTGTGGTTGAATCGAAAATGGGGCGAGGCAAACTACCACATAAGCCAATTTATGGGTGGACATGGGTGCTTTAAAAGCTACCTTCACAAGCATAAACGAGCCGTAGACGATAAATGCAGATACTGCGAGAGAACCGATGACGCCGAGCATACTTTCTTCCAATGTGATGAATAACACTGAATAACACCAGACAACTGTGTGACGAAAATGATAGAAAGCGAGGAAAACTGGGTGGCGATAGAAGACTTTGTCAGGAAATTACTGCGAAGGAGAGGGATGAGAGAGAAGAGGAACAGAGGATGATAGAGGCGCCTGTCTAGCCCCTCAGTCAGGTACGTTAAAGATATGATTTTATTAGAAGCTGAGTGTTTTGTTTTGTTTGTTTTGCACGGCGTTCATTGAATGGCGACGGAGAGCGTCATCAGGGAGATGTGAGAAGAAAAATGTAGAATAATAAGGGGCGCCTGTCCAGCCCCTCAATCAGAGCATCATCAGAGAGACGTGAGAGAAGAAGAACACAGAGGACTCGGGATCTCAGCAATGGTCCAAACTATGAAAAAAGCTCGTGAGAGTGTTACCAGGGAAGACGAGGACAGGGGTTTTTAGTGGGTCGGGGTTAATTACTAGCCCCAAACCCCACACTATCTGGCTGCCCATCATCCCAGGCCAGATATCTGTTGAGCAGATTTTCAGCGACCTCGTAAACAAAAAAAAGGGGTTCAAGATATCACCGGTTTTGACTTTGATTGTGATGGATTACGCGTTGGATGAGATCCTTAGTGATAATGCTTCAAAGTTTCGGATTAATTTTATTAAGAAATATGAAGATAATTTAATCTTGGGAGTTCACAAAGATGATGTTAACATAATTTTGGAGTCTTTTAACAATTTTCATCCGAGCATTCAGTTTACCGTGGCAACGGAAACCAATAATAGTTTACCTTTTTTGGATACAACAGTTATATGTAAATCAGTTAATAAAATCCAATTCAATTGGTACGTGAAACCAACATACTCAGGACGTTATTTAAACTTTTACTCAAATCATAATTTGAAACATAAAAAGTTTAGTACATGAAACATAGAGTTACCTAAATTTGTGAAAAGGATTTTTTAAAAGAAATCTTAGAATTTCTTAGAAGTAATTTTATTAATAATGGACCAAAGGTAATTTTCTGGGAAAAGCAGCCGAAATGGTTGGTGATAATTAAATCTCCTTTTATTCGTCCTAAGCTTTCGTTTTATTTTCAAATAAAAGTACTTCTAAGTACTTCTTTTTGTAGCTAACTCTGATGATCGGCTGCTTTTCCCAGAAAATTACCTTTGGTCCTTAACTGTGTACTCATAGTAGTACTCATATCTATTTATTAATAATGTTTGTCCATTAAAATTAATCAACAAATTATCGTTTTCAGCTGCCTCAAATATTAATAACATCGAACAGGTCAGTTTAACAAATCCAACTTTATTAGAACCTGTTATTTATAAAAAGCTTCCTTTTATTGACAAATTGAGTGACTCCTTAAAGAAAACTCTCATAATCATTGAAAACATAAAAATTGTAGACTGTTATAAAAATAAATTAGCTAATCATT
This sequence comes from Onthophagus sagittarius, assembly GCA_036711965.1. Lineage (NCBI taxonomy): Eukaryota > Metazoa > Arthropoda > Insecta > Coleoptera > Scarabaeidae > Onthophagus > Onthophagus sagittarius. Next base: position 14,372,436 of record JASERS010000010.1, on the reverse strand, counting down.
TTACTAAATTGAAAGATAAATATAAATCTAATTTAATCTATGGTGTTTCATGCAATGATTGTGATGATATGATGATTGGTTGCAAAATCGTATTTCTAAACATAAAAGTAATTGCCGGTTAAACAAAACTGTATGTGCATTATCGCAACATGTTCATGACTGTGTCGTTTAAAACACGTTTAACTTCGATGATGTTAAGATTTTAGACACTGAAATTAATTATTATAATAGACTTTTCCTCGCAATGATTTACATAAGCTACACCAAGAACGCAATCTATTTCATAATGGATACACAGAACTTGGGTAATGTTTATGCATACTTGTTTACAAAGAATAGAACTAACCAAGATTTTAATTCAAACCCACACCATGATGATGTTATAGATGGAGTTTCTAATTACTCCACTGATATGATATTCCGAAGTTTGGATTTCAAATAACTTTTGATGCTAATAAGTTAATTAAGATCTTGTAATAGTTTAAACTTGGTAATATTAAATTTCGTTTTAGCTTTGTATTCGTACAAGTTTTTTAAGTCTTTAAAAGTTTTAAAATTTGAATTTTACCGCGTTTAGAAATCTCGTTCGCTCATCGGTTCATTCTTGGTCATAAACAGTGTATATATTTTGAATTGGGTTTGCAGTTTTTAAATGTTTTAATGTGTTCAATGTTTTTTAAATGATGTTTATGACGATTCTTTATGGTTGTTGGCTTCAAATAACAAGTAAGTTTTTAAATTTAAAATATTTCTTCGTGAAATTTGACGATGTTTGATTCGGAATTTTTCCATTTTAGCAATTAAGATGACACAAGCAAGATGACACAAGCAAATGTATGAAATAAAAGTTAAATACAATACCTACAATCCTGATTCAGTCCGCAGTAATGCTCCATATGTTAGGTTCCATCGTATTATATGATTTATGATGGCCATAACTAATACTAGAAGACTTAACTTCAATTTGAATTATCTTAAAATCCTATCGTCATCGTCCAATTCTGATGTAGAAATTATTCCGGAAACGATCCAAAAACAATCAGCACTCCTTCTTTTGCATATATCCGAAATTTCTGAAAAAATGATCAAATTAATAAAGTTGCTACAAACAAAAAGAGATCATAAACAATCACCCAAATTGAAATAAATAAAAATTTTCTATAATAGTTTTGGAAAAACCCATAATAAATAATATTCAACATTGAACTTGACACCTCAACAACACCAAACAGCAATTACAAAGAACACTTACTCAGAATCGATTAACACTAAATATATAAATGCGTGCGTACAGTTCAAAAAGATAATAAAAAAAAATATCATCATTATAAATATAAAAAACATTCATAATGATCCATAAACAAAAAAAATTCTGCTTCGCTTTGAACGTTAAAATCACAAAAGATTTTAATCCAAGGAGATCTCGCCTATTATCGAACATCAAAGTTCAAAAGCGCGTATTTCCCCCAAAAATAGACGCAATAATCTTACCTTACTCGGTGTAAAATAAAAGAGGGAAAAAGAAATAAAACCCGCCGATAAAAACCGGAGGAAACTCGTCGATTTCGTTTAATACCAAACGAAGCTTCGTCAAGAACATGTCTGCCTTTAAAGTTGTTGTTTTCCTTGTTGTTATCGTCACAGTTAATTGTGCAACACTCCGTAAGTTTAAATTAAAAAAGATGATTTTTTTATTAAATTGAATCGATTATTTTTAGCCTCGTACATAAAAACGTGTGCGAGAACTTTAAGTTCGCAAGAATTTTCTAAATGTGCCACCGAAAATGGGAAATCGGCGATTCCCTCCGTCTTAAAAGGTAATGTGATAAGATAAAAATGAGAAGTCACACTTTCTCTTTTTTAACCTATTGACACGTTTATATACTTAATTACTTGTAAATTATATTATTCCCCGATAAGTCTTTCAACAACATTGTGTTAGGTGTTAATTTCGCATTAATGTTAAATAATCAACGTTTATTTTTTATTAAACGACGGAAAAATTCTGCATTATTACCAAATCCATTAACGTTAAAACTAAAACCGGTCTCTAATCGATTTTTTATGCGACTATTTTTCCGCTTTAAATATCGATTGAATATATTTAAAATAAATGCAAAAGAAAATTCTTTTTTTATCTGAAATGTAGGTGATAGAACGTTCAAGGTTCCTCCGATGGTTCCTCTTCGGTTGCCAAAAGTCGAATTACAAGCCGGCCAAGGTCTTAAACTAAAAGCAACGGACATTATAGCATCCGGCCTTGACACAGTCGATCTTAAAGACATAATGTAAGTAAAAGAAGGAGATTTCCTTGCTCTTTTCAAAATTCTTGCATAACATTTTAATTAATTTATAATTAAATATGCAATTAAATCATTTTTAGCGCTGATTTCGCCGGTAAAAAATTCACGGCCAAACTTCATTTCGATTATATCACAATTGTTGGGGATTACGAAGTTGATGGGAGATTGTTGGTGCCTCTAAGAGGACATGGGCCGCTAAATATATCAATTTGTAATGATTAATTTTTTTTTTAATTAATTTTGATAATTATTTTTTAGATGACGTTAATGTTGAATACGGTTTTAATTACGACCTCGTAAAAAAGAACGGAGCTGATTATATAAACTTAAAGAGCGACACGTTAAAATTAAAGAGTCAAAAACAATTTTACAAGTTAGACAACTTATTTGGAAATCCAAGAATTAGCGAGGAAACCAACAAAGTTCTCAACGAAAACGCATCCGAGATATCCAAAGAATTAAACGGGCCTGTATCCGAAATTATTAAAACGTTAGTTACGCAATTGGTGAAGAATTATATGACCGGGGTTACCTTTTCGGAGATTTTCCCTGAGAAATAGGGGGTTTTAAAATAAAGTTGGTTGTGTTGTTGAAAATCGAAATAAATCTTTTGTTCCTTTTTCAATCGTTTTTGGTTATTTTTTTTTGAAAATAAAAGGTAAGGGTGATTTATGAGGACGTTTAAAGTACACACGGCGCTAATTTAGATTTTCAACACTTGCGATAAATGCGAGATCGCGCCGCCTCACTGTGACGCATACATCGACGACGTAATTAGTTCCATCATTTGACATGCACGCTACCTGAACGTAGAACACGCAAACCCAATTCAAATCTCACAGTCCAATGGGGGTGTTCATAATATATGAACAACTCCTTCGTTCAGCTTCAATTTCTAATCGTTTAATAAATATTTTATGTTAAATTTTTTTTTTTAATAAATTATCGTATTCGTTTGAATCTAAGATGCAACCCATTGAGTTAAAATTAGAATTAACACTAGAACTATTGACAGAAAATATCACAAGAAGAAATGTTTGAAATTGGTGGATAGTATACATTCCAGTTTTGCTTGTGATTCAGTATATTATATATTTATGAACTAAAAGTAGAAGGTGGTTGTAGAATCTAAATATCCTGAAGAGTTCAAAGAAATGGCAGAACATTGCGTAGAGAAATTGGAAAGACACTTGAATAAAATGGGTCTTCAATTGGCTCCTCAAAAAACGGAAGTAGTAATACTTGAAGGTAGGCGCAAGATGACGAACGTAACAATAAATGTGCAAGATGTGGAGATTAATAGTACAAGGTTTGTGAAGTATCTGGGAGTACACTTGGGTAAAGATTTGCTCATGATAACGCACCTCAATAAAACCCAAAAAGTTGGAGAAAGTTGGACAAGAAAAAACAAGACTGCTCGCGAAGGTGATCGAATCGGTGAAACAAATTACAAGAAGTACAACAAATTGCTACGAACTATCGAAAGAAAGGCTGCAATTCAAGTGACATCCGCGTATAGAACAGTCTCCACAGACGCAGTAGGAATTTTAGCTGGTATCCCCCCTTATAAGTTGCTAGTGTGGGAAAGTGCTCAAAAGATGGGATAACTATCAAGTATGGGCAAAAAACTTTTTTAAGAGTGTCGAAAAATGGCAGAAACAAAGCCCAACTATAAATTATCACGCGATACAAGCTATCTTGAGACATGGTGTCTATGGAACGTACTTAAATAATACACAAAAGGAAACAACAAATGTTTGCTGATACGGATGCAACCCACGTTACGTAGGATACCCAGAAACACACCATCTTTGATTGCGCAAAGTTTGAACAAGCAAGAAGATAGACAGAAATAAAAATTGGAAACAATATAAACATGGATAATATCCATGGCTTGTTATTGGAGACTGAAGTAAAGGAAGAAATAATAATCCTTTTGACAAGAATAATGAGAGAGAAGGAAGCCGAAGAGAGAAGGAGGGAGGGAGACAGAACGAGTGAGAGTAATAAGACGGGCCTTATGCTTCCTCTTTTAGGTTTACATAACGAAGGACTGCCAACAGTACTTAGCAGGTGAGGAGGACGAGCAGATCATGGATCAGGCCGAGATATCAAAAACAGAGAAGGTGCAGCCGCCCCTTTCCTCAGGTATGAAAAAAATGGTAAAAATATTTTAAAAAAATAAAGGAATGTTTTGATGTCGAGATGCGTCGCGAGAAAGAAGAAGTTGGAATCGATAATGAGGAAGATTGTGGAAAGGGCGACTATAGAAATACAAAAAAAAAGAAAGAAGAAAGAAAGAAAAATTTTCAACGTCCTTCGCAGACTGTCTGAAGAAATCCGCGAACAATACCAATCAGTCAAGATCCTTAGATGCGAGAAAAAGAAGGGGAGTTTTTAGTGCGCTAGTTCTGTCCAACAACACCGAGTTGCACACTCCCATGTTTGAATCAGTTTCGTGACGCCATATCCAAAGCGGGGCTTAATCATAAAGATTTTCTCCTCCTCTCTCCCAAAAATAAAACAGAACCCAACCAAACTCAATCTAGTTCTAATTCTACGTCTAGTCTAGCTTCAACGCTAGTGTTAATTCTAGTTGTAGTTGTTATTCCCAAAATGAATGTACAATAGTTCACCAGAGTATTATGATCGAAAATAGACAATAAAGTCAAATTTCTCCATTATTAAGATATTATAACCCAGGCAGCTGTCCCAGGACCGTCCTTAGGGAGGTGCGAGTGGAGGACCTTTTCACAATAAAATGTTCTTAGTATAATGCGTTGGTGGTGCAAACAAAGACAAACAAACGAGCAAAAAATGTCACGTACCATTATGCAAATTAGGCAGCGCGATTAGAAAGAAAAATGGAATTCAGTAACTAGAATATTTCTGAAAAAGTCAAACGTGATAAGCTTTTGGAGTCGCAAACCGGTGCATTGCTAAAGTTTGAAACCGAGAGGTGAAGAAGTTGACGACTATGACGTAAGTCAAACTTATGATGAGGTGAGTAACGAAATAGCTCCTACTAGTACAAGTAGTATTCATGGTCAAAGAACAAATTCTGGCATTAAAGAATCAGTGTTGATGCTACTCCTGCTCCTGTTAAAACTATTTCCAGTTCTTGAACAACAGAATCATGTAACCCTCTCTAAAAGCAGTCAGATGCTTATGAACCTGGTCTATCGTCAAATCTACTAACTCAGTCTCAATTTGATGAAATAATAGAAAAGGGTCCATTACAAGTAAAAAAATTATTTTCCGAAAAATGAAAGCATTTCGTTACCAGATTAAGGAAGTACACGATGCTTTAGATGAAGCAGTAGAAACGATTGATGACTCTAAAGCGAAAAGTGAAGCACTATCCCTTGTCAATGAAATAAGGAGCTATGAGTTTTTAGTAGAATTAGGTATAATAGTGGAAGCAAAAAATGCAGAATGAAAAATACACTTAAGCATGGCATCGCAGTTGCTTCAAGGACTGATACAGTTTTTTGAGCAATTTAAAAATGAAGATTTTGTTGCAGCAATAATGGTTGCAAGAGAAATGAGCAAACTTTTGGAAGTTTCAATCACTCAAGCAAAGAAAGAAACGAAAAATGTTTGATTACGAAGGAGAAGATGAGCATGTTTTATAATCTGAATCAAATTTGCAAAATTTAAGTATTTTTATTTTATTGTAGATTGTATATTACAGTCCCTTTCAAGAAGATTTCAACAAATTGCCAGTTACAACAGTATGTTTGGATTCTTGTACAGTGTAAAAGAATTAAAATCAATTCAACAATGTTAATTATTGGAAAAGTACAAAGCCCTAGACTTGCTAGTGTGGAAAAGGGCTCAAAAGATGGGATAACTATCAAGTATGGGCAAAAAACTTTTTTAAGAGTGTTGAAAAATGGCAGAAACAAAGCCCAACTATAAATTATGACGCGATACAAGCTATCTTGGGACATGGTGTCTATGGAACGTACCTAAATAATACACAAAATGAAACAACAAAAGTTTGCTGGTACGGATGCAACCCACGTTACGTAAGATACCCAGAAACACACCATCTTTGATTACGCAAAGTTTGAACAAGCAAGAAGATAGACAGAAATAAAAATTGGAAAGAATATAAACATGGATAATATCCATGGCTTGTTGTTGGAGACTGAAGTAAAGGAAGAAATAATAATCCTTTTGACAAGAATAATGAGAGAGAAGGAAGCCGAAGAGAGAAGGAGGGAGGGAGACAGAACGAGTGAGAGTAATAAGATGGGCCTTACGCTTCCTCTTTTAGGTTTACATAACGAAGGACCGCCAACAGTACTTAGCAGATGAGGAGGGAAGAGCAGATCATGGATCAGGCCGAGAGATCAAGAACAGAGAAGGTGCAGTCGTCCCTTTCCTCAGGTATGAAAAAAATGGTAAAAATATTTTAAAAAAATAAAGGAATGTTTTGATGTCGAGATGCGTCGCGAGAAAGAAGAAGTTGGAATCGATAATGAGGAAGGTTGTGGAAAGGGCGACTATAGAAATACAAAAAAAAAAGAAAGAAGAAAGAAAGAAAAATTTTCAACGTCCTTCGCAGACTGTCTGAAGAAATCCGCGAACAATACCAATCAGTCAAGATCCTTAGATGCGAGAAAAAGAAGGGGAGTTTTTAGTGCGCTAGTTCTGTCCAACAACACCGAATTGCACACTTCCATGTTTGAATCAGTTTCGTGGCGCCATATCCAAAGCGGGGCTTAATCATAAAGATTTTCTCCTCCTCTCTCCCAAAAATAAAACAGAACCCAACCAAACCCAATCTAGTTCTAATTCTACGTCTAGTCTAGCTTCAACGCTAGTGTTAATTCTAGTTGTAGTTGTTATTCAATATTAGATTGCATACAGATGTCCCAAAATGAATGTACAATACTTCACCAGAGTATTATGATCGAAAATAGACAATAAAGTCCCAGGACCGTCCTTAGGGAGGAGCGAGTGGAGGACCTTTTCACAATAAAATGTTCTTAGTATAATGCGTTGGTGATGCAAACAAAGACAAACAAACGAGCAAAAAATGTCACGTACCATTATGCAAATTAAGCAGCGCGATTAGAAAGAAAAATGGAATTCAGTAAGTAGAATATTTCTGAAAAAGTCAAACGTGATAAGCTTTTGGAGTCGCAAACCGGTGCATTGCTACAGTTTGAAACCGAGAGGTGAAGAAGTTGACGACTATGACGTAAGTCAAACTTATGATGAGACGAGTAACGAAATAGCTCCTACTGGTACAAGTAGTATTCATGGTCAAAGAACAAATTCTGGCATTAAAGAATCAGTGTTGATGCTACTCTTGCTCCTGTTAAAACTATTTCCAGTTCTTGAACAACAGAATCATGTAACCCTCTCTAAAAGCAGTCAGATGAACCTGGTCTATCGTCAAATTTACTAACTCAATCTCAATTTGATGAAATAGTAGAAAAGGGTCCATTACAAGTAAAAAAAAATTATTTTCCGAAAAATGCAGAAAAAAAAACTTTTTTCTGCCAATTTTTACAAACGAACTATAACAATGGAGAGTTTAACAAGTGCACAGACGTTGGCTAGTTTACAACAAAAGTTCTTATAAAGCAATTTGTTTTTGGTACAAATTGTATGGAAATGACACTTGATCTCAATTTGCTAACGATGGGTATAGTGATTGGGCACACTTGAGCAAAGCTCTTGATAATCACGAAAAATGAGCAATTAATGTCAGAATGTAATTGGCAAACAAAGAAAAGAAACATTGGTTTGAAGTTCTTATAAGAATTCTTATTGGCATTAAATATTTAGCACAGCATAATATTGCTTTCAAGGGATCGAACTCTAAACTGTATGAGTCAAATAATGGCAATTTTTTAGGACTTATTAAAATGATGGCTACTTTTGATCCAATCATGCAAAAGCATTTGATGCGAATCAGATCGTCTGAGATTCTAGGAGCAAATATTCCAAATGAGTTGATCTGGAAAAGTGAAAGGGAAAATTGTTTCAAACATTAAAGCAGCTAAGTATTTTTCTGTACAACTAGACTACATTCTCGATCTCAGCAACCAAAAGCAGTCATCTTTGGTAATACATTTTGTTAAGACTGAAAACAAAGAGAAAAAGCATTTTCTCGAATTCTTAGACGTTAAGTCTTTGCTTAGAGATTAAAGACCGCAGAGGCCAAGGAATTCAGTTTGAAACTCTTGATTTGTGATGCCGGGAAATGTTTACCTAAGTCTATAACTTTTTTCGGAATTGTTCAAATTTATGTTGTTTTTTCAGCATCAACGAAGCGGTGGGACATTTAAAAAAACATATTCCTATTCCCACCGTTAAAAAGTCATGTGATACTAAATGTGAAAGTAAAATTGAAAGTGTAAAAGCATTTCGTTACCAGATTAAGGAAGTACACGATGCTTTAGATGAAGCAGTAGAAACGATTGATGACTCTAAAGCGAAAAGTGAAGCACTATCCCTTGTCAATGAAATAAGGAGCTATGAGTTTTTAGTAGAATTAGGTATAATAGTGGAAGCAAAAAATGCAGAATGAAAAATACACTTAAGCATGGCATCGCAGTTGCTTCAAGGACTGATACAGTTTTTTGAGCAATTTAAAAATGAAGATTTTGTTGCAGCAATAATGGTTGCAAGAGAAATGAGCAAACTTTTGGAAGTTTCAATCACTCAAGCAAAGAAAGAAACGAAAAATGTTTGATTACGAAGGAGAAGATGAGCATGTTTTAGAATCTGAATCAAATTTGCAAAGTTGAGTATTTTTATTTTATTGTAGATTGTATATTACAGTCCCTTTCAAGAAGATTTCAACAAATTGCCAGTTACAACAGTAAGTTTGGATTCTTGTACAGTGTAAAAGAATTTAAATCAATTCAACAAGGTTAATTATTGGAAAAGTACAAAGCCCTAGAAATCTCTTTAAGTTTTGAAGGGCAAAAGGATATTTGTGTTTATAGAAGTAAAAGTTCTTCGTGGCCTACTTCCCACTGAAATTGAAACAGCTGCTGGTGTGTTAAAATTTATGAACAGAGTACAAAATCCATATCCCAACATGTTCATTGCCTACAGAATTTTACTTACTATTTCAGTGACTTTTGCTAACGCAGAAATTACTTGTTCTCGGCTAAAGTTATTAAAGACTTACCTAAGATCATCAATAAGCCAAGAAAGATTAATGTCTTTGGCAACATTATCGATAGAAGCAGATACCATGGCCAAAATCAATTTTGAAGAAATTATTAACGACTTCGCTGGATTAGAAGCAAGAAAAAATAAGTTTAAGTAGTGCAAGAATATTATTTTTAAAGCAATACTTTCCACCGGATTTAAATTTGTTTCAGTTTAGTATTAATAAGAATAAAAAAATTAATGATAAAATATTTAACTTTTTTAACTAAGATAAGGCACATAACAATGTTTATTTTTTAATGGTGGTGATATCGTGGTGGAGGTGGGAAAGAACGATGTTGGTAGCTGGGTTATGAAAAAGAAGAGTCGAAAGATATTTACCTACATAAAGGCCCTGCAAAACTATTTTGGTTTCGCATTTGCTAAAGAAAGGCCCAAGTTATTTTAACATCTATTTTTAATCATAATTCATCAACGACGTCTTATATCCAATAATATACGTTAAAATTGACGTCACTGTTAAAACCATTTTGAGACGGTTGAGAAGTGCCGTAATTTAGAAATTCAAAATGACGTCAAATTTTATACCACATTATTTATAAAAGCCGTTTTTGTATTACACTGTTTTGTAAATTTTTGTATGTCCTGAGGTGTTTTTGTAAAAACTTGTATTGGTCCATTATGTTTAAAGAATGTTATGGATTGAATTGAGTTGAGCTCCAACTTCATTCTATCTGTCATATTTAATGGTATAAAGTTGGAGTTCAAGCCAACCTAACCAAACCCAATCCAACTTACGTACGCCACAAGCAGATATCACATCCTCTTCTATCACTCGCATTTTTTAGCCTTCCCTTTTCGTCCTTCTTCTTCTGCTCCCTTCCCCTCGATGTGCCTTTGTCTAACCTTTCACCTCACCGCGAAAAAGATGTAAAAAAGGAGAATCTCTCAGTGCATTGAAATAAAATGTTACCCTAACGTAACTGGGATGAAGGAAAGGGAAATATTTCTTTCTTCTCAATGCACCTTCCTCTTCGATTCCATTTAACCCACATTCACTTTTTAGCTTGAAGCGGAATCCATAAAAAAAATTCTCAGTGCTCTGGAATATGACGTTATCATAACGTACCTGGAACAAGGGAAAGCAAAATCCCATCTAGCTCTTTTTTTTTATTTTTCTCATTCTCGTTCGATTCTTACCAATGTACCTTCCTCTTCTCTTCTATCTGACAGTGAGTAGCACTTAACCAAACCAAGCGCAACCAACCTAATCTAACCCATAATATTCCTCACATTAAATAATATGTATTATCCGTGCCAGATGTCAAGGCCCCTCACTTTAGAGATCGATATCTTTGAAATCGCTCGATGAAAAAAATTGCGGTGAAGTTTATTGTAATCGGTAAACATTTCTGTGTATCCCAGCTTAATTTGGAAATATTCGGAGCTGCGGTTTTCTTTTATTGTGAGTTAATTAAAAAAAGTACCCGATTTTTGATATTCTCAAAAAATATTTGACGAAAAATTTTCAAATTTGAACTGATGGTAACCCAATGTGTTCTTAATGCAGGCATTTTATAAAAATGTGTATAATAATGTTGTATGTCGGATTTCCTTACCAGTTCTTCAAAATAAAGGCTCCCTAATTTTTTAAGAGCGATTTAATGGGAATACAAGTTAAAGAGAAACAGAAATAACACTCCGAGGAGAGGTGCTCATGAGGGAGACCTCATTTTGAAAAAGTGATTACGGAATCCGACAAACGACATTCTTTAACATATTTTGGTAAAAATCGCATTGAAATCCATCCACTCGCATCTTACTAAACCGCGATTTTCCACGAAATTTTATGGAATATCGTTAAAATAAAATATGCCCCACATTAAGAACACATTGGGTTACCATCAATTCAAATTTGAAATGTTTTCGTCAAATAGGTTTTGAGATAAAAATCGCAAATTAGAAAAAGTTGTCGGCACTCTCAAAAATTAGGTACTTTTTTCAATTAACTCGCGATAGAAGAAAACCCATACTGAACTGTTCTGTGATACAAAGAAATGTTCATTGGTTACAATAAACTTTATCGCAATTTTTTTCATCGAGCGATTTCGAAGATATCGCTCTTTAAAGTGAGGGCCCTTGACTTCTGGCACGGATAATAGTTGCAGCTTAACCCAACTACACCCAACCCAATCTAACGAATTTTTTTAAATTTTTTCGAAAATATACCACGATTTTTTTTCTATATTTGGATTGGGTTGAGCGCCAACTTGGGATGGTATGAAAGTTTTCTACGATGGTTTATTTCAATATGAGAGATTTGATTTTTTCTTTTACGGTTGAATTTTATTGATTTTGTCTATGGCAGGGTTGGGTTGAGCTCCAACTCCATACCATTCATTATGAGGGTTGTTCTATCGTTGGGTTGGGTTGAGCACCAACTGCATACCATTCAATATGAGGCATGATATGAAGTTGAAACTCAACCCAACCCAAGCATAAAAAAAATCAATCCGAAAATAACAAATTTTCTAAGTTCATTATGAGGGTTGTTCTATCGTTGGGTTGGGTTGAGCACCAACTGCATACCATTCAAGATGAGGCATGATATGAAGTTGAAACTCAACCCAACCCAAGCATAAAAAAAATCAATCCGAAAATAACAAAGTTCAATATAACATGAGAGATTATATCAAATTGGGTTGGGTTGAGCTCCAACTTCAACCCATTTAATACAAGGCATGGTATGAAGATGAGGCTCAACCCAACCCAATCATAGAAAAACAAAATCAACCCCAAAATAACATCTAAGCTCAAACCATGCCTCATATTTCAACTTCATCTCATGTCTCATATTGAATGATACGAAGTTGGAATTCAACTCAACCCAAATTGATATCTTGATATCAGACTCATTTCCAAAAATGACACAGTTCTACATTTCATAGCAATTCCGTGCGTTAAACCCATTAAAAATTCACATTAACATAACATTCTTTAACATATTTTGGTAAAAATCGCATTGAAATCCATCCAGTCGCATCTTACTAAACCGCGATTTTCCACGAAATTTTATGGAATATCGTTAAAACAAAATATGCCCCACATTAAGAACACATTGGGTCACCAATTCAAATTTGAAATGTTTTCGGCAAATAGTTTTTGAGAAAAAAAATGGCAAAATAGACAAAGTTCACTCTCAAAAATCGGGTACTTTTTCAATTAACTCGCGATAGAGAAAAACCGTAGATTCGAAAATTTTCAAATTAACCTATGATGCACAGAAATGTTCATTGGTTACAATAAACTTTATCGCAATTTTTTTCATTGAGCGATTTCGAAGATATCGATCTCTAAAGTGAGGGTCCTTGACTTTTGGCACGGATAATAGTTGCAGCTTAACCCAACTACACCCAACCCAATCTAACGAATTTTTTTAATTTTTTCGGAAATATCCCACGATCTTTTTTTCTTTAGTTGGATTGGGTTGAGCTCCAACTTCATACCATTCAACATGAGGGATGGTATGAAAGTGTTCTTCAATGCTTTAATTCAATATGAGAGATTTGATCTTCTTCTTTTACGGTTGAATTTTATTGATTTTGTCTATGGCAGGGTTGGGTTGAGCTCCAACTCCATACCATTCATTATGAGGGTTGTTCTATGGTTGGGTTGGGTTGAGCACCAACTTCAAACGATTCAATATGAAGTATGATATGAAGTTGAAACTCAACCCAACCCAAGCATAAAAAAAATCTCAACCCGAAAATAACAAATTTTCTATGTTCAATATAACATGAGAGATTATATCAAATTGGGTTAGGTTGAGCTCCAACTTCAATCCATTTAATACAAGGGATGGTATGAAGATGAGGCTCAACCCAACCCAATCATAGAAAAACAAAATCAACCCCAAAATAACATCTAAGCTCAAACCATGCCTCATATTTCAACTTCATCTCATGTCTCATATTGAATGATACGAAGTTGGAACTCAGCTCAACCCAAATTGATACCTTGATATCAGACTCATTTCTTTCCAAAAATGACGCAGTTCTACGTTTCATAGCAATTCCGTGCGTTAAACCCATTAAAAATTCACATTAACATAACATTCTTTAACATATTTTGGTAAAAATCGCATTGAAATCCATCCAGTCGCATCTTACTAAACCGCGATTTTCCACGAAATTTTATGGAATATCGTTAAAGTAAAATATGCTCCACATTAAAAACACATTGGGTTGCCACCTATTCAAATTTGAAATGTTTTCGTCAAATAGTTTTTGAGAAAAAAAAATGGCAAAGTAGACAAAGTTCACTCTCAAAAATCGGGTACTTTTTCAATTAACTCGCGATAGAAGAAAAACCGTAGATTCGAAAATTTTCAAATTAACCTATGATGCACAGAAATGTTCATTGGTTACAATAAACTTTATCGCAATTTTTTTCATTGAGCGATTTCGAAGATATCGATCTCTAAAGTGAGGGTCCTTGACTTTTGGCACGGATAATAGTTGCAGCTTAACCCAACTACACCCAACCCAATCTAACGAATTTTTTTAATTTTTTCGGAAATATCCCACGATCTTTTTTTCTTTAGTTGGATTGGGTTGAGCTCCAACTTCATACCATTCAACATGAGGGATGGTATGAAAGTGTTCTTCAATGCTTTAATTCAATATGAGAGATTTGATCTTCTTCTTTTACGGTTGAATTTTATTGATTTTGTCTATGGCAGGGTTGGGTTGAGCTTCAACTCCATACCATTCATTGTGAGGGTTGTTCTATGGTTGGGTTGGGTTGAACACCAATTTCATACCATTCAATATGAGGCATGATATGAAGTTGAAACTCAACCCAACCCAAGCATACAAAAAATCAACCCGAAAATAACAAATTTTCTAAGTTCAATATAACATGAGAGATTATATCAAATTGGGTTGGCTTGAACTCCAACTTCAACCCATTTAATATAAGGGATGGTATGAAGATGAGGCTCAACCCAACCCAATCATAGAAAAACAAAATCAACCCCAAAATAACATCTAAGCTCAAACCATGCCTCATATTTCAACTTCATCTCATGTCTCATATTGAATGATACGAAGTTGGAACTCAGCTCAACCCAAATTGATACCTTGATATCAGACTCATTTCTTTCCAAAAATGACGCAGTTCTACGTTTCATAGCAATTCCGTGCGTTAAACCCATTAAAAATTCACATTAACATAACATTCTTTAACATATTTTGGTAAAAATCGCATTGAAATCCATCCAGTCGCATCTTACTAAACCGCGATTTTCCACGAAATTTTATGGAATATCGTTAAAGTAAAATATGCTCCACATTAAAAACACATTGGGTTGCCACCTATTCAAATTTGAAATGTTTTCGTCAAATAGTTTTTGAGAAAAAAAAATGGCAAAGTAGACAAAGTTCACTCTCAAAAATCGGGTACTTTTTCAATTAACTCGCGATAGAAGAAAAACCGTAGATTCGAAAATTTTCAAATTAACCTATGATGCACAGAAATGTTCATTGGTTACAATAAACTTTATCGCAATTTTTTTCATCGAGTGATTTCGAAGATATCGATCTCTAAAGTGAGGGCCCTTGACTTCTGGCACGGATATTAGTTGCAGCTTAACCCAACTACACCCAACCCAATCTAACGAACTTTTTTAATTTTTTCGGAAATATCCCACGATTTTTTTTTCTTTAGTTGGATTGGGTTGAGCTCCAACTTCATATCATTCAATATGAGGGATGGTGTGAAAGTTTTCTTCAATGCTTTAATTCAATATGAGAGATTTGATCTTCTTTTATGGTTGAATTTTATTGATTTTGTCTATGGCAGGGTTGGGTTGAGCTCCAACTCCATACCATTCATTATGAGGGTTGTTCTATCGTTGGGTTGGGTTGAGCACCAATTTCATACCATTCAATATGAGGCATGATATGAAGTTGAAACTCAACCCAACCCAAGCATAAAAAAATCAATCCGAAAATAACAAATTTTCTAGGTTCAATATAACATGAGAGATTATATCAAATTGGGTTGGGTTGAGCTCCAACTTCAACCCATTTAATATAAGGGATGGTATGAAGATGAGGCTCAACCCAACCCAATCATAGAAGAACAAAATCAACCCCAAAATAACATCTAAGCTCAAACCCTGCCTCATATTTCAACTTCATCTCATGTCTCATATTGAATGATACGAAGTTGGAACTCAACTCAACCCAAATTGATACCTTGATATCAGACTCATTTCTTTCTAAAAATGACGCAGTTCTACGTTTCATAGCAATTCCGTGCGTTAAACACATTAAAAATTCACATTAACATGACATTCTTTAACATATTTTGGTAAAAATCGCATTGAAATCCATCCAGCCGCATCTTACTAAACCGCGATTTTCCACAAAATTTTATGGAATATCGTTAAAATAAAATATGCCCCACATTAAAAACACATTGGGTTACCACCTATTCAAATTTGAAATGTTTTCGTCAAATAGTTTTTGAGAAAAAAATGGCAAAGTAGACAAAGTTCACTCTCAAAAATCGGGTACTTTTTCAATTAACTCGCGATAGAAGAAAAACCGTAGATTCAAAAATTTCAAATTAACCTATGATGCACAGAAATGTTCATTGGTTACAATAAACTTTATCGCAATTTTTTTCATCGAGCGATTTCGAAGATATCGATCTCTAAAGTGAGGGTCCTTGACTTCTGGCACGGATAATAGTTGCAGCTTAACCCAACTACACCCAACCCAATCTAACGAACTTTTTTAATTTTTTCGGAAATATCCCACGATTTTTTTTTCTTTAGTTGGATTGGGTTGAGCTCCAACTTCATATCATTCAATATGAGGGATGGTATGAAAGTTTTCTTCAATGCTTTCATTCAATATGAGAGATTTGATCTTCTTTTTTTACGGTTGAATTTTATTGATTTTGTCTATGGCAGGGTTGGGTTGAGCTTCAACTCCATACCATTCATTGTGAGGGTTGTTCTATGGTTGGGTTGGGTTGAACACCAATTTCATACCATTCAATATGAGGCATGATATGAAGTTGAAACTCAACCCAACCCAAGCATACAAAAAATCAACCCGAAAATAACAAATTTTCTAAGTTCAATATAACATGAGAGATTATATCAAATTGGGTTGGCTTGAACTCCAACTTCAACCCATTTAATATAAGGGATGGTATGAAGATGAGGCTCAACCCAACCCAATCATAGAAAAACAAAATCAACCCCAAAATAACATCTAAGCTCAAACCATGCCTCATATTTCAACTTCATCTCATGTCTCATATTGAATGATACGAAGTTGGAATTCAACTCAACCCAAATTGATATCTTGATATCAGACTCATTTCTTTCCAAAAATGACACAGTTCTACATTTCATAGCAATTCCGTGCGTTAAACCCATTAAAAATTCACATTAACATAACATTCTTTAACATATTTTGGTAAAAATCGCATTGAAATCCATCCAGTCGCATCTTACTAAACCGCGATTTTCCACGAAATTTTATGGAATATCGTTAAAACAAAATATGCCCCACATTAAGAACACATTGGGTCACCAATTCAAATTTGAAATGTTTTCGGCAAATAGTTTTTGAGAAAAAAAATGGCAAAGTAGACAAAGTTCACTCTCAAAAATCGGGTACTTTTTCAATTAACTCGCGATAGAAAAAAACCGTAGATTCGAAAATTTTCAAATTAACCTATGATGCACAGAAATGTTCATTGGTTACAATAAACTTTATCGCAATTTTTTTCATTGAGCGATTTCGAAGATATCGATCTCTAAAGTGAGGGTCCTTGACTTTTGGCACGGATAATAGTTGCAGCTTAACCCAACTACACCCAACCCAATCTAACGAATTTTTTTAATTTTTTCGGAAATATCCCACGATCTTTTTTTCTTTAGTTGGATTGGGTTGAGCTCCAACTTCATACCATTCAACATGAGGGATGGTATGAAAGTGTTCTTCAATGCTTTAATTCAATATGAGAGATTTGATCTTCTTCTTTTACGGTTGAATTTTATTGATTTTGTCTATGGCAGGGTTGGGTTGAGCTCCAACTCCATACCATTCATTATGAGGGTTGTTCTATGGTTGGGTTGGGTTGAGCACCAACTTCAAACGATTCAATATGAAGTATGATATGAAGTTGAAACTCAACCCAACCCAAGCATAAAAAAAATCTCAACCCGAAAATAACAAATTTTCTATGTTCAATATAACATGAGAGATTATATCAAATTGGGTTAGGTTGAGCTCCAACTTCAATCCATTTAATACAAGGGATGGTATGAAGATGAGGCTCAACCCAACCCAATCATAGAAAAACAAAATCAACCCCAAAATAACATCTAAGCTCAAACCATGCCTCATATTTCAACTTCATCTCATGTCTCATATTGAATGATACGAAGTTGGAACTCAGCTCAACCCAAATTGATACCTTGATATCAGACTCATTTCTTTCCAAAAATGACGCAGTTCTACGTTTCATAGCAATTCCGTGCGTTAAACCCATTAAAAATTCACATTAACATAACATTCTTTAACATATTTTGGTAAAAATCGCATTGAAATCCATCCAGTCGCATCTTACTAAACCGCGATTTTCCACGAAATTTTATGGAATATCGTTAAAACAAAATATGCCCCACATTAAGAACACATTGGGTCACCAATTCAAATTTGAAATGTTTTCGGCAAATAGTTTTTGAGAAAAAAAATGGCAAAGTAGACAAAGTTCACTCTCAAAAATCGGGTACTTTTTCAATTAACTCGCGATAGAAAAAAACCGTAGATTCGAAAATTTTCAAATTAACCTATGATGCACAGAAATGTTCATTGGTTACAATAAACTTTATCGCAATTTTTTTCATTGAGCGATTTCGAAGATATCGATCTCTAAAGTGAGGGTCCTTGACTTTTGGCACGGATAATAGTTGCAGCTTAACCCAACTACACCCAACCCAATCTAACGAATTTTTTTAATTTTTTCGGAAATATCCCACGATCTTTTTTTCTTTAGTTGGATTGGGTTGAGCTCCAACTTCATACCATTCAACATGAGGGATGGTATGAAAGTGTTCTTCAATGCTTTAATTCAATATGAGAGATTTGATCTTCTTCTTTTACGGTTGAATTTTATTGATTTTGTCTATGGCAGGGTTGGGTTGAGCTCCAACTCCATACCATTCATTATGAGGGTTGTTCTATGGTTGGGTTGGGTTGAGCACCAACTTCAAACGATTCAATATGAAGTATGATATGAAGTTGAAACTCAACCCAACCCAAGCATAAAAAAAATCTCAACCCGAAAATAACAAATTTTCTATGTTCAATATAACATGAGAGATTATATCAAATTGGGTTAGGTTGAGCTCCAACTTCAATCCATTTAATACAAGGGATGGTATGAAGATGAGGCTCAACCCAACCCAATCATAGAAAAACAAAATCAACCCCAAAATAACATCTAAGCTCAAACCATGCCTCATATTTCAACTTCATCTCATGTCTCATATTGAATGATACGAAGTTGGAACTCAGCTCAACCCAAATTGATACCTTGATATCAGACTCATTTCTTTCCAAAAATGACGCAGTTCTACGTTTCATAGCAATTCCGTGCGTTAAACCCATTAAAAATTCACATTAACATAACATTCTTTAACATATTTTGGTAAAAATCGCATTGAAATCCATCCAGTCGCATCTTACTAAACCGCGATTTTCCACGAAATTTTATGGAATATCGTTAAAACAAAATATGCCCCACATTAAGAACACATTGGGTCACCAATTCAAATTTGAAATGTTTTCGGCAAATAGTTTTTGAGAAAAAAAATGGCAAAGTAGACAAAGTTCACTCTCAAAAATCGGGTACTTTTTCAATTAACTCGCGATAGAAAAAAACCGTAGATTCGAAAATTTTCAAATTAACCTATGATGCACAGAAATGTTCATTGGTTACAATAAACTTTATCGCAATTTTTTTCATTGAGCGATTTCGAAGATATCGATCTCTAAAGTGAGGGTCCTTGACTTTTGGCACGGATAATAGTTGCAGCTTAACCCAACTACACCCAACCCAATCTAACGAATTTTTTTAATTTTTTCGGAAATATCCCACGATCTTTTTTTCTTTAGTTGGATTGGGTTGAGCTCCAACTTCATACCATTCAACATGAGGGATGGTATGAAAGTGTTCTTCAATGCTTTAATTCAATATGAGAGATTTGATCTTCTTCTTTTACGGTTGAATTTTATTGATTTTGTCTATGGCAGGGTTGGGTTGAGCTCCAACTCCATACCATTCATTATGAGGGTTGTTCTATGGTTGGGTTGGGTTGAGCACCAACTTCAAACGATTCAATATGAAGTATGATATGAAGTTGAAACTCAACCCAACCCAAGCATAAAAAAAATCTCAACCCGAAAATAACAAATTTTCTATGTTCAATATAACATGAGAGATTATATCAAATTGGGTTAGGTTGAGCTCCAACTTCAATCCATTTAATACAAGGGATGGTATGAAGATGAGGCTCAACCCAACCCAATCATAGAAAAACAAAATCAACCCCAAAATAACATCTAAGCTCAAACCATGCCTCATATTTCAACTTCATCTCATGTCTCATATTGAATGATACGAAGTTGGAACTCAGCTCAACCCAAATTGATACCTTGATATCAGACTCATTTCTTTCCAAAAATGACGCAGTTCTACGTTTCATAGCAATTCCGTGCGTTAAACACATTAAAAATTCACATTAACATGACATTCTTTAACATATTTTGGTAAAAATCGCATTGAAATCCATCCAGCCGCATCTTACTAAACCGCGATTTTCCACAAAATTTTATGGAATATCGTTAAAATAAAATATGCTCCACATTAAAAACACATTGGGTTACCACCTATTCAAATTTGAAATGATTTCGTCAAACAGTTTTTGAGAAAAAAAATGGCAAAGTAGACAAAGTTCACTCTCAAAAATCGGGTACTTTTTCAATTAACTCGCGATAGAAGAAAAACCGTAGATTCAAAAATTTTCAAATTAAACTATGATGCACAGAAATGTTCATTGGTTACAATAAACTTTATCGTAATTTTTTTCATCGAGCGATCTCGAAGATATCGATTTCTAAAGTGAGGGCCCTTGACTTCTGGCACGGATAATAGTTGCAGCTTAACCCAACTACACCCAACCCAATCTAACGAACTTTTTTAATTTTTTCGGAAATATCCCACGATTTTTTTTTTCTTTAGTTGGATTGGGTTGAGCTCCAACTTCATACCATTCAACATGAGGGATGGTATGAAAGTTTTCTTCAATGCTTTAATTCAATATGAGAGATTTGATCTTCTTCTTTTGCGGTTGAATTTTATTGATTTTGTCTATCGCAGGGTTGGGTTGAGCTCCAACTCCATACCATTCATTGTGAGGGTTGTTCTATGGTTGGGTTGGGTTGAGCACCACCTTCATACCATTCAATATGAGGCATGATATGAAGTTGAAACTCAACCCAACCCAAGCATAAAAAAAATCAACCCGAAAATAACAAATTTTCTAAGTTCAATATAACATGAGAGATTATATCAAATTGGGTTGGGTTGAGCTCCAACTTCAACCCATTTAATATAAGGGATGGTATGAAGATGAGGCTCAACCCAACCCAATCATAGAAAAACAAAATCAACCCCAAAATAACATCTAAGCTCAAACCATGCCTCATATTTCAACTTCATCTCATGTCTCATATTGAATGATACGAAGTTGGAGCTCAACTCAACCCTTGATACCATGATATCAGTCTCATTTCTTTCAATTTCTTTCCAAAAACGACACAGTTTTAGGTTTCATCGCAATTCCGTACATTAAACCCATTAAAAACCGAAAAAGAAAATCCTTTAATCTAAATTTATACTTTAACTTAACCAAACCCAATTCATATTTAAGTTTGGTTTAATAACGATAAATCTAATTAACCTAAATAATTTCATAAAAATCAAACCTTTGATTATTTGGATATTTCAAACCATTTTAATTTCATCAACGATTCTATTTCCAAGATTCTTCCACGATGTAGTTAATTTATCGCAGAAAAGATCTTTGTAGAACAAAGCTAGAACTGCAAATATTGACTCTCCTGTTATAATCGTTAATTGTTCCTCAATTCAACTCCTCCTTAGACTCCACGTTGTTTAATAACCAATAATAAAGATCTTGAAAAATCATAAATTTTAACCCGCATTTCCGGATTCTAGGAAAAATAAAAAATATTAATAATATTAAATTTATATTATTAACAAAATTTGTTAACAAAACATCTTAAACGGCTCTTTTATCATACATAGTATTCAATAAAGCGACCAAAGAATACGAAGATTTTAAAATTTGCGTAAAAGTTAAATGGGAGGAAACCCCATATAACCAAGCTGTGTGCCTAAGAGGTCTATTAGCTCTCAAAATGATTAATTGAATCGTTTTTTGTAAAGAAACATCCATTTCGTACCAATTTGTAGAATACACTTCGTTCGCGATCGAGGTACTCTATAAAGATTAAAATTTAATTAAAAAAATTTTTGAAATATTATTTTACCTCGTCGATTAATCGTTGGCCAACGGTGCAAGTAAAAAACAGCCCAACCATCCATCCGAAAAAGTTTAAAATGGTCGGAATGCTCGGGTCGATAATAAAATTGAACCCAATGATCGAAATTAAAGGGCTGTTTTGTAAGAAATATAAAAAATAATATTTCTTAAAACAAGCATTAAATCTTTCGCACAACCAAATGATGTGGAGGTGATATTTCACGCATTCTCTTAATTTTTCCTCGCGCCCCAATTCGTTTTGAACGACCTCTCGAAGCATCCTTTTTAAATGTTTTATTCTGACAACGATCATTTCGCTCGATCCCAATAAGAAAATCACGATCGAACAAGCAGCTCCAATTCCCGGCGTGAATGAATTAATTTCAATCAGGCGAATAAGAAATTTATTCGAATCCGTTTCAAAAGGTAACCAAGTCGGGGCGATCATCCCGCAAACGTCGTTCCTCCCAAACTTTTCGTTGTAAATCTCGCATTTTTTATCAAATTTAATCCTTAAAACGTAATAAAGGACTGAGCCTAAAACGCCGACGCTCGACCAAACGATTGTAATCAAATTAATCGTGCGATTCGTTTCAATCGTTTCGTAGGGTAAAGAAAATCGGTTAAAATCGCGTAACGTTTCGTAAAAATCGATGATTTTGTCGCTGTTGAAGCTGATGTAACTCACGATTAATAAACTTCCGGTTGTTGTGAATAAAACGGTGACGTCCTCGATTGCTTCTTCTAAACTAATCGTTTTGTTATTCGTGTTATAAACTAAATGAAGAAAACTAATCGCTGTTAGAACGCTGAAGTTTAATAAAGCGTAAATTAATAAAATCCGCTCGAATTTGGTTGGATATCTCCCATTTTTCGGCAAAATACAAAAAAATTTCATTATCCCCGTCGAAACTTGCAAAATTTCAATTTTCCCCCTCATTTTTACATTCAATACTTTTACTAAACGAATCGTATTTCCGGATTAATCCCTATTTATAGCAACCTTTACCTTTGTTCTATTTCAACTTATAATTTCAAAATCTAGCTTATAATCAAAACCGAAAGAGTTCAACCTTTGTTATAAATTTTAAGGGGTGGCGTGCTTCCCTCGACGTTTGAAGTTGGGATTAATACTAATTTGTGCTCTATGTAATTGAAGGGCATAAAAATTTAGTACCGTTAAGATTAGTCGTACATAACGGTGTTAAGGAGGGTTACTATTGAATAAGATGTTTTTAAAATCTAAAAAAAGGAATTTTGGTGTTTTTTTAATTAAAAAAATTGTAAGAAATCGTACCACTTTTAATGTCTCCAAAGAAGAATCTCCTAAAAGCCAAGCTTTCACGGTTAAAGCTCTTTGCGATCTCAGCATCATTAGTAATAAAGTTTTTTGCAGCGAAGTATCTAATTCGTACCAATTTGTCGCGTATATTGTTGTATCTATTGATAAACTCTGCAATGAAAAAAAGTTTTTAGTGAAATTAAATATTAACTTCATTTTTATTTAAAGGATTCAGCGTTTCTTCAACCTAACCTATCCCAAGGATACCCAAGCTAGGTATATCCAATTCCCGGGACAAGAAATATTTTCGAGATTCGGGACTAAGTTCGAAATCAAAATAATTGGGCTAAGATTTCCGAAAAATTTGATCTGCTTCCAGAAAATTTGATACTGCCTCTGGATGACTTGATATTGCTTAAAGAAGAGTTGAAATTGTACTCCAGATACTGATACTAGACTTGGCTTACTCCCAAAATACTTGATTTTGCCTCTAAAATACTTGAAATACTTCCAGAAAACATGATACTGTTTTTGAAAAACTTGAAATGCTTCCACAATATTTGGCACTACTTCTAGAAGATTTGAAATGCTTCCAGAAGACTTGATGTTGCCTCTGGAAGACTTGAAATACTTCCAAAAGATTTACAATGTTTCCAGGAAACTTGAAATGCCTCCAGAATATTTGATGCTGCATCCAGAAGACTTTATACTGCTTTTAAAAAACTTGAAATACTTCAATACAACAGTATTTAGTATTTAATTAACAGTATTTGATACTTTCGAAGCAAACTCAAACAGTTTATCAACATTATCTTATTTTTACGATGAAAATATTTTCTGCCAGCAGTTTTAAAACTAATATCAATCATCTGGAAGCATTTCTAAGGTATTACAAGTACTCCGGAAATATATGAAGTGTTTTGGAAGCTATATCTAGTTTTCTAGAAGCAAATTAATCTCTAGGGGCAGTATCAAGTCATTTGAAAGTAGTTCAAGCCTTTTGAAACCATTCCAAGTCTTCTGAAATCATATCTAGTTTTCTGGAAGCAATATCAATTGTTCTGGGAGTAACATTAAGTCTTCTAGAAAGTATCAAATTTTCCGGAAACATTTCAAGTCTTCTAGGGGCAGTAGTCAAGTCTCTTAAAAGCAGTTCAACTATTTCAAGGGCAGTATCATGTCTTTTGGAAGCAGTATCAAGTCTTCCAGAGTCAGTATCAAGTCTATTGGAAGCTGTTCAGCTCTTCCAGAAGAATTTCAAGTTTTTGGAACCATTGTATGTCTTCTGAAAGCAATATTAAGTATTTTAGAAGCAGTATCAAGCCTTTCAACAGCAGTATCAAAATTTCAAGAAGCACTTCAAGTTTTCTGGAAGCATCATCAAGTCTTCTAAAGGCATTTCAAGTCTTCTGGGAGTAACATTAAATCTTCTAGATACAGTATCAAGTCTTCTAGATACAATATCAAGTTTTCTGGAAACATTTCAAGTCTTCAAGAGTCAGTATCAGGTCTATTGGAAGCAGTTCAGCTCTTCCAGAAGAATTTCAAGTTTTTGGAACCATTGTATGTCCTCTGAAAGCAATATTAAGTGTTTTAGAAGCAGTATCAAGTCTTCCAACGGCAGTATCAAAATTTCAAGAAGCACTTCAAGTTTTCTGGAAGCATCATCAAGTCTTCTAAAGGCATTTCAAGTCTTCTGGGAGTAACATTAAATCTTCTAGATACAGTATCAAGTCTTCTAGATACAATATCAAGTTTTCTGGAAACATTTCAAGTCTTCAAGAGTCAGTATCAGGTCTATTGGAAGCAGTTCATATCTTCCAGAAGAATTTCAAGTTTTTGGAACCATTGTATGTCCTCTGAAAGCAATATTAAGTGTTTTAGAAGCAGTATCAAGTCTTCCAACGGCAGTATCAAGATTTCAAGAAGCACTTCAAGTTTTCTGGAAGCATCATCAAGTCTTCTAAAGGCATTTCAAGTCTTCTGGGAGTAACATTAAATCTTCTAAATACAGTATCAAGTCTTCTAGATACAATATCAAGTCTTCTGGAAACATTGCAAGTCTTCCAGAGTCAGTATCAGGTCTATTGGAAGCAATTCAGCTCTTCCAGAAGAATTTCAAGTTTTTGGAACCATTGTATGTCTTCTAAAAGCAATATTAAGTGTTTTAGAAACAGTATCAAGTCTTCCAACGGCAGTATCAAAATTTCAAGAAGCACTTCAAGTTTTCTGAAAGCATCATCAAGTCTTCTAAGGCATTTCAAATCTTCTGGTAGTAACATTAAGTCTTCTAGACACAGTATCAAGTCTTCTAGATGTAATATCAAGTCTTCTGGAAACATTTCAAGTCTTCCAGAGTCAGTATCAAGTCTATTGGAAGCAATTCAGCTCTTCCAGAAGAATTTTAAGTTTTTGAAACCATTGTATGTCTTCTGAAATCAATATTATGTGTTCTAGAAGCAGTATCAAGTCTTCCAACGACAGTATCAAGCCTTCTAGAAGCATTTCAAGTT
Organism: Onthophagus sagittarius; assembly: GCA_036711965.1. NCBI lineage: Eukaryota > Metazoa > Arthropoda > Insecta > Coleoptera > Scarabaeidae > Onthophagus > Onthophagus sagittarius. The sequence continues at coordinate 14,346,537 of JASERS010000010.1, read as the reverse complement.
TTTTGGAAGCGTCATCAAGTCTTCTACAGGCATTTTAAGTTTTCTGGGAGTAATATTAAGTCTTCTAGATACAGTATCAAGTCTTCTAGATGCAATATCAAGTCTTCTGGATACATTTCAAGTTTTCCAAAGTCAGTATAAAGTCTATTGAAAGCAATTCCGCTCTTCCAGAAGAATTTCAAGTTTTTGGAACCATTGTATGTCCTCTGAAAGCAATATTAAGTGTTTTAGAAGCAGTATCAAGTCTTCCAACGGCAGTATCAAGATTTCAAGAAGCACTTCAAGTTTTCTGGAAGCATCATCAAGTTATCTAAAGGCATTTCAAGCCTTCTGGGAGTAACATTTAGTCTTCTAGATACAGCATCAAGTCTTCTAGATGCAATATCAAGTCTTCTGCAAACATTTCAAGTCTTCCAGAGTCAGTATCAAGTCTATTGGAAGCAATTCAGCTCTTCCAGAAGAATTTCAAGTTTTTGGAACCATTGTATGTCTTCTGAAAGCAATATTAAGTGTTTTAGAAGCAGTATCAAGTCTTCCAACGGCAGTATCAAGATTTCAAGAAGCACTTCAAGTTTTCTGGAATCATCATCAAGTCTTCTAAAGGCATTTCAAGTCTTCTGGGAGTAACATTAAATCTTCTAGATACAGTATCAAGTCTTCTAGATACAATATCAAGTCTTCTGGAAACATTTCAAGTCTTCCAGAGTCAGTATCAGGTCTATTGGAAGCAATTCAGCTCTTCCAGAAGAATTTCAAGTTTTTGGAACCATTGTATGTCTTCTGAAAGCAATATTAAGTGTTTTAGAAGCAGTATCAAGTCTTCCAACGGCAGTATCAAAATTTCAAGAAGCACTTCAAGTTTTCTGGAAGCATCATCAAGTCTTCTAAAGGCATTTTAAGCCTTCTGGGAGTAACATTAAGTCTTCTAGATACAGCATCAAGTCTTCTAGATGCAATATCAAGTCTTCTGCAATCATTTCAAGTCTTCCAGAGTCAGTATCAAGTCTATTGAAAGCAATTCAGCTCTTCCAGAAGAATTTCAAGTTTTTGGAACCATTGTATGACTTCTAAAAGCAATATTAAGTGTTTTAGAAGCAGTATCAAGTCTTCCAACGGCAGTATCAAAATTTCAAGAAGCACTTCAAGTTTTCTGGAAGCATCATCAAGTCTTCTAAAGGCATTTCAAGTCTTCTGGGAGTAGCATTAAATCTTCTAGATACAGTATCAAGTCTTCTAGATACAATATCAAGTCTTCTGGAAACATTTCAAGTCTTCCAGAGTCAGTATCAGGTCTATTGGAAGCAATTCAGCTCTTCCAGAAGAATGTCAAGTTTTTGGAACCATTGTATGTCTTCTGAAGGCAATATTAAGTGTTTTAAAAGCTGTATCAAGTCTTCCAACGGCGGTATCAAGATTTCAAGAAGCACTTCAAGTTTTCTGGAATCATCATCAAGTTTTCTGGAAGCATCATCAAGTCTTCTAAAGGCATTTCAAGTCTTCTGGGAGTAACATTAAGTCTTCTAGATGCAGAATCAAGTCTTTCAGAGTCAGTATCAAGTCTATTGAAAGCAATTCAGCTCTTCCAGAAGAATGTCAAGTTTTTGGAACCATTGTATGTCTTCTGAAGGCAATATTAAGTGTTTTAGAAGCAGTATCAAGTCTTCCAACGGCGGTATCAAGATTTCAAGAAGCACTTCAAGTTTTCTGAAAGCATCATCAAGTCTTCTAAGGCATTTCAAATCTTCTGGTAGTAACATTAAGTCTTCTAGACACAGTATCAAGTCTTCTAGATGTAATATCAAGTCTTCTGGAAACATTTCAAGTCTTCCAGAGTCAGTATCAAGTCTATTGGAAGCAATTCAGCTCTTCCAGAAGAATTTTAAGTTTTTGGAACCATTGTATGTCTTCTGAAATCAATATTATGTGTTCTAGAAGCAGTATTAAGTCTTCCAACGACAGCATCAAGCCTTCTAGAAGCATTTCAAGTTTTTTGGAAGCGTCATCAAGTCTTCTACAGGCATTTTAAGTTTTCTGGGAGTAACTTTAAGTCTTCTAGATACAGTATCAAGTCTTCTAGATGCAATATCAAGTCTGCTGCAAACATTTCAAGTCTTCCAGAGACAGTATCAAGTCTATTAGAAGCAATCCAGCTTTTCCAGAAGAATTTTAAGTTTTTGGAACCATTGTATGTCTTCTGAAATCCATATTATGTGTTCTAGAAGCAGTATCAAGTCTTCCAACGACAGTATCAAGCCTTCTAGAAGCATTTCAAGTTTTTTGGAAGCGTCATCAAGTCTTCTATAGGCATTTCAAGTCTTCTGGGAGTAACATTAAGTCTTCTAGACACAGTATCAAGTCTTCTAGATGTAATATCAAGTCTTCTGGAAACATTTCAAGTCTTCCAGAGTGAGTATCAAGTCTATTGGAAGCAATTCAGCACTTCCAGAAGAATTACAAGTTTTTGGAGCCATTGTATGTCTTCTGAAAGCAATATTAAGTGTTTTAAAAGTATCAAGTCTTCCAACGGCAGTATCAAGATTTCAAGAAGGACTTCAAGTTTTCTGGAAGCATCATCAAGTTATCTAAAGGCATTTCACGCCTTCTGGGAGTAACATTAAGTCTTCTAGATACAGTATCAAGTCTTCTAGTTGCAATATCAAGTCTTCTGCAAACATTTCAAGTCTTCCAGAGTCAGTATCAAGTCTATTGGAAGCAATTCAGCTCTTCCAGAAAAATTACAAGTTTTTGGAACCATTGTATGTCTTCTAACAGCAATATTAAGTGTTTTAGAAGCAGTATCAAGTCTTCCAACGGCAGTATCAAAATTTCAAGAAGCACTTCAAGTTTTCTGAAAGCATCATCAAGTCTTCTAAAGGCATTTCAAGCCTTCTGGCAGTAACATTAAGTCTTCTAGATACAGTATCAAGGCTTCTAGTTGCAATATCAAGTCTTCTGGGTACATTTCATGTCTTTCAGAGTCAGTATCAAGTCTATTGGAAGCACTTCAGCTCTTCCAGAAGAATTTCAAGTTTTTGGAACCATTGTATATCTTTTGAAAGCAATATTAAGTGTTTTAGAAGCAGTATCAAGTCTTCCAACGGCAGTATCAATATTTCAAGAAGCACTTCAAGTTTTCTGGAAGCATCATCAAGTCTTCTAAAGGCATTTCAAGCCTTCTGGGAGTAACATTAAGTCTTCTAGATACAATATCAAGTCTTCTAGATGCAATACCAAGTCTTCTGGAAACATTTCAAGTGTTTCATCGGAAAATCATGTCTATTGGAAGCAGTTTCAGCCTCTGGAACCATTGCAAATCTTCTGGAAGCATTCTCAGTTTTCTAATGGCAGTATCAAATCTTTTGGAAGCAGTCCAACTCTTTCCGGGGCAGTATCAAGTTTTTTGGAACTATTTCAAGTCTTTTGGAAGCAATATTTAGTGTTATGGAAGTAGTAACAAATCTTCTAGGGGCACTACCAAGCCTTCTAGAAGTATATAAAATCTTCTGGAAGCGGCAAGTCTTCTGGGAGCAACATTAAGTCTTCTAGATGCAGTATCAAGTCTTCTAGATGCAATATCAAGACTTCTGGAAGAATTTCAAATCTTCCAGAGGCTGTATCAAGACTCTTCCAGGGGCAGTACCAAGTCCTTTAGAGCACCTAACAAACTTACTTATTCGGCGAATATGCGTATGGATGTACTGCACTTAAGAAAAAAATTGTATGGATGCTTGTGTATAATTCATGATAATTCATTTTGACATACTCCTTTACATTATGAGATTTGCTTCTCAAAATCAAATTTCTATATATTTGTTGATATTGTATATTTGTTTGGTTTTGAACTTTCTATATACCCATTTCGTTAAAATCACCATCAATAAGTTCATCTTTAAATGTTTTTAATATTTTTGGTAATGATTTTTTAGTTTTGTAATGGGATTCTCTGAACAATATTTAATTAGAACATAAACAGGTATGCACTTGCTAGTTTGTTGATTTAAAATGATAAAACATGTTTCTTCCTTTCAACCCTGATTATCAATATAGTTTCAAAAAAATAGAGCAGAAGGACTGCCATCAGAAGAAACTATAAACATCAGAAAAATGAAATTTGGGATGTAAGTTTACCTCATAATAGTGTAAATTTGTAGCTTATTTGTACTTTCAATTATATTTTGTAAGTTACTAAACGTAACAGCCACTTAAAACTTTTGACTAAATTTTTTGTATGGGAATGGATTTATCATTTCCATTGGAAAAATTTTAGTTAGATAGTCAAAAGTATTCTAAAACTTTTTTGTCTTTGTGATAGGTTCAGGTATAGGCATTTAATCGTTAAATAAAAAATTCGAAAAAAATTACAAAGCTTATTATTTACCTCATCGCTAAGTCTTTGTCCGGCTATACAAGATAACCATAAAGCAATAAACCACCCCATAAAATTGATTCCAGTAGAAACCTTCGAACTCTTCGACAAAAAAATAAATAATTAAAAAGATATTTAATAAATGAAAGCTTACCAAAATAAAATTAAACCCATTCATCGAAATCAAAGGACTATTTTGTAAAAAATAAACAAATTGATACCAATAATAACAATCATTGAACTCATCTAATAACCTAAAAATCAATCAAAATTACCGTTAATTTAATAAAAAAAAAACTTACTTGATAATGTGAATATGATAACGCACACAAAATTTTAATTTCCTCTCAGTATCTTCCCTCCCTTCCCCTTCGTTAACGGCTTGCACAATTAACTCATTTAGATGTTTGATTCTGACCACGATCATTTCGCTACATCCAATTAAAAAAATAACTATAGTACAAGCGGCACAAATCGCGGGGATATAAGCGTTGATTTCGATTAAACGCATAATCCAGTAATGTTTGGCATCCAACGAAAACGGCAAATAAGTCGGGACTAAAGTGCCGCAAATATCGGATCTTTGGTATTTAATGTTGTTGTTGGAGCAGGTGGTATCGAACGCCGTCTTGTAAATGAAGTAAATAATTGTTCCTGTTAAGCCGGATGTGGTCCATGTCGCTGTTAATATGTTAACGTTTCGGTTCGCTTCGATCGCTAACGGCGGTAAGGAAAAATTGGAGAAATTGCTCAATTCGTTGACGAAGGCGTTTATTTTTTTAACGTTTAAAGAGATATAAGCGATTAGGATGTTGGTTCCGATCGTGGAGAGGATCACGGAAACGTCCTCGATCGCTTCTTCAAGCGATATCGAATTGTTACCTAAATACAAGATAATATGATGTGTGTAATAAGATGTATTATGAAACTCACCCATATTGTAGGTAATATGAATGCAACAAATAACGGTGAGGATACTACAATTAATTATAAGATAGATAGAAGTAATTTTTTCGATCAATGAGAGCTTAACGCCATTTTTGGGTAAGACGCCCCAAAATTTTAATATAGTCGTTGCTACGTGAAGAATTTTTATTTTATTTGGATCCATTGTTCAAGCCAAAGTGATTTTACTCCGACGAAAAATCCGTTTTTATACGAAAAAAACATTCCCCCATATACTTAAAGTAACGATATAATTCGAAAAAATTACCTAATTCTATCCTAATTTAGTGTTATTTGAGAAAAACACAGCCTTAAAAAATCGAAGCTTTTTAATTTTGCCCCGGATGAAATTACGATATTTTTTCGCCTAACGAGGGGTTAAAACGCGTTTCGTTTGTGAATATCAAATCGTTTCAATTTTCAAATCCATCAATTTCGAACTTACCCCCTTCATTTTTGTTTTATTTTTTTTATGTTTTCAGTTTTTTTTTCTACAATTGTGCCCATCCAAACGAGTCTAGTTTCATACAGACACTAATTTAATCGCGTAAACAAACACAAGGGCTCATTCTCCCCTCAAACGATCCCACCCTCGCGGGCTTGTTGTCGGGTGGTGCATCTAGAGGCTTTAATAATGCCACGCAACAGACACAACACCCCCCGTCCATTGTACAGCGCAAAATGCTTCGGGCCGGAATATTGAAACAAAAAGAAATCTCTACAGAAAGGGGGAGGAAAAGTAAAAAATAAAAAATAAAAAAGTGGACAAAGCCTCGGCGTCCAGAAATGAAGTGGAAATGAAAAAGGAGTGCCCTGAGGATGACACTTTGTGTGTGTATTGTGTGTGAGAGGGCGTTATTAAAAAAAATAATTAAATCTTAATGACGTACTAATTATAACGATGATTTTGGGGTTGTTTCAATGTACCTGTAACAGGGAAAAGCGAAAAGGTCCTAGGGGGGAGGTTTCTCATGAGTAGATTAGAAATTCGGGCGCGTAATGATCGTGTTGAACATCCCCGGGGAGTCCGCCGTATGTACTAGGAGAGGGTGCTCCTCCGTCGAGGTGGATGAACATAATTAAAACGGATAGTTTATGACAAGGAAATTGGGCCGGCGGTAATTAATAATATGGTTTTCAATTAGGAGGACCGCAACTTCCCTTGTAATCTCCCACGGGAGATCGCCCGGTTTCAAATCTGACAAGGATCTCGTGAATATTCATGGATAAACCTTCACATGTCGATTTTCCTTTTATCGTATTTATCATAATTAACTCCCAAACAAAATAAAAAAAAATTAAATATACATGGAAATGAGAAATTATTTTTTTGCCTCAAAAAATATGAAGCTCCAAGAAAACAAGGTTAGTTCCCCCGGCTGTTAGTCGGCGAAACTAATTAAAGACGTAAATCGTGCCTCTTGTGTATGCAAAACTGAAATCCGCACGCCGCTAAGAAATAAGCAAAAACGCCGTCTTCGTCGTTGTCGTCATAAAACCGGCGAGTTTACGCCGAGGAGACGAGGCGCAATATCCTGGACACAATAATTCGGGTCGCAATCCTAATTAATTAATTCGGAATACCCCCCGAACGCCGCCACCAGCTTGAAGAGGCGGCGCGAGATTGCGTTTTTGCCTTTCATTTCGTAGACGCCGACGGGGAAATATGGACGAAAAAGAGTCGACGGCTTCCGGTGGAAACGACGATTTATGTCCGTGCTCGTCTTCGTACTCGTTTGAATACCGTAATTAGTTGGCGCCAGGTGTTCAAAACTCGATTTTAGCGCGTCGTATTCAAATTTAAATTGCTTAAATCGATCACAAAATATATATATATAAGAGAATAAAGTTATATAAGATTACAAAAATTAAATCAAAATTAATTAGATTAGTAATTCCACACTTGTAAGTTAAATTCGTATTTCGAAACACCGAGATACGTCTCGAGATTATAAAGAACAAGTATACTATAATTGGATTTTTATAGGTCCCACGGGCCCGAAACCACTCACGTTCCGATCTGCACTTGTCACCGGGGGCTCCCCCTAAAATATCGACACGTACTACATCCAGGCTAAATTTTCAATTTCCCCCACACGGCTACGAGCTCTTTTTTCTCTCAACCTCGAAGCCCTCCGTTTCTCTTTTTCACACAACCTGCAAATCGCGCGCCGCGTGATTCCAACCCGCGATAAGCCCTTCAGTTATTTCACACCCGCTTCCCCCAATTTCTGTCCCAAAAAGGAGTCTCTAATCCGACGATGAAGAAAATTGCCGAGACTCGAAAACTTTCCCTTAATAATAATAAACTTTTAATATCAGGGCGGGGGAGAGAAAGACGACGCGCTCGAGAAGAGACACTGACTTTAAGCCTATTTTAAATGATAATGGAACATAATAGGGGTGTTACTTCTCACGGTGGCGTCTTCGGCCTGCGGAAGACGCGATAGCGACTTCGCCGCTCATGCAAATGCAAAGAAAGCGTCTGGACTCCTTAATCTCGAGGTAGTCCTGTCTGAAGCGATTAATTTAATGAAATCCGGAACGATTGTCGTCTTTCAAATAAAAATGAACCTTTAAAATTAGTATAATTATAAAAGGATTTCTTTAAATTAATTAAGCCAAAAATCTAAATCTAAACTCTACGTAAGACCCGGTTTATTTTAATTAATATGAGGCGAAATCGTTCCTTCTATATCTTAGGTAATGTAGAAAGTCTTCTCCTATAAGACGATTTTATTCCCACTCTGCCGAGGTCGCTTGCGGGCGAGGCCTACAATCTTCCAAAATGAACTATTTCATGTGAATAGCTCATTTCCACCACTTCACCCACAAGCAGATTTAAAGCGAAATCGTTCCTTTTATATCCTGATAAGTATATAAAGTTTCCTATAAGACGATTTTATTCTCACTTTGCCGAGGTCGCTTGCGGGCGAGGCCTACAATCTTCCAAAATGAACGATTTTATGTGAATAGCTCATTTCCACCACTTCACCCACAAGCAGATTCTGCTATTTAAAGCGAAATCGTTCCTTTTATATCCTGGTAAGTATATAAAGTTTTCTATAAGACGATTTTATTCTCACTTTGCCGAGGTCGCTTGCGGGCGAGGCCTACAATCTTCCAAAATGAACGATTTCATGTGAATAGCTCATTTCCACCACTTCATCCACAAGCAGATTTAAAGCGAAATCGTTCCTTTTATATCCTGATAAGTATATAAAGTTTCCTATAAGACGATTTTATTCTCACTTTGCCGAGGTCGCTTGCGGGCGAGGCCTACAATCTTCCAAAATGAACGATTTCATGTGAATAGCTCATTTCCACCACTTCATCCACAAGCAGATTTAAAGCGAAATCGTTCCTTTTATATCCTGATAAGTATATAAAGTTTCCTATAAGACGATTTTATTCTCACTTTGCCGAGGTCGCTTGCGGGCGAGGCCTACAATCTTCCAAAATGAACGATTTCATGTGAAAAGCTGATTTCCACCACTTCACCTACAAGCTGATTCTGCTATTTAAAGCGAAATCGTTCCTTTTATATCCTGGTAAGTATATAAAGTTTTCTATAAGACGATTTTATTCTCACTTTGCCGAGGTCGCTTGCGGGCGAGGCCTACAATCTTCCAAAATGAACGATTTCATGTGAATAGCTCATTTCCACCACTTCATCCACAAGCAGATTTAAAGCGAAATCGTTCCTTTTATATCCTGATAAGTATATAAAGTTTCCTATAAGACGATTTTATTCTCACTTTGCCGAGGTCGCTTGCGGGCGAGGCCTACAATCTTCCAAAATGAACGATTTCATGTGAATAGCTCATTTCCACCACTTCATCCACAAGCAGATTTAAAGCGAAATCGTTCCTTTTATATCCTGATAAGTATATAAAGTTTCCTATAAGACGATTTTATTCTCACTTTGCCGAGGTCGCTTGCGGGCGAGGCCTACAATCTTCCAAAATGAACGATTTCATGTGAAAAGCTGATTTCCACCACTTCACCTACAAGCTGATTCTGCTATTTAAAGCGAAATCGTTCCTTTTATATCCTGGTAAGTATATAAAGTTTTCTATAAGACGATTTTATTCTCACTTTGCCGAGGTCGCTTGCGGGCGAGGCCTACAATCTTCCAAAATGAACGATTTCATGTGAATAGCTCATTTCCACCACTTCATCCACAAGCAGATTTAAAGCGAAATCGTTCCTTTTATATCCTGATAAGTATATAAAGTTTCCTATAAGACGATTTTATTCTCACTTTGCCGAGGTCGCTTGCGGGCGAGGCCTACAATCTTCCAAAATGAACTATTTCATGTGAATAGCTCATTTCCACCACTTCACCCACAAGCAGATTTAAAGCGAAATCGTTCCTTTTATATCCTGATAAGTATATAAAGTTTCCTATAAGACGATTTTATTCTCACTTTGCCGAGGTCGCTTGCGGGCGAGGCCTACAATCTTCCAAAATGAACGATTTCATGTGAAAAGCTGATTTCCACCACTTCACCTACAAGCTGATTCTGCTATTTAAAGCGAAATCGTTCCTTTTATATCCTGGTAAGTATATAAAGTTTTCTATAAGACGATTTTATTCTCACTTTGCCGAGGTCGCTTGCGGGCGAGGCCTACAATCTTCCAAAATGAACGATTTCATGTGAATAGCTCATTTCCACCACTTCATCCACAAGCAGATTTAAAGCGAAATCGTTCCTTTTATATCCTGATAAGTATATAAAGTTTCCTATAAGACGATTTTATTCTCACTTTGCCGAGGTCGCTTGCGGGCGAGGCCTACAATCTTCCAAAATGAACTATTTCATGTGAATAGCTCATTTCCACCACTTCACCCACAAGCAGATTTAAAGCGAAATCGTTCCTTTTATATCCTGATAAGTATATAAAGTTTCCTATAAGACGATTTTATTCTCACTTTGCCGAGGTCGCTTGCGGGCGAGGCCTACAATCTTCCAAAATGAACTATTTCATGTGAATAGCTCATTTCCACCACTTCACCCACAAGCAGATTTAAAGCGAAATCGTTCCTTTTATATCCTGATAAGTATATAAAGTTTCCTATAAGACGATTTTATTCTCACTTTGCCGAGGTCGCTTGCGGGCGAGGCCTACAATCTTCCAAAATGAACGATTTCATGTGAATAGCTCATTTCCACCACTTCATCCACAAGCAGATTTAAAGCGAAATCGTTCCTTTTATATCCTGATAAGTATATAAAGTTTCCTATAAGACGATTTTATTCTCACTTTGCCGAGGTCGCTTGCGGGCGAGGCCTACAATCTTCCAAAATGAACGATTTCATGTGAATAGCTCATTTCCACCACTTCATCCACAAGCAGATTTAAAGCGAAATCGTTCCTTTTATATCCTGATAAGTATATAAAGTTTCCTATAAGACGATTTTATTCTCACTTTGCCGAGGTCGCTTGCGGGCGAGGCCTACAATCTTCCAAAATGAACGATTTCATGTGAAAAGCTGATTTCCACCACTTCACCTACAAGCTGATTCTGCTATTTAAAGCGAAATCGTTCCTTTTATATCCTGGTAAGTATATAAAGTTTTCTATAAGACGATTTTATTCTCACTTTGCCGAGGTCGCTTGCGGGCGAGGCCTACAATCTTCCAAAATGAACGATTTCATGTGAATAGCTCATTTCCACCACTTCATCCACAAGCAGATTTAAAGCGAAATCGTTCCTTTTATATCCTGATAAGTATATAAAGTTTCCTATAAGACGATTTTATTCTCACTTTGCCGAGGTCGCTTGCGGGCGAGGCCTACAATCTTCCAAAATGAACGATTTCATGTGAATAGCTCATTTCCACCACTTCATCCACAAGCAGATTTAAAGCGAAATCGTTCCTTTTATATCCTGATAAGTATATAAAGTTTCCTATAAGACGATTTTATTCTCACTTTGCCGAGGTCGCTTGCGGGCGAGGCCCACAATCTTCCAAAATGAACGATTTCATTTGAATAGCTTATTTCCACCACTTCATCCACAAGCAGATTTAAAGCGAAATCGTACCTTTTATATCCTGATAAGTATATAAAGTTTCCTATAAGACGATTTTATTCTCACTTTGCCGAGGTCGCTTGCGGGCGAGGCCTACAATCTTCCAAAATGAACGATTTCATGTGAATAGCTCATTTCCACCACTTCATCCACAAGCAGATTTAAAGCGAAATCGTTCCTTTTATATCCTGATAAGTATATAAAGTTTCCTATAAGACGATTTTATTCTCACTTTGCCGAGGTCGCTTGCGGGCGAGGCCTACAATCTTCCAAAATGAACTATTTCATGTGAATAGCTCATTTCCACCACTTCACCCACAAGCAGATTTAAAGCGAAATCGTTCCTTTTATATCCTGATAAGTATATAAAGTTTCCTATAAGACGATTTTATTCTCACTTTGCCGAGGTCGCTTGCGGGCGAGGCCTACAATCTTCCAAAATGAACGATTTCATGTGAAAAGCTGATTTCCACCACTTCACCTACAAGCTGATTCTGCTATTTAAAGCGAAATCGTTCCTTTTATATCCTGGTAAGTATATAAAGTTTTCTATAAGACGATTTTATTCTCACTTTGCCGAGGTCGCTTGCGGGCGAGGCCTACAATCTTCCAAAATGAACGATTTCATGTGAATAGCTCATTTCCACCACTTCATCCACAAGCAGATTTAAAGCGAAATCGTTCCTTTTATATCCTGATAAGTATATAAAGTTTCCTATAAGACGATTTTATTCTCACTTTGCCGAGGTCGCTTGCGGGCGAGGCCTACAATCTTCCAAAATGAACGATTTCATGTGAATAGCTCATTTCCACCACTTCATCCACAAGCAGATTTAAAGCGAAATCGTTCCTTTTATATCCTGATAAGTATATAAAGTTTCCTATAAGACGATTTTATTCTCACTTTGCCGAGGTCGCTTGCGGGCGAGGCCTACAATCTTCCAAAATGAACGATTTCATGTGAATAGCTCATTTCCACCACTTCATCCACAAGCAGATTTAAAGCGAAATCGTTCCTTTTATATCCTGATAAGTATATAAAGTTTCCTATAAGACGATTTTATTCTCACTTTGCCGAGGTCGCTTGCGGGCGAGGCCCACAATCTTCCAAAATGAACGATTTCATTTGAATAGCTTATTTCCACCACTTCATCCACAAGCAGATTTAAAGCGAAATCGTTCCTTTTATATCCTGATAAGTATATAAAGTTTCCTATAAGACGATTTTATTCTCACTTTGCCGAGGTCGCTTGCGGGCGAGGCCTACAATCTTCCAAAATGAACGATTTCATGTGAATAGCTCATTTCCACCACTTCATCCACAAGCAGATTTAAAGCGAAATCGTTCCTTTTATATCCTGATAAGTATATAAAGTTTCCTATAAGACGATTTTATTCTCACTTTGCCGAGGTCGCTTGCGGGCGAGGCCTACAATCTTCCAAAATGAACGATTTCATGTGAAAAGCTGATTTCCACCACTTCACCTACAAGCTGATTCTGCTATTTAAAGCGAAATCGTTCCTTTTATATCCTGGTAAGTATATAAAGTTTTCTATAAGACGATTTTATTCTCACTTTGCCGAGGTCGCTTGCGGGCGAGGCCTACAATCTTCCAAAATGAACGATTTCATGTGAATAGCTCATTTCCACCACTTCATCCACAAGCAGATTTAAAGCGAAATCGTTCCTTTTATATCCTGATAAGTATATAAAGTTTCCTATAAGACGATTTTATTCTCACTTTGCCGAGGTCGCTTGCGGGCGAGGCCTACAATCTTCCAAAATGAACGATTTCATGTGAATAGCTCATTTCCACCACTTCATCCACAAGCAGATTTAAAGCGAAATCGTTCCTTTTATATCCTGATAAGTATATAAAGTTTCCTATAAGACGATTTTATTCTCACTTTGCCGAGGTCGCTTGCGGGCGAGGCCTACAATCTTCCAAAATGAACGATTTCATGTGAATAGCTCATTTCCACCACTTCATCCACAAGCAGATTTAAAGCGAAATCGTTCCTTTTATATCCTGATAAGTATATAAAGTTTCCTATAAGACGATTTTATTCTCACTTTGCCGAGGTCGCTTGCGGGCGAGGCCTACAATCTTCCAAAATGAACGATTTCATGTGAAAAGCTGATTTCCACCACTTCACCTACAAGCTGATTCTGCTATTTAAAGCGAAATCGTTCCTTTTATATCCTGGTAAGTATATAAAGTTTTCTATAAGACGATTTTATTCTCACTTTGCCGAGGTCGCTTGCGGGCGAGGCCTACAATCTTCCAAAATGAACGATTTCATGTGAATAGCTCATTTCCACCACTTCATCCACAAGCAGATTTAAAGCGAAATCGTTCCTTTTATATCCTGATAAGTATATAAAGTTTCCTATAAGACGATTTTATTCTCACTTTGCCGAGGTCGCTTGCGGGCGAGGCCTACAATCTTCCAAAATGAACGATTTCATGTGAATAGCTCATTTCCACCACTTCATCCACAAGCAGATTTAAAGCGAAATCGTTCCTTTTATATCCTGATAAGTATATAAAGTTTCCTATAAGACGATTTTATTCTCACTTTGCCGAGGTCGCTTGCGGGCGAGGCCTACAATCTTCCAAAATGAACGATTTCATGTGAAAAGCTGATTTCCACCACTTCACCTACAAGCTGATTCTGCTATTTAAAGCGAAATCGTTCCTTTTATATCCTGGTAAGTATATAAAGTTTTCTATAAGACGATTTTATTCTCACTTTGCCGAGGTCGCTTGCGGGCGAGGCCTACAATCTTCCAAAATGAACGATTTCATGTGAATAGCTCATTTCCACCACTTCATCCACAAGCAGATTTAAAGCGAAATCGTTCCTTTTATATCCTGATAAGTATATAAAGTTTCCTATAAGACGATTTTATTCTCACTTTGCCGAGGTCGCTTGCGGGCGAGGCCTACAATCTTCCAAAATGAACGATTTCATGTGAATAGCTCATTTCCACCACTTCATCCACAAGCAGATTTAAAGCGAAATCGTTCCTTTTATATCCTGATAAGTATATAAAGTTTCCTATAAGACGATTTTATTCTCACTTTGCCGAGGTCGCTTGCGGGCGAGGCCTACAATCTTCCAAAATGAACGATTTCATGTGAATAGCTCATTTCCACCACTTCATCCACAAGCAGATTTAAAGCGAAATCGTTCCTTTTATATCCTGATAAGTATATAAAGTTTCCTATAAGACGATTTTATTCTCACTTTGCCGAGGTCGCTTGCGGGCGAGGCCCACAATCTTCCAAAATGAACGATTTCATTTGAATAGCTTATTTCCACCACTTCACCCACAAGCAGATTAAAAGCGAAATCGTTCCTTTTATATCCTGATAAGTATATAAAGTTTCCTATAAAACGATTTTATTCCCACTTTGCCGAGGTCGCTTCCGGGCGAGGCCTACAATCTTCCAAAATTAACGATTTCATGTGAATAGCTCATTTCCACCACTTCACCCACAAGCAGATTTAAAGCGAAATCGTTCCTTTTATATCCTGATAAGTATATAAAGTTTCCTATAAGACGATTTTATTCTCACTTTGCCGAGGTCGCTTGCGGGCGAGGCCTACAATCTTCCAAAATGAACTATTTCATGTGAATAGCTCATTTCCACCACTTCACCCACAAGCAGATTTAAAGCGAAATCGTTCCTTTTATATCCTGATAAGTATATAAAGTTTCCTATAAGACGATTTTATTCTCACTTTGCCGAGGTCGCTTGCGGGCGAGGCCTACAATCTTCCAAAATGAACGATTTCATGTGAATAGCTCATTTCCACCACTTCATCCACAAGCAGATTTAAAGCGAAATCGTTCCTTTTATATCCTGATAAGTATATAAAGTTTCCTATAAGACGATTTTATTCTCACTTTGCCGAGGTCGCTTGCGGGCGAGGCCTACAATCTTCCAAAATGAACGATTTCATGTGAAAAGCTGATTTCCACCACTTCACCTACAAGCTGATTCTGCTATTTAAAGCGAAATCGTTCCTTTTATATCCTGGTAAGTATATAAAGTTTTCTATAAGACGATTTTATTCTCACTTTGCCGAGGTCGCTTGCGGGCGAGGCCTACAATCTTCCAAAATGAACGATTTCATGTGAATAGCTCATTTCCACCACTTCATCCACAAGCAGATTTAAAGCGAAATCGTTCCTTTTATATCCTGATAAGTATATAAAGTTTCCTATAAGACGATTTTATTCTCACTTTGCCGAGGTCGCTTGCGGGCGAGGCCTACAATCTTCCAAAATGAACGATTTCATGTGAATAGCTCATTTCCACCACTTCATCCACAAGCAGATTTAAAGCGAAATCGTTCCTTTTATATCCTGATAAGTATATAAAGTTTCCTATAAGACGATTTTATTCTCACTTTGCCGAGGTCGCTTGCGGGCGAGGCCTACAATCTTCCAAAATGAACGATTTCATGTGAATAGCTCATTTCCACCACTTCATCCACAAGCAGATTTAAAGCGAAATCGTTCCTTTTATATCCTGATAAGTATATAAAGTTTCCTATAAGACGATTTTATTCTCACTTTGCCGAGGTCGCTTGCGGGCGAGGCCTACAATCTTCCAAAATGAACGATTTCATGTGAAAAGCTGATTTCCACCACTTCACCTACAAGCTGATTCTGCTATTTAAAGCGAAATCGTTCCTTTTATATCCTGGTAAGTATATAAAGTTTTCTATAAGACGATTTTATTCTCACTTTGCCGAGGTCGCTTGCGGGCGAGGCCTACAATCTTCCAAAATGAACGATTTCATGTGAATAGCTCATTTCCACCACTTCATCCACAAGCAGATTTAAAGCGAAATCGTTCCTTTTATATCCTGATAAGTATATAAAGTTTCCTATAAGACGATTTTATTCTCACTTTGCCGAGGTCGCTTGCGGGCGAGGCCTACAATCTTCCAAAATGAACGATTTCATGTGAATAGCTCATTTCCACCACTTCATCCACAAGCAGATTTAAAGCGAAATCGTTCCTTTTATATCCTGATAAGTATATAAAGTTTCCTATAAGACGATTTTATTCTCACTTTGCCGAGGTCGCTTGCGGGCGAGGCCTACAATCTTCCAAAATGAACGATTTCATGTGAAAAGCTGATTTCCACCACTTCACCTACAAGCTGATTCTGCTATTTAAAGCGAAATCGTTCCTTTTATATCCTGGTAAGTATATAAAGTTTTCTATAAGACGATTTTATTCTCACTTTGCCGAGGTCGCTTGCGGGCGAGGCCTACAATCTTCCAAAATGAACGATTTCATGTGAATAGCTCATTTCCACCACTTCATCCACAAGCAGATTTAAAGCGAAATCGTTCCTTTTATATCCTGATAAGTATATAAAGTTTCCTATAAGACGATTTTATTCTCACTTTGCCGAGGTCGCTTGCGGGCGAGGCCTACAATCTTCCAAAATGAACGATTTCATGTGAATAGCTCATTTCCACCACTTCATCCACAAGCAGATTTAAAGCGAAATCGTTCCTTTTATATCCTGATAAGTATATAAAGTTTCCTATAAGACGATTTTATTCTCACTTTGCCGAGGTCGCTTGCGGGCGAGGCCTACAATCTTCCAAAATGAACGATTTCATGTGAATAGCTCATTTCCACCACTTCATCCACAAGCAGATTTAAAGCGAAATCGTTCCTTTTATATCCTGATAAGTATATAAAGTTTCCTATAAGACGATTTTATTCTCACTTTGCCGAGGTCGCTTGCGGGCGAGGCCCACAATCTTCCAAAATGAACGATTTCATTTGAATAGCTTATTTCCACCACTTCACCCACAAGCAGATTAAAAGCGAAATCGTTCCTTTTATATCCTGATAAGTATATAAAGTTTCCTATAAAACGATTTTATTCCCACTTTGCCGAGGTCGCTTCCGGGCGAGGCCTACAATCTTCCAAAATTAACGATTTCATGTGAATAGCTCATTTCCACCACTTCACCCACAAGCAGATTTAAAGCGAAATCGTTCCTTTTATATCCTGATAAGTATATAAAGTTTCCTATAAGACGATTTTATTCTCACTTTGCCGAGGTCGCTTGCGGGCGAGGCCTACAATCTTCCAAAATGAACTATTTCATGTGAATAGCTCATTTCCACCACTTCACCCACAAGCAGATTTAAAGCGAAATCGTTCCTTTTATATCCTGATAAGTATATAAAGTTTCCTATAAGACGATTTTATTCTCACTTTGCCGAGGTCGCTTGCGGGCGAGGCCTACAATCTTCCAAAATGAACGATTTCATGTGAATAGCTCATTTCCACCACTTCATCCACAAGCAGATTTAAAGCGAAATCGTTCCTTTTATATCCTGATAAGTATATAAAGTTTCCTATAAGACGATTTTATTCTCACTTTGCCGAGGTCGCTTGCGGGCGAGGCCTACAATCTTCCAAAATGAACGATTTCATGTGAATAGCTCATTTCCACCACTTCATCCACAAGCAGATTTAAAGCGAAATCGTTCCTTTTATATCCTGATAAGTATATAAAGTTTCCTATAAGACGATTTTATTCTCACTTTGCCGAGGTCGCTTGCGGGCGAGGCCTACAATCTTCCAAAATGAACGATTTCATGTGAATAGCTCATTTCCACCACTTCATCCACAAGCAGATTTAAAGCGAAATCGTTCCTTTTATATCCTGATAAGTATATAAAGTTTCCTATAAGACGATTTTATTCTCACTTTGCCGAGGTCGCTTGCGGGCGAGGCCTACAATCTTCCAAAATGAACGATTTCATGTGAATAGCTCATTTCCACCACTTCATCCACAAGCAGATTTAAAGCGAAATCGTTCCTTTTATATCCTGATAAGTATATAAAGTTTCCTATAAGACGATTTTATTCTCACTTTGCCGAGGTCGCTTGCGGGCGAGGCCTACAATCTTCCAAAATGAACGATTTCATTTGAATAGCTTATTTCCACCACTTCACCCACAAGCAGATTAAAAGCGAAATCGTTCCTTTTATATCCTGATAAGTATATAAAGTTTCCTATAAAACGATTTTATTCCCACTTTGCCGAGGTCGCTTCCGGGCGAGGCCTACAATCTTCCAAAATTAACGATTTCATGTGAATAGCTCATTTCCACCACTTCATCCACAAGCAGATTTAAAGCGAAATCGTTCCTTTTATATCCTGATAAGTATATAAAGTTTCCTATAAGACGATTTTATTCTCACTTTGCCGAGGTCGCTTGCGGGCGAGGCCTACAATCTTCCAAAATGAACGATTTCATTTGAATAGCTTATTTCCACCACTTCACCCACAAGCAGATTAAAAGCGAAATCGTTCCTTTTATATCCTGATAAGTATATAAAGTTTCCTATAAAACGATTTTATTCCCACTTTGCCGAGGTCGCTTCCGGGCGAGGCCTACAATCTTCCAAAATTAACGATTTCATGTGAATAGCTCATTTCCACCACTTCATCCACAAGCAGATTTAAAGCGAAATCGTTCCTTTTATATCCTGATAAGTATATAAAGTTTCCTATAAGACGATTTTATTCTCACTTTGCCGAGGTCGTTTGCGGGCGAGGCGCTACAATCTTCCAAAATAGACCAATTTCTGTTGATATTTCAAATACAGTGCCTCGCCCGCAAGCAACCTCGGCGATTTGAGGTGAAATCGTACCTTATATATCTTTAATTGCTAAGAGTATTCAGAAATTCCTTTATAATGAATTTGACCATACCTTTAAATATAATATTAAAAATTCACTACACCTGGTACAGAAATTAAAACATACCAACATCAATAATAGATCGAGACTGATTTCATTTGATATTAAAAATTTGTACAGTAATATCCCAATTATCGACAACATAAACGTAATAAAGACATACTTTCTTACCAATATTAACAAATTTCCTAACCTATAGATGTTGATAACCTCATAGTAATAATAGAACATATTTGCAAACAGAACTTTTTCATATTCGATAATAAACATTATACAATGAGAGACGGCTTACCAATGGGCTCTCCAATCTCAAGCATTCTATCCGACATTTTCGTTGATCATTTCGAAAACACCCTTCTTTCTGACAAATATGACCTGTTCACTAAAGACATCAAATTTTATACCAGATACGTCGACGACATTCTCATAATTTATGAAGGCAACCCCGCAATGCTTATCGCACTTACGAACACCTTTAAAAATATATGTTGCTTACAGTTCACTACTGAAATAGAAAACAACCGTCAAATCAATTTTCTAGATTTAAATATAAGACGACATATAAACAACCAAATTCTAGAATTCAAAACTTATAGAAAACCTACAACAACAAACTGCATCATACCGAAAAATTCATTTAACTGTTCAGATCACAAAGCTGCTGCCTTTCGTTACCTTTTTCATAGAGCCACCCACTTACCTCTCAACGACACTGAATTAAAAACGAAATAACTCTAATAACTAAAATCGGAATTGAAAATGTATACAATATAAATGACATACAAGCCTACTATAATAAAATCCACACTAATAACATCAATAATTTAATTTTTCCGAGAATCCGACAAAGCTCTTCATATATAACATTACCTTTTCAACCACAACTACAATTCAAACTCAAAGAAACCCTAAATCAACACAACATCAAAATGGCCTTCACAAATCATAACAACCTAAGCAATTTAATCGTGAATAATAAACATAAATTCAACCGTAATGAATTGAGTGGAATTTACCAATTGAAATGTGGAGAGTGCGATAAATTTTACATAGGCCAAACTGGCAGAAACATAAACACAAGATATAAGGAACACATTACACGAAAAACCTCTGCATTTTACAAACACATACAAGATACAAATCATAAATCTAATGCAAAAGACATCAACATAATTAAAAGCTGCAAAAAAAAGAAAGCTTTTAGATCTATATGAAGAGTTCTTTATTGCTACAAACAAAAAAAGAGACCCCGACTTATTACTAAATGACTTGACCGCTTTTACCGCTGTTTAATCCCGACATGCGTCTAATCATCCGAATTCTAATTTAGGTTAAGTTGCTCTTTGTCTCAACCATTTTGCTTTTAACGTATCTCGTTTTTCTCTTTTAATCTTTAACATCGCCCGTTACAATCGTATCAATACAATTTATAATTATTTCTCATCGTTGTCATTATCTTTAATTTGAAACATTTTTGTACCACTTGGATTTTCACACATTTGTATATTTGCTATTTCGCTTCGTTGAATGAAACTCCTTTTTCTTTTTATTCTTGAGTTGATGGTAAATACTATTATCTTTTAACATCTTTGTTTATATCGATGTACTATAGTTAATTAAAATCCTTTTGTTTTTGTTTTTAGTTGTGCCTGATGACGAGTGTGTTGGCACTCGAAACGTATATGTAGCACAGATCTCAAATAAAAACCTTAATTCATCATCACCTCGGTTTCTACCTTATTATTTATTATATATCTTAATAAATACAGTCTCTATTTACAGTGGAACCTCGCTTAATGAGTAGCTTTCATAACGAGTAAAATAAATTTTCTCGCTTACCGATCGCATAGCAAGTGACACATTTGGGGGAAGTCCCTTATTCTTGTGCGTTGAAACTTGCGTCGCTATCGCCTTCGTGTTCTATCTGTGTGTTTACCATTCACCACGATAATGTGTTAGTGACGTTTTTGTTTTGATATTATTCGGTTTTGTATAAGGTTTAATAACTACTCCTAATATCCCCGACAAATAAGCCACAAGAAACCAACTATGTATAAAAGAAAAATAACCCTAGAAACGAAACAGGAAATCATTGTGTCTGATCTAGCTCGCACGTACAAGCGCCGAACATCAACAAATTACACTATCCTCAAGAACAAGGATAAGATTAAAGAGGTAAATGTATCAAAGGAAGAAATTCTACTCACCGATGTTGAAAGGCTGCTTCTTATATGGATAAATGAAAAGCAATTACAACGCGATACAATTAACGAAAACATCATTTGTGAGCCAGGATCATCAACGGCCGAAGAAATAGTATTTAAAGCTAGTCGTGGATGGTTCGAAAAGTTTAAAAGAAGAACCGGCATCCACAGCGTTGTGAGGCTGGTGAAGCTGCAAGCTCTGACACAAAGGATGCCGAAATTTTCATCGATGAAAAAGATGACGAAGTGAAGATACATAGCAGTAGAAGAAAATGCATGGCCCGGCCACAAGCCAATGAAAGACCACTACTCTTTGTGCTAATGCAAGAGATTTAAAAATTAAACCGCTACTTGTTTACCATTCAGAAATTCCACGAGCCTTAAAAAAATATAAAATCCAAAAAAGCAACTTGTATGTACGTATGGAATGAGGAGTGCGTATTCTATATGCGGCGCCTAGGCCACAAGGAGCCCCTTGTACACTGCTTCCCTCTAAGAGGTTTGAGATGTTAAATGCGAGTATATAACTCGATTTTTGGCTGATTCCGCTCCCTGACCGACTCCTCACCAAACCGGGCGTGCTATGGCACAGGCCCAGTGTGGATTCGCCCTTGTCAAGTGCCGCTCCAGGATACCACCACATCCTCGTGGGGTCGGTCCTATGAGGAGCCGGTGGCCTCCAGGGCGCTAACGCGTATTCAGCCATTTTTGTTCAAACCCCTTACACACATAGTGATAACGACAGCCAGAGATGAACGACTGGTTGCCGGGACCGACGGCTTAACGTCCCCTCCGAAGGACGGGTGGGGGTTTGGTGAAAATGTTTACACCACAATGTTTGGTGGAATGTCTGCGTGTTAAACCGGAGCCTACGATATTACAGGCAATACTGTGTTGGTGGGGGTTCGGGGTTCTAACTACAATAACAAAGACAGACTATAGCAATCTAGCCGTTTTAAGAGGACGCTCACTTAAGAGGATTCGTCTCGATAAGAAGAAAGAAAAATTATGAGGAAATATTAATCAAAAATTCAGTTTTCTTTATAAAAAGAGGTGAATCCGACGGAAACCAATATCAGATATGACGTAGAAAACCTACAGAGAAAAACCCTGAGAATAACTAACGTTTAGAATTTTGAGGAGGCTCCGACTACATTACAGTTCAACAGTTAAATACCGACTGATCGGTACCCTGAGATTCAGATTCGTACTCCGAGATTCGAGTCTCCCCACCACTACAGTAGCAACTTAAATGTGATGTGGAGATCCAACAATAGGGCTTGGATGACACGCGATATTTCCACCGACTGGATCAATAAAGCATTTGGACCTTCTGTGAAAAAATATCTGTTAAAGATAAATTTGCCACTCCAAGCCTTATTTGTAATGGACAACGCACCTGCTCATCCTCCAGGCCTACAAAACGAGCCCTTTGAAAAATTTAATTTCATCAAAATACTTTTTCTGCCTCCCAATACCACTCCGTTACTTCAACCTATGGACCAGCAGGTTATTTCCAATTTCAAAAAAATTTACACTAAAATACTCTTCGAACGTTGTTTTGAGGTCACTGAAGAGACCAACCTGCCTCTACACTCTGAGAGTTCTGGAAACATCACTTAAATATCGTTGCCCGTCTCAAAATGATTGATAAAGGAAGCGTTGTTGAATGTCGTTCTGAGTGAACGAGATTACATCTTTAGCCAATACAATTGGATTGGAGATAAATATCAATGATATTGATCAACTTGTGGAAGAGTATAATCAAGAGTTGACCACCGAAGAACTTACAGAATTAATAAAAGAAGAAGGAAAGAAAATCCTTTTTTTCACAATGATATAAATATTTATTTATTTCTTTTCAATCTGTACTAGACGTGTTTCGCTTTTTTCTTAAAAGCGTCATCAGGTACAACTGTATTAAATTAAAATTAGAAAAGTTAAAGATAAGTTGATTTTATGAAATAAAATATAATTACCGTCAGTTACATCAGAGGTTGCAAGAAATTAAGCGAAGAGAAAAATGCGAAGATCCTGAACTCTCGTCATTAAACGTTGAAGAAGCAAATACCAATCTTTTATTTAATTTAAAATTATTGAAAAATATGAAATTTTGAAATATTGAAGTTAACAAACAGATTGGTTGGTAATTTAATACCTTTCTTTGAAATTTTTTGAAATTTTTGTTAAAAGAAAAAAATGTGTTTTTTGTTTGACATTATTAATGTTGAAATACAAAAGTCTGAATTATTATTAGTGATAAAACATTAATAATGAACGCTGATGTTAACGTTAAATTATTATTAAAGCCCAAGGGCGGTGTGACTGTAATGGCTGAAGGCAAAACGTGGTATTTCTTTTGCAAGTAAAAGTAAAAATTAGATGAAGAACATTTCTAAAATAAATAAAATATAAAATGTCAATAAAACAAGTTAAAAATGATAGTATCAAAGATGAATAAAAATCAGTCAGAAATTAAAAAAATTTTTAAAAAATTTACCTTAATCTAGAGAGTCTGAGTTTATGAAATAATTGAGAGCAACAAAATACATCTAGAGAGATAACTGTTGATAAAATGTGACAAATCTCTCAAAGAACGGGAATTTCGATATTACAGGAAACTGGAAAAGAGCCTTTTATGGAAAAAATTTGTAAATTCATTTATTAAAAGATGTGAATTATTGTTGTTATAGGATCTGATGTAATATTCTTCGTAAAGATCCATCTTTTTTGATTTCTTTAAATGTTTTAAAAGGGATATGTTAGAAAGATTTGACATATGTCCTGTTTCTTCAAGATGTTTAAAAAATGCTGAATTATTTTTAGAGATGTGTTCTTTGAATCTGGTTTTTATGTTACGTCCCGTTTGACCAATATAAAAACAATCGCAATCCCCACAGTCAAGTTTGTAAAAGCCACTCTTTTGGTTAAGATTAAATCTGTGTTTGTTATTAACAATTAATTGACCTAATTTATTATTAGTGGAAAATACAGTTGCGACTTTATGAAATTTAAAAATATTGTTGAAAGTATTTTGAATATTAGGGTGAAATGGAATAGAGATAAATTTAAGTTTTTCATTGATTCATGAAAGTTGTTTTGAGTTTTATTATAAATGTTTTGAATATCTTGAAGAGAGTAGCCATTATTTAAACCAATTTTTATTATGTTTTTTAATTCGGTAATAAAATCAGAATGCTGTAAAGGAAAATTTAGTAATCTATTAAAGAGAAAACGAAATGAAGCATATTCTGTTGTGAACAGGAGAAAGAGGATTTAGGTATAATCGTATCAGTTGCTGTATCTTTTCGGAATACTTTTAAAGTTAAGTGATGACTCAGAAATATTTTTAGAAATTGTGATATCCAAGAAGTTAATTTTAGAGTCTTTCTCTATTTCGGTGGTAAAATCGAGTATGCATATGTTATTAAATACATTAGTAAGGGCATATTTGTGCTTTATTACCATTAAATACTATTAATATATCGTCTACGTATCTTTTGTAGAAAATTGTCTTTGGTGAACAAAGCGTATTTCTCAGAAAAGAGAGTTTTCTCGAAATTATTCACAAAGATATCAGCCATGATTCCTGAGATAGGAGAGCCCATGGGTAAACCATCGGTCATGCGATAATGTTTTCCATTAAAGATGAAGAAATTCTGTTCACAAACTAGTCAACAATCGCCAAATTACAGAATTACTCCGTCTATCACAGAAGTTGTGGAGGAAAATGTTTCAGACATCATCTTTGATCTGATGCAATCAAAGAAATGTTAAAATGTTGCGTCATCCGTTGAAAATCATCACCCTGATGAAGTTGTGGCTATGCGAGATGAAAATTTATTTTACGACAATGCGGTGTCACATTTTGAACAAATTTTGAATGGCCGACGAAAGCAAACATCATATGTCATAATATAAGAAATAAACTACTACATGATTGAATTACATTCCAGATTTTTTCGATATGGAAGGAAACAAATATTAATTTGTTCCTTAACCATTTATGAATAAGCATGTGAATATTTCTTAAAATAAACGTTATAATATAAAAGTGATGCACCAAAAAGAAGTGGTGCATACAAAAGAAGTGCACCTTGGATCTCTGTTGAGTTAAAAGCGGCAATGCAAAATCGAGACAAATTACTTCAAGTCTTTAAGCGTTCTCGAAACCCCATACATTGGCAGCAATATAAATCATCTCGAAATTTAGTTACTAATATGTATCGTAAGTGTAAACGAGAATATTTGCAGGATACGTTAGTTAGGCAACGTTGCTAAAACCTGGCAAACGTTGAAAGCCACGAAATTAATTAGATCCAAGCGTGGATCGCTTCCAAATCACTTGACAGATGCTAATGTTATTAACGATTTTTTTATTGATTCGGTTCCCGTTACTAATGCCACAGTTGATAGTGACAGTTATTCTAAGTTAAATGAACAAGTTGTAAACACTCTTGCATTTTCGACTACATCTGAAAGTGATGTTCTAAAAGTGTTGCAGTCAATCAGGTCTAACGCTGTAGGTTCCGATGGTGTATCAATTAAAACACTACTCTACTGTATGCCTTTTTTACTTCCTTATGTCACACATATTGTAAATTTTTGCATTCAATACAGTGTATTTCCTTCATAGTGGAAGACAGCGGTCGTGCGTCCGATACCAAAAGTTCCGAATCCAATTCTTGCTTCCTATCTGCGCCCGATAAGTATACTAACTGCAATGTCAAAAATATTGGAAAAGATTATTAATGTTCAACTGCAGCATCACTTGGAAATTAATGAAATCCTGCCAACGGTTCAGTCTGGATTTAGACAAGGTCATAGCTGTACGACTGCTTTGGCTTGTGCGGTTGACGATATTATAGGTGCAACTGAGAGAGGGTACATGACAGTACTTGTTCTGCTGAATTACACCAAAGCTTTTGATACGGTAAATCACAGACTCCTGCTGGCTATTCTTAAGCACTTCGGGCTGGAAGACTCAGCTATTGTATTCTTTGAAAAATTCCTGAACGCCCGACAGCAATACGTGCAGTTGTCTAATTGTCAATCTAATGCTCGTCCTATCAGATCTGGGGTGGCGCAGGGTTCTGTACTCTCGCCTACTCTTTTTTCAATATATACTGCACCGTTGATTAATATCTTTAAACATTGTAAAGTACATTTTTACGCAGATGATACTCAGGTGTATATTTCATACAAACCGTCGGAACAACAGCATTTTCTTAGTATATTGAATGCAGAATTATCTAACCTAGTAAAAACAGCTGACCAACACAGCTTAATTATAAATCCCAACAAATCAAAAGTCATGATATTCGGGCGAAAAACTGATATTTTGTGTTATGGCGCTGACGTTAAGGTAACTATTCAGGAGTCAACTTTACCCATTTTTAGCGAAGCACGTAATTTAGGATTGGTGATAGATACGGATCTGAGATTCCGGAAACATGTGTCGACAATACTTCAGGGTGCATACGCCAAACTAAAATCTCTATACCCTTCTCGTCATCTACTCAATATTAAAACTAAAACACTACTTTGTAACTCTTTAATTCTATCTAAATTTAACTTTTTTTCGAGTCGACGAGCAACGAATTCAAAAGGCACAGAACGCATGCCTGCGTTTCATTTACGGCATTAAAAAATTTGACAGAATTTCGCACAAGTTATTGGACGCAAAATGGCTAAGTATGTCACGAAGGACAAGATTACATAGTTGTGTGTTTTATTACAATATCGTTCAGAAAGAAAAACCTCAATATCTATATCATAAGATTCAGTATCGTACTGACATTCATAACTTGAATTTGAGATTTAGGGGGGCTATGACACCTCCTCTCCATCGCACAGAGCAGTTTAAACGGTGTTTTAGTCACCAGATTGTAACGATATACAATGCTTTGCCCCCGCAAATAAAGCTACTTGCAAGCGTCTCCACATTCAAGAAGCAGGTTTTCGATCGCTTACTTGATCAACAAACGGCTGCCATGACTAGATAGTATAAAAAGGATTTTTTTTTTAATTTTAGTTTAGTTTCATTCTTTTGTTTTATTTTATTATTTTTTTTTCCTCTCAATTTTCGCTCTCTTACTGAACGTTTAGAAAATTATTTTTAAGAGCGGTAATTGGTTAAGTTGAGCAGTGCATCAGTACTGAACTTCGCCAATTCGTACTTATTGTTCAGTATTATATATATATACTCTCTTGTATTCATTGTATTAGTACGAATAAAGGCATTATTATTATTATTATTAAAAGATGTTCAAATCTAAGTACGAAGGCTTTCACGACCGGTGTTAATTGAACTAACACTGCCATGTTGCAACCTTCTTCTGGTTCTAACTGAGTTAGAACCAGTTTCTTCTGGCATCCGAAACGTCAAACATTTTTTCAAAAAAACGCATGGCAAAACCCGAAAGTTTCTAGTTTTAGATCTAGTATTAGTCCTAGTGATAGTTCTAGTGTTAGTGCTAGTGTTAGTTCTAATTTTATTTCATGTTCAAATCTATTTGCAATGGAACGCATTATCAGGTTTTACATTAATTTACATATATGTATGTAGGATTTGTCCTTGAACAATGGATTTTTTCTTACCACGTTACGTTAGTTGGAGGAACTTCAGTGGTGAACCAGTTATATGCGGGGCGCATTCTTCTCGTTCGTCAGGTTGCCCATCTCCTTCCCCTGTTATACGATCAACAAGATGCTCAAAGGAGCAATGTCAGCACCTCCTTCGAAGCATGATTCGTGAACAAGATATGATGCAAACCCCATCGAGAACTTCTGGGGCATCCTACTTCGATGTGTATACAAGAACAACAAGCAATATGTATCCGTTGCCAAATTAAAAGAAGCCAAAAGTCAGTGTCCTATCATTATGTACCGGTGAATTTCCGAAAAATCAAGATTTTCTTGGAGACCAAGACACAGATTCTTTTCATACATCATCTAGCCTAGTTACCCAAAACTTTTACCAAACATCTCATTATTTCCCGCACTGTACAAAGCAAAATACTTGATGGAAATTAGGAATTTCAAAGGATCTAAGATTTATCCTTGAGAATGTAACCATCTTTTTATTGCATAGCCAAAAATATAAACGCATCACAAACTCGCAATCATTAAAAACTAAAAAAGAAATTCATTAATCTATATAGATACTATCATCGCCAAAAAATCTTAACACAATATACACTACGTATAAAATCTAAAGGAAAGCATAAATCGATTCCTTATTACTTCATTTCGTCTGTCTCATCCTTAAATCTTAATATAAACTTTTTTTTATTATAAAAGTAAACTTCTTCATTCTTAACACCTCCCTTTTCCTTACCCTTGCAAAGAAACGAACTGATGGAATATTTCGAGAATATGCGGATCAAGATCTTGAGTGAACAACAAAGTCTCCAATGTTGAGCTGTATTTTTGAACTTGTTCGTGATGCTAAATAAAAAAAATTAAATTCAAATTTAAAAATTCAATCAAATTTGTCTCACCGCCAAAAATACTTGTTGTAACCTCCCAATTGTCCACCGATACCAATGCGTGTTATAATCCCTCCCGTCTGTATCGCACCTAACCAAGTGTTCGGATAAAATCATAATAAACCGTTGAAAAATGATTAAAAATAAATTCTTTTGATCCGCTTGGGCCGCCTCTAATTTTTCCTCCATCCTCTCGACCATTTCCTCTGTCGGTTTCTCCGCGTCGGTTTCGTTTTTTGCTTTCGACGCGGTCTCGTCGTCCTCACTTTCGCTGGAACTCGACTCGGCGTGAGCCAATTTCTCCCTCGCCTCCGATAATTCCCCGCCCAATTTGATAACGTGCTTGTTCATTTTTTTAATCGTTAGATGCAAAATCTCCCAAAGATACATTTTCGTAAATTCGGCCCCCATCTCTTTCGAAAAAATCCAATTAGCCACCGCCGAACATTCCACAATTTGAGTTTTTAACATTTTATCGACAAGAACGAGCATCATTTGCTGGTGATGGTGCCACAATTCGAACATATTTTTTAACACGCAAATTTGAGCTTCTTCGGATTCCGCTAAAATCTAATTAAAAAGAAAGTTAGGTTTAGTATTAGGGGTTATTTTTTTTACCTTGAAGACGTAGTGGAATTTTGAGATAACGGCGAAACTATGCGAGAAACTTTTTGATCCTAAATTAAGTAGGGTTTGGACGAAAACGTCGATTTTTAACGGGTTGAATCGGCTGTCGGCTTCTTCTTCGGATCGGGGGTTTGGCAAATCTTTGAGGACCCCTAATACTTCTTCTGGGGTGCATTTTTGCCGGATTGAAATGACGAGTTGATGGGCGGCCGATGTTCCTGGTAGAGTAGCTAAAAATAGAAGAGAATCATAATTAATTTAAAAAATTTCACTTTTTTCCCAGATTCCCATTATAGATTAACGTCGGTGTTTCGTCAAAGACACAATTTCGCACAATTGCCAAAGAGAACTTGCGCATACAATGTCAAGATTCAACCGAGCGCATCACCACAAACTCTCAAACAGTAAACCTAACAAAAAGCAGAGTCCGCCGCGAAAGTTAGACGGGGAGCTTTGAGCGAGCCCCGGTTATTTTATGTCCACATTCAAAGTGCATTTCGTTGATTAAGTTTTAGTAAAAATTTTTTTGGGTCTCAAAACGTTATGGTTTTAATATGAGGTGCTTTTTAATTATTTATTGTGCTACAACGGTGAGTTTTAAATCGGTTACGATTTGTTATATAAAGAAGAATTTAACATAAAAGAGAAACTCTCTTTTATACCTTTATTTTCCTTTCAAAATCAAAAATTAAAAAACTTTCTAAAAAAATTTAATAAAATCATTTCGATAATTTCAGTTAAATCTCTTTTTTAAACCGGACGTTTCGCAAGCAATAATAACCCCGCTGGAAGAAGACGTCATTCACAAACGAGATAAAGAAACGGAACGAATATTTTCACAACCTTGGGAGAGTGGGCTAAAAGAGGCGACGTACAGGGTGTTTATAAAGGAGGGTTGGTTAGAGCCGGGGTTAAAAAACGAATTGCACGCGGCGCCAATTTTGGGAGATAACGTCCCCGTGGTCCCATTCGGGGATATTTCGATGTTAGCCAGGGGTCAACTCTACCATAACCATGGTAATTTAATTTTCGTGAGGGATAAAAACCTCTACGATTGCGAAAATTGCCGGATTCAAATCCCCCCGAAGAAATTCGGCGACATTTTAACATTGTGGAGCGTTAAAAGAATAAGGCATAGAAGGAGCGAAGATAATTTTAGGTCTGAATTAATTTTAATTAATAAAACATTTAAAAAAAGGCTTTTTTATAGGTATGAAGTCGAGTTTAAAATATCGCCGATTTTAGACCGCGTTTACGTTAAACGAAATGGGGAGTTTAATTATGAGATTCCCGGCCATATTTTCTTGTTAAACCAAGATATTAAAGAGTCGAGGAGTGGTAATAATCGGTATTATTTACCTCCGTATTCTTCAACGACCTCCGTTTATTTTTATACGAAAAGAAACGAACGGTACACCACGACCACCATTAAACCGGATGTTCAAGAAAAATTACACCAAGAAATTGAGCTTTATAATAAATTATTGGACAGTTTAAAAAATCATCCTACCATTAAAACTGAAAATACAACTCCGAGGGGTTTTACTACAATTTTAAGAGATTTAACAACAACTCCGAGAATGTTGGTAACAACTCCGAAAATTTTGATAACAACACCAAAAATGTTGATAGCAACTCCAAAAATGTTGATAACAACTCCAAAAATGTTGATAACAACTCCAAAAATGTTGATAACAACTCCAAAAATGTTGATAACAACTCCAAAAATGTTGATAACAACTCCAAGAATGTTAACAACAACTCCAAGAATGTTAACAACAACTCCGAAGATGTTAACAACAACTTCAAGGATGTTAACAACAACTCCAAGAACGTTAACAACAACTTCCAAAATATTAACGACAACTTCAAAAATGTTAACATCGACTCCAACAATTTTATCGACTAAAATGATACTATCAACAACTCCAACAACTTTATCAACTGATCTATCAAAAATTTCAACAACGAAAACGCCAGAAACAACTTCATCAACTTTAAAATCGTTGACGACGAAGAAATTGTTGCCGACAAAAGAAGATTTTTACGACATTTTCGAGACGAAAAGAAAACCGTCGACTTTGCGACCAAAAGAAATCGGGCTTCAACTTCAAACACCGCCGGGGGATGATTACATCGCGACGGCTACAGAAAGTTACAACAAAGTTTTTTCACCCCCAAATTCGCAAACAACAACATCTAATTCTTTGATTAATAAAATGTTAAAAGATGTCCGAAAAGACGACGACGAGGACGGATTTTTAGAGATGAGGGTTCCCCCGACTGCGCAGTATCAGAAAACAGAATTACCAATTCAAAATGACGTAAAAAGTAATGATACAACTTCATTGAATGAAGATATAACTTCAATTTATGAGGAGGCTCAATTTATAACGGAAAAGTCTCTTAAAACTGAAGATATGCCCGATTTAATTGATAATGTTGAAGATATAACTCATTTTTTAATTGAAACTTCATCCAAAAAGGTTCCAACCCAAAAAACTTCGTTGAAAGAAGCTTCAACAACACAACAAATTCAATTTTTAACTGAAAAGTCTCTTAAAAATGTGGGGATGATCGATTTAATTGAGAAAATTGAGGATACAACTCATTTTTTTATTGAAACTTCATCTAAAAAGGTTCCAACCCAAAAAACTTCGTTGAAAGAAGCTTCATCAACCCAACAAATTCCATTTTTAACCGAAAAGTCTCTTAAAAATGTGGGGATGATCGATTTAAATGAGAAAATTGAGGATACTCCTTCTTTTATTGAAACTTTATCTAAGAAGTTGAAAACTCAAAAAACTTCGTTAGAAAAAGCTTCAACTACCCAACAAACTCAATTTATCACAGAAAAGTCTCTTAAAAATGCGGGGATGATCGATTTAATTGATGAAGTTGAGGATGTAACTCATTCTTTTATTGAAACTTCATCTAAATTGAAAACCCAAAAAGCTTCAACTACCCAACAAACTCAATTTAACACAGAAAAGTCTCTTAAAAATGCGGAGATGATTGATTTAATTGATGAAGTTGAGAATGCAACTCATTCTTTTATTGAAACTTCATCTAAGAAGTTGAAAATCCAAAAAGCTTCAACTACCCAACAAACTCAATTTGGCACAGAAAAATCTTTTAAAAATACGGAAATGATCGATTTAATTGATAAAGTTGAAAATACAACTCATTTTTTAATTGAAACTTCATCTAAAACGCACCCAACCCAAAAAGCTTCGTTAGAAAAAGGTTCAACAACCCAACAAACTCACTTTTTACCTAAAACATTAGCTAAAAATAAAAATATACTCAAAGTAACGAGTTTAATGCAAGAAACTGGAAATAAAAGTGAAGAAATCTCACTCCATAATAAAAATGAAACGGAAACGGAGAATTTATTTGATGAAAATGGAACTATAACTTCAAGTAGTGAAGTAGAAAGTGACGAAACTTCATCGACACCTTCATTTTCGAAGAAAACTTCGATTAAAAATGATGATGAGTCGCAAATATCGAATTTAGACGGTGAAATTGGTTCAATTGAAGATGAAATTTCGACGAATTCTGCGTATAATAATCAAGATAAAGGTGAAGTGATGATTGAAAATGGTGGATTTTTAACAAAAAACGTGTTTTTCAAAGAAAATGAGATGAAAATGAAGAATTTATTGGATGAAAATGGAAGTGCAACTTTGAATGATAAAGTAGAAAGTAACAAAACTTCAGTAATGCCTCTAATTTTGATGAAAGATTCGATTAAATATGATGAAGTTGAAACTTCGACGAAAACTTTGAATTATAACGAAAATGAAGACGAAATGGTGAATGAAAAGGATCGATCTTCACCTTTTTCGAAAGAAACTTCAATAGAACCTGATTTTTTTACGAAAACTTTTGATGAATCGAAAATGATGAATTTAAATGATGGAATTATGAGTACACCTACTTTTATGCATGAAACTGCGATGAAACCTTTAATTTTATCTGAAAATGGAGATAAAGATTTAAGTACAACTTCAACTGAATCAACATCGCAATTTATAACTTCGCTAAATAATCAAAACGACATCAAATCCCCTGAAACAACTCCTCAAATAGAAGCTACGACTTCAATTATTAAAACTGAAACCCCTTTAAATATTAAAAATCGTTTTAAACCAACGAGAAAGCCATCTTTTAAACCAACAACGACCGAAAAGGTTGTTTCAGTATCTTCGAAACGAACAAAAAAATTTAAATTTTCACGACCGACGAAATTTTTTTCGAAAACGACGACATCCACAGAAAAAAGTTTTGCTACAACGACGAAAAGAAAAAAATTTCATATTCCGAGAAGACCAACCGTGAATAAGATAAAAAGTAAAAATGAAACGGTTATTGTTGATAAAGTGGAAACGACGACGGAAAAGAATTATTTAAAACCAGAAACTGTTAAAAAACCGTCAATAATGAAAGCGCCAACACCGCAAACTCTACCCGCGCCTTTTACGCAAGATGGCCAAGAAATTTTGGACGATATTTTCGGGAAAACGTCGAAAACCACGAAGAAATCGACAACGAAAAGTTTGAGAAGAAAACAAAGCTCGGACGTTGATGAATTATTTAATAATTTGAAACGAATAAGATTTATGAAAGGGAATAATAAAAGAATTCGGGTTATAGATAAGATAAAAGATAAAATTAAAGAAAAACAAAGTAACATTAACAAAGAAAATTTAACTCAATTTATCGAAACAACCACGGATCAAGAAATTGAAGCAACTCAAAAAATTATTTTTTCAAATTTTTATGAAGCCTCAACAGCCCCAAATTTAGAAATGAACGAGGATATTCCAAACGAAATAACGACGGATAATCCTCGAAAAATAAATGAATATGTAACCCCAATAACTGGATGTGATGAGTTAAAAACTACTTCAATCACGACAGAAATTGGCGATTATACAACCACAACCGAAGAAGTAATTACAACGACCGATTTAATAAATGCGTACGAAAAGTTAAAAATTAAAGCCACAACAGAAGACGTTTCGGCTGTTTTGGATCATTTAGTTCTTTCGGTGCTAAACAATGCGAGGGCGGTGAAATATTTGGATAGAAAGAAGAGAATTGCAAGGAGAAAGAAGAAGAAGTTGGTGAAAATTAGGAATAAAAATTGATATTAAAAAATATTAAAATTAAGAATTAGATACATTAAAACAAGATGAGATGAGCACATTTAAACATTATATTGTAAAGAAATCAATTTTAACTATTTTATTCAATCAATTTTTTGTTTGTTTTAAGATTGTATATAAACCTTTATCTTTGATCATAAAATTTCGTATTTAAAATCACACTGTCAAAATAAATCGATTTTTACATCATTCAATCAATTTTTTCTTAATTTATTTGCACCGTTTAATCTATTTTATTGTTAGTTTCAAGATTGTAAATAAACCGTTTAAAATATTTAATAATTCTATTAAACATTCAAATAAAAATTAATAAAAAATTTCAACATTATTCAATCAACTTATTTTAATTAATTTATCCTTACCTGCAGCAAAAACCCAACAAACTCAATTCAATGCAGAAAAGTCTCTTAAAAATGTTGGGATGATCGATTTAATTGAGAAAATTGAAGATACAACTCCTTCTTTTATTGAAACTTCATCTAAGAAGTTGATAACTCAAAAAACTTCATTAGAAAAAGCTTCAACTACCCAAGAAACTCAATTTATCACAGAAAAGTCTCTTAAAAATGCGGGGATGATCGATTTAATTGATGAAGTTGAGGATGCAACTCATTCTTTTATTGAAACTTCATCTAAGAAGTTGAAAATCCAAAAAGCTTCAACTACCCAACAAACCCAATTTATCACAGAAAAATCTTTTAAAAACACGGAAATGATCGATTTAATTGATAAAGTTGAAAATACAACTCATTTTTTAATTGAAACTTCATCTAAAACGCACCCAACCCAAAAAGCTTCGTTAGAAAAAGGTTCAACAACCCAACAAACTCACTTTTTACCTAAAACATTAACTAAAAATAAAAATAAACTCAAAGTAACGAGTTTAATGCAAGACACTGCGAATAAAAGTGAAGAAATCTCACTCCATAATAAAAATGAAGCGGAAACGAAGAATTTATTCGATGAAAATGGAACTACAACTTCAAGTGGTGAAGTAGAAAGTGACGAAACTTCATCGACACCTTCATTTTCGAAGAAAACTTCGATTAAAAATGATGATGAGTCGCAAATATCGAATTTAGACGGTGAAATTGGTTCAATTGGAGATGAAATTTCGACGAATTCTGCGTATAATGATAAAGATAAAGGTGAAGTGATGATTGAGAATGGTGGATTTTTAACAAAAAATGTGTTTTACAAAGAAAATGAGACGAAAATGAAGAATTTATTGGATGAAAATGGAAGCGCAACTTTGAATGATAAAGTAGAAAGTAACAAAACTTCACCAATGCCTCTAATTTTGATGAAAGATTCGATTAAATATGATGAAGTTGAAACTTCGACGAAAACTTTGAATTATAACGAAAATGAAGACGAAGTGGTGAATGAAAAGGATCGATCTTCACCTTTTTCGAAAGAAACTTCAATAGAACCTGATTTTTTTTCGAAAACTTTTGATGAATCGAAAATGATGAATTTAAATGATGGAATTATGAGTACACCTACTTTTATGCATGAAACTTCGATGAAACCTTTAATTTTATCTGAAAATGGAGATAAAGATTTAAGTACAACTTCAACTGAATCAACAGCGCAATTTATAACTTCGCTAAATAATCAAAACGACATCAAATCCCCTGAAACAACTCCTCAAATAGAAGCTACGACTTCAATTATTAAAACTGAAACCCCTTTAAGTATTAAAAATCGTTTTAAACCAACGAGAAAGCCATCTTTTAAACCGACAACGACCGAAAAGGTTGTTTCAATATCTTCGAAACGAACAAAAAAATTTAAATTTTCACGACCAACGAAATTTTTTTCGAAAACGACATCCACAAAAAAAAGTTTTGCTACAACGACGAAAAGAAAAAAATTTAATATTCCGAGAAGACCAACCGTGAATAAGATAAAAAGTAAAAATGAAACGGTTATTGTTGATAAAGTGGAAACGACGACGGAAAAGAATTATTTAAAACCGGAATCTGTTAAAAAACCGTCAATAATGAAAGCGCCAACACCGCAAACTCTACCCGCGCCTTTTACGTAAGATGGCCAAGAAATTTTGGACGATATTTTCGGGAAAACGTCGAAAACCACGAAGAAATCGACAATGAAAAGTTTGAGAAGAAAACAAAGCTCCGACGTTGATGAATTATTTAATAATTTGAAACGAAAAAGATTTATGAAAGAGAATAATAAAAGAATTCGGGTTATAGATAAGATAAAAGATAAAATTAAAGAAAAACAAAGTAACATTAACAAAGAAAATTTAACTCAATTTATCGAAACAACCACGGACCAAGAAATTGAAGCAACTCAAAAAATTATTTTTTCAAATTTTTATGAAGCCTCAACAGCCCCAAATTTAGAAATGAACGAAGATATTCCAAACGAAATTACGACGGATAATCCTCGAAAAATAAATGAATATGTAACTCCAATAACTGGATGTGATGACCTAAAAACTACTTCAATCACGACAGAAATTGGCGATTATACAACCACAACCGAAGAAGTAATTACAACGACCGATTTAATAAATGCGTACGAAAAGATAAAAATTAAAGCCACAACGGAAGACGTTTCGGCAGTTTTAGATAATTTAGTTCTTTCGGTGCTAAACAATGCGAGGGCGGTGAAATATTTGGATAGAAAGAAGAGAATTGCGAGGAGAAAGAAGAAGAAGTTGGTGAAAATTAGGAATAAAAATTAATATTAAAAAATATTAAAATTAAAAATTAGATACATTAAAACAAGATGAGATGAGCACATTTAAACATTATATTGTAAAGAAATCAATTTTAACTATTTTATTCAATCAATTTTTTGTTTGTTTTAAGATTGTATATAAACCTTTATCTTTGATCATAAAATTTCGTATTTAAAATCACACTGTCAAAATAAATCGATTTTTACATCATTCAATCAATTTTTTTCTTAATTTATTTGCACCATTTAATCTACTTTATTGTTAGTTTCAAGATTGTAAATAAACCTTTTAAAATATTTAATAATTCTATTAAACATTTAAATAAAAATTAATAAAAAATTTCAACATTACTCAATCAACTTATTTTAATTAATTTATCCTTACCTGCAGCAAAAACCCAACAAACTCAATTCATTGCAGAATAGTCTCTTAAAAATGTTGGGATGATCGATTTAATTGAGAAAATTGAAGATACAACTCCTTCTTTTATTTAAACTTCATCTAAGAAGTTGATAACTCAAAAAACTTCATTAGAAAAAGCTTCAATTACCCAACAAACTCAATTCATCACAGAAAAGTCTCTTAAAAATGCAGGGATGATCGATTTAATTGATGAAGTTGAGGATGCAACTCATTCTTTTATTGAAACTTCATCTAAGAAGTTGAAAATCCAAAAAGCTTCAACTACCCAACAAACCCAATTTATCACAGAAAAATCTTTTAAAAACACGGAAATGATCGATTTAATTGATAAAGTTGAAAATACAACTCATTTTTTAATTGAAACTTCATCTAAAACGCACCCAACCCAAAAAGCTTCGTTAGAAAAAGGTTCAACAACCCAACAAACTCACTTTTTACCTAAAACATTAACTAAAAATAAAAATAAACTCAAAGTAACGAGTTTAATGCAAGACACTGCGAATAAAAGTGAAGAAATCTCACTCCATAATAAAAATGAAGCGGAAACGAAGAATTTATTCGATGAAAATGGAACTACAACTTCAAGTGGTGAAGTAGAAAGTGACGAAACTTCATCGACACCTTCATTTTCGAAGAAAACTTCGATTAAAAACGATGATGAGTCGCAAATATCGAATTTAGACGGTGAAATTGGTTCAATTGGAGATGAAACTTCAACGAATTCTGTGTATATTGATCAAGATAAAGGTGAAGTGATGATTGAAAATGGTGGATTTTTAACAAAAAACGTGTTTTTCAAAGAAAATGAGACGAAAATGAAGAATTTATTGGATGAAAATGGAAGTGCAACTTTGAATGATAAAGTAGAAAGTAACAAAACTTCAGTAATGCCTCTAATTTTGATGAAAGATTCGATTAAATATGATGAAGTTGAAACTTCGACGAAAACTTTGAATTATAACGAAAATGAAGACGAAGTGGTGAATGAAAAGGATCGATCTTCACCTTTTTCGAAAGAAACTTCAATAGAACCTGATTTTTTTACGAAAACTTTTGATGAATCGAAAATGATGAATTTAAATGATGGAATTATGAGTACACCTACTTTTATGCATGAAACTGCGATGAAACCTTTAATTTTATCTGAAAATGGAGATAAAGTTTTAAGTACAATTTCAACTGAATCAACATCGCAATTTATAACTTCGTTAAATAATCAAAACGACATCAAATCCCCTGAAACAACTCCTCAAATAGAAGCTACGACTTCAATTATTAAAACTGAAACCCCTTTAAGTATTAAAAATCGTTTTAAACCAACGAGAAAGCCATCTTTTAAACCGACAACGACCGAAAAGGTTGTTTCAATATCTTCGAAACGAACAAAAAAATTTAAATTTTCACGACCGACGAAATTTTTTTCGAAAACGACGACATCCACAGAAAAAAGTTTTGCTACAACGACGAAAAGAAAAAAATTTAATATTCCGAGAAGACCAACCGTGAGTAAGATAAAAAGTAAAAATGAAACGGTTATTGTTGATAAAGTGGAAACGACGACGGAAAAGAATTATTTAAAACCAGAAACTGTTAAAAAACCGTCAATAATAAAAGCGCCAACACCGCAAACTCTACCCGCGCCTTTTACGCAAGATGGCCAAGAAATTTTGGACGATATTTTCGGGAAAACGTCGAAAACCACGAAGAAATCGACAACGAAAAGTTTGAGAAGAAAACAAAGCTCCGACGTTGATGAATTATTTAATAATTTGAAACGAAAAAGATTTATGAAAGAGAATAATAAAAGAATTCGGGTTATAGATAAGATAAAAGATAAAATTAAAGAAAAACAAAGTAACATTAACAAAGAAAATTTAACTCAATTTATCGAAACAACCACGGACCAAGAAATTGAAGCAACTCAAAAAATTATTTTTTCAAATTTTTATGAAGCCTCAACAGCCCCAAATTTAGAAATGAACGAGGATATTCCAAACGAAATAACGACGGATAATCCTCGAAAAATAAATGAATATGTAACCCCAATAACTGGATGTGATGAGTTAAAAACTACTTCAATCACGACAGAAATTGGCGATTATGCAACCACAACCGAAGAAGTAATTACAACGACCGATTTAATAAATGCGTACGAAAAGTTAAAAATTAAAGCCACAACAGAAGACGTTTCGGCTGTTTTGGATCATTTAGTTCTTTCGGTGCTAAACAATGCGAGGGCGGTGAAATATTTGGATAGAAAGAAGAGAATTGCGAGGAGAAAGAAGAAGAAGTTGGTGAAAATTAGGAATAAAAATTGATATTAAAAAATATTAAAATTAAAAATTAGATACATTAAAACAAGATGAGATGAGCACATTTAAACATTATATTGTAAAGAAATCAATTTTAACTATTTTGTTCAATTTTCATCATCATTTTCATCAATTTTTTGTTTGTTTTAAGATTGTATATAAACCTTTATCTTTGATCATAAAATTTCGTAATTAAAATCACACTGTCAAAATAAATCGATTTTTACATCATTCAATCAATTTTTTCTTAATTTATTTGCACCGTTTAATCTATTTTGTTGTTAGTTTCAGGATTGTACATAAATCTTTAACCTCTATTTAAATAAATTATTAAAATACGAAAAAATATTAACAATTTTGATAATTCTGATATTAAATGCAACTTGATCTATCAACATATTCAAATGAAATCTAACATAATGTTATGTAGATACACGTTTGGTTTTATTTCAAATCAAAAGTACAGGGTTGCCAAATTAGTTAATAAAGTACTCTAGTTCAGAAACTATTCATTGTAGAGGTCTTGATAAAGAAAATTTAACTAAACCCAACTCATCACTGCATATTTGAATTGAAATAAACTAGAACTAACACTAGACCTAGAACTAAAATCATTCTGAAGATGCACGGCTATACCTAAACCCAAAATTAACCACTTCTAGGTTTAATGTTAATTCTAGTTTTATGACGTAAGTTGAGAGTTGAGCGCACGTATTGCGAGACCGGTCTTTGTAAACTAT
This sequence comes from Onthophagus sagittarius, assembly GCA_036711965.1. Taxonomy (NCBI): domain Eukaryota; kingdom Metazoa; phylum Arthropoda; class Insecta; order Coleoptera; family Scarabaeidae; genus Onthophagus; species Onthophagus sagittarius. The sequence continues at coordinate 14,305,741 of JASERS010000010.1, read as the reverse complement.
TAATTCCTGTGGATAATCTCCGAATTTTCTGTCAAAGAAGTAAACAGTTGACTATATGTAATAATTACATTAACTGTGTATAATTTGAAATGATAGTGTGCTTCAACACTGCTTAAAATTGTAACTCTTGTTGTTGTGTGATACATCTGTTTTGTGCGTACCTTGTTTACATTGGCGAAAGACACCAAAGATTTATTAAATGCGTTAAAAGCTGAATTTGATAAAAATATGGACGGTTTTAAAAATCAGACGAGAGTTTTTTGCCTTTGAATATCTTGAAACAACAGTTTCTCAAATTTTAAAACGAAATAAGCGAAAAATTTAACTTTCTTACAAAAACCATCGAAAACATTGAAAGCCGCACGGATGGCGAATTAACTGCTTATTATTCCATGGAATCCAGAAAGGACAAAGGACAGAGTATACATTAAACTTGAAGATGAAAAGATTTTCTTAATAAGTCAGAGATACGAATTGTAAGGGAAGAATTGAAGAAGTTACCAGTGTGCGAAAGAGTGCCAGAAAAGAAGTTAAAAGTCACTTTAATGTATTCGTAATGGAAGCATACCAGTTTAAACGAAGAACCATAAAGAGACGATGATTGACAGATGTAAACAAGGGTCTTAACATTCCTTTGGATTACAATAGATGATTGATAGGTGTAAACAAAAGCCCTTCATGCTTTAATTGAGGGAGCCCGCAATCTTCAGACGCATGGCTAAACCCGAATCTTTCCACTTCTAGGTCTAGTGTTAGTCCTAGTTTTATATCATAAGATCTAACTCTAGATCTAGAACTAGAAATCGCCGTCTTGATGTACGGCTAAACCCGAATGATTTTAGTTCTTGGTCTAGTGTTACTTCTAGTTTTATTTCAATTCAAATATGCAGAGTTGGGTTGGGTTGTGATAGGTTTCGATTAGTCGTTAATTCGAAAATGTTTTTTTTAATGAAGGCTTCTACAATGAATAGTTTCTGAAGTAGAGTACTTTACAAACTCATTTAATTTAAAACATAGGCAGCGGTATTGGTTTAAAAATTAGGATTTTAAAAGAAAAAAATAAATAATAAAAACTAGTATTACAAATATTAGTAACAAAGTTTTATTGTTAAAAAAACGTTCAAAATAAGAATATTCGACGTCATATTTAAACATCGAATATTCTTATTTTGAACGTTTTCTTCGATAGTGATCAACCCATTATCTATTTGTAAATGTTCTCCTTCCTCGCCTTCCTTCCAGTGATCGTATTCATCTATACATACATTGTGAAGAACAACTACAGCAATTATTACAACCTTTAACACATCTTCTTTTAACCAAATGCATAATGATAAGATCGGAAATGTTCTTTTCCAAGCACTATAACTTCTTTCTACTACATTACGTGACTTTACCTGGGACTGATTGTGCAAGTTCTTGCAACAAGTTGTGCAAATTGGATATAGTAAACAACAGCATATTAGAAAAAAAGCACATTTAAAAAAATTAACTTTTTTTGAATATCCAAATTTGTTTTTGTCATTCTATATAAATTTGTTGTATTCAATTGGTGAAGTCATACAGTAAAAGTAAAAAAAATCAATGTACGTTTTTAAATAATTTTTTGGAAATGTATTTTGATTTTGGGACTATTTTCGGGAATTTCGGAACATTTAGCACAAGTACCGGGATTTTAAATTTAGTTCCGAAACTCAAAAACATTTTTGGTTTCGGGAATCGGACTGAATTAGACACTCTAGTGTCTACTTCATTGATGCTATCCAAATTTTCAAATTGTTCCAATTCCTTACATATAATTTTTCAGGTTCGCATTGCTTTTCGTGAATTTTTTTCTTTTTCTTTTTTATACATATTTTTATAATAATAATAATAGTAGACGACTTTATTGATATGATGAATATAACGCAATATAAAAATAAAAAAATTAAATAAAGTAAATATTTTCAGTGAGGCGAGATCCAGCTATCAATAGCTGCTCAATCTAACCCCATTTTAAATAAAATAATATAATAAAACAAATAAAAATTAAATTAGTCTGACCATAAAAATAAATATAACTTGATGTTCCTCAAGTCAACGCTCGTATACGGCAACAACTTAGCATCTACCCTCGAGATCACACTGTTGTTGAAACAATGACTGGAAAACCTTTCTTTTAAATTGCGCATGTGAAAGGTGCTTTATATCACCACTAATTCCATGAACATTGCATAAATTTGATATAAAAATGACCGTTGAAAAACTGCCAGTCTGTGTGCAGGTGGAGAGAGGCGGCCTCGGAATCAAGTGTTAATCGCATGCATATCTATCCCAAATTTAATCAGTTTATAGAGATATCGAGGTGACTTAAAAGCGAGAAACTTTTTGAGGGACAAGCATTGTAGTTTTCGCCTATTGCGCATATTTAACCATTGTACATGTTTTAATTTATAAGACACATGATCAAACTTACGAATCCCATACATGTAGCGTAAACAAGAATTTTGTACTCTCTGAACCCTAACCACATCAACGCTGTTACTTTAAAATGTTTCTTGCTTCCAAAAGGCTTGGATTACTACCAGAAATCTTAATTAATTAGACTCGATAACACCTCTGAAGGACATGATACTAGGCAAAATATTTGAAATACTTCCAAAAGACTTAATATCACTTCCAGAAGACTTATCACCTTTGAAATTACTTGAAATGTTTCCAGAACTTGATATTGCTTCTAGAAGACTTAGTATTGCACTTGGAAGACTTGAAATTCTTTCAAAACATTCGATACTGCTTCTAGAAGAGTTGATGTTGTTTCCAAAAGACTTGTAACACTTCCAGAAGACTTATTATCCTTGGAATAATTATTTGAAATGCTTTCAAAAGACTTAAAATTGCTTCTAGCAGACTTGGTATTGCCCTGGAAAACTTGAAATTCTTCCAAAAGACTGAATACTGCTTCTAGAAGATTTGAAATATTTCTGGAAGACTACACATTACCTCTGGAAGGCTGAAATGCTTTCAAATTAGGTGACACTGCTTCCAGAAGATCTAATATTACTTCCAGACTACTTAAACTGCTTCCAAAAGATATGATACTGCTTCCAGAAGACATGATACTATTTCCAGAAGAATTGATATTGTAATTTTAGTGATTTAAGAAGACTTAATATCCTTCTTCTAGAAGACTTGATTTTGCTTCTAAAAGACTTGAAATGACTTGATATCTCTTCTAAAAGGCTTGGAATGTTGTCAGAAAACTGAACATTACCTTTAAAGACTTAAAATGCTTGCAAAACTTGATACTGCTTCCAAAAAAACCATAACAAAATAAAGCACAAGGAAATTAAATTAAAAAGATATTTATCATGGTATATTAGAACCATGATAAATATAGCAGGCATATATCTAGCCATGTTCCCCATCTTGTTAGAACTGGTTGTGGTGGTAATGGGGTATTTGATAACCTCTCTCTAAACAATTCTACCCTTAAAGGGGCTTTAACAAATATTTGTTTGCCGCTTTTTATTAATTTATTAACTAATGGGAACTGTAACCTTATAGTTTCTGCTACTCGATTAAGCCCATGTGCTAAGCAAGTACAATGAATTAAATTAGGGTAAAAAATCTTCATATTAGACGCAGCTTTTACCATGTATGCCGCTGCGTCTGACACCATCAGTAAAATTTTGTCTTTCGGTACCGGCTCCGGTAAGAAAAAATGCGTTAATTCGTCGTGAATAAATCTTGTTACCGTATTAGTACTTGTTTGTTAATCTGTTAACAGTAATTTAATAACGTCAGTATTTTATAATATCTTCCATAATTATTAAACAATCAATATATTGTTCTATTAATTTTAGTGATCGAAGTACTACATTGAATCAATAGTGAATTTTATTTCTAGTGAATTTTGGGACATGCTATTCTTTATAATTTCCGACGAGGAAATGTACAGAGGCGCAGCGAAATACTTTTTCATAATTCAACCAATTTTTGGGGAAAAGACGCCAAAAAGTTGGAAAAAGGCTTTAAATAGGCATAAAAAGAAAGAGGCATGATAATTCAAAAAAGGCAAAAAAGGCATAACTAACCCAGTCTTATTTATTTTTAACTGATTCGTAAAGATATTTAAATATATTTGTAATGCCTTTAATTTTGAGCATAAGCATATTTTCTATAAATCCGGTCTTTAATTATCAATAACCAAGGGAGGCTCAGTAAAACTTTTAGCCAACGTTTCACAATCAAAAGTAGTCTTATCGACGGGAGGTTCGATCACTCCAAGAGATCGCATGGTTTTCTAAAAAGTTTTAGGGGTGGCACAAGATAATTTTCGGTAGAAATAAAATTTTTTAGCATTTTTGCACAGATGATTACAACGATTACGTAGGATACGATATTGTTCACGATTAGCAGTTGAAGGTACACGTCTAAATAATAACTTAGATCGGTTACGCTCTCGCATAAGAGACCTTATTTCATCATTTAACCAAGGTGCTGGCAGATGCTTCACCCTCCGCTGTCGCACTTGAGCATGTTTATTGTAAAGATCGATAACCTTCTAGTTAAAATACTCAACCTTAACATCGATATCATCCGATCTATAAAGAGGCAACCAATCAATGTTATACGCATCAGACAACAGTAAATTATTATCAATACGTCCAAAATCGCGATAGGATATAATACGCCGAGAAGAAACCGGACTTATTATATTAATAATAATTTTATTATATTGTAGAAATGAAAATAAAATTATTATGGGAACTAGAATAATAATAATAATAATAATAATAATAATGTTTATTCAAACATAATGATAAAACATACAATAATAATAATAATATAATAATAACCACTGAGGTGCAAAGCACCTGTGCGTGGTATATATATGTACTCATATCTTACCTTAAGTCAATCAAAATTCAATTTCAATATTCAACCCTTCCCAAAAACACAATAACAATGACAATGAAAAAGAAACTCTACATTATAATAAAACAAAATATCCAATTTTTCCCTTAGAAATTATTTTCACTTCCCTATCAATTTTTTCACATCTACATTTTTTCCCCTTGCTTTTCTATTCAAGATTTTTTTTAGGTTACTATACTATTTAACACTGCCCTGTTCATTCTCCTCAGCCAATCTTTACATTCTCTCTTATATGAAGCTCTCGATGTAATTTTCTGTAATTCCACAGGCATAACACTGATGATCTTAAGTGCTATATACTCATAATTTCTTTGTCCAATCTTTTTATTGCATTTCGGTTTTTTTACCGCTTTGTTTTTTGCTCGTGTGTCGTAATCGTGTGTGTTATAGGTTAATGTATTTGTTTTTTTGTGTTTGAGTAGGGCTTTATAGCAAAAAAGTTTCCTAATATCGAAAATATTTGTTAAGTTGTATAATTCATTTGTGGGGAATAGTTTTTCTTTTCCATAGATAATCTTTAGAAACCATTTTTGCAATATTATTAATTTATGCACGTGACAATCGGCCACCGTACCCCACGCAACGATTCCATATGAGAGTAATGATTGGACTAAAGCATAGTATACTCTCTCCAAAAACTGTGTGTTCAGATACATTTGCAAACGTTTAATCTTTGCCAAGATTGGTCTTAGTTTATTTGTCAAATATTTCACATGTATGTCCCATCTTAGAAATCTATCCAACTTTACTCCCAGATAATTTATTGTTTCTGCTTCGTGAATTTCTAGTTTATCCAATTTTAGTGGTCCTAATTCTGGGAGGCTATTCTTATAGCACACGAAGGGTAGATATTTAGTCTTCTCCTGATTCACTGCTAGTGCCGTTTCATTAAAATGTTGTACAATATTAGAGAAGCATTCAGCCTTATACCTTGTCTCTTCCCAAGTTTCTCCTATGTAAAGCACTGCTGTATCATCGGCAAAACTAACAATAGTTCCCATATTCTCAGATTTTAAGATGTTATTAACATAAACCAAAAACAACAATGGTCCTAATATTGTTCCTTGTGGAATTCCCCGTTTCATTAGAAGTTTATCACTTTCTACTCCATTTATGCTTACTTTATGTTGTCTTGCCGTTAGATAGCTTGCCAGTAGCTCATATGAATTTCCTCTTATTCCATAGTCATATAACTTGGACATCAGTATACCATGACATACTGTATCAAAAGCCTTTGACAAATCAACAAATATGCAAAGAGGACATTTTCCTTCATCTAGAGCGTTATATATTTTGGATGTTAATGCTACTAATGCATCTTCTGCAGATCTACCACTACGAAAGCCAAACTGATTTTCAGATAATATGTTGTATTTGTCAAAAAACTTTATAATTCTATCTTTAATTGTAGTTTCCAAAATTTTAGCGACATTTGAAATTAGAGTTATTGGTCTATAGTTATTTAATATTGTTTTGTCCCCTGATTTGTGTAATGGTTTTATTATTCCCAATTTAAAACATTCTGGGAATTTTCCTTTATTGATACAGGTATTTACTAGGTGTGTGATAGGATGGGCTATTTCATTTACGATTTGTTTCAAGATTTCTGCAGTGATGCCATCATCCCCAGGTGATTTTCCACTTTTCAACTTGTGAATTATTTGTATTATTTCTTCTTCCGTTGCTTCCTCTAAATAAATTGAATTCTTTATATCAAAATTCTGCCTTCTCACATTCATTGGTGTATCTGATAAGTTAGCTACTTCTTCCGCTATTTTATTGAAGTAATTGTTAAAAACATTTGCGATTTCTATTGGATTTGTGATCTTTTCCTGATTTAAAATTATTTCGCTTATTTCTGCCTTTTGCTTCACTGAGCCGCAAATATGATTTACTGTATTCCACATTTGCTTTGCCGACTCGGACCTTTGTATCATTCTGTCATAATACTGTTTCTTTTCAGCTCTTATTTCTGCTTGAATTTTATTGCGCATGTTTTTATAATTTTCGTATAGCTGGATGTTCCAGGGACTTTGAAGCACCCTCCTATATAATTGATTTTTTTTATTTATTGCTCGTAGTACTCTGTCAGTTATCCATTCCTTCCTCTTCTTCTCTTCCCTACCTATATATTTAGTATACTTCGCCTTTTGTGTCGCTTCCTTTATTCTTGATACAAGTGTTTCAGCTTTTTGGTCAACGTCTATACAATTGTAAAAACCATCCCAGTCTTCCTGCTGTAGTTTTGTGCGTAGTTCCATGTAGTTTATGTACTGTTTTGTATATTTCTGTTTAACCTGTCCTTTGCGTATTGCATTTTCATAATTTATTATCGAAATTATTGCTTTATGGTCTGTTACTGTATCTGATAAAATAATTGGTACAGTTTGTGCTACACTTGGATTTCTTTGTTTTATGAAAATGTGATCAATGCATGACCTTTGATCTTTGAGTACTCTGGTGTCACTGTTAATATACGAGATAAAACCAGCTTCGGTCAGCAAGTTCAAGTATTCGTGAACGCTACTTCCTTGATCCTTGATATTTATATTTATATCTCCCATTATTATTTGTGAATCATAACTTTGACTTCCGTCGTTTAAGTATTTGTATAAATCCATAATGTATGTATTATCCGATGTACTAGGACTCCTATAAACGCCAGTAATCTTAATTAGTTTTCCTTCCATATTAAGGATTACCTCAATCGGCTTTGTTTCTGTCATCTCGATAATATTGTATTTGTAGTTCAAATCATTTCTGACGTACATCAGAATACCGTCATTTCTATTTAGTTTTCCCTGATTGTAAATAGTATTGTATCCCGCTATACCAAACAAATTCACATCGTTCACTATAAATGTTTCTGTCAAAACAATTACATCAAAAGAAAATTTCAACTCAAAAATAAGAATCATAAATTCATCAAAGTTTTTTGAGACACTTCTTATATTTAAATGAAATAATGACAAACTATGCTTACTGTCTATCTTTAAAGTCTTAAAACTTTCACTACTCAATTCTAGTGTTTTTATTGTTTGTGGATTAAAATCTCTGACGAATTGATCCATTTCTGTCTTGCACACTTTACTTTACTTCGCACATCCACATTTATTTATTAAGTCTTTGCCTCAGCATCATTTTTTCACGATCATTTGAAGAAACACTATTGCTTCGACCTTTAGTCTCTTGATTAATGTGTTTTTTCTTCGATCCACCATTTCCAGCATCCCGTTTTGGTTGGGATACGCCTGGAGTATTGAGATTTATTATATTTTCTACTGTAGGTTTTGGATCAGTTCTCCCCTTTTTTTCATAATGTACACTAGATGCGGTCGGTTTCTGTAATTTGTCAGTTATATCTTCAATTTCACGATCTTCACGGCCTATTTGTACCTCGTTCTTATTTTCAGTTACCGTGGGGGTTGCTGGAAGTGATGAACTTCTCTGTGGTAGCTCGATGTTTGGTAAACTATCGTCTTTATCATTTTCATTTATAAAATCCTCCACCGTATATGTTTCATTATCAACATGTAATATATTATTTTTTATATATGCTACGTGCCCAGCTTCCCTTGCCTTACGTAAATGGAAGTTTAATATCTTACTATTTTTTCGCTCTTCTATAGTTAAGTCGTAATTGATAGCTATACCAGTACCCCTTAACAATTTTGCTTTTGATACAACTTCCCTTTTCTGCAAGAAACGTACAAATTTTACTACTATTGGTTTTATATTACTTTTTCCGACCATATATACATCATTCAAGTCACTCTCGTTTACATTTATTTTCAATTTATCCCTTATCAGATCCACCACAGCATTTATTAAGTTTTTATCCTTTACGTCCAACCCAAAAATTATTATGTTATTTCTCTTTTCTTGTTTCCTTATCCACTCTATATCATTTTTAAGTTTCCTATTTTCTTCCTCTAACAAGCGTACTTTACTTTCACTTGTCTCTAACAAGTTTTTTAATTCATCTATATTTTTTGTTATTTCCTCTTTTTGTTTTCGTGTTTCCTCCAAAATTATTTTTAAAAGCTCTGCGTTCGACACTTCCTGCGGGATATTTTCAGAATTCATGTCCTAATATAATTTTTCTTTATTGTGTTTCTTCCTTTTTTAATTAATAAATGTATTTATTATTTCTATTTATTTGTAGAGTTTACGAGAGAAAAGGAATCGCCCGAACAAGTCTCAAAAACCAGTTTCTTCGTTCCGAATGTACAGTGAAAAATTTCATACGATATCTTTCATTTATTTTCACTTTATTTAACTAAAACGAAGAGTATTTACACTAATTCTCGTCCATTTTTGATTTAACACCATCCCATAATTTATTATTCATGCGAATTACAACATTTTTCACTCAATCTACCACCAAAAAAACACACTTTTACGTGTAACGGCCTTGCAACACCGACTTATTCGACCGACATCCTACTAAATTATAGTATATAATATATGTATTATATATATATATGTATTATAATATATTATTAGTGAAGCCGTTTTAAGAGATGTACGGCTAAACCTGAATGTTTCTAGTTCTAGATTCAGAGTTAGATTTTATAACATAAAACTAAAACTAACACTAGACCTAGAGGTGGAAGGGTTTGGCCGCTCGCACACCAACCCTACGCGATCGCAACGATTCCGTCACGCTATTTTATTAGAAAGGACCACGTGGCGACTGATGAACTAGAAGCTCTTACACCAACGCTACGCGACAATATTGTAATACAATAATTCGATAGTCTTTAAGTAGTGAAAGATATGAACTTACGGAAGAAGGTCTTGAATAAAGAATTTGCTGTAACTCAGATGCATTTGGCTCCTGATTAATATATACAATTTTGGAGGAATTTACATTAGTGGACAGATTTGATGTTGAAGAATATCGTGAATAATTCATGAGTTGTAGACCAGACGCAATTGAAAGTAGTTATGAGTTGGACACATATGTTGTAGAATTAGGCAGATTATCAATTAATTGTAATACTTGTCTTTTAAATATTCAAAAAGTATTTTCTGGCATTTCATCTATTTCAGGCAGAAGACTATCTAAAAACAATTTCCGGAGATTATTAATGCCACCAGTGCAGTGCAAGCTTTTTTTGTTTTGTCTGGAAAAAGTCGATGCATGCTTTATCTACCGATGATAGTTTTTCCTTCGTTCTTTTTGGTTTTTGTTCATCGGACGCGATAGCTTCTTTGGTCGTAGTTTGCCTTTCTTCAGGTACAATATTTTTCGCTTCCTCAGTAATATTTTCAACAGGTTCTTCAGGTGGTGATGGTTATGGTAAATTCCCTACATCTTTGTTTTGAGCTTTTATGAAAGGATTAATAAAATCCATAAATTGATTTAAATAATAGGGCTTAGCGGATTTCCTTCCAAATCCACAACTAAAAAGTTAAAGTACATTGTATATTTTTAGGTATTTGGCTACAGGTGCAACATTTAAATCGCTCTCATTTCACTTTGCTAGAGGCGATAGTACAATTTCTAATATTGTTGCTGAAACAACTAAAGCAATATAGAATTTATTGCAGCCTGAATATATGTACCTTTACCAATTACCGACCAATGGGATAGAATATCTGAACGATTCTATGAAGATTGGAATATTCCAAATTGTTTGGGAGCTTTAGATGGTAAACATGTACGAATTCAAAAACTTCCTAACACAGGCTCAGCAAACTTTAATTATAAGGGTTACCATTCTATTGTATTGATGGCTTGTTCAGATGCAGATGGACTATTCACGACAATTGAAACAGGATTTGCTGGTAGAAATAGTGTGGGATTAAATTTACCACATGACATGTTTAACCAAAAAATTCACCATTATTTTGTTGGAGATGAAGCATTCCCATTAAAACATTATTTAATGAGAACATTTCCCCAAAGAACATTAAATAATAAAAAAAAATTTTCAATTACAAATTAAGTAGAGGACGAAAATGTGTAGAATGTGCTTTTGGAATGATGGCACAAAAATTTCAGGTGTTAAAAAATAGGATTCTTTGTACAAACATTCAAACTATAACAAATATTATACAGTGTTGTTGCGTACTCCATAATTTTATTCGTAAACGAGACGGTGTAATGTACGAAACGCTTAATAGAAATGACGATAGTATTCATTCAGAAAAACCAATGAATATTACTGTAGTACATCAACATTATCAACGAAGACTGCACAATCTGTTCGAAATTATTTGATCGAATATTTTATTACAGATGCAGTTGCATTACCTTGGCAAGGGCAATGCTGTGTATCTGAATACAGAGTTTATTCTTATTGTTACTTTATAATTAAATAAAAAATATCTGTTCTTCAAACCTAAATACCTCATTTGTTTAGAAATCTCAGCCCATGCCTTTTCAGTAATATTTTTTTGGGAATAATCGCCTAGATTATGATTATATAAATAGGGATATTTTTCGATAGTTTCTACAAAATGAACGTTCTTTTCTTTAATCATTTTATCAACTGGTCGCCAGGAGACTCGACATGCTGAGTCGCCAGCGACTGGTCACTTTTTGATAGAGTAGCCGTCGCGTTGCAGCAGCGTTGGTGAAGAGATCTCTATTTAAAATAATGTGCCGAGACTGCAATTCGACATTGAGTCGCGGTCGCGTAGCGTTGGTGTGCGAGGGGCCTTTGGGTTTAGCCATACGTCTTCAGACGCCTGAGGTCCAACTGTTTAAATTCATTCTTACCATTTAATATATCATTTAGATTTTATCAAGATTATTATTATTATAGATTATTATTAAAAAAATTGTTTAAGCTCCAAAAAATATTAAAATCTTGACATTTCTAAACGCAAAGGGCATTCTAACATTACACTGCTAAAATAAATCAATTTTAACAGCTTTATTTAATCAAATTTTTGTTTAAATTCGAATCTCACCTTTTAATCTTTTTATTGTTAGTTTCAAGATTTTATTTAAAATATTTAATAATTCTATTAAACATTTAAATAAAAATTAATAAAAAATTTCAACATTATTCAATCAACTTATTTTAATTAACTTATCCTTACCTGCAGCTTCTTTAGAATATTTATAATCAGCTTCCGGTTTAACAGGAACGAACCTCCCAAACGTATCCGGAAGAATCTCCCTCAATCGTTGATAATAAGACAACCTCAAACTCTTCAACATCACCTCCCGAACGAATTTCGGTTTCGGATGTTCCGCGTCCAAATCCAAACAGGAATCCCAATCGTCCCAAGACCATCGAAATTGGAAGTTACTCAAATGGTACGAGAACCACGTCACGAACCGGTCGAAACAGGACACATTCATCGTGTCGATTCGCAAAAATAAGATTTCGGTCGCTTGGGCTAAAACTTGGGGCATCGTGGATGGTTGTAACTTGCAAAGTTCGATTAAAATAGCGCCATAGGCGATCTCCAAATATCGGGGGGCGGGCATGTTAAATAATTCCGCGAACATAACCTCAACTATGCAATATTCGAGGGGGATTTTTGATTTGTAAGGGAAATTTAAAAGATGGGCCGCGCATTCTTTGCGCTCTAAATGGTACATTTCGATGATTGAATGAAGGTGTTCTTCAATTAAAAATCGTTCGATTGAGTGTGCCCCGGGTAAAATGGGGCCTTCTGGGCAATCTGTGTAATCGAACATACGAAAAACAACCCAAGGCATTGGGTAAGTGTAAGATTCATGGTGAGGTGGGGGTAAAATTGCTGGTAAGCTATGTTGGAGTGCTTCACATAAAATTGAATCAAACGCCAAATATGGTCGAGGAATATGTTTCTCGGCCCAATTATCGGCCCTTAATTTCCGAATTTGCGACCATAAGCAATCTAAGTACTCTTCTTGGGGATGGGGGACATCAGCTGTCCATACTTTTAGGGCTGCATGATGCTTTTTGGTGCGTTTATTCAAAAAAACCTCAATTTGAACCAATAAGCGCTCCAAAGCACTTTCTTTTTTCTCGTATAATTCTCTCCCAACCCAAGGGAGGGTGCTTAATATAGCAAAAACGTACCAATCACGTCTAACTTGGGGAACATTATCTTCATTTGCAGCATCTATCATGTTATCTAATAATTGTAATAACGAATTTGCTGATAAAACGTGACAATTCACCAAATCAGCTAAAAATCTTAAAGCATATCGAGCCCCATCCCATTTACAAGCTTTTAAACTGTCTTTAAAAGTGCGTACCATAAACTCGACGAATTCTCCTCCAAAATTATAATTTTTTGCGTTTAATAACCCGACTAAGGTTGTGTAAATAGTACACTTTTCCGGCATGCGAATCGCGCAATCTGTTAGGATCCTCAAAATCTTTTGGCGAAACGTCCCCAAATCAGCCTCTAAAACGCTCGCTAAACCCTCCAAGTTCGATTCTAGAGATGAACTGCTTTTTTCGCCGACACGCAGGATTAAACTTTCCAATCGGTCCTCAATTTCTTGATTCTCAGACACTTTCCTTCGCTTTCTGTACGCTCGATCTGTTAATTGAAACGAAATAAGTTTCAAAGGGTATTAAATTAAGGGTAAGGTTATGTTGGGAAATTTTGTTTGGGGGAAGCGGTTTAAAGTGATTATTTTACCGTAGCCGTCGTCATCTTCGTGAGGTCGTCGTCTCCCAGCCATTTTTCGTTAAGAAACGGGGAAATTGTGTTAAATTTTGAAGAAAATCGCCCGGTGATGCTTTATTTGTTGGCAAACTATTAACATAACCTAACTAATCCAAACAAATTGGTAATAAACGTGACGGCGATGAAATCACTAAATTTAACTCAATGATGAATTTAATTATAAATAATATAAATTTAAGAAATTATTGTTATTGTATTACCTTCTTAAGTTAATAGTTAATTATAAATTTGAGAAACAAATTTTAAGTTTTTTCAAATTTTATTTTAGATTTTATGAATTAAATAAAAATTTTAGTATATTTCGATAAAGTTAATATCTCACCTTTATTTGTTTTATTTTGATAATTATTTTTTATTTTTAAGATAATAATTAAGTAAATTTGATAATAATATAGTAGGATTTTGAATTTCCCGCTAAGTTGGTACATCTGCATGGTGACCTACCAGGATTTTTTTTTATAACATAAAAATTTATATTTAATTTTATATAGCAAATATAATAATCATTTATTAATATAAATACAGAGTCATTTATTATTGAATTAATTAAAAGATCTAATTAAAATTACATAAAAAATCGAATTTAGGTATTGAGTTGATTCGAAGTTGGTACCCCTGATTATTATTACAGCTAACTTCCTTTCTCAACAAACCATAGTGTTTGTGACATTTGTAGATTTTAAATCTATAAATTTCTTTGATTTTCCAACACCATCGATTAATAAAACCCATAATGGCAGATAAAGTAAGTACCATAAAACCCCCATAAACAATTATTTCATAAAATAAAACCATAAAAAAATTTTTAAAACGTCAAATGTGACATAACCTCACTTAATTTTTTTTCATAACCAGGCTGAAGAGCCCAAGAAAAAGAGGACTTTCAGGAAGTTTACCTTCCGCGGAGTCGATTTGGACCAACTCCTCGATATGCCAAATGAGCAATTAATGGAGCTTATGCATGCGAGAGCACGTAGGCGTTTCAACAGGGGCTTAAAGCGTAAACCGATGGCTTTGGTGAAGAAACTCCGAAAAGCTAAAAAAGAGGCCCCACCGAATGAAAAGCCGGAAATTGTGAAAACGCATCTTCGCAATATGATTATCGTCCCGGAAATGGTTGGATCAATTGTGGGTGTTTACAATGGAAAAACTTTTAACCAAGTTGAAATTAAGCCCGAGATGATTGGACATTACCTTGGGGAATTTTCTTTAACATACAAACCTGTTAAGCACGGTAGGCCAGGTATTGGGGCTACTCACAGCTCGCGTTTTATTCCTCTTAAATAAAGTGGAGAATTAGGTTTTTTGACAATAAAATGATTAAAAAATAGAAATGTGGAAAACTAAATCTATCTTACCTAGTTTCATCCTTTGATAAGGATTATCACAAGTTTTTCCCATAACATAATGTAATTCTGATTGATTTTGATTAACAATATTAATCTTTTTCATTAACAGTTAAATTTTCTTAAAAATAAGCTTACAATAATAAATGATCCACCAAATCAATGTAGCCTAATGACCCTTTTCATGAATAATACTAAAAAAGAGAATTTAAATCAAAAGTATCCTCCATTTCCTACTCTTCTAAGCTTTCAATAGTTACAGAAATTTCTCTTAAATAAAATGGAGAATTAGGTTTTTTGACAATAAAATGATTTGAAAAATAGAAATGTGGATAATTAACCCTTTGTTTATAGACCTGGGTGTTTCATATCTGACCTAAACTCTTTGAGTGTTTGGACCTTCACTTAAAAAGAAGGTACAAGATATAATATGAACTCACAAGATTATAGTGATGAATTTAATAAATCGTATAATATTTTTGTATGCAAAATCAGCTGAACTCAAAATATCCCACCTTTACACACAGATGACCTTTTCCATTAACATGTAAATTTTCCATTTTCTTAAAGTTATGCTCACATTTGATGTTATTATCAAGAATTTAATGTGTCATTATAACATCAATAAAGAATAAGGCCAATTTAGCCTCATTCCCTCTTTTTACATAAATAATTCTTACAGTAATAAATGATCCATTAAATCAATGTTAGATATTGAGCCTTATTATGAATAATATCAAAAAGGAAATTTAAATCAAAAACATCTTTAAAAACAACTTTATTCCTCTTAAATAAAGTGGAGAATTAGGTTTTTTGACAATAAAATGATTAAAAAAATAGAATTATGGATAATTAACCCTTTGTCTATAAACCTGGGTGTTTCATATCTGACCTAAACAGTTTGAGTAAAAAATTTATTGGTAAGTTAATACACATTGTGTGGACCTTCACTTAAAAAGAAGTTACAAGATATAATATGAACTCACAAGATTACAGTGATGAATTTAATAAATCATATAATTTCTTTTATGCAAAATTGGCTGAACTCAAAAAATCCCACCTTTACACATAGAAGATGTTAAGAAACATCAAAAATCTTTTCCATTAACATTTAAATCTTCCATTTTCTTAAAGTTATACTCACATTTGATATTATTATCAAGAATTTAATGTGTCATTATAACATCAATAAAAAATAAGGCCAATTTAGTCTCATTCCCTCTTTTTACATAACTAATTGTTACAGTAATAAATGATTCATTAAATTAATGTAAGATATTGAGCCTTATTATGAATAATATCAAAAAGGAAATTTAAATCAAAAACATCTTTAAAAACAACTTTATTCCTCTTAAATAAAGTGGAGAATTAGGTTTTTTGACAATAAAATGATTAAAAAAATAGAATTATCGATAATTAACCCTTTGTCTATAAACCTGGGGGTTTCATATCTGACCTAAACAGTTTGAGTAAAAAATTTATTGATAAGTTAATACACATTGTGTGGACCTTCACTTAAAAAGAAGTTACAAGATATAATATGAACTCACAAGATTACAGTGATGAATTTAATAAATCATATAATTTCTTTTATGCAAAATTGGCTGAACTCAAAAAATCCCACCTTTACACATAGAAGATGTTAAGAAACATCAAAAATCTTTTCCATTAACATTTAAATCTTCCATTTTCTTAAAGTTATACTCACATTTGATATTATTATCAAGAATTTAATGTGTCATTATAACATCAATAAAAAATAAGGCCAATTTAGTCTCATTCCCTCTTTTTACATAACTAATTGTTACAGTAATAAATGATTCATTAAATTAATGTAAGATATTGAGCCTTATTATGAATAATATCAAAAAGGAAATTTAAATCAAAAATATCTCACACTTCCAAGCTTTCGATAGCTTCAGAAACTTTATTCCTCTTAAATAAAGTGGAGAATTAGGTTTTTTGACAATAAAATGATTAAAAAAATAGAATTATCGATAATTAACCCTTTGTCTATAAACCTGGGTGTTTCATATCTGACCTAAACAGTTTGAGTAAAAAATTTATTGGTAAGTTAATACACAGTGTGTGGACCTTCACTTAGAAAGAAGGTACAAGATATAATATGAACTCACAAGATTACAGTGATGAATTTAATAAATCATATAATTTTCTTTATGCAAAATTGGCTGAACTCAAAAAATCCCACCTTTACACATAGAAGATGTTAAGAAACATCAAAAATCTTTTCCATTAACATTTAAATCTTCCATTTTCTTAAAGTTATGCTCACATTTGATATTATTATCAAGAATTTAATGTGTCATTATAACATCAATAAAAAATAAGGCCAATTTAGCCTCATTCCCTCCTTTTACATAACTAATTGTTACAGTAATAAATGATCCATTAAATCAATGTTAGATATTGAGCCTTATTATGAATAATATCAAAAAGGAAATTTAAATCAAAAATATCTCACACTTCCAAGCTTTCGATAGCTTCAGAAACTTTATTCTTCTTAAATAAAGTGGAGAATTAGGTTTTTTGACAATAAAATGATTAAAAAAATAGAATTATGGATAATTAACCCTTTGTCTATAAACCTGGGTGTTTCATATCTGACCTAAACAGTTTGAGTAAAAAATTTATTGATAAGTTAATACACATTGTGTGGACCTTCACTTAAAAAGAAGGTACAAGATATAATATGAACTCACAAGATTACAGTGATGAATTTAATAAATCATATAATTTTTTTATGCAAAATTGGCTGACCTCAAAAAATCCCACCTTTACACATAGAAGATGTTAAGAAACATCAAAAATCTTTTCCATTAACATTTAAATCTTCCATTTTCTTAAAGTTATGCTCACATTTGATATTATTATCAAGAATTTAATGTGTCATTATAAAATCAATAAAAAATAAGGCCAATTTAGCCTCATCCCCTCTTTTTACATAAATAATTCTTACAGTAATAAATGATCCATTAAATCAATGTTAGATATTGAGCCTTATTATGAATAATATCAAAAAGGAAATTTAAATCAAAAACATCTTTAAAAACAACTTTATTCCTCTTAAATAAAGTGGAGAATTAGGTTTTTTGACAATAAAATGATTAAAAAAATAGAATTATCGATAATTAACCCTTTGTCTATAAACCTGGGTGTTTCATATCTGACCTAAACAGTTTGAGTAAAAAATTTATTGATAAGTTAATACACATTGTGTGGACCTTCACTTAGAAAGAAGGTACAAGATATAATATGAACTCACAAGATTACAGTGATGATTTTAATAAATCATATAATTTCTTTTATGCAAAATTGGCTGAACTCAAAAAATCCCACCTTTACACATAGAAGATGTTAAGAAACATTAAAAATCTTTTCCGTTAACATTTAAATCTTCCATTTTCTTAAAGTTATGCTCACATTTGATATTATTATCAAGAATTTAATGTGTCATTATAACATCAATAAAGAATAAGGCCAATTTAGCCTCATTCCCTCCTTTTACATAACTAATTCTTACAGTAATAAATGATCCATTAAATCAATGTTAGATATTGAGCCTTATTATGAATAATATCAAAAAGGAAATTTAAATCAAAAATATCTCACACTTCCAAGCTTTCGATAGCTTCAGAAACTTTATTCCTCTTAAATAAAGTGGAGAATTAGGTTTTTTGACAATAAAATGATTAAAAAAATAGAATTTATGGATAATTAACCCTATGTCTATAAACCTGGGTGTTTCATATCGGACCTAAACAGTTTGAGTAAAAAATTTATTGATAAGTTAATACACGTTGTGTGGACCTTCACTTAGAAAGAAGGTACAAGATATAATATGAACTCACAAGATTACAGTGATGAATTTAATAAATCATATAATTTTTTTTATGCAAAATTGGCTGAACTCAAAAAATCCCACCTTTACACATAGAAGATGTTAAGAAATATCAAAAATCTTTTCCATTAACATTTAAATCTTCCATTTTCCTAAAGTTATGCTCACATTTGATATTATTATCAAGAATTTAATGTGTCATTATAACATCAATAAAAAATAAGGCCAATTTAGCCTCATTCCCTCTTTTTACGTAAATAATTCTTACAGTAATAAATGATCCATTAAATCAATGTTAGATATTGAGCCTTATTATGAATAATATCAAAAAGGAAATTTAAATCAAAAACATCTTTTAAAACAACTTTATTCCTCTTAAATAAAGTGGAGAATTAGGTTTTTTGACAATAAAATGATTAAAAAAATAGAATTATGGATAATTAACCCTTTGTCTATAAACCTGGGTGTTTCATATCTGACCTAAACAGTTTGAGTAAAAAATTTATTGATAAGTTAATACACATTGTGTGGACTTTCACTTAAAAAGAAGGTACAAGATATAATATGAACTCACAAGATTACAGTGATGAATTTAATAAATCATATAATTTTTTTATGCAAAATTGGCTGAACTCAAAAAATCCCACCTTTACACATAGAAGATGTTAAGAAACATCAAAAATCTTTTCCATTAACATTTAAATCTTCCATTTTCTTAAAGTTATGCTCACATTTGATGTAATTATCAAGAATTTTATGTGTCATTATAACATCAATAAAAAATAAGGCCAATTTAGTCTCATTCCCTCTTTTTACATAACTAATTGTTACAGTAATAAATGATTCATTAAATTAATGTAAGATATTGAGCCTTATCATGAATAATATCAAAAAGGAAATTTAAATCAAAAACATCTTTAAAAACAACTTTATTCCTCTTAAATAAAGTGGAGAATTAGGTTTTTTGACAATAAAATGATTAAAAAAATAGAATTATGGATAATTAACCCTTTGTCTATAAACCTGGGTGTTTCATATCTGACCTAAACAGTTTGAGTAAAAAATTTATTGATAAGTTAATACACATTGTGTGGACCTTCACTTAGAAAGAAGGTACAAGATATAATATGAACTCACAAGATTACAGTGATGAATTTAATAAATCATATAATTTTTTTTATGCAAAATTGGCTGAACTCAAAAAATCCCACCTTTACACATAGAAGATGTTAAGAAACATCAAAAATCTTTTCCATTAACATTTAAATCTTCCATTTTCCTAAAGTTATGCTCACATTTGATATTATTATCAAGAATTTAATGTGTCATTATAACATCAATAAAAAATAAGGCCAATTTAGCCTCATTCCCTCTTTTTACGTAAATAATTCTTACAGTAATAAATGATCCATTAAATCAATGTTAGATATTGAGCCTTATTATGAATAATATCAAAAAGGAAATTTAAATCAAAAACATCTTTAAAAACAACTTTATTCCTCTTAAATAAAGTGGAGAATTAGGTTTTTTGACAATAAAATGATTAAAAAAATAGAATTATGGATAATTAACCCTTTGTCTATAAACCTGGGTGTTTCATATCTGACCTAAACAGTTTGAGTAAAAAATTTATTGATAAGTTAATACACATTGTGTGGACCTTCACTTAGAAAGAAGGTACAAGATATAATATGAATGAACTCACAAGATTACAGTGATGAATTTAATAAATCATATAATTTTTTTTATGCAAAATTGGCTGAACTCAAAAAATCCCACCTTTACACATAGAAGATGTTAAGAAACATCAAAAATCTTTTCCATTAACATTTAAATCTTCCATTTTCTTAAAGTTATGCTCACATTTGATATTATTATCAAGAATTTAATGTGTCATTATAAAATCAATAAAAAATAAGGCCAATTTAGCCTCATTCCCTCCTTTTACATAACTAATTGTTACAGTAATAAATGAGCAATTAAATTAATGTAAGATATTGAGCCTTATTATGAATAATATCAAAAAGGAAATTTAAATCAAAAATATCTCACACTTCCAAGCTTTCGATAGCTTCAGAAACTTTATTCCTCTTAAATAAAGTGGGGAATTAGGTTTTTTGACAATAAAATGATTAAAAAAATAGAATTATGGATAATTAACCCTTTGTCTATAAACCTGGGTGTTTCATATCTGACCTAAACTGTTTGAGTGTTTGGACCTTCACTTAAAAAGAAGGTACAAGATATAATATGAACTCACAAGATTACAGTGATGAATTTAATAAATCATATAATTTTTTTTATGCAAAATTGGCTGAACTCAAAAAATCCCACCTTTACACATAGAAGATGTTAAGAAACATCAAATATCTTTTCCATTAACATTTAAATCTTCCATTTTCTTAAAGTTATGCTCACATTTGATATTATTATCAAGAATTTAATGTGTCATTATAACATCAATAAAAAATAAGGCCAATTTAGCCTCATTCCCTCTTTTTACATAACTAATTGTTACAGTAATAAATGATCCATTAAATCAATGTTAGATATTGAGCCTTATTATGAATAATATCAAAAAGGAAATTTAAATCAAAAATATCTCACACTTCCAAGCTTTCGATAGCTTCAGAAACTTTATTCCTCTTAAATAAAGTGGAGAATTAGGTTTTTTGACAATAAAATGATTAAAAAATAGAATTATGGATAATTAACCCTTTGTCTATAAACCTGGGTGTTTCATATCTGACCTTAACAATTTGAGTAAAAAATTTATTGATAAGTTAATACACATTGTGTGGACCTTCACTTAGAAAGAAGGTACAAGATATAATATGAATGAACTCACAAGATTACAGTGATGAATTTAATAAATCATATAATTTCTTTTATGCAAAATTGGCTGAACTCAAAAAATCCCACCTTTACACATAGAAGATGTTAAGAAACATCAAAAATCTTTTCCATTAACATTTAAATCTTCCATTTTCTTAAAGTTATGCTCACATTTGATATTATTATCAAGAATTTAATGTGTCATTATAACATAGAAAAGGCCAATTTAGCCTCATTCCCTCCTTTTACATAACTAATTCTTACAGTAATAAATGATCCATTAAATTAATGTTAGATATTGAGCCTTATTATGAATAATATCAAAAAGGAAATTTAAATCAAAAACATCTTTAAAAATAACTTTATTCCTCTTAAATAAAGTGGAGAATTAGGTTTTTTGACAATAAAATGATTAAAAAAATAGAATTATGGGTAATTAACCCTTTGTCTATAAACCTGGGTGTTTCATATCTGACCTTAACAGTTTGAGTAAAAAATTTATTGATAAGTTAATACACATTGTGTGGACCTTCACTTAGAAAGAAGGTACAAGATATAATATGAACTCACAGGATTACAGTGATGAATTTAATAAATCATATAATTTTTTTTATGCAAAATTGGCTGAACTCAAAAAATCCCACCTTTACACATAGAAGATGTTAAGAAACATCAAAAATCTTTTCCATTAACATTTATATCTTCCATTTTCTTAAAGTTATGCTCACATTTGATATTATTATCAAGAATTTAATGTGTCATTATAAAATCAATAAAAAATAAGGCCAATTTAGCCTCATTCCCTCTTTTTACATAAATGATTGTTACAGTAATAAATGATCCATTAAATTAATGTTAGATATTGAGCCTTATTATGAATAATATCAAAAAGGAAATTTAAATCAAAAATATCTCACACTTCCAAGCTTTCGATAGCTTTAGAAACTTTATTCCTCTTAAATAAAGTGGAGAATTAGGTTTTTTGACAATAAAATGATTAAAAAAATAGAATTATGGATAATTAACCCTATGTCTATAAACCTGGGTGTTTCATATCTGACCTAAACAGTTTGAGTAAAAAATTTATTGATAAGTTAATACACATTGTGTGGACCTTCACTTAGAAAGAAGGTACAAGATATAATACGAACTCACAAGATTACAGTGATGAATTTAATAAATCATATAATTTTTTTAATTAATTAAATCAATGTTAGATATTGAGCCTTATTATGAATAATATCAAAAAGGAAATTTAAATCAAAAACATCTTTAAAAACAACTTTATTCCTCTTAAATAAAGTGGAGAATTATGTTTTTGACAATAAAATGATTAAAAAAATAGAATTATGGATAATTAACCCTTTGTCTATAAACCTGGGTGTTTCATATCTGACCTAAACAGTTTGAGTAAAAAATTTATTGATAAGTTAATACACAATGTGTGGACCTTCACTTAAAAAGAAGGTACAAGATATAATATGAACTCACAAGATTACAGTGATGAATTTAATAAATCATATAATTTTTTTATGCAAAATTGGCTGAACTCAAAAAATCCCACCTTTACACATAGAAGATGTTAAGAAACATCAAAAACCTTTTCCATTAACATTTAAATCTTCCATTTTCTTAAAGTTATGCTCACATTTGATATTATTATCAAGAATTTAATGTGTCATTATAAAATCAATAAAAAATAAGGCCAATTTAGCCTCATTCCCTCTTTTTACGTAAATAATTCTTACAGTAATAAATGATCCATTAAATTAATGTTAGATATTGAGCCTTATTATGAATAATATCAAAAAGGAAATTTAAATCAAAAATATCTCACACTTCCAAGCTTTCGATAGCTTCAGAAACTTTATTCCTCTTAAATAAAGTGGAGAATTAGGTTTTTTGACAATAAAATGATTAAAAAAATAGAATTATGGATAATTAACCCTTTGTCTATAAACCTGGGGGTTTCATATCTGACCTAAACAGTTTGAGTAAAAAATTTATTGATAAGTTAATACACATTGTGTGGACCTTCACTTAGAAAGAAGGTACAAGATATTATATGAATGAACTCACAAGATTACAGTGATGAATTTAATAAATCATATAATTTTTTTTATGCAAAATTGGCTGAACTCAAAAAATCCCACCTTTACACATAGAAGATGTTAAGAAACATCAACAATCTTTTCCATTAACATTTAAATCTTCCATTTTCTTAAAGTTATGCTCACATTTGATATTATTATCAAGAATTTAATGTGTCATTATAAAATCAATAAAAAATAAGGCCAATTTAGCCTCATTCCCTCTTTTTACATAAATAATTTTTACAGTAATAAATGATCCATTAAATCAATGTTAGATATTGAGCCTTATTATGAATAATATCAAAAAGGAAATTTAAATCAAAAATATCTCACACTTCCAAGCTTTCGATAGCTTCAGAAACTTTATTCCTCTTAAATAAAGTGGAGAATTAGGTTTTTTGACAATAAAATGATTAAAAAAATAGAATTATCGATAATTAACCCTTTGTCTATAAACCTGGGTGTTTCATATCTGACCTAAACAGTTTGAGTAAAAAATTTATTGATAAGTTAATACACATTGTGTGGACCTTCACTTAGAAAGAAGGTACAAGATATTATATGAATGAACTCACAAGATTACAGTGATGAATTTAATAAATCATATAATTTTTTTTATGCAAAATTGGCTGAACTCAAAAAATCCCACCTTTACACATAGAAGATGTTAAGAAACATCAACAATCTTTTCCATTAACATTTAAATCTTCCATTTTCTTAAAGTTATGCTCACATTTGATATTATTATCAAGAATTTAATGTGTCATTATAACATCAATAAAAAATAAGGCCAATTTAGCCTCATTCCCTTTTTTTACATAAATAATTCTTACAGTAATAAATGATCCATTAAATCAATGTTGGATGTTGAGCCTTATTATGAATAATATCAAAAAGGAAATTTAAATCAAAAATATCTCACACTTCCAAGCTTTCGATAGCTTCAGAAACTTTATTCCTCTTAAATAAAGTGGGGAATTAGGTTTTTTGACAATAAAATGATTAAAAAAATAGAATTATGGATAATTAACCCTTTGTCTATAAACCTGGGTGTTTCATATCTGACCTAAACAGTTTGAGTAAAAAATTTATTGATAAGTTAATACACATTGTGTGGACCTTCACTTAGAAAGAAGGTACAAGATATAATACGAACTCACAAGATTACAGTGATGAATTTAATAAATCATATAATTTTTTTAATTAATTAAATCAATGTTAGATATTGAGCCTTATTATGAATAATATCAAAAAGGAAATTTAAATCAAAAACATCTTTAAAAACAACTTTATTCCTCTTAAATAAAGTGGAGAATTAGGTTTTTTGACAATAAAATGATTAAAAAAATAGAATTATGGATAATTAACCCTTTGTCTATAAACCTGGGTGTTTCATATCTGACCTAAACAGTTTGAGTAAAAAATTTATTGATAAGTTAATACACATTGTGTGGACCTTCACTTAAAAAGAAGGTACAAGATATAATATGAACTCACAAGATTACAGTGATGAATTTAATAAATCATATAATTTTTTTATGCAAAATTGGCTGACCTCAAAAAATCCCACCTTTACACATAGAAGATGTTAAGAAACATCAAAAATCTTTTCCATTAACATTTAAATCTTCCATTTTCTTAAAGTTATGCTCACATTTGATATTATTATCAAGAATTTAATGTGTCATTATAACATCAATAAAAAATAAGGCCAATTTAGCCTCATTCCCTCTTTTTACATAAATAATTCTTACAGTAATAAATGATCCATTAAATCAATGTTAGATATTGAGCCTTATTATGAATAATATCAAAAAGGAAATTTAAATCAAAAACATCTTTAAAAACAACTTTATTCCTCTTAAATAAAGTGGAGAATTAGGTTTTTTGACAATAAAATGATTAAAAAAATAGAATTATGGATAATTAACCCTTTGTCTATAAACCTGGGTGTTTCATATCTGACCTAAACAGTTTAAGTAAAAAATTTATTGATAAGTTAATACACATTGTGTGGACCTTCACTTAGAAAGAAGGTACAAGATATTATACGAACTCACAAGATTACAGTGATGAATTTAATAAATCATATAATTTTTTTTATGCAAAATTGGCTGAACTCAAAAAATCCCACCTTTACACATAGAAGATGTTAAGAAACATCAAAAATCTTTTCCATTAACATTTAAATCTTCCATTTTCTTAAAGTTATACTCACATTTGATATTATTATCAAGAATTTAATGTGTCATTATAACATCAATAAAAAATAAGGCCAATTTAGCCTCATTCCCTCTTTTTACATAACTAATTGTTACAGTAATAAATGAGCAATTAAATCAATGTTTGATATTGAGCCTTATTATGAATAATATCAAAAAGGAAATTTAAATCAAAAACATCTTTAAAAACAACTTTATTTCTCTTAAATAAAGTGGAGAATTAGGTTTTTTGACAATAAAATGATTAAAAAAATAGAATTATGGATAATTAACCCTTTGTTTATAAACCTGGGTGTTTCATATCTGACCTAAACAGTTTGAGTAAAAAATTTATTGATAAGTTAATACACGTTGTGTGGACCTTCACTTAGAAAGAAGGTACAAGATATAATATGAACTCACAAGATTACAGTGATGAATTTAATAAATCATATAATGTTTTTATGCAAAATTGGCTGAACTCAAAAAATCCCACCTTTACACATAGAAGATGTTAAGAAACATCAAAAATCTTTTCCATTAACATTTATATCTTCCATTTTCTTAAAGTTATGCTCACATTTGATATTATTATCAAGAATTTAATGTGTCATTATAACATCAATAAATAATAAGGCCAATTTAGCCTCATTCCCTCTTTTTACATAAATAATTCTTACAGTAATAAATGATCCATTAAATCAATGTTAGATATTGAGCCTTATTATGAATAATATCAAAAAGGAAATTTAAATCAAAAACATCTTTAAAAACAACTTTATTCCTCTTAAATAAAGTGGAGAATTAGGTTTTTTGACAATAAAATGATTAAAAAAATAAAATTATGGATAATTAACCCTTTGTCTATAAACCTAGGTGTTTCATATCTGACCTAAACAGTTTGAGTAAAAAATTTATTGATAAGTTAATACACATTGTGTGGACCTTCACTTAGAAAGAAGGTACAAGATATAATATGAACTCACAAGATTACAGTGATGAATTTAATAAATCATATAATTTTTTTATGCAAAATTGGCTGAACTCAAAAATCCCACCTTTACACATAGAAGATGTTAAGAAACATCAAAAATCTTTTCCATTAACATTTAAATCTTCCATTTTCTTAAAGTTATGCTCACATTTGATATTATTATCAAGAATTTAATGTGTCATTATAAAATCAATAAATAATAAGGCCAATTTAGCCTCATTCCCTCTTTTTACATAACTAATTGTTACAGTAATAAATGAGCAATTAAATCAATGTTTGATATTGAGCCTTATTATGAATAATATCAAAAAGGAAATTTAAATCAAAAACATCTTTAAAAACAACTTTATTCCTCTTAAATAAAGTAGAGAATTAGGTTTTTTGACAATAAAATGATTAAAAAAATAGAATTATGGATAATTAACCCTTTGTCTATAAACCTGGGTGTTTCATATCTGACCTAAACAGTTTGAGTAAAAAGTTTATTGATAAGTTAATACACATTGTGTGGACCTTCACTTAGAAAGAAGGTACAAGATATAATATGAACTCACAAGATTACAGTGATGAATTTAATAAATCATATAATTTTTTTATGCAAAATTGGCTGAACTCAAAAAATCCCACCTTTACACATAGAAGATGTTAAGAAACATCAAAAATCTTTTCCATTAACATTTAAATCTTCCATTTTCTTAAAGTTATGCTCACATTTGATATTATTATCAAGAATTTAATGTGTCATTATAACATCAATAAAGAATAAGGCCAATTTAGCATCATTCCCTCTTTTTACATAATTAATTCTTACAGTAATAAATGAACCATTAAATCAATGTTAGATATTGAGCCTTATTATGAATAATATCAAAAAGGAAATTTAAATCAAAAACATCTTTTAAAACAACTTTATTCCTCTTAAATAAAGTGGAGAATTAGGTTTTTTGACAATAAAATGATTAAAAAAATAGAATTATGGATAATTAACCCTTTGTCTATAAACCTGGGTGTTTCATATCTGACCTAAACAGTTTGAGTAAAAAATTTATTGATAAGTTAATACACAATGTGTGGACCTTCACTTAAAAAGAAGGTACAAGATATAATATGAACTCACAAGATTACAGTGATGAATTTAATAAATCATATAATTTTTTTATGCAAAATTGGCTGAACTCAAAAAATCCCACCTTTACACATAGAAGATGTTAAGAAACATCAAAAATCTTTTCCATTAACATTTAAATCTTCCATTTTCTTAAAGTTATGCTCACATTTGATATTATTATCAAGAATTTAATGTGTCATTATAACATCAATATAAAATAAGGCCAATTTAGCCTCATTCCCTCTTTTTACATAACTAATTGTTACAGTAATAAATGATCCATTAAATTAATGTTAGATATTGAGCCTTATTATGAATAATATCAAAAAGGAAATTTAAATCAAAAACAACTTTATTTCTCTTAAATAAAGTGGAGAATTAGGTTTTTTGACAATAAAATGATTAAAAAAATAGAATTATGGATAATGAACCCTTTGTCTATAAACCTGGGGGTTTCATATCTGACCTTAACAGTTTGAGTAAAAAATTTATTGATAAGTTAATACACATTGTGTGGACCTTCACTTAAAGAGAAGGTACAAGATATAATATGAACTCACAAGATTACAGTGATGAATTTAATAAATCATATAATTTTTTTATGCAAAATTGGCTGAACTCAAAAAATCCCACCTTTACACATAGAAGATGTTAAGAAACATCAAAAATCTTTTCCATTAACATTTAAATCTTCCATTTTCTTAAAGTTATGCTCACATTTGATATTATTATCAAGAATTTAATGTGTCATTATAAAATCAATGAAAAATAAGGCCAATTTAGCCTCATTCCCTCTTTTTACATAACTAATTGTTACAGTAATAAATGAGCAATTAAATCAATGTTTGATATTGAGCCTTATTATGAATAATATCAAAAAGGAAATTTAAATCAAAAACATCTTTAAAAACAACTTTATTCCTCTTAAATAAAGTGGAGAATTAGGTTTTTTGACAATAAAATGATTAAAAAAATAGAATTATGGATAATTAACCCTTTTGTCTATAAACCTGGGGGTTTCATATCTGACCTAAACAGTTTGAGTAAAAAATTTATTGATAAGTTAATACACATTGTGTGGACCTTCACTTAGAAAGAAGGTACAAGATATAATATGAACTCACAAGATTACAGTGATGAATTTAATAAATCATATAATTTTTTTATGCAAAATTGGCTGAACTCAAAAAATCCCACCTTTACACATAGAAGATGTTAAGAAACATCAAAAATCTTTTCCATTAACATTTAAATCTTCCATTTTCTTAAAGTTATGCTCACATTTGATGTAATTATCAAGAATTTTATGTGTCATTATAACATCAATAAAAAATAAGGCCAATTTAGTCTCATTCCCTCTTTTTACATAACTAATTGTTACAGTAATAAATGATTCATTAAATTAATGTAAGATATTGAGCCTTATCATGAATAATATCAAAAAGGAAATTTAAATCAAAAACATCTTTAAAAACAACTTTATTCCTCTTAAATAAAGTGGAGAATTAGGTTTTTTGACAATAAAATGATTAAAAAAATAGAATTATGGATAATTAACCCTTTGTCTATAAACCTGGGTGTTTCATATCTGACCTAAACAGTTTGAGTAAAAAATTTATTGATAAGTTAATACACATTGTGTGGACCTTCACTTAGAAAGAAGGTACAAGATATAATATGAACTCACAAGATTACAGTGATGAATTTAATAAATCATATAATTTTTTTTATGCAAAATTGGCTGAACTCAAAAAATCCCACCTTTACACATAGAAGATGTTAAGAAATATCAAAAATCTTTTCCATTAACATTTAAATCTTCCATTTTCCTAAAGTTATGCTCACATTTGATATTATTATCAAGAATTTAATGTGTCATTATAACATCAATAAAAAATAAGGCCAATTTAGCCTCATTCCCTCTTTTTACGTAAATAATTCTTACAGTAATAAATGATCCATTAAATCAATGTTAGATATTGAGCCTTATTATGAATAATATCAAAAAGGAAATTTAAATCAAAAACATCTTTAAAAACAACTTTATTCCTCTTAAATAAAGTGGAGAATTAGGTTTTTTGACAATAAAATGATTAAAAAAATAGAATTATGGATAATTAACCCTTTGTCTATAAACCTGGGTGTTTCATATCTGACCTAAACAGTTTGAGTAAAAAATTTATTGATAAGTTAATACACATTGTGTGGGCCTTCACTTAGATAGAAGGTACAAGATATAATATGAACTCACAAGATTACAGTGATGAATTTAATAAATCATATAATTTTTTTATGCAAAATTGGCTGAACTCAAAAAATCCCACCTTTACACATAGAAGATGTTAAGAAATATCAAAAATCTTTTCCATTAACATTTAAATCTTCCATTTTCTTAAAGTTATGCTCACATTTGATATTATTATCAAGAATTTAATGTGTCATTATAACATCAATAAAAAATAAGGCCAATTTAGCCTCATTCCCTCTTTTTACATAACTAATTGTTACAGTAATAAATGATCCATTAAATTAATGTTAGATATTGAGCCTTATTATGAATAATATCAAAAAGGAAATTTAAATCAAAAATATCTCACACTTCCAAGCTTTCGATAGCTTCAGAAACTTTATTCCTCTTAAATAAAGTGGAGAATTAGGTTTTTTGACAATAAAATGATTAAAAAAATAGAATTATGGATAATTAACCCTTTGTCTATAAACCTGGGGGTTTCATATCTGACCTAAACAGTTTGAGTAAAAAATTTATTGATAAGTTAATACACATTGTGTGGACCTTCACTTAGAAAGAAGGTACAAGATATAATATGAACTCACAAGATTACAGTGATGAATTTAATAAATTATATAATTTTTTTTATGCAAAATTGGCTGAACTCAAAAAATCCCACCTTTACACATAGAAGATGTTAAGAAACATTTACAGATGAAGGGTTAAATCTATCTTATAATTGTTATCAAGATAATATGAAAAAGCCTTTTCCATTAACATTTAAATTTTCCATTTTCTAAGTCTTAGATATTTTAATGCAGTTTGTATATCTAATAACTTCTTCTCATAGGCTTATGGGTGGATGTGGTATATTCCTCTTGTGGATCATCGCTTTTGTTTTATTTGTCGAAATGCTCAGGGTTTGTTCATCAAGGAAACCCAAGATCCTTTTCAATGCCTCATTTGTACCTTCCACACAGCCTTCTATGGAGTATCCTCTCCAAAAAAAGAACCAAGTCGTCACGTAGTATATAACTGAACAGCTGGTTGACATTAGCAAGATGTATTGATCTGAAATTCCTATCGCCTTCCACATTCTCATCTCGTTGTGTCCGAGCTAAGTGATAATTTAATACGCAATGTAATTGAATAAACATTGTGTCAGCCATATCATATAAGCCATATCATTCTAACATACGTTAACTTACTGGTATAATATCTGCACCATATAATAAGAAGTGAAATCTGGTTGAAACATCTCATTTAGCACAGAAAGACATTTTCGAAAAAGCAGTAATAGACTAGGTCACAATTTATGATACATACTTTTATAAAATCTAAAATCAATTAAGAAAAATTTGTGGGAATGTTTTTTTGAAGTATTGTTTTCAATAAAAAAAATGTCTAAAAAAAAATAAAATTGACTTGCTTGGGTTCACGACGATATCTTGTCCTGTTTTTAATTTATATAATATCTGGAATTTCTTATTAGCGAATAGCATATTGGAAACAAATGTTTTTTTTTTTTAATTTTGCTGCTTACTTTCTAGAGCGATTTTATTTATTATTAATCAAGTGTTATATAAATCTAGCATGTCTTAAGGTCGCCGTTCAATCGCCGTTTTTATATAGACCCGTACAGGTCGATAGAGGTTACTTTCTAACACAATTATGACTTTATGTCAAATTATTACAAAGAAGTAAATACATAGGATTGAAGTACACATATTAAAGTAGTGAATGACATAATTTATTTTGTAAAATAGTTGTTATATTAACAATAATAAATTAGTAAACTTTGTCATAAAAAAGGCGTAATAAAAACTGATTTTTGTGACAAATTATGCACTCAAATGAGGCGACAATGCTTCATTCACTAGATATGGAATATTAGAAGAGACTATGCAAGTACAATAGATATGTTGTTATCTTAGGATTGTGTTTTATGTAAAAATGTGCAATTTTCACGTAATTATTGAAATATGTAAAGGAATCTGCTGATCAACTTAACGTTGGTATTTTGGCAATCGTCTTATTTAGAGAATAAAATATTGCTTTATTATTTCAACAGTTTCATGATGAATATCCAATACATCCACTATTGTTCAAGTGGACACAAAAAGTAGAATTCTTCGTCTTCTTAATTCATGTTCACCATTATTTATATTTTGTTTTATTAATATGTTAGCTTTGTTCCACACACACGTCAATAATGCAGTTGTATTTTATCAGATTTCATTACATTATTTGCAGGTGCGACTGTAACTGACGAGTTCCTACGCTTATTGGAACAAAGCTATTGCATACTTAGGTAAGAAAAGAAAAAAAAGTATAAATAAAACTGTTTTATCGGTTTCCATAAAATATATATTTTTTCAGAAACTTAATAATTACAAATATATCTTATTTTATTAAACATATATTTCATTTAAAATTTTAAAAACATAATACTAACAAATTATTTTTGTACAATCGATACTTCGATTGTTTAACGCTCCAGTACACGCGCATTTTTTTTGACTTGAGTGCTCGCACCGGACTGAGAGTCCGGGTTTCTTTACCAAATAAGAGATTTGTATTAAACTCCCTAGATTACTAAAGTACCGCGGTTCATGATATCTATGTATTCAAATGATTCGAGCCAAAATGGTGATTTGACAGCATGTCAGTGACCAGGTGTACGAATAGGGAGTTTATGTGTGAGAAAAACGTTTTGCTCCGCCCCCGATTCGAGACCATTATTAAACTTCACCTTTCGTTTCTTCGGTGGCTGATACTGCTTAAAACAAACTTGATAAGCTACCAGGAGCCTTGAACTGCTTTCAAAAATGTTGATACTACCTCTGGAAGACTTGATAATGCTTCTAGAAGCCTTAAAATAGCTTTCAGAAGGCTTGAACTGCTTCCACAAGATTTTATACTGCAGCTGAAAGACTTGATACTATTTCTAGAAGATTTTAAATGATTCCAAAAGACTTGATACCGTTTGTAAAACTACTGGCAAAAAAATGTTTGAAAATGCAAAGTCTTAAAGAAGACATTTTTATTGCAAAAGGCACGAAATTGTTAATACAATTTGATTTTGCTTCCAAAATACCAAATACTGCTAGGATACAAAATGTTCATTTCAAAAGTTCAAAAAATTTCAATTATAGACCAAATATTGCTTGTGAAGGTGTAAGCGCTGTTGATATAAGGCATTTCTATTGCAAATTAACCATAATCGCCAGATACATGGACGTTTTTCATGTCACTTTTGTTTTGAGAACAGTCATTCGTCGTTTGAATCTTTTCCCAATTCAGTTTTTTCACTATCCAGCACCCATACTTATTTTCAAAAACCGGCGCTTATGAAGCTACGAAGATTGTGTTAGATGTACCACTGACGATCTAAAGATAAATCAGTTAGCTGCAGAATTATTCGAATCCTCTATTTGGGCATCGTAAATCTTACACAAATTGCCGGTTCTGGTCCTAAAAACGCTTTAGCACTAGCTCATCTGCCGTTTCATTGGCAGCACTTCCGGAGTGACCTCAGTGTAGTTAAAACGACGAACCGTTTGAGCCATCTGTATTTCCACATAAATTTTGATAATCCTCTACTTGATTTCGAGCTTTGTGGAGATGAGTTACTCAGCTTGTGTTCTCATTTAATGCCAAGATTATTCCTCACTTGCGCAATCAGTAATAAAATGTCCAATATAATTATATTTACAAACTCACTTCTACAGTATTATATATTTAGAAATCTGAAACTAGCAACTAACGCCATTAACAACGACAACATTCTGATCTGAAATAATACTTTGACGTCCTTCAACATCGGCAAATACAGAAAAAAGGGATTAACTAACTAGAAACTGACGAAATGACCTATTTACCTTTATTAGCTGTTTCCACCAAAACTTATTTTCGAAAGTAAGTCCTTTTTTCGTAGACAAGAACGGATATATTAAAAAAAATGTTAACTTGAATGGTTGCGGTCCGCCGAACCAGCGGTTGCAAATTGCTAAAAGACTCTGTAAGTCGATAGTTAAACTTGCAGGAAAAGATTTTATTAATCATAAAATCGTGGCTAAGAGAAAATACAGGAAATTATTTTCAGGATTCTGAGATGACCGCTAGGAGGTGCAAATACCATCTTTAAGGCCTTGAAATCTTAACAATTAAACAATTAGTCATCTTAGGAATGGTATTTCAATTTTAAGATACTTGTACATTTCAGTTTCAGTCCAGTCCCAGTATATTCCGGGTTCATGCCGGGATTTCATGAAAGAAGATTTATCGTTTAGAAGTCTGGGAGCATTAAGAAAGATTTGCAATGAAAATACGATTGGCACCAAATAAATTAATTTTCTGGAAGCATTTCAAGCCTTATAGACGCAATGTTAAGTATTCTGACAGCAATATCAAATCTTTTGTTAGCATTCCAAATGTTTTGGAAGCAATTTAGATCTTCTAGAAGCAATATTAAGCCTACCTGAGCCAATATCGAGACTTTTGTAACCATTTTAAATCTTCTAGAAGTAGTATCAAGTCTTCTGGAATCTTCTCGAGTCTTCTGAAAGCATTTCAAATCTTTCAGAAACAGTATAAAGTCTTACAGGGGCTATATCTAATCTTTTGGAAGCATTTTAAAATATCTAGAAGCAGTATCATGTCTTAATTATTAAAATCTTCTAGAAGCAGTATCAAGTCTTTTGGAAACTTCTCAAGTCTTCTGAAAGCATTTGAAATCTTCTGGAAGCAGTATAAAGTCTTACAGGGACAGTATCAAGCCTTTAGGAAGCATTTTAAAACATCTAGAAGCAGTATCAAGTCTTCTGGAATCTTCTCGAGTCTTCTGAAAACATTTCAAATCTTCCAGAAACAGTATAAAGTCTTACAGGGGCTATATCTAATCTTTTGAAAGCATTTTAAAATATCTAGAAGCAGTATCGATTCTTAATTATTAAAATTTTCTAGAAGCAGTATCAAGTCTTTTGGAAACTTCTCAAGTCTTCTGAAAGCATTTGAAATCTTCTGGAAGCAGTATAAAGTCTTATAGGGGCAGTATCAAAGCTTTAGGAGGCATTTTAAAACATCTAGAAGCAGTATCAAGTCTTCTGGAAGTAGTATCCAGTCTTTTGGAAGCACTTCAAGTAATTTTGAAGTATTTCAAGTCTTCTAAAAGTAAGTATAAGGTCTTCTGGAAACATTGTAAGTCGTCTGGAAGTATTGTAATCATCTGGAAATATTTTAAGTCTTCTAGAAGCAGTATCAGTCTTCTGGAAACATTCCAAGTATTCTGGAAACCATATCAAGTTTCTTAGATACAATATCAAGTCTTCTGGAAGCATCTTCAGTCTTCTAACAGCGACATAAAGTACTTTGGAAGCATTGTAGGTCGTCTGGACACACTTCAAGTCCTCTAGATGCAATATCAAGGCTTCTAAAAGCATTGTAAGTCGTCTGGATGCATTGTAAGACATCTGTAAATTCATCATTTTAAGTCTTCTAGAAATATCAGTCTAGAAATTCAAGTCTTCTGAAAACAATATAAAGTTTTCTTAAAACAGTATCAAATCATCTAGAGGTAACAACATCAAGTCTTCTGGAAACATTTTAAGTTTTCTAGATGCTATATCAATTTATCTGAAAGCATTGTAAGTCGTCTGGAAGTATTTTAAATCCTCTAGAAGCAGTAACAGTCTTCTGGAAGCCGCGGTACTTTATAAATCTAGAGACTTTAATTTGTATTCTTTTTAAGACAATAATTTAAAACATTTTTTTATTATCATAAAATTTGCGATAGGCAAATAAATGCCCGCGTTGAATGCGCTGCACATTTTTCGGGACATTTATGTTCTACAGCTTTCATTATCTTCTTCGTTTCTTCTAATCAGATAAGAAGCCATTTTGAACGGAAAAAAAACATCTTACCGTCTGCAAAATTTTTTGAAAAGCTTCAGTCTTCACCTTCAAAGAGTATTTTTCTTCGCTATCGTATTCATATTCGTATTTTACTGTGTTGTACACTAAGAAATTTTTGACACTAAAATAACATAATTATGTCGGTAAAAATGTTGTCTTTTCTGTTAAACAATAGAGGGTGCAGAACCCGGAGTGAGAGTCCGGTGCGTGTACCGAAAGGTTAATTCGAGAATTGAATTTTTGTATAACTGTTAAGCATTTAAAATTTTTTTTGTTGGAAATTTTGAGTTCTGATAGCCCTCCGAAGAGTTATTTCTTTTAAATTTTAAAAATGGGGGGATAACTCAGACATTATAAATTAACATAATTTGCTATACCTATTAAACTCAGTAGTAGACAAAAAATTGTCACCAATTGATATGGTTCGAGTATAAACCTTTGTAGGTTTTAAACAAACATAATCATTATCACTGAAATGGTGAAGAGCACAAACAATTTTTAAATACGTTTACGTAGCCGAGTTTAGTTTTACCTGTCCACGTCCACATTAGTTATAGGTTGAATACTGAAAATTTTAATATTCTATGTTATTAAATTTATAACTCATAACAAGGAAATACTTTTTCCAATGATTTTCCGATTTACTTAGTTGCACGCTAAAAAAAGTATTAAAGTCGTAAAGTCTACAATTCGAAATCTATTACTCGTCATTAGGTTCTTCTGTATTTGGCAAGTCTTTGAAGAAATATGTTTTTCTCTTTCGCTAGTACTGAAACATTTGTGTTTATAATATTTTTATATATCATTTAATTTTACATACTTTTGCAAACCGCATAAAAATCACCACTTTTGTCGTTTTGAACGTCGATTTTTTTTTTGGAATGCGTACTGGACGCTTGTTACCGGGAGACATGGCAGCTTCAAAAATTATTGAAAATCATAAAATTATGTATAAAAAAATAGGTACCAGAAAAATACATGAAAAATCTAAAAGATTACGATATTTGTTTTATAACGTAATATCTTGAGCTGATTTTGTCTTCAGTTCATCTCCATAACGTCCAGTTTTCGAAATATATCCAAAAATGTGATAAAGTGAAAACAAAAATTGGAAAAAATGCCAAAAAATTGATTCGGTTGAGTTGTTTTAGGCCGTAGCAAAACAACAAAGAGTTCGATTTATCTCATCGATATCTCAAAATGTTCGTCTGCATCTCTACTTTCATGTCCATATAATTACAGAAACACACTATGCAAAAATTTTGGGAATATCTCGAAACCTAGACGTGATGGAGAAAAACGTGATGGAAAATTGATTATTTACTAATTTCCTTTTGATCAATTTACTAACTTCCTCACTTTTAATTCGGTTATCCCAACATCTTCATGGAGAAATTGCCTTATTTGCTGCAGCATGATACATAAATTATTGAATGCCGCCATCAGGTTCTTCTTCCTCAGCTGATTTTTGAAATACACATCTCTACAATTTTGCTAATAAATTACAATGATTTGCAATCCTTAGAAAGTATGGACTCAGCATTTTTGATAGAAATGCTATTTAGTCTTTTGGAATTTAAAGAAAATTATATCAAACCTACCTCTGATCGTCGAGGCCTTAGTCAGTTAATAAAGAAAAAGAAAAGGCCTAAATTGGAAAGAAAATCGAAAACAAAAGTATTAGATTTTTATTTTCTCTGTGTAAAGCAAAAAAATAATTATTTAAATTTCTCAAAAAAACTTGCTAAATGAATGGATAAATGTGATAAAAAAAATGTAATTAAAGAAAATTATATCAAACCTACCTCTGATCGTCGAGGCCTTAGTCAGTTAATAATGATTTTTTTCGTTAAATAAATTACTCCGGAATGAAACCGTAAATTTATATTCCCTCAGGAATTATAAACAAAATAAGTATCTTCGTGATGACTTCGCTAACAGCTCACAAAATATCAAAACTAAATTTTACAACGTCGAAAATTTTTGCAAAAATTCACTCGATACGCCTCTAACGACTCAATAAAAGAGAACAACTCTGATATCCGGATTTCTTCAAATACCGAAGCAATAAGAAATGTGAACTAAACGTCACATCTGGTACTAACAACATCAAAATATATCTGTAACAAAATAAATGTATTTAATAAAATTACTATATGAAATTTATGAAAAGTTATTGTAAAGTACTACTAAAATTAATTAAATGAAATTGAGAAGTAAAAGAAATAAATTAAACAAGTTATTGTTTAAATAATCGAAATTATCAAAAATTACAGAGACAACTATTATTTAAAAGGAAAAATTAAGGAAAATAGGATTCGGCATTGCTGTGAAGATCGTCATGGGTAATACTGTAACAAAACTAAAAAAAATTAAAGAATATTCCTTACAACAAAAAAAAAATTTAAAAAAAACTTATTTGCATCTCCAAAATGAATTAAAAAAAAGGAAAGGGATATCCAAAATAGGAAAAGAAAAAAAAGGTAACAGTTGTTTGATGTTAAATGAATATTTTTGGTGGGTTTAAAGAATAATCCAAAATAATTTTTCTTAATTATTATTGTTCAAGTCTTGCATATAAATTACTAAGATATATAAACAGATACACTACACATTCAAAAAACATTTAACAATAATTTATTGTACTCATTTTTATATTTTTCCTTTTTAAATAGATCTTAAATCAAGTTATTATTTATTTACAATATTTTGGGCGGCGTTTGTTGAAAGAACCCATTTCGACCCTTAAAAGACTTCATCATCCTCGATTTTTTCTCATTCATTAAAAAAAAACAGTCTTAAATCCAACTCAGTCCATAATCGTTTACATTTTTTTGCGGATTATATGAGGTAGTCTTAAAATGGCAGTTATTCATTGTAAATGAAAAAATTTCATGCTCAAACTGATGATTCATCGATAACTGTTATAACTCGGTTTGGGAAAACTTTCCATTTATTATTTTTCGCCCCCAATCCGTTTTCTTCTTCGACAACTCCGTTTTCTTCGGATTGACTCCCTCCATTTTTCGGCCTCGCCAAAGACCATCTTCTACCTTTCCTATCGAGTATCACAGGCATTTCCGCGATTAAGTTGTTTTCAAATTCGCTCAACATCAAATAATTCTCAACTTTATTGCACGAGGTGATGCAATCTCCGATGTAATCTAGATCGTCGAGTAAGTTATCGGGTAAATCCATGTCTGCAATTCCTTCTTCTGAGATACATGTTAGTTCCGGTTTGTCGTTCGAGCAAATTATGTTTTCTATCAACCCGCCCGGTTGATGGTTCGGCATCAAATCGGTTCCTAAGACTAAAGCTGCGGCCGCTGCTCCAGCTGTAACTCCGGGTTCGTTATCGCCGTCTTGAGTAAAAGATAATTTTCTGCGTTGAGGACAATTTTCTGATACGCAAAGATGCTTCGTGCCGTTTTCGCGGGTATGTTTATGGCGGGTTATGTTACGGCGGTGTAAATCGATGAGAAATAATGTTAAACTTCCGACTAAGACGCAAGTTGAGCTGAAATAATAACCGGCTCGATCCCCACAACGCTCGTTCATATAACCTTAAACGAAAATAATAAAATTAAAACTTTTTAATATTAAGTTTTAATTTTAATATTTCACCTGAAAAAGGAACTCCGATAACGATGGGAATCGCTTGGGAACATTGAACGAACCCCCAAGTTCTCGCAAAATTTCTCGCCCTAACTCTTTCATAAGTATACATTTTTAATGAATAATGATAACCCCCACAGAAAATTCCTAAGAAAAAAAAATAAGTCAAATAAATCAATGAAATTAAAAATAATTTACCATAAATCCACGCGAACATAACGTAAGCGTGATAATTTCCGCTAACAACCGTAAAAGCTAAAATTGATAAACCGCACATAAAAACGGCGGTTTGGCAAAGATATTGCCTCGCAATTCTACATTCGGTTGAATTGTGAAGGACCAAAGTACTAAAAACGACGCATCCGACGGTCCAAGCGATTCCTAAATACATTTGCAAAAAAACCGTCGAATCGCCGAGCCCCTCAACTTCCGCTTGATAAGCCAAATAAAAAAGCGGCGTGTTTATGCCGAAAGCGCTAATTCCCGTTGAGACCAATAAAATCCGGACCGTTTTGCTTTTTAACGTGCTGAAATCGAAGAACGGGATCTTATCTTCGATTTTATTCTTATCTTTGATTTTGCGTTTTTGATTTTTTATATGCAAAATCGCCCGACGTTGAGGATGGTATAAAGAGGCCGATCGGTAAAATGTTCCTAAGATGAACGTTATGGAAACGGCGCCCGTTACTACCTGAAGACCTAATCTCCAACCTAAAGCACTAAAATATAAATAAAATGTTAATAAGGGATCATAAAAGTTGATTAATTCACCTTATTGTCGTTTTTATTATGGCCGACATAATCGCTATTCCCAATCCGCTTCCTGAGACGATAAATATTTCGACGAATTCTCGTTTTCTCTTGAAGTATTGAGCCACCATTAACGTCGAGCAATCTCTTGTTATTCCAACTCCAATTCCAACAACCGTTCCATAACTATTTTAAAATAAAATTAGTTTTCTTTGGAACTATGATCAATAACGACAATTTTTGGGCGAATAGATTAAGATGGATTCAAAGAGGAATGTTTGAAATGATAGAAGATCAAAATGTGGAAGAATGATGAGGGGGTTAGGTTGGGTTGGGGTAAAATGCGAAGCAAAATTGGAAAAAGGAAAGAAAGATATTGAATAAAGAAGAGGGATTAAGTATTGAGCCACCATTAACGTCGAGCAATTTCTTGTTATTTCAAGTTCCAATTCCAACAACCGTTCCATAACTATTTTAAAATAAAATTAGTTTTCTTTGGAACTATGATCAATAACGACAATTTTTGGGCGAATAGATTAAGATGGATTCAAAGAGGAATGTTTGAAATGATAGAAGATCGAAATGTGGAAGAATGATGAGGGGGTTAGGTTGGGTTGGGATTAAATGCGAAGCAAGATTGGAAAAAGGAAAGAAAGATATTGAATAAAGAAGAGGGATCAAGTATTGAGCCACCATTAACGTCGAGCAATCTCTTGTTATTCCAACTCCAATTCCAACAACCGTTCCATAACTATTTTAAAATAAAATTAGTTTTCTTTGGAACTATGATCAATAACGACAATTTTTGGGCGAATAGATTAAGATGGATTCAAAGAGGAATGTTTGAAATGATAGAAGATCAAAATGTGGAAGAATGATGAAGGGGGTTAGGTTGGGTTGGGATTAAATGCGAAGCAAGATTGGAAAAAGGAAAGAAAGATATTGAATAAAGAAGAGGGATCAAGTATTGAGCCACCATTAACGTCGAGCAATCTCTTGTTATTCCAACTCCAATTCCAACAACCGTTCCATAACTATTTTAAAATAAAATTAGTTTTCTTTGGAACTATGATCAATAACGACAATTTTTGGGCGAATAGATTAAGATGGATTCAAAGAGGAATGTTTGAAATGATAGAAGATCGAAATGTGGAAGAATGATGAGGGGGTTAGGTTGGGTTGGGATTAAATGCGAAGCAAGATTGGAAAAAGGAAAGAAAGATATTGAATAAAGAAGAGGGATTAAGTATTGAGCCACCACTAACGTCGAGCAATCTCTTGTTATTTCAACTCCAATTCCAACAACCGTTCCATAACTATTTTAAAATAAAATTAGTTTTCTTTGGAACTATGATCAATAACGACAATTTTTGGGCGAATAGATTAAGATGGATTCAAAGAGGAATGTTTGAAATGATAGAAGATCGAAATGTGGAAGAATGATGAGGGGGTTAGGTTGGGTTGGGATTAAATGCGAAGCAAGATTGGAAAAAGGAAAGAAAGATATTGAATAAAGAAGAGGGATCAAGTATTGAGCCACCATTAACGTCGAGCAATCTCTTGTTATTCCAACTCCAATTCCAACAACCGTTCCATAACTATTTTAAAATAAAATTAGTTTTCTTTGGAACTATGATCAATAACGACAATTTTTGGGCGAATAGATTAAGATGGATTCAAAGAGGAATGTTTGAAATGATAGAAGATCAAAATGTGGAAGAATGATGAAGGGGGATAGGTTGGGTTGGGCTCAAATGCGAAGCAAGATTGGAAAAAGGAAAGAAAGATTTTGAATAAAGAAGAGGGATCAAGTATTGAGCCACCACTAACGTCGAGCAATCTCTTGTTATTCCAACTCCAATTCCAACAACCGTTCCATAACTATTTTAAAATAAAATTAGTTTTCTTTGGAACTATGATCAATAACGACAATTTTTGGGTGAATAGATTAAGATGGATTCAAAGAGGAATGTTTGAAATGATAGAAGATCAAAATGTGGAAGAATGATGAAGGGGGATAGGTTGGGTTGGGCTCAAATGCGAAGCAAGATTGGAAAAAGGAAAGAAAGATTTTGAATAAAGAAGAGGGATCAAGTATTGAGCCACCACTAACGTCGAGCAATCTCTTGTTATTCCAACTCCAATTCCAACAACCGTTCCATAACTATTTTAAAATAAAATTAGTTTTCTTTGGAACTATGATCAATAACGACAATTTTTGGGTGAATAGATTAAGATGGATTCAAAGAGGAATGTTTGAAATGATAGAAGATCAAAATGTGGAAGAATGATGAGGGGGTTAGGTTGGGTTGGGCTCAAATGCGAAGCAAGATTGGAAAAAGGAAAGAAAGATTTTGAATAAAGAAGAGGGATCAAGTATTGAGCCACCACTAACGTCGAGCAATCTCTTATTATATCAACTCCAGTTCCAACAACCGTTCCATAACTATTTTAAAATAAAATTAGTTTTCTTTGGAACTATGATCAATAACGACAATTTTTGGGTGAATAGATTAAGATGGATTCAAAGAGGAATGTTTGAAATGATAGAAGATCAAAATGTGGAAGAATGATGAGGGGGTTAGGTTGGGTTGGGCTCAAATGCGAAGCAAGATTGGAAAAAGGAAAGAAAGATTTTGAATAAAGAAGAGGGATCAAGTATTGAGCCACCACTAACGTCGAGCAATCTCTTATTATATCAACTCCAGTTCCAACAACCGTTCCATAACTATTTTAAAATAAAATTAGTTTTCTTTGGAACTATGATCAATAACGACAATTTTTGGGTGAATAGATTAAGATGGATTCAAAGAGGAATGTTTGAAATGATAGAAGATCAAAATGTGGAAGAATGATGAGGGGGTTAGGTTGGGTTGGGCTCAAATGCGAAGCAAGATTGGAAAAAGGAAAGAAAGATTTTGAATAAAGAAGAGGGATCAAGTATTGAGCCACCACTAACGTCGAGCAATCTCTTATTATATCAACTCCAGTTCCAACAACCGTTCCATAACTATTTTAAAATAAAATTAGTTTTCTTTGGAACTATGATCAATAACGACAATTTTTGGGTGAATAGATTAAGATGGATTCAAAGAGGAATGTTTGAAATGATAGAAGATCAAAATGTGGAAGAATGATGAGGGGGTTAGGTTGGGTTGGGCTCAAATGCGAAGCAAGATTGGAAAAAGGAAAGAAAGATTTTGAATAAAGAAGAGGGATCAAGTATTGAGCCACCACTAACGTCGAGCAATCTCTTATTATATCAACTCCAGTTCCAACAACCGTTCCATAACTATTTTAAAATAAAATTAGTTTTCTTTGGAACTATGATCAATAACGACAATTTTTGGGTGAATAGATTAAGATGGATTCAAAGAGGAATGTTTGAAATGATAGAAGATCAAAATGTGGAAGAATGATGAGGGGGTTAGGTTGGGTTGGGCTCAAATGCGAAGCAAGATTGGAAAAAGGAAAGAAAGATTTTGAATAAAGAAGAGGGATCAAGTATTGAGCCACCACTAACGT
The DNA here is from genome assembly GCA_036711965.1 of Onthophagus sagittarius. NCBI lineage: Eukaryota > Metazoa > Arthropoda > Insecta > Coleoptera > Scarabaeidae > Onthophagus > Onthophagus sagittarius. The sequence goes on along the minus strand of JASERS010000010.1, from coordinate 14,261,703 downwards.
CGAGCAATCTCTTATTATATCAACTCCAGTTCCAACAACCGTTCCATAACTATTTTAAAATAAAATTAGTTTTCTTTGGAACTATGATCAATAACGACAATTTTTGGGCGAATAGATTAAGATGGATTCAAAGAGGAATGTTTGAAATGATAGAAGATCGAAATGTGGAAGAATGATGAGATGGTTAGGTTGGGTTGGGCTAAAATGCGAAGCAAGATTGGAAAAAGGAAAGAAAGATTTTGAATAAAGAAGAGGGATCAAGTATTGAGCCACCACTAACGTCGAGCAATCTCTTGTTATTTCAACTCCAATTCCAACAACCGTTCCATAACTATTTTAAAATAAAATTAGTTTTCTTTGGAACTATGATCAATAACGACAATTTTTGGGTGAATAGATTAAGATGGATTCAAAGAGGAATGTTTGAAATGATAGAAGATCAAAATGTGGAAGAATGATGAAGGGGGATAGGTTGGGTTGGGCTAAAATGCGAAGCAAGATTAGAAAAAGGAAAGAAAGATATTGAATAAAGAAGAGGGATCAAGTATTGAGCCACCACTAACGTCGAGCAATCTCTTGTTATTTCAACTCCAATTCCAACAACCGTTCCATTACTATTTTAAAATAAAATTAGTTTTCTTTGGAACTATGATCAATAACGACAATTTTTGGGTGAATAGATTAAGATGGATTCAAAGAGGAATGTTTGAAATGATAGAAGATCAAAATGTGGAAGAATGATGAGGGGGATTAGATTGGGTTGGGCTCAAATGCGAAGCAAGATTGGAAAAAGGAAAGAAAGATTTTGAATAAAGAATTGGGATCAAGTATTGAGCCACCATTAATGTCGAGCAATCTCTTGTTATTTCAACTCCAATTCCAACAACCGTTCCATAACTATTTTAAAATAAAATTAGTTTTCTTTGGAACTATGATCAATAACGACAATTTTTGGGCGAATAGATTAAGATGGATTCAAAGAGGAATGCTTGAAATGATAGAAGATCGAAATGTGGAAGAATGATGAAGGGGGATAGGTTGGGTTGGGATTAAATGCGAAGCAAGATTGGAAAAAGGAAAGAAAGATATTGAATAAAGAAGAGGGATCAAGTATTGAGCCACCACTAACGTCGAGCAATCTCTTGTTATTTCAACTCCAATTCCAACAACCGTTCCATAACTATTTTAAAATAAAATTAGTTTTCTTTGGAACTATGATCAATAACGACAATTTTTGGGCGAATAGATTAAGATGGATTCAAAGAGGAATACTTGAAATGATAGAAGATCAAAATGTGGAAGAATGATGAAGGGGGTTAGGTTGGGTTGGGATTAAATGCGAAGCAAAATTGGAAAAAGGAAAGAAAGATTTTGAATAAAGAAGAGGGATTAAGTATTGAGCCACCATTAACCTCGAGCAATCTCTTGTTATTCCAACAACCGTTCCATAACTATTTAAAGGCCAAAATGTGGAAGAATAATGAGGAGGGTTAGGTTGGGTTGGGCTTAAATGCCAAGCAAGATTATAAAAAGGAAAGAAAGATATTGAGTAAAGAAGAGGAGCAAGCAAAAAGTTATTTTCCCCTATTGAACGAAGGACCAAGGAGGAATAGAGAACGAGAAGAAACAATCATCCATAGGAATGGATTATACATATCTCCAAGATGATATTGAGTGATCAAAATCCAATAATACATGAAATAATAACTAGGAAAAGCAAAAACTCTGAGAGGAGGAAGACGGATATGAGAGGATGGAGAATTACTAAGGAAGAAGATCAAATTGAAGAAACCTTTCGCGGAGAACACATAGAACGATTACGATGAAAAGCATCTGACAAAGATAATAATGGAAACATGCAGTAAAACATTTAGGAATAAAGGTCAGGAAAAAAGAATGACAAAACAAATTTAGTGGTGAGACAACAGAGTGACTGATGGGAGAATACGATGTATTAAAAAGAGGAGAGTGCTGCAGAGACTAATGGCAAAGAAGTATCCTGTGGAGGATTATAAGAAAGCGCTGGAACAGTCTAGGAAAAAGAACAGAACATTACTGCAGTAATAGAAAGAAATAAAGAAAGAAAATGGAAAAGTCAATGTGAGGAATTAGAGAAGAATGTTTAGGGAACGGTGCATCAAACAGTAACAAAAAGGATGAAACTCAGAACCAAGATAAAGATAGACTGTTTCCAATTAAGAGAAGAGGAGGGGATGACAGAAGACTGAAGATGAAACAATTGACCCTCAGTCGGCCTAGGTGTGTCGATGACGCTTTTGCTGCCCTTTTTTGACTTGGCTGTATATTTTTAGACTTGGCTGTATATTTTTAGACTTGGCAAAAGCGTTTGACAGTCTCTCATAATATACTATGTGCCAAATTGGATCTATATGGAGTCAGAGGAGTGTGTCTTGATCTAATTCGATCTTATTTGTCGAGTAGCTGTATTTTGTGGGGTGATTCCTAGGGTACAATACGAAGGCCTCTACTTTTTTTGTTGTACATTAATGATTGAGCTTATTGATGTCATAATATCTTACGCAGATGACACTGTCCTTCTGATCAGTGGTGTTACCTGGGAGTCTGCTGCCAAGACGATTTCCACACATATGACTTACATTAACTACTGGCTAAATAATAATTATGTGACTTTAAACTCGACAAAATCTCACTTTACAATATAAAGCTGTCTCTATTAAATATTTGGGACTTATTGTTGATGCTAACTTAAAATGGGATTTGCACGTTGATGCAATTGTGAAAAAGATTCGTAGTTTGACATATATGTTCCTTACATTGAAGAATTGTGTAAATTAGAGGTACTTAAGTATTCTTTTACTCTTTTATACAATCGATACTTAGCTATGGATTGTTGGTTTGGGGCAATGCTGCTAAAAATATCTTCAATGGGTGGAAGTTGCGCTAAAATCAATTCTAACGATATCGTTGTTTAAAAGTGGAATGTTTCCGAGTGATGCTCTGTTTGCGGAATCAAAAATATTTACAATTAGATATTTATTTGTTTTTTTGCTATTTGTAGACATATTTACAAAAATGAAAATTGTTTGTTGATTATTACTCCATCAGATCTGGAATGTATGTGGAATGTGAAATGTGGAATGTGAAAAATCGAATGTTCCTGTGAGAAAGAAAGCTGTGGGTTAGAGTAATTTTTGTTTTATTGTTCATAAGGCGTGCAATTACTTTTTAATTAGCAGTAACTTGCAAATGAATTTATTTCTTTCTTTACGGGTATTTATGAAGAGAGTAAAACTCTTGTTTTCTTCTCTCACAAGGGCAGAAGTAGAGCAGATTCTTGTATAGTTTTTTTTTTTTCGCTGATTTTTTGTAATGTATTTACTCTTAATTTTAATTTCGATGTAGTTGCTGGTGGATCAACAAGTGCTTTACACTTAGAGCTACCTGTAAATTTCCGTGATTTTCGGTCTCGATCTTGCTTACATTTATACTCATTTAGTCTACTTTATTTAATCTTTTGGTATGCGCTGTATATTATTTTGTTAGTAAATAAATAAATAAAATAAAAATAAAAAAAGGAACTGTTGATACCGTAATGGCTGCCATACATCTAAAAAGTTACGAACAGAAGATTTCCTTAACGCATAAAAGCCTAGCGATAATGATAATGCTCGACATAAAAAATGCCTTCAACTCAGCGCTACACGGGAAGGTAAAGTAAGCGATAGAGGAGGGAGGAATCTCAGGTAGAATAAGAAAAATTGTCCTTGACTATCACTACCAAGTCATCTGCATATATGATCATTGAAACGCCCTCTTCCAACTCCAACCTCAGAATGCTATCGTAGGAAACGTTCCATATCGTATTTCAGGTACGTCACATTTCATATTTTCTTTTCTTCCATTTGGAAGGTTTATCATGAAGGAAGATGAACGTTTTATACGATAGCATTCTAAGGTTGGAGTTGGCAGAGGGCGTCTCAATGATCGCGTATGCAGATTACTTGGCAGTAATACTCAAGGACAACACACCGCAGACGATAAAAGACAAAGCAGAGTACTGCATTCAAAGAATAGCAGAAAAGATGAAACATTTGGGATTTGAGATGATGGAAGAGAAGACGAAGGTTGTTGTATTGGAGGGAAAAAGGAAAATGGCGAGAATTGAGCGAGTATGGCATATAGAACTTGTCATTCTTAATTCCGAAGAAAGGAGTTCTAAGACATACAAGAAGAAGAGTCCTGGGAACCATGGGGCGATCCATAACCTTATATGCACCTCCGACGTAGGAGGTAGCTATGAGACATAAGTAATATATATGGATGATAAGAACATTATGGAGAAAGACTTCTATTAGCATACCAATAGGGTACTCAGCAATGGATCTGTTGGCTTGAAAACAGAGTAAAATTTGGGAGGAAAAAAGGGAAGAATAAGAAGGAGAATAGACGAATTATTGGTGAGAAATGGCAGCAAAGATTCAACAAATATTCAAGGTGGGCAAACAATTGTATGTGGGATATTAGAATATGAGAGGCCTTGTGGGGAAAAGATAGAGAGGATGAAATAGAGGAAAGGAGAAATGAGGGAAGATAAATAAAAATTAGTAGAAAAACTTTGTGTTAGAGAATAGGAAAGAAGGAAACACACCTCCCGAGCCGGGATTTTTCCCTGAGTATGGCTGAGACTAAACAAAAAGAACATCAATGAAGATGATTGAGTTAGATTTGATTGTTTGGCATCAATTAATCTTTACTTCTATAAATACTTATTTGCCATATCCTCAACATGTCTGGTCATGTCTTTATTAATAAACACTCCGAGACACTTCACCTTTTCTATGTTTTAAATTATGATTCCATTGACCTCCAAATTGAGAGGCTTTCTCCTTTCTTGGAATAGCATCATTTCCATCTTTTGAACAGCAAAATCAAGTCCCATCTCTAAGTTTATCAACTCAAATTTCTAAGTTGATTTTTGAAATTTTTAGATCTTTATTCGTTCAACTGCATAGGTCGCTTTATTGCCTCTCATCTCTTTCTTTAACCACTAATGCTAAATCACTTGCATACGTTATAAGTTCTAGTCAATGCTCAGTATTCCGGGTCACTTGGTGAATTCTTATGTTCGGAACAATTATGTTTCTGTCAGATTGGTAACTCTTAATCATTTCAATCAGATAAGGGCTGATATTTCCCCGCATCAGTGCTCCATCTATCTCTCTCTATGGTACAGAGATAAGACGTTTTTTATATCGAAAAGGATTAATGCACACTATTTTTTAATTTCTTCAACACTTTTCTGCACTCTCGCCATGGCTTTGGATGGTGATCTTCCCTTTCCGTATGCATATTGAACTTCCATCAAAGGTTTCGATTAATTTTTATAGTAAGACTCTTAAGTGATGACAATTTTAAAGATTTCTGATAATTCCAACAGTTTTATATCTAGCTTGTATCTGGTTGATTGTTTTTTGTACTGAAAATTAGATATTAAGATATTTTGAAGATATTTGCTATATTCTTGCAAATTCTTTATGTTCAAGTTGTAACTGGTTATGAATTATGCATTTCTACACCATTATGAACAATTTTAATAAATGAAATTTTAATAGACAAATTCTAATGCGTTGTGGATGTTTAGTGAGTATTTTGAAGATTTTCTCTTTACTTCTGCAATCATATCATATTTAGGTTGTAACTGGTTATGGATTATGCTTTTCTAGTTTATTAACTATTAAAGAAAGAACAACAACCATATTCCTTTAATAGGGTTTTCTACAACTCTCGTTTTTTGAGATATGGTCAATTTTTGGAAAATGGTATGAAAGAGGAATTTTTATAAAAATCGCGTTTCCTTTTACTAGGATCTAGGTATATTAGCATTCATTTTCACATTTTTCTGTAAAAATTATATGGAAAACCTCAAAATTCTGTTTTGGAAACTAAAATACCTACTTTTTCCTTCATGTATATTTTTTTAAATTATTTTGGCTTCTAACTCATGTTAAGCTCACAAATTTTTTTTTTCATCTAATATCCAGATACAAATCAATATATCTCCTTGCATTGGTCGTAGTTTTAACAAACTTTTAAACAGTTTTCCTGTCGCATCCAAAAAAAAAGTGGCCTTTTAATAAAATTTTTTATGACATTCAGTTATTATAAACTTTAAAGTTTGGATATTTCAAAAATAGCAACCCAACTATCTCTGATGAAATGACGTCTTAGTCCGGAGCTTTCGTTTTCTTAAATTTATTATAAAAGTTCTTCCACCGTAAATGGATTTATTTGATATTGGCATACAAAAAGATTATAATCGGAAATAATTTTTTATCCTTTCCTCAACGTTACCTCTACTTTTCATTTTTTTATCTTTTTTGTTATCATCTAATGGCTCTTACCCCAGACGTCATCCCCGAGATCTAAACAAAATTAGATTCATTTCTTTTTCTTACTTTTCTCAATTAATATTCTAACTTCATTTATCGATTGCTTGTGTTGCATCTTTTATTTAATTTCGCCTCAGCTTATTGTATTCTTTTTTATTCTTGCCTATGATATATATTTGACCAGTTTATGACTTAAAGTTTAGATGGAGATGTGTTATGTGACCGGAATAGGGACGTCCAGAGACTGGGGAGTTGGACGCAGATAAGGCGGTGAATGCAAAACGAAAGATATAGGGAAACTAAAATATTTGGAAAATCCAGATTTCGTTTAAATAATGAGGTGGCAGCAAGATGGTACCGGGTAGGATAAATATTGAAAGGCTGTACCAAAAAATAGGGGGAAAACGAAATAAAGCCACTCAAATATACTGAGCTAATTAACCTATCTCCTACATAATATGAATTATAATTGCTTACCTAAAAAATAATTGATGAAATTGCGTGGCGAAAGATGTAAAAAGACACCCTAAAGCAGTAATCAATCCTCCCATAACAGCCGTAACTCTCGTTGATTTTCTTCTACAAAAAGCGATCGTAACTGGTGATATTAATAAAGCGACGCCGGTCGAAACAGCACCCAACCATCCTGAAACATAAGCATCGATTTGAAAGAAAAATGTTTAACTTGATTAATAAAGACGAAATTTAACCTGTAACTTGATTTGAAGGAACGTGGAAATTTCTGTTAGTTTCCGTTGAGAATAACCCGTAAGAGGCGAGAAAACCTTGACTTAAAATATGAACGAGAACGCCGACGATAAGAACGACCCATCCCCATCCCCCTTCCGGATAATAATGTTGTTTGAGCGTGAGGATTTGTCGTAAATCGGCGACTAAACGTTCCGCTCGGCTAACTTGAATAACATCGCCGCCAGAACCCTAATTTTAAAAAAATTGGGAATAAAAATTCGTTAAGATTCTGGAAAACCGACCCCATAGTAACTCCCTAATCCGGAATCATGTTGTGATAATTGCGGTAACGAGTGGGAGCGAGAGAATGTACTTCTTCTGGGTCTGTCTTCAGATGACAGTTCTTCGAAATGAGCCATTCCAGTAACCTCATTTCATTCATTTACATTTTCTAAGAAGTGATTTTGATTAGTGGAAAGATTTATTTTGCGAGGTAAACCAGAAGATATGTTTTGATTTTTTTACTTTGATTTACTGCTGCTTGCAGATTTATTTCGTGGAAGAAGCACACGATTCTAAGACGTATTATATGATTTTAATACAAACTATTATCGTTATTGCGAACACGATTTTTTTTGTTCTCTAGGTAATGTAAGACTCGTTGAGGTATTCCCCGAAGATCTAAAGTGTGATATTCGGAGAATAACTTTTTCAGGTGAAATATTAAAATTAAAACTTAATATTAAAAAGTTTTAATTTTATTATTTTCGTTTAAGGTTATATGAACGAGCGTTGATTATTTCAGCTCAACTTGCGTCTTAGTCGGAAGTTTAACATTATTCCTCATCGATTTACACCGTCGTAACATAACCCGCCATAAACATACCCGCGAAAACGGCACGAAGCATCTTTGCGTATCAGAAAATTGTCCTCAACGCAGAAAATTATCTTTTACTCAAGACGGCGATAACGAACCCGGAGTTACAGCTGGAGCAGCGGCCGCAGCTTTAGTCTTAGGAACCGATTTGATGCCGAACCATCAACCGAGCGGGTTGATAGAAAACATAATTTGCTCGAACGACAAACCGGAACTAACATGTATCTCAGAAGAAGGAATTGCAGACATGGATTTACCTGATAACTTACTCGACGATCTAGATTACATCGGAGATTGCATCACCTCGTGCAATAAAGTTGAGAATTATTTGATGTTGAGCGAATTTGAAAACAACTTAATCGCGGAAATGCCTGTGATACTCGATAGGAAAGGTAGAAGATGGTCTTTGGCGAGGCCGAAAAATGGAGGGAGTCAATCCGAAGAAAACGGAGTTGTCGAAGAAGAAAACGGATTGGGGGCGAAAAATAATAAATGGAAAGTTTTCCCAAACCGAGTTATAACAGTTATCGATGAATCATCAGTTTGAGCATGAAATTTTTTCATTTACAATGAATAACTGCCATTTTAAGACTACCTCATATAATCCGCAAAAAATGTAAACGATTATGGACTGAGTTGGATTTAAGACTGTTTTTTTTAATGAATGAGAAAAAATCGAGGATGATCCACCCAAGAATAAAAATTCTTACTCGCCGCAAACGCCGTCAAATTATCGAACTCCACGTGCTCCAACCGCCACGAGCCGGTTTTCTGACCGCCCTCTGACGTACCAACAACAGCTTAAAACGTACAACTCGGTGTTTTTGATAAAAACAAGTCTTGAGCTAACCAGAATCCAGCTGTCCGAAATTTGGACAAAACACTCACTTAATCCACGCGACATTATAATTAAAACAAAAGAGGGCTTTATTATTAATTCGGAAAACTCCAAGACACAACAAACCATCAACTTAAATCTACTAAAAAGTAAAAACATCATTTCTGAGTTTTCCGAATCAAGAAACTTTACACCAGCCATTAAAAAAATACCATCAGCCTCATACTCCGCCGTTATTGCCTCCGTCGACCTCGAAATCAAGGATTCAGAAATTAGTGAGCATCTGAACTCTCTTAATCTATCACACAGATATTGTAAAAGAATTATCTCCAAAGCCACAGATAAACCCACCTTTAAAATAAGGATAATCACCGGTTGTGTCGATTCCTACCAAAGGCTTCTGCACGCGGGAGTATTCTTCAAAAACAACCACTTTCCGGTGTTTGAAAGTCGCGCTCCTCCGCCAATGCCAATCCCGTGTAACAGATGCAACGAATTCTCCCATACCTCAGACAAATGCACTGCTGCGGTGCAGTGTTCGAAATGTCTCGGCCCTCACATGACCATTAAATGCACCTCACAGCTTCCGGAGAAGTGCAAATCCTGCGGCCTGGAGGGACACAGTGCATGGTCATTAAAATGCAAGAACCGCCCCACAGCTCCCATACGGGGAGTCCCTAATGTCAGAATTAAATCTGCCAATAAAAAATCTGACCAAATTTCTGCAACAACAACAACACAAACACGTATACATAAACCAATTACCATTCACGACCACATCATTGATACCTACCTAGCAAAAATTAACTCTCCCAAGCCGCGCGATCGTCAAGAACTCATCAACTCACTCAAAAGGAAATTTGTTGAAAACTACCAAATTGACACAATTGTGGCATTTTCCGGAAGTTACATATATGTTATCATGATAGATCTCCAAGATACCTCTAAGCCATCCCCTACCGAACCTATCCACGGCTACCAATCCTCCACTCCGCGAGATCAACAATGACCTGCATAAAATTACTGTACGCAAACATAAATAGCTACCACCCGAAATCACATTTAATCGGAAATTACATCACTGAAAATCACATCCGCTGCGCAATGTTTGTTGAAACAAAGTCAAAATCTTCCATTACGTTTAGAAACTGGACGTCAATCCAAAAGCATGGCAATATTATAAATAGGGGCGTCAGAGGAGGAGCGTTGGCTATGGGCCACCCTATGATACAATTGGGAAAATCCAACTCCCCCGCTATCAACTCGCCATCAAATAACGCTCTACACTTTTGTATTACTATTGGGTCAAACTTAATACATGTCTTCTTAATTTATATTCACCTCTTCAGCAAAATCGAGGAATCCATATTCAACATGGCCTCTCTGCACGAAAACTGCCTAATAATTGGTGACTTCAATCCAAATCCAACCAAAAAGAAACATATAAAACAATTCCTGAACATGTCCAATTTCGTTCAAATCACGACCTCTCCCACATATGTTATGGAACACAATCCAAATTCTACTCCCGATCTCCTGTTCTGTACAAGAAACATCCGCAATCTAATAACACAAGTAGAAGTCGTCCCGGATTTATGCTCCGACCACTTAAGCATTTTAATTCATATCAACTCAACTTCCAAGGTACCGAAACCTATTCCGATGGTAACTAAAAACTACAACCTTTGTAACGTGAAGACAGTCAATTCAGCAATGAAAGATTATGTAGAAAAAAACCCGACAATTACAGTTGATACGATTTCCACCTTTAACAAACGCCTTAAGGAGTCGATAGACAAAGCGAGCCCATCCATAACCGCAAAACATTACAATTTTTTCGTTACCTCCATTTATTATCAGACTCATTAAGGAGAAAAGACGCCTATATCGTGACTTTAGAGTATATGAGGTTCCTGAGCTAAAAAAACAGTTCAATGAGCTTAACAAAAAGATACAAAAGCTAGTTAAGCAGTACAGAACAGAGAAATATATAATAATTATATATAATAAATCTATGCAAGGGGAAAAATTACTGGCACGAAGTTAGAAAACTATCCAGATACCAAAAGACACCTGGTACGGAAGAACTCGTTGATCCTACCGATGGCAGGGTGCATTCTAATCCTGAAAAAATCGTTAACATCCATGCGGATTACTTAGAAGGTGTCTATACCTTTACCGAGGATGTCTCGTTCTGCCCTCACTCTAAAAACATTATAGACAACTGGTATGAATCTGCATTTTTGAAACCGTTCGAGACACCCGAGGATGCTCTCATGTCGGAAGAGGAATACTTTAGTCTCCTTGGTCAGGGAAGTAATACCGTCCCCGGTTATGACAATGTTACCAGGAAACTACTGAGAAGTCTGGATCTCTACATTCACAACTTCATTAGAGAAATAATTAACTTTTGCCTCACATCTCAGCATTTTCCGCACGACTGGAAAACGTCAATCATCATTTGCATCCCTAAGAAGGATTCGTCGCTTTCTGATCCGGCAAATTATCGCCCCATCTCGTTGCTTCCCGTTATTGGAAAAAATTTCGAAACGCACCTAAAGAACAAACTAATGTCTGCTGTATCAGAGAAAATTCCACCTTATCAATTTGGCTTCCAATCCGGCAAATCAACGTCCCATCCATTAACGATTCTGGTCTCCAACTTCCAGGCAGCACGTCACGAAAAACTAAAATCCGCAGCTGTATTTCTGGACGTCCGAAAAGCTTTTGACTCAGTGTGGCACAAAGGATTGCTATTTAAACTGCATAAGCTTAAAACGCCATACTACCTCTTAAACCTCCTGAAGCAATTCCTTTCGAATCGCTCCTCCATGGTAAAGTTCAAAAACCATTTCTCCCACTGCTTCTCCGCTCAGCAAGGCCTTCCTCAGGGATCTCCTATCTCTCCCTCTCTTTACAACTTATTCTGCCATGACGTTTACAATGACCACCCAGATGCTTTTAACCTGACCGCATACGCATTACTTTATGCCGACGACACAGCATTGGTATCGCACAGCAGGGACGTCGCTTCTTCGATCCGCAAGCTGCAGACACTCGTAAACGAAACGGAAAGTTGGTTCAGAAAATGGCGCATACTAATTAACCCCACAAAAACACAATTTTTTATACCATTTCTTCCGCTTAGCGCTCCCTCTCCCACAATTATCATCCAATCTACGGCAATCTCTGTCACGCCAACCTGCAACTATCTTGGCATAACACTGGATAGAACGCTTAAATTTTTCACCCATGCGACCAAGGTGAAGATGAAAGTCAACATACGCGCTAAACACTTCAAATCCCTGTCGTTCGGAGGTCGTGGAATCTCTACGTCATGTGCCTCGCACATCTACAAGACCATATGCAGGCCTATCATAGAATATGGTGCAATATTACTGAACGACGCACCTAGAAAAACCAAGTACCACCTGGAAGTAGCGGAAAGATCGGCTCTGAGATCCATCACCCGAATTAGAAACCCCCGTAACCCCCTCTTTAACCCAAGCAATCAGCTTCTATATCAGCTTACAGATATCCTCCCCATCGATACTCGCCTCCAACGTTTGTCAGATAAATATTTCATTAATTTATTTATCAAAGCTCTCAAACATATGCTAATATCGCCTCCAATACTCCACCCCATCAACAATCCAACGTTTCTCTTTCCAAAACTCCTTGCAGTCAGAGAAGACTAAATCAAGCCGTGAACTAGAAGAATCACGGGCAGAAAGACCCAGGGTCGATAGCCCTATTCTCGCCCCATTCATTTTATTTTTATTTTTATTTATTTATTTTTATTATATATTTATTGTACACATATTATATTGTTGCATGGGGGTTTAGAATAAAATTTGTTTTCTCTCTATCTCGAGGATGATGAAGTCTTTTAAGGGTCGAAATGGGTTCATTCAACAAACGCCGCCCAAAATATTGTAAATAAATAATAACTTGATTTAAGATCTATTTAAAAAGGAAAAAATATAAAAATGAGTACAATAAATTATTGTTAAATGTTTTTTGAATGTGTAGTGTATCTGTTTATATATCTTAGTAATTTATATGCAAGACTTGAACAATAATAATTAAGAAAAATATTGACTTATTCTTTAAACCCACCAACACAGAAAAAAGATTAATAAGAGGAAGAAACTTAACCACACACATCACGAGAAAAAGAATGATAATTTCTTATTTTGAACGAATTTTGGCAATTTCGTGGTTAAACGCATTATTCGCATTATTAAGAAGCTACTTTACCAGGTCGGTTAGATTCTGTTTGGAAGCAAAAAGGCGGAGTTTATTTTCTATTAAACCCGACCCTCATACATAAAAAACATAAAATATTTCGTCTTTTAGATGTGTTTATTTACATTTTGTACGAAAAATTCAAATAATTTGTTGTAACAAAGAAATTAGAGAAACAGGAGTAGATTTAAGATTTTAGATGTTGTGGTTTTTTTAATTCAGTGTAATCAAAAATCAATTGCAAGTGCAATAAACTAATTACAGTAAACCCCCCATATAGCGAACATCGATAAAACGAAATGGCCGTTATTGCGAATCAAAATTACGCAACAAATATCTTCAACACATTTTATATGCCATTTTTTTCCATTTTTTTTATCCTCTAGGTAATATAAGACTAGTTGAGGTATTCCCCGAAGATCTAAGGTGTGATATTCGGGGAATAACTTTTTCTGTAGGTTGATTGTTTATCGATTCGAAGTCGTATTGCAGTTTCAAATGCAAGTGATGGTCTTCGAGAGCGTAGAAAGTGTTAAGGTTTAGAAAAAAAGTGTTCGTTCAGTGTTAATTGAAAAAAATGAGTTTGAAAAGGACATCAATTCCTTTAAAAAGGAAATTTAAAATATTTTAAGATGTTGAAAAAAATGCTATTACAAAAACTAAAATTGCGGAAAAATTTAACATATCAAAATTGATAGTGACGTAGCGTTTTGGTAAACATACGTCTCGTAAAAAGTTAAGGAGATCTGCATTTCCAGGATTAGAAACAAAATTAAAAATGTTTCCTTAACAAGGCCATTCATACAAGATAAGGCAAAATCAATCGCTGCTGAATTAAACATAATAGGATGTGATTTTTCATTTGGGTGGTTGCACAGATTTAAGAGTAGGTATTTCAGACCACGCCTTATCTGGAGAAGGAAATAAAGTTAATGTGCTTACTATAGATGAGTAGAGAGAAGAGTTCAAATTTATAAGAAACGCCTATCTTGATAAAGATATTTTTAATATTGATGAAACTGGTGTTTTTTATAATCTTATGCCTAACCGTACTTTGGATTTTAAAGGTAAAAAGTGTTATGGTGGCACTAAAAGCAAAGAAAGAGTAACAGCGGTTTTATGTTGCAATGCAGATGGAAGCGAAAAATTAAATTTATGGATGATAGGAAAGTCAAAAAATCCCAGATGTTTAAATAAAATAGATCGTTCCCATTTACCGTGCCATTTTAGCAATCAAAAAAATGGGTGGGTAACGTCTGTGACATTTCGAGAATGGCTTATTCGTTTCCAGCGAAACATGGCAGCACAAAACAGAAAAGTATTGCTAACGATGGACATTTATTAAGATATTAATAAGGATTAAGGATATCAATTTGGACAATGTGAAGGTGATTTATTTTCCATCTAACACAACGAGTGCACTCCAACCTCTTTGAATTCGGTTCGACAGTCTTTGTGCATAATAAGACCAGAAAAGACAAATTTGATAAAAAATCATTCAAAGCTATACTGGTCGGCTACGAACCAAATGGCTACAAATTGTGGAACGTGGAAACAAAGAAATGTTTCATCGCACGTGATGTAATTGTAGATGAAACAAATTATAAAGTTTCCAGACCAGTTGAAAGCGATACATGTTTTAACATTCCTTTAAATATAACAAAAATTGATAATAGATCGAAATAATTTGACCTTGAAGAAAGTTGCGAAATTAATAATGATCAAACAGTTAGACGTAGTGAAAGAATAAAAAATCTTCCCGCTAAATCTTATAGATACGATGATTTTGATAGCATCAGATATCAGATACTAAAACCATATCAAAGTTTTATAAAGAAATTTATCGATGCAATGATAAAAATAAATGGTTATTAGCAGTAAAAGAAGAAATTGATTAACTAAAAGCTAACGACACCTGGACACTTGTAACTAAGCCAGAAAATAAAAATATAGTAACTTATAAGTGGGTATTTACAATAAAAAACAATGAGAAAGGTGAATTAATTAGATACAAAGCGCGCCTTGTTGCGAAAGGGTTTAGTCAACAATATCTTGAAGATTATAATGAAACGTTTTCCCCAGTTGCGAGAATAACTACATTTAGATTTATACTTGCGTTTGCAAATCAATTTGATTTAAAAATTCATCACATGGATGTAAAAACGGCATTTTTAAATGATATTCTTAAAGAATATACTTATATAGCAGTTCTAGATGGCGTTAAAGCAAATCAAAATCAAGTTTGCATATTAAATAAAGCCATGTATGGTTTTAAAACAATCTGGCAGATGTTGGTTTGAACGTTTTGATCAAACACTTAAAGAATGCAGTTTAAAAATTCAAAAATAGATTCATATATTCAATGTTTATATTCTCTTGTATGTTGATGATTTAATTATCTCAACAAAGAACGATAATACACTCAACAAAATTAGAACTTCATTAATGCATAAATTTCAGATGACAGATTTAGGCAGTTAAAATATTTTTAGGCATAAGAATTATAAAATCTAAAGATCAAATAATTTTAAATAATAATTAAATTTTAATAAACTAAACTCAGATGAACATTATGAAGCACCGTCACGAAACTTAATTGGTCATTTAATGTATGCAATGTTGTGTACAAGACCTGACATTTGTACTGCAATCAATATATTGAGTAGATATCAAAGCAAAAACAATAAAGAACTTTGGATTTGCTTAAAACATTTGCTAAGATACATAAAAGGTACAGTAGAATTAATATTTACGTACAAAAATTATAAATATGAAAATGTGATACTGGGATATGCAGACTCCGATTGGGGAGGCGATGAAACAGACAGAAAAAGTGCGTACGTTTTTAAAGTATTTGAAAACTGTACAATTTCGTGGAACACAAAGAAACAAAGTAAGGAGGCTGAATATATGTCTTTATTTGAAGCAGTAAGAGAAGCTGTTTGGCTAAAAGGCCTGTTAACCAGCATAAACATAAAAATACTAAAACCTATAATTATCCATGAAGATAATAACGGTTGTATTAGTATTGCTAATAATCCTGGTAATCACAAGAAATCAAAACATATTGATATTAAGTATCATTTCTCCTGAAAATAAATTCCTGCAGATAAGCAGTTGGCGGATGCGTTCATAAAAATTTTACCATCAATTTTCAAAATTTTTCCATAATTCAAACGTTTCGCCAAGATCTCACTTGGCATCTTCAGTGCTTTGTCGTAGTCTCCTCAGTCTGTCAACAGGAGATGTCACTGAATATGCATTATAAACATCTACGGGGAGGAAACCTACAAGAAAACCAAGCTCTTTGAAAGACTGAGGGAAAAGAAAACCAACTTAATCTGCGATTTGACATTTCTAAAACGATGTCGTGACAATGACTTACAGCCTACTTTCACCAGACTTACTCACCACACCAGATCTCGACAAACTGAAGCAATCCTCAGGCGAGCCAACAATTCGCTCCTTAAAGAAGAAATCCGAAAAACGAGGAAGACTCTCAGCAGCACCAAACTCAAATTATTCCAGCTTCATCTGTTATTGAGCCAATAGCTACGCATCATCATCTGGACCCAGTTAGAAATTTTAACATTCTGGCGTTGCGAAACGAACAGAGCCCAGAAAACCAAGAAACTCCAAAAGAAGTTCGAAGGTTTAAAAGCAAGGTTCGCAAAAACATCTAAGCGGCCACACCTCCAAAACCAAAAGATCGTCCATAACCTTTCAGGATACAACCTTTCAGATGCAGAACGAGCAGTTTTAAGTAAAGGATTCAACTACGCCTTAACCCCAAGGACCATTCCGGATGAAGAAATCATCGCTAACGTGGAATCCAGCTTAACTTGAATGGAGAAATAAAAAGCCGAAATTTTAAGAATGGACTTTCCAGGATTTTACGTTTAGCTAAACCACCGAAGTCGAATTTAGATCCAAGTGAAATCGAGGCCCTGAAGCAACTTAAATATAACCACAATATCATCATACTTCCGGCGGACAAGGGTAATGCCATAGTGGTTATGGACTCGATGGATTACAAGCAGAAGATCATGGACTTGTTCAAAGATGCGGCCTACAAACCAGCAGTAAGAGACCCTACAATTTACCTAGAAAAGACAACCAAGTCGAAAATAGAGGCATCTCCAATAGATCCGGAGATAAAGAAAACTCTAATCTCTCGAGCGAAATCAAGCAGGTGCCCTAAACTTTATGGACTTCCCAAGATACTCAAGCCGGATGTTCCACTTAGACCCACTTAGACAAAGTACCTAGCGAAGATTATGCAGCCTATTACACAACAAGCCGACTCCTACGTGCGAAATTCTGAACATTTCGTTCAAATTCTGGACAACGTCCAAATTGAAGACAGTGACATCTTGGCGAGCTTCGATGTCAAGTCTCTCTATCCTAGTATCCCGATCGAAGAGGCCCTCAAGCAGATCAGAGAAAACGAAGACTTGCCCAGCCACATCGTAGACCTCGCCAAACACTGTCTCAACAATGCTTATTTTCTATTTGACGGTCAGATTTACAAGCAGGTAGAAGGAGCAGCTATGGGTTCTTCACTGTCCCCGGTCATCGCCAACCTGTTCATGATTTACCTCGAGAAGAAAGCGTTAAGGGAGGCCAAATACAAACCGAAGTTATACATTTGGTCCTTTGGAAAAGAAGAGCTCCAGGAATTTCAAGAATATTTCAATACCATTCATCCAAAGATCCAGTTCACCACGGAAATAGAAGAAAACGGACAGCTACCTTTTCTCGACAGTCTGTCAACAGGAGACTACGACAAAGCACTGAAGATGCCAAGTGAGATCTTGGCGAAACGTCTGCCCCTGTCCACAGAGAACAACCAAGAAGATGAACGGATGATACCTCGGATCAACCAAAACACACACACACACACACATACATATATATTTTTGTGTGTTGTATTAACAAAGTTTATGTTTGTATTAAACAATAAACTAAAATTTTTGAGAGGGGCTGTTGGAAATAATATTATTTCCTAAAAGCAAAAATTTCGTATAACCAGGTAGAAGCCGCTAATAATTTGTTACCTTACACAACTGAATTATGATAAAGAATTCTCACACAGGATTAAGGAGGATTCACATCATACTTTGAATACTTTGAAATGATCAAAAATGACTTTAAGGACACTCTATGTCTTAGTATAAACTTTTTAATAAGGATGTTATAAATTAGCTGGGTGTTATTAGATTGTGTTGATTCGTCTAATTTCTATTCCATTTTGAGATTTATAATCTGATAATGCCACAGTGGTTATGGACTCGGTGGATTACAAGCAGAAGATCATGGATTTGCTCAAAGATACGGCCTACAAACCAGCAGCAAGAGACCCTACAACTTACCTAGAAAAGACAACTAAGTCGAAAATAGAGGCATCTCCAATAGATCCGGAGATAAAGAAAACTCTAATCCCTCGAGAGAAATCAAGCAGGTGCCCTAAACTTTATGGTCTTCCCAAGATACACAAAGCCGGATGTTCCACTTAGACCCATTGTGAGTGCCTTCAACTCACCGGTACAAAAACTTGAAAAATACCTAGCGAAGATCATGCAGCATATTACACAATAAGCTGATTCCTACGTGCGAAATTCTGAACATTTCGTTCAAATTCTGGACAACGTCCAAATTGAAGACAGTGACACCTTGGCGAGCTTCGATGTCAAGTCTCTCTATCCTAGTATCCCGATCGAAGAGGCCCTCAAGCAGATCAGAGAAAACGAAGACTTGCCCAGCCACATCGTAGACCTCGCCAAACACTGTCTCAACAATGCTTATTTTCTATTTGACGGTCAGATTTACAAGCAGGTAGAAGGAGCAGCTATGGGTTCTTCACTGTCCCTGGTCATCGCCAACGTGTTCATGATTTACCTCGAGAAGAAAGCGTTAAGGGAGGAAAAATACAAATCGAAGTTATACATTTGGTCCTTTGGAAAAAAAAAGCACCAGGAATTCCAAGAATATTTGAATACCAAAGATCCAGTTCACCACAGAAATAGAAGAAAACGGACAGCTACCTTTTCTCGACAGTCTGTCAGCAGGAGACTACGACAAAGCACTGAAGATGCCAAGTGAGATCTTGGCGAAACGTCTGCCCCTGTCCACAGGGAACAACCAAGAAGATGAACGGATGATACCTCGGATCAACCAAAACACACACACATATATACATATATTTTTTTTTGTGTGTTGTATTAACAAAGTTTATGTTTGTATTAAACAATAAACTAAAATTTTTGAGAGGGGCTGTTGGAAATAATATTATTTCCTAAAAGCAAAAATTTCGTATAACCAGGTAGAAGCCGCTAATAATTTGTTACCTTACACAACTGAATTATGATAAAGAATTCTCACACAGAATTAAGGAAGATTCACATCATACTTTGAATACTTTGAAATGATCAAAAATAACTTTACGGACACTCTATGTCTTAGTATAAACTTTTTAATAAGGATGTTATAAATTAGCTGGGTGTTATTAGATTGTGTTGATTCGTCTAATTTCTATTCCATTTTGAGATTTATAATCTGATAATGCCGCAGTGGTTATGGACTCGGTGGATTACAAGCAGAAGATCATGGACTTGCTCAAAGATGCGGCCTACAAACCAGCAGCAAGAGACCCTACAACTTACCTAGAAAAGACAACCAAGTCGAAAATAGAGGCATCTCCAATAGATCCGGAGATAAAGAAAACTCTAATCCCTCCAGAGAAATCAAGCAGGTGCCCTAAACTTTATGGTCTTCCCAAGATACACAAAGCCGGATGTTCCACTTAGACCCATTGTGAGTGCCTTCAACTCACCAGTACAAAAACTTGAAAAGTACCTAGCGAAGATCATGCAGCCTATTACACAACAAGCCGACTCCTACGTGCGAAATTTTGAACATTTCGTTCAAATTCTGGACAACGTCCAAATTGAAGACAGTGACATCTTGGCGAGCTTCGATGTCAAGTCTCTCTATCCTAGTATCCCGATCGAAGAGGCCCTCAAGCAGATCAGAGAAAACGAAGACTTGCCCAGCCACATCGTAGACCTCGCCAAACACTGTCTCAACAATGCTTATTTTCTATTTGACGGTCAGATTTACAAGCAGGTAGAAGGAGCAGCTATGGGTTCTTCACTGTCCCTGGTCATCGCCAACGTGTTCATGATTTACCTCGAGAAGAAAGCGTTAAGGGAGGAAAAATACAAATCGAAGTTATACATTTGGTCCTTTGGAAAAAAAAAGTACCAGGAATTCCAAGAATATTTGAATACCAAAGATCCAGTTCACCACAGAAATAGAAGAAAACGGACAGCTACCTTTTCTCGACAGTCTGTCAGCAGGAGACTACGACAAAGCACTGAAGATGCCAAGTGAGATCTTGGCGAAACGTCTGCCCCTGTCCACAGGGAACAACCAAGAAGATGAACGGATGATACCTCGGATCAACCAAAACATACACAAATGTTGTGTTGTATTAACAAAGTTTATATTTGTATTAAATAATAGACTAAAATTTTTGAGAGGGGCTGTTGGAAATAAAAGCAAAAATTTCGTATAACCATGTAGAAGCCGTTAATCCTGGGACCATTTGTAAACACTCCTTTTTCTTTGTTTTTTATTTTTGTAAAGCTTTTGGGTTACAAGTAGTAACTTATAACGACACTGGCTCTACAGCCATCGTGAGAAGTAGAATAAAAAGTTCCAAAATTAAAACGCCTAATTTTATTTTGTTTTAACACCCATAAAAACCAATACACAATCTAACATTGAATAACAATTACAACCAGAACTAACACTAGCATTAAAGCTTTTTAATAAAAAATTTATCAAATCGAGATAATTGATAGATTTAAATTTATGATTAATGAGAAGATTTATTTTACGAGTTTCGCCAGAATATATAATCATTTTTTTCTGGCCACCCACCCATTTACGTATCAATAAATCGGCATTACTTCGACGTATTTACAACCCTGTTTTGGCGTATTCCCTATAAATAATTACAACGGTTACAACTGTGTGTACATCGGCGACAACTTACTACTGCTGTGATAATCCTGAGTTATTATCTTGATGTAGCTGTTACCGCAAACCCGCCAAGATACCGTATTTATTGATCGAGGTCAAACCTCTCTTATGTATATTGAAACATTACTACTTTTAGTAATTCTTTTTTGTTATAGACTAGTATGATACAATGAGAATCGATTAAATCGTTTGTACTGTTTATAGAGACAGAAGTAGAGTATCCCGCACATCCATCACAAATAATTGACGTGAATTGCAAATATGTTAAGTTTAGAAGCAAATAAATCTTTGCAATCTAAAGAATTAAATTATCTTGGAAAGTAAAAATGGGGTATTCACAAGTAGTGAAGTAAACTAATTCACCAAACATTGTTTGTCCCTATCCGAGTCTCCTATTTAAGCGAGACATCTCGGAAACTCGCAAACAAGCAATCCTGCAGCGAAGAGAAATACGAACTTTGTTTGTGCGATCTCTCATCTTACTGAAAACCAGAAGAGCAGCAGGTATCCGGTTCTTGTCTCTTTGCCGGTGATGTAGGAAACGCTTTCCTATAAACCGAGGGAGCTGATCGTTTTCAAGAAGTTTTCCGAGTTTCGATCATGCAGATAAGAAACATTTTTGCTGCACCAACTCTTTTATCTTTTATCATTTTCAAGATTTATTACCAAACAAATTTTTTATTAAGAATCCCGAGATTAAGATTAATTCTTTTTGCAAAATTTCTGCTCGCATCTCGTCGTTCGCGTTTCAAGTTATTTTTTTGCTCTCTTTGGATGTCACGAAAATAACTTGGGCTATTTTTAGCTTTCTCGGGGGCCCAAAGATACGATCTCTTGCAATCTTTTCATCCGCGTATCTCGTACAGTTTTCGCATTACGAAATTCGCTGCATACATCATTTACTTTATTCATTAAGTAAGTTTTTCATTTCATTTTCGGCCCGATACATAAATCTAAAGTTTCTTCTTCTCGATATTGATTGACGACGCTTTTTCTTTTACTTTTAGTTCCAGACGTCCGAAAAAGTTAATATCGAATTTTTACGAGATCCTCGCCGTCCGGAACGAAATAGAATGTGCCCCCCGATTTTACGTGCCGTGGGGAAAGTTATTTTGACGCCGAGCTGCGACGAGATGATAAAAATTACGGTCGCCGCTCGTAAAATGCACTTTATCTCAAGCGTAAATAACTCAAGTCCTTAATTTTTTCTCTTTTCGTTTTTGGCTTATTACAATTGTTGCAGGTTACAAAATTTAAATTGTTTAAAAATTATTTTTCCAAGCAAAAAGAACGCTTAAGGGATATAAAAGGGGGGATTACTTTCAATGAACATCGCCGAAGGATAAAAAAAATTAGGGGAGAAAACGTGAAGGGATTTTGTCGTGTGGATACCGTTTAGCGCATTCGGCCCTTTTTTCTTGGATAAAATGGGATGATAAATGATCCCGCGACTTTGACGGGGGGTTATTGTAGATTAAAAGGGTTTTAGGGGAGCAAATTTTGGGTGCGAAGGTTTTAGGATCTTTTGTGGATTAAATGGATTATGAGGCATTATCAATTTTTCTTATCTCCAAGAATTAAGTGGATTTTAATCTCTATCAATGCGTGCATAATCTCAAGTTCTACTTTAATAAGAACGTTATTAAGAAATGAATCAATACAAAGAGTAATCTAAGTTAACTTTTTTCACCCATTTTATGAATTATAAATGTATTTTAATGAGCACTGCTTAATTTTGTAACAATTTGGTCCAGTCTATAGTTATAATTCAGGATTTATGGTTCTATTAAAATCATAAAAGAAAAAATCATAAGCAGATATAACAATTCTCGATATTTGCAGATGAGTTCCTAAGAAGCTTTGCTGTCAGATGAAGTTTTTGTCTGAAAAATTGAGACATTGGCAATAAGAATTTCAAAATATAGGACATTTTTTCGCTTACACTTACTTTCACAAATATTGGCAATGAATCTGGTTGATTCAAACAGATTATCTAATCTAGAAGAAAATGTATGTTTCTGAACATATAAGGATTTGATGATTAGACTCTTGTATACATTTGGATTGTGGGATTAGATCGTGGCAGGAAGTTCAGTTCAGATCAATGGTTAAGAACCCTGCTAAAGAAGTATCGGACGTGGATAAATTGGTTTTAACTGCTAACCAAAAGAAAAAATAAGAAAGGAATTAAAAATCGAAAACTTAATCCAACCCAACCCAATAAATGCTATCCCAACCCAACTCAAAGTGTGCAATAAGTTGGATTGCATGTTGATCTTTTGACTAATTAAGACGAAACCGCTTGCAGCTAAAACTCAGTGATTGGGATTATGTCAACATGGTCATCATATCGTACTCCCTCTCATTATTAATGATAATCTCTTCAGACATAATTGTACGACCAATATCATTATTAACACTTAGAGCGGCCGATGTCTTCAAAATCGGCCGAGACCATCGTTAATACTGAGAGGAACTACAATATGATGATCAATATGTGATGTATGATGGCCCAGGTTCAATATCTAGGATGGTTCTTTATGATGAACCTCGGCTGACATCCCCTATCATTGCTGAGACTGGTCGACTTTAAAGACATCCATCAAGATCATCACTTATAGTGGCCAACGTCTTCAAAATCAGCCGAAATCATCATTAATACTGAGAGAAGCTACAATGTGATGATCATCTTCACACGATCTTACTTTCAAAATGGTAAGATCTTAGCGTTAATGATGATCTTGGTCGACCTCGAAAATGTTGGCCTGTCTCAGTAATGATAGACGATGTCGGCCGAGATCATCATTAATATTAAGAGGGACTACACTATGATGACCATGTTCACATGATCTTACTTCAAAATCAATACTTAGAGCGGCCAACGTCTTCGAAATCAGCCAAGATCATCCTTAATATTGAGAGGAACTACAATATGATGATCAATATGTGATGTATGATGGCCCAGGTTCAATATCTAGGATGGTTCTTTATGATGAACCTCGGCTGACATCCCCTATCATTGCTGAGACTGGTCGACTTTAAAGACATCCATCAAGATCATCACTTATAGTGGCCAACGTCTTCAAAATCAGCCGAAATCATCATTAATACTGAGAGAAGCTACAATGTGATGATCATCTTCACACGATCTTACTTTCAAAATGGTAAGATCTTAGCGTTAATGATGATCTTGGTTGACTTCGAAAATGTCGGCCTGTCTCAGTAATGATAAACGATGTCGGCCGAGATGATCATTAATACTTAAAACGGCTGACGTTTTTGAAGTCGGTGGAGATCGTAATCAATACTTAGAGCGGCCGATGTCTTCGAAGTCGGCCGAGATCATCATTAACGCTAAGATCTTACCATTTTGAAAATAAGATCATGTGAAGGTGGTCATCATATTGTAGACCCTCTCAGTAAAAATGATGATCTTGGCCGATTTCGAAGCCGTTGGCCGCTATAAGTGATAATCTTGGTGGATGTCTTTAAAATCGGCCGGTCTTAGTAATGATAGACGATGTCAGCTGAGATCATCATTACTACTTAGAATAATACCAAGTGAATTATACTAAGACTAAGAGAAAATGAGTAATGATAAACGATGTCGGCCGAGATGATCATTAATACTTAAAACGGCTGACGTTTTTGAAGTCGGTGGAGATCGTAATCAATACTTAGAGCGGCCGACGTCTTCGAAGTCGGCCGAGATCATCATTAACGCTAAGATCTTACCATTTTGAAAATAAAATCATGTGAAGATGGTCATCATATTGTAGACCCTCTCAGTATTAATGATGATCTCGGCCGATTTCGAAGCCGTTGGCCGCTATAAGTGATAATCTTGGTGGATGTCTTTAAAGTCGGCCGGTCTTAGTAATGATAGACGATGTCAGCTGAGATCATCATTACTACTTAGAATAATACCAAGTGAATTATACTAAGACTAAGAGAAAAAGAGTAATGATAAACGATGTCGGCCGGGATGATCATTAATACTTAAAACGGCTGACGTTTTTGAAGTCGGTGGAGATCGTAATCAATACTTAGAGCGGCCGATGTCTTCGAACTCGGCCGAGATCATCATTAACGCTAAGATCTTACCATTTTGAAAATAAGATCATGTGAAGATGGTCATCATATTGTAGACCCTCTCAGTATTAATGATGATCTCGGCCGATTTCGAAGCCGTTGGCCGCTATACGTGATAATCTTGGTGGATGTCTTTAAAGTCGGCCGGTCTTAGTAATGATAGACGATGTCAGCTGAGATCATCATTACTACTTAGAATAATACCAAGTCAATTATACTAAGACTAAGAGAGAGAGAGAGAGTAATGATGGACGATGTCGGCCGAGATGATCATTAACGCTAAGATTTTACCATTTTGAAAATAAGATCATGTGAAAATGGTCATCATATTGTAGTCCTTCTCAGTATTAATGATGATCTCGGCCGATTTCGAAGCCATTGGCCGCTATAAGTGGTAATCTTGGTGGATGTCTTTAAAGTCGGCTGGTCTTAGTAATGATAGACGATGTCAGCCGAGGTGATCATTAATACTTAAAACGGCCGACGTTTTTGAAGTCGGCCGAGATCGTAATCAATGCTCAGAGCGGCTAACATCCTCGAAATCGGTCGAGATCATCTCTAATACTGGGAGGGGCTACAATGTGATGACCAATATATGATGTATGATGGTTCTTTAGCATAATTCACTTGGTATTATTCTAAGTAGTAATGATGATCTCAGCTGACATCATCTATCATTACTAAGACCGGCCTATTTTAAAGACATCCACCAAGATCATTACTTATAGAGACCAACGTCTTCGAAATCGGCCGAGATCATCATTAATACTGAGAGGAGCTACAATATGATGACCATCTTCACATGATCTTACTTTCAAAATGATAAGATCTTAGCGTTAATGATGATCTTGGATGACTTCGAAAACGTCGACCGGTCTCAGTAATGATAGACAATGTCAGCCGAGATGATTATTAAAACTTCGAGCGGCCGAAATCTTCGAAGTCGACCGACATTTAAAGCGGCCAACTTTGAAGACATCGGCCGAGATCATTATTAATATGTAGAACGGCCGACGACCTCGAAGTCGACCGAGCTTATGATTAATATAAGTTAAAGTTAAGATACTTAGCAAGAAAAATCGATTCACCTTTTTAACTGACCGTTTTTGAAAATATTGATCATTAATATTGAGAGGGGTTGCAATATGATGACTATCTTCACATGATCTTTCTTTCAAAATGGTAAAATCTTCGCATTAACGATGATCTTGGTTGACTTCGAAAACGTCGGCCGGTCTTAGTAATGATAGACGATGTCGGCCGAGATGATCATTAATACCAAAAGCGGCCGACCTCTTTGAAGTCGGCCGAGATCATACATAATACTGAGAGGGGCTGCAATATGATGACTATCTTCACATGATCTTACATTCAAAATAGTAAGATCTTAGCGTTAATGATGATCTTATTTGACTTTGAAACGTCGGCCGGTCTCAGTAATAATAGACGATGTCGGCCGAGATGATCATTAATACTTAAAGCGGCCGACGTTTTCAAAGTCGGCCGAGATCATCATTAATACTCAGAGCAGCCGACTTTGAAGTCGTCGGCCGTGATCATTATTAATATGTAGAGAGGGCCGACGTCTTCGAAATCGGCCGAGATCATCATTAATACTTAAAACAGCCGACTTCGAAGTCGTCGGCCGTGATCATTATTAATATGTAGAGAGGGCCGACGTCTTCGAAATCGGCCGAGATCATCATTAATACTTAAAACAGCCGACTTCGAAGTCGTCGGCCGTGATCATTATTAATATGTAGAGAGGGCCGACGTCTTCGAAGTCGGCCGAGATCATCATTAATACTTAGAGCAGCCGACTTCGAAGTCGTCGGCCGTGATTATTATTAATATATAGTTAAGATAATTATCTCAACTTTTTTTTTAAATCAAGAAAAGTCGATACCAAAAAGTGTCACCTTTTTAATGAAAAAGGCGGCTTTTAAAAATATCAATTTCGTTTTTGAGATAAACATTGTTATAATCATCAAAAAATCGCCAAAAATTAATGTTTTACTAAATAGTTACGAAATTATCATAAAATCCAAAAATTGTTTTCCTGAAAATACTTTTGTGATTGTTTGAAAACATCCTCAGCAAATTAATTTGAACTAAAACTTAAAACAATATTATCTCTGCGAACGATAAAAATTCGATGTCATAAACGACTTAAGCAATCGTAAAAGGTGCAATAAAATCAGTTGTCGTGAAACCGATTTTATCTTTCACATTGTTCTAAAAAGCTGCATCCAATTTTCTTAAGAGAATTTTCACGTCGAGTTCGATTAATCAGGATAGAAGCATCACGATAATCAGAGACACGAGACGAGATCTGTCTCGCAGTATTTTGTGTTAGAGAATTTATCTGTCGTTAAGGGAAACTTCCCCTCCCACCGAATCCTATAAAAATTCTTGGAATACCCGGACGCCGAGATTCCCGCCCCGCTTTTTTATTGAGCCAAAAAAAGTTTAACATTGATAGTTTAAAGTTTTGCGAAAAGAACGGAAAAAATATCTTGTAAAAATCCGTCTTTTCAGGATTAAGTCTAAGTCCCCCACCTGATTGGTATGTATGGAAAAACCCGGAAACTGAATCTGAGGCGAAGCCATTATGGATATTTTATGATCGTCCGGGTTATTTAGTTCTTTGACTTTATTCGCTACCCTCGAATTCTCGATGTGGTGTTTATTGATTTTGATGGAAACGAAAATATTGAAAGTATAACAAAAAAGTTTTTTTAATTAACGCATCAACTTCAAGGATTATGGTCATAATCAAAATATTATTATAAATAGTTTAAAACATATTGTATTAATTGTATACAAGGTTTAAAAATAAAATGAATTCTCGTAACTTTTTAGAAAAAAAAATTGGTAAAGACTCGAATAATCTAGTGCAGACAATAACATTTTTAAAGCGCGCAGTTTTATCTCTTTTAACCCGAACAACTTCTCCCCGGAAAGTTTATCAAACTTAGCAAAAACTTTCCAAGTTGTTAGCTTTATCTCGTATCCTGCAGCAGCAGCACGCGGTGCATTTTTGTTATTTTTAAAGAGAAACTCATATGATCTGGTTAACCCGACATTTCTTTCATTATAAATCAATAAAAATAAAGATATAATCAAAATCGGATACAACCTTTATAATCATCCAGAAGACATCTTCGAAAAATAAAAACTAATCTCCATCAAAAAGATTAATCACACCATTTCCTTTTCAAAAAAAAAATCTTTTCTGAAATTTTTAAATGAATTTGTTAAAACACGTGGCCGTAGTCGGTTTTAAAAGAGTGTCGTTGAACTGGAACGAACCGACGAAGAGTTTGTGCGGATCTCTTCGATCAACAGACGGAAGTCGACTGAGGCAAGGCTGCAGGTTTTGCTGTTCTCCTGCTGCCTGATGTAGACTGTGTTCTACGGCGAAGTGCGCCGCCGAATATTAAAGTCGGATACTGTTTCGAATGGAGTTCAAAGAGAAAGACGAGGACCGAGAGATATCGAATGGTGAAATGAAATGAAATGCGCGGAATACCATTCGTCAGCTGGCCGACCTGCTTGAATTGACATCATCCATCTACCACCTGAAGATGATCTCTTGGAAAAAATTAAAATTCATTTTCGCGAATATTTTTAAATTGCGTTGGTTTTAAGAGAAAGGTTCGAATCGAAATGAAACGAATTTTATATATACATATAAATATAAATTCGGAATGATTTAAATGATTTAAAATGAATTTTAATTAAAATGACAAATAATTTGATATTATTTTTTACTTCCAACAATAAATTCTTTATGTTAATGGTAATGTGGGTGTCTTAATAAATTGACTACATCTTAAGCCGAGGTCGCTTGCGGCATAATGTTATGTACTGGTATCAATGATTTTCGCCGAAAACAACTTTAATTTAATAAAATGACATCATACCTTTTGTCCTAGTTGATACATAGTGTTTACGGCTGAGGAATTTGCTACAGATACAAAGTATTTATCTAACATAAAGTACTAGACCTAGAACTAGAAGCATTAGTACGTCTAAATTTAGATTTTTTACGATTTTTAAAAATGAAGTTAATTTTATGAATTGCTACAAATGTAGGTTGAGTTCAAAAGGTGATATCTCAAAAACGAATTGAGATACTCACACATGGTCTTATTCTCTGAAAAATGCATATATTTCTTTATAAACCACAAGAAGTTTCATGAAAATATCTTAAAAATTCGATTTTTCAAAAATGAAGTTAATTTTATGAATTGTGACAAATGTAGGTTGAATTCAAAAGCTAATATCTCCCAAATGAACCGAGATACTCACACGCGATTTTGTTCTCTGAAAAGTGCATACATTTCTTTGTAAATCAAAAAGGGTTTCATCAAAATACCTTAAAAATTAGATTTTTTACGATTTTTAAAAAATGAAGTTAATTTTATGAATTGCTACAAATTTAGGTTGAGTTCAAAAGCTGATATCTTAAAAACGAATTGAGATACTCACACGCGATCTTGTTCTCTGAAAAGTGCATAGATTTCTTTATAAATCAGAAAGGGTTTCATCAAAATACCTTAAAATTTAGATTTTTTACGATTTTTCAAAAATGAAGTTAATTTTATGAATTGCTACAAATTTGGGTTGAGTTCAATAGCTGATAACTCAAAAACAAATTGAGATGCTCACACGTGGTCTTATTCTCTGAAAGTGCATGTATTTCTTTATAAATTACAAAAAGTTTCATGAAAATATCTTAAAAATTCGATTTTCTACGATTTTTTAAAAATGTAGTTAATTTTATGAATTGCTACAAATTTAGGCTGAGTTCAAAAGCTGATATCTCAAAAACGAATTGAGATACTCACACGCGATCTTGTTCTCTGAAAAGTGCATAGATTTCTTTATAAATCAGAAAGGGTTTCATCAAAATACCTTAAAATTTAGATTTTTTACGATTTTTCAAAAATGAAGTTAATTTTATGAATTGCTACAAATTTGGGTTGAGTTCAAAAGCTGATAACTCAAAAACAAATTGAGATGCTCACACGTGGTCTTATTCTCTGCAAGTGCATGCATTTCTTTATAAATTACAAAAAGTTTCATCAAAAAATCTTAAAAATTCGATTTTTTACAATTTTTAAAAATGAAGTTAATTTTATGAATTGCTACAAATTTAGGTTGAGTTCAAAAGGTGATATCTCAAAAACGAATTGAGATACTCACACGTAGGCTTGTTCTCTGAAAAATGCATACATTTCTTTATAAACCACAAGAAGTTTCATGAAAATATCTTAAAAATTCGATTTTTCAAAAATGAAGTTAATTTTATGAATTGCGACAAATTTAGGTTGAGTTCAAAAGCTAATATCTCCCAAATGAACCGAGATACTCACACGCGGTCTTGTTCTCTGAAAAGTGCATACATTTCTTTGTAAATCAAAAAGGGTTTCATCAAAATACCTTAAAAATTAGATTTTTTACGATTTTTAAAAAATGAAGTTAATTTTATGAATTGCTACAAATTTAGGTTGAGTTCAAAAGCTGATATCTTAAAAACGAATTGAGATACTCACACGCGATCTTGTTCTCTGAAAAGTGCATAGATTTCTTTATAAATCAGAAAGGGTTTCATCAAAATACCTTAAAATTTAGATTTTTTACGATTTTTCAAAAATGAAGTTAATTTTATGAATTGCTACAAATTTGGGTTGAGTTCAAAAGCTGATAACTCAAAAACAAATTGAGATGCTCACACGTGGTCTTATTTTCTGAAAAGTGCATGCATTTCTTTATAAATCACAGAAAGTTTCATGAAAATATCTTAAAAATTCGATTTTCTACGATTTTTTAAAAATGTAGTTAATTTTATGAATTGCTACAAATGTAGGTTGAGTTCAAAAGGTGATATCTCAAAAACGAATTGAGATACTCACACATGGTCTTATTCTCTGAAAAATGCATACATTTCTTTATAAACCACAAGAAGTTTCATGAAAATATCTTAAAAATTCGATTTTCTACGATTTTTTAAAAATGTAGTTAATTTTATGAATTGCTACAAATGTAGGTTGAGTTCAAAAGGTGATATCTCAAAAACGAATTGAGATACTCACACGTAGGCTTGTTCTCTGAAAAATGCATACATTTCTTTATAAACCACAAGAAGTTTCATGAAAATATCTTAAAAATTCGATTTTTCAAAAATGAAGTTAATTTTATGAATTGCGACAAATTTAGGTTGAGTTCAAAAGCTAATATCTCCCAAATGAACCGAGATACTCATACGCGGTCTTGTTCTCTGAAAAGTGCATACATTTCTTTGTAAATCTAAAAGGGTTTCATCAAAATATCTTAAAAATTAGATTTTTTACGATTTTTAAAAAATGAAGTTAATTTTATGAATTGCTACAAATTTAGGTTGAGTTCAAAAGCTGATATCTCAAAAACGAATTGAGATACTCACACGCGATCTTGTTCTCTGAAAAGTGCATAGATTTCTTTATAAATCAGAAAGGGTTTCATCAAAATACCTTAAAATTTAGATTTTTTACGATTTTTAAAAATGAAGTTAATTTTATGAATTGCTACAAATTTGGGTTGAGTTCAAAAGCTGATAACTCAAAAACAAATTGAGATGCTCACACGTGGTCTTATTTTCTGAAAAGTGCATGCATTTCTTTATAAATCACAGAAAGTTTCATGAAAATATCTTAAAAATTCGATTTTCTACGATTTTTTAAAAATGTAGTTAATTTTATGAATTGCTACAAATTTAGGCTGAGTTCAAAAGCTGATATCTCAAAAACGAATTGAGATACTCACACGTGGTCTTGTTCTCTGAAAAGTGCATAGATTTCTTTATAAATCACAAAGGGTTTCATTAAAATACCTTAAAATTTAGATTTTTTACGATTTTTAAAAATGAAGTTAATTCTATGAATTGCTACAAATGTAGGTTGAGTTCAAAAGGTAATATCTCAAAAACGAATTGAGATACTCACACATGGTCTTATTCTCTGAAAAATGCATACATTTCTTTATAAACCACAAGAAGTTTCATGAAAATATCTTAAAAATTCGATTTTCTACGATTTTTTAAAAATGTAGTTAATTTTATGAATTGCTACAAATTTAGGTTGAGTTCAAAAGGTGATATCTCAAAAACGAATTGAGATACTCACACATGGTCTTATTCTCTGAAAAATGCATACATTTCTTTATAAACCACAAGAAGTTTCATGAAAATATCTTAAAAATTCGATTTTTCAAAAATGAAGTTAATTTTATGAATTGCGACAAATTTAGGTTGAATTCAAAAGCTAATATCTCCCAAATGAACCGAGATACTCACACGCGGTCTTGTTCTCTGAAAAGTGCATACATTTCTTTGTAAATCAAAAAGGGTTTCATCAAAATACCTTAAAAATTAGATTTTTTACGATTTTTAAAAAATGAAGTTAACTTTATGAATTGCTACAAATTTAGGTTGAGTTCAAAAGCTGATATCTTAAAAACGAATTGAGATACTCACACGCGATCTTGTTCTCTGAAAAGTGCATAGATTTCTTTATAAATCAGAAAGGGTTTCATCAAAATACCTTAAAATTTAGATTTTTTACGATTTTTCAAAAATGAAGTTAATTTTATGAATTGCTACAAATTTGGGTTGAGTTCAAAAGCTGATAACTCAAAAACAAATTGAGATGCTCACACGTGGTCTTATTCTCTGCAAGTGCATGCATTTCTTTATAAATTACAAAAAGTTTCATCAAAAAATCTTAAAAATTCGATTTTTTACAATTTTTAAAAATGAAGTTAATTTTATGAATTGCTACAAATTTAGGTTGAGTTCAAAAGGTGATATCTCAAAAACGAATTGAGATACTCACACGTAGGCTTGTTCTCTGAAAAATGCATACATTTCTTTATAAACCACAAGAAGTTTCATGAAAATATCTTAAAAATTCGATTTTTCAAAAATGAAGTTAATTTTATGAATTGCGACAAATTTAGGTTGAGTTCAAAAGCTAATATCTCCCAAATGAACCGAGATACTCACACGCGGTCTTGTTCTCTGAAAAGTGCATACATTTCTTTGTAAATCAAAAAGGGTTTCATCAAAATACCTTAAAAATTAGATTTTTTACGATTTTTAAAAAATGAAGTTAATTTTATGAATTGCTACAAATTTGGGTTGAGTTCAATAGCTGATAACTCAAAAACAAATTGAGATGCTCACACGTGGTCTTATTCTCTGAAAGTGCATGTATTTCTTTATAAATTACAAAAAGTTTCATGAAAATATCTTAAAAATTCGATTTTCTACGATTTTTTAAAAATGTAGTTAATTTTATGAATTGCTACAAATTTAGGCTGAGTTCAAAAGCTGATATCTCAAAAACGAATTGAGATACTCACACGTGGTCTTGTTCTCTGAAAAGTGCATAGATTTCTTTATAAACCACAAGAAGTTTCATGAAAATATCTTAAAAATTCGATTTTCTACGTTTTTTTAAAAATGTAGTTAATTTTATGAATTGCTACAAATTTAGGTTGAGTTCAACAGGTGATATCTCAAAAACGAATTGAGATACTCACACATGGTCTTATTCTCTGAAAAATGCATACATTTCTTTATAAACCACAAGAAGTTTCATGAAAATATCTTAAAAATTCGATTTTCTACAATTTTTTAAAAATGTAGTTAATTTTATGAATTGCTACAAATTTAGGTTGAGTTCAAAAGGTGATATCTCAAAAACGAATTGAGATACTCACACATGGTCTTATTCTCTGAAAAATGCATACATTTCTTTATAAACCACAAGAAGTTTCATGAAAATATCTTAAAAATTCGATTTTTCAAAAATGAAGTTAATTTTATGAATTGCGACAAATTTAGGTTGAATTCAAAAGCTAATATCTCCCAAATGAACCGAGATACTCACACGCGGTCTTGTTCTCTGAAAAGTGCATACATTTCTTTGTAAATCAAAAAGGGTTTCATCAAAATACCTTAAAAATTAGATTTTTTTCGATTTTTCAAAAATGAAGTTAATTTTATGAATTGCTACAAATTTGGGTTGAGTTCAAAAGCTGATAACTCAAAAACAAATTGAGATGCTCACACGTGGTCTTATTCTCTGCAAGTGCATGCATTTCTTTATAAATTACAAAAAGTTTCATCAAAAAATCTTAAAAATTCGATTTTTTACGATTTTTAAAAATGAAGTTAATTTTATGAATTGCTACAAATTTAGGTTGAGTTCAAAAGGTGATATCTCAAAAACGAATTGAGATACTCACACGTAGGCTTGTTCTCTGAAAAATGCATACATTTCTTTATAAACCACAAGAAGTTTCATGAAAATATCTTAAAAATTCGATTTTTCAAAAATGAAGTTAATTTTATGAATTGCGACAAATTTAGGTTGAGTTCAAAAGCTAATATCTCCCAAATGAACCGAGATACTCATACGCGGTCTTGTTCTCTGAAAAGTGCATAGATTTCTTTATAAATCACAAAGGGTTTCATTAAAATACCTTAAAATTTAGATTTTTTACGATTTTTAAAAATGAAGTTAATTTTATGAATTGCTACAAATGTAGGTTGAGTTCAAAAGGTGATATCTCAAAAACGAATTGAGATACTCACACGTAGGCTTGTTCTCTGAAAAATGCATACATTTCTTTATAAACCACAAGAAGTTTCATGAAAATATCTTAAAAATTCGATTTTTCAAAAATGAAGTTAATTTTATGAATTGCGACAAATTTAGGTTGAGTTCAAAAGCTAATATCTCCCAAATGAACCGAGATACTCACACGCGGTCTTGTTCTCTGAAAAGTGCATACATTTCTTTGTAAATCAAAAAGGGTTTCATCAAAATACCTTAAAAATTAGATTTTTTACGATTTTTAAAAAATGAAGTTAATTTTATGAATTGCTACAAATTTAGGTTGAGTTCAAAAGCTGATATCTTAAAAACGAATTGAGATACTCACACGCGATCTTGTTCTCTGAAAAGTGCATAGATTTCTTTATAAATCAGAAAGGGTTTCATCAAAATACCTTAAAATTTAGATTTTTTACGATTTTTCAAAAATGAAGTTAATTTTATGAATTGCTACAAATTTGGGTTGAGTTCAAAAGCTGATAACTCAAAAACAAATTGAGATGCTCACACGTGGTCTTATTCTCTGAAAGTGCATAGATTTCTTTATAAATCGGAAAGGGTTTCATCAAAATACCTTAAAATTTAGATTTTTTACGATTTTTAAAAATGAAGTTAATTTTATGAATTGCTACAAATTTGGGTTGAGTTCAAAAGCTGATAACTCAAAAACAAATTGAGATGCTCACACGTGGTCTTATTCTCTGAAAGTGCATAGATTTCTTTATAAATCGGAAAGGGTTTCATCAAAATACCTTAAAATTTAGATTTTTTACGATTTTTAAAAATGAAGTTAATTTTATGAATTGCTACAAATGTAGGTTGAGTTCAAAAGGTGATATCTCAAAAACGAATTGAGATACTCACACATGGTCTTATTCTCTGAAAAATGCACACATTTCTTTATAAACCACAAGAAGTTTCATGAAAATATCTTAAAAATTCGATTTTTCAAAAATGAAGTTAATTTTATGAATTGCGACAAATTTAGGTTGAATTCAAAAGCTAATATCTCCCAAATGAACCGAGATACTCACACGCGGTCTTGTTCTCTGAAAAGTGCATACATTTCTTTGTAAATCAAAAAGGGTTTCATCAAAATACCTTAAAAATTAGATTTTTTATGATTTTTAAAAAATGAAGTTAATTTTATGAATTGCTACAAATTTAGGTTGAGTTCAAAAGCTGATATCTTAAAAACGAATTGAGATACTCACACGCGATCTTGTTCTCTGAAAAGTGCATAGATTTCTTTATAAATCAGAAAGGGTTTCATCAAAATACCTTAAAATTTAGATTTTTTACGATTTTTCAAAAATGAAGTTAATTTTATGAATTGCTACAAATTTGGGTTGAGTTCAAAAGCTGATAACTCAAAAACAAATTGAGATGCTCACACGTGGTCTTATTCTCTGCAAGTGCATGCATTTCTTTATAAATTACAAAAAGTTTCATCAAAAAATCTTAAAAATTCGATTTTTTACGATTTTTAAAAATGAAGTTAATTTTATGAATAGCTACAAATTTAGGTTGAGTTCAAAAGGTGATATCTCAAAAACGAATTGAGATACTCACACGTAGGCTTGTTCTCTGAAAAATGCATACATTTCTTTATAAACCACAAGAAGTTTCATGAAAATCTCTTAAAAATTCGATTTTTCAAAAATGAAGTTAATTTTATGAATTGCGACAAATTTAGGTTGAGTTCAAAAGCTAATATCTCCCAAATGAACCGAGATACTCATACGCGGTCTTGTTCTCTGAAAAGTGCATACATTTCTTTGTAAATCAAAAAGGGTTTCATCAAAATACCTTAAAAATTAGATTTTTTACGATTTTTAAAAAATGAAGTTAATTTTATGAATTGCTACAAATTTAGGTTGAGTTCAAAAGCTGATATCTTAAAAACGAATTGAGATACTCACACGCGATCTTGTTCTCTGAAAAGTGCATAGATTTCTTTATAAATCAGAAAGGGTTTCATCAAAATACCTTAAAATTTAGATTTTTTACGATTTTTCAAAAATGAAGTTAATTTTATGAATTGCTACAAATTTGGGTTGAGTTCAAAAGCTGATAACTCAAAAACAAATTGAGATGCTCACACGTGGTCTTATTCTCTGCAAGTGCATGCATTTCTTTATAAATTACAAAAAGTTTCATCAAAAAATCTTAAAA
The DNA here is from genome assembly GCA_036711965.1 of Onthophagus sagittarius. Classification (NCBI taxonomy): domain Eukaryota; kingdom Metazoa; phylum Arthropoda; class Insecta; order Coleoptera; family Scarabaeidae; genus Onthophagus; species Onthophagus sagittarius. The sequence goes on along the minus strand of JASERS010000010.1, from coordinate 14,224,701 downwards.
ATTCGATTTTTTACGATTTTTAAAAATGAAGTTAATTTTATGAATTGCTACAAATTTAGGTTGAGTTCAAAAGGTGATATCTCAAAAACGAATTGAGATACTCACACGTAGGCTTGTTCTCTGAAAAATGCATACATTTCTTTATAAACCACAAGAAGTTTCATGAAAATATCTTAAAAATTCGATTTTTCAAAAATGAAGTTAATTTTATGAATTGCGACAAATTTAGGTTGAATTCAAAAGCTAATATCTCCCAAATGAACCGAGATACTCACACGCGGTCTTGTTCTCTGAAAAGTGCATACATTTCTTTGTAAATCAAAAAGGGTTTCATCAAAATACCTTAAAAATTAGATTTTTTACGATTTTTAAAAAATGAAGTTAATTTTATGAATTGCTACAAATTTAGGTTGAGTTCAAAAGCTGATATCTCAAAAACGAATTGAGATACTCACACGCGATCTTGTTCTCTGAAAAGTGCATAGATTTCTTTATAAATCAGAAAGGGTTTCATCAAAATACCTTAAAATTTAGATTTTTTACGATTTTTAAAAATGAAGTTAATTTTATGAATTGCTACAAATTTGGGTTGAGTTCAAAAGCTGATAACTCAAAAACAAATTGAGATGCTCACACGTGGTCTTATTTTCTGAAAAGTGCATGCATTTCTTTATAAATCACAGAAAGTTTCATGAAAATATCTTAAAAATTCGATTTTCTACGATTTTTTAAAAATGTAGTTAATTTTATGAATTGCTACAAATTTAGGTTGAGTTCAAAAGGTGATATCTCAAAAACGAATTGAGATACTCACACATGGTCTTATTCTCTGAAAAATGCACACATTTCTTTATAAACCACAAGAAGTTTCATGAAAATATCTTAAAAATTCGATTTTTCAAAAATGAAGTTAATTTTATGAATTGCGACAAATTTAGGTTGAGTTCAAAAGCTAATATCTCCCAAATGAACCGAGATACTCACACGCGGTCTTGTTCTCTGAAAAGTGCATACATTTCTTTGTAAATCAAAAAGGGTTTCATCAAAATACCTTAAAAATTAGATTTTTTATGATTTTTTAAAAATGAAGTTAATTTTATGAATTGCTACAAATTTAGGTTGAGTTCAAAAGCTGATATCTTAAAAACGAATTGAGATACTCACACGCGATCTTGTTCTCTGAAAAGTGCATAGATTTCTTTATAAATCAGAAAGGGTTTCATCAAAATACCTTAAAATTTAGATTTTTTACGATTTTTCAAAAATGAAGTTAATTTTATGAATTGCTACAAATTTGGGTTGAGTTCAAAAGCTGATAACTCAAAAACAAATTGAGATGCTCACACGTGGTCTTATTCTCTGCAAGTGCATGCATTTCTTTATAAATTACAAAAAGTTTCATCAAAAAATCTTAAAAATTCGATTTTTTACGATTTTTAAAAATGAAGTTAATTTTATGAATTGCTACAAATTTAGGTTGAGTTCAAAAGGTGATATCTCAAAAACGAATTGAGATACTCACACGTAGGCTTGTTCTCTGAAAAATGCATACATTTCTTTATAAACCACAAGAAGTTTCATGAAAATCTCTTAAAAATTCGATTTTTCAAAAATGAAGTTAATTTTATGAATTGCGACAAATTTAGGTTGAGTTCAAAAGCTAATATCTCCCAAATGAACCGAGATACTCACACGCGGTCTTGTTCTCTGAAAAGTGCATACATTTCTTTGTAAATCAAAAAGGGTTTCATCAAAATACCTTAAAAATTAGATTTTTTACGATTTTTTAAAAAATGAAGTTAATTTTATGAATTGCTACAAATTTAGGTTGAGTTCAAAAGCTAATATCTCAAAAACGAATTAAGATACTCACACGCGATCTTGTTCTCTGAAAAGTGCATCGATTTCTTTATAAATCAGAAAGGGTTTCATCAAAATACCTTAAAATTTAGATTTTTTACGATTTTTAAAAATGAAGTTAATTTTATGAATTGCTACAAATTTGGGTTGAGTTCAAAAGCTGATAACTCAAAAACAAATTGAGATGCTCACACGTGGTCTTATTCTCTGAAAGTGTATGCATTTCTTTATAAATTACAAAAAGTTTCATCAAAAAATCTTAAAAATTCGATTTTTTACGATTTTTAAAAATGAAGTTAATTTTATGAATTGCTACAAATTTAGGTTGAGTTCAAAAGGTGATATCTCAAAAACGAATTGAGATACTCACACGTAGGCTTGTTCTCTGAAAAATGCATACATTTCTTTATAAACCACAAGAAGTTTCATGAAAATATCTTAAAAATTCGATTTTTCAAAAATGAAGTTAATTTTATGAATTGCGACAAATTTAGCTTGAGTTCAAAAGCTAATATCTCCCAAATGAACCGAGATACTCACACGCGGTCTTGTTCTCTGAAAAGTGCATACATTTCTTTGTAAATCAAAAAGGGTTTCATCAAAATACCTTAAAAATTCGATTTTTTACGATTTTTAAAAAATGAAGTTAATTTTATGAATTGCTACAAATTTAGGTTGAGTTCAAAAGCTGATATCTTAAAAACGAATTGAGATACTCACACGCGATCTTGTTCTCTGAAAAGTGCATAGATTTCTTTATAAATCAGAAAGGGTTTCATCAAAATACCTTAAAATTTAGATTTTTTACGATTTTTCAAAAATGAAGTTAATTTTATGAATTGCTACAAATTTGGGTTGAGTTCAAAAGCTGATAACTCAAAAACAAATTGAGATGCTCACACGTGGTCTTATTCTCTGAAAGTGCATGCATTTCTTTATAAATTACAAAAAGTTTCATCAAAAAATCTTAAAAATTCGATTTTTTACGATTTTTAAAAATGAAGTTAATTTTATGAATTGCTACAAATTTAGGTTGAGTTCAAAAGGTGATATCTCAAAAACGAATTGAGATACTCACACGTAGGCTTGTTCTCTGAAAAATGCATACATTTCTTTATAAACCACAAGAAGTTTCATGAAAATATCTTAAAAATTCGATTTTTCAAAAATGAAGTTAATTTTATGAATTGCGACAAATTTAGCTTGAGTTCAAAAGCTAATATCTCCCAAATGAACCGAGATACTCACACGCGGTCTTGTTCTCTGAAAAGTGCATACATTTCTTTGTAAATCAAAAAGGGTTTCATCAAAATACCTTAAAAATTCGATTTTTTACGATTTTTAAAAAATGAAGTTAATTTTATGAATTGCTACAAATTTAGGTTGAGTTCAAAAGCTGATATCTTAAAAACGAATTGAGATACTCACACGCGATCTTGTTCTCTGAAAAGTGCATAGATTTCTTTATAAATCAGAAAGGGTTTCATCAAAATACCTTAAAATTTAGATTTTTTACGATTTTTCAAAAATGAAGTTAATTTTATGAATTGCTACAAATTTGGGTTGAGTTCAAAAGCTGATAACTCAAAAACAAATTGAGATGCTCACACGTGGTCTTATTCTCTGAAAGTGCATGCATTTCTTTATAAATTACAAAAAGTTTCATCAAAAAATCTTAAAAATTCGATTTTTTACGATTTTTAAAAATGAAGTTAATTTTATGAATTGCTACAAATTTAGGTTGAGTTCAAAAGGTGATATCTCAAAAACGAATTGAGATACTCACACGTAGGCTTGTTCTCTGAAAAATGCATACATTTCTTTATAAACCACAAGAAGTTTCATGAAAATATCTTAAAAATTCGATTTTTCAAAAATGAAGTTAATTTTATGAATTGCGACAAATTTAGGTTGAGTTCAAAAGCTAATATCTCCCAAATGAACCGAGATACTCATACGCGGTCTTGTTCTCTGAAAAGTGCATAGATTTCTTTATAAATCACAAAGCGTTTCATTAAAATACCTTAAAATTTAGATTTTTTACGATTTTTAAAAATGAAGTTAATTTTATGAATTGCTACAAATGTAGGTTGAGTTCAAAAGGTGATATCTCAAAAACGAATTGAGATACTCACACATGGTCTTATTCTCTGAAAAATGCATACATTTCTTTATAAACCACAAGAAGTTTCATGAAAATATCTTAAAAATTCGATTTTTCAAAAATGAAGTTAATTTTATGAATTGCGACAAATTTAGGTTGAGTTCAAAAGCTAATATCTCCCAAATGAACCGAGATACTCACACGCGGTCTTGTTCTCTGAAAAGTGCATACATTTCTTTGTAAATCAAAAAGGGTTTCATCAAAATACCTTAAAAATTAGATTTTTTACGATTTTTAAAAAATGAAGTTAATTTTAAGATGGCTAAACCCCCATGTTTTTAGTCGACTGAAGCAAGGCTGCAGGTTTTGCTGTTCTCCTGCTGCCTGATGTAGACTGTGTTCTACGGCGAAGTGCGCCGCCGAATATTAAAGTCGGATACTGTTTCGAATGGAGTCGAATGGATCTAGAACTAGAAGCATTAGTACGTCTTTTAAGATGGCTAAACCCCAATGTTTCTAGTTCTAGGTCTTGTCTTAGTACTAAAGCTAAGTTGTAGGTCTAGTAATAGTTATTCTTTATTATAGCTAGTTACACTTTCACTTCCAGAAGAATTTACAGCAATCTATAATTACATTAGAATTAAAACTAGAACTAACACTAGACCTAGAACTAGAAAGATTTAGGTTTCTGAAGACGCACGGCTAAACCGAAACTTTCTAGTTCTAGGTCTAGTGTTAGTTCTAGTTTTAGTTCGAGATATGTATACAACAATTTAAGACTGAATAACAACTAAAAATAGTGCTAACACTAGAGCTAACAATAGATCTAGAAGGAAAAATATTTTGGTTTAATCGTATCTCTCTTAAGACGAAACCGAATCCAACCTAGCTTCAAAACTAACACTAATATTTAAACCCTAATATTTTTAGTTCTAGATCTAGTGTTAGTTTTAAATGTAAGTTGTAGATTTAGTATTATCAGTTATCCCCAAAGTAAGCGCCGCAGCTCTTTTATCCAATTTTTCAAGAAATTAGAATTCAAAAAAATCGGATGTATTGAGGGCGCAGCAGAAAAAATCCGTTTATTTAGGGAGCCGCAAATCAAAAAAGATTAGGAACCTCTGCTTTAGCAAGGGTAGTATTAACTCCCTAAGTAACCCATATACCGGAAGATATCTAACACTTTATGAAAAGTGATTATACAATTTTTGCCCATATACATAAGACATGATTTATAAGGTTCTTTAATGAGGACCTTAATGCCTCCTCGGTCGGGAACGATCTTGGTTTAGGATGGAAGATACAAAGTCATTTTATTAAGTCAAGGTCATTTGTGGTCAATAAATTATGATACCACATTACATTTTAGTAATAACATCGTACTAGTATCTGAAGATATTCTTAATTTCCATATTTGAAGTAGTTACAATTTTTTAATATGATTTTGCTTGGTTGAGCACCGACAATCCGAACCAACCAAAATCAACCCAACCCAACCAAATCTGATCCAAACCCAAAACCAATCGCAAGCTCAATCTCAATCCCAAAATCTAATCTAACCTAACCAAATTGTGCTTCAGTTAGTTAAATTTGATTTTTTTTTTGGTCAAGTCTCTTCTTATTTTTGTTTGCTCAGTTTCATTTGAGTTCCAAATTGGTTAGGACTGGGTTGAGTTGGATTGAAGCGAACCCGGATGCATTCTTGCAGGTGTTTAACGTGTGTCTGAAAAGAGGAAATTTCCCGAAGATTTGGAAGGAAGCAAAATTATTGTTAATTGAGAAACCAATGAAAACAAGTTTCTGCAATTGTATAGGCCTTTATGCCTGTTGAGTGCAATGGGGAAACTTCTGGAAAGATTAATTAACATACGACTGTTGAAACAACTCGAAGCCCATCACGAGATAAGCGACTTCCAATTTGCTTACAGAAAGGAAGGGGGAACAATGGACACAGTAATGGCAGTCATAGAAATAACAAGAAAAGAAAACAAATATCTTTAAAAAAATAGAGGGTTTAGTGTAATAATTTTAATAGACATTAAAAATGCATTTAACTCGGTATTCTGGAAATAAGTAAAAAAGGCGTTGGAGAGAACTACAAATAAATAAGCAAATAAGCTGCGGAGTTCCGCAGGGATCTGTGCTGGAAAGCACACTGTGGAATTCGTATTACAACAAGATTCTTGTACAAACACATGAAGGAGTGAAGGTGCTGGGATATGCAGATGATGCATTGGTAGTGGAAGGAAGACACCAGAGACAACAACAAGGAGGGTATAAAGCGCAATTAAAAGAGTAGAGGAAGGTCTAAAAGAAATGGGACTAAAAATGGAAAAGTCAAAAACGGAGATTGTGATTTTGGAGGGGCGAAGGAATTTTAACAAAGTAATGATAAAAATAGGTGATACGGAAATATCAAGCAACTCAATGACATATCTTGGAGTGGTGTTGAACAAAGGCCTTAAGATGACGACACACATAACGAAAATAACAGAAAAGACACCCCACATGCAAAATGTGTTGGTAAAACTATTGCCGAGAGTGGAAGGACCATCCCATGAAAGAAGACGCATATTAGTGTTGGCGGGATGCCTACCATTGCTCTTGTTGATAGAGTGGAGAATTGGAGAAACAAAGAGAACAGAAAAAGAGAGTTGTGGTTGAAAGCGATGCAAAAATGACAGGAAAAATGGGAGAACTATAAAGGATGGTGCAGCCTATTTGTAAATAACGTAGCTGCGTGGAAAGAAAGACGCCTGCCTACGGATTACTACACAACCCAGGCAATAACCCGCGCATGGTACCTGTGGAAGCTATCTGAAGAAAATTAAAAAAATAGAATCAGATGAGTGTTGGTTCGGTTGTAAAGAAGTAGATACGCCGGAGGAGCATTCAATATTTGAATGTGCAAGATTTGATGGAGAAAGAGGCAGAGCGAAGATAGAAATTGGAGTGGAAATTAGTAAACGAACGGTGGCAGAAATCTTTTTGATGACTGTCGAAAAGGGTGAAATGCTGATGGAGTTCTTGAGGAAGATAATGAAGATAAAGATTCAAGCCGAAAAGGAAATGAAAGAGAAACGGAGTGAAGAGGACCGTAAGGGGAAGTACACCCTTCAACCGGGTACGTAAAAATAAAATTTTGTAATTTTGGAATGAATTAACCGATGGCAAACCTGGATAATGGAGGTGGAAAATTAAGTTTCAAGGGACTGGTGAGACCAGAAGAAAAGGAACTTGGTGGGCCGCATACCCCACCAACCAAGTATGGGTATGAATAAATGTTAGGCAAAGAGATAGGTACGACAGGATCTCTGAAGAAATGGCTACCAGCGGTTCCAGAGAACACGATTAAAGGAGTTTTTTCTTTCTTCTGGCTTCTCATCATCTCAGGCTAGATGTCTGTTTAGCAGATTTTCCCCGAGCTCATTAAAAAAGAGTCTTCGATGCACACTATATTTGAGTACGACCAATTTCAGCCACTAAGAAAGACGGGAGAACTAAAGATAGGAAGAGAAATTAAAATAGAAAGCATGCACGAAATATTGACAGAAACGAAACAGATGGGAAAGGTTACTAACATTCCGTAGCGGACACTTTTTGGCATAATTTTTGATAATTTCTTAACGATATCTTTAAAAATCGATTTTGTAATCGAAAAGTATCTTAAGGTCAACTCAGCAGCAAGCGACCTCAGCTTAGATTGGATGGTAAATTATTGTATTAAGGCGTGTTATTTCATTACAATTAATACCATATACTATATTTATTATATATATATATATATATATATATATATATATATTTACCTTAGCCAAGTCATTTGATAGTAGCATATAGTATAATGCCTCTGCCGCAAGCGATCTAGCCTTAGGTTGGAAAATATAGTCGTCCACATAAAGATCCCGAACTACAACCCCCATAAATTGTAGACATCCGCTTTTTTGCGGTTAAGGGTACTTAACTATTTCTACCCCGTATAGTGTAGAAAGTAAGGGACGTACCAACGAATTTCTTTGACTTCATTACACTGAATACACTTAAATATTACAAAAAAGTTGCTTATGTCGTTCGTGATTTGTGTAAATCGAAAAGTTGCCTTTTTATTAATGAACACCATCATGTTTATGTATACCATCATAAAACTATTGTTCCTTCTATTGTTAAGGGTCGTTTACAGCCGTATCGTAATTCCGGATCTTGCTATGGACGACTATACGACTTTATGGCCCTATACGTCATTGTTTCAGAGGTCTTTTGTACCCGAAACATTACAATTATTATCATATACTCCAATAATTCGCCTGCAAGTAGTCTCGGCGTAGGTTGAAAAATAAATCATTTTATTAAAGCAATGTCATTTGTATCTGAAGCGTTTTAATTAATGCATACCCTAATGCCTCAGCCGCAAGCGACCTCGGCCTAATAAGATGACATCATGTTATTTACCTTAGCCAATGTATTTGACATTAACACAAAGTATTATGTCTCGGCCGCAAGCGACTTCCTCTTAGGTTAGAAAGTACATCATTTTATTAAGGCAATGTCATTTTTCTCTAAATGTAAGGCATTATAATGAGTGGCTTGGCTTAGGTTGAAAAATACATCATTTTATTATGGGAATGTCATTTTCTCTAATTACAGGGCATTATGATTAGTGCCATAAATTTCAACGCCCCGGCTACAAGTGACCTCAGCTTAGATTGGAAAGTAGATCATTTTATTATGGAAAGTCATTTCCTCTAATTGTAAGGTATTATGATTAGTGCCATAAATTCAAATGCCTCGGCCGCAAGCGACCTCGGCTTAGGTTGGAAAGTACATCATTTTATTAAGGCAATATTATTGTTCTCTAAATGTAAGGTATTATGATCAGTGCCATAAATTCAAATGCCTCGGCCGCAAGCGACCTCGGCTTAGGTTAGAAAATACATCATTTTATTATGAAAATGTCATTTCCCCCAATTGTAAGGCATTCTGATCAGTGCCATAAATTCAAATGCCTCGGCCGCAAGCGACCTCGGCTTAGGTCGGAAAGTACATTATTTTATTATGGAAAGTCATTTCCTCTAATTGTAATATATTATGATTAGTGCCATAAATTCAAATGCCTCGGCCGCAAGCGACCTCGGCTTAGGTTGGAAAGTACATCATTTTATTAAGGCAATATTATTGTTCTCTAAATGTAAGGTATTATGATCAGTGCCATAAATTCAAATGCCTCGGCCGCAAGCGACCTCGGCTTAGGTTAGAAAATACATCATTTTATTATGAAAATGTCATTTCCCCCAATTGTAAGGCATTCTGATCAGTGCCATAAATTCAAATGCCTCGGCCGCAAGCGACCTCGGCTTAGGTCGGAAAGTACATTATTTTATTATGGAAAGTCATTTCCTCTAATTGTAATATATTATGATTAGTGCCATAAATTCAAATGCCTCGGCCGCAAGCGACCTCGGCTTAGGTTGGAAAGTACATCATTTTATTAAGGCAATATTATTGTTCTCTAAATGTAAGGTATTATGATCAGTGCCATAAATTCAAATGCCTCGGCCGCAAGCGACCTCGGCTTAGGTTAGAAAATACATCATTTTATTATGAAAATGTCATTTCCCCCAATTGTAAGGCATTCTGATCAGTGCCATAAATTCAAATGCCTCGGCCGCAAGCGACCTCGGCTTAGGTCGGAAAGTACATTATTTTATTATGGAAAGTCATTTCCTCTAATTGTAATATATTATGATTAGTGCCATAAATTCAAATGCCTCGGCCGCAAGCGACCTCGGCTTAGGTTGGAAAGTACATCATTTTATTAAGGCAATATTATTGTTCTCTAAATGTAAGGTATTATGATCAGTGCCATAAATTCAAATGCCTCGGCCGCAAGCGACCTCGGCTTAGGTTAGAAAATACATCAGTTTATTATGAAAATGTCATTTCCCCCAATTGTAAGGCATTCTGATCAGTGCCATAAATTCAAATGCCTCGGCCGCAAGCGACCTCGGCTTAGGTGGAAAAGTACATCATTTTATTATGGAAAGTCATTTCCTCTAATTGTAATGTATTATGATTAGTGCCATAAATTCAAATGCCTCGGCCGCAAGCGACCTCGGCTTAGGTTGGAAAGTACATCATTTTATTAAGGCAATATTATTTTTGTCTAAATGTAAGGTATTATGATCAGTGCCATAAATTCAAATGCCTCGGCCGCAAGCGACCTCGGCTTAGGTTAGAAAATACATCATTTTATTATGAAAATGTCATTTCCCCCAATTGTAAGGCATTCTGATCAGTGCCATAAATTCAAATGCCTCGGCCGCAAGCGACCTCGGCTTAGGTCGGAAAGTACATTATTTTATTATGGAAAGTCATTTCCTCTAATTGTAATATATTATGATTAGTGCCATAAATTCAAATGCCTCGGCCGCAAGCGACCTCGGCTTAGGTTGGAAAGTACATCATTTTATTAAGGCAATATTATTGTTCTCTAAATGTAAGGTATTATGATCAGTGCCATAAATTCAAATGCCTCGGCCGCAAGCGACCTCGGCTTAGGTTAGAAAATACATCAGTTTATTATGAAAATGTCATTTCCCCCAATTGTAAGGCATTCTGATCAGTGCCATAAATTCAAATGCCTCGGCCGCAAGCGACCTCGGCTTAGGTTAGAAAATACATCATTTTATTATGAAAATGTCATTTCCTCCAATTGCAAGGCATTCTGATCAGTGCCATAAATTCAAATGCCTCGGCCGCAAGCGACCTCGGCTTAGGTCGGAAAGTACATTATTTTATTATGGAAAGTCATTTCCTCTAATTGTAATATATTATGATTAGTGCCATAAATTCAAATGCCTCGGCCGCAAGCGACCTCGGCTTAGGTTGGAAAGTACATCATTTTATTAAGGCAATATTATTGTTCTCTAAATGTAAGGTATTATGATCAGTGCCATAAATTCAAATGCCTCGGCCGCAAGCGACCTCGGCTTAGGTTAGAAAATACATCATTTTATTATGAAAATGTCATTTCCCCCAATTGTAAGGCATTCTGATCAGTGCCATAAATTCAAATGCCTCGGCCGCAAGCGACCTCGGCTTAGGTCGGAAAGTACATTATTTTATTATGGAAAGTCATTTCCTCTAATTGTAATATATTATGATTAGTGCCATAAATTCAAATGCCTCGGCCGCAAGCGACCTCGGCTTAGGTTGGAAAGTACATCATTTTATTAAGGCAATATTATTGTTCTCTAAATGTAAGGTATTATGATCAGTGCCATAAATTCAAATGCCTCGGCCGCAAGCGACCTCGGCTTAGGTTGGAAAGTACATCATTTTATTAAGGCAATATTATTGTTCTCTAAATGTAAGGTATTATGATCAGTGCCATAAATTCAAATGCCTCGGCCGCAAGCGACCTCGGCTTAGGTTAGAAAATACATCATTTTATTATGAAAATGTCATTTCCCCCAATTGTAAGGCATTCTGATCAGTGCCATAAATTCAAATGCCTCGGCCGCAAGCGACCTCGGCTTAGGTCGGAAAGTACATTATTTTATTATGGAAAGTCATTTCCTCTAATTGTAATATATTATGATTAGTGCCATAAATTCAAATGCCTCGGCCGCAAGCGACCTCGGCTTAGGTTGGAAAGTACATCATTTTATTAAGGCAATATTATTGTTCTCTAAATGTAAGGTATTATGATCAGTGCCATAAATTCAAATGCCTCGGCCGCAAGCGACCTCGGCTTAGGTTAGAAAATACATCATTTTATTATGAAAATGTCATTTCCCCCAATTGTAAGGCATTCTGATCAGTGCCATAAATTCAAATGCCTCGGCCGCAAGCGACCTCGGCTTAGGTCGGAAAGTACATTATTTTATTATGGAAAGTCATTTCCTCTAATTGTAATATATTATGATTAGTGCCATAAATTCAAATGCCTCGGCCGCAAGCGACCTCGGCTTAGGTTGGAAAGTACATCATTTTATTAAGGCAATATTATTGTTCTCTAAATGTAAGGTATTATGATCAGTGCCATAAATTCAAATGCCTCGGCCGCAAGCGACCTCGGCTTAGGTTAGAAAATACATCAGTTTATTATGAAAATGTCATTTCCCCCAATTGTAAGGCATTCTGATCAGTGCCATAAATTCAAATGCCTCGGCCGCAAGCGACCTCGGCTTAGGTGGAAAAGTACATCATTTTATTATGGAAAGTCATTTCCTCTAATTGTAATGTATTATGATTAGTGCCATAAATTCAAATGCCTCGGCCGCAAGCGACCTCGGCTTAGGTTGGAAAGTACATCATTTTATTAAGGCAATATTATTTTTGTCTAAATGTAAGGTATTATGATCAGTGCCATAAATTCAAATGCCTCGGCCGCAAGCGACCTCGGCTTAGGTTAGAAAATACATCATTTTATTATGAAAATGTCATTTCCCCCAATTGTAAGGCATTCTGATCAGTGCCATAAATTCAAATGCCTCGGCCGCAAGCGACCTCGGCTTAGGTCGGAAAGTACATTATTTTATTATGGAAAGTCATTTCCTCTAATTGTAATATATTATGATTAGTGCCATAAATTCAAATGCCTCGGCCGCAAGCGACCTCGGCTTAGGTTGGAAAGTACATCATTTTATTAAGGCAATATTATTGTTCTCTAAATGTAAGGTATTATGATCAGTGCCATAAATTCAAATGCCTCGGCCGCAAGCGACCTCGGCTTAGGTTAGAAAATACATCAGTTTATTATGAAAATGTCATTTCCCCCAATTGTAAGGCATTCTGATCAGTGCCATAAATTCAAATGCCTCGGCCGCAAGCGACCTCGGCTTAGGTTAGAAAATACATCATTTTATTATGAAAATGTCATTTCCTCCAATTGCAAGGCATTCTGATCAGTGCCATAAATTCAAATGCCTCGGCCGCAAGCGACCTCGGCTTAGGTCGGAAAGTACATTATTTTATTATGGAAAGTCATTTCCTCTAATTGTAATATATTATGATTAGTGCCATAAATTCAAATGCCTCGGCCGCAAGCGACCTCGGCTTAGGTTGGAAAGTACATCATTTTATTAAGGCAATATTATTGTTCTCTAAATGTAAGGTATTATGATCAGTGCCATAAATTCAAATGCCTCGGCCGCAAGCGACCTCGGCTTAGGTTAGAAAATACATCATTTTATTATGAAAATGTCATTTCCCCCAATTGTAAGGCATTCTGATCAGTGCCATAAATTCAAATGCCTCGGCCGCAAGCGACCTCGGCTTAGGTCGGAAAGTACATTATTTTATTATGGAAAGTCATTTCCTCTAATTGTAATATATTATGATTAGTGCCATAAATTCAAATGCCTCGGCCGCAAGCGACCTCGGCTTAGGTTGGAAAGTACATCATTTTATTAAGGCAATATTATTGTTCTCTAAATGTAAGGTATTATGATCAGTGCCATAAATTCAAATGCCTCGGCCGCAAGCGACCTCGGCTTAGGTTGGAAAGTACATCATTTTATTAAGGCAATATTATTGTTCTCTAAATGTAAGGTATTATGATCAGTGCCATAAATTCAAATGCCTCGGCCGCAAGCGACCTCGGCTTAGGTTAGAAAATACATCATTTTATTATGAAAATGTCATTTCCCCCAATTGTAAGGCATTCTGATCAGTGCCATAAATTCAAATGCCTCGGCCGCAAGCGACCTCGGCTTAGGTCGGAAAGTACATTATTTTATTATGGAAAGTCATTTCCTCTAATTGTAATATATTATGATTAGTGCCATAAATTCAAATGCCTCGGCCGCAAGCGACCTCGGCTTAGGTTGGAAAGTACATCATTTTATTAAGGCAATATTATTGTTCTCTAAATGTAAGGTATTATGATCAGTGCCATAAATTCAAATGCCTCGGCCGCAAGCGACCTCGGCTTAGGTTAGAAAATACATCATTTTATTATGAAAATGTCATTTCCCCCAATTGTAAGGCATTCTGATCAGTGCCATAAATTCAAATGCCTCGGCCGCAAGCGACCTCGGCTTAGGTCGGAAAGTACATTATTTTATTATGGAAAGTCATTTCCTCTAATTGTAATATATTATGATTAGTGCCATAAATTCAAATGCCTCGGCCGCAAGCGACCTCGGCTTAGGTTGGAAAGTACATCATTTTATTAAGGCAATATTATTGTTCTCTAAATGTAAGGTATTATGATCAGTGCCATAAATTCAAATGCCTCGGCCGCAAGCGACCTCGGCTTAGGTTGGAAAGTACATCATTTTATTAAGGCAATATTATTGTTCTCTAAATGTAAGGTATTATGATCAGTGCCATAAATTCAAATGCCTCGGCCGCAAGCGACCTCGGCTTAGGTTAGAAAATACATCATTTTATTATGAAAATGTCATTTCCCCCAATTGTAAGGCATTCTGATCAGTGCCATAAATTCAAATGCCTCGGCCGCAAGCGACCTCGGCTTAGGTCGGAAAGTACATTATTTTATTATGGAAAGTCATTTCCTCTAATTGTAATATATTATGATTAGTGCCATAAATTCAAATGCCTCGGCCGCAAGCGACCTCGGCTTAGGTTGGAAAGTACATCATTTTATTAAGGCAATATTATTGTTCTCTAAATGTAAGGTATTATGATCAGTGCCATAAATTCAAATGCCTCGGCCGCAAGCGACCTCGGCTTAGGTTAGAAAATACATCAGTTTATTATGAAAATGTCATTTCCCCCAATTGTAAGGCATACTGATCAGTGCCATAAATTCAAATGCCTCGGCCGCAAGCGACCTCGGCTTAGGTCGGAAAGTACATTATTTTATTATGGAAAGTCATTTCCTCTAATTGTAATATATTATGATTAGTGCCATAAATTCAAATGCCTCGGCCGCAAGCGACCTCGGCTTAGGTTAGAAAATACATCATTTTATTATGAAAATGTCATTTCCCCCAATTGTAAGGCATTCTGATCAGTGCCATAAATTCAAATGCCTCGGCCGCAAGCGACCTCGGCTTAGGTCGGAAAGTACATTATTTTATTATGGAAAGTCATTTCCTCTAATTGTAATATATTATGATTAGTGCCATAAATTCAAATGCCTCGGCCGCAAGCGACCTCGGCTTAGGTTGGAAAGTACATCATTTTATTAAGGCAATATTATTGTTCTCTAAATGTAAGGTATTATGATCAGTGCCATAAATTCAAATGCCTCGGCCGCAAGCGACCTCGGCTTAGGTTAGAAAATACATCATTTTATTATGAAAATGTCATTTCCCCCAATTGTAAGGCATTCTGATCAGTGCCATAAATTCAAATGCCTCGGCCGCAAGCGACCTCGGCTTAGGTCGGAAAGTACATTATTTTATTATGGAAAGTCATTTCCTCTAATTGTAATATATTATGATTAGTGCCATAAATTCAAATGCCTCGGCCGCAAGCGACCTCGGCTTAGGTTGGAAAGTACATCATTTTATTAAGGCAATATTATTGTTCTCTAAATGTAAGGTATTATGATCAGTGCCATAAATTCAAATGCCTCGGCCGCAAGCGACCTCGGCTTAGGTTAGAAAATACATCATTTTATTATGAAAATGTCATTTCCCCCAATTGTAAGGCATTCTGATCAGTGCCATAAATTCAAATGCCTCGGCCGCAAGCGACCTCGGCTTAGGTTGGAAAGTACATCATTTTATTAAGGCAATATTATTGTTCTCTAAATGTAAGGTATTATGATCAGTGCCATAAATTCAAATGCCTCGGCCGCAAGCGACCTCGGCTTAGGTTAGAAAATACATCATTTTATTATGAAAATGTCATTTCCCCCAATTGTAAGGCATTCTGATCAGTGCCATAAATTCAAATGCCTCGGCCGCAAGCGACCTCGGCTTAGGTCGGAAAGTACATTATTTTATTATGGAAAGTCATTTCCTCTAATTGTAATATATTATGATTAGTGCCATAAATTCAAATGCCTCGGCCGCAAGCGACCTCGGCTTAGGTTGGAAAGTACATCATTTTATTAAGGCAATATTATTGTTCTCTAAATGTAAGGTATTATGATCAGTGCCATAAATTCAAATGCCTCGGCCGCAAGCGACCTCGGCTTAGGTTGGAAAGTACATCATTTTATTAAGGCAATATTATTGTTCTCTAAATGTAAGGTATTATGATCAGTGCCATAAATTCAAATGCCTCGGCCGCAAGCGACCTCGGCTTAGGTTGGAAAGTACATCATTTTATTAAGGCAATATTATTGTTCTCTAAATGTAAGGTATTATGATCAGTGCCATAAATTCAAATGCCTCGGCCGCAAGCGACCTCGGCTTAGGTTGGAAAGTACATCATTTTATTAAGGCAATATTATTGTTCTCTAAATGTAAGGTATTATGATCAGTGCCATAAATTCAAATGCCTCGGCCGCAAGCGACCTCGGCTTAGGTTAGAAAATACATCATTTTATTATGAAAATGTCATTTCCCCCAATTGTAAGGCATTCTGATCAGTGCCATAAATTCAAATGCCTCGGCCGCAAGCGACCTCGGCTTAGGTCGGAAAGTACATTATTTTATTATGGAAAGTCATTTCCTCTAATTGTAATATATTATGATTAGTGCCATAAATTCAAATGCCTCGGCCGCAAGCGACCTCGGCTTAGGTTGGAAAGTACATCATTTTATTAAGGCAATATTATTGTTCTCTAAATGTAAGGTATTATGATCAGTGCCATAAATTCAAATGCCTCGGCCGCAAGCGACCTCGGCTTAGGTTAGAAAATACATCATTTTATTATGAAAATGTCATTTCCCCCAATTGTAAGGCATTCTGATCAGTGCCATAAATTCAAATGCCTCGGCCGCAAGCGACCTCGGCTTAGGTTGGAAAGTACATCATTTTATTAAGGCAATATTATTGTTCTCTAAATGTAAGGTATTATGATCAGTGCCATAAATTCAAATGCCTCGGCCGCAAGCGACCTCGGCTTAGGTTAGAAAATACATCATTTTATTATGAAAATGTCATTTCCCCCAATTGTAAGGCATTCTGATCAGTGCCATAAATTCAAATGCCTCGGCCGCAAGCGACCTCGGCTTAGGTCGGAAAGTACATTATTTTATTATGGAAAGTCATTTCCTCTAATTGTAATATATTATGATTAGTGCCATAAATTCAAATGCCTCGGCCGCAAGCGACCTCGGCTTAGGTTGGAAAGTACATCATTTTATTAAGGCAATATTATTGTTCTCTAAATGTAAGGTATTATGATCAGTGCCATAAATTCAAATGCCTCGGCCGCAAGCGACCTCGGCTTAGGTTGGAAAGTACATCATTTTATTAAGGCAATATTATTGTTCTCTAAATGTAAGGTATTATGATCAGTGCCATAAATTCAAATGCCTCGGCCGCAAGCGACCTCGGCTTAGGTTAGAAAATACATCATTTTATTATGAAAATGTCATTTCCCCCAATTGTAAGGCATTCTGATCAGTGCCATAAATTCAAATGCCTCGGCCGCAAGCGACCTCGGCTTAGGTCGGAAAGTACATTATTTTATTATGGAAAGTCATTTCCTCTAATTGTAATATATTATGATTAGTGCCATAAATTCAAATGCCTCGGCCGCAAGCGACCTCGGCTTAGGTTGGAAAGTACATCATTTTATTAAGGCAATATTATTGTTCTCTAAATGTAAGGTATTATGATCAGTGCCATAAATTCAAATGCCTCGGCCGCAAGCGACCTCGGCTTAGGTTAGAAAATACATCATTTTATTATGAAAATGTCATTTCCCCCAATTGTAAGGCATTCTGATCAGTGCCATAAATTCAAATGCCTCGGCCGCAAGCGACCTCGGCTTAGGTTGGAAAGTACATCATTTTATTAAGGCAATATTATTGTTCTCTAAATGTAAGGTATTATGATCAGTGCCATAAATTCAAATGCCTCGGCCGCAAGCGACCTCGGCTTAGGTTAGAAAATACATCATTTTATTATGAAAATGTCATTTCCCCCAATTGTAAGGCATTCTGATCAGTGCCATAAATTCAAATGCCTCGGCCGCAAGCGACCTCGGCTTAGGTCGGAAAGTACATTATTTTATTATGGAAAGTCATTTCCTCTAATTGTAATATATTATGATTAGTGCCATAAATTCAAATGCCTCGGCCGCAAGCGACCTCGGCTTAGGTTGGAAAGTACATCATTTTATTAAGGCAATATTATTGTTCTCTAAATGTAAGGTATTATGATCAGTGCCATAAATTCAAATGCCTCGGCCGCAAGCGACCTCGGCTTAGGTTGGAAAGTACATCATTTTATTAAGGCAATATTATTGTTCTCTAAATGTAAGGTATTATGATCAGTGCCATAAATTCAAATGCCTCGGCCGCAAGCGACCTCGGCTTAGGTTAGAAAATACATCATTTTATTATGAAAATGTCATTTCCCCCAATTGTAAGGCATTCTGATCAGTGCCATAAATTCAAATGCCTCGGCCGCAAGCGACCTCGGCTTAGGTCGGAAAGTACATTATTTTATTATGGAAAGTCATTTCCTCTAATTGTAATATATTATGATTAGTGCCATAAATTCAAATGCCTCGGCCGCAAGCGACCTCGGCTTAGGTTGGAAAGTACATCATTTTATTAAGGCAATATTATTGTTCTCTAAATGTAAGGTATTATGATCAGTGCCATAAATTCAAATGCCTCGGCCGCAAGCGACCTCGGCTTAGGTTAGAAAATACATCATTTTATTATGAAAATGTCATTTCCCCCAATTGTAAGGCATTCTGATCAGTGCCATAAATTCAAATGCCTCGGCCGCAAGCGACCTCGGCTTAGGTTGGAAAGTACATCATTTTATTAAGGCAATATTATTGTTCTCTAAATGTAAGGTATTATGATCAGTGCCATAAATTCAAATGCCTCGGCCGCAAGCGACCTCGGCTTAGGTTAGAAAATACATCAGTTTATTATGAAAATGTCATTTCCCCCAATTGTAAGGCATACTGATCAGTGCCATAAATTCAAATGCCTCGGCCGCAAGCGACCTCGGCTTAGGTCGGAAAGTACATTATTTTATTATGGAAAGTCATTTCCTCTAATTGTAATATATTATGATTAGTGCCATAAATTCAAATGCCTCGGCCGCAAGCGACCTCGGCTTAGGTTGGAAAGTACATCATTTTATTAAGGCAATATTATTGTTCTCTAAATGTAAGGTATTATGATCAGTGCCATAAATTCAAATGCCTCGGCCGCAAGCGACCTCGGCTTAGGTTAGAAAATACATCAGTTTATTATGAAAATGTCATTTCCCCCAATTGTAAGGCATACTGATCAGTGCCATAAATTCAAATGCCTCGGCCGCAAGCGACCTCGGCTTAGGTCGGAAAGTACATTATTTTATTATGGAAAGTCATTTCCTCTAATTGTAATATATTATGATTAGTGCCATAAATTCAAATGCCTCGGCCGCAAGCGACCTCGGCTTAGGTTGGAAAGTACATCATTTTATTAAGGCAATATTATTGTTCTCTAAATGTAAGGTATTATGATCAGTGCCATAAATTCAAATGCCTCGGCCGCAAGCGACCTCGGCTTAGGTTAGAAAATACATCATTTTATTATGAAAATGTCATTTCCCCCAATTGTAAGGCATTCTGATCAGTGCCATAAATTCAAATGCCTCGGCCGCAAGCGACCTCGGCTTAGGTCGGAAAGTACATTATTTTATTATGGAAAGTCATTTCCTCTAATTGTAATATATTATGATTAGTGCCATAAATTCAAATGCCTCGGCCGCAAGCGACCTCGGCTTAGGTTGGAAAGTACATCATTTTATTAAGGCAATATTATTGTTCTCTAAATGTAAGGTATTATGATCAGTGCCATAAATTCAAATGCCTCGGCCGCAAGCGACCTCGGCTTAGGTTAGAAAATACATCATTTTATTATGAAAATGTCATTTCCCCCAATTGTAAGGCATTCTGATCAGTGCCATAAATTCAAATGCCTCGGCCGCAAGCGACCTCGGCTTAGGTTGGAAAGTACATCATTTTATTAAGGCAATATTATTGTTCTCTAAATGTAAGGTATTATGATCAGTGCCATAAATTCAAATGCCTCGGCCGCAAGCGACCTCGGCTTAGGTTAGAAAATACATCAGTTTATTATGAAAATGTCATTTCCCCCAATTGTAAGGCATACTGATCAGTGCCATAAATTCAAATGCCTCGGCCGCAAGCGACCTCGGCTTAGGTCGGAAAGTACATTATTTTATTATGGAAAGTCATTTCCTCTAATTGTAATATATTATGATTAGTGCCATAAATTCAAATGCCTCGGCCGCAAGCGACCTCGGCTTAGGTTGGAAAGTACATCATTTTATTAAGGCAATATTATTGTTCTCTAAATGTAAGGTATTATGATCAGTGCCATAAATTCAAATGCCTCGGCCGCAAGCGACCTCGGCTTAGGTTAGAAAATACATCAGTTTATTATGAAAATGTCATTTCCCCCAATTGTAAGGCATACTGATCAGTGCCATAAATTCAAATGCCTCGGCCGCAAGCGACCTCGGCTTAGGTCGGAAAGTACATTATTTTATTATGGAAAGTCATTTCCTCTAATTGTAATATATTATGATTAGTGCCATAAATTCAAATGCCTCGGCCGCAAGCGACCTCGGCTTAGGTTGGAAAGTACATCATTTTATTAAGGCAATATTATTGTTCTCTAAATGTAAGGTATTATGATCAGTGCCATAAATTCAAATGCCTCGGCCGCAAGCGACCTCGGCTTAGGTTAGAAAATACATCAGTTTATTATGAAAATGTCATTTCCCCCAATTGTAAGGCATACTGATCAGTGCCATAAATTCAAATGCCTCGGCCGCAAGCGACCTCGGCTTAGGTCGGAAAGTACATTATTTTATTATGGAAAGTCATTTCCTCTAATTGTAATATATTATGATTAGTGCCATAAATTCAAATGCCTCGGCCGCAAGCGACCTCGGCTTAGGTTGGAAAGTACATCATTTTATTAAGGCAATATTATTGTTCTCTAAATGTAAGGTATTATGATCAGTGCCATAAATTCAAATGCCTCGGCCGCAAGCGACCTCGGCTTAGGTTAGAAAATACATCAGTTTATTATGAAAATGTCATTTCCCCCAATTGTAAGGCATACTGATCAGTGCCATAAATTCAAATGCCTCGGCCGCAAGCGACCTCGGCTTAGGTCGGAAAGTACATTATTTTATTATGGAAAGTCATTTCCTCTAATTGTAATATATTATGATTAGTGCCATAAATTCAAATGCCTCGGCCGCAAGCGACCTCGGCTTAGGTTGGAAAGTACATCATTTTATTAAGGCAATATTATTGTTCTCTAAATGTAAGGTATTATGATCAGTGCCATAAATTCAAATGCCTCGGCCGCAAGCGACCTCGGCTTAGGTTAGAAAATACATCAGTTTATTATGAAAATGTCATTTCCCCCAATTGTAAGGCATACTGATCAGTGCCATAAATTCAAATGCCTCGGCCGCAAGCGACCTCGGCTTAGGTCGGAAAGTACATTATTTTATTATGGAAAGTCATTTCCTCTAATTGTAATATATTATGATTAGTGCCATAAATTCAAATGCCTCGGCCGCAAGCGACCTCGGCTTAGGTTAGAAAATACATCATTTTATTATGAAAATGTCATTTCCCCCAATTGTAAGGCATTCTGATCAGTGCCATAAATTCAAATGCCTCGGCCGCAAGCGACCTCGGCTTAGGTCGGAAAGTACATCATTTTATTAAGGCAATATTATTGTTCTCTAAATGTAAGGTATTATGATCAGTGCCATAAATTCAAATGCCTCGGCCGCAAGCGACCTCGGCTTAGGTTGGAAAGTACATCATTTTATTAAGGCAATATTATTGTTCTCTAAATGTAAGGTATTATGATCAGTGCCATAAATTCAAATGCCTCGGCCGCAAGCGACCTCGGCTTAGGTTAGAAAATACATCATTTTATTATGAAAATGTCATTTCCCCCAATTGTAAGGCATTCTGATCAGTGCCATAAATTCAAATGCCTCGGCCGCAAGCGACCTCGGCTTAGGTCGGAAAGTACATCATTTTATTAAGGCAATATTATTGTTCTCTAAATGTAAGGTATTATGATCAGTGCCATAAATTCAAATGCCTCGGCCGCAAGCGACCTCGGCTTAGGTTGGAAAGTACATCATTTTATTAAGGCAATATTATTGTTCTCTAAATGTAAGGTATTATGATCAGTGCCATAAATTCAAATGCCTCGGCCGCAAGCGACCTCGGCTTAGGTTAGAAAATACATCATTTTATTATGAAAATGTCATTTCCCCCAATTGTAAGGCATTCTGATCAGTGCCATAAATTCAAATGCCTCGGCCGCAAGCGACCTCGGCTTAGGTCGGAAAGTACATCATTTTATTAAGGCAATATTATTGTTCTCTAAATATAAGGTATTATGATCAGTGCCATAAATTCAAATGCCTCGGCCGCAAGCGACCTCGGCTTAGGTTGGAAAGTACATCATTTTATTAAGGCAATATTATTGTTCTCTAAATGTAAGGTATTATGATCAGTGCCATAAATTCAAATGCCTCGGCCGCAAGCGACCTCGGCTTAGGTTAGAAAATACATCATTTTATTATGAAAATGTCATTTCCCCCAATTGTAAGGCATTCTGATCAGTGCCATAAATTCAAATGCCTCGGCCGCAAGCGACCTCGGCTTAGGTCGGAAAGTACATTATTTTATTATGGAAAGTCATTTCCTCTAATTGTAATATATTATGATTAGTGCCATAAATTCAAATGCCTCGGCCGCAAGCGACCTCGGCTTAGGTTGGAAAGTACATCATTTTATTAAGGCAATATTATTGTTCTCTAAATGTAAGGTATTATGATCAGTGCCATAAATTCAAATGCCTCGGCTGCAAGCGACCTCGGCTTAGGTTAGAAAATACATCATTTTATTATGAAAATGTCATTTCCCCCAATTGTAAGGCATTCTGATCAGTGCCATAAATTCAAATGCCTCGGCCGCAAGCGACCTCGGCTTAGGTTGGAAAGTACATCATTTTATTAAGGCAATATTATTGTTCTCTAAATGTAAGGTATTATGATCAGTGCCATAAATTCAAATGCCTCGGCCGCAAGCGACCTCGGCTTAGGTTAGAAAATACATCATTTTATTATGAAAATGTCATTTCCCCCAATTGTAAGGCATTCTGATCAGTGCCATAAATTCAAATGCCTCGGCCGCAAGCGACCTCGGCTTAGGTCGGAAAGTACATCATTTTATTAAGGCAATATTATTGTTCTCTAAATATAAGGTATTATGATCAGTGCCATAAATTCAAATGCCTCGGCCGCAAGCGACCTCGGCTTAGGTTGGAAAGTACATCATTTTATTAAGGCAATATTATTGTTCTCTAAATGTAAGGTATTATGATCAGTGCCATAAATTCAAATGCCTCGGCCGCAAGCGACCTCGGCTTAGGTTAGAAAATACATCATTTTATTATGAAAATGTCATTTCCCCCAATTGTAAGGCATTCTGATCAGTGCCATAAATTCAAATGCCTCGGCCGCAAGCGACCTCGGCTTAGGTCGGAAAGTACATTATTTTATTATGGAAAGTCATTTCCTCTAATTGTAATATATTATGATTAGTGCCATAAATTCAAATGCCTCGGCCGCAAGCGACCTCGGCTTAGGTTGGAAAGTACATCATTTTATTAAGGCAATATTATTGTTCTCTAAATGTAAGGTATTATGATCAGTGCCATAAATTCAAATGCCTCGGCTGCAAGCGACCTCGGCTTAGGTTAGAAAATACATCATTTTATTATGAAAATGTCATTTCCCCCAATTGTAAGGCATTCTGATCAGTGCCATAAATTCAAATGCCTCGGCCGCAAGCGACCTCGGCTTAGGTTAGAAAATACATCATTTTATTATGAAAATGTCATTTCCTCCAATTGCAAGGCATTCTGATCAGTGCCATAAATTCAAATACCTCGGCCGCAAGCGACCTCGGCTTAGGTTGGAAAGTACATCATTTTATTAAGGCAATATTATTTTTGTCTAAATGTAAGGTATTATGATCAGTGCCATAAATTCAAATGCCTCGGCCGCAAGCGACCTCGGCTTAGGTTAGAAAATACATCATTTTATTATGAAAATGTCATTTCCCCCAATTGTAAGGCATTCTGATCAGTGCCATAAATTCAAATGCCTCGGCCGCAAGCGACCTCGGCTTAGGTTAGAAAATACATCATTTTATTATGAAAATGTCATTTCCTCCAATTGCAAGGCATTCTGATCAGTGCCATAAATTCAAATACCTCGGCCGCAAGCGACCTCGGCTTAAGTTAAAAAATACATCATTTTATTATGGAAATGTCATTTCCTCTAATTGTAAGGCATTATGATTAGTGCCATAAATTCTAATGCCTCGGCCGCAAGCGACCTCGGCTCAGTTTGAAAAGCACATCATTTTATTAAAGTAATGTTATTTTTCATTAATTATAAGGCATTATGATCAGTGCCATAAATTTTGTCGCAAGCGAGATCGGCTTAAGTAAATAACGTATTATTTCAATAAATTAAATGATGGCGGTGTTAAAAAAAGAACGAATTTTCGTTCCAATTTCGTAACAATCAACGTTGACTTTTTAAAAATAATTTATCGTTTCAATTTCAAAATACAAGAATCTTCGATTAATTGCTCCATTAGCTTATCGGTTTGCCGACAAGCAGTAAAAGAGAACGAAAGTCGGCGGTTTTTCGAGGCGCCCGACCCCGAAAAAGGACAACAAACGCGTTTCGAACGAAATTAATTCGTCAACTTGACAGCCGTAAATCGAATAAAAACGACAACATTCTTATTCGATTATTCCCCACTTAGCTTCTTTCATACACCAATTTTTCTATTACACAACGAGATCGATAATCAATCAAAGTTATCGAAAACGAATCTAAAAAATAATAAAAATATTTTTCGAATTTAAACTTAAATTTGGTTTGAAACTAAATATATGATGCGATACGATGTGAAAGGATTTGACTTAGACAACTGGGAGCAAACACGGTTAATCCCGGAATTATACGAGAAACTTTCGAGCTCGGAAAACTGGCCGGGTTAGCATTGGAATTGTGGAAAATGCGATGGGGGAAGCTTCTTTGCGTTATTGCTCTTCGCTTGGAAAAGTGCATCAAAACCGACGACGCTGACCGCAATGCATTCATTTAGAGAGTATCCGCAGAAACTCTCAATTCAAGTTTAAAGCACAAAAGAAAAAGTATTCATAAACTCTAATAAAATCATAAAAAAACATATTCGCATAAAAAATTGCGCCACCCTGTCACCGTTTGCGGTATTTCTGTTCGTTTTAAATTCGACCAAACGGCCAGAAACGAAGAGTAAACATCGTTAATTGCCAAAACGCGACCGACATTCTCACGTCTTGTTTTACCATTTTTCTCTTCGTTTTTAATTCTTTTTTGAACACATCAGCTACAAAGACGCGATGTTTTGATGTGTTACTCTCGTTTAGTGGCCCAGTAATTCAGTAACGTCAAAACGATTGGATATAAACGGAAATTTACGAGTAACAAATTTTATTGTCATTTTAATAAGGAGGATTTCGAAGAGGTGTCTGGCAATTTCCGAAATTCCAATTAAAGACGTCCGTATCCGAGCAATTTGCCACGTTTAATTCTCGACTGAACCTTCTCATTTCGCAGAAGGAGACATTGTAGCTGGGTCAACATCCTGCACATCCTTCGAGTTAAATGGCGCCTGATAATAAAGGATACAATGAAATTGAATCGATGATAAGAAAAATGATTTTATGAAATAACAAGAAAATTAAGGAAATAATTTAGTTAATAATTAAATTGGGTTGTTTAATATTTAAAAGTATTCTTTTAATAAGCGCCACCTCGTTGATGTAAGCCGAAATGAACTTACTTCGCGATTTTAGCACTTGTTGGACGAGATTCGAAGCAACCGGTTTTAAAACACGATTTTTAGCTCTTTCGCTTCACCAAGAGATGGCGGCCAAAGAAAATTAATTCTTATTTTCAAAAAATTTAATTTTAAGTAAATTATAATCGAATTGGTTTGAATCTAAGACGCAGCTGATTTTAAAATGCACCCCATCAATATTTATCTATTATAAAAACCATGTTTGTACCCCGAATGTTTCTAGTCCTAGATCTGGTGAAGTAACAAATAATGTTTGTTAATGGTTTTGGGAGGATGCAGACAAAATTACAGAGCAGCTGAAAGGATGTATGCTAAGAGATATCCTCATCAATCTTTCAATCTTTTTCGGAGATTGGCAGCACGTATTTATAGCATAGAGAGCAAGTGCAACTAACGTACAATCGCGGAAATAGAATTACAAGATATGTTATGTACGTAATGATAAGGAACCTAATTTTCTCGCTGCAATAATTGTTGATACTTCAACGAGAGAATTTGTAAGAGATTCTGGAATTAGCCAATACTCTGCTGTATGCAGAATTTTGAAGGATCACAAATTCCATCCATACCATATGCATATGCAAGAATTAAGTGAGAATGATTTTGAAGTCCGAGTCTTTTTTTGTAATTGGTTACTAAATAAAGATCTCCACTTCCCTAGGAGAGTTTTATGGACTGAAGAAGAGAGTTTCATGGACTGAAGAAGCGAGTTTTAAAAGCACTGGAAAAGTCAATATTCACAACGCGCATTACTGGTCACAAACAAATCCTCACTGGCTACAAACTATTGATAATCAACATCTTTGGAGTGTTAACCCTTAACCCGGAATATTGTTCCGACAGACCAAAGCGAAAGAATATCTGCTAATTGCGGCAACATTATAAGTTCCATGCACTTGTCCGTTTAAATACCTTCTGGCTAGTCTATAATAAGCATAATCCTGCAGTGTTCTGTAAACGTAATGTTTTTACGATAGCTCTAGGAGGTCACTTGTTACGGATTGTGTGCTATGAATATTAAGGTATTTCATATTTTGTGTATAAACAGCATATTTACACTAATATTTTATAATTTTGTAATAAAAGTGGATAAAGTGGACCTAGCAGAATTGACAGTGTAAATCTTGTAGACCCAGATTTTGCAAGCAAAATAAAAAGCATTCTACTTGCTGATGGTCAAGTTTTGTATGTATCCGACCAAGAGAGTGACGAGGATGGAGATAATGTTATAGATGCTTCGGATGAAGATCCCGATTTTATAATTCGACAAAGTGACCCAACCCAACCCAACCCTTTAATGATTTTCAATCTAGAGCCGAACCTTTACAAGCAGAAGAGAATATGAATATATTCAAAGAAAAAAAAACAGTTTTCAGTGGTACGGAGCGTTCGAGAAATACGAGAACACGAAGACATAACATTATCAGAGGAATACCAGGCCTAACAGCGCATAGCAAGAGTTTGGGAAACGGCCCTTCTAAATCTGATATTATAATTTTGTAATAAAAGTGGATAGAGCAGGACCTAGTAGAATTGACAGTGTAAATCTTGCAGACCCAGATTTTGCAAACAAAATAAAAAGCATTCTACTTGCCGATGGTCAAGATTTGTATGTATCCGACCAAGAGAGTGACGAGGATGGAGATAATGTTATAGATGATTCGGACGAAGATCCCGATTTTATAATTCGACAAAGTTATCCAACCAAAACCAACCTTCTAATGATTTACAAATCCAGAGCCGAACCTTTACAAGCAGAAGAGAATATGAATATATTCAAAGGAAAAAAAGGTTTTCAGGGAACGGAGCGTTCAAGAAATACAAGGACACGAAGACATAACATTATCAGAAGATTACCAGGCCTAACAGCGCATAGAAGGACTTTGGGAAAGGGCCCTTCTAAAACAGAATTAACAGTGTAAATCTTGCAGACTCAGATTTTGCAAACAAAATAAAAAGCATTCTACTTGCCGATGGTCAAGATTTGTATGTATCCGACCAAGAGAGTGACGAGGATAGAGATAATGCTGTAGATAATTCGAATAAAGATCCCGATTTTATAATTCGACAAAGTGACCCAACCCAACCCAACCCTCTAATGATTTACAATCCAGAGCCGAACCTTTACAAGCAGAAGAGAAATGAATATATTCAAAGGAAAAAAACGGTTTTCAGTGACAGAGAACGGAGCGTTCGAGAAATATAAGAACACGAAGACATAACATTATTAGAGGATTACCAGGCCTAACAGCGCATAGCAGGACTTTGGGAAACGACTCTTCTAAATCTGATAGTCGGAATTTGTTGATGGATGATAAGATGTTAGAAGAAATTGTAAAGTGACCAAACCAAAAAATGATTATAATGAGAGAAAAGTTGTCTGATTCAACTAATACATTAACTACAAAAGTACAAATATAGTTGAGATAAAGGCTCTGATTGGACTTTTTATGCTATCTTCAATTATAAAATCTTCACATGTTTCAACTGTTTTCTAAAGATGTTTTGATGAGATTTGAAATACTTTTGTCATGTCTTAGATTTGATAATAGCATGGATCTCGAAGAACGAAAGAAAACTGATAAAACAGCAGCAATTTCAAATATTTTCCATAATTTTGTGTCTAATTTCCAGAAGCTATCTTATTTCCAGAAGCGTTCAAAAAATACAAGGACACGAAGACATAACATTATCAGAGGGTTACCAGGCCTAACAGCGCATAGCAGGACTTTGGGAAACGACCCTTCTAAATCTGATTTTATAATTTTGCAATAAAAGTGGATAGAGCTAGACCTAGCAGAATTAACAGTGTAAATCTTGCAGACCCAGATTTTGCAAACAAAATAAAAAGCATTTTACTTGCCGTTGGTCAAGATTTGTATGTATCCGACCAAGAGAGTGACGAGGATGGAGATAATGTTATAGATGATTCGGACGAAGATCCCGATTTTATAATTCGAAAACGTAACCCAACCCAACCCAACCCTTTAATAATTTACAATCCAGAGCCGAACCTTTACAAGCAGAAGAGAATATGAATATATTCAAAGGAAAAAAAGGTTTTCAGTGGCAGGGAACGGAGCGTTCGAGAAATACGACTATACGAAGACATAACATTATCAGAAAATTACCAGGCCTAACAGCGCATAGCAGGACTTTGGGAAACGGCCCTTCTAAATCTGATTTTATAGTTTTGTAATAAAAGTGGATAGAGCAGGACCTAGCAGAATTGACAGTGTAAATCTTGCAGATCCAGATTTTGCAAACAAAATAAAAAGCATTCTACTTGCCGATTGTCAAGATTTGTATGTATCCGACCAAGAGAGTGACGAGGATAGAGATAATGTTATAGATGATTCGGATGAAGATCCCGATTTTATAATTCGACAACGTGACCCAACCCAACTAATGGTTTGCAATCCAGAGCCGAACCTTTACAAGCAAAAGGGAATATGAATATATTCAAAGGAAAAAAAAGGTTTTCAGGGAACAAAAATACAAAATACAAAAATACAAAATACAAAAAATACAAGGGTTCAAAAAATACAAGGACACGAAGACATAACATTATCAGAGGATTACCAGGCCTTACAGCGCATAGCAGGACTTTGGGAAACGCCCTTCTAAATCTGATTTTATAATTTTGTAATAACAGTGGATAGAGTAGGACCCAGCAGAATTGACAGTGTAAATCTTGCAGACCCAGATTTTGCAAACAAAACAAAAAGCATTCTACTTGCCGATGGCCAAGATTTGTATGTATCTGACCAAGACACTGACGAGGATAGAGATAATGTTTTAGATAATTCGGATGAAGATCCCGACTTTAAAATTCGACAAAGTGACCCAACCCAACCCAACCCTTTAATAATTTACAATCCAGAGCCGAACCTTTACAAGCAGAAGAGAATATGAATATATTCAAAGGAAGAAAAGGTTTTCAGTGGCAGGGGACGGAGCGTTCGAGAAATACAAGGACACGAAGACATAACATTATTAGAGGATTACCAGGCCTAACAGTGCATAACAGGACTTTGGGAAACGGCCCTTCTAAATCTGATATTCAGAATTTGTTGATGGATGATAAGATGTTGGAAGAAATTGTAAAGTGGACAAACCAAAAGATTATTATAATGATAGAAAAGTTTCTGATTCAACTAATACATCAACTACAAAAGTACAAATATAGTTGAGATAAAGGCTCTGATTGGGCTATCTTCAATTATAAAATCTTCACATAAAGATATGCTTCAACTGTTTTCTAAGGATGTTTTGGGTCGGCCAATATTCAGAGTGACTACATCTTTGAAGAGATTTGAAATACTTTTGTAATGTCTTAGATTTGATAATAGCATGGATCGCGAAGAACGAAAAAAAACTGATAAAACAGCAGCAATTTCAAATATTTTCAATAATTTTGTGTCTAATTTCCAGAAGGTATTCACTTTGTCAGATTGTGTAACTGTGGATGAGATGCTACTTCCGTTTAGAGGTCACTGTGGTTTTCGAATCTACATGACTAGTAATGCTGCCAAATACGGCATAAAAATAATGTGCATGACTAAAAGAGTTCGTATTTCTATAATGGGTGTATATACTCAGCAAAAGATTCGGATGGTGTAGGACTTTCAGAAGAAGAACTAAAGCTTTCCAAGCATGCTCAGTGTGTCATACGATTATCCAAGCCAATAGAGGGCTTTAAACGAAATATTACGGCTGATAACCACTTCTCTTCAATAGAGTTAGTTAAAGAGTTACAAAAACGTCACCTCACTTATGTGGGTACAGTAAAAAAAAAAATAAACGAGAAGTTCCTTTGGAATTCCAGGCTAATAAATTAAGAGCTGTGCTTTTATTATCCTTTATTATCCTTACACCAAAGATATTTAATTAGGAAAACCAGAAATAATTAAGTATTATTATAGTACAAAATTAGGAGTTGATGTGTTAAATATGAAGTGGGCCAATTATAGTGCAAATCGCCGGACAAGACGTTGGCCCCTAGCCGTATTTTACACACTTGAAAACATAAGTTCAGTCAACAGTTACATCCCTTTTCTTTGTTACAAAGGTAATAAATTACTTCCCCGTCTTAGATTTGTAAAAGATTTGGCATTTGAATTACTTCAGCTTCATCTAAGGCAAAGACTAGAAACAAATCTTCCCCGAGAACTTAGAAAGAAGATAAAGATTGGGAATTAATCCAGATGTGCCTATCGAGGATATATGCGACAATGTTCCTGATGAAATGCTTCC
This sequence comes from Onthophagus sagittarius, assembly GCA_036711965.1. Lineage (NCBI taxonomy): Eukaryota > Metazoa > Arthropoda > Insecta > Coleoptera > Scarabaeidae > Onthophagus > Onthophagus sagittarius. The sequence continues at coordinate 14,193,442 of JASERS010000010.1, read as the reverse complement.
CAAAAGAAAATTGTGTAGCATTTGTCCATCATCCAAAATGAGGAAGACAAATTATAAATGTGTGCGTTGCTTAAAAGTTATTTGTTTGGAGTGTAGTAGAAAGGTTTGTGTTAACAGTCTTCAAAATTAGTAGCTGTATATTTTTTTCTTCCTAGACGTATATGATTTTTTACCATTTGATTATGACTAATATACCTATAATAATGTTCTGTTTTTGGTCTTTATTTATTAGATATTATATTTCTTTGCTTGTTTACACCTAATAATCTTCATAACGTTTTTGTACTACATTTGTTTTCCATTTATTTCACTTTTTTCGTATACTGGTCCAACAGATCATAGATACCGCATTAGCAGCAAAATTCTAATGTTTTGAGTTAAGGGTTAATACGTGGTGTGGTATTCTTAGTGGATCTATCATAGGCCCTTATTTTTTCGAAGGAACTCTAAATGGAACGATATGCCGAGTTTTTAGACAACGACTTGATCAATTTACTGGAAAATGTCCCTCTTTTAATACGAGGATGAATGTGATTTCAGCAAGATTCAGCTCATTTTTCCTTGGTTGCCAGGAACACGATAAATCAACTATTTCTTAATAGATGAATTAATTGGTAAAGATCACCAGATTGTACGACTCTAGATTTCTTCCTTTGGGGTAGGATCAAAGATTTTGTTTATAAAGAAAAACCAACAACGAGAGATGATATGAAGCTGAGAATTCGGAATGCTTGCCTATCATTAAGTAATGAAGAAATACTTAGAGCCACTGATAGTGTAACTGGAAGAGCTCAATTTAGAAGAAAACGGAAGACATTTTGAACACAATATTGTCATCATTTCCAGTCCTTCTTCCACGTCCTCCTCTGCTATTTAATTCTTTCCTTATTCCAAGATTTGATGTAAAAATATGTCAATGGGTTTTATGCAAAACAACTTGGGGCAAATTAGAAATAGATGCAGAGTCTAAGACTAGTCTTGAATCGATAGTGATTGACTAGTCTGTTGGATCCAAGGATTCTAAAAGTGGTTTTAGTAAATGAAAGAAGAGAAATTGATAAAAAAACTAAGAGTATGAATCGAGCTTTAAGAAATTGTTCGTACGATAAAACAGCCGTAAAATCGGTGCACGCGCCGTGTCCAATTCGACCGAGTGAGGCAGTAAAAACAAATTTTTAATGCCGTCCCATGTACGGGCAGGCGACCAACCGGCAATTACCCTATATTAAGGGCAAATTATACCGTTGCCGCCGCGATGAGAGAAGATCTGTTGGGTCTGTTGTCGCCGTTCGCGAGATTGCCGCCCGATTTATGGGGGGCGCATAAATTTTCTTCGACTCTCCACCTCTCTCTCTTACACTCCACACCAACGATCCCAATACACCTCGGGCGCCATCAATAATTCAACACCGTCCGCACAAAACAATACATCAGGAGAAATAATTCGCTTCGAAACACATTTATAAAACGAATTTCAAAATGTTTAAGCGGACAGAACTTATCATAATTGCTTCATCCCATCCAAACGAATCATCTAGCCGAAATCGACCACAATCGTATCGAATGCCCGTTAAGTCCGAATTGAGGAGGCTATTTCGGGCGCCCCATTTATTACGAACACGTAAAGTGCATACCTTTAATTAACATTAATTTCACTATTAAAGTGCCGTAATGGAAAGCGAAGTCTTATCGCCGTCGTAAATTTCGACGAAATTCCCGAAATATTCAAATTTCCCTACAGCCGCCGCTATAATTTCTTCGATCCAACCAGATCTGACTTTAACAGGGCGTTTATCGAAGACCGAGTTAAGATCGATTCATACCTGAGAATACTTTTGTATGTTATTTTAACATTTGGAAGTGATTTCTGTAAAAAAGGTTTTTCCTTAAATTTATAATATACCGTATTCGTTCGTATCTATGTCTCTATTATTTTTGTTAGATAGATGTTCCTAATAATGGGATGAGTCTTAGATTTGAACCTATTTTGAATAGACTTAGAACTAGTTACGTCTCTTGAGACGGCATTAAGAGACGTACGGCTAAATCCGAACGTTTCTAGTTTTAGATCTAATGTTAGCTTTAATCCTAGTGTTAGTTCTAGTTGGTTAAATCTGAATGTTTCTAGTTCTAGATCTAGTCATTTTTAATGCTAGTGTTAATACCTAAAGTGAATAATTCAAAAAAATGATCTTCAAATTTTTAAGATGACTGATTAGTGATGCCAACTTAAATTGAAAGATGTTGTTTTTCTCAGATTTCTGTACTTTTTGGGGTAAAAATGAAATGTACTGTGTCCCAAAATGTCGATATATTCCAAGTATTCTTCATGTCTTTCCATTTTTATCAAACGCGTGGATAGTATAATTAATTAAATTTATTTATATAAACTTAGTAGATTTCTTTAATTTTTAAAGAGAAAGGAAAGAACCGGATTTGTTGAAAAAACCTTTTATAGTGCGATTTGAAATTGATTTTAATTAAAGGAAGTCTTTTTATAGTCTAATATAAATATTTCAACAAGCCAAACTTTTATATTTCTGTTTTATGATGGCGTAGCAATGAAAGAAAATCCAAATCGACCGAGAGACAAGGAAAAATCATTCAATTATATGCGGGAGCAATTTTAAGGTTGCAAAGATGAACACCAATTCGCGAGGGAAGAGTAATCTCACTTAATACGTTCTTAGTGGTTCCAGAGAAGGAAAAGAAAGAAAGGTCCCATACATTGATCTTCATCCACCAAATAGAGATCGTAACTCTCCGCCAACAAAAAGATTGTGCTCGATTAACAGCCAAGATCAGTCATATGCAAAGAAATGAGGAAGAATTTTTAGGGCGCCAAGGGTTGGAACCCAATATTGGAACATTCGAAGATTGAAGATGATGGAGTTGAGTTGAGTTGGTTTGGTTTGAAATTGGGTTAGGACTCAGTGTCTCAACGAGGCATGGTTAAAATTACCGGTGGAAATGCGAGACAAGTTGTTGATGGCTAAACGATTGATGATTGCAGATGATGAGGCTGGGTTGAGTTGGGTTGGGACCCAATATCGGAATGAGGTATAGTTAAAACTACCGGTGGAGGTGAAGGTTATAAAATATTACAAATAATAAGTACCATTTATGAAAGAAGATTAAATCTTGGTCTCTCAATATGAAATTTCGGTTGTCACTTAAAATTTAAAGATTATGTATATTCTTGTCTATTCTTTTTAAAGATTATGGACAATATAATTTTGACTTGGAAGACATTGGTCGCTCTAAGTATAAGCCATACTCCTTATATTACAAATCAACTTCAAATACATCTTAACACATCTTAACATTAGCCTTTAAGTAAAAGGACAATATGATAACTCACGTGGATGTAGAACGGGAGGATTGAAGATGATGTGGTTGGGTTGGGTTGGATTGGGAGTCAACCTCTGAACGAAACGTGATCCCTGTAAGTATTAATTGTGACCTCGGCCGATTTCATTTATCATCACAAAGAGCGGCCGATGCCGAGGATGTCGGCTGAGATTACCATTCGTACTTATATTACAGTGGCCTACGTCTTCGAAGTCGACCGAGATCATAAATAACTTTCATAAATTGTAGCCATCAACATCTTTTTCCTCAACTCCTCCGCTACATTTAATCATGTTCTGATCCGATATAGGATCCCAATTCAACACAAACTGACCTAACCTAACCCAATCCATCCTTTTCCTCATCTCCTCCGCTACATTTAATCATGTTCTGATCCGATATAGGATCCCAATTCAACACAAACTGACCTAACCTAACCCAACCCATCTTTTTCCTCATCTCCTCCGCTACATTTAATCATGTTCTAATCCGATATAGGATCCCAATTCAACACAAACTGACCTAACCTAACCCAACCCATCCTTTTCCTCATCTCCTCCGCTACATTTAATCATGTTCTGATCCGATATAGGATCCCAATTCAACACAAACTGACCTAACCTAACCCAACCCATCCTTTTCCTCATCTCCTCCGCTACATTTAATCATGTTCTCATCCGATATAGGATCCCAATTCAACACAAACTGACCTAACCTAACCCAACCCAAATCGAATACAACCCAACCGAACCCCATCATCTTCAATCCCTCGTCATTCTTCCACGTTCTTCTCTGTTAACTCATTGTCGTTTTTATTCAAGGCAGATATAAAGATATGTAAAACATTTTCGAAGTTAGACGAGATCACCCTCTATTGCATATTGTTCCTAATCGGAAACGTACATTTTAAATAAATATATGATAACGCCATTCAAGATATCCGCCAATAAAAATTGAAATAAAAAGTGATGTGTTTATCTGGAAGGTGACTTTTGAATTAGATATCATACTAATTACCATAATGTGACTGATTGAATTAGTTTAAATTATATTTTTTGCTGATGATAAAGGTAAATTTTAATTTTAAGAACTGTAATGTGGAAGATAAAAGAATATGTGATGATTTTGATAATAATTCCGGTGATGACGATGATAACATACCAGTTAATGAGTTATTCGGTCTTCCCAAGAACACAAAACTGTTCTTTACCGACAGTAAGAAAGACATAACATGGAATAGGTTAGGTGTTTATAAATTTGTTCTAAGTATGGTCTTTTGGAAAGCGTTCTATCAGATTCGATCAAGTCTATCTGGTCATTAAGATATTCAACAATGTTTACATTTTTCTACCGAAAATGAATGCTTCTATTATTGTTATTATCATGCCCTTCTCCATCATGTGTAATATTTTTACACCTGTATTGGAACCTATTATTGTGTGCTGTAGTTTTGATGATGGTCATTTCCTTATTTTTATTGACATCACTAAGAGGAGTTTTGAGTAGCCTATTTATTCCACAAATTACATTTGTCATCCATCAAATTACACTTGTTTACACCTATCAATCATCTATTATTATACAAAGGAATGTTAAGTTCAGGTAGCTTGTTTTGGTCCTCAATTATACCATGAAGGCCGTCTTCTTTTGTTCCCCAATTAAAGCTGTCAATCATCCATTGTAATACAAAGGAATGTTAAAACCGGTAGCTTGTTTTGGTCCCCGATTATACCGTGAAGGCTGCCTTCTTTTGTTCCCCAATTAAAGCGTGAAGAGACCTGTCAATCATGTATTGTTATACAAAGGAATGTTAAGACAGGTAGCTTGTTTTGGTCTCCAATTATACCGTGAAGGTCGCCTTCTCTTGTTCCCCAATTAAAGCGTGAAGAACCTTTGTTTACACCTGTCAATCATCCATTACAACACAAAGAAATGCTATTGGGCATTTGGTCAATCCAATATTCACTTTAATAATATTGGCTTTTTATGTTAATATCGACACTTTTATCATTTATCTCAACTTCAACATAAATTTAGCCTTAGAATCAGACATTAAAGGTATTCATCATAAATGAGATCTCTCTTCTGTAGAAATCTCATTTCTTAAGCGAACTTAATACAATGTCATTGTATATTTAATAAGGGCTGTTTGCAAACAAGATGATATAGTTGATATCATATGATGATAAGAAACCACTGCCTCAGCTGCAAGCGACCTCAGTTTCATGCAATGTCATTATGTTAAAATGTCAAAACCGCTTACAAACAAGGTGATATAATTGATATCATATTAACACAAAGATGATATCAAAGAAACCACGACCTCGGTTTAATACATTATTATTGTGGAATGCTGTATTTTTGTGTGAGTGATGGTGATGTGAGCTGGATTACCACGTCGATCTGGGTATTTTTTCTGGAGTATTTTTATCCGCTTTAGTGATTATTATGTTACGTAATTTCAGTTTTTCTTTGATGGACTTGACGATTTTCATTTCTTCACGATTTATGTCTTCTTTAACGTTTCTACGTTGTAGATCTTTTCAGTTTGTTTTATGAAATCGATGAGGTCTAGGCGAAGGTGATCTAATGACTTTGTGTAGATTTTGTTCTTGAGTTGTAAAAGTAAGTAAAGGGATCTTTCTGTTGATTTAATTGTGATGTTCCTTCATTGCATCTTTTTTCGGCTAAGAGCTTGTTAATCTTTCTCTGTTTTCTTTTCCAATTATCTATAAAGATGTTGTTTTTATGTTCTTTAGCGTGTTTTAAAACTTTTTGAAGCTCAATATGGTGTAATCTACTGGTTAGTCAACGGTATATATATATATATAAGAGTAATCTGTTATTGTGGTCAATCTTCATATTTTGCTTCTTAATCTCCTTGTTGATATATTTCCTTCTAATTTGATGTTTTTGTGTCGTTCATATGATGAGGTAGCTTGTATTTAATGTATGTTGGAATTTGTTTTATTTTGTTGAATTTTTTGTGTTGTTTGAGAAATCTGATGTATGTTAATTCTTTGTAGCGTAGGATCAAAAAAATCGTAGTAACTGACTTGTATTGAAAGATATGGATGATTTATTTTTAAAAATTTGTGAGATATGCCTTACATGTTTTGGTCTGGAGACCATCATTAGAGGCCTACAAGTAATTAACATAAAATTAACTCAAAAAAATCTTATTTAAAAAACGGTAAAAGATTTACAAAAATAAAATTCTTACACGACATATCCTCACTACACATCGACATAGCGAGCTTAAAAGTTTTGATGTTTTTTTCATTTTTACGATTCTGATTTTTCGTTCTATCACAAAAAAAAACAATATTTGCATTTAATTTTTCCACAATCAACATCTTGTATTACTTTTAATGTTATAATCCTTGTATACTCCTTAATCTAACAGCGTAAGTAATTTTCTTTTTCTAAAGATATCGAATTGAATTTTATTTTTGTAAATCTTTTACCGTCTTTTAAATAAGTTTTTTTTAAGTTAATTTTATCTTAATTACTTGTAGGCCTCTGATGATGGTCTCCAGATAGAAACATGTAAGGCATATGTAATAAATTTTTAAAAATAAAACCAGAAAAATTAAAAATTATAGCTGTTCAATGGTATGACAACCAGATATTAATGAAACTTAATATGCATGTTTTGTGGAACACACCCAACAACTTCTGTTAAAAGATTTTCGAAAGCAGAAAATTGTAGAAAAGACATTGATCATCCAGATGTTATTACTGTGTATAATATACACATAGGTCGTGTGGATTTGCAAGACTCTTTATTAGGATTATATCCTATAAAATTAAAAAGTCGTAAACGTATATTTTTCTACATGTTGGACATTGTTGTAGTTAATGCTTGGTTACTATTTCACCGAATAAACAAAGTTGTTCATTGCTAGAATTTAAAACTACATTAGCGCGAGACTTACATTTAAATGCAAAAATGCTTGCATCTGACAACTAAAAGGGACTAATTGGTCTAAGTGCAGTCGATCTCCCTTACCCATTCTATCAAAAATAAGAAGGGATGAGACTACTAATAGTACTTAGAGCTGACTAAATCTCAATGAGCATTAAACTTAGAAATTAAGCTAACTTCTTCGAAATCATATAAGTACGAAGGCTTTCACGACCGGTGTTAATTAAACTAAAATTAGAACTAACACTAGCACTAACACTAGAACTATCACTAGAACTATCACTAGGACTAACACTAGATCTAAAACTAGAAGAAGTCAATAATCGCACTTTGTTTCAGAGAGCAGCAAGAATATGTAAAGAAGATAATGTAAAGAAGGAAGAACGGTTTCTACGGAACGTACTACAGAAAAATGAATATAGTTTAAAGGACCTCAACCAAGCCACCAAGCAGCGGAAGCAGGGAGAAGAAGCTGCAGCAAGTACAGAACCAGCTGGTTTCATCTGTCTTCCTTACGTTTCCGGTGTAACGGAACGAATTGCAAGACACCTCAAGAAAAACGACATGAAACGGTCACCAAAATTCGGAATACACTCCCGGTAGCCAAGGACAAGCTACCTCTATTAAAAGGAGCGGGTGTCTATCGGCTGTCAGGCAGTTGTGGGAAATTTTACGTTGGCCAAACCGGACGAAACATCGAATGCCGTAACAAGGAACACGAGAGGAATGTAAGGCTGAGGAAGATTCAATTGCAGAACATTGCCATTCAGAGGGACACCAAATAGACTTGGACAAAGCAAAGGTTCTGGCTAGAAATAATAAATATCATCAACGGCTGAACATGGAAGATGGTGGTGAAGACGAACACGACTCCCAAACCGGACGCGACGCACTAATTAGTTAGTAATTAGCTTGTAATTAATATAAATTAATTATTAATTAGTTTTTCGACCTATATATTGTTTTACGATCATCGATTTTGTCAGTTAGAACCAGTTTCTGAAGAAGGTTGCAACATGGCATCCGAAACGTCAAACATTTTTTCAAAAAACGCACGGCAAAACCCGAAAGTTTCTAGTTTTAGTTCTAGTGTTAGTAATAATAATAATAATAAACTTTATTGACCATAATGCAGTAACAGCTTTCGTAAGTCAGTCGATGTACACAGAATATGAATTTATATACAAACAAGCACAATACATAATACCATAAGCATTTGTCGAACAACATAAAAATAAACAAAAAATAAAAAGAAATATAAATAAATTACACATTATAAATACATCGCAACAAAGGATCCAAACGAAAACCGCAGTCTAAGAGGGCAGCAACCCAGCCAGCTAAAAATCTTCAGTCTGAACAGCATCAATAAACTCGTCAAAATTGTGAAAAGCGCCACTTAATAAAAAAGACCTCACTCTACACTTGAACAATTTATCTTCAAGGACCCTTACACAATCAGGCATACATTAAAAAACTTTATACCAAAGTGATTTACCCCATCCCTTGCCCTAGCTGTTCTCTTATATCTCAAAGCTAGGTCATTCCTATGGCGTGTGTTATACATGTGCGTATCACTATTTTTATTGTAGTCATTAAGATTACCCTTGACATATGTCAAACATTGCAGGATGTAAACACAGGGAAGAGTAAGAATTTTTAGTTTAACAAATTCGCTTCTACAACAGTCCCCATAATTCAGGTTCGCAATTAACCTCAAGCATCTCATCTGAGCAGCAAAAACTGTACCGGCATGTGAGGAATGACCCCAACACAGTATACCATGAGATAAGCGGGAATGAAAATATCCATAATAAACTTTCAATAACGTATCCAAGGAGACAATATGACGTAAGTTTCTAATGACAAATTTCTTGGTAATGTTAACAGTATGCTCCTCCCACGTTAACTTGGAGTCGATATAAAATCCCAAATATTTAATTGGATCATCAACTGTATCAAGATACCTAAGAGAGAAATTAAGTTTTTGCGTTTTAGTTTCGTTAACGCAGAGTTTATTCTTAGTGAACCATGCAAGTATACATTCCTGCGATAACTCAGAACGTTGTTTCAAACTATGCAAGGTGTCAGCACTATTGATTGCAACTGTATCATCTGCAAAAAGGATCACGTCAGAATAATGAGGCAGTGCTACATTTATATCGTTAATAAACATCAAGAACAACACCGGCCCCAGTACCGATCCCTGAGGCACCCCGTGTTTAATTAACAATTCATCCGACAAAAGCCTGTCATAAGACACAATCTGTGATCTATTATTTAAATAGGATTTAATTAAGATTCTTGAATTGTTACTAAAATGCAAAGCAGAAAGTTTATCAATAAGCAAATCATGAGATACACTATCAAAGACTTTAGTCAGATCAAAAAAGGAGGCTTGAACGAAGGATTTATTCTCAAAACAAGTCTGAACATAAGAGACCAATCTTTCCACCGCTAAAGTTGTCGATTTACCATATCTAAAGCCGTATTGTTGATTATTTAATAGATTGTGCTCTTCCAAATGTTTCACAATCTGTTGTTTCAAAACAATTTCAAAAATTTTTCCAAACAAAGGAATTATAGATATAGGTCTATAATTTGACAAATCATTAATGTCACCTTTTTTTATGAACAGAGACAACCCTGCTGATTTTTAAGCTGTCAGGAAATGTATTTGATCTAATACAGAGATTTATTAGTTTACACAGAGGGGAAATAATGAGATTTTTTATAGATTTAATTACTCTAACATTAAGATTATAAATATCACAACTGGTACTATTTTTTAAGTCATTAATAGTGTCGCGCAACTGATTAAGAGTGATTTCTTTAAAAGTGAGCATGTTGGGAAAAGCAACAAATGGGACAGTTGAATGCGAATCCAACTTTGCTTTAGATGGTGAACAAGGAGGTAACATTGTACTAATCCTATCAGCTATGCTGCTAAAATAAATATTAAAATCATTAGCTGTCAAGATTTAAGAGCACATGACTGGGGAAGATTGTTCTTTATTACATTCCATGCAGCTTTTTGTGAGTTGTTAGAGGTTTGTATATAACGACTATTAGCCAATTTCTTTTTTTTGTCAATGGCGTTCCGGTAAAGATCCCTGAAATACTTAACACAATTATATGAGATCAAATGAGGAAATTTTTTACGGATATCAGCGAGTGCATGCAATTTCTCTCTAGCAGCTCTCACCTCATCATTAAACCAACCTGGGGTAACACACCGCCTATTTGGATTTATTAATTTGGTTCTCTCTTTGAAGCTAAAGTTGAATGAATTCATTATTAATCCAATAAATTCCGAGAATTTAGAACTTGTGGTTGTATAATGGTTGTCAATAAACGAAAAATTTAGCTCCTCAACGGATTTATAGAATAAATAGAATAAAATATAGAATAAAAGACCTTGTTCAGTAATAGGTCTAGAAACTATTTTTATGTTGGCTTCTTTAGATACTGTGGTACGGTACTCAAGGGAGATTGCCATATGGTCAGAAAGCAGCGGTACACCCTGTATGCCTGATAAATTTAGTGGTACACTGTTGTAGACCAAAAGATTTGCATAGATTCGAAATTGAAAGAGCTTGCTTAGCAAACGCTTCAAAATGAACATTAAAATCACCTGTGTTTCGAATACAATTAAAAATGAATCGAAATCACCAGTCCTAGTGATAGTTTTAGTATTAGTGCTAGTGTTAGTTCTAATTTTAGTTCAATTCTTCGAAATCGGCAATAAACAAAAAAAAAATCACATAGAGCAGCCGATATTTTCAAAGGCGATACTTAAATCGCCCTAAGTATTGAAAAGTTACGTTATAGTTAAAATATACAGGTTTCTAATGAAACAGCTTTGATAAAAATAAAATCCATCATCATCTGCACTCTAAATGACACGGCTTAATAATGTTGATTAATTATTATTAATTGAAAGCTGTTATATATAAAGTTTTTTATCTGTGATGAATAACCGCAATAATCTTGAAAAAAGCGTAATTATTTAGATAAAATTGACTTTGAAACCGATCGTTTTCCGCCGATGTCATTTGACGTTAATGGTCTCTTCGGTTAATAGTTTCCAACTAAGCTGTTTGTATAAACTGGCCACAGTACGTGCCAAGAAATTTGCCGCGGGTTCTTGAACTTGATGTGGTGTGTCTTTACTCTTCGGGGAAAAAGCCGCGCGAGAGGCGCACAAGATCTAATACAAGATCTACGACACCTCCATAGAAAGCTCAAGCAACCGCGCGCCGGCACCTGAATCGATTAACTTTCCGGATAACAACGCCCCGATATAAAATTACAATACATTACTCCGGATGCCGGCCGATTCTCGAGAACGAGAAGTTTACCAATTCCGCATCTACTTACATCATTTTTTTCTTTTCTTTTCTATTCCTTTTTCTCGTTTCCGCTCTTGGCCGAGGCGCAATTAATGTCCATTCGTGGACAAAGCGATCTAAATTTACAATTGTGCTGGACCTAACTTCATATGGATGGTGATGTTTTTCTCGCCGAAGAAATACTTTCCATCAAAATACTTTTTTTAATCGATATTTATTCGATAGATAAAGATAATGGTGGATCGAGTTGGATCATTAACGTCTAAAATCACGTACCAAGTTTTCTTTCTTGACTCACCAACCGGTATCTAAGAATCTAGAAGACAAATGTTAACCATGGACGAGCGTAACCACCTTTTCTAGACTCGGCAATAAGCGATAAATAACAATTATTACAGCGATGAAAACTCATAGATACTGAGTTACGACCGCAATTAAAGAAGCGATTTCGTTAAATCTAATAGTGTTAAATCGATGTCATCCATCACGAACAGGAGGACCATTAGTATTATTATTATTATTATTATTATTATTATTATTATTATTACCTGAAGGATACGCTGGTTTCACTTGGAATTGTCTCGTTGCTGGAACAACTAATTGAGAGCATGAAAGTTGTACCCCATGGTTCAAAATTTGGACTAAAAGGGCACAAGTTGCGATAACCCATCCCCATCCACCCTCGGGATAATAATGTCGGCACAAAAATCTTCTTGCTTGTATTTGCGCAACTCTTGCGTTCGCCTGACGGGCCACATCTTCAGCACCGGGAACGGCGCCGGAAAGAAGGGGCCAACTTTGCGCGCGAGACAACGAAGACATTTTTTGTTAATCACAACACTCACATTTTTAATCCCTTAAAAAAACCAAACGAATTTGTTAAAAATTAATTAAAATTATCTGATCTGTATGAAAATAAAAGCTCTAAACTTAATTCATCGCGTTGTTTCTCGTCGCGTTGAAGCAGCGATCGGTTGTGGTCGGAATATGTATTGGTTTGTTAAAGCTCGTGGAGATCGCGTATCGCGTGTAAACATCGACTTGAACATGTGCTTGGATGTCGTTAGAAATGGCATTAATCCGAAGATACGCGACGATTCCGCAGGGAATCCGGATTCTTTACTCGCATCACTCATGATCCGAATTCCCAAAGCGGTTTAAAATTCAAAAAGATGGCTAATAATCATTAAAGGGCATTCCTTCTTTGTTCCGCTGATAATAATAAAAATCGTTTCCAAAAATGGAAAGGTGAACTCGCGTATCTTAATTGCAAGGAGATGTAATCCGTCCAAAAGACTTTACGACTTTGAAATGTCGATTGTTGGGGAGCTTTCGGTGCTTGTAAGCGAGTTTTTTCTTTTTAAACCAAAGCTTTATTGTTGTATTGTCTAAAAAATATTTCAAAATGTTATGTAAGAAGCAACATCGCGTTGTTGAGTCGTGATCTCGTATTTCTTCTCGACCTGAAGAAGCGCTACGTGCCGATACGCGCCTCATTCGTGATTTACAGCATTCTTGAGACGTAATAAGTTTTAGAATTTCTTTTTAACCCGACCACAAAAAACAAAAATAAGAAAAAAAATAAAAAAAAGAAAAGGAAATGATCGGTGTCGTTGTCTCATCCTTGAGATGTCCTCACGTAAACCGAACCGACATCGCTGCTTACCGTCTAACTCCCCTAACACCACCTTTGGGACGTTTCCCTGTTTGTGCAGAAACGACGACACAATCATAATGGTTAGTGCCTAATGAACACGCCGACTTTAATCGACTTTTTTTATTTATCCCCCGAGAAAGATTAAAAATAAATAAAGAAGAAATTCTCTTTTCTAAAGAAAGCGTCGATCGAATCAAATCGATTTTGGGATATTTCGAAAAGGGTACCGTGTAAAAACATTTCTCGGTGAATTTCAATGTGGTTCGGATGTTATTTCATTTTACCTTTTTTTTGGGTGCAAATCGAGGAGAAATTCGCGTCAGGAAATATTAAAAGGGACGTCCGATGAATGATGGATTCGATCTTTGGTGCACATCCGATGGACGAGATACTCCGCGGCTTCTTCTTTGTGACGGGATGAAAATAACAGCGCATCAAGAAATCGAACCAGCACTTTTCTTTCATTGTGCTTGTTACGATTAAATTTAAAAAGAAAGAACGAACGGGTTTTGAGAAATACATCTTTTTCATTCTTACATTTTTAAATTTAATTCTTAGAGGTTTTTTCACTTTTAAAAATTTCGATTATTTGTATAAGACATTATCTCGTCAATCAAATATGTTTAAACTGTATTTGTATCAAATAATTTGGTGAAACAGATTGACAAGTTTAAGTAATAATGTTGACGAAATCTGAATCACTGAGCCTTGGTCGTAAAAGGCATCGACTTAATTAGTCAAAGAATTAACAAGTTTACGTGATAAAGCCGAGGTTGTTTACGACCTCTAAATATTAATGACTTCCTCTATCAGTACTGAGAGCGGCCGATGTCTTCGAAGACGGCCGACTTTAAATTTTAAACTGGATAATTTCTTGTCACAACCCAAATTCTAAGAGATCTAAGTAAGATCCTCTCTAAATATAAATTCCGATTTCGAAGATGACGGCCGCTCTAAGATTAATGATGATCTCGGCCGACTTCGTCTATCATTACTGAATCGGCCAAGATTCGGTTCAAGCCTTCAGCGTTCAAATTTACCGAGTTTAAAGTTTATGGATGATATTATCTCTCATAGCTTCAAAGACGTCGGCCGCTCCAAGTATTAATGATTATCTAGGACGTTTTTAAAATCGGTAGAGATTATCATCAATGCTTAGATTAATATTTAGAGCGGCCGACGTCTTCGAAGTCTAACAAGAATGTCATTAATACTTAGAGCGGCCGACGTCTTTGAAATCGGTTGAGAGTAACATTAATGCTTAGAGCGGCCGATATCTTCGAAGTCGGCCGAGATGATCATCAATGCTTAGATTACTACTGAGAGCGGCCGACGTCATCGAAGTCGGCCGAGATTGTCATTAATACTACGAGTTGATCGAGATTATGTAAACTTTAAACAGGGTAAATTTTTTGTCACAACCTAATTCTGAGAGATCTAAGTAAAATCCTCTCTAAGTATTAATGCCGATGTCGGCCGACTTCGAAAACGTCGGCCGCTCTATGATTAATGATGATTTCGGCCGGTTTCGTCTATCATTACTGAATCGGCCAAAATTCAGTTTAAGCGTTCAACGTTCAAATTTACCGAGATTAAAGTTTATGGATGATATTATCTCGGACAGCTTCAAAGACGTCGTCGCTCCAAGTATAAATGATTACCTCGGACGTTTTTAAAGTTGGCAGAGGTTATCATCAATGCTTAGATTAATATTTAGAACGGCCGACGTCTTCGAAGTCGGCCAAGAATATCATTAATACTTAGAGGGGCCGACGTCTTTGAAATCGGTTGAGAGTAACGTTAGTGCTTAGAGCGGCCGATGTCTTCGAAGTCGGCCGAGATTGTCATTAATACTATGAGTTGATCGACATTATATAAACTTTAAACAGGGTAAATATTTTGTCACAACCCAAATTCTGAGAGATCTAAGTAAGATCCTCTCTAAGTTAATGTCGATCTCTGCCGACTTCGAAGACGTCGGCCGCTCTTAGCTTAATGATTACCTCGGACGTTTTTAAAATTGGCAGAGATTATCATCAATGCTTAGATTAATATATACAACGGCCGACGTCTTCGAAGTCGGCCAAGAATGTCATTAATACTTAGAGCGGCCGACGTTTTTGAAATGGGTTGAGAGTAACATTAATGCTTAGAGCGGCCAATGTCTTCGAAGTCGGCCGAGATTGTCATGAATACTACCAGTTGATCGAGATTATATAAACTTTAAACAGGGTAAATATTTTGTCACAACCCAAATTCTGAGAGATCTAAGTAAGATCCTCTCTAAGTTAATGTCGATCTCGGCCGACTTCGAAGACGTCGGCCCCTCTTAGCTTAATGATTACCTCGGACTTTTTAAAATTGACAGAGATTAACATCAATGCTTAGATTAATATTTAGAACGGCCGACGTCTTCGAAGTCGGCCAAGAATATCATTAATACTTAGAGCGGCCGACGTCTTTGAAATCGGTTGAGAGTAACATTAGTGCTTAGAGCGGCCGATGTCTTCGAAATCGGCCGAGATTGTCATTAATACTACGAGTTGATCGAGATTATATAAACTTTAAACAGGGTAAATATTTTGTCACAACCCAAATTCTGAGAGATCTAAGTAAGATCCTCTCTAAGTTAATGTCGATTTCGGCCGACTTCGAAGACATTGGCCGCTCTTAGCTTAATGATTACCTCGGACGTTTTTAAAGTTGGCAGAGATTATCATCAATGCTTAGATTAATATTTAGAACGGCCGACATCTTCGAAGTCGGCCAGGAATGTCATTAATACTTAGAGCGGCCTGAATCTTATCCAATTCAGTAATGATAGACGAAGTCGGCCGAGATCTTCATTAAGCTTTTAAATCATCATTATCTTTTTAAAGTCGGTAGAGATTATCAATCAATGCTTAGATTAATATTTAGAACAGCCGACGTGTTCGAAGTCGGCCGAAAATGTTATTAATACTTAGAGCGACCGACGTCTTTGAAGTCGGTTGAGAGTATCATTAATGTTTAGAGCGCCCGACGTCTTCAAAATCGGCTGAGATGGTCATTAATACTTAGAGCGGCCGATATCTTTGAAGTCGGCCGAGAATGTCATTAATACTAAGAGCAGCGAACGTCTTTGAAATCGGCAAAGAATGTTATTAATACTTAAAGCGGCCGATGTCTTCGAAGTCAGCCAAAATTATCGTTAATACTTATAGCGGCCGATGTCTTCGAAGTCGATTGGGAATATCATTAATACTTAGAGCGGCCAATATTTTCAAAGTCGGCCGAGATGATCATTAAAACTTCAAGCGGCCGATGTATTTGAATTCGGCCGAAAATATCATTAATACTTAGAGCAGCCAACGTCTTCGAAGTCGACTAAGATTATCTCAACCATAATCTTTAAACAGGACAAATCTTCAATGACAACTCAAATTCTGAAGATGTCGAACACTCTAAATATTATACCTAATCTCGGCCGCTCTCAATAAAGATACACGAAGTCGGCCAAGATTAAGTAAGCTTAATTATTCAAAAAGGTTCACAAATCGCAACTTTATGGCACTTTGGATTGAGTTGGGTTGGATTGGATTATATTCAGTTTGGCTGGGAGGATGATGATGGAAAAAAGAAATAAGCAGCGAGGAAGACGAGTAGTTGATGGACCACGATAATGCTACATCTTAAAAGAAGAAGAAGAGTAACCAAGACCCCTACCCAGTACGAATTTAAAGATATAAATGTGTTAAAAGCTGATGGGAGTATATATTTTTGATTGAAGAGAAAGATGATATTCAAACTGGGAAGATGATGAGGAAAATAGTAGTTGAAGCAAGAATGGCAAAAAAGTTCAAAGGGAACCAGGATATCAGAAGAATCCCACATTCCTGATCTGATGTACAGATACCGCAGCTGGTCGCAGATCAATCAGTAAAGATAAACGAAGTTGGCCAAGATTAATTAAGCTTAATTACTCAAAAAGATCCACAAATTGCAATCCAACCTTGTGGCACTTTGGATTAAGTTAGGTTGGGTTGGATTATATTCAGTTTGGCTAGGAAGACGATGATGGAGAAACGAAATAAGCAGCGAGGAAGACAAGGAACTAATGGGCCACGATAATGATACACCTTAAAAGAAGAAGAAAAGGAATCAAGATAGTCTCCTACCCTGTACGAATTAAAAGATATAAATGTGTTAAAAGCTGATGGGAGTATATATTTTTGATTGAAGAAAAAGACGATTTTCAAACTGGGAAGATGATGAGGAAAATAGTAGTTGAAGCAAGAATGGCAAAAAAGTTCAAAGGGAACCAGGACATCAGAAGAATCCCACATTCCTGATCTGATGTACAGATACCATAGCCAATCAGAGATCAATCAGTAAAGATACACGAAGTCGGCCAAGATTAATTAAGCTTAATTACTCAAAAAGATCCACAAATTGCAATCCAACCTTGTGGCACTTTGGATTAACTTGGGTTGGGTTGGATTATATTCAGTTTGGCTAAGAAGACGATGATGGAGAAACGAAATAAGCAGCGAGGAAGACAAGGAACTAATGGGTCACGATAATGATACACCTTAAAAGAAGAAGAAGAAGAATCAAGATAGTCTCCTACCCAGTACGAATTAAAAGATATAAATGTGTTAAAAGCTGATGGGAGTATATATTTTTGATTGAAGAAAAAGACGATTTTCAAACTGGGAAGATGATGAGGAAAATAGTAGTTGAAGCAAGAACGGCAAAAAAGTTCAAAGGGAACCAGGACATCAGAAGAATCCCACATTCCTGATCTGATGTACAGATACCATAGCCGATCAGAGATCAATCAGTAAAGATACACGAAGTCGGCCAAGATTAATTAAGCTTAATTACTCAAAAAGATCCACAAATTGCAATCCAACCTTGTGGCACTTTGGATTAAGTTAGGTTGAGTTGGATTATATTCAGTTTGGCTAAGAAGACGCTGATGGAGAAACGAAATAAGCAGCGAGGAAGACAAGGAACTAATGGGTCACGATAATGATACACCTTAAAAGAAGAAGAAGAAGAATCAAGATAGTCTCCTACCCAGTACGAATTAAAAGATATAAATGTGTTAAAAGCTGATGGGAGTATATATTTTTGATTGAAGAAAAAGACGATTTTCAAACTGGGAAGATGATGAGGAAAATAGTAGTTGAAGCAAGAACGGCAAAAAAGTTCAAAGGGAACCAGGACATCAGAAGAATCCCACATTCCTGATCTGATGTACAGATACCATAGCCGATCAGAGATCAATCAGTAAAGATACACGAAGTCGGCCAAGATTAATTAAGCTTAATTACTCAAAAAGATCCACAAATTGCAATCCAACCTTGTGGCACTTTGGATTAAGTTAGGTTGAGTTGGATTATATTCAGTTTGGCTAAGAAGACGCTGATGGAGAAACGAAATAAGCAGCGAGGAAGACAAGGAACTAATGGGCCACGATAATGATACACCTTATAAGAAGAAGGAGAAGAATCAAGATAGTCTCCTACCCAGTACGAATTAAAAGATATAAATGTGTTAAAAGCTGATGGGAGTATATATTTTTGATTGAAGAAAAAGACGATTTTCAAACTGGGAAGATGATGAGGAAAATAGTAGTTGAAGCAAGAATGGCAAAAAAGTTCAAAGGAAACCAGGATATCAGAAGAATCCCACATTCCTGATCTGATGTACAGATACCATAGCCGATCAGAGATCAATCAGTAAAGATACACGAAGTCGGCCAAGATTAATTAAGCTTAATTACTCAAAAAAATCCACAAATTGTAACACAACCTTGTGGCACTTTGGATTAACTTGGGTTGGGTTGGATTATAATCAGTTTGGCAAGAAAGACGATGACGGAGAAACGAAATAAGCAGCGAGGAAGATAAGGAACTAATGGGCCACGATAATGATACACCTTAAAAGAAGAAGGAAAAGAATCAAGATAGTCTCCTACCCAGTACGAATTAAAAGATATAAATGTGTTAAAAGCTGATGGGAGTATATATTTTTGATTGAAGAAAAAGACGATTTTCAAACTGGGAAGATGATGAGGAAAATAGTAGTTGAAGCAAGAATGGCAAAAAAGTTCAAAGGAAACCAGGATATCAGAAGAATCCCACATTCCTGATCTGATGTACAGATACCATAGCCGATCAGAGATCAATCAGTAAAGATACACGAAGTCGGCCAAGATTAATTAAGCTTAATTACTCAAAAAAATCCACAAATTGTAACACAACCTTGTGGCACTTTGGATTAAGTTAGGTTGGGTTGGATTATATTCAGTTTGGCTAGGAAGACGATGATGGAGAAACGAAATAAGCAGCGAGGATGACAAGGAACTAATGGGCCACGATAATGATGCACCTTAAAAGAAGAAGAAGAGGAATCAAGATAGTCTCCTACCCAGTACGAATTAAAAGATATAAATGTGTTAAAAGCTGATGGGAGTATATATTTTTGATTGAAGAGAAAGGCGATTTTCAAACTGGGAAAATGATGAGGAAAGAAGTAGTTGAAGCAAGAATGGCGCAAAAAAGTTCAAAGGGAACCAGGACATCAGAAGAATCCCACATTCCTGATCTGATGTACAGATACCACAGCCGATCAGAGATCAATCAGTAAAGATACACGAAGTCGGCCAAGATTAATTAAGCTTAATTACTCAAAAAAATCCACAAATTGTAACACAACCTTGTGGCACTTTGGATTAACTTGGGTTGGGTTGGATTATATTCAGTTTGGCTAAGACGCTGATGGAAAAACGAAATAAGCAGCGAGGAAGACAAGGAACTAATGGGCCACGATAATGATGCACCTTAAAAGAAGAAGAAAAGGAATCAAGATAGTCTCCTACCCAGTACGAATTAAAAGATATAAATGTGTTAAAAGTTGATGGGAGTATATATTTTTGATTGAAGAGATAGGCGATTTTTAAACTGGGAAGATGATGAGGAAAATAGTAGTTGAAGCAAGAATGGCAAAAAAGTTCAAAGGGAACCAGGACATCAGAAGAATCCCACATTCCTGATCTGATGTACAGATACCATAGCCAATCAGAGATCAATCAGTAAAGATACACGAAGTCGGCCAAGATTAATTAAGCTTAATTACTCAAAAAGATCCACAAATTGCAATCCAACCTTGTGGCACTTTGGATTAACTTGGGTTGGGTTGGATTATATTCAGTTTGGCTAAGAAGACGATGATGGAGAAACGAAATAAGCAGCGAGGAAGACAAGGAACTAATGGGTCACGATAATGATACACCTTAAAAGAAGAAGAAGAAGAATCAAGATAGTCTCCTACCCAGTACGAATTAAAAGATATAAATGTGTTAAAAGCTGATGGGAGTATATATTTTTGATTGAAGAAAAAGACGATTTTCAAACTGGGAAGATGATGAGGAAAATAGTAGTTGAAGCAAGAACGGCAAAAAAGTTCAAAGGGAACCAGGACATCAGAAGAATCCCACATTCCTGATCTGATGTACAGATACCATAGCCGATCAGAGATCAATCAGTAAAGATACACGAAGTCGGCCAAGATTAATTAAGCTTAATTACTCAAAAAGATCCACAAATTGCAATCCAACCTTGTGGCACTTTGGATTAAGTTAGGTTGAGTTGGATTATATTCAGTTTGGCTAAGAAGACGCTGATGGAGAAACGAAATAAGCAGCGAGGAAGACAAGGAACTAATGGGTCACGATAATGATACACCTTAAAAGAAGAAGAAGAAGAATCAAGATAGTCTCCTACCCAGTACGAATTAAAAGATATAAATGTGTTAAAAGCTGATGGGAGTATATATTTTTGATTGAAGAAAAAGACGATTTTCAAACTGGGAAGATGATGAGGAAAATAGTAGTTGAAGCAAGAACGGCAAAAAAGTTCAAAGGGAACCAGGACATCAGAAGAATCCCACATTCCTGATCTGATGTACAGATACCATAGCCGATCAGAGATCAATCAGTAAAGATACACGAAGTCGGCCAAGATTAATTAAGCTTAATTACTCAAAAAGATCCACAAATTGCAATCCAACCTTGTGGCACTTTGGATTAAGTTAGGTTGAGTTGGATTATATTCAGTTTGGCTAAGAAGACGCTGATGGAGAAACGAAATAAGCAGCGAGGAAGACAAGGAACTAATGGGCCACGATAATGATACACCTTATAAGAAGAAGGAGAAGAATCAAGATAGTCTCCTACCCAGTACGAATTAAAAGATATAAATGTGTTAAAAGCTGATGGGAGTATATATTTTTGATTGAAGAAAAAGACGATTTTCAAACTGGGAAGATGATGAGGAAAATAGTAGTTGAAGCAAGAATGGCAAAAAAGTTCAAAGGAAACCAGGATATCAGAAGAATCCCACATTCCTGATCTGATGTACAGATACCATAGCCGATCAGAGATCAATCAGTAAAGATACACGAAGTCGGCCAAGATTAATTAAGCTTAATTACTCAAAAAAATCCACAAATTGTAACACAACCTTGTGGCACTTTGGATTAACTTGGGTTGGGTTGGATTATAATCAGTTTGGCAAGAAAGACGATGACGGAGAAACGAAATAAGCAGCGAGGAAGATAAGGAACTAATGGGCCACGATAATGATACACCTTAAAAGAAGAAGGAAAAGAATCAAGATAGTCTCCTACCCAGTACGAATTAAAAGATATAAATGTGTTAAAAGCTGATGGGAGTATATATTTTTGATTGAAGAAAAAGACGATTTTCAAACTGGGAAGATGATGAGGAAAATAGTAGTTGAAGCAAGAATGGCAAAAAAGTTCAAAGGAAACCAGGATATCAGAAGAATCCCACATTCCTGATCTGATGTACAGATACCATAGCCGATCAGAGATCAATCAGTAAAGATACACGAAGTCGGCCAAGATTAATTAAGCTTAATTACTCAAAAAAATCCACAAATTGTAACACAACCTTGTGGCACTTTGGATTAAGTTAGGTTGGGTTGGATTATATTCAGTTTGGCTAGGAAGACGATGATGGAGAAACGAAATAAGCAGCGAGGATGACAAGGAACTAATGGGCCACGATAATGATGCACCTTAAAAGAAGAAGAAGAGGAATCAAGATAGTCTCCTACCCAGTACGAATTAAAAGATATAAATGTGTTAAAAGCTGATGGGAGTATATATTTTTGATTGAAGAGAAAGGCGATTTTCAAACTGGGAAAATGATGAGGAAAGAAGTAGTTGAAGCAAGAATGGCGCAAAAAAGTTCAAAGGGAACCAGGACATCAGAAGAATCCCACATTCCTGATCTGATGTACAGATACCACAGCCGATCAGAGATCAATCAGTAAAGATACACGAAGTCGGCCAAGATTAATTAAGCTTAATTACTCAAAAAAATCCACAAATTGTAACACAACCTTGTGGCACTTTGGATTAACTTGGGTTGGGTTGGATTATATTCAGTTTGGCTAAGACGCTGATGGAAAAACGAAATAAGCAGCGAGGAAGACAAGGAACTAATGGGCCACGATAATGATGCACCTTAAAAGAAGAAGAAAAGGAATCAAGATAGTCTCCTACCCAGTACGAATTAAAAGATATAAATGTGTTAAAAGTTGATGGGAGTATATATTTTTGATTGAAGAGATAGGCGATTTTTAAACTGGGAAGACGATCAGGAAGAAAAGTAGTTGAAACAAGAATGGTAAAGATGTCTAAAGAGAACCAGGTCATCAGATGAACTCCACATTCCTGATCTGATGTGTAGGCACCATAGCTGATTGGAGTTTAGTCATAAAGGTTTTCGGCTACTTTTCACCCAAGAAAAAAGGGCTAGGTTAGGTTGAGCTGGATAGATAAGCAACTCTATCTCAACCAATCTTGAGAAATGTATTGCTAAACCAGAATGTTTTTACTTCTAGATCTAGAGTTAGATCTAATGATATAAAACTAGAACTAACACTAGACCTAGAAGTGGAAAGTTTAGGGTTTAGCCGTGCGTCTTCAGACGCACGGCTAAACCCAAATCTTTCCACTTCTAGGTCTAGTGTTAGTTCTAGTTTTACTTTAATTCAAATACATAGGGTTATCAAATCAGTTTGTAAAGTAGATTCAAGTAGTTTCAGAAACTATTCATTGTAGAGGCCTTCATTAAAAAAATTATTCAGATATATGGCTAAACCTATCAAATCAAACCTGATCAAATCGATCAAACTGGCAATTCTATCTTCAAAAATACTTCTTTTCCAGGTTCCTGTATCAGGACTGCCAAAATAGATTTTGCAATGGAAAGCAGTATAAGTGACAGCATGCAAAAATAAACGCAGTTTCCACTTCATTTAGGAGTGAATGGAGCATGATTTTAATGCTCTATCCATTTTTTCAAACCTAACCTAACTTGGCCCAATCCAACCTCAATCTTTTGAATTGGATAGAGCAATTTGATCAACAGATACCAACCCAGCACAACCCAAAGTACCACAATATGTTAGTAAGCTGAAATTGACATGGTTATCTTAATCTCCAAGAATCTCTAAGTAATCTTAGGCCCAGACCTTTGGTTAAATTTAACTAATAAAATTTTCCATGATTGACCTGTAAGTGTGGTAAATATTCAGTTGTTAAATTTAACCAAAGGTGAATATGCTGGGCCTTAATAATATAATTAATAATAACAAAACCGAGATATCTTGCGAAAATAATCTTAATCTTTGATCCACAACTTTACGTAACAAAGTAAAAATCGTTTGTAGTCAAGGCGCAATAATATGATGACCAAGTTAGTATATGCTGATCAGTTGCGACCAAGACACTACAATTTGTTGATCATGAGCTGAGCTTCGCCCGCAAACGATTTCTACTTCATTAGTCGGAAGATTAAAAACTTGACATGCTACAATATGATATTCAAGCTGATTCAAAGTTCGTTTAATTAAGCAGAATTAATTAAGCAGAATTAATCTGGCAGAATTCATCTGCAGAAATATGGTAACTTTCTTAGGCCAACTTTTACCACCCTTTTATAAATGGTATAAATTAAAAGGCAAAGAGAATACTTAAACTATCCCATAGATAGTTTATCAAATTTTTAAATCAATATGATGATAAATAATTTTATAAATCCAAACGATCAAAGCAACATAAACATTTAGATACTTACATCTAACATCTAATACCAGATTTCTTTTTTTTTGATTTGTTTAAGACAAGATAATTTTGGAATCGTCCGAAAAGAAATGAAAGGAAAAAATAAAAATTTACGAAAGAGCCTCGGGTAAAATGAAACGATTAAAGCTTTCCCCTTTGAGGCGAACATTAACTGAAACGTTGCCGACACAATTACGTGTAATGCTCATACCTAACTATATACATTATGTATAGAAAGGCGGTCGTTTACGTGAGAACGTTAAAAATAACTTAGTGTATTCGATTTTTTCGTTAACACCTTAAAACTGTTAAAAATCGACGAAGAATTGATAACTGGAAATAAAATTAATGCGATCCTAAATTGGCCGTCTGCAGAAAAATGGGAGAGCAAGAAAAATATTTGTTAAATCTCGTTTACATAACGTTTAGGAAAGCTTTTAAATTTTGAAAGCTTTGTCACAAACGAAAATACGTTTAAGAAAATTTACTGGAATGTTAAATATAGGGCTGTTTATTATCTCGAAAATAGATTATGTACGTTTAACCGTAACGGTTTACAATTTAAGGTTTTCTTTGGCGCTCGCTTTATTATTTTTTTCTTTCATTAT
Source organism: Onthophagus sagittarius (assembly GCA_036711965.1). Taxonomy (NCBI): domain Eukaryota; kingdom Metazoa; phylum Arthropoda; class Insecta; order Coleoptera; family Scarabaeidae; genus Onthophagus; species Onthophagus sagittarius. The sequence goes on along the minus strand of JASERS010000010.1, from coordinate 14,168,401 downwards.
AATCAATCGAAATCCGTTTCGATTATTCGATTAAGGCGCCGCATGATCCTTTTTACCTTAGAAAACTCGAAGAAGAACCAAATGCAAGAAGAAGAAGAAGAGATGCACGCGCAAAAGGAAACGTGGAGAATTCCCTGGGACGCCGTAAAGTAAGTCCTTAAACGTTAAGATCAAACGCCCCGCTACGTCTTCGTCTTGATTGTTCTCCTGCTTCTTCTTCTTCTTCGTCTTCTTCAGTTTCCACTCTAAGCCAAGTTTAAAGCGGAAGCAACTTTAAAAAGACCTTAACAGTGCTGACGTCGACGTAATCGTCAATTGACGTCGTTTTACTACGTAATTTCGATTATTATTGCTCGCAATCGACGAATTCTCCGGATGGAGTTTGAAAAAACGGCCGACAAGGTTAAGAATTTTCCTTAATCGATAGTAAATGAAGTGGGAAACCTTATTTGTTATTCTTGCTTTGGTTTTGTGTTAAAATCAGTTCTTAGTTTCGAATAAAAATTTTATTTATTGCCCTTTTTGATTACTTATATAAACCCTCGGGTTTATTGGTGTATATGGCTAAACTATAAACACGCATAAACATTTTTTAACTTTTATGGCCACACAGTTCCGTATCGTTCGATTTTAACAGCCCCTTTTTCAACTTTATGTCCCGGCGCTTCGGTTCAAAATAAAAAAATTTCAAAAAACATTAAACGACCCGGCTGTAACTTGACCAAAATTTATATTAATCATCCCGCTTTATCTTTATCGCTTTTATTATTGTTCGGACGTAACTAATTGTAAGTGTTTATAATATCAAAAAAAAAATAAAATAAAAATCAAAATTCGATTGAGCCGCTTCTTTTAACTCAATTAATAAATTTCTCGCGACAAATTCGGTCGAGGAAGAGAAGTTATTTCTTGGAATAATTTTCCTTTCTCGTTATTCTCATACAGATCACTCAAAAAAAAAATTGATGTGTTAATTATTAAAGTAATACTTACAAAAATAATTTGATAAATCACTTTTAATTAGTTAAGTTAACATTATTTTTTTCTGGGCACGATTACGAAACTTTAAACGTTTTATTAAAAAAAATAAGTTTCGGAGCTTTTTGCAAAGTGCAACTTTATGCTGGATCGACGACGCGTCAAAAACTGAATGGGTTTCGAGACGCACTCGGTGCAAAACTCGCGGATGCAAGAGAAAGAGACGCGAAAAGAGACGCTTGCGTACAAAGTTTGGTGGCTTTAAACGGGTTAAAACTGTTAAAAGAATGTCGTTAATTTATTAACGATTTTCGGGAACAACTTTGATGCTAATAACCCTATAATTTTGGTCAAACTTTTTTTTTAATTGACAAAAAATTAATATCCTCTGCGTTAACGTTGAATAATTTATCAGATTTCACCCCTTGAATGGGGATTATTTTGAGATGGGGTCCGCCCCATCTCAAATTATAAACGCGTGGGTGACCTATACACGTTTAAATCCAACGATTTCTCAACCCCAACAAGGAAATAACAAAGCAAGGAAATTATTTTAACGAAAATTTTGAAGTAATCATTAAATAACAAATTTATGAACATAGAGAGGTGGAGTTGAACTTAAAAACTAAGATAGATATAAAATGGTGATTGTTTCATCATGATATCTCATTTCGCTCTTGAGATACGATTTTTTTAATTACCATTCAATTAATAACATCAAAAGGTGTAAAGTTTGGATTAAATCATCACAATGATGTAAATGGAAACGAAGAAATCAATGAAGCAATGAAATTTGCTTCAAAATATTGATTATTTTATTATGAGATCTCATTTTGTTCTTGAGATATGATTTTTAAAATAATATTTTTGCAATATATAGCATGTAATGTTGAAAAATTACCAACCTAGTTTATGGAAAATAAAAAATGATTTATGGTGATTTAAATCTTCATTAAATGTACTATAAATTACCAACAAAGAAATCATTTATTGCACATTCTCTTTTGAGTAAATTTTCATTAATTTGCTTCATATACTAACGTGATATCTCAATTCGTTCTTGAGATACGATCGTTTTGAATTATATACAGTATGTCCCCGAATTGAGTTACAAAGAAGGAACAAAATTTTGTAATTTTGTTCAGCGTACGGCTAAACCTAAATCATTCTAGTTCTAGGTCTAATTTAGCATTTTTTCAGTTTTAGATTATTGTATACTTGTATCGAACTAAAACTGAAACTAACACTAGACCTAGAACTAGAAAGATTTTGGTTTAGCCGTGCGTCTTCAGACGCACGGCTAAACCGAAACTTCCTAGTTCTAGGTCTAGTGTTAGTTTCAGTTTTGATTCTTGTTTACCTCTAGATTGTTTTAAATTTAACCAACCCAACCCAACCCACCTTCAGAATTAACAATAATATCATTATCATTCCGTAACATGCGCAACTCAACCTGATATCAGGAACCATTGCAACAGACAAGTGCTTTGAACAATCATTCAAATAACCGAGATTTGAATGTCGATACACTTAATTTTCTATCAGGCATTGAAATAAGATTATAAGATTCATAAATGTGGTCTCAAAATGATCAAACAAACCTGTGCGATGAATAGGAGGAGAAATAAAGTCAATCTATCATGAACGTTACCTCTGAATTGTATCTTTCTGTATAAATAGCTTGGAGTCCTGTTCAACATCAGTTTATGATATACCACCAATGTCTGCAGTACTCTCCTGTTCCTCATCGACAACCATCCAGCGTCAACTAACTTATGAGAAATCCTATCATATTTTCGTATTCCATAAATAAAACGTAAACAAAAGTTTTGAACTTTTTGAATTCTATTGGAATTAAGAGCAGTCAACGCTGGATGGTAAACAGGAACCATGTAATTAAATTGAGACAACACAGGAGTATCACAAAGCATTCTCTTAACATCTATTGGCAAGTATGATCTATGAGGAAAAAGTAGCCTAAGGGCGAGATCAGCGTTTTTAACATATTTGCTGATTTGAGACGAAAATCTGAAAGAACAATCAATTTCCAAACCAAGACTTTTATGACTATTAACTATAGGTAGCTTCGTATCATTCATGATAATTTCAAAAGACCGAGCCACACCTGAACTTAATTTTGTATCTCCAAAGATCATTACCGAAGAATTTATCAGGATTAATCCTTAGACAGAGTGCAGTGGAAGCTTCATAAACTTAATCTAGATCATTATTGATGCCAAGAACTGCCTCTCGCCAGTGAGAGGGATGAAAGGAGTGGACCAACTGCGTAAATCATACTGTTTACAATGTTGAACTCGATCAAAAAGATGAGCTAAACAGAGAACAAAATCGGTCTCAGAATAGAGCCCTGTGGAACTCCGGAGGTAACTTCACGACTCTCGGAAATCACCCCATCAACAACAACCGACTCAAGTATGCACCAATTAAGCTTAAAGACAACAGAATTGTATAATTTATAGTATCAAATGCACGACTAAAGTCTATCAGAGTGAGAACAGCAACATTACCCCGATCAACCGCTGCAATTAACTCATCCATAAGCCATCATTGAAGTAGTAGTACTAAAATCCATTCTAAAACCCGATTGAAATTCCGGAAGTTTTCTAAATTTATCAAGATATTCCACAAATTGTTGTTTTAGAATCTTCTCCAGGATCTTTAAAAAAGCTGGCAACAAACTAACTGGTCTCAGATGACTAAAACTGAAAGGATTTAGACTTTTAGGAATAGATTTAATGAGAGCATGCTTCCAAATGTCCGGAATCTGTCCCTCACTAATACAAACATTTAATATCGAGCCTAATCATATCGGCATCACTACCTTCAGAATATGACTTTAAATCAAAAACAAGTTTCTCTACTTCTTTATATGACGAGTTTTAGCAGGATACTTTATCTATGGACGAGTCGCATTAGCGGTAGTCAAAGGGCTACGTCTCATCCCAACAAGAATCAACCCTTCAGTTTTAGATATCATTTCTGGTACATCTTTATAGTATATGCATTGAAATGAGAATCAGATGGGGCTTTATTCCAGAAACTAGAAGTTCCTCTGACTTTGCATACACAGAATAGGGGTGAGATGTCTAGCAGTTCATTGATTTCCTTGCTAGATAGCGCAGAGGAAGACGATCAGACCCATTTTCTTTTCTTCTCTTAGTGTATTTATCATAAATATAGAGAAATACAATGGTGTTGTGTGTTAAGTTGTCTTTTTCTCTCTCCAGCTCATATTAGCACGGTAATCAATCATCCCGTAAAGGCTCAAAGATCTGTTCACTTTTGCTACCCTCCATGGATATTTCTAAAGTACCCATGGATAGTATCAACGGCAGCAATATATGCGATGAAAAAGAAAAAGTTGTTCAAAGTGAATATGAGAATAACTCAGAGTAGAGAACCAATGAAACAGAGGAAGCACAGACAAGTACTGGTGAGTTTTTTCTAAAAAGTAGAAATCATGGCGAAATAAGTACATTTCAAGCAATTAAGACTCCAAATATGATGAACGATATTGTAAGATGTACATAAATGTATATTGAATCCAATAAGATTTCATATTCCAGAGAACGAGACTGCCAAAATACCACAACTTGCGAAATATTAGTTTTATTTGGATTTTTTTCTTGATTGGTAAGAAGAAAGAATGTCATATGGACGTAATGGATTTATGGAACAAATCAACTTTGATTCCTTCATCAATAATTATAAATAAGCTATAACGTCAACGAATATGTAACATTACCCTGATCAACAGCTGCAATTAACTCATTCATAAGCGCCATCACTGAAGTAGTAGTACTAAAATTTATTCTAAAACCCGATTGAAATTCCGGAAATATTCTAAATTTATCAAGATATTCCACATATTGTTGTTTTAGAATCTTCTCCAGGATCTTTGAAAAAGCTGGCAACAAACTAACTGATCTCAGATGACTAAAACTGGTAGGATTTTGACTTTTAAAAATAGGTTTAACGAGAGCATGCTTCCAAATGTCCGAAATCTGTCCCTCACTAATACAAACATTTAATATATGTGTAAGAAAAGGTAAAATAACTGGACAAGCAAGCATAATCATATCGGCGCTAATACCATCACTACTTTCAGAATATGACTTTAAGTCAAAAACAAGTTTCTCCACTTCTTTATATGACGAGTTTTAGCAGGATACTTTATCTTTGGGCGAGTCGCATTAGCGGTAGTCAAAGGGCTACCTCTCATCCCAACAAGAATCAACCCTTCAGTTTTAGATATCATTTCTGGTACAACATCCTCATAGTATATGCATTGAAACGAGAATCGGATGGGGATTCATTCCAGAAACTGGAAGTTCCTCTGACTTCGCTAACCAGAATAGGGGTGAGATGTCTAGCAGTTCATTGATATCCTTGCTAGATAGCGCAGAGGAAGACGATCAGACCCATTTTCTTTTCTTCTCTTAGTGTATTTATCATAAATATAGAAAAATGCAATGGTGTTGTGTGTTAAGTTGTCTTTTTCTCTCTCCAGCTCATATTAGCACGATAATCGATTATCCCGTAAAGGCACAAAGATTTGTTCCCTTTTGCTATCCTCCATGGATATTTCTGGAAGGATCCATGAACGGTATAAACGACAGTAATATATCCGACGAAACACAAAAAGTTGTTCAAAATGAACATGAGAGTAACACAAAGCAGAGAACCACAAGAAGAAGCACAGACAAGTACTGGTGAGTTTTTTCTAAAAAGAAGATATCACGGCGAAATAAGTACATTTCAAGCAGTTAAGGCTCCAAATATGATTAACGATATTGTACGATGTACAAAAATTTATGTGGAATTCAATAAGATTTCATATTCCAGAGAACGGGGCTGCCAAAATACAACAACTTGCGAAATATTAGTTTTATTTGAATTTTTTTCTTGATTGGTAAGAAGAAAGGATGTCATGTGAACATAATGGATCTATGGAAGAAATCAACTTTGATTCTTTCGTCAATAATTATAAAAACACCTATAACATCAATGAATATGTAACCATTGATAAAATGTTGCACTCATTGAGAGGTAGATGTAGTTTTGTGTAATATATACCAAGCAAACATACTAAATACGAAGTTAAAATTTTTGTCTATGTGCGATACCAAACTTTTTATATCAGCAATCTTGAATCAAATTATTGTTAATTGTTAATATCTATACAGGAGAGTGTTTAGATATTGTCAAAATCGTTATTATTATTATTATATTCAATCTCATTCTTTTTACCGGTTAAATCAAAAAGATTAGCTTTAATTTAATTTTATGGCAAAGTTAGCATGTTTATTACCTTTTTACTTCATGACTTATTATCATCACAGATAAACAAGTTAAAAAAATATATATTTTGATTAATTTGCTACCAAACTCGACGTAATTTTATCAAAATTCGCAATATTGCAATAAAAAACATAATCTCGGAAAATAAGCAAGAAATAATTAGGGAAATCATTAATTTTGTAAAATGACACAAATTTAGGTTGATTCAAAATTTGATATCTCAAAAATGGATTGAGATACTTAAATATGGTTTAGTTCTTGAAAAAGTGCACACTTTCCTCTATAAACGACAGATTATTTCAACAATATGTCTTAAGAATTTGATTTTTTATGATTTTTTCGAAATGATTAAGAAAATCGTTAATTTTATGAAGTGTTCTAAATTTTCTTTGAGTTCAAAACATCATATCAGACGCACAGCTGAATCTTTCTAGTTCTAGGTCTAGTTCCAGGTCTAGTTCTAGGTCCAGTTCTAGGTCTAGGCTTAGTTTCTAGTTCTAGGTCTAGTGTTAGTTCTACTTTTAATTCTTGTTTAGATTGTTTTAAATTCTTCTGACTACAACTAGCTAACTAACACTAACACTAGCTAACTAACACTAGCTCTGGAACTAGAAACATTGGAGTTTAGCCGTCTTAAGAGACGTACGGCTAAACCCAAATGTTTCTAGTTCTAGATCTAGTATTAGTTCTGAAGCTAGGTTGGGTTGGGTACAGTTCCTTCTTTAGTGTTAGTATTAGCTCTAAATTAGCTGTTATTCGATTTTAGATTATTATAGACTTGTACCAAACTAAAACTAGAACTAACACTAGACCTAGAACTAGAAAGATTCAGGTTTAGCCGTGCGTCTGAAGACGCACGGCTAAACCGAAACTTTCTAATTCTAGGTCTAGTGTTAGTTCTAGTTTTAATTCTTGTTTACTCTTAGATTGTTTTAAATTCTTCTGGAATTAAAAGTATAACTAATACTAGATCTACAGCCCAGCTTCAGAACTAACACTAGCGCTGGAACTAGAAACATTGGAGTTTAGCCGTCTTAAGAGATGTACGGCTAAACCCAAATGTTTCTAGTTCTAGATCTAGTATTAGTTCTGAAGCTAGGTTGGGTTGGGTACAGTTCCTTCTTTAGTGTTAGTATTAGCTCTAAATTAGCTGTTATTCGATTTTAGATTATTATAGACTTGTAGCAAACTAAAACTAGAACTAACACTAGACCTAGAACTAGAAAGATTCAGGTTTAGCCGTGCGTCTGAAGACGCACGGCTAAACCGAAACTTTCTAATTCTAGGTCTAGTGTTAGTTCTAGTTTTAATTCTTGTTTACTCTTAGATTGTTTTAAATTCTTCTGGAATTAAAAGTATAACTAATACTAGATCTACAGCCCAACTTCAGAACTAACACTAGCCCTGGAACTAGAAACATTGCAGTTTAGCCGTCTTAAGAGACATACGGCTAAACCCAAATGTTTCTAGTTCTAGATCTAGTATTAGTTCTGAAGCTAGGTTGGGTTGGGTACAGTTCCTTCTTTAGTGTTAGTATTAGCTCTAAATTAGCTGTTATTCGATTTTAGATTATTGTAGACTTGTACCAAACTAAAACTAGAACTAACACTAGACCTAGAACTAGAAAGATTCAGGTTTAGCCGTGCGTCTTCAGACGCACGGCTAAACCGAAACTTTCTAATTCTAGGTCTAGTGTTAGTTCTAGTTTTAATTCTTGTTTACTCTTAGAATGTTTTAAATTCTTCTGGCATTAAAAGTATAACTAATACTAAACCTACAGCCCAGCTTTAGAACTAACACTAGACCTAGAACTAGAAACATTAGAGTTTAGCCGTCTTAAGAGACGTACGGCTAAACCCTAATGTTTCTAGTTCTAGATCTAGTATTAGTTCTGAAACTAGGTTGGGTTGGGTTCAATTCCTTCTTAAGAGACACTCTGTTAAACTCAAATATTTCTAGTTCTAAGTCTAGTGTTAGATATCAAATGCAGCTATAATTTGTGTTTAGATAAATTCAAACAATTTATAGGAACAATAATCCAATAAAATAATTGCAATAAAAACTTGAAGTCATCGGAAATTAAATTAAACCTAGTATGATGATGCAAAATTGTCGGGATTATTTCGACGATTCAGGTTCATCAAAAAATCATTTCGGTACCTTCAACTTTCAAAGAACCTCTCCGATGTAATAATTTGCGATCGTTATCTTCCTTTAAAAAAAATGATTCATCGCAATTTTCTTTTTTATTTTTTGGACTTTAATTAAAAAGAAACCTTTTGTATTGTATCGTAAATATATAGTTTGGTCTACTTAGGGAAAATTCATTTCAGCCTTTTCTTTTCTTGCGCCACTGTAAAAAGGCACATTCAAATTTTCTCGGAACGTTATGCAAATCTCACCGCGATAAAACGAAACGTCAAAAAAAACGGAATAATAACAGTAATAATAAAGAGAACTAACTCGGTTAAATTAAATTAAATTAGAGACTACAAGTAATTTGCATTTTAGAATCACCTTGAACTAAACGCAGCTCGACTTAACTAGAACGAATTAACCATTATTTATCTCTTTGTAAGTATCAAAAACGATTTATTATCTCTTTGAAATCGCGCTTTCCTTTTCTATTTCTTAATAGTAATAATAATCTTTCGGATTAAATCGTGTAAGAAACCGTCTTTAGATCTAATATTCTTTATCAATCACCGTGGACAAATCGCCGAGTTATCCTTATTAAGCCGAGCAGGGACGATAATCCCGTACCAATCAAGGGAAAGTCCAGATAAACCCCAAGTCGAAAAGGTTCCTTCGCCAAAAAAAAAAAAGAAAACGAAATATTTGTCCGGACGGGAACTCTTCTCGTTAATCGAACTATTTACCCGGCGGCGGCGGTCATACGAAGAGCTTTCAGCTTTTCAGGATGCAAAGCTAACAAGTCTAACACTGCCCCTATATTGTCTTATTTGCTTCAACATAAAAAAGGGATGTGGATAAAAAATGTTAAGAAGATGAAATATTCGGGAATTACTTTTTATGATTAGAAAAATTTGGATTAAAAAATTGGGAATTTGTTTTGAAATGATTTTGCTTTATTACAAAATTGACTTTAACCTAAGATTCTTTTACGTTGCAATAAGGATTATTTTAGATGATCTATTTTTGGCAATGAAAGAAAAAAGTTTCTCGATTTTGAAAATTTCCAATACAACAATCTAGAGCTAAAGAGTACAAAATTCCTCATGGGGCATGAAGTTGTCATAAAATTTGTGCCAAATTGTTTCTTAGTTCATTGTGATATCTCAATTTGTTTTTGAGATAGGGCTTTTTGAAGTGATATATTTCAGATGTAATAAAAGAATCTGTCTGAGTAAGACTCAAAATTCATAACATCGAAGATTATGGGAATTAAGAAATTATTTATGGGATATTAGATCTTTATTAAATTTGGTTCAAACTGCTTCTTATTAGATCGTGATCTCTCAATTAATTCTTGAGATAGGACTTTTTGAAGTTTTATGTTTTAAATTTACAAGCGGAGAGACATTAAACTAATAAATCATAACTTCGAAGTTTATGAGATATAAAAAATTATTTATGGTATATCAAATCTTTATTAAATTTGCTTCAAATTGCTTCTTATTTCATTGTGATATCTTAATTTGTTCATGAGATAGGATTTTTTAAAGTTCTATGTTTCAAATCTTTAATCAAGAATGCAAAGAGGAATTAAGAAATTCCGTATGGGGTATTAAGTAGTCATTAAATTTGTATCATAATTCAATGTGATATCTCAATTTGTTCTTGAAATAGTTCTTTTTAAAGTGATATATTTCAGAAACAATCAAAGAGATAGAGATGAGACTCAAAACTCATAAAATCGAAGTTCATGGGAATTAAGAAATTATTTATGGGATGTTTAGATCTTCAGTAAATATGGTTCAAATCGCTTTTTATTACATCGTGATATCTCAATTCGTTCTTGAGATAGGAGTTTTTGAAGTTCTATGTTTTAAATGTACAAACAGAGAGACATGAACCTAAACAATCATAACTTCGAAGTTTATGAGAAATAAAAATTATTTATGGTTTGTTAAATTTTCATTAAATTTGCTTCAAATTGCTTCTTATTTCATTATGACATCTTAATTTATTCTTGAGATAGGATTTTTTAAAGTTCTATGTTTCAAATCTTAAATCAAAAATGCAAAGAGGAATTAAGAAATTCCGTATGAGATATTAAGTACTCATTAAATTTGTGTCATAATTCATTGTGATATCTCAATTTGTTCTTGAGATAGTTCTTTTTAAAGTGATATATTTCAAAAACAATCAAAGAGATAGAGATGAGTTTCAAAACTCATCGACAGTTTATGAGAATTTAGAAATTACTTACGGGATATCAGATCTTCAGTAAATTTGGTTCAAATTGCTTCTTATCACATCGTGATATCTCAATTCGTTCTTGAGATAGGACTTTTTGAAGTTTTACGTTTTAAATCCACAAACAGAGAGACATGAAGCTAAAAAATCATAACTTCGAAGTTTATGAGAAATAAGAAATTATTTATGGTTTGTTAAATCTTCATTAAATTTGCTTCAAATTGCTTCTTATTTCATTGTGACATCTTAATTTATTCTTGAGATAGGATTTTTTAAAGTTCTATGTTTCAAATCTTAAATCAAAAATGCAAAGAGGAATTAAGAAATTCCGAATGGGATATTAAGTACTCATTAAATTTGTGTCATAATTCATTGCAATATCTCAATTTGTTCTTGAGATAGGATTTTTTAAAGCTCTATGTTTCAAATCTTAAATCAAAAATGCAAAGAGGAATTAAGAAATTCCGTATGGGGTATTAAGTAGTCATTCAATTTGTGTCATAATTCATTGTGATATCTCAATTTGTTCTTGAGATAGGGCTTTTTAAAGTGATGTATTTCAGAAACAATCAAAGAGACAGGGATGAAACTCAAAACTCATAACATCGAAGTTTATGGGAATTTAAAAATTATTTACGGGATATTAGATCTTCAGTAAATTCGGTTCAAATTGCTTCTTATTACATCGTGATATCTCAATTCGTTCTTGAGATAGGAGTTTTTGAAGTTCTATGTTTTAAATTTACAAACAGAGAGATATGAAGCTAAAAAATCATAACTTCGAAGTTTATGAGAAATAAGAAATTATTTATGGTATGTTAAATCTTCATTAAATTTGCTTCAAATTGCTTCTTATTTCATTGTGATATCTCAATTCGTTCTTGAGATAGGAGTTTTTGAAGTTCTATGTTTTAAATTTACAAACAGAGAGACATGAAGCTAAAAAATCATAACTTCGAAGTTTATGAGAAATAAAAAATTATTTATGGTATATCAAATTTTCATTAAATTTGCTTCAAATTGCTTCTTATTTCATTGTGATATCTTAATTTGTTCTTGAGATAAAATTTTTTAAAGTTCTGTTTCAAATCTTAAATCAAAAATGCAAACAGGAATTAAGACATTCCGTATGGGGTATTAAGTAATCATTAAATTTGTGTCATAATTCATTGTGATATCTCAATCTGTTCTTGAGATATTGCTTTTTAAAGTGATATATTTCAAAAACAATCAAAGAGACAGAGATGAGATTCAAAACTTATAACATAGAAGTTTATGGGAATTTAGAAATTATTTACGGGATATTAGATCTTCATTAAATTCGGTTCAAATTGCTTCTTATCACATCGTGATATCTCAATTCGTTCTTGAGATAGGACTTTTTGAAGTTTTACGTTTTAAATCCACAAACAGAGAGACATGAAGCTAAAAAATCATAACTTCGAAGTTTATGAGAAATAAGAAATTATTTATGGTATGTCAAATCTTCATTAAATTTGCTTCAAATTGCTTCTTATTTCATTGTGATATTCTAATTTGTTCTTGAGATAGGATTTTTTAAAGTTCTATGTTTCAAATCTTAAATCAAAAATGCAAAGAGGTATTAAGAAATTCCGTATGGGATATTAAGTACTCATTAAATTTGTGTCATAATTCATTGCGATATCTCAATTTGTTCTTGAGATAGGGCTTTTTAAAGTGATGTATTTCAGAAACAATCAAAGAGACAGAGATGAGGCTTAAAACTCATAACATCGAAGTTTATGGGAATTTAAAAATTATTTACGGGATATTAGATCTTCAGTAAATTCGATTCAAATTGCTTCTTATTACGTCGTGATATCTCAATTCGTTCTTGAGATAGGAGTTTTTGAAGTTCTATGTTTTAAATTTACAAACAGAGAGACATGAAGCTAAAAAATCATAACTTCGAAGTTTATGAGATATAAAAAATTATTTATGGTATGTCAAATCTGGATTAAATTTGCTTCAAATTGCTTCTTATTTCATTGTGATATCTTAATTTGTTCTTGAGATAGGATTTTTTAAAGTTCTATGTTTCAAATCAAATCAAAAATGCAAAGAGGAATTAATAAATTCCGTATGAGGTATTAAGTAGTCATTAAATTTGTGTCATAATTCATTGTGATATCTGAATTTGTTCTTGAGATAGGGCTTTTTAAAGCGATATATTTCAGAAACAATCAAAGAGACAGAGATGAGACTCAAAACTCATAAAATCGAAGTTCATGGGAATTAAGAAATTATTTGTAGGATATTAGATCTTCATTAAATTTGGTTCAATTTGCTTCTTATTACATCGTGATATCTCAATTCGTTCTTGAGATAGGACTTTTTGAAGTTCTATGTTTTAAATCTACAAGCGAAGAGACATTAAGCTAATAAATCATAACTTCGAAGTTTATGAGATATAAAAAATTATTTATGGTATGTCAAATCTGGATTAAATTTGCTTCAAATTGCTTCTTATTTCATTGTGATATCTTAATTTGTTCTTGAGATAGGATTTTTTAAAGTTCTATGTTTCAAATCTTTAATCAAGAATGCAAAGAGAAATTAAGAAATTCCGTATGGGATATTAAGTAGTCATTAAATTTGTTTCATAATTCATTGTAATATCTCAATTTGCTCTTGAGATAGGGCTTTTTAAAGTGATGTATTTCAGAACCAATCAAAGACACAGGGATGAGACTCAAAACTCATAACATCGAAGTTTATAGGAATTAAGAAACTATTTATGGGCTGTTAGATCTTCAGTAAATTCGGTTCAAATTGCTTCTTATTACATCGTGATATCTCAATTCGTTCTTGAGATAGGAGTTTTTGAAGTTCTATGTTTTAAATTTACAAACAGAGAGACATGAAGCTAAAGAATCATAACTTCGAAGTTTATGAGAAATAAGAAATTATTTATGGTATATCAAATCTTCATTAAATTTGCTTCAAATTGCTTCTTATTTCATTGTGATATCTTAATTCGTTTTTGAGATTGGACTTTTGAAGTTCTATTTTCCAATCTTAATTCAAATATGTGAAAGAGGAATTAAGAAATTCCTCATGGGGTATTAAGTAATCATTAAATTTGGTTCAAATTACTTCTTATTTCATCGTGGTATCTTAATTCGTTCTTGAGATAGGACCTTTTGAAGTTATATATTTCAAATCAGAATTTAAGATGATACTCAAAAATCATATTGAATTTCTTTCAACTTGCTTCTTTTTCATTTTTATATTTCATTTCGTTCTTGATATACAATTTTTTAATCATATCTCAAGGATGGGTTTAAAAAATTAATACAATAAAATGTTGGGTATTTCAGCATGACATCATAATTAGTTCTTGAGATACGATTTTTCTAATTTTCAATAAATACAAACCAAATTATTTATTGCACAAATAATTTTCATCAAATTTCCCTTAATTTACTTTTTATTTCATCACAACTTATTTCATCACTTGCCTCAAAACTTATTCCAGATCTTTCTGTGATTATCTAAGATTCTGATTTTTTTTGTATCTCACTTTGCTCCAACATAAAAAACTAAAATTTGACTGACTTAGTAAAACAAACTTGAAGAAACTCAACTTCACTCCATACATTGCGAATTATTAAATTAATGTTAAAGAGTGATTAAAAACTAATTTTCCTTATCTAAACTTATAGTAACGTGCCGAATATTATATGGATTAAAAAAAACTTGTATGTTTTAGCCGCTCTATTGTTTAATCGATAATTTAATTTCGTTAGATACAAGATAACGATTCATTAAAACATCCCAGCAGTATAAATTGATTTGCTGCGTTTCCCGATTACACAAAAAAAATCGTGAATACTAAACTTAGAAAATAGAGTTAATAATAACTCAAAGATATTAAGTCATAAAATGATTTGCGTTTATCCTCATTTTAATATTTATCAATCTCTTTATCGTTGAGTCAATAAATTAAAACGAGACGAGCATGTAAATGATATCAAAAAAAGTAATATGGGAATTCATAGCGATCGCGTTTGGTATTATCAGTTTCAGTTTGGACGCGGACGAAGGCGAGAACTAAAAAGTGCCCCTCGAGGCATTTGCTGATGGAATGAGCAGGATCAGATTTACAATCGTCGGAGATTCGCAAACGGGGAAAACCTGCTGGCTTTCGGTGCTCAATGGGGATGGATTTAAAGAAAACCATCAAAGTAAGAGGTAAAAAAAATTAAAAATCTAAATGACTTGTTTTAATGTTATTAAATAAATCCTTTTAGATTAGAACCGTTCATGAAGAAAATAACCGCAAATGAAGAATATGAATTGGAGATTTGCGATACTCTAGGAGATAAACGAAATTTAGAGGAGAGAATAAAAATTTATAGAAAAGTAAGTTGAATTAAATTAAATTAAATTAATTGAAAACAGTTTTCTTTATCAAAAAGATGCCGCGAAAGATGATTAAAATCGAATCTTGTAAAGAAATCGACTTTCCGGCGCCAGAAATAATTACTAAAATAAGAAAAAAATAATACAAATTAATTTTTCGTTCCCCGATTAAATAAATTTTCTTATCCACAAAATCTTCAAATTAATCTTCTTAAATTAATAATTTTCAATTTCAGACTGACGTTTTTATAATATGCTTCGCCATAAACAACATGAATTCGTTCAAAAACGTTCGGACGAAATGGTACCCCGAAATTAAACATCACAAGCCGAACGCTTCGATAGTTTTAGTATGTAAGTAATTAAAAAAGGAAATTATTTAAATAATTTTATTCCCCAATCGCGTTTAGGCACAAAAACTGATTTAAAAAATAAAAGGATCGTATTCGACGAAATCCAGGAATTGAGGAGGCACTATTATTTCTCGCACGTTGGGTTTTGCTCGGCTCTTTGGAACATCAACGTAGAAGAAATTTTTAAAGAAGTTTTAACGAAACTGTGCGAGGTTACGACGACGAAAAAGCCGTTTTATCATTGCTTATTCGTGCGATGTAACAATAATTAATCAAAGAATTTATTTATTAATAAATAATTTAAATTAACCGATTCTCATAATCATTTTCGAATCGATCTTAATCCATTATCTGATTTGAATCTTATCAATTTGCTCAAAATAGTGGGTTACTTCATGTTTATAAAATCTATAAATCTTTTTTATTTGTCTCAAAGACCAATCCCGGAGATGATAAATTTAAACAATAGGTAATAAATAAGATTATTATTTCTAATGATTATTAAAATAAATCAAATTCTTATTAGATCGCCATCTATGATTGAAGTTATAAGGCGGCGAAGTTATACGGAGAAAATCAATACTTTCTCGGTTTCTAGCTCCCCCAATAGGTGGCTCTTTAAATGTAGAAGTAAGAAAAATAAGTTCAAGTTTTAAATCATAGATGGCTTTTAGCTGTTTAATCAGGGTATATCAATATTTGCTGATATTTTGATTACAATCTAATTTCAAAATTTAAAAAGTCCAAATTGTTTTTCGTTATCTTTTTTATCTTGATACACATCATTTCAATACCACTATTTGAGATATTTCGATTTTAATAGAGATTAATTAAGTTTATTTAGTGAGTCTAAGAATGCCTTTGGAAAACTAGATACTGATTGTAGATGATTACATACTGATACTTAAAGATTATTTCTTGTTTGCAAAATAAGCTGAGATTTAAACGCGTTTCTAATATCAATAAGAATTATCACACTGAAATTTCTATGAGTTAGTAATACTTTTTGTCTTTCTCGGACTCTCTCTACTATCATCATCACTGCATCTACCGTTCACCTTCCTTTTCTATAGGCAAATTGGTATTCGCTTAACGCTCTGGAGTTCTCGATTTGCTCTATAAGTCTTTTATTTAGTATTAATTAGTAATCTTTCAAGTAATTTTCCGACCACGCTCAAAAGATACAAAGGTCGATATGATTGCTGTTGCCCAGTTTTATGAAGCTTCTCCATCAGTCTTGCTTCCTTCCAAATTCCGAGAAATAGTCCAGAAACTGGACTACTGGAAGCATTCATTAAAGACCCGCAAAAATGCATCAGGATCCGCTTCTACGCATGCTCTGACGATTTCATTGGTGATATTGTCGCCTCCCAGAGTCTTTCTTGGTTTTAACTGCCTGAGAATTGGCATAACCTCTGCTTCGTTGAACGGTTCATCCTATTTTTTTTGTTTTTTTCGCTATTTAATTCCTCTTCTACTGTAGGGAGTAGTTGCATGTATCGCTTATCCATGGTGTCCTCGTCAAGTTGTCTAATACCCCGAATACCCAGTCTTTTAGTCAAGATCTGATACTCTTGATCTTGACTTCTTTGTCTTCTTGCTTCCCCAATTTCCTGCGTCCACCAATATTTCGGTTGTCTCTCATTACTGTTCATCGTTCTATGTATACACGTTTTATCACATATTCTTTCTACAAGGCATTCCGGGGTTAAACCTTCACGGAGATAGTTGGTTTTAGCTGCCCGAGAATTGGCATAACCTCTGCTTCGTTGAACGGTTCATCCTATTTTTTTTGTTTTTTTCGCTATTTAATTCCTCTTCTACTGTAGGGAGTAGTTGCATGTATCGCTTATCCATGGTGTCCTCGTCAAGTTGTCTAATACCCCGAATACCCAGTCATTTAGTCAAGATCTGATACTTTTGATCTTGGCTTCTTTATCTTCTTGCTTCCCCAATTTCCTACGTCCACCAACATTTCGGTTGTCTCTCATTACTATTCATCGTTCTACGTATAAACGTTTTATCACATATTCTTTCTACAAGGCATACCGGGGTTCAACCTTCACGGAGATAGTTGGTTTTAGCTGCCCGAGAATTGGCATAACCTCTGCTTCGTTGAACGGTTCATCCTATTTTTTTTGTTTTTTTCGCTATTTAATTCCTCTTCTACTGTAGGGAGTAGTTGCATGTATCGCTTATCCATGGTGTCCTCGTCAAGTTGTCTAATACCCCGAATACCCAGTCTTTTAGTCAAGATCTGATACTTTTGATCTTGACTTCTGTGTCTTCTTGCTTCCCCAATTTCCTGCGTCCATCAATATTTCGGTTGTCTCTCATTACTATTCATCGTTCTAAGTATAAACGTTTTATCACATATTCTTTCTACAAAGCATTCCGGGGTTGAACCTTCACGGAGATAGTTGGTTTTAGCTGCCCGAGAATTGGCATAACCTCTGCTTCGTTGAACGGTTCATCCTATTTTTTGTTTTTTTTTTCGCTATTTAATTCCTCTTCTACTGTAGGCAGTAATTGCTTGTATTGCTTATCTCTGGTGTCCTCGTCAAGTTGTCTGGTACCCCGAATACCCAGTCTTTAAGTTAAGATCTGATACTTTTGATCTTGACTTCTTTGTCTTCTTGCTTCCCCAATTTCCTGCGTCCACCAATATTTCGGTTGTCTTTCATTACTATTCATCGGTCTACGTATAAACGTTTTATCACATATTCTTTCTACAAAGCATTACGGGGTTGAACCTTCACAGAGATAGTTGGTTTTAGCTGCCCGAGAATTGGCATAAACTCTGCTTTGTTGAACGGTTCATCCTTTTTTTTTGCTTTTTTCGCTATTTAATTCCTCTTCTACTGTTGGGAGTAGTTGCATGTATCGCTTATCCATGGTGTCCTCGTCAAGTTGTCTAATACCCCGAATACCCAGTCTTTTAGTCAAGATCTGATACTTTTGATCTTGACTTCTGTGTCTTCTTGCTTCCCCAATTTCCTGCGTCCATCAATATTTCGGTTGTCTCTCATTACTATTCATCGTTCTAAGTATAAACGTTTTATCACATATTCTTTCTACAAAGCATTCCGGGGTTGAACCTTCACGGAGATAGTTGGTTTTAGCTGCCCGAGAATTGGCATAACCTCTGCTTCGTTGAACGGTTCATCCTTTTTTTTTTGCTTTTTTCGCTATTTAATTCCTCTTCTACTGTAGGGAGAAGTTGCTCGTATTGCTTATCCATGGTGTCCTCGTCAAGTTGTCTAATACCCCGAATACCCAGTCTTTTAGTCAAGATCTGATACTTTTGATCTTGACTTCTGTGTCTTCTTGCTTCCCAATTTCCTACGTCCACCAATATTTCGGTTGTCTCTCATTACTATTCGTCGCTCTACGTATAAACGTTTTATCACATATTGTTTCTACAAGGCATTCCGGGGTTAAACCTTCACGGAGATAGTTCTTAATGTTCTTTTTCAGAAGACTCAACTCTTCAGCTGTGACCTTCCAGCGTCCTGACATTTCTCTCTTTGTAATCGACTGATTGGCTGTTTCCACTGAAAAAGACACAATGACTTGGCCACTTAGTGTCTCTGTGCCTTCCCTCACTTGCCAGCTTTTCATAGAGTTTGCGATCTTTTCGGTAACTATTGTATGGGAGGAATCTCTCGGCCCTCTGTATATCGTTACTCACGGCACATTTACTAATGTTAGTTTATTTTTTGCTGTTCACTCTCCAGCAATTGCCCTCTTCGGTTACGCCATCACATGTCAGTGCCATCCTAGTTCTGGGATTGAAGTCGCTGCAGATCACCGATAACCTTTACTCTCTTCTCGATTTCGAAATAGACCGACCACAAGATAAAACCATTCATGTTCACCCCGAGGAAGTCATCCCCCACCTCCAAACTCTTTGGTCTTATTGAATTTGGGAGAATCTGGATGAAGGCGTCTTCTTCGATCTTCTTACATTCAGTTCTTATCCAACGACTGCATTTATTACCCTATGTTTCGCTTCTGCCTCCAGGAGGTCGTGGGAGTCTCACTTTCGGTTGCAGTAGAGCTGCATTATCTTTACTTCCTTATCTTTTCCGGGCCTTTGCCTTCCTTATTTCCCCTTTCATTTCTTGTCTTTTCCTTTTTTCTTCTTGGTGACGATCCTAAAATTGGTTTCAGTCACCCCTTCTTATTGGGCGTACCATTCTTCTTGCTGTTTTTGGTATTCCTATCGTTTATACTTCCAACTCTGTCTTCTCTACTATTTTTCCAGTTGTCGATTCTTCTTCTTTATCCTTTCCCTGCTCTGGTCTCGCCTTTTCGCCATCGTCCTTTTCCCTCTTTCTCGTCTTTCGCCTCTACTCTCATCTAGTACTTGTTGTAACATTTTTCTATATAATGCGGATCTACCGTTTCTAGCTCGGTGACTTGTAACCTTGCACTTTTCTTCATTTTTACAGTTTTTCAACTGATGCCGTTCATCACCGCACTTATAGCATCACTTCCTTCTGTCAGTGCCATCGCAGTCCCCGACAATATGTAGGGGAGACCAACATAAGTTGCATCTCTTAAATTCCCTTCTCAATTCTATCTAACAGCAGGATCCTGATTTTACGTTCATTAATTAATTTTTTAACGTTTTCTTCGTTCGTTTTAATCGTTGGTGCTTGCATGCTCTTAGCATACGGTCATAAATCTCCAACTTTCAGGTTGTCTTTGCCTGTTGTACTTTGCCTGTTCTGTACGGTCTTTACCAGCTGATCTCTCGTTGTCGCTATCTCCATTCCCTTCACACTCTGGAATTTTTTTTATTCGTTCCAGAAGTCCCCTCGAGGAGCTCTCTGACTCCTTCAATCTTTTGGGGGAGTTCTGTTTCTCCACTCATTTTTTCTTTGATACTTTTTATGGCTTCCAAAAACTTTTCCCCTCTGTCTCCACCACCAGGCTCTTTACTCGTCTTCGCTCTTCTTGGTAGTTGTCGTGAAGATGTAGATGTCAATGTTCGTATCTTTAAATACAGTTTCTACCATCCTTCTCAGGTTATCCAACGAACACTCCCTTAGGTGATGTAGAGCTAAGCTAGTTTCTCTTTCAGATCTTCGCCTGAGAGTCAACCCAACCCAACACAACCCAATCCAACCTAACCCTGTGTATTTGAATTAAAGTAAAACTAATACTAGACCTACAACCCAGCTTTCGTCTTAAGATATGTAGGGTTAACCCCAAATGTTTCTAGATCTAGAATTAGATCTAATGATTCGGGTTTAGCCGTGTGTCTGAAGACCCTAGCTAAACCCAAAAGTTCCCACTTATAGGTCTAGTGTCAGTTCTAGTTTTACTTCAATTAAAATATATAAGATTGCTAAATCAGTTAGTAAAGTGCTGTATTTCAGAAACTATTCATTGTAGAGGCCTTCGTTGAAATAATGTCTTCAGAACCATCCTAAGATATTCGGCTTCAGGACTGGGTTGGACGAACGAAATTTTCATACAAAATTCAATGCCAAAAATAAAGATGAGAGGGGACACTAGCATGTCCTTGCAAAAATAGGCGCCTTCAGAAGTTGGTGTCCCAAGGCTATAGCCTTAGCTGAATAAAGTACCATTTATAGCATAAAAATGATTGTTGTTACTGGCAGAAGTTTAAATCTTGATAAAACTGATACATAATTGATGCTTTTTGAAAGCATAATAGTGGTTGCAAAAAACTATGTGGTGTTTACTAAAGGTTAAATACTGGTAGCAGAAGGCTACTCCTTGCATGCTGATGTCTAAATAAAGTTAAAATCGTAGACTACATTTTGTGTAACATTAAATATTACTGAAGGCTAAATTGTATTAGCAAAATACTATTTACTGCTTCAAGCGGGCTTTACACTAAGAATAAAATGCTAAATCCTCTAGAAACCTGAATAATACTTGCAAGTTAGAAGACGCACTATGCAAAAAACGGAATATTGATACTAAAAGACTACATATTGTTACCAAAAGACTATGTTTTGCTTACAGAACTAGAATCGAGCATGTAAAAACCTGAATAGTACTTGCAGATTAAAAGATGGTGTTTGCAAAAACTGAATATTGATGGTTGAAGACTATATTTTGCTGCTAAAATGATTATCGATCATGTAAAATTCTGAAAAGTACTTATAGAACAGAACACAATGTTGCAAAATACTGAATATTGCCGGCAGAAGACGAATTATTACTCACAGAACGATAGTCGAGCACTAGATCATGTAGAAACCTGAATAGTAGCTGCAGATTAGAAGACAGTGTTTGCAAAACACTAAATATTGATGGCAGAAGACTAAATATTGATGGCAGAAGACTAAATATTGATGGCAGGAGACTAAATATTGCTAGCAGAAGACTTAGTATTGTTCACAGAACGATAATTGAGCACTAAATCATGTAGAAACCTGAACAATGCTTATAGATTACAATACAATGTTACAAAATACTGAATATTGTTGGCAGAAGACTAATTATTGCGCACAGAACGATAATCGACCACTAGATCAGGTAGAAGCCTGAATAGTCTTTGCAGAAAATAATTTATTGGCTGCAAAAAATTAGATCCTGGTTTAATAAGATTATTTATTGCGTGCAGAAGTCTAAATAATAATAACCGAAATCTAGATCTTATGGAAAGCAAAATAATAGCTCAACCTAACAAAAACAAAGGACTCGATATACTCGAAATACAATCGCACATAACATGTAATACAATGAAATGCGTTGAATTGTGACGACATTACTTGACACGTGCGATTACCACATTGAAGAACTTTTATTGGAACAAAGGTATTATTCACCATTTAAGAAAAGATAATAGATCGGTTTACTGAAAGATTCTTATTACCCACACAAGACGATATATTATTAAACAAAGTCAAAAATCACTTTAGAGATCGTTATAATTCGCATCTAATAAAAATAATTACGATAAAGTTTTTTGTAATCACTAAACATTTCTAATTCAAAATTTTCAACTCCACCCTTCCCACTTTATCGTTAATTAAAAGAATGAGGTAATCGATTCTTGCACTTCGTTACTCTAACTTTGTGAAATTTTAATTTAAATCAAACGTGTTCTTAATGAGGGGCTAAATATGTCACTTAATTACGTTTGTCAGGTCTAATAAGCTAAGCGGAGTGAAGGGATTTCCTCCCAACGAGGAAGATGGTGATGGGGTGTGTTCCAAATTGGACGTCGTGCCTTTATTAAAATAAAGACAAACACGGTTTAAAAATTTTTTATGGATTACTAAAAAAAATTATTAATCGATTATTGGAAATTTTTATAAAAATAAACATTTCTGTTTAATCAAATATTGCCAAATAAATTTTAGTTTTAAATTTCAAGGTTTCAATGTTTTTTGATTTCATTATTACCTCAATTTATTTTTTATCTTGAACATTTTAAAATCGTTATCGCCTCCTTATCTAATCCGTATCGCGTCGTACTGGTGCACATTTTTTGTCACACGCTCGAGAACGCTATTATTTTGTAAACTATCAATTTATTGTTTAGATTCGAGTGAATTCCGTGTCGTCGACGCGCAATCCACTTGATGACAACACAATTATGTTAACACGCGAAAGAATTAGTGCGAGTTTTTGCCAAACAAATCTGTGATATCAAGAAAATTAATAACAATTCTAAAATGTCCACCAATAATTCTATTAATAGTTCGGTGAGTGTTTAATTTAACTATTTTTTGTTGTAATCTAGAATTATAATCAAGGTGATTTTGAGACAAAATCTTTTTGGGAACAAATAAACGATGAGTAATAATGTTTGTATTCCGAGATAATTTTTTTTCTAATTATAAATTAATTTAGATTAAAGACTTTTTTTGTTAATTTAGAGGAGAAGCATCAGATCGAAACCTCATAAGCATATCAGAATCACCGTCGTTGGGGATGGCACCACAGGGAAAACCTGTCTTCTAATCTGTTATAAAGATAAGAAATTTGAGCCTTATTATATTCCTACTGTGTAAGAATCTATTTAGAGATCGGTACATAAATAATTTTAATAACCTTTTAGTTTTGATTCATACTCAATGACCGTCCCGGTCGCAGATCACGAATACACGGTAGTTCTTTGTGATACAGCTGGGCAAGAAGAATACGACCGATTAAGACCTTTAGCGTACACGGAGGTAAATAGCCCAAGAAAATAATTAATTATAAAAAAAATTGAATCAAATAAATCTTTTAGACGGACGTATTCGTGGTTTGTTTCGCTGTAGACAATTTAGCCTCTTTAAAAAACGTTGAGAATAAATGGATCCCGGAAATAAGACATCACAAGCCACTCGCTAAGATTATTTTAACCTGTAAGTTAACAAATATCATCAAATTCTTATTTCAACATTTTGATTTGTTTAAGGTACAAAAATTGATTTAAGAACTGACGATAACATCCAAACCGCGGATGGCTTCGCCGTTTGTAAACGCAATAAGCTGGACGATTACGTTGAGTGTTCCTCGAAGTTAATGAGAAATGTTAATCAAGTTTTCGCAGTTGCCATCACATCATATTTGGAGCCTTATTATTCGTCAAAGAAACGAAAGTGCCTAATTTTGTAAAAGAAAAACGATTATTTTAATTTATTTTAAAATTAAAAACGATTACGTTTGTATCTAGTTGATATAAATAAATTGTAAGTACCGCGAAAGATATATGGCCGAGGTAAACATGTTTTCCACCCTATTCCAGACCCAATTACCCACTAGACGAATAGCCCAGATAACTTCCGGTTTTCCCGCGTCTCATACTTGAAGGTAACTTTTAGAGGAAATCTCCAACAACAATGATAAGAAAATGATAAAAATAAGTCACGTTATCCTGTTATTGCCACTAACAATTATGAAACTTTATTTGAAATGGTTCTTTTAAGATACTTTTTGATTTGTAATAAATTATCATTTGGTAAAGAGTTTATTAAAAAGAAACTTTTACTTCAATTCAAATATACAGGGTGCCAAATCAGTTTGCAAAATATTGTATTTCATTGTATTTCATTAAAAATTGTTTTCAAATGCACGGCTAAGTCCAACCCAACCCAAACTTGTATATTTAAATTGAAGTAACACTAACACTAAATCTAAAACTAGAATCATTCGGGTTTAGCCGTACATTTCTTAAGACGGAACCATTCGGGTTTAGCCGTCTTAAGAAATTCACCGAATGTTTCTAGTTCTAGATTTAGAGTTAGATGTTAACCTAAAACTTTCCACTTCTAGGTCTAGTGTTAGTTCTAATTTTACTTCAATTCAAATATAGAAGATTACTAAATCAGTTTGTTCATTGTAGAGGCCTTCGTTGAAATAATGCCTTCAGATGTAGGACTAAACCCATCCCAATCCTAAATATTTAAACCAGAGCCATCCTAAGATATTCGGTGCCTCAGGATTAAGGTTGGACGAACGAAATTTTCATACAAAATTCAATGGCAAAAAAAAGGTCCGGACCTTAGAGGAGACACCATGTCATTGCAAAAATAAGCGCCCAAGGCTATAGCCCTGTTAGTCCTTAGATTTAGGACGGCGCTAAATAGACTATTTATAGTTTAAAAATGTTTCTTGTTATTTGCAGAAGATTAAATCTTGATAACTGATAAATAATTGGTGCGTTTTGAAAGCAAAATAGTGGTTATAAAAGACCAAGTGGTGTTCACTAAAGGTTAAATACTGGTGGCAGAAGGCTATCCCTTGCAAGCTGATGCCTAAATACTGATAATCGAAGACTAAATCTTGTGTAACATTAAATAATACTGAAGGCTAAATTGTATTAGCAAAATACTATTTATTGCTTGAAATGGGCTTTACACTAAGAATAAGATGCTAGATCCTATAGAAACCTGAATAGTACTTGCAAGTTAGAAGAAGCAATATACAAAATACTGAATATTGATGGCAGAAGATTAAATATTGTTATCAGAAGACTATGTTTTGCTTACACAACTATAATCTAGCACAAAAGCATGTAGAAACCTGATTAGTACTTGCAAATTAAAAGACAGTGTTAGCAAAACACTGAATATTGATAGCAAAAAACTATGTTTTGCTGGTAAAATGATAATCGACCACTAAATCATGTAAAAATCTGGAGAGTGCTTATAGAACAGAACACAATGTTGCAAAATACAGAATATTGCTGGCAGAAGACTAATTATTGCTCATAGAACAATAATCTGAATACTAAATGAACCTGAATACTACTTACAGGTTAGAGGACAATATTTGCAAAACTCTAAATATTTATGGCAGAAGGCTAGCAGAAGACTTAGTATTGCTCACAGAATGATAATTGAGCACTAAATCATATAAAAACCTGAACAATGCTTATGGATTACAACATAATGTTGCAAAATACTGAATATTGCTGAAAAAAGACTTTCCACTTTTAGGTCTAGTGTTAGTTCTAGATTTACTTCAATTCAAATATATAAGGTCTCCAAAACAGTTACTCCATTTCAGAAACTTTCGATTATATGTCCTACTACAATTATTAAATTTAAAAAGAATAAGTATAATTGAGCCAAAACCAGGATACGTTTTAGAACTCTCAAACTATTTATTTTCAGTGATTATGGATTTTATGAAGTGATTTTCTCTGAAGTTGAACTTATTACGTCATTTTAAAACTTTTGAGCATTTAATTCATTTAAAAAAGCAAAAATTAATGTTCATTCAGCTAACGTTTTCAAATTATTATGATTAACATTTTTATTTAAAAAAATGTCTAAATAAAGTCCCTAGATTATTATAATACCGCGGTTTGTCGCCATTTTGGTCAATAAAGGGTTATTTAATGAAACAACACAAAAGATCGATCAATAAAATTCTCTAAATTTAGATTATTAACCAAATATTATTGTATACATATATACAGATGAATAAAGACTTCGTCCTGCATCTAAAAGACTTGATTTGCTACCAGAAGACAGTATACAGCCTATAGATGACTTAAATCTGTTTCTAGAAAAGTTGATATTGCTTCTAGAAGACTTTCAATGATTCCAGAAGACTGATACTGCTTTTAGAAAACTTAAAATGTTTGCAGACGACTTAAAATGCTACATCTAAAAAAACTTGATTTGCTGCTAGAAGACTGAGTACTGCGTCTAGATTATTTGATACATCTCTACAAACTTCTCTAGAAAACTTGTTATTGGTTCCAGAAGACATGAAATGTTTCCAGACGAATTACATTGTTTCCAGATGACTTACAATGTTTTCAGAAGACTTGCAAAGCTTAGATGGCTTGACATTGAATCTAGAAGACTTAAAATGCTTTCAAACGACTTGCAATACTTACAGAAATTGTCATGGTTGTATCAGACGACTTGAAGTGCTTTATATTGCATATAAAAGGCTTTATTTGCTGCCAGAAGACTGAGTACTGCCTCTAGATGATTTGATACAGTCCCTAGAAAACTGGATGTTGCTTCCAGAGGACTTGAAATGTTTCCAAAATACTTACATTGCTTCCAGATGGTTTACAATGCTTCCAAAAGACTTGCAATGCTTCCAAATGACTTGGCATTGCATCTAGAAGACTTAATATACTTTCAAACGACTTCCAATTCTTTTAGAAATTTTCATGGTACTGTTAGATGCGTTGAAATGCTTTATATTGCAACTAAAAGGCATTATTTGATGCCAGAAGACTGAGTACTATCTCTAGATGATTTCATACTGATTTTTCAGTATCAGTTCATACTGATACTGTTTTTAGAATAGTTAAAGTGTTTCCAAACGACTTAGAATGCTTCCAGAAGACTTGATGTTACTGTTAGAAGACTTAAGGTGCATCCAGAAGACTTGATGTTTTATCTAGAAGAATTAATTTGCTGACAGACGACTGAATACTTTCGAAGAAAAAATCGCTAAAGAACTCCGAGATTTTCGTTGCTGAGGTCGTAACTAAGACCTAACTAGATGATTTGATACTGTTTCTAGAAAACTTGATAGATATTGCGTCCAGAAGACTTGTAATGCTTTAAGATTACTTGACATTGCATTTAGAAGACTTGAAATGCTTTCAGACGACTTATAATGCTTCTAGAAGACTTGAAATACTTCCAGACCACATTTAATACTTTCAGAAAACTTGATGTTACAGTTAGAAGACTTAAAGTGCTTCCTGAAGACTTGTTATTGCATCTATAAGACTTAATATTCCATCTAGAAGACTTGGTTTGCTGCCAAGATACTGGATACTGCCTCTAGGTGATTTGATACTGTTTCTAGAAAACTTGATATTGTTTCCAGAAAACTTGAAATGTTTCAATGCAACTTAAAATGCTGCCGGAGGATTTACACTGCTTTCAGAAGACCTATAATGCTTCCAGATAACTTGACATTGCATCTAGAAGACTTGAAATGTTTCCAAATGACTTAAAATTATTTCTACAAGACTCGGTACTACTTCTGGTTTTGATTGCTTCCAAAAGAATCGAAGATTTACTACTGCCCCTATAAGACTTACCACTGCTTCTATAACATATGAAATATGCTTCCAAAAGATTTGATACTGCTTCTGAAAGACTTGATATTGCTTCCAAAAGACTTGAAAAGTATTCAAATAACATGATGCTGGTTGTAGAAGATTTAAAATGGTTGCAAAAGTCTCGACATTGCCAGAAAACTTGATACTCATTCTAGAATATTTTAATTGCTTCCAAAAGATCTGAAATGCACTATAAGACATGAAATTTTTCCAAAAGACTAATTTATTTAATAGCAAGCGTATTTTCATTGCGAATCAACAGGCAGTAAAGAAATCGTTTCGAATATTTTATTTTTTTCTTAATTGTGAGACTTCTTAATGCTCCCAGACTTGTCTTTAGAAAACCTGACATTGCTGCCAGAAGACATGCAATGTTTCCAGAAAACTGATACTGTTTCTAGAATAAATACTTAAAGTGTTTCAAAACGACTTAGAATTCTTGCAGAAGACTTGATGTTATTGTTAGAGGACTTAAGGTGCCTCCAGAAGACTTGATATTTTATCTAGAAGACTTAATTTGCTGTCAGGAGATTGAATACTTTCGAAGAAAAAATTGCTAAAGAACTCCGAGATTTTCGTTGCTGAGGTTCTAACTAAGACCTGACTAGATGAGTTGATACTGTTTCTATAAAAATTTGATAGATATTACTTCCACAAGACTTGCAATGCTTTAAGATGACTTGACATTGCATTTAGAAGAATTGAAATGTTTTCAGACGACTTACAAGGCTTCTAGAAGACTTGAAATACTTCCAGACCACATTTAATACTTTCAGAAAACTTGATGTTACAATTAGAAGACTTAAAGTGCTTCCAGAAGACTTGATATTGCATCTAGAAGACTTAATATTCCATCTAGAAAACTTAATATTCCATCTAGAAGACTTGGTTTGCTGCCAAGATACTGGATACTGCCTCTAGATGATTTGATACTGTTTCTAGAAAACTTGATATTGTTTCCAGAAAACTTGAAATGTTTCCATGCAACTTAAAATGCTGCCGGAGGATTTACACTGCTTTCAGAAGACCTACAATGCTTCCAGATAACTTGACATTGCATCCAGAAGACTTGAAATGCTTCCAAATGACTTAAAACTGTTTCTACAAGACTCGGTACTACTTCTAGATGTTTTAGATTGCTTCCAAAAGAATCGAAGATTTACTACTGCCCTTGTAAGACTTACCACTGCTTCTATAACATATGAAATGCTTCCAAAAGATTTGATACTGCTTCTTAAAGGCTTGATATTGCTTCCAAAAGACTTGAAAAGTTTTCAAATAACATGATGCTGGTTGTAGAAGATTTAAAATGGTTGCAAAAGTCTCGACATTACCAGAAAACTTGATACTGATTCTAGAATATTTTAATTGCTTCCAAAAAATCTGAAATGCTCTACAAGACTTGAAATTCTTCCAAAAGACTAACTTATTTAGTAGCAAGCGTATTTTCATTGCGAATCAACAGGCAGTAGAGAAATCGTTTCGGATATTTTATATTTTTCTTAATTGTGAGACTTCTTAATGCTCCCAGACTTGTCTTTAGAAAACCTGACATTGCTGCCAGAAGACATGCAATGTTTCCAGAAAACTGATACTGTTTCTAGAACACTTAAAGTGTTTCAAAACGAATTAGAATTCTTGCAGAAGACTTGATGTTATTGTTAGAGGACTTAAGGTGCCTCCAGAAGATATGATATTTTATCTAGAAGACTTAATTTTCTGCCAGGAGACTGAATACTTTCGAAGAAAAAATCGCTAAAGAGCTCCGAGATTTTCGTTGCTGAGGTCCTAACTAAGACCTAACTAGATGAGTTGATACTATTTCTACAAAAATTTAATAGATATTACTTCCAGAAGACTTGCAATGTTTTAAGATGACTTGACATTGCATTTAGAAGAATTGAAATGCTTCCAGACCACATACCACATTTAATACTTTCAGAAAACTTGATGTTACAGTTAGAAGACTTAAAGTGCTTCCAGAAGACTTGATATTTCATCTAGAAGACTTGATTTGCTGCCAGAAGACTGAATACTGCCTCTAGATGAATTGATACTATTTCTAGAAAACTTGATATTGTTTCCAGAAAACTTGAAATGTTTCCATGCAACTTAAAATGCTGCCGGAGGATTTACACTGCTTTCAGAAGACCTACAATGCTTCCAGATAACTTGACATTGCATCTAGAAGACTTGAAATGCTTCCAAATGACTTGAAACTGTTTCTACAAGACTCGGTACTACTTCTAGATGTTTTAGATTGCTTCCAAAAAATTCGAAGATTTACTACTGCCCCTGTAAGACTTACCACTGCTTCTATAACATATGAAATGCTTCCAAAAGGTTTGATATTGCTTTCAAAACTTGAAAAAAAGACTTGAAAAGTTTCCAAATGTGCTGCTTCTAGAAGATTTAAAATGCTTGTAAAAGTCTCGACATTGCCAAAAAACTTGATACTGATTTTAGAATATTTTAATTGCTTCAAAAAAATTTGAAATGATATTTTATTATTTTCTTAATTGAGAGACTTATTAATGCTCCCAGACTTATCATTTCTTTCATGAAACCCTGCAATGAATAAAGGGATGATATACAAGTATCTCAAAATTGAGATACCACTCCTAAGTTGACATTCTTAAATAGGAGCATTTTATGAGAAACTTCGATTATTTTTTCTAACATTTTTCTCAATACTTTTAGATAAAATATTAATCATTATTATTAATACATTTCAATCGAAGAAAATAATCAGAGTACCAAAATAAGATACTCTAATACAGGAAGTGACATTACCAACATATGAAGAGTAATCGTAAAAATACAGAGCTTTTTTTTTCAATGAAGATTAGCTGAGATATGGGTTTTTAAAGAGCATGGTGAAATTTATCAAAAAACACTTAAAATCAAAGTATCAAAATATCAAAGTCAACATATTTTTTTACGTATAATTAAAAGGGATAATAAAAACCATAAAATATCATTTAAAATAATAAAGTTGTGTACTTCGTGTAGCGATAATCGTTCAAAACATATTAAGTCAGTTTTGATATTTAGCCCCTACGATTACATTTCTTACTAAAAATTTAATTTAAGATTTAACTAACCCAAAATTTCTATTAAAATACGTGTTTGGACTCCCAAACCATTCATTATAGTGATTAAGGACTTTAAGAAGTGATTTTTCGCCAAAATTTAATTAGAAAAGAGAACACAAGCTGTTACGATTTAAAATCATTCTATAGAAGAGATTAAAAAACGAATTTTTTGAACAAATAAAAAGTTAATTGACTCAAATTTTTATGATTTAATAATTCTTTTTCTTCAAAATAGCTACTCACCCAATCTAGTGATTATGATCCAGAAATTGAGTCAGTTTTGTCGTTTCAAACTTACGACTACATTTTTTGGAAAATTATTAAATTTTGAAAGAAATTATTTTAATTAGAATAAAATCACCATCAAGTTGCGCTTTTGGACACCCAAACCATCTATTTGTAATGATTATGGACTCTAAAAACTGCGAAATTGAAGAAGAAACGGTCTCCCCATCTAGTAACAAACATACGTATTAAATAAGTTTTGAAATTTAAACTTTACGATTAGATTTCTTGCTAAAATTTTTCAATTTTGCAACTAAAATTGAGGCAAAATCCCCATCAAGATATCCCATCTAGTGACAACCACCCATATTAAATTCGTTTCAACATTTAAACCAACAATAAAAGATTCATTCAGTAAAAAATTTCTAAACTAAAAATATTCCAATACTATTTTTAAAGAGTATAAAAACAAATTAATTTTCTTACCTGCAACATGAACTGGTAACGTCTTGAATTTCGTTGAAGCCGGAAGGACCAATTGCGAACATGACACTTGAATTCCGTGGTTTAGAACGTGAACGAGCAAAGAACACGCGACTATAACCCAACCCCACCCTCCTTCCGGATAATAATGTCTTCGTAATGTTGTTACTTTTCGCGCGTCCAACGGCAACTCCGGAAGCATACAATCGGTGTGTTCCATACAAGGAGGTCCTTTTTGTTTGTTGGATTTATTGCAAGGACAAACATGTAAAGCTTGCGAATCACCGTGAATCGGACATTTCGGTTTATTCGAATGAGTTTCGGAGTAAATTAAATCCCAATTATCAAATTTAGCGCTTTCTTGTCTCGAAATCCCGTTTCTTTCCGATTTATTGATAATAATTTCTTTGGAATTGTTCTCTTCGGCGGATGATAAAGCTAAAACGTGAAATGTTTCGTAAATTTTCTCCGAATCCGTTTGAATGTCCACATCCGTCTCGAATTCTTGTTCGAGAATGGTCGAAACCGTATCGGTCCTTATCGTTTTACATCTTCTTTCGTTCGACTTTGTTAGTATCTCGAAATTCTCTTTGGACAATTTTAAAATTAACCCACTCTCGTTTTTAACGTCAATTTTCGCGTCTTCCTCGAGTTTCTCCATGAAAGTGCTGTAAGATTTTCCATTAGAATCGACTCGCAATTGAACAACCGCTACGGTGTTAACCGGCCATGATTTGCTATGACTCAAAGCGAACTCCATCTCTTAAAATTCCCTTAAAAAAAAAATTAAAAAATTATTATTATTATTACCGAAAAATAAAAAGTATTTCTTAAGATCGCAATAATAAAATTGAACGAGCGTTCGAATTTAAATCGAAATTCAATTCGGAAAGTTGATTGGAATTGAAAATCTCTACGAATGGAGTATTCAAAGTCGTATTTTTCATGTTTTTTAAAATAAATCGAAAGTCATTTTGAATTGAAAGTCGATTTAAATCGGCGTCAAGTTGTTTACCGTTCTCTCGTTTCTAAAGTCGTTTTTAAGGAATTTTCAAACTATAAATATATACTATATACTTAAAGTGGTTATGTAAATGTTTCGTAGGGTTGGGTTTATAAAGTTTGCAAGTTTGAGACTTTAATACCAATTTTATGTTAAAGGATTAAACTTGCTTTAAAATGATTTTTATTTCATAATGATATCCCAATACGTTCGTGAGATACGATTTTTTAAAGTTAATAATTACAGTGTGTTTGAAGCATTTTTAAAACTGTGTGATATGTTTAAACAGTTCAAAAGGTGATTTAAAACATGGGGTGTTTTTTAAAAGAATACTTTTGTTTCAAAATTAACAGGAAAATAGAACATTTCCTTTATGTATGTTTATCGCCAAATCTACATTATAACTAAAACTTAATATTTTGCTGCTTTATCAATCCCTAATCTATTGCTTAAAGTATGGTATTAAGCCCTAGGAAGTAAAAGTCGTTTAATATTGGTAGATGATGCTACTATAGCGGATGTAGCTATTAAAATAATGTTAATATAATAGCATCCAAAGAAATAAAAAAAGATCAATCTGCCAGTCAAGATTTTACATTTTGTCTAATAGTATTTAATATTTTCGAAGGAAATTCAAACGGTTTATCAACAATATCGTGTTTTTTGCAATGAAAATGTTTTCTGCCAGAAGTTTTAAAAACAATATCAAATCTTCTGGAAGCAGAATCAAGTCTTTTGGAAGCATTTCAATTTTTCTAAAACCAGTATCAAGTCTTTCAGAGGCTATACACGCTTTTCTAGAAGAAGTGCCTTCTAGAAGCATTTTAAGTATTCCAAAAGCAATATCAAGTTTTCTGGAAGAACTTCAAGAAGCCGTATTAAATCTTTTAAAGCATTACAAGTATTCTGAACATTTCACGTCTTTTGGAAACAATATTAGATTCTTTAGAAACAGTATTAAATCTGCTATTGGCATATCAAATTTTCTGGAAGCAGTTTAAGTCTGTTGTGACTATTGCAAGTCATTACATGTCTTCAGGCATCTACATCAAATCTTCTAAAAGTATTTCATATCGCCTGAGAGCAAGATCAAGCCTTTTCAAATGCAGTATCAAGTCTTCTATAAGCATTTCAAGTCCAGGGACAGTAGTAAGTCGTTTGGAGGTAATATCAAGTCTTCTGAAAGTAGTACTAAGTCTTCAAAAACCAGTACGAAAATTTCTGGAAGCATTTCTAGTCTTCCAAAGGCAATATCAAGTTTTGTGGAAGCATTTCAAGTCTTCTGAAGCATTACAAGTATTCTGGACACATTTCAAATCTTTTGGAAGCAGTATCAGGTCCTCTAGAAGCAGTATTAAGTTATCTATGGACAGTATCAAGTCTGTATATGTATAGTATATGCTTCTAGATAATTCATTTCTACATATTCAATTGCACTATCTAATTGTTCCCGGTTAATATTTGCTCCTCAAAATCGACGTTTTAGTGTATTGATCAAGTAATGACCGTTCGTTAACGTCATTTCTAAAAGGTCTAAAACGTTTAAAACAATGAAAAAGCATGTATTTTGTTTAAAATGAAAAGGAAACATGTTTTTCCAACTTTGATTTTAATGGAATCACACAAAAATCATAAAAACAAATTAATCTTTATGTTTTGTATTTGTGCGATTAATAAAGCTGTATTTTTTTTATATATATATCACGGCTCTTCGGGATTCTAGCCCATAAGCCACTGTGTAAAATTACTGTCGTTTTGCATCATCGTTCACAAAAAAAACACACCAAATAACAACAGAATTATTGATATTGACATTTTCTCCAAATATTGTACATGTAAAAGAAATACTGGTAACTGTCGTACTGCTCATGGAAAAGGTTGCTACGCAAATTTTTCTGGGACAAGTACTGCAATGGAAGGATCCAGAGCAATTAATATTTTCGACCGATCCCAAGAAAGTTATAATGTCCGGTATATCGAATATTTGGGTGATGGTGACTAAGGCCTACCAAGCTGTATGTAATGACGAACCTTATGGTAATGATATACACATAAAAAAGGTGGAGTGCGTTGGCCATATCCAAAAAAGAATGGGGACCAAATTGAGAAAATCTAAAGAAAAAAATAAAAAGTTACCGAATGGAATTGCCTTAGGTGGCAAAAATGGTTTAACGTTATCCGCAATCAAACAACTGCAAAATTTCTATGGTTTGGCAATCAGAAGAAACACAGATTCTGTTGTGAATATGCAGACTGCTGTATGGGCTTTTTACTATCATGTGCTTTCAAGTGACGTAAAACCATCGCACGATCTCTGCCCAAAAAGTAAATCTACTTGGTGTAAGTATAATACAGCAAAGGTAAAACAAGGTTATCAACACCAAAAACATTTTCACTTACCTGAAAAGATTATGGACTTCATAAAACCAATATTGCCAGAGTTGCTAGAGAAATGCTTAAAGGGAAGGACGCAAAACGTCAATGAATTGTTGAATAATATAATTTGGTCATATATACCAAAAAAGATATTTGTCAAACTGCCTACATTGAAATTCGGTACATATGAAGCTGTTACGAGCTTCAATGATGGCCATATAAGCCAATGCAAATTATTCACTAGAATTGGATTAAAACCAGGGCAAAATTTCATCAAAGTAATGAAGAAAATGTTAGATGACAGACGCATAAAGGCTGCTGAAAAAGCGAATGAAGCGCTGGCAAAGAAAATCAGATAGCGTTTATGTTTACTAAAATGAAAACGTGAAGATTCATATGAAGAACAAGAAGGTGAAGATGTATCATATGCATCTGGAATGTACTGAATTTATTTAAAATGACTGAAAACATATGTGTCTGTAGCAAAAACGTTTTTGTTGTTTGACGAGAAACTAATTTTTTAGTATAAATGAGTGAATATTTCAGTTTGTATAACAGCTATGAATTTAAAATTTTGCAGACACATCATACTTGTAAATATGCGAAACTGGAACCTACAAGCCTTATCATACAGCCATTTTATATCAATAAAAAAATTAAAACCAACAAAAATATAACTAAAATATTTAAGTACCAGTAAAAAATTTATTACATAAAATCTAAAGCGAAAATTATAAATATTTTAGGTTCCACTAACATAAAAAAGCAAGGTCTTTCACATAAAAAAAATCAAGTTGATATCTTTCCTGGAACCGGAGGAAAAGGTACATAAGTTATGGTGGATTCATGCAACGTGTTTTAGCCTTAGTCGTAGTCATAATCATAAGAGTGAAAAGTTAAGGTAGTGCGTTATAGTAGTACTGTTCACGCAACATCTTATGAGTAAAACGGTTTTTGTCTTAGTCACAAGAGTTGCCCAACTTTTAACTTCTTAAAGCTAAAACCTTCGGTCGCAATTTAAGCTCGCTTTTCTCTTTCGTGCCTTTAATGGCAGTGTTTCGTTTTATTTTATAAATAAAGGTTGAGTTGATTAACTTTTTGATTTTACAATTATAACAATAATTTCAATCAGGGTTATTATATTTTTTAGAAAGTGTTTAGAAGCATTTTTAAAACTGTATGATATGGTTTAAACAGTTCAAAGGTGATTTAAAACATAGGGTGTCTTTTAAAAGAATACTTCTGTTTCAAAATTAGCAGGAAAATAGAACATTTCCTTTATGTATGTTTATCGCCAAACCTACATTATAAATAAACCTTAATATATGATTAAAAATTTAAGCAAAACTTAAAAAAAAAAATCGTTACCCGTTTCGGCTAGATGCATTATTTACTCAATTTAACTGTTGAAATATGCAAACTGTCTTTGCTGCTTTATCAATTCCTAATCTATTGCTTAAAGTATGGTATTAAGCCCTAGGAAGTAAAAGTCGCTTAATATTGGTAGATGATGCTACTATATCGGATGTAGCTATTAAAATAATGTTAATATAATAGCATCCAAAGAGATAAAAAAAAGATCAATCTGCCAGTCAAGATTTTGCATTTTGTCTAATAGTATTTAATATTTTCGAAGGAAACTCAAACAGTTTATCAACAATATCGTGTTTTTTTGCAATGAAAACGTTTTCTGCCAGAAGTTTTAAAAACAATATCAAGTCTTTTGAAAGCAGTATCAAGTCTTTTGGAAGCATTTCAATTTTTCTAAAACCAGTATCAAGTCTTTCAGAGGCTATATACGCTTTTCTAGAAGAAGTGCCTTCTAGAAGCATTTTAAGTCTTCCAAAAGCAATATCAAGTTTTCTGGAAGAACTTCAAGAAGCAGTATTAAATCTTTTAAAGCATTACATTCTGAATACTTCACGTCTTTTGGAAGCAATATCAGATCTTTTAGAAACAGTATTAAATCCGCTATGAGCATATCAAATTTTCTGGAAGCAGTTTAAGTCTTTTGTGACTATTGCAGGAAATTACATTTCAAATTACAGCGTTTTCAAATGCAGTATCAAGTCTTCTAGAAGCATTTCAACTCGTCCAGGATCAGTAGTAAGTCGTTTGGAGGTAATATCAAGTCTTGAAAGTAGTACAGGTAGCCCTCCTCTAACACGGTATCTTATAACACGGTTTCGCTATAACACGATTCGTAAATTGCGGGAAACCTCCTACAACACGGTATCCTACAACACGTTTTCGCTATAACGCGATGAGAAAACTGCAAATCCTTTGTATATACAACACTGTATGTACTTATACAGACCGGGTAAAGTGCCCGACGCGGCTCTGCGAGCCACGTGCACGATGTCACTTCCAAATTGCTGGAAGAGCAAGACGGTTGTTCCTCTTATCGGGCCCTATGTCCCCCGTAGGACATTGGGGTACGCCCAGTTAGGGTGGGAACACACGATTGCTGCTTAATAATTAGGCAACACCTACGATAGTTCTGGTTTAAAATGCGTGTGTTTTTTCCTCGAAGAGTCAGTCAGTCAGTTTTCCGTGTGGTTTTCGTACGTTCTTTACTTTCATCTCCGTGGCCTGAAAACAAAAGTGTCTCACGCTGCTACTCGGTAGTCTACGTCGCGCCACGGTGTGTTAAAGAACAATTTTTTTATCTTTAAGACATTAAGCTTCAGCCCCAAGCAATGTCAGGTAAAGATAAAACAACGTTCAAGAGAAAATTCATTTCTTTGGAAGTAAAGATTCAAATCTTGGATCGTCTATCGAAAGGAGAAAAAGCATCCCACATTGGGAAAAACCTTAATTTGAACGAAGCAACAATTAGAACAATCAAGAAAAATGAAAAAGAAATCAGAAGTGCAGTTGCCGCAGGATCTTCGACATCCGCAAAACGTTCAGCCCGCCCCAGACCAGCGATAATTGAGAAAATGGAAAAGGCCCTCAGCATTTGGATTGACGATTGCTGTCAAAAAAAAATTCCATTAGATGGCAATATTATAAAACAAAAAGGATTAAAAATTTACAACCATCTCAAACAACAAGGAGAATCCTCTGTCAATCCAGATTTTGTGGCGAGTAAAGGTTGGTTCGAGAAATTCAAAAAGCGTTTTGCGATTCATAGCATAAGAATCCAAGGAGGTCTGCGTCGGCTGATCATGAAGCTGCTAGGACGTATCCAGAAAAAATTCAAAACATTATAGCCGAGCAAGGATATACAGCAGATCAAGTTTTCAATGCCGACGAAACTGGGCTTTGGTGGAAAAAAATGCCCAGTAAAACTTTCATATCGAAGACAGAAAAAACTGCACCCGGATTTAAGGTGTCCAAAGATCGTTTAACGCTCCTTTTGTGCAGTAATGCATCGGGGGACTTCATGACAAAACCGATGCTAGTGTACAGATC
Organism: Onthophagus sagittarius; assembly: GCA_036711965.1. Classification (NCBI taxonomy): domain Eukaryota; kingdom Metazoa; phylum Arthropoda; class Insecta; order Coleoptera; family Scarabaeidae; genus Onthophagus; species Onthophagus sagittarius. The sequence continues at coordinate 14,129,860 of JASERS010000010.1, read as the reverse complement.
TTTGAATCCTCGTGCACTAAAAAACGTGAATAAAAACACCTTGCCGGTATACTGGACAGCAAATTCGAGAGCTTGGGTAACAGGACATTTATTTAGAGATTGGTTTTTGAATTGTTTTGTGCCAAGCGTTGAGCGGTATTTAAAGCGAAAAAATTTGAGCTGCAAGGCGCTGTTGCTATTAGATAATGCTCCATGCCACCCACAAGATTTAACACATCCCAACATCAAAATAATGTTCTTACCACCGAACACTACTTCGTTGCTCCAACCACTGGATCAAGGTATTATTTACACCTTTAAAACATATTACATAAGAAGATCGTTACAGTGGATTTTAGACGCAACCGATTCGCAATCAATTAGCGTAATGGAAGCATGGAAGAATCAAGCGTAATCAAGCACTGCATCGATATCATATCTTTGTCACTGAATGAAATAAAAACATCAACATTAAATGCGTGTTGGAAGAAGATATGGCCCTCATTAGAAAATGAAATTGGTGCGATATTAGAAGTCGCTAAATCAATCGGAGGCGAAGGTTTTGTGGATATGGCTTCCAAAGACATTGAAGATTTATTAGTGGAAGAAGAAGTTGACGAAGCGGAATTAATCGAAATGGCATCCCTAGATGCAAATCAAATCGATTTTGAGGACGCTAGCTCTGACGAAGATTGTGCAGTCAAGAATTTAACATTAAAAAAATTACAAGAAGGCCTATGCTTAGCGGAAAATCTGGAATCATTTTTCTTGAATGAAGACCCTTCGACGGAAAGAAGTCGAAAATTCAAAAGGGAGCTGCAAAACTGTTTAGCTCCATACCGGGAAATTTACAATGATCTAATAAGAACCAGCAAGCAAAGTTCCATTACAGATTTTTTTAAGAGGGGAAAACATACAAAAACTTTAAATAACGAAAAAAGTTCAGAAAGTGAAGGCGATGTCGTTCCACCGAAAAAACGTTCTCGGTTGATTATACCGAGCAGTGACGACGAGTAAATTCATTAAATTATGGTTGCGTTAGATTAAAATATTTTTTTTATACTTTGTGTTGTACATACATTTATATTTTTAATAAAAATTACGTTGTTTATGTCGAATTAAGAAAAATATTTGTTTTTAATAAGTTTTTGGAACGTAACCCCCCTTTTTGCACTAGCTCTGGGTCTCATGCAACACGGTTTCACACAACACGGCATTTTCTAGGAACCTAACTACCGTGCTATAGGAGGGTTGCCTGTACTAAGTCTTCGAAAACCAATATGAAAATTTCTGGAAGCATTTGTAGTCTTCTAAAGGCAATATAAAGTTTTGAGGAAGCATTTCAAGTCTTCTGAAGCATTACAAGTATTCTGGACATATTTCAAATCTTTTGGAAGCAGTATCAGGTCTTCTAGAAGCAGTATTAAGTTTTCTATGGACAGTATCAAGTCTTTTGAAAGCATTGTCACAAAGCCTATGCTTCTAGATAATTCATTTCTACATATTCAATTGCACTATCTAATTGTTCCCGATTAATATTTGCTCCTCAAAATCGACGTTTTAGTATATTGATCAAGTAATGACCGTTTGTTAACGTCATTTCTAAACGGTCTAAAAAGAAAACATGTTTTTCCAGCTTTGATTTTAATGGAATCAAACCCAGATCAAATTGATTCAAAATTAATGGAATTGGTACAAGAGTACCAATATCTTTATGATACAGAACACAAAGATCATAAAAATAAATCAATTATGTTTCTTTATGTTTTGTATTTGTGCGATTAATAAAGCTGTATTCAAGTTAGGAATTACAATTCCGAAGCAAATACACAATCTCGGGATTACATTTTATGAAGCCGGGATCCCGGGATTGATTTCGAGATTGGTTTATTTGTTTTCAAGTGTTTCTTTAAAAGACTTCGGTTTCTCCCGGTCAACTTTCTTCTCTAGAAAGACTGCGAAATATCGCATTTCTTCTTCATGGTCGACTTTGTCATTTTTACCTTCATTTCCTCTAAATCTTTCTATTATATTTTAATTCTTTCATCTATACGTTTCTTGTACCCTTATTTTTGTTAGTTTTATCGAGAAAAGGGTTGTCGTTACCGGAATTTTAAAAAGGCTGAACGAAGACGAATACAGTCTTACGCTGTTAAATCATCGAAATCAAACAATCTTCAAAGGTCTTTTCTAAAGGAGCATAACTTTTTTTAAATTTTTTGCAGCATGCATTCTAAAGCAATATCTGCTTTATTATGATTCATGTCTTGATGACAAATACCTTCAACAGTCACTTTGACCCGATCTAAAAGTCAAACCAACTTCTTATAATTTGAAACTCACTGTCATTAATGTATATAATACAGTATAACTGATTAAAAGGCTATTTCATCTTCTTTTGCAGTCAAGTTGAAGTTTCAGTTTTTTTCCATGTTCTTCTTTTACAAATCTTTGAAGATCTTTGTTTTTTGTTAGAGATTTTCGGTACTTTTTGACCAACATTGATCAACGACAAATCCCAGATTCATAAAAATTGGTTATTATGGGAACAATTCCGGGATCCAGGGATCCCGAACAATTTTCTTTTTATTCATATTAAATAATGTTAGAAACAAAATGTTTCTAACACATTTGAAATCTGTTTCACTCCAGATTTCTTTTTGTATTACACGACTGTATATATGTTCAAATTTTGCTTTAATGTGCTATGCTTAAATATTGCACGAACCAATACATTTCCTTACAGCTAAAGCTAACACAAACCACCATTACTAAACTAGATCTACAACCCAACGTCTTAAGAGACGACCGGCTAATGGTGGGTTCATGCAACATGTTTTAGTTTTAGTCGTAGTCATAGTCTTAACCGTTAGCATTAGCTTTAGTTGTAAGAAAAGATATTGGTTCATGCAATATTTAAGCAGTGGACATTAAAGCGAAATGGACATAGTCGTGCCAAATTAGAAATAGAAAAAGGAAGCTGGAATGAAACCGTTTTATTTATTAGAAATATTTTGTTTCTAATATTATTTAATATGAATAAAAAAAATGTTGTCGCTGCTAGAGTAATGTGCTTGAATTAGGGATTACATTCTCGATATTCCTGGATCCCAGGATTGTTCATATAATGACCAATTTTTCCGAATCTGGGATTAATATGTCGTTGATCAATGATGGTCAGAAAGTTTTGAAAATCTTCAACAAAAAACAAAGTTTTCAAAAATATGTGAAAAAATATGTGGCTTCTGCAAACAGTCCAAAATATCCGATAATTTTAACGTGTTAATGTGATGTAAAGATATTTTATAAATTTTAACTTTTAAGTCTTAAATTAGTTCAATGTAGTAAAAAGTTGGTAAAAATATTGGAATTAATTATCCACATGTTTTGAACGATCACATAAAATATGGAAAATAACTTGATTTTTGTAACGTTCACACGTAGTCTTTGAAGATTCGCTGTAAAAAGCGAAACTAGTCTTAATTTAAACAATAAAATAAGTTAAAAGTACTGAATCATCATTTATATTTTTTCAAACTTAACATACTGGTAGAATAGATATTTCTAACTTTTCAACCTATAAAACTAGGAATTTTGGGTTTTTACTGCGCATCTTTTGAAAAAATGTTTGACGTTTCGTATGCTATGTTGCAGCTTTCTTCAGAAACAGGATCGACGCCATTTAGAACCAGTTTCGACTTGTTTTAAATCTAGTATTAGTTCTAGTGATAGTCTTAGTGTTAGTGCTAGTGTTGGTTCTAATTTTAGTTCAATTAACACCGATTGTGAAAGCCTTCGTACTTACATTATTAAAACTACTAAAATTATTTAAAGAAGAACATATTGATTATGATTTTAACGAAATTGACGTGTAGAAAGATCAAGATAAGTTATAAATGACGTTAACACTCGATCATTACTTGGCCAATATACATCGATTTTGAGAAGGAAATATTAATCGGGGCAATTAGATATTGCAATGGAGTATGTCGAAATGAATTATCCAGAAGCATAAACTGGGTGGGTTCAGAAGACTTGACATGCTCCCAAAAGACTTGATACTGTCCATAGAAAACTTAGTAGTGCTTTTCGAGCACCTGATACTGGTTTGAAAAGATTTGAAATGTTAACAGAATACCTGAAATACTTCCAGAAAACTTAATATTGCCTTTGGAAGACTAGAAATGCTTACTACAGCTTTCAGAAGATTTGATACTGCTTATAGACTTAATACTGCTTCAATTATTACTGCTTAATAATAGACTTAATACTGCTTGAAAAGGACCTGTTGCTCTATTGCTTCTAAAAGGCTTAAAATGTTCAGAATAACTATAATGCTTCAAAAGACTTAATACTGCTTCTATAAAACTTGAAGTGCTTCTAGAAGACTTGATATTGCTTCCAAAAACTTGAAATCTTAGCTTCTAGAAGGTTTAAACTTCTTCCAGAATCGATATTACCTCTGAATACTCTTAGAAGAATTGAATGCTTCCAAAAGACCTAATACTGCTTCCAGAAGACTTGATATTGTTTTTAAAACTTCTGGCAGAAAACATTTTCATCGCAAAAAACACGATATTGTTGATCAACTATTTGGGTTTGCATCGAAAATATTAAATACTATTGGACACAATGCAAAATCTTGACTGGCAGATTGATCTGAGCAATCTTCGCATTTGATTTTTTTTAATTCTTTGGATGCTATTACATTAACATTATTTTAATAGCTACATATGGTGTGGTAGCATCATATGCCAATATTAAGCGACATTTTCATCCTAAGACTTAATTATAATCTCCTTTAAGTAATAGATTAGGAATTGATAAAGCAGCAAAAATAGTCTTCAAATTGGAAGAGTTAAATGAAGTATGTAGTGCATCTAGCGGAAACGAGTAACGATTTTTGTTTAAATTTTGATTTAGTTTTTAATCACATATTAAGTTTTAGTTTTAATGTAGGTTTGACGGTAAACATATATAAAGGAAATTAGAATATGCTAATTTTTAAACAAAAATATTCTTTTAACAACACCCCATGTTTTAAAACACTTTTTGAACTGTTTAAAATAAATTTTGTTTAAAATATATCATACAGTTTTAAAAAGTCTAAAATAGTTTGTTTTAAACGTTGCATGAACCCACCATAAACCCTAATGTTTCTAGTTAGTGTTAGCTTTAGTGTTGGTATTAGCTCTAATTTAGCTGTTATTCAGTTTTAGATTATTGTATACTTGTATCAAACTAAAACTAGAACTAACACTAGACCTAGAACTGGAAAGTTTCGGTTTAGCCGTGCGTCTTCAGACGCACGGCTAAACCTGAATTTTTCCAGTTCTAGGTCTAGTGTTAGTTCTAGTTTTAATTCTTGTATGCCTCTGGATCGTTTTAAATTGTTCTGGAACTAAAAGTATGACTAATACTAGACCTACAACCTAGATTTAGAACTAACTCTAAATCTAGAACTAGAAACATTGGGGTTTAGCCGTCTTAAGTGACGTACGGCTAAATCTTAATGTTTCTAGTTCGAGGTTTAGTGTTAGCGTTAGTGTTAGTATTAGCTCTAATTTAGCTATTATTCAGTTTTAGATTATTGTGAACTTCAAGTACCTCTTAAAACTGGAGAGGACATAGAGAGGGAAACCATGAATCTTACTCGAGCTATACAAAAAGCAGCGTGGAACGCAACTACCCAAGGCGAGGTCAGAGCATCGTACCAGGACAGGATCCTTGTGATTATCAAGGACAAAATTGAAGAAAAGCGTCGACTACGGAAAAGGTGGCAGCGAACAAGAACGGAAAGGGATAAACAAATGTATAACAAAGCAATTATTATCTGCAACTGGTGATACTGAATACTCGCTTTGGAGAGCAGCTAATTATTTAAAAAAACCGCAACAACATATACCACCACTAAAGCTAAGCGCTGGAACATGGGCTAGAAATGACACAGAGAAAGCAAAAGCATTTGCTGATCATCTAGCTATGGTATTAACACCGTATCAAATACCGGAAACAATAGAAGATAAACAAGAAATAGAAAATGGCCTGGCGGAACCGTTTCAGATGGAATTTCCAATTAAACCGTTTATCTTCCTTAACTTCCTTAAAGAGGAAGTTTATCATGGTCATAACAAAGGAAATCAACCCGCATAAATCAACAGGATATGATGTTATTACTGGACAGGTACTTCAAAAGCTACCGAGAAAAGTGTTAGTATCAGTATTGCAGATCTTCAATGCTGTGTTAAGATTAAAATATTTTCCATGTCAATGGAAGGTGGCACAGGTAACCATGATACCAAAGGCGGGAAAGAAATCTGAGCTGTTATCCTCCTACAGACCAATTAGCCTTTTACCAGTACTTTCAAAAATACTGGAAAAACTAAGTGTTAAAAAGACTACGACCGGTGTTAGAAGAAAAGGAACTCATACCACACCATCAATTTGGCTTCAGAAAAGAACACGGAACTATCCAGCAGGTCCATAGAGTCGTAAAGCAGATTGAAGATGACTTGGAAAATAAACGTTATGGCAATGCGGTATTCTTGGACATCAGTGCAGCATTTGACAAGGTACGGCATACTGGAATAAAATACAAACTGAAAAAAACACTACCATACAATTTGTACGAACTATTAAGCTCGTACATAGATGATCGATTCGGCTTTGTCAAGTATGGCAACGAATATACAGATCTTTTCCCCATCAAATCAGGCGTACCACATCCGCCTGATTCCCTCTACACTGCAGATCTACCAACTACAAGTAAAACAAAAACTGCGACCTTTGCAGATGATACAGCAATAATAGCATCTCATGCAAACCCGAAAATAGCGGCCACATATGTACAGACGCATCTAAACAAAATCGACGGTTGGTTAAAAGAATGGAAATTGAAAGCGAACAATGATAAATCTGTTAACGTCATCTTTACAACAAGAAAAGAACATTCTCCTCCAGTTGAGCTGAATGGATGCCAAATCGTTCAATCAGACTCCGTGAAATATCTAGGTATACATTTAGATAAACGTCTTACGTGGCAGAAACATATATTTACTAAAAGAAAACAGCTGGGAATAAAACAGCGAGAAATGTATTGGCTGATAGGAAAAGATTCAAAACTAAGTATTGAGAATAAAAGATTGCTTTATAAAACTATTTTGAAACCAATATGGATGTATGGCATACAGTTATGGGGAATAGCAAGCAATTCAAATTTGGAAATACTGCAAAGATTTCAAAACAAGGTGTTACGAATAATAACTAATGCACCATGGTATGTCACTAATAGTATACTTGGAAATGATCTACAAATACCTACAGTAAAAATGGAAACTAAAAAATATTCTGTAAGGTACAAAGGGAAAATAACTAACCATTCCAACACGGTGGTGCGAGAGTTATATAATACCGAAAACGACGTGCAACGGCTGAAACGCTACAAACCCACAAGATTTAACTGAAGACATTATATAATAAAATAAAATAATAAAATAAATTGTAAATTAAATGACTAAAAAAAATAATACAGGCGGGAAAATTCTCATTGGAGAATTTCCTACATGAGACGGAATTGTAAATATGTATATATAAAAATAATGTAAAAAATATGTATAATAAAAAAAAAAGATTATTGTATTCTTGTATTGAACCAAAACTAGAACTAACTCTATAATTAAATAATATAATAATTAGTTATAATTATATAATAATTAATAATAAGAATAATTAGTTAATTTGTACATTTAGAGCATAAAACATCCGAAGCATAATTTATGCAGAGATAAATTTAAAAAATCAATAATAATTCTTTTCCCTTTTTTGTAACACGATCATATTTTATATAAAGTCAAATACCAAATAAATTTTCATTTTATTTCATGGTAATATCTCAATTACCTCTTAAGATGCGATTTTTTAATGCTAAATATTGATATAAATTGTAAATCGTTATAAAATTTCTTTTAAACTCCATTTTATTTTACGAGTTTTTTAATAAATATGTTATAAAGTTGAAAAACAAACCGGATAAAAATAATAAATGATATCCCATCGTTGTTGACGATAAATCGGTTGAGATCCGACTTTTAGTCGTTAGCGTGGCATTTTTGGAGTAAGATACCTCTCTTGGGTTCCGTTTTGGAGGTGGAATACTCTTTATTTATTTCAATGGGACGGTCGTAAAAATAGATTAATTTCTTATAAAAACAAAACGAATACCTTTTTTAAACTTACGTCCCCCAAAGCGAAATAATTTCAGAAACTAATCGAACTGATAGCAAGTGTATTGAATATCAACTATTGAAATGGAATGATAATAATAATAATATCCTGGGGAAATTTGGATTTCGAGTCTCACAAATTAACTTGAACACATCGGTACTTGTAAAACAATGACGTAGAACTTCGCCCCAGTTGCTTTGCATATCGATTCTAAACCATAAACTATTCCCCACCAGGAACCACAATGTGCATTATCTTAACGCGGAATTGTTGAAAGTAAATTCGGGTTTGATAATAAGATGGTGAAGTTATTACGTCACGTAGATGATATAAACGTTCCTTAAACACATTCATCTGTTAGGGTACCTGTAAAGTTATCATCCGGATAATAACTCAACCGGTGAAACGAACGTGACCCGCATACTCAAGGACGATTTTATCCCATCAAAACGATTGTTATTCCAAAGGGGGCGCACTTCACTGTATGCTTACTACCCCACTTTTAGTGTTATCTCTCTTTTTCAATCCGAAGTCTTTGTCTAAACTCTCAACACAATTTCTCTTTAAATACAACATACCGAGGTTTAAAAATTGTCACTTTTTTTCTTACCCTCTTCAAACATTTGTCTTCCTCACACACCATGACTTCATCTCTTTTTCATTTTCCTCTCCCTGCTCTTGCCCGAAAACTAGTAGATTACGAGGAAATGCTAATCAGTGTCAACGGTAAAGTGTGTTCTTGGTGGAGTCCAGCGTTCCAGGACCTTTGACCTGCTAGCGAACCAAATTATACGAGCGCTAGTTTAAACGGGATGACGTCGTCGGTTGAGGAGAAAGAGGAGGAGGTGGAAAAAGAGGGCGATCGCGTTGAGTTTTTATTGTACAGGGAAGAGTAAGAGGATGATGGGGATATTGGGGGACGGAAGCGGTAAAGTTTTGTTTTAATAAAAACGGACTGCACGTTATTTATCATTAAAAGGGATGGTTGGTGGTTGTGTTATCTCGTGGTAAAAAGTTGGATTGGAGCTTATGATGAATGTCGAGGTTGAAAATGTTAGTTATTTATTAATATATCTTCCCTACAATAAGAATAATGAGGGAGTTTTATGAGTTTAGTTTGTTTTAAAAGTGGCGGAGGAGCCGGTATTTTTTATAAACATTTTTTTCGTCCCCGTTCATAAATCGTGCTTTTCAACCCTACAAAAAATAATAACGAACGACTTTTATCCCCCCGCTACAAAATTTATAAGCTAGGTTTGCCACGATGACAAATAAATTGCAGCTGGTTCAAAACATTAAATCACAACCTGCTCAACAATTTGCATTTCCCCAAACTGTTTCGGAATCGATTCTCACCGTTTCCATTCATCGAACAGTGATTAATTAATCCGTTCCAAATGTCTTAAAATAACATCCCCATTTATTTTTCTTTCAGTATTCTTTACCCAAATAAAAATTGAATTCCGGAAGAAGTTTCGCAATTTCAATCGCGAATGGAATGATCTCGTCGTCGCTTCGTACAGAAGTAGTACTTTGCATGGAACCGAAAATAATTTGACCGGACTGGATGATTCGCGAACTTTGGCAGTAACTTTGGAATTCGATTCACCTACTTCTCGTTTCTTGGATAAATAAAGGGTTGGTAGTAAAAGGAAACTCCACAAAACGAACTTGAGCTCATTTTTAGTACGATGCGTACGTGTGAAAAGGATTGTGTGCGAATTTTATTTATAAAGAAAATAGTCAAATAGACAAAGAGATAAAAGTTTATATAAAAATGATTTTAAATAAAACTTGAAATGATTTTTAATGAATTTTAATCAGTATTTAATACTTTGAATGTCATTGAATTAAAATTAATACTAACACTAGTACTAATACTAGGACTAATACTAGATCTAAAACTAGAAACCTTCAGGATCTGCCCTGTGTCTTCAGACTTAAGAGAAATTCAGCTAAACCCAAATATTTTTCATTCTAGATTCAGCGTACGTCTGTTAAGACGGCTAAACCCTAATGTTTCTAGTTCTAAGTCTAGTTCTAGTTCTGAAGCTATGTTGGATTGGGATACCTTGGGTTCCGTCTTAAGTCAGCATCTTATTTCCAAAGATAGACGAAGTTACCTACGATAAGACCTCGTCAAACCCAGAGCAAAACATTCCCTTATTTACAAGAGATGAACTAGAGTTAGAAGCCGGCAAAATAAAGAAAAAGAAAACCCCTGGACTTGATGGTATCACACCCGAACTACTAAAGATCTTCGTAGAAAAGTACCCCGACGAAATTTTAAGCGAATACAATGACTGTCTTAAATCGGTTAAAGGATGTTTTCCCACCTTCTGGAAAAAAGCAAGACTGATTCTCATAGAAAAGCCAAAAAAGAAAAGTGACACAAAAATAACGTACCGACCAATTTGTCTTATCGACACTTTCGGGAAGTTATTGGAAGACTTAATACGGAGACGAGACTGCAAGAGGAGGCGGAAAATAAAAGACTAGTACATGAGAGGCAGTTCGGGTACAGAAAAGGCAAATCTACGATTGATGCCATAAGGAAAGTACAGGAAATTGTGGAGAGCATTAAGAAGAAGTCATTAACACATAGAGAATTATGTGCAATGGTGTTAGTAGATATAAAAAATGCCTTCAACTCGGCCCCTTGGAGAAAAGTGATAAGAGCACTGGAAGAGGGAAATGTCAGCCCGTACCTAATAGAAGAGAGATCTCTCCTAGGACCCCTTTTATGGAATCTGTTCTACGACGAAATACTGAGAATGAAGATGGAGCAGAGAGTAACTCTGATTGCTTTCGCTGACGATTTGGCAGTGGTGGATAGCGCAAAGGATGAAGGAGCACTGAAAGATAAAACAACATACTCACTCCAGAGGATAATCGGAAAGTTAGAGAAGATGGGTCTAAACATAAGACTGAAATGGTACTTCTACAAGAACGTCGTAAAGTGCAGAAGCTAAATATCGATCTGGATAGCTATACCACTATAAGCAGTTCGAGCGAAGACAAATATCTAGGAGTGGTCCTAGATAAAGATGTAAAGATGGTTAAACATGTAGTGGAAATTGCTAAAAAAGCTACCCAAATGTCAAATAGATTAATGCGGCTGATGCCTAACATAAGAGGTGCGAAAGAATATAAAAATATGCTGACTAGTGTTAACAGAAAATTAGCCATAGTCCATCGGCTTATAGAACAGTACCTTCAGAAGGCGTGGAAGTAATTGCAGGACTGCCACCTATCGATCTCTTAATAAAAGAAAGGAGCGACACATATAGAAGCGGTAGAGAAAGCAAAAGCGCAAATAGAGAATCATTAATGCAACTATTGCAAGAAAGATGGAACCGAAATGCTCCCAGATTTTACGAGATGGCTGAGTAGGAAATGGGGCGAGCCGCATCATTTCCTGATACAGTTCCTGACGGGTCACGGAATTTTTGGAACCTACTTGCACAGAATAAAAAAGGCGTGGAACATACGATCTTCGACTGCAAAACCTTCAATTTGTATAAAGAGAAGGGTGAGAAGAGATGTGGTGAGACCTTAAGCAAAGAGAACATAATTGTCCAAATACTGGAAAGCGAAGAAAAATGGTCGGTCATCAGAGAGATGATTACGGGAATAATAAAGAAGAAGAAAGAATACGAGATAGAAATGGAAAGAGTCCGGAAAAATCAGTGGAGTGATAGAGGAAGGAGAGAGGGAGGGGCAGCAGTCAGCCCCTCCTAGACGGGTATGCGATCAAAAAATTTTATTTCAAAAAGTAATTCCGATCTTTTGTTTCATGTGGTTCTTCTCTTCTTGGGTCGAGTCAGTAAGTCTGGGGGCAGGAGCAGAGTCCAAAACAAACTTGTTTGTTTTCACTCCGAAGACTACTTACACGCAGCCGAAAAAAGATTGGTGGCGAAAACGAAATGGTATGCGAAATGATGGAGCAATATAAAAAAGCCAAGACAGAGTTAAAAAGATCGATAGCCAACAGTAAGAAACAAAAATGGATAGATCTCTGTGAGGAGCTGGACGATGATGTCTGGGGGAAGGCTTATAAAATAATTACAAAAAAACTACGACTTAAGAACAGGTCATGCATCGACGATGAAGCCATAGCAGAACAGGTAAATAAGTTGTTTCCAAAACATGAGGAGGTCTTATGGAAGGCCGATGAGGAGTCACTGGGGTTATTTCCATTCACGGAAGAAGAACTGATATCAGCAACAGGCGAGTTAAGCAAAAATAAGGCTCCGGGACCAGATGGAATTACGACTGAGGTGCTAAAAGTCCTGGTAGAGAATCATAGAAGAGATTTCCTAGCAACATATAATTATTGTTTAAGTACGGGTGTCTTTCATACTGTATGGAAAAATGCAAGACTCTGCCTCATAGAAAAACCAAAAAAAACTGGGATTGGAGTGGAACTGCTGGACACAATGGGAAAATTACTAGAAAGCTTATTCAGGGACCGATTACAAACAGAAGTGGGTACTTTGGGACTGTTGCACGAAAATCAGTTTGGCTTTCGGAAAGGAAGCTCGACCGTTCAAGCAATAGAAAAGGTGCAGAAGGTAGTCGACAAGATCAAGGAAAAAGCTTGGGCGCATAGAGAAGTATGTGTAATGGTTTTGCTAGACATTGAAAATGCTTTCAACTCGGCTCCGTGGTTGCAAATCGTTAATACTCTGATAGAAGGAAACGTCTATCTGGTTAAGATGATAAAGGGATACTTATCAGAAAGATACATAACCGCATCAAACGGAAGACCATACAGGGTGACATGCGGGGTTCCGCAGGGTTCTCTTCTAGGCCCGCTTCTATGGAATCTTTTCTACAATATAATTTTACATACGAGGATGGAGGACGGAGCTGAACTAATAGCGTATGCTGACGATTTAGCATTGATAGTGAGGGCCAGGGATGCGAGACAACTTGAATACAGAGCGTCATACGCAGTGCAGCGGGTTACCACTGTGCTCCAGAGAATGGGACTTAAGACGGCAGCCCATAAGACCGAGATGGTGTTATTGCAGGGGCGACGAAAACTAAAAACTTTAAACTTAAATGTGTGCGGGGAAATGATTCAAACATATGGCAAATATCATTTTTAGATTGATGCCTAGATTGGGAGATCCAAAAACAAGAAGCAGAAGATTAATAGCTACAGCAGTAACTTCGGTGGTCTTGTACGCCGCACCTACGTGGCAAAGATGCCTCAAGCATAAAAGATACAGAGACCTGTTAACCTCGATGAATAGAAAATTGGCGATTGGGATCATATCAGCGTACCGCACCACGTCTGCCGCATCAGTGGAGGTGATTGCAGGAACCCCCCCAATGGATCTCTTGGTAAAGGAAAGAAGCGAAGTTTATATGGAAGGAAGGAAGGGGACGACGGAGAAAAGACAAAAGCTTCTGGAAGCGTGGCAGATGAGATGGGAGAAAAACGAAAGCTAGACGAGGTCACTAATAAAAGGCATTAAACGATGGGTGAGCAGGGCATGCGGAGAGGAAGATTACTGCCTCTCACAGGCTTTGACGGGGCACGGTGTCTTTAAGACCTACCTTCACCGGATAAGGAAAGCAGATGTTGGTTCTGCGAAGAAACAGACTCAGAGGAGCATACTCTCTTTCATTGTAATGAATTTAGTGCGCAAAGAAGTGAATGTGAACTTAAGGTTGGTGCGATTTTACGAGAAGAAAACATAATCGACCAAATGTTGGATTCGGAGGGTAAGTGGAGAGGCGTGCAAACTATGATAAGTGAAATAATTAGAATGAAAGAAGCATTTGAGAGAAACTTACAAGCACAACATAAAGAACATGACAGAACTAGCCCAGCTGAAAGTACATTCATTTAGGTGCCAAGAAAAAGGGGTAAGCGAAGGTGATTGAAAAGAAAGAGAAACAGTTCATTTGCACTTTCCGGAGAAACACGAGGAAAGGGTTTTAGTGGGTCGGGGATCCAAAGATGGACTCCAACCCCACACTATCCGGCCGTTCAAGAACCAAAGGCCGGGTGTTTGTTTGCAGATTTCCTCAACCTCGTTAAAAAAAAAAAGGAGCAGAGTCCAAAATCTAAAATTTCGGGTTCTGGACTAGAGTTGGATATAGTCCAAAAATCAAGGACGCCGAGAAAGGATATAAAGCTGAATAAAGAAAGGGAGGGGCATAATTTTGTCCCTTCTAAATCTAAGTAAGATTCCTTCTCAAGAGATATATGTCTAAACCCAAAAGCTTTTCAAAAACATTTTAAAGCAAATTTAATCAGTATTTAATAAAGGTTTGAAAATCATTTTTAATTTCCAAAAATTTTTGTGTGATGACGATTTTAATTCATTTAAGACAACATCAATTTTTCAAAATAACATATCTCGAGAAATAATTGAGACATCAAGATGATTTAAGAATCATTTTGTAGTAAATTTCATCTAGCTTCAATCCCATAACAATATTTGTAACAAAGTTAATTTTGGAAGTAAAGTTCTTTGTTTTCATTAGCTTCTGTAAGGGCACTAAAGCTAATTGAGATAAGCTCAGGAGTGGGTGATTTAAAAATTGGAGACTCAAGAGACAAATAGCCGTCTGGGTTCTTTTGGATGAGGTTCAAGCTTGAAGTAGTTAAGTTGGGATTACACAATCAGATGACTCGGGAATACAGCTTAACGGCGCGGAAAATGCGCTGGTGATTTTTTTATTGGACAATATCGTAAAAATCAATGTCCTTATCAAAGATAACGACAGAAATTGGTTGGAAATAAAAAAATATATAACTTACTTTAAATGGAAAAAAATTCCTCCAACATATCCTTTTATTATTTCAAGTTTACCACTTCATCGGTGTTAAATAATTTATGTTGCGAGAATAAAAGGGCGCGAAATTGTAATGTTGGGTCTCGAGAAGATGTTGGTTCAACGAAAGCCCGACGCGGACTGTCTGAAAACTGATCCCGTTTCAGAACGGTTTCGGCTGAAACGAGGCAAAGTGATGGAGAGGGAAAACTTCCCTTTCAAATTTCGATCCGGTTCATTTAAATTTATTAATTAGAAACCGCTACGCAAATACGAAAATAACAATTTTTATCTCGAATATAGCCCGATAAAATTTTGCATAACCAGAGAACATCAAATAATAATAAATTACAAAATACACAAACAAAATCATTAATTTTTATTAATATTTTAATAAAAAAATTATTATTAAATTATATTAAATTGGTTCCTTTTTCATCCCCAAAGAGATTATTTGATACGGATCCGACGTCAGCTGCAAGTTTTATGTCTCATGTCTTACAGCCGTCGTCCCCAGAGAGAGAAACGTTCTCAAGTTGAAGTATTTAATCAAAAATCCCTCCCCAACTTTCCCAACTAAACAATTTCTAATATTAATAAAATAAAACCTGGAAAAGTGTGAAAATGTTTGCCCCCAATTTTTGACCTCGTAATTCGCAGTTAATTATACGAAATACGGTCGGCGAATAATAATTTTGAGCGCGCCCTATACCGGTGACCCGTAACGAAAGGGGGCTGCAGCTTTTATTAACCAAATTTCCGCAACACACACAGAGACAACCGGAAAGTGTCGGGATCTTTTTGTGTCTTTGTCTGACACTAGACGTTTTGCTTCGTTTTTGGGAAATAAAAGCGTTTCGTGTCGTCACGTTACTGCTACGTGTGCAGTCAACCGAACGGGCTAATTACGCGAAGGGGATGATTAAAATTTCAATTTTGACCCAGATAAAAATGTTCACCTATTCCATTCAGTTTCATAATCAACAGGAGTTAATAAGCTAAATGAAACGTAAGATAAAAATGAAACATCATGAGTTTGGAGTAAACAAGTTTTTATTACATAAAAAGGAATTCTTTAGCTGTCATCACATCACCCCTCGAAACCGCGCATTAAAAAAATTTTGCATGAACTAGAAGAAAAGGGTTTTCCGCCTTTCTTTCTACCGCAAATGGTATGTGACGGATGTGGGGTTAAATGGGATTTTTCTGTCGGCTCCGTTCACCCTTAACTCGCATTCGATTACCCCTTTTCAATCAATTTCCTATTAATTCAATAATTAAATTTTTTAGATTCCTTTCATTCCCATAACCAAAAATTTTCCATCCCTTTTTAAAAGAGAACAAGGAGGGGCATTAGGGAACGTTTTATTCAAAAAAACCTATTCATTACAGCTACACACGTTCATTTAACACACGCAACAACGAGGAGACCCGTCAACTTGTCCCTCACGAGAACTTTCATTAATAATCATGTCTAAGATGGGGGCTGAAATTGAAATTAATGATGTGGGTTTAGGGGTTTTTAGATTTTCGGGGGTTTCCGTGGTGTTAATCGTTCATTTTGTGTTTATCAAAACAAATTTTAACACATTATAATTAATCTGTCGATAAATGGGTGTGTTTTTGATTCCCTTTTGATAGATTAAGCATCAATTTCCCAAATAGCATATCTTGAGAAATAATTGAGATATCAAGATGATTTAAGAAAGATTTTGTAATAAATTTCATCTAATTTCAACACACCAACAATATTTTTTCTAATAAAATAAATCCCAAATCTGTGTTTATTGAGATTAAGTTGATGAAATTGCATTAAAAATGAGGTACGTTAAGAACGCGTTAAGATATCCGTTTAAGTTTAACCGTACGTGCCGTAAGACAGCTAAATCTAATTTTCTAGTTCTAAGTCTAGTATTCACTTCTAGTTCTGAAGCTAGGGTGGATTGTGTTCCGTCTTAAGAGAGGTACGGGTAAACCCAAACGTTTTTCGTTTGTATCTGATCGCTTAAGTATCTGGGGATAATGATAGGACTTCTCCTATCATCTATCGTAGGTCTTTACCTACGATGAAAATAAAACTCAAAGAACGATAAATGTTCTGCACAGAACAATGGACGAGACAATGGCAAGGACGATACCCATAGACCAATAGAGTTGATGACCAAACGAAGAAATGCAGACTTGGCTGACAAACATGTGTCATAGAACAGATGTTGGAAGAATGGGAAGCAGATTGATTGAGAGATACCGGTAAAGCAGACTGGACAAAGAAACTCATACCAAAATTAACATCATGGGTAAACAGAATCTGGAGCTTTTTTTGGATCTTTTTAGCTCTAGATTGTTGTAAAATCTTCTGAAACTAAAAGTATAACTAACTATGTTAAAATATAACTAATACTAGACCTACAACCTAGCATTAGTACTAACACTAGACTTAGAACTAGAACCTTAAAAAGACGCCCCCCCATGTATGTTTAAGAAATAAATCGACTTGGGTAGGGTTGGTTTTGGTTTCTGATGAATTGGATTTGGTTGGAGTTGTATTGGCGTTGATTTCGATTATATTGGATTGGGTTGCGTTTTGAATTATATTGGATTGGGTAAGCCTGAGGTTTCAGTTGGATTGGGTTTCAATTGGATTGAAATTGAATTTCAATTGAATTTAGTTTGGATTGGCTTGATTTTCAGCTCAATTAAGTTGGATTGGATTTAGGTTGACTTCAGTTTTAATTGTAATGGATTTTGGTTTGGGTTGGCGTCAATTTCGGTTGTATTGAGTTGAGTTAGATTGAATGTTTATCTTCCAAGACGATTCCAACCTAACCCAACTCTACCTCTGTCCTATTCAGAATGCGTATAGACACTCTTTTTGACATCTTTATAAACTAGAGGCTGAATCAGTTTGAGTTGCATCTTGGTATATTTGGGTTGGGTAGACCTTAGGTTTCAGTTGAGTTGGGTTTCAATTGAATTGAAATTCAATTGAATTTAGTTTGGATTGGCTTGATTTTCGGCTCAATTAAGTTGAGTTGGATTTAGGTTGACTTCAGTTTTAATTGTAATGGATTTGGTTTGGTTTGATTTGGGTTGGCGTCAATTTCGGTTGTATTGGGATGAGTTAGATTGAATGTTTATCTTCCAAGACGGTTCCAACCCAATCCAATTCTACCTCTATCCTATTCAGAATGCGTTTAGACACTCTTTTTGACGTCTTTATAAACTAGAGACTGAATCAGTTTGAGTTGCGTCTTGGTATAGTTGGGTTGGGTAGACCTTAGGTTTCAGTTAGATTGGGTTTCAATTGGATTGCAATTAAATTTCAATTGAATTTAGCTTGGATTGGCTTGATTTTCGGCTCAATTAAGTTGGGTTGGGTTTGGGTTGACTTCAGTTTTAATTGTAATGGATTTGGTTTGGGTTGACTTGGGTTGGCGTCAATTTCGGTTGTATTGGGTTAAGTTAGATAGAATGTTTATCTTCCAAGACGGTTCCAACCCAACCCAACTCTACCTCTGTCCTGTTCAGAATGCGTTTAGACACTCTTTTTGGCATCTTTATAAACTAGAAGCTGAATCAGTTTGAGTTGCGTCTTGGTATATTTGGGTTGGGTAGACCTTAGGTTTCAGTTGGATTGGGTTTCAGTTGGATTGGGTTTCAGTTGGATTGAAATTGAATTTCAATTGAATTTAGTTTGGATTGGCTTGATTTTCGGCTCAATTAAGTTGGGTTGGATTTAGGTTGACTTGATTCAGTTTTCATTGTAATGGATTTGGTTTGTGTTGATTTGGGTTGGCGTCAATTTCGGTTGTATTGGGTTAAGTTAGATTGAATGTTTATCTTCCAAGACGGTTCCAACCCAACCCAACTCTACCTCTGTCCTATTCAGAATGCGTTTAGACACTCTTTTTGACATCTTTATAAACTAGAGGCTGAATCAGTTTGAGTTGCGTCTTGGTATATTTGGGTTGGGTAGACCTTAGGTTTCAGTTGGATTGGGTTTCAATTGGATTGAAATTGAATTTCAATTGAATTTAGTTTTTTGGATTGGCTTGATATTCGGCTCAATTAAGGTGGGTTGGATTTAGGTTGACTTCAGTTTTAATTGCAATGGATTTGGTTTGGGTTGATTTAGGTTAGCGTCAATTTCGGTTGTATTGGGTTGAGTTAGATTGAATGTTTATCTTCCAAGACGGTTCCAACCCAACCCAACTCTCTACCTTTGTCCTATTCAGAATGCGTTTAGACACTCTTTTTGACATCTTTATAAACTAGAGGCTGAATCAGTTTAAGTTGCGACTTGGTATATTTGGGTTGGGTGGGCCTTAGGTTTCAGTTGGATTGGGTTTCAATTGGATTGAATTTCAATTGAATTTAGTTTGGATTGGCTTGATTTTCGTCTCAATTAATTTGGGTTGGGTTTGGGTTGACTTCAGTTTTAATTGTAATGGATTTCGTTTGGGTTGATTCGGGTTGGAGTCAATTTCGGTTGTATTGGGTTGGATTAGATTAAATGTTCATCTTCCAAGACGATTCCAACCCAACCCAACTTTACCTCTGTCCTGTTCAGAATGCGTTTAGACACTCTTTTTGACATCTTTATAAACTAAAGGCTGAATCAGTTTGAGTTGCGTCTCGGTATATTTGGGTTGGGTAGACCTTAGGTTTCAGTTGGATTGGGTTTCAATTGGATTGAAATTGAATTTCAATTGAATTTAGTTTGGATTGGCTTGATTTTCGGCTCAATTAAGTTGAGTTGGATTTAGGTTGACTTCAGTTTTAATTGTAATGGATTTGGTTTGGGTTGATTTGGGTTGGCGTCAATTTCGGTTGTATTGGGTTGAGTTAGATTGAATGTTTATCTTCCAAGACGGTTCCAACCCAACCCAACTCTCTACCTCTGTCCTATTCAGAATGCGTTTAGACACTCTTTTTGATATCTTTATAAACTAGAGGCTGAATCAGTTTGAGTTGCGTCTTGGTATATTTGGGTTGAGTAGACTTTAGGTTTCAGTTTGATTAGGTTTCAATTGGATTGAAATTGAATTTCAATTGAATTTAGTTTGGATTGGCTTGATTTTCGGCTCAATTAAGTTGGGTTGGATTTAGGTTGACTTCAGTTTTAATTGTAATGGATTTGGTTTGGGTTGATTTGGGTTGGCGTCAATTTCGGTTGTATTGGGTTAAGTTAGATTGAATGTTTATCTTCCAAGACGGTTCCAACCCAACCCAACTCTACCTCTGTCCTGTTCAAAATGCGTTTAGACACTCTTTTTGACATCTTTATAAACTAGAAGCTGAATCAGTTTGAGTTGCGTCTTGGTATATTTGGGTTGGGTAGACCTTAGGTTTCAGTTGGATTGGGTTTCAATTGGATTGGGTTTCAATTAGATTGAAATTGAATTTCAATTGAATTTAGTTTGGATTGGCTTGATTTTCGGCTCAATTAAGTTGCGTTGGATTTAGGTTGACTTCAGATTTAATTGTAATGGATTTGGTTTGGGTTGATTTGGGTTGGCGTCAATTTCGGTTGTATTGGGTTGAGTTAGATTGAATGTTTATCTTCCAAGACGGTTCCAACCCAACCCAACTCTCTACCTCTGTCCTATTCAGAATGCGTTTAGACACTCTTTTTGATATCTTTATAAACTAGAGGCTGAATCAGTTTGAGTTGCGTCTTGGTATATTTGGGTTGAGTAGACTTTAGGTTTCAGTTTGATTAGGTTTCAATTGGATTGAAATTGAATTTCAATTGAATTTAGTTTGGATTGGCTTGATTTTCGGCTCAATTAAGTTGGGTTGGATTTAGGTTGACTTCAGTTTTAATTGTAATGGATTTGGTTTGGGTTGATTTGGGTTGGCGTCAATTTCGGTTGTATTGGGTTAAGTTAGATTGAATGTTTATCTTCCAAGACGGTTCCAACCCAACCCAACTCTACCTCTGTCCTGTTCAAAATGCGTTTAGACACTCTTTTTGACATCTTTATAAACTAGAAGCTGAATCAGTTTGAGTTGCGTCTTGGTATATTTGGGTTGGGTAGACCTTAGGTTTCAGTTGGATTGGGTTTCAATTGGATTGGGTTTCAATTAGATTGAAATTGAATTTCAATTGAATTTAGTTTGGATTGGCTTGATTTTCGGCTCAATTAAGTTGCGTTGGATTTAGGTTGACTTCAGATTTAATTGTAATGGATTTGGTTTGGGTTGATTTGGGTTGGCGTCAATTTCGGTTGTTTTGGGTTGAGTTAGATTGAATGTTTATCTTCCAAGACGGTTCCAACCCAACCCAACTCTACCTCTGTCCTATTCAGAATGCGTTTAGACACTCTTTTTTACATCTTTATAAACTAGAGGCTGAATCAGTTTGAGTTGCGTCTTGGTACATTTGGGTTGGGTAGACCTTAGGTTTCAGTTGGATTGGGTTTCAGTTGGATTGAAATTGAATTTCAATTGAATTTAGTTTGGATTGGCTTGATTTTCGGCTCAATTAAGTTGAGTTGGATTTAGGTTGAATTCAATTTTAATTGTAATGGATTTGGTTTGGGTTGATTTGGGTTGGCGTCAATTTCCGTTGTATTGGGTTGAATTAGATTAAATGTTTATCTTCCAAGACGATCCCAACTTTACCTCTGTCCTGTTCAGAATGCGTTTAGACACTCTTTTCGACATCTTTATAAACTAGAGGCATGAATCAATTTGGGTTGCGCTGACTTTGATTTCAATTGAGCTGGGTTTGCTTTAGTTTTAGTTGGATTTTTAGTCACTAAAATTAATTAGTGTTATTATTAATTTTCTTCTTAGCACCAAATTAATTAGAGAAAACTCTAATTTCAATACACGAAAAATATTTCTTTCATTCCTATAAATCGCAATGATATGACTCTGTGCGATTACTTTCGCAAAAACGGTTTCAATCAACAATGAGTTATTTTGAGAGATTTTGGGGAATTTCATAAATTTAATGTTTATAATTTTAGCGCTTCTTTGATTTGTTAACACGCTTACGAGTGACGACGTTGAAAGATTTAAAAATAAATTTAACCATCGAAATTAACCGAAAAGAATTCTGCGAAGTGAAGTTTTATTATCGCGTTAAGTTCTAATCAGCGCGAAAAATCGTGAATTATAACGTAATATCACCGACGGGTTTATCGGGTCCTGATGATATCTATCTCCTACGCAAGCGGAGATTTGTATTTAAATTGGATCATAAATTTTCCCGATGCATAACTGAAACAGTACAGGGAGAAAATCAATTTTGTTGTAATTTAAAAATAAATTAAGTTATAAACAATTTTTTCTTGGAACTATATCTTAAACGAAACTAGTTTTCCCCGGTTTACATAATCGGTTAATTTCCTTGTAATGTTGTTAATACCCAGAAAAACCAAATTACATCACCTTTTTATTACCAGCTCAACTAATCCTATTCGAAATATTACGACGTTCTAGAACAAGTTCTACAGTAATCTACACCGAAACGGAGATTGAGTTGGTAAATTTCGCGTTGGGATGGCGCGCCGCGACGCCCTGCGTCCCTTTTTAGACGGCGGCGACGCTCGAAAACGTTCAGTTGGTTTGCGAGTGACATGATAGCATCATCGACGTTATACCGCACCGAAAGCCATCCGGTACTGAAGAAATGTATAACGATGAATTTTACAACAGCAAACATTCTATTTGCGGTAAGTTTATTTCATATTTTAACCGATTTTACTAAAAAATTGGGACGGAAAAGTCACCCCCCGAAAGAACACCACGTTGTCACTGAAAATGTAACACTAAAAGGGCGTCTTTAACTTTTTGAAGGAAAAATAATCGTTTTGATGATTACAAAAAAATTTTGATTTGATTAAAATAGTTTAACCTTGATTTGGATTGGAATTTGGGGAATTAACCAAAAAAATTGTATTAAAATAAAAAATTAACCACACCACATATGGTTTGATATTAATATCAGCACTTTTCAATTATCTTAGCATCAGCGTTTTTTGAAGCAATTAGTTTGTAAGTTTTAATAATTTGCTGACTTAGGATTTAGACAGCCCCAAACAATAAATTAATCGCGAGCAATTTAGAGGTCGTTCCTTTATTTGCTAAACATCTTCTTAGGTTTCATTAGATTGCACAACGATTTTAATATCATTTTTCAAAGTCGTATTAGATATTACCAGGCACAGTAAACAAATTCTATTCTCCTCTCTTCCATCGTTATTTATCTGTCAATTATCATACAAGTACTACGTTTCAAAAAAAAACATCACCTCGTCGGTTTTGTTCTATTTCTCATCTAATGTCACGCAAAAGATCGATTTCAGCACGAATTGTTATAAATAGAAAAGGTTCGTTGACGCTGACTTACATAAAGTGGGAAAAGATGATGGGATGATAATCTTTCAATCGATTGTCAAAAATCAATTTGGTTATTTTAGGATTATCGATGTTTGGTGTCAATTAAAAATGAAAAATTGAAGTAATTGTTGAGATGTAATTAATCAACATTTCGATCAATATCGTATCAAAAACTAAAAGTTTTCTAAAAACAAGTTTTGGTATCGATTTTTTAGTTGGAAGAGTAAGATTGAGTTCAAAAATGTTTTCAAAAACAAACAATAAATCTCTGATGTGTATATGTCGACCCAATTTTCAAATTATTGGAATTTTGTAAATGTAGATGAAATATCATAACGGTATCTTAAAAAATGAATTTTTCAGGAATTTTTAAATTTCATGCCAAAAATTACCAAACTTTGCCAAACCATAAAATTTTTTTCAGTTAAATTTTAAAAAATATATCTCAAAACTAAAAGGGAATTCTAAAAATGAATTTTAATAAATAAATAAGGAAATTTAATAACTCAAAAAAAAAATTGTGTATCGAAAAAAAAGTTTCTTTTTTGTTTGTCGCACGATGCGTTTCAATTAAGTAGATCAATTAGAGTAATTTATCCATTTAGGAGAAGCACGCGAATCGTAAAAAAAAGTCGTTAGATCCAAATTGGAACGATAACCTTTAAGAAAAAAATTAATACAAAAAAGAATTGAACAATTGGATCGAGTTAATTAAAACAAAGATTCACATTCTGTAATAAATCATCTCTTATTATTGCGCCTATTTATATTAGTAAAATGTTTCACGTGCCGAGTGAGAAGCGCCCTAAACCGTTTTTTAACTCTCAAAATAAAATTAATGGCGATAAACAATATTTGCCAAGTCTACAAAACATCTTGCATCACATTTTTAGTAACCATTTTATAACTTTACTTTAATCCCTTATTACTAATCAATAATGTTTGTGATCTATATTATCAATTATTTTAACGAAACATGGTGTAATTAATCAAATAGCTTAAAACTATGTAGAAATTTGGTTTTAAAACTTTTAGCTGGGTGGAGTAAAGATCGATAGAGAATTTGAGACGCAAAATTGCGCAACAACCCAAACACACATTAAAAAGACGTAAAAACACGTGGTGTGGTTTTAATGTTTAAATAATAAAGTTTTTTTTTAATTTCAACAAGTTTTTTTAACTTAATTTATGAAACTACAAAAACAATCACGTCGTTTCTTGGAAAAAGATAAATTTAAATATTGTTTTAAAACCACGATAAAAAGATGATTTAATCGGGTGATTAATTAAATATCTCAAAAAGTATTAAATAATTATATTAATAATTATTTCAGTGAATTCTGTTATGAATGAAAAATGAAATTTAGGGAATCGTATCTCAAAAACGAATTGAGATATCGTCATGAAATGAAAACCATTTTGAAGCAAATTTAATAAAGTATTGATACACCACGAATTAATTGTTTAACTCTAAATTCTTCTGGAACTAAAAGTTTAACTAATACTAGACATACAACCTAGCTTTAGAATTCCGTGTTAAGAGTGGTACGGCTAAACCCAAATGTTTTTTGTTTTAGGTTTAGAAGCGCATAGTGGTCCGAAAACGCTCAAAACTCGATCGAAAATCAATTAAAAAAAAAATTTTTTTGTATGTTTTCTTAAACGTTATAAATTTTTTAACTATTTGAAGACTCTTAGTGGTAATTATGAAGATATGGGTGTTTTATAATAGCTACTACACGAAATAACTTTCCATTAAAATTTGTTTTTTTTGTATGATAAAATTTTCTACAAAATGGTACAACTTTACATAACAAAAACATATAGTATTCCAATACTTGAAAATTTTTTGTCAATGGTTTCTTATAAAGTAAAGAAAGCGGTTCATTTTGTGCCATTCAAAATTTCAAAAAGAGTTTGCTAAAGAAAGCGTCTATTAACGTCAATAAATACTTATATTTTTAAATAAAAATCATAAAAACTTCTAATTTGTGTTTATTAACAAGTTAAACGCAAGTTCGAAGATTTTATAATTTCTATTTGATCAATAATCTTGCAACATAGATCTTTCCTTCACATATATTTTTGACCATTGTCTTAAGTTAAATATCTTGTGAAAGAACAAATAAGAACAATTGTACCTAACATTTTTATATTGCTGAAGGTATGGCGTACATAGCATAAAAAAGAAATTGGCAGTCAAAGATTATTTAACACACAATTATAGATCTTATCTTCATTCTTATTATGTCGACATTTTCGCGCTGTGTTTTGACTTTTATATTTGTATTTTCCAAAGATATAACATTTGAAATGCAGTTTTACTTCTCTTGAAATTCGTGGCAATCGCAAAATCCACAAGAAACTCGATTAACTGCTGAGGAAGATGTTGATTTAATAATATCCCTTAATTTAATTAAAAACCAATACTTAAAGATTCGAAAGACCGCCACAATGGATATGGACATGATTTGTACCCCCAAATGGTGATGTTTTAAAACGTAAAAAAGAGGCACACCCAAAAAAAATAAAAATCACTAAGCCAGTTTGCGAAATTGATTGAAGAGTTTGTTGAATAACACCTGTGTAAAGATATTCAAATGTGCAATCAGAAATAGAATGAAATTTAATGTTATTTTTAATGGGAGTTTGATTGTAGTGGAAGCCATGCTACTTATAAGCAAAAATTCCAAAATAATCCTAAGGAAACAGAGTCAGACAGAAACAAACTCCGGATCTTTGTCGTCATTAGTTCCATTACTACTATAGTTCGTGCAAAAAGTCAAGACCCTTTCGAGATCGATACCTTCGAAATCGGTCAATAAAAAAACTTTGTTACAATCAGCGAGCTATTCTGCGTATCATACGTTATTTTAGAAATTTTCAGGTAGATGGTTTTTGGTTTACGAGTGAAATAAAACAAATACCTTGTTTTTGAAAGTGCCAGCAACTTTATCTACCTTGCGATTTTTATTTTTCAACACTATTTGACGAAAATATTTCATATTTGAGCTGGTTATAAACCGATGTGTTCTTAATGGTAGGAATCGGTTATTTCGAAAACGACCTGGTGAATCTGAATGTGTTTTTTGCTAAAATATGTCGTTTGTCGAAATTCATTATCAGTTTTTCAAAACTAGGGCTTGAAAATCTTCCGATTTGATTGAGAGCACGTATTTTAGAAACAGAGTCAGACAGAAACAGACTCCGGATCTTTGTTGTCATTAGTTCCATAACTACTATATTTCGTGCAAAAAGTCAAGACCCATCACTTTCGGGATCGATACCTTCGAAATCGGTCAATAAAAAAACTTTGTTACAATCAGCGAGCTATTCTGCGTATCATATGTTATTTTGAAAATTTTCAGGTAGATGGTTTTTGGTTTACGAGTGAAATAAAACAAATACCTTGTTTTTGAAAGTGCCAGCAACTTTATCTACCTTGCGATTTTTATTTTTCAACACTATTTGACGAAAATATTTCATATTTGAGCTGGTTATAAACCGATGTGTTCTTAATGGTAGGAATCGGTTATTTCGAAAACGACCTGGTGAATCTGAATGTGTTTTTTGCTAAAATATGTCGTTTGTCGGAATTCATTATCAGTTTTTCAAAACTAGGGCTTGAAAATCTTCCGATTTGATTGAGAGCACGTATTTTAAAAACAGAGTCAGACAGAAACAGACTCCGGATCTTTGTCGTCATTAGTTCCATAACTACTATATTTCGTGCAAAAAGTCAAGACCCATCACGTTCGAGATCGATACCTTCGAAATCAATCAATAAAAAAACTTTGTTACAATCAGCGAGCTATTCTGCGTATCATATGTTATTTTGGAAATTTTCAGGTAGATGGTTTTTGGTTTACGAGTGAAATAAAACAAATACCTTGTTTTTGAAAGTGCCAGCAACTTTATCTACCTTGCGATTTTTATTTTTCAACACTATTTGAGAGTAGGAATCGGTTATTTCGAAAACGACCTGGTGAATCTGAACGTGATTTTTGTTTAAATATATCGTTTGTCGGAATTCATTATCAGTTTTTCAAAACTAGGGCTTGAAAATTCGCAAATTTTCAATTTGTAGATACCAATTTCAAATTATACAGTATGGTATAATTAATGACCGCATTTTTTTTATTAAACGGTTACGATGATATCGATCTTTAAAGAGATCTTAACATTTTGCACGGAGCTTAGAAGATAGTACCCAGAGAAAATTGTGGAAGAACAAGTCGTCCATACGTTTCTCATGGAGCTGCAGTGGTTTAAGGGTTGCTATTACCCACTAGTAAGTTGTTTGAAGAGGCTCAAGAAGCAAAAACTCAGTTCATTATCAACTTCCATCAACAAAGGAAAAGAAGTAAAAAATTTGAACTAAGATGCGAACAATTTAATTATATTGGACGAATCTCCAGAAGAAAATGGTAAAGAAGATGATGAAAGTGAAAGGAAACATATCAGCATATCATATGCAAGGTGTTAATGAACGACATGTACATATTTTAGGGAATAGTACTTGATAAAATAGAAAAATAATGCTAATAAACATATGGTCAAAAATGCATCATGTGGTAACATGATGCACTACGGGGTGGTAAAGTTGCATTTTCTTTTTCAAATTAAGGTTATTTCCCATGTTTTTTTGAATAATTATTTTAAATTTGATATACACCGAATATACACACAGAACAGTTACATAAAAAGACGATCTACAATGAGAGCAATTTTTCAATTCGTGGAAAGAGTAGTGGCTGGAATAAATGATTTCAAATTGGCCGTTGGTATGATGATGAATCTTTCAAAAGCATTTGATATGATTCACCATAATATTCTATTGAACAAAATGGAAGCTATGCGAATAAGGGGACTGACACTGGAATGGTTTAGGTCTTATTTGTCTACCAGAGAACAGCGGGTAATCTCCTACGATTGTATTGGCACTGAAGTGTATACCAAATTTAAATTAATTATTCAACAAAACATCGAAGAAAAACGTAAAATTAGAAAGAAAATGAAACTTTACCACTCTGTAGTAACCACATGACGCACTCTTTTTTTCTATTTTATCGAGTACTATCGCCCCTTGAAATATATACATGTCGTTCATTAACATCCTGTAGAAGTAGATTCGATATTTCAATTTTTTTCCTTCAAATTCTAAACGATACATTAAACTTTTTACGTCCAACTTTCGTAGAATTAATGTATCGAAATGTATGCGAAAGAGATATAAAGCTACTACACTCAAAAGAGAGGCTTCTTTTTTACCATAAATCGATTTGCTAAATATGTACTAAATGTTTTGCTATCATATAGCTTCTCTGTAAAACAATTTAGATATAGATGTTTAGGAACTTCCGGTCATTATATATATATATATATATATATATATATATTTTATAGTAGTATTCTTGTTTGAAGCTCTAATTTATATGAAA
Organism: Onthophagus sagittarius; assembly: GCA_036711965.1. Classification (NCBI taxonomy): domain Eukaryota; kingdom Metazoa; phylum Arthropoda; class Insecta; order Coleoptera; family Scarabaeidae; genus Onthophagus; species Onthophagus sagittarius. The sequence goes on along the minus strand of JASERS010000010.1, from coordinate 14,101,070 downwards.
AGAAAATGAACATACATTTAAATAAAATGTTACATCCATAATACTATTTCCGGTTGACGAATTTGATTGAACGAACATTGACGACCAGAACGGGTCAGTTTAGACCCATGCATGGTAAACCATCTTAGGTTTTGTTGAAAGCATTAAAATTAAATATTGTATTTGAAATATTTATGGAATGGTTTACATCACTTTCTCGACATTGATAGCATCCCCGTTTTTGGGTTGTTGATGTTTTGAATCTTCTGTAAATTATTTTTCTTCTCGTACTTCGCAATATTTATACAATTTGCTATTCTTTATTTATCTTTTTGAATATTTAATTTAAATCGAATTGCAAACATTTCCAGCCTAATTAAGACTTTTTTGATCCAAATTACAAAGGCATTATAAGCTTCATTATCAAAATAATTCATAAACGATACTTATGTCGTCTTGCAGTTTTACGGCAACTACACTCTCGAAGATAGGCATCGGAACAAGAGTACATATTTTGAATTGAGACTTGATACTGCTTCCAGAAGACTTAATACTACTGCTAGAAGGCTTGATATTGGTTATAGAAGACTTGATCTGCTTCCACAAGACTTGATACTGCTTCTAAATGCTTTAATACTGCTTTCAAAAAACATTTCAAGAAGACTTGAAATGCTTCCAGAAATTTTATACTTCTTCTTGAAAACTTCAAATCTTTCTACAAGACTTGATACCGCTTCTAGAAGAGTTGAAATGCTTCTTCCAGAAGAAGCATTTCTTGACTATTACATACTTGATATTGCTTTTAGAAGACTTGATCTGCTTCCAAAAGACTTGATACTGCTTGTAAATGCTTTAATACTGCTTCTAAAAAACATTTCGAAAAGACTTGAAATGCTTCCAGAAATTTGATACTACTTCTAGAAAATTTCAAATCTTTCTACAAGACTTGAAATCGCTTCTGCTCTCGCTACATGCTCTCTCTGGAAGCATTTCTTGACTATTACTACTACATACTTGATATTGCTTCTAGAAGAGTTCAAATCCTTCCACAAGACTTGATACTGTTTCGATAAGACTTGAAATGCTTCCAGGAGAATTGGTATTGCTTCTGAAATATTTGATATTGCTTGCAAAAAACTTGAAATACTTCCAGAAGACTAGATACCACTTCTATAAGACTTGAAATGCTTCCATAAAAATTGAAAATACCTCTGGAAGACTTAAAATGCATCTAGAAGATACTACTTTCAAAAGATTTTATATTGCTTACAGAAAATTTGAAGTAAACTTCAACAGTATTGCTGGTTTTATCTGGATTTAAGTTACTATTTTCAATTATTTTTTTAATTTCAATGTATTGAGAGCACGTATTCTCATTTTCTCCAGACGTTTTCATTTTAGATTTTTTTCAGCACCCACACGTATTTCCAAAAATGGGTGCCTATGTTCATGAATGAGTTTGTCCAAGACTACATTTTTTATTATGCTATATTCCAAGACAATATTTGGTTTATAATATACTTCGCAATTATTTATCTCATGTGTACGGTGAATAGATGATAAAACTATCACACATTTCTTTGGTTATAGCTTTATGTCCTTTGCGGAATAGAATCAGGATGAATAAGGAGCGCAATATTTTTAGCAAATCCTTTATATTTTTTCGAACAATTCCAAGTGATGTAAAATATTTTGTGAGAAGTTCTTCAGCTAACAATATCCACCGTATTCCATTATCATTTTACAAAATTCATTTTTCTCAATTTTTATAAGTCTTTCTGCAATTTTTTGAAAAATGTTAGTAACGATTCCTCGAGGTCTTCTAGAGACTTGATGCAATATTCTGATTCCAAAGCAGTTTAATGATCACAATCTTTGTAATATAAACCTGCATATCGCATGAAAATAATAAAACTAGAGAATATGTGGAAGGACAACAACATCCAATTTTGATTTCGAATACTATGTAAACAATTATTGTTTTCGGGTCATTATTGACCCAGTTTTGGTCGTACACGGGTTAATCATATATCAAGTTTCATAATTATAGCTAATTGTTAACAGCAAAATTTTATGTTTAATCGGGCTTTTTTGCTGTTCGGACTACTATGTGTCGTTAGACTCTATTCTTCGTTGTTATTCAAAATAAAACTAGAACTAATACTAGACCTAGTTTTAGTGCGATATAAGTATGCAACAATTTAAGACTCAATAGCAACTAAAAATAGAGTCAACACTAACACTAGAACTAACACTGAATCTAGAATGAAAAATATTTGGGTTTAGCTGTACCACTCTTAAGACGGAACCCAAGGTATCCCGATCCAACCCAGCTTTAGAACTAACACTCAACCTAAAACTAAAAACATTACATGTGGATCTACTATTAGTTATACTTTTAGTTCAATGACTACAACAATCTAGAGCTAAATAAGAATTAAAACTAGAACTAACACTAGACCTAGAATTAGAAACGCAGAAAGACGCACGGCTAAACTGAATCTTTCTGATTCTAGGTCTAGTGTTAGTTCTAGTTTTAGTGCAATACAAGTATGCAACAATTTAAGACTCAATAGCAACTAAAAATAGAGTCAACACTAACACTAGAACTAACACTGAATCTAGAATGAAAAATATTTGGGTTTAGCTGTACCATTCTTAAGACGGAACCCCCTTTTTTTTTACGAGGTCGGGGAAAATCTGCTATCAGACTTCTGGCCTACGGTCTCGGACGGCCAGATTGTGTGGGGTTGGAGTCCATCTTTGGATCTCCGACCCACTAAAAACCCCTTTCCTCGTCTTCACCACGGATGGGCTGGAATACGCTTTCGCGCTTTCTTCAACGCCATATCTTGAGGGTGGAAAGAAAAACCATAACATCTTCTTCCTTCCGCTTTCCGTGGGGGGCTGGGGCACCCCTCCCCTTCTTCTTCGCCACCACGAAAAATCCTCCTCCGTTCTCTCCATACTCCCCCATCAAAATTAGGTCACCAAAGAGCCGAAACAGAAATAAACCAAAATTTAACTTTTTCAAAAGCATTTATTTTATAACATACCTAACATACCTGGTAAACCACTTGCTCCCTCCCGCATCCGTCCCCGGTCGCCCATTTAGAGACAAGCAGGGACAAATAAAAGAAAGAAAAAACACAAAACAAACTTTTTATCTATATTAGTTCTTTGCTAAACGCACCCGGCAGGGGGGCTTGAAGGCGCCCCCTCTTCTGTCACTCCTCTTACACTCATTGTACCTTTCATAACTCGCCCGTTTTCTTCTCATCCAGCTCCTTCACCCGGATTATCCCTCTAACGTATTCCTCCACGATTTTCCACTTTTCTTCACTTTCCAGCATGTTTTGTATGGTATTTCGCGGGGTTAATTTACAGCTTAACTTGATGTTCGTTTCCCTAGCCATCTTCGACCATCTTGGGCAATGATAGAAAGTATGCTCTACATCATCCTTTCCTCCACAATAGACGCAGTTTTCATTATCCGCTCTTTTATGTTTATTCAGGTACGCTTTGAAACACCCATGCCCACTCAAGAATTGTGCCATGGGGTAATCAACTTCTCCCCACTTTCTTTCCAACCATACTCTGATATCCCTTATTAAACACTTGGTCCAGCTCGCCTTTCCGGTGTCTCTCTTCCATCTTTCATTCCACGCTGTCTCGATCTGCTTCTCAACTTCCTCCCTGTCCTCCTTCCGAGCCATCCTTTTCTTGACCATCAGGTCCACGGGCGGCGAGTCCCCCAGTACCTGTAGGGCTTCCATCGAGATCGTTCGGTACCCACTTATTATTCTTATTATCAATTGCCTTTGTATCTTTGTATCTTGTTTGTTTAGTTTCTTAATTGTCATTGCACTGTGCCAGGTTTTGCACGCGTACCATATTTGTGACCACACTACAGAGCCGATCATTTTCCTCTTTTCTGTTTTGGGGCCGTACGTCGCCCCCATAACTCTGTGCATTGCCTGGGTTGTTCGTTGGGCCTTATCGCAGATATATTTTATGTGGTGATCCCATCTCAGGTCTCTACCTACCATGACCCCAAGGTATTTCACGTAGTTTCTGGATACTATCTGGTGACCTTTCACCTGTAAAGTTATTTGTTGACCACATCTTCTGCTCTTGATCCATACCGCTTCGGTCTTTTCCGGGGCCAGCTGTAGACCCATGTTATCCATCTGTTGTGCTACGTTTTCGATTACGTTTTGCGCGGTGAGTTGTATCTGTTCGATCTCCCATCCAGGTATCACAATCGCCAGATCGTCTGCGTAAGCTATAAGCTCCACGTTCTCCCCAAACTCTTTTCCCTTTTTCAGCAATTGGTCGAAAAACACATTCCACAGGACAGGGCCCAGCACCGATCCCTGCGGAACTCCCCTTGTCATCTCATATTCTATCCCGTTGTATTCGACGTATCTATCCGTCAGGTAGTCCTTTATACAATTTATCAGCTGTGTAGAGAGCCCCATATCGCATACACATTTTACTATTTGGTCCCAGGGTGCCGAGCCAAAAGCATTTTTGACGTCTAGGGTTATTAGCAGGCACTTTCTCTTTTTTCCTCTTCTAAATCTATCCCATTTATTGACAGAGCTTATCACCTTCTCTATGGCATCTGTAGTACCCTTCCCCCTCGTGAAACCATACTGTGTCTCAGCCAGACCTCCCCTTTCTTCCAGTTCCTCCAGTATTCTCTCCTTCAAGATTGCCTCATACAGCTTCCCCAAAGTGTCCAGTAAGCAGATCGGTCTGTAGGTTTTCTTGTCCATTGTTTTGGGTTTCTCTATCAGAACCAGCTTCCCTTTTTTCCATGGTTTCGGAAAATGACCTTCATTTATTAGCCTATTGTACATATCCGCTATCCTAGTAGCTTCTACCATAACAGTATCTTTTAGAATCTCTGAGGTTATTCTATCCGGACCCGGAGCCTTATTGTTTTTGAGATTCTTTGCAAGTCTTACCAGCTCTAAGACGGAACCCAAGGTATCCCAATCCAACCCAACTTTAGAACTAACACTCAACCTAGAACCAGAAACATTAGGATTTAGCCGTCTTAAAAGACGTGCGGCTAAACCCTAATTTTTCTAGTTCCAAGCCTAGTGTTAGTTCTGAAGCTAGATTGGGTTGGGTTGGGTTACGTTTTAAGAGAAGTACGACTAAACCCATCTCTAACCTTAGTGTTGTCTCTATTCTTAATTATTATTCAACTTTAAATTATTGTATACTTGTATCGAACTAAAACTAGAAGTAACACTACACCTAAAAAGATTTAGTTTAATTAAATTTTAAAAAATCATATCTCTTTTATTTCATCGATTATTTAATTCAAGATTAATAAGTAAAAGTATAGATTTTATTGGCAAAGTATTCAAAAATAATCAACGAAATACCTAAGCGGTGAATTTCGTTCAAAATGACGCACATTACCCTAGTTATAAATAATTTAATTGAGTGGAGAGGGTTTAACGTGGAAGAAACGAAAAACTTAATGGATCCCGTGATGCTTTCATTTATTTTTTTTTCTTTTTTTGAAACATTGACGCAACACTACGCGATTCTTTTTATTGCAGCTTTTTCAGCAATAAATCTTTTCAAAATCATAAACGTTCATCACCTATTTACGCACACACTAAGATACGTGAAAAACTTTGGGTTTATTGCTACCTAAATTTAGGGAAATCAAAAGAATTAATTTAAAGAAACCGAAATCCTCTAAAACTGAACCATTGAGCTGTTTTATTTTCGTTTTAAACTCGTGATGTCGTCTATAAATTGCTATTTTAAAATCAAATAACAGTGGTCCAACAAATTTTGTTTACGCAGTTTTCATTTTTGATTATTTTCCGATTTCAAATTGATTATAATGAAAGTAAGGAATTCGCGACCTTGATAATAAATTCACTTGTGCACTCGCATCGCATAAACTAAGTCGGATTGAATTTAATTTTAATTGTTTCGTTGAACCGGGGGCGACTGATTCAATAAAGATGAGAGAGGAAAGAAGAAAATGTTTAGCAAAGAGATTTTTTTTCTTTGAGATGAAGAATTTCGTCCTTGCATCGGTTACGCGAGTGAGCTTCGTATCTAAATAAAGCACGACGAATTTGAAACGGAAAAACTTTTGGAGTACTCTGTATTTAAAAAAGTGGGGACGCATTTACAAAAAGAAAATTTACAACGGCGAATTTCTCTGTAGTTAGACTTCGGTTGTGTGCTGTCGTTGATGTGTGTGTCTTCGGAATATGCTAGATACTATCAAAGAACTTTTTGAGTGTACTTTTTCCAATGCACGGCGACATTCCTTAGATACTAATTCAGGTAAAAAAAATAATTCAATTAAGGTTTCCTTGGCGAAATAATCAATAAAGGATTTTCTCAGATAAAAATTATAAATTAAAGTTATGTAATAGAGCACGTGATTAATGCAAAATTTTCAAGGCAATAGTTCAACAATTTACGCACCTCCCGTCTATAGTAACATCCTTTTTGGCAAAATTTCAAAACGAAATTTACTATTATTTCGAGCAACCGGTGTGTTTATTAAAAGCTACCTTTAAATTAAGTACTTTCTATAAATTTTAATCTAAACGAACACTAAATTAAGATGCACTTAGATCTATTAGCGCAAATAAAACGCGTTTGGCTGTTTTCTCTCAATAGATGGGGCTTAAAACCAGATCTACATCCAAAAACATCAATTTAAAAACATTAATCATCACGTTTCGGGTTATTTCTCAGCTGCATTCTATTTTAACGGTGGAAAAATTTTTTTGGAAAGTCCCACTGTTTTTCTCAAACGAATATTATTTTTATTGAAATTCTAATTTTAAATTTTGAGACACACCCACAAAATTTCTTGCAATCCTAACCAAAAATGAATAGATATCATTTATGTTGTTCTGCGAAATTATTTTAATCAACTCATACTTTAGCTTATATCATTTTAAAGTCGAACTTTTAAACTTTAATTAGATATCGAAATCAGTTATTAGTTTTTGGAAATAATTTAGATATGAATTTTGGAAATGATTTTTCGCAGAAATTTTTCTAAGCACCCATATATTAAATGATATCATTTTAAAGAAGAGATTACAAACTTAAATATGATATAAAAATCGTTTCTTAGTTGTTGGAAATAAATTAAATATTATTTTTGAAGATGATTTTTCTCGGAAATTTTCCTAAGTACCCATATATTAAATGATATCATTTTAAAGAAGAGATTACAAACTTTAATATGATATAGGAATCGTTTCTTAGTTGTTGGAAATAAATTAAATATGACTTTTGAAGATGATTTTTCTCGGAAATTTTCCTAAGTACCCATATATTAAATGATATCATTTTAAAGAAGAGATTACAAACTTTAATATGATATAGGAATCGTTTCTTAGTTGTTAGAAATAAATTAAATATGATTTCTGAAGATGATTTTTCTCGGAAATTTTTCTAAGTACCCATATATTAAATGATATCATTTTAAAGAAGAGATTACAAACTTAAATATGATATGAAAATCGTTTCTTAGTTGTTGGAAATAAATTAAATATGATTTTTGAAGATGATTTTTTTCGGAAATTTTCCTAAGTACCCATATATTAAATGATATCATTTTAAAGAAGAGATTACAAACTTTAATATGATATAGGAATCGTTTCTTAGTTGTTAGAAATAAATTAAATATGATTTTTGAAGATGATTTTTCTCGGAAATTTTGCTAAGTACCCATATATTAAATGATATCATTTTAAAGAAGAGATTACAAACTTAAATATGATATGAAAATCGTTTCTTAGTTGTTAGAAATAAATTAAATATGATTTTTGAAGATGATTTTTCTCGGAAATTTTCCTAAGTACCCATATATTAAATGATATTTTAAAGAAGAGATTACAAACTTTAATATGATATAGGAATCGTTTCTTAGTTGTTAGAAATAAATTAAATATGATTTTTGAAGATGTTTTTTCTCGGAAATTTTCCTAAGTACCCATATATTAAATGATATCATTTTAAAGAAGAGATTACAAACTTAAATATGATATGAAAATCATTTCTTAGTTGTTGGAAATAAATTAGATATGATTTTTGAAGATGATTTTTCTCGGAAATTTTCCTAAGTACCCATATATTAAATGATATCATTTTAAAGAAGAGATTACAAACTTTAATATGATATAGGAATCGTTTCTTAGTTGTTAGAAATAAATTAGATATGATTTTTGAAGATGATTTTCCTCGGAAATTTTCCTAAGTACCCATATATTAAATGATATCATTTTAAAGAAGAGATTACAAACTTTAATATGATATAGGAATCGTTTCTTAGTTGTTAGAAATAAATTAGATATGATTTTTGAAGATGATTTTTCTCGGAAATTTTTCTAAGCACCCATATATTAAATGATATCATTTTAAAGAAGAGATTACAAACTTAAACATGATATGAAAATCGTTTCTTAGTTGTTAGAAATAAATTAGATATGATTTTTGAAGATGATTTTCCTCGGAAATTTTCCTAAGTACCCATATATTAAATGATATCATTTTAAAGAAGAGATTACAAACTTTAATATGATATAGGAATCGTTTCTTAGTTGTTAGAAATAAATTAGATATGATTTTTGAAGATGATTTTTCTCGGAAATTTTTCTAAGCACCCATATATTAAATGATATCATTTTAAAGAAGAGATTACAAACTTAAACATGATATGAAAATCGTTTCTTAGTTGTTAGAAATAAATTAGATATGATTTTTGAAGATGATTTTCCTCGGAAATTTTCCTAAGTACCCATATATTAAATGATATCATTTTAAAGAAGAGATTACAAACTTTAATATGATATAGGAATCGTTTCTTAGTTGTTAGAAATAAATTAGATATGATTTTTGAAGATGATTTTTCTCGGAAATTTTTCTAAGCACCCATATATTAAATGATATCATTTTAAAGAAGAGATTACAAACTTAAACATGATATGAAAATCGTTTCTTAGTTGTTAGAAATAAATTAGATATGATTTTTGAAGATGATTTTCCTCGGAAATTTTCCTAAGTACCCATATATTAAATGATATCATTTTAAAGAAGAGATTACAAACTTTAATATGATATAGGAATCGTTTCTTAGTTGTTAGAAATAAATTAGATATGATTTTTGAAGATGATTTTTCTCGGAAATTTTTCTAAGCACCCATATATTAAATGATATCATTTTAAAGAAGAGATTACAAACTTAAACATGATATGAAAATCGTTTCTTAGTTGTTAGAAATAAATTAGATATGATTTTTGAAGATGATTTTCCTCGGAAATTTTCCTAAGTACCCATATATTAAATGATATCATTTTAAAGAAGAGATTACAAACTTTAATATGATATAGGAATCGTTTCTTAGTTGTTAGAAATAAATTAGATATGATTTTTGAAGATGATTTTTCTCGGAAATTTTTCTAAGCACCCATATATTAAATGATATCATTTTAAAGAAGAGATTACAAACTTAAACATGATATGAAAATCGTTTCTTAGTTGTTAGAAATAAATTAGATATGATTTTTGAAGATGATTTTCCTCGGAAATTTTCCTAAGTACCCATATATTAAATGATATCATTTCAAAGAAGAGATTACAAACTTAAATATGATATGAAAATCGTTTCTTAGTTGTTGGAAATAAATTAGATATGATTTTTGAAGATGATTTTCCTCGGAAATTTTCCCAAGTACCCATATATTAAATGATATCATTTTAAAGAAGAGATTGTAAACTTTAATATGATATGAGAATCGTTTCTTAGTTGTTGGAAATAAATTAGATATGATTTTTGAAGATGATTTTCCTCGGAAATTTTCCCAAGTACCCATATATTAAATGATATCATTTTAAAGAAGAGATTGTAAACTTTAATATGATATGAGAATCGTTTCTTAGTTGTTGGAAATAAATTAGATATGATTTTTGAAGATGATTTTTCTCGGAAATTTTTCTAAGTACCCATATATTAAATGATATCATTTTAAAGAAGAGATTACAAACTTTAATATAAGAATCGTTTCTTAGTTGTTGGAAATAAATTAGATATGATTTTTGAAGATGATTTTTCTCGGAAATTTTCCTAAGTACCCATATATTAAATGATATCATTTCAAAGAAGAGATTACAAACTTAAATATGATATGAAAATCGTTTCTTAGTTGTTGGAAATAAATTAGATATGATTTTTGAAAATGATTTTTCTCAGAAACTTTTCTAAGCACCTATGCATTAAATGATTTCATTTTAAAGAAGAGATTACAAACTTAAATACGATATGAAAATCGTTTCTTAGTTGTTAGAAATAAATTAAATATGATTTTTGAAGATGATTTTTCTCGGAAATTTTTCTAAGTACCCATATATTAAATGATATCATTTCAAAGAAGAGATTACAAACTTAAATATGATATGAAAATCGTTTCTTAGTTGTTAGAAATAAATTAGATATGATCTTTGAAAATCATTTTTCTCAGAAACTTTTCTAAGCACCCATATATTAAATGATATCATTTTAAAGAAGAGATTACAAACTTTAATACAAGAATCGTTTCTTAGTTGTTAGAAATAATTTAGATATGACTTTTGAAAATGATTTTTCTCGGAAACTTTTCTAAGCACCCATATATTAAATGATATCATTTTAAAGAAGAGATTACCATCTTTAATATGATATGATAATCGTTTATTTGTTGAAAATAAGTTGGATATGGTTTATGTTATATAAATTTTTCTAACCAACCGAGATATCAAGCTTTAATTTGATATTAAAATCATAAAATAGATATAAATTTTTAATAATAATTAATTTTTGTAGGAAACAATAATGCGTCCATCACAAAAGAAGGTTTACAGTGGCGTGGTAGGTCAAATGGGCATAGTCCAGGGCTACTCAATGGAGGGGGCGACTGTTCAGGGGGTCCAAATGTTGGGTCAACAATCGGGGGGTCAGGGGGCGACTCGGAAGGGGGCACAGGCTGCTTTGAGGGTACAGGCTGCACAGGGCCGGACCAGCTGGAGGGACCCGGCCCAACTGAGAATGACGCTCTTCACCTCAAGAGACGGGTGGGACTCGTCAGTGGGGTGGCTTTAATTGTTGGCACAATGATTGGTAAATGTTAAACCGAAAATTCAAACGGGAAAAAATAAAATAAACATTTTAGGATCTGGAATTTTCGTTTCACCGTCTGGTTTGTTGGAGCGAACTGGATCAATTGGGATGAGCTTTGTAATTTGGATGGCCTGCGGAGGTCTATCATTACTAGGTAAACAATTTTCGAACAAAATCAAAGATTATTCGGTCGTAACAAAAATCAAAGTGGCGCAAAGTACGAAAATAGTAACGCTCCATTCACACATATTTTTAGTAACGCGTTTCGGTTCGCTTTTTTGACGTCATACGAGGCACGCAAAGCTTTTCGATCGAATCCAAATCTAATCTTAGTCATTTTTCTAAAAAAAAATCACAACAATAAAATAAAGTTGTTTGAAAAGTAAGTGCTAATAATTCAAGTTGATGTAAATTCACGTCCAATTTACATTGAAAATAGTTTCTAAAACCACTGTATGTAGTTTAAAACGTTCTAATCTAAACGTAACGAGATATATGTATCGCCAAAAAAGTAACCGGCAAAACACATAAACGTATGTTGACTGAAATCATAACATTTACGCGTGGGAAATGTGCATTTTGGAATTAATCCAAGTTGCGCGAAAATTGGGTTAATTCCGTATCATAATTATGATGAAATTTCGATTTAATCCATGAGATATTGACCTTTTATTGTTTAATTTAATTTTGTTTTGTTTGATTTAATTTTTCATTTTTTAGGTGCCCTGGCATATGCCGAATTGGGTACCATGAACACATCATCGGGGGCTGAATATGCGTATTTTATGGACGCTTTTGGTGCTCCGCCCGCGTTCCTTTTCTCTTGGGCGAGCACCCTCGTACTAAAACCCTCACAAATGGCGATTATCTGCCTCAGTTTTGGTAAATATGCCGTTGAGGCATTCGTCACCGAGTGCGAACCTCCTGAGATTGTTGTAAAGATGGTTACTTTGTTAACAATAGGTAAATTTATAATTAGTTATAATGATAATTAATACTAGATCTACAAGTCTAGTGTTAGTACTAAGTCTAGTATTACTTCTGAAGCTAAGTTGGGTAACCCAAATTCGTTTTAAGTCTAGTGTCAGCTCTAACGTTAGCGTTGACTCTATTTTTAGTTGATATTCAGTCTTAAATTGTTGTATGCTTGTATCAAACTAAAACTAGAACTAACACTAGACCTAGTACTAGAAAGATTTAGGTTTAGCCGTGTGTCTTCAGACGTTCTTATTTATTACTAGACTGTTATAAATACTTCTAGAACTAAAATTATAACTAACTATGATAAAATTTAACTAATACTAGACCTAGAACCTGGCGTTAGTACTAACACTAGACCCAGAACTAGAAACATTAGGGTTTAGTCGTACGTTTCGTAAGACGGCTAAACTCTGATGTTCCTAGTTCTAAGTCTAGTGTTAGCTTTGAAGCTAGAATGGGTTGAGTTGGGTTAGGTTGGGTTTCGTCTTAAGAGAGGTACGGCTAAAACGAAGTAATTTTCGTTCTAGGTCTAGTGTTAGCTTTAACGTTAGTGTTGACTCTATTTTTAGTTGTTATTCAGTCTTAAATTGTTTTATACTTATGTCGAACCAAAACTAGAACTAACACTAGACCTAGTACTAGAAAGTTTCAGGTTTAGCCGTGCGTCTTTAGACGCACGGCTAAACCTAGATCTTTCTAGTACTAGGTCTAGTGTTAGTTCTAGTTTTGATTCTTATTTATCACTAGACTGTTATAAATTCTTCTAGAACTAAATGCATAACTAATTATGCTAAACTTTAACTAATATTAGACCTAGAACCTAGCGTTAGTACTGACACTAGACCCAGAACTAGAAACATTAGGGTTTATCCGTACGTCTCTTAAGACGGCTAAACTCTAGTTTCTAGTTCTAAATCGAGTGTTAGCTCTGAAGCTAGAATGGGCTGAGTTGGGTTGGGTTGGGTTTCGTCTTAACAGAGGTACGGCTAAACCCAAATGATTTTCGTTCTAGATTTAGTGTTAGCTCTAGCCTTAGTATTGGCTCTATTTTTAATAGTTATTCAGTCTTAAATTCTTGTATACTTGTATCGAGCTAAAACTAGAACTATCACTACACCTAGAACTAGAAAGTTTCGGTTTTCTAGAAAGATTCTAGTTCTAGAATTAGTTCTAATTTTAATTCTTATTTAGCTTTAGATTGTTGTTAAAAGATCCTTTTTTTTAGTTGTGATTTTATACATCAACTGCTACAGTGTCAACTTAGCTACAAGCGTCCAAAACATTTTTACCGCAGCGAAATTGGTCGCTGTTCTTATTGTGATTGTCGGAGGAGCATATAAAATGTTCGAAGGTAATTATTGATTGAATGGTTTAAATGATGACGTGGCTCTTTGTTGAATCTCAACAGGTTGTTTTTTTTCAATCGATTGTTTTAATTCAATTTAAGAAAAAATTAACTATGTTGTACCAAAAAAAGCGAATTCTTAAGATATCTTGATGAAATTTTTTATGGTTTATAAAGAAAATTATGTACTTTCTTCAAAAAAAGCCCCACTTTCGTTTTTGAGATATAAAATTTCTTAAATTTGTCGTATTTCATAAAATTAACGATTTTTTTAATAATTTTGAAAAAAATCGTAAAATATCGAATTCTTAAGATATCTTAATTGATGTACTTTGCAGACAACAAAAATTTTGTATACTGACAACAAAGTTACAAATAATTAATGTACCAAATTTGTAGTATTTCATAAAATTAACGATTTTTTTAAATAATTTTGAAAAAAATCGTAAAATATCGAATTCTTAAGATATCTTAATTGATGTACTTTGCAGACAACAAAAATTTTGTATACTGACAACAAAGTTACAAATAATTAATGTACCAAATTTGTAGTATTTCATAAAATTAACGATTTTTTTAAATAATTTTGAAAAAAATCGTAAAATATCGAATTCTTAAGATATCTTAATTGATGTACTTTGCAGAGAACAAAAATTTTGTATACTGACAACAAAGTTACAAATAATTAATGTACCAAATTTGTAGTATTTCATAAAATTAACGATTTTTTTAAATAATTTTGAAAAAAATCGTAAAATATCGAATTCTTAAGATATCTTAATTGATGTACTTCGCAGAGAACAAAAATTTTGTATACTAACAACAAAGTTACAAATAATTAATGTACAGTAATACACAGCTTGTTTCAACCAGCTTCTTTTAAGAACAGTTAGCCTTTATAATTTCGAAACGAAACAAGATGTTGTAAAAATTTAAATGAGGGTTTATATATTACTTTCCAAACTTAAGAAAAGAAGTTTTATTCAGTCTCAAAGTTATATTTTCAAAAATTTACAGAGTAAAAACCAAAAATATAGGTACATAAGTAATCACAGCTTATTTCAACTAGCCACTTCGTACCTTTACGATTACGTAAAGGCTGCGATAAACGATAAGAGCAGCGGTAAATTCGTTTCTATGGATTTGGATACAATAACAATTCGTGCTTTAATTGGTTGCTCAAATATTCGATTCAATATTATTGGCTTTCTCTGGTAATATTGTCGCGCTTATTGTTTATCGCAGCTCCAACATAAACCTACCCTAAGATCTATTAAATTAACATTTTTTTCGAAGTTACGTTCCTAATTTTTTAAATACGGAGGAAAGACGCGGATTTATTGACAACGGGACGATGCACTACCACAGAACAAAGGGAATTGGTTATTAGCCATTTTAAAAATGACAATTCGAGTCGAAAAATTGCTCAAATTGTTCGACAGTCAAACGGTTCGACAAAACCTTAATGATTCGACAGTGCAAAGCATAATATCTCATCAGGTTTATTCATGAAAATAGAATACATGATAAGGGCAGAAAAGCTCCCAACAAAATGTTTAATGAAACTGACCAACACTGCATTGTCATGAATATAAGGTTCCAAAATTAGCTACAGAAGTTAAAAATGAGCTTAACAAAACATGTAGTGCAGAAACTATTCCCCGTGTACTACGAAACCATGACTTTAATTATAGAGTAGCGCAAAGAAAACCGTTTATTACTAAGAAAAATCAAGCAGCAAGTCTAAAGAACACATTACCGAAGACTCAAGCTTTTGGGAACAAGTTATTTTTGCGGATGAGTCTAAATTTAATATCTTGATAGCCAAACTTACGTCTGGCGTAAACGAAATACAGAGCTCCAAAATAAAAGCTTAAAACCGACAGTCAAACATGGTGGTGATAGTGCCATGGTGTGGGCTTGTATATTATCAGGTGGGGTAGAAAATTTGCAGTTTATTGAGAGTACAATGGACAAAAATATATACCTCAACATTTTAAAATCTGATTTAATACAAAGTGCTGAAAACCTAGGTACAATATATATAAGGGAGTGGTTTCGGTTCTATCAAGACAACGACCCGAAACATAAATCAGAAAATTTGCCAAAAATCGAATTCTTAAGATATCATGATGATGTTTTTTGTCATTTATACAGGAAAGTATATACTTTTTTGAGAATATAACCAAATTTGAACATCTAAATTCATTTTTGAGATATCACCTTTTTTGCTCAATCTAAATTTCATCAAATTTATAATTAATTTCAAAGTTTGTAAACAAATCGAATTCTTAAGATATTATGATGAAATTTTTGTTATTTATACAACAAAGTGTATATTTTTTCGAGAATATAACCAACTTCGAATATCTCAATTCATTTTTGAGATATCACCTTTTTTGCTCAACCTAAATTTCATAAAATTTATGATTTATTTCAAAATTTGTCAAAAATTGAATTCTTAAGATATCACGATGATTTTTTTTGTTATTTATACAAAAAAGTATATACTTTTCCGAAAATATAACCAAATTTGAATATCTCAATTCATTTTTGAGATATCACCTTTTTTGCTCAATCAAAATTTCATCAAATTTATGACTTATTTTGAAAATTTACCAAAAATCGAATTCTTAAGATATCATGATGATGTTTTTTGTCATTTATACAGGAAAGTATATACTTTTTTGAGAATATAACCAAATTTCAATATCTCAATTCATTTTTGAGATATCACCTTTTTTACTCAACCTAAATATCATCAAATTTATGATTTGTTTCAAAATTTGACAAAAATCGAATTCTTAAGATATCATGATGAATTTTTTTTGTCATTTATACAGCAAAGTATATACTTTTCTGAGAATAAAATCAAATTTGAATATCTCAATTCATTTTTGAGATATCACCTTTTTTGCTCAATCAAAATTTTATCAAATTTATGACTTATTTTGAAAATTTGCCAAAAATCGAATTCTTAAGATATCATGATGATGTTTTTTGTCATTTATACAGGAAAGTATATACTTTTTTGAGAATATAACCATCTTTTTAGTTTGTAAATTTTAAAATATAACTTTGAGACTGAAAAAACCTTCTTTTCTTAAGTTTGGAAAGTAGTATACAAACCCTTATTTAAATTTTTACAATATCTTGTTTCGTTTCGAAATTATAAGGGGTAAATGTTCTTAAAAGAGGCTGATATACTCGACGTGTTGATATATTCGTTATTGAAAACGATTTGCCTCCTTCTAAAGATGATTTGTAAAATCGAAATCGATTAAGGACATGAATAAAAAATTTTATCACGTAGTATAAAGTCAGTTATTGATATTTTATATATAATCTTTAAAACGTTAAAGGCAGTATTATCTATAAACACCGTGTTAATTCACCATTCTGTTAAACACGATTAATTAATAATCAAACATGATTCACACTTTTGATCATCTGATCGAGCGTTAATCACTCACGCACACATCTCTATTATCCAGCACTTATTACGTCTAATTTATGACAAAACAATTAATAAAAAAATAAAGATTGAATATTATTTTTTAGGTAACGTACAACATTTAAAAAATCCCTTCAAAGGAACGGTTTATTCCATCGGGAACATAGCGACGGCGTTTTACACTGGATTGTGGGCTTACGATGGATGGAATAACCTGAATTATGTCACGGAAGAAATCAAGCATCCATCCAAGTAAGTTGAAACAGCTTGGGGGTAAAAGATCATATAAAATCTCATAATTCTCAATCTCTTTAATTTGTCCCTTGAAAACCCTATTTTCCATCCCGATTTTTCTGTTGTTGAAAAAATTTTTTTTAGGTCTCGACCATCATACAACAGTGAATCCGGTCTGAAAAAATCGATACAGTTATGATGCCCTATTTTCTGTTTCTGGTTTACAGGAATCTGCCACGTAGCATAGTAATCGGGATTCCATTAGTAACGATATGTTATGCGCTCATTAATGTATCGTACTTAACAGTAATGTCACCACTGGAAATGATGACTTCGGAAGCGGTCGCTGTTACCTTCGGAAATCGATTGTTAGGCGCTATGGCTTGGCTCATGCCCCTTTCTGTCACCATATCAACTTTTGGAGCGGCCAATGGAACCCTATTCGCAGCCGGGAGACTCTGTTTCGCTGCTAGCAGAGAAGGGCACCTCCTGGACATCTTATCATACGTTCACATCAAAAGATATACTCCTGCGCCGGGATTAATCTTTCATGTAATAATTTCAAATAAAATCGTTGAAAATAAAATTGACATTTTCTTTTTTATGGGTTTTAGTCTTTAATAGCAGGAGCGATGGTTTTATATGGAACGATAGATTCGTTGATTGACTTTTTTAGTTTTACCGCTTGGATTTTTTATGGTGGTGCTATGTTGGCGTTAATCGTAATGCGATTTACAAAACCAAATCATCCGAGACCATATAAAGTATGAATCAAAAAAATAGAAAATCAATTTAATCAATTTTCTGTTAGGTTCCAGTCGTCATTCCTATCCTGGTGTTACTAGTTTCGATCTATTTGGTTGTTGGGCCAATAATTGATAAGCCAACCATCGAATATCTTTATGCGGCCCTTTTTATTCTCGGTGGAATGGTATTTTACCTTCCATTCGTGCATTATAAGCTGCGAGTGCCATTTATGGGTAAGTTCAATTTTTTTTTCAAAAAAAATCTAATTCTGTTTCTTTTTATTTAGATGGGGTAACAGTTTTCTTGCAAATGTTACTCGAAGTCGCCCCAACTGCATCAATGTACGAGTAGACCTTAACGAAACAACTTAAAATAAAATTCTTAAAATTTAAAAGAAAGTGTAGGTCCTAATCACTTAAAAAACATCATTCCATCTTTTCGTTTCATTAAAGTCTTACTAAAAAAATGAAATAAGTCTGAAACCCCGACTATTTTTCTAACGAAAAATTACCTTTAAAAAAGATACGAAAATAAAATTCAAAGTGTACAACCGACAATATTTTTGTATTCAAATTAAGAAAGATAAATTTAAACGTTTTTTTTTTCGTCATTCCTTGTCGTTCACGCAGCGCTAATAGATTAAAATAAATTTTATTTCGCAAAACGTGTACCTGCAGGTAGAAAAATTAAATGTTTAAAAACTGCATGTTGGTTGTAACATATCAATAAAACAGTTGATTAAAAAAAACGAATATAAACGAGAAAATGTTTTTAAAAAATAGGGAAATTAAAGAAGTTTTATACTGCGATTTTAAGTTTAAGAAATGTTGCCAAAGTAGGAAGTGATGAGAAAATATCGTTACCAGATGCAATATTATTGAAGATTAAGAGATCATTAACATTGATGTGTTAATAGTATTTTATTTTATATGAAGATTTTCTATTTTGACTATTATTATAAGAAAGGAGTCGCTTTGAAAGTGAATCCCGTTGATTTCTTTATTTGAAGTTTTAATAAGAAGATACAAATAAATAGAGCATTGCCTAAGATGAGTTTTTTTTATTACCCTTCAAATTGATTCATAAAATTAAATCTTTCGACGATTTGAACAATGAGTAATGAATTTCTATTATAAGTGGCACCATCTTTGGAACATTTTTCTAAAAACTGCATCTCTGATTAAAGATTTAAAAAATTTCGATTTCCGATTTAAAAAATTCCGATTAAAGATTTCGAAATACATCTTTTCGATGCATTTCGAGTTTCCAGAGACAATACCTGAAGCATTTCAAGACTTCTATAATAAACATTAAATCTTCTGAATGCATCGAAAGTGTTGTCGAAACCTTTTAAGTTTTCTGGAAGCAGTATCAAGTCTTCCAAAGAGAATATTAAGTGTTTTGAAAGCATTTCAAGTCTTCTAAAACTAGTTCAAGCCTTCCAGAGGCAATGTCAAGTTTTTTGGAAGCATTTGAAGTCTTCTACAACCAGTATCCAATCTTCTGGAGTAGTGTAAGTGTTCTGGAAATATTACAATCTTTCTAGAAGCAATATCAAGTCTCCTAGTAGCAGTTTTCATAATTATCAGTATCTTTTAGCACGTCATCGATGAGAAGTATTTACAGTGAGAAGTATAGCCATTTTTCTCCATGTTGATTGTTTTCATGATTGTTTTTTTCCCTGCAAATATGATTCTAGAAATTTCAAAGCATTTCCTCTTATTCAGCACCCATTTAAAAGTTTTTATGGATGCTCAGTACTCATACCTATAAACGCCGAATAGATGGGTGGTTTGGAATTAAGGAATTTTTTCGTTCAATTATTTCAAACTGAGATGAATTTCCGATCAAGGAGAAAAGAAAAAACCTGGATACAATGGTTTAGTGAAAGAGGAAAGAAGAATACAAGAAGAGAGAGAATTTGATGGAAAAAAGTGACATCTAATAGCAAACAAACAAAAAGTTAATGTCTTCCTATGTTTTCCGGAATTGTAGAGTTGTATGAGAAAAATGTCATGATACATGTATCATAGATCCAAGTATTACAGTGGAGTGCCTAAAAGTGTAAATGAAATCACCGAAATAGAGATGTAACGTTCGAACTGAAAGAAATTGAAGACATAATGCCCCAGCCCAAAATATGCTAGATATGATAACATAGAACAAGGTTTAGGCACGTGCTGAAATCCCGAAGATATACTTTGAATCATCATATGAGAAAGATGCCGGCCGCTCAAAGTATTGTTCATTTTACTTGGGACGGCCGACGGCCGAAGTCAACCGAAATTTTCAACCAGCTATTTAACAAAAAATGTTGTTATTTGTTGTTGGGTTGGGTTAAGACATCAATCTAAACCCAACTCAGCCAACCTATCCCAACTAATGAACGATCTCCCCTGAACCGTTTGTACCCCGTAGCCGTTAATGCAGTATCGGTAAGCTCAATCTCCCATCAGACTTTTTGCGATAGATGGGACGCCAGCAGGTGCTTTTGCATAGAAACCTACCTTTCCGAAAAGGATCTACTCTGTTTTTTGGAAAATCAAAAAGTGAGTTGAGGCTCCCCACTCACTTTCTTACCAGACACTGGAAGTTACGTAAGCATATGTTCTACATAAAGCTGGCAAATACATTCCTCTGTAGAGGCTATAAAATGGAATACGAGACGGTAAGTCATATTGTTTATGACTGTCCCAAAGATGCGTTCCTAAGGGCTGGTTTTTTGACCCTTGAATGAACGATCAACTGTGGGGATGTACAAAGGGCTGGCTGGAGCCTAAGTGCTATGATAGATAATCCTTCCACGTGAAACTACAATTACAATCTTGTTGTAACTAGGGTTGAGCGATACTTTAAATGAGGTATCGAAGTATTGAAAGTATCGAATTATTGGAAATAATATTTTAATAATATAATAAGTGCATAATAAGCACAGGAAGTATAAGTGTTTATATCTCCAAAGTCCAGCTCATCAGTTTGAAGTGTGTTAACTTGTTGGGAGCATGAGTTAGAATTGTTCCAAACCTGCACACTATCTTAAAATTGCTAACTTGTTGGCAGCATGAACTATTATGTCTTCAAAGTCATACTAATTAATTTGAAGTCTACACAGCTCTTAAGGAACAGCTCTCCAATGATCTCCAATATCCTGCTTTGACATTAAACTGATGTTTAATGTCTGTAAACTTGTTGACAGCATTAGCCATTACAGGTTCACAGACTATATATTATTTGAAAGACTACCAACTTGTTGACAGGATGTCTCCAAAATCTTGCTCATCAGTTTGAATTCCACTAACTTATTGGCAATATGAGCTATTACTGATCTTAATATTGTACAATATCTTAAAGACTTCATATACCATGAGTATTGTCTTGAAACTTCTTTTCATCATTTTATAGTCTGCTAACTTGTTCACAGTTGGTTAACAAAAAATTACGTATTAATTTATAAAAAAATATGATTCTTATGGACAATTAATTGTGAACTAGTACCGTATTTTGTTACAGCTCGAACAATAGAAATAAAAAACTAAATTTTTTTGATATTACATGTATATGTATGGATATGACGTAATCTAACTTTAAATAGTGAGTATCAGTTGTGTATTAACTGCAAGATATAAATTTGCTCGAAAATGTCTTTCTGTATCTCCATTCATTATCTCAGTATGCCATGTATTACTTCGCCTAATAAATAGCTTATAAAATAAATTGTTCGTTGAATAATAGGTTGTATGCTAATATTAAACCTATCAGCTGCATCTCGAAAAGAAGCCGTCCAATGACTAGTTAATCACAGACATGTTAATAAATACTGTTTTTCCATTAACTTTCCATTTCTCTTTAGTAACTACTAGGGCTAGGCGATACCATAATCCAAGATCTATTCAAAGTATCGATAGTATCGAAGTATCGGAAGCATATATATAGTAATAATAATACAATAAGCACATTTTTGATGTATTTTGCTTCGTAAATTTTAGTTTTGGAGTTAAATAATAATAATAATAATAATATATTTATTGCCACACTCAGAATACATATGCAATTATATACAAATAATAGACAAAACAAGGCTGACAATAGGCCATTTTATCGCCATAGGCGATGTCTTCCAAAAGACCCAACTGGTAATATATGTATGAAATCAATGTAAGTAAATAATATGGCATGTATATAAAAAAGAAAAGTTTTAACTTTTCCTTTGCGTGAAAATAAGCGGATGACTCTAACAAGCAGACTCGGACACCTGACGAGACAAGAAATAGCATGTTAAAGAGGACTTAAACGCAAGAAAACTACGGGCATTACGAATCTCGAAGGGTAAACCATTCCAAAGTGATATGGCCTAAACCGTGAAGGACCTGTAGTAGGTAGACCTGTGCTGTAGTAGATAGACCGCGCGACGACATGAATTGAAATTTTGTGTACAAATATGTTGGAGTTTGAGAGAAGAGGATTTTATATATAGTTAACAGTATGCGAAAAGATCTGCGCCTTTCAACGGTTAATATACGGACATGATTACGATAAGGTGTAACATGGTCATACCTTCCTAAGCCAAAAATAAAACGTATGCAATTGTTTTGTAACCTTTCCAATTTATTACGGAGAATAACAGATAGATCGGGGTACACGGTATCAGCATAATCTATATGAGGAAGTATTAAGGAGTAGTAGAGGTTTCGACGAACATCAGGCGGAAGAAAACAACGAAGTTTACGTATAGAATGAAAACAGAAATATACTTTTTTACAAACGGACTGAATCTGGTACCGCCAAGACAGAGCAGAATCCATCACCACACCCAACTTTCTAACTGTATGAGAAACTGGTATAGCTTTGTTATCAAGCATCAATTGTCCAGCACCGAAAGAGTAAAATCTAGCAACCAAAGGTCTTAAACCAAACGCAATAGCCTGGGTTTTGGCAATATTTAAGCTCAAACCATATCGCTTAGACCAGCCCAAAACCTTACCTAGATCATCGTTAAGTCGCACCAGAGCTGCTGGAAGCTCGTCCACAGTTGTTGACATATAAATTTGCAAGTCATCTGCGTATAAATGATAGTTGCATGAGATTAGCTTAGTAACACTGTTTACAAAGATTGAGAACAGTAATGGACCCAATACACTGCCCTGAGGCACTCCACAATGAGTTGCAAATACTGAGGAGGAGGATGACGTATCACGCACACACAGAGAACGGTGCAAAAGATATGACCGAAACCACGCAACACACTCCGGGGTAAAACCAATAGCAGACATAGACGCCAGCAAAAGGGCATGGTCAACGGAATCAAATGCCTTACTGAAGTGGAGCAATACCAATAAGGTCAGGCGTCGGTGATCACAGTTGCTTCTAATATCGTCAGTAATTTTGATGAGTGCCGACGACGTACTGTGCCCGGGCGAAAACCAGATTGAAATTCAGTAATTATGTTATGGTCATCAAGATACCCCTGCACTTGAATATATATCAGACGCTAAAGTGCTTTAGATATTACAGAAAGAATAGAAATTGGAAGTCACTGAAGTTGGTTGAGTAGGACGTTCGATCTTAGGAATTGATACAACATAGGCTTGCTTCCAGATAGAAGGAAAGGTCGAAGATTCAATTGAAAAGTTAAAAATATGTAGTAGTGGAGGAATAATAATGTCCATGATGGGAACTAATTGTTTAATATTGATACCATCAGCACCAACACAAGTGGAGCGCGAATCCATAACAGCATCAGAAACCTGGACCGAATCCAACATGGCAAAAGAAAAGGTTGAAGTGATATTAGTACAAGAGCCGATCGCGAGCATTGTAGAACTCTTGATGGAGTCATCAAGAATAACAGGAGGTTCCGCAAAATAGCCAGCTAAAGAATTGCAATCAATGTTGTTATGTTGACAAGGCGACTCAACTATGCCAAGGGAACGCATGGTTTTCCAAAATGATCTTGGGGTTATATAAGATAACTTCTGATAAATATAATTCTTTTTTGCAATTTTGCAATTCTGCACCGGTGAATATACCGTTAAAATGGTGGAAATAATAAAGGTAAAAAAAAGAGAAATAAATTCCGCACTTCAACACTTATCAAGAACATATTGAATCAATATGTTCTTGATAATTTTCCTCAATTATTATACTCACCGCGTAAAACCAAGAATATACGTACACGTTCGGGTTATTCAACGTAACAGGATTTGAAATAATGAGGAATAACCACATGTTGACTGCCTTCTTCAAAGTATATTAGCTCAATACTTTATACTTTCGATATTTCAATACTTTTGATACTTCGATACTTTTAATACTTCGATACAGATACTTTGCTGGTATCGAATATTGATAGGTAGGTATCGATACCATCACTTTGCCCAGCACTATTTGTAACAAATATGATGTCGAGATATACAGAGTGTTAAACAATTATGTACCCAAAAATCATAGGATTGGTATTGTAAGTGACGAAAATTCCTGTTATTTAACAGTCCTTATATTATTATATAACAACGATAATTCTGTTTCGTAGAACTGTTTCGAAACATAAAGGCACTTAAAAATCACAACAATAACATTCGATTGATCAGATATCATCAATCTGGTTACAGTCTAGTTACTAATTTAAAAATATCGATTCTGCCACTAAACAATGAGGTAGGCATCCAAAATTACAACGCTCCCGTGGGTCACGATGATTATATAACACGGTATATTCGGTTTTCTTTCATAAAACAAGTATTTGTGGTAGTGTTTAAAAAAAATTTGAGCTTCTGAGCAAAGCTGAGAAAGAAATTGCATGTATGGGTACTTTAAAAGTACAAATACATTCAAAAATTAATCGTTTTTGAGTTTGTAATAAATAAATACATAAAATTATTTTTATGTAAATGATATAAATGCCGAATAATCGGTGCTTTTATTGTTTAATCGCCGATGAATAATCGGCTCTTCCGATTGGGTCGGCGATTAAGTCGGCGATTAATCGGCACAACCCTAATTATAAATAAATCCTAAAGATTGTAGGAAACTGCAACATATGCAACTATTGACGCATCTAAGAGCCAAAATTGGGCAAAATTTAAAAAAATAATTAATATTTTTGACTATTTCATTCATAACATAAACAACTAATAAGAATTTATGATTTTCCGTCAATTGCGAGTATTTCAAAGAGAATAATTATAGGAAAATTTGAAATTTTTTATCATTTCAAATTTTATTTTTAAAATACGTTTCGTATTATCGGGTATTTTCGATCGTCTTGTTATATAATATTTGATAATATAAATTGCTATATCATTCAAATAACTTATTTTAACGTTATTAATGAAAAAAATGAATCATTACTGTTTAAAAAATAAATATTTCATGACTCATATAGGTTATGATAAAATTATCAACAACCAAAAAAAAATACTCCGATTAGTTTAAAGAAATAAATAATAACATTTGAAATTAGTAATTGACGCAAATTAATTTTTTTTTAATAAAATAAATTAAAATGAAACTTCAGCTTGATCGAATAAAAACACTTCAAGTTCAACAAATTCTCAATAACCTTTACCTCGCATAAAGATTAAATCAAACAAAGTATACAAATTGATCTATTTATGTAACATGACCTTAACTGTTAGCATAAAACATAAACCATCCAAATATTTGCGTTTGATGTCTTAAAACCGATGAGTATATCAGATAATTATGATTCATTTGAAAAGTTTCTTTTTTCAAAGGTTATCTTGAGATAAATTTGGTTCATTCACGTCAAGATATTCTTGAGCATAAACAATTCATTAGTTTTAATTATAATTATTGGATTGAGATAATAACGCGAAGAATCGTTCCCCCCCAACATAATAATAAAAGTATAAATAAACCGTTTAAATCTGAATTCAGTTCAGTCAATTGAAAAATTTCTTCAATTCAAATTTACTTTTCCGACTCTCTATTTGTGTTTGCCTTTCAAAGTGGTTTTTTCATGATGCAAAAATTCATTCAAATCGATTTTAAATATTTACCGACGACGGTAGCGATGATCGTCACGGCGATCATTGTTTTAATTTTGATGCAAAAACTTTTTGATTACATCAAATATCGAATTACTATGGCTAAGATTCCCGCGCCGAAAGAATATCCTTTTATAGGACATTTAATGAACGTTTTAATACCTTCAGGTAAAAAAAATTAATGAAATTGGGGAATTTTTAAACAAACGTGTTGTTTTTAGATAAATTATTTAAACTTTTAACGGAATACAGCAAAAAATTTTATCCAACCTATCGATTATGCACTGGAGTTAAAGATGCTGTTTTTATCTCTTCGCCTATTGATGCAGAGGTAAAATGTTTTGATTCATTTTTTAATTATTATTAAGTTTTGTTTTAGACGATATTATCCGGAATGAAACATATTGACAAAAATTTAATGTATAAACCTTTGGAGTGCTGGTTACAAGAAGGATTATTGCTGAGTACAGGTATTTTTTTTTGTTTTGCTCGTCAAATTGAAATGAATGATATTTACCTCTCTTGATAGTTAATTCATCCTAATCCAACCCATCTCAACCAATTTTTATAATCTGATACAAGACATCTTTCCTATGATCTTTATATCATTCTTCCGTGGCACATTGTTTCCAACTTCCCCCTTTCCATTGATTCTGCAGGAGAAAAAACAAATTACTCTTAATCTCTTAACATAGAAAACTTTTCCTATTCAAGGTCCCAAATGGCAATACAGACGCAAAGTCTTAACCCCAACATTCCATTTCAACATCTTACAACAATTCACCGACGTTTTCATCGAAGAGAGTAAAAAATTTGTTAAAGATTTGAAATTACACGCGAATAAAGTCATAGATGTGGTCCCAAATGTGACCCAATTCACTTTACAAACGATTTGTGAAACTGCCATGGGAACAACTTTGGCTAAATCAGGCGATGCGTATCGAGATTCGATTTACAAGTAAGATTTATTTGTAAATTAAGGAAAACAAAGTAATTCTTGTTTTTAGAATGGGCGAATTAACGGTGCATAGAATAATTAGGCCGTGGTATTATTTACCTTTCGTTTATGTATTTTCGCGGCAGTTTTGGGAATCTTGGATGACCACGAATTACCTTCACAATTTCACAATGAAAGTGATCAAAGATAGGGAAAAGATGTTTAATCCATCCGATATTACCGCCACGAGTGATGGATTTAAGTTGAATACTAAGAAAAAAATGGCTATGCTTGATTTGCTCATATCGGCTAAACGATCCGGATCTGCCATCAACGATAAAGGAATTCAAGAAGAAGTTGACACCTTTATGTTTGAGGTACACTTTAAAACGTTATAATCAAAATTCTATTTTTTCTTTTTCATTAAAGGGCCATGACACAACAGCAACCAGTCTTTCATTCACTTTCATGCTTCTTGCAAACCATAAACAAGTTCAACAGAAAATATTTGAAGAACTCCTCGAAATCTTCGGCGATGATTCCGATCGGGATATTACCATGAACGATTTAAACCAAATGAAATACTTAGAACGAGTTATAAAAGAATCTTTGCGACTGTATCCGAGCGTTCCTATGATCGGACGTTGCACCAGCGAGGATATGATAACGAGCACGGGGCACCATATCCCAAAAGAAACGATTGTAATGGTGAGGATTTACGACATCCACAGAAATCCGGAAATTTATCCCGATCCGGAAAAATTCGACCCCGATCGATTTTTACCAGAAAACTCAAAAGGAAGACATCCATTTGCTTATATACCATTTAGCGCAGGACCGAGGAACTGTATAGGTTCGATTTTGCTTTAAAATTTAAAAACTAAAATAACATAATAAACATTTTAGGCCAAAAATTTGCCATGTTGGAATTAAAATGCGCGGTTGCTTCTGTCATAAGACATTTTGAGTTAGAACCGATTGATACACCCAACAACATCAAACTTCAGTGTGATATAATCATTAGGACAACCGATGGGTTGAAAATGAAGTTTGTACCGAGGAAATTATGAATATGTAGATTTTATGTGTATACTTGATAAGGTTCCTATCACTAATTTTAAGTTGTCTTTACGAAATAAAGTCTGTAACTGATTAAGTTTTAACTCAATCCAACCCTATTAATACAAAAGAAGAGAAAAGTTAAAATGTATCTTTTGATTGTTAAATGAGGAGCTTATTTTCAAAACGCAACATGTTCAAAATTTGTAATTTTGAGATATAGAATGTCCTTACAAATGTAAGGACATTCTCTAAAACTTGGTTATTAAACTTTTATGACAAACCGCAATAAGTCCTACTACTTAAAACGACAAATATCTCTTAATTTTTCGAACTGCAACAAGTCCTATTTATTTTTATTTTCTAACCGCAACGTATCCATTCAGCCAATTAGGAATGCCGGTATGCTCACAGAGTAGGGGTATTATCGTGTTTTACTGCATTAATTTCATTGCTTCGTTTTGACAACACTAAGATTTCGTAGATTATGTCATTATAATATTTAACAGAAAACTTTGTATTCAAGTTTTAAAAAAATGGAAAAAAAGGGAGGTGTGTCAGTGTTTAAAAACAGTGCAGGTAGCAGAAAACGGAAAAGTGTTAAGAAAGAAGTTAGAAAACAAATAAAGGAATCTAAGTAAGTTACTACACGCTTATTACTAACTAATATTATAATTAATTGAATTTGTTTATAGATATGCTACCAGAGATATGCAGATGCAAAACAGGAAGTTGCAGTGTAATGATCCGCATAACAAGAAATTCGAATGTAAATAAGTTGGACAAGAAGCGATGCTTCGTGTTAAACGGAGGTTTTATAAAGACAATAACTTAATGAACCTAAATGTGAGGCTTTCCCATTTAATACAAGTAAAGCATCCTAAAAAACATCGTGAACGTGTATCGGCCTCAACTAGAAAACTGCATCAGTTTCAAATAGAATATAAGATTGCAACGAAAACTAAAAGTTATCAAGAAAATTTTCGAAACAGTTTTGGAACTTTCACACCGGCGAGTTTTATAGGTAGCAAAATGTATTAACAATGGCGAGGAGTTATGTGAAAATAGAAGTGGAAATCAATGGAAAAACAAACTACTACATAAAAAGGAAAGTGTTGTTTCCTTTATAAGGAAATTTAAAGTACCATAAATTCAATATATTCAATATAATATTGAATACAATTAAGTAAAATTTTCGTTGTTATAATTCATTAATAATGTTAAATCTTATAGTGTCTCTGAAGATGGCGATTAACCGAAACTAGTAAGACATTATTTTTAAAATAAAGAACCACTTAAAGTACAAAGCAAAGATTTTTTATATTTTTTATTTGAATCATTAATAAATAAAAAAATTATGTTTAATTATTATGAAAATATTACAGCATCCAAAGACAAAACACATTTTTATGCGTCTCAATAAATGATATTATTGTAGAGGCAGGATATATAAAACCAGATATACACTTTGATTGCATCGACTGGCCACAATTGTTAAGGGAAATTCCAAGGGACAGAAAGATGGTCTTAAGGGATTTTAACACCCACATCCCAAGCTGGAGTAGCAATCATTTAATAAACGCTAGAGGCAGAGCGCTTTTTTGGTAGAAGTGACACCGTGAGTGTACTCAATTTGATATTATGTATGATCGCCAGAACTCGCAGCGACAACCCTTTGCGAGATGCTAGAGAATACGCTCGGGAGTGATCACTTCCCTGTGATAGCATGGTTTTAGGTGGAGCGCTACCAAAAAGAAAGTTACACAAGAAATAATTTCTCAACAAATTGGAGAATATACCAAAATCATATAGAGTCATGTAACCTTACTGATCTAGTAAAAACAATCACGGAAGCTAAGCATCAATCAGGCACAGGTACTCTCAAAGAAAAAGGAAATCGTTTTAATCCTCACCCATGGTGGGACAAAGCAACAAGCAGTTTGCGAATAACAAAAGAGAAACGAACTATTTAATTGCAAAGAGGCACATCGCCTTAGCAAAAAATCCTTTTGAAAAAGAAAATAAAACACTTTAGAAAGTTTTGTGATTCATTAAATAGGGCTACCACACTGGGTGAAGTTTGGAAGAACGTGAGAAGTCTGAAGGGATGGAGAAACAGAAATAGAAACGAAGGAGATATGTCGCAAGAATGGAAATAGGAAAGAATCCGAGGAGGGAATCCATAGACTATGACATAAGAATGGGAATCGGAGGAAAAGTGTCATTTGTGACAGACCCCATAATCTGGTCCGAGTTCCATAAAACATTGAAGGCTATGAAAAGCACTGCATCGGGGAAGGATAAAACCACATATGCAAACCTGAAACGTTTACTACACGCAGCGCAAGGTGTTACTAAGAGAGCTGAACGAAATATGGTCTATGGGGAACATCCCAGAGGAGTGGAACGACATAATTATCATACCAATTCCCAAACAGAAAGGCAATAGAAAATCTCACACCGGATACAGCCTGGTGGCGTTGTTATCGTGTATTAAAAAGCTTTATGAGAGAATAATAGCCAAGAGGCTGGAATGGTGGATACAGAGGGAGGATTTGATGTTTGATTTTAGAAAGGGGAAATGATGCATTAGGTCTCAATTATTCAAATGGCCTTTGCTCAGAAACAATCGATGGTAGCTGTCTTCCTGGACTTACAAGCAGCATATGATAAAATTTCAATACCAAAGTTGATTAAGATTTTGCTGGAGCAAGGATTACCCGAATATTTCATAAAGGCAATTTATTATCTTAACAACAGAAAGATCATTAATTTAAAAGACGACAATGAGAAATTAGGTAAGAAAATTAGCTATAGAGGATTAGCACTTAAAGGTACTTACTTTTAAAGATAGCCCTTTAAGCACATTATTATTTAATATTTATACTAACGGTCTTAATGTAGTGCTAATGAGATCCGGTTGCTCGGCCTTAATTTACGCTGATGATATAGTAGTATTTTGCAGTAAAGCTTCGATTGAGGAAAGTGCTGAAAGAATAAATGTAGCCAAGGGCAAAGTGAAAACATTCTTGGAAGACAGAACCTTGGACATATCCATAAACAAAACTAATTCAATCATCTTTACAAAGAAAATGCAATATCCAAGACCGCAGTTGCTAATCGGAAGCGTTTCTGCTTTTCAATTTCATTTTGCATTCAATTTACGAATTCATTGAAATACTTAGGGCTGAGATTATTCAGTGGTTAGTCTGTGGTTATCGCTGAAAGAGCAATAAACCTTATTAAAAACAGTATCGACGGTGACCCACATATGTTAAGAAATTTATATAGATCCCTCGTTCGATTCTGTTACCGGAAACCAGTTTGTCCAAGATCGAAAGTACATCATATAGAGGTCATAGAAATGTATTGGGTTTACCGAGGAGCATTCCAACTAATATTTTGGAAATGGAGGCCGGAGAACCGCCAATTAGATTAATTGCTGAAGAGAGACTAAGAAAATTTATTATAAAGAACCAGAGTCAACTAAATAAGGCGATTAGCCCAGTAATACGGAGACTGAGGGTGAAACTAAATCAAAAAGTTAGCTTCTCCAGAATGACTTTATCAGTCGCGGTGTGGAGGGAATTCGAGGAAGAAGATTGGAACATCTAAAAAAATAATATTATTAATATATATTATATTAAAGTGCGAGAAAAACAATGTTATATTTCAATTACCATTTTATAATATGCAAAAAAACAAGATGCTAACCGAAGCAGCAGTGAATGGTATGTTCAAGGAGTTTATTAGCAACAGGTGATCATTAAGAAGAGACCCTGATCGGACTGCCAAAGCAAATGACCATATTCGGAACGGAATTGTATAAGTAAGGCGTTAGAGTTTATAGAGCAAAACGCGTGGAAGAGATCAATTGTTTTTACAGACTTTTTAAGTGCGCTACAAGCTATAGATAACATCAGTTCAGGGGTACAAGGGCACCCTCAATAGATGAATATATTAAAAATGTTAATGGATTTGAGTAAAAGAAAGTTTGATGTAGTTCTTTGTTGGGTTCCAACGCACTGTGGAACAAACAGACTTAGAAGAAAGTTTCAAAGGTGCAGTGTTGCTGATTTACGTGAAGTTCGTCGATTAGAATATTTTAGTAAGTTTAGGGTATATAAAGATAAGTTAGAGGAAACTCGTACAGTTAAATGGAAAGAATTTTGTAGTAAGTGGGGGAAAAAAGACCCTTGGGGTCTTCCTTATAAAATTATCAGGGGAAATAAGTCAGCTGGAAAAAATATTTCAACAATAAGAAAATCAAATGGTTTATTTACAGATAATATTATTGATACTTATAATGAATTTTTGAACAACTTTTTTCCGAAAGATGATAATAAGTTAGAAAATTCTTATCATATTAGTGTTAGGGAAAATTGTAAATTAATTAGTAATGAGGACGATGATTTAGATTTCAATATTAATGAAATAGAAAATTCAATCAAATCTATGAATAAAAATAAAGCGCCAGATTTAGATGGTATTACTGCAGATATTGTTTTAAGGGTTTTTAATTTAGACAAAAGTTTGTTTTGTCTGTTATTCAATAAATGTTTAGAATTTGGTATCTTTCCAAATGTTTGGAAAAAACAATTAATCAAAATTATTCCTAAATCAGGTAAAAAGGATATTTCAGATTTAAAAACATATAGGCCGATTAGTTTGTTACCTGTTATAGGCAAAGTTTTAGATAGTTTGTTAATAAATAGAATTGAATTTCATATTAGGAATAATTATAGTTTGTGTAATAGACAATTTGGCTTTACTAGGGGTAAAAATACTAAAGATGCTATTAATTATGTTATTAAGTTTATTGAAAATTCTAAAGAAAACAATCATTATTGTTTGGTAGTTATGCTAGACATCTCAGGCGCTTTTGACCACGCATGGTGGTATTTAATATTGAATCAGTTAATTAGAAAACGTTGTCCGAAAAATTTACTTAACCTAGCAAAATCTTACTTTTCAGATAGGGTTGCTATTATCGATGAACCAGGCATCAACATAAATTATAATATTGAGAGAGGCTGTCCGCAAGGCTCTAGGTCAGGTCCTGGTTATTGGAATATTATGTTTGACACCATTTTTGACATTAATTTACCTACAGGTTGTGAAATTGTTGCCTTTGCGGATGATACTACTCTTTTAGTTAGAAGCAATCTTTACAAAAACATTTCTATTATAGCTAATGAGGCGTTAGAAAAAATTAATGTATGGAGTAGGAATTGTAAATTAAAGTTTAATGCTTCTAAATCAGAAGCAATATTTTTTGGCAAATCAAATCAGAGGTTACCAATTTTGAATTTAGATGGGAATAGGATTATTTGTAAAAATGTTGTTAGATATTTAGGTGTCTATTTAGACGATAAACTAAATTTTAATTTTCATTTAGATTACGTAACTAGGAAAGCTAGGGAAATTTCTAATAAAATAGGAGCTGCTGCTAAAGTTAGTTGGGGTTTGAATGGTAATGCTTCTAGCACCATTTACAAGGGTGTCATCGAACCCTGTATGTTTTATGCAGCTTCGGTTTGGGAAAATAAAATTAAAAGTATTAAAGCTAGGAATAAATTTATTAGTGTACAGAGGGTGTTAGGATTAAAGGCTGCCAAAGCCTATAGTACAGTTTCAAATGATGCATTTAGCGTTATTGCAGGCATTTTACCAGCTGATTTAAGATTTAGTGAATTAGGTTTACTACAAAGTTTTGATAGTTTAGAAACTGATAAATTAAAGTTAGTTACTGGTTTAAATTTAAATAAAGATCTTATTGAAAAAGAAAGTGAGTTTTTATCAATTGTTCATCCGGCTAAACGGGCGGTTATGAATTTTAAAATTATCGGGAGTGTTAATAAAGTTAGTGGTGTTCAGATATATACGGACGGTGCTAAAAGTGATAGTGATGTTGGTGCTGCATTTGTTGTTTATTGTGAAGGTGTTGAGACTTATAGTGAAAAAATTAAGCTCGGTAGTTTATGTAATAATTTTCACGCTGAATTAATCGCGGTTAATAGTGCTATAAAATATGTTATTAAAAGTAATATTGAAGTGTGTGATTTATTTAGTGATAGTGCTTCTGTTTTAGAGGGATTGAAGAATATGAACAGACCCACTCAACTGCAGAAAGAGACGTGGGATTTGATTAGAGACCTTAAGAATAGGATCAATTTCTTTTGGATTAAAGGTCACTCTGGTATTAAAGGAAATGAGAGAGCGGATCAACTGGCTAAAGAGGCATCTTTGCTAGAGAATTCTCATGTTTGTTTCAATTTTATTTCTAGACGAAGTGTTAAGAATAAAATTAGAAAATATTTTATGGGACTTTGGCAGGAAAGATGGGATAAGTCGACGAATGGTAGATTGACTTATCAGTTTATGCCGAGAGTTGGTATTGCTTACAATTTCCTGTATACAGAAACAATAGAATTGATAACTGGTCATGGTAATTTTGAAGAATACCTCAATAGAATTGGTAAACGTGAATCCCTACTTTGCTCTTGCGGAGAAGTTGGAAATGCTGTTCATGTGTTGTTTAAGTGTGTGAATAAATTTGAAAATAGAAGTAGATTAGAGAATAAATTGATTTGTAAAGGTCTTTGTTGGCCTAGAAATATAGATGAAATTAATAAAATAAATAAAACTACCGAACGGTGGTCTTTATTTAATGATTTCTCGAAGAAGTTCATTGATAAGAAGTAATTTTCTAAGTAATTTTTAATTTGATTTCCGGGACTGTGTTATGATTTGGCTTTCTTTTGATAATTGTATTCTGTAGATACGCTTTTGCTAGCTTACATGCAAATTGACGCTTATGGGAGGGTTAGGGGAGGTAGGAAAGTCGTTGGTAAAGTCAATTTTATAATAACTTATTTTTATAATTTCATTTCATTATTAGTATTAATTTGATTGTATTATCAATTTGGGTGTAGTACCTTTTGGTGGAGCACCTTAAGATAATTTTTATTTATCTTTAAATAATATATACATGTGGCATAAGGGGAAATGAGAAGGCAGATAGGTTGGCATGTCAATGATTAGATCGTAGACCAGAGAAAGTAAAACTGGACATTTCTGAGGGGATCAGACATATCAAAGAAAACACATTTAAGAAGTGGGAAGAAAAATTTGAAGAGTCTTCTAGAATGAAGGGCAACGAATATAAAGAGATCCAAAAAAGACCATTAAAAAATAAGTTGGTTTGAAAGGGCACAAATTTGTTGAAATGATAGATTTTGAGCTAAACAAGCAGTAACCGAAAGTTACCTGTTAAAAAAGACACTTCACTGGGTGACTGCGGGGAAAGAGGAGATATAAACCATATAACGTTTGAATGAATAATGTTAGAGGAAGGAAGAATAGGACTGTATTGAAGATTAAATCTTTTAAATATTACCACACTTGCAACATTAACGGAACTATTGGCCACAAACAACATTGATGTATACAGCATATACGACTTTTTGATAGAAAGCAAAAATTACCGCGCACAAGAAGAGGAAGAGGTTGTTGAAGTAATTTTTAAGAAAATTTTTAAAATTTTAATCCAATTACTAAGTCAATTTGCAATTACCACCGGGAGATGGCGCCATATTTTTATTAACTATATTTCTCATAAAATCTAAAATTAATGATAAGAAATAATTAGAATTTAACGATAAACGCTAAATAAAGGCATAAAGCGAAATCAAATTAATGAAATAAATCAATTTAAATATTTAAACTTACCCATTTTTGAGGTTATGTACCATAAAAACATTTTTTCCTCTTTTAATAATTAATCTTCTAAAAAATCGCAAGATTACCACTCAGTCCACAACCTCGAGATTCAATTAAGAAAGAATTTGGGATTGTAGAAGAAATTTTTAAAGAAATATTTTGAAATTAAATTTTTGCAAGAAAATCTTGAAATGTCAATTACTTAAACAAAACACATAACCAAGTGAAGTTAACTTTTAACTGACAATGAGAGATTTTTTTTAATTTGATTTATAAAATTTATTTAAAAATCTTATTTTTATCATAAATTAATCAAATTTATTTGATTCATAAATAAATTAATAAATAAATCAATAATTATTTAATTTTGTTAAGAATTTCTTTGATTAATTCAAGTTGCAATTATAAGCGATAGATGGCGCTATATTTTTTAATAAATTATAAATATGATATATTAATAAGTTATTAATAATATAATAAGTTAAATATATGAAATTAAATCAAATTAGGAAAATGGAATAATTTCAGACAGAAATTAGAGTAATTTTTTAAATTTAAGCAAGAATAGCAAAAAAATGAAGTGAAGTTAGGTATCTACTACAATAACTTTTAATTTATTTATAAATTAACTTAAAACGTAATTAATTAAATAAATTCATTCGATATTTGATGTAAAATTGATCATAAATTAATAAAATTAATTAATCTACATAACCTCGAATAACACGAATGACGTGAGAAATGTTTTAGGTTATGTTGTTAATCTAAAATATAAATAATTAACAACAAATATAAAATAATATAATAATGTCGCTATTTCCAGCATTTTCTGAAGCAAATGCTAAAGAAAATCAAGAAAAAGTCGAAAACAACGATCAAGATTGGTTAAAAAATTCAAGTTTTAAAGTAGATATTGCAAAATTAAATTTGTTAGTAAATAATGACGCAGAGAATAAAAATATTGAGGATAAAGATTCTAAGAAAAGAAATAAATCTTCTCTAATAAAAGAAGAACCCTCTAAGAAGCACAAAAAGAAGAAAATCGAACAAAACTTAATAACCAAATCCGATGACTTTGTAATTGATAAAACCTTAATAAAGGAATACTTTAACATTAATACAATTTCAAGACCGGCTGTGCCTAAGTATGATCGAAAATATTCAATGTTTATGAAACACCGTTTTAATAATAAGCGATATAAACGTTACTATAAATTAAAACTTTTTGATGAAGAAATTAAAGATAATGTAATAAAAAAAGGGGATTTAGAGAAGAAAATTGAGCTTAAAAAGAGTGAGAATATTTCCGGATTTAACGAGGAAATAAATTTAACCAAAACAACGCAAGAATTTAACCAAAAACTTTCAGAGAATCCTTTAGATGTACAAACTTGGATTGAATATGTGCGATTTCAAGATACCGTTTATAATTTTGAAAAATGTAACAAAAAAGGTAGCATTGCAAAGGTACGATTTAAAGTTAATTAAATTACTTTTTTATTAATTGTAGATAAAAATATAGAACTAAAATTAATAATTATTTGATTTAATAGGGAAATCGTGTAACAGCTGATAGAAAACTTTCAATCCTCGATAAAGCATTAACTCATCTCCCAAATAACGAAAAACTCCAACGAGAACGTTTAAACGTGTGTGTAAACGCATTCCCATCGGACGAGCTCTACATGCATTTAGAAAAAATGGTAGAAAAAGAACAAAGCAACATAATTTTATGGCAAGGTTACATCGAATCAAGGCAATGTTCGATGTCTCATTGCAACACCCCAACGGTCCTCAAATTATACACTAAATGTCTCTCAACGTTACACCAATTACGACGAACCGCCAAAATTGAAAAATCAATTCTTGAAGAGAACATTTTAAGGATGTTGTATCAATGTGGGTTGTTTTTAAAACAAAGTGGCTTATTCGAGCAGTTATGGACGTTGTTGCGGATGTATTTAAATTTGAATTTGTCGCATCAAGATAAAAGCAACATTTTCAATGGGATTGGAAATGGAAGCGTTAACGATCGGGAATTATTAAAATTGGAAGAAATCGTTTTAAACTCCAAATTACCTTTGCACGAACTTTGGTTGAGAATTGAGAAATTACGCGAAGCTTGTCATTGGGTTCCTTTTAATGGGGATGAAAATTGCGAGGATCCACAAAGGATGGTTTTTGCGGAGGATGTGAACGAGTTGATTCATCCCATTACGATGCCTGGGAATACTTTTAAAATGACCGCGATTATTTTAACTTTATTAAAGGTAAATTTTACTGTCTGTAGATATAGTAAAGCACTTACCCCGACTGTTGGTGTTAATAATGTAGTCAGCGGCAAGTTTAATAGCAGTCAGTTCTGCTTGAATGATGGCGGTGAAATTATCTAAGGGTTTTGAGAATCCTAGGGTTGTGGGAGAACACCCCCACGCCAGACTCATACCGTCTTTTTGAACCATCAGTGTAGATTTTCAAGTTGTTGTGTGTATCTGCTACTGTGGAACTGATTTTGGTGAGGTACTTTCTAGAGAAGATGAATTTGGCCAGTATATTACCCGTTTTACACTCCAGTAGGGGTGAGTCCTCGACTGCTTCCTTCCAGAGAGACGTTTGACCACCAGTGACCTCCACCTTTTTGGTAGCTACTGATTGTAGTCTTTTCATGGTTACCAGTGCCACCTCTTGTATATGTAGAGATGTAGAAGTGGCAGGTTTAACATGACCTCCATGGCTGCAGTGGGAGTAGAACGCATCGCGCCTGTAACAATCAGACATGCAAGTCTCTATATTCTATTGAGTGCTGCGATGGTGGTGGTTTTTGATGTTCTATTCCACCACACCACAGCACCATAAGTATAGATCCAAAGGGCTACTTGGGGGGACAACCCCCATGTCCTCCCAACAGTCCTTCGGCCTTAGCCAAAAGCAACGCATACTTTATTTACTCTATAATCTAGGTGGGCTTTCCACGTTAACTTCTTATCCATAATTAAGCCTAAGTACTTAAGCTCAGTGGAAAGTTTAAGTGGAGTGTTCGCAAGCATTGGTAGATTAAATAAGCAACGTGAGCGTGTAAAAATTACTATCTCGGTCTTGTTGGGATTAATGTTGAGTGCTACCTGCATCCTTTCAGAGAGTACATTCATGTGTTTCCCCCTGACGAAGGTGGTCAGGTCGTCAGCGTAGCCAACGGTTTTAAAAAGGGCTAGTTTTAATCGTTTGAAGAGGCTGTCAAGTGTAAGGTTCCTCAATAGTGGTGAGAGAACACCCCAGTGTGGGCAGCCCCTAGTAACGGTCCCTTGTAAGGTGGTATTGCCAATCCTTAGTTTCACGAGTCTATACCTGAAAGTGTTCTCTATCCAACCACGAAGGGTCGGAGGAACATTGTGCTCAACCAAGGCCTTGTATATTCCTGATAAGGTGGTCCGATCGAAGGCTCCTTCAACGTCGATGAAGACACCCAGGGCGGCCTCTTTGCGGTCCATAGCATCATTGATGAAATCAACCACAACGCTTAAAGCCGCCAGCGTTGACTTACCCTGTGTGTAAGCATGTTGATCAGAGTCCAGTGGTCTCTGATGTATCTGTCACATAGCCTCTTCAGAGTTTTCAGGAGAAAGGAGGAGAGGCTGATAGGTCTGTAAAAGTTTGGGAGGAAGTAGTCCTGCTTGCCTGGTTTCGGTATGAACTTAACTGTAACATCAGGCCAAATCCTCGGCAAGTAGCGTGTCGCCAGGCAACCTTGGAATATTCTCTTTAGGTGCGGTAGGATCCATTACAGACCCCATTGTAAGAGGGCCGGTACGATCCCATCCGGTCTTGGAGTTTTGAACGATGCGAAGGAGTTTACGCCATACTCCAATCATCCTTAGCCGGTAGATGGTTTGTAGATGAGTTGTCAGAACCTAAGAAATGGACAGACATTAAGAGCTGTAAACTTTCTATAATGTTGTCGGTTTAAGAATCGTCTTCCCTCTTCAACAAGCCGATACGTTTATCTGGTCCAGAAGCGAGTACCTTCTTCGGTGAGGGAGTTAACCTCCTCCACGCCGCTCGCTTCTTCTGACGGACGGTTTCCTTAAAGTCTGACAGGATTAAGCATTTTATTGTTTATTTAGTATATACAATTTTATTTTCTATAGTACATGTACATCTCCCCGTCGTCTATCCTCCTCCCCCTTCCCACACTCCGCCTCCTCGCCCCCATCACCTCCCTCATTCATTTTTTAACCTCGCCCCTTTCTCTCAAAACCCACTTCCTGTCCATTGCCTCCTCCCTCAGCTCGCTACACCCTCTCAGCATGTGTTAAAGCGTCTCCCAATCTTCACCACATAGCTACACCACTTCTCAACATCATCCGCCCAGTATCTATTTCCCCTCTCCTCATTGCCACAGCGGAATCTTGCCACCAATCTCTTCTCTTCATCATCCCCCTCCATCAACAAATACTTTGGCCTCTCCTCTGTCACTATCTCCCCGTACCTTTCATTGTATCTCCCGTGACCTTCTTTCCTGCCTCTGTATATCCCTGTCCCTATCTCTCAGTTCCCTTCACATTACGATTCTTTCCGCTCTACTGCCTTCGGAGATCGGCATCCTCCCCTTAATTTCTTTCCAGCACTCTCCCAGGATCTTGCACTGCCGTCTTGCTTCTATCATTTCCTCATACTTCACCGCTCTTCTCCCCGCCTCCACGCTTACTGCATCCACGTTAACCTCTTCCCTTACTATATATCCTAGGGTGTCCCTTGCCAACCCCAGTACCCACCTCCAATATCGTGTTTGTATATCCTCCAGCAGACCTTGTTCTCTCCATCCCCATACTTCTGCGCCGTACATCATTGTACTCCTTACCAAGCCATTAAACATCACCTTTCTTTTTCCCCCGTCCCTTCCAAAAGTTCTTTCTCCCCATCCCCAAACCTGTCCCATTACTTTGTTCGCCCTCACATGCGCCCCGATCTTATTACTTTCCGTGAAACCATATCCCAGATACGTGTAGTCTTTCACTTGTTCTATCTCCCTTCCCTGCCACCTCCACTCCTCCTTCCTTCTTCTCCCCCCTTTGCAGAACTTCATTATCTTTGTCTTCTCGACGTTTACCTCCAACCCCTTGGCCTTAAAATATTCTTCCAGGACCCTCATCATCGCCAACCACGCTTAATAATTCAGTCAACTCAACACTGCCTCTATTTCTTCCCGTGTTATCTCTTGTCCTGGTTGCACACTTCGCTCTCCCTCTCCCATTACTGTCTCTTCCACTCCTCCCAACAATCCCATGAAGTAGGTTCTCTATTCACTCATTTGTATATTTCTGTTGACTTTCTCTCTTCGCTTCCGCATCCTCCTTAAGTATCTCCATACTTCATTGTCCTCTTTCAACTCCTTAATCTTCTCGGCCTCCCTTTCCTTCAGCTCCCTCTTCTTTTTCTTGCATTCTTCTTTGTAGTTTCTCCTGGTCTCTATATATCTACCTATCTCTACCTCCTATCTCTGCCACTGTCTCAGTTTCCTTCTAGCTTCTCTCTTAGCCTCTCTGCATACCCTATCCCACCACGCGTTTCTTTCCAATCTGCTTCCACGTCGCCCACTCTCCTTCTTCAACGTCGTCTCCCTAACCACCTCAATTAGCTCATTCAATCCCTTGGTTATCAATTAGCTCTTAAAGTCTGACAGCGTACCCTTGTAACTTTGCCAGTCGGAAACGGTTTAAGCGTTTAAGAGCCTCTAGTTCGGGGCATCACCAAGCTTTGCAGAGGGGACAGGCCTTTTTGTAAGAGCGAAGCAGGATCCCGTTTAAAGAAATACAATATTTATGTATGCTGGTTGTCTCTGACAGATCTATTTTAGCTCTAAGCAACGTTATGATAACGTCTGACCTAGTAATGGATTGCCACTTAGCACAGTGGCTCAGCGGGTAACAAGAATGCAGACAGGTTAGCTAAAAGGGCAGCTGGAAGATGTTTTTGGGGCCCCGAGCCCATTGTCATCCCTGCCTTACTCATATTGATATGATTAAGTACATTTCCCACAAGAAATTTTTAAATGCGTGGTACAATAATCCGAGCTGTTACCAAGCCAAGGAACCGTTAAAATATCCTAAGAAAACAGCTCAGTATTTCATTGGGTTGGGCAAAACCACCCTCACATTAGCCACAGGTCTCCTCACGGGACACTGTAAGGTAAACGAGCATCCTCATAACTTGAAGATTGCTAATTCTGCTCTCCTCAGAAAGAGGTTACTCGGGGAGAAGTGGCCATCCACAAATGATATCAAGAACCTCCCTCTAAGTGATGTCCTGGCCTTCACAAGGGGCCCAATGGGGCCTAAGTGTGGTGTGCGTTTATTCGCGCACTCTCTCCGCATCCTTACATACATACATACAAGCTAAATTTTAATTATACCAAATACTTAAAACTTCTTTTTTGATTATAGGTCCCACTTTTACCATGCAGACACACAACAATGAAAAATTTTGGTTTAGATTACGTCCCATGGTCTTTAGATTCGATTGAAACGATCGTTCTTCCAACCTTTTTACGAACGCATCATATCGATCTTACGAGTCAACACTTTTTGAATTATCTAAAAAAATTTACCGTCGGCCCCCAATATTTAAAACAATTTCCCGGACAAGAAGAATACTTAAAATCGGTCCTTGAAATTATCTCATTATCGATAGAGGCTTTAAATGGATACGAAAAGGCCGCAATTTCAGTTTGGATGTTGCGTTTTCACCGAGTCCTCTTAGTTTTAGAAAGAAAAGGATTTTTAAAGATTTCAAAAGAATTGCAGAAAAAGTTAAAATCAGACAGGAAGAATTTATTAAAAAATTCAGGAAATAATATTATTTTGTACGTTGAGTTTGGTTTGATCGAGATTTTTACTAATGATAGTGTTGAAAATGGGGTGAATATTTTGAAAGCGACTTTAAAAGTGCAAGATCGCTCGATCGATTTAATCGGCGATCGCTTATTAAAAAGTTCTTTATGTTTCGTTTATAAAACGTTAATGGAGATTTATTTAAACGAGGATGATCGCGAAAAAACTTTAGAATACGGCTTAAGATTGGCATTAGGGATTAATCTTGAAAGAAATATCAAAATATCCGAGTCATCACTTAATGAGGCAACGCTAAAATTTAAACACGTTACGTTAAAATTGTTTCAAAACGACGATGATTCAATAACTGAAACTGTTGAGCATTTCTTACCAAATTTT
Source organism: Onthophagus sagittarius (assembly GCA_036711965.1). Lineage (NCBI taxonomy): Eukaryota > Metazoa > Arthropoda > Insecta > Coleoptera > Scarabaeidae > Onthophagus > Onthophagus sagittarius. Next base: position 14,058,218 of record JASERS010000010.1, on the reverse strand, counting down.
TCGGTTGACTGGATCACCTGCCAATCGATTTTTATGTATTACACGAAAGGAATTGACGAAACAAAAACATTTTTAGACGAGATTTTAATAAATTTCGAATCGAAAATTTTCGAAAAAGAAATCTTGCTCGAATTTTACGTCTCCCTCGTCTTTAAGGACCGCCTAAAAAATTCATCCCCACAAAAAATAACCAACTTAAACGAGTTATTATTTAAAAGCATCGTTTCTTATCCAAACAACGTCTTCTTTTTAACGATTTTGTCGAAAACTGAGAATCTTTCTTGCTCGATTGGGAAAAATTTTTGGAAATTAAAACGTTTATTGACCCAAACGGGACACGCATTTCCAAATTTATTTCTAATCCTCATTGAAATGGAAAAAATCAATGTTATTGAGGAAACTTGGGTGGAACCGGTTAAGAATGGGTGCTTAAAAAATAAAATTTCTTCGTTGTTTCGGGATTTAACAGGTTCTGGGGTTTGTACGAGACGGTGCGGATTAATTTGGAGGCTGTATTTGCAATTTTTGTACGAAAATTACGACGCTAATTTATGCAGGAATGTTTATTATAAAGCTGTTGAGGAATGTCCGTGGTTGAAGGTATTTTTTTTGTTATTAATTAATTAATAATAATTAATTAATGATTTTTTTTTGTGTTTTAGGCTTTGTATATTGACGCTGCTGTTTATATTCCTGCGGAATTGCCCCAAATTCAAGATTTACTCATTGAGAAGCAGTTAAGGCTTCATGTTACGCCGGAAGAATTAGATATTTTAAGGGGATAAAATAAATATTAAGTATTAAAATGCATATTTAATTTCTTTCATCATTTCCCAAAAAAATTCTTGTGCAATTTGGGTTACCTAATTCATAAAAAGATTAAGTTATTTTTCTTTTTTTGATTTCATTTCTAGATTTGAATATTACTATAACAAGATTTTATTGGAAAAAATTGTTTGTTATTTAATTTTGAGGGAGCTTTCCCTTCCACGGAAGAAGTGAGAGCTTTCCATGACGTCACCAACCCCCCCACTCCAAATAGGTAGAGTGTTTGTATCTCGCAGTTTTAAGAACCATTCGCGTTCGGTCTGCAAAACTCTTCGGCGCCGAGGAAATAAAAAGAAACGGTACAAGAAAAACGGTGACATCGCCGATGTGTGAGTGCATTGCAAAAGAAACGCGGTGTGTCATGACTTTTTGACATTTTAAAAGAACCGGAAATTGAAAAATTTGCCGAAAAGTAACAAGGACAAGATTATTTAATTTTTGGTAAGTTGTTTTTGAGTATAATAGTACAATTTAATTAGTAATTAATTTTTTTATGGGGGAGAATCACAAAAAAGGGCGATATCGTTATCTTAATTCTTGTTTATCTTGATTTTTTCTTTGTCTTTGTTGTTAATTAATTGGTTTTGATTCAGAAAAAGAAAGGGGAATTGATAATGATGAATAACGGGAGTGTTTGTTTGTTCCCCATAAAAATTAAAAGCAAAATTATTATATTTTTAATGAGGGTGTATTTTTGGTGTGCGTTTGGAAAGTTCAAGGACGAGGTTTCCTGGAAAAAGAAGGGGTGGCACGATTTAAATTGACCATAGGAGGGTGAAAGCTACCGTATTATTGATTTGTAACCGTTGAATTTCGGATGGCAAACCGCTTGACAGCTAACAATTACGTTTTCTTTCACGTTCCGTTATCAAACGGGTAAATCTAAATTTGGATTTCGCACAATTTCCATTAATTCAGTCCTTATCTCCGTTAATAGTAATTCGCATCAGCTTTTAAAGGAATTGGTGCGTTAAAAAAAGGATTTCAGGTGAATCGTTGATGGTTTAATTACAACTTCTTCGAAAACGAAACCTTTCTAAAACTTAATCGCGTTTATTAAGAATTTATTGCAACGTTATCTTCTTTAATAACTTTTAAGAAAAACTCGAATTGTTTTGCTTCACTCTCAAGGCTTTCATTAATTGTAATTTTAAACCTTTAATGTATCATGTATCGACTCTTTAAGTCGTAGTGACGATATGAATTAATTTTAATTCGTCTTTTCTTGTAATCATCTTGAGATAAATCCAATTATTTTATTCGATTTTTTTATAATTTAACATTAAATATTTTAAATTAAATATTTTTATTTGCAATTCGAATAAAAGCAATTAATATTGTAATAAAATTGATTGTATTGCGGCTTTGGAATTTGATTAAATTTAAATGAAATTCTACTTATGTAATAAATCATAAAATTCGATTATTATGAATCGTTTATCTTAAAAAAAATGTAATAAATTAAGATTTAAATCGATTAAGTAATGAGATGTTTTAACATGGGCTCGAGAACGACTCATACATTATGTATTGTGAAAATTAACCGTTTACGCAACGACTTTATTGCGTTGTTACGTTCTTTTATTCTTTCTTCGCTCATACTTTGGTGATTTGTTTTAAAAACCGTTGGTGGATAAGCCGCTATCCGTTAAATTCTAAGAAGCACCAGGTGGAAATGTCGTTCCCCTCTAGGAACATCTGCCTCGAAGGTTTTCGTTAAAAAAGGGGGCACGTGCTTCTCCTCCCCCTTTATTTTTACTCCCGTTTCTCGTTTATTAATCTTAAAGAAGCGAAATTGAAGAAATGTTGTTTCTGTTTTCGAGTTGCTTCTGAGCCTTTGGAATCCGTGACCTTCTCGGGCATTTCAAATGTCCGGCCACTCCTCTTTGCCCAGATGTTCGCTCTTCTTGTCCTTCTTCGTGTATATGCAAAATCATACTCATCATCATCTTTTCTCGCGGTCAATTCACTTTCAAGGTCAAAACACTCGTTTCAAACAATCAATTTGATTTCTTTTTTTATTAAGACCTAGGTAATGGTTCTGGTTTAGTCATCGGAGTTAAGGAATGATTCATTTTAGTTGTGATTAAATCATTCGAGTTTCTTAAAAATTAAAAAAAAACGAGTAAATAAGTTTTATTAATAATTTTGATTTAAAACGGTTCGACTCTAATTTTATTCAATAAAAGTAGTTTTTTAATAACTTTACTGCTTTTTTTATTACACAGTGCAACAAAAACATTTTTGGGGGGTAAGATATTCTAAGTCAAGCTTAAAGTAATAGGTCAATACAGAAGAACCTTCAAAGAGTTCTTCATATTTTTCCTTATTTTGATGTTAGTTTGCTTAGTTTTTCAGTTATCTTAAGAACCATTGATGAGTAATTATTTCATTCTTCAGAAAAATTGTAGCTAAGGCTTATATAAATAATTCTTTTAATATATCTATCAAGTATCAGTGGTAGACTCAATAGTAGTCTATAGTTACACATAGACAAAATTTTTAATGGTTCTATCTGGAGCTATGATTAAGTTTTTTTTCTTCTGCATTCAGTCCCAGTATTTGCTGGGAATGTTTTTTTGCAGAGCATTGAAACTGCTCCTAGGAGAGTTGATATTACCACTGGAAGACTTGGTTTTGCTTTCAAAAAACTTGATATGCTTCTAGAAAACTTGAAATGGTTTTGGAAAACTTAAACTGATTCAAGAAAACCTGATATCGCTTTCATAAGTCTTAATACTGCTTTTAGGAGCCTTTTATTACTTCCAGAAGACTTAAAATGCTTCCAGGAAACTTACATTGCTTCATAAGATTCGATACTTCCTCTGGAAGACTTAATATTGGTTTTAAAAGATTTGAAATGCATTCAGAATAGTTAAAATGCTTCAAGAAGGCTTGAACTGCTTCTAAATGACTTGATATATTGCAGCCGCAAATCTTGATACTGCTTCTAGGATACTTGCTACTACTTTCAAGAGACTTGAAATGTTATCAGAAGACTTAAACTGCTTCCAGAAGACTCAATACTGCTTCTAAATACTTGATATTGCTTCCATAAATCTTGATATTTCTTCTAGGAGACTTGATACTATTTCCAGAAGATTTGGTACTGGTTTTAGAAGATTTGAAATCCATTCAAAATAGTTAAAATGCTTCAAGAAGACTTGAACTGCTTCTAGAAGACTTAATACGGTGCCTAGAAGACTTGGTACTGCTTCTAAGAGACTTGATACTACTTCCAGGAGACTTGAAATGCGTTCAGAAGACTTAAACTGCTTCCAGAAAACTCAATACTGCTTCTGGAAGACTTGATACTGCTACTAGAAGACTTGACATTGCTTCCATAAATCTTGATATTGCTTCAAGGAGACTTGATACTACTTCCAGAAGATTTGATACTGGTTTTAAAAGACTTGAAATGCTTTCAAAAGACTTAAAATACTTCGAGAAAGCTGATTCTAGAAAACTTGATACTGCTTCCAGTAGACTCCATACCACCTCTGGAAGACTTGACACTGGTTTTAAAAGACTTGAACTACTTCCAGAAGACTATAAGAAATATTTTCAGAAGACTTAAGGTGCACCCAGAAGACTCTATACTGCTTCTGGAAGACTTGATACTGGTTTTAAAAAACTTGAAATGCTTTCAGACGATTTAAAATGCCTCAAAAAAGCTTGAACTGCTTCTAGAAGACATGATATTATTTCTAGAATACTTGGTATTGCCTCTAGAAGGCTTTAAATTAGAGATGTGCTCGTGAATGACTTTTTATGCGCGATTACGATCTATACCCACGCGGATCACGCACGCCACTCACGTGAATATCATAGATGAATCACGTGACTCACGAGGTTATGGTGGATATTAATTTTTGAACAATAATAAAACAGTGTGTTTATGATGATAGGAATTAAGATCAAGAAGATGGCTCAACCTAACAAATATTTAGTGTCAACAAATTAGTTGGGTTGGGTTAAGATTAATGGCTTATCTTATAGCTAGCACTAACTAGATTATATCCTGAGCTTTTATTCATTCCATATTTTGTCGAATCAGCTTGATCAGTGAAATAGATATTTTAATAGGGAATTTGGCTGTTCAATTCGCATCTTGACCAAATGTTGTTAATATCATGTTAGTACTATAAAAGCTTTAGTTTAGCAAAAACACAAACACTTCCTGTTTTCAGTAAAGGTTATGTACTTTCCTATTTTTTTTTTTTTACATGACGCACAACCGAATAACAGAAAATATTTTTTGATACTCTTCAGGATATGCTCCAGGATTCGATAATTATATTCGTCCATTAGGATAAAGCTATGGGAAATCTCTATCATGTTTTTAAAAAACATTGTCCAACCACTTACACAGCATTCCCGAGGTTGATGAACCCAACCCAACTAATATTTAATGCTAACTAGCTAGTTAGGTTGGGTTGGATTAAAAGTAATGGCTCAGCCAAAACCAATCAATATCTAGCGCTAAGTAGCTCGTTGGGTTGGGTTGGATTCAGATATGGTTGATGGCGTAACCCAACCTAACTAATATTTTATGCTAACTAGCTAGTTGGGTTGGGTTAAGGTCTTCAACTAATATCTAGTGTTAACGTAAAATTCGTAACTATATTACAAATCAAACGTTTAAATTGGTCTGGTGCATCATTTTTGTCCAAGAGCAATTGTTAAAAATTTACCAAATTTATTCCTTCCATCGTGAAAGCACTGCATATTCAAAAAAAATGTTAATTGGGACGGATAAAAATTATCTAGATACTGGTCAAATTACTCTACTATCTACTGTATAGATAACAACGTATACGTCTTTCATATTAATGTCGCTCACGATCACGCACGTTCTCGTGAGTGGTACAAAGATTGATGCCCGCTCACGGTAGGTCCCGAATGACCCATCGTGACTCACGTTATTTGCATATCTCTACTTTAAATGCTTCTACACGACTTTACGTTGCTTCTAGAAGACTTTACATTTCTTGTATTAATTCAACAATTCCGTTCATACAATTCTCAATTTTTAGAACTTATTTAATTAATCTAATTTTTTCATTGTTAAATAGTAACACCCATACTTTATTTCTTTCAAAAATTCATTTGTAAAACTCGAGTAAAAACGTAATTTTTCAAAGAGACAAATTTGTCGAAAGAATTTTTGACTTTCTTCGATAAAATTTGTTAAAGTGTAATTCTCCCTTGGATAAATTGATAGAATTATATGTATATTTGAGAATAAGCTACAATTTTGCTGAAGAGTGCAAAAAATCCTTAATGGTTCTTGAGTTATAAATGAAAAATAAAGAAAACAATAAGCAAGATAAGGTCATAATTTTAGTAAGGTCATTAAAAAAAGTTACCAAACCCTTTGGCAGTTTTACTACACTGACCTAGTACTTTCACGCTAACTTGAAATTTCTCACACCCCAGACAGTAACCCCGAAAATGTTCTACAATATTATTTAACTGAAAAGAAAATATTTATTAAGTAATCCTTAGAACGGCTCTGGTTCAAATATACAGGGTTGGATTGGGTTGGTTGGAAGTACAGGGTTGGTAGGGCTGATTTAGATACCCTGTATTAGTCTTATATCATTAAATCTAACTCTAAAAAACTCTGTTTAGCCGTACATCTCTCAAGATGGCTAAACCCGAATGATTCTTGTGAAAAGAAGTGATTTTTTTTTATTTCGTATGAAAAGGGGCACCAAATATCTTAGAACGGCTCTACATTCAAGAAGTCCTTGCATGTTCTATATTTATAGACACATAATTATTTATTTTTAATTTTTAGATGACTCCAAACCATTCAATATTGGATTAATTTAAGATTAAGCGAAGCTTTTTTCGGGGATAAAATGACCGCAATAGTTGAATTGGAAAGTTGGCTGATTTATCAATGCATTGTAACCGAATGCAACGACTGTTTATGTAAGTAATTCGTTTTTAATTTAATTACATCACTTTCGTTTTTATTTTGATTTCTTTTCGTTTGCTTTTTAGGATTTATTTTATTATTTTTTAAGCAACGCCTTCATAACAACCCCAAAAATCAAAAAAATATAACCAAATAGAAAATGTTGGACCCAGGTAAGTCCATTTTTACTCTAATAACAAACGAATAAATAAAACGCTTGAACGAGGAAGTTAAATCTAAACCGAAAATACTCGAGAAAGCCCCTATTAATAGACATAGCTCTTTATTTCTTATCCGACGGAAACGGAATTCGACATCCGTTTTTAAACAAATACTTTCTCTCTCTTATTCTAATCTAAAAAATATTTACCAATCTCGCTAAACCCATATTTTCTTTTCAATTAGATAAGGAAAATAACACGATAAGATAATCTCAACTCACTCTTTTCGAGCTAATTTCGAACGATTTTAGTTCATTAAAAACACGAGACCAAATGATACCAACATAATGATTAAGATAGTTTAATTTAAATTTAATCTTAATTAATAAAGGACATATTTGGGTGAGTTTTGTTGATTTGTAAAATAATCCCTTTCAATGTCATATTAATGATTAATAATTGCTCGGAATTGAACGCGGAGTTAAAAGGAAAAGAGAAAAATAATCTTTGTGATATGCGGTGTAGGTCATTTCAATTTATATCCTCTCCAGGGAGGTTTAAAATTCCTCAACGAGAAGCTAATAAAATAATAATTACGCCCAAGAATTTAAATAAAAAAAGTCTTAGTCATAATTTCCGCTTAAATATGATAATGATAAAAATCGATTACATTTTTCGCATTATTAACGCATTATAAGGAAAAAAGTTTGTTTTTTTTTTATTATTTTTCGTTAAAACAATGGTGTTATGGTTTACTTCTTAATCTATTGTTTGATTTTTGCTTAATCGTTTTGTAAATATTTTCTTTTCTTATAACGGCGTGTGTTTCGTAAACGGAATTAATAAAGTGATTTATGCGTTGTTGCAGTCATGACGGAAAGTGCGTTTAGGGCCCGCGATATCGGCCTAAGGGCCCAAAAGAAAATCCTTTCAAGAATGGCAGGAAAGAATGTTGCAAGGGCTTTTATTGATGACACAACGGCGTCTTTGTTGGATAATTTATATCGTTTGGCTAAGCAATACGTAAGTAAATTATTATTGTAATTTAATTTTTTTATTAACTATTTAAATAACTAAATACTCCTAATTATTTTTGCTGTAATATTGGTTGCATTATAACTTTTGGATCATTAACTTTTACAATTTTATGGTTGATATCATAACTGAAGTTTGATTTTTAACAAATAATCATTTTCTTTTTCAGTCAAATAATAAAAAAGAAGCAGAAAAGTTAGTAAAAAACATAATAAAAGTAGTAATAAAATTAGGAGTTCTCCACCGTAATGGTCTTTTTACCGCCGAAGAATTAAAACAAGCGGAACGTTTTAAATCAAAATTTCGAATCGCAGGAATGGCAATTATATCCTTTTACGAAGTCGATTTTAGCTACGACCGTAACTATTTGACGAACGCTCTCGGGGAATCCCACAAGTGCCTCAGGTTCATCGTTTCGAACCACTTAACAGAAAAATCTTTAGGGAGAATTGACAGCGTTTTTAATTATTTCGGCAACGAACACTTTTTGGACGCGATTTTTAAGCCAGACGGCGAATACAGGGATATTTTAGGTCGTGTCGTTACCGATTTAAATAAAGCCATCGAAAGTGGAGATCTTTAGTGATTTAAGATTCCTTGCCACGTTGAAAATTAAACGTTAAAAACGACCAAAAAAAAATAATTCTTGAAAAATGTTAAATAATATCAAAGGAAAGAATGTTTCGTATTTTTCTCTATCACATATCTTCTTACGTAGGTTTGTCTTAGATAAAAGACCAAGAATCGAAATTGATGAAGGTATTTTTACACGATACACTAAAAAGTTTCAAAAGATAAATCATATCACGAGCATCAAAAATTGATTTTTTTTCTTAGAGGTAATTTTTACACCCACGCATTAAAACAAATAATGTCACCGTTCTTAGACAATAAATGTTAAAAGAAATCTGTCCCCGTTTTACTATTAAATAAAAATAAATAATAAAAAACGGAAAATGAGGAAAAATGAGTTAAAAGGCTTTTGCCAAAGAGTTTTATTTAATCGAAATATTCTTGCTTATTTTGTAAATTAATTAATTTATTAAATTTTCTGTGATTTTCTTTTATTCGATTAAGTTCGAATAAATTAAATTATCTTATTATGTATTAAGGTTAAATAATAGCTAAGAAGTTAATGATAAATCGATATTGAAACGAATTTAAGCCGTGAAAAACCTAGTCAAGTGAAACGGCCAATAAAATTAATTAATAATTAATTGTATGTAAAATAAAGCGTTTTTTGTTTTGTTAATTATTAGCAATACACGTAAATGGCTATAAAACAAAACTCATTGTTTGTTATATTAGGTTGTAAGGATATTTTCTCACTCTTTGAATAATGTTTATTTTATAATTATCCCCAAAAATAAATTTATAAAACGATTTAACTGTGTTATTTCACCAGTAATAATAAATAGAACCAACATTAACCTGAGAGCTAATATTAGACTTAGAACGAAAAACATTTAGGTTTAGTTGTACCAATTAAGACGGAATCCAAGCCAATCGAATCTATCTTTAGAACTAACATTCGATTTGGAACTAGAAACATTAGGGTTTAACCATCTAAAGAGACGTAGGGTTAAATCCTAATGTAGTTCTAGGTGTAGTGTTAATACTAAAGCTAAGTTGTCCTCTTAGTTCCAGAAGAATTTACGACAATCAAGCAGTGAATGATAATTAAAACTTCAGACGCACGGTTGAACCTGAATCTTTCTTGGTCTAGTGTTAGTTGTAGTTTTAGTTTGTTAGCTAACAAACATTAATGCTAGAAGCTAATACTACAGCAATTCTCAGCCTCTCGTCCGTAGCAAAATTTGACTGGACAATTTTTATCCACTCAAGTTAACATTTTTTTGAATAAATTACTATTATTCCAAAATCATTTCATTTTACATTATTTACATTTGGTTCTTTCATTAGGTCCTAAATTCGGCTTACTTGTTGCACTGAATTCAACTTTGATTCTTCAACTTGTTTGTGACATCGAATCCGTGCAGATCTATTCCTCAGATAGCACTGAATTCTAAGAGGAATTTCTTTTTTTTTACGAGGTCGGGGAAAATCTATAAACAGACACCCGGCCGGAGGTTGGGGTTGAGGCATATAACCCCTACCCACTAAAAACCCCTTTGTCGTCTTCTCTGGAACCGCCGAAAGGCATTGCTTCAGAGTACATCGCAAAACAACCAGACATGATATCTTTTCACATCACTCTCATTTTCCATCTTCCTCCCCGCTCGTTACGCCTTTCTCTCGCCATACAATCCACAAAAAGACAAACTCTCAGTGTATTGAACTACCTTATTTCCCCTACATACCTGGGACGAGGGAAAGGGAAATAATCCCTTTCAATTTCCTTCTGTCCTCCTCGTTCCCCTTTTCCAAATGCATCTCCCTTTCCGTTTTCATTCAAACCCGCATTCGTTTTCACACTTCACCGCGCCACGAGATTCATAAAAAGAAAAATCTTAGTTCTTTGAAATATAACATATCGCTCACATACCTAGGGCGAGGGAAAGGGAAATATTCCCCTCTAGCTCGGTTTTTTATTTCTTCCATTCTACTTCCCCTTCTACACAACCACACCCATCTCGACACTTTCCTCTTGAACCAGATTGTCTCTCATCATTCGTTCCTTCTCCTCCTTTCTCCTCATTATCGACCTCAGATAATCGACGATAGTCTCTCTCTCATTACGCATCATCATGTCGCCCACATTCTTCTTCGTGACCTTCTCTCCCATTACTATATCCATCTCTCTCTTCTCCTCAGAAAACTCCCGGCACTCGAATATGATATGTTCGGGTGTACCCGGAGTTCCACATCCGACAGTAACTTTCTAATATTTTTTAGATAACTTCCAAAGCATCCGTGTCCGGTAAGGGCTTGTGTGACGTGATAGTCTGTCGCAGGACGCTCTTCCTTCCATCTTGTCACATCAACAATGAAGTAGCTAGCCCATCCCTTATACTCTCTCCATCTTGTCTGCCATTTCCACATTATGCTCTCCCGTATCTCTCTCTTTTTCTCTCCACGGTTTTCCCAATTACGGGCCCTCTCCCATACCAGGAGGTCAAGTGGTGCAAAGCCCGCTATTGCCCCGGCAGCATCTGTGGCTACCGTTCTGTATGCTGACATAACTAGAATTGCGTATTTCCTTTCAATTCCTCGCAACATTGCAATATATTTCTTCTTCTTTAAAACCCTCTCCCATACACCGGTATGCTGCGTATAGTGCTACTGAACTTATTGTAGTGGACCTCCAATCGTTGGTAAAAGTCTATATATAGTATTTATATTTTTATATTTTTTAGAATGACTCGTCTTTGAGACTCTCGTCTCAAAGCGAAAACCTGCTAATAAGGGATAAGTGACAGTGATTCTTAACCATTTCCTGGCTTTGTTAAATAACTTGACCACCTACGAAGCATTGAAGACAGATCCTATACCGCCCATCCAAAGAAAACAAAACAAATTCTGTAAACTCCCTAAGTGACTCCCTAACATCCATAAGGTCAGAACACCATTTAGACCGATCATTTCATTTATTGGCTCCCTTACTTATCGGTTATCTGGCCACCATTCTCTCTTTAGCCCTCGCCAATAAAACCAAGTACAATATCAGCGACTCCTTGATTTTAATTGAGGAGATGAGAAATGTTGTGTAACCTCCTGATATTGTAAATAAACATCCCAATTCCTCTCAAAATTGATAACGGAAAGATCGTCAGTAAACTAGAACTTGATAACCTCACACGGATATTCCCAATGATCTGCTTCTTGAGCTACAATTGAGCTAACAACAATTGTGAGCCCTTTTTGGATTCACTTGTCACAAGCAACACATCGTTTTGAGTTTGTATAGGAAACCCGCCTGTTCAGGTCGTTTTATCATCTTCTTTTCTTGCTATCCCATTCACATCAAGATCATTTACTTTTCCGACAATGAACTTAGAGAAAAGCTTTCCAGGAAAGTTCTCGCACACTGGCTTGTCTCAGCTTGATTGGTCCTTGACACAACCTCATGATGATAATGAGCCTCCAACACTATCTAAGTTTAGCGATAGTTCTTTAAAGTTTGCAATGTACATCTGCAAACCGTTGAAAAGTTTTTTCACTGGGTCAAAATATGCTACTTTCCTTCTCCACCAGTCTAGCCAGGTGTATAATATTGAATATATGGATGCGACGGACTGTGCCATGATGAAATCAGGTAGGACTGCCTTGGTTGAGCATCATGTGTCAACAGGCCACAAATTCGATTTTGATCGGACTAAAAATCTTTGTGGGGAGGGTGTTCCGTATTTTGTATGGAGGGTGTTAGTAAAATTTACTGCCATCTGATTGAACTACCTCCATGCTGATTTACTCATGTCATAGGTTCAATATGGTTCTAGTTGATAATTGACGTTCTTTTCTTTCATGATTGTTTCATTGACACCGTGGTGCAGTTTTAGATACAATTAATAATTAGTAATTGTTGATGTTTCTCTAAAGAAACGTACGGTTATATCCTAATGTTTCTAGTTCTTAGTCTACTGTTAATACTAAAGGTAGGTTGTAGCTGTAGCATTAACCGTACTCTTATGGTGGGTTCAAGCAACGTGTTTTAGTATTATTGTTAGTTGTAGTCATAGTCATAAGAGTGAAAAGTTAAGATATTGTGTTATAGTAGTACTGTTGATGCAACACCTTACGACTAAAAAGATTTTTATTGTAGTCACAAGAGTCGTTTAAGACTTTTGGGGCCATTGCAAGTCTTTTGGAAGCAATATAAAGTGTTTTAAAAACAGTGTCTAGTTTTCTAAGGGCAGCATCAAGCCTTCTAGAAGCTTTTTATGTCTTCTAGAAGCGACATCAAATCTTGTAAAGGCATTTCATATCGTCTGAGAGCAACATCAAGTCTTCTGAGATAGATAAGAAAATTAATTAAATCCTATATAAAACTTAACATGCCAACTTGGGAAAAAGGAAGAATCCAAGAAAAATCAAGTTCATCAAGACATTTTTGAAGTTAACACAGATTCACGGAAAATTATCAGGCGGCATTCTAATCAAATTAGATCATTAAATATCCGTAATTCCTTTCCTTTTTCCACACCAGATTCGTTTGTGAGCGTGAACGTAGAATAAAAAACGTCATAGGCGAACAATTTGAAAATAACAATACAGTAGACCAAACTTTGTCATCATCTCGGTGTAATTTGCAACCGAGAAACTAGAATTAGTGGTTAGTTTTCAAACTTATAAATAAATAAAACTTATAAACTATTATACCTAAAAAGACCGAATGATGATGATGCTTAGAATGATGATGATGCTTAGAATGATGTGATGAGTGACGCTTAGAAGCAGAAAATGTAAAAGGGAAAGGAAAGTGAAAACTGATTGGAACAGTTTATATATTTCCAAATTGTGTTTTAGGCAGCAGAAGCCTTAATCCACTGTAAAATACCGTGGATTTTCAGACAATGGAGTATAATTAAGTAACAGAGGGTTGGGTTGGAGCTGTAATAAACTTCAAATAACTTCTAAAACCAATTTTCATAACTTTATATAACACCACTGACTAAATAAGAAAAAGGGAAAGAAGATGTGGAAGAAAATTTGTGGGAAGGGTTCTGTTAGGCGACTCAATCATCCCGGATCAGTTGTCTATATAGCAGATTTTCTCTCAATTTTAGGTGATGGTATATTCGAACAATACTTAACAAAAGAAAGGAAAAGAAGTCCAAGTGAATGTTGGTATGGATGCGGAGGTTACTCCGAGGAACACGTATTTGAGTGTACACGATTCGAAGCGCTAAGAACAAGAGTAAAATATAGATAGGAAGAGATATTAATATAATTTAAAGTATGCATGAAGTATTGTTAGAGACGAGTGAGGCAAGGAGGAAGTAATGGACATCTTAACTAAAATACTGAATTAGAAAGAAGTGGAGGAGAAACTCCAACAAATAGCCAATAACAGTAAAATTGCAAGTGGAATAACTCGAGGATATGAAGATTTGAAGAAATGATCTTTGGTACATTAAGTACTAAATAAATTTGCTTCAAATTGCTTCTTAACTCATCATGATATCTCAATTAGTTCTTGAGATATGATTCTTTTTTAAAATTGCTTGATTTTTTTCATAACAATAATTTTGCTTTGGCATAGCTTTAATCAAAAAATCATAACTCGAAGATATGAAGAAATGATTTTTCTTGCATTAAATATTAAATAAATTTGCTTCAAATTGCTTCTTAACTCATCATGATATCTCAATTAGTTCTTTAGATACGATTCTTTTTTAAAATTGCTTGATTTTTTTCATAACAATAATTTTGCTTTGGTAGAGTTTTAATCAAAAAATCAAAACTCGAAGATATGAAGATTTGAAGAAATGAGCTTTGGTACATTAAATGCTAAGTAGATTTGCTTTAAATTGCTTCTTATCTTATCATGATATCTAAGTTAGTTTTTGAGATACAATTCATGAAAGTTGCTTGATTCTTTCACAACACAATAATTACGTTTTGGCTTTAGAGCTTTAATCAAAAAATCATAACTCGAAGGTATGGAGATTTGAAGAAATGACTTTTCTTGCATTAAATATTAAATAAATTTGCTTCAAATTGCTTCTTATCTCATCATTATATTTCGATTAGTTCTTGAGATATGATTCTTTGAAAATTCCTTGATATTTTTCATAACACAATGACGACGTTTTGACAGAGTTTTAATCAAACAATCATAACTCGAGCATATGAAGATTTGAAGAAATGATCTTTGGTACATTAAATACTAAATAAATTTGTTTCAAATTGCTTCTTAACTCATCATGATATCTCAATTAGTTCTTTAGATACGATTCTTTTTTAAAATTGCTTGATTTTTTTCATAACAATAATTTTGCTTTGGTAGAGTTTTAATCAAAAAATCAAAACTCGAAGATATGAAGATTTGAAGAAATGATCTTTGATACATTAAATGCTAAGTAAATTTGCTTTAAATAGCTTCTTATCTTATCATGATATCTAAGTTAGTTTTTGAGATACAATTCATGAAAGTTGCTTGATTTTTTCACAACACAATAATTACGTTTTGGCAGAGCTTTAATCAAAAAATCATAACTCGAAGGTATGAAGATTTGAAGCAATGACTTTTCTTGCATTAAATATTAAATAAATTTGCTTCAAATTGCTTCTTATCTCGTCATTATATTTCAATTAGTTCTTGAGATATGATTCTTTGAAAATTCCTTGATATTTTTCATAACACAATGACGACGTTTTGACAGAGTTTTAATCAAACAATCATAACTCGAGCATATGAAGATTTGAAGGAATGATCTTTAGTGCATTAAATACTAAATAAAATTGCTTCAAATTGCTTCTTAACTCATCATGATCTCTCAATTAGTTCTTTAGATACGATTCTTTTTTAAAATTGCTTGATTTTTTTCATAACAATAATTTTGCTTTGGTAGAGTTTTAATCAAAAAATCAAAACTCGAAGATATGAAGATTTGAAGAAATGATCTTTGATACATTAAATGCTAAGTAAATTTGCTTTAAATTGCTTCTTATCTTATCATGATATCTAAGTTAGTTTTTGAGATACAATTCATGAAAGTTGCTTGATTTTTTCACAACGCAATAATTACATTTTGGCAGAGCTTTAATCAAAAAATCATAACTCGAAGGTATGAAGATTTGAAGATATGACTTTTCTTGCATTAAATATTAAATTTGCTTCAAATTGCTTCTTATCTCATCATGATATCTCAATTAGTTCTTGAGATATGATTCTTTGAAAATTCCTTGATATTTTTCATAACACAATGACGACGTTTTGACAGAGTTTTAATCAAACAATCATAACTCAAGCATATGAAGATTTGAAGAAATGATCTTTGGTAAATTAAATGCTAAGTAAATTTGCTTTAAATTGCTTCTTATCTTATCATGATATCTAAGTTAGTTTTTGAGATACAATTCATGAAAGTTGCTTGATTTGTTCACAACACAAAAATTCCGTTTTGGCAGAGCTTTAATCAAAAAATCATAACTCGAAGGTATGACTATTTGAAGAAATGACTTTTCTTGCATTAAATATTAAATAAATTTGCTTCAAATTGCTTCTTATCTCATCATTATATTTCGATTAGTTCTTGAGATATGATTCTTTGAAAATTCCTTGATATTTTTCATAACACAATGACGACGTTTTGACAGAGTTTTAATCAAACAATCATAACTCGAGCATATGAAGATTTGAAGAAATGATCTTTGGTACATTAAATACTAAATAAATTTGTTTCAAATTGCTTCTTAACTCATCATGATATCTCAATTAGTTCTTTAGATACGATTCTTTTTTAAAATTGCTTGATTTTTTTCATAACAATAATTTTGCTTTGGTAGAGTTTTAATCAAAAAATCAAAACTCGAAGATATGAAGATTTGAAGAAATGATCTTTGATACATTAAATGCTAAGTAAATTTGCTTTAAATAGCTTCTTATCTTATCATGATATCTAAGTTAGTTTTTGAGATACAATTCATGAAAGTTGCTTGATTTTTTCACAACACAATAATTACGTTTTGGCAGAGCTTTAATCAAAAAATCATAACTCGAAGGTATGAAGATTTGAAGCAATGACTTTTCTTGCATTAAATATTAAATAAATTTGCTTCAAATTGCTTCTTATCTCGTCATTATATTTCAATTAGTTCTTGAGATATGATTCTTTGAAAATTCCTTGATATTTTTCATAACACAATGACGACGTTTTGACAGAGTTTTAATCAAACAATCATAACTCGAGCATATGAAGATTTGAAGGAATGATCTTTAGTGCATTAAATACTAAATAAAATTGCTTCAAATTGCTTCTTAACTCATCATGATCTCTCAATTAGTTCTTTAGATACGATTCTTTTTTAAAATTGCTTGATTTTTTTCATAACAATAATTTTGCTTTGGTAGAGTTTTAATCAAAAAATCAAAACTCGAAGATATGAAGATTTGAAGAAATGATCTTTGATACATTAAATGCTAAGTAAATTTGCTTTAAATTGCTTCTTATCTTATCATGATATCTAAGTTAGTTTTTGAGATACAATTCATGAAAGTTGCTTGATTTTTTCACAACGCAATAATTACATTTTGGCAGAGCTTTAATCAAAAAATCATAACTCGAAGGTATGAAGATTTGAAGATATGACTTTTCTTGCATTAAATATTAAATTTGCTTCAAATTGCTTCTTATCTCATCATGATATCTCAATTAGTTCTTGAGATATGATTCTTTGAAAATTCCTTGATATTTTTCATAACACAATGACGACGTTTTGACAGAGTTTTAATCAAACAATCATAACTCAAGCATATGAAGATTTGAAGAAATGATCTTTGGTAAATTAAATGCTAAGTAAATTTGCTTTAAATTGCTTCTTATCTTATCATGATATCTAAGTTAGTTTTTGAGATACAATTCATGAAAGTTGCTTGATTTGTTCACAACACAAAAATTCCGTTTTGGCAGAGCTTTAATCAAAAAATCATAACTCGAAGGTATGACTATTTGAAGAAATGACTTTTCTTGCATTAAATATTAAATAAATTTGCTTCAAATTGCTTCTTATCTCATCATGATATCTCAATTAGTTCTTGAGATATGATTCTTTGAAAATTCCTTGATATTTTTCATAACACAATGACGACGTTTTGACAGAGTTTTAATCAAACAATCATAACTCGAGCATATGAAGATTTGAAGAAATGATCTTTAGTGCATTAAATACTAAATAAAATTGCTTCAATTGCTTCTTAACTCATCATGATATCTCAATTAGTTCTTTAGATACGATTCTTTTTTAAAATTGCTTGATTTTTTTCATAACAATAACTTTGCTTTGGTAGAGTTTTAATCAGAAAATCAAAACTCGAAGATGTGAAGATTTGAAGAAATGATCTTTGGTACATTAAATGCTAAGTAAATTTGCTTTAAATTGCTTCTTATCTTATCATGATAGCTAAGTTAGTTTTTGAGATACAATTCATGAAATTTGCTTGATTTTTTCACAACACAATAATTACGTTTTGGCAGAACTTTAATCAAAAAATCATAACTCGAAGGTATGAAGATTTGAAGATATGACTTTTCTTGCATTAAATATTAAATTTGCTTCAAATTGCTTCTTATCTCATCATGATATCTCAATTAGTTCTTGAGATATGATTCTTTGAAAATTCCTTGATATTTTTCATAACACAATGACAACGTTTTGACAGAGTTTTAATCAAACAATCATAACTCGAGCATATGAAGATTTGAAGAAATGATCTTTGGTACATTAAATACTAAATAAATTTGTTTCAAATTGCTTCTTAACTCATCATGATATCTCAATTAGTTCTTTAGATACGATTCTTTTTTAAAATTGCTTGATTTTTTTCATAACAATAATTTTGCTTTGGTAGAGTTTTAATCAAAAAATCAAAACTCGAAGATATGAAGATTTGAAGAAATGATCTTTGATACATTAAATGCTAAGTAAATTTGCTTTAAATTGCTTCTTATCTTATCATGATATCTAAGTTAGTTTTTGAGATACAATTCATGAAATTTGCTTGATTTTTTCACAACACAATAATTACGTTTTGGCAGAGCTTGAATCAAAAAATTATAACTCGAAGGTATGAAGATTTGAAGCAATGACGTTTCTTGCATTAAATATTAAATAAATTTGCTTCAAATTGCTTCTTATCTCGTCATTATATTTCAATTAGTTCTTGAGATATGATTCTTTGAAAATTCCTTGATATTTTTCATAACACAATGACAACGTTTTGACAGAGTTTTAATCAAACAATCATAACTCGAGCATATGAAGATTTGAAGAAATGATCTTTAGTGCATTAAATACTAAATAAAATTGCTTCAAATTGCTTCTTCTCTCACCATGATATCTCAATTAGTTCTTGAGATACGATTGCTTGATTTTTTCATAACACAAAATTACGTTTTGGAAGAGTTTTGATCAAACAATCATAACTCGAGGATATGAAGGTTTGAAGAAATAATCTTTGGTGCATTAAATACTAAATAAATTTGCTTCAAATTGCTTCTTATCTCATCATTATAATGCAATTAGTTCTTGAGATATGATTCCTTGAAAATTCCTTGATATTTTTCATAACACAATGACGACGTTTGGACAGAGTTTTAATCAAACAATCATAACTCGAGCATATGAAGATTTGAAGAAATGATTTTTAGTGCATTAAATACTAAATAAAATTGCTTCAAATTGCTTCTTCGCTCATCGTGATATCTCTATTAGTTGTTGAGATACGATTGCTTGATTTTTTCATAACACAAAATTACGTTTTGGAAGAGTTTTAATCAATCATAACTTGAAGATATGAAATGATTTTTTGTGCATTAAATACTGCAAGAGATTATTTACCATGCAAGAGATTATTAATCTATTAAATAATAGTTAATTTTATTTAGTTTTTGTAAAATTGTAAAAAATAAGCATATATTTAATTTTAAATTAGTTTTTCGAGTTTGCGCGTTAATGTTGAGTTCCACAAATATATGATTTTGTATAAGCAAGTTTTAGTCATAAATAAATGGTTAAGGCCCACTTTTATCAACCTTCAGTTAAACTAACTAGCGGTGGTTAAAGCGATTTTAATCGCTCTTATTGGCTATGAGCCGGATTCTAACAGTTAGATAAATTTACCAAGAAGTGGCCCTAAGTTGAATATAGATGTTTAAATTTTTGGATAACGAATAATAATAAATATTGAAAATAAAAATTTAGCTTACTTCTTTTGGATTTCTTGATTCAGGATTCTTCTTGGATTAGGAACAAAGGATTCTTGAGTTTACGGAATACTTCTTTGGAATGATTAATTGGATTAATCACCCGGATTAATTGGATCAGGAATTCCTTTTCTTGTTTTCAATATTAAGTAATTAATTTTCTTCTTAAATCTTCTTTTCTTCTATTTAAATCCAATTAATGAATTTACTGGTTTTGAGGTTATGATTGCATGATGACAGATAACCCAACTTTTTCTATTCGAAGACAATTTTTGCGTGCTCTCCTCTTCACGTTCAAAATCAGACTAATCTTGTCAATTTCATTTGTTTATAGCTAAAACAATTCGAATAACGGCTCCTGATTGGTTGAAATCTTTTAAATTTCAAATTTCTTCATTACTACCAACTTCGAAATGTCAAATGTCATAATTAAAATTTATAAAATGATTATTAAAATTTTTATTATAACAATAATTATGTACGAAATGCTGTAGTTTTAACGCCTTTTATCTATGTTTTGCAAATTTTGGAAGCTTCTTTAATATTTCAACGTTCAATTTCAAAAATATAATCAAACATTTCATTTACTGATTTTCTTCGAAATTCTTCGTTAAAACTAATAAATGATGGATGGATTTCATTCTTGACATGCTAAGTTTATCATTTTCAATCATTTTAACCCTGCAAGTTAGAAATATAAAAAGAAATTAATGAAAAACTAAAATTTGAGGTTATGTAACTGTCAAATTAAGTAAAATTACTTCGTTTCGACTTTACATGCTTTAAGTACAAATATTAACATAAATAACCGACAATGCAACATAAATTATACATATTTATAACATTTTCTTAATACTAAAACAATTTGCTATAATTTAACATTCATTACACCATCCTACGATATATACCTAATACGATTATCAAACTCTACAAAAATGATACAGAATAAAATTTGTTTTAATTAAGCTTACAATGAAATAAATACGATGAAAAAAGAGAAATTAAATATTTCAACATATTGTTTATTAAATTTTAATATTAACATTGGATATTTAATAATTTATACATGTTTAGTACCTAAAAAAATCACCCATTCATCTCTAAACTCTCCTAGAAATAAAAAAACTCGTTTAAATTCAAGTTAAAACTTTTCAGTACGCTCTCTAATTGCGCAAAAAATACAGAGGTAAAAGAAAAAAAAATCATGGTGATTTGATGCAGTTTAAAACTGTATTTTCCACCTATATCGTTCTTCTCGCTTTTATATTTTATTATTTACACTTTTATTTATTTATTTTATATACTTTAATTATATTTTTAAATCATCGTCGTTTTTTTCTAAGCGGGTATTAAAAAACCAACTATATCCTGATGGAAGTCTTTAAATCCTCAACATCCGCCGTCGGATCCGTTGTTGAACCTTTCACATAAACGGGCCCATTCGAACCTAAAACGTACTCCTCCGTTATATGAACACCACTTATTCCTGAACCGGGTATTTCGAACATTGGCTCTAACAATAATGATTCCTAAAATTAAATTAAATTAATCAATACTAATTTAATTGTTTTTGATTAATTTACTAAAATAGCCCTTAATCCTCTAGCCCCCGTTTTTCGTTCCATCGCCAATCTAGCAACAGCCTTTAACGCTTCAGGCGTGAACGTTAATTCGCATTGATCCATCGCGAGCAATCTTTGATATTGCGGGATTAAAGCATTTTTTGGTTCCGTTAATATTCTAACGAGCATATTTTTATCTAAGCTATGGAAAGGAACTAAAACGGGAAATCGCCCCACGAATTCCGGTATCATCCCAAAATCGATTAAATCCCTCGCTTGAACCTTCCTAAGCATCTGATCTTTCTCCCGATTTTCATCTTCCGCGGAAAGATCGCTTTGAACTTGTTGCGAAACCGCCCTTCGACCCTCACTTCCACCGGAAGCTGGAGCCCCGAATCCAAAGAACTAATTATAATAAATTTATTAATTTATTATTAATAATTAATTAAAGATGAACTTACATTTGCGTTATGTCTGCGCGATATTAACCGTTCTAACCCGTTATAAGCCCCGCTAGCAACAAAAAGAATATTTGTTGTATCAACTTGGATCGTTTCTCCGCGCAATTTTCTCGGAGAATTCCTTTCTGGGACATTAACAACGGTTCCTTCAAGCATTTTCAACATTCCTTGTTGAACCCCCTCCCCTAATTACATAACGATTTTATTTTATAATCACATATTGAGTTAATTAATTAATTCGTTACCTCCAACGTCTCTTAATTGGTGAATTCCGGGTACAGCACCAATCTTATCGACTTCATCCAAAAAGACGATTCCAATTTGAGCCCTATCAACGCTATATCCCGCATCTTGCAACAACTTCCCAATCACGCTCTCAATATCTTCGCCTACGTAACCGGCTTGCGTTAAAGTGGTGCAATCGCATATAGCAAAAGGAACGTCTAAACATTGAGCTATCGTTTGTGCGAGTAAAGTTTTTCCTAAACGAAAAATTAATTTAATAAAATTAATTTTGATTCATTTTTTAAGCGTACCTGATCCTGTTGGGCCTAATAAGAGAATGTTACTCTTTTCTAATTTGAGATCGTGGGTTGTTCTGTCTAAAATGTCCGAGCCGACAGCGGAAGATGATCTGTTCAGGTTTCCGGTTGAGTCTCCCCCTTGATTTTGGAGGCTAAAACCCAGGTTGTTATGGCCCATTCCTGTTATATGGAGGAGATCTGCACATTTTATATGTTCTCAGAAAGTTTTTAATATTTGTATGGCTAAGAATATATGTACGGATAATATAATATGTGTTTGGATAAGAATTATAGCAAAAACAAAAATGGAAATGTAAAAAAGAGTGAGAAGAAAGATTTACATTCCAGAATTGAAATTTTACGTTTCATTTTTACTATTTCTCTCACTTATTGGAATTCATGCTGAATGCAGCATAATCATAGTGTCGCCACATCTTGAATGAGCAGCTCAAGGAGCGTTAGGTTCAAAATGCTTTCCATGACACAAGTTTTTGTACTTTATTAAGTGCAGCATGATGTAGATTATAAGGGCTTTGACCACCATATGTAAGCATAGGTTGAATTACAACCAGGTATTGACTGAATACCACATACACTTTTTTGCTCTATTATCGAGGTGAGCTTTCCTTGTCATTTTATTGTCGAGTATAATGCCCAGGTATTTAACATTTTTTGACAAAACCATCAAATTGTTAAATATCAAAATCAACAACCTTGGTTATAAACATAGATTGTAACTTGAGAACAAAAATGGATAGACATAAATGTTATTAATTAATATTGTTCATAATTATCCTAAAATACATAAACAATTACAAGATGAAGTCTAGCGATGATGGTTATTTAGGTATGTAGCAGGAGATATCAAAATGTTAAAATCAACAATTTTGGTTATAAATATCGGTTGTAACTGATGAATCAAAATAGATAGAAATAAATGTCAATAACAAAAATTGTTCATAATAGTTCTAAAATACATAATCCATTACCATATAAAGTCTAACGATGACGGTTCCTTATGTATGTCACAGGAAATATCAAAATGCCAAAATCGACAATTTTGGTTATAAACATAGGTTATAACTGGAAAACAAAAATAGATAGACATAAATGTTATTAACTAAAATTGTTCATAATCATCCAGAAATATAGAAACAATTACCAGATGTAGTCTAACAGTGACGGTTCTTTATGTTCGCAGCAGGAAATAGCAAAATGTTGAAATTAACAATTTTGGTTATAAACATAGGTTGTAACTGGAGAATCAAAATAGATAGAAATAAATGTCAATAACAAAAATTGTTCATAATAGTTCTAAAATACATAATCCATTACCATATAAAGTCTAACGATGACGGTTCCTTATGTATGTCACAGGAAATATCAAAATGCCAAAATCGACAATTTTGGTTATAAACATAGGTTGTAACTGGAAAACAAAAATAGATGGACATAAATGTTATTAACTAAAATTGTTCATAATCAGCCAGAAATATAGAAACAATTACCAGATGTAGTCTAACAGTGACGGTTCTTTATGTTCGCAGCAGGAAATAGCAAAATGTTGAAATTAACAATTTTGGTTATAAACATAGGTTGTAACTGGAGAATCAAAATAGATAGAAATAAGTGTCAATAACAAAAATTGTTCATAATAGTTCTAAAATACATAATCCATTACCATATAAAGTCTAACGATGACGGTTCCTTATGTATGTCACAGGAAATATCAAAATGTCAAAATCGACAATTTTGGTTATAAACATAGGTTGTAACTGGAAAACAAAAATAGATAGACATAAATCTTATTAACTAAAATTGTTCATAATCAGCCAGAAATACAGAAACAATTACCAGATGTAGTCTAACAGTGACGGTTCTTTATGTACGCAGCAGGAAATAGCAAGATGTTGAAATTAACAATTTTGGTTATAAACATAGGTTGTAACTGGAGAATCAAAATAGATAGAAATAAATGTCAATAACAAAAATTGTTCAGAATAGTTCTAAAATACATAATTCATTACCATATAAAGTCTAACGATGACGATTCCTTATGTATGTCACAGGAAATATCAAAATGCCAAAATCGACAATTTTGGTTATAAACATAGGTTATAACTGGAAAACAAAAATAGATAGACATAAATGTTATTAACTAAAATTGTTCATAATCATCCATAAATATAGAAACAATTACCAGATGTAGTCTAACAATGACGGTTCTTTATGTACGCAGCAGGAAATAGCAAAATGTTGAAATTAACAATTTTGGTTATAAACATAGGTTGTGACTGGAAAACAAAAATAGATGGACATAAATGTTATTAACTAAAATTGTTCATAATCAGCCAGAAATATAGAAACAATTACCAGATGTAGTCTAACAGTGACGGTTCTTTATGTACGCAGCAGGAAATAGCAAAATGTTGAAATTAACAATTTTGGTTATAAACATAGATTGTAACTGGAGAATCAAAGTAGATAGAAATAAATGTCAATGACAAAAATTGTTCATAATAGTTCTAAAATACATTATCCATTACCATATAAAGTCTAACGATGACGGTTCCTTATGTATGTCACAGGTAATATCAAAATGTCAAAATCGACAATTTTGGTTATAAACATAGGTTATAACTGGAAAACAAAAATAGATAGACATAAATGTTATTAACTAAAATTGTTCATAATCAGCCAGAAATATAGAAACAATTACCAGAGGTAGCCTAACAGTGACGGTTCTTTATGTACGCAGCAGGAAATAGCAAAA
Source organism: Onthophagus sagittarius (assembly GCA_036711965.1). Taxonomy (NCBI): domain Eukaryota; kingdom Metazoa; phylum Arthropoda; class Insecta; order Coleoptera; family Scarabaeidae; genus Onthophagus; species Onthophagus sagittarius. The sequence goes on along the minus strand of JASERS010000010.1, from coordinate 14,033,120 downwards.
TGTTGAAATTAACAATTTTGGTTATAAACATAGGTTGTAACTCGAGAATTAAAATAGATAGGAATAAATGTTAACTACCAATTTTTTTAACCCATTGATTGATTTGATAAATTATTACCTAATTTCATATAGAATTTAATTTTAAACCTACAGAGTGTCCCATCGGTTGTGGTATTGGCTTGTTTGACGTCTAAATTTCAAGATACAAACTTCAAATTCGGTATGTATTAAACCACCCTACTTGGGCAGGTGGTGATCATGTCAAATATGTTTTTTATTGCACGGTTTGCGAATAATTTGCAAAAATGTCAAAAATGACAAAATTTATGGTTGTTTTTTAACAGTTCATATACCTATATTGTGTAGGAGTCATAGTAAATTAAAAAAAATTGAGATTCGTTCATTATTTTGGATAAAAATGAAATGACAGTTAAATTTATGATACCATGGTTGGAGACTACTACCCTTACTAGGAGCCGCTTGTTTATTGTCGATAGGGTATAAACCAACGGACCAGCTCAATGATGATTTTTTCTTTTAACCTGGTGAGGCTTAATATTAAGCTTATTTTTAAATGAACATAATTTTTTAATTTTATATTAAGATATCTAAATGAATTTAATCAATCTAGTAAAATTTTATTGTTAAAAAGCTTCAATTGCCGTTTTTACCTAGACAAAATTGTCACCTAATTTGTAAAAAATTAAACAACAACATTAGTAATAAAAAGTTCCTTTATTTTAAATAACATTTTCGAAATGATATCGTTCTTGATTGGTATACATTGTGTTTAAATGAATGTTGAAATGAATGTTGGGTTATTGGTACTCTTTGATAAATATCGTTTTTTCATTATTCTAAAACGTAAATGGCATTTTGAACAATGAGTGGCTTGCACAACTTTTAAGTCAACTCTAAGAAAGTCACATGTAAACTGAACCAAAAAAATAAAAGCACCTCAAAATTATACCTGTGAAGGTACAAAAGGAAAATAATTCTGTGAAAAGTAATTTTTGTCCTAGAAATTCCAAAAAATTTTGTATTGAACTGACAAACTCATGTTATATTTTTTGTTATTAATATTATTGTTGTTCATTTAATTAGGTAAAAAATTCGTCCGGTTTTTATTTAACCTTTAACCTTTCTAACAAGATTTTGTTACATTTAAATACATTTAGATTCCTTAATATTAAATTAAAAAATTATATTCATTTAAAAATAAATTTAATATTAAGCCTCAGTAGGTTAAGACCAAAAATCAAACTGGCATTCCTACTGATAAGGGTAGTAGTCTCGAATCACGGTAATAAATTTAACTGTCATTTCATTTTTCTTCGATTTTATCCAAAATAATGAATGAATCTCAAATTTTTTTATGTGAATTTACTTTAATATGACCCCCACACAATATGGTATATGAACTGTTAAAAAATAAAACAATACATTTTATCATTTTTGACATTTTTGCAGATTTTTCGCAAACCGTGCAATAAAAAAAATATTTGACATGATCAACACCTGCTCAAGTAGGGTGGCTTAATACATGCCGAACTTGGAGTTTCACAAATTCGGCAGTAACACAACCGATGGTACACTGTATATGTTCCTGCATTTTGTTAGTTCTTATGTGAATCAAATGAATATGAACGCCTTCTCTTGCGTGGCCGCGAACCCTATCTACTAACTATTAGTTCAATGCATATAATTGTAAAAAAAATTAAGTATTGAAGGATTAAAATCATCATTTCATATTAAATCATACCTTAACGAAATATACTAACCTCTATGCGTAAAATTATAATGCGGGCCTGACTCCATAACAGCATTATCAGCTCTTGGAGGGTTTCCTTGCGTTGGAGCGTTATTAAATATTCTTTTATAATGATTATACACAGCCACAGAAAGAACCTAATTAACAATAAGTATAAATTAATTAAAGACAGATAAATGAAAACATTAATTAACCTTTTTAGCATGTTCTTGTCCAACAACATGTTTATTTAAATAATCGAAAATTTTCTTAGGCGGGGGAGGCGGTTTCCTGCAAAACCCAGTCTTCGAATCGACCCCTTCCTTCTTCTTACTATCAACCTCACTGAGCACCACGAAGAAATGATGACATTTCTCGCATTTCACGAACCGTGTCGAACTGACGAACGTTTCAACATGCGTACATGGATCGCCGCATTTTGGACACGATAACGTGTTTTTATTTTTTCCGCTTCCGCCCCCCGACGTCGTCGTGGTCGTCCCCCCGTTTCCAGGCGAGGCTGCGTTAGCATTTCCGGTCGTTGACGAAGATGGTTCCCGGGGTGGACCTTGGGAACTTGAATACGTAGTGTTATTGTTCGGAGGGTCACCCGGGGGACCACCAACGGCACACGTTGAAGCTGTTGGGGTTGACCTCAATAAAAGGGGCGAATCCGATGTTGAGAGTGATCGTGAAGGCGATGATTGTTGACATATTTTTATAGCTGAGAAAACGTTTGCTAAAATAAAATAAAAATTTAATTATAGAAAATTGATGATTTCTTTATGCGATTATTCTAACGACCATAAACACAAAACTTTCGCTGCTATACAACACCCCAAAGCACTTGAAAACACCTCCTCAGTCACCCAACTTAAATCCTATTGAACGTTTATGGAATTTATTGGATCATAGGATTCGTCAACATAACATAATGTTAAAAGATGTTAGTTCAATCCATGCCAAACCGTTTACGGGAGGTTATTAAACGCAAAGATTATCCGACTTTGTACTAATATATTTTTTCTAGAAGCTGTCTTACTTTGTAGGCAAATTATTGCATCAGCATTATTTGAAGTATTTTTAGTTTAGATATTTTTATAAAGTAATGTTTATATTTGATTAATTTATATTTTGTTAATGGATTTATATCACTATTTTTTCCAGATTAAAGCATTCCAAGTACACTGTAGATATGCTGTTGAAATTAAAATGTGTACGATTTTTGAAATCAACGCCTTGACTTTAATCAAAGAAGATATAGAAATAAATCATGGCGTAAATTGAAGATAAAGATATCTTCTTTAAATCGACGGATGATACATCAATGCATAATTTTATTATTTTTGGATAAAATTATTCAAAAAAGGTCATAAAACTTGTTTAAAATATGAATAAAATTATGTGAAAATTTGATTATGTTAATATAATAATAATAATAATATTTATTAAATCACGTGGGCTACATAAGTAGATGTGACAAGTCAGTACATAGAACATCAAAATACAACAGCAAATTATACAATCTGTTAAAACTAACATAAGTCACTACATATCTAAAAATTCTCGTTTAGAGTAAAACACAGAATCCAAGAGATATCGTTTTACATCTTGTTTATATTTCTTTGGACACTCCTGAGATCTGATTGAACGGGGTAATTTATTATATATTTTGGGTAAGTCATAAAAGGGACTTTTTTCAAATGTGGTGGTGACATGTTGAGAGAGAACCAGATTATCTCTACCACGGGTATTGTATTCATGAGTGGACATTTCAAAACGGCTCATATTAGCCTTCACATATAACAAAGACTTCAATAAGTAAATGGATGGCAAGGTGAGTATCGACTGTTCCCTGAAAACTTCCCTACATGATTCCCTGCCATTTAAATCGAACATTAATCTGATGATGCGCTTCTGTGCCACAAACACGCGTTTAAACTCAATGTCAGTTGCAGCACCCCACACCAGTATATTGTAGGAAATAGCAGAGTAGCACAGTGCGTAATACATACTTAATAGCGAATTTATATTTAAACTTTTTTTCAATTTCAAAATTGCATAATAGGCTGAGTTCAATTTTTTGCACACAGTTTCTATGTGATTAACAAATGAGAGTCTATCATCCAACACCAAACCAAGAAATCGCGTACTATGGGCAAATAAAAATTTATTTTCAAAACTGGCCGGCAATGAGCGACGCTTGTAAAAACTAACGCAAGCTGTTTTATCCACGTTTAACATAATCCTATTACGCTCACACCATACAGAAAACGTTTTAATAGTTGATGTAATTTTTAAATTTAACGTATCCGGATCCGTATCTGCAACCGCAACAGATGAGTCATCAGCGTACATAACCAGATGAGTATCCTCAAGAAAGTCAGGTAAGTCATTAATGAAAAGTATGAAAAGCAAAGGTCCTAAAATTGAACCCTGTGGAATCCCCAAGACAACAGATGACTCATCCGAGCTAACATTCGACAACACAACTCTGAGAGAACGGTCGGTTAAGAAAGAAAGAAACCAGTTCAAAATAGGACCGCGGATACCCATACAGTATAACTTCCTACAAAGGAAATTTGGATTGAGGGAATCAAACGCCCTACTAAGGTCAAAAAACAATCCAACCACGTAATTTCCCTGATCAATATTGTCATAAATATACTGGACGAACTCAATTGAGGCAGTCTCAGTAGATAGTTTACGTCTGAAACCGTGCTGGCAGCTACTAATTGTATCCTGCTTGTCAAGAAAATCTAGAATCCTGTTACTAATTATTTTTTCGAATACTTTAGAAAATATACTACAAATTGCTATCGGTCTATAGTTCTCAATACAGGTCGCATTACCTTTTTTTACAATCGGTATCACTTTAGCAACTTTAAGGGATGATGGGAAAACGCCCGCTGTTATCGACCGATTTAAAATGAGCGCAAGAGGTTCTGCAATAAAGTATTTGACAACTCTCACACCAATTCCGTCAGTACCCACACTGCCTACATTCTTTAAAGCACTGATAGACTCAACTATCTCCTCAGGAAACACCGGCCATAAATATATACTGGAAGAAACAGTTATACCCAACGTACATGAATCCACAACAAGAGAACCAAAAGCATATCGCACCTTATCAGCCGCTACCGTCGAAAAATATTCACAAAATGCGTTGGATAATTGTTTTGGGTCAGAAATTGAAACCTCGTCAATATTTAACATTGTATCTCTCTCATCATTACTCCTTCCCAACTGTGTGTTTATATATCGCCATAAACTACGTGTTTTGTTGGAAGCATTAGAAATTTGATTAGCTATAAAAAATCGTTTAGCATTATCAATCAGTGATTTATAAGAAGATTTCATATCGTTGTATTTTGCACGTTGATCACGGAACCCATTTCTAATTAACCAATGCATGTTTCTTAGACTATCCCCAGCTTTAACTATCTCAGGAGTGACCCAACTACTACGCCTAACGCCTACTGAAACTTGATGTACAACTGCTCAAAACAATAAGTAAAAATATTAAAAAAACGGTTAAAAATATCACGTTTACATCCAACATCACATAAAAAGTAAAACTAGACCAATCTTGGGATATAAGTGAGCGATACAGTTCGTGTAAACATGAAACACTCATTCTTCTACCAGCCAATTCTCCGTGCGTCTCGACACGCGTCCGAGTAATAAAATTGTCAGTATAATTAAACACCAACGAGCCAGCAAAGTGATCAGCAATATTCGCATTAAAAACATTAAAAATACACATTCCAATCGGTAAATTGGTTACCATATAATCTAAAGTTGACTCGTTCGTGCTCGTTTCACCAAACACTATACTCAGGTACTTTTAGGTAGGCTCAGTACTTTTTCCATTAAGTTGAAAAGAATCAAATACATCCCGCAACATTTTTGACATTGAACAATCTCTATTAACATCCATGTTCAAATCTCCGCACAATACAAGATTTTGAAAATTAATTGACACATAAGACAGTAGCATGGACAGTTTATCGATAAAAGAGTCACTGGAACCAGATGGCAGCCGATAAACGCAAACACACGCTATACTTAGCTTTTTACAATTTAAAGTAACACAGCAGGCCTCCAACTCCATTTCCGTCACAAAATTACTAATATCAAAAGCCGATACCATCAAATTATTTTTTGCAAAGATTAGGACACCTCCATGCTTTCTTGTCGGTCGAAAATACACGGATGCCAACTTATATCCAGGCAAATTGAGAGCGCAAGAGGCATTAAGAGTAGCCCAATGCTCCGTAATACATAATAAATCAGGAGTATGTTCTTTTACTAAGATTTCAAGTTTATTGAATTTATAAATATAAAATATTATCTTGTACTAAGTGATATATAAATTTATTTACGTCTTGACCGGTTTCGGTAATTATATTACCATCTTCAGAAGAACATCTACATTAAAGAGGTTTACATATTAAAATAAATAATTTTATATCTACTTTAAAACTTACGTCAATTAACAATTTAAAAAGTTAAAACAATCACTATACATTCTTAAGCGCACACAAACATACATTTCTTAAAATACAACACCACAATGGTATCACGAGGACAAATAAAACTCGTTTTCTAAAGAATATAGAAATGGAAAGTGGTTTTTAAAGATTTTTATAAGGATTTTTTAAATTATTATATAATGGAGGGGTAATATGGTTTATTTGTTCATTTAGTGCTATTTTATCCGGATTTTGTTTTTTAAATTTGGTTATTTCATACATTTCGAGTATTTCTAGTAAATAGCCTTTATTTTTCTTGTGTAATATTTTTGTATTTTTCTCCATATTAAATTCGTGGTTGTTAAAAAGTAAATGTTTTCCAAATGCCGAATTTTCTTTCGTTAAATGTTCTTTGATCCTTGTTTTGAAATTACGTCCGGTCTCTCCGATATATGTAGCTTGACAACTATTGCATTCTATTTGGTATACACCGCTTTCTTGTAAGATATCAAATTTGTCTTTACTATTATCTAGAATATTTTGAATAGTGTGAGTAGTTTTAAACGTTAGATTTATGTTATATTTTTTGAAAAGTTTTTTCAATTTGTGTGATATCGTACCTGGATAACTTATTGTTTTAAATTTATCTAACTTGCTATTATCGATAGTCTTTTCTAAGGATGAGATTTGTTTTGAATTTATTTTATTATGTTTTTTGTCTATTAATTTTTGCACTGTATTTTCGGGGAAATAATTATCTTTTGCTATTATTTGTATTATTGATATTTCCTTTTCAAAATTATTTTGGCTTAGTTCTGAATTAAAAGCTCGGTGTATATATGATCTTAATGCTGCTAGCTTTTGAGTATAATCATGGTATGAATCATACGGAATGATTTTGTTGTGCTGTGTCGGTTTTCGGTATATGTCGAATTCAATCCTATTTTCTTTTCTGATTAGAGTAAAATCTAAAAAGTTTAGCTTGTTGTCTTTTTCCATTTCCAACGTAAATTTTATGTTTTTATGGAGGTTATTTACGTATTTATGTAAGTCATTAATCATTTTTATATCATTCGTCTTAGTTACAACTAAAATATCATCAACATAACGTAACCATGTGATAATATTCTCATGATGTGGGTTTATTGAATTTACGATAAGATCTTCCTCTAATTTATTTAAAAATATATCCGAAATAAGTCCGCTAAGCGGCGATCCCATTGGGAGACCATCATTAAATTCATATATTTTATTATCGAATCTACAGAAATTTTGTTCAGTGCAGATATGTAATAATTTGAGAATATTATCGACATCACTTCTATTATCCATTCTACTGTGCAAAAACTCCTTTATTATAGTTAAAGCTTCCTTTATGGGTATATTTGTATATAGGTTTGTGATATCAAATGAAAAGATTAATGATTCCTTCTGTATACCTGATTTTTGGAGTTGTTCGATTACGTTTTGTCTGTTGTTAATACTAAACTTTGGTTTGAATGGAACATGATTTTTAAAAAATTGAACCAAAAACTTTGCTATTCTATATGTGCTAGAGTCAATGCTTGAGATGATCGGTCGTATGGGTATGTTTTCTTTATGTAGTTTTGGTAGTGCATACAATCTGGGTGTTTTTGGGTTCATTGGTGTTATATTGTAAGTGTTGGAAATGAACTTTGTTAAGGTGTTGTTACATTTTTTTATTACTTTTTTGGTTTTTATATGGAAAGAGTTAGTAGGATCTTTTTTAATTTGTGTGTATTTGTTACTTTTGAGGAAATCGTTTGTTTTTGTTAGGTAATCCATTCTGTTCATTATTAATAAACCCGCATTCTTATCTCCATTAGTGACAATTAAGTTGTTTCCTTTTATATTGTTTTTTAATCCTTTTATGATTATTTCTTCTTTCTTCGTCTTTTTACATTTCTTTTTCTTGTGTTGTTGTTTAGCTTCTTCTTTCTGTAATATGTATTGTATTTCTTTCCTTAGATCCCCTTCGCATTTATCATTTTTAATTGCTGCCTCCAATTCTATGGCTATTGTTGTTAAATTTTGTGATTTGGTGACGGCGTATTTGCCTCCCTTTTCAAGTAAAGATATTTCTTCATTTGTAAATAAGGTGTTTGACATATTAGTTGTTCCACAAACTAATTTGAAACCACTAAAAACCACTTTCCATTTCTATATTCTTTAGAAAACGAGTTTTATTTGTCCTCGTGATACCATTGTGTTGTTGTATTTTAAGAAATGTATGTTTGTGTGCGCTTAAGAATGTATAGTGATTGTTTTAACTTTTTAAATTGTTAACTGACGTAAGTTTTAAAGCAGATATAAAATTATTTATTTTAATATGTAAACCTCTTTAATGTAGATGTTCTTCTGAGGATGGTAATATAATTACCGAAACCGGTCAAGACGTAAATAAATTTATATATCACTTAGTACAAGATAATATTTTATATTTATATAACATATTAATGATAATGGATAAAAACATAACTAAAAATTTATTGAATTTGTTAAAAATTGATTGAACATTAACATGAATAACTGTGACTGATTTAGCTGGAGTATCTGCATGTGTTATAAAAATGTTTGATTAATTTTTCCCATTAAAAAAAGTACTAAAAAAATGAGACTATTTCCACTTAACTAATCAAAATTAATATATGCAACCCAATTAACACATCATAAATAAAGATTATTAATAATACTTAAATTAATCGTGACATTGAAACTTAACTTTAAGTATCATAGAGGTTACACACGCAATAATTTTTATACCAAATCTATAAATGAACATGTTATCAAACAAGTCTATTTAAATATTTGGCAATCTCCTCTGTTTGTAAATCATCACAAAAACAAAAGAGAGGGTAAACAAACAAAGATTTAGCCTGATTTAGCAAATTTTGGTCACGTAACCTCAAAGATACCCGTTTTATTTCTAAATAAGACAAAGAAAATGGGTTAAAATTAAAACTCACCGTGTTGTATTTTGCTATTCCGTACTGCGAGAGCGATTTTACCCGCATTGGCGATACTACATCGTACAGTGCTCATAATAAAAAAAAGATTATTTTTAAAAAATCGGAGCGTTCAGTAAAATGAGTGGGCAAAAAGATCCAGATGATGATGGTAAAAGAAAAAAAACTTCGGCGGAATAATTGTCAAGGTCCGATATTCATGACGCAATGACACGGACGGAATCTTGGGGTTTTTCTTTTTTAATTGAAACGATCGGCGCAGTTCTCTCTACACTTTCGAAACGGTGTTCTTCCGTCGCCGGTTATTCTTCCGATTTTTTGTTAACACTTGAAATTTAGTCCGGGTTTTTGATAAACGATAATAACGTAAAGCCGTCACGACGCACAGGTGATGTTTACTTCGTTCTCTGACAGCTGCGATTGACAGCAGAAAAGTTTTTTGGGGCGACATCTCTTAGAGAACAACCGAAACAACCAAATTAATTTTAATCCCTAAAAATTAAAATAATTAAATCAAAAAATAATTAAATCAAAAAATAATTAAATCAAAAAATAATTAAATCAAAAATAAATTATAAAAATCGTTTTTAAATATAAAAATTAATTACGTGTTAATATAGGTAGATCAAAATAAAGTTAAAGAAAAAATTGTTAATGAAAATGTTTTTTGGGGCGACATCTCTTAGAGAACATCCGAAACGTCCAAATTAATTTTAATACCTAAAAATTAAAATAATTAAATCAAAAAATAATTAAATTAAAAATAAGTTATAAAAATCGTTTTTAAATATAAAAATTAATTACGTGTTAATATAGGTATATCAAAATAAAGTTAAAGAAAAAATTGTTAATGAAAATGTTTTTTGGGGCGACATCTCTTAGAGAACAACCGAAACGTCCAAATTAATTTTAATCCCTAAAAATTAAAATAATTAAATCAAAAAATAATTAAATCAAAAATAAGTTATAAAAATCGTTTTTAAATATAAAAATTAATTACGTGTTAATATAGGTATATCAAAATAAAGTTAAAGAAAAAATTGTTAATGAAAATGTTTTTTGGGGCGACATCTCTTAGAAAACAACCGAAACAACCAAATTAATTTTAATCCTTAAAAATTAAAAATCATTAAATCAAAAAATAATTAAATCAAAAATAAGTTATAAAAATCATTTTTAAATATAAAAATTAATTACGTTTTAATACAGGTATCATAAAAAAAAATTAAAAAAATTTATTAATGAAAAAGACGTTTAAGAGATGGCGCTAATCGCAACAAAATATTTAAATAATTTATAAAAATAAAAAAATTAATTTCTAAATTTTTTTTATTAAAAGAAATTCATTGTCGTCGATTTAAAGTGTCCTTTCCGTTAAAACCCCATTCTGATTTAGTCAGATGGACTGGTCGCCCGAGGGAAAAGCGGAAAACTCTCTCTCAACACAACCCCTTTTTCCCTTTTTTCTCATTCCTAGATGGGAATGAAGTCGGGGAGGAGAAAAAAAAAGTGGGATGGGATTTGAAGCGACGCGGAGGAGATATTCACGTGAAAATGGGCTTAAATCCGAACGGGTTTAATGGATTTAGGTCTTCGTGAAAAGACCGCGAGTTGAGGTAATAAAATTGTCGAAATAAAATGGACCTGAAAAATAATAATAAACGCATTTAATAGATTAAAATTGGAAAATAAAATGGACGATCAGTTTCCGGTCGGTGATTATCTGTTCGGATCATCGAATATATACATTGGCGTTTAATGTTAAATTGGCGTAGAAATGCCCCGTTATTCACGAAACGGGCTAGTTGTAGAGAACGTTTAAAATATCGGTGGCTGATAACGAGTTTTAGGCCAGTCGAAAACCGCGGGGTTCAGCAGAAATTCGCAAAGCGAGGTGATTTGTGACCGAACACGTTCGATTTTCAAAACAATCACTGAAAAAAATTTGTAATAACTAGGAAATGAATTAAATTTCTCTATGAAACAATACAATTTTGTATAAATCATCGTAAAGAATAACATTTTCTTATAGATCAGAAAATTTTAACCCAATTTAATGTATCACACCCCATATTTATCAAAAATTTTGCATTAAAAAGTATTTATGTCAAAATTAATTAGTGTTTTGTTTTCGGCCATCTTGATTCTACAAAAACAAAGATATTTTGGGTTTTATAACACTTAGATATATCGAGTTTGTACTCATTTTGCAAGATTTTTAATTTCACATCACATTATTTCAAAATTATTTGATTTCGGGTATTTTTGACTTTTTAAAATGTCAAAATATCTCAATTTAATACCAAAATAAGTCCAAAACGCGACTTAGGCTAGTCGAAAACCGCGGGGTTTAGCAGAAACTGGCAAAGCGAGGTGATTTGTGACCGAACACGTTCGTTTTTCAAAACAATCACTGAAAAAAATTTGTAATAACTAGGAAATGAATTAAATTTCTCCATGAAACAATACAATTTTGTATAAATCATCGTAAAGAATAATCCAATATATCACATAAAACAATGCAATTTTATCTAAATCATCGTAAAGAATAAATTTTCTTATAGATCAGAAAATTTTAACCCAATTTGATGTATCACACCCCATATTTATTATAAATTTTGCTTTAAAAAGTATTTATGTCAAAATTAATTAGTGTTTTGTTTTCAGCCATCTTGATTTTACAAAAACAAAGATATCAAGGGTTTTATAATACTTAAATATATCGAGTTTGTACTCATTTTGCAAGATTTTTAATTTTACATCACATTATTTCAAAATCATTTGATTTCGGGTATTTTTGACTTTTCAAAATGTCAAAATATCTCCAATTAATACCAAAATAAGTCCAAAACGCGACTTTGGTCAGTCGAAAACCGGGGGGTTCAGCAGAAATTCGCAAAGCGAGGTGATTTGTGACCGAACATGTTCGATTTTCAAAACAATCACTGAAAAAAATTTGTAATAACTAGGAAATGAATGAAATCTCTCCAATATATCACACGAAACAATGCAATTTTATCTAAATCATCGTAAAGAATAGCACTTTCTTATGGATCAGAATATTTTAACCCAATTTAAGGTATATTTGTCGCATTCAAGTTTATAAGTTATAAACTAGATGTGATCGACTCGATATTTAAGACTTAAACTAGGACTGGGAGATCCTGTCCAGAAATTGCGTCTATATACTGAAAGAGGTAATTCTACATCTAAAATCATGAAGAAAAGTGTATATAAAGCCCGGTCCGAAAATACTTCCTAAGGACGCTAGAGACCGTTAAAGATGGCACTCAATATATAGACGCAATTTCCGGACAGCCAACTTGACATTGCCTCCATTGATTTGAAGAATTGAGATTTAATACTGCTTCTAGAAGAGGAAGCTTTCATGACTCCGGATCACTTTCAATACCTAATATTTCTTCCAGAAGATTTGATATTGGTTTTAGAGTACCTGAAATGCTTTCAAAAGACTTGACGTTGACTCTGGATAACTTGAACTACTGGAAGACTAGAAACCTTGAAATGCTTTTATGAACACTTAATATTCCCTTTGAAAGACTTGATACTGCTTCTAGAAGACTTAAAAGGTTTCCGGAACACTTTCAATGCATTCAGAAGATTTGATGCTGGTTATAGAAGCCTTAAAATGCCCCCAAAACATTTGGTATTGATCCTGGAAGACATGAAATACTTCCAAAAGACTTGGCATAGCCTCTGCAAGATCTGAACTACTTCTAAAAGACTGCTTCTAGAAGACTTAAAAGGTTTCCAGAAGACTTTCAATGCATGCAGAAGATATTATGCACTTTTTATGGCCTCTTGAAGACTTGAAATGCTCCCAAAACACTTGGTATTGCTTTTGGAAAACTTGAAATTACTTCAAAAAAAGAATTGAAATTACTTCAAAAGACTTGGTTCTGCTTCTGGAATACTTAAAGTGGTTCTCAAAGGCTTGACATTGCTTCTGAAAGACTTGATCGTGTTTCTAGAAGACTTAAAAGCTTTCCAGAAGACTTATAATAATTTCCTAAGATTTGACATTAGTGTTAAAAATTTGAAATACTACCAAAAGTCTTGATATGCTTCTGAAGACTTAATACTGCTTATAAAACTGCTGGCAGAAAATGTTTTTCGAAAATATTAGATACTATTGGAGAGAATGCAAAATCCTGACGTACGTAATCCAGGAATTGTTAATTAAACACTAAATACTGCGGAAGGAAGGTATTGTTAATACAAAAGGTAGGAAGTTGCTGATAAAATTTGATTTTGCTTCCAAAATACCAAATACTCTTGGCAAAATACAATATCTTCATCTCAAAAGTTCAAAAGTTGCCAATTCAATACTCGATACAGCTTGCCATACTGTAAACACTGCTGTCTAAAGACATTTCTTTTGCATATTAACCATAGGCGCAAGATACGTGGTACTTCATGCAGTCTTGTTCCAATTCAGTTGTTTTCATCAGCCAATACTCATAGTATTTTCAAAAATCGGCGTCTAACCCTTATTCTGACCATATATTCTTGACAATTTTCTCGATTATGCTGATTATCTCTCAGATAACGAGTATCTGGCTCCTTAAAGGAGTATTGGCTCCCTTAAAGCATTATTTCTATACACATCTCTATATAAAGTTTTTTTAATATTTTTGTATGTAGAATCACCCTTCTAAATACCAAGGTAGGTGTCGACACCATTGACAAGTTAGAGCGATTTTAAGTGCTCTCATTGGCTATGAGCAGGTTTTTAACTGTTAGATAATTTTTTTAAGATTTGGTAAAAATGGCCCTTAGGATTAAAAGCTCATTCGTAACACACGATTCACGAACGATATTACAAGGTCTCTTTGGCGCTTTGTTGCTTCATACAATGTTTAAATTGTTAAATATAATGTTTTTATATTTTTTGTTAATAATTAAAAAATCAAAACAAAGTTGCTCACGATCACGTACACTCACGTGAATGGTAAAAAAAATTGATTGAAAGAATTCATCAAGATATCTTAAGGATTCGATTTTTCAAAAATGGTATAAAAAAAATTTTATTTTATGAAATTTAGGTTGAGTTCAAAACTCGACATACCAAAAACGAATTGAGATACTCATGCATAATTTTATTCTCAGAGTACACATTTTCCTTTTTAAAACACAAAAAAAATTCATCAAGATATCTTTAGAATTAGATTTTCTACGATTTTTCAGATGATTAAAGAAATTATTAATTTTATGACATGCTAAAAATTTAGGTTGAATTCAAAACTTATATCTTTGATAAGATATGATTTATTCTTAGAAAAGTGCAGACTTTTTCTTATAAATCACAAAAAGAAGTCATCAAAGACTTAATAAGATTTCATTTTACAAAAATGATTAAGACAATTTTTAATTTTTTGAAATGCCTCAAATTTAGGGTGAGTTCAAAACTTGATATCTCCAAAACGAATTGAGATACTTACGTATGGTTTGGTTTTCGAAAAACATACTTTCCTTTATATATATATATATATATATATAGCAAAAAATTTCATCCTTTAAAAATCCTTTAATGATTTGAAAATCCTAATGACTTTCCAAAAATCATTAAAAGAATTTTAATTTTATGAAATGCCACAAATTTTGGTTGAGTTCAAAACTTGATGTCTCAAAAATGAATTGAGATACTCAAGCATGGGTTAATTTTTAGAAAAGTGCATACCTTCATTTATAAATCACAAGAAAATCATCAAGATATCTTAAGACGAAGTCAAAGTAAGTAATTTAGGATGAGTTTAAAACTTAATAGCTCAAAACCAAATTGACATACTCAAGTATGAGTTTGTTCTTAGAAAAGTGCATATCTTCCTTTATAAATCACAAAAAAATCATCAAGATATTTTAGAAATTCGATTTTTTTCTTCAACTCTCTCATTTTGCAGTTCATTTACTTTCTTCTCTCTTCCATGTTTCTTCACCTTCTCTCTCTATATAGGACATGCTATAGGACCCGTTCCAGCTCTATGTATCATTTCGTCGCGTCTGGCCACTTTGTCTAGTTCTTACAGTTCTTCACTTGATGCTCCTATTCTTCAAAATTATAGCATCACTTCCTTCTATCTTTCTCCTTGTAATCTTTTATCAAGTGGGTTGGTGACCAATACCTCGAACATTTTTTTGAATTTCTTCTTCTTTTCTACCTGGCACATGGTAAGCTCAACTCTCAGTTTCTTTGCTCTTAATAAGAGGTCTACTGGTTCTCTTTCCAATTCAATTGTACTTAAGACGGAACCCAAGCTATCCCAACCTAACCTAGCTTCGGAACTAACACTAGACTTAAAACTAGAAACATTAGGGTTTAGCCATCTTAAGAAACGTACGGCTAAACGTTTAGGTCTAGCGTTAGTACAAAAACTAGAATTTACAACAAGCTAGACTTGAATAAGAATTAAAACTAGAACTAACACTACACCCAAAATTG
The DNA here is from genome assembly GCA_036711965.1 of Onthophagus sagittarius. Lineage (NCBI taxonomy): Eukaryota > Metazoa > Arthropoda > Insecta > Coleoptera > Scarabaeidae > Onthophagus > Onthophagus sagittarius. The sequence goes on along the minus strand of JASERS010000010.1, from coordinate 14,017,445 downwards.
GAAAGATTTAGGTTTTCGACCTAGGACTAGAAACATTTGGAAACATATCATTTAAATGTTCTTTTGAATCAACACAAACAACATTTTCTTAAAGAACAGAAAATTTTAACTTAATTTCATGTATCACACTCCATATTTATCGTACAATTCACGTTAAAAAGCACACATGTCAAAATTAAGTAGTGTTTTGTTTTCGACCATCTTGATTTTACAAAAACAAAGATAACTCGGGTATTATACCATCTAGATATATCAAGTTTGTACTCATTTTGCATGATTTTTAATTTTACATTATCATATTACTTCAAAACCATTTCCTTTCGGCCATTTATAAATCCATAAGGTATCAAAATAATACTGTTTTTCTTACTTTTCTCTCAAAATTAATCTAATTTAATTCTCCACGAATTAACATACAAAAAAATTTATATTATTTGAAATCGTTATCCAGAGAAAAATCTTCGTGGGAATATCTCCAAGTGGTAAAGTTGGAGGAGTACAAAATCTCGCTCCCCGTCAGGTGTTGGTGAATCAAATCTGCAAGGTGGAGGGGACGTATTTGGTACCACCCCCATCGCGACGACGGCGCGTTTCAAACCGCCACCCCCCGATTTCGAGAGTAATTCAATTGTGGCGAGTTAAGGCGGCGTGTGATGCTGCCGCCGCTGCCATGGTGGAGCCGTCGCTAGGGCCCCTTTTAATCGGATTCACGATTGCAGCACGATATTGCCTGTATTGGAGATGATTCGATCATCGCCAATTGAGTGGTGCTCATCCGTAAATGGAAATAAAAGAATCAAGTTTCAAAAAAAATTAAATTCGATTTTAAGATCGTAGATTTCTATTCTAACAAAAAAACTCCAATTGAAGTTTCATTTTTGAATTAATCAAATTCGATTTTAATAAATAAAAGGCGTTTTAACGTACAAATTGAAGATGAAAACTTTTGAGACGAAAGTTTGGTATCTGTGAGTTATCTGATATTAAAAAGATTTAATTGAGTTGATTGACAAATTCTTTTTGGCAGAAATAATGCGATTTTGGCGAAACCACCCGATAGGAGTTATTTTTTGAACCCGCAACAACACTTCGGGTTATACCCCATGGTTTTGCCGATGAGGGAGGAGTTGATGAACATCAATCTTTTAAATCGAAGCGTTCGTAACTGTTTAAATTTAATAAATCAATAAAATTATTTATTTTTTTTAATAGAATCGGAGACAAAGATTGAGGAAGCAATACGTTGAGGACTTTTTGAATTTGGAGACACAATTAAGGGAGGTTGGTTTGGCTCTAATCGATTATTAATCAATCAAATTTATGCAATAAATTTTTTTTGTGGCAACTTGAATCTTGTTTTATCTTTTCCCCCTCCACCGAAATCACTACCTTGCATTTTCCGGGGGAAACCCCCTGGATACACCTCGAGAGTCGCGGCAATTATTGTCACATTTAAAGTTATCCCCCGGACGCGCGAGGGTGGATGCGTGACGACGTCGACGACGACGGCTGTGGTGGTGGTTCGGGTGTATTACACGTGGGATCCCGGAAAACGCACGCTGTCCTAACCAACTCGAATTATCGCCGGATTAGTGATTCACTGAACAAGACCGAGACGAGAGGGTGCAACACGTTTTTCTATTATTATCATCTCGGGAAGTTAGTCGCGCGGGAAACTTTGAGGGGACAAAACACCCCCAAAAAAGGCTCCGATAAAAATAAAACGGTTTTTTAAAAAAGTTATTGGTGATTCAAGTGATTAAAAAATTTCAAGGTGAGATACTCCAACTTAATTTTACTCCAATCCAAAAAATTAACAACAAACAATATCTCCCGATTTATTATTTGATTAACGTCGATATTAAATAACACGGGATTCGGCACGTGCCTAAAATCACCGAGCATAGTTTACAAAGCTTTACGTCACTCGAAACCACCCCGCGTTCGAAATATTATTACAAATTTCACCCCCGAATCAAAACTCTTTTTAAATTGCGAAATAAATAGTGGTTAGATACGTTGGTCGTTGTACATCCGGTAATTAAACCGGCCAGGAAAAATTGCGCGCGTACATATAGAGCATTTGGCGTAATGAACGTTGACGTTGAACGCGTTCTGCAAAACTCTTTTGATCTTCGAGTTTAAAAGCGTATCATACAGAGTGATACCGACGGGCGCATTAAAATTGCAAATAAATACTGTGCGAACGGAGATTTTCGCTTTTAGGGACGATTTTCCAATGCAAAACCGACGATGAGTTTTTTATACTTTTTTTTAGATGCTTTATGAGAATAATAATACGACCAAAAAATATTAAGCTTTAAATATTCTGTTAAGCGTTGCGAGCTTCTTTTAGTTTTGAATCATAAATGATTTTTTTATGCTTCATCATTTTTTTGTATATTTTTTGAATACATGTTTAGGAAAATCTAGATTAATGTGACTTGTATAAATTATAACGATTCTTATATTTATATATTTACTTATATTTTTATAACGATAAATTAACGATAGATTTGAAATCATATTTATGTAAGACATATTGTGCTCATTTACCATATCCTATGCCAAGCCGAGGTCGCTTGCGGCCGAGGCAATAGATTTGAAATTATATCTATATAAGATATATTGTGCTCATTTTCCATATCCTATGCCAAGCCGAGGTCGCTTGCGGCCGAGGCACCATTTTTATGTTATTTGTTCAATCATAATCCATTTACCAGACATTATCTGTTTTATCTTAAGCCGAGGACGCTTGCGGCCGAGGCAATAGATTTGAAATTATATCTATATAAGACATATTGTGCTCATTTTCCATATTCTATGCCAACCCGAGGTCGCTTGCGGCCGAGGCACCATTTTTATGTTATTTGTTCAATCATAATCCATTTACCAGATATTATGTGTTTTATCTTAAGCCGAGGACGCTTGCGGCCGAGGCAATAGATTTGAAATCATTTATATAAAACATATTGTGCTCATTTACCATATCCGATACCAAGCCGAGGTCGCTTGCGGCCGAGGCAATAGTTTTGAAATTATATCTATATAAGACATATTGTGCTCATTTTCCATATCCTATACCAAGCCGAGGTCGCTTGCGGCCGAGGCACCACTTTTATGTTGTTCGTTCAATCATATTCCCTATAGAGTTTGAAATATTATTTATATAAGACATTGTACTCATTTTCTATATCCTATACTAATCCAGGGTCGCTTGCGGCCGAGGCACTACTTTTATGTTGTTCGTTCAATCATAATCCCTTTATCAGACATTATCTGTTTTATCTTAAGCCGAGGTCGCTTGCGGCCGAGGCAATAGAGTTTGAAATTTTATTTATATAAGACATATTGCACTCATTTTCTATATCTTATGCCAAGCCAGGATCGCTTGCGGCCGAGGCACCACCTTTATGTTGTTCGTTCAATCATAATCCCTTTATCAGACATTATCTGTTTTATCTTAAGCCGAGGTCGCTTGTGGCCGAGGCAATAGAGTTTGAAATATTATTTATATAAGACATATTGTACTCATTTTCTATATTCTATGCTAAGCCAGGGTCACTTGTGGCCGAGGCACCACTTTTATGTTGTTCATTCAATCATAATCCCTTTATCAGACATTATCTGTTTTATCTTAAGCCGAGGTCGCTTGCGGCCGAGGCAATAGAGTTTGAAATTTTATTTATAAAAAACATATTGTACTCATTTTCTATACCCTATGCCATGCCAGGGTCGCTTGCGGCCGAGGCACCACTTTTATGTTGTTCGTTCAATCATAATCCCTTTATCAGACATTATCTGTTTTATCTTAAGCCGAGGCAATAGAGTTTGAAATATTATTTATATAAGACATATTGTACTCATTTTCTATATTCTATGCTAAGCCAGGGTCGCTTGTGGCCGAGGCACCACTTTTATGTTGTTCGTTCAATCATATACCCTTTACCAGACATTATCTGTTTTATCTTAAGCCGAGGTCGCTTGCGGCCGAGGCAATAGAGTTTGAAATTTTATTTATATAAAACATATTGTACTCATTTTCTATATCCTATGCCAAACCAGGGTCGCTCGCGGCCGAGGCACCACTTTTATGTTGTTCGTTTGATCATAATCCCTTTATCAGACATTAACTGTTTTATCTTAAGCCGAGGTCGCTTGCGGCCGAGGCAATAGAGTTTGAAATTTTATTTATAAAAAACATATTGTACTCATTTTCTATATCCTATGCCATGCCAGGGTCGCTCGCGGCCGAGGCACCACTTTTATGTTGTTCATTCGATCATAATGCCTTTATCAGACATTATCTGTTTTATCTTAAGCCGAGGTTGCTTGCGGGCGAGGCAATAGAGTTTGAAATTTTATTTATATAAAACATATTGTACTCATTTTCTATATCCTATGCCAAGCCAGGGTCGCTTGCGGCCGAGGCACCACTTTTATGTTGTTCGTTCAATCATAATCCCTTTATCAGACATTATCTGTTTTATCTTAAGCCGAGGTCGCTTGCGGCCGAGGCAATAGAGTTTGAAATTTTATTTATAAAAAACATATTGTACTCATTTTCTATACCCTATGCCATGCCAGGGTCGCTTGCGGCCGAGGCACCACTTTTATGTTGTTCGTTCAATCATAATCCCTTTATCAGACATTATCTGTTTTATCTTAAGCCGAGGTCGCTTGCGGCCGAGGCAATAGAGTTTGAAATTTTATTTATAAAAAACATATTGTACTCATTTTCTATACCCTATGCCATGCCAGGGTCGCTTGCGGCCGAGGCACCACTTTTATGTTGTTCGTTCAATCATAATCCCTTTATCAGACATTATCTGTTTTATCTTAAGCCGAGGCAATAGAGTTTGAAATATTATTTATATAAGACATATTGTACTCATTTTCTATATTCTATGCTAAGCCAGGGTCGCTTGTGGCCGAGGCACCACTTTTATGTTGTTCGTTCAATCATATACCCTTTACCAGACATTATCTGTTTTATCTTAAGCCGAGGTCGCTTGCGGCCGAGGCAATAGAGTTTGAAATTTTATTTATATAAAACATATTGTACTCATTTTCTATATCCTATGCCAAACCAGGGTCGCTCGCGGCCGAGGCACCACTTCTATGTTGTTCGTTTGATCATAATCCCTTTATCAGACATTAACTGTTTTATCTTAAGCCGAGGTCGCTTGCGGCCGAGGCAATAGAGTTTGAAATTTTATTTATAAAAAACATATTGTACTCATTTTCTATATCCTATGCCATGCCAGGGTCGCTCGCGGCCGAGGCACCACTTTTATGTTGTTCATTCGATCATAATCCCTTTATCAGACATTATCTGTTTTATCTTAAGCCGAGGTTGCTTGCGGGCGAGGCAATAGAGTTTGAAATATTATTTATATAAGACATATTGTACTCATTTTCTATATTCTATGCTAAGCCAGGGTCGCTTGTGGCCGAGGCACCACTTTTATGTTGTTCGTTCAATCATATACCCTTTACCAGACATTATCTGTTTTATCTTAAGCCGAGGTCGCTTGCGGCCGAGGCAATAGAGTTTGAAATTTTATTTATATAAAACATATTGTACTCATTTTCTATATCCTATGCCAAACCAGGGTCGCTCGCGGCCGAGGCACCACTTTTATGTTGTTCGTTTGATCATAATCCCTTTATCAGACATTAACTGTTTTATCTTAAGCCGAGGTCGCTTGCGGCCGAGGCAATAGAGTTTGAAATTTTATTTATAAAAAACATATTGTACTCATTTTCTATATCCTATGCCATGCCAGGGTCGCTCGCGGCCGAGGCACCACTTTTATGTTGTTCATTCGATCATAATCCCTTTATCAGACATTATCTGTTTTATCTTAAGCCGAGGTTGCTTGCGGGCGAGGCAATAGAGTTTGAAATTTTATTTATATAAAACATATTGTACTCATTTTCTATATCCTATGCCAAGCCAGGGTCGCTTGCGGCCGAGGCACCACTTTTATGTTGTTCGTTCAATCATAATCCCTTTATCAGACATTATCTGTTTTATCTTAAGCCGAGGTCGCTTGCGGGCGAGGCAATAGAGTTTGAAATTTTATTTATAAAAAACATATTGTATTCATTTTCTATATCCTATGCCATGCCAGGGTCGCTCGCGGCCGAGGCACCACTTTTATGTTGTTCATTCGATCATAATCCCTTTATCAGACATTATCTGTTTTATCTTAAGCCGAGGTCGCTTGCGGGCGAGGCAATAGAGTTTGAAATTTTATTTATATAAAACATATTGTACTCATTTTCTATATCCTATGCCAAGCCAGGGTCGCTTGCGGCCGAGGCACCACTTTTATGTTGTTCGTTCAATCATAATCCCTTTATCAAACATTATTCGTTTTATCTTAAGCCGAGGTCGCTTGCGGCCGAGGCAATAGATTTGAAATTATATCTATATAAGACATATTGTGCTCATTTTCCATATCCTATGCCAAGCCGAGGTCGCTTGCGGCCGAGGTACCATTTTTATGTTGTTCGTTCAATCATATTCCCTTTACCAGACATTATCTGTTTTATCCTAAGCCGAGGTCGCTTGCGGCCGAGGCACCACTTTTATGTTGTTCGTTCAATCATAATCCCTTTATCAGACATTATCTGTTTTATCTTAAGCCGAGGTCGCTTGCGGCCAAGGCAATAGAGTTTGAAATTTTATTTATATAAGACATATTAATTGCAGCGGCTATAAAATAATTGCATCCGGTTCATATTTGACATAAATAGATTGAGCATGTAACGCCGTATCGCAATTACATTCAGATGTTAACTTGTGAGAGACGTAGATCCTTTCGTTTATTAAACATTTTATTTGAAATTCTTCATAACTGCACCCCAAAGTACTTATCAGATAGGTTCCAGCAATTATCATCTCATGAGTTTGCTACTCGTTCGTGTTCTGATGCTATTCTTACATTTCCCGTTCATAGCACTGAAATTTCTCACAGATCATTTACAGTACGGTCGATTGCGCTGTGGAATGGACTGCCTTCTGAAATTCGTAATATTTCTAATATTGCTGATTTTAGATGTGTTTTAAAGAGCCACTTGCTTGCCCTTCAATTGTCTGTTTCCTGATTCTTTGTTCTTTGTCTTTCTCTTTTTCCTCTCTTCAACTGCTCTCACTTGTTGGCAACTGATATCCGGCAAATTCTTTTGGTTTTTTTTTAGCTTCTGTCTCTCTTGTCGTATCTTTTTCTTTACTTTTCTTCTTGATTAATCTTATTTGGTGATAAATGTTATTGATATCTAATTATCACTACTTGCCATATTAATCCTAGGATAATTTTGCTTTAGTAAATACTATTTTTGTTTGTTCTGTTGGGTCATTTGGCAGATATCGCTTGTGCGATAAAATGATCCATTTGCTTATACTGTTTAAGTTTAAGTTTATTCATTGCTCGACTAACAATCGACAATGGGATTATGTATACATATATTTTGTTCTTATTATTATTATTTTTTTTCTCTTCTTGTGTATTTTATGTAGTTTTGTATTTTCATTTGTGGCAATAAATGGTAATAATAATATTGTACTCATTTTCTATATCCTATGCTAATGCAGGGTCGCTTGCGGCCGAGGCACCACTTTTATGTTGTTCGTTCAACCATAATCCCTTTATCAGACATTATCTGTTTTATCTTATGCCGAGGTCGCTTGCGGCCGAGGCAATAGAGTTTGAAATTTTATTTATATAAGACATATTGTACTCATTTTCTATATCCTATGCCAAGCCAGGGTCGCTTGCGGCCGAGGCACCACCTTTATGTTGTTCGTTCGATCATAATCCCTTTATCAGACATTATTATATATATTTCCGAAACCGGTCGTTAAGTTCAAATAAAGAATTTTTTCTTCTTCGGAATTTTTTGATTTTTTATTTAACTGCATTCGCCGAAATTACAATGGAGTGCTTTATTAAACAAATTTCTAGTTCTAGGTCTAGTGTCAGCTTTAATGCCGGTGCAAGTTCTGCTTGTAGCTGTTATTCAATGTTATATAGATTGTTATTTTCCATTGAACTAAAACTAGAACTAATTCTAGACTTAGGACTAGAAATATTCTGGAAATATTCTAGAAATATACGTGTATCTTCGTTTGAAGACGCACAGCTAACCCGAATATTTCTAGTTCTAGGTCTAGTGTTAGTTCTAGTTTTACTTGTAATTCAGTATAAAAATGTTAGTCTTGCAAGATATTCTTTCCAATGCTGCATTAGTATGACATAAATTATAGTATTTCAGCCGCAAACAATCTAGGTGGCCCTCATACGATAATATACAATTGTCCGTAAAGTAATGGACATAGTTGATAAAATTATTATAAACCGGATATGTCGTTGATATTTTTTCAAATAGCAATCCTCCATTTTTATTACGGAGTGTGAAAGAAGTTTTTTTTTCTGAATCTAGTACAATCAATGTTATATTTTCGAGAAGAATAACATTAAAGTCTCTAAATTTTCCATTCATTTAAGACAGAAAAGTAGCAGTAGCCGTACTTAACTATGGGAATCAATCTATTTTAAATATTTTATTCAGAAGTTTAACTTTTAACAACTAAAAAACAGTTGGTTGCCATGGTTACGCATGGCTGCTACTATTTTTCTCAAATGAATGAAAAATTCTGAAACTTGAATGGTATATTACAGTACAAGTGAGGAAATTAAGATTTTTCATTAACGCGTATGTTGGATTTCACAGGAGCCGAAGGTGAGTGTAGAAAGACATACAAGTTAATGGAAAACATTAGTTTCCCACGTGTGCTGTATAGCGTATTGTTAAATCCTACTATTTAGAGAAAACTCTGTCATAAAGTTCGTTAATTCCTGGGTAATGTCATGTCGATATATCGGAGACGACACTTTTTGACATTGTCATGTCTCTTAATTGATTGATAAACAACCAATTGTGTCTCTTTGAGAACTTGTTGTTTCTTTAAAGGTTTTATATTTCGCTGCTAATGGTTAAAGAAAATAAGAGTGAATGAAAAAAAATTGCACTCAGACCGCAGATCAAGAGAAGCAGTATCAAGTTACTTGATACTGCCTCTAAAAGACTTGTTCTTGCTTCTGGAACACTTGATCTGCTTCCAAATTACTTGAAATGCTTCCAGAATACTTGAAATGCTTCCAGAATACATGAAATGCTTCCAGAATACTTGAAATGCTTCCAGAATACATTAAATGCTTCCAGAATACTTGAAATGCTTCTAGAAGACTTGATACTAGTTTATAGAAGACTTAATACTGCATAGAAGTGAAAAAAAAATTTCACTCAGACCGCAGATCAAGAGAAGCAGTATCAAGTTACTTGATACTGCATCTAAAAAACTTGTTCTTGCTTCTGGAACACTTGATCTGCTTCCAAATTACTTGAAATGCTTCCAGAATACATGAAATGCTTCCAGAATACTTGAAATGCTTCCAGAATACATGAAATGCTTCCAGAATACTTGAAATGCTTCCAGAATACTTGAAATGCTTCCAGAATACATTAAATGCTTCCAGAATACTTGAAATGCTTCCAGAAAACTTGATACTAGTTTATAGAAGACTTAATACTGCATAGAAGTGAAAAAAAAATTTCACTCAGACCGCAGATCAAGAGAAGCAGTATCAAGTTACTTGAAACTGCATCTAAAAACTTGTTCTTGCTTCTGGTACACTTGATCTGCTTCCAAATTACTTGAAATGCTTCCAGAATACATGAAATGCTTCCAGAATACTTGAAATGCTTCCAGAATACATTAAATGCTTCCAGAATACATTAAATGCTTCCAGAATACTTGAAATGCTTCCAGAATACATTAAATGCTTCCAGAATACATTAAATGCTTCCAGAATACTTGAAATGCTTCCAGAAGACTTGATACTAGTTTATAGAAGACTTAATACTGCATAGAAGTGAAAAAAAAATTTCACTCAGACCGCAGATCAAGAGAAGCATTATCAAGTTACTTGATACTGCATCTAAAAAACTTGTTCTTGCTTCTGGTACACTTGATCTGCTTCCAAATTACTTGAAATGTTTCCAGAATACATGAAATGCTTCCAGAATACTTGAAATGCTTCCAGAATACATTAAATGCTTCCAGAATACTTGAAATGCTTCCAGAATACATTAAATGCTTCCAGAATACATTAAATGCTTCCAGAATACTTGAAATGTTTCCAGAATACATTAAATGCTTCCAGAATACTTGAAATGCTTCCAGAAGACTTGATACTAGTTTATAGAAGACTTAATACTGCATAGAAGTGAAAAAAAAATTTCACTCAGACCGCAGATCAAGAGAAGCAGTATCAAGTTACTTGATACTGCATCTAAAAAACTTGTTCTTGCTTCTGGAACACTTGATCTGCTTCCAAATTACTTGAAATGCTTCCAGAATATATGAAATGCTTCCAGTATACTTGAAATGCTTCCAGAATACATTAAATGCTTCCAGAATACTTGAAATGCTTCCAGAAGACTTGATACTAGTTTATAGAAGACTTAATACTGCATAGAAGTGAAAAAAAAATTTCACTCAGACCGCAGATCAAGAGAAGCAGTATCAAGTTACTTGATACTGCATCTAAAAAACTTGTTCTTGCTTTTGGAACACTTGATCTGCTTCCAAATTACTTGAAATGCTTCCAGAATACATGAAATGCTTCCAGAATACTTGAAATGCTTCCAGAATACTTGAAATGCTTCCAGAATACATTAAATGCTTCCAGAATACTTGAAATGCTTCCAGAATACATTAAATGCTTCCAGAATACTTGAAATGCTTCCAGAATACTTGAAATGCTTCCAGAATACATTAAATGCTTCCAGAATACTTGAAGTGCTTCTAGAAGACTTGATACCAGTTTATAGAAGACTTAATACTGCTTAGAAGTGAAAAAAAAATTTCACTCAGACCGCAGATCAAGAGAAGCAGTATCAAGTTACTTGATACTGCATCTAAAAAACTTGTTCTTGCTTCTGGAACACTTGATCTGCTTCCAAATTACTTGAAATGCTTCCAGAATACATGAAATGCTTCCAGAATACTTGAAATGCTTCTAGAATACATTAAATGCTTCCAGAATACTTGAAATGCTTCCAGAAGACTTCATACTAGTTTATAGAAGACTTAATACTGCATAGAAGACTTCATATTGTGTCTGGAAGACTTGAAATGCTTGCAAAAGGCTTAATACTGTTTCTAGAAGATTTGAAATACTTCCAGTAGACTTCACATTGTCTCTGGAAGATTTGAAATAATTGCAGAAGAATTGATACGGTTTCTAGAAGATTTGAAATGCTTCCAGAAACATAGCAATGTTTCCAGAAAACTTGATACTGCATCAATAAGACTTAATTTTGTGTTTGGAGGGCTTGAAATGCTTCGAAAAGACTTGATACTAGTTTATAGAAGACTTAATACTGCATAGAAGACTTCATATTGTGTCTGGAAGACTTGAAATGCTTGCAAAAGGCTTAATACTGTTTCTAGAAGATTTGAAATACTTCCAGTAGACTTCACATTGTCCATGGAAGATTTGAAATAATTGCAGAAGACTTGATACGGTTTCTAGAAGATTTGAAATGCTTCCAGAAACATAGCAATGTTTCCAGAAAACTTGATACTGCATCAATAAGACTTAATTTTGTGTTTGGGGGGCTTGAAATGCTTCGAAAAGACTTGATACTAGTTTATAGAAGACTTAATACTGCATAGAAGACTTCATATTGTGTCTGGAAGACTTGAAATGCTTGCAAAAGGCTTAATACTGTTTCTAGAAGATTTGAAATACTTCCAGTAGACTTCACATTGTCTCTGGAAGATTTGAAATAATTGCAGAAGACTTGATACGGTTTCTAGAAGATTTGAAATGCTTCCAGAAACATAGCAATGTTTCCAGAAAACTTGATACTGCATCAATAAGACTTAATTTTGTGTTTGGAGGGCTTGAAATGCTTCGAAAAGACTTGATACTAGTTTATAGAAGACTTAATACTGCATAGAAGACTTCATATTGTGTCTGGAAGACTTGAAATGCTTGCAAAAGGCTTAATACTGTTTCTAGAAGATTTGAAATACTTCCAGTAGACTTCACATTGTCTCTGGAAGATTTGAAATAATTGCAGAAGACTTGATACGGTTTCTAGAAGATTTGAAATGCTTCCAGAAACATAGCAATGTTTCCAGAAAACTTGATACTGCATCAATAAGACTTAATTTTGTGTTTGGGGGGCTTGAAATGCTTCGAAAAGACTTGATACTAGTTTATAGAAGACTTAATACTGCATAGAAGACTTCATATTGTGTCTGGAAGACTTGAAATGCTTGCAAAAGGCTTAATACTGTTTCTAGAAGATTTGAAATACTTCCAGTAGACTTCACATTGTCTCTGGAAGATTTGAAATAATTGCAGAAGACTTGATACGGTTTCTAGAAGATTTGAAATGCTTCCAGAAACATAGCAATGTTTCCAGAAAACTTGATACTGCATCAATAAGACTTAATTTTGTGTTTGGGGGGCTTGAAATGCTTCGAAAAGACTTGATACTAGTTTATAGAAGACTTAATACTGCATAGAAGACTTCATATTGTGTCTGGAAGACTTGAAATGCTTGCAAAAGGCTTAATACTGTTTCTAGAAGATTTGAAATACTTCCAGTAGACTTCACATTGTCTCTGGAAGATTTGAAATAATTGCAGAAGACTTGATACGGTTTCTAGAAGATTTGAAATGCTTCCAGAAACATAGCAATGTTTCCAGAAAACTTGATACTGCATCAATAAGACTTAATTTTGTGTTTGGGGGGCTTGAAATGCTTCGAAAAGACTTAATACTGCCTCCAGATTGCTCCATACTTGATATTGTTTCCGAAAGAATTGAAATGCTGCCAGAAAACTTGGTACTATACCTAAAGGACTTGAAATGATTTCAGAAGATTTGATATTGCCTCTAGGAAACTTAAAATACTTCCAGAAAACTGGACACTGTTTCTGTAAGACTTGATACTGTTTCTAGAAGACTTGATACTACCTCTATAACAGAGATTCTTATTCTTTTTTATATCTTATTACTAAAAATATCTCTAAAACAATTAAAAACGAAATATGCAAAACAAAAACTTTTGTTGATTCTAAAACTGTTAGGAAATGCAGAAAACTTGCTGATGTGTACTAAAATAGTTATGTTTCAAGGAGATCTTCTTTAGAACATGTAAAAGAAAGAAGATTCTTGATTTTTCTAAAAGAATTCTAACTTAAAAAATAGAAAAAATTGCTTGATATGTGTCATAATGAGTATAAATGAAGACATGACAAGTCTTGATATAACATTTGGAAAATTGTGTCCAAAATCTGCTCTTGTTAGATTTACTAGATCTTACACCACTTTATCTATATATACAAAAGGAGACAGTTTTATCACTGAAAACATCTTTTTGACGCATCGAATCGAAATCGAATTGAATCGAATCGAACAAACGAATCGATGTAAGAACATTTTGAAATCATCAAGAACATATTTATGAGGAAACTACTTAATTAAGGACATTAACTGACCAACTAAAAGCATTCAATCTCCCCTCAATTTAGAAAAGGCAATTATTAATGAATAATTACTCTATATGTACAGAATAGACAAAGAGACCAATCTTCAAAATACCACTCTTTTATGTTGTATAAGCTGAAGGTTAACAATGTTTGAAACTCATTTCGAAGGTAGGATTGAACAAAATAATTTTTCTTAGGTAACCAATGTGAAGAAAAATTATCTGATTGCTAATATTAAAAATATTGATGGGATGATTTGATGAAAATGAAAATTCTCTTTGATATATTTACAATAAATATTATCCGTGTGATTGACAATCCTACTTTAGTTCTCATTGAATTGAGCTAGAGCTCAAAAGAACTTGCGTATCGTATTTGTATCACAGTTTTAATGAGTTCAGATAAAGATACTTTAATACATGAAAGAAATCAAAAACTACAAATTTTTATTCAAACAAGAGTCAACGAAAATTCCCAAACCACATGTTATTATTATGTTTAATTTACCATATTTTTTGGGCCATCCACATAAACTGTAAGAAATAAGTTGTGTAAGTAAAAATAAAAACCAAATAAAAAAATATGATGTTTACGTTCCAAATCAAATCAAAATTAAATGTATGATTGACAAAATCCGTTTGAACATTTACATAGATTCTTAAATATGGAGCATGAAGAAGAAATCTCTTTGATTTCGTTATATTCTTCTACTTAAGCTCATCTAGAAGAAAAAAAAGATCTGATTGAAGTCAATGAGCTTAGCCGAGGAAGTTATATTGTATTGGCTTGATTTAAGGAGAAAAAATGCTTGATTAGACTCGATTAATCAAATTCAATTACTTTTTTTTCATATTTTCCTTTATATTCCTTTCAATTTCCAGATGTCACAAAGTTAGTCCCCCGACGCATTCGTTTACTGACCCGAGGTCGCGCGTTCCGTAGGGTTACATCCACCCTCACTTCGTCACATGTGTAACCCCCCGATCAACTTCCGGCAGTTGCCACGTTCTGTTTTCCTTTTATTCCCATTATTTTTTTCTTTATTCCTTTTCGACCTCTTCCGAGTTCAAAGTATTTTCATTTTTTTTATTTTAAACCCGCCTTTTTTTACTATTTCTTATTTCACACTTTATATCCGAGTTAAAATTAGAAAAAGCGATTTCGTCGAAGACACGACAATTTTTTAAAAGGGCTTTAAAAGATTCGAGGGGATTTACGAAAAAGTTAAAGTTACACATTTATTTTTAGGGGGGTAATTTTTAAATGTTACACACAGCTAATTAATCGTAAATTTCGCGAAACAAAGCGAATTACTATTTTAACGATTCAACACGCGAAACGAGAATTCAGAGTTTGAGAGGATTTAATTGCGCCTCAAGTTTTTACGACTTCCTCCGTTTGTTGATGAAGTCTGAATTAATTCAATTTCGTTTTGATAAGTGTCGAAAAATAATAGGGGTGGGGGGGTACCGTCTTGGAAGTTGGGGGGAAAAGTTTTTGAGTGAAAAGAGACAGATTGTTGGATTGCGAAATAATTAGCAAACTTGATGGTTTGAGTTTTCCTCGGGGAGATGAGACTTGGTAATTAATTCGAATTGAGAAGATGATTAATTTACGACGAAAATGTAAGAATAAATAGAACAATGAAGAGATTTTATTTAAAGAATTAGAAATTAATTTTGAGATAGCCTCGAAATCTAAACACCCCCTTTTCGAAGATAATAACGGCGCAGAACAATTAATAACTTAATTGTCAAGACCAGAAACCGAGATGTGACGTCTTGGACGTTCCTTTGGGATCCTCGGGGGAAGCAATCTTAGAGCCATTTCATAGATTGTTCGAGACATTTCCATAAATTATTGTTACATCCCCATTAAATTAATGAGTTAATCTCTTCTTTATCTAAAAAGGCTATGAATAAAACGTTATTTGTCATCGTTGAAAAGGAGAGAATTTCAAAGACGTGTTTGGGTATCGCGAAACGCGCTTTGAAATGGAAAGAACGAGTAGCATCAGCCCCAACTACAAGAAAACACACTCAATTCTATCTACGAGAATCGACGTCGCGTTTTCGTCGTGAAATCGCTTAACGTAGTCGTCGTCGTCGTTTCCCCCTTTTTACGAATTCAGAACGAAGAACCAGATACGAATCAACATAATGCAGCAAATAAAACGTACTTCTTGGAAAAATTTTCTTTTAAATTTAATTACAATCTAAAAGTTTAATTCGTTAAGTTTTTGATTGTTCGGGAGATTCAGATTTTCAATTAAGGATTAAGACGCCACAAGTTTTAATGTAATAAAGGGGCCGGTGCAGCAACGCTGAAATAGGGGATGAGACGTTGACGGTGACGATGACGATGACGTCGAGAAGAGAGAGGAAATAGAGATCTAATCTCCATTCGCCGACGGAATAATGCTAATAAGTTTTCGTAAAGTCTTAGAATTTCCCAGGTGTTCAGAACTTCAATATGAACTGGACGAAACTGAAAAGATACTCATAAACCGGGAGGCGGTTAAGTTTCGGGGGGATAAAGGGATCGGGATCCTTTTGTGCCTTTGTAAGGGTGGCGATTTATAAGCGGCTTAAGCGATATAATATGCAAGGGAATCCGCGAGGTTTTCGAGAGAGTTTCAATTAAATCAAATCCTTCCGAATTCAACCAGCTAATAAAATAACGCTTTTATTTTTATTCAGATTTATCAAAAATAAATAAATTTCGAAATTTTTCTTTTTTGAGTCCGGTTCTGTTACGATGAGATACATCTACCGGCCCTGTTGCGCCCCGACGGACAACGTACAACATAGAGACGACGCCTTTGGAGGTGGGTCAACGCCGTATCGCGTTCCCCACGTTTGAAAAGGGCTCAACTTCCGTGAACTCTGCCACGGCCCCGGGTGCTGATAACTCTCCAAATGGACAACAAAACGTGTCCGCGAACAGGAAGTTGGACAACCGTAATGAAACCTCAACCCACCTTCAAATACAACGTTTCGACGATGATGTTGAATGGAAACTTTTTTAAATTCAATACAAATTAACAACAAAAAGAAAACTTTTACTAAAACTTCTAATCAAATTTTAAATTTCTAATCAAAAAGATTCAATGAAAAGAAAATTGAATGAAAATAAAGATGAATGAAATGAATTTAAGTTTTGATCTATTTTGATTTAATTATTTTGATAAGAAGCTTCATTAGAAAGAATTGATACATAGTTATAAAATATAAGCAGAGTTGAGTAGTATTCGATACCTTTATAAAAATTATACTTCTATATGTGCCCATAATTATGAAAGTTATTGATAGTTGTTTGATATCACATTGCTTTAGACCAACGTTTCTCAACGGGGTCGATAAATGATGATGGGGTGTCAATAAAGCTTTAAGGGTCTCTTGGGGGTCGATAAACCTGCAAGGTATATTTTTTTAGTCGTTAAACTATAGCACTTGCTTTAGCCTCTACACTTGGCTGGAAATCCTAAACAATCGAAACTTCAGTGAAACCTTTTTCTTAGTGGCTATACATAACATAACCGTCTGCTTTTAACTCTGTTTTTAACATTTTGTTTTTAATAGGGTCGATGTAATAATAAAAATTTGTACGGGAGGACGTCGCAAAAAAAGGTTAAGAAACCCTGGTCTAGATGGTCCACCTAACATAATACACCACTCCATTTTATATGTGTATCTATGTGGATATGCTACTGCTCAGTTAACCACTTCCAAAGCCAATATTTGCTATTACTATGCTCATTATCAACCAATCAATATGGGAACATTTTTCAAGAGGTGGTAAAAGTGAGCCTCAACTCACTTGAAAGCTATTCTAATAAGTTGTTTCCAATGAATTCAACTTTTTGTGACTTTTTGTATTCAACGAGTTATAGTTTGTAGAGATAAACTAATATCTTCCATGAGAGGTTACTTTTTTGGGCACACTATTTCAGTAATATTTAATAAGCATACTTTTCCATTTAAATTAACACGTTCATGCCAACGCTGGGTGGATCCGTGTATAAAAATTTTGCGTATATTGTATTCCTTAAGTCTTTTAATAATTACTCATCCATTGGTCATAATTAGTTGAATATTTGGTACCCCAGTGTCTGTTTAAATTGCATTATAAGCATGTATACTGCATTGTTTGTTTTGTTCAAACTTTTTGATTTGAATGAACTTTTGAGCCTTTTTTCATTTGAGATATGTTCTAATAAGATTTGACGGGTTTCCAGAAGGCTTAACATGTTTCTACAAAACCTCACACTACTTTCACAAGACTTGATACTATTTCCAGAAGACTCGATACTGCCTCTGGAAGATGGCACTGTTTTTAAAAACTTCAAATTCTTTCAAAAGACTTAAAATGCTTCCAGAAGACTTAAAATGCTTCTATCAGACTTGACACTGCTTCTAGGAGACTTGATACTACTTTCAGAAGACTTAAATGCTTCTATCAGACTTGATACTGCTTCTAGGAGACTTAATACTACTTCTAGGTGACGTGATACCACTTCCAGAAGACTTAAAATGCTTCTATCAGACTTGATACTGCTTCTAGGAGACTTAATACTATTTCTAAGTGACTTGATACTACTTTCAGAAGGCTTAAAATGCTTCTATCAGACTTGATACTGCTTCTAGGAGACTTGATACTACTTTCAGAAGACTTAAAATGCTTCTATCAGACTTGATACTGCATCTAGGAGACTTAATACTACTTCTAGGTAACGTGACACTACTTCCAGAAGACTTAAAATGCTTCTATCAGACTTGATACTGCTTCTAGGAGACTTAATACTATTTCTAAGTGACTTGATACTACTTTCAGAAGACTTAAAATGCTTCTATCAGACTTGATACTGCTTCTAGGAGACTTAATACTACTGCTAGGTGACGTGATACTACTTCCAGAAGACTTAAAATGCTTCTATCAGACTTGATACTGCTTCTAGGAGACTTAATACTATTTCTAAGTGACTTGATACTACTTTCAGAAGACTTAAAATGCTTCTATCAGACTTGATACTGCTTCTAGGTTACGTGATACTACTTCCAGAAGACTTAAAATGCTTCTATCAGACTTGATACTGCTTCTAGGAGACTTAATACTACTTCTAAGTGACTTGATACTACTTCCAGAAGACTTAAAATGCTTCTATCAGACTTGATACTGCTTCTAGGAGACTTAATACTATTTCTAAGTGACTTGATACTACTTTCAGAAGACTTAAAATGCTTCTATCAGACTTGATACTGCTTCTAGGTTACGTGATACTACTTCCAGAAGACTTAAAATGCTTCTATCAGACTTGATACTGCTTCTAGGAGACTTGATACTACTTTCAGAAGACTTAAAATGCTTCTATCAGACTTGATACTGCTTCTAGGAGACTTGATACTACTTTCAGAAGACTTAAAATGCTTCTATCAGACTTGATACTGCTTCTAGGTTACGTGATGCTACTTTCAGAAGACTTAAAATGCTTCTATCAGACTTGATACTGCTTCTAGGAGACTTAATACTACTTCTAGGTGACGTGATATCATTTCCAGAAGACTTAAAATGCTTCTATCAGACTTGATACTGCTTCTAGGAGACTTAATACTATTTCTAAGTGACTTGATACTACTTTCAGAAGGCTTAAAATGCTTCTATCAGACTTGATACTGCTTCTAGGAAACTTGATACTACTTTCAGAAGACTTAAAATGCTTCTATCAGACTTGATACTGCTTCTAGGAGACTTAATACTACTTCTAGGTGACGTGATACTACTTCCAGAAGACTTAAAATGCTTCTATCAGCCTTGATACTGCTTCTAGGAGACTTAATACTATTTCTAAGTGACTTGATACTACTTTCAGAAGACTTAAAATGCTTCTATCAGACTTGATACTGCTTCTAGGAGACTTAATACTACTGCTAGGTGACGTGATACTACTTCCAGAAGACTTAAAATGCTTCTATCAGACTTGATATTGCTTCTAGGAGACTTAATACTATTTCTAAGTGACTTGATACTACTTTCAGAAGACTTAAAATGCTTCTATCAGACTTGATACTGCTTCTAGGTTACGTGATACTACTTCCAGAAGACTTAAAATGCTTCTATCAGACTTGATACTGCTTCTAGGAGACTTAATACTACTTCTAAGTGACTTGATACTACTTCCAGAAGACTTAAAATGCTTCTATCAGACTTGATACTGCTTCTAGGAGACTTAATACTATTTCTAAGTGACTTGATACTACTTTCAGAAGACTTAAAATGCTTCTATCAGACTTGATACTGCTTCTAGGTTACGTGATACTACTTCCAGAAGACTTAAAATGCTTCTATCAGACTTGATACTGCTTCTAGGAGACTTGATACTACTTTCAGAAGACTTAAAATGCTTCTATCAGACTTGATACTGCTTCTAGGAGACTTGATACTACTTTCAGAAGACTTAAAATGCTTCTATCAGACTTGATAC
This sequence comes from Onthophagus sagittarius, assembly GCA_036711965.1. Taxonomy (NCBI): domain Eukaryota; kingdom Metazoa; phylum Arthropoda; class Insecta; order Coleoptera; family Scarabaeidae; genus Onthophagus; species Onthophagus sagittarius. Next base: position 13,997,382 of record JASERS010000010.1, on the reverse strand, counting down.
TGCTTCTAGGTTACGTGATACTACTTCCAGAAGACTTAAAATGCTTCTATCAGACTTGATACTGCTTCTAGGAGACTTGATACTACTTTCAGAAGACTTAAAATGCTTCTATCAGACTTGATACTGCTTCTAGGTTACGTGATACTACTTCCAGAAGACTTAAAATGCTTCTATCAGACTTGATACTGCTTCTAGGAGACTTAATACTACTTCTAAGTGACTTGATACTACTTCCAGAAGACTTAAAATGCTTCTATCAGACTTGATACTGCTTCTAGGAGACTTAATACTATTTCTAAGTGACTTGATACTACTTTCAGAAGACTTAAAATGCTTCTATCAGACTTGATACTGCTTCTAGGTTACGTGATACTACTTCCAGAAGACTTAAAATGCTTCTATCAGACTTGATACTGCTTCTAGGAGACTTGATACTACTTTCAGAAGACTTAAAATGCTTCTATCAGACTTGATACTGCTTCTAGGAGACTTGATACTACTTTCAGAAGACTTAAAATGCTTCTGTCAGACTTGATACTGCTTCTAGGAGACTTAATATTACTTCTAGGAGACTTGATACTACTTTCAGAAGACTTAAAATACTTCTATCAGAAATGCTTCCAGAATACTTGAAATGCTTCCAAAAGACTTGAAATGTTTCCAGAAGCTTTGAAATCATTTCAAATTGAAAAAGTGTAGTCAAGCATGGCACTTAAAAACAAGTCTACCACTCTTATATTTTTCCAATATAGAATCCATAGAGGCAATGATTGCTGCAGTAACATGTCCAAAGATCAAGTTCAAGAAGAAAATGTAAAACAAGCTCTTGTAGCTGGTGTGGACATAAAGTATGAATACAATCAATTCAGAAACGAACAAAAGTCCGGAACAAATCAATTAGAATGATTATATTGACTTTTTGAGTTTGAAAGTGATAAAAGACAAATTAGATTCAAAAGATACAGAGTGCGGCAAATCAAACAGTGCAGTTCTGATGGGCTATTCAAAAAAAAATTGGCACAACCTACGAAAAAGTGGTTCATTCTGCATTTTTTCACTTAAGTTTTAAAGATCACATCAGCAAAACGATGTCCTCCAAAAGTGATGCATTTTTTTAAGTTTTCAATTGCATTCTGGCACATTACGATGGGAATGGTGGCGATTTCCTCTCTAATACGGATCTTCAGTTCTTACAAATTGTGAGGACGATGACCTCAAAAACCTTTTCCTTGAGATATCCTCATAGGAAAATATCGCAAATGTTCAAATCCGGTGATCTCTCCCCTCAGAGAGAACAGCTTTGTCATTGAAATTTGCGCTGTGTGGACTGTAGACTCATCATGTTGGAACCAAACATCCTCGAGGTCTTGTTCTTCAGCCAACCGTGCGAATTCTGGCTCAAACAAAATTTCGAACATGGTAATTTTCTGGCATCATTAATTTTTCTGGCATAACGCCGAGCTGTGATGGTTGTTGTACGCCCATCCTCATCTACCCATTAGTTCTAGTTTTAATGACTAACCATTAAAACTAGAACTAACACTAGACCCACAACTTTCTAGTGTAGGTTTAGTGTTAGTTCTAGTTTTAAACCGCTACAACTAACTCCAGACACAGAGCTAACAACATTCGGAGTTGGTTATGTAAAGAATGATTCTAGTTTTAGCTTGTTTTGTTATCATCATTACAATTAACGTAAGATTTAGAACTAGAATCATTCGGGTTTAGCCGTCTTTAGAGACCTTCTTAACCTGAACAATTCTAGTTTTAATGACAGTTCTAGACTTAGAATCTAGAACTAAAATCATTTGAGTTTAATCGCACGTTCTCTTTCTACTTCTATTCCTTTTGGTTGAGTTGGTTTAGTTTGGGTTGAAGACAACAATTTTCAACCCACCGTCTTTAGCGATATTCATCACTATCATTAAAACTAACTATAGATGTAGAACTAGTATCATTCTGGCACTAGTTCTATCTATATTGCTAGATGGCGTTAATTAACAATAAATACTGCTATGTTGTTTATTTTCGTTGAACCAAAACTAGCCCTAAGTCGTCAAATGTACGGCTCAAATTCAAAGAAATTGCAAATTATTATTGCAAAATGCGTAAATTATTATTTACCGTCATAAAATGTGCTAATATACCAATTTTCATGTTCATAATTTAAGAGAAAATGAAAGTATTCAGGAAAAACGAAAATATATTATTAACTTTACCGATCCGTATCTTCGTTATTATTAACAATTGGATAAATTAGGTTAAATGGTAATAATTTGATGTCCCATTAGTAATGGACCACCTGTATAGGTATATGTCTAATCATGACAACTTAATTTGTACAAAAATATTCAGTTTAAAAGAATCTTTTTGAATTCAAATACTGTAATCTTATTCAAATACACTTTTGTTTGTGTATTCAGTATCCGTATTCGAATACTATTTTTTGGTATTTAACCCAACACTGAATATAACCTCATAGTAAAACTCATGCTGCCAGCAAGTTAGCTGACTTCTAACTGATGAGTAAAATTTGGAGACATAAACGCTTATACTGCCAATATGTTGGTAGTTTCTAAGAAAATGTGGAGTATTTGGAATAGCTATAGCTCAAGCTGCCAACAAGTTAGCAGTCTTTAAGATAATTTACAATGTTTGGAACAATCCTAACTCATTCTGCTAACAATTGGAAGACTTCAAACTAATGAGCAAGATTTTGGAGACACAATAGCTCATGCTGCCAAGTCAAAAATAGTTATTAAGTTATCATTAAGAACTTGATGATCGATTTTCCGGCGCCTCCGCCAAAAAACCTAAACAATTTGAAACTTCTTTTTTTCACAGACCATTCTTATTTTTGACATTTAACGTTTATATGAAGATACAAATTTATAAACTAACAAAAATAGATAGTGTTAAGTTGATTTTCTATAAACGTTATAAACTTGCCGATTAATTTTCTTCCAAAAATTGTTTCGAATCGAAATAATTTCAAGTCGAATTTTTGTTCTTAAACCATTCTTCCTCATTTTTTTTATTTTTGAATGAACATTAAAAGCGGATTTGAACACGTCACACGATTCAGTGGGACAGACGTTTTTCAACAGTAAAAAGCTCGTCTGGTCGTCCCAGTCCATCTCCCTTAACAAAAGGAGGGCCCAGAAAATGAGAAAAAAACACGGACAATGAGCCGTCAGTGAGTACGGATCCGGCCATTCAAACGCACGACCCATTGTTTTCGATTTGTGTATACGTGAGCCTGAGTGCATTGAGGCCTCGAATATTTCCCTTCCCCTACTAGATGGAGGAGTGCGTTAACAGGGCCGTATTCTTCTTAATTTTCCTCTTTTTGGGTTAATCTTATTTATTAAATTAAATCTTTTTTGTTTTCAGATGAACGAAGCTAATTTGCAACAATCCCCACCGCAACCTCTCCCTCTTCCGGGGAAATCCACGAAAACATCTTTATCGGAATTAAGAAACACCGATTTAGTATCAAGATTGCTCGCAGCAACCCCCCCTTATTTATACAACATCCCCTTAACGCCGAATAGTTACTTCTTTAGCGAGATGTTGAGGTCTTTAGTTCAAGCGAAAGCTGAGAACTCTCAAAGACAACCTTGCGGAATCCCCGGGGTTGGGCACCCCCATCAAAAACGCGCCAGAAAAAGATCTTGGACCCAATCATCAAGAATTAGCGAATTTCAACAACACCAACAACTTTTAGAGGAAAACGCCAACAACAAAGAACGCCCATTAGAGCTAACAATGGGAAAAAATCTCCCAACGACTTCAATGACTCAAGAACAACAAAATTTCTTCGCAAACCCCCAACCATCATGCGACCAAAACATGATGTTACCCCCGGTTTTACCCCCAGTTTGGTATCCCCCAATGTACCACCCAAGCAACCCAACAAATCCTTACGGAATCGATCCATTACATTTCTTCATAGACCTTAGAGTTTCCGGTCACATTTACGACCGAAAAATGAACAACCACCAAGAAATGTTACATTCGTATCAACAAAATCAAAATCAACAACACGACGAAGAACAACGCAACAAAATCGAACGAACCGAAACCGATTCAAGGCAGAGAGAAGAAGAAAATCTAAATCCGTTAAATTATTTCCGAGTCAACAAACACTCCTCAGCTTTTTCAGTTCCAAATCAAAAAAATCCAATGAATTTGAGCAAATTTGAAACTACCGAAACAAAGCCGACCAAATTCGATGTGAAATCGATGGGTTTTGAGAAAAACGAAAACAAAATTGGATCTCATTACGTTATGAAGAATATCCGTACAATTTACGATGAAGTTAAATGTAACGGGGAGATTAATAAAGTTGAAAGTAAAGTCGAAGTGGAAGAAACGAACGATGAGGAGGAGAAGGAGAAAAAAAGGGTGAACGATTTACGGGCTTTAATCGGGTTAGAACTCGTTGTTGATTACATGGAACATACAAAACCGAATGAGAATAAAGGTAGTTTTGAAGATTCTAGTTCTACGGATGTTGATGATTCCATTGGGAGCCCTTCCGTTGATGTAGAAATGTGTCATGATGAAGAAACAACTTAGATTTATTTCCCTTTGTAGTTAAAATCTTGGAAATGTATTGATCTAGTCAAGATGATGTTATTGATTAATTAAAATCGAATGTAATGTAATTGTAAATGTCTATTGAGGTTGAGTTTTTGATTTCTTAATAAATTAGTGTTAATCTTAAAAAAAATATAAACTTAATAAAATCAAAACTTACTTGAAATAATTAACCCGATTTTCTTCAAATCCTTAAAAAGTCACCTTTTACCTGTTAAAAAAAATTATGTTGGTCAAGGTTTTTTTACAAATTATTTTGGAAAAAAAAATACCTGATAAACTCTAAATTCACTTCAAATATAATATAATTTCGTTGATTTAAGTATTTTAATAGGGATTGAGGTCCAATTAATTCATTTTATGGTAAAATTTGATATCTTTAACAAGAAATGCAACAAGTGACAAAAAATGTAAAAAAAATGTTACGATGGTAAAAACTGATTAGAGACTTTAATCCCTAGATTTTGGCTCGAAAACTGACGCGGCAAATTTAAAATACAAATAAAGGGTTATATTATATTGATCTACAATTAAGTAAATTCCCTAAATTTTAATCACAAGTCATATGTACAGATGGTCCAAATTCGATGTCCAAATACAGCTTATTCCGACTTGGAAACTATAAGAAGAGTTGAAATGTTTCCAGAAGACTTGATATTGCATCGAAAAGACTTGATTTGCTACCAGAAGACACGATGCAGCCTCTAGACGACTTAATACTGTTTCTAGAAAAGTTGATATTGCTTCCAGAAAATTTGAAATATTTCCAGAAGAATGATACTGCATCTAAAAAGCTTGAAATACTTCCAGATGATTTACAATGCTTCCAGAAGACTTGATGTTGCTATTAGAAGACTTGATTTTGCTGTTAGAACAACTTAGAACACTTAAAACGCTTTCAAAATACTTAATATTGCATCTAGAAGATTTGATTTGCTACCAGAAGACAGGATACAGTCTCTAAATAATTTGATACTGTTTCTAGAAAAGTTGATATTGCTTCCAGAAGACTTCAAATATTTCCATAAAAATGATACTGCATCTAGAAAGCATGAAATACTTCCAGACGATTTACAATGCGTCCAGAAGACTTGATGTTGCTGTTAGAAGACTTTATTTTGCTTTTAAAACACTTGAGATGCCTCCAGAAGACTGGATATTGCATTTAAAAGACTTAATTTGCTGCAAGAAGACTGGATACTGCCTCTAAATGACTTGATATTGTCTCCAGAAAACTTGATATTATTTCTGGAAGACTTTAAATGTTTCCAAAAAACTGATACAGCTTCTAGAAGACTTGAAACGCTTCCGGACGGCTTACAATGCTTCCAGAACACTTGATGTAACTATTAGAAGACTTGAGGTGTTTCCTTTTATTGCATCTAGAAGACTTGCTACCAGGAGATTGGATACTGCATTTAGATGATTTGATGCACTTTTTAGAAAACTTAATACTGTTTCCAGAAGACTTGAAATGTTTCCAGAAAATTGATACTGCTTCCAAAAGATTTAAAATGTTTCCAGACGACTTAAAATGCTTCCAAATGATTTGATATTACATCCAGAAGGCTTGAAATGCTCCCAGACAAATTGTAATGTTTTCAGAAGACTTAATGTTTCTCTTAAAAGACTTGAGATGCTACCAGAAAACCGAATACTAGCTCTAGATGATTTGTTACTGTTTTTAGAAAACTTGATATTACTTCCAGAAAACTTGCAACGCTTCCAGATAACTTGACATTGCATCTAGAAGGCTTGAAATGCTTCCAGACGACATATAATGCGTTCAAAAGATTTCATATTACTGTTAGAAGACTTGAGATGTTTCCAGAAGACTGGATACTGCCACTAGATGCATGATTTTGTTTCCAGAAAACTTGATACTGCTTCTAGAGTTTTAAAATGCTTCCAAAAGTCTCGATACTGCCGCTATAAGACTTAATACAGCTACTTGAAGATTTGATATATTTACAGAAGACTGGATACTGTTTCTGAAAGACTTGATATTGCTTCCAAATGACTTGAAAAGTTTCTAAAAGACTTGATACTGCTTCTAGAAGCTTAAATATGGTTATAAAAATTTCCCTCTGGTAATAAAAAAAATTCCCTCTTAAGGCTAATATTGCTACCAGAAGACTTTAAATGTTTCCAGAAGAGATGATACTACTTTTAGAAGATTTAAATTGCTTCCAAAAGATTTAAAATGCTAACAGAAGACTTGATACTGCTTCTGGAAGACTTGATATTGCTTCCAGAAGACTTCTTTAGATATTATCTCTGGAAGACCTGAAATGCTTTCAGAAGACTAATTGCAAGTCTTCACAAACAGGTGCACAGTGGGACCAAAACAGTAAAAAGTTGGAAAAAAGTATTAATACATAATTTATGATTATGGAAAAATGTTTATAATACATGTATGTAGTATGCATATATCCCTAGTATCCTACCCTTCAATAAAGACAGAAAAGGGATGGCTGTTGATCCTCCAAGTATAACATTTATAAGCTTGACTTACAAATTGTGGTGAAAATTATACAGGGTGTAACTTAAGCGATGACTTTAATTTCAAGGGGTGATTCGACATGGGTCCGCAAATGCTTCGTTTACGAGATATAGGGTGGCAATCATTTTCTACCCAAAAAACTGCGAAAATTGCCGTAAACGACCGTTTACGGTCTCATAACTTTCTTATATAACTCTGAAACCATATAGAACTTGTAGAAAATTGTCCCCTCTTTACAGTGGTGTATAATATCCATAGATCACGAGTTTGCGCAAGCATCTTCTACCCCAAAAACTGCTAAAACCGCGTATAATTGCCGTATAATAACTTTCTTATATAACACGTATAAAACTCTGAGACCACATAGAACTCATAGGAAATTTTCTGCTCTTTACAGTGGTGTATAGCATTCATAGATCATAAGCTCGCACAAGCATTTTGTACAAAACAAATTAAATTGGTGAACTGGTTCACTTCAAACCAGTTTCTGAAAAATGTTGTAACGTGACATCCGAATTGTCAAATATTTTTCAAAAGACGCATCACAAATCCTGACCGCTTTTAGTGAGGATGCATATAAAGTACTTCCACTTATGAGTTTACTTTCACTGAAATAAGTTGGTTCTTGTTCATCTTCATTCTCGTGTAAATTATGTTCTACCACTTGACTTAAATACATTAATGCAAACTCCGTTCTTTCAGTTTTATTGGCAGACAGTGTCAAATAAAAAAATTCTTTATTTCATTTCAAAATTTTTTTTTTTAATTATACGCGGTTTTCGCAGTTTTTGGGGTAGAAAATGCTTGTGCAAACTTGTGATCTATGAAAATTATATACCTCTGCAAAGAGCAGAAAATTTCCTATAAGTCGAATGTAGTTTCGCCGTTTTGTTCGTATTATGTAAGAATGTTTCCGAGAAAAAGTCAATACACCGATTATTATGTAGGGTTGTATATAACATATACATTTTGGTCGACGTGGTTACATATTGACCGAATAAAGCCCGGATTTAGATAGCCCAAGGTGTGTTCTTGCTTAATTGATAAAGCCTTTTTTAAAATTCGGTTCCATAACGGCTGCACACGAGCTTAAAATTCGATCATTTTGAGGTGTATTTGGAACGCAATGGTGTTCTTTATTTTTTTCTGTGGTGGATATAGAAATATCGGCAGGACAAAACGTGGTTTTATAGATAAAGAAAGATCGGGCTTTCTAGTGGTGTCTATATTATTTCGCTATCTCTAAAAACAACGAAGATATCGGCTTGTAAAGTAGATAGGAAATTACGGGAAAAAGTTTCTTGTTATCGTCGCACGGGTCAGATTTTATGGGCTGGGCCGTTAATATGTTATTATATGTTGAGACCTTGGTGTTATACTTTACTATAAGCAAAGGGGTGTCATTTTGAACTCTTAAACTTTTTAAAAGATTTAAAAAAAATCTTTTCGTTAGGTGTACGACAAATTTTGTTGATTTGGGCATTAATATTTTATTAAACGTTGAGAACTTGGTGTTATATTTTATTATAAACAAAGGGGTGTCCTTTTGAACCTTTAAACTTTTCAAAGGATTTCAAAAAAATCTTTCTGGTAGGTGTACAACATGTAAATTTTGTAGGTCGCGGACATTAATATTGTATTAAACGTTGAGAAATTGGTGTTATATTTTATTATAAACAAAGGGGTGTCCTTTTGAACCTTTAAACTTTTCAAAGGATTTCAAAAAAATCTTTCTGGTAGGTGTACAACATGTAAATTTTGTAGGTCGCGGACATTAATATTGTATTAAACGTTGAGAAATTGGTGTTATATTTTATTATAAACAAAGGGGAGTCCTTTTGAACTCTTAAACTTTTCAAAGGATTTCAAAAAAATCTTTCCGGTAGGTGTACAACATGCAAATTTTGTGGGTTGGGGCGTTAATATTTGCGCGTTAGAGGTATGTACGCGTGGCGGCGTTGGTTCGGATGGGGAAGGCCCGCTGCTCCGGTTCATGAATATTTATAACCAGGCCGAAGGGAGAATATTTACACATATTTCCGGGACGGACTTGCGAATATAAGCGAGGCTCAGTCCGTGTGTGTTAATGCGTGGCTCCGGTCGCATGCCCCCGGCGGCGTAACCTATGCTAAAACCCCCGCACACATCCACACACACACGTCTCCATTTGCATACGTGGTTTCGACAATGAACCATCCACCACCCTACCCCCCACGTCGGAATCATCCCCATGGAATCACGGCAGCATCCCGTTTCAGCCACACGTTGCGACGGCTTAATTTTAATCGCATTAAAATTTGCAATGAAACTGTGCTATAATGATACCTAGAACAACTGGAAATAGAATTTTGATCCAATTTTTTTTAAACAAAGTTTTACATAAATCTAACTCAACAAAGAACTTTCATCCTCCCATCTTAAATATTGGCTTCATAAATATCTCGAGAGGGGCGACTAAAAACGTATTTTTCCCCGTAATAATGGCTGTCATTTGGTAAGTTGACATCCTCGCGACGATTTATGACTCGGCACATAAATTAAGAAACTTTCACCGCGATGAGTTTCGCAAAGAACAAGAATTTCTCAACGAAAAGTTTTGATTCGTTATTAATTATTAACATTTCTTACATTTCATTTTGTTTAGTTATTTTTGTGTGTTAACTAATTCGATGTGTCACGGTTGGAATGATTCTATTCATGAAATTATCTCGCCGTTTCGAATATTGTAAAATTAATTAATCCTAACAATAAAGTCGGGAATAATGAAGGTGAATTAAAAATATTATTTGATAAAATGGGGGTTTATTTTTTATCAAAATTACACAAAGTAATAATTAGGGTAAATCTAAACGAGGAATTATTATTATTATTATTATTACTGGCAGGAGAGAGAATCGAGATTTTTATTTATTCGATTTTTCATTAACGATTATTAATAAGTTTAAGAGTGCTTTTTAGATTTCTAAAAAGAATCATTTAATCAAAATGATGAATAAAATCAAAATTGTTACCTTATCTCTATTTTTTTGAAGCTCCGCTGTTAATGATGCAACTTTACTGCGTTCAATTTCAAGAAGCGTGTGTAACTTGGTTACTTCTTCCATCAAATCGTTCTTAATTGTACTCAGTCTATCCAATTCTAATAAAATATCAGCCTTTTCTTTCACTTAAAATTATTTAATTAAATTTTTATATTTTCTTTTACACAAAAAAAAAAACGCCACAAGTTGTAACTTCAAAATCATTTAGGTTTTTCCGTACCTCTCTCAAAATAAAACCCAATCTAACCCAACCCAACCTAGCTGCAGAATAGACATGTGTGCGTGAGTGTCTCATAATATCATTCATGAATCACGTGAGTCACGCGTGACTCACGCTCGATTAGGTGATAAAATGTATGAATCATCTTTGATTACTTATGGGATGTGGGTTGAGCGAATGCGGAACCGGATTTTTTAATTCTAATTTCGCAGATGCGGAGTTATAAAAAAGTTACATACTAACATTTTAATGAAATGTTAAATAAATTATCTGTATCTTACCTCGGATATTGTATACAATACCTAGGATATTTACAGAACACCTAAAACATTTAGGTAATATTTAAAATATTATTAATTTTATGCTTCGCCTAGGTATTCTATAAAATATCGAATGCCCCGCAGATAATGTATGAAAATCGGTTCGTTAAAACCACAGTTCGAAAAAATTTCAAAAATATCATGAACTAAACGTAGTTGTAGGTATTAAAATTAACGTGACCATTCTAATAATTATTAAATTAAATGAAATTAAGCAAATCAGAAAGAAATTGTCTGATATCCTTCATATTGAATGGTATCAAGTTGTTTTGGATTTGAGTTTTTGTTACATAAGAAATGGCATGAAGTTGAAGCTTGACTCAACTCAAATATAGAAGAAAAAATCAAACCTTAAATATGGAAAAAATATAACCACAGAAGAATTTTGGATTTGATTTTTTGTTAGATGAGGGATGGCATAAAGCTTCAACTTCATACTTAATAATTTGAAGTTGGAGCTCAACCCAACTCAACCATAACAGAAAACCTTCATACCATTCCTCATTTTAAATGGTGTGCAGTTAGAGCTTAACCAAATCAAACTATAGAAGAAAAAGTCACAGAATATTTCGAAAAACTTAGAAGCGTTGGGTTAGATTGGATGCGTTCGGTTTCGTTAAGTTGAGTTGTCCAGAAATTATAATAGCCACGGTGGGGGGAAACAATGATACATTTGTTAAAACATACAATGACTGCCTCACACAAGGATATTTTCCAAAACAATGGAGGGTCACTAACTTAGTATTGGTCGAGAAACCAAGCAAAGGAATGGACGGTGAGGTCTTTTATAGACCGATTTCTCTGGAAGACACCATGATTAAGCTGCTAGAACTGCTCTTAAGAGCACGGCTGAAAACAGAAATCGGGAAAAACAACGTGCTGCATAAAGATCAGTATGTGGGAAGATCAATCGTGTACGCCATTAATAAAGTCCAGAAAATTATCGACGGTATTAAAAAAAAGCTTTTCAACATAAGAAGCTGTGCGTTATGGTAACCCTCGATATTCAGAATGTATCAACTCCGCCCCATTGCTGGGAATTGCTACAGCCGTAGAGGAAGGGAGTGTTAGCGAGTATATGATCTGAATCGTAAAATCCTACCTCTCTGATAGAGAGGTGGTGACACCAAATGGGAGTAGACGGGAGGTAACGGAATGTCTTCAATGACAAAATTCTGAGAACTGAGATAGAAGAAGGTGTTGACTTGATAGCGTACGCCTATGAACTGGAAATAGTCATCACTGGGCTAGGGACTAGAGGAGCTAGGGGCTAGGAAAGAGCGCAGAATGGAAAATAGAAGTAACGAAAATAGGACTGGCCGAATAGGAAGTGGATCATTACATGACCCAGGCAATTACTGCGCATGGCATTTTTGGCATCTACCTACAAAAAATAAAGAAAGCGGAGTCTGCAATCTGCTGGTTCTGTGATTACGAGGATTCTCCCGAGCACACTGTTTTCGAATGCGAACACTTTGGCAAAGAGAGAGAAAAGTGCGCGATAACATGCGATCATTATTGGAAAAAGAAGAAAATTGAGCGGTAATTAAAACACTTTATAAAGAAATCTTCATGAATAAACAAAGGAAAGAGTTTCAAAGGGAAATGGGAAGTCAACCCGACTGCGAGATGAAGATGAGGTAAAACTCTCCCAGGTAAAACGTAATGAGTTAATTGAAAGAATAAAAATTTAGAGTTATGTATCTTATCTTGTTTCGTATGGCACACCTTCTCTATGGATGAACGAGGGTGAAGAAGGAGGGTCGTGGATTTAGGGAAAAGTGTAGTGAGAGGAGCCGCTAATGAGATAACCGATGTGAGGGCAGCATGGGAATGAGGGGAGAACTCATCCTCCTCAGCCAGGTAAAAGATAAGATGCTTTGGTAAGACTAAAAGTTAGAGGGATTCCTTTTATTTGCATGTCAACGGGACGACGACGATGACGATTTGAAGAAGTACTCCGAAGAAATATCAGTTGGAGGTTTTGGAGAAGATGAAGAAAAGGTTTTTTTAATGGGTCGAAGTCTATGACTCCAACCCCATAGTATCTGGCCGCCCATCACCGCAAACCAGATGGCTGTTCGCAGATTTTTAGCCAACCTCAATAAAAAAAAGTTTGATTCAGTTGGGTTGGGTTTGGTTAGGTTGGGTCACAAAATCACATCTAAGCAGAAGAACGATCGAATATGATGGTGATACGTACATGATAAATAAAGGAGTCGAGGATAAATTCGTTCAATATCGAGGATATTGAACGAACTGCTCAATTAGTACTTGACAAAATTGTGGAGAAGATGAAAGAACTGGATTTAGAGGTGGCTCCGGAGAAAAGAGAAGCCGTACTGATAAGGAGCAGGAAATGCGGCAGAGAGGCTCTAGTCAGAGTTAAAGATCAAGTTGTGCAATCCAAAGATTCCATTAAATACCTTGGCGTGATAATTGGAAGAGACTTAAAGTGGAGAGCGCATATAGAATATATTGAAGGGAAAACGAATAGAACGGTGAATGCTCTGAATCGAATCATGGGAGTGACATATGGACCTTGGGTACAGAAGAGGATGATGATAGCCACAGTAATATATTCACAGATCTTTTAGGCATCGAAGGCATGGAACGAAGCTTTTAAAATTAAAAAATATGTAGAGAGACTCACAAGAATCCAAAGAAGAATACTTATTAGAATCACTAGTGCGTACAGAACCACATCGACAGAAGCACTACTGGTGATGGGTGGTACATATCCAGTAGACTTGATGTACCAAAGGAGAAAGGCGGCAACGGAAGATAACATTAAGAAGAGCGAGATAACACAGCAACTTAATCGCGAATGGGAATGTAGATGGTCTGTAGACACCGGAAATGCCCGATGGACAAAAAGATTATTGCCACAGATCACACCATGGGTTACAAGACGCTGGGGAGAGATGAATTATAGTTTGAGCCAGTGGTCACGGGTGCTTCAAAGCATATCTATATCTACATACAAGAAAGGATGACGAAAAATGCGCTTATTGTGAAAGGAGGGATGATGTTGAACACACATTCTTTGAGTGCGAAAGGTGGAGAGACATAAGAAGCACAACAAATGAGAAACTGGGAAAGACCATGACACCAGATAATTGCATATCAATTATGCTACAGAGTGAGAGTGAATGGAAACTGGTGGAGGAGATGATTAACGAAATTGTGAGGACCAAGGAAAAGGAAGAGAGAGAGTGTGAGGAAGGGACTTGGGAGGGGAGAGGAGGGGTATCTAGGCGTCCCTCCACTAACCGGTGACCGAGTCAGGGAAAACCGATGATGGCCCGAGAGGGTGATTCCGGTGGAGATGAGGAAAGGGGTTTTTAGTGGGTCGGAGATCTTTGGATCCCACACTATCTGACCGCTCAAGAACTTCAGGCCGGATGTCTATCTAGCAGATTTTCCCCAACCTCGTAAAAAAAAAAGGTTGAACTCCAACATCTTACCATTCAATATGAAGGATAATGTGAAGCTGAAGCTCAATCTAACCCAGTCCATAACATTCTTCAATATCATGCACCTAAAAATTTTTTTTTAAATAAACTGTGTCATGTCGATTTCTTCATTAAACATTTCTGCTTCATTGTTAACATAGAATCGATAGATTAAACGATGCTAATGTATATTGCTCAGGCATTCACTCGAAAACAAGAAAGTGTTCATTATAACCGGAACCACTTCAATAATAATTAGTTCGTTATATCCCAAAGATCGTTGTAACCGGCTTCGCTATAGGTCAATTTATTAAGGTTATATTAAACAGAAACATTTTCTGGACTATTGCGTTAATTCGGTATAACCTTATATATAAAGCGTATAATCGGCTTATAGTGTAGTTCCCCATGTAAAAATAAATAAATGTATTTTTTCAATTACTCAATTCTGAAAGGCCAGTATATAAGCAAATGTACTAGGTGCCTTTTTGTACAATAACTTTATAGATTACAAAAAATTTATGAGTAAAAATTGATAAATACTGATCAAAATCTTTTTTTTACACATATCCGGTCTACCAACAGGTATTCTATGTAATCCCTAAGAATTGTATACATAACCTAGATAAACTATTTAAGGGACAATGATCTTCAAAATATTTCATACATTGCCCAGGTATTTTATATTTTACTTAGGCATTGTATTGAGTGAACTCCATATTCACTCAACTTCCTCCCAGTTAAAATAATTAATCGTAATTTTAAGATTTTTGAAAAAGCTTTTAACATGCCTATGTTTTATGTCTTCTAAGATAAAATGATAGCAATTGATTCTATACATCTTTAGGTTGCTTAATCAATGTAAATCAATTAAAAAATAATGAAGATATTTTCCAAAAAATCCTAAAAGTTTTAATTCTAAAGTATATTGATGACCAAAATGGTTTTAATACGCTAAATGCACTTCTGAAATGGTTAACCTATAAGGGTAACAACGCTAAGTTACTAGCTCTTTCCAACATTTTTGATAAGATATCAAACTTAAAATTCACGACAGAAATCGAACATGACTGTAACCTGAATTTCTTAGACTTGGCCATCAAAAGAAATAATGTTGATAATTCTCTGTCATATCAAATCTACAGAAAACCAACAATTACTGACACCATTATTCCAAAATACTCATATAACTGCTTACAACATAAAGAAGCATCCTGTAGATTTCTATTTAATAGAATATTTAACGTCCCCTTACAAGAAAATGATTACATTAACGAAATGGGAATAATCATAAAGATGGGTTTAAACAATAAATACAACATCTCAGACATGCAGAGGATTTACAACAAAACTCACATCTCTCACATTAACAAACTTATCTTCCCACATTATTCAAACAAATTCAAATATCTAGCGGTTCCTGTCGTAGCTTCAATTCAACACAAACTCAAACAAAATCTCAATAAATTTAACATCATCCCCGCATATACCTTAAACAATAGAATAAGTGCATATATCTTAAATAATAAACATAGGTTCATTAAAGACGAACTAAGCGGCGTATACAGAATCAACTGCAATGACTGTGACTCTTTCTACATAGGTCAAACTGGCCGTAATTTAAAAACCAGATTGAAAGAACATTTATCAAAAGAAAATTCTGCAATATATAAACATATACAAAACACAAAACATAAGATTGATAATGAAATAATTTTACTAAGACAAGGCAAAAAATCAAAAGAACTAGATCTTTTGGAGGAAATGATCATACATAAACACAATAACATAAATAACGATTTTCTTCTGAACGACCTCACGAACTTTAACAACAGATTTTTTCTTAGATACGTCAATCAAATTTAATTTCAATAGATTTGCTTCGTATTAACTTAACCACCTGCACCCGTTTATTTTAAATAACCCTGCGCACACGCGTTGCTCATCAAAAAAACCTATCCAGTTTGTTGGAATCTGTAAATGGTGTAAGTCTCTCACTCACTTGAGTTTAACGATTCGTTATCGCCCTTTCTGTGTTTTATTTTATTTTGATGTTTTTTTTTGTATTTTTCATCCCTTTGACGGTATTTACATACATAATTATATTTTGAATATGTTAATTACATGTTTGTACTTTTAGTCGTGCCCGTCGAAGATTGCTAGGCAATCGAAACAGTGTCGCACCGATTTTAAAAAATAAAAACAATATCATCGTTAATTTTTTCTTTTATTTATTTATTGCTTAACCTATGTTGAAAAACATATAGCAATTGATTTTGAGATATTTGAAAGAGCTTTTAAGTTATCAAAAGCTAGAACAGGCGTCTTAGAGTGTGTAATTGTGCAAAAAAATTAAAAACACAAATTGAGATCTTTTTGGGAAAATGCAATAAAAATAATTCTTGGGGTATACTGATTGGTAGTGACCAAACTGGTTCAAAAGCACTGAAAATATCTGTAGGATACTTAATCAAAGTCGGAAAATTGAAAATAATAGATTTTGATGTTTTTGAGAGTGTCAAAGATATCAAAAGCTAGAAAAAGATTGTTAGGGTGTCAAAACAGTACTAATTGGTTAGATACGATTTAATTTCATGTAAGTAATAATTATAAATAATGAATGGAACACTTCCCAGAAAATACAAAAATTTTGGATTATGAAATATATTAATCAAAACGGTTCTAATGCACCAAAAACAGTTTTCCAATGTACAGTTAAACCCGGATGATAGTGGATCAATTTAAAAAAATTATTTATTAAGTCAGTTGAAATATATGTGGATTCTCAAAACAATGTTATATCACTAATTTTTATGGATCCATCATAAATTTAAATTAAATTTTATTCTATTTCATTAATTTGTAGAATGAATGTTAGTTTTGGTTTTACTTTGCTACAAGTATACAACAATTTAAGACTGAATAACAACTTAAAACACAGCCAACACTAACGCTAGAGCTAATACAAGATCTAGAACGAAACATTTAGGTTTAACTGTACCTCTCTTAAGATGAAACCCAATCAAATCCAACCCAACCTACCTTCAGAACCAACACTAGACTTAGAACTAGAAACGTTAGAGTTGAGTCATGTAAAAAGACGTACCATGACATTTCTAACTTATCATTAAACACTTTAAAAAATAAAAACAAACATTTCCAAGTAAACAGATGACATTTGTAACTAAACACACAACATGTGAGCAACAAGAATTATTTCGAAATAACATTTATAAATTATTATTAGACACTTCAAAGAATAAAATGAGTCATTTCTAACTTAACTGATAAAATTTGTAATTAAATACATTATAAAAATATGGTTTGTACATAAAGTCTGGAATCAATTCAATAAAATTTCTAAATTTTAAGATATCAACCCTAAATTGACAAATTTTAAAGCAAACCCCCCATTTTTATTATTAATTTTTTAAATTCTGAGAACAAACTAATCTCTATGTTGGATTGGGTTTGGTTAGGTTGGGTTGAACTCCAACATCATACCATTCAATATGAAGGATAGTGTGAAGCTGAAGCTCAACCTAACCCAGTCATTCCCATAACATTCTTCAAAATCATGGTCCTATACATTTTTTTTTAAATAAACTGCGTCATGTCGATTTCTTCATTAAACATTTCTGCTTCATTGTTAACATAGAATCGATAGATTAAAATGTACTAATGTATATTGCTCAGGCATTCACTCGAAAACAAGAAAGTGTTCATTATAACCGGAACCACTTCAATAATAATTAGTTCGTTATATCCCAAAGATCGTTGTAACCTGCTTTGCTATAGGTCAATTTATTTAGATCATACTCAATAGAGACATTTTGTGGACAATTGTATTAATTCGTTATAACCTTATATATAAAGCGTATAATCGGCTTATAGTGTAGTGTATAGCGTATTACTCAGAATTACTCAATTCTGAAAGGCCAATATATAAACAAATGTACTAGGTGCCTTTTTTTATACAATAACTTATAGATTACAAAAAGTTTATGAGTAAAAATTGATAAATACTGATCAAAATCTATTTTTTTTTACACATATCCGCACGACTAGCAGGTATTCTATGTAAAAAGGAAAAAGAAACGGGGACAGTCGGGAAATAAGAATTTGAACGGACGGACCTTAAAAGACGTTTAAAAATTTTGGAAATAGTTTGTTTTTTTTTTTGTTGTTTTTGTTTTTACCGGTGATTTGGATCCGATAGTTGTAGTTTATCATTCTAATTAAGCCGTAATAATTCGACAATAAAAAGCGAAAAGTCTACGGCGAGCTTGCTTTGTGAACTTACGTTGAGGGAAACCGCCCGACAGACCGACCATACAATAAGCTAGAAGAGTAGAAAAATGATGGGTACACGTCGTAAGTAATTATTTAAATTTTTGTTCAAAAAGCTCTTGTTCTTTTTATTTCGAAATTAATAAAGATTTTGGTCCAATAATTATTTTCTATTTTTCAAGTAATTTCATTTTTTATTATTATTTTTCAAGTAATTATTTGATAATTTCAAGTATTTGTATCGATCAAGTTTTTATTCTTAAAATATTAAATTTGTTAAAGATTTTGTTCAAGTAATTTCATTTTTTAATATTATTTTTCAAGTAATTATTTTATAATTTCAAGTATTTGTATCGATCAAGTTTTTATTCTTAAAATATTACATTTGTTAAAGTTTTTGTTCTTGTAAAATTGAAAGAGTAACTGTTCATTTGCGTAGTTGTATTAAAAAGAAACGTATCAATATTTTTCATTATATAATTTCGGAATAATTTTACGTTGTTTTACTGACCACCCTTTCTTTCTTTGGAGATCTACCACCTCACTGCTGCTCGCTTTCCAGCGAGCGCGACAGCAGAGTGCACGACCCTCCCCAGTAATTAGCACGAGCCGCTCCGTGACCTTTTACAGAATATTGATAACCAAAATTGTTTTAATACGCTAAATGCACTTCTGAGATGCTTAACCTATGTTGAAAAACTTAAAACAATTAATTTTGAGATATTTGAAAGAGCTTTTAAGTTATCAAAAGCTAGAAAAGCCGTCTTAGAGTGTGTAATTGTGCAAAAAAATTAAAAACACAAATTGAGATCTTTTTGGGAAAATGCAATAAAAATGATTTTTGGAGTTTACTGATTGGTAGTGACCAAATTGGTTCTAAAGCACTAAAAATATCTGTAGGATACTTAATCAAAGTCGGAAAATTGAAAATAATAGATTTTGATGTTTTTGAGAGTGTCAAAGATATCAAAAGCTAGAAAAAGATTGTTAGGGTGTCAATACAGTACTAATACGTTAGATACGATTTAATTTAATGTAAGTAATAATTATAAATAATGAATGGAACACTTCCCAGAAAATACAAAAATTTTTGATTATGAAATATATTAATCAAAACGGTTCTAATGCACCAAAAACAGTTTTCCAATGCACAGCTAAACCCGGATGATAGTGGATCAATTAAAAAAAAAAATATTTATTAAGTCAGTTGAAATATATGCGGATCCTCAAAACAATGCAGATAATTTTTATGGATGCATTCATCATAAATTTAAATTAAATTTTGTTCTATTTCATTAGTTTATAGAATGTTTTTACAATTAATATGCACTTTGCTAAAATTGTATTTGCTTAAAAATTGATTAGAATATACTGACATCAACATTTAGTTATTGAAAATGTTACTAATAATCTAGAAAACATTAGAAATTTAATTTAGATCCTTCTAGTTCGGTAAAATATGATTACTAAAGAAAAATTAAACAGTCGATTCAATCCAAAACGTTGTTAATTGTATAAAAATTGGTGAATGTGAATCTTTCTAGTACTAAGTCTAGTGCTAGTAACAATTTAAGACTGAATAACTGTACCTCTCTTAAAATGAAACCCAATCAAATCCAACCCAACCTACCTTCAGAATCAACACTAAACAATGACATCGAATTAAACACTTTAAAAAATAAAAACAAACATTTCCAAGAAAAGAAACACACAACATGTGTGCAATAAGAATTATTTCATTCATTTAAATTGTAAAAATGACCTTATACCTTTGAGACAATAACAGTTCAACTTGAAATGTGACACTCAAAATAACATTTATAAATTATTATTAGACACTTCGAAGAATAAAATGAGTCATTTCTAACTTAACTGATAAAATTTGTAATTAAAGACATTATAAAAATGTAGTTTGTACATAAAGTATGGAATCAATTCAATAAAATTTCTAAATTTTAAGATACCAACCCATAATTAATAATTTTAAAAGAAAACCCACCGATTTTATTATTAATTTTTTAAATTCTGAGAACAAACTAATCTCTATCAAACAATGTGAAGAAAAATAAATTGGGCAATTTGAAAAAAAAAGTTGAAAATTGCTTAAAATTAAGCATAATGTCTCGAAATGAAAATAATTGAGTACAACATGTGGCGTTTTTTATACAACACTTTCATAAACTTACATTCTCCTTCTTCTAAAATCTTAATTAACTCCATGTTCCTACTTTTAACATCGGCCAGTTCACCTTTTAATAGCACCACCTCTTTGTCTAATTTATCGTTTTTATTTAGCTCTAATTTCAACCGTTCCTGCAATTTTCCTCAATTAAAACACCCACTTTGTAAACAAATAATGATTTAATTATTATTTACCTGATACTGAGAAGCGGTAATAACCTTTTCAATATTAGCATCACGATTTTTTCTGTTTTCAATCAACTTTTCCTTATTCAGTTCTAAAACCATATCAGAACGAACTTTATCGAAAAAATTTAAATCAGTTTCAACTTTTGAATCGGAAGTTTTCGAATTAACTTCATCTAATAATAAGAAAAATTTTGAAAATAATTTAAAAAATAATTAAAAAAAAAAAGTAAATATAAATTTTTACTTTTAGATTGTTCGGATTTCACCAAAAATTTATCCAAACTGATCGTTTTTGTGCCCTTCTTTTTCTTTTCGACTTTTTTGTTTGGCTCGATGTTGGGGGTTGCTTCATAAAGGGTTTTTTTCTCCTCATAATCTAACTTTGAGAGTAAGATTGCGCTTTCTAGGTCTTTTTGATAACTTCCGTTGACAAACTCGCTATCTTTTTGTTTCCATTCTTCCCATTGCTTTTGGGGGGCGATTTCCCCTTTTTTTTCTTTTTTTGATACGATCGGCTTAAAAATTAAATTGAAATTAATGGGGATTTTTAAATTATCAGGTTGTAGGCATTGTTTAAACCATGTCAAGGCTTTAATAATTTAATCTTAATCAAAACACCGTTTTGTTTGATTATCTTCTCAAAGTGAAGAAGAATCGAAATGAAAAAAAGGTTTAAAGGGCTATTTAAGATATAGAGTAAGTTCTATTTTTGATAAATTTGATATTTACCTGTTGTTTTTCGATTTTATTATCAACCTTCTCCGGTTTGTTAACTTTTTTGGTATCAGATTGTGGTTTATCGGTTTTCTTGGACTTAATGGGTTTTCGGTCGTTTTTTCTTGGGCGCTCTTCGTCACCTTCAATTTTTAAGCACGCGAATCGCGAGGGGACTGCTATATTACTCATTTTACGCTAAGTTATAATTTAACTGGACGTAAAAGTAAAAATAATTTTTCAATCTGAAGATGTCAAACGGACATAACCTAGAAATTTTTAGTTTTATCGACAATTCATAGATGGCGCCTTCCAAATAATTTAATTGATAATAACAAAAAGATAACTTTTATCAGCACTTTTATAAATAACAACTTTCATAATTTAATCTTAACAACTTAATTATTAAAACTAACACTCAAAAGATACCTAAAATAATATTTATCAATTTTATCTTTAGTTTTGTTAATAATCCATAGATGGCGCTTATTAAACAATTTTAATTTTTTGATAAATATTTATGTTTTTGTAATGAGCGATAATAAAAAGATAAACTTTATCAGCACTTTTAGGTTTACGTCAAAATAACAACTTGCACATTTTAATCTATCTATCTTAAATACAAAAACTAAGTTATAATCTCATTATTTTAATTCTTCCTTTAACAGTTAACTAGTAAAGGTAAATTAATAATTTCAAACAGATAAAATGTCGAGACTTGATATAATAATATTTGGGGCCACCGGATTTACTGGAAGAAGAATCGTGCCGCGTCTTCACGAGATATTGAAGAAAGAAAATTTGGATTTAACATGGGGAATAGCTGGGCGTTCGAAAAATAAACTCAAAGAAGTTTTGATCGAAGCAGAACAAAAAACTGGTTTGTTTAACAATAATTTTTAACACCCCCACTAACTTAAATAAATCTTGTAGGTGATAAACTCGATAAAATCGAAATTATCGAAGCTGACATTAACAATGAGTCCTCTTTAAAATCGATGACATCGAGGACTAAGCTCCTCATTAACACAGTTGGTCCATTTCGGTTTTATGGCGAACAAGTAGTCAAAGCTTGTTTATCAACCGACACTCATCACTTAGATGTAGCCGGGGAACCACAGTTCATGGAGGAGATTCAATACAAATATCACAAAATCGCGATGGAGAAAGGGATTTATCTGATCAGTGCTTGCGGAATGGATAGCATCCCTGCAGATATGGGGGTGATTCATCTCCAAAATAATTTTGATGGGACTTTAAACTCGATTGATAGCTATCATTACGGCGTTGAAGAAAACGGGCCACATCCAGGACCAGAATTAAATTATGCAACGTGGATTTCGGCGGTTTATGGGGTTGGAAAAGCCAAAGAATTGGCGGAATTACGGAGGAAATTGTTTGCTAAACGACTTCCTAAATGTTTACCACCACCTCCAAAACGGTATTTATAAATCGATATAAAAAAATAATTTAATATTTACCTCTTTGCCCTTAAAGTTCAACAATCCATAAAAACGAAGAAATCAATCGATGGTGTATTCCATTCCCTGCAGCTGATCGCGCCGTTTTATCTCGAACCCAACGTTATTTTTACGAAGAAAACCACCAAAGACCCATCCATATCCGATGTTATTGGGGATTTGAAGAATTATCATCAATTTTGAAATCAGCCGCCGTCGCTCCGTTATTTATGGCGTTTTGCAAAACGGAACCTACAAGAAAATTATTAGTCAAAGTAATTTTATAAAATTTTTTAATCAAAATTAAAATAAAAAAGAAATTATTTTAGTATCCATCATTTTTTTCGGGCGGAGCTTTCACAACCGGAGGTCCGAGCGAAGAAAAAATGGAGAACACCCTATTTTATGTTAAATTAGATGCGGAAGGATGGGGGGAAAAGCCGCAAAATGAAAAGGACGCTTGCAAAGATTTTAATAGGGCTCCGGATAAAAAGATGGTGGTGAAAGTGACCGGGAGAAATCCGGGGTATGGAATAACGAGTACCACGGTTTCTTTAGCCGCGATAACGGTGTTAACCGAAAAAGATAAAATGCCAAATAAGTAAGGATTGATAATTTTAATTGATTATAATATAATTTTTGATTTATTTTAGGGGTGGATGTTATCCTCCCGGATTCGCTTTCGCAAAAACATCTCTCATCGAAAAATTAAACCGAAACGAGTTAAAATTCGAAATCGTTTCGAAGTTATAAATTAACAAATAAAAACTTTAAGCTATAATAAGCCTTGTAGTTGGTCATCCATTGTGTTTTATATTATTTTTTATAAAAAACCATTTTTTATTACATTGTTAAAATAAAAATTTAGAAAAACAACTTTTTATGCGCTTTGATGATTGAGAAACGCACTTTAATAATAATTTTTAACACCCTCATTAACTTAAATAAATCTTGTAGGTGCTAAGCTCGATAAAATTGAAATTATCGAAGCTGACATTAACAATGAGTCCTCTTTAAAATCGAGGACTAAACTCCTCATTAACACAGTTGGTCCATTTCGGTTTTATGGCGAGCAAGTAGTCAAAGCTTGTTTATCAACCGACACTCATCATTTAGATGTAGCCGGGGAACCACAGTTCATGGAGGAGATTCAATACAAATATCACAAAATCGCGATGGAGAAAGGGATTTATCTGATCAGTGCTTGCGGAATGGATAGCATCCCTGCAGATATGGGGGTGATTCATCTCCAAAATAATTTTGATGGGACTTTAAACTCGATTGATAGCTATCATTACGGCGTTGAAGAAAACGGGCCACATCCAGGACCAGAATTAAATTATGCAACGTGGATTTCGGCGGTTTATGGGGTTGGAAAAGCCAAAGAATTGGCGGAATTACGGAGGAAATTGTTTGCTAAACGACTTCCTAAATGTTTACCACCACCTCCAAAACGGTATTTATAAATCGATATAAAAAAATAATTTAATATTTACCTCTTTGCCCTTAAAGTTCAACAATCCATAAAAACGAAGAAATCAATCGATGGTGTATTCCATTCCCCGCAGCCGATCGCGCCGTTTTATCTCGAACCCAACGTTATTTTTACGAAGAAAACCACCAAAGACCCATCCATATCCGGTGTTATTGGGGATTTGAAGAATTATCGTCAATTTTGAAATCGGCCGCCGTCGCTCCGTTATTTGTGGCGTTTTGCAAAACGGAACCTACAAGAAAATTATTAGTCAAAGTAATTTTATAAAATTTTTTAATCAAAATTAAAATAAAAAAGAAATTATTTTAGTATCCCTCATTTTTTTTCGGGCGGAGCTTTCACAACCGGAGGTCCGAGCGAAGAAAAAATGGAGAACACCCTATTTTATGTTAAATTAGATGCGGAAGGATGGGGGGAAAAGCCGCAAAATGAAAAGGACGCTTGCAAAGATTTTAATAGGGCTCCGGATAAAAAGATGGTGGTGAAAGTGACCGGGAGAAATCCGGGGTATGGAATAACGAGTACCACGGTTTCTTTAGCCGCGATAACGGTGTTAACCGAAAAAGATAAAATGCCAAATAAGTAAGGATTGATCATTTTGATTGATTATAAATAATATAATTCTTGATTTATTTTAGGGGTGGATGCTATCCTCCCGGATTCGCTTTCGCGAAAACATCTCTCATCGAAAGATTAAACAGAAACGAGTTAAAATTCGAAATCGTTTCGAAGTTATAAACTAACAAATAAAAACTTTAAGGTATAATAAGCCTTGTAGTTGGTCATCAATTGTGTTTTATATTATTTTTTATAAAAAACCATTTTTTTATTACATTGTTAAAATAAAAATTTAGAAAAACAACTTTTTATGCGCTTTAATGATTGAGAAACGCACTTTAATAATAATTTTTAATACCCTCATTAACTTAAATAAATCTTGTAGGTGATAAGCTCGATAAAATTGAAATTATCGAAGCTGATATTGTAGTAAACCGCGGGTTCTATTAAAATTTATTGATTGATTTTAGAATTGATTTTCAATTTTTGTTCGTTAATTTAAACAAAAGGTTCCCTATATGATTTCTTTCTTTACATTTAGTTTAAGAGCGAATGGTTTTCGTCCGAGTTGTAGGACAAATGAAATTAATTGTTTAGATTAAGAGCGCTCGGAAAAAGAAGGGTATAAAAATCTTAGACGGGTTAAAGAAAGGAGTTTCAGTCAGTCTAGTTTGAGTCTCGGTCTTGGGTTCAGTGAGTCCCAACCCGTGGTCAGCCTCAAGGTCCAGTGCCAAGGAAGCCCAGAGAAGAAGAAGAATCCTTCACCAATCCGGGGAGCTTTGAGAAGAGTTCCAAATCCGGAAGTAGAGATCCATCTTCGGGAGCGAACTAATTACCAAGTGTGGCGCTGGGACCAAGAGCGAGAATCGATCAATAACCGTTACCACGATGAGATTTTTAACCCTCTGTAAGTTATGTTTTCTGTAAAAATTGCTAACAGCTTCCGTTCTATAATTTGGTATGTCTAGATTGTATGAAATTATTTGGTAACTTTCGTCAGAGGAATCATGCTCAATAAATTCAATTGATAACTTCTTGTTCAGTAATTTTTGGTCAGTTAATAGTTTTTGATCAGAAATATTAGTTTATTTTCAATTTTGTTTAATTAAAAGTTTTATTATTTATCATTTCTTTTTCTTTTATCTTTTATAATTTGTTTGATAACTCTATTCATTAAAGTTTATTATATTAAATTTTACTCTTATTTTTTTTATTATTATCCTTTTTGACCAAATAAACTTCTGCGTGACAAATTTCAATTTGTTGCATACGCATTTGCACGCCCACCGAAAGCCGTTCCTTACAATATTAACAATGAGTCCTGTTTAAAATCGAGGACTAAACTCCTCATTAACACAGTTGGTCCATTTCGGTTTTATGGCGAACAAGTAGTTTATCAACAGACACTCATCACTTAGATGTAGCCGGGGAACCACAGTTCATGGAAGAGATTCAATACAAATATCACAAAATCGCGATGGAGAAAGGGATTTATCTGATAAGTGCTTGCGGTATGGATAGCATCCCTGCAGATATGGGGGTGATTCATCTCCAAAATAATTTTGATGGGACTTTAAACTTGATTGATAGTTACCATTACGGCGTTGAAGAAAACGGGCCGCATCCCGGACCTGAACTAAATTATGCAACGTGGATTTCGGCGGTTTATGGGGTTGGAAAAGCCAAAGAATTGGCGGAATTAAGGAGGAAATTGTTTGCTAAACGACTTCCTAAATGTTTACCACCACCTCCAAAACGGTAATTATAAATCAATATAAAAAAGATTAATTTAATATTTACCTCTTTGCCCTTAAAGTTCAACAATCCATAAAAACGAAGAAATCAATCGATGGTGTATTCCATTCCCCGCAGCCGATCGCGCCGTTTTATCTCGAACCCAACGTTATATTTACGAAGAAAACCAACAAAGACCCATCCATATCTGATGTTATTGGGGATTTGAAGAATTATCATCAATTTTGAAATCGGCCGCCGTCGCTCCCTTATTTATGGCGTTTTGCAAAACGGAACCTACAAGAAAATTATTAGTCAAAGTAATTTTATAAAATTTTTTAATCAAAATTAAAATAAAAAAGAAATTATTTTAGTATCCATCATTTTTTTCGGGCGGAGCTTTCACAACCGGAGGTCCGAGCGAAGAAAAAATGGAGAACACCCTGTTTTATGTTAAATTAGACGCGGAAGGATGGGGGGAAAAGCCGCAAAGTGAAAAGGACGCTTGCAAAGATTTTAATAGGGCTCCGGATAAAAAGATGGTGGTGAAAGTGACTGGGAGAAATCCGGGGTATGGAATAACGAATTCCACGGTTTCTTTAGCCGCGATAACGGTGTTAACCGAAAAAGATAAAATGCCAAATAAGTAAGGATTCATCATTTTGATTGATTATAAATAATATAATTTTTGATTTATTTTAGGGGTGGATGTTATCCTCCCGGATTCGCTTTCGCAAAAACATCTCTCATCGAAAAATTAAACCGAAACGAGTTAAAATTCGAAATCGTTTCGAAGTTATAAACTAACAAATAAAAACTTTAAGGTATAATAAGCCTTGTAGTTGGTCATCCATTGTGTTTTATATTATTTTTTATAAAAAACCATTTTTTTATTACATTGTTAAAATAAAAATTTAGAAAAATAACTTTTTATGCGCTTTAATGATTGAGAAACGCACTTTAATAATAATTTTTAACACCCTCATTAACTTAAACAAATCTTGTAGGTGATAAACTCGATAAAATTGAAATTATCGAAGCTGATATTAACAATGAGTCCTCTAAAATCGATGACATCGAGGACTAAGCTCTTCAATAACACAGTTGGTCAAAGCTTGTTTATCAACCGACACTCATCACTTAGATGTAACCGGGGAACCACAGTTCATGGAGGAGATTCAATACAAATATCACAAAATCGCGATGGAGAAAGGGATTTATCTGATCAGTGCTTGCGGAATGGATAGCATCCCTGCAGATATGGGGGTGATTCATCTCCAAAATAATTTTGATGGGACTTTAAACTCGATTGATAGCTATCATTACGGCGTTGAAGAAAACGGGCCACATCCAGGACCAGAATTAAATTATGCAACGTGGATTTCGGCGGTTTATGTGGTTGGAAAAGCCAAAGAATTGGCGGAATTGAGAAGGAAATTGTTTGCTAAACGACTTCCTAAATGTTTACCACCACCTCCAAAACGGTATTTATAAATCGATATAAAAAAAATTAATTTAATATTTACCTCTTTGCCCTTAAAGTTCAACAATCCATAGAAACGAAGAAATCAATCGATGGTGTATTCCATTCCCCGCAGCCGATCGCGCCGTTTTATCTCGAACCCAACGTTATTTTTACGAAGAAAACCATCAAAGACCCATCCATATCCGGTGTTATTGGGGATTTGAAGAATTATCGTCAATTTTGAAATCGGCCGCCGTCGCTCCGTTATTTGTGGTGTTTTGCAAAACGGAACCTACAAGAAAATTATTAGTCAAAGTAATTTTATAAAATTTTTTAATCAAAATTAAAATAAAAAAGAAATTATTTTAGTATCCCTCACTTTTTTCGGGCGGAGCTTTCACAACCGGAGGTCCGAGCGAAGAAAAAATGGAGAACACCCTGTTTTATGTTAAATTAGACGCGGAAGGATGGGGGGAAAAGCCGCAAAATGAAAAGGACGCTTGCAAAGATTTTAATAGGGCTCCGGATAAAAAGATGGTGGTGAAAGTGACCGGGAGAAATCCGGGGTATGGAATAACGAGTACCACGGTTTCTTTAGCCGCGATAACGGTGTTAACCGAAAAAGATAAAATGCCAAATAAGTAAGGATTCATCATTTTGATTGATTATAAATAATATAATTTTTGATTTATTTTAGGGGTGGATGTTATCCTCCCGGATTCGCTTTCGCGAAAACGTCTCTCATCGAAAGATTAAACCGAAACGAGTTAAAATTCGAAATCGTTTCGAAGTTATAAACTAACAAATAAAAACTTTAAGGTATAATAAGCCTTGTAGTTGGTCATCCATTGTGTTTTATATTATTTTTTATAAAAAAACCATTTTTTTATTACATTGTTAAAATAAAAATTTAGAAAAATAACTTTTTATGCGATTTGATGATTGAGAAACGCACTGTTCTAATTCAACCCGATTTTATACTCAATTAAAAAGACATTTTTAAATTTTTACGTAACCTCACGTGAAATGAATTAATAATAATCGCTTTGCACCTCTTCAAGGTGGGTTATTACACATGATAGCCGGTAAAGAGATGCATTATCGAATTACATACGACGCGAATTGTATAACTTCCGTTCTATACGCTCAATTTACTGAAAGATTTTCTATTCCGATTATTTCACATAAATAAAAAGCATTTACAAGAAATTACCCGAGAAAATTGGCCTTGATTAAAATTTGTGCCCCAATTTAAGTCGTATTCCGGAAATTCCTTACTTATTAACTTGTGCAATTAACTTGTTTATGCTTTAAGTGCAATTTAATGATTTTAACCCGTTAATATATTCAACTAACATTGCTTGTTGTTATTAATTTTTAATAAACTCCATCGATTAATATCTTTAATAATAATTTCCTTCTTACGGAGAGAATCCCCTTCAGTTTCTCTCTCTTATCATGATTATTTTAAAGCGTTGGTCGTCACTCGCGACGTTTTGTTCATCGTCATAAAAGACAATCCAAAGCGAACACAACTTACAGTTGTAACTCGCGCTTCGAACTTAGTAGCACCTTTAAACGATTTATTATTCTAATACATGAATAAATAAATAATTAAACAAGCAAGAATAAATTAAAAAATTAATCAAAATTAAAATGAATTTGTTTTTGAGTGCGGTGATTTTGTTGATTTCATTTCAATTAGGTAATTCACCTTGTAATAAATAAAAATATTTTTTTAAATTTTAAAAATCGCAGGATTCGGGCAAGATTTTGGATACGAAGGAACTGAAGGTAAGAATTATTAATTTATAAAATAAATCGTTTATAAAATTAATCAATTATTATTGCAATTTCTTTACAAATATCGCAATTATTTGAACAACTTTCTCAAGGTTTCAAAGCGAATACCTATTTATTTACAAAAAAGATTACTTTTTTAATAAATCGATAAAAACAATTTTTCTAATAAATATCTAATTTGAAAAAGAAAATTTTGTAATCATACAATTAATTTTTGAATTTTTAAAAAAGTACACTTTCTTAAAGCTGTCGTGACGGCTTAGTTTGGTTAATTATTTATAAAAATCTCACGTCAACCGGCGCTTTGGTGAGGTTTTATTAATGCAAGCACGACAAACGGAGAAACCTAGACATGCAACCAAAGCTGAAACGAAATCCATTTAGGATGAAATGAATTCGCAATGTTTTAAAGTAAATAGTCGCATTCAATGGAATTTTTCCTTTCTTGCGAATTGCAACAAAAAAAAACAAGTCTTACACAATTGCAAACGATTTCAAATCAACAATTGCTGTTGACGCACGATTCTAACAATAAAATACATTAAACGAAGAAAAATAAACAATGACAAGTTTTTCCCATCGATCAATTTGAGATGCAGAAAAATAAAATAAATAACTGTTTCGTTACGCTATCTCAATTCATTCTTGAGATATGTTTTTCGTTTTGATTTATCAGATCTATTTCGATCAAATCTGCAAAGAAAGGATTAAAAATGATAACAGCGAAATTTCGCATGAAATTGCCCATAAATTTATGGGGAATAAGAAATGAGTTATGGTATTATGATTATGGTATTATTTCATGATCTTGAGATATGATTTATTTGTTTCTATTCGTAAAATCAATATGAATCAAAACTGCAAATATGGCATTAAAAAATTGTAACAGCGAAGATTATGGTAAACAAGAAATTACTTGAACTAAAATTAAAACTAACACTAGCACTAATACTAGAATTATCACTAATACTAGATCAACAACTAGAAACTTTCGGGTTTTGACGTGTATCTTTTGAAAAAAATGTTTGACGTTTCGGAGGCAACCTTTTTCAGAAGCTAGGTCGAAATGACAATCCAGCAAGTTCTGTACTTGCTGCATTTTCCCTTGCTTCCGCTGCTTGATGCCTTGGTTGATGTCCTTCAAAGTATATCCATTCATCTGGAGTACATCCCGTAGAAACCTCTCCTCCTTCTTTAGATTGTCTCCTTCACAAATTCTTGCTGCTCGCCTTTATGGAGAGGATGATATCAACAAACAAATCAAGGACTTGGATAACTCAAGGATTAGACAAGCTGTTAAGCAGTTTAGAAGATGGAGAGAGAAGAAAGATACACCAACGTTCCTGAAGGTGAAGCACCACATCGACTGCGCTGCAGCTCGTAGAATCTTGATTAGGGCAGAACAAGCACTAAAAGTGAGGCTCCACCTCTCACTTTCCAATAGTATATTTGGAGAAAACTGTGAATTCCAGAAGACCCGATATACATATATCAAGAAGTTTTAATCACTGGAAAGCCGAATACAGAAGAAAAAGAACAATAGTCTACCAATAGAAACGATCGTCATTACCAGATCGAGATATCGAGGTACAAGAACTGAATTATGAAATCGTCCCAGAGAAAGTCCCGAAGGAAGAAATAATTTGTGAAGTAAAAGCAACAATTCGAGGGATGCCTTCATAGAAAGGCGAAAAGATTCGATAAGAAGTTGCAAAGGAAAAAATCATAAATCGTCGTATTACCAGCAGACAAAGGGAATACCATCGTTGTTATGGACAAAGAAGATTATGACGCCAAAATGATGGACCTACTGGAGCCGATGGATCTACAGGAAGATCAAGAAGGACCCAACAGATAAGATCATAAGCAAAATGAAGAACCATGTAAAATCCACAGGAATTCCTCCGGAACACCAGAAAGGATAGCTTGTGCAGGCAAATTACTAACTAAAACTACAAAAGATCCATAAATAAACCAGCCGTATCGTCAGTGCCATCAACCCCCAACGTACTTACTAGCCAAACATCTCGCGAAAATTTTCTCTCCTTTTATAGGCAACACGGATCATATAGGGATCATATAAGGGGCTTTACACATTAAGTTAGGTAAAGTTAGAAGCTGAGGATATTTTAGTTAGTTTCGATGTAGGATCTCTTTTTACAAGGGTACTAATTAAGACGGTCTTCAGCAAAAAACTCATTCCGGAGAGATTACCAGAATATGTGCCAGAATTAGTGGAATATTGTTTATCGTCGACGTATTTTTGAAGGGGAAGCCATGGGATCTTCTTTATCGCCGGTTATAGCTAATTTTTACATGGAATAATTCTAAGATGCTTTGAAAAAGAGGTAGTGGAAAGCAAAGCTATAGCCCCGATATGTGAACGACACGTTTGTGGTATGCCAACATGGTAAAGAACGCCTCTTTGAATTTTTAGATCATCCCTACAACATCCCAAAAATATCCCATGATCAAATTTATCATGTAAACGGAATCTGCAAACCAGTTACCCTTGATAGATGTATTGGTCATTAGGCCGATAAATGGTGACATGGAACTTGGGGTGTATCGAAAAAAGACCCACACTAACAGATACTTAGATGCAACATCACACCATCATCCCCAACAGAGGAAGTCCGTGATCCGCACTTTGTTCCAGAGAGCAGCAAGAATATGTGAAGGAGGCAACCTAAAGAAGGAGTACAGAACCAGCTGGATTTATCAGACGTCCTTATATTTCCGGTGTAACGAAACTAATTGCAAAATACCTCAATAATGACGACATCGTGGTACGATACGGAACGGTCACCAAAATTCGGAACATACTCTCGATAGCTGAAGACAAGCTACCTTTATTAAAAGGAGTGGGTGTGTATCGGCTACTATGTAGTTGTAGTTGTGGGAAGATTTACGTTGGCCAAAATGAATTCTGCCTTTCTAACTAAAAAAACTCACTTTGTGGAAGCAGAATTTTGGTCGCAATGAGTTCAGCCAGTTCCCAATCTTGTCAAATCTACATAAGGGTAGTGAAATCCCTTTCAATGAAACACAAGTTTACTGTCAACATCTTGAGTTCTTGCACAAGGAATTTTCTAAGCGTTTTGAGGATATTTTATCTCTGGAAGTCCATCAATGGGTCATGAACCCTTTTATGAATATTGAAAGAACTGATTGAACTTTCAACTATTGAAACTTTGAAAGTCAACTCTCAAAATGATGATCGTCTCAAAGAATTTTGACTCCAAAGTAACATCAGTCGCCTCTATCCTGGACTACGCATTATCGTCAAATATTTTTTAATTGTTTTTCATTCAGTGTTATGACTGAACTACTAACAAAAATGAGAGTAAAGATGTATAAAGAGATTTCAGACCGACGACCTTTTTAGGCAACATTGCAGGATTCTCAGAAAGGAGGGGGCGCCGAAAAAGTCGCCGCTGCTCAGAGGGGTGATAGCTTTAAAAAGTTTGAGAATCAGTGCTGTAAACGGTCGTCACCAGAAACTTATTCCGAAGGGATTGCAAGATTTTGTTCCAGATCTTGTTTATCATCGACGTATTTTAGTTTAAAAGGAGAGTTTTAAGAGGAGTTTGAAGAGGTAGCCATGGTTATAGCTAATTTCTACATGGAACTATTCGAAAAAGATACTTTGAAGAAGAGCCAGTAGAAACCCAAGTTATGTCTCCTATATGTGGACGCCTCCAAGAATTCTTAGATCACTTGAACGCTCAATATCCCATGATCAAGTTTACCATGGAAACGGAGTCTGTAAAGCAGCTAGATATATTGGTCTCTAAGACGGTATATGCTGACATGGAACTTGGGGTATATCGAAAGAAGACCCACACTAACAGATACTTAGAGACAACATCAGACCATCATCTATCATTCGATTCGTAACATCGAATGTCGTATTAAGCAGCATGACAGGGATGTGAGGTTGAAAAAGATCCAACAGTCGGTGGTAGCGAAACATTGTCATTCAGAGGGATACCGAATAGACTTCGACAAAACAAAGGTACTGGCTAAGACTAATATATATCACTAAAGGCTACCAAGGGAAACCATAAAAACCCACCAATTTTGTCACGTTGAACCAGTTTCGGAAGAAGGTTGTAAAATCCGCAAAATCCTGCAAAATCCGAAAGTTCTAGTTTTAGATCTAGTATTAATCTTAGTGATAGTTCTAGTGTTAGTGACATGATTTATTGTTTCTTTTCGGAAAATAAATATCAAGCAAAACTAAAATATTGAGAAATCTACATAAAAACAATATCCAAGCAAGATCCACGCAATTATCGCCTAATCGATCTACATCTATCGACTACAAGAAGAGCTAAGTCCCCTCAAAATTATCCCAAACATCCAGTACGGATTTAGAGGGGGCACTCTACGGTTCACCAACTGGCAAGAGCAACGGAATATATCGAGGAAGGTTTCGAGACTAGAAAGTTCACAGCAGATATATCACTGGATGTAGCAAGAATCTTTGACACTGTTTGGATCAAGGCTTAAAGTTCAAGCTCAATCAAACGGAGTTTACTTGCAATTCTGCTCTCTTTCCTAGATGAGAGAACCTTCTCTGTTACCATCAATGAACACTCCTCCATCACTCGTAGAATACGTGCAGGCATCCCACAAAGCAGTAGCTTAGCCCATGCTCTATTTAACATCTTTATGCATGATATCCTGCATAAAGATGCATAAAATAATGGGACAAAACGTCAACCTTATTGATGCTATTGAGACACTTCAAAGGTCAGTGGATAAAATCCAGAAATGGTTGTCAAAATGGGCCATTCTGCTCAATGCCAGAACAAGATTTTTCACTAAGACCCTATCGAAATGCTCCTTGTATTTTTCGACGCCATTAAATACCTAAGAGTACTCCTTGTTCCCGCCTTACTTGGAAACTCTACTAAACTCAAAGATCAAGCAAGGATATGCCAAGTTTCGCCAATTGTATCCACTGATCAATAGAAAATCACCACTGCGAATCAAGTGCACTCTACTTCTTTACAAAGCCTTCATTAAGCCATTAGTAATTTATACTTGCCCAGTTTGGAGCAATTTATCAACTTCAAACCTGAGAAAAATTCAAACCTTACAAAATAAACTTCTCCGGATCTTAGTAAACGAGCCGTCTTAGAAACGAGAAGTTCAACGAAGAGTTACACATCCCAACTTTCAGCGAATTTATTAAAAAACTAACAAATCATTGTTGAACATCAAGTTGAACGTCACCAAATCCACACGCGTTTAAAGAGAAAACTTCCTCAAGACTTAATAAGGTCCAATTCGGACTAGCATCTCACAACTCATAAGTTACAAATTCTGTAATCTTTTGTATATAATCATTTTTTGGTTTTGAAATAAATGAAGAAAAAATCTGTGAATTGAGACCCATAAATCATAATATCTGCCAAATTGCGTTTTTTACTATTGTAACTTTTTATTTCTCATCGTTCAAAGGAACTTGACCTTTCTACGAATTCATCCCGACGAGTTTGAGACTGTATCTTCTGTTCCCGTTTATCATGCAACTCGTTTCGTATTTCAACATAAACGAAACTAGTTTTGTCGTATCCATCACAGCGAATGCTTTAGATTGATGACACGATAAGATCATAACTTGTGAGACTCAAAACAGCTACTTTAATGGATTCTTAAAAGATATCATTTTTGATTTAGTTGAATTGAGTTCTACACAAAAAAGTACAATTAAAAAATTGTGTTATTTTAGTAATCTGGACCATTTTGTATAAAAAAGAGACTTCTTTGTGTTAAGATGACCTTAAATCGACTTTTAAAGAACCACGTGTTAAAATGAAATATTTATAAAATCAATTTTTTATTAATCCCCTTAAAATCACAATGTATAATTCATTAATATTTATCCGCAATTCTCTCGTTGACGTGTAGTTTCCTATGTGGTCGACTTTTTCGTCGCACCATAATTTGAAAGGATGAAAGAAATTGATTAAATCGTGCGCGTTTCGAGTTTATATAATCATTTCGATCGATAGAAAGTTTAAAGAAAATTTCTAATGTTTAATAGTTGATTATTATCTCCTGGAAATGTGCGGAATATCACATGCAATTTGAGTCTATCTACGAATAATCACAAAATAAATAACTCTTAAATATAGGGAACATTTTTATCTATATTTTTAGTTTATTTTATAAAACTTTTTTAATAAGATTTTTAATTGATGCATCTTTTTATGTTAAGGTCCGAGTCATTGGGGTGAAAGATACCATCAATGCGCGGGAAAACACCAAAGCCCGATTAACATCGAAGAACACAACGTCGAATTAGTTACTTTACTCCCAATTATTTATAAAAATTTTGACGTCCCGCCGGAAAAAACCACTTTAACTAATAATGGACATACAGGTATAATTTTTTTAAATTTATTTTTATTGGGTTAATTTAATGTTTGTAGTCGTCTTGAACATTTCGACCACGGAAAAGCCAACGATAACAGGCGGCCCATTAATAGGTCACTACGAGTTTGCTCAACTACATTTTCATTGGGGCTCAAACGACGAGGAAGGATCTGAAAATACGATTAATAATTCAAGCTTTCCAATGGAAATGCATATGGTGTTTTTTAGTTCGTCGTATGGATCAATGTCTGAAGCCGTTGATCACCCAGATGGAGTTTGCGTTTTAGCATTTTTATTTTCGGTAAACCATATTATTTATTTTTTTGTCATTACATTCTACGTCATCACCATTTTACACACGATTATTGACATTTTACACCGTATAAAGACATTCGTACACATAAGAAGCTATAAATAGCTTGCAAGAACTCGTATTTTATTTGACAATGGATACGTAATCAATCGAAAATTTTCTTTGAGTTAGTATTAACTCGATAATAATCGTTTAATAAAGTGTTAATTAATCTTTTTTTGTTGTAACAGTCTGTGTCTACGTTTATATTTATTTTTTGGTGTTAATCGTTTTTATTATTTTTATTCATATTCTTCAATGAAACGTTTCGTTCTCGAATAAAACCGTTATTGTATATTGAATTACATAGATATATCATATCTAGAGTGGAAAAATGAATCTTATGGTGTAACATATTTCCAAAAAAATTATATATTCATAATTATAATCAAATCTATACAGTACGATACATTTAATTAAAAAAAACTTCTTCAATTTCAGAAAAGTGACGAAATTAATCGTCATTACAGTCCATTAATCGAAGCATTGCCACATGTTAATGATGTCGATACGAAAATCGAAATGGAAAACTTGCCCGGTTTCGACGACTTATTGATTAACAATAGGTCGACTTATTTTACTTATAGCGGGTCATTAACGACGCCTCCATGTTCCGAGGTGGTGACGTGGATTGAATACAGAAGTACGATTCCTTTGGCACATTCACAGGTGAAAAATGCGTTTCCTATTTCACCCAATTGATCGTTAATTTATTATAGCTCGAGGAGTTTCGCAAATTAAATTCGCCACATGGGAAGCTCTCACATAACTTTAGGCCCACTCAACCTTTACACGGAAGAGCGATTCGTATGAATTACGATATATATCATGTTAACGAGGAAAAAAGTTCCCAAAAGAAAATCTGTTTCGATTTGATTTTGTTGATTTTGTGTTTTATACGATTTCTTTTTTAGGAGATTTAATTAGATGTTATTGTCGTCTTTTTGCCATTTTTTCTCGTTGTTGTTGTGATTTGTATACGATTTTTATTTTTATTTAAGTAGGAAATGTTGATTATTTATTGTAGTTAAGAGAGATTAATAAAAAATGAGATAGTGAAAGGTAAATTTAAATGTTTCATGAAATTAAACACCACACTTGTTACAAATACGATTCGAGTATTGAGCAAGTTACATTAAAAAATTTGAGATATCGATACCTGATCCAGCTAGGATTTAGTATAAAATGTCTTCACATATTCAGTCTAAACATCAGTATCACGATTGACATCATCAAAGACACAGAAATGTACTCAAAGGTAACAAAAATAAGATTAAAAATAAATTTATTTTAATACGAAATTTTTAGTTAGCAATTTTGCTTTTTGTGGCTGTTGGAATGGCTCAATGCACATTTTTATACACCCCAAATTCGAGTTATGGAGGAAGTTATGGGCAGCAATCGAGCTATGGAAGCTCCAACAACGGATATCCCGCTAGGTTCGATTACAAATTAAATCAAATAAATCGATTAATTTTAAAAATCTTAGCTCCTCGATAAATCGTCAAGATACAACCAACGGGCATAGAATTTTCGGAGTTGCGAGATCTTACCATTATGGGACGTTCAACCCCCGTTATGGAGGTGGATATGATGGAAATAACTTTAGAAATGATAACGGTTACTCAAACAATAACTTGTACGGATTAGGAACTTCAAACAGATACGGTAATTTAATCTATTTTTTTTTATTATTTATTTACCAGACCAGCTCTAGAGCTATACATGGCATTTCTATTATTTAACAATATAAGTATGCAATATAATATATAACAGGAAGAGTCGCCTTCGCTCTCCTAAGCACCTTATAGGTTAGACGAAAAATAATCTACAACAAGTACAGATCCTGGGATAATCTCCGTGAATATTTCTTCTGCCCAAACTGTACAGTTCTGCTGATTCACACATATGTAGTCTTTCGTGGAACTTTTTGATTTTCGTAATATACTCTTGGATCGTTTTAATGCCCAATTCGTTGTGTAGTTGCTTATTTGTGATAAACCATTCGGTGTCCACAGCTATTCTAAGAATCTTATTTTGTAGTGCACACAACTTTTTCCGATTTGATTCTGTCGCATTTCCCCAAATCTCACAGGCCTACATTACCATTGGGCGAATTAACGAGGTGTAAATAAGAATAGTGCATTCAGGTTTAAGGGAAGATTTCCTGTTTATGATACTATATAATTCAGCTAGTCTCCCATAACCTTTATTTAGCTGTAAGTTGGTGAGTCTTGTATCCAAATGAATCCCCAAATATTTTACTGCTTCTTCGTTGTTTTTCCAGTCTATCTGTTTGTCGTTGATAACTAATTGTTGAGGGTTTCTTATACGTCTTAATGTGAAAATTTTTGCTGCACATTTTTGTTCGTTAATGTCTAAATTCCATTTGTTTATGTTGATCGTATTAGTTTGTAATTTACTTATTGCTGTGGATAGATCTTCATCTTTTGTAAATAAGACTGTATCATCCGCAAACATAGCTATGTCATCCTGAATAATTTGGGTAATATCGTGCATATAAATATTAAAAAGAATGAGGGCCAGGACACTGCCTTGTGGAACACCTTGCTCGTATTGGTGATTTGGACGAGAGGCAGTCATGGATTTTGGTGGAAAAGGGTCAATTTGTTAGGAAAGACAGAAGGATTGATTTGAGGTATTGTGGTATATCAAGTTTAAGAATCTTGAATTTCAATCCATCCAACCAAATTTGATCGAAAGCTTGTGTAATATCCAGAAAGAGTACATTTTGTTTTCGAAACCATCTTCTATTACTTCAACTATTCGTTGGAGTTGGTGACTTGTTGAATGTCCTTGTTTGAACCCGAATTGAAACGGTGGTAATATCTGTTGTCTATTTAATTCATCCAGCAATCTCTTTTTTATAATCTTCTCAAGGAGTTTCGATAACGTGCATAATAAACTAATTGGACTGTAGCTTTCTAGTTTAGATTTGTATTTGCCTGGTTTATGGAATAAAAGTATATTAGCATGCTTCCAAAGTTCAGGAAAGTATCCAATTGCTAAACATGCATTGAATAAGCTGGCCAGGTAAGCATAACATTTTCTTGGGATGTTCATTAAGATAATATTTGTTATAAAGTCATGGCCAGGAGCTTTCTTCTTTGGTAATGAATTGGTTATTTCTTGAATTTCTTTAGGTGATGTGGGATTTGTAGCAATTTTACTTGTTATTGCATTTTGCTCTATATATTTTCGAACATACTGGGTGTAATGTGCCGGACACTTGTTTAATGGAGTAAAAAAAAGCTTTCTCTTCATCAGGTAAATAATTCTTTAATTTGTTTTTTTCCTTAATTATCGAAATCTCATTCGGTTTCCGTAAAATTCTACGTGTGATTTTCCACATCTCTTGTTCATGTGGTGAGGCCGTCACTGAACGACTTCAACCTCTGGTAATTACCGCTGCCACCAGAAACAGTATTTCGCGCTACCTAATTCTTAGTCTGAAGAACTCCTACCTAATCCTATCTATTCAAACAAGATTAATTGGCAAGCGCGCGGTCACTATTTCAGAACCGTGGGTTCTTGCACTAAGGCTCTCAGGAAATGTGAAATAAAACGACAAGTGTTATAACCACACTTAATCTATATTTACAAAAATAACGAAAAAAAGTAAGATACAAAGTTAATCTTAAAAAAACTACCTACGTGAATACCCGACGTTACTTAAGGGGGCAAAACAAAATTAAGAATGAAAATAACCTGTCTGAACCTAACCCTACAGCGAACTCTCGTTGACCGATAAATGATAGGGAGAACTGGCAAACAGACTTACCCCGGACGTGTATTCCAACCTGGATCCTGTTGGAATCTTCTCGGGATAATCCGGGAAGACTTGAACACGGTTTCCGACACGACGCAGACACCCGAATCAGAAGAAAGTTGCCCTTGAAGCTGAGTTAAAGTTCTCGATTTCGACGGGATTTAGAATTGGTGTTAAAGCGAATCTACGTTTCGGTCTAACAGAGCGCTGGTTGAGTATTGGTTCGAAATCTTTCTAAGAAGATATCTTTCGAAGTTGAATTGAAACTAAGTTCAGAATTCTCCAATTTTGACGTGTGCAAGGCCTTAAGTAACCTCGGGTCTTGGAGGGGTGCAAAACCTTCATTAGGCGTTCCCTAACGTCTGGACATCCCCGACACCTGGGGCCATTCCAAAATACTGGGCGGATATTTTACAATAATTGTCTGAGCCAATGAGGGAATTTGTGGAAGGGAAGAATTCCTCGCCCACAAGACCAGAAGATAACATCCGCCACTAACTAATCCCAAAAATCGTCACGTAATTTCCAAACAGTGGAAACCATCAAATTTTTACGTGATCTAACGTCTAAGTTTTTTTTAACGACTTCTTCGTGTCGATTCGCATCTCCCCCATCAAACTGCGGATACATTTTTTAACAAAATTTGAACACGAAGTCTGGTCTCTATACCGGACGTCATTAAATAATTTTCGAATTATTACATTCACCTGAATTAGTATTGGATATGTATTGTTAATATGACTCAAGACGGTATATTTCTAATTCTCTTTTTACTCGATGAGAGAATCAGTTAAATAATGTTCTGACTTCTGGATTTCTGTAGCGTTGCCATTCTCCACGAGCTTTTATTTAATTATTACCAGAATTTCATTTGAGGTTGTGCATCATTTCAGGTTGTACTGGTTGCTTGTACTACACTCTTAGTGATAGCTATTGTAATTCCGGATACTCGCGCATTAATTTGTTCTTCTGTGGTCAGGAGGGCATTATTATTTAGATTTATTGTACATCTGTCTTGAAATAGGTTCCAGTCTATTTTACCATTAATAAGTGAATTTTGTCTTGGGATTATTGTGGGTGTTGT
The DNA here is from genome assembly GCA_036711965.1 of Onthophagus sagittarius. Classification (NCBI taxonomy): domain Eukaryota; kingdom Metazoa; phylum Arthropoda; class Insecta; order Coleoptera; family Scarabaeidae; genus Onthophagus; species Onthophagus sagittarius. The sequence goes on along the minus strand of JASERS010000010.1, from coordinate 13,955,736 downwards.
ATCATACTTAATTATTACTGGGAGATGGTCTGAGTCTAATTCTGGTATAACGCATTGTTGAGTCGTTTTATAAAAATGTTTACTTAGTTGAATATCTAATATATCTGGTTGATGATCTGACCTATACGGATAATACGTGTAATCAGTTGAAGCTGATATTTGAAAATTATATATGTTAGACAAGTTCCATAGTTTTTCTCCAGCAGGGTTTGAAGCTCTGCATCCCCATGTTTGGTGTTTGCTATTTAAGTCATCGATAACATCTTTTCAATATCACTTTCCAGAATTACTTTATTTGGTTGTCTATATGCTGCTGTCTTTGCTCTGTTTAGAGGTCTTGTTACACAAGACCTCTTAATAATATTTTTAATCGCTATCTTGGTGACCGTGTCCAAAAAATAAAAAGGTTGACACCTTTTATGTGCGATCTGGCGTTCTCGGTGCATTTTGAAGCATTTTAGAAATTTCTATCTTAAAGGGTGCCAAAGTTACACAAGACCTCTTAATAATATTTTTAATCACTATGTTGGTGACCGTAAGTCCAAAAAATAGAAACAGAGCATATACATTTTAATTGTTGTTTTATTTTGTGTTTCAATTTTTATTGATATTGTTTCAAGATTTTTATAATTACAAGGTGTCGTTTTCCAGTATTTTAGATGTTTTTTAACAAATATAGCTACTCCCCCTGAAGCGATTCTGTGTTGCTTATCATTGCGATAAGTTTTGAAACCTGGTATATTGAGTTTCTCTGATTGACTTAAATCTATGTTATACCTTGCTAAGAAGGCGATAAGGATGGCTCTCTGTTTGTTGATACCGTTTTCATTCCAATAAGAAGTGTTAGATTACGTATAGTTGGTTGATTAGACATTGAATATTTTGGGAATTATGTATGTTGTGACAAAATTTTTAATTTGTACTAAATAAGGAGATATTAAATTCGTTAGGGATTTTAGTATGTTTGTTATAACTGATTCAGTGTTGGTATCGTTAGAGGAGTGATTTGGGTTTGTTGCTTGCGCGTAGGATTGGGAAGGATATGTGAGATTGAAAGTTTTGGTAGATGTTCTTGAACTAGTTGTTGTTGATTGATTGGGAGTATGTGTTACATTGGGTTTATTTTTGGCATTTAAGTTTTTGTAATATGTGCAACCCTTGTAATCAGCTGGGTGATCCCTTTGGCAGTTTACACATTTAACGCATCTTGGAGACAATATACAAGAATTTTTGGTGTGTCCGTATCTTTGGCATCTATGACATTGTAGTAAACCTGGCTGTTTTCTTCTGTATTCTACCTCTATAATTGCATGTTGTATTTCTTTGATCTCAAATATCTCACTACCTTTGTCATTTGCAGTGAGGTCTATGGCACAAATGGGTATAGGAAGTTTTTTTATGGGTAGCTTTAGTCGAGTAAGTTCATCTTCTACTTCCTGCACAGTGATTGAGACAGGTCAATTTTTAATCACCACTGAAATAATTTTTTCATTTGGGTCTTTATATGTAAAATATTCAACTGCGGTTTCATTATAAAATTTGGCAAGTTTTCTGTAGTCGTCTATCTTTGTCAAGTTAATTTTGAGTGAGTTGTAAGTTGTATTAGTAGTAAACTTTGTAATGTTTAATTTCGATAAATCTCTTACTATTTCTTTATAATTTTTTATACCTGGAAGGTAAATCGGTGGTACTTTAATTGATTCATTTTGGGGTGAATGTTGTGATGTTTCCCCGGTTTCTTCCAGGTTTTGTAGAGGGAGAAATCTGTTAGAAGTTGTTAGTTGGTTAGGATTCCAGTTGTATTTCTTTTGGTTGTCCTCAATTGGGGGAGATAGTTCATCAGCTTTTCTTTTGGATGATGATACCATTGTTTGTATTTGTCTCCCTTTCGGGAAATTAATGGATTCTTATTTATTTTATCTTATTATATGTATAAATTTGTGTTTTCGTTCGAATAAATTATTTATTTTAGTACTAAATTAGTAATCAAAAAATTATTGTTTGATTTAGGTATCAACAATAATGGAGGATATGGATACAACCTAAACAACAATCAAGGATCCTCCAACCTAGGAAATAACCCTAATTCTGGCTTAAATGGAAACAATTTAAATAGGGGCGGAAATTACGGCTACGGAAGTGGTTATGGATACAACGCCTATGGATATGGATCTACAAACAATAATGGACAAGGTTTTTTTAGCTAAAATTTCTCAATTCAAATTTAAACCTTCCTGTTTCAGGTCAAATCAATTCTAGTTACAGAAGCAATGGAAATTATTAAAGATTTGAATTAAATCCCCATAAAAAAGTTCTTTTCTTCCATTATAATTACTGCTATGTAGAACTTAACAAGAACTTTTTGAGCGCTTTGGAGGTTGTTTTTTGTAATTATATACGCTGTATTAGATACTAATAAATTACTATAAATAAAAAATTGTGATTCTAATGCGTTTTTAAGCTTAAAATTAATTTAATTTGATATATTTCGAATAAAACCACCAGAAAGATATTGACATGAAGTGAATGACATAACCTTAAAATTTTGATTTTCTCTCACCTGATTAGCGTTGTTAATAAAATTTTCTTGTAATTAAAGAGTACGGTCATCCGCTTCAACACTCCAGTTTAACCGTAAATTCTTCTAAATCAACTTATTAACACTTATTTAAGAAATCGTTCAAAATTGACTTTTTGATATTTTGACGTTTCCACCAAATGCACCAGATATAGAGGGCGCTTCAAACATCAAATTTGCATAAAAATTAGTTAATCTCAAAAATTATTGGTTTTATCGTTATAATGACTTAAGAATAAACAGAAAATTTGCAAATTTTTTTGATAATAAATTTTATTATAATTATTATTTTTCGAAAATATAAATTGAGTGTAAACGCCATCTCTCGTTTGGTTGAGGAACTCGATTTTATAATTTGTGTCTAGGAATAAAAAAACGAAAATTAAATGTTATAAGAAAAAGTTAAAATTGTTGATTAATTAAATTAAAAATTAAACGAATTAAATGATTTTAAAACAATAAAAATAACGAATTAACTTTAAAAAATTAAATTGAAATCAGCACCAACCTTAATCTGGTAACAAAGCCGATCGAAAAGTCACTAAAAATGCACCAACTGAAAAAGAAGTGTTTCTTATAACTGATATGTTGTGTTTATTTCACGAATTTAAGCAAAATTAGGAATTGTCCCTGAATTTAAAGCGTTTTAACGTGATAAATACGACTGCTAAAATTGGGTAAAGGTGTAATTATCCCCGGTAATTATGGATATTTCCGACGAAGATATAGCAAAGCTTGTGTTGGGTAAAAATTGGTTTCTTTGGCGGGAATCCCGATTATATGTAGAATTAATTGTTATTTTAGGCTATTTGAAGTCCGAAAAGTGTAAAGGAGCCGCGAAAATGTTCCTACAATCATCCAGATATTTGCACGATGCTCAAAATAACGTTCGTAGGACAAAACATTTCATCACCCATAAACACGGATATTGTTTGAGAGAAATCCTCAGGGAATATGCTAAATTATACACTATAAGTAAGTAATTTTAGATGATATAAAGCATATTTAATAAAAGGAATGCTATTTGTGTTTAGTTATCGAGTATTTGGAGGATATTTCTTATATGAGTGACATAACAACTAGAGATATGCCAAGTAAACTTATTTATTTGTTGGAAATGGCGAAATCTCGACAAACGTACACTCCAAGTTTATCACCGAGGAGTAGAAGTAGTACACCGGTGAAACAAGTTCAAAATTTAAAACCATTTTTATCACAAAATCTTTCAAGGATTGAAGAAAAATCTCCTCAAGAATTCGATGTTAATACAACTCCACTTCACGATCTCCCCGGTCATTTCAGTTCTAATAATACATCGGAAGAAAAGCAACATAAATCGACCGAAGAATCTGATTTAACGGATAATAACGATAATGAAGGGAGCATTGCTAAAGTTTTAGTCGAAACGGTCTTGGAAGATCGGGAATTTCAGGAGAAATTGGCTGAAAACATCAACTCGGTTATCCAAAAGCCTTCCGATGAAAATGTTGTTGAAAACAACCCAGTTAATAACGAATTAGATTCAGCTATAAAAGCGATTGTGGATAAAACCGAGCATGACCCAGTTTTCGAACGATTATTAAGCGATTTAATTGGTCCTGAGAAAAAAATAGAAAGTGATTTGGATCAAAATAAGCAAAAAGAGAAGGATGATGAAGATTTAATTGTACCGGATGAAGATAAATCGACCCCTCCAAAAAGATCAATTTTAACTTTGGAAGGTACAAAAGTTGATTTACCCCCAAAGCAAAATTTAACGGTAAATACAAACACAGGGGATGTTATTTTATATGATGGGACGTTAGAGAATTATATTAAAGAGCAACCTGTAAATTCCCAATCAACATCAACGTCTGTGAATTCGACTTGTTCTTCTAATTTAGTGTTAAATACTGGGTTATTGATGGTTCAACCTCAAGCGGTTGTGCAGCAGCCTCAATCTTATTTTCTTTGGAACAGTTCCCAAGTTGTTAATATGGGTGTTCCTCAATATAAAATTAATGCCATATCAGATCAAGATATTTTATCGATGCCCACGGTAATTGTTTGCGATGAAAATCAACAAGAACAAGGTGTAAATATCGGCACGGAGGAAATAAATGGAAAAACTTTAAAGAAAATCGCACCAAAAGTAAGCTCAATCCCGCCAACGATTAATATGTCTAAAAAAAAGAAAAGACCAAAACGAAAATCGCCAAGGAAATTGACTCATTCCCCAAAATCCGCGAAAATTCAAGAAGACGAAAAAAAAATTGAGATTAAAATCGAAGTTTTGGCAGAGTCACAAAATCATCAACCCAATTTAGATGATAATAAGGAAGTTGAAAGTGAAGCAAAATCGAGTTGTAATAAAACGGTTAAAGAGGCAACACCAAAAAATGCATTACGAGACGAATCAACATCAACACCAAGAAGTGGATCCCACGTTCGCATCTTAGACTTTGATTTTACCCCAAAATCGATATCAAAACAAATTAATAAAAACCAAAAAACACAAAGCGGGTCATCATCAAAGAGGAAATCGCCGAATTCAAAAGGAGGAAATCATCAACCGACGAAAATTTCAAAATCTTTGTTTAATTCGCCAAAAAATCAAAGAAAAAGGAGCGGAGGGGGGGATAGTGGGAAAAAGGGGGTTAAAAAGAGTTGGGATGCGGATTTAAGGGCTTTAGCAGGTAAATTTTTTGTTTAATTTTAAAAATTGGTTCATAAATTTTTTTGATTTAGCTTCAACAGCAAATAAAGAGTCACCAAAACGAGAAAGATCGAAACGAAAATCTAAAAAATCTGATAAATTAAGTAAAACGGAAGAAAATGCAAAAGCGATTGAAGATATTTTGAGGGCGAATGAACTAGGAAATAAGGATGATAATGAAACGGAGCAAAATGAAGAATCAAAATCGGATGATAAGAAGGTTATTTTTGATTGTGTTGAAAAGACTGAAATATTAATAGCAAAGGAAACTGATCCGGTGGGGGTTGATACAGAAGAAGAAGGTGAAGGTACATTCACGTTGATTAATTATAATCGTGCGCCGAGGACTAAGAGAAAATGTAACATTGATGGGAATGTTAAAAAGGTGGTTAAAGTAACGAAAGTTAAGGAGGTTAAGAATATAGATGTGTGTAACACCAAAATGATTTTGTCCCCATCGAAATTAAACGCGAGTAAAAGGACTTTTGTCGAAAAAATTGATGGAAAAGTCGAGAAAGAAATAGAAAAGGTTGAGGAGAGTTTAAAAGTGCCATTAACTCCGAGATTGTACGATCAAAACGATCATGATAATGAAATTTTGAATTTAAATTTTTCAAAGTTGACTCCGGAAAATGTTCCAACATTAAGTATTCCTGATAATCTTGATGTTATGAAAGCGACTAGAAATTTGTTACCTTTATTAGAAACGCCATTAAAGATGGAAAATTGTTTGTTAATCCCAAAAACTCCTGGAATTAATACCCCAAATAACATCAACGAAACGCCAATTACTAAAATGATTAATGAACATTGCGAAAATGTTGATTTAATTGATATTGAAACGCCAAAAATTTTAATTACACCTAGCATAGGAATTACCCCCTATGTGAACCGCCGAACTGATTACTCAACTGGGTCATCTTATTACCAACCCAGCGATCCAGAACAAAATAAATCACTTGAGCAATTAATTGAGGAAACGAAGCGGGATAAAATTGTTAATAAAAAGGAGAGTGTCGAAAAAGAGGTGAATGATGACGATCAGAAAGAAGATGATGTTAATTTGGGTGAGAATGACTCGAAGAAAGAGAGACCCATTTTGACATCGATTGTAAATAAATTAAGTAATTTTAATAAACACGTTATTGGGAGAAAAAATTTAAGTTTAGTCTCAAAAGTTGATTCAGTCTCTTTTGGTGACTCAGAAAGCGAAACAGATTTTATTGAAAACGAAATAAGCGATGAGGAAAAGAAGAATGTTACTGTGATTTGCAATGAGAAGAATGAGAAAGAAGGAGGGAAAAGTAGATATCCTTTGAGATCTCGTAATAAAGATGAAAATTTAGTTAGTGATAAAAACGATTCGTCTGAAAAAGAAGAAGTAAATGCTTCTAAGTTACAACTTTTAGATTCAAAAGAAAAAATTTTAAAAGAAATGGAGAAAAAGCGACAACACGCGATTGCAATGATTAAAAAGCCGGAATTAAAAAGTAAAGCCGCTTTAAAGAGTAATCCAAAAAAAGGAATTGATGAAAAACCAGTTTTAGAAAGGAGAAAATCTCAAGAAAGTAAGAAAATAAAACCGAAAAAAGAGCCAAAACCGCAAAAAACAACAACAACAACAAGAAAAGGAACTCAAAAAAAGGTTAACGTTAATAAAAATTTAACAAAAATAATTAATATAGTCGCAGAACCCGAGAAAAACGACTCAAATTTAATAAATCCTTTAAATTTCGTTGAGGCTCATTTAGGTAATAACTCAAACGATACAAAAAAAGAGTACGAATCAAACCAAGATATTTTAGTGAGAGACTTAAAAGAACGCGGAATTTATTTACTTCCAAAACACAAAAAAGAAATCAATTTAGAACCTCCCAATGATAACTCATCAACCGAATTAATCAACTCCGAACCAAAAAGCGTTTTACCATTAAAAAAACGCGAGAATAAATCTTTCGAAATCATCCCAGAAGATAAAAATAAATTATTACAAGACGATTTAAATTTAACCGATTCCTTGATCGATGATAAAGATCAAATTACTTTTAGTGATAACCTAAAATTATTGGATTATATCATATTTCACGATCCGATTGAATCGGGTAAAAAATCTTTAAAAGATTACGACTTGAAATGTCTCGAAAAAACTTATAATGCCCCCGTTTTTTGGGAAGAATACAAATTTGAAGATTCCCGCCCGTTAAAAGTGACCAAACTCGATTTCTTTTTCGAATTAGAACCGAATCAAAACACGAAAGTCGAGGAAAAAGTGAAAATCCTCGAAGATGTAACGCTTCAAAAAAAATTTAACCCGCTCGAATGTTTATACAAACAATTAATGAAGAATAACACGACGGTAACTCCGATTGATAATATCCAATCGAATTCGTCGCCTCTTCAGAATTTGTATGATGATTCAGAAAAGGTTGAATCTGGGAAAAAGTATAGAAGGAAATCTGTTGAATTAAATAAAAAATCGACGTTGGTTCCTGCAAAGAAATCGAATAGAAATAATTCAGTGGATGATAAAGGTTGTAAAAAGAAAATTGCAGATTTGATGGATTTAGCGATTGTTGGGGAGAAAGAGTCTTCGGATGAAACTAATCCGAAACGAAAAGCCGATGAAGATGTTACATCCGAAAAGAGTAAGTGCCCGAAATTGTGCGATAATTTATTGTCGGGGTTGAATGTTGAACATTTCTTATCACAAATTCACAAAGATTAAGATTAAGTTAGAATTATTATTTATTTTTTAATTGATATTTTATTTAATGAAAATTTTTAAGTTACTATTGTAATAATTATAATAAAATATTGATATATTTGTATGTATTATACAAACTAGTGCATTATTACTTTAAATTTATAAATAAATATTAAGTTTGTATAAATGGGTATTATTTTTTTTTCTTTTACAAATTTAGGTTGGTAGTAAATTAATTTTTTATAATTAATTATTATTTTCATGAAAAAAATGTATGTTATAATAATCGTGATTTATTATCTCGATTTTAAAAGATTTTTATTACAATGCTAATTGTTTTAAAGAGGAAATTTGTAAAAATAATTATAAAAAATTAATCTTTATAAATTTATGTTGGTAGCCATTACGAGATGTTCTTTTGTTTAAAATGTTCGTTATAATCGTTTACCACCTCTCGTTCGTAAAATCGTCGTTTTGAATATATTTTAAATCCGTAAAGAAGATAATTTTTATCTCAGTGCGTAAAGTAAAGTGAAAGTGTGTATTTTAAATGAGATTTACTTTAATGTTCGATTTCTATAACTTCGTTGGTTAACGCGTTTCCGTGGTAACGAGGCATTGTGACAGTTTATAAAAATTAATATTGTTGATCTTACTAAATTTGATAATCATTTAGTGCATAATTGTATAAAAATAATGTATTGATAATAATTAGTGTATAAATTCTTGTTAATGTGATAAAATGGATGGTAATTGAAATCACTACATGTCGAACATTACAGAAATGGATAATGAAACAATCAGAGATATTAAAAAAAAATCGACGCAGATACACAACGAAAAGTAAGTACGCTAAAATGTTTAAATAGTTTCCAATTCAATTCAATTTCCAAATTCTTTTCTAATTAAATTGCTTTAAAACTTTGACAATTGCTTCATAGATGGCGCATTATAATCAAATACGAATTTACGGGGGGGGATCTTTAATATATGAAAATCGTAACCATCGTCAGCGCCATCCGATGTCCGCGTCGATAACTAATTCTAGCGCGATCTTTTCAAAAATGTAAATTAACATAAATAAGTCAATATAAATGTCGTAGGCAAATTACAAAATCCGGCTTATTACAATAAGCGCCGTCATTTTGCAATGTGCCTCGTAAATTGGAAAATTCTCTCACATTTTTTAATCGGCCTAAAATTTCTTAGGCTTATTATAATAAGCGCACATACAGTTAGGCTAATTAGAAAGTGAGCACCAGTTTCATCAAAAAGTCTGCTGGTTTCTAGTCTTATTGCAATAAACCTAGGCTAATATCAGTTCACTAAAATTATATCGAGAAAATTACCTGACCTTAAAGTATTCTTGAAGTATTTGAACTAATTATAGGTTATTTTATGCAAGAAAGTTGAACGACAATTTTTGATGAACAAGTTTTTATTGATAAACATTTATCACATATTAACTCAACAGATCATTCAGATCAATGTTAAAATAGAGCATATAATACAATAATAATATACAGAAAATTAAATGAACAAAAACTTTTTTAGACTTGTGTTTTATTAATTAACACTAATTTTATTTTCACTTATTTCCACGTGGTAAACTCTTATGGCATTTTGATGAACACATTTGCTTTGCTTACAGCTATTATAGCCTTGACCTCCAAACATTGACTCATTTGCTACAGCTTGACGAACAGATACACTTAGCAGCAGAAGTCTGCGTACAAAAAACTTCTAACACTTTAACTGAAAAAATAAGGGTCATGATCTAATGTGATAAACTTCAATTTTTTTTATTTTGTGTATTAACTACATAACAAAATATGCATCAATAAAACAGAAATATTAGTTACAAAAAAAATAAAATTAAAAATTCTCCAAATAATGCGTATGCAAAAATCTGCGTACAAATAAAGACGCCTTCTCCAAAATATACTTATTTACTTAAATACGTAGTTGGCGATGTACGCTTTCCGATTTAAATAAAAGATAATCGGTGTCAATTATATTAGCAGAGGCTTAGAAGCTAAAAGTTAGAATGGACACGAAAGGAAAGGAAATTGAATTGGGAGAGAGAAAAATTATTGTAAAGTTATGGAAAGAGGGAAAATCTTTTCGAAAAATAGGAGAAACTGTCGGCAGGTCACACTCTTCCATTCAAAGAGTAATTAATAATTATAAAGACACTGAAGATTACCTCTCACGTCCGCGAACTGACCGAGAGAAGCGACCCCTTTTAACAAACCGAGAGAAGCGGCAAAAAAAATAGTAGAAAATGTACAAGAAGAATTTCATAAAACTGTCAGCAAAGATACGGTGAGAAGGACGTTAAAAAAAGCTAACTATCACAGTCGCGTTGCACGAAAAAAGCCATTTGTGTCAGAGGTCAATCGTCAGAAGCGGATCGCCTTTGCAAAAAAACTCTTAGACAAGCCCATTGAATTCTGGGAGAAAGTTCTCTTTACAGATGAGAGCAAATTTTGCATTTTCGGCATTAAGGGTAAACAACTTGTATGGAGAAAACCTAATACTGCCCTTAATCCCGAAAATTTGAAAGCGACTGTAAAACATGGAGGTGGTGGAGTTATGGTTTGGGGATGTATGTGCACCAAAGGGGTGGGAAGGTTGGTTTTCATAACATCGACAATGGGCCATAAAATGTATATAGACAATTTAAAAGAAAATTTGAAGCCTAGCATCGAAAACTTGGGCTTGGGGCCCGAATACTTTTTTCAACAAGATAATGACCCCAAACATTGCGCCCACAACACTAAGCTTTGGCTACTATACAATACCCCAAAGCAACTTAAAACACCTCCACAATCGCCGGACTTGCATCCCATAAAACACCTCTGGGATTTACTGGAACGCAGGATTCGGCAACACAACATAACGTCGAAGGAAACGTTAAAAAATGTTATGATTGAGGAATGGGCCAAAATCAGTTCGGACGAAACGAAGAAATTAGTGCACTCCATGCCTAAACGTTTAAGGGAGGTCATTAAACGTAAAGGTTATCCGACCTCATATTAATATAGAAACAATGATCTCATTTATGAATTTTTTATAAATACTGTCCTGACTTGTACGCAGATTTTTGCATACCCGTTATTTGTAGAATTTTTAGTTTTGATTTTTTTCTGTAACTACAGTTTCTGTTTTGTTGAAGCATATTTTGTTAATAGAATTATATGTAGTTAATATACAAAATAAAAAAAAAATCAAGTTTATCACATTAGATTATGACTCTTATTTTTTCAATTAAAGTATTACAAGTTTTTTGTACGCAAACTTCTGCTGCTGAGTGTATATATACAGTGGCTCCAGGCCAAACTCGGACAGTAGCGTAATAATGGTATTGTATCAAAAATATGCGAACTAAAGCAGATAGAAAAAAAAAGTAAATTGATTTTCAATAGTTTATTTAACGCATTCTTATAAAATAAACATAAAATTACATAAATTCATTAGCTATCACAAATGAATAGAAAAAAATCAAAAACAGTACAAAAATTCGGAACAAGCCAAACTCGAACAATGACCAACTAAGTGCTAAATTAAGGCAGCCATGAGTAAAAATTGTAGTTAACTTCATGTTGAAGTTTTGACAGTTGACAAGGGGAATTCCCTAACAAACTGTTTTGTATTATTCGCGCGATAATTGAGTTTTATATTTGAAATGTCTAGGCAAAGAGGACAAACAACTATTGAACTTAGAAAATTAGTTCTTAAACATTTCCAGGATGGAAAATCGGTACGGGAAATAGCAAAAATTACCGACAGAAGCCATTCTACGGTGCACGACATACTGTGAGCGTCAAAAGAAAGTAAACACTAGCTCTTTACTTCTAAAAACCCTTTTTACTACGATTCTGTTAACTTACAATAAAAATGTATATACCAAAATTTACGACTTTATTTGTGAGCAATCCTATCGTAAAAAATAGTTAAGCAAAAAACCCCACAAATATGGTAAATCCCCTTTAGAGTAAAAATACCCCGATTTTTACGCGTCAAAAGAAAGTAAACAGCCGGTCCGGTTGTTGTAAATTCATTTTAGATTTAGGGGAAGTACCACACTTTTCGTATAAATACTTATAAACCCCTCCCAGGACAACTTTAGAACATTTTAGAAGAAACAGCAAGTGGTTGAACGTCGAAATTAATAAATACCAAAAATCATCATGGGAAAACAAACAAGTATAGAAACGCGTAAAATTATATTAAGTTTAAATAAAAAAGGTAAATCCTTACGCGAAATAGCTAAAATAATGGGACGAAATCACTGCAAAATAAAAAAAATTTTGGATAAATACGCAAAACATCATACTGTAGCCGATTTACAACGCGTTGGACGACCAAAGCGCCTTACAGAAGCACAGGCTAGAGCAGTGGTAAGAGAAGTGAAGAATAATCCATGTTCAAGTGCGGTTAAAATAGCAAACGACATATCGCAGATAGCAAACACAACCATAAGTTCCAGTACCATGCGAAGAACACTCCATTGAAGTGGCCTGCACGGAAGAACACCCCGTAAAAAGCCTTACATATCGAAAATAAATAAACAGAAACGTCTTGATTTCGCAAAAAAATATTAGAACGAAGCTCCAGATTTTTGGAAAAATATATTATTTAGTGATGAAAGTAAATTTGAAATTTTTGGTAAAAGAAAACCACCAAAGATATGGCGGTCAAAAAATGAGGCCTTCAAAGAGAAATTTGTTACCAATACCATCAAACACGGTGGAGGCTCGGCTATGGTCTGGGACTGTATGGCGGCGTCGGGGGTCGGTAATCTAGTTTTTATTGAATCAACAATGAATAAAATGGACTATTTAACCATTTTAAAGAACAATATTTCCCCGAGTATTAATGAATTGGGCTTATCAGAGAACTGGATCTTCCAACAGGATAACGATCCAAAGCACACTTCTAAAATTGTGAAGGAATGGATGCTATACCGAGTCCCTAAAACCCTTGATCATCCACCGCAGTCCCCAGACCTTAATCCTATAGAACATCTGTGGGATCACGTTGACAGGAAGATCAGAGAAAGGACAATTTCAAATAAAGACGACCTTAAAAAAGCTTTAACTGAAGAATGGATGAAAATCCCTCAAAATATTACAAAATACTTGGTGGAATCCATGCTAAGGAGATTAAGGGAAGTGTTGAAGGCCAAAGGAGCTCAAACCAAGTATTAAAAGTTAATATTATATTTATTTTTGTACTTAATACCTATTAATTCCGAATTCTGTTTACTTTCTTTTGACGCGTAAATTCGGTAGATATTTACAATAATCTGAATTATTACGGGTAATGATTTGTTTTTTTTTTCATGTTTCTATTGATTTAAATATAGTATAGATGAGTTGTGATGACTGCAATAAAACGTTTTGATTTTCGTTATTAACTACATTTTTATTAACCTTTTAATAGAAAAACAACAGCTGTTTACTTTTTTTGACGCTCACAGTAATAAAGCGCTTCAGAAGTCACAATCGGGTAGCAAACAAACAAAAAAGCGCTCACAATAAAATTTTTACTGAATTGGATGAACGGTATTTAATAAGAAAAATGAAAGCAAATCCGTTTCTTAGTGCACCAAAGTTGGCTGTTATTGCTGAGAAAGAATTAGGGAAAAAAGCTAGTGCGTCAACAATTAGAAACATGCTACATAATGCTAATTTACATGGTAGAAAGGCGAGAAGAAAACCGTTCATTAGTAAAAAGAATCAAAATACCAGATTAAGATTTGCAAAAGAGTACGAAAATAAAGATTTTTCTTTTTGGAAAACCGTTCTATTTACTGATGAAAGTAAATATAATATATTTGGGTTAGATGGTAAACCATATGTATGGAGATGAAAAAACGAAGAGATGCATTTAAAAAATTTAAAACCAACAATAAAATATGGTGGTGGATCAGTGATGGTGTGGGGATCATTTTCAGCTGCTGGACCAGGTTGTTTGCATTTTATTGAGGGAATAATGAACCAGCATGCATATTTAGACATCTTAAAAACCAATTTACCTCGTAGCGTGGATAAACTATCTCTTGGATGCGACGGCGATTCTACCAAGACAACGATCCGAAACACAAAGCGTACAAAGTACGTTCTTGGCTCTTATATAATTGTCCTCATGTAATGGAAACGCCACCCCAAAGTCCAGACATCAATCCCATTGAAAATTTATGGAATTATTTGGACACTAAGGTTCGGGAACATCAGATTTCTAGCAAAACTCAATTGAAGACCGCCTTGTTAGAAGAATGGGAGAAAATTCCACCAAGTTTTTGCGAAAAATTGGTAAATTCAATGCCCAACCGTCTTAAAATGGTCATAAAAAACAAAGGCCTCCATACTAAATATTAGTTATTAAAAACATAAATTAGTTTTATAAATTTTGTTTGCTGTCCGTGTTTGGCTTGCGCCTAGTTGTTGTAGTGTTTTCGTTTATTTTTATATTTTTTTTTATTATAGTGAATAAATGTTTCTGTTTCGTCTTTGTCTTTTGAATAAGCAATTAATAAATTATTGAAAATCAATTTACTTTTTCCTCCAGTTGCTTTAGTTTGAATATTTTTTAGTAAGAAATTATTATCACTCCAGTGTCCGAGTTTGGCTTGGAGCCACATTTTCATATTCGGAGAGGCTTGAAATTTTGGTTACATGGGTTGTTCATTCCGATCTATTAACCTAAAATATTTTCAAGACGGTCACCATTTCCGGTCTACCGGAAGTTCAGTGTTGTCCTTTTTACTTTTATATTTTAAATTTGTACTTGATTTTATTGTTTTAATGTGTAAGACTTTTTAAATTATTGACTGTAAGTTTATTTATATATATATATTTTTTTTCGTTTGTGTTCATTTTAAACATTCGCTTGTAGATTTAGCTGAGGATGATAAAATTTTTTTGTCAAAACCGGTCCTAAGTATATTTAATTTTTAACTGAGCAAGAGGTCTATTATTTATTTATCAACCCACTCGAAATACGAATTTACGGGCGTCAGCGCATCCGATGTCCGCGTGGATAACTAATTCTAGCGCGATCTTTTCAAAATAATTTCAAAAATGTAAATTAACATAAATAAATAAGTCAATATAAATAAATTTGATGTATTGTTTGATCATAAATATATCACAGTTTTATCAGTATTAAACAATATCACAGTTTCTTTATCACATTTGAATACCTGCTTCTTTTGTGTATTTGTATAGGAGTAAGTATATTTCGAAAGAATTCGTTGCAAGAACAGTCAGTAAATTTGTCGGAAGTTGGCAATTTTGTGCAACAAGACCTTTAATTAATTTATCTCTAGGTCCCTCGAATTTGTTGCATCCAAAAAAAATGTGGTCAAGCTCACCTTCCTCTCCACAACTGCAAAGTGGATCGTCTTTCAATTTCATTCGGTGCAGATAAGCCGGAGCACAGAATAATTGTAAGGAATTAATTGTAAATGGAACCAACCAATATCTTATTATTTTTTTACAACAGGTTGCTCAGGGCAATTGCTAAAAGAATTGATTATTGAAGGAATAAAAAAATTAAAGGCTATCAACATCAAAGTTTGTGCAGTGGTAAGCGACATGGGCTCAAACAATCTGCAAGCTGCTCGATTTTCATTTGAGAAAATGAAAGTTAAGTTTGCCTCACAGGTGTTTAGCGCAACAGTTGCTGCCGACCTGAATCTATACATAAGATTTGGGGTTTTACCAGCAAAGGCAGCCGCCACATCAGAATTTGTAACAAGAATGGACAAGTTATTTGACATTTTAAATTCATCGACAACACCAACCAGCTAAGATTACAATAAAGTTTATAAAGGTTTGGATTACCAAACAAATTTTTTAAAAGTGTGTGATAAATTCTTTTAAAATATCAAAATTTTTAATACATTTGGTGAACGAACAAATAGCATCAAATTTATACAGTGCTTTAGAATCATAATTAATGGATTGTTTAATTTATGGGAATTTTTACAATCAAATTTTTTGGGTCAGTACGCCAACAAAATGGCAACTGTACTAACCAAACAAGTATACAATTCTAAAGATCATTCAATAAACTTATTTTTGTAAAATTATTAAATTCTGGTACAGAAAACTGTGAGGGAGATTGTGATGGTATCTTGTTAAAATTGGGTGAATTAATTCCAACCATTAGTAGAGAAAGTATGGATTCTAGTATCATTGAAAGAACTGATAACATTGATAACATTTCCGTAAAAGATTATCAGATAAATGATATTCTTGAAAAAAATTTTATTAAGTATATAGGCGGTTATTTCATTAAAAAGTGTTTGGAAATACATACATGTTCGATATGTGAAGAGTACGCTAATTCTAATAACGACCTGGACGATTCTTCAATATTTTGTTATTTTAAGGCGTACGAAAGTAATCAAGATAACATGTTTGGGAAATTACAAATGCCTCACAACAATTTTATTTATTATATCGCCTCATTAGATGCGTTATTCAAAAATAATTTTGCAAATTTAGCAACTAAAGCTAATATTGTAGTAAATTTTGTAAATTTATTTAATGACAATTATAAATATAAACACCCCTGCCCATCTTTTCCATATAATTACTGTATTAAACTATATACTAGGGTAAAACTGTTTTATACATTAAAATATGTAAACAGAAATTTTAAAAATCCTAATGTTAGTAAAAAAACCATTGTCTGGCAACAGCAGTAATAAAACGTATTTTATATTGTATTTTTATTTTCTTATTATTTTTAAGAAACGTTCTGCAAAAATTACCTAATCTTTTTAATATTTATAACTTTCCTTAAAATCTGCTTCTAACAACGAACTCACATAGTTTCATAAACAACAAAATCACTGTTTTTATTTTTTTATTGTTTTAAGTTATTATTATTATAATGTGATATTTATTATTAATTTCCAACAATCATTTATATTGCTTATTTATAATTTTTGTGGCGATCTTTCGATAAATTATGCATTAATGCGGCCCTGTGCTGTCATCAAAATTTTACTGAATCAAATCTGATATCTATGCCAACATCACGACGATTTCAAGGACACGTTAGATGTACTAAAAAAGATCTAAGGTGCCGACAGAGTGTTTGTTTTCTGTATATTCTGTGGCCGGAGTCAGGGCGTGGCCCAGTCTTAATCTAGAAATCAATGTATAAAAACGTCTATTTACATAGGGGATCTTTTTAAACCAAGGAACCTTTTGAGTGGTTGGTTGGATCTTAGCATAATTAATACCTTTCTCTCTTGAAGATAATCTCCATTCGTTCTCCCATTCCGCCTTAATGTTTTTTAATACCTTTCGAAATACGTCTTCCCCAGGCATCTCGATGTCGATCATTTCTCCCTTGTGACCTTCACCGGCCAGCTGATCGGCCCTCTCATTTCCCTTTACTCCCATGTGACCCGGAATCCAAGCCAAATGAATCTCGATGTCCTTTGAGTAGGCCCTATACAGTAAATCGATAATTTCCATAACGTACGGATGAGATGGAATCTTAAAATCAAAATCCTTTATAGCGTCAATGGTACTCTTAGAATCGGTTAAAATAACTGCTCTTGACACACCCTGTCCCAAACAGACTTTCACGGCTAACGATGTTTCCGCTAGCGGTCCGCTAGCGGTCCGCTAGCGGTATTGTAGGAGAGAAAATACCACATGCAACGCTCTCATTTGGTTCTTTCAGATGGGATCCGTCCGTGTAAAATTGGTAAAATTGGCGATCTAAAACTGGATGTTACTCCAGGGATTCTCCCAACCGTCGGATGCCACTGTGTGATCTCATATTTCAAGGCATGCACACCAAGATCTCGTTCCTTATAAATAAATGGGATATATGGTATTAATGATTCATATATCTCAACAACAAGAGGAGTCCTCGATCCCAGTACATTTTCATAGGCAGAGTGCAAATTATTAATTTTTTGGTTCCATACGCTACTGGTCAAGGACAAATTTCTTACTGTAAATCTCGTTACCCAATATTTTGGCTCTATTTTCCAGCGATGTCTCTCCAGTTTCGATTGTCAGGGCGTTTTGTAGGTGAAGATCCCAGAGCTCCCAGTGTCACCCGGTAGGCTTGATAGGCAATTGTTTGCAACGAAAACATTGTCACCTTTGGTAGAGGCATGGTAATCCATAACCCATATTCCAATCTGGAGCGAATGATGGCTTTATATAAAGTATTCAAGATGACTGGATCTCCACCCCATTTAGTCGATGCAAGGGATCTCATAAGGTTGATACCACCCATACATGCCTTTGCTGTTTCGTTTGCATGTAATTTCTAGCAAAGTTTTGTGTTAAGATGGAATGCCAGGTATTTAAAGTTTTCTGTATATCCTATAACTTGTTGATCGTATTCCAGAACGGGCCGAAAGACGTTTCTTCTCCTCGTGAAAAGCATAGCTTTTGTTTTAGAGATCGAAATCTTGAGTTGTCGATATTCCAAAAAACTTCGCAATGCTTCCAGTGCAGCGTTCATCGATCGTACCGCGTCCTCAATATCATCTAAAATTGAATAAATTACAAGATCATCCGCATAAACAATAGCGCGCACATTAAATTTATTTATTTGTTCATTTAAAGATGCCATATATACGTTAAACAGAATGGGACCTTGTGGCAATCCTCTGTAACTTGTTCTTTGGCCGATATTATTGAGATCCGTTTTTAATTTTATTGTTTTTTTGGACATCAGTGTGTGGATAATCGATGAAAAGTTCGACGGAGCACCCGATTCCTCCACAATTCTTACCAGCGTCGGGATATGAACCTTTGCCCTTCCTAAATCTAAACTAAAATTCATCGAACATTTGACTGTTCTGGAACCACCAGTCAAATCTGTCCGCCAAGATGCTCTCAAAAATTTTTCTTACACATGAGAGCAGAGAGATCGGTCGATAGCCAAATGCTTCGTTCGGACTTTTTCCAGGTTTTGGTATTGGCACCACGAGTACTTTTCTCCATTCGGATGGGATCTCATTGTCGTTCCACAGTTTGTTGTCGCGGTGTCTTTTCTTTTACGGATAGCTCTATTTAATTCCATTACAGTAAATTGGCCCGCGCATCCAGTAGCCACCTCTTCAATTACAGTTCGGTTTTCGAAATTAAGTTCTTCCAACGATAGCACATACCCTGGACATAATGTATCAAGAAACGTTTCATGTCAACCATTGTCAGTAGGTGGTCCAGAGTCCTGGTGGAAAACAGCTCTGTTATAAATCTTAACAGTTCCATTGGAATAAGTCGATTTAAGGAGTTGCAGAAATCTCTGAAATGTGGACGCTTTTTTAGTAATAAGAATTTTTTTGATAAAGCTATATGCCTCTTTGCGACTTGGAAATTAATAGCAGTTCGATCTCTCATATAAATCCTAATTACAAATTCTCTAATTCTTACCACTCTCTCGTACTCCGCATCCCACCATGGATACGGATTTTTTGGTTTCCTTTCTGACCTTGTAGTAACTTTCGAAGCGGCATTTTGAATATTCTCGGTATATTTTTGATGTGAAATATTTTCACCCAGACGATATTTATAGGTTATTTAAGAAAACAATAATTTCTTTTAAATTAATAAAATAAATATTGATTTAAATATAAATATCAAATTAATTATTTACGTATAAGGTAAAACAAATTCATTGACGATTAAACATAAACTCTATTTATATTTCTCTCCACTTTAGATAGGGATAAATATTAATAATATAATACGTATTATACAATGATATACAACAATAAGATGATAAAATATATTTAAAACTAACTACGCAACACGTCCTTATTAAAATTACCACCGTTTATGGTTCACCGATTTGTTTTTAATTCGACTCAATCCTAATTACTCAATTTTAATCAATTTGCATTTGATCTTGCTGGGCGTTCCATTGCTTCCAAAGTTGTCCAGCAAATCTTGTATTAAAATCTATGTTGTTGTTTGTATCTAAATTATCTTGTATTCTTACGTACGGAGGAATCTACATGAAACAAAAATTTATTAATATTTTATATTAATAAAATTAACAATAACAACTAACGTTTATAACAAGGCAACAAAAACAGCTTTAAAATAATAAGAAAAGCTACACTCTGTGTTTGGAATGTTTTGTGTTTTTTCTTTTATGAATATCGTCAATCTAAAAAACAAAAATATAAACAATAATACATAAATAAGCAAGAAAAAATAAACACAATAATTAATTTAGATTTGTTTTTAATCGGTTAATTTACCGTAATTGGTTTTAAACCAAAATCGACTCGTTGAGCTTCAGTAAACATCGGATTCGTAACAGTAACAATTCTACTGTGAGGTAAAAATCCATCACGATATGCAGTAACTTTATATTTTCCTGGGGTTAATAACCTATAATAATCGCCACCAAAAACTACAACAAATAAAATATAAGTATCAAGGTTAGACAACTAACATTTAAACTAGAACCATAGACGCCGGGTTTTTTGTATAAATAAGTATGAATGCTGGAAAAGTATACGCATGATTAACTTTTTTTGGACTCTTCAAATCTGTGAAATTTTCATTGTTCAATGCATTGTGAAAAAATTGAAAAATGAATTAACATTAATTTTGACATTCCTCTTAAGGAATACTATTTATCAACGGTTTCGTGTTGCTACATGAAATGTACTGCTCAATCCAGGGGTGTAGCTACCGCTGTATCAGCTGTATCAATGATATGATCGAGGGTTCCTACACTGTTTAAAAAAAATTAAAATTTTAAAGTGTTATCAATACTTGTACTTGTAAAATAAAATAAATAGTAATACTAATATTTAAGGATGTCAAGACACCAAAGATAATAATAATTACAGTTTCATTAAGTGAAAAAATATTACCGAAAAATCCGTTTAAACGAAAAAAAAAGTTAGTTTTTTTTTTCGTTTTTAAGTATTATTTAACCATTTCAACCACAAGAACCGTTTCCAAAAGATACCAAAACAATGCAATTTTTCAATTACTCATTATACATAAAAGAACTACTTTTAAAACCAAAAGGTGCCATAAATTATTTAAGCGCAACAATACAAAATGAAATAATTAATTTGTTAGGAAGTAAAATTAGAGAGTATATTATTGCACAAATTAAGAAAAGTCCTTTTTTTCGATTATTATTTACATTACACAAGATTTGTTAAAAGTAAATCAACTGTCTATAATTATTTGATATATTGAGTTATCTGAAAATTTACTAATCAAATCAAAATCTATGAATCTTTTTTGACTCTTAAATCGGTAGGCGATTGTACGGCTGTAGGATTTGAAACCGATATTGTAAGCACAAAAAGCCAGCATTTTATTAAATAAACTTTTAGTCAGACTTTTAGAAATGTGAAGTGAAAACTCATTTGCAAAGGATTAAGAACCGTTTTTTTATTAGTTCTTAGAAGATAAAAGACTGTCAGATCCATAAATATACTTCAGGGTTAACATATTTTATTGTTGTACCGATTTATTGATTGCTAAAACAAAACAACGATTTCAGACATTGCATAATTTAAATAATATATTTGACGTTTTACAACCGGATAAACTACTTTCATTTTCAAATGAAGAAATACAAAACAAAACAGCAAATTTGGCTAGCAAATATCAAAAGGACTTAACAATTGATTTATATGATCAACGATTATCGGATTCAAAAGATTTTACCCCTCATTTTGAAGGCGAATAACAAAGAAACTACTCCATAGAAAAAATTGGGGCTAAGCTTTGTTTGACGAGTAATTTAATTCTTTTTAATGTGTGGTAATTTCATTTTTTTTTCTCCAACTTTTGTAGTAATTATCGCAAGTATAATGAAAAAATGTATCCGATTTCGGTCGATCTGCAAAGAAGCTCGACTTTGCAATTTTTTTTCTCAAAAACTGTTTGGGGGAAAAATTTCAAATTTGAATTGTTAGCAACCTGATATGTTCTTGATAATTTTTATATTTTATTTCATAAATATTTCATATAGTTTCGCGGAAAATTGCGGTTTAATAGGTTGCGATTATTTCAAAAACACCACGGCAGATTTCAACGTGGTTTTAACAAAAATATGTTACATAATTTCCGTTATCGGATTCTGATATTAGATTTTCAAAATTATGTGTTCCTAATCTTTTATGATAGATTTAATGAAATTATAAATTAAAGAGAAACAGAAATAATGATGAATCGTTCATAAAAAATTAGGGACACATAATTTTGAAAATCTAATACGGAAATCCGATAACCGAAATTATTTGACATGTTTTGGTTAAAACCGCGTTGAAATCCGCCTGGTCGTTCTTCAAATAATTACAACCTATTAAACCGCAATTTTCCGCAAAACTATATGAAACATTCATAAAATGAAATAAAAACATTATCAAGAATACATCAAGTTACTACCAGTTCAAATTTGAAATTTTTTCCCGAAACAGTTTTTGAGAAAAAAAAATTGCAAAGTTGAGCTCCTTCTCAGGTACATTTTTTCATTATACCTGCGATAATTAGTACGCGAGTGTATGACAAAAAAATTAAATTACTACACATTATAAAGAATTAAATTATGCGTCAAACAAAGCTAGTTCCAATTTTTTCTATGGAGTAGTTTCTTTGTTATTCGCCTTTAAAGTGAGGGGTAAAATCTTAATAAATAATAATTACTTTCAAAAATTGTTTAAAATCTGATATTCAAAAAAATCCATCCAGTTAAAGACCTTGTTATAGAACTCAATAGCCTCACATCTAGCGTCCCTGAGGTTATAAAAGCATGCTTTTTATTTTTGACACTTCTAGTTACAACTTCAACAACTGAAAGAAGCTTTTCTAAATTGAAGCTCATTAAAACATATATAGACATCTATGAAACAAGATCGACTATCGGATTTAGCAATAGTGTCTATAGAAAAAGAGGAATTTGAAAAATTGAAATCCTCATCAGCAATGGATACCACAAATGCTTTTGCCGCAATGAAGGCCAGAAGAGTATCCATTTAAAAACAGATGGATACTGATAACAAAACAGATAGTTGTTTTTGTTTCAGAATAAATTCTTGTTTTTGGAATTGTATTTGAATATGGATTTTTTATTACCCCAAAAAGGGCCCCCAAAATTTTATTGATACAGGATCCCTTCATGGCCAGCTACGCCACTGGCTCGATCGTAAGTCATTTGGTTATTTGAGATGAAATTGTTCATTACATGTCTTGGTTGAGATACCAAATCTTCTATAAAAAGACGCTGATCGCGTTAATACATCACCTCTGGTGCCTCACTCGCAAGCGACCTCGGCAATTTGAGGCGAAACCGTTCATTACATGTATTGGTTGGAATACCAAATCTTTCATAAGAAGATATTTATACTTAAAACGCTGAGGTCGTTTGAGGGCGGGACGCTACGACTTTTGAATTGTCTATTTTGTGTTAATACATCAACTCTGGTGCCTCGCCCACAAGCAATCTCGGCGATTTCAAGTGAAATCGTTTATTACATGTCTTGGTTGAGATACCAAATCATTCATAAGATGATATTGATACTCAAATTGCCGAGGTCGCTTGCGGGCGTGGCTCTAGAATCTTTAAGATCCGATTTTGTGTTAACACATTAACTCTAGTGCCTCGCCTGCAAGCGACCTCGGCGATTTGAGGCCAAATCGTTCATTACATGTCTTGGTTGAGACACAAATCTTTCATAAGGAGATGTTCATACTCAAACCTCCAAAGTAGCTTGCGAGAGAGGAGCAACAACCTTTGAATTGTTGATTTCGTGTTTACACATCAACTCTAGCGCCTAGCCCGCAAGCGATCTCGGCGATTTGAGGCGAAATCTACATGTTTTGGTTGAGACACCAAATCGTTCATAAGACGATATTGATACTCAAATCGCCGAGGTCGCTTACGGGCGAGGTGTTACAACCTTTCAGATTCGATTTTGTGCTGACATATTAACTCTAGCACCTCGCCCGCAAGCGACCTCGGCGATTTGAAACGAAATCGTTCATTACATGTCTTGGTTGAGATACCAAATCTTTTATAAGAAGATATTTATACTCAAACCGCCAAGGTCGCTTGCGAGCGAGGCGCTACAGCCTTTGAATTGTCGATTTCGTGTTGACACATCAACTCTAGCGCCTCGCCCGCAAGCGACCTCGGCGATTTGAGACGAAATCGTTCATTACATGTTTTGGTTGAGACACCAAATCGTTCATAAGATGAGATTGATACTCAAATCGCCGAGGTCGCTTGTGGGCGAGGCGCTACAACCTTTCAGATTCGATTTTGTGTTGATATATTAACTCTAGCGCCTCGCCCGCAAGCGACCTCAGCGATTTGAAACGAAATCGTTCATTACATGTTTTGGTTGAGACCAAATCTTTTATAAGTTGACATTCATACTCAAATATATATCCGGTGTTTATGCGTTAAAATCTATTATATTGCAGATATCCGGCGCCTATAACTAGAACTAGGGGCATATAATCTGGAACATATAATCTGAAACATTAATTTATTTTCAAAAAACTCAAAGCTCCTAGTTCTAATTCTACTTTTAATATATTTTTTAATTACCAGAAGTTATATCATGTTCGATATCCTTCTCCATTCCATTAGTTATATTCTTTACATGAATAATAGCATTACTAATCGGTTGTTTACTCGCAGTGTCATAAACAATCCCTTTAATGCCAAGATGAGTTTGCCACATAAAATTCATTAAGGCGTTCTTATTTTTATGCCACTCATTTTGTAATTGCCCGGCTGGCGGATACTTTTGACACCCCAATTCCAGTGTGATCTCGAAATCATTGCTCGATAAGTAATTAAAATCTTGCATGCCCCCTTCCAAACTGTACCATTTCGCCCCATTCGTTATCCCGCCTTCTTTTGGGAAGTTATCCGAATCGGAATCTCCGCAGCCCTTTCGATTCGGATCGGCCATATCTTTATGGTAAGTCGAATAACTTAAAGCTAAATGACGAAATGTGTCATCATCGGGTGTTTTGGCGTATTGACCGCTTGGTTTTCCCGATCTACTTTCGTCGTAGGGATAATTCGCGACTAAATCGCCTCCGTGTAAGTTTGAACTTAAAACGAAGGGTATTGACATTATCCAGCGGATTACTGCCCTTGTTTCGGGTTGGAGCTAAAAATTAAATTGATTAATTTATTTAACTAATTGTAAGTTTGTTTTTTATTTACAGGTTGACTCAATTTATCGATTTCTTGCAACAAATGATTATTATGATCGACCATATTCCGTTCGTTGCTGTACATAATTTTGTTTAAATCGGGGAAATTTCGGTTTAAATCGACCGAATTATTGTTTGGGCGTCCAATTAAATAATCTTTACCTCCCTAAATAAAAAAAAATGGTACAAAATTATTTGGATACATTTTCATCAAAATTAGATCACTTACTGTGTCGGTGGCTTTTTGCCACCCATCGGGATTCATCGAAGGCAAAATATGAATCCTCGTCATCGATAATAACGTGGTTATTTCTTTGTCACGTATCAAATATTGATCGCAAAGGTACGTTATTAAAGCCAGCAACATTTCTCTCCCCAACACTTCATTTCCATGCATATTTCCGATGTATTTGAATTCAGGTTTTACTATAATGAAGATAAAATTTTTATTTTAATCAAATCATTTATTATTGTTATCATATTTAATGAGATATCGAATAAATTGAGGTGAATAAAAAAGTTTTATCCAGCTGTCGGTTTCAGCACAACAGCCGTGACGTAAATTCGACGCAAATAGGGCGGAAATATGCTTTTGATGCGCGACGGTTCGATCGTCGAATGAAAAGAAAATTGTTAAAAAAATATAAAAAGTAATAAAAGAAAGATGTCACGAGCATGCCCGTTCAAACGACCTTTCTTAATGGTTAGCTATCAAGTGAACTATTTAGAACAAGAATTCCAAACATGCTACAGAGAATTATGTGTACTTGCTTTAAAGTATTAAAGTTCAAAAACTTATTTAAATTAAACAAAAAATCTTTTTATTTTAGGTATTCAGAACGCCTTAATTAATTTATGATTTTAATTTCGCGATATCACCACAATTCGAGGTGATTTACGATTAAAGTTTTCGAGCAGAATGGAAATTTGTTTACAAAAGTGGTAAATCACCATGAGAGATGGCCGGTTTAACTTTTCTGTGGCCGTTTTTGCCGGATTGAAAAACTAATTGTGTTTAACCCATTTAGGTGGGATTATTATTGAGTAAAAAAAAGTTTTAACTAATTTGTTTAGCTTATTCGGCGGTAAAAAATATTTTGTGATAAATATTAACGAGAGAAAAAATGCATCGGCCGGGAATCGAACCCGGATCGCCCGCGTGGCAGGCGAGCATTCTACCATTGAACCACCGATGCTACGAATAAAAGATGTATTTCTAACGAGAACATACAAAAAAGTAAATATTAGTATGATTATGAATCGCTTTAATAATAATAATTATCAAATAACAATAACGTTCAATTCTAATTTGTTACTTTTGGAAGAAACTACGTTTTTTTTTTTTAATTTTCTTAAACTATTAAAATAGAAGATAAACGTACTCATAGTTTCCTACTTGCTCAGAAAACAGTGTAAATTAAATGAGTGTGTCCCGCAAAATGGTGACATGGAAGAAAGTCGAACTGGAAATAGTTATAAATAAGGTTGGGCCGACTATGATTTTGGCCGACTAACGACTATCCGACTAATCGGCCTTAAAAGGGCCGATTATTGAAAGCATCAAATTATTAGAAATAATAGTGCATAATAAGCATATTTATTATGTATTTTCTTCCTAGATTTTACTTTTGGATACTGTACGTTATCTTAATGATGGGCAACATGTTGGCACTGTGAGTATTTATACCTCCAAAGTCCTGCTCATCTTTTGGAAGTCTGTTAACCTGCTAGGAACATGAATTAGAACTGTTCCAAACACTGCACATTATCTTAACAACTGCTAACTTGTTGGCAGCATGAGCTATTATGTTTCAAGCACTGTACACTCTGAGTGCTTGTGTCTCCATAGTTCTGCTCGTCAGCTTGAAGTTTGCCAACTTATTGGCAGCATGAGCTATTACTATTCCATAGACTATGCATTATCTTAGACTGCCATCTTCCTGACAGCATGAGCTATTACTGTTCCACAGATTATATATTATTTTAACAACTGTCAACTTGTTGGCAGCATGAGCTTTTATGTCTCTATAGTCCTTCTCATCAGACTTGTTGGCAGCATGAACTATTACTGCATCACAGACTATATGTTATCTTAATGACTGCCGACTTGACTGAACATGAGCTTCCACCGAGAGTTGCTATTAGACGTCTTTTAAACAGTTCCCGTGCGGTTGTTATAAGCAATGTGAAGAAATTTTATTAGACAAATAGTCTCAAAATGATGTGCTCTACATCGCTATATACCTCTGATCCGGAAGATACCGGACACCTGTATACTATCTATTTACTGTTCAAAACACTGTACATTATCTTAAAAAACTACTACCTTATTGGCAGCATGGCTTATTATGTTTTCAGAATCATTTTTGGCAATTTGAGGTCTGCCAACTTGTTGTTGGCAACATGAGCTGTTATACTTCCAAAGTCTTGCTCATCACTTTGAAGTGTTCAAACTTGTTAACAGCATAAGCTATTACCATTCCACAGACTATACATTATTTTGATTTTTAAGCTATTATTATTCCAAACACTATACATTATCTTAAAGACTTATGTCTCCAAAGTCCTGCTTCTCAGTTTGTAGTCTGCCAACTTGATGACACCATGAGTTATTCCTGTTCTAAACACTGTACATTATCTTAAAGACTGCTGAGAGCTGTTATATCTCCAATGGCCTGCTGATCAGCTTAAAGTCTGCAAACTTGTTGATAGAATGAGTCAATTCTATTTCATAGACTATATATTATTTGAAGGACTGCCAACTTGTTGATAGGTTGAGCTATTATGTCTCCAAAATCTTGCTCATCAGTTTGAAGTCTGCTAGCTTATTCATAACATGAGCTATTACTGATCCAAATATTGTACATTATCTTAAAGACATTCATATATCATGAGCTATTATGCCTTAAAGCTCCTACTCATCACTTTGTAGTCTGCTAACTTGTTTACAGTTGGTTTATTCGAACAGAGAATTACGTATCAATTTATAAAAAAAAATGATGATTTCTTATTGACAATTAATTGCGAACTAGCACCGTATTTTGCCACAGTTCGAACAGCAGAAATAAAAAACAAAATGAAGGATGAGAGATGATCACATCTGATCACTGTAGGATATTAATTTGTACGAAAATGTCTTTCTGCATCTCCTTTCATTGTCTCAGTACGTCTCTCTTTACTTCGTCTAATAGATTGCTTATAAAATATATTTTTCGTTGAATTGCAGGTTGTAGGGAACTTATGCTAATATTAAACCTATTAGCTGCATCTCGGAAAGAAGCCGTCCAATGACTAGTTAATCAGAGACATGTTAATATGTGCTGTTTTTCCATTAATTTTCCATTTCTCTTTAGTAACTACTAGGGCTGGGCGGTAGCATAAATAAGATATGGAGTATTAGTACCTTTGTGGTAACGATATTATTTAAAGTATCGAAAGTATCGAATTATTGGAAATAATTTTTTAATAATAAAATAAAGTATATAATAAGCACATTTTTTATGTATTTTCCTTCGTAGATTTTAATTTTGGAGTTAAAGTGGTGAAAATAATAAAGACAAAATAAAAGAAAAATAAATTCCGCACTTCAACTCTTATTAAGAACATATGGATTCAATATGTTCTTAATAATTTTCCTTGATTATTGTACTTATCGCGAAAAAAGAAATTTCGAAGAATATACGTAAAATTTCGTTATTAATTGTAACAGGAATTGAAATAATAAGGAATAACCACATATTGACTGTCATCTTCAAAGTATATTAGCTCTCTTGAAGTACTTTAGGACAGATCTTGATCTGATGTATATCGATCTTAAATATACTGTAATCTCAATTTCCTGTATACATAAAACAAGTTGCAATACTTCGACACTTTCGATATATCAATACGTTTCATACTTCGATACTTTTGATACTTCGATACCGATACTTTGCTGGTAACGAATATCGATACTGAGGTAGGTATCGATACCATCGACAAGTATCGACACTTTGCTCAACACTGATTGTAACAAGTATGATAATTCTGTTTCCTAGAACTATTTCGAAACATAAAGGCACTAAAAAATCACAACAATAACATTCGATTGATCAGGTATCAACATCTGGTTCCAGTCTAGTTGCTAATTTAGAAATACCGATTCTGACACTAAACATTGAGATACGCAGCTAAAATTACAGCACTCACGTGGGTCACGATTATTATATAACACGGTATATTCGGTTTTTTTTTTTTCGTAATACAGATATTTGTGGTAAAGTGTTATTTTTATAAAGAAAATTTTAATCTTCTAAGCAAAGCTGAGAAAGAAATTGCGTGTATGGATACTTTAAAGTATACCCAGATTCAAAAATTAATCATTTTTCACTATGTAATAAGTAAATACATAACATTATTCTTATTTTGTTTTTCAAAACTTGATACTACTTCCAAAAGACTTGACACTGTCCTTGGAAGACTTGAAATGGTTCCAAAAGACTTGATACTACTTGTAAAACAATTTATAAAAACTTGATACTGTTGATAAACCAATTGAGTATACTTCAAAAATATTAAATACTATTCAATAAAATGCACAATCTTTACGTAAGTAGTCCATCATAAACTGTTAATTAAAGGCTAAATACTGCGGACAGAAGACGTTTTTATTGTGGAAGGCAAGGAAGTGTTAATAAAATTTAATTTTGTTTCCAAAGATACCAAATCCTGTTGGCAAAATACGATGTTCGTCATATCAAAAGTCTAAACTGACAATTAAAGACTAGATACTGTTTGTAAAACACTTTCTTCCCAAATTAGTCCCAGCATATGTTGCAAACGTTTTATCAGATGTTTCTTTTAGAGAATCCAAGCCAACCCAACTCATCCCATACGTATTTTCAAAATCCCTGGTGATTATTTTTATAGGTTTTTTTTTTATTTTTAAAATAAGCTTGGTTACCTTCCAAACGGTCTTTGCCTTTGTACAGATTTAAAATTTTATAAATTCCTCGAAATACTCATCTTGGGTTGGGTAGGGTACATACCCTAGGAATTTTCAATGGAAAATAAATACCCAGGTATTTAACAACACTGATTATAGTATATTTATATGTTAGTTAAGCAAATATTTATAAAATACAACATCAATACACCATTAGTTGAACGAATGTTAAATTTTGCATCTTTGAATAATTTATCAAGAAGATATGCTATCTGAGAATCCTTTTGAGCTGTTGGGTTTTTTAAAAAATATAACAATTTTTTTGGAATCCTTAATTCACCAAGCATGGATTAGTATTTCAAAATCTATCCATTATTGATGTTATTTTTAAATGGTTTAAATCTTTACAATGGTTTACCTGTGCGTCTGAAAACGCGCGGTTAATATAAAACGTTACCTTTTTAACAAAATACCGAAAATTCTTCTATCATTTCCCTATCTAGAGAAGGTATTTCAGCATGTAAAGTAGATGTAGAAGGTTCTGCTGATGTATTTATTGAAATTGTCATGTGTACCCTCTTCATATGTCTGTTTAAATTGTCCAACGATCCGTTGGAGTAGACAAAAGTGTTTTACAATAATTGCATTTAGCTTTTTGTTTCCACATTTCTTCAAAATGGATCCATATATCGCTTCTTTTTGTTGATATTTCAGAATAATGATGTAAAAAGTAATAATTTGAACAATTTACCCACTCACGATGTCATACTACGTCATAGCGTAAGGTCGAAAATGAGAATTTACACACTACTATATTAAACAGGGGAAGTACCAGCCTATTAGCTAGGTAGTATCTAGCTAATTTACAATATGGCTACAGACCATCAGAGTTCGCGGCATTCCGTGCGTACAGCTACACTAACCTACAGTTCGTAGAGTTCCCGTGAAGGCACGCCATTCATTTAGTTCACGATGAACTTAAACTTAATTAACCAATGAACTAGTTTCTTCGGTTCCCCATACGGAATAGTTCATTTGAACTAGGTCGTTCACGATCTACACACCTCTACTGTATACTGCTTGGATAAGATTATAACTGTTTTCTTTGTAGCAATATATCGATGTTACACTGATGTGATATATCGATACTTTCACCCATCCCTAGCAATGGTGCAATGTCTAGTTTTTAATTGGCAGTTTTTGAATTTCTGGTATGAAGATTTTTTATTTTGCCAAGAGTGTATATTTAAGAAGCAAAATCTAATTTCATTAATAGTTACTTGTCTTTTGCAATAAAAATGTCTTGTCAGCAGTATTAACAGTTTTTGAACTACTTAAATCAATAGTTTGCATTTTGTTCAATAGTATTTAATATTTTCGAAGCAAACTCAAACAGTATCTTGTTTTTTACGAAGAAAATATTTTCTGCCAGTAATTTTAAAAGTAGTATCAAGTCGTCTGGAAGGATTTCAAATCTTCTAGAAGCAGCATTAAGTCTTCTGAAGCATTACAAGTATTCTGGAAACATTTCAAGGATTTTCGAAGCAATATCACGTATTCCAGAAGCAGTATTAAGTCTTCTAAAGGCAGTATTCAGTCGTTTGGAAGCAGTTCAAATCTGCTGAAACCATTGCAAGTCTTCTATAAACATTTGTAGTCTTTT
This sequence comes from Onthophagus sagittarius, assembly GCA_036711965.1. Classification (NCBI taxonomy): domain Eukaryota; kingdom Metazoa; phylum Arthropoda; class Insecta; order Coleoptera; family Scarabaeidae; genus Onthophagus; species Onthophagus sagittarius. The sequence goes on along the minus strand of JASERS010000010.1, from coordinate 13,923,965 downwards.
GGCAGCAATATCAAGTGTTTTAGAAACAATATCAAGTATTCTAGAAGCAGGATTAAGTATTTCAGAGACATTATCAAGTCTTCTGGAAGCAATATCAAATGTTCTAGAGCAGTATCGAGTCTTCCAGTGGCAGTATCAAGCCTTCCAAAAGTATTTTAGGTCTTTTGGTAGCAACAATAAGTCTTCTCGACGCAGTAACAAATCTTCAGGAAGCATTCCAAATCTTCCAGGGGCAATATCAAGTCTTTTGGAACACCCAACGAACGGCGATTATGCGTATAAGTGCTCTATATGCATTATAAATTTTGTTTGAATGATTATTTTGTAATTTTCTTCTGGATATTTCATTTCGATATACTTCATTACACTGTCTTAATTGCCCCTGATTAAGATTTGCTTCTCAAAAAAAAATCACCATTCATCTTTAAATGATTTTAATAATTTTAGTAATGATTTTTTAATTTTATAATGGGATTCCCCAAACAATATTGATTTCTAACATAAACCGTTAGTTTTTGTTTTAACAAAAGAAAAAACAGTTTAAAACCATAAATACATGTATTTTATTTTAAACGAAAAAAGACACGTTTTTTCCAACCCTGAGTTCTATGTTTGGTATTTTTTCGATTTCCAAAACTTTTTCGATGTTTTTTTTGTAAATTTCAATCCATATTTTTTTTATGCATAGATTTGCTAATCTACACGTTTGGTTCATTGATTATATTTTTCATTGTATCTATATAACAATATATTATATCTTATCTATGAACAAGATGAACTTTCAATCGGTAATGGTTCAGCTGCATTATTGAAAAAAAGAACGCGATAAAAGAAGCTCGCTCGAATCTTGTTCAATTCTCGTAGAAAGTTTACCAAGACAATGATAAATGAGGCTTGTTAACAGTACTTAACTAAAACCAAAGTTACAATTCGTGATGAGTCATGTTTTTATGTTCAAAAACGTTGATCATAAACTTATTATCTCGACATTTTTGCATTTTATGTCTTAGCATCTTGACATTTAGCTGTTTTTGTGTAACATTTTAACGTTTTATTAAGTTTTTTAACGTTTTATTTAGTTTTTTATTTAGTAAATAAGAATTAAATTGTATTATTTTATGTCGGTGGGTAATTGAAAGGAATTCCTTTTTTTAGAATGAAAATAATTCGATTGGAAAATTAGCATGGAATAGAATCCAATTCGGCCGATGGTTGCGGACAGTAAATCAAGCCGCAGACGGTTTTCCCGGCCGATTTTCTAACACGGGGAACGTTCGTTTCCCGGAGAAAATCGCATTACCGCAAACGGTCCGGGATGAAAATTGCGACGACGCAAAATCGAATCATAAATTTGCGTCCGGGACACTTCCGGCCCGAAACCACAGTTCACACGAGAATAATCCATAAAAATAATTCAATAAAAAAAAAGAAAATTATTTTTTTAGCCGTGACAATTATCTTTTAAAATTTTTTTTAATTTTCCGCTCCTATATTTCATCTTAAATAATTTCTCTCGCTTCGTTTTCATTATTTTTCCAGCACCGCCCTTTAAGCTCTCCAGATATTGCTGTATTAGTATCTCTTACTCTCTTTTTATTATTATTACTTTTTTTTCATCTCTCGCGGACAAAGCCGTTTGTAAATCCGAACCACACCGTGATAGATACGGTTCGTAACAATACCTCGTTTTTGTTTTATCACCCCAATCGTTTTTTAGGTCAGTTTTTTCACAAATCGTCTCCCTTTGTTATTCCAGTTTTATGCTCGTTTGCAATTTGTGTTTCTTTTTTGTTGTGGAAATGAATAATGAACTCGAATAAAAAATAAAATCATCGGTTTAGAGATGAGTTGAATCGCCGATTATGTCAATAAATTTCCGGTTTATTTAAAAAAATAATTAACCTAAATCGGTTAAATGATAAGGAAATAATAAAAATTTACTCCAATTCCTTTTCGTCTTATTAAGTCGAGATTTAGAGGGAAAATTTTCAACCACATCAGCTTTTTTAAATTGGGCGGGTAATTTTATTTGAAAGAGGAGATCAATTTCTAAACTCATTTAGTACACTTTTCCTTTAAACTTTTCCCCCCTCTTTGTTTAGATAATTAGGTTTACTCCCTTTAAAAAGTTTCGTTATGAAAGGGCAAAAAAGCTTTTATGGCCAATTAAATTACTCTCGAACACTTTTTGAAGTTTTAACACCCCTTTAGCTCCGCCACAAATTAAAAACTAACCCTCCAACAATTCTTCTTTTTTTAATTTCAAGTCATAATTTAATTATAAATTAAACGTATGTAAAAATTAATTAACTTACATATTTGATGCCTTCCAGGTTTCGCAGAAAACTCAATGACGTATAAAGGAACACCACGAACAGACGGCTCGCTTAAAGTATAAATTCTTGTGACGTTGGGACATCTTCTATGGACGTTTTCGAGGGTTTCGATCAATTCCTCATTGGTGTGATGTTTAAATTGGAATTGCGATGATGTCGCGATGAGCGAGAATATGACCAAAATATTGGAAACGCTGGTGGTTGTTAAGAACATGGCTGTCGCGCCTAAAATGAGCCCGATACTCGTGGAAAACTTGCCAATATCGTTCGCGCCGCGCCGCCGCTGGAAAACGAACGTCTGTGAATGAAAATTACGCCGTTGCGCAAGCGCTTCGACGTCATTCGAACTTGCGAAAAGCTTATGGATTTTCAGTGTGAGACGTGGGCGTAATTTTTTTGATTGACTTGATAAGTATATGAGTGGGTTTTTTTATTCTTGAGAGAAGGTAATTCAAACGAATTGATTAATCAATTTTTATTAACGTCATTTTGACAAACACTAAGTTATTCGATTAAATTCCTGGCCATAAATGCGATTTTTTGAGCCCTTTGTATTATATCTGGGCAAGGTTTCTTTCTGACCATGCGACAATCTTGATAGAATCCTTCGCATTTTGGAAATCCAGTTGTTCCGTCAGTGAAAGTTGTTAAACCTGAAAAAAATAAAATTTTAATTGAAAATAGATGATGCGTCAATTTGACGTTTATCTTCAATTAGATATTTAAGCTCGTTAAAAAAATTGAATAATTTTTGTACATCCCTCACATCTTCTTGATTAACTCCTTCTAAATGCATTTTTTAATGGCTGCCTTTGTTACAAAAAAATCTTCAGATGGCTAAACTCAAAGCCTTCCACTTCTAGATCTATTGTTAGTACTCTATTTTAGAAACTATTCAGTGTAGAGACCTTCTTTAAAAAAATGTCTTGTAGATCTGAGATAGATCTTATGATATAAAACTAGAATTAACACTAGATCTAGAGGTGAAAAATCATGGATTTGAGACCATTCAAAATATAACATAGCTACAGGCATCTTGGGGAAAAGATGTGTGAATGAAATTTTCTGAAGACCGTCTTTTTTTACACCCCAATTAAAACGTGAGGACTTCTTATTTACACCTGTCATCTATTATAATAGGAAAGAATGTAAAAACAGGTAGTTTGTTTTGATCCCCAATTAGACCGTGAAGGCCGCTTCCTTTTGTTCCCCTATTAAAGCGTGAAGAATCTTTGTTTACACCTGTCAATCATCTATTGTTATACAAAAGAATGTCAAGACAGGTAGTTTGTTTTGGTCCCCAATTAGACCGTGAAGGCCGCTTCCTTTTGTTCCCCTATTAAAGCGTGAAGAATCTTTGTTTACACCTGTCAATCATCTATTGTTATACAAAAGAATGTCAAGACAGGTAGTTTGTTTTGGTCCCCAATTAGACCGTGAAGGCCGCCTTCCTTTGTACTCCAATTAAAGCGTGAAGAGTTTTTGTTTACAGCTGTCAATCATCATATATAATGCGGCTTTTTTCGCGATTTTTTTCTTTTAGCGCAAATTTTCAGGTTATCAAGGTAAAAGCAAAAATATTACCAATATAGGTCTTGATATATATAGCTTATCTATTTATATCTCTTTAATTTTTGGAGACAGCTGGAGATGAGAGAATACTTCTCATCGATGACGTGTCTCTATGTTGATTGTTGACCTATCGTGTTGTTGACGTGTCTCTATGTTGACCTCATCGAAAAACTGATTAAGTAGAGAGGAAAATATCGGAGTGAAATGGTTGGGTGAAAGAGAAATGTCTTCTAGATCTAGAGTTGAATATAAAGATATAAAGCTCTTTCCGTCCTCAAATGGGGACGGCCGTCGTTAATCTTTTGTAAGCATTATTTAATGCTCTACAAGCAGTATTTAATCTTCCCAAAGTAGTTTCTGCTTTTTGCCAACGCTATGTAGTTTGTTAGTGGTATCTAGTCTGCTGCTAATAGCATGTAGTTTCTGCAAGAATGCCTAGTATTCTAGAAGCAGAGTCTAATCTTCCAAAACCTTATCTACTCTTCGCTAATAATCTTTAATCTCTTGCAAATAGTATCTAGTTTTCAAAATGTAGCATCTAGTCCTCCAAACGCAACTTTTAGTCTTTTACCACCAATATATAGTAATCAGCAAACAGCATGTAATCGTCTGGAAAATAGTATTTAGTCTTTTGCAAGTAGTGGTTAGTCTTCCAAAGCAATATTTAGTCTTCCAGAAGCAATATGGAGTCTTGCAGAAGCAATATTTAGTCTTTTAGAAGCGGTATTTAGACTTCCAGAAACAATATCATAAGAGTAACATAATTCCTTATAACTAGTATATAGTCATCTCCAACAATATCTAATTTTCTACAGTATTTAGGCAGTATTTAGTTCTCTAAGTGCAGTATCTAATCCTCCAAACACAACATTCAGTTTTTTATCATCAATATACAGTCTATCAGCAGTAGTATCTAGTCTTCAACAAACAGCATTCAGTCTTCTGGAAGATACTGTTTAATCTTCTACAAGTAGTGTTAAATCTTCCAGAAGCAATATCTAGTCCTTTTGCTATAATTGTCAAACTATCCACCAGTAATGCAGTCTTCTCTAATAATCTCTAATCTTCAGCAAGAAGTATTTAGTTCTCGAAATACAGTATCTAGTCCTCCAAATGCAGCATTTAGTCTTTTGCCACCAATATATAGTCTATCAACAGTATTTGGACTTTTATAAACTAAATGTAGTCTTCTGGTAGGCAGTCTTTAATCTGTTGCAAGCAATATTTAGTGTTGTGCAAACAATATTTAGTGTTTTTCAAGCAATATTTAACGTTTTGCAAGTTTAATTTAGACTTCTACAAGCAGAGTTCAGTTTTCCAGGAGCAATATCTTGCCTTCCAGAGAAGTATCTACTTTCCTGCTAACAGTGTGTACTCTATCAGCAATATCTAGTTTTTAGCAAACAACATATAAGCTTCTGCAAGCAATATCTAGTCTTCCCAAGGTAGTATATCTTTTTTTCTATCTATTTGTAATCTGCAAACGACAACTAATCTACCAGGAGCACTATCTTGCTTTCTACAAGCAGAAACCGACAGTAGTTCCAGTTTTACTTCAAATCAAATATGTAGGTTTTGTTGGTCGCTATAAATGATAGTATCCAGAATTTAATGCAGGTTACCTACTTCAATCAGGAGTGAATGGGCCATGAGCTCGTCTAAAAAATGTATTATTTTTATAGATCCCAACATTTTCTTGATTAACTACTTTTTTAATTACTTGATTACCTGATTAATGAGATAGGAAGAAATCCACCTTCCTGTTGTTTAGCTTTCGTTCTATAGTGACATGTACACTGTCACACTCCAATTGTGTGTGATCTTTCACCAACAATTTTTGTTCAATGGTAATATTTAATTCGTGTGCCAAATGCAAAAATGCATTGGCCATGACACTATTTCGATTCTTCGATTCTTTCGATTCATTGCAGTTTGATTTGATTCCTTGCTCTGTTCGAGATAAACTTTATAGATTGATATCTAGAACAGATATCTAATCTGTTATACCTGCCAAAGATTGTTCTGATTTTTTGTGTCTTTTCGACAATAATGGGATGGTAGTTTATTTAGATTTTCTAAAAATGTTTTCATGGATACGTTTGCAACACTCTTTGACAAAACTCCTGTTTTGGTGTCGGTTTTGGATCGTCTATTTCCATTCATGTCTTCCTGACTGTTGTTCACCTAATTTGCCACTTGCCATTCTTTTAGATCAAAAGTAGACAAGAACATCTTCTTACAAATTGGCTTGCTCACATTATTTATTTTGATAGAATATTTGAACGTATTCTACGTGATGTTGGTTCTTGTGAATTTTTTCTTTGTTTAGGTTCATCCTTGGGAACTAGATTGCAAACCAAAATTTTTTTTCATCCCACGTTAGTTTATTCCAGAAGTAGGTGAACAGTTCTTTCCGATCCTCTTCAGTTATTTCGTTACACATCCTTTTTTTTGACTTTAGGCAAAAACTTTTCTTGTGCAATCATGAAAAAATTTTGTCTGATTAGCTGGTCGTCTATATCCTAAATATTGTTGGCCCTTCATTATTAATTTTTTATTGACATCCTTAATATTTACCTCTATTTTACACTTTCTTCTCCCTGACTCAGACTCATCACAGCCCATGGTTTCATTATTATTTATTTCATGGTTATTCTCATCGTTAGATAGTTCAGTTTCAGCCTCATTTTCATTACTTCCAAAAATATCATTGATTTCGTCGGAGTGACAATCAGGTAAAGATACTGAATGTTGATCAATGATAGTAACATTATTATTATTGTCTTTCTAGCAGTAAGTTGGTCAAAGATAAAGTAGACTGAAATCCATCAGATCACTTGCAGATAAATTATGACAAGTTATTGCACCAACTGCTTCGATTTCATTTGAAAACGCAGGATCTTAATATTCTATAAAGCTATTGTTAATGATGTTTGTCACAGCAGAAAGATTAGTAATATCGCCTTCAATATTTTCTTTGTCTTGTATTGCGTTAATAACAGAAACGTTTTAAAACGAGTTTAAAAATGCATAATAAATTCACTGCTTAATATTTAAAAGCAGTTAATTAAAAGCAGTTATTTATGTTCTGTTCAATCATCGGATAATATAACATAAAAAATAAAACTCTAAAACTCCATTGTGCTTTTGAAGATTTTGAGATACGAGTTATTGTTTTGGCGTCTATAATATCTAATCTATAATATTCTACCAAAGGGAGGAGATAATTATACAATTGTAAAAGTAAAAAGCGTTCTTTTCATACAATCTTTTACAAAATTTTATCATCGCTTTATTATTATTTGCTTCACTGAATTTAACAGTAAAATTGGTTGAGATTTAAACTGTATATTAGATTTTTTATATACTATATTAAATTTTTTACCTAATCCCCATATTTTTCCTCCACGAAATTCTCCTTCGTGCTTCATTCCATCTGACCTCCAAAAGATCCCAAAACCATGAAACCAACCTTCAAGAAATTCACCTTCGTACCTGACACGACAAAGATCGTTTAAGATTCTTTTAAAATCAAACAAAAAATTTTAAAATACACTAATAAATCGTGATTTACGATTATTTTGTAAATAACTAAATATTTTTCGATTTTCCGATCATGTTTCTACCATAAAAAGAGGTGTAATAATTGCGTTATTGTTTCTATATGGGTAATAAAGTCTACGTGGAAATTGGGGGGATATTTTTCGGTCCGTTTTGACCTTACTTGGCTCCGTCGGGGAAAGTTAACACCCCGAGACCGTTAAATAACCCATCCTGAAAGTAACCGTCGTATCGGGAATTATCCTGAAACTGTAAATGGCCCAATCCTTCCCTTAAACCGCCTTTGCTCCAATTTCCAACGTAAACCGTGCCGTTATCGTAACGATATCCCCCAGTTTTAGCAATTTTCGCTTACGAAAGGGAAAGAAAATGACTTCGATTAGAACAAATCGGCACTTTTCCGTGTTATTTTTTTTTAAGATCAAAATTGCAAACTTACTGTTCTCTACTTCCATCTTCTTTTCGAGTAGACAACTGATAAATTGAGTATGGCTTGGGTTTCGTGTTTGCTTTGGGGTGGAGTTAATTAAATTTGGACTTAATTGGATTCGTTTATGTAAGTCTTCTTGAGGTCGGTGGCTTTTCTAACAAACGACGAATTGCTTCGTTAGGTAATTAGATAGTTTGTTAACTAACGAAGGTGGTGTTAAATTGAATTCGAGAATTAATGAAAAAATTCTATTTTATAGAGAATTTGTACCTGCTTCAATTTTAATTATAATTATATGAATTATAATTAAAAATAAATTTATATAAATTATAATTAATAAAATTTGTATAACGAAGGTGGTGTTAAATTGAATTTAAGAATTAAAGAAAAAATTCAAAATTTTAGAGAGAAAACAAATTTTATTTTGTCCAATCAAGTTCTGGTTAGCTACCGGTAGCTTTAGTCTTCTCTGTTCATCAATAGTTTTTAAAGGAATAGTGGACGATCAAATTTAGGGTAGTTTTATGAGATAGTGATTGTAGGCGTAAGTTAATGGGAGGGATATTTGTGAGGTTATAAAGCAGATCATTGCTGGGGCTGAAAAGAGATTGATTCCGGGGATTCCTTATTCTTGTTATGGACCTCAGTGCCGATCTTTCTGCGACTTCTAAGTGGTATCTTGAAGTTTTAGGCGCATCGTTGTTAACATGGATTTGTAAATATGTGAGGTACATTTTGTGGAAATTCCGCGACCTCTACATGACACGGAAAATGAAATGCTTTGCACGGGTTTTCACTTTCATCTTTACTTTGATGGCGTGGGCAGAAAATTTTAGTGTTCTGTCGAGTGTAATACCTAGGTATTTGCAGGTTGTTGAGGCTGAGAGGGGGGTTGATTACACTGTGATCGTAGGAGAAGCGGCGTGAACTGGTAAAAAAGGGATAAAAAATTGATATTTTAAAGACTTGATTTGAAAACGTCATTTTCGGTACCAGCTTTCTGTTTCATCGATAAGCACTTGTAGCTTTCGGACCGAAGAAACGTCCCTGTCGTGAGCAACAAATGTTGTGTCATCTGCATAGAGTATATTTATTCACATCAAAAACGTTTGGATTGTTGTCGTAGATATCGTGGCAGAAGACGTTATATAAAGAAGGAGAGATGAGAGATCCCTGCGGGAAGCCTTGTTGCATGATGAAACTGCGGGAGTGATGGTTTTTCATCTTCACAAAGCAAGAGCGATTTGAAAGGAATTGTCTTATCAAGTTTAGGAGGTAATATGGAACATTTAACTTATCCAGTTTTAACAGTAGGTCCTTGTGCCAGACGGAGTCGAAAGTCTTTTGGACATCCATAAACACAGCCGCGGATTTACATTTTTTGTAGCTCGCCGCTTGAAAATTGGAAATCAATACCATAATCTCTAGAATGTTCTTAGAGACAACAGCCAGGAGCTTGTTCCTAAGATGTATTTCGAAAAGCTTCCCTAACACTGGCAGCAGTGAAATGGGGCGGTAGTTTGATCGGTCGGAATGTGAGGACTCCTTTTTGGGAACGCAGATTATTACAGAAGTCCACCAGTCTCGTGGAAAATGTTGACTCATGAGGCAGAAGTTAATTATTTCCCTGATGTAGGCATGAATATCAAAGTCCAAGCTTCTTAACATTTTCCTTGAGATGTTGTCATAATCAAGAGTCGTGTTCTTTCCTTGGCTTAGAAGAGTGAAATACTCGTCATTCAACATAATAGCATCCTCAGGAGTTGCAGAGGAGGTTATGAAAGCAACTTGGTACCAGTTGTCCACTATGCTTTTTCCCGGGAGCAGAATGAAGAACTCTCAGTAAACGAAAATATTCCTTCCAGGTAGTCTGCATGGATGTTAACAATCTCTTCAAGATTCTAATGTATAGTTCCATTAGTGGGATCGATGAGTTCTTTTGTTTCAAAGAGCCTTTGGTATCTAGACAGTTTACGAACTTCCTGCCAATAATTTTTCCCCTTCCATATATTTCTCCGTTTTATATTGCAGTACTAGTTTTTGTATGTGTTTATTGAGCTCGTTAAACTTTTTTTTCAAATCTGGAATCTCGAGTGTTCTAAAGTGGTGGTAGAGCCGTCTCTTCTGTTTGATTAAGCGGATGATTAATGGGGGTAACGGAAAGTTGTAGTATATGCAAATTCTAGATGGGCTCGCTTCATCTACCGATTTCTTCGGGTTTTCATTAAACTTTATTATCAGTTGCAAAAATGTTGCAAAGTTTGTAGTTTGTAGTTATAAATGGAGCCGGTTTAGGTAACAGACGGTTCTTACACTTAAGTGACCAGGCACCGTGACCTTCTAGGCCACAGGATTTGCACTTCTCAGGCAATAGCGAGCTGCATTTTGTTGTAGAGTGTGGGCCCAGACATTTTGTGCACTACACTGTAGCAATGCATTTGTCGGAGGTGTGGGAAGACTCAAAGCATTTACTACACGGTACCGGAATAGGTGGCGGAGGACGGCTTTCATACACTGGAAAATGGCTGTTTCAGTAAAATAATCCCGCTTGATTATTTCGGATTGATTCTAATCTTAAATGTGAGTTTATTTGTGGCTTTTGAGATGATTCTTTTGCAGAATCTGTGGGCAATTTTTTGAGACTTAAGTAAATCGCTGATTTCTGTGATGACAGCCGAATATGATGCAGCAGATATTTTTCTTGTAGTTGTTGTATTTTGTAGTTTCAGTGTGGGTGCGTTTTTTCGGTCGGCCGCGTTTTTTATTGGGGAAGCTAAACTCACCCTCCTCCTCGGATTCAGAGGCTGAAGCCTTTGAACCTTGCGATTGCATGGTTATACACAGTCTACAAAACTGAATATTTAGTTTGTTCACTAAAAATGAGATTAATAAACTCATACAAATGTCACGAGAAGACTTTATTTATACAGCTTTTGCACCTGTTTCAATTTTAATTATAATTATATAAATTGGAGGATCTAATCTGGAGGATGAGTCATCGACCAGTGATAAATGTGGTGGTCTTGGTGATAAATGATTCGGTTGACAAAGGATTTTGTGAAGCCATTATTACAGAAGATATCTGTTAGGATCTTTAGGTTCTTATCTCGAAAATCTTCATCAGCCAGACGTACGACTCTATCCTTTATAGCCCTAAAAGTGTTGATTTTCATCTAGGTTGGATGGCACGAATAGAAATTATTGAAGCGACCTGAAAAGGTCGGTTTCCTATACCAATCTAACAGGACTCGTTGGTCAGGCTTCCTGATGACTGAGTGAGTGGGTGTCAAGAAAGGGTACACAGTTGTTGGTCTTGGTTTCTATGGCAAACTGTTTACGATGTTAAGAGAATTGAATTCCCTTTGAACAAGAAGGAGCTTGTCGTAAGGGACAGCACAAGTGCTGTCGTCAATATATTTATATATTTAAAGGAGGTCGAAAGGCAATCTGGTGATGCACACGTCAAGAGTCCAATCCATGACTATAGTGGCCAAATTGGGCTGAATGGACTGCCCATGGGAGTACCAAACTTCTGTTTATAATGAACATCTCTAAACGAGAATGTTGAGGAATCGAACAGAAATTTCGAGAGAAGACAGCCTTTCAACCACTAATTCCAAAGGAATGTTAAAAAGAGATACGACATTCAGGGAAACCAAGACGAAATCCTGTGGAAGGACGAAACCCCTCATCTCATCAGCGAATGAGAAGGGATCAGAGATATTGTACCTACTTCTGTTTGCTAGGACAGACGATAAAATTGTGGTCAGGTAGCGCGACAACCTGTATGTGGGTGAGCCAAAAAAGGAAATGATTGGTCTCAGTGGAGAGCCTACTTTGTGGATCTTTGGCAACCCATAGAATTTGGGTGAGACACCATTATGGCAGACCAAGGTTCTATAAACCTGCCTAGGAATATAGTCACCCTCAAGTAAGTCTTTGCACAATTTATTGTTTTCTCTGTATGGACAGAGTCGGGTCAGATTTAAGGACCTGATATGTGTCTGCATCAGACAACAGAGAAAGGGAGTTTTCGACATATTGAGATTTGTTTAGGATTATTGTGACTTGCCCTTTGTCGGCAGGGACCACTAAAAGAGGGTCAGGTCTCGGTTCTTTTAGGAACCGGATAGTTTCTGGTTTGAGATGGGAAATTACAGAATGGTTAAAAAAATTGTTAAAGGTCTCTTGTTTGTAGCAAACCCTGAAGAAGATAAGAATAAATCATCGATAGCTTGGTTTTGATTAAAGGAGGTTTTTTAATTCTTCCCCTTCGTTGGTTAATTTCCCAACAAACTTTTACTTAAGAATTAATAAAATTTGTATAATGAAGGTGGTGTTAAATTGAATCCAAGCATTAAAGAAAAAATTCAAAATTTTGTTTTATACAGTTTTTACACCTGTTTCAATTTTAATTATAATTATATAAATTATAATTAAAAATAAATTTATATAAATTATAATTAATTAATTAAGTATAATTAATAAATATCAATTTATTTAACAACATAATTATTTAATTAAAAAAAATTAATAATAGTTTCATTATCGACCAACTTCACACCAAAACACACCGACATCTTAATTATTTTTTATAGCGTCAAAAAAAAGGTATAAAACAATTTGTAAGACAAAGATGGAATGTGTATTATCAACGTGTAAGAAAAGAACAAAGATAATGTAACCTTGGTTGATCCATTGACCTAAAAACGTCTATGGTTTTTGCATCCTCTCCCGTGCAAATGTATCCAAAAACGGGTTTAAATAGAAAATGGTCTCGACCAGGGGTGTAAAATTGAAATTTTTAGAAGGCGAACGCGTTTTGTGTTACGAACCCGACCCCACTAAGGCGAAGGTACTTTACGATTCAAAGGTAAGCGCAATCTAACCTCACTTAAAAACCTGCCACTTTCAAAGCTTAAGTTAATTCGAGCCAATTTTTTGTTGATTCTCAGGTTTTAGAGATTTTCGTTAATAAAGATCATCGAGGACGCAAAGTCACGGAGTTTTTAATCCATTTCCAGGTAAATTCAAAAATAAGATTAATTTTGCGTTTTGAGGTTATGTTGTTTTGTCATTTTAGGGTTGGAATTCTTCTTGGGATAGGTGCGTTGGGGAAGAATTTGTGTTAAAAGATACCCCAGAAAATCGCCAATTACAGAAAGATTTAGCGGAAAAATCGCAATTACATTTGTAAGTCTTTTTTTAATCAAATTAAATTTAAAATAAACATTTTTTAGAGGGGCTTATTTGTACCGAAAAGAACGCAAAAAGCGCAAAATTAGCGATAAAGCAAACGCCTCCTCTGAAGATGGCAGCTGCGGGAGTCCTGCTGTGATGGAGGAGGAAGAAGGAAGGCACACCTCCAGTTCGGAGGAATCCTCCTCCGGTGATGATGAAGGTGTTGTGTTAGATTTGCACCAAGAACTTAAAACGCGCCTCGAACACGATTATTACCTTTTACACACCCGAAATAAAGTAAATTTACTCCATTTTTATTATAAATGATTTTAAATGAAGACATTTTTAGCTCCAAAGACTCCCCGCCACCCCAAACGTAGTCACAATTTTAGAATCTTATTGGAAACAATACGTTACAAGCCAATTTAATTGTTTAAACGAAAAAACCACCAAATATCGCGCTTACACTCATCAGACCAAAATTACAGTCGAAGAAGTTCAAAGAAAGTAAATTAAATCAATTAATAATTAATTTTTTATTTCACAAATTAATTTTAGCTTAAATTTATGCCGCGAAGTTCTCGATGGAATCAGAATTTACTTCGATTTTACCCTCCATGATTTATTATTGTATAGATGTGAAAAAGACATGGTTCAAACATCCCAAGCTAAATTTATGCCTTTAAAAATGTCAATGAAAGATGAAAATCAGTAAATTTTTTCTTTTTATTATTAATTTTTGAATACAATTATTATTTTTTAGTTCAAAAACTGATTTAAACGATCACGAAGAAACGAATTCCCCCAGAAACGAAGATGAAGAACTTTTTTCAAACGATAATATGTCTTTTAGGATGAGGACGAGGCGAAATTTGCGATCGAATCGATCTGGGGATGCTACAAATGGTAATGGAGAGAGTTCTTCTTCAAAAGAACCTTCGCTTAAGTATTATTAATAATAAATTTAGTTTTAAGTTAATTACTATTTTATTTAATTTATTTTTTAGTAATAACAACAATAATATGAGTGGGGAAATGACGAAAATTCCGGTTTGGAAGGCTTTACCCGAACATGTTTATAGTCAATGTCCTCCTCCTCCTTCATTGGTGTTTGGGGTGGTTCATTTAACAAGATTATTTGGTGCGTTATTTTTAATTATGTAAAAAAAATAATATTTTTGAATTTATTTTAGTGAAATTACCCGATTTATTGAATAGTACTTGTATGTCGGATCAAAAAATGAAAGCGCTTGTTGGACGGTTTGAACATTTTTTAGAGTAAGTTGGCCGATTTAAGAAAATAACTTATTAATCCTCTGTTAATTTAGCTTCCTGATTGATCATAAGGAATGGTTTGAGAATACGGTTTATGTTGAGGTTAAAAAACAGGAAACTGAGCCAACTTAGTCATTCTATTTGGTTTAATTATAAAGATAGGATAGGTTATTTATTTTAATTATGATAGGGTTGAATTAAAGTTTCCATTTCGTTTATTATTATGATTCAAGACTGTTATTTTAGGGTTAGTTTTTTAAGGCGTAAATAGATCGGGTAGAATTAAATTTCGTTGTAATGGTTCTTTGAATTTTTCATCTTTTCCTTATTCATTCTTTTCTTTGTGATCCTTATCCAAGAAATTAATTTTTACTTATTTTTTTAGGTCTACAACTAAAAACATATTTTGATTTTGGTTTTAAATGAATTAAATATATTATTTTTAATTTTGTCCAGCCAGATTCCTATTTTTCGTAAGTCACTAACACCATCTAGTAGTGAAAATCGTTAAGTTGTAGTTTTGACGAAACTCGTTGGATTTATTCTTTACTAAAATTGTTGAATTTTATTTTTAAAGAAATTGTGATTGAAGTAAAAATCATCAAAATATGTTGTTGAAGATGTAAACTACTTGTTTAAGGTGAGTTTGTTTCTTGTAAAGAAATTTTACCTCCTTCGTAATTAATTCGTTACAAGCATAATTCATAACCTATTTTTTTTAACGCATCAATTTAAATTTTTAGGGATTCAAGGAATTCGGATAGTCGAAAAGATCTGTTCAAATAAGAAGTAAGTACTTCAAACTGATTTAATCGGTAATTAGATTTGTAAAGTTCTAATAATAATTTCTAAGCTAAGCAATTTTTCGCACCATCTAGCGGCTCTGATTCATATTAACCCTCTATTGCATAATTTATTTTATAGTTTGAAAAAATTTTTTTTTGCATTTTTTGTGATAAATGTGCATAGAAATAAGACACCTATGAGTTTTTTTTTTTCAAAATTTGTATTTGTAGAGAAAAAAAAATGTGTTCCCAAATGGGCACATTGTGGGCTCAAAGTACATTTTTTTTTACATGGTGTGAAATGACTTGAAGCAATTATTTACTTTATTTAAACACAAATGTATTCCACATTTTTCGCACATTGTTCTGGATTTACCCTTGCAGTTAGGTTTTTTGCATCTTTCTCGGTTTTCTGTCTGTAAAGGCCAATGTCCAGTATTATCCAATATTATGTTTCTTGTTGGACGTGCTTCCAAACATTTTCTTTTAGGTGTGAAAGGAATGGGCGAGTTGATGGGCGTATTGGCGCCACTAGTGTTAGGTCGGCCTCTCTTTTTTGCCTTTATTTTTCCCACTAGACATAGATCTTGTGCTAGTATTGTTTTGAATTCCAATAGAGAAACCTTCTCATTCTTGTTTAGTTGTTTATTGATTCTTCTTGAAAGTAACCATGAATTTACTACCACAACGTCAAGCATGTGGCAAAATATGCGCATGTACCATTTGCGGCTCTTCAATTTTATGGGATACAATCCTAATAGAGAATCCTGTAAATCTACCCCTCCCATGTGCATGTTGTAGATTGAAACAATGTCGGGACGATCAATTTCTTTCTTGCAGTTCTCCGACTTGAAAAAACGCTTTACTTTGGTAAGTGGAAATGTACCAGAGAATGTAGAAACTAATATAACTAATCGATTATCATACCACTGCACAACATGAACATCTACTCCAGCAACATTTGCAGTTTTCTCAATGTGTGAGCCTCGTCCCTTTTTTTTCATTTCTTTTTCACTAACCATTTTCAGGCCCTTCAGCCGATTAGATCTTATTGTTGCCACACTTTGTTTGCCTAATTTTCCCAGATAGGATAACAAATTTATACCAGAAAAATAATTGTCATAGTAAACCTTATGATTTTTGTCTCTCGGAATTGGTCTACATAAACGGACGATGATATTGCTGGCAGCTCCAAGATTTGGTTCCCCTGGCAATAGATTTTTGTCAGCTTTACTATTGCAAAGCTTAAAATTTGTACTGAAGCCACTTACTCCTGATAAGACATACATTTTGTAACCCCATTTGTGTGGCTTTTTGGGATTATATGTCTTTAAAGATGTTCTTCCCTTGAATGGAATAATTTGTTCATCACAGGATAAATTTTCCTCAAAAGGGATTTTTTGGCAGGATTTCTTTATTTGATTCAATACCGGCATAATTTTATGTGTGCTTCCAGTGGCTAAGGTATTATCTGAGAAATGCAAAAAACGTTTCAGCTCCTCAAATCTATTGAGAGGCATGATGTCTGCTATTTGTGGTGTTCTAGTATTGGCCGACCAGTACCTACGCGTTGAGTGCTGCCTTATCAAAGACATCCATATAACTATCCCCAAAAACTGCTCAATTTCTTTAGCATCAGTTCTCAAAGGCCTGTCAGGTCTTCTTTGTGTGCTGTACAAACATGTTTGCTCAACCACCATAGATATAAAATCATCAGACATAAAGAATTTGAATAGACTATATGCACTTTGTAATTCTAAAATATATTCTGGAAGATCGCATTCTCCAAAAAACTTATTACCCTGTGGATCTCTATTAGTTTTTGAAGATTTCCAAGTAACATTTTCAACATTTGAAATGAAAAATCTCGTATTTGGGGGAAGATCAAATAACTGCGTCAAAGGTACGTCGTCTGGGTCCTCGATATCCTGAGATTCAATCTCGTCATCATCTAAGTCGTGAGGAACCTGTACTTCCACTGCAGAGAAAAATATGCATATGAACATCAAGACCAAACTATTTTTACTGGCATAAAATTTACCTTCATCATTATCTGATAGCTCAGAATCCTCGCTATCTGAAGGAATATCTCGAATTGCATCAACTTGAACTTTTTTTCTTCCATAAAAAGCGCTTGGTCTATTTGTTGGAAAATCGCCCGGAAAATCCATTGTGGATCGTCTGTGTGTAGAAATAAGAAATAATTGCACACATTAACTTTTTGAGCATAATGTTCCCAAATGGGAACAAACAAGTTATGACCTGCTGCAAAAAAAAGGAACTAACGAAATATATCGAATTATGCATTATTCTACTCCTAACACTTGAAACTAAGTATAAAAAATACATACTTACCAGAAAATAACCCTAGAAACTAGATTTGATTTTCTAAAATCAATCAAAATGATCAAGTGGCCATTGATTCGACGCGAATTGTATATAAATGCAACACACCAATACAAACACCACCTCTCGGACAAAAAATTTACGAAAGGTAGAAAACTATACTAGATATTCATAATGTATCTATCAGTTTCGCCGCTTAATACAACATATGGCCACTTTATTGGCTTAGAATGTTGTGTTCCCGAAGGGAACATTATGCAATAGAGGGTTAAGTCGTTGTTTTGACATTCGAAATTTGTTGGCCGTATTCGTTACTAAAATTGTTGAATTTTATTTAAAAAAATCATGTGTTTAGGCTAAAAATGACCAAAACATGTTGTTGAAGATGTAATTTCTTTATTTAAGGTGAGTTTGTTTCCTACAAAGACAGTTTCCCCTGTTGTAATAGTATTGAGTCAAATTCATTGAGAACATAACTTTTCTTATCGCATCATTTCGAATTTTTAGGGATTCAAGAAATTTGCAACAATGATTGATTTGAATAAACAGTTAGTAATTTGAAATGATTTAGTAATTAATGACTTTTCTAAATTTCAAATAGTAATTTTTACTTAGTAATCTAGGGACTTTAGGTTTACGTGTTTATTCGCGCCATCTGCGACAATGATTCATTAAGTCGTAGTTTGACATTTGAATCTTGTTGGTTGTATTCTTTACTAAAATTGCTGAATTTTATTTTTTTAAAAATATGTAATAGGAACGTAAATTGTTCATTTAAGGTGAGTTTGTTAATATAATGATATCTTTATTGTTCACATAAGCACCTTACAAACACACAAATGCAAACAAAACAAAATGAGACGTGTAGTAACAAAACTCACTTTATCCATTTGAAGTAAATTTGAGAAAATCAAAATTTTAAGTTTTTAGCAATTATTTTAGGAAAATAAATATAACACCCAAATAAATATAGCTATTACGTTATGAAATATTATCAACAATAGGTTGATCTATAATTGGTTTTATCCAGTTTGAAAAAGAAACAGTAATTTTATTTGAATAAGGCAAGTTTTGCTGTGTTATGAATGAATAGCAAGTTTTGTTATACCACAATATTCAATCAACAGACGGTTTTCTTAAAAAAATGTATTTATTATTTATTTTTTTGAACAATTTTGAAAAATGAACACTAAATTGAAAATAGTAATAATCAAATATTTTAAATTCTTAACAGGTTATCAACGTTCGCAAAAACATGCTATGTCTTCTTCTTCTTCTTTTTGTTCTTTTAAAGGTGGTCTATCTAAATCAACTACTAAAGGTATAAAAAAACTCAAGTCTGGTCTTTCCATCTACCTATCACCAAAATGTTTTCTTAACACGTTGAATGCCACCATATATTCGACAAATGGGGTCCCACTGGCCAATAGTTTTTTATTTTAGAATCTTGTAATTATTGCTCTACAGATTCAGGAATTAACATAAATTATTATTATAATTTTTTTTTGATATTTATTTTAAACTTTTATTTTATGGTGACACGTTGGTCTCGCGCGGCCTACAATAGACGCGTACATCTCGAGTAGCCATGTGAGTCCAATGTGTCATCACGTAATTCCTGTCTGAACTTGTAAAATCTCTCATACACGTGTTTACGGCGATCGAGTATTACTTTTCGCAGTCTTTGTTTGGATGTTGTGAGTGTAATTGTGAATGTGAATATGTCATACGAAAAAGAACAAGCACGTTTCAAGAAGTTATGGAAAGAGTTGCTTTCTGATGAAGAAAGTGAGGCAAATATTTTTGACGGCGACGAAATATACTAACCGGTTACAGAAAGTTCTGAATCCGAGGACGATTGTCGGTCTAAATCTAAACGGTTCAAAAAAAATAATTGTACACCATCTTCGCAAAAACCAGAACCGTCTACCTCACAAAAAATTATAGAAAGCCCCAATTACATGGATGAAATAATAGAAGAAGTTATAAGAAACATGCGTTATGACGACTTGGGTGATGAAGAAAATAATAATGATATTGAAAAAGAAGTAAATAACTAGAGTAATGAGTTTGAGTGGGCTCATGCAACTGGGAAAAATCTAAAAAACTTACAGTTTATTGTCCCAAACTCTGGTTTTAGTATTGCTCTGTATGAACAATACGACAAACTGCCATATGATTTTTTCAAAGTTTTTGTGAATGACGACATCATAAGCTTAATCGTGAGTCAAAAAATCTTCTATTAAAATAACATAATAATAATATATATTGTGGGTAGAAGAAACAAACAGATACGCTGAACAGTGTAAACGAAGTAATATTCTACCAAACGCACGTATTCTGAAATGGACTCCCACAGACCCTACAGAAATAGAACATTTCATTGGTATTATTTTGTGGATGGGGTTGTGTTCTTTCCCAGAACTTTCTTCATACTGGTCAACGAAACGATTGTACAAAAATGCAATCCCAAGTGTAATGTCCAGAAATCGTTTTCAGTTACTTCTGAAAATGATACATTTTAGTAATAATGAGGAAATTAGTGATGATAAATTACACAAAATAACACCACTTGTGAACAAGCTTCGGACATCATTTCAGTGCCAAATGACACTCTCCGAGTACGTTTGTATAGATGAGACTCTTGTACCTTTTAGAGGAAGACTGAAATTTCGTCAATATATATCCAATAAGCGACATAAGTTCGGAATCAATATATATCAATAATATGATTTCCAAGTATACTGCGGCAAATCGAAGAATGGTCATGTGTCAGTGCCTACAAAAGTTGTAATGGATTTGTTGACAAATCTTTTAGACAGCGGACGTACTTTATGCACTGACAACTATTACACATCAGTGAGTTTAGCTAATGCACTATTACATAGAAAAACACATCTTATTGGAACATTACGATCTAATAGAAAATATAACCCCAAAAGGGTTGTAGATAAAAAGTTGAAAGTTGGAGAAGTAATAGCTGAAGAATGTAAGCAAGGAATAGTAGTTGAAAAATGGAGAGATAAAAGGGACGTATTAGTATTGAGCACTAGATATGGAAATGAAATGGTTACTTTAATCAAAAGAGGTAAAGAAATACAAAAGCCCAAAAATGTGGTTGAATACAATAAATATAAATCATATATTGATATATCTGATCAGTTAAAATCTTATAATACCTGCCTTCGCCGTAGTATGAAATGGTATAGGAAATTGGCGTTCGAGTTATTAACTGGAAGTGCAATAGTAAATGCCTACATTGCGTATAAAGAAATAACCAATAATAAAATATCAATAACTGCGTTCAAAGAAGAAGTTATAAGTGGTCTGTTGAAAACAGCGAGACAGGAAGAAATATCTGAAAACATGACCGAAATAGAGCATAAATTAGAAGATGTTGGTCGTTCTAAAAGACGTCGGTGTGTAATATGCTACAAGAAAATTTCAAACGAATCTGGAAGAGAACAAGCATCGAGGAAAACTCCCCAAACCACGTTGAAATGTAGTGCTTGCGATCAATATTTTTGTTTGAACTGTCTTTTTGAAGCACATACAGCTTCTAAAATTTAGTATAACACTAGATCTAGAACTAGAATCATTCGAGTTTAGCCGCACGTCTCTCAAGGCGGCTAAACTCAAATGCTTCTAATTCTAGATCTAGTGTTAGTTCTAATGGTAGTATTGGTTCCAGTTTAGTTGTTGCACGGCTAAACCACCCAAACCAACCTGAATATTTGAATTAGTGCTGTCCTAAGATATTCGACACACCAGGGTTGGGTTAGACAAACAAGTGTTTCATACAAAATCTATTGCCAAAGAAAAAAGGAGTGCACCTCAGAAGGGACATTCAGAAGTTGACGGACCCAGGGTTGTAGCTCTATGACAGTTCCACAACTGTACACAACACAATACAATCAAAAATATTACTATGTCAAACCTGGTCAAATCGGTCAAACTCATTCTGACTTCAAAAATAGTAAGAGATAATTTACTTATTTAAAGTGATTAATAATTGCCATTTTTATGACTCCATTTTTAAGCAAGACAATTTTCGTTTTATTAACACAGATTTCAGACTATAACTTGATTGATATTACAAACATTTTTTACACTTATTTTTTATATTAATTAGGACAATCATAATCGGACGCATAAACAATCTTCAATGAGTTAGTAAACCCAGCACCAGTTCTTGACCCTGTTATCAACACAACAGCATCTCCAGTTCTTACATAACCGGCTAATTTTCCATAAGTTAACCCATATTGTACTCTTCTCTCGATGTCTTTACACCAATCTTCGTCATATCTCTCTGAAAAAAATTTGTTATTAAAATGTATCAAATGGATGGATCAATTTTACTTATATATTGAATAGGAAAAACGCCCCTCCATAAATTTAAGAACCTAGCGACATGACCGTGTCTTGTAACAGTAATGATCGGGCATCTTGGTCGAAATCTCGATATAATTTTCGCCGACCTCCCCGTAACTGAAGTAACAACAATCCCCGCGGCGTTTACTTTCAACGAAGCTTCAACGGCGGCGATTGCAATTGCGTAAATCGGTTCAATCGGAGAAACGGTTTTTGTTAAATCGGCAAAATATTGTTTTTGATAAACCAACGGCTCGGCGTGTCGACAAATTATGTTTAATTTATCAACCGTTTCAACAGGATATGGCCCAATCGCCGTTTCTTTCGTCAAAGCAAACGCATCTACCCCATCAGCTATACAACTTGTGATATCGCTTAATTCAGCGTTGGTCGGTGTTGGTTGTTTAACCATCGATTGGAGCATATGGGGGGCGATTATGACGGGGAGGCCGTTTTTATTGCATTTTCCAACGATCATTTTTTGAACGAGGATCATTTTTTCGAATGGTATTTCTCGGCCTAACGCGCATCTTGATACTAAGACTCCATCGGAAGCGGGGAGAAGTTCGTCTATGTTGTAGATTCCGGCTAAGTTTTCGATTTTTGAGATGATCATAGTCGCTTTTCCGTTATCGCCTTAAATAAAGATTAAAATTGAATGATTTTATTGATTATTAATTAATTTTATTACCTAAACTATTTCTAACTTGAGTTAAAATATCGGCTCTTTCAGCGTATGGAATAAAAATGTACGAAATTCGTTCGTTTGCGGCAAATTGCAAAACTTCTTCGTCTTCCTCTGATAAAAGTGGCAAATCAATCGCTGCTTCTAAAGAGACGCTCGCGTTGTTAGCGATTGCCCCTGCGTTTTCAATCAGGCATCGAATAATACTTCCAACTAAAATGAAATATTGGTTAATAACTAACATACAAAGATGGGTTATTAAACCTATTTCAATAGCGGATAATGTAACACTTCCATTTTCTGAGTCGCTTATTAAAATTTTATCCCCCGGTTCCACAACTTGCGTTAATTTATCGTAATTAACATAGATCATGTCTTTGCTAACGAATTGTTCGTACATTGGATCGGTTGTCAATGAGGTTTCGTCACCTTCTTTAAGCTCGATGTCTTTAACGTCGGGCTAAAAAGAATGATTCGTTTTTGATTTAAAAAGAAATTGAATTTATTTACGTCTTCGATAATTCCCGTTCTGATTTCTGGTCCTTTTATTTCAATGCCAATTCCGATGCTAACGGCCCTCTTTTGCAACTTGCAGTATCGGTTTTGAGCGATTTTTATGTTCTTTAAGGTGTCTTTAACTCCGTCGAGCGTCGTGTGGGCCATTTTGATGTAAGCCATGGTCATTCCTGCTTTCATCATGTTTAGTAGGACTTCGGGGTCGTTAGAACTTGGGCCGATGGAGCACATAATTCCGCATAGCCTCCAAGTTGGTAGTAAAGAATCGACGTTTAAACGGCATAAATGTTCGATATGATCGTCTGCGTATGCCGCATCAAATTGATAATTTAGGATTTTTCCGTCTAGGGTGCTATGAAATTCTACCATCTATAATGAATAAATAAGTTGGGATTAAGAGAGTTTTTGGTTGGAAATGTGTTTACCCATGGTAGTTTTGGACATCCACTTTCTTCGTTGCTCGTCATTTTGATTAAACTAAAATTTTTTTAATACAAAAATTTAAAATGAGAAAATTTTTTTATGCCAATTTCAAAGAAATGTCAAAAAATTGATTAAAATAAGAGGTGTTATGGAAATATTTTTGTAAATAAATTTTTGGCAACTTCATTTTTACTAATATTAATGTCAAGCTAAGTTAGTAGGTTAAATTATATCGTCATTTAGGTTATGCAATAAATAAAATTGGCTCTCTTATCAAAAAGGATTTAATTTGCCTTCAAAATCAAAAAATCGAATTTAAGTTAGACTTTCTCGGTGCTTGTTCTAACACTTTTTGTTACAGTTTAGTTGTTATACAGCGTAAGATTTCTGTATTAGAAATAACATTAGATCTCGAACTTTCTAGTTTCGGGTTTAGTTGTGCATCTGAAGATCTTTTTAAGAGAGGTACGGCTATTCCTGAATATTTCTAGTTCTAGAGTTAGTTCTATTAACAGTGTTAGGCAGCACTAGTAAGCTCTAGATAGAGCTGGATTCTATATTATTGTTGAACTGAAGTCGAATATGTGGCTTTAGCTATGACTGTATCTGAAATAGTTAGAAAATCCTATATTAATAAATAAAGATAATCAATGGGAACCTAAGATATTAAAATATGTAGATATTAAGTATAATTTTGTCAAATATCTAGTAATGAAAAATATTTTAAACGTCAAATATATTTCAATAGTTGACCATAAAGCTGATATATTAGCAAGACCATTATGTTATGATAAATTTAAAAATTTCAATTTACACCATTTTTCCGAAATTTCAATAATATTGGCCTCCATAATTTTATCACCTTGGGTTAGATTGATGATCTTGGGTCGATAATGATTTGCAATCATTTTGCAAATATTTCTATAATTTCATTAGCTTGGGTTAGGTTGAAGATGATTTTCAACCTTTTTTCCAAAAATTTCCATGATTCTATAAAGTTCGGTTGGGTCAATGGTGATTGTGAGTAATATTTCCGAAAAGTTCCACTATTCCATGAGCTTGAGATGGGTTTATGATGATTTGCAATCATTATTCCAAAAATTTCCATGTTGATAGTTTGATGATCATTTTGCCACAAATTTTTATGATTTCATAAACTTAGGTTGGGTTGATAGTGATTGTGAGTAATATTTCCGAAAATTTCTATAACTGCATGAACTTGAGTCTGGTTGATGATTCATTTTTAGAAAAAAGTTCACGATTTCATGAGCTTGGATTGGGTTGAAAATTTCAATATTAAAAGCTTGGGTTAGGTTGAAGATGATTTCCAATCGTTTTTCCAAACATTTTGATGATGTAATGTGCTTGGATTGTTCATGATTTTCAATTATCCTTCCAAAAATGTTATTGATTTTATAACCTTGGCTTGAGTTGATGGTGAATTTTCAATTATTTTTTCAAAAGTTTCCGTAGTTTTATCATCTTAGGTTGGATTGATAATAATTTTCAATCATTTTGGCATTTACATGATTTCTAGCGCTTTGGTTGGGTTAATGACGATTTTCAATAATTTTTCCAAAAATTTCTATAATATCATATGCTTGAGTTAGGTTGAAGATGATTTCCAATCGTTTTTCCAAACATTTTGATGATGTAATGAGCTTGGATTGTTCATGATTTTCAATTATCTTTCCAAAAATGTTATTGATTTTATGAGGTTGGATTGAGTTGATGGTGAATTTTCAATTATTTTTCCAAAAAGTTCCGTAGTTTTATCATCTTAGGTTGGATTGATAATAATTTTCAATCATTTTTGTATTTCCATGATTTCTAGAGCTTTGGTTGGGTTGATTACAATTTTCAACCATTTTTCCAAAAATTTCCATAATATCATAAGCTTGGGTTAAGTTGAAGATGATTCTCAATCATTTTGCCACAAATTTTTATGATTTCATAAGCTTAGGTTGGGTTGATAGTGATTGTGAGTAATATTTCCGAAAATTTCCATAACTTCATGAACTTGAGTCTGGTTGTAGATGATTTTCAATCATTTTTAGAAAAAAGTTCACGATTTCATGAGCTTGGATTGGGTGGAAAATTTCAATATTAAAAGTTTGGGTTAGGTTGAAGATGATTTCCAATCGTTTTTCCAAACATTTCGATGATGTAATGAGCTTGGATTGTTCATGATTTTCAATTATCCTTCCAAAAATGTTATTGATTTTATGACCTTGGATTGAGTTGATGGTGAATTTTTAATTATTTTTCCAACAATTTCCATAATTTTATCACCTTGGATTGGATTGATGATAATTTTCAATCATTTTTGCAAACATTTCCATGATTTTTAGAGCTTTGGTTGGGTTGATGACGATTTTCAATCATTTTTCCAAAAGTTTCCATAATATCATAAGCTTGGGTTAGGTTGAAGATGATTCTCAATCATTTTGCCACAATTTTTTATGATTTCATAAGCTTAGGTTGGGTTGATGGTGATTGTGGGTAATATTTCCGAAAATTTCCATAACTTCATGAACTTGAGTCTGGTTGATGATGATTTTCAATCATTTTTAAAAAAAGTTCGCGATTTCATGAGCTTGGATTGGGTGGAAAATTTCAATATTAAAAGCTTGGGTTAGGTTGAAGATGATTTCCAATCGTTTTTCCAAACATTTTGATGATGTAATGAGCTTGGATTGTTCATGATTTTCAATTATCTTTCCAAAAATGTTATTGATTGTATGACCTTGGATTGAGTTGATGGTGAATTTTCAATTATTTTTCCCAAAATTTCCGTAGTTTTATCATCTTACGTTGGATTGATGATAATTTTCAATCGTTTCTGCATTTCCATAATTTCTAGAGCCTTGGTTGGGTTGATGACGATTTTCAATCATTTTTCCAAAAATTTCCATAATATCATAACCTTGGGTTAAGTTGAAGATGATTCTCAATCATTTTGCCACAAACTTTTATGATTTCATAAGCTTAGGTTGCCGGGGATATTCTTTTCTTTGTCTATGATCCCAAATTAATATTAAGAATGAAGTTGGTTAATTTAGAAAACTTATTTCCAACAAATTTCGTGATATAAAGTCAAAATGAAGTTTTAATTAAAAAATCTCTTCATTTAGGTTATAATATAAACAAAAAAAGACATTCCAAAACATTTATTTCCATTTTTAAACATAGCTCATATTTAAATATCTTATTTAAACATCAAATAGAAGATGGGCGCAATCTACAGGTCAAATAACAGTTATACAGCTTATTTTTTTTTGTTAATTTTTTGTTTTAATTCTTTTTAATTTTTGTTTTTTTTTTTTTCTTTTTTTTTCAAATAAGTCGGAATTAAGTAGCGAGGGGTGGCACCTTCGACGAGAAAGTGAAGAAGGATCGAAGATCATTTTTCTTTTTTTTTTTCGAAGAGGAGGAAGAGTTTAATTGTCCGCCCGTTCGGCCGCTTCCTGAGCCAAAACGTACGGCGACGCCTACAAAAAGAAATCGAAGTGACACAAATAGTTTCGGATTAAGGATTTATAGAAGTTTACCAAGAAAGCCGGATCTGAACGTCTCCCGAATCGTAACCTCAACGACGGCGACCTGTTGGACTTTCTCGATACTTGGTGAGCACCCAAACGATCTTCTAAAGCTTCTTTTTGCACCAAAAGTTCGTACAAATCCCTTATACTATCTAAAAAAATTAAAAAAAAAAAATTTAAATTTAATTTGTGGCCAAGTTCGTGTAAAACAAAATTGTTTAGTAATTTCCGGTATACCTTTAATCCTTTAACGGATTATCTTTAACCGAATTGGTGTCCTAATTAAAAGCTTGGTCGCCCATAACTAACCGATCCGTTTACCAGCAATTAATTAATTAATTTAATCGTCGAATTTAATAACATCCGGTAATACGGGATGAAAAGTCAATTTTTGAACGGCACAAAAGCCCCGGTCCGAGTCTCGACATAAAACGAACCCCACGAAAGATGTTTTAAAGTCGTCCCTTCTCCTATTATCAACCCGTCGAAAAATGGAATTTACGAATTTCGATACTCTCCTTTTATATACCGACGAAACCCAAACTCGAACCGACTCTAACTCCCCCATTTCACCTTTGATCTCCTTTTCTTGTTTGGGGGTTTGAGGGTAATAGAAGAGCTCTCTCGCTCCTTAATTTGTTTTTAATTAATTTTACATAAGGACCCCTAACGCAGTCGATTCCGTATTATGTTTCAATGTTGATCGTGGACGAGTCGAATTACTAAACAAACCGACTTCTCAAGATCGGGACACTTGAAAAACAGTTTGTAGCTATTTAAGTACGAAATTCAGAGGGGCGTTTTATCGATATATTTTCAATTAATAAATTCTATTTTAAAGATCATTTTAAAATGAGAATGTTACACAACATGTTTTTATACATTTTAAATAGATTAGCTCGGGTTATTCTCCGAGATATCTCGATGTTTTTTGTTGAAACAAAATTAGAATTAAATGTTTAATTTATTTTTTATTAAACTAACACAGATCTAGAATTAGAATTATTCTCGAATGATTCTAGTTCAAGATGTAGTGTTAGTTCTAATACTAACATTGGTTGTAGTTTTAATAGTTACACAGCGCGAGTCTTTTGCTTACACTTGATAAACCTACACTAGATGTAGAACTAGAATCAGTCTGGTTTGGCCCTCTTTCGAGAGGTATGGCTAAACCTGAATGATTCTTGTTCTAGATATAGTGTTAGTTTTATCAATAGTGTTAGGTAGTGCTAGTAAGCTCTAGATACAGCTGGATTCTATATTATTGTTGAACTAAAACTGGAACTAACTCTAGACTCGAATGATTCTAGTTCTAGATCTAGTGTTAGTTTTAATACTAACATTGATTGTAGTTTTAATTGTTATACAGCACCAAATTATTGCTCATTTTTGATGAAGCTACGCTTGATGTAGATCTAGAATCATTCTGGTTCAGTCCTCTTAAGAGAGGCGTGGCTAAACCTGTTGAGTCTTGTTCTAGATAATCTAGGTAGTATTAGTTCCATCAACAGTGTTAAGCAGCACTCTAGATAGAGTTTTACTTAATTAGATATGTGGCTTTAGCTATGACTGCACCTGAAATAGTTTCGTTAAAGAACTTGTTCAATGACAAGAATATAAAAATTGAAAATCCTATATCAGCAAGGCAAAGTTTATTCACCTTTGGTTAAATTTAACCGTCGGATATTTACCATAGTTGCTGGTCAACTAACCAATCATGGCATGTGAAATAACAGTAACTATGGAAAATATCCAATAGTTAAATTTAACTAAAGGTGAATAAACTGGGCCTTAGTGAAGATAATCAGTCTTGTATTCAGTAGGTGAATAAATGGGAACATAAGATATTAATTACAAAAAAATGTATTAATTAATAAGATATTAATTAATACATTTTTCCAAACATTTCCATTAATTTTTAAACTTGGCTTGAGTCGACAAGGATTTGTAATCATTTTTTCAAACATATTTTTAACATCATTAGCTTGGGTTAGGTTGAAGATGATTTTCAATCATTTTTCCAAAAATTTCGATGTTATGCTGGGTTGATAGTGATTGTAAGTACTATTTCCGAAAATTTCCATTATTCCATGAACTTGAAATGGATGATTTTCAATCATTTTTCAGACATTTCAATAATATAGGCCAGAGTTAGCTTGAAGATGATTTTCGATCATTTTTCCAAAAATTTCCATAATTTTATCACATTGGGTTGGATTGATGATGATGTTCAATAATTTTTCCATGCATTTCCGTTAATTTTTTAAGCATGGCTTGATGCAATCATTTTGCAAACATTTCTATAATTTCATTAGCTTGGGTTAGGTTGAAGATGATTTTCAACCATTTTTCCAAAAATTTCCATGATTCTATAAAGTTCGGTTGGGTTAATGGTGATTATGAGTAATATTTCCGAAAATTTTCATAACTTCATGAAGTCTGGTTGATGATGATTTTCAATCATTTTTCCAAAAATTTCCATAATATCATAAGCTTCGGTTAGGTTGAAGATGATTATGAATCATTTTGCCAAAAACCTTTATGATTTCATAAGCTTAGGTTGAGTAGATGGTGATTGTGAGTAATATTTCCGAAAATTTCCATAACTTCATGAACTTGAGTCTAGTTGATGATGATTTTTAATAATTTTTCTAAAAAAGTTCACGATTTCATGAGCTTGGATTTGGTTGAAAATCATTTTTCCAAAAATTTCCGTAGTTTTATCATCTTGGGTTGGATTGATGATAATTTTCAATCATTTTTGCAAACATTTCCATGATTTCAAGAGGTTTGATTGGGTTGATGACGATTTTCAATCATTTTTCCAAAAATTTCCATAATATCATAAGCTTGGGTTAGGTTGAAGATGATTATGAATCATTTTGCCAAAAACCTTTATGATTTCATAAGCTTAGGTTGAGTAGATGGTGATTGTGAGTAATATTTCCGAAAATTTCCATAACTTCATGAACTTGAGTCTGGTTGATGATGATTTTTAATCATTTTTCCAAAAAAGTTCACGATTTCATGAGCTTGTATTTGGTTGAAAATCATTTTTCCAAAAATTTCCGTAGTTTTATCATCTTGGGTTAGATTGATGATAATTTTCAATCATTTTTGCAAACATTTCCATGATTTCTAGAGCTTTGATTGGGTTGATGACGATTTTCAATCATTTTTCCAAAAATTTCCATAATATCATAAGCTTGGGTTAGGTTGAAGATGATTATGAATCATTTTGCCAAAAACCTTTATGATTTCATAAGCTTAGGTTGAGTAGATGGTGATTGTGAGTAATATTTCCGATAATTTCCATAACTTCATGAACTTGAGTCTGGTTGATGATGATTTTTAATCATGTTTCCAAAAAAGTTCACGATTTCATGAGCTTGGATTTGGTTGAAAATCATTTTTCCAAAAATTTCCGTATTTTATCATCTTGGGTTGGATTGATGATAATTTTCAATCATTTTTGCAAACATTTCCATGATTTCAAGAGCTTTGATTGGGTTGATGACGATTTTCAATCATTTTTCCAAAAATTTCCACAATATCATAAGCTTGGGTTAGGTTGAAGACGATTCTCAATCTTTTTTCCAAAAACTTTTATAATTTTATACGCTTAGGTTGGGTTGATAGTGATTGTGAATAATATTTCCGAAAATTTCCATAATTTCGTAAACTTGAGTTTGGTTGATTATGATTTTCAATCATTTTTCCAAAAATGTTCACGATTCAAGCTTGGATTGGGAAATATGATTATAAATCATCATCAACTCATCTCAAGCCCATGTATTAATGGAAATTTTCGGAAATATTTGCCATAATCACCTTTAACCAAACTGAACTTTATAGAATAATGAAAATTTTTGGAAAAATGATTATAAATCATCTTCAACCTAACCTAAGCTAATATAATATTACAGAAATGTTTGAAAAAATGATTAAATCATTACCTACCCAGATCAAGCTTAAAAAATCATGGAAATGTTTGCAAAAATGTTGAAAATTATCATCAATCTAACCCAAGGTGATAACATTATGGAAATTTTTGAAAAAATGATTGAAAATCATCTTCAACCTAACTCAGGCCTATATTATTAAAATTTCGGAAAAATGATCTTGGGTTCAAGGTCATAAAATCATGAACATTTTTGGAAAAATAATTGAAAATCATCAACAACCCAACCCAAGCTCACTACATCATCGAAATGTTTGCAAAAATTTTTGGAAAAACGATTGGAAATCATTTTCAACCAAACCCAAGTTTTTAATATTGAAATTTTTTACCCAATCCAAGCTCATGAAATCGTGAACTTTTTTGGAAAAATGATTGAAAATCATCATCAACTAGACTGAAGTTCATGAAGTTATGGAAATTTTCCGAAATATAACCCACAATCACCATCCAACCTAAGCTTATGAAATCATAAAAGTTTTTGGCAAAATGACTGAGAATCATCTTCAACCTAATCCGAGCTCATAAACACATGAAGATCTTTGTAAAAATTATTGAAAATCATCATCAATCCATTTTAAGCTCATGGAATAATGGACATTTTCGGAAATATTACTTACAATCACTATCAACCCAACCTAAGCATATCATCGAAATTTTTTTGAAAAATGATTGCAAATCATTTTCAACCTAACCCAATATGGTATTATGGAAATTTTTGGAAAGATGATTGCAAATCATTGTCGACTCAAGCCAAGCTTAAAAATTAATGGAAATGTTTGGAAAAATGATTGAAAATCCTCTTTAACCTAACCTAAGCTTATATTATGGAAATTTTCAGAAAAATAATTAAAAATCATCATCAAACCAATCCAAACTGATGAATATCAAGATTTAAGCACCAGCTCTCAAAATAACTGTTTTATTATGAAACTAACCAAACTTACTTGAAACATATTTGATGTTTAAAATATTTTTCATTACTAGATCTTTGACAAAATTATACTTAATATCTACATGTTTTAATATCTTATGTTCCCATTGATTATCTTCATTTACTAATATAGGATTTTCGATTTTTATATTCTTGCCATTTAACAAGTTCTTTAACCAAACTACTTCAGCTAAAGCCCATATTCGCACAGTTAAACCCAAAACTTTCTAGTTCTAGGTCTAGTGTTAGTTCGAGTTTTATTTGTTGATATCATTTCTTGTATATTTGTATTGAGCTAACACTAGATCTAGAACTAGAGTTAGTTCTAATGCTAGTATCGGTTCCAGTTTATAATTTACTTATTAAATAGCGTCAAGTTGCTTTCTATCTATTATTAAATTAGAAATTCGTTACGAACTAGATTTGCACAAGATAGATTACCCAGTAGAGATTGATGATAATGATTAGCGCTAAATCTAGAAATAGAATCGTTGTACTATGCCTGCTTCTTATCTTATCTCGTAATCTTTTAAGACAGATTTTCCTATTATATAATATTTTCAACGAAAAAATCAAACTTTATTTTATTTTCTTTTCGTTCTAAAGAGATTTAGAAAAGAAGGATTTAATAGAAAGATTGATTACGATCGAAGACAAATTGCTCTCTTCGCAGCTTAAAGCAGGATTTTTTGAAACGTTCATAGTGGATTTAAAAGACAAGATTAACTCTTAATAAAAGAGAAAAGAAAGCCCTTCGACACAACAACCGCGTTGTGCATACGAAATTTTGCATCTCCACGTTATTCCTTCGAACAAGGATTCAATCTGGATCGAATTTACTCGAACTTTTCCTTCCTCAAAAAAAAAATAATAATTTAACGTTTTAAAGTTTAAGCTTTTTGAGCCGTCAAGATTTATTTTAAACATATTTTTTCGTTTCTGCGATTGTTGTGGTTGAAGGAACGACGTTTTGACTTGAAAACAAAACCAATCTCGGTTTTGTTTATACATACATTTAAGCGGTAAGTTTCGAATCGGGCGTTTCATTTTAGCCAACTTTAAACGATTCGCGTGTGCCAAAAACAAAGGGCCACGCCGACTCCCAGATAATGCTACGTTTGACAATGAAAGCTCCCGTTCGGTTCGCTTAGAAAGCGGGAAAGCTGGAAAACGGCGCGTCTGAGTCGCGCTTTCGAATTCGCGTGTAAATAATGAAATCAAACGCGGTCGAACGCTTGCGTGTTAACGGAACCGCGATGATCTACGCCGCTCAAAAAGGAAAGGAAAAAAAAATAGAAATAGCGATAAATCGATCGTTAATTTTCTTTTGATACATTTTGTTTGGTAAAACCCACGGTTTTATTATTTTTATTATTATTTTTGAAGGTGGAATGTATTTTCGGTTTAAATTTTCATTACCTGTTTTTGATTAAAATTTGTGGTATTAAACGCTCTCTAAAATTATTATTGGAAAAAAAATAGTTTTTGATTATTTCGGTTTTATTTTTGAAAAAAAAATAAAAATTTTTTGTTACAATAAAAAATCACGAGAATCGTTTGAATTTAGTGGAACTTTTTTAACTCCAAATTTAGTGTTTATTATCATCATCATCAACATTTATTGGGTATCTTGTGCAACTTATACCCAGTTCCCAGCGAGTCTTTAATTTATTCAAAGATATAACAACTTGGCAATAAAATAATGTTTTGAAATATCTTAATCTTTAAAAACAAATTAAACATATTTTTTTGGTTTTAAACACACGATGATTATCATTGACTCCAAATGGCTTTCGATTAGGTAGTAAATTAAGGTCTCACACTCACAGTGATTATCAATCTAAACACTCTTAATCGCTCTCACTGCCTCCCAGTGTATATCACAATCTTTCTTGAACTCCGAATGGCTCCAAATAACATTTGATTTTATTGTGTCCTTCTTCCTTTCAAATTCTTTGATTTTTGGATATTCTTCAACGATTTTAATCTCTCCAAATCTCTTCTAACGACTCCAAAGTGCTCCTTATTATTCTTAATACTAATATCTAGAAGTAAAATTATTCGAGTTTAGCCGTCCATCTAACTCACTCTTAATGATTTCTTATGAGTCCCAATGACTCCAAATATCGCCCAGTGATTCCAAATAGCCCCAAATAACTTTTAATACATCACAATTTTCTGCTATTTGGTTCCAATTTCTATAAATAAGTCTGACTGGTCCCGAATTCTTTTATATTTCTTAATACTAATATCTAGAAGTAAAATTATTCGAGTTTAGCCGTCCATCTCTTATCGTTTTGAAATATCCTAATCTTCTTTTTTTGTTTTAAACACTCGATTATTCTCATTGACACCGAATCGCTTTCAATTAAGTGGTAATTGTTCACAATTAAGGATTTACATTCTCAATGATTATCAATAAACAGCCCCCCCTTCATTTATGAAGACACCCAACGCTCTTTAATAGCTCCCATCACCTCCCAGCGCATATCACTACCTTTATTTGACTCCGAATAGCTCCAAATTAGATTTGATTTTAGTGTATCCTTGTTCCTTTTAAATTCCTTGATTTTTAAATATTCTGCGTAGATTGAAATGTCTCAAAACTTTTTCTAATGACTCCTAAGCACTTCTTATGATTCTTAATGATTTCTTATGACTCCAAATATCGCCCAACGGTTCCAAATAATCCCGAATGACTCTTAATACATCACAATTTTCTTCTATTTGGTTCCAATTTCTATAAATAAGTCTGACTGGTTGCGAATTCTTTCATATTTTTTAATACTAAAATCTAGATCTAGAATTATTCAAGTTTAGTCGTCCGTCTCTTATTGTTTTGAAATATCTTAATCTTTTTTTTTTGTTTTAAACACTTGATGATTCTCATTGACTCCGAATGGCTTTCAATTAGGTGGTAATTGTTCACAATTAAGGACTTACGCTCTCAATGATTATCAATAAATAGCGCTCCCTTCATTTATAAAGGCACCCAACGCTCTTTAATAGCTGCCATCACCTCCCAGTGCATATCACTACCTTTATTTGACTCCGAATAGCTCCAAATTAGATTTGATTTTAGTGTATCCTTGTTCCTTTTAAATTCCTTGATTTTTAAATATTCTGCGGAGATTGAAATGTCTCAAAACTTTTTCTAATGACTTCTAAGCGCTTCTTATGACTCTTAATGATTTTTTATGACTCTCAAAGACTCCAAATATCGCCCAGTAGTTCCAAATGAACCCTAATGACTCGTAATGCATCACATTTTTTCAACGAAAATATACAAGACACCCTATACAACAAATAAAACTAGAACTAACACTAGACCTAGAACTATAAAGATTCGGGTTTAGCCGTGCGTCTGAAGACTTAACACTTAACACAAAATCTTGAATTACAATCATTTGAATTAGTCCAACGATTTTAATTCTAGGTTTATTGGTAATCATCATCAGTTTCTGTCGACCTCTTTCTTGAGCAAGTCCCATCTAGTTTCGAACAAGTTGTGACTTTATTCACCCAATTATCATTTTTGCATCATAACCTATTTCAAACGAAAGTTAATCTCAACAGCACCTCGAAACATTTTTTGTTTCTAATAATATCCTTTAAATCACTTAGATCTTCTCACCATCAAAGTCTTTATTTAATATATTGGGAATATATACATCCATATTTTTTAATTCAATAAAAAAAGAATAACTTAAAAATATTAAGCCCATTTTAACAAAGTTCATTTATATTGAAGTTTTCCCATAATTTAAATATAAATGTAGAAACATTTTTTTTATTAATATTTTTAATGGAATAAATCGAATCATAACGAGAAACAATCTGGCGGTCGCGGGGTGAAATTAGCTTTGAAACGAGAAACGAACTGATTGCACATTAATATTTATATTCCGGGACAAAACTAAAGCGAGACGCGCCCGGTTTCCGATTAACACAATTTCGACTTTTTATTGATCTTTTCACTTTGTTAATCATCCTCGGCCCCATAAAACATTATTAAATATTCATGCAACCCACAACTATAAAGAAAAACTTTTTTCCAATTTAAATTTCAAACAACAAGAAATTAATAAAAAGAAATGACATTTCGAAACGAAAAAGTGTCAATAAAATACTTACTTTCATAATCGGCGTAAGAAGGAGCTGCCACGACCACCTCCGTCACGACCAGCATTACGCAAAGGGCGATGCATAAATATTTGAACGGCTGGTAACCCTGCATGATTATGTTGATTGACTGAAATGTTTAAAGAGATTCATTAAAATTGTTGATTAAATTAATAGTAGTAATTGTTATTGGTTTTCGTTATTATTAGCACTTTATGTTTGTACATCCCTATGTGAGGATTATTTGTAAATGCAGTATATGCCCGGAAACTTTGCTTTCGGATATGATGTTTGTTTCGGTTGCGAATACAATAACTATTGATTTTGGATTATGCTACGAAACGGAGTAGATTTTGTATCCCAATTTTTTTTCTTATTATAACTTGGAGTGCTCGCTTTACTTTATAATTTTCGTAAA
Source organism: Onthophagus sagittarius (assembly GCA_036711965.1). Lineage (NCBI taxonomy): Eukaryota > Metazoa > Arthropoda > Insecta > Coleoptera > Scarabaeidae > Onthophagus > Onthophagus sagittarius. The sequence goes on along the minus strand of JASERS010000010.1, from coordinate 13,887,507 downwards.
AAAAATAATTTATTGTATTTAACGAAACACTATCTTTTTAGTTCTAGATATAGTTTTTTAATTAGATTGATCGATAACACGATTCCTTCTTAAATTCATTTATTTATTGATTGGTGTATTTATTGGTGATTCCTTTTTTTTTATTTGAAGATTAAACCAGTTCAACAATAACTATGTTTTTCGTGGTTGTGTTGATACAAAAAATAAATAATCACATGTAAATATTATGAATTACAAAAAATGTAAGTTTCGTGCTGGAACTGCTAGTTCGAATCTGATGAAATTAGGTCTTGGGGAAGTTTCCTCTTTAAACGCGTGTGGATTTGGTGGCGACCTACTTGGTGTTAAACTGCATTAGAGCACTTACTGAGATTGTTAAAAAATTTTTTAGTTAATTTCCTAATAAATTCCCTGACTGTTGGGACGTTTAAGTCTTTATGGAGCTCCTCATTTCTTACAAACCACGGCGCGTTCACTGAGATCCGGAAGAGTTTGTTTTGTAGGGTTTGAATTTTTCTCATATTTGAAGTTGATGAATTGCTCCAAACTGGGCAGGCGTAAGTTACTAGTGGCCTTTGTAAAGAAGTAGGGTGCACTCAGTTCGCAGTGGTGATTTTCGATTGATCAGAGGATACAATTGTCGAAGCCTGGCATAACCTTGGTTGACCTTCGAGTTTATGTGGAGTTTCCAAGTGAGGACTCCGAGGTATTTCATAGCATCATCTTTTGCTTTCCACTGTATTTCTTGGTCGTTTATAATAATGTAAGGTGCATTTCGATAAGGTCTTAGCGAAAAGATCTTAGACTGGCATTTACTGGCATTGAGCATAATGGCCCATTTTGATAGCCATTTTTGAATTTTGTCCACTGACCTTTGAAGTGTCTCAATAGCATCGATGAGTATGTCGTTTTGTCTCATAATTAACATGTCATCCGCAAACATGGCCATTTCGAAGTTTACGTCTGTCGGGATATCGTGCATAAAGATGTTGAATAGAGCAGGGGATAAACTACTACCTTGCGGGACACCTACAAGGATTCTACGAGTGCTGGAAGAGTATCCATTGATGGTGACAGAAAAGGTTCTTTCCTCCAGGAAAGAGAACAGTATAGCAAGTAAATAATTACTTAGTCCCGTTTGATGGAGCTTGTATTTTAAGCCTTCAATCCAAATAGTATAGTACAGTACAGTAGATAAGGATGAGAGAAAACTGATTGGGCGATAATTGGCTGGGTCCGTATTGTTTTTGTGTAGCTTTCTGAACATTAGGATTTGCGCTTTTTTCCATACTACCGGAAAGTAGTATTGTAATTATTTGAATTGTTCTTTTTGAAGGGTTTCGTTGATGATACAGCTGCTTCCTTAATCTTTGAAGTCAGCAAACGGATTTTTGTATCTAACTCATTCGGATTAGCTGAAGTTGGTAAGTTAAAATCGTGATTATTCAGTGAGTCTCCAAACTCTGCCCAGTTGATGAATCCATTGATCAATTTTGGGTCTGTGTTCAGGTTGCTTTGCAAGGGAGATGATTACTAGCAAATGATCCGAGTTTAACTCGCTTATTACACACTGATTTAGCTGGATGGTAATATTTTTGGCTAATACTATATCTAGTATATCCGGCTGATAGTCGCTTCTATAACGATAGTAGGTAAAATCTGTTGGGTAGTGCACTTGAAAATCGTACTTGGTTGCTAATAGTTCCAGATATAGTTCCGATGGATTGTCTGCACTGCATCCCCAGAGTTTATTCTTGCTGTTAAAATCTCCAATAGGTAGGGTAGGTATAGAGCTACATAATATTGAACTTATATCAGTTTTTAGTAGTTTTTTGTTAGGTTGTTTGTATCCGCAAATGATATTAACTGGGGTTGAGTTGTTTGCTTTAATTACTATTGCCGTTACTTCAATAGCGGTGGTTTTACAGCTAAATTGATAGTGTTGAATTTGTTTTCTAATTATAATCGCCACCCCTCCTGCTGCTAGAGCGGATGGCCTATCTGATCTATATACATTATAGCCTGTTATTCGGAAGGTTTCATTTGGAGCTAGGTGTGTTTCCGTGATGCAAGCTACATCAATCTGATAACGAGCCAAAAACGCAATGAGAAGATTTCGTTGTTTTTTAATACCATTGGCGTTGAAATTCATGATGATTAGGTTATGTATATCTGTTAGGTTAGGCATGAATTAAATGTGGGAGTAGATGGTTTATTACGAACGGTTTGATTTGTAGTATAAAGGTAACAATTAAGTCTTTAATATAGGAGAGGATGACGGTTAAGATAGGTGCCTCTGATTCTGAGGATTGTTGTTGATTTGGTTGATTCTCTACTTGGACTGAAGGAGACGTTCTTTTCTGACTGACTGTCGATGCGTAACTCCTGATATTGCTTTTTGTTGGAGGTATTATTTGTGAGTTCTGTTCTGAATTGGAGTTGTTTGACGATGGTATTTGTTCTGGTAACCGATATGAATTTTACAGCCTCGATAGCTTGCTGGATGATCTTGGCCACAGTTGGCACACTTGGGTGGGTCAGCTTGAAGCTTTTTGCAGATACTGTGGTTGTGATTTTCACCGCATTTGACGCAACTAGGGCTCATTGAACAGTAATTTTTTGTATGTCCGTAACGTTGGCAGTTATGGCATTGGGGAATCTTTTGGGAATTCTTCCTAGCTTCTACCGTGATGATTGCATTGCGGGTTTCCTTGACTTGATAGATTTCATTGCCGTTTTCTGAGGTTTCTAGATCAACTGCGCATAAAGGAATGGGATATTTCGACTTGTTAAGCAGCAAAGTGGCTTGTTGAAAGGATCCAGGTAGGTATGGAACGAGATTTTGTTCTCTTTGTAGAATTTAATGATCGCTCTGTAATCATCAGCATGAGATAGGTTAACCTTGGTATTTGAGTTTTTGTACGTAGCGGTGAAACAGTGATTTGTGTTCGTTTTCAAGTCAGTTATAAGTTGCTGATGGTTTAGAGCACCATGGATAAAAATAGGGGGAATTTTTTGTTTTTTATTTTCATCGTTATTAACAGGGTTGTTAGTTGCTGAAGTACTAGGATCATTGTTCTCATCGGAGACATCCACTAAAGCGTCGTATTTATTTTGGGATAAAAGTGTTGTGGGATCCCATGAGTACCTCTTGTTGATTTCCTTGATGGGAGGGGATAAATGAAAGGCTTAAAAATGTTTAAAAACTGCAATAAGTTTGCACGTTGTTTGTCGAATAGCACTTGTTGAAAATTTCAATGGGGTTTAAAAACCGGTACATAACATGTTGCGCTAGACCTGTTCGGACACGCGTCCGTCCGTGATAAATGCCCGATCGAGACTGTGATTCCTTTTAACCTTCCAAATGTTAACATAGTAATTCAGCGTTAATTCGATAAAATATGTTTAATATTCATTGTTAATCACCTTAATTAGTCGTTAACACGACGTTAATCCAACGTTAATTTAATAAAGTTTCGAATATGTTTAAATTCGTTGATAATTAGTTTAATCGGTGGTTAACATGATGTTAATCCAACGTAAATTTGCTAAAGTCTTAAGTATGTTTAGATTCATTATTAATTGGTTTAAACAGTGATTAACATGGTAATTCAGCGTTAATTCGATAAAATATGTTTAAAATTCATTGTTAATCACCTTAATTAGTCGTTAACACGACGTTAATCCAACGTTAATTTGATAAAGTTTCGAATATGTTTAAATTCATTGTTAATTAGTTTAATCGGTGTTTAACATGATGTTAATTCAAAGTTATGTTGGTAAAATCTCAAATATGTTTAGATATCCAACATTAATTTGATAAAATCTAAAATGTTTTGATACTTAATAGTTAATCATCACTGTTAATTAGTGGTAACATGACGTTAATCCAACGTAAATTTGCTAAAGTCTTAAGTATGTTTAGATTCATTGTTAATTAGTTTAAACAGTGGTTAACATGGTAATTCAGCGTTAATTCGATAAAATATGTTTAAAATTCATTGTTAATCACCTTAATTAGTCGTTAACACGACGTTAATCCAACGTTAATTTGATAAAGTTTCGAATATGTTTAAATTCATTGTTAATTAGTTTAATCGGTGGTTAACATGATGTTAATTCAAAGTTATGTTGGTAAAATCTCAAATATGTTTAGATATCCAACATTAATTTGATAAAATCTAAAATGTTTTGATACTTAATAGTTAATCATCACTGTTAATTAGTGGTAACATGACGTTAATCCAACGTAAATTTGCTAAAGTCTTAAGTATGTTTAGATTCATTGTTAATTAGTTTAAACAGTGGTTAACATGGTAATTCAACGTTAATTCGATAAAATATGTTTAAAATTCATTGTTAATCACCTTAATTAGTCGTTAACACGACGTTAATCCAACGTTAATTTGATAAAGTTTCGAATATGTTTAAATTCATTGTTAATTAGTTTAATCGGTGGTTAACATGATGTTAATTCAAAGTTATGTTGGTAAAATCTCAAATATGTTTAGATATCCAACATTAATTTGATAAAATCTAAAATGTTTTGATACTTAATAGTTAATCATCGCTGTTAATTAGTGGTAACATGACGTTAATCCAACGTAAATTTGCTAAAGTCTTAACTATGTTTAGATTCATTGTTAATTAGTTTAAACAGTGGTTAACATGGTAATTCAACGTTAATTCGATAAAATATGTTTAAAATTCATTGTTAATCACCTTAATTAGTCGTTAACACGACGTTAATCCAACGTTAATTTGATAAAGTTTCGAATATGTTTAAATTCATTGTTAATTAGTTTAATCGGTGGTTAACATGATGTTAATTCAAAGTTATGTTGGTAAAATCTCAAATATGTTTAGATATCCAACATTAATTTGATAAAATATAAAATGTTTTGATACTTAATAGTTAATCATCGCTGTTAAATAGTGGTAACATGACGTTAATCCAACGTAAATTTGCTAAAGTCTTAACTATGTTTAGATTCATTGTTAATTAGTTTAAACAGTGGTTAACATGGTAATTCAGCGTTAATTCGATAAAATATGTTTAAAATTCATTGTTAATCACCTTAATTAGTCGTTAACACGACGTTAATCCAACGTTAATTTGATAAAGTTTCGAATATGTTTAAATTCATTGTTAATTAGTTTAATCGGTGGTTAACATGATGTTAATTCAAAGTTATGTTGGTAAAATCTCAAATATGTTTAGATATCCAACATTAATTTGATAAAATCTAAAATGTTTTGATACTTAATAATTAATCATCGCTGTTAATTAGTGGTAACATGACGTTAATCCAACGTAAATTTGCTAAAGTCTTAAGTATGTTTAGATTCATTATTAATTGGTTTAAACAGTGATTAACATGGTAATTCAGCGTTAATTCGATAAAATATGTTTAAAATTCATTATTAATCACCTTAATTAGTCGTTAACACGACGTTAATCCAACGTTAATTTGATAAAGTTTCGAATATGTTTAAATTCATTGTTAATTAGTTTAATCGGTGGTTAACATGATGTTAATTCAAAGTTATGTTGGTAAAATCTCAAATATGTTTAGATATCCAACATTAATTTGATAAAATCTAAAATGTTTTGATACTTAATAGTTAATCATCGCTGTTAATTAGTGGTAACATGACGTTAATCCAACGTAAATTTGCTAAAGTCTTAACTATGTTTAGATTCATTGTTAATTAGTTTAAACAGTGGTTAACATGGTAATTCAACGTTAATTCGATAAAATATGTTTAAAATTCATTGTTAATCACCTTAATTAGTCGTTAACACGACGTTAATCCAACGTTAATTTGATAAAGTTTCGAATATGTTTAAATTCATTGTTAATTAGTTTAATCGGTGGTTAACATGATGTTAATTCAAAGTTATGTTGGTAAAATCTCAAATATGTTTAGATATCCAACATTAATTTGATAAAATCTAAAATGTTTTGATACTTAATAGTTAATCATCGCTGTTAATTAGTGGTAACATGACGTTAATCCAACGTAAATTTGCTAAAGTCTTAACTATGTTTAGATTCATTGTTAATTAGTTTAAACAGTGGTTAACATGGTAATTCAACGTTAATTCGATAAAATATGTTTAAAATTCATTGTTAATCACCTTAATTAGTCGTTAACACGACGTTAATCCAACGTTAATTTGATAAAGTTTCGAATATGTTTAAATTCATTGTTAATTAGTTTAATCGGTGGTTAACATGATGTTAATTCAAAGTTATGTTGGTAAAATCTCAAATATGTTTAGATATCCAACATTAATTTGATAAAATATAAAATGTTTTGATACTTAATAGTTAATCATCGCTGTTAAATAGTGGTAACATGACGTTAATCCAACGTAAATTTGCTAAAGTCTTAACTATGTTTAGATTCATTGTTAATTAGTTTAAACAGTGGTTAACATGGTAATTCAGCGTTAATTCGATAAAATATGTTTAAAATTCATTGTTCATCACCTAAATTAGTCGTTAACACGACGTTAATCCAACGTTAATTTGATAAAGTTTCGAATATGTTTAAATTCATTGTTAATTAGTTCAATCGGTGGTTAACATGATGTTAATTCAAAGTTAGGTTGGTAAAATCTCAAATATGTTTAGATATCCAACATTAATTTGATAAAATCTAAAATGTTTTGATACTTAATAATTAATCATCGCTGTTAATTAGTGGTAACATGACGTTAATCCAACGTAAATTTGCTAAAGTCTTAACTATGTTTAGATTCATTGTTAATTAGTTTAAACAGTGGTTAACATGGTAATTCAGCGTTAATTCGATAAAATATGTTTAAAATTCATTATTAATCACCTTAATTAGTCGTTAACACGACGTTAATCCAACGTTAATTTGATAAAGTTTCGAATATGTTTAAATTCATTGTTAATTAGATTAATCGGTGGTTAACATGATGTTAATTCAAAGTTTTGTTGGTAAAATCTCAAATATGTTTAGATATCCAACATTAATTTGATAAAATCTAAAATGTTTTGATACTTAATAGTTAATCATCGCTGTTAATTAGTGGTAACATGACGTTAATCCAACGTAAATTTGCTAAAGTCTTAACTATGTTTAGATTCATTATTAATTGGTTTAAACAGTGATTAACATGGTAATTCAGCGTTAATTCGATAAAATATGTTTAAAATTCATTATTAATCACCTTAATTAGTCGTTAACACGACGTTAATCCAACGTTAATTTGATAAAGTTTCGAATATGTTTAAATTCATTGTTAATTAGTTTAATCGGTGGTTAACATGATGTTAATTCAAAGTTATGTTGGTAAAATCTCAAATATGTTTAGATATCCAACATTAATTTGATAAAATCTAAAATGTTTTGATACTTAATAATTAATCATCGCTGTTAATTAGTGGTAACATGACGTTAATCCAACGTAAATTTGCTAAAGTCTTAACTATGTTTAGATTCATTGTTAATTAGTTTAAACAGTGGTTAACATGGTAATTCAGCGTTAATTCGATAAAATATGTTTAAAATTCATTATTAATCACCTTAATTAGTCGTTAACACGACGTTAATCCAACGTTAATTTGATAAAGTTTCGAATATGTTTAAATTCATTGTTAATTAGTTTAATCGGTGGTTAACATGATGTTAATTCAAAGTTATGTTGGTAAAATCTCAAATATGTTTAGATATCCAACATTAATTTGATAAAATCTAAAATGTTTTGATACTTAATAGTTAATCATCACTGTTAATTAGTGGTAACATGACGTTAATCCAACGTAAATTTGCTAAAGTCTTAAGTATGTTTAGATTCATTGTTAATTAGTTTAAACAGTGGTTAACATGGTAATTCAGCGTTAATTCGATAAAATATGTTTAAAATTCATTGTTCATCACCTAAATTAGTCGTTAACACGACGTTAATCCAACGTTAATTTGATAAAGTTTCGAATATGTTTAAATTCATTGTTAATTAGTTTAATCGGTGGTTAACATGATGTTAATTCAAAGTTATGTTGGTAAAATCTCAAATATGTTTAGATATCCAACATTAATTTGATAAAATATAAAATGTTTTGATACTTAATAGTTAATCATCACTGTTAATTAGTGGTAACATGACGTTAATCCAACGTAAATTTGCTAAAGTCTTAAGTATGTTTAGATTCATTGTTAATTAGTTTAAACAGTGGTTAACATGGTAATTCAGCGTTAATTCGATAAAATATGTTTAAAATTCATTGTTAATCACCTTAATTAGTCGTTAACACGACGTTAATCCAACGTTAATTTGATAAAGTTTCGAATATGTTTAAATTCATTGTTAATTAGTTTAATCGGTGGTTAACATGATGTTAATTCAAAGTTATGTTGGTAAAATCTCAAATATGTTTAGATATCCAACATTAATTTGATAAAATCTAAAATGTTTTGATACTTAATAGTTAATCATCACTGTTAATTAGTGGTAACATGACGTTAATCCAACGTAAATTTGCTAAAGTCTTAAGTATGTTTAGATTCATTGTTAATTAGTTTAAACAGTGGTTAACATGGTAATTCAACGTTAATTCGATAAAATATGTTTAAAATTCATTGTTAATCACCTTAATTAGTCGTTAACACGACGTTAATCCAACGTTAATTTGATAAAGTTTCGAATATGTTTAAATTCATTGTTAATTAGTTTAATCGGTGGTTAACATGATGTTAATTCAAAGTTATGTTGGTAAAATCTCAAATATGTTTAGATATCCAACATTAATTTGATAAAATCTAAAATGTTTTGATACTTAATAGTTAATCATCGCTGTTAATTAGTGGTAACATGACGTTAATCCAACGTAAATTTGCTAAAGTCTTAACTATGTTTAGATTCATTGTTAATTAGTTTAAACAGTGGTTAACATGGTAATTCAACGTTAATTCGATAAAATATGTTTAAAATTCATTGTTAATCACCTTAATTAGTCGTTAACACGACGTTAATCCAACGTTAATTTGATAAAGTTTCGAATATGTTTAAATTCATTGTTAATTAGTTTAATCGGTGGTTAACATGATGTTAATTCAAAGTTATGTTGGTAAAATCTCAAATATGTTTAGATATCCAACATTAATTTGATAAAATCTAAAATGTTTTGATACTTAATAGTTAATCATCGCTGTTAATTAGTGGTAACATGACGTTAATCCAACGTAAATTTGCTAAAGTCTTAACTATGTTTAGATTCATTGTTAATTAGTTTAAACAGTGGTTAACATGGTAATTCAACGTTAATTCGATAAAATATGTTTAAAATTCATTGTTAATCACCTTAATTAGTCGTTAACACGACGTTAATCCAACGTTAATTTGACAAAAATCTCTAACGGTCACATTTACCACCTCTTGATAAATTTATCTAAGAGTTAAAAACCGGCTCATAGTCAACGGAAGCGCTTAAAATCGATAACCACCGCTAGTTAGGTTGGTAAAAGCGGGCCTAATATGATTATAATTTGTTTTTAATTTTATCTTTATGGAATAGATATTTTGATATAAACTATTTTGTAGAAACCAAGAATTTTATTATTCACACAGATATTTCTTTATGTTTAAAGATTGAGGTGAACGAAATAAAAAAAGTCCACCCACAAAGACACCAAAAGGTTCGAAGAATTTGTCTGAAAATCCTGAATGCTCGAAACAAAAAAAGAACTCAAAAGGGAGAGAGAGAACTAAAAGACGAGAACGTGTGACTTTTACGATCGTTTTCCGCACGCGTTATAAAAAGTCGGTCGAAATGAAAAATTAAGTGCAATGCAAAACGTCCGCGATAAAACGGCGTTAGGGAAAAATGAAATTTTTTCTTATTAGAACATGTTTTTCTTTCGCTAACGCGTTTTACGCACTCGAGAAGCGTTAAAAATATTTTAACTTGAAAGCGCTTTTTGCTTCAAAAGAACAATAACTATTTTACTAACAAGATTTAAAAAAAAAGAAAACAAAAAGTTTTCTTAAAATAATATTCCGTTTAAAAAGGAATCACTTAAAAAGATTTTCTTATTGTTCGTGAATGAAAGCGATTTTAATGCAATTTTTCTATAGGTTTTCCTTAAGGGAAACATTTTCTTGAAGGATTTCGTCGCTCTCGAATACCAAAACGAATAAAACGCGATTATTTTTGCTTCCTTCATAGAGTGGGACTCACCTACACGATATATATTTCGCGTCAACAACGGAATTGACGCAAATTCACAATCCCGCCCGTCGAACACTAATTTTCCCGCGGAGAACACGAACTGACTCGAAAAAATAGACCTAATCACGAACCCGCATCTGTACCGCAATTTTTCATTCGCAATTGACATTCAAAACCCAGAAATACGAACAAATTTTCATCAATCAAAACACTAAATCAAAAATAATATTATTTATGTTTTGTCTAAATTGGGCTTTTAAAAGACATCATTAAAGCGAACACGGGGGATGTCGATTTATTAAGTCGCCCTCAAAAGAAAAAGTAAACGTAAAAAGAAAAGAAAAGTTGGAGAAGAGATGTGGTGACTCATTGTGTGACGAAAAACATAAATCATTCACGCCTCTTGGTCTGGAAACCGTTTGATGAAAAGACGTCGGCGTCGGATACGGAAGCTTTTCAATAATTATGTCGCCGCTTTATAAAAGCTCACCGCCCTCTCAACAGCTTATTTAAACGGTTTTATCTGGAAAACTGAACGATGCTTATTCACAAAGTTGGTTTTAATCCGAGATTCTTTTTGAAGCGGTTTAAGAAAAAATTCCTTTTTGACATAATTTCAATTAAAATTTATCTATCAGCTTCTTTTGCTGGATCTTCTATGTCATTTTAAAGATCCAATTAAGATTGAATTTAATAAAAAAATATTATGGAATACAAAATGTCATATCTAAGAAATTTAGTGAAAAATAGTAAGATATTAGTGATTCTAGATCTACATTTATTGTTGTTTCAATAAAAATATTCAAAAAACGCTGTTCTACAAATAAAACTAATACTAACTAGAAAGTTGCAAATACGAAACGTTATAGATAAGAATAGTCAAAAAGAGTAAGATATAAATTATTGATAATGTCTACAAATGTATAAGAAACGAAAATTCGAAATGTGTACATTTTCCGAAAAGCTTTGATTCATGAAAATTGTTAGATATAGATTCAAATCAAATGTGAATTTCTAAAATTTGGTTGGAAAATACCGGAAATTCGCTTTAAAAAACGATAAATCCCTAGAAATGCTTAAGAAATCTTTGTCATCGCTGAATATCTATGAAAAACATTATGTAATCCATGAAAATCGTAAATTAACTTTAAAAAGCTATAACTTACTGGAATGACACATTGTAAAGCTACGAATTACTGAAAATACCTAAATATTCTTAAGAAACGGTTAAAATAACTGAATATTTTTGAAAAACTTCATATTATGGATGAAAATCGTAAGTTATACTCACAAATACACTTTAACAAGCTATACATTACTGAAAATTCCAAGAAATGCCTAAGAAGCATACGAAATCCCGAAATCAGTTTGAAATTCCTATAAATGCCTAAGAAATGCCCCAATTCCTTGAGTATCTTTGGAAAACGTTATGCTATGCTTGAAAATCGTAAGTTATATTGACAAACCTACTTCAAGAAATTATAAATTACTAAGAATATAAAAATACCTAAGAAGCATTCGAAAATCCGGATATCAAGTTCCTATAAATGCCTAAGAAGTGACTGTTAGCGAAAATTAGTAATTCACTTAAAATCCGTGTAAGTTCTTTCTAACTTACTGAAAATGCCTAAAAATGTCTAAAAGGCGATCAGAATCCATAAATATCTTTAGAAAATCTTACATAATTCATGGAAACCTTGGTTATACTTAAAAATTCACGTGGAATCCCTGTAAATCCTTTATAACGTACTGAAAATACCTAAAAAGTCTTAAAAATGTTCGCAATCAAACTTCAAAATCTCAATTTTTTTGTATATTACTGGAAATTTGTATAAATGCCTAAAATGCGTTCGGAATCCCCAAAATTAAACTTGAACTCCTTTTTTTTGAAAATTATTGGATGATACCCATTTTAAAAGGTAAAGAAAATTTCTAAACCTGCCTAAGAAGGGTTCGAAATCCTTAAATATTTTTGGAGAGTTTTATGAAATTCACCTTAAGAAACGATAAATCGCTAAAAATTCCTAGAAATTCCTAAGAATTTTTGTAATCGTTGAATATCTATGAAAAATATTATGTAATCCATGAAAATTGTAAGTTATACTCTCAAATTAACTTTAAAAAGCTATAACTTACTGGAAATTCGTACAAGTAAGCCACATTGTAAAGCTTTGAAGTACTGAACATGCCTAAATATTCCTAAGAAACGCTCGAAATCCCTGAATATTTTTGAAAAACTTTATATTGTAGATGAAAATCGTAGGTTATACTCACATATCCATCTTAACAAGCTATACATCACTAGAAATTCCAAGAAATGCCTAAGAAGCGTTCGAAATCCCGAAATCAGTTTAAAATTCCTATAAATCCCTACGAAATGCTCCAATTCCTTGAATATCTTTAGAAAACGTTATGTTATGCTTTAAAATCGTATGTTATATTGACAAATCTACTTCAAGAAATTATAAATTACTGAGAATATCTAAAAATACCTAAGAAGCATTCAAAAATTCGGATATCAAGTTCATATAAATGCCTAAAAAGTGACTGTTAGCGAAAATTAGTAATTCACTTAAAATTCGTGTAAGTTCTTTCTAGCTTACTGAAAATGCCTAAAAATGTCTAAAGGGCGATCGGAATCCATAAATATCTTTAGAAAATCTTACATAATTCATGGAAACCTTGGTTATACTTAGAAATTCACGTGGAATCCCTGTAAATCCTTTATAACGTACTGAAAAACCTAAAAAGTCTTAAAAATGCTCGCAATCAAACTTCAAAATCTCAATTTTTTTTGTATATTACTGGAAATTTGTAGAAATGCCTAAAATACGTTCGGAATCCCCAAAATTAAACTTGAACTCCTTTTTTTTGAAAATTATTGGATGATACCCATTTTAAAAGGTAAAGGAAATTTCTAAACCTGCCTAAGAAGAGTTCGAAATCCTTAAATATTTTTGGAGAGTTTTATGAAATTCACCTTAAGAAACGATAAATCGCTAAAAATTCCTAGAAATTCCTAAGAATCTTTGTAATCGTTGAATATCTATGAAAAATATTATGTAATCCATGAAAATTGTAAGTTATACTCTCAAATTAACTTTAAAAAGCTATAACTTACTGGAAATTCGTAGAAATAAGCCACTTTGTAAAGCTATGAAGTACTGAACATGCCTAAATATTCCTAAGAAACGCTTGAAATCCCTGAATATTTTTGAAAAACTTTATATTGTGGATGAAAATCGTAGGTTATACTCACAAATCCACCTTAACAAGCTATACATCACTAGAAATTCCAAGAAATGCCTAAGAAGCGTTCGAAATCCCGAAATCAGTTTAAGATTCCTATAAATCCCTAAGAAATGCTCCAATTCCTTGAATATCTTTAGAAAACGTTATGTTATGCTTTAAAATCGTATGTTATATTGACAAATCTACTTCAAGAAATTATAAATTACTGAGAATATCTAAAAATACCTAAGAAGCATTCAAAAATTCGGATATCAAGTTCCTATAAAAGCCTAAAAAGTGACTGTTAGCGAAAATTAATAATTCACTTAAAATCCTTAATAACGCTTACAATCAATCTTCAAAATCTCATTCTTTTTTGTAAAATACTGGAAATTTGTAGAAATGCCTAAAAAATTTCCAGAATCCCCAAGATTATACTTGATTTTCTCTTTTTTTGATAATTATTTTAAGAAGCTAAAGGAAATTTTTAAACCTACCTAAGAAGCGTCCGAAATCCCTAAATAGTTTTGGAAAGTTTTATGAAATTCACTTTAAAAACGATAAATCGCTAAAAATTCCTGGAAATGTCTAAGAATCTTTGGAATCGTTAAATATCTATGAAAAATATTATGTTATCCATGAAAATCGTAAGTTATACTCTCAAATCAACTTTCTCAATCTCTCTCAACAATCTCTTTCTCTCTCTTACTCTCAATTTCATTTCAGTTTTCGTGCATATCCGCAATCTCCGTCTGTCTTATGCGTCTTATATGATGAAATTAAGAGATTTGTCTTAATCAATCCTTAATTATTTTTTTTATTTACGGTTCAAGTTAGCAATTTTGCTTTTCTGGCTTACTTTATCTTAATAATTAGGAAAAAAAATACGTTAAGCTGTTATTCGACTTTCAAACTTATCTTGAATTAATAAAGAAGACGAGTCTTACTAGTTTCGGTTCATAGCCATCCGCAGAGGTTCTAGTGACGTAAAATTAGATGAAGATATCAATATTATGTAATTTATAATCACGTTACATTTTAAAATCTTAAACGTTCTAGAATAAAGTATAAAGAAAAGCTTTAATATTAATCCTAATTATTCACCAAAACTGGTAAAATGGATTTCGAATGTTATTCTTTAATTCATCTTCTTTAAATAAATATTTAAAGAATAATAAAACCTTTAATGAATAAACATTGCAAAATACGAAACGTCATATCTAAGAAATTTAGTGAAAAAGAGATAGATATAAATTATTGATAATGTCTAGAAATATATAAGAAGCGTTTGAAATTTGTAAATTCACTTTAAAAATGATAAATCGCTAGAAATCCCTAGAAATGCCTAAGAAATCTTTGGAATCGCTGAATATCTATGAAAAAGATATAACATAATAAAAGATATTCAAAAAACTATAACTTTCTGGAAATTTGTAGAAATGCCACGTTGTAAAGGTATGAATTACTGAAAATATCTAAATATTCCTAAGAAACGCTCGAAATCCCTAAATATTTTTGAGAAACTTTATGTTATGGGCGAAAATCGTAAGTTATATTCACAAATCCACTTTAATAAGCTATACATTACTGGAAATTCCAAGAAATTCCTAAGAAGCGTTCGAACTCCCGAAATCAGTTTGAAATTCTTATAAATGCCTAAGAAATGCTCCAATTCGTTTCATTGAATATCGTAAGTTATATTGACAAATCTACTTCAAGAAATTATGAATTACTGAAAATACCTAAACTACCTAAGAGAGATTCCAGGAAAAAAGTCCAGGATATCAAGTCCCTATAAATGTCTAGGAAGCGGCTGTTAGTAGCGAAAATTAGTAATTCACTTAAAATCCGTGTAAATTGTTTCTAACTTACTAAAAGTTCCTAAAAGTGTCTAAAAAACTATCGGAATCCATAAATACCTTTCGAAAATCTTACATAATCCATGGAGACCTTTTTTATACTTAGAAATTCATGTCGAATCCCTGTAAATCTTTTGTAACTTACTGAAAATACCTAAAAATGTCTTAAAAACGCTTGCAATCAAACTTCTTTTTTTGTAAATTACTTAAATTTTGTAGAAATGCCTAAAAAGCGATCGGAGAATCCCCAAAATTAAACTTGAATTTCTCTTGTTTTAAAAATTATTGGATACCCGTTTTAAAAAGCTAACGGAAATTTTTAAATCTGCCTAAGAAGCGTTCGGAATCCCTAAATATTTTTGGAAAGCTTTAAGTTCATAAAAATCTCGGTTATATTTAGAAATTTAGTTGGAATCCGTGTAAATTTTTTGTAACTTACTTACAATTCTTAGAAATACCTAAGAAACGATCGGAAATCGTAAATATCTAGACAAAATCTTATGTAATCTATGAAAAATTTAGTTTCCCTTAAAAATGCACTTTAAATTCCTGTAAATCCTTTATAAAACACTGAAAATATTTAGAAATGTCTAAGAAGCTCCTGTTGTTATTCCTAAATATAACTAAATTCATATAAATACTTTTATATATTTCTGGAGACTATCAGCATCTTTTGCAAGATCTACGATATTTTAAAGTGACTAAACCCGAACTTTTCAGTTCTAGGTCTATATAACAACTAAATTGTAAAAATATGCAACAATCTGGCGCTGTATAACAACTAAAACTAGAATCAACATTAGCATTAGAAGCAACACTAAAAACAGAACTAGAATTGTTCAAATTTAGCAACATTTCTCGACTAAACCCAAATATTTCTTCTTCTAAATCTAGTATTAGTTAATTTCTATTAATACATCGTATAGATAACATGGGGAATACCTCAAATTATTATGTTTTTCTTAAATTTTAAAACTTTTATTTATTATATCGGAAATGATCCGAACGATAAACGAAATCCGTTACAACGTGGTTATTATTATTTTAGTGTAATAACAATAATACGTTTTGCAATCAAATCGGCAAGTTCGATATTGTCGATTAAGTGATGGGTTGAGATCACGATTCTATCACATCGTGTGGGGCGCTCTCGAACGTTGTCTAACTGCGTCGTCTAAATTACCGGACAGTTTCGGTCGACGATGGATTTTACTATTCAATTTGCGATGCTGATGATAATAACCCATGATGCACATCAATTATTAACGGTGAATGTCGAAAATGGTGCGTCCACAAAAACTTATTGATTAAAAAAATGTTTATCGTTTTTATTTCTTCTTTGTTGGTTAGTTAATCGGAGATTCAGGATAACTTTGAAGCCGTTCACTGAGGCAATATGGGTTCGCTATTTATAATAGAGAGGTTCAAACGGAAACAAAAGGCGAATTATATAAAAAAATAAACGATTCATAATCAATTTGAATCATTTAAGATTCACTTAAAAATCAATTAAGTTACTTGAACAAACAATTTTCGTTAATTAGCCCGCGAACTTTTTCATTAAAACGAATCCTAAGGGAACAAGAAACACAAATTACAGGATTAATTACTAAAACGAAAATCATCTTTAAGTATTACTTGGAATGTTTTTACTAAAAATCAATCCGGAAAGTTTGAAAATCATTTGACGTTAATCGGGAACTTTTTCGAATACGAAACTAAATCGTGATTCGACTTGATCCGCTTTGATAGATTACAGAAGTAACAAAAAACGAAATGAAAGAGGGGACAACGAGCAACCGATTAAAGATTAAAAAGAATTTTTTTTTTTCGTTGTGGAGTTGTAAAACAAGCGGAAAGGTGCTGTATCATGATTATTTTATGAAATTAAGGACACGAACATAAATTTATTTTTATAAGATAATAAATTTATGGAAAGTTTGAGATTAAATCTTTAAAAAATTTAAAAAAGGGGAAAGAAATTTATGGCGCAAAAAAATTTAAACGTGAAAAGTTGGTAAATTTTAATTTTTTTCGATTTTTTCTATTGTTTGTTTGAAACGGTAGAAATGGATAAAACGACGGACACCGATATACCGGATATTAGGTGTCGTAAAAACCAGTTCATACAAGCAAATTCTTTGTTGGGCAGTATTACACTTGAATAGATTTAATACTGCAGGAATTGCATGTACTATATTCATGGATTGAAATCATTCCAAATTTTTCTATAGACGTCTATAGATTTCCTACTAGGTATTGTCAAAAATTTATAAAGAATTTCTTAGGATTTTTAAGAGTGATAATATTTAAAGTTTTTAAACGATTTGTAAGAATTGTTAGATATTTCGAACAGTTTTCAAATTGATTTGAAATTTTTAAAAGTAAACAAAAATTTCTAAGGGTTTTTGTTTTTGATTATAATAATTTCCGGATTATGAGAAAAGTTCTGAATCAAATAACTAATGTTTGAAAAAAAGTACTTACGATCACTTAAATAAAAGGAAATTAAAACAAAAAAATCCGTTAACCACTTAAATTTAGTTTCTTACACTATTTCACAATTAGAACTGAACTGAATTTTTGAACAATTCCACTCTATTTATTTGAATAAAAGATGTGAACTTGATCGAAAAATAAAACGAAGAACTTGACTCTTAAACCTATTTTTCTCTCTTTTCTCGATGAAAAATAAAGTGGAGCGTTAAATCTGAGATTTTTGAAAATTGAATTGAAACATATTTTTCACAAATAAGATAAGCAAATTTAGCAAAATAGTTCATGAACCTAAATTCTAATATTTCTATGGAAGTTTAATATTTAAAACATAAAGCACTTCCAGCGATTTGATAACATTTCCTAGGCATATTTTAGCACGTTTAACCGTAAATATTTTCAGAAGTGTATAAAAGTATTTATAGGAATTTAGTTATATTTAAGAATAATGATAGGAGCTTCTTAGGCAGGGATTTGAAGTGAATCTCTTGGATTCTAACTAAATATCTAAATATAACTGAGATTTTTAGGAACACCATAAAATTTTCCAGGGATTTCGAACACTTTTTAGGCAGGTTTAGAAATGTCCTTTAGTTTTTTAAAATGCGTATCCATTAATTTTCAAAAACAAAGTAGGAATTCAATTTTAATTGTTGGGATTTCGAACGCTTCTTATGCATTTCTACAAGTTTCCACTAATTTACAAAAAAAATGAGATTTGGAACTTTGATTGCAAGCGTCTTTAAGACATTTTTAGGTATTTTCAGTAAGTTACAAAAGATTTACGAATTTTTAAATATACCAAAGTTTCCGTCGATTATGTAAGATTTTCCAAAGATATTTATGGATTCCGATCGCTTTTTAGAAAAGTTAGAAAGAATTTACACGGATTTTAAGTAAATTACTAATTTTCGCTACTAACAGTCACTTTTTAGACATTTATAGGAACTTGATATCTGGGTTTTTGAATGCTTCTTAGGTATTTTTAGATATTCTCAGTAATTTATAATTTGTTGAAGTAGATTTATCAATGTAACTTACGATTTTCAAGCACAACATAACATTTTCCAAATATACTCAAGGAATTGGAGCATTTCTTAGGTATTTATAAAAATTTCTGATTTCGGGATTTCGAACGTTTCTTAGGCATTTCTTGAAATTTCCAGTAATGCATAGCTTGTTAAAGTTGATTTGTGAGTATGACTTATCATTATTATTTTTATCCATAATATAAAGTTCTTCAAAAATATTCAGGGATTTCAAGCGTTTTTTAGGAATATTTAGGTATTTTCCGTAATTCATAACTTTACAAAGTGACATTTCTACGAATTTCCAGTAAGTTATGGCTTTTTAAAGTTAATTTGAGAATATAACTTACGATTTTCATGGATTACAGAATGTTTTTCATAGACATTCTGCGATACTAAAAATTTCTTAGGCATTTTTAGCGATTTATCGTTTTTTAAAGTGAATTTCATAAAATTTTCCAAAAATATTTAGGGATTCCGAACGCTTCTTAGGCGGGTTTAGAAATTTCCTTTACCTTTTTAAAATGGGTATCATCCAATAATTTTCAAAAAAAGAGGAATTCAAGTTTAATTTTGGGGATTCCGGACGCTTTTTAGGCATTTCTACAAATTTCCAGTAATTTAAGGATTCCGAACCCTTCTTAGGCAGGTTTAGAAATTTCCTCTATTTTTCAAAACGGGAATCATCCAATAATTTTCAAAAAAGAGGAGTTCAAGTTTAATTTTGGGGATTCCGAACGCATTTTAGGCATTTCTACAAATTTCCAGTAATTTACAAAAAGTTGAAATTTTGAAGTTTGATTGCGAGCGTTTTTAAGACTTTTTAGGTATTTTCAGCACGTTATAAAGGATTTACAGGGATTCCACGTGAATTTCTGTAAATCCAATATCTGAGTATAACCAAGGTTTTCATGGATTATGTAAGATTATCTAAAGATATTTATGGATTCCGATCGCTTTTTAGACATTTTTAAGCATTTTCAGTAAGTTAAAAAGAATTTACACGGATTTTAAGTGAATTGCTAATTTTCGCTAACAGTCACTTCTTAGGCATTTATAGGAACTTGATATCCGGATTTTTGAATGCTTCTTAGGTATTTTTAGATATTCTCAGTAATTTATAATTTCTTGAAGTAGATTTGTCAATATAACTTACGATTTTCAAGCATCACATAACGTTTTCTAAAGATATTCAAGAAATTGGAGCATTTCTTAGGTATTTATAGGAATTTTAAACTGATTTCGGGATTTCGAACGCTTCTTAGGCATTTCTTGGAATTTCTAGAGATGTATAGCTTGTTAAAGTGCATTTGTGAGTATAACTTACGATTTTCATCCACAATATAAAGTTTTTCAAAAATATTCAGGGATTTCGATCGTTTCTTAGGAATATTTAGGCATGTTCAGTAATTCATAGCTTTACAAAGTGGCATATTTCTACGAATTTCCTGTAAGTTATAGCTTTTTAAAGTTAATTTGAGAGTATAACTTACAATTTTCATGGATTACATAATATTTTTCATAGATATTCAACGATTACAAAGATTCTTAGGAATTTCTAGGAATTTTTAGCGATTTATCGTTTCTTAAGGTGAATTTCATAAAACTCTCCAAAAATATTTAAAGATTTCGAACTCTTCTTAGGCAGGTTTAGAAATTTCCTTTACCTTTTAAAATGGGTATCATCCAATAATTTTCAAAAAAAAGGAGTTCAAGTTTAATTTTGGGGATTCCGGACGCATTTTAGGCATTTCTACAAATTTCCAGTAATATACAAAAAAAATGAGATTTTGAAGTTTGATTGCGAGCGTTTTTAAGACTTTTAGGTATTTTCAGTGCGTTACAAGGGATTTACAGGGATTCCACGTGAATTTCTAAGTGTAACCAAGGTTTCTATGGATTATGTAATATTTTCGAATGATATTTATGGATTCCGATCGCTTTTTAGACATTTTTAGGAATTTTCAGTAAGTTAGAAAGGATTTACACGGATTTTAAGTAAATTACTAATTTTCGCTACTAACAATCACTTTTTAGGCATTTATAAGGAGATGATATCTGCGTTTTTGAATGCTTCTTAGGTATTTTTAGGTATTTTCAGTAATTTATAATTTTTAAGTAGATTTGTCAATATAACTTACGATTTACAAGCATAACATAATATTTCCTAAAGATATTCAAGGAATTGGAGCATTTCTTAGGGATTTATAGGAATTTTAAACTGATTTCGGGATATCGAACTTTTCTTAGGCATTTCTTGGAATTTCCAGTAATGCGTAGCTTATTAAAGTGGATTTAAATAAAGTTTTTCAAAAATATTAAGGGATTTCGAGCGTTTCTTAGTAATATTTAAATATTTTTAATAATTCATAGCTTTTCAAAGTTGCAATTATACGAATTTCTAGTAAATTATAGCTTTTTAAAGTTAATTTGGGAATATAACTTACGATTTTCATGGATTACAGAATGTTTTTCATAGACATTCAGTGATTTCAAAGACTTCTTAGGCATTTCTGGGAATTTTTAGCGATTTATCGTTTTTTAAAGTGCATTTCATAAAACTTTTCAAAAATATTTTTAATTTTGGGGATTCCGAACGCTTTTTAGGCAGGTTTAGAAATTTCCTTTACCTTTTAAAATGGGTATCATCCAATAATTTTCAAAAAAAAAGGAGTTCAAGTTTAATTTTGGGGATTCCGGACGCATTTTAGGCATTTCTACAAATTTCCAGTAATTTACAGAAAAAAATGGATTTTCGAGTTTGATTGCATGCGTTTTTAAGACATTCTTAGGTATTTTCAATAAGTTACAAAAGTTTTATAGGGATTTGACATAAATTTCTAAGTATAACCAAAGTTTCCATGCATTATGTAAGATTTTCTAAAGATATTTATGAATTCCGATCGCTTTTTCGATTTTTAGGCATTTTCTGTAAACTAGCAAGAATTTTTTACACGGATTTTAAGCAAATTACTAATTTTTGATACTATTAGTCGTTTTTAGGCATTTATAGGAAGTTGATACCCGGGTTTTTGAATGCTTATTTGGTATTTTCAGTAATTTATAATTTTTTAAAGTAAATTTGTCAATATAACTTACGATTTTCAAGGATACCATAACGTTTTCCAAAGATATTCAAGTAACTGGAACATTTCTTAGGGATTTATAGGAATTTCAAACTGATTTCGAACTCTTCTTAGGCATTTCTTGGAATTTCCAGTAATGTATAGCTTGTTAAAGTGTATTTGTGAGTATAACTTATGATTTTCATCCACAATATAAAGTTTATCAAAAATATTCAGGGATTTCAAGCGTTTCTTAGGAATATTTAGGTATTTTCAATAACCCATAGCTTTACAAAGTGGCATTTCTACGAATTTCCAGTAAGTTATAGCTTTTTGAATATCTTTTATTATGTTATATCTTTTTCATAGATATTCAGCGATTCCAAAGATTTCTTAGGCATTTCTAGGGATTTCTAGCGATTTATCATTTTTAAAGTGAATTTACAGATTTCAAACGCTTCTTATATATTTCTAGACATTATCAATAATTTATATCTATCTCTTTTTCACTAAATTTCTTAGATATGACGTTTCGTATTTTGCAATGTTTATTCATTAAAGGTTTTATTATTCTTTAAATATTTATTTAAAGAAGATGAATTAAAGAATAACATTCGAAATCCATTTTACCAGTTTTGGTGAATAATTAGGATTAATATTAAAGCTTTTCTTTATACTTTATTCTAGAACGTTTAAGTTTTTAAAATGTAACGTGATTATAAATTACATAATATTGATATCTTCATCTAATTTTACGTCACTAGAACCTCTGCGGATGGCTATGAACCGAAACTAGTAAGACTCGTCTTCTTTATTAATTCAAGATAAGTTTGAAAGTCCAATAACAGCTTAACGTATTTTTTCTCCTAATTATTAAGATAAAGTAAGCCAGAAAAGCAAAATTGCTAACTTGAACCGCAAATAAAAAAAATAATTAAGGATTGAGTAAGACAAATCTCTTAATTTCATCATATAAGACGCATAGGACAGATGGAAATTGCGGATATGCACGAAAACTAAAATGAAATTCAGTCGACAATAAACAAACTAATACTAGATTAACAATTAGATTAGAACAATCAGATAGATTTCATTTGGGTTTAGCCCTCTTAAGAGAGGTACGGCTAAACCCGAATGATTCTAGTTCTAGATGTAGTGTTAGTTCTATCAACGTTAGTACGCTCAAGATTACGCTTTATTAAGATACGCTTTATTCTTTATTATTGGTGAAATAAAACTAGACCTAGAAAGCTGAAGAATTTTCTAGTTCTAGCTCTAGTGTTAGTTCTAGTTTTATTTACTAACATCATTTCTTGTATATTTTTATTGAACTAACACTAGATCTAGAACTAGAATCATTCAAGTTTAGCCGTACGTCTTTCAAGACGGCTAAACTCGAATGATTCTAGTTCTAGATCTAGTATTAGTTCTTAACCTAGTATTGGTTCCTGCTTTGATTGTTACATAGCGTCAAATTGTTAAATATCTATGATGGAACTAACATTCCAAAATCATTCTGGTTTAGCCGTGCCTCTTTTAAGAGGGCTAAACCGGAATGATTCTACTTCCAGATCTAGTGTTAGTTCTATCAATAGTGTTATCTAGCATTAGTAAGCTTCAGATAACGCTTGATTCTTATTGTTGAACTAAAACTAATTCTAATTTTATTTCTTAAACACTTTCAATTTTAGTTTTAATTATTATTAAACGCAAGATTATAACTAACTAATACATAATGCAACAATACCAATAACTACCCCAATTCAGAATTCATCTGCATTAAAATTAATCAAAATTTATCTACATCATTATCATCACGACTTTGAATTAGCATAAATATAGCTTCAAACAACATCAAAATAAAAACGAGAAAAAGAAATCCTTCTGATTTTACAACAAAGATTTTTTTTTCGATGATGATATCCTTTTGGTCGCTTTTGCAAGCTGTCGGTCAGATTGAGAACGAAAGAGCAGGTCTTTATTTGCATTTTTATTTGTTTTCGAACTCTCAAAGGAGAACACACTATACCAAGAGTGGTTCTTCCCTGTGTTTTCCGTTAGAAAGTCCATTTTCTCTGTGTATGCGTGCGCCACGAAAAAAAAATCTGATTAGATCTCATCCCCAACCAACCAAACCGAGTAAGAAGATTCTAATTAGCTTCTAATTAAATTAAATTAATAATTACAGCGTAAGGTCTAAATCCGATTATTGTGATTATAATTAATATATAAAACTTTTTAGAACTTAATTATTTAAGCTTATCGATTTTCTCGAACACGTTTTAAATAATTAAAAATTTATAAAACAAGATGAAATTCTTTAAAATATTCATTATTTGTATTAAAAAAAAGGAGATACGAATCTAAAATTATTTTTTTTTTATAATAATCGAAAACTCGTAAAACTTTATCTGTATATCTTAGAAAAGTTTTTAAGGAAAACTCAAAAACTTTATATTTTAGTTCTAAAAGATAATAATCGAAAACTTCTCAAGAATCGATTTTTTCAATTCTAATTCGAGCAAAAAATGCGTGACAAAACCAACCCCTCCTATAATTTAGAAGGAATCCCCAAAGACTCTCTTATCCAACTCCATTTCGTTAAACTTAATTCAATACGGGACAAAATTTAATTAAACAAAAACAAATAGCTTACCTTTTTTTAATTGGCACAAATACGTTTAACTTCTTCTTCTTCTTCCTTTCGGCGATTTCGATTGGTAGTCGATGACACTGCTGTCGGGGATGAGAACGCGTTTGAGACGGTTTCGCGGCTTTATATAGCCGGAAAAGGACGTGTTTGGGCACGTTTGGGCGCTTGCGTACCGTATCCGGGGGCGCATTTAAAAGTTATACATAGAAGAAGGGCGACCGGAAACCAACCACTTGTAGCTCTGAAAATAAAAATTCTTAAATCAACAAAACAGAATTATCTAAATCAACATTAATTCCCTTTTTTATATTAAAATAAACTAAAATGGATGATCTTACTTTTGTATTGATTTCAGAAATTGTTTTGAAATAATTTTAGAAAATCATCAAATTATTTAATCAAATCAAATCTTATTCATGTAGTTCTCTATACATCAAATTAACTATCGAAATGTTTGTAAACAAGAAAATCGGGTTGTGAGGAGAGTTTCAATTGCGCCGTGTGTTAAAGAGGGATTAAATAATTTAAATGAAAATTAATATGAATGAAATTTGGTGATCGTTGTATTGGAGAAAATGAACAAGATAACTTTGGTATAGAATTGAGTCTATAGTAGTATAGGGTTGAATCATGATGAAATTCATGAAATTCATGACTAGATCTAGAACCAAATGTTTCAAGTTCCAGATCTAGTGATAGTTCTATCAACAGTGGTAGATACCTCTTGTAAGCTCTAGATTGTACTGGATTCTATATTATTGTTAAACTAACACTAGACCTAGACCTAGAAAGCTGCGGGTTTAGCCGTGCGTCCGAGGACATTCTAGTTCTAGGTCTAGTGTTAGTTCTAGTTTTATTTACTAACATCATTTCTTATATATTTTTATTGGACTAATACTAGATCTAGAACTAGAATCATTCGAGTTTAGCCGTATGTCTCTTAATACGGCTAAATTCGAATGATTCTAGTTCTAGATCTAGTGCCAACGCTGTTTCTAGTTTTAGTTGTTAGACAGCGCCAGATTATTGCATATTTCTGATTAAACTTATGCTAGATGTAAAGCCAAAATCATTCTGGTTTAGCCCCAAGAGACGCACGGCTAAATCCAAAAGTTTCTAGTTCTAGGTCTAGTGTTGGATCTAGTTTTATTTACTAACATCATTTCTTATATATTTTTATTGGACTAACACTAGATCTAGAACTAGAATCATTCGAGTTTAGCCGTACGTCTCTTAAGACGGCTAAACTCGAATGATTCTAGTTCTAGATCTAATATTAGTTCCAATGCGAACGTTTTTTCTAGTTTTAGCTGTTAGACAACGTCAGATTATTGCATATTTCTGATTAAGCTTATGCTAGATGTAAAGCCAGAATCGTTCTGGGTTAGCCCTAAGAGACGCACGGCTAAATCCAAAAGATTCTAGTTCTAGGTGTAGTGTTAGTTTTAGTTTTATTTGCCAAAATCATTTTTGTATGTTTTTATTGAACTTACACTAGATCTAGAACTAGAATCATTCGAGTTTAGCCGTATGTCTCTTAAAACGGCTAAATACGAATGATTCTAGATCTAGTGCCAACGCTGTTTCTAGTTTTAGTTGTTAGACAGCGCCAGATTATTGCATATTTCTGATTAAACTTATGCTAGATGTAAAACCAGAATCATTTTGGTTTAGCCCTACGAGACGCACGGCTAAATCCAAAAGATTCTAGTTCTAGGTGTAGTGTTAGTTTTAGTTTTATTTGCTAACATCATTTCTTATATATTTTTATTAAACTAACACTAGATCTAGAACTAGAATCATTCGAGTTTAGCCGTACGTCTCTTTAGACGGCTAAACTCGAATGATTCTAGTTCTAGATCTAGTGTTAGTTCCAATGCGAACGTTGGTTCTAGTTTTAGCTGTTAGACAACGCCAGATTGTTGCTGCGAGATAAGCTAGATGCTAGATGTAAAGCCAAAATCATCCTGGTTTAGCCCTAAGAGACGCACGGCTAAATCCAAAAGATTCTAGTTCTAGGTGTAGTGTTAGTTTTAATTTTATTTGCCAAAATCATTTTTGCATGTTTTTATTGAACTTACACTAGATCTAGAACTAGAATCATTCGAGTTTAGCCGTACGTCTCTTTAGACGGCTAAACTCGAATGATTCTAGTTCTAGATCTAGTGTTAGTTCCAATGCGAACGTTGGTTCTAGTTTTAGCTGTTAGATAACGCCAGATTGTTGCATATTTCCGATTGAACGTACTCTTGATGTAGAACCAGAATCATTCTGGTTTAGCCCTTTTAAGAGAGGTACGGCTAAACCTGAATGATTTCAATTCTAGACCTAGTGTCACTTTTATCAACTTTGTTAGATAGCGCGAGTAAGCTCTAGATATTACTGGATTAGCTGTGCGTCTTTCTTTTTGGTCTTAATTCATTTCTTCTGCATATCATGTGTTGTCCAACAAATAACAACAATAACGATTTTGCCCGTGATGTTGTGATTGTGCACAAGATATTTTGCTTCTGAACATGTCATGTCTTCAGCAAGAGATCACAATGTTAATGTCATCCTGATATCAACTTTATTCGTTTAATCACTCACTTTTCATCATTATATTTTGCTTTTGTGCATGCTATTTTACATTAATCAATTATATTTTGCTTTTCATCATGATATCTTGATTCTGCGTCTAATACTTTCTTTCTCATCTTTTTTTTACTTCTACGCGTCATGTATTGTGCTATAAATAACAATAATAACGATTTTACCGTTGATGCTGTGATTGTGCACAAGATGTTTTGCTTCTCTGTATGTCATAGCTTTCAGCAAGCGATCACAATGTTATTGTCATCCTGATAATATGAATATTTTCAACTTCAGACCTAGCATCAGTTCTATCAACAGTTAAGATTCAGTTCTATCCCTTCCATCTATAAGAGAGGGTATAGAACTGAATCTATAGTAATTCTAGAGTTGGATTGGATTGGATGTAGTTTGGTAAGAACTTACTCATCGAACAAAATAATTATATTATCAGGAAGAGAAGAAAAACCCATAATTTGTGGAGTACCACAAGAGTCCATGGAAACCAAAAAAAGTATACAAAAATCTGCCAAATCATAGAGAGCCGAATTTTGATTGAATCAGATAAATTTAACCCTCCAACCGATGAGTTTAGCACTGACAACGGAACAAATAAAAAATGGTGTTAAAGAGAAAGAAGAACCATGCTAATTATAGAATTTCAAAGTAATAAAAAGTAGTAACTCCATGGAGTGAGTATCTTGTCGTCTATATAGATAACGATTTACAAATAATCACTCATATTAGAAGATTAGTGGAAAAAGCATAAAAAATTCAAACGATGCTCTCTCAGATTTTGCCACGAATTGGCAGGTCAAGTCTGTCAAAGAGGAAGCTCTTAGAATCAGTATCATGATACTAAGGGCATAATAATCGAGACCAAGAATTTTCTTGATGAATGGATGATTTCATCAATATTGAGAACTGATAGTGATGAAGTGATGATATTGAGCTGGGTTGCTCAATCCAACCCAACCCAATACTATGATGATATAAAAGGTTCTCCTTTTTATTCTCCCAACTTTGAAGAGTGCTAAATACTGAAATTATCAAAACTATGTATTAAAGCAACTCGTCAACTTCGCAGGTCTAGGTCGAGAAACCCGCTCACGATCTAAACTCACGCATGCCACTCACGTGAATATCATACATAAATTACGTGACTCACGCGTGGGTCACGTCAATTCACGTGACTCTCGTTCGATCAGGTGATCTGAAGTTGGTAAACTTCAAACTAATTAACAAGACTTTGGAGACATAATAGCTCATGCTGTCAAAAAGTTAGCAATCTATAAGATAATATACAGTGTTTGGAATAGCAATAACTTACTCTGCCAACAAGTTCGCAGACTTCAAACTGATTAGCAGGACTATGGAGACATAATAGCTCATCCTACCAACAAATTGGCAGTCTGTAAAGTAATATAGTATTTGAAGCAGTAATAACTCATGCTCGAACAAGTTAGGCAGTTATTAAGATAATATATAGTCTGTAGAATGGTAAAGCTCATGCTGTCAATAAGTTGGCAGATTTCAAACTGATAAGCAGTACTTTGGAGACAAAAATGCTTATGCTGCCAATAAGTTGGCAGACTTCAGATTAATGAGCATGACATTAGCGAGATAATAGCTCATGCTGCCAACAAGTTGGCATACTTTAAAATAACATACAATATCTAGAACTTTAATGGCCATACTGCCATCAAGTTGGTTGACTTCAAATTAATGAGCAGGGCTTTAGAAAAAGAAGGAGCTGATGCTGCTTATAAGTGGCAGTTTTTAAAATAATATATAGTCTGTGAAGCAGAAATAGCTCATACTACCAACAAGTTGGCAGACTTCAAAGTGACGAGCAGAACTTTGAAGATGTAATAGCTCATGCTGCCAACAAGTTAACAGTTATTTTTTTGTTTATTTGATACTTTATTCGCAATTTCAATTCGTAAATTGAAAGATTGAGTCAATTGGGTCACGCCGGGTCCCGTCGAAACCAAAGTTACTCACGATCACGCACGTTCACGTAAGTGGTACAAAAATTGATGCCCACTCATCGTGACCAATCGGCACTCACGTACTTTGCACATTTCTAGTAGTGAGTTGAGGGAGAAGATGAAAAATTGGAGGAAGGTGTTGTGGGAAATGGTGAAGGGAATGATAGTATTTATAAACTAACTCTAATACACAAAAGAAAACACAAAAGAGGGTCCTAAACACAAAAGAAGAGCAAAATAAATGAGACTCAAGTATTTAAGAAGATATTACGAAAGAATCTAAAGCAAGAAAAATCTTAGCAAAAGCAATTAAACCGGAGGGACAAACGAGTTTGTAAAATCAAATATCTATGGAATAGATTTATTTTTCCAAGAATCTGAAAAAATCACTTTATTAAACTTTTCCTTTAATCATATTTTTTAAACCTCCACTTTAATTCAAAATAATTTTTATGCGGTGGCGTTTTTTCGCATTAAAAATGTTTATTGAACCCTCAAGAGGATAGCCGACAAGAGGATCGCTTTCAACGACGCTCATTAACCCCACAGTTCTCGATTTTTCTTCCTCGAATTGACAGGTTCAAGCGTGATTAACTAACTTATCTAGCTACTAAGGGGGTGAGGTGAATTTAGGGGTTGAGCTTCCCGTCCGGTTTAATTCTTTTTTAATTCCATCTCGGCTATAATCCACTCGAATTACCACCGCTTAAACCGATTTAAAAGAATCCTCCGTCTCAATTTCCTTAAATAATTTCAAATTAGATTAAATGGTGTTTTAGTTTATGCGAGTGTGTTTGGGAAAATCCAATCCTGTTAATGTTAATGTCCCGCTCGAGGCGGATTCCTTGGGAAGGTCGTGTAAAAGATGATGGAGAAATGGTAAGAGCATATGCAAATCGAGGGCTGGGAAATCACGCCACAGGTGTCCCTTACCGTTAATACTTAAAATATCACGTATGTTTTACGTGATCCTATCAAAATTCTATGTGGAAATAACCAGGAAGAAAATTACAACAAAAATATTCTTTTTTTATTTTTTTTATAAACTTACGAAAACGTAGAATATAGAGACCAGTGTCAAATGCACGAGACACAAGGAAGCGACGCACCGTTTCTATCTGTAACGGACATTGATGGGGGAAAATTGCATTTCTTACAACGTGATACGCATCCAACAACCATCTCATCCCCTTTTCTTACCCTAAACCACCCCTCAGTTAAACGCCACCCAGTTAAACGTTCCCCATTCTAAACATTTTCATCCACAACTCAAACTTCTATTTATTAATTCATTATAGAAACTAATCAAATTCGATTTTTGTGCATCAATTTTTATATTAAAAGAGTTCGTGAAATATTTTCGTTGCATTAAATCCCATTAAATTGATTAACTTTATTAATTTTTAAAATGAAATCTGTTGCCAACTTAAATCCCTTTTATACCTAACATAAGTAATTTAAGTATAATCTATTAAATTTTTTGTTATTTTATTCATAGACTTCATCATGCTGGTCACTTTAATCCGGATAAAACCATTAACAATATTATACAGTATGTCCATGGATCGAGACAAACTCCAACATATTTTTCTTGTACGGGATTTGTTTCTTAATAAAATATTCGACAGTTTTATTGTATAAACCATCAGCTGAATCGTCATAACTGGTATTAACATTTGAAATTTATCTTCTACTTCATAATTTGGGTTGGCTAATCTCGCGATCAAAGCGAAATGCTTGATGATCGACTAATCAGTGCTCTCATCTAGCAACAATGAAAAATGGTTTTATCTTAAATTTTCTATCAAGTTTTCTTCAGCTATTTTTCCTGTTATATTTACTACCATATTTTGCAATTTTTGAGTCTGGACATACAGATTTTACTAAATTAATGAGATGTGAGGCAACATTAAATGCAATAAATCAAGCCAGCTTAATTTCACCAACTTTTGCCATCCGTTGCAATTGTTGCGAATTTATTACGAATTTGCTTTTGTAATTTCTTACAATTTCCTTCATGCTTAGACGAAGTTTTATGCCGCATCAGTTTTTGAAGAACAATAAAAATACGTATTACCTTTTTTACTTTTTGCAAGCTATCCACCAAATTTTTCATCTTTGAGCCAAAATTAAAAACATTTTCGCTCATATCAGACTACTTTCTTCTTTTTAGGTGGTGATTTATCGGAATCTGACCCTGCTACTAACCATAGTTCTAACTTCATTTTTTCAAAGCATTTTAACTTTCATTGTTTTGAGAGCACTTCTTATTAAAAAAACACTTAAAACAACTGAAAAAATCTAAACAAATGATAGCTCTGGCAAGACGGGGGATTTCTGCCTCACAAACAATGGAAAACAGGAACTCTGTTTTGTCTCTATTTTCTATCGATTAACGTTATCGAAGATTTAAAAAAAACTGTAAATATACAGTTAAAACTATAATGTAATATAATTATACAAAAATTTCAACAGAAATATCCGGATACAAGAATATCTCATGTTGAGGATTACAAACTAACAAAAAAAAATTTTGAAACGGGTTCTGTATTAACCATAAAGAAGTTAAATGCGGAAAACGCTACTTCCCTAATATCATTAAATATCAAAAAAGATCTTTAGAAACTGAAATTAGTAAATCGCACCTCTCCAGAATTTACAACGGATGCGGATGATAATGCTAAACTTTGAATTTTTAGTTTGAGATTGGGAATGAAATATTAGACAATCGACATTTTCATAAATTTATTGTATTTTCGGCTGAAAGCAGCTTTTCAGCAAATGGCGTTGTTTCTTCGCAGCATTGTCGTTATTGGAATGATGTAAATCGGAATTTTACACTCTCCAGACGAAGTCAACATTTCAAAAAAGTAAATGTGTGTTGTGCTATAACACATCATGGGGTAATTGGGCTATATTTCTTCGATGGAAATGTAAATCAACAGAAATATTTGTATATGTTACAAAATTGTTTTAGTAAAAAGTTAATCGATGTCGCTTCACCAAGTTCATCATTAATGAACTGGACGAAATGGTCCTATTTTATGCCCAGCACCTAGTCCTGATCTTACAATTATGGATTTTTATTTTTGAGGACGATTGACACAAATTATTTACAGTGATTCATTACAAGACGATGTAGAATTGTTTAAGCAAAGAATGATTAATGCGATAGAATCTCAATGTTGCCACAACGATTTTGAAATATATACTGAAATTATCGAAGAAAATGTTTGAATCTTGATGCTGATTCTTAGTAATTTATTAGTTGCGTTGTTGACTTCATTCAATATTTCCTGCGCACCATAAACACTCAACAAGAACTTACCTGTGATTTATGGCTTTTTTATGTCTACTTTGGAGACCAAAACTGAATCATAAGACAGCACAACAGCATGTGCCAGCTGCTGTCTGCAAGTCTTAACATAATAAGTGCGATGAGATTTTTCCCTAGTCGGTCTCACACCATTCATATGTATTCAAAAGGAGACCCCCTTGAGTGCTTTATAACTGAGAACATGGTTTCCACTTAAATTGTAGCAGGGTAACCTCAGAGGACATTGAAATCCTCAAGCACTAAGTCTAAATCACTTGTTCGACATTAAGACGGATCTCATTCTAACAGATACAACATCGACTTTTAATGACCGGACGGAAATCAATTAAAACGAGGAGCCTTTGCTTGGTGTACCAATGCTTTAAAGACGGTTAAATCCTTAATATGTATGGGTATAATTTGACCAAACACCTGCGTTAAACTGCCTTTCAACTCGTACACAACCATTTTTCAGGTTAAAGTTCTTAATATAAACATCTGCATCGCTTTGAACCTTCAAAAAGTATAAAGGTAACCCAATTTCCCTACCATTCTGTCAAACACGATTAATTAATAATCAAATTAACAAGCAATCAAACACGATTCATACATTTAATCGTTTAATCGAGCGTGAGTCATCTGAATTGACGTAACCCACGCGTGACTCACGTGATTCATGTGTGATATTCACGTGAGTGCTGTACGTGACTCGCATGTGTCTAGATCGTGAGCGGGCGTGAGTGGGTGTAAAAAGTCACTCACGTGCACATTTCTAGTTTGAACATGTCCGACGCATTATTTATGCTGAGATAAGCTTAAAAATCAGTATCATTTTTTTTCTTTTTTGTAATTCGATCCGAGGACATACTGTATACAGCATTTATGTCCTCTGATAGCATTTCAAGAATTTTGGAAGCAATATTAAGTCTTCCAGGGACAGGTGTCTTTTCAAAGGCTTCCAGTATAAATTCCAGTTCTACAAGAATTTACAGCAATTAACGACTGAATGGCAATTAAAACGGAAACTAACACTAGAAGTAGTCTTCAGATGCACGGCTGAACCGAAGTTTTCTAGTACTAGGTCTAGTGTTAGTTCCAGTTTTATTTTAATATAAATATATAATAATTTAAGATTGAATAACAACTAATAGCACAGCTCATACTAACTCTATAGCTAATGCTAAATCTAGAACCAAAAACATATAGGATTAGTCGTATTTCTCTTAATCCAACCTAACTATAAAACTTAGTTTCAGAACTAATACTAGACTTACAACTAGAAACGTTGCGGTTTAGCCATTTAAAGAGACGTACGGCTAAATCCTAATGATTCCAGTTCTAGGTCTAGTATTAATACTAAAGCTAGATTGTAGCTCTAGTATTAATCATACCTTTAATTCCAGAAGAATTTACAACAATCAAGAACTGAATGGCAATAAAAACTGGAACTAACACTAGACCTAGTACTAGAAAGATTCAGGTTTAGCCGTGCGTCTTCAGACGCACGGTTAAACTAAAACTTTCTAGTACCAGGTCTAGTGTTAGTTCCAGTTTTATTTTGATACAAGTATACAACAATTTAAGATTGAATAACAACTAATAACACAGCCAATACTAACGCTATAGCTAATGCTAAATCTAGAATCAAAAACATATAGGATTAATCGTATTTCTCTTAATCCAACCCAATTTTATGCTTAGTTTCAGAACTAACACTAGACTTACAACTAGAAACGTTGGGGTTTAGCCGTCTAAAGAGACGTACGGCTAAATCCTAATGATTCTAGTTCTAGGTCTAGTATTAATACTAAAGCTAGATTGTAGCTCTAGTATTAACCATACCTTTAATTCCAGAAGAATTTACAACAATCAAGAACTGAATGGCAATTAAAACTGGAACTAACACTAGATTTAGTACTAGAAAGATTCAGGTTTAGCCGTGCGTCTTTAGACTCACGGCTAAACCAAAACTTTCTAGTACTAGGTCTAGTGGTAGTTCCAGCTTTATTTTAATACAAATATACAACAACTTAAGATTGAATAACAACTAATAACACAGCCAATACTAACGCTATAGCTAATGCTAAATCTAGAACCAAAAACATATAGAATTAGTCGTATCTCTCTTAATCCAACCCAACTTTATGCTTAGCTTCAGAACTAGCACTAGACTTACAACTAAAAATGTTAGGGTTTATAATAATAATAATAATAGGACTTTATTTCCCACAGGTACCACCCAATTACAGGAAAAAATAACATACATTATTTAAATTTAAATTAACTAAATGAAAAAAAAAATATAGCAATAAGCAAAATTAATAGCTAATACAACTACATAATCAAATCCTAAACATGACCACTAACAATTTACTGCGCGCCAAAGTGATCCAAAGTCACCCTAACCACCGTGTTCAATGAATCAAAAAACATATCGCAATGCGGCGAAACACGATTGCCGTAATCGGACATCAACGATACAGGAGATTTTCGTAAAATATTACTATTACTACGGTAGATATAGAACATGAGGGGACAGCGTGAGCCGAGACGTGGCACAAGAAAGGTTAACCTTTCCAACAACCAACCACAATCAATATCGTAATGCAACAGTTTATAAATAAATTTAACTATGTAAACAACTCTGCGCTGTTCTAGTGAAAGAAAACTAAATCGCGAAAGGAGAGGAGCGTAATCAGCACCCCTGGGCGGATAAACACGATCCAGTCGAAAGCATAGATACTTTAAAAATGTCTTTTGTACAGATTCAAGCGCATTCGCGTAAAACTGATAGAACGGATACCAAACAATTACCGCATACTCCAACCGCGATCTGATCAACGCAAAAAACAACGTACTTAAACATCTGATGGATAGACCTTTACAGTTCCGAACAATAAACCCGTAAATTTTATAACACTTAGCAACTAAGTCAAGAATGTGTTCGTTAAATGTCAGACCACTGTCAAACAGCACCCCAAGGTCACAGCATTTACGTTCGGACATTAACGGTTGACTGGCCAGGTGATATGCCCAGTCGATTGTGTTTAATTTTTTAGAAAATGTCATGGTAAAACATTTAGAAACATTAAGTGATAAACGGTTGCTAAGGCACCAATCCTCAACACGAAACAAGTTTTCCTGCAAGCGTTCACAATCGCTGAGTTCCCCAACAGCCGAGAATAACTTCAAATCATCGGCAAACAGCAGCTTCTCACAATCCAAGATCTCAGTTACGTCGTTAATAAAAGCCAGGAACAGCAATGGACCGAGGTTGGATCCCTGGGGAACCCCTGAAGTTGGAGAAAATCCTCTGGAGGTAAAGCCGCCATAATTAACGAACTGCTGCCGACCTAGCAAATAAGATTTCATTAACGACAACAGAGGGGCACTTAATCCAAAGTTACTCAGCTTTTTTAATAAGATAAAGTGATCCAGCTGATCAAACGCCTTCCGAAAGTCGAGATACACGGCATCCACCTGTCCTCTAGCGTCGATTACATCGGCAAGAAATTGGGCGAAGCAAGACAGATTAGTGACGGTGGATCGACCACAAACAAATCCGTGTTGGGCTGGGCTTATGGTCTTATTTAAATGATATGAGATATGCTTGAATAGAACGCTTTCAAAAATCTTCGAGAAACCACACAGCAGCGATATAGGCCTGTAATTCTCAATCTCCGCAGGGTTGCCCTTCTTCAGAATTGGACAGACGTATGACTCCTTCCATAACGACGGAAAGGTAGAAGTAGATAGGATTAGATTGAAAATCGAGAGCAACGGGGCGGCCAGAATCGAAGCACAGTCTTTCAGTAAGAAGCTCGGTATCCCATCTACTCCCATCGTAAGAGTATTCTTTGCACGCTTCAACGCACCCTCGACCTCCTCCAAGCTGAAGTTCTCCACAGACAAACAAAGACTCTGATTGGGGAAACCAGACCCCACAACAACCGGATCAGATTGAATATAAACGGACTCAAAATAATCAGCAAAAGCGTCCACAATACTTCGACCCGTTTAAAGAGACGTACGGCTAAATCCTAATGATTCCAGTTCTAGGTCTAGTATTAATACTAAAGCTAGATTGTAGCTCTAGTATTAATCATACTTTTAATTCCAGAAAAATTTACAACAATCAAGAACTAAATGGCAATTAAAACTGGAACTAGCACTAGATCTAGTACTAGAAAGACTCAGGTTTAGTGGTGCGTCTTCAGACGCACGGCTAAACCAAAACTTTCTAGTACTAGGTCTAGTGTTAGTTCCAGATTTATTTTAATACAAATATATAATAATTTAAGATTGAATAACAACTAATAACACAGCCCATACTAACTCTATAGCTAATGCTAAATCTAGAACCAAAAACATATAGGATTAGCCGTATTTCTCTTAATCCAACCCAACTTTAAACTTAGTTTCAGAACTAACACTAGACTTACAACTAGAAACGTTGGGGTTTAGCCGTCTAAAGAGACGTACGGCTAAATCCTAATGATTCTAGTTCTAGGTCTAGTATTAATACTAAAGCTAGATTGTAGCTCTAGTATTAATTAAACCTTTGTTTCCAGAAAAATTTACAATAATCAAGAACTGAATGGCAATTAAAACTGGAAGTAACACTCTACTCAACTTTCTAGTACCATTTGGCGATTGTTGACTCCAGGTTCATTGTGTATATCAATACTAAAAGAAGAAGGAAAGAAAATCCTTTTTTTCACAATGATATAAATATTTATTTATTTCTTTTCAATCTGTACTAGACGTGTTTCGCTTTTTTCTTAAAAGTGTCATCAGGTACAACTGTATTAAATTAAAATTAGAAAAGTTAAAAATAAGTTGATTTTATGAAATAAAATATAATTACCGTCAGTTACATCAGAGGTTGCAAGAAATTAAGCGAAGAGAAAAATGTAAAGATATTGGGTGATCCTGAACTCTCGTCATTAAACGTTGATGAAGCAAATACCAATCTTTTCTTTAATTTAAAATTATTGAAAATTATGAAATTTTGTTTTTTTGTTTGACATTATTAATGTTGAAATGCAAAAATCTGAATTATAACTAATTATAAAACATTAATAATGAACGCTGATGTTAACGTTAAATTATTATTAAAGCCCAAGGGCGGCGTGACTGTAATGGCTGAAGGCAAAACGTGGTAATTTCTTTTTCAAGTAACAGTAAAAGTTAGATGAAGAACATTTCTAAAATAAATAAAATATAAAATGTCAATAAAACAAGTTAAAAATGATAGTATCAAAGATGAATAAAAATCAGTCAGAAACTAAAAAAATTTTTAAAAAATTTACCTTAATCTAGAGAGTCTGAGTTTATGAAATAATTGAGAGCAACAAAATACATCTAGAGAGATAACTGTTGATAAAATGTGACAAATCTCTCAAAGAACGGGAATTTCGATATTACAGGAAACTGGAAAAGAGTCTTTTATGGAAAAAATCTGTAAATTCATTTATTAAAAGATGTGAATTATTGTTGTTATAGGATCTGATGTAATATTCTTCGTAAAGATCCATCTTTTTTGATTTCTTTAAATGTTTTAAAAGGGATATGTTAGAAAGATTTGACTTATGTCCTGTTTCTTCAAGATGTTTAAAAAATGCTGAATTATTTTTAGAGATGTGTTCTTTGAATCTGGTTTTTATGTTACGTCCCGTTTGACCAATATAAAAACAATCGCAATCCC
This sequence comes from Onthophagus sagittarius, assembly GCA_036711965.1. Taxonomy (NCBI): domain Eukaryota; kingdom Metazoa; phylum Arthropoda; class Insecta; order Coleoptera; family Scarabaeidae; genus Onthophagus; species Onthophagus sagittarius. The sequence continues at coordinate 13,849,385 of JASERS010000010.1, read as the reverse complement.
CACAGTCAAGTTTGTAAATGCCACTCTTTTGGTTAAGATTAAATCTGTGTTTGTTATTAACAATTAATTGACCTAATTTATTATTAGTGGAAAATACAGTTGTAACTTTATGAGATTTAAAAATATTGTTGAAAGTATTTTGAATATTAGGGTGAAATGGAATAGAGATAAATTTAAGTTTTTCATTGATTCATGAAAGTTGTTTTGAGTTTTATTATAAATGTTTTGAATATCTTGAAGAGAGTAGCCATTATTTAAACCAATTTTTATTATGTTTTTTAATTCGGTAATAAAATCAGAATGCTGTAAAGGAAAATTTAGTAATCTGTTAAAGAGAAAACGAAATGAAGCATATTTATGTTGTGAACAGGAGAAAGAGGATTTAGGTATAATCGTATCAGTTGCTGTATCTTTTCGGAATACTTTAAAGTTAAGTGATGACACAGAAATATTTTTAGAAATTGTGATATCCAAGAAGTTAATTTTAGAGTCTTTCTCTATTTCGGTGGTAAAATCGAGTATGCATATGTTATTAAATACATTAGTAAGGGCAGATAGTTGTGCTTTATTACCATTAAATACTATTAATATATCGGCTACGTATCTTTTGTAGAAAATTATGTCTTTGGTGAACAAAGCGTATTTCTCAGAAGAAAGAGTTTTCTCGAAATTATTCACAAAGATATCAGCCATGATTCCTGAGATAGGAGAGCCCATGGGTAAACCATCGGTCATGCGATAATGTTTTCCATTAAAGATGAAGAAATTCTGTTCACAAACTACCTTGATAATGGATGTGAGTTGAAATATGTCTTTATATTGAACATTGTTAAAATTTTGAATATTGTTACAAAGGAAATCTTCTATTATATTAATGCATTCATTGACTGGAATATATTAAAGTCGATTTTTTATTAATTTTTAGTTTTGAAAGTTTTGTTATAAGATCTGATGAGTTTTTAGTGGTGTAAGTGAAATTATTTTGAAAAGTATTGTATAGAAATTTTTGTAAATGTTTTGCAATATTTTCATTTGGGGTGTTAGTATTGGAAATAATTGGTCTAATGCTTCTATCTGGTTTGTGTAATTTAATAAGAGATTTGAGTGTAGGAGACAAAGGGTTCATTTGAGTTAGGAGATTAGTACTGATGTTGAATTTTTTTAAACTTTCTTTACAAGAATTAATAAGTGTCTTTAAGGTGTAATTATATTTAGGGGTAGGGTCTTTGTTTATAAGTTTGATGTCGTTTTGTTCAAAAAATTCTTGAGTCTTGTTGATATAAGATTCTTTAGTGATAATGACTAATCCAGCGTTTTTGTCTCCTAATGTGACGATCAAATTTTCTGTTTTAATTTTCTGTTTTAATTTTTTAGACTGAGGAGTTTCAGAACTAACACTAGACCTACAACTAGAAACGTTAGGGTTTAGCCGTCTAAAGAGACGTACGGCTAAATCCTAATGATTCTAGTTCTAGGTCTAGTATTAATACTAAAGCTAGATTGTAGCTCTAGTATTAACCATACCTTTAATTCCAGAAGAATTTACAACAATCAATCAAGAACTGAATGGCAATTAAAACTGTAACTAATACTAACCCTAGTACTAAAAAATTTCGATTTAGCCTATCTTCAGACGCACGGCTATATAACATTAAAGTTTAGTTTATATTTCATTCAAAATGATTATTCTCGAATTAAAAATTAACCCAACAATGAAAATATTAGCTTTAAACGGCAACAAAGAATTCCTTTTCATGAATTTTTCCATAAAGAACTTTATATCGATTAAGAAATTTCTCTTTGCCGCCCACTTTAATATTAACAATAGCTCAGAGCCGCAAATATTCCCAGCGGTTTCTACAACGCAATACACGGAACATTTCGTTTATTAGAAATTACACAAGTTTTAACACAAATACCTCGTCGGTTTCGACTGTATGGAGTTTTGTTGTTGGCTCAATGAGCTTCTGTTTTAGAACTTTAAGCAATATGCCCTTCTACGGTCAAATTTAGTTGTATCATTGGTAAATCGCTGAATCCGTATGGTCTCGTTGCGGTATTTAAAATGGACTAAGCTTTGTATACAAACTTTAGAGAGTATATTTATTTACTACTTAATCCTAATAAGAATAAATGTTTGAATGCATTTAATTTTAACGATTTAACGTAACGCCATCTGTGTATAAAAAAATTAAATGTATCAATTTGACATGGTTAAGTTTCTAAACAAAATTTTAGGTTATAAAATTAGTTAAAATCAGTTAAAATGTCAACAACAAATTTAGAGACATCGGAAAATTGTATGTAATTAATTAAGAATTAAATTTTAGTGGAAACCCTTTTATTAATGCTAACTTCAATAAGTGCAGTTCACGAGTGTACCCACGAGGTGGTTAAAGCTCTGGTAAAATGTACAACTTTCGCGGCGATAAAGCACAAGGATCAACGAAGAAAAGATTTGGCAGCTACACCCTACATAAACCACCCGATTGGTTTAATCATCACATTCATTAATCAAAACAATATTTTTTTATTTAATTTTAGGGGTCGCTTTTATTTTAACCAACGAAGCTGACATTACAGATTCTGCAGTTATTCAAGCTGCTTTGTTGCATGATACGGTTGAAGATACCGAATGCAGTTTTGAAGAGATTGAGTTAAACTTTGGGAGTAAAGTGATGCAAATTGTTAAGGAATGCACCGATGATAAAAGTTTACCAAAAGATGTTCGTAAGCAATTGCAAATTGAGACGGCCCCAAAATCCTCAAAAGAAGCTAAATTAGTAAAATTAGCTGATAAGATACATAATTTAAGAGACTTGGAAATAAGAACACCACGAGGGTGGACTGACCAAAGAGTAAAGGAATATTATGTTTTTGCAAGAAACGTTTTTAATGGGTTAAAAGGTGTTAATCCAAAGTTAGAAGTGTTATTAGATGAATTGTTAAGGAGAAATGGTGCATAATTCTAAAAAAATTAATAATAAAATTTAGTATAATTATTATATTGTATTTTAACCTGTCAATCATCCCATGAAAGAATGTTAACTATATAAAAAATTAGGGGGGTAAAATATCAATATAGAATGAGTAACCGTGTCATACCGATTTCTAGATTTTTTTGGTAAACTGGCTCCTACAGTACAAGCATTTCGTAATTCCAGGCATAGAGAATCGCATGAGGACTTAATGTCGATAAACAAGTTAAATAACTGTAAAATAAATCTTTATTATAATAATAATATTTATTGGAAAAGACACAATTACAGAACATTATAATACAAAACTTCGATTACTATTACTAGCAAAGAAAACAACCAATATTGTATCTTTCCAAAGGGGATTGAGTCAGCGCACCAAGCCAAACCTGGAATAACTGTTTTTCATCAACCCCAAAATAACAAAATTAAGAATTAATTTATAGTAATAATAACAATGATCTAAGAAAACTTACGAGACGAAAGAGAAGAGAAAACAACAAAAAGGACAACATAAGAGAAACTTGTACAAGAAAAGAAGGAAAGAGAAAGAAAGAAAACAAAAAAAAAAGATAAGAGTCTATTGGCGCTGCTGCTGAAGCAAATGAGACCTGTAAGCCGATCTAAAGGATTGCTCACTCCGCTGCTTAATTTGCTCTGAGATGCTGTTGAAAACTTTGTAAACAGAATACGAAAAGGACATTTAAAAAGTTCAGTACGGTGAGCTGGTATCGTAAGAGTGAAACGATGACGAATGTTCAAATTATGAACATCACAGCGAAAGCAAATTTTGTTCCATAAATAAGGAGGGGTTTAGGGTTTAGGGGAACTTCCTAAATATGGATACATGGATTTGGAAATGGATGATGAGGATGTGTTACCAACTACGGCTCCTAATATATGTTTGGAACATCTTTGGACGGAGAATCCAACAACGAATTTGTATGTTGTTGCATAATAATTATTTAAAATTAAACTCAACCCAACCTTGCATGTTTGAATTGAAATAAAATTAATACTAAGGTTAATTCAGGGTTAGCCGTTTTGAGAGATTTACGGCTAAACCTGAATGTTTCTAGTTTTAAATTTAGAGTTAAAGATTTGTGCTCAACCCAAATCTTTCTACTTCTATGACAAAAATGTATCGACAACATATTTTCGATTGAAATCAACGTCGTGCATAAATTCCTTTTCAAAATCGTTCGGCATATTATTTTGAATTGCCATAATTGGATATAATCGGACGAGGAAATATTTTTGATTACCTAAAAAAAAATTTTTTTTGATATAATTAAATTTAAAAATTGTTTATTTTATTATTTTGCAATGAAATAAATGGTGTTATGTACTCAGGGTCCTTTTTGAGGTGCGGACTTTTTCTTTTTGCACATTAAATTTTGCATGAAAAGGCAAAATGAGAGGATCTAGTTTACAATAGAGAGGATTGGGTTGAGTTTAGTCGCGCATTTGAGGAAATTTTTATTAATGAATGTCTTTATAATGAATATTTTCTAAAATAGAGTACTTTACAAACTGATTTGGTAACTTGTGTACTAGAATTGAAGTAAAACTAGAACTAACACCAGACCTAGAAGTGGAAAAAAGACGGGTTTAGCCGTGCGTCTTCAGATGCACGGCTAAACCCAAATCTTTCCACTTCTAGGTCTAGTGTTAGTTCTAGTTTTATATCATTAGATCTAACTCTAGATCTAGAACTAGAATCATCCAGGTTTAGCCGTCTCAAAGAGACGTACGGCTAAACTCAGATGATTCTAATTCTAAGTCTAGAGTTAGATCTAATGATATAAAACTAGAACTAACACTAGATGCATGGCTAAATCCAAATCTTACCATTTCTAGGTCTAGTGTTAGTTCTAGTTTTATATCATTAAATCTAACTCTAGACCTAGAATTAGAATCATCCGGGTTTAGCCGTACGTCTCGTTGAGACGACTAATAATAATAATAATATTTATTGGAAAAGACACAATTACAGAACATTATAATACAAAACTTCGATTACTATTACTAGCAAAGAAAACAACCAATATTGTATCTTTCCGAAGGGGATTGAGTCAGCGCACCAGGTCAAACCTGGAATAACTGTTTTTCATCAACCCCAAAATAACAAAATTAAGAATTAATTTATAGTAATAATAACAATGACAATAATCTAAGAAAACTTACGAGACGAAAGAGAAGAGAAAAGAAAGAGAAAACAACAAAAAGGAAGGAAAGCAACATAAGAGAAACTTGTACAAGAAAAGAAGGAAAGGGAAAGAAAGAAAACAAAAAAAAAGATAAGAGTCTAATGACGCTGCTGCTGAAGCAAATGAGACCTGTAAGCGGATCTAAAGGATTGCTCACTCCGCTGCTTAATTTGCTCTGAGATGCTGTTGAAAACTTTGCAAACAGAATACGAAAAGGACATTTAAAAAGTTCAGTACGGTGAGCTGGTATCGTAAGCGTGAAACGATGACGAATGTTCAAATTATGAACATCACAGCGAAAGCAAATTTTGTTCCATAAATAAGGAGGGGTTTTATATAAAATGACTCGGTGAAAGAGACAAGCAGCGTGTAGAGACCTCCGATTCGCCATATTAAGCTAGTTGACCCGACCTTGAGCACTAGAAACATGATCTCTCCTTCTCAAACCAAAAATGAAACGCAAGCAAGCGTTTTGAACACGTTGATACGAGTGGAAGTAAAGTTATCTATACAAGAGCCGTATAAGACATCACCGAAATTAAAGAGAGACTAAACCAAAGATTCACATAATTATATTTTTAAACGTAAATTAAGTAAACAACGATTACTGTAAAGGAGTCGAAGGGTAGAGTAAGCACTACGAATAAGGTTTGAAACATGAGATCGAAATCTAAAAGAAAAATCTATAACAATACCTAGATTCCTAGCCTCTTCAGTAACGTTAAGTGAAACATCACCAATCTTAATAGATAGACTCTCGCATAGAATCACGGAAGGATGGACACCCAAACAGCATAACGGAAGATTTCTTAGCATTAATATTTAAACATAGCTGAGACGCACGAGTGATTAACCTTTGCAAATCGTCGTTAATACATTCCTGAGCAACGCAAAGTTGATCTGGAGTAAAAGAAAAATACAGTTGCGTGTGCCTCAGAACATCGGTTAGATTAAAAGTATAAATTAAATAAAGTAAATGACCAAGAACCGATCCCTGAGGCACCCCAGACGTAACGGATGCTTCCACTGATTGCAGGCCATTGAGTGTAACAATCTGCACTTTTCCTCTCCAATCAGCAATCTACCTCTCACGTCCGCGATCTGACCGAGAGAAGCGACCCCTTTTAACAAACCGAGAGAAGCGAAAAATTGTACAGTAGGTTAGAAAAGAACCTAGGCAAGAAGAATTTCATAAAACTATCAGCAAAGATACGGTGAGAAGGACGTTAAAAAAAGCTAACTATCACAGTCGCGTTGCACGAAAAAGCCATTTGTGTCAGAGGTCAATCGTCAGAAGCGGATCGCCTTTGCAAAAAAACTCTTAGACAAGCCCATTGAATTCTGGGAGAAAGTTCTCTTTACAGATGAGAGCAAATTTTGCATTTTCGGCATTAAGGGTAAATAACTTGTATGGAGAAAACCTAATACTGGCCTTAATCCCGAAAATTTGAAAGCGACTGTAAAACACGGAGGTGGTGCAGTTATGGTTTGGGGGTGTATGTGCACCAAAGGGGTAGGAAGGTTGGTTTTCATAACATCGACAATGGACCATAAAATGTATATAGACATTTTAGGCTTGGGGCCCACAACACTAAGCTTTGGCTACTATACAATACCCCAAAGCAATTTAAAACACCTCCACAATCGCCGGACTTGAATCCCATCGAACACCTCTGGGATTTACTGGAACGCAGGATTCGGCAACACGACGTAACGTCGAAGGAAACGTTAAAAAATGTTATGATTGAGAAATGGGCCAAAATCAGTTCGGACGAAACGAAGAAATTAGTGCACTCCATGCCTAAACGTTTAAGGGAGGTCATTAAACGTAAAGGTTATCCGACCTCATATTAATATAGAAATAATGATCTCATTTACACTTAGCAGCAGAAGTCTGCGTACAAAGAACTTCTAACACTTTAGCTGAAAAAATAAGGGTCATGATTTAATGTGATAAATTTAATTTTTTTTTTATTTTGTGTATTAACTACATATAATTCTATTAACAAAATATGCATCAATAAAACAGAAATATTAGTTAGAAAAAAAATTAGAATTAAAAATTCTCCAAATAATGCGTATGCAAAAATCTGCGTACAAATAAAGACGCCTTCTCTAAAATATACTTATTTACTTAAATACGTAGTTGGCGATGTACGCTTTTCGATTTAAATAAAAGATAATCGGTGTCAATTATATTAGCAGAGGCTTAGAAGCTAAAAGTTAGAATGGACACGAAAGGAAAGGAAATTGAATTGGGAGAGAGAAAAATTATTGTAAAGTTATGGAAAGAGGGAAAATCTTTTCGAAAAATAGGAGAAACTGTCGGCAGGTCACACTCTTCCATTCAAAGAGTAATTAATAATTATAAAGACACTGAAGATTACCTCTCACGTCCGCGATCTGACCGAGAGAAGCGACCCCTTTTAACAAACCGAGAGAAGCGAAAAATTGTACAGCAGGTTAGAAAAGAACCTAGGCAAGAAGAATTTCATAAAACTATCAGCAAAGATACGGTGAGAAGGACGTTAAAAAAAGCTAACTATCACAGTCGCGTTGCACGAAAAAAGCCATTTGTGTCAGAGGTCAATCGTCAGAAGCGGATCGCCTTTGCAAAAAAACTCTTAGACAAGCCCATTGAATTCTGGGAGAAAGTTCTCTTTACAGATGAGAGCAAATTTTGCATTTTCGGCATTAAGGGTAAATAACTTGTATGGAGAAAACCTAATACTGCCCTTAATCCCGAAAATTTGAAAGCGACTGTAAAACACGGAGGTGGTGGAGTTATGGTTTGGGGGTGTATGTGCACCAAAGGGGTGGGAAGGTTGGTTTTCATAACATCGACAATGGACCATAAAATGTATATAGACATTTTAAAAGAAAATTTGAAGCCTAGCATGGAAAACTTGGGCTTGGGGCCCGAATACTTTTTTCAACAAGATAATGACCCCAAACATTGCGCCCACAACACTAAGCTTTGGCTACTATACAATACCCCAAAGCAACTTAAAACACCTCCACAATCGCCGGACTTGAATCCCATCGAACACCTCTGGGATTTACTGGAACGCAGGATTCGGCAACACAACATAACGTCGAAGGAAACGTTAAAAAATGTTATGATTGAGGAATGGGCCAAAATCAGTTCGGACGAAACGAAGAAATTAGTGCACTCCATGCCTAAACGTTTAAGGGAGGTCATTAAACGTAAAGGTTATCCGACCTCATATTAATATAGAAAGAATTATCTCATTTATGAAACTTCTGCTGCTGAGTGTATTTAATTTCTTGTTTTACCCCTCCATTTTTGCTTTACGTCAGCGTTGCCAGATGTACCATAATTATGGTATTTCTACCATAATATTATAGCTAATACCATTATCCAATTCGCAGAAAGAAAATACCATTATTTTAACATTTTTTATACTATATTCACTATTACATATTTATAATTACATTATTTTTATAAAAATGTAATTTTTATTTAATAATAACTGTGATACTGATTTATACAGGAAACTGTTTAGTAGAGGAACTAGCGTCATCTAGATTTGAAGATCCCAAATAAAATGATGTTGAAATAGAACTGGGGATTTCCCAAATTTCCATTAAAACGACAAACGGTCACAGACGTGAGACGATTAAATTGGTCAGTGTTGTTAATTAAATTGCTTTTCGTTTTGCATTATAATAATAATAATAATAATATTTATTAAATCACGTGGGCTACATAAGTAGATGTGACAAGTCAGTACATAGAACATCAAAATACAACAGCAAATTATACAATCTGTTAAAACTAACATAAGTCACTACATATCTAAAAATTCTCGTTTAGAGTAAAACACAGAATCCAAGAGATATCGTTTTACATCTTGTTTATATTTCTTTGGACACTCCTGAGATCTGATTGAACGGGGTAATTTATTATATATTTTGGGTAAGTCATAAAAGGGACTTTTTTCAAATGTGGTGGTGACATGTTGAGAGAGAACCAGATTATCTCTACCACGAGTATTATATTCATGAGTGGACATTTCAAAACGGCTCATATTAGTCTTCACATATAACAAAGACTTCAATAAGTAAATGGATGGCAAGGTGAGTATCGATTGTTCCCTGAAAACTTCCCTACATGATTCCCTGCCATTTAAATCGAACATTAATCTGATGATGCGCTTCTGTGCCACAAACACGCGTTTAAACTCAATGTCAGTTGCAGCACCCCACACCAGTATATTGTAGGAAATAGCAGAGTAGCACAGTGCGTAATACATACTTAATAGCGAATTTATATTTAAACTTTTTTTCAATTTCAAAATTGCATAATAGGCTGAGTTCAATTGTTTGCACACAGTTTCTATGTGATTAACAAATGAGAGTCTATCATCCAACACCAAACCAAGAAATCGCGTACTATGGGCAAATAAAAATTTATTTTCAAAACTGGCCGGCAATGAGCGACGCTTGTAAAAACTAACGCAAACTGTTTTATCCACGTTTAACATAATCCTATTACGCTCACACCATACAGAAAACGTTTTAATAGTTGATGTAATTTTTAAATTTAACGTATCCGGATCCGTATCTGCAACCGCAACAGATGAGTCATCAGCGTACATAACCAGATGAGTATCCTCAAGAAAGTCAGGTAAGTCATTAATGAAAAGTATGAAAAGCAAAGGTCCTAAAATTGAACCCTGTGGAATCCCCAAGTCAACAGATGACTCATCCGAGCTAACATTCGACAACACAACTCTGAGAGAACGGTCGGTTAAGAAAGAAAGAAACCAGTTCAAAATAGGACCGCGGATACCCATACAGTATAACTTCCTACAAAGGAAATTTGGATTGAGGGAATCAAACGCCCTACTAAGGTCAAAAAACAATCCAACCACGTAATTTCCCTGATCAATATTGTCATAAATATACTGGACGAACTCAATTGAGGCAGTCTCAGTAGATAGTTTACGTCTGAAACCGTGCTGGCAACTACTAATTGTACCCTGCTTGTCAAGAAAATCTAAAATCCTGTTACTAATTATTTTTTCGAATACTTTAGAAAATATACTACAAATTGCTATCGGTCTATAGTTCTCAATACAGGTCGTATTACCTTTTTTTAGAATCGGTATCACTTTAGCAACTTTAAGGGATGATGGAAAAACGCCCGCTGTTATCGACCGATTTAAAATGAGCGCAAGAGGTTCAGCAATAACGCTGGCAACGTATTTGACAACTCTCACACCAATTCCGTCAGTACCCACACTGCTCACATTCTTTAAAGCACTGATAGACTCAACTATCTCCTCAGGAGACACCGGCCATAAATATATACTGGAAGAAACAGTTATACCCAACGTACATGAGTCCACAACAAGAGAACCAAAAGCATATCGCACCTTATCAGCCGCTACCGTCGAAAAATATTCACAAAATGCGTTGGATAATCGTTTTGGGTCAGAAATTGAAACCCCGTCAATATTTAACATTATATCTCTCTCATCATTACTCCTTCCCAACTGTGTGTTTATATATCGCCATAAACTACGTGTTTTGTTGGAAGCATTAGAAATTTGATTAGCTATAAAAAATCGTTTAGCATTATCAATCAGTGATTTATAAGAAGATTTCATATCGTTGTATTTTGCACGTTGATCACGGAACCCATTTCTAACTAACCAATGCATGTTTCTTAGACTATCCCCAGCTTTAACTATCTCAGGAGTGACCCAACTACTACGCCTAACGCCTACTGAAACTTGATGTACAACTGGACAGCATAACTCAAAACAATAAGTAAAAATATTAAAAAAACGGTTAAAAATATCGTCAACGTTTACATCCAACATCACATAAGAAGTAAAGCTAGACCAATCCTGGGATATAAGTGAGCGATACAGTTCGTGTAAACATGAATCACTCATTCTTCTACCAGCCAATTCTCCGTGCGTCTCGACACGCGTCCGAGTAATAAAACTGTCAGTATAATTAAACACCAACGAGCCAGCAAAGTGATCAGCAATATTTGCGTTAAAAACATTAAAAATACACATTCCAATCGGTAAATTGGTTACCATATAATCTAAAGTTGACTCGTTCGTGCTCGTCTCACCAAACACTATACGGGTAGGCTCAGTACTTTTTCCATTAAGTTGAAAAGAATCAAATACATCCCGCAACATTTTTGACATTGAACAATCTCTATTAACATCCATGTTCAAATCTCCGCACAATACAAGATTTTGAAAATTAATTGACACATAAGACAGTAGCATGGACAGTTTATCGATAAAAGAGTCACTGGAACCAGATGGCGGCCGATAAACGCAAACACACACTATACTTAGCTTTTTACAATTTAAAGTAACACAGCAGGCCTCCAACTCCATTTCCGTCACAAAATTACTAATATCAAAAGCCGATACCATCAAATTATTTTTTGCAAAGATTAGGACACCTCCATAAAACAATGAGTAGCGGCAGTGATAGTGGTGGCGGTGACAAACCAATATTAAAAAAAAGAAAAATAACCCAGAATTATCGAATTGAATGGGAACAGCAATTTAAACCATGGTTAAAATGAGATATCAATTATAAAAATAAAGCTAAATGCATCGTATGTAATGTGTCGTTAAAATGTGATGTTTCAGTAATTAAAAACCATAGTATATCCAAAAAACACGCGCAGAATATTAAATTGATACCTGGAAGATCTCAAAAATCTATAACTGAGACATTAACAATGAGTAATGAACAGGAAAATCTTAATAATAGTAAAAAAACGACTGAAATTTTATCAAGGAATTTTTTTACGGAACATAACATTGCTCTCCGTACGGCAGACCACTTAAGTAAAATAGTCAAACGAGCTTTTCCCGATTCCAAAATTGCACAAACTATAAGTTTTAACCGTACGAAAACTACAAATATTTTAAATAATGTTTTAACCCCCCATTATGAACATTTACTCGCTGAACATTTACGAAGGAACAAGTTTAGCATTATTATCGATGAGTCAACAAGCATAGCCGCTGTAAAGCATTTATGTATTTGTGTTCGGTTTTTTAACGATTCTTTGAAAGAAATAGATACTCGTACATTAAAATTTATCGAGGTTTTTTCTGAAAACAGTCCTGAAGGTGCAAATCAGGGTGCTACTGGTATGTTTTTCTTCTCTAGCTCAAAAATTGTATGATCTCATCAAGACAACGTTTAAAAATCAGAACATTCCTCTACAAAATATGGTTGGGTTTGCATCCGATGGATGTAATACGATGATGGGGGCACATAATTCAGTAATAACAAAACTGCAAGCTGATTTTCCAGGAGTTGTTATTTTAAAATGTATTTGCCATTCGATCCACTTATGTGCAAGTGAGGCTTGCAAACAGTTGCCGCAGGAGTGTGAAGATTTGGCGAAAGATATTTATGGGTTTTCTAAACAAAGTTCAAAAAGAATAATTTCGTTTAGACAATTTCAAGAATTTTGCAATGCAGAACCGCATAAAATACTTAAGTTATCCCAAACAAGGTGGTTATCTCTTTTGAACGTTGTGAAAAGGATAAACGAGCAATGGGATGCTCTAAATTTATTTTTCACTTCACAATGGTTAGAGTATAAATTACCATCTGCTCGAAAAAATTATTGTTATTTAAACGACATTTCATTACGGTTGTATTATTACTTTTTAGAATGGATACTTCCAAAACTAACAACCTTAAATGAAAAATTTCAAAGTGACCAAGTTGTAGTAGTAGGTTTGCATAAAAAGATGTGTGAATCCTATAAAGAAATACTGTCAATATATCTTAATCAAGATTATGTCAACAGAACACCACTAAATGTAATAAACCCAAACAATAGTAGATATTTTATCAATCCCATTAATATACACCTAGGTGCTAATGTGTTGAATCATAAATCCAAGTTGAGTAAACAAGAGCTAGACAAATTTTTGATACATGTACGAAAATTCCTTATTACGACTTGCGAGGAACTAAAAAAACGATATGATTTTGATCACCCATTATTAAGTAAGCTACACATATTTGCTCCACGTTTTATAAATAAGGCGTGCAGCATTCTGGATGTAATTAGCTTAGTACCACGCATTGTTACTAGAAATGAAACCTGTAGGGCTGATACTATTAATGATCAGTGGAAACATTTTGTGCTTTATGCTGAAAAACCTGCTATCACAGACTTTTGTGCTTACTGGGCTAATGTTTATAACATGCAAGACTTGGACGGTAATTATCTATACAAAGATTTAGTAAAATTTATTTTTGAATTATTTACTCTGCCACATTCTAACGCAGCTTGTGAACGTGTTTTTTCAAAAGCAAATTTAAACGTCACGAAAATCAGGTCACGTTTAGCCACAAAAACAATAAATTCAATTATAATTACATCGGACGAACTAAAAAGAAATAATGGATGCTATAACTGCACGCCAGATAAAACCCTTATTAATAAAATGACATCAGCCAACTTATATCCTCGCACTGCAACTACCACTACTGATAAATCGATAAATAATGAAAATATGGAGGATGACAAAGAATCTATTTTTGTTTAGTTATTAAATTGAGAAACCTTTTATAAATAATATATACCATATTTTCACATACAGACTGCACGCGGCCGACCTGCGGATAGATGCATTAGCAATAGCTGGGCGACCGTAAGCGGGCGGAGCTTGCGCTCTCAGATATCGAAACCTTTAATGCTTTGAGAACGGGTGGTTTTTATTAAAGTTAGTTATCAATTGTTTTTACTAACCACAATTTGTAAAATTATGTAAAATAAGAAGGATTTGTTAAAATTAAAAAGAAATAAATCCCTGGTACACAGTACTAGTAATTTTCTTAGTTATGAAGCATCAGATCATTTTAGTGCAAAAATATTACAGCAACAAATTTTCATCATAACTTCATACCAATAAAAAAAAATATAAAACAAATAAAATGAAACATAATTCTCCTCATTTATTTAATAAATGTTCAAATAAACCACCCTCTTGAGCTGAACAATAACCCAACCGGTTGTACAAATTTATGTTATTTAAATTTAATTTACCGGTATTTATGCTTATGCAAAATTTTTAGCACTGTTGTTGCTCCAATACCAATTTCACGGGCAATTTCGCGAGAAGATTTGTGCGGATTCAATTCTGCTAATGCACATATTGCAATCTCCAAAGTGCTGATGTTATCTTCTGCTTCATTTTTGTTTTTATTATTTATTAATGTGAAATTTGATTCGAAATATTTCACTGTATTTCGTATGGTATTTGCAGAAGGAATTGGCCTTTCCGGATAGTTCACAGCAAATAAATCGCGACATACTTCCGCAGAATTACCACCATAAAATTGCTTTATCATAAACAACTTTTCTTCGGGCGTATAATACTCCATTTTGAGAAATTGTGCACTACAAATTTTAGCGAAATCGCTAGGCACACTAACCCAACCACAATCGCTAAACAAATGCAGTAAATGAGTAAAAACCAGTCTTTATCGTTCTTCTGGGATGATTTGACGCCTGTCTAGGAATGATGTCATAGCTCTAAATCAATTTTTTAGAACCTAAAGATTTCATTTTTAATAAAATTAAAAAGATAAATTCCCAATTTGTATAAAATCGCATTGTACCGCCCTCCGTACGAGTATCACGGCTAGAACGGTGCGGTTGATTACGTCTGTCTCCGTCGCACTACGAGTTTCGTGCGGTTGCAGCAACCTGCGGATAGGGCTTTTCAATGTGTTAGACAAGGCATAGGACTTTAATGAGTTAGATAAAGAAATACATATCAACTCCAATCGGCCTGAGAAGTAAACATAGTATATCTGTTCTGTGTTAACTAATAGAAACCTTATGCCGTTCTTTTCCCACTTACGTTAAGCCTATCCGCAGCTCGAGCGCGAGCAGTCTGTATACCATATTTTGTAATTTCCACTACCATAATGGCATAATTTAAATCTGGCAACCCTGCTTTACGTTCTCGCTTTAAATTTTAGTCATTCTCAGCGCTTCACACTAAAATAACCTGTTTTTTAGATTTTTGGAATACATTTTTGTTGAATTTCTTTCTTTTTTGGGTTTATCTCGTGTTTTTCGATGTTGATTGGTAAATTTCTCTTGTTTTCCCTAATACAATTGAACTTAACACCCGTTTATCCATTTTTTTCAGTTCATATTATATTAAGCACATGCTTTTCACGTTTTTATTTTCTTCCGAACCAGACATTTATATGAAAATCCATTACAGTCCTCTCTTTAGTCGATATACTTTCAATGACGGTAAATAACATCAATAATTTATAGTTAGCTTAATTACTAATATTATTTTCTATTTTTACTTTTTTATGTTACTTCCATAGTAGTGTTTGATAAAGACTGATTTAACAGTTGAAACATTGTTGCACCAAATCACTTGTTTTAATAAAAATTAAACAATTATCATTGCAGGCTCTGGCTTTTATTTAATACACATACTTGGGTTAGCAACGAGAGCGAATAGGATTATGAGACAAGTTTGGGGATGGGGTGAGAGGACTTTTGGGAGTAATTTAATGTTTTAGAGCTTAGTAAAAAGCGTGATTATGTATGGGGGAAGATATGGGGATGGAAAGAGCCAGGGTTACTGAAGAAATGAAGCTAGATGAGGGTGGAAATGGGTAAGCAACCTGTGCGTTTTAAGAAAAGGGTGCAAGGACATTGTAGATCTTGGGACAATGCTAGAGACAGATTCAAAGAGGAAATGGACGTTTTGGACAGGAAGAAAGGGAGGAGTACTAAAGAACGGTGGGATACTCAACGAAAGGGGTGATCAAAAAGAGAAGAAACGGAATTGAAATGTTGAAACGGTTATGGATACGCAAGAGAAATTTAGAAGAATTATCTATAAAAAACTAAAATTATAACTAATACTAGATCTAACAATAAGAACTTTAAAATCTTTATATTTTTAAGTTCATCGTTCCTCTCATAGATGTCTCAAATTTTCACCCGTCAATCAAATCTGTCAAAATCCTGATTCACGTCATTATTATTATTTACATTCACCTACTTTAATAACATAGATAAGGTGTATCTACACAAAAATGTACTTCATAGCATTAACGTCCGATTTAATCGGACAAAACCGTACCATTCCCGTTATTTTAATCGATTGATCGTAACATAACCTACAAAGAACCGAAAGTACCGTTTCATTTCCATTCTAATTAACATATGGTGCACTTTAAAAAATGTTGTCCGCTTTGAAACGTTTCGCGAGCAAAAACGAGACTCAAAATGCTCCGGCACCATCACAAAATCGCCCCCCGGGACACCAAGCGATGTCGTCGTTGTTACAAAGAAAATTTGCGAAAGGAGTTCAATATAACAGTAAGGAAATTTGTTTATTTGAAAAATTTGGGTTAATTCGGTTTTGTTTTTAGTGAAAATTATAATAAAAGGGGATAGGAATGTTGGGAAAACGTGTTTGTTTCATCGCTTGCAAGGTAAGAAGTTTTTTGAGGAGTATATTCCAACAGAAGAAATCCAAGTTACATCAATCCAGTGGAATTATAAGGCAACCGATGATGTTGTTAAAGTTGAAGTTTGGGATGTTGTTGATAGAGGTAAAAAGAAGAAGAGATTCGATGGGTTAAAATTGGAAAACGCCCAATTAGAACTTCCCGAAGAAACGGCCTTGGACGCTGAATTTTTGGATGTTTACAAAGGGACTAATGGCGTGATTATGTTGATGGATTTAACGAAAAGTTGGACGTTTGAATATGTACAAAGAGAAATGGTTAAAGTCCCGTCTCATATTCCAGTTATCATCATGGCTAATCATTGTGATATGGCTCATCATAGAACTGTAACAACAGATCATGTTGTTTATTATATTGAATCTATTTTAGGGTAAATATGCTTTGATTTAAAACTTTAATTAACCCTCGCCGTCCCTTAATATCTTAAGAATTTGATCTTGTGCGATTTTTCAAAATCATTAATAAAATCGTTAATTTTATAAAAAAACTTTAAGTTTTGTTCCAGTTCAAAATATGATATCTTAGAAACGCATTGAGATATTGAAATATGGTTTCTTTCTCGAAAAATACGCACTTTCCTTTATAAATGACTGAAAATTATGTAAAGATATCTTCAAAACTCGGTATTTTACGATTTTTTCAAAATGATAAAGGAAATCGTTAATTTTATGAAATGCACTTATTTTGGTTGAGTTCACAACATGATATCTCAAAAACGGATTGAGATATTCAAATATGGCTTTATTCTAAGAAAAGTACATACATTCCTCTATAAATAACAGAATATTTCATCAAGATATCTTAAGAATTTGATCTTGTGCGGTTTTCCTAAATGATTAATGAAATTGTTAATTTTATAAAAAACTTCAAATTTAGTTCGAGTTCAAAATATGATATCTCAAAAACGCATTGAGATATTGAAATTTGGTTTCTTTCTCGAAAAATACCCACTTTCCTTTATAAACGACTGCAAATTATATAAAGATATCGTCAAAATTCGATATTTTACGATTTTTTCAAAATGATAAAGGAAATCGTTAATTTTATGAAATGCACTTATTTAGGTTGAGCTCACACCATGATATCTCAAAAACGGATTGAGATATTCAAATATGGCTTTATTCTAAGAAAAGTACATACATTCCTCTATAAATAACAGAATATTTCATCAAGATATCTTAAGAATTTGATCTTGTGCGATTTTCCTAAATGATTAATGAAATCGTTAATTTTATAAAAAACTTCAAATTTAGTTCGAGTTCAAAATATGATATCTTAGAAACGCATTGAGATATTGAAATATGGTTTCTTTCTCGAAAAATACGCACTTTCCTTTATAAATGACTGAAAATTATGTAAAGATATCTTCAAAACTCGGTATTTTACGATTTTTTCAAAATGATAAAGGAAATCGTTAATTTTATGAAATGCACTTATTTAGGTTGAGCTCACACCATGATATCTCAAAAACGGATTGAGATATTCAAATATGGCTTTATTCTAAGAAAAGTACATACTTTCCTCTATAAATAACAGAATATTTCATCAAGATATCTTAAGAATTTGAACTTATGCGATTTTCCTAAATGATTAATGAAATCGTTAATTTTATAAAAAACTTCAAATTTAGTTCGAGTTCAAAATATGATATCTCAAAAACGCATTGAGATATTGAAATTTGGTTTCTTTCTCGAAAAATACCCACTTTCCTTTATAAACGACTGCAAATTATATAAAGATATCGTCAAAAGTCGATATTTTACGATTTTTTCAAAATGATAAAGGAAATCGTTAATTTTATGAAATGCACTTATTTAGGTTGAGCTCACAACATGATATCTCAAAAACGGATTGAGATATTCAAATATGGCTTTATTCTAAGAAAAGTACATACATTCCTCTATAAATAACAGAATATTTCATCAAGATATCTTAAGAATTTGATCTTGTACGGTTTTCCTAAATGATTAATGAAATCGTTAATTTTATAAAAAACTTCAAATTTAGTTCGAGTTCAAAATATGATATCTCAAAAACGCATTGAGATATTGAAATTTGGTTTCTTTCTCGAAAAATACCCACTTTCCTTTATAAACGACTGCAAATTATATAAAGATATCGTCAAAAGTCGATATTTTACGATTTTTTCAAAATGATAAAGGAAATCGTTAATTTTATGAAATGCACTTATTTAGGTTGAGCTCACAACATGATATCTCAAAAACGGATTGAGATATTCAAATATGGCTTTATTCTAAGAAAAGTACATACATTCCTCTATAAACAACAGAATATTTCATCAAGATATCTTAAGAATTTGATCTTGTGCGAATTTCCTAAATGATTAATGAAATCGTTAATTTTATAAAAATCTTCAAATTTAGTTCGAGTTCAAAATATGATATCTCAGAAACGCATTGAGATATTGAAATAGGGTTTCTTTCTCGAAAAATACCCACTTTCCTTTATAAACGACTGCAAATTATATAAAGATATCGTCAAAAGTCGATATTTTACGATTTTTTCAAAATGATAAAGGAAATCGTTAATTTTATGAAATGCACTTATTTAGGTTGAGCTCACAGCATGATATCTCAAAAACGGATTGAGATATTCAAATATGGCTTTATTCTAAGAAAAGTACATACATTCCTCTATAAATAACAGAATATTTCATCAAGATATCTTAAGAATTTGATCTTGTGCGAATTTCCTAAATGATTAATGAAATCGTTAATTTTATAAAAATCTTCAAATTTAGTTCGAGTTCAAAATATGATATCTCAGAAACGCATTGAGATATTGAAATAGGGTTTCTTTCTCGAAAAATACCCGCTTTCCTTTATAAACGACTGCAAATTATATAAAGATATCGTCAAAAGTCGATATTTTACGATTTTTTCAAAATGATAAAGGAAATCGTTAATTTTATGAAATGCACTTATTCAGGTTGAGCTCACAACATGATATCTCAAAAACGGATTGAGATATTCAAATATGGCTTTATTCTAAGAAAAGTACATACATTCCTCTACAAATAACAGAATATTTCATCAAGATATCTTAAGAATTTGATCTTGTGCGATTTTCCTAAATGATTAATGAAATCGTTAATTTTATAAAAAACTTCAAATTTAGTTCGAGTTCAAAATATGATATCTCAGAAACGCATTGAGATATTGAAATAGGGTTTCTTTCTCGAAAAATACCCACTTTCCTTTATAAACGACTGCAAATTATATAAAGATATCGTCAAAAGTCGATATTTTACGATTTTTTCAAAATGATAAAGGAAATCGTTAATTTTATGAAATGCACTTATTTAGGTTGAGCTCACACCATGATATCTCAAAAACGGATTGAGATATTCAAATATGGCTTTATTCTAAGAAAAGTACATACATTCCTCTATAAATAACAGAATATTTCATCAAGATATCTTAAGAATTTGATCTTGTGCGGTTTTCCTAAATGATTAATGAAATTGTTAATTTTATAAAAAACTTCAAATTTAGTTCGAGTTCAAAATATGATATCTCAGAAACGCATTGAGATATTGAAATTTGGTTTCTTTCTCGAAAAATACCCACTTTCCTTTATAAACGACTGCAAATTATATAAAGATATCGTCAAAAGTCGACATTTTACGATTTTTTTCAAAATGATAAAGGAAATCGTTAATTTTATGAAATGCACTTATTTAGGTTGAGCTCACAACATGATATCTCAAAAACGGACTGAGATATTCAAATATGGCTTTATTCTAAGAAAAGTACATACATTCCTCTATAAACAACAGAATATTTCATCAAGATATCTTAAGAATTTGATCTTGTGCGATTTTCCTAAATGATTAATGAAATCGTTAATTTTATAAAAATCTTCAAATTTAGTTCGAGTTCAAAATATGATATCTCAGAAACGCATTGAGATATTGAAATAGGGTTTCTTTCTCGAAAAATACCCACTTTCCTTTATAAACGACTGCAAATTATATAAAGATATCGTCAAAAGTCGATATTTTACGATTTTTTTCAAAATGATAAAGGAAATCGTTAATTTTATGAAATGCACTTATTTAGGTTGAGCTCACAACATGATATCTCAAAAACGGATTGAGATATTCAAATATGGTTTTATTCTAAGAAAAGTACATACATTCCTCTATAAATAACAGAATATTTCATCAAGATATCTTAAGAATTTGATCTTGTGCGATTTTCCTAAATGATTAATGAAATCGTTAATTTTATAAAAAACTTCAAATTTAGTTCGAGTTCAAAATATGATATCTCAGAAACGCATTGAGATATTGAAATAGGGTTTCTTTCTCGAAAAATACCCACTTTCCTTTATAAACGACTGCAAATTATATAAAGATATCGTCAAAAGTCGATATTTTACGATTTTTTCAAAATGATAAAGGAAATCGTTAATTTTATGAAATGCACTTATTTAGGTTGAGCTCACAACATGATATCTCAAAAACGGATTGAGATATTCAAATATGGTTTTATTCTAAGAAAAGTACATACATTCCTCTATAAATAACAGAATATTTCATCAAGATATCTTAAGAATTTGATCTTGTGCGATTTTCCTAAATGATTAATGAAATCGTTAATTTTATAAAAAACTTCAAATTTAGTTCGAGTTCAAAATATGATATCTCAGAAACGCATTGAGATATTGAAATTTGGTTTCTTTCTCGAAAAATACCCACTTTCCTTTATAAACGACTGCAAATTATATAAAGATATCGTCAAAAGTCGACATTTTACGATTTTTTTCAAAATGATAAAGGAAATCGTTAATTTTATGAAATGCACTTATTTAGGTTGAGCTCACAACATGATATCTCAAAAACGGACTGAGATATTCAAATATGGCTTTATTCTAAGAAAAGTACATACATTCCTCTATAAATAACAGAATATTTCATCAAGATATCTTAAGAATTTGATCTTGTGCGAATTTCCTAAATGATTAATGAAATCGTTAATTTTATAAAAATCTTCAAATTTAGTTCGAGTTCAAAATATGATATCTCAGAAACGCATTGAGATATTGAAATAGGGTTTCTTTCTCGAAAAATACCCACTTTCCTTTATAAACGACTGCAAATTATATAAAGATATCGTCAAAAGTCGATATTTTACGATTTTTTCAAAATGATAAAGGAAATCGTTAATTTTATGAAATGCACTTATTTAGGTTGAGCTCACACCATGATATCTCAAAAACGGATTGAGATATTCAAATATGGCTTTATTCTAAGAAAAGTACATACATTCCTCTATAAATAACAGAATATTTCATCAAGATATCTTAAGAATTTGATCTTGTGCGGTTTTCCTAAATGATTAATGAAATTGTTAATTTTATAAAAAACTTCAAATTTAGTTCGAGTTCAAAATATGATATCTCAGAAACGCATTGAGATATTGAAATTTGGTTTCTTTCTCGAAAAATACCCACTTTCCTTTATAAACGACTGCAAATTATATAAAGATATCGTCAAAAGTCGACATTTTACGATTTTTTTCAAAATGATAAAGGAAATCGTTAATTTTATGAAATGCACTTATTTAGGTTGAGCTCACAACATGATATCTCAAAAACGGATTGAGATATTCAAATATGGCTTTATTCTAAGAAAAGTACATACATTCCTCTATAAATAACAGAATATTTCATCAAGATATCTTAAGAATTTGATCTTGTGCGATTTTCCTAAATGATTAATGAAATCGTTAATTTTATAAAAATCTTCAAATTTAGTTCGAGTTCAAAATATGATATCTCAGAAACGCATTGAGATATTGAAATAGGGTTTCTTTCTCGAAAAATACCCACTTTCCTTTATAAACGACTGCAAATTATATAAAGATATCGTCAAAAGTCGATATTTTACGATTTTTTCAAAATGATAAAGGAAATCGTTAATTTTATGAAATGCACTTATTTAGGTTGAGTTCACAACATGATGTCTCAAAAACGGATTGAGATATTCAAATATGGTTTTATTCTAAGAAAAGTACATACATTCCTCTATAAATAACAGAATATTTCATCAAGATATCTTAAGAATTTGATCTTGTGCGATTTTCCTAAATGATTAATGAAATCGTTAATTTTATAAAAATCTTCAAATTTAGTTCGAGTTCAAAATATGATATCTCAGAAACGCATTGAGATATTGAAATAGGGTTTCTTTCTCGAAAAATACCCACTTTCCTTTATAAACGACTGCAAATTATATAAAGATATCGTCAAAAGTCGATATTTTACGATTTTTTCAAAATGATAAAGGAAATCGTTAATTTTATGAAATGCACTTATTTATGTTGAGTTCACAACATGATGTCTCAAAAACGGATTGAGATATTCAAATATGGTTTTATTCTAAGAAAAGTACATACATTCCTCTATAAATAACAGAATATTTCATCAAGATATCTTAAGAATTTGATCTTGTGCGATTTTCCTAAATGATTAATGAAATCGTTAATTTTATAAAAATCTTCAAATTTAGTTCGAGTTCAAAATATGATATCTCAGAAACGCATTGAGATATTGAAATAGGGTTTCTTTCTCGAAAAATACCCACTTTCCTTTATAAACGACTGCAAATTATATAAAGATATCGTCAAAAGTCGATATTTTACGATTTTTTCAAAATGATAAAGGAAATCGTTAATTTTATGAAATGCACTTATTTAGGTTGAGTTCACAACATGATGTCTCAAAAACGGATTGAGATATTCAAATATGGTTTTATTCTAAGAAAAGTACATACATTCCTCTATAAATAACAGAATATTTCATCAAGATATCTTAAGAATTTGATCTTGTGCGATTTTCCTAAATGATTAATGAAATCGTTAATTTTATAAAAATCTTCAAATTTAGTTCGAGTTCAAAATATGATATCTCAGAAACGCATTGAGATATTGAAATAGGGTTTCTTTCTCGAAAAATACCCACTTTCCTTTATAAACGACTGCAAATTATATAAAGATATCGTCAAAAGTCGATATTTTACGATTTTTTCAAAATGATAAAAGAAATCGTTAATTTTATGAAATGCACTTATTTAGGTTGAGCTCACACCATGATATCTCAAAAACGGATTGAGATATTCAAATATGGCTTTATTCTAAGAAAAGTACATACATTCCTCTATAAATAACAGAATATTTCATCAAGATATCTTAAGAATTTGATCTTGTGCGAATTTCCTAAATGATTAATGAAATCGTTAATTTTATAAAAATCTTCAAATTTAGTTCGAGTTCAAAATATGATATCTCAGAAACGCATTGAGATATTGAAATAGGGTTTCTTTCTCGAAAAATACCCACTTTCCTTTATAAACGAGTGCAAATTATATAAAGATATCGTCAAAAGTCGATATTTTACGATTTTTTCAAAATGATAAAGGAAATCGTTAATTTTATGAAATGCACTTATTCAGGTTGAGCTCACAACATGATATCTCAAAAACGGATTGAGATATTCAAATATGGCTTTATTCTAAGAAAAGTACATACATTCCTCTACAAATAACAGAATATTTCATCAAGATATCTTAAGAGTTTGATCTTGTGCGATTTTCCTAAATGATTAATGAAATCGTTAATTTTATAAAAATCTTCAAATTTAGTTCGAGTTCAAAATATGATATCTCAGAAACGCATTGAGATATTGAAATAGGGTTTCTTTCTCGAAAAATACCCACTTTCCTTTATAAACGACTGCAAATTATATAAAGATATCGTCAAAAGTCGATATTTTACGATTTTTTCAAAATGATAAAGGAAATCGTTAATTTTATGAAATGCACTTATTTAGGTTGAGTTCACAACATGATGTCTCAAAAACGGATTGAGATATTCAAATATGGCTTTATTCTAAGAAAAGTACATACATTCCTCTATAAATAACAGAATATTTCATCAAGATATCTTAAGAATTTGATCTTGTGCGGTTTTCCTAAATGATTAATGAAATTGTTAATTTTATAAAAATCTTCAAATTTAGTTCGAGTTCAAAATATGATATCTCAGAAACGCATTGAGATATTGAAATAGGGTTTCTTTCTCGAAAAATACCCACTTTCCTTTATAAACGACTGCAAATTATATAAAGATATCGTCAAAAGTCGATATTTTACGATTTTTTCAAAATGATAAAGGAAATCGTTAATTTTATGAAATGCACTTATTCAGGTTGAGCTCACAACATGATATCTCAAAAACGGATTGAGATATTCAAATATGGCTTTATTCTAAGAAAAGTACATACATTCCTCTATAAATAACAGAATATTTCATCAAGATATCTTAAGAATTTGATCTTGTGCGGTTTTCCTAAATGATTAATGAAATTGTTAATTTTATAAAAAACTTCAAATTTAGTTCGAGTTCAAAATATGATATCTCAAAAACGCATTGAGATATTGAAATTTGGTTTCTTTCTCGAAAAATACCCACTTTCCTTTATAAACGACTGCAAATTATATAAAGATATCGTCAAAATTCGATATTTTACGATTTTTTCAAAATGATAAAGGAAATCGTTAATTTTATGAAATGCACTTATTTAGGTTGAGCTCACACCATGATATCTCAAAAACGGATTGAGATATTCAAATATGGCTTTATTCTAAGAAAAGTACATACATTCCTCTATAAATAACAGAATATTTCATCAAGATATCTTAAGAATTTGATCTTGTGCGATTTTCCTAAATGATTAATGAAATCGTTAATTTTATAAAAAACTTCAAATTTAGTTCGAGTTCAAAATATGATATCTCAGAAACGCATTGAGATATTGAAATAGGGTTTCTTTCTCGAAAAATACCCACTTTCCTTTATAAACGACTGCAAATTATATAAAGATATCGTCAAAAGTCGATATTTTACGATTTTTTCAAAATGATAAAGGAAATCGTTAATTTTATGAAATGCACTTATTTAGGTTGAGCTCACAACATGATATCTCAAAAACGGATTGAGATATTCAAATATGGCTTTATTCTAAGAAAAGTACATACATTCCTCTATAAATAACAGAATATTTCATCAAGATATCTTAAGAATTTGATCTTGTGCGATTTTCCTAAATGATTAATGAAATCGTTAATTTTATAAAAATCTTCAAATTTAGTTCGAGTTCAAAATATGATATCTCAGAAACGCATTGAGATATTGAAATAGGGTTTCTTTCTCGAAAAATACCCACTTTCCTTTATAAACGACTGCAAATTATATAAAGATATCGTCAAAAGTCGATATTTTACGATTTTTTCAAAATGATAAAGGAAATCGTTAATTTTATGAAATGCACTTATTTAGGTTGAGCTCACACCATGATATCTCAAAAACGGATTGAGATATTCAAATATGGCTTTATTCTAAGAAAAGTACATACATTCCTCTATAAATAACAGAATATTTCATCAAGATATCTTAAGAATTTGATCTTGTGCGGTTTTCCTAAATGATTAATGAAATTGTTAATTTTATAAAAAACTTCAAATTTAGTTCGAGTTCAAAATATGATATCTCAAAAACGCATTGAGATATTGAAATTTGGTTTCTTTCTCGAAAAATACCCACTTTCCTTTATAAACGACTGCAAATTATATAAAGATATCGTCAAAAGTCGATATTTTACGATTTTTTCAAAATGATAAAGGAAATTGTTAATTTTATGAAATGCACTTATTTAGGTTGAGCTCACAACATGATATCTCAAAAACGGATTGAGATATTCAAATATGGCTTTATTCTAAGAAAAGTACATACATTCCTCTATAAATAACAGAATATTTCATCAAGATATCTTAAGAATTTGATCTTGTGCGAATTTCCTAAATGATTAATGAAATCGTTAATTTTATAAAAATCTTCAAATTTAGTTCGAGTTCAAAATATGATATCTCAGAAACGCATTGAGATATTGAAATAGGGTTTCTTTCTCGAAAAATACCCACTTTCCTTTATAAACGACTGCAAATTATATAAAGATATCGTCAAAAGTCGATATTTTACGATTTTTTCAAAATGATAAAGGAAATCGTTAATTTTATGAAATGCACTTATTTAGGTTGAGCTCACAACATGATATCTCAAAAACGGATTGAGATATTCAAATATGGCTTTATTCTAAGAAAAGTACATACATTCCTCTATAAATAACAGAATATTTCATCAAGATATCTTAAGAATTTGATCTTGTGCGGTTTTCCTAAATGATTAATGAAATTGTTAATTTTATAAAAAACTTCAAATTTAGTTCGAGTTCAAAATATGATATCTCAGAAACGCATTGAGATATTGAAATTTGGTTTCTTTCTCGAAAAATACCCACTTTCCTTTATAAACGACTGCAAATTATATAAAGATATCGTCAAAAGTCGACATTTTACGATTTTTTTCAAAATGATAAAGGAAATCGTTAATTTTATGAAATGCACTTATTTAGGTTGAGCTCACAACATGATATCTCAAAAACGGACTGAGATATTCAAATATGGCTTTATTCTAAGAAAAGTACATACATTCCTCTATAAACAACAGAATATTTCATCAAGATATCTTAAGAATTTGATCTTGTGCGATTTTCCTAAATGATTAATGAAATCGTTAATTTTATAAAAATCTTCAAATTTAGTTCGAGTTCAAAATATGATATCTCAGAAACGCATTGAGATATTGAAATAGGGTTTCTTTCTCGAAAAATACCCACTTTCCTTTATAAACGACTGCAAATTATATAAAGATATCGTCAAAAGTCGATATTTTACGATTTTTTTCAAAATGATAAAGGAAATCGTTAATTTTATGAAATGCACTTATTTAGGTTGAGCTCACAACATGATATCTCAAAAACGGATTGAGATATTCAAATATGGCTTTATTCTAAGAAAAGTACATACATTCCTCTATAAATAACAGAATATTTCATCAAGATATCTTAAGAATTTGATCTTGTGCGAATTTCCTAAATGATTAATGAAATCGTTAATTTTATAAAAATCTTCAAATTTAGTTCGAGTTCAAAATATGATATCTCAGAAACGCATTGAGATATTGAAATAGGGTTTCTTTCTCGAAAAATACCCACTTTCCTTTATAAACGACTGCAAATTATATAAAGATATCGTCAAAAGTCGATATTTTACGATTTTTTCAAAATGATAAAGGAAATCGTTAATTTTATGAAATGCACTTATTCAGGTTGAGCTCACAACATGATATCTCAAAAACGGATTGAGATATTCAAATATGGCTTTATTCTAAGAAAAGTACATACATTCCTCTATAAATAACAGAATATTTCATCAAGATATCTTAAGAATTTGATCTTGTGCGGTTTTCCTAAATGATTAATGAAATTGTTAATTTTATAAAAAACTTCAAATTTAGTTCGAGTTCAAAATATGATATCTCAAAAACGCATTGAGATATTGAAATTTGGTTTCTTTCTCGAAAAATACCCACTTTCCTTTATAAACGACTGCAAATTATATAAAGATATCGTCAAAATTCGATATTTTACGATTTTTTCAAAATGATAAAGGAAATCGTTAATTTTATGAAATGCACTTATTTAGGTTGAGCTCACACCATGATATCTCAAAAACGGATTGAGATATTCAAATATGGCTTTATTCTAAGAAAAGTACATACATTCCTCTATAAATAACAGAATATTTCATCAAGATATCTTAAGAATTTGATCTTGTGCGATTTTCCTAAATGATTAATGAAATCGTTAATTTTATAAAAATCTTCAAATTTAGTTCGAGTTCAAAATATGATATCTCAGAAACGCATTGAGATATTGAAATAGGGTTTCTTTCTCGAAAAATACCCACTTTCCTTTATAAACGACTGCAAATTATATAAAGATATCGTCAAAAGTCGATATTTTACGATTTTTTCAAAATGATAAAGGAAATCGTTAATTTTATGAAATGCACTTATTTAGGTTGAGCTCACACCATGATATCTCAAAAACGGATTGAGATATTCAAATATGGCTTTATTCTAAGAAAAGTACATACATTCCTCTATAAATAACAGAATATTTCATCAAGATATCTTAAGAATTTGATCTTGTGCGGTTTTCCTAAATGATTAATGAAATTGTTAATTTTATAAAAAACTTCAAATTTAGTTCGAGTTCAAAATATGATATCTCAAAAACGCATTGAGATATTGAAATTTGGTTTCTTTCTCGAAAAATACCCACTTTCCTTTATAAACGACTGCAAATTATATAAAGATATCGTCAAAAGTCGACATTTTACGATTTTTTTCAAAATGATAAAGGAAATCGTTAATTTTATGAAATGCACTTATTTAGGTTGAGCTCACAACATGATATCTCAAAAACGGATTGAGATATTCAAATATGGCTTTATTCTAAGAAAAGTACATACATTCCTCTATAAATAACAGAATATTTCATCAAGATATCTTAAGAATTTGATCTTGTGCGGTTTTCCTAAATGATTAATGAAATCGTTAATTTTATAAAAATCTTCAAATTTAGTTCGAGTTCAAAATATGATATCTCAGAAACGCATTGAGATATTGAAATAGGGTTTCTTTCTCGAAAAATACCCACTTTCCTTTATAAACGACTGCAAATTATATAAAGATATCGTCAAAAGTCGATATTTTACGATTTTTTCAAAATGATAAAGGAAATCGTTAATTTTATGAAATGCACTTATTTAGGTTGAGCTCACAACATGATATCTCAAAAACGGATTGAGATATTCAAATATGGCTTTATTCTAAGAAAAGTGCATACTTTCCTCTATAACCTTCGCCGTCCCGAAAGAGGGTTATTCGTGACCCGAAAACATTTTCACGCTAACATCTTCTCATAATTATTTTCCTTGCGATTTCCTCTTGTGAATTCTACTATTTAGAATTTATTCATAAACAGTTTTTCCTATATTTCACATCAAATTAAAAATTAACAAAAGTGCAATTTGCAATTACTTTACATTGGGTCACTGTTGTCCCGATTCTGGGTGTTGGTGTTATGGTTGCTACCTACAAGATACTGACTAAAAACTTGTACTTTTTCGCTGCGCACGCATCTGTGTAGAGCAAAGTTGATGCAAAAACATTATTGTCTTGTGTGGTCTCGTGTTCTTTTGGACAAGTTCTCATTATGTCTTCTAATAAGGAAACTCTCACGTATGTAGAGCTTTTCAACGCTCTTCTGAATGATTCAGATGATGAAAATTATCGCGAGTTACCGCTAGACGAAGCTTTTAGAGACGTGTCGGAAACTGACGATGAAGTTCAAGAAGAGTCCGTATGTAATTGGAGATACGTAGCGCCGAAATTGGGAAGAATGAGAGTCACCGAATTCATTCGTAAAGTTAAATGTCTTACTGAAAGAAGCAAGAATGTTTCTTCTATATTGGATACATTCAGACTTTTTATATCAGACAATATCATAGATCTTATTGTGAAACATACAAATAAACGAGACAAAGAATTTGTGGATGTCTACAATGAAGAACAACAAAATGCAGAAAATCCGAGTAGGATGACATGGAATGACGTCGATGTCACTGAAATGTTTGGATTCATAGGTATTCTTGTTCTGGCTGGTCGTTTTAGAGAAAATAAAGAAAATCCTCATAGCTTATGGTCAGTTACCAACCAAGCATTCAACAGACCTATCTATCAGGCAATAATGAGTAGAAACAGATTTTTATCTATTATGAGACATATTAGGTTCGACGATCTTAGTACCAGACCTGAAAGAAAGAAAAAAGATAAATTAGCTCCTATTCGTGAGATGTCTGATATTTTTGCTCAAAATTGTAGAGATAGTTGCTATCCTTCACCTTGGGGAACCATTCATGAACAGTTAGTATCCTTTAGAGGGCGATGTCCTTTTCGAGTTTACATACCTAGCAAACCCGGCAAGTACGGGATAAAAATTTGGGCACTTTGCAACGCAAAGACATTTTATTGTTGCAACTTCGAAATGTATTTGGGAAAAGTAGGAGATTTAAGTGAAAAAAATCAACGTTCAAGAGTTGTTAAGACCTTAATAATAATAATTTATTGCCATAATAAAAAAAAAATACAACTTAATGTATACATATCACAACTTAATATATCGAGATATGAGCAAAAGGATCAATTTATCGCATAAACGATATCTTCCAAAGGACCCAGTCAATAAACTGTATACTGTGTTACAAAAAAAATAAATTAAATGGCAAGCTTCAACGTTAAATTTATGGTAACTATACTGATGCGTTATGTTTGTTGCTAGAATAACAGAAGAAGAGAAGCAAGAGAAGAAGAAGAAAATTGGGAAGCAAATAAATGGCGATTTAGATGATTTTTAAATGTCGTAATGTGAGGAATATTACGAATATCAGTAGGCAGATTGTTCCAAAGGGCTATCGCCTATACAGTAAACGAATTGTGGTAAAATTCGGTATTATGAGTTGGCAACATAAGCAGAGAATCAAGCTGAGATCTTGTGGGTAAGCCATGCGACGACAAGCGCTGAAATATACAGTACAGGTATCTTGGTGTTTGGTTATGAAGAACATTATGTAACATAGTCAATATACGAAATGATGTACGGTTTTGGCAAGTTAATATCTGTAAGTAGTTACGGTATGGGGTTATGTGTTGAGATCTATCGAGATCAAAAATGTACCGTATGCAGTTATTCTGAAGTCTGCAGTTTATTTCGAAGTGTTACCGAAAGATCAGGATATGCGGTGTCAGCGTAATCTATATGGGGGAAAATAACAATAACAAAGGTTCCGACGGACCACGGGAGGAAGGAAACAACGGAGTTTTTTCAACGAATGGAAACAATAGTAGACTTTTTTGCAAACAGATTGAATTTGAGGTTTCCAGGACATTGTGGAGTCCATCACCACCCCAAGGTTTCTAACCGTATCAGATAGCTGAATAACGTTACCGTCGAGCATTAAGTGAATGGATGAAAAATCATTAAGCTTCGCAAGTAAAGGTCGACTGCCAAACGCAATTGCTTGAGTTTTAGCAGTATTTAATTTAAAGGCCGTAACGTTAAGACCAATCCAAAATATTATAAAGATTAAGATTGAGTCATGCAATTGCTTCCGGAAATCTATCAATACTTGTTGTTGTATAAATTTGGAGGTCATCAGCATACCCGTGATAATTACAAGAAATGCAATGGGTGACGGCATTAATAAAAATTAATATCTAATATCGCAAATAGACGAGAGCTCAGAATCAGTACGTACACACAAAGAACGACAGGAAAGATATGATCGAAACCAATATAAACATGAAGAATTAAATCCAAGGGCAGCCAGTGACGCTAACAAGAGATCATGATCAACCGAATCGAACTGTAACTTTAATAAGTGCCGTAGTCGTGCTATGACCACTGCGAAAACCCGACTGAAACACGTTATGCAAATTAAAATCTTGTAAATACTCTTGAACTTGTAAGTAAACAAGGCGTTCGAAAGCTTTTGAAAGAACTAATCAAACGGAAATAGGACGAAAATCGTTTAAACTTGAGGGACTCTTTGATTTAGGTATTGGAACTTAGCACAACACTGGCATGGAAGTAGACGTAATATTACGACTGACAACTTCTTTACAAGCATTCCTTTAGCACAAGAATTACTCAGAAAAAAAACTCACGTTGGTTGGCACCTCGAGAAATAAAGATATTCCAAAGCAATTATTGGACGTGAAAAAACGAGCGCTGTATTCGTCTGATTTTTTGTTTACCAAAGAAATGACTTTAGTGTCCTACATTACAAAACCCAGAAAATTTGTCGTACTGCTGTCATCTTTACATCATCACCATGATATATCCACTGCAGAAAATAAATTCAAGCCAGAAATGATTTTGACATACAATAAAACAAAAAGTGGTGTTGACGTTTTAGATAAACTACTGAGAGAATACTCATGTAAGAGAAGCACGAGGAGACATTGCGTGTTACAACAGTTTGGTGATATGGCTTTCGAAAAATCCTGAATGGAACTCAAATTCATCAATAAAATTTCGAAGAAAACTTTTTCTAGAAGAACTAATAATGGAGCTTAGCAAACCCCATATCTCTAAAAGGTCTAATCAAATTATAGACGATGGTCGAGGATTTTCAAATACAATGTCCGCGGCCATAAAAAAAAGTTCGTAAAAGGCGGGAAAATCCTGTATCGGGTACCAACGTGGCACCAAACCTGTCGCGGTAACGACAATAAGTACAGTACCAAATGTAAAGGTTGTGGACGGTTTGAGTGTCCGAAGCACAACAAAACGACTCAAACTGTCAAAAGAACAAATTGTAATAATTGTCGACGAAGATCTACGGATATTGACGAAGATGGTGAACCATAAATTTTTTGATGTTGAACGTCAATAGCATATATTAGACAGCTTTCTAAGTTAGGCCACTGTTTACGAGTAAATTTGACCTCTTTTCTGTTTGAGTTTGAATTTAAGATTTTTTATCCTTCGACAATAAGAGGTCAAGTTGACTTTTTTTTGGAAATCACATTCAAACAGTGGGTTAGCTTCAATACAGGGAGCTTACCACTGTTAAGTATGTTACACTAAGTTTGTAATTTTTTAATAATAAATAGATATAAAATGTATTTAACGTTTCAAAATTTATCTATACGATAATGTAAATATTCAGCAAATATCACAAATATTGATATCTTATTCTGACATTAACAGTTTTTAAATAAAATTAAAGTTTACTGAATATTTACAAATCATAACCTTAATTATTAAGTGGGTCAACATTGACCCGGTTTAGGGATTTCATGTAAGTTTATTATTTTGGGACGGCGAGGGTTAAGATGAAGTGGGATAAAAATAATCAGGGGGCAAGTGCAATCTGATCCTTTGATTAGATCATCCATAAAATTGTCCCAAATTGATGCAATCCTAATTATTCTTTTTTAATTTTTAGACAACGTTCCGCACAAATTCGTTACACTGAATCTTCAATGCGAAACGGGTTCGGTTTAAAATTCCTCCACAAATTTTTTAACCTCCCCTTTCTTCAACTTCAAAAAGAAACCTTACTGAAACAATTAGAACGAAACGAATCGGAAACTTCGGCAACCGTACAAGAATTAGATTTATTCGCTGAATCAGACGAAGCCGATTACGCTAAATTCTTAGAAAACTTAACGCGTAAACGACGCGAAATCGCGGACAATAATGCAAACATTCCAGCCCCGATGATGGTCATCCCACAATCGGCGTCCGTCCAACAACTATCTCAACAAGCAGTAACGGACATGAAAAGATCTCAAAGCGCTTCGATTATAATCGGGGGAGGAAAACCGATTCCCTTCGCCGCGAGCACCCTAAAAAAACCAACAGTATCAAATTCCTCGAAAAGTTCAAGTTTAAGTTCTGGATTTAAAGATGGTCTTCCAGAAAAAAAAATTGATTCGTCCATCAACCCGATAACTTCCCTCGAAGAATTTTGCCCCGACGGTGATCAATTAGATCGAAGTTTTCTCGATGACGTCCACTCAACACCCCAAACAAACAACTCCAACGCAATCGACGACTCGGATAGCGACCAAGACACCGGAAACCCACTCGTTTCTGAATTCCAAGACGATTTCGAGCCCGAAATTGAAGCCGAACCTCAAAAAGTTAACGCCCCAGAAGAACGTAGACCATCGGCCATCGTTGGTGGAAGCAGCGAAAACGAAAATAAAACCGAAATTGAAGAAGATATGCGCCAAACTAACGACGAGTTAGATTCAACGATAAACAGCGAAATCTCCGAGATTACATCGGAAGCTTTCGATACGTGGATGGGGGCCGATACAAAATGGAGACGATCCCCTGAAGGAGGTGAAGATACGACAGCGGTTAGTCAAACTTTGGATTATAGCGGAAGTACCGTTTACGACGACAGCACAAGCGTAACATCGTCTAACGTTCATATGGAATTATTAAGTTCAAAGCATAGCAATCGAAGTTTAACTCCAAATCGGAGCGGAGAAAGCGATAACGAAGCTGGAAAAGGAGTTAAAAAAGAAAGGAAAAAAAGAGATAAAGAGAAAGGTGAGCGAAAACACAAACACAAAAAATCAAAAGATAAGGATAAAGAGGTGGCGAAAAGTGATAGGAAGCATAAAAGAAGATCTCGAGATGAGACTAGTTCGAGGCGGGATGAGCTCGAGGAGTTTTTAAATGGATCTGCTAGCCCGTGTATGGATTCTGCGTATGAAGCTATATAGCGTATGCCTGTTTTAATTAAATGTAGGTATTTTGATATTTAAAGTAATGAATCAAACGTAACCTAATATTAATTTTTATTCCAATGTTAATTAAAAAAAAGTAAATAAAAATGTTATTATTATTGTTTTTTATGTATTAACTAATTAAAAGTAATTAACTAATTGTTATATGTGCATTGTCGTTATTTAAATAATCATGTATCGTAAGCTTCTCATTAATAATTGTAATTCAATTGAATAAATTATTATTCAAATTATTTTTGGATTTATTTTCTTAATACAAGTTGGCAACATTGATTGTCACTTTTATTTAAACGTCAAAAAAGTAAATAAAACGTTGAGGTTATGCAAAGTGATCATTAATTTATAAAAATGCACAAATCTTTTTTCATTAACACCCGCCAATACTGTTTAATAACGTGTTTTTACATGTTCTTCATAATTTTCTTTTGTTTCTTCGGAGGATTATACAAAATAGGAAAATACGAAGGATTCTCTTGGATTTTAACCTTATCGCTATTAGAATTAGGAAAATCCATTTACATCGTTCATAAATCGTATAAAATAAGATTAAAAAATGTTTTTCTTGGAGCAACATTAATAATTGCATCGATATTGACGTTTTTTATTGTGGCTGTATTACTTGGAGCAGAACCAGTTGGACAATTTGAGGGTACATTAATGTTTTCGACGCTATTAACAACAATAACTACTTTACCGGTGTGTTTAAATCTAAGTGGACGTTTTATCGTTGATTTTATTAAACATAAATGGTATGAGGAGAGTGTTTTTAGCCAAAGTTTAATGCAAAACGTTTGTGGGACATTCCTTGGAGCTTGGTTTGGTGCGTTTGTGATTCCATTAGATTGGGATAGAGATTGGCAAGTTTGGCCCATTCCTTGCTCGTTTGGAGCAATTTTAGGTTATTTTTTAAGTAATTTTATTGTTGCAATCGGTTTTGTCGAAGTATTTATTCAAAAAAAGAATGTTAGTAAATATAAATTGTAATTTTTTTGTACAAATAAATGATTTTTATCTAAAATTATCGCGCGATGAATCCATTGTTGTTTACAATTGATGCTAAATCAACTTATTTTTCTTTAAATGGCTCCCTGATTATTTCCGCGATAGCTGAAAAATGTTGATGATGCTGATGTTTTTTTGAAACATCCCTTTTTAAATCCCAATCGAGTTTTCTAGGAGCTAATGTAGTTATATTGTTTGATATTTTGAAGAGATGTTAGGCAACCTAACATACGTAGTAATAAGAACATAACCTAAGATTAAGACACGCTTGCAACAGAGACACAGAATAACCAACAATCAGAATATCAACTCGCTCTGTCTACGCTAGCCGCGCAATTTCTACGCGCATCCTGTTGTTGGACTAGAATTTGCTCATTGGTCGAATTTATATCAATCTGTTTTTACGATCGTGCGAGCACTCAAATAGCCTATAGGTGTCGCTAATATTTAATATTCAAACGCTATTATCAATACACCTATTGTACAAATTTGGCTAAAAGCAAACACTGACCTAAAATAATGATCGCATCTAAATATTGTAATTTAGCATTATATGTACGATATTTAAAAATAACTATTATTATACAAAAGTTTGAAGTTTATGTAGCGCTTAAAATAATTTGTTTCTGTGGCAAGAAGTTTTTACAGTGGAATAACAACGTAATTTAAAGGAAAAATATTATGAACTCACAGTTTAAGAAGAATAAAACCCTAAATGTATAATATAATAGTGGAGTAAAATCAAAAGGAACAAATGAGAATTCTACCTGAAACAGGATGTTGGAAAAGGACTATAAACAAAGGTCCCAAGTCATAAAATGTTTCTTGGTGGTAGATTCAGATTATTTTTCATTCTTGTTCCATCTGTAGTTTGAGCTATTAGTGGCCTCTGCGTTTCTGAACTAGACTATTTTAGCGTGTGTCTGGTGTTTCTTAGTTTTTATTATTAGTATAGACTCTTTGTAATTTTAGTAGTTTTTAATTAGTAGTAGTTTTAAGCCTATTAGTAAGGATACCTATGATACATGTAAGTGCAATATATGTAGTGATTTTGGACAATTAAACTGTTTTATTTTTTATTCAGGATATATATGTATACATAAATAACGTAAAATAAGTAATATTATTTAGAAACATGGATAAAGGGATAAAAGGAGGAAAAGTTTGTGCAGCAAAGAATTGCAAAAACAAACAGTATTTATCAGCTGAAAGTTTCTTTCGTTTTCCAAAAGATGTTACAAGGTAATACAACAAGTATTTTTATTATTTCAGTAATAGATTATAGGTATATGATGAGGTAAGAGTAATATTAATAGAGAAATATTGTTTTATTTTAGAGCTACATTGTGGATAAAGGCATGTGGCCGTGAAGATTTAGCTTCAAATGTAGAAAACTTACACATTAGCTACAGGTTATGTGGTGGTCATTTTGAAAATAGCATGTTCTTGAACAGCCTAAAGAACAAATTAAAAGACAATGCTGTCCCAACAATATTTCCTTCAGACGAAGAATCGTTAATAAGTAGAGAGCACAATTATTGTTTTTTTTTTTTTCTGTTAAAGATAATTCTCCTCTTATTGGTTTAGAAGAAAATGTTAAGAAAGGTAATATTAAATATATATATATTTGTATTGACTTGTGGCATAAATTTTAATAACATAAATTAGAAAAAAACAAAAATTTTACCATTCTTGCATTATATACCACATGTCACAAAAACACCTATATATATAAATATATTGTTTTTATTAGTATAAATGTAATTAAACATGCTACTTTTTTACAGTTGCTAATGATTCTTCAAACAATGTATTAACAAGTACAGAGAAATTTTCAATATTGACAGATATATCTAACAGTAATTTGGGTAAATTAAAACCTTTCTGTGCAAGCAAGATTAATTTAATAATTTATTTTTTTAGATAATTCTCTAAACATCAATGTTTGTACGCCACTCCAAATAGAAATTCCAGAAGTGGGTGAAAATATTGAGTTAATAGACCAAAAAGAAATACTGTCACCAAGCAATTCTACCCAAACACCTCAGAGCTTCTCTAATCATTCACCCAGAAAAGAAAAATTAAGAAGAACAATTAAAACACAGAGAAATAAAATTTTTCAAGTGCAAAAAGAAAATAAAAAATTAGTGCAACAATTAAAAAATTTTAAAGAAAACATAATTGATCACATCAATGTAGAAGATTATAAAAAATTATCTTTTAAATTTTGTAATAATGAACTTGCTAAATTTATTAATGTTCAGGTGACAGAGGGGCTAAAGAAACCGAAAGGGCGAAGATTTTCATTTGAATTTAAAAGAGATGCACTTGCCTTGTACTTTTCAAATCCAAAGTTATACAAAACTGTATTAAGAAGAAAATTTTGTTTGCCCAGCCCAGGAACTTTATTAAAACTTATTCAACATTTGAAATTAAATCCAGGTTTAAATAATGTTGAATTTTTCTCAATGTTGGAAGAAAAAGTAAAGAACTTTTCAGCTGAAAACAAAGTGTGTGTGCTTTGTTTAGATGAAATGAGCATAAAATCAAATTTATTTTATTCCATAGGAAAAGATAAAATTATTGGTTTTGAGGATAGTGGCAATACTCGAAGTTTCCAACCAGCATTAAGTGTATTAACAATAATGTTGAGAGGAATATACACTAAATGGAGTCAGCCTTTAACATATTATTTTTTTAAATCTGGGTGCCCAGGACAACTGTTGAAGGATGTCATTATTGACACAATAAAAAAAGTAAAAAATATTGGCCTTAAGGTTTGTGTCGTAGTTAGTGACATGGGGTCAAACAATTTACAAGCGGCTCGCCTCTTAAGGATTGATCCCAATCAACCATGCTTTGAAATAGGTAATGAAAAAATTATTTACATGTTCGACACTCCACATCTGATAAAAGCCTTAAGAAATAATTTAATAAAATACAAATTTATTGATGACAATGAAGAAATATTATGGGACTATATTAAAATGTTTTACAATCACGATAAAGATTACCCGACAAGAGCGGCGCCCAAATTAACATCTTCTCATATTTTTCCTAACAATTTCGAAAAAATGAAAGTGAAATTTGCCACTCAAGTATTCAGTGCGACAGTAGCAGCTGGGTTAAACTTGTACATCCGATTTGGAATTATTCCTGCCAGTGCTGTAGCTACATCGAAATTTGTGGAAAGAATTGATAAATTGTTTGACATACTCAATTCTTCACAAACATCAAATGCAAAAGAATATAATCGGGCTTTCAAAGGTTTGGATTATCAAATAACATTTTTAAGAGATTGCGACTCATTTTTTCAAAAATTGAAAGTTTATGACAATTCCAATGAAAAGACGGAAAAAATAAAATTTATTAAATGTCTGCGAGTAACCATAAATGGTTTATTCCATTTATGGAAATTATTAAAAGACATAACAAATATAGAATATTTATTTACCAGACGTATTAATCAAGATACATTAGAGAATTTTTTTGGGTCGATTCGTCAACAAAATGGAAATTGCTTGAATCCAACATGTGTCCAGTTTGAACGTTCGTTTAAAAAATTAGTTTGCATCAAATTACTCAATTCTGGTACAGAAAATTGCGAAGGTGACACTGATGCAATTTTATTGAAATTGGGAGAATGTAACGAAGCAGAATTTTCCAATAAAGATAGTGTTACGCAAGAAACTGTTCCACATATAAATGAAAAGGACTATCAATCAAATGATATTTTAGAAAAAAATTTTACAAGGTATGTTTGCGGCTATTTAATAAAAAAATGTTTAACAATCCATTCATGTGAGGTATGTTTGGCTTATGCAACACAGCATAAAGATTTAGATGATTCAAGTTTATTTTGTTATTTTAAAGCTTATGAGACAGATGATAAAAGTACATTTGGAAGATTACAAATGCCACAAGATGATTTTGTATACTACATGTTGTCATTAGAAACTTTATTTAAAAATAATTTTGAAAATTTAGCACTACAAAATTATCTAATTAACGCCTTTATTAATTTATTTAACAGTAATGTTCAATATAAACATCCTTGTGCGCACTTTCCGTATACTTATATTGTAAAATTATATATTAGAATGAAAGTATTTTATAGTTTAAAATATATTAATAGGAATTTTAAAGAAAACAAAAAACAAATTATATGGAAACATCAATAAAATATTCTTTCCATAAAATAATTGTGTGTTTTTATTTTTTTACTTTACTTTCTTGTTAATATAAAATATTTATCAAAAAAATAAATAGATCAATTTGATATAATGTTGAAATATATTATTACTTTATCAAAATCATGTCAAAAACTTTATAGCTCGTTTAATTAGGAATAGAGCTAATTTTTTTCTACCAACTATAGTTTTATTTACTATAATTAGTTATATTTTACTGTACTTTTAACAACTATGTTATTTTAATAAAATTATTATGAAAGCATTATTTCTTTTATTTTATTCGTAATCGTTATTCCTTATCAGTATAACTTTTAACAAACTTATTTGTTTGCAACGGTTTTTATTTGATTAAAATTGTTGCTTTTATGTTTTTCTCTTTAAAAATGTAAAAACAAATTTGATTTATGTAACACAAATTACATGAATAATGAATTAATTTTATTAATATTTTTTTTTATATTTAATTAAATAATGAATTTATTTATATTCATACATTATATAAGTTTGTTACAGCATTGTTTATATGATTGTTATATTTAAACTGTTTGTTTAAACATATTGAAACTGTTTTATAAAATTGATCTTTAACAATTATGAGTTAATGCTGCCCTGACATAAATTTTATTCAATCCGCCCCTGCTTGTTAGTCCAACGCCATACAGACAAGGTTACGATAGCTTTACTTAAAAAGATCTAACGTACCGACTGACAAGGGGACCTTACGGGTTCGGCATCACCGATTTTGTTCATATTTGCAAGGATTGAAGATGAGTACTCGGACATCACTTTCCTGAAGCAGTACGATGCAATGCTCAAGAATACTCGAGAAAATCGACTTCAAAGTACTCAAAATATTTTGCAGCAGTAGAAATATAATAAATATTTGACTTTTATGTGTCGTTCGTTAGTCAAGGGACTGTGAACATAGCTTTAAATTCTGAGGTAGCATGCTCAAATCGCACAATATGCAATTTTTTTAATTTTTATTCTATAAAATCAGTATTTTTTACATCTAATACTCTGTGTAAACAAAGGTTTAGTACAATGTTTTCTTAAAATAACTGTCAAAGAAAGAATCTTGTGTGCGCGTAAATATCCTAGTCCGCATCGAATTGAATAAATTAACTTTAAAAAATGCTGTTTATTATTATGAAAAGCGTCTTACAGAAAAAAACTTGATAGCAGAACAACATTCTTCCATAATTAGCGAAGAATCTGTATTATTAGCAGAACAACTATATAAATATATTTTGCAAAATCTAATTGGAGACGAGAAACAATTTGTTATGGTGGAAGAACTAACAATGAATGAAGAAGGTGGCAATAGTAAATTTCAACAAATCGCCGATAAGGAATCTGATAATGTGAATAATTTTAAAGAAATTAAAGAAGATGAAGAACATAATTATGAACCCGATGAGAATAAATCAGAAAAGGAGTATTTCATTCCAATAGATTATAAAATACAAATTTATAATACTGCCAATACCAGACTACTTTTAATAGAACCCTTGCAACGAAAGGATCAAAAACAATTCTTGTTCAAAAACAAAACATGAATAAGATAACTCACTCGTATACAGCTCAATACAGCATCACGTTAGCTGAAAAATTGTTACCTGAAGTGTTTATATGTTTGCAAGAAACAGGAGATTCATTCGGACCCCTTGTGCAAAAATTGGTGGACGAATACGTCAAAAAATATAACATCATTGTAACATC
The DNA here is from genome assembly GCA_036711965.1 of Onthophagus sagittarius. Taxonomy (NCBI): domain Eukaryota; kingdom Metazoa; phylum Arthropoda; class Insecta; order Coleoptera; family Scarabaeidae; genus Onthophagus; species Onthophagus sagittarius. The sequence continues at coordinate 13,807,416 of JASERS010000010.1, read as the reverse complement.
ATCAAAATCAGGGAAACTTACTTCTAAACTATATAAAGACTTTTTAATAAAAACTATAAAGCCTTATGTACAAGATCATAAATTTTGCTTGCTTGTTGATTCATGGGGAGGGCAAACAAAGCCCGAAATATATGAACAAATTTTTGTTAACGATAATGGTTTGTCAACATCTAGTATTAAATAAATTTAATATTGCCAAAATGTACTCCATTAGTGCAACCCTGCGACGTGTACTTCTATAGGCACGTTAAAAACTTTATTAAGAAAATTCAAAATTGCTCCGTTTTGATTGAGCAAAATCATGAGATTAATTCTCGTGAAGATTGTATTAAAATACATTCTATCATTCATCACCAGCTACCGTCTTCAATTTTTTTTAATATGATTCAATATGCATGGTTTGCTTCTAAACTTTGCAATAATAGAGAAGTGTTTATGAATGTCAATCAGGCATGATTTTCACTAGATAATTTAAAAAAACCTTGCGCTTGTACCCAACCCGCTTTTATACAGTGTGCTAGATGTCGTGATACTTACTGTTTTAGCTGTTTTTATGATAATTATCACCCTGGTTCTTGTACTGATTAATAACTGTTATTAACTGTTTTTATTAGATTTATTGTTATATTTACAGTGTGTCCTAGGATTGATCCTGAAGTGCATATATATATATTTAATTATTTTCGTATTATTCCTATGTATTTTATTTGTATTGTTAATATATTTCATATAATATTTATTAATTGCTGGCGTTTCCCACCAACAATTAGATTTAGTAAAGTATATGTGTATGTAGTTGTTCTGCTAACAGCACAGATTCTTCACTAATTGTGGAAGAAAGTTGTTCTGTTATCAAGTTATTTTCTGTAAGAAACTCTTCATAATAATAAACAGCAATTTAACAACAAATCAAGTTAATTTCAAGTCAAATTTAATTCTACGTGAATAGATTTCACAATAATTATCTATATACTTATAATATAACGCTTTAAATAACATTTAATACTTTTCCTAATCATTTATTGATAATAAACAAAAAAAAGTCGGATCTAAATTTTTAGAATATTTTTAAATATTTTTTATATAAATATTTTTTAACAGGTATTTTAAAAAGACATTGTAACAGTTTCTTGTTTATACAGCGTGTTAAATGATGTCGAACTTGCTGATTTACCTTTTTTTTTCATAAAATAAAATATTAATTTAAAAAAAAATTGATTATAGTGCGATCTGAACCTGCGACCTTAGAATTTAAAGCTACGTTCACAGTCCCTTGACTAACGAACGACATATAAAAAGTCAAATATTTATAATATTTCTACTGCTGCAAAATATTTTGAGTACTTTGAAATCGATTTTCTCGAGTATTTTTGAGCATTGCATCGTACTGCTTCAGGAAAGTGATGTCCGAGTACTCATCTTCAATCCTTGCAAATATGAACAAAATCGGTGATGCCGAACCCGTAAGGTCCCCTTGTGAGAGTTGATATTCTGATTGTTGGTTATTCTGTGACAGAGACTTATAATTACTTTTGTGTGTACTATTGTGTGCTTAATAAATAATTACATACTAATATAAGAAGTGTCTTTCTCATAATACAACACATGGTGTCAGGTGTGAAAAACAAAAGAAAAAACAATAGAACAAGGAAATGGAATGCTTCAAACCGCCACAGGGCATGAATTTCTCAGAAAATGTCGGTGAGAATTGGAAAGTATTCAAACAAAAGTTCGAAATATATTTAAAGGCGTCTGAAAAAGATAAAAAAGCAGATGATATAAAAGTAGCGATGCTATTGAATGCTCTTGGTGACGATGGTCTTCATCTCTTTAATACATTTTCGTTGAGCGAAGAAGAGAAGAAAAATTATAAAATGGTTGTAGAATCATTTGATAGCTACTGTAACCCAAGAAAAAACATAGTGTTTAATCGATTTAAGTTTTTTAATCGTAAACAAGAAGAAGGTGAAATTTTTGACAGATATTTAATGGATTTAAGGAAACTAGCGAAAGATTGTGATTTCGAAGAACAAGAAGATTCTTTAGTGAGAGATAGAATAATAATAGGAATAAAAGATGTAGCATTACAGGAAAGAATGTTAAGGGAAACATCGTTAGATTTAGAAAGAGCCGCTGAGTTGTGTAGAGCCCATGAAGCTAGCAAGAAACAAGTTCAAGTGTTACGAGAAGGAAAAAATTTAGAAGTAGAGGTTATAAGAAAGAAAAAAGAATTCCAAAAAGGAAGAGAAAGGGAAGAAAACACAGAGAAAACGTTCAAGTGTAAAAAATGTGCCACAGTACACGAAAAAAGAAATTGTCCGGCATATAATCGAAAATGCAACCAATGTGGTAAATATGGTCACTTTTTGGTAGCATGTAGAGAGAAAGCTAATAAGAAAGGTGAAAAAACGAAGAATCAAAGGAACGTACATGAAATTGAAGACTATAGTGAAGTAGAAAATAAAGATGGTTATGTCCATAATAACCTATACATGGATGAAATAACGTTAAATGAGTTAACAGGAAAAAACGAGAAAATATGGAAGTATCCACTAATTATAAACAAAGAAAAGATAAGCTTTAAACTGGATACAGGAGCAGATGTTAATGTGTTTCCAAAAACTAAATTTGATCAGATATGTCCAAATACGAAATTAAATCACATGAAGTGTAAATTATTGGCTTATGGTGGAAGTCCGATAGAAACACTAGGTGTAACAAAATTAAAATGCATGAATAAAAATGGAAAAATTGAAGAATTAGAATTTGTGATTGCAGAAAAAGGAAATAATCCGATTTTGGGATTGGCCGCATGCATAAAATTGAATTTAATTAAGAAGATAGAAACCTTAGAAAAGGAAATAGATGAAAAAAAAGAATTTTTGAAATTAAATAATGATATATTTGAAGGTCTAGGAAAATTGCCATTCAAGTACCGAATTCCTTTGAAGGAAGATGCTATTCCAACCGTGAAACCAATTAGAAGATTACCTGATGTAATAAAAAAGAAGTTGAAAGTTACATTAGACAAATTGAAAAAGAACAAAATAATCTCAAAAGTGGATGAACCTACAGAATGGGTAAATGATTTAGTGATCGTAGAGAAGAAAGACAATACTTTACGTGTGTGTTTAAATCCGAAAGACTTAAACAAATACATCAAAAGGGAATATTATCCTATTCCTACAATGAAGGAATTAACATTGGAACTAATCAATAAGACAGTTTTTACTGTAGTAGATATGAAAGATGGTTTTCATCAGATAGAACTTGATGAAGATTCAGCAACTCTGTGTACATTTGGAACTCGGTTTGGTCGATACAAATACCATAGGCTACCATTTGGCCTAAGTAGCAGCCCAGAAGTGTTTCAGAGGGAGAACATGAAAATATTTGGTGACATTCCGGGAGTCCAAGTTTACTTTGATGATTTGATTATATCAGGAAGAACAGAAAAAGAACACGACGATGCACTTGGTAAGGTAGTGGAAAAATCTCGAAAATACAATGTAAAGTTTAATAAAGAAAAAATTCAGTATAAAGTTGACAAAGTTAAGTATTTAGGTTTAGTTTTTAGTAAAGAAGGTGTACAGCCTGATATAGAAAGAACAAAAGCTATAAAATCAATGCCAATACCTACTTGTAAAAAAGATGTTCAAAGATTTTTAGGCATGGTAAATTTTTTACATAGTTTCATACCGAATTTGTCAGTAACTGCCGCACCACTTAGATATTTGTTAAAAAATAAAGTTCCTTGGGAGTGGACTGAAAAACAACAGTCATCCCTAGATCAATTGAAAGATATTTTGTTACTAGTAAATTAATTGTAAGATATTGTGATCCAAATAAAAAAATAATAATTCAGTCTGATGCAAGCAAAGATGGACTAGGTTGTTGTTTGCTTCAAGATGGTAAACCGATTGCGTTCGCTTCAACTAGTTTAACTAAAGCTCAGAAGAATTATCCAATCATTGAAAAAGAAATGTTAGGGTTAGTTTTTGCTTGTAAAAGGTTTCATCAGTTTATTTATGGTCGTGAAATTGAAATACATACAGATCATAAACCGCTTGTTAATATATTACAAGGAGACATTCATAAAAGCAGTACTCGGATTCAAAGAATGCATTTAAAACTTGTTAAATATAATCTCAAAATAAATTATATACCAGGGAAATACATGTACGTAGCTGATATGTTATCGCGAGCATCATTAGGATATGAATTAATACATGATGAAGAGATTGAAGGAGTGATACATTCAGTAATGATGGAAGAATTGCTGCCCATGTCAAAAGAGAGAATTGAAAAATTACAAAATAAAGTTAGAAATGATTTAGTTTTAAGTAAAGTTATAAAGTATATGAATGAAGGATGGAATACGTATAATTCGACAAATGCTGAAAATGATTTAAAACAGTATCACAAATTGAGAAATGAGTTATCTATAAGAGAAGATATCATTTTTTACAATGACAAAATAGTGATACCTGAATCATTTAGACCTAAAGTCTTAAACTTACTTCACACAGGTCATGCAGGAATAGTGAAAACAAAATTAAGGGCGAGAAGACTATTTTATTGGCCAAACATTAATAATTCAATAGAGAACATGATAAAACGCTGTTTAGAATGTGAAAAGCATCAAAGAAGTTGTGTCAAAGAACCTTTGCATAGTCATGAAATACCGGAATTGCCGTTTTCTAAGCTAGGTTTAGACATTGCTGAATATGCTAAACAAAATTATCTAATTACGGTCGACTATCTTTCAAAATGGATAGATATAATACCATTAAGAACTAAAAGTATTAATGAGATTGAAAGTAAACTGACAGTATTGTTTGCAACACACGGCATACCTAAAACAATTATTTGTGATAATAACCCATTCAATAGTAGTGATTTTAGACGTTTTGCCAGTGAATGGAATTTTGAAATAAAACATTCAAGTCCGTATTATCCAAAGTCTAATGGACTTGCAGAAAAGGTCGTGGGTATAGCAAAAAACATTATTAAGAAAGCCAAGAATTTTAAAGATATTTATGCAGGATTGCTGGAATATAGATGCACTCCTGTAGCAGGATTAAAATATAGCCCTAGTGAAATATTAATGAGTCGACTATTAAGAACAAAATTACCAACAAGTAAAAGTATTTTGATACCAAGATTAATATGTAAATATGCATGATACGCATATTTACATATTACCAGAAAAGTAACCAACAGAAGGTAAAGGAAAGATATGATAGACAGAGTAAAACGAAGCCTTCGTTTATATCAGGAGAAAATGTGACATTTCAAAATGTACATTCAAGAAGATGGGAGCCAGCACAAGTAATTCAAAAGACAGAAAATCCCAGATCATATAATTTATTAACTGGAAATAAAAAAATAGTAACACGAAATAGTGTACATCTTCGTAAATCAGTAAATGAACCAGTTATTGCAGATCCGATAGAAGATTGTGTAATGCCCAATGAAACGATTGACAGTAAAGTTTCTGATAATCAACTTAATGGACATGATAAGCAACCGAATGAGACTAATGAACCAATCATTGTAAATACACCACGAATGTCGCGTACAATTAGAAAACCTGTAAGATTCAAGGATTATGTCCTTACTTAACGGGGGGATGTTTGATATTTTGAAGAGATGTTAGGCAACCTAACATACGTAGTAATAAGAACATAACCTAAGATTAAGACACGCTTGCAACAGAGACTTATAATTACTTTTGTGTGTGCTTAATAAATAATTACATACTAATATAAGAAGTGTCTTTCTCATAATACAACACATATATCAAGTTATTAGACAATAACTACATTACCAGTGTGTTTAAGTCTAATTGTAAGTGAACACTTTATTGTTAATTTTATTAAACATAAATGGCATGAGGAGAGTGTTTTTAGCTAAAGTTTAATGCAAAACGTTTGTGCAACATTCCTTGGAGCTTGGTTTGGTGCATTCATGATTCCATTAGATTGGCAGATTTAGCCTATTTCTTGCTCACTTGGAGCAATTTTAAGTAATTTTGTTGTTGCAATCGATTTTGTCGAAGTATTTATTCAAAAAAAGAAAGTTAGTAAATATAAATTGTAATTTTTTTGTACAAATAAATGGTTTTTATCTAAAATTATCGTTCGATGAATCCATTGTTGTGTTTACAATTGATGCTAAATCAACTTATTTTTCTTTAAATGGCTCCCTGATTATTTCCGCGATAGCTTTTCGTGTTCTCCTTTCTAATTTTTCAAGTTTTTTTGAAACATCCCTTTTTAAATCCCAATTGAGTTTTCTAGGAGCTAATGTAGTTATATCAAGTTATTAGACAATAACTACATTACCACTGTGTTTAAATCTAATTGTAAGTGAATACTTTATTGTTGATTTTATTAAACATAAATGGTATGAGGAGAGTGTTTTTAGCTAAAGTTTAATGCAAAACGTTTGTGCGACATTCCTTGGAGCTTGGTTTGGTGCATTCATGATTCCATTAAATTGGCAGATTTAGCCTAATTCTTGCTCACTTGGAGCAATTTTAAGTAATTTTGTTGTTGCAATCGGTTCTGTCGAAGTATTTATTCAAGAAAAGAATGTTAGTAAATATAAATTGTAATTTTTTTATACAAATAAATGGTTTTTATCTAAAATTATCGTTTGGTGAATCAATTGTTGTGTTTACGATTGATGCTAAATCAGCTTGTTTTTCTTTTAACCTTTCCCTGATTATTTCCGCGATAGCTTTTCGTGTTCTCCCTTTTAATTTTTCAAGTTTTTTTGAAACATCCCTTTTTAAATCCCAATCGGGTTTTCTAGGAGCTAATGTAGTTATATCAAGTTATTAGACAATAACTACATTACCAGTGTGTTTAAGTCTAATTGTAAGTGAACACTTTATTGTTGATTTTATTAAACATAAATGGCATGAGGAGAGTGTTTTTAGCTAAAGTTTAATGCAAAACGTTTGTGCAACATTCCTTGGAGCTTGGTTTGGTGCATTCATGATTCCATTAGATTGGCAGATTTAGCCTATTTCTTGCTCACTTGGAGCAATTTTAAGTAATTTTGTTGTTGCAATCGATTTTGTCGAAGTATTTATTCAAAAAAAGAATGTTAGTAAATATAAATTGTAATTTTTTTGTACAAATAAATGATTTTTATCTAAAATTATTGCTCGATGAATCCATTGTTGTGTTTACAATTGATGCTAAATCAACTTACTTTTTTTAAATGGTTCCCTGATTATTTCCGCGATAGCTTTTCATGTTCTCCTTTCTAATTTTTCAAGTTTTTTTGAAACATCCCTTTTTAAATCCCAATCGGGTTTTCTAGGAGCTAATGTAGTTATATCAAGTTATTAGACAATAACTACATTACCAGAGTGTTTAAGTCTAATTGTAAGTGAACACTTTATTGTTGATTTTATTAAACATAAATGGTATGAGGAGAGTGTTTTTAGCTAAAGTTTAATGCAAAACGTTTGTGCAACATTCCTTGGAGCTTGGTTTGGTGCATTCATGATTCCATTAGATTGGCAGATTTAGCCTATTTCTTGCTCAATTGGAGCAATTTTAAGTAATTTTGTTGTTACAATCGGTTCTGTCGAAGTATTTATTCAAAAAAAGAATGTTAGTAAATATAAATTGTAATTTTTTTGTACAAATAAATGATTTTTATCTAAAATTATTGCTCGATGAATCCATTGTTGTGTTTACAATTGATGCTAAATCAACTTACTTTTTTTAAATGGTTCCCTGATTATTTCCGCGATAGCTTTTCATGTTCTCCTTTCTAATTTTTCAAGTTTTTTTGAAACATCCCTTTTTAAATCCCAATTGAGTTTTCTAGGAGCTAATGTAGTTATATCAAGTTATTAGACAATAACTACATTACCACTGTGTTTAAATCTAATTGTAAGTGAATACTTTATTGTTGATTTTATTAAACATAAATGGTATGAGGAGAGTGTTTTTAGCTAAAGTTTAATGCAAAACGTTTGTGCGACATTCCTTGGAGCTTGGTTTGGTGCATTCATGATTCCATTAGATTGGCAGATTTAGCCTAATTCTTGCTCACTTGGAGCAATTTTAAGTAATTTTGTTGTTGCAATCGGTTCTGTCGAAGTATTTATTCAAGAAAAGAATGTTAGTAAATATAAATTGTAATTTTTTTATACAAATAAATGGTTTTTATCTAAAATTATCGTTTGGTGAATCAATTGTTGTGTTTACGATTGATGCTAAATCAGCTTGTTTTTCTTTTAACCTTTCCCTGATTATTTCCGCGATAGCTTTTCGTGTTCTCCCTTTTAATTTTTCAAGTTTTTTTGAAACATCCCTTTTTAAATCCCAATCGGGTTTTCTAGGAGCTAATGTAGTTATATCAAGTTATTAGACAATAACTACATTACCAGTGTGTTTAAGTCTAATTGTAAGTGAACACTTTATTGTTGATTTTATTAAACATAAATGGCATGAGGAGAGTGTTTTTAGCTAAAGTTTAATGCAAAACGTTTGCGCGACATTCCTTGGAGCTTGGTTTGGTGCATTCATGATTCCATTAGATTGGCAGATTTAGCCTAATTCTTGCTCACTTGAAGCAATTTTAAGTAATTTTGTTGTTGCAATCGGTTTTGTAGAAGTATTTATGCAAAAAAAGAATATTAGTAAATATAAATTGTAATTTTTTTGTACAAATAAATGATTTTTATCTAAAATTATTGCTTGATGAATCAATTGTTGTGTTTACGATTGATGCTAAATCAGCTTGTTTTTCTTTTAACCTTTCCCTGATTATTTCCGCGATAGCTTTTCGTGTTCTCGTTTTTAATTTTTCAAGATTTTTTGAAACATCCCTTTTTAAATCCCAATCGGGTTTTCTAGGAGCTAATGTAGTTATATCAAGTTATTAGACAATAACTACATTACCAGTGTGTTTAAGTCTAATTGTAAGTGAACACTTTATTGTTGATTTTATTAAACATAAATGGCATGAGGAGAGTGTTTTTAGCTAAAGTTTAATGCAAAACGTTTGCGCGACATTCCTTGGAGCTTGGTTTGGTGCATTCATGATTCCATTAGATTGGCAGATTTAGCCTAATTCTTGCTCACTTGAAGCAATTTTAAGTAATTTTGTTGTTGCAATCGGTTTTGTAGAAGTATTTATGCAAAAAAAGAATATTAGTAAATATAAATTGTAATTTTTTTGTACAAATAAATGATTTTTATCTAAAATTATTGCTTGATGAATCAATTGTTGTGTTTACGATTGATGCTAAATCAGCTTGTTTTTCTTTTAACCTTTCCCTGATTATTTCCGCGATAGCTTTTCGTGTTCTCGTTTTTAATTTTTCAAGATTTTTTGAAACATCCCTTTTTAAATCCCAATCGGGTTTTCTAGGAGCTAATGTAGTTATATCAAGTTATTAGACAATAACTACATTACCAGTGTGTTTAAGTCTAATTGTAAGTGAACACTTTATTGTTGATTTTATTAAACATAAATGGCATGAGGAGAGTGTTTTTAGCTAAAGTTTAATGCAAAACGTTTGCGCGACATTCCTTGGAGCTTGGTTTGGTGCATTCATGATTCCATTAGATTGGCAGATTTAGCCTAATTCTTGCTCACTTGAAGCAATTTTAAGTAATTTTGTTGTTGCAATCGGTTTTGTAGAAGTATTTATGCAAAAAAAGAATATTAGTAAATATAAATTGTAATTTTTTTGTACAAATAAATGATTTTTGTCTAAAATTATCGCTTGATGAATCCATTGTTGTGTTTACAATTGATGCTAAATCAACTTATTTTTCATTAAATGGCTCCCTGATTATTTCCGTGATAGCTTTTCGTGTTCTCCTTTCTAATTTTTCAAATTTTTTTGAAACATCCCTTTTTAAATCCCAATTGAGTTTTCTAGGAGCTAATGTAGTTATATCAAGTTATTAGACAATAACTACATTACCACTGTGTTTAAATCTAATTGTAAGTGAATACTTTATTGTTGATTTTATTAAACATAAATGGTATGAGGAGAGTGTTTTTAGCTAAAGTTTAATGCAAAACGTTTGCGGGACATTCCTTGGAGCTTGGTTTGGTGCATTCATGCTTCCATTAGATTGGCAGATTTAGCCTATTTCTTGCTCACTTGGAGCAATTTTAAGTAATTTTGTTGTTGCAATCGGTTTTGTCGAAGTATTTATTCAAAAAAAGAATGTTAGTAAATATAAATTGTAATTTTTTTGTACAAATAAATGGTTTTTATCTAAAATTATCGTTCGGTGAATCAATTGTTGTGTTTACAATTGATGCTAAATCAGCTTGTTTTTCTTTTAACCTCTCCCTGATTATTTCCGCGATAGCTTTTCGTGTTCTCCTTTCTAATTTTTCAAGTTTTTTTGAAACGTCCCTTTTCAAATCCCAATCGGGTTTTCTAGGGGCTAATGTAGTTATATCAAGTTCTTCTAAAACCACTTTCGATTTTGCCGCATCCAATTGATCTTGTATTTCATCCTTTATATTAATTAATTTAGGTTCTGCAAGTTTATTCTCAATTAATTCTTCCGCGTTTGGGTTGTAACTCCGAAATTTTGGCCTAAATTTGTTTTGATTATTTAAGGTTATGTTAATTTATTTTAGTAATTACTTAGGTAATTCCTCTAAATTCTTTGTTTCCGGATTCTCCACATCGCTTTCCTTTTTTCTTTTTAAATTTTTTAATCTCTCTTTTCGTTTTAAAGCAGACTCTTCTAAATTATTTTGTATATTTTCCATTTTTTTTTAGGTTATGTTTTGACACATATCCCAGCACTTTAAACGAGTTAACTGATCCGCAGCGAATATAGTCACGAATGTTAGGGAACCATCACGTTAGATGGAGCTAATGATCGTTAAAATCGTAATCGTTACCTACTTTAGCGGCTATTTGGGAAAATTTTGTTGTTGGAAATTGTTACAATCTGTTTTCATTAATGACGTTATTTCCGGTAATTTTATTTATGGTAAGTGTTTTAAATAGAATTTTCTTTTTTATAAATTCACTTTAAAAATTATTTACATGAATTTTCATTTGAAGAGTTACATAATGTTATACGATACATATCCGTTAGATATTGTAATAGTACTCATTTACATATTTTGTGCCATCTTGAATTTTAATAATTCTACTTAATTAAGTTTAAAAAATCATTTAATTTGATACCAAACACGATTAAGGTATCTTCTATTATTAAATTGACGTTTAACATTGACAGATGTCAAATCCGCCATTTTGAATTTTAATAATACAATTTCATTAAGCTTGAGAAATCGTTTCATTTAATACCCATCATTAAAATCATTTAGTTTCATATCAAACTCGACTATTTTTGCTGTTATAATAAATGGTTATGTGACATTGACAGCTGTCAAATCCGCCACTTTGAATTTTAATAATACAATTTCATTCAGCTTGAGAAATCGTTTCATTTAATACCCATCATTAAAATCATTTAGTTTCATATCAAACTCGACTATTTTTGCTGTTATAATAAATGGTTATGTGACATTGACAGCTGTCAAATCCGCCATTTTGAATTTTAATAATACAATTTCATTAAGCTTGAGAAATCGTTTCATTTAATACCAATCATTAAAATCATTTAGTTTCATATCAAACTCGACTATTTTTGCTGTTATAATAAAAAGTTATGTGACATTGACAGCTGTCAAATCCGCCATCTTGAATTTTAACAATTACACTTAATTTGACTTAAAAAATCATTTAATTTGATACTAAACTCGACTATTTTTGCTATTACAATAAAAAGTTATGTGACATTGACAGCTGTCAAAGTCGCCATTTTGAATTTTAATAATACAATTTCATTAAGCTTGAGAAATCGTTTAATTTAATACCAATCATTAAAATCATTTAGTTTAATATCAAACTCGACTATTTTTGCTGTTATAATAAAAAGTTATGTGACATTGACAGATGTCAAATCCGCCATTTCGAGTTTTAATAATACAATTTCAAAATACTTAGGAAATCTCTTAAGTTAATACCAATCGTTAACATCATTTAATTTGATACCAAACTTATGAAAAAGTTTAAATGTGACATTTGACATTGAAGAAAAAGTAAAATTTGACACATGTCATACCCACCATTTTGATTTTGATAAATTAATTCTTATTCGTCGATTTAATGCCAAATATAACCAAATTTATTTAATACAAAAGTTAAAAAATGACATTTGATGTATGACAATATGACATTTGACAGGTTTTATTTTGACAGGCACCATTTTCATTTGTCATTTATTATAAGAACATCGTTGAATCTAGCTCTAAATATCACGTGTACAAATAAAAGAAATAGATAACAAATAAAATTTGACATGTGAGACTGACACATGTCATATCCGCCATTTTGAATTTAATAATTTCGCTATTAAATATATTTTCGTTTTTATTATCCGTCAAAAACCTTTAATTAATGTTAAAAAATAACTAAATTAGCAATTTTATCTCATAAAAAAGTTTGAATGTGACATTTGACATTGAAGAAAAAACAATGTTTGACATATGTCATATCCGCCATTTTGAAAGTAACGTATTACGCTTCGTTAGATTTAAAAATCTTTTATTTAAAACCAATTAAGATAATTAAAGGAAAAATCGAACACTTTTTAAATTTATTTAACGAATTTGATAGCTGTCAAAATTACTACAATTTGCGTTAAAATGTCAAAATTAATTTTCATCCGGATATAGTGATTAGGTTGGTATAAAAATTTACGCTTAATTGATTAATATAAGCCGAAATAAAAACGTTGCAAGTGACACCTGTCAAATGTCATATGTCAAAATTATTGGATTAAAAAAAAAATAATAATTTAACGTTATTTTTAGATTGATTTAAAATTGAAAATCGGGTTATTTAAGTCCAAACACGGTTATTTTAAAAATTGACGAAGATATACGAAAAAATTGAATTAAAGATGGCGGCTGTCAATGTCATTTATTATATTATACAATTTTGATTTATTTAATCGAAAATATGGGTTGTGGGGTATCAGATTAAAGGATTTTTTGTGCTTATTGCAACTCTGATATTTTTACAGCTTAAAGAAATAATTAGAAAATTAAAATGGCGGATTTATACTTTTTTTGTAATTAAAACTAAATTTAATTAAAACAATGACGAAAAGTTCATTTACTAAATAAGAAATAAGTCCACACTCGATGAGTTTATCTTAATAATTAACAAAGATATCGAAAAAATTGAATTAAAGATCACGGCTGTCAATGTCATTTATTATATTATACAAGTTTGATTTATTTAATCGAAAATATGGGTTGTGGGGTATCAAATTGCAGGATTTTTTGTGCTTATTACGATTTTGATAATTTCACAAAAAATTGTTAATAAAAAAATCAAAAGGACGGATTTTTATTGATTCTTTTTTCATAAATATGGGTTGTGGGGTTTCAAATTGCAGGATTTTTTGTGCTTATTACGATTTTGATAATTTCACAAAAAAATCTTAATAAAAAAAATCAAAATGGCGGATTTTTGTTAATTTTTTTTTTGTTTATTATATTTTTTTCGTAAAATATGAGTTGTTGGGTATCAAATTAAAAGATTTTTTATACTCATTACGATTTTAATCATTAGCAAACCCTCCCAATCAGGACCAAAGCAATAATCATCGTCAATGTAAGCCCTTTGGCACAAAAGTTCGAGGGCGCTAGTGTTGAATAAAAAAGTTTAACGTTTTTGGCACATCTATAGGTTATCTATGTAAGTAACGCCATCTATTAAAAACATCCCCGTCTCGTCGTGTACTCCTCAAATTTAATCGCACATATCAAGCAATATCATTTTCTTTCTATATTTCTTTAATCCCTCTTCATTTCGAGGATTATTCTTCAAAATTATTTGATAAATTATCCATATTTTTTCATATTTTGACGATAGAATTAACGTCATCTATTAGAATTCCATTAAACCATCATATTGACGTTTCAAAATAGCTCATGCGCAATTGAGGAGTTAATCGAAGTGGAAAATTCAATATTCCGAACGGAATACATAAACTGCTTGTATGTTTGCGTTTCGAAGCTTTTCAAGAAAAACATTTCGTTGGAAAATTTTTCGACAATGTGATAATTAAAGCAATGAAAGTGTTCGCGTAGTAAAAGAGAAAAAGACGAAGAATTAGCGGGCCAAAATGAAACTGACAAATAATAAATACAAACTGATATTCGCAATACAAACCGTTTTGTTGTCCAGCGACCTTTGTATAAACACATTCGGAGTTTTGGCGAGAAAATACAACGCCGTTGTACTCGTTTTGTTCATGTAAGTTAATTTTTTTATCAACAAAAAAAAACCTAATTGCTTTAATTTTAGAATTCAAGATATCTTCATCGTTTTGGCTCTATCAATCTTGTTATTATTAATATTTTCAACATATGTGTTTCAGGTTTTGATTGACATTTATGAAATGTCAAAGGTCAAATATGATTTGATTTGATTTTTAGGTAGGATTAGTTGGTCTGCTTTACGACAAATTCAGATTTACCATAATAATATGCACAATTTACTTCGTTCTAACCACGATTTTGTACATATGGGTTTTAACGCTTCGATGGAAAGACCCTTTTAAACATAATTGGTCTATAGGACTCTACATCATGTATATAACTCAACGATTTTGTAAGGAAGAATTTTTTTGAGCGACAACAATCGTTAATTTTCTTATTTCAGTTTCCCCAATTTATTATTACTTCTATAAAAGATCCGCTTTAACGATTACTGATCCACAATTCTACGAAGAAAAGCATTGGCAGCCAAAAACAACGCCAAATCCAACCGGAAAATGATTGCAAATAACAAATTTAAAATAATTGTTGTTAATGGTGAAGTTGTTTTCTTTTTGTTGATATATTATGTAATTAATTGTAATAAAGTAAATGCAAAATTTTTTTGAATTAAAATTATTTATCTTTGCGCCATCTCTGAATGAGATTTGCTACCATATTGGTTAAATTTAGCTAAGATCTCTAAAGTGTATTGTACCAGGTTGGCCAGAGACTGAAGAACAGAAGGAATGTAATTTGTGTTCTGCTTCCTTAATTCTGATTTACGATTTTTTGATTTTTATTATTTAATTAAATAAAATATTTAAGTATGAAACGCTATGAACGTTTGTCATACCTCCAGAAGGTATGTACCTTTGATGTTCTGAAGTTACGCCGATTGAATCTGTGATCTGTTGACTCTGAAGACATATATGAAATATTCGTTAACCACGTCAATTGCTAGTTTCTGATTTCTAAATAAATAACACTGAAAGAGTGAGTAGGTGAATATTATCATTTTTTTAGAATAGATTTTTTTTCTGATCTGGGTCCCAGGTCACTATGGAGTTGATACCAATGAAACGGAGTTGTGATGACCAAATTGAACATTTTCTGTGAGCAGTTTTACAAGCAGTATCAAATCTTTTCTAGAAGTAGCTTTTGGAGTCATTGCAGTTCTTGTAGAGAATTGGAATAACTGAATTGGTATTGTTAAATCTTTTAAAAACAATATCAATGCTTCTAGAAGCAGTGTTAAGTTTTTCAGAGGCGGCATCATATCTTTTGGGAGCAGTTTAAGCCTTTTGGAAACATGATCATTTTTTTGAAATCATTTCAAGGCTTTTAAAAACACTATTAAGTTTCCCCGAGTCAGTATCGAGTCTTCTGGAAGCAGTTCAAGTTTTCCAGAAGCAATATCAAATCTGAAAGCACTTCAAGGCTTTTCGAAGAATTATCCAGTCTTGTGGAAGCATTTAAAGTCTTTCAAAAGCAGTCTCAATTCTTCTCGAGGCAGTATTGAGTCTTCCGAAAGCAATATCAAGTCTTCTGAAAGTAATTCAATGCCTTTGGAAGCTATATCAAGTCTTCTGAAAGCATTACTAGGCATTTATAAGCAGTATCAAGTCTTCCAGGATCAGTATCGAGTTTTCTGGAAACAGTTTAAGTCTTCTCAAAGCGTCACCTATCGGTGAGGTTTAGTAATTTTCTCAAACCAGAAATGGTGCAAGATCCAAGTTTTTAACAATCTACACGTAAGAAGGTTTCAAGAAAGATGATTATAAAGAAAAATATAAAAACTGCTTGATGTTGTCCAACGTATATTTTTTGAGCAGATTTTTTTAAGCAAGACTCAGCATGGCTATAGAAAAGGAATGTCGGTTCTAGGAGACAACAATCACCAGCATATCGGCGCACCACGTCCTGAATTCCACTCACTCGCCAAATCCTGCAATCATGTACACTCCCTGGCCATTGAGCGTCCACACCTGTAATTTTTTCATTAGCGTCACAAGTCATCTGAATGTTTATTGTTGTTTTTCTTTTTCTGTTCACATACTCGTCGCCGAATTCCGAAGTGTTCATAATATGCACGTGAGTGCAATCTATAGCACCAATGACAGTGGGAATGCGAAATTTTGAAGCCCAATCTACCTTGGTCTGATCCATATCTTCAATAGTTCGTGGAAATTTAATCCAATCTTCAGACTTCGACACTATTTTATCCAATACACTTGAAAATGTTCTGCTGACGGTACTTCTTTCAACCCCAATGTCGTTGGCAACACCACTTTGGAATCCTGGATCACTAACGTATCTCAGAAAAATTTCCATCTTTTTCCGTGCAGTTAATCCTCCACCCCTTGCATCTGTGTTTTCATCAAGAAAGTGCGAAGTGAGAAAATCTACGTTTTCGCTCTCAAATCGTAATAGTCCCTTAGATAGATCGGGACTTATATCACGCCGGTTACTATAACGTTTCTTATATGAACCTGCGTGGTGTACGCAGGTTCATAAATGCAGCCATCTTTCGTATACAAGAACGACTGCAAGTCTGGGGTCGGGTTGACTTGCGAATGGACGAGTATTTACTTGCTACAAAAGTATTTACTTGCGTTTATTCACACCAAAATTGGCATTTTTTGGGGTTTTACTAGCCTCTCAAGTATTTACTAGCTAGTAAGAGTAAATACTTGTTTTATTCACTTCAATTTTGGGTGTTTACTTGTCATTTTAATATGTTCAAGTATTTACTTGTCCTACTCGTTTTTATTCACACCACCATACACTTAGCAGCAGAAGTCTGCGTACAAAAAACTTCTAACACTTTAACTGAAAAAATAAGGGTCATGATCTAATGTGATAAACTTCAATTTTTTTTTATTTAGTATATTAACTACATATAATTCTATTAACAAAATATGCATCAATTAAACAGAAATATTAGTTACAAAAAAGATTAAAATTAAAAATTCTCCAAATAATGCGTATGCAAAAATCTGCGTACAAATAAAGACGCCTTCTCCAAAATATACTTATTTACTTAAATACGTAGTTGGCGATGTACGCTTTCCGATTTAAATAAAAGATAATCGGTGTCAATTCTATTAGCAGAGGCTTAGAAGCTAAAAGTTAGAATGGACACAAAAGGAAAGGAAATTGAATTGGGAGAGAGAAAAATTATTGTAAAGTTATGGAAAAAGGAAAAATCTTTTCGAAAAATAGGAGAAACTGTCGGCAGGTCACATTCTTCCATTCAAAGAGTAATTAATAATTATAAAGACACTGAAGATTACCTCTCACGTCCGCGATCTGGTAGACCACCCCTTTTAACAAAACGAGAGAAGCGAAAAATTGTACAGCAGGTTAGAAAAGAACCTGGGCTGACGGCAAAAAAAAATAGTAGAAAATGTACAAGAAGAATTTCATAAAACTATCAGCAAAGATACGGTGAGAAGGACGTTAAAAAAAGCTAACTATCACAGTCGCGTTGCACGAAAAAAGCCATTTGTGTTAAGGCGCGTACACATACAGCGAACGAAGGCGAACGAATTCAATCGAACAGATTTGGACGAATTCTTTCGCTGTTTGCTGAAAATATCGGCTTGCGTCCACATAAAAACGAATGTGTAGCAAACGAATTGTTTCGCGCTCATTCGCATGTTTTTGGTAATTAGTGGAAGTAATAATGGCAACAAATGATGACTTAATTATTGTTGCATGTGCAGCATGCATAATTATAAGTGACGAAGAGAAAAGGCAGAAACGAAGACGACGCTGATGGATGACATCTTTATTTAAAAGCAGAAGTAGATATAGGGGAATGGATTTATTGAAAGATTTAACGACCGAAGTAGAATATGGGCTCTTTGAAAATTTCTGTAGAATGAAATCTGTAGATTTTGAATGGCTACTGAATCGTATTGGCCCAAAAATAGCAAAACAAAATACATCATTCAGAGAAGCGATACCACCAACGGAAAGATTAATGCTTACATTACGCTACTTAGCCACCGGGGACTCATTCACTAGTTTAATGTACACCTTTAAAATTTCCAAACAACTAATTTCTTACATCATACCGGAAGTTTGTTCAGCAATAATTGAAAGCCTCGATGATTATGTGAAGGTAAGTGAAAAAAATAAGTAAAAATAATATATTTTCTTAATACAAGTTTATTACCAAAAATACAAAAAAACAGTCATTATTATTTGAATTAAATTAAATTAATTTTCGACATCGTTAAAAGTATTAATGTAATCTACTAAAGGCGCCAAAGAAGTTGTAGTATCAGTTTGAGGTTGTTGATAGGGAGTGTTAATATATGAGGGTTGGTTGTATGTCGTTGATGCGTTTGAGGGTGATGGAGCAGAAGAACAAATACTTCGTGGGTATGATAAATTTTGATCATATTGTGAGCATGATGAATCTGTGGGTGAAGGTGAAGGAATGGGTACTGTAGCAGGGGCATTGTATTTATCCATATCAGCATCAAATAAAATATTACCAATTAGGTGTTCAATTACATTTCTAGTGTACTGACTATAAGTTCTATGTTTTGAGGCTATGTACTCCCCGTAAATTGTGCTGGCATCTCTGAAACTGCGATTTTTGACTGTATTTCATAGGCTTCTTCTGCACGAGAACCTTTCGTTTTGATAGCCGACCGTTTTATCTTCCTTGGTGAACAGAAATCAGATTTTCGTTTCGGTGTTTCAACTGATGTTCTTATATTTTCTGCGTGCTCAGTATAATCACTGGGTTCTTCAACAATTTTTTCGAGATCGTCCACCTTTTGTTCTTGGGTTTTCCTTTTAAGCACGGATAACTCCTTAAAAAAATAATTTAATTAAAACAATTGAGTGCTTAATACGTTGCCAAAGTCACCCGATTATAAATTCGATCTGACCGCATATTTTATGTACATATGAATATTGTATAAACTCAAATATTGTATATATTGGTGACTGATTAGATATTATAATAGTATTATTTTTTTCAGATGCCTAGTAATGCAGAAGAGTGGCGGAGTGTAGCTGAAAACTTTAATAGTCAATGGAATTTTCCTCACTGCCTTGGAGCTGTAGATGGCAGACATTGCATACTACAAGCACCAATACACAGCGGAAGTGACTATTTTAATTATAAACAGAATTTTAGTATTGTTTTAATGGGTATTGCCGACTCAAATTATTCGTTTTTGTTTGCCGGCGTCGGTTGCCAGGGTAGAATTTCAGATGGGGGTGTGTTAAAAAATTCAGTTTTCTGGAAAAAACTACAAACCAGTGACTTAAATTTACCGCCTGAAGAAGTTCTAGCTAATAGGCAGACAAAAGTTCCGTATGTGTTCGTTGGCGATGATGCTTTCAGCCTTCATGAACATCTTCTGAAAGCATATCCAGTAGAACAAAAAAAGGGATCAAAAAAACGAATTTTCAATTACAGATTATGTCGTGCCCGACGAGTAATCGAAAACGTGTTTGGGATAATGTCAGCTGTGTTCAGAGTGTTAAGAAAAGTACTGTTATTATCCCCAGAAAAGGCTACGACAGTAGTTTTGACTTGTGTCTATTTACATAATTTCTTAAGAAAAAGCAGACATTCCTAAAACCTTTATACACCGCCCGGAACGTTTGATGATGATAAAGACGGTACCGTTATGCCTGGAAGTTGGCACAAAGTCACAGATATGACGTCACAATCGTTTGTTCCAATGGCAAAAGTTGGAAGAAAAACTTCAGCTAATTGTGAAGCAATAAGAAACGAGTTTGCAGATTATTTTATGAACGAAGGGAGAGTTGGCTGGCAAAACAATTACGCTTAAATATTCTGTAATTACTCTATAACATTTAATAAAATATTGCCTAAACTTCAACAATATGTACGTTACTAGCTATACTTATCTACTGTATTCTTGTGTACTAAAATATAACAATGTCTTCACTTACCTCGGTATTTTTTGTTTTTTTCGGAATAAACTTATCCATTAAAAATAACAAAGGTTTGAAAGCAAACCAAGTTGATGTATACACATCACTGGTGCCAGAGCCAGTTATCATGGTTTGTTCGTGTTTCATTCGTTCTCGCCTGAATGAACTTAAAAGGGACTCCATTTTTTTTTGCTGCGTCTGCTTCACAATTAAACTGCTTAGCAATTTTATTCCAAGCGTCCATTTTTTTTATTCTATCTTTATGATTATCGTCAGCCGGATTCCACCGGCATTCATTACTGCGGTACTCATTAATGAGTTCTAGAGCTTTAGAATTACTCCATTCCATTTTAAACTACGAGTATCAGAAAGTGTACTATGAACTGAAATGAATATTCAGCCAATCGCCACAAAATCACGTATATATTAAAACAAATTCGTACGAATTTTATGGCAAATATCCTTTTATGTTTACCAGTTTACCGCCTCGCAAGGGAACCGCAACGAATGCGAACAAACACGTTCAAACGTGTTCGTTGATACGTACACATCAACCGAACGAATTCGTTCGCGACCGTTCGTTCGCCTTCGTTCGCTGTATGTGTACGCGCCTTTAGAGGTCAATCGTCAGAAGCGGATCGCCTTTGCAAAAAAACTCTTAGACAAGCCCATTGAAATCTGGGAGAAAGTTCTCTTTACAGATGAGAGCAAATTTTGCATTTTCGGCATTAAGGGTAAACAACTTGTATGGAGAAAACCTAATACTGCCCTTAATCCCGAAAATTTGAAAACGACTGTAAAACACGGAGGTGGTAGAGTTATGGTTTGGGGGTGTATGTGCACCAAAGGGGTGGGAAGGTTGGTTTTCATAACATCGACAATGGACCATAAAATGTATATAGACATTTTAAAAGAAAATTTGAAGCCTAGCATCGAAAACTTGGGCTTGGGGCCCGAATACTTTTTTCAACAAGATAATGACCTCCAACATTGCGCCCACAACATTAAGCTTTGGCTACTATACAATACCCCAAAGCAACTCAAAACACCTCCACAATCGCCGGACTTGAATCCCATCGAACACCTCTGGGATTTACTGGAACGCAGGATTCGGCCACACAACATAACGTCGAAGGAAACGTTAAAAAATGTTATGATTGAGGAATGGGCCAAAATCAAAATAAAATAAATACTGTCCTGACTTGTACGCAGATTTTTGCATACCCGTTATTTGTAGAATTTTTAGTTTTGATTTTTTTCTGTAACTACTGTTTCTGTTTTGTTGAAGCATATTTTGTTAATAGAATTATATGTAGTTAATATACAAAATAAAAAAAAATCAAGTTTATCACATTAGATTATGACTCTTATTTTTTAAAAATCCACGGGGCAGTGAAAATCAAATCTAGCTGAAGATCAGAACTCAAGAAATTACACAACCAGTGATAAATATCCATTTTGCATCGAGAATAATAGAAAATTTTGACTGGAGCATATGAACGCATGTTCGAACTTGTTCGAACTCCAATTCCCGACCAGTTAGACAACCAACCAACCATAACCTATAAATGTCGTAAACGTCAAAATAAATGTCTTCAGCGCCTCTATAGTTGTGATATGGAAACTATACTTGAAATGTCGAAATAATTTATTATAATAATTATTATTATTCGAATTAGCTCTTAACAAATGATAATTATATCTCATACATTATATCATATCACATCTTTGTATACTAAATGTTGTATTATGAACATTTGGGGGAGTTATTGCATATGTACATATCTGAGAATTTTCATACAACGAAAGTAATAAATAATCTAATACTCACTGCGTTTACAGGAACAATTATACCTAAGAGAGACTACTTGTTACACTACACTTATTATAACGAAATATATAATATAATGTACACCAGAATTATTTGCGCCAAACCGTTGACAGAATTCAAACAAAAACTGTCATTACTACCATCATGAAGAAATTGATTTTTTTTCTTTTTTCATATCTATTTTCAAAAAGTTATATGAACTAAATAATTTTTCTCTCATATATGCACGCATTAACTAACTTATATCGTTTAATTTAATTTAATTTATAAAATAAATAATTAAAATTTGGTTTATTTCGATGATGGCGCCACCCATACTTGCGAAACGAACTACATACTTAAATAAACTGTCACTCCCGAATAACATAACCTCAATCTTGATTATTAATTAAAAACATAAATTTCATAAAATTTCACATTTTAAGAAATAATTTACCTCAAAAATGGAAGAAACGGATAATTTAAAAGATATTATGAAGTTAATAACGGAGATAAAAGTACGGTGAGTAATTAAGATATCAACATATGTGCAATTTATTCATCAATTATTAAAAAAATTCTTCCTTTATTAACCAGAAGAGTGAAAACTTCGTACGATATAGCCTTAAAAACCCAGAAATTAATCGAAAATTACATTGCCGTAGGAAAATGGAACACCGCAAGGTAAATAAATATTTTTTTTTTAAGGTTATGTTTCAAAATATTAATTTTTCTTTTCGTTTTTAAACCAAGAGACTTAATGGGAACGATTCGAAAATACATGGAAACAATCAAACAGTACCTCCCGCACGAAGCAACAATAAACAACGTAATGAGACATATTTTAAAAATAATCAGGGACGAATACGATTTAGGTTTTAAAAATAAAGGGGATGAATCAACTTTATACGCCTTAATAACATCAAATCCTGACGACCAAAGCTTAAAGTATGGCCAAAGATTAGAAAGCTTAAAAACAGCTTTACTAGATCATTTATCAGAATACAAAACGGAACTTGAAACAAGCGCTGATAACATTGCAAGTCAAGCGGCCGATCATATTCATACAAACGAAATTATTCTAACGATTGGGCAATCTGATACGGTCACAAAATTTTTATTACAAGCAGCTAAAACCAGGAAATTTCAAGTTATCGTGGTTGAATCAGCCCCGAATTATGATGTAAAATCAATTAAAGTAAATTTTAATTATAAATAATTTGATTATTTCGTTTAGGGTCATAATATGGCTGTGAATTTGGCGAATCATAACATTCAAACGACCGTAATTCCTGATGCTTGTATTTTTGCAATGATGTCTCGAGTTAATAAAGTTATAATCGGAACACATACCGTGATGGCCGATGGGAGTTTAAGATCCGTTTGTGGTGTACACACTGTTACTTTGGCTGCACAACATTATTCAATACCTGTAATAAAAATAAATTATTTTAATTAATTAATTTTTAATAAATTTGTTTTGTTTTAGGTAATTTGTCTGGTTCATATGTACAAATTAAGCACTGTTTATGCCACTTCGCCAGAACACCCAACTTTTAATATTTTGGGTTCACCTGGTGCTATTTTACCATATTCAAGTGGACCAATTTTAAACAAAGTTCATGTTTATAACCCGGTTTTTGATCATGTGGAACCTGAATTAATCTCTTTGTTTGTTACACATCAGTAAGATTTTTTTTATTTTTTTTATAGGATCACTTTTTAATGTGTTAATATTATTTTTAGGGGAGGGAATACTCCATCTTATGTTTATCACATGTTGTCCGAGCTTTATCACCCAGAAGACTATGAATTATAAATTAATCATAATTAAAATAAAAAGATAAATGATTTTATTTAATTATTATGTCTATACTAGTATCTTCAAGAGAGTACGCCCATAAAGCTAAATTGTGATCTATTTGAACCGTTTAATTTGTGATCTATTTTATTATTGGGATTTGAGACCGTTTTTTTTTTTTATTAATTAATCATTAATTAATTAGGGGATTAGGAAATCTGTAAACAGACACCTGACCGAAGATATCATGTGGCCAGATAGTGACGGGTTGAAGCAAACATCAAGTAAACTTCGACCGTCTAAAACCCTTCCCCCTCTATTCCCGGAACCACCCGCTAAGGTACTAGCTTCAGGGAATATTAATAATAAACAATTTATTATTCTTCAATGTTGTTTTCCACAACATTCTCCAAGTTCTCATCCTCACCATTTTCAATTCCTTCTAGGAATCTTTCATGGCTTTCCTTCACTTTCATTATTTTCATAACCATTTCTTGTACAGTGTTCCATAATTCTTCACTTTCTAACATCACTTTCACTATGTTGTCTCGATTTAATAATCGACCACACTTCCTTTCACAAATATGCCTTTCACCACTAAACTTTTCACATACAAATAATGTATGTTCCACTGTGTCTATACTATCACAGAACCAACACACCTCACTTTCTGACTTTTTAATTTTAAAAAGATACTTTTTAAAAACTCCATGACCCGACAAAACCTGAGATAAGTAGAAATCTACCTCGCCGCACTTCCTATTAAACCATGGTTCTATTTCCGGGATAAGGATTCTTGTCCATCCCTCATATAGATCCCATCTTTCCTGCCAGGCCTTCAATAAACTTACTCTACATTCACGTTTTGCTTCTTTACCTCTCCTATATAACGCTGTTCTTTCTTCAGCAAGTAAGTCCAGCGGAGGCATACCAGCAATAACCTGAATCCCTTCAGCAAAAACCGTTCGATATGCGGAACAAATTCCTATTGCAAGTTTTCGATTCACTCTAGTCAACATATCACGGTACCTTTTAAATTTAAGGGCTCTTTGCCAAATAGGTGCGGCGTAAAGTACAACTGACTTCACCGTCGATGCAAGAAGTTTCCTACTTCTTGATCTTGGTCCACCTAAGTTCGGCATCAACCTTAAAAGTAAATTGCTCATGAATGTTGCCTTACTTGTTATCTCTTCAATATGTTTCGTCATAGTCATGTCTTTATTGATAAAAACTCCGAGATACTTGACCCTTTCAGCACTTTCAATTACAGACCCATTTACTTCAAGGTTAAGAGATCTTATCTTTCTTCTCCCTTGAAGTAAAACCATTTCTGTTTTCTGTGCAGCTATGTCAAGACCCATCTCCTCCAGTTTATCAATAATCTGTTTAACCGCATACGACGCCTTGTCTTGCAGTTCACTCTCATCACGACCAATGACCAACAATGCCAGATCATCAGCATAACCAATGATCTCTACTTCGGACTCCAATTCCACTCTTAGAATTCTATCATAATATAGATTCCATAAAAGTGGACCTAATAGAGATCCTTGAGGCACTCAACAAGACATATCGTAAACTTTCCCATTCGGAGCTATGATGTTTTTCTCCGACAAGCAACTTCTTATCATTTCTACCAAATAGGGACTTATATTTCCACTAACTAAGGATCCGATTATTTCCTTCCACGGTGCAGAATTAAAAGCATTTTTGATGTCCAAAAGTACTAAGGCATAGAATTTTCTATTCTTTAATGCCTTTTCTTTTATCTTATCAATGCTTTTCTGCACTTTTTCAATCGCTTGTACAGTGGATCTTCCCTTCCTAAATCCATATTGGTTTTCATGTAGAAGGTTATTCTCCTCCGCTTCTACAACCAATCGCATTCTCAGTAATCCTTCCAAAAGTTTCCCCGTCGTATCCAATAGACATAGAGGTCTATACGCCAAAGGTTGTCCTGCTTTCTTCGGCTTCTCAATAAGTACAAGTCTTGCACTTTTCCAGATTTTCGGAAATATACCTTTAGACACACAGTCATCGTATACCTCTAAAAAATCCTTTGAATACTTCAATGCCAACAATCCAACTATTTCAGATGGAATGGCATCCGGTCCCAGGGCTTTCTTTTTTCTTAAATTACTTACCGCCACTGAGAGTTCCTCCACTGTAAAGGGAATTGAGTTTAGTGGACCATCCCTAGCCTCCCATGTAAAAGCTTCATGCTTAGGAAACAGTTTACTGACTTGTTCTTCTACCGTCTTATCCTCAATACCATTTCTGTTTTTCAGTTTCAATCTTTTGGTAATTATTTGATATGCCTTTCCCCAGACATCTTCTTCAAGATCTGAACATAGTTGGTTCCAATTATCTTTTTTACTCTTTCCAATGAGTTTTTTAAGTTCTTTTCTTTTGTTTTTTAGTTCTAACTTCAAATTTTCAATTAATTCCAAATCAAAAATAGCCCTCCCTCTACTTCGTGTTAAGCTTCTTCTTATTCTATTGCATTCTTTTCTTTTTTCTTCAATTTCGTCGTTCCACCAGTATACTGGTTTGTGGCTAAAATTTCTGCCATTTTTCTTAACACAATACTTATTACAAACTCTCTGTATATTTTTGATTAAATTTTCTGGTGTTCTCGCTTCATCCTTATCAAAAAATGGAGTTTCATCTTTCATCATTTTCTCCAAATTCCTTTCAGAAGCTACCCACCTGCCAAAATTAATTTCACTTTCACTTCTAACACACTCTCCTATTTCATACATAATAGTTCTATGGTCACTTAAATTATCACTTTCTAGATCCACACACCAATTTCTTACTCTTCTTCCTAAGTTGATCGAAGCAGCCGTAAAATCCACTAAGGATTCTCCAGCTGGTCCAGAAAATGTCGGAATGTTGCCTTGGTTTAGAACGATTAGATTATTTGAAGCCAACCATATTTCTCTTCTTCTATTAGAAATACTTGAGCCTGCCTGAACCATTTTGGCGTTCAAATCCCCTCCAATCGAGACATCCTTGTCTTTTTACGACTTATCAGTGTTTTTAGTGACACTGGTTAGTTATACAGTGCAGTTATTCATATAGTCATATCATAGTTATTAATAATTGTTATTTAAAATGCGTTTTCAAAATTCGTTAACAAGTTTGTGTGCCCCAATGTGAAATAGTGTGTATTCAAACACATTTTTGCGGGAATTTTTGTTTCTGAAGCTAAGTTGTAGGTATAATATTAGTCATATTTTTAGTTCCAGAAGAATTTAAAGCAGTCTAGAGTTAAACAAAAAGTAAAACTAGAACTAACACTAGACCTAGAATTAGCAAGTCTTCAGATGCATGGCTAAACTTGAATCTTATTAGTACTAGGTCTAGTGTTAGTTCTAGTTTTAATTGCCATTCAGTGCTTGATTGTTTTAAATACTTTTGGAACTAAAAGTATAATTAATACTAGACTTACAACGTTTTTCTTACCAGGTCTGGGAAAATCTGCTTACAGACATCTGGCCTAAGGGCCCCCGTACACGAGCCACATTTTGCCGTCGGACCGACCACAGAATTGCCGTCGCGTTCCAGCGAACTGAAGCCCACCATAACAAATACTGTATCATCCGTACACGGGCGTTTACAAAAGTCGAAACGGGCATCTGCAGTCAACTTGCGGCCGATCTCCGCCGGGTGGTTCACAATCGCGCTCGCTTCTCCTGCCGTATACGAACCATAAACTTGCAGTCGTACACAACCGCAACGCGACCGATTCAACGTGTTGAAAAAATTTAAGGCAAGGGCAGCAACAATTTCTACCGAGGAAAACATAAGAAACAACCTGCTTCGAAACCCTTACAACCAGCACACGAGTTAGCCGTTCTGTTACAACACCAGTGCATTACAAATTCACCCAATAAGCCATGACATTAATTTATCCATACCTACCACACCCGGACAATTTCAGCGCTGTAGTAATAATCAAACAATTCCCTCTACCAATATTGCTACTCCGTTAATATCTCCGCAGTTTTGCTCATACAAACTCATCTTTTGAAGATGTCTTTCAATTATAGATACATAGTCGAAACAGAAAATAAATAAAATCTGTACCTACCTACTTTGTTTGATTATATCTGTAAAATAATGAATTCCAGGCATACTTACCTATTGATCACTTAATTTAATTTATCTATTTACTAACCTCAAAGTTATAGCAAGCCTTTCTTCAGCTGAAATACTGGTCCTTATATTGGTGTCAGACCGTTTAATTTTAGGTTTTAAAATTCTGACTAATTCATTAAATGATCTAATAGACATTCTAAAGTAATTAGAAAATTTTTTTCACCTTGCTGGAGTTTATCAAATAAATTATAAAAACTTCCTTCCTGTCATCGTGAAAGTAGAAGTGGATGGATCCAAAGCGATCGTACCTTCCTACGTCTTCTTCTTCTTCTCCGCAAAATAAGAAGTAACAGTGCTGCTTCTTCAAAATCCATAATATCGAGACTGGCGACCACAAACTTAAGAAACCATAAATAAAATAATGGACAAAACAACGGTTCTGTTTTGTTTCTGATGTGGTTAGGTTGTAGTCGTCTCGACTGCAAGTGTGGTTCATATAACTGCGAATCAACCACAAAAATTTGGTTGTGTCAGCCGCGAGTTGCAGTCGACGTGACCACAATTTTGTGGTTAACTCAGCTGCAAAATTGTGGCTCGTGTACGGGCACCCTAAGATAATGGGCAGCAGGATAGTGTGGAGTTGGGGTTATGAAATACTCCGACCCACTAAGAACCCCTATTCTCAACTACTCCGGAAACTACCCATAAGGCTTTATTACGGAGAAATAATTTGGTATTTAAACTAAAATTAGAACTAACACTAGCACTAACACTAGAACTATCACTAGGACTAACACTAGATCTAAAACTAGAAATTTTCTGGTTTCGCCGTGCGTTTTTTGAAAAAATGTTTGACGTTTCGGATGCCATGTTGCAACCTTCTTCAAAAACTGGTTCTAACTGACAAAATCGGGGATCGTAAAACAATATATAGGTCGAAAAAACTAATTAATAATTAATTTGTATTAATTACAAGCTAATTACTAACTAATTACTGCGTCGCGATAGGATTTTACCGATAAGATTTTTACCCTAATTTAATTCATTGTACTTGCTTAGCACACGGGCTTAATCGAGTAGCAGAAACTATAAGATTACAGTTCCCATTAGTTAATAAATTAATAAAAAGCTGTAAACAAATATTTGTTAAAGCCCCTTTAAGGGTAGAATTGTTTAGAGAGAGGTTACCAAATACCCCATTACCACCACAACCAGTTCTAAAGGTGCATGTCTACTAGCAACAAAATTGCGACATTTATTGCGAGATCGAACACAGACACTTGTGTATACACATCTGAGAGTGAACTTGCAAGCGAAATTTAGTTGAACAATTTACTCTCGAGAGCGTTTGTGTTTACTAGTGTAGACGACTGTTTCGTTTGTTGCTGACACTGTGTAAGAATTTCCAAACGATCTGGAAAGAAACGAGAGAAAAAAAAATGGCTGATAAGAAGTCGTGGTCTAAAGAAGAGACATTATCTTTAATTTCTCATTGGGAATTACATCCCGTATTATGGGATGTGAAAAATAAAAATTACAGAAATCGAATAAAAAAACAAAATGCATTGAGAACCATAGGAGCTGCGCTAAATACAAATGAGAATGAAATCGGTCGTAAATTGCATAATTTACGAACTCAATTTCATAGCGAATTAAGAAAAATAAAAGCCAACCATAGTGGAGACGGAACGGAAAATAAATATGAAACCAATTGGGAGTTTTTTGAAGCTATAAAGTTTATTCAAGCTGATCATTCCAATAAAGAGACTATTGATAATCTTGTGAGTACTTTTATTAACT
This sequence comes from Onthophagus sagittarius, assembly GCA_036711965.1. Classification (NCBI taxonomy): domain Eukaryota; kingdom Metazoa; phylum Arthropoda; class Insecta; order Coleoptera; family Scarabaeidae; genus Onthophagus; species Onthophagus sagittarius. The sequence goes on along the minus strand of JASERS010000010.1, from coordinate 13,777,621 downwards.
ATCATTTTAAATAATACGTATAATGATTTATGAATTTTTATACTAAATAACCGTTTAAAACACTTAACACAATGAGTTAAATAATATATTTATTAGTTCCTAACATTAACTAAAAGAAGTTAATTTAATTTAGATGTTTTGATACTGCCAATGTATTTCTCCTTGTGGGGAAATAAAATAATCTCTAAATTCGTCACGTATCTCTTTAGCATTTGCTGCACAGTTATGAGCATTTCCATGTTCTAAATCTAAAAGATTAGATTGCGACATCCCTGCGGTTCTCCATTCACCCGGTCTGTTATCTGTATCAAAAGTACCTGGTGGTGCATAAAATTTACTACCATGCGACAGCAGAAAATTATGTAGTACACATATTGCTGAGACAATTACTGTGGTTTTCTCAGGGCAAAGTTCAATTGGTTTTCTTAATATACGGAATCTATTAGCAATAAGGCCGAAAGCGTTCTCCACTACTCGTCTTGCCCGGGATAGGCGATAGTTAAATACTCGGTTATGCGCCGGTTGACCTCGAAATGGATATGGTTTTAATAAATAAGGTACCGACTATGATGTAAGGTACCGACATTTCCCGTCCAGGTAAACTTTGGACAATTGGAAAATTTAAAGTGTTATTTTTCAAAGCACGTGACAAATTGCAGTTATTAAATACACCTCCATCTGATACCCTTCCGTTACATCCAATATCCACATACAAAAATTTATAAGTTGCGTCAACTAATGCCATTAATACGATGCTGTGAAATCCTTTGTAATTATAGAAATTGCTGCCACTATTTGAAGAAGCTTGCATCATTATGTGCTTCCCGTCTATTGCTCCTACACAATGCGGAAAATTCCATAACTTTTCAAAAAGTTCTGCGTGTTGAAGCCATTCTTGGGGTGTCTTTGGGGTCTGAAATATAGTTAGCAAATCAAAAACATTTTTAAAGTTATACTTATTTATATGTACATATAAAGTATTGGTTTAGAGATAAAACTAAATGCGAACTGGCTGTATATTTCTAGGAAGAAGAGGACAAATCAAAAAATGCTGAGGCGATTGTTAATGTAAACGAGAATCCTGACAACATGAAAAAGAAAGGGTAAAACGAAAGGATAACAGTCAATTAAAGGAGGATGATCTTTTAAATAAAGCAACGAAAATAATCGATAAACCAGCCGATGAATTTCAAATATTTGGAGATTTTGAATTAAGAAATTTACAGAATCGAGAAAATCAACAAAGCTTAAAACGTATGATTCAACGTGCAATACTAGAAGTAGCTGAACAAGATACTTCTCGCCCTTCCTCGACTGCATCTTATTATTCAAGTTTTGTCTCTAGTCCTACTGATCAAGGTATGAATAATCTAAAAAAATGTCATGTCATGTCATACTATTTACCTTCATATATGTATTTTTTAGACCCTCAACGAGCGCCTCACAACACTCAGGTATTACGAGCAATCGTACACACTGGTATCCGAAACAGATACATCAACGAATGATATGAATCTCCTACAAATATTATAATGTTATTCTTATTTAAGTAATCTTTAATAAATAATTACGTATAACTGTTGTTTCAATTGAAAACCTACCTGTTGGTAAAAACCTCAGTGTCACACACAGACGCTCTCGCGCAGCGATGGCACAACGCATTTTGGTATCTTGCTTCGTAATGGTGGGTCCTACAATTTCCAAAAGATGCTCAAAATCAGTAGCTGTTATTCGAAAGAAATTATCAAGTTGGCAAGGATCTTCCGACTTTAATTCCGACAACAGCGTTTCATAAATTCCAAGATCGCATCTCCGTAATATCCAGTTCTTCACCCACATTTTTCTTTTTTTCTTCTTTTGTTGTAATAAATGAATTACAATATATGCAGCACTACATTTAATTTGATATGCCATTTTAGTATAACTTTAGTATTTCCTAGTATTTAGTATATTTCCTTTCTAGTATTTCCTGTTTCTTCTATACATTAATGATCTGCCTGATATATTGGACAGCCTATTGGTGCTATTTGCTGATGATTCCACGTGTGTGGTAACTGGAAGAAACGTAGAAGATGTCTCAAGAAAAGCAGAAGACATCTTAAAAAATTTGAAGCAATGATTTACAGGGAATAACTTACATCTCAATATTGACAAAACAAGTTTCATGACCTTTGGAAACAATCCACCAGAAATAAAGATTAACTTACAAGAGGAAATACTTAATTTCGACCGAGAAATTAAGTTCCTGGGGCTAATGCTTGATTCCCGTTTGTCATGGAAACAACACATCGAAGGGTTAGCTTTCGGGTTATCAAGATCTTGTTATGCGCTTCGTACTGTGGCAAGAGGTGTAAATGTGAGTGCCGCTTTAAGTGTTTATTATGCATGCGTCGAGTCACGTTTACGATATGGGGTCATTTTCTGGGGAAATGTTCCAAGTGCTGAACGCGTTTTCATCCTACAGAAACAATGTATGAGAGCAATATTTCACCTGTGTCCGCGTGAATCATGTAAACCTATTTTTAAACAACAAAATATACTTACGTTTCCGTCGTTGTTTATCTTGGAATGTGCACTTTTTGTTAAAAATAATTATGTGCACTTTTTCTCACAATATGAATTGTATCACTGTCACCAAACGCGAGGTACCGAGCAGTTATATCTAATGCCACCTAAGACAAGTTACACTAGAATACAAAAGAGTGTTGTGTATTTTTGTATAAAATTATACAATTTTTTACCAATGAATTTAAAAATGTTACCTACAAAGCAATTCAAAAAATGTTTAAGAGCTTATTTAATTGAAGGGACCTTCTATAGAGTAGATGATTTCTTTTCTAAACCTGTTTATATTAAACATTGAGTCCGTATTTTTTGTTACGACATTGTATATTTTTCTTTTTTTTTTTGTTCTGACTTTTTTCCCTGCAGATAGCATTATGGAAATAAAGATTTATTATTATTATTATAAATCTAAATAATCAAGAAGTCTACATTACGTTATTATAGTTCTGATAATTTTTTTTTATAATGTAAACACATCCTACACTTTACAAGCAATAACTCCCGAGATCAATTTCAGAACTTAATTGCGGAGAGTAACAACACCTTGACATGTTAAGGCGACATGCACCTTAACAAGATGAGGAACATGGCTAGATGCCGCTATATACTACACAACCACCTTAGATCATTTTAAACAATTAATAAATGAATTTCCGGCTACAAGTAGTAAAGCAATACAAAATTGCCAGGCCGTCCTAAAAGAAGTGGAGCTACAAAATAATTTGGCATTTATAAAAAACAATTACAGCTATATAAGTGAATCTATAAAATCAGTTGAAAAACAGGATTTACCTTTAGTGACTGCAGCAGAAATGATTAAAAAGTTTCAAGACGTAGCAGGACATATTGGTCAAATAATTACGAATAAATTTAATGACGATCTGTGTAAAAATGAAGGATTTGCCACATTACACATGCATCAATTTTAAGTGGTGAAATTGTTACTGGATTTATTATGGATCCCGCATTAATTACAAAGTTCAAGTATGCACCAATTACAAGTGTGGACGTGGAGAGAAGTTTTTCGGCTTACAAGAATACGTTAAGTGAGAGAAGACACAACTTCACAATGGAACATTTAGAACAGCATTTAATAATTAGTTGTTTTCGTGATTAGTGGTTTAATAATTATATATGAATGTTTAGTTTAACGATGTATTTTTTAATGAAAACGTTATTAAAATACATTATTAATTAGGTATAGCAATTTTTTCGATTTATAATTTTTATGCCTTTTTAATGCTTTTGTTACCAAAATTTCATGCCTTTTTAAGTACCTTTTTCCGTCTTATTTGTGCCTTTTAATCCGGTCTTTAATAATAACGCTCGATTTTTGTGTTTCATCCTACAAAAAAATGTTTACCATTCTAAGTGTTTTGTTGTTAGTTTTTAATTATTAAATTGAATGTTTTTCACCCAAAATATTGACAAAGTGAAAATTAATTTAATTGCTTGATATGTTACATTATTCATTTAACCTTATAAAAAAAAATATGTAATTTTCTTTTAATATTAATACATTATATCTTTTATAATAGCGTCTCTGATGATGACACTGCAGTGTCGAAACATGTAAGATGTGAGTTTGTTTAAAAAGTAAAACCAGTAAAGGTACAGAGTTCTTATCTTTAATCAGATTATTAAAAACTGGTCATAATGGATATAATTAAAAACATTAAGATTTAAATCCTAACGTTTCTAGTTCCAAGTCTAGTTATGGTTTCAATACTAGGTTGGGTTGGGTTGATTTGGGTTCCGTCTTAAGAGAGGTACGACTAAAGGTAAATGTTTTTTTTATAACAAGTAACAACTAAAAGTTGTGTTAATAAAACCATTTGGGTTTATCCACAAAAGTTCAGTTTTTAGAATAGTTAAACCGAAATATTTAACTTAAAAAGTTTTCAATTTAGGAAAAATCCAGTTTTTACAGAAAAGTGTCTCGACCATGTCCGAAATGCGGTTTTAGTTTCAACCAAAATTGAGTTGCAACAGCTCATTATTAATAAACAAGTCAAATTTCACAAATATTTATTTATTGATATCAAAATTATTCCTTTTTACATCTATTATTATTACATTTTAAATAAATAAACGTTAATTAAAAGAAATAATTAGTTTTAAATTCAAATTAAGGTTAGGTGAATAAACGTCAAATTTGACAAATTGAATATTAATTTATTGACATCAAAATTCTCACAAAAATAATTACTTTATATAGGTTTAATTTTAAAATGTAATCCGATCAAGGAAAACACGAGACACTTCAAATCCTGCACTAAATAATAAAAGCACCTCAACCCCTCGGGATCCTTCGATTGACTCACATCCACCAAAGAGCCCGTTTTAGACGTGGTGAACGAAATATGCTCATCATTGATAACAATTTCGAGTTCTTGGCGTCCGATACGATCAGGAGGGGGCCATAAAGAATCGTCTTCTTGCATTATTTCCGAATCGATTATAATCCTTTTCAGTTCTTCCATAACGCATTGGTGGACGTAGGCTTCTTTGCGGATCATCGTATCGTTCTTGTAATTGGAATTGTTCGCGTAGCGGAGCTTCCCGTCGGGGCGAAACTCAAATTCGAGAAATTCGTGCCCAAATTTACCTTTGTGCCCGACGTAATAACGAATGTAGAAGTCGGCGGTCATGTTCTTATGGGAAATTATTGAATTGGAACGGTTTTAGATGAGACGTAAGCACACTTAAAGCATAACACTTTGTTTTTAGGTTAACGTTTAAGTATGAAGTTAGGTTAAGATGCGTTTGCTTTAAAGTTTTAAAGCTAAAGCGGGGGAATAATAATTTAATAAAGCAAAATCATATATATATTTACATATATAGTTGCATATATATATATTTTTAAAATTAAAATGTTAATTAAGTCGTTTTTTTTTGGTTTTAATTTGATTACAGTTTCCTATAATTTTGAACTTTCAAATTGACGTTTATGTAATTAATTAAATGTAATGGAGATAACGGTAATTATAAACGAATTGTATACACTCAAACATATACAAAACGATGATAAAGTATTATTTCCTTATCGTGTTTGTTTAAGTATAAACCCTTGTTTATAGATATACATAGTTATTCAATTGAAGTTAGTTTGTGTTCGTGATACCTAGATGGCAGGGTACCTTATGTGTGCCCATTCATAAAATTTAAATTTTACTATATATTAAATATGTTGCATATATTCCAATATATCTTGTATGCAATAAAATCAATAATGTGTCCTTCAGAATAATACCGAACCGTTGTAGACTTTTCGTCGGTAAAATATCGATTTGTAAACAGCAAATTTTTTTACGTAGGTGTTTAATCAGATTTATGAGAGGACACCAACTGCTTTAAATCTTTTAACGAAATTTGTTTCAGAGTGCAGTGCACGCCGCTTATTGTGATCACAACGGGACTCGGGGTTTATGATAACAATAACCGATTGATAATAATAGCCGAAAAAACAAAACTTTATTTTAATTAAAAATATGTACATACACTCAGCAGCAGAAGTCTGCGTACAAAAAACTTGTAATACTTTAATTGAAAAAATAAGAGTCATAATCTAATGTGATAAACTTGATTTTTTTTTATTTTGTATATTAACTACATATAATTCTATTAACAAAATATGCTTCAACAAAACAGAAACAGTAGTTACAGAAAAAAATCAAAACTAAAAATTCTACAAATAACGGGTATGCAAAAATCTGCGTACAAGTCAGGACAGTATTTATAAAAAATTCATAAATGAGATCATTGTTTCTATATTAATATAAGGTCGGATAACCCTTACGTTTAATGATCTCCCTTAAACGTTTAGGCATGGAGTGCACTAATTTCTTCGTTTCGTCCGAACTGATTTTGGCCCATTCCTCAATCATAACATTTTTTAATGTTTCCTTCGACGTTATGTTGTGTTGCCGAATCCTGCGTTCCAGTAAATCCCAGAGGTGTTCGATGTGATTCAAGTCCGGCGATTGTGGAGGTGTTTTAAGTTGCTTTGGGGTATTGTATAGTAGCCAAAGCTTAGTGTTGTGGGCGCAATGTCTGGGGTCATTATCTTGTTGAAAAAAGTATTCGGGCCCCAAGCCCAAGTTTTCGATGCTAGGCTTCAAATTTTCTTTTAAAATGTCTATATACATTTTATGGTCCATTGTCGATGTTATGAAAACCAACCTTCCAAAAAACCAACCAAAGCAAAAAACCAAGCAAAGTGCTTTTAAAAGACTAGAAACTGCTTTCAAAACTCTGCGATTCATATATACAAGTTTTAAAGACTGAAAACTGCTTTCCAAAGACTAGAGAATTCTTCCAATAGACTCAAATCTGATTATAGAAGACAAGAAGCTGTTTGTAGAAGACTGCGATCGACTTCTACAAGACTATTGCTTGCAAAAAATAAAGTTGTTCCTCCTAAATTCTGAAAGCTACTTCTAAAAAACTACAAATTGCTTGTAGGTGACTAAAAGCTGTTTCCAGAAGTCTGTTATTCGTATCAACAAGATTTAAAGATGTCAAAACATAGGAAATGTCATCTTTCAGGATGAAAACTGCTTCCAAAAGACTGGAAATTTTTCCTAACAGACTCAAATCTAGACATAGAAGACTGGAAGCTGCTTGCAGAAAACTGCGATCGACTTCCGTAAGACTACTGCTTGCAAAAAACAAAATTGTACTTCCTAAAGACCTAAAAGTGCTTCTAAAAGACTAAAAATTGCTTTTAGATGACTAAAAGCTGCTTGCAGAAGACTACAATTCATATGCACAAGATATAAAGTTGTCAAAACATAGGAAATCTCATCTTTCAGACTAAAAACTGCTTTCAAAAGATTAAAAAATTGTCCCAATAGTCTAAATTTTAGTCGTAGAAGAGTTGAAGCTGTTTGCAGAAGGCTTCAGACTGAAAACTGCATGCAAAAGACTGAAAATTGCTCCTAATAGACTCAAATCTAGACATAGAAATCTGAAAGCTGCTTGCAGAAAACTGCGATCGACTTCCTTAAGACTACTGTTTGCAAAAGATGAAATCTTCTTCCTAAAGACTGAAAAGTGCTTCTAAGAAACTAAAAATTGCTTTTAGATTACTAAAAGCTGCTTGCAGAAGACTACAATTCATATGCACAAGATATAAAGTTGTCAAAATATAGGAAATTTCATCTTTCAGACTAAAAACTGCTTTCAAAACAGTAAAAAATTCTTCCAATAGACTAAAATTTAGTCGTAGAATAGTTGAAGCTGCTTGCAAAAGACTTCAGACTGAAAACTGCTTCCAAAAGACAGGAAATTGCTACTAATAGACTCAAATCTAAACATAGAAGACTGGAAGCTGCTTGCAGAAAACTGTGATCGACTTCCGTAAGACCACTGTTTGCAAAAGATGAAACTGTTCTTCCTAAAGACTGAAAAGTGCTTCTAAAAAACTAAAAATTGTTTTTAGATGACTAAAACCTACTTGCAGAAGACTTCAGACTGGAAGATGCTTGCAAAAGACTACGATTCATATACACAAGATATAAAGTTAACACAACACTAAGCTTTGGCTACTATACAATACCCCAAAGCAACTTAAAACACCTCCACAATCGCCGGACTTGAATCCCATCGAACACCTCTGGGATTTACTGGAACGCAGGATTCGGCAACACAACATAACGTCGAAGGAAACGTTAAAAAATGTCATGATTGAGGAATGGGCCAAAATCAGTTCGGACGAAACGAAGAAATTAGTGCACTCCATGCCTAAACGTTTAAGGGAGGTCATTAAACCGAAAGTAAAGGTTATCCGACCTCATATTAATATAGAAACAATGATCTCATTTATGAATTTTTTATAAATGCTGTCCTGACTTGGACGCAGATTTTTGCATACCCGTTATTTGTAGAATTTTTAGTTTTGATTTTTTTCTCTAACTACTGTTTCTGTTTTGTTGAAGCATATTTTGTTAATAGAATTATATGTAGTTAATATACAAAATAAAAAAAAATCAAGTTTATCACATTAGATTATGACTCTTATTTTTTCAATTAAAGTATTACAAGTTTTTTGTACGCAGACTTCTGCTGCTGAGTGTATCTATAAACAAGGAAGTTAGATTAAGGTGCGTTTACTTTAAAGTTTTAAAGCTAAAGCGGGGAAATAATAATTTAATAAAGCAACAATTATTTTTCCGAATGATATATTTTTAAATTTTTTTTTTTTTCTTTATTAAAAACCAGCTCAACAATTAAAATATGTTATTTCATGGCTTAGATCTTATTGGATTACACTTAATTAACACATCACAGGAGGAAACACTTCACCATCTGTTATTCCGACTCATCAGTCAATAGGTCTTGAGGCAGTTTTCTTTTTATTCTGGAGTGAATGTTACGTTGCCCAATGTGCAGTCTGGTCGCGCTAGGACACTTGTTGAGGTTACTGTAGAAGTTTTTGGTCAACATTTTTATAAAGTTTGCTATATATTTTATACATAATTCATCATGCAATTGCTCGTTTCTTATAAACCAAGGGGCATCCACTGCGATCCTTAATATTTTATTTTGTAATGTTTGAATTTTTTTAATGTTAGTAGTGGAAGCGTTACTCCAAACTGGACAGGCATAAGTGACCAAGGATCTGATTAGTGCTTTGTATAGTAGAAGTGTGCATTCCATCCTTAGGGGAGTTTTTCTGTTAATCAGGGAATATAGTTGTTTTAATCGATCATATGCCTGATTTACTCGTGTGTTGATATGGATACCCCAAGTTAAACGTTGGTCAAGATGAACTCCCAAATATTTCACCGCTTTGTCTTTTTGATTCCAAACTATAGGCTTGTTGTTTATTATTATGCACGGTGGATCAATCACTCGTTTCAAAGTAAAAATTTTTGTTTCACACTTATTTGCATTTAAATGAATACACCACTTTGAAAGCCACTTCTGTAATATATTGATTGAATTTTGGAGTTTTTCAATGGCGTCTTTTAAATCATAACTTTGTGTTATAATGATCATATCATCTGCGTACATAGCCTTATCGTTGCCGGTTTGTAATGGAATGTCGTGCATGTAGATATTAAATAACGTAGGTGATAGTATACCTCCTTGTGGCACTCCAGCTCGGATGGGTTTAGTAGAAGAATAGCAGCCATTTATTCTAACACTAAATGTTCTCTCTTCAAGGTAGGATATCAGAATAGCGCAGAGATACCTGCTTAAACCCACGTGGTGCAGTTTGTATTTAAGACCTTGTAGCCAAACGGTGTCAAATCCTCTTGCAACGTCTAAGAAACCAGCTGCGGTGTATTTTTTATCTTCAAATCCCTTTTCTATGATTTCTGCGACTCTTGCAAGTTGGTGTGTCGCAGAATGGTTTGCTCTAAATCCAAATTGTACATCGGGGATAATATCAAGATTCATCATTTTATCTTGCAGACGAGTGAATATTATTTTTTCAAATAGTTTTGACAGAGTTGGAAGAAGACTAATGGGACGATAATTTTGAATTTCGGATTTGCATTTACCGGGCTCTGGGAACAGTAAGATTTCAGCTTTCTTCCATGCAATGGGAAAGTAGCCTATTTGTAAACAACTGTTGAAGATGCTTTTAGTGTGATCAATGATATTATCGGGAAGATATTTCAATAAAATGTTTGGTATCAAATCATGTCCTGGAGCTTTGCGATTGGGTAGACGTTTAATTTGCGCCTTAACCTCTTCTGCTGTTATTGTCTCGGTTTAGTTTCCTTCGCTTAGTAGGTGTGATTCATTATATCGTTGAACTATAGCCGCAAAATCCGTATTTTTGTCCGTAATAATTGGACTAAAAGAATTTTCTAGGTAATCAGCAAAAGCTTGGGATTTATCATGATCTGTATTAATATGTATGCCGTCAACTATTAACGTTGGGAGTTCTTCATATTTTTTTAATATTCGTCTAGTGGCTTTCCACATTCCAGGGTCCGATGTATCTAAATTATTTAACATGTCATTGTATTTTTGAATTCGATGAGCATCGAGTTGCAGAGTTATTGTATGAGTCAGTTTATTTAATTTCTTCTTAGTAAGAGGATTTCGAGTACGTTGCCATTCTCGTCTAACTATACGTTTTTCTTTAATGATTTCAAGAATTCGTGTTGGTGGAATATTATAATTTACAACGGGTTTTTTGCTTGTTGGTATTGTAGCATGCCTGATTGTCTCTGTCATATTTGTGGTAAGTTGCCGAATTGAAATGTTTATTGATTCCCGGATTGGAGGCAGTTCACTTATATGGTAGGATCTCATAAGGTCTTGAAATTCATTCCAGTTGACAAATCCATTTATAAGTTTTGGTACAGTTGGAACGTACAACATCTGTCTTGATAAGTTGATTAAGACTGGCAGGTGATCTGAGTTTAATTCAGTTATGACTGTTTGAGTTAATGGAAGATGAAAGTATTTAGTAATAACAATATCTAGGATGTCTGGTAGATGATCATTACGGAATGGGTGATACGTATAATCAGTTGGACAATGAATTTGAAGCTGATGAATGTTTACCAGATTTTCTAATTGAGATCCAGAAGGACTGTCTGCACGGCATCCCCAATGTTTTAATTTACTGTTGAGATCTCCAATTAACATCACAGGTCCAACTATTTGAAATATTTTTTTAAAATCATCATTAATCAACGATTTGTTTGGCTGTTTATAGGCACATATTAAAGTTATCGGGGCGTGTCCTTTTATCTCATATTGGATAGCAACAGTTTCTATTGATGAGGTGGTAATACTATATAAGCGATGTTTAATTTGGCGTCTAATTATGATTGCGACGCCACCAGCTGCTGTTTGAGAGTTTCTATCATACCTGTATATGTTATAACCACCAATTCGGAGATTTTCTCCTGGCGCAAGATGTGTCTCCGAGATACATGCTATGTCTATGTTATATCTCGCAAGAAAAGCAATGATAAGAGCTTTTTGCTTTTTTAACCCATTTGCATTATAGTTTAAAATTGTGATATTTTCTAAACGTTGTAGATTTGTATTATTTGACATGAATAAGGGAAGGTAAGATCTCGTTGATTAGGTGTGATTTGATTTCATTGGTAATTGGGATAAGGACCTGTTTCAGGAGATTTATAATGACTGTCACCAAAGGAGAGGAGGTTTGAGTTTCATTTTGGGATGTGAAGGAAGGAATATTATTGGATTTATTAGCTTTACCTTGAACTGCGTTAGCGAAAGAAATTTCAGGACTAAGAGTGCGGAAACTGGGTTGTGAATCTTTTCTTTGGGAATTAATATAACTGCGGTCTTGATGTCGGGGATTTTTGTTTTGTAGATCAGTGTGACTCTTACATCCCCTATAATTAGATGGATGAGGTCCATCACAGTTCGCACACTTAGGAGGGTCAACTTTGTTTTTTGTACATTGAGTATGGTTGTGTTGCTCTCCACATTTGACACACCTCGGCTTTAATGAACAATAATTCTTTGTATGTCCAAATCTTTGACAATTATAGCATTGAGGAACATTATTTGGCTTTCTTCTCATCTCAACTGTAACTATTGCCTTAGAAATTTCTTTGATTTTAAATATCTCCTTCGCTTTTTCGCATGGAGTAAGATCAATCGCACACAGAGGTATAGGATATTTTTCTTTGTTAACTAATCTAGTTATTTTTATTATTGGAAGGTTATATGGTAATAATTCAGAATTTATTTCATCTTCCGAAAGTGATATGGGAACATGACGAATTATTACCGATAATGGTTTAACAGAAGGATCTTGAAATGTATAAAATTGCGCATTATTTTCTTTGTAATATTTAGTGACCGTTCTATAGTCGTTGCTATCTGTCAAATTAATTTTTAAGTTTTTATTATTATACGTGGTGGTGAAATCATGAACGGTTAAGGCCTTGAGATCATTGATGGTTTGTTGATGATTAAGAGCATTTTGTAGGAATATAGGCGGAATTTTTATTTTTTGCTGAGATGAAATATTTTGTTGTGATGTATCTTGTTGTTTGGATGATGCTTTGGAATGTGAGGCTTGTTGCTGTGAGCTTTCGCCATGTTCATCAGAAATATTTTCTAAAATTTGAAAACGGTTTTGACTTAATATATTTGGAGGATCCCAAGAATATTTTTTCGATAAATCATCTGTGGGAGGTGTTAAATCATCTGCAGATCGTTTTGCGTTGGACATAACGTTTTAATTTTACTTTGCTCACCCTAAGGCGGCTTTATTTCCCGTATTACAACAGAATAAAATCGTCAATGTATTCTCGAATTTTGCAGAAGAACGTGTTTTTATACGAACGCACAGCTGTAAAATAAACTGAAAAATAAACTGTCATGGCGCTAGGTGGTTCGGTTTCGACGGAGCTCCAGATTAAACCTTGTAAAAGGTGTAATAAAATTGCGCATACCGGTTTAAAGTGTATAAAATGTGATACTGTATCACACCACAGCTGTATCAAGTACTTAAAATCAGTCAAAGTAATTAATGAAACCACGGTAAACTGTTGTGACGAACTTGATAATGTGGAAGAGTTAGAGTTGTCGTTTGGAACAGTGATCGAGAAGGATTGTGTTAATAATAAAGAAGTATTATACTTGAAACAACTTTTACAATTAAAGGACGATACGATTGGTGATTTGCGTGAGTATATAGATACGTTAAAACAACAAATATCGTTGTTAAATGCCTTTGTGAAGTTAAGTGGTGCGGATATTCCAAAAATTAGTGTTGACAAAGAGAAACAAGTCAGTGAATGTTCGGGTAGCGCGGAACAGAGACAAGAACAGTTGTCGCGTGAACCTAAGCCGGTTTCTTATAGAGACGCAGTCGTTGACAAGCAGATGTCGAAAAGTAAAAAAAATAGAAAACAAACTGGGAGTGTTACAGAAAATAAAGATATAAATAAAAATAATAAACTGGTAAAATCTGTTACTGACGAGTCAAAAAACAAAATTAAAGAAGGAAGTAAAATTCGTAATAAACGTTCGTCAATAACGGGAACATCGGAAATAAACCTATCGTTGAGAGCAGCTGAAAAGAGAGCGTGGCTTTATGTTGGAAAGCTGAATAGTGACACGACGAGGGAAGACTTGGAAAAATATTTAAAAACAAAAAAATCGAATTTACGTTTTATTATAGAGGAGATACCAAAAGGTAACAATAACAAAAGCACTACTAAGTCTTTCAAAATAGGCTTCGACTTTGCTGCTTTGGATGAAATTGAGACGGAGGATTTCTGGCCAAAAGGTGTTGTTGTTAAGACTTATCGGTTTTTTCGGAAATAAAAACCAGGAGAAAAAAGTTAAAATGACCATCCTAAATGTAAATGCTCAATCATTACTTAGGAAAATGGATGCGTTTGAAATCATTCTTGATGAGCATAGCGTGGACATTGCTTGCATAACCGAACACTGGCTGCGCCAAGAGGATTCTGCTCAATTAAATGGTTATGAATGGATGTCAATGTTTTGTCGGAAAAGTAAGATACATGGAGGCGTTGGCGTTCTGGTAAAAAATGGAATCGGGGCTAAGGAATTGCCGGCGTTTAAATGTTTAAGTGTGGAACTACACGTGGAAATTGTCGCTGTTGAGTTGGTCAAAAGTCATATTGTTGTAATGACAGTGTATAGGTCCCCTGACGGTAGTCTTCAAATTTTCTATGATCGACTTAGCGAAGCACTGCATATGTTGGAAAATGACTATAAAAATCATAAAATTGTTCTGGCTGGAGATTTTAATATTAACTTTATGGTGGAAAACAAGTCAAGGAATGAACTGATAGATCTGATGGAGGGCTTTGGGCTATCGTACAATTTTGTATCGCCTTCCAGGGTCACGGAAAAATCTGCAACTTGCATTGACAATATCTTCAGTAATGTATGTTCTTCAATACTGGCCGCCACAACTACGGAACTACATATCTCCGACCACCGGGGCCAGTTATTGCGGATCATGGGTGATAGGGGCACTCCTCCTGGGCAATACAAAAGCATAAAAATCAGAGCGCGAAGCGAGCGAATCTTAAATGGTTTCAAAGAAGAGTTTGCGGGGTTTCGATGGAGTCTGCTTTCTCAGAAGACCTCTGGTAATGACTGTTACAATCTATTTCATGAATGTTTTTTTTCCAACTATAACAAATTTTTCCCAGTACTTAATAAACGGGTTAAAACAAATGTAAGAAGCAGATGTAGATTATCGCAACCTGTATTAGAAAAAAAGGCTTTGTTGAATTCGCTGGGTATGATGGCTGCGAGTAAGAGAGATGCACAATCTTACGAAATTTATAATATCTGTAAGCGGGAATATTTACTACTGGTGAATAATGAAAAAAAGAAAAAGAATTCTAAAGCTATACAAAGAGCTGCCAACAAAAATAAGAAAATGTGGGAGATAATAAACACGGAAAAAGGTACTAATGAAAAGAAATCACAAGCTAATAATGATTTAGACGCTCCTGGTTTCAGTGAGCATTTTTCCACGGAAGTACAATCGCTGCTCAACATGATGACGATGTCTACGACTCATCCTGAGGATTACTTAAGAAAAGTCAACAAAAACAACCCCAATTCTTGCTTCTTTAGACCTACAGATGCTGAAGAGATCTTAAATATTATTAAAAATATGAAACAAAGCCATAGTCAAGACATATATGATTTTTCCGCGATAATGATCAAGGAAGTGGCTGAGGTAATTGCGCAGCCCCTGGCTATAATTTTCAATAAGTGTATGGACGATGGAGTGTTTCCGAGAAAACTCAAAATTGCCAAAATAACTCCGGTCTATAAGAAAGGGGACAAAAACAGTTACGGCAACTATCGCCCGATTGCACTCTTGCCGACCTTTTCTAAGGTATTTGAACAAATAATCAAGCGCCGTCTCTTAGACTATCTAGAGAAACATAACATTCTTGAGAAAGAGCAGCACGGCTATAGAACGGGAAAATCAACAACATCAGCCATTATCGAACTCATTAGTTACGTCACGCAAGCACACGATGAACATGATAGGGTCAGAATAATCTGCTGTGACCTTAGCCGAGCTTTTGATACTGTAGATCATGCCATCCTATTGTCAAAGCTTGATTATTATGGCATCAGGGGAAAAGCAAATAGATTATTAGAATCATATTTATCCGCACGATATCAGTGTGTCGGGTGGAACTCGAATCTTTCTGAGATGACAGAATGCAAATGCGGAGTTCCTCAGGGATCAATACTTGGCCCTCTTCTCTTCTATTTATAGTTTACATGAATGATCTCCCAAGAAATGTAGAAAGTGCTATGTCATGTCTCTATGCGGATGATACCACTTTTGTGATTCGAGGACGAGCTGCCGAGGATATTGAGAATGGTAGTAACGATACTCTCGTCTCTGCTGGTGACTGGTTATGTTCAAATAGGTTGATAATGAATAATGAAAAGACTCAAACACTAAACATCTTCCACAAACAAGATAAGAGTGGGGTAAAGCTTCTGGGTCTGCTGTTCGATTCCTCATTAAATTGGGGGCAACATATAAGTGCGTTATGTACTCGGTTGGCGGGTGTGGTGTTCTTGGTGCGCAGATTGACACACTGTGCTACGCTGGAAGTCGCCAAAGCGGCCTATTTCGCGTGCTTTCATGCCGTCGCAGGATATGGTATTGCAGTGTGGGGATCGGCCTCGACAATGCAGAGAATATTCTTACTTCAAAAGAGGTGTGTGCGTGCGCTTGATGGACTTGGTCAGATGGAAAGTTGTAAGCCGTCCTTCAGAAGGCATAACATTTTAACAATTCCGTGTTTGTATTTGCTGGCATGCTTAGATTTTGTGCATAAAAATAAAGCTAACTATCACAAAAACTGTCATCTGCATGACTACGATACACGTAATAGATTACTCTTTAAAGTACCGTCCCATCGTCTTAAAACCACACAACAAGGTGTTGATTATCACGGCACAAAATTTTATAATAAATTACCAAATTGTATAAAATCTTTGAATCATGTTAAATTTTACAAAGAAATTAAGCAGGAGTTCATTAATCAATGTTTCTATTCAATTGATGAAATTTTAACTTGCAAAAATCTGTTTGACTCAGTAGTATAAGCGTTTCTACATTGTTCTGTGTTTGTGTTGGTCCATTTCCTTTCTTAACGAATTGTACTACCTTTGTAGACAAAATAAATTGAATTTTGAATTTTTGAATTTTGTAAAACTCGCTAGGCTACACACGTCCGACGCGGTTGAGCGCTGTCTTCGAACTCTTTTAAAATTTAAATTTAAAAGCCGTTTTTTTGGTTTTAATTTGATTACAGTTTCCTATAATTTTGAACTTCCAAATTGACGTTTATGTAATTAATTAAATGTAATGGAGATAACGGTAATTATAAACGAATTGTATACACTCAAACATATACAAAACGATGATAAAGTATTATTTCCTTATCGTGTTTGTTTAAGTATAAAATTTTATTTATTTGTTTAAAGCACCCACGTGTTTGTACTAGAACTTTGTTTAGAAGAATTGACGCAATCGTTGAAGGGAGTTTAGCAACAATATTTAAAGTCAGGTGGGGTTTAACTTTTAATTGGAATTTGAGCGAAATGATTTATGATATAATCACTCAGTGTAAGTGAACCCTTCGTTTCGATTGCTTGTCAAAGCGATCAGCTGTTTGTCACTCGAACTTGGATAATATGTGAAAGAGGTAGGTTTGCGGTCACAAAAATCTATTACATATTAATAAATTCTGTTTATCTACTAAATTAAAGCACGCACACAAAGATAACGTGTTTACAAGATAAAAAAATAACTAGTTTAGGTTAGAACCGCAACAGGTCAATAAATAGAAATGCCAAGGTTACATTTTATTTTAGGCCGCGGTGTTCCTTTAAAAAATCAATAAAACGCGATTTGTTCCAGGTTTATTTTAAATCGGGCGAAATTTAAATTCCCAGTGCGCCGTCACAGAAGAAAAACGAAGGGGTTTAAAGGGAAAATAATCTTCTCGTGAGAGAAGAATGGGCGCCCATAGCTCCAAGGACTTTGTAGCTTGGTGAGTGTTATTAATCTTTTAATCGAAACCAATTAACCCATTCACTGTTAGGTATCAAAAGAAAATCGGGCGATACGACAAACAAGAATGGGAAAAAACCATCGACAAAAAGAAACCAATCGGCATTTTAACAAGGCGCGATCACGAAGGGGCTAATTACAAAAATTTCATCGATTTAGACTTAGTACAAGGCGAGTAAATCAAATTTTTTTGATTCAATTTGACTTAGATTAATAAATTAAAATTTTTAGGCGCATCATTTACAAAAGCAAAACCAAAACATGGTTTTTTAACTGTTGCTTTTCTCGCGACATTTCGTTTTGTCTTCTTACCGTTTTATTTAACTTGGTGGACTAGGCAAACATCAACAGCAGTATCAAGATGTATTCTTGGTTTATATTTAGTTGAAATTATTCACATTGTGATATATCTACACAGGCAGAATTGCGCTGGTTTCAATGATGAAAATGAGGTTTAATGAGACTTAAATTTAATGATAAAATAAGAATAAGATAAATTTCTTTTTAGGAGGATGTTCCTTTATCGGAAATTCTCATCCCCATCATGATGATGTGGGTGCACAGCGTGATTCAGTCCCAAATTGGTGCTACAAGTCCCCCAGATAAAACCAGGTACAAAGCTACAATTCATAGGCAACATGTTCGAAAGAAACATAGGAAACGCCCTGATATTATGGGGGAAGATACCGAGGAGGATGAAAGTAGTGGGAGTACTGAGAGGAAACGGAGGAAATGCAAAGTTGTGACTAAGAAAAATGCAAATTTAGGGATTCACCACCATCCGGGGGTTGGTAATGAAGGGTTGGGGGCGAATGGGGTTCGTACTATGGAAGATGATGGTTTTGAAAGTTTAAAAAGTAATGGTACAAGTACTAGTGATAGTAGCGATGCGGAAATTAGGCAAAGATTATTAGGGGATTGTGATCATATGGAAAAATTGGTGAGTGTTGAAGTTTCAAATTTTACGTTATACAGGCAACCCTCCTATAACACGGTAGTTAGGTTCCTAGAAAATGCCGTGTTGTGTGAAACCGTGTTGCATGAGACCCAGAGCTAGTGCAAAAAGGGGGGTTACGTTCCAAAAACTTATTAAAAACAAATATTTTTCTTAATTCGACATAAACAACGTAATTTTTATTAAAAATATAAATGTATGTACAACACAAAGTATAAAAAAAATATTTTAATCTAACGCAACCATAATTTAATGAATTTACTCGTCGTCACTGCTCAGTATAATCAACCGAGAACGTTTTTTCGGTGGAACGACATCGCCTTCACTTTCTGAACTTTTTTCGTTATTTAAAGTTTTTGTATGTTTTCCCCTCTTAAAAAAATCTGTAATGGAACTTTGCTTGCTGGTTCTTATTAGATCATTGTAAATTTCCCGGTATGGAGCTAAACAGTTTTGCAGCTCCCTTTTGAATTTTCGACTTCTTTCCGTCGAAGGGTCTTCATTCAAGAAAAATGATTCCAGATTTTCCGCTAAGCATAGGCCTTCTTGTAATTTTTTTAATGTTAAATTCTTGACTGCACAATCTTCGACAGAGCTGGCGTCCTCAAAATCGATTTGATTTGCATCTAGGGATGCCATTTCGATTAATTCCGCTTCGTCAATTTCTTCTTCCACTAATAAATCTTCAATGTCTTTGGAAGCCATATCCACAAAACCTTCGCCTCCGATTGATTTAGCGACTTCTAATATCGCACCAATTTCATTTTCTAATGTTTCACGTATGTTTTCCGTTTCAATTGCAGAGGGCCATATCTTCTTCCAACACGCATTTAATGTTGATGTTTTTATTTCATTCAGTGACAAAGATATGATATCGATGCAGTGCTTGATGGAAAATTTCTTCCATGCTTCCATTACGCTAATTGATTGCGAATCGGTTGCGTCTAAAATCCACTGTAACGATCTTCTTATGTAATATGTTTTAAAGGTGTAAATAATACCTTGATCCAGTGGTTAGAGCAACGAAGTAGTGTTCGGTGGTAAGAACATTATTTTGATGTTGGGATGTGTGAAATCTTGTGGGTGGCATGGAGCATTATCTAATAGCAACAGCGCCTTGCAGCTCAAATTTTTTCACTTTAAATACCGCTCAACGCTTGGCACAAAACAATTCAAAAACCAATCTCTAAATAAATGTCCTGTTACCCAAGCTCTCGAATTTGCTGTCCAGTATACCGGCAAGGTGTTTTTATTCACGTTTTTTAGTGCACGAGGATTCAAAGATCTGTACACTAGCATCGGTTTTGTCATGAAGTCCCCCGATGCATTACTGCACAAAAGGAGCGTTAAACGATCTTTGGACACCTTAAATCCGGGTGCAGTTTTTTCTGTCTTCGATATGAAAGTTTTACTGGGCATTTTTTTCCACCAAAGCCCAGTTTCGTCGGCATTGAAAACTTGATCTGCTGTGTATCCTTGCTCGGCTATAATGTTTTGAATTTTTTCTGGATACGTCCTAGTAGCTTCATGATCAGCCGACGCAGACTCTCCTTGGATTCTTATGCTATGAATCGCAAAACGCTTTTTCAATTTCTCGAACCAACCTTTACTCGCCACAAAATCTGGATTGACAGAGGATTCTCCTTGTTGTTTGAGATGGTTGTAAATTTTTAATCCTTTTTGTTTTATAATATTGCCATATAATGGAATTTTTTTTTGACAGCAATCGTCAATCCAAATGCTGAGGGCCTTTTCTATTTTCTCAATTATTGCTGGTCTGGGGCGGGCTGAACGTTTTGCGGATGTCGAAGATCCTGCGGCAACTGCACTTCTGATTTCTTTTTCATTTTTCTTGATTGTTCTAATTGTTGCTTCGTTCAAATTAAGGTTTTTCCCAATGTGGGATGCTTTTTCTCCTTTCGATAGACGATCCAAGATTTGAATCTTTACTTCCAAAGAAATGAATTTTCTCTTGAACGTTGTTTTATCTTTACCTGACATTGCTTGGGGCTGAAGCTTAATGTCTTAAAGATAAAAAAATTGTTCTTTAACACACCGTGGCACGACGTAGACTACCGAGTAGCAGCGTGAGACACTTTTGTTTTCAGGCCACGGAGATGAAAGTAAAGAACGTACGAAAACCACACGGAAAACTGACTGACTGACTCTTCGAGGAAAAAACACACGCATTTTAAACCAGAACTATCCTAACTGGGCGTACCCCAATGTCTTACGGGGGACATAGGGCCCGATAAGAGGAACAACCGTCTTGCTCTTCCAGCAATTTGGAAGTGACATCGTGCACGTGGCTCGCAGAGCCGCGTCGGGCACTTTACCCGGTCTGTATAAGTACATACAGTGTTGTATGTACAAAGGATTTGCAGTTTTCTCATCGCGTTATAGCGAAAACGTGTTGTAGGATACCGTGTTGTAGGAGGTTTCCCGCAATTTACGAATCCTGTAATAGCGAAACCGTGTTATAAGATACCGTGTTAGAGGAGGGCTACCTGTATCTCAAAAATTAAATATAGAAAGAATCTTTTTAGACAAGAAACTAACTTTTTAAAATATTCCAAGAATGTATGCCATTAATAAATATTAAAAATATTATAAATAAATTATAAATATTATGAATAATATTTTAAATATTATTTAAAAATGATAGAAAAAATCATTTAAATCGTCCCTAGAATGGATATCATTAACGATAGTTGCATATTATTCCTCATTACCAACTTAACCCTCAACCGCTACCATTAAAAACTGTGACGCAAACGGTATTTAGCGGTATGTGATACCGGTAAGGGATTATCGGTTTATATAATAGATAATTGCAAAAGAATTAGTTATATTATTACTTTATTACGACACTAGTTTATGTTATAAGACTCATAATAACAATAAATAGTAAGAAAACATTATTTATCCAGTCCTTTAATGCATGGATCGCACATTTTTTTAGCGTGCTCTAAACAAATGGGCTTTCCACACATTCTACAAACATAAAATGTTTTTCTTTTTAGTTTATAATCACACAAATAACAGGTTTTTTTACATCCATTCGCTCGTCGCGAATCGTTTGGCTGGGATCATTGATGTCAGGTATTTGAAGGATACCACATATCCTTGATCTTAATTCTTTTGATACTTTGTTTTTTCTAGTGTACATGAAAGGTGTTGTTAAACTTTTTGCCAATAATTTTAAAAAGTCTTTACGTTCCATTTTTTCTGAATTCTTACAACTTTGATATAATATATACGAATTTACAGTACACATATTTACAAGAACAAAGAATATTGCCATAGGCCATCGACGGGTTCTTCTACTAGGTGAATACAGTAAGGCCCCAACATTCGCGAGGGTTAGGTTCTAAAAATACGCCGCGAATGTTGAATCCGCGAATATTGAAGCACTAGATATTATGAAGGATAAACTACTACTTCTATGTTCTTTTAACACGTTAACCGCCAAATGGTCACCGACGCCAAAAGTTTCATTTAATTTAATTTTAAAAATTAAAAATTTCAAAAATTAATAAATTATACATACTAAATAAAACGCTTAAAATTGCAAAATAAAAGGACTGGTCTTAAAACTTTTGTATTCGGAACTAATACAGATATTAAAATAATTACAATTGTTTAAAATATAAAAAAACCTAAACTCGATAGCAATAACAAACTGCAACAAAATAAACTAAAAAAAGAAATAAAAGTTAACATTTCTACTCATCAATAATAATTGCTTTAGAACACGATGGTTTAAAAAATGAAAGGATAGTAGGTTGCAATGCTTTGTGTTGCATATCCTTTTGAAGCTCTTTGTAAGGAGCAAGAAGAGTATTCAGACCATTTTTAAATTTTGTGCTTCGTTCCGTTGATGGATCATATTCTACTATTTTTTCAGCAAGATTATTTGCTTCTTGTATAAATAAATTAAGTTCCTTCAACGTTAATTTATTACATAGGGAATTACTATTATCTTCTTCATCCGTTCCTGAAACATTTTCTATTAGTAGCGCTTCTAAGTCTGCACTGGACAACTCTTCCTGATCATTGACGAGAGATTCGATATCAGCTGGTACAATGGTATGAAAATCATCTCCCGGTAGCAACCGTGCAGAAAGAACAGCTCTCTCTATTGCCTCATCAATTTCGCTTACACTTTGCGCACACTTTGTCTTTTTTCAACAGTTTTTTCCATGCATTACTTACGGTTGATACTTTAATGTCATTTAAAGCAAGTTTTATAGATGTAATCGCATGGTCAATATTGTATAATTTCCACACATCTTTTATTGAGAAAACACTATCATTTTGTATTTTCTCATGTACAAAATCGAACATGTGCCGGATATAATGACTTTTAAAAGCTTTTATAACACCTTGATCTAAAGGTTGTAATAAGGATGTTGTGTTGGGCGGAAGAAATACCACCTCGACACATGGATGAGCTAATTTGAGAGCATCTACTGGATGAGATGGGGCGTTATCCAATATCAATAAAACGTGAAATGCTAAATTTTTAGATTTTAGGTAACGCTCCACTTCTTTAACAAAGCACTCTTTAAACCACTCTATAAATAGCTGAGAAGTCATCCAAGCTTTTGAATTAGCTCGCCAATAGACCGGAAGAGCTTCTTTGTCCTTGTTCTTTAAAGCTCGTGGATTAGCTGCTCGATATATTAACATTGGTTTTGTAATAAAGTCTCCGCGTGCATTTGCACAAAATAAAACTGTAACTCTTATCCTTAGCCGATTTAAAACCAGGTGCTGTCTTTTCATTTTTTGAAATGTATGTTCGTGTGGGCATTTGTTTCCAATAAAGCCCGGTTTCGTCCGCATTAAATATTTGTTCAGGACGGTAACCTTTTTCTTCTATTAATTTTATTATTTCATCAGGAAATTTTGCAGCCTGTTGATGATCTGCTGAAGCTGATTCTCCATACAACTTAATGTTATGGAGATTAAAACGAGTTTTGAATCTTTCGAACCATCCTCTGCTGGCTTTAAATTTACAATCGTCTTCAGCACAGTCCATTCCACACGAAAAATGTTGATAAAGTTCCTTGGCTTTATCCATTAATCTAGCCCTAGTTAATGGTATATTTTTGCGACCATGGTCCTCAATCCAAAGATAAAGAGACTTCTCCATTTTTTCAATATTAACATCACGAACTTGTGACGTTACCTTTAATGATGACGGTATGCCACTTTTTACGCTATTTCTAATTACCTCTTCTTGTTTCTTTATAGATCTTATCGTAGATTCATTGACACCGAAGACCCGGCCTACTTCGGTAGCTCTTTTCCCTTCCCGGAGCATATCAAGAACTTGAATTTTTCTTTCTAGAGTCATAACTGACTTTGCACGTTTGGCAATTAAATTTATTTCCATCGCAGGCCTTTTTGTACCCATTTTGAGTACTGTTGTGAGATTAATTTATTGTTTATAAAATTATAGTAAAAAAACGGGCGAAACACTAACCTGAACGAAATACAGAACACAAAAATAAGCACCTAACACAAACATTAAAATCGATCATAAATGAGGGATTCCCAGAGAAACGCATATGTGAAGCTGGTTGCTTGTACAGTAAACCTACGGTAAACTTCGTTTTAAATTTTTAAAAAATGACATACATACTTGCTATGTATTCGCGAATAATCGAGTCGTGAATGTTGAAAAAGGCAGCAAAATTTAAAACGCGAATATGCGAATCCGTGTAATTTGAAGCCGCGAATGTCGGGGCCCTACTGTAGTAGATAATTGCAAAAGAATTAGTTATATTATTACTTTATAACGACACTAGTATATGTTATAAGACTCATAATAACAATAAGAAAAAGAAAACATTATTTATCCAGTCCTTTAATGCATGGATCGCACATTTTTTTAGCGTGCTCTAAACAAATGGGCTTTCCACACATTCTACAAACATAAAATGTTTTTCTTTTTAGTTTATAATCACACAAATAACAGATTTTTTTACATCCATTCGCTCGTCGCGAATCGTTTGGCTGGGATCATTGATGTCAGGTATTTGAAGGATACCACATATCCTTGATCTTAATTCTTTTGATACTTTGTTTTTTCTAGTATACATGAAAGGTGTTGTTAAACTTTTTGCCAATAATTTTAAAAAGTCTTTACGTTCCATTTTTTCTGAATTCTTACAACTTTAATATAATATATACGAATTTACAGTACACATAATTACAAGAACAAAGAATATCGCCATAGGCCATCGACGGGTTCTTCTACTAGGTGAATAGTTTGCACATTTTCTATCTAAATTATCCACGCCTCCTTTGGTCAAATTATAATCGGCAATAATTTCCGGTTTTCCAGTTTCTTTGTCATTTGCAATAGAATGGTGCATTGAAGATATCAATATAACGGCTCTATTTTTCTTAGGAACATAGGACATTAGCGTAACATCTTCCTTGAAACCATAAAGAGTGCTGCCGATATTTTTATTTTTATTTGGCAAAAAACAACAGGGAATCTTCTCATTGTTCCTAGGAATGTGAGTCCTCGTTTTTTTAGTTCACAAACAAGTTGCAATGTGCCAAACCAGTTATCGACTGTAATATTACGATTTGTTTTTTCAATCGGTTTTGCCAATCTGATAACTGATTGTGTAGGAATGCCTAAATGTTTTTCTTCAACAGATAAAGTTTTTCCGTCTGAATTCTTGCCGCTATATATATAAGCATTATATAAGTAATTATTTCGTGCATCTGTTAGACACATAATTTTTATGCCGTACTTTGCAGGCTTTTTTGGCATATAAACTTTAAACCGACATCTACCTCGAAAAGCCACAAGAGATTCATCTACACATACATAAGCCCCCAGCGAAAAATTTCTTTGAGAATTTTCAATAAATTTTTGGAACAATCCGTTTATCGCAGTTGTAGCATCATCTTTCATCTTCTTACCTCTGTTTTGAAAATCATCAAATCTTAAAGCACAGAGCAACGTCTCAAATCTTCTCTTAGACATCGTACATTGGAAAACATCTCTCCCTGTTCCATCTGTTGCAAATAAACAATCCAATATCAATATCACATAAGCTAGCATGCGATTTATTTTTATATTTTAGTCGAACTAGTCCTAATTTACAATTTGTCCATCGGATAATTTCCTGCAGCATGTTCTCACTGAATAATACATTCCATAATTCTTCTGGCTTTGGATTATCTCCTAACAAAGCAGCAGGTCTTCTTAGTCTTGGTAAATGTGTAATCAAATTGTGCTTCCTTGTTCTTACATTACGAGGTGGTTCACGTTTTGACCTACAAAGGCATTTCAACTAATATTTTCAAATCGTTTTACTATTTACATATTATGTTATGGGCCTAATGGGTATGGAAATGAGTTGAGGTTGTTTTTGAACTTAGGAAGTTTTGGAAGTAATCCGACAAAATACCATGGCTTCATCTACCATTTAGTTTTATTTGTTTTTTCGCGACCGTAATAAACATTTCTTTCCTCTGATTCTGCACAAAAATTATTTTCATTTTCCTTGTCTTCGTCCTCATCATTGTCAGCTGCAGATATTTCTGATTCACTATCGTGATCCATTTCAATAAAATTGTTTACATCTATATTTTCATCTTCATCACTACTTTCTTCCATCAAATATTCTTCAAATTCTTCATCATCAGATCTCATACAAGACGGACCTGCTTTCTAAGCCATTTTACAAAGTTCCAAACAGAAGTATAAACTAATTGTCAACTCACTGTTCAAACTAATACTAAGCACTATTCGAAGTTTCAATATTTCAGTTAATATTTTTCACTAGTAACAGTTTTTACTACAATTCAAAAACGCAACGTAGAGACTACTGACCGGTACCATATACCGCTAAATCCAAAAAATCTTGTAACACGTTGGTACACGTTTAACACATATCTCCCACCGATGACTGCTTATATGCAAACTAATATACTTTAAAGGTAGACGGACTATGAACTGCGCAGGAAAAGATTTATAAAAGATACAAGCTCATAAACGTTTATAGCGGTATGACATACCGCTGGGTAGGGGTTGAGGGTTAACATTAAAAAGAATAGTGAAAATTAATGTTTTTGGTAGAATACAGGATTAGATCTTAAAAATTAAAGATGATAAAAAGAATATGTTTAAGCAAAAATTGTTTAAAACATCCCTAAAATTTATAACATTAATACTGCATTCATTCGAATCTCGAACAGTTCACGGAAATGGGGTGTATCTTACAATCGGGCGCGCTTTGGTTTCGAGCGAATTTCGAATACAGTAGAACCTCGATTATCCAGAGTAATGACGGGGACGGGGTTACACGGATAACTGAAAACCATGGTTAATCCAAATAAACTTTATTTTATTTATTATTGGTGTGAAAATAGTATTATGTTATCAATTTTTGTTTTTTTCGATTTTTCGAGAATTTATAATGTCATTCCACTCGAAGTTTTGCTGCTCACAAAATTTCACAACAATATCAAGTGCTTCCATTGCTTGCGTTGGTTGAATTTTTTCTTCCTTGGAACTGGTCATCATCACTGTCATCGTTTTGCGAATCATCTCGATCTAAGATAGTAGTTGGGGTATCTATCTAACTAAACGTTCGAATCCTTCTTCATTTTTATCGTTTTGCAACCAGTCAATAATATCGTCTCGGTCGACATTAACAAAATCAGGAAGTGATCTTAATACCTCAAGGCAGGCGTCTATATCTTCATCTTTCGTATTTTCTTCCTCCTTGTAGTCTTCATCTAAAATTTTTGCCCAGCTTTAATGTATTTGCAGGTAGGTTTTCCCACGCATCGCATATTGCAAAAATTGCATCTTTTATTGTAATAATAATAATAATAATTTTTATTGCCACACTCAGAATACATATGTAATTATATACAAATAATATACAAATAATAGACAAAACAAGGCTGACAATAGGTCATTTTATCGCCATAGGCAATGTCTTCCAAAAGACCCAACTGGTAATATATGTATGAAATCAATGTAAGTAAATAATATGGCATGTATATTAAAAAGAAGGTCTAAATATCAAAAAGATAGAAAAAGAAAACAAAAAGAAAGGAGAAAAGGAAAGGCTTGACTCTAACAAGCAGACTCGGACACCTGACGAAACAAGAAATAGCAACTTAAAGAGGAATTAAACGCAAGAAAACTACGGGCATTATGAATGTCGAAGGGTAAACCATTCCAAAGTGATATAGCCTGAACCGTGAAGGACCCATGATACATTTCAGTACGATGGAGGTCTCTAGTATCGATCTAGTAGGTAGACCGCGCGACGACATGAATTGAAATTTTGTGTACAAATATGTTGGAGTTTGAGAGAAGAGGATTTTATATATAGTTAACAATATGCGAAAAGATCTGCGCCTTTCAACGGTTAATATACGGAGATTATTACGATAAGGTGTAACATGGTCATACCTTCCTAAGCCAAAAATAAAACGTAGGCAATTGTTTTGTAACCTTTTTAATTTGTTACGGAGAATAACAGATAGATCGGTATCAGCATAATCTATATGAGGAAGTATTAAGGAGTAGCAGAGGTTGCAACGAACATCGGCGGAAGAAAACAACGAAGTTTACGTGTAGAATAAAAACAGAAATATACTTTTTTACAAACGGACTGAATCTGATACCACCAAGACAGCGCAGAGTCCATCACCACTCCCAAGTTTCTAACTGTATGAGAAAATGGTATAGCATTGTTATCTAGCATCAATTGTCCACCATCGAAAGAGTAGAATCTAGCAACCAAAGGTCTTGAACCGAAAGCAATAGCCTGGGTTTTGGCAATATTTAAGCTCAAACCATATCGTTTAGACCAGCCCAAAACCTTACCCAGAACATCGTTAAGTCGCACCACAGCTGCTGGAAGCTCGTCCACAGTTGTTGACGTATAAATTTGCAAGTCATCTGCGTATAAATGATAGTTGCATGAGATTAGCTTAGTAACACTATTTACAAAGATTGAGAACAGTAATGGATCCAATACACTGCCCTGAGGCTCCACAATGAGTTGCAAATACTGAGGAGGACGATGACGTATCACGCACACACAGAGAACGGTGCAAAAGATATGACCGAAACCAAGCAACACACTCCGGGGTAAAACCAATAGCAGACAAAGACGCCAGCAAAAGGGCATGGTCAACGGAATCAAATGCCTTACTGAAGTCGAGCAATACCAATAAGGTCAAGCGTCGGTCATCACAGTTGCTTCTAATATCGTCAGTAATTTTGATGAGTGCCGACGACGTACTGTGCCCCGGACGAAAATCAGATTGAAATTCAGTAATTATGTTATGGTCATCAAGGTACCCTTTGCACTTGAATATATATCAAACGCTCAAGTGCTTTAGATATTACGGAAAGAATAGAAATTGGCCGGAAGTCACTGGGTTGAGTAGGGCGTTCGATCTTAGGAATTGGTACAACATAGGCTTGCTTCCAGATAGAAGGAAAGGTCGAAGATTCAAATGAAAAGTTAAAAATATGTAGTAGTGGAAGAGTAATAATGTCCATGATGGGAACCAATTGTTTAATATTGATACCATCAACACCGACACAAGTGAAGTGCGAATCCATAAAAGCATCAGTAACCTGGACCGAATCCAACATGGCAAAAGAAAAGGTACAATCGCGAGCATTGTAGATCTCTTGATGGAGTCATCAAGAATAAAAGGAGGTTCTGCAAAATAGCCCGCTAAAGAATTGAGTCCAGAATTGTCCACATTTTGGTTTCATTGAACCAATACAATTTTCTTGGAGAAGAAAACGGAGGAAAGTTTTTTTATACCGTCGTTTCAAGCACGATATCATTCCTTGATCCATTACCTGGATTAAAGAAGTTACATTAGGTGGTAGGTAGTAAACGAAAGTTTGAACGTACTCCGTTTTTAAAATGGATTCTGAGGGATGAGGGGGTGCATTATCAAGTAGAAGAGCGGCGTTTCTTGGAAGCCCTTTCTTTTCCTGAAATTTTTTCACACACGGCGCGAAAACATTAAAAAACCATTCTCTAAAGATAATCTGGTTCATCCAAGCCTTTGGATGATAATAATAATTACATGGGTGATTTCTAGTTTCTGTTCCTTTAAAGGATCTTGGTGTTTTGTGCACACCCGTTGCTTTTGAGCACGTCATAATTGAATAAAGTTATCTACACTCTTGAGCTACTAACGTATTCCACTGATTTAGATTTTACGTTTTTGAAGCAACGTGAGTCCATGTTTGCATCAACTACCAACGTTATTCTTTCTTTGCCTAGCTTTCCTCCATGACACATCTCATTTCTAAATGCGAGTGTTTTGACCGGTGTACATTTGATTGAAAAAAAGGCTCATCTCATCATCATCATCATTAAAGATGTCTTTTCGGTTCCTGTCTTGGATCATTTCCTCCAAATCCTGCTTCCACTGATCAACTTGTTGCTGGTTAACAATCCCACTCTCTCCACAAATTGATTTAAACGAAATTTTGTTTCTTTGCTTGAAACCATCAAGCCATCCAGTGCTTGCTTTAAAATTTGTCTTTTCTAAATCCGCAGCAAATTGCTCAGCCTTACTTCTCAAAAGATGACTACTTATAGGAATCTTTCTCCGGTTCCCTCAGCCGTTTTCGGCCTTTGACACTTTTATTTTCACACGCGACAATTTTTTCTTTGTTTTTTAAGAATGTAGATAAAGTGTTAGGAGGAATCCCAAAAGCCTTTGCAATTTTAGATTTTTTCTTAGTTCCCTTTTAACCTCTTTAATTGCCGCTATTTTCTCCGCCAACGTTAAAGTTTTGTAAATCCGAGGCTTTGTCACCGACATTTTTGGTCTATACACTCACTTTTAAAACACAGCAAAATCGATCACGCGAGGCGTGAGGTAGGTAGATAGTTTAGCTTTTTTACAGATTTCTTTGTGTAAAAACTTCGAATTATCCAAAATATAGTTCGAAATGCCACCAGGGTCTAAGAGAAAAATTCGAATGAAAGAAGATTTCGAATTAAAAAAGTTGGAATTAACCATGTTTTACTGTACATGAATATATTCTTTAACTCGAATCTATTAATTTATTCACAAAGAAATAAAAATATCATTTTGTGTAATTAGTAAAGAAAAGTATAAAAATGCCGAAAGTTCCTAGGTCTAGTATTAGTTATATTTTTAGTTCCAAAAGAATTTAAATTTACAACAATTAAGCACTGATGGTAATAGTTCTGGTCTAATGTTAATACTAAAGCCAGGTTGTAGGTCTAGTATAAGTTATACTTTTAGTTCCAGAAGAATTTACAACAATCAGGCACTAAATGATAAATAATACTAGAACTAACATTAGACCTAGTACTAGAAAAATTCAGTTTAGCCGTGCGTGTGAAGACGCACAGTTAGGTCTAGTATCTCATATTAGACCTAGAACGAAAAGCATTTAGGTTTAGTCGTACTTCTCTTAAGATGGAACCCAATCCAACCAAAGTCAACGCCGTTTCAGTACTAATACTAGACTTAGAACTAGAAACATGAGGATTTAGAGCCATCTAAAGAGATGTGCGTCTAAATCCTAACATTTATAGTTCTAGGTCTAGTGTTAATACTAAAGTTAGGTTGTAGATCTGAATGTCAATTAAGACTGGAACCAACACTTACTCTGGAGCTAAAACTAGACCAAGAACGAAAAGATTTAGGTTTAGTCGCACCTCTATTAAGATGGAACCCAACCCAACATAGCTTGAGAATTAACACTTTAAAACTAAAAACTTTTTAAATCATCCCTAGAATGCATATCGTTAATAATATTCTTATATTAGCCGTTGTTACCAACCCTAGATTCAAAAATTGGTAAAAACCTCAAATTTAACATATTTCACATCAAAAGAGATTGTATCTCAAAAATTAAAAATGATACAAATCTTTTAAGATAAGAAACCTTTTAAATCGTCCCTAGAATATACGAATATCATTAATAATATTTTATTTCATTTTTAAGAGGTCAATTTCAGAAGTTTTTTGTAGTATTTTTATTGTTAAATTACTATTTTTTGCGTTAACACAAATTAATTTAAGTCGTGTTTAACGTAATAATAGCTTTAAAATTAAGTTAATCTTAATATGTTAATATATTTTTTGTTGTAAAAGAAACAGTGGGATCTGGAATTATTTAATGATTCTCAAGGACACGCAACAATCCGGAATTGCGAAATGAGTCAATCCAGTCAATACGAATCGAGCGATAACGACGATATTGATAATGATATTAAAGCGTGTTTATCTGGAAAAGAAGCTGGTGCGTAATAACTTAAGAATTTAATTTAAATCAATAATGATTAATGATTTGGGTTGGTTTCAGTGAATTGTATAATTTGGGTGCGAGGAGAAATGAGAAAAGCTCGCCTAAAAGTTTTAGATATAAGCTCTCTAATAATACGGAAAGTTGAGGCGATGCCGAATAGCATGGAATATTTTTATTTGGGTCTGATATTTTCGACGTTTTTCGCTTTGACGCCACCGATGTGTAGATTTTTTAAAAATATGCAATCAACCTCGAATGATAGGGCCGATTTTAAACATGACGATTTTCATCAATTATCCGTTTTTGGTATTGTTAATAATGCTTTTGATAAAGATTCGGTTACTTCAGCTCTTGAGGCATCATTCGGTTATTCAACTTTGTAAATATTGCCTTAAACTAGAAAAAGGGTTATTAATTTACTTTTTTTTATTGTAGAGCACAAATTATATTGTTATTATCTTGCGTCCAACGTTTCGTCCTTTCATTTTTCTATTTCTTTTTATTATCAGTGGCCGAAAGAACTTTCAAACACCGCTTATTATACGCAAAGTTCTTCACGCACTTAACGTCGAGTAGAAGGGCGAGAAATTCCGATTTGCCACATTTTCGCCTCGATCGCGTCGCAAATATTAAGACATGGCTTTCAGTTCGATCATATCTGAAGAAACAGGGCCCGTTAAGATCGGTCGATGTGATTGTGTCATCGTCCTTTTTGATCACAATACCGTTATTGGTATTTCTTTGTACTGAATTTTTAAAGGTAAGTTTAATTTAAGAAGTAATTAAATGATAATAATTTTCGTTTTAAGGATTCGATTTCGTTTCAATCTGAGAATATAATCGAAGCGATGATTTTGTGTACCCTTTTGGGTATTTATTTATTTCGCTTTTTAACTTTGGGTGCTAAAATCAATGAGAAATCTCGCAACTTTTCCGTTATAACAATGGAGCAAATCAATTTAAATCTGCAATTGGAGCAAAAGCCCAAAAATAAGGACACATTGAGTATAGCTAATAATGTTTTAAAATTAGCTTCAGATTTACTCAAAGTAAGTATACATTATCATCATATCAGAACGCGGCGAGTTTGGCTGATTGGCTCCAAATCTCGCCCGAAGATTTGCGGTACTTTTGAAGCGTTGTAATGGATACATTATTAGAGTTTTGACTTTTTGATTTTTTATGAAAATGCGTATCAATTTATTTTATTTCCGCTTTTTATTCTATTTTTCTATATTTCTCTTTAGTTTAAATTGAGTTTAGTTCTTTAGTATCCTTAGTTTTAATTACATTTTTAGTTTTCAAGTAATTTTTAGTTCTTATTGCTTTTCTTTTTATTTTTTACACTTTTGCAATGGTTTCACCAATGCAAAATTCAGAGAAATGGCCCATTAAAAGTGGCGTTTATAGAGGAATTATGCAAGGCATTCTTATCGGCCGACATTCTATTATCTAAATTAAAAAATCCTGTTTTAAGATCTTTCTTAGATAAATATGCTCAACAAAAAGTTCTTGATGCATCGACTTTACGTAAGTTTTGTCTACCTAAAGTACAGTGAAGACCGGTTATAACGAGCAGTCAAGGGACCGCAAAAATTGCTCGCTGTAGACGGTACCTCGTTATAATCAAGGTTGTCGTCATATCTAACATAAATTTTAATACTTGTGCAGCAATTTTTTCAAAATAGTAGCAGCAATTTTTAAAACGAATTAAAAAAATCTTTTTATTTTTGCACTTTACAATGCAATTTTTGTTTATTCATTATCAGAAATGAATTACTATGAGAAATTTTGTTTGTTTTAAAATTATACGATTGAAAAGGTAAAAACAAAAAATACATTATCATGTTTATGTAATTTGTCATAACTTTACGGTATAAGGCAGATACAACTATTAAATAGACTAAGGCCCAGTTTATTCATCTTTGGTTAAATATAACTATTTGATATTTACCATAGTTACTGGTCGTATAGCCAAGGGCCGGGGTTTATTCATCGTTGGTTAAATTTAACTACTGGATATTTTCCATGGTTACTGTAATTTCATTTGCCATGATTGGCTATATGACCAGTAACTATGGTAAATATCCGTTTCGTCCATGTTAGCGCAAACGAAGACCATCAACCATTCAAAATTTTAATGTCTTGTTCGGTGTAAGTTTATAAAAAGAGCAGTTTCGTCCCCATTAAAGATGTCGCAGTCTTTGTATCTTCGATGAAAGGAAGGCCAAATGTTCTCTTTCCAATTATTTGTAATTTCCATATTTACAGTTGTAGCTCCTCCGTGGATTTCTTCTTGAATCTATCGATCCAACCTTTGGAACATATAAAATCACCGCGACTTGTAGACAGTTGATCGGAAATGGATTCACCGATTTTATCAAGTTCATTTGCTTTGTTTTGTAAAATCATTGTATAAATTACGGCTGTTTGTGTTCAGGTTTACGAAGTCTTTTCATTTTCGTCTAATGTTTTCTCTCTAATTATTTATTTCTATTTGTCCATATAATCGACACCGTTTTACTTTTGCATCCCTATTCGAGTTTTTCTATTATATCTATTTTATCTTTTAACACATTGTTGACCGGTCACGAGTTAATTCATGTTTTTATGGCCGAACGTTGCTGACCGGCCACGAGTAAACTCGTGATGCGTTTTTTTCGCACCGCTGTTGTTTTCTCTGTTGGCGACCATACAGTGCAATTGTTGGTCAGTATGGGCGCCCGTACACGAGCCACAATTTTGCAGCTGATTTAACCACAAAATTGTGGTCACGTCGACTGCAACTCGCGGCTGACACAACTGCATTTTTGTGGTTGATTCGCAGTTATATGAACCACACTTGCAGTCGAGGCGACTATAACCTAACCACATCAGAAACAAAACAGAAACGTTGTTTTGTCCGTTATTTTATTTATGGTTTCATAAGATTGTAGTCGCCAGTCTCGATATTATGGATTTTGAAGAAGCAGCACTGTTACTTCTTATTTTGAGGAGAAGAAGAAGAAGACGTACAGATTTTATTTATTTTCTGTTTCGACTAGGTATCTATAATTGAAAGGCATCTTCAAAAGATGAGCTTGTATGAGCAGAGTCTATAGACAATGTTGAACCCTGCGGAAATATTAACGGAGTAGCAATATTGGTAGAAGGAATTGTTTGATTATTACTACAGCGCTGAAATTGTCCGGGTGTGGTAGGTATGGATAAATTAATGTCATGGCTTATTGGGTGAATTTGTAATGCATTGGTGTTGTAACAGAACGGCTGGCTCGTGTGCTGGTTGTAAGGGTTTCGAAGCAGGTAGTTTCTTATGTTTTCCTCGATAGAAATTGTTGCTACCATTGCCTTAAATTTTTTCAACACGTTGAATCGATCGCGTTGCGGTTGAGTACGACTGCAAGTTTATGGTTCGTATACGGCAGAAGAAGCGCGCGCGATTGTGAACCACCCGGCGGAGATCGGCCGCAAGATGACTGCAGATGCCCGTTTCGACTTTTGTAAACGCCCGTGTACGGATAATATAGTATTTCTTATGGTGGGCTTCAGTTCGTTGGAACGCGACAGCAATTCTGTGGTCGGTCCGACGGCAAAATGTGGCTCGTGTACGGGGGCCCTTACACAAGCTGTTTCTCTTGATTATAAAACCCGCCAAATCTTTTGTTGTAAAAAATATTTAATTTTTAAAAAACGATCATGGATCGTAATGAAGAATCCTTCAATGAATTATACGCGGATGCTTTTTCTGATTGTCCGAGTGATTGTGAATCAAATTGTGGTAACTGTGAAAATGATACTGTATCAGAAGATAGCGACCAAAATATCAAAAAAGAAATATAATAGCATCAGATAGTGACGACGATTTGCAAGAAGAGTGGAACGAACATGATATTACACCAAACTTACAGAATTATTTAAATATTCCTGGTGCAACTATTGAATTTGGTGACGCGCCGACTATCAGTGAAGTAACGGCTTTATTTTTTGATAGTGATTTTTTTGATTTAGTCGTTACGCAGACCAATTTGTACCATTCTCAAATGAAAGAGGTACATTAAAATTCTTGAAAAACGGTATCATGAACGGAAGTTACCACTAATGAAATAAAAATATTTCTTGGATTACTAATATTGATGGGCCAAACCAGAAAATCTCATTGGAAAGATTATTGGTCAACGGATCCTTTAGTTGAAACACCAATATTTCGAGCAACTATGTCCAAAATGCGATTTGAACAAATTCTTACACTTTTCATTTAAATGATAATACGCAACATACATCTCCCAAAGACAGACTTTACAAAATTAGACCACTTTTGAATTATATTATTCCAAAATTTCAGTCCCTATATACACCCAAGCAGGAGTTAGCTCTAGACGAAGCAATGTTACCATACAGAGGACGCATCAGCTTTAGGACATCTACCCCAGCGAAGATAACAAAATATGGAATTTTGATCAGAATGCTTTGTGAAAGTGAGATTGGGTATATATGCAACTTCGAGATCTATTTGGGGCAAGGCAAAAAGCTGCAAGAAACAATATTGTCTGTGTTGGAGCCGTATCTTGGTCAGTGGCATCATATATATCAAGACAATTATTATAACAGTGTATCTACATAACCGTGCAACGTGCCCACACCAAATGTGTGAGGCACCGCCGACCCGCCTTTCGGCATTCGGCAAGACCCCCCATCCAGCGAAGCCACTGCCAAGACAACCCACCGCCTCCTCCTTCCAAAAATTAGCGGAGAATCAACCCTTTCCCTTTATTTACATCACACGCATACATTTTTCAAAAATAAACAATAAACGAGAAAATCTTACACTATAAATCAAATCAAACTTAAACTTAACAAAAAAAAATAAAAATGAAACCAAACCAAATGAACTATACAAACTACACTTCTTAATATACAAAAATACAGAAAAAAACAAACTATAAACTATAAAGAGCTTACTGTGGTAGCAGTTCAGGGCAGCAGCACTATAGCGATGGTATCCGATCCCTATTTTTTTATCTAATTCCCATCCCCTTCGTAATAGAAAACCAATCCCGCCGCCAGCCTATTCCAATCATCCATATCCTCGTCACTCTTAATTTCCACTAATTCTCCTCTACCATCCTCTCTTCTCTTTTCAAACACACTTCTCCTACATTCAATTCTCCTTGGGTCCGAACACTCCCACACCACATGATGAGTCGTGTCCTCCCCATTCCCACACACACACACATTACTTACATCCCTCACTCGAAACCTATTTAAGTAAAAATTGAAGGGTCCATGTCCACTCATGAGTTGAATACCCTTTGCAGACATGGCCCTTCCACCCATCCATCCACACTTCAAATAACCATACACACTCCTTCCCACACTAGACTCACCCCACCTTTCCTTCCACTCTTCCATCATTGCCTTCCTCTGTTCCCTCTTGAATACTCCCTTCGCCTTCCGTATCTCCCTTGGCTCCCGGTCATCCTCTCCTCTTCTGACCAATGAATCCACCATCCTCATCCCCTCATCTTCCCTTCCTCTCCACTCCACGAACACCTCCTTCCCCGCCTTCACACAATCATTCAATATCCCCAAACTCTCATTCACCTGCATATTTCTCACTCCCTTAATGTACATTTTCTCCACAGCCAGACGGTTGTCGTTATACACCCCATACACACCCTTCTCTCTTTCTCTCACCCAATCAAACCCCATCCTCAACGCCTCAATCTCCACCTGCAATATCGTTGCATGTCTGCTAATCACCCTTGTTCCTTCTCCAATCGTCACTCCCTTCCTTCTCGCCACAAATCCCGCTCTTGATCCATCTGTTCCTCTTCCATCAGTATACACTTCAACCCTTTCCTCACTTCTCCCTATATCATCAAACCTCCTGTTCACACTCCCAAACCATTCATTACCCTTACAATTCATCTCACACACTCCACTAACCTGTTTCATCCATTTCTCCCTTCCATACTTCACCAATAAATTCATCGGAGGGATTCCCAAGACCACACCCATCGCCTCCGTTGCGGTTGTTCTATACGCCCCCGATGCCCACAGCAGGAACGGTCTAATCGCTGCATCCAGACACTTCTTAATTCGGGAATCCCTCGCCCTTTCGCCCCACACCTCAATTCCATACAACAGCCCCGGGATAATCACTCTCTCAACTATCACCTTTCTCAATTCCATGCTCACTCCCCACTCTTTACCCGCAATCACAATTTTCCTAACATTCCAACTACTCTCCCCCTCACACACCTCACATGTTCAACAAACAATAACGCTGGGTCAATCAACACCCCCAAATACTTTATGTACGCATTCATCCTCACCAACTCCCCATCCACTTTCAGCATTGGCCCACGAATTTTCTTCTTAGAGAAGAATATCCCCTCCATCTTGTCCCTAGAATACTCCTCCTTGCACTCCTCCGCCCATTCTCTACACACCTTCCATACCCTTTCCCACCTCATCTCGATCTTCTTTACCGATACATCCCCTATCAAAACGATCTGGTCATCGGCGTATGCCTGTACCAGATCGCTTTCCTCATCTAACACACTCCTCACTTTCTCAAACCATTCATTCATCCCACAAATCCATAAAATAGGCCCCAGACTAGATCCAGGTGGACAACCTCTATTCACACATACTTCCACATCCTCACACCTCAATATCCTGTCATTCAAGAAGCTTTCCACAGCACACACTAAATATTCTGGTACACCCATCCTCATCAACCCTTTTAGCAACCCTGGTATCCATATGGCATTAAATGCATTCGAGATATCCAGGGCTACCACCACTCCATGCCATCCACGCACTTTACACTTATTCATTCCACACACCAAACTGTCCAACGCCTGCATTGTACCCCTACCTTTCCTAAATCCATACTGCCTCTCATCCAACTTTCCATTACTCTCCACGAAATTCAAAATCCTCTCAGCCAACACTCTGTCCAAAACCTTACCTAGCGAGGAAGCAAGACAGATAGGTCTTATCCCTCCATTTGGCTTGGGAAGCCATACCACTCTTGCTTCCTTCCACACTTCCGGAAACACCCCCTCATCCAAACATTTCTGAATAACACCCATCCATTCATCAATAAACCTTTTCCAACTCTCCTTTACGACCACACTCTTCATTCCATCACATCCCGGGGCTTTTCCTTCTCCCATTCCACCAATTATCACTTCCAGCTCACCAACACTTAACTTTTCACCCTTTCTAACCTCACATCCTCTAACACATTCCCTCATCCTACTTCTCGTCTCTTCCCTTATCTCACCCTGTCTCATTGTATCCTCCTGTTCACAATCCTGTGGAAAGTACCTGTCAAATTGCCTCCTTATCTCCTCCTTACGCCCTATCACCTCTCCATGTTCACTCCTTCCTACCATCATTGCTCTCCTTCCATGCCCTTTGCACTTCTTCCACACTTCATACCATCCATTCATTTTCACCCTCTCCGTGTATCTACAGCCGAAATATTACTCAAAAAAAAAACACTAGTGTGTGGTACCATACGGGAAAACCGTGGCTTACCAAAAATCCTGATAGAAAAATGCAAAAGTCTGCACAGAGGAGAAATGACTTTTTTACGGAAGGAACCTGTTATCCTTATTGCTTGGAAGGATAAAAGAATAGTACGGATGATATCAACTATTCATGATGCTTCCATGAAATCAAGTGGAAATCGAAAAAAAAAAATTATATAGACGATACAATCAAACCAACTTGCATATTGCAATACAATAAATATATGAAAGGGGTAGATCGTGCAGATCAGTACTTGGCAAATAGCAATATTTTACGAAAAACTGTAAAATGGTACAAAAAATTAGCATTTTTTCTGATAAACTGCACCTTGTTTAATGCTTATAAACTGTACTGTACCTATCTGCCAGAAAATAAAACAAGATACAAAAGATTTCTACTGGAAGTAGCTAGAGAATGGATAAGTGTGGATTTCAAAGAATGTAGCATTGCACCTGACACTCCTCGAATTTCTAAAACAGCTCCTTATAAAGACCCTTCAGGCTTTCCGGACAATAAGAGACCACGTCTTAGAAAAAATAGTCACTGCCAGAAAAGCAAATACGACTAGAGCGTGTAGAGTATGCTCTTCAAAGGGAAAACGAAGCGAAACTAGATTTATTTGTAAAAGCTGTTGTGTACCATTACACGTAGGTGATTGTTATACTGCCTATCATACGAAAAAGAATTATTAAAAGTTGAATAATAAATAAAATTTATTAAAGTTTATTTTTATTGTTTTACTTCCACATCCAATTACGAAATAATAGCCGGTGACATGAGATAAATTTTCAGTAAAATTGCCGGTCAACAATGTGTTAATATAAGAGGTTTTCAGCGTTGTTTTTCCATTTTTGTAACGACGTATAACTGCCGATGCTACCTGTACATGGTGCCTAAATGGCGGGTCACGACATCGCAGATTTTTATGTCATTCGCTCGTTATAGACGGTACAAAACTTGCAAAACTACATCCGAGCTCTCGTTATAACCGAGATTGTTTACATTGTAAGGATGGGATTTTTCACGAGACTTGGAAGCTTGCTCGTTATATAGCATACTCGTTATAACCGGTCTTTACTGTATATACTACGGTGATGGAACCTATCAAAAATAAATTATTTGAGAAGTGCTGATGAGACTACGGATATTATTAGTAAATGTGTTGTTAACGTGCTAGCAGGAGTTATGCATCTTACTTAGGTGTCTCAACCTTTCTTAATAGTCACAAAAGTGTTTACTAAGGTAAACACAGACACGATAGTGGCAGCCATCTGTGATAGCATAAGGTCCATCATAGAAAAAAATCCCGAAAAGTTTCTCTTGTTTGTTTCATATATATCGAATATGTGAGTTTGTTAGAAATCACTTTCCAAATCTTAACAAATTTATTAATTTGTGCAAGAAAGTATTTTTAAAACCTCAACGAGTTTCAATATATAGAGAAATGTGCAAGAATTTACCACTTCCTCCTTCACCCGTAATAACTTGTTGGGAACATGGATTGAAGCTTGCATTTTTTATGCAGATTATTTTGAAATGGCCACAAACTTCAATGGAAAAAATGATTGGCCTGCCAGATTTGCAAAAGCAATTCCAATATATTAAAGAAAATTTTTCTATATTAACAGACCAAATCAAACATTTTCAAAATCAAGGCGTTTCGATTGAAGAAACGGTGAATACTTTAGGTCTAACCTCTTGGACAAAATGAAACAAATTCCTGGTGAAATTGGCGAACAATCAAATTCTTAATCGGAACCCAGATTTAAATATCATAGAACAATTTGCAAGAAAATATAAGTGAGGAATTGAAATGTAAATATGAAATGTTACGCCCATATTTTAATTATGCTGTACTAACAACCAGTTGCGATGTGGAAAGGTCATTTTCAAAGAGATACCAACAACTTTTATCAAAGTCATTATATTTTTTATGTATAATTGAATGGTGTAATAGAAACTATTAAAATATTTAAAATAACGAAGTTGAGGTCTACTTCCGGTACACCGAAAGTGGTGGCCGTCTTGAAAATATTTTAGGTAAAAAGATCAGAATCAACAACCCATGATACCAAAATTTCAAGCCTCTCTGAGTAGCGGAACAATTTTTTTTCTGAACTAATTGATTAGTTCAGAAATGTATATTTTAGGTAGACAAAACCTACGTACTTTTTGTTGAGTATATTTTTCTAAGAAAGATAGATAATAGGATTTTTTAATTTAGATAATGGAATGTCGGACGATAAGAATGCCTCATATAATTTCTCTGCAAACGCCACTTTTAATGGGTCGCTGTTTTTCGTATGTTTTGCAGATTTTGTGCCGGACAACGTATTTCTTGCCAGCACGTTAAGGTAGTGTAACAAACCTCACAAAATATTTTATTTTTGCGTAAAACAGACAACCCATGACAA
Source organism: Onthophagus sagittarius (assembly GCA_036711965.1). NCBI lineage: Eukaryota > Metazoa > Arthropoda > Insecta > Coleoptera > Scarabaeidae > Onthophagus > Onthophagus sagittarius. The sequence continues at coordinate 13,735,772 of JASERS010000010.1, read as the reverse complement.
CCTTGCATCTATTTCTCTAAATTTTGCATCGGTGAACCTATTGCAAAAGTATAAACAATAAAAAGAAACGCAATAAGAACAATTATTTGAAAACTAAAAATGTAATTAAAACTAAAGATACTAAGAAACTAAACTCAATTTAAACCAAAAAGGAATATAGAATAAAAAGCGGAAATAAAAGAAACTGGTATACACTTTCGTGATTAAAACTCCTGATTAAAGTGGGGACTTGCGTTTAATTCTGGATATGCCACTTATAGCGCTGTTTTTTATTACAAAACCTAGTTTAACAGGAACCTGTATCAGTCCAATACAACTCTGGGCTCAACTAGGTTAGGTTGGGTTTAGGTGTGGATCTAAAGAATTTTTTTAAAATAAATTTACAATAAATAGTTTCTGAAATAGAGTACTACAGATTGATTTGGCAACCTTGTATTTTTGAATTGAAGTAAAACTAAAGATTCAAAACATTCCACTTCTAGATCTAGTGTTAGTTCTAGTTTTATATCAGAAGATCTAACTTTAGATTTAGAACTAGAAACATTCGGAACATTCGAAACAACTCAACCCAACCCTATATATTTCACTTAAAGTAAAACTAAAACTAACACTATAGACCTAGAACTAGAATCATTCGAGTTTAGCCATACATCTTTCAAGACGGCTAAACCTGAATGATTCTAATTCTAGGTCTTTTCAGCGCTGTAGACAACAATATCCAAAACTAATTTCGCATTCTAACCAAGAATGCCTCATATAATTTCTCTGCAAACGCCACTTTTAATGGGTCGCTGTTTTTCGTATGTTTTGCAGATTTTGTGCCGGACAACGTGTTTCTTGCCAGCACGTTAAGGTAGTGTAACAAACCTCACAAAATATTTTATTTTCGCGTAAAACGGACAACCCATGACAACCTTGCATCTATTTCTCTAAATTTTGCATCGGTGAACCTATTGCAAAAGTATAAACAATAAAAAGAAACGCAATAAGAACAATTACTTGAAAACTAAAAATGTAATTAAAACTAAAGATACTAAGAAACTAAACTCAATTTAAACCAAAGAGGAATATAGAATAAAAAGCGGAAATAAAAGAAACTGGTATACACTTTCGTGAAAAATCAAAAATATTTTTTATTTTATACGAATGTTTTTCGTCTTGAATTAAATGTTAATTTAATAATTTTTTGTACTTTTATTAACAAGACGATAATATATAGTATTTTACACAATGTTACTACCGGTTTCGGTTACGTTTAAACCATCTTCAGGAATATATTTTAAAGAAAATTGTTGATGTTATTGACATTTTATTTTGTGATTAATGTCATGTTGTGTCAATGTGAAAAATTAAAATAGGATTAAAATAAAATAAAATTAAAATTGAAATTGAATATTTCCCAAACCAAAAGTTCAAATATCTATTATAAATTTGGGAAGGGAAATATGGGAAAATGTTATTGCGTATGTTAGGGTTTTTTAATTTTATTTTTATTTTTAGGTGGAGTAAAAGGATTTTTCAAATACATATATAAAGGTTTTTCTGTGTAGTTAATTTGGTCATTCAAACATAAAATTTGTGGATGATTATGTTTAAATTTTCTAATTTCATAAAGTTCAAGTATTTCCAAAAGGTTACTTTTATTTTTCTTATGAAGTAATGTTGTGTTTTTTGTTTCATTAAATTGGTGTTCTTTGTTAAATATTATAAGTCTTCCAAAGTTAGATCTCTGTTGTGTTCTATGTTCTTTTATACGAGTTTTTAAACATCTCCCTGTTTCACCAATGTAAATGGGTGAAACAAACTCCATTATCGTTCATTTTATTGATTTTATCTTTGTTGTTAATTAAAATTTTATCTAGTGTGTTGTTGCTTTTGGATGTTATAACTATATTGTGTTTCTTAAAATTTTTTTTCATTTTATTATGTATGTTACTTTGATATTCTATTGTTCTATAAATATTGTTTTTGTTATTTGTTATATTTGTAAGAGTGGTAAGTTTTATGTGATTCTGTTTGTTTCTGTATTTGTCAATCATTTTGTTGATGATTTGTGGTTTATATCCGTTATTTTGGCCAATTTGTTTGATAATGGATATTTCTGTTCTAAGTTCTTTTTCACTAAGTTTTGTGTTGAAGGCACGGTGTATATATGCGTTGAAAGTGAGCATAATCATGAAAACAATCATTTGGGATGATAGTATCTGTTTGCGTTGGTTTTCTATAGATACCATATTGAAGTCCGTTGTCTGTTTTTAAAATTGTTAAGTCTAAAAAATTTATGCGGTTGTTATGTTCTATTTCGATTGTAAATTTGATGTCTTTATGTAAATTATTAATGTAGTTGTGTAAGTTGGTTATTGTTTCTTGTCTGTCATTGTCGATAAAAACGATGATATCATCTACATATCTTAACCATGTTATGATGTTGTGTCTATATGGGTTGTTATTGTTTATTATAAGTTCTTTTTCAAGTTTGTCTAAGAATATATCAGCTAGTAATCCACTTAGTGATGATCCCATTGGAAGGCCCTTATTGTAGGTGTAGTAAGTGTTTTTAAATTTACAAAAATTTTGCTGTATGCAAAATTTAAAAAGGTTAAATATATTTTTTCTGTCGGTTTCATTATTAATTCCATCTTTAAGAATGTTGTTTAAAATTTGAAGGGTTTCATCAGTTGGAATGTTAGTGTAAAGGTTAGTGATGTCAAATGAGACCATTATGTATTTGTCAGGAAAATTAATTTTTGTAAGTTTATTAATTAAATCGTATCTGTTTTTTATGGTGTGTCTAGTTTCAAATCCTGTTATATCTTTAAATATGTTGACCAAAAATTTTGCTGTTTTGTAAGTGGAAGAATCGATTGAGGAAATGATAGGGCGAATCGGTATGTTTTGTTTATGTAATTTTGGCAAACCGTATAATCTTGGTGTTTTGGGATTCATTGGTAAAATAGAATAAATGTTTTTGTTAAATTTTTGTAGTGTTTCTTTGGATTCAAATATAATTTTTTTAGCTGTTTTGTGGAAACTTGTAGTTGGATCCTTTGAAACAGTTGTAAAGCCGTTTTCTTTTAAAAAATCTTCAGTTTTCTTTATGTATTCTTCTTTGTTCATTATTATTAAACCTGCGTTTTTATCAGCTTTGGTGATAGTTAGATTGTTTTGTTTGATTTTATGTTTTATGTTATTAATTATTCGTTTTTCTTTATTAATTTTTCGTTCTTTCAGTAACTCTTTATTTTTTGTTGTTCTTTTTGTTTCTTCTTTAATTAATAACCGTTGAAGTTCTCTATTAATTGTTTCTTTGGTTGCCATTTTCTTCGTTATTGCTTCTAATTCAATAGCGGTTTTTCTCAAATTGATAAAATTTTAATTAACAACAAAGATAAAATCAATAAAATGAACGATAATGGAGTTTACAAATTAGAATGTGATACGTGTAAAGCCATTTACATTGGTGAAACAGGGAGATGCTTAAAAACTCGTATAAAAGAACATAGAACACAACAGAGATCTAACTTTGGAAGACATATAATATTTAACAAAGAACACCAATTTAATGAAACAAAAAACACAACATTACTTCATAAGAAAAATAAAAGTAACCTTTTGGAAATACTTGAACTTTATGAAATTAGAAAATTTAAACATAATCATCCACAAATTTTATGTTTGAATGACCAAATTAACTACACAGAAAAACCTTTATATATGTATTTGAAAAATCCTTTTACTCCACCTAAAAATAAAAATAAAATTAAAAAACCCTAACATACGCAATAACATTTTCCCATATTTCCCTTCCCAAATTTATAATAGATATTTGAACTTTTGGTTTGGGAAATATTCAATTTCAATTTTAATTTTATTTTATTTTAATCCTATTTTAATTTTTCACATTGACACAACATGACATTAATCACAAAATAAAATGTCAATAACATCAACAATTTTCTTTAAAATATATTCCTGAAGATGGTTTAAACGTAACCGAAACCGGTAGTAACATTGTGTAAAATACTATATATTATCGTCTTGTTAATAAAAGTACAAAAAATTATTAAATTAACAAAAATCAAAAAGTCAAAACCCCAACTATGTATCCATATACAAACGTTTTGGAGTCAAACTGGCGGCGCTTTGATTATTATTTATGATTAATTTTATTCTGATTTACCCCATTCACTCCTGATTAAAGTGGGGACCTGCGTTTAATTCTGGATATGCCACTTATAGCGCTGTTTTTTATTACAAAACCTAGTTTAACAGGAACCTGTATCAGTCCAATACAACTCTGGGGCTTTTTTTTAAAATAAATCTACAATAAATAGTTTCTGAAATAGAGTACTACAGACTGATTTGGCAACCTTGTATTTTTGAATTGAAGTAAAACTAAAGATTCAAAACTTTCCACTTCTAGATCTAGTGTTAACGAAGGAATCTGCAATGAATAGTTTCTGAAACAGACTATTTTACATACTCATTTAGCAACCCTATATATTTCACTTAACCGTTTTAGTGCCACGCAGCGCGATCGCGCTGTTCGCGTACAGTGGTGAACCGTGTCGCTATTTTTGATGGCGATTGTCAATTCGCAACGCGCTCGATTCTGCATGTAGGTATCTTGCCGCGAGTCTGCTGAGTTTCCTCTCGTAATTACAAACTTTCATTAATTAATCGTAAACACCCTGCATAAGTAGCTGTCTTTCTTTAACATATTGAGTCTACTGGTTTATTATTAACATTATTTTAAAAAAACAAATTGTAACATTTTCTTTTATGCATATTTTATTTATTAAAAAAAACATAATGTAATACTTTATTTATAATCGATATAAAAGAACATTTCAAATGCTTACTTTAAACAGACATGTTTATGAAAACATAATGGATTAAGCCCTTTTTTACATTTTACACAAATTAAATTCGATCTTTTTATATCAGTACGTTTATTACTGCAAACTACGCACTGTCTTAAATTTCTGCCTGGTAGTTTCTCTAAGCCAAGTATTCCCTCCTTATAACTTATTATTTGTGATTGTTTGGCTTGCATCCATTCATGCTCTATTTCAGTTATAATGCTTGACGTAAATTCTAATCGAGTCATTAGCTTCTTTTTGCTAACTTCTTTATAAAGTAAGTATGCATTTAACACCATACGGGCAATGACGTTAAACGTAACTTTTTTCCAATATTTCACTGTGCGGCGTTCATCCAAATAGACGTACAGCATTTTGTCTGATTCAACTCCCCGTCAACTCCCCCCATATAACGATTATAACAATCAACGATGCACGGTTTTACTTTACTTCGTTCATTTCCGCTTCGTTTTTTTATTGTAATAGTATTGCCATTAGAAGCATGCGTCGAAATTAACAATACAGGTTTATTTACAGCATATTTTGCTTCATTAGTCTTAATTGTTTTTATATTGCTAGGTACACCTTTTCTATTATTTCTAATTGTTCCCGTTAAGTATGTATTTTTACGATATAAATATTTGGCTAAAGCGATACTACTAAAATAATTATCGACAAATACATGATGCCCTTTATTTAAATATTGACTTTGCTCCAATAAATTTACAACGACTTCATATCCAAGTCCGTGTTTTCGTGACTTAGTAGTATCAGATTTTTCTTTAGCCCCCTTGTAACAGTAAAAACTTAAACAATATTTCGATACTGCGTCGCAAAGCATCCAAAATTTGATGCCCCACCGGTCTTGTTTTTTATTCGGCATATATTGCATTATGTTTGTATGACATAAAGTTCCTACCAAGGATTCGTCGATAGATAATTCTTTATGCGGTTTGTAATACAATTTGAATACCCTATTCGCGTGTTCAACTATTGGCATAAATTTGATAGATGAGTCGTACTTTTCATGGCCTGGTGGGAAACATTCTTTATTATCAACTAAATGAGAACATCGAGGAATAAGTTGAAATCTATTCCGCGAAAACATCTTGGAAAACCAGGGTATGCTCCTTGAATTTTCGGCCCAATAAGAAAACATTGTTGGTCGCTTCGTTATCCCCATTTCCAACAAAACTGACAAAAACGCCTTCATTTCGACTAAAGTAACTGGTTTCCATTGCTTCATTCGAGATCCGCGGGTGATGTCATGTGATTTTATTAGTTCTTCGGCATACTTATTTGTTTCGCAAACCATTAATGTTAACAAAGACGAATCGATAAACAGATTAAAATAATCAATAGGTTTAGATTTGTTAGTTAGCGATGTTTGTGGCCCAATATCTTCAGTAAGGTGAACTGAATTCTCTTCTTCATCTATACCATACGTAGAAACACTTTCACATGTTGCAGAACGGATAAAATTGCACGGAATACTATCCTCGCTACTAGATGTATCCAAAGTGTTTAGTCTCTTCCTTTTTGAGACTGGAACGATCTTATTACTATCGTCATAACACGTTGTCACGTACAAAAAACGTCAAACACAAATATTTCACAATTTTTTGACTGCTCAGTATAACGGTTCTGATGCAACTTCTTTAATCGTTACAATTAAAAAATGCCTATCAACCCGAAGCGCGAGCGCGCCGGGCGGCATATTTCGACGAAAAAAAAGAGCAGCGCGACCGCGTCGATTGGCATTATTCGCAAATAAATGAAGGAAGCGCTATTGCGCTTCATGGCACGATTCAACACGGATTTTTAAAAACCTCCGCCACTAAAACGGTTAAAGTAAAACTAAAACTAGAATCGTTCGGGTTTAGCCATACATCTCTCAAGACGGCTAAACCTGAATGATTCTAATCTAGGTCTTTTCAACGTTGTAGACAACAATATCCAAAACTAATTACGCATTCTAACCAAGCATTTAAAATTGCTCATCTATATAACAAATTATTCTTACATCTTATCTATAATTCTGATTTATTTCAGCAACTTGATAGTCCGTTTAAAGTTTTGGGTTTATCCGCGAACCCAATCGTTTATGCGACAATTAAATTAATAATACTCTCGGCTTTATCGGCCGTTGTTACTGAACTCCTTGGATTTAAAATAACTCTAGACAAACTTAAATGAAATGAATAATTTTATCGACTTGAAAACGTCAAAGTTACGTTTGATTTTATTAATTTTTCCGACTAATAGATTTTAAACGTAATTAAAGTGATCGACATCTTAATCTTAATTTTAAAATGAAGTAATAAATTGGATCTCAACGCTAAAAGGAAACAATAAAAATAAGAATTGATTGTAATTGTTTTATCTTGGATATGTTTTTTGTTCGAATAGGCGGCTTTAGATGAAATGTTTAGAAACCTCGCTTTTAGATTTATTGTAGAAACTTCGAACATTCCCTACAGCTAACTCGTACTAGTCACAATAAGAATCTTTGTTCCTCTCCTAAAATAAGTTAATTTTTAATTATCGCCGAAATTTACTTTTGTTATTAATTTTTTTTTGGGGAATGTTGGAGTTTTTTCTTTAATACAAATTGTGAATCAAATCGTATCAAAATATGGCAGAAAATAACTTCAATAAAAGTAAAAGAATTATTCTATTTTGTATAGAATAAAAATCTATACTGTAATTAATAATTAATGAATAGTAAAATAAATAAAGCAATTAAAAATTTAATTGGTTTTTATTCTTTTTACTTAAAAATAATTATTGGGCGTATTTATTAATGAGAGCTTGGACTTCTTCTACATCTTCTTTGGACCCTAAGAAGATGGGCGATCTCTCATGGATGCTAGTAGGGACAACATCTAAGATGGGAATTTTTCCGTTTGTTGCTAACCCCCCTGCTTGAGTCACAAGAAAAGCCATCGGATTACACTCATATTGCAACCTTAATTTTCCTTTTGGCGCATCACTTGTAATGGGATACATAAAAATCCCGCCATATTTAATCGTACGGTGAACATCCGCAACCATCGACCCAACATAACGAGCCCCATACGGTTTTCCCTTCGAAGGATCCTTTTTATTTTTAACATACTCTTTAACGGCGGGTTCCCATTTATTTTCGTAAGCCTCATTGATCGAATAAATCTTTCCCCTCGAAGGAATTTTCAGTTGCGATTCAATTAGGATAAATTCTCCAATTGAGGGATCTAACATAAACATATCGACCCCACTTCCCGTTGTTAACACCATAACGGTAGCACTTCCATAAAGAGCGTATCCAGCCGCGACCATTTTATTCCCGGGTTGTAAACCCAAAGAGGCGGTTGGAGGTTCATCGGTTTCTTTGCGGTAAATGCCAAAAATTGAACCGATCGATGCTAAACAATCAATATTCGATGAGCCGTCTAAAGGATCGAAACAAACTATGTATTTTCCGCTTTGTTCAGCTTCAACCTATAGATATTTAAGATCAATTAACAAAATTTTAATTGCCATATTAGATTTTTTAAATGTCAACTTAAAATTATGTTAATTTTAAAATAAAATATTTTATTTTTTATCATTTAAAGGACTGAAACAAATAATTTTGGCTTTAACCTAAAATAATATCAATTAGTGATGGAACGGATAGTGGATAGTATGGTCGACATTGCTAAAACATTGCATTTCAGAGACCCAAAGCTTCTTTGTTTAGATTTGTATTTCTTATGATACAAAACCGTTACATTTGACACTTTTGCTATTATATGATATTTGGTGCTGGCTGATGGATGAAGAAAGAATTTCTCAATTTCACTTTTACCCGACACCAATTTTTTGGACTGTGCGTATTTTGAATTCAGACTTGAAAGTGCTTCCAGAAGAGCTGAAATGCTTCCAGAAAACTTGAAATAACTTCTAGAAGACTTCCAAACTTTAGAGGCTTGAACTGCTTCTAGAACACTTGATATTGCCTTTGGAAGACTTAAAATGCTTTTTGAAGACTCGATACTGATTTCAGAAGATTTGAAATGTTTTCATTGAACTTAATATTGCTTCCAGAAGACTTGCAATGCTCCAGAAGACTAAATACTGCTTCCAGAAGACTTGATATCGCTTCTTAGAAAACTTGATCTGCTTTCAAAAGACTTGATATTGCTTCCAGAAGACTTAAAATACTTCCATAAGACTTGATATCGCTTCTACAATATTTTATCTGCTTTTAGAAGACTTGAAACCCATCTACAAGGTTTGGTGAAATGTTTCCAGAAGACTTGATACTGCTTCTAGAAGATTTGAAATGCTTCCAAAAGACTTCAATTGCTTCCAGAACACTCGGCTTGAAACATATACATTCACTAGGCTTGAAATGTTTCTAAAAAACTTGATACTGCTCCTAGGAGACTTGATATTGTTGCTAGAAGATTTGAAATGCTTCCAGATGGCTAGATACTGCCAATAGAAAACTTGATACTTCTAGAAGACTTGAATTGCTTCCAATAAGCTTAATATGTTTCCTAAAGAATTATAATGCTTTCAATAAACTTGATTCTACTTCCTGAAGACTTAATTAAAGATTCCAAAAGACTTAAAATTGCCTCTTGAAGACTTGAAATGCTTCTAGAAGACTTGATATTGTTTCTTGAAGACTTGAAATGTTTCCAGAAAGTTTGGTACTGCTTCCAGAAGACTTGATCTGCTTTCAAAAGACTAAATATTGCTTCTTAGAAGACTTGATCTGCTTCCAAAAGAGTTGATACCGCTTCTAGAATATTTTATCTGCTTTTATAAGACTTGAAACGTATTCACAAGGCTTAAAATGTTTCCAGAATACTAGATACAACTTCCAGAAGACCTGATATTGCTTCTAGAAGACTTGAAATACTCCCAAAAGACTTCAATTGCTTCCAGAACAACTGATAATGCCTCTGGAAGGCTTTAAATACATCCACAAGGCTTGAAATGTTTTTAGAAGATTAGCAATAGAGAAGCAATAGCAATTGCTCCCAGAAAACTTGAAATTGCTTCTAGAAGACTTGAAATCCTTCTAAACGACTTGAACTGGTTCCAGAACACTCGATACTACCTCTAGAAGGTTTTAAATACATTCACTAGGCTTGAAATGCTTCTAAAACACTTGATACTACTCCCAGGAGACTTGATATTGCTGCTAGAAGACTTGAAAAGCTTGCAAACATCTTGAACTGCTTCCATAACACTTGATACTGCCTTTGGAAGACTTGAAATGCTTCTCGAAGACTTGATACTGATTCTAGAAGACTTGAAATGTTTCCATTAAACTTAATATTTCTTCCAGAAGACTTGCAATTTTACAGAAGACTTGAACTGCTGACAGAACACTTGATACTACTCCTGGATCCAGTTTCTTACTTAATACTTAATACTGCTTCTAGAAGAAGACTTGATAATGTTTTCAGAAGATTTGAAATACTTCCAGTACACTAAATATTACTTCTATAAGACTTGAAACGCTTTCAGAAGACTTGATACTGCTTGCAAAACTGATGATAGAAAACATTTTCATTGTAAAAAGTTTAGAGAAGATATTTTTATAGCAAAAGGGCAAGAAATTGTTAATAATATTTGATTTCTAAAATATCAAATGCTGTTGGAAAAATACAAAATCTTCATGTCAAAAATTTAAACATTGTGAATTAAAGACTAGTTACTGTTTGTTAAACTAAAATTAGAACTAACACCTAGAAGTGATTGGTGAGTTCAAATCATTTTTTGAAGAAAATTGCAACATGGCATCCAGAACGTCAAACATTCTTTCAAAAATCGCTCGGAAACACCCGAAAATTCCTAAAGTTTTTTCATAAATGCCTCTGTACTTATAATTACTGTTTGTAGAACTAAACACTGTTGGCAGAAGAAATTTCAATTGCAAATGAACCATACCCGCCAGATATACGAAAGCTTTGGGTTCGCAAGTACGAAATATCATAAAGGGTAAAATAAGAACTGCATTGTCTTTAATTATTGATAACCATCACAATCTCGAGTATAGGGAACTCAATGGACTTTTCTACTGCAAAAATAAATGCATTTATTACTCTTCTATATGCACGTGGCGCCTGTCAGACAAACAATTTTCGTAACTATGGACAATAGATGGGGTTCCGCTTCTTATTCTAAAAACTATGAGCATGAGTTCTTTTCGTAAAATTATGCGGTTTTTCAGATTTCATAAAAAAGTCAGCGAAGACAGCATTTGCAAACAGATAAATCTGTTTTAATCTTTTAAATTCCATGAGAACAGCCAAAATTGTTACAAACCAAATCGAGGTGTAAGTTTACACAATATATGCTGAACAAACCAGATAAGTTTGACATCAAAATTTAGCTAGCATCTAATGTCAGCATCAATTATCTCATAAATGAAATTCCATATTTAGGATTATAAAGATAAAAACATACCGTATTTTTCCGAAAATAAGACATCCTCCGAAAATAAACCCTATCGTGATTTTCGGAACTTTTTGTAAAATAAGACATCCTCCGAAAATAAGCCCTAGTTAAAATAATGTGACAAAAAGAATTCGTTAATCTTTAAGAAACCAATGGTACATTTTTTCTTTTAAAACACACGATATATTGAATGTGCTTTAAAGTACAAAATAAGGGATTTCCCGGAGCGGTATACAAATAAAAACCCTGACAGAGTAAATGTAAATCTTTTAGCATTTTGTAAAGAGAAGATGCTGAATCTCCGTATGGTTCATAAATGGCGTGCAGTCTACGATTACCTGTGTCAACTGGTGGACCAAGGAAATGAAAAAAAAAAAACGCAGAGTTGGATCAGGTCGGCAGCCGTTATTTTCTGAGTTGGAAGATTGCATCTGAGAATGGATTGCAGGCAGGAGAGCAATGGCTTTGATTGTGCGGAAGGCTGATATTCAAAGATTTGCCCTTGAAACAGCAATTGAATTTGATATATCCACAGAAGAATTTAAAGCATCGTCACACTGGTTGGACAACTTCCTTAAACGATATGAACTGTCTCTAAAGAGATCAACAACATTGTTTAAGCTGGAAGACAATGAAGTTGTTAACCGTGCACTTGTGTTAATAAATAACATATTTATTATGTGATCTAAAGATTATCACTAAAGGTAAAACAGACCAGATTCAACGTGTTTCAGGAATTTATGTCATTGAAAAAGTCTGGTGTACTCAAGCAATTATTAGAAAGTGGGTTAATTTTATGCTACCACCACTGTTGAGAGGTCAGAATAGAGGTTTACTAGTTTAAGATTCAGCCAGTACTCACCACGCTAAAGATACGAAAAATTTTCCTGCTGACAGGAAGATTGATCAAACAATGATTCCGGAAGGAATGAGTGGTTACCTCCAGACACTTTACATTATGAAATCAATGTTTAGGCGTCTAAAAAGACGTACAGCTAAATTCTAATGTTTCTAGGTCTATTGTTAATACTAACGACAGGTTGTAAGTCTAGTAGTATCTAACTAGTAGTAGTATCTAGTCCACTGAGTCACCACAAGTACGCTTATCAGGCGGGAAAGTCTGCAGAATTGGCTCTATATAACTTAGTTAGTAGAGTATCCAGGACACTCCAGGATAAAGAAGTCTTGGTTTGTGCATTTATGAATATAGAAAGTGCATTTAACAATGCAACACCACAATTTCTTGAAAGAGCTACTCTTGAATGGGGAGTGGAAACAACTAAAGCGGGATAGAGCCGCAATATACTTGATAGTAGAATTGTTTCCAGTTTACTACACGGTGATATGATACGCTTCAGGCTGGTTGATGACCTGATTGCGATAGTCGAAGCTTTTGGTGCAGACATACAAGTGTATACTGATGACATTGGCGTTATAGTCAAAGGAACTTTTTTGTCGAGGATATTCAAAGTCCTTCTGGCGACCCTAGATACCATTTGTGATTGGTGAAAGGGAAAGAATTTCTCGATAAAACCGCAGCAGAAAATTATTGTACCATTTACCAGGAAACGAAAATTCATTTTTTAAAGAATGCCAAACATCTAGAAGTAACATTAGATAAAATCCTATCTTGAAATGAACATTTGCGGGGAGTTCTACACATACCTAGACTATCCTTATGGATTTGTCGTAGTCTTTGTGGTAAAAATAGGGGTCTTACCCCTGAAAGGGTGTATTGGCTCTATGTGGTGATTGTGGTAAGACCTATGATCACATATGATAAACCTAACTCCTTTGCATGTGCATTTAGAGACAGTGGCCAGAACTACTATTTACAGATTTAAGTAATACGCTTAAATCTGTTTCGACATATCTTATCAATGGGTTGTGGAAGATACAATAAATACCAAATTAAATTGCTTGAACGGTAGTCCTGGATTGAGAATAAAGATTCTTTGGTTCAAGCAGATATTTGCATGTTGAAAAATGGACCAAGAATGCCAGAAGGAGTCGGGGCATGAGTATACTGCCAGACACTTCAGATCAAGCAAGCTTACAGCCTTGGGTACTTATTGTACGGTTTTTTAGGCAGAAACACTTAGTATTGCCGTGGGAGCTAAAATTCATCTAGAGAGAGAGAGAGGGGTGAGGAACCCAATAAAATTCTTTTTAGACAGTCGAGCAGCAATCCAGGTGATACAAGCCGTGAAAACTGTCTGCGTTGGTTAACGTCTGTAAGAGAACTTTAAACACATTCAGTGATGATAACAAAATTTCTCTGATCTGAGTTCCAGGTTACTCTGGAGTTGCTAGTAATGAAGTGACAGATGAGCTAGCACGAGAGAGTGGCACAAATGCATTTGTGGGACCAGAGCCAGTAATTGGTGTATCATTTGCGATGGTCAAGCACAAGATTATACGCCGAAGAAAGATTTCGCCTATTATGGACCAGTTTAGTCTCATTCCAGTGCTCCTGGAATGAGATCATCGAAGTTATTTATTGACATCGTCATCGTCAAACCCGGGAATACCACAGGACATGTTCTTATCAGTATTACAGTTCTAATGGGTGTCTTTACTGCGCACTGTCGATTAAAGATACACCTCAACCTCTTGGGCCTAGCCAATGAGGTTTTATGCCACTGCCCTGCTGTCAATCGCATCAGATTTTCAATTTTTGGGTTGCAGTTTGTCTACCCTACGGATCTGACAATGGTTCACCTAGCAAAATATTAATGTTCATTAAGAACATTCGTCTGCACTGTGAAATTTGAAAACGTTATTTATCTGGGTACAATAAATCCTTGGGTTTGTGAGTTGGATCCTTGGGTTGTGGTGCAAGGTTAGTTGGTCCCCTCACCCAATATATAAATGTATGTAATGTATGTCTAGTATTAATTATAATTTTAGTATACTGCCAGACACTTCAGATCAAGCAAGCTTACAGCCTTGGGTACTTATTGTACGGTTTTTTAGGCAGAAATACTTAGTATTGCCGTGGGAGCTAAAATTCATCTAGAAAGAGAGAGGGGTGAGGAACCCAATAAAATTCTTTTTAGACAGTCGAGCAGCAATCCAGGTGATACAAGCAATGAAAACTGTCTGCGTTGGTTAACGTCTGTAAGAGAACTTTAAACACACTCAGTGATGATAACAAAGTTTCTCTGATCTGAGTCCCAGGTTACTCTGGAGTTGCTAGTAATGAAGCGACAGATGAGTTAGCACGAGAGAGTGGCACAAATGCATTTGTGGGACCAGAGCCAGTAATTGGTGTATCATTTGCGATGGTCAAGCACAAGATTGTACGCCGAAGAAAGATTTCGCCTACTATGGACCAGTTTAGTCTCATTTTAGTGCTCCTGGAATGAGATAATCGAAGTTATTTATTGACATCGACATCGTCAAACCCGGGAATACCACAGGACATGTTCTTAGCAGTATTACAGTTCTAATGGGTGTCTTTACTGCGCACTGTCGATTAAAGATACACCTCAACCTCTTGGGCCTAGCCAATGAGGTTTTATGCCACTGCCCTGCTGTCAATCGTATCAGATTTTCAATTTTTGGGTTACAGTTTGTTTACCCTACGGATCTGACAAATGTTTCACCTAGCAAAATATTAATGTTCATTAAGAACATTCGACTGCACGGTGAAATTTGAAAACGTTATTTATCTGGGTACAATAGATCCTTGGGTTTGAGAGTTGGATCCTTGGGTTGTGGTGCAAGGTTAGTTGGTCCCCTCACCCAATATATAAACGTATGTAATGTATGTCTAGTATTAATTATAATTTTAGTATACTTCCAGACACTTCAGATCAAGCAAGCTTACAGCCTTGGGTACTTATTGTACGGTTTTTTAGGCAGAAATACTTAGTATTGCCGTGGGAGCTAAAATTCATCTAGAAAGAGAGAGGGGTGAGGAACCCAATAACATTCTTTTTAGACAGTCGAGCAGCAATCCAGGTGATACAAGCCGTGAAAACTGTCTGCGTTGGTTAACGTCTGTAAGAGAACTTTAAACACACTCAGTGATGATAACAAAGTTTCTCTGATCTGAGTCTCAGGTTACTCTGGAGTTGCTAGTAATGAAGCGACAGATGAGCTAGCACGAGAGAGTGGCACAAATGCATTTGTGGGACCAGAGCCAGTAATTGGTGTATCATTTGCGATGGTCAAGCACAAGATTGTACGCCGAAGAAAGATTTCTCCTACTATGGACCAGTTTAGTCTCATTTCAGTGCTCCCGGAATGAGATCATCGAAGTTATTTATTGACATCGGCATCGTCAAACCCGGGAATACCACAGGATATGTTCTTATCAGTATTACAGTTCTAATGGGTGTCTTTACTGCGCACTGTCGATTAAAGATACACCTCAACCTCTTGGGCCTAGCCAACGAGATTTTATGCCACTGCCCTGCTGTCAGTCGCATCAGATTTTCAATTTTTGGGTTGCAGTTTGTCTACCCTACGGATCTGACAAATGTTTCACCTAGCAAAATATTAATGTTCATTAAGAACATTCGACTGCACGGTGAAATTTTAAAACGTTATTTATCTGGGTACAATAGATACTTGAGTTTGAGAGTTGGATCCTTGGGTTGTGGTGCAAGGTTGGTTGGTCCCCTCACCCAATATATAAATGTATGTAATGTAGGTCTAGTATTAATTATAATTTTAGTTTCAGAAGTATTTACAACAATCAAGCTCTGAATGGTAATTAAAATTAGAACTAACACTAGACCTAGTATATTGACATAAGTAATACAACAATTTAAGACTGAATAACAACTAAGAATAGAGCCAAGAGTAACGCTAGAGATAATACTAAACCTAAAACGAAAAACATTTAGGTTTAGTTGTACCTCTCTTAAGACAGAACTCAACAGTACCTAGTTTCAGAACAAACTAGTAGTTTCAGGGTTAGTATCAATACTAAAGCTAAGTTGTAGGTCTAGTATTAATTATACTTGTAGTTCCAGAATTATTTACAACAATCAAGCATTGAATGGCAATTGAAACTTAAATTAGACATAAATTAGAACAAGACATAAAATTATGTTAATTTAAAAATAAAATATTTTTTAACGTTTCAAGGAAAGCTGAAATAAATCATTTATTTCAGCTTTAACCTAAAATAATATCAATTAATCAAAAAAAAATGTTTTACTAGAAGATATTTAAGATAAGAAATTAATTAAATTTAAAACATCAACTCACACATATTACTTTTAAACTAACATGATTTATTTTTCAACCTTGAAATGACCTTTTAATCAAAGAATGTTTTAAAAATCCCTTTCACATCGTAATCTAAAACCGTATTTTTTTACATTTTACCTCAATTATATTTTCGTTTTCTTCAGATACCATCATACACGTCGTGTAAGACGATTTAATCATGTTAATAAAGAGATCGTTAGCGAGAACATCGAGTTTTTTAACCTCTTCCCCTTGCACATTCGTTTTTTCTGCCGTTCCAAATCTAATAAATCAAAAAAGATCTCAAAACTTATCTTTTATTGAATTATTTTGTCGTTTCTTACAATTGAGTTATTCCAGCTTTTCTCACCGCGAAACTAACTACTTTTACCGCGGTTTGAATTGATGTTAAAAGCTGTGTTAAATCTCCTGTGGCGTTTTTGGCCAATTTTTGTTGAGCCAGAACGTGTCTGGTCAACGTCATCGTATCGGAAGAAATTGCAGGAATTTTCGACATATTTTAATAAAAACTTGATGTACACTGGGTTATTTGGTTGCGAAGTGGATGAAATACACAAAACGACTGCGGTTAATGTGAGAATGTTAAGGTTAAATCACGACGTAATCTAGTTTGGCAAGGTTTTCTATTGGGTGAGGATTTTTTGGTACGTCATCGTAAATACGATATGAAACAATATGGTCTTATCAAAGTAAAACGAATCCGGTTAAATAATGTTTTTTAAAAGGTTTTATATAACTTTATGTAATCAGAGAAGACGATGAGGTTATGTTAACCACACTTATTTATTTTTTCTTTTTTGATTCGATTAAAATTTCCTGTTTTTATTATTTAAAATTTATTATAAAACATATTTTTGTTTATTTATGTTTAATAAATTAATTGTATAAAGTGTATTGTCCTGCCATTTATGAGTTAACTATAACTTTTAATGCAGATTTCTGTAATGATATGTATATAGTAAACAAAATAAATTTAATTATCAAGCAGTAACAATATAACCAATAAGAATTTCATGATTCGGAAGTGGCAATTAAAAATGGTTCGAAAGTTTTCATACTAAATCATCGAATTTCGTGCAAGATAATAATCAGAAACATTGATCCAACTTTCACCGAAGAGGAACTACTCACCCATCTTAGAATGGAGGATGACCAAAAAGTTGTACATGTAAAAAGAATCACAAGACGAGTTGTAGATGAGGAAAAATCGAAATTTATCAACACATGGTCAATTATTGTGACGTTTAGAGGCGTCACAATCCCTAGATTAAAGAAGTCTTTTCTGGGCCATAAGAACTCCGGAGCCATATATACCCCCGGTGACCCAATGTTTTAATTGTTTGAGATTTGGCCATGCAAAAGTACAATGCAAATCACGCCCAAGATGTCCAGCCTGCGCAGAGGAGCACACATTCGAAACATATAAAAAGGCACGCGAACCCTGCTATCTTTTTTGCGGAGAAAATCACTTGAGTAATGAAAGGGGTACTCCCGCATCAAAGAGAAAATGTTACGAGAAGAAGAAATTATGACGAGGTATAACTGCTCTCCTTAGGAGGCTGCACAAAAAGTGGCGCTTGGTACAACGAATAATTCAGCGCCATTCTCTCGCATTGTACTGGACAATAAAATATACCCGTCACTACCTCGAGGACTCTCCCAAACGTCTAAATATGAAAAGTAGAAGGTGGTAAAAACACACTCGTTTAAAAAAACAATTGAAACAAAGAAACCTGAAAAAATCGCTGAGAAAGACGAAAAGTCGACACACCAAGAGATTTGTTATACGACACAAACTGAGACAGCTTATTACTACAGCTGCTTATTACTACAGCTTACTACTTTCCTCCGGTATGGCCGAAGAGCTGGTCATACCGGAGGAAAGTAGAATGGAAACATCAGAAACTAGATTGAACATAGAAGGCAGTGCAAGTGAGAAGCAAATCGAATCACCAATAAAAAAGGATTTAAACACCAATACCAAAATCACTTGAGTAATGAAAGGGGTACTCCCGCATCGAAGAGAAAATGTTTGGAATACATCCGCCAGAAAAAAATTAAAGAAATTATGACGAGGTATAACTGCTTTCCTTAGGAGGCTGCACAAAAAGTGGCGCTTGGTACAACGAATAATTCAGCGCCATTCTCTCGCATTGTACTGGACAATAAAACCTACCCGTCACTACCTCGAGGACTCTCCCAAACGTCTAAATATGAAAAGTAGAAGGAGGTAAAAACACACTCGTTTAAAAAAACAATTGAAACAAAGAAACCTGAAAAAATCGCTGAAAAAGACGAAAAGTCGACACACCAAGAGAGTTGTTATACGACACAAACTGCGACAGCAGGAGCTCTTCGGTCATACCGGAGGAAAGTAGAATGGAAACATCAGAAACTAGATTGAACATAGAAGGCAGTGCAAGTGAGAAGCAAATCGAATCACCAATAAAAAAGGATTTAAACACCAATACCAAAATCACTTGAGTAATGAAAGGGGTACTCCCGCATCAAAGAGAAAATGTTTGGAATACATCCGCCAGAAAAAAATTAAAGAAATTATGACGAGGTATAACTACTCTCCTTAGGAGGCTGCACAAAAAGTGGCGCTTGGTACAACGAATGATTCAGCGCCATTCTCTCGCATTGTACTGGACAATAAAACATACCCGTCACTACCTCGAGGACTCTCCCAAACGTCTAAATATGAAAAGTAGAAGGAGGTAAAAACACACTCGTTTAAAAAAACAATTGAAACAAAGAAACCTGAAAAAATCGCTGAAAAAGACGAAAAGTCGACACACCAAGAGATTTGTTATACGACACAAACTGCGACAGCAGGAGCTCTTCGGTCATACCGGAGGAAAGTAGAATGGAAACATCAGAAACTAGATTGAACATAGAAGGCAGTGCAAGTGAGAAGCAAATCGAATCACCAATAAAAAAGGATTTAAACACCAATACCAAAATCACTTGAGTAATGAAAGGGGTACTCCCGCATCAAAGAGAAAATGTTTGGAATATATCCGCCAAAAAAAAATTAAAGAAATTATGACGAGGTATAACTGCTCTCCTTAGGAGGCTGCACAAAAAGTGGCGCTTGGTACAACGAATGATTCAGCGCCATTCTCTCGCATTGTACTGGACAATAAAACATACCCGTCACTACCTCGAGGACTCTCCCAAACGTCTAAATATGAAAAGTAGAAGGAGGTAAAAACACACTCGTTTAAAAAAACAATTGAAACAAAGAAACCTGAAAAAATCGCTGAAAAAGACGAAAAGTCGACACACCAAGAGATTTGTTATACGACACAAACTGCGACAGCAGGAGCTCTTCGGTCATACCGGAGGAAAGTAGAATGGAAACATCAGAAACTAGATTGAACATAGAAGGCAGTGCAAGTGAGAAGCAAATCGAATCACCAATAAAAAAGGATTTAAACACCAATACCAAAATCACTTGAGTAATGAAAGGGGTACTCCCGCATCAAAGAGAAAATGTTTGGAATATATCCGCCAAAAAAAAATTAAAGAAATTATGACGAGGTATAACTGCTCTCCTTAGGAGGCTGCACAAAAAGTGGCGCTTGGTACAACGAATAATTCAGCGCCATTCTCTCGCATTGTACTGGACAATATCACATACCCGTCACTACTTCGAGGACTCTCCCAAACGTCTACATATGAAAAGTAGAAGGAGGTAAAAACACACTCGTTTAAAAAAACAATTGAAACAAAGAAACCTGAAAAAACTTTGAACCGTTCAAACATAATAAAAAACATAATAAAACGTTTGGGAAGAAGTGGTATAAAACGTGAACGGGAACTCCGTTGTTGTACGAACCTGTCACCAAGTTACAATAAATTTGTAAAGCGTTTGTTTTGTTTATGTTTACTACGTAATCCGAATACCGTTCCGTATGTTTAGGCACTATTCCAGGCTTAAAGCCCAGTAGATTTCCTATTGAGTTATCGCACGCAAAATTAATTCTTCTAGTACTTTTTATACGAACGTGTTGAGTATTATTATTTCCCGTAATGTCTATAAAGACTCCTTTAGCGTGTCTCCTCAGTAACTGTTGATTCACAACTCCGGCAATATCATCAATATGGTACGTTCCAACCGGTATTTCTATATTGTTTTTAAAATTACCTGTCTTATCTTCGTATTGTAAAATATTGTTACTTTTATCTACGTTTGCCAAACTATTGAACGTTTCGAAATTTAAGAGAGCCAACTCGTACCTTCCTGATTCATTCAAATATATTGGAGGGTTAAAATTGCAAGATAACTCCGAAGATTTTCCAGACAATGTAAATGTGTAACTTGTATGTCCTGCTTCTTGCTCCATTATGTTTCTAACTGAATATGTTTTTTACCTACTACATGTTTTATTCATTAGGAATTTCAAACATAATTCACCACAATTTTTCTCTGAACCTCTTTGATATTGACGATAGTTATATTTTATCACATTACCCCTACCATCTGATAACAAATACCGTTCAACTTCTAATGGTGGTCTTAAATCACCGTAACTATCAAAATACTGTATGTCTTTACCATCCTTCTTATATGCAATCCAGGGTATACCTCGCCCATTCGAATTGTCAAGATTAACTATACCTCTTTCTACTTTTTTCACGTGCTTCGGAAGATCGTCTTTCATAAAAACACCGCGAAAATTTGGAATTTTCAGTATTTTTACGAACCTCTCCAATTCTTCGTTATTTAACGCATGACGAGGTATCTGAATTAGTTTTTTGAATTATTTGTAATACCACAACCTTTCTTATACGGTTCAATATAGAATCCTCTCCCTGCAACGCTAGCCTCTTTTCTATCGACGTATAAACCACATCCTTTCTTATATGGCTTTATATAAAACCCGCTGCCTACAGGTTTAGCTTCCAACGCCCTGTTGTGTCTCTGATCTTCTTCCAAACGTTCCTTAGCCAACTTTGCGTCAGTGACAGTTTTCGCAATGGCAGCCGCCCCGCCACCGAGACTACCTAGAGCTCCCAAAGCGGCAAATAAAGGTACTAATGGTAGAAAACCTCCCTTTTTCGGGATTCGAATTATCCTGCCCCTAGGCTCAGCAATTTTTCGTCGTTTACTTTTTAATGTTCCGTATGCAGCTTTCACATTCGCTAATAGATTTTTAGTACCGGTTTTCGCAACTGCATTACGAGCAACCTTGAGCGCTTCTGAAAAAGATAAAGCTCCTCCACGCTTTGAACGCTTCAATTTTCGATCTTTCTTCCTCACCGATCTTTTTCCAACACCCATGCCTATTGCTACTTTGGCTTTCATTAATGCTGCTACTGCAGATGATGCCGCCTTTTCACCAAAACTAGAGTCCTTACTGAATATTCGTTCCTTCGCCGCTTTATATAATTCCTTATCTGCACCGTGTCTGAATTTTAAATCAGAACTGTGTGTATACGCGATGTCGTGTTTTTTACACGCTTCGTCCAATGGGTTCACACCGTGATCTCCTCTATTTAATCTTTTTTCCAATTTCGTACCCGGCCCACAGAAATTATATCCAGGCAAGTGTAGTTCTATCGGAAGTTTATCAATCAATTTATTGAAAAAACCGTGACCAATTCGTTTACCCCTCAAACGCCTACTGCGACGCTTCGATAGTGTCGATGTCATTTTATATTTTTTTCACGCGCGGTCCTTCTTTCTCTACACAATTATAAACAGCAAATGAATCACCGCTTTACTATCATATGCTTTATATTCTTTATTAAGGAGCATATTATACATATAGCTACTAATTTATAATACTGAAACGCTCTCGATACATTTTCAATCTATGTTCTACACTTAAATATTTTGCTAACAACTCATTTACGATTCTTATTCTACCCTTAAATCTAATTTCATCCAACATTCTTTCTTCCCAATCACCTTTCCTCGCTTTTCGGTAAGCGAACGACCATTGACACATTCTATACACTTGATTTTTAGATTCGCAAATTGTTACTTGTTTAACCATATTAAATTCACTTATTCTACAAAAACTTTTAACTTATAGCTTTCTAATATTAATACATATTTATAATGAAATATTTTTAACACATTCTCAATCAAGTATACAAGTCTATATCCAACAATATCTTGTCCATACCATACACTAGCAACTCTTGAGCTATGCACGACTGCTCACTTGGTCCAGTATTACAAGCTGCCCATACATTCGATTTTATGTCACCTTGCATTCCACTCACAACCTCAATCATATTATCATAATACGTATGGTATTCAAGACTTTTCAATGCGTCTAGCCTCACCGAAACTAATTCGGTTAATTTCCACAATTCATGCAACGAGTCATAAGCTAGGTAAAATACTTCTGAACCCCTATCCATTTTGAATACTTTTCTCGTATTCTCTATCCACATACTGCTGCAAGACACTCCACTTATAAGGAACTTCTTCCATTCAGGTTCAGATAAACTCAAGCATTGTCCTTTTCCCATTAACCGTATCACGGGTTCAAAATGCTGATTCGCACACAGTCCAATAGATATCCATTTGGTTCTACTTTTGTTTAAATAATAGGTGCTTTCCGAGAACAGCGGCCCTTGGTTACCTTTCTGGTTTATCGTAGATTCATTGGATACAGTACTACTTATTACAGATGGCTGACCAATATTTTCGATAATCTGTTGACTGCTGGGATACACAAACTCTCCCAATTCTGTTGCCAATACATTGGTTGTTTCCGATACTACATTTTGCTTTGCATTTCCAGACGATATATTTGGCAATGATGAGCAACCTTCATTTTTTGTGGTCACAAGTGACTTCTTGTTTTCTCCCCTCCCCAACACATTTGGCGCAGGACTCTTGTTTGAGCATTTGGAGTTCGGTTTGAATGCCACTATATTTAAAAATCTTTTACGTTAATACATTATCTACTTAATATTCAATTTTAATTACTTACTTGTATATTAATTACACTAAACGTGCACTCATTGTGAATCTCATCACTGTATGAATCACTATCGCCAGGCATTTTGTATTTATAGCTGAAGTAATAGAGTGGGGGGAATCTTTTTCACACAAGAATTGTGGGAACACATTTTCATTGATATTAATTAATATTACAACATTATTTACATTCTATCAGAAGACGTCGATGGGTGACCATATCGAACACGTTGGCATATAGAACGTTATCATAATTTATTCTCTGGTTTCTTACTTGGAGGAATCACTTGGGAGGAGGTTGGACATTAATTGAAAGCTCATTAATTGGAAACTCCTCCAATATTGCAACCTTTAAGAGGAGTAGGTTTATACCAGTTAACCGAATCTGGAACCTTCTTCTCCTCCTCCTCCTCCTCCAACAATTAGCCGATTCTAGAACCTCCTCCTCGGACGCAGGTTCGAGGAGGAGGTTCTAGAATCGGCTAATCTATACTACTATCGCTGAAAAAAGACGAAAAGTCGACACACCAAGAGATTTGTTATACGACACAAACTGCGACAGCTTATTACTACAGCTGCTTATTACTGCAGCTTACTACTTTCCTCTGGTATGACCGAAGAGCTGGTCATACCGGAGGAAAGTAGAATGGAAACATCAGAAACTAGATTGAACATAGAAGGCAGTGCAAGTGAGAAGCAAATCGTATCACCAATAAAAAAGGATTTAAACACCAATACCACCGACTCGGACCAGGCAGGACCGAGTCAAATAATAGAAAATAGACGACGAAAATATTTATCAACAGAACACTCATATGCTGACCTGAATATATTTGATTTTTTACCTGACGGCCAATAACGATTATTTAAAAATAATGACATGGAACGCTAGAAGCTTGTGAAAAAACAAGGTCAGTCTATACGGGTTTTTGAAAGATAATCCACAAGATATGATGGTATGCCGGATGGTATACACTGGGAAGTGACCATTTCCCGGTATTTATTGAAATGATAACCCCCGATCCGAGAAATCGTACAGCCGGAAGAACACATGTAAGGTACAATAAATCTAAAATTCGGAACTGGTCAAAATTCACAGAAATGAAAAGGATCATTTGGGTGAAAATATTTCACATCAAAAATTTACCGAGAATATTCAGATGCCGCTTCGAAAGTTACTACAAGGTCAGAAGGGAAACCAAAAAATCCGTGTCCATGGTGGGATGCGGAGTACGAGAGAGTGGTAAGAATTAGAAAATTTGTAGTTAGGATTAAAAAAGCGTTCACATTTCAGAGATTTCTGCAACTCCTTAAATCGACTTACTCCAATGGGACACATCTGGAGAACTGTTAAGGTTTATAACAGAGCTGTTTTCCACCAGGACTCTGGACCACCTACGGACAATGGTGGGCATGAAACGTTTCTTGATACATTATGTCCAGCGTGTGTGCCATCGTTGGAAGAACTTAATTTCGAAAAACGAACTGTAATTGAAGCGGTGGATACTGGATGCGCGGGCCCATTTACTGTAATGGAAATAAATAAATATAAAATCGGTAAAATCGGGACCGTTGACATCTCCTATTCGATGCTGAAAAACCTTCCACATGAGTACAAAACGGACCTACTGAATATTTACAACAAACTGTGGAACGACAATGAGATCCCATCCGAATGGAGAGAAGTACTCGTGGTGCCAATACCAAAACCTGGATAAAATCCGAACGAAGCATCTGCCTATCGACTGATCTCTCTGCTCTCATGTGTAAGAAAAATTTTCGAGCGCATCTTGGCGGAGAGATTTGACTTTTTGGATTTAGGAAGGGCAGAGGAGTGCACCATGCGGTTTCGACTCTTGTAGCGGAGGTTCAAACAGCTTTTAAACTGAGAAAATCATTACTGGCGGTTTTTATAGATATCAAATCGGCTTACGATAACGTTCATATCCCGACGCTGGTAAGAATTGTGGAGGAACCGGGTGCTCCGTCGAACTTTTCATTGATTATCGACACACTGATGTCCAAAAAAACAATAAAATTAAAAACGGATCCCAACAATATCGGCCAAAGAACAAGTTACAGAAGATTGCCACAAGGTCCCGTTCTGTTTAACGTATATATGGCATCTTTAAATGAACAAATAAATAAATTTAATGTACGCGCTATTGTTTATGTGGATGATCTTGTAATTTATTCAATTTTAGATGATATTGAGGACGCGGTACGATCGATGAACGCTGCACTGGAAGCATTGCGAGGTTTTTTGGAATATCGACAACTCGAGATTTCGATCTCTAAAACGAAAGCTATGCTTTTCACGAGAAATAATAATATACTGTAATACGATCAACAAGTTATAGGATATACAGAAAACTTTAAATACCTGGGATTCCTTCTTAACACAAAACATAGCTGGAAATTACATGCAAACGAAACAGCAAAGACAGGTATGGGTGGTATCAACCTTATGAGATCCTTTGCATCGACTAAATGGGGTGGAGATCCAGCCATCTTGAATACTTTATATAAAGCCATCATTCGCTCCAGATTGGAATATGGGTTATGGATTACCATGCCTCTACGAAAGGTGACAATGTTTTCGTTGCAAAAAATTGCCTATCAAGCCTACCGGGTGACACTGGGAGCTCTGGGATCTTCGCCTACAAACGCATTGACAATCGAAACTGGAGAGACATCGCTGGAAAATAGAGCCAAAATATTGAGAACGAGATTTGCAGTAAGAAGTTTGTCCTTGACCAGTAGCGTATGGAACCAAAAAATTAATAATTTGCACTCTGCCTATGAAAATGTACTGGGATCGAGGACTCCTCTTGTTGTTGAGATATATTAATACCATATATCCCATTTATTTATAAGGAACGAGATCTTGGTGTGCATGCCTTGAAATATGAGATCAGATAGTGGTATCCGACGGTTGGGAGAATCCCTGGAGAATCCAGTTTTAGATCGCGGACCAAAGTCCAGGGACTTTGGTTCAACGGGAGGTAGAAGCATATATTGAAGAAACATGGACGGAAGCGCACCAATTTTACACGGACGGATCCCATCTGAAAGAACCAAATGAGAGCGTTGCATGTGGTATTTTCTCTCCTACAATGCCGCTAGAGGACCATATTCGTCTACCGAGCCTTCTGTCCATTTTTGGGGCGGAAGCATTTGCGGTCTCGTGAGAGTCTGTTTGGGACAGGGTGTGTCAAGGGCAGTTATTTTAACCGATTCTAAGAGTACCATTGACGCTATAAAGGATTTTGATTTTAAGACTCAATCTCATCCGTACGTTATGGAAATTATCGATTTGCTGTATAGGGCCTACTCAAAGGACATCGAGATTCATTTGGCTTGGATTCCGGGTCACATGGGAGTAAAGGGAAATGAGAGGGCTGATCAGCTGGCCGGTGAAGGTCACAGGGGAGAAATGGTCGACATTTAGATACCTGGGGAAGACGTATTTCGAAAGGTATTAAAAAACATTAAGGCGGAATGGGAGAACGAATGGAGAATATCTTCAAGATAGAAAGGTATTAAGGAAGTAAAAAGTTAAAGGAAGTTAAAGGAAGGTTAAAGGTTTAAAAAAGGTTAAAGGAAGTAAAATTCGTAATAAACGTTCGTCAATAACGGGAACATCGGAAATAAACCTATCGTTGAGAGCAGCTGAAAAGAGAGCGTGGCTTTATGTTGGAAAGCTGAATAGTGACACGACGAGGGAAGACTTGGAAAAATATTTAAAAACAAAAAAATCGAATTTACGTTTTATTATAGAGGAGATACCAAAAGGTAACAATAACAAAAGCACTACTAAGTCTTTCAAAATAGGCTTCGACTTTGCTGCTTTGGATGAAATTGAGACGGAGGATTTCTGGCCAAAAGGTGTTGTTGTTAAGACTTATCGGTTTTTTCGGAAATAAAAACCAGGAGAAAAAAGTTAAAATGACCATCCTAAATGTAAATGCTCAATCATTACTTAGGAAAATGGATGCGTTTGAAATCATTCTTGATGAGCATAGCGTGGACATTGCTTGCATAACCGAACACTGGCTGCGCCAAGAGGATTCTGCTCAATTAAATGGTTATGAATGGATGTCAATGTTTTGTCGGAAAAGTAAGATACATGGAGGCGTTGGCGTTCTGGTAAAAAATGGAATCGGGGCTAAGGAATTGCCGGCGTTTAAATGTTTAAGTGTGGAACTACACGTGGAAATTGTCGCTGTTGAGTTGGTCAAAAGTCATATTGTTGTAATGACAGTGTATAGGTCCCCTGACGGTAGTCTTCAAATTTTCTATGATCGACTTAGCGAAGCACTGCATATGTTGGAAAATGACTATAAAAATCATAAAATTGTTCTGGCTGGAGATTTTAATATTAACTTTATGGTGGAAAACAAGTCAAGGAATGAACTGATAGATCTGATGGAGGGCTTTGGGCTATCGTACAATTTTGTATCGCCTTCCAGGGTCACGGAAAAATCTGCAACTTGCATTGACAATATCTTCAGTAATGTATGTTCTTCAATACTGGCCGCCACAACCACGGAACTACATATCTCCGACCACCGGGGCCAGTTATTGCGGATCATGGGTGATAGGGGCACTCCTCCTGGGCAATACAAAAGCATAAAAATCAGAGCGCGAAGCGAGCGAATCTTAAATGGTTTCAAAGAAGAGTTTGCGGGGTTTCGATGGAGTCTGCTTTCTCAGAAGACCTCTGGTAATGACTGTTACAATCTATTTCATGAATGTTTTTTTTCCAACTATAACAAATTTTTCCCAGTACTTAATAAACGGGTTAAAACAAATGTAAGAAGCAGATGTAGATTATCGCAACCTGTATTAGAAAAAAAGGCTTTGTTGAATTCGCTGGGTATGATGGCTGCGAGTAAGAGAGATGCACAATCTTACGAAATTTATAATATCTGTAAGCGGGAATATTTACTACTGGTGAATAATGAAAAAAAGAAAAAGAATTCTAAAGCTATACAAAGAGCTGCCAACAAAAATAAGAAAATGTGGGAGATAATAAACACGGAAAAAGGTACTAATGAAAAGAAATCACAAGCTAATAATGATTTAGACGCTCCTGGTTTCAGTGAGCATTTTTCCACGGAAGTACAATCGCTGCTCAACATGATGACGATGTCTACGACTCATCCTGAGGATTACTTAAGAAAAGTCAACAAAAACAACCCCAATTCTTGCTTCTTTAGACCTACAGATGCTGAAGAGATCTTAAATATTATTAAAAATATGAAACAAAGCCATAGTCAAGACATATATGATTTTTCCGCGATAATGATCAAGGAAGTGGCTGAGGTAATTGCGCAGCCCCTGGCTATAATTTTCAATAAGTGTATGGACGATGGAGTGTTTCCGAGAAAACTCAAAATTGCCAAAATAACTCCGGTCTATAAGAAAGGGGACAAAAACAGTTACGGCAACTATCGCCCGATTGCACTCTTGCCGACCTTTTCTAAGGTATTTGAACAAATAATCAAGCGCCGTCTCTTAGACTATCTAGAGAAACATAACATTCTTGAGAAAGAGCAGCACGGCTATAGAACGGGAAAATCAACAACATCAGCCATTATCGAACTCATTAGTTACGTCACGCAAGCACACGATGAACATGATAGGGTCAGAATAATCTGCTGTGACCTTAGCCGAGCTTTTGATACTGTAGATCATGCCATCCTATTGTCAAAGCTTGATTATTATGGCATCAGGGGAAAAGCAAATAGATTATTAGAATCATATTTATCCGCACGATATCAGTGTGTCGGGTGGAACTCGAATCTTTCTGAGATGACAGAATGCAAATGCGGAGTTCCTCAGGGATCAATACTTGGCCCTCTTCTCTTCTATTTATAGTTTACATGAATGATCTCCCAAGAAATGTAGAAAGTGCTATGTCATGTCTCTATGCGGATGATACCACTTTTGTGATTCGAGGACGAGCTGCCGAGGATATTGAGAATGGTAGTAACGATACTCTCGTCTCTGCTGGTGACTGGTTATGTTCAAATAGGTTGATAATGAATAATGAAAAGACTCAAACACTAAACATCTTCCACAAACAAGATAAGAGTGGGGTAAAGCTTCTGGGTCTGCTGTTCGATTCCTCATTAAATTGGGGGCAACATATAAGTGCGTTATGTACTCGGTTGGCGGGTGTGGTGTTCTTGGTGCGCAGATTGACACACTGTGCTACGCTGGAAGTCGCCAAAGCGGCCTATTTCGCGTGCTTTCATGCCGTCGCAGGATATGGTATTGCAGTGTGGGGATCGGCCTCGACAATGCAGAGAATATTCTTACTTCAAAAGAGGTGTGTGCGTGCGCTTGATGGACTTGGTCAGATGGAAAGTTGTAAGCCGTCCTTCAGAAGGCATAACATTTTAACAATTCCGTGTTTGTATTTGTTGGCATGCTTAGTTTTTGTGCATAAAAATAAAGCTAACTATCACAAAAACTGTCATCTGCATGACTACGATACACGTAATAGATTACTCTTTAAAGTACCGTTCCATCGTCTTAAAACCACACAACAAGGTGTTGATTATCACGGCACAAAATTTTATAATAAATTACCAAATTGTATAAAATCTTTGAATCATGTTAAATTTTACAAAGAAATTAAGCAGGAGTTCATTAATCAATGTTTCTATTCAATTGATGAAATTTTAACTTGCAAAAATCTGTTTGACTCAGTAGTATAAGCGTTTCTACATTGTTCTGTGTTTGTGTTGGTCCATTTCCTTTCTTAACGAATTGTACTACCTTTGTAGACAAAATAAATTGAATTTGAATTTGAATTTGAATTTGAATTAATTATGGTAAGATCCAACCAACCACTCAAAAGGTTCCTTGGTTTAAGAAGATCCCCTATGTAAATAGACGTTTTTATACGTTGATTTCTAGATTAAGACTGGGCCATATCCTGACTCCGGCTTATCTGCACCGAATGAAATTGAAAAACGATCCACTTTGCAGTTGTGGAGAGGAAGGTGAGCTTGACCACATTTTTTTCGGATGCAACAAATTCGAGGGACCTAGAGATAAATTAATTAAAGGTCTTTTTGCACAAAATTGCCAACTTCCGACAAATTTACTGATTGTTCTTGCAACGAATTCTTTCGAAATATACTTACTCCTATACAAATACACAAAAGAAGCAGGTATTCAAATGTGATAAAGAAACTGTGATGTGTTTATGATCAAACAATACATCAAGTTGAAGTATACGTATTTGATTCAAAATAATATGCTTTAAAAAAAGGGAAAAAAAATTCCAACTGTGATGATTAGTTAGGTAGACAATTAAATAATCCTTTTAAATCACAAGTACCTGAACCGTATCATAAAATTTGATCCGAGGGCCTACCCTTTCCTTTCTTTCAAGTCGAGTCAGTAGGCCTCTGGCTCGCGGAAGAGTTTTAATATGTCTATGTGTTTGTCTTTCTGTTTTTTTTTATATCAAAAATCCCCGGGGCAGAGAATAATAGAAAATTGTGACTGGAGCATATGAACGTTCGAACTCCAATTCCCGACCAGTTAGACAACCAACCAACCATAACCAATAAGAAAATCATAGGGATTTGGACTAAATTGATTAATATGAACAATATCCTTAAATAAATAAATAAATAACAAAACTTGCCGTCCTTAGTTATCGGGTAATGGAGTCAACGATACAGGATTCGGGAAATTATAACCAAAATCTTTCCTCATTCTTCTTTCCTTCTTATTTCTTTTGAGAATATTTCTTCAAACACAACTTTAAAACTTTACTTTTATATTAGACGACACAAAATTGACGTCCGTTCTCCCTCACGTTCAAAATCACACTAAATTTTATACTTTTCTTTTGTTTTAAACTAAATCTTTTAAATCACGTCCCCTGATTGGTTAATCCATTAACTTGAAATTCGTGATTTAAATTTCCCGGTATTGCCAATTATGAAATGTCACTATTAATGTTGATTAAATATTATTTAAATTTTTATAATAACAATATTTATGTATGAAATATTGTAGTTTTAATCCTATTTTAATTTCATATGCTAATATTGGATCATTTTCTTTTAGCACTCAATAGCAATCATCAAAAAATTTTCAAATCTTGAGGTTATAGATTTTCAATTAATTCTTTATTAATTTTCTCAAAATTTTTCATTTTTGCCATACTAAGATGTTTCAATATTTCGTTTTGTAATCGTTTCCCCTGGATAAACGATAATAAAGGATTTTAATAAGAAATCAAGAAAGAATTAATTTTGAGGTTATGCATCTGTCAGATTCTTCAAAATTACTTTTTCTCGACTTTACGTTGATTAAATCGGATTATATGCAATAGAAAAAGGAAAAGGGCACTACTACATAATGGAATTTATTTGTAAATAACTTTTCTACTTCATTTCACTTCGAGTAGGAAGTTGCAATTGAGAGCACCTTCTGTTGGAGGTAAAACTATAAATCTCAATACAGAGGCTAAATATCTAGGAGTAATTCCAGATAGCACATTAAAATGGAAGTCTAACTTAGATAAAGTGAGGGAAAAGGCTAAAAAATTAAGTTCCTTGGAGATAATTGGATCTCAAACTTATCAATGAGAACATGCTCTTCACCCAAATTGATGCAGAATCACCTCAGAGGGCATCTAGAAACTCTCAAGGATTCTACTCTAAATTACTTGATTGAAATTAAGATTAATCTTATTCCAATTACTAACCTAATTCAACTACCTTGCCTGGTATGCTTGAAAGACTTCTTGCTATAAACTTCTAAACCGCTTTGAATCTTCCAAAGGGACAAAGAAGTGTATCCATAAACATTTTCATGGAAAGTCCTTAACCTTAAAGGCAATCCAGTCCTTTACGTGTGGCCAAGAATGTAAACTTTAACCAAAATCCCTCCATTGTTATGAACCAATAGAAATGTAAAGCTGGGTATCATCATATATGATTATGTTTCACATTAAGAAAGATCTTTGAAGTATATAACGAAAACAATGTGGGACCAAAAACTAAGCCCTGAGGAACTCCAAAGTTAACTACTCGAGAAGAAGGTGTTATACCCTCAATCTGCACACATTGTGATTTTTGTCCAAGATAACTGCTAAGCATAGCTACTGGTGAAGAATCAAGCCCTACAGAGTGAAGAATCTTAACAAAGACCGTATGATTAACAGTATCAAACGCCTTACTGTAGTCTAATAAAGTAAGAACGGTGATTTCACCCTTATCAGCAGAGATAAGGTCATTTGTTACCTTCAGCATTGCAGAGTAACAATCATAGCCTCGACGAAACTCAGATTGAATAAATGGCAGAGACCCAGTATCCGTAATAAATTTCGTCAATTGAACATTCCGTATTCTTTCAAGAACCTTTGATAACATGATTGTGAGTGAGACAAGACTCCTTGTTTCACTCACTCATCTTGTCTACTTTCTTGCGATGAAACCGGATCTTGAAAATATTTATTCGTTTTTGAGATATAAATCATTAAATTCAACGCGAACATTTACGGCTATCTCAAGTTAATTAAAAATCATCAAAAATCGAATTTTTGAGATATTTTAATGAAACATTCAAAATTTATGGAGGCAAGTGTCTATTTTGTCATGGTGAGAACCAAATTAGAAAATCTCTATTCGTTTTTGAGATAAAGATTATTTAAGTTAACCTAATTTTTTATCATTTTTTTAAATTAATGGTCTTATTTTAAAGAATCACGAAAAATTGAATTCTTAAGATATTTTAATGAATTATTCATGATTTATAGAGGAAAGTGTCTATTTTCTCGTGATGAAACCGGATCTTGAAAATATTTATTCGTTTTTGAGATATAAATCATTAAATTCAACGCGAACATTTACGGCTATCTCAAGTTAATTAAAAATCACCAAAAATCGAATTCTTGAGATATTTTAATGAAACATTCAAAATTTATAAAGGCAAGTGTCTATTTTGTCATGGTGAGAACCAAATTAGAAAATCTCTATTCGTTTTTGAGATAAAGATTATTTAAGTTAACCTAATTTTGTATCATTTTTTTAAATTAATTGTCTTATTTTAAAAAATCACGAAAAATCGAATTCTTAAGATATTTTAATGAATTATTCATGATTTATAGAGGAAAGTGTCTATTTTCTCGTGATGAAACCGGATCTTGAAAATATTTATTCGTTTTTGAGATATAAATCATTAAATTCAACGCGAACATTTACGGCTATCTCAAGTTAATTAAAAATCACCAAAAATCGAATTCTTGAGATATTTTAATGAAACATTCAAAATTTATAGAGGCAAGTGTCTATTTTGTCATGGTGAGAACCAAATTAGAAAATCTCTATTCGTTTTTGAGATGAAGGTTATTTAAGTTAACCTAATTTTTTATCATTTTTTGAAATTAATAATCTTGCTTTAAAAAACCACGAAAGATCGAATTCTTAAGATATCTTAATGAACTATTCATGATTTACAGAGGAAAGTGTCTAGTTTCTTGTGATGAAAGCGGATCTTGAAAATATTAATTCGTTTTTGAGATACAAATTATTTAAGTTAACCTAATTTTTTATCATTTTTTGAAATTAATCTTGTTTTAAAAAACCACGAAAGATCGAATTCTTAAGATATCTTAATGAACTATTCATGATTTATTGAGGAAAGTGTCTATTTTCTCGTGATGAAACCGGATCTTGAAAATATTTATTCGTTTTTGAGATATAAATCATTAAATTCAACGTGAACATTTACGGCTATCTCAAGTTAATTAAAAATCACCAAAAATCGAATTCTTGAGATATTTTAATGAAACATTCAAAATTTATCGAGGCAAGTGTCTATTTTGTTATGGTGAGAACCAAATTAGAAAATCTCTATTGGTTTTTGAGATAAAGATTATTTAAGATAACCTAACTTTTTATCATTTTTTT
Source organism: Onthophagus sagittarius (assembly GCA_036711965.1). NCBI lineage: Eukaryota > Metazoa > Arthropoda > Insecta > Coleoptera > Scarabaeidae > Onthophagus > Onthophagus sagittarius. The sequence goes on along the minus strand of JASERS010000010.1, from coordinate 13,701,354 downwards.
AAATTAATGGTCTTATTTTAAAAAATCACGAAAAATCGAATTCTTAAGATATTTTAATGAATTATTCATGATTTATAGAGGAAAGTGTCTATTTTCTCGTGATGAAACCGGATCTTGAAAATATTTATTCGTTTTTGAGATATAAATCATTAAATTCAACGTGAACATTTACGGCTATCTCAAGTTAATTAAAAATCACCAAAAGTCGAATTTTTTAAATATTTTAATGAAGCATTCAAAATTTATAGAGGCAAGTGTCTATTTTGTCATGGTGAGAACCAAATTAGAAAATCTCTATTCGTTTTTGAGATAAAGATTATTTAAGTTAACCTAATTTTTTATCATTTTTTTAAATTAATGGTCTTATTTTAAAAAATCACGAAGCATCGAATTCTTAAGATATTTTAATGAATTATTCATGATTTATAGAGGAAAGTGTCTATTTTCTCATGATGAAACCGGATCTTGAAAATATTTATTCGTTTTTGAGATATAAATCATTAAATTCAACGCGAACATTTACGGCTATCTCAAGTTAATTAAAAATCACCAAAAATCGAATTTTTGAGATATTTTAATAAAACATTCAAAATTTATAGAGGCAAGTGTCTATTTTGTCATGGTGAGAACCAAATTAGAAAATCTCTATTCGTTTTTGAGATAAAGATTATCTAAGTTAACCTAATTTTTTATCATTTTTTTAAATTAATGGTTTTATTTTAAAAAATCACGAAAAATCGAATTCTTAAGATATTTTAATGAATTATTCATGATTTATAGAGGAAAGTGTCTATTTTCTCATGATGAAACCGGATCTTGAAAATATTTATTCGTTTTTGAGATATAAATCATTAAGTTCAACGCGAACATTTACGGCTATCTCAAGTTAATTAAAAATCACCAAAAATCGAATTCTTGAGATATTTTAATGAAACATTCAAAATTTATAGAGGCAAGTGTCTATTTTGTCATGGTGAGAACCAAATTAGAAAATCTCTATTCGTTTTTGAGATAAAGATTATTTAAGTTAACCTAATTTTTTATGATTTTTTTAAAGTAATGGTCTTATTTTAAAAAATCACGAAAAATCGAATTCTTAAGATATTTTAATGAATTATTCATGATTTATAGAGGAAAGTGTCTATTTTCTCGTGATGAAACCGGATCTTGAAAATATTTATTCGTTTTTGCGATATAAATCATTAAATTCAATGCGAACATTTACGGCTATCTCAAGTTAATTAAAAATCACCAAAAGTCGAATTTTTGAGATATTTTAATGAAACATTCAAAATTTATAGAGGCAAGTGTCTATTTTGTCATGGTAAGAACCAAATTAGAAAATCTTTATTCGTTTTTGAGATAAAGATTATTTAAGTTAACCTAATTTTTTATCATTTTTTTAAATTAATGGTCTTATTTTAAAAAATCACGAAAAATCGAATTCTTAAGATATTTTAATGAATTACTCATGATTTATAGAGGAAAGTGTCCACTTTCTCGTGATGAAACCGGATCTTGAAAATATTTATTCGTTTTTGAGATATAAATCATTAAATTCAACGCGAACATTTACGGCTATCTCAAGTTAATTAAAAGTCACCAAAAATCGAATTCTTGAGATATTTTAATGATACAGTCAAAATTTATAGAGGCAAGTGTCTATTTTGCCATGATGAGAACCAAATTAGAAAATCTCTATTCGTTTTTGAGATAAAGATTATTTAAGTTAACCTAATTTTTTATAATTTTTTTAAATTAATGGTCTTATTTTAAAAAATCACGAAAAATCGAATTCTTAAGATATTTTAATGAATTATTCATGATTTATAGAGGAAAGTGTCTATTTTCTCATGATGAAAGCGGATCTTGAAAATATTTATTCGTTTTTGAGATATAAATCATTAAATTCAACGCGAACATTTACGGCTATCTCAAGTTAATTAAAAATCACCAAAAATCGAATTTTTGAGATATTTTAATAAAACATTCAAAATTTATAGAGGCAAGTGTCTATTTTGTCATGGTGAGAACCAAATTAGAAAATCTCTATTCGTTTTTGAGATAAAGATTATTTAAGTTAACCTAATTTTTTATCATTTTTTTAAATTAATGGTCTTATTTTAAAAAATCACGAAAAATCGAATTCTTAAGATATTTTAATGAATTATTCATGATTTATAGAGGAAATTGTCTATTTTCTCCTGATGAAACCGGATCTTGAAAATATTTATTCGTTTTTGAGATATAAATCATTAAACTCAACGTGAACATTTACGGCTATCTCAAGTTACTTAAAAATCACCAAAAATCGAATTCTTGAGATATTTTAATGAAACATTCAAAATTTATAGAGGCAAGTGTCTATTTTGTCATGGTGAGAACCAAATTAGAAAATCTCTATTCGTTTTTGAGATGAAGGTTATTTAAGTTAACCTAATTTTTTATCATTTTTTGAAATTAATAATCTTGCTTTAAAAAACCACGAAAGATCGAATTCTTAAGATATCTTAATGAACTATTCATGATTTACAGAGGAAAGTGTCTAGTTTCTTGTGATGAAAGCGGATCTTGAAAATATTAATTCGTTTTTGAGATACAAATTATTTAAGTTAACCTAATTTTTTATCATTTTTTGAAATTAATCTTGTTTTAAAAAACCACGAAAGATCGAATTCTTAAGATATCTTAATGAACTATTCATGATTTATTGAGGAAAGTGTCTATTTTCTCGTGATGAAACCGGATCTTGAAAATATTTATTCGTTTTTGAGATATAAATCATTAAATTCAACGTGAACATTTACGGCTATCTCAAGTTAATTAAAAATCACCAAAAATCGAATTCTTGAGATATTTTAATGAAACATTCAAAATTTATCGAGGCAAGTGTCTATTTTGTTATGGTGAGAACCAAATTAGAAAATCTCTATTCGTTTTTGAGATAAAGATTATTTAAGTTAACCTAATTTTTTATCATTTTTTTAAATTAATGGTCTTATTTTAAAGAATCACGAAAAATTGAATTCTTAAGATATTTTAATGAATTATTCATGATTTATAGAGGAAAGTGTCTATTTTCTCGTGATGAAATCGGATCTTGAAAATATTTATTCGTTTTTGAGATATAAATCATTAAATTCAACGTGAACATTTACGGCTATCTCAAGTTAATTAAAAATCACCAAAAATCGAATTCTTGAGATATTTTAATGAAACATTCAAAATTTATAGAGGCAAGTGTCTATTTTGTCATGGTGAGAACCAAATTAGAAAATCTCTATTCGTTTTTGAGATAAAGATTATTTAAGTTAACCTAATTTTTTATGATTTTTTTAAATTAATGGTCTTATTTTAAAAAATCACGAAAAATCGAATTCTTAAGATATTTTAATGAATTATTCATGATTTATAGAGGAAAGTGTCTATTTTCTCGTGATGAAACCGGATCTTGAAAATATTTATTCGTTTTTGAGATATAAATCATTAAATTCAACGTGAACATTTACGGCTATCTCAAGTTAATTAAAAATCACCAAAAATCGAATTCTTGAGATATTTTAATGAAACATTCAAAATTTATAGAGGCAAGTGTCTATTTTGTCATAGTGAGAACCAAATTAAAAAATCTCTATTCGTTTTTGAGATAAAGATTATTTAAGTTAACCTAATTTTTTATCATTTTTTTAAATTAATGGTTTTATTTTAAAAAATCACGAAAAATCGAATTCTTAAGGTATTTGAATGAATTATTCATGATTTATAGAGGAAAGTGTCTATTTTCTCGTGATGAAACCGGATCTTGAAAATATTTATTCGTTTTTGAGATATAAATCATTAAATTCAACGCGAACATTTACGGCTATCTCAAGTTAATTAAAAATCACCAAAAATCGAATTCTTGAGATATTTTAATGAAACATTCAAAATTTATAGAGGCAAGTGTCTATTTTTCAGAACACCAATAGGCCATATCGATTCGATCCAATAACTATCGCTTCGATATCTACTCAATACTATAACGTACGAGAAACCGGGCATTAGTATTCTTTCAGGTCTCAGGTCTTCTAAAGCTTTTGGATCAGTACATTTAGGTACAGGTTTAATTAATTCTTCCTTCCAGCAATCAGGAAAAACACTTTCCAGAATGTAGCAATTTATAATATGTGTTATGAAAGGTACTATGTGAGGACAGCAAAGCTTTACCATCTCTGGACTGATATTATCAGCTCCTGTAGATGCAGATTTCATCGATTTAATAACATTAAATACGAGTGGCTCGACGACACCAAACTTGAACCTTAATATCTAATATACTGTCAACAAAGTATTTATTTATGTCCTCAAAATTTTTCAAATGATCTGCTATGCTCACGTTTTTATTCTTACGGATGTTCATATCATTAAGTGCACGCCATTTTTCTCTACCATCACTCAATTGAGAAACATACTTAAAATAAGTTTTTTTCTCGGATAAAACTGCACGAGATGTGAAATTCCTCAGTGATTTACAATAGTCTCAATTACTAGCCAACCATCTCTCCTTGGCCTCATCCCTTAGGGTCATTAAGGTTGTCCGTTAGCCACGCAGAACATTTTTATTTCATTATTTAACCACTTTTTTCCAATACTAGCATTTTTAAATAATCTTTTTCTGTTCTTGTACTTATGGACTTCACTATGGTATCCACAAAAAATTTATATGATAGCTCGGTCTCTTCATAGCTTGTTATAACATTGCAGTCATTCGAACTCATTTTATCACGTATTTCTTTAAGAACTTTGCCACTAAAAATTTTTACCTTTTTCCTCTTTACCTTTACTTTTTTACCTTTACACTTGATTTTTATCTTTGTTGATTGTAATAGGAACAAATATCTTTTGTGCTTTATGATCAGACTATTGCAAAGGGTCTATTGCATAAACAGGCATCTCTCCAGGAGTTGAAGTCCCAGGGGCGGCGCGGCGCCGATTTTTCCTTCCTACACAACACAACACAATCAAAAATATTACTATGTAATAAAAAGATCAAACCTTGTCAAATCGGACAATCTGACAATTCTGACTTCAACGATAGTTTTGTTACAAGTTTCTGCATCACATCTGTCACAAGAGGTTTTGTAATGGAAAGCAGCGCTATAAGTGACAGAATCCAGCTTCAAACGCAGGTTCCTCTCTTCAATTAGGAATGAATGGGGACATGAGCATGATATAAGTTAAATCAGGGTATGTCAACAATTTCTTAACATCACCATAGTTTCAAGAAATGTTCATGAATCAAAATTTTTGTCAAATTATTATTGAACATCAACAAGATGTTTCATTTAAATTTAAGTTATAATTCTTGTACAATTTAATTCCTTTTAATTATGGCAGATGAAGAAGGCGAACAACCTGCTGAAGATGCACCACCACCTGACGATGCACCACCAGCTGAAGATGCACCTCCAACTGAAGATGCACCACCAACTGAAGATGCACCACCAACTGAAGATGCACCACCAACTGAAGATGCACCACCAACTGAAGATGAACCACCAGTTGAAGGTGAACCACCAATTGAAGGTGAACAATCAGCTCAAGGAGGAGAAAAAGTTGAAAATGATGAAAACGCAGAATTAATCGAAGGAGTTGAAGGAGATTCAAACACGTAACATCATTAAAATACCGTTATAATAACCTTAAAGTGATTTTTTTTTAGTGCAATGGCGAATTGTATTTGTGATCAACCAGATTTGTGGTATTAACACCTTTTTTTAATCATTTAAGCCAAAAATATCTCTCGCTTTATGCAGGGATGACGACGATGATGAAGAAGAAGAAGAAGTAGGAGAGGAACCACCCAAAAAAGAGAGTATAACAATGACTCGTTATTTATTAAAAAGACAAAAAGCTGACGATCCAAGTGGCGAACTTACAAGACTTTTAATTTCGGTTCAAACGGCTATCAAATCAGTTAGTCACTCCATAAGAAAATCAGGAATCAACGATTTGTATATATCACATAAAGAAAAAGTTACAAAAATAATTTTTTCTTTTCACATTTAGATTTGGTGCGCAAGGTACAAAGAATGTCCATGGAGAGTCCGTCAATAAACTTGATCAAATCTCAAATGACTTGTTTATTGACATACTTAAATCGTCTTTTGCTGTTTGTATGATTGTCTCGGAAGAAAACGAAGGGATCGTTGAAGTAATTTTTTTTTAATTTATTATGTTTTTTATTAATTTCTTTTTTAGGTTGAACCTGAACGTAGTGGGAATTATATAATTTGTATTGACCCATTAGATGGTTCCGCCGGTGTCGATAGTTTAACAACGGTTGGTTCAATTTTTGGCATTTATCGCAAACAAGACGATGACCCACCATCCGAAAAACACGTCCTTCAGCCTGGTAATACTTTAGCAGCGGCTGGCTATTCACTTTATGGGAGCGGAACCATGATTGTTTTGAGCACCGGAAAAGGAGTCGATGCTTTTATGCTCGATCCATCCGTTGGGGAATTTTTTTTAATCGACCAAAATTTAAAAATCCCCGATCGCGGAAAAATTTATTCCATAAACGAAGCTTACGAATTAAAGTGGGAGGACGCTATAAAGGAATACGTTCAAAACAAGAAAGATCCATCGAAAGGAAAACCTTATGGTGCGCGATATGTTGGTAGCATGGTTGCTGATGTTCATCGCACCTTGAAAAACGGAGGGATTTTTATGTATCCAGCCACAACTGATTATCCTAATGGAAAATTAAGGTTGCTTTATGAGTGCATTCCGATGGCTTTTATCGTGACTCAAGCAGGGGGGTCAGCAACTAATGGAAAAGTGGATATTTTAAATATCGTTCCTGAGAATATACATCAAAGAGAGCCGATTTTTTTGGGTTCGAAAGAGGATGTTGCCGATTTTTTGGAGATTGTAAAAAAATATCATCCTGAGTATTTTGTTGAACCAGAAAATGCTGATAAATCTGAGAATCCTGAAAATGCTGATAATCCTGAAAATCCAGAAAATGCTGATAATCCTGAAAATCCAGAAAATGCTGATAATCCTGAAAATCCAGAAAATGCCGATAATCCAGAAAATGCAGATAATCCTGAAAATGTTGATAATCCAGAAAATCCCGAAACTGTTGATAACCCAGAAAATACTGAAGAATAAAAATTTTAAATCAAATTTGCTTTTAATTTATGTGGACTAAAATAATAAGTACAACGAAATAATAATAAATATTATTATTATTACTCATATATTATTACTAATTAACTAAAAACTGAACCAACACTAAAATATTTTTTTTATCGAGGTCGGGTAAAATCGATAAAAAAGTGTGGGGTTGAGCTCATGATTGACTCCTCGATCCACTAAAAACCCCTTTCCTCGTCTTCAGCAATGACTTTATCTATTGGTTGACGTCGCTGTGGTCTTCGTATTTTCTCTCACAAAAAACTCTAATAATCTTTTTGATTAATATAAGACAGGGGATTGCTCCTCTTCTCTCCTACAGCCTCCCTACGTCCCTGTGAGTTGTCCTTCCTTCTCCTCACGTTCCTTTACATGTATGACCTCTCTTACAAAGCTCTCCACTATGTTCCAATTGCTCACTTTCTCGAACATAAAGACAATACAATTTTCGGGCGTCATTCTTTTCCCCAACATCGCGTTGGTTTCTTCGACCAAATCCTTCCATCCTTTGTAGTAGTAGACTCGAAGATGTAATAGTTCATCTTCCCCCATTTGCGTTGTAACCATGGCATAATATCTATATTATAATATCTATATTCTTTAAAGCCGTTCTTTTGATAGCATTTATCTCATCCTGTAATCTCATTACTGCATCGACTGTACGGTGTACATGGATACTTTACGGTATCCATATTGGTTTTCATAGATGAGACTCTTTGAATCAGCTTCTCTTTGGAGTTTATCTCTCAGTAAGACAGAACCCGAACCAACCCAACTCAACCTATCTTCAGAAACATTAGGATTTGGCAGTTTAAAAAGAAGTACGGCTAAATCTTAATGTTTCTAGTCCTAGATCTAGTGTTAATACTAACGGTAGGTTGTAGGTCTAGCACTAATTATACTTTTAGTTCTAGAAGTATTTACAATAATCACTCACTGAATGGTAATTAAAACTAGAACTAACACTAGACCTAGTACTAGAAAGATTCAGGTTTAGCCGTGCGTCTCAGACGTTCTAGTTTTACTTTGATACAAGTATACATCAATTTTAAACTGAATAACAACTAAAAATAAAGCCAACATTAATGCTAGAGCTAATACTGGACCTTGAACGAAAAATACTTAGACTACAATTCAATTACAATACAATTTTCGGGCGTCATTCTTTTCCCCAACATCGCGTTGGTTTCTTCGACCAAATCCTTCCATCCTTTGCAGTAGTAGAAGGTATGCTCTGCGTCATCTTTTTCTGCGCAATACACGCAAGACTCGAAGATGTAATAGTTCATCTTCCCCCACTTGCGTTGTAACCATGGCATAATATCTGGCAATATTCTTTTCAACCAGCCAGCTTTGACAGTATTTAATTTCCATGTGGCAGCCCATTCTTGTATCGCGTGTACAAGCCTTCTTTTAACCATCAGGTCAGTGGGTAGTGAATCCCCCAGAACGAGCAGCACCTCTGTTGATACAGTGCGATATGCACTTGTGACTCTGATTAAGATCTGCTTTTGCAGTATCGTTATTTTTGCTGCGAGTAGTTTAATTTGTAGAGTATTTCTCCAGGCTTTACATGCGTACAATGCTTGTGCCTAACAATTTCCTTTTATCAGCTTTGGGACCATATGTCGATTCCATGATACGCTGAAGGACCTGTACGGTTTCCTGCGCGCTATTGACGATATATTGCACATGTCCTCATGTCCTTCCCTATCATCACCCCTTAATATTTCAATGATTTTGTGGTGCTTATTTGATGACCTTTCACATTGAAATAGATTTCTCCTCCACATCTCTTACTCTTTAGCATTACCACTTCCGTCGTTTCCGGCGCCAACTCCAAGCCCATATCGTCCATCTTTTCGGCTATTCTATTCACGGTTCTTTCTACAATTTGCTCTTTAAGACGAAACCCAATCCAACTCAACCCAACCCAACCTATCTTCAGAACTAAGACTAGATCTAGAACTAGAAATATTAGGATTTAGCCTCTACACATGTGGACATCTAGCTTAGGATGATGAGCGGTAAGATAGTGTGGGGTTGGGGCAAGAGGAACCATCAAATTGGTATTTCTTCGAAGCGTTTCCTTCTTATCTCTTCATTTACTGTTTCTGCTATGTTGCGCCTCGTACCTAGAGAAACGAAGGGGATTCCCCTTCTGTAACTCCTCTTTGTAGTCTTTCTTTCTTCGTTGATTGCTCATCCTCTACCTCCTGGAGTAGAATTGGAAATTTCCACCACCTCGCGAAAAAGCTTTTATCTTCATTGGTCGTTAAAAGTTAAAAAATATGGTTACTCTTTTATAACATTTATTACACAATAATTCGTACCTGGGGGTTCTTTTCCATATCTCCAGTTCCTTCTCATATTTCTCCTTCTTTTTTATTATTACGGTAACCATATTTTTCATTTATACTCTTTGTCGATCATTTCTTGAATCATATTTTCCCGGTTTAGGAAATCTCCATAATTCCGCTTATAGACTTCTCTCTCCTCTCTAAACTCCTCGTAGATAAAAATCATGTGCTCCGCAGTATCTCCGCAATCGTGCGCTCGTGTGCTTCCAAATCACAGAATCAGCATCTATCAAAACCTTGCTTTCTGATTTTGTGTAGATACGCCCAATGTCTCGTCAACACTTGTGTTAGGTGATAATCAGTCTTTCCCCAGCCTCTCAACATCCATTCTATGTTTGGGATCAATTTTCTCTTCCCTATTGCATCTTACCTGCCACTTCTCCATTAAATTTTTTCTTCCTTTGGTCTTACATTCTATGCCATTAATATAGGTCCGCATTCTTTCTTCCACTAGAAGAGCCATTGGGGTGTTGTGCCCTTATCTAGCACAAGTTAAGGATTCTTGAGCTGATGTCCGTAAAGAAAACACTCGATGATGTTTTTTTGGTTTTTATTTATTAACTTTGATTTGACGATGTTACAACGACGATTCCACGGACGACGGACGACGAACTTATAAATACGACGTTCAAAAGAAGATTTTCAAATTGAACTATGTTACTTCTAGTTTTGATGAGAATTTAGAATGGCACTTTGACCACAAATGGTCTTTTCCACAAAAAGAATAATTGAATGAATAACGAATGAATGAATGATGATGATCCTTAATCTAGCGTTTCCGGACTATTTATGCCCTCGGCCTACCTACGCATTTTTATCCTTACTTTACTTAAACCTAAGTGCGCGTATGGTACGCCCAAAGTCACCTCTGTATTGTTGAAGACAATGCAGTGCGATATACACTTGTGACTCTGATTAAGATCTGCTTTTGCAGTCTCGTTATTACAGATGCTGCTTTCTGGTTTCCAGTATGTACTTTTACATCGTCCATATACGCTATGATTTTTTCATGCTTTTTCATCATTTTTTATCACATTTATAACGCTGGCAGTGATCAGTGTAGACAATAACGGACTTAGACTATCTCCTTGATATATTCCTTTCTTTACGTCTATGATCTATCCTAGTCTTCCTGGGCCTTGTGTTCGAACATTCCTTAATTCTACGATCGATTTCAAAATTTTCTTTATTGTCAAAAGCTTTGCGGAAATCATACCATGTTGAGATGAGACGCCTTCTCATCCGAGAGATCTGGGTTTCCGCTCCGTCCATTAGGATATCTTGCAAGGTTCCCCAAGTATTCGGTTTGCAGAGCTGTTCCGTGGGGATAACTTGCCCTACTGAATCCATCATCATATCCGCTACAACTCCAGTCAATACTTTATAATTTATAACTATTTCCAGTTCGGCTTTCTTCCATGTCACCATTTTGCTGGACACCTTCACTTAATTTACACTGTCTTCTGAGCAAGTAGGAAACTATGAGTACGTTTATCTTCTATTTTAATAGTTTAAGGAAATTTAAAAAAAAAACGTAGTTTCTTCCAAAGGTAACGAATTAGAATTGAACGTTATTGTTATTTGATAATAATTATTATTAAAGCGATTCATAATCATACTAATATTTACTTTTTTCTATGTATTCGTTAGAATTACATCTTTCTTTCGTAGCATCGGTGGTTCAATATATTTATTCGCTATATACAATTACTACAACATAATATAAAACTAATTTATACATATCACAGACATTGTCACGATGGTAATGATTCTCATTGTTCTTCTTCCTGCTTTCCGACGTGGTTCATCAAGATCCGGGCCGTCCCAGTCAATACGCTATAGGCAGCTTTTTCCAACAGGGACCTTACTTGCAGTTCTGTTGCACCCATTTCGACTAACAGTGACCACAGCTTCTTCTGCGCCTCAGTTGACAGCACCTCACCAAAAACCCCTATCGCCATGACCCCAAACTTTACTGGACAACGGTTCATCTGACGTAACTCATCTACCAGGTTTGCATCACGCCCCACGGTGCTATAATTTAAATGATCCACATGAGTTATGGAATTTTTAGTATACTTTGTGATCTTCACGGCTTCCTGGATTTCATAGTTCTGGAGATGAGGTATCACCACTTCGAAGACGTATATGGTTGTTTTGTCTTCTTTTTCGAGTCTGACCAATACATCTGGCTTGTTATGATGGATGCGTTGTGGAGTCATAACTGGTATGCCACACGTTATATTTAGTTTTCCGCCCTCTGTCGTATATTCGCAGTTCAAATTAGCTCGTCCAAACTTGAGTTGGTTCTTGACAACTAATGGCGCCTTCGTTACTTCGATGATCGTTTTTATTAACCAGTATGCCACGAAATCATGTCTTTCGGCATAGTTGTATTTGCAGGCCGTTACCACATGATAGGCTGTTTCTTCGTGGCTGTGGCACCTCCTGCAAATGCCTCCATTTTGTTTCGAAGTTCCTCTCATTGCGAACCACTGCTCTTCAGCTGCGGCGTTGAGTAGACTCAGTTTTGAAGAATCTAGTTGTTTACTTTGACTGGAAGGGAAAGAAATTTTTTCATGGTATTTCATTACCAGTTTAGGGTAAAACATTGACTTTGCCCATGTTTCTTTTCTATCCCTGTCACTCTGCTCATAAATCGCCTTAATTATCGTTTGAGGAGCTTTTCTTCTACTAGCCTCATCGTTCGCCTCGATATTAGTTACTTTATATTTCTTGAGAATATGTTGGTAATCACTAATGGGGGTTCTGCATTTTCCACGATGAAGACACTCGTAATATTCTCTTGTGACATTTAGTTCTGCGTTGTTTTGGAGATACCAGAACCTTCTCACGTAGTGAATTGCTGTTTCCAATGCAATGCTTTTATATCCCAATCCCCCGATTGATGTTGGCATGTAGAGTCGTTGATTGGACGTCGGTCTTGTTTTTATTTGGGCTTGCGTCGCTATTTTTCGTATCTCCTTGTCCAGGTTTTCGCATCTTAATAAGGTGCTTGCAACTGACTCTTGTAACAGAACGTTGCCAGTGACATAGATGGCTGCCGGTATAACAGTGCTGTTAAAGATTGCTGTTTTCTGGAAACTGGACAGCCGCGACTCCATAATGGTTTTCGCTTGTCGTAGGACTTTCTCTTCAAGAACTTCGATGTTGACAGTTTGGTCTCTTTCAATCTGGAACAGGCCTAAATGTTTGTAGTTTGTGTGTACATACGGAATATGCATATCGTTTATTTCTTCCGGCTTTAGGTTTCGGCCGTATACTGCACATTTGGCCACATTAAGAGAAAGTCCCAGCTCTAGGGCGGCCACCCGCAACATCTCGGTGATTGCTGATGCTGCTTTCTGGTTTCCAGTATGTACTTTTATATCGTCCATATATGCTATGATGGTCATGCGGCCTTTGCTTAGTTTAGCAATATTTTCATCATTTTTTATCACATTTATAACGCTAGCAGTAATCAGGATAAACAATAACGGACTTAGACTATCTCCTTGATATATTCCCTTCTTTACCTCTATGACCTCTCCCAGTCTTCCTGGGCCTTGTATTCGAACATTCCATAGTCCTACGATCGTCTTCAAAGTTTTCTTTATTGCTTTCTGCATCGGTAGCGCGGCTATCATCCTTCTTAATACATGATGATTGATGGAATCAAAAGCCTTGCGGAAATCATACCATGTTGAGATGTGAGGTCGCCTTCTCATCCGAGAGATCTGGGTTTTCGCTCTGTCCATTAGGATTCCCTGCAAGGTTCCCCAGGTCTTCGGTCTGCACAGCTGTTCTGTGGGGATCACTTGCCCTACTGAATCCATCATCATGTCCGCTATAACTCCAGTCAATACTTTATAATCCTTGTTAAGTACCGATATGGGACGGTAGTTGACTGGGTCTGCGGTATCTCCAGACTTGTGAAGTAATGTTACTCTTGCGACCACATCCTCTTTGGACAAGGGATATTTTCCATGAATGATGTTGTTTATGTGATTTGCAATATATTCTCCAGCCGCTCTAAAGATCTTATATAAACATCCAGGAATACCATCTATGCCAGTAGCTTTCCATGGCGCAAGTTCCTTTAATCTGCTGACAACTCTATTTTTTATCTGATCGGATTGTATCTCATTTAGATCTTTATCGAGCTGTCGCAGTTTTTGCAACCGTTGGCTGTATATAGGAATTCTTGTGGAATTCTTTGCACTTTTATACAGTTGTTTATAATATTCTGTTGCTTGAAAAAGCTCTAAATCCATGGCTGCTAGTTATCATTGTTACCTACAATTTTTATGGATGGATTCTCAATGTATTTTCCCCGGATTTGAGTTTTTTTGTAATTCTCTTTCTGCCAACTCATCTTTCTGAGCAACTTAACGATTCTTTGCTCTAGCATTTATATGTAGTTGGATGGAGTCAAATGAAGTTTTCTCATGATTCGACTAATTAGATTGTTGTGTTTGTTTTGAGTTAAATTTTTGATTAGTTAAGGATCTTATCTATTTGGCAATATTTATTCTATTTTCAAGTTTTTTAATATAGTTCTGCGTCTTCTTATGTTGCGGAATATGATTTTCTCTGTCCATGTACCCGGTTGATTTGAGTCTGAGCAAGAAACCAGCTGCCAAAATAGTCTTTTTATACTATTGTGCCTTTTAACAGGACCTTTAAAAATTGCGTTAAGGTTCAATATTTTCTGATGTAATATTGCATTGGATATCAAAGATTATATCCACATGTACTTGTATGAGCAATTAAACTTATATAATATTCTAGGGCGCTTTTTATTGTATAAAAAAGTAAGTGCCCTTTCGAATTGGTTTTGCAGTTCCGGATCCAGTGGCTTTAGAGGATTCATTGGTTCTGTTTGTGGATTTAACAACTCAGGTAGCATCTGCGGTTCGGGCTGCGGATGTAGTAATTCCGGCGGCTCTTCTGACTTCGGTTGTGTCTGATGTGGCTCTACTCTCGGTTGGTGATATTGCTCACACTGTTTTTGCAGGGCTTTCCGTCTTTCTTCGATATTTACAGCTGTTTGCACGACCCGGAACTGGTCAGCAATTTTAACCATTCTTTGTCTTTTGCTAAGTTTTGGGTCCTGCACACTGAAGGACTGTATGAGCCGTTTCTTCCATTTTACTAAACCCGGTTTCTGCGCAGGAAGCTCTTCAAGGGGTGTTTCGGGGGGACCAGCATTTTCCGCTGTAGATTGTTTTAACTTTAATTGGGTTATCTTCATTTTTATAGCTGCAGCAGTTCTTTCAGTTAGGTGCGGCAATAATCTAGATATGTTTTCTTTACTGGTGGCTTCAGCTGTTTCTGCTGGGAATGTTCCCAAATAATTTATAACTATTTTCAGTTCGGCTTTCATCCATGTCACCATTTTGTGGGACAAACTCACTTAATTTACACTGTCTTCTGAGCAAGTAGGAAACTATGAGTATGTTTATCTTCTATTTTATTAAAAAAAAAACGTAGTTTCTTCCAAAAGTAACAAATTAGAATTGAACGTTATTGTTATTTGATTATTATTATTATTAAAGCGATTCATATACTAATATTTCCTTTTTTGTATGTTCTCGTTAGAAATACATCTCTTATTCGTAGCATCGGTGGTTCAATGGTAGAATGCTCGCCTGCCACGCGGGCGATCCGGGTTCGATTCCCGGCCGATGCATTTTTTATTTTTTAATTTATTAAAAAAGTTAATAACTTTCATTATTAACTTAAATTTAAAAAAACTCCTCTTTTAACTTTTTTAATTTAAATGTTAAGTTCGCAACGAATAGATTTTAATTTGGAACGGAAAGTTTTCCGCGCGACACAAACGAGAAAATTTCAACTTCCCAAATAAGTTCTTATCCGAGTTTCGAACTAATTCAGAAAAGAAAATAACAAAAAAAAATATATTTATCTTTTTTGCACATTTTTCGTTTCATCATTACGTCCGAGTGAATTAATCAAAACTTTCCCGGGCCAAATAAAAATATCTTATCCATACTTCAACATCTATTAAGCGAATTGAATTCGGTGGATTTAATTACAAACAACAACCGCGGAATGGAAACGAGAGATGTTATTATTTTGACACGTTTCGAAATGAACGATCCATCTTCATCAATTTCACCACGAAATTTCATAATTTAATTAGAACCCAGCGCGTTAACCCACCGAATCTATTATTCTTCGTTTCAAAACGATTTTAATTTAGTATAAAAATTTAATTAATATAGTAGGTAATAATAATATGTTGTATTACAATATTTTTCGAAAAAGGTAAAAAAATCGTACGACGATTTTAAATGGTTACCAAATTATTCATCTAATGAGGTTTAGGATAATTACAGCAAAAAGTAGAACAAGAAGTGCTGGACGAGATACAAACAAGATATTGGAGATACTAGGAATAGAGACTTAGGGGTATGTTGTGAGTGATGAGGTTAAAGTGGAGGAGCAGTGATGCAGGAGAGAGAGGATAGAAAGAAGACCGTTTTGCAAGATAATGGAAGAATGCTAGAGGGAAAACAAAGAGAGAACATCAATGTATGGACAACGAGATATTATAGGAAAGTTCAATAACTGGTATAGAACACGGAAGAGGGAAAAAGGGTGACATGAGGATAGAATTGAGGGATAGGAACATACAGACACAAGAAAGAAGGTCATAAATACGAGAAAGGTGTTACAACGCAAGGTATGGCGAGACAGTAATAGAGGAACTCCCAAGCTATGCCCATGGTAGGGAATGAGGAGCAGATGATGATTGCCAGATATCGCTGTGAAAATGAAAAGAGAGAATAGATACTGGGAGATTCTAGGACACATGTTAAGAGAGTGTTGTAAGCTGAGGGAGACAGTGATGGACACAACTACCATACAGAAAGACAACTTTGGGAGAGGAGAACGAGGGCAAAAAATTGATATACTAAGTGGTAGTGACGAGAAGATAGAGACTTTTAACATTCTTCAAAACTAAGTATAATCAACTGGTGCTCGGCAGAAATTGATAGATGGGTAGGTTAGTTACCTCATGCAATACCCCAATTTCTCTCAAATCGAGGAATAATAGTACAAAATGCAACCTACTTTAACATACATGGATGGATTGAATATTTTTATCATATACATATACAGCAAATGCGAGGAATAAATGGCTCATACACTCATCTCATTCTCTCCACTCACTAAATAAGAAAGACTCTATTTGGGTTTAGATGGACGGAAAGAAAATTTTGGGAGAGGAGAACGAGGGCAAAAAATTGATATACTAAGTGGTAGTGACGAGAAGATAGAGACTTTTAACATTCTTCAAAACTAAGTATAATCAACTGGTGCTCGGCAGAAATTGATAGATGGGTAGGTTAGTTACCTCATGCAATACCCCAATTTCTCTCAAATCGAGGAATAATAGTACAAAACGCAACCTACCTTAACATACATGGATGGATTGAATATTCTTATCATGTACATATTCAGCAAATGCGAGAAATAAATGGCTCGTACACTAATCTCATTCTCTCCACTCACTAAATAAGAAAGACTCTATTTGGGTTTAGATGGACGGAAAGAAAACTTTGGGAGAGGAGAACGAGGGCAAAAAATTGATATACTAAGTGGTAGTGACGAGAAGATAGAGACTTTTAACATTCTTCAAAACTAAGTATAATCAACTGGTGCTCGGCAGAAATTGATAGATGGGTAGGTTAGTTACCTCATGCAATACCCCAATTTCTCTCAAATCGAGGAATAATAGTACAAAATGCAACCTACTTTAACATACATGGATGGATTGAATATTTTTATCATATACATATACAGCAAATGCGAGGAATAAATGGCTCATACACTCATCTCATTCTCTCCACTCACTAAATAAGAAAGACTCTATTTGGGTTTAGATGGACGGAAAGAAAATTTTGGGAGAGGAGAACGAGGGCAAAAAATTGATATACTAAGTGGTAGTGACGAGAAGATAGAGACTTTTAACATTCTTCAAAACTAAGTATAATCAACTGGTGCTCGGCAGAAATTGATAGATGGGTAGGTTAGTTACCTCATGCAATACCCCAATTTCTCTCAAATCGAGGAATAATAGTACAAAACGCAACCTACCTTAACATACATGGATGGATTGAATATTCTTATCATGTACATATTCAGCAAATGCGAGAAATAAATGGCTCGTACACTAATCTCATTCTCTCCACTCACTAAATAAGAAAGACTCTATTTGGGTTTAGATGGACGGAAAGAAAACTTTGGGAGAGGAGAACGAGGGCAAAAAATTGATATACTAAGTGGTAGTGACGAGAAGATAGAGACTTTTAACATTCTTCAAAACTAAGTATAATCAACTGGTGCTCGGCAGAAATTGATAGATGGGTAGGTTAGTTACCTCATGCAATACCCCAATTTCTCTCAAATCGAGGAATAATAGTACAAAACGCAACCTACCTTAACATACATGAATGGATTGAATATTCTTATCATATACATATACAGCAAATGCGAGAAATAAATGGCTCATACACTCATCTCATTCTCTCCACTCACTAAATAAGAAAGACTCTATTTGGGTTTAGACATTGTTAGGAAATGAAATATTATTATTTATTAGGAAATGAATATATTTTTCAATATTTTCTGGGTTATCAACAGTTTTGGGATTTTCTAGGTTATCAAAATTTTCAGGATTATTAGAATTTTCTTGATTCTCAAGATGACGTACTTTGTAGTTAATAATCAAAGTACTATATTTTAAAAGTAGGGTAACTACCAAGGAGGTTAACTAGCTTTTAGTGGAAGTAGTTAGTAGTTATACTTCACTACTTTCTTCAAGTAGTTAGCCCAACTCTGTTAGTCCTACAACCTAGATTCAGTATTAACACTAGACTTAGAACTAGAAACATTAGGATTTAGCCGTAGATTCTACGGCTAAAACTTAATGATGAATGATTAATGATGGATGGTACGTTTAACTTGAAACGTACCATCCAGCCATTATCCAGACGGAAGATTTCGTGAAAGAATTAGAATTCATTTGAAACACTGTTATAAATCAGGAAATTCTATTAAACCCTACAGAAGAAAATTTATATAAAATTGAGAAAACCATAACGGTCAAAGCTTACTCAAAAGGTCATATTCTCACATTCCTTTTATAAATTCCTTTAGTAGAGAAAACAATTTGTCAATATTACCAATTAGTTCCACTTCCCGTTCTATATAATTCAAGTTACCTAATGCTAAATATTCCACAACCCTACCTCGCAGAAAGTAAAGACAAGTACTTTACCATGACTTCCATCTGTAAAGAATTTCAAAGAAGAGAATATTTATGCGAAGCCACCAGCCTTGATGCGAGCACTCGATCAACTTGTGCTTATGAATTACTGAGACATTTACCAATATCAACATGCACTCATACGAAATGGGCTCGATTAAAAGAAGAAAGTGTTCATCCCACTGATTCTGAATGGATCTTGTTCCAGGCCAATTTTACTGGAGAAACTGCATGTGAAAATCGTAGAGAAGTTCGCCAATTCCAAGGAAATCTTTTAATTCAAATAACACCAGAATGCATTGTCCACTTAGGAAAAGAGGTCCTTCGGACAACAACTAATTACCTACCGGAGAGAGAATATCATTTAGCCCCAATAAGCCTACTCAATGTTCCAGAAGAACAACCAATCTGGCAACTGGAAGATATTCAGTTGAAAAAACTACAATTAGATTCCCTTAACGACGCTCGATCAAATTTCTCTGAAATCTACGAGAAATTCCGAGAATTGAAAAGAAGCAACCTCATCAGCTTTGGAAGTTCAACAACCTCCTTAACAATAATTACGCTTTTACTAATCAGCGCAATAATTGTTATCTGTTTACAGTATTTAAAGAAAATCCGACAACACGCCGTCGATCGCAAATCGACCCCAGGTTTGGAAACGGAGATTCCCAACCCTTGGCTCTCTCTAAAAGGGGAGGAGTTACAACATCCAAACCCATTGACCAAATAAGGAAATTTACACGACTTTTTTGAATTGTCGTACGATGCTGACAAAGTAATAAAGTCGTACGATGTTGACAAAGGCAAAACATATAAATAGGTAAAAACTGTAATTGCGAATTAATTAATATTTTTCCGTCGTCCGCGTGTGTCGTCTCAAATCGCCGACACTCGATACGCGATTAGTGTTAAGCTACTTTTATAATTTAAATAAAGACTTTAAAAAAATTTAAACGTTTTATTAAAGAACTTAAATATATATTTAAAAATATTAAAATAAGAATTAAAATAAAAGCTTAAAGATGTTTAGAAATTGCTTGTTTATTTAAAAACCATGAATTATATAAATTTAAAAAGAAACATTTATTTTATTGCATTTACAGTTACATATAGTCCAAAAATTTTAGTTGACATCAAATTAAACAACACCAAATTATTTACTCTATATACTTAAATAGAAAATTAATACAAGCTTAAGATATGGAAGGGATCAATATACTTTATACGGTAACGGACATTACCGATAAAGTATACTTAGGTATTTGTGGATAAATAACCACCATGTGATTATTCTCACACTTCGTAAACACCCAGGAGGGGTTGTAAGCCTCGCTAACAAAGTGTCTCCATGCGATTATAATCAGCACCATGATTATTTCCCACGTGGAGTAATAAGGTTGATATATGGTATGCACTAATAGAACGATTCTCATTCTATCAGTGAATAGACCCCATATCAAAAATAGATAGGACAAACAATTAATACTATTTTAATATAAATTACTTCGAACGAATATCCTATGTATACATATCTATTAATATGGAAACCTAACAAGATGAGGTATGGAAGGAATCTGTATACTTTACACAGTAACGGACATTACCGATAAAGTATACTTAGGTATTTGTGGATAAATAACCACGATGCGATTATCCCCACACTTCGTAAACACACAGGAGGGGTTGTAAGCCTCGCTAACAGAATGTCTCCATGCGAGTTTAACCAACACAATGATTATTCCCCACGTGGAATAATAGGGTTGATATGGGGTATGTAATAATAGAACGATCCTCATTCTATCAGTACAAGAACCTCATATCAAAAATAGGTTGGACAAACAATTAATACTATTTTAATATAAACTTATTTCGAACGAATATCCTATGTATACATATCTATTAATATGGAAACCTAACAAGATGAGGTATGGAAAGGATCTGTATACTTTACACAGTAACGGACATCACCGATAAAGTATACTTAGGTATTTGTGGATAAATAACCACCATGCGATTATCCCCACACTTCGTAAACACACAGGAGGGGTTGTAAGCCTCGCTAACAGAATGTCTCCATGCGAGTTTAACCAACACAATGATTATTCCCCACGTGGAATAATAGGGTTGATATGGGGTATGTAATAATAGAACGATCCTCATTCTATCAGTACAAGAACCTCATATCAAAAATAGGTTGGATAAACAATTAATACTAATTTAATATAAACTTATTTCGAACGAATATCCTATGTATACATATCTATTAATATGGAAACCTAGCAAGATGAGGTATGGAAGGGATCTGTATACTTTACACAGTAACGGACATTACCGATAAAGTATACTTAGGTATTTGTGGATAAATAACCACGATGCGATTATCCCCACACTTCGTAAACACACAGGAGGGGTTGTAAGCCTCGCTAACAGAATGTCTCCATGCGAGTTTAACCAACACAATGATTATTCCCCACGTGGAATAAAAGAGTTGATATGTGGTATGTAGTAATAGAACGATCCTCATTCTATCAATACAAGAACCTCATATCAAAAATAGGTTGGACAAACAATTAATACTAATTTAATATAAACTTATTTCGAAGGAATATCCTATTTATACAAATCTATTATATGAAAACCTAGCAACTTGAGATATGGAAGGAATCAATATACTTTACACGGTAACGGACATTACCGATAAAGTATTTACACATTAGTGGTAAATAGCAACTTGCATATCGGCTGACTATTGGTATAGCACCCACTATCGACAATGTCTTGAAAATAATACCCCATGCATGGAGTATGCATATCACCATGATTATTTCTTACGTGGAATGATAGGAGTTATATATGGTATGCTGATATTTGGGTAGATTTAATTTTTTCTTAATCTTCCTAGTTTTTAATTTAGACCTACAAATCTACTTTTTTTTAGTTAATATTGTAATGTCATATATTTCACGTATTAAATATCGTTTGTACAGAAATTCTACTTCAGATAAACTTGCCATCTAGAATTTAGGAGACCAAACTATGTAACTGATAATCAAATGAGTAACTGATGTAAATGAGTCACTTTTAGATAAATCACCACCTAAAAAGAAGGAAGTAGCCAGATACGAGCAAAAACATATTTAAATTTGGCTCAAAAATGAAAAATGCCATCTAGAATTTAGGGGACCAAACTATGTAACTGATAATCAAATAAGTAAATGATGTAAATGAGTCACTTTTTGATAAATCACCACTTAAAAAGAAGGAAGTAGCCAGATACGAGCAAAAACATATTTAAATTTGGCTCAAAAATGAAAAATTTAGTGGATGGCTTGCAAAAAGTAAAAAAGGTAATACGTATTTTTGCTGTTCTCCATACGACAGTGATAGGAAATACGGCATAACAATTCGTCTAAGCATGAAGGAAATTGTAAGAGATTGCAAATTCGCAACGGATGGTAAAAACCAATGAAATTAAGCTAGCTTGTTTTATTGCAGAACATCAACATGTTACCTCACATCTCACTAATTTACTAAAATCTGTGTGTCCAGATTCAAAAATTGATGAAAAATTGTCTATGAGTAAAACAGAAGCTCTCGCGCTATTGTAGTAAATATAACAGGAAAAACAGCTGAAGAAAATTTGATAGAAATACGACAAAACCATTTTTCATTGTTGGTAGATGAGAGCATTTATAAGTCGATCATCATTTAGCTTTGATCGCGAGATTAGCCAACCCAAATTATGAAGTACAAGATGAATTTCTAACGTTAATACCAGTTATCGACTTTTATACAATAAAACTGTCGAATATTTTATTAAGAAGCAAATCTCGTACAAGAAGAATATGTTAGGGTTTGCGTTTGATGGAGCCAATGTAATGTTTGGAGGCAATAACTCGATAGTTACTTATTTAAAAGACATATTCATACCCTGGAATCGACAACTGAATTATACTTGGAGTTTTTACGATTTGCGATACCTATATTCATCGATTTAAAGAAAGAAATGCACGCAGAGAAACTGAAATATTACTTCCTGTATAATCAAATTTATACTGTTTTATACAACCAATTTATTCGGAATTAACAGAAGAAGAGAAAAACAATGCCAAAGATATTTCAACCCGCCAAAGATCAGAAATTATTAAGTATTGACGTAAACGTTAGGACCCATTTACCGTTATTTGAAACATATTTAGACGGAATGATACTAAATTTGATTCGGTTAAAAAAAAAGATAGTAAAGAGTTGGGTAACGATAAACTAATAAATTTTTATAGAAAATATATCGAGTTTTACATTGAGGCAGCCACCCAAATCAGACGCAGATTTCCTTTCGAAGACAAAGTATTAAATATAACGAAATTGGAAACTCTTCGCAACACTAATTTGAATTTGGACGGAGATTAGAAAAATCGATGAATCAACAACATTTCTAATTTAACAAAAATACTTTTGTGTCTACGGAAGAACGTTTGTTTTCAACTATTAATATTATGAAGACGAAACTTAAAAATAAGCTTTCTACGACCGTAATAAAAGGTACTTTGCACACGAAATCAGAAATTAAAGACCGTTTTGAGATTGAAGCCAAACGACTCTCATTCTATCAGTGACCCCACTGACCCTATATCAAAGTATAAGATGGGTATAGTTAGACAAACAATTAAGATATGGAAGGCATCAAAAAATTTGTGGATAAATAACCAACATGTGAAATACCCACTGCTGGAAGGCGTTAATTTTCAGTAGCGACAAGGTCTTCGTGGTTAATACTCACGAGCGTCTAACACCATGCTTATTTACCACGTGTAAGTTGATATGTGGATGGACTCCATATAAAAAAATAAAAGATATTTTGATGTTAAATTATGTTAATATTAATTTACGACTAATCTATCCCACGCGAATCTATGGATGGTGTGTCCACATTTCATCTGGTTCCAACTGGGACATACTGGAAGAATTAAAAACAAATTCTTTATTATCTTAATACATTTAATCGAAACTTGTTATTAAAAGTTAACTTTTTCTTACAGCCAAGAACCATGGATCGTAATATCTAAGGTAACTTGATTTAGCAATTTAAATGGATTTATTTTTAGCAAACCATCAAATGATCGACTAAGAACGACGATCTTCGTACCAAGGAGCATAATAATAATAATAATTTCCTTCTAACTGAAGATTTACAGCGTCTAATAGAAAAAACGAATATACAAGAATTAATATATATATATGGTAATTCGTAATGTTTCACGGATGGAGAAGTATGTGTCTTGGTTGATCCGAGGTATCAAACACTGTCTCAACAATGCTTATTTTCTATTTGACGATCAGATTTATAAGCAGGTAGAAGAAGCAGCTATGGGTTCTTCACCGTCCCCGGTCATCGCCAACCTGTTCATGATTTACCTCGAGAAGAAAGCGTTAAGGGAGGCGAAATACAAACTAAAGTTATGGATCCGGTACGTTGATGACATCTTCGTCATTTGGTCCTTTGGAAAAGAAAAGCTCCAGGAATTCCAAGAATATTTGAATACCATTCATCCAAAGATCCAGTTTACCACGGAAATAGAAGAAAACGGACAGCTACCTTTTCCCGACGTATTAGTAAAGAAATCTCTCAACAGCCTGCAGCATACTGTATACAGAAAACCTACCCACACGAATCGATACTTAAATACATCTTTTCATCATCATCCTTCACAAATCCAATCAGTCGCCAACTCACTAATCTCAAGATCCATTGGACTTACAGATAACGGTAACAGATTAAAAGAAATGACGCAAGTCACCTTGGCTCTTGCTCAAAACGGCTACTCCAAATACATGGTGAAGAAAGCCATCGATCGACAATTCAAGCCGAAGGACCCACATCCACAAGAAGAAACCAGAAGATCCAACGTCGTACTACCCTACATCAAAGGAACAACTGATCGCAGACCCCGCAGACCCGGCAAGACTATAGGAGCTTCTCTCAGAAATCCAAAAGACCAAATAAAATTGGAAAATCTAGGAGTTTATTCCAACCCCTACGGCTCATGCGAAAAGAACTACGTGGGACAGACCAACAGAAGAGTAGCAGCCAGAGTAGAAGAACACAAGCTGAGCATCCGAAACAAACAGCTCACTTCTGCTCTCTTCCGCCACCATCTGGACACAAGCCATACCATCAATTTAACGGGTAGTCAACGTTCCGCATTGGAGAACCAGATTGATCCGGGAATCCATTGAAATAGCGAAGAACGGCACTCTCAACAAGAGGGATGCCCTACACTTACACTTAATAAAGCCGATATTGCTTCCAAAAGACTTGATACTGTCCATCGAAAACTTAATACTGCTTATAGAGGACCTGATACTGCTTAAAAAGGATTTGAAATGTGTCCAGAATACTTCAAAGAAATGCTTCCAGAAAACTGGACATTGCCTTTGGAAGACTAAAAATGCTTCCAGAAAATTTCATACTACTTTTCGAAAACTTTCAAAAGACTTGATATTGCCTCGAAACGACTTAATACTGCTCCTGGGCGACTTGAAATGCTTCCAGAAGACTTGATACTGCATTCAGGAGATTTGATATCGCTTCCAGCAGACATGGATTGCTTCTAGAAGGCTTGATACTGCTCTTTGAAGACTTAATACTGTTTTTCTTTTGCTTACAAAAGTCTTACACTGCTTCCAAAAGATTTGATAGGCCCATAGTAGACGTAATACTGTTTCTAAAGAACCTGATATTGCTTCCAAAAGACTTGTCAAAATAGAAAGAAGAAATGTTCAAAATACTTGTAATGCTTTAAAAGATTTAAGACTGCTTCTAGAAGACTTGAAGTTCTTCCAGAAAACTTGATATTGCTTTTGGAAGACTTGAAATGCTTCCGGAAAATTTCATACTACTTTTCGAAAACTTTCAAAAGACTTGATATTGCCTCGAAATGACTTAATACTGCTCCTGGGCGACTTGAAATGCTTCCAGAAGATTTGATACTGCATTCAGGAGATTTGATGTCACTTCCAACAGACATGGATTGCTTCTAAAAGGCTTGATACTGCTCTTTGAAGACTTAATACTGTTTTTCTTTTGCTTACAAAAGTCTTACACTGCTTCCAAAAGATTTCATAGGCCCATAGCAGATGTTTATTTTAATACTGTTTCTAAAGAATCTGATATTGCTTCCAAAAGAATTGTCAAAATGGAAAGAAGAAATGTTCAAAATACTTGTAATGCTTTAAAAGATTTAATACTGCTTCTAGAAGACTTGAAGTTCTTCCAGAAAATTTGATATTGCTTTTGGAAGAGTTGAAATGCTTCCCGAAAATTTCATACTACTTTTCGAAAACTTTCAAAAGACTTGATATTGCCTCGAAACGACTTAATACTGCTCCTGGGCGATTTGAAATGCTTCCAGAAGATTTGATACTGCATTCAGGAGATTTGATGTCGCTTCCAGCAGACATGGATTGCTTCTAGAAGGCTTGATACTGCTCTTTGAAGACTTAATACTGTTTTTCTTTTGCTTACAAAAGTCTTACACTGCTTCCAAAGGATTTGATAGGCTCATAGCAGACGTAATATTGTTTCTAAAGAACCTGGTATTGCTTCCAAAAGACTTGTCAAAATAGAAAGAAGAAATGTTCAAAATACTTGTAATACTTTAAAAGATTTAATACTGCTTCTAGAAGACTTGAAGTTCTTCCAGAAAACTTGATATTGCTTTTGGAAGACTTGAAATGCTTCCCGAAAATTTCATACTATTTTTCGAAAACTTTCAAAAGACTTGATATTGCCTCGAAGCGACTTAATACTGCTCCTGGGCGACTTGAAATGCTTCCAGAAGACTTGATACTGCATTTAGGAGATTTGATGTCCTTTCCAGCAGACATGGATTGCTTCTAGAAGACTTGATGCTGCTCTTTAAAGACTTAATACTGTTTTTCTTTTGCTTACAAAAGTCTTACACTGCTTCCAAAAGATTTGATAGGCCCATAGCAGACGTTTATTTTAATACTGTTTCTAAAGAACCTGATATTGCTTTCAAAAGACTTGTCAAAATAGAAAGAAGAAATGTTGAAAATACTTGTAATGCTTTAAAAGATTTAATACTGCTTCTAGAAGACTTGAAGTTCTTCCAGAAAACTTGATATTGCTTTTGGAAGACTTGAAATGCTTCCAGAAAATTTCATACTACTTTTCGAAAACTTTCAAAAGCCTTGATATTGCCTCGAAGCGACTTAATACTGCTCCTGGGCGACTTGAAATGCTTCCAGAAGACTTGATACTGCATTCAGGAGATTTGATGTCACTTCCAACAGACATGGATTGCTTCTAAAAGGCTTGATACTGCTCTTTGAAGACTTAATACTGTTTTTCTTTTGCTTACAAAAGTCTTACACTGCTTCCAAAAGATTTGATAGGCCCATAACGGACGTTTATTTTAATACTGTTTCTAAAGAACCTGATATTGTTTCCAAAAGACTTGTCAAAATAGAAAGAAGAAATGTTCAAAATACTTGTAATGCTTTAAAAGATTTAATACCGCTTCTAGAAGACTTGAAGTTCTTCCAGAAAACTTGATATTGCTTTTGGAAGACTTGAAATGCTTCCAGAAAATTTCATACTACTTTTCGAAAACTTTCAAAAGACTTGATATTGCCTCGAAGCGACTTAATACTGCTCCTGGGCGACTTGAAATGCTTCCAGAAGACTTGATACTGCATTCAGGAGATTTGATGTCGCTTCCAGCAGACATGGATTGCTTCTAGAAGGCTTGATACTGCTCTTTGAAGACTTAATACTGTTTTTCTTTTGCTTACAAAAGTCTTACACTGCTTCCAAACGATTTGATAGGCCCATAGCAGACGTTTATTTTAATACTGTTTCTAAAGAACCTGATATTGCTTCCAAAAGAATTGTCAAAATAGAAAGAAGAAATATTCAAAATACTTGAAATGCTTTAAAAGATTTAATACTGCTTCTAGAAGACTTGAAGTTCTTCCAGAAAACTTGATATTGCTTTTGGAAGACTTGAAATGCTTCCAGAAAATTTCATACTACTTTTCGAAAACTTTCAAAAGACTTGATATTGCCTCGAAACGACTTAATACTGCTCCTGGACGACTTGAAATGCTTCCAGAAAACTTGATACTGCATTCAGGAGATTTGATGTCGCTTCCAGCAGACATGGATTGCTTCTAGAAGGCTTGATACTGCTCTTTGAAGACTTAATACTGTTTTTCTTTTGCTTACAAAAGTCTTATACTGCTTCCAAAAGATTTGATAGGCCCATAGCAGACGTAATACTGTTTCTAAAGAACCTGATATTGCTTCCAAAAGACTTGTCAAAATAGAAAGAAGAAATGTTCAAAATACTTGTAATGCTTTAAAAGATTTAATACTGCTTCTAGAAGACTTGAAGTTCTTACATAAACTTGATATTGCTTTTGGAAGACTTGAAATGCTTCCAGAAAATTTCATACTACTTTTCGAAAACTTTCAAAAGATTTGATATTGCCTCGAAACGACTTAATACTGCTCCTGGGCGACTTGAAATGCTTCCAGAAGACTTGATACTGCATTCAGGAGATTTGATGTCGCTTCCAGCAGACATGGATTGCTTCTAGAAGGCTTGATACTGCTCTTTGAAGACTTAATACTGTTTTTCTTTTGCTTACAAAAGTCTTACACTGCTTCCAATAGATTTGATAGGCGCATAGCAGACGTAATACTGTTTCTAAAGAATCTGATATTGCTTCCAAAAGACTTGTCAAAATAGAAAGAGGAAATGTTCAAAATACTTGTAATGCTTTAAAAGATTTAATACTGCTTCTAGAAGACTTGAAGTTCTTCCAGAAAACTTGATATTGCTTTTGGAAGACTTGAAATGCTTGATGAAAAAACTTGATATGTTTCTAGAATACTTGAACTTCTTCCAGAAAAGTCTATATAGCTTCTGAAAGCATTGTTACTGCTTTTAGAAGAATTGAGATGCTTCTAAAGGACTTGATATTGGTTCCAGAAGACTTGATATTGTTTTTAAAACTTTTGACAAAAAAAACATTTTCATTGCAAAAACAACACGATATTGTTGATAAACTATTTGAGTTATCTTGACTGGCAGATTGATCTAGGCAATTTTGAACTGTGGATTTTTTTTAACTCTGGATACTATTACATAAAAATTATTTTAATAGCTATATCCGATGTGGAAGCAACCAATACTAAGCGACGTTTTCTTCCTAAGATTTAACAAAATTCTCTTTAAGTGATAGATTAGGAATTGATAAAGCAGCAAAAACAGTCTGCATATTTCAAGAGTAAAATGGAGTAAATAGTGCATATAGCAGAAACGAGTAATGATTTTTTATTACTCGTTTTTGAACTGTTTGAACATTTTAAAACATATCACACAGTTTTAGAAATGTTTGTTTTAAACACTTTATTTAAAATATAACAACCCTGATTGAAATTATTATTATAATTGAGGCGCTGATGCATTTTTCGTTAATTTGAATGTTTACGATTTGTTCTATCTAATAATTATATTAAGTTTGCGCTTCTTTCCCTTCAAAAATTGAATATCACTCAAAACCGATGTTTGATTTTAAGCAATACGGCTAAGAGTACAAACGGCAAACACAACACGTCTAACCACCGTTTTCATTTTGGATTATGCATAATAAATAAATTTGTTTATTGTATTGAATCAAATAGAATAATCTTTTTTTTTAAGTAATTAAAGTCTGTCTTTGGTGAAAAGTAGTGTCTTTGGTAATGATACAAAATATCAAAGTATTAAAAACTATTAAATAACGTTAGGTAGTTTATTTAGAAAAAACTGAAAACTGCCGGATTTGAGTTGATTTTTTACCTCATAACTAAAAAATGATTATTAAGAAACATTTATTTTGAAAAATTCGCCCTTATGCAAAATATCAAAAACAGGGATTTCTCAAAATCATACTTTGTTGAATTCGCCCTTTCTATTCCCAACGCCTCAATTGCAATATAATAAAATAAAAAGTTAACAAACTTAAAGGCAGGAATGAGAAAAGTGCGCATGCGTTAAGTTGCGACCGAGGGTTTTAGCTTTAAGAAGTTAAAAGTTGGGAACTCTTGTGACTAGGACAAAAACCATTTTAGTCGTAAGATGTTGCATTGCTACGACTAAGACTAAAACACGTTGCATGAACCCACCATAACACTTACATGTTATTTAGCCCGCTAACGATAGACGTTGATGTCCAATTGAATGATTTTGCTGCTCCTTGACCCTTTTTCTCCTTTAATACTTTATTTCATTTCCACTCAAGTCAGCCTAAACAATTAAAAAAAGAAAATGCGTGAGACTCGTGTAAAAATTCAAAAAAGAATTAAATTACCGTCGATGTTGAACGGTTTCATGATAAATGAAATGAAAATTAAATGGGGGTTAAGCGTATTTAAAATGATTGAACGTCTTCGGAATGTAAGACGTGTTTACTCGAGGAAGATCAAAAATCAAAGAGGAAAATTTCTTGTCGATTTATACCTGCTCGTCCATCAAAAAACTTGTAACCGGCCGACTCCTCTTCCCCCTTCTTGTTTAGTAAATTATTTCATCCCCACTCACGTCAACCTGAAACAATTAAAAGGAAATGCATGAGATTCGTATAAAAATTAAAAAGAAATAAATTACCTTCAATGTTGAACCGCCTTATGATAAATGAAATGAAAATTAAATCGGCATTGAACGTATTTCTAATGGTTGAACGTCTTCGGAATGTAAGACGTGTTTACTCGAGGAAGATCAAAAACAAAGAGGAAAATTTCTTGCCGAAAACCGGCCGACTTGATACGTCACGTAAAAATTCATTGCCAACCGAAATAAAAACAAATTAAAAATAAAATTATAATAAACAAAATTGATGAAAGTAAAAATTCCTCTTCTCTTTTCTTCTTTAATAAAATCATTTCATCTCCACGCACGTCAGTCTGAAGCAATTAAAAGGAAATGCGTGAGGTTCGTGTAAAAATTTAAAAAAAAAGTTGAATTACCTTCGATGTTGAGCAGTTTTATGATAAGTGAAAAATTAAATCGGGGTTGAACGTATTTCTAATGGTTGAACGTTTTCGGGGCGTAATACGTGTTTACTCGAGTAACATCAAAAATCAAAGAGGAAAATTTCTTGTCAAACTCCCTCTTTGTACCTGTTCGTCCACCAAAAAACTCGAAACTGGCCGACTTGATGCGTCACGCGAAAATTCATCGCCAACCGAAATAAAAACAAATTAAAAATAAAATTATGTTAAACAAAATTGATAAAACTTAAAAATGTTTAAATGATTTTGAATTCGAATTAATTATTTTAGTTCGAGTCTCACTTTAAAGAATTATTCTTTTTTCTAAATAGTTCCTCGCTCCATCTAGCGGCAACCATCGATGTTACGCGAATTTTGATTAATGAAAATGAGTAAATTTTGAGGAAATAAGATTAATTGAACCAAAATCTCAATCAGAAAATCTTCTTATACTCCAGAACTATTTACTTACGGTAAATATGAGTTCTAAGAAATATTTTTTTAGCAAAATTAAAGAAGATAAATCATAACCTAACTTTTTCACAACTCTAAAATTATTGACGATTTAATTTATTTCTTTTAGAAAACGAGCTTATGTATGAATGACTTCTTTTAAAATGAAAAGAAAAAATAATCTCCATTCAGGTAATAATTTCATATTTTATTGATTATTCCTTTATTTTAATAATTTTTATTAAATAACTCCATCTAGATATAGATACAACTACCTATATAATTGAGTTTTGACATTTGTACCCTACGATTTCGTGTCGTTTAAAATGATTAAATTTTGAGAAAAAGAAGATTAATTGAACCAAAATCTCAATCAGAAAACCTTCTTATTCACCAAAACTATCTATTTACGGTAATTATGAGTTCTAAGAAATATTTTTTTATCAAAATTTTAGAAGATACATCATAACCTAACTTTTTCACAACTCTAAAATAATTGAAGATTTAATTTATTTCTTTTAGAAAACCAGCTTATCTATGAATGACTTCTTTTAAAATGAAAAGAAAAAATTAATCTCCGTTCAGGTAATAATTTCATATTTTATTAATTATTTTTTTATCTTAATAATTTTTATTAAATAACCCCATCTAGCGACAACTACCTACACTCAGCAGCAGAAGTCTGCGTACAAAAAACTTGTAATACTTTAATTGAAAAAATAAGTCATAATCTAATGTGATAAACTAGATTTTTTTTTATTTTGTATATTAACTACATATAATTCTATTAACAAAATATGCTTCAACAAAACAGAAACAGTAGTTACAGAAAAAAATCAAAACTAAAAATTCTACAAATAACGGGTATGGAAAAATCTGCGTACAAGTCAGGACAGTATTTATAAAAAAATCATAAATGAGATCATTGTTTCTATATTAATATGAGGTCGGATAACCTTTACGTTTAATGACCTCCCTTAAACGTTTAGGCATGGAGTGCACTAATTTCTTCGTTTCGTCCGAACTGATTTTGGCCCATTCCTCAATCATAACATTGTTTAACGTTTCCTTCGACGTTATGTTGTGTTGCCGAATCCTGCGTTCCAGTAAATCCCAGAAGTGTTCGATGGGATTCAAGTCCGGCGATTGTGGAGGTGTTTTAAGTTGCTTTGGGGTATTGTATAGTAGCCAAAGCTTAGTGTTGTGGGCGCAATGTTTGGGGTCATTATCTTGTTGAAAAAAGTATTCGGGCCCCAAGCCCAAGTTTTCGATGCTAGTTCAAATTTTCTTTTAAAATGTCTATATACATTTTATGGTCCATTGTCGATGTTATGAAAACCAACCTTCCCACCCCTTTGGTGCACATACGCCCCCAAACCATAACTCCACCACCTCCGTGTTTAACAGTCGCTTTCAAATTTTCGGGATTAAGGGCAGTATTAGGTTTTCTCCATACAAGTTGTTTACCCTTAATGCCAAAAATGCAAAATTTGCTCTCATCTGTAAAGAGAACTTTCTCCCAGAATTCAATGGGCTTGTCTAAGAGTTTTTTTGCAAAGGCGATCCGCTTCTGACGATTGACCTCTGACACAAATGGCTTTTTTCGTGCAACGCGACTGTGATAGTTAGCTTTTTTTAACGTCCTTCTCACCGTATCTTTGCTGATAGTTTTATGAAATTCTTCTTGTACATTTTCTACTATTTTTTTTGCCGTCAGCCTAGGTTCTTTTCTAACCTGCTGTACAATTTTTCGCTTCTCTCGGTTTGTTAAAAGGGGTCGCTTCTCTCGGTCAGATCGCGGACGTGAGAGGTAATCTTCAGTGTCTTTATAATTATTAATTACTCTTTGAATGGAAGAGTGTGACCTGCCGACAGTTTCTCCTATTTTTTGAAAAGATTTTCCCTCTTTCCATAACTTTACAATAATTTTTCTCTCTCCCAATTCAATTTCCTTTCCTTTCGTGTCCATTCTAACTTTTAGCTTCTAAGCCTCTGCCATAGATAACGTATATATAGATAGGTAACTCTCAATAAAATCCTCGCATTAAGTATTTAGTTATGGTGCCAGTCGCGAATGGCGGTGATGTTTGGTGCGATGTATAGCGGGAAGTATTCCATTTGATTTTTATTTTACTGTAATTATCCTTCTGTATTGATATTATTTTATATAAGTTGTAGCCCATGATGCTTATGCAGTTCTATTTTTACTGTTAAAATACATTATTTTTGGTATTAATGCATTGTAACATATAAGATAAAATAATAAATGTTTATACTAATTATATTGCACAGCAATTCTGGGATAAATCTTATATAAAATATATCGTAACATCATGGTATTTACACTAAATACATCAAAACAATTATCTAATTAGTATTAATTATCATTCATATTTATTTTGATGTGAAATAACCTAACCACTATTTTCTTTCTAAAATTATTATGACATGTCGAAATAAGTTCTTGTTTGCAAATTTTGTAGCCTCTAACAATTTTTAAGATGGCTTCAGCAAAATAGCCTGCCATATAAAAGTGGTGTTGAATAATAAGGTGAAAAGTGTTGAAATTATACGTATTTTCGTGGATCTTTGTCTCTTCTTCACCTTCCTCTTCTGATACACATGTTTCTTCTCTCGTTTCTTGGTTCTTATAAAAGCGTCCATTGCCGGATTTATGTTCCTGACCCCGTGGTTTCGTATGCAGGAAAAAAATTTTCAACGGAATCTTGGTTTAACTTCCTCAGAAGATATTTAAACCCATTTTTTGTTCATTGGTACCCAAATATATTTTAAACCTTTCAAGGTTGTTGTCTAATTTTTTATTGTAGGGGAGACAGATGTTTGTCCCCTGGTTTTATAATTTTCATGGAGTTTAAGACCTTGATAGCCTCTCCTCGCAAACACCAAATGGGACGACGGCTTTATGACTGCACCCTTTAAAGGTTTTCCCTCTTCGGAATGTAGGGTAGTAAAAAATCCGCAGTGTCTAATGCAGTATCTGGCAGACAAGTACCTAAAGTACAGAAAATACCTTTAAATATGATAGAAATATGTATAAAAAGTTATATACAGTTTTTTCTAATATTAATAGAAAGCAATATTTGAAACAACATTAAATTAATATAATGATTAATTAAAAACTTACCAAACTTGACCAGTCCTCTCATTGTGGATGAAACCCTATGTGAGATCACTTGGATCACTCAGTTGGACTTTAGTTTTTTTTTATCTTTGGTTTTAGGACATGTGCCTCTGTTAATTTGTACACCATCCTACTGTCATAGTCACCATCATCTAAATTATATAACTTAACAATGTCCTGCTAGGAAGCTGTTTGTTGTCCCATTCTCCATTGAAAGTTAATGTCGTATTCTAGTAAATTATTTCTCAAATCTTTAAGCAGAACAGAGCCATCAAACAATGGGACCTCCTCCACAAACCATCAACATCAAAACCGAACTATCTGTTTTCAATTTCTTTTTCCGCAAATTTTCGGTTTGTCTCATCAATCAACATTTTTATTGCTGTACAATTAATACTAAATTTTTCCGCAATCCCCACGCCATAAACACCGTTGCATGATCAGCAAACTTTTTTATTCTACCATCACCACAATCCTCAAACCCGAGTATATTATGCGATCTGTTTTTTTGATAGTATGACAATGATGGTTCTATTGTCATTTCGTCAAATATCAAACTGTTGAAAGCGCCACAGGTGATTGGCACCTTAACTATTTAAAAAGAGTAGGTAATATTGTATAAGAGTGAACAGGGCATGATTTGTACCCTACGATTTCGTTTCGTTTAAAATGATTAAATTTTGAGAAAAAGAAGATTAATTGAACCAAAATCTCAATCAGAAGACCTTCTTATACTCCAAAACTATTTACTTACGGTAATTATGAGTTCTAAGAAATATTTTTTTATCAAAATTAAAGAAGATACATCATAACCTAACTTTTTCACAACTCAAAAATTATTAAAGATTTAATTTATTAGTTTTAGAAAACGAGCTTATGTGTGAATGACTTCTTTTAAAATGAAAAGAAAAAATTAATCTCCATTCAGGTAATAATTTGATATTTTATTAATTATTTTTTTATTTTAATAATTTTTATTAAATAACCCCATCTAGCGACAACTACCTATATAATTGAGTTTTGACATTTGTACCCTACGATTTCGTTTCGTTTAAAATGATTAAATTTTGAGAAAAAGAAGATTAATTGAACCAAAATCTCCATCAGAAGACCTTCTTATATTCCAAAACTATTTACTTACGGTAATTATGAGTTCTAAGAAATATTTTTTTATCAAAATTAAAGAAGATACATCACAACCTAACTTTTTCACAACTCAAAAATTATTAAAGATTTAATTTATTTGTTTTAGAAAATGAGCTTATATATGAATGACTTCTTTTAAAATGAAAAGAAGAAATTAATCTCCATTCAGGTAATAATTTGATATTTTATTAATTATTTTTTTATTTTAATAATTTTTATTAAATAACCCCATCTAGCGACAACTACCTATATAATTGAGTTTTGACATTTGTACCCTACGATTACGTTTCGTTTAAAATGATTAAATTTTGAGAAAAATAAGATTAATTGAACAAAAATCTCAATCAGAAAACCTTCTTATACTCCAAAGCTATTTTCTTATGGTAATTATGAGTTCTAAGAAATATTTTTTTATCAAAATTAAAGAAGATACATCATTACCTAACTTTTTCACAACTCTAAAATTATTGAAGATTTAATTTATTTCTTTTAGAAAACGAGCTTATGTATGAATGACTTCTTTTAAAATGAAAAGAAAAAATTAATCTCCATTCAGGTAATAATTTCATGTTTTATTAATTATTTTTTTATTTTAATAATTTTTATTAAATAACCCCATCTAGCGACAACTATCTGTATAATTGAGTTTTGACATTTGTACCCTACGATTTCGTTTCGTTTAAAATGATTAAATTTTGAGAAATATAAGATTAATTGAAGCAAAATCTCAATCAGAAGACCTTCTTATACTCCAAAACTATTTACTTACGGTAATTATGAGTTCTAAGAAATATGTTTCTATCAAAATTAAAGAAGATACATCATAACCTAACTTTTTCACAACTCTAAAATTATTGAAGATTTAATTTATTTCTTTTAGAAAAGGAGCTTATGTATGAATGACTTCTTTTAAAATGAAAAGAAGAAATTAATCTCCATTCAGGTAATAATTTGATATTTTATTAATTATTTTTTTATCTTAATAATTTTTATTAAATAACCCCATCTAGCGACAACTACCTATATAATTGAGTTTTGACATTTGTACCCTACGATTACGTTTCGTTTAAAATGATTAAATTTTGAGAAAAAGAAGATTAATTGAACCAAAATCTCCATCAGAAAACCTTTTTATACTCCAAAACTATTTTCTTACGGTAATTATGAGTTCAAAGAAATATTTTTTTATCAAAATTAAAGAAGATACATCATAACCTAACTTTTTCACAACTCTAAAATTATTGAAGATTTAATTTATTTCTTTTAGAAAATGAGCTTATGTATGAATGACTTCTTTTAAAATGAAAAGAAGAAATTAATCTCCATTCAGGTAATAATTTGATATTTTATTAATTATTTTTTTATTTTAATAATTTTTATTAAATAACCCCATCTAGCGACAACTATCTCTATAATTGAGTTTTGACATTTGTAACCTATGATTACGTTTCGGTTAAAATGATTAAATTTTGGGAAAAAGAAGGTTAATTGAACCAAAATCTCCATCAGAAAACCTTTTTATACTCCAAAACTATTTTCTTACGGTAATTATGAGTTCAAAGAAATATTTTTTTATCAAAATTAAAGAAGATACATCATAACCTAACTTTTTCACAACTCTAAAATAATTGAAGATTTAATTTATTTCTTTTAGAAAACGAGCTTATGTATGAATGACTTCTTTTAAAATGAAAAGAAGAAATTAATCTCCATTCAGGTAATAATTTGATATTTTATTAATTATTTTTTTATTTTAATAATTTTTATTAAATAACCCCATCTAGCGACAACTATCTATATAATTGAGTTTTGACATTTGTACCCTACGATTACGTTTCGTTTAAAATGATTAAATTTTGAGAAAAAGAAGATTAATTGAACCAAAATCTCCATCAGAAAACCTTCTTATACTCCAAAACTATTTACTTACGGTAATTATGAGTTCTAAGAAATATTTTTTTATCAAAATTAAAGAAGATGCATCATAACCTAACTTTTTCACAACTCTAAAATTATTGAAGATTTAATTTATTTCTTTTAGAAAACGAGCTTATGTATGAATGACTTCTTTTAAAATGAAAAGAAGAAATTAATCTCCATTCAGGTAATAATTTGATATTTTATTAATTATTTTTTTATCTTAATAATTTTTATTAAATAACCCCATCTAGCGACAACTATCTGTATAATTGAGTTTTGACATTTGTACCATACGATTACGTTTCGTTTAAAATGATTAAATTTTGAGAAATAGGAGATTAATTGAACCAAAATCTCAATCAGAAGACCTTCTTATACACCAAAACTATTTACTTACGGTAATTATGAGTTCTAAGAAATATTTTTTTATCAAAATTAAAGAAGATACATCATAACCTAACTTTTTCACAACTCTAAAATTATTGAAGATTTAATTTATTTCTTTTAGAAAAGGAGCTTATGTATGAATGACTTCTTTTAAAATGAAAAGAAGAAATTAATCTCCATTCAGGTAATAATTTGATATTTTATTAATTATTTTTTTATTTTAATAATTTTTATTAAATAACCCCATCTAGCGACAACTATCTGTATAATTGAGTTTTGACATTTGTACCCTACGATTACGTTTCGTTTAAAATGATTAAATTTTGAGAAATAGAAGATTAATTGAACCAGAATCTCAATCAGAAGACCTTCTTATACTCCAAAACTATTTACTTACGGTAATTATGAGTTCAAAGAAATATTTTTTTATCAAAATCAAAGTAACTTCCTTTCATAACCTAACTTCCCACAACGTTCAACCTATCTCGACTTCGTTTTTGGGTCTGGTTTTTATGCTCTAAAACAGCGATATTTCTGTCCCGTGGTGAGTCTGTTAGTTTGTATTTGTTGTTTCCTTGTCCCTTATTAATAAATTAAGACAAGTAGAAAATTTATTTTATCGAGAACACGCTCCCAAACTCTCATTGACGGGAATCCAAATGGATTCCGAAAATGGAGGTGGTTCGCCACCTCCAATTACAGATACTTTTAATTTTTTCGACGTATTAAGTAAGGATTTGACTTCCTCTATATTATTTGAATATTTAGAAGAAAAGAATAAAACCATTGACGAAGTAAATTTTACTGATGTAACGTTTAATAATGGATTTTTAATTGAAACACGTGAATTATTAAAAATGGGTTTCTTTTATGACAAAAAAGGCAATAAAGTTCCTATATCAAATCAAACTTTTGTGATATGGAGTAAAGTTTTAAATAATAAGGGTGTTACATTTAAAAAACAAGAAAAAATTTTATATTCAGAAAAAGATTACCCACCTTTCGTTGCCTGTATTGAGGCTATAGATAAAAACATAGGGCAACTGAGAGATCTCAAGATTGGAAAAATTTTATACAATGGAAACGTGCAAGGTATAAAGAAAATGGAGAAGAGAGATAGATATAGGATAGAAATAGAGTTTCATAATAGAAAAGCAGTTAATAAATTTGTTGAATCAGACTTCTCTTTTAAGAATGGTTGGAATGTTTTCATTCCCAATAACAGGGTTACTTGTAAAGGAGTAGTTAAACGTATAAAACGCTCGTTTTGAAACGGAAGACTGTGAAAAGGTTCTGCACGTGCATAGGATCAAAAGGAGAGTTCAAACGGAAGATGGTCCAAAGTATATCAATACAGCATCGGTGGTGGTAACGTTCAGGGGAACCGTAATGCCTTCTATATTGAAGTTGTTTTTTAATGTAAGACGCCCAGAGCCCTACATCCCTCCGGTTACTCAATGCCACAACTGCCACGGCCACACGAAAAAGCTATGTAAATCTAAAACTAGATGTCCTGCTTGTTCCGAAGACCACTTACTAGAAGAATGTCCTAATAGAGATCGACCAAGATGCATATTTTGCAACGAAGACCATTTAAGTAACGAGAGGGGAACCCCAGCGAAAGATAGGAAATGTTTAGAATTCATAAGACAACTAAAAATAAAAGAGACTATGACAAGATTTAACTGCTCAGCATATGAGGCATCTCAAAAAGTTGGCATAGATTTAAACCAACAACAACGCTCTTTAATATCACAAGTAATTATCGATCCAAAGAGGTACCCTGAACTCCCAATTAGAAGAAATCAATCACCGCAAAATCGGAATGAAGAAACGTTTATACAACAGAGAGATAATAAAAAATCCTATAGAAAAACAGTCCTTTCTCCAAAAAAACAAAATATTCCCGAAAAAAGACTTAAAAGTGAGATACCCGGTGATCTAATGTTCGACATTAATTGTGACAGACGCTCTCCCAACAGTCAAGCGATCCCAATCGACAAACCATCACAAGATCTGAGGTTGAAGAATACTTCTTCTTCACCGATGGAATCCGAAAGCATTACGAGTATCGACTCTTTGGTTAATTCTGAACTAACAAACGAAAATAAAGAGGCTAGCTCTGAAATCGAAAGATCCACTAATCAAATTCATGGGTAACATAAATATTCAACAAGAAATTTGTCCTTAAACCATAAAAATGAATGATAACGCTCTTAAAATAATGACCTGGAACTCTAGAAGTCTTGCGAAGAATAAAGTTAGCCTTTATGGCTTTCTAAAAGATAATTGGCAAGACATCATTGTTGTTTGCGAAACCCGGTTACCAGATAGAATGTATTTAACAACTCCTAAATAGAATCACATTTACAAAACAAGAAGAGATGGGTATGGAGGCCTCTCTGCGCTCATCAGAAAACCTATTCAATTTCAAAATATTGAAATACAAGACCGAATTCAGAACACGCATTTTATTATAATTAAATGTTCCAATTTAACTATTGTGGCTGGCTATATTCCGCCAAATATAACATTTACAATCGATGATTGGAGGGCAGTATTACGTGATATTGATGAACCTTTTGTTCTCACAGGAGATTTTAATGCTCTACACCAGGATTGGGGATGTGGAAATAATAATAATAATAGAGGATACGCGCTTAAACAAGTCGCAAGGGAAAGAAACCTTAGCGTGATTAATGACGGTCGCCCTACTTTATTTTCACTAAGCGATCAGACTCAAAGCGTTATTGATTTAACATTGATTACTTACTCCTGGGCGAGTAGAAGTGTTTGTTATACAGGATAGGACACGCTCGGTAGCGATCACTTCCCTGTATATACGGAAGTTAGCCTGCCGACTAGAACTAATAGACCTAGATCTTCACAAGTGCAAGGTCACAACAACTATAAACATTTGAATTGGAAAAAATACGGCGAAACATTAATATTGAACAGCATCGAGCAAAATAATGAATGTGAGGATTTGACAACGGACATGAAGGAAGCTGCTTTTCAGGCCTCCAAGAAGAAAAATAATGGAAGACAGAAGTATAACCCGTGCCCATGGTGGGACAAAGAATGTGAAAATATTGTTAAAATACGAAAATACTTAATAAGGAACTTCTTGAGAAATAGAACCCCATTAAACTATTTAATAGCAAAAAGGAATATAGCAATATCGAAGAAAACCCTATTAAGGAAAAAGCGAGACAATTTTAAGAACTTTTGTGCAACTTTAAATCGTCTTACACCATTAAATCAAATATGGGAAAAAGTTAAAACGTACAATAGAGCAGTTTTTCAACGAGACAAGCAGGTTGCAGATAATTCTGAATGGATGGAGAACTTCATGAATGCAATGGCCCCCCACATGTTCCATCTAAGGCAGAAGTACAACGAGATGATTCAAATGTAATAACGGATACATCTGGATGTACAGACCTCATAACAACTATGGAACTAGAAAATGCATTAAGAAGTCGTAAGGATACTGCCGTAGGAGAAGACGGAGTATCTTATTGGATGATCAATAATCTCCCAAGGAATTATAAAAATGCTCTATTGTCTATCTACAATAAAGTGTTGCGGGGTGCTGATATTCCGAAAGAATGGAAAATAATAAATATTATTCCTATTCTCAAGCCCCATAAAAACCCAAACATCTTTAGTAGCTATCGCCCGATATCATTAATATCTTGTATTAGGAAAGTATTCGAACGTATAATAACCGACAAGTTAGAATGGTGGTGTGAAAATAAGAAAGTGTTTGATAATCTTCAATATGGATTTAGAAGAGGTAAGAGTGTCTATCATGCAGTAACATCATTGGTCACGGACATTCGGTGTGCTTTTGTCGAGAAAAAATCACTTTTGGCTGTCTTTATTGACATAAAAGCGGCGTATGATAACGTCCATATACCCACGTTAATAAAAATTATGAACAATCTGGAGATTCCGAAATTATTCTCTTTATTAGTACATCAACTTTGCTCGGAAAAAATACTAAAATTGAAGGATGATCCAGGAAATATAGGTAACAAGACTAATTACAGAGGACTTCCTCAGGGTAGCTGTCTAAGTCCAATACTTTTTAACATATATATGACCATACTTAACAAGGAATTGAGAAAATGCGATGTTTTTGCTTTGACCTATGCAGATGACTTGGTGATATATTGCACTGCTTTGAACATAGAGACAACTAAATAAGGCTTTGGAAACTTTAAACAAGTTCTTGGACTATCGTCAGCTTGAAATATCTATGGAAAAAACAAAAGCTATTATTTTTACCAAGAAGAGGAACTTTATAAAACCGACCATCATGTATGAGGGCACCCATATTGAATTCACAGATAATATCAAATATTTAGGATTTAATTTGAATGCTAAACTTAACTGGAACGAACATATAGATACTACTGTGGAGGCCTGTAGAAAGGGTATTAACCTAATAAAATCTCTATCCAGCTCAAGGTGGGGTAGTGACCCGGTTATTTTAAGTATGCTGTATAGGGCGCCTGTACGGTCCAGACTTGAATATGGACTATGGATATTATTACCGTTACCTAAAATGCAATTGAATAATTGAAGCAGGAGAAACATCTTTACTAACCAGAGCTAGGATACTATGTACTAGGTTTCTCAGCAGAAGCCTTAGTATAGATAGTTGCTCCATGATCAACAGGGTAGATAAGATAACAAAAATCTATATCTTACGGATTGGTGGAATGAACAATGTTGTTGCAGCTGAAATAAACCAATTTATAAAATATACATGGCCGGATGTGGAGTATATATTTACAGATGGATCGGTAGCTCTTGTACCGGAGAGGAGTGTGGCGTGTTGTGTCTATGACCCCTCAATGAGAATAGAAGAATCATATAAATTACCTAACCCATTGACAATCTTTTCGGCGGAGGCATACGCTTTGCTGATTGTTTTGACAATTGTTTTAGAAAGAAAAATTCCGAAAAGTATCATCATAACTGATTCTAGAAGTACTTTGGAAAGAATAAAAAATTACAATTTTAGGGATACGATTCACCCATATATCTTGGAGATGTTTGCTCTCCTTTATGAGATACATCTGTTGGAACAAGAAGTTACAATATTGTGGGTGCCAGGACATGTGGGCATAGAGGGCAACGAAAAGGCCGACCAATTGGCAAACATGGGTCATCAAAAAGAATCACTTAAAATAAAGATATTCAGAAAAGAGCTGTACCAACAAGTAATAAGAGAAATTGAAGTCGAATGGGGGGAAGAATGGAATAGAAGTAGTACCACGAAAGGAATCAAAGGAATCTGCACACTTATTATAAGATTGAGATTAGGACATGCGTTAACACCAGCATATTTATTTAAAATAAGAATGAAAGATAACCCTTATTGTGAATGTG
Organism: Onthophagus sagittarius; assembly: GCA_036711965.1. Classification (NCBI taxonomy): domain Eukaryota; kingdom Metazoa; phylum Arthropoda; class Insecta; order Coleoptera; family Scarabaeidae; genus Onthophagus; species Onthophagus sagittarius. The sequence continues at coordinate 13,657,999 of JASERS010000010.1, read as the reverse complement.
GTGAAGAGGGAGACCTGAATCATATATTTTTTGCATGCGTTAAATATCAACATCAAAGATTGAAACTCACTCAGGGATTATCAAGAGAAAACATTGAATTTCCCATTAACTTGACCTCATTGTTGGCCTATGATTCTTTTAACATTTATAAATTATTAAATGAATTTTTTACATCCGCTGGCATAAATCTGTGATAAAAAAAAATAAATAAAAAAAAAAAAGAGAACTTTGTGTGATACCTATACAAAAATGTGATAGTAGCTTTTAGAAAGACAATACATTATTGACTGTGATAATCCCTATTTCTGAATAATATATAGGTACTGTATAATCATCACTTTCCAGATTCCGTGCTCCGAGGGTCCTCCTTTGGAAGGAAGACATAGGAAGAGAGGAAAAATCGAAAGAAACTTTGTAGCTGGAGTATGATATGAACGAAAGTTCGAACTCCAAAACCCAACCAGTATCATTACTACTACTATAACCTAACTTTTTCACAACTCTAAAATTATTGAAGATTTAATTTATTTCTTTTAGAAAACGAGCTTATGTATGAATGACTTCTTTTAAAATGAAAAGAAAAAAATAATCTCCATTCAGGTAATAATTTCATATTTTATTAATTATTTTTTTATTTTAATAATTTTTATTAAATAGCCCCATCTTGCGACAACTATCTGTATAATTGAGTTTTGACATTTGTACCCTACGATTACGTTTCGTTTAAAATGATTAAATTTTGAGAAATAGAAGATTAATTGAACCAAAATCTCAATCAGAAGACCTTCTTATACTCCAAAACTATTTTCTTACGGTAATTATGAGTTCTAAGAAATATTTTTTTATCAAAGTTAAAGAAGATACATCATAACCTAACTTTTTCACAACTCTAAAATTATTGAAGATTTAATTTATTTCTTTTAGAAAAGGAGCTTATGTATGAATAACTTCTTTTGAAATGAAAAGAAGAAATTAATCTCCATTCAGGTAATAATTTGATATTTTATTAATTATTTTTTTATTTTAATAATTTTTATTAAATAACCCCATCTAGCGACAACTATCTGTATAATTGAGTTTTGACATTTGTACCCTACGATTACGTTTCGTTTAAAATGATTAAATTTTGAGAAATAGGAGATTAATTGAACCAAAATCTCAATCAGAAGACCTTCTTATACTCCAAAACTATTTACTTACGGTAATTATGAGTTCTAAGCAATATTTTTTTATCAAAGTTAAAGAAGATACATCATAAACCTAACTTTTTCATGACTCTAAAGTTATTGAAGATTTAATTTATGAATGGACGATTTATTTTAAGGTAACAAGATAAAACTAATATTCCTTCAGGTAACAATTTAAAATTTTTATCATTATTTTTATGTTAAATAATTATTTTCTTTTCTAAATAGTTCCTCGCCCCATCTAGCGGCAACCATCGATATTAAGCGAATTTTGATTAATGGAAATGAGTAAATTTTGGAGAAATAAGATTAATTGAACGAAAATCCCTATCAGAAAACGTCCTTATACTTCCAAACTATTTATTTGCGGTAATTATAAATTCTAAGAAGTATTTTCTTACTAAAATTAAAGAAGAAACGACATCATAACCTAACTTTTTCACGACTGTAAAATTATTGAAGATTTAATTTATTAACGGATGAATTATTTTAAGATAACAAGATAAAACTAATATTCCTTCAGGTAATAATTTAAAATTTTTATCATTATTTTTATGTTAAATAATTATTTTCTTTTCTAAATAGTTCCTCGCCCCATCTAGCGACAACCACCGATATTAAGTGAATTTTGATTAATGGAAATGAGTAAGTTTTGCGGAAATAAGATTAATTGAATGAAAATCTCTATCAGAAAACGTTCTTATACTTCCAAACTATTCTTTCGCGGTAATTATGAGTTCTGAGATGTTTTTTTTACTAAAATTAAACAAGAAACGACATCATAACCTAACTTTTTCACGACTATTAAAATTATTGAAGATGTAATTTATTAATGGGTGATTTATTTTAAGATAACAAGATAAAACTAATATTCCTTCAGGTAATAATTTGAAATTTTTATCATTATTTTTATGTTAAATAATTATTTTCTTTTCTAAATAGTTCCTCGCCCCATCTAGCGGCAACCATCGATATTAAGCGAATTTTGATTAATGGAAATGAGTAAATTTTGGAGAAATAAGATTAATTGAACGAAAATCCCTATCAGAAAACGTCCTTATACTTCCAAACTATTTATTTGCGGTAATTATAAATTCTAAGAAGTATTTTCTTACTAAAATTAAAGAAGAAACGACATCATAACCTAACTTTTTCACGACTGTAAAATTATTGAAGATTTAATTTATTAACGGATGAATTATTTTAAGATAACAAGATAAAACTAATATTCCTTCAGGTAATAATTTAAAATTTTTATCATTATTTTTATGTTAAATAATTATTTTCTTTTCTAAATAGTTCCTCGCCCCATCTAGCGACAACCACCGATATTAAGTGAATTTTGATTAATGGAAATGAGTAAGTTTTGCGGAAATAAGATTAATTGAATGAAAATCTCTATCAGAAAACGTTCTTATACTTCCAAACTATTCTTTCGCGGTAATTATGAGTTCTGAGATGTTTTTTTTACTAAAATTAAACAAGAAACGACATCATAACCTAACTTTTTCACGACTATTAAAATTATTGAAGATGTAATTTATTAATGGGTGATTTATTTTAAGATAACAAGATAAAACTAATATTCCTTCAGGTAATAATTTGAAATTTTTATCATTATTTTTATGTTAAATAATTATTTTCTTTTCTAAATAGTTCCTCGCCCCATCTAGTGGCAACCATCGATATTAAGCGAATTTTGATTAATGGAAATGAGTAAATTTTGGGAAAAATAAGATTAATTGAGGCAAAATCACCATCTAATGACTTTTCCATACTCCTAAATTATTTATTTATGGTGATTATAAATTCTAAGAAGTAATTGTATCTAAATTGAAGACGAAATGATATCATAACCGATCTTTGTTCATGTCCCAAATTTTTTTTAAGAATGAAGATTCAGGTAATATTTTATAATTTTCATGACTATCTCTTTATCTAACAATACAACAAATGTTTCATTTCTAAATAGTTGCTTACCACATCCATAATTTTACTTCTATCAAATTTATTCTCAAAAAATCGATAAAGTCAATATAAAGGATAGGTTTAGATCTTATTTATTAAGGATTTTAAAAAAATGCATCGGCCGGGAATCGAACCCGGATCGCCCGCGTGGCAGGCGAGCATTCTACCATTGAACCACCGATGCTGATGAATTTTAACAATAACTACCTAGACTATTGTTGTAAATAACCCAACTTTCACCTCTAAATGCACTACTTTCTATTACAATATTATATCAAATTCCAAAAGAACACCTATATGCAATCATCAACGGTTGCAAAAGCTGTGGCAGCTCAATAGAGACCGAGACGACATACAATCCAGTGAGATAAAAAACTGAGTTACCAACAAATTTCTTCACTGACATTGCTTTCTTAGAGTTATGCAGTGTGTTAACTAATTATCGTACCCGAAATCTAGGCAACCAATATCACAGTATTGGTATTGCAACGCGACGAATATTCCTATTATTTGAAATAATTTTTTCGAAAAATGCTATTAAAAGTTGACTTTTGTATAGCAATTAACGACTGTAAAAATGATCTTCCTGTGTTCAAATGTCGTAAAAAATTTATATCCGGCTACGACAATCAAAGAATTTGGTATTATTGTCATGGACAAGTTGTAAACACAACATGATTAACATTAAAATGTGCCATTAAAATAAAGGCATCATGTTCCGGTGTGAACGTCAAAAAATGTGATAATAAAATCCCATATGAAGAGTCCAATGCACCAGTTTTCATCACGCTGGTAACCCGGGAAATGGGTGGTAATGACATCAACTTAAAATTTTCCAATTAAGTTTTATCGTAGAATAGACATTTTAAAAATAAACGACTTTTGTTTGCATCCATACTATCTTAGTGTTTATCAGTCTCTTGCTAGATGGGATTTTGAAATAAGGCTGACTTTTTGTAATTTGATTTTGGATCAAGACGACGATTTTCCTAGATGTGTTCTTTGGACCAATGATTCGCTTTTTAAATGTAATGGGGAGGTTAATCTTCATAACACCCACAATTGGGCAAGGAAAAATCTACTCTGTATGAGATATGTTGACAATCAACACTTATAGACTCTCAACTCGCGATGTGGTATTATAAGAGAGCAGATAATTGGTCCTTCCCCCTACAATATTCGCATATCATTACGGAACACGTTGTATTTTGAATTGGCACACACGATATGTGCCAGCGATTTTTTTATGTTAAATACAATATCCTGCATCTTTTCATGAATTTATATAGACAATATAAGCCTTTTAGTTTAAACCATACTTATTATGTATAATTAAAATAGCACCTTAAAAAATCACACACAATAAGCTTTGAAACACATTTATTTTATTAAATTTATTCAAACAATCAATCAAACAATTTCTTCTTATTTTTTCAATAAATTTCAATAAATTTTTTTGAAGTACATTTACTTGTTCCAACATAGTACCATCAAGCTCTGGAACTTGAAAATTATTTCTTTTTCACATTGAAGAAATAGTTGTATTTCTTGAGTTGTAATATTTTTATACCTTTGTTGAATTTCCTTCTTCATACGGTCACGTCCACCATGGCCTATTGATTCGCGAACTTCATACAACACATCAAATAATTCTTCAACAACAATATAATACAACACTTTATCATTTGTAATTGGTACAATTAGCTTTTCCACATTTTTAATTGTAACGACATCGTAATGTTTTAGCAACCAAAAATGACGGTTTGCCTTCCGAGCTGAGGCCTTTGCAATTTTCACTTCATCTACTAAATTACGATATTTTAATAAACTCATTCGAAAGCTATTACTCTTTTGTGAAATATTTTCAATACAACTATGACATTTCATTTTCATTTCATTTTTATCCATTTTACATTTGAAACTTCCTGAGAACTACTGTGTCTTTTTTACATTGATTTTAAAGCGAACAAATATTATAACCTAACCTATTTTACCATTCAACAGAACTGCTAAAGAATAGGTTAAGTTGGTTGATTGGTTACCTATCGTTGTCTACGTTTTCTATCGATCAAAGTTTTTTAGTTATAAGTTATTTTGATTTTTTATATTTCAGAGTCTTCGCTTCGTTTTTTATTTAAAACAACTTCAACAACTTTTGTTATATAATACATTTTAAACGTATATTAAACTTTAACTGAGTATCGTTAGTAATTGTATACATTAACTAGTAAAAGTTTACATTTTGTATTTTATATACACATTAACTAGGTAAATTAACTATGTATGCATTGAACTAAAATTAGAACTAACACTAGCACTAACACTAGAACTATCACTAAAACTATCACTAGGACTAACACTAGGTCTAAAACTAGAAACTTTCGGGTTTCGCCGTGCGTTTTTTGAAAAAATGTTTGACGTTTCGAATGCCATGTTGCAACCTTCTTCAGAAACTGGTTCTAACTATGTCGCGGGTCTTCTTGAGTTCACGATCGGCTTTCTCCATTGTTAGTCTGTCCACTTTATCCCAGTCTTCTCCGGACATACTATTGGAAAGTGAGAGGTGGAGTCGTAGTAACCTCTCACTTACCTTCTATAAATCACTGTAGGTCTTATATATCCTTTCTCGTAGTAATGCCTGTTCTGTCCTAATCAAGATTCTACCAGCTGCAGCGGAGTTGATGTAGTGCTTCACCTTCAAGAACGTTGGCGTAACTTTCTTCTCTCTGCATCTTCGTAAAAAAGCTAAACTGCTTAACAGCTTGCGTTGTCTAATCCGTGAGTTATCGAAGTCCTTGATTTGTTTGTTGATATCCTCCCCATAAAGGTTAATAATATAAGTACGAAGGCTTTCACGACCGGTGTTAATTGAACTAAAATTAGAACTAACATTAGAACTAACACTAGAACTATCACTAGAAATATCACTAGGACTAACACTAGATCTAAAACTAGAAACTTTCGGGTTTCGCAGTGCGTTTTTTGAAAAAATGTTTGACGTTTCGAATGCCATGTTGCAACCTTCTTCAGAAACTGGTTCTAACTGTGTCGCGGGTCTTCTTGAGTTCACGATCGGCTTTCTCCATTGTTAGTCTGTCCACTTTATCCCAGTCTTCTCCGGACATACTATTGGAAAGTGAGAGGTGGAGTCGTAGTAACCTCTCACTTACCTTCTGTAAATCACTGTAGGTCTTATATATCCTTTCTCGTAGTAATGCCTGTTCTGTCCTAATCAAGATTCTACGAGCTGCAGCAGAGTTGATGTAGTGCTTTACCTTCAAGAACGTTGGCGTAACTTTCTTCTCTCTGCATCTTCGTAAAAAAGCTAAACTGCTTAACAGCTTGCGTTGTCTAATCCGGTTATAATAATCTGGTATATATGCAGATGCAGCAGTATTTTGATGAGCATAAAATTATCACTGATTTTCAATCAGGTTTTCGGCCAGGCTCATCAAGATTACTGATGATATTAGACGTGGTTGTGATGATCGGCGTTTGACCTTATTGGTCTTGCTCGATTTCAGCAAGGCATTTGATTCTGTTGATCATGGTTTGTTGGTGACAATTCTTTCTTCTGTGGGTTTTTCGTCGAGCTGTGTCACGTGGTTTCAATCGTACCTTTCTAATCGTTCGTTGTGTGTACGTGACTCCTCATCATCTTCGTCTATAGTTGCAAGCCACTGTGGTGTGCCCCAGGGCAGTGTCTTGGGTCCACTCCTATTTTCAGTATTTATAAACTCCATTTCTAAAATAATTAAGTGCAACTTTCACCTATATGCAGATGACCTCCAAATTTATACAACTGCAGCTGTGGATGCACTTCCAGCAGCGGTGATGCGGCTTAATAGGGATCTTGCTAGCGTTCTGGACTGGTCTAGATGCCATGGCTTGGGTTTAAATGTGGCAAAGACTCAGGCTATTGCTTTTGGATCAAGGCCTCTGGTAACAAAATTTTACTCCCTTAACAATACCTATTTGTCACTTGACGGTAATATTATACCATTCTCTCGAACTGTTAAAAACTTGGGTGTGATGATGGATTCTGCATTGTCCTGGCAGCCCCAGATTCAGTCTATCTGTAGGAAGGTCTATTTCTGTTTCTACTCCCTACGCAAGCTTGGTTGTTTCCTTCCACCTACTGTTCGTCGTAACCTTTGTTACTCTTTAATTCTTCCCCATTTGGACTATGCCGATACCGTATACCCGGACCTTTCGATTGGTCTTCGTAACAAATTAGAGAGGTTACAAAATAATTGTGTGCGCTTTATCTTCGATCTGAGAAAATGTGAGCATGTTACACCTTATCGTAATCACCTCGAAATGCTTACCGTTGAGAACCGTAGATCTTTCCATATACTAACTACCTTATACAAGATTCTTTCCTCTCAGTCTCCAATCTATCTGTTCACTCACTACATTTGAGTTCATAGCCTCTCGCGGTCTTCCTACTAGAGCACAATCTGGTGTCTCACTCATGTTTCCGATTCATCGTACCGAAATATATCACGGGTCATACACAGTGCAAGCTATAACCCTCTGGAATAACTTACCCACTGAGTTGCGGGAAGCCCGTAGTTTTTCTGTATTCAGAGCATCGCTTAAAGATAGCTTGTTGTCACAACAGTTGTCTCAGACTGTTTCCTGATTTAATCTGCCTCTTCTCTTTCCGTTCTCAGCTGACAGCTTTATTTCTTCTTCTCCAATCATTTTTTTTTGTTTAATTCGAGTCTCTTTCCTTCTTGTTCTTGCGTACTCTTTTTCTAATACTTTATACATAAATTTATTTTTTTTTTACTTATATTCGCCATATCAATTATTTTTTTTTTAACATACATTGCTGATTGGATCGTTTTGAAAACATCGTCTCTGGCAATAAATCGACCTTTTGTTAACCTTGTACCAATGTTAAGGAATGATGTGTACATTTTTTCTTTTATTGTATATCTTGGTGGCAATAAATTGTATTGTATTGTAATCCGTGAGTTTGTAATCCGTGGGTTCTAACTCTAAGTTAGAACCAGTTAGAACCAGTTAGAACCAGTTTCTGAAGAAGGTTGCAACATGGCATTCGAAACATCAAACATTTTTTCAAAAAACGCACGGCGAAACCCAAAAGTTTCTAGTTTTAGATCTAGTGTTAGTCCTAGTGATAGTTCTAGTGATAGTTCTAGTGTTAGTGCTAGTGTTAGTTCTAATTTTAGTTCAATTAACACCGGTCGTGAAAGCCTTCGTACTTATATGTATGCATTGTCTAGATAGTGTATACATTCACGTAATGAATGCTTTAATTGTAACATATACATAAAAAACGATTGAATTTTAGCTGAAGCCCGTTTGGGGCGTGCTGATATTGAGCTTGAAGATCAGTTATCCCAAGTGGAAATGGTATTTTACCAAGTAAAGCTTCAAAAAGCACACTATTTAAATAAAACGATAGAAGAATTGGTGTTAAAAGGAATTTTGAAAGGTGAAGGTCACACAATTGACGATTTTTGCTATATATTTTTTACCTGATGTAAAATGGCCTGAATAAGACGTTAAAAAAATAAAATCAACCAGGTCGAGTCTCAAACTTACCGAAAAATCACTTTGAAAATTGTTAAAAAGTGAATGAAAAAGTTTATTTAAAAAGATTATTGTTTAAAATAACCTCTAAATGTAATACTTTCTATTACAATATCGTACCAACTTAATCTACGTTCGATTCAAGAGGTTAATTTAAAACATTAACAAGCATTGGTGATTATAATCGTATTTTGATACGATCGAAAATCGATTAAGAATAATATCATTGTGTATTCCACGCAAAATGTACGTTAACGTAAAAATGAAGGTAATTTAAGTCTAAACTACGTTTATTATTCATTGGTTTATATACTGCGTTTTACTTTTAAGGCCATTTACATTCTGTTCATAGTTATTTAATTTTTTTTTGTAATTCGTGTGGAAAAATATTAATTTTAATTTTAAGATTGTTTACGCACTTGTAACACTTTTTCGAGTATTTCAAAGCGGTGCACACTGACCTAGAGGTCACGAACTTAAAGGTGAAGTAAAACGTCACAAACATTCGCCCCCACCTCATCTTACCACCCGCAGAATCTGGCACAAGATCCCTTCAACTCCCTTTTTTTTACCCGATACTCACACGTACGACTTTTTCCCACCTAAAGATTGTTTTAGCCCCTCTTTTCCAGATTAATATCTTTGTTTGTGTATTAATTAAGATTGAATTATTTCTTTTTTTTTGTCACATCTAATTCGTATTGCATCGTGGGGGTGGGGTGGGGTGAAGAGGGTGATTGGGTGGTGTTTTGGGGTTGAGAGTCACTACGAACGTCGAGTATTGTAGTATACATAGTAAGGGGAGGTAAATCTAGGGTTGGGTGAAGAGGTGTAGGGGAAAGGGGGAAGGGCTTGCGTTGGGGGTGAGTAACCCGCTGCGGCACAGCATCGGGGGCGGCCGAGCGCCAGGTGAATGACCGCCGCCGACCCAGACCGACACACGTATACCGATCGATCGATCGGCCGTTGACTGCACCCGGGTGCGCACTGCGCCGCCACCCGGGGGCGTCGGCAGCAGCGTCGGGACGCTCTTCCGGGTACCGTGTCGGGGAGTTTCCGCCAGATGACGCCTACCCCCGCGTTCTCGTTGAGTTTTACCGGATGTTCTCTTGTTGTTTTTCGAAAAGAGATACTTGATTAACTTTTTCCCCCACATTTTACAACAACATTGATTTTCTTTAAATATAATATCACAGTTAGCTAACAGAGATTATCAGCATCATCATATAAATTACATTGATTAAACAAAAAAAAGTGAACGCATTTTCTCCGTCTTACGTCCCTTTAGCCTAAACTCTAGACGTTGATTGATGTTCGTTTTCCCCTTTTCCAAAATGTAATTTTCGTGGGTTCACATCGGAAAGGTTGGGTTGAAATTCGGACGAAGGAGGCTGATGTTGCTAAACTTCGGGAGCGTTCTAAATTCGAACCGGATGACGGTGCGCGTTTTGACGAAGTCCTTCGTCTTTTGTCGTCGAATTCCTCTCTCCAAAACGAGTTAAAAATAAAAAAAAATGATCCTTTTTCGATGATGTATAACCGTAATAAACTTTTTTATATCTAAAGAATATTAATGACACTTAAATTCTTTTTTGGTGTGGTAAGAAAAATGTTATCGATAAAATTGCGATGATTTAGGGTTATTTGCTGCAATTTGTTGCATAATGTATTCGTAGGTTTCGTGAATTTCAAATGGGAAAGCTTATCGTTGTGTAATTAATCGGCCCTGGTTCGCATGTGTTTAATATGTCGATTATGTAGATGTTCTAATTTGCGCAAAATATTCAACAATTTTATGTCTTTGATTAGGAGATAGCTACGATACTAGTTTATCTACAACTTCTAATTTGGCAAGTACCCCTATCGGCACAGTTAAAAAATCCAACGGTAATCAAGGACGAAGCGGCCGATTACGGAATAAATCTAAAGATGATGAAGGTTTGATTTTAAAATATATCATTTGTGTAATTCACGCTTTTGTGTTGGGTCCTTTTTGTGGTCGATCCTTTTTCTTATATAAATTTTTAATTTACAAGCTATAACTACATCATTGCATCTCCAACATGTTATACCTTCACGGTTACTTAGGTTATCTACACTGTGTTAAATAATTATCGTAACCTACGTCACGTTGTAATGTTGGTTATCTATCTCATTGTGTAGTGGTAACGGCGGTATTTTTAAATTAGTAACCAGATTTTAACCAGATGTTGACAGCAGATCGAACGTTATTATTAAACTTTATGTGTTTTCGGATTTTCTTTATTCTTTAACCATTTTTTGCTGCCTTTATATTTCTCCAAACAGTTCTTAGAGCTATCGTTGTTTCTAGCGATTGATTTAAGCGGTAAGTCAATAAACAAATTAAAATAACGAAAACGTTCAATGAGAATTTCTTTCAGATTTTGATTTCTTTCGTTATGATGTTCACACCGGAACATGATGCCTTTATTTTAATGGCGGTACGCAGAATGGGGACGATAGTCGGGTTTATTCCTTACAAAGCTGTATACAGCAATTCAACCAACGTTTCCCAGATTTCGATGTTGATTATGACGCTTTTAAGCATAGGAAACACGTTTTTACAGTCGTTAATTGCTATACAAAAGTCAACTTTTAATAGCATTTTTCGAAAAAATTATTTCAAATAATAGGAATATTCGTCGCGTTGCAATACCAATACTGTAATATTGGTTGCTTAGATTTCGGGTACGATGATTTGTTAACACACTGTATGCTACGATGATCATGCGGCCTCTGCTTAGTTTAGAGATATTTTCATCATTTTCAGGATAACGGACTCAGATTATCTTCTTGATATATTCCCTTCTTAACCTTTATGACATCTTCAAGTTTTCCAACAACATTCCACATCGTTTTTAAAGTTTTCTTTACTGCTTCCAGTATCGGTAGCGCGGCTATTATTCCCCTTAATACATGGTGATTGTTGGAATCAAAAGCTTTACGGAAGTCGTACCATCTTGAGATGTGGGGACGCCTTCTCATCCGAGATATCTGGGTTTCCGCTCTGTGCATTAGGATTCCCAGCAAAGCAAGGACCTTATTTGCAGTTCTATTGCACCCATTTCGACTAACAGTGACCACTGCTTCTTTTGGGCTTCAGTTGACAGCACCTCGCCAAAAACCCTATCGCCATGACTCCAAAACACACAGCTTCTTGGATTTCGTAGTTCTGGAGATGAGGTATCACCACTTCGAAAACGTAAATGGTTGTTTTGTTGTCTTATGATGGATACGTTGTGGACTCATAACTGGCATGCCACACGTTATACCGATATGGGACGGTAGTTAACTGAATCTGCAGTGTCCAGACTTGTAAGGTAATGTCGCTTTTGCGACCACATCTTCTTTGGGTAAGGGATACTTTCCATACATGATGTCATTTACATGATTCGCAATATATTCTCCGGCCGATCTTATATAGGCATGTACACTGTGTTAAATAATTATCGTAACCTACGTCACGTTGTAATGTTGGTTATCTATTTCATTGTGTAGTGGTAACGGCGATATTTTTAAATTAGTAACCAGATTTTAATCAGATGTTGACAGCAGATCGAATGTTATTAGGTTATTATTGTCGCAGCTACTAATTGTACCCTGCTTGTCAAGAAAATCTAGAATCCTGTTACTAATTATTTTTTCGAATACTTTAGAAAACATACTACAAATTGCTATCGGTCTATAGTTCTCAATATAGGTCGTATTACCTTTTTTTAGAATCGGTATCACTTTAGCAATTTTAAGGGATGATGGGAAAACACCCGCTGTTATCGACCGATTTAAAATGAGCGCAAGAGGTTCAGCAATAACGCTGGCAACGGATTTGACAACTCTCACACCAATTCCGTCAGTACCCACACTGCTCACATTCTTTAAAGCACTGATAGACTCAACTATCTCCTCAGGAGACACCGGCCATAAATATATACTGCAAGAAACAGTTATACCCAACGTACATGAATCCACAACAAGAGAACCAAAAGCACATCGCACCTTATCAGCCGCTACCGTCGAAAAATATTCACAAAATGCGTTGGATAATCGTTTAGGGTCAGAAATTGAAACCCCGTCAATATTTAACATTATATCTCCCTCATCATTACTCCTTCCCAACTGTGTGTTTATATATCGCCATAAACTACGTGTATTGTTGGAAGCATTAGAAATTTGATTTGCTATAAAAGATCGTTTAGCATTATCAATCAGTGATTTATAAGAAGATTTCATATCGTTTTTATTTTGCACGTTGATCACGGAACCCATTTCTAATTAACCAATGCATGTTTCTTAGACTATCCCCAGCTTTAACTATCTCAGGAGTGACCCAACTACTACGCCTAACGCCAACTGAAACTTGATGTACAACTGGACAGCATAACTCAAAACAATAAGTAAAATATTAAAAAAAACGGTTAAAAATATCGTCAACGTTTACATCCAACATTACATAACAAGTAAAGCTAGACCAATCCTGGGATATAAGTGAGCGATACAGTTTTCTACCAGCCAATTCTCCGTGCGTCTCGATACGCGTCCAAGTAATAAAACTGTCAGTATAATTAAACACTAACGAGCCAGCAAAGTGATCAGCAGTATTCGCATTAAAAACATTAAAAATACACATTCCAAGCGGTAAATTGGTTGCCATATAATCTAAAGTTGACTGGCTCGTGCTCGTCTCACCAAACACTATACTCAGGTACTTTTAGGTAGGCTCAGTACTTTTTCCATTAATTTGAAGAATTTGAAGTTTTGCTTCACAACATACAGATTATGTTAAGGAAGTTTGACAAGGATGTCTTGATTGGAGGGGATTTGAACGCCAAAATGGTTCAGGCAGGCTCAAGTATTTCTAATAGAAGAGGAGAAATGTTAGAACTATGGTTGGCTTCAAATAATCTAATCGTTCTAAACCAAGGCAACATTCCGACATTTTCTGGACCAGCTGGAGAATCCTTAGTGGATTTTACGGCTGCTTCGATCAACTTAGGAAGAAGAGTAAGAAATTGGTGTGTAGATCTAGAAAGTGATAATTTAAGTGACCATAGAACTATTATGTATGAAATAGGAGAGTGTGTTAGAAGTGAAAGTGAAAGTGAAATTAATTTTGGCAGGTGGGTAGCTTCTGAAAGGAATTTGGAGAAAATGATGAAAGATGAAACTCCATTTTTTGATAAGGATGAAGCGAGAACACCAGAAAATTTAATCAAAAATATACAGAGAGTTTGTAATAAGTATTGTGTTAAGAAAAATGGCAGAAATTTTAGCCACAAACCAGTATACTGGTGGAACGACGAAATTGCAGAAAAAAGAAAAGAATGCAATAGAATAAGAAGAAGCTTAACACGAAGTAGAGGGAGGGCTATTTTTGATTTGGAATTAATTGAAAATTTGAAGTTAGAACTAAAAAACAAAAGAAAAGAACTTAAAAAACTCATTGGAAAGAGTAAAAAAGATAAATGGAACCAACTATGTTCAGATCTTGAAGAAGATGTCTGGGGAAAGGCATATCAAATAATTACCAAAAGATTGAAACTGAAAAACAGAAATGGTATTGAGGATAAGACGGTAGAAGAACAAGTCAGTAAACTGTTCCCTAAGCATGAAGCTTTTACCTGGGAGGCTAGGGATGGTCCACTAAACTCAATTCCCTTTACAGTGGAGGAACTCTCAGTGGCGGTAAGTAATTTAAGAAAAAAGAAAGCCCCGGGACCGGATGCCATTCCATCTGAAATAGTTGGATTGTTGGCATCGAAGTATTCAAAGGATTTTTTAGAGGTATACAATGACTGTGTGTCTAAAGGTATATTTCCGAACATCTGGAAAAGTGCAAGACTTGTACTTATTGAGAAGCCGAAGAAAGCAGGACAACCTTTGGCGTATAGACCTCTATGTCTATTGGATACGACGGGGAAACTTTTGGAAGGATTACTGAGAATGCGATTGGTTGTAGAAGCAGAGGAGAATAACCTTCTACATGAAAACCAATATGGATTTAGGAAGGGAAGATCCACTGTACAAGCGATTGAAAAAGTGCAGAAAAGCATTGATAAGATAAAGGAAAAGGCATTAAAGAATAGAAAATTCTGTGCCTTAGTACTTTTGGACATCAAAAATGCTTTTAATTCTGCACCGTGGAAGGAAATAATCGGATCCTTAGTTAGTGGAAATATAAGTCCCTATTTGGTAGAAATGATAAGAAGTTACTTGTCGGAGAGAAACATCATAGCTCCGAATGGGAAAGTTTACGAAATGTCTTGTGGAGTGCCTCAAGGATCTCTATTAGGTCCACTTTTATGGAATCTATATTATGATAGAATTCTAAGAGTGGAATTGGAGTCCGAAGTAGAGATCATTGGTTATGCTGATGATCTGGCATTGTTGGTCATTGGTCGTGATGAGAGTGAACTGCAAGACAAGGCGTCGTATGCAGTTAAACAGATTATTGATAAATTGGAGGAGATGGGTCTTGACATAGCTGCACAGAAAACAGAAATGGTTTTACTTCAAGGGAGAAGAAAGATAAGATCTCTTAACCTTGAAGTAAATGGGTCTGTAATTGAAAGTGCTGAAAGAGTCAAGTGTCTCGGAGTTTTTATCAATAAAGGCATGACTATGACGAAACATATTGAAGAGATAACAAGTAAGGCAACATTCATGAGCAATTTACTTTTAAGGTTGATGCCGAACTTAGGTGGACCAAGATCAAGAAGTAGGAAACTTCTTGCATCGACGGTGAAGTCAGTTGTACTTTACGCCGCACCTATTTGGCAAAGAGCCCTTAAATTTAAAAGGTACCGTGATATGTTGACTAGAGTGAATCGAAAACTTGCAATAGGAATTTGTTCCGCATATCGAACGGTTTCTGCTGAAGGGATTCAGGTTATTGCTGGTATGCCTCCGCTGGACTTACTTGCTGAAGAAAGAACAGCGTTATATAGGAGAGGTAAAGAAGCAAAACGTGAATGTAGAGTAAGTTTATTGAAGGCCTGGCAGGAAAGATGGGATCTATATGAGGGATGGACAAGAATCCTTATCCCGGAAATAGAACCATGGTTTGATAGGAAGTGGGGCGAGGTAGATTTCTACTTATCTCAGGTTTTGTCAGGTCATGGAGTTTTTAAAAAGTATCTTTTTAAAATTAAAAAGTCGGAAAGTGAGGTGTGTTGGTTCTGTGATAGTATAGACACAGTGGAACATACATTATTTGTATGTGAAAAGTTTAGTGGTGAAAGGCATATTTGTGAAAGGAAGTGTGGTCGATTATTAAATCGAGACAATATAGTGAAAGTGATGTTAGAAAGTGAAGAATTATGGAACATTGTACAAGAAATGGTTATGAAAATAATGAAAGTGAAGGCATGCCATGAAAGATTCCTTGAAGGAATTGAAAATGGTGAGGATGAGAACTTGGAGAATGTTGTGGAAAACAACATTGAAGAATAATAAATTTTTTATTATTAATATTCCCTGAAGCTAGTACCTTAGCGGGTGGTTCCGGGAATAGAGGGGGGAGGGTTTTAGACGGTCGAAGTTTACTTGATGTTTGCTTCAACCCGTCACTATCTGGCCACATGATATCTTCGGTCAGGTGTCTGTTTACAGATTTCCTAATCCCCTCTATAATAAAAAAAAAAAGTACTTTTTCCATTAAGTTGAAAAGAATCAAATACATCCCGCAACATTTTTGACATTGAACAATCTCTATTAACATCCATGTTCCAATTGGGAAATCCAATTGGCATCCAATTGGAAAATTTTCAGTTGATGTCATTACCACCAATTTCCGGGGTTACCAGCGTGATGAAAACTGGTGCATTGGACTCTTCATATGGGATTTTATTATCACATTTTTTATTGCAATTTCTTAGGTAATGGCGTTTTTGAGAAAAATCCCTGGTCTGAATTGATAGATTGTGTATTTTAGAGTACGCACTGCATTGTTTAGTCATTGTGGTGTGATGTGCACGTGGATATAGGATTTATTAACACATTTTGGGTTGGGTTAATCTTACTCCGTTAATTTAGGAAAACATAGTTTAAACATTTAATGCAGTGTTTGTGTATTCATTCATGCTTGCATGAAATAACAGCACCCACCTACAACAACGAATTAACGTGCAGCTAACAATATTTAAAGACAAATGTGTAACACGACAAAATTACTAGATATGAACTTTAGGATCCAAGTTTCATAACACTTTTGTTTATCTTGATGAGAACGATAAAAATCCAAACACAATCTTTAAAGACACCGTATATACACAGTTTCAAAACATTATATTTAGGTAATTAAATATGAATACATACAGTATATAGAGACAGCGTTATGTACACATTATCGACACTGTTCAATTTGAGATTCAACTATCGTTACGTGTACCAATTGAATCTACATTACATTGTTAACTTCGTAACAACAGTTTGATCAATTTGTAGCCCGTCAATCAATTCCAGTCTATTACCATAATTTACGACGCTACATCCTTTGGAATCATGTATATATAACGCGCCATTTCCAAAACTACTATATATCAACGATTTAGAGTTTAGAAACAATGGTGTTTGTATTTTTGTTGTTATTTACGAAGATACATATTTATACGGAAACAAAGTTTCTGGTTGAGGCGATCTTATTAAAGTGGCCAACGTTATTGACCGAGAACTCGAAACGGGGAGCGCGCGTGGTCCAGTTGCCAAAATGATTTTATCTGGGGCAGAAAAAGGTTTTGCCGCCGACCGAAATTGTCTACAAGCAGCCGTAAAAACGCGTTTTATGGCCGTGTTAGCTTTACGACCGAGCGCTTTTATTTTCTTCATTTCGCAGCTACCATTTCGCCAGGGTTTACTTTATTTCCTTTTGTGAATTGACCGAAATAGTTAACTCAATTTCTTTCTAAAATATAATAATCATATTTTGATTATGGAGTAAAACTCAAGTTAAAAAGTCTAATTTTTACTACATTATTTCCTTTATTATTTTTATCACGATGCCAACGAAATTGGAAAGGACGAAGGCTTGAGGATCGTAATTGTATTTACTCGGTTTCTACGAGGCGAATAAAGTTGTTACGGCTCTCGATAAATATTTAAATTTGCTTTGCATGTTTTATGTGGCGACAATGATGTTGCTCTTTGTGATGTCTCCAACGGGAAAAAACTGTAAATTTGAATTGAAGAGAGGTCTTTTCTCTATGGTCCAATAAGTTGGATTTAATGCAACTCGCTACATTATTTAAATTGGATAAGAAATGTAGGATGTTTTACACGATACACGTTTCCAATTAGCAAACAGTTTCGAAACACGTCCGCCTACGCCTCTTCACGAGTCCAATAATAGAGTTTCAAGTAAACCCCTAAACAATAAATTAGCAATAAACTCCAACGTTAATAGGTTACAGCGCGCGTGTTTAACTAATCAACGCTTGAATTCGTGCTGGCTAATTGTATCAAGTTTCATTTACCTCATCATTACTTTGTATCTGTGTTAATTAATGAATTAAATTGAATAACTAGAATATATCGACTTCAATAAAAATTGCAACACCTAGAATTCTATAATGGTTTTATTGAAGTTTCGTCAACTAAATTTGAAGCAATAATCAAATCAGTGCATAATTAATTGTCAATTTTGCAAATTGTTTGTTTACAATTTTAACTGCAAGATTTTCCCAATTGGTTTTGAATGTGGCCCCATGTTTGGACCGAGGCAACATAGAATACTATATGCATCTAAACATGGGGAGACGCTTGCAGAGACAAAAGAACATACTCAGACTGATTCAGAGAGTCATCCTAATCAGAACCATAAGAACATACAAAACCAGTTCCACTAAAGTCAATAGACTTTATGATAATCAGAAGAGTGGACACATAGGACGATTGCAGTGACAGACACGAGGTTGAAGAAAACGTAGAACCACCGGAAATGAAAGGTGGTTGCGCAGAACCTGGAGAGAGATAGATTTCCATTTGAGCCAGTTTTTGATTGGATATGGATGCTTCAATGCATGTTGGTATAAATTTAAGAGAAAAAACTTGGACATTGAAGCATACCTTCTATGAGTGCACCAGATGAAGGACTTTATATTGCTTCCAGCAGACCTGAAATGCTTCTAGAAGACTTACAATGTTTCTAGTAAACTTGCAATATTTCCAGAAGACTGGAATTGCTTCTAAAAGACTGATACTGCTTGCAGAAATTTTGAAATACTTCGAAAAGACTTGCAATGTTTACAAAACACTTCATACTGCTTCTAGCAAACTGGAAATCCTGTATATTTGAATTGAAGTAAAACTAGAACTAACACTAGACCTAGAAGAGAAAAGATTCGAAAAAAAAATTTCCACTTCTAGGTCTAGTGTTAGTTCTAGTTTTATATTATTAGATCTAGCTCTAAAACATACTCAAACTGATTCAGAAAGTCATCCTAATCAGAACCATAAGAGCATACAGAACCAGTTCCACTAAAGTCAATAGGCCTTGTGATAATCAGAAGAGTGGACACAGAGAATGATTGCAGTGACAGACACGAGGTCGAAGAAAACGTAGGACCACCGGAAATGAAAGGTGGTTACGCAGAACCTGGAGAGAGATAGATTTTCATTTGAGCCAGTTTTTGATTGGATATGGATGCTTCAGTGGATGTTGGTATAAATTTAAGAGAAAAAACTTGGACATTGAAGCATACGTTCTATGAGTGCACCAGATGAAGAATTTATATTGCTACCAACAGATCTGAAATGCTTCTAGAAGATTTGCAATGTTTCTAGTAAACTTGCAATGTTTCCAGAAGAACTGAATTGCTTCTAGAAGACTGATACTGCTTGCAGAAGATTTGAAATAATTTGAGTTTAGCGGTACATCTCTCAAGGCACCTAAACCAGAATGATTCTAGTTCTAGAGTTAATTCTAGCTAACATTACATCTACCAGCTAATACTAGATTGCTATTAGCAGGCCCGAAATACTTTCAAAATACTTAATACTGATCTGAAAGATTTGATACTGCTTCTAGAAGACTTCATATTGCTACTAGCAGATCTGAAATGCTTCTAAAGACTTGCAATGTTTCTACAAATCTTGAACTGCTTCTGTAAGACGTGATACTGCTTCTAGAAGGCAGACTTCATATTGCTCACTCATTTACCACTCATCCTCAAGCAAAACTACCCAACTTGTAAGAAGAATGACGTCAAGTATCTCGCGCTAACTTAAATATGGTAAGGATAATGTGCTTGTTGGAACTCCACAACTTATTAACAATAAAAGAAACTGTATAAAAATCGAGATTAACACCAGAAAGAAGTTTACTTACAAACATCGTCAGCTAATTCTTCATTTCTCCACGAATTTTAAGTTTTGGTATCAATTGTATAGGTTCAATAGGTATATTGGCTTTTTTGATGACTAAATTTCAAGATAGAAACTTTAAATTCAATATATAGTTAGTGATTTGCGCTTGGGAAATTATTGCAAGAAAATTCTAAGGAGGTCAAATTGCAAGATCATGTTGGCCAGTACACTTCCCCTCCACAAGTGATGACCTTGCCCAGAAATTACTTGTGCAGAATTTTTTATGTGGCATAACGTCGTCTTCTCAAAATCGCATGTCATCCAATGCAGGCTCAGAAAAGTTGGTATTCAATGACTTTCCCGGGATCTGAAGACGTACGGCTAAACCCGAATTTTTCCACTTCTAGGTCTAGTGTTAGTTCTAGTTTTATATCATTAGATCTAACTCTAAAACATACTCAGACTGATTCAGAAAGTCATCCTAATCAGAACCATAAGAGCATACAGAACCAGTTCCACTAAAGTCAATAGGCCTTATGATAATCAGAAGAGTAGACACAGAGGACGATTGCAGTGACATACACGAGGTCGAAGAAAACGTAGGACCACCGGAAATGAAAGGTGGTTACGCAGAACCTGGAGAGAGATAGATTTCCATTTGAGCCAGTTTTTGATTGGATATGGATGCTTCAGTGGATGTTGGTATAAATTTAAGAGAAAAAACTTGGACATTGAAGCATACCTTCTATGAGTGCACCAGATGAAGAACTTTATATTGCTATCAACAGATCTGAAATGCTTCTAGAAGATTTGCAATGTTTCTAGTAAACTTGCAATGTTTCCAGAAGAATTGAATTGCTTCTAGAAGACTGATACTGCTTGCAGAAGATTTGAAATAATTTGAGTTTAGCGGTATATCTCTCAAGGCGGTTAAACCAGAATAATTCTAGTTCTAGAGTTAATTCTAGCTAGCATTACATCTACCAGCTAATACTAGATTGCTATTAGCAAGTCTGAAATACTTTCAAAGTACTTAATACTGATCTGAAAGATTTGATACTGCTTCTAGAACACTTCATATTGCTACCAGCAGATCTGAAATGCTTCCAAAAGACTTGCAATGTTTCTAGAAATCTTGAACTGCTTCTGTAAGACCTGATACTGCTTCTAGAAGACTGGATATTGCCATCAGAACATTTGAAATGCTTCCAGAAGACCTACAATGTTTCCAGACGACTTCATATTGCTCACTCATTTACCACTCATCCTAAACCAAACCAACCCAACTTGTAATAAGAATGACGTCAAGTACCTCGCGCTAACGTAAACATGGTAAGGATAATGTGCTTGTTGGAACTCCACAACTTATTAACAATAAAAGAAACTGTATAAAAATCGAGATTAACACCAGAAAGAAGTTAGCTTACAAACATCGTCAGCTAATTCTCCATTTCTCCACGAATTTAAAGTTTTGGTATCAATTGTATAGGTTCAATTGTTATATTGGCTTTTTTGATGACTAAATTTCAAGATAGAAACTTTAAATTCAATATATAGTTAGTGATTTGCGCTTGGGAAATTATTGCAAGAAAATTCTAAGGAGTACACTTCCCCTCCACAAGCCCCCTTGCCCAGAAATTCCTTGTGCAGAATTTTTTATGTGGCATAACGCCGTCTTCACAAAATCGCATGTCATCCAATGCAGGCCCAGAAAAGTTCGTATTCAATGACTTTCCCGGGATCTATTGGACGCTATAAATCTGATATGGATTAATATCGTAACAAATTTGAAAATTTTGTTTAATGCTGTAGTTATTTTATTTTATTCTAGGCTAGTTGCATTTTTTTACAGAAAGTATTCGACTTTTATGGTGAAAATCCGAAATTATGATATTTTGAAGATTTTTGTAATATTGTTGCAAATTTCTTATATTCAGGTTGTAATTCATGAACACTTCAATGATGAGGTCCTTGATGATTCATTTTGATTTCAACAATATTCGTACATTAGGTATTTCTTTAATTTATTTGATTTTTGAGTTATGGTCGATTTTAATACAATAAAAACGCGAAATGAAGTCAGAAGTCACGGACGATTTTTTGTGAATATTTCAAATCCAACGCTACAACAAATCGCTCGTAAGCGATCTCGGTGATATCTTATAGTAAAGTCTTATAGGAGGCTATATGTTTATTAAAATATACAAGGAACGATTTCGTCCCAGATCGCCGAGGTCGTTGGCTTTAAAATGTTCATATAAAACCGTCCATTTCGGAACTTAAGAAGACTTAATATTGCCTTTGAAATATTTGATACTGTTTGTAGACGATGTTAAATGCTTTTAGATGATTTGGTACTTCTTCTGGAAGATTTTGAAAGTTTTTAGAAAACTTGATTCTGCTTCTAGAAACGTTGATATTGTCTCCAAAAGATTGAAACATTTCCAAAATACGTGATGTTGCTTCTAGAAGATTTGAAATGCTTCGAAAAGACTCGTTACTGCTTCTGGAGGACTTAATACTGCTTCTAAAAGACTTGATATTTATTTATAACTAACTATATACCTTATTACGAAAATTTCAATAAAATCCCTAAACAAAATCGTAGGTGTTACAATTTTTATGTAAATCAATATATTTGTAATAATTAAATTTGCCATCATTCTCGCAAAGTTGTTGAACATAACTAACTCTCATAACTTAACAAAGTTTTGTTTGAAACGGGAACTAGAAGGAAATTAAGACGTCCCCGAAGATTTACAATCGTTCCCAGGTGTGTAATTACAGTTGTAACTAAGAGGGATGTTATTTTCAGTGGTTTATGTAGAATAAAAAAATCAATATCACCTTCTTGTCTCATCGTATTATTTCAAACCCCTCCAAAAATTGAAAATATGGAAATTTCGAAGCTTTCCCCATCGATTTCGACGTTTGAAATTTTCGTAGGATATCTCGAGGGATGCCTCGTTTCCCAAAGAAATACAATCTAACCGGGACGTTCAATGAAATATTTAGGGTCCTTTCATGTGAGCACTCTTTAAAAATACATCATCTTTGTTACGGGAAGTATTTTTCTGGGAAATAGGTCATATATTTTAAAACTTGTCTATGTAAAATAATGTTTTATTAAGTATGCGATTACTGTTTGATTCCTTTTAAATAGATATGGAAGTAGATTTTCTCCAACAAACTTGGTGCATTGTTCCCAGGCAGATCTCCGAGCTGAGTTCTCGTTTTAAAAGCGCTTATTCGTCGTTTTGGTACAGACAGAATCAATATCTCGTACGCGAACGCGAGCTACAGAGCCACCACGGACGCCGCCGCGCCGTTTGATTCCAACGAGATGGGGGTTGCAACCAACCCCTCCCCAGACCTCGCCGTAGCCGCCACCACTGACGACGACCGCTCCGCTGCAATCGTTTCCATAAATAAACGAGAACGGTTCTCGACCCTTCCACCACAAACCGTATAAATAAAATATTATATTGAACAACTACTTTGGATGGAAACAATTTTTGTTAAAAACAACAAATTTTTTCGGCTACATTTTTAATACAGAAAAATACCTCAACCATTCCATTCATTTTTCAAACAACTAATCGTCTGTTCTGACAGACATTGTTCACACACCGAGATGGCATAGTTTTCCACGCAGACAAAGAGCTCTTTTTGCCATCCCAAGCTGCCAGATTAAAACCGACGTTTCCCATTTTTTCCGCTCTCTCTCCAGTTCCGGTTTGGACCACGCGGGGAAAATAACAGTTTTTCAACTCCCTCCCCGAAGGGAGCATGACGTCCTCGCGAAATTAAGACAAATCTACTTCAGGTAAATCCTTTTCGCCTCCCCTTTATTCATTTATTTACACGTTCTCGTTATTTTTGTTTGCTTTTTTTTGTACTATTTTATACGTTTAGAGTTGGGAGAGATAACGCGCGGTATTAATTACGAGAAGAGCTGTGCGGAAACACGACAACCAGAGAATTTATTCATTGAGGCCACAATGAATAAATTCTGAAATGAAACTGGAACGGAGACTAACGAGAAACTACTAGAACAAACCGAGCTGTTGTTATTATGACGGAAATTCTATAGGATTATCTGTTGTAGATTAGTTATATAGGAACAATAACTTAATTAAAGTTTTTTTAGTATTGTACCGGCTCATCCACCATTTTTTAATTAATTAAAAATAAATATTAAAATTAAATTTTGTTACTCCATAATTATACTTATTAAATTATTTTATTCGACGTTTCATTCATCGATGTTAATTAATATTAATTAATTAGTTAGTTAAGTTGCTCTATTTATTAGTTGATAATTATACTAATTACTTTTCTTGTTTTCTTATTAATCAATTCTCTTTAATATTACGGAAAAAAATGTTTGAATTAATCTAACTTATCTTTAAATATCCAAATTATTAATTTTTAATGATTCAAGATTCCGGAAAGTTACTTATTGCCCCAATTTTTTTTAACAGAAAAGGTAACCAAAATTTTAAATAAAATCTCAAAATATTAAATCTATCCAAATTTTATGTTAAGCTAGATTTATGAAGATTCAAGACATCGCAAATTTTGAGAGAAAAGACAAAACGCTAGAAGCATTTCAGGTCTGTTGGTAGCAATATAAAGTTCATCATATGGTGCACTCGTAGAAGTTTTTTCTCTCAAATTTATACCAACATGCATTGAAGCATCGATATCCAATCAAAAACTGACTCAAATGGAAATCTATCTCTCTCCAGGTTCTGCGCAACCACCTTTCATTTCCGGTGGTCCTACGTTTTCTTCGACCTCGTGTCTGTCACTGCTATTGTCCTATGTGTCCACTCTTTTGATTATCATAAGGCATTATGCTCTTATGGTTCTGATTAGGATGACTCTCTGAATTGGTCTGAGTAGGTTTTAGAGTTAGATCTAATGATATAAAACTAGAACTAACACTAGACCTAGAAGTGGAAAGATTCGGGTTTAGCCGTGCGTCTTCAGATCCCGGGAAAGTCATTGAATACGAACTTTTTTGGGCCTGCATTGGATGACATGCGATTTTGAGAAGACGGCGTTATGCCACATAAAAAATTCTGCACAAGTAATTTCTGGGCAAGGTCATTACTTGTAGAGGGGAAGTGTACTGGCCAACATGATCTTGCAATTTGACCTCCTTAAAATTTTCTTGCAATAATTTTCCAAGCGCGAATCACTAACTATATATTGAATTTAAAATTTAAAATTTAAAATCCTTACCATGTTTACGTTAGCGCGAGGTACTTGACGTCATTCTTATTACAAGTTGGGTTGGTTTGGTTTAGGATGAGTGGTAAATGAGTGAGCAATATGAAGTCGTCTGGAAACATTGTAAGTCTTCTGGAAGCATTTCAGATGTTCTGGTGGCAATATGAAGTCTTCTAGAAGCAGTATCAAATCTTTCAGATCAGTATTAAGTATTTTGAAAGTATTTCAGGCCTGATAATAGCAATCTAATATTGGCTGGTAGATTTAATGTTAGCTAGAATTAACTCTAGAACTAGAATCATTCTGGGTTAGTCGCCTTGAGAGATGTACCGCTAAACTCAAGTTATTTCAAATTTTCTGCAAGCAGTATCAGTCTTCTAGAAGCAATTCAATTCTTCTGGAAACATTGCAAGTTTACTAGAAACATTGCAAGTCTTCTAGAAGCATTTTAGGTCTGTTGGTAGCAATATAAAATCATTCATCTAGGGCATTCATAGAAGGTATATTTCAATGTCCAAGTATGTCCTCTTCAATTTATATAAACATGCATTGAAGCATCCATATTCAACCAAAAACTGACTCAAATGGAAATCTGTTTCTCTTCAAGTTCTGCGCAACCACCTTTCATTTCCGGTGGTCCTACGTTTTCTTCGACCTCGTGCCTCTCACTGCTATCGTCCTATGTGTCCACCCTTCTGATTATCATAAGGTCTATTGACTTTAGTGGAACTGGTTCTGTATGCTCTTATGGTTCTGATTAGGATGACTCTCTGAATTGGTCTGAGTATGTTTTAGAGTTAGATCTAATGATATAAAACTAGAACTAACACTAGACCTAGAAGTGGAAAGATTCGGGTGTAGCCGTGCGTCTTCAGATCCCGGGAAAGTCAATGAATACGAACTTTTCTGGGCCTGCATTGGATGACATGCGATTTTGAGAAGACGGCGTTATGCCAAATAAAAATTTCTGCACAAGTAATTTCTGGGCATGGTTATCACTTGTGGAGGGGAAGTGTACTGGCCAACATGATCTTGCAATTTGACCTCCTTAGAATTTTCTTGCAATAATTTCCCAAGCACGAATCACTAACTATATATTGAATTTAGAGTTTCTATCTTGAAATTTAGTCATCAAAAAAGCCAATATAACAATTGAATCTATACAATTGATACCAAAATTTTAAATTCGTGGAGAAATGGAGAATTAGCTGACGATGTTTGTAAGCTAACTTCTTTCTGGTGTTAATCTCGATTTTTATACAGTTTTTTTTATTGTTAATAAGTTGTGGAGTTCCAACAAGCACATTATCCTTACCATATTTACGTTAGCGCGAGGTACTTGACGTCATTTTTATTACAAGTTGGGTTGGTTTGGTTTAGGATGAGTGGTAAATGAGTGAGCAATATGAAGTCGTGTCTGAAAACATTGTAAGTCTTTTGGAAGCATTTCAGATGTTCTGGTGGCAATATTCAGTCTTCTAGAAACAGTATCAGATCTTACAGAAGCAGTTCAAGATTTCTAGAAACATTGCAAGTCTTTTGGAGGCATTTCAGATCTGCTGGTAGGAATATGAAGTCTTCTATAAGCATTATCAAATCTTTCAGATCCGTATTAAGTATATTGAAAGTATTTCAGGCCTGCTAATAGCAGTCTAGTATTAGCTGGTAGATGTAATGTTAGCTAGAACTAACTCTAGAACTAGAATCATTCTAGTTTAGCCGCCTTGAGAGATGTACCGCTAAACTCAAATTATTTCAAATCTTCTACAAGCCGTATCAGTCTTCTAGAAGCAATTCAATTCTTCTGGAAACATTGCAAGTTTTCTAGAAACAATGCAAGTCTTCTAGAAGCATTTCAGGTGTGCTGGAGGGAATATAAAGTCCTTCATCTGGTGCACTCATAGAAGGTATGCTTCAATGTCCAAGCTTTTTCTCTTAAATTTATACCAACATGCATTGAAGCATCCATATCCAATCAAAAACTGACTCAAATGGAAATCTATCTCTCTCCAGGTTCTGCGCAACCACCTTTCATTTCCGGTGGTCCTACGTTTTCTTCGACCTCGTGTCTCTCACTGCTATCATCCTATGTGTCCACCCTTCTGATTATCATAAGGTCTATTGACTTTAGTGGAACTGGTTCTGTATGCTCTTATGGTTTTGATTAGGATGACTCTCTGAATCGGTCTGAGTATGTTTTAGATCTAATGATCTAATAGTACTATATATATATATATATATATATATAGTATTATATATATAATACTACTTTTTTAACTTTTTAACTCTTGTAGGAGCAGCATCAAGTCATCTGGAAACATTTCAAGTCTTTCAAAGGCAATAATACGTCTTCTGGAAGTATTTTCTTTCTGTTCTGGGAGCAGATCAAGCCATTTTGAAGTAGATCAGATCTTCTTGAACCAGTATCAAGTCTTCTGGAAACATTTCAAACCCATTTCAAATCCAGTATTCTGAAAGCGTTTTAAATTTTCTAGACGCATTTCAAGCCTTCTCTAAGCTAATCAAGTCTTTTGCAGTATCAAGTTATCTAGAAGCTGTTTCAAGCCTTTTGGAAACAGTATCAAGTTATCTAGAAGCAGTTTGAAGACGTTTTGAAGGAAATCAGTCTTCTGGAAGTATTTCAGACCAACGCTTCAGTATTCTGGAAGCTATAATACTATATATTGAATTTAGAGTTTCTATCTTGAAATTTAGTCATCAAAAAAGCCAATATAACAATTGAACCTATACAATTGATACCAAAACTTTAAATTCGTGGAGAAATTCAGAATTAGCTGACGATGTTTGTAAGCTAACTTCTTTCTGGTGTTAATCTCGATTTTTATACAGGTTTTTTTATTGTTAATAAGTTGTGGAGTTCCAACAAGCACATTATCCTTACCATATTTACGTTAGTGCGAGGTACTTGACGTCATTCTTATTACAAGTTGCGTTGGTTTGGTTTAGGATGAGTGATAAATGAGTGAGCAATATGAAGTCATCTGGAAACATTGTAAGTCTTCTGGAAGCATTTTAGATGTTCTGGTGGTAATATCCAGTCTTCTAGAAGCAGTATCAGGTCTTACAGAAGCAGTTCAAAATTTCTAGAAACATTGCAAGTCTTTTGGAAGCATTTCAGATCTGCTCGTAGCAATATGACGTCTTTTAGAAGCAGTATCAAATCTTTCAGATCAGTATTACGTATTTTGAAAGTATTTCAGGCCTGCTAATAGCAATCTAGTATTAGCTGGTAGATGTAATGTTAGCTAGAACTAACTCTAGAACTAGAATCATTCTGGTTTAGCCGCCTTGAGAGATGTACCGCTAAACTCAAATTATTTCAAATCTTCTGCAAGCGGTATCAGTCTTCTAGAAGCAATTCAATTCTTCTGGAAACATTGCAAGTTTACTAGAAACATTGGAAGTTTTCTATTTCAGGTCTGTTGGTAGCAATATAAAGTTCTTCATCTGGTGCACTCATAGAAGGTAAGCTTCAATGTCCAAGCTTTTTCTCTTAAATTTATACAAACATGCATTGAAGCATCCATATCCAATCAAAAACTGACTCAAATGGAAATCTATCTCTTTCCAAGTTCTGCGCAATCACCTTTCATTTCCGGTGGTCCTACGTTTTCTTCGACCTCGTGTCTCTAACTGCTAACGTCCTATGTGTCCACCCTTCTGATTATCATAAGGTCTATTGACTTTAGTAGAACTGGTTCTGTATGCTCTTATGGTTCTGATTAGGATGACTCTCTGAATCAGTCTGAGTATGTTTTAAAGTTAGATCTAATGATATAAAACTAGAACTAACACTAGATCTAGAAGTGGAAAATTTTGGGTTTAGCCGTGCGTCTGAAGACGTAAAGTTACTTATTGCCTCAATTTTTTTTTTTTTAAACGGAAAAGGTAACCAAAATTTTAAATCAAATCTCAAAATATTAAATCTATCCAAATTTTATGTTAAGCTGGATTTATGAAGATTCAAGACATCGCATATTTTGAGAGAAAAGACAAAAAGCTGGATTGATGAATTGATGATTTGATGAGTTTTAATATTTTTCCCAACGCTTTTAAACCAAACCAAACTAAACCAGACAAATGTGCCGAACGTTTGTTACAAAATCTGGCAGTCCGAGTTTCCAGCCAAATTGCATCGGTTTAATCCGAGCGCGCTATATAAATATATAACACAGTCGGGACGTTCTCGTTTCGATTGGATTGGTTTATAACGCGACGTTACACGTTTTCGACCATTTAAAATCGAACCAAAATTAATCCCTCAAAAAAAAACGCGATAAACCTTTAAAAAAATTTAGTAGTAAATTGTCGAAATTTCGGTGGAGGCGCCGGGTTTTAACTTTTTTCCATCAAATTTAAAGTTATGCGCGACGTTTATTAAAAATGTATGTGTGTTGCGACCATTTGAAATAAGACGGAATAAGCGAGTTTCATAACCGTCAACGTTGTTGCCAGGTGGTAATGAAGAGTGACGTCGCTTGAATGATTTCCGTAAATAAATGAGGAGAGAGACGTTTCCGTCCGTAAATAATTCGCAACATCGGCGTCGTTGCACCGAAGCGGTAAAACCGTCTGAAAAGTTACATTTTTCATTACTTTAAAGTTGAGTAATGTTCCCTTCAATCAGATAATATCAAAAGTTTCTCAAAAAAAAATTTTTATTGACCTTAACAAGGAGCATTTTCAGACATAAATCACCTTACGAACCGGATAAGTCTTAATTGTGATGTATGGTGCCCTAAAGGATTTCGCGGGGA
Source organism: Onthophagus sagittarius (assembly GCA_036711965.1). NCBI lineage: Eukaryota > Metazoa > Arthropoda > Insecta > Coleoptera > Scarabaeidae > Onthophagus > Onthophagus sagittarius. The sequence continues at coordinate 13,627,944 of JASERS010000010.1, read as the reverse complement.
TTATGCCCAAAAGGAATTAGCGAATTTGCGGTTGAAGTGTTTTCGAAAAACAAACTGAAATTGGATATTTCCGGGCGTACAAAAATAAATTAATTTTGTTCTCCACTTGTTATGTCCGACACGTCCAGCGTCCGGGGCAATATATGAATCGGCGCCCCTAAAAATTCTCCCCGGATGCAAAATCAATACGCGGCGATTGCAAAGGGGGAAACACGAGAACGCCCGGCGTCGTTCGGAAATCGTTAGTTTTATGGCACGATGGGCAACGGGCCAAGTTCGTACCTGTACGGACCGGGGAAAACATGTCGAAAAAGGTGCAAAAGGTTTATTTTTGTGCAATACGCATCCCGTAAAAATCTAATTTGTGATTGTAGGAATTTTAATTAGTTTTGGCCCCTTCTGCAGTGTCAAAGGGATGTAATCGATTTTGTGAGAAAATTTCTTGTATTATGTCCTTGTGCACAGGTGAATTTTCCGAGATCGAAATTCCTTGAATTGTTGTCTAATTGGATGTTATTTGAGTTATGTTGACGAAGATTAAATTTGGAAAATTGTTAATATTAAAATATTTAATGCTATTTGACCAGATTCAGGTCCATATTGATATCCAATTATATGAATCGCTTTTTGCCAACTTTTCTCCGTTCTCTCAATTAGGATTCACCATGTCTTAATTATAGACTAATACGAAGATATGTGTCTGATCCTTTTCTCGAGACGAACCATTCATTTTAATTGGACTTAGAGTTACACTTTCCTATCAAAATCGGAAAAAATGTTTGGAAACGAATCATCAATTTGTATTGTGTAGAAACAAGATTCGTTTGGTTTTGTTGGGTTGGGTAACTTAACTCAGCGCCGTGGGATAAGATAATGAAGGCGATGGAGGGGCCGGCTATTCTCAAAAGGGATAAAAGAACTGTTCGATCATAACTATTAGAGAGAAAAATAATATTTCCAGATGGAAAGGAACAGTGTGTTACGTCAAGGTTTAGTTATAGGGGCGACATTATGGAACGTTTTTTATGATAGCGTACTGAGATTAATGTTGGAAGAGGGCACATCTGTGATTGTGTATGCAGAGGATTTAGCCATGGTAGTGAAGGCTTAGTGACCGGAATTTATAAAAGACCAGGCAAAAATCGCAAAAAAATGAGATTCTTAAAGCTGGAAATGGGAGAAGAGAAAATCGAGGTCGTGTATTGAAGGCAAGATGGAAAATGAAAACCATGGAAAAGAAGTGAAGCAGGTTATTAAATATTCGGGTGTTTATTTAGATAAAGATTTACGTATGAGAATATGAGAAATGAAAAATGTTGCGAAGGCCTAGCATATAGCAATGTGTCACGCTTAATGCTGAAGAATAGAAATTTAAAGGGGTAAAGAGAAGAAATTAGGGACTGTAAAGGAAAAAAGGAAGAGTATGATAGATAATAGATGAATATTATAATATTATAGCAATTTTATACTTTCTATAATAAAAGCTTTATGAATACCAAAAGTTTGAAGAAAACTGTAAAGTAACTGAAGCAATAATTGGAAGAAGAATACGGATTGACACTCTAAGGAATTAATGACTCAAATAGAAGAGAGTGATGAAGTAGTGAGATTTTTGCGAAAAGTGATGCTTAAGACAGAGGTCAAGGAGGATCCTATTAGCTCTTAGGTTTAGGACGGCGTTGAGAAGAGAAGAAGAGAACAGACAGGCATTAAGAAAAAAGTGAAAAAAGCTAATAGGAGAAATGGGTGGTGTTGCTTCGGAGAACTTTTGTTTCTTTTTGCTGTTACACAAGCCCAACTCAATCCAACCCAACCTAATTCAACAGACTGGCCTGTGGTGTTGGACGGCCAGATACTGTAGTGTCGGAGTATTAACTTTTCCTCTGACTCTAACATTTTTGCTACCGTAGTCTGTTTTTGCAGCTTGCATTGGCATGTTTCCTCTATTCTATTCCTCATGTTTTCAAATTCTTGGCAGGAATTTGGTATGGTATGTATGGTAATATGGTATGTTCGGGTGTACCTTGCTGCAGGCAGTACCAGCTAAAGTCTGTGTCGCTTACTTTTATGAGAAATGAAAAAGGTTGCGAAGACCTAGCATAAAGCAATTTGTCACGCTTAACGCTGAAGAATAGAAATTTAAAGGGGTAAAGAGAAGAAATTAGGGACTGAAAAGGAAAAAAGGAAGAGTAAGATAGATAATAGATGAATATTATAGCAATTCTATACTTTCTATAATAAATGCTTTATGAATGAAAAAAGTTTGAAGAAAATTGTAAAGTAACTGAAGCAATAATTGGAAGAAGAATATGGATTGACACTCTAAGGAAATAATGACCCAAATAGAAGAGAGTGATGAAGTAGTGACATTTTTGCGAAAAGTGATGCTTAAGACAGAGGTCAAAGATAGGAGAAAAGAGAGAGGGAGAAGAGATAGATGGAAGTGAGGCTAATGAATGAAGAATAAAAGTGAGAATTCCTATGAAGAGAAGATATAGTGCCGTCCCAAGATATTTGGTACCTCAGAGATGAGTTGGACGAACGAAATGAGTAGCCCCTGTATAAACAAAATTAAAAAAAGATTCTTGTTTGAAGTTTGAGCAGCTTTGACTTCAATTCAAATATATAGAGTTACCAAATCAGTCTGTAAAGATCCAGAGTTACATCTAATGATATAAAACTAGAAGTAACATTAAATCTACAAGTGGAAAGTTTTGGGTTTAGCCCTGCCTCTGAATCTTTTACTTCAATTCAAAAATATAGGATTGCCACATCAGTTTGTATAGAACTCTACTTCAGAAACTATTCATTATAGAGGTCTTCGTCAAAAACATATCTTTATATGCACGGCTCAACCCAAGCCAACGCTGTATATCAACAGAGCCGTCCTAAAATATTCTGTACACCAGGGCTAGGTTGGACGAATGAAATGAGTTGAGCCGTGAACGAATTGAGACCCTTTTCATACAAAATTTAATGCTAAAAGAACACACCTGAGAGGGAACACAGTCGCCTTCCCAGGAAATGGCATCTCAGGGCTGTAATCCTATTAGCTCTTAGGTTTAGGACGGCATTGAGAAGAGAAGAAGAGAACAGACAGGCATTAAGAAAAAAGTGAAAAAAGCTAATAGGAGAAATGGGTGGCGTTGCTTCGGAGAACTTTTGTTTCTTTTTGCTGTTACACAAGCCCTTTTTTTGTTATAGAGGGGATTAGGAAATCTGTAAACAGACACCTGACCGAAGATATCATGTGGCCAGATAGTGACGGGTTGAAGCAAACATCAAGTAAACTTCGATCATCTAAAACCCTTCCCCCTCTATTCCCGGAACCACCCGCCAAGGTACTAGCTTCAGGGAATATTAATAATAAACAATTTATTATTCTTCAATGTTATTTTTCACAACATTCTCCAAGTTCTCATCTTCACCATTTTCAACTCCTTCTAGGAGTCTTTCACGGCTTTCCTTTACTTTCATTATTTTCATTACCATTTCTTGCACTATGTTCCACAATTCTTCAGTTTCTAACATCACTTTCACTATGTTTTTTCGATTTAATAATCGACCACATTTCCTTTCACAAATATGCCTTTCACCACTAAACTTTTCACAAACAAATAATGTATGTTCCACTGTGTTTATACTATCACAGAACCAACACACCTCACTTTTCGACTTTTTTATTTTAAAAAGATACTTTTTAAAAACTCCATAACCCGACAAAACCTGAGATAAGTAGAAATCTACCTCGCCCCACTTCATATCAAACCATGGTTCTATTTCCGGGATAAGGATTCTTGTCCATCCCTCATATAGATCCCACCTTTCCTGCCAGGCCTTCAATAAACATACTCTACATTCACGTTTTGCTTCTTTACCTCTCCTATATAACGCTGTTCTTTCTTCAGCAAGTAAGTCCAGCGGAGGCATATCAGCAACAACCTGAATCCCTTCAGCAGAAACCGTTCGATATGCGGAACAAATTCCTATTGCAAGTTTTCGATTCACTCAAGTCAACATATCACGATACCTTTTCAATTTAAGGGCTCTTTGCCAAATAGGTGCGGCGTAAAGTACAACTGACTTTACCGCCGATGCAAGAAGTTTCCTATTTCTTGATCTTGGTCCACCTAAGTTCGTCATCAACTTTAAAAGTAAATTACTCATGAATTTGTGAATTGCTTTACTTGATACCTCTTCAATATGTTCCGTCATGGTCATGTCTTTATTGATAAACACTCCGAGGTACTTGACCCTTTCAGCACTTTCAATTACAGACCCATTTACTTCAAGGTTAAGAGATCTTATCTTTCTTCTCCCTTGAAGTAAAACCATTTCTGTTTTCTGTGCAGCTATGTCAAGTCCCATCTCCTCCAGTTTATCAATAATCTGTTTAACCGTATACGACGCCTTGTCCTGCAGTTCACTCTCATCCCGACCAATGACCAACAATGCCAGATCATCAGCATAACCAATGATCTCTATTTCGGCCTCTAATTCCACTCTTAGAATTCTATCATAATATAGATTCCATAAAAGTGGAATTAATAGAGATCCTTTAGGCACTCCACAAGACATGTCGTAAACTTTCCCATTCGGAGCTATGATGTTTCTCTCCGACAAGTAACTTCTTATCATTTCTACCAGATAGGGACTTATATTTCCACTAACTAAGGATCCGATTATTTCCTTCCACGGTGCAGAATTAAAAGCATTTTTGATGCCCAAAAGTACTAAGGCACACAATTTTCGATTCTTTAGTGCCTTTTCCTTTATCTTATCAATGCTTTTCTGCACTTTTTCAATCGCATTCTCAGTAATCCTTCCAAAAGTTTCCCCGTCGTTGTTACACAAGCCCAACTCAATCCAACCCAACCTAATTCAACAGACTGGCCTGTGGTGTTGGACGGCCAGATACTGTAGTGTCGGAGTACTAACTTTTCCTCTGACTCTAACATTTTTGCTACCGTAGTCTGTTTTTGCAGCTTGCATTGGCATGTTTCTTCTATTCTATTCTTCATATTTTCAAATTCTTGGCAGGAATTTGGTATGGTATGTATGGTAATATGGTATGTTCGGGTGTATCTTGCTGCAGGCAGTACCAGCTAAAGTCTGTGTCGCTTATTTTAATTGTTTTAAGGTATGTTCCAAATACGCCATGACCTGTAAAGGCCTGTGTTAGATGGGAATTCATACTGCTCCATTTTCTACCAACCCATGACCTCACACTAAGGATCAGCTCACCCCTCCAACCCGTGTAAGCGTCCCATCTATCTTGCCACTCGGACAATAGCCTCTGTTTTGTACTCTTTAATCATTTCCGCAATGGTTTTCATTTTTCTTCAGTCTCCACCATCTATTCCATGATATTCTCCTTAGTCAACCCTATACCGCATCTTTCCTTGCATCTTGTTCTTTGATCACTGAAATTTCTACACTCGAGGGTTGTGTGTTCGACACTATCTCTCGCTGTACAGAACCAGAAAACCTTACTTTCTGATTTTCAAATTTTTCGCGAGTACATTCTGAAAATACCGTCCCCAATAAGACATTCCGTTAAATTGCGAAGTAGTCTGACTCCCCCATTTCCTACTAAATCATTTCATAATATCAGGAATCGGCTATTTTGTCCAACTCATCCTGTGGTTCCATCTTTCTTGCTAAGATTGTATCAAATTTTCTCTGTTTCCTTGTTTACTGTGGTTGCCATTGATGTATGTTATGTCTCTTTCTTTTATTTGCAAATCAATGGGTGGCAATCTTGCGATCATGTCCACTTCTTCTGTTGGTGCTGTTCGGTGGGCAGATGTTATTCCTATAGCTAACCTCCTGTTCCTATTTTCTTGTACTTTTTATATTTCAATGCAGTCTCCTACGTAAGGTGTCGCATATAGAATTAAAGATGTTGCTGCAGTGGCGATTGTCCGTTTCTTGCTAGCTACCGCCTCAGTATAATGTCACCTATGTTTGATATCATCTGGGTTACTTTTTGGTTGTCTTTACCACGTGTCTTGCTATCTTAGTATCTTTGTCCAGTACTACCCCCAGATATTTCACTTTTTTCATTTTTATAAACACTTAGATTTTCGACAGAACAACGCCCCTGAAAGAGAAGAACCATTTCTGATTTTTGTTTTAATTACTTACAAGTAAACGTACGTTACAGCGTGTACGTTGTTTTGTCTTGCAAGAGTAATTTGTCATTCGCTTGAACCACCACCACCAAGATCCCAACCCAATCTTTTTTAGGGTGAAATCTGCAAACAGACATCTGGTCTTGGATCATGGGCGATCAGATAGTCTCGTTTCTCTATTTTTCTTTTCCAGTAAAGGTATATTTTAAATACTCTGTGTCCCGTCAAAACCGGCGAGAGACTGTAGTCTACCTCTCCTCATGTCCTATTCAACCATTCTTTAATATCCTTTATTGACATCCTGTCCAACCCTCATTTTCATCCCATGTATCTATGGAGCAATGTTTTTAAATTTTATGAATCCAACAACCACCCTTGCGGAACGTTACAATTCATCTTATATCTCATACATAATTACGCTGAATTAATAATTATGTATTGATTACGAAGAATTACGAAGAATTTTTGAAAGATACATAATTATGTATGTACCCTACCCACTCAAACCCAACTTATTGGATTGGGTTAGTTTGAATAACTTGATGACTTTTTTAGCGATGAACTTTTTGATGTTACAAAAGAAAATTTAAAGTTAGGTTAAACCAAATAAAAAGCTTCCCATTTACTTTGATATTTAAAAAAATACAATTAGACAAAATCTTTTTTCTTTTCAAAAAAACGGATTTGAATTAAGAAATGAAACTTTTTTGGGTTACAAAGGAACGTTTGAGGTTTCATTCTAATAATGTCTCAAATAACTAAATCGATTTAAACCGCGCTTAAATCCCAATCGATTCTGTGGCAGAAATCATTCTCCTTTACAAAGAAAACAATTTGATCATAACAAATTCCTCGGTAAAACACCAATCGATATTAATTGTAAGTCACAAAATAATTTTCGTTGAATTATTAATTTTAGAAAGTCCGTTTTTATTAAACCTTTATTTCAAGTCATTGGAAAAACTAAGTAAATAAGACAATACACCTCATTATCTCGTAGATTCCGACCCTCACCAAACGAATTTACTCTGGGAAAACCGCATTGTTCGCTTTGACGTATTTAATGTCCTGTTTCTCTTGAGATATAACTCGCATCGATTGCGGTTAGATTATTATTAGAGAAGAAATTAAAAATAATAAATAGAGTATTGCGGGGTTTTATTTCATAAATGATTCAACGTAAAATTCGAAATTATTTTAATCCGTAATCGCATTGTCGGATTAAGGCAAATTGAATAAATTCATTTAAATTTTCAGACAGGCCCTAATTTATCATAACCGGGAAGCTGCAAATCCAGGCGAAATCAATATTTAGACAACAAATCGTAAATTTATCGTTTCCATTCAACTTAATCCCTTATAAATCCAACAACGACGTTGGTATCACTTAAAATAACTCAAAATCATTGAAAATTATTGAAAATCATTGAAAATCGACGTTTGTTGTCTTAGGGATGCCATCTGTTATTGAAAAGATTTGTTATAATGACGTATTTGGGATAATGTTCTTGTTTGCGGTTAGAAATTTGAAGCGATTATGGACATATCATTAAAGTTTTCGTCGATGATGAGGTTGGCAACGAAAGCTCTGCTTGTTTAACATGATGGTTACAGCATTGCAGGGGATTGTAACTGGTGGAGTTGCTGCTGCCACCGGCGCTGCTGCAGCTCTTCTGCAACCCCTCCAGCTCGTCCGGGTCGAAAATCAATCTGTGTGCTGCACTGGCTAGACAGCTTTTTGTACTGTTAATAATATATGGGGGTTCGCCAAAGGGGGATCTCAACTTTACTATAAAATTTTTTTTTTACATTTTTACTCTTAATTTATGATTTACTATATTAAATTAATCTTCATTAAATTATAATAATTGTTATATCTTATTTATATCTTATTACCTCGATTTAAATGATAGTGTTGTTTAAAAAGTGTTAGATGGCGTTGGTTGACATAAATGATACAATTCTAAAAGTGGCAACGTGGCACATACAAACGCGTGCCATATCGACCCGGTAAAGAAGGACTGCAGCGCTCTCTCGGTCGTAGTCGAGAAGTTTAGGCGTTATTTGAAAGCTCGAGGTTACGGGAGCGTCGTGGTCCTTCGTAGAGGGCGCAGCCTTGACACAGAGTAACCGAGTCGTAAAAGCTCCGCAGAGGGCGCCGTCGCGGTCGTAACGTTACTGCCGCACTGTATACTAACAACGCCGTTATGCGAATAACGATGATAATAACGCAAAATTACCTCAACATCTAATTAAATTAAAAAAAAAACGAAATTTCGACAAAAATTAAAAAATCTGAAAAAAGTTTGTAGGCTCCTTCACCAATTTGCAAACTGTCTCGAACGCAGGGTAAAGACATTCCCGGGTTGTTCAAGGAGTGGGGTGTTGTAAGTTTCAACCCCGCTCGTTCGTGAGGGCTGCTTGAATTTGAAAAGAGTCGAGCGTTCCCAACGTTAATTACGGATTGCTGTTCACGTACCGTTAACGCTCCCTTTCGTCTATTCTATCTTCCAGAAGGTGTTGAGGAAGGGATAATTTCAAGGGTTATTCATCCAAATAATTTTACTCGAAATAATTACTACATTTCGTATTCAGTTAATTCATTTTTTAAGTAGAAGAGTTTGCATGTTGTGGTAATTGGAGACTACCTCTTTTAGGTCTTTTTCGCCACCATTACCCAGCCCATTACGTCGCGCATTATTTAGCAAATTCGTTTCTGAGAAGTCTTCGAGGTGAAACATCCGAAATTGCCGGGAATTAAATGTTTTAAAAAATTAATATTAAGAGGAACGTTTTTTTAAACGTTAAACGGTGTTTTATTGCAATGCGAGTTTATCTTATACAAAGACATCCCTCGAATGGTTTTGTTAGAGTCGAGTTCTATTGAAGGTTAAAATCTCTTCATCACCACAATACCTTCATTATAAAAAAAGAAAACTGGAGAATTTGCTGAGTGAGGGGAACCGGGTTCCTGCAGAACCAACGTCGACGTCAGTCTATAGTCGGACGTCGACGTTTTTCTATCGGGCATTTTGCGATTTCCGCTCGGCAATTGTTCGATTCTTGCGGACAAAAGAACCTTTTGGAACAACTCGTTTTATGCCCGAAAATAAAACGGAAAAGCAGGTAGAGTGATGTTATGTGTAGTAAAAATTTAAAGAATAAATTATGAAACTTAAGACATAAAATAATCTTTTTCTTCTTCTTAATCATATTGGTTCAGCATTCAAAGTTTGTAAAAGTAAAGTTATTAGTATTATTGTCATATTAATGAACTCCTTTCAGTATTTGAAAATCTGCCAATTTGATGGCAGCATGAGTTGCCAGCATGAAAACCAAAAGATAATTAAGTGGCCTGGGACTGCCAACTTGTTGGCAGTAAGAGCTATCTTATCAAGAAACACTTGTCCTATATTTTAGGATCTGTCAACTTGTTGACAGCATGAGCTTGATTACCAAGACTTATTAAGTGACCTGGGACTGCCAACTTGTTGGCAGCATGAGCTAAAGTAAGAAGAGACATGTATAGAGTAGTCTAGCACTGCCAACTTGTTGGCAGCATGAGTTATCTTATCAATAAACCTTGTCCTATAGTCTAGGATCTTCTAACTTATTGGCAGCATGAGCTAAAGTAAGAGGCGACACGTATTGGATAGTCTAGAACTGCTAACTTGTTGGTAGCATGAGCTTGATTACCAAGAGAGACATATTAAGTGGCCTAGGACTGCCAACTTGTTGGCAGCATGAGCTATCTTATCAATAAACCTTGTTCTATACTTTATGATCTTCCAACTTGTTGGCAGCATGAGCTATCTTATCATCAAACCTTGTTCTATACTCTAGGATCTTCCAACTTATTGGCAGCATGAGCTAAAGAAAGACGCGACACGTATTGCATAGTCTAGAACTGCCAACTTGTTGGCAGCATGAGCTTGATTACCAAGAGAGACCTATTTAGTGGCCTGGGACTGCCAACTTGTTGGCAGCATGAGCTATCTTATCAATAAACCTTGTTCTATACTTTATGATCTTCCAACTTGTTGGCAGCATGAGCTATCTTATCATCAAACCTTGTTCTATACTCTAGGATCTTCCAACTTATTGACAGCATGAGCTAAAGTAAGACGCGACACGTATTGCATAGTGTAGAACTGCCAACTTTTTGGCAGCATGAGCTTGATTACCAAGAGAGACCTATTTGGTGGCCTGGGACTGCCAACTTGTTGGCAGCATGAGCTATCTTATCAATAAACCTTGTTCTATACTTTATGATCTTCCAACTTGTTGGCAGCACGAGCTATCTTATCATCAAACCTTGTTCTATACTCTAGGATCTTCCAACTTATTGGCAGCATGAGCTAAAGTAAGACGCGACACGTATTGCATAGTCTAGAACTGCCAACTTGTTGGCAGCATGAGCTTGATTACCAAGAGAGACCTATTTAGTGGCCTGGGACTGCCAACTTGTTGGCAGCATGAGCTATCTTATCAATAAACCTTGTTCTATACTCTAGGATCTTCCAACTTATTGGCAGCATGAGCTAAAGTAAGACGCGACACGTATTGCATAGTCTAGAACTGCCAACCTGTTGGCAGCATGAGTTTGATTACCAAGAAAGACGTATTAAGTGGCCTGGGACTGCCAACTTGTTGGCAGCATGAGCTATCTTATCAATAAACCTTGTTCTATACTCTAGGATCTTCCAATTTATTGGCAGCATGAGCTAAAGTAAGACGCGACACGTATTGCATAGTCTAGAACTGCCAACTTGTTGGCAGCATGAGTTTGATTACCAAGCGAGACGTATTAAGTGACCTGGGACTGCCAACTTGTTGGCAGCATGAGCTATCTTATCAACACACCTTGTCTTATACTCTACGATCTTCCAACTTATTGGCAGCATGAGCTAAAGTAAGAAGCGACACGTATTGCATAGTCTAGAACTATCAATTTGTTAGCAGCATGAGCTTGATTACCAAGAGAGACCTATTTAGTGGCCTGGGACTGCCAACTTGTTGGCAGCATGAGCTATCTTATCAATAAACCCTGTTCTATACTCTAGGATCTTCCAACTTATTGGTAGCATGAGCTAAAGTAAGAAGCGACACGTATTGCATAGTCTAGAACTGCCAACATGTTGGCAGCATGAGTTTGATTACCAAGAAAGACGTATTAAGTGGCCTGGGACTGCCAACTTGTTGGCAGTATGAGTTTGATTACCAAGAGAGACGTGTTAAGTGGCCTGGGACTGCCAACTTGTTGGCAGCATGAGCTATCTTATCAACACACCTTGTCCTATACTCTAGGATCTTCCAACTTATTGACAGCATGAACTGAAGTAAGAAGCGACACGTATGGATAGTCTAGAACTGCCATCTTGTTGGCAACATGAGCTTGATTACCAAGAGAGACGTAACAAGTGGCCTAGGACTGCCTGACTTGTGGCAGCATGAGTTTGATTACCAAGAGAGACGCATTAAGTAGCCTGGGACTGCCAACTTGTTGGCAGCATGAGCTATCTTATCAAGAAACCTTGTCCTATACTCTAGGATCTTCCAACTTATTGGCAGCATAAGCTAAAGTAAGAAACGATACGTACTGGATAGTTTAGAACTGCCTACTTGTTGGCAACATGAGCTATCTTATCAACAAACCTTGTCCTATACTCTAGGATCTTCCAACTTATTGGCAGCATAAGCTAAAGTAAGAAGCGATACGTACTGGACAGTTTAGAACTGCCAACTTGTTGGCAGCATGAGCTTGATTACCAAGACAGACGTATTAAGTGGCCTGGGACTGCCAACTTGTTGGCAGCATGAGCTATCTTATCAACAAACCTTGTCCTATACTCTAGGATCTTCCAACTTGTTAGCAGCATGAGCTAAAGTAAGAAGAGACATGTATTGAGTAGTCTAGAGCTGTCAACTTGCTGGCAGCATGGAACATTTATTTATTTTGGACGGTTGGAACACGTTCCGGTGGCGTCAATGTCACGTCACGTTCACGTAACTGCTAAGTGTTTATAGACGTTAACCAATCACTTCTGGCATATTATAATACGTACCTGTCTGAATTTATGGGCAGCATGAGGTATCTTATCAACAAATTCCTCCTGAGTATTTCTAGATGTGGCAATAGGTTAGCTATTCTCTTTCAATACCTTATTTGAAGCATTGATAGATTTTTCAACTTGATTTTCATAATCCTACCCAAATATTATCAGCTTATACCCAGTCTTTCACCCTTTCCTTAATTTATATCCTGTTCTCCATCATATTTAGTTTTTTGCAAGCAGTGTTTAGCATTGATCCGCAGAATGTACTCTTAAATTGATGGTTCCTGTTCTTCCAACTGTAACTAACCTTTTGTCTTCTGCTTGCAGATTTAAGTCTTCTGCAAACAATATCTATCAATATCATCTCTCTTGTATAAGCAGTATCTAATCCCCTATCAACTAAATCAGATATTCTGCTATGAGTACCTAGTCCTCTGCCATCAATATTTAGTCCCAAGTTAATAATTATTTATAAGTTATTGGAAAATACATTGTGGCTTAATAAATAATACAAAATAAAATAAATTAAAATATTTTCAATTTGATTGACAAAGAAACAGACAAATAATGAGCAAATTGAGAGAAAAGGAAAGCCGATGCAAATTTATTCCCGGAATTGAATTCTGATTCGAAAGTGATCTCGAAGAATTTTTAATCAAACGTTAAGACGACGTCCTCCTGGTCATTCCGGAAATAAGGGGAGCGTATTAATCGAAACCCTCGTCTACTTGAAAACCCATATATCACAACCCGTCGTCAAGTTGAGCATCATTTTTATTTTTTTAAAATTTCCAATGCTATCATCATTTTATATTTGGAATTATTCTATTAAAACTACGTTTGATGTGTAATGGTGTACAAAACACGGTTTTAATATTATTAATTACCTGTTAATTATTACGATTTCGCTTCGACGTTGCGTTAATTATCGCGTATAAAATCAATGGGATGATATTAAATCAGAGTTCGGCGAAACTAATAACCAGATATTTATGAGCAGATTATGATTGAAACGTTGTTGCTTTGACGAATTTACTCCAAATTAAACTTGTTTGTAGGTGATATTATAATCAGATTTTTTTTGTTATCTTTTTTAATACATATGCACTTGACGTTGCGACGTCGAAATGTCGGTCAAGTGCGTCTGTCCTCTCTTCGAGGACGCGATGAGACTTTTTAGGTCGACTGTACTCGACCCCTTCACCAATGTGGGTGGGTTGATTCTCCTTTTAGGAAGAGCTTGGCGTAGATTTCCCGGAGAGGAAGAAAAGCTCGGACGACCGACAAAGCTGCGAGTGTCGTCATGACGACGGCGGGAGCTTCGAACTTTACGCAGGGAGCGTCATCTGGCGACGACCAGCGAAGCAGAGGCCCTGTTATATTAGAAAAGGGGGACGACCGGCATTCCCGCTCGTCATTGTTTTCGCTCGGTGCTCCCTTTTGTTAATATTCGAAGGGAAAATATGGTGTTTCGATGTGGAAAACTCGAAAATATCTCAAAATCATCAAAATCCCGGCTCCTCCACCAAAAAATCCGAAATTTAAACCTTATGATTTATGCAAGTCGAAAATTGATTAAAACTATCTTCGGACGCGTTGTGAAAATTAATTTGGTCCATTGGCGTTCGATAAACACGGCAAAGGGGGTCGGCAATTAACCGCTGCCCTGCATAACTTAATCCGAAGCGGGTTAAATTGAATGCATGACCGGAAAATTTATGTAAATTTCCCCAGACTATTTCGTTTCTACCTGGAGTACCAACATCTTTAGCTGTATCTCGTTTAAAATGAGGCGAAAAATGAAAAACTTTCTTTCGTTTTTGTTGTGAAAGGTTAGAAAAAACACTATTAAACCCTCACCCTTAAGCTGACCGCCTCTGTATCCGTAGGATTTCGCTTTGATCAATGCCACCCCATTTTCCCAGAGGGGATAACAAAAAGGGGCCCCCGACGGATGGGGGAACGATCGTTGCGTGTCTATAAGCGGTTCTTTGTGTGTACCCCCCTAGTTTTACGTGAGTTCGACGAAAATTAAACGTGTTTCTAGGGTATAAAGAAAATTCGGCTCAAATTGTTACTAAATCCATTCAAATTTATAAAAACGTCTTCCAGATAGTGTATTTCCTTAAACTGTAAACCGCAAACGTCCTACATACGTAACTGGAAGCCACCGAGTTAAATTACATTAACGCTCGAGGTCGAATACGTCTCCCTCATACGAAATACAACGAGATTTATACGGATACCGAGTCCTTCAGGGATCACCTTAGACACGTTGATCCCCAAGATATTTAGTTGATGTAAATTATTAGTTCCATCATTTATAAGTAAGTACCTCCGTTGACATAATAAAAACAAAACTTTATGAAATGTTTCATTGAAACCGCTTGTGAGTACTCAATTTATTTCTTAATCCATTTATAAGCCAGCAATTTAGTATTTGAGCTCGGGGTGGATCGATGTCGAGCGTCTGGAAGACCGCAAGGTTCTTGTTACTAGTGGATTAGCGGGTATTAGATGTTAACAATGAGGTTTAAACTACGTGACGAGGGTGGAACTAGATAGATATAAATTAAGAAATTAATTTTGGATTTTTGCAACAAAATATAAACATGTTAACTTTAGCTATTTAATATGTTTGTATCTGCTAATTTGTTTGCAGATACAAGCAAAATGAGCTTTCGTATTAATAGATCTCTACCAGCATTTAAAAGTATACCAACTTGTTCGCAGCATGAGGTAGAGTACAAAGAGACGTATTAAGAAGTTTAGGACTGTCTGTTTTAGGAGATTTAATGATTTGGAAAAACGATCTTAAGCACGTTAAATAACAACAAAATTTGCTTCAAATTGTTTTTTATTTTAGAGCGATATCTCAATTAGTTTCTGAAGTACGGTTCTTTGAAAATTTCTTGATTTTTATCAAACACATATAATTATGTTTTAGCAAAGTTTTAATGAAAAAATCATAACTCGGAAATTCAAAGATTTGAAGAAAGGATCTCAAACACATTAAATACTAATTAAATTTGCTTCAAATCGTTCATTATTTCAAAGTGATATCTTAACTAGTTCTTTAGATACGAATTTTTGAAAATTTCTTGATTTTTAACAAATATATATAATTACGTATTTGTAACACTTTAATCAAAAAATCATAACTCAGAGATTTAATGATTTGGAGAAACGGTCTTAAGCACGTTAAATAGCAACAAAATTTGCTTCAAGTTGCTCTTTATTTCAGAGCGATATCGCAATTAGTTTTTGAGATACGGTTCTTTGAAAATTTCTTGATTTTCATCAAACACATATAATTATATTTTGCAGAGTTTCAATCAAAAAATCATAACTCGGCGATTTAAATATTTGAAGCAACAATCTTAGGCACCTTAAATAACAAGAAAATTTGCTTCAAATTGCTGTTTATTTCAGAGCGATATCTCAATTAGTTCTTGAGATACGATTCTTTGAAAATTCCTTTAATTTTATCAAACACATATAATTATATTTTGCAGAGTTTCAATCAAAAAATCATAACTCGGCGATTTAAATATTTGAAGCAACAATCTTAGGCACCTTAAATAACAAGAAAATTTGCTTCAAATTGCTGTTTATTTCAGAGCGATATCTCAATTAGTTCTTGAGATACGATTCTTTGAAAATTCCTTTAATTTTATTAAACACATATAATTATATTTTGCAGAGTTTCAATCAAAAAATCATAACTCGGAGATTTAACGATTTGGAAGAACGATCTTAAGTAAGTTAAATAGCAATAAAATTTGCTTCAAGCTGCTCTTTATTTCAGACCGATATCTCAATTAGTTTTTGAAATACGTTTCTTTGAAAATTCCTTGATTTTTATCAATCACAATTACATTTTGCAGAGTTTCACTCAAAAAATCATAACGCGGAGATTTAAATATTTGAAGAAAAGATGTTAGGCACCTGAAATAGCAACAAAATTTGCTTCAAACTGCTTTTTATTTTAGAGCGATATCTCAATTAGTTCTTGAGATACGATTCTTTGAAAATTTCTTGATTTTTATCAAACATATATGATTACGTATTTGCAATGCTTCAATCAAGAAAATCATAACTCGGAGATTTAAATATTTGAAGCAGGAATCTTAGGCACCTTAAATAACAACAAAATTTGCTTCAAATAGCTCTTTATTTCAGAGCGATATCTCAATTAGTTCTTGAGATACGATTCTTTGAAAATTCCTTTAATTTTATTAAACACATATAATTATATTTTGCAGAGTTTCAATCAAAAAATCATAACTCGGAGATTTAACGATTTGGAAGAACGATCTTAAGTAAGTTAAATAGCAATAAAATTTGCTTCAAGCTGCTCTTTATTTCAGACCGATATCTCAATTAGTTTTTGAAATACGTTTCTTTGAAAATTCCTTGATTTTTATCAATCACAATTACATTTTGCAGAGTTTCATTCAAAAAATCATAACGCGGAGATTTAAATATTTGAAGAAAAGATGTTAGGCACCTGAAATAGCAACAAAATTTGCTTCAAACTGCTTTTTATTTTAGAGCGATATCTCAATTAGTTCTTGAGATACGATTCTTTGAAAATTTCTTGATATTTATCAAACATATATGATTACGTATTTGCAATGCTTCAATCAAGAAAATCATAACTCGGAGATTTAAATATTTGAAGCAGGAATCTTAGGCACCTTAAATAACAACAAAATTTGCTTCAAATAGCTCTTTATTTCAGAGCGATATCTCAATTAGTTCTTGAGATACGATTCTTTGAAAATTCCTTGATTTTTATCAAATACATATAATTATATTTTGCAGAGTTTCAACCGAAAAATCATAACTTGGAGATTTAAATATTTGAAGCAACAATCTTAGGCATCTTAAATAACATCAAAATTTGCTTCAAATTGCTCTTTATTTCAGAACGATATCCTTATTAGTTCTTGAGATACGATTCTTTGAAAATTCCTTGATTTTTATCAAATACATATAATTATATTTTGCAGAGTTTCAATCAAAAAATCATAACTCGGAGATTTAAATATTTGAAGCAACAATCTTAGGCACCTTGAATAACAACAAAATTTGCTCCAAATTGCTCTTTATTTCAGAGCGATATCTCAATTAGTTCTTGAGATACGATTCTTTGAAAATTCCTTGATTTTTATCAAATACATATAATTATATTTTGCAGAGTTTCAATGAAAAAATCATAACTCGGAGATTTAAATATTTGAAGCAACAATCTTAGGCACCTTGAATAACAACAAAATTTGCTCCAAATTGCTCTTTATTTCAGAGCGATATCTCAATTAGTTCTTGAGATACGATTCTTTGAAAATTCCTTGATTTTTATCAAATACAAATAATTATATTTTGCAGAGTTTCAATGAAAAAATCATAACTCGGAGATTTAAATATTTGAAGCAACAATCTTAGGCACCTTAAATAACAACAAAATTTGCTTCAAATTGCTCTCTATTTCAGAGCGATATCCCTATTAGTTCTTGAGATAAGATTCTTTGAATATTCCTTGATTTTTATCAAATACATATAATTATATTTTGCAGAGTTTCAATGAAAAAATCATAACTCGGAGATTTAAATATTTAAAGCAACAGTCTTAGGCACCTTAAATAACAACAATTAGTTGTTGAGATACGATTGTTTGAAAATTCCTTGATTTTTATCAAATACATATAATTATATTTTGCAGAGTTTCAATCAAAAAATCATAACACGGAGATTTAAATATTTGAAGCAACAATCTTAGGTACTTTGAATAACAACAAAATTTGCTTCAAACTGCTCTTTATTTCAGACCGATATCTCAATTAGTTCTTGAGATTCGATTCTTTGAAAATTCCTTGATTTTTATCAAATACAAATAATTATATTTTGCAGAGTTTCAATCAAAAAATCATAACTCGGAGATTTAAATATTTGATGCAACAATCTTAGGCAGCTTGAATAACAACAAAATTTGCTTCAAATTGCTCTCTATTTCAGAGCGATATCCCTATTAGTTCTTGAGATAAGATTCTTTGAATATTCCTTGATTTTTATCAAATACATATAATTATATTTTGCAGAGTTTCAATGAAAAAATCATAACTCGGAGATTTAAATATTTAAAGCAACAGTCTTAGGCACCTTAAATAACAACAATTAGTTGTTGAGATACGATTGTTTGAAAATTCCTTGATTTTTATCAAATACATATAATTATATTTTGCAGAGTTTCAATCAAAAAATCATAACACGGAGATTTAAATATTTGAAGCAACAATCTTAGGTACTTTGAATAACAACAAAATTTGCTTCAAACTGCTCTTTATTTCAGACCGATATCTCAATTAGTTCTTGAGATTCGATTCTTTGAAAATTCCTTGATTTTTATCAAATACAAATAATTATATTTTGCAGAGTTTCAATCAAAAAATCATAACTCGGAGATTTAAATATTTGAAGCAACAATCTTAGGCAGCTTGAATAACAACAAAATTTGCTTCAAATTGCTCCTTATTTCAGAGCGATATCTCAATTAGTTCTTGAGATACGATTCTTTGAAAATTCCTAGATTTTTATCAAATACAAATAATTATATTTTGCAGGTGTTTCAATCAAAAAATCATAACTCGGAGATTTAAATATTTGAAGCAGTAACCTTAGGCACCTTAAATAACAACAAAATTTGCTTCAAACTGCTCTTTATTTCAGACCGATATCTCAATTAGTTCTTGAGATTCGATTCTTTGAAAATTCCTTGATTTTTATCAAATACAAATAATTATATTTTGCAGAGTTTCAATCAAAAAATCATAACTCGGAGATTTAAATATTTGATGCAACAATCTTAGGCAGCTTGAATAACAACAAAATTTGCTTCAAATTGCTCTCTATTTCAGAGCGATATCCCTATTAGTTCTTGAGATAAGATTCTTTGAATATTCCTTGATTTTTATCAAATACATATAATTATATTTTGCAGAGTTTCAATGAAAAAATCATAACTCGGAGATTTAAATATTTAAAGCAACAGTCTTAGGCACCTTAAATAACAACAATTAGTTGTTGAGATACGATTGTTTGAAAATTCCTTGATTTTTATCAAATACATATAATTATATTTTGCAGAGTTTCAATCAAAAAATCATAACACGGAGATTTAAATATTTGAAGCAACAATCTTAGGTACTTTGAATAACAACAAAATTTGCTTCAAACTGCTCTTTATTTCAGACCGATATCTCAATTAGTTCTTGAGATTCGATTCTTTGAAAATTCCTTGATTTTTATCAAATACAAATAATTATATTTTGCAGAGTTTCAATCAAAAAATCATAACTCGGAGATTTAAATATTTGAAGCAACAATCTTAGGCAGCTTGAATAACAACAAAATTTGCTTCAAATTGCTCCTTATTTCAGAGCGATATCTCAATTAGTTCTTGAGATACGATTCTTTGAAAATTCCTAGATTTTTATCAAATACAAATAATTATATTTTGCAGGTGTTTCAATCAAAAAATCATAACTCGGAGATTTAAATATTTGAAGCAACAATCTTAGGCAGCTTGAATAACAACAAAATTTGCTTCAAATTGCTCCTTATTTCAGAGCGATATCTCAATTAGTTCTTGAGATACGATTCTTTGAAAATTCCTAGATTTTTATCAAATACAAATAATTATATTTTGCAGGTGTTTCAATCAAAAAATCATAACTCGGAGATTTAAATATTTGAAGCAGTAACCTTAGGCACCTTGAATAACAACAAAATTTGCTTCAAATTGCTCCTTATTTCAGAGCTATATCTCAATTAGTTCTTGAGATACGATTCTTTGAAAATTCCTAGATTTTTATCAAATACAAATAATTATATTTTGCAGAGTTTCAATCAAAAAATCATAACTCGGAGATTTAAATATTTAAAGCAACAGTCTTAGGCACCTTAAATAACAACAATTAGTTGTTGAGATACGATTGTTTGAAAATTCCTAGATTTTTATCAAATACATATAATTATATTTTGCAGAGTTTCAATCAAAAAATCATAACTCGGAGATTTAAATATTTAAAGCAACAGTCTTAGGCACCTTAAATAACAACAATTAGTTGTTGAGATACGATTGTTTGAAAATTCCTAGATTTTTATCAAATACATATAATTATATTTTGCAGAGTTTCAATCAAAAAATCATAACTCGGAGATTTAAATATTTAAAGCAACAGTCTTAGGCACCTTAAATAACAACAATTAGTTGTTGAGATACGATTGTTTGAAAATTCCTAGATTTTTATCAAATACATATAATTATATTTTGCAGAGTTTCAATCAAAAAATCATAACTCGGAGATTTAAATATTTAAAGCAACAGTCTTAGGCACCTTAAATAACAACAATTAGTTGTTGAGATACGATTGTTTGAAAATTCCTAGATTTTTATCAAATACATATAATTATATTTTGCAGAGTTTCAATCAAAAAATCATAACACGGAGATTTAAATATTTGAAGCAACAATCTTAGGTACTTTGAATAACAACAAAATTTGCTTCAAACTGCTCTTTATTTCAGACCGATATCTCAATTAGTTCTTGAGATTCGATTCTTTGAAAATTCCTTGATTTTTATCAAATACAAATAATTATATTTTGCAGAGTTTCAATCAAAAAATCATAACTCGGAGATTTAAATATTTGAAGCAACAATCTTAGGCAGCTTGAATAACAACAAAATTTGCTTCAAATTGCTCCTTATTTCAGAGCGATATCTCAATTAGTTCTTGAGATACGATTCTTTGAAAATTCCTAGATTTTTATCAAATACAAATAATTATATTTTGCAGGTGTTTCAATCAAAAAATCATAACTCGGAGATTTAAATATTTGAAGCAACAATCTTAGGCAGCTTGAATAACAACAAAATTTGCTTCAAATTGCTCCTTATTTCAGAGCGATATCTCAATTAGTTCTTGAGATACGATTCTTTGAAAATTCCTAGATTTTTATCAAATACAAATAATTATATTTTGCAGGTGTTTCAATCAAAAAATCATAACTCGGAGATTTAAATATTTGAAGCAACAATCTTAGGCAGCTTGAATAACAACAAAATTTGCTTCAAATTGCTCCTTATTTCAGAGCGATATCTCAATTAGTTCTTGAGATACGATTCTTTGAAAATTCCTAGATTTTTATCAAATACAAATAATTATATTTTGCAGGTGTTTCAATCAAAAAATCATAACTCGGAGATTTAAATATTTGAAGCAACAATCTTAGGCAGCTTGAATAACAACAAAATTTGCTTCAAATTGCTCCTTATTTCAGAGCGATATCTCAATTAGTTCTTGAGATACGATTCTTTGAAAATTCCTAGATTTTTATCAAATACAAATAATTATATTTTGCAGGTGTTTCAATCAAAAAATCATAACTCGGAGATTTAAATATTTGAAGCAACAATCTTAGGCAGCTTGAATAACAACAAAATTTGCTTCAAATTGCTCCTTATTTCAGAGCGATATCTCAATTAGTTCTTGAGATACGATTCTTTGAAAATTCCTAGATTTTTATCAAATACAAATAATTATATTTTGCAGGTGTTTCAATCAAAAAATCATAACTCGGAGATTTAAATATTTGAAGCAGTAACCTTAGGCACCTTGAATAACAACAAAATTTGCTTCAAATTGCTCCTTATTTCAGAGCTATATCTCAATTAGTTCTTGAGATACGATTCTTTGAAAATTCCTAGATTTTTATCAAATACAAATAATTATATTTTGCAGAGTTTCAATCAAAAAATCATAACTCGGAGATTTAAATATTTGAAGCAACAATCTTAGGCACCTTGAATAACAACAAAATTTGCTTCAAATTGCTCCTTATTTCAGAGCTATATCTCAATTAGTTCTTGAGATACGATTCTTTGAAAATTCCTAGATTTTTATCAAATACAAATAATTATATTTTGCAGAGTTTCAATCAAAAAATCATAACTCGGAGATTTAAATATTTGAAGCAACAATCTTAGGCATCTTAAATAACAACCAAATTTGCTTCAAATTGCTCTTTATTTCAGAGCGATATCCCTATTAGTTCTTGAGATACGATTCTTTGAAAATTCCTTGATTTTTATCAAATGCATATAATTATATTTTGCAGAGTTTCAATCAAAAAATCATAACTCGAAGAATTAAAGATATAAAGGAGGGATCTAAGGCACGTTAAATACTAACTAAATTTGCTTCAAATTGCTTCTTATTTTAAAGTGATATCTCAATTAATTCTTGAGATACGATTTTTTGAATACGATCGCATTAGTTATTTTCTTAAAAACTACGATTTTGTTTAAAAATTTTTATCTCAACAATTATATGATACATTGAATTGCGACATCTTAAAGGGTATTATTTTTATATTAATTAATACATGTATGATTTGATATAAAATATATCTTCTATTCGCAGTAGACGCAGAAGTATTCTTTTTTTGTAAATGGTTGATTTTGAATAGCGAAATGTAATTATCTTGAACTTTTCTGTTGAATCCTTGAATTATGATGTTATTTACTTTATAAATGCGTACTTATTCCAACATAACTCAGAAATACCGACAAATAAAAGCCAATAGATGGACTGTTGCAAGGTGGAGTCCAAAACCATTTGAAGATGAAGAATTTGTTGAAGCGTCGTGGTCACCAATTTAATTATGGGGTTTGTCCATAATTAATAGCAAATGCTTTTATTTATTATTGGTTTATTTAAATTTGTAAAGATGAAATTTATTTTATGAAAGAAATTTATGTCTTACTTTTTTTATGTAAGATTGTGAAGTGTTTTTTTATAAATATCATCAACGTTTTTGTTACTAATTAGAAATTGGAAAAATATTTTCTTTTTTATAATTAAATTTTTTAAAATTTTATAATGGTATAAATATAATCAAAAGACGGCTTGGGGCGCAAGTATTGCTACAAATACTGAAACAAAAATTGCAAAATTAAAAGAAACCCCTCCATGATATACTTAAAATCATAGATTTTTGATAAGACCTCTTGTAGCATATCATGAACTAGAGTCCCTTACTTCATTTACGATTAAAATAATAAAAGTTTCGAAACTAAATGAAAAGTAAATGAAAAGGAGGATAACTAAAGCGAAGGTAGAGTTGAGGGAAGGTGCATTTCGTTCCCGTTTCAGGGGTTTCATCAAAGGAACGAATAATTCGAGTATTTGCATATGCACTCTAATTTATTCACAGGCTCTTTTACAACTGCGGGCCGAGTAGTCGAGGTACTCGAATATATTACGAAAACCAACAGTAGAAGAGGTATTCGGAATTTAACGAGACAATTACGAAAACATTTTTTTCAAAAAGTTCCGTTTCGGCCGAAATTAAATTTCGAACAAAGTTCGATTCGCATTATCGCGAAGTTGTACCTAAGTATACAATGCGATTATAATTCAAGAAATGATTTTCCCCTAAATCCGCGCCGAACTCCAAATTAACTACGCACCCGAAACGAAATTACTTCCAAAACTCAATCTCAACCACTTTTACTTTTCCCCCGAAAAAGTGGCAATATTGTTCTAACAGTTATTAATGGGGGTATCGAGGAAGATATATAATTTTGGTCATATAAGTGTTAGTGAAATCTCGTCACCACATTACATCGAGGTTGAAGTATATTCTTGTCTAAATCCCTACATAAAAAGTTCTTGATATATATTTCTTTGAAAATTTCTAGATTCTTATCAAATACATATAATTTTTTTGCAGAGTTTCAATCAACAAATTTTAACTCGGAGATTTAAATATTTGAAGCAACAATCTTAGGCACCTTAAATAACAACAAAATTTGCTTCAAATTGCTCTTTATTTCAGACCGATATCTCAATTAGTTCTTGAGATACGATTCTTTGAAGATTCCTTGATTTTTATCAAATACATATAATTATATTTTGCAGAGTTTCAATCAAAAAATCATAACTCGGAGATTTAAATATTTGAAGCAACAATCCTAGGTACCTTGAATAACAACAAAATTTGCTTCAAATTGCTCCTTATTTCAGAGCGATATCTCAATTAGTTCTTGAGATACGATTCTTTGAAAATTCCTTGATTTTTATTAAATACATATAACCATATTTTGCAGAGTTTCAATCAAAAAATCATAACTCGAGGATTTAAATATTTGAAGCAACAATTTTAGGCACCTTAAATAACAACAAAATTTGCTTCAAATTGCTCCTTATTTCAGAGCGATGTCTCAATTAGTTCTTGAGATGCGATTCTTTGAAAATTCCTTGATTTTTATCAAATACATATAATTATATTTTGCAGAGTTTCAATCAAAAAATCATAACTCGGAGATTTAAATATTTGAAGCAACAATCTCAGGTACCTTAAATAACAACAAAATTTGCTTCAAATTGCTCTTTATTTCAGACCGATATCTCAATTAATTCTTGAGATACGATTCTTTGAAAATTCCTTGATTTTTATCAAATATATATAATTATATTTTGCAGAGTTTCAATCAAAAAATCATAACTCGGAGATTTAAATATTTGAAGCAACAATCTCAGGTACCTTGAATAACAACAAAATTTGCTTCAAATTGCTCCTTATTTCAGAGCGATATCTCAATTAGTTCTTGAGATACGATTCTTTGAAAATTCCTTGATTTTTATTAAATACATATAACCATATTTTGCAGAGTTTCAATCAAAAAATCATAACTCGAGGATTTAAATATTTGAAGCAACAATTTTAGGCACCTTAAATAACAACAAAATTTGCTTCAAATTGCTCCTTATTTCAGAGCGATGTCTCAATTAGTTCTTGAGATGCGATTCTTTGAAAATTCCTTGATTTTTATCAAACACATATAATTATATTTTGCAGAGTTTCAATCAAAAAATCATAACTCGAAGATTTAAATATTTGAAGCAACAATCTTAGGTACCTTAAATAACAACAAAATTTGCTTCAAATTGCTCTTTATTTCAGACCGATATCTCAATTAGTTTTTGAGATTCGATTCTTTGAAAATTCCTTGATTTTTATCAAATACATATAATTATATTTTGCAGAGTTTCAACCAAAAAATCATAACTCGGAGATTTAAATATTTGGAGCAACAATCTTAGGCACCTTAAATAACAACAAAATTTGCTTCAAATTGCTCTTTATTTCAGACCGATATCTCAATTAGTTCTTGAGATACGATTGTTTGAAAATTCCTAGATTTTTATCAAATACATATAATTATATTTTGCAGAGTTTCAATCAAAAAATCATAACTCGGAGATTTAAATATTTGAAGCAACAATCTTAGGTACTTTGAATAACAACAAAATTTGCTTCAAATTGCTCCTTATTTCAGAGCGATATCTCAATTAGTTCTTGAGATACGATTCTTTGAAAATTCCTTGATTTTTATCAAATACATATAATTATATTTTGCAGAGTTTCAATCAAAAAATCATAACTCGGAGATTTAAATATTTGAAGCAACAATCTTAGGCACCTTAAATAACAACAAAATTTGCTTCAAATTGCTCCTTATTTCAGAGCGATATCTCAATTAGTTCTTGAGATACGATTCTTTGAAAATTCCTTGATTTTTATCAAATACATATAATTATATTTTGCAGAGTTTCAATCAAAAAATCATAACTCGGAGATTTAAATATTTGAAGCAACAATCTTAGGCATCTTAAATAACAACAAAATTTGCTTCAAATTGCTCTTTATTTCAGACCGATATCTCAATTAATTCTTGAGATACGATTCTTTGAAAATTCCTTGATTTTTATCAAATACATATAATTATATTTTGCAGAGTTTCAATCAAAAAATCATAACTCGGAGATTTAAATATTTGAATCAAAAATCTTACGCACCTTAAACAACAACAAAATTTGCTTAAAATAGCTCTTTATTTCAGAGTGATATCTCAATTAGTTCTTGAGATACGATTATTTGAAAATTTCTTGATTTTTATCAAACACATATGATTATATTTTAGCAAAGTTGTACCTAAGTATTCAATGCGATTATAATTCAAGAAATGATTTTCCCCTAAATCCGCGCCGAACTCCAAATTAACTACGCACCCGAAACGAAATTACTTCCAAAACTCAATCTCAACCACTTTTACTTTTCCCCCGAAGAAGTGGCGATATTGTTGTGACAGTTATTAATGGGGGTATCGAGGAAGATATATAATTTTGGTCATATAAGTGTTAGTGAAATCTCGTCACCACATTACATGGAGGTTGAAGTATATTCTTGTCTAAATCCCTACATAAAAAGTTCCGTTATTTTAATACCCGTAGGGACGTTGTTGGTGGAAAAGCCGAGGGGCGGTTATAACCCTTAACCGTGGGGGTAGGGAGAAAAGGTGATTACCTTTTAAATTTATAGCCTTTTCCGAGATATACTAAATTGGAAATGGGAAACGTGATTTTTTTGTATAAAAATTTTTTTGGGTTATTTCGAAAATCCCAAAAATTTATCAGCTCGTTCTATGTCCCCGTTAACACAACCTCTCACTCTCCAGCGTCGTTTTATTCGCGAGCTTTGTCGATTCTCGCCTCGGCTACGTTAAGAGAACGCGAGCATAATATAAATGTAAATGGGAAATTTACATTAATTCGCTGCACCAGGCACGGTCGCTCCGGGATTTCCCGGAGTGCGGGCGGCGACGTTGGAAAAATAAATTCATTCCGAGCCGGTAATTCGTAGGGACACGGGATTCGCATTTTCCAACGTGGACCCCTCGTTCCGGATCGACTAAATTGGGGGCTGTAACGGCAGCATCTGCCTCCAACGTTAACTCACTTTGAGCGTCCCCCCGTTTATCATCGCTTTATACACTTTTACCACACCAAAAAAAAGAGTCCTACTCAAAATTTGGATTATCTACTTTTTTTGATGCAGACGAAAATTGAGAAATTGATTCAAAGTTGTTGATGGGGGTTGCAAAAAAGTTGTTTCTAGTTAAACTCGCAGACAGTGGTCTCACCTTCTAGGCCCCAGACGAGCGCACCCCCGATCTCCACCCCATCCCTTACCATCCAATGAGCCCGCCACCGTTCCAGGGTGCATGCAGGGATGAAATAATGCCTCCGCCAGACTACTCCCGGTCGATAACACTGCGAAACGGGAGCCGTCGCTGCAGCCGCGGCCCCGGATCGACGCGGCTGTGCAACCAGGAATCCCCGCACCCCCGTCCGGGATCACGCTACGCCCCCTACACGTCACACTCAACCATTCTCGAACACTATTTATTCTATAATTATTCCATAACATACCCTTAAATTATAAACCAATCCCTAAATGCAACCAAAAAATGTTGACAAAAAAATTTATTTTCGCTAATCATTCATTTTTCTCGCATCATCGAACACAACATATTCACAATACCTGTTCATACAAAGAATTTGCATGTCTGGTTCGTTTGCCTCACGTCGAGGACGCGAAGCAACACATGAAGGAACCCTCCGGGAGTCGCCCTTCAAAGGGAGTCTCGAACGACGAAAAAAAGAAAGAAATCGGAGGGAATTGTTCGTCGTCCCCGCTTGCTCGACAGTCTGAAGTGCCAATTTACGAATTGTACCACCACCACTGTCGAGGACAATCTTTACATCTGCGATACGATGACGACGACGACAACGACGATGTAATCTACAAAGGATTTCTCGTACGACCGAGTTCCAAGAAGGAGTAAAAGGATGTTTTAGAAGTATAGGTGTATTGGCCTAAATTTAATGAGAGTTGATGAATTTATTAGAAAACAAAAATTTTTGCTTCAGAAATTCTGTTGCAATGAAATATAAACTTATTACCTTTAACTTATTACCAGCATGAGTTTTTATATTAATAAACAGATTCCAGCATTTAATAGTCTGCTTACTTGTTGGCAGCATTAGCTATTACTTTAACAGATCCTTTCTGATAGTGGAATATCTGCCAATTTGTTGGCAGCATGAGCTTTCTTATCAATAGATGCTTTTCCTATATTCTAGGATCTGCCAACTTGTTGGCAGCATGAGCTATTTTATCAGCAGACACCTCCTTGTGATCTAAGAGCTGCCAACTTGTTGGCAGCATGAGGTCCCTTATTAGAAGGCACGTTTTCTATATACTACGATCTGCCAACTTGTTGGCAGCATGAGCTTTCTTATCAAGAGATGCTTTTCCTATATTCTAGGATCTGCCAACTTGTTGGCAGCATGA
Organism: Onthophagus sagittarius; assembly: GCA_036711965.1. NCBI lineage: Eukaryota > Metazoa > Arthropoda > Insecta > Coleoptera > Scarabaeidae > Onthophagus > Onthophagus sagittarius. Next base: position 13,599,489 of record JASERS010000010.1, on the reverse strand, counting down.
GCTATTTTATCAGCAGACACCTCCTTGTGATCTAAGAGCTGCCAACTTGTTGGCAGCATGAGGTCCCTTATTAGAAGGCACGTTGTCTATATACTACGATCTGCCAACTTGTTGGCAGCATGAGGTCCCTTATTAGAAGGCACGTTGTCTATATACTACGATCTGCCAACTTGTTGGCAGCATGAGCTATTTTATCAGCAGACACCTCCTTGTGATCTAAGAGCTGCCAACTTGTTGGCAGCATGAGGTCCCTTATTAAAAGGCACGTTTTCTATATACTACGATCTGCCAACTTGTTGGCAGCATGAGCTAAAGTACAAACAGATACGTATTAAGTAGTCTAAGATTGCTAACTTGTTGGCAGTATGAACTCTCTTATCAATAGACAGTTCTCCCATAATCTACGATCTGCCAACTTGTTAGCAGTATGAACTAAAATACAAAGAGACACGTATTAAGTACCCTGGGACTGCCAACTTGTTGGCAGCATGAGCTATTTTATCAACAGATACCCCCTATTGTCCTAACATCTGCCAACGTGTTGCAGCAGGAAGTATAGTACAAAGAGACACGTATTAAGTAGTCTAGGGCTCTCTAGCATGAACTGTCTTAACAATAGACACTACACTTATACTCTAGGATTTGCCAACTTGTTAGCAGCATGAGCCAAAAGTACAAACAAAGACGTTTTAAGTACTTTAGGACTTAAGTTTTTGTGATAATTTAATTTAATAAATTTAATAGCAATATTAAGCCTTTTGGCAAAAATAACTCAAAAAGACTTGAAAATATTTAGAAATCCACTTTTTGGCTTAAATTCACTCCATATAGAAAGAAATATAGTGATATTATTATTGTTGTAATAATAAGTTGATAAATTGAAATAATTGAATAAATGTTTCGTCTCTTTCTAACATAAGTACAGGTGATGATAAAAGCTGCAGCTTTAGCTGCAGCCGGCTCCTTCGCGGTCGTCCGGGTTCGAAAGGGGCGTTCACCCTTTGCAAGGGCTCGACCAGGGTGAATCTACCCGGGTTCTGTTTTAGCTGAGTTGCAACCCCCAGTAATCCGCAAAACATTTTTATGTTTCAATGGTTTAATTCTTCAATCACAACGTCACATTAATTGATTAAAATAATCCGATAATGGAAATAATTCACCGGCATGTCAATGTTAATGAAATGTTTGTCATCAGGCGAATCCGTGACCGCACAATTTCCCTAAGTGCAACCCAGTAAAACGGTGGGATCCCGAAACTGGCGTGCTAATGATGTCCAATGGTGAAATTAAAACGTACATACAAGAGGGAAACTCGACGGCCATTAGCAGCGGGGGCCCGACAGGGCGGGTCTCGGCCCATTAGCCCCCTTTTTTCTGTGGCCCCCATGTATACGTGCTACTACTAATATTAGTGCATGATTTATATTGCCAGACGCGCTCGCCGCTCGACCGTTACACTACAACCAACAAAAAATATACGGATAAATTTGCACCAAGGGAACAATTGATATGCACCCCGCAAAATTCGTGCCCAAAAAGTTTTATTTTTACTTTTAAATTAATACTTAATTTTCGACTTTATTTGTTTCTTATGGACAATTTCGATTCAGTCGTCGTAAAAAAAGTAATCCCGAGGAATAACTTAGAGGGAGGAAAAGAGGGATTGTGTTCGCCATAAGGCGCTACGGTCCTTTTAGGGTTCTTTCAATTTGCCGGAGTGGAGTTTTATTGGTTATTTGTGTCGGTACGAGCTCCTACGGCGATCGATCCATATAATTTGTGCAGCCGCGGGACGTGCTCTCCGTCCAAGAATCGGAGAAAAGCGCACTTGGACCGAACGAAACGTTACCGAGCCGAAATCAAATGAGCCTCCGATAACAATTCAACAAAAGAAAATAAGTGGAAACGATGGATTTTTATTTATCCTAATTCCCTTTATAATTAACTCGAATTACTGTGTTGCGAAACAAAACTCTCGAGGATCGCATTGTTTCCTTCCTAATCAAATATTCATTCCGAATTCCTCACTGATTAATACAAGAAAGGAATTTTGTTCGAAAGGGATCCTGAAAATGTCTTTCGTTATCTCCGATGCTGGGGAATTTGTCATATTATCCTCGACGAAAAACATCTTATTAAGGATATAATGGTACAATTTACTAAATGTAGGGAGACTTAACTTCATTTACCTCATTTCTACTTTGTGTTATTTCGTTTTACTTCGTATTATATCATATATAATCGTTAAAATTTGTCGTATAATTTCATATAATCAATTGTTCTGTACTCTAAGATCTGCTAACTTGTTGGCAGTACGAGATAAAGTTACAAGAGACGTATTAAGTAGTCTAGGGCTGCCAACTTGTTGGCAGCATGAGCTCTCTTGTCAATAGACACTTCTTCTATATTCTAGTATCTGCCAACTTGTTGGCAGCATGAGCTGTCTTATCTACAGACACTTGTACTATACTCTAAGATCTACCAATTTGTTGGGAACACGAGCTACAGTTACAGGAGATACGTATTAAATAGTTTGGAGCTGCCAACTTGTTGGCAGCATGAGCTATTTTATCAATAGACACTTGTCCTATACTTCAAAATCTGCCAACTTGTTGGCAGCATGAGCTCTCTTGTCAATAGACACTTCCTTTACATTCTAGTATCTGCCAACCTGTTGGCAGCATGAGCTGCTTTATCAATAGACACTTGTCCTATACTTAAAAATCTGCCGACTTGTTGGCAGCATGAGTTCTCTTGTCAATAGACACTTCTCTTACATTCTAGTATCTGCCAACTTGTTGGCAGCATGAGCTGTCTTATCAACAGACACTTATCCTATACTCTAAGATCTACCAATTTGTTGGGAGCATGAGCTACAGTTACAGGAAATACGTATTAAATAGTCTGGAGCTGCCAACTTGTTGGCAGCATGAGCTGTTTTATCAATAGACACTTGTCCTATACTTCAAAATCTGCCAACTTGTTGGCAGCATGAGCTCTCTTGTCAATAGACACTTCTTTTACATTCTAGTATCTGCCAACTTGTTGGCAGCATGAGCTCTCTTGTCAATTGACACTTCTTTTACATTCTAGTATCTGCCAACTTGTTGGCAGCATGAGCTGCTTTATCAATAGACACTTGTCTTATACTTCAAAATCTGCCAACTTGTTGGCAGCATGAGCTCTCTTGTCAATAGACACTTCTTTTACATTCTAGTATCTGCCAACTTGTTGACAGCATGAGCTGTTTTATCAATAGATACTTGTCCTATATTTCAAAATCTGCCAACTTGTTGGCAGCATGAGTTCTCTTGCCAATAGACACTTCTTCTACATTCCAGTATCTGCCAACTTGTAGGCAGCATGAGCTGTCTTATCAATAGACACTTATCCTATCCAGCACGAGTTAAAATTACAAGAGACACGTATTAAGTAATCTAGGGCTGCCAACTTGTTGGCAGCATGAGCTAGATTATCAAGAAGTACGTATAATATACTATGTCTAATTTCATATAGCTTATCTTATAATTTCACAACGTCATATAATTCTGTATAACGTCCAATTATTTCGCATTATGTCGTATAAAATCGTTAAACTTCGTCGTATTATTTTGTTTATTTCAGTATCATTTCATATAACTTCTTGTAATTTCATATAACGTCATATAATTTTATATAACTTCCAATTATTATGCATTATGTCGTATAAAATCGCTAAACTGCATGGTATTATTTCATAGAATTTTATTTAACGTCGTATAGTTTTGTATAACTTTGTATAATTTCATATAATGTCATATATTTCCATAAAGTTTTCTGTAACTTCACATTGTTTCGTTCTACATTCTGTTGGAAAAAATCATTAATCTTTCTCGTATTATTTCGCTTACCTTAGTATAATTTCATATAACTTCTTGTAATTTCATATAACGTCATATAATTTTTTATAACTTCCAATTATTTGGCATTATGTCATATAAAAACGATAAACTTCGTAGTATTATTTCATATAACCTCATATGATTTCATATAACGTCATACATTTTCATAAAATTTTCTATAACTTCGCATTGTTTCGTTTTACTTGATATTCTGCTGGGAGAAATCATTAAACTTCTTCGTATTATTTCGTTTATCTTAGCATAATCTCATATAACTTATTGTAATTTCATATAACGTCATATAATAAATTTATATAACTTCCAATTATTATGCATTATGTCGTATAAAATCGCTAAACTTCATGGTATTATTTCATATAATTTTATTTAACGTCGTATAGTTTTGTATAACTTTGAATAATTTCATATAATGTCATATATTTCCATAAAGTTTTCTGTAACTTCACATTGATTCGTTTTACATTCTGTTGCAAAAAATCATTAATCTTCCTCGTATTATTTCGTTTACCTTAGTATAATTTCATATAACTTCTTGTATTTTCATACAACGTCATATAATTTTTTTTAACTTTCAATTATTTCGCATTATGTCATATAAAATCTTTAAAATTCGTAGTATTATTTCATATAACCTCATATGATTTCATATAACGTCATATAGTTTTGTACAACTTTGTATAATTTCATATAACGTCACATATTCTCATAAAATTTTTTATAACTTCGCATTGTTCCGTTTTACTTGATATTTTGCTGGGAAATATCATTAAACTTCGTCGTATTATTTCGTTTATCGTAGCATAATTTCATATAACTTCTTGTAATTTCATATAACGTCATATAATTTTATATAACTTCCAATTATTATGCATTATGTCGTATAAAATCGCTAAACTTCATGGTATTATTTCATATAATTGTATTTAACGTCGTATAGTTTTGTATAACTTTGTATAATTTCATATAATGTCATATATTTCCATAAAGTTTTCTGTAACTTCACATTGTGTCGTTTTACATTCTGTTGGAAGAAATCATTAATCTTCCTCGTATTATTTCGTTTATCTTAGTATAACTTCATATAACTTCTTGTAATTTCATATAATGTCATATAATTTTATATAACTTCCAATTATTATGCATTATGTCGTATATAATCGCTAAACTTCATGGTATTATTTCGTATAATTTTATTTAACGTCATATAGTTTTGTATAACTTTGTATAATTTCATATAATGTCATATATTTCCATAAAGTTTTCTGTAACTTCACATTGTTTCGTTTTACATTTTGTTGGAAAAAATTATTAATCTTTCTCGTATTATTTCGTTTACCTTAGTATAATTTCATATAACTTCTTATAATTTCATATAACGTCATATAATTTTTTATAACTTCCAATTATTTCGCATTATGTCATATAAAATCGATAAAATTCATAGTATTATTTCATATAACGTCATATATTTTCATAAAATTTGTTATAACTTTGCATTGTTTTGTTTTACTTGATATTTTGTTGGGAGAAATCATTAAACTTCGTCGTATTATTTCGTTTATCTTAGTATAATTTCATATAACGTCATATAATTTTGAATAACTTCATATAACATCGCATTATTTCGTTTTACTTCCTATTATGTCTTATAAAATCGTTAAACTTCCTCTTATTATTTCATATTACTTCGTATAACTTCATATAACTTCTTATAACTTCGTATAGCATCATATAATTTCCTATAATCTTGTATAATTTAATATAACTTCGTACCTAAACAAAAGAAAATGTTTTTTGTTAATCCTAAGAAAATAAAAAAAAAACAGAAAGATCATAGCACCATATAAGTGATCAAATGAGTCGTAAAATCAACAAAAGATTCAAGAAGAGAATAACGGGTATAGAAAGCAAACGAATGGGATTCGTGAAATGGGAGCTTCGCACGAAAAATGGACTGCTATTTTCCCCTACAATCAAAAAAAGAGAAAAAAAAAAAAGAATAGAAAGAGCCATTTCCTTTATGTTAGCCTTTCCTTTCTGGTCCGAAACGAAGATTCGATTGCGGTAAACACGTGAATTATGTATAAGATTCCCGGTGATAAACAAGATCATATCTGAAACACACCGAACATCACATATTGATTTTGGGATAATCGCGTAACATTTGTATTTCTGATCATGTTCAATTATGCATAATCATAAACTTACTCCCGAGTAATGGAATTTAGATGTTGAACGTAACGGACATGTAGCGTCCATTTCACTATGATAATTCGAAATTTAATTTTGAGTTCTTCATAAAATTGTTAATCGTTATCTATAAAAAGTTAAGCGGTTTAAAAGGGGGCGTTAATGTAACTGAAATGTGGACGCAAAGTTTTACGGTGCACCAGGTGCAATAATTTAGTTCGCGTCGTCGTCGGCGAGCGCCTAAGCCCGGTTAATCCAGGCAATTTTTCACCAGAAAGAAAAACTTTTAATATGAGCTTAAAGTTATTTATAAAAGTTTACCTTGTTAGGGGATAGAAAGACGCGGTAACATTCTTTTTCGACCTTCCCCAATAACATAAATGAACCCAAAAATATGCCTTATTCCTTATTCCACCTACGGTACTTAAAGGAACCCACATTTTGGTCATAAATCGCGGCGAGCTCGTTGCATGCGAACCCCGCATAAATGAATATCAATCGTTCTTAGTCGACAAAACCCACAAACCAAGAGATCAATACTAACCACATCGTCCGTTTTAACTCCCTTTTACTGCCCCTTACTATATTACAATATTACACATTTTAAAATAAAAGAAATTTTTTATATTTAAAAAAATTGAAATAATCATTTTTATGTGTTACTCCTTCAAAAGTAAAAATAATAAAACAGATATTGTTGGCATAAATAAAAATGGTTATTTCGTGTTGTTAAGAACGCGATCGAATTTTCTTTCGCTTGCATGGTTTCGTGTGCCAGGCACCCCCTGGTCTAAAACTCCCCAACTAAATCGAGGTAGTAAATTTTTTATTCCTTTAATTTGGGTTACTGTCGGTTCGTAGGGTGAACTGTAGCCTTTTTCTTGGATATCGAGGTGAATATCCTTATGGGTCGATTTCTGGGTAACGGTAATAACTCTATTTTTTACTAGATTATTGTGTCTCGACTTAAAAAGGTAGTTTAGACATCTTTCTGTAATGTAACGTTTGAAAACTTGACTGAGACTGCCAACTTGTTGGCAGCATGAGTTTGATTACCAAAACAGACGAATTAAATGATCTAGTGCTGCCAACTTGTTGGCAGCATGAGCTTGATCACCAAAATGGACGTATTAAGTGAGCTGAGACTGCCAACTTGTTGACAGCATGAGCTATTTTATCAACAGACACTTCTCTTACACTCTAGGATCTGCCAACTTGTTGGCAGCATGAGCTTGATTACCAAAACAGACGCGCTAAATGACCTGGGGCTGCCAACTTGTTGGCAGCATGAGCCTGATTACCAAAACAGACGTCTTAAAGGACCTGGGGCTGCCAACTTGTTGGCAGCATGAGCTTGATTACCAAAATGGACGTATTAAATGAGCTGAGACTGCCAACTTGTTGGCAGCATGAGCTATTTTATCAACAGACACTTCTCTTATACTCTAAGATCTGCCAACTTGTTGGCAGCATGAGCTTGATTACCAAAACAGACGCAATAAATGACCTGGGTCTGCCAACTTGTTGGCAGCATGAGCTTGATTACCAAAATGGACGTATTAAATGAGCTGAGACTGCTAACTTGTTTGCAGCATGAGCTATTTTATCAACAGACACTTCTCTTATACTCTAGGTTCTGCCAACTTGTTGGCAGCATGAGCTTGATTACCAAAACAGACGCAATAAATGACCTGGGGCTGCCAACTTGTTGGCAGCATGAGCTTGATTACCAAAATGGACGTATTAAATGAGCTGAGACTGCCAACTTGTTGGCAGCATGAGCTATTTTATCAACAAACACTTCTCTTATACTCTAGGATCTGCCAACTTGTTGGCAGCATGAGCTTGATTACCAAAACAGACGCAATAAATGACCTGGAGCTGCCAACTTGTTGGCAGCATGAGCTTGATTACCAATACAGACGTATTAAATGAGCTGGGACTGTCAACTTGTTAGCAGCATGAGCTTGATTACCAAAATGGACGTATTAAGTGAGCTGAGACTGCCAACAAGGTGGCAGCATGAGCTATTTTATCAACAGACACTTCTCTTATATTCTAGGATCTGCCAACATGTTGACAGCATGAGCTTGATTACCAAAACAGACGCATTAAATGACCTGGGGCTGCCAACTTGTTGGCAGCATGAGCTTGATTACCAAAACAGACATATTAAATGAGCTGGGACTGTCAACTTGTTGGCAGCATGAGCTTGATTACCAAAATGGATGTATTAAGTGAGCTGAGACTGCCAACTTGTTGGCAGCATGAGCTATTTTCTCAACAGACACTTCTCTTATACTCCAGGATCTGCCAACATGTTGGCAGCATGAGCTTGATTACCAAAACAGACGCATTAAATGACCTGGGGCTGCCAACTTGTTGGCAGCATGAGCTTGATTACCAAAACAGACGTATTAAATGAGCTGGGACTGTCAACTTGTTGGCAGCATGAGCTTGATTACCAAAACAGACGTATTAAATGACCTGGGGCTGCCAACTTGTTGGCAGCATGAGCTTGATTACCAAAACCGACGTATTAAATGACCTGGGGCTGCCAACTTGTTGGCAGCATGAGCTTGATTACCAAAACAGACATATTAAATGAGCTGGGACTGTCAACTTGTTGGCAGCATGAGCTTGATTACCAAAATGGACGTATTAAGTGAGCTGAGACTGCCAACAAGGTGGCAGCATGAGCTATTTTATCAACAGACACTTCTCTTATATTCTAGGATCTGCCAACATGTTGACAGCATGAGCTTGATTACCAAAACAGACGCATTAAATGACCTGGGGCTGCCAACTTGTTGGCAGCATGAGCTTGATTACCAAAACAGACATATTAAATGAGCTGGGACTGTCAACTTGTTGGCAGCATGAGCTTGATTACCAAAATGGACGTATTAAGTGAGCTGAGACTGCCAACTTGTTGGCAGCATGAGCTATTTTCTCAACAGACACTTCTCTTATACTCCAGGATCTGCCAACATGTTGGCAGCATGAGCTTGATTACCAAAACAGACGCATTAAATGACCTGGGGCTGCCAACTTGTTGGCAGCATGAGCTTGATTACCAAAACAGACGTATTAAATGAGCTGGGACTGTCAACTTGTTGGCAGCATGAGCTTGATTACCAAAACAGACGTATTAAGTGACCTGGGGCTGCCAACTTGTTGGCAGCATGAGCTTGATTACCAAAACAGACATATTAAATGAGCTGGGACTGTCAACTTGTTGGCAGCATGAGCTTGATTACCAAAATGGACGTATTAAGTGAGCTGAGACTGCCAACAAGGTGGCAGCATGAGCTATTTTATCAACAGACACTTCTCTTATATTCTAGGATCTGCCAACATGTTAACAGCATGAGCTTGATTACCAAAACAGGCGCATTAAATGACCTGGGGCTGCCAACTTGTTGGCAGCATGAGCTTGATTACCAAAACAGACATATTAAATGAGCTGGGACTGTCAACTTGTTGGCAGCATGAGCTTGATTACCAAAATGGACGTATTAAGTGAGCTGAGACTGCCAACAAGGTGGCAGCATGAGCTATTTTCTCAACAGACACTTCTCTTATACTCCAGGATCTGCCAACATGTTGGCAGCATGAGCTTGATTACCAAAACAGACGCATTAAATGACCTGGGGCTGCCAACTTGTTGGCAGCATGAGCTTGATTACCAAAACAGACGTATTAAATGAGCTGGGACTGTCAACTTGTTGGCAGCATGAGCTTGATTACCAAAATGGACGTATTAAGTGAGCTGAGACTGCCAACTTGTTGGCAGCATGAGCTATTTTATCAACAGACACTTCTCTTATACTCTAGAATCTGCCAACTTGTTGGCAGCATCAACTTGATAGCAAGAGTGACGTATAGAGTGGCCTGGGACTGTCAACTTGTTGGCACCATGAGCTATTTTATCAACAGACACTTGTTTTATACTTTAGGATCTGCTAACTTATTGGCAGCATGAGCTTGATAGCAAGAGTGGCGTATAGGGTGGCCTGGGACAGTCAACTTGTTGGCACCATGAGCTATCTTATCAACAGACACTTGTTCTATACTTTAGGATCTGCCAAATTGTTGGCGGCATAAGCAAGATTACCAACAGAAACGAATTAAGTGGAGTTGTTTTTATTTTAACCTGTTAATCATCCCCCAAAAGAATGTTAAATAGATCAGTTTTATTTGCAAATATTAATTATACCGTTAAGATTTCGTTTGCACCCCAATTAAAGTGCATGAAATTTTCTTTTCACAGATCAATCATCTTTCGATAGGACGTTGAGTCTAGAGTTAGTTCATGGGAAGAAGAGCTCCAAAACGGGACTTTCGAGAGAGTCTTGAGTCTGGTTTCGAGGAATTTACCATGGAGCTCGAAGAGATGTGAATAAATTTCCTAAAGGAAAAAGAAATTTTGGGAGAAGCAAATCAAAATTGCAGATTCCGAAAAACTAGATTCATTTTGAGTTGGAGTTCGATATATAAGGTGGTATTTAGACTACAGATTTGCAATTAAGGTGACTCACGTCGCGTTGGCAGATCATATATATATCAGCTATCATGAGCTAAAACACGCAGAATTGGCAGCACGAGCTGAAGTACCAAGAGATTTAGCAGCACGAGTTAATATTACGTGTCCTAACTTATTAGTAGCATGAGCTCAAGTCAAAATAAAATAATAGATGATTTAATTTTTTTTATAAAAAAATGTATTATAAGGATTAATTCTCTATAATCGGTTTATAGCCACGTGCATGTAACAATACTGTTCAGGCGATGCACGATTGTTTCTGACACGCGTGGGTAGAATTTAGGGCTGGGGTCGGCGACCCCAAAAACAAAAATCATGGGGTTGTTTCGACCTACATTTTGAGTCGCGAATAGATTTTCTAACCCTACCCAAATTCTACCATCATACTTTTAAAAATGTTAAAAAAAATCCGAAATAAACTAAATTGAATATTTTTTCTCTCCAAACTTAGTATGTAAAAAAATTCTGCTTTGGGTGCTTAACATACAATGAAAGTATAGAGATTAAAGTGACAACATGAGAATGAAACGAGTTTAAATGAGTACCTTTGAGATCATTTAAAAGAAAGCGGTCAATTCAATTGTTAAAATCGTTTTATTTTATTTTATTTTATTTTATTATTAAACCGGCAATTTTAACTTCTTCGCAATTCAAAACCCATAAATAATACAATTTTCTTTTGATTTCTTATTCCGTTTTCTTTACTTGAAAAAAAGTGGGATGTGCCTTTTTTTAATTTATATTCTTCTGGTCTCTTTTTTGGCTCTTTCGCACGCTATGCCTTTTCTTATTTTTTAGCACGAAAAAAAGAAAGGAATCTGTCCTCCTCCTCTGTAATTTCATCCAAAAAACGATGATGGTTCTTCGATACCCAGTTTCCGCTTTCGACATCGGTTTTGAAATATTTCCCATACGCAACCCTTATGGCGTGTCTCCGTTACCCGAAGCACACAAGAACAGATCGACCGTATCTTCTGTGTACACACACGCAAAGCCACCGGCCACGTCCGGTGGTCTTCCACTTTTGCCATTCTTCTTCTTCGTATAATGCCCTCTCTGCTTCAAAGAAGACAAATCCTGCGGGCTTGAAAAATTGAACAAAGAGCGAAGAATTTTTTTATTTTGAAATAAATAAATAAAATTATTTTTTTTTAATCTTTTTTGCTGACGCACAATTAGAAGCTCTCTTTTTAATGTAATAACACCGTTGTAAGGGATTCCGGGGTTTAATCTTCTTGAAAAAGGCTTGGATGCTCAACTTTTAATTGCCCATTTCGTTGCGATATAACCGAAAATGGTTGAGATAAAACTTTTTTCCTGTTTACCCCTTCGTAAAAATATGTGTTCAAAATTTTTTATTAACGACCTCGAAATATGAGAGAATATGTCAAATAAGATACTCGACTGTTGCAATTTATAATACGACCTGAGAGATCGTAATTAGGGGGGAGATTTATGATCGCCCTAGATAGTAACGGGAACTAAATTAATAAAGCTTATTTGATAAAAGTTTAAGTTAGACTTATAAGTCTACATCTTGAGAAAAAAGGGATTCTTTAGGCACCTTTTGCCGTCGCCGGTAATTGATGCTGCCGGGCAGGTGATGCAGGTAGGAGCATGTGTTGTTGCTTTGCACGCGGGTCAGCTGCTGTTTCTGGCACATGCCGACATCCTTAAGAATTTTTTAAGGACATAAAAACCGAGTTACATAAACCGTGCGGGCTGTATTACAAAGTAATCGACCGGTTCTCTTTCAACGTTTAACTTTGCCGCTTTTCTTTTTCAATTTGGTAATTGTTCTAAAATCGTCATTTAAATGAAATTATTACCGCCCTTCGAACGCAATTATTTTCCTCGTTAAAGCCGAGAGCAATGAAAATAACTCGAAGGTATTTCCACATCCTAGAATTCGCAAACAGGAAACTCGACCTTGTACGGGGAACTACTAAAGCACGAGGATGCTTCTCGACGTGTAGATATCTCCTCTTCAATAAAAATCCGTGATCATATAGATTTTTTTCTAGTATTTTTTTTAGTGGAAAGATAAATACGGTTTCTGATTAAAATTAAATCATAATAAATTAAATATGTCTCAAAATATATTTCTGCTTTTATTTATAAGAGATAATTTTCATATCAAATTAATCTTCAAAGTGGGTATTAAAATGGGCTGTCAACTTGTTGGCAGCATGAGCTTGATTATCAAAAGGGACGTATTAAGTGACGTGGGGCCGGTATCTTATTTTTCAGTATGAGTTCCATTACCAAAAGGGACGTATTAAGTGATCTGAGACTGCCAACTTGTTGGCAGCATGAGCTCTCTTATGAATAGACACTTGTTCTATATTCTAGGATCTGCCAACTCGTTGGCAGCATGAGCTTGATTCAAAAAAGAGAGGTATGAAATGACCTGGGGCTGCCAACTTGTTGGCAGCATGAGTTTTACTACCAAAATGGACGTATTAAGTGAGCTGAGACTGCCAACTTGTTGGCAGCATGAGCTCTCTTATGAATAGACGCTTGTTCTATATTCTAGGATCTGCCAACTTGTTGGCAGCATGAGCTTGATTCCCAAAAGAGAGGTATTAAATGACCTGGGGCTGCCAACTTGTTGGCAGCATGAGTTTTATTACCAAAATGGACGTATTAAGTGAGCTGAGACTGCCAACTTGTTGGCAGCATGAGCTCTCTTATGAATAGACACTTGTTCTATATTCTAGGATCTGCCAACTCGTTGGCAGCATGAGCTTGATTCCCAAAAGAGAGGTATTAAATGTCCTGGGGCTGCCAACTTGTTGGCAGCATGAGTTTTATTACCAAAATGGACATATTAAGTACGCTGAGACTGCCAACTTGTTGGCAGCATGAGCTCTCTTATGAATAAACACTTGTTCTATATTCTAGGATCTGCCAACTCGTTGGCAGCATGAGCTTGATTCCCAAAAGAGAGGTATTAAATGTCCTGGGGCTGCCAACTTGTTGGCAGCATGAGTTTTATTACCAAAATGGACATATTAAGTACGCTGAGACTGCCAACTTGTTGGCAGCATGAGCTCTCTTATGAATAAACACTTGTTCTATATTCTAGGATCTGCCAACTCGTTGGCAGCATGAGCTTGATTCCCAAAAGAGAGGTATTAAATGACCTGGGGCTGCCAAGTTGTTGGCAGCATGAGCTTTATTACCAAAATGGACATATTAAGTGAGCTGAGACTGCCAACTTGTTGGCAGCATGAGCTCTCTTATGAATAAACACTTATTCTATATTCCAGAATCTGCCAACTTATTGGCAGCATGAGCTTGATTCCCAAAAGAAACGTATTAAATGACCTGGGGCTGCCAGCTTGTTGGCAGCATGAACTTTATTACCAAATGGACGTATTAAATGAGCTGAAACTGACAGCTTGTTGGCAGCACCAGCTCTCTTATCAATAGACACTTATACTATATTCTAGGATCTGCCAACTTGTTGGCAGCATGAGCTTGGTCGCTTTTGGAGCTTGATCGCTCAAAAAGTGACGTATTAAATGACCTGGGGCTTCATTACATGAGCTTCATTACCAAATAGGACATATTAAGTTCTCAACAGTAAGCATTTCGAGGTGATTACGATGAGGTGTAACATAGTCATACTTTTCAGGTCGAAAATAAAGCGCATAAAATTACTTTGTAACCTCTCCAATTTGTTACGAAGACCAATCAAAGTCGGCATAGTCCAAATGGGGAAGAACAGTGGGTGGAAGGAAACAACCAAGTTTACATAGTGAGTAGAAACAGAAATAGACCTTCCTACAGATAGACTGAATCTGAGGCTGCCAGGACACTGCAGAATCCATTATCATCCCCCAAGTTTTTAACAGTTCGAGAGAATTGTATGACATTACCATCAACTGAGGAATGGATATTAATAAGGGAATAAAATTTTGTTACAGAAGGCCTTGATCCAAAAGCAATAGCCTGGGTTTTTGCTACATTTAAACCCAAGCCATGGCATCTAGATCCACAGCTGCAGTTGTATAAATTTGGAGGTCGTCTGAATATAGGTGAAAGTTGCACTTAATTATTTTAGAAATGGAATTTATAAAGACTGAAAATAAGAGTGGACCCAAGACATTGCTCTGAGGCACACAAAGGAAGAAGATGAGGATTTACGTACACACAAGGAACGATTAGAAAGGTATGATTGAAACCAAGCGAGACACAACTCACCGAAAAACCCACAGAAGATAGAATTGCAACCAACAAACTATGATCAACAAAATCAAATGTCTTGCTGAAATCGAGCAAGACCAATAAGATCAAACGCCGATCATCACAACCACGTCTAATTTCATAGTAATTTTGATGAACGCCAATGTCGTGCTATGACTTGGCCAGAAAGCTGATTGAAAATTAGTGATAATTTTAAGCTCATCAAATTACCGCTGCACCTGCATGTATACCAAGCACTCTAGTGCTTTGGAAATTACGACAATAATAGATATGAGACGAAAATCACTTATACAAGCAGGACACTTAAATTTAGGTATGGGTACAACGTAAGCTAGTTTCCAAATAGAAGGGAAGATTAATGTCTTATTGGAGAAGTTAAATATGTGGAGTAATGGAGGAATGATTACATCCAAAATAGGAAGAAGCTGCTTAATACTGACACCATCAGCACCAACACTAGTGGCCTTAGAACGACTGAGAGCCTGGCGAACTTGAAACTCGTCAAACAGCTCCAAGCTATTAAATTAATATACAGTTTATGGCATCGAAACTTTTACATACAGTCATTATACTCTGCTTATACATTTTTTTTGAGAAATCTTTTATAACAAGCATGCCATTTGTTAAAACTATATACCATTGAATAGAGCAGAAAACTTCTTATAAATTTTATATGATCATAGAGTTTTTTCTGTATCATATAAGATGATTACGATGCCGTAAATCTTACTTATAATATTTATGGACGATTTTTGAAGGAAACTTTTTAATTATACAAGCTATACACTAAAGTAATATATCATTGTATAGAGTGCAAATTTTCCTACAAGATTATATTATCATGGAGTTTTGTCAATGTCATATAAGAAAGTTATGACATCGAAATTTTTACATACAGTCATTATACGCTGTTTTTGTATTTTTTGCGAGAAATCTATCGTAACAAGCATACCATCTATTAAAACTATATACCATTGAATAGACTTGAATTGACATTAGCAGAGGAATTAATAGCTGATAAATATTAGTGATTGTTGATGCCGTAACTGAATCATCGAGGGTAATAGGAGGTTTGGAAAAATAATTAGCGAGAGAATCACAATCAAAACCACTATGATAAGAAGGTGATTCAACTACATCAAGAGAACGCATAGTTTTCCAGAAAGTATTGGGGACAATTTCCGATAAATATTTTTTTAAGTTCTTACATCGGTGGTTGCAGCTATTACGTAAAGCATGGTAGATTTCCCAATTAACATTGGACGGATGTCTTCGAAGAAGAGTTTTTGCAGCATAAGTTATCTAACCTCACCATTGAGCCAGGGTGCACGCAAGTGCTTTGTTTTGCGTGGAAGCAAAGGTGCATGATAATCATAAAATTCCTTAAGTTGCGTATTGAAGTTAACCTTTTCATTGATATCCGACATGCGAAATAAATTAAGCCAATTAAGCATCAGACATCAATGCCTCGCTATCGATTCCACACAATGCCCAATCTCAAGTACACAATAAATTAAGTCGTGGTTAGAGAACTGAGACGTTGGAATCTGACCATGAGAAATTATGTTGTCGGGAGAGGACGTTAAAATAAGGTCCAACATCGACTGAGATGTTGGTAAATGGTTTGTGCCAAAGATTGAGAGAAGAGGTGATGAATTTAAGTTTTTCACAGTGTAGATCGTTTCTTACTGTTAAGAAACGATCAAGTGTTGAAGTTGTCCATAAGAAGAGTAGTATCGTAATTATGAGTGTGCCTCTTCAGTACATCCTCCAACTGATCAAAGTAATGTAGGTTCGGTGGACAATAAAACGTGCCTAACTCCATGCGGCTGCTAGCCATCGTTATCTCAATAAGAAAATACTCTGCGTTTTGACCTGCGCCATTCGACTGGTTATTAAGTGACCTGCGACTGCCAACTTGTTGGCAGCATGAGCTCTCTTATCAATAGACATTTATTCTATATTCTAGGATCTGCCAACTTGTTGGCATTATGAGCTGTCTTGATAACAGACACCAGTCTTATACTCTAGGATCTCTCAACTTGAAGCCTGCATGAGCTTGATTACCAAAAGGGACGCATTAAATGACCTGGGGTATAACTAATATTAGACCTACAACCTAGCTTCAGAACTAACACTAGACCTACAACTAGAAACATTAGGATTTAGCCGTCTTAAGAGACGTACGGCTAAACCTAAATGATTCTAGTTCTAGGTCTAGTGTTAGCCTTAGTGTTGGTATTAGTTCAGCACTTCTATCAAACTGAAAGTAGAACTAATACTAGACCTAGAACTAGAAAGATTCAGGTTTAGCCGTGCGTCTTCAGACGCACGGCTAAACCGAAACTTTCTAGTTCTAGGTCTAGTATTAGTTCTACTTTTAATTTTTGTATTACTCTTGATTGTGTTAAATTCTTCTGGAACTAAAAGTATAACTAATACTAGAACTAGAATCATTAGAATTTAGCCATCTTAAAACACGTATGGCTAATCCCTAATAAAATGCACAGAAAGCTCAGTGTTTGCAGAAATATATTGCTTTTAAGTTCTAATAGACAAGTGTTTTATTTTTTGTATCCCATATTTATATTGCCAACTATTTAGCAGCAATATTTGATAATCAGAACAATTCGGATTATCGAATCTCAAAAAATTCCCTGATTATATTTATTGGAGTAAATTTAATAACAAATGAATCAAATTTTAGGAACATTTAAAATATCAACACGTTAATACCACGGTTTTTGAGAATTCATCACATCTAACCAATAAGTCCAAACACCACCATAATATTTCGGATTCGATTTCGGATCAACCCTTGTATGCTGTTGAGGCACCGATTGCGACCGGAAATAATCTAATCGATCAATCATTTCATTAACTAATCCACGTTCCGATTTAGCCAAATTAGTACTTTCACATGGATCCTCTTCTAAATCAAACAAACATAATTTGCAAAATTTTTCGAATTTCTCTTTCCTGCAATTTTTCGTTATTAAATCATCTCGCAGTTTCTTAACGAAATCAATCCGCAATTTCGCCCCCAAAGCTTTATTCACATCGCTATTAATAACCGATTTGAAATCGTAACGACCATCTGAAGGGTCTCTTCCGGTTACGCCGCCGTAAGAATCTAAGGTTCCGTTATATTGAATTCCTTGGATTAATTTATAACGACCATTGTTTGTGATTATTGCTGCACTTCCGGTTACGTCTTCGATGTTAATCAAAACTTCTTTTCGTCTCGTTTTTCTGTTATGCATTAAAACGTCTAATTGGTTTATGCCGTCTAATTGGCCCAAATTTTTTAAATTACCACCTTAAAAAGAATTGAGTTTAGTTATTATTTTATAAAAATTAAACTCTACCTGCTGCAGAATAAATCGTTGGTAATAAATCGACCATATGCATTAAATTAGAATTGGATTTTCCTCCACGACTCATATTTTTACTGTAAAATACCCCGGTTCCTCTTACAGCGCCTTCAAAGTTACTTATTTTTATCTAAAATTATAAAAAATTAGAAAATATAGTTTATTTTTTAATTTGAGATATACTCCTCGTAATGGCCAATTTGAGCTGTAATTGGGGAATAGTTCTCCATAAGTAGGTCCGCCATTATCAGATAAAAACAAGATTATTGTGTTATCCAAAACATCTTTTTCAGATAATGCTTTAATGATGGCTCCAATTGAATCATCTAAAGATTTTAGAGCATCTGAAAAATATAGAAATGAGATCTCCCTTAACGTTAGGATTATTTCAATTAATTTTTGAAAAATCAAATCTCAAAAACTAATTGAGATAACAAGGTGATTTAAACATCATTATGTAGCAAATTTAATTTAATTTTACCACACTAAAAATGTTTTCTTTGATTCAATAAATCCCGATGATACAAGTTATAATTCGACACTTTGTAATTTTTGAGGTTAAATCGATAAAAATTAAATTTAAAAAATCGTATCTTAAAAACGAATTGAGATATCGCCATAAAATAAAAAACATTTTAAAACAAATTTAATCAGTTTTATTTATTTCAAAAATTATTGCTTTATTTCTACGAATTTCGTAGTTACGATTTTTTAAATTAATCTTTATCCCTTTTTATGACAAGTTATAATAGCCAATTTTAAAAATTCATATCTCAAAAACTGATTGAGATATTAAAGTAGTTTAAATAGCATCTTCTAGCAAATTTAATTTAGTTTTACCATACTAAAAATGTTTTCTTCGGTTCAATAAATTCCGATGATACAAGATATAATCGACACTTTGTAATTTTTGAGGTTAAATCGATAAAAATGAAATTTAAAAAATCGTATCTTAAAAACAAATGGAGATATCGCCATGAAATAAAAAACATTTTAAATCAAATTTAATCAGTTTTATACATTTTAAAATTTATTGCTCTATTTCCAAAAATTTCGTAGTTATGATTTTTTAAATTAATCTTTATCCCTTTTTATGACAAGTTATAATAGTTAATTTTAAAAATTCATATCTTAAAAACTAATTGAGATATTAAAGTAGATTAAATAGCATCTTGTAGCAAATTTGATTTACTTCTACCACACTAAAAATATTTTCTTCGATTCAATAAATCCCGATGATACAAGTTATAATTCGACACTTTGTATTTTTTGAGGTTAAATCGATAAAAATTAAATTTAAAAAATCGTATCTTAAAAACGAATTGAGATATCGCCATGAAATAAAAAGCATTTTAAAGCAAATTTAATCAGTTTTATATATTTCAAAAATTATTGCTTTATTTCCAAGAATTTCATAGTTATGATTTTTTTAAATTAATCTTTATCTCTTTTTATGGTAAGTTATAATAGGCAAATTTAAGAATTCATATCTCAAAAACTAATTGAGATATTAAAGTAGATTAAATAGCATCTTTTAGCAAATTTAATTTAGTTTTATCATACTAAATATGTTTTCTTCGGTTCAATAAATTCCGATGATACAAGATATAATCGACACTTCGTAATTTTTGAGGTTAAATCGATAAAAATTAAATTTAAAAAATCGTATCTTAAAAACGAATTGAGATATCGCCATGAAATAAAAAATATTTTAAATCAAATTTAATCAGTTTTATATATTTTAAAATTCATTGCTCTATTTCCAAGAATTTCGTAGTTATGATTTTTTAAATTAATCTTTATCCCTTTTTATGACAAGTTGTAATAGTCAATTTTAAAAATTCATATCTCAAAAACTGATTGAGATATTAAAGTAGTTTAAATAGCATCTTCTAGCAAATTTGATTTAGTTTTACCACACTAAAAATGTTTTCTTCGATTCAATAAATTCTGATGATACAAGATATAATCGACACTTTGTAATTTTTGAGGTTAAATCGAAAAAAATTAAATTTAAAAAATCATATCTTAAGAACGAATTGCGATATCGCCATGAAATAAAAAACATTTTAAAGCAAATTTAATCAGTTTTATATATTTTAAAATTTATTGCTCTATTTTCAAGAATTTCGTAGTTATGATTTTTTAAATTAATCTTTATCTCTTTTTATGACAAGTTATAATAGTCAATTTTAAAAATTCATATCTCAAAAACTAAATGAGATATTAAAGTAGATTAAATAGCATCTTGTAGCAAATTTGATTTAGTTTTACCACACTAAAAATGTTTTCTTCGATTCAATAAATTCTGATGATACAAGATATAATCGACACTTTGTAATTTTTGAGGTTAAATCGAAAAAAATTAAATTTAAAAAATCATATCTTAAGAACGAATTGCGATATCGCCATCAAATAAAAAACATTTTAAAGCAAATTTAATCAGTTTTATATATTTTAAAATTTATTGCTCTATTTTCAAGAATTTCGTAGTTATGATTTTTTAAATTAATCTTTATCTCTTTTTATGACAAGTTATAATAGTCAATTTTAAAAATTCATATCTCAAAAACTAAATGAGATATTAAAGTAGATTAAATAGCATCTTGTAGCAAATTTGATTTAGTTTTACCACACTAAAAATGTTTTCTTCGATTCAATAAATTCTGATGATACAAGATATAATCGACACTTTGTAATTTTTGAGGTTAAATCGAAAAAAATTAAATTTAAAAAATCATATCTTAAGAACGAATTGCGATATCGCCATCAAATAAAAAACATTTTAAAGCAAATTTAATCAGTTTTATATAGTTTAAAATTTATTGCTCTGTTTCCAAGAATTTCGTAGTTATGATTTTTTAAATTAATCTTTATCCCTTTTTATGACAAGTTGTAATAGTCAATTTTAAAAATTCATATCTCAAAAACTGATTGAGATATTAAAGTAGTTTAAATAGCATTTTCTAGCAAATTTAATTTAGTTTTACCACACTAAAAATGTTTTCTTCGATTCAGTAAATTCTGATGATACAAGTTATAATTCCACACTTTGTAATTTTTGAGGTTAAATGGAAAAAAATGAAATTTAGAAAATCGTATCTTAAGAACGAATTGAGATATCGTCATGAAATAAAAAACATTTTAAAACAAATTTAATCAGTTTTATGTATTGCAAGAATTATTATCTTTAATTCCACGAATTTCGTATTTACAATTTTTTAAATTAATCTTTATCTCTTTTTATGACAAGTTATAATAGCCAATTTTAAAAATTCATATCTCAAAAACTAATTGAGATATTAAAGTAGTTTAAATACCATCTTGTAACAAATTTGATTAAGTTTTACCACACTAAAAATGTTTTCTTCGATTCAGTAAATTCTGATGATACAAATTATAATTCCACACTTTGTAATTTTTGAGATTAAACCGATAAAAATTAAATTTAAAGAATCATATCTTAAGAACGAATTGCGATATCGCCATGAAATAAAAAACATTTTAAATCAAATTTAATCAGTTTTATATATTTTAAAATTTATTGCTTTATTTCCAAGAATTTCGTAGTTATGATTTTTTAAATTAACCTTTATCCCTTTTTATGACAAGTTATAATAGTCAATTTTAAAAATTCATATCTCAAAACTAATTGAGATATTAAAGTAGTTTAAATACCATCTTGTAACAAATTTGA
The DNA here is from genome assembly GCA_036711965.1 of Onthophagus sagittarius. Lineage (NCBI taxonomy): Eukaryota > Metazoa > Arthropoda > Insecta > Coleoptera > Scarabaeidae > Onthophagus > Onthophagus sagittarius. The sequence goes on along the minus strand of JASERS010000010.1, from coordinate 13,577,568 downwards.
TTTAGTTTTACCACACTAAAAATGTTTGCTTCGATTCAATAAATTCTGATGATACAAGATATAATCGACACTTTGTAATTTTTGAGGTTAAATCGATAAAAATTAAATTTAAAAAATCGTATCTTAAGAACGAATTGAGATATCGCCATAAAATAAAAAACATTTTAAAGCAAATTTAATCAGTTTTATATATTTCAAAAATTATTGCTCTGTTTCCAAGAATTTCGTAGTTATGATTTTTTAAATTAATATTTATCCCTTTTTATGACAAGTTATAATAGTCAATTTTAAAAATTCATATCTCAAAAACTAATTGAGATATTAAAGTAGTTTAAATACCATCTTGTAACAAATTTGATTTAGTTTTACCACACTAAAAATGTTTTCTTCGATTCAATAAATTCCGATGATACAAGATATAATCTACACTTTGTAATTTTTGAGGTTAAATCGATAAAAATGAAATTTAAAAAATTGTATCTTAAAAACGAATTGAGATATCGTCATGAAATAAAAAACATTTTAAAACAAATTTAATCAGTTTTATGTATTTCAAGAATTATTAACTTTAATTCCACGAATTTCGTATTTACAATTTTTTAAATTAATCTTTATCTCTTTTTATGACAAGTTATAATAGCCAATTTTAAAAATTCATATCTCAAAAACTAATTGAGATATTAAAGTAGATTAAATAGCATCTTGTAGCAAATTTGATTTAGTTTTACCACACTAAAAATGTTTTCTTCGATTCAATAAATTCTGATGATACAAGATATAATCGACACTTTGTAATTTTTGAGGTTAAATCGAAAAAAATTAAATTTAAAAAATCATATCTTGAGAACGAATTGCGATATCGCCATGAAATAAAAAACATTTTAAAGTAAATTTAATCAGTTTTATATATTTTAAAATTTATTGCTCTATTTTCAAGAATTTCGTAGTTATGATTTTTTAAATTAATCTTTATCCCTTTTTATGACAAGTTGTAATAGTCAATTTTAAAAATTCATATCTCAAAAACTGATTGAGATATTAAAGTAGTTTAAATAGCATTTTCTAGCAAATTTAATTTAGTTTTACCACACTAAAAATGTTTTCTTCGATTCAGTAAATTCTGATGATACAAGTTATAATTCCACACTTTGTAATTTTTGAGGTTAAATGGAAAAAAATGAAATTTAAAAAATCGTATCTTAAGAACGAATTGAGATATCGCCATGAAATAAAAAACATTTTAAAGCAAATTTAATCAGTTTTATATATTTTAAAATTTATTGCTCTATTTTCAAGAATTTCGTAGTTATGATTTTTTAAATTAATCTTTATCCCTTTTTATGACAAGTTATAATAGTTAATTTTAAAAATTCATATCTCAAAAACCAATTGAGATATTAAAGATGTTTAAATAGCACCTTCTAGCAAATTTAGTTTAGTTTTACCATACTAAAAATGTTTTCTTCGGTTCAATAAATTCCGATGATACAAGATATAATCGACACTTTGTAATTTTTGAGGTTAAATCGATAAAAATGAATTTTAAAAAATCGTATCTTAAGAACGAATTGAGATATCGCCATGAAATAAAAAACATTTTAAAATAAATTTAATCAGTTTTATGTATTTCAAGAATTATTATCTTTAATTCCACGAATTTCGTATTTACAATTTTTTAAATTAATCTTTATCTCTTTTTATGACAAGTTATAATAGCCAATTTTAAAAATTCATATCTCAAAAACTGATTGAGATATTAAAGTAGTTTAAATAGCATCTTTTAGCAAATTTAATTTTGTTTTATCATACTAAAAATGTTTTCTTCGATTCAATAAATTCCGATGATACAAGATATAATCGACACTGTAATTTTTGAGATTAAATCGATAAAAATTAAATTTAAAAAATCGTATCTTAAAAACGAATTGAGATATCGCCATGAAATAAAAAACATTTTAAATCAAATTTAATCAGTTTTATATATTTTAAAATTTATTGCTCTATTTCTATGAATTTCGTAGTTACGATTTTTTAAATTAATCTTTATCCCTTTTTATGACAAGTTGTAATAGTCAATTTTAAAAATTCATATCTCAAAAACTGATTGAGATATTAAAGTAGTTTAAATAGCATCTTGTAGCAAATTTGATTTACTTCTACCACACTAAAAATGTTTTGTTCGATTCAATAAATTCCGATGATACAAGATATAATCGACACTTTGTAATTTTTGAGGTTAAATCGATAAAAATGAATTTTAAAAAATCGTATCTTAAGAACGAATTGAGATATCGCCATGAAATAAAAAACATTTTATAGCAAATTTGAGCAGATTTATATGTTTCAAAAATTATTGCTTTATTTCAAAGAATTTCGTAGTTATGATTTTTTAAATTAATCTCTTTATGGCAAGTTATAATAGTCAATTTTAAAAATTCATATCTCAAAAACTAATTGAGATATTAAGATGGTTTAAATAGCATCTTATATCAAATTTAATCTAATTTTAAGACAATTTGTTTCATTTCACTTACCGACTAATCGTCTCCTATTAATATCTTTTATGTACCCAAAATTTTTATTCATACTTTTTGTATCTCTTTCTTCAACAAATTCTTTATCACCAACAACTTTTCCTGTATGCACCGCGACATGATTCACCATTAAAAACATAGGTTTTCGATAATCGTGTTCATTAATAATTTTAATCGCCCTATTTGTAAACAAATCCGTTGCATATTCCCCCTTACTTTTCCAATCAACACGAAAGTTATCTCGGAAATCGTACCCTTTCATACCCGACGATTCATAAATATGGTCAAAATAACTTATAAGCCCATTATAATATCCGTAATGCGAATCAAAACCTCTAGCTAAGGGTGTTGCGTTCCTGTAGGCAAACCCCAAATGCCATTTTCCAATCAAATGGGTTTTATAACCAAGTTTCTTGAGATGCTCGGGTAATGTTGGGACATTTTCTGGCAACCGACCCGGTACGCTACCTGGAAATGGTAACCCTTGGAGTCCTGTTTTGATGGGGTACTTTCCCGTTAAAATAGCAGCTCTTGAAGGGGTGCACATTGGTAGGGTGTAAAATCTTTCCAAAACGGCGCCGTTATAAGCCAAAGCGTCTATATTGGGAGTTTTAACCTGATTATTTCCGCGATAACCAACATCGTTGTAACCCTAAAAAAAATTTTCACTTATTATTTCATCCTTTATCCCATCCTTACCAAATCGTCGGCCAAAATGAACAAGATATTCGGTTGATTTGATGATTGCGCCGAAGTAATTTTTAACAAAATGAAAGTAATAATTGTTTTTAAAGTTTTATATGGCATCGTTGAATCGTTGGCGGTGTAGGTGATAATAAAGTTCAACTCACTTGTTATGGGTTTAAATACGAGGACTAATTAATTTTTTCCTCTCGCTATTATCTGTTTCTTATCATGATGTTTGCAAAAATTTTTTACTATTAATAGTACAATAAACGTAATAACAATGGTAAAGAAAATATTTTTTAAAAAACAGATAACGGAAGATTCAAGTTTCGAACTGTATTATCATCTGAGCAGGTGCGATTTCTTAAAAGCGAGCAGGTGATGTTAAAAAGAATTTATCGCCGATACTATGTGGGTAGTAATAAAAGAAAAACATTTATATTAAGAGAATAAAACGAAATAGACGTATTCCTAGGTTAGATTAATTTCTATTTAGTCTTATTATAATATGTTTATTTAAAAAAATATTTAATAAATTAAGAAAAAAAATAATAAAACAAAGCTAAAGATTTAGGTTACAAGAGGTCACCTGGCGGGCGTAAAAGACTGTAAACACACTCGCGGACCAAATTCAAGAACCTTCTCTCTTTGTTTTCTCATTTCCCAGACGCAAGCTGCAACCCAACCCAAACCATCGATATTCTTCGTCTTTTGTACTTTATCTTCTATACTTCTTCATCTTATTTACTTCATCTTGTACTTTTCGTCTTAGTTCTTCGTCTTATATAGTCCTCATCTTATATTCTACGTCTTCTGTTATTCTTCGTCTTCTATTCTACTTCGTCTTCTCTTCTTTTCGTCTTCTCTTCTTTTCGTCTTCTCTTCTTTTCGTCTTCTCTTCTTTTTCGTCTTCTGTTCTCCGTCTTTTGGATGAAGAGGAAGACGAAGCCAGGTGAGACCCCGAGGCCGTCTGCCGCACGGTCCTTTACGGACACCTGCCATTTTTTATGGACGATCCAGGTCTAAACCTGACCGATCTTATGACGGCTGCCGACCCCTAAAGGCGACTATAAACTAATATTTCAAAAACACTCTCAATTTGGAACTATAACGCTCTTACATCGTTAGAATTCGATTAAATTTTGAGCGATTTAAGAGAAAATGTTTATGATGCCGGTGAAGATGGATTTGGTGGGAATTATTTTTTTTTAGGTGGCAGGCGATGTGGATGTGGCTTTAAAAGATTTTGAGTGAGGACCTTGCTAATGCAAGTAAGTGGAAGCGTTCAATAAACGTCTGCCCTAAGGGGATCTCATCTAAATAGCAATTATTCGGTACGAATTGAGCAAAAAAATTTTAAAAATTGGTAATTAATTTGGTTTATACATTGTAACATAAAACAATTTTATTCTCCATCTAACACACTTAGTGATCACATTTTATTTAATTATATAACCTCATCTTGAGGATACACAAACTTTTTTTAAGAAAATCAATTTTAAATCAAATTTAAAACAAATTTTATTTGAAGCAATTTTCGATTAAAACGATTTTTTGAATTGATGTACCAAACCGTGCAAAAGTTATTGTGAAAAAAAGTTTTGGAAATAATTTTTGATTAAACTACGTTTTTAGATTAATATAGATGGATATGATCCTCAAAATTCGTTATCTTTCCCTTTGAAAATTCATTTTAGCATACGTAACGAAAACAAACACTAATAATAAGCTTCATCCCGCTTAACGGGGGTGATACGTGTCGCGAAAACCGAAACTAGGGGCTCGAAGGAAGAGGAAGGTCGATGAGAGTTTACGACCGAATCCCTTTTACCCTTGGGGATTTCGAAAGAAGGGGGCGGCTCCTACTCATTTGGCCAAGAGAGTTTATGCTTTGTGTTCGGAAATTGATTGGAGAGAAAACGAGGGTTTCCATATTTTTCATTTTAACAAAGTGCTTTTCATTTTATAACCGATAGAATTCGAACGAACCGTATAATTCATTAACATTAATTTCCGACGTGTCATCTAATAAATAACCTGGTGGACAGTAGGACAAGGAATGGTGGCCGTGGCCACGTTGTTCGGCCATGCTCTACACAAACCGCGGCTCCCCTAACACCCCCTTTTCCCCGCGGGGGCGATTGTTGTCTACGCGTACAGCCTTTTAAGGTGTAATTAAATTTGCAATTGAGATTTAGTTGCACACTGGAATCTATGCAATGGACATTAAATATGCATTAGATGCGCTTCCAAGCTCCAAAGGATAGATAAAATACTATCATTTAAACCACAAAAGAAGCTACACTTTATACCCTTAATGTAATAAATGTTGTAAATATAATAAATACAGGGTGAGATATTCACATTGAGACGATCTTATAACTCCACATATTTATTATCTGAAAACGATAAATCCAAGTATTTCTTGTCTTAGGTCCAGTATTAGTACTTACTAATTCACTACAAATATGTTAGATACGTTTAATAAACTATAAGTAGAACTTATACTAGACGTAGAACTAAAAACTTTTGAGTTTAGCAGTCTTAAGGGACGTACGGTACTAAATCTAAATCTACTTCTGAGTCTAGTGTCATCTTTAATGCTAGTGTTAGTTCTGATTCTAATTGTTATTCAATATTGGATTGTATGTATAAGTATGTATAATAATTCATAGTTTTTCTTAACTCTGTCACCGTACTCTCATCATTAAAAGTAAGGGTTAAGTTGAATTGGGTTGGGTTGAGTTGGATCAGGGTTTGAATTTTGACACATTGCTTCTTTACATTCAAATCCTTTCCTTGCTCTGTCATTAAAAGTATTAGTTGATTTGGGTTGAGGTCGATTTATAATAGTATCATCGCTCTGATTTTGACTTATTGCTGTATCAAATTCAAAAGTTTTCTTCGCCCAGGTATTAAAACTCCTTCTATGAACTATTTTGATCAGTTGGAGGAGATTTTGGAAAGGCACTCACTTATCTATGATACTATCATGTTATTGGGCGACTTTAATACCTGTCTGTTGAGAAATGATACTCGTAGTGAGAAACTTCAATTCGTTACTTCTTCTTTAAACTTATCTATCTTACCCTCTCTGCCTACTCATCATCTTCCTACCTCACATTCTCTTCTTGATCTTATTATTACATCCTGTCCAGACAGGATACTTACACACGGTCAGCTACCTGCCTTCCAATTTTCCAACCATGATTTAATCTATTGTGCTCTACAGGTGCAGCATCTGAGTCGTTCTCGGCGTGTTGTGACTTACCGTGATCTAGGGCGAGTTGATACTAATTTGCTCTTGTCAGATGCGCTGATGATTGATTGGCTTCCACTATATCGTTTAGCAGATATTGATGCTAAAGTGGACTATTTTAATTCTAAAATTATTAAGCTCTATGATAGACATGCCCCGCTTATACAACGCAAGATGAGGCATCCGCCTGCACCTTGGCTGAGTGATGAGATAAGATCTCTTATGCGACTGCGTAAACATGCAAAGTTGGTATTTAAACGTACACCCTCTAGTACTAATTGGGAAAACTATCGAATTCTACGCAACCGCTGTAATCATAAGTGCAAGTATGCTAAGAGATCTTATTTCTACCAGAGGCTGTCTGGAGTCGCGCCGAGAACATTTTGGAGGACTATAAGGTCTCTCGGAGCGATAAACTCTCCGTCTGACCAGATGGATCTTGATTGTGAGTCGCTGGCAAACTTTTTTGCCGAGCCTCCTCTGATCATTGATGACGTAACTAAGGCGGCTACAATTAATGAAATTCTTACTGCTCCTAAATCGTGTTTCTTCTCTTTTACGCTTGTAACCGCGACCGAAGTGGGTGATGCTATGGCATATTCAAAGTCCCCTTGCGTGGGTTCTGATGGTATCGGTCTCAACCTTCTTCGTCCTATATTGGATATAGTGCTTCCACCATTAACACATATCTTCAACTTTTCTTTTGAACAGTCTTTATTTCCCTCTGTCTGGAAAGTAGCTCATGTCGTCCCCATACCTAAATCCAAGTCCCCTTCATGTAACACTGATTTCCGTCCGATTTCAATTTTATCCGTACTATCAAAAGCTCTTGAACGTTTAGTTTATGTACAAGTCCAAGGATATCTTGAGAGGTTTAATTTACGCAATCAGTTCCAATCGGGTTTTCGCAGTGGGCATAGTACGACTACTGCCCTCATTAAAGTTACTGATGATATTAGGTATGCCTGTGACAACAGATGTGTTACTGTGCTAGTTCTACTCGATTTCAGCAAGGCTTTTGATTCTGTCGATCACAACCTACTTTTAGCATCTCTTTCTGCCTACGGATTCACTCCTTCCTGTGTTTCTTGGTTTCATTCCTATCTTTCCCATCGCTCCTTGTGCGTACGCGCTAATTCTTCAGTTTCTTCTGCTTGTACAATCAAATGTGGTGTTCCTCAGGGCAGTGTATTGGGACCGTTACTTTTTTCTTTGTTCGTTAATAGTGTTACTGATCATATCTCGTGTAATTATCATTTGTATGCTGACGACCTCCAAATATACACTACTACAACGGTTGCTGAATTTCCGGAAGCTATTGTGCGACTTAATAATGATCTATCTAACGTCTTGAACTGGTCTCGGAGATACGAACTTAAGTTGAACGCAGTTAAAACGCAAGCTATTGTGTTTGGTACTCGTCAATTACTTGGTAGGATCAGTCCATCTAGCTGCAGTGATCTGATGCTGGATGGTACTGTCATACGGTTTTCTGACACAGTTAAGAATCTCGGAGTCTTTATGGATTCTTCACTGTCTTGGAAGCCGCAAATTCAACATGTTTGCAGAAAAGTTTATGCTTGCTTCCACTCTTTAAAGAGACTTCGTTCCTCTCTTCCTCCTTTGGTCCGTCGTAATCTTTGCTATTCACTTATATTTCCTCACTTCGACTATGCGAACGCGGTTTATCCCGATATCTCGGTAACTCTCCTGGATAAATTGCAGCGGCTACAGAATAACTGCATCCGGTTCATATTTGACATAAATATATTTGAGCATGTAACGACGTATCGCAATTACATTCAGATGTTAACTTGTGAGAGACGTAGATCCTTTCGTTTATTAACCATTTTATTTAAAATTCTTCATAACTGCACCCCAAAGTACTTATCAGATAGGTTTCAGCAATTATCATCTCATGAGTTTGCAACTCGTTCGTGTTCTGATGCTATTCTTACATTTCCCGTTCATAGCACTGAAATTTATCACAGATCATTTACAGTACGGTCGATTGCGCTGTGGAATGGACTGCCTTCTGAAATTCGTAATATTTCTAATATTGCTAATTTTAGATGTGTTTTAAAGAGCCACTTGCTTGCCCTTCAATTGTCTGTTTCCTGATTCTTTGTTCTTTGTCTTTCTCTTTTTCCTCTCTTCAACTGCTTTCACTTGTTGGCAACTGATATCCGGCAAATTCTTTTGGTTTTTTTTAGCTTCTGTCTCTCTTGTCGTATCTTTTTCTTTACTTTTCTTCTTGATTAATCTTATTTGGTGATAAATGTTAATGATATCTAATTATCACTACTTGCCATATTAATCCTAGGATAATTTTGCTTTAGTAAATACTATTTTTGTTTGTTCTGTTGGGTCATTTGGCAGATATCGCTTGTGCGATAAAATGATCCATTTGCTTATACTGTTTAAGTTTAAGTTTATTCACTGCTCGACTAAAAATCGACAATGGGATTATGCATACATATATTTTGTTCTTATTTTTTTTTTTCTCTTCTTGTGTATTTTATGTAGTTTTGTATTTTATTTGTGGCAATAAATGGTAATAAATAAAAAATTAAAAAAAAGTGTAAGTAAAATTCATAGTTTTTTCTTACTCTGTCACTGTATCACTGTATCATCATTAAAAGCATGAATTGAGGTAGATTGGGTTGAGTTGGATCTCAGGGTTTTGATTTTGATACATTGCCGTTTTACATTCAAAGTCTTTCCTTGCTCTATCACTAAAATCACTAAAAGTATTGTTTGGGTTGGATTTGGGTTGAAACCAAAATTTAATCCTTTATAGTTTTGAGTATTTTTTGAACCCAATTGAATTGATGATGAAGTGAGATGTCCAAATTATTGTGTGAGTTATATCTTAGCTTTCTGATTTTGACACATTATCTCTTAAAATTGAGAGTTTTTCCTTACTCTGTCATTAAAAGCATGGGTTGAGTTAAATTGGGTTAGTTTGACTTAGATCTTATACTGGGTTGGTTAAGTTGACACATTGCTTCTTTATATTCAAAGTTTTTCCTTCTTCTACCGTTAAAATTATGGATTGAGTTAAATCTCAACATTTTACTTTTGATACAGTGCCTCTTAAATATATAGAATGTTTGAATTTTGACACATTGCTTCTTTACATTCAAATCCTTTCCTTGCTCTGTCATTAAAAGTATTAGTTGATTTGGGTTGAGGTCGATTTATAGTAGTATCATCGCTCTGATTTTGACTTATTGCTGTATCAAATTCAAAAGTTTTCTTCGCCCAGGCAATAAAAGTGTAAGTAAAATTCATAGTTTTTTCTTACTCTGTCACTGTATCACTGTATCATCATTAAAAGCATGAATTGAGGTAGATTGGGTTGGTTTGGGTTGAGTTGGATCTCAGGGTTTTGATTTTGATACATTGCCGTTTTACATTCAAAGTCTTTCCTTGCTCTATCACTAAAATCACTAAAAGTATTGTTTGGGTTGGATTTGGGTTGAAACCAAAATTTAATCCTTTATAGTTTTGAGTATTTTTTGAACCCAATTGAATTGATGATGTAGTGAGATGTCCAAATTATTGTGTGAGTTATATCTTAGCTTTCTGATTTTGACACATTATCTCTTAAAATTGAGAGTTTTTCCTTACTCTGTCATTAAAAGCATGGGTTGAGTTAAATTGGGTTAGTTTGACTTAGATCTTATACTGGGTTGGTTAAGTTGACACATTGCTTCTTTATATTCAAAGTTTTTCCTTCTTCTACCGTTAAAATTATGGATTGAGTTAAATCTCAACATTTTACTTTTGATACAGTGCCTCTTAAATATATAGAATGTTTGAATTTTGACACATTGCTTCTTTACATTCAAATCCTTTCCTTGCTCTGTCATTAAAAGTATTAGTTGATTTGGGTTGAGGTCGATTTATAGTAGTATCATCGCTCTGATTTTGACTTATTGCTGTATCAAATTCAAAAGTTTTCTTCGCCCAGGCAATAAAAGTGTAAGTAAAATTCATAGTTTTTTCTTACTCTGTCACTGTATCACTGTATCATCATTAAAAGCATGAATTGAGGTAGATTGGGTTGGTTTGGGTTGAGTTGGATCTCAGGGTTTTGATTTTGATACATTGCCGTTTTACATTCAAAGTCTTTCCTTGCTCTATCACTAAAATCACTAAAAGTATTGTTTGGGTTGGATTTGGGTTGAAACCAAAATTTAATCCTTTATAGTTTTGAGTATTTTTTGAACCCAATTGAATTGATGATGTAGTGAGATGTCCAAATTATTGTGTGAGTTATATCTTAGCTTTCTGATTTTGACACATTATCTCTTAAAATTGAGAGTTTTTCCTTACTCTGTCATTAAAAGCATGGGTTGAGTTAAATTGGGTTAGTTTGACTTAGATCTTATACTGGGTTGGTTAAGTTGACACATTGCTTCTTTATATTCAAAGTTTTTCCTTCTTCTACCGTTAAAATTATGGATTGAGTTAAATCTCAACATTTTACTTTTGATACAGTGCCTCTTAAATATATAGAATGTTTGAATTTTGACACATTGCTTCTTTACATTCAAATCCTTTCCTTGCTCTGTCATTAAAAGTATTAGTTAATTTGGGTTGAGGTCGATTTATAGTAGTATCATCGCTCTGATTTTGACTTATTGCTGTATCAAATTCAAAAGTTTTCTTCGCCCAGGCATTAAAAGTGTAAGTAAAATTCATAGTTTCTTCTTACTCTGTCACTGTATCACTGTATCATCATTAAAAGCATGAATTGAGGTAGATTGGGTTGGTTTGGGTTGAGTTGGATCTCAGGGTTTTGAATTTGATACATTGCCGTTTTACATTCAAAGTCTTTCCTTGCTCTATCACTAAAATCACTAAAAGTATTGTTTGGGTTGGGTTTGGGTTGAAACCAAAATTTAATCCTTTATAGTTTTAAATTTTTTTTGAACTCAATTGAATTGATAATGTAGTGAGATGTCCAAATTATTGTGTGAGTTATATCTTAGCTTTCTGATTTTGACACATTATCTCTTAAAATTGAGAGTTTTTCCTTACTCCGTCATTAAAAGCATGGGTTGAGTTAAATTGGGTTAGTTTGACTTAGATCTTATGCTGGGTTGGTTAAGTTGACACATTGCTTCTTTATATTCAAAGTTTTTCCTTCTTCTACCGTTAAAATTATGGATTGAGTTGAATCTCAACATTTTACTTTTGATACAGTGCCTCTTAAATATATATATATATATATATATATATATATATATATATATCAATATGTCGTAGGCAAATTACAAAATCCGGCTTATTACAATAAGCGCCGTCATTTTGCAATGTGCCTGGCAAATTAGAAAATTCTCTCACATTTTTTAATCGGCCTAAAATTTCTTAGGCTTATTATAATAAGCGCACATACAGTTAGGCTAATAAGAAAGTGGGCACCAGTTTCATCAAAAAGTCTGCTGGTTTCTAGTCTTATTGCAATAAACCTTGGCTAATATAAGTTCACTAAAATTATATCGAGAAAATTACCTGACCTTAAAGTATTCTTGAAGTATTTGAACTAATTATAGGTTATTTTATGCAAGAAAGTTGAACGACAATTTTTGATGAACAAGTTTTTAATAAACATTTATCACATATTAACTAAACAGATCATTCAGATCAATGTTAAAATAGAGCAACAAAAACTTTTTTAGACTTCTGTTTTATTAATTAACACTAATTTTATTTTCACTTATTTCCACATGGTAAACTCTTATGGCATTTTGATGAACACATTTTCTTTGTTTTCCTGCACAAGCACTTTTTTGTTTGGCATTGGGTTTTTGACACTGTACACTTACAGCTATTATAGATATATATAAGAATTTTTCCAATTAAATTTGGTGTGTCTAAAGGGCCACGGTCGACTATCGGCACATTTAATAGAACAAAATTTCCGACTTTAGGTTCTTCCCGGTATTTTCAGTCATTTTTTCTGCCGCTCGTTTTTGACCTTCGTGTGCTTTTTGACGTTATGAAGATATATTTTCTTGTCTATTACAAATATCGCATTGATACTCCTTATCATTTTCATCGGAGATTGAGCAAACGTTTTACGAAGTTTTATGAATCTTCATGGAACATGAAGAGCATGAAACAAAAGGTGTTTCATTCAAATAAAACACAATTCTTGTTGAACATTAGAGAATTGGTTTTTATCTTGATTTTCTCCAACTTTTCCCTTATATTCGTCATTTCTTAACTTTTCCAAATATTCTTCACTAAAAACTTTTTCAAGAATTGCCTGTGGAATGTTAGTTGAATTTAATCCTATCTTTGGTTCCGTTCCAAAAAGGGCTGTATATGGACTGCGCCCTATCATCCTATGCTTTGACGAGTTTTTTTGCCACTGAACGAAGCGGCATCCTTTCACCCAATCTGTACTCTTATTGTCATCCATCCACGAACGTAACATATTTTCAACATCCTGGTTGCAGCGCTCTACGCTTCCCTGTGATTGCGGATGTCGAGGTCTTCCATGTACTAGTTTACAATCAGCCCACATACCAGAAAGTTTTTTAACCACATCAGCTGTAAATTCACGTCCGTTGTCGCTTTGTAGAATGTGCGGTGCGCCGAAATCCAAAAATATCTTCAGCAGTTCCATTGCAACTTCAGCAGCACGTTTTGTTGTTAAAGGTCGCAGAAGACAAAATTTAGTTGCATGATCTTGATAATTCATCAACCATTTATATCCTCGACATGGAGTTGATTGAAAGTCGATCAAATCAACTTGACTGCGAAGGTTAAAATCTTTTGTTGTGATTGGTCTTACCACAATATTACGTTGTTGTCGAGATTTCTTCGTATTACACATTTTACAAAGCGATACAAATATTTCAACTGCTGGTCTGAGAATGTAAAATTTATTTTTTAATTCAAACAGCATTTTATCTCTTCCTCCACGTCCAGTGGCACGGTGACATTGAAGAAGTCTGTTAAAGTATTCTTCAACCGGAATCATTACTACTACAGGATCCTCATTACTACTTCTTTTTTTGATTAAAACTCTTGTTTCGCCAATCTCCATTGTGTCGTATTTTCTGATTAATCCACATTGTCTACTACTCTTCTTTTTTTGAGGGTTATTTGCATCCAAAATTTCTCGAATTGCTTCTTCTACAGTTGCTTTTGTCCAAGGCTTCTTTAGGACATTTTCACTCTTATTGCAGTATTCTTTCATTCGCGCATTAAAGTTTATTCTCATGTTATTTTCGTCGTGGAAATCAGTTCCATCAGTTTGGATATTGTCGTCCATTCTGCAAGCACCTATGTTAACATAAGTACGACTGTTATACGACTTTAAATTTAATATGTACTTATTTGTAGAAAGTTAATCGACTAAAGCAGTGTCTAGCCGTTAATTTCAAACACAGTTGTTAATGTAGTACAATCAGTTTATAGAAACAAACAGCCGAACTTTCATCTACAATTATTGCAGACATCATTAGGGTTATAAGGAGGGAAAACATTAAAAACTATCATAATTTAAATTATAAAACCTTTATAATTTAAGCGCACGAATTTTTTTTTGGTTACCTAATATATTAGCAAATCATAGGAAACAGTTGTGTAACGGTTAAAACCAATAAAAAGTTAGTAATTAGTGAAAGAAGTTAGTGATTAACGCAAGTACCCTAGCTTATTCTTAATACGCCGTCGGCTGTAAGGCTAATTGCAAAAAACCTCAATAAAACCAGGCTTTTTAAAGAAACAGTTGTCCACTTTTCAATTGGACTAATGGTTCGTGGGCTTATTGTAATAAGCCTAAAAAATTTCAGGCTGTTTACAAAATGTGAGATAATTTTCCAATTTGCGGGGCACATTGCAAAATGACGGCGCTTATTGTAATAAGCCGGATTTCGCAATATGCCTACGATATATACATCATTGAACTAAAACTAGAACTAACACTAAACCTAGGACTAGAAATATTCGCGTCTGAAAACTTGTCTGTCAGCTTTAATATTAGTTATAGTTCTGGTTGTAGTTGTTATTCAATGTTAGATTGAATACATTTCATTGAACTAAAACTAGAACTAACACTAAACCTAGGACTAGAAATATTCGGGTTTAGCCGTGCCTCTGAAATCCTTGGAAAAACTTGGGTGATGGTCAGTATAATCGTGATGTAAACTTCAGTCTAAACTTTATTTTGAATTTTCTTGCCTTTATTCTCGATGACTTTAATTTACCTGAATACATCGTATCACCTAATATTATTACAATCAAGTATGGGAAAAGAAAGATGTTCCATGATTTTTGTGCTTTACTGGATCTTCATCGACTCAACCAGGTACTGAACTGTGATAATCAGCTGTGAACATCAACTGTGAACATCAGCTTGAACTATTTTATGAAGATTTACCCTTTGTTCGTGAGGATCAATATCATCCTGCCTTGAGAATTAATATGAATTTATTAATGGCAAAGCCTTACGAATTTTCCGTCCATGGAAAGTCGTTATGATTTCAGAAGAGCTAAGTTTCCTGAACTATATGATCTGTTACTTAATGTAGATTGAACTTTTTCGAAAGTACATGTTGTTGCTGATGATGCATTACAAGCTTTTTACACAAAGATTTATGAAATCTTGGATATATGTGTCCCAAAAAGGAGGGCTAGGACGGCATGTTATCCTGGATACACGCATGGGATCAAGCGATTCTTGAAGTTAAAAGGGTATTATAGGAGGAGGTGGAAGTTTGTATGTATGTATGTAGGAAAACGGAGGGTACGCTAAAGCATACAGCACCTAGGCCCCAACGCGCCCCTTGTACATCCAGGTTGTTAGGCTACATCAACCAGCCTAAGGATTTTTCGATGGCTAAGATACAGCTCAGAGTTGTGTTCCTGATGCCATCTATGCTCCACCATTCCTCTCCAAAGTCTCTCATTCTGAGGTCTTGTCGAGTGGGGCATTCACACAAGATGTGTCGAACAGTCTCCTCGCTCTCTTGACAAAAGCGACAGAGGGGATTAGTAGCAAGCTTAAAATTGTAGAGATGCTTGTTTACCTTACAGTGACCCGTGATGAGTCCCGTTAAAATACGTAGGACGCTTCTACCGAGTCTTACGAAAGACAAGGTTGTCTTAGCTGAAGAATAACACAACAGTTCTTTAGACAAATAGCAGCCCTTTGTCCTATCCCACCAGTCTGTGAATTTCACTGTGAATGAGATCTTTAATAAGCTCAATTTGAGTTGATTAACGGTTCAGGTGAACAGATAGCTCGCTTGGCAGCTCTTTTGGCAAGCCTATCAGCGTGCTTATTACCTGAACAGATCGAGTGTCCTTTTATCAATTGAAGTAAAACACAGTTATGTGCTGCGGCCTTCTCCAATGTTAGGTGACAGTCCATGGCAAGTCCTGAGGTAATAGTTATTCTACTTAGGGCTGAAATGGATTCTCTATTGTCAGTATAAATTGTGAAAGACTTACTTTGCAAGTTGGATCTGACAATAAAGTCAGCGGCAAGTAGAATGGCGATTAATTCTGCCTGTATGACGGTGGTACCTTTACCTAAAGGAGTAGATATGTGGAGGTGGAAGCTTATTATCAATCTGAATTTAAGAAATTGATATGTTTGTCTAAACAGAAGATTTCTGCTGCGTACTTGTCATTTGCCAATAACGCCGAACGGCCACTTAGCTATAAACCATGTGAATTTTGGAATTATATCAGACAGAAATCAACTAATTCATGGATTTCAGGTAAATTGACGAGTGATCAATCTACCTACACAGATCTTGTTCAAATAGTCAATGCTTTTGTTGATCAAGTTTCTAAAGTATATGACACTGTATCTGACTACAAATTGGCTACAACTGTTCACTCGATGTATCCGCCTGTCTTTATGGATAATGTTACTAAAGAACATGTTTTTAATTTACTTAAAAGGTTACCTAACAAATTTACAACTGGTGATGATGATTTGCCTGCATTTTTCATTCTTGACTGTTGTGCCATATTTGCCCCACCACTTCACTTTATAATCAACTTATCCTTATCCACTTACTCTTTTAAAACTTTGGAAACCTTCCCATGTTGTCCCTGTATTTAAGAAAGGTGAACGTAGCAACATTAATTTTGGAACAAATTATATACTCGATGATATATCCTCAGGTTCAATCATTTTTATCACCCTACCAACATGGGTTTGTTAAACGTCGTTCAATGATTACCAATGTTGCTGTTGTCACTGAAGTTCTATGTGAGTCGTTGGATGCGTGTGGCCAGGTTGATATCTTGTATAAACTTAGTACTTTCGGACTTTGTTCCGAGCTTATGAAACTATTTGTGTCTTACTTGTCTAACAGAACTAACTATGTCCACTACAATGGTTATACATCTGTGGAATTCGCGGTTAAATCTGGAGTACCACAGGGTTCGAATTTAGGAATATTTATCATCTTATTTAAATGAGGTATTGGACAAGTTTTCATCGGACGTACTAGCTTATGCAGAAAATTTGAAGATTTTTATATCCATTTCTTCTAATTCGGATGTGTTGACTCTGCAGTCCAACATGAACTTTTTAGGAGAATGGTGTAATCGTTATCATCTGAAAATAAACATTATGAAATTTAGTACTATTAGTTATACATGCAAAGTGTCTCCTGTTCCCTCAACTTACTACATAGATGGTATTCCACTGCAGAAAGTATCAACAGTTAAGGATTTGGAAGTTACCTTTGATAATAAATTAACCTTTTTATCACACATTGAAGATGTGGCTTTATCTGTTGCTCGAGTGTTTGGATTTTCTTGCAAACTTCACATGCTTTTACTGATCCCAACATCTATAAATAACTGTTTCGTGCATTTGCGCTTTTCAGAATGGAATATGGCTTGATACAGAAGAAATATTTAAAGTACTTGCCTTTTCGCTTGGATGGCGCATATCCTGTTCGTGGAACGGATTATACTTCCCTGCTACTTCGTCACAATTTCTCTTCACTTGACGTGCGGCGTGATAACCAGATCATCATCTTTTTGCAGAACTTGTTTCATGAAAGTTTACACTGAGGGTGGTTGATGAACGCAAATAGAGAAATGGATATTCTATTTATTAACATGTGCTATTTCTTTTTAGTTAATTGTACTTCGTTGGACAATAAAGTGAATTATTATTATTATTCAGCGCATAAGGAAATCAGAATCAAAAGATACCTTCAAAATAAATATTATTTTTAATGAAATTGGTAGAAACGTTATGCACATCACTGTTTTACTAGATTTCAAAGATTTTAAAATTTTACAAACTTCATTTAGTATTACAGAGGATAGAGAAAAATTTATTATATATTTATTATATTAGAGCAACATTTAGATTGCATAAATTGACTGCAATATCTGACGTATGCAGCAATTTTTGACATTATCCACAAAATAAATATTTAGAGCATCGGCTTAGAACTTAGTTTCATTGCCGACGCAATGAACATTTTTATAACTTCTATTTGTTGGTCTGCACAAACAAACAATGGCCATATCAAAAATGTCTATTAATACAATGAGTTAATCTAGACATGAGTATGCAATGTTATCTTTCGCAATAACTCCAACTCCTCCACGATGAATATAACGTTTAAAAAACTGAAAAGTAGTGAAAAAATCCAAGAATTAATCCAATTTACTTAACATTGTATCAATCAACGCTTTTGTTCCTCGATTAACCCCCAAGTTGATTGGTCTGTTTTATTCTGGTGACGTAAAAATTGCTAAATACAATTTCAGGCCTCTTAAAGCTCCAACCTGAAGAACCCCATTCTTGATCTACTGTGTTCGAATGTGGTGTATAGGATGGTAATATAGGTATCGGTTTATGTTGGGACCACCTTGCAGTATCAATTCTGGATTTGCAGGAAGGAAGGCTTCATTACAGTCCGCAGCACTTTGACCTCTTGTACTTTACTCTTTGATCAGCTCTAGAGTCCTTCCAGCCATTTTACCATGGAGACGAAGGCTAGAATTTGCCTTAATTCCACAAATACCAATCTGAATATCTGCGTCTGATTTCGCCACATTGACTATCTTCCAAAAATTATGCCAATTTTTCTAACGATGAAGCCATAAATCTATATAAATCGATAAATCTTAATTTCATAGGCACTCGTTTTAGCTTTCCCTTACTATCACAATTCTTTTGGAAAACGATATGTATTCCTCTTTACTTTGTGCTCATGATCTTCCTCTCTTAACGCCATTTCTTTTACAAATATGTGACAATCGTAATTTGAAAGATTATGAAAACATATTGGTGTGAAGTTTGGTAATTGGTAATTTATATTACACATATTATGTGCAGGTCCTCGATATAAGCCAGTAGTTTTTATCTCTTTCGAACAAATGTTACACGTATCTTTCATCTGATGTATTAATCTTTGTAGATTTTCTAATGGTAACATTTCTTGGAATACTTTAATGCTTGGAGGGTCACGCAAGCACATAATACGAGTTCGGCTGATTCTTGATCCTCACCACATCTGCTGCAGATGTCGATGTCACGTATTCCATTGTTCCGTAGGTGTCTCTGTAGATGCGAGTGTGCAGTAATTAGACCTACGATCAAACGAAGCTTCTTCCTGGACAATTTCATAAATAAATCAGTTCGTATGAAACTCCTTTTGAAACTCTAAAAAACACTTTATTGTTGGGCCGATGAATGGTTCTGGTGATCCCGGGGGTTCACCTGCAGCTTTCCTCGCTAATTTGTCTCCAATGTCATGCAGTTTATTTCCAGAATAACACTTTAACCAGCAGATCGTGATCTGATTACGAACGGCTGCCTCACAAAGATTGTTATGGCAGTTTTCAAGCCACGAGAATGAACATCGATACCGTCCGAGCGAAGAAAAGCTTCTCTCACAAAGCTTTTTTGAAAATTTCTTCAGCCGTCACAGAAATAGCTACCGCTCCACTTGGTGCACGATGGGCCACATTCCCAGCGGTTTAAAAATTTTTATTGTTGGTTCGATGGAATAAACCGAAGCAATTAAAGGACAGGACCGTCCTTTTTCATATGGCCATTTACTACTTAATACTTCACTTCATTTCCAAAGCGCAAAAGAGCTTTGCACGGCAAGGGTGCTCAAAGGATACACAGCCTTCATTTCCTTATGAAGAGCACCATATCTGTCTTATTCGTGTTAATCGATAGAGAATTGTCTCGACACCAACGTTCGACTATTCTGAATCCAGCCTGAATTTGATGACATAGGATATTTTGTTAGATCGTCAGCATAAACGCAGACGTTGAATTTTTCTAAGATCTATCTTACATGGCTGTCCAGGACGAGATTGCACCCCACCCTGTGGATGTCCTCGTTCAATTATCGCTCTTATTTTATTGTTCAATCATCAGTTACACTATGAACGATCCTATTTGAGAACATATTTAGAATCCAGCCCGAATTTATTAATTATATGAAATGCTGTCCTGTTAAAACCTCCTTCGATATCTACAAAAGCTCCGAGAGTGGAGTCCTTGTGGTCAAAAGATCTATCCATAGCTCCTACAATTTCTTGTAGGGCCATTTCTGTTGATCTTCCAGGAATGTATTCATGGTGGTTTGGGTGCAGGGGAAACCTTTCCAGTATCGTTTCTAATCTAAGTAATCTATCCTTCGAGGTTTGGAGATGAAGGAACATAGCGGAACTTAGCGGAATGCTAAGCAACCTTTATATATCTTTAACAGGTTTGGTAGTAAATTCGCCATACACAGATAGACTGACATCATCATGATTAAGACATCATCTTAATACAGGACATAAGTTTGATTTCAATGATATTTCCATCTTATTCAAAGAAAATAATTTCAAAATCATCTTTACTTGAAATGGTCTCTATTAACCAAGAGATGACAGCGATAAACTGATGATCTATAAATGTCTGCTTTCAGTGAGTAGTGTGGGAGAGTGGGGTAAGATTTTGCGTTTTGAATCTGGAATACAAGATTGGGTATAACTATGCATCTATAATGAATAATTTCTGACATAGAGTACTTTACAAACTGATTTAGCAACCCTGTATATTTCAATTAAAGTAAAACTAGAATTAACACTAGAGCTAGAATTGGAGAGATTCGGGTTTAGCCATGCGTCCTCAAACCTAGATCTTTCCATTTCTAGATCTAGTATTAGTTCTAGTTTTATATCATTAGATCTAACTCTAGATCTAGCTCTGAAGACACACGGCTAAACTTAGAACTTTCTACATCGGGATTTGTTTTAGCCTTCCATCTAAAGACATCTTGATTATATAGATAGTATATTTGAATTGAAGTAAAACTAGATCAAGAATTTTTTTAAAATTGTGTATAAAAATGGGGCTAAATATCTTCGGACAACTTGCTTATGAGAGTGTTTCAATTTAAATCCTTCACCCGGTATAACAACGTAATTATATTTAAACTTACCCTCATAAATCATTGTATTAATGTGTTTAGGATGATTTATTACTGAGTTATGTTTAGGCCTAAATCGGATTCCTAAACATTACGCGCATTGAGCTGTGAATATAATCCGAACACCTCGTTATACGCAATTAACTAAATTTCCTTCGATAAATAACTCGTAAAACCATTTTTAATTTTCTTTATAAAAATTTTAAATGCGTTTGAAACCCGCAACGTTCCATTAAAATTTCATTCGCATTCTGTATTCTTCTTCTTCTTCTTTTCATTGTATTTCCGATTCCGTTAGCAATAACAATAACCGTCGAGGTCGCGCGTTTCAAGGAGTAATTTTAGCAACGTTTCAGTCTATGTGCTCTTTTAACTTTTCAGACCGATTCTTTCCTTTTTAATTATTATTTTGGTTCTTATTTCATTCGATGTACATTTAAATATTTTCGTCGAAGTATTGCGTAAAAAGTTTAATTAATGAAAGTTGAAAAGAAATTTCCCTCGTTAATTAATTTAGCAATTAATTTCGTTCAATGAGATGAATAAGTAAAATACGAGTTAAATACGCGAACACTTCGAAATGCGGTGTAAATATCAAGTTGGAATTGAGGCGAGAATCGGTTGTTGTATGAACCGGGCGGAAAAATGCGAGGGGATGGCATTACCCCAAGGTGAGGGTCTTCATTGAGATGGTTTAATTAAATTGCCGCCCGGAATGGGTCGAGTGGTTTTCCTGTTCACGGTTATCGGTCGATACAACGCTTACCTTCACTTTATTCTGCGGTTTCCAATTAAAAAAATTGAATAAAAGAGAATTCCCGGCGCATCCACCATTTATTAACCCCCTTAATTTTTAATTTTGCTAGATTAATTATTTATTTTCAGATTTGCTACATTCATGAGTTTCTTTAGTCTTCCTTTTTGTGTACTTCTTGAATTCGTATAGAATTCAGTCTGGATTCAGTCTTGAGTTGGTGTTTAATGAAAAGTCCTCATCCCTCCACTGCTTCAACTTCTGCTGGTAGTGCTGCGGCATCAGCAATGTTCCTCCTGCAAAACGACCTCACTCGCAACCGTTCCCATAGAAACCGTCCTGCAGAGCCTGGACTCGTTCGTTTCGCAGACTCGAGCTGAATCCTGGATCCGGGGTCTCTCGGCGAGGGTGGCGTATGCAACGAAGAGGGGTGGCGCAGCAACGTCTGTCGGCCATCCCCCCACCATTCTCTTCGGCGTCGCGACGCCCGCCGTAATCGGGCGATAACTTTTGTGTTTTTACCATTTGCCAGACAGCCAGACGCGGGAAGAGTATAGGAAGGGTTGGACGATGGTAATGGTTACCAGGAGAGGGATGGGTTAGGTTAGGCTCGAGGACCTAATGGTTAGGTTTTCAGGGGGAGTTAAGGGGAAACGCAGAACGAGGAAAAAGAATATTTGCATAACGACGCCCCCGAGATAACGGCCGAAATGGAAGGAAGATTTCACCAATTTAAAGTTGAAAATCCGCCGAAGAGTTATGGTGAAGTGTGGGGAACTTTTGTTTTCTTTTCAGAATTGCTACCTATTTTATTATTTATTTTTTTATTCCAGATGGGCATTTAGACAATCAATTTTTAATAATTGTTATAAATAAATTTTTGACAATCTATGACTCATCAAAAATTTTATATTATCAAATTAAGATCTAGGTTAGAAGTGCTAAGGAAGTAATACTTAAAGTATTAAAAGATTGGTAATACAAGAAAGAATAACCAGAAAGATTGTGTAGAAGAAAGTTGGATTGGAAATAAGCTCCTTGTAGAAGAGGAATACTGAAATATGATTAAAATGGGGAATGTAGGTTGTGCAAAAAGATTTTGCATTAAAGAAAGAACACATAGTGAGAAGAAAGGGATTGAGATAATATCGGGAAAGTACGAAAATAACTAATCAAAAAAGAATGAGATTAAAAATGGGCTACTAAAGGAAGATAGAGGTTGAACAAATACTGGAAAATTTAGAAAAAGGTTGAACAGGGGTCTCAAGCGCAACCCAATTCCGATCCAGCCTCAATCTAATTCCAACCCAATCCCAAGCTACATTCAACCTAATCCTCATCCAATCCCAACCCACACTAAACCGAAACCTAAACCAATCCCACTCCAATCTTAAGTCGATCCTAACTCAATCAAAATAAAATTTCTTGACTCTGTTGTTTGTTCTTTGGCTTTCCATATGACCTCAAGTGTCTTCTTGAAGGCCTTACATTTGCCCGAACAGGCTTCATGTCCCTCTTCCTTAAACGCCTCTGCTGCTTGCCCCTTGTCTCTGCATCTGAAGCATAAGTCTCTTCTGTCCGTTTCCTGGCAGTTCTTAATTGAGTCGTCATACCCCCAGCATCTAAAGAATTTTTTAACATCCATTCTCCCCTCCAAATCGCATATGGAGAAACTTGTTCTGTGCTTTCTTATTTTTAGTAGCTTGAGGCCCCCTTTTTATTGATTCCTATTGTTGTAGCTTGGGTGTTATCCCTTATAGGCCTCAGTTTACCCATCTTTAGCCCATACAGCTCGTTGCCTTTCTGTATAGCCTCATTGGCCCTATTCAGCGTATCGCCCTCCTTTTCTATTGTCAAGAGAAGCTTGCCATTCTGAGTACTTTTTATACTTTTAATGCCTTCTTAAATATTTTCCGTGCTTAAGGTCTCTTTGCCCTCTTAAGGGTCTCCGAGTAGGATCTTTCCTCCTTACTTTCCACCACCAGCTCATAACGTTTTCTTTCCCTTTTTCCCTCTGCTGTCAGTATCTTCTTTCTTCGGAGTTTAAATCATCACATTTGTGCCAAATGAGTGAAAGACACTCTCAACCAGCTTCCTTAGTCTCAAGATTTCGATTCCCTTTATTTTATGGATCGCCACGCACTCGTCACCTTCCGTCTCTTTCCTAAGACCAAGCAGATTTTCGAATAAAGCATCCTCAGAGTACCGTTGGAACATCTTAATAATTTTTTACTTCTAGTCTCCGATTTACCGTTGATTTTTACCTTATAACTCTGTTACAAAACTCCAATTCCGTCCTCTATCTCCTCGAGTTCTGGGAATCTGTCCCTAATCTTCCTTTGTATGCCCTTTTCCATCAGAATATCGTTAGGATCCACTATTGCCACAATAACTATCCCTTTCGAATCCAATATTAACTCAAACCTAACCCAATTCCAAGCCACATTCACGTCAATCACAACCCACACCCAATCCAATCCTAATCCAATACCAAGCTAACCCAATCCAAAGCTACACTCAACCTAATTCTCATCTAATCTCAATCCACATCAAAAAGAGTCCTAAATCAATTCCGACCCAATCTTAATCCGATGCAAACCCAATCCTAACTTAATCCCAGCTAAATAATAAGCTACACCCAACCCATTCCTAACCCAATTCCAACCCTGTTACAATCTAATCTCAACCAAATTTCAAACAACACCCAACCTAATCCTAAGGCACACTCATCCCAATCACAACGCACACCCAACCCAACCCAATTTGAGAGTGAAATAAAACTGGAAAAACCCAATTCTAACTTAATCTCAAGCAACACCCAACTCAAACCTAACCCAATCCCAAGCCACATTCATCCCAATCACACCCAATCCCAAGATACACTCAACCTAATTCTCATCTAATCTCAATCCACATCAAAAAGAATCCTAAATCAATTCCGACCCAATCTTAACCCGATGCAAACCCAATCCTAACTTAATCCCAGCTAAATAATAAGCTACACCCAACCCATTCTTAACCCAATTCCAACTCTGTTACAATCTAATCCCAATCAAATTTCAAACAACACCCAACCCAATCCCAAGGCACACTCATCCCAATCACAACGCACACCCAACCCAACCCAATTTGAGAGTGAAATAAAACTGGAAAAACCCAATTCCAACATAATCTCAAGCAACACCCAACTCAAACCTAACCCAATCCCAAGCCACATTCATCCCAACCACACCCAATCCAAAGCTACACTCAACCTAATTCTCATCTAATCTCAATCCACATCAAAAAGTGTCCTAAATCAATTCCGACCCAATCTTAACCCGATGCAAACCCAATCCTAACTTAATCCCAACTAAATAATAAGCTACACCCAACCCATTCCTAACCCAATTCCAACCCTGTTACAAACTAATCTCAACCAAATTTCAAACAACACCCAACCTAATCCTAAGCCACACTCATCCCAATCACAACGCACACCCAACCCAACCCAATTTGAGAGTGAAATAAAACTGGAAAAACCCAATTCCAACTTAATCTCAAGCAACACCCAACTCAAACCTAATCCAATCCCAAGCCACATTCATCCCAATCACACCCAATCCAAAGCTACACTCAACCTAATTCTCATATCATCTCAATCCACATCAAAAAGAGTCCTAAATCAATTCCGACCCAATCTTAATCCGATGCAAACCCAATCCTAACTTAATCCCAGCTAAATAATAAGCTACACCCAACCCATTCCTAACCCAATTCCAACCCTGTTACAATCTAATCTCAACCAAATTTCAAACAACACCCAACCTAATCCTAAGGCACACTCATCCCAATCACAACGCACACCCAACCCAACCCAATTTGAGAGTGAAATAAAACTGGAAAAACCCAATTCTAACTTAATCTCAAGCAACACCCAACTCAAACCTAACCCAATCCCAAGCCACATTCATCCCAATCACACCCAATCCCAAGATACACTCAACCTAATTCTCATCTAATCTCAATCCACATCAAAAAGAATCCTAAATCAATTCCGACCCAATCTTAACCCGATGCAAACCCAATCCTAACTTAATCCCAGCTAAATAATAAGCTACACCCAACCCATTCTTAACCCAATTCCAACTCTGTTACAATCTAATCCCAATCAAATTTCAAACAACACCCAACCCAATCCCAAGGCACACTCATCCCAATCACAACGCACACCCAACCCAACCCAATTTGAGAGTGAAATAAAACTGGAAAAACCCAATTCCAACATAATCTCAAGCAACACCCAACTCAAACCTAACCCAATCCCAAGCCACATTCATCCCAATCACACCCAATCCAAAGCTACACTCAACCTAATTCTCATCTAATCTCAATCCACATCAAAAAGAATCCTAAATCAATTCCGACCCAATCTTAACCCGATGCAAACCCAATCCTAACTTAATCCCAGCTAAATAATAGGCTACACCCAACCCATTCCTAACCCAATTCTAACCCTGTTACAATCTAATCTCAACCAAATTTCAAACAACACCCAACCTAATCCTAAGGCACACTCATCCCAATCACAACGCACACCCAACCCAACCCAATTTGAGAGTGAAATAAAACTGGAAAAACCCAATTCTAACTTAATCTCAAGCAACACCCAACTCAAACCTAACCCAATCCCAGGCCACATTCATCCCAATCACACCCAATCCAAAGCTACACTCAACCTAATTCTCATCTAATCTCAATCCACATTAAAAAGAATCCTAAATCAATTCCAACCCAATCTTAACCCGATCCAAACCCAATCCTAACTTAATCCCAAGTAAATAATAAGCTACACCCAACCCATTCCTAACCCAATTCCCACCCTGTTACAATCTAATCCCAACCAAATTTCAAACAACACCCAACCCAATCCTAAGGCACACTCATCTCAATCACAACGCACACCCAACCCAACCCAATTCGAGAGTGAAATAAAACTGGAAAACCCAATTCTAACTTAATCTCAAGCAACACCCAACTCAAACCTAACCCAATCCCAAGCCACATTCATCCCAATCACACCCAATCCAAAGCTACACTCAACCTAATTCTCATCTAATCTCAATCCACATCAAAAAGTATCCTAAATCAATTCCGACCCAATCTTAATCCGATCCAAACCCAATCCTAACTTAATCCCAACTAAATAATAAGCTACACCCAACCCATTCCTAACCCAATTCCAACCCTGTTACAATCTAATCCCAACCAAATTTCAAACAACACCCAACCCAATCCTAAGGCACACTCATCCCAATCACAACGCATACCCAACCCAACCCAACCCAATTTGAGAGTGAAATAAAACTGGAAAAACCCAATTCCAACTTAATCTCAAGCAACACCCAACTCAAACCTAACCCAATCCCAAGCCACATTCATCCCAACCACACCCAATCCAAAGCTACACTCAACCTAATTCTCATCTAATCTCAATCCACATCAAAAAGTGTCCTAAATCAATTCCGACCCAATCTTAACCCGATGCAAACCCAATCCTAACTTAATCCCAACTAAATAATAAGCTACACCCAACCCATTCCTAACCCAATTCCAACCCTGTTACAAACTAATCTCAACCAAATTTCAAACAACACCCAACCTAATCCTAAGCCACACTCATCCCAATCACAACGCACACCCAACCCAACCCAATTTGAGAGTGAAATAAAACTGGAAAAACCCAATTCCAACTTAATCTCAAGCAACACCCAACTCAAACCTAATCCAATCCCAAGCCACATTCATCCCAATCACACCCAATCCAAAGCTACACTCAACCTAATTCTCATATCATCTCAATCCACATCAAAAAGTATCCTAAATCAATTCCGACCCAATCTTAACCCGATCCAAACCCAATCTTAACTTAATCCCAAGTAAATAATAAGCTACACCCAACCCATTCCTAACCCAATTCCAACCCTGTTACAATCTAATCCCAACCAAATTTCAAACAACACCCAACCCAATCCTAAGGCACACTCATCCCAATCACAACGCATACCCAACCCAACCCAATTTGAGAGTGAAATAAAACTGGAAAAACCCAATTCCAACTTAATCTCAAGCAACACCCAACTCAAACCTAACCCAATCCCAGGCCACATTCATCCCAATCACACCCAATCCAAAGCTACACTTAACCTAATTCTCATCTAATCTCAATCCACATCAAAAAGAATCCTAAATCAATTCCAACCCAATCTTAACCCGATCCAAACCCAATCCTAACTTAATCCCAAGTAAATAATAAGCTACACCCAGCCCATTCCTAACCCAATTCCCACCCTGTTACAATCTAATCCCAACCAAATTTCAAACAACACCCAACCCAATCCTAAGGCACACTCATCTCAATCACAACGCACACCCAACCCAACCCAATTTGAGAGTGAAATAAAACTGGAAAAACCCAATTCCAACTTAATCTCAAGCAACACCCAACTCAAACCTAACCCAATCCCAAGCCACATTCATCCCAATCACACCCAATCCAAAGCTACACTCAACCTAATTCTTGACCCTTTACTTAACCCGATCCAAACCCAATCCTAACCTAATCCCAACTAAATAATAAGCTACACCCAACCCATTCCTAACCCAATTCCAACTCTGTTACAATCTAATCCCAACCAAATTTCAAACAACACCCAACCCAATCCCAAGGCACGCTCATCCCAATCACAACGCACACCCAACCCAACCCAATTTGAGAGTGAAATAAAACTGGAAAAACCCAATTCCAAGTTAATCTCAAGCAACACCCAACTCAAACCTAACCCAATCCCAAGCCACATTCATCCCAATCACACCCAATCCAAAGCTACACTCAACCTAATTCTTGACCCTTTACTTAACCCGATCCAAACCCAATCCTAACTTAATCCCAACTAAATAATAAGCTACACCCAACCCATTCCTAACCCAATTCCAACTCTGTTACAATCTAATTCCAACCAAATTTCAAACAACACCTAACCCAATCCCAAGGCACACTCATCCCAATCACAACGCACACCCAACCCAACCCAATTTGAGAGTGAAATAAAACTGGAAAAACTTGTATGAGAAGAGGTATAAAAAAATCGAGGCTATCTACCTCAAGAAGACGATAGAAGAAGAGATAGAGCTTCGAAAAGAAGACTAATCTTAAGTTTGGATCCGATTGAGTTGGATTAAGTTTAGTAGGTTTGGGTTGGGTTGGGTTGGGTCGATGCTCAATCAAGCAGATTTGTATTCAAAAACTCATAACCACCCCAAATATGAAAACTAAGAAATAATCTTTGTATACCAAAATTAGGTTAACTTCGATTTCAAATGCATCTTATCTCATTTTGATAAAATCGTTAGTTTTTGAGATATAACTTTCTCTTTTTTGTTCTTTCATATGGATCGGATTAGTTTGAGTTATGTTCTTAATTTGGGTTGGGTTGAATTGATATAACCCAAAAATCTAATCCCAAATATGTTTTGTTACCACAAAAAATTTGATTTATGATTTTAGGAAAAAATTCTAAATAACTTTTAGAAAAAAAAGAAATGGTCCGTTTAGATGAAAAATGTAACCATTTATGCGTCCCCTCCAAGAATATGACGCCCACTTATACAAGACAAGCTTCCGGATTCTCTAAAGGATTGATGTAATTCAGCCCGAACTCAACTTTCAGAAAGCACATTTCTCATCGAAACGTCCCCGTTTTCCAATAAAACAAAGAGAAGGCCACCGAAACAAAGCAAACCGAAACTTTCATGAAGAATATTTTTGTTAAAACTCAACGTATTAGATTGAAAGTTGAAAATTTAAAAAACCGGATGTCGTTATAGTAGAAAACTTTTCGAGTTTATATAAGGGAAAACCAATTTTCATAACAAGCTCCTTATCTCCATGCCGGTTTTAGCTAACGATCTCTCCCTTTCGCGGAGTGAAAAGGGGATGAGGTCAAAATCCGATCCAACCCTGAAACTTCTTCTTCTTCATCGCATCCGCTTCCCGTCCTTAATAATAATAACGCCGAAGGTGGGGTAAATGGATCCTTGGGAAATTCACCTTCGGTTCATCTTTCATTTTCTAAAGAGTGTCTAAAGATTTACCTTCATCAATTTTAGCAAATATATTTACATCCTCAATACAAATAATTTTTTTTGAAATAAATGATACCCTTTTTATGTAATTGTCCATCGTTTATTTTATGTCCCTTTGTCACTCAATGGTAGGATATATGGGGAGGATGACGAGGGTAAGCTTAAAATTAAGGAGATAAAATCGTGTTGGATTTCGCCAAAATCTCAAACCTTGACGTTTTCTTTTATTCTAAGTTATAGTTAAAAAATATATCTCTTTCATTTCGGTGGGACAACCCTTATCTATAATAATTTTGGGCCTAACCCTTTAAATTACCCCCGAAAGGGTATTGTTAGATCCATATTGTATGTAAAATCCAGGAAGTTAGGGGGAGTCCCAAATCGATTAACAAAAGGAAGGGATTTTTTAAAATTTTATTTCAAAAAAAGTTTCTGTCCTTGATGTGGTAATAATAATAATATCTCACGTTGGAGGAGAATCCGTTCTTATTCCTCTGGCTCCATTAGCTTCGCTTCCATCGTCATTTACGACCAAAGGGCCGGGTGAGTCATTAAATACCTTATTTAATATCCCTCTCCCTTACCCCAAGGCAGTAAGTACAAGATGCTGACCCGAGCACGGGAAACCTTAAACCGTAAAAGCCATTTACTGAAAGACGAACGCAGTTCCTGATGCGCAAATATTTGATGTTATACACAAATCTGGGAAGGTGTTATAGATAAATCGTTGGGAATGGGAACTAAATCAATATTTATTATAAAGGTCGAATGATTTTGAAATTACAATTTTATTTATTATAATTTTGCCATTTTAGATCTTTTTCAATCTCATTAGATACCTAATAATAACAATAAGTTTATTAACCAATATCTATTTTGATTTTGGAAAATAATTTTAAAATTAATAAACAAAAATACTTTGGGATTGTTGGATTAAGAAAAATGCATCTTTTTTAAAGTTTGTTATCTTGTATGTTTTGCACAATCTTTGGTTGATTTAAGGAATACTACGTTCTACGTCTTTTAAAATGAAAAAACGAAAAAATTATTGAAAAACGTATTCATAAAATGGCAATATTTGTTCGCCGTCATCGAATTTGAACCGAAATGCACCACTTTATCCTGTTTCGACTGCATCGAAGGGGGAAAATTCAAATACTAGCGAAAGCTCCTTCCCGTCCATAGGTAAACAGATTTGTTCGGGCGGAAAGTTTGAACGAGATCTCCGAAGACCGCCCGCCGGTTCTTATTGGGAATCTATTTGCGGAAACGAATAGATTCTGACGACGAGATGTTTCCAGTTGCCAGAGTCGGTTAATTGAAGGAAACAAAACCTTTCCTATCAGGAATTTCGGGGAATTTTATCAAAAAATGGATTAGATTTGCTTATCTCATTCTTGATTAATTAATTAATTGATATTGTTGAGTTATGAATATCTAAGATGCTCCTTTTAAGTTATTAAAGATGTTGAGATGCATTCGATGTGTTATAAGAATGGGTAATAATCTTTGGCACACCAAAATTAAATTAAATTTGAAATAAAATGCTTTTTATCTCATTTTGATATCTTCTTTAGTTCTTAAGATATGATTCGATTTTTAAATGTAAATTTTGTTTAATTCAACCAAATAGGCTCGAATTCAAAAAATCAAAACTAAGCCAAATTTGGAAAGTAAGAAATAATCTTTGGCACACTAAAATTAGATTAAATTTGTAATAAACTGTTTTTTATCTCATTTTGATATCTTCTTTAGTTTTTGAGATATGATTTTTTTAATTTTCACATTCTAAATGTAATCTTTAAATTTAACAAAGAAGAGTCGGATTCAAAAAATCATAACTATCTCAAATATGAAAATTAATAAATAATCTTTGGTACATCAAAACTAAATTAATTTAGATTTAAAATGCTTTTTATCTCGTTTTAATATCATCGTTAGTTTTTGAGATATGATTCGATTTTTAAATGTAAATTTTGTTTAATTCAACCAAATAGGCTCGAATTTAAAAAATCAAAACTAAGCCAAATTTGGAAAGTAAGAAATAATCTATGCCACACCAAAATTAGATTAAATTTGTAATAAATTGCTTTTTATCTCATTTTGATATCTTCTTTAGTTCTTGAGATATGATTTTTTTAATTTTCACTTTCAAAATTTAATCTTTAAATTTAGCAAAGAAGAGTCGGATTCAAAAAAACCATAACTAACTCAAATATGAAAATTAATAAACAATCTTTGATTTATCAAAACTAAATTAATTTAGATTTAAAATGCTTTTTATCTCGTTTTAATATCATCGTTAGTTTTTGAGATATGATTCGATTTTTAAATGTAAATTTTGTTTAATTCAACCAAATAGGCTCAAATTCAAAAAATCAAAACTAAGCCAAATTTGGAAAGTAAGAAATAATCTTTGGCACACCAAAATTAGATTAAATTTGTAATAAACTGCTTTTTATCTCATTTTGCTATCTTCTTTAGTTTTTGAGATATGATTTTTTTAATTTTCACTTTCAAAATGTAATCTTTAAATTTAACAAAGAAGACTCGGATTCAAAAAATCACAACTAACTCAAATATGAAAATTAATAAATAATCTTTGGTATATCAAAACTAAATTAATTTAGATTTAAAATGCTTTTTATCTCGTTTTAATATCACCGTTTGTTTTTGAGATATGATTCGATTTTTGAATGTAAATTTTGTTTCATTCAACCAAATAGGCTCGAATTCAAAAAATCAAAACTAAGCCAAATTTGGAAAGTAAGAAATAATCTATAGCACACCAAAATTAGATTAAATTTGTAATAAACTGCTTTTTATCTCATTTTGATATCTTCTTTAGTTTTTGAGATATGATTTTTTTAATTTTCACATTCTAAATGTAATCTTTAAATTTAACAAAGAAGAGTCGGATTCAAAAAATCATAACTATCTCAAATATGAAAATTAATAAATAATCTTTGGTACATCAAAACTAAATTAATTTAGATTTAAAATGCTTTTTATCTCGTTTTAATATCATCGTTAGTTTTTGAGATATGATTCGATTTTTAAATGTAAATTTTGTTTAATTCAACCAAATAGGCTCGAATTTAAAAAATCAAAACTAAGCCAAATTTGGAAAGTAAGAAATAATCTATGCCACACCAAAATTAGATTAAATTTGTAATAAATTGCTTTTTATCTCATTTTGATATCTTCTTTAGTTCTTGAGATATGATTTTTTTAATTTTCACTTTCAAAATTTAATCTTTAAATTTAGCAAAGAAGAGTCGGATTCAAAAAAACCATAACTAACTCAAATATGAAAATTAATAAACAATCTTTGATTTATCAAAACTAAATTAATTTAGATTTAAAATGCTTTTTATCTCGTTTTAATATCATCGTTAGTTTTTGAGATATGATTCGATTTTTAAATGTAAATTTTGTTTCATTCAACCAAATAGGCTCGAATTCAAAAAATCAAAACTAAGCCAAATTTGGAAAATAAGAAGTAATCTCTGGCACACCAAAATTATATTAAATTTGTAATAAACTGCTTTTTATCTCATTTTGCTATCTTCTTTAGTTTTTGAGATATGATTTTTTAATTTTCACTTTCAAAATGTAATCTTTAAATTTAACAAAGAAGAGTCGGATTCAAAAAATCATAACTAACTCAAATATGAATATTAATAAATAATCTTTGGTTTATCAAAACTAAATTAATTTAGATTTAAAATGCTTTTTATCTCGTTTTGATATCATCGTTAGTTTTTGAGATATGATTCGATTTTTAAATGTAAATTTTGCTTCATTCAACCAAATAGGCTCGAATTCAAAAAATCAAAACTAAGCCAAATTTGGAAAGTAAGAAATAATCTTTAGCACACCAAAACTATATTAAATTTGAAATAAAATGCTTTTTATCTCATTTTGATATCTTCCTTAGTTGTTGAGATATGATTTTTTTAATTTTCACTTTCAAAAATGTAATCTTTAAATTTAACGAAGAAGAGTCGGATTCAAAAAATCGTAACTACCTCAAATATGAAAATTAATAAATAATCTTTGGTATATCAAAACTAAATTAATTTAGATTTAAAATGCTTTTTATCTCGTTTTGATATCATCGTTAGTTTTTGAGATATGATTCAATTTTTAAATGTAAATTTTGTTTAATTCAACCAAATAGGCTCGAATTCAAAAAATCAAAACTAAGCCAAATTTGGAAAGTAAGAAATAATCTTTGGCACACCAAAATTAGATTAAATTTGTAATAAACTGCTTTTTATCTCATTTTGATATCTTCTTTAGTTCTTGAGATATGATTTTTTTAATTTTCACTTTCAAAATGTAATCTTTAAATTTAACAAAGAAGAGTCGGATTCAAAAAATCGTAACTATCTCAAATATGAAAATTATTAAATAATCTTTGGTATATCAAAACTAAATTAATTTAGATTTAAAATGCTTTTTATCTCATTTTGATATCTTCCTTAGTTGTTGAGATATGATTTTTTTAATTTTCACTTTCAAAAATGTAATCTTTAAATTTAACAAAGAAGAGTCGGATTCAAAAAATCGTAACTACCTCAAATATGAAAATTAATAAATAATCTTTGGTATATCAAAACTAAATTAATTTAGATTTAAAATGCTTTTTATCTCGTTTTGATATCATCGTTAGTTTTTGAGATATGATTCAATTTTTAAATGTAAATTTTGTTTAATTCAACCAAATAGGCTCGAATTCAAAAAATCAAAACTAAGCCAAATTTGGAAAGTAAGAAATAATCTTTGGCACACCAAAATTAGATTAAATTTGTAATAAACTGCTTTTTATCTCATTTTGATATCTTCTTTAGTTTTTGAGATATGATTTTTTTAATTTTCACATTCTAAATGTAATCTTTAAATTTAACAAAGAAGAGTCGGATTCAAAAAATCATAACTATCTCAAATATGAAAATTATTAATTAATCTTTGGTATATCAAAACTAAATTAATTTAGATTTAAAATGCTTTTTATCTCGTTTTAATATCACCGTTTGTTTTTGAGATATGATTCGATTTTTGAATGTAAATTTTGTTTCATTCAACCAAATAGGCTCGAATTGAAAAAATCAAAACTAAGCCAAATTTGGAAAGTAAGAAACAATCTTTGGCACACCAAAATTAGATTAAATTTGTAATAAACTGCTTTTTATCTCATTTTGATATCTTCTTTAGTTCTTGAGATATGATTTTTTTAATTTTCACTTTCAAAATGAAATCTTTAAATTTAACAAAGAAGACTCGGATTCAAAAAATCATAACTAACTCAAATATGAAATTTAATAAATAATCTTTGGTGTATCAAAACTAAATTAATTTAGATTTAAAATGCTTTTTATCTCGTTTTAATATCATCCTTAGTTTTTGAGATATGATTCGATTTTGAAATGTAAATTTTGTTTCATTCAACCAAATAGGCTTGGATTCAAAAAATCAAAACTAAGCCAAATTTGGAAAGTAAGAAATAATCTTTGGCACACCAAAATTAGATTAAATTTGTAATAAACTGCTTTTTATCTCATTTTGATATCTTCTTTAGTTCTTGAGATATGATTTTTTTAATTTTCACTTTTAAAAATGTAATCTTTAAATTTAACAAAGAAGAGTCGAATTCAAAAAATCATAACTAACTCAAATATGAAAATTAATAAATAATCTTTGGTATATCAAAACTAAATTAATTTAGATTTAAAATGCTTTTTATCTCGTTTTAATATCATCGTTAGTTTTTGAGATATGATTCGATTTTTAAATGTAAATTTTGCTTCATTCAACCAAATAGGCTCGAATTGAAAAAATCAAAACTAAGCCAAATTTGGAAAGTAAGAAACAATCTTTGGCACACCAAAATTAGATTAAATTTGTAATAAACTGCTTTTTATCTCATTTTGATATCTTCTTTAGTTCTTGAGATATGATTTTTTTAATTTTCACTTTCAAAATGAAATCTTTAAATTTAACAAAGAAGACTCGGATTCAAAAAATCATAACTAACTCAAATATGAAATTTAATAAATAATCTTTGGTGTATCAAAACTAAATTAATTTAGATTTAAAATGCTTTTTATCTCGTTTTAATATCATCCTTAGTTTTTGAGATATGATTTGATTTTGAAATGTAAATTTTGTTTCATTCAACCAAATAGGCTTGGATTCAAAAAATCAAAACTAAGCCAAATTTGGAAAGTAAGAAATAATCTTTGGCACACCAAAATTAGATTAAATTTGTAATAAACTGCTTTTTATCTCATTTTGATATCTTCTTTAGTTCTTGAGATATGATTTTTTTAATTTTCACTTTTAAAAATGTAATCTTTAAATTTAACAAAGAAGAGTCGAATTCAAAAAATCATAACTAACTCAAATATGAAAATTAATAAATAATCTTTGGTATATCAAAACTAAATTAATTTAGATTTAAAATGCTTTTTATCTCGTTTTAATATCATCGTTAGTTTTTGAGATATGATTCGATTTTTAAATGTAAATTTTGCTTCATTCAACCAAATAGGCTCGAATTCAAAAAATCAAAACTAAGCCAAATTTGGAAAGTAAGAAATAATCTTTGGCACACGAAAACTAGATTAAATTTGTAATAAACTGCTTTTTACCTCATTTTGATATCTTCTTTAGTTCTTGAGATATGATTTTTTTAATTTTCACATTCTAAATGTAATCTTTAAATTTAACAAAGAAAAGTCGGATTCAAAAAATCATAACTAACTTAAATATGAAAATTAATAAATAATCTTTGATTTATCAAAACTAAATTAATTTAGATTTAAAATGCTTTTTATCTCGTTTTAATATCATCGTTAGTTTTTGAGATATGATTCGATTTTTAAATGTTAATTTTGTTTCATTCAACCAAATAGACTCGAATTCAAAAAATCAAAACTAAGCCAAATTTGGAAAGTAAGAAATAATCTTTGGCACATCAAAATTAGATTAAATTTGTAATAAACTGCTTGTTATCTCATTTTGATATCTTCTTTAGTTTTTGAGATATGATTCTTTAATTTTCACTTTCAAAATGTAATCTTTAAATTTAACAAAGAAGAGTCGGATTCAAAAAATCATAACTAACTCAAATATGAAAATTAATAAATAATCTTTGATTTATCAAAACTAAATTAATTTAGATTTAAAATGCTTTTTATCTCGTTTTAATATCATCGTTAGTTTTTGAGATATGATTCGATTTTTAAATGTTAATTTTGTTTCATTCAACCAAATAGACTCGAATTCAAAAAATCAAAACTAAGCCAAATTTGGAAAGTAAGAAATAATCTTTGGCACACCAAAATTAGATTAAATTTGTAATAAACTGCTTTTTATCTCATTTTGATATCTTCTTTATTTCTTGAGATATGATTTTTTAATTTTCACTTTCAAAAATGTAATCTTTAAATTTAACACAGAAGAGTCGGATTCAAAAAATCATAACTAACTCAAATATGAAAATTAATAAATAATCTTTGGTACATCAAAACTAAATTAATTTAGATTTAAAATGCTTTTTATCTCGTTTTAATAGCATCGTTAGTTTTTAAGATATGATTCGATTTTTAAATGTAAATTTTGTTTCATTCAACCAAATAGGCTCGAATTCAAAAAATCAAAACTGAACCAAATTTGGAAAGTAAGAAATAATCTATGGCACACCAAAATTAGATTAAATTTGTAATAAGTTGCTTTTTATCTCATTTTGATATCTTCTTTAGTTCTTGAGATATGATTTTTTTTTAATTTTCACATTCTAAATGTAATCTTTAAATTTAACAAAGAAGAATCGGATTCAAAAAATCATAGCTAACTCAAATATGAAAATTAATAAATAATCTTTGGTATATCAAAACTAAAATAATTTAGATTTAAAATGCTTTTTATCTCGTTTTGATATCAATGTTAGTTTTTGAGATATGATTCGATTTTAAATGTAAATTTTGTTTCATTCAACCAAATAGGCTCGAATTCAAAACATCAAAACTAAGCCAAATCTGGAAAGTAAGAAATAATCTATGCCACACCTAAATTAGATTAAATTTGTAACAAAATGCTTTTTATCTCATTTTGATATCTTCTTTAGTTTTTAAGATATGATTTTTTTAATTTTCATTTTCAAAATTTAATCTTTAAATTTAGCAAAGAAGAATCGGATTCAAAAAATCATAACTAACTCAAATATGAAAATTAATAAATAATCTTTGGTGTATCAAAACTAAATTAATTTAGATTTAAAATGCTTTTTATCTCGTTTTGATATCATCGTTAGTTTTTGAGATATGATTCAATTTTTAAACGTAATTTTTTGTTGAATTCAACCAAATAGACTCGGATTCATAAAATCAAAACTAAGCCAAATTTTGAAAGTGGGAGATAATCTTTGGTATACTGAAATTAGATTAAATTTGCAATAGAATGCTTTTTATCTCATTTTGATATCTCCCTTAGTGCTTGAGATATGATTTTTTCAATTTTCACTTTCAAAATGTATTCTTTATATTTAACAAAGCAGAATCGGATTCGAAAAATCATAACTACTCCAAATATGAAAATTAAGAACTAGTCTTTGGTGTATCAAAACTAAATTAATTTAAATTTAAAATGCTTTTTATCTCGTTTTGATATTATCCTTAGTTTTTGAGATATGATTCAATTTTTGAATGTAAACTTTGTTGAATTCAACCAAATAGACTCGTATTCAAAAAATCAAAATTAAGCCAAATTTGGAAATTAAGAAATTATCTTTGACACACCAAAATTAGATTAAATTTGTAACAAAATGCTTTTTATCTCATTTTGTTATCTTCTTTAGTTTTTGAGATATGATTTTTTAATTTTCACTTTCAAAAATGTAATCTTTAAATTTAACAAAGATGAGTCGGATTCAAAAAATCATATCTAACTCAAATATGAAAATTAATAAATAATCTTTGGTATATCAAAACTAAATTAATTTGGATTTAAAATGCTTTTTATCTCGTTTTAATATCATCGTTAGTTTTTGAGATATGATTCGATTTTTAAATGTAAATTTTGTTTATTCAACCAAATAGACTCGGATTCAAGAAATCAAAACTATGCCAAATTTGGAAAGTAAGAAATAATCTTTGGCACACCAAAATTAGATTAAATTTGTAATAAACTGCATTTTATCTCATTTTGATATCTTCTTTAGTTCTTGAGATATGATTTTTTTTAATTTTCACATTCCAAATGTAATCTTAAACTTAACAAAGAAGAGTCGGATTCAAAAAATCATAACTAACTCAAATATGAAAATTAATAAATAATCTTTGGTATATCAAAACTAAATTAATTTGGATTTAAAATGCTTTTTATTTCGTTTTAATATCATCGTTAGTTTTTGCGATATGATTCGATTTTAAATGTAAATTTTGCTTCATTCAACCAAATAGGCTCGAATTCAAAAAATCAAAAGTAAGCCAAATTTGGAAAGTAAGAAATAATCTTTGGCACACCAAAATTAGATTAAATTTGTAATAAACTGCTTTTTATCTCATTTTGATATCTTCTGTAGTTTTTGAGATATGATTTTTTTAATTTTCACTTTTAAAATGTAATCTTTAAATTTAACAAAGAAGAGTCGGATTCAAAAAATCAAAACTAAGCCAAATTTGGAAAGTAAGAAATAATCTTTGGCACACCAAAATTAGATTAAATTTGTAATAAGCTGCTTTTTATCTCATTTTGATATCTTCTTTAGTTCTTGAGATATGATTTTTTAAATTTTCACTTTCAAAATGTAATCTTTAAATTTAACAAAGAAGAGTCGGATTCAAAAAATCATAACTAACTCAAATATGAAAATTAATAAATAATCTTTGGTATATCAAAACCAAATTAATTTAGATTTAAAATGCTTTTTATCTCGTTTTGATATCAATGTTAGTTTTTGAGATATGATTCGATTTTTAAATGTAAATTTTGTTTCATTCAACCAAATAGGCTCGAATTCAAAAAATCAAAACTAAGCCAAATTTGGAAAGTAAGAAATAATCTTTGACATACCAAAATTAAATTAAATT
Source organism: Onthophagus sagittarius (assembly GCA_036711965.1). Lineage (NCBI taxonomy): Eukaryota > Metazoa > Arthropoda > Insecta > Coleoptera > Scarabaeidae > Onthophagus > Onthophagus sagittarius. Next base: position 13,537,669 of record JASERS010000010.1, on the reverse strand, counting down.
TGCAATAAAAAGCTTTTTATCTCATTTTAATATCTCATTCAGATTTTGAGAATATTTAAGGAAATAGGAATATTACATTACTTAATTTTTATAATGGACAAAATAAAACACAAAAATCGGTACAAATACATTTTTTTATTATTGTAATAATATATTTCACTAGATATATAATCCTATTTTTATATATATAATATAATGTATATTTACGGTGTACGATAATAAAATAAATAATCGGTATTAATATATAAGTTATATAGCAACATTCATATATCATTATCATTATTAGTTTATGTTATCCTTTAAAAATCAGTTACTCACGTCGCTCATTGTGGAAAGATAGAGTATTATTAAATAGTACCAAGTAGCTTTAAGAGAATATAACGTACGGTTTCTATTTTTTCATTATTCATTTATTTTTTTTTATTATTTTATTAATAAATTTATCTTTAATTGTTCAAGTTGTTTAAATTTTTAAGTTTTGTCGTATTTATAGCGAGAATTGATTAAACAAATTAACTTAAAACTAAATTAAAGAATCATCGGAAATTAGAACTTCGAGTTTTTCACGTTAACAAGTCATTAAAAATAATTAAAAATAAAAATAAACATATTTTTAAATGCTAATTAATTTAATTTATTATGAAATTTTAATTAATTAATGTTACGATGACAATGATTTTCATTGAATCAAATTTAATCAAAACGATTCGAATTATCGATGAAGAGAATGAGGTAGTTAATGATTATGATTGATTTTTAACGATTTCTTTTAGCATTTAAAAATATATTTATTGTTGTTAACATGGAAAAACACCAAATATCCGTTATTACACATATTATTGACACACATGCATTATTATTACATCGTGATCTCTCTCTTGAATAAATAGGAATTTTTATCCGATTTTTTTTCGAAACATCGAAATTTCTTTGGAATTAGAATACAAAATACTGATTTATTTGATGATTAACACGCACACCATTATCTTTTTTTCTTTTTTAATCGAGAACACGTCTTTGGTTGCACTCATAAAGTAGAGATATATATTACATATATAAATATACGTGTGTGTTAGTTATTACATTATATATCGATCGATAAACACATGAATATGCAAAAATAGACGAATCTTATTATTTTTTTTCTTTCACTTAATTTTTTTTATTTATTTTTTAGAGTATACAGATCTTTTTCTCATCTCAATCGTCGTTTACACCGAATAATCTATTAATATTAATTAATATAAGGAGGGTAAAGAAACGGGATCTAATCGAGATTTTTTTTGATTAAGTATAATAAAAAAATCTGATTAGATTTTAACTTAAATGAATTTATTTAATTAGGGAATTAAAAAATAATTTTTTTGGTTAAATTTTAGGTCTTTTTGCGTTCTTTTTCGCCTTAGGATTATCTTGACGCAATTATTCTCTTTTTGTTTTGTTAATTTATTGATTTAACGTCCTTAAAACTTACGAATTTATACGAAAATATATTAATTATTTATCGAGCTTCTAAAATGTATTTAAAATTTTTTTTCTCATCGATTAATTTAATTATTTTTTTTTTTTGGTGTGCAAAATGGTGCGCTTTATTTTTGGATTAAATTTTTTTATTACAAACAAAGTAAATAAAACGATTTTTTTAGGTAACGTTCTTCAATCTTTTTTGTTTTATTTTTATTTGTTTATTTAATTTTTTTTATGTTTGGCACCAGGGTTAATTTTACCTTTATTATTTTTTTACTTAACAATAAGATGAAAACTTTTTAGAATGTTTGTGTAAAAACTCGATGTTGATAATGTTCCCCCAATACACAGATTTTTAAATAATTTATGTGCTGTTTCTCGATGAACATTGTGCTTTTCATTTTTAAATTAATTATAATGGAAAATTGCAAATTAATTATTCTTTTTTGTTTTTATTTCGGCTAGATTTTTCACATTTTTATTACTCCTTTTATTTAAAAATACGGCATAAAACTTAACATTATTTAATAGTAATCAAGAATTAATGACCACCCTGTACTTGATCTCTTATTTGGATTCCTTTCTTTAACACTTTTTCTTTTTTTTCCCTCTAAATCCTTTAATCATCTCGTTTATAAAGGCTTAAGATGTTACCAAATCTTCAACAAAAACATTTAAATAAATCACATCGATGATGGCTCACTTTTTGTAATGATGAAACAATCCTCAATCACAGCGTCCATTATCTGCAAATGATGATTATATTTTCCAGAAATGACGTTGAATAACGAAAAAGAGATGAAGAACGAGTCAGTTAATTCAATAAACTCATTACCAATGCTATCTATGCTTAAGTTCTCTAAGAAATGTGTCAATTTTCCTTATTTTCTTCAACAATTGGTATTAGACATGATATTTCTCTTCTGGGCACATTAATTTCTTCTGCATCTTCTTAAATAAGGTCTAAAACAATAATATGTTGCTTCTGAACATCAAACAAAGATTTTGCCAAAGATATTTGACTCCTCTACATGATTTTTCTTGTCTCGTAATAGTCATGGTTTTAATTCTGCACTTAATATTTTACTTTTTCTGCATACATTAGATTTTTTCAACGAAATCATTCTTTTGCTCGAGATATTTCTTCTGCATTTGCTTAAATATAATCTACAACAACAATATTTTGCTCCTGAACACGAAACGAAAATTCTGCCAATGATATTTAGCTCCAATGCATGATTTTCTCTTCTCGTTAACAGCCATGTTCTTACTCTTCATTTAATATTTGACGTTTTCTTCATAAATTTATTTTTGGCAATGACACTTTTCTTCTGCCCACGATATTTTCTTCCTCATCTCCTCAAAGATTATCTCCACCACCAACACCTTCCATTTGAACATGATATGTTCATCAACAAAATATTTTGCCATAATAAAGATTATTTTGTATTCTGTTGAGATAATCGATAATGATTCAATTTTCATCCATATTCTCGTAATCATCTTATTTAGAAAGGCTTAACCACCTTGCCAAATTCACGGAAAAAGCATCGAAATAAGAAGAAACAAGCTTCAACCCAACCTAACAAGCTACATGAGATGTGCTTCGAAATTCATGTTGCTAATATATCTCTGGATTTGGTGATATTTGAAAATGATGTGGAATGACGCTGTAGATAGAAAAAATGTGTTGCATTTTGACTGCATTGTGGATAACTTTTTTGACAAATTCACCACATATTTTGTTCAAAACTTGCATTTGGACATCACATCTTTCTTCTGCACTTTTTATTTTTTCTTCATCTTCTCAAATGTTGCCTAAAGAATAATATTTTGCTTCTTAACATGATACTAAATTTCTGCCAATAATATTTAGCTCCTATGCTTGATTTTTCCTTCATTAATTTGATTTTGGCAATGACATTTTTCAGCACTTACCTTCTGAACATGATATCAGTGGTATGAATAAGATTCTGTTGACTCAGGAAAAAACAACTAATAAAGCATCAATGGTAGCTCGCTTTTTGAAGTTAAGAAATAATTCTCAACCCAACCTAACTGAGATTTAGGAATTCATGTTGCCAATACATCTCTGGACTTGGTGATATCTAAAGATGATGTGGAATGATGTTGTATATGAAAAAAAAATGATGAAGAATGGGATGATACTTAAGGACTCTTCTGAACAAAAGTGTTGAGCTCCTCTGCTTCTATACTTCTTTTACAAATCACCATGGTGTTGTTTTTTCTATGCTTAAGTACTCTAAGAAATGATATTTGTCTTCTGCACACATTAATTTCTTCTGCATCTTCTTAAATATGATCTAAAACAATAATATTTTGCTTCTGAACATCAAACAAAGATTTTACCAAAGATATTTAGTTCCTGTACATGATTTTTTTCTTCTCTTAATAGTCATGGTTTTAAATCTGCACTTAATCTTTGACTTTTCCTGCGTAAATTTGATTTTTTCAATGAAATTATTTTTCTGCTCGAGATATTTCTTCTGCATTTGCTTCAATGGTTGCTCGCTTTTTGAAGTTAAGAAATAATTCTCAACCCAACCTAGCTGTGATTTAGGAATTCATGTTGCCAATACATCTCTGGACTTGGCGATATCTAAAGATGATGTGGAATGATGTTGTATATGAAAAAAAATTGATGAAGAATAGGATGATACTTAGGGACTCTTCTGAACAAAGATGTTGAGCTCCTATGCTTCTATACTTCTTTTACAAATCACCATGGTGTTGTTTTTGCTTGCGATATATATTGCTTATGACATTTCGCTTCTGTACTTGAACCATTTTTCTGGAAATGTTCAATTACGTTTCTGACGTAAATAGTTAGCTCATATCCATGATATTTTCTTCATAAATTAATTTTTGGCAATGTTATTTATCTTCTGACGGGCAATATTCTTCATTCTGTTGATGAAATTTAGCTTCAAATCCACTAATTTGTTCCTGTCCATAATGATTTACCTCTCCACAGGATACTTTCTTCCCATGCATCAATAATATTGTTTCTGCCAGCAGTATTTTGCAAATTGAGCATGATATTTTGTTTATGCCTTTCATATCTCAGTTATTTGCTTATGCACAAGATATTTTCTTTCTGCCCATGATATTTTAGAACGTTTGTTAAATCAAATAACTATTATATTATTTAAATTCTTAATACTTTCTTCTGCAGCAACTTTCTTGTAACATTTTTTCCACCTTTAATGCATCGTCATGGTATTGTCTTTACTTGTGATATTTGGATATCTCGCCCCTGATTGCTACTGCCACGACATTCTTTTCTCAATTTCATGATATTTCGCTTCTATACTTGAAGTATTCTTCTAGAAATGACTAATTATGTTTCTGCCAAAGATGTTTATGTCCTTTGCATGATTTTTTCTACTGCCAGTAGCCATGGTTTTGCTTTTGCATCTGATATTTTACGTTTTCTTCATTGATTTATTTCTGGCAAAGCTATTTTTCTTCTGTTAATGGCATTTTCTTCCGTATCTTCTCGAATATTATCCATCAGCACAACGTCATATTCTTAAACAACTTCAAATCCAATATTTTGATTATGTCCATAATACTCTACTTCTCCACGTAATGTTTTCTTCTCCACGCATCAATAATATTGTTTTCTTCAGAAATATTTTGCAGGTTAAGGTAATCATATCGAATTTATTACTTCTACAACTTATTTTCTTTTTGCCAATGATATTTCATTTCTATTCTTGATGAATTGATTTTGCACATAACTCGTCTTTCAGAAATAACCATGGTGTTGCCTTTGCTTGTGATATTTTGATAGTTTACCCCACCATTTGCTTCTGCCACGACACTTTCTCCTCAATTTCATCAAATTTCGCTTCTGTACTTGAAATGTTCTTTTGAAGATGAGATACTAAGTTTCTGCCAAGGATATTTAACTCCCATCCATGATTTTTTCTTCTACCAGCAACCACAGTTTTAGTTCTAAACCTGATATTTTCCTTTTTCTTCATAAATCTGTTTTTGGCAATGCTACCATTGATAGTTCATCTCCGTTCTTAATGCATTGATTCTGCACATAATTCTTCTTTCACAAATGACCATGGTGTTGCCTTTGCTGGTAATATTTTGATATTTCACTCCATGATTTGCTTCTGCCACGACATTTTCTCTTCAATTTCATGAAATTTTGCTTTTATACTTGATGTATTCTTCTAGAAATGATCAATTTAATTTCTGCCAAAGATGCTTATTTCCTTTGCATGATTTTTTCTTCTGCCAATAGCCACGGTTTTACTTCTGCACCTGATATTTTATTTTATCTTCGGAGATTTGTTTCTGGCTATGCTATTTTTCTTCTGCCCATGACATTTTCTTCCGTATCTTCTCGAATATTATCCATTTACCTTCTGAGTATAACGTTATGTTCTTATATAGCTTCAAATCCAATATTTTGCTTGAATCCATAATACTTTACTTCTCCATGTGATGTTTTCTTCTTCACGCATAAATAATATTACTTTTACCAGCAATATTTTGCAGATTAAGCATGATATAAGCTCCTTATATTTAATTTATTTGCTTCTACACAATATTTTTTCATCTACCAGTGATAGTTCATCTCCGTTCTTAATGCATTGATTCTGCACATAATTCTTCTTTCACAAATGACCATGGTGTTGCCTTTGCTTGTAATATTTTGATATTTCACTCCATGATTTGCTTCTACCACGACATTTTCTCCTCAATTTCATGAAATTTTGCTTTTATACTTGATGTTCTTCTAGAAATGATCAATTTAGTTTCTGCCAAAGATGCTTATTTCCTTTGTATGACTTTCTCTTCTGCCAATAGCCACGGTTTTACTTCTGCACCTGATATTTTGTTTTATCTTCAGAGATTTGTTTCTGGCTATGCTATTTTTCTTCTGCCCATGACCTTCTGAGTATAACGTTATGTTCTTAAACAGCTTCAAATCCAATATTTTGCTTGTATCCATAATACTTTATTTCTGTATGATGTGATGTTTTCTTCACGCATAAATAATATTACTTTTACCAGCAATATTTTGCAGATTAAGCATGATATAAGCTCCTTATATTCAATTTATTTGCTTCTACATAATATTATTTCATCTACCTGTGATATTTTATTTCTATTCTTGATACAATGATTCTGCACATAATCCTTCTTTCACAAATCACCATGATGTTGCCTTTGCTTGTGATATTTTGATATTTCACCCCACGATTTTCTTCTGCCACGACAGTTTCTCCTCAATTTCATGATATTTCGCTTTTATACATGAAGTATTCTTCTAGAAATGTCCAATTAAGTATTTGCCAAAGTTGTTTAACTCATTTCCATGATTTTCTCTTCTGCCAATAGCCATGGCTTTGCTTCTACATCAGATATTTTACTTTTTCTTCAGAAATTTTTTTCTAGAATCGCTATTTTTCTTATGTACATGACATTTTCTTGCACATCTTCTGAAATATTATCCACTTACATTCTGAGCATAACGTTATGTTTTAAGGCAGCTCCAAATCCATTATTTTGTTGTATCCGTAATACTTTGCTTCTCCACGTGATGTTTTCTTCTCCACGCATCAGTAATATTATTTCCTTCAGAAATATTTTGCAGGTTAGGGTCCTCATATCTAACGATATCTCATTTTCAGACTGAGCTTATGATATTTTGCTATTTCACCCCATGATTTGCTTCTGCCACGACAGTTTCTCCTCAATTTCATGATATTTCGCTTTTATACATGAAGTATTCTTCTAGAAATAACCAATTAAGTATTTGCCAAAGTTGTTTAACTCCTTTCCATGATTTTCTCTTCTGCCAATAGCCATGGCTTTGCTTCTGCATCAAATATTTTACTTTTTCTTCAGAAATTTTTTTCTAGAATCGCTATTTTTCTTATGTACATGACATTTCCTTGCACATCTTCTGAAATATTATCCACTTACCTACTGAGCATAACGTTATGTTCTTAGGCAGCTCCAAATCCATTATTTTGTTGTATCCGTAATACTTTGCTTCTCCACGTGATGTTTTCTTCTCCACGCATCAATAATATTATTTCACCCCATGATTTGCTTCTGCCACGACATTTTCTTCTCAATTTCATAAAATTTCACCTCTATACTTAAAGTATTCTTCTGGAAATGACCAATTAAGTTTCTGCCAAAGATATTTAGCTCCTATCCATGATTTTTTCTTCTGCCAATAGCCATAATTTTAGTTCTAAACCTGATATTTTACTTTTTCTTCATAAATTTGTTTTTGGCAATGCTATTTTTCTTCATTTTCTTCGGCATCTTCTCAAATATTAACCACTTACTTTCTTAGCATAACGTTATGTTCTTAAACAGCCACAAATCACACATTTTCTTCAAATCATAATATTCGACGTGCTGTTTTCTTCTCTTTTTCATCTTATTTCTCTGAAAATGTGTTATCTGTTTTAAATTTTTCTCTGAAAATGATCATCACATCGCTTCTGCACCCAAATTAACCAAAATACTAAACCAAAATTTGATGATATTTAATGATACATTTTTTGCCATATTTTTAAACAAAAGGAATAATTTTTGTTAACACCTTAATCTTAATCATCTTAATCTTAATTGGTTTTATTAAGATATTTTTGGTATACGTATATTAATTTATTATAAAACTTGATGAAAACCGTAGCTAAATATTCATTTTTCTTAATCTCGTCGCTTTCGTTTCGGTTTTAATTTAACTTTTTTCGCTTTATTAATTTTCTCATCTCACTTTCTACATTTCATTTCTGTACTTTTTTTTTGTTAATTTTAAAAATCGTGGTAACTGCAAAAATATTAATTTCTTTGTCCTCTCATTTTCCACCATCAGAACGAAATTCTACGATTTTTTTAAAAATAATCTTTATGGCTGCTGGTACAATTATTTTTAATTTAAGAAAAAATTGAAATTAATTTTTTTTTTGTTAATTTAAAAAATGTTTAGGAATGGAATAAATAGTTATATAATATATATATACTTTATTTTTTTTTTTTACTCTTTCGGTCATTAAATTTTTTCTTCTTTTCAATATTATTCTTCATTTATTTTATTTTATTTTATTTTTTTTTTCTTTTTTTACCGAAATAACATTTATTTATGTTCATCAGTCTTTCAAATCACAGTAAAGCTTTGATATGATGATATTATTGTGCTCAGTTTCTTTGGTTTCTTCGTTCTCGACTTTTTTCTCTGTCCACGATTTCGTTCACTGCCTATTTTCTTTTCTTCTTCTTTTTTTTTGGTTCGTTCGAAATCATAAAAATTAAATTAATACATTCTTTGGGATTTTATTAATTTTATTTTTCGGTTATCTGTGGCAGTCTAGTGCTATATTTGGAATGTTACATCTTCTCTTTTTGGGATGGTCTCTAAACTAAATTAACATTAAATAAAGTAATCACCAAAAATTTAAACACAACGATTTTTCCTAACACCTTAAAGTAACTATCAATACTATACCTTGTATGAACGTTATTATTATTATTAAATTTATAAATAGTTTATTGGTGTTACATTGAGTGGAAGTTAGGTTAAAAAAAATCGTTGTTTCGAACAAATTTTTTAATTAATTTAATTTAATTTAATTTAATTCAATTAATTAATCTTTAAATGATTCAAAAAAATATTAATTATTTTGTGCTTTACGCTTCGATGGTTCGCTTCAGTCTTTTGTCCAACAGCCATAAGATTTTTTTTACCAGAATTCGAAATGATGAGAAAAATTCTTTATTGCACGTTAAATTGTTCTTTACTTCTCACAACAGGAATTTTCGGAATTTTTGTAAATTTTTTGTTAAATACAAAATAAAATTGATTGAAAATAGTACACTTTCTTAAAATGAACTGAAATTTCAAAAATACTCGCTCGCACACATTCAAATATAATTAATATAGAAATACTTTCATTTAACAGCTAAATATTTTTTAGTATATTAATATATTTTTTTATATAATTAATATATTTATATTTTTATATATATATATAATTTTTTCATTATATTATAAATGCTGAGCGTTTTTCTTTGACTTTAGTGCCAGGGTCACTTGGTCACCCCTGCTTTAAAAGTCTTAATGTATCTTCTTTTTTAACATCATCTCTTCTTTAGAAATAAATACAGGGTGAGTCATAAAGTTTTTAAGTGATTATTATCAAGAAATTATGATTCAAATTTGGTACATTCATGTAATTTAATACAAAAAAAACTCAATAAATTTTATGTGAGATAAATTTACGACTCCCTCTGTACATTTCACCACTTCCTTACGATATAATAATACAAAAAAATTTTTTTTATTATTATTTCATTTTATGTACGTATGTGTAAGTGTTTCAATTTAATTTAAAAAGTTTTAAAATGTTAAATTTTAATTTTCTTTCTTTTTTAATAATAATAATTTCATTAAATCTTTTTAGTTAATTAATTAAGAATAATTAATAAATCCTACCTTTTTTACCGTTTAATCGATTCTTTTTATTACCTAAATCGTTATCTACTTCTACTCGAGTATTAAAATGTCGAAAATATATATGTTATACATATATAATTAAGTTTAATTATGTTTTTTTTTTTTTAATCTCTATTAAATCTCTATTATTTCAAATTTTTTTTTCTCTATATTTTTTCGATTTTTTTCTTAGTAATTCTTAAAAATTTCTCTGTAATAAAATTATTTCGTTTGTTTATTGCTTTTGGTTTCGGCTTCTCCGGCGAAGAAGACTTGTCTCTCTCTTAATAATTCTTCTTAATAATTTTTTTTAATTTTCTTTTGTTGTATATCTTAGCGCTCACTTTATTCATTTATTATTATTATTAATTTCTTTTTTTTTTGGGATTTTTTCTATGTGTTTTTTAAGCTTCGAAAAATTTGAAAGCGAACGAAGCGGTCCATGCGATTTCTAAAAAAGCTCTCCTTCTAATTGGTTATTTAACAGATAATTTTGGTCGAAAATGCCAGATTTTCTTTTTTTTTCACTTTAATCGTATAATGAGCAGTTGAAACCACTGACCCTAAGCAATTGTCGTTTATTTTTTATATATAATAATAATATATATTTATTTAAAAGTCATACAATAGGATACTACAAAAAGATATATCGATATTAATATAAATATTTTTTTTCCACGTCACATCGTATAAGTTTAGTTTTTTTTTTAGTAGTAAATGGTAGTTTTTTACTTCCAATCGCAATATAAATACAGATTTTTTGTTCTAGAAACATCTATTTACGTTCATTATTTCTCAAATAACCGTTATATGTCAAAAATTATTTTTTATTAATTTTCCTTTTTTATTCACGTCACGTATGTATTTTTTTCAATATCAATATAATAGTTTATACGAAATATATAGTTATATATTTATATATATATATAGATATTGTTATTACTTAAAATATTATGTAGTTAGGCCTGTATATTAAATTTTCAAATTTTTTCTTTTTTTTTGTTAAAAATATGCTATAATATACAGTGGGATTTTTGCTTGCTTGATTTATTTTTTTTAATTCAATTTTTTTTTGTCTTTTTTCGCTATGATTTTGTTTTAAATTTATTATTATTATTTTTTTTTATTTTTACTTCTTATACTTTACGTTACGTGTTTGCAGTCAATTCACGTTAGTGTATACGATGATTTTCAACCGAAAAATTCCAAATTAAAAAATAAAATCGCGCCTATCATTACTAAAAATCTTTCCTTAAAAATCTTTAATAATTTATAATATTTAAATCGTTTATTGCATCTATTAGAGAGAAAAAAATTAATCGAGATTCAAAAAAACAATTTTTTTTAATCCCGATTTATTTTTTTTAAATACTTTTCCATAATATTATATATATATTAAATATAGACACAAAATGACATCAAAACACATCCATATTAGACTATCTATAGGATAATTCAATTCAATTAATTATAACAACAATAATAATGGTTGATTTTTCTTTAAATTAATGATAAAGACATTTTTAGTAATAATAATAATACTTAATAATTGATTTAAATTCAAAAATTTTTAATGAACCGAAAAAAGGTGTGAAGGATGATGGTTTTTCTTAAATTTTTCTTTTTTTTTTATTTTAGGAGGGAAGACATTTATTTCTTTTTTATAATAACTAATCTCTCCGTTAATATTTAAAAAAAAAACTCCAACACCACACCTTTTTACTCAATTTCCATCATAATCATTTATTTCCTCCATATCTTTTTATTAATCACATAAAACTCTATCCAACAAACACCCATTTATTTTAATTTTAATTTTATTTTTTTCGGTGCTTTCACCTAATAATAAAAATTTCCTCTCTTTACAAACACATTTTTCGTTTCATTGCGTTTCATCAATTTTAATTAATGCGCCCAAGATTAATACATTTTTTGAATATTATACTTTTTTTTATTCACACTCACGTAGTAAAATATTTGTTAATACGCGCTATTAATAAGTTTATTTTTTCTTTAATATATTATTTTCATATTAACATTATTATTTATAATGTATTAAAACGCGGTGGAACTTTGTTGTGCCTCTTTTTATTTAAATGTACACCTTATTCATAAAATCAAGCAAAAATAAAACCTCATTGCATCACTTTTTTTTCTGGTATACTCAAATTACCTCAGAAAGATTTGAAAAATTCTTGCTGTGATGATTATAAGCAAAAATATTTGATCTATAATATTTTGAACAATGTTGGTGTACTCCTAAATTGCTTATAGTGCCCCAAAACTATTCAAAATTGATTATAAGAAATGATATAATGAATTATGGATGAATGAGTTAGCTTAGAGTATAATAGAAAATGATTAATAATTTGAAAAATTCTCGATTTGATGATTATAAGCAAAAATATTTGGCCTATAGTATTCTGAACAACTTTGGTGTGTTCCAAAATTGTCTAAAATTCTTAATTTAGTTATTTCTAGGTGAAAATTTCGCTCTAAAATATTCTGAACAGTTTTGGTGTACTCTTAATGTGCTCCAAAAATTTTCAAAACTGGTTCAAAGAAATAATAAAGTGAGTTATGGATGAATGAGTTAATCTGAGATAGCTTAGAGTACTACAGAATCAATTATAATGCTTCAAAATGCTTAACAATCTTAGATATCAATGGTATGATGAGTATAAGCAAAAAAGTTTGATCTAAACTATTCTGAACAGCTTTAGTATGTTCGAAAATTGTCTTAAATTCTTTATTGAATGATTTTTTGGTGAAAATTTCGCCCTAAAATATTCTGAACAGTTTTGGTGTACTCTTAATGTGCTCCAAAACTCTTCAAAACTGGTTCAAAGAAATAATGAAGTGAATTATGGATGAATGAGTTACTCTGAGATAGCTTAGAGTACTACAGAATCAATTATAATGCTTCAAAATGCTTAATAATCGTAGATATCATTGGTATGATGAGTATAAGCAAAAAAGTTTGATCTAAACTATTCTGAACAGCTTTAGTGTGTTCGAAAATTGTCTTAAATTCTTTATTGAATGGTTTTTTGGTGAAAATTTCGCCCTAAAATATTCTGAACAGTTTTGATGTACTCTTAATGTGCTCCAAAACTCTTCAAAACTGGTTCAAAGAAATAATGAAGTGAATTATGGATGAATGAGTTACTCTGAGATAGCTTATAGTACTACAGAATAAATTATAAAGCTTCAAAATGCTTAACAATCTTAGATATCATTGGTATGATGAGTATAAGCAAAAAAGTTTGATCTAAACTATTCTGAACAGCTTTAGTGTGTTCGAAAATTGTCTTAAATTCTTTATTGAATGATTTTTTGGTGAAAATTTCGCCCTAAAATATTCTGAACAGTTTTGGTGTACTCTTAATGTGCTCCAAAAATTTGAAAACTGGTTCAAAGAAATAATGAAGTGAATTATGAATGAATGAGTTACTCTTGAGTTACTTAGAGTATTACAAAATCAGTTTTAGTGCTTCAAAATATTTAATAATATCAGAAATGCTTGCTATGATGATTATAAGCAAAAAAATGTTGTCTAAAGCATTCTGAACAATGTTGGTGTATTCCAAAATTGTCCAAAATTCCTTATTGAATAATTTTTTAGCGAAAATATTACTTTAAAGTATTCTGGTGGACTCCTAAATTTGTTCCAAAAGTATTCAAAATTAATTAGAAGAAATGATGATGACTTACGATGAATTATGAATGAATGAGTTACTTTTAGGTAACTTAGGGTACCACAGAGTCAGCTTCAGTACTTCAAAATGTTTAATAACCAAAGAAATTCTTGCTATGATGAATATAAGCAAAAAAATGTTGTCTAAAGCATTCTGAACAACTTTAGTGTGTTCCAAAATTATTTAAAATTCTTCAATGATTGATTTCTTGATGAAAACTTTGCTCTAAAATATTCTGAACTGTTTTGATGTACTCCTAAATTGGTTTGGAGTACTTCAAAACTCAAAACTAATGAAAATTGATTAGAAAAAATGATTTAATGAATCATGAATGAATGATTTACTCTGAAGTAGTTTAGAGTACTGCAGAATAAGTTACATTAATACAAAGTACTCTAAAATACCTCAAAGATCTTAGCCATTATGAGTATGAACACAAAAATTGATTCTGAACACTTCAGCTATGTCTCCGTCATGTTCTAAATTCCTCATTGATTGATTTCTTGGTGAAAATTTCACTCTAAAATATTCTGAACTATTTTGGTGTACTTCTAAATTGGTTTGTAGTACTCCAAAACTCAAAACTGATCAAAATTGATTCGAAGAAATGATTTAATGAATCATGGATGAATGAGTTACTCCAAAATAGCTTAGAGTACTACAGAATAAGCCACAATATTACAAAGTACTCTAAAATACCTCAAAGATCTTTGCCATTAAGAGTATGAGCACAAAAATTGATTCTGAACACTTCAGATATGTTTCAGACTTGTTCAAAATTCCTCATTGATTGATTTCTTGGTGAGAACTTTGCTCCAAAATATTCTGAACTATTTTGGTGTACTCTTAAATTGGTTCTTAGTACTTCAAAACTCAAAATTAAACTAAATTTATTAGCAAAAATAATGTAATGAATCATGGATGAATAAGTTACTCTGAAATAGCTTAAAGTACTGCAGAATAAGTTACAAAAATGCAAAGTACTCTGAAATACCTCAAAGATCTTTGCCATTATGAGTATGAGTACAAAAATTGATTCTGAACATTTCTTGTATACCCCAGGCTTGTTCAAAACTTCTAATTGATTGATTTCGTGGTTAAAATTTTGCTCTAAATATTCTGATGTACTCCTAAATAGATTTGTAGTACTCCAAAACTCAAAACTTCATCAAGATTGATTAGAAAAAAAGATTTAGTGAAACATGGTTGAATGAGTTACTCTGAAACAGCTTAGAGTACTATAGAATAAGTGGCAATATTACAAAGTACTCCAAAATTCCTCAAAGATCTTTGCCATTATGAGTATGAGTACAAAAATTGATTCTGAACACTTCAAACACTCCAGACTTGTTCAAAAACCATCAATGAGGAACATTGATGGATTTCTTGGTGAAAATTTTGATCCAGAATATTTTAAAATATTTTGGTGTACTCCTAATTTGGATTGTAGTACTCCAAAACTCAAGACTAACCAAAATTGATTAGAAAAAATGATTTAATGAGTCATAGATGAATGAGTTATTCTGAAATAGCTTAGAGTACTACTGAATAAGTCACGGCAATACAAAGTACTCTAAAACACCTCATATATCTTTGCCATTATGGGTGTTTTGAGTGTGAGTACAAAAATTGATTCTGACCACTTCAGGTATGCTCCATACATACCAAAATTCCTTATTGGATGATTGATTGGTAAAATACTCACTCTGGAAAATTTTGAACTATTTTGGCGTACTCCTAAATTGGTTTAAAGTACTCCAAAACTCAAAATAAATCAAAATTGATTAGAAAAAAAGAGTTAGTGAAACATGGTTGAATGAGTTACTCTGAAACAGCTTAGAGTACTACAGAATAAGTGGCAATATTACAAAGTACTCCAAAATTCCTCAAAGATCTTTGCTATTATGAGTATGAGTACAAAAATTGGTTCTGAACACTTCAAACAGACTCCAGACTTGTTCAAAATTCCTCATTGATGGATTTCTTGGTGGAAATTTTGATCCAGAATATTCTAAAATATTTTGGTGTACTCCTAATTTGGATTGTAGTACTCCAAAACTCAAGACTAACCAAAATTGATTAGAAAAAATGATTTAATGAATCATAGATGAATGAGTAATTCTGAAATAGCTTAGAGTACTACTGAATAAGTCACGGCAATACAAAGTACTCTAAAATACCTCAAATATCTTTGCCATTATGGGTGTTTTGAGTGTGAGTACAAAAATTGATTCTGACCACTTCAGGTATGCTCCATACATACCAAAATTCAAAATTCCTTATTGGATGATTGAATGGTAAAATACTCGCTCTGGAAAATTTTGAACTATTTTGGCGTACTCCTAAATTGGTTTAAAGTACTCCAAAACTCAAAATAAATCAAAATTGATTAGAAAAAAAGATTTAGTGAAACATGGTTGAATGAGTTGCTCTGAAATAGCTTAGAGTACTACAGAATAAGTGGAAATATTACAAAGTACTCCAAAATACCTCAAAGATCTTTGCCATTATGAGTATGAGTACAAAAAATGATTCTGAACACTTCAAACAGACTCCAAACTTGTTCAAAATTCCTCATTGATGGATTTCTTGGTGAAAATTTTGATCCAGAATATTCTAAAATATTTTGGTGTACTCCGAATTTGGACTGTAGTACTCTAAAACCCAAGACTAACCAAAGTTGATGAGAAAAAATGATTTAATGTATCGCAGATGAATGAGTGATTCTGAAATAGCTTAGAGTACTACTGAATAAGTCACGGCAATACAAAGTACTCTAAAGTACCTCAAATATCTTTGCCATTATGGGTGTTTTGAGTGTGAGTACAAAAATTGATTCTGAACACTTCAAACAGACTCCAGACTTGTTCAAAATTCCTCATTGATGGATTTCTTGGTGAAAATTTTGATCCAGAATATTCTAAAATATTTTGGTGTACTCCGAATTTGGACTGTAGTACTCTAAAACCCAAGACTAACCAAAGTTGATGGGAGAAAATGATTTAATGCATCGTAGATGAATGAGTTATTCTGAAATAGCTTCTTCTGACCACTTCAGGTATGCTCCATACATACCAAAATTCAAAATTCCTTATTGGATGATTGATTGGTAAAATACTCACTCTGGAAAATTTTAAACTATCTTGGCGTACTCCTAAATTGATTTAAAGTACTCCAAAACTCAAAATAAATCAAAATTGATTAGAAAAAATGATTTAATGAATCATGGATGAATGAGTTTCTCTGGAATAACTGAAAGTATTACAGAATAAGTCACAATATTACAAAATACTCTAAAATACCCAAAGATCTTTGCCATTATGAGTATGAGTACAAAAATTGATTCTGAACACTTCTGATATGACCCAGACTTGTTCAAAATTCCTCATTTAATAATTTGTTGGTGAAATATTCCCTCTGGCATATTTTGATCTATTTTGGTGTTTTTCAAAACTGTTCGTAGTACTCCAAGATAAGTCAAAATTAAGCAGAGGATATAATTAGATGGGTAATGACTCGGTGAATTATTCCAGAAAGCTTAAACGCCTTGGAATTTCTTGCTTAGATGAGTGTCTGAATTGATAGTGATGAGATGAAGAGTGATGAAGATGAGATGATGGATGATATGACCGAAATAATGATTATTATGATTTATTATGAAAAAGATGAGTTAATATGAGTGATTGCGATTAAGGTACTTGAAAATTAAGTTTTATGATTTAATGAGCGAATTTTTGACAAAAAAATCTTAGCTCTTTAATAAGCATTATTTAGCGTTTTATTAAAATTTAAAGATTCTATTTTTGCTCAATTTTAAGCTAACACAACGCAACACAAAAAAAGCATAAAATCATAAAATAATAATTACTTACCCTTATCAAATTAATAATTAAATAAAGGAAATAATATGTAAAAAAATAAAACAAAATAAAAATATAAACTGATTTTTTTGTTTATTATATAGCAATATTTGGTAGTAAAGTCATATAAAAAAGGATATAATATAAACTAAACTCGCTCATTGTCCTGGTAAAGCCCCGGCAAAATTTTTTTTAACTTCGTTTTCTTTAATTATTTAAAAAATAAAAATAAAACAAAAAATAGAGTAGTCTTTAAGCAGTCCTTTACTCGCTTTTCATTCTTAATAACTAAAACCGGGGACCTCCCAAGACGTAATGGGCTTCAAAAAAATAGTTACTAGAATCTCGAGTGTTTTCGAGTACAAAAAAAAAAAATAAAAATCACACAGAAATCGTGAAATAAAAATAACTGAAAGAAATTATTAGAGAACACTTTTTTTGTAGTAACTATATCAAAAAAAAAATAATAATAATAAAAGGAAATAATAATACAATACAACTGGGTTCATTTCTCAAAAAAACATATAAAATATTAATATAAATATAATATAGAATATAATATAATAATAATCAAAAATACTATTTTCATTAAACTATCTCTTCGAGTAAAAAAAATGTAAATGGTGATAGTCCTCGACGTATTCATTTTTTTAATTTGTTAATTATTTATTTATTTAGTTATTTCGAGGTCCGTTTTTTTTTTTTTGTTTTAAGTTATATTTTTTAATTATTTTTTTTCTCTCTCTTTATAAAAAAAATGCTCGCGAAACCTTGTACTAATCCTTAATAAAAAAAATAGCTCAGTAACGTCAATAATAGAGTCATCATCAGTTAAATATTTTCTCACAAAAATATATATGTAAAAAAATAAAATAATCGTGTTATTTATAATAATATAGCTAGTAAACAACAAATCTATGTACACCGTTACGTATAAAATTAAAAAACAAAGTCGTCCTGGTGAAAAAAAGATAATATTTTAAAAAATAATATTTAAAGAATAATATTTAAAGAATTATATTAATAATTAAAAAATAATAAGGCAACTGGCGCAGACCCTAATCATACAGGCTTTTTAAATAAACACCTTGTATTATTTATTTTTATTTTTTTGGATTATTTTTATTTAATTTTTTTTGTTTCGTCGCTAGTAATAAGTAAATCTATACAAAAAAAAAATAAAAATAAAATACGTAGGACAAAAAATCTGATAGTAATAGTAATAGTATACGAAAAAAAAGTCACTCACAAAATATATCATAATATAGTTATTTATACCTATTTATTTATCCTATAAAATATATAAAAAATGAATAACATCTCTCTCTCTTTCTCTCCCTTCTTTTGTTCGTATCTTAACAAAACGTTTTCATTAAGCACTTAAACTAAAATATAAAAAAAATAATTAAATAAATAAACAAGACTTTTTAGGATCTAATTGTATCAAGAAAAATGAAATAAAATAAAATTAAGGGCTTTTTAAGCTTGAGGGGGGGGGGATGGGGTAGTGACGTCTGCGCCAATTTTTTTTTATTTAAACAAAACCTAAATGGATATTCGCTACGGATTCGTCTCTCTATCTCTCTCATTTTAATTTTTTTATAATTTTAAATAATTTTTTTATAATTTTAAATAATTTTTTTATAATTTTCATTTCACCCTAAATAAATCATTTAAATAATTAGAGGCACAATTTTTGCGGATTTTTTTTTTTTGGGGGGAGATGTTTTGTAGTAGAAAAATATTTAATTTTTTTCTTATTAGCTTATTTATTTTTTTTTTTAATTTTTGAGTTATGGTGATGCATCATCGACTTTATTTTCTCCCAAAAACATAAAAAAAATCGTTTTAATCGTTTAATTGAACCCACACGTGATCAGAAAACTCTTTTTTACCTCTCCCATCATTCCACCTTCATCGAACTTATAAACTATATTATCATTATTATTACTATTTAATTATTTATTACAAGAATAATACACTATATATCGTTATATATCGTACTTAGTACATCACATTTTCAAAGAACAAAGAACAATATTTTATTTATATTAAAAATAGCGCAGTCAGTAACAACAATAAAAAGGATATGTATGCAATTATTATTTATTTAAGATTTTTTTAATCGATCGTGTGTCAATTTTAATTAATTTTTATTTTTTTTGGTTAATCAAGAAAAGAAAAAGTCGATGTGCGCCACCAAAGTGATTTTTTTTTAAGTGGCAGTTCATATCACAGCCAATAAGCCCCCACTTTCATTAATTTGTCGGTTTATTTTTTTATCCGCGCTTTAAACGATTTAAGTTGCTTTTTTAAATTATCAATAATAATATTAATATTACTTACACAGCTGAGGCAATAAGAATATTATATTTTTACGCACAACTCATTTATTTTTTGTTTTGTAACTCGAAGAAAATATCGACACGAAACCGAAACGCAAAAATAATCATTATTAATAAGTTTAAGTCGTCTTGTTCTTAAAAAAATCCTGCACTATAATAATATATTATTTGATAATCATAAATTGTCTTTAATCTTTTTAATATCGACGATTTAATTTTTTTTTTTTAGTTCAAGTACAGGGTGGTTTAAATTCGGTGTCTTAATGAGATATCCCAAAATGTTTAAGTTAGAAAAAAAAAATTTAATTCAATTTTAATCGAAAACCACAAAGAAGAAACCGATTATCTCGGATATTATTATAGATGAAGTATTATAACTAAAACGTTGTAATAAAAAGAAGACGTAAATTATATTTATGGATTCATTTTGTTTTAAAAACAAAAAAAAAGAACAAAACTCGATAAAAGAAAAAAAATTTAACTCAAAATTTATCATTTTTGAGAAATTCCATTAAGACGCCGAATTTGAACCTTTACCTATAAACGTAATTTTTAATAATAATAATAATAATCATAGCGATTTAATAAAAAATATTAAGGAAATTATATATATTCTTGTTCAATAAAAGTAAATCTACTTATTTATTACTATAACACTGGCATTTTGTTATTAATTTATTATCTGAGATGGTACCTCGCAGGGAATTTTTACAATAACACAAAAATATCAAATAATAAAAAAAATATATATATACAGGGCGTCTCTTTCGATTCGAAAAACATAACGATAATAATAATTTAAAAATTAACAAAAATGACTAAGAAGATAAATATTCAATTCATTCTTTTTCGTATTAGACTTATTATTATCATTACTAATACTCACTAGTATTTAAACCCCTAGCGTATAAAAGCTTCGTTGTTCTGTCAATGTGTTAATCCAAGATCCACCCTGTATATCTCATTATGTACACTTAACCTCGACATCTTTGAATTTATCGGTTAATCGTTTTGAATTTAGGAATGCGCCATTGTAATAATCCTCTTCTTATCTCACATTAATTTTTTACTTCATTATTTTTGTTAATATTTCCTCAATAAACTAAAACGTAGGTATCAAAAAGGAGATCCATTGAGTCGTCGAGTTTAAATTTGCTTAATTTTTTTTTTGTTGCTTTCGTTTATTCCATTTATTTTATTTATTTAATTAAAAAAAATTATTTAAGCGTTGGACGAATAAATCCGGACCGCTTTTCTAGCTGGGATCGAGCAAACCGGGCAAGGATTTTCGTGGATTTCGGTTACCCTGCTGGCGCAATCGCTGCAGAAGTAGTGATGTCCGCAAGGTAATAAAGCGTGGGTCACTTTCGCTTCGGTGCAAACCAAACATTTCGATGAGTTTAATAATTGTTCTGATGGAGAAGTACTCGTTGGGGGTGTTTGTCTCGATTGGGTAACGGTCGGATACGTCCAAATACTTGAAAGCGCGTTGTTGGCGTCGTACGTCGGGGATTCCCCGATTCCTTCGTCGCGATCACTCGAACTCCAAATGTTCCCCAAGTCGGCTCTTCCGCCGGAACTTGACGAACTCGAAGAAATCGAACCGGAACTAGAAAAAGCCCCTGAACTCCCTGTCGACGAAGTCATCGGAAATGTATCCAAAGGTCCATCCAAATAATTAAAAAGCGAATTTAAGCCACTTTTATACAGCGATCCCAAGATATCTGAAGTTGTCGTATCCTCAATCCCCCCTAAACCCGGTAATCCATTAATCGATGTTCCGTTTCCCGTTCGCATCGCGATGTGGGCTTCGATTTCCCTTTTGGCGGTTTCAACGCTTTCTGGGAGTCCGGTCACTTCGAAAACGGGCTCTTTATCTCTGCTCGGTGTCACGATGTAAGTGTGGGTTTGATGTTGGATTCGTTTGATGGTGGCACCTTTTGGACCGACCACTAAACCGACTACGCGGTAAGGGACGCGCACTTGAATGGTTACGTGCCCCGGAATGTTGGCCGGAGGACCCGGGGGCGTACTCGTTCCCGATCCCAAACCGGCCAAATTATTCTTTCTAGATGCTCGGATTTGAGAAAAGTGTTCGGCCGCTGACAGAATTTCACGTTTGGCTTTTGCCACGTCTTCTTTACGTCCTGTTACTACAAACACTGGCTCTTCACCTCTTACTGGGGTTTTTATGTACGTATTGGTCTTTGCTCGTAACGCTTTTATCTTACAACCTGAAACAAAGAAATAAATTATTATTATTATTAATCATTTCGCATCAATTAAATTTAAATTATGAAAATATTTTTGGAGATCTTTGGAGTATTTAGAGTAAAAAAGGCACTATTCTTAAGATAACATTGAGTTTGTGTCAATAAACATTAAAAAAGCTATAAAATTGAGATTACTTCATTTTAAACAATACCCAGCGCTGAATTAGATGAACGAATCACGAAACTTTTCATACAAAATCAAAAAAAATCTAGTTCTAGCTTTAGTACTACATTTACTTCAATCCAAGACATAGTGGTGTAAAATCAGTTTTTAAAATACTCTATTTCAATTGAATTGAAATAAAACTACAACCAACACTAGACCCAGAACTAGAATCATTCGGATTTAGCCCTCTTGAGAGATGTACGGCTAAACCCGAATGTTTCTAGTTTTAAATGTAGAGTTAGACCTAATGATATAAAACTAGAACTAACACTAGACCTAGAAGTGGAAAGTTATGGGTTTAGCCGTGCGTCTTCAGACGCACGGCTAGGTCTAGTGCTAGTTCTAGTTTTATTATTGTTGAAAGAAACAGGGATGCCAAATCAGTTTGTAAAGTACACTATTCCAGAAACTATGCATTGTAGAGGCCTTCATCAAAAAAATATCGTCAGATGTACTGTTAAGCCCAACCCAACCCAATTCTTTATATGTAGATCCTCTAGATCTAGAGCTAGACCTAATGATATAAAACTAGAACTAACACTAGACCTAGAAGTGGAATGATTCCAATTATTTTTTTGATTTTAATGTACTATTAAGCTTCTTCTTGAACTTGAACTGCTTCCAGAAGACTTGATACTGGTTCTAGATAACTTGATCAGCTTCCAAAAACTTGGTACCGCTTCTAGAAAACTTGATATAAAAATTTGATAAAACCTGAAGATGACTTGAAATGCATTTAGAAGAGTTGATATTGTACTTAGGAGACTTGATACTGCTTTTAAAAGATTTGAAGTGATTCCATAAGATTTGATATTGCCTCTGGAAGAGCTGAAATATTTCTGGAAGATCTGATACTGCTTCTAGCAGACTTGACATTGTTTCCAAACGAATCGACACTGCCTTGGGATAACTTGGTACTCCATCCAAAAGACTTAATACTGCTTTTAAAAGATTTGAAATGATTTCGTAAGATTTGATATTGCTTAGGAAAGACTTGAAATAGTACTAGAAGACTTGATACTGCTTCTAGAAGACTTGACATTACTTCCACAACATTCGACACTGCCTTCGGAGGACTTGATACTTCTTCTAGAAGAGTTCAAATGTTGAAAGAAACAGGGATACCAAATCAATTTGCAAAGTACATTATTCCAGAAACTATGCATTGTAGAGACCTTCATCAAAAAAATATCGTCAGATGTACTGCTAAGATCAACCCAACCCAATCCTCTATATGTAGATCCTCTAGATCAAGAGCTAGGCCCAATGATATAAAACTAGAACTAACACTAGACCTAGAAGTGGAAAGTTAACTTAAAGTAACTTAAAGTTACCTTAATTGAACTATGCAGGGTTGCTAAATCAGTTTGTAAAGTACACTATTTTAGAAACTATACATTGTAAAAACCATTGCCAAAATGTTTTCAAATGGACGGCTAAACCCAAACCAACCAAAGTTGGACGAATGGAACGTCCCCTTATCATACAATATTCAATGCCAAAGAAGAAAAAAGGTTCGCGCTTCAGAGGGGACAGCAAGATTTGGCGTCCCAGGATTGTAACCCTTAGGTTTAAAATTGCGCTATTCCTCTTCCTCATCTGCTTCTATAGCAATTTGCTAATAAATTGACGATTGGCAAACATTGGGGCAAGTTTAATTTAAAATAATTAAAATATTGTTAATTCAATTTGATAATTTTTGGAGATGTGAATTATGATGTGAATTAAGAACGTTTGAGGTACCAAATTATATGATTCCAAAATGAGAATGAATTGTATCTATCATCAAAGAAGTGTTAGTTCTAGTTTTACTTCATTTGAAATATACAGGGTTGTCAAATCGATTTGAGAATTACTCTTTTTCAGAAACTATTCAATGTAGAGGCCTTCCTTATAAAATATCTTCAGATATATGGCTAAATCCAACCCAACCCAACTCAACCCAGTATATTTGAACCAGAGCCATCCTAAGATATTTTATGGGCTGGGTTGGACAAACAAAACGAGTGTGCTCTTTTCAGTTTGAAGACGCACGGCTAAACCCATACCTTTCCACTTCTAGGTCTAGTATTAGTTCTAGTTTTACTTTATATGAAATATACAGGGTTATCAAATCAGTTTGAGAATTGCTCTATTTCAGAAAATATTCAATGTAGAGGCCTTTGTTATAAAATGTCTTCAGATATATGGCTAAATCCAACCCAACCCAACTCAACCCAGTATATCTGAACCAGAGCCATCCTAAGATATTTTATGGGCTGGGTTGGACAAACAAAACGAGTGCCCTTTTCAGTCTGAAGACGCACGGCTAAACCCATAACTTTAAACTTCTAGGTCTAGTGTTAGTTCTAGTTTTACTTCAATTCGAATATACATGTTCCTAATTAGTTGCCTAATGTTGCCTAATTAGTTTGTAAAGTAGTCTATTTCAGAAATTATTCATCTAAAGGCTTTCATGAAAAAAAATTCTTCAAATGCATGGTTAAACCCAACCCAACCCTATACAGGGTGTAACTTAAGTGATGACTTTAATTTCATGGGTTGATTCTTTGTTATATTTTAAGGTGTCAAAGTTGAGAAAATAAATAGTATTTATATCGTAAGTGTCAAGATTGCTATTAGTTAAATATCTATTATTTTGCAGTTAACTATAAATAACGTTGAATTAGCTGAAATGCATTTCATTTATGATGATGAAGATGGAAATGCTGCAGAAGCTTGTCAACTTTACCAGGAACGATGTCACAATAGATCACTTCCAACAGCAAGAACTTTCATAAGGCTACAATGAAAGCTACAATACTTTCTAGCATGTGCGAAATTGGTAGACCGAGAACAATAATGACACCACAACTAAAAGAAGCAATCTTACAAGAGGTGGAAGCTAATCCGTCAAATAGTACGCGAAAATTATCTACACAGTTGAATATCAGTAATCAAAGCGTTTGGAGGGTTTTGCAAACCACTGTTGCCAAGAGATTTTCCTGCACGGTTAGATTATTGTCGATGGTTTCTCCAAAAAACTACGCAGAATCCCAACTTTACGTCTATGAGTTTACGTCTATCTAGTGAATAGTATTTTCACAAATGAGGCAAATTTTTCTCTTGATGCCATCAGACACTTCAACAATAATCATTTTTGGGACTATGAAAATCCCCATGCCAATGAAGAACGTGGATTTCGGCAGCAGTTTTCGGTCAATGTGGGCCAGAGTTGTTGGTGATCATGTCATCGGACGGCACTTTCTTCCTCCTCACCTGAATGAAGAGACTTACAGACAATTTCTAAATGTCACATTGCCTTGTCTGTTAGATGATATATCACTAGCATCCAGCAATGACATGCGGTTTCATTTCTCATTTCAGTTTTGCTGTTCCCCAACATCTTAATGACACTTTTACTCAGCGATGGATAGACCTCAGCTGTAGCCACCACGATCTAAAAACCTTAATCCGCTGATCTATTATGCAACGCCAGTTGAAGATGAACAAGATTTAAGAAACAGAATTGTAAATTTTTGTAATGTCATACACAACACTCCAGAAATTTTGGAACATATGTACATGCTTGTATGGAAAATCGCGGCTCTATTTTTGAGCATTTGATTTAATTAAAGTTTGATAAATAAAATATTATTATTATTGTACATTCAAATAAAAATGCATATACAAATGCATCTCGGATCTCAACTTTCATCTCGGAAACAAAGCATTTGCGGAGCCTTGCTTATAAGAATTTTTGTGCTTAAAATATAACAAGGAATCACCATTTGAAATTAAAGTCATCACTTAAGTTACACCCTGTATATTTGAGCCAAAGCACTGGATACTTGTATGATGAAAACAACATACATTTCATTACAAAAACAAGCGCCCCTAAAAATTAGCGCTAATATTAAGTCACATCGATTCAATTTCAATTTTGGGTTTTGTCACCAAACATTAAGAACACCATAAATTCAAGATTTCTTCATTTTAAATCTTATAACATATGCTATGATGTTGAAATTATTCAATTTCAATTTTGGATGTATTTTTGATTTTTTGAAATATCACGAAGCATTCTTAAGATAAGATTGATTTTTTTAACAAACATTAAGATAAATTAATAGCTTTTGCCAGGTCTAAGACGATCTTTAAAGGTTTTTCTTCCACAAACAAGGTTCAACTGATTTAACTCAAACTTTCCACTTCATGGTCGTATTTTAGTTCTTTTACTCAATTTTTTGTCTGTTTTAATTAGACCATCACCTTATCAGTGTAAGTTTATCTTTTCATTTACTTTTAACTTTATCTTATTCTTTATTTTCAGCTTCTACGTATTTTTAATAAGGAAAATTTAACCACATTTTTAACGAACTTTTTCAACATTTCTTTTGATAACTTTCATATTAAAAATAAAATAAAATAAATAATTTTTTAAATTTTTTTTTTCATTTACTTCAACATCCAAAATTTTATCTCTTTTATCATCTTTTTCAACTTTATTAGTTCTTAGCTTCTTCTAATGCTAATGAAGGAGTAAATTTCCGAAACCGTTTAAGTATTATTTTTCTTTATCTTTTCCACTTCTAGGTCTAATGTTAGTTCTAAAATCTGTACCAAAAATCAGGGCCCCTCACTTTAATGATTGATATCTTCGAAATCGGTCGACGAAAAAAATTGCGGTGAAGTTTATTGTAAACAGTGAACATTTCTGCATATCATATATTAATTTGGAATTTTTCGGATCTACAGTTTTTCTTTTATCATCAGTTAAGTGAGAAGAGTACCCGAATTTTGAGAGTGCCGATAACTTTGTCTACTTTGTGATTTTTTTTCTCAAAAACTATTCGACAAAAAAAATTCAAATTTGAACTGGTCATAATCCGATGTGCTCTTAATGTGGTGCATACTAAGACGATCTCGACTTAAAGGTTTTTCTTCTACAAGCAGGATTCAACTGATTTAACCCAAACTTTCCACTTCTAGGTCTAGTGTTAGTTCTAAAATCTGTGCAAAAAGTCGAGGACCCTCACTTTAGAGGTCGATATCTTCGAAATCGCGCAACTAAAAAAATTGCAGTAAAGTTTATTGTAAACAGTAAACGTTTTTGTGTATCATATGTTAATTTGAAAATATTCAGATCTGTGGTTTTTCTTTTATCGCGAGTTAAATGAAAAGAATCGGGTACATTTTTGGGTGTTTTGTCTACATTGAGATTTTTTTTCTCAAAAACTATTCGACAAAAAAAGTTCAAATTTGAACTGGTCATTATCCAATGTGCTCTTAATGTGGTGCATGTTTTATTTTATTAATATTTCATGTAGTTTCTCGGAAAATCACGGTCTTGTAAGATGGTGTATTGCTGTTTTCTATTGTCTCTTCTCTTCTTATTTCTTCCAAAAGACAATCTAGTATAAGTAAAAGTACTCGTTCTATGAAGCACTGTTGTTGCTTTCCATGTCAACAGCTTCTTCGTACATGGCGATATCGACAAGATGTTGGTATTCTCTGTATTTGACTTCAGTTTTCTTAGCGTGTCTGACACAATAATGTCAGATTTGTGGAGTAACTAAAACCTTTTTATTGCGACACAAATTGAGAACGTCGTCAATTTTATAGGTTTTGTTGTTCTTTGCCATTTTGTTTTTATCATAGGCCCATATTCGATTGCGTTAAATTAACAGTGTGCAATTGGTAACGAAAGTAATTTTACCTCGTTCCCCCTAATTTCTTGTACCAAAGTATCTAACAGATAACGTCTTTCATACCGATAAAGACGTGATAGTTGTAAAAGTTGTGGTCTGGTCATCAATGAAAACGAAGTATAACCTTCAGGTAGCGACGTATTTCTTTCGTAAAGCCACCTGATTATATCCCTTGTTTCCATACTGTTGTATTTCTGAAATTAGAATCCAACATAATATGGTATGGTTTGAGCTATCTAAAATAACCAATTTTGCAAAAATTGTGGACAATACATGTCTAAACTACTCTTCGTAATGTTGTTGATTCATTATTACCCCTTTTTTCTCACCAATGAAACATTTCTTAGATTTCAGCATTATTTATGTCTTATATACAAAAATTCTTATTGAATTTGTAATAAAATAATTTTATCTAAAATTTTAAATATCGTGCGTAGACGGTAAGACGCCGCGTTCCGTCTGCAGTAGACGCCAACACCATCTTATCAACTCCGCTCGGATTGGCCAGAACCCTCCTTTCCCCGCATTGCTTATTTCTGTTTCTCTTTAATTTATAATTTTATTAAACCGCTCATAAAAAATTAACGACATTATTCAACACATTTTAGTAAAAATCCGCTCAATTTTTGGACGAATTTGGATTGGTTGAATGAAACGAATTAGATAAATATATCTAAAAGGGAGAGAGAGTTAGAGAGTTTTTTTTAGTGTTTGTTAACTGAAAATTATTAAATATCTTAAGAAAGGTTAGAAAAATTAATTAATTTTTGGCGAATCAAAAGGATGTTGAGAAAATTAAAATGAATTTGCGAAAAATACCAACAAAAGTCTTCAATATATAAAGACTATAATCAATCCATTCCATTGACCGGTTTAAATTTAGGTTACTACCGTACCCTCAAAGGACAATGAAGAGGACTCTTTAAAATTCCAAACGATTAACAATGGTGTTATTGTTGTATTCTTTATTAAAAAAAATAAAGATTATTAATTGCAATTTCTTTTATTACTTTTATGGCGTTACGTAATTTAATAAAACAACATTAAAATGTGTTCTTTTATGAAGTATTTTATGAAATATTTTATAAAGTATTTTAAGAACTTACATACACGCACCATAATAATTAACATTTTTCCTTTTTTTATTGCGTATGGTCTGTGAGCACAGAGTTCATTGTATTCACTTCGCCGCTTTTCTTCTTGCCGCTTCGAACGGAAAAGATTCAAAATAAAGTTTAACAAACTCTTTTAATGGTTAAAGTTTCTCTTCTATTTTAACGACGGTTTATTTTAAATCACCTTCGCCGGGTTAATTTTGCGACAATCACCGAGATCCGCCGTTGTTATCGTAATAAAAAGATTGCAATTTTAATGGTATAAAAGCGATTTTGTGAGTTGTCGCTGAAGATGACTCCGAGAGACCGCAGAAGCTGAAGCAGCAGCAACGGCAACAGCAAAAAGGGGGCCGATCTCGCGGTCTCTTTTATTTATTTACACGCCGAAGTAGAAGAAGAAGTGAAGCGGGGAGTGAAGGAAAAAGACGGCTCGGGTGCGATGGCCAAGGATATATAAGAGAACAACCTTGGAGTTCTCAAGAATGGGAGAGATCTCGGTGGTACAGGTAAGGTCGGGATTTATTATAAAGCCGCAAGAAGTAACAACAATAAAAATTAAACTTATCGTGCATTTTTTGTATTTGTAGCCCGTAACTTAGAATAAGTATTTAATTTAACGGTATGTTAAACAAGATTACGATGCATTAACGCATTGCACATAGCCTTTAAACACTTTGAATTTAACGTCTTCATATGGCGGATTCTGTTCCATTATCGAGTCGACCGTTTTATTTATCGCTTTGCGGTTATTTAACGCCTCCGCGGCGCTACTTCGTATTTCTCTTTCAAGATCCGTCGAGTTTAATGGACGGAAGACACGATTTAATGAACTTTTCATTATTATTTCGGAAAGTCTTTACCATTCTTGAGAGTCCTCGAAGTGTGCGAGAACGTTTGGTCGCCCTTCAACCTGCGCGAACAGGTCAGCGGCGTTCACCTTGTGCGAGGGCGCTCAACCAGCGTGCGAATGCACCGAAGAGACTGAGACTGAGACTGCTGCGACGACAACCTTCGACGACGACTTCACCGAAGACAATCGAACTCGTCTGAAAATCCGAAGGTGATCTTCCAAAGATTTTCATTTCATTTCCAAAAAGATTTCTTAATTAACATTAACACGCGATTGTGGTACGAATAAATTTAATAAAAAAATGTTAGAGTGTGCATTTCCCGTTGGAACGGTGACGAAAATGTCAACATGCTTGGAGACTCTCCAAAGAACCTCGCTTGTTGTTCGATCGTCTCTGGTGTTGTCTCGTTCTACCGCGTTATAGAAATCCAGCCATCGACCGGGGTCTAGAAATAACTAGAAGACCAAGCAGCGGGTAAATGCCGCCCGGTCTAATAATAATGGTCCATCGTGGAACGTTTAGAATTGCGCCAACTTCGGATTCGTCCTCGTCTTCTTTGTACGCACTCGATCATTTCACGTCAATTCAATCTCTATTTTCGCCTTTAATTCAACCCCTGGTTAATTTAAATCCAATTTGATTGTCCTACTACTTCATAATGCGACTCACTACCTATTATCGTAAGAGGATTGTTGGCTAACTGGCTGGCAGTTATCGATTTGTTCAAGAATCGCTTCAATTATGTAGGGCATAGAATTTGTAACATCTGGATAAATCCATTATTTATTTCGGATGATGATTGAAAATTTAATCAAATCGAACAAAAATTTATTTCAACTAAATGACAAGGTAGAGGTTTAAAATGTTGTGGAGGGATTAATTTTGAAAAGGAAGAAAAAGATTTCGTCTTTAAAACTATAAAGTATAAAATGTGTTGGTTTGGATTATAAAAAATTAACATAACCCAATTTCTTTTCATTGAGCGGTTACGAAGATATCGAACTATAAAATGTGGGGCCTTGACTTTTTGCACGGACTTTAGTCGAAATGAAAACGATTTGCTTAAAAGAATATCAACACCAATTTTTACTGTTGGAGTCGAAGCCTATTTCAGAGATTGAACCTTAATCTTTTCATATCAAATAATTTCGTAGTCTGTATTTAAATTCGAAAGGGTCATCGATTGGGTTAAATACCAGCGTAAATTTCGATGTACGATGTGAAAAATATTTTGGCATTAATTTGTCTACTTCTTTTCTTTGATTTCTACTTTTGATATCATCTAAGTGGATTACGTTTTGCCTTTGTAACAGGAAATATCTCATATCTCATACTGTCTGAAGACCAATACTCTGATGATGGGGATGATGGAGCCCAGCTAAATAAAACAAACCCATCACCGCTTGGATTTCTACAGAATCTCAACATTCAGTCTTATCTTGGTATTTAACAGAAATTTTATCGATATATAAATTAGTATTTTCAACTACAATATTGATGCAGTTTTCAAACATGTACATCCAGCTTTGAATGGGAGATAATACGGCACGTGCTTCACCGACAACCCCCGGAAGATGAGACACTATGTTTTCGTTGCGAGTTCTAATGCTTTTAGGTAGGACAGTTTTTTCCATTTAGCTCCAATTTTACTATAACAAACCCATTTGTTTAAGAATCGCTTCAATTATGTAGGGCATAGAATTTGTAACATCTGGATAAATCCATTATTTATTTCGGATGATGATTGAAAATTTAATCAAATCGAACAAAAATTAATTTCAACTAAACGACAAGGTAGAGTTTTAAAATGTTGTGGAGGGATTAATTTTGAAAAGGAAGAAAAAGATTTCGTCTTTAAAACTATAAAGTATAAAATGTGTTGATTTGGATTATAAAAAATTAGCATACCCCAATTTCTTTTCATTGAGCGGTTACGAAGATATCGACCTATAAAATGTGGGGCCTTGACTTTTTGGACAGACTTTAGTCGAAACGAACCCGTTTTACTTAAAAGAGTATCAACACAAATTTTTACCTTAATCTTTTTATATCAAATAGTTTCGTAATCTGTATTTCAATTCTAAAAGGTCAGGCTTATCATGAAGTTCTTTTGTAAATCAAAGAATATTTCCAAAATGTCTTGGTTTACTCAGTATATTAAATACATATTCAACATCAAATTTTTTATGTAAATCGTTGCATTAATGTCGTATTGCTGCCTTTGTGATGTAATGTTACTAAAAAATGACTTCATATTATCTTCCTACATGGAATTTCAATGTTGGCACCTACTTTTGAGTCACCTCTATAGCACTTAATTTGTCAGTTTAAATTTATTACCTTTTTGAAAAGGTCTTTTTGAAAAAGTCTCTGATATTTCCTGAAGAATGTTAGCATTTTGTTTCGCTAGTAACAAATTAAATACTGATTTTTTTCGCACTAGTTTTTGTTAAATTATAATCATAATCAAACAAAAGGATTTCTTTGAAATTGGTCTTCATATTTTCATCTGATCAAATGACAATACGCATATTTTCGCATATTTAAATTCTTTATTGCTTATGATATTAATTATATATATAATGATTATTGCTTATGATATATTATGATTATTGCTTATGATGTTAATGCCGTTAATACCTTTAACTCTCCGTCTATCGGAGGGCGCAGTTCCTTAACACTTTCGATCGGAAATACAAAAAAACTATAAAGGACGTCAATGTGTTTTCCAGTCCAAATTACCCATAAATATGTTTTATATGATCCTTGTACTATATAATAGTCTAATACAGGGCCAATTCCATACTCAGCTTTCTATGTTAATTTAATTTAAAGAACATGTTTACAATTTGTGCACATATTCTTCAAATTCCCAAACAATCGTTGCAACACGCTGTTATGTGCTCCATACACAACCAAGATTTACATATTTTGCAAAAATAACAAGCTTTTCGTCTTTTGTAATATTTACAATTTCCTATTTTCCCTGGTTGTGGCTTTGGAAAAACCTCATCTTCAATATCTGAAAACCTCAAAAAGTATGCACACTTTTCGTCAAGTCCTTATCAATGGCTCTTCTTCGCAAATTGTTTTTCACTAACTTCATACTAAGGTTTTTTTGAAACAGTCTCCGAGATTTAGCAAATTCATCATCTGGGGTGTTGCCTTTGTATATAATAAAAGCGTTGATTTCTGCTATGTTGAGGAGGTTATAGAAAATGACCATTGGCCAACGCTTTGCGTTTCTTGTAACATTGTATGATGTGATCATTCGATCAACAACATCTACTCCACTTTTTGTTCTAATATAAAAAGTAATTATTGTTGGCTTCATCGATCTGATTATCTCGATGCATTGATGAAACCACGAGCACATTTTTTCACATTTTTTTTAAGAAGAATATCATATAATCTCAATATAATCTTTTCTATTGGCTCTAATTGTACCAACTACAGCAAGGCGGTGCTTTGTTAGTAATTTTTTCACAATTGGATATTCTGTAAACCAACGATCTATTGTAACATTTCGTCCTGATCCTGATAAATATGAACACATTCTTTCCGTTACTGCAGCGGTAGAGTTGTCAATTTTGCAAGGATCATTGGGTTGAATACCAGCGTAAATTTCGATGTGCAAAGAGAAAAATGTTTTAGCATCATGTAAGCGGATGCTTTTCAATAAGAAGACGAACCTATGTAGCAGGATATATCTCATATACCATACCAAGAGTATTGGTCTGATGACCAATACTCTGCTAGATGTGTCCTTGATCGATTATGGAGCCCAGCTAAATAAAGCAAACCCATCAGCGCTTGGATTTCTACAGAGTCGGTAGATTTACAGTCAGTCTTATCTTGATATATAACAGAAATTTTATCAATAAATAAATTAGTGTTTTCAACTACAGTATCGATGCAGTTTTCAAACATGTACATCCAGCTTTGAATGGGAGATAATGAGACACTATGTTTTCGTTGCAAGTTCTAATGTTTCTAGGTGGGACACCTTTTTTTTTCATTTAGTTCTATCTTTATCCATAATATCTGCAACTTCATTTATGTTTTCCTGCTCGGTAAGCGTCTGTCAGGACAAAATATTATAAAAAAAAATTATACTATGTGGAATTTTGAAAATTACTTTTGCATAGCGAAAACAATTCATAGTCAAACATTTGAAAGGTACTGCAACCATAGAAGTTTTGAGCAAAACGTTTTAAAATTTCATGGACCACACCCAACAGTCGGAGGGTTAAGAATGTGAGGTTCAATTCTAATGTATCGTCCCCAATCGCACATATACGTAGAAGTAAGAGATAATATCTTGGCCAAGACGAATAAATAAACTCATTTTCACATGAAAAACACCACCCATTAATAATCTCCTTAGATGTAATCTCTAGATGCTGTCGAAGTTCATCTAGATTCTCAGGAGGCTTGGATATTTGTCTTAGTTACCAACGCATCATACCTTAGACATATAGATTTTGTCCCAGGCAGGATCAATCTGCTCCAGAAATCTTCTTGTAACCACAGGAATATGGGGTCTTGCATTATCGTGTTGGATAGTGACATTCGGCAATGACTTCATAGTAGGTGCTATCACCATTTCTAGAATATTGTTGATATAACGACGTGCATTTAATGATTCCTCAAATGAATGCAAGTGACCTTCGACCAGCACTTATCGCCCCTCAAACCATAACTCTAAGTGTTAAGGTTGTGTGTTTTCTTTGAAAGTACTCCAAATTGCAAATGACGAGAATCCCCCGGGTCACGATGGGTCATGCGTGAGCACCGTGAGTGGGGATCAACTTTTGTACCACTCACATGAACGTGTGTGATCGTTGGAACAATTTTTGAATATTTTTTTCATAATAATATTAAATTTGCATTAACAAAAAATACAAAAACACAACAGTTTATTTAAAGTTTGTATTTTGCGGATGTATACAAAGTACTATACTATTTAAGTGTTTTTTTATTTTTTATAACGTAAAATAAGGATTTGCATAAAATAAAAAAGCTATAACTATTACTCACAATCAGTATTATATCTCGCAGTTATAAAAACCATCAAAAATATGGGCAACTATACCACAATTTCTAACAAAGAGACCTTGTAAATATCGATCGTGAATTCTATATTACGAATGAGTTTTTAATTGTAAGGATTTTAAGTTTGAGTCCTAAATGTTGAGTGAACTACATGTACACAAATTTGTTTAAATTATAATAATTCGAATGCGACAAGTTAGCCTCACATTTCTTGATTTTTAAATTTTTCATTGTTGTTTTAAAGTTGTTCTACATTGCTTCAAAGCGGTAATAGAAACAATAAAAAATTGTTGGCTAGCCCCCCATTTTTGAAAAAGTCAGATTTACTTTGTTGTTCTAAGGTGATCTCATCATTGTTCCATAAAATCAAAATCATTGAATTCAACATTACGAAGTTAAAACTAAAACTTTCCATTTTCAATTAACTAAAAATATGTACTTATTATAGCTAAAGTAATCTTGAACAGCTATTATTATCACTAATACAACTCTCTAAAGGGCTCTTTACTCTTTGAAAATTGAAGTTTTTACTGGTTTTGAAGTCGAGTACGGGATGTTAGCCCTCATTTTTTTTATTTTTCATGCTCGCTTTAGAGCTGTTCTACATTGTTCCAAAGTGGCAAATAAAAAAAAAACTCGACGAGAAAAAACTGATTATTCGAAAACTGCCCATAAAAGTTGATTTTTGCGTAAACCTTAGCAACTCTAAAAACCAGTAATATAATCAAATTAACAAGTAATCAAACATGATTTTTACATTTGAGCATCTGATCGAGCGTGAATCACGTGAATTGACGTGACCCACTCGTGATTCATGAATGATATTCACGTGAGTGGCGTGCGTGATACGCGTGATTCTAGATCGTGAGCACCCATCTAACATTATCATTCACAAGTACACAAAACCTTGATTCATCATTGAAGACAATGTTATTGAACCCATCCTTGCTGTTCTTGACTCCATGTATATCTGGCTGTTTTGGGGGGTCTTAATGGAAGCCGAAGATAAGGACAATATATATTAAGTCCAAAGGAAGAAATTTTAATCCGCTCAAAGCTTTTGTTCAATCCACAGCAATCAAATATAAATTTGGTAACCATCCGCCTTTTAATACCAATATTATTTATGAGCTATTGCAAACCAGTATTGTCATACAAATACCGGTATTTTGATTTTGGTATTATCTGTTAACTAATTACAAAAAAAAATAAAAGTGTCAGATCATCAGATGCTGGACTGAGAGTGATAAGAGTCAGTTGTAGTTAAATTTATAAACAAAACGTTCACTTTAGCTTAGAGACACGTTCAATTTTGTCAAACCCAACCCAACTCAGTACCAGATTAGTTTCTACTCATTATCAAAATAGAATGTGGGCTACAAATTCTTCCTTTCCTCACTTCTTTCTTTTACAAGATATTTTGGAAGTTGCTTTGTAATTATGCCCCCATATCTTTCATTGTATCTTCGCTCCCTTATTGGCATCTTTCTGTATTATTGTAACTTGCCTGTTTCGATCTCCACATATCAGCTCTTTTCTGCTCTCGGTCTTTGTGTTGAACTCATGACCAAACAGAACCAAACAGGTTCTAGTTCTTGGTCTAGTGTTTGTTTTAATTTTACTTCAAGTCAAATATACAGGTTGCCAAATGAGTTTGAGAAGTACTCTATTTCAGAAAGTATACATTGCAAAGGCTTCAGATGTACTGCTTAACCCAATCCAACCCATTCCTGTATATTTGAATTGAAATAAAACTACAACCAATACTAGACCCAGAACTAGAATCATTCGGATTTAGCCGTCTTGAGAGATGTACGACTAAACCCGAATGTTTCTAGACCTAATGATATAAAACTAGAACTAACACTAGACCTAGAAGTGGAAAGTTATGGGTTTAGCCGTGGGTTTAGCCGTTATGGCATAGCCGTGCGTCTGAAGACGCACGGCTAAACCCATAACTTTCCACTTCTAGGTCTAGTGTTAGTTCTAGTTTTACTATTGTTGAAAGAAACAGGGATGCCAAATCAGTTTGCAAAGTACATTATTCCAGAAACTATGCATTGTAGAGGTCTTCATCAAAAAAATATCTTTAGCTATACTGCTAAGTCCAACCCAACCCAACCCAACCCAATCCTCTATATGTACTTAAATTGAAGCGAAACTAAAACCAACAATAGACCTAGAAATATAAAACTAGAACTAACACTAGACCTAGAAGTGGAAAGTTATGGGTTTAGCCGTGCGTCTTCAGACGCACGGCTAAACCCGAATCTTTCCACTTCTAGGTCTAGTGTTAGTTCTAGTTTTACTATTATTGAAAGAAACAGGGATGCCAAATCAGTTTACAAAGTACATTATTCCAGAAACTATGCATTGTAGAGGTCTTCATCAAAAAAATATCTTCAGATATACTGCTAAGTCCAACGCAACCCAACCCAATCCTCTATATGTACTTAAATTGAAGCGAAACTAAACCAACACTAGACCTAGAAATATAAAACTAGAACTAACACTAGACCTAGAAGAGGAAACTTTTGGTTTTTCTTTTAAGAAAGCAGACAGAACCTAAACATATTGCATCCCCTTATATCCCTATAGGTTGCAATCTTCCTCAATCCTCTATCTTTTCTATCTCTTTCTTGCCTTGCAGTCTTTGTTTTATCCCTTTCACGGTTTCTTCATGTCACTCCTGGTCTTTCAACCACAATGGCATATGTTCTCCTTGTATTGCTCTGTTTGTTGTTCTCCTCTTCCTCTATTTTTGACTTTGTTGCATAAATTTCGATCTTTGTTTTACTATTTCTAAAGATTATATCGAGCATTTTTCTAAATCTGCTGAGTGTCATTTGTCGCAAGTGGTGTATTGCTATTTTCTTTTCGTTAATATTTTCTTGTTTAAGCTTCTTTATTATATCGAAAACCGATCTTTCTGTATTTTGAATTTTTATCTTTATTACTTTTTCTCTACTTTGCTTTTCAATTTCTTTTACTCTTGTTTTCGTTATCTGCTCTATCTCCTCGTACTGATCATTTATTTCCACGAGCACTGGGTACATTTGCTTAAACTTATTCTGTATGCTTCAGTTCATCTTTTCATCATGCTTTTCCACAATTACTACTTTTGTGGGCACCTCATGTATAGATGGTTTCCTTCTTTTATTACCGTCGCTCTGTAGAATTCTTTCTTCCATTCTTTATCTGCCACTACCTTCCACTCATCATAACTGCTCGCTCTCTCTATTCTTTCCATTTCTTTCTCTTCTTCAGATTCTGTTTGTGTACTTTGCGTTTTAGCCTCTATAACTTTTAGTTGTGTTTCTATCCTCTCTTCAGCCATTTTTTCGAGCCAACCTCTCATCTCTTCTCCTTCCATTGTCTCATTTATTCTTTCCATCTTTCTTACTATCTCTTTTATTTTTTTTTTACTATCTCTCTTTTCGTGTTTTGTTCAACATATTTTCGTACGGACTTCACTAACCTAGTCATTTCTTTTACTGTTTCTTTAGCTTTTTTCGCTATTCCACTCATTTCTCTTCTACTTTCTTCACTCTCTTTCGTTCCTTCGGCGTCCCCTCCATTTCTCTTTCTTTTCTTGGCGTCTTTTGTTGGTGTTGTTTCCATTTCTGCGTGTGTGCTTGTACCTCCTGAGTCCACCGACCAGCTTCTCATCCTAGGTGGAGTTTCACTTTCTAGCGTGCCTAGGGTTCCTATCGAGATCCAGCTGCTCATAAAACTCGGCTTTCTCTTTTTCTCTGATGTCTTGTCTGGTTTCTCTCTCATCATTTTCGGTGTTATTAAGTTCTCGTCTTCAAGGTCAATCACCGTTTTATCTGATTCATTTTCACTATCTTCCTCCGGTGACTCTTGTTCTGCCATCTCTTCACAACTTCTCTCCTCTATTTGGCTCTTTGTCGTACCCTTTTCCTTTTGTTTTATTGTGGTCGCTGTGGGTGGTGAGCGACTTATGCGGGTGCTACGCTGAAATACGTATTCCTCAAAACTCTGGCTACCCAACCCAACCCAACCCAACCTAACCCGACCCTGTATCTTTGAACCAGAACCATCTTAAAGCATTCAGCACCAAAGAGCTGGGTTGGTCAAACAACGAATTCGGTGCCCTTCTTATCCAAAATAAAAAAGATTTTAGTTCTAGGTTTAGTGTTTGTTCTAGTTTTACTTCAATTCAAATATATAAAGAATTAGATCTGAGAATTTGAGGTGGAGAGATTTCGGTTTAGTCGTGAGAGGAGTGTTAGACTTTTGTTGGAATTTTCTAATCGTTCTTAAGATATTTAATGATTTTCATTCAACAAACACTAAGAAAACGATTAATTCAATTAGACGTTAATTCAATTTTGAGTCGAATTTTGAAGATTTTGACCAAAAAAGGTGTTCTTTGTTAAAAGTTGTATCACGAACCGTTCTTAAGATAATATTAGTTTTGTGTTAACATCAAAAATCCAATAAATTAGAATTACATCATTCATTTGTAGGTATTAACATATTTTGGAAATAATTGCCACGTTTTGGCATTGAAACGTAAACAGTGTTTGAGAATTACTCTATTTCGGAAACTATGCAATGTAGATGCCTTCGTCATAAAATCGTACGTCTTCAGATATACGACTAAACCCAACCCAACCCCTGTATCTTTGAACCAGAACCATCTTAAAGCATTCAGCCCCAAAGACCTGGGTTGGTCAAATAACGAATTCGGTGCCCTTTTCATCCAAAATTAAAAACAAAGATTCTAGTTCTAGGTTTAGTGTTTGTTCTAGTTTTACTTCAATTCAAATATACAGAGAATTAGATCTGAGAATGAGGTAGAGAGATTTCGGTTTAGTCGTGAGAGGAGTATTAAAGACTTGTTGGAATTTTCTAATCGTTCTTAAGATATTTAATGATTTTCATTCAACAAACACTAAGAAAACGATTAATTCAATTCGACGTTAATTCAATTTTGAATCGAAT
Organism: Onthophagus sagittarius; assembly: GCA_036711965.1. Lineage (NCBI taxonomy): Eukaryota > Metazoa > Arthropoda > Insecta > Coleoptera > Scarabaeidae > Onthophagus > Onthophagus sagittarius. The sequence continues at coordinate 13,497,678 of JASERS010000010.1, read as the reverse complement.
TTTGAAGATTTTGATCAAAAAAGGTGTTCGTTGTTGAAAGTTGTATCACGAACCGTTCTTAAGATAATATTAGTTTTGTGTTAACATCAAAAATCCAATAAATTAGAATTACATAATTCATTTGTAGGTATTAATTTAATTTGTAGGTACGTTTTGGCATTGAAACGTAAACAGTGTTTGAGAATTACTCTATTTCGGAAACTATGCAATGTAGAGGCCTTCGTCATAAAATCGCACGTCTTCAGATATCTTTGAACCAGAACCATCTTAAAGCATTCAGCCCCAAAGAGCTGCGTTGGTCAAACAACGAATTCGGCGCCCTTTTTATTCCCAATATAAAAAAAAGATTCTAGTTCTAGGTTTAGTATTTGTTCTAGTTTTACTTCAATTCAAATATACATAGAATTAGATCAGAGAATTTGAGATGGAGAGATTTCGGTTTAGTCGTGAGAGGAGTGTTAGACTTTTGTTGGAATTTTCTAATTATTCTTAAGATATTTAATGATTTTCATTCAACAATCACCAAAAAAACGATTAATTCAATTCGACGTTGATTCAATTTTGAATCGAATTTTGAAGATTTTGACCAAAAAAGGTGTTCTTTTTTAAAAGTTGCATCACGAACCGTTCTTAAGATAATATTAGTTTTGTGTTAACATCAAAAATCCAATAAATTAGAATTACATAATTCATTTGTAGGTATTAACATATTTTGGAAATAATTGCCACGTTTTGGCATTGAAACGTAAACAGTGTTTATAATATATGATAATACCGTTTCCGGTGGTGACGTTGTATCACGTACGCGGTATCAGAGACAAAGACGACGACGAAATAAGGTGGGATTTAGGAGCTTCTCCGCGGTTAATATTCCCATCGAAACCGTGTCCTTGACTATTATTATTCAGGCGATAACTATGCGAGAACGTTTACCTATTTGTTCCATCGAAATCAACCACTGACCCATTTCCGAGGCGAAATTTACGCGAAACCTATCTGTTTTGGTGCACAAAAATAAATTAAAACGAGAGACGTACAAGTTTGCGCCGGTTCACTATTTTAAAGTATTGAATGCGGAAGAATGTTCTTAATCTATTTGTTTTCGGGGTTTTGAAACGTTCGACGTGCCAACTAAAACATCGCGACAATATTTTAAGTTTGCCTCGTTCCAAATAAACTTGGAAACAAAATGTTTTTGAAAAAACTTTTAAATCAAAGTTATTTTAAATTAAAAGGTATTTATGAATTTAATAAAGAAGAAATTTTTACGAATTATATTAAAAAGGATGTTGATTTTAATTAGAAAGATGAAATTGTTAATTGCAAATATTAATTTGAAATAACAAAATTTTCTTAAATAATAGTTAAATTATAAGAACATTAAAACAAAAAAGTTCTAAACGTTCAAATTAAAATTGATTAAACGATGATTTTTCGAATTACTCAAAATTTATGCAATTAAAATCAAATAAATGTTAATTCTCTCTCCCTATAAATTTAAGCACAATGAATCACCCCAAAATAAAAAAATCATAACAAAACAAACCCTGATGACAAGTTACCCTTCCTCTCTATTTCTAACAACCATCATCAAAACACACTATATTTGTCATGTTCTAAAAGCGGTTGTCGTATAGTTAAAATCGCTTTAGTGACATCCTCCGCGCAGTAGTCATCACAATGGGAGCAACATAACCAACGTTAAGATGAGCGAGAAAAGACGACGAAGGATCTCGAGAACCTATGCTATTTTTAAACGTTAAAGATTATTAGAGTATTCTTGGAACTTTCTTCTACGTTCTAAACGGGGATGGTGTGTTGGACTCGCTCTTTCTGTAAATGCATAAATATTTTGATGCAGTCATAGGGGCAAAAATTAGTTTTAATTGGAGAAAAACATAAAATAATTAATTAATTAAGTAACCAAGGTTGAGTAAATACAACGTATTGATTATGTTTGAGCGTTGTAGGGGAGAGTTTCAATACGATATCATGATTCATTCGGATCGATAACGTGTTGGTCGTTTCGACCAGGAAACGACTCAATTCGTTTTCCGCAAAAACAGTTTAAATAATCATAAAGAATAAAAACAAAGTTTAATTAAATAACACAATAAATAAAGTGCTTAATACGCAAAACTATTAGGCGCCGTATCAAAGTTTTGATTGTGATTTCGCTCCAATTAATCGCAATCAAATTAAACAAATAAATAAATAACACTCACGATATTTTTGTTTATTTGTTTTTCAAAGAAAAAATTTAACCTTCAAAATGTAAATGTGATATCTATTGTTATTCCAAACTTAAAACCGTGTACGTTAACATATCTTGACGGATATTATTTTACAATCTCGATTACAAAACGGGTCGGGGAGGAGTTAATTCTTTTTAAATAAACTTTTAGAACGGTACAATTTTGATAAATGTTAATGTTTTTAACGATATTAACGGTTTCGTCACGAGAGAACTACTTGGGTGAGTCAAAATAGATACCGGAAGAGCCATTTGTGTCAAAAAGTCACTTGAGGAGACTCTCGAGGTGGTTGCCCTACACTACACACTACTTAAGATCCGCGTGGGTGTGACTACATAACATGCTGGATACATGCAATCATAGAGATATCCAAAATAAAATTCGTTACAGCAAAATAAAATAACCACAGTAGGATAAAAATGAGGTCGATTATAGGATTTTGTAATAAAAATAGAATACAAGGGCGATTGTATGCACAGTCCGAGAAGTTCGGAGTTTTCGCGTTGTGACTTTCCAACCCTCGTAGTTGAAGCGACCCCAAAAGCGATCGATACACGTCAGCGTAAAAGGGGGTAGAGAGAAAGAGGGTTAAAAAAAGGATGAGGGTAAATATTTTACAAGGACGTGAATTGAAAATGGAATGAAACGTTTCTTTAATCAAATTTCGCATCGTTTCGAAGGTTTGAAGTTTAAGGGAAAAAATAGTTTTTAATTTTTGCGAAAAATCGAGTTAAAATCGTTTTCGATCGATTTAAATCGAAAAAACGAGTTATTTAGGTCCAAACATGGGGTATCTAACTCAAATTAGTCCTAAGATAATTGAGATTTAAAAATATCGAAATTAAAGATGGCGATTGTCAATTGTTATTTTTAAGGTTATGATTACACCCAAAATATTGGTTGTGGGGTATCAAATTTAATGATTTTTTTGTAATTATTAAGATTTTGATGTTGCAAGGACAAGTTATTTAAGCTCAAAAACAGGGTATCTATCTAAAATGCATTCAAAGATGTTTGAAATAAAAAAAAATCGAAATTAAAGATGGCGATTGTCAACTGTTATTTTTAAGGTTATGATTTTACCCAAAATATTGGTTGTGGGGCATCAAATTTAATGATTTTTTTGTAATTATTAAGATTTTGATGTTGCAAGGACAAGTTATTTAAGCTCAAAAACCAGGTATCTATCTAAAATGCATTCAAAGATGTTTGAAATAAAAAAACATCGAAATTAAAGATGGCGATTGTCAACTGTTATTTTTAAGGTTATGATTTTACCCAAAATATTGGTTGTGGGGTATCAAATTTAATGATTTTTTTGTAATTATTAAGATTTTGATGTTGCAAGGACAAGTTATTTAAGCTCAAAAACGGGGTATCTATCTGAAATGAATTCAAAGATGTTTGAAATAAAAAAAAAATCGAAATTAAAGATGGCGATTGTCAACTGTTATTTTTAAGGTTATGATTTTACCCAAAATATTGGTTGTGGGGTATCAAATTTAATGATTTTTTTGTAATTATTAAGATTTTGATGTTGCAAGGACAAGTTATTTAAGCTCAAAAACAGGGTATCTATCTAAAATGCATTCAAAGATGTTTGAAATAAAAAAAAATCGAAATTAAAGATGGCGATTGTCAACTGTTATTTTTAAGGTTATGATTTTACCCAAAATATTGGTTGTGGGGCATCAAATTTAATGATTTTTTTGTAATTATTAAGATTTTGATGTTGAAAGGACAAGTTATCTAAGCTCAAAAACCGGGTATCTATCTAAAATGCATTCAAAAATGTTTGAAATAAAAAAAAAATCGAAATTAAAGATGGCGATTGTCAACTGTTATTTTTAAGGTTATGATTTTACCCAAAATATTGGTTGTGGGGTATCAAATTTAATGATTTTTTTGTAATTATTAAGATTTTGATGTTGCAAGGACAAGTTATTTAAGCTCAAAAACCAGGTATCTATCTAAAATGCATTCAAAGATGTTTGAAATAAAAAAAAAATCGAAATTAAAGATGGCGATTGTCAACTGTTATTTTTAAGGTTATGATTTTACCCAAAATATTGGTTGTGGGGCATCAAATTTAATGATTTTTTTGTAATTATTAAGATTTTGATGTTGCAAATACAAGTTATTTAAGCTCAAAGACGGGGTATCTATCTAAAATGCATTCAAAGATGTTTGAAATAAAGAAAAATCGAAATTAAAGATGGCGATTGTCAACTGTTATTTTTAAGGTTATGATTTTACCCAAAATATTGGTTGTGGGGTATCAAATTTAATGATTTTTTTGTAATTATTAAGATTTTGATGTTGCAAATACAAGTTATTTAAGCTCAAAGACGGGGTATCTATCTAAAATGCATTCAAAGATGTTTGAAATAAAAAAAAATCGAAATTAAAGATGGCGATTGTCAACTGTTATTTTTAAGGTTATGATTTTACCCAAAATATTGGTTGTGGGGTATCAAATTTAATGATTTTTTGTAATTATTAAGATTTTGATGTTGCAAGGACAAGTTATTTAAGCTCAAAAACGAGGTATCTATCTAAAATGCATTCAAAGATGTTTGAAATAAAAAAAAATCGAAATTAAAGATGGCGATTGTCAACTGTTATTTTTATGGTTATGATTTTACCCAAAATATTGGTTGTGGGGTATCAAATTTAATGATTTTTTGTAATTATTAAGATTTTGATGTTGCAAGGACAAGTTATTTAAGCTCAAAAACGGGGTATCTATCTAAAATGCATTCAAAGATGTTTGAAATAAAAAAAAATCGAAATTAAAGATGGCGATTGTCAACTGTTATTTTTAAGGTTATGATTTTACCCAAAATATTGGTTGTGGGGTATCAAATTTAATGATTTTTTTGTAATTATTAAGATTTTGATGTTGCAAGGACAAGTTATTTAAGCTCAAAAACGGGGTATCTATCTAAAATGAATTCAAAGATGTTTGAAATAAAAAAAAATCGAAATTAAAGATGGCGATTGTCAACTGTTATTTTTAAGGTTATGATTTTACCCAAAATATTGGTTGTGGGGTATCAAATTTAATGATTTTTTGTAATTATTAAGATTTTGATGTTGCAAGGACAAGTTATTTAAGCTCAAAAACGGGGTATCTATCTAAAATGCATTCAAAGATGTTTGAAATAAAAAAAAATCGAAATTAAAGATGGCGATTGTCAACTGTTATCTTTAAGGTTGATTTCACCCAAAATATAGGTTATGGGGTATCAAATTTAATGATTTTTCGTGATTATTAAGACTTTGATATTGAAAAGACAAGTTACTTAAGCCCAAACACGCGGTATGTATCTCAAATGCATTCAAAGATAATTGAGATTAAAAAAAAATCGAAATTGAAGATGACGATTGTCAATTGTTATCTTTAAAGTTATGATTTTACCCAAAATATAGGTTATGGGGTATCAAATTTAATGATTTTTCGTGATTATTAAGACTTTGATATTGAAAAGACAAGTTACTTAAGCCCAAACACGCGGTATGTATCTCAAATGCATTCAAAGATAATTGAGATTAAAAAAAAATCGAAATTGAAGATGACGATTGTCAATTGTTATCTTTAAAGTTATGATTTTACCCAAAATATAGGTTATGGGGTATCAAATTTAATGATTTTTCGTGATTATTAAGACTTTGATATTGAAAAGACAAGTTACTTAAGCCCAAACACGCGGTATGTATCTCAAATGCATTCAAAGATAATTGAGATTAAAAAAAAATCGAAATTGAAGATGACGATTGTCAATTGTTATCTTTAAAGTTATGATTTTACCCAAAATATAGGTTATGGGGTATCAAATTTAATGATTTTTCGTGATTATTAAGACTTTGATATTGAAAAGACAAGTTACTTAAGCCCAAACACGCGGTATGTATCTCAAATGCATTCAAAGATAATTGATATTAAAAAAAAATCGAAATTGAAGATGACGATTGTCAATTGTTATCTTTAAAGTTATGATTTTACCCAAAATATAGGTTATGGGGTATCAAATTTAATGATTTTTCGTGATTATTAAGACTTTGATATTGAAAAGACAAGTTACTTAAGCCCAAACACGCGGTATGTATCTCAAATGCATTCAAAGATAATTGAGATTAAAAAAAAAATCGAAATTAAAGATGACGATTGTCAATTGTTATCTTTAAAGTTATGATTTTACCCAAAATATAGGTTATGGGGTATCAAATTTAATGATTTTTCGTGATTATTAAGATTTCGATATTTTTGAGGTCGATTTGGAACAAAAGGACAGTAAGAATTTCATTTATTTTGGTTAAAATGGGTTGTTAGGCATCAAATTAATGTTATTTAAGCCCAAATGCAAAATATCTATCTTAAATACTTGCAAAAATAATCGAAGATTAAGATGAAACAAAATTAAAGAAATGTTTTTTTTATTTCAGTCAAAATTAAGGTTGTGGGGTGTCAAATTAAAGGATTTTTCGCGATTATCAAAATTTTTAAATATTTAAGATTAGAAAAATTAATTAAAAAACAAAATGACGGTTACAATTCCATTTATTTAGATTAATATGGGTTATTAAATGAAAGGATTTTTAATTTTCTTTATATTTTTAAAAAAATTTCAATATTTAAACAAAACTGTTTGGCTTAAATTTAGATATTTAAAAAATCACTTTAATTTTGGTAAATTGTGTAATTACCTCACACTCTCTTAAAAAGTTTAAAGAAAAAATTGAAAAAAAAACGTAATAAAGGATTTATGGTTAACCCCCTTCATAGAAAGCTCGTTCGCCTCAAACGAAAATTGGGTTACGAAGGGCGTTTTTTTGGGTATTCAACCCTCTTTTTTTAGAGGGTCGACTCCCTATAACCGGTTCAGAACGGTAAAACGTCGGTCGGATCGATTTCCTAACCGTATTTTCCCAATGACGAACGGAAATGTCCGAAACTCGGAAAGAAACATTTATTTAGAGGTTTATTAAAAAAAAAATTTGTCGCGAGATTTCCCTCTAATCCAATTTACGTTTTAAGGTTTCACTTTAAAAGCTTCGCAGAAGTGAGCTTTACATTTGAAATTTATTTTTAATTCCCGTTTCGTTCCAAATACGGAATAAGAATTGGTCCATTGAATGGTAAGTAAATTAAAATTAAAAATAAATTTGAAAAGAGATTTTTGAAAATAAAATCGTTGTACGAATTTATCTACTTTGAAGCAAACTTCCGCATGCACAGAGCGTTTTTAAGTAGGAAACAATCTATCTAAATCTAAACCGAAATCCGCTTGGGGTTACAACTCATTTACAATAATATCACTATATAATGGCTCATAATCGTTTATTACATCTTTAACTAAATTGAAAATGTAAATTATATCAAGAAGTTTTTGTTTAATGCGAAACTCTTAAGGTGGTCTTCTTAAGAAAGACATTAAGGAAAAAGTCACCTTTGCTCATGTAACTAAAGGATGTGAACTTCCTGCGCACATATGTAAACGTCCAGTTAATTCTAGTTACTAATTCCGAGGGAAACTCATTTTGAGTACTTTTTTGCACCGTTTTGAATAACTAATAATGTTCGAATCTTCCTGTAGAAATTTTTTTAATTTTTTTTAAAGTATGGGCGCCGCGACGTATTCTTCTGCACAGGGCGTCGTTGTCATGACGACTCCTGCAGCCGGCGCGTTACTAGGTGGGGGTTGCAGACATCACGTGATTACTGCTACCCGGTGCAGTGGCCCCCCCAACAACGTGGGGCGTCGGTGTGACCCGGTTCGAGGTCCGGCGTCGCGACGCTGCCGTCGACCCCGGAACGAAACCTAAATGACGGCAACATCGCTCAATAAACCAAATAATAAATATTTACCCTTGGTTAACCTCTAAAATTTTCAAACTCTCCAATTAAATAGGTGTCGGATATATGGATGATATGATTATGAATGGTTTAGTATCTCAACCAAGACATTAATGAATGATTTGACCTCAAATCGTCGAGGTCGCTTGCGGGCGAGGCGCTACAACTTCTGAATTGATGATCAAATGTTGATACTTTATGCTCAACACAACCCAACCCAACCCTGTATGTTTGAATTAAAATAAAACTAGAACCAACACTAGACCTAGAACTAGAATCATTCGGGTTTAGCCGTCTTGAAAGATACATGGCTAAACTCGAATGTTTCTAGTTCGAACTTTCTCGTTCAATAAATGCAAAAGAAAGCATCTAAGAAAATGTTTATGATATAAGAAAATCTTAATTTCAATTTCTATTTAAAGATATTTTTAGTTTTTTTCTCCTGTATGATAAATATGTCTTAAATTATTATTAATTTCGTTAAATTGATTGTTATAAGTCATAAATTACATAACTCAAAAAATTTTTAAAATATTTTAGAAAAACTTTAAAAAAATTATCAAAAAGCGATGGCAGATATCAAAAAGAAATAAAAAGACTAATTTAGATTGAGTCAAAACTTGATATAATAAATAATAATAATAATAATAAATTCTTAATTGTGCCTCAGTCTTCTACATCAAAAAGAAAAGAAAACAAAAATATCAGCACCATCTAGAATTATTATTGACTTTATCCGGATTGAAGTTGTAGTTTCCAATTATTTTTTGATTTTAATGTACTATTAAGCTTCTTTTTGAACTTGAACTGCTTCCAGAAGACTTGATACTGGTTCTAGATAACTTGATCAGCTTCCAAAAACTTGGTACCGCTTCTAGAAAACTTGATATAAAACTTGATAAAACCTGAAGATGACTTGAAATGCATTTAGAAGACTTGATATTGTACTTAGGAGGCTTGATACTGCTTTTAAACGATTTGAAGTGATTCCATAAGATTTGATATTGCCTCTGGAAGAGCTGAAATATTTCTAGAAGATCTAATACTGCTTCTAGAAGACTTGACATTGTTTCCAAACGAATCGATACTGCCTTGGGATGACTTGATACTCCATCCAAAAGACTTAATACTGCTTTTAAAAGATTTGAAATAATTTCGTAAGATTTGATATTGCTTAGGGAAAACTTGAAATAGTACTAGAAGACTTGATACTGCTTCTAGAAGACTTGACATTGCTTCCACAACATTCGACACTGCCTTCGGAGGACTTGATACTTCTTCTAGAAGAGTTCAAATGTTGAAAAAAACAGGGATACCAAATCAATTTGTAAAGTACATTATTCCAGAAACTATGCATTGTGGAGGCCTTCATCAAAAAAATATCATCAGATATATCTAGAGCTAGACCTAATGATATAAAACTAGAACTAACACTAGACCTAGAAGTGGAAAGATTCGTATAACTTCATCAGTTCCAAAAACGTCATTTCGCTCATCTGTCCTAATTTTTTTTGGCTCTTGTTCTACCACTACACTCGTGCACGTCCCACCTCCTGTTGTAATTTAATTTCATTACTTTAAATATTGGCATCTATTATCCGTGCCAAATGTCAAGGCCCCTTACTTCAGAGAACGATATCTTCGCAACCGCTCGATGAAAAAATTGTGCCGGATGAACAAGGAACTTCTGAATTGACAACTGCATGATTATTATCTCACCAAGACATATAATGAACGATTTCACCTCAAATCGCCGAGCTATGTGGCAATATGAAATCGTTCATTCTGGAAGATTGTAACGCCTCGCCCGCAAGCGACCTCGGCGATTTGAGTATAAATGTCATCTTATGAAAGATTTGGTATCTCAACCAAGACATGCAACAAACGATTTCGCCTCAAATCGCCAAGGTCGCTTGCGGGCGAGGCGCTATAACTTTTGAATTGACGATTTCATATTGACCCATTAGCTCTAGCGCCTCGCCCGCAAGCGACCTCGGCGATTTGTGTATAAATATCATCTTACGAGAGATTTGGTATCTCAACCAAGACATGTAATGAACGATTTTACCTCAAATCGCCGAGCTAATGTGACAATATGAAATCGTCCATTCTGGAAGATTGTTGCGCCTCGCCCGCAAGCGACCTCGGCGATTTGTGTACAAATATCATCTTATGAGAGATTTGGTATCTCAACCAAGACATGCAACAAACGATTTCGTCTCAAATCGCCAAGGTCGCTTGCGGGCGAGGCGCTATAACTTTTGAATTGACGATTTCATATTGACCCATTAGCTCTAGCGCCTCGCCCGCAAGCGACCTCGGCGATTTGTGTACAAATATCATCTTATGAGAGATTTGGTATCTCAACCAAGACATGCAACAAACGATTTCGCCTCAAATCGCCGAGGTCGCTTGCGGGCGAGGCGCTATAACTTTTAAATTGACGATTTCATGTTGACTCATTAGCTCTAGCGCCTCGCCCGCAAGCGACCTCGGCGATTTGTGTATAAATATCATCTTATGAGAGATTTGGTATCTCAACCAAGACATGCAACAAACTATTTCGCCTCAAATCGCCGAGGTCGCTTGCGGACGAGGCGCTATAACTTTTGAATTGACGATTTCATGTTGACCCATTAGATCTAGCGCCTCGCCCGCAAGCGACCTCGGCGATTTGTGTATAAATATCATCTTATGAGAGATTTGGTATCTCAACCAAGACATGCAACAAACGATTTCGCCTCAAATCGCCGAGGTCGCTTGCGGACGAGGCGCTATAACTTTTGAATTGACGATTTCATGTTGACCCATTAGATCTAGCGCCTCGCCCGCAAGCGACCTCGGCGATTTGTGTATAAATATCATCTTATGAGAGATTTGGTATCTCAACCAAGACATGTAATGAACGATTTCACCTCAAATCGCCGAGCTAATGTGACAATATGAAATCGTCCATTCTGGAAGATTATTGCGCCTGGCCCGCAAGCGACCTCGGCGATTTGTGTACAAATATCATCTTATGAGAGATTTGGTATCTCAACCAAGATATGCAACAAACGATTTCGCCTCAAATCGCCGAGGTCGCTTGCTGGCGAGGCGCTATAACTTTTGAATTGACGATTTCATGTTGACCCATTAGATCTAACGCCTCGCCCGCAAGCGACCTCGGCGATTTGTGTACAAATATCATCTTATGAGAGATTTGGTATCTCAACCAAGACATGTAATGAACGATTTCACCTCAAATCGCCGAGCTATGTGGCAATATGAAATCGTCCATTCTGGAAGATTGTAACGCCTCGCCCGCAAGCGACCTCGGCGATTTGAGTATAAATGTCATCTTATGAAAGATTTGGTATCTCAACCAAGACATGCAACAAACGATTTCGCCTCAAATCGCCAAGGTCGCTTGCGGGCCAGGCGCTGTAACTTTTGAATTGACGATTTCATATTGACCCATCAGCTCTAGCGCCTCGCCCGCAAGTGACCTCGGCGATTTGTGTATAAATATCATCTTATGAGAGATTTGGTATCTCAACCAAGACATGTAATGAACGATTTCGCCTCAAATCGCAGAGCTAATGTGGCAATATGAAATAGTCCATTCTGGAAGATTGTTGCGCCTCGCCCGCAAGCGACCTCGGCGATTTGTGTACAAATATCATCTTATGAAAGATTTGGTATCTCAACCAAGACATGCAACAAACGATTTCGCCTCAAATCGCCGAGGTCGCTTGCGGGCGAGGCGCTATAACTTTTGAATTGACAATTTCATATTGACTCATTAGCTCTAGCGCCTCGCCCGCAAGCGACCTCTGCGATTTGTGTATAAATATCATCTTATGAGAGATTTGGTATCTCAACCAAGACATGTAATGAACGATTTCACCTCAAATCGCCGAGCTAATGCGACAATATGAAATCGTCCATTCTGGAAGATTGTTGCGCCTCGCCCGCAAGCGACCTCGGCGATTTGTGTACAAATATCATCTTATGAGAGATTTGGTATTTCATCCAAGACATGCAACAAACGATTTCGCCTCAAATCGCCGAGGTCGCTTGCGGGCGAGGCGCTATAACTTTTAAATTGACCATTTCATGTTGACTCATTAGCTCTAGCGCCTCGCCCGCAAGCGACCTCGGCGATTTGTGTATAAACATCATCTTATGAGAGATTTGGTATCTCAACCAAGACATGTAATGAACGATTTCACCTCAAATCGCCGAGCTAATGTGACAATATGAAATCGTCCATTCTGGAAGATTGTTGCGCCTCGCCCGCAGGCGACCTCGGCGATTTGTGTACAAATATCATCTTATGAGAGATTTGGTATCTCAACCAAGACATGCAACAAACGATTTCGCCTCAAATTGCCGAGGTCGCTTGCGGGCGAGGCGCTGTAACTTTTGAATTGACGATTTCATGTTGACCCATTAGATCTAACGCCTCGCTCGCAAGCGACTTCGGCGATTTGTGTACAAATATCATCTTATGAGAGATTTGGTATCTCAACCAAGACATGCAACAAACGATTTCGCCTCAAATCGCCGAGGTCGCTTGCGGGCGAGGCGCTATAACTTTTAAATTGACGATTTCATGTTGACCCATTAGATCTAACGCCTCGCCCGCAAGCGACCTCGGCGATTTGTGTACAAATATCATCTTATGAGAGATTTGGTATCTCAACCAAGACATGCAACAAACGATTTCGCCTCAAATCGCCGAGGTCGCTTGCGGGCGAGGCGCTATAACTTTTGAATTGACGATTTCATGTTGACCCATTAGATCTAACGCCTCGCCCGCAAGCGACCTCGGCGATTTATGTACAAATATCATCTTATGAGAGATTTGGTATCTCAACCAAGACATGCAACAAACGATTTCGCCTCAAATCGCCGAGGTCGCTTGCGGGCGTGGCGCTATAACTTTTGAATTGACGATTTCATGTTGACCCATTAGATCTAACGCCTCGCTCGCAAGCGACTTCGGCGATTTGTGTACAAATATCATCTTATGAGAGATTTGGTATCTCAACCAAGACATGCAACAAACGATTTCGCCTCAAATCGCCGAGGTCGCTTGCGGGCGAGGCGCTATAACTTTTAAATTGACGATTTCATGTTGACCCATTAGATCTAACGCCTCGCCCGCAAGCGACCTCGGCGATTTGTGTACAAATATCATCTTATGAGAGATTTGGTATCTCAACCAAGACATGCAACAAACAATTTCGCCTCAAATCGCCGAGGTCGCTTGCGGGCGAGGCGCTATAACTTTTGAATTGACGATTTCATGTTGACCCATTAGATCTAACGCCTCGCCCGCAAGCGACCTCGGCGATTTATGTACAAATATCATCTTATGAGAGATTTGGTATCTCAACCAAGACATGCAATAAACGATTTCGCCTCAAATCGCCGAGGTCGCTTGCGGGCGTGGCGCTATAACTTTTGAATTGACGATTTCATGTTGACCCATTAGATTTAGCGCCTCGCACGCAAGCGACCTCGGCGATTCGTGTATAAATGTCATCTTATGAAAGATTTGGTATCTCAACCAAGACATGTAATGAACGATTTCGCCTCAAATCGCAGAGCTAATGTGGCAATATGAAATCGTCCATTCTTGAAGATTGTAGCGCCTCGCCCGCAAGCGACCTTGGCGATTCGAGTATAAATGTCATCTTATGAAAGATTTGATATCTCAACCAAGGCATCTAATGAAAGATTTCGCAACAAATCGTCGAGATCGCTTGCAGACAGTTGATATATCAACACGAAATCGCCAATTCAAAAATTGTAGCGCCTCGCCCACAAGCGATCTTAACGATTGTGATGTGTAGATTTTAATCATCGAGTACATTGTTTGGGTGTCATAATCCCCTAAAAACATAATTTTTGTGATCTTTATCTCCATAATAACTTTTAAATAATCCAAATTAATTAATTATTCATCTAACTTTTTGTTCTTTTCGTTGTGAATATTTAAAGTTCAGATAACAACGAGTTTAACACCGAAATTTATGCGACTTCTCCATTCCACCCTGATAAATGACAGGTATAAATAAGAAGTCTTAACGGGTCTTTCGCAGCCTCTTCGATTCCTTTCTTACCTTTTTTCCGATCTCGTTAATTTATTTCATTTTAATCCCATCTTTGATGGTTACGTTTAATTTTAATGCATTACTCAAACTTACTCGATTTTGTCGTCACAATTTGTTTTCCGAGAAGAAAAAACGTAACTCACAAGAAAGAAAACAAACTGTTCTTCTTCTCATCTAACTTTGGTAAACGACCTCGTAAAGTTTCGTTTCTTGTTTACTAAGAAAGGAGAACGTAACTGATAAAATGCAGGAGGAGGCAGCGTTCTTCTACTACCGTCTACCTAATTGTGGGCGAATGTAAACATTGGATGCTTTTTAAAAATAACCAACGAGTGAAGACACGGTTTTTGGTTGCGTCCTCGTTGTCGTTTTTAACGGAATTCTTTTCGATTCGTCGAAAGATGGTAAATATTTTGAGGGGAAAGAACAAAAAAATTGGGTCGAACGGGTTTACGTAATAAAAAAAAAATAATAAAGGATGTGTGTTTTAAAGACATATGTTACGTGTTCGTTAATAAACACATTGTGTTATACCTTGCCGTGGTTGTAATACTAATTTTATTAGCACCGATTATTTTTGGAAGTGTTATTAGTTCGATGATCCTCTTTTCATTGTGTAATCAATAACGAACGTTCAAGGATTCGGATTCGTACAACATTCATCGTTGATTATAAAATAATTAAATTAAATTGAACAGATTAAGTAAAAAAAAAAATAAACACAAACAATTACTCACGATGTCATAAAAAACGTATGAAAATAAGAAAAAAAAAGTTTTATCGGATTGTTGTAGAATTCAGTTCGTTGCACAAAAGAAAAACTGTCGCACAAAAATATGTTTTGATCGCGAATGGGTCCGGGTGCATCGAACCAACAAAACAAGAATAAGAAAATATAAAAGAGACCGAATCGAAAATATAAAGGACGTTTTTAAAGTGGGTTGTAATCTAAAATCTTGGCGACATTCTCCAAACCGAAAAATATTTAAAATAAAACATTTATTTCGATTGTGTTCGTTTAACTTTTATTATTGCTGCAAATTCAAATTAATGATGTTTTTAAGGTTATTTAAAAATATTGTCGAAATTCTTCGAAAAGAAATAAAATTAATAATAAAAACTTTTCAATAAAACCAGGATGAATAGTTTTTTATTTAAAAAATTATAATATCAATTTGATGTTACTGAAAGAAAAAAGTGATTTTCCCGAAACGATTTGAAATTAAGGAATGAAAAAAGGTTATTTTTTTGAGAAATTTGTATGATTTTTCAAACGAATTTTTAAATCTAACGTTACCTAAATTCAAATTTTTGAAATGATAAATTAAATTTTGTTTTTCAGATATGTTATTGACAGAAATTAAGTAATGAAACTTTTTGAAGTTATAAAGAGATGTATTAAATGATGTTCAATTTAACGTTTCTTAAAGATGTGATGAAGGAAGAAAATTACTAAAAAAAAAGAGATTCCAGTGGTAGGTCCAGTGTTAGTTCCAGTTTTACTTAGATTCAAATATGCAGGGTTGGCAAATCAGTACATATACTCTATTCCAGAAAGTACATTGTAGAGGTCTTCGTCAAAAATATGTCTTCTAATATGATGTACTGCTAAATCCAACCCAATCACGTATATTTGAATTAAAATAAAACTAGAACCAACACTAGACCTAGAACTAGAGTCATTCGGGTTTAGCCGTCTTGAAAAATGTACGGCTAAACCCGAATGTTTGTAGTTCTAGATCTAAAGCTAGACCCAATGATATAAAACTAGAACTAACACTAGACCTAGAAGTGGAAAGTTATGGGTTTAGCCGTGCGTCTTCAGACGTCACATAACTTTCCACTTCTAGGTCTAGTGTTAGTTCTAGTTTTACTATTATTGAAAGAAACATGGTTGCCAAATCGGTTTGCAAAGTACATTATTCCAGAAACTATGTATTGTAGAGGTCTTCATCAAAAAAATATCTTCAGATGTACTGCTAAGTCCAACCCAACCCAACCCAACCCAATCCTCTATATGTACTTAAATTGAAGCGAAACTAAAACCAACACTAGACCAAGAAATATAAAACTAGAACTAACACTAGACCTAGAAGTGGAAAGTTTTGGCTTTTCTTCTAAGAAAGCAGATAAACTCTAGACATATTGCATCCCCTTACATCCCTATAGGTTGCAATATCCGGTTCAATTATTAGCACCAATCTATTTCTTGCTGCTCATTCTTCCAAAATCTATCCCCTTTTTGTGTATTTGCCTACAATTCTTGTTCTAGCAATTAAAATCACCCCATATCACTTACTGTTAGTTACCTTCTCTCAAGTGTTGTTCTAGTTTGTCAAGTCATTCTTCAAATTCGGTATCTGTTCGATTGTGTGAGAAATAATCCGACCATAAATCAAAATATAAATACTATTCCCCTTATCCCTTATCTCTTCAGCCTTATTTCATTATTCACTCTGAATAAAAACGTCATTTTGCTCATCTGTCTTAACTTTTTTGGCTCTTATACTACCACTACACTCACACCGTGCTTCCTTGCCGTTTCTTCCAAGAGATCCTGCACGTTCCACCTCCTCTTGTAATTTAATTGCATTACTTTAAATATTGGCATCTATTATCCGTGCCAGATGTCAAGGCCCCTAACTTCAGAGAACGATATCTTCGAAATCGCTCGAAAAAAAAATTGCGCCGGATGGATTTCAGCGCGATTTTTACCAAAATGTTGTGTGTCGGATTGCGTTACCAATTTTTTTAAATAAGGCCTCCCTAATTTTTAAAGAGCGATTTAATAAGAATACAAATCAAAGAGAAATAGAAATAGCATTCCGAGGAGAGGTGCTCACGAGGGAGACGTCAGTTTGAATTTTGGAATCCAACAAACGACATTCTTTAACACATTTTGGTAAAAATCGCATTGAAATCCATCCGGTCGTTTTCAAAATAACCGCATTTTACTAAAGCCCGATTTTCCACGAAACTGTACCTAGACCTAGAAGTGGAAAGTTTTGGCTTTTCTTCTAAGAAAGCAGATAAACTCTAGACATATTGCATCCCCTTACATCCCTATAGGTTGCAATATCCGGTTCAATTATTAGCACCAATCTATTTCTTGCTGCTCATTCTTCCAAAATCTATCACCTTTTTGTGTATTTGCCTACAATTCTTGTTCTAGCAATTAAAATCACCCCATATCACTTACTGTTAGTTACCTTCTCTCAAGTGTTGTTCTAGTTTGTCAAGTCATTCTTCAAATTCGGTATCTGTTCGATTGTGTGAGAAATCCGACCATAAATCAAAATATAAATACTATTCCCCTTATCCCTTATCTCTTCAGCCTTATTTCATTATTCACTCTGAATAAAAACGTCATTTTGCTCATCTGTCTTAACTTTTTTGGCTCTTATTCTACCACTACACTCACACCGTGCTTCCTTGCCGTTTCTTCCAAGAGATCCTGCACGTTCCACCTCCTCTTGTAATTTAATTGCATTACTTTAAATATTGGCATCTATTATCCGTGCCAGATGTCAAGGCCCCTAACTTCAGAGAACGATATCTTCGAAATCGCTCGACAAAAAAAATTGCGCCGGATGGATTTCAACGCGATTTTTACCAAAATGTTGTGTGTCGGATTGCGTTACCAATTTTTTTAAATAAGGCCTCCCTAATTTTTTAAGAGCGATTTAATAAGAATACAAATCAAAGAGAAATAGAAATAGCACTCCGAGGAGAGGTGCTCACGAGGGAGACGTCAGTTTGAATTTTGGAATCCAACAAACGACATTCTTTAACACATTTTGGTAAAAATTGCATTGAAATCCATCCGGTCGTTTTCAAAATAACCGCATTTTACTAAAGCCCGATTTTCCACGAAACTGTACCTAGACCTAGAAGTGGAAAGTTTTGGCTTTTCTTCTAAGAAAGCAGATAAACTCTAGACATATTGCATTCCCTTACATCCCTATAGGTTGCAATATCCGGTTCAATTATTAGCACCAATCTATTTCTTGCTGCTCATTCTTCCAAAATCTATCCCCTTTTTGTGTATTTGCCTACAATTCTTGTTCTAGCAATTAAAATCACCCCATATCACTTACTGTTAGTTACCTTCTCTCAAGTGTTGTTCTAGTTTGTCAAGTCATTCTTCAAATTCGGTATCTGTTCGATTGTGTGAGAAATAATCCGACCATAAATCAAAATATAAATACTATTCCCCTTATCCCTTATCTCTTCAGCCTTATTTCATTATTCACTCTGAATAAAAACGTCATTTTGCTCATCTGTCTTAACTTTTTTGGCTCTTATTCTACCACTACACTCACACCGTGCTTCCTTGCCGTTTCTTCCAAGAGATCCTGCACGTTCCACCTCCTCTTGTAATTTAATTGCATTACTTTAAATATTGGCATCTATTATCCGTGCCAGATGTCAAGGCCCCTAACTTCAGAGAACGATATCTTCGAAATCGCTCGAAAAAAAATTGCGCCGGATGGATTTCAACGCGATTTTTACCAAAATGTTGTGTGTCGGATTGCGTTACCAATTTTTTAAAATAAGGCCTCCCTAATTTTTTAAGAGCGATTTAATAAGAATACACATCAAAGAGAAACAAAATTGCACTCTGAGGAGAGGTGCTCACGAGGGAGACGTCAGTTTGAATTTTGGAATCCAACAAACGACATTCTTTAACACATTTTGGTAAAAATCGCATTGAAATCCATCCGGTCGTTTTCAAAATAACCGCATTTTACTAAAGCCCGATTTTCCACGAAACTGTACCTAGACCTAGAAGTGGAAAGTTTTGGCTTTTCTTCTAAGAAAGCAGATAAACTCTAGACATATTGCATCCCCTTACATCCTATAGGTTGCAATATCCGGTTCAATTATTAGCACCAAGCTATTTCTTGATGCTCATTCTTCCAAAATCTATCCCCTTTTTGTGTATTTGCCTACAATTCTTGTTCTAGCAATTAAAATCACCCCATATCACTTACTGTTAGTTACCTTCTCTCAAGTGTTGTTCTAGTTTGTCAAGTCATTCTTCAAATTCGGTATCTGTTCGATTGTGTGAGAAATAATCCGACCATAAATCAAAATATAAATACTATTCCCCTTATCCCTTATCTCTTCAGCCTTATTTCATTATTCACTCTGAATAAAAACGTCATTTTGCTCATCTGACTTAACTTTTTTGGCTCTTATTCTACCACTACACTCACACCGTGCTTCCTTGCCGTTTCTTCCAAGAGATCCTGCACGTTCTACCTCCTCTTGTAATTTAATTACATTACTTTAAATATTGGCATCTATTATCCGTGCCAGATGTCAAGGCGCCTAACTTCAGAGAACGAATCTTCGAAATCGCTCGAAAAAAAAAATTGCGCCGGATGGATTTCAACGCGATTTTTACCAAAATGTTGTGTGTCGGATTGCGTTACCAATTTTTTTAAATAAGGCCTCCCTAATTTTTTAAGAGCGATTTAATAAGAATACAAATCAAAGAGAAACAGAAATAGCACTCCGAGGAGTCAGTTTGAATTTTGGAATCCAACAAACGACATTCTTTAACACATTTTGGTAAAAATCGAATTGAAATCCATCCGGTCGTTTTCGAAATAACCGCATCTTACTAAAGCCCGATTTTCCACGAAACTGTACGGAATATCGTTAAAATAAAATATGCCCCACATTAAGAACACATTGGGTTACCACCAATTCAATTTAGAAATTTTTTCGTCAAATAGTTTTTGAGAAAAAAAATCGCAAAGTGGACAAAATTGTCGGCATTCTCAACAATCGGGTATTTTTTTTCAATTAATTCGCGATAGAAGAACTAAGAATTCCAAATTAACTTATGATACACAGAAATGTTTATTGATTACAATAAACTTTACCGTAATTTTTTTCATCGAGCGATTTCGAAGATATCCATCTCTAAAGTGAGGGGCCTTGACATTTGGCACGGATAATAGGCGACTTATAAGCGGAGCAGGGCCCTGTGGGGTCTTTCTGTCTTTCTTTCCATATTTCTTCCCTTTTTTTTCTGGTTACCTCTATAATGTTAATCCCATTCCGTTCTTCCTCCTTGGATTAATCCTTCTCGTCTTCCCGTTCCTTTCCTTCGATTTCTTCCTGCTTCTTATCATCTCTTTTATTCTTTGGTCATTGTACAAACGTTTCATCCTCTTCCCCTTTCATCTTTTTTCTGTATTCCTGGCACCCACTTGTACAAGCTCTGTGTTCTACCTTTTTCAAGTCTGGACATCTTTGCTCATTCTCGTATTATTTCGCTTATGGTCTTGACATTCGCAATTAAAACACCATGCACTCCTATCTTCTCCACGACAATCTCTAGCTCAGTGTGTTGGTGACCAGTATCTAGAGCATTTCTTTACTCCTTTTCTCTTTCACTTGACACATGGTCAATCCCACCTTTACTTTCTTCTCTTTTAGCATTTGGTCTGCTGTTGTTTGTTCTCTCTCAACCCAAAACTTTCCACTTTTACGTCTAGTATCAGTTCTAGTTTTACTTCAATTGAGATATACACGGTTGCCAAATCAGTTTGTAAAGTACTCTATTCCAAAAAGTATATAATGTAGGGGCTTTTGTCAAGAAATGTCTTCAAATATACTACTAAACCTAACCCAACCTAATCCTTTATATTTAAATTGAATGTTTCTAATCCTAGATCCAGGGTTAGATCTAATGATATAAAACTAGAACTAACTAATAAAAATATCTTCAGATGTACTGCTAAGCCCAACCCAACCCAATCCTATATATTTATGTGAATTGAAACAAAGCTAGAATCAACACTAGACCCAGAACTAGAATCATTCGGGTTTAGCCGTCTTGACGGATGTACGGCTAAACCTGAATGTTTCTAGTACTAGATCTAGAGCTTGACCTAATGATATAAAACTAGAACTAACACTAGACCTAGAAGTGGAAAGATTTGGGTTTAGCCGTGCGTCTGAAGACTAGTCTGAAGAAGTCTGAAGAAGTCTGAAGTCTAGTGTTAGTTCTAGTTTTAGCTCAATTGAACTATACAGGGTTGCTAAGTACTCTATTCTAGAAACTATACATTGTAGAGGCCTTTGTCAAAAAAATGTTTTCAAATGTACGACTAAACCCAAACCAACCAAAGTTGGACGAATGAAACGTCCCCTTTTCATACAATATCCAATGCCAAAGAAGAAAAAAGGTTCGCACTTCAGAGGGGACAGCAAGATTTGACATCCCAGGATTGTAGCTCTTAAGTTTAAAATTGCGTTATTCCTCTTCCTCATCTGCTTTTATAGCAATTTGCTAATAAATTGAAGATTGGGGTAACAAACATTGGGGTAAGTTTAATTTAAAATGATTAAAATATTGTTAATTCAATTTGATAATTTTTGGAGATTTAAATTAAGAACATTTAAAGTACCAAATTATATGATTCCAAAATGAGAATGAATTGTATCTATCATCAAAGAATTAGGAATAAGAAAATTTATTATTACACCATTTAATCGTGATATTTTCGGTCGTGATCTCGAAAACAACGTTCTTTCGAGTTTGATTCCCTCATTCCATTCACCCTCTTCGGGGGCGAAAGGAACCCCACCGTTGCCATGGAGATGGCCATCGGCATTTCGTCTCGTGTCCTTGTACCAGAACTTATCCTTGTACCCAAAGAGGGGACGTGTATATTGACTCAGTTCTTGTCGCGTTTATTTTCATACGACTATTACCAATCTTAAACGATTGTGAAAAGAAATTTATTTATTTTAATCAATAAGCATTTTTTCTGTATAAAAAGCAAAAAAAATCGTTCTCCGGGAATTGCTCGTATTAATTTACATAAACACCAAGTTATGCATAACTGCGATGTTTTGGTTGTGAGTGTTCGCTTTTTTTCGCTATTTTAGTGATTAATTAATGTGGAATATGCGGTGAAATTTTATTCTGTTCTTGCAATCGATAAAACCGCATCAGTTGCTTTCAGGTAAATGAAAACCCAACCCAACCCCCGCGACGTGGGTGTATAACTTATTCATATCTATTTCCAGACAAATTACAGTTTCCGATACTTATTTCCGAGAAAAGCCTGTCTCTCCCGGGAAAATATACTTTCCAATCCTATTATTAGAATTTTAAACGAAATTTTTTATTTAATAAAATAAATTTCGTCAATAAACATTGACATTTTGATTAAATTGGGTGAAAAAATGATAAGTAATATCTAAAGTAATAAGTGAGTTGTCGAATATGAAGATTTCATGCAAGAAAAAACTAAATCTAAGAGGATGAAGAGATTTTATACCTAAAAATATCTTAATCTTTAATTTATGATGAAAATTATTTCTTATTTTCATAAATAAACCCACAATTTTGGTTTTAACATTTCAATGTTAGATTTGAACAAAGTTAAGATTTTTTCCTGTTTATTTTTTTTAAATATTTTGTAATCCAACCCAACACAATTTATACATCATTTTAAAGAGGAAATTATCGTTAATTTAAGATAAAAACCATTTCTTCATTTTGATAAATAATCCTATAATTATTATAGTTTAAATTTTTACATTTTGAGTTTAAGTTGGTAACATGTTTATTTTTAATTTATAATAAAACCCATTTTCTAATATAAAACAACAAGCTAATTAAAAGATGGTTATTTTAGCTTCATTTTAACACCAAAATTATTAATAAATTAAAGTAAAATAATCAAAAATCTTAATTAAATCGATTTAATCATCACGATCATAAACATAAAATTTAATGGATTTCTCTAAAATTGAACTCATTAATTTCTTTTTAAACATATCAAATTTATTAATACACCCTTAATTAACCCTTCATAAAATCAAATTAAAGTATTTTTGTTAAAAAATAAAAAGGAAATCTTTAATTTAATTGCTTAAATAAAAATCGATCTTCGAATTTAATATCGTTGGGATGACAGAACGCGTCGGTTTTTGACAGTTTCAAGTGCTTATTAAAATTGTGATTTGATTTAGTGAAAAAATCGATGAAAATCGCCTTAGATATCGAAAGATTTGTGTTAAATTACTTCCTGGGGGTGTAAGGTAAATGTTTTGATAAAATATAGATGTGTAGGGAAAGATATTTAACAAAAATTTTTTAAAAATGTTTTAGGTGTGAAGTTAGCTACGAAGAGGAAGTTTTTCTTATTAACTTTTAAATTGTTGAATTATTTTAAAACAGGTAAAGTTATTGCGTAGATATATTTACAATTATTATTATAAGGAGATTATTAATTTTCATAAATAACCCCACAATTATCGTTAAAATTTTTACCTGCATTTTGACATTTTGAGGTTATGTTAATTACATAATCTTAATGATTCTTTTTCGAAAAAGTTTATGATACAACCCAACCTTTTCGATGAATTAGTTTAA
This sequence comes from Onthophagus sagittarius, assembly GCA_036711965.1. NCBI lineage: Eukaryota > Metazoa > Arthropoda > Insecta > Coleoptera > Scarabaeidae > Onthophagus > Onthophagus sagittarius. The sequence continues at coordinate 13,474,056 of JASERS010000010.1, read as the reverse complement.
ACTGGAGATGTGCAAATTACCTGTGTCCCACCGGGTCAGGATGGGTCATGCGTAACCCACCCAGAAATACCAAAAGTTCCTAAGCCTTAGTTATAGTTTTTGTGTAAGACGAATTTACAAAAATCAAGCATTAAACGGAAATTAAAACTAGAACTAACACTAAACCTAGTACTAGAAAGATTCAGGTTTAACCGTGAACAAAATTTTTAAGGAAAACTGCCGTTGAAAATCTCTCTTTTAGTTTTAATTGCGGATTGTTTTAAACTCTTCTGGAACTAAATATATAGGTAATACAAGATCTACAACTCAGCTTAAAAACTAACATCAGACACTAAACTACAAACATTAGGGTTTAGCCAAACGTCTATTTAGATGCTAAGTCTGTAGCTCTTGGTCTAGTGCTAGAATTTTAATTTTTAACAATTTATTTATGTAGCGAATGTTAATGCTAGAATTCTCGATCTTGTTTTATGCACTAATGGTCGTGTCGAGGGTCTACATCTCTGCAAATATCCACTTGTAGATACAGACTACCACCATCCACCGCTTGAATTCTTAATATCAGGTACGTTAACATATTTGAGTAATGGTCCAAATGTTCGCTTTCTTTTTAAGAATGCAAACTCCGTAACTATCAAAGTGTTTCTTAAATAGTATTGATTGGTAGTTTTTGCTGGGATGGGAGTGGAGAGCATGGTTTAGGTTTTTTATGATAATGTTAATTACGTAATTAATAAAGATGTTGCTAAGCGCATCCTACCTAAGCAACGTTTTCCTTGTACCAAACAAACGTTCAACCATTCGAGTTATTAAGGAAAAGTTACATTGCCACAGAAAATGCAAATCTACTGGCCATAGCATAATAGATTACCTGATTTTCTCTATTTTGCGCTGTAGGTCTAAGAGATTTATCGCGGCTGACTATAGAGATTACTTAAACTCAGTTCAGACGGGAGTTATGGAAACCCCAAAGAAATCTGGTCTTTTGTTAGGTCCAGGAGGGGTGTTTTCCGCTGATAAGTCAATGGTGTGCTCAGGTTCTAATATCTGTTATGCATTTGGAGAGTATTTTGCATCGGTTTTCGTGGATAGCTCCATTGACCATTCAATGGTCTTCAATGACCTAGGTGTGTCACCTTGGTTCTCTGCTAACGCAGTCCTTAATGTTTTAACCCATCTTGACAAGTTTTTTAATCCTAGCCCAGATGGTATTCCACCTTCTTTTTTGAGAAAGTTCACTGTTGAACTGTCAACCCTATTTTTTCTTATTTTTTGGCAATCCTTACTGGAAGGTACATTCCCTAGCGCGTGAAAAACAGCGTTTGTGGTTCCAATATTTAAAGCCGAGAATAGACAGTTGATCTCAAATCAATCCGTCCTATATCTATTCTTTCATCTATCCCCAAGGTTTTTTCCAAAAAATTGTTTCTTTTCTGGCCGATCGATTGAATTTAACTTGGTGTCTTATGTTAACTTTATAAATTCTGCCTTGAATGAAGACTCACAGGTTGACGAATCAATTAACACCGATTACTCTAAAGCCTTCCACAAGATTGATTATATTCTTATCAAAAAGCTGTTCTTTTTTCACATTCCTGCTGGATTGCATTGTATGCTGGATATTGTCTTATCTGTCGGATAGAAATCAGGCAGTTAAGATGGGTGGTTTTCTATCTGATTACAAACCATCTCATCTGGTGTGCCTCAAGGAACTCATCTTGAGCCCACATTCTTTTTAATTTACATAAACGACATTTCGTCTTCTTTTAAATTTTCTAAATTCCTGTTCTATGCGGATGATAATAAAATATTTACTAGAGTCAGCTCAAGTCTTGACTGTCTGAGACTCCAGGAGGATTGCCGCGTTAATAAACTTTATCTTAACTATGAAAAATACCAAAAAAATAACATTCACATGGAAACGCAACTCTATTAATTTTAACTACAACTTTAATGGTAAAGCTATTATCTCTACTCTTCACTCAAGACCCTTCGCTCAGAGTGAAGCATCTTGGCATTGTACTTGATGTCAAATTAAGATACCACCTTCACATCGAATTCATGGTAGAGAGAGCCCTACGGAACTTAGGGTTTGTTATTAGAATAAGTAGAAACTTTACCAATTTTATAAGCATTAAATCCCTTTCCATAGTGTGGAATCCGATGTACGCAGTCTATCGTGATCGCATCGAAGCTGTTCAACGATGTTTCGTACGCTATTTGACACACAAATATTATCTTCCCTGTTGCGATTATGATAGACGCTGTATGGTTTTTAGCTTCTTGTCTTTGCTGCAGCGTCGAGTTATTTCGAACATGATCTTTTCATCAAACTCATCAATAGCATTCTGAACGCTCCTGATCTGTTGGCTGTATTGAACTTTAATGTACCACAGCGATTCACTCGGCACAACACTACATTTCATCTAAACTTATCTAATAGGAATGTTCATCAGAATTCGCCTGTTGTGCGGCTTCTTACTACCTACAATCAAGACTTCAACCATGTTTCTGTATTTGGACTCTCGTTGCGCTCATTTAAAATGTTATTGTCGCGTAATGTTTAAAAGTCTTGCAATGTAGTGCAATTGTGTATTTTTCTTTTTCTCTTTCATTGCTTGTTATTAGTTGCTTGTATTATTGTTGCTCACTGTTTTAAACTGTTCTTTGCGTGGATGCTTCGCTGGCGATTTCTTCCCTCTTTGCATCACACACATAATAAACAACCAAACAAATTAGTGTTAGTATTAGCTCTATATGTATCTATTATTGGGTTTTAGATTATTGTATACTTGTGTAGAAGTAAAAACTGAAATAACACTAGACCTAGTACTAGAAAGATTCAGGTTTAGCCGTGCGTCTGAAGACGTTACGTTAGTTTTAATTGCCACTAAGTGCTTGATCGTTGTAAATACTTCTGAAACTAAAAGTATAATTGATACTAGTAGTAATTTTAGTAGTAATCGATACTGAATAAAACTAGAACTAACTCTAGACCTAAGATTCAGGTTCAGCCGTGCGTCTGAAGACGTACGGCTAAATCCTAATGTTTCTAGTTCTAGGTCTAGTGTCAATACTATAGATAGGTTATAGATAGGGCCAATATCAATTATAATTTCAGTTTCAGAAGCATTTACAACAATCAAGCATTGAGTGGCAATTAAAACTAGAACTAACACTAGACCTAGTACTAGAAAGTTTCGGTTTAGCCGTGCGTCTTCAGACGCACGGCTAAACCTAAATCTTTCTAGTACTAGGTCTAGTGTTAGTTCTAGTTTTACTTTGATACAAGTATACAACAAATTAAGACTGAAGAATAACTAAAAATAGAGTTTTTCTTCTCATTCAACATCCATTCTCGAAAGCAAAAGTGTTTCACTATCTAGAATCAAAAATAGACTTTCAGCTTTTATTGGTTATTTTAATTTTATAACAGTCTCATTTATATCAGATCATAATAAATAAAACCTAAACACTGTTAATTCTGCCATTTTATCAAACACGATTAATTAATAATTAAATTAACAAGTAATCAAATACGACTCATACATTTGATAACCTGATCTAGCGTGAGTCACGCGTGACTCACGTGATTCATGATATTCACGCGTGGGTCTAAATCGTGAGCGAGCATAAAGTCACTCACGCACACATCTAGTTTTACTTCAACCCCAATCATTTCCACATCTATTTCAATTTTCATTTTCATTTTGTGGTTTCAAGAAACTTAAGATTTTTCTATATATTATTTTAAAAAAGAAATCTTCTTTTATTTATTAAAATTTTGTCTTTAAGCATTGACATTTTGATTAAATCGGCTGAAAAAACGATAAGTAAAAGGTGAGTTGCCGAGGCGATCGGCTGCTTTGTCCGTTGAGAAAAGAGATTCGGACATCAGCAAAAAAAATGGCTTTTGTCGGTGAAACCCGATACATTCCTAGACAGTTAGCGAAGCGATTCCGAGATAAACAACAAAGGACTCCGATGATATGGGGCAAAAAAAAACAATAAATCGCCGAAATAAATACGTGAACGAAATTAATTAGGGAATAAGAAATCGGTTTGGACAAGGTCAGTTTTTGAAATTTGAAATTTTTGAATATGATTAATATGGAGTTCTTTGTGTTGTGGATTTATAATATGGCATTCCGTTGAGTCTTCTACTTCCTTCCTCTCACTGTGGCCGCGAAGACGTCGGCAACGCCGAAGACCTTGAGACGGGACCTAGTTCAACATCCGCGGCCAGTTACGTAGGCATCGCGACGACCTCCGCTCCCACCATCACTTCTTCGTCGTCGTTTCGCCGGTTCGTTTTCACTTCCATTTCACTTTCATTCAATCTTCTCGGCTCAACGTTCGCAAACACGACCTCATTTTAAAATATTTATGTCAATTTACTCATCATTACCAAGAAGAAAATGAAGAATTAACGTCTTATCGCATTAACGATTATGATATACAAGGACGATTATGATATTGAAGATGTGTTGGTGTCAGTTGGTCAATAAGAATAAGTGGAGTAGTCAATAAGATCTCGGTGGTACAAAACAGTTTATATTTTTAGACTTCTTGTATAACAACGTTGTTTCGAAAGTTGTATTTCGAAGGCTTTCGTCACCGAAGAACTCCATTATTAAATTTATCCTTGAAAGCTTTTGTTGATTTTGAATTTTTTTGTTATATTTTTTTAGATTCTTATTGGATTTCGCATTTAATTTTTTTTCTGTTCGTTCCTCCTCCTCCTTGTTCTTCTTCTCGTTGTTTTTCTCGGTGCTTTACCTCGTCGCATTCCTTCTCGTGCATTTTTCGTCGTCTGGTGCTGGCCGATGTTCTCTCAACCTTCGGATCGAAACGTTGACCTATTACCCGCAGCGACTACGACGACGACGCAGACTCTCGCGTTCTCCTCGTAGTCATCGTAGCGTCAAGTGCAGACGTTGAGGCTGATGACGACGAGAACCTCGGACGTGTTAACCACCGACAACGTACGTCTTGGATAAGAACCCCTCCTCCTTCCGGCAGTTAAGACGCCAAGCCGCTTCTCTTCAACCGTGACCTAGGATATTGTTCAATGACTAACTCTCCTCCAGCATTATATTACTTCTTCAATTTAATTTCTTTTAATTCACCTCCAAATTTAAGCTTTAACAGAGAGGTAGGCGCCATCGCATTAATATTTCTTCGAAAAACGAGATAAAGTTAAATATTTGGACGCAATCTAAGTCAGTAAACACAGCGTGAACTTTTTAGGTACATTGACTCCGAAAGTTAACTCTACATTAAATAAACGGTTACCGGGATTATCAGTTATCTCTTTCTTTATTTCTTTCTTTCAATACGGACGTAAAACTCACCGAATTTCGGTATCTTATCAAAAAAACCTCCAAAACTTTCTCCGATAATGAAAATAAATAAGAAAAATCGAATTATGTAATTAATAAGGAAATAAGGCGTCAATAAAAAATTAAGACCTTCTGTCACTTCTAAGTTAAGAACAATGCGCCAAGGATAACTTCTTTAAGCGATGATCAATCGGGGAAAACAACAAAGAAAATCCTTTCCATCAATTAAAACATAATTGCTAATATTAATAAATTAACCATGGGAGAAGAATTTAATAAAAATCCGTCCCTGCAAAATAATTCTTTTTGCTCCTCAAATTCACCGACGAGTTTCGAACTCGTTTTAATTTCGCCAAAGAAAATAATAGTTATTAACAAAGATTGCATCTCGGACGACTTTGAGCCTCTCAACTCGATCCCGAGTCGAAGAAGATCTGGTGGCCCTCTTCTAGACCTTTCTACTTCTTCTGTTGGGACGCATTTGCAATTCTGATTGTTGCTCTCTTTGGGGCCCCGGACGGATTCCTCGAAGGCATCGGATACCGAGGACCCGAACGGTCAATCGACCGCCAACAACCCAACCACCACCACACGGTCATCGCCGCCACCACCGTCGTCGTCTATAGTCGAAGAATGAAGAACGAAGAAGAACACTCTCTTCGAGAGAAGAAGGAGGTTTCGTTCTTCTTGCCATATACGGGGCGATCTCGAAGAAGCTATGCCAAGGGCGAACCCCTGAAACGATTGTTTCGATGCGTTGAAAGCAAAAGTGAAATTACAGAAAAATTGAAGAGTTGTGAAGGTAATAAATTTCTTTGATGAAGCGTCAGGGTTAGGAAATTGATCTTTTAAAATTATGATTATTGAATTAATGATGCAATTAATGGTAATATGTAGATGCACAATGTTTGATGAAGATGTTTTGAAGAAGAGCTAGTGAAAACCGAAACTATGGCTTCGATATGTGGATATGTTTGTAATATGGCATCATGGCAAAGAACGCCTCCTTATATATCCTAATAAATATATGAAGTCTCCTATAAGACGATTTTATTTCTACTTCGACGAGGCCGCTTGCGGCCGAGGCACTACAATCTTTCAAAATGAACGATTTTATGTAAACATTTCAAATCCACCGCCTCGTCCGCAAGCGACCTCGGCGATTTAAAGCGAAATCGTTCCTTGTATACCTTAGTAAATATATAAAGTCTCCTATAAGACGATGTTATTCTCGCTCCGCCGAGGTCGCTTGCGGGCGAGGTGCTACAATCTCCCAAAATGAACGATTTTATGTAAACATTTCAAATCCAGTGCCTCGCCCGCTACGCGACCTCGGCCATTTGAGGTGAAATCGTTCCTTGTATATCTTAGTAAACATATAAAGACTCTTATAAAACGATTTTATTCTCACTTTGCCGAGGTCGCATAGCGGGCGAGGCCCTACAATCTTCCAAAATGAACGACTTTATGTAAACATTTCAAATCAAGCGCCTCGCCCGCTACGCGACCTCGGCGATTTGAGGTAAAATCGTTCCTTATATACCTTAGTAAACATATAAAGTCTCCTATAAGACGATATTATTCTCACTCCGTCGAGGTCGCTTGCGGGCGAGGTGCTACAATCTCCCAAAATGAACGATTTTATGTAAACATTTCAAATCCAGTGCCTCGCCCGCTACGCGACCTCGGCGATTTGAGGTAAAATCGTTCCTTGTATATCTTAGTAAACATATAAAGACTCTTATAAAACGATTTTATTCTCACTTCGCCGAGGTCGCGTAGCGGGCGAGGCCCTATAATCTTCCAAAATGAACGATTTTATGTAAACATTTCAAAACAAGCGCCTCGCCCGCTACGCGACCTCGGCCATTTGAGGTAAAATCGTTCCTTGTATACCTTAGTAAACATATAAAGTCTCCTATAAGACGATGTTATTCTCACTCCGCCGAGGTCGCTTGCGGACGAGGTGCTACAATCTTCCAAAATGAACAATTTTATGTAAACATTTCAAATCCAGCGCCTCGCCCGCTACGCGACCTCGGCGATTTGAGGTAAAATCGTTCCTTGTATATCTTAGTAAACATATAAAGACTCTTATAAAACGATTTTATTCTCACTTTGCCGAGGTCGCGTAGCGGGCGAGGCCCTACAATCTTCCAAAATGAACGACTTTATGTAAACATTTCAAATCAAGCGCCTCGCCCGCTACGCGACCTCGGCGATTTGAGGTAAAATCGTTCCTTATATACCTTAGTAAACATATAAAGTCGCTTGCGGGCGAGGTGCTACAATCTTCCAAAATGAACGATTTTATATAAAGATTTCAAACATAGCGCCTTGTCCCCGCAAACGACTGGCGATTTAAAGCGAAATCGTTCCTTACATATCCTAGTAAGTGTATAAAGTCTCTAAAGTAAGAGTTTTTAGATCACTTAAACACTCAATATCCAATGATGAAGTTTATCATGGAAACGGAAACTATCAAACTGTTGCCTTCAGTGATGCCTTTTGCAAGCAGGCATCACCTCACCATAATCTGATGTCCCTCGAATATACTTCGAGGGACATCAACCAGAGAGAAGTTGGGGACAGCACGAAACCAGAAACGGAACATCATGATATGAGATGGAACGGTCAATAAAATTCAGAACACACTTCCGATAGCCAAGAAGAAACTAACTTTATTATATGAACCGGGAGTAGTTATCAGCTATCGTGCAGTTGTGGGAATTTTACGTTGACCAAACATCAAAAACTGTAGCAGGGCTACCAAGGCAAGCCATAAAAATCCACCGGCGTCAAGAGATAAGATGGTTTGGAACTCAGAAAAAAACATGGAAGATGGTTTTATACATCATTTTAAACATTAATAAACTTTTGACTTATTAACATTAAATTTAGTAGAGAAGATTTCGAAGCCTTGATCCTTACACTCAAGAATTTTAATATAAAATTTTATTCCCTTTAGGAATGAGAAGGAATAAATGTTAATGAAATCAATTAGATTAAGATAAACCAATTATTTTTTTGACAAACGTTTTTGTTTTGGTTTCTTTTTCTCTTGTAAATTCCTTTCTTCGCGAAGGTTCTTTGAGAAACCGAAAGTGAGCGACTCGAAGAGAGATAATTATCCGAAGCTTTAATAAGGTGTTGCTTATTTTGGCTTGACCCGCCGCAGGAATCTCGACCTGCATTCGAGTCTGCGGCCCGTTGAGGAGGAAAGAAAACTAGTTCCACGACGATAATGAGAATTCGATTGATTATTGGAGGGACCCCCTTCGAGAGTCGCATTCCTCGGCTATTAACAACAATAATCGCATCATAAACTTAATAAAACATATTGAGTTTAGTTTGGTATAAATTTCTTTTTTTTTTTTGTTATCTGTCACAAAGTGTTAAAGTTTTAACTAAGCTCCTTCGGTAACTAGGCGCCCCTCGTATCTTATCTTCTGTCGCTAAGAATTCTACCTTTCGTGGCTCCATTTGATAAAACCGCATCGTCGGCGGCTTTTGATGGTTTTGGTCCTCAGGTAAACATGTCGAAATCTTTAGAAGAATAAGAAAGAGAAGCGAAGAGGAGAAGAAACCGATGGGTGAAGAAGGACCTCAACTACCTGAGTCTCCTGTAATCTTTCGACGCCGCCGCCGACAACGCGGTCGAAGATTTCTAAGAATTGAGACCTTTACGGGCCCCTCATTGGGGCCATAAAATCCCAAGGCATAGGAGGAGCACGCGTCGACCGTCAAGTTTAATGTGATTTAATTTCCGAGTTGTGACGATTACCGGAGTCTAAGACCGCTTTAAGTCAGCTTAATCGTTTTTTTCTTCTTTAGGGTGATTTAAGAGGGTTTAGTTAAACGATCTTTTAATTAATATATTATTGTTTATGAAGTTAATCGAAGTTTTAAAGCTAACAAGGCGGTTTAATCAACAACCTTGATGTTTACCGATTCCACTTAACTTTTTTGCAAATCCCGTTCGAAGTTTGTCGCAATCAATGTTTGTTGATAATGAAATAATAAAATAACATGATAGTAAGTCGAGTCTCAACCTTGAGAGGAGGAGTAAATTTAATACATTTACTAAACTCTAATTAATTTAGTGTAAAAAGTGTTTTAGTCTCAACCGGAAATAATGGTTGTTTTTAAATGATACGGATATACTTGGCATTCTTGGTGTGTTCGAAAACGCGAACCGAGTTTGTTAGCACGGTGTGTGACTGAGTGTGTGTCATATTATTGAGTTGGGAAAAGACTTACGTGCCGCCGGATGTAGAAGGAAAGGAATAAATTATTATCGTGTTATTTACCTGTAACAAAGAAAACGAAAATTATTTTTATTGCAAACAAAGAAATCGATATTTTTAAATCGAAAAATGAAAAGTAAGAAATATCGGTCTTTTTTGGTGAAGTGGATGCAGTTAATTTTTCGCAGTCTGGTGCTTGTAAGAGGTTAGACGCCCCCTGGTTCACAACGCATAACTAATCCGACGTTCAGAAAGTGTATTATCGAAGGCAGCTACCTGCAACGGCCCGATTTACAACGCACAAGAACTTCTCTCCTCTCCTGAAGAGTTGGAAACATTTGCCTCCTCTCAGATATATTTTATCTCTATTTATGAGGTCGACCTTGTAAACCTTTAAGGGGGTACTATTTCTGGGAAAGTCTACATCCAAAGAGACAAAAAATTTTATTTGAGTATCATAAATTCCTTCTGCTTCATCTTTCTTGTTATTAATAACGTTTTTTTTTCAAAAAGTTTTTACAATTCAACATGATATAGTATACATTATTTTAAAGAAAAATGAGAAAATATTATAGTTTGTAGCTTGATTATAGTTATAATAGTTAATATAGTTATAATATAGTTTCAATTTTAACCTGCATTTTGGACATGTTGAGGTTAAATTGATGCTTTTTAGAAAAATTTTTATAACACAATCCAATTTTTTGGTGAATTAGTTTAAAGTAGACAAGTTCAAATTTCGTGAGTCCCGCCGGGTCACGATGGGTTATGCGTGACCCACCGTGAGTCAATCGAATTTTAAACATTTATAGCAATACATGAATATATTTTTAATTCGAATGAATTAATTTACTCACAAAGTAATAAATATATCTAATTGTGTAGTTAGTAAAGAAATACCGAAGTTCCTAAATCTGGTATTAGTTATACTTTTTGTTTCAGACAAATTTACAACAATCAAGCATTAAACGGCAGTTAAAACTAGAACTAACACTAGACCTATTACTAGAAAGATTCAGGTCTGAAGACGCACGGCTAAACCGAAACTTTCTAGTACTAGGTCTAGTGTTAGTTCTAGTTTTGCTTTGATACAAGTATACAACAATTTAAGACTGAAGAACTACTAAAAATAGAGTTTTTGTTCTCTTTCAACTTCCATTCTAGAAAGCAAAAATGACCCACGCGTGACTCACGTGAGTCATGGATGATATTCACGTGAGTGGCTTGCGTGGTACGTGTAAGTCTACATTTTAACATTTTGAAGTTAACTTGATAAAATATCTATTTGTGTAGTTAGTAAAGAAATATCAAAGTTCCTAAGTCTGGTATTAGTTATACTTTTTGTTTCAGACAAATTTACAACAATCAAGCATTAAACGGCAGTTAAAACTAGAACTAACACTAGACCTAGTACTAGAAAGATTCAGGTTTAGCCGTGCGTCTTCAGACGCACGGCTAAACCTGAATCTTTCTAGTACTAGGTCTAGTGTTAATTCTAGTTTTGCTTTGATACAAGTATACAACAATTTAAGACTGAAGAACTACTAAAAATAGAGTTTTTGTTCTCTTTCAACTTCCATTCTAGACAGCAAAAATGACCCACGTGTGACTCACGTGAGTCATGGATGATATTCACGTGAGTCATGGATGATATTTACGTGAGTGGCGTGCATGGTACGTGTAGGTCTACATTTTAACATTTTGAAGTTAACTTGATAAGATAACCTTAATAATGCTGTTTCAAAAAACCCAACCTATTTAACTCTCATCCGGACTTCGCTTCTAGAATCAAATCCGGACTTCATGTATCAAATTGATACAATGTCAGAAAATAATTGTTTATCTATTGTCAAAAACGATTGGTTTCTATGCCGATTTCTATCAAAAATAGTCTTCTGCGAAAATTCGTTCTTGTACTGTTCTAATTGGTATTTAATTGGCTAAATAAAACGAAATTGTATGCAGAAATGTCGAGCATGTTACAAAACAGCGCAACATGTCACCACTTATTTAATTTCCGTTTACATCGATACGAACCAACCATCTGATATAACACATAGATCGAAATTTTATGATGTCTGTTTTCTTCAATATTGCAACTTGCGTAGTTGATACTACTTCCAGAAGACTTGAAATGCTTCTAGAAAACTTAATAACATTTCACAATGCTTTCAAAAGACTTGAAACATTTCCAAAAGACTCGATATCGCCTCTGGAAGACGAAGTTTCCAAAAGATTTTAAATCCTTTCAAAAGGCTTGAACCGTTTTCAGATAGCTTGAATTGTTTCCAGAAGAATTGAACTGCTAAAGAAGACATGATATTGGCCCTAAAAGTCTTGACATTGCTTCTAGGAAACGTGACACTGCTTCCAGTAAACTTAATATTATTTCGAGGAGACTTGAAATTATGTTCAGAAGACTTGAACAGCTTTCAGAAGACTCGATACTTCCTCTGGAAGACTTACTATTTCCAAAAGACTTAACATGCTTCCAGAAGGTTTGAATTGCTTCTAGAAGACTTGATATAAAATAGATCTATCTATGAATCAAAGAGATGAGATTGTTGCAAAGAATATTTTAAGCGAAATCAAATGCTTTCCATTACTAATTTGCATTTTGGAAAACATTTTGTGCGTTATTATCAAATGTCAAAAGAACTCGTGATTATTCTGTAAATGCGCACATAACAAAGTTCATTCGAATTCAAAAAAGATGTAATGTAGCAATGGGTTAGAATATACAGGGTGATCAAGTCCCAACCAAATCCGTTATGTTTTATGATTAGAGACCGGATATATACGCTTTTGTATGTTTTGCTAATTTCATTTTTATCGCATATAAACTTAATTATCCATATACTTTAATATAATCGCAAATAGTTTCATATGCAGCTCCGTCCTAAACCTAAAGGCTAATAGGGCTACAGCCATAGGGTAACAACTTCTTAAGAGCGAATGTTTTTGCAATGAAATGCGTGTTATCCCAATCATACATGTACTCGATGTCCCCTTTGAGGTGCGGACCTTTTCTTTGCCAATTGTTTCCAGAAGACTTAAAATGTATTCAGAAGACCTGAAATGCTTATAGATTACTTGAAATGCTTCCAGAAGCCTCGATACTGAATCTGGAAAGACTTGATACTGTTTGAAATGCCTCCAGAATGCTTGAACTGCTAGATGATATTGCTTCTGGAAGACTAGACTGCTTCTAGGAGATTTGACAGTATTTCAAGACATAAAAAATTTACAGAAGACAATTGTCTCTAGAAGATTCGATATTGCCTTTGGAGGACAATGCCTACAAAAGATTTTAAATCCTTTCAAAAGGCTTGAACCGTTTTCAGATGGCTTGAATTGCTTCCAGAAGGCTTGAACTGCTAGAGAAGACATGATATTGGCATTAAGTCTTGGCATTGCTTCTAGGAAACCTGATACTGCTTCCAGTAAACTTGATATTATTTCGAGAAGACTTTAAATTATATTCAGAAGACTTGAACAATTTCCAGAAGACTCGATACTGCCTCTTTAAGACTTATTCTTTCCAAAAGACTTAACATGCTCCCAGAAGGTTTGAACCACTTCCAGAAGACTTGATATTATTTCCAGAAGCCTTAAAATGTATTCAGAAGGCTTACAGTGTTTTCAGAAGGCTTCATACTTCTTCTAGTAGACTTGATCTGCTTTCTGAAAACTTGATACTGCTTCTAGATGATCTGTAATTACTTTCAATAGACTTTAAATGTATCCAGAAGATCTGAAATGCACCCTAAAGACCTGAAATTCTTGTAAATTACTTGAAATGCTTCTCCAGAACGCTTGAACTGCTTTCAGAAGATATGATACTTCTTTTGGAAGACTAGACTGCTTCTAGGAGATTTGACAGTGTTTCAAGACATAAAAAACTTCCAGAAGACTTCAATTGCTTCTAGAAGATTCGATATTGCCTCTGGAGGACAATGCCTACAAAAGATTTTAAATCCTTTCAAAAGGCTTGAACCGTTTTCAGATGGCTTGAATTGCTTCCAAAATGCTTGAACTGCTAGAGAAAACATGATATTGGCCCTGAAAATCTTGGCATTGCTTCTAGGAAACCTGACACTGCTTCCAGTAAACTTGATATTATTTCGAGAAGACTTTAAATTATATTCAGAAGACTTGAACAACTTCCAGAAGACTCGATACTGCCTCTGGAAGACTTACTCTTTCCAAAAGACTTAACATGCTTCCAGAAAGTTTGAACCACTTCTAGAAGACTTGATATTATTTCCAGAAGCTTTAAAATGTATTCAGAAGGCTTACAGTGTTTTCAGAAGGCTTCATACTCCTTCTAGTAGACTTGATCTGCTTCCTGAAAACTTGATACTGCTTCTAGATGATCTGTAATTACTTCCAATAGACTTTAAATGTATCCAGAAGATCTGAAATGCACCCTAAAGACCTGAAATTCCTGTAGATTACTTGAAATGCTTCTCCAGAACGCTTGAACTACTTTCAGAAGATATGATACTGTTCCTTGAAGACTGGACTGCTTCTAGAAGATTTGACAATGTTCAAGACATAAAAAGCTTCCAAAAGACTTGAACTGTCTCTAGAAGATATGATATTGCCTCTGGAAGACTTGATATTGTTGTATTATTGATATTGACTTCCAGAAGATTTGATAAATTTTCAGAAGACTTGATCTTGTCACTGGAAAAATTAAAAAGCTTTCTGAAGACTTGACACTATTTCTTGACACCGTTTTATATTATTTTCTGAAGCTTGAAATACTTCTTGGACACTTGATATTGCTGCTGGAAGAATTGAAATGCGGCCAAAAGACTTGATACTGCTTGTAGAAAAGATAGCAGAAAATATTTTCATCGCAAAAAAACAAGAGAAACTGTTTATAAATGCTTTTCCATTTGCTTTAAAATATTAAATAGTATTGGACATAATGCAAAATCTTGACGTAAGTAGCCTAAAAACTGTTAATTGTAGACAAAATGCGGATGGCAGAAGTAAATATAAAATTTGATTTTGCTTCCAAAATACCAAATATTGTTGACAAAATGCAATACCTTTACGTCAGAAGTTCAAAAAGTCCCAATTAAAGACTAGATAATGTTGTTGCAAACGCACACAAGTGTCTTTTTTACCATTTTGCCCTAAGAGAAGAAAAAAATCGAAATAAAAGAATACGTTCTTTTACAAAGAAATTACTTTCGCACATATCAAGAACAACATGTTTATCTTGATTTTTTACGAGCAGAATTTGTGTCACTACCAATTATATGCATAGTACGTCTCAAAATCAGCTGCAACCCATAAAATGGAAAACCCAATTGCTCATCAACAGTATCAAAGTCTTCTGGAATATACAACTGTTTCAACTGTTGAACCTAATTATCAAAAACGAAGCGAATAGGAGCAAGTTAATCTTGTTGGTGTTAAAAAACATAAGGATTTTGGATTTTTTTGTTCCACTTTCTAGATAAGAATCATGGCAAAAATAAAAATGGAAAATAATCAAAAATTCATTCACTGAGCCAAGGTATTTATTCATATTTAGTCTATTCAATCGTAAATAACAAAAATATCATCAAATAATTTTGAAAATTGTATCAATTGGATACAAAGTCCGGATGAGGGTTAATGCACTACCTTAAAGAGGGATATTTTAGATTGATTTTATCACCAAGATAATCAATAAATTAATTTAGATTGATCAAAAATCTTAATTAAATCGATTTAATCATCAAGACCATCAACATAAAATGTAATGGATTACTTTCAAAATTAACTCATTAATTTCTTTTTAAATACATTAAATTTATTAATACATCATAAATTTACACTTAATAAAATTAAGTAAACGTATTTTTCTTCGAATTTAATATCATTGGGATGACAAAATCGCGTCGGTTTTTGACAGTGTTAAGTGCTTACTGAAATTGTGATTTGATTTAGTAAAAAAATCAACGAAAATCATCTTGGAAATTGGTGTGAAATCATTTCCTGGGGGTGTAAGGTAAATGTTTTAATAACATATAGATGTGTAGAAAGATATTTAGCAAAAATTTCTTAAAAATGTTTTAGGTGGGAACATCGCTATGAAGTTAGCCGCGAATGGGAACTAAACTGCTTAATTATTGTAGAAGAGGTAAAAGATGAAGAGGTTTTCTTAATTTTTATAAGTTTCGATTTGATCTGACCATTTCTTGATTTTAACATATTGAGCTTAAGTTGAGATGTTGAAGATGTAGTTAAAAAATTATAACTAAAATGTAATAAATAAAAATAAAATAATAATAAGGTGGAGAAGTGAGGCCATCGAACGTCTGGCATCTTCTTCGTAGACAGTTTATGCGGGTCGACGAAGAACCTGTATTCTTGTTAGCTTGTCCGGTCGTCGGAAATTTCGGGTTTGAGAGGCCAGACCGGCAGCTGCAAAACAGACCTGGGGCAATCGCCTTCGGCGTCCGACAGGCCCTTTGTGCGCACGGCGCATCATGTGGCCGGAAGGTCGCGGCAGCTGCCGTCGAAGACCAGCGATGAACCCCAAAAACCACCGCCGCCAGACCCCAAACCGACCACCTCTTCTGATTCCCACGACTTGCCGATTTTCTGATCATTAGTGGCAACAGCAGATACACCATCAGACCCAAAAGAAAAAATAATCGAAGCACCATCAAAAAAATAACAAAAAGGTTCAAAATAAAAAGCGAAGCTGACCGCCTTTGTCTTTTAGGTAAAAGAAAGAGAAAAGTTACGGCGCCAAGGAAGAAGTGGATTTATAAAAAGTTGAAAACGGTATCAAATGGGAGTTAGACATGAATCTCTTAAGTAAACTGAAAACCCGTTAGCATTTAATTCACGTCTATCTACGTTTAACCGTAGATACACTAGAGACAGGAAGTAGACGATCTCTCGAGTACCTCTTAGGCACCAGTCTGATGCGTTTAATGTATATTTCCATTTTAACCTATAAACTAAAAGGCGACGCGACGCACCTTCGTCTTCTATACCACTTCATCTCGTATACCACTTGGTCTCGTATAACACTTCGTCGTCGCCTTCCTTCTTCCTTCACAATTTTATTATTTCTATTTAATCACTAAGTAATTATCTCATCTTGAAAATCGATTCACTGAAAATGTTATATGGTTTACCATATTAGAAAATCTACATTGAAGAAGATTATAGACGTTGGAAATCTGCCGGGAAGGTTACAATTACAGATAAACGCAATAAAAGAAAAACAACTAAATGTAATTTCTCGAGTAAAACCAAACCACCACCATCAATTAAAAAAGTATTTAAAGTTCCAAGAAAAACTTTCTTTCTCTCCAATCGCCACACAAGTAACCATGAGTCAGAAAGGACACAGAATCGAATAGTCCCACAATGGTCGACTTGAAAGTTCGCGGTCAAAGCGAAACGGTCATGGGAATGGATGGTGGTGGAGAAGAAGTGAGCGGGAGAGAAAACGAAGAGAAGCTTTGGGGTTCGCCGCCTCGCGTAAGTCGTCCTCTAAATGTGCATACTTTTGCCGTCGTCGTGGGTCCGAGGCCACCAGACGCACACTCCTCGCCTTTGTTTTGGCCGGATTCGCGATTTCCTTTTTGCCCTCTTCGGGTCCACCCTTGGCCCGATCGGAACGGACGGTGCAGCAACGAGAAGAGAAAAGACATAAAACGCGGTCCGCGCCGCGCCAATCACCATAAAAACCTCGTAAACGCGCGCGGCTTTGTGCCACACTGCACCAGCACCAAGAAGTCTGCGGTAGGTTCGCGACCGGGACGGCTACGACGACAACGTATGTCGATTCTTATAAATTGGGATCGCCGCGAGGTTGCTAAAGCTCAAAGGAACCAATTATTCGCCACGTTACGTTTTGTATCGTTCACTATGTGCCGACAGACTTCACACTTACAAGAAAAAATAAATTTACAAAATGATCCTTCCTCAATTTCCAATATGATGATCGATCTTGTGGAAGTGTGTTGTAGGTGGAATTATTTGAAAAATTGGATTCATCAAGACCACCCCAGTTTAGAGATCATAATTCTAATACAAACTAAAAAGCCAAATCCTTAGATGATTATTTTTAGAAGATTTTTGAATTAAATTCAATAATTTCTTTTTTAATTCATTTAATTACTTTCAAATATCATTTTAGAACATTATTTGAATCAATTTTGTTAATAAATTAATTTAGATTGATGAAAAATTGTAATTAAATCGTTTTGATAATCGTGATCGTAAGCATAAAATTTAATTTATTTTTAAACATTATTTTTAATTTACACTTAATGGAATCTATTGAAAACGATTTTATTAATAAATAAAAAGAAAATTATCGAATTTAATTGCTTAAATAAAAATCGATCGTTAAATTTAATGTTGTTTGGATGATAAAATGTTGTGATGATGTTTTTGACAATTTTAGTTATAAAATCACTTGATTATTAACATCATCAGATAAATGAACATCATTGAGCTAAAATTAGAACTAACACTAGCACTAACACTATCACTAGAATTAATACTAGATCTAAAACTAGAAACTTTCAACTGGTTCGAAATCACTTCGAAACAGTGAAGAAGGTTGCAACATGGCATCCGAAATATCAAAAAGTTTTCAAAAAACTAGTAAATCTAGTATTAGTCCTAGTGATAGCTCTAGTGATAGTGATAGTAGTCTAGCCTTCGTACTTAAATGAAAATCATCTTAAATACTGAGTGCGCAAAGCGTGTTAAATTACTTCCTGAAGGTTTAAGGTAAATGTTTTGATAAAATGTGGATGTGCATATTAAAAATTATTCTTAAAAAAATGCAATGAAATGCATGGCGTCCCCACTGCACATGTACCCAGTTTCCCTTTGAACCTTTTTCTTTGTCGAATTTTATATGAAAGGGGATGCATTCATAACACTAGCAGTACATCTGAAAACATTTTCATGATGAAGGCCTCTATAATATATAGTTTCTGGAAATATTTCAATGGAAGTAAAACTAGAACTAACACTAGACCTAGAAGTGGAAAGTTTGGGGTTTAGCCGTGCGTCTTGAGACGCACGGCTAAACCCAAATCCTTCCACTTCTAGGTCTAGTGTTAGTTCTAATTTTGATATTTAGATCGAACTCTAGATCTAGAATTAGAAACATTCAATTCAAATATACTGGCTTGGGTTGGTTAGGTTTAGCAGTGCATTTAAAGACATTCTTTGACAAAGGCCTCTACAATGTATACTTTTTGGAATAGAGCACTTTACAAACTGATTTGGCAACCAATGTGGTACGTTTGAGCCTTGCGTCTGAAAAGGTGGGACAAAGAATAGAGTTTAAGACCATACAGTGTTAGTTCTAGTTTTATATCATTAAATCTACCTCTGGCTCTAGAAATATTCGGGTTTAGCCATACATCTCTCAAGACGGCTAAACATGGATGATTCTGATTCTAGGTCTAGAATTAGTTCTAGTTTTATTTCAGTTCAAATATACAGGGTTGGGTTGGGTTGTAATATAGTACTTTATAAACTAATTTGGCCAACTAACTTGATTTCTTATTACTACACCCCTTTCGTTCGTTCAACCCAGCCCTAGGGCAATAAATATCGTTGTTGGATTTGTTATAGTTGTGCATTGATTTGTTTAAAGTTTGGATGGTTTAGGTCAGTTTTGAGTTAGTTTTCGGTTGAGTATGAATGAGCACAGTTTTGTTTGGATTGAATTGAGCTAGATTTAGTTTCGTTATGAATAGATACTCAGTTTTGTATGATTTGGGTTGCGTGAGGTATACATCGATTGAGCTAGAGTTGTATTCGCTGTGGATAGAATTTATTAAATTTACAAGATTTGTATTACTATGATTGAATACACCTCGGATTGGGTTGAACTGAAATTGGATTCGTTATGCATAGAGCCTATTAGATTTGCGAGATTACGTGATTTAGATAATATGTACTTGGATTGTGGATAAGAACAATTTGACTTGGGTTGGGTTGGTTTTGGTTTAAGTATGACTAAGCATAACTTTGTTTGGTTAGGGTTGAGAAAAACTGGTTTCAATGAGGATAGATAACCAGTTGTGCATGATTTGGGTTGGATATGGGTCTTAGTAAATGGATTCAATAAAATTCAGGCAATGTAAGTTAGAGTTGCAATAAATTTGTAATATTAGTTGTAGTTTTTTATCATTAGAACTAACTCTAAATCTAGAATTAGAAACATTCAGGTTTAGCTGTACATCTCTTAAGACGGCTAAACCCGAATGATTCTAGTTCTAGTTCGAGTGTTGCTTTTAGCTTTACTTCAATTCAAATACATATACATGCTTGAGTTGGATTGGGTTGAGCTTAGCAGTACATCTGAAGACATTTTGATGATGAAGGTCTCTACAGTGTCTAATGTTAGTTCTAGTTTTATATCATTAAATCTAGATTTAGAATTAGAAACATTCAGGTTTAGCCGTCATCCCTCAAGATGAATGATTCTAGTTCTAGGTCTAGTATTGATTCCAGTTTTACTTCAATTTAAATACATATACAGGATTGGGTTGAGTTGGACTTAGCAGTACATCTGAAAACTTTCTCTTGATGAAGACCTCTATAATGTATAGTTTCCGGAATTGAGTACTTTTGCAAACTGATTTGGTAACTTTGTATATTTCAATTAAAGTAAAACTAGAACTAACACTAGACCTAGAAGTGGAAAGTTCTGGGTTTAGCCGTGCGTCTGAAGAGCCGCACGGCTAAACCCGAATCTTTTCACTTCTAGGTCTAGTGTTAGTTCTAGTTTTATATCATTAGACCTAATTCTAGATTTAGAATTAGAAACATTCGGGTTTAGCCGTACATCTCTCAAGATGGCTAAACTCAAATGATCCTAGTCTAAGTCTAGTGTTGGTTCTAGTTTTACTTTAATTCAAATACATATACAGGATTGGATTGGGTTGGGTTTAGCAGTAAATCTGAAGACATTTTTATGATAAAGGATTTAACAATGTCTAGTGTTAGTTCTAGTTAGATATCATTAGAACTAACTCTACAACTAAAATTAGAAACATTTGGGTTTAACCGTACATCTCTTAAGATATCTAAACCCGAATGATTCTAGTTCTAGGTCTTGTGCTGGTTCTAGTTTTGCTTCAATTTAAATACAGGATTGGGTTGGGTTTAGCAGTAAATCTGAGGACATTTTTATGATAAAGGATTCAACAATGTCTAGTGTTAATTCTAGTTAGAAATCATTAGAACTAACTCTAGGACTAGAATTAGAAACATTCGGGTTTAACCGTACATCTCTTAAGATATCTAAACCCGAATAATTCTAGTTCTAGGTCTTGTGCTGGTTCTAGTTTTGCTTCAATTTAAATACAGGATTGGGTTAGGTTGGGTTTAGCAGTAAATCTGAAGACATTTTTATGATAAAAGCTTCAACAATGTGTAGTGTTGGTTCTAGTTTGATATCATTAGAACTAACTCTAGAACTACAATTAGAAACATTCGGGTTTAGCCGTACATCTCTTAAGACAGCTAAACCCGAATAATTCTAGTTCTAGGTCTTGTGCTGGTTCTAGTTTTGCTTCAATTTAAATACAGGATTGGGTTGGGTTGGGTTTAGCAGTAAATCTGAAGACATTTTTATGATAAAAGCTTCAACAATGTGTAGTGTTGGTTCTAGTTTGATATCATTAGAACTAACTCTAGAACTACAATTAGAAACATTCGGGTTTAGCCGTACATCTCTTAAGACAGCTAAACCCAAATGATTCTAGTTCTAGGTCTAGTGCTGGTTCTAGTTTTGCTTCAATTTAAATACGGGATTGGGTTGGGTTGGGTTTAGCAGTAAATCTGAAGAAATTTTTATGATAAAGGCTTCAACAATGTGTAGTGTTGGTTCTAGTTTGATATCATTAGAACAAACTCTAGAACTACAATTAGAAACATTCGGGTTTAGCCGTACATCTCTTATGACAGCTAAACCCAAATGATTCTAGTTCTAGGTCTAGTGCTGGTTCTAGTTTTGCTTCACTTTAAATACAGGATTGGGTTGGGTTGGGTTTAGCAGTAAATCTGAAGAAATTTTTATGATAAAGGATTCAACAATGTGTAGTGTTGGTTCTAGTTTGATATCATTAGAACTAACTCTAGAACTACAATTAGAAACATTCGGGTTTAGCCGTACATCTCTTATGACAGCTAAACCCAAATGATTCTAGTTCTAGGTCTAGTGCTGGTTCTAGTTTTGCTTCACTTTAAATACAGGATTGGGTTGGGTTGGGTTTAGCAGTAAATCTGAAGAAATTTTTATGATAAAGGCTTCAACAATGTGTAGTGTTGGTTCTAGTTTGATATCATTAGAACAAACTCTAGAACTACAATTAGAAACATTCGGGTTTAGCCGTACATCTCTTATGACAGCTAAACCCAAATGATTCTAGTTCTAGGTCTAGTGCTGGTTCTAGTTTTGCTTCACTTTAAATACAGGATTGGGTTGGGTTGGGTTTAGCAGTAAATCTGAAGAAATTTTTATGATAAAGGATTCAACAATGTGTAGTGTTGGTTCTAGTTTGATATCATTAGAACTAACTCTAGAACTACAATTAGAAACATTCGGGTTTAGCCGTACATCTCTTAAGACAGCTAAACCCAAATGATTCTAGTTCTAGATCTAGTGTTGGTTCTAGTTTTGCTTCAATTTAAATACAGGAGGATTGGGTTGGGTTGGGTTTAGCAGTAAATCTGAAGAAATTTTTATGATAAAGGCTTCAACAATGTGTAGTGTTGGTTCTAGTTTGATATCATTAGAACAAACTCTAGAACTACAATTAGAAACATTCGGGTTTAGCCGTACATCTCTTAAGACAGCTAAACCCAAATGACTCTAGTTCAAGGTTTAGTGCTGGTTCTATTTTGCTTCAATTTAAATACGGGATTGGGTTGGGTTGGGTTTAGCAGTAAATCTGAAGAAATTTTTATGATAAAGGCTTCAACAATGTGTAGTGTTGGTTCTAGTTTGATATCATTAGAACAAACTCTAGAACTACAATTAGAAACATTCGGGTTTAGCCGTACATCTCTTAAGACAGCTAAACCCAAATGATTCTAGTTCTAGATCTAGTGCTGGTTCTAGTTTTGCTTCAATTTAAATACGGGATTGGGTTGGGTTGGGTTTAGCAGTACATCTGAAGACATTTTTATTATGAAGACCTCTACAATGTCTAGTGTTAGTTCTAGTTTTATTTTATAATATCAAACTCTAGATCTCTCAAGACGGCTGACAATGTTTTGGAAAAAAAATCGATTAAACTTTCAAATAACATTTAATTTTTATTTCCCGCCTGCCTCTAATTTCAGAACTTAGTCCAAAACTAATTATGCATTCTAACCAAACGTTTAGAGTTGCCTAACTTTATAACAATATCTTATCTATGGTCAATGTTTAATAGATTGGGGTGCACCTTGAAATTATGATTTGATTTATTAAAAAAATGAGTTATAATCATTAAATATTGAGTGATTCGTATTAAATTGCTTCCTGGGATGTAGGGTAACTATTTTGATAAAATATCATATAAAAAAGTTGGATTTTTTAAGTGAAACTTTTTGAAGATTTTTTTAGAAATCTTACATGATTAATTTAAAGTAATAATATCGAAATAATATTTGTGTTTTTAAGTTTAAAAGTATCATCATCACCCTCGGTAAACTGTTGACAGATGTAAAACTACCGTCTTATGGACTTAAAAAGGTTTAATCTTCGCCCTCTTATCCCAAACGCATAAAGATAAAAAAATTCATCTGGGTCTCCCGTATTTCGAATGCGACTTGAAATTAATTTGTACTGATTTTTATAACCGACGAAATTCTCGTTCGCGTTTACGATCGGCTCGTAAAACGCCAATTACACGATCCTTTTAGGCTTAATTTCGGAGTATCTCTTTTCGGGGTGCCCGAATTCCCCAAAGTTTTTAAAGTTATAGTCGTGTAAACCGGGACTATATTTCTCTATAACTAAAAGGCGGTCGTTTGAGTTTAAAGAAAACGCTTTTTTGATAACCTTGTATTCCCCAAGCTGATCAAACTGACAGATTAAAGAGACACGGCCATCTTTCATTTGCCTATTCTTCACCCAGGTTCATTCAACACATTTCCTTTGAACGAACCCGACCAGTTCAAGGACAGACAGTCTGAGTTGTTCCTACTTTTATTTAATTTTTTTTTATATTTTTTTACGATATTATTACGACGGCGTACGAACTAATTGTAGTCATTGTCCTTTTTGGAAAATTAATTTACGAAAGTTGAATAATAAAAGACAGGAAACAGACGAGTTAACAAGCAGTAAATTAGTATACTGAGAAGCGCTTAAAATTATTTAAGAGATGCGAGTTAATTTATAAAATAAAATTTTTTAGATCTTATTTGACATATATTTATTGATTCGTGTAACGAAGTTTAAACTGGAATCTAAATCTGTTATGATACTCACGATCTTTGCTTATCTTGAAACTTAATCTCATTTTATTTAAAAATTAAACGCAAAATAAGCACCTCTTGATTACGAGTTTTATATTTATTTTTGGTCTATTTACCTTACTGGTGAATGTTTGATTTCTATTCCGAATGAATTTTTTTAATATTCACTAAAGAAGCACAATTGGGTTAATTAACTCGGCTCGAAATGAAGAAAAATCGTTACTTCATAATCTTCATCGTCGGTGAAAGTTTAATTGTCTTTACATTATAAATGTTCATGGTGAAAATTAAGTAATCGTTTCGTATTACGCACTTAAGGTGCGCTCTGAAGGTTACACATTTCGAAATGTATTTGGAGACGCTACTTTGTTTTATTGATAAAATCCACGACAGGCGTAATGTTTATTTGCGTTTCTTGTTTAACCACTTGCCATCATAGTAATTTTGATTTTTAGATCATTCTTTTCCCTTTACATTGTGCGAATATAATATTTCAGAAAACGTTCTCAATTTACTACTCTCCGGCCTCCCAGAAGTCGTCGTATCCGTTGAAACCAAAGCTTCGGGTCGTTGCAAAAAGACCCCCTCGGTCACATTGGGGGGGTCCCCCCGATCAGAATCAGAATCAGGGGACCCTTGGAAAGAGACGCAGCAAGGCCAAGGGAAATGCCAACGGACTACGACGAAAGAGGCCTTTACGTAACTGTCAAGCCCGGGCAATCGTAACTTGACCCCACGGTGTTGTATTTAACGTGGAAGGCAGGATTTCACACGTATACAGGACTTGCAGGAAGAAGACAATAAGCGGATGCTCTTAGTTTTTTGTATTTTTATTTTTATTACCATCGGTTGTTGACTTGCTTCTGATGACAATATTTCAATTAAATATCTCGTAACGGTTCAAGTTAAGAAATGTTGATATATGATTACTGAAAGGGGGGAACATTTTTTTATGGCAAACCCAAAGAATAGAATAAACATAAATACATCGTTGGTTGGGTCGGTGGTTGCGTTGGCAGATCTTCGCGATTTTCTACAATTGCAATACCGGTCGAATCTGTCGCAACTGTAACCTATGGGTAGCACGGTTCCGTTGCGACACGGCCTCAACGGCGGCATTTCTCTCTTCGGGAGTCGTTGTTAACGTTAATTTTAGATTGGGGTCTCTAAGCCTCCGGCTAAAATGCAACTCGCGAAAGCGCTAATGAGAGCCGGCCGCTTCTATTGTATTTTAAAACAAGAACATAAAGAAATATCAAATCTAATATCCAATCAATAATAACACTTTTTAAAAAATAAGATATGTATTGAGGAAAAATTACGTCATAATTCGTAAAAATGATGAAAATAAAGTTTTCAAATATCTTTTATAGCACGCCACTGGTTATATATCACACCTGCCACAACAGGGTATTTCCGAGAAATGCCATTTTTTCGTTATCTTATTTCGGGGAACTTTGTCTCCACAAATAACACCTGTGTTAAATTTTGTATTAGAAAACGATTTATATGAAACACAAAAATAGAAATGCACTTCTTTCTTGCATTATTTGTTGGGGAACAAGAAATATTTAACATTTTCAATTAATCTTTTCTTATATGTGGTGTTTACTTTTTAGGATGTGTTCTGATGGAAAAAAAGTTTTTGTAACTGAAAATGTTATTCGATTCAACACCCGTGAAAATGTCAGCAATGAAAAGAATAATTTTATTGGGGCTCCATATTTAAAGTATATGTTAACTGCTGATTGTGACCTCTGTTCCATATACAACTTCATTTATTCTATGTGAGATTATATTTATATCAGACGGTTGTAGAATATTAATCTGAATCTTTCTAGTTTTAAATCTAGTGTTGATTATAATATTAGTTCAATAACAATGTTAAATAACACTGCTTACTAGCGCTGCTTAACACTATCACAAGAACTGACATGTAAAAGACTATTTCAATGAAAATAGACAATAATATAACGCTAAATGATAGATAAAACTAGAACTAACACTAGACCTAGAACTAGAAAGTTCCAAGCTTTCTAGTTCTAGGTCTAGTGTTAGTTCTAGTTTTTGTCCGATACAGAATATGCCACAATATAATGATTACTAATTCTGCCTAACACTCAATAGAACTAACACTAACTATAATCGTTCAGGTTTAGCCTACCTCTCTTAAGAGGGCTAAACCAGAACTATTCTAGTTCTACATCTAGTGTAAATTCAGTCACAAATATGTAATAATCTGGCGCTGTATAACAACTAAAATTAGAACCAACGTTAGTATTAGAACTAACACTAGATTTAGAACTAGAATCATTCGAGTTTAGCCGTCTTACGAGACATTTGGCTAAACCCAAGTGATTCTATTTCTAGATTTAGTGTTAGTCCAAGAAAAATATTCAAGAAACGCTGTATATCAAACAAAACTAGAACTAACACTAGACCTAGAACTAGAAAGAAACTGGTTTAGCCGTGCGTCTAGTTCTAGTTTTTGTCCGATAAAGAATATGCTACAATATAATGCTTAATAACGCTGCCTAACACTATTAATAGAACTAACACTAGATCTAGAATCGTTCAGGTTTAGTTGTACCTCTCTTAAGATGGTTAAATCAGATTGGTTCTAGTTCTACAATCAAATCATTTGAGTTTAGATGTCCTAAGAGACGTTCGGCTAAACCCAAATGATTCTAATTCTAAATCTAGTATTAGTTTAACAAAAATATTCACGAAACGCTGTATATCAAATAAAACTAGAATTAGCACTAAACCTATAACTAACTAAACTTTTTAGTTCTAGGTCTAGTGTTAGTTCTAGTTTTTGCCCAATAAAGAATATGCCACAATATAATGCTTAGTGATAACTCAAACTAGAACAAACACTAGCATTGAAACTAACACTCGACTAAGAACTGGAAATATTTAAATGTAGCCGGACGTTTCAAAAGATGATTAAACTGTAATATTTTCTTCTTGCATATTGGGTTTTAGTCCAATAAAAATAGACAAGAATCAGGTACTGAATAATAAGTTGATTTTTAAGAATCTTCATGTAAAAAAGTAATATTAACATGTTGTAGTATTACTTCAGCTAATAATTAGGCTAACAATTTTGCTAAATGTTATGTATTTACGATGGTTTGTTATGTAAGGATATTGCAGCAAAACATGCATTATCAACACATGTGAAAATGTCAGCAGTGAAGAAAAAGATGGAAAAAAAATTTTTTTTTTGAGACTTCAAACTTCATACACACCAATAAGTTAACTGATGATCGTTGCACGATTACTTCAGTTAATAATTAAGTTAATAGCTTTGCTCAAAGTTATGTATTTACAATGATTACATTTTCTAAGGATAGAGTATGCATTGCCAAAACATGTGAAAATGTCAGCAGTGAAGAAAAAGATGGACAAAATTATTTTTTGAGGCTTCAAACTTCAGACACACCAACATGTTACCTGATGATCGTTGCACGATTACTTCAGTTAATAATTAAGTTAATAGCTTTGCTCAAAGTTATGTATTTACAATGACTACATTATCTAAGAATAGAGGAGCAGAGTATACATTGCCAAAACATGTGAAAATGACAGATCAATGAAGAAAAAGATGGACGAAATCATTTTTTTGGGACTTCAAACTTCATACACACCAACATGTTAACTGATGATCGTTGCACGATTACTTCAGTTAATAATTAAGTTAATAGCTTTGCTCAAAGTTATGTATTTACAATGATTACATTTTCTAAGGATAGAGGAGCAGAGTATGCATTGCCAAAACATGTGAAAATGTCAGATCAATGAAGAAAAAGATGGACAAAATCATTTTTTTGGGACTTCAAACTTCATACACACCGTCATGTTAACTGATAATCGTTGCATGCCTACTTCAGCAAATAATTAAGCCAACTTTGCTGAAACTGATATATTTGGAATGGTAGTTGTATAATTCAAGGACATTTGCGCAGAATATAATTAGTCAACAAATATCAGCAACGAAGACAAAGATGAGCCAGATCTTTCATACACATATATCAACATGTTAACTGCTGATTATTGCACTACTTCCTCAGTCTAGTAATTAGGCTAACAGTTTTGCTAAAAGTTGTGTAAATGATTACATTTTCTAAGGATAGAGGAGCAGAGTATGCATTGCCAAAACATGTGAGAATATCAGCAATGAAGAAAAAGATGGACAAAATCATTTTTTTGGGACTTCAAACTTCATACACACCATCATATTAACAGATAATCGTTGCATGTTTACTTCAGCTAATAATTAGGCCAACTTTTCTGAAACTGATATATTTAGAATGGTAGTTGTATTAATCAAGGATATTTGCGCAGAATATAATTAGTCAACAAATATCAGCAATGAAGACAAAGATGAGCCAGATCTTTCATTCATATATATCAACATATTAACTGCTGATAATTACACTACTTCCTCAGTCTAGTAATTAGGCCAACAGTTTTGCTAAAAGTTGTGTAAATGATTACATTGTCTAAGGATATAGGAGCAGAGTATGCATTCCCAAAACATGTGAAAATGACAGCAATGAAGAAAAAGATGGACAAAATCATTTTTTTGAGACTTCAAACTTTATACACACCAATATATTAACTGATAATCGTTGCATATCTACTTCAGCTAATAATTCGGCCAACTTTGTTGAAACTGATATGTTTCGAATGGTAGTTCTGTAAATCAATGACATTTGCGCAGAATATAATTAGTCAATAAATATCAGCAATGAAGACAAAGATGAGCCAGATCTTTCATTCATATATATCAACATGTTAACTGCTGATTATTGCACTACTTCCTCAGTCTAGTAATTAGGCCAAAAGTTTTGCTAAAAGTTGTGTAAATGATTACATTGTCTAAGGATATAGGAGCAGAGTATGCATTGCCAAAACATGGGAAAATGACAGCAATGAAGAAAAAGATGATAAAATCATTTTTTTAGACTTCAAACTTCATACACACCAACATATTAACTGATAATCGTTGCATGTCTACTTCAGCTAATAATTAGGTCAACTTTGCTGAAACTGATATATTTGGAATGGTAGTTGTATAAATCAAGGACATTTGCGCAGAATATAATTAGTCAACAAATATCAGCAATGAAGGCAAAAATGAGCCAGATCTTTCATTCATATATATCAACATGTTAACTGCTGATTATTGCACTACTTCCTCAGTCTAGTAATTAGGCCAAAAGTTTTGCTAAAAGTTGTGTAAATGATTACATTGTCTAAGGATATAGGAGCAGAGTATGCATTGCCAAAACATGGGAAAATGACAGCAATGAAGAAAAAGATGATAAAATCATTTTTTTAGACTTCAAACTTCATACACACCAACATATTAACTGATAATCGTTGCATGTCTACTTCAGCTAATAATTAGGCTAACTTTGCTGAAACTGATATATTTGGAATGGTAGTTGTATAAATCAAGGACATTTGTGCAGAATATAATTAGTCAACAAATATCAGCAATGAAGACAAAGATGAGCCAGATCTTTCATACACATATATCAACATGTTAACTTTTGATTATTGCACTACTTCCTCAGTGTAGTAATTAGGCCGACAATTTTGCTAAAAGTTGTGTAAATGATTACATTGTCTAAGGATATAGGAGCAGAGTATGCATTGCCAAAATATTTGAAAATGTCAGCTGTGAAGAAAAAGATGGACAAAATCATATTTTTGGGACTTCAAACTTCATACACACTAACATGGCAACTGATGATTGTTGCACGTCTACTTCAGCTAATAATTAGGCCAACTTTGCTGAAACTGATATATTTAGAATGGTAGTTGTATAAATCAAGGACATTTGCGCAGAATATAATTAGTCAACAAATATCAGCAATGAAGACAAAGATGAGCCAGATCTTTCATACACATATATCAACATGTTAACTTTTGATTATTGCACTACTTCCTCAGTGTAGTAATTAGGCCGACAATTTTGCTAAAAGTTGTGTAAATGATTACATTGTCTAAGGATATAGGAACAGAGTATGCATTGCCAAAACATATGAAAATGTCAGCTGTAAAGAAAAAGATGGACAAAATCATTTTTTTTTGGGACTTCAAACTTCATACACACTAACATGGCAACTGATGATTGTTGCACGTCTACTTCAGCTAATAATTAGGCCAAATTTGCTGAAACTGATATATTTAGAATGGTAGTTGTATAAATCAAGGACATTTGCGCAGAATATAATTAGTCAACAAATATCAGCAGTGAAGACAAAGATGAGCCAGATCTTTCATTCATATATATCAAGATGTTAACTGCTGATTATTGCACTACTTCCTCAGTCTAGTAATTAGGCCAACAGTTTTGCTAAAAGTTGTGTAAATGATTACATTGTCTAAGGATATAGGAGCAGAGTATGCATTGCCAAAATATTTGAAAATGTCAGCTGTGAAGAAGAAGATGGACAAAATCATTTTTTTGAAACTTTAAATTTCATACACACCAACATGTTAACTGATAATCGTTGCATGTCTACTTCAGCTAATGAAAATAAATGATTAGGCTAACTTTGCTGAAACTGATATATTTGGAATGGTAGTTGTGTAAATCAAGGACATTTGCGCAGAATAAAATTAGTTAACAAATATCAGCAGTGAAGACAAACGTGAGTCAGATCTTTCCTTCATATATATATTATATATATATCAACATGTTAATTGCTGATTATTGCATTACTTCCTCAGTCAAGTAATTAGGCCAAGAGTTTTACTAAAAGTAAAATAGTTAGGGCAGTTGCATTATTCAAGGATATTGCCATGAACCATCTTTGCGTTCGATGACTTCTCAAGATTATGGCACAAAATTTGTTGAAATATGTGAATAATAATTGCAAGTATACTAGTGTTTGGCAAATTATATTATTATTGCTTAACTTGAATTAATTATCCAATAATAATCCATGAAGATCTCATAAGAGATTAATATAAAAAACTAATTCCAAAAATTCCAAAATGATGAATCACGTTAACGAATATCAATTTTTTCTTTTAATCAACAATTTATCGTTTATTTATAAAAAGGTTGATTATAGCTGAATAAGTGATAGAATAGTTTAACCGTCATAGGTGTTTTTAACCCCTTTGTAAAAAAAATTATCGTTAATTTCCTTTCGAATTGCCCCAACGGTCGTCGTCCAGTTTTAGAGTGCAGCTGCTGTTACAGTACAACAACACACAAACACCAACCAACCGCCTTGGATTGTGTAAGTTTTGCAGCAGCACCCGGCGCATATGCAAGCCAATAATTAATGAGCGAAAGCGACTTTTCGATCTGTCTGAGCCCCAGCACTTTTTGAGGTGGGCGTATTGCATTGTATACGAAAGGCACTTTACTTGGAAAACTTGTAACCAGCCAGCCATAAAGACCCAATCGATATCGCGAAAAAAATTAATTTGAATCAGATATTTATAAATAATACATCAAAAAAAGAAAAAAATTTAAATACGAGAACTTTTTCGATTCATTGCAGCTGGTGAAGTTAGAGGGCTTTGTCCACCAAACCGGATGTTATCGGACAGTGGGTTATTTGTTTTCCTTATTTGCTTCTATAGTTTCCTATAACGTAATAATAACAACATTTTATTTTTATCATTTTTACTTAATTACAAATAAAATTAAAAATTTGGTCGTCTAAAACCGTTCTTAAACGTCATTAATTCATCCGCCAACACATTTTCTTCAACCGGAGAAAGACGTGCATCCATCTTCACGAAAGTTATGTCAAGGTCATTTTAACCGAAATGAAGAAGTAGTACCCCGCCTCTTCTTCTCATAGAGAACCTAAACTTTCAAAGAACCAGCCACCAGATGCTATTCTAAAACCCAACCCAAAAAGTTGGTCCTCAATAAATTTTTATGGAGTAATTTTAAAACCTCTAATTTTCTCGTTATCAAGATGGACGTCGGTTTTGGGGAGTGTAAAATTGCAAAAGAAAAAGATTTTTTATTTCTTAGCTTTTGTGTATTGTTCGGGGATGAAACGAAGAAACCGTTATTACAAAACTTCTTTTTCTCGCTGTTCCTTGACATTTTTAACAATACAATTTAATCACAATAACCGCTTTTTTGGTTGCAACAACGAGGTCATAACGTAATTGTGTAAAAAAAGCTTAAAAACGCTTATTTTTATTTATAACATCTTTGTTGGTGGCGTTGTTGACTTACACGTGCATGCATTATAAATAGAAACTTTATGGGGGATTCCAAGAAAGAAACGAATCCATTCACAAAGATTTTGTGATTAATTTAAGCGTAATGAAAGTTGATTTGATTAAAATTAGATTTGTTATGCTTTCAATTACGTTGTTGTTGCAGGTATTTCTTGGTTCGGTTACATGTCGTTTACATATTTTAATTGTTACGAGTAAAAAACAAAAATTACTCATAAGAATTATGTTATCAAATTTTATCTTTTAAATCAAATTTAAGTGTGATAAAAATGAAGGAAATCCTTTTAAAACTTTCGAAAACGAAAAATAAAAACCTCGTCATTCACGTTATAAATATTTTTTGTGGCCATGAACTCGAACTGCACGAGTTTAGACCACGTTTTCTTTAAGAATTCTTTCAAGATTGTAACAAAAGATTTAAATTATTTTTAATTGTTTTTTTAGATTACTGACCTTGTCGTCCAACGATTTCTGCAACATGCTCGGAACTTGGAACCGGAACGCATTCGGTCATATTTTGGGATTTTTTCGATCGGACTTCTTCGAGACCAACGGTGGAGACCAAGGGATTCACGAAACTGCCCAGATCGGTTGGGGTGTCTGGTTCGGAGACGGGGCCCAAAGGGTCCGTCAAACCCATTTTGGTCAATTCAAGGGCTAACTGGAGCGCCCTGTCATCGGCTAAACCGGAATCGGCGAAGTAACTTGCCGGCATTTTCTCGAATTTATTTTAACAAAAGTTAATACAGTCAAAGTTAATATAACAAAGGTTCCGCACACACTTTGAAAATTTTAAATAAGAAAAAATTGTTTTTAGTCCGCACGCGAGTTGCAAAAATAATCGATTGATTGTCGCCTATTTATGTTATTTTTTGTTCTTCGTCGACTGTTAACTATATTTTTTCTTAACACGGGGTTCTTGTTGGTTAGATTAGGTTTTATTTGGTTAGTCCACGTTTTCAATTTTTTTAACACGAGGAGTTCTCGAATGTACAAAAATATACGTATTTATTTTTGCTTTTAATTAACTTTTCAATAGTCGGTTATTACTTGGCGATGGGTGCTCGGGTGTCTTATATATTAGATTTACTTATACAAATTTGCTGAAAGAACGGTTCGCACGCAACGACGGTTCGAAACTGACTGACTGCACGAGCGTACCTCCTGCTGGAACTGAACTTCCCCGACAGTCGGATGAATACTGAAACGAACATGTGCGCAAGGTCCGTTTGCCGGCCGGCATCAGAACGGCGCCAAATTCCCAGTTTAAAATCGTTAGGCCCCATTGGCTAGGAACCTTCGCTTAGAACCTTCAAATATCTCGAAATGAATCGAAACCCGTCGAAAATTTACGAAGTTAATTCTAAAAACAATAAGACCACGTGTTTTACCGGCTAAACCTAACCGTTCTTTTTTAACGAAACCTATTTTCCCCTAATTTTCATTTAAGTACACGATTTTGTCACAACAAACACCCAAAATTATTTACTGGTAAATCTGGCCACATTGAGCGAGTGTAATTCACATAAACCGGCCATTTAACGTGTTGCAACGAGTAAATAAACCTAACACACATACTAGAACATTATTTAAATACTTAAAATGTTTACACGAAAGTGTAAATATTTACTACGAGAATTAAAAATATATATCCGTGTTAAAAATATATGTAATGTCTCATTCGGTTACTTCTCATATATTATTAACATTAAATTAGGGTCTTTTTTAAAAAATTTACTTCTGGTGATAATTAAAATTTATTCTTCTAAACTAGTTTCGAGCCTTGCTCTTCTTCAATAGATACCTACAAGATGTGTTATTTTGGTTTTTATACATCGCACAGTGGGGTATTCCACATAGAAACATGATTAAAAGTCGGGAATACAGTAGTGGTGTTACGGATGTGGGTTTAACGGATGCGGATGCGGAACCGGATTTTTTAATTCTAATTTTGCGGATGCGGATGCGTAAGCAGATTTTTGGATGCGGATTTAACGGATGCGGAGTTGTTGAAAAAAGTTACATGCTAAAATTTTCTTGAAAATATCTAATGCACAAATAAAGTAATTAATATTCATAATTTATTATAGGCAAATTATATTTTAAAAACAGCAATTTTGATGCCTTCTCTCCTTTCAGACTTTTTCTTTTATCTGTGTATATTAACGATGCTCCACTGAATAGCTGTTCACTGGTAAAGCTGCTTGGTGGTGTTGATAAATATTGTCGAACAACCGGCAATAAAACGGTATATTTGTACCCATTTTGTCGCCACCACATTAATGGATCTTCTTCTAAAGGTAGTCTTCTTTCTTTAATATAATTTTGGAGCACAATTTTCAGTGTTATTAATTGGTCATCTTCTGCCTCGCTTTCACTTGAACTTAAAACGGATTGTACTGACTGCAGTAGTTTGGAAGAACAACAGCTAGAATTAGTAATAATTTGTTTATCAATTTTTCTTTTCTTATGTATCGGACTACAATCTTTATCTTGATGAATCGTTTGAATTTGGCACAAATTAGCTATTGTGGCTTCGACTTCTATTTCAAAACTATTAAAAAATTTGGTTTTATATCTGGGATCTAAGTACGTGGAAATCGAACATAGTAAATTTCTGTTTAAATCGCCAAATCTTTCACTTATTACTCGTATAACTTTAACAAAAAGTGCTTTGATATTTTCTGGCGTATTTGAGCTATCTTTCTCAGCTTTTAATATTGTCAAAGTAACGTGCAGAAGTGGTATAACCATAGAAATGCTGTTCTTCGAGTTACTTAATTCTTTAGTAAGGTCTTCAAAAGGTGCCAACAATTTTAACAACAGTTCAATTGTTGACAAATCATCCGTAGAAAATGACACAAGTTGTTTTGTAGTTAAGTATAGAAGTAAAGAATCTTTTATTTTAACAAAACGTTCCAACATGTAAAATGTGCTGTTCCACCTGAAATGAAAATTAGTTATACTTTTTAATTTATAGACAATCGTTGGCTTACCTAGTGGGACAATCTTGTATTGTTGACATTGGAGGTTGCTTCAATCTTATTACCTGTATAGCTTTTAATTCATCTTGTGCTACTAGGGAATGATTAAAATGTGTTGACACGTTTTTCACTTTTTCAATTACTTCTTGAACCCATTCTTCCGATAATATAACATTTTTAATGCAACACTGTATTTGATGAATCACACAATCAAAATCAGTAAATCCAGATATCTGCATTGCTTTAATCATGTTGCTACCACGATCGCGTACCACACAGTGAACATTGTCCTGTTTTATACCCCATTCTTCAAGAATGGTTTCAAGTTTTGTCGAAATAGCTTGACCAGTGTGACGGCCTTCCATTATTTCACATTTCAAAATAATTCTTACTCTTTCAAAACCTTCGTTTATACCATGAGCAGTCAAACTAACTAATGAAGTCCCACAACTTGTATCTGACCAAACATCAGTTGTAAAGGATATTTTCTTAAGATCTTTTAATAGTGCTTTAATTTTATTTGCCACACCGTTATATAAATCGTCACATACAAGCGACGTAAAAAACTGACGTCCCCTTAATTTATATCGTGGAAGTATTGTATTGATTAATCGCCGAAAACCAACACCTTCGACGAAGTTGAATGGTAAGTCTTCCAAAGCAATCATTTCGCCTATTAATCGATCCGTATCTTTGGATTTTGTATATGAGAAATCCCAACATACATTCTTCGTTAAACATTCTTGTAAAGTAAGTTGTTTTGTTGTATTTGGACTTGTATCTGTAGATGTACTACAACTTGGCTGGTTCTGTTCTGCATTTTCAGCTATACGTTTTTCTAACTCTTCAAATATTTTTGTATGCTTAGATTTCAAATGATTTTTTAAAGAAGATGTGGTACGTCCTTTTCATGAATATTCCTTTTCACAAATCTTACAACGAGCAATCAAACTGTTAATTTCCGAGAAATATTCCCAAATAAAGCTTGTTTTTGGTTTCATTTTAATTAATTTAATTTCGATGGATAGCAAACAATAAAACGAATGACGATAAATGCGCAAAAGCTTACATACAAGTTGCCATCCGTTCAACAACTGATCGTCTTTAGGAATTAAGATCTTTTAGAACGCTATGCATTGGCGCCCCCGATTTGAGGCGTTGCGGCGCGACAATATAGGAGTCGTATCGTCCGT
Organism: Onthophagus sagittarius; assembly: GCA_036711965.1. Taxonomy (NCBI): domain Eukaryota; kingdom Metazoa; phylum Arthropoda; class Insecta; order Coleoptera; family Scarabaeidae; genus Onthophagus; species Onthophagus sagittarius. The sequence continues at coordinate 13,437,589 of JASERS010000010.1, read as the reverse complement.
CGCCACATCGCGATTGCCTGACGTGTTCGTGCATGTTACAATATCTAAAAATTTTTTTTATCTAAAAAATCGAAACAAAAAACTGTCACTATTTTACCGGAGCTCCGTTAAAATATATGCGGATGCGGATGCAGATGCGGATCTTCAAAACAATGCGGATTATCCGCAGTTGCGGATGCGGATGCGAATATCCGTTACACCACTAGAATACAGATACACAAAAATCAAGGCGGCTGCTGTCACTTAGCCTCACCAAATATTCAGAAAACAATTTTCTGCATATTTTATTGGTGCCCGGTTCCTTAACACTGCGTAATCAGTTGTCTTTTACGCCCTTTGATGTATGCGCGTATTTCGTCAAATTATTGCAATAAATCAACCGCATATATTTATGGGTGTTCCTGTGTATTTTATTGTGAGCAGTTGAAATTTTTGTAATGGATGTTATATACTCAGGTATGTATAAATAGAATCAAGTATTTTTATCAAGTTTAATTCTATAGTCTTTGTAATTTTTTATTTATTCTATTTGCACATATTTTGTATTTACTTTTGTTTTTCTTCTATATTATGAAGTGTTTTTTTTTATTTCCGGATTCTTCCCGGTTTTATTTCTTTTTACACCTTTTTGTTTGAAGAATTTACTCTACTATACTATAAAAAACTATTGCCAACAACTGCCTAATATATAAAAAAAAAATAAATTAAACTAGTGGTATGTAGGCAAGGCAAACTTAGTTTTGCTGCGTTCTTTACTATTCTAATCAAGAAGGCATATATAATCTTACAAAACAATGTAATGAAAGAGATTTTGCGAAGAAACTGGATATAGTGGAAAGAAACATCATAAAACAGAGAAAGTTCTTGGATAATCAAAAGCAACAATTTTTGCGAACATTTTCGCGACTTAAGTCGTAAATGAAAAGTAAATGGCAAGCTGCAAACCGTACAGAAAAAGCGTTCTTAGAAAAAAATCGTAATTGGTTGCAAGGGACTGTTAAAATAACACAGAGATGTATGTCGAATATAGGTGGTCGTCCGGAAAGCGCATTTGAAGATTTAAGCGATTGCAGTAAATGCCGCAAAACAACACTTCTGAGGAAGGAAAATGAAGCTGAAGCTCTCTTGTTTGCTGGTCAAATGGCACTTCGAAAATCTGGAAATGTGAGTGGAGCACAAATGTTAAAGGACATCATGTCATCGCCGTCACGTGGTAATAAATATAAGAAAGCTTTTAGAAAAAGAGACACGGTTGAATCAGAAAAGTTAACACCAACACAAGCGTTATCAATGTTTGTAGAAGCGTCATTGACACGAAGACAATATGAAATTATTAAAGAAAGCTCAAGAAAACTATATCCCTCTTATTCACTTTTACAGAGAGCAAAACAAGATTGTTATCCAGACTCGAATGCTTATCAAGTTACTGAAACTTGCGCGGAAATTAAATTACAAGCCTTAGCAGATCATACTGTAAAACGATTTATTATTTACCTAGAGGAAGTATTGATATCTCTCACACAAAAAGAATTGGCATCTTTGGAGTTGACGTATAAATGGGGTTGTGATGGTTCCCAACAAGCACAATTCAAACAAACATTTTCAAATAATAACGATTCCGATTCTAACATTTTCCAGTCATCACTAGTACCTCTTCAGCTTATATGTAAGACAAATAAGAAAATAATTTGGCAAAACCCAACGCCCTCCTCACCACGTTTTTGCCGACCAATGAGAATCAGATTTATTAGGGAATCGAAAGATGTGACAAATGAAGAGATAAGTTATCACAAAGATCAGATAAAACATTTAACTACAACCAAGAATAATATCGGAGATAAAGAAGTGACGGTCACCCATAGAATGTTATTTACCATGGTAGATGGTAAAGTCTGCAATGCCGCTACCAATACAGGGTCGAGCATGCGATGTTACATATGTACGCTTACTTCAAAAGATTTTAAAGATTTGGAAAAATGTGAAAAAGCACCTATAAACTCAGAAAACTTGGAGTTTGGACTATCGATTTTACATGCGCGAATAAGACTGTTCGAAACATTACTGCATATTTCCTATAAAATTACAATAAAAAAGTGGCAAACAAGAACAGAATCAGAAAAGAATATTATAAAAGAACGCAAGCAAACTATTCAAGAAAGAAATCTCGGCATCTATAACAGGAATCGATCAAGCGCTAATTGAAAGAGTGGCTACAATTCTGGAAGTAATATCCAGTGGTCATAAAATTGACATAAATAAATTTTCAGAGTACTGTCGAGATACGGCTAAGCTCTACATCCAATTGTATTACTGGTACCCAATGTCACCAACCCTCCATAAAATTTTGCTACATGGCCCTATAGTAATAGAGCAAGCACTGCTGCTTATAGGTGCTCTATCAGAAGAGGCGGCAGAGAGCAGAAATAAACATTTTCGTCAATACAGGGAAAATATGCACGAAAATTTTGCCGGGTCCAGTGCAATATGGATGCAATCAATCGGCTTTTGTTAACATCAGATCCATTTTTAAGTTGCAGTAGACCTAAATCTATTAAAAAATCAAAACCGTTCAGGCCGGAGACAATTAAAATGTTACTTCCATGGGATGCGTATGACAAAGATGAAACTAGCGAAAGTGATGAGCTGTTAGATGGAAATGAATGAAGTGCGTCATAATTTATCGTTTTATTAAAGAAATACGTTATATTAATTACTTTTGTTACTATATAAAAAATACGATGTCATATAAATAACACTCAAAGGTGTACATTCCGATTTTCATGAACCTAGAATTAAATGGAATGGTATGTTTTATGATACAAATTTTTCTTTCCGACACCATATTCAATTTCAAGCGATTGTCAACTTTTGTTTTTTAAATTGCTCGGTATATCTTTCTTTATGTGATTAGATAGAGATTTCAAGACATGGTGACATGGGTTACCAGTAATACAACTACATGTAGAGCTTAGCCATGTCTCCCCTTCGTGAAGAAAAATATACCGAGCAATTTGAAAAACAAAAGTTGAAATTGCTGCAATTTGAAGATGGCGTCGGGAAAAAATATTTGTAGCATGTTAGTATTCATTAAACCATTTCATTTGATACCTAGCTCACAAACATCGAAATATAAATGACTAACTTACAGATTGGGGCGTTTTTTGTACGACACTCTGTATTAATTACCTATTAAATATTTTTGTTTCATTCTTCCATTTTTAGATAATTTCCAACCCCATTTCAATGAGCTTTGCTTTTGATGACAATAATTTATCACTATAGGTTCAAATAAAAATAAAGTAATGCACATATAGTTTTGATCGATAATTTGGGTCAAATACTCCACTGTGCATCGTTGTTATTTTAAGTTCAAATGAAGAAACAAAAAGACTTGTGGATGTACTAATTACGATGTATATTTTATTATTTATTTTCAACTAGTTTCGGGGAACTTCGTCCCCATCTTCAGGAAAATACCTGTATACAGAAAAATTTTGGTATAGAACCTTATGTAAACTTATTATGATATAAAAAACAAATAAATTACCACGTTAAAAAAACATTGAATTATCTAATAATATTAAAAATCAATCCTTAATTTCAACTAACATGTTATTAAATAGACATACGTCAAAAGCTTGAATTTGCGTCTAAAAAACAAAGTTTCATTTCGTTCTCTATAAAAAACTAAAAGTTAATCTGCAACACCAACTAAACTACAACTTTATTTTTATATCTGTGTTGTGAATTTAGGTGATATTCTTTTCCTTAAGCATATTTTTTAAGGAACTAGTTGAAAATAAATAATAAAATATACAACGTAATTAGTACAACCACAAGTCTTTTTGTTTCTTCATTTGAACTTAAAATAACAACCAAAATAATACATCTTACAACAAGGTCGGTACAACCATCTCATTTTTTGAATACAGAAAAACAAAGTTAAAATTAATCCGATTATTACAACATATACGGTTCCTAAAAATATCCTTAAGGAAAAGAATATCACCTAAATTCACAACACATAGATATAAAAATAAAGTTGTAGTTTAGTTGGTGTTGCAGATTAACTTTTAGTTTTTTATAGAGAACGAAATGAAACTTTGTTTTTTAGACGCAAATTCAAGCTTTTGACGTAAGTCTATTTAATAACATGTTAGTTGAAATTAAGGATTGATTTTTAATATTATTAGATAATTCAATGTTTTTTTAACGTGGTAATTAATTTGTTTTTTATATCATAATAAGTTTACATAAGGTTCTATACCAAAATTTTTCTGTATACAGGTATTTTCCTGAAGATGGGGACGAAGTTCCCCGAAACTAGTTGAAAATAAATAATAAAATATACATCGTAATCAGTACAACCACAAGTCTTTTTGTTTCTTCATTTGAACTTAAGATACCTACAAGTTTACAACTTACGAAAAATGAAAATATTAATATAAAAAAAACAAAATAAATAAAGTAGTAAAATCTTACGTAATTATTAACCCTCCGTCTATCGGGCGCGCTTTCTTAACACTTTCGATCGGATGTGGTCTGTGGAGTCCAAAATAGAATAAACTCTAAAGGACGCTAACGTGCTAATTTCTCATAAATATGTTTTATATGATGCTTGTACTATATAATAGCTTAATACAGGGCCAATTCCAAACTCACGTTTTCTATTAATTTGATTTAAAAAAAATGCTTACAGTTTAATCACATATTTTTCAAAATTTGGGAACATCGCCTAAATAAAGGAAAAGAAAATCGATCTATAATAATATTTATTTAAAAATGTATAAAGTGTTATAAAAAAATGCACAAACTGGAGGGCTTCAAACTGTGGTCTCCATATTTCCCAAACAATCGTTGCAGCACGCTGTTATGTGCTCCATGCACAACCAACATATACAAATTTTGCAAAAATACTCCTACCGCTTCTGTGGAAATAGTCCTATAGGCCGATGTTACGTATATTGCTATTTTTGTTCCTGTGGACCTGAGCATGTTTCTATATTTATTCATTTCCAGAACACTTTGCAAGTGCTGCATACAAAGTAAATGATTCCAAAAGTTTTGCCAACAGCTTACGTTTAGCTTGACTTGGTTCTACCACTTTAGGCATTATGCCACAGAGCGCGCTTATTATTCTTTGAGCTTTTTCTGCAGTTCGACTTAGATGTGTAATCATAGAACCATGTATACTCCAAAATACTTTACTGCTGCTTTGGATCACGGCATCATCGATCATTATTTCAATTTTTTCAGTCTTTTCGGGTGCTAAAAGGCGGCCCATATCATTTAATTTCTTTTTCAAGATTCTTATGCAGTGCTCAGCTCTTTTCTTTATTTCTTCTGGCTTAAGTCCGTTTACAATTATTGCCAGGTCATCGGCATATCCTACTATTCTTACCCCTTTTTCCATGTTCGTTCTTATCACTGTATCATAGCAAATGTTCCACAACGTACCCCCTCTTACTGACCCCTGTGGGACACCCCAAGTCATTTGTTCCTCTTGCCCATCGGGGAGAACCACAGTTCTATCTGAGAGGTAGGACTTGATTAATCTTATCATCTCTTCTTCTGAATTAAATGCGTTTATTACATTCAATAGAATCATCATCCCGTATATGCGGTGAGTTAGCGAAATGTTCTTCCATTCCTTAGTTTGTCTTATTATGGTCATTACGGCGTCCACTGTACTCCTTCCTTTTCTATACCCGTACTGAGCTTCAGATATTATTTTATTTTGCTCTAGAAGTTCAATTAATTTGTTATTAATAATTCTTTCTAATAACTTGCCGACCGCACTTAAAAATCAAAGTGGCTTACATTTTACTTCGTTTTTTGGCTCTTTTTTTTGGTTTTTCTATAAGTACAAGTACTGCTTTTATCCATATTTTAGGAAATTCTCCTGTTTCAAGGCATTTGTTATACTCGCTAAGGAATATGTCGTGATTAGCTTTCACACACGCACTCAATATTTCGTTTGTTATATTATCGTATAATATTGTTATAAATATCATATTATTATTATATTAATAACAACTAAAAATAGAGCCATATTACACTCACACTAGAGCTAATACTATACCTAGAACGAAACACATTTAGGTTTAGCCGTATCTCTCTTAACCCTCCGTCTGTCGGGCGCGCTTTCTTAACACTTTCGATCGGGTGTGGTCTGTGGAGTCCAAAATAGATAAAAACTCTAAAGGACGCCAAAGTGTCCTCCAGTGCTAATTTCTCATAAATATGTTTTATATGATGCTTGCACTATATAATAGCCTAATACAGGGCCAATTCCAAACTCACATTTTATGTTAATTTGATGAAGAAAATGCTTACAATTTAATCACATATTTTTCAAAATTTGGAAACAATGCCTAAATAAAGGAAAAGAAAATCGATCTATAATAATATTTATTTAAAAATGTATAAAGTGTTATAAAAAAATGTCTTAACTAAAGAATAATATTCTATGCACAAACTGGAGGGCTTCAAACTGTGGTCTCCATATTTTCCAAACAATCGTAGCAGCACGCTGTTATGTGCTCCATGCACAACCAACATTTACAAATTTTGCAAAAATAACGAGTTTTTCGTCTTTTGCAATATTTACAGTTTCCTCTTTTCCCTGGTTGTGGCTCTGGAATAATTCAATACCTGAGAGCCTCAAGGCAGAAGTACGCACACTTTTGGTCAAGTGCTTATCAACGGCTTTTCTTTGCATGTTATATTTCACTAACTCCATACCAAAATTTTTTGAAACAGTCTGCAAGTTTTAGCAAATTCACCATCTGGTATGTTGCCTTTGTAGACAACAAAAGCGTTAATTGCTGCTATATTCATATTCATATTTATTTAAATAAAGTATACATTAATACATTATTACGTCAAAAAAAAAAGATATTGAATATAATTATAAATGATCGGATATAATATATGTTATATTCTTGGACTGAGTAGAACTCCTTTTCGAGTAACATATTCTTCATAGCAATTCGAAATTCCTTTACTTCCAGACTCATTTCTATTATTTCTATTCATTTCTATTCTATTTTCTCATTTCTTCCTCTCATTTCTAGTGGTAGTTCATTGTATAATTTTATGACTATACAGGGTGTACTTCCGGTAGTAGCCTCATCTTCGTTATTTTAAATCGAATGCTATAGTTTTTATTACACCATTCAATTATACGTAAGAAAATATGTTGACTTTGATAACAGTTGTTAGTACCTACTGTTTTTGTTTGCGAGTTATTTTGATTTTAAGTATTTTTTGGCAAATATCGCCATGCTCTTTAAAAGCACATATCTCAGCCAACGTTAATCCAAAAACGTTTAGCATTGGTACGATAACTCTTCATATGCTGTCAAATAGATTCTCACTTGTAGTATCAGTGTACCTTATACAGCGTGGTCAAAAATTGAATTACCGTTTCGCTGTATTCAATTGCGAGAAAATCGAAAATTTCAAATGGAACGACCTATATCGTTTTAGCCTATCAAAACCGGAATTTAATTCTCTACAAATTATCTAGAAACATTGCTATACCTATTTAGTATAGTTTTCTTCATATTAAGTATTTTATCAAAATCCTACACAAAATGTATGCCGATTTTGAACTGTTTTTATGTTCTTTAAGCCTTGTTTGGATACTTCTCCCCGTTTCACCTATGTACGTGGCTGAACAGGTCCCACATTGCAATTGGTATATGCCACTTTTAGCGAGAGTTGTAGTCTTGTTTTTGTTATTAACTAATAATGCCTTAAGAATGTTTTTGTTTTTAAATGTCATTGTTATGTTGAATTTATGGAACATTTTCTTGATTTTATGGGATATTTCTCCTGGGTTATGGGTTTTATGGATCACCATTGAGTAGTGTGATGGCAGATATTTTCATGGACAACCTAGAGAAAAATCAAATTATGTGTGGCAAAAACCCTTATAGAGACGATATTATCCTATGAACAAGATACGTGGACGACATTTTAGTACTGATTAAAGACGACCAACATATTGATAATCTTCATAAATACCTTAACAGTTTACACCCCAATATTAACTTCACTATCGAGACTGAAAACAATCAAAAATTAAATTTCTTAGACTATACACTAAGACATTCAAACAACAAAATTAAATATGACATGTACAGAAAACCTACACGAACTAGTACCACCATCCCATTCGATTCTCATCATGATGAAACTCATAAAATGGCAGCATACCGGGCTTATATACACAGAGCTTTCCATTCAAAATTGAAACAACAAGACCTAGAAAAAGAGATCGAAATTATCCACCAAATTGCAAACGAAAACAGTTTCCCACCGACATTTAACCAACGAATATTTTCGAAAATACAAAACAAATATAATCTTCAAGAAACAACTTCCCTATCCGACCGAAAACCTGATATACCAACAACGTACAGATCCATAACTTACCCAGGAGAAATATCCCATAAAATCAAGAAAATGTTCCATAAGTTCAACACAACAATGACATTTAAAAACAAGACACAACTCCCGCTAAAAGTGGCATATACCAATTGCAATGTGGGACCTGTTCAGCCACGTACATAGGGAAACAGGGAGTATCCAAACAAGGCTTAAAGAACATAAAAACAGTTCAAAATCGGCATTCGGAAAACATCTAATTTTCAACAACCACGAATTTGACGAAAATAAAAATATTAAATTACTACACCAACTTAATAAAAGCAATCTTATGGAAATAATGGAAATGTACGAAATCAACAAGTTTATTGAAATTAACAGTAATATTATAAACCTTAATGAACAAATTATCCCGACCCAAAAACCTAAAACACAAAAATAAAAAAAACTTAATGTCACACAATAACTTTTGACGTAAATTTTGAAAAATTTTAATTAATTTTTCTAATTTGTTAATAAGTACGTAAGATTTTTCGTATTTTTTATTTTATAGGAATGTTTTTCGTCTTGAATTAAATATTTATTTAATTATTTTTTGTACTTTTATTAACAAGACGATAGTATTTTACACAATGTTTCAACCGGTTTCGGTTACGTTTAAACCATCTTCAGGAAATACATTTTTAAAAAATTTATTGATCTTATTGACATTTTATTTTGTGATTTATGTCATGTTGTGCCAATGTGAAAAATTAAAATAGGATTAAAATAAAATAAAATTAAAATTGAATATTTCCCAAACCAAAAGTTCAAATATCTATTATAAATTTGGGAAGGGAAATATGGGAAAATGTTATTGCGGTTTGAGTTCATTGTAATTAGGGTTTTTTAATTTTATTTTTAGGTGGAGTAAAAGGATTTTTCAAATACATATATAAAGGTTTTTCTGTGTAGTTAATTTGGTCATTCAAACATAAAATTTGTGGATGATTATGTTTAAATTTTCTAATTTCATAAAGTTCAAGTATTTCCAAAAGGTTACTTTTATTTTTCTTATGAAGTAATGTTGTGTATTTTGTTTCATTAAATTGGTGTTCTTTGTTAAATATTATATGTCTTCCAAAGTTAGATCTTCTTTTATACGAGTTTTTAAACATCTCCCTGTTTCACCAATGTAAATGGCTTTACATGTATCACATTCTAATGTGTAAACTCCATTATCGTTCATTTTATTGATTTTATCTTTGTTGTTAATTAAAATTTTATCTAGTGTGTTGTTGCTTTTGGATGTTATAACTATATTGTGTTTCTTAAAATTTTTTTTTGATTTTATTATGTATGTTACCTTATAAGTATTAAATATTTTCTATGTAAAATATCAATAAGATCAACAAATTTTTTAAAAATGTATTTCCTGAAGATGGTTTAAACGTAACCGAAACCGGTTGAAACATTGTGTAAAATACTATCGTAAGTAATAATAAGTAAAAGTACAAAAAATTATTAAATAAACATTTTTTGTATGTTGTAAACTTGTAGGTATCTATTGAAGAAGAGCAAGGCTCGAAACGAGTTTAGAAAAATAAATTTTAATTATCACCAGAAGTAATTTTTTTAAGAAAGACCCTAATTTAATAATTGGTGAAAAAAGGATAAGAAAAATTATGTTTATATTAACATTAAGACATTTCTATATTTTTCAGATCATCATTTCCTCTTGAGATATAAATATAAAGTTCGAAAAAAAGCTGCATACAAAATGCAAACGTAATGTCATATCGAATGCAGCGCTCTAATGGTGTTGGAACATCGCAAAGGGGGGGCCGTTATTTTTAGATTTCGAAATAATTAACCTAGTTACATTTGGAGATGTACTTTTTTAGTTTTCCCAAATAGATTTGAAACTTAAATCTATTAAAATAAACATAAAAATATGGCAACTTTGTCCTCTGCGTATCTTTAAACTGTCGATTGAATAGTTCGACTGGCTATTCGTCCAACTGACAATTTACGTGTCAGGAGAGTCGTGACACAACGGCAAAGACTCGAATCTCCAAGGCGACAGTAGATAACGAACCTTCTCGACATGTCACAACTTGCACCGATGCTGCTGTTGCTGCTGTTCCCTCCGCTCTGAGAGATATTATTGTATTGCTTTATATAACTGACGCCTATAAATAAACATCGACTCCAAACTTTAGCCAAAAACCGTTTTTATTGCCGCTAACTCATATTTAGCGATGAAAAGTTCTTTGACATCGAAATAAAATTATTTTTATTAGATAATTTAATAGCTTCGTAGAGCCAGACTAAACTATAATCTAAAACGTGTATTTTGCGCATTGTAATCGGAACGGTAACGTAAACCGTAAACGGTTTGATAACGTGTATCAGTGTAAAGTGGAAAGAGAGAGTCCTGGTGATATCGCGTTTTAACTGCCATCGCCCGTCATGTAAATTCATTGCTCGGGGGACAGATGTTCAACAAAAACACGTTTCAGTCAGCACACAGTTGAACTAACCCGTGTACGTATGTAGTTACAGGTAAATCGACAGATGGTCACAATTTTCTCATTTAAAAAAATGAAGCAGTAAAACCCTATATAATTAACTGAAACCATCTAATTTTCTTAGAACTCAACTCGCATTTTTATGCGACATTTATTATTACAAATAATAAAAGTTTATGTTAAATTTTTAGGGATTTTTCAAATATTATTTCAATAAGTACTAAGTCTTATGATGGCACTGCGTCATTTGAGGAGCTACGGCACACAGTTTGGAAATTACTGGTATAACTAATACTAGACCTACAACCTAGCTTTAGAACTAACTCTAGATTTAGAACTAGAAACATTATGGTTTAACCGTAAGTCTCTTAAGATGGCTAAATCCTAATCTTTCTAGTTCTATGTTTAGTGTTAGTTCTGAAACTAGGTTGGATTGGGTTCCTTCTTAAGAGAGGTAAGACTAAACCCGAATTATACTAGTTCTAGATCTAGTGTTAGTTCTGGTTTTAGTATTAGCTCTACTTCTCGTTGTTATTCAGTCTCAGATTATTGTATATTTGTATCGATCTAAAACTAGAACTAACACTAGACCTAGAACTAGAAAGATTTAGGTTTAGCCGTGCGTCTTCAGACGCACGGCTAAACCGAAAATTTCTAGTTCTAGGTCTAGTGTTAGTTCTAGTTTCTTTCTGATCTTCCTCTAGATTGTTACAAATTCTTCTGGAACTAAAAGTATTGCTAAACCTACAACCTAGCATTAGTACTAACACTAGATCTAGAACTGGAAACATTTGGGTTTATCATACATGTATGGAGGAAAGAGGAGAAGATGCTAAAGCACACAACTCACATCCTGCACCAACTTTCTTGCAATCTATGACTGCATATTATTTTTATATAATTTATATTATTTTTGGAAACAATTTCCCATTCAATTAAATTATTTCTTTACTAAACTATTGCTCGCGTCAGGGTTTGTTAGCTTATCCTCCCTATCATCCATTTGTATCCATATATTCACTTTTTTCCATTTACTTTTACTTTCCAAAGACAAGTACTTCTTTGGTATGAACTTATAAATCACACATATCTTCTTCTTGGTTAAAAATAGCCATTTTAGCAACCAATACCAGCTTGCACACGACGATCTGTGCAAAATCAAGCTGGACCAGATCTTAGCCTGCCAAATCCACAACTAAAAGCGCCTTCAGTTTTCGAGCATAGACGATAATGATATGCCTAAAACCACACAAATTGTTGTGAGTTTAATAAAAGTTCTGCTAAGAAAAGAAAGCAAAGGGAAGTAAAGGAAAGTAAAAACGTTCCTACAAATTTGGAAGCTAGAAAATTAGCCAAAGGGGCATTATCGGTTATCAACGAGGAAAGGTCTGTACCTTCAAATGGAAAGATAAAAACAGATGTAGTACTATCGACAATTCACGATATGGAAATGAAGGATTTAATTAAAACCAATAAAATAGTGAAAAAACCTAAGGCCATCATTGACTACAATAATACAATGGTAAGTAATGATCGAGCCGATCATTTATTATTTCTAAAAATATCAGAGTGGTCAAATAATGAACCATAGAGGATTGAACTAAAATTAGAACTAACACTAGCACTAACACTAGAACTATCACTAGAACTATCACTAGGACTAACACTAGATCTAAAACTAGAAACTTTCAAGTTTCGCCGTGCGTTTTTTGAAAAAATGTTTGACGTTTCGGATGCCATGTTGCAACCTTCTTCAGAAACTGGTTCTAACCGAACTGAAAGTTAGACACTTAAGTAATTACTTAAATAGTGTTAGTTCTAATTTTAGTTCAATTAACACCGGTCGTGAAAGCCTTCGTACTTAAACCATAGAGGAGTTTTAGAAGTTTTGCCTCAAAGAAAAAGGCCTAACTTAAACCAGGAACTTAAATCAATGTGTACCATTATTTGCTAGAAATACGTATAAATGGTAAATTAAACTTGGATCGATAAAGGATGCAACTGCTCGGTATTCTGTATCGGAGAAGACTATGAGTCGAATTTGGCATCGAGGACAAGAAACTTTACGTGAATGTAAATTCTGGAAAATCTGGAAGAGTCGACAGGAAACGAAAAATCGTATATCCAACGTTTGGAATGCTAGCGAAGAGAGTTAGCACTTTATCTCAAATGTAGAGCTCGTCGAAGCTACTCAGGCAAAGATTAGTAGCAGTAATTATTAGTAATTAGGTAGTGTTATTTTTAATTAGGTAGTTTTAATTCTGATCTAGCTCTAGATTGTTAAAAATTCTTCTGGAACTAAAAGTATTACTAAACCTACAACCTAGCATTAGTACTAACACTATATCTAGAACTGGAAACATTTGGGTTTATCCACACATACATGGAGGAAAGAGGAGGGTATGCTAAAGCACACTCTCCTAGGCCACAACGGGCTCCTTGTATATCCTCCTATACTCTCTCCGGCTACATTAACCAGTCTGAGGAATTTCCGAAGGCTAGGATACAGCTCAGAGATATGTTCCTGATGCCATCCGTGCTCGGCCATTCCTTTCCAAAAAGTCCTGAGGTAATATTAATTCTACTCAGGGCTGAAATAGTTTCTCTATTATCAGTATAAATTGCGAAAGTCTTACCTTGCAAGTTGGATCTGACAATAAAGTCAGCGGCAAGTATAATGGCGATTAATTCCTCCTGTATGACGGTGGTACTTCACCTAATAGGGTAGATATGTGGAGTTGGAAATCGTACGAGACAACTCCAACTCCAGCTCCTTCCCGTCTAACCGAACCATCAGTGTAGATTTTGTTACTATTATTTATTTCTGCTTCTCTGGAACTTGGATGGGTGAGATAACTCTTAGTAAAAATGTGTTGTAGGGGTCTGAAGTTCGTGTTACGTTCTAGAATTGGTGTAGTAACCCACCATTTCATTCTAGAGTATCACATTTTTACTGTTTCTCTCGTCCAATAAAATTCCTTCTGAACGCAATCGAAACATGGTCACTAGTGCCACTTCTTGAATTAACAAATGAAGTGGCGTTAGGTTCAACATGTTTTCCATGGCTGCGGTGTGGGGGTAGATCGCAGCGCATCTGTAACATATAAACACGCAAGTCTCTGCACTTTATTTAGTGCAGCAGTGGAATAAATTTTAAGGTCTTTGACCACCAGACTACTGCACCATATGTAAGCATAGGTCGAATTACAGCTGTGTAGATTCAGAGGTCAGTTTTAGGTGAGAGCCCCCATATATTACCTATAGTCCTCCGGCACTGGCTGAATGCAACGTACGCTTTTTTACTCTATTGTCTAGGTGAGCCTTCCATTTCATTTTCTTGTCAAGCATAGTGCCCAGATATTTAACTTCTTTTGACAAAACTAATGGAGTATTAGCAAGAAATGGCAAACTGGGTTTGTCAAGCTTTCTCAATCGTGTGAAAAGAATTAACTCTGTCTTCCGAGGAATCACAAAGAGCTCTTGTCGGTCATACCAAGACTCAATCGACTTGAGAGCCACTTACCTATCAAAAAGTACATTTATGTACTTACTTTTGACAAAGATGGTTAGATCATCTGCATAACTAACTATTGTGAAGTTGGCTTTAGCGAGGCATTTTAAAAGGCTGTTCAGGGTGCGGTCCCACATTAATGGGGAAAGTACATCCCCTTGTGGACAGTCTCGTGTAACTCCTCCATGAAGATTGACATCACCTGTCCTAAGCTTAATTATCCTATGTATATTACTTTATATTTTATTACTTTATGCTCAAGCAAGGCATCGTTAATACCAGAGAAAGTTATTTTATCAAAAGCTCCCCCTATATCTATGAAAACACATAGAGCGGACTCTGAGTCCAGCGCTCCAACAACAAAACTTTACAAAACTGTGTAAGAATAATAATAACACTACCTAATTACTAATTACTGCTACTAATCTTTGCCTGAATAGCTTCGACGAGCTCTATACCACATTTGAGATAAAGTGCTAACTCTCTTCGCCTAAGCAACTTATCCTTGCCTAAGTAGGCAACCTATAATTATTGCCGCCATTTGCTGTCATTGTCTCTACCATACACTGTTGATGTGTTAAAAAGACCTTGTTTAATGTTTCATGACTTAGATCGTTAAAAGCCTTGGTGACTGTCGATGATCTGATCGATGTTTGAAGCAGCAGTTTGGTACTGCAGCGTCTGTATAGCATTAAAAAACCGAGGTCCAGAACAATGAACTCTTTCTCATTTTTGTCAATATGTAGTTTGGCATTGCCTTGTTGGATATAAATGGGCTTATTAGGCTTATTATTGGAGTATTGGATCTAGTCAATTTAGCATTAATCGCCAGTAGAACTTCGTTCACCATCATATTTCTATACTCCTGTTTGGTTACAGATTCGATAACTTTTGTTTCCACCATCTTGGCTGGACGATTTTTAGGTTGTTGAGTTACAAATGACCACATGCCTAGTTTTCCATTAAACTATTGATTACGGTAGTTATCCCATTTTGGACGGGCAATAGCGGCTAAAAACATGAGCGAGATGGTATTTATTAGAAGTCTTTTTAAAAAACCATTTCTCGTCAACATGGATGTAGTTTTTCATATCCTTAAAAATAGATGCACCAGTCAATCAAGCATTACCAAGCAGCATTCCAAACGTTGGATATATCTACGATTTTTCGTTTCCTGCCGACTCTTCCAGATTTTCGAGAATTTACATTCACGTAAAGTTTCTTGTCCTCGATGCCAAATTCGACTTATAGTCTTCTCCGATACAGAATACCGAGCAGTTGCATCCTTTATCGATCCATGTTTAAGTTTACCATTTACGCTTACTTCTAGCAAATAATGGTACACACTGGTTTAAGTTCCTGGTTTAAGTAATGAACCGTAGAGGCCTTTTTCGTTGAGGCACAACTTCTAAAACTCCTCTACGGTTCATTATTTGACCACTCTGGTATTTTTAGAAATAACAAGTGCACTACTCAACAGTTAAGTGCGGTTAACTAGACCCATTTAAATTTTATGACAACATTAGTACTAGAACTAGATCTAGAGCTAGAAACATTATGATTTAGCCGTACGTCGTTTTAGACAGCTAAATCTTAATTTTTCCAGTTCTAAGTGTAATGTTAATTCTGAAGCTAGATTGGGTTGGGTTTCTTCTTACGTAAAGAAAATTTATTAAAAATGTTTTTGCGTGTGATAAATTTTAAAACATGTAATCACACAAAGTCCAACATCACATTCTTTGTAATAATATCTGGTTTCTCTCCTAACATTCTTTCCATGTTCGTCCTTTTTAGAGCAACAAACAGTACATCTTCTGGTTCAATAAATGCAGGAATATCTTCATATAAAACTTTATCCCTCGTTTTCTGGTAATTGGGTAATTTGTAAGATGTTGATCGGCTCGATCATCACCTACCATTGTATTATTGTAGTCAATGATGGCCTTAGGTTTTTTCACTATTTTATTGGTTTTAATTAAATCCTTCATTTCCATATCGTGTATTGTCGATAGTACTACATCTGTTTTTATCTTTCCATTTGAAAGTACAGACCTTTCCTCGCTGATAACCGATAATGCTTCCTTTAGCTAATTTTCTAGCTTTCAAATTTGTAGGAACGTTTTTACTTTCCTTTACTTCCCTTTGCTTTCTTTTCCTAGCAGATCTTTTGTTAAACTCATAACAATTTTTGTTGGTTTTAGGCACATCATTATATTCCGTTAAACAGTGTCTTTTTCTGTGTGTAGGTATAATAATTTTCCATGTGTATCCAGAGCTCGATTCACAAAGGAAGAAACTTTTTATTCCTAATCTAGAATAGAAATTTCTCTTTCTGGTGTAAGCATTTCGGCAAAACCCAAATTCAGATAACGGTAAATTGTCAAAATTTTTTTCAATTTTTGATTGGGACATTCTTTAAAATTTCACCGACGTATGTTGCTGTCCAACCTTTTAATTGTGAATGACATTTTGCTGTTGAATCAGCTATGATTTGTTATGCATATCTATTGGATTCTTGTGCGGTACTTTGCAAAAGGTGGTCTCTAAAAAATAGACGGTAATATGCTACAACACCGCCATTAGAAGTTTTTATTCTTTGTGTACCCGTAAGCGGGAAACGTGGTGGAGCTTATACAATATCTTCAAAAAATATAGTCCTCTATATATGCAGTTTAAGGAAGCTTTTCTGCAAAATTAGCATATGGGGACAGTCTTAAAGTCGTTAAAGAACATTGTCTTCGAGCTTTTGACAACTGTACGAATGCATTTTCTCCATAAAGTCCTATGTTCAGCAGCAGGGCGAACGCCAATAAAAAGCGTGACGTGTTACAGAAAAATTGAAGCTATATTTGAAATCAGCAATCCATAACTGACCAAAAACACTGAACCGGTCTGCTGTATAAAAAAGAGTTTAATTTCACAGTGTTATTAACGATGTGCCAAATATTATGCAGTTTTGTGGTTTCGAAGGTGTATAATCAATACCATCTGATCCTAAAAGTCATCATATAAATATCATATAAATAAAATCCAGTTAAAAGTGGTAACTTTTCCACAAAAAGAATCTATATCCCATACACTGGAACGTAAAACCATCACATTTGCAGGCAGAGTTAATGGGATCGTCTATGCCCGAAAACTGAACGCGCTTTTAGTTGTCGATTTGGCAGGCTAAGATCTGGCCCAGCTTGATTTTGCACAGATCCTCGTGTGTAAGCTTGTATTGGTTGCTAAAATGGCTGTTTTTAATCAATAAAAAGATATGTGTGATTTATAGGTTCATACCAAAGAAGTACTTGTCTTTGGAAAGTAAATGTTGTGAATATATGGATAGAGATGGATGATAGAGGGGATGAGCTAACAAACTCTGACGCGAACAATAGTTTAGTAAAGAAATAATTTAATTCAATGAGGAACTGTTTCAAAAAATAATATAAAAAGGTCATGGATTCCAAGAAAGTTGGTGCAGGATGTGAGAACATCTACACACTTTGATTGATGAAAATGATGTTGGTGATGATATCGAAATTGATGGTCCATATCCTTGAATATATTATCAAAATCATCTATAAACAAACCATGTAAGCAAAAAAGCAAAATGGACAATGATAGTATTCTACAAATCATTGTAGAGTATTCATTATAATTCCCATTTGCAAACATGCTTCAATTTTGCATCACCAAGAACCGATTTCAAGTCGATTTTCGCTGAGCTATTACATGATAGTGACATCCAGCTAAAGCTGACCTACACATTTCAACATATCTAAATCGAAACTTATAGTATCAAATTTTTATGAGAGGAAGTGTAAGATTAATTTGGTATGGAGAAAAAGAAAATTGAAGCATATATCGTATGAATGGTTGAAAAAGATGAAATTAACGAAAGAATCGAACGTTTAACTGACACTGATGTAGTATCACGTTATATGAGAATAAATGTTCCAACTTTCAGCTTGAAGTAATAAAAACAACGAGAATAATAAGATATAGCTTAGAATAAAAGAATTGACTAACATAAGATATATTTACAAAGACGTTAAAAGAACTAAGAAATTTCTTCGACAAATTGTAATGGTTCGATTAATGTATTGTGAACGTCCAATATTTTTTCTTAAATCTACCTGCAAAGAGCAGATGGCCTGAGAAGAATCGAGAAATCTAGGGACCTTCTGCAGATGGTTACTAACTACTATTCAGTGAGATGAACTGCCCTTCCATTTTCGGGATGTGCAAGCTTGTACTGGTTGCTAAAATGGCTGTTTTTAAGCAAGAAGAAGGTATGTGTGATTTATAAGTTCATACCAAAGAAGTACTTGCCTTTGGAAAGTAAATGTTGTGAATATATGGATACAAATGGATGATAGGGAGGATGAGCTAACAAACTCTGACACAAACAATAGTTTAGTAAAGAAATAATTATATCAATAAGGAATTGTTTCCAAAAAGAATATAAAAAGGTGATAGATTTTAAGAAAGTTGGTACAGGATGTGAGAACATCTATACACTTTCATTGATGAAAATGATGTTGGTGATGATATCCAAATTGATGGTCCATACCCTTGAACATATTATCTATATCATCTATAAACAAACTATTTAAGCAAAATGGTCAGTGATAGTATTCTACAAATCGTTGTAGAGTATTTGTTCTCCTTTCTTCCATATTGCCACACCATATTCATTATAATTCCCATTTGCAAACATGCTTCAATTTTGCATCACCAAGAACCGATTTCAAGTCGATTTTCGCTGAGCTATTACATGATAGTGACATCCAGCTAAAGCTGACCACCACATTTCAACATATCTAAATCGAAACTTATAGTATCAAGTTTTTATGAGAGGAAGTGTAAGATTAATTTGGTATGGAGAAAAAGAAAATTGAAGCATATATCGTATGAATGGTTGAAAAAGATGAAATTAACGAAAGAATCGAACGTTTAACTGACACTGATGTAGTATCACGTTATATGAGAATAAATGTTCCAACTTTCAGCTTGAAGTAATTAAAACAACGAGAATAATAAGATATAGCTTAGAAGAAAAGAATTGACTAACATAAGATATATTTACAAAGACGTTAAAAGAAATAAGAAATTTCTTCGACAAATTGTAATGGTTCGATTAATGTATTGTGAACGTCCAATATTTTTTCTTAAATCTACCTGCAAAGAGCAGATGGCCTGAGAAGAATCGAGAAATCTAGGGACCTTCTGCAGATGGTTACTAACTACTATTCAGTGAGATGAACTGCCCTTCCATTTTCGGGATGGAGCCCAAGAATGGCAAAAGAGTCGGAAGAGGCGTAGCGTAACCGTATATTAGTTTTACCTGATCCAGGTAAACAGGAAGATTTTTAAAAGAAAACGATGATGAAACGAAATCCTCTGGAGTAAAAGAAATTAAAAATGTTTAATTACTTCGAGTTAATTTTAAAACGGGACACAAAAACATTCGATGCGTGTTGCCGTTTCTTCTGTTGGGGACATTTAATATTTTTCCAATAAGAAGAACAAACCCGGCGGCGGGTCGCAGACAGAAAAGGAGTAAGACCCATAAGCGCAGCAGCTGCCTCTCTTTTAAATACACGGTGTATACGAGAAAACGGCCTTTTGTTGGTCGATATTTCGTTTCGGGTTTAAAATTTCGTATTAAAATTGTTTTGAGTTATCGATTAATAATAAGTTAGTGAAGGTTTCGATTTTTAAATTAAATTATCTCCGAATTATGTATTTACAAAAATATGAATCGTATGAAACATCCAACCTTGACATACAATTTTTGTCGTTCGACTCCTAAGCAAAAAAGCTCAAACCAGCTGTGAATAAATATAAATATAATAAAAAACGAGTTGGGTGAGTCGTTGAATGTATAGAAAAGGGAGACACTTTTTTTAACAAAAAAATAATTAAAGTTTTTTTGTTTCATCCCAGATTCATCGCCCTACGTGCTTAAGCATTGAATTTCAAGATTTCCTAATACAGATTTACAAGATAAGTAAAAAGTGTCCAAATATTGAAGTTGTTTTAAATATTTTAATATTTTGCTTCTCCAATAACTTACCTACCACACTAATTCTCACGGTTTCCACTTCCGGTGTGTCAGCGACAGCTGATCGAAAAGACGGTGGTAGGTGCTTAGCTATTTTTAATGATTTCAAGCTGTTCGGTTCTCGTCGTCCTGGGGATTTGTTGTTGGTGCTGTATCAAAGCGAGAGAGCTGCAATTCGAACAACCCTCGGGTTTCTCTCTACCTGGAGGTGGCCATTCACCCCAAACCTCGCCCGACACTTTAGATTTTGCGCAAGAATTACGCTCGATATTGTCTGGTGATGCTGGTTTTAGATGTCCTTGCACCTGGATAGTTTTTCAATTTCTTTCAAAAAATTCTTTCATTTTCTTCAACACAGAATGAATCATATCTCGGGTTTTGTATGTTTGCCAGATTGGCGTAGGTCGGAGTTTCATTGACGTTGGCCAATTACATAAAAGAAAAGGTCGACATATTATAACTAAGAGGAATGTTGGCAGACGAATCTTGAACGGATTTATGTGTATTCTCGATTTATTTTAGAATCATAAATTTTATTGATTTTTAAGTACTTCATTCAAACAACATCAAATTTTATGGTTTATTTTAAAAAATACTTTTAGGTACCTGAACGGTTTTTGGTAAATACAAGAAGTAACACGTGGTTGTTGCAAAGCTTCGCACAAAGCGCACCGTAAGCTTTTATGTATAGAGTAATTTCGTTTTGTATTCGATTCCCGGAAAACCAGGTAAACGCGTACAAAGCATCCTTTTCAGGTGTTTATTTTGGATGTTCCTTCAATAGATTTTCTTTTCAACCGTCATCAAGTTCTTTGTAAAAAAGCACCTTTTATCGTTTTTCCGATTTTTTTATATCTTTATGTTGTTTATCTTTTACTAAAATACATGTCGGAAGTTATCTGAACCATCCTTAATACGAAAACGTGTCACTTCGCATTCTAGACACTCCGGGTCATCCAAAATTAGATTCCCATCGGTATTTTCCTAACAAAATGCCACACTTCCTATATTCTATCCTTTTCCAAACGAGATTATCGTTGAATCTGTTCAATTTATTTATTTTTACAACAAACATTAAAAATCGACGATTAATCCAGTTTGGTTTAATTTAAATCTTCCCTGCCTCAACTAACCAAAGCTAAAATACATATTTGAGTTTAGTTCTGTTACGCCAACCGTGGCGAAGATACGTTTCAACAAGTGAAACGTGCCAAATCCGTCTTAACACGGTATCTCTGTTTGTTAATTCAATAGACGGGTAAATGTATTCATAGAGTCGGTTAAAATTTTATCAAATAAGAATAAATTTTGGTATTACATCCCCGCGAGAATTTCTATTTTTATCGATGGAATGACAATAATCTTTGCGGCGCTTTGAGTCTTCGAGTTTCCCACGATTTTAATTTTTAATCATACCAAAAAAAGATGTTTACTAGAAAAGGTTAGAAAACGATTAATAAGTAATAAAAACCTTTTTGAGACGAAGATGAACTGATTGACATTTAAAAAGTATATTGAATGTGATAAATTGTTTGTTAAACTGGAAATTTTTATTGTAATATTCTATTTAACTTTTAATTGACCGGTTTCGAAGTATGTCATCATCAGGCGCGTTTAATATTAAGCAGATTTAAGAGACAATGAATTTTCATTCTTTGTATTAGAACAATGAACTTGTCTAAAGACACACGGCTAAGTTTGAATCTGTCCACGTCTAAGTGTAGTGTTAGTTCTAGTTTCATATTATTAGGTCTAACTCTAGATCTAGAACTAGAAACATTCCTGTTTAGCTATACATCTTTCAAGACGGCTAAACCATAATGTTTCTAGTTTTACTTTAGTTGAAATTTACATCGTTGGATTGGGTTTGATTTAGTCGTGCATCCGAAGACATTTTTTAACGAAATCCTCTACAATGAATAGTTTTTGGAATAGTATGCTTTACAAACTGATTTGGCAACCCTGTACATTTCAATTGATTTGAATAGAAGTGGAAAGTTTTGGGATTAGCCTTTCCACTTCTAGGTCTAGTGTTAGTTCTAGTTTTATATCATTAAATATAACTCTAGATAGAATTAGAATCATTCGGGTACATTCTTCGAAATGGCTAAACCCAACTGATTCTAGTTTTAGGTCTAGTTTTGGTTCTAGTTTTACTTCAATTCAAATACATATACAGGATTGGGTTGAGTGGGACAAAAAGACAATGTATAGTTTCGTTGGGTTGGGTTGAGGTGATTTAGCCGTGTATTAGATGTTAACATCATCGATTTTGCGACAGCATACCAAAGATGAACAGAAACCTTGATAACAAATATGGAGGCATAGGCAACAAGATAGGAAAGGTAACGAAAATGTTTGTGGACAAATTCACAGAAGAGTATCTGAAGATTGTGATATTGCAAAAGATTCATTTTAACCTTTACCTTACTGGTTTCGCCGCATGTCATCATCAGGCTAATTAAGAAGGTTGAAGAAGTATTAAGGATGTAATGAAACGTGTTAGATTAATGATGATAAAGTTAATCCCATTCATTCTAATATCAATCCTTCATGCTTTAAGTGCTAACAGCTCTTTATAACAAATATGGAGCCTACACCTCCAACAAGATGGATCAGCTAACGAAGATGTTTGTTATCAAATTCGCAGAGTCGTATCAGAAAATTCTGATTCTACGAAATACTTAATCCAATCTTAACTTTCATAGTTTTACCTCATATTGTTATTACATGTTAAGAAGGTTGAAGAAGCATGGAGGAGGTATTATGCAATGTGTTGGATTAATCTCATTCATTTCAACATCCACGTTTTATGCTTTAAGTGCTAACATTATCGATTTAGCGATACTACCATCAAGCACCATGGAAATAAAACAACTTCTTTATAACAAATATGGAGCCTACACCTCCAACAAGATGGATCAGCTAACGAAGATGTTTGTTATCAAATTCGCAGAGTCGTATCAGAAAATTCTGATTCTACGAAATACTTAATCCAATCTTAACTTTCATAATTTTACCTCATATTGTTATTACGTGTTAAGAAGGTTGAAGAAGCATGGAGGAGGTATTATGCAATGTGTTGAATTAATCTCATTTATTTCAACATCCACCTTTTATGCTTTAAGTGCTAATATTATCGATTTAGCGATACTACCATCAAGCACCATGGAAATAAAACAACTTCTTTATAACAAATATGGAGCCTACACCTCCAACAAGATGAATCAGCTAACGAAGATGTTTGTTATCAAATTCGCAGAGTCGTATCAGAAAATTCTGATTCTACGAAATACTTAATCCAATCTTAACTTTCATAGTTTCACCTCATATTGTTATTACGTGTTAAGAAGGTTGAAAAAGCATGGAGGAGGTATTATGCAATGTGTTGAATTAATCTCATTTATTTCAACATCCACCTTTTATGCTTTAAGTGCTAATATTATCGATTTAGCGATACTACCATCAAGCACCATGGAAATAAAACAACTTCTTTATAACAAATATGGAGCCTACACCTCCAACAAGATGGATCAGCTAACGAAGATGTTTGTTATCAAATTCGCAGAGTCGTATCAGAAAATTCTGATTCTACGAAATACTTAATCCAATCTTAACTTTCATAGTTTTACCTCATATTGTTATTACGTGTTAAGAAGGTTGAAGAAGCATGGAGGAGGTATTATGCAATGTGTTGAATTAATCTCATTTATTTCAACATCCACCTTTTATGCTTTAAGTGCTAATATTATCGATTTAGCGATACTACCATCAAGCACCATGGAAATAAAACAACTTCTTTATAACAAATATGGAGCCTACACCTCCAACAAGATGAATCAGCTAACGAAGATGTTTGTTATCAAATTCGCAGAGTCGTATCAGAAAATTCTGATTCTACGAAATACTTAATCCAATCTTAACTTTCATAGTTTTACTTCATATTGTTATTACGTGTTAAGAAGGTTGAAGAAGCATGGAGGAGGTATTATGCAATGTGTTGAATTAATCTCATTTATTTCAACATCCACCTTTTATGCTTTAAGTGCTAATATTATCGATTTAGCGATACTACCATCAAGCACCATGGAAATAAAACAACTTCTTTATAACAAATATGGAGCCTACACCTCCAACAAGATGGATCAGCTAACGAAGATGTTTGTTATCAAATTCGCAGAGTCGTATCAGAAAATTCTGATTCTACGAAATACTTAATCCAATCTTAACTTTCATAGTTTCACCTCATATTGTTATTACGTGTTAAGAAGGTTGAAAAAGCATGGAGGAGGTATTATGCAATGTGTTGAATTAATCTCATTTATTTCAACATCCACCTTTTATGCTTTAAGTGCTAATATTATCGATTTAGCGATACTACCATCAAGCACCATGGAAATAAAACAACTTCTTTATAACAAATATGGAGCCTACACCTCCAACAAGATGGATCAGCTAACGAAGATGTTTGTTATCAAATTCGCAGAGTCGTATCAGAAAATTCTGATTCTACGAAATACTTAATCCAATCTTAACTTTCATAGTTTTACCTCATATTGTTATTACGTGTTAAGAAGGTTGAAGAAGCATGAAGAAGGTATTATGCAATGTGTTGGATTAATCTCATTCATTTCAACATCCACCTTTTATGCTTTAAGTGCTAACATTATCGATTTAGCGATACTACCATCAAGCACCATGGAAATAAAACAACTTCTTTATAACAAATATGGAGCCTACACCTTCAACAAGATGGATCAGCTAACGAAGATGTTTGTTATCAAATTCGCAGAGTCGTATCAGAAAATTCTGATTCTACGAAATACTTAATCCAATCTTAACTTTCATAATTTTACCTCATATTGTTATTACGTGTTAAGAAGGTTGAAGAAGCATGGAGGAGGTATTATGCAATGTGTTGGATTAATCTCATTCATTTCAACATCCACGTTTTATGCTTTAAGTGCTAACATTATCGATTTAGCGATACTACCATCAAGCACCATGGAAATAAAACAACTTCTTTATAACAAATATGGAGCCTACACCTCCAACAAGATGGATCAGCTAACGAAGATGTTTGTTATCAAATTCGCAGAGTCGTATCAGAAAATTCTGATTCTACGAAATACTTAATCCAATCTTAACTTTCATAGTTTTACCTCATATTGTTATTACGTGTTAAGAAGGTTGAAGAAGCATGGAGGAGGTATTATGCAATGTGTTGGATTAATCTCATTCATTTCAACATCCACCTTTTATGGTTTAAGTGCTAACATTATCGATTTAGCGATACTACCATCAAGCACCATGGAAATAAAACAACTTCTTTATAACAAATATGGAGCCTACACCTTCAACAAGATGGATCAGCTAACGAAGATGTTTGTTATCAAATTCGCAGAGTCGTATCAGAAAATTCTGATTCTACGAAATACTTAATCCAATCTTAACTTTCATAATTTTACCTCATATTGTTATTACGTGTTAAGAAGGTTGAAGAAGCATGGAGGAGGTATTATGCAATGTGTTGGATTAATCTCATTCATTTCAACATCCACGTTTTATGCTTTAAGTGCTAACATTATCGATTTAGCGATACTACCATCAAGCACCATGGAAATAAAACAACTTCTTTATAACAAATATGGAGCCTACACCTTCAACAAGATGGATCAGCTAACGAAGATGTTTGTTATCAAATTCGCAGAGTCGTATCAGAAAATTCTGATTCTACGAAATACTTAATCCAATCTTAACTTTCATAATTTTACCTCATATTGTTATTACGTGTTAAGAAGGTTGAAGAAGCATGGAGGAGGTATTATGCAATGTGTTGGATTAATCTCATTCATTTCAACATCCACGTTTTATGCTTTAAGTGCTAACATTATCGATTTAGCGATACTACCATCAAGCACCATGGAAATAAAACAACTTCTTTATAACAAATATGGAGCCTACACCTCCAACAAGATGGATCAGCTAACGAAGATGTTTGTTATCAAATTCGCAGAGTCGTATCAGAAAATTCTGATTCTACGAAATACTTAATCCAATCTTAACTTTCATAATTTTACCTCATATTGTTATTACGTGTTAAGAAGGTTGAAGAAGCATGGAGGAGGTATTATGCAATGTGTTGGATTAATCTCATTCATTTCAACATCCACGTTTTATGCTTTAAGTGCTAACATTATCGATTTAGCGATACTACCATCAAGCACCATGGAAATAAAACAACTTCTTTATAACAAATATGGAGCCTACACCTCCAACAAGATGGATCAGCTAACGAAGATGTTTGTTATCAAATTCGCAGAGTCGTATCAGAAAATTCTGATTCTACGAAATACTTAATCCAATCTTAACTTTCATAGTTTTACCTCATATTGTTATTACGTGTTAAGAAGGTTGAAGAAGCATGGAGGAGGTATTATGCAATGTGTTGGATTAATCTCATTCATTTCAACATCCACGTTTTATGCTTTAAGTGCTAACATTATCGATTTAGCGATACTACCATCAAGCACCATGGAAATAAAACAACTTCTTTATAACAAATATGGAGCCTACACCTCCAACAAGATGGATCAGCTAACGAAGATGTTTGTTATCAAATTCGCAGAGTCGTATCAGAAAATTCTGATTCTACGAAATACTTAATCCAATCTTAACTTTCATAATTTTACCTCATATTGTTATTACGTGTTAAGAAGGTTGAAGAAGCATGGAGGAGGTATTATGCAATGTGTTGGATTAATCTCATTCATTTCAACATCCACGTTTTATGCTTTAAGTGCTAACATTATCGATTTAGCGATACTACCATCAAGCACCATGGAAATAAAACAACTTCTTTATAACAAATATGGAGCCTACACCTCCAACAAGATGGATCAGCTAACGAAGATGTTTGTTATCAAATTCGCAGAGTCGTATCAGAAAATTCTGATTCTACGAAATACTTAATCCAATCTTAACTTTCATAGTTTTACCTCATATTGTTATTACGTGTTAAGAAGGTTGAAGAAGCATGGAGGAGGTATTATGCAATGTGTTGGATTAATCTCATTCATTTCAACATCCACCTTTTATGGTTTAAGTGCTAACATTATCGATTTAGCGATACTACCATCAAGCACCATGGAAATAAAACAACTTCTTTATAACAAATATGGAGCCTACACCTCCAACAAGATGGATCAGCTAACGAAGATGTTTGTTATCAAATTCGCAGAGTCGTATCAGAAAATTCTGATTCTACGAAATACTTAATCCAATCTTAACTTTCATAGTTTTACCTCATATTGTTATTACATGTTAAGAAGGTTGAAGAAGCATGGAGGAGGTATTATGCAATGTGTTGGATTAATCTCATTCATTTCAACATCCACGTTTTATGCTTTAAGTGCTAACATTATCGATTTAGCGATACTACCATCAAGCACCATGGAAATAAAACAACTTCTTTATAACAAATATGGAGCCTACACCTCCAACAAGATGAATCAGCTAACGAAGATGTTTGTTATCAAATTCGCAGAGTCGTATCAGAAAATTCTGATTCTACGAAATACTTAATCCAATCTTAACTTTCATAG
The DNA here is from genome assembly GCA_036711965.1 of Onthophagus sagittarius. Lineage (NCBI taxonomy): Eukaryota > Metazoa > Arthropoda > Insecta > Coleoptera > Scarabaeidae > Onthophagus > Onthophagus sagittarius. Next base: position 13,409,515 of record JASERS010000010.1, on the reverse strand, counting down.
TTTTACCTCATATTGTTATTACATGTTAAGAAGGTTGAAGAAGCATGGAGGAGGTATTATGCAATGTGTTGAATTAATCTCATTTATTTCAACATCCACCTTTTATGCTTTAAGTGCTAATATTATCGATTTAGCGATACTACCATCAAGCACCATGGAAATAAAACAACTTCTTTATAACAAATATGGAGCCTACACCTCCAACAAGATGAATCAGCTAACGAAGATGTTTGTTATCAAATTCGCAGAGTCGTATCAGAAAATTCTGATTCTACGAAATACTTAATCCAATCTTAACTTTCATAGTTTTACCTCATATTGTTATTACATGTTAAGAAGGTTGAAGAAGCATGGAGGAGGTATTATGCAATGTGTTGGATTAATCTCATTCATTTCAACATCCACGTTTTATGCTTTAAGTGCTAACATTATCGATTTAGCGATACTACCATCAAGCACCATGGAAATAAAACAACTTCTTTATAACAAATATGGAGCCTACACCTCCAACAAGATGGATCAGCTAACGAAGATGTTTGTTATCAAATTCGCAGAGTCGTATCAGAAAATTCTGATTCTACGAAATACTTAATCCAATCTTAACTTTCATAGTTTTACCTCATATTGTTATTACGTGTTAAGAAGGTTGAAGAAGCATGGAGGAGGTATTATGCAATGTGTTGGATTAATCTCATTCATTTCAACATCCACGTTTTATGCTTTAAGTGCTAACATTATCGATTTAGCGATACTACCATCAAGCACCATGGAAATAAAACAACTTCTTTATAACAAATATGGAGCCTACACCTCCAACAAGATGGATCAGCTAACGAAGATGTTTGTTATCAAATTCGCAGAGTCGTATCAGAAAATTCTGATTCTACGAAATACTTAATCCAATCTTAACTTTCATAGTTTTACCTCATATTGTTATTACGTGTTAAGAAGGTTGAAGAAGCATGGAGGAGGTATTATGCAATGTGTTGGATTAATCTCATTCATTTCAACATCCACGTTTTATGCTTTAAGTGCTAACATTATCGATTTAGCGATACTACCATCAAGCACCATGGAAATAAAACAACTTCTTTATAACAAATATGGAGCCTACACCTCCAACAAGATGGATCAGCTAACGAAGATGTTTGTTATCAAATTCGCAGAGTCGTATCAGAAAATTCTGATTCTACGAAATACTTAATCCAATCTTAACTTTCATAGTTTTACCTCATATTGTTATTACGTGTTAAGAAGGTTGAAGAAGCATGGAGGAGGTATTATGCAATGTGTTGGATTAATCTCATTCATTTCAACATCCACCTTTTATGGTTTAAGTGCTAACATTATCGATTTAGCGATACTACCATCAAGCACCATGGAAATAAAACAACTTCTTTATAACAAATATGGAGCCTACACCTCCAACAAGATGGATCAGCTAACGAAGATGTTTGTTATCAAATTCGCAGAGTCGTATCAGAAAATTCTGATTCTACGAAATACTTAATCCAATCTTAACTTTCATAATTTTACCTCATATTGTTATTACGTGTTAAGAAGGTTGAAGAAGCATGGAGGAGGTATTATGCAATGTGTTGAATTAATCTCATTTATTTCAACATCCACCTTTTATGCTTTAAGTGCTAATATTATCGATTTAGCGATACTACCATCAAGCACCATGGAAATAAAACAACTTCTTTATAACAAATATGGAGCCTACACCTCCAACAAGAGGAATCAGCTAACGAAGATGTTTGTTATCAAATTCGCAGAGTCGTATCAGAAAATTCTGATTCTACGAAATACTTAATCCAATCTTAACTTTCATAGTTTCACCTCATATTGTTATTACGTGTTAAGAAGGTTGAAAAAGCATGGAGGAGGTATTATGCAATGTGTTGAATTAATCTCATTTATTTCAACATCCACCTTTTATGCTTTAAGTGCTAATATTATCGATTTAGCGATACTACCATCAAGCACCATGGAAATAAAACAACTTCTTTATAACAAATATGGAGCCTACACCTCCAACAAGATGGATCAGCTAACGAAGATATTTGTTATCAAATTCGCAGAGTCGTATCAGAAAATTCTGATTCTACGAAATACTTAATCCAATCTTAACTTTCATAGTTTTACCTCATATTGTTATTACGTGTTAAGAAGGTTGAAGAAGCATGGAGGAGGTATTATGCAATGTGTTGGATTAATCTCATTCATTTCAACATCCACCTTTTATGGTTTAAGTGCTAACATTATCGATTTAGCGATACTACCATCAAGCACCATGGAAATAAAACAACTTCTTTATAACAAATATGGAGCCTACACCTTCAACAAGATGGATCAGCTAACGAAGATGTTTGTTATCAAATTCGCAGAGTCGTATCAGAAAATTCTGATTCTACGAAATACTTAATCCAATCTTAACTTTCATAATTTTACCTCATATTGTTATTACGTGTTAAGAAGGTTGAAGAAGCATGGAGGAGGTATTATGCAATGTGTTGGATTAATCTCATTCATTTCAACATCCACGTTTTATGCTTTAAGTGCTAACATTATCGATTTAGCGATACTACCATCAAGCACCATGGAAATAAAACAACTTCTTTATAACAAATATGGAGCCTACACCTCCAACAAGATGAATCAGCTAACGAAGATGTTTGTTATCAAATTCGCAGAGTCGTATCAGAAAATTCTGATTCTACGAAATACTTAATCCAATCTTAACTTTCATAGTTTTACCTCATATTGTTATTACGTGTTAAGAAGGTTGAAGAAGCATGGAGGAGGTATTATGCAATGTGTTGGATTAATCTCATTCATTTCAACATCCACCTTTTATGGTTTAAGTGCTAACATTATCGATTTAGCGATACTACCATCAAGCACCATGGAAATAAAACAACTTCTTTATAACAAATATGGAGCCTACACCTCCAACAAGATGGATCAGCTAACGAAGATGTTTGTTATCAAATTCGCAGAGTCGTATCAGAAAATTCTGATTCTACGAAATACTTAATCCAATCTTAACTTTCATAGTTTTACCTCATATTGTTATTACATGTTAAGAAGGTTGAAGAAGCATGGAGGAGGTATTATGCAATGTGTTGGATTAATCTCATTCATTTCAACATCCACGTTTTATGCTTTAAGTGCTAACATTATCGATTTAGCGATACTACCATCAAGCACCATGGAAATAAAACAACTTCTTTATAACAAATATGGAGCCTACACCTCCAACAAGATGAATCAGCTAACGAAGATGTTTGTTATCAAATTCGCAGAGTCGTATCAGAAAATTCTGATTCTACGAAATACTTAATCCAATCTTAACTTTCATAGTTTTACCTCATATTGTTATTACATGTTAAGAAGGTTGAAGAAGCATGGAGGAGGTATTATGCAATGTGTTGAATTAATCTCATTTATTTCAACATCCACCTTTTATGCTTTAAGTGCTAATATTATCGATTTAGCGATACTACCATCAAGCACCATGGAAATAAAACAACTTCTTTATAACAAATATGGAGCCTACACCTCCAACAAGATGAATCAGCTAACGAAGATGTTTGTTATCAAATTCGCAGAGTCGTATCAGAAAATTCTGATTCTACGAAATACTTAATCCAATCTTAACTTTCATAGTTTTACCTCATATTGTTATTACATGTTAAGAAGGTTGAAGAAGCATGGAGGAGGTATTATGCAATGTGTTGGATTAATCTCATTCATTTCAACATCCACGTTTTATGCTTTAAGTGCTAACATTATCGATTTAGCGATACTACCATCAAGCACCATGGAAATAAAACAACTTCTTTATAACAAATATGGAGCCTACACCTCCAACAAGATGGATCAGCTAACGAAGATGTTTGTTATCAAATTCGCAGAGTCGTATCAGAAAATTCTGATTCTACGAAATACTTAATCCAATCTTAACTTTCATAGTTTTACCTCATATTGTTATTACGTGTTAAGAAGGTTGAAGAAGCATGGAGGAGGTATTATGCAATGTGTTGGATTAATCTCATTCATTTCAACATCCACGTTTTATGCTTTAAGTGCTAACATTATCGATTTAGCGATACTACCATCAAGCACCATGGAAATAAAACAACTTCTTTATAACAAATATGGAGCCTACACCTCCAACAAGATGGATCAGCTAACGAAGATGTTTGTTATCAAATTCGCAGAGTCGTATCAGAAAATTCTGATTCTACGAAATACTTAATCCAATCTTAACTTTCATAGTTTTACCTCATATTGTTATTACGTGTTAAGAAGGTTGAAGAAGCATGGAGGAGGTATTATGCAATGTGTTGGATTAATCTCATTCATTTCAACATCCACGTTTTATGCTTTAAGTGCTAACATTATCGATTTAGCGATACTACCATCAAGCACCATGGAAATAAAACAACTTCTTTATAACAAATATGGAGCCTACACCTCCAACAAGATGGATCAGCTAACGAAGATGTTTGTTATCAAATTCGCAGAGTCGTATCAGAAAATTCTGATTCTACGAAATACTTAATCCAATCTTAACTTTCATAGTTTTACCTCATATTGTTATTACGTGTTAAGAAGGTTGAAGAAGCATGGAGGAGGTATTATGCAATGTGTTGGATTAATCTCATTCATTTCAACATCCACCTTTTATGGTTTAAGTGCTAACATTATCGATTTAGCGATACTACCATCAAGCACCATGGAAATAAAACAACTTCTTTATAACAAATATGGAGCCTACACCTCCAACAAGATGGATCAGCTAACGAAGATGTTTGTTATCAAATTCGCAGAGTCGTATCAGAAAATTCTGATTCTACGAAATACTTAATCCAATCTTAACTTTCATAATTTTACCTCATATTGTTATTACGTGTTAAGAAGGTTGAAGAAGCATGGAGGAGGTATTATGCAATGTGTTGAATTAATCTCATTTATTTCAACATCCACCTTTTATGCTTTAAGTGCTAATATTATCGATTTAGCGATACTACCATCAAGCACCATGGAAATAAAACAACTTCTTTATAACAAATATGGAGCCTACACCTCCAACAAGAGGAATCAGCTAACGAAGATGTTTGTTATCAAATTCGCAGAGTCGTATCAGAAAATTCTGATTCTACGAAATACTTAATCCAATCTTAACTTTCATAGTTTCACCTCATATTGTTATTACGTGTTAAGAAGGTTGAAAAAGCATGGAGGAGGTATTATGCAATGTGTTGAATTAATCTCATTTATTTCAACATCCACCTTTTATGCTTTAAGTGCTAATATTATCGATTTAGCGATACTACCATCAAGCACCATGGAAATAAAACAACTTCTTTATAACAAATATGGAGCCTACACCTCCAACAAGATGGATCAGCTAACGAAGATATTTGTTATCAAATTCGCAGAGTCGTATCAGAAAATTCTGATTCTACGAAATACTTAATCCAATCTTAACTTTCATAGTTTTACCTCATATTGTTATTACGTGTTAAGAAGGTTGAAGAAGCATGGAGGAGGTATTATGCAATGTGTTGGATTAATCTCATTCATTTCAACATCCACCTTTTATGGTTTAAGTGCTAACATTATCGATTTAGCGATACTACCATCAAGCACCATGGAAATAAAACAACTTCTTTATAACAAATATGGAGCCTACACCTTCAACAAGATGGATCAGCTAACGAAGATGTTTGTTATCAAATTCGCAGAGTCGTATCAGAAAATTCTGATTCTACGAAATACTTAATCCAATCTTAACTTTCATAATTTTACCTCATATTGTTATTACGTGTTAAGAAGGTTGAAGAAGCATGGAGGAGGTATTATGCAATGTGTTGGATTAATCTCATTCATTTCAACATCCACGTTTTATGCTTTAAGTGCTAACATTATCGATTTAGCGATACTACCATCAAGCACCATGGAAATAAAACAACTTCTTTATAACAAATATGGAGCCTACACCTTCAACAAGATGGATCAGCTAACGAAGATGTTTGTTATCAAATTCGCAGAGTCGTATCAGAAAATTCTGATTCTACGAAATACTTAATCCAATCTTAACTTTCATAATTTTACCTCATATTGTTATTACGTGTTAAGAAGGTTGAAGAAGCATGGAGGAGGTATTATGCAATGTGTTGGATTAATCTCATTCATTTCAACATCCACGTTTTATGCTTTAAGTGCTAACATTATCGATTTAGCGATACTACCATCAAGCACCATGGAAATAAAACAACTTCTTTATAACAAATATGGAGCCTACACCTCCAACAAGATGGATCAGCTAACGAAGATGTTTGTTATCAAATTCGCAGAGTCGTATCAGAAAATTCTGATTCTACGAAATACTTAATCCAATCTTAACTTTCATAATTTTACCTCATATTGTTATTACGTGTTAAGAAGGTTGAAGAAGCATGGAGGAGGTATTATGCAATGTGTTGGATTAATCTCATTCATTTCAACATCCACGTTTTATGCTTTAAGTGCTAACATTATCGATTTAGCGATACTACCATCAAGCACCATGGAAATAAAACAACTTCTTTATAACAAATATGGAGCCTACACCTCCAACAAGATGGATCAGCTAACGAAGATGTTTGTTATCAAATTCGCAGAGTCGTATCAGAAAATTCTGATTCTACGAAATACTTAATCCAATCTTAACTTTCATAGTTTTACCTCATATTGTTATTACGTGTTAAGAAGGTTGAAGAAGCATGGAGGAGGTATTATGCAATGTGTTGGATTAATCTCATTCATTTCAACATCCACCTTTTATGGTTTAAGTGCTAACATTATCGATTTAGCGATACTACCATCAAGCACCATGGAAATAAAACAACTTCTTTATAACAAATATGGAGCCTACACCTTCAACAAGATGGATCAGCTAACGAAGATGTTTGTTATCAAATTCGCAGAGTCGTATCAGAAAATTCTGATTCTACGAAATACTTAATCCAATCTTAACTTTCATAATTTTACCTCATATTGTTATTACGTGTTAAGAAGGTTGAAGAAGCATGGAGGAGGTATTATGCAATGTGTTGGATTAATCTCATTCATTTCAACATCCACGTTTTATGCTTTAAGTGCTAACATTATCGATTTAGCGATACTACCATCAAGCACCATGGAAATAAAACAACTTCTTTATAACAAATATGGAGCCTACACCTCCAACAAGATGGATCAGCTAACGAAGATGTTTGTTATCAAATTCGCAGAGTCGTATCAGAAAATTCTGATTCTACGAAATACTTAATCCAATCTTAACTTTCATAGTTTTACCTCATATTGTTATTACGTGTTAAGAAGGTTGAAGAAGCATGGAGGAGGTATTATGCAATGTGTTGGATTAATCTCATTCATTTCAACATCCACGTTTTATGCTTTAAGTGCTAACATTATCGATTTAGCGATACTACCATCAAGCACCATGGAAATAAAACAACTTCTTTATAACAAATATGGAGCCTACACCTCCAACAAGATGGATCAGCTAACGAAGATGTTTGTTATCAAATTCGCAGAGTCGTATCAGAAAATTCTGATTCTACGAAATACTTAATCCAATCTTAACTTTCATAGTTTTACCTCATATTGTTATTACGTGTTAAGAAGGTTGAAGAAGCATGGAGGAGGTATTATGCAATGTGTTGGATTAATCTCATTCATTTCAACATCCACGTTTTATGCTTTAAGTGCTAACATTATCGATTTAGCGATACTACCATCAAGCACCATGGAAATAAAACAACTTCTTTATAACAAATATGGAGCCTACACCTCCAACAAGATGGATCAGCTAACGAAGATGTTTGTTATCAAATTCGCAGAGTCGTATCAGAAAATTCTGATTCTACGAAATACTTAATCCAATCTTAACTTTCATAATTTTACCTCATATTGTTATTACGTGTTAAGAAGGTTGAAGAAGCATGGAGGAGGTATTATGCAATGTGTTGGATTAATCTCATTCATTTCAACATCCACGTTTTATGCTTTAAGTGCTAACATTATCGATTTAGCGATACTACCATCAAGCACCATGGAAATAAAACAACTTCTTTATAACAAATATGGAGCCTACACCTCCAACAAGATGGATCAGCTAACGAAGATGTTTGTTATCAAATTCGCAGAGTCGTATCAGAAAATTCTGATTCTACGAAATACTTAATCCAATCTTAACTTTCATAGTTTTACCTCATATTGTTATTACGTGTTAAGAAGGTTGAAGAAGCATGGAGGAGGTATTATGCAATGTGTTGGATTAATCTCATTCATTTCAACATCCACCTTTTATGGTTTAAGTGCTAACATTATCGATTTAGCGATACTACCATCAAGCACCATGGAAATAAAACAACTTATTTATAACAAATATGGAGCCTACACCTCCAACAAGATGGATCAGCTAACGAAGATGTTTGTTATCAAATTCGCAGAGTCGTATCAGAAAATTCTGATTCTACGAAATACTTAATCCAATCTTAACTTTCATAGTTTTACCTCATATTGTTATTACGTGTTAAGAAGGTTGAAGAAGCATGGAGGAGGTATTATGCAATGTGTTGGATTAATCTCATTCATTTCAACATCCACCTTTTATGGTTTAAGTGCTAACATTATCGATTTAGCGATACTACCATCAAGCACCATGGAAATAAAACAACTTCTTTATAACAAATATGGAGCCTACACCTCCAACAAGATGGATCAGCTAACGAAGATGTTTGTTATCAAATTCGCAGAGTCGTATCAGAAAATTCTGATTCTACGAAATACTTAATCCAATCTTAACTTTCATAGTTTTACCTCATATTGTTATTACGTGTTAAGAAGGTTGAAGAAGCATGGAGGAGGTATTATGCAATGTGTTGGATTAATCTCATTCATTTCAACATCCACCTTTTATGGTTTAAGTGCTAACATTATCGATTTAGCGATACTACCATCAAGCACCATGGAAATAAAACAACTTGTTTACAACAAATATGGAGGAATTAGCAACAAGATGGAATAGATCTGTTGTCAAATTCGCAGAGTAGTATCAGAAAATTCTGGTTTACGAAATATTCAATTCAACCATTACCTTCCTGGTTTTGCAGCATGTTGTCATCAGGCGAGTTTACGTGTTAAGAAGGTTGAAGAATCATTGAGGAGGTATGTAATGTGTTAGGTAAATCTCATTCATTTCAACATCCATCTTTTAAGTTTTAGGTGCCAACGTCATCGATTTTGCAACATTATCATCGAGCACCATCGAAATAAAGAAGCTTTCTAAAGTGTGGCAGAAAATTTTATTGCAAATTTGAAGGTTTCGGCAATTTTTCTGCAGCAAATATGGAGGTGTACACAACAAGATGGAACAAATAACGAAGTTGTTTGTAGTCAAATTTGCTGAGTAGTATCAGAAAATTCTGGTTCTACAAAATAATAAGAACCTTTAGCTTCTTGATTTTGCCGCATGTTGTCATCAGGCAAGTCTACGTGTTAAGAAGGTTCCAGAATCATTGAGGAGGTATGTAAAATGTTAGCTAAATCTCATTCATTTTAAAATCCATCTTTTATGTTTTAGGAGCTATCATCATCGATTTTGTGACATCAAGCACCATGGAAATAAAGTATACATACACAATACATATTCAGGATTGGGTTGGGTTGAACAAGAAAACTATGTATAGTTTAGTTGGGTTGGGTTGGGTTGGTTTGGGTTGGGGCGGTTTAGCCGAGTATTAGATTGTACAAAGAGAGGAACAGAGAGGAAATGTCTATATGGTGGCAGGAGAGATGGGCGAGGCAAACAGGATGGACTAGAACGAAGAATGGCAAGAACGAGGACCTGCAACCAATTATTACGCAACGCAAGCCATATTTGGTAATGGAACTTTTGACAGTTACCTAAAGAAAATAAAGAAACTATCATCAGACATCTGTTGGTATGGCTGCGAGGATGAAGACACTCCAAGGCACACTATCTTTGAGTGCAGACACTTCGCAGTATTTAGACAAGCTGCAGAAAACAGAATAGGAAGAAAATTAAATATAAATAGTATCTCTAAAGATTTTCTAGAGACAGAAGATAAAGGAAGTGAAGTAATGAATTACCTGACCGAGGTGATTATGGAGAAGGAGAAAGAAGAGAAAACCAGGAGTACACCAACCATAATGTAACAGAGTGGAACTGTAGAGAAGAAGAAAAGGGGTTTTGTTAGACAAACCCCCTACCCAGGTAAAGTATAAGATATGTGTATATACAAAAAGTTAATGGAATGTTTTGTAATAACCAACATCGCCTAATGCGGTCCACACTAAATGCGAAGGAATGAAGAAGCAATGGCTGTTAGGGATTGTGGGAGAGGAGGCCAGTTCTAAGCTTAGGACGCAAGGACTAAGAGAAGAGGTAAAGGGGGGATTTAGGCTAAATCCCCCCATCCGGGTAATGTATGAGTTGTACTACAATTCAAAAAGTTAAGTATGCGTATGTATTTTTAATATATAACACTGCCTAATGGAGGGAAATAGAAGGAACAATGAAGGTATAATAAAGTATCCGAAGTAGAGATTTTTAAAGATTTTGTATCTTATTTAGTATTTGCTTATTTTGGAAGCTAAATCAAATTTTATTAACAGCTTTTTGCCTTTTGTATTAAAATTGTCTTTGTCCAGTTGTATTTAGAGTTTAACAAACACTTTCTCGAACACTTACGTCAGGATTTTGCATTTGATCCAAAAGTATTTAATATTTTTAAAATAAAGTCAAATGGTTTATATTTTTTTGCGATGAAAATGTTTTCTGCCAACAGTTTTACAAACAGTAGCAAGCCTTTAGGAAGCTTTTTATTAAATCCTAGAAGCAAAATCCAGTCTTTTAGAAATATTTCAATAGAAATATATCAAATCGTTTGATACTGCTTCTGAAAAGCTTATAAATCTTCTAGAAACAATATCAAGTCTTGCAGAAAGATTATTAAGTGTTCTGCAAGTATTTCAAGCTTTCTAGAAGTAGGTCAAGCCTTCCAGAAGCAATGTCAAGTTTTTGGGAAGCAATTCAAGTATTCTAGAAAAAGTATCAAGTGTTCTAAGAACAGTATAAAGTCTTCTGGGAGCATTTCAAGTCTTTTTAAAACAATTTCAAGTCTTTGAAATTAGAAAAATAATTTGTTAAAAGTTTTCCGAAAATCTTTAAAGTTTTCTAGTAGCAGTATCAATTTAAAAATATGACGAATCAACGATTGACGTGACTCACGCGTGAGTACGTGATTCATGTAAGATATTCACGTGAGTGGCGTGCGTAGCCCGCGTGGGTCTAGATCGTGAGCCGACGTAAGCGGGCATAAAAAGTCACCTTACTGTTTTCTCCGCATGTTGTCATCAAGTATGTCTAAATATTAAGAAGGTTGAAAAATTGTTAAGGACGTAACATCTACCTAACATCTCATTCACTTCAACATCTAACATCTCATCCACCTTTTATGCTTTAGGTGCTAACATTATCGATTTTGTGACACTACCATCAAGCACCATGGAAATAAAGCAGCTTTTTTACAACAAATATGAAGGTATAGGCAACAAGATGGAATAGACCTGCAGTCAAATTCGCAGAGTAGTATCAGAAAATTCTGGTTTACGAAATATTCAATTCAACCTTCACCTTCCTGGTTTTGCCATACGTTGTCATCAGGCGAGTCAACGTGTTAGCAAAGTTGAAGAAACATTGAGGAGGTATGTAATGTGTTAGTATAATCTGAATCATTTCAATATCTACCTTTTATGCTTTAGATGCTAACATCATCGATTTTGTGACCATGGAAATAAAGCAGCTTTTCTACAGCAAATATCGAGGTGGAACAGATAACGAAGATATTTGTAGTCAAATTCGCATAGTAGTATTAGAAAATTCTGATTCTGCGAAATACTGAATTGAACTTTTATCTTCCTGGTTTTGCTGCTTGTTGTCGTCAAGAGAACAAGCATTGAGGGGGTATGTAACGTGTTAAGTAATCCTCATTCATTTCAACAACCACTTTTTATGCTTAAGGTGCCAACAGCATCGATTTTCCAACATTATAATCGAGCACCATAAAAATAAAGCAGCTTTCTAAAGTTTGGCAAAAAATTTTATTGTAAATATGAAGATTTCAGCAACGAAATTGCAGAGTTCTAATTAAAAAACTGAAGGTGCAGGAATGTTGTGTTGCAGTTCATTTGGTTGAATCGTCACGAAATCTAGAGTAGTACTGGTGGAAAATGGGGAGAATTGGAGAACGATATGCTTGGTAAGAAAATTTTTAAAGTATTGTTAGGGAAGTAGAGGAAAGACTTGCCTTAAAAAATAAAAAAACGATTTGTTTGAGTTGAGCAAACATTGTTTTATATTATTATTATTGCTGCCGGCTTCAAGGAAGCGGTCCCTGTTATCATCGCGAGCTTTAAGATCTATAGTAAGGGTTAGATTGTATGGTAAGGTTAGGGTAAGATTAAGGCGAATGTAGGTCGATAATGAACCTTAATCATCCGGAATCATCTAATATCATATAGAATCGCATAAAATCAAATAGAAATTTGAATACAATCATATAGAACCTTGCAGAATCATATATAATCGAGTATAATACTGTTTAATCATATAAAATCGTATTCGAAATTTTATACAATCTTATGATAACATATAGATTTAAATAAAAAATTGAATACGATCATAATAAACCATCCAGAATTATACAGGATCCTTCACCTCAGTTCCCGTTTTCTGCACCTCAGTTATTAATTAAGTTAGAAGTTCAATATTTTGTAGGCTTATACTGTATCACAGACATTTCAGAAAATTATTTTTGATTATACAGTTTTCCAAAAAAGTGTGATGCCATGATGATATATTTTTTAACATTGCACGATATATCTTTTCTCACATTTTTGGATGTTATATGTTAGTTATATGTTATATTTGGGTGTTTTGTGTTATATGGGCCTTCACACCTCTAAAATTTTAGCTAAATGAAAAAAAATTTTGAAACATTCAGGAATTATAATGGGGTTGTTATTACAAAATTTTTTAGTTTTTAACTCTGTATAAAGTAATATAAAACATTTAGGGGTCCAATTTAAAATAAGAAAGATAATTTACTTTAAAGTTAGAAGATTTTGACTGTAAATTTTGGCTATTCTGTATAAATTTGAACCTTGATTAACAAAACCACTAGACCTAACTTAATAAGTTTGTCATAAAATTTTATTTATGAGACACTCTTGTAATTTGAATTAATTTTTAAAACCAACGACGCAAATATGATTCTTTTTCGTTTTTATTTTTTTTTGTGCCGTCATATAGCCAATTTCAATAAAATTTTAGAGGCGTGTAACCTACACAAGATACTCAAAAATTTGAGAAAATATATAACGTTCAATTTAAATCGAGATAAAGTTAAATCGTATAAAATCGTGTAGTAATTATATCCAAAATCTTACAAAATCATATCGTACCATACAGAATCAAATAAATAATCGTATACTAGTATATATGACCATGCACAATCATATAGAATTCGGTAAAATAATGTTATTCCTAAGTTTTGGTCCTTTATGTCGGTTGTTTGAAAATTTTTTGATTTAGGATGTAATTACATAGTATAAGTTCAGCTGTTTCTCACTAGCTGTTGTAAAATCGACAAGTTTAATCCTCAGCTTGTCTAACATAGAAGAGGTAGTGTTTTATAGTTACATGGTGGGTCAGGCAATCTGAGAGCCACCTTAGATCTCCTTTGCTGAGGCATAAACTCTCTCCGAACAATTCTTTCCTGTGTAAACCTATTTTTGAGGTCCCCAACTGTTGATTATCTGTTTTAGCTGGTTTTTCTGTAGTCGGCAATCTGGTTAAAATCTAAAGCATGATGTTATCGCTGCCTCTTTAGTTAATATTTTTAACACAGCTTTAAACATAACTTATTCTACATAGGCTTATGTAACAGGCAGAATAGGCATAAAATTAGAGTTAAAAACTCGTTCACCTAATCAGCGTCGTCCTAACTTGTCGTCCTGACTTTTGTATGAAAAGGGGCACACTTGTTTCGTACGTCCATGTGAATCCCAAGGCATCGAATATCTTAGGACGACTCTGGCTCTATAGATAAAAAGTAGTCTATAGAATAGATTATGTGACCATACGTCCTATTTTGAACGGGATTGTCCCGTTCTTCTGTTAGTAGCCCCATCGTCCCGAATAAACTTTAAAACGTCCCGTTTTTTACACAGCTTTTTTTATTGGTAATATTTCGTTTCTTTGTTTGCGAGACTTATACCAAACATGCCTAAATATAAGTGTACATTTTTTTTGAATCTTGAAGGGGAGTAAATAGAAAAAGTGTAAACAATATTTATACAAACCCAAGCGCATTATTGGAACAAGAACTAATAGGGATTAGCTGTGAAGCTCATAATGTCCACAATGCAATTAAAACTGCCGATTGCTTACCAATTGATTTAGAATGCATTATTATCAAAATTTACTTTTTCAATATTTATAGTGTACGCATTGAAACTGTAAAAGAATTCTATGACTTGATAGGTACAGAGTATAAAAGAATGTTGGGTTGCAATAAATCTAAATGGCCTATACTTGAATAGTGCTGAAAATGTTTGTGAGATTAGAAAACTATTTTAGATTCTTTACTAATCTAAGAAAATAGTCTTCTAATAGGCATTCATTCTAATAGTTACTCTTCCAATAATTAGTCATCCGATGCCCGAATATATTGAAGTTGTTTTTTGGCAATCCCAGCTCCGAATGCTGGTTATGTTTTGTGCACGCCCAAGAAGTTGGTTTTCACCAAGCCGCTTTAAATAGCGAAAGACAAAATATGTCAGCAATGGATGTAAATGTAACAAACCGTTTAAAAGATAACTTGTCTTTAGAAAAAATTTAGTTTTTATCCCACACGTCACAAGAAATTTATTAGCAAAGTTGATCAAAATCAGAGCTTGGCTAACTGCTTGAAAAAAGTAGTCGAGTATAATTACTAACTATTTCCACGAAAATAGCAGCCTAGAATAATTACACCTACTACAATTAGTAGTTAAGTATCTAATTACAGTAAAGCTTCGCTAATCCGAATTAATGAAAATCAGTTGAATTTATGACGGAAGCATGCGGATTATAGTCAAATTGTGTTAGATAATAACATTATCTGCTGTTTACCTTGCAATACATGATACACTAAAACTTTTACTAACTTCCTCACTTTTAATTCGGTTATCCCAACATCTTCATGGAGAAATTGCCTTATTTGCTGCAGCATGATACATAAATTATTGAATGGACAGAGGAATGCCGCCATTAGGTTCTTCTTCCTCAGTTGATTTTTGAAATACACATCTCTACCATTTTGCTAATAAATTACAAGGATTTGCAATCCTTAGAAGGTATAGACTCAGCATTTTTGATAGAAATGCTTTAATCGTCTTTCTCTGCAGATAGAACGAATAGTCTTTTCCGATTAGAGAATCTCTTACCAATTTGGATTACAAGGGACATAATGCAAATTTTACGTTTTTCAATTTTGTTCAGATTACCAGGGAATTCGGATTTGAGGTTGTACGAATTAGCAACGCTTTACTGTACTTCTGTAACTACGTAATAAGATGCAGTTGTAATGCCTAAAAGGGATTGGCTTGCACTCTCCAAAAAAAGTCTGATAAAACAAGCAAAGTTTTAGAAGTAGTATCTAGTCTTTAATTGGCAGTTTTTAAACTTTTTTCAGTTTTTTTGTCAGTATTTAGCTTTTAGCAGATATGATGATGTTGTATTTTGCCAAAGTTTTTGATATTTTGGAGGGAAAATTAAATTTTATTAACAGTCCTTCGCTTTTTACCATAAAAGTGTCTTCTGCCAGCAGTATTTAACCTTTAATTAACAGTTTATGGACTTCTTACGTAAAGGTTGTGCATTTTGTTCAATAGTATTTAATATTTTCAAAGCATAATTAATTGGTTTATCAACAATATCCAGTTTTTACAAATAGTTTTACAAGTAGTATCAAGTCCTTTGGAAGTATTTCAAGTCTTCCAAGGGCAGTATCAAATATTCTGGAAGTAGTATTAAGTCTTCTAAAAGCAATATCAAGACTTCCGGAAGTAGTATCAAGTTTTCTAAAAGCATTTCAAGTCTTTTGGAAGCAATAACAAGCCATCTAGAAGCAGTTCAAATCTTCTGGAAGCAATATCATGTCTTCTAGAAGCATTTTAAGTCTTTGAGAAGCAATATCAAAACTTCTAAAATCATTTCAAGTCTTCTGGGAGAATTTCAAGTCTTTTGAAAGCAATATCAAGTTTTCTAGAAGCATTTCAAGTCCTATGAAAGCAGTATCAAGTTTTTTAAAAGCATCTCAAGTCTTCTGGAAGCTGTTCAAGTCTCCTTGAAGCAGTATTAAGTTTTCCATAAGCAATATTAAGTTTTCTGGAAGTATTGTCAAGCTTTCTAGAAACATCATAAGTCTTCTAAAAGTATTTCAAGTCGTCTGAGATCATTTCAAGTCTTCTGAAAGCAATATCAAGGCTTCCAGCAGCAATAACAAGTATTCTAGAAGCATTGCAAGTCTTTAGGAAATCAAGTCTAACTTAAAACCAAATTTTAATAATTTTAGACTGTAACTGATTATCGACAAAAGTACCTAAATTTGTCCCGTTTTCAGTCGAAATAAAAACGGTTACGTTAAGAATAGACTGATTTACAAACTGATTTGACAACCTTGCATATATGAATTGAAGTAAAATTAGAACTAACACTAAACCTAGAAAGGTTAGGTTGTACGTAGCAGTACATCTGAAGACATTTTTTTGATGAAGACCTCTAGACAATGTTTAGTATTAGTTCTAGTTTTATATCATTAGATCTAATTCTAGATCTAGAATTAGAAACATTCGGGTTTAGCCGTACATCTCTTAAGACGGCTAAACCCTAATGATTCTAGTTCTAGGTCTAGTGTTGGTTCTAGTTTTACTTCAATTGAAATACATGCACAGAATTAGGTTGGATTGCACTTAGCAGGACGTCTGAAGACATTTTTTTATGTATGCTTTTACAGTGTATAGTTTCTGGAATAGAGTACTTTACAAACTTATTTGGCAACCCTGTATATTTCAATTGAAGTAAAACTAGAACTAACACTAGACCTAGAAGTGAAAAGTTTTGGGTCTTCAGACGCACGGCTAAACCCGAATCTTTCTACTTCTAGGTCTAGTGTTAGTTCCAGTTCTATATCATTAGATCTAATTCTAGATCTAGAATTAGAAACATTCGGGTTTAGCCGTACATCTCTTAAGACGGCAAAACACGAATGATTCTAGTTCTAAGTCTAGTGTTGATTCTAGTTTTACTTCAATTGAAATACATGCACAGAATTAGGTTGGATTGCACTTAGCAGGACGTCTGAAGACATTTTTTTTATGTATGCTTTTACAATGTATAGTTTCTGGAATAGAGTACATTACAAACTGATTTGGCAATCCTGTATGTTTGAATTAAAGTAAGACTAGACCTAAAACAACATTTTTTTATTGTATGAAAAGGTATTCTTTATCCTAAGATTATTGACATCATTAAGGAAAACTCAACATTTTTTTACTTCAAGGTTATTGCACTCTTCAAACAAAACTAAGCATACTCATCCTACCTAATATTGTGTAACATTCAAAACGTATCTCAACACCAGTTACTTGAAGAATTACAAAAATATACTTTTTTTTTAATAGTTTAATCCATTAAACTAAATCGTATAAAACTTAATTAATTAAAAATGGTTTACAAAATTTTAATAATCCCTAAAATTAAGTTATTTAACGACATCTATCAGTTAAAAACGAATCAGCCCAAAATTATTTTAGTTAAAGATTCCCTCTTTTTCGACGAAACCTATTTCGACTCTATTCTACAGAAATCTGTAATGAAAATCCCCCAAAATCACTTTTAATTCTTTTTTGATTATTACAATAAAAATATGCGTTATGGTTTAAATGAAACGCCGAATTAAAATTCAATAAACATAAATTTATTATTTCCAGTTGTATGATAAAAATACAATTCTGGTTCTATTGTTATTTAGTTCAGTTGCGTTGAGGTATGTAACGTTCTGTGTACATCTTGTGTGTTTCGTGTGTGGTTCATATTTTATGTATTTTTGATGTGTTATACAATCGTGTGAAATTGGTCTATTGCTGTTTTGGTTTAGAAAAGAAGGGACAAATCAAATTAAAAAAGAACGATTTAATTCGATTCGGTTTTGCGACTAAATACAAATTTTAAAGTAAATTAATTGTAGCGAGAGAAATTTTTTAAAGAAATTTCGATTCTTTTTCGTCTTATTATTAATATTACAGACATTTTGTATTATTTTTTTTTCTATTCGCTAGAAAAAAATTGTTTAATTTTTTTTTTTTGGGGTTGGGTAAAAGGGATTTGAAGGCTTAAAAGGTAATCTAAAGATCGATTTTCTTTTACATAGTAATAATTAATTTAACAATGATCCGTTAGTAAGAACAAGAACTCAAACCCACATTTACAGATAATTTAATTTAATTTAATTTAATACAGATTTTGTTTTCGTTTTTAAATTTATCTTTATTACACAAAGATAACTATGTCGTTTTTTGCACATCATGCAAAAATCTTTGGAGCAAATTTTTGTATTTTTAATTTTAATTAGGCAACATTCAGAGAGAAAAATCGATTTTTTCCTTAATAGTCGCTTCGTTCAAAACTATATTAGCAACTTTTACAAATATATAAGTATGTTTTTTAATGTACATTTGTGTCTTCGTCTGCTTCGTTTTTTTGATAGATGTTCGCCTACAAGATCGTACTAGAATCCAATTTTCGCAAAAACCCCACATTAAACTACCTCCCATACTCAAATATCGCGCTTATTTATTTCTCTTTATATTTACATATTTTCCTAAAAGATCTTTTGCGAAAATTTCACTCCTTGAAGCTTTAGGAAGGGTCTGAATCACGTTAAGAAATTAGAATCAATTCAAGCCCTCTTTTGTAAATGTTTTGTGCTTGGATTATCAAAAAAATTATGTTTTAACAAATTTACATTTTATAACAATTTAACGTTTAATGTAAAAGCTTAAAACGAACTTTTCGGGTTAACTTCATTTTGGGGTAAATAAATAAAACGAAATCGAAAGAAAGATAAAACAAATATGATAACATTTCTTTTAATATTCAAAATGAGTTGTTTTACATTAAACGTTGTCGCATTTTTAAACAAAGAAGCCTTTACAGAAAATTATACTACTTACAGAGATTTTTTTGTTAGTTAGAAGTACGTAAAAAACGGTTTACAAAAAAAAATGAATTATTATAAGTAAATAAAGTTCATTTTCTTATCAAAAAAAGGTACACGTTATATGTACATATTTATGTGGTAAATCTTAAAAAAATAACAACTAATTGGAAAAATAATAATGAAAGGGTCAAAAATATTACACCGAACTTAGCTGCTAACAAATCGATTTCTCTGTAAAACTATTTACATTTTCTTCTCGATTTCTTGAGAAATCCCATCATATATATATATATATATATATATATAATTTAATTAATTTATATATATAAAAAAGAATATTATTAAACAAAGCAACATAGAATAGAAATATCATCCCTTAACTACATTCTGTCATGGAGAGATCATGGAAACTTGTAAAGGTCGAGTCAGATCGTTCTTATCCCCTTCTTCCACTTTTGTTTATCATATATTTTTAAAGTTTATTTTCCACGTTTCTTCGCCTCGATCCCGGTTTCTTGCTTACTACGTAGAAGTAAATATTATCACATTTTTTTACTTAATAATAATAATTTATGTTTAATTCTTTCATAAACTTTCTTTTTTAATAAGAACCGCCTTTTTTATTATTATAGTCTCATTAAAAACTTTCTTTTATTAACGTCCCAGGTTGATTTTGGTCAATTCGGATTTTATTTATGTATATATTTTTTTTAATAAATCACTTCGTACACCGTTGCTTTTTTATCTCCAGATCCAGTCACAATGTATTTATCATCAGCTGATATATCGCAGCTTAAAACACTCGATGATTCTTTTGACTGAAACAAAAAGAAACATTGTTAGTATATTTCTGATATAGTGATATATGATAATATAGTTTTTGTTAATTTTATTTGACTCTATATGACTGAATACTTGATTCCATACAATCTTGTGTAGCTGTATATGGTCTTACATAAATGTATATGATTTTCTATTTGTATTTTGACCCACAAATCAATCAACAACACGACAAATCCATTTTCCATCCTAGATTAACAAACCTAACTGACATTGTTTTCACATCTCAAGAAGAAAAACTCCTCAAGAAAGGATACAAATACGCAATACCAAGGATACCTACACTGAGTCACCTGACCATAGAACTAGAAGCAGCAACAAGATATAACTCCTACGAAAAAGACCTACGACTCGACCTCACTGATTTCATAAGAAAATCAGAGAAACATTCACAACATAAAACCAACGATAACGCTGTTGTTAACCAAGAAGTAAAAACCATCAAATCCATTAGAGATAAATTAAAAATACATAACATCATAATCACAAAAGCAGATAAAAACGCAGGAATGGTTATCATACATAAGAACGTCTATAAACAAAAGACTGAATCCTTCCTAATTAACAATAATTTCATCGAAATAAAAAATAACCCTATTAACACGTTGCAGATCAAAGCCAAAAAGGCTCTCACTAACTTTAAGCATTCCTAGAAAAATATAACATTAGATTATCTAACATAGTACCAATGAACCCAAGATGTCCCACTCTCTATTCCCTTATCAAATTACATAAACCTGATAACCCTATTAGACCGATCATATCTTCTATTGGTTCAAGCAGCCACAAATTAGCGAAGATCATCAATCAATTTATATTATCCACCTTAGACTTCAGACCTTCACACACCATAAAGAATCGCCAACAACTCATTGAAGAACTGACGAACCTAAACATTTCCAGCAAATTTGAATTAATCTCATATGACATCACCAATTTATACACAAACATCCCAGTTTCTGAAACCCTTGAAATCACATATAAATTTTTTCAAGACAAACTCCATCTAGAAGACGCCAATCATTTACACAATCTTTTAAAAACCTGCCTAGCCCAAAATATCTGTCGTTTCGACAACAAATTATATAAATATACAGAAGGTCTACCTATCGGTTCTCCTTTAAGCGGAATACTAGCAGATTTTTTCCTAGATAAACTTGAAAATGAATTACTCCAAAAAAGAAATGAAATAACCAAAAACATCATCTTCTGGAAGAGATACGTAGATGACATCCTGATCATTTGGAACACTAACACACAAAGCAATCCTGAAGATCTACATATTCTACTTAATGATCTTCATCCGAATATACACTTCACAATGGAACATGAACAAGATAATACTCTACCTTTTTTGGACCTAAAATTAATTAACAGGAATGATAATATAGAATTTGACATCTACAGGAAGAAAACACAAACTGACGTTATAATCCCTCATGATTCATATCATCATCACTCGCATAAAACCGCAGCATTTCACGCATACATTAATAGATTATTAACAACTCCTATGAACGAAGTTAATAAAAACAAAGAAATAACAACAATCAAAACAATAGCTTACAATAACGGTTTCCCAAAAAACTTCATTACAAAACTGATAAGAAAGCTGCAAACAAGAAACATCAATAAACAAATGACAACACTCAATAATAACATAATAAAATCAGAACCAACGTATGGATCAATCTCATTCCCAGGGAAACTAACAGCTCCAATTCAAAAGATCTTTAGAAGATACAATGTAGATATCAGTTTCAAAACCAACACCTCCATTCTAAATCTTCTAAAACACAAAGATGAATATACAAACCGCCTTACTAATAGCGGCATTTACAAACTAAATTGCGACACCTGCGGTGCGGTATATATAGGAGAAACGGGAAGATCTATCAAACAAAGGGTTAAAGAACATATCAACAACGACCGGTCTAATTTCGGCAGACACCTCCTAAATACATCACACAAATTTGACCAAGAAACAGGCATAAAAATTCTACATAAAATGGATAAAAGCATAAGAATGTCCATCACCGAAGCTTATGAAATAGAAAAATTCAAATATCAAAACAAGCACATCGAATGCCTTAATGATCAAATAGACTTACTTACACCACCACTATACAGGACTCTAAAACAACCTTTCCCAACAGAACCTACTTAACATAACTATGAAATAACCCACTTGCATCCATTTTCCCTCACCCTTTTCCTCAACAGAAGAGAGCTCTAACTAAAGATTGTATACTTAGAGCTGCACTGATTGAGTTCTATATTTCTTTCACGACATATTTTTCCGTTTTCTCCTTTCCCTATTCCTCTTTATCCTATACTAATATTTTAAATTTAAAATTTTCCCTACCCCGTTCTTTAACCACATGATATGAACATGCGCGCAAGACATAACCTTAATGCTCAACAGCCACATTGCTGATGATAATAAGTGTATTCCATCAGAGTAAAATTACATTCATTCTGTTATTGTAAAATCAACACATCAATACCTAACATCATTTTTACTGTCGACAAATTTTGTAATGTTATTTCGCCTTTCATTAATTTAATACTGACGCTGTGAGTATTGTTTCTTTTTAAGATCTAACTATATTTGATATTCACTAACTCTTATTATGATTATTTTTTATGTGTGTTTTACTGATTTCACAACCATGTTAATTGTTTGTAGGCCTCCGATGATGGCTCCTATGCCGAAACTAGTCAGGCAACCATAATAAAAACTAAAAACAAAACCAGAGTAGTATAAACTTAATTAAACTAATCTAATTTTCTATTTGATTCTATATGGTGGTAAATAATTCTATTCGATTTCGAATACGATTTTATGTGATATCATAAAATCGTATGACAAAAAAAAATCAACAATATAGTAACAAAGCACTTAAAGTAAATAAATATGATCAAACTTATGATGAGGATCAATATTTATTGATCTTCCACCTCACCATAGAGCAAAAATTAAAAACAGAAATTTACTACTGACGCGGTAAGAAAAAATAAAGTCATAATAAGTTCCACGAATATTACAAGTGAAGTATTCTCATAATTAAATATATCCGAAATAAAAGGAAAAGAAAACAAATAAACAATAAAAAAAATGTTTAAGAACACTGCTGCCCAAACAAAAAAACAGCATAACGCTTTTTAAAAATTGCAAAAGTCGCACACTCAGTCAACGCACAAGAAAGCGGAAGTTCATTTATTACTTTGCATATCTGATATGAGAAAGATCTTTTAACACTAACGGTATAAAATATCAGCGGAGATAACCTCTGTTATCTCCGACGATTTTGTTTATCCTAATAATAATAATAATATTTATTAAATCACGTGGGCTACATAAGTAGATGTGACAAGTCAGTACATAGAACATCAAAATACAACAGCAAATTATACAATCTGTTAAAACTAACATAAGTCACTACATATCTAAAAATTCTCGTTTAGAGTAAAACACAGAATCCAAGAGATATCGTTTTACATCTTGTTTATATTTCTTTGGACACTCCTGAGATCTGATTGAACGGGGTAATTTATTATATATTTTGGGTAAGTCATAAAAGGGACTTTTTTCAAATGTGGTGGTGACATGTTGAGAGAGAACCAGATTATCTCTACCACGGGTATTGTATTCATGAGTGGACATTTCAAAACGGCTCATATTAGTCTTCACATATAACAAAGACTTCAATAAGTAAATGGATGGCAAGGTGAGTATCGACTGTTCCCTGAAAACTTCCCTACATGATTCCCTGCCATTTAAATCGAACATTAATCTAATGATGCGCTTCTGTGCCACAAACACGCGTTTAAACTCAATGTCAGTTGCAGCACCCCACACCAGTATATTGTAGGAAATAGCAGAGTAGCACAGTGCGTAATACATACTTAATAGCGAATTTATATTTAACTTTTTTTCAATTTCAAAATTGCATAATAGGCTGAGTTCAATTTTTTGCACACAGTTTCTATGTGATTAACAAATGAGAGTCTATCATCCAACACCAAACCAAGAAATCGCGTACTATGGGCAAATAAAAATTTATTTTCAAAACTGGCCGGCAATGAGCGACGCTTGTAAAAACTAACGCAAACTGTTTTATCCACATTTAACATAATCCTATCACGCTCACACCATACAGAAAACGTTTTAATAGTTGATGTAATTTTTAAATTTAACGTATCCGGATCCGCATCTGCAACCGCAACGGATGAGTCATCAGCGTACATAACCAGATGAGTATCCTCAAGAAAGTCAGGTAAGTCATTAATGAAAAGTATGAAAAGCAAAGGTCCTAAAATTGAACCCTGTGGAATCCCCAAATCAACAGATGACTCATCCGAGCTAACATTCGACAACACAACTCTGAGGGAACGGTCGGTTAAGAAAGAAAGAAACCAGTTCAAAATAGGACCGCGGATACCCATACAGTATAACTTCCTACAAAGGAAATTTGGATTGAGGGAATCAAACGCCCTACTAAGGTCAAAAAACAATCCAACCACGTAATTTCCCTGATCAATATTGTCATAAATATACTGGACGAACTCAATTGAGGCAGTCTCAGTAGATAGTTTACGTCTGAAACCGTGCTGGCAGCTACTAATTGTACCCTGCTTGTCAAGAAAATCTAGAATCCTGTTACTAATTATTTTTTCGAATACTTTAGAAAATATACTACAAATTGCTATCGGTCTATAGTTCTCAATACAGGTCGTATTACCTTTTTTTAGAATCGGTATCACTTTAGCAACTTTAAGGGATGATGGGAAAACACCCGCTGTTATCGACCGATTTAAAATGAGCGCAAGAGGTTCTGCAATAACGTATTTGACAACTCTCACACCAATTCCGTCAGTACCCACACTGCTCACATTCTTTAAAGCACTGATAGACTCAACTATCTCCTCAGGAGACACCGGCCATAAATATATACTGGAAGAAACAGTTATACCCAACGTACATGAATCCACATCAAGAGAACCAAAAGCATATCGCACCTTATCAGCCGCTACCGTCGAAAAATATTCACAAAATGCGTTGGATAATCGTTTTGGGTCAGAAATTGAAACCCCGTCAATATTTAACATTATATCTCTCTCATCATTACTCCTTCCCAACTGTGTGTTTATATATCGCCATAAACTACGTGTTTTATTGGAAGCATTAGAAATTTGATTAGCTATAAAAAATCGTTTAGCATTATCAATCAGTGATTTATAAGAAGATTTCATATCGTTGTATTTTGCACGTTGATCACGGAACCCATTTCTAATTAACCAATGCATGTTTCTTAGACTATCCCCAGCTTTAACTATCTCAGGAGTGACCCAACTACTACGCCTAACGCCTACTGAAACTTGATGTACAACTGGACTGCATAACTCAAAACAATAAGTAAAAATATTAAAAAAACGGTTAAAAATATCGTCAACGTTTACATCCAAGATCACATAAGAAGTAAAGGTAGACCAATCCTGGGATATAAGTGAGCGATACAGTTCGTGTAAACATGAATCACTCATTCTTCTACCAGCCAATTCTCCGTGCGTCTCGACACGCGTCCGAGTAATAAAACTGTCAGTATAATTAAACACCAACGAGCCAGCAAAGTGATCAGCAATATTCGCGTTAAAAACATTAAAAATACACATTCCAATCGGTAAATTGGTTACCATATAATCTAAAGTTGACTCGTTCGTGCTCGTCTCACCAAACACTACACTCAGGTACTTTTAGGTAGGCTCAGTACTTTTTCCATTAAGTTGAAAAGAATCAAATACATCCCGCAACATTTTTGCCATTGAACAATCTCTATTAACATCCATGTTCAAATCTCCGCACAATACAAGATTTTGAAAATTAATTGACACATAAGACAGTAGCATGGACAGTTTATCGATAAAAGAGTCACTGGAACCAGATGGCGGCCGATAAACGCAAACACACACTATACTTAGCTTTTTACAATTTAAAGTAACACAGCAGGCCTCCAACTCCATTTCCGTCACAAAATTACTAATATCAAAAGCCGATACCATCAAATTATTTTTTGCAGAGATTAGGACACCTCCATGCTTTCTTGTCGGTCGAAAATACACGGATGCCAACTTATATCCAGGCAAATTGAGAGCGCAAGAGGCATTAAGAGTAGCCCAATGCTCCGTAATACATAATAAATCAGGAGCATGTTCTTTTACTAAGATTTCAAGTTTATTGAATTTGTTAAAAATTGATTGAACATTAACATGAATAACTGTGACTGATTTAGCTGGAGTATCTGCATGTGTTATAAAAAAGAAAGCTCACCAGGAATATCCACGATATCAGACGTTACAACGTCAACATCACTAGCCGTAGACACTTTTATTCCGGTCACACAATTGGTTACTGCGCCAGTAGAGTGGTGTACGTCTGCATTCTGATCCCTCATATCACACTGCAGTTCACTTGAAGATCTGTTAAGTGTGGTAGCTGGATGTCGTGAGGAAATCACCGATACCAATGGCTTAACCGTAACTAGATTTCGCAGATTAATATGAGGATTTTGAACCAGCATTGGATTAATTTTCCGAATCAAATGTTCAACGAGCAGTTGTTTACCTTTAAAATTTAAGTGTATACATGCTTCGTAAAAAATGGCGGTCTAAGAAATCTAGTTGTATCTATTAGTTGAATACCAGAATCCTCAACAATCTCATTCTTGATTTTAAAGTTGAGCTCATCGATAGATTTCTTATATAATACATTTTGCTTGTGCCAATATGGAACTGATACTAAAATGACATTTGTGCGGCAAGCACATGATTGGAGAATCTTTAGTTTCTTGAAATTTGCGGTATTATTACGTAATACATCATTTGATCCTCCAAAAACAACCAAATAGTCCGAAAAATCAAAAGTAGATGTCAATTTATCAGCATCGACGATCACTTGTTCTAATAATGCATTCGGTTTAAAAATAGATGTGATAGAGTATTCAGAGCCGATATTCGAATCTCGAAGTAACTGAGAAATATTTCTACCATGGCTATCACCAAGAACAAGAATATTCAGTTTTTCGCTATAGGTTTTAATTTCGACATGCACCTTTGAATTACTTAAGTCTGCACCCTTCACTAACCCCAATCCATTTGATGAAGTAATGTGATTCAGAGAAGTATTACCAACTTTATTTTGCCTCTGATTAAATCCTTTCTTCTGTACTTCAATTGTAGCCTCATTTGCAACCTTATCTGTTTTAACATTTGAGTCTTTTCTATGATGTTTTGAATTAGTTTCATTAATAAAGGTATGCATCTTAACAATCTCAGATTTAGATTTGAGTAGATCCTTTCTAAGTTTTGTGTTGATAACTTTTAAATATTTAATATCATCTTCAAGTTTTTTAAGTTTATTTAGTATGCGAAATGTCACTGACATCCCTTTATTCTTCCCTCCATTTACTTGTTTTAATATTACCGTTTCGTCGCTGGAAGATGATGATGTACTAATATTCAGATCATCAATTAATACGCTTGAATTCAAAGCTAATTTAAGTGAATCGACAAGTTCAGCTTTACGACCCCTATATGGTAGTCCTTGTTCTTTCAATTTACTTTTTAAGTCATTAATTTTCATATCCGAAATTCGTGTGTGAGCCATTAGTTTAATCTTGAAGAGAGTAAAAAGTTAAATATCGAAACAAAAATAAAATTGTACGAAGGGACCCGGGACTACACAGAAAACTGGTTTTACCGCATCCACATTAACGATGACAATAATAACACGAGAAAAATTCACAATAAAATCCAAATTTTTGTTATACGATACTTGCACATAAGTTTATTACGTCACATATACTTGTAAACCACTTAAACAATCACTTAGTGTTTGAATTATAAAAAAATATCTTCAAATTAAACCAAGGAACACGAGGAGTACTCTCAATTCAAATTTGGCAGTAGCAAAAAAAATTACACTACTAGAAAAAGTGATTTGGTTAGCTCTAAAATTATAGAGTTGCTTCTTTTGGCAATTTTGTTATCTTAATATATTCAAAATAACCTGAGGAATACGATGAGTACACTTAATTCAAATTTGGTAGTGGCAAAAAGATTACACTCTCACAAAAAGTTATATGATTAGCTCCACATTTACAAATTTGCATTTTTTTATCCTAATATGTTCAAATTAAGCCAAGAAACACGGTGAATATTCCCATTTTGAATTTGGTAGACTTTTTTAGACATTGAGACTCAGCTCAATTTTAACAAATTAGAGCGTCATCACTCTTCAAGAAGCTATCCCGGTATTTAGTTTCGGGTTCGTTCCGGGATTCCATGTAAGAAAAGTCCCGGGATTTTAAAGGTCTCGAAGTCAAGAACTGCTTCAGATATCTGAAACGATTCTCCTGAATTGGAAAAAATAAGCTCAATACTACGTTAAAATGAACTGAAAATGATAACTTTCATCCAGATAAAACCATTAACAATTTTGTAAGTTGCAGATCAAGTCTTCTGAAAGCCTTTTTTAACTTTTTAACTCTTGTAGGAGCAGTATCAAGTCTTTTGGAAACATTTCAAGTCTTTCAAAGGTGATAATAAGTCTTCTGGAAGTATTTTCTTTCTGGAGGCAGTATCAAGTCTTCTGGGAGCAGATCAAGCCATTTTGAAGTAGATCAGATCTTCTTGAACCAGTATCAAGTCTTCTGGAAACATTTCAAACCCATTTCAAATCCAGTATTCTGAAAGCGTTTTAAATTTTCTAGACGCATTTCAAGCCTTCTCTAAGCTAATCAAGTCTTTTGCAGTATCAAGTTATCTAGAAGCTGTTTCAAGCCTTTTGGAAACAGTATCAAGTTATCTAGAAGCAGTTTGAAGACGTTTTGAAGGAAATCAGTCTTCTGGAAGTATTTCAGACCAACGCTTCAGTATTCTGGAAGCCTTCTAAGTTTTCTGGACACATTTCAAGTCTTCTGGAAGCAAATCACGCTTTTTGAAGGCAGTATCAAGTTATTTGCCATTTTGAAGTAGCTCAGATCTTCTTAAACCAGTATCAAGTCTTCTGGAAGCAGTTCAAGTCTTTTGGAAACAGTATCAAGTTATCTAGAAGCTGTTTCAAGCCTTTCTGTAAGGTTATTATTTTATAGTATAGACATACTGTGTGTAGCAATCTTCTTCGTTGCATATTCAACCGATTCAAAGTAGCCAACTTACAGGCTTGTTACTTTAAACCAAATATCAGTCGAATACAACTATTCTGTACCTTCTGAATTTTATTTTTTAATACATATGATAAAAATGGTGCATACAAGGTACCACCATAGCTAAATGTAGAAAGAACCAGACTTTCACATAGATGAATTTTTGTTTTATAATTCACAAATGTCCTATTGCCGTATATAACTTTTAAGCTGCTATATGCCTTTCGAATGCACCCGTTAACGTGTTAATTGAAATTAATATTCTCATCAATTATAATGCCCAGATTTTTAACTGATTTTTTAATAGGCTAGAGTCCGTTGTTCAATGTAATGCGAAGTTCTTTTAAGACTATTTGTTTTTGCTTCTTGGGACCAAACACAATAACATTCGATTTCATATGATTAAGTTTAAGTCTATGGCGGGAAGAAAACTCACATAAGGAATGTAGATCACCGTTAATATGTGCACAAGCTTGTTTAACATCATGAACCAAAAAGGAATGATATATTTGTGTGTCATCCGCATAAAAATGTGCTTTACAGTGCTTAATCTGTTTATAAAAGTTAGAACATCAAGAGCATAAAGCAATGGGGATAGTATAGATCCCTGAGACACCCCCGTCTGTATACACCTAAAATTAGACTGTTGCCCGTTTGCAGATACTGCTTGTTCTCTCTCCGAAAGAAAGTCACGCATTAAACATACTGCCATTTTATTGAAACCCAAATATCCCAAAATTGATACAAGAGTCTCATGGTCAACCGTATCAAAAGCTTTGGAGTAGTCTAACAAGCAAAGGACAGTAACGTTTCCCCTATCAGTTTTGCAGGACAATATCGTCCACGATATGTATAAATGCAATAGTGCAACTATGACCGCGTCTAAAACCTGACTGATTCTCTGGTAAAAAATTATTCTTCTCGACAAAAGTGACCACTTGTTCATATAAAATTCGCTCAGCAACTTTTGAGAGCACTGGCAGGATGCTAATGGGTCTAAAATCGTTAAGACCTGATGGCTTATTAATCTTAGGCAACGGCTTAATTAATGCCCTTTTCCAAGCTTTCGGAAAGACCCCAGTAGTTATACTTGAATTTATGATACCACGAATGTAGGGTATCAAGTGAGGACAGCATAATTTTATACATTTAATATTAAGAAAATCATATCCAAGTTATTACTCGTCATACTGTGTATAGTGCGTTCGACTTCACCGTCTGTTACCGCCCGAAAACTGATATATATGTCTTGCTTAAGGTTTGCTTAAGGTATGATAATGTATAACTCTATATGATTATACAAGGTGAGTTATTAGTATCCTGACGAACGATAGTCACTAAATCATTTAATAAAAAATTTGATACAAAAATTATATGACTCACTACCTTCTGTTATTTAAATTATTTTCACTATTTTCACTTATACTTAATACAACCGTGTATGCTACTAATGCATCGAGTTAATAGTTTCTGTGATATTCAATTAATTCTTGTAAATGTGCCCATTGCAGTATCTTTTTAAAAATGATATAAACACGACATTTTTTCAGATATTTCTTTGAATTTAAACCAGATAATAGTTAAAGCCAATAGGTAAATGACACAGATGAATGATTTAAAGAAAAATGTGTGATAAAATATGTCATAATTGCACTTAATATTATATTCTATCTATTTTTATCAGCTTTTTATTTTTCTTTTATTATTTGATCAATACTTTATAATGTAAAATAATTCTTCTGTCATATACCAAATTTTAATGCGATTTTATGCACTTTATGAAATTGACAAAGAATTATGTAAAAAATATGTTATTGTGGTCCCATATAAATTTATATTTTTGTCAGGTTTTGCTTCTTTATTTATCAATAATAATATCTTGCAAAAATTTCCAAAATTAAGTCAACACTACATTTAAAGTACATGTGTTAATTAATTCTTATTTTATTTTGCAAAATATTTGTAATAAATCATTTATTTATCTAAACATGATAAAAATACAAAATATAAAATTATGTTGCATCACAATTGTACATTTTATAACATGAATCTTTTTAAATTTTATAAAGTACTAAGTCGCATTTAAGTTGGATGTTGAGTACGATTTTACTTTATAAAATATTAATCAAATAATAAATAATCTACAAAAAAATGATAAAAATAGACAGAATATAACATTAAGTACAATAATAGCTTGTTTTATTACAAATTTTTCTGTAACAAACATTTTATCTCAATCAACTTTTGTTATATATTGCTCAGAACGACCACTTTACCTGCAGTGGTTAACAAACTTCTTGCGTTAGCTTTGGTACTTTGAGGACATTTGATGTAAAATTTGGTTTTATTTCGTTTTATGACATCCAGACTTTAATTGCAAAAGATGGAATTTGAATTGGGGACACACTGTATATGATCTTGCTTGATTGTGCATGACTGTATACAATTTTCTATTTAATTCTGTATGGAGCTGTATGATTGTATATGATTCCGGATACAATTTTATATGATTGAACATTTTTTTTAGTCAAGCCTACATAATCACTTTATATGGCTCTATATGATTGTATACTTTAAGGATGATTCAACATTATTTTACGTGTTGTTATAAGATCGCATTTGAGTCTGTATGATTTCATGACTACTTAATTCTATATGATTGCATTACTACATTTATCTGATTCTATATTGTGGTGTATGATTCTATATGAATTCAGATGCAATTTTATATAATTAATTACTCCATTTTATAAAATTCTATGATCCTTTATGATTTTTTATTTGAATATAAGGTTCCATGTAAAATACCGATCATTCTATTATCTGGTTCTATTTGATTCTATATGATTAAACAGTATTTTACTTGATTCAATGTTTATGCATTCCATTGGCATTTCCAAAAAATCAAATTAAATAGAGTGTACAAACCTGGAAAATACTGGCTCCATACGGCGTTCTCCACGCATTCAACAAATTGTCTTTCCCCGTCGACACAAACCACTTTCCACACGCAGCGAATCGTAAACTTAAAACGCAACTTTCGTGCAGATGCAGTTGGTATTTATCGGGTTTGGCGGCGTGAAGAACTTCAACGTTGGAATTTTCCATGCCGACCGCTAACCAATCACCGGTCGGACAATATCCGAGCGAAAATATTTGCGAACTGAAATCGTGCTGCTGCAGTTGCCTGCCTTCGCGTAAGTCCCAACTTCTAACGGTATTGTCCAAACCGCCCGTCCACAGCTTGGTTCCATCGGCGGAAATGTCAATGCAAGACGCGCCGTCGGTGTGTCCTTGGAATTGTCTGACCAACGTTTGATTGTGCAAGTCCCAAACGGCGATGTTTCCGTCCGAGCAACAGCTGAAGCAGACTTTCGAGTCGGGTGATATAGCCAATGCGTAGCACGCGGGTGCTGAGGATGTGAGTTCCGCTTTGATTCTGGGCGTTGGACTCGCGAGGTCCCATATGGATAGGTTCGAGGCTTCGCCGCCGACGATTAACGTTCGACCGTCCGGCAGCAGTTTTACCGAGCGGATGTAGTTATCTCTTTGCTGTTGAAGATAAAAAATTAACTCAAATTAACGGTGATGATTGTTTCGAACGTTTACTTACTAAGCAATCCAGTTGGGAAACGGGACTCTTAGAACCGGGTTGGCTAATATCCCAAACTTTAACGCACCCTTTACCGCCCGTATAAACGTACTTTGTCGGGTTTGATATCGTAACGGCGCACACAACCTCCCCATGACTCAACGTGTTGATTTGACGAGCATGTCTTGGTATTCCCGGTCCTATCAAAGCGTCGGGTGGAAATGGTACCGGTTGCATTTGACCTTCAGCGCTCACATGAAAGGAGTAAGCCCTACAAATCAAATAATTCGTTATTAATGTTTTAAATTAATTCATTTGTTACTTACGGTTTTCCGCCTGGTATTCCAGCGATTCCTGGTACAACAGGTGCCCTGATTTGCGCATGTGGGTCATATCCCACTTGGAGTTGCCTCGGGTAATTATTTAAAGCCGGCGGTAAACTGTTATGCATTGCACCATAAGCCCCGGCCGCTGCTGCTTGGAAATCATGTGCTGAAGCACCTAAACAAATACAGATTTAAACACGATTCTACAAAGAAACATTTTTAATTTACCATTTGACATACCGGCGAGGTATGAAGGGTATTGTCCCAGAGCGGGTGGTTTTACGACCGGTTTTAATCCGCTTCCTCCGGCTGCTCCGGGAGTACCGGAAGTTGGAGTTACAGGTTTTGAAATTGGCGTTGTTGGTTTTTCCCCGTCTAATTTTTTTGTTGAGGGTGTTGAGGCGTTACTTGAAGTTCCCGATCGGGGGCTGTGAGGGCCTGGGTGCTCTTTTTTCGGAAGTTTATCAATTCCGTTCTCTCTCGGGGATGCCGTACCGTTTGGTGGTGATACTGGATCTTCTGATGCGTCATCCACCACCAGGTCTTGATCACTTTTTTCGCCGTCACTATGCTAGGAAATTAATGGAAAAATCATGATTGGTTACTTATTTTCTTTGTGGTTGTTGCAACATAAAGAAATAAAGAACATGCAATAAAATATACAAAAAAACACTACTATATTCTTTTTACATTTTTAATTATCACTTTGTTTCGAGACAAGATCCACCATGTAAGGGTACGAACGAATGAATGCAACGAATTACTACAGTGGCGTACTATTATATGGTAAATAGGGGATGAGAACGAAAAACCAGTTTGGCCACGCTCGTTATCTGTGCTGGTTGATCGAACGGATCGGGTTCTCGCATGTTCCGGGCGTGTTCGAACACACACGGGCTTTGAGTTTACGTGCTCCCCCATTTTCTTTTTGTTTACAAATTTGCATGGTAAGCCGCGCCGGTAGCAAAGAGGAGAGAGAAGAGATACGTTGTATTCGCGAGGGAATGTTAATAAACTCATTCGTTTGCGAACGGGGCGACAGCTTTCCGCCGTGTAGTTTAGTGGTTGGCGTGAGTACCGAGTGTAGCGCGTCCAGTGGCGGCGCGTCCATCGGGATGGGGAGCGAGAGCATTTTAATTGGTAATTCTGTGCCTCTCACGTATATTATGTATGCGCATACGACGGTGGTGATTTAAAACGAAGACGAAGTTTGGCGAGGACGGACGCCGACTATCACGAAGGATATGGCAACAAAAAAGTCGAAGAGACGCGCAGGGCTAAATCGAGTGTCCGAATGGAATTTATCGGTTTCACTGATAGGTGGCCAGAGCTCGTTAACTCGATTTATTCCTGTGAGGACGCTTTTTCGTATGGCATTAAATCGGATCAGCATAAAGAAGCCGCTCCTTTAGCGGTTTACGGCCTATTGGTTCGATTTATGACCGGCACTTGTTAAGGGTGTATCTTCTTTTCTTTAAACTTATCGTTTTATTAAGTTTATTCAATAATTCATCATTGTACTGAAACAAACATTTTTTTACAAATAAAAAAATTATTGTTTCTAATATGTATTCGCCTCAAAAGATGTAAGATATGTGGATAGGTTTTTATGTCTTGCGGCAAGCGGCGTCGTCAGCGTAGAGCAATTTTAGCAGGGCGCTAGATGGCGCTCGTAAACGTAATGCGCGGCGTCGTAAACAGGGGGAGCTAGTGGAGCTGCCGTAAATGCCCGGAGAACGTTTTATTATAATGTAAAATGTCTTCGCGCAACGACGGCGGACGCCCCTAGGCGGCGACGCCGTCGGAACAAAAGACTCTCGCGCCGGAAAGACATTAGACTAACGAGAAGAGGGGGCGACGGTACAGCCACCGCCGTCAGCGTAATGCGCTCGGAACGCGCGCCCTCTTTCGGAATTGGAGCGAGAGGATTGCTTTGACCTAAATGCTGAAGGTGTTTCCGGTCTCGTTCTCATTGTGTTTCGCTCGCTTCCTATTCTCAACGGCTTAAAGCTTTTATTCAAGCTTTTAAAAAAATATTAATAATTTATTCTGTCATTTGAATCAATCGTAGTTAAGTAAATCGTTGTTACCGAAGTTTGAGCTGTCGCATTAGCTTTCTCCCCCATCCTGTAACACAGCCGCCGCCACTGGCGTCGGAGCTCGTGTTTTCGCCGTCGCGCTAATTGGGGGCGCTGCTGTAGCGGCGCTGCTCGACGGATTAATCCGCAATTAAGCGGCGCGAGGTGATAGTGTTGCCTGATCGAACACGACAGCGGCCGCTGCGGCAGCAGTGGCGGTACCCGGTTGGGGGGAAGGTGACGGAAAAGGGGAACGGGATCGTTAACAGTCTGCCGGGACGCTTGTAATGTAAATGTTACCGGGACGGGCGGTAGGTGGCGCGAACTAATTAGTTTTCGAGGACGTTACTAACTAAAACTTATCTCTTACAGGAGTCGTCTTCATAAAAAAATATAAAATTAACAAAAAAATTAAATTTAAAAGCACGAAAGCTTTCACGCCCGGTGTTAACTGAACCATTAGAACTAACACTAGAACTATTATTAGTACTAATACTAGAACTAACACTAGAAGCTTTAGGGCTCCGCACTACTTCTTTTGATAAAATGTTCCCGAAACGTCAAACTTTTTATCAAAAGACGCACAGTAAAACCCGAAAGCTTCTAGTGTTAATTCTAGTATTAACACAGAATAACCCGAAGTCACACTGGCACCGATTCGTTTGATGTTGGCGGCACTTCGTTTCTTGATCTTGATTTAAAATAAGGAGTACCATCACGTGACTTTGACGTCACAACAGGCGCATATTTGAATACACATATTTTTAATGTATATTCAAAGTAATGTCAAATAATATTTATTTAAAATAAAAATGCATTTACTGTTGACAATAACTTAAACCGAATAATTGAGAAACATATTTTTAAATTAATTATAATAAGGGGGACTACCACGTGACTATGACGTCATTACAGGCGCATTATCGGCGCCCCTTATTTTACGACACCAGTTTTGGCGGGATAGCTCACTTCTGGTTATTCTGTGGTATTAGTTTAAACTTTAGTTCAAAATTGAATTATTACTTATAATAAATTTTTGTTAACTTAACCTCCCAGTATACGCACGAGATTGTGAGTCCGGGCTCTGTTGCCCAACGATGATGGTGCTTATATACAATTTATATATTATATCGCCAACTGGTAGCAAAACTTACTTTACGATATCTATTAAGTCACACTTTATGTCACTGTCTTAGTACACCGTGCATATGCCGTAAGAATTGTACTTTATCTATGACTACTTGGATGAGTCATCATTACCACACTCATTTGAGGTGATTTGAGTTACGTAATGAAGTTCATTACCACACTGGTATTATTACGTAACGCATTTTTTTGCCCAATCATAACTCATGTGATTACACGACTCGATTGTGCAATTCCCCACACTCACTTTACACAAGTATTTTTTCATTACATCACTAGTTCTATAATGAAATATTACTTAACTAAGTGTTAATAATATATTTGTTTTAAGTGTTGTAATGGACTAACACTTAAAAGTTAGTACATATTTTAATACACTTGATCAAGGCATATTAACAAAACAATAATATCTGATGTCTAAGTTACTGTAAGTTATAAAATCTTCATATCTTTAAATTTTGTATGCACCACGTCAACCAAAGTATCTTTATCCAACTCGCCTGTTACTCGCATCGCTCATTTCGCTCAATCGTTTCGTAATTTCAGACTCACACTAAATGTAAATGCACGTTTTAAACTGCTCTGTTTTAACTTATTCGATTTAACTAAAATGGTGTTACTATGTCGGTTGCAAAAACAAAAAAATGGCCTTTTCTACTCAACCAAAATCTTTCCACTTCTAGGTCTAATGTTAGTTCTAATTTTATATCATCAGATCTAGATCTGGAACTAAACACAATCGAGTTTAGACGTACATATCTCAAGATTGGCTAAACCAGAATGATTCTAATTCTTGGTCTAGTGTTAGTTAAATTAGTTAAATATACATCGTTGAGTTGGGTTAAGCTAGGTTGGTCTGAAGACGCACGGCTAAACTCACAACTTTTCACTTCTAGGTCTAGTGTTAATTCTAGTTTTACTTTAAATTAAAATATACAGGGTTGCTAAAACAGTTTGTAAAGTACTTTATTTCAGAAATTAATGATTGTAGACGACTTCATTAAAAGAGTCTAAATCCAACTTGACCTAACTCTTTCCGTACTCCTAATTTCAGGTCATAAAGACACTGTGAGTAATGAAAAAGTAAATAGCTGTTCAAAGAGGTGAAGATAATGCCTTTTATTTGTCCTCCAACCTGACTGTGAACTAGAAAAAAGCCACATAATAATAATCATTTATTGATTTGATAACCTTAGTATTACATAAACAAAAGAATTAATCTTGTGTAATTAAATTAACTAGCGAAATGTAATAAGTTATTAAAAATAAAAAGGTGTTTTTCACCACAATCAAGTCATCTAGAAGCAGTGTCAAGCGCTTTAGTAGCCGATCAAGTTTTCCAGAAGCGGTATCAAGATATCTAGAAGCAGTATCAAGTCCTCTAGAAGCAGATTAAGTTTTCTAGAAGCAGTATCAAGTCAACAAGAAGCAGTACTAAGTCCTCTGAAAGCAAATCAAGTTTTCCAGAAGCGGTATCAAGTCATCTAGGAACAGTATCAAGTCCTCTAGAAGCAGATCAAGTTTTCCAGAAGCGGTATCAAGACATCTAGAAGCAGTATCAAGTCCTCTAGAAGTAGATCAAGTCCTCTAGAAGTAGATCAAGTCCTCTAGAAGTAGATCAAGTTTTCCAGAAGCTGTATCAAGTCATCTAGAACCAGTATCAAGTCATCTAGAAGCAGTGTCAAGTCCTCTAGAAGCAGATAAAGTTTTCCAAAAGCGGTATCAAGTCATCTAGAAACTTATGGAAAGATTTCAAATCATCTGGAAGCAGTATCAAGTTATCTAGGAGCGATATTAAGTTTTCTGGAAGTATTTCAAGTTTTTGGAAACAATATCAAGTCAGCTAGAAGCAGTATAAAGTCCTTTGCAAACAGTATCAAGTCTTCTGGCAGCACCATCAACTCTACTAGAAGCATTTCAAGACTTCTAGAAGCATTTCAAGTTTTTTGGAAGTATTTCAAGTGTTTTGGAAGCAGTATCGAGTCCTCTAGAAGTACATGAAGGCTTCCAGAACAGGTATCAAGTCTTCAAGTGTTTTGGAAGCAATATCGAGTCTTCTAGAAGTAAATGAAGTCTTTCAGAACCGGTATCATGTCTTCTGGAAGTATTTAAGTGTTTTAGAAGCAGTATCGAGTCCTCTAGGAGTAGATGAAGGCTTCCAGAGCCGGTATCAATTCGGGAGGAAACCGTAGCCGTACATATCTGAAGACGGCTAAACCAGAATGATTCTAGTTCTTGGACTAGTGTTAGTTCTGGTTTTACGTTAGTTGAAATATACATCATTGAGTTGGGTTAGGTTGGGTTGGTCTAAAGACGCACGGCTAAACCCACAACTTTCCACTTCTAGGTCTAGTG
Source organism: Onthophagus sagittarius (assembly GCA_036711965.1). NCBI lineage: Eukaryota > Metazoa > Arthropoda > Insecta > Coleoptera > Scarabaeidae > Onthophagus > Onthophagus sagittarius. The sequence continues at coordinate 13,370,623 of JASERS010000010.1, read as the reverse complement.
TTAGTTCTAGTTTCATATCATTAGATCTAACTCTAGATCTAGAAATAAAAAACGTTTAGTAGTGCAGCTGTCGTGACGGCTGAACCCGCATGACTCTAGATACAGTGTTATTTCAATTGAAATATACAGAGTTGGGTTGAATTGGGTTTAGCCGTGCATCTGAAGACATTTTTTAATGAAGTCCTCTACAATGATTAATTTCTCTGATTAATTTTTTAACTTATTCGATTTAACTAAAATGGTGTTACTATGTTGGTTGCAAAAACAAAAAAATGGCCTTTTCTAATCAACCAAAATCTTTCCACTTCTAGGTCTAGTTTTAATTCTAGTCTTATATCATCAGATCTAGATCTGGAACTAGACACAGTCGAGTTTAGCCGTACATATCTCAAGACGGCTAAACCAGAATGATTCTAGTTCTTGGTCTAGTGTTAGTTCTGGTTTTACGTTAGTTGAAATATACATCGTTGAGTTGGGTTAGGTTGGGTTGGTCTGAAGACGCACGGCTAAACCCAAAACTTTTCACTTCTAGGTCTAGTGTTAGTTCTAGTTTTATATCGTTAGATATAACTTTAGATCCAGAAGAAGAAATGTTTAGTAGTACAGCTTTCATGACGGCTAAATCCGACGTCCTACACCTAAGGGTTAGAGTCCTGGGCACCAACTCTAGATTAGGAACTAGAAACATTTGGGTTTAGCCATACATCTCTCAAAACGGCTAAACCGGAATGATTCTAGTTCTAGGTCTAATGTTAGTTCTGGATTTACTTCAATTCATATACAGAGTGAGTTATTGGTAATGTGGGGGTCAATAGTCCCTAAACCGTTTGAAGAACAACGAAATGTTTTTTTTGCAAAAGTTGTTTAACTCACCACTTTCTATTACCTAAAACTATTTCCCCTTATATAGGAGCATGTTCTATTTAAGTGTAACGGAGAGTCCGTCATTTTTTTAAATGTAACAACCTGTATATTTTATCATATTATGAACATATTTGTTTGATGACACCATGTTTGATGTATGAATGTAAATGACCATCTTAAAAACATTGTAAAAACGACCGATTTTGCCTTGAAACTATGTCAGATAATAGTCAAAGCCAGTAGGTATATGACAGTATCCAAAGATATTAGATACACTGTTCATATGTATGACACTGTATGTTCATAAAGTTCACTTAAATTTGATGTTTTCTTAATTTTTTTAAATGGAATACCCTGTATCTTTTGTATTGGCTAAATGACCCATCAAGTTCTTTAATTAATGATAAGTATATCATAAGTCTAAGGTTAATATTTATCATTTTTTTTGTAGTTTGTTTATTGTTTGATTAATATTTTATAATGTAAAATAATTTTGCTTTTTTGTATTTTTATCAGGTTTAGATTTTCTATTTATTACAAATATTTTGCAAAATAAAAGAAGAATTAATTAACTTGATCTAAATCTATGACGAAACCGACAGGCACACAGGTACTTTACAAACTGATTTGGCAATTATATTTGAATTGAAGTAAAACTAGAACTAACACTAAAATCTTTTTTTGAATTTTATATGAATAGGGGCGCATCGTTTCGTTCGTCCAACCTGGGGCGCCACTTATTTTAGGCCTGTAGTGATTTATTCAACAATTAAAAGAAATTGGTAATGTGCTGTAAGAAATTAGGCAGTTCTCTTCATGAAAACACTGGGACAAACGATTTTAAAACTGAGGAAGTTAGTAAAAGATTATTTAGTTAAAGGTTTGCAGATATTATTATTATCTAGTACAATAAATCTATAAATATATTTATAAGACTTTTTGATAACATCTAAATATAACTTCAGTAATACTTCCATAACTTGAATTAACCAGGCTTTAATTGAATCAGATTAGCGAAGCTTTATTGTATTTATTTATTATTACTACTTATTTAAACTAATAAATATTGTTTATTTGTTTAATATTTGGTTAGTTAGGTCGAGTTGGATTTACACTCTTTTAATGAAGTCGTCTACAATGATTAATTTCTGAAATAAAGTACTTTACAAACTGATTTGGCAACCCTGTATATTTTAATTAAAGTAAAACTAGACCTAGAACTAAAACTAGACCTAGAAGTGGAAAGATTCACAGCTAAACCCACAACTTTCCACTTCTAGGTCTACTGTTAGTTCTAGTTTCATATCATTAGATCTAACTCTAGATCTATTTTTGTATGCACCACGTCAACCAAAGTATCTTTATCCAACTCGCCTGTTACTCGCATCGCTCATTTCGCTCAATCGTTTCGTAATTTCAGACTCACACTAAATGTAAATGCACGTTTTAAACTGCTCCGTTTTAACTTATTCGATTTAACTAAAATGGTGTTACTATGTCGGTTGCAAAAACAAAAAAATGGCCTTTTCTACTTAACCAAAATCTTTCCACTTCTAGGTCTAGTGTTAGTTCTAATTTTATATCATCAGATCTAGATCTGGAACTAGACACAATCGAGTTTAGCCGTACATATCTCAAGATTGGCTAAACCAGAATGATTCTAATTCTTGGTCTAGTGTTAGTTAAATTAGTTAAATATACATCGTTGAGTTGGGTTAAGCTAGGTTGGTCTGAAGACGCACGGCTAAACCCACAACTTTTCACTTCTAGGTCTAGTGTTAGTTCTAGTTTTATATCATTAGATCTAACTCTAGATCCAGAAGAAGAAATATTAAGTAGTGCAGCTTTCATGAGGGCTAAACCCGAATGATTCTAGAGCTAATGTTACTTTCGCTGACTTATACAGAGTTAGGTGGAGTTGGATTTAGACTCTTTTAATGAAGTCGTCTACAATGATTAATTTTTGAAATAAAGTACTTTACAAACTGTTTTGGCAACCCTGTATATTTTAATTAAAGTGAAACTAGAACTAACACTAGACCTAGAAGTGGAAAGATTCGGGTTTAGCCGTGCGTCTAAAGACCACTTAAACCCACAACTTTCCACTTCTAGGTCTAGTGTTAGTTCTAGTTTCATGTCATTAGATCTAACTCTAGATCTAGAAATAAAAACGTTTAGCTCTCGTGACGGCTAAACCCGAATGATACAAGATATAGTGTTATTTCAATTGAAATATACAGAGTTGGGTTGAATTGGGTTTAGCCGTGCATTTAAAGACATTTTTTAATGAAGTCCTCTACAATGATTAATTTCTCTGATTAATTTTTTAACTTATTCGATTTAACTAAAATGGTGTTACTATGTCGGTTGAAAAAATAAAAAATGGCCTTTTCTACTCATCTACAGAGGGCACTAAACCCAGACTGACAATCCACTGCGTGTATAAAGCGAAAGATTAAGATTTTATAGGGGTTTATTTTAAAATGATTATTATATTGAGAATAAACTAAACAGATTAAGTCAGCGATAATAATTTAATAAGTATTAACGGTTCACAAAGTGGTCGTTGATAATGTAGGTAAAACACGTTAGGAAACAACGGGTTAAAACTAGATGGTTAAGATATGAAATGTAAAGATAACGATTTTCAATATGCACGATGTAATTTAAAACACATCTAGGGAACTATATAGCTTTATACCGAAACCTTTATAAAAAAGATATAATATATTTATCGTGGAGGTATCGCATACTATCTGTTTAGCGTCTAAGCGCTTGGTAATCGATCACGTTTCAATACTTACCCATCAAGGCAATTGAATAACAGCCATTAAATAGCCATTCTACGCACATCCTTAATGCCTCCATTTGCTCTATAACTTATTTACAACAGTAATACGTTTGCGAGTCGTTCCGTACCCGGCTTTTATAGATGCACTTAATGTTCGGACGAACGAACGAACGAACGAACGGGGCAAATGACGCGGTCAAGTAATAATAATACGCGGATAGCAACGGCGACGTTTTACGACTTGGGAATTATTTATACATTCACTTAGAGTTACGACTTTTTTTCATAACATTTACTCGTTATGACCTCATCTAATTAGGTTTTACCAGTTATCTAACGCTCTAAAATAACATCGCTTCATTTTAGTATTGTTATTTGTCAAACTAAAGGGCAAACAAGTTGTTGACAAAAACTAATTTACCCTTCTAGACGAAAAACTCTACTACAGACAACGTCAATAGTATGTTAAGATGTTTTTACGTACTTTAATACTTACGTGCCCTAGCTCCTTTTCTTCTTTCTTCACTTTTTTATGGTCGGGTTCCTGCGGAGTTCGTGGTCTGTACTTTTCGCGTTCAGCCGGTGATATTGAACTTCTCTGAAAGAAAATGAATCCGAAATAATCAAAAATGATAGTTTTGGAAATCGAAAGTTAATTAAAATGGTAAAATGTGAAAACGAGTGAATGAAAATGATCACTCGGTGCGGTTATGAATATATCGAACGTTTTGCACATTCGGGAACGTTCATGACCACAATTCACACATGTTTATGCGCACTTCAACCGCGCTGATTGATGGGACAAGGTAAAATGCGCGGAACTCTGTATATTTGACGCGAAGCTGGAACGGTCGAATAAATACCGCGTGAAATACGCCCTTCCGTGACTGAATTCAAATCCTGACAAATCCACGTGCGCCCATAAATACACGTTCGAATTCCGAAACATCATAATCATCATTATTACGATTTAATAAGAATCCGCGGAGAAAATCGCCCCATTTAAATCGCTATTTTACGGTTTGACAGTACTTTAGAGAAAGAGATATAAAGTAGGTGGAAAGAGGTTGGAGGTTTCACGACGATGATGATACAATATTAAAGTAGTGAAGTGGTGCGGGCGAAGTTCGTACTACCGCCGGAGGGGGCGCTCAGTTTATTGCGGACAATAAAGTCAGGCTTTATTGTCGTCGGTGGCGCCCCCTCGTGCGGCGACGCTCGAAAACGGTCCGGCCACAAATCTGCCACACGGTCCCGGTTAAAAATGTAGTAGAAAGGCCGCGATACGACAAAAGGGGAACAATTGTTACGTACGTGTTTCGAAAACATGTTCATATTAAATTTCTTTTATTTTTTTTAACACATCAACGCAATTATCACGCTCTGACAACCGGAATTATGAGAATTTATATGTTGCATTTATGCGGAATGATGTTTGTGTTAATTTATGTACTATTTTTTGTAAATTCTCCTAATAAGTTCATTAGAATTACGCAAAAACGTCTTTGATGATAAAATTAATGCCGCTTTAAATCTAAGGGCTAATAGGGCTACAATGAAATGCATAGTATCTCCATTATATGTACTCAATTTCCTCTCTGAGGTGAATTGAATTTCGTATGAAAAAGGATGCATTCGTTTCGTTCGTTCAACCCTGCCATAGGACATTGGGACACTGGAGTACTATACTAATTGATTTGACAACCTGTATATTTGAATTAAAGTAAAACTAGAACTAACACTAGACCTAGAAGTGGAAAGTTTGCGAACCCCGAATCTTACCACTTCTAGGTCTAGTGTTAGTTCTAGTCTTATATCATCAGATCTAGATCTAGTGTTACTTCAATCCAAATATACAGAGTTAGGTTGAGTAGGGTTTAGCCGTGCATCTAAAGACATATTTTTAACGCAGCCCTCTACAATGAATAGATTCTAAAATAGAGTACTCTACTGCTTTGGGACGCCAAATATCTTAAGACGGCACTAATCACAACCTAAGCCCACCCCAATCCAGCTCTGCACAACCTAGAAAGAAGGGATTACGAAAGAATGTCTTTGATGAGCTATAATGTTTAGATTGCAACTGTCTAACAGAAGAAAAAATTAATGTATGGAGTAGGAATTGTAAATTAAAGTTTAACGCTTCTAAATCAGAAGCAATATTTTTTGGCAAATTAAATCAGAGGTTACCAATTTTGAATTTAGATGGGAATAGGATTATTTGTAAAAATGTTGTTAGATATTTAGGTGTCTATTTAGATGATAAACTTAATTTTAATTTTCATTTAGATTATGTAACTAGAAAAGCTAGGGAAATTTCTAATAAAATAGGAGCTGCTGCTAAAGTTAGTTGGGGTCTGAATGGTAATGCTTCTAGCACCATTTACAAAGGTGTCATCGAACCTTGTATGTTTTATGCAGCTTCGGTTTGGGAAAATAAAATTAAAAGTATTAAAGCTAGGAATAAATTTATTAGTGTACAGAGGGTATTAGGATTAAAGGCTGCTAAAGCCTATAGCACAGTTTCAAATGATGCGTTTAGTGTTATTGCAGGCATTTTACCAGCTGATTTAAGATTTAGAGAATTAGCTTTACTACAAAGTTTTGATAGTTTAGAAACTGATAAATTAAAGTTAGTTACTGGTTTAAATTTAAATAAAGATCTTATTGAAAAAGAAAGTGAGTTTTTATCAATTGTTCATCCAGCTAAACGGGCGGTTATGAATTTTAAAATTATCGGGAGTGTTAATAAAGTTAGTGGTGTTCAGATATATACGGACGGTGCTAAAAGTGATAGTGATGTTGGTGCTGCATTTGTTGTTTATTGTGAAGGTGTTGAAACTTATAGTGAAAAAATTAAGCTCGGTAGTTTATGTAATAATTTTCACGCTGAATTAATCGCGGTTAATAGTGCTATAAAATATGTTATTAAAAGTAATATTGAAGTGTGTAATTTATTTAGTGATAGTGCTTCTGTTTTAGAGCGATTGAAAAATATGAACAGACCCACTCAACTGCAGAAAGAGACGTGGGATTTGATTAGAGACCTTAAGAATAGGATCAATTTCTTTTGGATTAAAGGTCACTCTGGTATTAAAGGAAATGAGAGAGCGGATCAACTGGCTAAAGAGGCATCTTTGCTAGAGAATTCTCATGTTGGTTTCAATTTTATTTCTAGAGGAAGTGTTAAGAATAAAATTAGAAAATATTTTATGGGAGTTTGGCAGGAAAGATGGGATAAGTCGACGAATGGTAGATTGACTTACCAGTTTATGCCGAGAGTTGGTATTGCTTACAATTTCCTGTATCCAGAAACAATAGAATTGATAACTGGTCATGGTAATTTTGAAGAATACCTCAATAGAATTGGTAAACGTGAATCCCTATTTTGCTCTTGCGGAGAAGTTGGAAATGCTGTTCATGTGTTGTTTAAGTTTGTGAATAAATTTGAAAATAGAAGTAGATTAGAGAATAAATTGATTTGTAAAGGTCTTTGTTGGCCTAGAAATATAGATGAAATTAATAAAATAAATAAAACTACCGAATGGTGGTCTTTATTTAATGATTTCTCGAAGAAGTTCATTGATAAGAAGTAATTTTCTAAGTAATTTTTAATTTGATTTCCGGGACTGTGTTATGATTTGGCTTTCTTTTGATAATTGTATTCTGTAGATACGCTTTTGCTAGCTTGCATGCAAATTGACGCTTATGGGAGGGTTAGGGGAGGTAGGAAAGACGTTGGTAAAGTCAATTTTATCATAACTTATTTTAATAATTTCATTATTAGTATTAATTTGATTTGTATTATCAATTTTGGTGTAGTACCTTTTGGTGGAGCACCTTAAGATAATTTTATTTATCTTTAAATAATATATACATGTCTAACAGAAGAGACTTGAACCCAATCTAAGATGTTATCACAAAAATGTTAATTCGGTATAAGCCAACCTAACACAAAAATACTGAATCTAAAAGAATGCATCTGAATCCAAAACTACGCAATCCAGCTCTGTTCAACCCAGAAAGAAAGGAACGATTTGTTCAACAATAATGCCTAGATTAAAACTACTTAATTCAAGAAAACTCAAGATGACCTAACCCTATCGAAAAGAAACTGTACTTAATCTAAGACAATTCTTCCCAACCCAACCAAAAACAATTCAAATCAGACTTAATCAACCCACTGTATACTTACAACTACAAAGTGATTAAGAAAAAGCTTTCTTCATATCCCAACAGTACTCGAGTCATCTCAGCACCAGAGAACGCAACTATCGCATTCTTTGAAGTACCGAGTGATTCAGAAAAAATTTTATCACATCTTAAAAATAGTTTTTATATTACCAGATTCAAGAGTTGTCTTGAACCCAACCCAACATAAAACAACCTAAATTAAAACCATTTAAAACAACCTAAGCTCCAGCTCTCTTCAACTTAGATAGAAAGGATTTTTTCAGCTATAATGCTTAAATTAAAAGTAGTACTTAACTCAAGTTATCACAAGATTACGCAACCCAACCCATCCCAAAAGAACTGAACCCAATTTAATTTAACACAATTCTTCCTCTTCCTCAATAAATAGCTTTATTTGCCCTAGTATCCTGCTAGCTTCCCATACAATGTTGTCGTGTTTTGAGAACAATTTTTGGATCTGCTCTTCCACCTTACTATAATCGATGCTAGTTCTATTTCATAACTTTAACCTTTTTGTTATAATTTAATAGGCCTTCCCCCATACGTCGCCCTCCAATTCCAAACACAGTTGTTTCCACTTTTCCTCCTTGCTCTTTTCGATCAGCCTTCTGAGTTCCTTTCTTGCTTTCCAGTGTTGCACTTTCCACTTTTCCGTATCTCCCCAAACATGTCTCTTTGATCGCGTTAATTTTCTTCTTAGTTTATTGCATTCTTCTCGTTTCTTGGATATTTCTTCATTCCGCTAATATACAGGGTTATGTCTTGAGTTTACAACATTTCCTTTATTTAAGATAATAAAATCGTTTGTGACCAGCCAGAGCTGTAAAAGTTCCCTTCTATTGGATTTAATCGACCCTGCTTGCCCAATTTTGGCGTTTAAATCTCCACCGATCAATATTTCTTTATTATAATGTCTCAGCATTAATTGCTGCATGATCTCTGCTGTATGTTATGCAGCAGATCTTCAAATTCTTCTAGAGATTGATTTGGTGAAAAATAATAGAAAAATATAACAAAAAAAACATCAACTCTACACAAACAAAACCACATCCTTCATAAACACTCAAAGAGACTTCAAAGAACACTTTCGAAGTGAATCTATGGATTGATGAATCGAGGTTTGTTAACAATGCGTTCCCAATGGGCATAATAACAATGGGCGTTCCCATTACTGGATCAACGAAAATCCACCGGATTCACGCAGTCAACAATCAAGGCCACTTCGGAGATAATGTTTGGTGTGGTTTGATTGGGAGATACTTGGTTGGTCTACATTTCTTTGAAAGAAATCTCACAGGGGAGAGATACCTCAATCTCCTTTTAAAAAAATCTTCCTTTACGAATAAGAAATATTCCGATGGAGCTTAGGAACGTTATGTTATTGCAGCAGGATGACGCAGGTTTTTGAGAATCGCTGGATTAGAACACATGATCTATCCAAAATCTCCAGACGTATCACCACTCGATTTTTTCTTATGGGGGGCACTATAAACGAAGTGTATAAAATAAGATCTAACGATTTAGAACACCTGAAAGTGAAGATCAGAAATGCTTGCCAAAATGTGAGTCCGGTAGTTTCTAACATTTATAACTTTTTTAAATTGTTTTGTTTTTAATGTTTACTAATTGTAAATTCATCATAAATTTTACAATCTGAAAACTTTACACTTATTATAGGTCTATTTCAAGGTATTTTAATTTATAACTTTTGAGTAGGTGGAAATAGAAGGGAGAGATGAAGAATTTTAATCTCAGAAAAAAATTGCTGTCAGAATCATTCATTAAAAGTATAGATTCAGGACAAAACATTAATCTGACCGTCGCGACAAAAAATGTTATCATATCTTAACGGTAGTCCTAAAATTACCCAACCCAAAATAAAGCGGTGGAATCCAACACAACATTAAACAACCTAATCTAAGACATTGTTTGTTTGATAATACAATTATTAATTCTAAGACAATCTAGTCTCATCCAAGACAACCAATTAACTGATTGAGAAAAACCTTTTCACATCTCAATAGTACTCAATTTATTCCAATCCAAGACAACCCAGCTATACTAAATCCAACACATTCTTACAAGTACTATTATTCATATTTGAACTGAATAGTGATTACAGTTTTCGCAGTAAAAACGTCAAATCAAAAAATATTTGGAATAAAATGAGAATTGGGAAATCTTCTAAAAATGATTTTTATTTACAGAGTATGTTGTGAGTAAATCTTGTAAAGGAGTTTCGGGAAAAGTAAGAAATCGTGGGTGGATGGGGCGAGTTTGGAATGTTATGTCGACGTCGCACGCTAGGGGTGGTCGCTTTGGAACGCTTCCAAACGTATATTTCCTCGCCGGAAATGCGGAAATATCACGAGAACGTTTAGGAATCTTGCCAGGGCCCCGGCGGGCTTACTGATTTCACGCTAACTTTTGCCGATTTCTGAATTTACTGCCCTCGAAGTCCCAACGGAAGTTGTAATGAAATCGTAAACATCCACCCAACCCAATCCTTTCGGCTCGTTTGATGGGGGCTATTTTTGGTTAATCAATAAGCAACTTGAAAAAATCGTTTTATTTGAAAATGAATCATAAAACTATCATCGAAATGAATTTACGCTTTAAACGTGAATAAACGAGCACAAAAAGGGCGATGAATTTCGCCGTTCCCGAAAATCATAATAAATGAGGTCGCGTTAAAGGGGGTGGAAAAGCGGAATTCCGCGGAAAAAAACAACCAGAAAAAAAAGGAAAATACGACCGTTTTCATCCCTTAATCAATTTACGCGGTCGGAAAGGCCCGGGGCACATTTTTCTGTCAGGGGCACGCCGTCGGTTTCCCAATTCCTCCCTTCACCTTCCCACCAACCCCTTTTCGCATTCATTCTCCCGGAAAAGCCTTTCGGCTTTCTCGCTTCGGAGACCAGACGTGTCGTAATCTATTGTTAAAGTCCCTACAAGACGACTACCAACCCCTTTTTTTTGTCATAGAATTTAAAAATGTATATATTTTTAACTTAATACTTTTAAAAAAGAAATCAATGAGATGTTACAAAAAAAATAAGATGTTGAGAAATAAAATACATCGTGCATTTTATCTGTGGGAGTTTTGACATCTCAAAGGAACAAAGCCGTACGGCCGGGTATAAATATCTCATATTTCGCCCCCGCAAAGTTCGGGGGTTGTTTCAAAAGACGACGATGCCGTCGCCTCGGCACGATACATACATGAATATTTTATGGTGGTGGTGGATCCCGGGGGAGACGCCGGGAACGCTTCGTATTTACGGGAATTGCGCGTGTCTCCGACCGTAGAACGCCATCTGTCGGCGCGAGTCAACGAAATACGTGTATATTCCTGGAATTAACGTGTAAACATGTCATCGTATGCGAATCGTGTAATTTCCCTATATAAATTTCTAATCATAACTAAGTTTTGAATTAAAAGTTTTGTAAAAGGTTACAAAATACCACCCGAAAAGACATGATTAAGTGTCCCTTTTAACCGGGGTTCTCTTTTTTATTTTTTTATTTCAGTAGAGAGGAAAAAAAGCTTTTTGAAGGGGAACAGAGAAAAAAGCCGCAGGAGCAAATTTTGCCGCCGACGTATTTTCTTTTCCCGGCTACTCTTTTTATATCCTGGGCCTTTACGCGGAGTCGCCCTTTGTGCTTCGCTCTCGAATAATAATTAGCACGGCTTTCAGAGGGAGAGACCCAGAATTAAAATCCCCTTATTAATTTAGTTAATAACTTTGGCGCGTGGTGTCAGTTTTTCTATTTTCCTTTTTGTGACCTAAAAATTTTGATTGAGTCAAATATCGTTTTCTTTTTGTTTTATTAAGAGTCGTTTCGTTTACGATCGAAACGGGTGGAGCTTTTCTCACTTTGTTAATGTTTCGCCGGGGAGGTTTACAGATTTACAACCGACGACGATAGTGTTTCGCCCTCTGGTGGCGACAAATTGAAAAGTGTCGTTTCATTTTATTGGCGTTACTTCGATTTACAACTTTCTTGTATTAGGTATTTTGTAACTAAATAATTTTAAAATCAATTTTAAAAAAGTTGAGAAGCTAGTTGGTAGCGTTTGCAATTCAAAATCAAGCACCGTCGTCTAACTGCCACTTAATTCTTCCTAAACCCACGGAAACTACCTCGATTTTAATTGCACCCCGAGGGTATCGTTGCCGCCCCATTCTGGCGCCGGGAGAGAGATGTTCACACTCAACACAACCCCCCCGAGGGTATCCCCGACTCCATTTCCACCCTCCACTTTAACTCTCTACAATTTACTCTACAACGTGGTCGTCGTCGTGAGACTAGAACCAGAGGGGTTGTTGGAAAGAGAGAAAAGCGCTTTAGACGTAGGGAGAAGTCGGCGGTGGTAGGGAACGTGGGGGTGGAGCTCAGAATCGCTTCCTGGAGGATGTAATTGTGTAATTTATGTAAGGGGTCGGCGTCGGGTCGTGCCACCCCTAATTTCCTGCTCGCAAAGTGGGTAAATTGCGCTCGGCACGCCTCGGTGCCTCGACTACTACTACATCTGCACAGAGAGAGAAGTTGGTGGCGGCGGTTGTATAGTGCCCGAGGGCTGGGGGTGGCAAAGGGGATGGTCGAGGGCGGCGAGGTGTTGTGTGTTCTGCGGTTACGAGTGCGGTCGCGCCCTTTCCCGGACGACCGCCGCTCTCTGAATGCTCTCTTTTGCTCGCGAAAATACCGAGTTCGCAATTCGAAACGTTCTTCTATTCATAATGTGAATTACGTCTCTGTCTGTACTCGCGTGTTAAAATTCTACACATCCATGAACAAGGAAATATTTAAAACCATCCCCTTGTTCGGTATTCAGTGTAGCTCGTCGTGATATTTCAAGGGGAGGGAGGAAAAGCGTTCAAATTTTCAGCCGATTTCCCTACCGCAAAGGAGAACAAATGTACGACCGGCGATAGTAACATTCCCAATTCATTCACGTCCCCGGCGAATCCCGGATTTTCCGCGCAGGGAAGCTCGCCTCGGGAAACTCGCGTCCCTCCCATAAATATTAATACGTATCCATTTGTACCGGTTCCGATGCGTTCACGAACCCTTCGATATTTCTTTCCATTTGTTTCAACAGTGTGAGTCTCTGTGTTATACATGAGTTCACGTTACTCGGAATACATCAAAAAATTTACAACCAAAAAGTGTACAAAGATTTATACACTTTTATTAGTTTTTGTCCTCTAACTAGTTTCGGTTATTGCCATCATCAGAGGCACACGTATTAATATTAATGTTTTAAATAATAATTTCTACAAAAATCGATTATTAACTCCTAAAAATCCGGCCAATAATTATTATTCAGTACCATTTTCTTGTAGATTTTTATTAGCGTAAGGGCTGGTTTATTCATGTTTGGTTAAATTTAACTACTGGATATTTTCCATGGTTACTATAATTTCACTTACCATGATTGGCTATATGACCAATAACTATGGTAAATATCCAATAGTTATATTTAACCTAAGATGAATAAACTGGGCCTTAAAGCAAGTATAGAAGTCTTAACTTAAGATCGAGTATTAGCTTTAATGCTAGTATTAATTTTAGTTAAATTTATTTAATGGGAACCGGTTTCAAGTGACATAAGCACTCATCATCAGCCGAATCTGTATAAAATTGAAATCACAGTAAAAAGCATAAAATAATAAATCATAACACCATATTGAGAATATTTTCCAACTATCACATTGAATATAGAGACATTTTCGAAAAATCTGGGGTGTATTCTATTAAATGTTATAACTCTGATAGTATTTACACCGGCCAGACTGGGAGGAAGTTAAGTACGAGAATAAATGAACATAATATAAAAATAGAGCCAGTTCAAATGTCCATAAACATCATAGAAACTGGATATGTCATATATTTCAAAAACACGAAACTTATTCATGAATTGAAAAAAGGTTATAAACTTGATCTACTTGAACAATTAGAAATTAATAAATACAACAGAAATGGCAAATACACACTTCTCAATGATCAGATTGATGTTGATTACAAACCTTTATTTACATGTTTACATTCTAAAAAGTCTCTTTTCCTGTTTTTACGCTCAAATTCAAGTTTTGTTATTTTCAATCTGTGTTGTAATGTCGTCCTCTACAAATATTAAAATAATTTTTCTCGTTAAATATTTTAAAGAACAATTTTGTTATTGTATGTGGATAGTTAGTTTTATTATGATAGTTTAATTTTATTCACAGTTCTATGTGTGCTTTATCATATAACTTAATATTTTAACTTAACTTTACTTTGTTAATATAATGTGATTTCAATTTTATACAGATTCGGCTGATGATGAGTACTTATGTCACTTGAAACCGGTTCCGATTAAATAGATTTATTAGCAAGTTAAGAAGTTTTTATTATTCATTTTCCAATATTATTAAAAGAACTTACAACATGAATCCTTCACAAATTCTAGTTTGAGTTATTAGTAACTATTACATCGTGGCATATTCGCTATCGGACAAAAACTAGAACTAACACTAGATCTACAAAGTTTAGAATCTTTTTAGCTCTAGGTCAAGTGTTAGTTCTAATTTTGTTTGTCATATACCGTTTCTTAAACATTTTTAGTGAACTAACACTAGATCTAGAATTAGAATCATTTGGGTTTATCCTAAAGTCTTTTAAGACGGCTAAATTCGAATGATTCTAGTTCTGGATCTAGTGTGAGTTCTAATGTTAACATTAGTTCTGGTTTTAGTTGTTATAGAGCGTCAGATTGTTGCATTGTTTTATTGAACTTACACTAGGTGTAGAAGTAGAATCATTCTGGTTTAGATTTCTTAAGAGAGGTACTTCTAAGTGTTAGGTAACGCTAGTATATTCTAAGTAGAGCTGGATTCTATATTATTGCTGAGGTAAAACTAGAACTAACACTAGACCTAGAACTAGAAAGTGTAGGGTTGGGTTGGGTTAAACCCAAATCTTTCTAGTTCTAGGTCTAGTGTTAGTTCTAGTTTTTGTTTGATAAAGAATATGCCACAATGTAACGCTTAGTAAATAAAAGTAGAACTAATACTAGCATTAAAACTAATACTCAACCTAGAACTGAAAACATGCATGTTTAGCCAAATATCTCAAAAGACTGCTAACCCACAATGATTTCTGCTTATACATTTGGTTGTAGAATCTAAATCTGAATCTGTCTAGTTCTTCAGACGCACGGCTAAGCCTAAATCTTTCTGGTTCTAGGTCTAGTGTTAGTTCTAGTTTTAATTCGATGCAAGTATACAATAACAAATTAGAGCTAATAGCAACATTAAAGCTAACACTAGACCTAGAATTTGAAATATTTGGGTTTAGCTGTACGTCTCTTAACATGGAACCGAACCCAACCTAACCCAGCTTTAGAACTAATACTAATTCTAGAACTAGAAACATTAGGGTTTAGCCGTCTTAAGAGACGTGCGGCTAAACCCTAATATTTTTAGTTCTAGATCTAGTATTAGTTCTGAAGCTAGGTTGTGGCTCTAGTATTAGTTATACTTTTAGCTCCAGAAGAATTTAAATCAATCTAGAGCTAAACAAAAATTAAAACTAGAACTAACACTAGACCTAGAAAGTTTCGGTTAAGAAAGCGTCTGAAGACGCACGGCTAAACCCAAAACTTTCTCGTTCTAGGTCTAGTGTTAGTTCTAGTTTTATCTGCCATTTAGCATTAAATTATTATATATTTTCAATGAATTAGTCTTTTACGTATCAGTTCCAGTACAGTCTTAAATAGTGCTAGTAAGCAGCAGATAGCCCTGAATTAAATATTGTTATTGAACTAATACTATAAGTGACACTAGATTTAAAACTAGACAGATTCAGATTTAGATTCTATAACGAAATGTATATGCAGAAATCATTATGGATTAGCAATCTTTTGAGTTATTTGCATTGTGGCATATTTTTTATCAAGCAAAAACTAGAACTAACACTAGACCTAGAACTAGAAAGATTTGGGTTTAGCCGTGCGTCTAAAGACGCACGGCGAAACCCTACACTTTCTAGTTCTAGGTCTAGTGTTAGTTCTAGTTTTATCTGCCATTTACTCTTAACCCTTCAGTACACGCGCACGGTCTCTGAGACAGGGAATACATTATATTAAAACGAGTACAAAATAATAAACTTCACTTAACGATTACGTTATTTACAGTACCTATAGACCTCTTTAGAGTACATCTCATCACTATTAACCATAATCATGGTTTGGAGGTCGGATTGTGATTTACAACTACAAATTCATCCATGATCTGTGTTAATCGCACTAACATTAGCAGAAGTACTAGAACTATCACTAGAACTGGTACCAATACTAAGACTAGAAAATTTCGGGTTTTGTAGTACATTTTTTGAAAAGGTACTTGCCGATTCGAATGCAATATTGCAACCTTTTTGTATCAGGTTCGACTAGAACTGGTACCAATACTAAGACTAGAAAATTTCGGGTTTTGTCGTACATCTTTTGAAAAGGTACTTGACGATTCGAATGCAATATTGCAACCTTTTTGTATCAGGTTCGACTAGAACTGGTAGTAATACTAAAACTAGAAGATTTCGGGTTTTGTCGTACATCTTTTGAAAAGGTACTTGACGATTCAAATGCAATATTGCAACCTTTTTGAATTAGGTTCGACTAGAACTGGTAGTAATACTAAAACTAGAAGATTTCGGGTTTTGTCGTACATCTTTTGAAAAGGTACTTGACGATTCGAATGCAATATTGCAACTTTTTTGTATCAGGTTCGGCTAGAACTGGTAGTAATACTAAAACTAGAAGATTTCGGGTTTTGTCGTACATCTTTTGAAAAGGTACTTGACGATTCAAATGCAATATTGCAACATTTTTGTATTAAGTTCGACTAGAACTGGTAGTAATACTAAAACTAGAAGATTTCGGGTTTTGTCGTACATCTTTTAAAAAGGTACTTGACGATTCGAATGCAATATTGCAACCTTTTTGTATCAGGTTCGGCTAGAACTGGTAGTAATACTAAAACTAGAAGATTTCGGGTTTTGTCGTACATCTTTTGAAAAGGTACTTGACGATTCGAATGCAATATTGCAACCTTTTTGTATCAGGTTCGACTAGAACTGGTAGTAATACTAAAACTAGAAGATTTCGGGATTTGTCGTACATCTTTTGAAAAGGTACTTGACGATTCGAATGCAATATTGCAACCTTTTTGTATCAGGTTCGATTAGAACTGGTAGTAATACTAAAACTAGAAGATTTCGGGTTTTGTCGTACATCTTTTAAAAAGGTACTTGACGATTCGAATGCAATATTGCAACCTTTTTGTATCAGGTTCGGCTAGAACTGGTAGTAATACTAAAACTAGAGGATTTCGGGTTTTGTCGTACATCTTTTGAAAAGGTATTTGACGATTCGAATGCAATATTGCAACCTTTTTGTATCAGGTTCGACTAGAACTGGTAGTAATACTAAAACTAGAAGATTTCGGGTTTTGTCGTACATCTTTTGAAAAGGTACTTGACGATTCAAATGCAATATTGCAACCTTTTTGAATTAGGTTCGACTAGAACTGGTAGTAATACTAAAACTAGAAGATTTCGGGTTTTGTCGTACATCTTTTGAAAAGGTACTTGACGATTCGAATGCAATATTGCAACTTTTTTGTATCAGGTTCGGCTAGAACTGGTAGTAATACTAAAACTAGAAGATTTCGGGTTTTGTCGTACATCTTTTGAAAAGGTACTTGACGATTCAAATGCAATATTGCAACATTTTTGTATTAAGTTCGACTAGAACTGGTAGTAATACTAAAACTAGAAGATTTCGGGTTTTGTCGTACATCTTTTAAAAAGGTACTTGACGATTCGAATGCAATATTGCAACCTTTTTGTATCAGGTTCGGCTAGAACTGGTAGTAATACTAAAACTAGAAGATTTCGGGTTTTGTCGTACATCTTTTGAAAAGGTACTTGACGATTCGAATGCAATATTGCAACCTTTTTGTATCAGGTTCGACTAGAACTGGTAGTAATACTAAAACTAGAAGATTTCGGGATTTGTCGTACATCTTTTGAAAAGGTACTTGACGATTCGAATGCAATATTGCAACCTTTTTGTATCAGGTTCGATTAGAACTGGTAGTAAT
Source organism: Onthophagus sagittarius (assembly GCA_036711965.1). Taxonomy (NCBI): domain Eukaryota; kingdom Metazoa; phylum Arthropoda; class Insecta; order Coleoptera; family Scarabaeidae; genus Onthophagus; species Onthophagus sagittarius. The sequence continues at coordinate 13,352,629 of JASERS010000010.1, read as the reverse complement.
ACTAAAACTAGAAGATTTCGGGTTTTGTCGTACATCTTTTAAAAAGGTACTTGACGATTCGAATGCAATATTGCAACCTTTTTGTATCAGGTTCGGCTAGAACTGGTAGTAATACTAAAACTAGAGGATTTCGGGTTTTGTCGTACATCTTTTGAAAAGGTATTTGACGATTCGAATGCAATATTGCAACCTTTTTGTATCAGGTTCGACTAGAACTGGTAGTAATACTAAAACTAGAGGATTTCGGGTTTTGTCGTACATCTTTTGAAAAGGTATTTGACGATTCGAATGCAATATTGCAACCTTTTTGTATCAGGTTCGACTAGAACTGGTAGTAATACTAAAACTAGAAGATTTCGGGTTTTGTCGTACATCTTTTGAAAAGGTACTTGCCGATTCGAATGCAATACTGCAACCTTTTTGTATCAGGTTCGACTAGAACTGGTAGTAATACTAAAACTAGAAGATTTCGGGTTTTGTCGTACATCTTTTGAAAAGGTACTTGACGATTTGAATGCAATATTGCAACCTTTTTGTATCAGGTTCGACTAGAACTGGTAGTAATACTAAAACTAGAAGATTTCGGGTTTTGTCGTACATCTTTTGAAAAGGTACTTGACGATTCAAATGCAATATTGCAACCTTTTTGTATCAGATTCGACTAGAACTGGTAGTAATACTAAAACTAGAAGATTTCGGGTTTTGTCGTACATCTTTTGAAAAGGTACTTGACGATTTGAATGCAATATTGCAACCTTTTTGTATCAGGTTCGATTAGAACTGGTAGTAATACTAAAACTAGAAGATTTCGGGTTTTGTCGTACATCTTTTGAAAAGGTACTTGACGATTCGAATGCAATACTGCAACCTTTTTGTATCAGGTTCGACTAGAACTGGTAGTAATACTAAAACTAGAAGATTTCGGGTTTTGTCGTACATCTTTTGAAAAGGTACTTGACGATTTGAATGCAATATTGCAACCTTTTTGTATCAGGTTCGACTAGAACTGGTAGTAATACTAAAACTAGAAGATTTCGGGTTTTGTCGTACATCTTTTGAAAAGGTACTTGACGATTCGAATGCAATATTGCAACCTTTTTGTATCAGGTTCGACTAGAACTGGTAGTAATACTAAAACTAGAAGATTTCGGGTTTTGTCGTACATCTTTTGAAAAGGTACTTGACGATTCAAATGCAATATTGCAACCTTTTTGTATCAGGTTCAACTAGAACTGGTAGTAATACTAAAACTAGAAGATTTCGGGTTTTGTCGTACATCTTTTGAAAAGGTACTTGACGATTCAAATGCAATATTGCAACATTTTTGTATTAAGTTCGACTAGAACTGGTAGTCATACTAAAACTAGAAGATTTCGTGTTTTGTCATACATCTTTTGAAAAGGTATTTGACGATTCGAATGCAATATTGCAACCTTTTTGTATTAGGTTCGACTAGAACTGGTAGTAATACTAAAACTAGAAGATTTCGGGTTTTGTCGTACATCTTTTGAAAAGGTACTTGACGATTCGAATGCAATATTGCAACCTTTTTGTATCAGGTTCGACTAGAACTGGTAGTAATACTAAAACTAGAAGATTTCGGGATTTGTCGTACATCTTTTGAAAAGGTACTTGACGATTCGAATGCAATATTGCAACCTTTTTGTATCAGGTTCGATTAGAACTGGTAGTAATACTAAAACTAGAAGATTTCGGGTTTTGTCGTACATCTTTTGAAAAGGTACTTGACGATTCGAATGCAATACTGCAACCTTTTTGTATCAGGTTCGACTAGAACTGGTAGTAATACTAAAACTAGAAGATTTCGGGTTTTGTCGTACATCTTTTGAAAAGGTACTTGACGATTTGAATGCAATATTGCAACCTTTTTGTATCAGGTTCGACTAGAACTGGTAGTAATACTAAAACTAGAAGATTTCGGGTTTTGTCGTACATCTTTTGAAAAGGTACTTGACGATTCAAATGCAATATTGCAACCTTTTTGTATCAGGTTCAACTAGAACTGGTAGTAATACTAAAACTAGAAGATTTCGGGTTTTGTCGTACATCTTTTGAAAAGGTACTTGACGATTCGAATGCAATATTGCAACCTTTTTGTATCAGGTTCGACTAGAACTGGTAGTAATACTAAAACTAGAAGATTTCGGGTTTTGTCGTACATCTTTTGAAAAGGTACTTGACGATTCAAATGCAATATTGCAACCTTTTTGTATCAGGTTCAACTAGAACTGGTAGTAATACTAAAACTAGAAGATTTCGGGTTTTGTCGTACATCTTTTGAAAAGGTACTTGACGATTCAAATGCAATATTGCAACATTTTTGTATTAAGTTCGACTAGAACTGGTAGTCATACTAAAACTAGAAGATTTCGTGTTTTGTCATACATCTTTTGAAAAGGTATTTGACGATTCGAATGCAATATTGCAACCTTTTTGTATTAGGTTCGACTAGAACTGGTAGTAATACTAAAACTAGAAGATTTCGGGTTTTGTCGTACATCTTTTGAAAAGGTACTTGACGATTCGAATGCAATATTGCAACCTTTTTGTATCAGGTTCGACTAGAACTGGTAGTAATACTAAAACTAGAAGATTTCGGGATTTGTCGTACATCTTTTGAAAAGGTACTTGACGATTCGAATGCAATATTGCAACCTTTTTGTATCAGGTTCGATTAGAACTGGTAGTAATACTAAAACTAGAAGATTTCGGGTTTTGTCGTACATCTTTTGAAAAGGTACTTGACGATTCGAATGCAATACTGCAACCTTTTTGTATCAGGTTCGACTAGAACTGGTAGTAATACTAAAACTAGAAGATTTCGGGTTTTGTCGTACATCTTTTGAAAAGGTACTTGACGATTTGAATGCAATATTGCAACCTTTTTGTATCAGGTTCGACTAGAACTGGTAGTAATACTAAAACTAGAAGATTTCGGGTTTTGTCGTACATCTTTTGAAAAGGTACTTGACGATTCAAATGCAATATTGCAACCTTTTTGTATCAGATTCGACTAGAACTGGTAGTAATACTAAAACTAGAAGATTTCGGGTTTTGTCATACATCTTTTGAAAAGGTATTTGACGATTCGAATGCAATATTGCAACCTTTTTGTATTAGGTTCGACTACAACTGGTAGTAATACTAAAACTAGAAGATTTCGGGTTTTGTCGTACATCTTTTGAAAAGGTACTTGACAATTCAAATGCAATATTGCAACATTTTTGTATTAAGTTCGACTAGAACTGGTAGTAATACTAAAACTAGAAGATTTCGGGTTTTGTCGTACATCTTTTGAAAAGGTACTTGACGATTCAAATGCAATATTGCAACATTTTTGTATTAAGTTCGACTAGAACTGGTAGTAATACTAAAACTAGAAGATTTCAGGTTTTGTCGTACATCTTTTGAAAAGGTACTTGCCGATTCGAATGCAATATTGCAACCTTTTTGTATCAGGTTCGACTAGAACTGGTAGTAATACTAAAACTAGAAGATTTCGGGTTTTGTCGTACATCTTTTGAAAAGGTATTTGACGTCTTGGATGTCATATTGCAACCTTATACAAAAACTAATCCGAAGAAGGTCGGCAAGGTTCAAAGTGACTACTCTGAACCAGTTCCTGAAGAAGATTGCAATATGGCATCGACACGTCAAACACCTTCTCAGAAGAAGCATAGCAAAACCCAAAAGCTTCTCTTTCTAGTGATAGCTCTAGTGATAACAGTAACGTGGAGTTGCAAGCTTTTATTGGCTTATATTATTATGCTGGAACATTTAAAGTGAATAGTCTAATGAGACTATTCACGCCGTAGACTGTTTATAATGATAAACAGTCTACGGCGAACTAAAAACGGAAAATTTTTTCTTTTAGCGTATCCATCAATAGATTTGACACGTGCAGAAAAATTAAAATTATCGTTAGCACTTACGCTTCAATGAAGTTAATACCGTCTACTACAAAATATTTACTATAACGTAAAAAATAAGTATTAGTAATAATGCAACTCGCCAGTAAAACTTTAACGTTATACTTTTATGTCCTTTTTTTACATAAACTTCATATTATTTTATCCTAATAAAAACATTCGTGACCGAATGCAATCCTATTTACGAATCACGGTCTCCTGGACCGGAGCGTGTAATTACGTTTGATAACTTGACGTGTGTAGTGAAAGGTTAAATGATTGTATATTTTCATTGAACTAATCTTTTACGTACCAGTTCTTGTACAGTCTTAGGTAGTGCTAGTAAGCAGCAGATAGCCCTGAATTAAATATTGTTATTGAACTAATAATACTTCGAACGTGGGAACGGACGGCATTGGGTTGGACTTATTTCTACCTGTATTGGACATTGTCTTGCCTCCCATAACTAACATCTTTAACTATTCTATCGAAGTATCTCATTTTCCTTCGGCTTGGAAATTAGCACTTGGGGTGCCGATTAATAAGGTGAAAAATCCTACTTCTTCTTGTAATTACCGCCAGATTTCTATTCTTTCTACAATGTCAAAGGCACTCGAACAACTGGTGTGCTTACAATTATCTCATTATCTTACTAAACATAACCTCATTCATCCTCTGCAGTCTGGTTTCGGGCAGGGGCATAGCACAACTACTGCTCTAATTAAAATCACCATCAGGCATGCTCAGGACAATCATCAGCTGACCCTGCTGGTTTTGTTTGACTTCAGTGAGGCGTTTGATTTCGTTGATCACGACACCTTATTCTCAATTCTTGCTTCCATGGGTATTTCGCCAGGAAGTTTATGTTGGTTGCAGTCTTATTTCTGTGCGTGCTAACTCGACCACTTCCAGGGCATTTGGAGTGTGGTGTGCTAAAGGGCAGTATACTTGGTCCATCACTTTTATTAATAGTACTACCAAAGTTATTTCTACTAACTTTTACTTTTATGCTTTGATGGTCTCCAAATTCATACTAGCACTTCTTGGGAGAAGTTTCCGCAAGCAATATATCGCCTTTATCATGACTTAGAACGTGTACTTGTATGGTGGCAGTAATATGGATTGAGACTGAATGCCTCTAAAACCCAGGCCATTGCATTTGGCTCTCGTCCAATGCTAAATAAAATAAATAATATCACTAATTGTAAATTGGCACTTGATGCCAACAGCTGGACTCTACATTATCTTGGTGTCCGCAAATTCAAGCTACAAGTAGAAAAGTCTGCTCCTATATTATTCACTGATTCTTCCTCACTTGGATTATGCGGATGCGGCGTGTACTAATCTTTCCGTAACACTACGGAATAGGCTTGAAAAATACAATTTCCAATATTTCCCCCCATCGTAACATCTTGGGATTACTCACTGTTGAAATTCTACGCTCCTTTCGTGTTTTAACTACTTTAAATAAAATTTTGTGTAGTCAGACTGCATCTTATCTATTCAATAAACTTCAGTTTCTAAATTTTTCTTATTGCCTCTACTTGTATCTGTTATTCCGTTTTGCATCATACTTGTATCAAACTAAAGCCAAACTCAAATCACAAACTAAAGATTCAGTCAAACTAAAGATTCAGGTTTAGCCGTGCGTCTGAAGACGCACGGCTAAACCTGAATCTTTCTAGTTCTAGGTCTAGTGTTAGTTCTAGTTTTATCTGCCATTAACTCTTAAATGATTGTATATTCTCATTGAACTAGTCTTTTACGTATCAGTTCCTGTACAGTCTTAAATAGTGCTAGTAAGCAGCAGATAGCCCTGAATTAAATATTGTTATTGAACTAATACTATAACTAACACTAGATTTAGAACTAGACAGATTCAGATTTAGATTCTACAACCAAATGTATAAACAGAAATCATTATGGATTAGCAGTCTTTTGAGATATTTGGCTAAAATGCATGTTTCCAGTTCTAGGTCGAGTATTAGTTCTACTTTTAGTTATCACTATGCGTTACATTGTGGCATATTCTTTATCAAACAAAAACTAAAACTAACACTAGACCTAGAACTACACTTTCTAGTTCTAGGTCTAGTGTTAGTTCTAGTTTTATCTGCCATTTTCTCTTAAATGATTGTATATTTTCATTGAACTAGTCTTTTAAGTATCAGTTCCCGTACAGTCTGAAATAGTGCTAGTAAGCAGCAGATAGCCCTGAATTAAATGTTGTTATTGAACTAATACTATAACTAACGCTAGATGTAAAACTACAAAAATTCAGATTTAGATTCAACAACCGTCTTAGTTATAAATCTAAGCAACATAGACTAAATGAAACTGATAAAATATTGGGTTAAACAAAACCCTTTAATTATATTTTCTTAGGTTATTCATCAAATGAAAAAGAAAAAAAGAATTGTTTGCATGAAAGCGGTATGGTTACACGTGGGGTGTGTAAATCGCACGTTTCCCTTCATCCCTTAGGCATTTTATTTATTCATCGTTGTGCAAAACAGAGTCTCGTCACGTACCGACGCCAAGATCGTTTAGGAACGTGCCCTGGGGCGTCGGACGCGTCTCCGGGCGTCGCTTGCATAATTCACCCCGACAGCCGGCGTCGGCGTCTCTTCGCCTTCTCCTGCTCTTTTTAAAAACATCTGCCCGGTTCCCAACACCCTCAAATTAAACATCCCCGGGGGTTCGACCGCCGCCACGAAGGGCTTCTCGGTAAAGTTGGGGAACAATGGGGAAGGATCGTGAAGCACGAACGTGCCAAATGAGACGTTTCAATTCGCGTCACGGATAAATATTTAAAATAGAACATTTCAACCCCGGGGGATGTGGGGGATGGTTTGGTGGAATTTCGAATTGGTAAATACTAAATAACTGAAAAAATGATTTTCCCCCTTTCTATATATCTCTCGTACATTCTCGTTTCTACACACGTCCGATGGTCAATTATGCGCACAACGGAATAATTAACGAATTTACACGCGGTATATCCGGTGTAATAACATGCGGCCAACGGTAGTCAACCCCTAACTCCACCCCCTACCAAATTGATTATCCAGTGGCGTACCGAGTTGTAGTGGGGGAATTGGGGGTGGTGGAAGTTTGCAGGATATCGCAACGCGGCCGTCCCGACGCTGTTTGTGAATTTATGGCTGGTACCGTAAATTAGGCGGCTTTGACTGGGGGTTTGGAGGGCGGGAGGTGGCGCCACTTGACTAACACGTGTTCACGACCGACTTCGACCCTTTCGCGCGCTCGCTAGGGCGTGAAAATTGGCTGCCACATTAACACTTTGGGGATTTCGGGTTAAAAACCGATTTCCCCAGCTTTTTAAAATAGTAATAAATTTTATTAGGGTATAATTTTTTAATCGTTTAATAAATACATCTTATTTACCACCCCAACAAAAAACCCTTCTTAATGGTCTCCCTTAATGAACAAATCCCATTACCGAAATTAATATCTTCTCCCTCTCGCCCCGTCCTTTTTCCTCTTTTGTGGAAATCCGGCTTGAAAATAAAACGACGAAAAATCAGCGGGGTTAGAAAGGGTGGAAAACATTTATCCCGGGGCAATCTGCTAAAGCGCTATCTTAACACAGCGGCGGCGCCGACACCGGTTCGGGGGCGTATTTAATTAACTCCGAAACGGCGGCATAAAGAGGGCGTCATCGTCGCGGCGCGCCCGGGGAGAATTAATTAGCACCGAGTTTTCCCCAATTTATTCCCCATGGAAAGGCATTAATAGTATATGTAGGTCAATTGTTCGAAAATAATTTCGCCATTTAATAAAATCTTATTTTTTTCCTCAATTATTTATAAAAACCATTAATTTCAAGTGCGCAATCGACACCGAGACGCCCACCCCTCATTAAGAAAAGAAATTTCATCCCTCTCTTGTGCGGAGCGGACGACATCTTGTGCAGTTGCGGGAAAGGCGGTTATGCAGTGCCGTTGGAATGTAATTAAAGTCCCTTCGCTCTACCGTGTGCAGACTTCCCCTTTTCCACCAACCCTCCCTCAGGAAGTCACACATTTAATTAACTCTGGTAATCGCTGTGTTAATGGAGACGGCGACGGAGAGAATATTTGATTGCGTTCTCGTCATTATTACCGCCTGCTTAGGCCGAGACGTGTTTGAACCGGTTCCAGGGATAAAGGGGGTGGTGTGGGATAGCGAATCGATATTCTATACGTATGTATGCATATTAGGTTACCCTCGGGTGGTGGATGTTGAACCTCCCCCTATTCAAGATGGGGGGATGGAAAACGACCCCTTACGAAGCCACAGCTTAGGGATTACTCAACTTATTGGTGTTAATGAAAGCTTAAGTTATAGTAGGGGTTGAGATGTTTCAAGCAATAAATTTTGTTAAAAATAAAATTATAAAATAAATTAAAACTTAAATTAAAAAAAAAGAAAATTAAACCGGGCTAAAAATAAATTTGCTGCACCACCCCTCGCCTAGAGCGTTTTCCGCGGTATTGAGCAAAATCGTGGGGTAGTTCAAGGGGTTTCCGGGGGGTGTTGGAAAAGAAGCAGGCAAACGAGGGGGTGGGGCATGAGAAGCAGGTTGGCCGCCAAGCGCCTCAGCTCGACGGCAGCACAGTTTTCTTAATTTAATTAAGGGGGAAGTGAGTTATGCCGGCGAGACGATCCCCTTTCCACCCCCGACTCTCATCCACCTCGCCCCCTTTTGTTCCGACTTCTCCGGAGGTTTCGCGAAATTTAATTTGGGTAACTCGACGGCGGCGGCGGTGGCGCTATTGTCGCGGAAGTACTCATTTTCCCCCCCTCAACCCTCCTTCCCTTATCAACCCCGCAACCCAACTCCTCAACAACCCTCTTTCTCCATCATTCCCTTCCCCTTTTCTCTAGGGAGTGTTGGGAGTTCTTTCAGGACGGAGTAGTCGAAATAATTTCAGCTCCCTACTCCCTTTCAAAAAGCACCCTGAAGTAAGGGGAGATCTTCGCGGATTCATTATTCATCTTAACCGTAAAAGCGCCCTCTTGTTTTAAAGCGGCCAAGTTGTAGAGCTAATTAGGGTAAACTTTATTTTCAATGGAATTATTGGGATTATTGTTAGAGATGATAATTTGGGGGGTGATATCTTAATTATGTTTAAAGTATATAAATAAAAATAAAGTTAATCCTTTGTAGTCTCAACACGTCTCAGGAATATGTCTTACATTCCTAATGGGAATTAGAAGCTGTTGTGTTTGCTTCACCGCACGTACAAGTGTGTTTGGGCGGATGAAAACCCCTCAGTTTACCTCCCCCGGGTTGCAACCCCTACAATTCCCAGCCGCCTCATCTTCTGCAGCCGCCGTCACGCCGGCTTGTTGCCTCGAGATTGGTTTGTTTTAGCATACAGATGTGTGTAATATGTATACGCCCGTCTATGGGTCGGAGTAAGAGGGTGGAGGTGGGGTATCCGTCGAGAACGTGGAAATCGCTCTCGGTCTGGTCGGTTTCCCGACCGGAATGTATATTAGATCCGGGGGCAGCACACCCACCCCTTCACTTCGCGGTTACGAAACAAAACACGTATCCGAGAGGGAACTGTTTGCGAATGCGGGCGGCTTTTATTCCGCGTCGCGAAACTTTCCTTCTCTTATTCCTTCCACAACTAGAAGGTCGGATCTTCCCGTTTCATGCAAAATTTTTGTTGATTCCACGTTTTCAAATAAAGGACATTAGAAAATTCTTTTTGTTGGTTTAGGTTACTACCCCAACAGGAGTAAAAATTAACCATAAAACCTTGAAATATATGTGTCCATCAACCGTCAAAAATCCCTTGACGCTAAGGGTCGCCTTTACAGACCATCTTAAAAACTAAAGAGGGGGGCATTTTATGACTCTTTTTATGTAAGCCACCCTCACCGGAGACGAAACGACATATTGCCCACTCGTACGCACTCTCTTATTCGTCGTCTTCGACACCAAAGTTTTTATGGACCATCATGTAACCTCGTATACTGCAGCAATAATAACCAAGTTAGATATTGATTATTCTTCGCTACCCCCTTTTTACTACCATCACGGTTTATTTTGCCATTCGTGATCCGTTTTTATTGCTATTTATTTATTTTCATTACGTTCAATTCTACTCGAAAAGAATTCTTGTAACTTTTTGTCGCGCTATTTTGATTATTTCACAGAAGAGGAAATCATATATGCATACGATTGAAACGGTTGAAGCGAAAAAAAAGAACAAAATCACGAATTCAAACGGAGAGCTTATCGGCACATCGCTTCTAAAATACGAAACCGACCGTTGCTGCCACTGCCGTTGCGATTACCAGGGAAATTCGCGTTCGTATCGTGGCACAACCGATTCCCGGTAGTCGTGTTGATTTATCGCCTCCGGAATAGAAAAGGATGCTTTTCAATTCCGTCAGTGGGGAGAAGATCGATACTTTTCGTATATACATACGAAATATGCTCCATATTTAAACTAAATACGATATTAAATTAACCAAAAAGTATTGTATTATCACAACTTTAGTGATGTTTTCCTTTAATTGAGACAATTTTCGCTTAATCAGTAAAAATTGTAATATGATAAATTATTTTTGTTGAAATATTATTAATCACGTTTAAAAAAAGTTAACCATCCGGAGTGTAATGTACAATCAATTAAGCCCGGATCTTCTGCTTGGAGAAGGCCAAAAGCAAAGGCGACGGTTGGCGATCGTTCGGGATCGTTTCCGCTAGAGGGCAATAAAAGCCGGCTCTCGAGAGCTTCGCAAGTCGACCACTACCAGGCGATGTGGCTGGGTGGTAAGCGAGGGCGTCGCGACGCCAGCAGCCGTCGGTCCCTTTAGTGGGGAGCCGAAGTGGCCGCTCGGTCAGCAAATCTCGGATTAGACGGAAACCGGGGGAAACCAATATTGGTAGCTGAAGGGGGGATTTAGCCCCTATATAGAAGGTCTTTGTATCTCTATCTTCCGTCTCCGTTCAACTTACCCCCAAATCGAGCTTTCAAGTTGAGTTTTCGGATTGGAAACGTTTGCAACGAGACGGTTATTTGCGCGAGACGCGGTTATTTGAGCGCAGTTGTTACGGGAAAATTTTTGAAATTGAAACTTTGTATGTACTTGTATAAATACTTACGTGTCGTTCTTCCGCTGAATTGAGGCCTGAAAACAAAGAAAAAACAATTAAATTTGTCGTTTTCAAAAAAATCTAATAGAAAAGAAGATTTCCGGGAAAGATATTTGTGTAGGGTCGTTCAGATCCTCTTTCCGACCACTCCTTTTTTTCGTCCCTTCCTTTTCAATTCAGTCGACTCTAAAGGGAAAAGGGAAATGGGGGACCGCGGTTTCCTTTTTTTTTCGTTCTCGAGAGGACACAAGAGGATCGGGATGCAGAGGAGCTCGTTCGCGCGCTTTATCTCCGTTCTCGCTACGCCGTCGAGTTTGTACCTAATTGGATTTTAAAGGAGACGATGGAGATGAAGTGGCGAGTGCTCCTATAGGAGATTCTATGGAAGCACTCTTTTCTGTAGGTGTCGAAAACGATGCTTCTCGCGAAATAATTGTTAACTGGGGATGAAAAAAGGGTTAAAAAAACGTTGTAACCCGCAGGAAATTTCCAGACGATGCGAGATCAAACTTAACGCCTCGCGTGTTTGCGCAAGCGAAGTGTAATCAGTTCGGAACACTTCCACGGGCGAAGTTTACACGCCAGCGCCTCCATCAGGGATCCTCCCAAACTCGATCCCACCAAACCCCAGATCCCCTTTCCTTTTGAATCCACCCTTAAACCGCCCTCTTTATCCTTAGGTCTGATCGTTGCAAAGACAACTCCAGACCCGTGCTATCGATTTACGTTCTCTCTCTTTTCTCCTTAGATCTCGTAGTCTCAAGAGATTACTCACCACGAACCAGGAAAGAACCGAAAAGATGAAAGAAGAAACGGAAAAAGTGAGAGAGGGAAAGATAGAAAAGAGTGAGTAAAAGAAAAGGGACGGAATAAAAACGAGGCGTATAAGTAGCCTCTCCGAGAAATTAAAATCTCGGTGGGTGAGTTGGAGGACAAGGAGAGTTGGGGCAAAGTACAGGGTGGTTGGATTCGCCGGGAGAGAATCTAATTACTGGCCTCGTGGAATAATGGAGTGGTGCGCCGGCGGTGGAGGTCGTAAAACGGTTTTATTGCCGTTTAGAGATCCGACCTTGTGCAGAGAAGTTCTTTGAGACCACGTCTCTATGGGGAGAAACTCGACCCCAGTGCTAATTCTTTTTAACCGGAGAACTAATGAGATGAACGAAAAAAGGATGTGTTTTTTATCGAACGTTTTTGACTCGATAAGAAAAGAGAAAGAAATAAAAAAACTAAATCCAATAAAAATGATATAAAATGAATTTTTCACATTTTCAACTTGAGGTTTACAGTTTTGACAGGGCAAATGGACCTTAAACTTTCTTGTAAAACTTCCCCACCACATGATTTATTCGGAGCTTCAAGAGCAGGAGTGCCAACGGGACGGCAAACGAAGTGAAAAAGTTTAATTTCGCCCCCGATTTATAGGGGCGGAAACGGAACCCTCGAGTCACCTAATAACGACTCGTAAATTCCGGCTCCGTTCATCCCCAAACCCCCCTCCACCCATTCCAACCCAACGGAAGGGATCGAAGGATTTTGAGGAGCCGAAGGATTTTCTTCTCTCAAAATCCATCACACTCGCGATCATCCATCCCGAGGACCCCGAAAACCGCCCCTAAATCTAAAAATCGCCCCCTTCGCCCCTCATTTTTGCGACGACCTGCTCGACAGATTTCCGCAGATTTGCTCCCGGGGGTTGGATGCATTATTTTTAGAATTTCCATCCGGGCGGGCGAAATCGGGCGGAATATATTACCCCGTCGAGTCGAGAGGGTAGGAAATGAAATTGGATTCGGAATTTAGTTACGATGTCGAGTAGCTCGAAGAGGGGGGCGGGGTGAACCCCCGGGGGTAGAAATCTGCCCCTGAGTGGAAACGGAAAGGCAGTGCCGGTCGCGGTAAACGGTATTGATGTTTTATTGCCCTGTTTACACGTCGAATATGAACGTGGGGGGTTCGTTTCGTGGTAAGCACTCGATAAGGTCATGACCTATAACTACGAAGGGTGTTAATAGGCTTTATTAAATGATTTATTAACACCAAAATAATTATTGATTCTTACCACTATTTGATTTGACATCGTCAGATCGATGGAGATCCGGCTTGGCTAACATCGCCAATGGATTATGAGCGGGTCCTCCGCCAAGTGAAGAAAGCCCCAATATGCTAGCAGCCGTACTTGGGGGTGGTGCTCCTAAACCGGGATGTGGCATCATGGAGATAGGGGGCGCAGCGGCGTGTGCAGGTAATTGTTGAGCGTGCATTTGTTGTAGCAGCCTCGGAAGATCCGGCCTTTGTTGCTGAAAATAAGAGAGAATATAATTTATTTTTCTGGTAAAAAAAATTTAAAGCCGGATGTTAGAAAATGGGTTTTAGTAGTTTCAGGGTTAGTTTTGTTTAATAAGAAAAAGCGACAAAGCCGCAGAAGAAATGGTGAGGTTGTCAGTGAGTGATCGCAAAAAGTGGCGGAAAAGGGCAGGTGTGAGAAGCAGAAAACTAAAACTAACCTGAAACATGACGTGATGGATCATAGAATCGGGAAACTTTTTCTACAAACAAAAACAGAGATAGAAATATACTAAATACTCTACGTAGAGAGAGTTATTTTATCGCTAAAATCGTTATTTCATAAAACATTATAAAAACCAAGAAATATGGTTCAAAAATCTGAAAACTAAAAAAAAATGTTGTATTTTAGTAAAAGCAAAAAGTTAAACTTCTTTTTACGATCCCATCATCACTGGGAAACCTCGACAGCTTTGTCTAAAGGCGTGAAAAATGCAAGGGGTGAGTTCCCAAGATGGATGCACGACGTCAATATTTAAAACCGAGTCTCTCCCTGTGAAACAAAAGTGGAAATTTCCGGGGACGGAAAAGCGACGAAATCCCCCACGGGGAGTTGGGAGCGGAAGATTTAAGGGTAGATACGGGAGTAAGCGGCGGCGGTGAAAGAAGTGGAAAAAGGAGCGCAAGGCGGGCGAGAAAAGCGTTTTCCACCGGTGCATGAATAACAAAAGAGATCTCGGCCGGGGGCGGCGGCTTCACCCTACAATCCGCTCCCGTGCAAATTTCCCACCGCAGTTTCGGGAGCGGGTACATTTTTAATGCTAATCTCGGGCTTTATTTTCGCGCCGAATCCCCGCGGCCACCGGTTTTTCGAGAGATCTATAAATACGGCCTCGAGCAGCATAAAGGGGCACAAAGGGGCGGTTCGAGTGGCGCCGGGGACCCGAAGAACGACGCCAACCCTCGAGAGTTCACGCTCGGCCGAACTTGAATATCGCCCTCGACTATTCACTTGAACCCCATCTGAATAATAAGATGAATATTTCGATTTTAATAATGCGAGACGGGAGTCGCGGGTGGTTACGGGGTGGTTCAAGAGGGCGAAGTCTCGAGGGTGTATTTCGACCAAAAGAGATGATGTTTGAAAACGTTTATATTGGATTTCGGTTTTGTGGATGGAAACGTTACTTAACATACATATTAAAGCCGTCTTGGACGTTTCATTTTAATTATTTTCGGATTTCTGGTTATCAATTTGGTGTAATTGGAGGTTCGACACGCAGAGTAAAGCAAATAAAACCCGCTACAGGTTCGCTGTCCGCCGCTTGTCAATCGCCGTTTAAAAACGCGCTCTCATATTTTCGACACGCTCAACAGCCCTTCTAGTTAATCAATACTGGTTCGTTCGGAACGATGAAAAATGGCCCGCCGTTAAAAAAAAGTTGTAAAAAAGTTCGCTGTAACGAACGAACGTACGGCAATTGTAATAAAACGGCGGGCGCGAGCAGCAATAATTGAATGGGGTACTTGATCGCGGAGGGCCGCGCGTTGCTGGATTATGCAGTTTTTCGGGGGCGCCACTGCGAACATGTCAACGAGGTACCGAGTACGTCACTTGCATCGCCAACTAATTGGATTATGATGGTCGGGGGAGGCTTTTTGCGTCCCGCACCAGATGGCGTTATTCGAGCCTGGGGGAACGAGGGTTGGTTGGTTGGTTGGTAGCAACGGTGGTAGCGCCCCTTTTGTGCGAATTGAGGGGGCGGAGGCGCGCACGCCGAACAAAGCGTCCCGGCACTCGAGCAAATTGAAAAACAGAGCGGGGGAAAAAAGCGCAGCGGCAGAGCTTTACGGGCCGGCGGGCTCGTGTTTGCTGAAATAAAGCTTTTTTAAATTCGGTGGAGCGCCGCTTTTTCGTCTCACCGCCCCCTATCGTCTACTCTACACACCACCCGCCGCTCTCCGAATGTTCTGCGCGCGTCGCTCTCGCTAACGCCGGACGAAAATTTAATTTACGGCGGCGTAAAGGACGTAATGGGAAATAGGGGGAACGCTTTTGCAAATTGTGATGCGGGCATCCCACCCCCCGTTTTCTTCCCAACCCATCCAACATCACCAAAAAAAAATCATACCCTCTTTTGAGTAAAACATAAGGATGGTAAAATCTAAAATACAGATTGGCAAATCTATTTAGTCATTAATATTACTTTACTTTGTACGATGAACTTTATTTATTAAATTAACTCTACAATTGTTTCGAGGATCCAGTCCTCATCTTCTGGAGTACCTACAAAGAGCATCAACTAAAAATTTTTTCGTAATTTCCACTTAAATAACATTAATGAAATATCGTATTTCTAGGTTAAGTCAATTCATCCTTAATAATCTATTGAAATTAACTATGTTAAACTTATTACTTACGTCAATTATGAGTATATAAATGATAAAAACATATGGGGTATTATATTTTTCTTTCTCATTTGCCCAATAATGATTTATTTCTACAAATTTTCTGTTTACTGACAGCGTGTTTATCGATAATCGTAATACTTAGTGGTTGGTGACATTGGTTTATAAATGTTGGGAGTTAAATCTATCTAAATTTAAAAACAAGTCTATTCTTTCATCTATCTTATACTATTGTTAATTTTCAAAATTATATCTTGGGCTATATTCTGTTACATTTTACATTTGTTACTGTGAATAAATAATCCAATCGAGTAAAAACATTAACAACAATTTAGAACTTTTTTAAAAAACTGAAAATAGACAATAAACACAGTAAGTTATCAAGAAATGGCTTTCAGTCAGAAATTTTAATTTTTGTCTCGGTATTTGGTTTTGGGTGGGGTGAACGAATTTTTTAGGGATTGGTATAAAGGTCTGTTGTTAGTATAAAGTTGTTCGTTTAAGCAGGTTTTTTCTGGGTTATTGTTTATGAATTTGGCTATTTCATATCGTTCCAACAGTTCCATAAGGTAACCTTTATTGATGTTGTGTATGATAGTGGCGTCTTTACTTGCATCAAATTGGTGGTCTTTGTTGAAGATCAAATGCTTGCCAAAGTTTGAGTTGTCTTTGGTTTTGTGCTCCCTTATGCGTGTTTTTAAGACTCTCCCCGTCTCGCCTATGTAAGTAGCTGCACAGGTGGCACATTGCAATTTATAAACTCCATTCTTCTCAAGAGTGTCGATTGGTAATTTATTATTGTTTAGTATGTTTGAGATACTATGTTTGGTTTTAAAGGTGATTTGTATATTGTTGTTTCTGAATATATTTTTGATCTTTGTTGCTATGGTGCCTGGGTATTGTATTGCTTTACAAAACTTGGGTTGTTCTTTTTGTTGGTTTAGCGATAAAGTGGTTATTGCATTATTCTGTATTTTTTGTATGTGTTTATCAATCATCTTTTCAACAATAATTTCTGGAAATTGGTTGTTGTTAGTAATTTGTTTGATAATGTTTAATTCTTGTTTTAGATTATCTTGGTCAAGATGTGTATTAAAGGCTCTGTTCAAATGTGAATTTATTGCTGCGAATTTATGCTCATTACAATGAAAAGAATCAAACGGTATAATGGCATCCGTTTGAGTGGGTTTTCTGTAAATTTTGTATTTTAATTCATTTTCGGATTTATAAATTGTAAGGTCCAAAAAGTTAATTGAATTATCTTTTTCTATTTCTGATGTAAATTGTATTTTGGGATGTAAAGAGTTGAGGTATAGTTGTATTTTGTTAACTGAGTCCTTATCTTCGGTATTGAGTATAATTAGGACGTCATCAACATACCTTTTCCAAAAAATTATTTTGTCATAGTGGGGGTTTTTGTCGTTCATTATTAGTTCATTTTCTAGCTTATTTAGAAATATGTCTGCAATGAGACCGCTAAGAGGTGAGCCCATTGGTAAACCCTCTTTGTATGTATAAATTTTTCCATTGAAAGTACAAAAGTTTTGTTCTATGCATAGTTTAAATAAGTGATGTATTGTATTTATTTCCCTTTGGTCCTTTAAGTTTTGTTCAAGTATGTCTTTTATTATTTCTAAGGTCTCGATAGTTGGAATGTTAGTATAAAGGTTAGTGACGTCGTACGAAGCCATAATGAATTCTTTAGGTAAGGGAGTTGTTTCCAGTTCGGATATAAGTTTATCTCTGTTTTTAATTGTGTGTGTGGGGATAAAATTAATATATTCTTTCATGAAATTAACTATAAATTTACTTATCCTGTAGGTGCTGGAGTCGATCGATGTGATAATGGGTCTTATAGGATGGTTGTCTTTGTGTAATTTGATAAGGGAGTATAGGTTTGGGGTTTTAGGGTTCATGGGAATAAGGGTTAGTGGGTATTTTCTATATTTTGTGAGGATATCTTTATTTTCGTTAATATATTTTCTAACCTTAGCATGGAAAGATTTGGTAGGGTTTTTTAAGATCTCGTTAAAGTTATTTTCTTTTAAAAAACATTCAGTTTTATTAACATAATCTAACTCTCTCATGATTACCATTCCTGCGTTTTTATCGGCCTTGGTGACTGTAAGTTGGTTTTCCTTTATTTTTCTTTTTATGGAATTCAATGTTCTTGCTTCCCTCTTTTTCTCTCTTATTTTTCTTTTGTATTTTTTGTTATTGTCCTGTTCCTTTTTTTCCTGTTTAGCTTCTTCTCTCTGTAGTAATTGTTGTATTTCCTTCATGATTTTCTCTTCTTGTGGTAGTTCCTTGATTGTTGCTTCGATTTCAATGGCGGTTCTTCTTAAGTTAGTAGTTTTTTGGGGGGCATATTTATTACCCTTATTTAGTAATTTTGTTTCGTTTAAGTCAAATTCAATGTCAGTCAAATTAGTGAATCGCTTGTGAAAGGTATGTGTGTATTTGTTAGCTTGCCTCATGTGATGTGTCTTGTTTAAGCTACTTTTTGTCTTTCTCAGTTGTCTAATCTTCTTATCCTTTTTAAACAAACACGATGTTCAGTAAAAATAATAACCAAACATCTAAATCTATTTAGGTCGGTCAGTTGCGCAGAAGAAGGAGTGTGACGGCAAATCGCCCATAATATGCAGTGTTTCGTACACGATCTAACATTTTTTTTATTATTAATTTTATTTAAATTATGAATTGAGGGTTACATAAAAGTCTGGGTTTATTTTCCCTTATAATATCGAATCGCGTTTTTTGGCGGAACGCGTTTTGCGGTGACAAAGATTTTGGGGGTCGGTTGAAAAGAGAGAGTGGATTAGAAAAATAAAATTGTAAAAATTCAATCGAAATTAAAGGTTAAGCTTTTATGCTCTCCAAAGTAATTATTCTTGGGATTTGGGATCGCGAATTGTATTTCGATGGAATTTTGTGTTATGTGATTTCATCGATACTCCTTTGAAAGGATTTAATAGAACCACGCCGCGTTTTTACGCGAACTTTTTACAATTTGATACAATTCGATTGCGAAGCGTTTCGTTTACCCATGCAGCTTTTTTGTAACAAATAAAATTTGTTTTTGAATTTTTCCGTCAACGTGCCCGAATATAATTTGCTTTTACATTTTTCCGTCAACGTGCCGATATCGTCTCGATTCTTATGGCCGGTTTGATCGATAACTCGGGCGATGTCGATAGTTTCTATTTTCTAATTCATATTTACATAAATATTTACGTAATTAAACATTGTATATTATTTTGTAATTTTTCAAAAGGAGATTTTCTTGCCTATATCTGCATTGGAAATGTTGCCATATTTGAAGAAGGAATTGGAGATAATATTAATGAATTCCTTATTAAATCCCTTTGAATCTTTTAAAATTGAAGAAATTTTTTGGGACTTTACTAATTACTGGACGTTTCCTGGTATTATTGCTCGAAAACAAGAAGTGTTTGTGGGAGGAAATGTTTTTCAATAAATTCACGGATATTTTAGGACTTACTCGTTTTCTAACACGGGAAGAAACAAAAAATCCATAAAATTTGGCAAAAATATTAAATAGATTCGAACATCTTCCCAAAGAATTCTTTGGAGATATACCAAAGAATTCAGGTCGATTTTATCAATTTCAAGTTCATCCAAACACCCATATCCTAAAAATTCTAGACATTAACCAAACTCATCTATGATGATTCATTATAATAATAACATTTTATCATGTTGAAAACCGAATTAGAAAAACTTTATTCGTTTTTGAGACAAAGATTATTTGAGTCAACCTAATTTCTTATGATTTTTTGAAATTAATAATCTTATTTTAAAAAATCGCGGAAAATCGAATTCTTAAGATATCTTAATAAATTATTCATGATTTATAGAGGAAAGTGTCTT
Source organism: Onthophagus sagittarius (assembly GCA_036711965.1). Classification (NCBI taxonomy): domain Eukaryota; kingdom Metazoa; phylum Arthropoda; class Insecta; order Coleoptera; family Scarabaeidae; genus Onthophagus; species Onthophagus sagittarius. Next base: position 13,332,991 of record JASERS010000010.1, on the reverse strand, counting down.
CTTTCTCGTGATGAAACCGAATCTTGAAAATATTTATTCGTTTTTGAGATATAAATCATTAAATTCTACGTGAACATTTATGGCTATCTCAAATAAGTTAAAAATCACCAAAAATCGAATTCTTGAGATATTTTAATGATATATTCAAAATTTATAGAGGTAAGTGTCTATTTTGTCATGATGAAAACTAAATTAGAAAATCTTTAGTCGTTTTTGAGATAAAGATTATTTAAGTTAACCTAACATTTATGATTTTTTGAAATTAAAGATCTTATTTTAAAAAAACACAAAAAATTGAATTCTTAAGATATCTTAATGAATTATTCATGATTTATAAAGGAAAGTGTCTACTTTCTCGTGATGAAACCGGATCTTGAAAATATTTATTCGTTTGTGAGATATAAATCATTAAATTCTACGTGAACATTTATGGCTATCTCAAATAAGTTAAAAATCACCAAAAATCGAATTCTTGAGATATTTTAATGAAACATTCAAAATTTATAGAGGTAAGTGTCTATTTTGTTATGGTGAGAACCAAATTAGAAAATCTTTATTCGTTTTTGAGATAAAGATTATTTAAGTTAACCTAATTTTTATGATTTTTTGAAGTTAATAATCTTGTTTTAAAAAATCACGAAAAATCGAATTCTTAAGATATCTTAATGAATTATTCTTGATTTATAGAGGAAAGTGTCTATTTTCCCGTGATGAAAGCGAATCTTCAAAATATTTATTCGTTTTTGAGATATAAATCATTAAATTCAACGTGAACGTTTATGGCTATCTCAAGTTAATTAAAAATCACCAAAAATCGAATTCTTGAGATATTTTAATGATACATTCAAAATTTATAGAGGCAAGTATTTATTTTGTCATGGTGAGAATTAAATTAGAAAATCTTTAGTTGTTTTTGAGATAAAGTTTATTTAAGTTAACCTAACATTTATGATTTTTTGAAATTAAAGATCTTATTTTAAAAAATCACAAAGAATTGAATTCTTAAGATACCTTAATGAAATATTCATGATTTATAAAGGAAAGTGTCTACTTTCTCGTGATGAAACCGGATCTTGAAAATATTTATTCGTTTTTGAGATATAAATCATTAAATTCTACGTGAACATTTATAACTATCTCAAATAAATTAAAAATCACCAAAAATCGAATTCTTGAGATATTTTAATGATACATTCAAAATTTATAGAGGCAAGTATTTATTTTGTCATGGTGAGAACCAAATTAGAAAATCTTTATTCGTTTTTGAGAAAAAAATTGTTTAAGTTAACCTAATTTTTATGATTTTTTGAAATTAATAATCTTGTTTTAAGAAATCACGAAAAATCGAATTCTTAAGATATCTTAATGAATCATTTATGATTTATAAAGGAAAGTGTCTATTTTCCCGTGATGAAAGCGAATTTTGAAAATATTTATTCATCTTTGAGATATAAATCATTAAATTCAACGTGAACGTTTATGGCTATCTTAAGTTAATTAAAAATTACTAAAAATCGAATTCTTGAGATATTGTAATGAAACATTCAAAATTTATAGAGGTTAATGTCTATTTTGTCATGGTGAGAACCAAATTAGAAAATCTTTATTCGTTTTTGAGATGAAGTTTATTTAAGTTAACCTAATTTTTATGATTTTTTGAAATTAATAATCTTGTTTTAAGAAATCACGAAAAATCGAATTCTTAAGATATCTTAATGAATTATTCATGATTTATAAAGGAAAGTGTCTACTTTCTCGTGATGGAACCGGATCTTGAAAATATTTATTCGTTTTTGAGATATAAATCATTAAATTCAACGTGAACGTTTATGACTATCTCAAATTAATTAAAAATCACCAAAAATCGAATTCTTGAGATATTTTAATGAAACATTCAAAATTTATAGAGGCAATTATCTATTTTGTCATGATGAGAACCAAATTAGAAAATCTTTATTCGTTTTTGAGACAAAAATTATTTAAGTTAACCTAATTTTTATGATTTTTTGAAACGAGCCCGATCCTGATGTTATTTTCTGGATTATTAAAAAACGAAGGTGGTATAAACTTTTTAGATCATCATACGAGTAGTAAAACTTAAATTTTAGGTTTTAAGTCGCGTAAGTTTTGTTGCATAACCTAAACCCCGAAGAACGAGCGATTTCAACCCCTCTGACAGACAATGTCTTTGGAATCGGGGATTATCCGAACGAGCCGACGTAACGGTAAATATTTCGCGGCTCGACGAGAAATCCCAAAATCCAGAAATCCGGCCGCGAGCTCGGGTCGCATAAAGATCTTTCGGATCGGCTTAGACGCCCTCTTGGCTTTGACTTGAATCTACAGACTAACGGTGACTTATGAAGTCGAAATGACGGGATTTCCATTCAACATTTCCATCAAACTTTATTTCAATCTTTTTTACTACAACTCAATCAAAATAATTAGATCGGAATTATAATTATATTGATTATAAGAATAAATACAGGGTGTACTGGAAAATTTGTCGATAAAGATTAATTAAGAATGTGAATTTTTAATATTAATGTAAATAATAAATAGAAATACAAGTGATAATAAATTAAATAATTAAATACACTTGTTAAATACAATGAGACAAGCACAATACATAATTAATATAATTAATAAAATAGGTCGAAACAAAACGACGAGTGGGAACGGGGCAACAACGCGTACAATAATTTAATTGCGCGTCCGGACGCAATTTCCGCCGTTGAATTGTACGACTAAAACTTCTGCGTACAAACGCGCAATTAATACCAAAATTGGCCGGGCCCGGCGCAAGTACGAACGAATTTCCAACCGCCCTATTTAATTTTACACGTCCCAACAAATTGGTTGCAATCTTTCATTCGCGTCCGCGTCGCAGCTTTTCAAAATTTCCGCGGCAAACCAATTATTAGCGGAGAACGAAATTGATTATTAGTTCGCGTGCGAGTCGTAATTATCACCACCAACCACCCTTTAAAATAAACCGTGTATAAACAACAACGACCGTCATCATCATCAAAAACCCCCCCTTTTACTACTATCCGCTTCTCGCTATTAATTAATTGTCATCGAACTGGTATTAATTAATTAATCAAACGATTTTCACCAGGGGGACTATTAAAATTTCATTTGGCTATTTATACATATAGGTGTCCCAAAATTTATTAAAAAATTGTTACGTTTAGTGTCAGTTCTAGTTTTATTTCAATATATATAATATTCTCAATTCGGTTTTGAGATATCTTTTGAAATAAATTTGTAGCCTTTCATAAAAAATCGAATTCTTAACATGTCTTGATGAATTTCTATGAAATCTATGGGTATCTCAATTTATTTTTGAGATACCTTCCGAAATAAATTTGTAATATTTCATGAAATAAAAATTTTTTTAATCATCTTTGAAAAATTTTAAAAAATCGAATTCTTAAGATATCGTGATAAATTTGTTTGTGATTTATAAAGAAAATTGCGCACTTTTCATAAAAAAGTTCCATGCGTGAATATCTCAATTCGTTTTTGAGATATCAAACTTTAGGTTCAACCGAAATTTGAGCATTGCATAAAGTTTTTTTAGTCATTTTAAAAAATCGTAAAAAATCGAATTCTTAAGATATTTTGATGACTTCTTTTATGATTTATAAAGGAAATTGTACGCTTTTCCTAGAACAAATCTATGCGTGAGTATCTCAATTCGTTTTTGAGATATTTTATGAAATAAATTTGTAGCATTTCATAAAATAAAATGTTGTTTAACATCTTTGAAAAATCTTAAAAAATCGAATTCTTAAGATATCGTGATAAATTTTTTTGTGATTTATAAAGAAAAGCATACACTTTTTTGAAAAAAGTTCCATGCGTGAATATATCAATACGTTTTTGAGATATTAAACTTTAGGCTGAACCTAAATTTGAACATTGCATAAAATTTTTTTAGTCATTTTTAAAAAATCGTAAAAAATCTAATTCTTAAGATATCTTAATGAAATTTTTCATGATTTATAAAGGCAAGCGCACACTTTTTCGAGATCAAATCCATGCGTGATTATCCCAATTCGTTTTTGAGATATCTATTGATATACATTTGTAGCATTTCATAAAATAAAAATTTTCTGAGTCATCTTTGAAAAATCTTAAAAAATCGAATTCTTAAGATATCGTGATAAATTTGTTTGTGACTTATAAAGAAAATTGCGCACTTTTCATAAAAAAGTTCCATGCGTGAATATCTCAATTCGTTTTTGAGATATCAATCTTTAGGTTCAACCTAAATTTGAGCATTGCATAAAACTTTTTTAATAATTTTTGAAAAATCGCAAAAAAATCGAATTCTTAAGATATTTTGATGATTCTTTTTATGATTTATAAAGGAAATTGTACGTTTTTCCAAGAATAAATCTATGCGTGAGTATCTCAATTCGTTTTTGAGATATTTTATGAAATAAATTTGTAGCATTTCATAAAATAAAATGTTGTTTAATCATCTTTGAAAAATGTTAAAAAATCGAATTCTTAAGACATCGTGATAAATTTTTTTGTGATTTATAAAGAAAATTGCGCACTAATCAGAAATAAGTTCCATCTGTGAATATCTCAATTCGTTCTTGAGATATCAAACTTTAGGTTCAACCTAAATTTGAGCATTGCATAAAACTTTTTTAGTCATTTTTAAAAAATCGTAAAAAATCGAATTCTTAAGATATTTTGATGACTTCTTTTATGATTTATAAAGGAAATTGTACGCTTTTCCTAGAATTAATCTATGCGTGAGTATCTCAATTCGTTTTTGAGATATTTTATGAAATAAATTTGTAGCATTTCATAAAATAAAATGTTGTTTAATCATCTTTGAAAAATTAAAAAAAATCGAATTCTTAAGATATCGTGATGATTTTTTTTGTGATTTATAAAGAAAAGTGTGCACTTTTCAGAAAAAAGTTCCATGCGTGAATATCTCATTCGTTTTTGAGATATCAAACTTTCGGTTCAACCTAAATTTGAGCATTGCATAAAACTTTTTTAGTCATTTTTAAAAAATCGTAAAAAATCGAATTCTTAAGATATTTTGATGACTTTTTTATCATTTATAAAGGAAATTGTACGCTTTTCCAACAACAAATCTATGCGTGAGTATCTCAATTCGTTTTTGAGATATTTTATGAAATAAATTTGTAGCATTTCATAAAATAAAATGTTGTTTAATCATCTTTGAAAAATTTTAAAAAATCGAATTCTTAAGATATCGTGATGAATTCTTTTGTGATTTATAAAGAAAAGTATGCACTTTTTTGAAAAAAGTTCCCTGCGTGAATATCTCAATTCGTTTTTGAGATATTAAACTTTAGGTTCAACCTAAATTTGAGCATTGCATAAAACTTTTTTAGTCATTTTTAAAAAATCGTAAAAAATCGAATTCTTAAGATATTTTGATGACTTCTTTTATGATTTATAAAGGAAATTGTACGCTTTTCCTAGAACAAATCTATGCGTGAGTATCTCAATTCGTTTTTGAGATATTTTATGAAATAAATTTGTAGCATTTCATAAAATAAAATGTTGTTTAATCATCTTTGAAAAATTTAAAAAAATCGAATTCTTAAGATATCGTGATGATTTTTTTTGTGATTTATAAAGAAAAGTGTGCACTTTTCAGAAAAAAGTTCCATGCGTGAATATCTCATTCGTTTTTGAGATATCAAACTTTCGGTTCAACCTAAATTTGAGCATTGCATAAAGCTTTTTTAGTCATTTTTGAAAAATTGTAAAAAAATCGAATTCTTAAGATATTTTGATGATTCTTTTTATGATTTATACAGGAAATTGTACGTTTTTCCAAGAACAAATCTATGCGTGAGTATCTCAATTCGTTTTTGAGATATTTTATGAAATAAATTTGTAGCATTTCATAAACTAAAATGTTGTTTAATCATCTTTGATAAATTTAAAAAAATCGAATTCTTAAGATATCGTGATGATTTTTTTTTTGTGATTTATAAAGAAAAGTATGTACTTTTCTGAAAAAAGTTCCGTGCGTGAATATCTCAATTCGTTTTTGAGATATCAAACTTTAGGTTCAACCTAAATTTGAGCATTGCATAAAACTTTTTTAGTCATTTTTAAAAAATCGTAAAAAATCGAATTCTTAAGATATTTTGATGACTTTTTTATCATTTATAAAGGAAATTGTACGCTTTTCCAAGAACAAATCTATGCCTGAGTATCTCAATTCGTTTTTGAGATTTTTTATGAAATAAATTTGTAGCATTTCATAAAATAAGATGTTGTTGAATCATCTTTGAAAAAATTTTAAAAATCGAATTATTAAGATATCGTGATGAATTTTTTTGTGATTTATAAAGAAAAGTATGCACTTTTTTGAAAAAAGTTCCCTGCGTGAATATCTCAATTCGTTTTTGAGATATCAAAGTTTAGGTTCAACCTAAATTTGAGCATTGCATAAAACTTTTTTAGTCATTTTTGAAAAATCGTAAAAAATCGAATTCTTAAGATATCTTAATTAAATGTTTAGTATTTTATAAAGAAAATTTTGAATTTTTCCGAGAACTAATCCATGCGTGATTATCTCAATTCGTTTTTGAGATATCTTTTGAAATAAATTTGTAGCATTTCATAAAATAAAAATTTTCTGAGTTATCTTTGAAAAATCTTAAAAAATCGAATTCTTAAGATATCGTGATAAATTTTTATGTGATTTGTAAAGAAAAATATGCACTTTTTTGAAAAAAGTTCCAAGCGTGCATATCTCAATTCGTTTCTGAGATATTAAACTTTAGGTTCAACCTAAATTTGAACATTGCATAAAATATTTTTAGTCATTTTTAAAAAATCGTAAAAAATCTAATTCTTAAGATATCTTAATGAAATTTTTCATGATTTATAAAGGCAAGCCCACACTTTTTCGAGATCAAATCCATGCGTGATTATCTCAATTCGTTTTTGAGATATCTTTTGATATAAATTTGTAGCATTTCACAAAATAAAAATTTTCTGAGTCATCTGAAAAATCTTAAAAAAACCAATTCTTAAGATATCGTGATGAATTTGTTTGTGATTTATAAAGAAAATTGCGCACTTTTCATAAAAAAGTTCCATGTGTGAATATCTCAATTCGTTTTTGAGATATCAAACTTTAGGTTCAACCGAAATTTGAGCATTGCATAAAACTTTTTTAAAGTCATTTTTGAAAAATCGTAAAAAATCGAATTCTTAAAATATTTTGATGATTCTTTTTATGATTTATAAAGGAAATTGTACGCTTTTCCAAGAACAAATCTATGCGTGAGTATCTCAATTCGTTTTTGAGATATTTTATGAAATAAATGTGTAGCATTTCATAAAATAAAATGTTTAATCATCTTTGAAAAATTTAAAAAAATCGAATTCTTAAAATATCTTAATTAAATCTTTTGTATTTTATAAAGAAAATTTTGAATTTTTCCGAGAACTAATCCATGCATGAGTATCTCAATTCATTTTTGAGATATCAAGCTTTAAATTCAACCTAAATTTTAGCATTGCATAAAACTTTTTTAGTCATTTTTGAAAAAGCGCAAAAAATCGAATTCTTAAGTTATCTTAATGACATTTTTCATGATTTATAAAGGCAACCGCACACTTTTTCGAAATCAAATCCATGCGTGATTATCTCAATTCGTCAATTTTCGTAGTCATCTTCGAAAAATCTTAAAAAATCTAATTCTTAAGATATCGTGATTATTTTTTTTGTGATGAAGTGTGCACTTCCTTGAGAATAAATCTATGCGTCAGTATCCCAATTCATTTCTAAGATATCAAGCTTTAAATTCAACTTATCCGACAACTTCGTGATAATTTATTGATAACTCGAACTAATACTAGCATTAAAACTAACACTAGATGTAGAAGAACAAGATAACTTCATCATATCGACATTTTACGTTGTTTGAAATAAAAAATTTAAGACACTTATATATACACATAACATCTAAATTATATACTAACTACTCAAGGTTTATATCTGTTTACTGATTACACACGATAATGCAACTGACATTACTATTTAACGATCACGTGTATAATAAATTATAATGTTCGGTTAAAGTAATAGCTATCATTTTCATTCTAACGGACCGTAAATGCATGCGGATCATATTACGTTACTTAATAAAAAATTTAATTGCCCTTGCAATCAATCCGAAGCGTATATTTACGTCGTACAAGTTAAATTAAGTTGCGAAAGGTAATTTTAATCTAATTATCCGCAATTAATCACTATAACAATTACTTAAAGCATATTTAATAAATTAATGACGAAAATTTATGGCGGATGGCGAAATATATATAAATGTTACGTTTTGCTTGGCATTAAAATTTAACGAACCGTAACGAAATCTTTTCTTTACGCCTATTGATTTTGAGTGTTAGCGAATTTCGCATTTTTCTGCCTCCTTTCCACCAGAATGTTGTCCATTTAAACTACGAAATTGATAAAGGAGTTACATAAGCTTTTAGCGTATGTTATACAACAAGAGGTGCGTGTAGGCGACTTTCTTTGACAATCGTTCATACTTTCCGGTCTAAATACACAAAGAATTGCAAGGCCGCCCCGAAATTAAATTCTTATTTATTGATTAAGTGAAAGTGGTACTCATATAAATAAAGAGTTCAAACCTCAACGAATCAATTCAATTTTCATCCTAATTGAGTTAACACATTCAACATGATCAAGTTGATTTTATTAGCAACAATTTTCTGCGCCGTTTACTCATACGAAGCTAGATCATGGACGGGGCGAGATTGGCAGAGTAACAGTGGTGGTAATTGGGGTGGAAATGGTGGTGGAGACGGTGGAAAAGACGGTGGAAATAATGGTGGATGGGACGAAGGAAAGGATCAATGGGCTCCGGCTAAATACGAGTATAATTATGGGGTAGCCGATCCGAAAACGGGGGATAAAAAAGAGCAATGGGAGGAACGTGTTAAAGATAGAGTCGTTGGGCAATATTCATTGGTTGAACCTGATGGTACCAGAAGGATTGTTAAATATGAAGCCGACGATAAAAATGGGTTTAATGCGAAGGTGATTCGTGAAGGTGAAGCTTGGCACCCTCAAGGAAGTCGCGATTGGAAAAATTAAAGGATAATTGTTGTTATTGAATTGTTTTCTTAGATTGTAATAAAAGTTATAATAATAATAATAATCTTTTTTTATCACCTAAACCGTAATTACAAAAATTAAGCAATTTACAAAAAATGGCTCAAGAAGCTCAATAAGTAATTGAGTTATCACTATTAATGTGCTTAAGATCATTTCTTCAAATCTTTAAATTTCCTAGTTATGATTTTTGAATTAAAACTTGCAATAACTCTTCGCATAATCAAGAAATTTTCAAAAAATCGTATCTCAAGCACTAACTGATAATATCTCAATTAGAAAATGAGATATTAAGATATTGAGATAATATGTATTAAGATAATGAAATAAGAAGCAATTTGAAGAAAATGTATTTAGTATTTTATGTGCTAAAGGTTATTTCTTCAAATCATCAAATCACCGAGTCATAACTTATATTCAATTTACAACGACTTCATACAAAAAATTCAGATTGAGTTCATATTAGGATTGAAGTTAAGTATGGATTAGATTTGGAATGAGTTGAATTTGTGTTAGGATTGTGTTTTGAGTTAATTTAATTACGGTTGTCTTTGAAAATGAAATGTTCCACTAATTATAATATGAAAAAAAGTTCTATTATACTTGCTTTTAATGTCACAGATCCACACTTTACACTTTACAAATTTAATGAAATAAAATCAATGAAAGAAATTGTTGAATAGAAAACTCACTACATCTCATTGCAAAACTCACTTTTATTCTCTTTCTCATAACGTCAAAATCGAAGAAAACAAGTTCACCTTTTTTTTTCTTGCGGGCGGAACGAATGCATACAAAAAATTGGGAACGAAATAAAAATGTCTAAATATAATATAGATAAAAATCTATCCGAAAAATTGAATTAAATATAAATTGAAAATTAAATTAAAAAAAAAAATTAAATTTCATTGAATGAAATTGAACAGATTGGATTTAGGTTGAATTGGAGCTCGCTTCTACTTGGATTTAAGTTGGGTTGGTTCAAATTAGCTTCAGGTTGGAATTGGGTTGGGTTGGAGTTGGTTTCAAGCCATACTCAGATTGGATTAGAATTGAGATTGGATCGAATTTGAGTTGTGTTGGATTTAACTTAAAGTTGAATTAATAACTTAACACCTGGAAATGGGTTGGTAGAATTATTCTGGACACCTTTAAAACAATTCTAAGCTTCAAGACAAATGATGGAATTCCATTGGGGAAACTTTAGGCTTCGTTTATAACGATTTAGCATCATACAGAAAAATAATTAGAGTTAGGCTGCATCCCAAAGGTTCAGATTGGTTTCGTGTTAGGATTGAAGTTAAGTTTGGATTGGATTTCAGTTGAGTTGGAGTTATATGTAACTTAGACTCAGATTAGATTTGAGTTAGGATTGGATTTGGGTTGAGTTGTAGCTGATTTTAAGTTAGCTTCAAGTTGGATTTGGGTTGGGTTAGAGTTGGGTTCAAGCCATACTCAGGTTGGATTTGTATTAGAATTGATATTGAGTTTAGATCGGATTTGGGCTACGTTGGATTTAACTTCAAGTTGAATTAATAACTTAACACCTGGAATTGGGTTGGTAGAATTATTCTGGACACATTTAAAACAATTCTAAGCTTCAAGACAAATGATGGAATTCCATTGAGGAAACTTTAGACTTCATTTATAACGATTTGGCATCATATAGAAAAATAATTAGTTAGGCTGCATCCCAAAGGTTCAAATTAGTTTTGTGTTAGGATTGAAGTTAAGCTTGGATTGGATTTCAGTTGAGTTGGAGTTAAATGCAACTTAGACTCAGGTTGTATTTGAGTTAGGATTGGATTTGGGTTGAGTTGGAGTTGGTTTCAAGTTAGCTTTAAGTTGGATTTGGGTTGGGTTGGAGTTAGGTTCAAGCCATACTCAGGTTGGGTTTGTATTAGAATTGAGATTGAGTTTGGATCGGATTTGGGCTACGTTCGATTTCACTTCAAGTTGAATTAACACTTAACACCTGGAATTTGGTAGGTAGAATTATTCTGAACACCTTTAACACAATTCTAAGCTTCAATGATGGAATTCCATTGGAATTCCAAATTCTAGACTTAATTTATAACGATTTGGCATCATACAGAAAAAATAATTAGAGTTAAGGTTCAGATTGGTTTCGTGTTAAGATTGAAGTTAAGTTTAAATTGGATTTCAGTTGAGGTGGAGTTAGATGTAACTTAAACTCAGATTGGATTTGAGTTAGGATTAGATTTGGGTTGAGTTGGAGTTGGTTTCAACTTAACTTCAAATTGGATTTGGGTTTTAGTTGGGGTCAAAGCAGGCTCAGATTGGATTTGTATTAGGATATAGATTGAGTTTGAATTGTGTTGGATTCACATTGAAGTTAAATTAATAGCTAAACATCTTGAATTATATTGGTGAAATTTCAACAGGCAAAACGTGTTCAGAGTTCCAAGTGTAATGAACAATATTTATGGCGGCCGAATTTATTTCTTATATCAAGTTAATTAAGGAATTTTCTCAGCCGATTTCGAAGACGTCGGCTGAGAAAGAGTCTTCGAAGAGTTTCCGAAATTTTCTTGTTCTAAATGTAGTGTTAGTTTTAATACTAGTATTAGTTCTAGTTTGAGTTATTACATTAGAACTAAAAAGTTTCGTTAATTTACAAAGACTTGACATCATACAGAAGATTCAGATTGGGTTCATATTAAGATTGAAGGTAAGTATGGATTAGATTTGGAACGAGTTGGATTTGTTTTATGATGGGATTTAGATTGATTTGGAATTGGCTTCAACTTGGGTTTAGGTGATGTTAGTTCAAATTAGCTTCAATTGAATTTATATTGGAGTTGGCTTCAACTTGGATTTGGGTTGGGTTGATTTAAGTTAGCTTCAAGTTGGAGAGAGCAAAGCATTTTCTCCTTCTCTGGACAAAAAAAAATTGGAGAGGTTAGATGATATTTTGGATGGAGAGTGATTGATGTGGAAAATCTAAGTTATCATCTATATACAACATTTTGCTTGGTTGATAATAGCCGGGAAGCACTATAATATGAGTAAACCAAAGTGGAAAAGAAATTCCTCTTCTCGAAGGAATTTCTAAGAAGAGCCTCATATGAACAACGTTTTGATCCTCCATGGCTACTGCATGCAAAGGCTACTAAAAAAACCTGCGATAAAGCATATGAGAAGAAGAGAAGCGATAGAGTATATAAAGCTAAACTCTACTGGCGGAATGTCATAGAAAGATGACGAAAGAGAACTGCAGAACTGGAAATGAGATGGCGCGAGAAGATGCAAAGCAAGAATATGCAACAGCAATGAAGAATCTGAGAGACGTGATAAAAAAAGCAAAGAGAGATGCTTGGAAGTCTCTATGCGTGGACCTGGATTGGGGGGGGGGGGGGGGGGGCGTTTACGAAATAGCAATTAAGAGGACAGGAAATAATAGAAGAACAGAAGTCGAACCTAATCAAAGAGCCCAGCTCATAAAGGAGCTGTTTCTGGAGAATCTGGAGGTCACATGGGAAGCCGAAGAACACCACAACAGAGTCAAGAAATTTTGTCGACGATCCACAGCTTTTCCATTCTTAAGACTTTAAGAATGGAAAATAATAAGGACAATAGGGTAATAGATAAGGAAATAGATAAGGACGTGGTTATGATAGCATCGGCAAAGCTGGCCTGTATGTATAGTTACCTACTCAAACAAGGCATTTTTCCCATACAGTGGAGGAAAGCGAGTTTGGTTCTGATTAAGAAGCCAGGCAGCTCAGACCGGAAGAAATACAGACCAATATGTCTCCTGAGTGTTTTTGGTAAAGTCATTGAGTCATAAAGGCCAGAATAAATGAGGAACTAAGCGAGGCCTATCGTTAGACCAGTATGGATTAAAGTGTCATTAAACTCATTAAAGAGGTCCAACGGTGTAACAAATTTAGAAGGGGAAAGAAAAAGAAATGTTTCTTAATAACGGTGGACGTTCGAAATGCCTTTGGTACAGCATAGAAATCGTCGAGGCTGTCAAGAACAAAAATTTCTCCGCATACCTGGTAGAATAATAAAAGCTAAGTGACCGATACATCGACTACGAGGGTACTATTTATAAGATGACAAGGAGAGGTCTATCATTGGGCCATTTTTTGAGATATTGGGTTAATCATATGAATGTTTCCAATTGGAGTTATCACAAAATTAGATATGAGATATACTCTCGACCTACTGCTAGGACGTTGATCACCCCAAATGTTATGAAAGTTGGGTTGCATTTAACTAAACCTGGAATTGTACCAATAAAATTTCAATAAGTAAAAAGTGTCAGAATTATTGTGGACACTTTTAAGCCAATTCCAAGCTTTAAGACGAAAGTGAAAATTACATTGGTAAGAGTCTGGACTTAATTTAAAACAATTCCACTCAACACATTTTAGATAGCAATGTATGATAACTAATGGTTAGAATAATATATTCTTTTGATTTAATAACTTCAAAATGGCATTAATTATAAATCGGATGGCTCATAATTCAACGAGGCGTATTAATTTCGAAGCGAGAGCAGCCAACGTAAACATATACTTTCAATTAACATCGGTACATACATAAATAATCGATGGTCGAAATGGGAAAATCTATTTTCGGTGATATAGAATTTGGGTAGAGACCAAATTCAACGTCTACCGTTACCCATTACACGCACAATGCCCGCGAAATTAATAATGGGCTCGGTCGTAAATACTTTCCGAATTTAGACCGAACTCGATTTGATTTACCATTAAAACAAATTCCGATCCGCCGCCGAACCGTCCCATTGTTATTACTATTATCCCATGCGCGGGCGCTAATTAAACCGGCCTCGGTGCGTTATTGCCGACGGTTCGCAAATATAATTCCCACCCAAAATTATTCGATTTCGGCGCATTGGTTTTATCGCGTTTAAATTTGCCCTAAAAATTTAATCCGAAATCCGCTATTCGGATTATTAGATTATCTTCGAAACCGAAGCCGCAACGAAAATAATTGCTAATAATGCACGCGAACATTGAATTAATCGGCTAAATTCGAATTATTAGATTTAATTATTACCATCGCAAAAACAAACAAAAAAATATACTTCTTTCGCCGCCTTTTAATTCTTTTTTGAATTAACAATCACGCGGATGAATTCGCGATTACGTCCCTTTCGTAACGAATATAAACGGATAGAGAGCACGAAACGAGAAAAAAAAAAGAAAAAGGGGGAAATGAAAAATAGATCAAATAGACAAACTGAAACGGAAAGAATCGGTAAAACAATTTGGTGCTGCACATCCTGAATACAAATCGAAATTTCCTTTCCAACTCGCAAAAAGAATTCGTCTCACAGAGAAATATCTCGACAATTTCAACGGAGTCCATATGGTCAAAGATAATAAATTACGTTATTAAGCCGATTAAATTTTAGGTTAAAAAATATACCCCACATATGAACCAAACAAAGAAACCAAAGACCTTAACAACTCCCACCTTTCAAACACCACCTTTCCAAACGCTCAAATTAACGAAAATTTCGATCCGCTTGAACGAGCATACGTAGCGCCACCATCAGGTTTACTTATATAAATAACCAAACCCAACAAATTTACAAATCAGTTTACACAAACGTATTCAACTCAACACAAATACTCAAACCATTAAAATGTTGAAAATCTTTTTATTGGCTCTTATCATCTGCAACGTTCATTCTTGGGGGGCAAGATCATGGACTGGACGAGATTGGCAAAGTAATAGTGGAGGAAATTGGGGTGGAGTAGGCTGGGGAAAAAATAATGATGGTTGGGGAGGAAATAATGGTGGTTGGGGAGGAAATAATGGTGGTTGGGGAGGAAACAATGGTGGTTGGAAAGGAAACGACGGTGGATGGGATGATGGTAAAGATCAATGGGCGCCAGCAAAATACGAATTTAATTACGGAGTAGCCGACTCAAAAACCGGCGATAAAAAGGAACAATCCGAAGAACGTGTTAAAGACAGAGTAGTCGGACAATATTCATTGGTCGAACCTGATGGTACTAGGAGAATTGTTAAATACGAAGCTGACGATAAAAATGGATTTAATGCAAAGGTAATCCGCGAGGGCGAAGCTTGGCATCCGGCTGGAAGACGCGATTGGAAAGGAGACGGGGATGATTGGGGTCGAGGTGGAAAATGGTAAGGGTCAAATCTGATGGGATTACCAGTAAATTGATAGATAGGATTACGATTACTTCATGTTGCCATTTTCATCTTTATTATTTCCTTATCCTTTCTCACTGTAATTATTGTTCATACTCCTCGTGTTATTGTACTTAGCGTACTTAATTTTGAGTGTTTATGTAATATTTAAATAGATATTTATGAGTATAATTTTTCTCTTTATTTTTTACTAATACAAAATCATTAATTAAAGTTACTAACCACATTGAAAACAAAAGGATGTTAATTAAAAACAAAATTTGCCTAATTAAAATTGGCCTAACTTATACTTGTACAAAAAAAAACTCTAGAAGAACAACAAGTAAGCATTTGAAAGAGGTTTTAAAAGAATAAGTCTGATAATATAAAACCAGGCTCCATTACATATCAGTATAAATAAGTTTTGAAATCCAAGCAAAATAGGGAAGATTATATTGGTTAACATTTAATGTGTCAAAAAAAAATTGAGTTGAATGAAAAATGACTTTAAATGTTAAAATAATTTGGGCGATCATAATGATCGGACTCTTCAATGCAAGGAAATGTTTGGAAACACTTAAATATATCAAAAAATATATCAATTAGGTTGGGTTGGAGGATATGGGCCAAAAGAATTGAAAATGGGTATTAGGTGTGGTGAAGGAGACTGGGATATACAAAGAGGAAAGAGGTTAAGGTAGATGGAATAAGGGTGGAAGCCGAGAAAAGATTTGAAAGCTGAGCCAAGCAAGATAGAAACAAGATCACAGCGTCCCATATCTCGTGAAAGTCTTAGAGGTAGATTAAATAGAAGAGGTTGACGAATAAGAGGAGAAGAAAGGGTATTAAAGAGAATGGGATGCTTACTATCAAAGATTAAGAAAAGAAGGGTGAAGAGGGGTGAAATGTGAAGAATTTAGATGACATGGACAAAGAGAGGCAGGACAGAAGGATACAGATACAGAAAGGAAGGTACAACGAAAGATATGGGGAGATTGGAAGGCAGGCATTGGGAGAGAAGAGTTGGGTTGGGAAGCCAAGAAATGGCTGAGGACGGAGATTGGGGCACAGTGGGCCTCAAACTAACTCAATTCAATCTAATTCAATCTAACCCCTGCCTCAGACTCAATAATGTATGACAAAAAGTGTAATAAAAACGTTTGGTACTTTTATGGTTAGACTGCAAACAATGCTTGAAATTTTTGATGAGTTAATACAAAGTAAATTATCATTTATTTAGGCATTTTGACATTAACCGATTTAATTAATTCATCAGCTCAGAAAGAACTTGAAACTTGGGTCAATCAACATAGAAACAAGATCACAGCGTCCCATGTCTCGTAAAAGTCTTGGAGGCAGATTAAGTAGAGGAGGTTGATGAATAAGAGGAGAAGAAAGGATATTAAAGAGAATGGGACGCTTACTATCAAAGATTAAGAAAAGAAAGGTGAAGAGGGGTGAAATGTGGAGAAAGTTAGATGACACGGATAGGGACATAGAGAGGCAGGACAGAAGGATGCAGATACGGAAAGGAAGATACAATTAAAGATATGGGGAGATTGGAAAGCAGGTATTGGGAGAAGAGAGTTGGGTTAGAAAACCAAGAAATGGCTGAGGACGGAGATTGGGGCACAGTGGGCCTCAAACCAACTCAATTCAATCCAATTCAATCTAACTCAATCTAACCCCTGCCTCAGACTCAATAATGTATTACAAAAAGTGTAATAAAAACGTTTGGTACTTTTATGGTTAGACTGCAAGACAATGCTTGAAATTTTTGATGAGTTAATACAAAGTAAATTATCATTTATTTAGGCATTTTGACATTAACCGATTTAATTAATTCATCAGCTCAGAAAAGACTTGAAACTTGGGTCAATCAACATAGAAACAAGATCACAGCGTCCCATGTCTCGTAAAAGTCTTAGAGGCAGATTAAGTAGAGAAGGTTGATGAATAAGAGGAGAAGAAAGGATATTAAAGAGATTGGCTCGCTTACTATCAAAGATTAAGAAAAGAAGGGTGAAGAGAGGTGAAATGTGGAAAAAGTTAGATGACACGGATAGGGACATAAAGAGGCAGGACAGAAGGATGCAGATACAGAAAGGAAGATACAATTAAAGATATGGGGAGAGTCGAAGGCAGGTATTAGGAAAGGAGAATTGTGTTAGGAAACCAAGAAATGGCTGAGGACGGAGATTGGGGCTCAGTGGGCTCAAACCAACTCAATCCAATCCAATCTAACCCAACCTAATCCTTGTCTCAGACTCAATCATGTATTACAAAAAGTGTAATAAAATGTTTGGTACTTTTACGGTAAGACTGCAAGACAATGCTTAAAATTTTTGATGAGTTAATACAAAGTAAATTATCATTTATTTAGGCATTTTGACATTAACCGATTTAATTAATTCATCAGCTGAGAAAAGATTTGAAAGCTGGGTCAAGCAAAATAGAAACAAGATCACAGCGTCCCATGTCTCGTGAAAGTCTTGAAGGCAGATTAAGGAGAGGAGGTTGATGAATAATAGGAGAAGAAAGGATATTAAAGAGAATGTGACGCTTACTATCAAAGATTAAAAAAAGAAGGGTGAAGAGGGGTGAAATGTGGAGAAAGTTAGATGACATGGACAGGGACATAGAGAGGCAGGACAAAAGGATGCAGATACTAGAAAGGAAGATACAATGAAAGATATGGGGAGATTGGAAAGCAGGTATTGGGAGAAGGGAGTTGGGTTAGAAACCCAAGAAATGGCTGAGGACGGAGATTGGGGCACAGTGGGCCTCAAACCAACTCAATTCAATCCAATTCAATCTAACTCAATCTAACCCCTGCCTCAGACTCAATAATGTATGACAAAAAGTGTAATAAAAACGTTTGGTACTTTTATGGTTAGACTGCAAACAATGCTTGAAATTTTTGATGAGTTAATACAAAGTAAATTATCATTTATTTAGGCATTTTGACATTAACCGATTTAATTAATTCATCAGCTCAGAAAGAACTTGAAACTTGGGTCAATCAACATAGAAACAAGATCACAGCGTCCCATGTCTCGTAAAAGTCTTGGAGGCAGATTAAGTAGAGGAGGTTGATGAATAAGAGGAGAAGAAAGGATATTAAAGAGAATGGGACGCTTACTATCAAAGATTAAGAAAAGAAAGGTGAAGAGGGGTGAAATGTGGAGAAAGTTAGATGACACGGATAGGGACATAGAGAGGCAGGACAGAAGGATGCAGATACGGAAAGGAAGATACAATTAAAGATATGGGGAGATTGGAAAGCAGGTATTGGGAGAAGAGAGTTGGGTTAGAAAACCAAGAAATGGCTGAGGACGGAGATTGGGGCACAGTGGGCCTCAAACCAACTCAATTCAATTCAATGCAATCTAACCCAACCTAACCCCTGCCTCAGACTCAATCATGTATTACAAAAAGTGTAATAAAAACGTTTGATACTTTTATGGTTAGACTGCAAAATAATGCTTGAAATTGTTGAAGAGTTAATTTAAAGTAAATTATCAAACCAACTCAATTCAATTCAATGCAATCTAACCCAACCTAACCCCTGCCTCAGACTCAATCATGTATTACAAAAAGTGTAATAAAAACGTTTGATACTTTTATGGTTAGACTGCAAAATAATGCTTGAAATTGTTGAAGAGTTGAAGTGTAATAAAAACGTTTGATACTTTTATGGTTAGACTGCAAAATATGCTTGAAATTGTTGAAGAGTTAATTTAAAGTAAATTATCATTTATTTAGGCATTTTGATATTAACCGATTTAATTAATTCATCAGCTGAGAAAAGATTTGAAAGCTGGGACAAGCAAGATAGAAACAAGATCACAGCGTCCCATATCTCGTGAAAGTCTTGGAGGCAGATTAAGTAGAGGAGGTTGATGAATAATAGGAGAAGAAAGGATATTAAAGAGAATGTGACGCTTACTATCAAAGATTAAAAAAAGAAGGGTGAAGAGGGGTGAAATGTGGAGAAAGTTAGATGACATGGACAGGGACATAGAGAGGCAGGTCAAAAGGATGCAGATACTAGAAAGGTTAATACAAAGTAAATTATCATTTATTTAGGCATTTTGACATTAACCGATTTAATTAATTCATCAGCTCAGAAAGGACTTGAAACTTGGGTCAATCAACATAGAAACAAGATCAAAGCGTCCCATGTCTCGTAAAAGTCTTAGAGGCAGATTAAGTAGAGGAGGTTGATGAATAAGAGGAGAAGAAAGGATATTAAAGAGATTGGGGCGCTTACTATCAAAGATTAAGAAAAGAAGGATGAAGAGGGGTGAAATGTGGAGAAAGTTAGATGACATGGACAGGGACATAGAGAGGCAGGACAGAAGGATGCAGATACAGAAAGGAAGATACAATTAAAGATATGTGGAGAGTCGAAGGCAGGTATTAGGAAAGGAGAGTTGTGTTAGGAAACCAAGAAATGGCTGAGGACGGAGATTGGGGCTCAGTGGGCCTCAATCCAACTCAATCCAATCCAATATAACCCAACCTAACCCCTGTCTCAGACTCAATCATGTATTACAAAAGGTGTAATAAAAAGTTTGGAAATTTTATGGTTAGACTGCAAGACAATGATTGAAATTGTTGATGAGTTAATACAAAGTAAATTATCAGTTATCTAGGCATTTTGTCATTAACCGATTTAATTAATTTATGTTTTAATTGAGGTATTCATTATACTTTAAACGTATTATGCATTAATTACTCAAGCAATTAATTAAATATAATTGCGGAAAATTTATCAAAACGGTTGGTTAAATAAGGAAAACCATAAATAATGCAAATTAATGTCTATTTATATAACAACAATCTAGGATAAAATTAAGAATGTACAAGAATTATGGCAACGAAATTGGAATATTTTACCACTTTTTCCCCCAACCACCATTTCCACCCCATCCGCCATTTCCTCCCCATCCTCCTTTTCCACCCCATCCTCCGTTCCAGCCTCCATTCCAATCTCCTTTACCATCATTACCTCCCCAGCTTTTAGCTTGTGGATGCCAAGCAGTTCCCTCCTGGATAACCTTAGCATTAAATCCTCCTTTATCAGCTTCGTATTTGACGATTCTTCTAGTTCCATCGGCTTCTTTCAACGAGTATTGTCCCTTAACAACATCACCTTGACGCTCTTCGGTTTGTTCTTTTTTATCGCCCGTGTGACCATCGGCTACTCCATAACCGAACGAGTATTGAGCTGGAGCCCATTGATCTTTCCCATCGTCACCACCCCAATTACCTCCTTTTCCCCAACCACCCCATCCACCATTACCATTCCATTTCCCACCATCCCCATTCCATTTTCCATCATCACCATTCCATTTTCCATCATCACCATTCCATTTTCCATCATCCCCATCATTGTAATTATCACCTTTATAACTACCATCATCTTCACCATCCCATTTATTTCCATTCCAACCATCGTTCCAACCTCCCCCACCCCAACCGCGGCCGCTATTACTCTGCCAATCCCTACCGGTCCATGATTTAGCATCCCACGAATGGACACAACAAATAATGCAAGCCAAAAAGATTATTTTCAACATATTGTTGTTGTTGGTTTGCTGTTTTGTTTGATTATGATGAATGCTTGGAGTTGGAAGGAGTTTATATAGGAAAGATTATAAAAAATTGGCAAGGTTGTAAAGTGAGCGAACACAATTAATCGTGGAGAGCTTTTGTGTGCTGTTAACTTAAGCGTAAATTATTGTTGACAATAAAGTTTTTGCTTAATTATGTTAATATAAACATAATACGAGACGCATATGTAAATTGGTAAATCTACCATGTGAATTCAGGGCGGGATATCACACCGCTACCGGGTTGTGTTATGGGGTAATTACATGGGCAAACATGTGCTCGATACGTTGCTGGCTAACTGACCGGGCGAGATGGCAGCACTTCGAGTAAGTACCCTTGACCTATGACCCTCCCCCCGAACGACCCAGGGGGTCGGTGTCGGTAGTTACCGCAGAAACGCGGCCTACAAATTGGCTAAATTAGCATCTTGTTGAGTTCGAAACGGAACGTAACTCCTAAAAGCAATTTTGCACTAAATGTTCTATAGCAAACCGAGTTAATAATAAATTATCTAACCTACAAATTAACGAAATTAGCATTAGCCTTGGTTTACAAAAGCTGCTGCCGTTTCCTCGTTACCCAACTTGTTCTATTTTAAGACCTCGATTAATAAACAACAAATATTTTGCGTAATAACCGTTGGAATTCGAATTACTCGAATTTTAGATACCTAATAAATGTAGCATGTAGGTGAGACATTTCTAATAACTAGGGTGCGGTCACAAAGTTATTTTTTCGCCGAGAACATCTTAATTAATTCATAATTAATTAATTTATTACAAAAACAATCTCTCATTATTAATTAGATTAAATAATTACTTTAATAACTTTTAAGGTTACACGCATAAAATTTTTTTTTCGCTAAACATATGCAAATCCGGCAGCTTTGTAGTGGACAACCTCCAAACTGTTACGAAAGCGATCAGAATTTTCAAATCGCAGCCGGTTACAACGAATAGAACGTGCACACACGGTCAACACAACACATTCTCGCATGGGGCGAGAATTTTTTTCAAATTCCGCACAAACGCAAAAGTTAGATGCAGTGAACGTGAAATTTTCATTATCTCAACCGGTATATAATCCCCAGTGTTAAACATCGAGAGTCAGTTCACATCCAGAACCAAAACAGTTACGAACTAGAGTATTACAAAAATGTTGAAAATATTCCTATTAGCGTTTATTTTGTGTTCGGTCCATTGTTGGGACGCAAGATCATGGACTGGAAGAGATTGGCAAAGTAATAGTGGAAGAGGATGGGGAGGAGTTGGTGGATGGAACGATGGCGGATGGAATAAAGGATGGAACGGTGGATGGAATGGAGGATGGAACGGTGGATGGGGTGGAAAAGGTTGGGATGGAGATGATGGAAAATGGGACGGAAAAGACGAATGGGCTCCAGCTAAATACTCCTTTGGCTATGGAGTTTCCGATGGGCATACAGGCGATAATAAAGAACAAACTGAAGAACGAGTTGGAGACGCAGTAAAGGGGCAATACTCGTTAAAAGAGGCCGATGGAACTAGGAGAGTCGTCAAATACGAAGCTGACAAAGGCGGATTCAACGCAAAAGTAATCCAAGAAGGAACAGCGTGGCACCCAAGCGGTTGGAATGGAGGTGGTTGGAAAGGAGACGGTTGGAATGGAGGCGGATGGAAAGGAGACGGTGGAAAATGGTAAATTAAAAGACAACGATAACTCTGTGCCATGATTTGCTCAATTATTACTTAAACTATAACGTTTTTTGTTAATGTTATTTTTCCTTTATATATTCATGTATATAATATTTAAATAGATGAAGTTGAAAAGCAAGTTTTAAAGTTTCATTCAAATACACTCACTTTCACATGAAATGTATCATCCTATTACTACATTTTTAAAACATTGGTAGAATAATGCTTTATTATCAACTAAGAAACAATTAATTCTTCTACCCATACTCTTTATTGAGTGGTCGATGTCTAGGGTTATCTCGTTCCAGGCAAGTTCTAGATAGTGCAAATTTTGGCATCATATCTAAGACATGTTCAACGTTTTTGTAACATCTAAAGATGAATCTGATCCCATGTGTTATGGCTGTGTGTCATCTTTGAACGAGCTTTAAATCTATCACAAACAAAACCTTGATTCATCACTGATGACGATGTCATGAACCCACTCTTGCTATTCTTGGTACCATGCAAGTTTGGTAGCTTTATGGGGAGGTATTAATGAAAGCCGAAGCTAAGGACGATATGAATGAAGAAATTCTTTCATACCGAAGAAATAAGTGTCAGTTCATAACTCTCGTTCAATCGATAGCAAAACAAAACCATTGAGATTTTGACGATGTCGCATAGTTGCATTACAAAGCATTGCATTTACGGTTTGACAATCAAATAAACCGACATTGTGTCTGTACATTAAACATAACAGTTAAACACAAATTTTCACCGTTTCTTACTTGATACTAAAGCATTATTTTAGCGAAGATTTAAAATTGTATTTTTAATTTTCCCCAATATAATATTTGAAATAAGTTGTAAAGTATTTTGTTTTTATCTAGTGGATATAAATTTATAATATTCGAGTGCTTTGTGATTTTATCGAAAAGTAATTAAAAGCAAAATGCCGTTGAACAAAAATAAATATTTTATTTTAACGGTAGGGCCAGCGCGTATTACGAACAAATTTGTCGGTAAACCCTGTATCGTATTCGAGTTTTTATATAAATATAAAATAATCTAAAACTCATTCGATCCAAACACTGGTAGTAATACAAGTTTGAAAATGTGTCGGCGGTTTATCCGGCGAATTGCACACAACGCGGTACACACGTTCGTAAAATTTGATAATATTTCGATGTGGAAATATTGAAAATGCGGCTTCGCAAATTTATACATAAACAAATATTATAAATAAATACTCGAAAAGTTATAAAGCTCGAAATTAATGCCTATTAAATCTTTTCAATTTGATTATTTCATTTTTACTCACCCCTATGATCGCGTTGAGATCCGTCATCGTAACCTGTTTCGCCCTTTCGACCGCTCCGGCTACTTGCTGTTGGTGTTCTTGCGATAAAAATGGTAAAATCTGGGCTATTATTGCGTTCAGTCTCTTTGCAATTTCAGTCTGGAAGTAAAAAAGAAAAATTAATTCACTAATAATTAAGCGTATAAGTTTTTTTAAAATTAAAAATCGATCCAATCAGCATTAAAGCTATCCGGATGACCTCCCCCATTAGGCGTCCGGACGCAGTTAGTCTAATTGGCAGCGAAGGACGTCGGAGTGGCTTCTGGGGGATGGTTCTCACCCCTCACCCTGGTGTACGGCACTGGGGAACGTTGGAAAACCGCCCCGATGTATAATACATTCCTATCGCAGATCCGGGAGTTTGTATTTGGACCGTCAGATTAACTCCGCCGCAGCCCGACGGAACTTTATCTAATTACGACCATATATCTCTCTCGCATAGGTGCGGTTTTGTCTTGTAGCCAACGTCACTGACGTCCCTTGCGGTTAAAACTGACAACTACACGATTTGCTATGCTTTATATTTTTATATTCATATTGCATATTTTTATGAGTTTTAATTAAAACAAATTTTGGTGGAGGAGCCGGAAAATATTCCATTTTCAAGTAGTCCATTTTGAAAGATTGTAGCGCCTCGCCCGCAAGTGACCTCAGGGGAGTAAAAAGAAAATTGTCCTATAGGAAACATTATACAGGGGTGACTCTGCATTTCAGAGTATGTACTAAGGTATACAAGGAACCATTTCGCCTCAAATCGCTGAGGTTGCTTTCGGACGAGGCGCTAGATTTAAAACGTTTACATAAAATCGTTTTATATTGGAAGATTGTAGCGCCTCGCCCGCATGCGACCTCGGTGGAGTGGGAATAAAATCGTCTTATAGGAGACTATATATTTACTGAGATATACAAGGAACGATTTCGTCTCAAATCGCCGAAGTCGCTTGCGGGCGAGGCGCTGGATTTGAAATGTTTAAATAGAATCGTTCATTTTTGAAGAATATAGCGCCTCGCCCGCAAGCGACCTCGGCGGAGTGGGAAGAAAACCGTCTTATAGAAGACTATATATTTACTTAGATATACAAGGAACGATTTCGCCTCAACCGCCGAGGTCACTTGCGAGCGAGGCGCTGGATTTGAAATGTTTACATAGGATCGTCTATTTTAGAAAATTGTAGCGCCCCGCCCGCAAGCGACCTCGGCGGAGTGGGAATAAAATCGTCTTATGGGAGACTATATATTTACTGAGATATACAAGGAACGATTTCGCCTCAAATCGCCGAGGTCGCTTGCGGGCGAGGCGCTGGATTTGAAATGTTTAAATAGAATCGTTCATTTTTGAAGAATATAGCGCCTCGCCCGCAAGCGACCTCGGCGGAGTGGGAAGAAAACCGTCTTATAGAAGACTATATATTTACTTAGATATACAAGGAACGATTTCGCCTCAACCGCCGAGGTCACTTGCGAGCGAGGCGCTGGATTTGAAATGTTTACATAGGATCGTCTATTTTAGAAAATTGTAGCGCCCCGCCCGCAAGCGACCTCGGCGGAGTGGGAATAAAATCGTCTTATGGGAGACTATATATTTACTGAGATATACAAGGAACGATTTCGCCTCAAATCGCCGAGGTCGCTTGCGGGCGAGGCGCTGGATTTGAAATGTTTAAATAGAATCGTTCATTTTTGAAGAATATAGCGCCTCGCCCGCAAGCGACCTCGGCGGAGTGGGAAGAAAACCGTCTTATAGAAGACTATATATTTACTTAGATATACAAGGAACGATTTCGCCTCAACCGCCGAGGTCACTTGCGAGCGAGGCGCTGGATTTGAAATGTTTACATAGGATCGTCTATTTTAGAAAATTGTAGCGCCTCGCCCGCAAGCGACCTCGGCGGAGTGGGAATAAAATCGTCTTATGGGAGACTATATATTTAATGAGATATACAAGGAACGATTTCGTCTCAAATCGGCGAGGTCGCTTGCGGGCGAGGCGCTGGATTTGAAATGTTTTCATAGGATCGTCTATTTTAGAAAATTGTAGCACCTCGCCAGCAAACGACCTCGGCGGAGTGGGAATAAAAACGTCTTATGGGAGACTATATATTTACTGAGATATACAAGGAACGATTTCGTCTCAAATCGCCGAGGTCGCCTGTGGGCGAGGCGTTTTGTTTGAAATGTTTATATAAAATCGTCTATTTTGGAAGAGTGTAGCGCCTCGCCCGCAAGCGACCTCGGCGAAGTGCAGAGAAAAATATTAGATACGTATTTTAATTAATACTTCTTCTGTCCGAAAATAGTTGCAACATTTCAGTTTACATTTTGTCCGGAATATCGGGCAAAATTGCTTTTTGCAATAAAATAAATACATTGTCTTAAGTTTCTCTATTTATACCCCAAAAGGACTTTCTCACTGCATCGATCGGTTTTCATCGATAGTTTTTTGGGGTAATTGATGTTGAACTGATTGAATTGAATTGAAAAAACATAAATCCAGTACATTTAAGTCAGGACTGTTTGGTGGTTGACATTTCAGTTGAATATTCCAACCATCTGCACTGGATGCCTGGGTTAATGTAGGATCGTTACTGTATAAATGCGGTTTTGCATTGTTTTGTTGTATATATATATATTGTATTTTTCCTAGAACCAACAGGCCATTTATTGCGTATTGCTGGAACTAAATTATGCAGAATCATTTTTCTTATTTGTTCTTTATTGACTGTTTCTATAGTTTTGGTTACTAAACGCTTTTAGCTCGATTCTTGCTGTTTCTTTTAGCTGATGAAGAAGAAACAAATGGCCAAATTCCTAATTTTCCATCAAAATATGCTTACTTATGAAAATCCCAACGTGGCCGAGCCACTGCTGCCATAAACATTACCTTTGTAATGAATCCTTTACTTTTACAGGGTCTATAAGGGTGTTCTTCTTCGGAAGATATGTAAAAACTCTTTTTAGTTCTAGTTAAGTAGAACCATTTTTCGTCAATATGTACATAATCTAGCAAGTCCTCAAAATACCCCGATGGCAATAAAAAATTCAAACAAAATTCGATTCGGCGGCGTTTATTTTCTTCAGTTAGCAATGGTTTAACAAAACTAGTGATTCTTTTTATTTCCTTTCTTTTCTTTAATCTGGCATGCAATGTACTTTTTGGAATTCTACACGCATAACCTAACCACCTTAAGGTCGTTCTTTTACATAAAGGAAAGGAGGAAATGTTTGAAATTTGATGGCGATAATCTTTCACTTTTCGACCGCATTTATTTTTCTTAGAATCTACATTAATTGTTGAGTCATTGTTTTGGCATTTTTTAACTTGTTTCCACAATTTGGAAATGGTTGAACGGCTATAACAAAACTTACGTGCAGCAGCATTTATCGCACTTCTTTTAAGTTTTTCGTCCGTCACATTTTGCAATAAATAATGTAAAATTTGCTTACGTTGATCGTTACTAAATTCTCCACCCTTTTTGCCATCTTTTTGACTAATTTCCGTAATATTTCTCACCACTTTATACATCACTTTACCTTTAAATATTTACAATAGTTATTGCATTGAAATGTAGCAACTATTTTCGGGCAGAGGTAGTATGAAAACATTATAAATTTCATTGATTTCCAAGAATTTTATGGTAACACTTTAAAAATGTTGTAGGACAAAAATTGTAGCCTAATAATATTGCTTGCTCACACTTTTACTCCCAAATGTATCATATCGAGAAAAAAATATAATAATTTGATATTTGTGTTATACCCTATTGATTTTTTGCTTTCGATTTTGGTAGAAGGGGCGTTTTCGCTGACTGATGTTTGTTACCCGTGATCCCGAAGCAAACAACATGTTTCCTCGGTGTTTGTTTTTCCGGTTCGTCGGATGGAGTTTCGTAACCCCTCAAAACGAGGAGACTGCAAAGACCGCATTTTGTGCAAACTCCGAGCTTAATTGGGTTAGGAAAAAAACTAGTCCAAATTGGTAAAGGGTGCGCAAATATAGTCATATTTAACCGGATTACAATCCTTACCTTTACCGTGTTATCGTCGAATTGAATGCGTTTACGTCGAAATAAATACTATGAATAGATCGTAAATGGGAACGGTATTTTTTTATTTTTAAGGCGGTTGTAAAATCGCGTCCATAACAATTTCCTGGTACCGTAAAGTCCCCGGTATCTGTTTTCTAATAAAAAGAGAATATATCGTCGCCTATTCCAGGTTCGAGATAAAGCCGAAAAGGAAAAACGCGTTCGATTTTTCGTGTTATTAGTGTAATAAAAAAGATAAGGCTTTTCTTGTTCCGATTTATAATTATATTTACACTTAGATATTCAGACACCTACATCTCGTTTCCTAACATGATGGTATCACGTTCTCGTGGACCGTGTTTAACCCATTAATGTACGATCTATTACAAGGGGCCCATA
Source organism: Onthophagus sagittarius (assembly GCA_036711965.1). NCBI lineage: Eukaryota > Metazoa > Arthropoda > Insecta > Coleoptera > Scarabaeidae > Onthophagus > Onthophagus sagittarius. Next base: position 13,304,608 of record JASERS010000010.1, on the reverse strand, counting down.
TAATCACGAACCAATTTGTATGTTAATTCGTTGGCGCGCGCGATCAGATGGTGCCGTAGCGGACGGTTCGATCCTGTTCGACAAGCCACGACTAGTCAAGAGGAATATACGTAGAGCGAGAGGGAGAGGGAGAGAAGTATGGAATACGTGTGCGTCCATGTCCAACGTCTAAAAGCGAAGATCCATGCGGACGATACGAGGCGGATGGTTAATTTATGGATGCGACGCTCCGTGCTTCCTACATTGCGTTATAATGAGACCGCCTCGTTAAATGGGCCGTTAAATTTCGACGGAGGCGCCTCCAAAATTAGTTGAAACAGCTGTTGATGCGTTTAATGCAGACTTTATTTTAAACGATAGAAAAATAGAATTAATGGTAATTATTGATCGTTTCGTCGACCGCGGTTAATAAACTCCACGGGTGAGTGAAGTGGTAAATCACAATTGCAAATTCGATGGCTTCGTCGACCGCACGAGTGTCCAAGCGCGAAATTAATACGATACACGTAGATTTCCGTTCCTGCAAATCCAAGATTCATAGATCCGACATCGAAATTGCATTTGGCACGACCGATACGGATGATTGGAACGAACGGTTTAATACCGCTGTCTGCGGTTAATCATATGTGACACGCGATATCCATCCGACGCTCTCATAAAAAAAATTATCGAATTATAACGAACCAATTAAAAATAATTAAATATCAGTAACTCGCCGATTTTATACGGTCGCGATAAAATTCGCGCTTAGATATGAAGTGAAGGGGAAAAAGGGGGAATATCAAAAATAAACGGGCCGCATAAACGGGCGATATGACAAAAAAGGCACTCGCCCCGGGTTTATAGGACGCTGTAAAACGGTCTGGCCCTGAGCTCGGCGTATTTATGGGCGCGAGCGAATCGTAAAACGGCGGTGAATGGGGGGAATTTACGTGAACAATGGGCATAAATCCGATATAACGATTATCGGGACGGTATAAAATACGCCCGGATTGACGGGGAGCGGGGGGAACAATGCAGATGTTCAACGGAGATTGGGTCGACTATTAATATTTTTTGGGATAATACGACACGTTTATACCCAAACACAATAAACAACTACTTTTGTTACTACATATATGTTACTATTCCTATTTATAAACCCCTAAATTCTATTGGTAACTTTATAAAGAAAAACCAAAAACATCCACCTATATATAAACCTTAAAAAAGAACTTTATCCCTCCGTGTGTCGGGTGTGGTCTACGAGTCCACGACAAAATGATTATGTGAAATATTTTTTAAATTATTTTGCTCAAAACTTCTACGGTCACAGTACCTTTCAAGTATCTGAATATCAACTGTTTTCGCTATAAAAAACTGTTTTTCAAAATTCCAAATAGTCGCTATAAAATATTTTGTCCTGACAGATCCTTCCCGATCAAATGTGTAACAATCTTCGCAGATGTAATCTGTAAGAATCGTATTCCAGTTGGAACTCTATGCGTTCTTTTTGTGCTTGTAGGGGAATTACCGAGTTATAAAACTATACCTCGGAGTGATCGCAATATAGTTCGGTACTTCCCTTAATAATTACTATATATACGGTTACCGTATCGTTGACACGCCAGTTTACTATTGAACCCCATTTTGAGGCGTTGTGTTATGTGTTATTTATTTTACAAATATAGAGAATAGATATTAATTATTTATAACTAATATCAAATATCTAGTTATCTATCTACAAATGGCATACTTACAAATAGGTAAGTAGTATCACACAATTTTCTGATACGATTTGAAAAAATAATAAATGATTTATTATTTGATAGCATTGTGATATGGATCCTTATGAAAAGGAGTGAGATTACAAAAACTGTATAAAGAAGTTAGCACGGGCAGTGAAATAGAAGAGTCTGAGGATAGTTCGATATCAGATCCAGATTTTGTAAGTATCAGTGATCATGATACAGAAACCGAGCAGGAAAACGTAAATGAAGATGCAGATATTATGCATCAGGATGACGGTGAGGATGATGAAGATGAACAACCCGTGATTCGTGGTAGATGCTCGTATTCTTTTGGTAAAGATGGAACTAAATGGAAAAAGGCTGTCTTACCTAGAAATATTAGAACTCGCAACGAAAACATAGTGTCTCACCAGCCGGGGGTCATCGGTGAAGCACGTGACGCATTATCTCCCATTCAATGCTGGATGTACATGTTTGGAAACTGCATTGATATTGTAGTTGAAAACACTAATTTATGTATTGATAAAATTTCTGTTAAATACCAAGATAAGACTGAGTGTAGACCTACCGACTCTGTAGAAATCCAAGCGCTGATGGGTTTGCTTTATTTAGCTGGGCTCCATCATGGATCAAGGACACATCTAGCAGAGTATTGGTCATCAGATGGTATGGGATATAAGATATTTCCTGCTACAATGGCAAAACCTAGGTTCGTCTTCTTATTGAAATGCATTCGCTTAGACGATACCACAACTAGAGGTTAAAGAAAAGAAATGGACAAACTAGCAGCAGTTCGTACTATTGTTGACAAGTTCAACGAGAATTGTAAGAAAACTTATTCTGTGGGCGAGTATGTAACATTAGATGAAATGCTGCTTGCCTTTAGGGGTAGGTGCAGTTTCCGAATGTACATTCCAAGTAAACCAAACAAATACGGATTGAAAGTCTTCGCCGTTGTTGATGCCAAAACATTTTTCACTTCACACATAGAAATTTACGCTGGTGTTCAACCCAATGGTCCATATAAAACTGACAACTCTACCGCTGCAGTAACTGAAAGAATGTGTTCACATTTATTAGGATCAGGAAGAAATGTTACAATAGATCGTTGGTTCACAGGATATTCAAGTGTAAAGAAACTGCTAAGAGAGTACTGCCTTACTGTGGTTGGTACAATTAGAGCCAATAGAAGAGAACTAACTCTTGAAATAACACAAGTTAAAAACAGGAAATTATATTCTTCGTTATTCGCATTTAGTAATGATATGACTGCAGTTTCATATATACCCAAAAAAGGAAAGAATGTGCTTGTAGTTTCAACAATGCACCGAGACGATCATATCGATGAAGCTACCGGTGATCGGAAAAATCCCGAAATAATTACTTTCTATAATAGCACAAAAAGTGGAGTAGATGTTGTTGATCGAATGATCACATCATACAATGTTGCAAGAAACACAACGCGTTGGTCAATGGTAATTTTCTATAACCTCCTCAATATAGCAGCAATTAACGCTTTTGTTATCCACAAAGGCAACATACCAGATGGTGAATTTGCTAAAACTCGCAGACTGTTTCAAAAAAATCTTGATATGGAGTTAGTGAAAAATAACACGCAAAGAAGAGCCATTGATAAGCACTTGACCAAAAGTGTGCGTACTTCTGCCTTGAGGCTCTCAGGTATTGAAGAGGAGATTATTCCAGAGTTATTTTTGCAAAATTTGTAAATGTTGGTTGTGCATGGAGCACATAACAGCGTGCTGCAACGATTCTTTGGGAAATATCCACAGTTTGAAGCCCTCCAGTTTGTGCATAGAATATTATTCTTTAGTTAAGACATTTTTTTATAACACTTTATACATTTTTAAATAAATATTATTATAGATCGATTTTTTTTTCCGTTATTTAGGCATTGTTTCCAAATTTTGATTTTAGAATCGTTTTATTTTGGAAGATTGTAGTGCCTCGCCCGCAAGCGACCTCGGCGGAGGGGAAATAAAATCGTCTTATGGGAGACTATATATTTAATGAGATATACAAGGAACGATTTCGTCTCAAATCGCCGAGGTCGCTTGCGGGGGAGGCGCTGGATTTGAAATGTTTTCATAGGATCGTCTATTTTAGAAAATTGTAGCGCCCCGCCCGCAAGCGACCTCGGCGGAGTGGGAATAAAATCGTCTTATCGTCTTATGGAAGACTATATATTTAATGAGATATGCAAGGAACGATTTCGTCTCAAATCGCCGAGGTCGCTTCTGGGCGAGGCGCTGGGTTTGAAATGGTTATATAGAATCGTCTATTTTGGAAGATTGTAGCCCCTCGCCCGCAAGCGACCTTGGCGAAGTGCAGAGAAAAATACTAGATACGTATTTTAATTAATACTTCCTTTGTCCGGAAATAGTTGCAATATTTCAGTTTAAATTTTGTCCGGAAATAGTTGCTACAGTTCAGTTTGAAATTTGTCCGACAATAATATCGGTACCAATAATATAATTATCGGGCATAAACACCCCCACCACCCAACCCCCGACCAATCGCTATCACCTACGACCAAGACGACCTACTATAAAAAGGAGCCAGAGTACCGCAGTACCTCAGTCTGTCTACAGGAGACTACGACATAGCACTGAAGATGCCAAGTGAGATCTTGGCGAAACGTCTGCCCCTGTCCACAGGGAACAGCCAAGAAGATGAACGGATGATACCTCGGATCAACTAGAACACATACTTCTTCATCCGTGAAGCACTACGAATTACCATATATAAAAAATAACACGCAAAGAAGAGCCGTTGATAAGCACTTAACCAAAAGTGTGCCAGACCAGAGCCACAACCAGGGAAAAGAGGAAACTGTAAATATTGCAAAAGACGAAAAAATCATTATTTTTGCAAAATTTGTAAATGTTAGTTGTGCATGGAGCACATAACAGCGTGCTACAACGATTCTTTGGGAAATATGGAGACCACAGTTTGAAGCCCTCCAGTTTGTGCATACAATATTATTCTTTAGTTAAGACATTTTTTTTATAACACTTTATACATTTTTAAATAAATATTATTATAGATCGATTTTCTTTTCCTTCATTTAGGCGTTGTTTCCAAATTTTGAAAAATATGTGATTAAATTGTAAGCATTTTCTTTAAATCAAATTAACATAAAACGTGAGTTTGGAATTGGCCCTGTATTAGGATATTATATAGTACAAGCATCATATAAAGCATATTTATGAGAAATTAGCACTGGAGGACACGTTGGCGTCCTTTAGAGTTTTTTCTATTTTGGACTCCACAGACCACACCCGATCGAAAGTGTTAAGAAAGCGCGCCTGACAGACGGAGGGTTAAAACTTAAAAGTATGGAATATAGAACTTAGATGAGCTTGCATCAAGCGGAATAATACCAGAAAATCGAAAATCGGAGAGAGCAAATCAGAACTGAAAGATGTTCTTTGAAGAGGTGATACGAGAGCTGGAGCTAGCCGAGACACTACACTTATATTGGAAAACGAAATTATTACATCTAAAGTTGTAGCAAATTTTATTCTCAATAATCTTGCACTCTTTTACTTTTAATCTCAGATGCGTCAATATCGAGAAAAATATGAAAATTTGATGAACTTCGTTGATTTTCAAGTCGTTCTATACTTTTAGACGAGACTTATTACAAAAAAAAACCTTCAAAATAAAATATTAAATGCTATCTTTCTTTCCATTTTTGTTTAATAAAAATAATGGTTTTTGCACTAAACGGATTTTATTTTATTTTTCTCTACCGGTTTCGCCTTCTACACGGCATCATCAGGAGAATACCTAATAAACATAAATTTTTACAATCTTAATCTTAAAATTAAAAGTTATATTACTTAGCGAAAATCGAAAAAACAAAAACAAAGGTAACTAATCTTTATAAAACTTACGTCAAAAATCACAACAAAGATGTAACATAAACATTTTATACGGTATAATTATATAATCTACTCGAAAAGTTAACAAAATTCGATTGTTTTCTTCTCCAGTTATCTTAATTTTGTTAACTCCTGATGATGCCGTGTAGAAGGCGAAACCGGTAGAGAAAAATAAAATAAAATCCATTTAGTGCAAAAACCATTAGTATTTTTATTCAAAATAAAAGTTTTTAAAACCAAAAAATCCAATATTGTAAGGGTAAATCGAAATATAGAATCACTATTCCGATTATTGTGAGTGTTTTTTTAATTTAAGTACGAAGGCTTTCACGCTCAACATCCCATGATCAAATTTACCATGGAAGCAGAATCCGCCAAGCAGTTGCCCTTCTTAGATGTATTGGTCACTAGAACGACAAATGGTGATATGGAACTGGGGTGTATCGAAAGAAAACCCACACCAATAGGTACTTAGAGGCAACATCGCACTATCACCCCCAACAGAAGAGGTCCGTAATTCGCACTTTGTTTCAGAGAGTAGCAAGAATATCTAAAGGAGATAACCTAAAGAAGGAAGAACGATTTCTACGGAACGTACTACAGAAAAATGGATATAGTTTAAAGGACATCAACCGAGCCACCAAGCAGCGGAAGCAGGGAGAAGAAGCTAGTTTCATCTGTCTTCCTTACGTTTCCGGTGTAACGGAACGAATTGCAAGACACCTCAAGAAAAACGACATCGTGGTGCGATATGGAACGGTCACCAAAATTCGGAATACACTCCCGGTAGCCAAGGACAAGCTACCTCTATTAAAAGGAGCGGATGTCTATCGGCTGTCATGAAGTTGTGGGTAGTTTTACGTTGGCCAAACCGGACGAAACATCGAATCAAGGAACACGAGAGGGATGTGAGGCTGAGGAAGATTCAATTGCAGAACATTGCCATTCGGAGGGACACCAAATAAACTTCGACAAAACAAAGGTTCTGGCTAGGAATAATAAACATCGTCAACGGCTGACAAGAGAAGCCATAGAAATCCACCGACATAAAAACAACGTCAACAGAGAAGATGGCTGGGAACTCAGCAGAACATGGAAGATGGTGGTGAAGACGAACACGACTCCCAAACCGGACGCGACGCAGTAATTAGTTAGTACTTAGCTTGTAATTAATATAAATTAATCATTAATTAGTTGTTCGACCTATATATTGTTTTACGATCCCCGATTTTGTCAGTTAGAACCAGTTTCTGAAGAACGTTGCAACATGGCATCCGAAACGTCAAACATTTTTTCAAAAAGCGCACGGCGAAACCCGAAAGTTTCTAGTTTTAGATCTAGTGTTGGTCCTAGTGATAGTTCTAGTGTTAGTGCTAGTGTTAGTTCTAATTTTAGTTCAATGTTTTTTTAATTGTTTATAATCCTTATAATTATTGAAAAGAGTTTGAGAATCACTGATATAAAGTATTTGAACGGTTTCCATTGTTGGGACAACCACCATAACCACTTGAATGCGGTCACCCGCACGGCTAGTATTAACATTAACATATGTAGTTCTCGCGCCGACCGCGCCGGCGCTACTATCACCACCGCCGCCTCTGATTTACGCTCGCTAATTAGTCGCCCGCCAGAGCCGGCTCGATTTCGGTGCATTAAGAGCGGGCGGTGGTAACTCGGTTAAAACGGGGGGTTATAGAGGGCGCTGTGGCGTTAACCTACAAGTTCTAGTCGCTTTTGCCACGGAGATTTAGGGCGGGGTGAGTTTGCAAGGGGAGACTTAAAAGGTGGGGTTGATCGTGTAATTAAGACGGAGGGATTTTTTTTTATTTAACATAGGCAACCCATTTAACGTTAAGCTTTGATGCACTATTTTACGAGTTTATTGTACTAAACGTAAAATTGAAATAAGTTAAATTTGGCAAAACAACTTCAACGCCCACATAACGACGACGACCATTAACGTTTACATCCTTGTTTATGTTCGTCGGGTAATAATAACATAACGAAACGGTTAAAGTACACGGGTTAACTTGCAAAACAATGGGTTCATTTTGAAACGTTGCCACATAATTCTGCAACATCATCAATATCGAAAAACTTTATTTTGAACTTTACTCTTCATCTATCTTACGTTGAAAATAAGAAACCCCTTGACATGTTCTCGTCCATTCGTGTATATAGAGTCAAATATTGACATAAGAGTTGGGTGGCGTGCTCACACTTGTCCTGGGGAAAAAGGGGGGATGGTGCCTTCTGTGCAAACGGACGCCCCCTGAGAATGCTTCTTCTGTACACACATGTACACAGAGTGGTTCCCCCTTTCCTTTTTGGGGTCGCACGCCATTGGCCCGTACAAATTATTTGAGTTGCCGACTGAACTAACAAAACTAACGGGCGCCCTGTTTACTCATGGTATTACCAGTGATGAAAACATGCACCGACGTGGTTTATCAACTAAAATAATTTTTTAATGAATCAAGGCTTAGGATGACAACGTAAAAAATGCGAAAGTAATCCGAAGAGATGAAAGATACGTTGGAAAATAATATCACCCCCTTTTTCCTTTTTTTTTTCGGGAGAAAATCCGGTCTCGTCACGTCCAACACCACAAAAAGCGGACCACGTCGCCCGGAAAATCTTGATATGTTTGTCGGGTTTTATCGGATCAAGTGGGGTCTCCCCCTCTTTACTTTCCGTTAAGGGAGTATAAGAAAAGTATAAGTTTACTACTAGGGTGGAAAAAATCAAAAATGTTTTTCTGATGATCTCTTAAACATCGTTTACATTTAACCCTGATTGTTACGAGACGTTTCTTTTCAGATCCAACAGATGGGGGGTGTAATTAAATGTCGGTTAGTCGAAGAGCTATTCGCATTTTCAACACCGTTTACAACCAATTTCTTTCACTAGCGCATTCGCGTGTCGTAAAAACGAACTCGGATGGCGAAGGAGGTAGTCAAAGGGGGTGGAAAATTTTACTTTCCGAGTGTAATTTAGATCGCGAACTCGACCCGCCATAAACCGATTTACGGTCCCATTCGTCGTCAACGTTCCAACGGACGTTGTTAATGTTATATTACTTTCCTTATAAAACTACCCCCCGTATATGATATAAATAATAAATAATTTTAATTATTTCGATAAATAATCAATTTTCGCTGCAAACATGTCGAAAGATTTCGCGGTTCACGTTTCCCCGTTTATAACCGGGCGATATCTGCAAATCCGGGACACAAAGGGACTCCGAGGATACGAACGTCTGCGCTCGAAGTAAATAAAATGTAGATATCAATCAGAAGCCCCCATTTATAACCCGGAACCCCCGTTTCGTCTCTTATAAGATCCGGAGTCAGCCAGGCGAGTAATGCTTAAAGAACGATACTTTTACAAAGTTGTCTTGTGAAAATTTTAGGATCCTTTCATCGCGACAATAAATAGTTTGTGTATCAATATCGATTTTTTAAGACCAATTTTATTTTTCGACATGATTTTTATTTAGAATTCTGGATCCGTTCCTGCTCTTCTCAGGATTTCATTTCGTCCGCCATCGGCGATTGATCTACGGGAGCAGGCAGTTGGCAGGGATTTGTCGGGATAACTCCCGCGGGATATTACCCGAGTTTTCCCCCTTTTTCCTCTCGCCAGGGGGAGAGTCGAAGCTCGTCGCCCTCGGGGGGCCATGCCTGGAATAGACGGCCGCATACATATATAATAAAGTTATTGGCGAGTTTCGTACGGTATAGGAAACCAGCATCACTTCCCAAGCTTTTTCCCGGGTGCTTTTCTCAAATTCCCTTCAACCCCAACCCCTTGAATCCTTGGTTTTCCACTTACCGTCGGGAACTGCATTGGTGTCATTGAATAAAATATCCGACGGCTTGCAAAATTGTTATTACATATTTTGACTCTAGTTTTCCCAAAAGCTTTTTTATACAAAATCATTTTATATTGTTGCGAATGAGTTTTATTAATTTTAGACAGGGATCTGTCCCTGAGAGTTTGTTCGATATTGATTCCATCAATAACTTTTTTTTAACATCCCCCGGCGATCCCAATACTGTTAAATTTTTTTACTCATACAGTAAAAAAATTTAACAGTTCAGTTTCTTCTATAACTTCTGAATTATTTCTAACTTTGCATTGACTTAAATTAAATTGATCCTGCTTCTAGATGAGTAATGCTTGAAGAATATGATGACTGGATACTGCTTCTACAAGACTAGAAATGCTTCCACAAGACTTTAAATATTTCTACGAGACTTGATACTGCTTCCAAAACACTTTAAATGCTTCTAGAAGATTCGACAATGTTTCTAAATGTCTTGATATTGTTTCCAGAAGATTTGCTACTGCCTTCGAAAGACATGATGCTGCTTCTAGAAGAGTAGAAATTCTTCCACAAGGTCTAAAATTTTTCTAGGAGACTTGATAATACGTCCAAAAAGAGTTACAATGCTTCCAGAAGACTTGGCACTGTTTCTATAAGATTTAATACTGTATCTAGAAGACTTTCTACTGCTCCCGAGAGACTTGATGCTGCTTCTTGAAGACTTGATATCACTTCCAGAAGACTTACTACTGCTTCTAAAGGTTTTGAAATGCTTCCAGAAGACTTGATACTAGAAGACTTGTTCTTAATTTTTGTTTTTCTTCTGATAATAATAGAATCGGTGTCAAAATGCTATCCTTATATCCCAGTCCCATTATTCTTCCATATTTGTCATATAATTAATTACTCTGTAGAATTTTCTGTGTTCCCGTCCGTCTGGACTCAATTGTTCCTCTACATAAGAATAATAATTCTTCAGCTTACGGTGATATAAGACCTTAAGTATCCTATAAGCTGTCTCTGAGGTTTCTTCTAAAACTTCTGAATTATTTCTAACTTTGCCTTGACTTAAATTAAATTGATCCTGCTTCTAGATGAGTAATGCTTAAAGAACATGATGACTGGATACTGCTTCTACAAGACTAGAAATGCTTCCACAAGACTTGAAATGTTTCTACGAGACTTGGTACTGTTTCCAAAACACTTTAAATGCTTCTAGAAGATTCGACAATGTTTCTAGAAGTCTTGATATTGTTTCCAGAAGATTTGCCACTGCTCTCGAAAGACATAATGCTGCTTCTAGAAGAGTAGAAATGCTTCCACAAGGTCTAAAATTTTTCTAGGAGACTTGATAATACGTCCAAAAAGAGTTACAATGCTTCCAGAAGACTTGGCACTGTTTCTACAAGATTTAATACTGTTTCTAGAAGACTTTCTACTGCTCCTGAGAGACTTGATGCTGCTTCTTGAATACTTGATATCACTTCCAGAAGACTTACTACTGCTTCTAAAGGTTTCGAAATGCTTCCAGAAGACTTGATGCTAGAAGACTTGTTCTTGATTTTTGCTTTTCTTCTGATAATAATAGAATCGGTGTCAAAATGTTATCCTTATATCCCAGTCCCATTATTCTTCCATATTTATCATATAATTAATTACTGTGTAGAATTTTCTGTGTTCCCGTCCGTCTGGACTCAATTGTTCCTCTACATAAGAATAATAACTCTTCAGCTACGGTGATATAAAACCTTAAGTATCCTATAAGCTGTCTCTGAGGTTTCTTCTAAAACTTCTGAATTATTTCTAACTTTGCATTGACTTAAATTAAATTGATCCTGAGTCTAGATGAGTAATGCTTAAAGAACATGATGACTGGATACTGTTTCTACAAGACTAGAAATGCTTCCACAAGACTTGAAATGTTTCTACGAGACGTGATACTGCTTCCAAAACATTTTAAATGCTTCTAGAAGATTCGACAATATTTCTAGAAGTCTTGATATTGTTTCCAGAAGATTTGCTACTGCCCTCGAAAGACATAATGCTGCTTCTAGAAGACTAGAAATGCTTCCACAAGGTCTAAAATGTTTCTAGGAGACTTGATAATATGTCCAAAAAGAGTTACAATGCTTCCAGAAGACTTGGCATTGTTTCTACAAGATTTAATACTGTTTCTAGAAGACTTTCTACTGCTCCTGAGAGACTTGATGCTGCTTCTAGAAGACTTGATATCACTTCCAGAAGACTTACTACTGCTTCTAAAGGTTTTGAAATGCTTCCAGATGACTTGATACTAGAAGACTTGTTCTTAATTTTTGTTTTTCTTCTGATAATAATAGAATCGGTGTCAAAATGCTATCCTTATATCCCAGTCCCATTATTCTTCCATATTTATCATATAATTAATTACTGTGTAGAATTTTCTGTGTTCCCGTCCATCTGGACTCAATTGTTCCTCTACATAAGAATAATATTTCTTCAGCTTACGGTGATATAAGACCTTAAGTATCCTATAAGCTGTCTCTGAGGTTTCTTCTAAAACTTCTGAATTATTTCTAACTTTGCATTGACTTAAATTAAATTGATCTTGCTTCTAGATGAGTAATGCTTAAAGAACATGATGACTGGATACTGCTTCTATAAGACTAGAAATGCTTCCACAAGACTTGAAAAGTTTCTACGAGACTTGATACTGCTTCCAAAACACTTTAAATGCTTCTAGAAGATTCGACAATGTTTCTAGAAGTCTTGATATTGTTTCCAGAAGATTTGCTACTGCCCTCGAAAGACATGATGCTGCTTCTAGAAGACTAGAAATGCTTCCACAAGGTCTAAAAATATTCTAGGAGACTTGATAATATGTCCCAAAAGAGTTACAATGCTTCCAGAAGACTTGGCTCTGTTTCTACAAGATTTAATACTGTTTCTAGAAGACTCTCTACTGCTCCTGAGAGACTTGATGCTGCTTCTTGAATAGTTGATATCACTTCCAGAAGACTTACTACTGCTTCTAAAGGTTTTGAAATGCTTCCAGAAGACTTGATACTAGAAGACTTGTTCTTGATTTTTGCTTTTCTTCTGATAATAGAATCGGTGTCAAAATGCTATCCTTATATCCCAGTCCCATTATTCTTCCATATTTATCATATAATTAATTACTGTGTAGAATTTTCTGTGTTCCCGTCCGTCTGGACTCAATTGTTCCTCTACATAAGAATAATAACTCTTCAGCTACGGTGATATAAAACCTTAAGTATCCTATAAGCTGTCTCTGAGGTTTCTTCTAAAACTTCTGAATTATTTCTAACTTTGCATTGACTTAAATTAAATTGATCCTGAGTCTAGATGAGTAATGCTTAAAGAACATGATGACTGGATACTGTTTCTACAAGACTAGAAATGCTTCCACAAGACTTGAAATGTTTCTACGAGACGTGATACTGCTTCCAAAACATTTTAAATGCTTCTAGAAGATTCGACAATATTTCTAGAAGTCTTGATATTGTTTCCAGAAGATTTGCTACTGCCCTCGAAAGACATAATGCTGCTTCTAGAAGACTAGAAATGCTTCCACAAGGTCTAAAATGTTTCTAGGAGACTTGATAATATGTCCAAAAAGAGTTACAATGCTTCCAGAAGACTTGGCACTGTTTCTACAAGATTTAATACTGTTTCTAGAAGACTTTCTACTGCTCCTGAGAGACTTGATGCTGCTTCTTGAATACTTGATATCATTTCAAGAAGACTTATTACTGCTTCTAAAGGTTTTGAAATGCTTCCAGAAGACTTGATACTAGAAGACTTGTTCTTAATTTTTGCTTTTCTTCTGATAATAATAGAATCGGTGTCAAAATGCTATCCTTATATCCCAGTCCCATTATTCTTCCATATTTATCATATAATTAATTACTGTGTAGAATTTTCTGTGTCCCCGTCCGTCTGGACTCAATTGTTCCTCTACATAAGAATAATAACTCTTCAGCTACGTGATATAAGACCTTAAGTATTCTATATGCTGTCTCTGAGGTTTCTTCTAAAATTTCTGAATTATTTCTAACTTTGCATTGACTTAAATTAAATTGATCCTGCTTCTAGATGAGTAATGCTTGAAGAACATGATGACTGAATACTGCTTCTACAAGACTAGAAATGCTTCCACAAGACTTTAAATGTTTTTACGAGGCTTGATACTGCTTCCAAAACACTTTAAATGCTTCTAGAAGATTCGACAATGTTTCTAGAAGTCTTGATACTGTTTCCAAAAAAGTTGCTACTGCCTTCGAAAGACATGATGCTGCTTCTAGAAGACTAGAAATGCTTCCACAAGGTCTAAAATGTTTCTAGGAGACTTGATAATATGTCCAAAAAGAGTTACAATGCTTCCAGAAGACTTGGCACTGTTTCTACAAGATTTAATACTGTTTCTAGAAGACTTTCTACTGCTCCTGAGAGACTTGATGCTGCTTCTTGAATACTTGATATCATTTCAAGAAGACTTATTACTGCTTCTAAAGGTTTTGAAATGCTTCCAGAAGACTTGATACTAGAAGACTTGTTCTTAATTTTTGCTTTTCTTCTGATAATAATAGAATCGGTGTCAAAATGCTATCCTTATATCCCAGTCCCATTATTCTTCCATATTTATCATATAATTAATTACTGTGTAGAATTTTCTGTGTCCCCGTCCGTCTGGACTCAATTGTTCCTCTACATAAGAATAATAACTCTTCAGCTACGTGATATAAGACCTTAAGTATTCTATATGCTGTCTCTGAGGTTTCTTCTAAAATTTCTGAATTATTTCTAACTTTGCATTGACTTAAATTAAATTGATCCTGCTTCTAGATGAGTAATGCTTGAAGAACATGATGACTGAATACTGCTTCTACAAGACTAGAAATGCTTCCACAAGACTTTAAATGTTTTTACGAGGCTTGATACTGCTTCCAAAACACTTTAAATGCTTCTAGAAGATTCGACAATGTTTCTAGAAGTCTTGATACTGTTTCCAAAAAAGTTGCTACTGCCTTCGAAAGACATGATGCTGCTTCTAGAAGACTAGAAATGCTTCCACAAGGTTTAAAATTTTTCTAGGAGACTTGATAATACGTCCCAAAAGAGTTACAATGCTTCCAGAAGACTTGGCACTGTTTCTACAAGATTTAATACTGTTTCTAGAAGACTTTCTACTGCTCCTGAGAGACTTGATGCTGCTTCTTGAATACTTGATATCACTTCCAGAAGACTTGTTCTTGATTGTTGCTTTTCTTCTGATAATAATAGAATCGGTGTCAAAATGTTATCCTTATATCCCAGTCCCATTATTCTTTCATATTTGTCATATAATTAATTACTGTGTAGAATTTTCTGTGTTCCCGTCCGTCTGGACTCAATTGTTCCTCTACATAAGAATAATAACTCTTCAGCTACGGTGATATAAGACCTTAAGTATCCTATAAGCTGTCTCTGAGGTTTCTTCTAAAACTTCTGAATTATTTCTAACTTTGCGTTGACTTAAATTAAATTGATCCTGCTTCTAGATGAGTAATGCTTAAAGAACATGATGACTGGATACTGCTTCTACAAGACTAGAAATGCTTCCACAAGACTTGAAATGTTCCTACGAGACTTGATACTGCTTCCAAAACATTTTAAATGCTTCTAGAAGATTCGACAATGTTTCTAGAAGTCTTGATATTGTTTCCAGAAGATTTGCTACTGCCCTCGAAAGACATGATGCTGCTTCTAGAAGACTAGAAATGCTTCCACAAGGTCTAAAAATATTCTAGGAGACTTGATAATATGTCCCAAAAGAGTTACAATGCTTCCAGAAGACTTGGCTCTGTTTCTACAAGATTTAATACTGTTTCTAGAAGACTCTCTACTGCTCCTGAGAGACTTGATGCTGCTTCTTGAATACTTGATATCACTTCCAGAAGACTTACTACTGCTTCTAAAGGTTTTGAAATGCTTCCAGAAGACTTGATGCTAGAAGACTTGTTCTTGATTTTTGCTTTTCTTCTGATAATAATAGAATCGGTGTCAAAATGTTATCCTTATATCCCAGTCCCATTATTCTTCCATATTTATCATATAATTAATTACTGTGTAGAATTTTCTGTGTTCCCGTCCGTCTGGACTCAATTGTTTTTCTACATAAGAACAATATTTCTTCAGCTTACGGTGATATAAGACCTTAAGTATCCTATAAGCTGTCTCTGAGGTTTCTTCTAAAACTTCTGAATTATTTCTAACTTTGCATTGACTTAAATTAAATTGATCTTGCTTCTAGATGAGTAATGCTTAAAGAACATGATGACTGGATACTGCTTCTGCAAGACTAGAAATGCTTCCACAAGACTTGAAATGTTTCTACGAGACTTGATACTGCTTCCAAAACACTTTAAATGCTTCTAGAAGATTCGACAATGTTTCTAGAAGTCTTGATATTGTTTCCAGAAGATTTGCTACTGCCCTCGAAAGACATGATGCTGCTTCTAGAAGACTAGAAATGCTTCCACAAGGTCTAAAAATATTCTAGGAGACTTGATAATATGTCCCAAAAGAGTTACAATGCTTCCAGAAGACTTGGCTCTGTTTCTACAAGATTTAATACTGTTTCTAGAAGACTCTCTACTGCTCCTGAGAGACTTGATGCTGCTTCTTGAATACTTGATATCACTTCCAGAAGACTTACTACTGCTTCTAAAGGTTTTGAAATGCTTCCAGAAGACTTGATACTAGAAGACTTGTTCTTGATTTTTGCTTTTCTTCTGATAATAGAATCGGTGTCAAAATGCTATCCTTATATCCCAGTCCCATTATTCTTCCATATTTATCATACAATTAATTACTGTGTAGAATTTTCTGTGTTCCCGTCCGTCTGGACTCAATTGTTCCTCTACATAAGAATAATATTTCTTCAGCTTACGGTGATATAAGACCTTAAGTATCCTATAAGCTGTCTCTGAGGTTCCTTCTAAAACTTCTGAATTATTTCTAACTTTGCATTGACTTAAATTAAATTGATCCTGCTTCTAGATGAGTAATGCTTGAAGAACATGATGACTGGATACTGCTTCTATAAGACTAGAAATGCTTCCACAAGACTTGAAAAGTTTCTACGAGACTTGATACTACTTCCAAAATACTTTAAATGCTTCTAGAAGATTCGACAATGTTTCTAGAAGTCTTGATATTGTTTCCAGAAGATTTGCTACTGCCTTCGAAAGACATGATGCTGCTTCTAGAAGAGTAGTAATGCTTCCACAAGGTCTAAAATTTTTCTAGGAGACTTGATAATACGTCCAAAAAGAGTTACAATGCTTCCAGAAGACTTGGCACTGTTTCTACAAGATTTAATACTGTTTCTAGAAGACTTTCTACTGCTCCTGAGAGACTTGATACTGCTTCTTGAAGACTTGATATCACTTCCAGAAGACTTACTACTGCTTCTAAAGGTTTTGAAATGCTTCCAGACGACTTGATACTAGAAGACTTGTTCTTGATTTTTGGTTTTCTTCTGATAATAATAGAATCTGTGTCAAAATGCTATCCTTATATCCCAGTCCCATTATTCTTCCCTATTTATCATATAATTAATTACTGCGTAGAATTTTCTGTTTCCCGTCCATCTGGACTCAATTGTTCCTCTACATAAGAATAATAACTCTTCAGCTACGGTGATATAACACCTTAAGTATCCTATAAGCTGTCTCTGAGGTTTCTTCTAAAACTTCTGAATTATTTCTAACTTTGCATTGACTTAAATTAAATTGATCCTGCTTCTAGATGAGTAATGCTTAAAGAACATCATGACTGGATACTACTTCTACAAGACTAGAAATGCTTCCACAAGACTTGAAATGTTTCTACGAGACTTGGTACTGCTTCCAAAACACTTTAAATGCTTCTAGAAGATTCAACAATGTTTCTAGAAGTCTTGATATTTTTTCCAGAAGATTTGCTACTGCCCTCGAAAGACATGATGCTGCTTCTAGAATACTAGAAATGCTTCCACAAGGTCTAAAATTTTTCTAGGAGACTTGATAATACGTCCAAAAAGAGTTACAATGCTTCCAGAAGATGTTTCTAGAAGACTTTCTATTGCTCCTGAGAGACTTGATGCTGCTTCTTGAACACTTGATATCACTTCCAGAAGACTTACTACTGCTTCTAAAGGTTTTGAAATGCTTCCAGAAGACTTGATACTAGAAGACTTGTTCTTAATTTTTGTTTTTCTTCTGATAATAATAGAATCGGTGTCAAAATGCTATCCTTATATCCCAGTCCCATTATTCTTCCATATTTATCATATAATTAATTACTGTGTAGAATTTTCTGTGTTCCCGTTCGTCTGGACTCAATTGTTCCTCTACATAAGAATAATAACTCTTCAGCTACGGTGATATAAGACCTTAAGTATCCTATAAGCTGTCTCTGAGGTTTCTTCTAAAACTTCTGAATTATTTCTAACTTTGCATTGACTTAAATTAAATTGATCTTGCTTCTAGATGAGTAATGCTTAAAGAACATGATGACTGGATACTGCTTCTATAAGACTAGAAATGCTTCCACAAGACTTGAAATGTTTCTACGAGACTTGATACTGCTTCCAAAACACTTTAAATGCTTCTAGAAGATTCGACAATATTTCTAGAAGTCTTGATATTGTTTCCAGAAGATTTGCTACTGCCCTCGAAAGACATAATGCTGCTTCTAGGAGACTAGAAATGCTTCCACAATGTCTAAAAATTTGCTAGGAGACTTGATAATACGTCCAAAAAGAGTTACAATGCTTCCAGAAGACTTGGCATTATTTCTACAAGATTTAATACTGTTTCTAGAAGACTTTCTACTGCTCCTGAGAGACTTGATGCTGCTTCTTGAAGACTTGATATCACTTCCAGAAGACTTACTACTGCTTCTAAAGGTTTTGAAATGCTTCCAGAAGACTTGATACTAGAAGACTTGTTCTTAATTTTTGTTTCTCTTCTGATAATAATAGAATCGGTGTCAAAATGCTATCCTTATATCCCAGTCCCATTATTCTTCCATATTTATCATATAATTAATTACTGTGTAGAATTTTCTGTGTTCCCGTCCGTCTGGACTCAATTATATCTCTACATAAGAATAATAATTCTTCATCTTACGGTGATATAAGACCTTAAATATCCTATAAGCTGTCTCTGAGGTTTCTTCTAAAACTTCTGAATTATTTCTAACTTTGCATTGACTTAAATTAAATTGATCCTGAGTCTAGATGAGTAATGCTTAAAGAACATGATGACTGGATACTGTTTCTACAAGACTAGAAATGCTTCCACAAGACTTGAAATGTTTCTACGAGACGTGATACTGCTTCCAAAACATTTTAAATGCTTCTAGAAGATTCGACAATATTTCTAGAAGTCTTGATATTGTTTCCAGAAGATTTGCTACTGCCCTCGAAAGACATAATGCTGCTTCTAGAAGACTAGAAATGCTTCCACAAGGTTTAAAATTTTTCTAGGAGAATGATAATACGTCCCAAAACAGTTACAATGCTTCCAGAAGACTTGGCACTGTTTCTACAAGATTTAATACTGTTTCTAGAAGACTTTCTACTGCTCCTGAGAGACTTGATGCTGCTTCTTGAAGACTTGATATCACTTCCAGAAGACTTACTACTGCTTCTAAAGGTTTTGAAATGCTTCCAGATGACTTGATACTAGAAGACTTGTTCTTAATTTTTGTTTTTCTTCTGATAATAATAGAATCGGTGTCAAAATGCTATCCTTATATCCCAGTCCCATTATTCTTCCATATTTATCATATAATTAATTACTGTGTAGAATTTTCTGTGTTCCCGTCCATCTGGACTCAATTGTTCCTCTACATAAGAATAATATTTCTTCAGCTTACGGTGATATAAGACCTTAAGTATCCTATAAGCTGTCTCTGAGGTTCCTTCTAAAACTTCTGAATTATTTCTAACTTTGCATTGACTTAAATTAAATTGATCCTGCTTCTAGATGAGTAATGCTTGAAGAACATGATGACTGGATACTGCTTCTATAAGACTAGAAATGCTTCCACAAGACTTGAAAAGTTTCTACGAGACTTGATACTACTTCCAAAATACTTTAAATGCTTCTAGAAGATTCGACAATGTTTCTAGAAGTCTTGATATTGTTTCCAGAAGATTTGCTACTGCCTTCGAAAGACATGATGCTGCTTCTAGAAGAGTAGAAATGCTTCCACAAGGTCTAAAATTCTTCTAGGAGACTTGATAATACGTCCAAAAAGAGTTACAATGCTTCCAGAAGACTTGGCACTGTTTCTACAAGATTTAATACTGTTTCTAGAAGACTTTCTACTGCTCCTGAGAGACTTGATGCTGCTTCTTGAATACTTGATATCATTTCAAGAAGACTTATTACTGCTTCTAAAGGTTTTGAAATGCTTCCAGAAGACTTGATACTAGAAGACTTGTTCTTAATTTTTGCTTTTCTTCTGATAATAATAGAATCGGTGTCAAAATGCTATCCTTATATCCCAGTCCCATTATTCTTCCATATTTATCATATAATTAATTACTGTGTAGAATTTTCTGTGTCCCCGTCCGTCTGGACTCAATTGTTCCTCTACATAAGAATAATAACTCTTCAGCTACGTGATATAAGACCTTAAGTATTCTATATGCTGTCTCTGAGGTTTCTTCTAAAATTTCTGAATTATTTCTAACTTTGCATTGACTTAAATTAAATTGATCCTGCTTCTAGATGAGTAATGCTTGAAGAACATGATGACTGAATACTGCTTCTACAAGACTAGAAATGCTTCCACAAGACTTTAAATGTTTTTACGAGGCTTGATACTGCTTCCAAAACACTTTAAATGCTTCTAGAAGATTCGACAATGTTTCTAGAAGTCTTGATACTGTTTCCAAAAAAGTTGCTACTGCCTTCGAAAGACATGATGCTGCTTCTAGAAGACTAGAAATGCTTCCACAAGGTTTAAAATTTTTCTAGGAGACTTGATAATACGTCCCAAAAGAGTTACAATGCTTCCAGAAGACTTGGCACTGTTTCTACAAGATTTAATACTGTTTCTAGAAGACTTTCTACTGCTCCTGAGAGACTTGATGCTGCTTCTTGAATACTTGATATCACTTCCAGAAGATTTGTTCTTGATTGTTGCTTTTCTTCTGATAATAATAGAATCGGTGTCAAAATGTTATCCTTATATCCCAGTCCCATTATTCTTTCATATTTGTCATATAATTAATTACTGTGTAGAATTTTCTGTGTTCCCGTCCGTCTGGACTCAATTGTTCCTCTACATAAGAATAATAACTCTTCAGCTACGGTGATATAAGACCTTAAGTATCCTATAAGCTGTCTCTGAGGTTTCTTCTAAAACTTCTGAATTATTTCTAACTTTGCGTTGACTTAAATTAAATTGATCCTGCTTCTAGATGAGTAATGCTTAAAGAACATGATGACTGGATACTGCTTCTACAAGACTAGAAATGCTTCCACAAGACTTGAAATGTTCCTACGAGACTTGATACTGCTTCCAAAACATTTTAAATGCTTCTAGAAGATTCGACAATATTTCTAGAAGTCTTGATATTGTTTCCAGAAGATTTGCTACTGCCCTCGAAAGACATAATGCTGCTTCTAGAAGACTAGAAATGCTTCCACAAGGTTTAAAATTTTTCTAGGAGAATGATAATACGTCCCAAAACAGTTACAATGCTTCCAGAAGACTTGGCACTGTTTCTACAAGATTTAATACTGTTTCTAGAAGACTTTCTACTGCTCCTGAGAGACTTGATGCTGCTTCTTGAAGACTTAATATCACTTCCAGAAGACTTACTACTGCTTCTAAAGGTTTTGAAATGCTTCCAGAAGACTTGATACTAGAAGACTTGTTCTTGATTTTTACTTTTCTTCTGATAATAATAGAATCGGTGTCAAAATGTTATCTTTGTATCCCAGTCCCATTATTCTTCCATATTTGTCATATAATTAATTACTGTGTAGAATTTTCTGTGTTCCCGTCCGTCTGGACTCAATTGTTCCTCTACATAAGAATAATAATTCTTCAGCTTACGGTGATATAAGACCTTAAGTATCCTATAAGCTGTCTCTGAGGTTTCTTCTAAAACTTCTGAATTATTTCTAACTTTGCATTGACTTAAATTAAATTGATCTTGCTTCTAGATGAGTAATGCTTAAAGAACATGATGACTGGATACTGCTTCTACAAGACTAGAAATGCTTCCACAAGACTTGAAATGTTTCTACGAGACTTGATACTGCTTCCAAAACACTTTAAATGCTTCTAGAAGATTCGACAATGTTTCTAGAAGTCTTGATATTGTTTCCAGAAGATTTGCTACTACCCTCGAAAGACATAATGTTGCTTCTAGAAGACTAGAAATGCTTCCACAAGGTCTAAAATATTTCTAGGAGACTTGATAATACGTCCCAAAAGAGTTACAATGCTTCCAGAAGACTTGGCACTGTTTCTACAAGATTTAATACTGTTTCTAGAAGACTTTCTACTGCTCCTGAGAGTTGATGCTGCTTCTTGAATACTTGATATCATTTCCAGAAGATTTACTACTGCTTCTAAAGGTTTTGAAATGCTTCCAGAAGACTTGATACCGCTTTTCTTCTGATAATAATAGAATCGTTGTCAAAATGTTATCCTTATATCCCAGTCCCATTATTTTTCCATCTGTGTCATATAATTAATTACTGTGTAGAATTTTCTGTGTTCCCGTCCGTCTGGACTTAATTATTTCTCTACATAAGAATAATAATTCTTCAGCTTACGGTGATATAAGACCTTAAGTATCCTATAAGCTGCCTCTGAGGTTTTGGAAAAAAATATTGCCCTGCGTCTTTGAAATCACTTGGTTACTTTTGCAATCTTGCCTTGTATTCAATGTGCCTTCAGATGATGCAGTTGTTACATCTGGTGTATCCCAAGAATCTGTTTTGGGCCCTCTGTTCATGTGATCAAGTGTCTTTTGCTCAACAATGCACCAATGATCTGGATAGATTGCTCGTGCTTCAAAACTATACTGGGTAAAAAAATCCTGGGTAAATCGGAAATTCGAATTTTTAATAACAACACGAATTGTGGTATTACAAAGGAAGAATTAAGATTTAGCTTAGTGAAAACAAAGATTTACCAATAATATTTGAAGAGACGTATTCCGTGTACCTGTTATAAACCAGGTTGAGCAACCAAACTTCTGCATTGTCTTTAATAAAAGGGCTTTCTCAATGCCTCAGGATTAAGAGGGGTGGTCTGGCGCGCTTTCCGGAAGGTTAAAAGATATGAAAGCCGGAACTGAATTGGGGGTGAGCTCCTTTTGTGCCATACACCCTTATTCTCCACTTGCGGCAAGCGGAGCGGAAATAACTCGATTATTTCGTTTTATTTTTATTTACGAGTTTGCGAACTAAAAGGGTGTTAATAAAGTCGGAAAAGAATAAATGTTACCGCAACTCAGTCACGATAACGACCCCCGAAAGGGCAAACACACGAAAGGGCACCGGGGAAGGGCATCGAATCGAGTTCTCGAAAGATCGACCAGCTTACGAACGACAAGGGAAACACTACCCTCGTAAGCAGTAACCGAGCTCAATTACCCAGCAAGTGAACCTAGGTTACGTCTACTTTAAGGGTCACAAGGCCAGCTTTAAATCTTCCCAACAAACTAAGAAGGATTTTTTTAAGAGATTATAAGCGTTAATGTTATTAAATCATTAAAATAAACAACCCCTATTATAATTGCGCGATAAACCATACCGAAATACTCCCTCCGCAAACACTTCCAGTTTCCAAACAACACCCCTCAAAGTTACCTCCCGTTTCATACATTTCATATCAAACCTCCCTTTCCTTATACATATTTCCGCATTCAATCCCTAACACACACTCGTAACCGGGCGCGCTTTCAGTATGGATATTCCACGATTATGTGTGCGAAGCGGGTGGGGTAACTCACCCCATTTCGACCCTTCCCGGGTTTGTTTAAGTAAAACACACGGACCGAAACTTTACAACCCCTTCTCGCTCGGCTCGAAACATTACGCTTACATATACAAATGTGAGAGAGCGTGACTGCTAAAATGCCGCCACCTCACACCACATGACCACCCCCGAACCCCCCTTTTCGGTCTGTTTGCGCTGTGCCCGCCGGGCAATTAACACACCCTTCATGTTGCACACGCAAATACACGACGGACCGACGACTCCCCCGGACCTCAAACACCGGAGCTTGATGGGGTTGGTCATGTATTTTATCACCCCCTACATCAGCTAAAATTTCTAACATACATTTATAAATAATTTATAAACAAAAAGATTTTATTTTTTAACCGCGTTCCAAACGCGACACTCTCGCCCTTTTCAATTCCTTTTTTTGTACCCTTTGAGAAAAGAGAACGAACAAAAAAAATCCCTTTGCACCGGCATGTTTACGATTCGGCTTCCACCCTTCGTGTTTATTTTATTTTCGATGTTTACTCCCTCGAAACGAGACGACGACATCCCGAGGTCAAAAGCCCGGAAATTTGCATTCATTTTCAAGTTTTAAAACATTAAATAAACCAGAAAAAAAATCGGTTAATCTAGATAATGTATTATAATGTTATTTTTTATGTTGTTTACAAGTACCACTCCTACATTTTAAACAGCAACATATCAAGATTTAACTTATTTTAAAGGTAATGAAAAAAAAAAAGAAACACTACCCAACTGTCTTAGGAAATACTTTGATTCTGCTTCTTCAAGATCTGAAATGTTTCCAAATAAATAACCAAACTTTTAATACTGCTTGTAGAAGACTTCATATTGCCTTTGAAAGACTTGAAACGCGCCTAGAAGATTGAAAAGCTTCCAGAAAACCTAAAATGCTGTCAGAAGACTTAAAATGATAAGATAATATAAGGCTTGATAATGCTTCTAGAAAACTTGAAAGGTCTCCAAAAGACTAGATTTTGCCTCTGGAGGACTTGAAATGCTTCCAAAACACATGATAGCGCATTTAGTAGACTTGATATAGTCTCTGAAAATCTTATATTGCTTCCAGAAACCTTCATACTGCTTCCAGAAGACTTTCCAACACTTGATACTGCTTCCAGAAGTCTTGATATTAGAAGTGATATTGATATTGAGTGGTCACCACGACCTCATCATCTAACACCATCCAATGTTTTGGGATTTTTAAAATGTAGAATGTATGCATCAAAATCAGAATCAAGAAACCTATTTAGGGATATTCTGATGATTTAAAATTCAATTTATTATAATTTCTTTTCCTAATTTGTTATAAAAATCGTAATAAATGTGCAAAAAACATGAAATCATTTTATTTTCCCATTTGGTAGTCAACCCCTCATTCCTTCAAGAATTAAGATATAAAATTAAGATGTAGGTAAATATCCGGTGGGTAGGTATTTATCCGAGTATTTACCTATCAGAAAAAATAGTAAAAGCTACAGCAAAACATGCAATTTTGTCAGCTGTGGATGAATAATCAATGTGTTAGAATTGTTATATATGTCAAAACTATGTCAGACATGTCAAATTATCAGAAATCAGTCAAAATTGTACACTACATTAGAAATGATCAATACTATATGAAATGCAAGTTAGAAACTTATTATAAATGTAACAAATCAAGTAAAAATACATCAAAATTATCAGATATTGTCCAGAATCATCAGAAATAAGTCAAAACTATGTCATATATCTCAAACTATTCTTAACTTCAAAAATTGTCAACATGATTCTAAATAAGAGTTAGAAACAAACTATAACAAAGTCAGCTTAAGGAGAATTGCATGCAATTCATCAGATATTTATCAGAACTATCAGAACTAATTTAAAACTATCTATATTATATCCAAACTACGTGTACCATCTCAATATGCTATAATTGTAGTAGATATATATCTCAAATATATCAGAATAGTGTGAAATATTCAGAAATAAATCTGATTTTTGTCCAAACTATCAGAAACGTGTCAAAAGTAAGCAAAACCTTTAGAAGTTGTTAAATATCTATTAGAAACAAATTATAACAATGCCAAGTTACGGAAAAAATACATTAAACTAATCAGATATTGTCTAAAATTGTCAGAAGTATGTAAAAACTCTGTCAGAAAAATGTCAAACGTATCAGAAATATTTCTGATTTTTGTCAAAATTATCAGAATTGTAACAAAATTATGTAAAACTTTAGAGTTGTTCAATATTCTGCAAAATATGAGTTAGAAACAAATTATAAAAGCTGCACTTAAGTCAAAATACATCGAAATTATCAGACTTTTTCAGAATTATCAGAAATATGTCAATATTATCAGATATACCTCAAAATCATTTCAAATCTTAATAATTGTTAATGTTATTCTAAATAAGATTTAGAAACAAACGATAAAAAAGTCAACCTAATCAGAAATGCATGCAATTCATCAGATATTCATCAGAACTGTCAAAAATATTTTAAAACTCTGTATTATGTCCAAATTAGGAATAACATCTCAATTTGGTATAATTGTAGTAGATATACATCTCAAATATATCAAAATGGTGTCAAATATATGAGAAATATATCTGATTTTTATCTAAACTATCAGAAATATGTAAAAAGTAAGCAAAACCTTAGAAGTTATTAGATAATAGTTAGAAACAAATTGTAACAGTACCAAATTATTCACACTTGTGAGAAACATGTTAAAACTATGTTAGAATAATGTCAAACATATCAGAAATATTTCTGATTTTTGTCAAAATGATCAGAAGTATGTCAAAACCATGCAAAACCTTAGAAGTTGTTAATACTATCTGAGATATTAGTTAGAACAAATTACGACAGTACCAAATTATGTAAAAATACATCAACTTATCAGACTGTGTTATAAGAATGTCAAACATATCAGAATGATTTCTGATTTTTATCAAAATTATCAGAAATATGTCAAAATTACGCAAAACATTAGAAATAGTCAATTCTATAGGAGATATGAGTTAAAAACAAGTTATAAGAGCACTATCTTAAGCAGAAACACATCAAAATTATCAGATATTATCCAGAACTGTCAGAAATGTGTCAAAATAATCAAATATATCTCAAAACTGTACCAAAGAAGTGGTATAAGTTAAGAATAACGAAAATTAAAGAAAAACAATTCCAACTTAAGCAGAAATATGTTCAATTTATCAGATACTTATCAAAACGTTATTTGTCTAAATTAAGTGGAACATCTCAATAAGCTCAAATTGTATTAGATATACATCTCAACTGTGTCGGAATAATGTCAAATATGTCAGAAATGCATCTGATCTTTGTCCAAACTATCAGAACTGTATCAAATGTATGCAAAACCATATGCATATAGAAACAGATTATAAAGGTATCAACATAAGTAAAAATACATCAAAATTATCAGATGATCTTCAGAATTGTTAACAATATATCAGAATTATGTCAAACAAGCGTTAAAATTATCAGACATTTCTCAAAACTATTCTAAACTAGCAAAATGGAAAATGTTATGCTAAATAGATATATTTTAAAACTAGTTCTATTATGTTCAAATTAAGTGGGACATCTCCAAATGCTAAGATTGTATTAGATGTACGTCTCAACTTTGTCAGAATTATGTTAAATACGACAGAAGTTGATCTAGTTTTTGTCAAAATTATCAGAAACGAGTCAAAATATGCAAAACCTTATAAATAGTCAATTTTATGTGAGATATAAGTTAGAGAAAGAAATTATAAGAGTACCAACTTAAGTGAAAATATATCAAAGTTATCAGATATTATCAGAAATGTATCAAACATGTGTCAAAATTATCAGATATATCTCAAAACTGCCCCAAACCATTAAAATAGTTAATATTATGCTAAATAAGAGAAGACCAAAGGATATCAATGCCAACATAAACAGGACCCGCTTAGGGACATCTCAATATGCTAAGATTGTATTAGATGTCCGTCTCAACTTTGTCAGAATTATGTTAAATACGACAGAAGTTGATCTAGTTTTTGTCAAAATTATCAGAAACGAGTCAAAATATGCAAAACCTTAGAAATAGTCAACTTTATATGAGATTTAAGTTAGAAACACATTATAAAAGTACTTACTTAAGCAAAAATATATCAAAATTATCAGATCTTGTTTAGAAATGCCAAGGATTTTAAAATTACTTCGTTTTAACTTTATATAAGTTATAATCGATAATAAAAATCAACGGCCAATAATACAAAACTAAATTTATCGTTTATGAAGATTTAAGATGAATTACTAAAAAAAATTATTATTAGAAAATAATTTTTGATCCAATTCATCGTGAATTTATCGTATACAATCGCCCATATAAAGCAATGCCATAAATTCAATTGAATTGTAACATTATTTAACTCGTGCGATTGTATATGCCAAATACACGACGATTCAGGATATTTGTTGGAACAAAGCTATTATTACAGAATATTGAGAATGTGTAATTAAAAAGGGAGAAAACGCCTTTAATACCAGGTTGGGTTTTACGTGTCAACGATATCTAGGGAGATATCTCCCCTAAGCGTAAAATAAAACAGGGTGAGTTTTATTATAGGGGGTGTAATGCTATACGTTCAAAACGATCGGTGTATTTTTTAATCGAGATTTAAAAATGAAAGTTTTCGTTGAAAAAGGAGTAATGAAATATTAAGAATGTCAAACCGGGTGAACGTAATCGCTCTCGTCCCCTTTCAATTATTTAAAACCGTCCGGGGGCTTTGCGTACAATAGTGTCATTAGTCGAGACTGCTGAAGTAGAAGGGAAAAGTTACGGCCTACGGGGAGTAATCCCTTTGAATACATTACCAGGCTTAGAGACGACACGGGAATTTAGGGGGGTGGCATGAAAAGTTGCCGCCAGGTGGCACGGTAACGTGCTGGGGTTTCGCAGGGATTTTTAGAACCTTCCTCTCGTACACTCGCATAGGTAAACACGAAAATAATTCAGTAGGGGGTAAGACCCGGATAGCAAAAAGTTACTTTCTATCTCCGTTTCATCCCCTATTTTATATATGCAAAGAAAAGAACAAAAACAACAACAACAAAGGGACGAAGAGTCGAGACTTGGTCGGTGGTACGCAATCTCTGTTATGCTAATCGACCCCTTCGTTAATACCCGGAGCACGTGCCTTCCGGACTTTCCATTCCGCCCCGACGTTATCATCCCCTTCATTAAAATTCACCCCAACGACGAGCTGGGACGCGCGGCCATATCGATGGGTATCAATTATAAATTAAAATTTTTTTACCTTATTCCCCTAGAAAAAAGGCAATAACTTTTTTTCCACCCCCAGAGGGTCCCGAAAATTATGTATAGCGGCATCTGGCGCGTCCCTTTCGTTTTTCGAGACGACGGCGGTAGGGGAGAAAACGGTTTTATCGCTAAATTAAATCGTGCCGGGCAAATTGATGCTCTACTCCTCTCTTCCTACCCACACCCACCCTCTAAACGTTCTCGTAACTCGAACTTTCCAGATTTATGACCAACCACTTTATAGATATCACCACCATAATATCACCGAAACTAAACCTTTATTTTTTTGATTGCCTAATTTTGGTTAGAGAATACTAATTCATAAACGAACAAAGGGGATGATTTTAATAAAGAATATTCAATTCAAATCGGAAAGGTCTTGACGAAATTATAATTTTAATATTTGATCAACTAAACAGAAGGGTGGAAAGTTGAAAAGTAAAAAAAAACATTTTCCAATGGAAAGGGGTGTTGAAGTATTCAAAAGCATCCTTAGAATGGGGTGGTTTTTAATGGAATAATGGAACTTACCTGTTTGTGCATTTCTACGTTGAGGCCGTACGACATTTCGTAATACTGAAACAAAAGAGAAAAAATCATATATCTGCATAATTAAACAATAAAAATTATTACTTAAATATTCAAAGGAATAAAGAAGTTATATTTAAATCAAGGTCACGTACGACCGAGGCGCTACATCGAAACAATTTCGACACTAAACTTAGAGGGTAAAGTGTCTTTAGTTAAAGTGACTAAATACTTTACAACATTGATACTATATTCATAGAAATTTAAATGGTTTTCAAGGATGTTCAGTATAATAATGCATATCATTACAAAACCTGAGTTGTTATACCTGATTAAGAAGGAGTCGTTTGTGGTCGAGGCGCTACATTGGTACCATATTTATAAAAATTTATGTGGATTTCAAGGACGGGTAGTGTAATATTGCCGAGGTCGCTTGCGGCCGAGGCAGTAGAGCAATGCCATATCGATACAATACATAAACAGTTTATACCAACGTGATGCTTAATTAAACCAAGGTCATTTGTGGCTGAGTAGCTACATTCGCACCTTATGTTTAGCAATTTAAGTGGGTTTCATGAAAATACGGTGTAAGAACGCCGAGGTCGCTTGCGGCTGAGGCAATAGAAGCGAATATGAATAGATCTTAAAGATTCAATGCCTAATTAAGCCGGTGCCGTTTGTAGCTGAAGTGTTACATTAGCATCATGTTTCTAGATATTTATGTGGATTTCAAGGAGGTGTGGTGTTATAAAGATGAGGTATTAATGATTTTATGCTTAATTAAGCCGAGGTCGTTTCGTTCGTGTAACCCTGGGGCTTTGGTTCAAATATACAGGGTTGGGTTGGGTTGGGTTTAGCCGTGCAAATACTCCTGGAGGAGGAGATTAACAGTTACCAAGTATGGAAAGAGATCGGAGATAAAAAAATAGGCTCAAGAGTCCTTTACAAGTATCGAGATTAAAAGGAGTAACTCAGCATGAAAAAAGGGACGATCATAGTGGCGATAGTGGACCCAGACGATGTGTAGAGATGAGATGCAGAAAGATTGTAAAGATATTTCAGGGGGACTCTGAGGAGGCCTTCTATGAAAATCTGCTAGGACTCAGGATAGAAGCGGAAGGGGACGATAGCAATCCACAAAATTAAGGGCATGGAAAATCTTTCACTCATCCGGCATAAATGTGCTGATCTGCACTCAAGATCTACTCAATCGCACTCAAGATTATAAAAAGAGGGCGCCTGGAACAGATGGTATCACGCCAGAAATTCTAATAGCCACGGTGGAAGAAAACAAAAATGCATTTGTTAAATTATGCAATGACTGACACAAGGATATTTTCCAAAACAATGGAGAGTTACTTAGTATTGGTCGAGAAATTAACCAAAGGCATGGACGGTGAGGTATCTTATAGACGGATTTTCTGGAAGATACCATGAGCAAGCTACTAGAAGTGCTCTTAAGAGCACGGCTGAAAACTGTTGCATAAAGATCAGTACGGGTTCCGGGAGTGAAGATCAACCCTAGACGCCATGAGTAGAGTCTAGAAAATTATCGATGGCTTTTCAACATCAGAAGTTGTGCATGATAGTAACCCTAGACATCCAGGATGCAGTCAACTCCGCCCCATGACTAGGAATTGGTAGAGCCCTAGAGGAAGGGAGTATTATATATTATATAGTATATTAGTATATTTATCAGATCTATCAAAACTATTTTAAATCTATCTGCATTATGTCCAGACTAGATGTACCATTTCAATATGCTATAATTGTAGTAGATATACATTAACTGTGTCAGAACAATTCCATATATATCTAAATTGTTTTAAATTAACTCTAGATTGTCTTCTGGAATTAAAAGTATAACCAATGACCTACAACCGACGCACGGCTAAACCCAAGTGCTTTTGTTCTAAGTTTAATGTTAGCTGTAGGCGTTAGTGCTGATTCTATTATTAGATGTACAGAGCTATAGTAGTGGTTGATCATGTTTTCGTGAGACAAAAATTTCAGCAAAAGAATCCTTATTATTTACTAACTTATGTTTCTTCTATTAATTAATTTTAATGCTAGTATGTATAGAGATTTTACTTGAATTGATAAAATTAAATTAATAATAACTCATTAACATAAACCTAACCCGAAGTAATCGCACCGACATCCAATTCACGTACCTTAGAACTTAGTTAACACCGAATCAATTTACCACTTCACCTTAAACGACCATAGCCGCATTAATCGTAATTACCAACGTTGGCCAAACAATTATTCTTGTAGCAAACCTGAATACCCTTAAATGGATTCACCGTCAATTACCATTTTTGCGAATCGACTCGGTTTAATCCACTTTGAAAAAGTTGATTTACGTACAAATGTGTTATTCGCATGTCGTTTTCAATATAAACGTCCTCGTTTAGTTAACGTCCAGAACGAAATCGGGGCGATTCTTTTCGCTTATAGCTGTGGGTAGTTTTCCTTTATAAAGGGGCGGCTTTCCCCTCGCGGCAATAGAAAACGATGCCTACCGCGAATAAACGGAAAATGGCGTGATAACGTACAATCATGTTCGCGCTCCTTGAAAACCTCCCTTTCTTTCGTCTTTCTTAAGAAAGAAAATGGCAAAGTGCAAAGAACGGGGTTGAAATGATTTAAGGTGAAAAGTTTGTGGCGTGTTATACTCTAATCAATGTTATTTTTTTTCGTGTGTTTGCTTTAAAGTATTAAAAAGGAAAGTTGAATAATAATAAAGTCTTCGTAATCCAAAATTGATGTTGATGTGTATTTACATCTTATAAATCTTCATTGATAATGTGCCGAACAAGAAGCGGATCGGTCTTAAAAGTTCTTCGGCTCGGTTCTTTCGATGGTGTGTGATTTATACCCGTTTTACGATCGCTTCATACGGCGTCCGTTCGCATGAATTATTTATTTGCCAAGTTTTAAGAGCGCGGAGAATCACCAAGCATACTGTGGGAAAACGATTTCTATACTTATTCTTAGTATTTCAATCATTGTCACGAAAAAAATAACCGAATCGAAAAAGTTTTGCAGTTAACTTTATTTCAACACCTACAAGATTTTTTTTTAAAGACGTTTTGACTACAAATTTTCGAAAAGTATTTAATTATTTAAATCTTTCAACACTATTTACGTTTTGTATTGATATATGCCGCGTAATCACTTATTTTTTTAATGGTGTCAATGTAGCCCCTCGGTCACAAACGACTTTGTCACCTCTCACAACGTTCTTGGCTTTAATTAAGTCTCGACCGTTGATACAACGCATCTTCGTGAAAATCATTTAATGTGTTGTAAAAGCATTATGTTAATGAAGCGTCTCTGTCATAGTCGCTACTAACAGCTAAGTTGGAGCTAATACCAATACTAAAGCTAACTCTAGATCCAGAACTAGAATCATTTGGGTTTAGCCCTACGCCTCTTAAGACGGAACCGAACCCAACCCAACCTAGCTTCAGAATTAATACTAGACCTAGAACTGAAAACATTAAGGTTTAGTCGTCTTAAAAGACGTACGGCTTCTAGTTCTAGTGTTAGTTCTGAAGCTGAGTTGTAGGTTTAGTATTAGTCATACTGTTAGTTCCAGAAGAATTTAAAACAATCTAGAGTTAAACAAAAAAGAAGATAGCAAGAAAAATAAATAAAGCTGAAGACAAGAGCAGCAATATCAAATATTTTATTAGAATTTAGTATCCTATAAGTAGCATGTAGTCATTTGCAAGCAACATTTGTTTTCCTCAATGCATCTTCTACATTTTGAAGGAGTATTTAGGCGTTAATAGGAAATTCCTTTTTCTTTTCAAGGCTATTGGCAGTATTTGGTCGCCACAATGTAGTATTTAAACCTCTAATTCGAGAATTTGGTTAGGCTGCGTTGGGTCTACCCTTACTAATCTCGAATACGCTGCAAGTAGCGTCTGGTGTTCTTCCAGCAGTATCTACCTTTCTGTAAATGGTAAAATTATATCATTCTAAAATCTATTTAAGCCTTAGTTGCAATCAAGAATTCCTCAAGAACGTTTTACACTAATTTTGGATAATCAACTGCTTTTCAAACAGTATGTAGGCCTTTGGTATCAGTATCCAGACATCTGCCTTTAGCAAGAAATGTTATCCTCTACAACAAGCAGTTTCGTCGTTTATACCACATAGGCGCTTGTGGTAATAAATCTACTGGCTGTAATTCTTTAAGTTGCGGAACGAAAATTTACTAATATAAAATGGAAAATAAAGCTGAAGGCAAGAGCAGCAATATCAAATATTTCAATAGAAGAATTTAGTAGCCTATAAGAAACTTGTAGCTATTTGTCAGCAGAATTTCGTTTTCTCAAAGCATCTTCTACATTTTGAAGGAGTATTTAGGCGTTAATAGGAAATTTCTTTTTTTTCAAGGTATTGGCAGTATTTGGTCGCCACAATGTAGTATTTAAACCTCTAATTCGAGAATTTGGGTAGGCTGCGTTGGGTCTACCCTTACTAATCTCGAATACGCTGCAAGTAGCGTCTGGTGTACTTCCAGCAGTATCTACCTTTCTGTAAATGGTAAAATTATATCAGGCAATCATTCTAAAATCTATTTAAGCCTTAGTTGCAATCAAGAATTCCTCAAGAACGTTTTACACTAATTTTGGATAATCAACTGCTTTTCAAACAGTATGTAGGCCTTTGGTATCAGTATCCAGACATCTGCCTTTAGCAAGAAATGTTATCCTCTACAACAAGCAGTTTCGTCGTTTATACCACATAGGCGCTTGTGGTAATAAATCTACTGGCTGTAATTCTTTAAGTTGCGGAACGAAAATTTACTAATATAAAATGGAAAATAAAGCTGAAGGCAAGAGCAGCAATATCAAATATTTCAATAGAAGAATTTAGTAGCCTATAAGAAACATGTAGCTATTTGTCAGCAGAATTTCGTTTTCTCACAGCATCTTCTACATTTTGAAAGAGTATTTAGGCGTTAATAGGAAATTCCTTTTTTTTTTCAAGGCTATTGGCAGTATTTGGTCGCCACAATGTAGTATTTAAACCTCTAATTCGAGAATTTGGTTAAGCTGCGTTGGGTCTACCCTTACTAATCTTGAATACGCTGCAAGTAGCGTCTGGTGTTCTTCCAGCAGTATCTACCTTTCTGTAAATGGTAAAATTATATCTGGCAATCATTCTAAAATCTATTTAAGCCTTAGTTGCAATCAAGAATTCCTCAAAAATGTTTTACACTAATTTTGGATAATCAACTGCTTTTCAAACAGTATGTAGGCCTTTGGTATCAGTATCCAGACATCTGCCTTTAGCAAGAAATGTTATCCTCTACAACAAGCAGTTTCGTCGTTCATACCACATAGGCGCTTGTGGTAATAAATCTACTGGCTGTAATTCTTTAAGTTGCGGAACGAAAATTTACTAATATAAAATGGAAAATAAAGCTGAAGGCAAGAGCAGCAATATAAAATATTTCAATAGAAGAATTTAGTAGCCTATAAGAAACATGTAGCTATTTGTCAGCAGAATTTCGTTTTCTCAAAGCATCTTCTACATTTTGAAGGAGTATTTAGGCGTTAATAGGAAATTCCTTTTTTTTTCAAGGCTATTGGCAGTATTTGGTCGCCACAATGTAGTATTTAAACCTCTAATTCGAGAATTTGGGTAGG
This sequence comes from Onthophagus sagittarius, assembly GCA_036711965.1. Taxonomy (NCBI): domain Eukaryota; kingdom Metazoa; phylum Arthropoda; class Insecta; order Coleoptera; family Scarabaeidae; genus Onthophagus; species Onthophagus sagittarius. The sequence continues at coordinate 13,269,613 of JASERS010000010.1, read as the reverse complement.
CTGGGTTGGGTCTACCCTTACTAATCTCGAATACGCTGCAAGTAGCGTCTGGTGTTCTTCCAGCAGTATCTATCTTTCTGTAAATGGTAAAATTATATCTGGCAATCATTCTAAAATCTATTTAAGCCTTAGTTGCAATCAAGAATTCCTCAAGAACGTTTTACACTAATTTTGGATAATCAACTGCTTTTCAAACAGTATGTAGGCCTTTGGTATCAGTATCCAGACATCTGCCTTTAGCAAGAAATGTTATCCTCTACAACAAGCAGTTTCGTCGTTTATACCACATAGGCGCTTGTGGTAATAAATCCACTGGCTGTAAATCTTTAAGTTGCGGAACGAAAATTTACTAATATAAAATGGAAAATAAAGCTGAAGGCAAGAGCAGCAATATCAAATATTTCAATAGAAGAATTTAGTAGCCTATAAGAAACATGTAGCTATTTGTCAGCAGAATTTCGTTTTCTCAAAGCACCTTCTACATTTTGAAGGAGTACTTAGGCGTTAATAGGAAATTCCTTTTTTTTTTTTCAAGGCTATTGGCAGTATTTGGTCGCCACAATGTAGTATTTAAACCTCTAATTCGAGAATTTGGTTAGGCTGCGTTGGGTCTACCCTTACTAATCTCGAATACGCTGCAAGTAGCGTCTGGTGTTCTTCCAGCAGTATCTACCTTTCTGTAAATGGTAAAATTATATCATTCTAAAATCTATTTAAGCCTTAGTTGCAATCAAGAATTCCTCAAGAACGTTTTATACTAATTTTGGATAATCAACTGCTTTTCAAACAGTATGTAGGCCTTTGGTATCAGTATCCAGACATCTGCCTTTAGCAAGAAATGTTATCCTCTACAACAAGCAGTTTCGTCGTTTATACCACATAGGCGCTTGTGGTAATAAATCTACTGGCTGTAATTCTTTAAGTTGCGGAACGAAAATTTACTAATATAAAATGGAAAATAAAGCTGAAGGCAAGAGCAGCAATATCAAATATTTCAATAGAAGAATTTAGTAGCCTATAAGAAACATGTAGCTATTTGTCAGCAGAATTTCGTTTTCTCAAAGCATCTTCTACATTTTGAAGGAGTATTTAGGCGTTAATAGAAAATTCCTTTTTTTTCAAGGCTATTGGCAGTATTTGGTCGCCACAATGTAGTATTTAAAGCTCTAATTCGAGAATTTGGTTAGGCTGCGTTGGGTCTACCCTTACTAATCTCGAATACGCTGCAAGTTGCGTCTGGTGTTCTTCCAGCAGTATCTACCTTTCTGTAAATAGCAAAATTATATCTGGCAATCATTCTAAAATCTATTTAAGCCTTAGTTGCAATCAAGAATTCCTCAAGAACGTTTTACACTAATTTTGGATAATCAACTGCTTTTCAAACAGTATGTAGGCCTTTGGTATCAGTATCCAGACATCTGCCTTTAGCAAGAAATGTTATCCTCTACAACAAGCAGTTTCGTCGTTTATACCACATAGGCGCTTGTGGTAATAAATCTACTGGCTGTAATTCTTTAAGTTGCGGAACGAAAATTTTCTAATATAAAATGGAAAATAAAGCTGAAGGCAAGAGCAGCAATATCAAATATTTCAATAGAAGAATTTAGTAGCCTATAAGAAACATGTAGCTATTTGTCAGCAGAATTTCGTTTTCTCAAAGCATCTTCTACATTTTGAAGGAGTATTTAGGCGTTGATAGGAAATTCCTTTTTTTTTCAAGGCTATTGGCAGTATTTGGTCGCCACAATGTAGTATTTAAACCTCTAATTCGAGAATTTGGGTAGGCTGCGTTGGGTCTACCCTTACTAATCTCGAATACGCTGCAAGTAGCGTCTGGTGTTCTTCCAGCAGTATCTACCTTTCTGTAAATGGTAAAATTATATCAGACAATCATTCTAAAATCTATTTAAGCCTTAGTTGCAATCAAGAATTCCTCAAGAACGTTTTACACTAATTTTGGATAATCAACTGCTTTTCAAACAGTATGTAGGCCTTTGGTATCAGTATCCAGACATGCCTTTAGCGAGAAATGTTATCCTCTACAACAAGCAGTTTCGTCGTTTATACCACATAGGCGCTTGTAGTAATAAATCTACTGGCTGTAATTCTTTAAGTTGCGGAACGAAAATTTACTAATATAAAATGGAAAATAAAGCTGAAGGCAAGAGCAGCAATATCAAATACTTCAATAGAAGAATTTAGTAGCCTATAAGAAACATGTAGCTATTTGTCAGCAGAATTTCGTTTTCTCAAAGCATCTTCTACATTTTGAAGGAGTATTTAGGCGTTGATAGGAAATTACTGTTTTTTGTTTCAAGAGTATTGGCTGCATTTGATCGCCACAAAGTAGAAGTAGTCAAAATTTGTCAAAACCATACAATAAATTAGAAATAGTCAATTTTATATGATATATGAATTAGAAACAAATTATAAGAGTACCATCTTAAGCAGAAATACATCAAACTAATCAGACATTGTTGACAATTGTTAGAAATATATTAAAACTGTGTCAGAACAATGTCAAACATATCAGAAATATTTTTGATTTTTGTGAAAATTATCAGAAATTTGTCAAATCCATATAATACATTAGAAATAGTCAAGTTTCGAGTTTAGTTTCAAGTTTAGCCTAAACCTGAATCTTTCTAGTTCTAGGTCTAGTGTTAGTTCTAGTTTTATTGCGATACAAGCATGCAATAATCCAAATCAGAATAACAGCTAAATTAATGCTAATTCCAATACTAAAGCTAACCCTAGATCTTGAATTAGAATCAATTGGGTTTAGTCCTAGGTCTCTTAAGATGTAACCGAACCCAACCAAACATAGCTTCAAAACTAAACTAGACCTAGAACTAGAAACATTAGGGTTTAGCCGTACGTCTCTTAAGACGACTAAATCTAAGCTTAATGTTAATTCTGAAGCTAACTTTTAAGTCTAGTATTAGTTATACTGTTAGTTCCAGAAGAATTAAAAACCATCTAGAGCTAAACAAGAATTAAAACTAGAATTAACACTAAACTTAGAACTAGAAAAATTTAAGTTAACTTATTTTTATGATTTCTATGATGACATATCATAAATAGAACTTGAAAAATTTTTACTTTTAGCAATATTTCAATTAGAATGTCCGATTATTTTTCGTCGATAATTTATCACGTTCGTTTTATTTATTTATTACCCCACCCGGTTTTATTCGCCGGGAGCAATTAAACGGGCCAATTATCTGTTTTATTGCCAACCGGAGATACGTTACGTTGTAGAATGAAGCTTTCAACAAAAAAAAATTATCCACGATCGAATCCGATATCGGCGCGTCATGAAATGTTACACACCGGGTTAGGTCATAAATCAGAACCGTGTTAAGCTGTGTTCAATTCGAATCGGCCACTGCGATAATTTACCTGTCTATCAGGTGTAATTGTGTGTAAACACCGACATGATTTAAATTTTTTTCTATTACAATTTAAAGAAAAAAAAAAAAAATACAAATCATAGTTGTTTATCGGTCATACTCATCCACATCAATCATAAGCGAAATACAAACCGCATATGTTGACACATTAATGTCGCAATGATGCCTTGATTGATGTTACAATAATAGCGGGTTTAATTTAGATCGTACGTGTAAACAATTATTTAATTATTGATTGAGTAATTTGGTGTCGATTAAGTTACTTACCATGACGTAGTGCCTTTGAATTTCTATTTTTTCGCTAGCCAATTTCTCGCATTCGAGTTTGAGACTGAAACAAAAAAAAATTTAACTCATAAAGGTGCTAACTTAACCTTATTATTATTATTATTAATATTAGGTCCCGATCGTTTTCGCCCGAAAAAGTCTACGCCCCAAGATGTGTAATTAAGATAGGTGATTTATAATATGATGGGGCCTTTGTGATTCCGCCACGCCCAAAATGTTAATAATTACACACAGGTATATGATTATTAAGAGAATGAAAAGATTTTTTTTTTTTTTTTATTTATTTAATGGTTTAGAATTAAAATTTCAAAATAGTTCCTATTTTGGGTTTATTAAAATTCACATCTATCCATTTAGGGTTGAGCTTTTAAACTTTAAATTATACACAACCCATCACTCTTAAAACCACTTAACCAGTCTTTAGGTAAATTTCAATAATTGACCGCTGAACAAGTGCACCGAAGCAATAATTAACCAGTTTTGGGCAGAAAATGACCAACCCCGCGGCCCATCAATAATTGATCGCATTGAAAAGCCCACTTAAATAATTTTAAATATTTATCAGGTTCGACCGGAATTTCGCTTGAATTATTCAAATCGATGCTTAATAATAATAATGCGTCAACGACGTGATTCCACTTACTTATGATATTGTGCTTGAAGAAAATTGAACTCTTCTTTTATCCTATCACAAGATTCGCCAACTGTAAATTTAAACGGCTGACCAGGTTGTGGAGGACCCTGTAACAATAATTAATAAATATTATTAATTCAAATTACCTGATCATATAAATTTCTTAATAACATATTTACAATGATGAACCATGTCGATTAATATCGATCTTAATATGTAAGAATTATATTAATTTATTAAATCAGAATGATGTCTGAAATCCATCAGATATATGTTAAAATTATCAAGGATGCGTGAAAATTATGTTTAACATAAACATAACGTCAGATAAAATTGAGTTGGGATATATCAGAATATACCCAAATATAACTGATATATTTTAAAACGATGAGATCATCTCAAATATTTCAAAAAAAAAGTCAAAGTTGTTCTGAATATGTCAAATATATGGATTTGGTTCTACGTAGATGTATAATCAATGTGTTATGTCAGGCATATGCTAATAATTATCAGAAATCAGTCAAAATTGTACACTACATTAGAAATGATCAATACTATATGAAATGCAAGTTAGAAATTTATTATAAATGTAACAAATCAAGTAAAAATACATCAAAATTATCAGATATTGTCCAGAACCATCAGAAATTAGTCAAACTATGTGTACCATCTCAATATGCTATAATTGTAGTAGATATATATCTCAAATATATCAGAATATTGTGAAATATTCAGAAATAAATCTGATTTTTGTCCAAATTTTTGTATCAGAAATGTGTCAAAAGTAAGCAAAACCTTTAAAAGTTGTTAAATATCTGTTAGAAACAAATTATAACATTGCCAAGTTATGTAAAAAATACATTAAAGTAATCAGCTATTGTCTAAAATTTTCAGAAATATGTTAAAACTATGTTAGAATAATGTCAAACGTATCAGAAATATTTCTGATTTTTGTCAAAATTATCAGAATTGTAACAAAATTATGTAAAACTTTAGAATTGTTCAATATTCTGCAAAATATGAGTTAAAAACAAATTATAAAAGCTGCACTTAAGTCAAAATACATCGAAATTATCAGACGTTTTTCAGAATTATCAGAAATATGTCAATATTATCAGATATACCTCAAAATCATTTCAAATCTTAATAATTGCTAATATTATTCTAAATAAGATTTAGAAACAAACGATAAGAAAGTCAACCTAAGCAGAAATGCATGCAATTCATCAGATATTTATCAGAACTGTCAAAAATACTTTAAAAGTATCTGCATTATGTCCAAATTATGAATAACATTTCAATTTTGTATAATTGTAGTAGATATAAATCTCAAATATATCAAAATGATGGCAAATATATCAGAAATATATCTGATTTTCATCTAAACTATCAGAAATATGTCAAAAGTAAGTAAAACCTTAGAAGTTATTAGATAATAGTTAGAAACAAATTGTAACAGTACCAAATTATTCACAATTGTGAGAAATATGTTAAAACTATGTTAGAATAATGTCAAACGTATCAGAAATATTTCTGATTTTTGTCAAAATTATCAGAATTGTAACAAAATTATGTAAAACTTTAGAGTTGTTCAATATTCTGCAAAATATGAGTTAGAAACAAATTATAAAAGCTGCACTTAAGTTAAAATACATCGAAATTATCAGACGTTTTTCAGAATTATCAGAAATATGTCAATATTATCAGATATACATTAAAATCTTTTCAAATCTTAATAATTGCTAATATTATTCTAAATAAGATTTAGAAACAAACGATAAGAAAGTCAACCTAAGCAGAAATGCATGCAATTCATCAGATATTTATCAGAGCTGTCAAAACCATTTTAAAAATATCTACATTATGTCTGGGCTAGGTGTACCATTTCAACATACTATAATCGTACTAGATATACATCTCAAATGTATCAGATAATGTTAAGTATGTCAGAAATACATCTGATTTTTGTCCAAACTATCAGAAATGTGTCAAAAACAAGCATACCTATAGAAGTTGTTAGATACCTGTTAAAAATAAATTATAACAGTGCCAAATTATGTAAAAATACATTAAACTAATCAGATATTGTCCAGAATTTTCAGAAATGTTAAAATTGTGTCAGAACAATATCAGAAATATTTCTGATTTTTGTCAAATTTATCAGAAATGTGCCAAAATTATGTAAAACTTTAGAATTAGTCAATATTCTGTAGAATATGTGTTAGAAATAAATTATAAAAGCCCCAACTTAAGTCAAAATATATCGAAATTATCAGATGATTTTCAGAATTATCAGAAATATGTCAATATTATCAGATATACCTCAAAACCATTTCAAACCATAAAAAATGCCAATATTATTCTGAATAAGAGTTGGAAACAATCGATAAGAAAGTCAACTTAAGCAGAAATGCATGCAATTCATCAGATATTTATCAGAACTGTCAAAAATATTTTAAAACTACCTGCATTATGTCCAAATTAGGAATAACATCTCAATTTGCTATAATTGTAGTAGATATATATCTCAAATATATCAGAATAGTGTGAAATATTCAGAAATAAATCTGATTTTTGTTCAAACTATCAGAAATGTGTCAAAAGTAAGCAAAACCTTTAGAAGCTGTTAAATATCTGTTAGAAACAAGTTATAACAGTGCCAAGTTATGTAAAAAATACATTAAACTAATCAGATATTGTCTAAAATTGTAAGAAGCATGTAAAAAGTCTGTCAGAAAAATGACAAACGTATCAGAAATATTTCTGATTTTTGTCAAAATTATCAGAATTGTAACAAAATTATGTAAAACTTTAGAATTATTCAAAATTCCGCAAAATATGAGTTGGAAACAAATTATAAAAGCTGCACTTAAGTTAAAATACATCGAAATTATCAGACGTTTTTCAGAATTATCAGAAATATGTCAATATTATCAGATATACCTCAAAATCATTTCAAATCTTAATAATTGCTAATTTTATTCTAAATAAGATTTAGAAACAAACGATAAGAAAGTTTACCTAAGCAGAAATGCATGCAATTCATCAGATATTTATCAGAACTGTCAAAAATACTTTAAAACTATCTGCATTATATCCAAATTTTGAATAACATCTCAATTTGGTATAATTGTAGTAGATATACATCTCAATATATATCAAAATGATGTCAAATATATCAGAAATATATCTGATTTTTATCTAAACTATCAGAAATATGTCAAAAGTAAGTAAAACCTTAGAAGTTATTAGATAATAGTTAGAAACAAATTGTAACAGTACCAAATTATTCACAATTGTCAGAAATATGTTAAAACTATGTTAGAATAATGTCAAACATATCAGAAATATTTCTGATTTTTGTCAAAATTATCAGAATTGTAACAAAATTATGTAAAACTTTAGAATTGTTCAATATGCTGCAAAATATGAGTTAAAAACAAATTATAAAAGCTGCACTTAAGTCAAAATACATCGAAATTATCAGACGTTTTTCAGAATTATCAGAAATATGTCAATATTATCAGATATACCTCAAAATCATTTCAAATCTTAATAATTGCTAATATTATTCTAAATAAGATTTAGAAACAAACGATAAGAAAGTCAACCTAAGCAGAAATGCATGCAATTCATCAGATATTTATCAGAACTGTCAAAAATATTTTAAAACTACCTGCATTATGTCCAAATTAGGAATAACATCTCAATTTACTATAATTGTAGTAGATATATATCTCAAATATATCAGAATAGTGTGAAATATTCAGAAATAAATCTGATTTTTATCCAAACTATCAGAAATGTGTCAAAAGTAAGCAAAACCTTTAGAAGCTGTTAAATATCTGTTAGAAACAAGTTATAACAGTGACAAGTTATGTAAAAAATACATGAAACTAATCAGATATTGTCTAAAATTGTAAGAAGCATGTAAAAACTCTGTCAGAAAAATGACAAACGTATCAGAAATATTTCTGATTTTTGTCAAAATTATCAGAATTATAACAAAATTATATAAAACTTTAGAATTATTCAAAATTCCGCAAAATATGAGTTGGAAACAAATTATAAAAGCTGCACTTAAGTTAAAATACATCGAAATTATCAGACGTTTTTCAGAATTATCAGAAATATGTCAATATTATCAGATATACCTCAAAATCATTTCAAATCTTAATAATTGCTAATATTATTCTAAATAAGATTTAGAAACAAACGATAAGAAAGTCAACCTAAGCAGAAATGCATGCAATTCATCAGATATTTATCAGAAATGTCAAAAATATTTTAAAACTATCTGCATTATGTCCAAATTATGAATAACATCTCAATTTGGTATAATTGTAGTAGATATATATCTCAAATATATCAAAATGGTGTCAAATATATCAGAAATACATCTGATTTTTATCTAAACTATCAGAAATGTGTTAAAAGTAAGCAAAACCTTAGAAGTTATTAGATAATAGTTAGAAACAAATTGTAACAGTACCAAATTATTCACAATTGTGAGAAATATGTTAAAACTATGTTAGAATAATGTCAAACGTATCAGAAATATTTCTGATTTTTGTCAAAATTATCAGAATTGTAACAAAATTATGTAAAACTTTAGAATTATTCAAAATTCCGCAAAATATGAGTTGGAAACAAATTATAAAAGCTGCACTTAAGTTAAAATACATCGAAATTATCAGACGTTTTTCAGAATTATCAGAAATATGTCAATATTATCAGATATACCTCAAAATCATTTCAAATCTTAATAATTGCTAATTTTATTCTAAATAAGATTTAGAAACAAACGATAAGAAAGTCAACCTAAGCAGAAATGCATGCAATTCATCAGATATTTATCAGAACTGTCAAAAATATTTTAAAACTATCTGCATTATGTCCAAATTAGGAATAACATCTCAATTTGCTATAATTGTAGTAGATATATATCTCAAATATATCAGAATAGTGTGAAATATTCAGAAATAAATCTGATTTTTGTCCAAACTATCAGAAATGTGTCAAAAGTAAGCAAAACCTTTAGAAGTTGTTACATATCTGTTAGAAACGAATTATAACAGTGGCAAGTTATGTAAAAAATTTATTAAACTAATCAGATATTGTCTAAAATTGTCAGAAGTATGTAAAAACTCTGTCAGAAATATGTCAAACGTATCAGAAATATTTCTGATTTTTGTCAAAATTATCAGAATTGTAACAAAATTATGTAATACTTTAGAATTGTTCAATATTCTGCAAAATATGAGTTAGAAACAAATTATAAAAGCTGCACTTAAGTTAAAATACATCGAAATTATCAGACGTTTTTCAGAATTATCAGAAATATGTCAATATTATCAGATATACCTCAAAATCATTTCAAATCTTAATAATTGCTAATTTTATTCTAAATAAGATTTAGAAACAAACGATAAGAAAGTCAACCTAAGCAGAAATGCATGCAATTTATCAGATATTTATCAGAACTGTCAAAAATACTTTAAAACTATCTGCATTATGTCCAAATTATGAATAACATCTCAATTTGGTATAATTGTAGTAGATATATATCTCAAATATATCAAAATGGTGTCAAATATATCAGAAATACATCTGATTTTTATCTAAACTATCAGAAATGTGTTAAAAGTAAGCAAAACCTTAGAAGTTATTAGATAATAGTTAGAAACAAATTGTAACAGTACCAAATTATTCACAATTGTGAGAAATATGTTAAAACTATGTTAGAATAATGTCAAACGTATCAGAAATATTTCTGATTTTTGTCAAAATTATCAGAATTGTAACAAAATTATGTAAAACTTTAGAGCTGTTCAATATTCTGCAAAATATGAATTAGAAACAAATTATAAAAGCTGCACTTAAGTCAAAATACATCGAAATTATTAGACGTTTTTCAGAATTATCAGAAATATGTCAATATTATCAGATATACCTCAAAATCATTTCAAATCTTAATAATTGCTAATTTTATTCTAAATAAGATTTAGAAACAAACGATAAGAAAGTCAACCTAAGCAGAAATGCATGCAATTCATCAGATATTTATCAGAAATGTCAAAAATATTTTAAAACTATCTGCATTATGTCCAAATTATGAATAACATCTCAATTTGGTATTATTTAGTAGATATACATCTCAAATATATCAAAATGGTGTCAAATATACTAGAAATATATCTGATTTTTATCTAAACTATCAGAAATATGTAAAAAGTAAGCAAAACCTTAGAAGTTATTACATAGTAGTTAAAAACAAATTGTAACAGTACCAAATTATTCACAATTGTCAGAAATATGTTAAAACTATGTTAGAATAATGTCAAACATATCAGAAATATTTCTGATTTTTGTCAAAATGATCAGAAGTATGTCAAAATCATGCAAAACCTTAGAAGTTGTTAATACTATGTGAGATATTAGTTAGAACAAATTACGACAATACCAAATTACGTAAAAATACATAAACTTATCAGACATTGTCCAGAATTGTCAGAAATATATCAAAACTATATCAGACATATGTCAAAAATAACAAATATATCTCAAAACTGTCCCAAACATCAAAAACGTGTAATATTATGGTAAATAACAGTAAGGAATATATGATAACAATTCCAACTTAAGCAGACATGCGTGTAATTCATCAGATATTCATCAGAATATTCACCATTTTAAAACCATTTACATTATGTCGAGACTAGATGTACCATTTCAACATACTATAATTGTAGTAAATAAATTTCTCAACTATGTCATAACAATGTCCAACATATCAGAATGAAAATTTTGATTTTTGTCAAAATTGTCAGAAATGTGTCAAAATTCCGCAAAACGTTAGAAATATTCAATTTTATAGGAGATATGAGTTAAAAACAAATTATAAAAGTACCATCTTAAGCAAAATCACATCAAAATTATCAGATATTGTCCAGAATTGTCAGAAATTTTTCAAAATAATCAAATATATCCCAAAACTGTACCAAAACATTATAATGGCAAATATTGTGCTAACTAGAAGTTAAGAATATAGAAAAACAATTCCAACTTAAGCAGAAATACATTCAATTCAGCAGATACTTATCAGAACGCTTTAAAACTATCTGTAGTATGTCTAAACTAAGTAGAATATCTCAATAAGCTTAAATTGTATTACATATACATCTCAACTGTATTAGAATAATGTCAAATATATCAGAAATGTATCTGATTTTTGTCCAAACTATCAGAACTGTATCAAATGTTTGCAAAACCTTATGCATATAGAAACAGGTTATAAAAGTACCAACATAAGCAAAAATACATCAAAATTATCAGATGATCTTCAGAATTGTCAGCAATATATCAGAATTATGTCAAACAAGTGTCAAAATTATCAGACATATCTCAAAACTATTCTAAACTAGCAAAATGGAAAATATTATTCTAAATAGGTGTTAAATACAAAGGATAACAATGCCAACTTAAGCAAAAATGCTTTCAATTCATCAGATATTTATCAGAGTATATTTTAAACTTAGTTCTATTATCATTGTATTAGATGTTTATCTCAACTTTGTCAGAATTATGTTAAATACGTTAGAAATTGATGTAATCTTTATCAAAATTATCAGAAATGAGTCAATGTATGTAAAACCTTAGAAATACTCAATTTTATGTGAGATATAAGTTAGAGAAACAAATTATAAAGGTACCAACTGAACTAAAAATGTATTAAAGTTATCAGATATTATCAGAAATGTGCCAAAGATGTGTCAAAATTATCGGATATATCTCAAAACTGTTCCAAACCTGAGAAATGGCTATATTGTGCTAAATAGGAGTTAAAACCAAAGGATATCAATGCTAACTTAAACAGAAATGGTTTTAATTTATCAGATATTTATCAAAACTTTGAAAAATTATTAAAACGTTATGTTTAAACAAAGTGCTAGACCTCAATATGTCTGCAACTGCATTAGATAAACATTTCAACTGTATCAGAATAAAAGAACTCTGATGTTTGCCAAAACTATCAGAAATGTGTCAAAAGTATCTCAATATGTGAAGATTGTATCGGAAAATGTGTAGATGTACATTTTAAATTGTTATCATATTGAAATGGCTAATATTATGCTAAATAGGTGTTAAATACAAAGGATAACAATGCCAAATGACTATTTTGATACGTTTAAGATGTATATCTACTACAATTATAGCATATTTAGATGTTAATCTTAATTTGGACATAATGCAGATAGTTTTAAATTATTGTTGGCAGTTCTGATAAATATCTGATGAATTACATGCATTTCTACTTAGATTGGCTTGCTTATCGCTTGTTTCTAACTCTTATTTGGAATAATATTGGCAATTTTTAAGATTTGAAATGATTTTGAGATATATCTGATAAAATTGGCATATATCTGATAATTCTGAAAAACTTCTGATAATTTCGTTGTATTTTGACTTAAGTTGGGGCTTTTATAATTTGTGTCTATATAACTCATATTTTACAGAATATTGACTAATTCTGAAGTTTTACATAATTTTGGAACATTTCTGATAATTTTGACAAAAATCTGAAATATTTCTGATACGTTTCACATTGTTCTAATACTGTTAATGTAATAATTAACATATTTCTGACAATTCTGGACAACATCTGATTAGTTTGATGTATTTTTTACGTAATTTGGTACTATTAGAATTTGTTTCTAACAGGTATTTAATAACTTCTAAGGGTTTGCTTACTTTTTACACATTTCTGATAGTTTGTAGGCTTTTAGACTTAGTAGTAGTTATACTTTTAGTCCAAGAAGAATTTAAAACAATCTGAAGAAATACAAAAATTAAAACTAGAACTAACACTAGACCTAGAACTAGAAAGATTCAGGTTTAGCCGTGCGTCTAAAGACGCACGGCTAAACCGAAACTTTCTAGTTCTAGGTCTAGTGTTAGTTCTAGTTTTAGTTCGCTATAAGTATACAATAATCTAAAACTAAACAGTAGCTTGCTTTTACTACAAAGTAAATGCGGATAACAGTGGCGCGCGGTGGTCGAAACCGTTAAATATACAAGCTGCACCGTACACATTTAATTAGAGCTTTTGGTAACGCAACGAACCTCACATACAAATTGATATTGTCATTTCAAAATTGCTAATTAACGATTTTTATTTTCGAATAATCAGGATTTGTTGCCTTTATTTTAACTTTAATCGATAAAAATCGCGTTTTTATAAAACATAAAATGTAATGGAAGTAAAACGAAATGATGACCTACGAAGAAAAGTGTTCTTAAGTTTACTGCGAAATAACGTTAACTCAATTGCAACGTCGTCGCCGGTATTGGAAACGAAAACCTCTCGAGTTAATTGGGAATGTCGCCATAAAAACCCGTTAACTTGGTTAAAGAGTTACTTGGTCAAAAAATTTTTAAAATCGACAAATTAATTCAACATTTATCACTGTTTTTATTTGTACTTAGGTTGGCACTCAGTTTTTTTGTAGAACTTTAATTTCAATATGATAACAATTTAAAATGTACATTTACACATTTTCCGATACAATCTTCACATATTGAAATACTTTTGACACATTTCTGATAGTTTTGGCAAACATCACAGTTCTTTTATTCTGATACAGTTGAAATGTTTATCTAATGCAGTTGCAGATATATTGAGGTCCTAGCACTTTGTTTAGACATAACGTTTTAATAATTTTTCAAAGTTTTGATAAATATCTGATAAATTAAAACCATTTCTGTTTAAGTTGGCATTGATATCCTTTGATCTTAACTCCTATTTAACACAATATTAGTCTGAAGACGCACACCTAAACCGAAATGCTTCTAATTCCAGGTCTAGTGTTAGCTTTAATGTTGCTATTAGTTCTAATTTATTATTGTATATTTGCAACGAACTTCAGGTTTAGCCGTGCGTCTAAAGACGCACGGCTAAACCTAAATCGTTCTGGTTCTAGGTCTAGTGTTAGTTCTAGTTTTAATTTTTGTATTTTTTCAGATTGTTTTAAATTCTTCTTGGACTAAAAGTATAACTAATACTAAGTCTGAAAGCCTACAAACTATCAGAAATGTGTAAAAAGTAAGCAAACCCTTAGAAGTTATTAAATACCTGTTAGAAACAAATTCTAATAGTACCAAATTACGTAAAAAATACATCAAACTAATCAGATATTGTCCAGAACTGCCAGGAATATGTTAAAACAGTATTAGAACAATGTGAAACGTATCACAAATATTTCAGATTTTTGTCAAAATTATCAGAAATGTTCCAAAATTATGTAAAACTTTAGAATTAGTCAATATTCTGTAAAATATCAGTTATATAGACACAAATTATAAAAGCCCCAACTTAAGTCAAAATACAACGAAATTATCAGAAGTTTTTCAGAATTATCAGATATATGTCAATTTTATCAGATATATCTCAAAATCATTTCAAATCTTAAAAATTGCCAATATTATTCCAAATAAGAGTTAGAAACAAGCGATAAGCAAGCCAATCTAAGTAGAAATGCATGTAATTCATCAGATATTTATCAGAACTGCCAACAATAATTTAAAACTATCTGCATTATGTCCAAATTAAGATTAACATCTAAATATGCTATAATTGTAGTAGATATGCATCTTAAACGTATCAAAATAGTCTCATTTGGCATTGTTTGCTCATTTGCTAGTTTAGAAACCATTTCTGTTTAAGTTGGCATTGATATCCTTTGGTCTTAACTCCTATTTAGCACAATATTAGCCATTTCAATATGATAACAATTTAAAATGTACATCTACACATTTTCCGATACAATCTTCACATATTGAGATACTTTTGACACATTTCTGATAGTTTTGGCAAACATCAGAGTTCTTTTATTCTGACACAGTTGAAATGTTTATCTAATGCAGTTGCAGACATATTGAGGTCTAGCACTTTGTTTAGACATAACGTTTTAATAATTTTTCAAAGTTTTGATAAATATCTGATAAATTAAAACCATTTCTGTTTAAGTTGGCATTGATATCCTTTGGTCTTAACTCCTATTTAGCACAATATAGCCATTTCTCAGGTTTGGAACAGTTTTGAGATATATCCGATAATTTTGACACATCTTTGGCACATTTCTGATAATATCTGATAACTTTAATACATTTTTAGTTCAGTTGGTACCTTTATAATTTGTTTCTCTAACTTATATCTCACATAAAATTGAGTATTTCTAAGGTTTTACATATATTGACTCATTTCTGATAATTTTGATAAAGATTACATCAATTTCTAACGTATTTAACATAATTCTGACAAAGTTGGGATAAACATCTAATACAATCATAATAGAACTAGGTTTAAAATATACTCTGATAAATATCTAATGAATTCAAAGCATTTTTGCTTAAGTTGGCATTGTTATCCTTTGTATTTAACACCTATTTAGAATAATATTTTCCATTTTGCTAGTTTAGAATAGTTTTGAGATATGTCTGATAATTTTGACACTTGTTTGACATAATTCTGATATATTGCTGACAATTCTGAAGATCATCTGATAATTTTGATGTGTTTTTGCTTATGTTGGTACTTTTATAACCTGTTTCTATATGCGTAAGGTTTTGCAAACATTTGATACAGTTCTGATAGTTTGGACAAAAATCAGATGCATTTTTGATATATTTGACATTATTCTAATACAGTTGAGATGTATATCTAATACAATTTAAGCTTATTGAGATATTCTACTTAGTTTAGACATAATACAGATAGTTTTCTTAGACACAGATAGTCTAGCACTTTGTTTAGACATAACGTTTTAATAATTTTTCAAGTTTTGATAAATATCTGATAAATTAAAACCATTTCTGTTTAAGTTGGCATTGATATCCTTTGATCTTAACTCCTATTTAGCACAATATTAGTCTGAAGACGCACGGCGAAACCGTCTTTAGACGCACGGCTAAACCGAAACTTTACTTACTTGTTCGAAAAGTAGATACTTTGATTTATAATTTTCATAATAATTTGCCAAGAAATCGATTTTTCCCAAATTTTTTAAGTTAATATAAAAAGAAGCTAAAAATTATCAAAAATTGAGTTGATTTAAAAAGTAGATGCTCTCATTTATAATTTGCATAATAATTTCCCAAGAAATCGATTTTTAACTTTTCTCAAAACGAAAAACTTTCCTCTAAAAACTCGGTTTACTTCAAAAGAAAATATCTCAAAAACTAAAAGTTATTTTTAAAATCGTACCATTTCACTTTAAAGTAAATGCTTCAAATAACATTTGATTCTATTTTCATGGATTGTTTCCAAAAAATCGATTTTTCAGGATCTTTTGAAATCTCTCGAAAGAAAACTTGAATATTTCTAAAAACTCGGTTTAATTGAAAAAGTAATATCTCAAAAACTAAAAATGATTTTTCAAAACTTAAAAAAAAGAAAGTAGGTGCTTTAAATTATATTTGGAGCTACTTTCATGGATATGTTCCAAGAAATTGATTTTTCAGAAACTTTTAACTTTTCTCCAAGAAAAATTTAAATATTCTTAAAAACTCGGTTTAATTCAAAAGCTAATATATGAAAAATTAAGAATGATTTTTGAAAATGGACCTTTTCAGATTAAAGTAGATGCTTTAAATTATATTTGGTGCTACTTTTACGACAATTTTCCAAGAAATTATTCCTGAAAAATAATTTTACATCAAGAATTAAAAAAAAGTAATTGTTTTTTTTTAATTTACTCTAAGAAACTTGGATATTATCAAAAACTTGGTTTAATTGCAAAATTTATATCTAAAGAACTAAATGATTTTTGAAACAATAAAAAAAAGAAGTAAGATATGTGTGGAAAGAATTCTTTCCCGGTGTGGTTTCGAGGGAGGATAAAAAGAGAAAAAATAAAGGGGACTATCTCTGCGTAATAAAGCCGAAAACAAACACCGGCGACGCAAAATCGTTTTTCCGGGACCCCGAAGACCAAAGAAAAAGAAGAAGAAAAGTTTACACAGCCGGATAACACACGTTCCACATACATGCATACGTTTGTAGATCTATCGTGACGACGGCGAAGTAAAGTTCCCTATGGAGCTGCATAAAATGTTACCCCCAAAGGGGGAAATCCGACGTATATCCATCTTTTTTTGCCACACATCAAAATATAACTTCTTTCTTTATTTTTTATGTACGAGTTTTAGATTGGTTTATCCGTACAGAAATGGAATGAAGTCATTTGTGTTAAGATGAGAAGTTTATTTGTGCCGTTTCGTGTACGAGCATGAATATAACTATGTGTATGTATGTTGCGGTCGGAGCTCTATGTATTGTTAGATAAGGTCTGCTGTATGAAGGAAAATGTTTCCGACGCGGTTACGTTGGAGGTGTATTGAGATGTCAGAGCGCGGAAGACGAAGCGGCTCGGCTGCAATCTGGGGGGTTTATAAATTGTCTGGCGTAATTGTTGCGGTGACGTTGGTACCACCGACTACCATTACTACCTCGCTCCGCTTTCAACTCATCTCTTGCGATAAAACCTTTCACGATTACACTAAATATTTCTTTGTCAACGAAAATATTAAGTTTTTATTGAATCGATTTTTTTATAAGACATCATCGTGTCTCGGTTACCAAAGATGGCTATCTAGCTGCGGCATCGAAACCGATGGATCGTCGTGATTGAGTACAGCGTGTACACGGGAGTCGTGTGCGATCTTGTCGTGACTTGTTCCCGAGGAGATCGAGCGGTTCTCTTGTGTCAGTGTGTGTATGTGTGGAGAGAAGAGCGAACGATGTCGAGACGACGACGGTGTTACGACATCGAAGCCCCCGGTTGCAGCTCGTAGATAAACAAATGTCGTTTCGACTACCGGGAAATCAAGTGAGAGGGAAAAGGATATAATGTCAACGACGACATTCGACAATAAGAACGAAGACGACGACGACCACGAAGAAGTGAGCGGAGTCGACAGGTTTGATGTTGTCGTAGCCGATCGGAAGGTTTATTACACGTAATGGGAATCGTTTTATTTTGTCACGACAAAATTCTATCTAACAATTTGATATTTTTTAGAATTTAAAAAAAGTTGCATGAACGTAAAGAAAGGTGGAAACGAGGGAGAAAGATAGAACGAGACGGTGGTAAAACGAGGGTTCTCGCTGTGGGCGTCATAATTAAAATGCAAACGACGGTTTCAGTTTTTAATTAAAAATCTAAAGCATTGGGCAAGCGTCGGGGGTGCTTTTGTAGACGTCGGAGGCGACTTCGCACTTAATTACGCGATAATTTCAACCGGGAGCACGATTCATAGTCTCTTCTCACCCCTCACATACACACACATCGTTAAAACCACCCCGTATATTTTCACGACTCCATCCGGCATACTTGATATCTCTATTACCATCCACTTAACGAGTACAACTTTTGAAGAGAACTTCTCGTATTCATTTTCATTATTCTGTTGACGATTCTAATAATCCTATCTAATGATGAAAGTAATTAATGTGTTAAATCATCGTTATCATTTAAATTTTCTTTTGGAAAACCTCAAAAAATCATAAAAAAATAAAGAATCTATAAATAGAAAGTCTAATCTACAACTAAACACGGTTGAAGACGCACGGCTAATCCGAAACTTTCTAGGTCGAGGTTTAGTGTCAGTTCTAGTTTAAATTCGATGCAAGTATACAATAACAAATTAGAGCTAATAGCAACATAGCTAACCCAACCCAACCCAGCTTCAGAATGAATACTAGATCTAGAACTACAATTATGACTTTATGTCAAATTATTACAAAGAAGTAAATACATAGGATTGAAGTACACATATTAAAGTAGTGAATGACATAATTTATTTTGTAAAATAGTTGTTATATTAACAATAATAAATTATTAAACTTTGTCATAAAAAAAGGCGTAATAAAAACTGATTTTTGGGACAAATTATGCACTCAAATGAGGTGACAATGCTTCATTCACTAGATATGGAATATAAGAAGAGATGCCGGGACTGTGCAAGTATAATAGATATGTTGTTATCTTAGGATTGTGTTTTATGTAAAAATGCGCAATTTTCAAATAAATAAAGCAATGTTATATTTAGGGAATATAATGTTGCTTTATTATTTCAACAGTTTGATGATGAATATCCAATACATCCACTATTATTCAAGTGGACACAAAAAATAGAATTCGTCGTCTTCTTAATTCATGTTCACCATTATTTATATTTTGTTTTATTAATATATTAGCTTTGTTCCACACACACGTCAATAATGCAGTTATATTTCATCAGATTTCATTACATTATTTGCAGGTGCGACTGTAACTGACGAGTTCCTACGCTTATTGGAACAAAGCTATTGCATACTTAGGTAAGAAAAGAAAAAAAGTATAAATAAAACTGTTTTATCGGTTTCCATAAAATATATATTTTTTCAGAAACTTAATAATTACAAATATATCTTATTTTATTAAACATATATTTCATTTAAAATTTTAAAAACATAATACTAAAAAATTATTTTTGTACAATCGATACTTCGATTCAACTGCTTTCAAAAATGTTGATACTACCTCTGGAAGACTTGATAATGCTTCTAGAAGCCTTAACATAGCTTTCAGAAGGCTTGAACTGCTTCCACAAGATTTTATACTGCAGCTGAAAGACTTGATACTATTTCTAGAAGATTTTAAATGATTCCAAAAGACTTGATACCGTTTGTAAAACTACTGGCAAAAAAATGTTTGAAAATGCAAAGTCTTAAAGAAGACATTTTTATTGCAAAAGGCACGAAATTGTTAATACAATTTGATTTTGCTTCCAAAATACCAAATACTGTTAGGATACAAAATGTTCATTTCAGAAGTTCAAAAAATTTCAATTATAGACCAAATATTGCTTGTGAAGGTGTAAGCACTGTTGATATAAGGCATTTCTATTGCAAATTAACCATAGGCGCCAGATACATGGACGTTTTTCATGTCACTTTTGTTTTGAGAACAGTCATTCGTCGTTTGAATCTTTTCCCAATTCAGTTTTTTCACTATCCAGCACCCATACTTATTTTCAAAAACCGGCGCTTATGAAGCTACGAAGATTGTGTTAGATGTACCACTGACGATCTAAAGATAAATCAGTTAGCTGCAGAATTCTTCGAATCCTCTATTTGGGCATCGTAAATCTTACACAAATTGCTGGTTCTGGTCCTAAAAACGCTTTAGCACTAGCTCATCTGCCGCTTCATTGGCAGCACTTCCAGAGTGACCTCAATGTAGTTAAAACGACGAACCGTTTGAGATATCTGTATTTCCACATAAATTTTGATAATCCTCTACTTGATTTCGAGCTTTGTGGAGATGAGTTACTCAGCTTGTGTTCTCATTTAATCTCAAGATTATTCCTCACTTGCGCAATCAGTAATAAAATGTCCAATATAATTATATTTACAAACTCACTTCTACAGTATTATATATTTAGAAATCTGAAACTAGCAACTAACGCCATTAACAACGACAACATTCTGATCTGAAATAATACTTTGACGTCCTTCAACATCGGCAAATACAGAAAAAAGGGATAAACTAACTAGAAGCTGACGAAATGACCTATTTACCTTTATTAGCTGTTTCCACCAAAACTTATTTTCGAAAGTAAGTCCTTTTTTCGTAGACAAGAACGGATATATTAAAAAAAAAATGTTAACTTGAATGGTTGCGGTCCGCGGAACCAGCGGTTGCAAATTGCTAAAAGACTCTGTAAGTCGATAGTTAAACTTGCAGGAAAAGATTTTATTAATCATAAAATCGTGGCTAAGAGAAAATACTGAAAATTATTTGACAGCAGACTTGCAGGAAAAAAAACTTTATGACTAAAGTGGCTAAGAGAAAATACAGGAAATTATTTTCAGGATACTGAGATGACCGCTAGGAGGTGCAAATACCATCTTTAATGCCTTGAAATCTTAACAATTAAACAATTAGTCATCTTAGGAATGGTATCTTAATTTTAAGATACTTGTACATTTCAGTTTCAGTCCAGTCCCAGTATATTCCGGGTTCATGCCGGGATTTCATGAAAGAAGATTTATCGTTTAGAAGTTTGGGAGCATTAAGAAATATTTGCAATGAAAATACGATTGGCACCAAATAAATTAATTTTCTGGAAGCATTTCAAGCCTTATAAACGCAATGTTAAGTATTTTGACAGCAATATCAAATCATTTGTTAGTATTCCAAATGTTTTGGAAGCAATTTAGATCTTCTAGAAGCAACATTAAGCCTACCTAAGCCAATATCGAGACTTTTGTAACCATTTAAAATCTTCTAGAAGTAGTATCAAGTCTTCTGGAATCTTCTCGAGTCTTCTGAAAGCATTTCAAATCTTCCAGAAACAGTATAAAGTCTTACAGGGGCTATATCTAATC
Organism: Onthophagus sagittarius; assembly: GCA_036711965.1. Taxonomy (NCBI): domain Eukaryota; kingdom Metazoa; phylum Arthropoda; class Insecta; order Coleoptera; family Scarabaeidae; genus Onthophagus; species Onthophagus sagittarius. The sequence goes on along the minus strand of JASERS010000010.1, from coordinate 13,247,847 downwards.
TTTTGAAAGCATTTTAAAATATCTAGAAGCAGTATCATGTCTTAATTATTAAAATCTTCTAGAAGCAGTATCAAGTCTTTTGGAAACTTCTCAAGTCTTCTGAAAGCATTTGAAATCTTCTGGAAGCAGTATAAAGTCTTACAGGGATAGTATCAAGCCTTTAGGAAGCATTTTAAAACATCTAGAAGTAGTATCAAGTCTTCTGGAATCTTCTCGAGTCTTCTGAAAGCATTTCAAATCTTCCAGAAATAGTATAAAGTCTTACAGGGGCTATATCTAATCTTTTGAAAGCATTTTAAAATATCTAGAAGCAGTATCGATTCTTAATTATTAAAATTTTCTAGAAGCAGCATCAAGTCTTTTGGAAACTTCTCAAGTCTTCTGAAAGCATTTGAAATCGTCTAGAAGCAGTATAAAGTCTTATAGGGGCGGTGTCAAAGCTTTAGGAGGCATTTTAAAACATCTAGAAGCAGTATCAAGTCTTCTGGAAGTAGTATCCAGTCTTTTGGAAGCACTTCAAGTAATTTTGAAGTATTTCAAGTCTTCTAAAAGTAAGTATAAGGTCTTCTGGAAACATTGTAAGTCGTCTGGAAGTATTGTAAGTCATCTGGAAATATTTTAAGTCTTCTAGAAGCAGTATCAGTCTTCTGGAAACATTCCAAGTATTCTGGAAACCATATCAAGTTTCTTAGATACAATATCAAGTCTTCTGGAAGCATCTTCAGTCTTCTAACAGCGACATAAAGTACTTTGGAAGCATTGTAGGTCATCTGGACACACTTCAAGTCCTCTAGATGCAATATCAAGGCTTCTAAAAGCGTTGTAAGTCATCTGTAAGCATTGTAAGTCGTCTGGATGCATTGTAAGACATCTGTAAATTCATCATTTTAAGTCTTCTAGAAATATCAGTCTAGAAATTCAAGTCTTCTGAAAGCAATATAAAGTTTTCTTAAAACAATATCAAATCATCTAGAGGTAACAACATCAAGTGTTCTGGAAACATTTTAAGTTTTCTAGATGCTATATCAAGTTATCTGAAAGCATTGTAAGTCGTCTGGAAGTATTTTAAATCCTCTAGAAGCAGTAACAGTCTTCTGGAAGCCGCGGTACTTTATAAATCTAGAGACTTTAATTATTTATTATTCTTTTTAAGACAATAATTTAAAAAAATTTTTATTATCATAAAATTTGCGATAGGCAAATAAATGCCCGCGTTGAATGCGCTGCACATTTTCGGGGCATTTATGTTCTACAGCTTTCATTATCTTCTTCGTTTCTTCTAATCAGATAAGAAGCCATTTTGAACGGAAAAAAAACATCTTACAAAATTTGCAAAATTTTTTGAAAAGCTTCAGTAATACCTTCAAAGAGTATTTTTCTTCGCTATCGTATTCATATTCGTATTTTACTGTGTTGTACACATATCAAGACTTCCGGAAGTAGTATCAAGTTTTCTAAAAGCATTTCAAGTCTTTTGGAAGCAATAACAAGCCATCTAGAAGCAGTTCAAATCTTCTAGAAGCAATATCATGTCTTCTAGAAGCATTTTAAGTGGTCGAGAAGCAATATCAAAACTTCTGGAAGTAGTATCAGGTTTTCTAGAAGCATTCTAAGTCTTCTGGGAGCATTTCAAGTCTTTTGAAAGTAATAACAAACCATCTAGTTGTTCAAATCTTCTGAAAGCAATATTAAGTTTTCTAGAAGCATTTCAAGTCCTATCAAGGCAGTATCAAGTTTTCTAAAAGCATCTGAAGTCTTCTGGAAACTTTTCGAATCTCCTTGAAGCAGTATTAAGTTTTCTATAAGCAATATTAAGTCCTGTGGAAGTAGTGTGAAGCTTTCTAGAAACATTCTAAGTCTTCTAAAAGTATTTCAAGTCGTCTGAGATCATTTCAAGTCTTCTAAAAGCAATATCAAGACTTCTAGCAGCAATAACCAATCTTCTAGAAGCACTGCAAGTCTTTAGGAAACTGTATCAAATTTTGTGGAAGCTGTATCAAGTCTAACTTAAAACCAAATTTTAATAATTTTAGACTGCACCTGATTATCGACAAAAGTACCTAGATTTGTGCCGTTTTCAGTCGAAATAAAAACGGTCACATTATCTAACACATATTTAGACCAAGTGAAAATAATTAAAATAAAAATAACACTAACTATAACAATAACACTGATTAAATAATAACACCGACTATAATAATATTAACACTTCGCCAAAAAAACACCAAATAATGAACATCACGTGATTGAACGGCGGCCTTAAGAGACGTACTTCCCGAAGAAGTTTCCTTAAAAAAATCAGGTAAAAAAATTTTTTTGAGATATCGAGATTTCAAACATGGAATAAATCATAACAAAAAAAATCACTACCGTAAAAAAGAAACAAGAAAATGCAAAACAAATACTAAAAGGGTTCGATTCGAAAAAAAATGTAGGTATACAGGTGTATCAAACGTGTTGTAACGTGCTCGTCGCGACGTTTCCGTCCATGTTTGCCCCACGAAATTGAAATAAAATGCAAACACGCGTCCCGCTATATTTGCATTAGCTTTAACCCTCACTCTGTCGTGTTTACGCCGATTTTTTTAACCAACGCTCTCGAGCTTTGACGTGTTGAAACGTGTGCGCGCAGGTTCGGACCGGCCCGATTTATTTCCATCAAAGGAACGTTTCAAAAAAGATCAATCGAAACTTTTTCGATGTCACGTTGATTAGGGTGTTTTTTTAAAAGTAATTCGATGGGGATTGCATTAATAATTTAAAATGAAATTGTAAACTCGGCCAAGTCCATCACTGTAATTCACGGCCTGCTGAGTTTAATCGTATCCGAGAGAGGGTAATAGAAACAAACAAAAACCCAAATAAAACAATAATCATTTCACGCTCTGCCGATAATTTATTGTCGGCACATATGTATATGTATACGTATACGGACTGGGAGGATGGGATGAAATTAAAACAAAAATTGGCTGAAAAAAAGGTCCGGACATGAAGCGCGTTTTTCCATCGGAGCCGGGGCTTTGTTTATTCAGTAGGCTTTTTTTGTGGATGAAATAAAAGTAGATTTTTTTATGTTTCGTTTTATTCGTTGACGCGATCGCCAGCGATGCGTCCCTGGCATATTCGGTGTCAGCAACGTTGGCCCGTTAATGTTTAAAAACAGGCAATTTTTATACTCATGCGGATCGTTTCAGCATACAAAAAACGCCAACGTTTCGATTAGGTCGGATGAAAACGGAAAAATTGCGCGAATATAAACCGAACGAATAATTTTGCTGTAATTTAATTGTTACAGTTGAAAGATTAATCCGTGCATCCGCAATAATTTTAATAACGTAACCAATCTTACTGCGACGCACGTGAAGTTGCATACATTCACGACGAAATCCGACATTAATTAAATCAACTAATTACAATTCAATTCAGTTAATTGCCGCGTTAGCATTGCGAAATAGCCATCGCGAGACCATGTTATATCACCTCGAAATAACCTGAACGAGAATCGAAGAGCTATTTTGATTCGGAAACCGAAAATTAATTGATGACATAAATTAACAACCGATAGTTTACGGTCGTAACAACGAAACCGATTAGAAAATAATGTTGTTTGTCGACCGAGAACAAAGTTGAGTCACGCGAGGCATTCAATTCCTACATCGAAAGAAGAATGCTATTTGACGAGTGTAGTAACTCTTTTAGTGGTGGCCAAAAGTTGCTTGTGCCAAGAAGCTGCGATGATCGAAATCGTTTCAGCTTCTTTTTTTTTTCATTTGATCTTTTCGAAAAGACCCACAGCCGGGCAGCCAGCAACCAAGCAACCGTGTTACTTCACACCCAATTAACCGGAGGCATTAGCATCTGTTGTTCTTGGCAGTTGGTTGGCTTTTTAAGGGGAGTCACGAGTTGTTGCCGAGTTATTATTAAACATAGCCGAGACGAACCGTGACGCTTTAACTCGTTCGAATGGAAAAATCGAAAAAGAAATTAAAACGATTGATTTATGTTGTTTGGGAAACATGAAACTGTTAAAATTTGTGAAAAAATAGATTTTCTTGGGAAATTAACACGAAATTTCTTATAATATACTTTTAATTTTTTGATTTTCATCACTTGTAATTCTTGAGATATAAGGTTTTGAAGTACTCCTACTTGAACTAAAATTAGAACTAACACTAGCACTAGAACTAACACTAGATCTAAAACTAGAATCTTTCAGCTTTTGCTGTGTGTCTTTTGAAAAAATTTTTTACGTCTTAGATGCAACCTTCCTCAGAAACTGGTTTTTCTAGACTTAAACTAGTTTTTTGCCAAATTAGCTTGTAAACTACACTATTACAGAAAAATATTCATTGTAGAGGCCTTCGTTAAAAAAATCTCTTCGGATGTACAGCTAAACCCAACCCAACTTGGGTTTATTTTGGAAAATCATCGCGAAGTTTTCATCAATTATAAATCAAAGCATCTACTTTTCACTGAAAACGTCTATTTTGAAAAGTCTCTTTTGGATTTTAAGATATGAACTTTAAAAATAAACCGAGTTTTAAGAAACATTCAACTTTTATTAAGGAAGTTAAAAAATTCGGAAAAATCAATTTCTTGGAAAATCATTGCGAAGGTTTCACCATTTATAAATCAAAGCATCTACTTTCCACTGAGTCGATCTATTTTGAAAAATAGCTATCACTTTTTGAGATATAAGCTTTGAAAGTAAGCCGAGTTTTTAGAAATATTCAACTTCTTTGCCAAGGAAATTTTAAAATTCGGGAAAAATTGATTTCTTGGAAAATCAACACCAAATTTTCATCAATTATAAATCAAAGCATCTACTTTTCACTGAAAACGTCTATTTTGAAAAGTCTCATTTGGAATTTAAGATATGAGCTTTAAAAATAAACCGAGTTTTAAGAAACATTCAACTTTTATTAAGGAAATTAAAAAATTCGGAAAAAATCGATTTCCCGGAAAATCATCACGAAATTTTCATCAATTATAAATCAAAGCATCTACTTTTCATTGAAAAGGTCTATTTTGAAAAATAACTATTACTTTTTGAGACATAACCTTTAAAAGTAAGCCGAATTTTAAGAACTTTTTTGTCAAGGAAATTTTAAAATTCGGGAAAAATTGATTTCTCGGAAAATCAACACCAAATTTTCATCAATTATAAATCAAAGCATCTACTTTTCACTGAAAACGTCTATTTTGAAAAGTCTCATTTGGAATTTAAGATATGAGCTTTAAAAATAAACCGAGTTTTAAGAAACATTCAACTTTTATTAAGGAAATTAAAAAATTCGGAAAAAATCGATTTCTTGGAAAATCATTGCGAAATTTTCACCATTTATAAATCAAAGCATCTACTTTTCATTGAAAGGGTCTATTTTGAAACATAACTATTACTTCTTGAGATATAAGCTTTAAAAGTAAGCCGAGTTTTTAGAAATATTCAACTTTTTTGTCAAGGAAATTTAAAAATTCGTGAAAAATTGACTTCTCGGAAAATCAACACCAAATTTTCATCAATTATAAATCAAAGCATCTACTTTTCACTGAAAACGTCTATTTTTAAAGTCTCTTTTGGATTTTAAGATATGAGCTTTAAAAATAAACCGAGTTTTAAGAAACATTCAACTTTTATTAAGGAAATTAAAAAATTCGGAAAAAATCGATTTCTTGGAAAATCATTGCGAAATTTTCACCATTTATAAATCAAAGCATCTACTTTTCATTGAAAGGGTCTATTTTGAAACATAACTATTACTTCTTGAGATATAAGCTTTAAAAGTAAGCCGAGTTTTTAGAAATATTCAACTTTTTTGTCAAGGAAATTTAAAAATTCGTGAAAAATTGACTTCTCGGAAAATCAACACCAAATTTTCATCAATTATAAATCAAAGCATCTACTTTTCACTGAAAACGTCTATTTTTAAAGTCTCTTTTGGATTTTAAGATATGAGCTTTAAAAATAAACCGAGTTTTAAGAAACATTCAACTTTTATTAAGGAAATTAAAAAATTCGGAAAAAATCGATTTCCCGGAAAATCATCACGAAATTTTCATCAATTATAAATCAAAGCATCTACTTTTCATTGAAAAGGTCTATTTTGAAAAATAACTATTACTTTTTGAGACATAACCTTTAAAAGTAAGCCGAATTTTTAGAAATATTCAACTTTTTTGTCAAGGAAATTAAAAAATTCGGGAAAAATTGATTTCTCGGAAAATCAACACCAAATTTTCATCAATTATAAATCAAAGCATCTACTTTTCACTAAAAACGTCTATTTTGAAAAGTGTCTTTTGGATTTTAAGATATGAGCTTTAAAAATAAACCGAGTTTTAAGAAACATTCAACTTTTATTAAGGAAATTAAAAAATTCGGAAAAAATCGATTTCCCGGAAAATCATCACGAAATTTTCATCAATTATAAATCAAAGCATCTACTTTTCATTGAAAAGGTCTATTTTGAAAAATAACTATTACTTTTTGAGACATAACCTTTAAAAGTAAGCCGAATTTTTAGAAATATTCAACTTTTTTGTCAAGGAAATTAAAAAATTCGGGAAAAATTGATTTCTCGGAAAATCAACACCAAATTTTCATCAATTATAAATCAAAGCATCTACTTTTCACTAAAAACGTCTATTTTGAAAAGTGTCTTTTGGATTTTAAGATATGAGCTTTAAAAATAAACCGAGTTTTAAGAAACATTCAACTTTTATTAAGGAAATTAAAAAATTCGGAAAAAATCGATTTCCCGGAAAATCATCACGAAATTTTCATCAATTATAAATCAAAGCATCTACTTTTCATTGAAAAGGTCTATTTTGAAAAATAACTATTACTTTTTGAGACATAACCTTTAAAAGTAAGCCGAATTTTTAGAAATATTCAACTTTTTTGTCAAGGAAATTTTAAAATTCGGGAAAAATTGATTTCTCGGAAAATCAACACCAAATTTTCTTCAATTATAAATCAAAGCATCTACTTTTCACTGAAAATGTCTATTTTGAAAAGTCTCTTTTGGATTTTAAGATATGAGCTTTAAAAATAAACCGAGTTTTAAGAAACGTACAACTTCTATTAACGAAATTAAAAAATTCAGAAAAAATCGATTTCTTGGAAAATCATTGCAAAATTTTCACCATTTATAAATCAAAGTATCTACTTTTCATTGAAAAGGTCTATTTTGAAAAATAACTATTATTTTTTGAGATATAACCTATAAAAGTAAGCCGAGTTTTTAGAAACATTCAACTTTTATATTAAGGAAATTAAAAAATTCAGTATAAATCGATTTCCCGGAAAATCATCACGAAATTTTCATCAATTATAAATCAAAGCATCTACTTTTATTTGAAAAAGTCCATTTTGAAAAATCACTTTTAGTTTTCGAGATATAGTCTTTAAAAGTAAGCCGAATTTTTAGAAACATTCAACTTTTATATTTTCATGAAATTTTCATTAATTATAAATCAAAGTATCTACTTTTAATTGAAAAAGTCTATTTTGAAAAATCACTTTTAGTTTTCGAGATCTATGCTTTAGAAATAAGCTGAGTGAAAATTTTAATATTCGGGAAAAATCGATTTCCCGAAAAATCATCACGAAATTTTCATCAAATATAAATCAAAGCTTCTACTTTCCATTGGGCAGGGCTATTTTGAAAAATAACTATCAGTTTTTGAGATATAAGCTATAAATGTAAGCCGAATTTTTAGAAATATTCAACTTTTTTATCAAGGAAATTTAAAAATTCAGGAAAAATTGATTTCTCGGAAAATCATCACGAAATTTTCACCAATTATAAATTAAAGCATCTACTTTCTATTAAGCAGGTCTATTTTGAAAAATAACTATTAGTTTTTGAGATATATGCTATAAAAGTAAGTCGAGTTTTTAGAAATATTCAACTTTTTTATCAAGGAAATTTAAAAATTCGGGAAAAATTGATTTCTCGGAAAATCATCACGAAATTTTCACCAATTATAAATTAAAGCATCTACTTTCCATTAAGCAGGTCTATTTTGAAAAATAACTATTAGTTTTTGAGATATAAGCTATAAAATACAGCCGAGTTTTTAGAAACATTCAACTTTTTTATTAAGGAAATTTAATAATTCGGAATAAATTGATTTCCCGGAAAATCATCACGAAATTTTTACCAATTATAAATCAAAGCATCTATTTTTCATTGAGCACGTCTATTTTGAAAAATAATTATCAGTTTTTGAGATATAAGCTTTAAAAATAAGCCGAGTTTTTAGAAATATTCAACTTTCTTATCAAGGAAATTTAAAAATTCGGGAAAAATAGATTTCTCGGAAAATCATCACGAAATTTTCACTAATTATAAATCAAAGCATCTACTTTTATTTGAAAAAGTCCATTTTGAAAAATCACTTTTAGTTTTCGAGATATAATCTTTAAAAGTAAGCCGAATTTTTAGAAACATTCAACTTTTATATTAAGGAAATTAAAAAATTCGGTATAAATCGATTTCCCGGAAAATCATCACGAAATTTTCATTAATTATAAATCAAAGCATCTACTTTTAATTGAAAAAGTCTATTTTGAAAAATCACTTTTAGTTTTCGAGATCTATGTTTTAGAAATAAGCTGAGTGAAAATTTTAATATTCGGGGAAAATCGATTTCCCGAAAAATCATCACGAAATTTTCATCAAATATAAATCAAAGCTTCTACTTTCCATTGGGCAGGGCTATTTTGAAAAATAACTATTAGTTTTTGAGATATATGCTATAAAAGTAAGTCGAGTTTTTAGAAATATTCAACTTTTTTATTAAGGAAATTTAAAAATTCGGAAAAAATCGATTTCTCGGAAAATTATCATGAAATTTTCACCAATTATAAATTAAAGCATCTACTTTCCATTAAGCAGGTCTATTTTGAAAAATAACTATTAGTTTTTGAGATATAAGCTATAAAAGTAAGCCGAGTTTTTAGAAACATTCAACTTTTTTATTAAGGAAATTAAAAAATTCGGCATAAATCGATTTCCCGGAAAATCACCACGAAATTCTCATCAATTATAAATCAAAGCATCTAGTTTTCATTGAGCAGGTCTATTTTGAAAAATAACTATCAGTTTTTGAGATATAAGCTTTAAAAGTAAGCCGAGTTTTTAGAAACATTCAACTTTTCTAGTAAGGAAATTTAATAATTCGGAATAAATCGATTTCCCGGAAAATCATCACGAAATTGTCACCAAAAAAAAATCAAAGCATCTATTTTTCATTGAGCAGGTCTATTTTGAAAAATAATTATTAGTTTTTGAGATATAAGCTTTAAAAGTAAGCCGAGTTTGGAGAAACATTCAACTTCATTATTAAGGAAGTTTAAAAATTCGGGAAAAATCGATTTCTTGGAAAATTATCACAAAATTTTCACCAATTATAAATCAAAGCATCTACTTTTCATTAAAAAGGTCCGTTTTGAAAAAGATCCTTTTTAGTTTATGAAATATCGTAATTTTTGTAGGAAACCAACATTTTAGTAACAACCAATTTTTTTTGGGATATTTAAAAATTCAGATAAAATCAATTTTCGGGAAAAGCATCACGTAATTCTCATTAATCACAAATTAAAGTATCTACTTTTCATTGAAAAATTTATTAAAAATGGATTTCTTACAAAATTATTACCAATTATAAATTAAATCATCTACTCCGTTTAAAAAAATTATTTAAAAAAATCACATCATTAATAGAAATATTTGAAAGGAATTAATTACTTCTCATTTAACGATCTCGTCAAGGTTTATTAGCTCTAATAAGCTACAATAAAGCGTTATAAACGGAAAATGAATTATAATAAGTCCTTAAAAGTCTTTAACAGTCCTTAAAACGAATAGTTTTAATAAAATTTTTTTAACGTAGATTGATTTAATCGCTTAAGCGTTAAAGAGTAAGAACGTTTAATTAACTAATTAGTTTCTCTGCAGGATATTGTCATATCTCGTAGTCAGTGGACGCTAATTATGCGCAACGACAAGGAGAACAAACAACGTTTTACAAGGTCGACAAAACGATCGCATTTTCTACAACAATACGCAGGTGATTCTTGGACAGATGTCACAAACGAAATTGGTTGCCAACTATTTTAGAGACGTTTAAATTACAACTTGGAATTGCTTATTAGGTCATCGAAACAATCCTATTTGAACTCGGGCCAAAATTGTTTTGTAAGTGAAACTTAAAAAAAGAAGAGTTAATTTTAATAATGTGGTTATCGGGGATGTTAAACCGAGTTTCCTAATACGGTCCTGTTTCGAGGTCTAGAAAAGATAAACGCGTGTTCAACCTGACCGATGTATAATCCTGATCCAGCGCTGCGCGGACCTGAAAACACCATCTGCGGCCACGCAAAGCTTGTACCAGCAACTACCATTGTATGTTAATGGAGAAGCGGTCTCTCTTTTCTCTTCTTCTCTGTTCAGCTACTACTAACTTTAGGTGTTGTTCACATCCAACCCACAAGAAAATATATCGATGCCAACTCGTCTGAGAAGTTATACATGATATCGCTATTTATTTATGAGTGGAAAAAAAGAATAAATAAATTATGAGATTATAAAACAAAAATTATTTGTATAATAATAAGACTAATCGAACATGAATGTGAAAAGATTACCATTCCTTCCATTACTAAAGAGTTTTTATAATATTAAATCCTTTTATTTTAACATTATCATTAGAAAACATATTACGGTTAGCAAAAGGAGTTGGTTTTGAGGACTTGGATATGATGTTGTGAATTTGTTGGATGCGATCGCTAGCCACTTTCACAAATTGAGTTAATTGAACTTGCAGAAAACGAAATACTTTAGGCGAAAGAAGAAGTAGTTGTCAACATAATTCTACATTGACTTTAAATAAGTTATCACGCATTTTGAACAGAAAATGATCGCAATTAAAAGGGCGTTTATCATGATATTACCGCAGTTGTAAGCTGCTACAAGGAGTTGAAAATAGAATATTATTTCTATGTTGGTCTACAAACAACATAAAATCTGGATAAGTGAGTTTTCTGCAAAACAAACCCATGCAAAATTTTTAATAGGTGCTGAGCATCCATAAAAATAGGCGCCAAGTATGCGGGTTTTCTGAGTGCATAGTATATTGATATAGCTTGATCTTATTCCAAAAAACTTGATATTGCTTCCAGAAGACTTCATCTACTTCTAGAAGATTTGAAATGCGGTCAGAAGAGTTGATACTGCCTCTGGAAGATTTTGAATACTTCGAGAAGACTTGAAATGCATTGAGAAGATTTGATACTCATTCTTGAAGAGTTAAAATACGTCCAGAAAAGCAGATATTGCCTCTGGAATAGTTCAATTGCTTACATAGGACTTGATACTGACTCTAGGAAACTTGAAATGCTTTAGAAAAACAAAAAATGCTTCCAGAAGATTTGACACTGTTTCTAGAAGATTTTAAATGCGGCCAGAAGAGTTGATGCTGCCTCTGGAAGATTTTAAATACTTCCAGAAGACTTGAAATGCATCGAGAAGATTTGATACTAATTCTTGAAGAGCTAAAATACGTCCAGAAAAGCTGATACTGCCTCTGGAAGAGTTCAAATGCTCCCATTGGGCTTGATACTGCCTTTGGGAAACTTGAAATGCTTCCAGAAGAATAAAAATGCTTCCAGAACATTTCATACTTTTTCTAGAAGATTTAAAATGCGGCCAGAAGGGTTGATGCTGCCTCTGGAAGATTTTAAATACTTCCAGAAGACTTGAAATGCATCGATAAGATTTGATACTGATTCTTGAAGAGTTAAAATACGCCCAGAAAAGCTGATTTTGCTTCTGGAAGAGTTCAAATGCTCCCATAGGGCTTGATACTGCCTTTGGGAAACTTGAAATGCTTTCAGAAGACTAAAAATGCTTCCAGAACATTTGACACTGTTTCTAGAAGATTTGAAATGCATCCAGAAGAGCTGATACTGCTTTTAAAAGATTTTAAATACTTCCACAAGACAAAATGCTTGCAAAAGACTTGAAGTGCCTCTAGAAGATTTGATACTGCTTTTATAAGATTTAAAATGCGTCAAAAATTCTTTTTATTTTCGAGAAATGTTTCTTATAGAAAATAATATGTCTATCAAAATCTGAATCTGGTTTGGAATTTATGTTTTTTTATTCTTGTGTTCAATGATCACCCCGTCTTTCCAACGTAAGTGGCGTGACAAGTACTCCTTTTTAGTTCAATTTTTCTGTTTTATCTTTATTATTAACTAAGATTTTTTTTACAGTGTAGTAACTTTTTGAAACAGGTCCCATAAATGTTTCTCAATTTATTGTTAACATTTCTTGTTAACATTCGGCTAAACCCGAATGCTTCTAGTTCTAGATCTAGGGTTAGATTCAATGATATAAAACTAGAACTAACATTAGACCTAGAAGTGGAAAGTTTTGGGTTTAGCCAATTGAAATATACAGGGTTGCTAAATCAGTTTTTAAAGTGCTCTATTTCAAACAATAGCCATTGTAGAGTCCTTCGTCGAAAAAATTTCTTCAGATGCACGGCTAAACGCAACCCAACCCAACCTAACCTTTTATATTTGAACTGAAGTAAAGCTAGAACTAACACAATACCTACAAATGGAAAGATTATGATTAGACAATAATAAGAGTAATCGACTCGCAGATGAATGTAAAAAGGATGGAAAAATTTAGACAAAAATGAACCTTTTTGGTTCTAATAAAGTTTTCTTTGGTTGTGAAGTGTGGAAATGAGGTTCTTACTTCAAACTATAGCTAAGTTCATGTTGATATGTCCTATATATCAAACTTATTGATTGCCTTCGCATTTTAGATGATATATAAGACTTTTTAAAGTTGCCTATTTGTCAGTCAACGACTAGTCCAATCATCAATCCAAGTTATCCACATTACTCTTATATCTTTAACATGTATTGTAAAGAAAATTCGATTATATGATGTAATCAATGAATATTAATCGGTGAATTGTTCGGTAAATTAACGGGAACCAGGTTGGGGGTTAATTTTCGAAATCCCCCACCGACTAACCAAATCAGCGAACAGAAGCTGTTCGAAGCAACAGTAGCCGAGGCTTAATTACATATCGCTATGAATACGAAATTCGCCCGGAGGGAGATAATATTCAAACCGCGATGGCAGCGTCGCGACGCCACCCCTTATCGCGACGCTTCGATGCTGCTTTGCATTTTAATTTAGTACCATCACAAAAGTACCAAAAAAAAATAAATAAAAGAAATATTATATGATTCGCCGAAACTAAACCGTAATGAATCCTTAAAAAAGTTAATCTATTAAACCTTAACGTTAAAAAAGTACATTTAGTTAATTGGTTGTCGTATAAATAAAGATTAATAAAGTTTAATTAACCAGAATTCTAATAAACGTTTTCTAATTAAATCAAAAACCGGAGGAGTGTAAGTTAAGTGAAGGTTTGGTATGCGCGTAAATTTCATTTTAATTAATGCCTTAGGTGGTCATATCAATTATAAAGCAAAAAGTAATTGAATAAATTGCCTTTTACGCCATAAATAATAATTCGAAATCGATTTCAAAGTTAATCTCCAATCGATAAGCTAATTTTAGTAAACTTTTTATTAAGATAATCGCGTTTGACATGGCGAACATACGATTTATTTCGCGCCTACACAGCTTTAACATTACAAATACGGTTCGTCGGAGGGAATTATTAAACGAGATTATCAAGCGACCCTATAATCCTGTTAGTTATTGTGCCGTACACGTTTCTCAAGCCGTGTATATGTACCGTGTAGACGTAGCGGCTCTCTCTCAGGTCACCTCTCCATATTGGTCACCGTGTAAACATGTACACATTACGGTCCTGATAGCGTGTTGATTGGTTATCTATGATGGGGCTAACCGGTAGCATGGATATCCCACAGGGCTAATTTACACAAGCCCCCAGTGTTTAATAATTACAATTCAAACTAATTACAATTTGTATATCTGGTTGTTATCATAAAATAATTAACATATAACAATTCCAGAAATAGCACTATTTCATTCTGTTGATATCTTAAGAACTTACTAAATGAATCAATTAAGATATTAATTGCTAAATCTTGCTAGTTCTAAATCTAGTTTTAAACTAATGCTAACACTAAACCTAGAACTAAAATCATTTGGTTTTGGCTCTATGTTTTTTTAAACAGAATCGAAGCCAATCTAGTTTCAGAACTAATACTTTACCTAGAACTGGAATCATTAGAGTTTAAGCGTACGTCTCTTAAGGCAGCTTAAACCATAATGTTTCTAGTTCTCGGTTTGATGTTAGTTCTGAAGCTGGGTTGTAGTTCTAGTATTAGTTATACTTTTAACTCCAGAAGAATTTAAAACAATTTGCAGTTAAACAAGAATTAAAACTAGAACTAACACTAGACCTAGAACTAGAAAGTTTCGGTTTAGCCGTGCGTCTGAAGACGCACGGCTAAACCTGAATCTTTCTAGTTCTAGGTCTAGTGTTAGTTCTAGTTTTAGTTTGATACAAGTATAATGCAAAACGGAATAACAGATACAAGTAGAGGCAATAAGAAAAATTTAGAAACTGAAGTTTATTGAATAGATAAGATGCAGTCTGACTACACAAAATTTTATTTAATGTAGTTAAAACACGAAAGGAGCGTCGAATTTCAACAGTGAGTAATCCCAAGATGTTACGATGGGGGGAAATATTGGAAATTGTATTTTTCAAGCCTATTCCGTAGTGTTACGGAAAGATTAGTACACGCCGCATCCGCATAATCCAAGTGAGGAAGAATCAGTGAATAATATAGGAGCAGACTTTTCTACTTGTAGCTTGAATTTGCGGACACCAAGATAATGTAGAGTCCAGCTGTTGGCATCAAGTGCCAATTTACAATTAGTGATATTATTTATTTTATTTAGCATTGGACGAGAACCAAATGTAATGGCCTGGGTTTTAGAGGCATTCAGTCTCAATCCATACTACTGCCACCATACAAGTACACGTTCTAAGTCATGATAAAGGCGATATATTGCTTGCGGAAACTTCTCCCAAGAAGTGCTAGTATGAATTTGGAGACCATCAAAGCATAAAGGTAAAAGTTAGTAGAAATAACTTTGGTAGTACTATTAATAAAAGTGATGGACCAAGTATACTGCCCTTTAGCACACCACACTCCAAATGCCCTGGAAGTGGTCGAGTTAGCACGTACAGAAATAAGACTGCAACCAACATAAACTTCCTGGCGAAATACCCATGGAAGCAAGAATTGAGAATAAGGTGTCGTGATCAACGAAATCAAACGCCTCACTGAAGTCAAACAAAACCAGCAGGGTCAGCTGATGATTGTCCTGAGCATGCCTGATGGTGATTTTAATTAGAGCAGTAGTTGTGCTATGCCCCTGCCCGAAACCAGACTGCAGAGGATGAATGAGGTTATGTTTAGTAAGATAATGAGATAATTGTAAGCACACCAGTTGTTCGAGTGCCTTTGACATTGTAGAAAGAATAGAAATCTGGCGGTAATTACAAGAAGAAGTAGGATTTTTCACCTTATTAATCGGCACCCCAAGTGCTAATTTCCAAGCCGAAGGAAAATGAGATACTTCGATAGAATAGTTAAAGATGTTAGTTATGGGAGGCAAGACAATGTCCAATACAGGTAGAAATAAGTCCAACCCAATGCCGTCCGTTCCCACGCTCGAAGAACACGAATCAAAGCTGCATCACCTTATCCAAGTCAACCAGGAACAACGAAAAGACAGAGTCTGCAGCACTCGCAGCAACAATATCCCGAATCAGAAGTGTCCTCGTAGCACGATTCGTCATTACTAGAAAAATAGGACGCCAAGGATTCAGTCATGAGAAAGACATTTAGAACTAGAATCAACAACGCCAAGAGATTTCATCTTTTAGTTTTAACCCTATTATTTGCATAAGTGCATAAGTGCATTGCATAAGTGATTTAATCTCCTCACAAAGCCATGGATCAGGAAAATATCTGCCATTCCTTTGCCTAAGCGGTGCATGCTTATCATATAAGCCAATGATCTTGCGACTGAGATAATCGACATCCGCCATATAATACAATGTTTGCCAGTCAATCAATCCTGTATCAGATAAGAGAACATCCTGGTAATACTAACACTAAGACTAACATTAGACCTAGAACCAAAAATATTTGGGTTTACCGTTTACGTTTCTTAAGACGAAACAGAACCGAACCCAACCCAACCTAGTGTCAGAACTAATACTGGACCTAAAACTAGAAACATTAGGGCTTAGCCGTACGCTTGATGTCTGCGGATGACAAAATGCCTGCAGATGCATGGCTTGGAAACTTGGAACATGGAAACTTTTACAAGTAACCAAGACCTAGAACTGGAATCATCCGGGTTCAGCCGTCTTGAAAAACGTACGACTAAACCCGAATGTTTCTAGTTCTAGATCTAGAGTTAGATCCAATGATATAAAACTAGAACTAACACTAGACCTAGAAGTAGAAAGATTTAGGTTTAGCCGTGAGTCTTCAGACATATAGAAAAATACATCTCTCTTTAACATTTCTTAGGTGGAATCGATCTCAAACTAAAACAACCGGTTATATATCATTTGAAAGAGGAAGATTCAATCTTCAATTTGGTATACAAGTCATTTCTTCATTTTCAAAAAGAAGACCTCCACGATCTTTGAAATTTTATCATATTTTTCGTGATTCTACTAAAACGTCAAAAATACGTCTTTTTTTAACATTTCTTAGGTGGAACCGATTTCAAACTAAAACAACCAGTTACATATCCTTTGAAAAAGGAAGGTTCAATCTTCAATTTGGAATACAAGCCATTTCTTCATTTTCAAAAAGAAGACCTCCACGATTTTTGAAATTTTATATTTCTCGTGATTATGCCAAAACGTCAAAAAAATCTTTCTTTAACATTTCTTAGGTGGAATCGATGTCAAACTAAAACAACCAGTTATATCATTTGAAAGAGGAAGGTTCAATCTTCAATTTGGAATACAAGCCATTTCTTCATTTTCAAAAAGAAGACCTCCACGATCTTTGAAACTTTATCATATTTTTCGTGATTATACTAAAACATCAAAAATACATCTTTCTTTAACATTTCTTAGGTGGAATCGATGTCAAACTAAAACAACCAGTTATATATCATTTGAAAGAGGAAGGTTCAATCTTCAATTTGGAATACAAGCCATTTCTTTATTTTCAAAAAGACGACTACACGATCTTTGAGATTTTATCATATTTTTCGTGATTATATTAAAACATCAAAAATACATCTTTCTTTAACATTTCTTAGGTGGAATCGATGTCAAACTAAAACAACCAGTTATATATCATTTGAAAGAGGAAGGTTCAATCTTCAATTTGGTATACAAGTCATTTCTTCATTTTCAGAAAGAAGACCTCCACGATCTTTGAAATTTTATCATATTTTTCCTGATTCTACTAAAACGTTTATCGTTTACGTTTCTTAAGATGAAACAGAACCGAACCCAACCCAACCTAGTGTCAGAACTAATACTGGACCTAGACCTAGAAACATTAGGGTTAAACCGTACGCCTCTTAAGGCGGCTTAACCATAATGTTTCTAGTTCTGGGTTTGATGTTAGTTCTGAAGCTGGGTTGTAGGTCTAGAATTAGTTATACTTTTAACTCCAAAAGAATTTAAAACAATTTATAGTTAAACAAGAATTAAAACTAGAACTAACACTAGACCTAGAACTAGAAAGTTTCGGTTTAGCCGTGCGTCTGAAGACGCACGGCTAAACCTTCACGATCTTTGAAATTTTATCATATTTTTCCTGATTCTACTAAAACGTTTATCGTTTACGTTTCTTAAGATGAAACAGAACCGAACCCAACCCAACCTAGTGTCAGAACTAATACTGAACCTAGACCTAGAAACATTAGGGTTAAACCGTACGCCTCTTAAGGCGGCTTAACCATAATGTTTCTAGTTCTGGGTTTGATGTTAGTTCTGAAGCTGGGTTGTAGGTCTAGAATTAGTTATACTTTTAACTCCAAAAGAATTTAAAACAATTTATAGTTAAACAAGAATTAAAACTAGAACTAACACTAGACCTAGAACTAGAAAGATTCAGGTTTAGCCGTGCGTCTTCAGACGCACGGCTAAACCGAAACTTTCTAGTTCTAGGTCTAGTGTTAGTTCTAGTTTTAGTTCGACACAAGTATACAATGATCTAAAACCCAATAATAGATACATGTAGAGCTAATACTAACACTAGACCAAGAATAGTCCAGGCTTTAGAAGAGACCAAGTTTTGAAGGTGTCAAGAATAAATGTTGTTAAATACGATCTAATCATAAATCTAAACACTTATTTATTTAAAAAAAAAATAGATTTATGCAAAACTATAAGCTAAAAATACAAGAACGACTTGTTTAGAATTTGATTTTATGATTTTTTTAATTCTATGGTAAGTTGCTAAAGTAACTAAAAATTTTGGTTAAGTTCAAATTTGATTACCTCAAAAACTACGATCGATTAATTTTTTTATGCAATATTATCTGAAAAACGACTGAAGATTTTTAATCTGTTTGATTTAATCTATAAGTAGTGAAAGTTTCGTCTAAATATCTTAAGAAACTATGTTACCAAAATTTTAACTTAAAATCATAAAAATTTAATTTCAAAAACGGTTATATCAAGAATGAATGAAGATATTAATGTGCTCCTTTATTTATGAAAAAATACATAGTTTACTCTATAAGTGGTAATGATTTCATCTTAATATCATAATAATTCGATTCTTAAAATCTAGTAAAAAATTGTTAACTTGGTCAAATCATAAAAATGTTAAATTCAAAAATGATTATTTCAAGAATGAATAGAGATATTAAAGGGGGTCTTATTTGTATTAATTTAAATAATTTAATCAAAGTGATGAAAGTTTATATTTTTTAAAAATTATATTAACTTCATTTATATTTATAATTATTATATTAATATTAACTTACACTTTAAAACAATGGTGAATGGAATTTTCGATTTCTTTAAATATTTAATAACCTTAACTGCCAGTTAATAACCTTAAACGCAATGACCGCAAACGCAAAAGTACGTTTTACAGACTATAAAATCCGTAGACAAAGAGAGAAGATTTCAACTTTGATATATCAAAGGCCACATGGTATTCCTATAAAAGAAAAAAAATTGCGACTTTTACGCCGGCACTTCCGCCGCAAAATCGTAAAATCAGTGGCAATAGCAATAATAATATTTTCCTCGGGGTCTTTGGCGCGCTCATTCCAACCAATAATCGCCAAGTTTTCGAAAACGCTCTCTCGAAAAGATTAGGACCCATTACTAAACGACCGGAAGACGACGACGATGACTACGACGACCCCGCTTTTTGGACTTGAGCCAGAAGATTCCTATTTATTTAATAGCTTCTCTCTCTCTTATATGAGGATCTTTGAAGTTACTCCCAGTTGAGACTTGGGCAACAATTTGGCTCGTCTTCTCGTGGGCGTATGATTCATTTCACGATGTGATAGAAACAAATTGGGTCGGACTGAAACGTTGATTTGTAATTGTCACACGGGGTGTTTAATTTAGGACTATTAGTGTAGTTGGTACTAAGGGGCGTTTTGTTATATCAAACAAGTCGTTCTTGTATTTTTAGCATATAGTTTTGCTTAAATCTATTTGTTTTTTAAATAAATCGTTTAGATTTATGATTAAGTCGTCTTTAACAACATTTTTTCTTGACATAATTGTTTCAGGTTTATCTTAATTTTTGTGATTTGTGTTTCAAAAATCGTAAAATATCGAATACTTGAGATATTTGAAGGAAATTTTTAAGGAAAACTGCAGTTGAAAATCTCTCTTTTAGTTTTAATTATTTATTAATTTAAATTATTAATTTAAAAATCGAATTCTTATATTTAACACTTATAGAGTAAACTATGTATTTTTCATAAATAAAGCAGCACATTAATATCTTCATTCATTCTTGATATAATCGTTTTTGAAATTAACCAAATTCTTTTATGATTTTAGCAAATTAAAATTTTAGTAACATACTTTTTTGTACGTTTTTGAGATAATCAAATTTGAACGTAACCAAAATTTTTAGTTACTTTAGTAACTTACCATAGAATTAAAAAAAATCATAAAAAATCGAATTCTTAAGATATTTAGACGAAACTTTCACCATTTATAGATTATTAAATCAATTAGATTAAAAATTTACAGTCATTTTTGAGATAATATTGAATAAAAAATTAATCGATCGTAGTTTTTGAGATAATCAAATTTGAATTTAACCAAAATTTTTAGTTACTTTAGCAATTTACCATAAAATTTAAAAAAAAATCATAAAAAATTGAATTCTTAAGATATTTAGACGAAACTTTCACCATTTATAGATTAAATCAAATAGATTAAAAATTTACAGTCGTTTTTGAGATAATATTGAATAAAAAATTAATCGATCGTAGTTTTTGAGATAATCAAATTTGAACTTAACCAAAATTTTTAGTTATTTTAGCAATTTACCATAGAATTTAAAAAAAAATCATAAAGAATCGAATTCTTAAGATATTTAGACGAAACTTTCACCATTTATAGATTAAATCAATCAGATTAAAAATTTTCAGTCGTTTTTGAGATAATATTAAATACAAAAATTAATCGATCGTAGTTTTTGAGATAATCAAATTTGAACTTAACCAAAATTTTTAGTTACTTTAACAATTTACCATAGAATTTAAAAAAATTCATAAAGAATCGAATTCTTAAGATATTTAGACGAAACTTTCACCATTTATAGATTGAATCAAATAGATTAAAAATTTACAGTCGTTTTTGAGATAATATTAAATACAAAAATTAATCGATCGTAGTTTTTGAGGTAATCAAATTTGAACTTAACCAAAATTTTTAGTTACTTTAGCAATTTACCATAGAATTTTAAAAAAATCATAAAGAATCGAATTCTTAAGATATTTAGACGAAACCTTCACCATTTATAGATTAAAAATCAAATAGATTAAAAATCTTCAGCCGTTTTTGAGATAATATTGAATAAAAAATTAATCGATCGTAGCTTTTGAGATAATCAAATTTGAATTTAACCAAAACTTTTAGTTACTTTAGCAATTTACCATAAAATTAAAAAAAAAATCATAAAAAATCGAATTCTTAAGATATTTAGACGAAACCTTCACCATTTACAGATTAAAAATCAAATAGATTAAAAATCTTCAGCCGTTTTTGAGATAATATTGAATAAAAAATTAATCGATCGTAGTTTTTGAGATAATCAAATTTGAACTTAACCAAAACTTTTAGTTACTTTAGCAAGTTACCATAGAATTTAAAAAAAAATCATAAAGAATCCAATTCTTAAGATATTTAGACGAAACTTTCACCATTTATAGATTAAATCAAATAGATTAAAAATTTACAGTCGTTTTTGAGATAATATTGAATAAAAAATTAATCGATCGTAGTTTTTGAGATAATCAAATTTGAACTTAACCAAAACTTTTAGTTACTTTAGCAAGTTACCATAGAATTAAAAAAAAAATCATAAAGAATCCAATTCTTAAGATATTTAGACGAAACTTTCACCATTTATAGATTAAATCAAATAGATTAAAAATTTACAGTCGTTTTTGAGATAATATTGAATAAAAAATTAATCGATCGTAGTTTTTGAGATAATCAAATTTGAATTTAACCAAAACTTTTAGTTACTTTAGCAATTTACCATAAAATTAAAAAAAAAATCATAAAAAATCGAATTCTTAAGATATTTAGACGAAACCTTCACCATTTACAGATTAAAAATCAAATAGATTAAAAATCTTCAGCCGTTTTTGAGATAATATTGAATAAAAAATTAATCGATCGTAGTTTTTGAGATAATCAAATTTGAATTTAACCAAAACTTTTAGTTACTTTAGCAATTTACCATAAAATTAAAAAAAAAATCATAAAAAATCGAATTCTTAAGATATTTAGACGAAACCTTCACCATTTACAGATTAAAAATCAAATAGATTAAAAATCTTCAGCCGTTTTTGAGATAATATTGAATAAAAAATTAATCGATCGTAGTTTTTGAGATAATCAAATTTGAACTTAACCAAAACTTTTAGTTACTTTAGCAAGTTACCATAGAATTTAAAAAAAAATCATAAAGAATCCAATTCTTAAGATATTTAGACGAAACTTTCACCATTTATAGATTAAATCAAATAGATTAAAAATTTACAGTCGTTTTTGAGATAATATTGAATAAAAAATTAATCGATCGTAGTTTTTGAGATAATCAAATTTGAATTTAACCAAAACTTTTAGTTACTTTAGCAATTTACCATAAAATTAAAAAAAAAATCATAAAAAATCGAATTCTTAAGATATTTAGACGAAACCTTCACCATTTACAGATTAAAAATCAAATAGATTAAAAATCTTCAGCCGTTTTTGAGATAATATTGAATAAAAAATTAATCGATCGTAGTTTTTGAGATAATCAAATTTGAATTTAACCAAAACTTTTAGTTACTTTAGCAATTTACCATAAAATTAAAAAAAAAATCATAAAAAATCGAATTCTTAAGATATTTAGACGAAACCTTCACCATTTACAGATTAAAAATCAAATAGATTAAAAATCTTCAGCCGTTTTTGAGATAATATTGAATAAAAAATTAATCGATCGTAGTTTTTGAGATAATCAAATTTGAACTTAACCAAAACTTTTAGTTACTTTAGCAAGTTACCATAGAATTAAAAAAAAAATCATAAAGAATCCAATTCTTAAGATATTTAGACGAAACTTTCACCATTTATAGATTAAATCAAATAGATTAAAAATTTACAGTCGTTTTTGAGATAATATTGAATAAAAAATTAATCGATCGTAGTTTTTGAGATAATCAAATTTGAATTTAACCAAAACTTTTAGTTACTTTAGCAATTTACCATAAAATTAAAAAAAAAATCATAAAAAATCGAATTCTTAAGATATTTAGACGAAACCTTCACCATTTACAGATTAAAAATCAAATAGATTAAAAATCTTCAGCCGTTTTTGAGATAATATTGAATAAAAAATTAATCGATCGTAGTTTTTGAGATAATCAAATTTGAACTTAACCAAAATTTTTAGTTACTTTAGCAATTTACCATAAAACTAAAAAAAAAATTCATAAAAAATCGAATTCTTAAGATATTTAGACGAAACTTTCACCACTTATAGATTAAATCAAATAGATTAAAAATTTTCAGTCGTTTTTGAGATAATATTGAATAAAAAATTAATCGATCGTAGTTTTTGAGATAATCAAATTTGAACTTAACCAAAATTTTTAGTTAATTTAGCAACTTACCATAAAATTTTAAAAAAAAAATCATAAAAAATCGAATTCTTAAGATATTTAGACGAAACTTTCACCACTTATAGATTAAATCAAATAGATTAAAAATTTTCAGTCGTTTTTGAGATAATATTAAATACAAAAATTAATCGATCGTAGTTTTTGAGATAATCAAATTTGAACTTGACCAAAAATTTTAGTTACTTTAGCAATTTACCATAAAATTTTAAAAAAATCATAAAAAATCGAATTCTTAAGATATTTAGACGAAACTTTCACCATTTATAGATTAAATCAAATAGATTAAAAATCTTGAGTCGTTTTTGAAATAAAATTGAATACAAAAATTAATCGATCCTAGTTTTTGAGATAATCAAATTTGAACTTAACCAAAATTTTTAGTTACTTTAGTAACTTACCATAGAATTAAAAAAAAAATCATAAAGAATCGAATTCTTAAGATATTTAGACGAAACTTTCACCATTTATAGATTAAGTCAAATAGATTAAAAATCTTCAGTCGTTTTTGAGATAATATTGAACACAAAAATTAATCGATCGTAATTTTTGAGATAATCAAATTTGAACTTAACCAAAATTTTTAGTTACTTTAGTAACTTACCATAGAATTAAAAAAAAAATCATAAAAAATCGAATTCTAAAGATATTTGTTTAAATTTTTTTTTCAAATATACAATAATCGTCGAACTTTTCCCTTTATTTTTGAGATATGATTAATAAAGCTTAAATAATAATTTAAAAACTAATTAAATATTAAAATGCATCAAAAATTCAAATCGGCGTGTTTGCCTAAAACAACAAAGTAATTAATATTAATTCGTTGAAAGCTTTTATCGGCGAAAAGAAAAAAAATTCGATAAATACACGATTGGGGTTATAAAAAGTTTTTTTAGGTTTTTTTGTAGTATTTATGGATGTTGGCGTGTTCGGTTGTAAATACCGGAAATTTATGAAGGGGTATTTAAAAAAGGCCCCCGGGTAATTTGTTTGTTTGTATCATGACGTGTCCATTAGCCGTTTGTCATGTTATAAATAAAACCCGGACGGCATTAAATCTTTTATAATTAGGCGCTGCTTACGCGTGTCTTTGTCTTGGCATCTACTTCTCGTAATTTATTACTGAAAATTATAAATTTTTCTTTAAATATTTTATTATTTAACTTTAACATCGGGAATATAAAATTTATAATACCATCAAGTTTGTAATCATTTTCTCATAATAATTCTCCCATAATTTCGCTCGTAATCGTTTTATCGTACTCATTTACCTTCCAGGAAATTAATAATAAATCATCGTGCTGTTGCAAGCAAAAAAAAAATGTTTTATACCCTTTAGCAATTTATATTTCTTATTTATCGACTCCAAGTTGTACTCTCCAATTACTTTCCGATCTGGTGCTTAATAACCCATCCTAATAACCCATCCATTCTTTATAGAAATAAAATTCTTACAATTTCCTTTTTATATTGTTACAAACTGGGTAATTTATTATATACATGTTTCTTTGTGTTTTAACCGTTGGGGCCGTCATAAGTAATCTTTACGTGTTGGCACAACGATATGGGATGTTTACACTAAACACTCCACTTTATACACACACACATAGAAAACGAGGCATCTGCCCCGATAATGCGGGCAAATAATCAAAGCATTGATTGGCCGCGATATCAAAAGCCCGCTAGAACGTAAATACTCGCCGCTTATATCAACATCGCCTCCCGTGGCTTTGTTTAGGTAAAGCTTTCTCTCTCTCTCATTGTAAGCTTTCCTGATGATGGTATGGTCAGCGCGAAACTTTAACAACGACAGCCCGCATATAATTTAGTTTAGTTTAGTAGGTTTTGGTTTTAGTGAGGAAACGTGCGGTTGTGTAGGTGGAAATTTGATAATGTACGAGGATGTTTACGGTTCCGTTTTCATTGAGGGGATTTGCTTCTCTTTGATCTTCTGTTAAGTTTCGTAAAAACGTATTGAAAATTTTTACTTTTCCAAAAATAACTTTCTTTTGAGGTTTTCTTTGTTATGATTTCTTCTCTGGCAGTTATTAAAACAGGAAATCTTTTGATATTTTATCTTCAAACCAATTTCTAAGCTTCCACTTGAACCTAAATCTTGAGATTCACACCAAGAGATTCCAAACCTCCCTGTCTTATTTGTTTTTGGGAGGGTGGTTTCCTTTCGTACCAGTGCTCTTGAACCGCGCCGAAGAAGACCCAAAATCAATATTTGCCGCGGGACGTCGAGAACGAACGGCATCAACTCGGGGGACACAAACTCTGTTTGATATTTGTAAGGAGGAGGCGATATACGGGCGCTTGTGTACGTATGTGTGTACATATACCTGAGCGGGCCAACGCTAATATTTATGCAGTGTAAATAAAGTATGGGCTCGGGCTTCTGACGTAATATCCGGTCAACGGAATTGTGTATGACGGTTATAAGTTTTACGGAAGTTGTGGGTATCAATAAAAAAGTCTTATTTTTTTAAACTTATTTGAAACTTTTTTGTTCCATTGCCAAATTTAACCCTTAACGACTCATCTGAACATTTACTTCATTTACTTCACCAACCAATTTCTTTCTTTTACCATCTGTTCATACCAACATATGCCATGTCTAGTTTTAATTTTTAGGAAAAGTCGCATTCCCACAACACCAAAGAATCCCGGTACGTGTCGCAACGTGGCCACATCGTAATAGTAATCGTTTTCGGCAGAGAAGAGGGGAGCAATAATAAGGCGGAGACCATCATCGTCTTTACGTCGGCTTTCAGGCTCTAATGTGACGCCGTACTCGGCCACTTGGTGCAATTATCCTCGCAGAGGCTGGAAATTGCCACGAACTCGCGTGTGGAAGGCTTAATGTTCTACGACACTTTCTCGCCGACGCTCAAGGCAACGATTAACTGCCCGATGTGGACGGTAAATTGCTTCTCAAAACGCTTTGAGGCACCTTCGTGAGGTTTATAGTAATCTTCCTCTATCAGCTTCTAATCGCTTTTAACTTCATCTTAAAAGACTTTTTAAAGAGGTACGTATAAAAAAAAATCTTCTGCTACAAGGAATTAATTGATATAATGATGCTTCTTCATTTTTTTCGAAGTATCACATCATTATTAAAACTGTTTAAATGTAATGGAAGTTCTGGTTAATCCTTTTCCATAGCTATGTTTATGGAGGCGAAGAAATTATTTTTGGCACATTCTATTCCAATTATCCACATTCCTTGGAATTATTCCTGGCACATTCCTTTTCCATAGCTATGTTTATGGAGGCGAAGAAATTATTTTTGGCACATTCTATTCCAATTATCAATAATCGAAAACTCATGTGGAAGGGGGTTGTTTATGCAATGAAATGCAAGGTGTCCCTATTATACATATACCCAATGTCGAGTTGGGTTGGATTAGGTTTGGGTAGGGTTTAGCCATAAGGTCCCCAATAATAGTAAAACCGTTCTAAGATGGAAAATTAAAAACGCTCCAGAAGAGCTACTAAAAAAAAGTAATTAAAACGGAAATAAATGCATGGTTTGAAAATTGAAACAGAAACTGCAGAAGTGTTGGAAAAAGTTACGGTAAATATCTGTAATAAGGCTTTTGGAGAAAGGAAAAAAGTTAGAATGAAGGAAGGTGAAATCTATTGGTGGACAGATGCGGTTCAGCAATTAAAGAGGAACACAAACTCTGAAGGACGATTACCAGAGCAAATAAGTGGAACACCAATGCAGAAGAGGTCAAAAAACAGAAGCCTGGAATAATCTAGTGAAAGATTTAAAATGGCAAAACCAATCACGAATGCGAGCGATGAAACAGAGATGATAATTAGAAACTTGTTTCCGGCGGATACTTTTCAAAAATGGAATTTGTAGCTAGATAAGAGTCCACCAAAACTAAGCAATGAAGAAATCTTAAACGCGGCAAGATTCCTGCAAAAGAAAGAAGCTCCCTGGCGAGATGGCATATCAGCGGAGGTGATAATCGCAATAACGGAGGAAGTCCCGGAATTACCAGCGAAGATTTTAAACCGGTTAATAACAACACAAGTATTCCCCGAAGTAAGAAAAATAGGTAGGCTTGCCTTAATTGAAAAACCTAAGAAGAACAAGGAAGATAAAGTATCATATTTGCCTATTTAATGTTTGGGCCGAGTTATATGAAGTTATAATCAAAAAATCATATTATAAATCAGGTAACAAATACAATTCGTTTGTTCTCAGAAACTCAATTCGAGTTCAGGAAAGGTAAATCTACTCTAAACGCAATCCAAAAGATCAAGGAGGTGGACTAACAAGTTCGTCAAAGGGAAAAGAAAACTTGCGACCATGATATCACTGGATGTGAAAAATACCTTCAATTTTTTGAGATGATGCAGGATAATTGAAACAGTAAAAAGAAAGCATATCCTGAAGTATCTTGTAAACGTTATTAAAAGCTATCAATCTGACATAATGTTGTGTTGAGGGGAAAAAGTCCCACAAGACTCAGTTCTAGGGCTCCTGTTATGAAATATCACATATGATGAGGTGCTGCTTATAGCTTATGCGAACGACTTAGCTGCAATATCAATCGAAAAAATCGAGGACGAACTTAAAGAGACCATCGAATATACTTACAACCGTATGGGATACTGGATGGAAGAACAGGGCTTGAAACTGGAACAGCACAAGATGGAAGCGATCATTCTTAAAGGACTGAGAAGGTTACTGAACTTGACATTAAACCCAAGCGGCGTGAAAATCACTTCTAGTAAAGCCATGAAGTACCTTGGAATGGTGCTAGATTATATAACATGATATTCACAGCTCATATCAGGGAAATTGTTTGCAAGGCAGAACGAATTAGAACTGCATTAAATAAGGTAATACCTAAAACCCAAGGGACTATACATTGTAAAAGGAGAAGACTCTGCCAAGTATTAGTCTTGGTTGTATTGTACACGGCGCCAGCATGGGAAGAAGTACTGAAATATGACTTCTACAAACTGCAAAGCTTAGATAGAAAACTCACAATTGGATGTATTGCAGCGTATAGAACAATATCGGGCGCTAGTGCTGAACTTTGGCGGGTTTACCTTCTCTACACTTCTTAGCTCTTCTTAGAGGAGAGATTTACCATATATAGACGGGGCAGAAAGTTTAAAACGGAAGCAAGAGAGGAACTATTTGCCAAATGGCAAGAAGCATGGCAAACTTATGAGGAATGGTCGGGTCAGCTGATCAAGGATGTAAAATCCTGGGCAAACAGATCCTGGGGAGCTATGGATATTTATATGACTCATACCTCAAAGAAATAAAGAAAAGTGACTCTGGCCTATGCTGGTACTGTCAGTGTAGAAACAAACCAGAGCATACAATATTTGCCTGCCAGAAATAAAGGGCGAAAAGAATAATCGCAGAAGAGATATGTAACTATAAACTTTAAAAGGAGAACTTTGTAAGAAGTGTGCTGAACACTTAGGAAAAATGGAATGCAATCGCCGTTTTTCTGAGAACTGTAATGAAAACAAAAAAAGAAGACGAGAAGCATAGGCAAGGACGGCGATGAATCGAATAGGAAAAGGATCAAATTTTGATCTCAAATAACCCCACCCCCCTAAACTTGGTGTGTAATATATAATAAAACGTATAAGACCAAAAATTAAATAGATTCCTATGATTTAATTTCGAGATACCGGTGACATGAAATAGGGATCCAGAAGAAACGGAGGAGCAGTGTAATGGAGGAAAGCATCAGGACAATAGGAGGAGCGGGGCGGGTTTCTTTCTCAAGTGAACCCTCCCAGGTCTGGTACATAATTTATACTGCTTAACACAAAAAGTAATGATATTTGTGTTTTTTGGTAGGCCCGAGATGCAATTGGCACTCTACTTTTAAGCCAAAGAACGCAAGAAAACGCGGAGAACCAATTGGAGTATCAATGGGGGGTTCTTTTTAAACAAACCCCCCCTAGGCCGGATACGTGATTGAAATTATTTGAAACAAAAATTAATAGGTTGTATATGTTTTCTGTTATAGAGGAATACTGCTTGTGCTTTCCGGAAGAAAGAAGATGCGAAGAAACGCCATTCCAGCGGATTCCAGAGAAGACGAGGAAAGGGGTTTTTAGTGGGTCGGGGTCTTAGTACTCCATTTTTTAACGAAAATTTCTCCAATGAATCATTGCTGAAATAGAGTATTATTAAAATTTTGTACAATAACATACGAATAACAGCTAAAAGTAGAGCTGATACCAACACTAAAGATAACACTAGACCTAGAACTAAAAACATGTTCATATTGCCAAAGGAATGTTTTTTCGTCTTGAACAAATTAAAGATATTTTTATTTAATTTTGTAATTTTTTTATAAAGACGAATTTTATTTGCTACTACCGGTTTCGGCCCTGTTTAGACCATCTTCAGGAACTTTCGAGTACTGTTGATCTTAGATTATTTAAAATATGAAATATACAATTCTGCATCTTTATATGTTAAAATAGTTGTATCTAAGGAACTAATTAAGATATCACGATGAACTAAGAAACATTTTGAAGCAAATTTAGTATTCATTTGATTTTTCCAATATAGTCTCTTATTTTCTTCAAACATGAATAATATGATTTTTTAAACCCAACATTGCATCTTGATATGTGGAATATGGAAATTAAAAGAATGTGTATTTCAGGAACGAATTGAGATATAATAATGAAATAATTAACATTTTGCAGTAGATGTGTTGTAGATTTAATATTATATATATAGACTCTTATTTCTCTGAGTTTTAAGATAAACATAGATGTTATCACTTGCGAAACCCAATTCTACATCTTTACATGTCAAAATAGAAATTTAAGTAGTTATATCTCAAGAACGAATTGAGATATTAAGATGAAATAAGAAATATGTTGAAGCAAATTTAATATAGATTTGATTTTGCTAATATAGTTTCTTAATTAACATATACATAGATGATATAATTTTTTAAATCTACCTCCACACCTTTATATGTCAAATAGAAATTTAATCATTTATATCTCACGAACGAATTGAGATATTAACCTTTCGATAATAAAAAATTTTTTAAAATTATTGTCTTAAAAAGAATACAAATTAAAGTCCCTAGATTTATAAAGTACCGCGGCTTCCAGAAGACTGTTACTGCTTCTAGAGGATTTAAAATACTTCCAGACGACTTACAATGCTTTCAGATAACTTGATATAGCATCTAAAAAACTTAAAATGTTTCCAGAAGACTTGATGTTGTTACCTCTAGATGATTTGATACTGTTTTAAGAAAACTTTATATTGCTTTCAGAAGACTTGAATTTCTAGACTGATATTTCTAGAAGACTTAAAATGATGAATTTACAGATGTCTTACAATGCATCCAGATCACTTACAATGCTTACAGATGACTTACAACGCTTTTAGAAGCCTTGATATTGCATCTAGAGGACTTGAAGTGTGTCCAGACGACCTACAATGCTTCCAAAGTACTTTATGTCGCTGTTAGAAGACTGAAGATGCTTCCAGAAGACTTGATATTGTATCTAAGAAACTTGATATGGTTTCCTTGATATGGTTTGATAACCTTTTTTGATAAGGTTGATATGGACCTTATACTTACTTTTAGAAGACTTGAAATACTTCAAAATTACTTGAAGTGCTTCCAAAAGACTGGATACTACTTCCAGAAGACTTGATACTGCTTCTAGATGTTTTAAAATGCCTCCTAAAGCTTTGATACTGCCCCTATAAGACATTATACTGCTTCTAGACGATTTTAAATGCTTCCAGAAGACTTGAGAAGTTTCCAAAAGACTTGATACTGCTTCTAGAAAATTTTAATAATTAAGAATCGATACTGCTTCTAGATATTTTAAAATGCTTTCAAAAGATTAGATATATCCCCTGTAAGACTTTATACTATTTCTGGAAGATTTGAAATGCTTTCAGAAGACTCGAGAAGATTCCAGAAGACTTGATACTGCTTCTAGATGTTTTAAAATGCTTCCTAAAGGCTTGATACTGTCCCTGTAAGACTTTATGCTGCTTCCAGAAGATTTCAAATGCTTTCAGAAGACTTGAGAAGTTTCCAAAAGACTTGATACTGCTTCTAGAAGATTTTAATAATTAAGACATGATACTGCTTCTAGATATTTTAAAATGCTTCCAAAAGATTAGATATAGCCCCTGTAAGACTTTATACTGTTTCTGGAAGATTTGAAATGCTTTCAGAAGACTCGAGCAGATTCCAGAAGACTTGATACTACTTCTAGAAGATTTAAAATGGTTACAAAAGTCTCGATATTGCCTCAGGTAGGCTTAATATTGCTTCTAGAAGATCTAAATTGCTTCCAAAACATTTGGAATGCTAACAAAAGATTTGATATTGCTGTCAGAATACTTAACATTGCGTCTAGAAGGCTTGAAATGCTTCCAGAAAATTAATTTATTTGGTGCCAATCGTATTTTCATTGCAAATCTTTCTTAATGCTCCCAAACTTCTAAACCATAAATCTTCTTTCATGAAATCCCGGCATGAACCCGGAATATACTGGGACTGGACTGAAACTGAAATGTACAAGTATCTTAAAATTGAGATACCATTCCTAAGATGACTAATTGTTTAATTGTTAAGATTTCAAGGCATTAAAGATGGTGTTTGCACCTCCTGGCGGTCATCTCAGAATCCTGAAAATAATTTCCTGTATTTTCTCTTAGCCACTTTAGTCATAAAGTTTTTTTCCTGCAAGTCTGCTGTCAAATAATTTCCATTATTTTCTCTTAGCCACGATTTTATGATTAATAAAATCTTGTCCTGCAAGTTTAACTATCGACTTACAGAGTCTTTTAGCAATTTGCAACCGCTGGTTCGGCGGACCGCAACCATTCAAGTTAACTTTTTTTTTTAATATATCCGTTCTTGTCTACGAAAAAAGGACTTACTTTCGAAAATAAGTTTTGGTGGAAACAGCTAATAAAGGTAAATAGGTCATTTCGTCAGTTTCTAGTTAGTTAATCCCTTTTTTCTGTATTTGCCGATGTTGAAGGACGTCAAAGTATTATTTCAGATCAGAATGTTGTCGTTGTTAATGGCGTTAGTTGCTAGTTTCAAATTTCTAAATATATAATACTGTAGAAGTGAGTTTGTAAATATAATTGTATTGGACATTTTATTACTGATTGCGCAAGTGAGGAATAATCTTGGGATTAAATGAGAACACAAGCTGAGTAACTCATCTCCACAAAGCTCGAAATCAAGTAGAGGATTATCAAAATTTATGTGGAAATACAGATAGCTCAAACGGTTCGTCGTTTTAACTACACTGAGGTCACTCTGGAAGTGCTGCCAATGAAACGGCAGATGAGCTAGTGCTAAAGCGTTTTTAGGACCAGAACCAGCAATTTGTGTAAGATTTACGATGCCCAAATAGAGAATTCGAAGAATTCTGCAGCTAACTGATTTGTCTTTAGATCGTCAGTGGTACATCTAACACAATCTTCGTAGCTTCATAAGCGCCGGTTTTTGAAAATAAGTATGGGTGCCGGATAGTGAAAAAACTGAATTGGGAAAAGATTCAAACGACGAATGACTGTTCTCAAAACAAAAGTGACATGAAAAACGTCCATGTATCTGGCGCCTATGGTTAATTTGCAATAGAAATGCCTTATATCAACAGTGCTTACACCTTCACAAGCAATATTTGGTCTATAATTGAAATTTTTTGAACTTCTGAAATGAACATTTTGTATCCTAGCAGTATTTGGTATTTTGGAAGCAAAATCAAATTGTATTAACAATTTCGTGCCTTTTGCAATAAAAATGTCTTCTTTAAGACTTTGCATTTTCAAATATTTTTTTGCCAGTAGTTTTACAAACGGTATCAAATCTTTTGGAATCATTTAAAATCTTCTAGAAATAGTATCAAGTCTTTCAGCTGCAGCATAAAATCTTGTGGGAGCAGTTCAAGCCTTCTGAAAGCTATGTTAAGGCTTCTAGAAGCATTATCAAGTCTTCCAGAGGTAGTATCAACATTTTTGAAAGCAGTTCAAGGCTCCTGGTAGCTTATCAAGTTTGTTTTAAGCAGTATCAGCCACCGAAGAAACGAAAGGTGAAGTTTAATAATGGTCTCGAATCGGGGGCGGAGCAAAACGTTTTTCTCACACATAAACTTCCTATTCGTACACCTGGTCAAAAACTCACGTCAAAAAAAAATGCGCGTGTACTGGAGGGTTAAGATGAAATAAGAAAAAATTTGAAGCAAATTTAATATAGATTTGATTTTGCCAATATAGTTTCTTAATTAACATATACATAGATGATATGATTTTTTAAATCTACCTCTACATCTTTATATGTTAAAATTGAAATTTAAGAAGTTGAACAAATTGAGATATCACAATGAGGCATAAAAGAATATTTCGGTAAAAACCGTTCTTGATATTAAATTATTTGATTTCGTTTAAGATAGATATGGCCGTTTTAGAAGTTATTAAGTTGTTAGTTTCAGAAAGGGATAGAGAGAAATCCTTTGGGTTAATCCGGTAGCTAACTAAGTAGATTACTCAGTTCACAGTTGTTCCCACGATTAGACTGTCGCGGAACGGTTAATCATGCAACGCTTGTTCCCCCCGTTTCCCCGCGTTTACTCTCTTTCACCTTCTTCTTATTCTTGCAAATAACAGCCTGTCCGTTGTTGAGCCACGTTATGCGGACTCATTATTTTCCATTCCCCGGTGTTACTATCTCACCTATTTTAATGACTCTTTATAAAATATCTCCACACCAACAAAGAGGTAATAAAAAGTGTGTTGGTAAACGTTTCGTTTTTGCAATCGATTTTTATTTTAATATGACTTGAGTGTACACGGTTTTTTATGGGACACCTTTTAGACATTGAAATTGAAATTGCGAGGTATCTTGTTTGGGGCGTTGTGATAGTTCCCGAGGGATGCTGTCGGGTTGGAAGGATATTTACGATCGAGTTTTGAGACATCCGGAATATTTTATGATTTTTTTATTAAAAAAAATCGAATCGGCCGAAGATGAGTTAATACTCGAAACCGGTTAAGTTATTTTAATAGAAGAATTCAAAAGAAATTCGAGTTAAAATTCATTCATTCCCGTTTTTCTTCTTCGTTTTTTAACTCCAACCGAGAGCAACCTACGATCCTCTTTGTATCCTTTTTGTTTTGTTTCTTTTTTAATTGTTCGACTCTGTATCTACACGACGGGCCACACCTAAACTTTTGTTTCCTTCCATCCTTTTCCAACACTCTCATTCATCTTGATAAAAGTTTTTTGTCATCTTTATTTTCGTCTTTTGAAGTCCTTTCAATCTAATAGGCTCCTCGAAAAAGGGATTGCCAAAAATTGATATCACCTGCTTCTTTAAATTAAACAGAAAAGGGAATAAAAAAAGATGAGGGAGAGGCGTGATGTTAAGCTGAAATTAACCCAAACACCTGTCCAAGAAAAGGATCCTTTTGGCGTGTTTATGGTGAGGATGGGTTTAATATATTCCGATCTTGTACAATGTGATTGATTAAGCCCTTCGATGACTATGAGAACAAGGTCGGTTCGATCGTTTTGTGCCGTAGCTAAGCCTCGGGTCAGAGGCGGCGCGGTGGAGGTTTCAGTGGCGTCCGTGACGCGACGCGGCTAATTGAACTTGTGCACGGCCGCCTCTGAAATTGGACCATGAATGACCGGCTCGCTAATTAATTCCGGCCAATTAGGACCGATAATACGATCGTTGCACGCGCTATCGCCTCCTCCGCAACTTCTGTACTTTGTCTCTTTTTATCTCTCTCCAACTTCACTTTAACTTAAGTAAGAATCATTTCTTTTTTTTGTTTACTTCAAGAAAAAGTTGCTTTAAAATATTTTGTTACAGACAAACAAATGAATTTTAAGAACATAAGAAGCTTTTGGGGTTTTGATTCGCAATGCATCTTCAAAATTTTTCGATACCTTCTTGGTTAATCACATAAATCCCTTTAATTACAATTTTTTCTCATCTTTTTTATTTGAATTTACAAACATGTGATGTTTCAAAAAATTTTGCAATTCTAATTTAATTTTTAAAAAAGTTGAAATTGAAACAACCTTAATTTTTAGTTACTTTAAGTTTAGGGGGATGAACTTTTTTATCTCACCTTCAAAACCAATTTCTCATTTTTTAAATTAAATCTGCATACTTTTTGATATAATTGATGAAAATGTGGTGATTCAAAACCAATTTTTGTAGAATTTACGAATTTTTAAAGTCTAAAAAAATTAATTTTTTGGTGTTTTTCGATACTTTTCGTTTTTAGAATACTTTCATATCAACCTTTAAAGCAACTTTGTTGTTTTTACACAACAGTATTTAGTATTTTGGAAGCAAAATCAAATTCAATTAACAGCCTCTTGCCTTTAGGCGAAAGTCTTTTGGAAATATTTCAAGTCGTTTAGAAGCAGTATCAAATCTTTTGAAAGTATTCTAAATTTCAGTAAGTCTTCTGAGAAGCTTTTAAGTCATCTAGAAACAATATCAAGTCTTGCAGAAGGATTATTAAGTGTTCTGCAAGCATTTCAAGTTTTCTAGAAGTAGGTCAAGTCTTCCAGAAGCAATGTCAAGTTTTTAGGAAGCAATTGAAGTAATCTAGAAAGAGTATCAAGTTTTCTAAGGACAGTATAAAGTCTTTTTGAAGCAATTTTAAGTCTTCCAGAAGAAATACCCAGTGTATTGGCAGCATTTCAGGCTTTTACAACCACCATCAAATCTTCTGAATGTGTTGCAAGTCTTCCGGAAACCTCTTAAGTCTTCTAGAATCAATATCAACTCTTGCAAAGAAATATTAAGTGATCTGGAGGCATTTCAAATGTTTTCGAAGCAATTTCAAGTCATCCACAAGTAGTATCGAGTCTCCTGGAAGCATATCAAGTCTTTCAGAGGCAATACTAAGTGTTTTGGAAACATTTCAGCTTCGGCAACCAGCATCAAATCTTTTGAATGTATTGAAAGTCTTCTTCAAGCCTTTTAAGGCTTCTAGAAATAGTTCAAGTCTTCCTAAGGCAATGTCAAGTATTTTGGAAATTTTTAAAGTTTTGGATTTTAAGTACTTACAACCAGTATCAAGTTCCAGTTTCTGGAAGCAGTATCAATTCTTCTAAAGGGAATAATAATAAGTCTTTTGGAAGCATTTCAAACCTTCTACAACCAGTATCAAATCTTCTAGGGGAAGTGTCAAGTCTTCTAGAAGCATTTAAAGTCTTCGACGACCAGTATCAAATCTTTTGGAAGTATTGCTAGTATTCTGGAAACATTTCATATTTTTTTTGGAAGCAAAATCAAATTCTATTAACAGCCTCTTGCCTTTAGACGAAAGTCTTTTGGAAATATTTCAAATCGTTTAGAAGCAGTACCAAATCTTTTGAAAGTATTCTAAATTTCAGTAAGTCTTCTGAGAAGCTTTTAAGTCATCTAGAAACAATATCAAGTCTTACAGAAGGATTATTAAGTGTTCTGCAAGCATTTCAAGTTTTCTAGAAGTAGGTCAAGTTTTCCAGAAGCAATGTCAAGTTTTTAGGAAGCAATTGAAGTAATCTAGAAAGAGTATCAAGTTTTCTAAGGACAGTATAAAGTCTTTTTGAAGCAATTTTAAGTCTTCCAGAGGAAACACCCAGTGTATTGGAAGCATTTCAGGCTTTTACAACCACCATCAAATCTTTTGAATGTGTTGCAAGTCTTCCGGAAACCTCTTAAGTCTTCTAGAATCAATATCAACTCTTTCAAAGAAATATTAAGTAATCTGGAGGCATTTCAAATGTTTTCGAAGCAATTTCAAGTCATCCACAAGTAGTATCGAGTCTCCTGGAAGCATATCAAGTCTTTCAGAGGCAATACTAAGTGTTTTGGAAACATTTCAGCTTCGGCAACCAGCATCAAATCTTTTGAATGTATTGAAAGCCTTCTTCAAGCCTTTTAAGTCTTCTAGAAATAGTTCAAGTCTTCCTAAGGCAATGTCAAGTATTTTGGAAATTTTTAAAGTTTTGGATTTTAAGTACTTACAACCAGTATCAAGTTCCAGTTTCTGGAAGCAGTATCAATTCTTCTAAAGGGAATAATAATAAGTCTTTTGGAAGCATTTCAAACCTTCTACAACCAGTATCAAATCTTCTAGGGGAAGTGTCAAGTCTTCTAGAAGCATTTGAAGTCTTCGACGACCAGTATCAAATCTTTTGGAAGTATTGCTAGTATTCTGGAAACATCTCATATTTTTTTTTTAAGCAAAATCAAATTCTATTAACAGCCTCTTGCCTTTAGGCGAAAGTCTTTTGGAAATATTTCAAGTCGTTTAGAAGCAGTATCAAATCTTTTGAAAGTATTCTAAATTTCAGTAAGTCTTCTGAGAAGCTTTTAAGTCATCTAGAAACAATATGAAGTCTTGCAGAAGGATTATTAAGTGTTCTGCAAGCATTTCAAGTTTTCTAGAAGTAGGTCAAGTCTTCCAGAAGCAATGTCAAGTTTTTAGGAAGCAATTGAAGTAATCTAGAAAGAGTATCAAGTTTTCTAAGGACAGTATAAAGTCTTTTTGAAGCAATTTTAAGTCTTCCAGAAGAAATACCCAGTGTATTGGAAGCATTTCAGGCTTTTACAACCACCATCAAATCTTCTGAATGTGTTGCAAGTCTTCCGGAAACCTCTTAAGTCTTCTAGAATCAATATCAACTCTTCCAAAGAAATATTAAGTGATCTGGAGGCATTTCAAATGTTTTCGAAGCAATTTCAAGTCATCCACAAGTAGTATCGAGTCTCCTGGAAGCATATCAAGTCTTTCAGAGGCAATACTAAGTGTTTTGAAAACATTTCAGCTTCGGCAACCAGCATCAAATCTTTTGAATGTATTGAAAGTCTTCTTCAAGCCTTTTAAGTCTTTTAGAAATAGTTCAAGTCTTCCTAAGGCAATGTCAAGTATTTTGGAAATTTTTAAAGTTTTGGATTCTAAGTACTTACAACCAGTATCAAGTTCCAGTTTCTGGAAGCAGTATCAATTCTTCTAAAGGGAATAATAATAAGTCTTTTGGAAGCATTTCAAACCTTCTACAACCAGTATCAAATCTTCTAGGGGAAGTGTCAAGTCTTCTAGAAGCATTTAAAGTCTTCGACGACCAGTATCAAATCTTTTGGAAGTATTGCTAATATTCTGGAAACATTTCATTTTTTTTTTTTTGGAAGCAAAATCAAATTCTATTAACAGCCTCTTGCCTTTAGACGAAAGTCTTTTGGAAATATTTCAAGTCGTTTAGAAGCAGTACCAAATCTTTTGAAAGTATTCTAAATTTCAGTAAGTCTTCTGAGAAGCTTTTAAGTCATCTAGAAACAATATCAAGTCTTACAGAAGGATTATTAAGTGTTCTGCAAGCATTTCAAGTTTTCTAGAAGTAGGTCAAGTCTTCCAGAAGCCATGTCAAGTTTTTAGGAAGCAATTGAAGTAATCTAGAAAGAGTATCAAGTTTTCTAAGGACAGTATAAAATCTTTTTGAAGCAATTTTAAGTCTTCCAGAGGAAATACCCAGTGTATTGGAAGCATTTCAGGCTTTTACAACCAGCATCAAATCTTCTGAATGTGTTGCAAGTCTTCCGGAAACCTCTTAAGTCTTCTAGAATCAATATCAACTCTTCCAAAGAAATATTAAGTGATCTGGAGTCATTTCAAATGTTTTCAAATCAATTTCAAGTCATCCATAAGTAGTATCGAGTCTCCTGGAAGCATATCAAGTCTTTCAGAGGCAATACTAAGTGTTTTGGAAACATTTCAGCTTCGGTAACCAGCATCAAATGTTTTGAATGTATTGAAAGTCTTCTTCAAGCCTTTTAAGTCTTCTAGAAATAGTTCAAGTCTTCCTAAGGCAATGTCAAGTATTTTGGAAATTTTTAAAGTTTTGGATTTTAAGTACTTACAACCAGTATCAAGTTCCAGTTTCTGGAAGCAGTATCAATTCTTCTAAAGAGAATAATAATAAGTCTTTTGGAAGCATTTCAAACCTTCTACAACCAGTATCAAATCTTCTAGGGGAAGTGTCAAGTCTTCTAGAAGCATTTAAAGTCTTCGACGACCAGTATCAAATCTTTTGGAAGTATTGCTAGTATTCTGGAAACATTTCATTTTTTTTTGGAAGCAAAATCAAATTCTATTAACAGCCTCTTGCCTTTAGGCGAAAGTCTTTTGGAAATATTTCAAGTCGTTTAGAAGCAGTATCAAATCTTTTGAAAGTATTCTAAATTTCAGTAAGTCTTCTGAGAAGCTTTTAAGTCATCTAGAAACAATATTAAGTCTTACAGAAGAATTATTAAGTCTTCTGCAAGCATTTCAAGTTTTCTAGAAGTAGGTCAAGTCTTCCAGAAGCAATGTCAAGTTTTTAGGAAGCAATTGAAGTAATCTAGAAAGAGTATCAAGTTTTCTAAGGACAGTATAAAGTCTTTTTGCAGCAATTTTAAGTCTTCCAGACGAAATACCCAGTGTATTGGAAGCATTTCAGGCTTTTACAACCACCATCAAATCTTCTGAATGTGTTGCAAGTCTTCCGGAAACCTCTTAAGTCTTCTAGAATCAATATCAACTCTTCCAAAGAAATATTAAGTGATCTGGAGGCATTTCAAATGTTTTCGAAGCAATTTCAAGTCATCCACAAGTAGTATCGAGTCTCCTGGAAGCATATCATGTCTTTCAGAGGCAATACTAAGTGTTTTGGAAACATTTCAGCTTCGGCAACCAGCATCAAATCTTTTGAATGTATTGAAAGTCTTCTTCAAGCCTTTTAAGTCTTCTAGAAATAATTCAAGTCTTCCTAAGGCAATGTCAAGTATTTTGGAAATTTTTAAAGTTTTGGATTTTAAGTACTTACAACCAGTATCAAGTTCCAGTTTCTGGAAGCAGTATCAATTCTTCTAAAGGGAATAATAATAAGTCTTTTGGAAGCATTTCAAACGTTCTACAACCAGTATCAAATCTTCTAGGGGAAGTGTCAAGTCTTCTAGAAGCATTTAAAGTCTTCGACGACCAGTATCAAATCTTTTGGAAGTATTACTAGTATTCTGGAAACATTTCTTTTTTTTTTTTTTGAAGCAAAATCAAATTCTATTAACAGCCTCTTGCCTTTAGACGAAAGCCTTTTGGAAATATTTCAAGTCGTTTAGAAGCAGTATCAAATCTTTTGAAAGTATTCTAAATTTCAGTAAGTCTTCTGAGAAGCTTTTAAGTCATCTAGAAACAATATCAAGTCTTGCAGAAGAATTATTAAGTGTTCTGCAAGCATTTCAAGTTTTCTAGAAGTAGGTCAAGTCTTCCAGAAGCAATGTCAAGTTTTTAGGAAGCAATTGAAGTAATCTAGAAAGAGTATGAAATTTTCTAAGGACAGTATAAAGTCTTTTTGAAGCAATTTTAAGTCTTCCAGAGGAAATACCCAGTGTATTGGAAGCATTTCAGGCTTTTACAACCACCATCAAATCTTCTGAATGTGTTGCAAGTCTTCCGGAAACCTCTTAAGTCTTCTAGAATCAATATCAACTCTTCCAAAGAAATATTAAGTGATCTGGAGGCATTTCAAATGTTTTCGAAGCAATTTCAAGTCATCCACAAGTAGTATCGAGTCTCCTGGAAGCATATCAAGTCTTTCAGAGGCAATACTAAGTGTTTTGAAAACATTTCAGCTTCGGCAACCAGCATCAAATCTTTTGAATGTATTGAAAGTCTTCTTCAAGCCTTTTAAGTCTTTTAGAAATAATTCAAGTCTTCCTAAGGCAATGTCAAGTATTTTGAAAATTTTTAAAGTTTTGGATTTTAAGTACTTACAACCAGTATCAAGTTCCAGTTTCTGCAAGCAGTATCAATTCTTCTAAAGGGAATAATAATAAGTCTTTTGGAAGCATTTCAAACCTTCTACAACCAGTATCAAATCTTCTAGGGGAAGTGTCAAGTCTTCTAGAAGCATTTAAAGTCTTCGACGACCAGTATCAAATCTTTTGG
The DNA here is from genome assembly GCA_036711965.1 of Onthophagus sagittarius. Taxonomy (NCBI): domain Eukaryota; kingdom Metazoa; phylum Arthropoda; class Insecta; order Coleoptera; family Scarabaeidae; genus Onthophagus; species Onthophagus sagittarius. Next base: position 13,206,438 of record JASERS010000010.1, on the reverse strand, counting down.
AAGTATTGCTAGTATTCTGAAAACATTTCATTTTTTTTTTGGAAGCAAAATCAAATTCTATTAACAGCCTCTTGCCTTTAGACGAAAGTCTTTTGGAAATATTTCAAGTCGTTTAGAAGCAGTACCAAATCTTTTGAAAGTATTCTAAATTTCAGTAAGTCTTCTGAGAAGCTTTTAAGTCATCTAGAAACAATATCAAGTCTTACAGAAGGATTATTAAGTGTTCTGCAAGCATTTCAAGTTTTCTAGAAGTAGGTCAAGTCTTCCAGAAGCAATGTCAAGTTTTTAGGAAGCAACTGAAGTAATCTAGAAAGAGTATCAAGTTTTCTAAGGACAGTATAAAGTCTTTTTGAAGCAATTTTAAGTCTTCCAGAAGAAATACCCAGTGTATTGGAAGCATTTCAGGCTTTTACAACCACCATCAAATCTTCTGAATGTGTTGCAAGTCTTCCGGAAACCTCTTAAGTCTTCTAGAATCAATATCAACTCTTCCAAAGAAATATTAAGTGATCTGGAGGCATTTCAAATGTTTTCGAAGCAATTTCAAGTCATCCACAAGTAGTATCGAGTCTCCTGGAAGCATATCATGTCTTTCAGAGGCAATACTAAGTGTTTTGGAAACATTTCAGCTTCGGCAACCAGCATCAAATCTTTTGAATGTATTGAAAGTCTTCTTCAAGCCTTTTAAGTCTTCTAGAAATAGTTCAAGTCTTCAAGAAATTTTTAAAGTTTTGGATTTTAAGTACTCTGCAACCAGTATCAAGGTTTCTGGAAGCAGTATCAAGTCTTCTAACGGGAATAATAATAAGTCTTTTGGAAGCATTTCAAACCTTCTACAACCAGTATCAAATCTTCTAGGGGAAGTGTTAAGTCTTCTAGAAGTATTTAAAGTCTTCGACGACCAGTATCAAATCTTTTGGAAGTATTGCTAGTATTCTGGAAACATTTAATTTTTTTTTGGAAGCAATATCAAGTCTCCTAGAAGCAGTATTAAGTCCCAATTCATAATACATGCCTTCAAAAAAGCATTTGCAGCAGATGCTAGGACTGAATTGGTTCGAAAAAGCTTAATGATACATTATAATTAAAAATGTAATGGAAGATGATGATAATCTTCAACCCAGATAAAACCGTCAACAATTTTAACAAGTTAAGGTACGTAATTTGTTTCTCTTTCTTTTTACAAGTATCATTTCCACTATTTTAACTACAAAGTTAAAGTTTACGAAGAAAATACATAAAAAAATTACTTATTCAGCAATTCGATACTTTGAATACTTGTTACTTTATTTAAGGTATTGCCCAACCCTAGTTTCAAGTTGGAGTCCTAAATATCGAGTCGATCACATTTACACCGTTTATATTTTCAAAAATATTATGTTAGAGAACACAGCGCCTTGTAAATTTGCTGTCAGATTTTTTTTTTCAAAATTATGATGAATGGCGGAAGCTAGCCAGCCTAAAATTTTAGGGCTGTATTGTTTAAAATTAATAAATTTCTACTTCCAGGATAGGATTTAGGTAAAAAGAACGCAATTATTTTTTCATGATGGGATTGAAGAATAAAAATCTCCTGCTTAAGTTTAAAATTAGCTATTTCATCATTATATCTCATTTTTTTTCTTAAGATATATATAATAATATATATCTTAAATATAATTTTATTTATCAAGTTATAACTATGTTTATAAAAACAAAAAATTATTTTCTTCATAAAATTTCTTTAAAAAGTTAGATATTTGATCGTTATATCTCAATTCATTCTTAAGATAACAAACCTTTTAATTAATTTTTTTTAAAATCATTTAGAACAAAAAATGTTAAGTTATAATTAAAATAGTATCAAGAATTTTTTTCTCGAATTATTCTTTTATGCCTTTCGGGGACGAATTTAAATCGCATTATGTTAATGATTTTTTGATTCAAGTCGTTCCGAATGGGTTCACCAAGTTCGGCCAAAACTTTATTAATTAATATGTTTCACAAATTGTCTCCCATTTAAGCTTGAGGAGAAAATCTAATCAAGAACTTGATGAAATATACCACGCCACGTGAAGGGAATTGACGTAAACTAATAATTAACTTAAAATAATCAAAACTAAAATGTTCGTTGTTCTGAAACGTTTCGTTACATTTTAGGTGTATTCGCGTATTTTCTCTCTTGGTGTTTACAAAGTCGTTACTCCGGGTACATATTTGGATTGGCCAGCTCTTGAGTTTCTCCGTTGTCAGCACGATTGAGATCGATTATCCAAGAAGGGGGACTTCTCCTCTTCGTCCTTCTCAGAGAAAGCTTTTGTCCGTTCGATCTCTTCCTCCTTCACATTTTCGAGTACCACAAGAGTAGAATCCACCTCGGCACTTACCAAGGACCTTCGAGTGCGTTTCAAGTGGTTTTCACCCTTCCCCCAAAACCTCTTCAACCTTTCTTCATCATTAATGAAGTGTTATTTATATTTATAACGATTAGATTCCAACATTTTTTTTCTTTGTATATTTTCGTGGTTATTATCGAAGAAGGATCTCTGTTAAAAGTGGGGGGAATCGTTTTCAATACCCTCTCGAGGCGCAATTATCGGATTTATTCTAGATGCCGGCACGATGATAATAATCGATCGAGGAGCCCGTGGTAATAGAAACGCCTCCCGCGATCGCGGCCTCCGATACCGGCACCGCCATTCTTCCGACGACGACGACGGAGTTTATCGCCCAATTAAATCGACTCGGAACGAAGCCGGCGGCTTTACAAAGCTCTCTTCTTCCTTTACCTTCCTTTTCCCCTCGTTTTGTATGGTAGTAACATCGCACGATTTACTCGCGTTTTGTTCCTTAAAGAAGATAAGGTACCAAACATACAAATAAACATAAATTAAGTAAAAAAGATTTCTACGAGATATTTCAAAAAATACGGTTTAATAGTGGTAATAGATTTTAATAGATGGTGCTTATTTACGATTCACTTCAACCAGTTAGTCGTATCTCAAGAACGAATTGAGATATTACCATAAAGTTAAGAACATTTAATGCAGATTTGATGATCCATAAATAGCTTCTTATCTTCTATAAACACAGATACTATGATGCTAAACCCAACTCTACATCTTTATATGTCAAGATAGAAATCTAAAAAATATGTATCTCAGGAACGAGTTGAGATATCACATTGAAATTATAAAGCAAATTTAATGAAGATTGAGTATGAGGAACATAATTTATTCGTGTCCATAAACCTGAAAAGTAAAACTAAAAGAATCATATCTGAAGAATGAACTAAGATATAAGGATGAAATAGCTAGGCATTTTAAAGCAAATTTAATGAAGATAAAATGTGCCAAAGGAAATTTCTTCGTTTCCATAAGCATAATTGTAGGAGCTTTTTAAATTTAACTCTACATAATCGGTTATTGTAACTTAAACAGTAAAGTTAATAGAATCGTATCTGAAGGATGAATGAAGATATAATGATGAAATTGCTAGCATTTTAAAGCAAATTTAATAGAGATAAAATGCGCCAAAGGAAATTTCTTCGTTTCCATAAACAAAGTTGTGGTGATTTTTTTAATTAAATTCTGCATGATTGGTAGTTATAACATAAAAAGTAACATCAAATAAATCGTATCTCAAGAACGAATTGAGATATTATCATGAAATAACCAACATTTCAAAGCAAATTTAATGACGATCGAATGTGGCAAAACAAATTTCTTCATTCCCATAAATATAATTGTAGGAATTTTTTTAATTTAACTCCACATAATCAGTTGTTTTAACTTGAAGAGTAAAGTTAATAAAATCGCATCTGAAGAATGAAATAAGATGTAATAATGAAATATCTAGCATTTTAAAGCAAATTTAATGAACATAAAATGTGCCAAAGGAAATTTCTTCATTTCCATAAACATAGTTGTGGTGATTTTTTAATTCAATTTGCATGATTGGTAGTTATAATCTGGAAAGTAACATCAAATGAATCATATCTCAAGAACGAATTGAGATATTGCCATAAAGTTAAGAACATTTAATGCAGATTTGATGATTCATAAATAGCTTCTTATCTTCTATAAACACAGACACTATGATGCTAAACCCAACTCTACATCTTTATATGTCAAGATAGAAATCTAAAAAATATGTATCTCAGGAACGAGTTGAGATATCACATTGAAATTATAAAGTAAATTTAATGAAGATTGAATATGAGGAATATAATTTATTCGTGTCCATAAACCTGAAAAGTAAAACTAAAAGAATCATATCTGAAGAATGAACTAAGATATAAGGATGAAATAGCTAGGCATTTTAAAGCAACTTTAATGAAGATAAAATGTGCCAAAGGAAATTTCTTCGTTTCCATAAACATAATTGTAGGAACTTTTTCAATTTAACTCTACATAATCGGTTATTGTAACTTAAAGAGTAAAGTTAATAGAATCGTATCTGAAGGATGAATGAAGATATAATGATGAAATTGCTAGCATTTTAAAGCAAATTTAATAGAGATAAAATGTGCCAAAGGAAATTTCTTCGTTTCCATAAACAAAGTTGTGGTGATTTTTTTAATTAAATTCTGCATGATTGGTAGTTATAACATAAAAAGTAACATCAAATAAATCGTATCTCAAGAACAAATTGAGATATTATCATGAAATAACTAACATTTTAAAGCAAATTTAATGACGATCGAATGTGGCAAAAGAAATTTCTTCGTTCCCATAAACATAATTGTAGGAATTTTTTTAATTTAACTCTACATAATCGGTTGTTGTAGCTTGAAGAGTAAAATGAATAAAATCGTATCTGAAGAATGAAATAAGATATAATAATGAAATATCTAGCATTTTAAAGCAAATTTAATGAACATAAAATGTGCCAAAGGAAATTTCTTCATTTCCATAAACATAGTTGTGGTGATCTTTTAATTTAATTTGCATGATTGGTAGTTTTAATCTGGAAAGTAACATCAAATGAATCGTATCTCAAGAACGAATTGAGATATTGTCATAAAGTTAAGAACATTTAATGCAGATTTGATGATCCATAAATAGCTTCTTATCTTCTATAAACACAGACACTATGATGCTAAACCCAACTCTACATCTTTATATGTCAACATAGAAATCTAAAAAATATGTATCTCAGGAACGAGTTGAGATATCACATTGAAATTATAAAGCAAATTTAATGAAGATTGAATATGAGGAACATAATTTATTCGTGTCCATAAACCTGAAAAGTAAAACTAAAAGAATCATATCTGAAGAATGAACTAAGATGTAAGGATGAAATAGCTAGGCATTTTAAAGCAAATTTAATGAAGATAAAATGTGCCAAAGGAAATTTCTTCGTTTCCATAAACATAATTGTAGGAACTTTTTAAATTTAACTCTACATAATCGGTTATTGTAACTTAAACAGTAAAGTTAATAGAATCGTATCTGAAGGATGAATGAAGATATAATGATGAAATTGCTAGCATTTTAAAGCAAATTTAATAGAGATAAAATGTGCCAAAGGAAATTTCTTCGTTTCCATAAACATAATTGTAGGAACTTTTTAAATTTAACTCTACATAATCGGTTATTGTAACTTAAACAGTAAAGTTAATAGAATCGTATCTGAAGGATGAATGAAGATATAATGATGAAATTGCTAGCATTTTAAAGCAAATTTAATAGAGATAAAATGTGCCAAAGGAAATTTCTTCGTTTCCATAAACAAAGTTGTGGTGATTTTTTTAATTAAATTCTTCATGATTGGTAGTTATAACATAAAAAGTAACATCAAATAAATCGTATCGCAAGAACGAATTGAGATATTATCATGAAATAACTAACAGTTCAAAGCAAATTTAATGACGATCGAATGTGGCAAAACAAATTTCTTCATTCCCATAAATATAATTGTAGGAATTTTTTTAATTTAACTCTACATAATCGGTTGTTGTAACTTGAAGAGTAAAGTTAATAAAATCGTATCTGAAGAATGAAATAAGATGTAATAATGAAATATCTAGCATTTTAAAGCAAATTTAATGAACATAAAATGTGCCATAGGAAATTTCTTCATTTCCATAAACATAGTTGTGGTGATTTTTTAATTCAATTTGCATGATTGGTAGTTATAATCTGGAAAGTAACATCAAATGAATCGTATCTCAAGAACGAATTGAGATATTGCCATAAAGTTAAGAACATTTAATGCAGATTTGATGATCCATAAATAGCTTCTTATCTTCTATAAACACAGATGTTGTGATGCTAAACCCTAAATTTATGCTAAATTATGAAGCACATTTAATGAAGATAGAATGTGCAGAGACTAATTTCTTCGTGTCCATAAACCTTAAAGTAAAACTAAAACAATCATATCTCAAGAATAAATTAAGATATAATCATGAAATAGGTAGCATTTTAAAGCAAATTTAATGAAGATAAAATGTGCCAAAGGAAATTTCTTCGTTTCCATAAACATAATTGTAGGAACTTTTTCAATTTAACTCTACATAATCGGTTATTGTAACTTAAAGAGTAAAGTTAATAGAATCGTATCTGAAGGATGAATGAAGATATAATGATGAAATTGCTAGCATTTTAAAGCAAATTTAATAGAGATAAAATGTGCCAAAGGAAATTTCTTCGTTTCCATAAACAAAGTTGTGGTGATTTTTTTAATTAAATTCTGCATGATTGGTAGTTATAACATAAAAAGTAACATCAAATAAATCGTATCTCAAGAACGAATTGAGATATTATCATGAAATAACTAACATTTCAAGGCAAATTTAATGACGATCGAATGTGGCAAAAGAAATTTCTTCGTTCCCATAAACATAATTGTAGGAATTTTTTTAATTTAACTCTACATAATCGGTTGTTGTAACTTGAAGAGTAAAGTTAATAAAATCGTATCTGAAGAATGAAATAAGATGTAATAATGAAATATCTAGCATTTTAAAGCAAATTTAATGAACATAAAATGTGCCAAAGGAAACTTCTTCGTTTCCATAAACAAAGTTGTGGTGATTTTTTTAATTAAATTCTGCATGATTGGTAGTTATAACATAAAAAGTAACATCAAATACATCGTATCTCAAGAACGAATTGAGATATTACCATAAAGTTAAGAACATTTAATGCAGATTTGATGATTCATAAATAGCTTCTTATCTTCTATAAACACAGATGTTGTGATGCTAAACCCTAAATTTATGCTAAATTATGAAGCACATTTAATGAAGATTGAATGTGTAGAGACTAATTTCTTCGTGTCCTTAAACCTTAAAGTAAAACTAAAAGAATCATATCTCAAGAATGAATTAAGATATAATCATGAAATAGGTAGCATTTTAAAGCAAATTTAATGAAGATAAAATGTGCCAAAGGAAATTTCTTCATTTCCTTAAACATAGTTGTGGTGATTTTTTTAATTCAATCATGCATGATGGATAGTTGTAACCAGAAAAGTAACATGAAATGAATCGGATCTCGAGAACGAATTGAGATATAATCATGAAATAACTAACATTTCAAAGCAAATTTAATGACGATCGAATGTGGCAAAAGAAATTTCTTCGTTCCCATAAACATAATTGTAGGAATTTTTTTAATTTAACTCTACATAATCGATTGTTGTAACTTGAAGAGTAAAGTTAATAGAATCGTATCTGAAGAACGAATAAAGGTATAATGGTGAAATAGTTAGCATTTTAAAGCATATTTAATGAAGATAAAATGTGCCAAAGGTAATTTCTTTTTTATTTGGGTTTAGTAGAACTAAACCCAAATGTTTCTTGTTCTAGTATCAGTGTCTGTTTGATATCAACTTTTGAAGCAATATTAAACTTTTTATATAGATTTACAATTTCTTTACTGTATCCCATGAACATTTCGTGATTCCAGCACAACTTTGGAAATGGTACACAACCTTACTTGCAATTTTTCATCAAATCTTTTCTACGTTCAAATATCAATCTTTTAAAGCTTCATTGAAAACATGATATATACATTAAAATAATAAAGTGTTTAATGTTTTGATGTTGTATATTTAGTTATAAAATAATGTTGAGGGCTTGGGATCGTCACGCGATTTGGGCAGTAAATGAATACCCTTAACTTAAAATTCTTAATTTTTTAACCCCTTACGGTAATTAAGGGCTAAGCTTTTTAAAACTGACTATATTTTATAATCTAAATTCCGTTCTGAACTTCTGTAACTTGGTGATATGACCATTTGACCAATGAACTTGCCTCCACAATTGAATTTCTAGAAAATGCATTTGAAGTACGTATGCAGGAAAGTAAGCTAAATTTCAAACAAAGAAAAGTGTAACCTGATATCTGCTTGTTGCAAAAATTACGAAGTGAGGATTTCAAGAGAAATATTCAGAACATTTAAATAAAACAAAAATAAATGAATTAAATGGTGGATTACAACAATAATAAGGTGGAAATGTTTGGGTTTGGTTGGGCTAAGTTAGATTGATTTTTTTTACCTTCAATAAAAAGAAGGTATATATATGATATATACATTAAAGGAATAAAGTGTTTAATGTTTTGATATAGCGTATTTAGTTATAAAATAATAAGGTGGAAATGTTTGGAATGAGATGGTTATATTAAATGTGAAACTTAGGAAACACGACAGCTATAATCGTCTGGTACCTAGTACTAAGCAAGTTACTATTACCAGTTTACCCGTTATTACCGCACGCCATTTCGCGGTCGCGCAGTTACCCGCTTCGGCGAGCAAACCGCGTAACTCCATCCGGTAAAACACCGATCCATTTTCACAAACAAAGCCGAAACCGACACTTTTAATTCCCGTTTAATTCTCGGCGTAATTTTCCGTAATCGTATTGCGATTCAAAAAGATGGTTTCGCCGTAAAATGATGTCTCCTTTAAGGATTCTTTGTCTATTTTTTTTTACGTAATAGTAGTAAAGGAAGTTTAAACCGTGCCAAACGTACGATAGTGTGAATCTGGGTGTGCTGTCATGCTCCAACGACCCGTGACTAATTCCGTAGTCATTTTCCCGGACGCCAGCGTATCGTTTACATACTTTACATGGCTCTGAATAGCGGAACAGCCTGGGGAAAAGAAATTACAAGACTTACCATTTACTGCTTTCAAACAGTTTATGGAAAATTTTGACACAAAAATTTGCTATACAAATTTATAAGTTGATGTCACCATCCTTTCATCAATTACACTCAAAAGTAGCCACAAGATTTAAAAAATATTGGATTAAAAATATGAATTTGTTTTTAGTTATGATTACAAAAAAGCGTGGATTACGATAAAAAAATACTTCATGATCATTAAAATCGAATTCCATAAGTTATAACAAAACCCATAACGTTTCGAACACAAACTATGCACAAAAATGAAAAATAAAATTAAAAGCATTTTAAAACCGCAAAGAAAAAAAAACAATACGAGTAACCTGTAAAATAGTAAGTAAGCAACTCAAAAAGAATTTAAAGTACCATCACCCAAGGTAAGCTGTCTCAATTAAAAAATTCCTCATCAGAAAGATAACGGGAAAATTTAACATTATCGGTAGTTTCATTTTTCGGAATTTTTTAACGAAGAATAATAATAACGTTTTAATTCCAAGGAATAGTAGCGAAAGGAAAAGGAAAGGTTACCGCTGTGTGTATAAATTGGAAAAGTCAATAGAAACCCAGGAAAATTACACGTTCGACATCCGGCGTGCGGCAAATTTAATTTGCGGAAGGCAAAAACTTTCTCATAATTCTCACGTAGATCGTAAACAGACGGCGTCTAATTGAAATTGTTACACTCGATCGCACTCAAAACCAACGATTTCGACGCATTCCGACGTTAAATTAACTAAGTTTCTTAATCGGAATTAGTTAATAAACAATATTCTTTTCCAATTCTCCCTAACTCCTAAATGGTTGTATAAACAAGTTGAAATAAGGGGATATCTTCTTCTTGTTGTCTTGTTTTTCGCCTTCTCGGAAGGAACCGCAAACTCCTCACCCCGATCTTCTTTTAATTCTTTTTTTTCTTTGTTGGTTCATTTTGCCTTCTCATTTTTTTTTTTTTTTTTGGAGTCCGATTCGAGTCGCCGCCATCGTCGTCGAAATCTTTTTTGCACTCTTTCTTTTGGCTGCGGCATAAGCTGCCGTTTACAAGGATGTCTCGAGATCCTCGAACGAGATAACCAAACCTCTCGCCCGACGCCTCTTTTGGCCTTCTTCAGGGGAACATTTTCAACAAGTCCACTTCGAAGACAATTCAAATATTAATATAGTATATTTCGGATATAACGAACATGAAAATCGGTTTGTTATAACTGAAGTGATTATGTTGTATGTTTCATCAAACATTTTTGCTTCATTGATGATTTTTTAAAGAGATTTAATCGAAAATAGGAAAGTGAAACATTTTTGGTACTATTGCGTTAGTTAATTATAACCGGCTTATAGCATATATGAACAGTGAAGCTTCAACTTCATACAATCCCTCATATTGAAAGGTATGAAGTTTAGCTCAACCCAATCCGACTTGATACCATCTCTCGTAATGATTTGAACTCAAAAATTTGTTGTTTTAAGTTGGATATGAAGTTGAAGCTTAACTTCATACTGTTCCTCATTCCAACTTCTATGGTTAGAATATGAGGGATGGTATGAAGATGGAGGTCAACCCAACTAAATCCAACTCAAAATAACAAATTTTCTAAACTAAGAAAAGAAAGAAAAGAAACAGTTAAAACTAAGAAAAGCACAGGCATAGATAACATTACGAATGAAATCTTGAAAGCATGTGTGGAGGCAGATTAAAGTCCCTTTTTGCAAGTTTTTAACGAGAGTTTGAGGAATGGAGAGTTTCCGAAAATATGGAAAGAAGCCAAACAATGTTAATTGAAAAACCCTTAAAACCAGATAAACCCCAAGCCTATCGTCCCTTATGTCTGCTAAGCGTCATAGGAAAATTACTGGATAAAAGACTCATCGACCAACTTGAGGATAGTGAAGAAATTGGTGATCTGCAATTTGCTTATAAGAAGTGCAGAACCACGATGGACGCTGTAACGACAGTTATCGAAATAGTTAAGAAACGAAGAAACATATCATTAACAAATAGAGGTTTCAGTATCATGATGTTAATAGATATCAAGAATGCTTCCAATTCGTGCAAATATAACGACGCCCATAAGGAGCCTAATGTACACCTATCGTTCACAGAGGTGTATAATTATACACCCCTAAAATGGAGAAAAGAAGCAGATGACCTGTTAGGTACCACAAGGATCTGTTGTTGGTGGTACACTCTGGAATTTGTTCTATACCAAAGTTCTAGAATTGAAACAGGAAGAAGGCATAACAACGTGGCGACTTGGCACTTTTGATTTCGGTGAGTCCTGAGAATCGGTGAGTCCTGAGAATCCTGAGAGAGGATTTAGTTGACAGGACAAAGTAGTCGATCCTGAGAGTAGCGAAATGCCTCGAAGAAATCGGCTTAAAAATGGAAGAATCAAAAACAGAAGTGGTAATTTTGGAAGGCAAAAGGAACTTTAACTAAGTTAACATTAGAGTGGGCAATACAGTAGTACATAGCGAAAAGTCAGTGAAATACCTGGATGTGACACTCGACAAAGATATAAAAATAACAAGATATATAAAAGTGACAAAGCAGCAAAGATGCAAAATATCCTGACTAGACTTATGTCAAATATAGGAGGTCCTTCCCAAAAGAAGAGAAAGATATTCGCGACAACGATGGTATTGCATCCCCTTGCTTCGCAGAGTGCATTCAGACATCAGAAATATAAAAACGTGCTTCGAAACATAGAAGGAAAATACGCAATTTCCATCACAGCGGTGTACCGAACTGTATCAACTGAAGCAGTGGGTACACTAGCCGTGTGTCCACCTTTGGATTTATTGGTATGAAAAAGAATGGAAAATTATAACAATAAAGGTAGTAACAGTAAAAAAGTTCGGCAAAGAAAAAACGTGCAAACCTAGCAGGAAAGAGGATCTTCAACAGATTTTTATCTGACACAAGCAATTACGGGACATGGCTCGTTCGCTAGCTACCTAAAAAATATAAAGAAGATTGATACCGAGGCGTGCTGGTATGGATGTGGGGTGCCAGATACACCCGAACACACTTTGTTAATACTTTCACCTATTATTAATATATTAACAATAGGTGGAAGGAAAACAGAAGTATTGGTAGGATACACTAGAGGAAGAAATGAGGATAGAACTCATCCTGAGCCCTGAGGAAGTGTCTTAGATGAGAAAATGAAAGAAGAGTGCAATACCGAAGGAGTTAAGAAGAGTGCTAGAAGAACGAAGACCTGAAGGGGGAAGAAAACAGCGTGAGGAAGGAGATCAGACGCCTCCCCAATACGTACAGAATTAATATTATTTCAAAAAGTAATAAATCATATGTTTCCCATAATTGCAAGATGCAACGATACTCCGGAAAGATGGATTCGACAAAGTAACCCCCTGCCAGAAGGAAAAACATCATAAGAATAGTAAACAAAGAAAATTAAACAGCACGAGGAGGTATGAAGTTAAAACTCAACCCATCCCAACGATACCATATCTCATATTGAATTGAACATAGATTTATTGTTTTAGTTGAATATGAGCTGATATGAAAGATAAGGAATGAATGAGACATGGTATGAAGTTGAACCCAACCCAACTTTAACTAACGAATCTCCTACGTATTTTTAGAAATATGCCGTAATTGTGTCTTCTATGTTTGGAATATAGAAAGGATGGTATGAAGTTAGAGCTCAACCCAACTAAATCCAACTCAAACCAACTAATCTTCGAAGTTCAATTCAACATGAGAGATGGTATCAATTGAATTGATTGAGCTCCATCTTCATAATATCCCTTCATATATGGGTTGAAACTCAACCCAACTCTCTTTGATATCGAATAGATCTTAGAAGGTTTGTTGTTTTAGTTGAATACGAAATGATATAAAATATAAGGAATGAATGAGAGATGGTATGAAGTTAAAACTCATCCTAACGCAACTTGAACTAACGAATCTTTTATGTTTTTTTGGAAATATTCTGTGATTATTTCTTCTAAGGTTGGAATATAAGGGATGGTATGAAGTTGGAGCTCAACCCAACCAAATCCAACTCAAAACAACAAATCTTACTTGAAATGGTATCAATTGGATTGATTGAGCTCCATCTTCATAATATCCCTTCATATATGGGTTGAAACTCAACCCAACTCTCTTTGATATTGAATAGAACTTAGAAGGTTTGTTGTTTTAGTTGAATACGAAATGATATAAAATATAAGGAATGAATGAGATATGGTATGAAGTTAAAACTCATCCTAACCCAACTTGAACTAACGAATCTTTTATATTTTTTTGGAAATATTTTGTGATTATTTCTTCTAAGTTTGAAATATAAGGGATGGTATGAAGTTGGAGCTCAACCCAACCAAATCCAACCCAAAACAACAAATCTTACTTGAAATGGTATCAATTGGATTGATTGAGCTCCATCTTCATAATATCCCTTCATATATGGGTTGAAACTCAACCCAACTCTCTTTGATATTGAATAGAACTTAGAAGATTTATTGTTTTAGTTGAATACGAAATGATATAAAATATAAAGAATGAATGAGAGATGGTATGAAGTTAAAACTCATCCTAACCCAACTTGAACTAACGAATCTTTTATGTTTTTTGGAAATATTCTGTGATTATTTCTTCTATGGTTGGAATATAAGGGATGGTATGAAGTTGGAGCTCAACCCAACCAAATCCAACTCAAAGCAATAAATCTTACCTGAAATGGTATCAATTGGATTGATTGAGCTCCATCTTCATAATATCCCTTCATATATGGGTTGAAACTCAACCCACCAACTCTCTTTGATATTGAATAGAACTTAGAAGATTTGTTGCTTTAGTTGAATACGAGATGATATAAAATATAAGGAATGAATGAGAGATGGTATGAAGTTAAAACTCATCCTAACCCAACTTGAACTAACGAATCTTTTATATTTTTTTTGGAAATATTTTGTGATTATTTCTTCTAAGGTTGGAATATAAGGGATGGTATGAAGTTGGAGCTCAACCCAACCAAATCCAACTCAAAACAATAAATCTTACCTGAAATGGTATCAATTGGATTGATTGAGCTCCATCTTCATAATATCCCTTCATATATGGGTTGAAACTCAACCCACCAACTCTCTTTGATATTGAATAGAACTTAGAAGATTTGTTGCTTTAGTTGAATACGAGATGATATAAAATATAAGGAATGAATGAGAGATGGTATGAAGTTAAAACTCATCCTAACCCAACTTGAACTAACGAATCTTTTATATTTTTTTTGGAAATATTTTGTGATTATTTCTTCTAAGGTTGGAATATAAGGGATGGTATGAAGTTGGAGCTCAACCCAACCAAATCCAACTCAAAACAACAAATCTTACTTGAAATGGTATCAATTGGATTGATTGAGCTCCATCTTCATAATATCCCTTCATATATGGGTTGAAACTCAACCCACCAACTCTCTTTGATATTGAATAGAACTTAGAAGATTTGTTGTTTTAGTTGAATACGAGATGATATAAAATATAAGGAATGAATGAGATATGGTATGAAGTTAAAACTCATCCTAACCCAACATGAACTAACGAATCTTTTATATTTTTTTGGAAATATTTTGTGATTATTTCTTCTAAGTTTGAAATATAAGGGATGGTATGAAGTTGGAGCTCAACCCAACCAAATCCAACTCAAAACAACAAATCTTACTTGAAATGCTATCAATTGGATTGATTGAGCTCCATCTTCATAATATCCCTTCATATATGGGTTGAAACTCAACCCAACTCTCTTTGATATTGAATAGAACTTAGAAGATTTGTTGTTTTAGTTGAATACGAAATGATATAAAATATAAGGAATGAATGAGAGATGGTATGAAGTTAAAACTCATCCTAACGCAACTTGAACTAACGAATCTTTTATATTTTTTTGGAAATATTTTGTGATTATTTCTTCTAAGGTTGGAATATAAGGGATGGTATGAAGTTGGAGCTCAACCCAACCAAATCCAACTCAAAACAACAAATCTTTCTTGAAATGGTATCAATTGGATTGATTGAGCTCCATCTTTACAATATCCCTTCATATATGGGTTGAAACTCAACCCAACTCTCTTTGATATTGAATAGAACTTAGAAGATTTGTTGCTTTAGTTGAATACGAGATGATATAAAATATAAGGAATGAATGAGAGATGGTATGAAGTTAAAACTCATCCTAACCCAACTTGAACTAACGAATCTTTTATATTTTTTTTGGAAATATTTTGTGATTATTTCTTCTAAGGTTGGAATATAAGGGATGGTATGAAGTTGGAGCTCAACCCAACCAAATCCAACTCAAAACAACAAATCTTACTTGAAATGGTATCAATTGGATTGATTGAGCTCCATCTTCATAATATCCCTTCATATATGGGTTGAAACTCAACCCAACTCTCTTTGATATTGAATAGAACTTAGAAGATTTGTTGTTTTAGGTGAATACGAAATGATATAAAATATCAGGAATGAATGAGATATGGTATGAAGTTAAAACTCATCCTAACCCAACTTGAACTAACGAATCTTTTATATTTTTTTGGAAATATTTTGTGATTATTTCTTCTATGGTTGGAATATAAGGGATGGTATGAAGTTGGAGCTCATACCAAATCCAACTCAAAACAACAAATCTTACTTGAAATGGTATCAAATGGATTGATTGAGCTCCATCTTCATAATATCCCTTCATATATGGGTTGAAACTCAACCCAACTATCTTTGATATTGAATAGAACTTAGAAGATTTGTTGTTTTAGGTGAATACGAGATGATATAATATATAAGGAATGAATGAGAGATGGTATGAGGTTAAAACTCATCCTAACCCAACTTGAACTAACGAGTCTTTTATATTTTTTTGGAAATATTTTGTGATTATTTCTTCTAAGGTTGGAATATAAGGGATGGTATGAAGTTGGAGCTCAACCCAACCAAATCCAACCCAAAACAACAAATCTTACTTGAAATGGTATCAATTGGATTGATTGAGCTCCATCTTCATAATATCCCTTCATATATGGGTTGAAACTCAACCCAACTCTCTTTGATATTGAATAGAACTTAGAAGATTTGTTGTTTTAGTTGAATACGAGATGATATAAAATATAAGGAATCAATGAGAGATGGTATGAAGTTAAAACTCATCCTAACCCAACTTGAACTAACGAATCTTTTATGTTTTTTTTTGAAATATTCTGTGATTATCTCTTCTAAGGTTGGAATATAATGGATGGTATGAAGTTGGAGCTCAACCCAACCAAATCCAACTCAAAACAACAAATCTTACTTGAAATGGTATCAATTGGATTGATTGAGCTCTAACTTCATACTATGCCTTGTATTGAATGGTAAATTACCAAAATAAAAAAAAATATAAAAATGGTCTCATTGGCTTCGGTTTGCTTTGGGTGAACTTGAGGAATGTTATGAATTGGATTGGATTGAGCTCCACTTTCAAAGTATCCCTTATATCAATGGTATGAAGTTGGGTTGGGTTTAACTTCAGTTTTGAGTCCTCCCTGCTCATTTAATTCTATATTCATTCCGGTATTGATCAATGTTTCAAATATTTTTAGTTATTTTACTGGCATAGAGGTCTTCGTTTTTCTTGTTCCATGCTTATTACTTTCCCAATCAAGACCAATCCATTGGTCTTCCATTGTTTCGGAAAACAGTCGTCTTTCATCAGTCTATTATATTCAGGTTGGTTCAAAAAACCGCTGATAAACTTCTAGGGTTAGATAATACATGAAGAATTAAGATGATTAGTTTTTAGGTTCGCAAATGCTTCTTTTATGATATATAAGGAGTCATTTCTTTAAAATTACACATTATATGCAATAAAAAATCCTGTTTTAAAAGTATTCTCTACGATATTACTGATTTTGTCAAGCAGACAGAATTTTTGGGTAAAGTGTCATCAATTCTCTTACAAATAATTGATTAAAGCAACAATTTTTGGGTAATTTACAGTTTTTCAAGCAGCCACTTTAGTCTTGATGGGTATTCTTGCGGTAATAAATATTTGATATGCAATTATTGTTCGTCAGATTGTTATTGTTTGTCTTAGAAATTGTTGCTTTAATTAATGTTTTGTAAGACTTAATCTGATAAATAATTGATTACTTTACATAAAAATACTCTCCATTTGACCAAATTAGCAGTGAAATAGAAACAAACTAATAAAAAAAGGTTTTTTTTATTACAGATAATGTTTAATTTTAAAGAGATAGTGATGTCCTATATCTCGTTAAGGAGCTAATTGTGAGTCCATGACGAAAAACTGCTTCCATAGGACATGATACTGCCTTTAAAAGTCTTGATACTCTTTCTAGGAGATTTAATACCGTTTTTAAAAGACTGCAAATATTTCTAGAAGGTTTGAACTGTTTCCAGAAAGAATTGATACTGCTTCTGGAAGACTTGAAGTACTTTCGGAAGACTTAATACTGTATATCATCTAGGAGCTGACTCAAAATGTTTCGAAAAGACGAGAAGAGTTGAAATGCTTCCAGATGATTTGATAGTACTTCTAAAAGAGTTGAAATGTTGCCAAAAGAGTTAATACTGCTTGTAAAAGTGATAGCAGAAAACATTTTATCACAAATAATAATAAATCCTTTGAGTTTGCTTCCAAAATACCAAATCCCGTTAACAAAATGCAATATCTTCATGTCAGAAATTCAAGAATTGGTCGTACCGATCCTACCACCGATCGTCATTTGGCAGTTTTTCAATTTAGCCTTAACAGAAGAATATACAAAGAACTTGCCTTCACACATACCAAGAATAACACATCTTGATTCTGGTTCATCTTGATTTGTATTAAGAGCAAAATTTGTATTACTACCAATTATATGTACGTATCAGAATCAGCTACTATATGCACTACTTGAATGATATACGACTTTCTCTTTGCTCTTTATCATCGTTATCATCATCGGTGTTAGTGTCGTGAATTGATTAGAATAAACTACTTGTAACATTTTGCAAGATCAAAATTGGGATGTACAAATATATTACTGTATCAATTTGATACATGATGTACGGATTAAGGACTTTTCTTTTTCCACCTTCTAAATAAGAATTATGGCAAAAACAAAAATGGAAATAAATAATAAACAAATATTCATTCACTGAACCAAAATATCTAGAGTCGATCTAATTCGAGTGTAAATAACAAAAATATCATCAATTAATTCTGAAAATTGTGACAATTTGATACAAAGTCTGGATAAATTTTTTTTGAATCACCTGTATACATGTAGTTTTATCATGCTATCACCGCAGTAATGTTCTCTCCCTTAGATTATCTGCACCATAACTCTTCTTTTCACTCCAACAACCGTTTTGCAGATATTTTTTGTTCTCTTGATAGCTATGATATATCCGTCTCCTCATACCTTGCTCTCCAACTCGTGGATAGCTTGATATCGTCTTGATACCTCCTACAGTACTCTTTTCTTTTCTCTCTAGTAATCACCCTTCAATACTAAGACGATATCCAATCCAACATAGCTTCAGAACTAACACTAATTGGAGTTCAACCCTACCCAATTCAAAACAATCCTCAAAAATTACGAACCAATGTAAGTTTCAGAAATAAACTATGTAAGTGAATCAAACATTTCTGATTCATTGATACACTAAAAGTGGATATTTATTTAGATATATTCAGAGACATTTTCAAGATTATTACGTTAGTTCGTTATAAGCGAGTGCGTTATAACACAGTGTACTAAAAGTTAAACTTTTTTTGTTCGTTGTTGATGTTCGCATCATCGTGAGAATTAGAAATATAGCGACGAGTATTGTGCCACCGCAAACAGACGGTTTGTTATATGGCAAACGGTTGTTTCCGAAATGCTCAAATATTTAACCGACTGAAATTGTTTGATGGATAAACACCGGTGGGACATGTATGTAGTATAACCCGAGAACCCTCTAAGAGCCGGTCAAACAAATCGTAAAGTAAATAGGTTGTTGCATAATATGTTCAATAACTTTTTTTATCTGTGTTAGGTTTCGCTTTGAAATGCTAAACATGGTTAACACAATTAAAAGATTCAAACAACATTTTTAAGCAGAATTGATGAATAAGAACGAAATAAGAAAGGAATTTCGATTCTCCTTTGTACACACCACTTTTATAATCAGACTACAGTCGCAGTTTAAGTTTTCTCAAAGAACAAATATTTACTCGGCAAACAACTCGGAATTTATCCCTGCAAACTGGAAGACCGGGACAATCGAGGCGTCTACAGGCTGGCCTCTCATGTTTAATCTTGAATTAATATTTGTAGAGGCGTCAAGTCGCGTTCTCTATGTACACATGAGCCGGTTGCGTCTGCTCGTCTCTTCAAATCCTTGTATTCACTCAAACAAAAAATACGACGTTATTTATAACAACAAAAAATAATCGTACAAGACTCATCTATAATTAAATAAACCTGGATAACGAATCGTTGATTATACCCCGTTTTGTCTCCTCTGGCACCGATTCAAGTTATAACCGGAGTGGAGGCAAATAGATCAAGTCTGGTCGACAGCTGAGTGATGGTTCAGCGACAGGATGGAGCTGCAATTAGACGATAGGTAGCTATGGCCGTTTTGCGTAATCTCCGTCGTCGGAGTGGCAGCAGTGGATCGGGGGTCCCCCGATGAGAAGACCAGTTGAGCGTGACACGGTGCGGAACGGATAACAGCTCATTTGAGAGAAAGAGATGGAGCAAAGCAAACGTATCCGAGGCAGTCGTCGCCGGTTTGTGCCAACTCATTAGTGTCGAGACTGTTAAACATCGACGAGAAATGAAAGAGGCAAAGAGATGAATCGAGTTCTGCCGGCTCTCCGCCATAGAAGACTAGTTTCGAACATTAAAAAAATTGATCAATCGTTTTTGTTGAATATTTCATGTAATCCGGTTCAGCGCAAGATTATAATCATAATTATCTACCCAACAAAATTACATTCAAGCTTCCTACTTCGAGATGATATCTCAATTTTCACATTATAATTATCAAGGCGAATGAAAACTTAAAAAATAAATCTTTCTACACTTACATTTTAATAAAATCACAATTAAATGTTGCTTTAAGATTGTATCTCATTAATAAATCATTAAAAAATAATTAATGGGAATAAAGAAATTATCTTGAAAATGAATTCATTCTAAAGATATTATTTTGACTTAATTTAGTCATAATCAAGGTGTTGGGTTGAATCAAAAAATCATAATAATTAGGTTTAATTAAATGCTTCTTATTTCATGGTGATGTCTCAATTATTCTTTTTTAATTTTGATGTTTTTACTTAGATAGGGGTGAAATCAAAACATCATTACAATAAACAAATTACAGTGACCGAGATATAAGCAACCTCTCTAAAAGCAACATTCTTTATAAGCAACTTCTGTGTAAGCAACTTTTTGTTTCCAAAAATTCTGTATAAGCAACTTATTTTAACAGTTATAATATTATAGTCTTTTATTAAATCCATTTTTTTCATCGATAAGTGTTTATTAGGTAAATTAAACTAATGAAAGAACTTCTTTCTTTAAATAACTTAATTCGATGATGTTTTTATTTGTTTATCGTTCCTTACATGTTTCGGCCTTATTCAGCCATCATCAGAGGGTTTCTGAAACTAAATCTATAATTATTAAAGCTAATAACATTATTTAAGTGACATATTTACAACATTTAACATTGAAAAGTTTTAAAATAATCTAAAAATTGTGAATATTAAGGTTATGACTTCTTTTTCTATTCTATATTAAATAAAATAATTTATTCAACTTTAATAATTATAGATTTGGTTTTAGAAACCCTCTGATGATGGCTGAACAAGGCCGAAACATGTAAGGAACGATAAACAAATAAAAACATCATCGAATTAAGTTATTTAGAGAAAGAAGTTCTTTCATTAGTTTAATTTACCTAATATTTTAACAGTTGTTCATGCGCATGGCTAATCCTTGTACGAAGCTACATAACCTAAATATGTACTTATTGTGTTGATGCTATATTAGCTTGGTAGTGTCTTAGTATGGAACAGAAAAAAAGAAGAAATTCGATTTCTTTAAAAGACAAATTAGCCATATTAAAAGAACTTGAAGATGGTAAAATAGTGAAAGATATTTGCACGAAATACAAAGTTCATAAATCTACAATATGCAGAATAAAAGGAAATAAGGAGAATTTAGAAGAATACGCATCAAAAACAAATGTAAATCAGAAAAAGATTAAGCGAATGAAGACGACAAAATATGAAGAAGTCGACGATAGAGTGCATGCTTGGTTCTTAGAACAGCGACAAATAAACGATTTGGTTTCAAACGAATCAATAAAATTAAAAACGCTTGAGGTGAATAAATTAATTAATGGGTGTCCAGAATTTGTGGCAAGTGATGGATGGTTAATAAAATTTAAAAACCGGCATGGAATACGAATTTCATTTTGTTTGTGAAGAGCGTATGTCTTGCAATGTTGAATTAGCTGATTTATTTAAATACAAATTTAGAAATATTATTGCTGAAAACAGCTTCTTGCGCGATCAGATATATAATTGCGACGAAACTGGTCTCGTGTACAAAAGTTTACATAATAAAATTAATGTTGCAAATTTTGGAAAAAATGCTGTTGGAACAAAAGTATTTAAGGAGAGAGTAACAATAATGCCTTGCACAAACGCCACAGTAACGCATAAACTTGATTTAATGATGATAGGTAAATCAAAATCTCAAAACAAAGCACTTACTATCTAAAGGACTTCCTATAAAGGCACTTTTGTTAATAGAAAATGCAAGCTGTCATGGTTCTGAAAGCAATTTTACCGATAACTCCAATCTCAAAGTTATGTTTTTTCCTCCAAATAACACACCATTGTTGCAACCAATAGATCAACATGTCATAAAATCGCTTAAACAGGGTTATCGTGAGCATCTTTTGACAACTCTTGCCGCCTTAGGTACCAAAGGTGGAATTGTTTCAGCACTAAAAACTATAAATTTGAAAGATGTAGTTCATTTCATTATCCAAGCTTGGAATGAAATCCCAATATCGGTTATTCAAAATTCTTTTAAACATCTTTTTTCGTCGACTGATGAAATTCAGCACAGCATACCTGCTGATCATTTTGTGGAAGAAGATGACATCCCATATGCATACTTACAAATAGGTAAGTAGTATCACACAATTTTCTGATATGATGTGATAAAATAATAAATGATTTATTATTTGATAGCATTGTGATATGGATCCTTATGAAAAGGAGAGAGAAAGATTACAGAAACTGTATGAAGAAGTTAGCACGGGCAGTGAAATAGAAGAGTCTGACGATAATTCGATATCAGATCCAGATTTTGTAAGTATCAGTGATCA
The DNA here is from genome assembly GCA_036711965.1 of Onthophagus sagittarius. Classification (NCBI taxonomy): domain Eukaryota; kingdom Metazoa; phylum Arthropoda; class Insecta; order Coleoptera; family Scarabaeidae; genus Onthophagus; species Onthophagus sagittarius. The sequence continues at coordinate 13,183,921 of JASERS010000010.1, read as the reverse complement.
TGATACAGAAATCGAGCAGGAAAACGTAAATGAAGATGCAGATATTATGCACCAGGATGACGGCGAGGATGATGAAGATGAACAACCCGTGATTCGTGATAGATCCTCGTATTTTTTTGGTAAAGATGGAACTAAATGGAAAAAGGCTGTCCCACCTAGAAATATTAGAACTCGCAACGAAAACATAGTGTCTCACCTGCCGGGGGTCATCGATAACGTGACGCATTATCTCCCATTCAATGCTGGATGTACATGTTTGGAAACTGCATTGATATTGTAGTTGAAAACACTAATTTATTTATTGATAAAATTTCTGTTAAATACCAAGATAAGACTGAGTGTAGACCTACCGACTCTGTAGAAATCCAAGCGCTGATGGGTTTGCTTTATTTAGCTGGGCTCCATCATGGATCAACGACACATCTAGCAGAGTATTGGTCATCAGACGGTATGGGATATGAGATATTTCCTGCTACAATGGCAAAACGGAGGTTCATCTTCTTATTGAAATGCATTCGCTTAGATGATACCACAACTAGAGGTCAAAGAAAAGAAATGGACAGACTAGCAGCAGTTCGTACTATTGTTGACAAGTTCAACGACAATTGTAAGAAAACTTATTCTGTGGGCGAGTATGTAACATTAGATGAAAAGCTGCTTGCCTTTAGGGGTAGGTGCAGTTTCCGAATGTACATTCCAAGTAAACCAAACAAATACGGATTGAAAGTCTTCGCCGTTGTTGATGCCAAAACATTTTTCACTTCACACATAGAAATTTACGCTGGTGTTCAACCCAATGGTCCATATAAAACTGACAACTCTACCGCTGCAGTAACTGAAAGAATGTGTTCACATTTATTAGGATTAGGAAGAAATGTTATAATAGATCGTTGGTTCACAGGATATTCAATTGTAAAGAAACTGCTAAGAGAGTACCGCCTTACAGTGGTTGGTACAATTAGAGCCAATAGAAGAGAACTACCTCTTAAAATAACACAAGTTAAAAACAGGAAATTATATCCCTCGTTATTCGCATTTAGTAATGATATGACTGCAGTTTCATATATACCCAAAAAAGGAAAGAATGTGCTTGTAGTTTCCACAACGCACCGAGACGATCATATCGATGAAGCTACCGGTGATCGGAAAAAGCCCGAAATAATTACTTTCTATAATAGCACAAAAAGTGGAGTAGATGTTGTTGATCGAATGATCACATCATACAATGTTGCAAAAAACACAAAGTGTTGGCCAATGGTAATTTTGTTTAACCTCTTCAATATAGCAGCAATTAACGCTTTTGTTATCTACAAAGGCAACATACCAGATGGTGAATTAAAACTCGCAGACTATTTCAAAAAAATCTTGGTATGGAGTTAGTGAAAAATAACATGCAAAGAAGAGCCGTTGATAAGCACTTGACCAAAAGTGTGCCTACTTCTGCCTTGAGGCTCTCAGGTATTGAAGAGGAGATTATTCCAGAGCCACAACCCGGGAAAAGAGGAAACTATAAATATTGGAAATGACGAAAAACTCGTTATTTTTGCAAAATTTGTAAATGTTGGTTGTGCATGGAGCACATAACAGCGTGCTGCAACGATTGTTTGGGAAATATAGAGACCACAGTTTGATGCCCTCCAGTTTGTGCATAGAATATTATTATTTAGTTAAGACATTTTTTTTTTATAACACTTTATACATTTTTAAATAAATATTATTATAGATCGATTTTCTTTTCCTTTATTTAGGCGTTGTTTCCAAATTTTGAAAAATATGTGATTAAATTGCAAGCATTTTCTTTAAATCAAATTAACATAAAACGTGAGTTTGGAATTGGCCTTTCGATTTTGGACTCCACAGACCACACCCGATCGAAAGTGTTAAGAAAGCGCGCCCGACAGACGGAGGGTCAATAGATAATGAAGTAATGGAATGGGCAAATGGAACTGCTTCTTTTGATATAGCTACAAATCACAAACTCGTGGAAGGACAAAATGAAAGGACTGCTGTAGATGAACATGAACAAAATGTTGATAACCCTACCAACATCAATGATGTTATAAATTCTTTTAATTTAGTGATCGAATGGGCAGTAGAAAGCGATTTGCTTTTCAATGAGATTCTAACATTGCAAAGAATAAGAGGAAAGGCTATAATAAAAAAATATTCGCAATGAACGCTGGGGGTAATAAGTTTATATAAATAGTTGTTCATCTTTTCCTTTTTTATTAATTATGTTTTTTTTTTGATTTGATGATAATAAAATATTAGAACCCATTTTTCATTTTATTCTATCTTAATATACTTTTTTTTAGTTTGTAAAAGGCACATGGAAAAATATTTTGCGAGGAATTCCTTTTTTCTCTATATGCAACTTTTTCTATATAAGAAACTTTTTTAAATAAATTGATTCACATGAGTTGCTTATATAGAGCGTTCACTGTATCTTGATCATGCTTAAATAATAATAAATTTGTTCTAAAATGCTTTATATTTCATGATTATACCTCCCATAATCAAGGTGTTGGGTTCAAGCAGTTTATGGGATTTACGAAATAAATTTTTATATACTTATTCTTGAATAAAATCTCAATTATATATATCTCATTCATTTTGATGAAACTAATTTTTTCTATTACATTATTGAGTTAATGAGATAAATAGAATTGATCGTAATCTTGAGTGGCTCAGGATAATTTAGTTGGGCGATGATGAAACAAATCTAAAATAATTGGAAACGATACGAATATTCAATAACAAATCTTTGATTCTATTCTGGCTGTTGGATCATCACCAAGTGGTCATCGGTTGGACACCTCAACGTTCTAATTACCGAGTGATGGTAACTGCGAGAGTCCTACTCGAAATCCCTCTCACTCTCCATCAAGTTATCGAGTTGGCAAGATAGAGATAGATGGAGTAAGCGGCTAAAGTTTCTGTGGTACATAGCGAAGGGTTGGCCGCAAAGTGTGGACACAATGTACACAGGTTCGCACATAGTTTCCGGAGTTCGGCCGCAAAACCGCGAAGGGCCATCTTACCGGCCCTGGCCGATAATGACCGCCGCCGCTGTTGCCGCCGCCGCCGGACGGTCAATTTGCCAACTTCAAGTGGCCTCCGATAACCCGGATCCTCCGGACTACTATCGGGACGTCGAAGCGGGATTAGGTTGTGGCCTCCGATGGCTTAACGGGTTTCGTGACACGTGTTGACGCCATTAATTTGTGGTTACAATTGAAATGAAAGAAAACAAAATCGAAGAGGATTTTAAGACCTCCTAAGAGGCGTACTTAGCGTTTAAGTGACATTCTAAAAGAGAAAAAAAAGAGGAAAGGACCGGAGTAAAAAGAGACCGGACCACGTCCCATTCGCCGCAATTAATTAACATAGTAATATTTTCCGTGAACCGTGTAGGTATTACGTTGTGCCCCTTAATTACCATTATTAGCGGCTCGGGGCTCGGCGAAAATATAGCTTCGCACAATTTTCCAGTCGTATTAACATAATTATACCTCCGACGGTAATCTCAACGCAAACACCGCGGCCACGGAGAGGAGTCACGGATCGATTCCGCTAATTAACGACTAAAAACTCTTAGTCAGCGTGCTTTGAAAGAGAGAAAATAAAAGAAAATAAAAGAAAAGAAAAGAACAGGTATCCTCAAAGGACCGTAAATAACTTTGAACAAAACTTTTAGAGGAGAACAAAATTGTCAATTTTGTACATAAGAATAAGAGACCGGAATCCGGGGTCGTTACGGTTGTAACTGTACACCCCGAGGTGACTATTACACTCCTCGGAGCTTTCTAAAGTAACGCCTTGTAACGGTCCGTGACAATGGTCCCATAAAAGGGGGCCGGAGACTTAAAAAGAATCTCTCAACCCACGGTGAGTCTTAAGCTTTCGAACACCTTAATAGCTCTCTTCGAATTAATTGATTGTGTACGGTCGCGGCGTGTGTAATCGCTTGATCTGTTTCTGACATAGTCTTACTTGAAATCGGCTTAAAGAATTTATAACTATTTCTACACAAAGGCGTGGTTAATTTATTTCTATCTTAAACCACTTCAACACAAACATACTTTGATAAAGATTGCGGATAGGGTATAAAGACAGAAGATCGATATTAAAGAATTTATGGAATGGTTCTATCTAAATTTATGGAGATAAAGAAATGATTTATATCTCGAATTAAGTTTGAAACCCTCTACTTTAAATAAATATAGAATATGTCCCAGAATCGAGTTACAAAATGGAAAAAATATTATTACTGATTTCAAACCGCACGTATTTTATACTCTAACTATAGAAGTTATTATTCTCATTTTTATGTATAAATTGGGCTTTTTTCTAAATTGAAAGTTTGAAAGTTTATTTTATGATATATAACCATGGAATTAAGTTGTTCTATACGATGTTAACCGATGAGGCGCGCCATGATCACCGAGATCTTTGAGCAAGGTAACTTTCAAGCAAAGAGACCGCCAAAACACCAAGACCAATGAAGTGAAGAATCTTAATAAGAGTTACATGATTAACTGTGTCAAATGCTTTGCTATAGTCCAACAAAATAAGCGCTGTAATGTTCTGTATATCAACATACAGTTAGCATCGCAGAACAACAGTCATGTCCCTTTCGGAAGCCGGACTAAGTAGATTGCAGAATACAATTATCTATAATGAATACCGTTAATTGATCCTTTAATATTCTTTCCAGAACCTTCGCAAGCGTAGGCAAGATACTAATGGGCCTTAGGTCTTTTAGGTCTTTCGGGTCACTACATTTAGGAATTGGTTTAATTAAAGCCTTCTTCCAGCAATCTGGAGAAGTACTTTCAAAAATACAAGAATTTATAATATGTGTAACGAATGGTATAATATAAGGGCTACACAGTTTTATCATTTCAGAACTAATTTTATCGGCAGATAGCAGATGTTGATTTTAATGATATTATTATTCTAAGAACCGTGTAAAGTTCAATCACATGAAAAGCAAATTCATCAGCATTAACGTGATCTTCAACACCATACATATTAAGACCAGAACCAGAGATAATAAAGCATTATTCAAACAATCCTTGTCGTTGACATAGTCCAAATAGTATATATAATGTAAAAGCAATGTTTCCAAATACTACGTCTACCTATCCTAGGTGTATCAGAAATGTTACTTACAGACACATCACAAAAGACCAAATCATGATCAGAAAGATCACAGGGCTCAACCCAGGACCCATTAACTACAGACGTATCTAAAGTGATGATCAAAAAAAGTGATGATTCGTGTTAGAACATCAATTAACTGGCAAGCATTCATCGACTCAAGGAAAGAGTTCAGAAAGACAGCATCTTTATTATCACACTTTAGCATATCGACATAAAAATCTCTTACTTAACCAAGTCTCTGAAATCCCCAATATATCAATATGTTAGGAATAAAGGTTAGGGTTATGGGCGCTGATTTTTGAAAATACGTATACGTTCTGGGTACTGAAAACTGTTAAACTATAAAAAGATTGTATGAGCAACTACATATCTTGCACGGCTAAACCTAAATCTTTCTAGTTTTAGGTCTAATATTAGTTCTGAAAGGCTAAACTGAAGTGTTTATAGTGTTAGGTCTAGTATTAGCTTTAGTATTAGTGTTGGGCAAAGCATGGATACTTGTCGTTGGTGGTATCGATATTTATCTCGGTATCGATACTGAATACTTGCAAAGTATCGCTATCGAAAGTATCAAACTATCGCAAGTATCAAAAATGTGAAGTATCGAAAATTGATTATTATATACACGAAACTGCGTTTATAGTATATTTAAAGATATGTGTCTTAAAATGCTTTAAAAGAGCCAAGATCCTTTGAAGATGACATTCAATATGTGTTCAAAAATTATCAAGAACATATGTTAGGAATAAATACTGAAAATAACTGAATTAGAAAAAGACTGTATGAGCAAGCACGTATTTTGTCCTATGGTTCGTTTACAATCGAAATGTCTTCTGCCAGCAGTTTTTAGAATTTTACAAGCAGTATCTAATCTTGAATTGGCAGTTCTCGAACTTCTGAGATGAAGATATTGCATTTTGCCAACAGTATTTGGTGTTTTGGTAGCAAAATCAAATTTTATTAATACAGTATAGCTTCGCTAATCGGAATCAATTAAAACCAGCTTAATTTAGATTATGGAATCATATGAATTATTGAAGTCATATTTAGATATTGTCTAGATCTGTTGTACTAGATAATAGTATTATCTGCATATACACTGAAGCTTTTACTAGCTTCCTCTCTTTTAATTCGTTTGTCCTAACGTCTTTATGTAGAGGATTATTTGGTGTAGCGTAATGAAATTTTTAAAAAATTTTTGAATGGTTAATGAAATCGCTTCATCAGGTTCCTCTTCTTCATCTGATTATCCAAATACATTTCTTTATCACTTTGTTAATAAATTACAAAGGGCTAACATTGGGGAGGATGAACTCAATATTATTAATAGAAATCCTTTCAATGTTTTAGAAATATCGTCGTGTCTACGGATAGAACGAAGAATCAGCAAATCTTTAGTCAAATTTTTGGCACAAACTGCCGAATGCGTTTCCTGAATCTCTTTGTGCCCTACTATGCCTATAACAATATACTGTTTTAGATTCATCATTTAATTGTGTGCCCGGATAAGGTCTCATCAAATATTTTTTTAGTGGAAATATTTCATCACCAACAATTACGTGACGTAATCGAATTCTCGTTTCTGGTAATTCTTTTAGCCCTGGTATATTTAAAGTAGTCGCTATTTTTTTAAGATCGCCAACATTTATAAATATATACATTTATAATCCGCAACAAATAAAGCAAGAAGCACTATAGAAGAAAAATGCTTCTTATGATTAAATAGTTAGTCTAATGCACCCATACAGTTGGAATCATCCCATTTTTCCGAATTTTTTTTTTCAATTTGCCTTCATCTGGTATGAGCATTACAATCTTGTATAATACTTCTCACAAGGCAGTACATGTTATGTGTACGACTTCTTGTACGATTCTGTGTCCCAAACAAAATGATTCAGCGATAGATTTGAGCACATGATTGTAACTATAAGTTTTGCTTCTATCCCTATTATTTCTCGAAATTGTGTGTCTTGCCTTTTTATATGGGACTGCATAATATGCAATAACTCGTCGAACTTGTGTTCAGACATTCTAAAATATCCATTAAACCTTTTAGAAACCATTTTAAGGCGTGGTAAAAGAGTGTGATATTCCCTTTCTTCATAATGGGAATTAGATATGCTATGCAACCATATTTTTCGCCTTTTTTTTGCTTGGTCTAGTTGCTTTTCTTCTTCACATACCACGAAATTATTATAATATCCATGTCATTTTTCATGTCATCGATTTTGATAGATAAAGATTTTGAAATGACTACCAGACAAATTTACTGTATATCTTCGCGTCCTTGTAGTTTGACTGCTTTACTTTACCTTTCATTTCTTTTGTAACAAAAATATCTTATGTCTACAGTATTTAGTGTTTAATTAACAGTTTTCAGACTACTTACGTCAAAATTTTGCATTTTGTGCAACATTATTTAATATTTTCGAAACAAACAAAATGATTTGTCCACAACACCTGGTTTTTTTTTGCGATGAATATGTTTTCTGCCAGCAATTTTACAAGCAATATCAAGTCCTCAGGACACATTTTAAATCTTCTAGAAGCAATATCCAGTCTTTTGGAAGTATTTCAACTCTTTTAGAAGTAGTATCAAGTCTTCTGGAAACATTTCATGTCTCCGGGAACCAATATCAAGTCTTCTAAAAGCAGTATCAATTCATCTGTCTTCTAGAGGCAAAATCAAGTGTTTTGGAAGCAATTCAAGTCTTTCAAGCGTTTGAAGCCTTCTAAAGGCAAGATCAAGTATTCTGGAAGTGTTTCAAACCTTTCAGATGCAAGATCAAGTGTTTTGGAAGAATTTCAACACTTGTAGAGGCAATATCAAGTCCTTTGGAAGCATTTTAAGTCTTTTATGACCAGTATCAAATGTTCTGAAAGTATTGCACGTTTTCTGGAAGCATTTCAAGTTTTCTAGAAGTAGTTCAAGTCTTCCAAGAGGCAATGTTAAGTATTTTGGAAGCATTTTATGACTTCTACAACAAGAACCAAATCTAGAAGTATTTCAAATCTTTTGGAAGTAGTTTTAAGTCTTTTGGAAGCATTTCAAGTCTTTTGGAAGCATTTCAAGTCTTCTAGAAGTAATTCAAGTCTTCCAGAAGCAATGTCAACTATTTTGGAAGCATTTCATGATTTCTACAACCAGTATCAAGTCTTCTAGAAGCATTTCAAGTCTTTTAGAAGCAGTTTCAAATCTACCGAAGGCAATATCAAGTCTTTTGTAAGTATTTCAAGTCTTCTAGAAACATTTCAAGCTTTCTGGGGGCAGTATTAAGTCTTCTAGAAGCAGAATTTACTCTTAATTCAAGATATGTGCTTCCAAGAGGCAATGTCAAGTATTTTGGAAGCATTTTATGACTTCTACAACAAGAACCAAATCTTCTAGAAGTATTTCAAATCTTTTGGAAGTAATTTTAAGTCTTTTGGAAGCATTTCAAGTCTTTTGGAAGCATTTCAAGTCTTTTGGAAGCATTTCAAGTCTTCTAGAAGTAATTCAAGTCTTCCAGAAGCAATGTCAACTATTTTGGAAGCATTTCATGATTTCTACAACCAGTATCAAGTCTTCTAGAAGCATTTCAAGTCTTTTAGAAGCAGTTTCAAATCTACCGAAGGCAATATCAAGTCTTTTGGAAGTATTTCAAGTTTTCTGGAAACATTTCAAGCTTTCTGGGGGCAGTATTAAGTCTTCTAGAAGCAGAATTTACTCTTAATTCAAGATATGTGCTTCCAAGAGACAATGTCAAGTATTTTGGAAGCATTTTATGACTTCTACAACAAGAACCAAATCTTCTAGAAGTATTTCAAATCTTTTGGAAGTAATTTTAAGTCTTTTGGAAGCATTTCAAGTCTTTTGGAAGCATTTCAAGTCTTCTAGAAGTAATTCAAGTCTTCCAGAAGCAATGTCAACTATTTTGGAAGCATTTCATGATTTCTACAACCAGTATCAAGTCTTCTAGAAGCATTTCAAGTCTTTTAGAAGCAGTTTCATATCTACCGAAGGCAATATCAAGTCTTTTGGAAGTATTTCAAGTCTTCTGGAAACATTTCAAGCTTTCTGGGGGCAGTATTAAGTCTTCTAGAAGCAGAATTTACTCTTAATTCAAGATATGTGCTTCCAAGAGGCAATGTCAAGTATTTTGGAAGCATTTTATGACTTCTACAACAAGAACCAAATCTTCTAGAAGTATTTCAAATCTTTTGGAAGTAATTTTAAGTCTTTTGGAAGCATTTTAAGTCTTTTGGAAGCATTTCAAGTCTTCTAGAAGTAATTCAAGTCTTCCAGAAGCAATGTCAACTATTTTGGAAACATTTCATGATTTCTACAACCAGTATCAAGTCTTCTAGAAGCATTTCAAGTCTTTTAGAAGCAGTTTCAAATCTACCGAAGGCAATATCAAGTCTTTTGGAAGTATTTCAAGTCTTCTGGAAACATTTCAAGCTTTCTGGGGGCAGTATTAAGTCTTCTAGAAGCAGAATTTACTCTTAATTCAAGATATGTGCTTCCAAGAGGCAATGTCAAGTATATTGGAAGCATTTTATGACTTCTACAACAAGAACCAAATCTTCTAGAAGTATTTCAAATCTTTTGGAAGTAGTTTTAAGTCTTTTGGAAGCATTTCAAGTCTTTTGGAAGCATTTCAAGTCTTCTAGAAGTAATTCAAGTCTTCCAGAAGCAATGTCAACTATTTTGGAAGCATTTCATGATTTCCACAACCAGTATCAAGTCTTCTAGAAGCATTTCAAGTCTTTTAGAAGCAGTTTCAAATCTACAGAAGGCAATATCAAGTCTTTTGGAAGTATTTCAAGTCTTCTGGAAACATTTCAAGCTTTCTGGGGGCAGTATTAAGTCTTCTAGAAGCAGAATTTACTCTTAATTCAAGATATGTGCTTTCCAAGAAATTTGCGGCAAATGCTAAACCTGGATTGGGATTAAAAAGGCTCAATAGTACACCAAATTTAAGAAATTGCGATAATCTTCAATTAAGATAAAACCATCAACAATTTCGTATGGGTATTTGTGCATTTGGAAAATCCACAAAATTAAAATCTACAGAGAAAAATGTCTACTTAAAAAAATACTTATTATGTACTTTAGTCCATTACTACCATCTTTTAGTTAAATTTATCTTACAGATAAATCTATCTACTAAGCAGTCAGAGCGCATAAAACAGTCGTAACCATGGTAATAATCTCTTAGATAGCTTAACCAGAAGATAATAGTAACAAGTCTTATTATATTATTACAATACTATTTCCAATAATTCGATACTTTCGACGAAGGTATAGATACTCAAATCTCATTAAGGGCCACTTTTACCACCTCCTGATAAATTTATCTAACAGTTAAAAACTAGCTCATAACCAATGGAAGTGCTTAAAAGCCATATAATCACGGCTAGTTAGTTTAACTGGAAGTTGGTAAAAGGAGACCTTAAAGTATCGCCCAGCCCTAGTAAGAATTAGCTTTACTTTTTGTTATTCGATTCTAGATTATTGTATACTTTCATCGAAGTTAAGTTCTAGTTTAAACTCTTATTTAACTCTAGGTTGTTTTATATTTTTTTGGAACTAAAAGCATAACAAATAAATAAATAAATATTTGTGTTTCTCCATCTTTATTTATGGAAATAAAGATGAATTTCCAACAATTTTTACAAAGGCGTGGCATATATATTTCTATTTTAAACATCTTCGAAACAAATAGATTTTGATAAAGAATGCGGGTAGAGTATGAGGCATCAACCTTTTGAAAATACTTCCCAACACAGAAGATCTATTATACTGTACCGAAGAACAATACAATCTAACACAAAGCTGACAATAACCGATTAACACGGTCGGTGCTTTTTAACTTCCCCGCATTGTCGTTCGAACGTTGGAAGGCAATTACAGAGTCGCCGATGGCACAAACTCGACCCCGCACTGCAATCGCTAATAGCGGGTTATTATTAAATCGTAAATCATAAATAATAGAAACTAATTAAGCGCGGAACGGGTCGGGACTCGGAGATTAACGACGACGGCGCGGCGTAAACTCGAGGGACCCGTGTTTTCAATTTCGAAAGAGTTACGACCCCAAAAATGAAATCTATTTTCATGCAAAACGAAAATATTTTGCCCAATTTATTACGAACGTTGTTTTCATTTTCAATAAGATAACGTTTTCATTCGTTGAATTAATGTCCAATTAGTGAGGATCTTTTCGAATTGGTCTCAATAGCCACCAACTGGTAACTGGTAACATCCATTGCCTAAGCAAGTTGCATGTTAACGGCCCATTAAACCGTAATCAGCAATTAATTACGTGCGGACTACCTACTCTCTCTTGGACACGCCACGTCCACAGCCTAATACCCGAGATTAACACGTGCGCGGTAATTTAGATTTTTTCTCGATTTACTCCAGATTGATATAAAAAATTTCATTCACCCATTTCCCGGGAAAAAGAAAATGTTGAGACGTCCAACTATTTGAAAGTGCCGCGCGGAACCGAGAGATTAATACGACGAGCTTACGTTATGTATCGTTGTAGTTCTACCTCGACAGTCTGTTATATAGGAAGGCTTTCGAATTTATGGGTATTGTCGATGGTGAATGTACGCCGGTTGGCGATTACTCGGATAGATGGGGACGCAATTATTTCCTTACGCGGCAAGTCGAATTACCGGTAATCTTGTTCGATAATTGTGGTTGTGTTGTGCTTTATGATCGACGTGAAAACAATAGGAAGGTTAATTTCGCATAGAAGAGAATGTATATACTATTATTGAACACAACACAAATAATTTATTTGAATTTATTCGTATATTAAAATTTAGAAAAATTCAAAAAATCAGAAGTAGTGTATCTGAAGCAGAGTTGAAAAAAAAACAGTTTATTTTACGTTGCTACCAAAATATTGTATTTTAAACCTGTTTTAAACTGTATTTTAAATAAGCTGTTGGAAATAATGAAATCTTTAAGAATACTTTTAAACCAAAAATCGAACCCTTACGTCCAAATTATGCCTTATATAAATAAACTCTAACTCAACTGAGATAAAGTATAAACTCTTGTTATTGAGGTTAAATTGAATAATCTAATTTACATCATCATATCTCAAAGACGAATTGAGATATTATTATGAAATAAAAATCATTTTGAAGCAAATTTAATCTAGTTTTAACACACCAATTATAATTATTTCGATTCCATAAATTCAAAAGATAAATTTTAAATCGTCTTTCTTGTTACTGAGGGTAAATTGAATAATCTAATTTACATCATCATATCTCAAAGGCGAATTGAGATATTATTATGAAATAAAAATCATTTTGAAGCAAATTTATTCTAGTTTTAATACACCGATTATAATTATTTCGATTCCATAAATTAAAAAGATAAATTTTTTTAAATTACCTCTCTTGTTTGTGAGGTTAAATTGAATAATCTAATTTACATCATCATATCTCAAAGACGAATTGAGATATTATTATGAAATAAAAATCATTATGAAGCAAATTTAATCTAATTTTAACACATCAATTATAATTATTTCGATTCCATAAATTCAAAAGATAAAATTTTTTAAATCGCCTCTCTTGTTATTGAGGTTAAATTGAATAATCTAATTTACATAATCATATCTCAAAAACGAACTGAGATATTATTACGAAATAAAAATCATTTTGAAGCAAATTTAATCCAGTTCTAACACACCAATTATAATTATTTCGATTCCATAAATTAAAAAGATACAATTTTTTTAAATTACCTCTCTTGTTATTGAGGTTAAATTGAATAATCTAATTTACATCATCATATCTCAAAGACGAATTGAGATATTATTATGAAATAAAAATCATTTTGAAGCAAATTTAATCTAGTTTTAACACACCAATTATAATTTCTTCGATTCCATAAATTAAAAAGATAAAATTTTTTTAAATCGCCTCTCTTGTTATTAAGGTTAAATTGAATAATCTAATTTACATCATCATATCTCAAAGACGAATTGAGATATTGTTATGAAATAAAAATCATTTTGAAGCAAATTTAATCTAGTTTTAACACATCAATTATAATTATTTCGATTCCATAAATTAAAAAGATACAATTTTTTTAAATTACCCCTCTTGTTATTGAGGTTAAAGTGACTAAGCTAATTTACATCATCATATCTCAAAGACGAATTGAGATATTATTATGAAATGAAAATCATTTTGAAGTAAATTTAATCTAGTTTTAACACACCAATCATAATTATTTCGATTCCATAAATTAAAAAAATAATTTTTTTTTAAATCGCCTCTCTTGTTTTTGAGGTTAAATTGAATAATCTAATTTACATCATCATATCTCAAAGACGAATTGAGATATTATTATGAAATAAAAATCATTTTGAAGCAAATTTAATCCAGTTTTAACACGTCAATTATAATTTCTTCGACTCCATAAATTAAAAAGATAAAAATTTTTTAAATCGTCTCCCTTGTTTTTGACGTTAAATTGAATAATCCAATTTACATCATTATATCTCAAAAACAAATTGAGATATTATTATGAAATAAAAATCATTTTGAAGCAAATTTAATCTAGTTTTAACACACCAATTATAATTATTTCGATTCAATAAATTAAAACGACAAAATTTTTTTAAATCGCCTCTCTTGTATTTTAAGTTAAATTGAATAATCTAATTTACATCATCATATCTCAAAGACGAATTGAGATATTGTTATGAAATAAAAATCATTTTGAAGCAAATTTAATCTAGTTTTAACACATCTATTATAATTATTTCGATTCCATAAATTAAAAAGATAAAATTTTTTTAAATCGCCTCTCTTGTTATTAAGGTTAAATTGAATAATCTAATTTACATCATCATATCTCAAAGACAGATTGAGATATTATTATGAAATAAAAATCATTTTGAAGCAAATTTAATCTAGTTTTAACACACCAATTATAATTATTTCGATTCCATAAATTCAAAAGATACATTTTTTTTAAATCGCCTCTCTTGTTATTGAGCTTAAATTGAATAATCTAATTTACATCATCATATCTCAAAGACGAATTGAGATATTATTATGAAATAAAAATCATTTTGAAGCAAATTTAATCTAGTTCTAACACATCAATTATAATTTCTTCGACTCCATAAATTAAAAAGATAAAAATTTTTTAAATCGTCTCCCTTGTTTTTGACGTTAAATTGAATAATCCAATTTACATCATTATATCTCAAAAACAAATTGAGATATTATTATGAAATAAAAATCATTTTGAAGCAAATTTAATCTAGTTTTAACACATCAATTATAATTATTTCGATTCCATAAATTTAAAAGATAAAATTTTTTTAAATTACCTTTCTTGTTATTGAGGTTAAATAGAATAATCTAATTTACATCATCATATCTCAAAGACGAATTGAGATATTATTATGAAATAAAAATCAATTTGAAGCAAATTTAATCTAGTTTTAACACACCAATTATAATTTCTTCGATTCCATAAATTAAAAAGATAATTTTTTTTTAAATTACCTCTCTTGTTATTGAGGTTAAATTGAATAATCTAATTTACATCATCATATCTCAAAAACGAACTGAGATATTATTACGAAATAAAAATCATTTTGAAGCAAATTTAATCCAGTTCTAACACACCAATTATAATTATTTCGATTCCATAAATTAAAAAGATACAATTTTTTTAAATCGCCTCTCTTGTTATTGAGGTTAAATTGAATAATCTAATTTACATCATCATATCTCAAAGACGAATTGAGATATTATTATGAAATAGAAAGCATTTCGAAGCAAATTTAATCTAGTTTTAACACATCAATTATAATTTCTTCGATTCAATAAATTAAAGAGATAAAATTTTTTAAATCATCTCTCTTGTTATTGAGGTTAAAGTGACTAAGCTAATTTACATCAGCATATCTCAAAGACGAATTGAGATATTATTATGAAATGAAAATCATTTTGAAGCAAATTTAATCTAGTTTTAACACACCAATTATAATTTCTTCGATTCAATAAATTCAAAAGATAAATTTTTTTTAAATAACCTCTCTTGTTATTGAGGTAAATTGAATAATCTAATTTACATCATCATATCTCAAAGACGAATTGAGATATTATTATGAAATAAAAATCATTTTAAGCAAATTTAATGTTGTTTTAACACATCAATTATAATTTCTTCGATTCAATAAATTAAAAAGATATATTTTTTTTAATCAACTCTCTTGTTATTGAGTACTTGTGACTTGAGAACTTTATTCTCACGCCTATTTTTTAGTTTTTAAGAGCTGTAAACAGAAAAAGCCAATAGTCTTTTAACAGACATCGTTTGAATTTGAATACTGCAACAGCTTCAAGTGATTATAAAGGAAACCACTACCAGTAATCAATAATATTCGGGGATTCCCATCGTTTCCTGTGTGAACTGGGTAAATCTGAAACCTTACATTAGTTTTCGTTTCGTTTTCGTTTGTGCAAGAAAACTTGTCTACTACGGGACGTAAGAAGGACCCCGTTTGGTATTTTTTCGAAGAAATTAAAGGACCTAACAATAAAATAAGAGCTAAATGCAAAAAATGTAAAAAAAAAACATTCTCGCAAATGTGCCATCCTCAAAAGAAATTTTTGAGCAAGTAGTACATCGTTTAAAAAATATATATGTTTTTTAAACAACTAATAGACAACGTCATGCCCTTAGCCTGGTTTAGATCCACTTACTTTAAATTTGATTCAGAAATTGCATACTGCAGTAGATACAGAAAGGATTTTTTCCTCTTTTGGTTTAGTACAAAAAATCTCAAGTTTTAGAAATTTTAGTTTAAAGTGTTATTAAATGTATTAGAAATTACAAATAAATGTTTTATAATGTTATCAATTGTGTCTTTTAGAAATAATCCTTCACACAAAGTCCTATGATTTTAAATTGCTTAAAACAAATTTAGTTTAAAACATGTTCGGTTTTCTATGTTAGTGTTCTAAACATGTTTAAAACAAATAGTTTTTAACAAATCGTTTAAAACCAACAACCCTGATCTGAAGTAGTGTAAAAATAGATGTATATATAATATCGAAACAGTTCAAAAATTGATCAAAACTAACCGTTGTGTTACTCGATTTAATTTGAAAACAAAAAATTTTCTATTTATAACCGACTCAGATAACGAATAACGTTTTAAAATGACCATTTACCTTTTATAAATAAGGAAATAACACGCAAAGTATTCTACCGGTTTCAACGGTTGACCTCGAATTGGACAACAAATTAACACATCCTTTCAATATTTATTTTTAAGGTAATAATTTACGTTTGTGGAAACTCTATTTTCAAATTATATACTACACAATATCTATATGTGTGAAACTTGTTAAAAATTAATAATCGGCTTAAATTTGTATTTTGATATATTATCAAGTGTAGCTCCTCGCTGGCGAGTGACCTTGAATAAGGAATTTAAAGCAAATTTTTGGGAATTGATTAAATTAAAAGTTATGCCTATACAAGGTGAGTCAATAGTGCGAGGACGGAAGATTGTGGACCTTACTGTTGAAAATAAAGGAAATGTTTTTTTGTCATCATAGATTATGCAACGAAAAATTATTATAAACCCTACATACATTATAAGAGAAAGAACGTTTAAAAAGCTGTGAATGATGTGCAGGTATCGTAAGAGTGAAACGATGTCTCAAGTTTAATTGTGAGACTTATTCAAAATACTCTATGAAAGAGACATGCTGAGTGTAAAATTCTTCGACGTCCCATATTAAGCCAGTTAACCTAGGCGAGTGTATGAAAATATGTTCATTCCGCTTCATTCCGTAAATAAAACGGAAGCAGGCATTCTGAACACACTGAATACGACTGGTAGTAACCGAATCAATACAAGAATCGTATAAGGTATCAGCATAGTTAAAAAGAGACAGCACTAGCTTCACACAATTGAGTTTTTAATCTAAGATTAAGCAAACATCGATTACTGTAAAGAAGTCGTAGTGTTGAATAAGCACGCCGAATAAGCGTGGAAACATGTGAACGAAACCTAAACGTAGTATCCAACACAACACCCAAATTTCGAGACTCATCAACAAACTTAAGTCTATCGTTTCCTACCTTAATAGTTAGAGACTCAGGCACTATTTTACACAAACGCATATTACCAAAAAGCATTACTGAGGATTTCTTAGAATTGATTTTGAGGCCAATTTCGAAGCACGAATAATCAATTTATCCAGATCACTATTAATGCGTTATTGAGCAAAGGACACTTGATGAGGAGCAAATGCAAAGTATAGCTGAATATCGTCAGCATACATATGGACAGCACAGTGTTTTAGAACATCGACAAGGTTGCTGGTATAAATTAAGTACAGTAGAGGCCCCAAAACTGAACCTTGGGGAACATCAGATGTAACCAGTGCATCATCGGAATGGAGTCCATTTAGAGTAACTATCTGCCTTCGATTAAGCAGATAGTGTTCAAAGAAAGTGCAAACTTTCTGCGAGCAACCAATATAATGAAGAATAGCGAGAAGGGTTCTATGATGTAGGGTGTCAAATGCCTTTGAAAAATCCAAAAGAACAAGGACAGACACAGATCTATTGTCTGATTCACGAATAATATTATCTGTCACCTCTAACAAAGCTGTGGTACAACTAAATCCAGGTCTGAAGCCAGATTGAACAGAAGGCAAAATTCCAAAAGCATCCAAGTGATTACGGAGGCGCACAGCAATAATCCTTTCCAAAATCTTGGCGACAGCCGATAGGACACTTATAGGTCTTAGATCACTGTACAATGTAGGATTATTATTCTTAGGTAGAGGGACAATTAAAGCAGTCTTCCAGACGGACGAAAATACAGAAAATTCTAGACAGAAATTAATTATATGACACAAATATGGTAAAATAATGGGACAATTTTGACGCTGATTCAAATTTTGACGCTGTTATTTGACTGTTTTAATGGAAAACAAAATATCAGAAATTTCCTGCTCAGATGAAAGGGAAAAATCAAAATTACTAGAGACAGACGGATGAGTATGGGTAGAAAAATGGTTAATAGTATCGTGATCCCCAGGTGTATTAACTTGTGATGTTGAAAAACAGTTATTGATGGAATTAACATCAGAAAGGCACTCCGGGACAGATCGTTGTCTAGAATTAGTAATACCCATTCTATTAAAGGCTCACGACTACAGTAGAACCCCTCATATCCGACCTCGGGATATCCGTCACCCCTCCCTACTCCCAATTTTGTTCAAATGCTCTAATGTACGTTTTTGTGAATCCCAAGAGACCCGACTTTCCGTCGGGGAATTACTTGATTCGCTCAATCTTGATGTTTGCCAAGGGTTACGCAACTGTGTTCATCATTGTGAATATCAATTGTATGCATATTTACAATTGTTATAGTAAAAGTGATTATGGCTACCCAACAAAAACGAAAACGTATTGTATGTACACTACAGAAGAAATTGGAAGTTATTCAGAGGCTAGACAATGGCGAGTCAGTTCAAAAATTATCTTCTGAATTAGGAATAGGCGTCACAACTATTAAAGACTGGAGGAAAAACAGAAAGAATATCGAATCGTACTCTATGACAGTGGAAGGGGAGGAGGGTTTAAAAAATAGAAAGATGCTTAAAAAGCCTAAATTTGATGTTTTAGATGATGCTCTCTGGATATGGTTTTGCCAAGAAAGACGCAAAGGAACTCCTTTGTCAGGTCCTATAATTAAAGAGAAGGCAGCGATTTTACATAAAACAATAGTAGGAGAGGAAGGGGAAAATTTCAGTGCAAGTGAAGGTTGGCTTCACCGATGGAAACGTCGCCATGGTATACGTCACGTTGTTATTTCTGGAGAAAAGCTATCAGCTGATGATGACGCAACCAAAGAGTTCGTGAAGAAATTTGAAGTTTTTATTAAAGAAAACAATATGCATCCGCATCAAGTGTATAATATTGACGAGTCAGGGTTAAACTACAAGATGCTCTCACAAAAAACTCTTGCTGCAAAAAATGAAAAAGTAACAGGGACAAAATTATCCAAGGATAGACCAACTTTTGCAACTTGTAGTAATGCAAGTGGAAACCATAAAATGCCATTGTTTGTCATTGGAAAATCTAAAAAGCCCAGAGCGTTCAAACATGTGAACATGGCATCATTGCCTGTTTATTATAAAAATCAAAAATCTGCTTGGATGGACAGTTCTTTGTTTAAACAGTGGTTTTTTGAAGAGTTTGTACCAGATGTAAAAAAACACTTGAAAATGAAAAATTTGAAGTTTTTATTAAAGAAAACAATATGCATCCGGATCAAGTGTATAATATTGACGAGTCAGGGTTAAACTACAAGATGCTCCCACAAAAAACTCTTGCTGCAAAAAATGAAAAAGTAACAGGGACAAAATTATCCAAGGATAGACCAACTTTTGCAACTTGTAGTAATGCAAGTGGAAACCATAAAATGCCATTGTTTGTCATTGGAAAATCTAAAAAGCCCAGAGCGTTCAAACATGTGAACATGGCATCATTGCCTGTTTATTATAAAAATCAAAAATCTGCTTGGATGGACAGTTCTTTGTTTAAACAGTGGTTTTTTGAAGAGTTTGTACCAGATGTAAAAAAACACTTGAAAATGAAAAATTTGAAGTTTTTATTAAAGAAAACAATATGCATCCGGATCAAGTGTATAATATTGACGAGTCAGGGTTAAACTACAAGATGCTCCCACAAAAAACTCTTGCTGCAAAAAATGAAAAAGTAACAGGGACAAAATTATCCAAGGATAGACTAACTTTTGCAACTTGTAGTAATGCAAGTGGAAACCATAAAATGCCATTGTTTGTCATTGGAAAATCTAAAAAGCCCAGAGCGTTCAAACATGTGAACATGGCATCATTGCCTGTTTATTATAAAAATCAAAAATCTGCTTGGATGGACAGTTCTTTGTTTAAACAGTGGTTTTTTGAAGAGTTTGTACCAGATGTAAAAAAACACTTGAAAATGAAAAATCTACCACTCAATGCAGTCTTGATTCTTGACAATGCTCCCAGTCATCCTTCGGAAAACGAACTAACAATGGGAAACATCAAAGCTATGTTTCTACCTCCTCGTGTGACACCTTTAATCCAACCTATGGATCAAGGGGTTATTGAGTGGTTGAAGAAAAGATACAGGCGAAAATATGTCAGCTTCTTATTAGAGCAAACGGAAGGAGCAGTAACCTATTTGAGGCAATGAAGACTTTTAATATAAAAGATGCCATTTACATTGCCGCACAAGCCTGGGACGAACTCAATCACACCACTCTACAAAAATCTTGGAGAAAACTATGGCCAAGTATTATTGAAGGTGAGAGCGCAATCTCTAATGAGTCTGAAACTTTAAATACAGATGAAGCAGAAATTCTACAAGATTTACAGACCATCGATGCCCAAATCCAACCAGCGGATATAGAAGAGTGGCTATTGGGAGGGGACATAGTTGAAGTCACTAACGAGGATTTGAACGACGAACAAATCGAATCCGCAGTTTTTAAAGTTGAAATAGAGGAAGATGAAACGGATGATGAAAAAGAAGAACCTGAAAATATCAGTCATACGACAGCTACAGAGGCTTTCGAGATTGCAATGAAATACGTCGAGCAACATCCAGAAGCAACACCGATGGATGTGCTGTGCATTAAAAAGTGGAAAGATATCTCAGCTAAAGCAAGATTTGGTAGATTAAAACAAAAAAATATAACTGATTTTTTTAAATAAATTTACATGTACATACATGGATTTGTATACATAATTAAATATATGTACTCGTTTATGTTTGTCTTGTTCATTTTTGTTGTTCCTCGGATTATCCGACCTTTTTTGGTAACCGACCATGCTCCGGTCCCATGGGTGACGGATAAGAGGGGTTCTACTGTACTATTAGACTGTAGTGTAAATTCAATGTAACCCTTCTTTTCCTTTCGTATACAAGAATTTGTAAAGTTGCGCAATTTCTTATAATACGCAAAATCAGTTGCCCGTTTAGTTCTCGTAAATTTGTTGTACGCTTCATTTTGCAGTTTCATAAGTAATTTAACATTATCCGTTATCCATGGCCGGTAGTTTTTCCTAAGTGAAGTTGTCCTTATGGGAGCATGTTTATCAAAAAGAGATAACACAAAATTGAAACACCCTGTATATATAAATTCGGTGTGTGGTGGTAGCACGACTTGAACGGAAAATGGCGACAATTTTAGCATCGAGTTCTCTCCTCCTGACAGAGAGAAACGAATCGGCCGGGTCGTTGACTCGCCGCCGTCACTGTTGCCGCCGTCGCTGCTCTTGGTGCTGCTTGCTCGCCCTCTGTCGCGAACGGCGCGCTGTTGCGTGCCGAACAAGCGCGAACACGTGTGGTACATCCGTCTCACTCGCACCCGAAAAACGTTACCGCCGGTTTCGGTTCGGTCGGTTTCCTTTCGAATTAAACGCTCTTCTTGCTCCCTACCGCCCTTACCGCCACTGACACCATCAGCCACCGCCGCCACTGCATCTCTTCTACATCATCTTCGTTTTTTACACTTTATCTTCCTCAATATATATACACAAACAAAATATATATATATATATATAAATACAAATTATATTAGGTTAAATTTGAAATTGATCTCTTTGAGTAGGGTTCAAGCTTTAAATAAACATTTATTTTTGGATTGATCTCTTTAGGAGGTGTAAAATTTTTTTTACAAAAAAAAAATATAAATCCTTAATAAAAATGTTTACTTTGACGTTGAAATTAATTACAAAAACGGGAAACGTTTACCGCAATAACAGACCCAGAAAACCACGATTTTCCGCACGTTTACCGCACAAGTTATTACGCCTTTTTAAAAGGAGAAAAAAATAATAATGTGCGTTGTATAAACGAAACGGCATAAATTTCACTTTGTCCAGACCCGTGTGTTGACTAAATAGAAGCTCGCGGTGTTTCTAAAATTAGCACGGCTATAACGCGACGACGGCGCTAACAGGTTAACTGTAAAACATGGTGAAACATTAAACAGGAAACGGCATTAAAAAGAAATAAGTAAATGCGGGTCTTAATCGGAAATTTAAAAAAAAAATCGAATCTGTTAATAATACCCACATCTTTTTTTTGTATTATAAATGTGCCCCTAAAAATTTGCAACCCAACCTAAGTGTGTAGCTTTCAATAAAAATATCTTTAATGATTTTTGAAAAATCTAGAAATATCGAATTCTTAAGATATTTTAATGAATTTTTTATAATTTATAAAGGAACGTATATATTTTCCTCAAAACAAGACTTGAATATCTCAATTCTTGCTTGAGATATCAAACTTTGAAGTCAACCTAAGTTCATGAAATTAAAAGTTTCCTTAATCGTTGTTGAAAAATCGAATCATGATGAAATGTTTTGTGATTTATAGTGGCTCCAAACTAAACTCGGGCACTAAAAAATAATATTTTCTTATTAACAATGTTCGAACTAAAAGTGGTTGGGAAATAGTGGTAAATTTATTTTCGATAGTTATTATTGGACTTCCCAAATACCAAACATGAAACATAAAATTTATTCGCTATAATAACAATAATAAATAAATAAATGAAAGTAAAATCAACAATATACAAAATTAACATAGCCATGAATAATAAGTAAAAAAGAAATTTTATTAGCTATTCGGAATGTCTAGATAGAGAGGACAAAGGACGGTTGAAGTAAGAAAATTAATTATTAAACATTTTCAGGAGGGAAAATCTGTGCGAGCGATTTCCAGAATTATTGATAGAAGTTATTTTACGGTCCATGATATAATAAAGCCTTTCAAAATCGGAATAAAATAGTACTTAGATATACTATTTTTTGTATATCTAAGTGTAGAAATAAAATAAAAATAATGATGGTAGTTTGAGTTATGACATGATGAGTGTGTTTTTTAAATGGAACTTCCTGTAGATTTTAAGCTTTTTGGATTCCTTTGCACATGTTGTTGCAAAATGTCATAAGGTTCTAATGCTTTAGGTTAATTTCTGCATCATTTGCATATGAGTTGCTATAGCACAGTGGGTGTTTTCTGCAGATGAATCAACAGAGAGGAGAGTAACTTAGTATATTCTGTACCACGAGAAGTGATATTACGCCTGTAAATTGATGTGTGTTAGAGTGAAATGGTTTCTAGCGAGTATATCTGTTTCCTCCACTTTTATGTGATGAATCACTATCATTTCTCATGGTATAGACTATAACGAAGTTATAGTTAATCATCTATATAGTTAATCAGTTATAGTCATCTTCTGAAATATGTGGACTATCTGCTATTTCTTGTAACATATCTTGCTTCATGTCTTCATTTCTTGCAACATTAAAGAAATAAAGATACTTGCAGCTATCTTATAACGTTTTAGAATTTTAGAAACAACCGGTTGACTAATCTTTTCTCGATGTTTCATTAAATAAAATACATACTTAATAATATTATTCAAAATCGAATTCTTAAGATATTTTAATGAATTAACTGTATGTACTTGGATATCTCAATTCTTGCTTGAGATATCAAATTTTGAAGTCAACCTAAGTTAATGAAATTAAAAATTTCCTTAATCGTTGTTGAAAAATCGAATCATGATGAAATGTTTTGTGATTTATAGTGGCTCCAAGCTAAATTCGGACACTAAAAATTAATATTTTCTTACTAAAAATGTTCAAACTAAAAGTGGTTGGGAAATTTATTTTCAACAGTTTATTTATTGGACTTTCCAAATTCCAAACATGAAACATAAAATGTATTCGCTATAATAACAATAATAAATAAATAAATGAAAGTAAAATCAACAATATACAAAATTAACATAGCCATGAATAATAAGTAAAAAAGAAATTTTATTAGCTATTCGGAATGTCTAGATAGAGAGGACAAAGGACGGTTGAAGTAAGAAAATTAATTATTAAACATTTTCAGAAGATTTCCAGAATTATTGATAGAAGTCATTTTACGATCCATGGCCTAATAAAGCCCTTCAAAATCGGAAGTTGAGGGATAAATAAGTCAAAAATTGTTCATAAAATTTTTAAAGATTCAAAACGACGATATTTACTTCGTAAAATAAAGAAATATCCTTTCCTTAGTACACCAAAGCTATTATTGCTGCAAATAACTTAGGAAAGAAAGAAATGTGAGAAATGCCTGTTTGAATGGTAAAAAAGCAAGGCGAGAGCCATTAATTAGCAAAAAAAAACAGACTATCAGATCAAAATTCGTGAAAAAGCATTTTTCTTTTTTAGATCTGCTTGCGACGAACGTTGTGTTTCTTTACTGGTTCTTCTGGATTTTAGTAAGGCCTTTGACTCTGTTGACCATACTATTTTATTATCCTTACTTACTTCTATTGGATGTTCCTCTTCTTGTTTATCCTGGTTCCCATCATATCTTTCCTTTCGATCTTTATATGTGCATGTTGGTTCTGAGCTCTCTTCCAGTTATGGAATTAAATGTGGAATTCCCCGGGGCAGTGTTTTAGGACCCTTACTCTTTTCGATTTTTATAAATGGTATTACGGATAATATTTCATGTAATTATCATTTGTATGCTGATGACCTTCAAATTTACACTTCAACACGTATTGATAACCTTGAAGATGCTGTTCTTCGTCTTAATAATGACCTTGCCAGTATTCTTGAATGGTCTAATCGTTATGGGCTTAAATTAAATCCGTCGAAAACGCAAGCCATTGTTTTTGGCACTCGTACTCTATTATCAAAGATGAACTTTCACTCTTCCCCTCAAGTGATGCTTGATGGCAACGTTATTCAGTTTTCGGACACTGTTAAGAATCTCGGTTTGATTATGGATTCGACACTGTCCTGGAGACCTCAGGTACAGAGCGTTTGTAAAAGGGTTTACTACTGCTTCCACACTTTGAGAAAACTTCGGTGTTTCCTCCCGCCTGTTGTTCGTCACAACCTTTGTTACTCTCTTATCTTGCCTCATATTGATTATGGTGATGTGGTATATCCTAATCTTTCTTTAACTCTCCAGCATAAATTGGAGAGACTTCAGAATAATTGTATTCGTTACATCTTTGATCTGGGGAGGTTTCAGCACATAACGCTGTATCGTAATTATTTGCAGATGCTTACTCTGCAGTATCGCAGGTCTTTTCGGATACTCTCTACTTTGTACAAGGTTCTGCAGAGCTGCACTCCTGCATATTTATCTGACTCATTTAAGTTTTTGTCGTCGCATGGTTTGTGCATCCGATTCGCAATGCAACAAGTTTTGTGTCTTTTAAAAATTTATTGAAATGCCATCTTCTTACTCTCCAACTGTCTTCTTGACTTCTTTGTGTTTGTTGTCTATCCTGTATGATGATAATTAATGTTTGCTCCATTTCTAATCCTGCAAAGGATATCATATTACCGCAGCTAGCCATAATCTTTGCTAGTTTACAGCGATAGATTGATCCTTTTGTCTTGATGTTTATATGTTGCTAATGTATACTCTTCTTTTTGTAATTTCTTTTTTTTTTGAGGCAATAAATGTGTTATTATTATCATTGAAAAGAGTTCTTTTTACTAATGAAAATAAATTTAACATTTTTGATATTATGATGATAAGCTATACACATAGAGAAAAAAAAATTAGGAGTTGCAACTAAAAAATCTGAGGCCAACAATGAAACATGGTGGTGGATCTGTGATGATGTGGGGGTCATTTTCAATAGCTAGAGCTGGATCGTTGTACTTCATCGAAACAATAATGGATCAAAATATTTATTTAGAACCAATTTACCTAAAAGTGTTAATAAACTGTCCTTTTGTAACGACTGGCGATTTTACCAAGATAACGACCCAAAGCATAAAGCTTATAAAGTACGTTCCTGGCTCTTTTACAATTATCCTCAAGTAATGAAAACTCCACCCCAAAACCCGGACATAAATTCAATCGAAAACATATGAAACTATTTGGACACAAAAGTTAGAGAACATGCCATTTATAACAAATCTCAGTTAAAGAGCGCTTTCTTGGAAGACTCGGAGCAAATCTCTCCCAGTTTTTGTAAAAAAAATTGTTTAGTCGACTTAAAATGTTTATAAAAAACAAAGGTCTTCATACCAAATATTAGTTATTACTTAATTCAATTTAATTCTTCTAGAAGCAATATTAACTCTTCTAGAAGTAACGTCAAGTCTTCTGGAAGAATTTTAAGTTTTCAGGAATCAATATCAAGTCTTCCAGAGGCCGTATCAAGTCTTCCAAGACTGTTCTTGACTACTAAACAAATGGTGAAATTCAAATAGTTTCTTGGACAGTTTCTTGTTTTTTTGCGATGAATATATTTTCTGTCAACAGTTTTATAAGCTACATCAAGTCTTCTAGAAGCATTTCAAGTCTTCTGGAATTAATATTAAGTCTTCTAGAAATAGCATCAAGTCTTCCAGGGGCAGTCTCAACCAAATGGTGAAACGCAAATGGTTTATTAACAGTTTCTTATTTCTTGCAATGAAAATGCTTTCTGACAGCAGTTATAGTAGCAGTATCAAGTTTTCTGAATGCAATTTAATTCTTCTAGAAGCAATATTAACTCTTTTAGAAGTAACGTCAAGTCTTCTAGAAGAATTTTAAGTTTTCAGGAATCAATATCAAGTCCCCAGAGGCCGTATCAAGTCTTCCAAGAACAGTATCAACCAAATGGCGAAATTCAAATAGTTTCTTCGACAGTTTCTTGTTTTTTAGCGATGAATATATTTTCTGTCAACAGTTTTATAAGCTACATCAAGTCTTCTAGAAGCATTTCAAGTCTTCTGGAATTAATATTAAGTCTTCTAGAAATAGCATCAAGTCTTCCAGGGGCAGTCTCAACCAAATGGTGAAACGCAAATGGTTTATTAACAGTCTCTTATTTTTTGCAATGAAAATGTTTTCTGACAGCAGTTATAGTAGCAGTATCAAGTTTTCTGAATGCAATTTAATTCTTCTAGAAGCAATATTAACTCTTTTAGAAGTAACGTCAAGTCTTCTAGAAGAATTTTAAGTTTTCAGGAATCAATATCAAGTCCCCAGAGGCCGTATCAAGTCTTCCAAGAACAGTATCAACCAAATGGCGAAATTCAAATGGTTTCTTCGATAGTTTCTTGTTTTTTGCGATGAATATATTTTCTGTCAACAGTTTTATAAGCTACATCAAGTCTTCTAGAAGCATTTCAAGTCTTCTGGAATTAATATTAAGTCTTCTAGAAATAGCATCAAGTCTTCCAGGGGCAGTCTCAACCAAATGGTGAAACGCAAATGGTTTATTAACAGTCTCTTATTTTTTGCAATGAAAATGTTTTCTGACAGCAGTTATAGTAGCAGTATCAAGTTTTCTGAATGCAATTTAATTCTTCTAGAAGCAATATTAACTCTTTTAGAAGTAACGTCAAGTCTTCTAGAAGAATTTTAAGTTTTCAGGAATCAATATCAAGTCCCCAGAGGCCGTATCAAGTCTTCCAAGAACAGTATCAACCAAATGGCGAAATTCAAATAGTTTCTTCGACAGTTTCTTGTTTTTTGCGATGAATATATTTTCTGTCAACAGTTTTATAAGCTACATCAAGTCTTCTAGAAGCATTTCAAGTCTTCTGGAATTAATATTAAGTCTTCTAGAAATAGCATCAAGTCTTCCAGGGGCAGTCTCAACTAAATGGTGAAACGCAAATGGTTTATTAACAGTTTCTTATTTCTTGCAATGAAAATGTTTTCTGACAGCAGTTATAGTAGCAGTATCAAGTTTTCTGAATGCAATTTAATTCTTCTAGAAGCAATATTAACTCTTCTAGAAGCAACGTCAAGTCTTCTGGAAGAATTTTAAGTTTTCAGGAATCAATATCAAGTCTTCCAGAGGCCGTATCAAGTCTTCCAAGACTGTTCTTGACTACTAAACAAATGGTGAAATTCAAATAGTTTCTTGGACAGTTTCTTATTTTTTGCGATGATTATGTTTTCTGTCAGCAGTTTTATAAGCTACATCAAGTCTTCTAGAGGCATTTCAAGTCTTCTAAAGGTAATATCAAATCTTCTGGCAATGTACTTTTAGTTCATTAAACTAAAAGTACAAAAATTGAATCATAAGTAAAACTAGAACTAACACTAGACCTAGGACTAGAAAAAATTGGGTTTAGCCGTGCGTCAAAGACGCACGGCTAAACCCAAATATTTCTAGTCCTAGGTCTAGTGTTAGTTCTAGTTTTAGTTAAATGGAATATGTATAATCTAACATTGAATAACAACTACAATTAAAACTAGCACTAGCAGTAAAGCTAGCACTAGACCTAGAACTAGAAACATTCGGATTTAGATTAAGACGGCTAAATCCGAATGCTTCTAGTTCTACGTCTAGTCTTAGCTTTAACTGGAATGTTACTTTTTATTGTTATTCAGCGTTACATTATATATTTTTCATTGAAGAGAAACCCGAATGTTTCTAGTTCTAAGTCTATCCGAAATAAGTTCGCATCCAAAATGCATTAAATTATTAAGAACATTTGTCTGATAAAAATAGTGAGATATACTTTATATCTCATTTTATTTTTGAGATATCAACTCAACCCAAATTTAGTAGAATTTCATAAAAATAATTCCATGTGAAATCAAATTCGTACAAAAAAGAATTATTTTTGACATGATTTAATTAATCAAACATAAACAGGAAAAAATAAATGAAATATAAGTCACCTTAAAAGGGTTAATTTACCTGTCCTTACCTCTTGAAGCTTGAAGCACGTAATTAAGGCTCGTAACTAAGGGTCGTCCTGTTTTGGGTCGACCGTTAATCCCCTTAAAATTCGACGCCGGGTAGGATTTGGGGTGTACGGAGGCAGAATGTCTTGTGAGGGAGATCCGTGACAGCCGACCCTAATGGGGTTTCTCTCCCCTTCGACAACGAGTAGTACCTCACCCCTATCACCCACGAAATTGGCAGATAGGGAAAGTGGAAATTGAATTGTCGGAGCTGTTTAAAGTGGGATACGTTTCCTTCCGTTAATACGAAAACACCGCACTATCTTTTTATTATTATTAGATATTGTTTGATAGATTAAGATTCCTCGAAGGTGAACAACTTTACCGAGATCGATATTATTACTACGCGTTTGCGGCTTCTGCGAAGGCGACTGCGTGCGCCATTGAAAACCGCAACTGATTTTTTCATGCATTTAAAACGAACGCGTTTCTAGGAAACCCTCTTTCCCGCTTCGACGTAGTCCTCGGTTATACACCCCGTATAACGTACAGAGAGAAAGAGAGAGTGGCGTTCGTTTTGTAACCGCAACGGGTCGGTGAATCATTGAATCGTTCGCGCCGTGCCGCATTCGTCTTTTTGCTTTCCTTTTCACCCTCCTCGTCCTAGGGTATTTATTGCTTGGAATCGCGTCGTTTCGGGCTGCTAATCCTATTATTTTTTTTTCCCCCATCAAAAATAAAATGAAAGAGTGAGACAGAAAAAGAGGATTAATAAGTGCAGGGGCGATAAGCGCTTTATCGTGAGTTAGGGGAACGTCAAATCGCCCTATTTGTAAATCCTGTGGGCACGCTATTGTGTTCCGACTCGCATGACTTGCCCCTCTTCGTCGTTTTTAGTTGGGGTTGGGTTGGGTTGAATTGAGTTGAGTGGAGTAGCGACTACCCCTTTTACTTTTTTTTTGTTGGTAGAATGGAATCATCACGAGGGCGTCGCATATGGTGCCCTAAGGGGTTTTTGCCACCCCTAACATTACTAATTATCCGCAAACTGAAGGGATAACTTTTCGATTATATCCGGTTAACAAGTTTTTATGGACTTTGATCAAGAAGGGAGATGTTTTTTTTCAAGTGATTTTTACACCATACTTAATCAATCAATAATAATATACAGTTCATCAATATAACATAGTTGTACCATCTAAATATGGATGCATTTTACTCATGATATAGAAATATTGCAGGTATTATTTATAGGATATTATAGCAACAATAATATGATAAGTTGCCAAATTAGAGTGGCAAAGATTGCCAAAGAACGTTTAAGCATTCCAAGGATTGCCTCTGATGGAAGGATGATTTGGACTACATTGAGGAGTGACAGTGATGATGTTGGATTAGGTAGAGTTGGGTTGGTTATCAAATATAAGAGTGTTGAAACCAACCCAACCCAACACTATGATGATATAAAAGGTAATATTAGAGATAATATTAAGAGGTGTTTAATGATCCAACAAAATTAATTGAATGTACATTGAGAAGTGACAAATATCTTACTGACTGATGTCTGAAATTATATTGCAGGTTATCGGAATAATTACAGAACGAAGTGATATGAATGCTATCATTGAAATTGGAGTGATGATGCTAAGCAATGATATCAATAGCTCGCCGAGACTACGATTAAGTATTCCAAGGATGATTTGGACAATATTGAGGTCTGAATAAGTGATGATATAGGGTTGGGTAGAGTTGACTATCAAATGTGAAAGTTCTGAATCCAACTCAACCCAACTCAATCCTTTGACGATATAAAAGGTAATTATTAAAGATAATATTAAGAGGTGTTTGATGTAATACATATAAATATGTGACAGCTATCCAACTCTATCCTGCTCGAAAATTATTGCAGAATTAATCTCGGCCGTGTTAATAGGATCATTCTAGATTCACATCGAGAATTCTGCTTGATTCGCAGATTGAAACCAAGTCTACCAAGCTTAAAATTTATTATAGGGACATGATAAGAGCGTGGTAATATTGATGTGGCAATAATAAGATATGTTATGAATGATAGTGACTTATTGAGAGCACGATTAAGCATTCTAAGGATGAATAGGACAATATGGAGGTTTAACAACAAATGATGATATTGAGTTGGATTAAAATTGCATGTCAAGAGTGATATTAACGGATGTCGAGCAAATATTGCTACTTTTCAAAGAGCACATTGAAGAAAATTTCTGTCTAGAATACTGAAGAATACTAAGACAACACTGAAAAGTGTTTAGAACGATGGTGAGAAGATACATAACGAGAGATGTCTAAAAAGACGTTTATGATTATATATAAGATTATCAGAAACATAGGAGATGTTTCATGAGATATGGGTGACCCAGTCCAACCAAACCCAACCCAACCCAATATTGTAACGATACAAAACTAATAATGAAGGACTCTGAGTACGCTAAGATGACGTTGGGAGATATCTAAGAAGATATTGAATAGATCTAGGACAATGTTTAAACAATTTGGAGATGTGACAAGAACCATATTGATGCTTGATATGATATTGGTGAGAAATCTTTGGGACGACGATGCCGAGAATGATATTAAGGAATGGAGAAAGTTTTCAAAGACCATATTGAAGAAAGTTACTATGATGTCCAGAAATACCAAAAGAGCATTGATCGGTATTTAGAAAGATGTTTTTGATGATCAAACGGTTGTCAAAAATAATATTAAGAGATGTTATAATAAGATATGGATGACCCAACCCAAGATTGTGATGATATATGCTCAACAATAAGACGTTCTGGGTAAACTAAGCTGCCAAAGCTGATAATAAAATTAAGCATATATGAAAGAGACATCTAAGAAGATATTAAATTGATCTAGTACAATGTTTAAGCAATTTGAATATGTGACAAGTACTATATTGATGCTCGACATGATATTGGTGAGAAATCTTTGAGACGACGATGCCGAGAATGATGTTAAGGAATGCAGAGAATTTTCAAATGCCATATTGAAGAAGGTTACTATGATGCCCAGAAATACCAAAAGAGCATTGATGAGTATTTAAAAGGATGTTTATGATGATACAAACGGTTGTCAAAAATAATATTAAGAGATGTTATAATGAGATATGGATGACCCAACCTAAGATTGTGATGATATATACTCAACAATAAGACATTTTGGGTAAACTAAGCTGAAAAAGCTGATAATAAAATTAAGCATATATGAAATAGACATCTAAGAAGATATTGAATTGATCTAGTACAATATTTAAGCAATTTGGATATGTGACAAGTACCATATTGATGTTTGAGATCAGTTTAGAGATCTTTGAAACGATGCCATGAATGATATAAAGGTATATTGAAAGTTTTCGAAGACTACATTGAAGAAAGTTTAGGACTGTAAGGAGAGATGTTCAGAAAGACATTCATGATGATATTGAAGATTATCAGAGATAATATTAGGAGATATTTGATATGATATGGGTGTGTGATAGGGATCTTATTGCCAAACAGTCGAGATGAAATATAAAGATGCTGAGAATTCGAGAATCGAAGATATTAGAAAATTTCTAAACCGATATTAAGAGGTGTTTAGGTTCGGTTGGGTTGGGTAAAAATAATGTTGAACCCAATTCAATCAAATCAAACCAAAACAACCCAATCTAATACTGTGAGCAGAGGATTCCAGAACTGAAGATACTGCAAAATTTCTAAACTGATATTAAAAGGTATTTAGATTAAGTTGGGTTGGCTATCAAATATCAGGGTAAGTATTCCTAAAAATAATGTTGAGGAAATCCAAACGTGATGAGAGTCAATGAAACTTATATTAATGGACGTTCTTGTATAAAAGTGCTGGTCCAATTCTATCCAACTCAATTTTGTGTCCTAAACCAATATTAGGAGATATTTAGGTGGGGTTGAATTGCAATAAAATGATGTTGAGAAGCTCAGAATGTCAAAATACTTAGGAACATTAAGACAAAATGATGTCAAATAATGTCAAGGTATAATCGAGATGCGATGTAGCGACGCCGAGGATGTGAGAAAGTGAGATATTGAAAATTCTAAATTTAAAGTGATATTAAGAGGTGTATAGGTAAGATGTGTTTGGGTTAAGTTGGGTTGGCTATTAAATGTCAGGGTAAGTCATTAGAACCAATATTAATGGATATTGATGCTAACCCAATCCTATCCAACTCAATGGTGTGTCTTAAACGAATATTAGGAGATATTTAGGTTGGGTTGAGTTGCAATAAAATGATGTTGGGAAGCTTAGAATGTCAAAATACTTAGGAACACCAAGACAAAATGATGTTAGATAATGTCAAGGTATAATCGAAATGCGATGTAATGACGATGAGGTTGTGAGAAATTGAGATATTGAAAATTCAAAATCTAAAGCGATATTAAAATGTTTTTAGGTTGGGTATCAAATTTCATGGTAAGGGTACCTAAAAATAATCTTGGGGAAGAATGTCCAAAACGCATAGGAATGCCAAGACAATATTGAAGAAAGTTTAACTCGTTGTTGATAAGAATAAGAGTTATAATGAAAGATATCTAGAAAGATGTTTGTGATGATATAGAAGATTGGATATCTAAGGATGTGAAAACTTAAAATATTGGAAAATTCTTAAACCAAAATTGGGTTAAGTTGGGTTGGCTATCAAATATCAGCGTAAGTATTCCTAAAAATAATGCTGAAGAAACCCAGACGTTATGAGGGTCAATAGAACTTATATTAATGGATGTTGATGCTAATCCAATCCTATCCAACGCAATGCTTTGTCCTAAACCGATATTAGGAGATATTTAGGTTGGGTTGGGTTGCAAGAAAATGATGTTGGGAAGCTCAGAATGTCAAAATACTTAAGAATATTAAGACAAAATGATGTCAGATAATGTTAAGGTATAATCGAAATGCGATGTAATAACGCCGAGGATGTGAGAAATTGAGATATTGAAAATTCAAAATCTAAAGCGATATTAAGCAGTGTATAGGTAAGGGTACATAAAAATAATCTTGGGGAAGCCCAGGACGTCCAAAACGCTTAGGAACACCAAGACAATATTGAAGAAAGTTTAAAACGTTGTTGATGAGAATAAGAGTTATAATGAAAGATATCTAGAAAGATGTTTGTGATGATATAGAAGATTGGATATCTAAGGATGTGAGAACTTAAAATATTTGAAAATTCCTAAACCAATATTAGGATGTGTTTGGGTTAAGTTGGGTTGGCTATTAAATGTCAGGGTAAGTCATTAGAACCAATATTAATGGATATTGATGCTAACCCAATCCTATCCAACTCAATGGTGTGTCTTAAACCAATATTAGGAGATATTTAGGTCGGGTTGAGTTGCAATAAAATAATGTTGGGAAGCTTAGAATGTCAAAATACTTAGGAACACCAAGACAAAATGATGTTAGATAATGTCAAGGTATAATCGAAATGCGATGTAATGACGATGAGGTTGTGAGAAATTGGGATATTGAAAATTCAAAATCTAAAGCGGTATTAAAAGGTTCTTAGGTTGGGTATCAAATTTCATGGTAAGGGTACCTAAAAATAATCTTGGGGAAGAATGTCCAAAACGCATAGGAACACCAAGACAATATTGAAGAAAGTTTAACTCGTTGTTGATAAGAATAAGAGTTATAATGAAAGATATCTAGAAAGATGTTTGTGATGATATAGAAGATTGGATATCTAAGGATGTGAAAACTTAAAATATTGGAAAATTCTTAAACCAATATTAAGATGTGTTTGGGTTAAGTTGGGTTGGCTATCAAATATCAGCGTAAGTATTCCTAAAAATAATGCTGAAGAAACCCAGACGTTATGAGAGTCAATAGAACTTACATTAATGAATGTTGATGCTAATCCAATCCTATCCAACTCAATGCTTTGTTCTAAACCGATATTAGGAGATATTTAGGTTGGGTTGGGTTGCAATAAAATGATGTTGGGAAGCTCAGAATGTCAAAATACTTAAGAACATTAAGACAAAATGATGTCAGATAATGTTAAGGTATAATCGAAATGCGATGTAATAACGCCGTGGATGTAAGAAATTGAGATATTGAAAATTCAAAATCTAAAGCGATATTAAGAGGTGTATAGGTAAGGGTATCTAAAAATAATCTTAGGGAAGCCCAAAATGTCCAAAACGCATAGGAACACCAAGACAATATTGAAGAAAGTTTAACACGTTGTTGATGAGTTTGTGATGATATAGAAGATTGGATATCTAAGGATGTGAGAACTTAAAATATTGGAAAATTCCTAAACCAATATTAAGATGTGTTTGGGTTAAGTTGGGTTGGCTATCAAATATCAGGGTAAATATTCTTAAAAATAATGTTGAGGAAACCCAGATGTAATGAGAGTCAATAGAACTTGTATTAATAGATGTTGATGCTAATCCAATCTTATCCAACTCAATGTTGTGTCCTAAACCGATATTAGGAGATATTTAGGTTGGGTTGAGTTGCAATAAAATGATGTTGAGGAAGCTCAGAATGTCAAAATACTTAGGAACATTAAGATAAAATGATGTCAAATAATGTCAAGGTATAATCGTAATAAATACGATGTAATGATGACGAGGGTATGAGAAATTGAGATATTGAAAATTCAAAATCTAAAGCGATATTAAGAGGTGTATAGGTAAGGGTACATAAAAATAATCTTAGGGAAGCCCAGGATGTCCAAAACGCTTAGGAACACCAAGACAATATTGAAGAAAGTTTAAAACGTTGTTGATGAGAAATATTGGAAAATTCCTAAACCAATATTAAGATGTGTTTGGGATAATATTATTAATAACATTAAAGAGACAATATTACGAAATATCTTTAACTAAATGTGTTGAGGGGAAAGGGGATGTCATGTCACCGAGAGATAACTAAGGATTAAAAGGTCAAATGGCTTTGTTGTTGAAAACATTAGCTGAATATGAATTATAAGTTTCGTCATGGTTAATAATACAAAAGACGTTACACATAGCATCATCTTAAACTTAAAAAGAAAATTGTGATAACATAAAATAGAAAATATTGAATTGGCTTTAATTAGATGAAGCTTTTAATTCTTTTTGGTTTGAAACGTAAACGTGTTAAATGTAAGCTATACTTGTATGGGAAGGAAGCGAGCGATGTGCGAGAGCGAGAAGAACGATCCGTACTCGCTCCCCAAGCACAAACTCTGAATAAATTTGCAGTAAACATGTTATACCTACACCAGACCAACACGGTCGGAGCTTAATTATAACAACTTGTAGGCTACGTGGCGGCCTAAAATCACGTGTGCCTCCTTAACAGATTGACTTTCGCCTCTTAGCAACATTATTCTAACCATAAAAATTTCAAATTCTAACGAGAAAATTAAAAAAAAAAAGGATTTAAGATTAACCCGTTGGCTACAATTAACTTTTCGTTATCTTATTGCTTGGTTAAATGGAACGAAACTAACGGAGTTTTTTAAGAAAAAATTGGATAGGAATTAAGCAATTATGGTTATTATTTAATTCTGATACATTCACTTGGGTTATATCTTACATGAATACATAAATGGTGAACTAATTAGTTTATTATTATGTAAAATGAAATAAATGTTTTGTAAAAATGAAAATAAAAATTTTTGTACGAACCGGATGTCTGGCGGCCGCCACCGCTGCAGCAGCTGCAGCGTTCATGCCTGACGTCGGGTACATCTTACGTCAGCAGGAAAGCATTGTAAGATCCCCCGGGAATTATTCCCAGCAATCGCAGTTATCCGAAATCCGTTAAATCCGAAAAATCCGGCGTGGTCGATGTATCCAAAAAAAATACAAAAAAAACTTTCTTCGTGATCAAATTAAAAAAACACACTCTGTAATCTATTCACTTAACGTCTAACGCACTGTACAAGTAAATATGAGCCGTGTATCCTTAAGATTTTTCTTCAAATCGGGTTTCGAACACAATATTATCACGGGACGATCGAAAATAAACACCACCACGAAAAAATTAATTAGAAAAAATCCGGATGTTTAACACTAAATCGAGAAACAAGTTGGTATACGATGAGACGAGATCCACCACGTTCGGATTTTAAACGGGATGAAGCGAAAACGATCACGCTTGCCGCGAACACTACGACGGACGTCGAACAACTGACTGCCGCTTGTCCCCCACTCCCGGTAGAAACCTCCTTCCCCGCCGACACCCTCCAGTTCGTAGCTTGCCGAAGCCAAACCAACTGTATAGAGACAGACGCCCCACAAAACAGAGATTCTCAACAGTTTTATTTTAAATAAAATAAAAATATATATACAGGGTGGGTCAATTTGAAAATAAAAAATGTTTTTATGTTATTATAAATTACCATACATTATCATCAAAGCTTTTTACACACCCTGATTAGTTGTTTTTTTCGTTATCCGTATTTATATCGATTAACCAAGCTTTAGTCTTTAGAATGATACTAATATTATTAGGTATATTATACCAAAACCGAGTAATTCACCCTGTATATATAAAAATATTTTTCCTAAAAAATTTCCTAAAAATTTTGTCTAAGGAAGAATTAATACCATTTATATACTTTGCTTCTTGTGAAACACCCCATATATATAGATTAACAAATAAATTATTAATATTAAAAATCTCATTAAAATTTAAAAATGAAATAAATAAAAAGATAAAATTTAAAAATTTATCGTTTCGAGTATAATTAAGTCGAAATAATTTTAATGAATGAAATAAAGCGTTATCTAAATAATTAACAAGTTTAGAAACGATCTATTTTTATAAAATGAAGGTTTTCACTACATAAAGGTTATCAAAAAGTGGTTGTTGGTTTTCCTGGTTGATTTAAAAAAAAATGTTTGATCAACTAAAATTTTATATAAATCGTTAATTCGTTATCAATGTCATAGAACATCGAATCAATTATAGCAATAACAATATGACATGTTTAATTGTAATAAAGCCTGTAATGTATTCGTGTATATTTGAATATAATTGTTTGGGTGTCGCTGACGTAAAAATTTAAAACCACTCCATCGACACGTCTTCCGCAGCAAATCCCATTTTCCTTTTAAATCCTCCTTTAAACGCGATATTATTAAACCCCGACCGCACATAAACATACGACAAACGCACCACCCCTTGGTCAACAACGTCCCGAAAAAAAAAATGAATAAAAATAAAAAAAGAAGAAAACGATCGTTTTAATTGCGTCCTATTACAATAAAAAAAAGTTGCAAGAGGGTTGGATCGGGTTGGGTTTGAAATAAATGAAAAAAAAAATGGGGATCGGAGTGAAAGAGAAAGATGGAAGATAGAGAAATAGTGTGGGTGGTCGTCGCGACGCGGCGCGTCTTTTTCGATCTCACCATGCATGTTGGCGCATTTTTGCGCAAATAAACAAAAAAAGTGAACGAACGAACGAAGCGCGGGCGCGCGCGGAAAAAACCGTAAACGAAAAAAAAAACAAAAAACTACCCTCAAAATGGCTGCCCGGCAGAAAGCATCTCATTTTAGGGCGGCTCGAACAGGGGTCGAAGCGGTCCTTTTCCCTCCGGCGTCTCTCTCCTTTGCCCCTTTCGCCCTTATAAATATGGCTGCCCTGATTGCCACTATACTACACTCCACGTGGACCAAAAACATACGGGATCGGCCGTCCACCAACCGCTTTGTGTTTGCTTCGCCTCTTATCCAATCGGGGTGAGAATAAAGTTTGCGCCGCCCGTTTTAAACGAGCCGTCGTGTTTTCGCGTGCATCCACCAATGGAAATGTATCACGCACCAATCCGGCGCGGTCGTTTAGCGGTTGTTAGGTAGTAACAAAGCGGACGGGTCTCGTTCGGTCCACGTGGACTCGGTAGGTGCTATAGGACATGGCTTGCTGGATTCTGTACGCAGTGGGAAAACCAGCAAAAATAAGAGGCCCGACCAAAAAAAGAAGGAACGCCGCCGCCGCCGCCGCGCGCGGGTACCGGAGGGAGGCGGAAAAAAATATATATGAGTGAAGATAAAATCTAGTGAGCTGAGAGAGCGGGGTGCAGAACAAAAGCCATGCGCCCGAACGCAGCCTACTAGTTATTAGGGAAAAAAGACGAACTCGACGTTTTCTCTTCTTTTTCATCTCTTTTACTCTACCCATCCTTTTCTATTTCCATCTCATTTTTTCTGTCTCTTTCACTCTTTCAAGGCGCGTCCCCACAAAAGGTCAAACTTTACGGGGCCGCGTTCACAATAACGGAACTAATTTTTATTGTATTTGTTGCCCCTTTTCGCCATATTTCGTTTTTGGGACTATACAGGGTGTCTCACGTAACTGGTTCATTAGAGCTTTTTTAGGTTCCACTATTCATAGAGGGTTGCAATTTTGGTAAGATAGGTTATTCATTCCGATCTACTAATCTAAAATATTTTCAAGATGACCAATACTTCCGGTCTACCGGAAGTAGATCTCAACTTCGTTATTTTAAATGGAATGCTGTAGTTTTTATTACACCATTCGATTACAAGTAAGAAAATATGTTGACTTTGATAAGAGTTGTTGGTACCTACCTTTTTCTGTTTTCGAGTTATTTTGATTTAAAGTGTTTTTTGTCAAATATCACCATGCTCTTTACAAGCCCATATCTCAGCCAACGTTAATTCAAAAACGTTTTGCATTAGTACAATAACTCTTCATATGCTGTTAAATAGTGGTGTTACGGATGTGGGTTTAACGGATGCGGATGCGGAACCGGATTTTTTAATTCTAATTTTGCGGATGCGGATGCGTAAGCAGATTTTTGGATGCGGATTTAACGGATGCAGAGTTGTTGAAAAAAGTTACATGCTAAAATTTTCTTGAAAATATCTAATGCACAAATAAAGTAATTAATATTCATAATTTATTATAGGCAAATTATATTTTAAAAACAGCAATTTTGATGCCTTCTCTCCTTTCAGACTTTTTCTTTTATCTGTGTATATTAACGATGCTCCAGTGAATAGCTGGAGTAAACTGGTAAAGCTGCTTGGTGGTGTTGATAAATATTGTCGAACAACCGGCAATAAAACGGTATATTTGTACCCATTTTGTCGCCACCACATTAATAGATCTTCTTCTAAAGGTAGTCTTCTTTCTTTAATATAATTTTGGAGCACAATTTTCAGTGTTATTAATTGGTCATCTTCTGCCTCGCTTTCACTTGAACTTAGAACGGATTGTACTGACTGCAGTAGTTTGGAAGAACAACAGCTAGAATTGGTAATAATTTGTTTATCAATTTTTCTTTTCTTATGTATCGGACTACAATCTTTATCTTGATGAATCGTTTGAATTTGGCACAAATTAGCTATTGTGGCTTCGACTTCTTCTATTTCAAAACTATTAAAAAATTTGGTTTTATATCTGGGATCTAAGTACGTGGAAATCGAACATAGTAAATTTCTGTTTAAATCGCCAAATCTTTCACTTATTACTCGTATAACTTTAACAAAAAGTGCTTTGATATTTTCTGGCGTATTTGAGCTATCTTTCTCAGCTTTTAATATTGTCAAAGTAACGTGCAGAAGTGGTATAACCATAGAAATGCTGTTCTTCGAGTTACTTAATTCTTTAGTAAGGTCTTCAAAAGGTGCCAACAATTTTAACAACAGTTCAATTGTTGACAAATCATCCGGAGAAAATGACACAAGTTGTTTTGTAGTTAAGTATAGAAGTAAAGAATCTTTTATTTTAACAAAACGTTCCAACATGTAAAATGTGCTGTTCCACCTGAAATGAAAATTAGTTATACTTTTTAATTTATAGACAATCGTTGGCTTACCTAGTGGGACAATCTTGTATTGTTGACATTGGAGGTTGCTTCAATCTTATTACCTGTATAGCTTTTAATTCATCTTGTGCTACTAGGGAATGATTAAAATGTGTTGATACTTTTTTCACTTTTTCAATTACTTCTTGAACCCATTCTTCCGATAATATAACATTTTTAATGCAACACTGTATTTGATGAATCACACAATCAAAATCAGTAAATCCAGATATCTGCATTGCTTTAATTATGTTGCTACCACGATCGCGTACCACACAGTGAACATTGTCCTGTTTTATACCCCATTCTTCAAGAATGGTTTCAAGTTTTGTCGAAATAGCTTGACCAGTGTGACGGCCTTCCATTATTTCACATTTCAAAATAATTCTTACTCTTTCAAAACCTTCGTTTATACCATGAGCAGTCAAACTAACTAATGAAGTCCCACAACTTGTATCTGACCAAACATCAGTTGTAAAGGATATTTTCTTAAGATCTTTTAATAGTGCTTTAATTTTATTTGCCACACCGTTATATAAATCGTCACATACAAGCGACGTAAAAAACTGACGTCCCCTTAATTTATATCGTGGAAGTATTGTATTGATTAATCGCCGAAAACCAACACCTTCGACGAAGTTGAATGGTAAGTCTTCCAAAGCAATCATTTCGCCTATTAATCGATCCGTATCTTTGGATTTTGTATATGAGAAATCCCAACATACATTCCTCGTTAAACATTCTTGTAAAGTAAGTTGTTTTGTTGTATTTGGACCTGTATCTGTAGATGTACTACAACTTGGCTAGTTCTGTTCTGCATTTTCAGCTATACGTTTTTCTAACTCTTCAAATATTTTTGTATGCTTAGATTTCAAATGATTTTTTAAAGAAGATGTGGTACGTCCTTTTCGTGAATATTCCTTTTCACAAATCTTACAACGAGCAATCAAACTGTTAATTTCCGAGAAATATTCCCAAATAAAGCTTGTTTTTGGTTTCATTTTAATTAATTTAATTTCGATGGATAGCAAACAATAAAACGAATGACGATAAATGCGCAAAAGCATACATACAAGTTGCCATCCGTTCAACAACTGATCGTCTTTAGGAATTAAGATCTTTTAGAGCGCTATGCATTGGCGCCCCCGATTTGAGGCGTTGCGGCGCGACAATATAGGAGTCGTATCGTCCGTCGCCACATCGCGATTACCTCACGTGTTCGTGCATGTTACAATATCTAAAAATTTTTTTTATCTAAAAAATCAAACAAAAAACTGTCACTATTTTACCGGAGCTCCGTTAAAATATATGCGGATGCGGATGCAGATGCGGATCTTCAAAACAATGCGGATTATCCGCAGTTGCGGATGCGGATGCGAATATCCGTTACACCACTACTGTTAAATAGATTGTCACTTGTTGTATCAGTATATCTTATACAGGCTGGTCAAAAATTGAATTACCGTTTCTCTGTATTCAATTGCGTGAAAGTCGAAAATTATAAATGGAACGCCCCATATTTTCATACGCTATCAGAAAGGGAATTTAATTCACTACAAATTATCTATAAATATTCCTGTACTTATTTATTACAGTTTTCTTGCTATTGAGGAATTTATCAAAAGCATTCGTAAAATGCTAGAAACCAGTTACGTGAGACATCCTGTATATACAGGGTGTCTCACATAACTGGTTCATTACAACTTTTCTAGGTTCCACTATTCGTGGAAGCTTGAAATTTTGGTAACATGGGTTGTTCATTCTCATCTATTAATTTAAAATATTTTCTAGATCGCCACCACTTCCGGTCTACCGGAAGTAGACCTCAACTTCGTTATTTTAAATGGAATGCTATAGTTTTTATTATACCATTCAATTACACGCAAGAAAATATGTTGACTTTGATAATAGTTATTGGTATCTAGCGTTTTTTGTTTTCAAGTTATTTTAATTTTAAGTGTTTTTTGGCAAATATCATCATGCTCTTTAATAGCACATATCTAAGCCAACATTAATTCAAAAACGTTTTGCATTGGTGCTATAACTCTTCATATGCTGTCTAATAGATCGTCACTTGTCTCTTTGTCTCATCGTCATTTTGACTCTTTTATGATTAAATTGGATATGGTATTGAGCAAACTGTTGTTGAATAGGAATATTGTTCTGACCGGCGATTTTAATGTTCACTTTCATAGGGTATGTAGAGAGGTTGAGCTGCTCTGTTCCTTGTGCAGATCTTATGGCTTGGTCAGGACAAATTATGCAAATACTAGAAACGATGCATGTTTGGACAACGTTTTCACGAATATTCAGGAGTCTTTTTGTCTGTGCAGTGTTGTTGATCCATGCTTGTCCGATCACATGGCTATTTGTTTTAAATGTATTGTTCCGGCAAATCCCTTAGTTGTAAAAATGATGACAACCTATAGACCTGTTACGAAACTTGGTTTATTTACTTTCTATAATAATGTTGCAAAAATTGACTTTAAATTTGTAGATTGCGTTGAAATTGAAATTGGTGACAAGTTTTCCATGTTTATACAGAAAATCACAGCTGCCTTTAATGACAGTTTTCCTGTTAAAGCGAAGTTGGCTAATACTCATTCTGAACTCAATTTGCATTGGTTCAATGAAGATATTAAATCTCTTAGAGAGAAGCTGCACGCTCTAAATGATTTTCATAGGCGTTACCCTGAATTAGTTGGGCGGCATGATATACAAAGGCATAGGGGCCTGTATCGTGAAGCAATAAAAATAAATAAAAAGAATGCGAATATCGATTATATAAAAAATGCTAATAATACTCAAGCAGCCATGTGGAAGGTAATTAATAATAATAAAATAACAAATA
Source organism: Onthophagus sagittarius (assembly GCA_036711965.1). Classification (NCBI taxonomy): domain Eukaryota; kingdom Metazoa; phylum Arthropoda; class Insecta; order Coleoptera; family Scarabaeidae; genus Onthophagus; species Onthophagus sagittarius. The sequence goes on along the minus strand of JASERS010000010.1, from coordinate 13,140,333 downwards.
AATCTCCCATCGATGAAAATGTTAATGCTGATGATTTTAACAGGTTTTTTAGCAACATTGCTGAGAGTATCATTTCAGCAAGTGCGAATGACATTAATACACGTCGCTACGACAACCTACCTGAGGATGCCGCCAGGGTTAAGTTTAGGTTTAGAGAGGTTATTGATCTCATTTGTGTTCCTTTGTGCAAGTTGATTAATCAATGCATTGTTTCCAAAACTTTTCCGTCCTGTCTCAAGATCGCGAGAGTTGTACCGGTGCACAAAAAGGGGCCTACTGATGATGTTGCGAACTATAGGCCTATTTCTATTATACCAATCTTCGGTAAAATTTTTGAGATTGTGCTTAAAAATCAAATTGTGTGTTTCCTAGAAGAAAACAATTTATTGCACTGTGCCCAGTTTGAGTTTAGGATGGGCAAATCGACGACTGCTGCTGTCAATAAACTTTTGGAATTTGTGTCGCGTTGCTTCGATGATAGGCTATATGCTCAGGTATCTTTTTACGACCTGACTAAAGCATTTGACTGCGTGTCCCATGACCTTCTTCTTAGTAAACTCCGTCTTCTTCATTTTGATACTAATAGTGTTAGTTTAATGAAGTCATACCTGGAGGATCGCGTTCAGTATGTTACTTATAACAATCAATCATCCGGTGGTCTGCCTATCAAGTACGGAGTCCCTCAGGGATCTGTGCTTGGCCCTATATTGTTCATTATATTCATGAACGATCTGTTATGCCTTAATAGTCATAATAATACTAAGAGCGAAATTATACTTTTTGCCGATGACACTAGTGCGTTGCATAGATCTGATAAGCTATGTAATTTGGAACAACTAGTTGATGAATCCCAAAAAAATATTTTTAATTGGTTTGCTGAAAATCGTCTTAGTGTGAATGAACACAAAACACAGTCCCTAATTTTCTCATTGAAAGCGCAATCCCTAAATGACAATAGTTCCGTTAAATATCTAGGTATTCATCTTGATGCCGGACTTACATGGGAGGAGCACGTTCTTCATTTAATTAAAAAGTTAAATACTGGTATCTATTTGATTCGCAACTTAATCAATGTGGTGTCGCTGAAGATGGCACTTGCTGCCTACTTTGCGCACTTTTATTCTCATATGACATATGGTATTATATGTTGGGGGCATTCCGCTCACGCTTCGCTTGTCTTCCGTACTCAGCGAAGATCTGTAAGAATTTTGGCAGGCATCGGTTTTATGGAGTGCTGCAGGGCTAAGTTTTTCGAATTGGGAATTCTGACATTTCCCTGTGCGTATATCTTTAACTGTTTACTGCTCATAAAGAATAACTTAAATAGTTACAGCGAAAGCCAGGATTATCATTCTTATAATACTCGAAATAAAAGTAATCTTGTTTCAAATTTCACTCGAACGACAAGAGCTAGATATGGGGCAAATTTTTATGGTTTGAAATTTTACAACGCTTTACCAGAACATGTGAGAAAGTTAGATGCGTTGAGATTTAAAATCGTATTAAAAAAATATTTGCTTCAAAAAGCCTTTTATAGTGTGGATGAATTTTTAACCGACAGTTTTACTGGGTTGATGTGACCATCTCGCCATTTTCCTTGCAACCCACCAAATTGTATTTGCTAACCGTTCGTTATTTAACTAGTGCATGTATGTGTTATTTACTGTGTTTCTATTATAACAGACAACTATTGTGTTCGCCTTAAAATATATGACTTGTGAAATAGCTTCGGCTGACGTATCATCAATAAAGATTATTATTATTATTATTATTATTATTATCAGTGTACTTTATGTTATGTTCTCGTTGTTTAATAAAACATCTGTTGTTTATAACCATTTATTTAATTTCTTAATATTACAAAACTACAAGTCACTTTTCTTATTCGTGTCGATGTCGCCATTGCACTTTTTGCATTGTTGTCGATTCATCGCGTCAGTGCTGACAACTGCGAAACTCGTCTTTTCTACATTGTTGATATATATAACATCTCCCCTCTTTTGGAAGACTGAACAAAGTTAAACTATGTTACCAAAACTAAACATTCTACTTCTTACTGTACTTAAGCTAAACTAACAATTTATTGGTTTATTTAACATAGTCTTTCAAATAAGTGAGAGTTCTCCGAATGCGAACTGGTTTACTTCCACTTTTGGTACTTAGAGTATTTTTGGGTAAAGACAGATCAGGAGTTTCCGAAACATTGTTATTGTTAATGACAGGATTGTTATTGTTAGTATTGAAAGGTTTATTAAGATTATAATAATGTTCAAAAATGATGTCGTAAACTTCCCTATCAATATACGGCTTGTTATCTTTGAATTGCTTCAAGAATTTACGATTTCTATCATAGACATCAGTCTTTCCATCATAGCTTATTTTGTATGATCTTGGACGGTTCCGATCTACTTCAACTATTCTACCCGGTTTCCAAGTTTTATCTTTTTGTTGCACGACCACTCTTTCTCCCTTCTTTAGGTTATTAAGATCTTTTGATTTTTTGTTATAGTAATTATTCTGAATAATTTGAGTATTTCTATAGTGGTTCCTGTACAATTTGTTTTTAGTGTTATTATTTAAAAGATTTTCAGATATAGGTATCAAAGTTTTTATTTTTCTGTTGTACAGAATTTCAGCTGGAGAAGGCAATGATCCGTCCAAAGGTGTCGCTCTATATTCCAAAAGGACTAAATACATATCATTTCCCTCCTCTTTTGCCTTTTTCATTAGTTTTTTGATTGTTTGAATATCTCGTTCAATTAGACCGTTTGACTGTAGATAATTAGGGGTACTGGTTATGTGTCTAATCTCCCAGTCTTGTAAAAATTTTTGAAATTGTTGATTAACAAACTGAGGTCCGTTATCAGTGTATAAAATGTCTGGTATTCCATTTCTTGCTAATATTGTCTTAAAATTTTTTATTACATTTTGATTAGTGGTGTTGTTTTGCAAACAAATTATTTCCGGAAATTTGGAAAAAGCATCAATTATTATTAAATATTTTTTCCCTTCAAATTGAAAAAAATCTGCCGCTATTATTTCCCATGGTCTACTAGGAAGTTCTCGGTTGATAATTGTTTCTTTTATGTTCGAATTTTGGAATTTTTCACAAGTATAACATTTTTTAATCAAATCTATTATTTGGTTATTAATGTTTGACCAGTATATTAATTGTCTTGCTTTTAAAATAGTTTTATTTATGCCCATGTTTATGCCCTCCTTACGAAGGCAATTTGGTATTATTACTTGATCACCTTTATATAATATTCCTTTTATTTCTGTAATTTCAGCTCGAACTGACCAATATGGTTTAACTAATATGTTTACAGTTTTTTTTTGTTCCATCCCTCTTTTACAACTTTCAATAACTCTATTAACTCAGTATCTTTTTGTGTTTCTTCTTTGATTTTATCATACCTTTGGGGACTTATCTTTGAATATTGTATTAAATTTAAATGAAGTTCGATTTCTTTTTCTTTAAGATCAAACTGTTCATCATTGTAACTGCTTCTAGATAATGCATCAGCTAAGTATAACAATTTACCCGGTTTATATCTGACTTCAAATTCATAGTTTTGCAGATTTATTAAGATTCTCTGTAGCCTGAGTGGACAATTATTTAGTGGTTTCTTGAAGATTATTTCTAAAGGTTTATGATCAGTTTCCACTAAAAACTTCTTTCCGAACAAATACTGGTGAAATCTCTGGCAACCAAAAAGAATTGCAAGAGCTTCTTTTTCAATTTGAGCGTATCGCATCTGAGTTTCTGTTAGTGATTTTGATGCATAACTAACTGGTTGGCCCTTTTGTAAAATAACTGCACCCATTCCTGATTTAGAGCTATCAACTGATAATGTGATTAATTCTTTTTCATCAAAGTACGCTAGTACTGGTTCTGTGACTAACAAATTCTTTAGTTTGTTAAATTCTTCATCATGTACCCTTGTCCAATCCCAAATTATATTTTTCTTTAGCAATTGTCTTAAATTGTGTGTAGTTTGTGATAAATTTGGTATGAACTTAGAAACATAAGTCACAGAGATCTGCGATCTGCGATTGAATAAACTTTAGTTCGTTAGCTTTTATTTACCAAAAATAACCAGCAGAAGAACGCATAAATGAAACAATGAAAAACAATAATATGGCGTAATATTCGACAAAATGATGGGCGAAATATTCCTACTTTATCTATTAATGGTGCTTTCTTGGAAAATATTATTCATCTAAATCGATCGAAGCACCTCTTACCGAAGAATTTGCTAAAGCAGCATTTATTCCATTATCTTAATCTGCTGGTGATAGAGATTTATGGTTTCTTGTTATTTTGATCTTTCCAAAATTAAGAAACAGATCCTATCCAAAACTTTATTACATCCGCCATGAATATAAAACTAATTTAAAATGTTGTTTCGTTGGAATAATTCGCCATGATATTCAAAGGCATTAACAGAAGTAAGTGATGACACAACTAAGTAATGACAACAATAACATAGATATGGATGAAAAGCTGACAAAACTATATGGGTTTCTAACATAAAATCAGAAGATTTCCTGCATTGCATGTATCTAGTAATTTCCAGATATGAGGGCAACTACAACAAATAGGCACAGGAAAGTTTCTTATTGATTTTAATTTTTGTTATTAAATTGTTGTTTTTCATTGTTTCATTTATTTGGTTTGCTTTTGGTTATTTTTGGTAAATAACAGCTACCAATCTACAGTTTATTCAATCGCAGTTCATTGTAGAAATAATACTAATAATAATTTAAATAAATTAAACAAAAAACTGTCAAAATGTTATGGCCTTCTAACAAAAACACAAACGGTTTTTAACATTTTACGTATGATTTTGATAAATTCTGCAATAGCAAGAAAACTATAATAAATAGGTATAGGAATGTTTACAGATAATTTGTAGAGAATTAAATTCCCTTTCTGATAGAGTATGAAAATATGGGGCGTTCCATTTAAAATTTTCGACATTCATACAATTGAATACAAAGAAACGGTAACTCAATTTTTGACCAGCCTGTATAAGATATACTAATATAACAAGTGACGATCTATTTAACAGCATATGAGGAGTTATCGTACCAATGCAAAACGTTTCTGAATTAACGCTGGCTGAGATATGTGCTTTTAAAGAGCATGGTGACATATTTTCTTACGTATAATTGAATGGTGTAATAAAAACTATAGCATTCCATTTAAAATAACGAAGTTGAGGTCTACTTCCGCTAGACCGGAAGTGGTGGCCATCTTGAAAATATTTTAAATTAAAAGATCAGAATGAACAACCAATGATACCAAAGTTTCAAGTCTCTACGAATAGTGGAACCTAAAAAAGTTCTAATGAACCAGTTACGTGAGACACCTGTATATATATATATATATCTTTTTTTCCGAATTCAGGGAAGGATTAAGAATCCATAAAATTGCGGCTTACGAACAAACAAACGTTTACTTTACGTTCTAATTAGAGACCGTTCCGCGAAGGACAATTTTTTTTCCTCGTTTTGTTTTATTTTGAAAATTAATAACCGTGTCAGTAAAATATGTTTCGTGATCATCGCGCTTTGAGTGAGATTGTATACACTTACACTGTGTCAATATCAACGTAAAGTACTGATAAAGATTCTCGAGTGGTTTATAGTTGTGTAAGGGTTATACGTCTTAAAGTAATTAATTTAATACTAGTTTTTTTCTTTTTACAACAGATAACAAAGACTGACATAAATATTTGTAATGTAAAATAAGCTATATGTAGCATTGAAAATAAAGCATACTGATGACGTTATCAGCATTGATTGTTTAACTTAGAAAGAGACGAAAAGGATTACAAGAGAAACAATGTTTGAATAATTTTTACACAACAAAAAACAGTCTGGAATATGTCTAAAATATTAACCAGATTTCTGATGAGGAATATATTTTATGGCAACGCTCTGCTATTAGATGGATGAACTGGGCAATATAAAACGTGAATATCAGTGAAAGATTAAGATATAAATGCTATGGCAAAAGATATTGACCATCTTAATTTAAAAATGAGATGGGCGTTGAAATGAATGAGTAATGTGGATATTGGAAGCATTTTGCATAACAGTATTCGCTGTAGGTAGCGTTTGTTCCGATGCCCTCAGGATACGCAAATATTTTTCACAACTTTTTCAGGTTCTGTAAACATTTTTTTTTTTTATTCTGGCATCCACTGGAAACATTTTGTATAATTCTGTCAACTTTTGGAACTATTTTCCATAAATCTATCAGTTTTTAGAACTATATTCTTGATTCTAATCGATTATGGACATATATTAATTTTCTTTTTCAGGACCAGGAAATATATTTCCTTTATTGTGACAGTTTTTGACACCTTATGGTTAAAAAGTGGAAAGGTCTTAACTTCTGCTTATTCAACCACCTTTTTATTCAGACGAAGCACTGATGTTAGCAAAGTGTAGCATAACGTGTGGATCCTAATGAGTTAGTTTATCCAAATGTCCAAATACAATGGTGAATCTAAGAAATGGCGATGATAATCCAAATCTTAATGGATTGAACTGGTAATTTTGTTTAATTCTGCCATCTTCTGAAATTATTTTACATAATTCTGTCATCCTTTGGAACTATTATCCATAAATCTGTCAGTTTTTAGAACTATTTTCTTGATTCTGATCGATTATGGATATATATTACATTACTTTTTCAGGACCAGGAAACATCTTTCCTTTATTCTGACAGTTTCTGACATCTTATGGTTGAAAAGTGAAAAGTTTTTAATTTCTGCTTATTCAAGCATCTTCTTATTCAGACGAAGCTCTCGTGTTAGCAAAGTGTAGCATGACGTGTCGATCCTGATGAGTTAGTTTATCCAAACGAACAAATAAAATTGTGAGTCTAAGAAGTGGCGACGGTAATCCAAATCTTAATGGATTAAATGAAAAGTTATTATCAAGTTCTGGAAGTATTTTTATATTTCGGCAGCTAATGGTAATTTTGTTCAATTCTGCCATCTTCTGAAAGTATTTTGCATAATTCTGTCAACTTTTGCAACTATTTTCCATAAATCTATCAGTTTTTAGAACTATATTCTTGATTCAGATCGATTATGGACATATATTACATTACTTTTTCAGGACCAGGAAATATTTTTTCTTTATTCTGACAGTTTTTGACATCTTATGGTTAAAAAGTGGAAAGGTTTTAACTTCTGCTTATTCAACCACCTTTTTATTCAGACGAAGCTCTGATGTTAGCAAAGTATAGCATGATGTGTCGATCCTGATGAGTTAGTTCATCCAAACGACCAAATACAATGGCGAGTCTAACAAATGGCGACGATAATCTAAATCTTAATGAATTGAAAGAAAAGTTATTATCAAATTCTGGAAGTATTTTTTATATTTTGGCAGCTACTGGTAATTTTGTTCAATTCTGCCATTTTCTGGAATTATTTTACATAATTTTGTCATCTTTTGGAACTATTTTTCATAAATCTGTCAGTTTTTAAAACTATTTGCTTGATTCTGATCAATTATGGACATACATTACATTACTTTTTCAGGACCAGGAAATATCTTTTTTTACCCTGACAGTTTTTGATATCTTATGGTTAAAAAGTGGAAAGGTCTTAACTTCTGCTTATTCAAGCACCTTCTTATTCAGACGAAGCTCTCGTGTTAGCAAAGTGTAACATGACGTATCGATGCTGATGAGTTAGTTCATCCAAACGACCAAACACAATGGTGAGTCTAAGAAATGGCGACGATAATCCAAATCTTAATGGATTGAACGAAAAGATATTATCAAGTTTTGGAAGTATTTTTTTATATTTTGGCAGCTAATCGTAATTTTGTTCAATTCTGCCATCTTCTGAAAGTATTTTACATAATTCAGTCATCTTTTGGAACTATTTTCCATAAATCTTTCAGTTTTTAGAACTCATTGCTTGATTCTGATCGATTATGGACATATATTACATTACTTTTTCAGGATCAGGAAATATCTTTCCTTTATTCTGACAGCTTTTGACATCTGATGGTTAAAAAGGGGACAACTCTTAATTTCTGCTTATTCAAGCACCTTTTTATTCAGACGAAGCTCTCGTGTTAGCAAAGTGTAGCATGACGTATCAATCCTAATGAGTTAGTTTGTTCAAACTACCAAATAAAATGGTGAGTCTAAGAAGTGGCGACGATAATCGAAATCTTAAAGGGTTGAACGAAAAGTTATTATCAAGTTCTGGAAATTTCTTTTATGTTTTGGCAGCTAATGGTAATTTTGTTCAATTCTGCCATCTTCTGAAAGTATTTTCCATAAGTCTGTCAGTTTTTAGAACTATTTTCTTGATTCTGATCGATTATGGACATACATTACATTATTTTTTCTGATCCAGGAAGTACCTTTTTTTATTCTGACAGTTTTTGACATCTTATGGAAACATTCTACATAATAGTATTAGCCTTTAGAAACATTTTTAGATTCTATCAGGCAATGGAAATTCTTTTCATTGTTTTATCAAATTCTCCTAGAAGGTTTTTGCTATACAACAGTCAGACTGAAAAATCATTACGTCTGCTCATTCACCTTCTTATTTATTGCACCTTCTTATTCAGCCGAAGCTTTCGTGTCAGCAAAGTCAGTTTATCCAACCGACCGTCTCACCATTGTGTTTAGTCGATGGTAATTCAAATCTTAATGGTTTGAATGAAGTGTTCAAGTTTAAAAGTCATTATCGAGTTCTGTCAGGTCTTAGAACCATCCTCATCGTACTTATCAAGTTTAGACAAACATTACATAAGTTTTTCTGGGTCTAGCAATTTTTTTTTAATTCCTTCAGTTTTTGCCATTTTATGGAAGCAATTTGGATGATAGTATTAATTTTCGAAAAGATTTTCTTGATTTTGTCAGCTTATGGAAATATTTTCCATTACTTTATCACGTTCTAATATTATTATTTTAAATATTTACAGCCCCTGGATATATATTTTTTTAAATTCTTGTACCTTATAGAAGAATTATTTTGCATGGTTCTGTTAGCTTTTTTTTAACCATTTTGTGATTTTGATTAATTGTGGACATACTTTACAAAACTTTTTCACGTTCTGAAAACATCTTTTTTAATTCTGCTAGTTTTTGTCATCTTATGGAATTGTTTTGCATAAAATTATAAGCTTTTGGGCCAATTTTCCTTTCGATTTCCTTCTGCCATCATTTTCTTGATTCTGGTCAATTATACACTTAGATTGCATAACTTTTTCAAGTTCTGAAAACATCTTTTCTTGATTTTACCACTTGTTTCTATCTAATTGTAATATTGTCCTTAAAATATTAGTTTTCGAAAATATTTTCGTGATTCTGTCAGGTTGTGAAATATTTTTCTTAATTCTGGAATGTTGTACAATTATTTTACATAAATCTGTCATCCATAAATCTTGGAACCATTTTGTCAATTGTGATCAATCATGAACATACTTTGTCTAACTTCTTCAAACTCTGAAGATATCTTCGTTTAATTCTGCCAATTTTCTTCCATTTTATGGAAGCATTTTCCACAACAATGTTATCTATTGGAATCATTTCCTTGATTTTGTTCAATTATACACATACATTACATAACATTTTCAAGTTCTGCAAATGTATTTGGAAACATTTTCGTGATTCTGTCAGGTTGTGAAAAATTTTTCTTACTTCTAGCATCTTGTACAATTATTTTACGTAAATCTGTTATCTTTGAAGAATGGCTCCAATTCTTTCAAGTCTGATCAATTATGGACATACCTTGTCTAACTTCTTCAAGCTCTGAAAATATCTTCTTTTAATTCTGCCAACTTTCTTCCATTTATGGATACATTTTTCACAATAATGTTACCTATTGGAACAATTTCCTTGATTTTGATCAATTATGGACATACTTTACATCACCTTTTCAAGTTCTGCAAATGTATTTGGAAACATTTTCGTGATTCTGTCAGGTTGTGAAACATTTTTCTTAATTCTAACATCCTGTACAATTATTTTTCGTAAATCTGTTATCTTTAAAGAACGAATTCTTTCAAGTCTGATCAATTATGGACATACCTTGTCGAACTTCTTCAAGCTCTGAAAATATCTTCTTTTAATTCTGCCAACTTTCTTCTATTTATGGAAACATTTTTCACAATAATGTTAGCTATTGGCACAATATCCTTGATTTTGATCAATTATGGACATACTTTACATCACCTTTTCAAGTTCTGCAACTGTATTTGGAAACATTTTCGTGATTCTGTCAGGTTGTGAAAAATTTTTCTTAATTCTAACATCCTGTACAATTATTTTTCGTAAATCTGTTATCTTTAAAGAATGAATTCTTTCAAATCTGATCAATTATGGACATACCTTGTCTAACTTCTTCAAGCTCTGAAAATATCTTCTTTTAATTCTGCCAACTTTCTTCCATTTATGGATACATTTTTCACAATAATGTTACCTATTGGAACAATTTCCTTGATTTTGATCAATTATGGACATACTTTACATCACCTTTTCAAGTTCTGCAAATGTATTTGGAAACATTTTCGTGATTCTGTCAGGTTGTGAAACATTTTTCTTAATTCTAACATCCTGTACAATTATTTTTCGTAAATCTGTTATCTTTAAAGAACGAATTCTTTCAAGTCTGATCAATTATGGACATACCTTGTCGAACTTCTTCAAGCTCTGAAAATATCTTCTTTTAATTCTGCCAACTTTCTTCTATTTATGGAAACATTTTTCACAATAATGTTAGCTATTGGCACAATATCCTTGATTTTGATCAATTATGGACATACTTTACATCACCTTTTCAAGTTCTGCAACTGTATTTGGAAACATTTTCGTGATTCTGTCAGGTTGTGAAAAATTTTTCTTAATTCTAACATCCTGTACAATTATTTTTCGTAAATCTGTTATCTTTAAAGAACGAATTCTTTCAAGTCTGATCAATTATGGACATACCTTGTCGAACTTCTTCAAGCTCTGAAAATATCTTCTTTTAATTCTGCCAACTTTCTTCTATTTATGGAAACATTTTTCACAATAATGTTAGCTATTGGCACAATATCCTTGATTTTGATCAATTATGGACATACTTTACATCACCTTTTCAAGTTCTGCAACTGTATTTGGAAACATTTTCGTGATTCTGTCAGGTTGTGAAAAATTTTTCTTAATTCTAACATCCTGTACAATTATTTTTCGTAAATCTGTTATCTTTAAAGAATGAATTCTTTCAAGTCTGATCAATTATGGACATACCTTGTCTAACTTCTTCAAGCTCTGAAAATATCTTCTTTTAATTCTGCCAACTTTCTTCTATTTATGGAAACATTTTCAATAATGTTACCTATTGGAACAATTTCCTTGATTTTGATCAATTATGGACATACTTTACATCATCTTTTCAAGTTCTGCAAATGTATTTGGAAACATTTTCGTGATTCTGTCAGGTTGTGAAAAATTTTTCTTAATTCTAGCATCCTGTACAATTATTTATCGTAAATCTGTCATCTTTAAAGAATGAATTCTTTCAAGTCTGATCAATTATGGACATACCTTGTCTAACTTCTTCAAGCTCTGAAAATATCTTCTTTTAATTCTGCCAACTTTCTTCCATTTATGGAAACATTTTTCACAATAATGTTAGCTATTGGAACAATTTCCTTGATTTTGATCAATTATGGACATACTTTACATCACCTTTTCAAGTTCTGCAAATGTATTTGGAAACATTTTCGTGATTCTGTCAGGTTGTGAAAAATTTTTCTTACTTCTAGCATCTTGTACAATTATTTTACGTAAATCTGTTATCTTTGAAGAATGGCTCCAATTCTTTCAAGTCTGATCAATTATGGACATACCTTGTCTAACTTCTTCAAGCTCTGAAAATATATTCTTTTAATTCTGCCAACTTTCTTCCATTTATGGAAACATTTTTCACAATAATGTTAGCTATTGGAACAATTTCCTTCATTTTGATCAATTATGGACATACTTTACATCACCTTTTCAAGTTCTGCAAATGTATTTGGAAACATTTTCGTGATTGTCAGGTTGTGAAAAATTTTTCTTAATTCTAGCATCCTGTACAATTATTTTTCGTAAATCTGTTATCTTTAAAGAATGGCTCCAATTCTTTCAAGTCTAATCAATTATGGACATACCTTGTCTAACTTCTTCAAGCTCTGAAAATATCTTCTTTTAATTCTGCCAACTTTCTTCCATTTATGGAAACATTTTTCACAATAATGTTAGCTGTTGGAACAATTTCCTTGATTTTGATCAATTATGGACATACTTTACATCACCTTTTCAAGTTCTGGAAATAGCTTTTTTTTTAATTCTGTAAATTTTTGAGCTGGAAAAAATTAATAATGATGTTAATATGTAATGATGAATTCATAACTTTATCAGATTCTGGAAACATTTTGTTCCTTCTGTTATTGTCTGGAAATATTTTACACAATTTTCTCAGTTTGTATCACCACATTTTTGATTCATATTAGTCATGGACATACTTTCCATGCCAGAAACGTGGCTCTAGAAACATCTTTTTCTAATTCTTCCAGATTTTACCATCCTATATAGGTTATGGGAATACATTTCATCTTTCTTTTAATTTTAGCACCTTCTGGATTCATTTTCTTAATTCTAATATCTCGTATAATTATTTAACTCATAGAAACATTTTCTTGGTTCTGCCAAACATGGAAATATTCCTCATAACATTAAGTTTAATCAAATTAGCTCATGCAAATAGCTTGCAAATCAATGTATGAAGTCAGATATCGAACGTGATATGCAAAACAATGATAATGTTATGAGACGTTTTGGTTCCATCTATGTTTGTTTATTCGATTATGTCAACAAAACATTTTTAATTGTTATATTTGAGTTTCAAGGAAAAAAATAAATCGACAAATTGAAGCTATACGGTCCAAATCCAAACGAGAGATATTTGGTCAGCTTGAGCCGGCTCAAGTTGCACGTCGGTTCTTGAATGAAAAGAGGGGTGCGCTTCTTTTAAGCCAGGCACCACACCAAAACAGTTCTGCTTGTGTGGGGCAAAAATTCGATACCTGCACCTTCACGTGCAGGTAGCCTGTCCGACCTATTTCAAGTGTGTAAACAATCCGGGGAACAATTTCGGTCCATTATGTTCCAGTTCTTTTATCCTCGCTACGTTCCAACAAAATTCAAAAGAAAAAAAATGATTTGTGTAAAAAAAATATATAAATACATTATTGTTAGTCATATCTGAGGAATCTCACAACTTTTTTTTGTTTTTTTTTATTATTATTATTATACACCGAGAAAACGGCTACCGACGACGACGAGGACGACGACGACGACGACGACGACCGCTTTTGAGTTATCGCGTAAACATGAACTCGTTGGGTAAATGAAAAAGTTATGTTCCACATGCGATAACGATCGTCAACGAGCTGGTTCGTGCCTGTTTCCACGGCGGTTTTTCGAATATTAACGAAGATTTCGAACGATTTAAATTTAGATTGGATTTTAATTTTAATGAAATAAATAAAATTTAAATTTTTAATACGATTAGAAAGTGAGTCGACGCTCCAACTTATCTAAGTAAAGAGTCATCGGAAAATTTACTTATCCATGACACAAAAGCCACAACATTCCGTTAGCGGTGAAATGTAAATGAGTAAACGAGTCGGAGTTTAAGCATTTATAATGCACATTTTGCAGATATCTTAATGATACGTTAGCGTTTCCAGTGACACCTACGATTGCAAAAACCCCGTTTGAATAATCAACACATTTAAAATTAAGTAATAAATCTAGTATAAATCTAGGTGTGTATTTATGTATTTGTTCGTGGAAATTAATTAACATTTTAAACGCAAAACGTTGTTTCTAATTATGTGTTATTACGATTCAGTTCGCGACTTGTTCCGTTTTATCATTTTGAATTTTAATTGTTAAATTAGAATTTTATTTAAAAAAATATTTTCTCCTTATTTAAGGAGTTATTAATTTGTGTCAACATTAGCTTTATGATATTTTTTCTTTATCTTATTTGTAGGATTTGTTTGCGTTGGGACGACCAAGTTGATGTCATTTTTTGTGGGATATTAAATATTAAATTCGAGTTTATTTTATTTATTTAAGCAGCTGTAGAATGGGTTTTACTTTTCTCGCTCGTTTAAAAATGTGTGATTTTTTTTAAAGGTCAAAAAGATTATTAACTTTATGTATAAACATCATTTACAGCTATTGACGAGTTTGTATTTAATCCAAAACAGAAAACAAACTTTTCCTGAATCATTTTCATACTTTATATTATTTGTTCATGTTTTAGATACATTTATCCATTCTGACAGTTTTTGCCATTTTATGGAAATATTTTGCGTAATATTATCAGCTTTTCGAATCGTATAGAATAAAGATGTGCAAATTACGTGAGTTTCGCCGGGTCACGATGGGTCATGCGTGATTCACCGTGAGCGGGCATCCATTGTTGTATCACTCACGTGAACGTGAATTCTTTAAGACTGAATTACAACTAAAGATAGAGCCAACACTAACGTGCTAATACTAAACCTTGAATGAAAAACATTTAAGTTTAGTCGTATCTCTCTTAAGATAGAACCCAACTCAATCCAACCCAACCCAACTTACCTTCAGAATTAACACTAGACTTAGAACTAGAAACATTAGGATTTAGCCATCTAAAGAGACGTACGGCTAAATCCTAATGTTTCTATTTCTAGATCTAATGTCAGTACTATAGATAGGTTGTAGGTCTAATATTAATTATACTTTTAGTTTCAGAACTATTTACAACAATCAAGCACCGAGTGGCAATTAAAACTAGAAGTAACACTAGACCTAGTACTAGAAAGATTTAGGTTTAGCCGTGCGTCTAAAGACGCACGGCTTCACGTAATTCCAAGAAAATGTCTGAAATTTCCTTGATCTTGCTATTAACATCATGATGAAGTATAATCTTTCGTAGTATGTTGGTCATCTTTAGGGCCTTTTCTGCAATCCTTTTGACATGTGCCGTCATTTTCATGTCCTTATCCATGTAGACGCCTAAGTATTTTGCCATAGGTGAACTTTCTATCATTTGTCCTTCAATAGGAACCTCCATTTTTGGCACTTTCCTTCTACCCTGTAAAACCACCATTTCAGTCTTTTCGGTCACTACCCTAATACCCATCTCTTTTAATTTTCTTATGACTGGCTCAACCGCATAGCAAGCCTTGTCCTCCACCATCTCCTTGGATTTTGCGCTTATGATGAGGGCCATGTCGTCGGCATATGCCACCATTTTTACCCCCGGCTCCATTTTAATTTTTAATATCTGGTTATAAAATATATTCCACAGCGTAGGTCCAAATATCGAGAATTGTGGAACCCCGCTGTTAGTCTTCCAGTTCTTCCAGGTCCCAGTTGAGACCTAATCGAACGCAATACAACGAAATACAATGGGTTGGATTATATTGCGCTGTATTAGTTCTAATAGCTCTTAATCTTTATCAAGAATAAGTCAACCCAACGAAATACCAATCTTAACCTTAATAGAAATCTTAATCTTATACAAACTGGGTAATAGGTTTCCATAGCCTCACATCATATGGAGAATGATCACCATCAGTTATCTAGAATCAGTATCAAGTTTTTTGGACGTAGACGTAGTCTTGTAGGAGCAATATCAAATCTTATGGAAACGATTGCATGAATGGGTGCATTTGTGTTTTATAGTCTCAACAAACATTTCTTCTAGAAATCATAGAATTCATCAAAATATTCTCAGAGGGTGACAGAATTATTGATACAATTAAGGTAATGTTTCTAGAAATCGATAGGGTTAAGCAAAATCATTCCAGAGGATGGCAGAATTTGAAAAAAATATTTGCAGAGATTTCCAAAATTATTATAGATATTTTCACAACCTGACAAAATCAAGAATGTAGTTTCAGAAACTCACAGAATTTATCAAAAAAATTCCTAGATTTTTCTCCAAAAGCCAAACAAATGTAGAGCTGTTGTCGTAATCCAAAAATGAATAATTGTGATATAATGTGGGTTTAATTCGAGGTTTATTTCATTTAACTTGGTACGAAATTATTACGTCGACATTAATATTAATCGTCACATTTTTTGCAGGTTGCTGAAAAACACTCACGAAACGTAAATATGATTGACGTTAAACAACATATAAATGAACGTATTTATTTGAAATGGCAATGTTGGTATTGAAAATCTTCGCACATTAGCGGAAATCGAAGCGGTATCGATCAAACGCGCCGGTCCGGATTAATTCCGGTTCATAAAATCCGGACGCGCAGTCCGAAACTGCCGCGGCCCGTTTATTAAATTAGCCGCAATTTAATCGCGCCCCGCTTGCCGCTCTCGGTCGATAAACCGTCAAAATGAACCGCGCTCGCCCTCCGGTAATTTAACAAATTCGGCGTATTATTATTCTAGTTCTCCTCCTCTCGTTTTAATCCCCTGCGCATTTTTTATTCGACCCCTACAAATTAATACTAAATTTAATTAACACATTTTATAAATATTCATTTTTTATACATTTTCTTTTGTTGGGATGTGTAGGTTTTGTACAGGGTTGATCAAAAATCTTTTTTAAAATAAATTTAATATAGATTGAATCGTTGGGTGTGTATAACATGGGGATGTTTAAAATGAGTGTGGAGTTACAGGGAGGGATTGAGGGGAATTCGGGGGGGAACGATGGTTTTGCGGTGGGCGCAGCTCGGGTCGACGCGGTTTCGATAATTTCGCGGTTTACCGTAATACGGTCGGACATGAATATCACATGGGCTTTATGAATTTTATGCGAGCGATTATTCGGACGCTAATTCGCGCGATTTTTATTGAAAATATCGCAAAGTTTTTTCTTCTTTTCCATCTCATTTTCGAAACCCCCATTTCCAACTCGTTGGACGCCTTTCTGGGGAGCCGCCGTTACCAGAGGGAGCTGGGCGGCGCATTTGCGTTTATCCCCGTTTAATATTTCACCGCGTTGCTTCCGGGATTAAAACTACCAACTTTTTCCACTACAGCGGTTAAATATTTAATGGGAACAGGGTCGGAGCGGCGGTTCGGCCCCCCGAATAAACCGTCTTACTTTGTTACTCGAAACTTCTCAAATTAAACCGGCGGCGTCGCGACGCTCCTCTTCACCGCAGTTGAACGATATTTGCACTTTGTTCGAGAGGGTTTCAGTTCGTTGCAGTTACTCCTTGTTGAGTGTGAAAAGTTTTCCTTCTTGGTCTTGTGCATTTATGTGCTCCTTTGTACTTCTATTAACTACACGTTTTTGGAGTTGCTTAAATTAACATTAAACGACAAAATCGTATTTTTTTAATATATTTTGCTTATTAATATCGAGACGCAAATTTTTTAAGAATTTTAACAAGTTTGTTTAAATAAAAAAGAACAAACAAATGACGTTTTAACAAATCAATTTAAACAAAAAAATTATTTTTTCTAATTAACACAATTTGAGGAAAAAAAGCCTTTTGTTACACTGCTACAATGTGTGAAAATATGTAGAGAATGAACAAATTAGAAAGAATCCGTTTCTCTTTTCGAACAAATACGAAGTCGTCAAAAGCTGTAAATGATGTTTGTACTTGGAGTTAATAATCTTTTTGACCTTTAAGAGAAATCACACTTTTTTTAAACGAATGGGCAAAGTAAAATTATTTTACAGCTTCTTAAATAAATACAATTCATACATGACATCAATTTGATTTGGTCAAAATTATCATGCCAGAAGATGACAAAGATTTCCAGAATTAAAAAAAAAAATATTTCCAGAACCTCATAAAATGATAAAAAGTATTTCCATAATCCAATAGATTCAGGAAAATCGTTTCAAAAGCTTGTATCCATAAATGATCAAAAAAATTGATCATTTCCAGGAAATAACAGACTTAAGCAAAATATTTTTGTAGGGTTCCAAAATTCAATTGAAAACTTCTAAAACCTGATTAAATCATAACAAATATTACCATAATCTAATCGAATCGTTTAAAATCTGACAGCTTTATGCAATATGGTTACATAATTTGGCAAAAATTGGCAGAATTAAAAATAACTAGTCAGAAAATGACAGTGATTGCAAGAAGTTAAAAAAATATTTACAGGAAATGACAGAATTGACTAAATTCTTCAAATTGATAAGAGATCATTTAGAACCTGATTAAGTAAGTAATAAAAAGCATTTCCATAATCTAATAGAATCAGAAAAATCGATCCAATAGCTAACAATTTTATGCAAAATGTTTCTAGAAGATTACAAAACCTGGCTAAATTAAAATCTAATGGAACCATTCTAAAAGCTGACTGTTTTATATAATATGGTTCCATAATTTGGCAAAAATTGGCAGAATTAAGAATAACTAGTCAGAAGATGACAGTGATAGCAAAAAGTTAAAAAAATATTTACAGGAAATGACAGAATTGACCAAATTCTTTAAATTGATAAGAAAACGTTCAGAACCTGATTAAATAAGTAATAAAAAACATTTCCATAATCTAATAGAATCAGAAAAATCGATCCAATAGCTAACAATTTTCTGCAAAACGTTTCTAGAAGATTACAAAAACTGGCTAAATTAAAATCGAATGGAACCATTCCAAAAGCTGACTGTTTTATGCAATATGGTTCCATAATTTGGCAAAAATTGGCAGAATTAAGAATAACTAGTCAGAAGATGACAGTGATAGCAAAAAGTTAAAAAAATATTTACAGGAAATGACAGAATTGACCAAATTCTTTAAATTGATAAGAAAACGTTCAGAACCTGATTAAATAAGTAATAAAAAACATTTCCATAATCTAATAGAATCAGAAACATCGATCCAATAGCTAACAATTTTCTGCAAAACGTTTCTAGAAGATTACAAAAACTGGCTAAATTAAAATCGAATGGAACCATTCCAAAAGCTGACTGTTTTATGCAATATGGTTCCATAATTTGGCAAAATCTGGCAGAATTAAAAATAACTAATCAGAAGATGACAGTGATTGCAAAAAGTTAAAAAAATATTTACAGGAAATGACAGAATTGACCAAATTCTTTAAATTGATAAGAGAACATTCAGAACCTGATTAAGTAAGTAATAAAAAGTATTTCCATAATCTAATAGAATCAGCAAAATCGATCCAATAGCTAACAGTTTTATGCAAAATGTTTCTAGAAGATTACAAAACCTGGCTAAATTAAAATCTAATGGAACCATTCCAAAAGCTGACTGTTTTAGGCAATATGGTTCCATGATTTGGCAAAAATTGGTAGAATTAAAAATAACTAGTCAGAAGATGACAGTGATTGCAAAAAGTTAAAAAAATATTTACAGGAAATGACAGAATTGACCAAATTCTTTAAATTGATAAGAGAACATTCAGAACCTGATTAAGTAAGTAATAAAAAGTATTTCCATAATCTAATAGAATCAGCAAAATCGATCCAATAGCTAACAGTTTTATGCAAAATGTTTCTAGAAGATTACAAAACCTGGCTAAATTAAAATCTAATGGAACCATTCCAAAAGCTGACTGTTTTAGGCAATATGGTTCCATGATTTGGCAAAAATTGGTAGAATTAAAAATAACTAGTCAGAAGATGACAGTGATTGCAAAAAGTTAAAAAAATATTTACAGGAAATGACAGAATTGACCAAATTCTTTAAATTGATAAGAGAACATTCAGAACCTGATTAAGTAAGTAATAAAAAGTATTTCCATAATCTAATAGAATCAGTAAAATCGATCCAATAGCTAACAGTTTTATGCAAAATGTTTCTAGAAGATTACAAAACCTGGCTAAATTAAAATCTAATGGAACCATTCCAAAAGCTGACTGTTTTAGGCAATATGGTTCCATGATTTGGCAAAAATTGGTAGAATTAAAAATAACTAATCAGAAGATGACAGTGATTGCAAAAAGTTAAAAAAATATTTACAGGAAATGACAGAATTGACCAAATTCTTTAAATTGATAAGAGAACATTCAGAACCTGATTAAGTAAGTAATAAAAAGTATTTCCATAATCTAATAGAATCAGCAAAATCGATCCAATAGCTAACAGTTTTATGCAAAATGTTTCTAGAAGATTACAAAACCTGGCTAAATTAAAATCTAATGGAACCATTCCAAAAGCTGACTGTTTTAGGCAATATGGTTCCATGATTTGGCAAAAATTGGTAGAATTAAAAATAACTAGTCAGAAGATGACAGTGATTGCAAAAAGTTAAAAAAATATTTACAGGAAATGACAGAATTGACCAAATTCTTTAAATTGATAAGAGAACATTCAGAACCTGATTAAGTAAGTAATAAAAAGTATTTCCATAATCTAATAGAATCAGTAAAATCGATCCAATAGCTAACAGTTTTATGCAAAATGTTTCTAGAAGATTACAAAACCTGGCTAAATTAAAATCTAATGGAACCATTCCAAAAGCTGACTGTTTTAGGCAATATGGTTCCATGATTTGGCAAAAATTGGTAGAATTAAAAATAACTAGTCAGAAGATGACAGTGATTGCAAAAAGTTAAAAAAATATTTACAGGAAATGACAGAATTGACCAAATTCTTTAAATTGATAAGAGAACATTCAGAACCTGATTAAGTAAGTAATAAAAAGTATTTCCATAATCTAATAGAATCAGTAAAATCGATCCAATAGCTAACAGTTTTATGCAAAATGTTTCTAGAAGATTACAAAACCTGGCTAAATTAAAATCTAATGGAACCATTCCAAAAGCTGACTGTTTTAGGCAATATGGTTCCATGATTTGGCAAAAATTGGTAGAATTAAAAATAACTAGTCAGAAGATGACAGTGATTGCAAAAAGTTAAAAAAATATTTACAGGAAATGACAGAATTGACCAAATTCTTTAAATTGATAAGAGAACATTCAGAACCTGATTAAGTAAGTAATAAAAAGTATTTCCATAATCTAATAGAATCAGTAAAATCGATCCAATAGCTAACAGTTTTATGCAAAATGTTTCTAGAAGATTACAAAACCTGGCTAAATTAAAATCTAATGGAACCATTCCAAAAGCTGACTGTTTTAGGCAATATGGTTCCATGATTTGGCAAAAATTGGTAGAATTAAAAATAACTAGTCAGAAGATGACAGTGATTGCAAAAAGTTAAAAAAATATTTACAGGAAATGACAGAATTGACCAAATTCTTTAAATTGATAAGAGAACATTCAGAACCTGATTAAGTAAGTAATAAAAAGTATTTCCATAATCTAATAGAATCAGTAAAATCGATCCAATAGCTAACAGTTTTATGCAAAATGTTTCTAGAAGATTACAAAACCTGGCTAAATTAAAATCTAATGGAACCATTCCAAAAGCTGACTGTTTTAGGCAATATGGTTCCATGATTTGGCAAAAATTGGTAGAATTAAAAATAACTAGTCAGAAGATGACAGTGATTGCAAAAAGTTAAAAAAATATTTACAGGAAATGACAGAATTGACCAAATTCTTTAAATTGATAAGAGAACATTCAGAACCTGATTAAGTAAGTAATAAAAAGTATTTCCATAATCTAATAGAATCAGCAAAATCGATCCAATAGCTAACAGTTTTATGCAAAATGTTTCTAGAAGATTACAAAACCTGGCTAAATTAAAATCTAATGGAACCATTCCAAAAGCTGACTGTTTTAGGCAATATGGTTCCATGATTTGGCAAAAATTGGTAGAATTAAAAATAACTAGTCAGAAGATGACAGTGATTGCAAAAAGTTAAAAAAATATTTACAGGAAATGACAGAATTGACCAAATTCTTTAAATTGATAAGAGAACATTCAGAACCTGATTAAGTAAGTAATAAAAAGTATTTCCATAATCTAATAGAATCAGCAAAATCGATCCAATAGCTAACAGTTTTATGCAAAATGTTTCTAGAAGATTACAAAACCTGGCTAAATTAAAATCTAATGGAACCATTCCAAAAGCTGACTGTTTTAGGCAATATGGTTCCATGATTTGGCAAAAATTGGTAGAATTAAAAATAACTAGTCAGAAGATGACAGTGATTGCAAAAAGTTAAAAAAATATTTACAGGAAATGACAGAATTGACCAAATTCTTTAAATTGATAAGAGAACATTCAGAACCTGATTAAGTAAGTAATAAAAAGTATTTCCATAATCTAATAGAATCAGTAAAATCGATCCAATAGCTAACAGTTTTATGCAAAATGTTTCTAGAAGATTACAAAACCTGGCTAAATTAAAATCTAATGGAACCATTCCAAAAGCTGACTGTTTTAGGCAATATGGTTCCATGATTTGGCAAAAATTGGTAGAATTAAAAATAACTAGTCAGAAGATGACAGTGATTGCAAAAAGTTAAAAAAATATTTACAGGAAATGACAGAATTGACCAAATTCTTTAAATTGATAAGAGAACATTCAGAACCTGATTAAGTAAGTAATAAAAAGTATTTCCATAATCTAATAGAATCAGCAAAATCGATCCAATAGCTAACAGTTTTATGCAAAATGTTTCTAGAAGATTACAAAACCTGGCTAAATTAAAATCTAATGGAACCATTCCAAAAGCTGACTGTTTTAGGCAATATGGTTCCATGATTTGGCAAAAATTGGTAGAATTAAAAATAACTAGTCAGAAGATGACAGTGATTGCAAAAAGTTAAAAAAATATTTACAGGAAATGACAGAATTGACCAAATTCTTCAAATTGATAAGAGAATCTTCAGAACCCGTTTAAGTAATAAAAAGCATTTTCATAATCTAATAGAATCAAAAAGATCGATCCAATAGCTAATAATTTTATGCAAAATGTTTCTATAAGGTTGCAAAACCTGGCTAAATTAAAATCTAATGGAACCATTTCAAAAGCTGACTGTTTTATGCAATGTGGTTCCATAATTTGACAAAAACTGGCAGAATTAAAAATGCTTAGTCAGAAGATGACAGTGATTGCAAGAAGTTAAAAAATATTTACAGGAAATGACAGAATTGACCAAATTCTTTAAATTGATAAAAGAACATTCAGAACCTGATTAAGTAAGTAATAAAAAGCATTTCCATAATCTAATAGAATCAGAAAAATCGATCCAATAGCTAACAATTTTATGCGAAATGTTTCTAGAAGATTGCAAAAACTGGCTAAATTAAAATCTAATGGAACCATTCCAAAAGCTGACCGTTTTATGCTATATGGTTCCATAACTTGACAAAAATTGGCAGAATTAAAAATAACTAATCAGAAGATGACAGTGATTGCAAGAAGTTAAAAAAATATTTACAGGAAATGACAGAATTGACCAAATTCTTTAAATTGATAAGAGAACATTCAGAACCTGATTAAGTAAGTAATAAAAAGCATTTCCATAATCTAATAGAATCAGAAAAATCGATCCAATAGCTAACAATTTTATGCGAAATGTTTCTAGAAGATTGCAAAAACTGGCTAAATTAAAATCTAATGGAACCATTCCAAAAGCTGACCGTTTTATGCTATATGGTTCCATAACTTGACAAAAATTGGCAGAATTAAAAATAACTAATCAGAAGATGACAGTGATTGCAAGAAGTTAAAAAAATATTTACAGGAAATGACAGAATTGACCAAATTCTTTAAATTGATAAGAGAACATTCAGAACCTGATTAAGTAAGTAATAAAAAGTATTTCCATAATCTAATAGAATCAGCAAAATCGATCCAATAACTAACAGTTTTATGCAAAATGTTTCTAGAAGATTACAAAACCTGGCTAAATTAAAATCTAATGGAACCATTCCAAAAGCTGACTGTTTTAGGCAATATGGTTCCATGATTTGGCAAAAATTGGTAGAATTAAAAATAACTAGTCAGAAGATGACAGTGATTGCAAAAAGTTAAAAAAATATTTACAGGAAATGACAGAATTGACCAAATTCTTTAAATTGATAAGAGAACATTCAGAACCTGATTAAGTAAGTAATAAAAAGCATTTCCATAATCTAATAGAATCAGAAAAATCGATCCAATAGCTAACAATTTTATGCGAAATGTTTCTAGAAGATTGCAAAAACTGGCTAAATTAAAATCTAATGGAACCATTCCAAAAGCTGACCGTTTTATGCTATATGGTTCCATAACTTGACAAAAATTGGCAGAATTAAAAATAACTAATCAGAAGATGACAGTGATTGCAAGAAGTTAAAAAAATATTTACAGGAAATGACAGAATTGACCAAATTCTTTAAATTGATAAGAGAACATTCAGAACCTGATTAAGTAAGTAATAAAAAGCATTTCCATAATCTAATAGTATCAGAAAAATAATACTATTAGATACAAAATGTTAATAATTTTATACAAAATGTTTCTATAAGATTGTAAAAACTGGCTAAATTAAAAGAATGTTTTTGGAATTTGAAAATGTTCTCAATTTTATGTCCATAGTTGATCAGAAGATGACCAAAAATTAAAAAATATTTCAACAAAATGTTTTAAGACGTGTCAAAATTGAACAGAAAATTTTTAGAACATGATTAAGTAATGGCAAGTGTTTCCATAAAGTAATGGAATTAGGAAAATTGTGCCAATATCTGACAACTTTACGCACAATGCTTTATAAGATGCATAATGTTTCAAAAACTACTCAAAATTATGAAAAGACATTTCTGGAATTTGAAAATGTTCTGTATTTTAAGTCCATAATTGATCAAAAGATGACAGCAATTATCAGAAGTAAAAAAATATTTTCAGAAATTGTCAGAATTGAGCAAAATGTTTTTAAGGGGTGTCAAAATTGAAAAGAACCCAATTAAGTAATAACAAGTAATTCAATAACCTAATAAAATCATGAAAAGCTGACAATTGTATGCAATAACTTAAAAAAACATTATGTAATGTATGTCCATGAATGATCAGGATGAAAAATATGGTTCAAAAAGCTCATAGGATTAGGTACAATATTTCTAAAATATGCCAAAATTTAACAAAATATTTCCAAAGGTCGCGACAAAGGGGTTAAAAATGATATTTCCAGAACTTGACGAAGTGATGAAAAGAATTTCTATAATTTAATGGAATCAGAATAGAATTAGAGAATTATACAAAAAGTTAATATTATTATGAAAAATGTTTCCATATGATGGTAAAAACTGACAAAATTAAAAACAACAGTTTCCACAATTTTTTTTATTCCGATTTAATCAGAATCAAAAATATTGTTCCAGAAGATGACAGAATTGAGCAAAATGTTTCCAGGGGCTGCGAGAACAAAGTAAATATTTCCAGAAGTTGATAATGTGATGAAAACTATTTCCAGAACGTGCTAGAATCAGAAAGATGTTTCCAGAAGTTAATAGTATTCTAAAATCTTCTAAGTCTGTATGTAAAATCTTTTCATAAGATGGCCATAATAGTCAGAGTTAAGAAATTATATCCAGAACCTGAAAAAATGATGTAAATTACCTATATAATTGATCAGAATCGGGAGAATTATGTCAAAATTTGACGTAATACTGTAAAACATTCCTAGAAGATAATGTTGATTCCTAGAATTATGTAATGTATGTCCATGAATGATCAGAATGAAAAATATGGTTCTAAAAGCTCACAGGATTAGGTACAATATTTCTAAAATATGCCAAAATTTAACAAAATATTTCCAAAGGTCGCGAGGGGTTAAAAATGATATTTCCAGAACTTGACGAAGTGATGAAAAGAATTTCTATAATTTGATGGAATCAGAATAGAATTAGAGAATTATTCAAAAAGTTAATATTATTATGAAAAATGTTTCCATATGACGGTAAAAACTGACAAAATTAAAAACAACAGTTTCCACAATTTTTTTTTATTCCGATTTAATCAGAATCAAAAATATTGTTCCAGAAGATGACAGAATTGAGCAAAATGTTTCCAGGGGCTGCGAGAACAAAGTAAATATTTCCAGAAGTTGATAATGTGATGAAAACTATTTCCAGAACGTGCTAGAATCAGAAAGATGTTTCCAGAAGTTAATAGTATTCTAAAATCTTCTAAGTCTGTATGTAAAATCTTTTCATAAGATGGCCATAATAGTCAGAGTTAAGAAATTATATCCAGAACCTGAAAAAATGATGTAAATTACCTATATAATTGATCAGAATCGGGAGAATTATGTCAAAATTTGACGTAATACTGTAAAACATTCCTAGAAGATAATGTTGATTCCTAGAATTATGTAATGTATGTCCATGAATGATCAGAATGAAAAATATGGTTCTAAAAGCTCACAGGATTAGGTACAATATTTCTAAAATATGCCAAAATTTAACAAAATATTTCCAAAGGTCGCGAGGGGTTAAAAATGATATTTCCAGAACTTGACGAAGTGATGAAAAGAATTTCTATAATTTGATGGAATCAGAATAGAATTAGAGAATTATTCAAAAAGTTAATATTATTATGAAAAATGTTTCCATATGACGGTAAAAACTGACAAAATTAAAAACAACAGTTTCCACAATTTTTTTTTATTCCGATTTAATCAGAATCAAAAATATTGTTCCAGAAGATGACAGAATTGAGCAAAATATTTCCAGGGGCTGCGAGAACAAAGTAAATATTTCCAGAAGTTGATAATGTGATGAAAACTATTTCCAGAACGTGCTAGAATCAGAAAGATGTTTCCAGAAGTTAATAGTATTCTAAAATCTTCTAAGTCTGTATGTAAAATCTTTTCATAAGATGGCCATAATAGTCAGAGTTAAGAAATTATATCCAGAACCTGAAAAAATGATGTAAATTACCTATATAATTGATCAGAATCGGGAGAATTATGTCAAAATTTGACGTAATACTGTAAAACATTCCTAGAAGATAATATTGATTCCTAGAATTATGTAATGTATGTCCATGAATGATCAGAATGAAAAATATGGTTCTAAAAGCTCACAGGATTAGGTACAATATTTCTAAAATATGCCAAAATTTAACAAAATATTTCCAAAGGTCGCGAGGGGTTAAAAATGATATTTCCAGAACTTGACGAAGTGATGAAAAGAATTTCTATAATTTGATGGAATCAGAATAGAATTAGAGAATTATTCAAAAAGTTAATATTATTATGAAAAATGTTTCCATATGACGGTAAAAACTGACAAAATTAAAAACAACAGTTTCCACAATTTTTTTTTATTCCGATTTAATCAGAATCAAAAATATTGTTCCAGAAGATGACAGAATTGAGCAAAATGTTTCCAGGGGCTGCGAGAACAAAGTAAATATTTCCAGAAGTTGATAATGTGATGAAAACTATTTCCAGAACGTGCTAGAATCAGAAAGATGTTTCCAGAAGTTAATAGTATTCTAAAATCTTCTAAGTCTGTATGTAAAATCTTTTCATAAGATGGCCATAATAGTTAGAGTTAAGAAATTATATCCAGAACCTGAAAAAATGATGTAAATTACCTATATAATTGATCAAAATCGGGAGAATTATGTCAAAATTTGACGTAATTAGAACTGGGTATATATAAAGTTAACTTCAACAAGTTAACGAATTTCTTTTTTCATCGCCATGACTGCAGATGGTGCGAATCTGACAAAGATGAAGGATGAGGGAAGACCAAAGGTGAAGAGCATAGGCGCCGTATTCGTGGGTACACATACAAATGTTTTCAAAAGATTTGATGCTGCTTTTACAAGACTTGGTCTGCATCCAAAAGACTTGATTCTGCTTCTAGATGACTTGATATTGCCTCTGGAATACTTAATATTGCTTTTACAAGACTTGGTCTTGCTTCTAGATGACTGATGCTAATCATTCTCCATATGACGTGAGGCTATGGAAACATATTACCCAGTTCTGACAGCATTTGGAAATATTGTTTTAATTTTGGAAATAATTCTATCAGTCTCTGGGAAAATTATGCTGAATTCTGTCAGTTTCTGAAAAAGTTTCTTTTAATTTTGTCACGCTGTAAAATCGTTCTCCAGATTATGTGAGAACTTATTTCCTAGTTCTGCCAGCTTTTGGAAACAATCTTTTCCTACTCCTATCAGTTTCTAGTAACATTATCTTCATTATGTCAGCTTGTGGAAACATTTATATTTATCTCTCCCCATTACTCGCGATGTTCAAGTATTATTTAAAAGTCAAAAGAAAAAAAATTAAAAAGCTTTTTGTTCTCTTACATCAAACCCAATAATTTTAAGCTTTTACAATTTTTTTAACCCCCCACACCTTTTATTTTCTCTTTTACTTTTCCTACTTTTTTCCTCCTTTTCATTTGGGAATAATAAACCTGACGATAAATTGGAACCGACGCTCCCTTTTAACCACCATCTCGCCCTCCCAATCCCCGAAAAGCTCGGTCTGGCGGGTTCCGGAAAAAGGCGTATTCAATTACTTAAAAAGGGATCGAGATCATTGACGAGGTTTATTGATGTAATGATTAATTTCGCCTTTCGTTCGGTTAAAAATTAGTTTTGATGTAATTAAGCAAAATTAAAATTGTGGCGGAAATGTTACATTACGAGATGGTTAAATTGGAAAAAACGAGAAGGAAAGATAAAGTTTTGAGAACCTCTGGTTGTTCTCCAAGAGCTGTTATCCTCAAGGACGTCGGAACGAGGACTCGGTTTTCGCCGAGAGTCGCTTCTAACTCCCTTGGCAAACTTTTAAATTACCAAATAAGAAAACGACGAGAAGAATAAGCGTTGACTGCGGCTGCAGCGACTACGGCGCCCCCTGCTAAATATTTAACGTCGACTTTATTACGAGGGGCGGCAGCAGTTCTCTATGTGGTGGTTGAAATGCTTTTTAGTCCACAAAAAAAACCTAACTGTACACTCAACTTCAAAATTCATGCATTAAATCTTTATCATGTAGACAACACATATTGCACTTCTTCATCAACACACTTGCATTACTTAATTATAAGTAAAATGTAATATTTAAATATTTCTTTGAACATACTCTCCCAATTCCGGTTATTCTTTTATTTTACATTAATCATTTTTTTTTGTTAAATTATTCTTAAACGTAAACTTTTTTGAAAAACCACAAACGTGTGGTTAGATTAATAACATTGTTTCGAATTCTCGGACACGGTCCGAGACTATGGGTTTCAAATTATCCATACACCATCATCGTCAAAGGATCATTCTCTTCGTTCGCGTCGCGTCGATTGTTCGATTATTATTGGCCGTAATTGTTATCAATAATGCATGAGGCGGTGGGTAATAACATCGTGCCGACGACGATAATAACGTCGTAGCCGCCGCCACAACCGCCTCCGTCAATATTTCCTTTCAAATCCTGCCTCTCTTTGGGGCGGGCCTTTAATGTCGCGCAAACCATAAACTGGCCAAGGCGACAGTTGGCAGGTAGCAAACGAAACCCATTGTGTTTCTATTCTATGGCCGATTACTTTTTTTTTCCTAATCGACACAACAAAATAACTACACATTGTATATTTAGAATTTCATCAACTAAAAAAAACTTATTAACTTTTAAAAAGGTGAAATCAATAAATTGAACGAAAACGTGGTGATTACGAAACGAGTATGTGATTATTAGTACATAAACTTATTGGGGTGCAAAATAATATGAATAAAATTAACTCCCCTACATCCCCGATGATTGTTTATAATCAATATTGTTGCGCGCATAATGTTTTATCTGTCTCGCACGGTAAACATTTGCATATTTCAGCAATGATAATGCAATTGTTGACGCCGACCGACCGAAAACCGTACCGTATAAATATATTTAAATAAAAGCCCGCCGGCGAACAACGTCCAATTCAAAATTTTGTTAAATTGTTTCGAATGGTTAATTCCTAAATTATCCACGCAAGTTATTATTTTATGATTTTGGATCGAAAAATCACAATAAATTTCAATGTTAAATTTTTGTATTGTCCATAAATATTTTGCTTCAGCTCTGATAGAATCTTTATCAATTTATCTTTTTTATTAACTTTCTAATTAAATTTTAGTGTTCTAAATATACAATTAAAAATAGAAAACAACTAATACAAAAATTAACAGATACCAGTTTACCAGAAGAAAGCACCATTATATCTTTTGATATAGTTAATTTGTATACAAACATTCCCACAAAACAGACCTTAACAATTGTTGAAAATATCCTAAGTACACAAATGGAAAATAAAAAAGACAGTGAAAATATTTTTAAACTTTTTCAAGTTTGCTTACAGCAAAACTTTTGCAATTTTCAAAATGAAACATATACCTATGAGGAGGGGCTACCTCACTCAAGTAGACATCTCTAGTTACATTGCGTTGCGTTCGCTCAGGTTGGGTTAGGTTGAATTAGCAAAGTTTGCACAGAAATCTTAATCTTAAACAAAAATAAACCAACCCAACCCAACATAAGACATCGAAACCCAATAGGTTGGGTTATACCTTCGTAATCTTAATCTTAACCACTCTTCCCCTCTTCTTCTCCATTTCACTCCCAATGATTTATCCTCTTTATCATAAGCGCTGGGACCAGCTGCTGAAAAAAGTGAAAATGCCGATGTATTTGGCGTTTATGGATCGTTTGCAATAGAAATGTTTTCTGCCAGCAGTGTTTACAGGTTTACAAGTAGTATCAAGTCTTCTAGAAGCAATATGAAAGTCTTCTAGAAACAGCATCAAGACTTATAGAAGCATTTCAAGTCTTTTAAAAGCAGTTCAAATCTTTTGAAGCATTAGAACGTTTTTGAAAACCTTTCAAGTCTTCAGTAAGCAATATTTTAAGTCTCTAAAAATAGTATCAATTCTTTCAAGAGCAGTATCAAATCATTTAGAAGCAGTATCATGTCTTCTGGAAGCATTTCAAGTCATCCAGAGATATTACCAAGTATTCTAGAAGCATTTCAAGTCTTCTAGAAGTAGTATCAAATTTTTTGAAGTATTACAAATTTTCTGGAAACATTGCAAGTCCTCTAGAAGCAATATCAATTCTTCCAAGAGCAGTATCAAGTATCTAGCAGTATTATGTCTTCTGGATGTAATATCAAGTCTTCTAAAGCAATATCAAATATTTTGGAATCAATACTAAGTCTTCTAAAGTATTCTGGAAGCATTTCAAGTCTTCTTCTAGAAGAGACATCAAATCTGCTAAAACATTTTAAGTTTTCTTGAAACATTTCAAGTCTTCTTTAAGCAATATCAAGTCATCTAGAAGCAGAATCAAGTCTTCTGGAAGCAGATCAAGTCTAGTATTAACAACTACAAGCTGATAGAATCAAGATGACATTCTAATTACGTACAATATTGTCAATTTGGTCGATAGAATTACCAGATGCTAACAAAATTGACATAAAAGTTTGCAAAGTTATGCAAAATGTTTATAGTTGATAGCAGAATCAGATGAAGCACTTTTTGCTAAATACCATTTGCAAAAGACTAATTGATGCTTGAAAAAATTGTATATGGTAAAAAGGAACAAAGTGTTAGTAGCAGGGAGTTGCTTACTACGTGGAGAAGACTATATCATATTGCCAGGAGATTAGAAATTGTTTGCTGAAGATTAAATACTGCTTGCAAATCACTAGACCATGCAGATATAAGACTTGATGCCATTATAGAAGGCTTATTTGCTTGTAAAGACCAAATACAACAAATGAGAACTAAACATTCCAAGCTGATGACATCCAAATATTACCAATTTGTAAAAAAAAGTAAAAAATTTTAATTGATGACGATGGGCTCACCCCTAAGTGGTTTATTAGCTTATATCTTCCTCAATGAAATGGAGGATAACACCATAATGAACGAAAAAAACCCTTTCATTGACAATATTCTATTGTGGCAAAGCTATGTGGACGATATTTTGCTAATCATTGACACAGACAACGAAAAAATAATTACTGGTATACATCAATACATTAACACACTGCACACGAAAATTCAATTCACATTGGAGCTTGAAACGAACAGTAGAATAAATTTTTTTGATTTTACATTAAATAAAAATAACCAGAATATCTAATTTGAAATATATAGAAAACCCACTCAAACTGACAAACCCACACAAAATAGCGGATTCAGATCTTATATCTACAGAGCATTTAATACAAATTTAAATGACAAACTTTGCCAGAGAAATTGAAATAATAAAAGACATCGCCAGAAACAACGCATTTCCAAAAACGATAATAGAAAAAATGATATACAAATATCAAAATAGACAAAAATTAAATAATTATACGAAATTAGAAACACAACAGACACAAGATACCAAAAAATACAGGTCTATCACATACCAAAGCAATATAAACAACAAAATGAAACAATACAACATTCATATTACAGATAAACCTAACAAAACCTTGGACAATCTAATCATTAATAACAAAGACAAAATTAATAAATTGGATGACAATGGGGTATATTAATTGATATGCGACATTTGTCATGCAACATACATCGGGGAGACGGGCAGAGCTCTTAAACTCCGAATAAAAGAACATAAAATAAAACAGAATTCCAACTTTGGCAAACATATAAACTTCAACCTGAAACATGAATTCAACGAAAATAAAAATACAAGGATTTTACATCACGTCAATAAAGGTCACCTCATGGAAATCCTAGAAGGATATGAAATTAAGAAATTCATCAATAATAAGCCTGATTTGACATGCCTACATGACCAAATCCAAACTACTACCTTACACCCCACCCCGTAAACCCCCAAACAGACGAGGACTTCAAGACAGGATGTCATCTTGAGGTCGCACTGATCTGGGTTCTATGGACATCATCCCATCCTTTCCACCCACCCTTCATCATCAATATCCTGTCCTATACCCGCACCTCTTTCCATTTCCCACATTTTTGATAATAGACTACTAAAATTCTTTATAAATTCGAATTTAAAATATCCACATTTTCAAGAAAAACCGGATAAAATGTTTATGTTACATCTTTGTTGTGATTTTTGACGTAAGTTTTATAAAGATTAGTTACCTTTGTTTTTGTTTTTCGATTTTCGCTAAGTAATATAACTTTTAATTTTAAGATTGAGATTGTAAAAATTTATGTTTATTAGGTATTCTCCTGATGATGTCGTGTAGACGGCGAAACCGGTAGAGAAAAATAAAATAAAATCCATTTAGTGCAAAAACCATTAGTATTTTTACTTTTACCAATTGTCCACATTTAGAATTTTGCTTAATTTCGTCATCAATTAAAATTTTTTACTTTTTTTTTACAAATTGGCAATATTTGGATGTCATCAGCTTGGAATGTTTAGTTCTCATTTGTTGTATTTGGTCTTTACTTTATCATCTTGATTCTATCAGCTTGTAGTGGTTAATAAATTTTTTTTTAAATTTTTGTATTGTTAATAAATATTTTTCTTCAGCCCTGATAGAATTTTATCAATTTATCTTTTTTATTAACTTTCTTGCTTAATTTTGGCAGTATTTACTCTTTTACCAATTGTCCACATTTAGAATTTTGCTTAATTTCGTCATCAATTAAAATTTTTTACTTTTTTTTTACAAATTAGCAATATTTGGATGTCATCAGCTTGGAATGTTTAGTTCTCATTTGTTATATTTGGTCTTTACCAGCAAATAAGCCTTCTATAATGGCATCAAGTCTTATATTTGCATGGTCTAGTGATTTGCAAGCAGTATTTAATCTTCAGCAAACAATTTCTAATCTCCTGGCAATATGACATAATCTTCTCCACGTAGTAAGCAACTCCCTGCTACTAACACTTTGTTCCTTTTTACCATATACAATTTTTTCAAGCATCAATTAGTCTTTTGCAAATGGTATTTAGCAAAAAGTGCTTCATCTGATTCTGCTATCAACTAAAAACATTTTGCATAACTTTGCAAACTTTTGTGTCAATTTTGATAGCATCTGGTAATTCTATCGACCAAATTGACAATATTGTACGTGATTAGAATGTCATCTTGATTCTATCAGCTTGTAGTGGTTAATAAATTTTTTTTTAAATTTTTGTATTGTTAATAAATATTTTTCTTCAGCCCTGATAGAATTTTATTAATTTATCTTTTTTATTAACTTTCTTGCTTAATTTTGGCAGTATTTACCCTTTTACCAGTGTCCACATTTAGAATTTTGCTTAATTTCGTCATCAATTAAAATTTTTTACTTTTTTTTACAAATTGGTAATATTTGGATGTCATCAGCTTGGAATGTTTAGTTCTCATTTATTATATTTGGTCTTTACAAGCAAATAAGCGTTCTATAATGGCATCAAGTCTTATATCTGCATAGTCTAGTGATTTGCAACCAGTATTTAGTCTTCAGCAAACAATTTCTAATCTCCTGGCAATATGATATAGTCTTCTCCACGTAGTATGCAACTCCCTGCTACTAACACTTTGTTCCTTTTTATTACCATACACAATTTTTTCAAGCATCAATTAGCCTTTTGCAAATGGTATTTAGTAAAAAGTGCTTCATCTGATTCTGCTATCAACTAAAAACATTTTGCATAACTTTGCAAACTTTTGTGTCAATTTTGTTAGCATCTGGTAATTCTATCGACCAAATTGATAATATTGTACGTGATTAGAATGTCATCTTGATTCTATCAGCTTATAGTTGTTAAAAAAATTTTGTTTTAAATTTTTGTATTGTTTATAAATATTTTTCTTCAGCCCTGATAGAATTTTATCAATTTATCTTTTTTATTAACTTTCTTGCTTAATTTTGGCAGTATTTACCCTTTTACCAATTGCCCACATTTAGAATTTTGCTTAATTTCGTCATCAATTAAAATTTTTTACTTTTTTTTACAAATTGGCAATATTTGGATGTCATCAGCTTGGAATGTTTAGTTCTCATTTGTTGTATTTGGTCTTTACCAGCAAATAAGCCTTCTATAATGGCATCAAGTCTTATATCTGCATGGTCTAGTGATTTGCAAGCAGTATTTAGTCTTCAGCAAACAATTTCTAATCTCCTGGCAATATGATATAGTCTTCTCCACGTAGTATGCAACTCCCTGCTACTAACACTTTGTTCCTTTTTATTACCATATACAATTTTTTCAAGCATCAATTAGCTTTTTGCAAATGGTATTTAGTAAAAAGTGCTTCATCTGATTCTGCTATCAACTAAAAACATTTTGCATAACTTTGCAAACTTTTGTGTCAATTTTGTTAGCATCTGGTAATTCTATCAACCAAATTGACAATATTGTACGTGATTATTCTAATCGTCATTTTCATTCTATCAGCTTGTAGTTGTTAATAATTTTTTTTAAAATTTTTATGTTGTTCATAAATATTTTTCTTCAGCCCTGATAGAATTTTATCAATTTATCTTTTTTATTAACTTTCTTGCTTAATTTTGGCAGTATTTACCCTTTTACCAATTGTCCACATTTAGAATTTTGCATAGTTTCGTCATCAATTAAAAATGTTTTACTTTTTTTTACAAATTGGTAATATTTGGATGTCATCAGCTTGGAATGTTTAGTTCTCATTTGTTGTATTTGGTCTTTACCAGCAAATAAGCTGGCATCAAGTCTTATATCTGCATGGTCTAGTGATTTGCAAGTAGTATTTAATCTTCAGCAAACAATTTCTAATCTCCTGGCAATATGACATAATCTTCTCCACGTAGTAAGCAACTCCCTGCTACTAACACTTTGTTCCTTTTTATTACCATACACAAGTTTTTCAAGCATCAATTAGTTTTTTGCAAATGGTATTTAGCAAAAAGTGCTTAATCTGATTCTGCTATCAACTAAAAACATTTTGCATAACTTTGCAAACTTTTGTATCAATTTTGTTAGCATCTGGTAATTCTATCGACCAAATTGACAATATCGTACGTGATTAGAATGTCATCTTGATTCTATCAGCTTGTAGTTGTTAATAAATCTTTTTTTTTAATTTTTGTATTGTTCATAAATATTTTTCTTCAGCCCTGATAGAATTTTATCAATTTATCTTTTTTATTAACTTTCTTGCTTAATTTTGGCAGTATTTACCCTTTTACCAATTGTCCACATTTAGAATTTTGCTTAATTTCGTCATCAATTAAAAATGTTTTACTTTTTTTTACAAATTGGCAATATTTGGATGTCATCAGCTTGGAATGTTTAGTTCTCATTTGTTATATTTGGTCTTTACCAGCAAATAAGCCTTTTATAATGGCATCAAGTCTTATATCTGCATAGCTTAGTGATTTGCAACCAGTATTTAGTCTTCAGCAAACAATTTCTAATCTCCTGGCAATATGACATAATCTTCTCCACGTAGTATGCAACTCTCTGCTACTAACACTTTTTTCCTTTTTATTACCATACACAATTTTTTCAAGCATCAATTAGTCTTTTGCAAATGGTATTTAGCAAAAAGTGCTTAATCTGATTCTGCTATCAACTAAAAACATTTTGCACAACTTTGCAAACTTTTGTGTCAATTTTGTTAGCATCTGGTAATTCTATCGACCAAATTGACAATATTGTACGTGATTAGAATGTCATTTTCATTCTATTAGCTTGTAGTTGTTAATAAAATATTTTTTTTGAGTTCTAAAAATCTCTGAAAGTATCAGAGTATCAGAGTTCAACCATTTTCGGAAGGTATTTTATATTAGATTTTGTTATCAACTGAAATATTTGCTATTGCTTCTTTTCAAAGATTAAGACTAATATTTCTTATAAATAACTAACCCAACTCAACCCATTGAGTTCCGTTGGATTATGAATTATTCTTGTATAAGA
The DNA here is from genome assembly GCA_036711965.1 of Onthophagus sagittarius. Taxonomy (NCBI): domain Eukaryota; kingdom Metazoa; phylum Arthropoda; class Insecta; order Coleoptera; family Scarabaeidae; genus Onthophagus; species Onthophagus sagittarius. Next base: position 13,103,588 of record JASERS010000010.1, on the reverse strand, counting down.
TTAAGATTTCTCAGATGCTAATCAAACTCAACCCAACCCAACCCAACCCATCGGATTCTGATGGGTTCGCTTATTATTGTTAAAGATTAAGACCTCTCAGAACTAACACAGCCTAATACAATCCAACCCATTAGCTTTCGTTGTATTGCGCTGGATAAGATCATAACTTAGTATGTATAAAGTTAACTTCAAAAAGTTAACGAATTTCATTTTTCATCGCCATGACTGTAGATGGCGGGAATCTAAAATAGGTGAAGGATGAGAAAGGACCAAAGATGAAGAGCATAGTCGCCGGATACGTGGGTGCATACAAAATTTTTAATAGATGCAGAAAATGTTTCCAGAAAATGATCTGCTTCCAGAAGACTTGATTCTGCTTTTAGATGACTTGATATTGCTTAAAGAAGACTTGAAATGTTTCAAGAAAACTTAAAATGTTTTAGCAGATTTGATGTCTCTTCTAGAAGAAGACTTCCAGAATACTTTAGAAGACTTAGTATTGATTCCAAAATATTTGATATTGCTTTAGAAGACTTGATATTACATCCAGAAGACATAATACTGCTTCTAGATACTTGATACTGCCTTTGGAAGAATTGATATTGCTTCTAGAGGACTTGCAATGTTTCCAGAAAATATGTAATACTTCAAAAGATTTGATACTACTTCTAGAAGACTTGAAATGCTTCTAGAATACTTGGTAATATCTCTGGATGACTTGAAATGCTTCCAGAAGACATGATACTGCTTCTAAATGATTTGATACTGCTCTTGAAAGAATTGATACTATTTTTAGAGACTTAAAATATAGCTTACTGAAGACTTGAAATGTTTTCAAAAACGTTCTAATGCTTCAAAAGATTTGAACTGCTTTCAAAAGACTTGAAATGCTTCTATAAGTCTTGATGCTGTTTCTAGAAGACTTTGATATTGCTTCTAGAAGACTTGATACTACTTGTAAGCCTGTAAACACTGCTGGCAGAAAACATTTCTATTGCAAACGATCCATAAACGCCAAATACATCGGCATTTTCACTTTTTTCAGCAGCTGGTCCCAGCGCTTATGATAAAGAGGATAAATCATTGGGAGTGAAATGAAGAAGAAGAGGGGAAGAGTGGTTAAGATTAAGATTACGAAGGTATAACCCAACCTATTGGGTTTCGATGTCTTATGTTGGGTTGGGTTAGTTTATTTTTGTTTAAGATTAAGATTTCTGTGCAAACTTTGCTAATTCAACCTAACCCAACCTGAGCGAACGCAACGCAATGTAACTAGAGATGTCTACTTGAGTGACTTTTTATGCTCGCTCAGATAATGAAACGTTGAAAAATTGATTAGAATTTCGACCTCAACAGTTAGCTACTGAAAATATTACTAATACTGTGGAAAACTTTAAAAATTTTATTCCGATCCTAGGTAACGCCAACAGAAACCTTAAAAAAATTTCCTTGAATAAACAAGTATTATAAAAGCAAAATAAAGTATAGTGCAGAAGTTATAAACCTTTAAAAAGTACGATGTAGATAACAACATACAAATCTTCCATATCAAGATCGGGTTTTATAACTACGAAATTTTACTTGCTAGCATAGCTCTCAGGAAACAGACAAGTTGTTAAGGCCCAACGATCACCCAGTGACATTCTCTCATCACTGATTGTGCTGCTGGTGTCTCCAAGTACCTGGTACCTCCCCAAAAAACAGAAGTCAACGTTTCTAAGAAAGAAAAGGCTACTACTTAGTGCTGTCGAATACAATTAAATCGTAATTATTACACAATAGTAAGATAATTTCATATAATAAAGAACAAACAACAAAAGGCCTCTCCTGTAACTTCTCCGGTCTTTTACCAATTTTCCTTCCAACAAGAAGCACCATCAGAGGATCTCCGACACAGTCGATGGATTTCATATTCTTATTAAATATTGCCAAGAAGAGTCGGATAATATAAAGGTATCTAAAAGGAAAACTGCAAAACTTATAATTAGAAGAAGCTTGAAATGATACAAGAAGCTCACTACGAAACATTAATGAACATTGCACATAACAAGAAATAAACAAATTTACATCCTCTTTTTTTTTATTTTTTTTAGTTTCTTATTATTATTAACAAAACCGTGAAATCCCAGAAATACCTGGAGTATACCATCTTTTTTTCTGGTTCAATCACTAATCCCCGTTTAATTCGCTCGTAAGAAAAGGTTTTCTTGGTTTTGATTATAACTTCCTTATCGTATAACGTTCACTTATAGAAAGAGGAAGAAGAAGTTGAAGACCACACTTATATACGTTCATATACCAACCAACAAATCAAAAATATACCTACAATTCTTTTCATGATTTCTAATATTTGAGGTTTATATAATCCTCTTTTGCATTGCAAATACTAATTTTCAACAATATGTAAATATTATTGATATCCATTCTTGGGATGATTTAAGTAGCTTTGTTGCTGGAAAATAATAACAAAATAAGAACAATAACAAACAAGATACTATACTTTAACCTGCTCTCCATTATTGTATATGTATAGTGATTGGTACAATTGCTAGTAGTTCATACTGTAAACAAATTGGTAGACTTCAAAATGATTAAACAGGAGTTTGGAGATTTTTCTTCATTTTGATGACTTCATACTGGAGATCAAACAGAAAATTTGTTAAAAATGCATGAATATCGAGAAGAAACGATTTTTTCTTCGGTTTTGACAAAGTTGTTTAAAATTTGATGATGTTAGGTTGCTTTCTTTCCATTTTGATTGCTTCATATTGGATATCAATCAAAAAAGTTAATTCAAAATGCATGAATATTGAGAAATAGACGAGTTTTTCTTCAATTTTGACGAAGTTGTCAAGAAAAACTTAATAATATTGAGTTGGGTTGGATTTTTCTTCATTTTGATGACTTCATACTGGAGATTAAACAGAAAATTTGTTAAAAATGTATGAATATCGAGAAAAAACGATTTTTTCTTTGGTTTTGACAAAGTTGTTTAAAATTTGATGATGTTAGGTTGCTTTCTTTCCATTTTGATTGCTTCATATTGGATATCAATCAAAAAAGTTAATTCAAAATGCATGAATATTGAGAAAAAGACGACTTTTTCTTCAATTTTGATGAAGTTGTCAAGAAAAACTTAATAATATTGGGTTGGGTTGGATTTTTTTTCATTTTGATGACTTCATACTGGAGATTAAACAGAAAATTTGTTAAAAATGCATGAATATCGAGAAAAAACAATTTTTTCTTCTGCTTTGATAAAGTTGTTTAAAATTTGATGATGTTATGTTGCTTTTTTCCATTTTGATGGCTTCACATTGGATATCAATCAGAAAAGTTAAGTCAAAATGCATGAATATCGAGAAATAGACGACTTTTTCTTTGGTTTTGACAAAGTTGTCAAGAAAATCTTAATAATATCATGCTGCCAACAAGTTGCAAACTCCAAATTGATGAGCAGGATATTGGAGACATAATAGCTCATGTTGCTAACAAATTGGCAGTGTTTAAAGTAATGTACTGTGTTTGAAACAGTAATAGCTCATGCTGTTAACAAGTTGGTAGTCCTTAAAATAATATAGAGTGTATGGAACAGTAATAGCTCATGCTGCCAACTAGTTGGCAGACTTCAAACTAATGAGTAGGACATTGGAGACCTAATAGTCCATGCTGCTAACCAGTTGGAAAATGAGAACAAGTTATATTTTGGATTTCTTCAACATATTTTACATATTGTTATAAAAATGAATCTTTATTGTCAAAGTAGATGTCCAAGAATTCATGTAATATTACCAAGACTAACATTGTATTTCCAAATGATATTGAAATTTTTATATTAAACGTGAAATATTTCAAAATGAAGTACTTAACGTTATTATCATAATCCTCGAAATAATAAACATATCTGTCTATTAACAGATGTGCACCTGAAATGTGGAATTGAAAAAATTGCTAATGCAAATGTCAATAAAATAACTGACGCACATTCTATGGCAGTGCCATTAAATTGACTCAATTTTTATGTTTCATTGAATAACGAAGTAAAGAGCAGAATAAATTTCAAAAATGAAAAATTAATTGAAATTAGCAAAGTTTTAGATGTAATTTAGTGATCATAAGCTGTTGAAGCAAAACAGTTTTTCACTCAATTCAGTACATTTTTTTTCATTTTCAATAAATATGTGGAACAGCAATAGCTCACGCTACCAACAAGTTGGTAGACCTCAAAATGATGAACAGGACTTTGGAAATACAAAACCTCATACTGCCAACATGTTAATAGTCTTTAACATAAAGTACAGTGTTTGGAACAGTAATAGCTCATACTGCCAACAGGTTGGTAGACTTCAAACTGATGAGCAGGACTTTGGGGGCATAATAGCTTATGCTGACAATAAGTTGGTAGACTTTAGATTGATAAGCATAACTTTGGAGGCATAATAGTTCATACTACCAACAAGTTAGCAGACTTTAAACTGATAAGCAGGGCTTTGAAGGTAAAAAGTCATACTGCCAATATATTAGCATTCTTTACGATAATACACAATGTTTGGAACAGCTCATGCTGCAAATGATTTGGCAATCTTTAAGATGATGCTAACAAGTAGCAGCTAATGCTGCATGTACATTATCTTGAAGATAATGTACAATATTTGGAAAAATAATAAATCATGCTGCCAATAAGCTGACAGTTATTTTTTGCTTATCTGATACTTTATTCGAAATTTCAATCAAGAAATATTTTTTGTTAATACTGGCTGTACAAATTCGATATAGTGGTCTGTCTGGCGTTCGGTAAAATATTATTAAAAAATTACGCACACTCACGTGAGTGGTTCAAAAATTGATGCTCGCTCACGGTGGCTCACGCATGATCGATCGTGACCCGGCGGGACTCAAGCAATTTGCTCATTTCTAAATGTAACCCATTGTTTTGCGTTAATTTAATAAAATTAACGCAATTTCAATAAATATGTGGAACAGCAATAGCTCACGCTACCAACAAGTTGGTAGACCTCAAAATGATGAACAGGACTTTGGAAATACAAAACCTCATACTGCCAACATGTTGATAGTCTTTAACATAAAGTACAGTGTTTGGAACAGTAATAGCTCATACTGCCAATAGGTTGGTAGACTTCAAACTGATGAGCAGGACTTTGGGGGCATAATAGCTTATGCTGACAATAAGTTGGTAGACTTTAGATTGATAAGCATAACTTTGGAGGCATAATAGTTCATACTACCAACAAGTTAGCAGACTTTAAACTGATAAGCAGGACTTTGAAGGTAAAAAGTCATACTGCCAATATATTGGCATTCTTTACGATAATACACAATGTTTGGAACAGCTCATGCTGCAAATGATTTGGCAATCTTTAAGATAATGCTAACAAGTAGGTAGCAGCGAATGCTGCATGTACATTATCTTGAAGATAATGTACAATATTTGGAAAAATAATAAATCATGCTGCCAATAAGCTGACAGCTATTTTTTGCTTATCTGATACTTTATTTGAAATTTCAATCAAGAAATATTTTTTGTTAATACTGGCCTGTACAAATTCGATATAGTGGTCTGTCTGGCGTTCGGTAAAATATTATTAAAAAATTACGCACACTCACGTGAGTGGTTCAAAAATTGATGCTCGCTCACGGTGGTTCACGCATGATCGATCGTGACCCGGCGGGACTCAAGTAATTTGTTCATCTCTAAATGTAACCCATTGTTTTGCGTTAATTTAATAAAATTAACGCAATTTCAATAAATATGTGGAACAGCAATAGCTCACGCTACCAACAAGTTGGTAGACCTCAAAATGATGAACAGGACTTTGGAAATACAAAACCTCATACTGCCAACATGTTGATAGTTTTTAACATAAAGTACAGTGTTTGGAACAGTAATAGCTCATACTGCCAATAGGTTGGTAGACTTCAAACTGATGAGCAGGACTTTGGGGGCATAATAGCTTATGCTGACAATAAGTTGGTAGACTTTAGATTGATAAGCATAACTTTGGAGGCATAATAGTTCATACTACCAACAAGTTAGCAGACTTTAAACTGATAAGCAGGACTTTGAAGGTAAAAAGTCATACTGCCAATATATTGGCATTCTTTACGATAATACACAATGTTTGGAACAGCTCATGCTGCAAATGATTTGGCAATCTTTAAGATAATGCTAACAAGTAGGTAGCAGCTAATGCTGCATGTACATTATCTTGAAGATAATGTACAATATTTGGAAAAATAATAAATCATGCTGCCAATAAGCTGACAGCTATTTTTTGCTTATCTGATACTTTATTTGAAATTTCAATCAAGAAATATTTTTTGTTAATACTGGCCTGTACAAATTCGATATAGTGGTCTGTCTGGCGTTCGGTAAAATATTATTAAAAAATTACGCACACTCACGTGAGTGGTTCAAAAATTGATGCTCGCTCACGGTGGTTCACGCACGATCGATCGTGACCCGGCGGGACTCAAGTAATTTGTTCATCTCTAAATGTAACCCATTGTTTTGCATTAATTTAATAAAGCACTCAATTTCATTAAGACTTCATTAAGCTAAAGAAAAGCTCCTAAATATATTTCAAAACATCTCATTCATTAATTTAAATTCCTATTAGTAAAATTTAGTTGAAAAAAACAACTTAATCGAGTGAATTATGTTACATCTTTATTTTTCTTTTGTAAAACTTTGAAAACAACTCAACAAAAATAATTCTAAATCGTTTTGGCATCGCTCTCAATTCTCATATAAATTCCGCTTCACTTAAACTTGTCGTAAACATATTAAACAAAATCTATTTTCGAGTTCATTCTTAAAACGTTTCGTAACGCGAATTCTCTTAATCAATTAGCGTGATATTTTCGAAATATTTGTCTCGCACGGATCCCGAGTCCAAAATCAATTAGTAAACGAACAACGAGGATACGTGAAAATCGCGAATATAAATTGAGAGAGCGATTACTGAAGACGCGCAAAACGAAAAGACGAACACACAATTGAACGGCACTCACACTCACTCAGGAGCAAAAGGAATTGAATTTCTAATAGGAGAAATACGCCTTGCCGGCATTCCGGTGAGATTACAAACTCTCGCCTTAATGGAATTACCTCCATTACGGGTTCATCGACAATTTGCATTGCATTATATCTATTATTGACGTCAGAAGAAACTCAACCTCAAAACGATTCGACAAAAAAATTCTTTTAAAAGGAATCGAAAAGGAACCAATAAAGATTATTTCAAAAGAGATACGATTTTTTTTCTTAATCCGTTGACGACGACAAGACAAGACAAGATCCGGATTTGTAATCATTTTCACTCGGATCGAATTGACTCACGGATTGAATTAACTCGAACTGAAATAATTCCTCAAGAAACTAACCATCGCCCGGATCTAATCGTGTCGATTGGTGCGCGAGAGTTTAGTTTACGAGGCGATTTCACGGTCGGCGCCTTAATAAGCCTTTTTATTAAGTTATGCTAATGCGACACCTAAATCGTAATCGTGGTGGCGATGAAATCGAACTAACATGAAAATTTTGTGATGACAAATTTAAAAACAAAAAAATAAAAATGAAACGTATTTTGTTTTTTAATAAATTCATCGTATGTTATTTTAGGTAATTCGTTTATGTGTAATATGAATGTGGAACAAAATTTAAATTAAATTATTCCGGAATATAATAATACATGTGGGGTTTATTTATTTATTTATTCGGTAAAAATTTTCAAACCCAATTGAAATGTATTTATATTTTAAACGTCCCTGAAAATTGCATTCAAATTAATTTAATTTACTTCGTACCCGTTAAATAAGCAACAATGGTTTGTTTTCAATAAAAAAATTAAAAGTTATTAGTATTTCGAAATATCTGATTTTGTTTGCGAAAAATTTTTTGTAGCAAAAAGTTATTACAAAAATTTCTAACCTTTATGAAATTATTTCAACAAAAATAAACAATTTATATCCAATGAAATCAACACAATTCCACGAAGCCCTATTGATTGGGTTGGGTTCCTGATATAATCAAGAGTTGTTGCAGTATGTTGACACCATATGTTGACAGAATTGAACAAGACACTCCTAGAAGCTATCAAAATGATGAATTAGATAAAATACTTCCAGTAGAATACTAAATACTAACCCAACCCAACTCAAGAAATCCAATCAAATAATGGGTTGGCTTGAAATGGATTGGGTTAACATCTCCGAAGATTTATAACAGAACGGTTTAGTTGTGAATCAAGATGATCACCTTGATGCTGGACAAAGAAAACAAATGGACGACAGTTAACGAAATGGGGAAACATAAAGATCATAGAGAAACACGAAAGACAGATGCAGAGGTGAATGCTAGAGGAGACGATGGTGCGAGAGGAAGAAGAAGAAGAACGGGGTGGATATTAGCTACTTCATAATCGGGTGTATATGATTATAAGATCAATGCAAAAGGGTAATAACTTATATGTCCAAGCATGGAAGAGCAGCTTCAAAGATTGGCAATGAGATGTAAGCAGATCCTGCGAGGAAACCAACCAATTAAGGCTTGTTACTACCATCTTCAAGTTAAACTATCTAAGAGATTGTTACCATGGTTGCGGCTATTTTACGCGCTCTGATTGGCTACTGGTTGGGTTTATCCATAAGATAACTTTAACTAAAAGATGGTAGTAATGGGCCTAAGTGAATAAAGGAAGTAGAAGTCTTGGCAAAGGCAGATGGGAGAGCGATTTTAAGAAAAATGGTGTCAAAAACTGATATAATTCGGAAAAAAACTTCCAGAGCTTCAAAAAATTAAGCATAACTCTTCAATCAGGTGGCACAAGGCGTAGAATATTCTCAAAAGTTTGATGGAGTCACCAGATGTTGATAGAATAGAATTATACACCCCCAAAAGTTGTCAGAATTACGCAAAATATTTCTAATTGATAACAGAATTAAATAAACTCCTTTTTGAAGTTGGCAGAAACGTACAAATAGATCCAGAAGCTGTCTCCGAATTAATTTCAATACTTTCAGAGATAGCCAGAATTAACAAAAAATCCTTAACATCCATAACATGTCAGAATCAGGAATGTGCATCCAGAAACTGACGATTTACACTTCTGACTCTGACTATGCAACAAACACAGAACAATGCAACCCAATTCAGACTACCGCAACAGAATGAAAATCAGTGCAACTCAATGGGTTGGGTTCCGTTGCATTACATTGAGTTGGGTTGACTTGAAAGAATACTGCTGAATTCAATAAAATATTTCTAAATGTAGGCAGAAATATGCAAATAACGTTGAGACTATTGCATACTTCAGTAAAACACTTGCAGATCGACTTAGATGTGAATCAAGATGAGTACTCTGATGTTGGATAAAGAAAACAAATGGATGACAGTTAATGAAATGGTACCAAGTATCTTGAATCAAAGTATCTAAAAGTATCTAAAAGTATCTTGATCATAGAGAAAGACGAAAGACAGATGCAGAGATGAATGCTAGAGGAGACGATGGTGCGGGAGGAAGAAGAAGGGGAAGAATGGGGTGGATATTAGCTACACCATAATCGGGTATATATAATTATAAGATCAATGCAAAAAGGTAATAACTTGTATGTCCAAGCATGGAAGAGCAGCTTAAAAGACTGGAAATGAGATGTAAGCAGATCCTGCGAGGAAACTAACCAATTAAGTGAATAAAGGAGGTAAAAGTCTTGGAGAAGGCAGATGGGAGAGCGATTTTAAGAAAAATGGTGCCAAAAACTGATATAATTTGGCAAAAAACTTCCAGAGCTTCAAAAAATTTAAGCATAACTCTTCAATCAGCTGGCACAAGGCGTAGAATATTGTCAAAAGTTTGATAGAGTCTCCAGATATTGACACTTCTGACTCTAACTATACAACAAACACAAAACAATGCAACCCAATTCAGACTACCTCAACCGAATGAAAATCAGTGCAACTCAATGGGTTGGGTTCCGTTGCATTACGTTGGATTGGGTTGACTTGGAAGAATACTGCTGAATTCAATAAAATACTTCTAAATGTAGGCAGAAGTATGCAAATAATGTTGAGACTGTTGCATACTCCTGTAAAGCACTTGCAGAACGGCTTAGTTGTGAATTAAGATGATTACTCTGATGCTGGATAAAGAAAACGAATGGACGACAGTTAATGAAATGGTACCAAGTATCTTGAAGATCATAGAGAAAGATGAAAGACAGATGCAGAGGTGAATGCTCGAGGAGACGATGGTGCGGGAGGAAGAAGAAGAGGAAAAATGGGGTGGATATTAGCTACACCATAATCAGGTATATATGATTATAAGATCAATGCAAAAGGGTAATAACTTAAATGTCTAAGCATGGAAGAGCAGCTTGAAAGACTGGAAATGAGATGTAAGCAGATCCTGCGAGGAAACTAACCAATTAAGTGAATAAAGGAGGTAAAAGTCTTGGCGAAGGCAGATGGGAGACCAATTTTAAGAAAAATGGTGTCAGAAACTGATATAATTCGGAAAAGAAACTTCCAGAGCTTCAAAAAATTTAGCATAACTCTTCAATCAGCTGGCACAATGCATAGAATATTGTCAAAAGTTTGATGGAGTCACCAGATGTTGATAGAATAGAACTATACACCCCCAAAAGTTGTCAGAATTACGCAAAATATTTCTAATTGATAACAGAATTAAATAAAATCCTTTTTGAAGATGGCAGAAACGTACAAATAGATCCAGAAGCTGTCTCCGAATTAATTACAATACTTTCAGAGATAGCCAGAATTAAAAAAAATCCATAACATCCGTAACATGTCAGAATCAAGAATATGCTTCCAGAAAGTGACGATTTACACTTCTGATTCTGACTATACAACAAACACAAAAAACAATGCAACTCAATTCAGACTACCATAATCGAATGAAAATCAGTGCAACTCAATAGATTGGGTTTCGTTGCATTACGTTGGGTTGGGTTAACTTGGTAGAATACTGTTGAATTCAATAAAATACTTCTAAATGTAGGCAGAAGTATGCAAATAACGTTCAGAATATTGCATACTTCAGTAAAACACTTACAGAATGGCTTAGTTGTAAATTAAGATGATTACTCTGATGCTGGATAAAGAAAATAAATGAACGATAGTTAACGAAATGGTACCAAGTATCTTGAAGATCATAGAGAAAGACGAAAGACAGATGCAGAGGTGAATGCTAGAGGAGACGATGGTGCGGGAGGAAGAAGAAGAGGAAAAATGGGGTGAATATTAGCTACACCATAATCAGGTATATATGATTATAAAATCAATGCAAAAGGGTAATAACTTAAATGTCTAAGCATGGAAGAGCAGCTTGAAAGACTGGCAATGAGATGTAAGCAAATCCTGCGAGGAAGCCAACCAATTAAGTGAATAAAGGAGGTAAAAGTCTTGGCGAAGGCAGATGGGAGAGCGATTTTAAGAAAAATGGTGTCAAAAACTGATATAATTCGGTAAAAAACTTCCAGAGCTTCAAAAAATTTAAGCATAACTCTTCAATCAGTTGGCACAAGGCGTAGAATATTGTCAAAAGTTTGATAGAGTTACCAGATGTTGACAGAATAGAATTATACACCATCAGAATTTGTCAGAATTACGCAAAATATTTCTAATTGATAACAGAATTAAATAAAATCCTTTTTGAAGATGACAGAAACGGACAAATAGATTCAGAAGCTCTCTCCGAATTAATTACAATACTTTCAGAGAGAGCCAGAATTTAAAAAGATCCTTTACTTCCACAACCTCTTAGAATCAAGAAAGTGTTTCCAGAAACTGACGATTTACTCCTCTGACTTTGACTTTACAACAAACACAATACAATGCAACCCAATTCAGACTACCTCAACCGAATGAAAATCAGTGCAACTCAATGGGTTGGGTTCCGTTGCATTACGTTGGGTTGGGTTGACTTGAAAGAATACTGCTGAATTCAATAAAATACTTCTAAATGTAGGCAGAAGTATACAAATAACGTTGAGACTATTGCATACTCCAGTAAAGCATCTGCAGAACGACTTAGTTTTGAATTAAGATGATTACTCTGATGCTGGATAAAGAAAACAAATGGACGACAGTTCATAGAGATATCACATAGATACCATAGAGAAAGACGAAAGACAGATGCAGAGATGAATGCTAGAGGAGACGATGGTGCGGGAGGAAGAAGAAGAGGAAGAATGGGGTGGATATTAGCTACACCATAATCGGGTATATATGATTATAAGATCAATGCAAAAGGGTAATAACTTAAATGTCTAAGCATGGAAGAGCAACTTGAAAGACTGGCAATGAGATGTAAGGAGATCCTGCGAGGTAACCAACCGATTAAGTGAATAAAAGAGGTAGAAGTCTTGGCGAAGACAGATGGGAGAGCGATTTTAAGAAAAATGGTGTCAAAAACTGATATAATTCGGCAATAAACTTCCAGAGCTTCAAGAAATTAAGCATAACTCTTCAATCAGCTGGCACAAGGCGTAGAATATTGTCAAAAGTTTGATAGAGTCTCCAGATGTTGACACTTCTGACTCTGACTATACAACAAACACAAAACAATGCAACCCAACTCAAACTACTAAAACCGAATGAAAATCAGTGCAACTCAATGGATTGGGTTCCGTTGCATTACGTTGGGTTGAGTTGACTTGGAAGAATATTGCTGAATTCAATAAACTACTTCTAAATGTAGGCAGAAGTATACAAATAACGTTGAGACTATTCCATACCACAGTAAAGCACTTGCAGAACGGCTTAGTTTTGAATTAAGATGATTACTCTGATGCTGGATAAAGAAACCAAATGGACGACAGTTAACGAAATGGTACCAAGTAGCTTGAAGATCATAGAGAAAAACGAAAGCAGCATGGAAGAGCAGCTTGAAATACTGGCAATGAGATATAAGCAGATCCTGCGAGGAAACCAACCAATCAAGTGAATAAGGGAGGTAGAAGACTTGACAAAAATTATTCGGCAAAAAACTTCAATCAGCTGGCACAAGGCGTAGAATATTGTCAAAAGTTTGATGGAGTCACCAGATGTTGATAGAATAGAATTAGACACCCGCAGAAGTTGTCAGAATTACGCAAAATATTTCTAATTGATAACAGAATTAAATAAAATCCTTTTTGAAGATGACAGAAACTGACAAATAGATCCAGAAGCTGTCTCCGAATTAATTACAATACTCTGAGAGATAGCCAAAATTTAATAAAAATCCTGAACATCTATAACATCTTAGAATCAAGAAAGTACTTCCAGAAACTGACGATTTACTGTTCTGACTCTATCTATACAACAAATACAAAACAATGCAACCCAATTCAGACTATCGCAATCGAATCAGAAAAAAATCAGTGCAGCTCAATAGGTTGGGTTCCGTATTACGTTAGGTTGGGTTGATTCGGTACCAAAGATATCTTAATCTTAAATAAGAATAACCCAACTCAACGCAATTCCATGATACCCATAATGTTAAGGGATGGTTTAGAATAAAACAAATTTTAATTTTAAACAAGAATAACTTAACCTGACTCAATGCAATCTAACGAAACCCAATCGGTAGGGTTTGAGTTAAGAAATCTTAATTTAAAATAAGATGCATGTAGCAAATATTTCATGTGATGAGAAAATTAAATAAAATACTTTTCAAAGATGACAGAAATAAACAAATCATTCCAGAAGCTAAGAATATTAAGTACGATAATTTCAAAATTGATACGATGACGTAGAACGTTGTCAAAAATGATGGAGAGAACTGAAGTAGCCACTTTCAAAAGCTGTCAGAATTATTCAAAATATTTTTAGAGAATGACAGAATTAGATAAAACACTGATATAGAACAAAATTGATATAATTTTTAATCTTTTTCAATATAATTTTGGATTTAACATAATTTTTTTGTACTCTTTAGTTAATATTATGTAGTACGTATGTACAAAGTGTATGATGTGGGGTCATAAAATAAATTGGTTGTAATTGCATGCGGTCGTTACAAATCGAATCGTATTTTTACGATGGTGTAGTAATCACAAATTACTCGCAAGGATAATTGCTAGTTGCCATTTCAAACCGATCGACCTTCGACAAGGATATAAAACCACCGGTACAAGTATATTTATTAACAAAAATAGAAGCCGTAAAAAATTATCAATTTTAAATTAATCATAATTTATCAATCAAAGAATTAAAATTGATTAATTATTTAAAACGCATAAAGGAGATAAGTTCGTTTTGTTTTATTGCTGAGTTTATTTTTTCTTCTAAGAAATTCCTTGGAATTACGTAAATTACAGGCCATAACCAAGACTACCAACGTTCATCTCGTTACGAGGGGGCAATTAATTAACGTGCACTTCGAGCAGATTTCCTGCACTTTTTTCCGTTGGCAATGATTCCCGGAACGAACCGTCGACGATGACGCCATTTATTTTCCAAACCCTTTCATTATTACCGCTTAAAACGGAGTGTAGCAACAACAAAAGAAACATAAATACCACACTTTTCTTTATGTACTCCCTTTAATTTAATCCTTTATCGTTACTTTTTTATTGTGTTGGTTTAGTTTAAATGAAACGATATCAATCCGATGATCAATAGATAGATGATTGGGAATAAAACGGGGGGTTGGTTTGGGTTGTGAGGTCGATGATGTGAGGTAACCGATTCACAAACGAGGCGTAATAACGGTTTAACAATCGATCGAAGTGGCCGCGACCGCGTAACGCATAATTAATAAGCGCCGAACCAACCACCACTGTCAATAATCGAGGAAAATTCGCGGACCGTATCGTCATATCCACTCTACTAGAGTTCGATACACGGATAAAATTTACCAATTATGCACAACAAAATCTAATAATAATTACGGACGCGTATAAATTAATTGCCCCGGCCGATTGGGAACGCAACGAAACAAACATTAATTGCAGCCCCCAGTACTTTGTCAGATGTAATTAATACGACCCGTATACGTACCAACAATTTTGCCCCACGGTCACCGCGCGAAGCGCTACCACTCGATTAGTGGCCAATCGTGAATTGATCAACAGTAAAATATAAATATACACATTTCACTTTTGTGACAAGTAAAATCATTTTGAACCACCCTGTATATCTGAAAAATTGGAGAGCATAATAAATCTATAAACTTTTTCAGTGTTCACATAATTAACAAGACAATTTGTAGAGAATATAAGAATTTAGCAATATACTTTCAAAACCTGATGCAATTCAACAAATCATTAGCAGATGTTGATAGAATCAAGTAAATCAATTTCGAAAGCTGGCAGAAGGATGCAAACAACATTTAGAATACTGGAGAATTCAATAATATACTTCTAATCGTAGACAGAAGTATGCAAAAAACGTTCAGAATATTGCGTACTTCACTAAAACACTTGCAGAAAGTAGCATAATTGTGCCACCTCCTGTACATAATGCTTGTGCAAATAACATCCGGAATGTTACAGAATGGAGCAAATATTATTTCCAGAAGGTGATAAAATACGGAAGCAGCATTCAAAAAAATGCAGGATTTAGCCAAATTCTTCTAAAAAATGTCAGAAGTATGCAAACAATGTTCAGAACCCCAAATGTTGGCGGAATTAAAGGAAACGTTCAAAAAGGTAGAAATCAGTAAAATGGACACTGGCAGACGTGAAGTACTTCTATTCAGATAGATGCTGGGGTTGGTTAGGGAGACTCCGGGTGTAAAGTTGAAAGTGATAAGTGTATGAAACCCTTATCAAAAACAGATTGGAAGAAGAAATAGCAGTAGGGGGTGGGATGTCGAAGAATCAGTATGGTTTCACGAAAGGGAAGTCGATCGTGAATGCCATAGAGGCAGTAATTGAAGAGGCCAAGAAAACGCCTACTAATTACGCTCGATGTTAGAAATGCTTTCGGCTCGGCCCCATGGGAGCATATAATTGAAGCGTTACGTAGAAAGAAAATTTCCAAATACCTGCAGAACATCATAAAATTATATCTAAGCAGAAGAACGATCGAATATGATGGTGATACGTACATGATAAATAGAGGACTCCCACAAGTTTCTGTACTGGGCCCTATATTGTGGAATATTTTCTTTGACCAGATCCTGGAATTGGAGGCAGATAACAGAAGAGTAAAACTCATCGCGTATGCCGACCACCTCGCAGTTGTAGTAACCGGATGGGAGATCGAGGATATTGAACGAACTGCTCAATTAGTACTTGATAAAATTGTGGAGAAGATGAAAGAACTGGATTTAGAAGTGGCTCCGGAGAAAACAGAAGCCGTACTGATAAGGAGCAGGAAATGCGGCAGAGAGGCTCTAGTCAGAGTTAAAGATCAAGTTGTGCAATCCAAAGATTCCCTTAAATACCTTGGCGTGATTATTGGAAGAGACTTAAAGTGGAGAGCGCATATAGAATATATTGAAGGGAAAACGAATGGAACGGTGAATGCTCTGAATCGAATCATGGGAGCGACATATGGACCAAGGGCATAGAAGAGGATGATGATCTTTTATGCATCGAAGGCATGGAACGAAGCTTTTAAAATTAAAAAATACGTAGAGAGACTCACAAAAATCCAAAGAAGAATACTTATTAGAATCACTAGTGCGTACAGAACCACATCGACAGAAGCACTACAGGTGATGGGTGGTATATATCCAGTAGACTTGATGTACCAAAGGAGAAAGGCGGCAACGGAAGATAACATTAAGAAGAGCGAGATAACACAGCAACTTAATCGCGAATGGGAATGTAGATGGTCTGTAGACACCGGAAAAGCCCGATGGACAAAGAGATTATTGCCACAGATCACACCATGGGTTACAAGACGCTGGAGAGAGATGAATTATAGTTTGAGCCAGTCGCCACGGGTGCATCAAAGCATATCTATATCTACATAAAAGAAAGGATGACGAAAAATGCGCTTATTGTGAAAGGAGGGATGATGTTGAACACATTCTTTGAGTGCGAAAGGTGGAGAGACATAAGAAGCACAACAAATGAGAAACTGGGAAACCATGTCACCGGATAATTGCATATCAATTATGCTACAGAGTGAGAGCGAATGGAAACTGGTGGAGGAGATGGTTAACGAAATTGTGAGGACCAAGGAAAAGGAAGAACACACTGACCGGTGACTGAGCCAGGGAAAACCGACGATGGCCCGAGAGGGTGATTCCGGTGAAGACGAGGAAAGGGGTTTTTAGTAGGTCGGAGATCCAAAGATGGACTCCAACCCCACACTATTTGGCCGCTCAAGAACTTCAGGCCGGATGTCTGTCTAGCAGATTTTCCCCAACCTCGTAAAAAAAAATAGTGTAAAGTTGAAACAGGCAGGTTGAGGCAAGCAAGGGATGTTGTGGGCTGCAAAATGGCAACAATACTATAAAATGGTGGGCTACTCAATGGAGGAGGTGAATATGAAGAGAAAAGAAAGAATCGATATGCGGGAGTTGCTGGAGAGCAATAAAAGCGATGTGGAAATCTGAGAGAGAAGGGAAGTAATAAGGAAAAAAGCAGATGTTATCAAAAACATTGTGAAATTGTGGCAAAGGTCTCAAACTACCTAGTAACAGGGAGGGATGAGGAAATGAGGAAAAAGCCAACAGATATGGGCTGAAATCTTTAGCTAGTCTTTGCATATCTCCTAGTGGACATCTTTCATAGATTATAGAGACAATTTATGTGAGCTATATGTAACATCCAGAATGTTATAGAATTGAGTAAATTACTTCGAGAAGGTGGTAGAATACGGAAGCAGCATTCAAAATAATACAGGATTTAGTCAAATTCCTCTAAAAACTATCAGAAGTATGCAAGGAATGTTCAAAACCCCAGATGTTGACGGAATTGAAGTGGACTCTCCCAAAAACTTGATCATAAAATTGGATAAAGCACCTCCAGCAGATAATAAATTAAGGCAAAATTAATATTGCGATTTACCCAACCCAACCCAACTCGACGCAATCCAGCAAAATCTAATGGGTTGGGTTGAGTTAGTATCTAAAATAACTTAATTATAATCATAATTTAATGCTGAGTAACAACTAAAACAATATTTCATCCTAGCAACTGATAAGTTGGGAATGATCCCGATAAATTATATCTTGAGCTCCCGAATCCTGACTTACCATTCTGCAAATGCGATCGAGTCTTTTAAAAACATCGTTATATCATAATCGTTATATCATAATCGTTATATCATAATGCGATATCTTGAAGGAGTGATGTAGGCGAAGGAAGAAAGGCAAGAGCTTTACCTGACCCAACCCAACCTAACACAATCTAACAAAATCCAACAAGTTGGGTTAGGATAGAAATATTTTACCAACTCCTCATAATCCAATCGGTTTGTAAAATATTTCTAGAAGCTGGTTGAATTATGCAAACAACGTTCAGAAAAGGCAGAATTTGGCAAAATAGTTCTAAACGCTGGCAGACGTGAAGTACTTTTTTTAAAATGGATGTTGGGGTTGGTTAGTTAAGTTGAGACAAGTAGATTGAGGCAAGTAAGGGATGTTATGGGCTGCAAAAATGTCAAGAATACTATGGAAGGGTGGGCTATTCAATGAAAGAAGTGAATATGAAAAGAAAAAAAGAATAGATATGTGGGAATTGGTGGAGAGCAGTGACAGCGATTTGGGAGTCTAAGAAAGAAGGGAAGCAATAAGGGAAAAAAGCAGATGATATCATTGTGAAATTGTGGCAGAGGGGCTCCCAAACTTCCCAATAACAGAGAGGGATGAGGAAATAGCCAACAGATATTGGATGGATTCTCTATATTGTCTTTGAATATCTCCTAGTAGACCTCATTCATAGATTGGAGGAAGGAAAAGAAAAGAAGGGTGGATTGGAAGGAGATGGACGGAGTAAGTTAGACACAGAGCTTATTATAGAGACAATTGATGTGAGCTATATGTATTGTGGTATACTTGTGCCATCTTCTCCACATTATGCTTGTGCAAATAACATCCAAACTGTTACAGAATTAAGTAAATATTACTTCCAGAAGGTGGCAGAATACGGAAGCAGCATTCGAAAAAAAAATGCAGGATTTAGTCAAATTCTTCTAAAAACTATCAGAAGTATGCAAACAATGTTCAGAATCCCAGATGTCGACGGAATTGAAGTAGACTCTCTCAAAAGCTGTCATAATTATGTATATTACTTCAAATGGATCATAAAATTGGATAAAAAATCTCCAGCAGATAATAAATTGAGGCAAAATTAATATTGCGATTATTAAACCAACCAACTCGACGCATTCCAACGAAACGTAATGGGTTGGGTTGAGTTAGTATCTAAAATAACTTAATTATAATTATAATTTAATGCTGAGTAACTAAAACAATATGTAAACATTTCATCTTAGTGACTGATAAATGAAGGATGATCCCGATAGCTTATATCGAGCTCCTTAATCCTGGCTTATCATTCTGCAGTTGCGAGTGTTTTGGAGAGGAGATGACAAGGAAAAAGATGGGCATCACACTTCATAAGAGGAAGTTTGGGTTAGGTTCGACCTTTTTATGAAAAATGAAAAAATATCGTGATATCATAATACTTTAAAGGTGTGATGAAGCCAATCTAACAAAATCCAATAAGTTAGGTTGGGATAGAAATATTTTACCAACTTCATATTATCCAATTGGTGGGTAAAATACTTCTAGCTGATTGAGTTTTGCAAACAACGTCCAAAAAGGCAGAATTCGGTAAAATAGTTCTGGAAGCTTGAAGATGTGAAGTACTTCTATTCAGATAGATGTTGGGGTTGGTTAGGGAGACTCCGGGTGGAAAGCTGAGAAAATATCAAGAATACTACAGAAGGTCGGGAGAATTTCTATTCAATGGGAGAAGTGAATATGACAAGAAAGGAAGAATTGACATGTGGGAGCTACTAGAAATACAGGATCTAGTCAAATTCTTCTAAAAACTATCAGAAGTATTCAATGCTCAGAACTCCAGATGATCCCGATTGATAAATGGATAAATGGAGGATGATCCCGACAGCTCATATTGAGCTTCTCAGTCCTGGTTTACCATTTTGCAAATGCGATCGAGTATTTTGAAACCATTGTTATATCATAACGCGATATCTTGAAGGAGTGATGAAGGCGAAGGAAGAAAAGGAAAAGCTTCACCTGATCCAATCCAACCCAATCTAACAAAATCCAACAAGTTGTTTTAAAATAGAAATATTTTACCAACCCCACATAATCCAATCGATTAGTAAAATATTTCTAGAAGCTGATTGATTTATGCAAACAACGTTCAGAAAAGGCAGAGTTCATTAACTAGGCATATCTTATAGCTTTCTATAGCTCTTATAGCTTTTGCAAATAACATCCAGAATATTACAGAATTGAATAAATTACTTCAAGAAGGTGGTAGAATACGGAAGCAGTATTCAAAAAATTGCAGAATTTAGTCAAATTTTTCTAAAAATTATCAGAAGTACGCAAACAATGTTCAGAACCCCAGATGTTGAATACCGAAGCAGCATTAAAAAAAATGCAGGATTTAGTCAAATTTTTCTAAAAACTATCAGAAGTATCCCAGCAATGTTCAGAACCCCAGATGTTGACAGAATTAAAGTAGACTCTCCCAAAAGCTGTCAGAATTATGAATAATATTTCTAATTGATCATAAAATTGGATAAAAAACCTTCAGCCGATAATAAATTGAGGCAAAATAAATATTGCGATTATCAACCCAACCCAACCCGACGCAATCCAACTGAACTTAATGGGTTAGGTTGAGTTAGTATCTAAAATAACTTAATTATAATCATAATTTAATGCTGAGTAAAAGCTAAAACAATATATGAACATTTTATCCTAGTGACTGATAAATGGAGGATGATCCCAATAGCTTATATCGAGCTCCTCAATCCTTACAGACATTGTTATATCATAACGCGATATCTTGAAGGAGTGATGAAACCGAAGGAAGAAAAGAGAAGAGCTTTACCTGACCCAACCCTACCAAAGGCAATATAACGAAATCCAATAAGTTGTGTTGGGATAGAAATATTTTACCAACTCCACATAATCCAATCAGTTGGTAAAATATTTCTAGAAGTTAGGCTAATGTAAACAATGTTCAGAAAAGGCAGAAATCAGTAAAATAGTTCTGGACGCTGGCAGACGTGAAGTACTTCTATTCAGATAGATGTTGGGGTGGAAAATCGAAACAGGTAGATTGAGACAAGTAAGGGATGTTATAGGCTGTAAAATTTTCAACAGTACTATAGAAGGGTGTGTTATTCAATGGAATAAGTGTATATGAAAAGAAAAGGAAGAATTGACATGTGGGAGTTGCTAGAATTATATACAAACAATGTTCAGAACCCCAAATGTTGACGGAATTGAAGTGGACTCTCCCAAAAGTTGTCAGAATTATGCATAATATTTCTAATTGATCATAAAATTAGATAAAACAGCTCCAGCAGATAATAAATTGTAATAAACAACTCAATAAACAACTCAACTCGACGCAATCCAACCCAATTTAATGAGTTGGGTTGAGTTAGTATTTAAAATAACTTAATTATAATCATAATTTAATGCTGAGTAACAACTAAAATAATATGTAAATCTCCTCAATTCTAGCTTGTCATTCTGTAAATGCGAATGTTTTAGAGAGAGGGTGTCAAGGAAAAAGATGGGCATCACTCATTCGGCCACTCAAGATCTATAGTCTATAGTCTGTTAACGGATTTTCCTCTACTTCGTAAGAAGAAGTTTGGGTTAGGTCCGACCTGCTTATGAAAAATGAAAAAATATATACCATAATGCGATGTGTTGAAGTTGTGATGAAGCCGAAGGAAGAAAAGAGAAGAGCTTTACCTGACCCAACCCAACTTAACGCAATCTAAAAAATTCCAATAAGTTAGGTTGGAATAGAAATATTTTACCAACACCACATAATCCAATCGGTGGGTAAAATACTTCTAAAAGCTGATTGAATTATGAAAACAACATTCAAAAAAAGCAGACTTCAGTAAAATAGTTCTGAACGCTGGCAGACATGAAGTACTTCTATTCAGATGTTGAGGTTGGTTAGGGAGACTCCGGGTGGAAAGTTGAGACAGGCAGATTGAGGTAAGTAAGGGATGTTATAGGCTGCAAAAATGTCAAGAATGCTATAGAAGGGTTGGGTTAGGGAAGCAAGAAGGAAAAAAAGCAGATGTTATTAGAAACATTGTGAATTTGTGACAGAACTACTTAATGACATAGGGGTGTGAAGAAAAAGCTAACAGACATTGAATGGAATCTCTAGATACTTTTTGCATAACTCCTAGTGGATTTTTTTCATAGATTGGAGGAAAGAGTTTTGGAGAAAAAAGCGGATTAAAAGGAGATGGACGGAGTAAGTTAGAGCTGATTATAGAGACTGTTGATAACAATACATATCTATTGTGGTGTTATTATGGTATTATTTTTATAACCTTCTGGAAAATGCAGCAAAAAAACTTGCTATTGTTAAGAGAATCGAATAAATTAGTTATAGAATCTGGCAGAAGTATACAAACAGTATTCAAAATATTGCAGAATTCAGCAAAATGCTACCAGAAAGTAACAAAATGTACCAAAAATTTCATATTATTCATATAATCAAATAAACTAATACGTTCTGTTGATAAAGGAAACGACAATCAGAATATTGCAGAATTCAGTAAAATACTTCTAGAAGCAGCCAGGAGTATGCAAACAACATTCAATATATGACAGAACTCTCTAAAACATTTCTAAAGTTAGTAATGTAACCCAAACAGTTCGAAATGATTACATACTTGCACAGATTCCAATTAGCGTGATGTTAAAAGAAGATGGCAAAGTTAAGAAAATGTCATCTATTTTCAATGATAAGCATTAGACGTGTATCTTATATCATCGAGTTTTTAAGTTGTTAAAAATGAATTGCTAATGATTAAAAGAAATTCTTTTGAAATGGATATCAATATTAATAAGTTGTCTCTAATTGGACGTTAGGGGTTGATGTTGGAGGCGTCGGGAGGAAAGTGTAGAGGTTGTGGATGAAGAGGGGTTGGAAACCCGGTGCGGTTTGGGGGCCGAGGGCCATCGTGCGGTCTGCCCGGAATGGACCTTGTTTAATGGGCAGCCTGAACTCGGCGGCTTCTGGCACCCGCGGTTTCCCTCCCGAGCCCCAAATCCCCCTGACCGCCGGCCAACAGACCCTTAAGTAATTTAATTAAAACCAACTCGGCGGTCGTCGTCGTCGGTCGTCCAGAGACGTTTGGTGTCTTCGCCAAAGTGAAAAGTCATTAATAAACGCTTATTAGCAAACATTTAACACTTTCAAATTTTTACGTTAATTAATCGTATTTCAAGATCATCATCATCATCGGACGATAAATCCGGGGAATTTCGCGTTCGCGGACGTGGCGTGTGCAAAAGCGAGCCGAAATGAACGACTTTCGGCCCTCGACCCGCGCGCACCAGTTCAGACCGAGCAAGCGACCCGTGGGCCGTCGCCGCCGCCGCCGTTTCGCGCTGTATCGGGCACACGATGATTTACTGCCCTTTGTTTGGACGACCCTATAAATTTCGACCCCGTTTTACCGCTCTCTCCCCCGATGCGTTTCACCACAAATTCTTGCGAAAAAACCTATTAATAACTTTTTATTATTAATTTATTTTTTTTCAAAGTCGTTTAGAAACAAAAATTAATAGATTTAGGTTGAGTGCGTATCCATAATCAAATTGATACGTGGAATTAACCACCGTTTGAGTGTGACATCACCTCGAGAATGTGATAGTGTCGATATTAATTGAATGGATCTGGCGGTTATTTGCCAACAATTGACCTTACCGCATTCAATAGACAATTAAATCGGGTATATATCCAATCGTGGTTCGCATATGCGGGCTTTAGAATGTATTACACCGAGACAGCGACGTGATATGTCACGATAATTAAACAAATTAGATTCTAACTAGGCAGCTAAAAGCTAACGTATATGAGGTTAACCTCAAATTTTTTTAGCCCTCATTTCGATGTATACTATTTTGATTATAACTAGGTTAAAAATATTCCATTCGAAATCTTAATCCTTTACTAACAGCAGGTAAATAACACAAAAATATTTATTTATTTATTTATTGCTGCCAGTGGACACAAAACGGGACAAACCCAAAAGATTGTGTCACTACATTGACAAAAACTACTATATTACAAATACATTGTGCGGTTAATTACGAATAAATTAACCAAAAACAATAATTATTATATAAAGCAGAACTGTGGTACTCTTATACTCGCGAGATCTGACTTTCATGTGAACTCAGTTGAGTTGGATAGATTCGCTAAGGATATGTTGTTTGAGTGCTGTGCGATCCGGTTTAAACACTCAAATCAGAGTTATGTTTGCGCTTGTGTTTATAGGCCTCCCTCAAGTTGCTTTGACGTTTTTATAGATATTTTAGCTTCAATGCTGGAGTTTTTGTATTGTAATAATGATTTTGTCGTGCTTTGCGGGGATTTGAATGTTGATATAAACAATGATACTATGGAATCTAAAATCCTCGGCGATTTGTTTCATTCTTATGAACTGCGCGGAGATACGACGAAATATACTAGAATTTGTTGTAACTTAAATGAAGCAGTAAGTAGGTCAACACTTGACTATATTGTAACAAATTTATCGCCGTCTTTATGTTCTTTTGATGTTTTTGACGGAAATATAGCAGACCATTTTGTCTGCTCCTTGGTCTATACTGCTCAAAGTTTGCAAATTGAGGATTCCAACCGAACGGTTTCCATTTCTAAGCGGAGATTTTCCTATAATAAATCATAAACTAATTTTGTTCGATTGGGATTCTCTCCTTGCTGTGAATTTGAATGATGTAAATTCCTTGTACGCCAGTTTTTTTGAGACATTTCAGTATTATTATAACTTATATTGTCCGACTGTTAGAAGGGATACTCCCGTAAAAAGTGGTTCACATAAAAGATGGGTAACATCTGCGATCGTACAAGCCGGGCAGGAACTAAAAAATTTCCATTGGTTACTAACAAATGGTTTTTCGGAACTTCGAGCGGAATATAACAATAAAAAAGAACATATAGAGATTTAATTAACCAGGCAAAGAGAGATTTTTTAGTAAATAAAATTAATAATTCTTCAAACAAATGTAGAATGCTGTGGTGTTGCATCAACGAGCAGTTGGGGCGTCATCCGCAGAGTAGTCCTGTGGTGTTGTCTATTGATGACAGGTTGATAGATGATGTGTCAGAGTGTTGCAATCATTTTGGTGAGTATTTTTCATCTGTAGTTCAGGACAGATTGGTTGCTACTTACGGGTCATCTTTGTCACTATCTTCTACGCTGGGTGACTGTGTGGGCTCTTCTTTGTATTTTGCTCCCGTTACGGATACAAAGGTCTTCGATGCTATTAAAGGCTTGAAAAATGTTAAAGCTGTTGGATGGGATGATGTTACTGTTGAATGCGTCAAATTTGTGAGTGATAGCTTATGCGTGCCTTTGGCCAAGATTTTGAATCGGTCAATTGAGTTAGGGGTTTTTCCTGACTTACTGAAGGTGGGAAGGGTAACGCCTGTTTTCAAAAAGGGTGATGCGCATAGTATTGAGAACTACAGGCCTATTTCTATTTGTAGCGTGTTTTCAAAAATATTCGAAAGCGTTGTTAAGCGGAGATTGTTGAGTTTTTTTGATGCATTTCGAGTAATGTGTCGATCGCAGCACGGATTTCGAAGGGGCTTATCAACTGAGACCGCTACTGTCGATTTCTTTTCATATGTCTATGAACACCTTGACAAAGGTAATTATGTGGTTGGTCTTTTTTTTGACCTTTCCTGAGCTTTCGATTCGTTGCCTCCACACTTCATCAAGGAAAAGTTATACAATGTGGGTATTCGTGGAAGTCTGCTTAAATGGTTAACTTCTTTCGTTACAAGTCGTAGTTTGAGAGTGGTTCTGTCGTGTCGGAGGACTCACCTGTAAATCTTGGCGTACCTCAGGGTTCCATACTGTTCTTAATTTTTGTAAATGATTTACCAAGTTTTTTCGAGAATGTTCATGTGGTGATGTATGCGGATGACATAGGTTGGTTGGTAGCACTGTAGAGCGTTTTGTGGATTGGTGCACCCGAAACAGAATAATCTTGAATGTACAGAAAACTGTCTGCGTAAATTTTCATGTTCGGCGACCGCTTTCCATAGAACATCTTGCTGGGATTCCTTTACAGAAGGAAGCCAACTTTTTGGGCTTGAGCATTGATACCGAAATGAGTTTTGGACCACATATAAATAACGTATGTAAAAGATTAAATTCGTCGTATTTTGCGTTGCTCAAGCTCAAATATTCGTTGGACAGGACGTCACTCCTGGACGCATATTACGCGCTTTGCTACTCACATATTTCATACAATATTCTTTTGTGGGGCAGAAGTTCTCAGTGGCGGTGTGTATTTGTGATTCAGAAACGAATAATCAGATTAATTTTTCAATTACAATGTGGTGAATCCTGCAAGGAAGTTTTTAAAAATAATAGTATTCTTACCTTCCCTTGTATCTATATTCTCAAAGCTGTGGTGTTTGTTAACGGAAATCGTGAAAGATTTTTGGGCTCTGTTAGCCAGTATGAGACGAGACGTGTTGATTTGCCGTTGTTGCGACACAAAACAGCATTTTTTGAGAAAAGTCCGCAATACGATTTTGTAAAACTATATAATAAGTTACCTGTCTCAATAAAAAGCATCACCGCTCCTCGTGAATTCAAAAATAAAGTTAAGGCGTACTTGATCGAGAATGTTTTTTATAGTTTACGGGAGTATCTCTGTGGGGTCACGGACTTACCATAGGCATAAAGATGTATTTAGCTTTTTTCTTTTTTTTTTTCTTTGTGTATTTTGTTATGTGTAATAATGTATTGTATGACTTATCTCCATCTACAGTTATGTGGCACTGAGACTAATAAATTATTATTATTATTATTATTAATGCTTTCTGTAACTCAACGGCAGTTATCAAGCTCTTAAATCTCCTATATGTATTACTAAACACATCTATACCGTTGCCAGTAGTATGGAACCGATCACAAGTAATCGCCATCCGAATCATAGGAGAATTTTGAGATAAATTTGTTCTCGGAATGGGAGTATAAAAAATTGACTCATGCCTTAAAGATCGGGAAGGTATACGTATATTCACACATCCCAATAATACCGTATCTATTGTCGACAATCTTATGAAATGTAAGAGCATCGTTACAAAAGCGGCGCTGGTGAAGTGGAAGAAGTTGGAAAGAGCTGCACGCAGAATTGTAATCTTTACAGCTTAAATTAAATTTATAAGTTATGTGCTTTAGAAACTTCTTTTGAATTCTTTCAATTCTATTTATATAAGTGTGATACTGCGGGTTCCAAATGGTAGTGCAAAAATTTAGAACACTGAATACGTAAGCAAAATATAAAACTTTTACTGCTTCTACGCTTTTGAAACATTCTGTGGATCTTATGACAAAGCCCAAGATTCGCTTTTCCAACCACTCCATCAACGTGACCAGAAAATGTAAGCTTGTTGTCAAACGTAACACCAAGATCTTTAATTTGAGATGCTCCAGGTAAGACATAGTTTTCCAATTTGTACTCATATCTGATGGCATTCGAACTTCTTGAAAAAGATATAACATTACATTTAATAGGATTGTCATAAAATTATCATTGAAATAGACTTGCAGTGCGTCAATGTCACGCTGCATCCTCGAGCAGTCGAGTGGAGAGGAAATACGTGGAAACAATTTCAAATCATCAGCATACATTAAGCACTGGGAGTGTTTTATGACTGTGAAAATGTCATTGATGTAAATATTGAAAAGGAGAGGGCTAAGATGGCTACCTTGAGGTACACCTGACGGGACGGACGTTACATCAGAATAGTATCCATTAATAGATACTACCTGAGTTCTTCCACGTATATAAGAAGCAATCAATCGCAACAAATAGTTATCAATTCCCATAATTCGAAGCTTTGACAACAGAAGATTGTGATCAACGCGATCGAAAGCCTTACTGAAGTCAGTATAAACGGCATCCACTTGAGTTACTTGATCAAGAGAAGTAAAAATATAATTACTGTACTCAAGCAAGTTACCCTCGACCGAGCGACCCGCAAAAAAGCCGTGCTGTCTAGTATCAATTTTATTTTTAGTGAAAAAAATAGCCGTTTATAAATTAGCTTTTCAAAGATTTTGCTTAACACAGATAATAAAGATATTGGTGTATAATTGGATACATCACTTCTATTACCAGATTTAAAGATAGGAACTATATGTGCCTGCTTCCAAAAACGTGGAAAAACTCCAGATTCAATGGATTTGTTCAGTATAATAGTTACAGGTAGCGACAAAGACGCGTAACATTCTTTAATAAAAATTGCTGGTATACCATCCGGACCCGAACCCTTTGAAGCATCAATTCCTGCCAGTACCTCCTCAACCCCAACCTGATCGAAGCAAGTTGCAACTGTACTATAAAATATATAAGCCCGCGGTAACTGAGTTTAATCGTACATTAGAGGTGTTTGGGCTGTTACCTCTAATTAATGAACCAACTCGAATTTCAGCTAACTCTGCAACTTTATTGGATTTGGTCTTGATCTCTAACGAAGATCTATTACTTAATAGTGGCGTGCTGAATTATGATTTTTCAGACCACTCGTTGGTTTTTGCTAAATTGAATATACAAGAGGAGGGGGCGGTTTTCTATGACCATCTACAATCTTTGGCGCATACTTTACGAATTACATTCCATTGATGAGAAAATTCAATTTTTTAATGATAATATATTAACGCTTTTAGACCTACATGCACCGTTCAAATCTAGAAAAATTACAAAACCTAGTGCGTCTTGGTTATCCTATGAGCTTAGAGAAGCCATGGGAAGCCGAGATAAATTCTTTCAAACCTTTAAACGCTCGCGAAGTCCATTTTTATTACCCTACATCACTCACATTATTAATTTTTGTATTAAGAACGGTGTTTTCCCTTCCCCCTGGAAATTGGCTGTTGTGCATCCGATACCGAAAATTGCGAGTCCAGTACTCACATCAGACTTGCGCCCAATAAGTATCTTAACTGCAATGTCAAAGGTTTTAGAAAAAGTTGTTAATGTACAACTGCTACAGCATGTCGAAGTAAACCAGATCCTACCTAATGTTCAATCAGGTTTTAGGCGTGATCATAGCTGTATAACTTGTTGATGATATAATAAGCGCGACAGATCGCGGCTATATGACCATTCTCGTCCTGTTGGACTACACAAAGGCCTTCGATACGGTGAATCATGAGCTTCTGCTAGTAATTCTCAAATACTACGGTTTGTACATTTCTGCAATTTCTTTCTATGAAAGCTACATGATTAATCGACAACAATTCGTGCAGTTGCCTAACCATCGATCAACAGTACGGCAGCTCAAGTCGGGTGTAGCACAAGGTTCAGTGCTCTCTCCAACTTTGTTTTCAATCTATACAGCACCATTATTAACGTATTTAAGCATAGCAAAGTACATTTTTATGCATATGATACGCAAGTATACATATTTTACAAGCCGGAAGACCAACAACACTATCTAAACTTATTGAATAAAGAGCTAAGAGAACTGGTATTAGCTGCTACCCAACGTGGCTTGGTATTCAATGCCAACAAATCAAAAGTTATGGTATTTGGTCGTGGAATGGACGTGCAGCGGTATAGCGGAGATATTCAGGTTGTGCTCAATGATACTACACTTCCTATCGTATCGGAAGCGCGCAATTTGGGTGTGGTACTGGATACGAATCTACGATTTCATGCTACAAGGAGTTTATACTAAGTTAAAATCTCTTTATCCTTCTCGCCACCTTATTGGTGTTAAAACTAAAAGCTTACTCTGCAACACGGTAATTTTATTAAAATTTAACTTTGGAGATGTGGTGTATGGACCGAGTTTACTTAATGTTGATGAACAACGAATTCAGAGAGCACAAAACGTTTGCGATTCATTTTTGGCATTGGAAGGTTTGAAAGAATTTCACATAAATTAGGGGAATTAAAATGGCTTAATATGTTTTATAGGAGACATCTTCACTGTTGTGTATTTTACTACAATATAATTCGGAGGGAAAAGCCCGAATACTTGTACCGAAAAATTCAGTACCGCGTCGATATTCACAATTTGAATTTGAGATTTAGGGGAACTCTATCATCGCCCGCTTACCATACTGAAGTATTTAAAAGAAGTTATCATTATCAAATTGTAAAAGTGTATAATAATCTACCCCCGAAGCAATCCAGCTGGCAAGCATTTCCACTTTCAGAAAGCATATATTCGGTGTCTTATTTGATCAACAAATGGCTGAGTTAAGTTCTTAATTTACAATGTCCGCATCTGAATCTTCTGCTCTTTTTTTGTTTCTTTCTCATTGTTTCATAATCTTACGAGTTTTTAGTTTTAAGTTACAGGTTAAGTTGAGCAGTGCTTAGGCACTGAACTTCGCCTATTTATAGTTATGTTGCATTATTGGGTATAAATAAAGACATTATTATTATTATTATATAAATTGCCAACATGACTTTAGATGGGAGAATTTTAAAACAAATTAAAAATAATAACTTAGCTTAATTCTTGTAGGATAAGACGTTCTTGATTACGGAATCTTCGGGATCAGTAATTAAATTCGGTATACTGGATTATTGGAATTAGGAATCAGTTATTTTTCTTTTTTTATATTCAAGTTTATTGAGTTTAATTTCGATTAATCTTCTTAAATATCTTAATTTTTTAAGGCTATATCAATATGGTTGTTGAGAGGTAAACTCGTTTTCTTCTTCGACGACAAAATTAGCGTTCTTCACGTTCAAAATGACACTAATCTCCATCGGATTGGTTTGTTTCTTGCTAAAACCCTTAAATAACGTTCTCTAATTGGTTAATTTTTTTAATCTGAAATCCGTTATTAAATTTTCTTCGGCATTGCTTACATCGAAATGTTAAATCAAAATTAATTAAAAATGTATTAAAATTTTTTTAATATCTAAATTTATGCATAAAATATCGTGATTTTAATGCTTATTCACTTTGTTTCGCCGATTTCGGATCATTTTCTTTTAGATTTCAACGTCCAGCTTCACAATTTTATTCAAATATAGATTTCAATGATTTTCGTTTAATTTTTGATCAAATCTCGCGAATGATGGATGTTTTTCATTCTTGATATCCTAAAATTATCATTGTTAATAGTTTCCTCCAGATCAATAAGAAATATAATAAGAAATTAATGAGAAATGAAATTGAATGAAATTTGAGGATTTTATATGGATTAAATACAATAAAAAGACGTAAATGGATAACGTAATGGATGAATTCTATCAGATTATTAACATCTTATTAAATCGGAGGAACTGAACTCAACCCAACTTAGCTTCAGAATTCATATTAGACCTAGAACTAGAAATATTGGAGTTTAGCCGTCTTAAGAGACGTACGCCTAAACCTTAATGTTTCTAGTTCTAGATTTAGTATTAGTTCTGAGGCTGGGTTGTAGGCCTAGTACTAGTTAAAGTTTTAGTCCCAGAAGAATTTAAAACAATCTAAAGCGGTAATGGCGAACCTTTTGAACTGGACGTATCAAAATTTTCAAAGCTCTTTGTAAATAACATTCTACCGTGCCAGATAAACCTTTAAAAGATATAAAAATGAGAATCAAATAACTTAAATCGATCTCCTATTATATGCATTACATAATTTATTACCGTATGTGAAATGGTCTACGAATAGGAAGCTTATGTATGCACTTTTTTACCGGTTCAATGTAATTTTTAGACGCTCTTTCATATGGTGAAAACCAAAAACCTATAGTTTATTTAAAAGTTCCTAAAAAGTTAACAGAAAGAAGTAAGACTACGTTCAAACACGAAACAAACCGAAATTAGGAAAACACATAATGATATAAAAATCAGCTTCAAAAGAAGACGCATTTAAAACCCCAAAAATCATACGTTTGAGAACATCAACCTGGTTTTGTATTTTTCTTTATAGTCATCTATCTTGAAGCTACCTCCAACAGACATGAAACAGCTTTAAAGCAGCTTCCAGAAATATTGAAATGTTTCGACAAGACTTGAAGCAGCGGTCAGAAGCCTTGAAATGCTTCCAGAAGACTTATTACTTGATATTGTAGGTAGAAGACATGAACTGATTCCAAAAGACTCTATACTGCCTCTGGAGAAGATTTGAACTGCTTCCAAAAGATTTAATACTGACCCTGAAAAACTTGATATTGCTTCAAGAAGACTTGAAATGCTTCCAAAAAATTTGCAATGCTACAGAAAAACCTGCTATTGCTTTTAGAAAACTGGAAATACTCCTAGAAGTCTTCATATCGCCTCTGAAAAATTTGAAATGTTACCAGAAAACTTGATACTGCTTCTAGAAGATTTGATATTGTTTCTGAATGAATTTCAAGTCATTCAGATTTGATTTGATTCCAAAAGATTTGAGACTGTTTCTAGAAGAGTTGATACTGCTTGTAAAACTGCTGGCAGAAGATGTTGTTTATTGGACAAAATGTAAAATGTTGAGGAAGACATTTTTATTGCAGAAGGCAAGAAGCTGTTAAAATAATTTGATTTTGCTTCCACAACACCAAATACTGTTGGTATATAAAATGTTCACGTCAAAATTTCAAATAATATCAATTATAGACTAGATATTGCTCGTATAATTATAAACACAGCTGGCAGAAGGCATTTTCATTACAAACAAACCATAGGCGCCAGATACATTTTCACACTTTTTTTTGAGAAGCGTCATTCAAAACCTGAAGTGAGTCAAATAACGGACTCACTTCAGGATTTTTCAGTGCCCATACTTATTTTCAAAAAGTAATGCCCAAATCGTCTATTTGGCCATCATAAATGTTACACAAACTGCTGGCTCTGGCCACACGAAAGCATTAACTTTAGCTTCTCGTACTAGCTCTATTGTCGTTTCTTTGACAACAGCTCAAACAACAGAATGAATTCCATGACTTACATGAACTTACTCAATATAACACTGTTAGCAACATTAATATGCGTACATTAGACCTTGTATTGTCGAATTTGTATTTATGTTTCGAGCGGTGTGATGCTCCGTTGATGAGTGAGGATGACTGCTTTGATCACTGCTTTGTAGATTTGGATATCAGTTCTCCTGCGGTTGCTGACAGAGTCATTTTGGAATAGTTCCGTATAATTATAAGAGGGCTAATTTTTATGCTTTATATACAGAATTAATAGATCTCCATCCCATTGGAGATTAGAAGGTATTCATGATGTCAATACTGCAGTCAGGACCTTTTATGATAAAATTTATAACCTTTTAGATATCTTTGTCCCAAAAGTTCATTCTGGAAAATATTCATATCTCATATTATACAGAAAATTAAAAGAAAGGATAGGCTTAAAAAACAGTTAAAAAATTCAAGTAATATGTTATGTTAAGCAATATGTTAAAGAATATAAGGAAAACGTATGAGGATTATATTCAAAATATTGAAAATGGTACTCAAAATGATTTAAGTATTTTTTATTCAATCTTTAGCTCCTAAAAGAGATACAGGTACAGACGGAATACCTACATATATATAAGGCCTATGAAAATCTGCTCAATTTTAAAAGATGGTAATATGATTCTTCTTGTTTAAAAAATGGATTATATCCTCATACTTGTACAGTCGAGAAAAGCATATGGTATTTAAATTAAATGCGTATTATTAACAATACATCTAACTTCAATTTTAGTACGGTGGATTATAAAACAATCCAAAATGCGTTTAATGAGATAAAATCCATGATAAAATTGACCTTAAAATGATTAAACTTGTCTTAAAGTTTTGCATTCAAGAAATTACACATGTTATGAATTTTTCATTACTAACTGGATCTTTTCCAGACCTATGGAAAATCGCAGTTTTTACACCTCTGCCTAAAGTTAGCTGTGCTAAACTGGAAAGTGATCTTCGACCGATTAGTGCCCTTCCGGTATTATCCTAAATTTTTGAAAAAATTGTTGCCGCACAACTACAGCATTATTTGGATCACAATTAGCTACTGCCGGAATACCAATCTGGATTTCGTGAAAGATATAGTACAACGACTGCACTCACCAAAACTGTGAACGACTGGTGCTGCGCTGTGGACTCTTCAAAAGTTACATTTGTAGTTTTTTTGAACTTTAGTAAGGCATTCGATGTCATTAATCATGAGCTTTTATTTGAACAGCTTGCTCGTTATGGTTGTACAAGTGATGTTGTGCTTTGGTTCCGATCCTATCTTAATAACAGAATACAACATACAGCGATTGATGGACGTACGTCTGGTGGTATCTTAGTCCAGCAGGGCGTTCCTCAGGGAAGCGTATTGGGCCCTATATTGTTTAATTTATTTACTGCTGATATGCCTAATGTTGTGACCAGTTCCTCAATTCACCGATATGCGGATGACACTCAAGCATACGTCTCGTGTAGTGTCCCGAATGTTAACGAAACAGTGCGTGCATTGAATTCTAATGGGTTAATTCTTAACCCGAAAAGAAGCATCTCTATGTGTGTCGGATCCCCTGATACCTGTCGAAAAGCAATAGAAGCCTTATCAGCCCCTATAAGCCTCAATGGAGCAGCATTGCCGTTTTCCCAGTCGACCAGCAATCTAGGTATGATACATTTCAAATTTTTTGCAAGCAGTATTAAGTCTTCTAGAATCTTCTGGAAGCAGTGCAGGTCTTCTGCAAACAATATCAAGTCATCTAGAAGCAGTATCAAGTCTTCTGGAATCAGATAAAGTCTTCCATAAGCTATATCATTTCTTGAAGCGTTTTCAGTTTTCTAGAAGCAGCAGTCCAAAAGTATTTAAGTTAAGTTTTTTAAGTGTTTTATTGTAAAACATTTAGGGTTTAGTCGTACGTCTCCTTAAGGCGGCTAAAGCCGAATAATATTAGTTCTAGGTCTAGTATTATAGTTTTGTATCATTAGATTTATCTCCTTTTACGTCTACTATTAGTTCTAGTTATGCTTCAATTCAAACATACAGGTTTGGGTATTTAGCCGTACATCTTCAGATAACTTCTTGCCATAACCCAAAATATTCCCAATTTCTCTAAATTGCGTTTTTAGATAACAATTTTTACTATAATTTGAGAACTTAAGTAGCAGTAGCAATTATTACTTAGAGTAACTTATCATGTTTTATTAGAAAAAATGTTATCTTATCTTTTCACCGGAAGAACTCAACAGTTAACATAGATCGTTGATTTATGTGAATGAATCAGCTATTTCACACATCCCAATAGAAAGTTTTACAAAGGGGTGAGATATTATGTCCTCATCAATCATCCTATAACAGCAATAACTGCTTTAGAGCAATGTACACTTTTAGACAATTTGAAAATATTGAATCAATTTATTTTGTGATTCATCCTCTGAGAAGGACTTAATATGTTTGAAAAAAATAATAATTATATTATTATTATCTCACTTGAACCGGGTCCCCAATACCGATAAATGAACCAAAACAAAATTTTTTTTGTTATTAAAATCTAAAATCTATAAATAATAATCCAGTCGATAATCCCAATGCAATATCGGGTTGGGTGATTTTAAAGCCGGGTTTAAAACATAATTAGCACGGAGATCGAGTCGTAATCGCCGGCGAACGTGTTCCTTAATCTTTTTTAAATTACAGCGATCGAGCCAAAATGGATTAAATTAAAAATTGCTTTTTCGGGATTGTTTGGCACAAACCGAAATTGTGAATAAAAGACGAGATTATGGCCGGCCGAAATTGAAACTTACATAAATAATAAGTATAGTTTCGGCTCGTTTATAAATTAACGCGTCCCGTGAATAATGAACTTGGTGCAATGCGCGGGCAGTTTAATTTAAACTTTCATAACGTTTACGTACACGGCATGTATAGAAATAATTAACTCTCAAAACTCTCCGTGTATCCCTGTCTCGCGCATGCATTACATTTAATAAAACAAAAATTCATCATTCTTTAAAAAAAAACACACTTAAAATCGCTCGTTTAAAACACGTATCGTCAATAAACTTGATTGATTTGACGTTTGTTTACGGTTTGCTTATACAGTCTTGTAGATCGCACCGCTTATTGGTAACAAGTGCCACTTGACCTTATCGAATATCATTCCTGGTTTCGTATATAAGTCTTGAAATGAGCAAAAAAAATCGTTCATCACCTAAAAAATCAATCAATTGAAAAAAAGTCAATCGAAATAAAAAATGCCACTCGTCTTAGAATTCCTCTTCAAACTGATCCAATATCAATTAACAGGTTATGACGAGACGTCCATAGATAACATCTCGGGTACTCGTAAAATGTAATTGATTAATATTTCGTGTCGTCGTTATTAATAATTTATTTTGTATTGATGAAACCAATTATATTTTTTATGTTGTTTTAGATTTTAATATAGGCGAAGTTAATCTATAATTTTTCTAGCTCCCAATTTCATTGAGATCATACACCCTACTCTTTTTTTACACGGTCTTTTTAACACGATTTTGAAATAACACGGTTCACCAATAATTTTTTTTACACGAATTTTTTGTTATAGCACGAATCCCAAAAAAAAATTCGTGTAAAAAAAGTTATTGGTGAACCGTGTTATTTCAAAATCGTGTTAAAAAAGACCGTGTAAAAAAGAGTTGGGTGTATATAGTATATAATATCATATATAGTTCGAAGACAGCGCTCAACCACGTCGGACGTGTGTAGCCTAGCGAGTTTTACAGCTGTGCGTTCGTATAAAAACACGTTCTTCTGCAAAATTCGAGAATACATTGACGATTTTATTCTGTTGTAATACGGGAAATAAAGCCGCCTTAGGGTGAGCAAAGTAAAATTAAAACGTTATGTCCAACGCAAAACGATCTGCAGATCATTTAACACCTCCCACAGATGATTTATCGAAAAAATATTCTTGGGATCCTCCAAATATATTAAGTCAAAACCGTTTTCAAATTTTAGAAAATATTTCTGATGAACATGGCGAAAGCTCATAGCAACAAGCCTCACATTCCAAAGCATCATCCAAACAACAAGATACATCACAACAAAAT
The DNA here is from genome assembly GCA_036711965.1 of Onthophagus sagittarius. Lineage (NCBI taxonomy): Eukaryota > Metazoa > Arthropoda > Insecta > Coleoptera > Scarabaeidae > Onthophagus > Onthophagus sagittarius. The sequence continues at coordinate 13,066,399 of JASERS010000010.1, read as the reverse complement.
ATTTCATCTCAGCAAAAAATAAAAATTCCGCCTATATTCCTACAAAATGCTCTTAATCATCAACAAACCATCAATGATCTCAAGGCCTTAACCGTTCATGATTTCACCACCACGTATAATAATAAAAACTTAAAAATTAATTTGACAGATAGCAACGACTATAGAACGGTCACTAAATATTACAAAGAAAATAATGCGCAATTTTATACATTTCAAGATCCTTCTGTTAAACCATTATCGGTAGTAATTCGTCATGTTCCCATATCACTTTCGGAAGATGAAATAAATTCTGAATTATTACCATATAACCTTCCAATAATAAAAATAACTAGATTAGTTAACAAAGAAAAATATCCTATATCTCTGTGTGCGATTGATCTTACTCCATGCGAAAAAGCGAAGGAGATATTTAAAATCAAAGAAATTTCTAAGGCAATAGTTACAGTTGAGATGAGAAGAAAGCCAAATAATGTTCCTCAATGCTATAATTGTCAAAGATTTGGACATACAAAGAATTATTGTTCATTAAAGCCGAGGTGTGTCAAATGTGGAGAGCAACACAACCATACTCAATGTACAAAAAACAAAGCTGACCCTCTTAAGTGTGCGAACTGTGGTGGACCTCATCCATCTAATTATAGGGGATGTAAGAGTCACACTGATCTACAAAACAAAAATCCCCGACATCAAGACCGCAGTTATATTAATTCCCAAAGAAAAGATTCACAACCCAGTTTCCGCACTCTTAGTCCTGAAATTTCTTTCGCTAACGCAGTTCAAGGTAAAGCTAATAAATCCAATAATATTCCTTCCTTCACATCCCAAAATGAAACTCAAACCTCCTCTCCTTTGGTGACAGTCATTATAAATCTCCTGAAACAGGTCCTTATCCCAATTATCAATGAAATCAAATCACACCTAATCAACGAGATCTTACCTTCCCTTATTCATGTCAAATAATACAAATCTACAACGTTTAGAAAATATCACAATTTTAAACTATAATGCAAATGGGTTAAAAAAGCAAAAAGCTCTTATCATTGCTTTTCTTGCGAGATATAACATAGACATAGCATGTATCTCGGAGACACATCTTGCGCCAGGAGAAAATCTCCGAATTGGTGGTTATAACATATACAGGTATGATAGAAACTCTCAAACAGCAGCTGGTGGCGTCGCAATCATAATTAGACGCCAAATTAAACATCGCTTATATAGTATTACCACCTCATCAATAGAAACTGTTGCTATCCAATATGAGATAAAAGGACACGCCCCGATAACTTTAATATGTGCCTATAAACAGCCAAACAAATCGTTGATTAATGATGATTTTAAAAAAATATTTCAAATAGTAGGACCTGTGATGTTAATTGGAGATCTCAACAGTAAATTAAAACATTGGGGATGCCGTGCAGACAATCCTTCTGGATCTCAATTAGAAAATCTGGCAAACATTCATCAGCTTCAAATTCATTGTCCAACTGATTATACGTATCACCCATTCCGTAATGATCATCTACCAGACATCCTAGATATTGTTATTACTAAAAACTTTCATCTTCCATTAACTCAAACAGTCATAACTGAATTAAACTCAGATCACCTGCCAGTCTTAATCAACTTATCAAGACAGATGTTGTACGTTCCAACTGTACCAAAACTTATAAATGGATTTGTCAACTGGAATGAATTTCAAGACCTTATGAGATCCTACCATATAAGTGAACTGCCTCCAATCCGAGAATCATTAAACATTTCAATTCGGCAACTTACCACAAATATGACAGAGGCAATCAGGCATGCTACAATACCAACAACCAAAAAACCCGTTGTAAATTATAATATTCCACCAACACGAATTCTTGAAATCATTAAAGAAAAACGTATAGTTAGACGAGAATGGCAACGTACTCGAAATCCTTTTACTAAAAAGAAATTAAATAAACTGACTCATACAATAACTCTGCAACTCGATGCTCATCGAATTCAAAAATACAATGACATGTTAAATAATTTAGATACGTCGGACCCTGGAATGTGGAAAGCCACTAGACGAATATTAAAAAAATATGAAGAACTCCCAACGTTAATAGTTGACGGCATACATATTAATACAGATCATGATAAATCCCATGCTTTTGCTGATTACCTAGAAAATTCTTGTAGTCCAATTATTACGGACAAAAATACGGATTTTGCGGCTATAGTTCAACGATATAATGAATCACACCTACTAAGTGAAGGACCATTCTGCGACACACCAACTTGCAAGAGTCGCAGAAATCATAGAAAAGGTATTTGAAGATAAAAAATAAAACGCAGCTGGTTTCTTAGACGTTGCAAGAGCATTTGACACCGTTTGGCTACAAGGTCTTAAATACAAACTGCACCACGTGGGTTTAAGCAGGTATCTCTGCGCTATTCTGATATCCTACCTTGAAGAGAGAACATTTAGTGTTAGAATAAATGGCTGCTATTCTTCTACTAAACCCATCCGAGCTGGAGTGCCACAAGGAGGTATACTATCACCTACGTTATTTAATATCTACATGCACGACATTCCATTACAAACCGGCAACGATAAGGCTATGTACGCAGATGATATGATCATTATAACACAAAGTTATGATTTAAAAGACGCCATTGAAAAACTCCAAAATTCAATCAATATATTACAGAAGTGGCTTTCAAAGTGGTGTATTCATTTAAATGCAAATAAGTGTGAAACAAAAATTTTTACTTTGAAACGAGTGATTGATCCACCATGCATAATAATAAACAACAAGCCTATAGTTTGGAATCAAAAAGACAAAGCGGTGAAATATTTGGGAGTTCATCTTGACCAACGTTTAACTTGGGGTATCCATATCAACACACGAGTAAATCAGGCATATGATCGATTAAAACAACTATATTCCCTGATTAACAGAAAAACTACCCTAAGGATGGAATGCACACTTCTACTATACAAAGCACTAATCAGATCCTTGGTCACTTATGCCTGTCCAGTTTGGAGTAACGCTTCCACTACTAACATTAAAAAAATTCAAACATTACAAAATAAAATATTAAGGATCGCAGTGGATGCCCCTTGGTTTATAAGAAACGAGCAATTGCATGATGAATTATGTGTAAAATATATAGCAAACTTTATAAAAATGTTGACCAAAAACTTCTACAGCAACCTCAACAAGTGTCCTAGCGCGACCAGACTGCACATTGGGCAACGTAACATTCACTCCAGAATAAAAAGAAAACTGCCTCAAGATCTATTGACTGATGAGTCGGAATAACAGATGGTGAAGTGTTTCCTCCTGTGATGTGTTAATTAAGTGTAATCCAATAAGATCTAAGCCATGAAATAACATATTTTAATTGTTGAGCTGGTTTTTAATAAAGAAAAAAAAAATCATATATAATTGAACTAAAATTAGAACTAGCACTAACACTAGAACCTATCACTTTCGGGTTTCGCCGTGCGTTTTTTGAAAAAATGTTTGACGTTTCGGATGCCATGTTGCAACCTTCTTCAGACACCGGTCGTGAAAGCCTTCGTACTTATATCATATATAATATTGTTATATAAGAATAAAATTAATTGTAATATTTGTTCTATAATATACTTAAATTTTTGTAATTAAACCACACGAATTTTATACTCTAGCTATAGAAGTTAAGTAATTTTTTCAATTTTTATGTAAAAAGAGAACTTTTTTCTAAATTAAAAATTTATTCAAGTTCAATTTTTGATATGTAACCATAAAAACTATCAAACTAAGTTTTTCTATGTATTAGACTTCCATTAAACATGGAACTTGAAGCATTTGGGTTTAACCACCGTAAGAGACCCAAATGTTTTAAGTTCTGTGTTTAGTGTTAGCTTTAGTGTTGGTATTAGCTCTAATTTAAATGTCACCCATTATGCCGAATACAATCCATTAAATTGTATTGTATATTTGCCCAAAAAAACATAGGTACAGCATAGCTGGTTACAAAAATATTAATTTCCCTAGACTAAAGTAAACTAATAAAACAAACAATTATTATACAACTTTTAAATAAAATAAAAGTAAGAAAGCAATAATAATCATAATCATAACAAAAGAAAACAAAACAAAATATTGCAAAAATATAAAATCAAAATCAATAAACATTAGAGGTTTCTTCATATAAGAGTCTCTCTTTCAAAGCTCGCCTAATAGCTTGTACAGAGCCTAAATTATAAAGATCAATGAACTTATTATAAACAGTGGGTGCTCTGTACACAAAACTTCCACGGAATTTAGGCGTGAAAGTTTGTGAACTTGCGATCTAGGAATCAACATACAATATAGATAATGCGGTAAGCCATGTAGCATTACATTGTACAGCATAACTGTCAATAGAAGGACAAATCTCGGCTGCATTTTTAAGATGAAGTATTTTATATAGTAAGGCGTGACATGTTCACTACGATTTATTGAATAAGAAAATCTAAGACCGGTATTTTGAAGTACTTGAATTCGATTTCTCAAACTCGCCGACAAATAATTATAATACACACAACTACAGTAGTCCAATTGACTTAGGACTAGTGTATTAACAAGTGTCCATTTGAGTTCTTGGGATAATAGACTTTTAAATTTGTACAAAGATTTTAACTTATAATAATAAACGCTGATTTTCTTGCTTACATGTTTCTCAAAATTTAGGTTACTGTCAATGGAAAATTTATGCTGTTTTTATAGAATAAATACTGCTGTCAAAACGTAGATACTACTTCTAAACTAACAAATGCTAGTACAAGAATATCGGTCCTGCTCTTAAAGACCAAATATCGCTACCAAAAAGTGGATATTGCTTTCAAAAGACCAAATATTGCTATCAAATAGTCAATATTGCTTTTAAAGAATAAATACTGCTGTCAAGACGTAGATACTACTTCTAGGCTAACAAATACTACTACTAGAATATGGGTGTTGCTTTTAAAAGATCAAATATTGCTACCAAAAAGTCTATGCTACTTTCAGAAGACCAAATATTACTATCAGAAAATTTATGCTGTTTTTATAGAATAAATACTGCTGTCAAAACGTAGATACTATTTCTAAATTAACAAATACTAGTACTAGAATATCGGTCTTGCTCTTAAAGACCAAATATCGCTACCAAAAAGTGGATACTGCTTTCAAAAGACCAAATATTACAGTTGAAATGCTTCCAAAAGAGCACCCATACAAAATTGTTCCTGGTTTTATCTGGTTTGAAGTTATCGTTTTCAATTAATTTTTTTAATTTTAGTGTCCCAATATTTACTACGAATATTTTTGTCAAATATTTTGATTTTTTTCAGATCTTTGTTGATACAATTCAACATTTTTTCAGCACCCATATATATTATTAAACATATATGATTGAATTTGTACATAGTCCCATGAAACAACAGCGGATCATGGACAAAATCCTGTATCTTATGGCAGAGAGAAGAAAATAATTGAGGCGAATAAAATTGTGAAAATAAAATGTCCAAATCAGAATAGAGAAGCTGCAGAATAAGCACAACATGTTTAGCCTTCGAATGACCAACCATTTTTCCTACATAGACTTTTGCATTGGTTTGGGCTCAAAATCCTTGGCCATATCTTTTGACCCTTGATAATCCGAGGATTAGAAAGTGCATCTTGAAACTTTCTCTGTTGCCCTTCAACTCTATATAAAAGGCCAGCAATAGAGCAGTGGAATAGCTTATGTCAGCATTTTCACCCCACCCATAAACGAAATGTCTTTTTATTATGACGACTATCATGGTATTTTAAATGGTACAAATTTTTTGAATTTTTCAAGTTCTTCAACATGACAATGATAGAGATGCCCTCAGTGTCTTAACACAATTTTATTAATTTCAAATTCTGCATACTAGCAAAAAAATTGAAATGCTTTCAAAAGACTTGATATCATTGTCTTTGGAAGACTTAATCTGTTTCCAGAAAACTTGAACTGCTTTTAGAATAGCTGAAATGCTTCCAAAAGAGCACCCATACAAAATTGTTCCTAGTTTTATTTGGTTTGAAATTATCGGTTTCAATTAATTTTTTAAATTTTAGTGTCCCAATACCTGCTGCGAATATTTTTGTCAATTATTTTCATTTTTTTCAGATCTTTGTAGACCCAATTCAACATTTTTTCAGCACCCATACATATTATTAAACATATATGATTGGATTTGTACATAGTCCTATGAAACAACAGCGGATCATGGACAAAATCCTCTATCTTATGGCAGAGAGAAGAAAATAATAGAAGTAAATAAAATTGTGAAAATAAAATGTCCAAATCAGAATAAAAAAGCTGCAGAACAAGCACAACATGTTTAGCCTTCGAATGACCAACCTTTTTTCCTTTATAAGCTTTTGCATTGGTTTGGGCTCAAAATCCTTGGTCATATCCCTTGACCCTTGATAATCCGAAGATCAGAAAGTGCATCTTGGAACTTTCTCTGTTGCTCTTCAACTTTGCAACGTTGCCAGCTTATGTCAGCATTTTTCACCCCACCCATAAACGAAATGTCTTTTTATTATGATGCCCATCATGGTATGTTAAATGGTACAAATTTGTTGAAATTTTCAAATTCTTCTACATGACAATGATAGAGTCTTATCACAATTTTATTAGTTTCAAATTCTGGATATTAGGATAGAAGACGTAATAGTTGATGAATGAAAAATCTTGGAGAACTCTTGTGAATAAAATAAATAATCCCAAATACGAAATTGGTCGTAAATACAATGGATCAAAAGAACATTTATTTCTATCAAGACTCTCAACATGAATACTTTCCTTTCATGCATATATGATCTTGAATTGATTACTTTTTGTGTTTTCTTCTGACCTCAACTTATAGTTCTGTGTGTATACAAAAGTTTTAGAGAAATTAAACCACATTTATCAAAAAGTATCTCGTTATGACTTGTTGGAAACTTCTTTAAAAAATCTATTGTAAATTTACAATTATCTTATGTAAATGCTCTTTGGAGACATGATAATACTTGCAGAAGATCTGAATTGTTTCCAAAAGACTTGATACTGCTTCTAGATGACATGATAGTGTTTGCAGAAGACTTGTAATGCTTCCAGATGATTTGCAATGATTCTAGAAGGCTTGAAAAGATTCTAGAAGACTTAATACTACTTGCAAAAAATTGAAAATGCTTTCAAAATACTTGATATCATTGCCTCTGGAAGACTTAATCTGTTTCAGAAAACTTGATACTGCTTTTAGAATAGTTGAAATGCTTCCAAAAGAGCACCCATACAAAATTGTTCCTGGTTTTATCTGGTTTGAAGCTATCGTTTTCAATTAAATTTTATAAATTTTATTGTCCCAATACCTGCTACGAATATTTTTGTCAAATATGTTCATTTTTTTCAGATCTTTGTAGACCCAATTCAACATTTTTTCAGCACCCAAACATATTATCAAACATATATGATTGGATTTGTACATAGTCCCATGACACAACAGCAGATCATGGACAAAATCTTCTATCTTATAGCAGAGAGAAGAAAATAATAGGGGTGAATAAAATTGTGAAAATAAAATGTTAAATTCAGAAGAAAGACGCTGCAAAACAAGCACAACATGTTTAGCCTTTGAATGACCAACCTTTTTTCCTACATAGACTTTTGCATTGGATTCGGCTCAAAATTCTTGGTCAAATCTTTTGACCCTTGATAATCCGAGGATTAGAAAGTGGATCTTGAAACTTTCTCTGTTGCCCTTCAACTCTATATAAAAGGCCAGCAATACAGCAGTGGAATAGCTTATGTCCGCATTTTTACCCCACCCATAAACGAAATGTCTTTTTATTATGACGACCATCATGGTATTTTAAATGGTACAAATTTTTTGAATTTTTCAAGTTCTTCAACATGACATGATAGAGATGTTCTCAGTGTCTTAACACAATTTTATTAGTTTCAAATTCTGGATATTAGCAAAAAAATTGAAATTCTTTCAAAAGACTTGATATCATTGCCTCTGGAAGACTTAATCTGTTTCAGAAAACTTGATACTGCTTTTAGAATAATTGAAATGCTTCCAAAAGAGCACCCATACAAAATTGTTCCTGGTTTTATCTGGTTTGAAGTATCATTTTCAATTAACTTTTTAAATTTTAGTGTCCCAATACCTGCTGCGAATATTATTGTCAATTATTTTCATTTTTTTCAGATCTTTGGAGACCCAATTCAACATTTTTTCAGCACCCATACATATTATCAAACATATATGATTGGATTTATACATAGTCCCATGAAACAACAGCAGTTCATGGACAAAATCCTCTATCTTATGGCAGAGAGAAGAAAATAATAGTGATGAATAAAATTGTGAAAATAAAATGTCCAAATCAGAATAAAAAAGCTGCAGAACAAGCACAACATGTTTAGCCTTCGAATGACCAACCTTTTTTCCTATATAAGCTTTTGCATTGGTTTGGGCTCAAAATCCATGGTCGAATTTTTTGACCCTTGATACTCCGAAGATCAGAAAGTGCATTTTGGAACTTTCTCTGTTGCTCTTGAACTTTGCAACGTTGCAAGCTTATGTCAGCATTTTTCACCCTACCCATAAGCGAAATGTCTTTTTATTATGACGACCATCATGGCATTTTAAATGGTACAAATTTGTTGAAATTTTCAAATTCTTCTACATGACAATGATAGAGTCTTAACACAATTTCTTTAGTTTCAAATTCTGGATATTAGGATAGAAAACACAATAGTTGATGAATGAAAAATCTTGGAGAACTCTTGTGAATAAAATAAAAATAAGAAATTCGTCGTGAATACAACGGATCAAAAGAACATTTATTTCTATCAAGACTCTCAACAAGAATACTTTCCTTTCATGCATATATGATCTTGAATTGATTACTTTTTGTGTTTTCTTCTGACCTCAACTTATAGTTCTGTGTGTATACACAAGTTTTAGAGAAATTAAACCACATTTATCAAAAAGTATCTCGTTATGACTTGTTGGAAACTTCTTTAAAAAATCTATTGTAAATTTACAATTATCTTATCTAAATGCTCTTTGGAGACATGATAATACTTGCAGAAGATCTGAAATGTTTCCAAAAGACTTGATACTGCTTCTAGATGACATGATAGTGTTTGCAGAAGGCTTGTAATGCTTCCAGAAGATTTGCAATGCTTCTAGAAGGCTTGAAAAGATTCTAGAAGACTTAATACTACTTGCAAAAAATTGAAATGCTTTCAAAAGACTTAATATCATTGCCTCTGGAAGACTTAATCTGTTTCAGAAAACTTGATACTGCTTTTAGAATAGTTGAAATGCTTCCAAAAGAGCACCCATACAAAATTGTTCCTGGTTTTATCCGGTTTGAAGTTATCGTTTCCAATATTTTTTTTAAATTTTAGTGTCCCAATATCTACTACGAATATTTTTGTCAAATGTTTTGATTTTTTTCAGATTTTTGTTGATACAATTCAATATTTTTTCAGCACCCATACATATTTTCAAACATATATGATTGAATTTGTACATAGTCCCATGAAACAACAGCGGATCATGGACAAAATCCTCTATCTTATGGCAGAGAGAAGAAAATAATAGAGGTGAATAAAATTGTGAAAATAAAATGTCCAAATCAGAATAAAGAAGCTGCAGAACAAGCACAACATGTTTAACCTTCGAATGATCAACCTTTTTTCCTACATAGACTTTTGCATTGGTTTCGGCTCAAAATCCTTGGTCAAATCTTTTGACCCTTGATAATCTGAGGATTAGAAAGTGCATCTTGAAACTTTCTCTGTTGCCCTTCAACTTTATATAAAAGGCTTTTTAATGAAAATGTCTTTTTATTATGACGACCATCAACATGACAATGATAGAGATGCTCTCAGTGTCTTAACACAATTTTATTAGTTTCAAATTCTGGATGTTAGGATAGAGGACACAGAAGTTGATGAATGAAAAATCTTGGAGAACTCTTGTGAATAAAATAAATAATCCCCAAATGTTTCCAAAAGACTTGATACTGCTTCTAGAAAACTTAATCTGCGTCCAGAAGACTTGACTTTTGAGAACGTAATGACCACTTGTAGATAAAAAACCTTTAAGGACCTATCTTAATATCCGGATATTCCACCTGTAAATACAACCTCGAAAAACGGTCAATTTTATATTATTAACTTGATATAATAAACAGTGTAATGGTGACGAGTTTAAATTGCCTTTTTGTAATCCTCGCCGAGTAAACATGCCAAACGAGATTATCAATTATGCCGACATTTATCAACTTTATTCCGGACGTGAAACTGAAAAAAAGGGCGCACACACATAATTCTTGCGCACGTCACAAAGGTACACTGGCGATAAAAGCGTGCAAACCAATTATGTTCGAGGAGAGCAGGACAAACATCGGCCCTATCGGCCCTGAAATCGATCTGTTATACAACGTTTTAACGCGGCCAATGTAAACAGAGTGCAATTACAAAAAAAACGGGGCGAGATAAAATGGGAGGGTGCTACAAGTCCAGTTATGCACAATTAAAGTTTTGCAATAAAATTTAAATTAAGCGCTTTTTTGTTTAATATTGCGATTATTCATTAAGAGCACGAAGATAATAGTTGAGTATTATAATTTATGTGTATTACAATATTATGGATTGCATGTATTGGCAATTTCCGTTATCTGAATACTTAACTGGTTGTTTACACACTGATAAACGTGTTACGAATAATAATTTATAATAAGCCGGATGGAAGCAAATATTGAAACGTTTTAGTTAGATTAGAAATTTTAGAAATACTTTGAATTATGATTATGATATTCATAGCCGAATAAGCCGTAAATAAAAATCGCGGTACTCACTTAACGTGTATGTTTACGTTACCATATTTTGTAAACAGACCAAGTTTTATCGACTTTACCGCAACAGTGTTATTATACACTTCATTCCTGAAACATTTTTGCGTCGATCGAAACAAACAAAAAGAAATGTCGCAAACGAAATCCGAGAATCCCGCACACACATGTTTACCAATGTACATAATATGCAAATACTAATTCTCTGTATGCCGGATTCAAAGTCGCAAATATTGTAATACCATTGAGTGCACGGCTTTAGTATAAGCCGTGATCACACTAACCATAACATTACCACAACCCGCCCTAACATCGTGTATATCTCCAGTATGCACACGCCTTAATAAAGTTCGTGTTTGCCAGTGCAAGCGTCGGCGTCGGCGTCGCTTCGTTCCTGGTAATCCAGACGTTGCGCCGCGTTGCGGTGGTTATCCGAATCCGCCCGGACGAAGATAATTAGAAGGTGCTCGGTGTTTAGTAGGACAGCCGCGAGCGGCGCCACTACATCCCCATCACCCTTTGCAAAAGTCGTCGAAGCTTGAATTGGAAGATTGCTCCCCATGTCGTATTTGTGTGTTACGTTTATGTTTATCCGCGATTCTGCATTCTACAAATGCTGGAGGGTGAAATTGTATTGATTGAACTTAAATGATTAAAACATTTCAAACATTTAGGATCATGGTTAAAAAGAAGAATTAGTTATAAATTGTTATGCGTCATCTATCGTTATAACTAGCGACCGGATTTATATGTTTTTGCATGTTTTCCGTATTACTTCATATTTTGCATTTTTGTCGCATATAAACTTAGTTATCTGCATACTTTGGTATATTCGCATGTAATTCCATATGACCAACACTTAGGAGTTAATAGAGGGCGTCTGTTTTTATAATGAAATACACCACCATGTATCACAATTATACATGTACCTAGTATTATTCTCTTTGAGATGCGGACCTATATACAGGGCTGGCTTAGATTGGGTTTAGCTACAATTACAACTAATTTAGCAATCCTGTACATTTGAATTGAAGTAAAACTAAGTCTTCAGACGGACGGTTAAACCCAAAACTTTCCATTTCTAGGTCTAGTGTTAGTTCTAATTTTATATCATTTCTACTTTGAAGTTGATTTTCTCGAGTATTTTTGAGCAATGCATCGTACTGCTTGAGGAAAATGTTGTTCGATTACTGATCTTCAATCCCTGCAAGTATGAACAAAATCGGTAATGCCCAAGCCATAAGGTCCCCTTGTAAGACCTCTACAATGATTAATTTCTGAAATAGAGTACTTTGCAAACTGATTTGGCAACTCTGTATATCTGAATTGAAGTAAAACTACAACTAACACTAGACCTAGAACTAGAAACATTTACGACGATTTGATTTTTTCAATAGCACCACTTGTCAAAATGGGCATCATTTAAAAGTTTATTTCATTTTGCATTTGACAAGTTTAGCCTTCGAATGACCAACCTTTTTTCCTATATAAGTTTTTGCATTGGTTTGGGCTCAAAATCCTTGGCCAAATCTTTTGACCCTTGATACTCCGAAAATCAGAAAGTGCATCTTGGGACTTTCTCTGTTGCTCTTCAACTTTGCAACGTTGCAAGCTTATGTCAGCATTTTTCTCCCTACCCATTAACGAAATGTCTTTTTATTATAACGACCATCATGGTATTTTAAATGGTACAAATTTGTTAAAATTTTCAAATTTTTCTACATGACAATGATAGAGTCTTAACACAATTTTATTAGTTTCAAATTCTGGATATTAGGATAGAAGACGTAATAGTTGATGAATGAAAAATCTTGGAGAACTCTTGTGAATAAAATAAATAATCCCAAATAAGAAATTCGTCGTAAATACAACGGATCAAAAGAACATTTATTTCTATCAAGAATCTCAACAAGAATACTTTCGTTTCATGTATATATGATCTTGAATTGATTGCTTTTTGTGTTTTATCTGAGCTCAACTTATAGTTCCGTGTGTATACACAAGTTTTAGAGAAATTACACCACATTTATCAAAAAGTATCTCGTTATGACTTGCTGGAAACTTCTTTAAAAAATCTATTGTAAATTTACAATTGTCTGGTCTAAATACTCTTTGGAGACATGATAATACTTCTAGAAGATCTGGAATGATTCCAAAAGACTTGATACTGCTTCTAGATGACTAGATAGTGTTTGTAGAAGTCTTGTAATGCTTCCAGAAGATTTGCAATGCTTCCAGAAGGCTTGAAAAGATTCTAGAAGACTTAATATTGCTTGCAAAAAATTTGAAATGCTTTGAAAAGACTTAATATCATTGCCTCTGGAAGACTTAATCTGTTTCAGAAAACTTGATACTGCTTTTAGAATAGTTGAAATGCTTCCAAAAGAGCACCCATACAAAATTGTTCCTGGTTTTATCTAATTTAAAGTTATCGTGTTCAATTAATTTTTTAAATTTTAGTGTCCCAATACCATCTACGAATATTTTTGTCAAATATTTTCATTCTTTTTTAGATCTTTGTAGACCCAATTCAACATTTTTTCAGCACCCATACATATTATCAAACATATATGATTGGATTTGTACATAGTCCCATGACACATCAGCAAATCATGGACAAAATCTTCTATCTTGGCAGAGAGAAGAAAATACTAGAGGTGAATAAAATTGTGAAAATAAAATGTCCAAATCAGAATAAAGAAGCTGCAGAACAAGCACAACATGTTTAGCCTTCGAATGACCAACCTTTTTTCCTACATAGACTTTTGCATTGGTTTCGGATCAAAATCCTTGGTCATATCTTTTGACCCTTAATAATCCGAAGATCAGAAAGTGCATCAGTATCATGGTTAGAAAGAATTAGTTATAAATTGTTATGCGTCATCTATCGTTATAATTAGCGACCGGATTTATATGTTTTTGCATGTTTTCCGTATTACTTCATATTTTGCATTTTTATCGCATATAAACTTAGTTATCTGCATACTTTGATATATTCGCATGTAATTCCATATGACCTACACTTAGGAGCTAATAGAGGGCGTCTGTTTTTATAATGAAATACATCACCATGTATCACAATTATACATGTACCTAGTATTATTCTCTTTGAGATGCGGACCTATATACAGGGCTGGCTTGGGTTGGGTTTAGGTACAATTACAACTAATTTAGCAATCCTGTATATTTGAATTGAAGTAAAACTAAACGTGCAATTTCGTTGGTGCGTCTGATCGCTGCGTCTAATCGCTGCGTTTAGCCGCATGGCACACCTTTTGTGGAATTGCGTATTCACGTTTATCCGCAAGCGCGTTCATTAGCAGTTGGAAATTTAAAAAATGGCAAAATTTGTAAAATTTACGGATGCTGAAGATGAAATATTAGTGTCTAATGTACATAAATGTAGTGTATTATGGGATGCCGCCAATGCAGATTATAAAAACATTCAAATTAAAGAAAATTCATGGGAGATGATAGCAAAAGCTGTAGGTAGAAAAGGTAAATTTAAAAACGCGTATTACATATTTCGTTGAATTATAAACTTTCAGTGGAAGAATGTAAAGCTAGATGGTGAAATATACGGGATAATTATTTTAAGAACCTGAAAAAGAGTAAAGGCAGAACTGGGGATGCAGCAAATACGAAACAAAAATGGCATTTGCAACATTATCTAGTATTCTTGAGCAGTGCAAAACAAGAACGCAAGTAATTAAATTTGTGAAAAAATGTGTTATGAGATATATTCTGTTTTGTTTTTGTTAAAAATTATAAGACGTTAAATACAGTAAAAGGAAAGTCCGTTATACAGAAAAACAGCTGTACATGGCCGTTACAATCAGTCTGTAATAGACAACTCTGGGAATACCCGGAGTTTTATTTTTCATACAGAACATCGCATAGAGAAACTCGGGTTATATCTCGAATGTCGGGTGGGTTTGATCGATAATTGATATTCATCGATATAAATATGTACTGTTATCAATTTAATTTATTTTTATTTCTATCTAAACTTAATTTTGTTATTTCAAATTAAAAAAAATACGTTATCAAAAATAATTAATTTAAATTACTTTCTTCGTTATATCCGAAGCCCATTATAACGAGATCCATTACATCGAAGTTTTAGTGTACTTACAACACTAATTTCCTTATAATTACTAATTGTTTTTAATAACATTTAACGCGCTCTTCAATTTAATAGAAACAATACAGAAACACTTAACTTTAACCTTCCGGTAATGTTTTGTATTGTTATTTTAATAGATCTACCTGTACTATACCAGATTGTGGACAGAACGAGGAAAACCAAAATGAAATACAGGCAAAAATCCCACAAAACCCAAATTATTACGAAACGCCAACTATGTCACCAGCTCCAAGCACATCACAATCTTGTGAAATAGATGCTTGTCCTACATCAGCAACTCTTACAAGCAAGACATCGTCGAATACAAGAAAGCAAAAGGCTGAAGAAAACTTTCAAAGAAGATCTGAGCAGCGGATGAAGGTCATTGAAAGTCTATTGCAACCAGCACACAGTGAAGAAGATGATGTTGATTTATTTATGCGAAGCATAGCTTTGTCCGTAAAGAGATTACCACAACATTTGATAGCAGAAGCTAAATTAAGTATTTTATCGACAGTGACATCATTGCAAGCAAGGGTCAGTCAGCAAACAGACGATGTTGGAATGCAGGACCCACTCCAGCAAGCTTCAGTTACTGCAAATTATAATAATACCTTTAATTATAATGATTTTAGTTAAATAGGTTTAAGTAAATAAATGTACTTTGAAAACAAAATTTTTTCAACTTTTAATTTATATACATATACATATCTAGTATATACAATAAATCTTAAAATCTAAATGTAACAAAGGTAACGAATGTAAAAAAAAAATCTAAATGTAACGAAACCCTACATCTAGTGTCCATCTACAGCATTGTCTTGCCATTCAACCGCTCCCTCTTCGTTGAAAAAGTCAACAAATTGTTGTCTTACTTGCAGCCCTTCTCCGTTTGCAAATCCTCCGCCCTGTGATAATCTTAAAACGTTTTGAGACATATTTTCAGACTGTTTATGTTTATAGTAAGGACACCCGCCCTGTTCTAAGTAAGCATCACGTAACAAGTTATGTAAACAGAGGGTAGCTAGTACGAGTTTTTCGCATATTTCAGGTTTTATTGCAATGTGTGTATAGTAAATTCTAAATACTTGGTACAGTAATCCAAATGCGTTTTCTCTGGCAACTGATTTCGTAAAAGGCTTTAATATATGCCTATGCGTTTGAAAAGCTTCGTCCCCTATAACCACATATGGTAACAACCTTTCCGATCCTGGTAAGTGTGAATCCAATGGAAATAAATTCCATGAATATATTTCTCAGCCCATTTTAGATTTTTTTAAGATACCGCTATCGCCTTCTTCTCCATACGAACCTACATCAGCATAAATAAATTTGTAGTTTGCGTCAACCATGGCCAGCAGAACTATGGAGAAATATCCTTAATAGTTAAAGAATAAAGAGCCGCTACGTTTTGGGCAGAATATCAGAATATGTTTTCCGTCAATTCCTGCAACGCAATTAGGGAAATTCCATTTGCGCCAAAACTCATTCGCCTTTTCTTTTAGCTCATCTTTACTAGGAGCTTTAAGAAATAACGGCATTAGGCGACGATATATAGCATTCAAAGATATTCGATATTCGAAATTCAAAAGATAGCGATCTGTACGTCTCTCCAGTGACAAGAAATCTGTTAACACAATTTAAATTAGAATAATGTAATTAAAACTATTTTCTGATACCTGAGGGTTACCGCTAACTTTTCTTTAGGGGATATGGGGTCCTTTATAGTGTTGGTACAAGGCTTGATAAGATCAGATTCTATCAAACTTGCCACAAAATCAAATTGCGCCTTATTTAATCTAAAGAATTCCCTAAACTTTACGTCACTACATTTTAGGTGATTATTTATCAATAATTGGAAATATCCTTCGCTACTTCGCATTCTATACAACGGACTTCTTTCTTCCCGTAATTTCATTATTTGCTCCTTATCATCTTCTTCCTCATCTTCTAAAAGTATAATTGCTGCACACAAACGTTGGTTTTTAGCACACAAACTCGTTTTCGTAAGGTGACTTGTCGTCACCTTACAAAAACGTATCGCAAACTAACCATAATCGCAACCGCAGTAACAAAATCGTTCCGATCATGCGATCAATCGCACCGGTCGGATGCAGCGATCAGTCGCACCAACGAAATTGCACCTTAAGTCTTCAGACGGATGGTTAAACCCAAAATTTTCCATTTCTAGGTCTAGTGTTAGTTCTAATTTTATATCATTTCTACTTTGAAGTTGATTTTCTCGAGTATTTTTGAGCAATGCATCGTACTGCTTCAGGAAAATGTTGTTCGATTACTGATCTTCAATCCCTGCAAGTATGAACAAAATCGGTAATGCCGAAGCCATAAGGTCCCGTTGTAAGATCTCTACAATGAATAATTTCTGAAATAGAGTATTTTGCAAACTGATTTGGAAACTCTGTATATCTCAATTGAAGTAAAACTAGAACTAACACTAGACCTAGAAGTGGAAAGTTTTGGATTTAGCCGCGTGTCTTGCGTTCGTGCCTAGTATTAGTTATAATTTTAGTCCAAGAAGTATTTAGAACAATCGAGAGAATTAAAACTACAACTAACACTAGACCTAGAACTAGAAACATTTACGACGATTTGATTTTTTCAATAGCACCACTTGTCAAAATGGGCATCATTTAAAAGTTTATTTCATTTTGCATTTGACAAGTTTAGCCTTCGAATGACCAACCTTTTTTCCTATCTAAGCTTTTGCATTGGTTTGGGCTCAAAATCCTTGGTCAAATCTTTTGACCCTTGATACTCCGAAGATCAGAAAGTGCATCTTGGGACTTTCTCTGTTGCTCTTCAACTTTGCAACGTTGCAAGCTTATGTCAGCATTTTTCTCCCTACCCATAAACGAAATGAATTTTTATTATAACGACCATCATGGTATTTTAAATGGTACAAATTTGTTAAAATTTTCAAATTCTTCTACATGACAATGATAGAGTCTTAACACAATTTTATTAGTTTCAAATTCTGGATATTAGAATAGAAGACATAATAGTTGATGAATGAAAAATCTTGGAGAACTCTTGTGAATAAAATAAATAATCCCAAATAAGAAATTCGTCGTAGATACAACGGATCAAAAGAACATTTATTTCTATCGAGACTCTCAACAAGAATACTTTCGTTTCATGTATATATGATCTTGAATTGATTGCTTTTTGTGTTTTATCTGAGCTCAACTTATAGTTCTGTGTGTATATACAAGTTTTAGAGAAATTAAACCACATTTATCAAAAAGTATCTCGTTATGACTTGCTGGAAACTTCTTTAAAAAATCTATTGTAAATTTACAATTGTCTTATCTAAATACTCTTTGGAGACATGATAATACTTCCAGAAGATCTGAAATGTTTCCAAAAGACTTGATACTGCTTCTAGATGACTAGATAGTGTTTGCAGAAAACTTGTAATGCTTCCAGAAGATTTGCAATGCTTCCAGAAGGCTTGAAAATATTCTAGAAGACTTAATACTGCTTGCAAAAAATTTGAAATGCGTTGAAAAGACTTAATATCATTGCCTCTGGAAGACTTAATCTGTTTCAGAAATCTTGATACTGCTTTTAGAATGCTTCCAAAAGAGCACCCATACAAAATTGTTCCTGGTTTTATCTAATTTAAAGTTATCGTGTTCAATTAATTTTTTAAATTTTAGTGTCCCAATACCATCTACGAATATTTTTGTCAAATATTTTCATTCCTTTTTAGATCTTTGTAGACCCAATTCAACATTTTTTCAGCACCCATACATATTATCAAACATATATGATTGGATTTGTACATAGTCCCGTGACACATCAGCCGATCATGGACAAAATCTTCTATCTTGGCAGAGAGAAGAAAATACTAGAGGTGAATAAAATTGTGAAAATAAAATGTCCAAATCAGAATAAAGAAGCTGCAGAACAAGCACAACATGTTTAGCCTTCGAATTAGCGGTTTCGGATCAAAATCCTTGGTCATATTTTTTGACCCTTGATAATCCGAAGATCAGAAAGTGCATCAGTATCATGGTTAGAATTAGTTATAAATTGTTATGCGTCATCTATCGTTATAATTAGCGACCGGATTTATTTGTTTTTGCATGTTTTCCGTATTACTTCATATTTTGCATTTTTATCGCATATAAACTTAGTTATCTGCATACTTTGATATATTCGCATGTAATTCCATATGACCTACACTTAGGAGCTAATAGAGGACGTCTGTTTTTATAATGAAATACATCACCATGTATCACAATTATACATGTACCTAGTATTATTCTCTTTGAGATGCGGACCTATATACAGAGCTGGCTTGGGTTGGGTTTAGCTACAATTACAACTGATTTAGCAATCCTGCATATTTGAATTGAAGTAAAATTAAGTCTTCAGACGGACGGCTAAACCCAAAACTTTCCACTTCTAGGTCTAGGGTTAGTTTTAGTTTTATATCATCAGATCTAACTCGAGATCTAAAACTAGAAACATTCGGGTTTAGCCGTATGTCTCCTTAAGACGGCTAAACCTGAATGATTCTAGTTCTAGGCCTAGTGTTAGTTCTAATTTTATATCATTTGTACTGTTGCGAAATATTTTGAGTACTTTGAAGTTGATTTTCTCAAGTATTTTTGAGCATTGCATCGTACTGCTTCAGGAAAATGTTGTATGAACAAAATCGGTGATGCCGAAGCCATAAGGTCCCGTTGTAAGATCTCTACAATGAATAATTTCTGAAAGAGAGTACTTTGCAAACTGATTTGGCAACTCTCTATGTCTGAATTTAAGTAAAACTAGAACTAACACTACACCTAGAAGTGGAAAGTTTTGGGTTTAGCCATGTGCCTTGCGTTCTGAAGCTGGACTGTACGCCTAGCATTAGTTCTAGTTTTAGTCCCAGAAAAATTTAAAACAGTTTAGAGTAATGCAAAAATTAAAACTAGAACACTAGACCTAGAACTAGAAAGACTTTCTACGATTTAATTTTTCAATAGCACCATTGAAAAATTGGACAGTGTAAATGTTTTGATGATAATCGAATGCAGAATAAAATAAGCTTTTGAAATATGTCAATTTTTCCTATATCACAAACATTATCTCTCTTTATTTCCTTTTATCCTAAAGTCAATAAAAACTCAATCCAACCCAACTCAATCTACCCCATCTCAACCCAACCCAACTCAGAATGTCATAATCAATTGTGGTAAGTTGGGTTACAAGTTTATTATTATTGTTATTTTTAGTATTTCATTTTGCATTTGACAGTGTAAATGTTTTGATAAAAAGCGAATGCAGTATAAAATAAGCTTTTCAATTATGTCAATTTTTCCTATATCACAAACGTTACCTCCCTTTATCTCCTTTTATCCTAAAGTCTATAAAAACTAAATCCAACCCAACTTAATCTTCCCTAGCCCATTTTTTCTTTTCGAGAGGTTGAGGAAAAATCTGCTACCAGACACCAGGCCTCAATTCTTAAGCGGCTTGGTGGTAACGGGTTGGTGTCAATCTACTTTTATTTCATTTTCACTCCTTCTCTTGTCACTCCTATCTTGTTTCTCCCTTCCAGTCTATTCTAATCAAACACACCAAAAGCTTTTTCTTTGCAACTAGCAAAGAGTCATACCGGGAAGAAGGGGTAGTCTCCCCCCTCAGTCAGTTAAGCATCTCCATTCTT
This sequence comes from Onthophagus sagittarius, assembly GCA_036711965.1. Classification (NCBI taxonomy): domain Eukaryota; kingdom Metazoa; phylum Arthropoda; class Insecta; order Coleoptera; family Scarabaeidae; genus Onthophagus; species Onthophagus sagittarius. The sequence continues at coordinate 13,045,716 of JASERS010000010.1, read as the reverse complement.
TCGCCTCCTTGAGTTTCTGCTTCAATTCTCCCCCTGCGGGTGCTACACAAAGAAACACTCCACAAGCTTTTTGGTTTGCAATCTTAATGCATGCTCCTCTGATCTTCTTTCAAAAGCCTCCTCTCAAAGCTTCACTCTCCCTGTGTCTCGTATACCCCATCATTGTGAGTTTCCTTCTGTGTCTGCTTCTCTTCCGTCTCCTTCTCTGCCAATATGCCTCTGATGTACCGAGCTATAAGTTTCCAATTTTCTTCTCGCTCCAGCATGTGGTTAACTGTATTTTCTGGTGTAAAGTCTCCTATTTGTGTCGCTATTTGGCGTTTCTTTCTGCCCATCTTATACAATTGCAGATGCTGTGCTCTACATCATCTTTTTCCTCACAGTATGCACATGTCTCAATGGAACTTCTCTTATACTCATAAAGGTAAGCTTTAAATCTATGGCTAGAGAAAAACTGACAGAAGATAATCTACCTCACCCCACTTCCTCTCCACCCAACACTTCAAAGAAACACTCCAAAGCTTTTTGGTTTGCAATCTTAATACATGCTACTCCGATCTTCTTTCAAAAGCCTCCTCTCAAAGCTTCACTCTCCCTGTGCCGCGTATACCCCATCATTGTGAGCTTCCTTCTGTGTCTGCTTCTCCTCCGTCTCCTTCTCTGCCAATATGCCTCTGATGTACCCAGCTATACGTTTCCAATTTTCTTCTCGCTCCAGCATGTGGTTAACTGTATTTTCTGGTGTAAAGTCTCCTATTTGTGTCGCTATTTGGCGTCTTTTTTCTGCCCATCTTATACAATTGCAGATGCTGCGCTCTACATCATCTTTTTCTTCACAGTATGCACATGTCTCAATGGAACTTCTCTTATACTCATAAAGGTAAGCTTTAAATCTATGGCTAGAGAAAAACTGACAGAAGATAATCTACCTCACCCCACTTCCTCTCCACCCAACACTTCAAAGAAACACTCCACAAGCTTTTTGGTTTGCAATCTTAATACATGCTACTCCGATCTTCTTTCAAAAGCCTCCTCTCAAAGCTTCACTCTCCCTGTGCCGCGTATACCCCATCATTGTGAGCTTCCTTCTGTGTCTGCTTCTCCTCCGTCTCCTTCTCTGCCAATATGCCTCTGATGTACCCAGCTATACGTTTCCAATTTTCTTCTCGCTCCAGCATGTGGTTAACTGTATTTTCTGGTGTAAAGTCTCCTATTTGTGTCGCTATTTGGCGTCTTTTTTCTGCCCATCTTATACAATTGCAGATGCTGCGCTCTACATCATCTTTTTCTTCACAGTATGCACATGTCTCAATGGAACTTCTCTTATACTCATAAAGGTAAGCTTTAAATCTATGGCTAGAGAAAAACTGACAGAAGATAATCTACCTCACCCCACTTCCTCTCCACCCAACACTTCAAAGAAACACTCCACAAGCTTTTTGGTTTGCAATCTTAATACATGCTACTCCGATCTTCTTTCAAAAGCCTCCTCTCAAAGCTTCACTCTCCCTGTGCCGCGTATACCCCATCATTGTGAGCTTCCTTCTGTGTCTGCTTCTCCTCCGTCTCCTTCTCTGCCAATATGCCTCTGATGTACCCAGCTATACGTTTCCAATTTTCTTCTCGCTCCAGCATGTGGTTAACTGTATTTTCTGGTGTAAAGTCTCCTATTTGTGTCGCTATTTGGCGTCTTTTTTCTGCCCATCTTATACAATTGCAGATGCTGCGCTCTACATCATCTTTTTCTTCACAGTATGCACATGTCTCAATGGAACTTCTCTTATACTCATAAAGGTAAGCTTTAAATCTATGGCTAGAGAAAAACTGACAGAAGATAATCTACCTCACCCCACTTCCTCTCCACCCAACACTTCAAAGAAACACTCCACAAGCTTTTTGGTTTGCAATCTTAATACATGCTACTCCGATCTTCTTTCAAAAGCCTCCTCTCAAAGCTTCACTCTCCCTGTGCCGCGTATACCCCATCATTGTGAGCTTCCTTCTGTGTCTGCTTCTCCTCCGTCTCCTTCTCTGCCAATATGCCTCTGATGTACCCAGCTATACGTTTCCAATTTTCTTCTCGCTCCAGCATGTGGTTAACTGTATTTTCTGGTGTAAAGTCTCCTATTTGTGTCGCTATTTGGCGTCTTTTTTCTGCCCATCTTATACAATTGCAGATGCTGCGCTCTACATCATCTTTTTCTTCACAGTATGCACATGTCTCAATGGAACTTCTCTTATACTCATAAAGGTAAGCTTTAAATCTATGGCTAGAGAAAAACTGACAGAAGATAATCTACCTCACCCCACTTCCTCTCCACCCAACACTTCAAAGAAACACTCCACAAGCTTTTTGGTTTGCAATCTTAATACATGCTACTCCGATCTTCTTTCAAAAGCCTCCTCTCAAAGCTTCACTCTCCCTGTGCCGCGTATACCCCATCATTGTGAGCTTCCTTTTGTGTCTGCTTCTCTTCCGTCTCCTTCTCTGCCAATATGCCTCTGATGTACCCAGCTATACGTTTACAATTTTCTTCTCGCTCCAAATCCTCTTCCGTCTCTTTCTCTGCCAATATGCCTCTGATGCACCTAGCTATAAGTTTCCAATTTTCTTCTCGCTCCAGCATGTGGTTAACTGTATTTTCTGGTGTAAAGTCTCCTATTTGTGTCGGTATTTGGCGTCTTTTTTCTGCCCATCTTATACAATTGCAGATGCTGTGCTCTATATCATCTTTTTCTTCACAGTATGCACATGTCTCAATGGAACTTCTCTTATACTCATAAAGGTAAGCTTTAAATCTATGGCTAGAGAAAAACTGACAGAAGATAATCTACCTCACCCCACTTCCTCTCCACCCAACACTTCGAGTCCCTTATCAACCTCTTGGTTCACGCTACCTTTCCCGTGGATTTACACCATCCGCTTTCCTACCTCACTATATCCTCCGACCTTTTTTCACTCGTTCCTTGTCCTCCTTCCCACTTTGCCATAGTTTATATAACTCTCAAATCCATGGACATGGAATTTGCTATGAGTTGGAGTACTTCCGTCGAGCAAGTATGGTAAGCACTTCACGTTCGAATTAATTTTTAAATAATTAACTTCCATGTTTTCTTTTACGCTGCATGCCTCTCTTCATGCTCGACAAGCATAGATGATATCATCGCACCTATAAGTCTTCTCTTGGCTGGACCGGAATCGCAAATACAACCCATGATTCTTTGCAGTGCGTGCACAGTTTTTCCGCCATAATGGCCGCAGTCTGTATGAGTCTTCTCCATTTACCACCTTTCCCCAGTATGACTCCTAGGTACTTCAGTGAGTCGATTGATCTGATTTTCAATCCTTTAACACATAGGCTCGCCTGTCTTGTTTTCTTTCTGTTTCTCAACATCACCATCTGTTCCGTGGTGTAACCCATCTCTTATATGGTGGGCACTACCTCGTTGACTACCCTTTGTGCTCTCTCTTAAATCTCCTCCACGCCCCATCCTGAAAGCACTATTGCCAAATCATCCGCCAAAGCTATTAAGCGCACATTTATTTTTGTCGTCCCCCTTTCAAGCAGTTTTTCAAAAAAAAATGTTCCATAAGAGGGGGTCCAATACCGAACCTTGCGGGACACCTCTCGTTATTTTATACGTATGGCTTTGAAAATTGATGTATCTTTCGTTAAAATAGTCATTACCTTCGCCAAGCATTGATTTTTCCCCATGGAGCAGTTCCGTATGCGTTTTTCACATCGATAGCAATCATTAGGCATTTTTTCTTTTTGCCTCTCTTAAACCTATCACACTTTTTTGCCTCTTTCAACACTTCCTCTATTGCCTACACCGAAATTTGCCTTTTTGATTCCAAATTGGTCTTTGGACATTTCTCTCATCTCTTCAAGTTCCAAACTTAATCGATTTTTGATCACCGTCTCATAGATCTTTCCATATGTGCTAAGTAGGCATAATGATCTGTACTTTTTTCCTTGCATAGAACCTGGCTTCTCGATTAGTACCAACCTCCCTCTCTTCCATTTCTCAGGGAACTTTCCCTCTTCTAGTAGCCTGTTGTACATTTCTGCGATCTTAGAGCTCCTATACAATTCAGACCTGGCACTTTTCCATTTTATGTTGTGCTTCTTTCTCTCTCCGCCCCTGCTCTGTCCCGCCTTTGTTGTATGCCTTTTAGGAATAACTCCTCAAGCAATGGTATAATTTCTTCTGGTGGTATCTCTATCTGATTTATATTTCTAGTCTTCTTGATTGCTATAATATAGGCTTCCTCCCACACATTATCTTTCAGTTCGTTACACAAACGTCACCATGCGTCTCTTCTTTCTTTCTTTATCTCTCTCCTCATTCCCCTTTTCACTTCCATCCCACCCTATCCCAACCAAACCAAAAAAGTCACAATTAATTGGGTAAGTGGGATTTCAAGTTGTGAGAATAAAATCGTCTTATAGGAGACTTTATATATTTACTAGGATTTAAAAGGAACGATGGGATTGGATTGGGTTGGAGTGAGTTCTTGTGGACTTTGAAAATTTCGTTGTTCTCAATCAGTTTTTGCCTTTTTTAGCTCACTCCTTGTTTATTTTTTTAACTTGACCAGCAGTTAAATCTCAACTCACTTCTTTCAGGACTTTCAAATCGTCAGGAATGGTCACAATTAATTGGGTAAGTGGGATTTCAAGTTGTGAGAATAAAATCGTCTTATAGACTTTATATATTTACTAGGATTTAAAAGGAACGATGGGATTGGATTGGGTTGGAGTGAGTTCTTGTGGACTTTGAAAATTTCGTTGATCTCAATCAGTTTTTGCCTTTTTTAGCTCACTCCTTGTTTATTTTTTAACTTGACCAGCAGTTAAATCTCAACTCACTTCTTTCAGGACTTTCAAAACGTCAGGAATGGTCACAATTAATTGGGTAAGTGGGATTTCAAGTTGTGAGAATAAAATCGTCTTATAGGAGACTTTATATATTTACTAGGATTTAAAAGGAACGATGGGATTGGATTGGGTTGGAGTGAGTTCTTGTGGACTTTGAAAATTTCGTTGATCTCAATCAGTTTTTGCCTTTTTTAGCTCACTCCTTGTTTATTTTTTAACTTGACCAGCAGTTAAATCTCAACTCACTTCTTTCAGGACTTTCAAAACGTCAGGAATGGTCACAATTAATTGGGTAAGTGGGATTTCAAGTTGTGAGAATAAAATCGTCTTATAGGAGACTTTATATATTTACTAGGATTTAAAAGGAACGATGGGATTGGATTGGGTTGGAGTGAGTTCTTGTGGACTTTGAAAATTTCGTTGTTCTCAATCAGTTTTTGCCTTTTTTAGCTCACTCCTTGTTTATTTTTTTAACTTGACCAGCAGTTAAATCTCAACTCACTTCTTTCAGGACTTTCAAATCGTCAGGAATGGTCACAATTAATTGGGTAAGTGGGATTTCAAGTTGTGAGAATAAAATCGTGTTATAGGAGACTTTATATATTTACTAGGATTTAAAAGGAATGATGGGATTGGGTAGGGTTGGAGTGAGTTCTTGTGGATTTTGAAAATTTCGTTGTTCTCAATCAGTTTTTGCCTTTTTTAGCTCACTCCTTGTTTATTTTTTAACTTGACCAGCAGTTAAATCTCAACTCACTTCTTTCAGGACTTTCAAAACGTCAGGAATGGTCACAATTAATTGGGTAAGTGGGATTTCAAGTTGTGAGAATAAAATCGTCTTATAGGAGACTTTATATATTTACCAGGATTTAAAAGGAACGATGGGATTGGATTGGGTTGGAGTGAGTTCTTGTGGACTTTGAAAATTTCGTTGTTCTCAATCAGTTTTTGCCTTTTTTCGCTCACTCCTTGTTTATTTTTTAACTTGACCAGTTAAATCTCAACCCACTTCTTTTAGGACTTTCAAAACGTCAGGAATGATGGATACCAATTTATTCACATCTGGGATGTAGGATCTTCAAGGTTCTTAACCGTTGATCTGAATTGAACTTTGTTCCACGATCTAATCCAACAAATCATTCATTCGATCAGGAGTCAAATCATTAAATCATTATCTTTATATGTTCAGAACAACCAAATTTATTTCTAGATTACATAATTTGAATGAATCAATAACCTCAATTCCACTTTCTACGGCTTCGTGTATCGGTTTGGAATTTCTCGAAATTTGAATTAATCTTTGAAAAAGAATGTCCTGTATATTGAGAAGGTTATTACCAATGTCTGCTTTCTCCTGACATAAACCTCGTTTAGCGTTTTCTTAGGAAGCCAAACTTTTTTATTATTAATTTTATTATAAATCTTTCTACTGATTTTAAAAGCCAATTTCTTTTAAAAATCATTTTAACTTTTTGATTTTCTACTAAATGCTACAAATTTAGGTTGAGTTCAAAACTTGTTATCTCAAAAACGATCGAGATGCTCAAGATTGGTTTTATTTTGATGTTAAACCTGTATATGATGTAAAACTGATGTTGAAACTGACTCCTTTTTTGATGTTTTTTCGTAAAATCACAAATTTTTAAATAATTTCGTTTCGATTGATATTTTCCAGGTTCGAATAAGCGGCATTTATGGCTCGCGTAAAATCCCGAGATTCGGGAGTTTTTATTATCTATAAATAACGCCGGTTTTTATAGCTAATAACGGGGTTTCAATAAACGTTGATTGAGTAAATGTTAGAAACGTAAAACGTTTCAATTACATCCCTAACTAAACTCATTTATAAACGGAACCCCCCTACAACGTCAATTCCTAATCTTTCATTTCCTCTCTTTTACGATGATGAAAAACGATTCTCTCGAAGTAAATTTGTCCCGTTTTGGGAAATGTAAATATTTACGAGGTGGGTAAAGGATGTAGTTGCGCAGGTAGCAGGAAAGTAGTTGGAAAAGTGGTCGGCTCTCTGCGAATTCGCGGAATGCAGAACACAGCTGTTCGCATAGAATTTTTATATGCACAATGTGCTGTCGCCGGGAGTCGGTTTCAGGTATAAATTCTCTTTATGATGAAGAATATGTCCTAAGGAATTTTGCCATCTTTCCTCATACAATTCCGCTTAAAACGTTTCGTCTAAATTCCTTTTAAGACGACATAGTCGCAACATTATTACTCGTAAATATTGGCGCAAAACAATTAAGTTGAAATCACTAAAATTAGAACAAGTTAGAACTGTAAAAGAGTTAATTTATTGATGAAAATCGTTTCTGGAAATTCAAACGGCGATGTTCCGATCATAATGTAATAATAAAACAGGTGCATTTTGCGACGTGGCTGATGAAACGACTTCTCGTCTTCGTCGTTGCGGCCCGTCGCGATGAATTATTCAAAAATGGAACTGAAACATGTCATAGCGACTGAATAATGGAGCGGGTCGTTACCGGCCAGATGTAGCAGCAACCCACTTTGAAACGTACTCCCGCTAAAATATTAACGCAAATTGACGGCGAACCGCCTTTAAACGTCTACCTAATTGCCGACCGCGGCGATGTGTTTTTATCTGACATCAAACATTCATGTTTCAAACCCCACGATTCAAACGATTGTCGTCTCTATATCATCTTCATTTTCCATACAACACCCTCCTTTCCTCCACCTTTATTCCCCTTTAACCCTCGATTATCGATAAATGTTACAAATTGGTTGTGTTTCGAGTTTATGTAGTTACTTATCTTTAGTAGTATTTTATAACAAAGTCGTTTTCGTTATGACAATAGAAATCCTAAAGCGGTTGTGTAAACGTGTCGCTTTGAGCTTGAATTTTAACTTTGAGATTTTAGTAGAAATTGTGCAATTATTTTCTTGTGTAATAACTTCTACACCTATATGAAAGTGATAGTTACATTAATTCACGTTATAAGTTCGAAAAAGTGAGTGGATTCCTGTTAAATCAAAGTTTGATTGTTTCTTATTAATATCTATTGAGCCTGTATTGACGAAAACTTTCCATGGTATTAAATGTTTAAAAATGTCTGTGGAGGAATATAATAATGTAATTGTTGGTAATAAATGGTCTTGTAAAATTTGTTCAATATCTTTAAAAGAAGAGCAAAATAGGGAAAAAAACTAAACCAAATTCTACACTTGAAACGATCTTAAATCAACTACAACTGCAACAACAACAACTTCAATCAATACAATCTGATCTCAAATCTATGCAAAGCTCAATGGAATACTATTATACACTGTACGAAGAGTGTAATAACAAGATTAAAAAGCAGGAAGTAGAAATAAAAAATTGCAATGAAAATATGAGTGCACTACGAATTGAAAACGTGGCTTTAAAGAAACAAAATGACCTAATGGAAGAAAAAATAGAGTCGTTGGAGCAGTACTCACGTATCAACTGCGTCCAAATAAATAACTTGTCATAATCAGATATATTTTCAAGAATCTTTGTGTTCTAGTGTTAAGCAGTTGTTTAGAGTATGTCAGGAATTTAAAAAGAATAATGATATAAAATATTTGTGGACGAGGGAAGGTAAGATTTTGATGAGGAAAAGCGATGGGAGTCGAAATTAAATGAAATTTACAAAAATTGCTTGTCTGAAGATTTTGACATAATAGTACTAAAAGAAACTTGGTTAAATGAGGGCATCTCGTCATTTGAATTACTAGATGATGGATAATATTTCATGGAATTATCATTTGTATGCTGATGACCTTCAAATTTACACTTCAACCTATTGATAACCTTGAAGATGCTGTTCCTCGTCTTAATAATGACCTTGCCAGTATTCTTGAATGGTCTAATCGTTATGGGCTTAAATTAAATCATATTTTAGTATTTTTCAGCTGAGTATTTCGATAGTCAGATGTCATCGAAAAAAATGGATTCGTGTACTTGTGTATATTTTAACTTTATTCTATTAAATAAATGAAATAAATGTTACTAATGAAACAAATAAAACAATCTACAAATTCCCTGTCCTATCAGTATTATAAATTTTATTTCTACCGAAAATTATCTTGTGCCACCCCTAAAACTTTTTGGAAAACCATGCGATCTCTTGGAATGATCGAACCTCCTGCCGATAAAACTACTTTTGATTGTGAAACGTTGGCTAAAAGTTTTGCTGAGCCTCCCTTGGTTATTGATAATACAGCAAGAGCTAGCACTATTGCTGATATTCCTGCATCATCCAACTCCTGTTCGTTTTCTTTTAACTTAATCACAGCTTCTGAAGTATGTGACGCCCTGTTATACACTAAATCTACTAGTGTGGGAACGGTTGGAATTGACCTTAAAATGCTGTTACCAATATTAGATGTTATTATTACACCATTAACCCATATTTTCAATTTTTCTTTTGAACGGTCTATATTTCCCTCAAACTGGAGGATTGCTAATGTGATTCCTATCCCTAAAACTAGATATCCCTCTCATATTAGTGACTATCGTCCCATTTCCATTTTATCTACATTGTCAAAGGCAATTGAACGTTTAGCTTATTTACAAATTACCAGATATCTAGAGGAATTTTAATTAATCAATAAGATGCAATCTGGATTCCGTAAAGGACATAGCACAACTACAGCTCTTACTAAAATTACCGATGACATTAGATCTGCTTGCGACGAACGTTGTGTTTCTTTACTGGTTTTTCTGGATTTTAGTAAGGCCTTTGACTCTGTTGACCATACTATTTTATTATCCTTACTTACTTCTATTGGATGTTCCTCTTCTTGTTTATCCTGGTTCCAATCATATCTTTCCTTTCGATCTTTATATGTGCGTGTTGGTTCTGAGCTCTCTTTCAGTTATGGAATTAAATGTGGGGTTCCCCAGAGCAGTGTTTTAGGACCCTTACTCTTTTCGATTTTTATAAATGGTATTACGGATAATATTTCATGTAATAATCATTTGTATGCTGATGACCTTCAAATTTTAACACCTATTGATAACCTTGAAAATGCTGTTCTTCGTCAAAAATGACCTTGCCAGTATTCTTGAATGGTCTAATCGTTATGGGCTTAAATTAAATCCGTCGAAAACGCAAGCCATTGCTTTTGGCACTTATCCTCTACTATTAAAGATGTAGAGGATGAGGAGATGTGATGGCAACGTTATTCAGTTTTCGGACACTGTTAAGAATCTTGGTTTGATTATGGATTCGACACTGTCCTGGAGACCTCAGGTACAGAGTGTTTGTAAAAAGGTTTACTACTGCTTCCACACTTTGAGAAAACTTCGGCGTTTCCTCCCGCCTGTTGTTAGTCGCAACCTTTGTTACTCTCTTATCTTGCCTCATATTGATTATGGTGATGTGGTATATCCTAATCTTTCTTTACCTCTCCAGAATAAATTGGAGAGACTTCAGAATAATTGTATTCGTTACATCTTTGATCTGGGGAGGTTTCAGCACATAACGCCGTATCGTAATTATTTGCAGATGCTTACTCTGCAGAATCGCAGGTCTTTTCGGATACTCTCTATTTTGTACAAGGTTCTGCAGAGCTGCACTCCTGCATATTTATCTGACTCATTTAAGTTTTTGTCGTCGCATGGTTTGTCCACCCGATCCAGTTCTGATACCACCTTAATGTTTCCGGTTCATGCTACTGAGATTTTTCACAGATCTTTTACAGTACAATCGATTGCGTTATGGAATGATCTACCTGTCGCTATTCGCAATGCAACAAGTTTTGTGTCTTTTAAAAATTTATTGAAATGCCATCTTCTTACTCTCCAACTGTCTTCTTGACGTCTTTGTGTTTGTTGTCTATCCTGTATGATGATAATTGATGTTTGCTCCATTTCTAATCCTGCAAAGGATATCATATTACCGCAGCTAGCCATAATCTTTGAGTTTAATTTTATGCACAGTATCAGTTGGGACTCTTGGAAGATATCGCTTACAGCGATAAATTGATCCTTTTGCATTGATTTCTTTTTTTTGAGGCAATAAATGTGTGTTATTATTATATGTAATATACAGATTTGATAGTAATTTCAATACAAGCGCAAAAAAAGACGGGGGTTGAGTGCTTATTATCTGTAAACGTAATTTGGATTCGCTTGAGCTTACATTCAATTCACAATTGGGTGAGTTGTGGGTTAAGATAAAGATTGGAGGTAAATGTTTTTGTGTGTGTGTGATCTATTTTCCTCCAGGCTCACAACTTGAAACCTACAGGAGTTTTTTTAATATGTGCGAATGCAACCAATATATGTTTCAAGCCAATGTTATGATACTAGGAGATTTTAATTTGCCTTATATCATACCTAATTTAACAGTGGTTAACTCCCAATGTGAAAGAGAATTATGTGAATTCAGCAATTCTTATAATTTGCAACAATGCAACTTTATTCCTAATAATTTAAATAGATTTTTAGATCTAATATTTTGTAATTTTGAGGTGAACGTAACATTAAGTAATGGAGCGTTAGTTAAAGTGGATTCTTTCCACCCACCTTTATGTGTTAATGCAATATTTCCAAAGAGAGCTACCAAGTCACAGTTTCATTCAAACATATACAATTATCGCAAGGCAAATTTTCCATTATTAACTGCTTTAATTAAAGATACTGACTGGTTATTTTTAGAGAATTTTAGTACGGTGGATGAGGTTGTATCTAAATTTTATGAAATTTTTTACAGTTTACTACATAGATGTAACCTAGAGGAAAGGGCTCTATTGATGGGTCTATCAGAGAGTATCCTAAGTGGTTTACATCTGAAATAATAACAAAAATTAAGGCTAAGCATAGGTATTTGCTGTTATATAAAAGACATAATCTTCAGTTTTATCATAATAAATTTAAAGAACTCCGAAATGAGATAAAATATGAAATTCAAAATACATATAGCACATATATAGCCAATTTTGAACAAAGTATACAGGAAAACGGCTCTAACTTCTGGTCCTTCATTAAAAGTCGAAAGAATTGTAAGAAAGTTCTTGAATGTGGCTGTATGACTCATCTCGATGATCAATGTGAATCATCCAGGGAGATCGCTATGGGGTTTGGAAAATATTTTTCGTCAGTGTTCAGTGATGAGCGGAGCTCATTTACTGTCAATTTTACTGGGGATCGGGCGGGTTCTGAATTGCCTCTTATTGATGAGATAACTGATGCAGACATACATACAGCCTTGAAGAAAATAAAAACTAAAACATGGGTTCAGGTGAAATTCCTATATATATTTACAAAGGTATTGAATATTTAATGAAACCTCTCAAAATAATTTTTAACAAAATAATACAAACTTCTGAATATCCCACTTTGTGGAAGAAAGCTAAGCTTTTTCCTGTTTACAAAGGTGGCGATAAGAAACAAATTATTAATTATAGACCTATTGCTCTCATTTAATGTATCTCGAAAATATTTGAAAATATTATATATATTAAAATTTTTCAACATACAAAAAATTATATATCTGATGTTCAGCATGGTTTCTTTCCAGGGAGATCAACTGTATCCAATTTAGCGGTTTTTTCTGAGAATGATGTGTCTAAAATCGATACAATAAACAGACATTCGCGGTGAATCTTTATTCTTCATTACCGAATCCCCGGAAAACGAACCGACCAGCCGAGGAAGACGCTCAAATCGCCGAATCCCTGGAAAACGAACCGACCAGCCGAGGAAGACGCTCAAATCGCCGAATCCCTGGAAAAGAACCGACCAGCCGAGGAAGAAGCTCAAATCGCCCTATCCCTGGATAACGTAGGACCTGCCGAGGAGTTGTAATTATCTACAATTGGTGATTACCGGATTCCCAGGACTACAGAAGCGAAACAAATGAAAATCATCGTTATTTTATTACTATCCTGCTGGACCGCCAGCGCCGACGTAAAAATAACGCCACTGGATGGACCTCTATTACCGTTACATTTGGGAACGGCTAAAAACCAACTAAGCCATTGGACGACAGCAATTCGTTGTAATCTCGAAGGTTTAATAACCCAAATTAATAATTTGAATACTAATTATATGGAATTGGTAAAAATGGCAAAAACGATAGAAGATGGAGATCAAGATTCGTCATTTCAAACTCTCCTTAGAAATCTAAAAGATTTATTATGTCAATTAAACTTTGGAAAATAGCAACTGATCCCAAATATCAGAAAACAAAGAGGCGCACTAAATTTCATTGGTTCAATAGTTAAAGCAGTGTCAGGAAACTTGGATGCAGAAGACGCAGCAAGAAATCATAAAATCGGTGGAGGCACAATTTCATGTTTCATAAGGAACAAGTCAGGCATTCGAGAACAATCTAAAAATCATTCACGACAATCAACTAGAAACAGCTCAACGTCTTCATACAGTAATAAATCATTTAAAAACAAATGGAGAAAAACAAGTACATTTCAATCTCTTACTTAGAGTACAATCATCCCTGCAGGTAGCAATTAATTCAGCTATAACAATAGTATATAGACGTGTTAGCGAAAACTTTCGCCAAACTTGAAACGTACCATCCAGTCATTATCCAGACGGAAGATCTCGTGAAAGAATTAGAATTCATTCGAAACACTGTTATAAATCAGGAAATTCTATTAAACCCTACAGAAGAAAATTTATATAAAATTGAGAAAACCATAATGGTCAAAGCTTACTCAAAAGGTCATATTCTCACATTCCTTTTAGAAATTCCTTTAGTAGAGAAAACAATTTATCGATATTACCAATTAGTTCCACTTCCCGTTCTATATAATTCAAGTTACCTAATGCTAAATATTGAACAACCCTACCTCGCAGAAAGTAAAGACAAGTACTTTACCATGACTTCCATCTGTAAAGAATTTCAAAGAAGAGAATATTTATGCGAAGCCACCAGCCTTGATGCGAGCACTCGATCAACTTGTGCTTATGAATTACTGAGACATTTACCAATATCAACATGCACTCATACGAAATGGGCTCGATTAAAAGAAGAAAGTGTTCATCCCACTGATTCTGAATGGATCTTGTTCCAGGCCAATTTTACTGGAGAAACTGCATGTGAAAATCGTAGAGAAGTTCGCCAATTCCAAGGAAATCTTTTAATTAACAACTAATTACCTACCGGAGAGAGAATATCATTTAGCCCCAATAAGCTTACTCAATGTTCCAGAAGAACAACCAATCTGGCAACTGGAAGATATTCAGTTGAAAAAACTACAATTAGATTCCGTTAACGACGCTCGATCAAATTTCTCTGAAATCTACGAGAAATTCCGAGAATTGAAAAGAAGCAACCTCATCAGCTTTGGAAGTTCAACAACCTTCTTAACAATAATTACGCTTTTACTAATCAGCGCAATAATTGTTATCTGTTTACAGTATTTAAAGAAAATCCGACAACACGCCGCCGATCGCAAATCGACCCCAGGTTTGGAAACGGAGATTCCCAACCCTTGGCTCTCTCTAAAAGGGGAGGAGTTACAACATCCAAACCCATTGACCAAATAAGGAAATTTACACGACTTTATTGAATTGTCGTACGATGCTGACAAAGCAATAAAGTCGTACGATGTTGACAAAAGCAAAACATATAAATAGGTAAAAACTGTAATTGCGAAGGAATTAATATTTTTCCGTCGTCCGCGTGTGTCGTTTCAAATCGCCGACACTCGATACGCGATTAGTGTTAAGCTACTTTTATAATTTAAAGGATGTGGCTATTTATACATACAGTATGTATACGCAATTGGCTATTTACACATACTGTATGCATATGTAATTGGCTATTTATACATACTGCATGTATATGCAATTGGCTATTTGTACATACAGTATGTGTACACAATTGGCTGTTTGGTCATACTGTATGCTTGTATATATACCAATTACAGCTCCTATAGCAATTAAGTTAGGAATTTCTTTCGAATGCAGGCTTGTACTATATAAACGAGTGTATTTCTGGAATGTATTGTCGCATATACGGCTTGGTCCACAAAGTGTATTTTCTTAAATAAATGGAACACCCTATGCTTTTTTCCATATTCTGATTAGCTGTCTTAAATGCTATAAGTGCACATTATGTTTTCAAATTTTGCGTGCAAAGTTACCACGTTATTAACCATTTTGTGAAAATTTTTAAAAATTTATGTACTTAAAATTTGTTATCAGCACTACTAAGCTATTAAGTATTGAAGATTTCAATTTGGCATATCGATAAACAAAGTTTGGCCCCTTCAACCACCACTAATACTATTGGATAATAATATACATTTTTCAAAAATTCTATTTGAATAGCTGGCAAATGATTTTCTAAGAAATTCAAAAAGATTCTCCGTTAACGGTTGCCTTGAAAAAATACGATACTAATAATATCGCGGTTAATATAATAATTCTTGTGAAACATATCCGCTGAATACAAGACAATCAAAAAAATTATACTATTGTTGATTATTTTCTAATACGCATTCCAAAAATTCTAGTTTTTTTAATTGAACGAAAATTGTCGTTTTCATAACTCATTTCTTGTAAAAGAATCATGTTACGTTCTTGCAAAGTTTTAATAAAAAAATCATAACTCGGAGATTTCAAGAATTGAAGAAACGATTTCAAGCACATTAAATATTAATGAAATTTGCTTCAAATCGCTTCTTATTTCAAAGTGATATCTCAATTAGTTCTAAAGATACAAATCTTTGGAAATTTCTTGATTTTTAACAAATATATATAATTACGTTTTCGTAAAGCTTTAATCAAAAAATCACAACTCAGAGATTTAATGATTTAGAAAAACGATCTTAAGCACGTTAAATAGCCACAAAATTTGCTTGAAGCTGCTCTTTATTTTAGAGCGATATCTCAATTAGTTCTTGAGATACGATTCTTTGAAAATTTTTTGATTTTTATCAAACACATAAATTACATTTTGCAAAGTTTCCATCAAATAATCATAACTCGGAGATTTAAATATTTGAAGCAAGGATCTTAGGCACCTTAAATAACAACAAAATTTGCTTCGAATTGCTCTTTATTTTAGAGCAATATCTCAATTAGTTCATGAGAGAGGATTCTTTGAAATTTTTTTGGTTTTTATCAAACACATATGCAAACACATTTTTACAAATATTTAATAAAAAATCATACCGCGGAGATTTAAAGATATGAAGAAACGTAAGGTACATCTCAATTAATTCTTGAGATACGATTTTTTGAATGCGATCGCATCAATTTCTTTCTTAAAAACTACCATTTTGTTTAAGAATTTTTATCTCAACAATTAAATGATACATTGAAATGCGACTTCTATCATTGAAATGCTGAGAATGTCCTTTATAATTATCACAAACTGCATTGTGATATCTACCTTAGGTAACTACATAAATTTTCAAAAATTTTTACAGAATGGTTAATAACATGGTAATTTTACATACAAATTTTGAAAACAACATGTGCCGTTATAGCATTTAAGGCAGCTAATCAGAATATGCAAGAAAATATATGGTGCTACATTAAAAAAAATACATTTTATGTTATCCCACTTTTTTACACTCATATATATAGTACAAGTCTGCGTTTGAAAGAAATTCTTAACTTAATTGGTGTAGGAACTATGGATTCCTGACACACTACTGCAGGACCCTGTATATGTAATTGGTTATTTACTGATACTGACTGTACACAATTATAATTATAGTTTCATTTATTAATGTTAGTTTTCAGTTTTTTGTATGTATGTATAAACAGCCAATTGCGTATACATACCGCATGTGTAAATAGCCAATTACATATACAAATTGTATGTGTAAATAGCCAATTGCGTATACATACCGTATGTATAAATAGCCATATCCTAATTTAAATAAAGACTTTAAAAAAATTTAAACGTTTTATTAAAGAACTTAAATCTAGCCTTAGATAGCAAACAACAGATGGACGTGGTATATACCGACTTTGCAAAAGCCTTTGACCGAGTTCATTTTGACATTCTGCTCTGTAAAAATTTTTCGACCAATTTATTAAAATTATTTGCATCTTATTTTATTTTACGAATCGTGTGCAGTATGTAGTATTTAATGGTGAAAGGTCGGAGTTGTCCCTCGTTCATTCTGGAGTGCCACAAGGTTCTAATCTCGGACGATTGCTCTTTTTATTATTTATAAATGATCTCTCTGATGTCATAAAGCACTGTAAATGCGCTCTGTATGCAGACGACTTTAAAATGTGGCTTTAAAATGTGATAAAGAACCAATACGACTGCACATTAATTCAAGCTGATATCGTAAATATATGGCAATGGAGCATCTCTAATAAGCTAAATTTTAATACGTCGAAATGTTCTGTAATGACTTTTAGTAGGAAGAAAAGTTTGCAAATTCATAACTATGAAATGTACATTATTTGTTAGAAATTGGGATTTATTGTTAGAAATTGCTTTGAATTTCAAAATAAGAATACCTTTAAAGTACTCTTTAAGACATTTGTAAGAAGTAAGTTGGAGTACGCCTCATTTATTTGGAATACTGAATGTGTGACCTATAAATCTATAATTGAGAGAGTTCAAAAGAAATTTATTAAGTATCTTACCTATAAAATAACAGGATCAAATCCCGTATTTCCAACTTTTGAGTACCAATAAGTTCACTTCCCTCGAGAGAAGGCGTGCTATCTTAGATGCTTATACATTGCATAAAATTTGGTTCAACAAACTTCAAATTGGTAACCAAATTGTTGAGAACATTGCCTTAAACGTACCGAGATTTGCTTCACGGTCGCAAACCAGTTTTTATGTAGACAAGCGCCGTACAGTTTGGTTACAGTTGTTTGGTTAATAATCTTGAGGATGTTGACTTTTTTCGTTTTTCGGAGTCAAAATCTTTCAAAAATTATGTGAAAAATTTTATAATCTCTAGTAATTCTAGTGTTTTTAGGTATTAATTTGAAAATTTGTTTTTCGATTACAACTGTTTATTTTTCTTTAGTGTTGGATGCTTTTCAATTAAGTTTTTCGGGTTATAATGATAATAATAATAATAATAATTTATTAGTCTCAGTGCCACATAACTGTAGATGGAGATAAGTCATACAATACATTATTACACATAACAAAATACACAAAGAAAAAAGCTAAATACATCTTTATGCCTATGGTAAGTCCGTGACCCCACAGAGATACTCCCGTAAACTATAAAAAACATTCTCGATCAAGTACGTCTTAACTTTATTTTTGAATTCACGAGGAGCGGTGATGCTTTTTATTGAGACAGGTAACTTATTATATAGTTTTACAAAATCGTATTGCGGACTTTTCTCAAAAAATGCTGTTTTGTGTCGCAACAACGGCAAATCAACACGTCTCGTCTCATATTGGCTAACAGAGCCCAAAAATCTTTCACGATTTCCGTTGACAAACACCACAGCTTTGAGAATATAGATACAAGGGAAGGTAAGAATGCTATTATTTTTAAAAACTTCCTTGCAGGATTCACCACATTGTAATTGAAAAATTAATCTGATTATTCGTTTCTGAGTCACAAATACACGCCGCCACTGAGAACTTCTGCCCCACAAAAGAATATTGTATGAAATATGTGAGTAGCAAAGCGCGTAATATGCGTCCAGGAGTGACGTCCTGTCCAACGAATATTTGAGCTTGAGCAACGCAAAATACGACGAATTTAATCTTTTACATACGTTATTTATATGTGGTCCAAAACTCATTTCGGTATCAATGCTCAAAGCCCAAAAAGTTGGCTTCCTTCTGTAAAGGAATCCCAGCAAGATGTTCTATGGAAAGCGGTCGCCGAACATGAAAATTTACGCAGACAGTTTTCTGTACATTCAAGATTATTCTGTTTCGGGTGCACCAATCCACAAAACGCTCTACAGTGCTACCAACCAACCTATCAAGCTCACTCCGATCACGAGCAGCAATAGCGATAGAGGTGTCATCCGCATACATCACCACATGAACATTCTCGAAAAAACTTGGTAAATCATTTACAAAATTAAGAACAGTAAGGGACCCAGTATTGAACCCTGAGGTACGCCAAGATTTACAGGTGAGTCCTCCGAGGCTATTCCCGACAGAACCACTCTCAAACTACGACTTGTAACGAAAGAAGTTAACCATTTAAGCAGACTTCCACGAATACCCACATTGTATAACTTTTCCTTGATGAAGTGTGGAGGCAAAGAATCGAAAGCTCGGGAAAGGTCAAAAAAAGACCAACCACATAATTACCTTTGTCAAGGTGTTCATAGATATATGAAAAGAAATCGACAGTAGCGGTCTCAGTTGATAAGCCCCTTCGAAATCCGTGCTGCGATCGACACATTACTCGAAATGCATCAAAAAAACTCAACAATCTCCGCTTAACAACGTTTTCGAATATTTTGGAAAACACGCTACAAATAGAAATAGGCCTGTAGTTCTCAATACTATGCGCATCACCCTTTTTGAAAACAGGCGTTACCCTTCCCACCTTCAGTAAGTCAGGAAAAACCCCTAACTCAATTGACCGATTCAAAATCTTGGCCAAAGGCATGCATAAGCTATCACTCACAAATTTGACGCATTCAACAGTAACATCATCCCATCCAACAGCTTTAACATTTTTCAAGCCTTTAATAGCATCGAAGACCTCTGTATCCGTAACGGGAGCAAAATACAAAGAAGAGCCCACACAGTCACCCAGCGTACAAGATAGTGACAAAGATGACCCGTAAGTAGCCACCAATCTGTCCTGAACTACAGATGAAAAATACTCGCCAAAATGATTACAACACTCTGACACATCATCTATCAACCTGTCATCAATAGACAACACCACAGGACTACTCTGCGGATGACGCCCCAACTGCTCGTTGATGCAACACCACAGCATTCTACATTTGTTTGAAGAATTATTAATTTTATTTACTAAAAAATCTCTCTTTGCCTGGTTAATTAAATCTCTATATGTTCTTCTTTTATTGTTATATTCCGCTCGAAGTTCCGAAAAACCATTTGTTAGTAACCAATGGAAATTTTTTAGTTCCTGCCCGGCTTGTACGATCGCAGATGTTACCCATCTTTTATGTGAACCACTTTTTACGGGAGTATCCCTTCTAACAGTCGGACAATATAAGTTATAATAATACTGAAATGTCTCAAAAAAACTGGCGTACAAGGAATTTACATCATTCAAATTCACAGCAAGGAGAGAATCCCAATCGAACAAAATTAGTTTATAATTTAAGAAAGATAAATTATTATAGGAAAATCTCCGCTTAGAAATGGAAACCGTTCGGTTGGAATCCTCAATTTGCAAACTTTGAGCAGTATAGACCAAGGAGCAGACAAAATGGTCTGCTATATTTCCGTCAAAAACATCAAAAGAACATAAAGACGGCGATAAATTTGTTACAATATAGTCAAGTGTTGACCTACTTACTGCTTCATTTAAGTTACAACAAATAAAGTTAAATCAATAATTAAATCAATAATTAAAATTAAAAAAAATAAGTTAAAACAAAAAGATTCCATAGTATCATTGTTTATATCAACATTCAAAACCCCGCAAAGCACGACAAAATCATTATTACAATACAAAAACTCCAGCATTGAAGCTAAAATATCTATAAAAGCGTCAAAGCAACTTGAGGGAGGCCTATAAACACAAGCGCAAACATAACTCTGATTTGAGTGTTTAAACCGGATCGCACAGCACTCAAACAACATATCCTTAGCGAATCTATACAACTCAACTGAGTTCACATGAAAGTCAGATCTCGCGAGTATAAGAGTACCACCAATAAGAGTTAATGTTAAGTTACGGTCCTAGTAGTAGTAGTTTTATTTTATAAAACCTTTGTAATTGGGGCTTGCCCTGTAGAGGTTTAATGGAAATAAATAAATAAAATCCACAAATTTACAACGTATCTATTAAAATAATTTTTACCAAGTTATTACCGGCACCTCCACCAATTTATTTTAACAATACCTTTATTAATGAATTAATTTTGAGTACGGTCCTGCATAGGTTGGATGGGTCCGGGCGGAAGTGACTTTCGCGTAAATATTTACCAGGTGATGACTAATAACGGTTAGTCGCTTATGTATTCTCGATGGGGTTCCCCGGGAGTCGGACGTTGTTTGTTTACTGAGTAGACGCGGAACCCAAAACGGCCGTTTATTGTGTTGCGAAGATAAACAAGGGATCGGGTGTTGCCCAGTAATTAAACAACGTTTTATAAGCCGCCTAATAAACACCCAAAGATGTAAACTGAACCGTGACAAAAAATAATTTATCGTAATTGAAAATAAATCGAAAGTAGCCGGGAAAATGGTTCAAACGAAACACAAACTATGTAGCGTTTCAATCGCCGTTGGCAGCCCGGAACGGTAAAAAAAACTGGGGAAAAAAGGAGTTTTTTTTTAATCGCTGGAACAATTTTCGTACAATCCCGCTATTTTTTTCATCGGAATTTTTTTGCACATTTAAACCCGGTATCCGGCGAAAGCGCGCTGTATTAGTACCGCGTCGCGCGGTGTATCGGGTGACGATTGAAATGGAAATCGGCGTGCGATGGAAAAAAATTTCGGCCGGGAAAAAAATCGGAAAATAAAGCAGTTGGTGGAACCGTTCGGGGGGCTTAATTAACGCAAATACAAATCACAATCGTTTTACAGGGCGTCCGCATAAAAGGGCGGCGCGGCGTTCGCGTGAACGAGAGGTCATTGTTTGTAAAACAATGGGTAGCGACGTGAGAGATACCGATCGCTATTGTAGCGCCCCCTCATCCACATACACAGAGAGAGAGTGAGGGCGCTGTTCGGATTACGCCGCCGCCGGTGAACACGAACTGTGAAAAATTACCGCCCCTCGGGCCATATGCCTGTTAAACTATGAACGATGGATTCCATCGCAAAATTGAACAATAACTCCAACACGCTAGATGGCGCTCGTGTTGCTGTTGTTGTTGCTCTTACTGATTGGAAATTAAAATTGATGTTTTTCAATGGTGATTGTTCCGAAAACAATCTCATCAGTTATTGTTGACATTTTTAATTAGATATACTAAAAATCATTATCTAAAATAAAAGTGATCAAACGGATAGTGATTTTACAAAAAGGATTTCTGCCATCATCTTCAGTTGTCGTGTTGAAACATCATTCTTTGTAAATCGGCTTCGTCTATGCATAAAGCGCAAAAGGCAGATATTTGAATACTTATGAAGCTTTGAATATTTATAGAAGTATTTATCGTTTCTTTTTTTATCATCATTCAGCATAATTTTGATTAATTCACCATATCTCAACAATTGCAACAGATGGGTACAACGATATGTAGTAATGATCTGTAATGAATTAAATTCTATAAATTTAGTCGTAGTCTTAGTCTTAACCGTTTGCGTTAGCTTTAGTTGTAAGGAAAGGTATTGGTTCGTGCAATATTTAAGCATAGCGCATTAAAGCAAAATTTGAACATATATACAGTCGTGTAATACAAAAAGAAATCTGGAGTGAAATCTGGAGTATTTAATATGAATAAAAAGAAAATTGTTCGGAATCCCTGGATCCCGGAATTGTTCCCATAATAACCAATTTTTATGAATCTGGGATTTGTCGTTGATCAATGTTGGTCAAAAAGTACCGAAAATCTCTAACAAAAAACAAAGATCTTCAAAAATGTGTAAAAGAAGAACATAGAAAAGAACTGAAGCTTCAACTTGACTGCAAAAGAAGATGAAATAGCCTTTCAGCTGAAATAGCCATCAGTTAAAGCAATATGACAAATTCAATTTCAAATGATGAGAAATTGGTTTGACTTTTAGATCGGGTCAAAGTGACTGTTGAAGGTATTTGTCAACGAGACATGAATCTTAATAAAGCAGATATTGCTTTAGAATGCATGCAGCAAGAAATTAAAAAAAGTTATGCTCCTTTAGAAAAGATCTTTGAAGATTGTTTGTTAATACTGCTTCTAGAGGACCTGATACTGCTTCCAAAAGATTTAAAATGTATCCAGAATACTTGTAATGCTTCAGAAGACTTGAAATGCTTCCACAAAACTTGATATTGCCTTTGGAAGACTTGAAATGCTTCCAGAAATTTTCATACTGGTTTTCGAAGACTTAGTACTACTTTCAGAAGACTTGATATTACCTCCAAACGACTTACTACTGCCCCTGGACGACTTGGGCTTCTAGAAGACTTGATACTGCATTTGAAAAGGCTTGATCTTGCTCTCAGGCGATATGAAATGCTTTTAGAAGATTTGATGTAGCTGCCAGAAGACATGTAATGACATGCAATAGTCACAAAAGACTTAAACTGCTTCCAGAAAATTTGACATGCCCATAGCAGATTTAATACTGTTTTTAAAGAACCTGATATTGCTTCCAAAAGACGTGAAATGTTCAAAATACTTGTAATGCTTCAAAAGATTTAATACTGCTTCTTGAAGTTCTTCCAGAAAACTTGATATTGCTTTCGGAAGACTTAAAATGCTTCTAGAAGGCACTTATTTTAGAAAAGCGTATATAGACTCTGAAAGATTCGATCACCCTTGCCACAGAAGTTAGAGGTTTGGTCTTGCTCCCAGGGTTTGTTTTGGCTTCCCTTGATGTGGTGTCCCTATTTACCAACATTCCCTTGGAGATGGTCGTTCATAGGATTGCAGATGATTCGTGGCACTCCACACCTCGATTGACAAAGACCAGTTTATCGGGATGTTCACTTTCTTGTTTGAGTCTTCGATGTTCTCTTTCAATGGAGTAGTCTACAAACAAAGTTTTGGCACACCATGTCCTCGACAACTGTCTACCTACTCTACCCTTTCAGGGCCCATTCTTATACAAATATGTTGATGACAACGTTCTCGCAATACATTTAGATCAGATACATAAGACCTTAGAAACCTTCAATGTGTTTAACCACCACATCCAATTTACCGTAGAAGAAGAGTATCTCTGTTGCCTTCTTAAGCTCATTGGTCATACGTAATTCTAATCAATCAATTTGACTGGATTGGTATCGCAAACCTACATACTCTGGAACGTTTATAAATTATTTCTTGTGCCACCCTCTCAATATGAAGATTAACACACTCAAAGGCATGAAGAACCGTATAATCCGTATCTGTGATGAAGCTTTCCGATTAAAAAATCTTAAGTTACTAGCTGACATCTTTCGTAACAATGGTTTTCGTGGTCCTTTGATTAACAAGATATTATATTCGTGGAATGGACCTCGGAAACAATGCTTTCAAAAGACTTGATACTGTCCATAGAAAACTTAATACTGCTTCTAGAGGACCTGATACTGCTTCCAAAAGATTTGAAATGTATCCAGAATACTTGTAATGCTTCAGAAGACTTGAAATGCTTCCACAAAACTTGATATAGCCTTTGGAAGACTTGAAATGCTTCCAGAAATTTTCATACTGGTTTTCGAAG
Organism: Onthophagus sagittarius; assembly: GCA_036711965.1. Taxonomy (NCBI): domain Eukaryota; kingdom Metazoa; phylum Arthropoda; class Insecta; order Coleoptera; family Scarabaeidae; genus Onthophagus; species Onthophagus sagittarius. The sequence goes on along the minus strand of JASERS010000010.1, from coordinate 13,021,385 downwards.
ACTTAGTACTACTTTCAGAAGACCTGATATTACCTCCAAACGACTTACTACTGCCCCTGGACGACTTGAAATGCTTTTAGAAGACTTGATACTGCATTTGAAAAGGCTTGATCTTGCTCTCAGGCGATATGAAATGCTTTTAGAAGATTTGATGTAGCTGCCAGAAGACATGTAATGACTTGCAATAGTCACAAAAGACTTAAACTGCTTTTTTTATATTTATTTCAGTCTACAAGGTTACTTCAGTCTACAAAGAAGTTATTCAAGAAATAAAAAATATTATTGGAAATAATTATATTTGGATAAGTGTAGACGAAACAACTGATGTATGTGGACCATACGTGGCAAAATTAATGCTTGGAGTATTAAGTGATGAAAATTCGTCAAAAAGTTTTCTAATAAGTACCAAAGAATTAAGTAAAACAAATAATAATACGGTAACAAGATTTATTCACGACGAACTAACGCATTTTTTCTTACCCGAGCCGGTACCGAATGATAAAATTTTACTGATGGTGTCAGACGCAGCGGCATACATGGTAAAAGCTGCGTCTAATATGAAGATTTTTTACCCTAATTTAATTCATGGTACTTGCTTAGCACACGGGCTTAATCAAGTAGCAGAAACTATAAGGTTACAGTTCCCATTAGTTAATAAATTAATAAAAAGCGGTAAACAAATATTTGTTAAAGCCCCTTTAAGGGTAGAATTATTTAGAGAGAGGTTATCAAATACCCCATTACCACCACAACCAGTTCTAACAAGATGGGGAACATGGCTAGATATATACCTGCTATATTTATCATGGTTCTAATATACCATGATAAATATCTTTTTAATTTATTTCCCTTGTCGTGCTTTATTTTGTTATGGTTATTTTGGAAGCAGTATCAAGTTTTGCAAGCATTTTAAGTCATTAAAGGTAATGTTCAGTTTTCTGACAACATTCCAAGCCTTTTAGAAGAGGTATCAATCATTTCAAGTCTTCTAGAAGCAAAATCAAGTCTTCTAGAAGAAGGATATTAAGTCTTCTTAAATCACTTCATTTGTTCTGGAAGCTTTTCAAGTCCTAAAATTACAATATCAATTCTTCTGGAAATTGTATCATGTCTTCTGGAAGCAGTATCATATCTTTTGGAAGCAGTTTAAGTAGTCTGGAAGTAATATTAGATCTTCTGGAAGCAGTGTCACCTAATTTAAAAGCATTCCAGCCTTCCAGAGGTAATGTGTAGTCTTCCAGAAATATTTCAAATCTTCTAGAAGCAGTATTCAGTCTTTTGGAAGAATTTCAAGTTTTCCAGGGCAATACTAAGTCTGCTAGAAGCAATTTCAAGTCTTTTGGAAGCATTTCAAATAATTATTCCAAGGATAATAAGTATTCTGGAAGTGTTACAAGTCTTTTGGAAACAACATCAACTCTTCTAGAAGCAGTATCGAATGTTTTGAAAGAATTTCAAGTCTTCCAAGGGCAATACTAAGTCTTCTAAAAACAATATCAAGTCTTCTGGAAACATTTCAAGTAATTTCAAAGGTGATAAGTCTTCTGGAAGTGTTACAAGTCTTTTGGATTCAGTATCAAGTCGTCCAGATTCAGTATTGAGTGTTCTGGAATCAATTCAAGTCTTTTGAAAACAATATCAAGTCTTCCAGAAGCAGTATCGAGTCTTTTGGAAGCAGTTCAAGTCTTTTGAAAACAATATCAAGTCTTTTAGAAGTAGTATCGAGTTTTCTACAAACAGTTCTAGTCTTCTGCAAGCATTTCAACTCCTCCAGAAGCAATATCAAATCTTCTTGAAGCATTTCAATTCTTCCAAAGCACTGTCAAGTATTCTGGAGTATTTCAGGTATTCTGGAAGTGATATTAAGTCTTTTGGAAGTATTTCAAATATTTTGCCTAGTATCATGTCCTTCGGAGGTGTTATCGAGTCTAATTAATTAAGATTTTTGGTAGTAATCCAAGCCTTTTGGAAGCAAGAGCAGTCTTCTGGAAACATTTTAAAGTAGTTAGAAGCTGTATCATGTTCTTTAGAGGCATTATCAAGTTTTCTGATAGCAGTTTCAAGTCTTCTGGAAGCATTTCAAGTCTTTTGAAAACAATATCAAGTCTTTTAGAAGTAGTATCGAGTTTTCTACAAACAGTTCTAGTCTTCTGCAAGCATTTCAACTCCTCCAGAAGCAATATTAAATCTTCTTGAAGCATTTCAATTCTTCCAAAACACTGTCAAGTATTCTGGAGTATTTCAGGTCTTTTGCAAGTGATATTAAGTCTTTTGGAAGTATTTCAAATATTTTGCCTAGTATCATGTCCTTCGGAGATGTTATCGAGTCTAATTAATTAAGATTTCTGGTAGTAATCCAAGCCTTTTGGAAGCAAGAGCAGTCTTCTGGAAACATTTTAAAGTAGTTAGAAGCTGTATCAAGTTTTTTAGAGGCAGTATCAAGTTTTCTGATAGCAGTTTCAAGCCTTCTGGAAGCATTTCAACTCCTCCAGAAGTACTAAAAGTATACTACACAAACGCCTTAGATCATTTTAAACAATTAATAAATGAATTTCCGGCTACAAGTATTGAGTCAAATAGCCATTCAGCCTCAAATGATTCTTGTATTCATACTCAAATTCATTTTCTTTTACGAGATTTCTACAAATTTAACAATTCTATCAACACATTGACGTCCGACTCGGACCATTATTTTAATTGCAGTGTACAGGGTTGCCAAATCAATTTGTAAAGTAATCTATTCAGAAACTATTCATTGTGGAGGCCTTCGTTAAGAAAATATCTTCAGATGCACGTCTAAACCCAACCCAACCCAACTCAGACCTTTCGAGTTTCTATAAACCCGAATATTGGTAGTTCTAGATGTAAACTTAGATTATGATAACATCCAAACCATTGGGTTTATAAGAAATGTATTATTTTTTTTTGATTTAATTGAATCATTTTGAGTAAAAAAGGTGCACTTGTTAATTCGTTCCTCTTCGAGTTAATCTAAAAGATTACAAGATTACAACGTTAAGACTGAAAAAGTTGTTAATAAAAGTCCGTGGTCATCGCGGTGCATCCAACCGGATGCGTTTTATTTTTTACATACGCAAGTAAATGCTAATGCAGTTAGTAGTCAGTAGAAGCGTGCAGTAATTTCCAGGGGTATACCTCAAAAGGTGTATAATTTGCCATATCGCGTGTAATGAAGACGTCGTTAAAAACTTCCTTTACTTTTTACCAGGCGTAAAATTACCGTATCGAAAAAGAATTCACGAAAATATTTTTTTTATTAAATTTTATTATTTGTCCTTCGAGTTCTTAGCAATGCAAATCCATTAGCATCAATCCTCTGTTTACGGTCTCGTGGGTAGTGAAAGAGGAGGGCGAGTCAGAATAAATTTACCGTCGCATGGTAAATGGTCTCGGGTCGATAATTATCGATTAGACGTGTAATTATCGCCCGGAGAGATCCACGTAATTATTTGTCGCCACTCCTTTTCGCCCGGAGGAAATTAGCGAACCGATATCTTCGCGTCCAACAGAGAAAGAGAGACCCAACTCGTACCAACGGAACGATCGTAATTAATTCAGAACGTTATTGCCGCACCGGCAGCTGCGACACGACGAGATGTTGCGAACACGTTTTGCAATCTTCCACGTCTGCTTCTTCGAAACTTATTATTACAAAATAAAACACAAAAAAAGAATAAACAATAAAGAAAAAACAAAATTTTTGAATTTAGAAAGCGCAAAGGTGTGATTGAAATCGCTTTTAATTGCGTATTAAGAAGAGATGTTAATGGGTGATGTTGTTGATATTCAATTGTGCACCGAGACACAATGAAAATTCCTCGATAAATTGGCACGAAACTATGCGCTTTATGGAGTCGTGGTACCGTTGCGGCAGTTTACGATTATTCCTGGTCTGTTGTTATCCAAGTCGTACTGTACTTTGAAATTTATTACATCTCTATCTATCTAACAGTTTATTATTGATACCCTCGCTAAATAATGACTTAAATTCCACCAAAAATTGCTTATTTGGAAAATTTCGCAGCAAATTCTCCCCGCGTTTCAAATCCGCTTGCATGCAATATTTTTGCCTTCCATATAACCGGAAATGCAACGATCAACACCGTGCAACAAACATCGTACAACATGGTAAACATTTCGAACCTACGTTTGTTGATTTTGAGTAGCTTTATCGCTCGCTTTTATCCTCTCTGCGCCCTCAATAGTAATTGTTTACAATCGGTTTCCATTGTCAGTACACAAAATGTACACAAACGCGTGTATATCGAAATTCAGGAATAAATTTTATTATGTTAGCTATATAAATAAGAACGCCATCATTCCGAGTCATCTAACTTATATTGGTTATGGTGCTTATAGAGTAGCGTTAAGGTTTACTATCCTATATTATTTATTATAAAAAGATTGAGAGATTTTGACTTGTCAGCTGTTTGATTATTTATTATGTTGTTGTTTTTTATAAACAAACGAAAAAAGTATTTTGTTTATATAACTAAATGACAATAGTTAGCCGTGGTGTCTTGCAGAGCACGCTACACTTACTCCCCCCCACGGAAGAAAAGTAGAAAAGGAATAAAGTAAATAACATTTTGTTAAATTTTTTAGCGTTTAAACTAAATGTTGGAACGAATTTTTTTAGGTTTGTTTGTTAAGAGAATTGATTTATTAATTGAGTTTATGTCTTCGTTTAGCATAAAGGCAGGTTTAAGCTGATCAATGCTTAAAGTAGTCGGTTTATTATTTTTGTATATAACGAAATATTTTTGATGTTTTTCAAGAATTTTGAATGGTTCTTCGTATCGTGGTGTTAAGGAAGATTTAAGTCCGTTGATTTTAGTGAAAACATAGTTGGTCGAGACTAAGTCTTTATGTATGAAGGTTTTTTGATTACCATGTCTGGTTGCAGGAATTGGTTTGAGCTCAGCAAAGGTAGTTCGAAGACTGGAAAGGAAAGGTTCATCTATCTTGAATAAAGAATTCTCCAGGTAGTCTAAGGGGCTGGCCATAAACTAGTTCCGCTGGTGAACATCCTAAATCTTCTTTCAGTGATGATCGAAGACCAAGGAGTATCAGTGGTAAATCATTGTTCCACCTGATGGTGTTACCGCGTGCAATAATCGCAGCTTTCAAAGTTCGATGGAATCTTTCTACCATTCCATTGCTTTGTGGATGAAATGGTGAAGTATGTATTTGATGGGTGCCTAACAATGATTGAAATATTGCAAATAATTTTGATTCAAATTGTCGTCCTTGGTCGTGAGTTATTGTACAAGGAATACCAAATCGACTGAAATAATGCCGAAACAGAGAAGTTGCTATGGTATCAGAATTTATGTCTTTTAGTGGGAAAGCTTCTGGCCAACGTGTGAATCGTTCGATTACAGTAAGGACATAAGTGCAACGAAGAGACGAAGCTAGGTGACCAATAATGTCGATGTGAATGTATTCAAAACGTGAATTTGGTATTGGAATTCGCAGAAGTGGTGATTTCGTGTGTTTAAAAGTTTTGGTGCGTTGACATTGCAAACAAGATTTTGTCCATAAGTATATATTTTTTGACATGTGAGGCCAAAAGAATCTGGTTTTTAATAAATGAATTGTTGAACGAATTCCTGGATGCGTTAGGCAATGTAATTTGTCGAAAATTTGTTTACGATAATTTTGAGGTATGTAGATGCGAGGTTTATTCTTTAAGATTTCGCACCATACTTTGATGTTTGACGGTAAGATTGATTGTTGTGATAACAAATATCGTGATGGTTTGGTTGCTGAAAATTGCTTATCGAGTAGATGTGTTAACTCAGTGTCATTGAATTGTTCATTTCTAATAATTTGAGCGTCAGGATATTGAGTATCGAGAAGTTCGACATTCAATCTTGACAGGGTGTCGGCAACTATGTTGAAATATTGAGGAAGTAATTGGTTTGTAGTCTGTGTAGACTGTAAACTCATTTCCATGCAAGAAATGTTTAAAAAATTTGATTGAAGTGTAAATTGCCAATAACTCTCTGTCATAGGTTGAGTATTTTTGTTGGGTTGAAGTTATTTTTTGAGAAAAGAACGCTAAAGGTTGGTTTTTCTCATTTGTTGATTGTGACAAGACGGCTCCTATGCCATTGCTGGAAGCGTCAGTTGTCAGACTAAGGGTTGAATTTTGAGAGGGATGCAATTTGCAAGAATGTCTTTCGAGATCGAAAAAGAATTTTCATGTTCTCTTGACCAAGAAGTGATTGTTTTCTGTTTTTGTGAGTTTAATGATTTGGCAAGATCATGTAAGGGTGCTAAGACTGAAGAAATGTTAGGCAAGAAACGGTGGTAAAAGTTAATCATGCCTAAGAATCTTTGTAATTGTTTTAAAGTTGTTGGTTGCGGAAAATTTGTAATGGCTTGTATTTTGATAGTTGAAGGTCGGATGCCTTCAGATGAAATGTGATGCCTTAGAAAGTTTATTGAATTAACACCAAAAACACATTTTGCTGTTTGTATGTTAATGTTAAATGCATTAAGTCGTTCGAAGAGTATTTTGAGTTGTGTGTAATGCCCTTCTTCATTGCAACTTGCTACTAAAATATCATCAAGGTACAAAAAAATGAAATTAAGACCTGAAAGTATTTCGTTCATGAAACGTTGGAATGTTTGGGCAGCATTTCGAAGTCCAAATGGCACCCTCGTAAACTCGAAAAGGCCAACTGGAGTAGTAATGGCTGTTTTGTGAATATCTTCATCTTCCACTGGTATTTGGTGGTAGGCACGTACCAGGTCAACTTTTGAAAAAATTTTGCAACCGTCCAGATGTAAATTGAAGTCATGAATATGTGGTAAAGGGTATCTGTCTGGAACGGTGATATTGTTTAGTTGACGGTAGTCTCCACATGGTCGCCAATCGTTGGAGTCCTTTTTTGGGACCATGTGAAGTGGTGATGCAGTAGATGATGAAGATGGTCGGCAAATGCCTAATGAGACCATTTGCTCGAATTCTTGCTTGGCAAGCAATAACTTTTGGGGATTTAAACGCCTAGGACGACAATACGGAAGATGCGAATTAGTGATGATTTTATGTTTAGTATTGTGTCGAACAGGGGTTGAAAAATTTGGAGGTGATGTTAAATTTGGAAAACATTTTAAGAGTAGTGTATATTTAGTTTCAAAAGAAAAAAGCTTAGGTGCCTCAATTTTGAATTGATTAATTGATCCAATTGCAAAAAGGTTTGTTTTTGAATCAATTAATTTTTTATGTTTAATATCGACAAGGAGGCCGTATGCGTTTAGAAAATCCGAATTGGTTTGAGGTCAGCAAAGGTAGTTCGAAGACTGGAAAGGAAAGGTTCATGTTCATCTATCTTGAATAAAGAATTCTCCAGGTAGTCTAAGAGGTTGGCCATAAACTAGTTCCGCTGATGAACATCCTCAATCTTCTTTCAGTGATGATCGAAGACCAAGGAATATCAGTGGTAAATCATTGTTCCACCTGATGGTGTTACCGCGTGCAATAATCGCAGCTTTCAAAGTTCGATGGAATCTTTCTACCATTCCATTGCTTTGTGGATGAAATGGTGAAGTATGTATTTGATGGGTGCCTAACAATGATTGATATTTTGCAAATAATTTTGATTCAAATTGTCGTCCTTGGTCGTGAGTTATTGTACAAAGAATACCAAATCGACTGAAATAATGCCGAAACAGAGAAGTTGCTATGGTGTCAGAACTTATGTCTTTTAGTGGGAAAGCTTTTGGCCAACGTGTAAATCGTTCGATTACAGTAAGGACATAAGTGCAACCAAGAAACGAAGCTAGGGGACCAATAATGTCGATGTGAATGTGTTCAAAACGTGAGTTTGGTATTGGAATTCGCTGAAGTGGTGATTTGGTGTGTTTAAAAGTTTTAGTGCGTTAACATTGCAAACAAGATTTTGTCCATAAGTACATATTTTTCGACATGTGAGGCCAAAAGAATTTGGTTTTTAATAAATGAATTGTTGAACGAATTCCTGGATGCGTTAGGCAATGTAATTTGTCGAAAATTTGTTTACGATAATTTTGAGGTATGTAGATGCGAGGTTTATTCTTTAAGATTTCGCACCATACTTTGATGTTTGACGGTAAGATTGATTGTTGTGATAACAAATATCGTGATGGTTTGGTTGCTGAAAATTGCTTATCGAGTAGATGTGTTAACTCAGTGTCATTGAATTGTTCATTTCTAATAATTTGAGCGTCAGGATATTGAGTATCGAGAAGTTCGACATTCAATCTTGACACGGTGTCGGCAACTATGTTGGAATATTGAGGAAGTAATTGGTTTGTGGTCTGTGTAAACTGTAAACTCATTTCCATGCAAGAAATGTTTAAAAAAATTGATTGAAGTGTAAATTGCCAATAACTCTCTGTCATAGGTTGAGCATTTTTGTTGGGTTGAAGTTATTTTTTGAGAAAAGAACGCTAAAGGTTGATTTTTCTCATTTGTTGATTGTGACAAGACGGCTCCTATGCCATTTCTGGAAGCATCAGTTGTCAGACTAAGGGTTGAATTTTGAGAGGGATGGGCAAGAAGACTGCAATTTGCAAGAATGTCTTTCGAGGTCGAAAAAGAATTTTCATGTTCTTTTGACCAAGAAGTGATTGTTTTCTGTTTTTGTGAGTTTAATGATTTGGCAAGATCATGTAAGGGCGCTAAGACTGAAGAAATGTTAGGCAAGAAACGGTGGTAAAAGTTAATCATGCCTAAGAATCTTTGTAATTGTTTTAAAGTTGTTGGTTGCGGAAAATTTGTAATGGCTTGTATTTTGATAGTTGAAGATCGGATGCCTTCAGATGAAATGTGATGGCTTAGAAAGTTTATTGAATTAACACCAAAAACACATTTTGCTGTTTGTATGTTAATGTTAAATGCATTAAGTCGTTCGAAGAGTATTTTGAGTTGTGTGTAATGCTCTTCTTCATTGCGACTTGCTACTAAAATATCATCAAGGTACACAAAAATGAAATTAAAGCCTGAAAGTATTTCGTTCATGAAACGTTGGAATGTTTGGGCAGCATTTCGAAGTCCAAATGGCACCCTCGTAAACTCGAAAAGGCCAAATGGAGTAGTAATGGCTGTTTTGTGAATATCTTCATCTTCCACTGGTATTTGGTGGTAGGAACGTACCGGGTCAACTTTTGAAAAAATTTTGCAACCGTCCAGATGTAAATTGAAGTCATGAATATGTGGTAAAGGGTATCTGTCTGGAACGGTGATATTGTTTAGTTGTCGGTAGTCTCCACATGGTCGCCAATCGTTGGAGTCCTTTTTTGGGACCATGTGAAGTGGTGATGCAGTAGATGATGAAGATGGTCGGCAAATGCCTAATGAGACCATTTGTTCCAATTCTTGCTTGGCAAGCAATAACTTTTGGGGATTTAAACGCCTAGGACGACAATACGGAAGATGCGAATTAGTGATCATTTTATGTTTAGTATTGTGTCGAACAGGGGTTGAAAAATTTGGAGGTGATGTTAAATTTGGAAAAGATTTTAAGAGTAGTGTATATTTAGTTTCAAAATAAAAAAGCTTAGGTGCCTCAATTTTGAATTGATTAACTGATCCAATTGCAAAAAGGTTTGTTTTTGAATCAATTAATTTTTTATGTTTAATATCGACAAGGAGGCCGTATGCGTTTAGAAAATCCGAATTGGTTTGAGGTCAGCAAAGGTAGTTCGAAGACTGGAAAGGAAAGGTTCATGTTCATCTATCTTGAATAAAGAATTCTCCAAGTAGTCTAAGAGGCTGGCCATAAACTAGTTCCGCTGATGAACATCCTAAATCTTCTTTCAGTGATGATCGAAGACCTAGGAATATCAGTGGTAAATCATTGTTCCACCTGATGGTGTTACCGCGTGCAATAATCGCAGCTTTCAAAGTTCGATGGAATCTTACCATTCCATTGCTTTGTGGATGAAATGGTGAAGTATGTATTTGATGGGTGCCTAACAATGATTGAAATTTTGCAAATAATTTTGATTCAAATTGTCGTCCTTGGTCGTGAGTTATTGTACAAGGAATACCAAATCGACTGAAATAATGCCGAAACAGAGAAGTTGCTATGGTATCAGAATTTATGTCTTTTAGTGGGAAAGCTTTTGGCCAACGTGTAAATCGTTCGATTACAGTAAGGACAGAAGTGCAACCAAGAAACGAAGCTAGGGGACCAATAATGTCGATGTGAATGTGTTCAAAACGTGAGTTTGGTATTGGAATTCGCTGAAGTGGTGATTTGGTGTGTTTAAAGTTTTGGTGCGTTGACATTGCAAACAAGATTTTGTCCATAAGTATATATTTTTTGACATGTGAGGCCAAAAGAATCTGGTTTTTAATAAATGAATTGTTGAACGAATTCCTGGATGCGTTAGGCAATGTAATTTGTCGAAAATTTGTTTACGATAATTTTGAGGTACGTAGACGCGAAGTGTATTCTTTAAGATTTCGCACCATACTTTGATGTTTGACGGTAAGATTGATTGTTGTGATAACAAATATCGTGATGGTTTGGTTGCTGAAAATTGCTTATCGAGTAGATATGTTAACTCAGTGTCATTGAATTGTTCATTTCTAATAATTTGAGCGTCAGGATATTGAGTATCGAGAAGTTCGACATTCAATCTTGACAGGGTGTCGGCAACTATGTTGGAATCACCTATTATATAACGGATATCGGATGTGAACTGTGTTATATAGTTCAGATATCGTGTTTGACGAGGTGATTTGTCATTGGCCGAGAAAATTGAGGAAGTAATTGGTTTATGGTCTGTGTAGACTGTAAACTCATTTCCATGCAAGAAATGTTTAAAAAATTTGATTGAAGTGTAAATTGCCAATAACTCTCTGTCATAGGTTGAGCATTTTTGTTGGGTTGAAGTTATTTTTTGAGAAAAGAACGCTAAAGGTTGATTTTTCTCATTTGTTGATTGTGACAAGACGGCTCCTATGCCATTGCTGGAAGCGTCAGTTGTCAGACTAAGGGTTGAATTTTGAGAGGGATGGGCAAGAAGACTGCAATTTGCAAGAATGTCTTTCGAGGTCGAAAAAGAATTTTCATGTTCTTTTGACCAAGAAGTGATTGTTTTCTGTTTTTGTGAGTTTAATGATTTGGCAAGATCATGTAAGGGCGCTAAGACTGAAGAAATGTTAGGCAAGAAACGGTGGTAAAAGTTAATCATGCCTAAGAATCTTTGTAATTGTTTTAAAGTTGTTGGTTGCGGAAAATTTGTAATGGCTTGTATTTTGATAGTTGAAGATCGGATGCCTTCAGATGAAATGTGATGGCTTAGAAAGTTTATTGAATTAACACCAAAAACACATTTTGCTGTTTGTATGTTAATGTTAAATGCATTAAGTCGTTCGAAGAGTATTTTGAGTTGTGTGTAATGCTCTTCTTCATTGCGACTTGCTACTAAAATATCATCAAGGTACAAAAAAATGAAATTAAGGCCTGAAAGTATTTCGTTCATGAAACGTTGGAATGTTTGGGCAGCATTTCGAAGTCCAAATGGCATCCTCGTAAACTCGAAAAGGCCAAATGGAGTAGTAATGGCTGTTTTGTGAATATCTTCATCTTCCACTGGTATTTGGTGGTAGGCACGTACCAGGTCAACTTTTGAAAAAATTTTGCAAACGTCCAGATGTAAATTGAAGTCATGAATATGTGGTAAAAGGTATCTGTCTGGAACGGTGATATTGTTTAGTTGACGGTAGTCTCCACATGGTCGCCAATCGTTGGAGTCCTTTTTTGGGACCATGTGAAGTGGTGATGCAGTAGATGATGAAGATGGTCGGCAAATGCCTAATGAGACCATTTGCTCGAATTTTTGCTTGGCAAGCAATAACTTTTGGGGATTTAAACGCCTAGGACGACAATATTTTTATTTTATTTTTTGTTTAGTATTGTGTCGAACAGGGGTTGAAAAATTTGGAGGTGATGTTAAATTTGGAAAAGATTTTAAGAGTAGTGTATATTTAGTTTCAAAATAAAAAAGCTTAGGTGCCTCAATTTTGAATTGATTAACTGATCCAATTGCAAAAAGGTTTGTTTTTGAATCAATTAATTTTTTATGTTTAATATCGACAAGGAGGCCGTATGCGTTTAGAAAATCCGAATTGGTTTGAGGTCAGCAAAGGTAGTTCGAAGACTGGAAAGGAAAGGTTCATGTTCATCTATCTTGAATAAAAAATTCTCCAGGTAGTCTAAGAGGCTGGCCATAAACTAGTTCCGCTGATGAACATCCTCAATCTTCTTTTAGTGATGATCGAAGACCTAGGAATATCAGTGGTAAATCATTGTTCCACCTGATGGTGTTACCACGTGCAATAATCGCAGCTTTCAAAGTTCGATGGAATCTTTCTACCATTCCATTGCTTTGTGGATGAAATGGTGAAGTATGTATTTGATGGGTGCCTAACAATGATTGAAATTTTGCAAATAATTTTGATTCAAATTGTCGTCCTTGGTCGTGAGTTATTGTACAAAGAATACCAAATCGACTGAAATAATGCCGAAACAGAGAAGTTGCTATGGTATCAGAACTTATGTCTTTTAGTGGGAAAGCTTCTGGCCAACGTGTGAATCGTTCGATTACAGTAAGGACATAAGTGCAACCAAGAAACGAAGCTAGGGGACCAATAATGTCGATGTGAATGTGTTCAAAACGTGAGTTTGGTATTGGAATTCGTGAAGTGGTGATTTGGTGTGTTTAAAAGTTTTGGTGCGTTAACATTGCAAACAAGATTTTGTCCATAAGTATATATTTTTTGACATGTGAGGCCAAAAGAATCTGGTTTTTAATAAATGAATTGTTGAACGAATTCCTGGATGCGTTAGGCAATGTAATTTGTAGAAAATTTGTTTACGATAATTTTGAGGTATGTAGACGCGAGGTTTATTCTTTAAGATTTCGCACCATACTTTGATGTTTGACGGTAAGATTGATTGTTGTGATATCAAATATCGTGATGGTTTGGTTGCTGAAAATTGCTTATCGAGTAGATGTGTTAACTCAGTGTCATTGAATTGTTCATATCTAATAATTTGAGCGTCAGGATATTGAGTATCGAGAAGTTCGACATTCAATCTTGACAGGGTGTCGGCAACTATGTTGGAATATTGAGGAAGTAATTGGTTTGTGGTCTGTGTAGACTGTAAACTCATTTCCATGCAAGAAATGTTTAAAAAATTTGATTGAAGTGTAAATTGCCAATAACTCTCTGTCATAGGCTGAGCATTTTTGTTGGGTTGAAGTTATTTTTTGAGAAAAGAACGCTAAAGGTTGATTTTTCTCATTTGTTGATTGTGACAAGACGGCTCCTATGCCATTTCTGGAAGCATCAGTTGTCAGACTAAGGGTTGAATTTTGAGAGGGATGGGCAAGAAGACTGCAATTTGCAAGAATGTCTTTCGAGGTCGAAAAAGAATTTTCATGTTCTTTTGACCAAGAAGTGATTGTTTTCTGTTTTTGTAAGTTTAATGATTAAGACTGAAGAAATGTTAGGCAAGAGACGATGGTAAAAGTTAATCATGCCTAAGAATCTTTGTAATTGTTTTAAAGTTGTTGGTTGCGGAAAATTTTTAATGGCTTGTATTTTGATAGTTGAATATCGGATGCCTTCAGATGAAATGTGATGGCTTAGAAAGTTTATTGAATTAACACCAAAAACACATTTTGCTGTTTGTATGTTAATGTTAAATGCATTAAGTCGTTCGAAGAGTAATTTGAGTTGTGTGTAATGCTCTTCTTCATTGCGACTTGCTACTAAAATATCATCAAGGTACAAAAAAATGAAATTAAGGCCTGAAAGTATTTCGTTCATGAAACGTTGGAATGTTTGGGCAGCATTTCGAAGTCCAAATGGCATCTTCGTAAACTCGAAAAGGTCAAATGGTAGGCTAATGGTGTAATGGGTAGTAGTAATGGCTGTTTTGTGAATATCTTCATCTTCCACTGGTATTTAGTGGTAGGCACGTACCGGGTCAACTTTTGAAAAAATTTTGCAACCGTCCAGATGTAAATTGAAGTCATGAATATGTGGTAAAGGGTATCTGTCTGGAACGGTGATATTGTTTAGTTAGTCCTTTTTTGGGACCATGTGAAGTGGTGATGCAGTAGATGATGAAGATGGTCGGCAAATGCCTAATGAGACCATTTGCTCGAATTCTTGCTTGGCAAGCAATAACTTTTGGGGATTTAAACGCCTAGGACGACAATATTTTTATTTTATTTTTTGTTTAGTATTGTGTCGAACAGGGGTTGAAAAATTTGGAGGTGATGTTAAATTTGGAAAAGATTTTAAGAGTAGTGTATATTTAGTTTCAAAAAAAAAAAGCTTAGGTGCCTCAATTTTGAATTGATTAATTGATCCAATTGCAAAAAGATTTGTTTTTGAATCAATTAATTTTTTATGTTTAATATCGACAAGGAGGCCGTATGCGTTTAGAAAATCCGCACCGATAATAGCTTTGTTTACGCTGGCGATGGTAAATACATATGGAAAGTTTCGTCTCAAGTTTAATCAAACTGTGATCATTTTCTTTCCATACGTATTTATTTCGGTACCATTTGCAGCGGTTAAATTTGAAATAGAGTCTTGTTGACTCTGAGGAAAAAACTTTTTCGGTAGCACGGAAACATCGGCACCCGTGTCGATTAAAAAGTTCATGTTATTTTTGTTATCGAAAATAAAAAGCCTTGTTGATGAAAGGGTGTTGGCCGAATGGTGGGACGGATTGTTAGCCTTAATTTTGCATTTGGAAAATTGAGTTTTTTCTTTTGAAACCTTTAATCGTTTTTTTGGAACGATGTTATGGTGATTTTTAAGGAAATCATCATTAAAAGTACAGAAAGTTCCTTCACATTGTTGGGTGTTGCTTCCAAATTTGCTATGATACCAGCAAATTTTTACTGGTCGGGAAGGAGACTTCTCTGAAGATCGACTACGTGCGGGTGATCGGCCTCTATGATTGATACGTTGTCTGTTGCATGTGTGATTGCAACAAGGGTCCAATAGTCGAGAATTTAATTTGGAATTTAGATAATTAATTTCTTTTTCTAAGTTTCTGGTCGAAATGACGTTATTTTCTTGTTGCTGAGCTACTGTCTGAATTAATTTTTCGCACGTAGTCGTCAGTTTTTGAACGACGTTTAGTAACTGTCCGTCATCGTACGTCAGTGTGGGTGTCGTGTCGATAGAGTTCGCACGAAAATCTGAACGCGTTTTATGTGATTGTGTAGTGGTGTGGTGAAAAAAATGGAAGCGATGGGATGGTAAAAGGTAATGGTGAAGGTGTGGAGGACGATAGGGCGTCCCACACTTTGTCTGCAAGGCGAAGAACTTCGTCTGGATCTTCTTTACCGGAAGAAGTCAACGCGAGGTGAATTGGTTGGGGTAAACGACGTAATCATATTTTAATTAGTAGTTTAGGGGGTACCAAATGGGGATCAGCAATCGTCGAGGAAGTTGCTTTAAAATTAAATTTCTTACAAATGTAACGGTGTTGATGTTACATGATTAAGAATGTATTTTTGTATGTTTTGATGTATTACATAAGTTGGAGTGGGTTTGTAATTAATAAAAGGATAATGTTAAAACAATACATAACCGTACAAGTAAAACCAAAGCGATTATTGTTGTTGGTACCCGTTGTGGAAGGCAAAGGAGTGGTTAACGCGTAATCAAGCCGAACAATGCGCGACCTCTCTCGGCTGGCCCGATTGTAAATTGACCGCTAATTGTAATTTGTGCCTTGTAGCCGACCGTGTTTATTATCATGTATTACCATAAATCCCCGTTTGCGCGCTCCGCCAAAGAACCGCCTTGGTCCCGACCTCTTTTTTCCTTCCTCCTTTTTGCTCCTTTACCAAACTAAAAGCAACGTTCGTTCGCATGTTTAAACCTCCTTTAACGTTCCTTTTTTTATATTCTTTTCTTAAAGTCGTCTTGAGATCTATCCCCCTTTTTATCCTTTATAGATGTCATAAACGCGTCGCCTCCGCTGCTGTCGTAGGTTTATGACGACCAACAGATGGTCTCTTAACGATAACCAAAGGCCCATTTCTAATACGGGACTTTTTATTACTACGAATGCTTTTATGTGTTTTATAAACAATTTGAAGATTTTTAAGTACGATAAAACTTCGATATAAGACACCTCGTTACAACTAAGTTTCAATCAAATTTAGAAGCAGTATCAAGTCTTTTTGGAAGTATTTCATTTGGTAGTTTGCGTCCTATAACATAATGTCCGCAAAATGTTGAGATGTTTTGAGTAATCCAGCTGGATGCTAATGATAAATTCAACTTATTCCATAATCAATTCTTAGCTGCTTTGTATTTTGCTTTTCCTGAAGAACAAGTAAGGGGTAGATGTCAGGATACTGATATTGTTTGGTTTGGGGAAAATTTAAAGCAAATGAGGATGCGGTATGATTTTATATGTACACTTTACGATCAAAATGAATGATTTGTGAAGCTAAAGTTGATGCTTTGAATACTTATTTTGTGAATGTTGCTGAGGATACTGTCAAAAGATTGCCGCATAAGTCAGATAATGCAGTCAGTTTATGCAATAGCAATGTGACTACATCTAAATTTCTCTCTATCCTCTGTAACGCCAAATTAAGTAGGTAAAATTGTGCTGAAGTTTGCGTCTGTTTTTCATAGAAAAAAGGGGATGATAATGATTATGTTAACTAAGTATCGCCCAATTAGTATTCTTCCAACTTTTTCCAAGATCTATAAACGTGCTATCTATGATAGAATAATGGACTTTATCGAGCACAACAACTTACTATATCTAAATCAATTTGGTTTTGGAATGGGTAGATGTACGGCGGACGCAAATGTAAGCTTTGTTAATCTATGCTTACATTTGAAACCATTTCACATCAAATAGTACTTGATAAGTTAGTTAATTTTTACAATTTTGATGAACAAAGCGTCCAACTAATAAAATTTTATATGACAGACAAGTCAGGGTTGCGAAAGCTGTATCTGGCAGGTCCAGTGTTAGAATGGGTGTTCTTCAAGGCTCCATTTTGAGCCATTGTTATTTCTGTTATTTTTCAATGTCCCCCTAGCTATTACAATATAGACAAAATTGTCGGCACTCTCAAAAATTTGGTACTTTTTCAATTAACTCGCGATAAAAGAAAAACCGCAAATCCGAACATTTTCAAACTAAACTGTGATGCACAGAATTGGTCACTGATTATAACATATTTTACAGCAATTTTTTTCATTAAGGGATATCGAAGATATCCCTCTCAAAATTGAGTGGCCTTGACATTTGGCATGGATAATAGTGACTTTATTTTTCTACCATCATATGCTTCTAATACTACTTTACTAGTTTTAAAACTTACATTCTTTGAACAATTAATCTTATCACACGTTTGATTTTGAATTTCACTTACAGATTTTATTTTCTTCTCATCTTAAGCTTTTGTAAGTAGATAAGTTAAGGTAAGTGCTTTTATCTTGATTGAAGATAACAAAGAAGTTCCTTTTATATCAGTGATAACAAATTCAATAAGCTTTGTAACATTTTTATTCTTACAAGGCAAGATAACAATACCTATTATCCGTGCCAAAAGTCAGGGCCCCTCACTTTAGGGATCGATATCTTCGAAATCGCTCGATGAAAAAAATTGCGATAAGGTTTATTGTAACCAATGAACGTTTCTGTGTAGTATAGGTTAATTTGTAAATTTTTCGAATCTGCGGTATTTTTTTTATCGCGAGTTAATTGAAAAAAGTATCCAATTTTTTGAGAGTGCCGACAACTTTGTCTACTTTGCGATTTTTTTTCACAAAAACTATTTGACGAAAGAAATTCAAATTTAAATTGGTGGTAACTCAATGTGTTCTTATATCATCATATTTTATTTTAACGATATTCCATACAGCTTCGTGGAAAATCGGGGTTTAGTAAGATGCGGCTATTTCGAAAACGATGGGAAGGATTTCAATGAAATTTTTACCAAAATATGTTAAAAAAATGTCGTTTGTCGGATTCCGTAATCAGTTTTTCAAAATGAGGTCTCCTTCGTGAGCACCTCTCCTCGGAGTGTTATTTCTGTTTCTCTTTAACTTATACTTCTATTAAATCGCTCTTAAAAAAATTGGGAGGTCTTATTTTGAAAAACTGTGAATTAAACCGTTATTTAACATATAATTAAACACATTTTGGTAAAAATCACGTTGAAATCCGACTGGTCGTTTTCGAAATAACCACATCTTACTAAACTGCGATTTTCCACGAAATTAAACGGAATATCGATGAACTAAAACATGCCCCGCATCAAGAACACATTGGGTTGCCATCACTTCAAATTTGGAAAATTTTCGTCAAATAGTTTTTGAGAAAAAGATTCGCAAAATAGACAAAATTGATGAATTGTACTTTTTCAATTAACTCGCGATAAAAGAAAAACCGCAAATCCGAACATATTCAAATTAAACTGTGATACACAGAAATGTTCACTGATTATAATAATCTTTTCAGAAATTTTTTTCATCGAGCGATTTCGAAGATATCGATCTCAAAAGTGAGGGGCCTTGACATTTGGCACGGATAATAGTGACTTTATTTTTCCATCCCATATGCTTCTAATACTACTTTACTAGTTTTAAAACTAACATTCTTTAAAGAATTAATCTTATCATACGTTTGCTTAGACCATACATTGACCTCTGCCCCTGTATCTAACTTAAAACTAATTGAGCTATCACTGAATTTAATTGTTTCTTTCTACTCACTGACTTTACTAATTTCACTTACAGATTTTTTGGACTTTCTCAGTCATATTGCTGTTCTTCTTAACATATTTTATCCTCTTCGCTTCTTCTTATATTGTTCTCTATGTACCCTTTTCTTAGTACATAAACTTCGGTATTTTCTCGCTGTATTTCGTTGGGTTTTCCATGGGTTTGTATTATTTCAAAATTTCTGCATGTGTTTATTACTTCAGTTAGTTTTATATCTTTTAGGTTCAGTAACTTTTCTTGTAGTACCTTATCATTGCATCCGAACACTATTCGGTCTCTAAGCATCTCCTTTGAGTTTTGAAATTCACATGTTTTAATAAGAGTTTTCAACTTCTGTATAAAATGCTCATAGGTTTCTCCTTGTTCTTTATTTTTATTATAAAAACGGAATCTTTAATACAACATACTTTTTTAAGGTTAGTGTAATTTTCGATCTCTTTGATTACCTTATCGTAATCTCTTTTCTGTACTGATCTCGAAATTATTAAAGATTTCCAGTCCTTTTACTCCAATAATATTCGGTTGCCCACATGTATATGTCAAACGTTAGTTTAAATTTCTTAAAATTTTCTGCCACATTTCCTTCGAAACTGAGCGGTACTTGTCCCTGTATATTCCAACTTTGCACTTGTTCTTGATAGTCGACAAGCATTTTTTTTATCTCACTTTTACAATATTAACCCTTTTTACTATTTTTGTCTATTACTCACTTATAGAATTTATTCCTTGTTCGCAGCGCCATGTTTTGTATTTACTGCTTTATTAATTAACATATCACTTAGTTATTAATGGGTTACCTAAATATTGGGTTACCTCAATGTTGAGTATTCTTTTTAAATTCTATTATATCAATGGGCAATATTTAAATTAAACCATTTTGCTTCTATTTAGGATGATACTTTTATTTAAAACGACGATGCCGACAGATAACAAAATAAAAACTAAGTCTTAATCCTTACGAAGTGGTCTAAGCGAATGTTACCTGTGAACTCTACTGATTGAATCTATCAGGTTAAGGTCCATTACTACCATCTTTTAGTTAAATTTATCTTATGAATAAATCCATCTATTAGCCAATCAGAGCACGTAAAATGGCCGTAACTATGGTAATAATCCCTTAGATAGCTTAACCAGAAGATGGTAGTAACCAGGCTAAGTGTGTTGGTTGAATGTTTTTGCTGAAGTGTGTCCTTTTCGAACGTTTCCGTTACTTATAAAATGTGTCGCGCTTTTATAACTGCGGAGCAGCCGATATCTAATAACCAAGCATGTTTCCAATTATTTCTTGGTATGCAGAAACAAAGAGGATTAGGGGTTGTTCTCGTCCGTTTCTGCCCTTCACATATTTATTGTTCCATATATTCGGTTATTAGCATAGATTATTATTGTTTTGGATACGTAAGATTTATTATGTTGTTATTATTATACATATTTATATTATTATGTGAGTGGATGGTATCACAACAGTATGTATAACAACGGCTTTTAAAAGTATTTCATGTGTTCTGGAAGCATTTAAGTATTGAAGAGTCAATATCAAATCTTCTGAAAACTTTTCAAATCTTTTGAAAGTAATATCAAGTCATCTAGAAACAGTATCAAGTTTTCAACTCTTTCAGAAGCAATATCAAGTAGTCTGGAAGCATTTTAAGTCTTATGGGAGCATTTGAAGTCGTCTTATGGAAGCATTTGAAGGCTTATGGAAGCATTTGAAGTCCTCTGGAAACATTTCAAGTCTTCTGGAAGCATTTCAAGTTTTTGGAAGCAATATCAAGTCATCTAGAAACAGTATCAAGTTTTCAACTCTTTCAGAAGCAATATCAAGTAGTCTGGAAGCATTTTAAGTCTTATGGAAGCATTTGAAGTCGTCTTATGGAAGCATTTGAAGGCTTATGGAAGCATTTGAAGTCCTCTGGAAACATTTCAAGTCTTCTGGAAGCATTTCAAGTTTTTGGAAGCAATATCAAGTCATCTAGAAACAGTATCAAGTTTTCAACTCTTTCAGAAGCAATATCAAGTAGTCTGGAAGCATTTTAAGTCTTATGGGAGCATTTGAAGTCGTCTTATGGAAGCATTTGAAGGCTTATGGAAGCATTTGAAGTCCTCTGGAAACATTTCAAGTCTTCTGGAAGCATTTCAAGTTTTTGGAAGCAATATCAAGTCATCTAGAAACAGTATCAAGTTTTCAACTCTTTCAGAAGCAATATCAAGTAGTCTGGAAGCATTTTAAGTCTTATGGAAGCATTTGAAGTCGTCTTATGAAAGCATTTGAAGTCTTATGGAAGCATTTGAAGTCCTCTGGAAACATTCCAAGTCTTCTGGAAGCATTTCAAGTTTTTGGAAGCAATATCAAGTCATCTAGAAACAGTATCAAGTTTTCAACTCTTTCAGAAGCAATATCAAGTAGTCTGGAAGCATTTTAAGTCTTATGGAAGCATTTGAAGTCGTCTTATGAAAGCATTTGAAGTCTTATGGAAGCATTTGAAGTCCTCTGGAAACATTCCAAGCCTTCTGGAAGCATTTCAAGTTTTTGGAAGCAATATCAAGTCATCTAGAAACAGTATCAAGTTTTCAACTCTTTCAGAAGCAATATCAAGTAGTCTGGAAGCATTTTAAGTCTTATGGAAGCATTTGAAGTCGTCTTATGGAAGCATTTGAAGGCTTATGGAAGCATTTGAAGTCCTCTGGAAACATTTCAAGTCTTCTGGAAGCATTTCAAGTTTTTGGAAGCAATATCAAGTCATCTAGAAACAGTATCAAGTTTTCAACTCTTTCAGAAGCAATATCAAGTAGTCTGGAAGCATTTTAAGTCTTATGGAAGCATTTGAAGTCGTCTTATGAAAGCATTTGAAGTCTTATGGAAGCATTTGAAGTCCTCTGGAAACATTCCAAGTCTTCTGGAAGCATTTCAAGTTTTTGGAAGCAATATCAAGTCATCTAGAAACAGTATCAAGTTTTCAACTCTTTCAGAAGCAATATCAAGTAGTCTGGAAGCATTTTAAGTCTTATGGAAGCATTTGAAGTCGTCTTATGGAAGCATTTGAAGTTTTATGGAAGCATTTGAAGTCCTCTGGAAACATTTTAAGTCTTCTGGAAGCATTTCAAGTTTTTGGAAGCAATATCAAGTCATCTAGAAACAGTATCAAGTTTTCAACTCTTTCAGAAGCAATATCAAGTAGTCTGGAAGCATTTTAAGTCTTATGGAAGCATTTGAAGTCGTCTTATGAAAGCATTTGAAGTCTTATGGAAGCATTTGAAGTCCTCTGGAAGCATTTCAGTCTTCTGGAAGAAGCATTTCAAGTTTTTGGAAGCAATATCAAGTCATCTAGAAACAGTATCAAGATTTCTGGAAGCAGATCAAGTCTTATACCAAGACTTTTGTAAACATTTTAAGCTTTCTAGAAACAATATCAAGTCTTTTGGAAACAGTTCAAGCTTTCTGAAAGCAGAAGCATTTGTATGTAGGAGAACACACATATATGCATGTTATACCACTAAGAAAGCAGATATTTTAATTTTTGTACTTTTCAGTTTGTTTTAACTCAAATCCTCGAATATCTCTAAACTATTTGATATTAGAAGTATCAACAAAGAAAATAAAAATAGAATCAACCCAATGGTGTAAATGTAACACAATAAAAAAATGCAGATATTTGCAATCGCATCCAATTGGATGCACCGCGATGAGCATGCACTTTCATTAACAACTTTTTCAGTTTTAACGTCGTAATCTTTTAGATTAACTGGAAGAGGAACGAATTAACACGCGTTGCCAACCATCTGGTTATAAAAGACGTGCGGGAACGCATTAATAATCTCGATTAAATTCTTTTTGCGCTCCCCCCAATTTTCTTTTTGTCTTCGGCTTGGTCGATTCCGCGAATTCGGTACGATTCGCAAACGAAACGTGTTCGTTCGCGTTTGCGGCGTACGCAAACATGCTCCAACCGAACCCGCTTGTTGGTTTTGAAGCGTTCCCTAGATCCGCTCTCACGGTATTTGCACTTTGCAGCCGCCGGTCCGTTTCGCGGGTTGCAGTTTGTACAACTCGAATATGCAGTTTCTGTATGCATACGAACAATACGCGTTTTACGGTTTTAACATTTTCCGCTTTGTCGTCACTTTTCAGGTATAAAATTCAAATGATATAAAATCAATCGTGTTAGATGAGAAAAAGAGGTTTAAACAAAGAGTATTTCCTCGACACCAGTTAATTACACCCAGCAAGACTTACTTTGTAGATATGCAATCTGCCGTTTGTGGGTAAAATTATGGTTGACGATATAATAAAAGTTAACGGCTTCGCGTTAGTATATTTACGAACCAACACGGTACCAACTCGGAACGTCTTGAAAACTCGACGTTGCGGTGTGTTAATGGTAATTGCTCAAGCAATATTGCGTGGAATTGCGGTTATTAAAGGAATTATTGCAGTTGTAGAAATTACAAACACATCACATAAAAAATTATTATAAAATGATGTGTTTACAAAAATAATCTGTTGATGCGTTTCCTGCTCAAAAGTCAGTGTTGCAAATGAATGGATGGGAATGAAGAAATAAATTACAACGTACTAAATCATGAAGAAACTTGCTTCAAAATGCTTGGTGTTCCATGAGGATATCTCAATTCATTCGAGACGAAACACGTTAAATGTTTCATTAATTTAAAGATAATGTTTGAGTTTTAAGTCATTTTGACACAAAAACAACTTTAGCATGTTATAGTTCCTAATATAGAATTATAGTTCCTATAATTCCAAGTCGAAATATCCCATTCCTTTATGCGCAGTTGATCTAGAAACCTCAGAAAACGCCAATGAAATCTATCAAGTCAAGGAAATCTGCAACGCAATCATCACGGTAGAAGCCAGGAGGAATTCCCAAAAGATTCTCCAATGCCATAACTGCCAACGTTACGGACATACAAAAAATTACTGTACAATGAGCCCTAGGTGCGTCAAATGCGGTGAAAATCACAACCACAGTATCTGCAAAAAGCTTCAAGCTGACCCACCCAAGTGTGCCAACTGTGGCCAAGATCATCCAGCAAGCTATCGAGGCTGTAAAATTCATATCGATTACCAGAATAAGTACCATCGTCAAATAACTCCAATTCATCCTGCGCAAAAAACACAGAACTCACAAACAATACCTCCAACAAAAAACAATATCAGGAGTTACGCATCGACAGTCAGTCAGAAAAGAACGTCTCCTTCAGTCGAAGTAGAGAATCAACCAAATCAACAACAATCCTCAGAATCAGAGGCACCTCTCTTAAGCGTCATCCTCTCCTATATTAAAAACTTAATTGTTACCTTTATACCACAAATCAAGTCATTTGTAATAAACCATCTACTCCCACATTTAATTCGCGCCTAACCTAACAGATATACATAACCTAACCATCATGAATTTCAACGCCAATGGTATTAAAAAATAACGAAATCTTCTCATTGCGTTTTTGGCTCGCTATCAGATTGATGTAGCTTGCATCACGGAAACACACCTAGCTCCAAATGAGACCTTCCGAATAGCAGGCTATAATGTATATAGATCAGATAGGCCATCCGTTCCAGTGGCAGGAGGGGTGGCGATTATAATTAAAAAACAAATTCAACACTATCAATTTAGCTGTAAAACCACCGCTATTCAACTAACGGCAATAGTAATTCAAACAAACAACTTAATCCCAGTTAATATCATTTGCGGATACAAACAACCTAACAAAAAACTACTAGAAGCTGATATAAGTTCAATGTTATGTAGCTCTATACCTACCCTACTTATTGGAGATTTTAACAGCAAGAATAAACTCTGGGGATGCAGAGCAGACAATCCATCGGGACTAAATCTGGAACTATTAGCAACCAAGTACGGTTTTCAAGTGCACTGCCCAATGGATTTTACCTACTATGCTTATAGAAGCGATTATCAACCGGATATATCAGATATAGTATTAGCCAAAAATATTACCATCCAGCTAAATCAGTGTGTAATAAGCGAGTTAAACTGGAATCATTTGCCAGTAATCATCACCTTTGCAAAGCAACCTGAACGCAGACCCAAAATTCCAAAACTGATTAATGGATTCATCAACTGGGCAGAATTTGGAGACTAACTGAATAATCACGATTTTAATTTACCAACTTCAGCTAATTCGAATGAGTTAGATACAAAAATCCGTACCCTAATAGTCAATGAAACTCCAGTATTCTCGGACGAAGACAAAGCAAACTTGTCTTCATTATTTAATTCAACCCAACGCAAACTCAATCAAGTTAACTTAATTCAACCCAACCCAACCTCAATCAAAACAACTTAACTCAATCTAAAGTAAACCAACTTTAAAGTAACTTAATTCAACCCAACCTGAATCAAAGCAATTCAATTCAACTTAATTACTAACTAATTCTAACTAAGCTAGTTCTGGGTTGAGATAATGCAACTTTACTCAATCAAAACCAACCCAATCAAAGTAACTTAACTTAATTCAACCTCAAAGTAACTTAACTTAATCCAACCTCAAAGCAATTTAACTCAATCAACCCATCCCAAACTCAACCAAAATAACTTAATTCAACTCAACCCAAACTCAATCAAAGTAACTTAATTCAACCCAACCTCAATCAAAGCAACTCAATTCAACTTAATTACTAACTAATTCTAACTAAGCTAGTTCTGGGTTGAGATAATGCAAATTTACTCAATCAAAACCAACCCAATCAAAGTAACTTCACTTAATTCAACCTCAAAGCAATTTAACTTCATCAACCCAACCCAAACTCAATCAAAGTAACTTAATTCAACAAAACCTCAATCAAAGCAACTCAATTCAACTTAATTACTAACTAATTCTAACTAAGCTAGTTCTGGGTTAAGATAATGCAACTTTACTCAATCAAAACCAACCCAATCAAAGTAACTTAACTTAATTCAACCTCAAAGTAACTTAACTCAATCCAACCTCAAAGCAATTTAACTCAATCAACCCATCCCAAACTCAACCAAAATAACTTAATTCAACCCAAACCAAACTCAATCAAAATAACTTAATTTAACCCAACCCAACCTCAATTAAAACAACTTAACTCAATCTAAAGTAAACCAACTATAAAGTAACTTAATTCAACCCAACCTCAATCAAAGCAACTCAATTCAACTTAATTACTAACTAATTCTAACTAAGCTATTTCTGGGTTGAGATAATGCAATTTTACTCAATCAAAACCAACCCAATCAAAGTAACTTAACTTAATTCAACCTCAAAGTAACTTAACTCAATCCAACCTCAAAGTAATTTAACTCAATCAACCCATCCCAAACTCAACCAAAATAACTTAACTCAACTCAACCCAAACTCAATCAAAATAACTTAATTTAACCCAACCCAACTTCAATTAAAACAACTTAACTCAATCTAAAGTAAACCAACTTTAAAGTAACTTAATTCAACCCAACCTCAATCAAAGCAACTCAATTCAACTTAATTACTAACTAATTCTAACTAAGCTAGTTCTGGGTTGAGGTAATGCAACTTTACTCAATCAAAACTAACCCAATCAAAGTAACTTCATTTAATTCAACCTCAAAGTAACTTAACTCAATCCAACCTCAAAGCAATTTAACTCAATCAACCCATCCCAAACTCAACCAAAATAACTTAATTCAACTCAACCCAAACTCATTCAAAATAACTTAATTTGACCCAACCCAACCTCAATTAAAACAACTTAACTCAATCTAAAGTAAACCAACTTTAAAGCAACTTAATTCAATCCAACCTCAAAGCAATTTAACTTAATCAACCCAACCCAAACTCAATCAAAGTAACTTAATTCAACAAAACCTCAATCAACGCAACTCAATTCAACTTAATTACTAACTAATTCTAACTAAGCTAGTTCTGGGTTGAGATAATGCAACTTTACTCAATCAAAACCAACCCAATCAAAGTAACTTAACTTAATTCAACCTCAAAGTAACTTAACTTAATCCAACCTCAAAGCAATTTAACTCAATCAACCCATCCCAAACTCAACCAAAATAACTTAATTCAACTCAATCCAAACTCAATCAAAATAACTTAATTTAACCCAACCCAACCTCAATTAAAACAACTTAAGTCAATCTAAAGCAATTTAAAAAATCCAACCTCAAAGCAATTTAACTTCATCAACCCAACCCAAACTCAATCAAAGTAACTTAATTCAACAAAACCTCAATCAAAGCAACTCAATTCAACTTAATTACTAACTAATTCTAACTAAACTAGTTCTGGGTTGAGATAATGCAACTTTACTCAATCAAAACCAACCCAACCAAAGTAACTTAACTTAATTCAACCTCAAAGTAACTTAACTCAATCCAACCTCAAAGCAATTTAACTCAATCAACCCATCCCAAACTCAACCAAAATAACTTAATTCAACTCAACCCAAACTCAATCAAAATAACTTAATTTAACCCAACCCAACCTCAATTAAAACAACTTAACTCAATCTAAAGTAAACCAACTTTAAAGCAACTTAATTCAATCCAACCTCAAAGCAATTTAACTTAATCAACCCAACCCAAACTCAATCAAAGTAACTTAATTCAACAAAACCTCAATCAAAGCAACTCAATTCAACTTAATTACTAACTAATTCTAACTAAGCTAGTTCTGGGTTGAGATAATGCAACTTTACTCAATCAAAACCAACCCAATCAAAGTAACTTAACTTAATTCAACCTCAAAGTAACTTAACTTAATCCAACCTCAAAGCAATTTAACTCAATCAACCCATCCCAAACTCAACCAAAATAACTTAATTCAACTCAATCCAAACTCAATCAAAATAACTTAATTTAACCCAACCCAACCTCAATTAAAACAACTTAACTCAATCTAAAGTAAACCAACTTTAAAGTAACTTAATTCAATTTGGAATTTTTCAAATCAAATCTGCACCTTTGCGGAATATCTGGAAGAATGTTTTCAACAAAATATCAATAAAGAGAATATTCGTCACATTACCACAATCCAACAACATAATGAATCCCATCTACTAACGTCAACACTAACGGAAAACGACAGAATCTCATTACAAGAACTAAAGGCAGAAATAGCAAACCTCACCACCAAAAAATCTCCTGGCCTAGATCAGATACCTAATAAAGTTATAAAATACCTTCCAGAAAAATTACTGATCCACATCACAGGAATTTTTAATCGTTGTCTGGAAATTGGTTACTTTCCGGTAGTATGGAAAAAAGCGCAAATCCTAATGTTCAGAAAGCCACACAAAAACAATTCGGACCCAGCCAATTATCGCCCAATCAGTCTTCTCTCATCCTTATCTAAACTATTTGAACGAATTATCAATCATCGGCTACAAGAAGAGATAAGCCTTCTCAAAATAATCCCAAACATCCACTACGGATTTAGAGGGGGGCATTCCACGGTTCACCAACTAGCAAGAGTAGCAGAATATATTGAGGAAGGTTTCGAAGCTAAAAAGTTTTGTTACTGTTATAGTACCTTTGATACTGTTTGGATTGAAGACTTAAAATACAAGCTCTATCAAACGGGACTAAGTAATTATTTACTTGCGATAGCGTTCTCTTTCCTGGATGAAAGAACCTTTTCTGTCACCATCAACGGATACTCTTCCAGCACTCGTAGAATGTAGAATGTAGTAGTTTATCCCCTGCTCTATTCAACATTTTTATGCACGATATCCCGACAGACGTAAACTTCGAAATGGCCATGTTTGCGGATAACATGTTAATTATGGGACAAAACGACATACTCATCGATGCTATTGAGACACTTCAAAGGTCAGTGGACAAAATTCAAAAATGGCTATCAAAATGGGCCATTATGCTCAATGCCAGTAAATGCCAATCTAAGATCTTTTCGCTAAGACCTTATCGAAATGCACCTTACATTATTATTAACGACTAAGAAATACAGTGGAAAGCAAAAGATTGTGCTATGAAATACCTCGGAGTCCTCACTTGGAAACTCCACATAAACTCGAAGGTCAACCAAGGTTATGCTAGGCTTCGACAATTGTATCCTCTGATCAATCGAAAATCACCACTGCGAGCTAAACTCGAACGAAGCTCTCATAATGCCACTAGTAATTTACGCCTGCCCAACTTCAAATATGAGAAAAATTCAAACAAACTCCTCCGAATCTCAGTGAACGCGCCGTGGTTTGTAAGAAATGAGGAGCTCCATAAAAACTTAAACGTCCCAACAATCAGGGAATTTATTAGGAAATTAATTAAAAATTTTTTTAACAATCTCAGTAAGTGCTCTAAGCTTTAAAGAGGAAACTTCCCCAAGACCTAATTTCATCAGATTCGGACTAGCAAAAAAAAAGCATGTTATAGTTAAATAACTGGAATAAAATAGGGTATGTTGTACTTCCCTTTAGTTCTCCT
Source organism: Onthophagus sagittarius (assembly GCA_036711965.1). Lineage (NCBI taxonomy): Eukaryota > Metazoa > Arthropoda > Insecta > Coleoptera > Scarabaeidae > Onthophagus > Onthophagus sagittarius. The sequence goes on along the minus strand of JASERS010000010.1, from coordinate 12,992,141 downwards.
TTTTGATTACGTGACATTCGACTATTACGCCGCGTTTGTTCATGATTATGTGCTAGAGTAAATTACAATCTCGCGTGCGTGCTTTCGTATTGATTCTTTGTATCCTCACCTTAACTTTTCCAACGTGTGTGTCCCAACATGTATTTCAAGCACGTAATTTCTTAATTGTGCTAATAGATCTAATAGATTTTTTTTAAATAGCTAGATTAAGAAGTCGAGGGCGTTTAAGGAAATTTTGAGGCGTTTAACAGTTGGAATTAGAGAGGAAATGGGATCGTTTGGTAAAAACTAAGTTGGGTTATGTCGGCAATAACAGGATTAAACACGACCCGGTTAGGACTCGAAGCACTTGTCGGCGCTGACCACTTCTCGGTCGAGCAAGAGCGGGGTAGTAATTACGAAGTGTTGCTCAAGTGCTCAACGGTCAAACGATGAACGTCCAAATAGAACCGTTTAATATCATAGCACCGTGGTATTTAACTTTGGTTAAATGTAAAAACATGCAATGAAATAATTAGTGGCTAATTAATCAAAGCAAATTGAACAAAAAAAAACATCCCCTCGGGAATTTTGAAAGCTGGGCGTTGGTTTGCCATTAAAAAAAAACACGAAATAAATAAATTGCAACCGCCCCCCGGGCGTTATCAATAATCGACCGAAACCGAGAGGCCAGGTGACGTGACGTGTCCATTAACGGAGAGAGCCATGGTGGGGTCCCTATAATAAATAATTCAATTTGCCGCCCCTGCGCGATGCTCCTCTTTTATGGAGGCGAAATTAACCGCGCGGCTAATTAATATTTACCCGGCGGCGGCGTCGGCGGCGTCGACGACAAGGCCATAAATTGGGCCCGGAAGATATCCCCAAGCCAATATCGGCCTCATCGACCCGAATTTATGGGAGGCGGTGAGTCGTGGGCGGCACGGAAAACTGTTCCGACGCCCTCAAGCCGGCATCCTCTTTTCATACCGAAAGGTTAAAGTTAATGACGTGAAAATTTTCACAGGGAATCTATTTAAATTTATGGATCCTTTAATAAATTTTAAAAAAATAAAAAAAATTAAACGGATATCCGGCAATTTCTTAAAATCCGAATAGTTATGTTGATATTCAGTTATATGTACACTGTGTTAAATAATTATCGTAACCTACGTCACGTTGTAATGTTGGTTATCTATCTCATTGTGTAGTGGTAACGGCGATATTTTTAAATTAGTAACCAGATTTTAACCAGATTTTAACCAGATTTTAACGGTAGATCGAACGTTATTAGGCTATTATTGTCGCGATTGTCGTATGCTTTGTGTGTTTCCGGATTTTCATTATTCTTTAACCATTTTTTGCTGCCTTTATATTTCTCCAAACAGTTCTTCTTAGAGCTATCGTTGTTTCTATCTTGGCACTGAAGACTCACACTCTGAGGTTGCTGACGAAGTAGACTACCATTTATTGCCACAAATAAAAATACAAAACTACATAAAATACCCAAGAAGAGAAAAAAAAGAACAAAATATATGTATACATAATCCCATTGTCGATTGTTAGTCGAGCAATGAATAAACTTAAACTTAAACAGTATAAGGATAAAAATGGATCATTTTATCGTACAAGCGATATCTGCCAAATGACCCAACAGAACAAACAAAAATAGTATTTACTAAAGCAAAATTATCCTAGGATTAATATGGCAAGTAGTGATAATTAGATATCAATAACATTTATCACCAAATAAGATTAATCAAGAAGAAAAGTAAAGAAAACGATACGACAAGAGAGACAAAAGGTTAAAAAATCCAAAAGAATTTGCCGGGTATCAGTTGCCAACAAGTGAGAGCAGTTGAAGAGAGGAAAAAGAGAAAGACAAAGAAAAAAGAATCAGGAAACAGACAATTGAAGGGCAAGCAAGTGGCTCTTTAAAACACGTCTAAAATTAGCAATATTCTGTGATAAATTTCAGTGCTATGAAAGGGAAATGTAAGAATAGCATCAGAACACGAACGAGTAGCAAACTCATGAGATGATAATTGCTAGAACCTATCTGATAAGTACTTTGGGGTGCAGTTATGAACAATTTTAAATAGAATGTTTAATAAACGAAAGGATCTACGTCTCTCACAAGTTAACATCTGAATGTAATTGCGATACTGCGTTACATGCTCAAATCTATTTATGTCAAATATGAACCGGATGCAATTATTTTGTAGCCGCTGCAATTTATCCAGGAGAATTACCGAGAGATCGGGATAAACCGCGTCCGCATGGTCGAAGTGGGGAAATATAAGTGAATAGCAAAGATTGCGACGGACCAAAGGAGGAAGAGAGCAACGAAGTCTCTTTAAAGAGTGGAAGCAAGCATAAACTTTTCTGCAAACATGTTGAATTTGCGGTCTCCAAGACAGTGAAGAATCCATAAAGACTCCGAGATTCTTAACTGTGTCAGAAAACCGTACGACAGTACCATCCAGCATCAGATCACTGCAGCTAGATGGATTGATCTTACCAAGTAATTGACGAGTACCAAACACAATAGCTTGCGTTTTAACTGCGTTCAACTTAAGTCCGTATCTCCGAGACCAGTTCAAGACGTTAGACAGATCATTATTAAGTCGCACAATAGCTTCCGGAAATTCAGCAACAGTTGTAGTAGTGTATATTTGGAGGTCGTCAGCATACAAATAATAATTACACGAGATATGATCAGTAACACTATTAACGAACAAAAAAAAAGTAACGGTCCCAATACACTGCCCTGAGGAACACCACATTTGGTTGCACAAGCAGAAGAAACTGAAGAATTAACGCGTACGCACAAGGATCGATGGGAAAGATAGGAATGAAACCAAGAAACACAGGAAGGAGTGAATCCGTAGGCAGAAAGAGATGCCAAAACTAGATTGTGGTCGACAGAATCAAAAGCCTTGCTGAAATCGAGTAGAACTAGCACAGTAACACATCTGTTGTCACAGGCATACCTAATATCATCAGTAACTTTAATGAGGGCAGTAGTCGTACTATGCCCACTGCGAAAACCCGATTGCAACTCATTGTGTAAATTAAACCTCTCGAGATATCTACTAACTATTTACCCCCTAACCCTAAAGATATTGTGAATGGTACATTCATTCTAGTAAAAGTGTTGTCTGGAAACAGAAATTCTACCAAGTATAAATACGTTGCCCAGGTTGAAGGGCAAGTAGGCAAAAATGAATACAATGTCTTGGGATTAAAATCATTAGACACCACAAAAGTAACGTTTAAAGTTGTTCCTAACGATTTGTTTACGGTAAGCTTGGAGGACATTATAGCCGTTCTAGAGCAGCTGCTGGATGGCGCGGAACGACCAAAGAATGTGCCAATTTTTTAGTTTTCATACTTTTATAAGAAATAAAGTTTAATTTTGTTACCAACAAAATAGGTTTATTTGCATGTCTACAATAATAATTTGTTAAAATACAATTCCTATGTCGAACGGTAGAGGGTGACTTTGATAAATTTATGTAAGCTTATGGAAAATCAAAGACGCCCCAAGTTGAGTATAACTTTGAGAAGGAGGTTATTATTACTATGCAACAGAAGAACAATTATTTGAAAGTTGTTGTAAGCCTGGATGTATCCATTGGTCATGTGCGAATACGTTAATATTTTTCTGGACGTAGTAACTAAGTGTAGTTATGCTGTAATTCACAAATTATTAATAAAAACTATCAATTTCACCCCGTTTGACGGTAAGTCAATAAACAAATTAAAATAACGAAAACGTTCAATGAGAATTTTTTTCAGATTTGTATTTCTTTCGTTATGATGTTCACGCCTTTATTTTAATGGCACATTATCGAAGCGATACGCAGAATGCGGACGATAGTTGGGTTTATTCCTTACAAAGCTGTATACATCAATTCAACCAACGTTTCCCAGATTTCGACGTTGGTTATGACGCTTTTAAGCATAGGAAACACGTTTTTATAGTCGTTAATTGCTATACAAAAATCAACTTTTAATACTGTGATATTGGTTGCCTAGATTTCGGGTACGATAATTAATTAACACACTGTATTTGTCTACATAAAGTATGAAATCAATTTGAGATAAATTCTTATATAAAAGGCTTTTGAGATAAAATTAAAATGATAACATTCTTTTTTGAATCAGAAGACACTGACTGATAATGCCTGAGAACTAAGACCGAGATGGTAATTTTTACACGCTTACGCAGCTTAGGCGCATTTAATCTACCAACGTTGCGAATACTCCACTTAAACGTTCCAATGAGGTTAAGTACTTGGGCTTAGTTATGGATAATAAGTTAACGTGGAAAGCCCACCTAGATTATAGAGTAAAAAAAGCATGCGTTGCTCTTGGCCAATGCCGAAGGGCTGTTGGGAGGACATGGGGATTGTCCCCCAGAGTAGCCCTTTGGATCTACACTGCCGTTATGTATGTATGTATGGAGTGAGGAGTGCGTATTCTATACGCGGCACCTAGGCCACAACGGGCCCCTTGTACAGTGGCTCCCTCTAAGAGGTTTGAGATGTTAAATGCGAGTATATAACTCGATTTTTGCCTGATTCCGCTTCCTGACCGACCCCCCACCAAACCGGGCGTGCTATGGCACAGGCAGAGTGTGGGTTCGCCCCTGTCAGGTGCCGCTCCAGGAGTACCACATCCTCGTGAACCCCTACGAGGTGCAGGCCTCCAGGACGCTAACGCGCATTCAGCCATTTTTGTTCAAACCCCTTACACACATAGTGATAACGACAGCCAGAGATGAACGACTGGTTGCCGGGACCGACGGCTTAACGTCCCCTCCGAAGGACGGGGGACGACCCAACGTGATTACACCGGGATTCAAACCCGGGACGTATCAGCCATTGTGCCCCCACACTGCCGTTATTCGACCCATGCTAACTTATGGTGCTGTGGTGTGGTGGAATAGAACTTCAAAAATCACCACCATCGTAGCACTCAAAAGTATACAGAGACTTGCGTGTCTATTTGTTACAGATGCGATGCGCTCTACTCCCACTGCAGCCATGGAGGTCATGTTAAACCTGCCACCTCTATATCTCTACATACAAGAGGTGACACTGATAACCATGAAAAGACTACAATCAGTAGCTACCAAAAAGGTGGAGGTCACTAGTGGTCGAACGTCTCTCTGGAGGGAAGTAGTCGAGGACTCACCCCTTCTGGAGTGTAAAGCGGATGCTATACCGGCCAAATTCATCTTCTCTAGAAAGTACCTCACTAATATCAGTTCCACAGTAACAGATACACATAACAACTTGAAAATCTATACTGATGGTTCAAAAAGACGGTATGGGTCTTTTCCTACAGCCCTAGGATCCGCCTCTCAAAACCCTTAGGTAATTCCACCACCGTCGTTCAAGCAGAAATGACTGCTATTAAACTCGCCGCTGACTACATTGTTAACACCAAGAGTCGGGGTAAGTACTTTACTATATTTACAGCCAGTAAACAATCTATTTTAGCTCTAAGCAACGTTAAGATAACGTCTGCCTTGGTAATGGATTGTTACCTAGCACTGGAGGAGGCCTCGATCCACAATCGAGTCTCCATTCAATGGATAAAGGGTCACAATAACTCAGCGAGCAACAAGAATGTTGACAGGTTAGCCAAAAAGGCAGCTGGAAGACATTTTTGGGGCCCCGAGCCCATCGTCATCCCAGCCTTAACTACTCATATTGATATGATTAAGTACATTACCCACAAGAAATTTTTAAAAGCGTGGGACAATAATCCGGGCTGTTTTCAAGTCAAGGAATTGCTAAAATATCCTTCAAAGAAAACTGCTTAGTATTTCATTGGGTTGGGCAAAACCACCCTCACACTGGCTACAGGTCTCCTTCCTCACGGGACACTAAAGTAAAAAAGCATCTTCATATCTTCAGGATTGCTAATTCTCTTCTCTATCGGGCCTGTGAACAGGACGATGAGACTGTAATTCACATTTTGTGTGACTGCCCCTCCTTAATCGACCTCAGAAAGAGGTTACTCGGGGAGAAGTGGCCGTCCACAAATGATATCAGGAACCTCCATCTAAGTGACGTCCTGGCCTTCGGAAAAACCTTAGGCTGGTTGATGTGAACAGAGGTAGAGTGGGGAATTGCACAATTAAGTAAGGGCCCATTAGGGCCTTAGTGTAGTGTGCGATCATTCACACACTCTCCCGTATCCTTACATACATACAATGCCTGGATAGATATATTAGAATCCAAATTACCAAAAAATCTTATTATAAAATCTATCATTCTTATTATTAATAAAGAAAAAAGTAACTCCCACAACGTTATATTTTTATGTGAAGGGCTTCCAGAAAACCGTCGACAAAACGAGTCCGGTCCACATTGAACGTAGGAGAAGAAGAAAAAACAATAAAACTCCGGGCGAGCGCCGTTTTCCCTTATCTAAATTGAAACGTTAACGGTAGATTTGAAATGTCCGCCGTTATGGAACGACTTCTGTTCCGATTCGCAGCGCGATATCTCTCCATGGACGACGGTCGCATCTGGGTCCGTTCAAAAAAAAACAAGGAACATAATCGAACTTTGTTTCTCTTTCGGGCGATGGTTTCTGTGCACGAACGATTTCATCCCCCTCAGCAACAACAGCCCCTGAACCTAGTAATCGATTGATGTAACTTTTAAGGTCGATTTAACTTTGAACGTTTTTGATTTTTCAAGTGAATAAAGAATAATAAAAAAATAGATGGGAAGTTCCCCAAAATTTTATGTGATATATGTTGGAATCTTCGTTATTGATAATACATCGTTTATAAATTGGTTTAATACGAATTTTTTTGATACTTATGAGTAAAATTTTAATAAATTATTTATATCTTAAGAAGAAATTAGAATTTTGCTCCCAAGGCTGGGTTAGACGAATGAAAGGTGTACGTCTCTTTTCATACAGAATAAAAAAATTTGGTTCTAGATTTACTGTTAATTCTAATTGTACTTTAATTCACAATACAGCCAAATCAGTGGTTTTAGTTTTAGATCTAGAGTTTTAGATCTAGAGTTAGATCCAATGTTATAAAACTAGAACTAACACTAGACCTAGAAATTGAAAGTCTTGGGTTTTGCCGTTAGTTCTAGTTTTATTTTAATTGAAGTGAACAGGGTTGCCAAATCAATTTGTAAAGTAATCTATTCCGAAACTATTCATTGTAGAGGCCTTTGTTAAGAAAATGTCTTCAGATGTACGGCTAAACCCAACCCATCCCAGATCATTAGGATTTCTACAAACCTCAATGATCTGAATGAATTTCTAGGTCTGGCTCTAGAATTTGATCTGACCTTTTTTTTGGCACACAGGAAGGGAAAATGCGTTGCCCACCCCGGCTTACTATTGGCGCTTCAAATCTTCTTAGGTTGGAAAAACTAAGTACTTCAGCCAAGAATTCTTTTTCTTGCTCCGGAACCGTCCTTAGGACATTTCGACAGGAAGCCAAAATACCAAAGAATCCCTTCTCTTCCATACGTTTGATGGACTCGGATACTTCTCCTCTTCCTCTAGTTCCACCTCTCTCATTCAGGCTGGAACTTCCTTCGTTGTTATCTCCACCTTTCCAGCCACCGCAGTGTGCTGGCATTCCATAGTCATACGTATCTATTACTTTTTGGAATATACTTAAACTTAATACATGACTGGGGAGAGGGGAAAAGCCCCTCTCCTCTACCTTTCTCTCCTTTTCATTTATCATCTTCGCTTCTCTGTCCACCATATTGTGTAGGCATTCCCTCATTAAACAGACATAGGAATCTGTTACTTTTTTTGAAATGTAATTAAACTCCATACATACTGAGCTGGGAGAGGGAAGAAATTCCCCTCTCCTCTATTATTCTTTTCTCCAATTGTTGTTCACCTTGGGTTTTCGTTGCCATTGTGGTTTTCAGGAAACTCATTAGTATTTCTGTGCTTTTTCTTGCAGCAGTAAGAATATTTGCAACCTTACCCATATTAACGGCTATTCCCATGTCCATTTCTGCCCGTTTCCTCTCTATCTTGAACTTGGTACAGTGAAAGAATGTGTAAACATAAAATAGCTCCCGAAGGATCCGTGATGGCCTGGGTTACATAATAATCCGTTGATGGTCCTTTGTCCTTCAACGCAGATACGTATTTGATAAAGACGCTGGCCCATCCCTTATATCCTCGCCATCTATTTTGCCGCACCTCCTTCCTCATTTCCTTAATTGTATTCCTTTTGAATTTCCAGTTATTAGCTCTCTCACACTAATAGGTCCAAGAGTGGGCAGCCTGCAAGAGCTCGAACCGTTACCGTACACTGATGTTATCGTGATCGTATACCTTCTTTCAACAGTACGAAGTATATTCACGTACTTCTTGTACTTTAATGTATTCTTCCATGCAGGGGCGGCATAAAGGATCACGGAGCTTATTGTTGATGCCAGTATTTTTCTTTTTTTATGTGATGGGCCACCAATTCTGGGCATCAACCTGGATAACGTGTTCTGTATTTTGGCTGCCTTCTCATAGACGGTGTTTATGTGAGTTATCACGTTTAGATCTTTGTCTAAGGTTACCCCTAGATACTATACACACTTCTTATATGTGATCTTATATCCTTCCTTGATCTTATATCTCATATCCTTCCTTCCAAAATTATCATTCCGTCTTGGATTGTTATATTCTCAGTCCCAAGCCCTCCAGATACTCTGCTACCCTTTGCACGGAGTACTTAGCCTTATCGATCGCGAAAAGACATACTCTTTTCGCGCCTTCCACTATGAGCGCCAAATCGTCAGCATAACCAAACATATTTACTCTTACCTCTTCTTTCAGAGAAAGAATAAGAGAGATTCTGCCATACAACCGATCTCTGTGGCACACCAGAACTCATTGTCCTCTGCTCTACATTTGGAAGCTAAATTGTTCTTCTCTATGGATATGTACAAAGCAGGCTTCTTATAGGTGCTGTAACTGCTACGTTTTGTAAGACTTTCTTAACCTCTCTCCAGGGTACAGAATTAAAAGCATTTTTCACATCTACAAGTCATCTATCTTTTTCATACCATATCCATTACCGTCATGATTGCATCCACCATTCCTCTTCGTTCAATAAACTTGTTGTTTATTAATCTTTCGAGCCACCTTCCAACTGCCGGTTGACCAGGTTTTGAAGGCTTCTGTATCAGTACCAATTTGGCTTCAAATTTTCGGGAATAGTCCAACTTCCAGGCATTCATTGAATACTTGTAGAAGGGTCTGGATTTGCTTTAGCGCATGCTCTTTATGCGCCTTAAGGCGATTAAGCTGCCTTAAGGTTCCCATCATTTCGTCCCTAGTAAAGGGGGTATCATGCTCATGTATGTGTAGTGGTACCTCTCAATCAAGATCTTCAGGGACTTCAGGAAGAAACTTACAGAACGTTCGTTGATCGAGTCTTCATCTAGTTCTCCAGCCTATCGAGTAGCCCAACGCAACCCAACCCAACCCAACCCAAACACTAGACCTAGAAGTAGAAAGTTTTGGGTTTAGTCGTGCATCTGAAGACTTCGATTTCTGTCATTTATATTGTAAGAGCCAATCGAGACTTTTCAAAAAAGCCTTTCATTAAAAAGTAGATCCTTTTCATTAAATTTAAAATTCAATTATTTTTGATTGAATTCAATGGTTTGTATCTCAAGATCGAAACAAATTTTTCAAAATTGACTTGCTTACCGAAAAGTAAATCATTTTCTTAATAAATCTTGGAGTATTCATGCCTAAACTTTAAGAAAACGATTCTTCAGCGATTTTTGTTTCTCCAAAAAATATTAGAATTGCTTTTTGACTTCTTTAGTTCATCATATCTTAAGAGCCAATCGAAATATTTCGAAACTGGCAATTTTATCAAAAATTAGAAGCATTTCTTAATAAATCCTGAAAATATTATAATAATTTTCGATTAATTCGATTTTTCAGGAATTTTTAAATCAATGCAAACATAGATAAAAGAGTTTGATTAAATTCAATGGTATGTATCTCAAGATCGAATCAAAAATTTTCAAAATTGGCTTGTTTATCCAAAAGTAGATCATTTTCTTAATAAATCCTGAAGTGTTTAAGCCGAAATTTTAAAAAAGCGATTTTTGTTTCCCCAAAATATATTAAAATTGCTTTTGACTTCTTTAATTCATTATCTCAAGAGCCAATCGAGATATTTCAAAACTGGCAATTTTATCGAAAATTAGAAGCATTTCTTAATAAATCCTGAAAATATTATAATAGTTTTCGATTAATTCGATTTTTCAGGAATTTTTAAATCAACGCAAACATAGATAAAAGTATCTGATTAAATTCAATGGTTTGTATCTCAAGATCGAATCAACATTTTTCAAAATTGCCTTTTTTTTTAAAGTAGATCATTTTCTTAATAAATCCTGAAGTGTTTATGCCGAAATTTTAAGAAAGCGATTTTTGTTTCCCCAAAAAATATTAAAATTGCTTTTTGACTTCTTTAATTCATCATATCTCAAGAGCCAATCGAGATATTTCAAAACTGGCAATTTTATCGAAAATTAGAAGCATTTCTTAATAAATCCTGAAAATATTATAATAATTTTCGATTAATTCGATTTTTCAGGAATTTTTAAATCAATGCAAACATAGATAAAAGAGTTTGATTAAATTCAATGGTTTGTATCTCAAGATCGAATCAAAAATTTTCAAAATTGGCTTGTTTATCCAAAAGTAGATCATTTTCATAATAAATCCTGAAGTGTTCATGCTGAAATTTTAAACAAGCGATTTTTGTATCCCCAAAAAAATATTAAAATTGCTTTTTGACTTCTTTAATTCATCATATCTCAAGAGCCAATCGAGATATTTCAAAACTGGCAATTTTATCGAAAATTAGAAGCATTTCTTAATAAATCCTGAAAATATTATAATAATTTTCGATTAATTCGATTTTTCAGGAATTTTTAAATCAATGCAAACATAGATAAAAGAGTTTGATTAAATTCAATGGTTTTTATCTCAAAAACGAATACAAATTTCTCAAAATTGGCTTGTTTATCCGAAAGTAGATCATTTTCTTAATAAATCCTGAAGTGTTTATGCTGAAATTTTATGAAAGCGATTTTTGTATCCCCAAAAAATATTAAATTTGCTTTTTGACTTCTTTAATCCATCATATCTCAAGAGCCAATCGAGATATTTCAAAACTGGCAATTTTATCGAAAATTAGAAGCATTTCTTAATAAATCCTGAAAATATTATAATAATTTCCGATTAATTCGATTTTTCAGGAATTTTTAAATCAATGCAAACATAGATAAAAGAGTTTAATTAAATTCAATGGTTTGTATCTCAAGATCGAATCAAAAATTTTCAAAATTGACTTGTTTACCCAAAAGTAGATCATTTTCTTAATAAATCCTGAAGTGTTTATGCCGAAATTTTAAGAAAGCGATTTTTGTTTCTCAAAAATATATTAGAATTGCTTTTTGACTTCTTTAGTTCATCATATCTTAAGAGCCAATCGAAATATTTCGTAACTGGCAATTTTATCAAAAATTAGAAGCATTTCTTAATAAATCCTGAAAATATTATAGTAATTTTCGAGAAATTCGATTTTTCAGGAATTTTTAAATCAACGCAAACATAGATAAACATATCTGATTAAATTCAATGGTTTGTATCTCAAGATCGAATCAACATTTTTCAAAATTGGCTTATTTATTCAAAAGTAGATCATTTTCTTAATAAATCCTGAAGTGTTTATGCCGAAATTTTAAGAAAGCGATTTTTGTTTCCCCAAAAGATATTAAAATTGTTTTTGACTTCTTTAATTCATCATATCTCAAGAGCCAATCGAGATATTTCAAAACTGGCAATTTTATCGAAAATTAGAAGCATTTCTTAATAAATCCTGAAAATATTATAATAATTTTCGATTAATCCGATTTTTCAGGAATTTTTAAATCAATGCAAACATAGATAAAAGAGTTTGATTAAATTCAATAGTTTGTATCTCAAGATCGAATCAAAAATTTTCAAAATTGGCTTGTTTATCCAAAAGTAGATCATTTTCTTAATAAATCCTGAAGTGTTTATGCCGAAATTTTAAGAAAGCGATTTTTGTTTCCCCAAAAGATATTAAAATTGCTTTTTGACTTCTTTAATTCATCATATCTCAAGAGCCAATCGAGATATTTCAAAACTGGCAATTTTATCGAAAATTAGAAGCATTTCTTAATAAATCCTGAAAATATTATAGCAATTTTCGAGGCATTCGATTTTTCAGGAATTTTTAAATCAATGCAAGCATAGATAAAAGTATCTGATTAAATTCAATGGTTTATATCTCAAGATCGAATCAAAAATTTTCAAAATTGGCTTGTTTATCCAAAAGTAGATCATTTTCTTAATAAATCCTGAAGTGTTTATGCCGAAATTTTAAGAAAGCGATTTTTGTTTCCCCAAAAGATATTAAAATTGCTTTTTGACTTCTTTAATTCATCATATCTCAAGAGCCAATCGAGATATTTCAAAACTGGCAATTTTATCGAAAATTAGAAGCATTTCTTAATAAATCCTGAAAATATTATAATAATTTTCGATTAATTCGATTTTTCAGGAATTTTTAAATCAATGCAAGCATAGATAAAAGTATCTGATTAAATTCAATGGTTTATATCTCAAGATCGAATCAAAAATTTTCAAAATTGGCTTGTTTATCCAAAAGTAGATCATTTTCTTAATAAATCCTGAAGTGTTTATGCCGAAATTTTAAGAAAGCGATTTTTGTTTCCCCAAAAGATATTAAAATTGCTTTTTGACTTCTTTAATTCATCATATCTCAAGAGCCAATCGAGATATTTCAAAACTGGCAATTTTATCGAAAATTAGAAGCATTTCTTAATAAATCCTGAAAATATTATAATAATTTTCGATTAATTCGATTTTTCAGGAATTTTTAAATCAATGCAAACATAGATAAAAGAGTTTGATTAAATTCAATGGTTTGTATCTCAAGATCGAATCAAAAATTTTCAAAATTGGCTTGTTTATCCAAAAGTAGATCATTTTCGTAATAAATCCTGAAGTGTTCATGCCGAAATTTTAAGAAAGCGATTTTTGTTTACCCAAAAAATATTAAAATTGCTTTTTGAGTTCTTTAATCCATCATATCTCAAGAGCCAATCGAGATATTTCAAAACTGGCAATTTTATCGAAAATTAGAAGCATTTCTTAATAAATCCTGAAAATATTATAATAATTTTCGATTAATTCGATTTTTCAGGAATTTTTAAATCAATGCAAACATAGATAAAAGAGTTTGATTAAATTCAATGGTATGTATCTCAAGATCGAATCAAAAATTTTCAAAATTGGCTTGTTTATCCAAAAGTAGATCATTTTCTTAATAAATCCTGAAGTGTTCATGCCGAAATTTTAAGAAAGCGGTTTTTGTTTCCCCAAAAAATATTAAAATTGCTTGATGACTTCTTTAATTCATCATATCTTAAGAGCCGATCGAGATATTTCAAAACTGGCAATTTTATCGAAAATTAGAAGCATTTCTTAATAAATCCTGAAAATATTATAATAATTTTCGATTAATTCGATTTTTCAGGAATTTTTAAATCATTGCAAAGATAGATAAAAGAGTTTGATTAAATTCAATGGTTTGTATCTCAAGATCGAATCAAAAATTTTCAAAATTGGCTTGTTTATCCAAAAGTAGATCATTTTCTTAATAAATCCTGAAGTGTTCATGCTGAAATTTTAAACAAGCGATTTTTGTATCCCCAAAAAAATATTAAAATTGCTTTTTGACTTCTTTAATTCATCATATCTCAAGAGCCAATCGAGATATTTCAAAACTGGCAATTTTATCGAAAATTAGAAACATTTCTTAATAAATCCTGAAAATATTATAATAATTTTCGATTAATTCGATTTTTCAGGAATTTTTAAATCAATGCAAACATAGATAAAAGAGTTTGATTAAATTCAATGGTTTGTATCTCAAGATCGAATCAAAAATTTTCAAAATTGGCTTGTTTATCCAAAAGTAGATCATTTTCTTAATAAATTCTGAAGTGTTTATGCCGAAATTTTAAGAAAGCGATTTTTGTTTCCCCAAAAGATATTAAAATTGCTTTTTGACTTCTTTAATTCATCATATCTCAAGAGCCAATCGAGATATTTCAAAACTGGCAATTTTATCGAAAATTAGAAGCATTTCTTAATAAATCCTGAAAATATTATAATAATTTTCGATTAATTCGATTTTTCAGGAATTTTTAAATCAATGCAAACATAGGTAAAAGAGTTTGATTAAATTCAATGGTATGTATCTCAAGATCGAATCAAAAATTTTCAAAATTGGCTTGTTTATCCAAAAGTAGATCATTTTCTTAATAAATCCTGAAGTGTTTATGCCGAAATTTTAAGAAAGCGATTTTTGTTTCCCCAAAATATATTAAAATTGCTTTTGACTTCTTTAATTCATCATATCTCAAGAGCCAATAGATATATTTCGAAACTGGCAATTTTATCGAAAATTAGAAGCATTTCTTAATAAATCCTGAAAATATTATAGTAATTTTCGAGGCATTCGATTTTTCAGGAATTTTTAAATCAATGCAAACATGGATAAAAGTATCTGATTAAATTCAATGGTTTATATCTCCAAATCGAATCAAAATTTTTCAAAATTATCATGTTTATCGAAAAGTAGATCAATTTCTTAATAAATCCTGAAGTGTTTACGCCGAAATTTTAAGAAAGCGATTTTTGTTTCCCCAAAAAATATTAAAATTGCTTTTTGAGTTCTTTAATCCATCATATCTCAAGAGCCAATCGAAATATTTCAAAACTGGCAATTTTATCGAAAATTAGAAGCATTTCTTAATAAATCCTGAAAATATTATAGTAATTTTCGAGGCATTCGATTTTTCAGGAATTTTTAAATCAATGCAAACTTAGATAAAAGTATCTGATTAAATTCAATGGTTTATATCTCAAGATCGAATCAAAATTTTTCAAAATTATCATGTTTATCGAAAAGTAGATTAATTTCTTAATAAATCCTGAAGTGTTTACGCCGAAATTTTAAGAAAGCGATTTTTGTTTCCCCAAAAAATATTAATATTGCTTGATGACTTCTTTAATTCATCATATCTCAAGAGGCAATCGAGATATTTCGAAACTGGCAATTTTATGAAAAATTAGAAGTACTTCTTAATAAATCCTGAAAATATTATAGTAATTTTCGAGGAATTCGATTTTTCAGGCATTTTTAAATCAACGCAAACATAGATAAAAGTGTCTGATTAAATTCAATGATTTGTATCTCAAGATCGAATCAACATTTTTCAAAATTGGCTTGTTTATCCAAAAGTAGATCATTTTCTTAATAAATCCTGAAGTGTTCATGCCGAAATTTTAAGAAAGCGATTTTTGTTTCCCCAAAAAATAATAAAATTGCTTTTTGACTTCTTTAATTCATCATATCTCAAGAGCCAATCGAAATATTTCAAAACTGGCAATTTTATCGAAAATTAGAAGCATTTCTTAATAAATCCTGAAAATATTATAGTAATTTTCGAGGCATTCGATTTTTCAGGAATTTTTAAATCAATGCAAACATAGATAAAAGTATCTGATTAAATTCAATGGTTTATATCTCAAGATCGAATCAAAATTTTTCAAAATTATCATGTTTATCGAAAAGTAGATCAATTTCTTAATAAATCCTGAAGTGTTTACGCCGAAATTTTAAGAAAGCGATTTTTGTTTCCCCAAAAAATATTAAAATTGCTTGATGACTTCTTTAATTCATCATATCTCAAGAGCCAATCGAGATATTTCAAAACTGGCAATTTTATCGAAAATTAGAAGCATTTCTTAATAAATCCTGAAAATATTATAATAATTTTCGATTAATTCGATTTTACAGGAATTTTTAAATCAATGCAAACATAGATAAAAGAGTTTGATTAAATTCAATGGTTTGTATCTCAAGATCGAATCAAAAATTCTCAAAATTGGCTTGTTTATCCAAAAGTAGATCATTTTCTTAATAAATCCTGAAGTGTTCATGCCGAAATTTTAAACAAGCGGTTTTTGTTTCCCCAAAAAAATATTAAAATTGCTTTTTGACTTCTTTAATTCATCATATCTCAAGAGCCAATCGAGATATTTCAAAACTGGCAATTTTATCGAAAATTAGAAGCATTTCTTAATGAATCCTGAAAATATTATAATAATTTTCGATTAATTCGATTTTTCAGGAATTTTTAAATCAACGCAAACATAGCTAAAAGAGTTTGAATAAATTCAATGGTTTGTATCTCAAGATCGAATCAAAAATTCTCAAAATTGGCTTGTTTATCCAAAAGTAGATCATTTTCTTAATAAATCCTGAAGTGTTTATGCCGAAATTTTAAGAAAGCGATTTTTGTTTCCCCAAAAAATATTAAAATTGCTTGATGACTTCTTTAATTCATCATATCTCAAGAGGCAATCGAGATATTTCGAAACTGGCAATTTTATGAAAAATTAGAAGCATTTCTTAATAAATCCTGAAAATATTAGAGTAATTTTCGAGAAATTCGATTTTCAGGCATTTTTAAATCAACGCAAACATAAATAAAAGTGTCTGATTAAATTCAATGATTTGTATCTCAAGATCGAATCAACATTTTTCAAAATTGGCTTGTTTATCCAAAAGCAGATCATTTTCTTAATAAATCCTGAAGTGTTTATGCCGAAATTTTAAGAAAGCGATTTTTGCTTCCCCAAAAGATATTAAAATTGCTTTTGACTTCTTTAATTCATCATATCTCAAGAGCCAATCGAGATATTTCAAAACTGGCAATTTTATCATAAAATTAGAAACATTTCTTAATAAATCCTGAAAATATTATAATAATTTTCGATTAATTCGATTTTTCAGGAATTTCTAAATCAACGCAAACATAAATAAAAGTGTCTGATTAAATTCAATGATTTGTATCTCAAGATCGAATCAACATTTTTCAAAATTGGCTTGTTTATTCAAACGTAGATCATTTTCTTAATAAATCCTGAAGTGTTTATGCCGAAATTTTAAGAAAGCGGTTTTTGTTTCCCCAAAAAAATATTAAAATTGCTATTTGACTTCTTTAATGCATCATAACTCAAGAGCCAATCGAGATATTTCAAAACTGGCAATTTTATCGAAAATTAGAAGCATTTCTTAATAAATCCTGAAAATATTATAGTAATTTTCGAGGCATTCGATTTTTCAGGAATTTTTAAATCAATGCAAACATAGATAAAAGTATCTGATTAAATTCAATGGTTTATATCTCAAGATCGAATCAAAATTTTTCAAAATTATCATGTTTATCGAAAAGTAGATCAATTTCTTAATAAATCCTGAAGTGTTCATGCCGAAATTTTAAGAAAGCGGTTTTTGTTCATCAAAAATTAGAAGCATTTCTTAATGAATCCTGAAAATATTATAATAATTTTCGATTAATTCGATTTTTCAGGAATTTTTAAATCAACGCAAGTATAGATAAAAGAGTTTGACTAAATTTAGTAGTTTGTATCTCAAGAATAAATCAAAATTGAGTTGTTAATCGAAAACTAAATCATTTTCTTAAAAATCCTGAAGTGTTCTTGCCTAAATTTTAAGAAATCGACTTTTTAGCGATTTTCGTTAATCAAAAAAAGATTAAAATTATTTCTTGGCTTCTTTAATTCATCATATCTCAAGAACCAATCGAGATATTTCGAAACTGGTAATTTCATCGGAAAGTTTATTTTTTGAAAATATGATAGCAATTTTTCATGAATTTTTAAACTAATCTAATAATCGATAAGAATTACTGATTAATTTCAATCAATTATATCTCAAGAATGAATTTGAATTTCTCAAAACCGACGTATTGTTTAAAAAGTCCATCAATTTCTTGATTCATTCTAAAAATATAGTATAATATTTCAGGTATTTTTAAATAAATCCAACAATCGATAAGAAAAATTGATTAACAACAACCATTTATATCTTAAGTGAAAGCAATGTTTCAAAATGGATTTAAGCTTTGAAAAGTGGATGTTTTTTGTAATAAATTTTGAAAATATCCAAATAATTTTCCAAGGATTCGAAGAAAACAACTTGACTTGAACAATTTTTATCTCAAGAACAAAATAAGGGTGGTAAAATAAAATCTTTATATTTTATCTGTTACGTTCTCGAGGAGTTTAAGTAGACCCTTAAATACATCAAGCAGCAATCTAATAATAATAAAGAAAACCGACTGAGAAAATTATCTATGTTTAACCGTAATAAATGATGACTATCAAAATGATTTTCTTAACGAACCGCATGCCGTTAACGATGCGTCTTTGGCGTCGCCGAAGGCAACCATTAATTAAGCGCCGCGAATGAGTCGTTAAAACGAAAGCTATTAAGAAGAGGAGAAGAATGAGACACGAGGTAATAACGAAAGGGGTTGGCCACGAAATTGTTTTATCCCATAGAGAAAAACGTTTTAACACTAGTCCTGTAATTGGTTTGAATTATTTTCAGGTCCGTATTAATTATAAAATTTGGGGTTTCTAATCTAGAATATATAGGATGGGGAAGGAGATAAAAAAAGGGGGCGGGAATAGAAAGGAATTGCGCGGTCGAAAAGAAATTCATCAAAATTAATAAGGAAACTTGTATCATTTATTTACATCACGTAATAACCGGAAAGTTTAACCGTAGTTTCGTCTCACTCGGCGCCGGCGACGGATAAAAGTTTCCGTTGGGACAAATTGGATATTAGCGGTGCCGCGAAGAACTTTAGTCGGCCGCAGGGACGCCGCCCCCGGCGTTTCAACGACAAGGACAACCGTTCTTTCCGAAGAAACGAGACAGTACAAATCAGATCCGTCCTTAACGATTATTTTAATCCCAACTTCAACAACTAAAACAAACAAACAAAAAATCGTCTTTTACAAAAACACGAATTAAAATTACTCGAAATTCAATTAATTAATCGTCAAGAGAATTGAAAAAAAAATTTTGTTGAAATGATGAGATTTTTTTGATTACGCCCCTGTACAAAGTCTGTAATCCGTGGAAGATCCATACGACCGCAAACACTCGGCAGGTCAGAAAATCGACTCGGTTTGCCCGACCGGATTCTGGCACTTCAGCGGTATTTTAAAAGCCCCAACGGATGGACGTGAAAGAAGAAGAAAAAGGACGATGAGGAGAAGGAGAAAACGAAAGAGGACAGCTCCGATCTCGGAGTCTGTCCGAGTGGAATTGCTCAACTGTGCTCAACGGGTTTGAGAAACAAGATTAACTTTTATTGATTCGTCTTGTCCCTCCTTCTTACCAACGCCCGAACGACGAAGACCGTATTGGAACGTTATCGGCTGCCGACGGTGTTTGTCCGACGTGGGATTACTGTTTTTGGTAGCGTTTTACCTGTTTACACAACCCCAACTTTATTTATTTTTCTTTAACTAGAAGAAAAAAATTTCATCTCCTTCCGATTATATCAAATTAATAATTCATATCATTATACACATAAAAAGTACTTGCATTTAATTGCAGTTCAACCCAATCAATTATATCTCAAGAATTAAAAGGAAATTTTCAAAATGGATTTGCTCGATGGGGAAGAGATGATTTTGTTGATACTTGAATTAATGTGCTTTATAACAATTTTCCAAGAAATTGATTTTTTTTGATATTTTTTAATTAATTCAAAAGATCGGTTAAAATTTCTTCTTTCAATTTAGTAGCTTATATCTCAAGAATTAGGGTAGAGAATTTGAGGCAAAATCATTCTCTATATATATATATATATATATATATATATATATAAAATCTTCTATAAGACGATTTTATTCTCTTTTACAATTTTTCAAAATGAACGATTTTTTGTTGAAATATAGGAAATAGAGCGCCTCGTTCGCAAGCGACCTTGGCGATTTGAGACAAAATCAGTTTTTGTATATCTTAGTAAATTTGTGAAGTCTCCTATAAGACGATTTTATTCTCCCTCTGTCGAGGTCGCTTGCAGGCGAGGCGCTACAACTTTCCAAAATGGACGATTTTATATAAAAATTTCAAATCCAGCGCCTCGCCCACAAGAGACCTCGGTGATTTGAGGCGAAATCATTCCTTGTATATCTAAGTAAATATGTAGAGTGTTCTATAAGACGATTTTATTATCACTCCGCCGAGGTCGCTTGCGTGCGAGGCGCTACAATTTTCCAAAATGGACGATTTTATGTAAACATTTCGGTTATAGCGCCTCACTCGCGGGGACTTCGCTGATTTGAGGCATAATCGTTCCATGTATATCTTAATAAATATATAGAGTACCCTATAAGACGATTTTATTATCACTCCGCCGAGGTCGCTTGCGGGCGAGGCGCTACAACTTTCCAAAATGGACGATTTTATGTAAACATTTCGGTTATAGCCCCTCATTCGCGGGGGACTTCGCTGATTTGAGGCATAATCGTTCCATGTATGTCTTAATAAATATATAGAGTACCCTATAAGACGATTTTATTATCACTCCGCCGAAGTCGCTTGCGGGCGAGGCGCTACAATTTTCCAAAATGGACGATTTTATGTAAACATTTCGGTTATAGCGTCTCACTCGCGGGGACTTCGCTGATTTGAGGCATAATCGTTCCATGTATATCTTAATAAATATATAGAGTACCCTATAAGACGATTTTATTATCACTCCGCCGAGGTCGCTTGCGGGCGAGGCGCTACAACTTTCCAAAATGGACGATTTTATGTAAACATTTCGGTTATAGCGCCTCACTCGCGGGAGACTTCGCTGATTTGAGGCATAATCGTTCCATGTATATCTTAATAAATATATAGAGTACCCTATAAGACGATTTTATTATCACTCCGCCGAGGTCGCTTGCGTGCGAGGCGCTACAATTTTCCAAAATGGACGATTTTATGTAAACATTTCGGTTATAGCGCCTCACTCGCGGGGACTTCGCTGATTTGAGGCATAATCGTTCCATGTATATCTTAATAAATATATAGAGTACCCTATAAGACGATTTTATTATCACTCCGCCGAGGTCGCTTGCGGGCGAGGCGCTACAACTTTCCAAAATGGACGATTTTATGTAAACATTTCGATTATAGCGCCTCATTCGCGGGGGACCGCTGATTTGAGGTATAATCGTTCCATGTATATCTTAGTAAATATATAGAGTACCCTATAAGACGATTTTATTATCACTCCGCCGAGGTCGCTTGCGGGCAAGGCGCTACAATTTTCCAAAATGGACGATTTTATGTAAACATTTCGGTTATAGCGCCTCACTCGCGGGGACTTCTCTGATTTGAGGCATAATCGTTCCATGTATATCTTAATAAATATGTAGAGTACCCTATAAGACGATTTTATTATCACTCCGCCGAGGTCGCTTGCGGGCGAGGCGCTACAACTTTCCAAAATGGACGATTTTATGTAAACATTTCAATTCCTTACAGCGGCTTGCCCGCGAGTGATATTGCCAATTTGAGGCTCGATTTGAAGATCGTTCCTGGTATATCTTAGTAAATATATAAATTATCCTATAAGATGATTTTATTCTCACTCTGTCGAGGTCGTTTGCAGGCGAAGCGCTGCAATCTTCTAAAATAGACGATTTTCGCGACCTTGGCTATTTGAAGCAAAATTGTTCCTGGTATATCTTAGTAAATATGTAAAGTTTTATAAGACGATTCTATTTTCACTATGCCGAGGTTGCTTCCGAGCGAGGCGCTACAATCTTCCAAAATATACGGTATTATGTACGGGCTGTCCCAATTTAGATGTCCGCATAGGCTATTTTCGAAAATAAAAGAGATAGAAAACAAGTAGTTTATATGGAAATGCCGGAAACTCCAAACAGCTATCGTCTATTATTTCTGCCCTGTCGGGAAAAAGTGAAAAATTTGGGAAAAAGATAAACGTGAATATCTCACTTGTTACCAAAGATGAAGTATTATAACTAAAACGTTATATGGGCAACTTTTTACGAACAATTCAGTGGCTTTTTGGAATTTTTTTTCCATATTTTATTTTCGAGATATTGCAAGTAACTACATTTTTGGTAACAGGCTTAGGTTGATATTAAACTGTTTCAAAATACAAATTTTATGCTTGTATAACAGTTTAGTAAAACTTTACAATGAATTTACACAAAATGTAATGGAATTTGACAAAATCTCGTCCAAAAACATACCAAAATGATTTTTGTGAAAACTTTTGTCAAGTTTTGCGTAGTACCTAGTGTAGTAATGTAGTACCTAGCACCCTAGTGATTGTCAAAACAATACCTTTTTGTTCACAGCACGTAAAAGACTTTTAGGTTCGGGATGTAAAAGTCTTTTACATCTCGGACGTGAAAGACTTTTACGTCCAGCTACGATAATCAAAGAATTTGATATTATTAATGCTAGATTTACTGTTATGAACAAATTGCAAACACACCATAACTAACAATTAAGTGTATGATAATCTCATTTTATGTTAAAATGCAAATTTATAACAGTAATTTTGTGACATTTCTGACATTTATAAATATATAACATTCAAAAATAAATGGTGAATTGACAAAATATTAACCAAATTCTAAATGTCATTATTTAATTTAGATGTTTTATTAATTTGTAAAGTTTAAAACACGCAATTTTCGAAAAAAACTTGTTTGATACACGATAGCGAAATTCTTTTGCATTCTCGAACGATTTAATTTATTTTAATTTCTCGAATATTTTATTTAATCTAAAGTAAAAAATAACTATTTAGAAACATTACATTAATGTCTTGGCTATAGTTATGATAAATTATCATTCATATCTTAGTTTATACAAAATATTTGTTATATGCTTCCAAAGAAGAAATCTAGTGACGATAAATCGGGAGATTTTGGTGGCCACATAAGATCTTGATTGATATTTCTTTTTGATTCAATTATTGCCAAAGTTCTTTTATTGCCAAAGTCTCCTATAAGACGATTTTATTCTCACTCTGCTGAGGTCGCTTGCGGGCGAGGCGCTACAATCTTCCAAACTAAACGAAATTTTATGTAAACATTTCAAATCTTGCGCCCCGCCCGCAAGCGACCTCGACGATTTGAAACAAAATCGTTTCTTGTATGTCTTAGTAAATATATAAAGGTTCTACACTTCAACAATTTGAAGCAAAATGATTCCTTATGCAGGTTATCTCACGTAACTGGTTCAATAAAACTTTCTAAAGGGTTGAAATTTTAATATCTTACAATCTAAAATATTTTCAAGATGACCACTTCCGATCTCCCGGCAGTAGACCACAACTTCGTTATTTCAAACAAAATGTTATATTTTATTACACAATTTAATTATACGTAAAAAAATGTTGACTTCGATAACAGTTGTTGCTACATAGCGTTTCTTTCTTGATTCAATGGAAAGATTAAGAGGAATTTTATTCAAATTTACCAAAAATATCGATAAAAATTTTTAATTCCACTTCAAACATTTATAGCTGAAAAAAACAACTTAAATTTTTTAAAATGAACTTTTTTGTTGGAAAGCAGCCATTTTTTGTAATAATTGTAGGAAATTTCATTCAAAGTTTTCAAGCAACCGATTATTGTGGAATTTTTAACATCAACTTAAAGACCGTTAAAAATTACCAATTCACTACAATATTTTATATCTCAAGAACTAATAAGAAGTTTATAAAAGAGAGTTTTTCATGGGAAAGTAGACACTTTCTTTGATAATTAAGGGAAATTTCATTTAAATTATCCAAGAAATCGATTTTTCATGAATTTTTAAATATGTCCAAAAATCCGTACAAATTCAAATTCACTTTAATAACTTATATCTCAAGAACTAAAACGTATTTTCAAAATAGACTTTTTCATTGAAATGCAGACACTTTGTTTTTAATATTTTATGAAAATTACAATCTAATTATCCAAGAAATTAATTTTTATAGAATTTTAACTTCAACTCAAAAATCGGCAAAAATTTCCCATTTATTTTAATACTTTATATCTTAAAAAGAAAAGGAATTTTTCAGAATTAGTTATTTCATTGGAAAGTAGCTACTTTTTTTGATAATTAAGAGAAATTTCATTCCAATTTTCCAAGAAATCGATTTTTCAGGAATTTTTAAATAAGTCCCAAAATCCGTACAAATTCAAATTCACTTCAATAACTTATATCTCAAGAACCAAAACGTATTCTTCAAAATAGACTTTATCATTGAAATGCAGACACTTTTTCTAATATTTTGTGAAAATTGGAATCCAATTACCCAAGAAATCGATTTTTATAGAATTTTAACTTTAACTCAAAAATCGGTAAAAACTTCCCATTCATTATAATACTTTATATCTCAAGAAGAAAAGGAATTTTTCAAAATTAGTTATTTCGTTGGAAAGTAGATACTTTCTTTGATAATTAAGAGAAATTTCATTCCAATTATCCAAGAAATCGATTTTTCACGAATTTTTTTTTAAGTAAGTCTCAAAATTTGTACAAATTCAAATTCACTTCAATAACTTGAAGAACCAAAACGTATTCTTCAAAATAGACTTTTTCATTGAAATGCAGACACTTTATTTTAATATTTTATGAAAATTACAATCCGATTATACAAGAAATCGATTTTTATAAAATTTTAACTTCAACTCAAAAATCGGCAAAAATTTCCCATTCATTTTAATACTTTATATCGCAAGAACAAAAGGAATTTTTCAAAATGAGTTATTTCATTGGAAAGTAGATACTTTCTTTGATAATTAAGAGAAATTTCATTCCAATTATCCAAGAAATCGATTTTTATAGAATTTTAACTTCAATTCAAAAATCGGCAAAAATGTCCTATTCATGTTAATACTTTATATCTCAAGAACAAAAGGAATTTTTCAAAATGAGTTATTTCATTGGAAAATAGATACTTTCTTTGATAATTAAGAGAAATTTCATTCCAATTTTCTAAGAAATCGATTTTTCAGGAATTTTTAAATAAGTCCCAAAATTCGTACAAATTCAAATTCACTTCAATAACTTATATTTCAAGAACCAAAACGTATTTTACGCTTTTTTTAATATTTTATGAAAATTACAATCTAATTATCCAAGAAATCGATTTATGTGGAATTTATAACTTCAACCCAAATATCGGTAAAAATTTCAAATTCACTTTAATTCTTCATATCATAAGAATCAATTGGAATTTTTCAAAATGAACTTTTTCGCTTGAAAGTAAACAATTTCTTTAACAATTAATAGAAATTTAATTTAAAATTTCCAAGAAACCGATTTTTGTGGAATTTTTAACTTCAACCAAAAGATCGTTAAAAATTAGCAATTCATTTCAATATTTTATATCTCAAGATATAATAGGAACTTTATATAACGGAGTTTTTATCTGGAAAGTAGACACTTTCTTTGATAATTAAGGGAAATTTCATTCCAAGAAACCAATTTTTCACGAATTATACGAATTGTCACTTAATCTTCACAAATTCTTAACCAATTTAATCAATTTTATTGATATTGACATTCTTATTGGATGGTAAATACCTTCTTTAACAAACAACGAAAATTTCATTCCAATTTTCCAAGAATCCGAGAATTTTTTTTATTTTTAATACAATTTCAATTCACTTCAATAATTTGAATCTAACGAATCAAAAAAGATTTGTTGGATTCAAATTAAGATTTCCTCTTCCCTTATTAATTATTTTTTGTTACTTGAAATTAGATAAAATATTTTAAATAAGATTTTATTGAAATAATATAATAATACAGGCAACCAATTTAACGAAGATCTTTCTAATCCAACATAATCGGTTGCATTTATTTGTTTTTTGTTTAATTCGATGTCGACTGCGATATTGACTCGAAGATAATTAATAAAGAAAAAAAGTAATAAAATAATAACTTTTTGAGGCACCCTTGTAAATACCTTAAGAAGAGTGAGACGGTGTTATTTCTCGGTCCACGTGGACCGAAAGCATTCCCGTCACGAGACATCAGCCGCCAATGGGGAAGCCCCGCGTCCGCCCATTTACTTAAAGGATAAAGAGCGACACTTTACATTAGAGCGATAAGGAGAGTGCCGCGACGAGACCGGGTTGATATCTCGTTCGCGCTAATGGCCCCAAAGGCCGACTCCGGTCCTCTTTCGTCTTTCGTCTCGCCCTCACCTCATCCTTCTTTCTCTCTACCACCATCACCTCGTCCACCACTGCTTTCCCTGCCTCGCGCTCTTATCCTCTTTTTACGTGTTTCCACACGTTGTGCTACGAGACCGAGAGCGGATCCGCGAGGAGTAGCTACTATAATGGCCCAACGTCGGCCTTTTTAACCGTGTGTCTACGCCGGTTGTTTCACGTGTATCTATAACCATCTCTTTCTATCCTCTTCCTATAAGTATTTCGATATTTACAGGACCGTAACAAAATAAATTTGAAAATATTAAAAACTACCATCGTTACACGCGTGTATTGATGGTGGTGTGTTAAAGTTAGTGGTAGTTCCTGTTTTGGCCGTTTTGGCAGTTTCGGCCGCGTGTGAGGGCGTCGGAGGAGGTTGTCTCGGCCTGCTCGTTTTATTGATGTTTCGTCGGTTGCGGCAGCACTGGGGCACAGGGAAAAAGGGGTTAATTGCGGACCGCCGGGTCGATTATAATGGGACCCGGGGTGATGGTCTTTTTGCTTTCAGTACGGTCGCGCCCGGCCGATAACTTCGTTTACGGCCTCGCGTTCTTCTTTTGTTTTTGGACCGCCCACCGCTTGCTGCGTTTTGTTGCCTTTATTTTCCGCGTCCAGTTTTTAACGTCTTTGAATTTTTTTTGGTTTTATTTTTTTTCCTGGGTTGGTATAGATTTTTTTAATGAAGCGAATACGAAGAAAAATCAATTTTGAATAAGCCCTACATCGGTTGATTATACTAAGAATAAATAAAAACCAAGTTAATTTTAGTTTTCTTTGAAAATTAAGGGAAATTAATAATAATGGATATTTATTAATTCCCATAAAAAAGGGAAAATGTATTCAATTCAAATCTTACAAAAAAACATTAACATTAGGAATTAAACAGAGCCAAGTCTGCTAATGTTTTTCTATGGCCCTAGATAAAAAACAAGAAAGTAAACCATAATCAAAAAGAAAATAAAATAATATATCCTAAAAGTCCTTAAAAGAAAAATGGAGTTAATACTTCCACAATTAAAGTGATTTAATTAAATTAAATTGATTTTTCACGAATTTTTAAAAAAGTGTCACAATTCTAACTCATATCTCAAAAACCAAATCGAATTCTTCAAAATGAGTGGTTTCATTGGAAATTAGACATTTTTTTTTAACATTCAGTAAAAATTTCATTTCAATTTTCCAAGAAATCGATTATTCAAGAATTTTTAGAAAATTGTTAAAATCCGTACAAATTCTAATTCACTCCTATGACTTATATCTTAAGAGCCAAAACGTATTCTTCAAAATGGAGACACTTTTTTTAATATTTAGTGGAAATAGCAATACAATTATCCCAGAAATCATTTTTGTAGAATTTTAACTTCAATCCAAAAATCGGCAAAAATTTCCCATTAATTTTAATACTTTATATCTCAAGAACAAAGGAATTTTTCAAAATAATTTTTTTCATTATAAAGTAGATACTCTCTTTGATAATTAAGAGAAATTTCATTTCAATTTTTCAAGAAAACGATTTTTCATGAATTTTTAAATAACTCCCAAAATCCGCACAAATTCAAATTCACTTCAATAACTTATATCTCAAGAACCAAAACGTATTTTTCAAAATGGTATTTTTCATTGAAATGTAGACACTTTTTGTAATATTTAGTGGAAATTGCAATCCCTTTACAAAAGAAATCGATTTTTGTGGAATTCTAACTTCAACCCAAAGATAGCCGGAAATCTCCCATTCATTTTAATACTTTATATCTCAAGAACAAAAGGAATGTTTCAAAATAAATTTTTAAGAATTTCAACAGATTTTGAGATTTATTTGAAAATTCGAGAAAAATCAATTTCTTGGAAAATTAGAACGTAGTTCCCCTCAATTATGAAAAAAGATGTTTACTTTTCAGTAAAAAACTCGGTTTTCCAAAATTCCTTTTGGTTCTTGAGATATAAATTACTACAATGAATTAGAAATCCAACAGATTGTGAGATTTATTTGAAAATTCGAGAAGAATCAATTTTTTGGAAAATTAGAACGTAATTCCCCTCAATTATGAAAAAAGATGTTTACTTTTCAGTAAAAAACTCGGTTTTCCAAAATTCCTTTTTGTTCTTGAGATATAAATTACTACAATGAATTAGAAATTCAACAGATTTTGAGATTTGAAAATTCGAGAAAAATCAATTTCTTGGAAAATTAGAACCTAATTCTCCTCAATTATGAAATAAAGTGCTTACTTTTCAGTGAAAAACTCGGTTTTCTAAAATTCCATTTGGTTCTTGAGATATAAAATACTACAATGAATTAGAAATTCAACAGATTTTGAGATTTATTTGAAAATTCGAGAAGAATCAATTTCTTGCAAAATTAGAACCTAATTCTCCTCAATTATGAAAAAAAGTGTTTACATTTCAGTGAAAAACTCGGTTTTCTAAAATTCCTTTTGGTTCTTGAGATATAAGCTATTGAAGTCAGTTTAAATTTGTACATATTTTGGGACTTATTTAAAAATTCGTGAAAAATCGATTTCATGGAAAATTGAAATGAAATTTCCCATAATTATCAAAAAGTGTATCTACTTTCCAATGAGAAATTCATTTTGAAAAATTCCTTTTGTTCTTGAGATATAAAGTATTAAAATGAATGGGAAATTTTCGCCAATCTTTGAGTTGAAGTTAAAATTCCACAGAAATCGATTTCTTGTTGGTATAGATTTTTTTAATGAAGCGAATACGAAGAAAAATCAATTTTGAATAAGCCCTACATCGGTTGATTCTACTAAAAATAAATCCAAACCAAGTTAATTTTAGTTTGCTTCTTTGAAAATTAAAGGAAATTTCATTCCAATTTTTCGAGAAACCAAAGGGCAATATTCAAAATGGATGGTTTAATTGAAAAGTAGATATTTTAATATTTAACGAATGAAATTTTTAACTTCAACTCAAAAATCGGCAAAATTTTCCAAGTCAATTTAATAATTTGTATCTTAAGAATAAATAGGGAATTTTCAAAACGGATTTTTTCATTGGAAAGTGGACACTTGCTTTGATAAAAAAGAGAAGCTTCATTGGAAAATAGACACGTTTTTAATACTTAAAGTAAAAATTTCATTTCAATTTTCCAAGAAATCGATTATTCACGAATTTTTAGAAAAGTGTTGAAATCCGTACAAGTTCTAATTCACTCCTATAACTTATATCTCAAGAACCAAAACGTATTCTTCAAAATGGAGACACTTTTTTTAATATTTATTGAAAATAGCAATACAATTACCCAAGAAATCGATTCTTGTAAAATTTTAACTTCAACCCAAAGATTGACAAAAATTTCCTATTTATTTTAATACTTTATATTTCAAGAATAAAAGGAATTTTTCAAAATAAATTTTTTCATTGTAAAGTAAATACTTTCTTTGATAATTAAGGGTAATTTCATTCCAATTTTACAAAAAAACTGATTTTTCATGAATTTTTAAATAAGTCCCAAAATCCGCACAAATTCAAATTCACTTCAATAACATATCTCAAGAAGCAAAACGTATTCTTCAAAATGGACTTTTTCATTGAAATGCAGACACTTTTTTTTTAATATTTAAGGGAAATTGCAATCTAATTACCCAAGAAATCGATTTTTGTGGAATTTTAACTTCAATCCAAAAATCGGCAAAAATATCCCATTCATTTTAATACTTTATATCTCAAGAACAAAAAGAATTTCTCAAAATGAATTTTTTCATTGGAAAGTAGATACCTTCTTTGATAATTAAGCGAAATTTCATTCTAATTTTCCAAGAAATCGATTTTTCATGAATTTTTAAATAAGTCCCAAAATCCGCTCAAATTCAAATTCACTTCAAAAACTTATATCTCAAGAACTAAAACGTATTCTTCAAAATGGATTTTTTCATTGAAATGCAAAAACTGTTTTTAATATTTTATGAAAATTACAATCCAATTTTCCAAGAAATCGATATTTAAAGAATTTTAACTTCAACTCAAAAATCGGCAAAAATTTCTCATTCATTTTAATACTTTATATCTCAAGAACAAAAGGAATTTCTCAAAATGAATTTTTTCATTGGAAAGTAGATACCTTCTTTGATAATTAAGCGAAATTTCATTCTAATTTTCCAAGAAATCGATTTTTCATGAATTTTTAAATAAGTCCCAAAATCCGTTCAAATTCAAAGTCACTTCAAAAGCTTATATCTCAAGAACTAAAACGTATTCTTCAAAATGGATTTTTTCATTGAAATGCAAACACTGTTTTTAATATTTTATGAAAATTACAATCCAATTTTCCAAGAAATCGATATTTAAAGAATTTTAACTTCAACTCAAAAATCGGCAAAAAATTCTCATTCATTTTAATACTATATATCTCAAGAACAAAAGGAATTTTTCAAAATGAATTTTTTCATTGGAAAGTAGATACTTTCTTTGATAATTAAGGGAAATTTCATTCTAACTTTCCAAGAAATCGATTTTTCATGAATTTTTAAATAAGTCCCAAAATCCGTTCAAATTCAAATTCACTTCAAAAACTTATATCTCAAGAACTAAAACGTATTCTTCAAAATGGATTTTTTCATCGGAATGCAAACACTGTTTTTAATATTTTATGAAAATTACAATCCAATTTTCCAAGAAATCGATATTTAAAGAATTTTAACTTCAACTCAAAAATCGGCAAAAATTTCTCATTCATTTTAATACTTTATATCTTAAGAATAAAAGGAATTTTTCAAAATGAATTTTTTCATTGGAAAGTAGATATTTTCTTTGATAATTAAGAGAAATTTCATTCCAATTTTCGAAGAAATCGATTTTTCATGAATTTTTAAATAAGTCCCAAAATCCGCTCAAATTCAAATTCACTTCAAAAACTTATATCTCAAGAACTAAAACGTATTCTTCAAAATGGATTTTTTCATTGGAATGCAAACACTGTTTTTAATATTTTATGAAAATTACAATCCAATTTTCCAAGAAATCGATATTTAAAGAATTTTAACTTCAACTCAAAAATCGGCAAAAATTTCTCATTCATTTTAATACTTTATATCTCAAGAACAAAAGGAATTTATCAAAATGAATTTTATCATTGGAAAGTAGATACTTTATATGATAATTAAGGGAAATTTCATTCCAATTTTACAAAAAAACTGATTTTTCATGAATTTTTAAATAAGTCCCAAAATCCATACAAATTCAAATTTACTTCAATAACTTATATCTCAAGAACCAAAATGTGTTCTTCAAAATGATCTTTTTCATTGAAATGCAGACACCTTTTTTAATATTTGGTAAAAATTGCAATCCAATTACCCAAGAAATCGATTTTTGTGGAATTTTAACTTCAATCCAAAAATCGGCAAAAATTTCCCATTCAATTTAATACTTTATATCTCAAGAACAAAAGGAATTTTTCTAAATGAATTTTTTCATTGGAAAGTGGAT
Source organism: Onthophagus sagittarius (assembly GCA_036711965.1). NCBI lineage: Eukaryota > Metazoa > Arthropoda > Insecta > Coleoptera > Scarabaeidae > Onthophagus > Onthophagus sagittarius. The sequence goes on along the minus strand of JASERS010000010.1, from coordinate 12,960,473 downwards.
ACTTTCTTTGATAATTAAGAGAAATTTCATTTCAATTTTCGAAGAAATCGATTTTTCATGAATTTTTAAATAAGTCCCAAAATCTGTACAAATTCACATTCACTTTAAAAACTTATATCTCAAGAACTAAAACATATTCTTCAAAATGGATTTTTTCATTGGAATGCAAACACTTTTTTTAATATTTTATGAAAATTACAATCCAATTATCCAAGAAATCGATATTTAAAGAATTTTAACTTCAACTCAAAAATCGGCAAAAATTTCTCATTCATTTTAATACTTTATATCTCAAGAACAAAAGGAATTTCTCAAAATGAATTTTTTCATTGGAAAGTAAATACCTTCTTTGATAATTAAGGGAAACTTCATTCTAATTTTCGAAGAAATCGATTTTTCATGAATTTTTAAATAAGTCCCAAAATCTGTACAAATTCACATTCACTTTAAAAACTTATATCTCAAGAACTAAAACGTATTCTTCAAAATGGATTTTTTCATTGAAATGCAAACACTTTTTTTAATATTTTATGAAAATTACAATCCAATTATACAAGAAATTGATATTTAAAGAATTTTAACTTCAACTCAAAAATCGGCAAAAAATTCTCATTCATTTTAATACTTTATATCTTAGGAATAAAAGGAATTTTACAAAATGAATTATTTCATTGGAAAGTAGATACTTTCTTTGATAATTAAGAGAAATTTCATTCCAATTTTCCAAGAAATTGATTTTTCATGAATTTTTAAATAAGTCCCAAAATCTGTACAAATTCATATTCACTTCAATAACTTATATCTCAAGAACTAAAACGTATTCTTCAAAATGGATTTTTTCATTGGAATGCAAACACTTTTTTTTAATATTTTATGAAAATTACAATCCAATTATCCAAGAAATTGATATTTAAAGAATTTTAACTTCAACTCAAAAATCGGCAAAAAATTCTCATCCATTTTAATACTTTATATCTCAAGAACAAAAGGAATTTATCAAAATGAATTTTTTCATTGGAAAGTAGATACTTTCTTTGATAATTAAGAGAAATTTCATTCCAATTTTCCAAGAAATTGATTTTTCATGAATTTTTAAATAAGTCCCAAAATCTGTACAAATTCATATTCACTTCAATAACTTATATCTCAAGAACCAAAACATATTCTTCAAAATGGACTTTTTTTATTGAAATGCACACACTTTTTTTTTTAATATTTAGTGAAAATTGCAATCCAATTACCCAAGAAATCGATTTCTGAGAAGAATTCGATTTATGTGGAATTTTAACTTCAACTCAAAGATTGGCGAAAATTTCCCATTCATTTTAATACTTTATATCTCAAGAACAAAAGGAATTTCTCAAAATCAATTTTTTCATTGGAAAATAGATACTTTCTTTGAAAATTAAGGGAAATTTCATTCTAATTTTACAAGAAATCGATTTTTCACGAATTTTTAAATAAGTCCCAAAATCCGTTCAAATTCAAATTCACTTCAAAAACTAATATCTCTAGAACTAAAACGTATTCTTCAAAATGGATTTTTTCAGTGGAATACAAACACTTTTTTTAATATTTTATGAAAATTACAATCCAATTATCCAAGAAATCGATATTTAAAGAATTTTAACTTCAATTCAAAAATCGGCAAAATTTCTCATTCATTTTAATACTTTATATTTCAAGAACAAAAGGAATTTTTCAAAATGAATTTTTTCAGTGGAAAATAGATACTTTCTTTGATAATTAAGGGAAATTTCATTCCAATTTTCCAAGAAATCGATTTTTCATGAATTTTTAAATAAGTCCCAAAATCCGTTCAAATTCAAATTCACTTCAAAAACTTATATCTCAAGAACTAAAACATATTTTTCACAATGGATTTTTTCATTGGAATGCAAACACTTTTTTTAATATTTTATGAAAATTACAATCCAATTATCCAAGAAATCGATATTTAAAGAATTTTTAACTTCAACTCAAAAATCGGCAAAAATTTCTCATTCATTTTAATACTTTATATCTCAAGAACAAAAGGAATTTTTCAAAATGAATTTTTTCATTGGAAAGTAGATACTTTCTTTGATAATTAAGAGAAATTTCATTCCAATTTTCCAAGAAATTGATTTTTCATGAATTTTTAAGTAAGTCCCAAAATCCGCTCAAATTCAAATTCAGTTCAAAAACTTATATCTCAAGAACTAAAACGTATTCTTCAAAATGGATTTTTTCATCGGAATGCAAACACTGTTTTTAATATTTTATGAAAATTACAATCCAATTATCCAAGAAATTGATATTTAAAGAATTTTAACTTCAACTCAAAAATCGGCAAAAAATTCTCATTCATTTTAATACTTTATATCTCAAGAACAAAAGGAATTTTTCAAAATGAATTTTTTCATTGGAAAATAGATACTTTCTTTGATAATTAAGAGAAATTTCATTCCAATTTTCCAAGAAATCGATTTTTCATGAATTTTTAAATAAGTCCCAAAATCTGTACAAATTCATATTCACTTCAATAACTTATATCTCAAGAACCAAAACATATTCTTCAAAATGGACTTTTTTATTGAAATGCACACACTTTTTTTTAATATTTAGTGAAAATTGCAATCCAATTACCCAAGAAATCGATTTCTGAGAAGAATTCGATTTATGTGGAATTTTAACTTCAACTCAAAGATTGGCGAAAATTTCCCATTCATTTTAATATTTTATATCTCAAGAACAAAAGGAATTTTTCAAAATGAATTTTTTCATTGGAAAGTAGGTACTCTTTTTGATAATTAAGGGAAATTTCATTCCAATTTTCCAAGAAATTGATTTTTCTCGAATTTTCAAATAAATCTCAAAATCTTTTGGATTTCTAATTCATTGTAGTATTTTATATCTCAAGAACCAAAAGGAATTTTAGAAAACCGAGTTTTTCACTGAAAAGTAAACACTTTTTTTTATAATTGAGGAGAATTACGTTCTAATTTTCCAAGAAATTGATTTATTTCGAATTTTCAAATAAATCGCAAAATCTGTTGGATTTCTAATTCATTGTAATAATTTATATCTCAAGAACCAAAAGGAATTTTAGAAAACCGAGTTTTTCACTGAAAAGTAAACACTTTTTTTTATAATTGAGGAGAATTACGTTCTAATTTTCCAAGAAATTGATTTATTTCGAATTTTCAAATAAATCGCAAAATCTGTTGGATTTCTAATTCATTGTAATAATTTATATCTCAAGAACCAAAATGAATTTTAGAAAACCGAGTTTTTCACTGAAAAGTAAACACTTTTTTTTCATAACTGATGAGAATTAGGTTCTAATTTTCCAAGAAATTGATTTTTCACGAATTTTTCAAAAATTCCCAAAATCCGTACAAATTTAAACTCACTTCAATAGCTTATATCTCAAAAACCAAATGGAATTTTAGAAAGCCGACTTTTTCACTGAAAAGTAAACACTTTTTTTCATAATTGAGGAGAATTTCGTTCTAATTCTCCAAGAAACTGATTTTTCTCAAATTTTCAAATATCAAAATCTGTTGAATTTCTAATTCATTACAGTAACTTATATCTGAAGAACCAAAAGGAATTTTACAAAACTGACTTTTTTACTAGAAAGTAGACATATTCTTTGATAATTGTAAGAAGTTTCATTTCAATTTTCCGAGAAATCGATTTTTCATGAATTTTTAACTTCAACCTAAAATTGATGAAAATTTATCGATAACTTCTATACTTTATAACTCAAAAATCAATATGGATTTTTCAAAATAGATTTTTTCACTAGAAAATAGATACCTTTTTTAGTAATTAACGGAAACTTCATATAAATTTTCCAAGAAACGCTTCTTTGTGGATTTTTTGACTTTAACTCAAAATCGGTAAAATTTACAACTCACTTCCTTACTTTAAATCTCCAGAACCAATAGGAATTTTACAAAACAGGCTTTTTCACTGGAAAGTAGACACTTTTATTAATAACTAAAACTAATACTACTACTACAAATAATAAAACTGCTTGCTGCGTTCTGTTGCCTTTATTTTCCACATCCAGTTTTTAACGTCTTTGAATCTTTTTAGCTTAATCTTTTTTCTGGTTTGGTATAGATTTTTTTAATGAAGCGAATACGAAGAAAAAACAATTTTGAATAAGCCCTACATAAATTAATTATACTAAGCATAAATCCAAACCAAGTTAATTTTAGTTTGCTTCTTTGAAAATTAAAGGAAATTTCATTCCAATTTGTCGAGAAACCAAAAGGCAATTTTCAAAATGGATGGTTTCATTGGAAAGTAGATGCTTTCTTTAATATTTAACGAATGTGTCATTGCAATGTTCCATGAATCCGATTTTTGTGGAATTTTTAACTTCAACTCAAAGATCGGCAAAATTTTCCAAGCCAGTTTAATACTTTATATCTTAAGAATAAATAGGAAATTTTCAAAATGGACTTTTTCATTGGAAAGTGGATACTTGCTTTGATAAATAAGAGAAATTTCATTCCAATTTTCCAACAAATCGATTTTTCACGAATTTTTAAAAAAGTGTCAAAATTCTAATTCACTTCAATAACTTATATCTCAAAAACCAAACCAAATTCTTCAAAATGGGTGGTTTCATTGGAAATTAGACACTTTTTTTCAACATATAGTAAAAATTTCATTTCAATTTTCCAAGAAATCGATTATTCACGAATTTTTAGAAAAGTGTTAAAATCCGTACAAATTCAAATTCACTTCAATAACTTATATCTCAAGAACCAAAACATATTCTTCAAAATGACCTTTTTTATTGAAATGCAGGCACTTTTTTTTAATATTTAGTGAAAATTGCAATACTTATAGGTATAGATTTTCTTTAATAAAGCGAATACGAAGAAAAATCAATTTTGAATAAACCCTACATCGGTTGATTATACTAAGAATAAATCCAAACCAAGTTAATTTTAGTTTCCTTCGCTGAATTATCTTAGATCGTAAATTACAAGTAACAATTACGATCGTTTCCGGTTTGTAATCGTAGCGTAAACTTGGAGTCTCGAGGGTCGATAATTGCCCTCTAATCTCCTTTGAGGAAGAAATCTTGACGATAACCTTAATTATAATTTATATTAACCTTCAGCATTAATCATTTTATTTTTTTTATGTGATTTTAAAATCATCTTAACAGATGCTAATAAACCTCAGCAACAATTAAAATTAGTTTCACTTTTAACGTTGAAAATTCTTTATTAATATTTAAAGAAAGTTTCATAACAATTTTCAATTTTTTTTTTGAAAAACAAAATTATGACTTATTATGCGCCATCTCTCGAAAAATAGCCAAACCAGCTCATTCATAAATTTAAAAGCTTGGAGCATTTCAAAATTAAATACACCCAACTTTTTGGATTTAATTTATTCGATCTAAAAACATAATTTACTCGCAATAACTTTCTTTTTATGTCAAAACAGCGCCGTTATTCTTTTCACTGTCTACGTGCAGCGAGAAACGTAGCTTTACCAATTTATTTGTTAACACCTTTTCATTTTCATTTGAAATTTTATTTTTTAAAGGACCAAATTAAAAACAACCCAAAATGTTTTTGAAATTTTCCTACTGTATTAATTAATATAATAAATAACAGTTATAAATTTATGAATTTCTAAATTAAAACTGTGATTTAACATTAAATCGTAACCGTTAAGTGCCTTAAACAGACCGAGAACGTCTTCAACTGTTGAAAGTGGGTCAACAATGTAGAAGAGTTGCTGGGTTAGCGGTGTCTGACGGACACACACACCGTGGTTTCCTTCGGAATGCCTCAATTACCTCACTGTCAAGTTCACTACCGATACGAGTGGTATGTTGAAAGTCTTTCCCAAAAGATTACAAAACAAATTATTTCAAATTTGTTATTATTATTGAAACGTTTTATAATTTTAAGTGTTTTGGTGAGTGAAAGTTATTAGGGAATTAGATTAATCGGACAAAATGAGTGCTTTAACGGCCCCTTTAGTCGGTTTGGGAGCCGCGGCTGCTTCGAATATGGGGGTTTTCTTGCCAGCTTTAGTTGCGGCTATTGCTTATTTCCAATACGATATGATGGACCCTGAATCAAGACCGATTGATACCGATACTGAATCAATGGAAAGTGTTTACGATTTTATTGTGATTGGGGCTGGATCGGCAGGTAAAATAGATTTTAGATAAAAATTTCAAAAATAATTTGATTTCAACGTAGGGGCCGTTGTTGCAAATCGATTAACGGAGCAAGAAAATTGGAACGTTTTGCTTTTAGAAGCTGGAGGTGATGAAACTGAAATTTCTGATGTTCCGATTATGGCGGCTTATTTACAATTATCCCAATTGGATTGGAAATATAAAAGTGAACCTCAAGGGAATGCTTGTTTAGGTAATCATTAATACAGACGATTTTTAAATTAATCCTAATAATTTCTAAATCACATCGTAAGAATCAAAAATAGTCCGATTTGAAAAATTCAATCGGACTATAATTGCAAAATATATGCTTTTTTAATAATCAGAAGAAAGAAATTTCGTTATCCAATTTTCCAAGCAACAGATTTTTGTGGAATGTTTAACTTTAATCCAAAATCTGCAAAAATTTCCACTTCACTTTAATACTTTATATCTCAAGAACCAAATTATTTCTAACTCACATCTTAAGAATCAAAAAGAATTTTTCAAATCGAACTTTTTTGTTGCAAAATATATCCTTTTTTAATAATTAAGAGAAAGAAATTTCGTTATCCAATTTTCCAAGCAACAGATTTTTGTGGAATGTTTAACTTTAATCCAAAATCTGCAAAAATTTCCACTTCACTTTAATACTTTATATCTCAAGAACCAAATTATTTCTAACTCACATCTTAAGAATCAAAAAGAATTTTTCAAATCGAACTTTTTTGTTGCAAAATATATCCTTTTTTCATAATTAGGAGAAAGAAATTTCGTTATCCAATTTTCCAAGCAACAGATTTCTGTGGAATGTTTAACTTTAATCCAAAATCTGCAAAAATTTCCACTTCACTTTAATACTTTATATCTCAAGAACCAAAGTATTTCTAACTCACATTTTAAGAATCAAAAAGAATTTTTCAAATCGAACTTTTTTGTTGCAAAATATATCCTTTTTTAATAATTAGGAGAAAGAAATTTCGTTATCCAATTTTCCAAGCAACAGATTTCTGTGGAATGTTTAACTTTAATCCAAAATCTGCAAAAATTTCCACTTCACTTTAATACTTTATATCTCAAGAATCAAATTATTTCTAACTCATATCTTAAGAATCAAAAAGAATTTTTCAAATCGAACTTTTTTGTTGCAAAATATATCCTTTTTTAATAATTAGGAGAAAGAAATTTCGTTATCCAATTTTCCAAGCAACAGATTTTTGTGAATTGTTTAACTTTAATCCAAAATCTGCAAAAATTTCCACTTCACTTTAATACTTTATATCTCAAGAACCAAATTATTTCTAACTCACATTTAAGAATCAAAAAGAATTTTCCAAATCGAACTTTTTTGTTGCAAAATATATCCTTTTTTAATGATTAAGAGAGAGAAATTTCGTTATCCAATTTTCCAAGCAACAGATTTTTGTGGAATGTTTAACTTTAATCCAAAATCTGCAAAAATTTCCACTTCACTTTAATACTTTATATCTCAAGAACCAAATTATTTCTAACTCACATCTTAAGAATCAAAAAGAATTTTCCAAATCGAACTTTTTTGTTGCAAAATATATCCTTTTTTAATAATTAAGAGAAAGAAATTTCGTTATCCAATTTTCCAAGCAACAGATTTTTGTGAATTGTTTAACTTTAATCCAAAATCTGCAAAAATTTCCACTTCACTTTAATACTTTATATCTCAAGAACCAAATTATTTCTTACTCACATCTTAAGAATCAAAAAGAATTTTTCAAATCGAACTTTTTTGTTGCAAAATATATCCTTTTTTAATAATTAGGAGAAAGAAATTTCGTTATCCAATTTTCCAAGCAACAGATTTCTGTGGAATGTTTAACTTTAATCCAAAATCTGCAAAAATTTCCACTTCACTTTAATACTTTATATCTCAAGAATCAAATTATTTCTAACTCATATCTTAAGAATCAAAAAGAATTTTTCAAATCGAACTTTTTTGTTGCAAAATATATCCTTTTTTAATAATTAGGAGAAAGAAATTTCGTTATCCAATTTTCCAAGCAACAGATTTTTGTGAATTGTTTAACTTTAATCCAAAATCTGCAAAAATTTCCACTTCACTTTAATACTTTATATCTCAAGAACCAAATTATTTCTAACTCACATTTAAGAATCAAAAAGAATTTTCCAAATCGAACTTTTTTGTTGCAAAATATATCCTTTTTTAATGATTAAGAGAGAGAAATTTCGTTATCCAATTTTCCAAGCAACAGATTTTTGTGGAATGTTTAACTTTAATCCAAAATCTGCAAAAATTTCCACTTCACTTTAATACTTTATATCTCAAGAACCAAATTATTTCTAACTCACATCTTAAGAATCAAAAAGAATTTTCCAAATCGAACTTTTTTGTTGCAAAATATATCCTTTTTTAATAATTAAGAGAAAGAAATTTCGTTATCCAATTTTCCAAGCAACAGATTTTTGTGAATTGTTTAACTTTAATCCAAAATCTGCAAAAATTTCCACTTCACTTTAATACTTTATATCTCAAGAACCAAATTATTTCTTACTCACATCTTAAGAATCAAAAAGAATTTTTCAAATCGAAATCTTTTGTTGCAAAATATATCCTTTTTTAATAATTAGGAGAAAGAAATTTCGTTATCCAATTTTCCAAGCAACAGATTTTTGTGGAATGTTTAACTTTAATCCAAAATCTGCAAAAATTTCCACTTCACTTTAATACTTTATATCTCAAGAACCAAATTATTTCTAACTCACATTTAAGAATCAAAAAGAATTTTCCAAATCGAACTTTTTTGTTGCAAAATATATCCTTTTTTAATAATTAGGAGAAAGAAATTTCGTTATCCAATTTTCCAAGCAACAGATTTTTGTGAATTGTTTAACTTTAATCCAAAATCTGCAAAAATTTCCACTTCACTTTAATACTTTATATCTCAAGAACCAAATTATTTCTAACTCACATCTTAAGAATCAAAAAGAATTTTTCAAATCGAACTTTTTTGTTGCAAAATATATCCTTTTTTAGTAATTAAGAGAAAGAAATTTCGTTATCCAATTTTCCAAGCAACAGATTTTTGTGGAATGTTTAACTTTAATCCAAAATCTGCAAAAATTTCCACTTCACTTTAATACTTTATATCTCAAGAACCAAATTATTTCTAACTCACATTTAAGAATCAAAAAGAATTTTCCAAATCGAACTTTTTTGTTGCAAAATATATACTTTTTTAATAATTAAGAGAAAGAAATTTCGTTATCCAATTTTCCAAGCAACAGATTTCTGTGGAATGTTTAACTTTAATCCAAAATCTGTAAAAATTTCCACTTCACTTTAATACTTTATATCTCAAGAACCAAATTATTTCTAACTCACATTTAAGAATCAAAAAGAATTTTCCAAATCGAACTTTTTTGTTGCAAAATATATCCTTTTTTAATAATTAAGAGAAAGAAATTTCGTTATCCAATTTTCCAAGCAACAGATTTTTGTGGAATGTTCAACTTTAATCCAAAATCTGTAAAAATTTCCACTTCACTTTAATACTTTATATCTCAAGAACCAAATTATTTCTAACTCACATCTTAAGAATCAAAAAGAATTTTTCAAATCGAACTTTTTTGTTGCAAAATATATCCTTTTTTCATAATTAGGAGAAAGAAATTTCGTTATCCAATTTTCCAAGCAACAGATTTCTGTGGAATGTTTAACTTTAATCCAAAATCTGCAAAAATTTCCACTTCACTTTAATACTTTATATCTCAAGAACCAAATTATTTCTTACTCACATCTTAAGAATCAAAAAGAATTTTTCAAATCGAACTTTTTTGTTGCAAAATATATCCTTTTTTAATAATTAGGAGAAAGAAATTTCGTTATCCAATTTTCCAAGCAACAGATTTCTGTGGAATGTTTAACTTTAATCCAAAATCTGCAAAAATTTCCACTTCACTTTAATACTTTATATCTCAAGAATCAAATTATTTCTAACTCATATCTTAAGAATCAAAAAGAATTTTTCAAATCGAACTTTTTTGTTGCAAAATATATCCTTTTTTAATAATTAGGAGAAAGAAATTTCGTTATCCAATTTTCCAAGCAACAGATTTTTGTGAATTGTTTAACTTTAATCCAAAATCTGCAAAAATTTCCACTTCACTTTAATACTTTATATCTCAAGAACCAAATTATTTCTAACTCACATTTAAGAATCAAAAAGAATTTTCCAAATCGAACTTTTTTGTTGCAAAATATATCCTTTTTTAATGATTAAGAGAGAGAAATTTCGTTATCCAATTTTCCAAGCAACAGATTTTTGTGGAATGTTTAACTTTAATCCAAAATCTGCAAAAATTTCCACTTCACTTTAATACTTTATATCTCAAGAACCAAATTATTTCTAACTCACATTTAAGAATTAAAAAGAATTTTCCAAATCGAACTTTTTTGTTGCAAAATATATCCTTTTTTAATAATTAGGAGAAAGAAATTTCGTTATCCAATTTTCCAAGCAACAGATTTTTGTGGAATGTTTAACTTTAATTCCAAAATCTGCAAACATTTCCACTTCACTTTAATACTTTATATCTCAAGAACCAAATTATTTCTAACTCACATTTAAGAATCAAAAAGAATTTTTCAAATCGAATTTTTTGTTGCAAAATATATCCTTTTTTGATAATTGGGAGAAAGAAATTTCGTTATCCAATTTTCCAAGCAACAGATTTTTGTGGAATGTTTAACTTTAATCCAAAATCTGTAAAAATTTCCACTTCACTTTAATACTTTATATCTCAAGAACCAAATTATTTCTAACTCACATCTTAAGAATCAAAAAGAATTTTTCAAATCGAACTTTTTTGTTGCAAAATATATCCTTTTTTAATAATTAAGAGAAAGAAATTTCGTTATCCAATTTTCCAAGCAACAGATTTTTGTGGAATGTTTAACTTTAATCCAAAATCTGTAAAAATTTCCACTTCACTTTAATACTTTATATCTCAAGAACCAAATTATTTCTAACTCACATCTTAAGAATCAAAAAGAATTTTTCAAATCGAACTTTTTTGTTGCAAAATATATCCTTTTTTAATAATTAGGAGAAAAAAATTTCGTTATCCAATTTTCCAAGCAACAGATTTCTGTGGAATGTTTAACTTTAATCCAAAATCTGCAAACATTTCCACTTCACTTTAATACTTTATATCTCAAGAACCAAATTATTTCTAACTCACATCTTAGGAATCAAAAAGAATTTTCCAAATCGAACTTTTTTGTTGCAAAATATATCCTTTTTTTAATAATTAGGAGAAAGAAATTTCGTTACCCAATTTTCCAAGCAACAGATTTTTGTGGAATGTTTAACTTTAATCCAAAATCTGTAAAAATTTCCACTTCACTTTAATACTTTATATCTCAAGAACCAAATTATTTCTAACTCACATCTTAAGAATCAAAAAGAATTTTTCAAATCGAACTTGTTTGTTGCAAAATATATCCTTTTTTAATAATTAGGAGAAAAAAATTTCGTTATCCAATTTTCCAAGCAACAGATTTCTGTGGAATGTTTAACTTTAATCCAAAATCTGCAAACATTTCCACTTCACTTTAATACTTTATATCTCAAGAACCAAATTATTTCTAACTCACATCTTAAGAATCAAAAAGAATTTTCCAAATCGAACTTTTTTGTTGCAAAATATATCCTTTTTTAATAATTAGGAGAAAGAAATTTCGTTATCCAATTTTCCAAGCAACAGATTTTTGTGAATTGTTTAACTTTAATCCAAAATCTGCAAAAATTTCCACTTCACTTTAATACTTTATATCTCAAGAACCAAATTATTTCTAACTCACATCTTAAGAATCAAAAAGAATTTTCCAAATCGAACTTTTTGTTGCAAAATATATCCTTTTTTAATGATTAAGAGAAAGAAATTTCGTTATCCAATTTTCCAAGCAACAGATTTTTGTGGAATGTTTAACTTTAATCCAAAATCTGTAAAAATTTCCACTTCACTTTAATACTTTATATCTCAAGAACCAAATTATTTCTAACTCACATCTTAAGAATCAAAAAGAATTTTTCAAATCGAACTTTTTTGTTGCAAAATATATCCTTTTTTAATAATTAAGAGAAAGAAATTTCGTTATCCAATTTTCCAAGCAACAGATTTCTGTGGAATGTTTAACTTTAATCCAAAATCTGCAAACATTTCCACTTCACTTTAATACTTTATATCTCAAGAACCAAATTATTTCTAACTCACATCTTAGGAATCAAAAAGAATTTTCCAAATCGAACTTTTTTGTTGCAAAATATATCCTTTTTTTAATAATTAGGAGAAAGAAATTTCGTTACCCAATTTTCCAAGCAACAGATTTTTGTGGAATGTTTAACTTTAATCCAAAATCTGTAAAAATTTCCACTTCACTTTAATACTTTATATCTCAAGAACCAAATTATTTCTAACTCACATCTTAAGAATCAAAAAGAATTTTTCAAATCGAACTTTTTTGTTGCAAAATATATCCTTTTTTAATAATTAAGAGAAAGAAATTTCGTTATCCAATTTTCCAAGCAACAGATTTTTGTGGAATGTTTAACTTTAATCCAAAATCTGTAAAAATTTCCACTTCACTTTAATACTTTATATCTCAAGAACCAAATTATTTCTAACTCACATCTTAAGAATCAAAAAGAATTTTTCAAATCGAACTTTTTTGTTGCAAAATATATCCTTTTTTAATAATTAGGAGAAAAAAATTTCGTTATCCAATTTTCCAAGCAACAGATTTCTGTGGAATGTTTAACTTTAATCCAAAATCTGCAAACATTTCCACTTCACTTTAATACTTTATATCTCAAGAACCAAATTATTTCTAACTCACATCTTAGGAATCAAAAAGAATTTTCCAAATCGAACTTTTTTGTTGCAAAATATATCCTTTTTTTAATAATTAGGAGAAAGAAATTTCGTTACCCAATTTTCCAAGCAACAGATTTTTGTGAATTGTTTAACTTTAATCCAAAATCTGCAAAAATTTCCACTTCACTTTAATACTTTATATCTCAAGAATCAAATTATTTCTAACTCACATCTTAAAATCAAAAAGAATTTTTCAAATCGAACTTTTTTGTTGCAAAATATATCCTTTTTTAATAATTAGGAGAAAGAAATTTCGTTATCCAATTTTCCAAGCAACAGATTTCTGTGGAATGTTTAACTTTAATCCAAAATCTGTCAAAATTTCCACTTCACTTTAATACTTTATATCTCAAGAACCAAATTATTTCTAACTCACATTTAAGAATCAAAAAGAATTTTTCAAATCGAACTTTTTTGTTGCAAAATATATCCTTTTTTAATAATTAAGAGAAAGAAATTTCGTTATCCAATTTTCCAAGCGACAGATTTCTGTGGAATGTTTAACTTTAATCCAAAATCTGCAAAAATTTCCACTTCACTTTAATACTTTATATCTCAAGAATCAAATTATTTCTAACTCACATCTTAAGAATCAAAAAGAATTTTCCAAATCGAACTTTTTTGTTGCAAAATATATCCTTTTTTAATAATTAGGAGAAAGAAATTTCGTTATCCAATTTTCCAAGCAACAGATTTCTGTGGAATGTTTAACTTTAATCCAAAATCTGCAAAAATTTCCACTTCACTTTAATACTTTATATCTCAAGAACCAAATTATTTCTAACTCACATCTTAAGAATCAAAAAGAATTTTTCAAATCGAACTTTTTTGTTGCAAAATATATCCTTTTTTGATAATTGGGAGAAAGAAATTTCGTTATCCAATTTTCCAAGCAACAGATTTTTGTGGAATGTTTAACTTTAATCCAAAATCTGTAAAAATTTCCACTTCACTTTAATACTTTATATCTCAAGAACCAAATTATTTCTAACTCACATCTTAAGAATCAAAAAGAATTTTTCAAATCGAACTTTTTTGTTGCAAAATATATCCTTTTTTATTAATTAGGAGAAAAAAATTTCGTTATCCAATTTTCCAAGCAACAGATTTCTGTGGAATGTTTAACTTTAATCCAAAATCTGCAAACATTTCCACTTCACTTTAATACTTTATATCTCAAGAACCAAATTATTTCTAACTCACATTTAAGAATCAAAAAGAATTTTTCAAATCGAATTTTTTGTTGCAAAATATATCCTTTTTTGATAATTGGGAGAAAGAAATTTCGTTATCCAATTTTCCAAGCAACAGATTTTTGTGGAATGTTTAACTTTAATCCAAAATCTGTAAAAATTTCCACTTCACTTTAATACTTTATATCTCAAGAACCAAATTATTTCTAACTCACATCTTAAGAATCAAAAAGAATTTTTCAAATCGAACTTTTTTGTTGCAAAATATATCCTTTTTTAATAATTAAGAGAAAGAAATTTCGTTATCCAATTTTCCAAGCAACAGATTTTTGTGGAATGTTTAACTTTAATCCAAAATCTGTAAAAATTTCCACTTCACTTTAATACTTTATATCTCAAGAACCAAATTATTTCTAACTCACATCTTAAGAATCAAAAAGAATTTTTCAAATCGAACTTTTTTGTTGCAAAATATATCCTTTTTTAATAATTAAGAGAAAAAAATTTCGTTATCCAATTTTCCAAGCAACAGATTTCTGTGGAATGTTTAACTTTAATCCAAAATCTGCAAACATTTCCACTTCACTTTAATACTTTATATCTCAAGAACCAAATTATTTCTAACTCACATCTTAGGAATCAAAAAGAATTTTCCAAATCGAACTTTTTTGTTGCAAAATATATCCTTTTTTAATAATTAAGAGAAAGAAATTTCGTTATCCAATTTTCCAAGCAACAGATTTTTGTGGAATGTTTAACTTTAATCCAAAATCTGTAAAAATTTCCACTTCACTTTAATACTTTATATCTCAAGAACCAAATTACTTCTAACTCACATCTTAAGAATCAAAAAGAATTTTTCAAATCGAACTTTTTTGTTGCAAAATATATCCTTTTTTAATAATTAAGAGAAAGAAATTTCGTTATCCAATTTTCCAAGCAACAGATTTTTGTGGAATGTTTAACTTTAATCCAAAATCTGTAAAAATTTCCACTTCACTTTAATACTTTATATCTCAAGAACCAAATTATTTCTAACTCACATCTTAAGAATCAAAAAGAATTTTTCAAATCGAACTTTTTTGTTGCAAAATATATCCTTTTTTAATAATTAAGAGAAAAAAATTTCGTTATCCAATTTTCCAAGCAACAGATTTCTGTGGAATGTTTAACTTTAATCCAAAATCTGCAAACATTTCCACTTCACTTTAATACTTTATATCTCAAGAACCAAATTATTTCTAACTCACATCTTAGGAATCAAAAAGAATTTTCCAAATCGAACTTTTTTGTTGCAAAATATATCCTTTTTTTAATAATTAGGAGAAAGAAATTTCGTTACCCAATTTTCCAAGCAACAGATTTTTGTGGAATGTTTAACTTTAATCCAAAATCTGTAAAAATTTCCACTTCACTTTAATACTTTATATCTCAAGAACCAAATTATTTCTAACTCACATCTTAAGAATCAAAAAGAATTTTTCAAATCGAACTTTTTTGTTGCAAAATATATCCTTTTTTAATAATTAAGAGAAAGAAATTTCGTTATCCAATTTTCCAAGCAACAGATTTTTGTGGAATGTTTAACTTTAATCCAAAATCTGTAAAAATTTCCACTTCACTTTAATACTTTATATCTCAAGAACCAAATTATTTCTAACTCACATCTTAAGAATCAAAAAGAATTTTTCAAATCGAACTTTTTTGTTGCAAAATATATCCTTTTTTAATAATTAGGAGAAAAAAATTTCGTTATCCAATTTTCCAAGCAACAGATTTCTGTGGAATGTTTAACTTTAATCCAAAATCTGCAAACATTTCCACTTCACTTTAATACTTTATATCTCAAGAACCAAATTATTTCTAACTCACATCTTAGGAATCAAAAAGAATTTTCCAAATCGAACTTTTTTGTTGCAAAATATATCCTTTTTTTAATAATTAGGAGAAAGAAATTTCGTTACCCAATTTTCCAAGCAACAGATTTTTGTGGAATGTTTAACTTTAATCCAAAATCTGTAAAAATTTCCACTTCACTTTAATACTTTATATCTCAAGAACCAAATTATTTCTAACTCACATCTTAAGAATCAAAAAGAATTTTCCAAATCGAACTTTTTTGTTGCAAAATATATCCTTTTTTTAATAATTAGGAGAAAGAAATTTCGTTACCCAATTTTCCAAGCAACAGATTTTTGTGGAATGTTTAACTTTAATCCAAAATCTGTAAAAATTTCCACTTCACTTTAATACTTTATATCTCAAGAACCAAATTATTTCTAACTCACATCTTAAGAATCAAAAAGAATTTTTCAAATCGAACTTTTTTGTTGCAAAATATATCCTTTTTTAATAATTAAGAGAAAGAAATTTCGTTATCCAATTTTCCAAGCAACAGATTTTTGTGGAATGTTTAACTTTAATCCAAAATCTGTAAAAATTTCCACTTCACTTTAATACTTTATATCTCAAGAACCAAATTATTTCTAACTCACATCTTAAGAATCAAAAAGAATTTTTCAAATCGAACTTTTTTGTTGCAAAATATATCCTTTTTTAATAATTAGGAGAAAAAAATTTCGTTATCCAATTTTCCAAGCAACAGATTTCTGTGGAATGTTTAACTTTAATCCAAAATCTGCAAACATTTCCACTTCACTTTAATACTTTATATCTCAAGAACCAAATTATTTCTAACTCACATCTTAGGAATCAAAAAGAATTTTCCAAATCGAACTTTTTTGTTGCAAAATATATCCTTTTTTTAATAATTAGGAGAAAGAAATTTCGTTACCCAATTTTCCAAGCAACAGATTTTTGTGGAATGTTTAACTTTAATCCAAAATCTGTAAAAATTTCCACTTCACTTTAATACTTTATATCTCAAGAACCAAATTATTTCTAACTCACATCTTAAGAATCAAAAAGAATTTTTCAAATCGAACTTTTTTGTTGCAAAATATATCCTTTTTTAATAATTAGGAGAAAAAAATTTCGTTATCCAATTTTCCAAGCAACAGATTTCTGTGGAATGTTTAACTTTAATCCAAAATCTGCAAACATTTCCACTTCACTTTAATACTTTATATCTCAAGAACCAAATTATTTCTAACTCACATCTTAGGAATCAAAAAGAATTTTCCAAATCGAACTTTTTTGTTGCAAAATATATCCTTTTTTTAATAATTAGGAGAAAGAAATTTCGTTACCCAATTTTCCAAGCAACAGATTTTTGTGGAATGTTTAACTTTAATCCAAAATCTGTAAAAATTTCCACTTCACTTTAATACTTTATATCTCAAGAACCAAATTATTTCTAACTCACATCTTAAGAATCAAAAAGAATTTTTCAAATCGAACTTTTTTGTTGCAAAATATATCCTTTTTTAATAATTAGGAGAAAAAAATTTCGTTATCCAATTTTCCAAGCAACAGATTTCTGTGGAATGTTTAACTTTAATCCAAAATCTGCAAACATTTCCACTTCACTTTAATACTTTATATCTCAAGAACCAAATTATTTCTAACTCACATCTTAGGAATCAAAAAGAATTTTCCAAATCGAACTTTTTTGTTGCAAAATATATCCTTTTTTTAATAATTAGGAGAAAGAAATTTCGTTACCCAATTTTCCAAGCAACAGATTTTTGTGGAATGTTTAACTTTAATCCAAAATCTGTAAAAATTTCCACTTCACTTTAATACTTTATATCTCAAGAACCAAATTATTTCTAACTCACATCTTAAGAATCAAAAAGAATTTTCCAAATCGAACTTTTTTGTTGCAAAATATATCCTTTTTTTAATAATTAGGAGAAAGAAATTTCGTTACCCAATTTTCCAAGCAACAGATTTTTGTGGAATGTTTAACTTTAATCCAAAATCTGTAAAAATTTCCACTTCACTTTAATACTTTATATCTCAAGAACCAAATTATTTCTAACTCACATCTTAAGAATCAAAAAGAATTTTTCAAATCGAACTTTTTTGTTGCAAAATATATCCTTTTTTAATAATTAAGAGAAAGAAATTTCGTTATCCAATTTTCCAAGCAACAGATTTTTGTGGAATGTTTAACTTTAATCCAAAATCTGTAAAAATTTCCACTTCACTTTAATACTTTATATCTCAAGAACCAAATTATTTCTAACTCACATCTTAAGAATCAAAAAGAATTTTTCAAATCGAACTTTTTTGTTGCAAAATATATCCTTTTTTAATAATTAGGAGAAAAAAATTTCGTTATCCAATTTTCCAAGCAACAGATTTCTGTGGAATGTTTAACTTTAATCCAAAATCTGCAAACATTTCCACTTCACTTTAATACTTTATATCTCAAGAACCAAATTATTTCTAACTCACATCTTAGGAATCAAAAAGAATTTTCCAAATCGAACTTTTTTGTTGCAAAATATATCCTTTTTTTAATAATTAGGAGAAAGAAATTTCGTTACCCAATTTTCCAAGCAACAGATTTTTGTGGAATGTTTAACTTTAATCCAAAATCTGTAAAAATTTCCACTTCACTTTAATACTTTATATCTCAAGAACCAAATTATTTCTAACTCACATCTTAAGAATCAAAAAGAATTTTTCAAATCGAACTTTTTTGTTGCAAAATATATCCTTTTTTAATAATTAGGAGAAAAAAATTTCGTTATCCAATTTTCCAAGCAACAGATTTCTGTGGAATGTTTAACTTTAATCCAAAATCTGCAAACATTTCCACTTCACTTTAATACTTTATATCTCAAGAACCAAATTATTTCTAACTCACATCTTAGGAATCAAAAAGAATTTTCCAAATCGAACTTTTTTGTTGCAAAATATATCCTTTTTTTAATAATTAGGAGAAAGAAATTTCGTTACCCAATTTTCCAAGCAACAGATTTTTGTGGAATGTTTAACTTTAATCCAAAATCTGTAAAAATTTCCACTTCACTTTAATACTTTATATCTCAAGAACCAAATTATTTCTAACTCACATCTTAAGAATCAAAAAGAATTTTTCAAATCGAACTTTTTTGTTGCAAAATATATCCTTTTTTAATAATTAGGAGAAAAAAATTTCGTTATCCAATTTTCCAAGCAACAGATTTCTGTGGAATGTTTAACTTTAATCCAAAATCTGCAAACATTTCCACTTCACTTTAATACTTTATATCTCAAGAACCAAATTATTTCTAACTCACATCTTAAGAATCAAAAAGAATTTTCCAAATCGAACTTTTTTGTTGCAAAATATATCCTTTTTTAATAATTAGGAGAAAGAAATTTCGTTATCCAATTTTCCAAGCAACAGATTTTTGTGGAATGTTTAACTTTAATCCAAAATCTGCAAAAATTTCCACTTCACTTTAATACTTTATATCTCAAGAACCAAATTATTTCTAACTCACATCTTAAGAATCAAAAAGAATTTTTCAAATCGAATTTTTTGTTGCAAAATATATCCTTTTTTGATAATTGGGAGAAAGAAATTTCGTTATCCAATTTTCCAAGCAACAGATTTTTGTGGAATGTTTAACTTTAATCCAAAATCTGCAAAAATTTCCACTTCACTTTAATACTTTATATCTCAAGAACCAAATTATTTCTAACTCACATTTAAGAATTAAAAAGAATTTTCCAAATCGAACTTTTTTGTTGCAAAATATATCCTTTTTTAATAATTAGGAGAAAGAAATTTCGTTATCCAATTTTCCAAGCAACAGATTTTTGTGGAATGTTTAACTTTAATCCAAAATCTGCAAAAATTTCCACTTCACTTTAATACTTTATATCTCAAGAACCAAATTATTTCTAACTCACATTTAAGAATTAAAAAGAATTTTCCAAATCGAACTTTTTTGTTGCAAAATATATCCTTTTTTAATAATTAGGAGAAAGAAATTTCGTTATCCAATTTTCCAAGCAACGGATTTTTGTGGAGTGTTTAACTTTAATTCCAAAATCTGCAAAAATTTCCACTTCACTTTAATACTTTATATCTCAAGAACCAAATTATTTCTAACTCACATCTTAAGAATCAAAAAGAATTTTCCAAATCGAACTTTTTTGTTGCAAAATATATCCTTTTT
This sequence comes from Onthophagus sagittarius, assembly GCA_036711965.1. Classification (NCBI taxonomy): domain Eukaryota; kingdom Metazoa; phylum Arthropoda; class Insecta; order Coleoptera; family Scarabaeidae; genus Onthophagus; species Onthophagus sagittarius. Next base: position 12,940,083 of record JASERS010000010.1, on the reverse strand, counting down.
TAATAATTAGGAGAAAGAAATTTCGTTATCCAATTTTCCAAGCAACAGATTTTTGTGGAATGTTTAACTTTAATCCAAAATCTGCAAAAATTTCCACTTCACTTTAATACTTTATATCTCAAGAACCAAATTATTTCTAACTCACATCTTAAGAATCAAAAAGAATTTTTCAAATCGAATTTTTTGTTGCAAAATATATCCTTTTTTGATAATTGGGAGAAAGAAATTTCGTTATCCAATTTTCCAAGCAACAGATTTTTGTGGAATGTTTAACTTTAATCCAAAATCTGCAAAAATTTCCACTTCACTTTAATACTTTATATCTCAAGAACCAAATTATTTCTAACTCACATTTAAGAATTAAAAAGAATTTTCCAAATCGAACTTTTTTGTTGCAAAATATATCCTTTTTTAATAATTAGGAGAAAGAAATTTCGTTATCCAATTTTCCAAGCAACAGATTTTTGTGGAGTGTTTAACTTTAATTCCAAAATCTGCAAAAATTTCCACTTCACTTTAATACTTTATATCTCAAGAACCAAATTATTTCTAACTCACATCTTAAGAATCAAAAAGAATTTTCCAAATCGAACTTTTTTGTTGCAAAATATATCCTTTTTTAATAATTAGGAGAAAGAAATTTCGTTATCCAATTTTCCAAGCAACAGATTTTTGTGGAGTGTTTAACTTTAATTCCAAAATCTGCAAAAATTTCCACTTCACTTTAATACTTTATATCTCAAGAACCAAATTATTTCTAACTCACATTTAAGAATTAAAAAGAATTTTCCAAATCGAACTTTTTTGTTGCAAAATATATCCTTTTTTAATAATTAGGAGAAAGAAATTTCGTTATCCAATTTTCCAAGCAACAGATTTTTGTGAATTGTTTAACTTTAATCCAAAATCTGCAAAACTTTCCACTTCACTTTAATACTTTATATCTCAAGAACCAAATTATTTCTAACTCACATTTAAGAATCAAAAAGAATTTTCCAAATCGAACTTTTTTGTTGCAAAATATATCCTGTTTTAATAATTAAGAGAAAGAAATTTCGTTATCCAATTTTCCAAGCAACAGATTTCTGTGGAATGTTTAACTTTAATCCAAAATCTGCAAAAATTTCCACTTCACTTTAATACTTTATATCTCAAGAACCAAATTATTTCTAACTCACATCTTAAGAATCAAAAAGAATTTTCCAAATCGAACTTTTTTGTTGCAAAATATATCCTTTTTTAATAATTAGGAGAAAGAAATTTCGTTATCCAATTTTCCAAGCAACAGATTTTTGTGGAGTGTTTAACTTTAATTCCAAAATCTGCAAAAATTTCCACTTCACTTTAATACTTTATATCTCAAGAACCAAATTATTTCTAACTCACATTTAAGAATTAAAAAGAATTTTCCAAATCGAACTTTTTTGTTGCAAAATATATCCTTTTTTAATAATTAGGAGAAAGAAATTTCGTTATCCAATTTTCCAAGCAACAGATTTTTGTGGAATGTTTAACTTTAATTCCAAAATCTGCAAAAATTTCCACTTCACTTTAATACTTTATATCTCATGAACCAAATTATTTCTAACTCACATTTAAGAATCAAAAAGAATTTTCCAAATCGAACTTTTTTGTTGCAAAATATATCCTTTTTTAATAATTAGGAGAAAGAAATTTCGTTATCCAATTTTCCAAGCAGCAGATTTCTGTGGAATGTTTAACTTTAATCCAAAATCTGCAAAAATTTCCACTTCACTTTAATACTTTATATCTCAAGAACCAAATTATTTCTAACTCACATCTTAAGAATCAAAAAGAATTTTTCAAATCGAACTTTTTTGTTGCAAAATATATCCTTTTTTAATAATTAAGAGAAAGAAATTTCGTTATCCAATTTTCCAAGCAACAGATTTTTGTGGAATGTTTAACTTTAATCCAAAATCTGCAAAAATTTCCACTTCACTTTAATTCTTTATATCTCAAGAACCAAAGTATTTCTAACTCACATTTTAAGAATCAAAAAGAATTTTTCAAATCGAACTTTTTTGTTGCAAAATATATCCTTTTTTAATAATTAGGAGAAAGAAATTTCGTTATCCAATTTTCCAAGCAAGAGATTTTTGTGGAATGTTTAACTTTAATCCAAAATCTGTAAAAGTTTCCACTTCACTTTAATACTTTATATCTCAAGAACCAAATTATTTCTAACTCACATCTTAAGAATCAAAAAGAATTTTCCAAATCGAACTTTTTTGTTGCAAAATATATCCTTTTTTAATAATTAGGAGAAAGAAATTTCGTTATCCAATTTTCCAAGGAACAGATTTCTGTGGAATGTTTAACTTTAATCCAAAATCTGCAAAAATTTCCACTTCACTTTAATACTTTATATCTCAAGAATCAAATTATTTCTAACTCACATCTTAAGAATCAAAAAGAATTTTTCAAATCGAACTTTTTTGTTGCAAAATATATCCTTTTTTAATAATTAGGAGAAAGAAATTTCGTTATCCAATTTTCCAAGCAACAGATTTTTGTGAATTGTTTAACTTTAATCCAAAATCTGCAAAAATTTCCACTTCACTTTAATACTTTATATCTCAAGAACCAAATTATTTCTAACTCAAATCTTAAGAATCAAAAAGAATTTTTCAAATCGAACTTTTTTGTTGCAAAATATATCCTTTTTTAATAATTAAGAGAAAGAAATTTCGTTATCCAATTTTCCAAGCAACAGATTTTTGTGGAATGTTTAACTTTAATCCAAAATCTGCAAAAATTTCCACTTCACTTCAATACTTTATATCTCAAAAACAAAAAAATATTTCAAGACTTTTTCACCGGAAAGTAATTTCTTTGAAAATTAAGGGAAATTTCATTCCAATTTTTCGAGAGATCAAAAGATAATTTTCAAAATGGATGGTTGCATTGAAAAGTACATACTTTCTTTAATATTTAACGAATGTTTCATTGCAATTTTCCATGATTCCGATTTTTATACATTTATTTAATGTATATTTATTATACATTTTGCCAATCTTCAATACAAAGATTGGCAAAATTTTTCAAGTCATTTTAATATTTTATATCTTAAGATTAAATAGGAAATTTTCAAAATGGATTTTTTCATTGGAAAGTGGAAACTTGCTTTGATAAATAACAAAAGCTTCAGTCCAATTAACCAAGAAATCAATTTTTCACGAATTTTCAAAAAAGTGTCAAAATCAGTACAAATTCTAATTCACTTCAATAACCTATATCTCAAAAACCAAAACGAATTCTTCAAAATGAGTGGTTTCATTGGAAAGTATACACTTTTATTAATAGCTAGTGAAAATTTCTGTAAAATTTTCCAAGAAATCGATTATTTAACGAATTTTTAAAACAGTGTTAAAATCAGTACAAATTCACTTCAATAACTTATATCTCAAGAACCAAAATATATTCTTCAAAATGGACTTTTTTATTGAAATGCAGACACTTTTTTTTAATATTCAGTGAAAATTGCAATCCAATTACCCAAGAAATCGATTTTTGCGGAATTTTAACTTCAACTCAAAGATTGGTAAAAATTTCCCATTCATTTTAATACTTTATATCTCAAGAACAAAAGGAATTTTTCAAAATGAATTTTTTCATTGGAAAGTAGATACTCTTTTTGATAATTAAGGGATATTTCATTCCAATTTTCCATGAAATCGAATTTTCAGGAATTTTTAAACAAGTCCCAAAATATGTACAAATTTAAACTCACTTCAATAGCTTATATCTCAAGAACCAAAAGGAATTTTAGAAAACCGAGTTTATCACTGAAAAGTAAACACTTTTTTTCATAATTGAGGAGAATTAGGTTCTAATTTTCCAAGAAATTGATTTTTTTTGGAATTTTCAAGTAAATCTCAAAATCTGTTGGATTTCTAATTAATAGTAGCAATTTATATCTCAAGAACCAAAAGGAATTTTAGAAAACCGAGTTTGTCACTAAAAAGTAAACACTTTTTTTCATAATTGAGGAGAATTAGGTTCTAATTTTCGAAGAAATTGATTTTTCTCGAATTTTTAAATAAATCTCAAAATCTGTTGGATTTCTAATTCATTGTAGTAATTTATATCTCAAGAACCAAAAGGAATTTTAGAAAACCGAGTTTTTCACTGAAAAGTAAACACTTTTTTTCATAATTGAGGAGAATTACGTTCTAATTTTCCAAGAAATTGATCTCTTTCGAATTTTCAAATAAATCTCAAAATCTGTTGAATTTTTAATACATTGTAGTAATTTATATCTCAAGAACCAAAAGGAATTTTAGAAAACCGAGTTTTTCACTGAAAAGTAAACACTTTTTTTCATAATTGAGGAGAATTAGGTTCTAATTTTCCAAGAAATTGATTTTTCTCGAATTTTCAAATAAATCTCAAAATCTGTTGAATTTCTAATTCATTGTAGTAATTTATATCTCAAGAACCAAAAGGAATTTTAGAAAACCGAGTTTTTCACTGAAAAGTAAACACTTTTTTTCATAATTGAGGAGAATTAGGTTCTAATTTTCCAAGAAATTGATTTTTCTCGAATTTTCAAATAAATCTCAAAATCTGTTGAATTTCTAATTCATTGTAGTAATTTATATCTCAAGAACCAAAAGGAATTTTAGAAAACCGAGTTTTTCACTGAAAAGTAAACACTTTTTTTCATAATTGAGGAGAATTAGGTTCTAATTTTCCAAGAAATTGATTTTTCTCGAATTTTCAAATAAATCTCAAAATCTGTTGAATTTCTAATTCATTGTAGTAATTTATATCTCAAGAACCAAAAGGAATTTTAGAAAACCGAGTTTTTCACTGAAAAGTAAACACTTTTTTTCATAATTGAGGAGAATTAGGTTCTAATTTTCCAAGAAATTGATTTTTTTCTAATTTTCACATAAATCTCAAAACTGTTGAATTTCTAATTCATTGTAGTAATTTATATCTCAAGAACCAAAAGGAATTTTACAAAGTCGACTTTTTAACTGGAAAGTAGACATTTTCTTTGATAATTGTGAGGAATTTCATTTCAATTTTCCAAGAAACCGATTTTTGTGTAATTTTTAACTTCAACCTAAAATCGATAAAAATTTATCGATAATTTCTATACTTTATAACTCAAGAACGAATAGGAATTTTGAAAACAGACCTTCTTACTGGAAAATAGATACTTTCTTTAGTAATTAACGGAAATTTCATTTGAATTTTCAAGAAACCGATTTTTGTGGAATTTTTAACTTCAATTCAAAGATTATTAATTTATTATTAAGAATAAATAGGAATTTTTGAAAATGTTTTTTTTTTCATTGGAAAATAGATACTTTCTTTGATAATTAAGGGAAATTCCATTCCAATTTTCCAAGAAATCGATTTTTCACAAATGTTTAAATAAGTCCCAAAATCCGTACAAATTCAAATTCACTTCAATAACTTATATTTCAAAAACCAAAACGAATTCTTCAAGATGGGTGGTTTCATTGAAATGCAGACACTTTTTTTTAATATTTAGTGAAAACTACAATCCAATTACCCAAAAAATCGATTTTTGTGGAATTTTAACTTCAACCCAAAGATTGGCAAAAATTTTCCATTCATTTTAATACTTTATATCTCAAGAACAAAAGGAATTTAACAAAATGAATTTTTTCATTGAAAAGTAGATACTTTCTTTGATAATTAAGGGAAATTTCATTTCAATTCTCCAAGAAACTGATTTTTCATAAATTTTTAAATAAGTTCCAAAATCCGTACAAATTCAAGTTCACTTCAATAACTTATATCTTAAGAACCAAAACGTATTCTTGAAAATGGACATTTTCATTGGAATACAGACACTTCTTTTAACATTTAGTAAAAATTGCAATCCATTTACCCAAGAAATCGATTTCTGTGGAATTTTAACTAACAACCCAAAGATTGGCAAAAATTTTTGCCATTTTATTATAAAGCAAATTCTTTCTTTGATAAAAACTTCAATTGAAATATAGAATCAATTGGAATTTTTCAAAATGAACTTTTTCACTGGAAAGTAGACAGTTTCTTTAACAATTAATAGAAATCTAATTTAAAATTTCCAAGAAATCGTTGATTATTAAGTAAAATGAAGTAATTTTCAAAACATCGTATCTCAAGAACTAATTGAGATATCGCCATGAAATGAGAAGCAATTTGTAGCAAAATTATTTGTTTTATTAGATCAAATCAATAAACCTCCGAGTCATGAATTTTTGATTAAAACTCTGCAAAAATTTAATTATACATTTCAGATAAAAATCAAGCAATTTTTAAATAATCATATCTCAAGAACTAACTGAGATGACGATGAAATATAGATCAAATTAAAGATAATTCAATTGAGATTTATTTCTTATTTTCCATAAACATCGATATTATGATTTTTTAAACCCAACTTAGTTATTAAACACAATTTTTTAATTGTAATTAAAAAAATTGTATCTCAAGAACGAATTGAGACATAACAATTAAAGATGATACATTATATAGGGAATTTAATTACGATTAAGTGTACCATAAATGATTTCTTATTTCCCATAAACACTATTATGTTGTTATGATTTTTTAAATAAACCTCTGAATTCCTTATTGTTACCCAATGATGCATAATCTTTAAATAATCGTATCTCAAGAACGAATTTAGGTATAACCCTGAGATATGGCACATTTTAAACCCAATTTAATTAAAATAATGTGCACCATGAATCATTTCTTACTTTCCATAAACATCGATATTATGATTTTTTAAATCAAACTCAGTTTTGTATCTAATCGATAAAGCATCTTTAAGTAATCGTATCTTGAGAATGAATTGAGATATAATTATAGGATATATGTTAGCACATTTTGAAGGGAATTTAATAAAGATTTCGTCTTTCATAGATAATTTCTTGCTTTACATCCGCATCGATGTTATGATTTTTATATCTGTTTTATGTTTGATTGTTGTCCCTGAGACTTAATTTTTAAATAATCGTATCTCAAGGACGAATTGAGATATAACACCGTTGTACAACCTAAAATCGATAAAAATTTATCGATAATTTCTATATTTTATAACTCCAGATCCAATAGGAATTTTACAAAGTCCCTATTTGTATTTGTTCTTTAGTAATTAATGGAGACTTCATTTAAATTTTGCCAAATGTTGCCAAATCAATTCTATTAGCCTTTATGTCTAGGATGGTACTAATTTTATAGTATTAATATTTTTTTATTAATAATTTGTTTATAGCAATGAAAGGAGGAAGATGTAATTGGCCCCGCGGAAAAGTAATCGGAGGTTCATCAGTTTTAAATTACATGTTATACGTCAGAGGAAATCGAAAAGATTACGACCATTGGGAATCCTTGGGTAACCCAGGTTGGGGTTACGCGGACGCGCTTTATTATTTCAAAAAATCCGAAGACAACGAAAATCCCTACCTAACAAAAACCCCGTATCACAAGAAAGGCGGGTTTTTAACCGTAACAGAAGCCCCTTATCACACTCCTCTATTAGCCAGTTTTATCGAAGGCGGAAAAGAGCTAGGATACGAAAACAGGGACTTAAACGGCCAATTTCAAAGCGGTTTTATGATCGCCCAAGGAACGATTAGGCGCGGATCGAGATGTTCAACGGGGAAAGCGTTTTTAAGACCGGTGAGATTAAGACAAAACCTCCACGTTGCGATGCACTCCCATGTCACGAAAGTGCTAATCGACCCGAAAAGTAGGATTGCTTATGGGGTTGAGTTTTATAGAGATGGGAAAATCCACCGAATCCGCGCGAGAAAAGAAGTGATTTTATCGGCGGGGTCGGTTAACACCCCTCAATTGTTGATGTTGAGCGGTGTGGGGCCAAAAGAAGAATTAATCAAACACAACATACCGATAATTCAAGACTTGAGGGTCGGATTTAATTTGCAAGATCATGTCGGGCTCGGAGGATTAACTTTTCTTATAGACGAACCGATTTCGATTACTTTAGAGAGGATTTACGCAGCATCTCCTCTTTTACAATACGCGGTGATGGGGTCGGGTCCTCTAACGATTCTCGGAGGGGTTGAGGGTTTGGCGTTCGTTAACACGAAATATGTGAATGCGAGTGATGATTATCCGGATATAGAGTTTCATTTTGTAAGCGGCGCGACCAGTTCGGATGCGGGGGCCCAATTGAGAAAGGCTCACGGATTAAGTGAGGAATTTTATCAGAAAGTTTTCGAGCCAATCTCGAATCGCGACGCTTTTAGTTTTATTCCGATGCTGTTACGTCCGAGGAGCCGGGGAGTTATTAAATTGAGAAGCTCAAATCCGTTTGATTATCCGTTGATTTACCCGAATTATTTCGCGGATGAACACGACTTGAAAACTTTGATTGATGGAGCAAGAATCGGGGTCGCTTTGGGTTATACGAAAGCTTTTCGAAAACACGGAAGTCGACATCATAAATTTCCGCAATGTAGTCACATCCCGGAGTATACCGATGAGTATTTTGAGTGTATGATTCGATTATACACAGTTACGATTTATCATCCGGTAAGAAAAATCAAAATAAAAAATGTTAGATGCTGAGTAAGTTGTATTTTTAGGTTGGTACAGCGAAAATGGGTCCTTATTGGGATAGGGAAGCCGTTGTTGATCCTCAACTGCGAGTTTATGGTGTTAAAGGCCTCAGGGTGATTGATGGGTCCATAATGCCTACTTTAGTTAGTGCAAACACAAACGCCCCGATTATTATGATTGGAGAGAAAGGGTCCGATTTAATCAAAGAGTTTTGGTTAAAAAATTCGTAATTAAATCTATTTTAGTTTTGTACATAATGTATATTGATTTCATATAATTTATTAAATTTTCTTTTTACTTTTAATTTTTTTGCGAGACCTAAAAAAATTTCTTTAATAATAAAAAAACATATTTAATATGTTTTAATCATAATACCTCAACGCACCCAAAGTTGATATCGAAAAAAATAGGATTATCTCACAAAGAGGAACTAGAATCATTTTCGAAATTTGATTAATTAACGATGACAATGACACCGATCAATTTTTATTATTAATTAAGAACCACTTTGATACAATCATATATACAACAGCATTACGGCTAATGGCTTATTCAGTGTGGTATTGCCGCCTCCGGTAGACCGCAATCTGCACAGGGAGTGGTAATGGTAAGGGTGGCTATGTAGGGGGTTAAAGCAGTGACGTTTTGGGGGTGGCTGCGGTTGCAACCTGCGCCTCGTCTGCACACTCGATGTAATTAAAATTGGATTAGAGCACCATTAGTTAGTAGGGCGCTTGTAAGCCGAATGTGGTTGCGATAAACTTGGTACAACAATTATGTTGTTGTACACACAATGATAAAATGGTGAAATTTAGAATCTTAATCAAATCAATTTTGACATTCAGAATTTATCAACCAAGATTAACATTTTTTTATTTAACTTTAAACCGAGGTCGTTTGCGGCCGAAGCAAAATCTTGCATCAATGTTTAATTTTTACTCAAATTTAAGCCGAGGTCGTTTACGACCGAGGCAGAATCTAGCATCAATGTGTAATTTTTGTTGAATATGAAACCGAGGTCGCTTGCGACCGAGGCAGCCGCTTTCATCTACGTACACTTTTTGTTGAGCTTTTAACCGAGGTCGTTTACGGCCGAGGCAGAATCTTGTATTAATGTTTAATTTTTGCTAAAATTTAAGCCGAGGTCGCTTGCGGCCGAGACAGAATCTAGCATCATTTTATAATTTTTGTTGAATGTTAAGCCGAGATCGCTTGCGGCCGAGGCAGAATCTAGCATCATTTTATAATTTTTGTTGAATGTTAAACCGAGGTCGCTTGCGACCGAGGCAGAATCTTCCACCGTTGTATTATTTTTGTTGAATGTTAAACCGAGGTCGCTTGCGATCGAGGCAGAATCTGGCATCATTGTATAATTTTTGTTGAATATTAAACCGAGGTCGCTTGCGACCGAGGCAGAATCTAGCATCAATGTTTAACTTTTGCTAAAATTTAAGCCGAGGTCGCTTGCGGCCGAGGCAGAATCTTCCACCGTTGTATAATTTTTGTTGAATGTTAAACCGAGGTCGCTTGCGATCGAGGCAGATTCTGGCATCATTGTATAATTTTTGTTGAATATTAAACCGAGGTCGCTTGCGACCGAGGCAGAATCTAGCATCAATGTTTAACTTTTGCTAAAATTTAAGCCGAGGTCGCTTGCGGCCGAGGCAGAATCTTCCACCGTTGTATAATTTTTGTTGAATGTTAAACCGAGGTCGCTTGCGATCGAGGCAGATTCTGGCATCATTGTATAATTTTTGTTGAATATTAAACCGAGGTCGCTTGCGACCGAGGCAGACGCTTTCATCTATGTACACTTTTTGTTGAGCTTTTAGCCGAGGTCGTTTACAGCCGAGGCAGAATCTTGTATCAATGTTTAATTTTTGCTAAAATTTAAGCCGAGGTCGCTTGCGGCCGAGGCAGAATCTAGCATCATTGTATAATTTTTGTTGAATGTTAAACCGAGGTCGCTTGCGACTGAGGCAGAATCTAGCATCAATGTATAATTTTTGTTGAATATTAAACCGAGGTCGCTTGCGACCGAGGCAGACGCTTTCATCTATGTACACTTTTTGTTGAGCTTTTAGCCGAGGTCGTTTACGGCCGAGGCAGAATCTTGTATCAATGTTTAATTTTTGCTAAAATTTAAGCCGAGGTCGCTTGCGGCCGAGGCAGAATCTAGCATCATTGTATAATTTTTGTTGAATGTTAAACCGAGGTCGCTTGCGACTGAGGCAGAATCTAGCATCAATGTATAATTTTTGTTGAATATTAAACCGAGGTCGCTTGCGACCGAGGCAGACGCTTTCATCTATGTACACTTTTTGTTGAGCTTTTAGCCGAGGTCGTTTACGGCCGAGGCAGAATCTTGTATCAATGTTTAATTTTTGCTAAAATTTAAGCCGAGGTCGCTTGCGGCCGTGGCAGAATCTAGCATCAATGTATAATTTTTGTTGAATATTAAACCGAGGTTGCTTACGACCGAGGCAGAATCTAGCATCAATGTGTAATTTTTGTTGAATATGAAACCGAGGTCGCTTGCGACCGAGGCAGAATCTAGCATCAATGTATAATTTTTGTTGAATACTAAACCGAGGTTGCTTGCAACCGAGGCAGAATCTAGCATCAATGTATAATTTTTGTTGAATATTAAACCGAGGTCGCTTGCGACCGAGACAGACGCTTTCATCTATGTACACTTTTTGTTGAGCTTTTAGCCGAGGTCGTTTACGGCCGAGGCAGAATTTTGTATCAATGTTTAATTTTTGCTAAAATTTAAGCCGAGGTCGCTTGCGGCCGAGGCAGAATCTAGCATCATTTTATAATTTTTGTTGAATGTTAAACCGAGGTCGCTTGCAACCGAGGCAGAATCTAGCATCAATGTATAATTTTTGTTGAATATTAAACCGAGGTCGCTTGCAACCGAGGCAGAATCTAGCATCAATGTATAATTTTTGTTGAATATTAAACCGACGTCGCTTGCGACCGAGACAGCCGCTTTCATCTAAGTACACTTTTTGTTGAGGTTTTAGCCGAGGTCGTTTACGGCCGAGGCAGAATCTTGTATCAATGTTTAATTTTTGCTAAAATTTAAGCCGAGGTCGCTTGCGGCTGAGGCAGAAGCTAGCATCATTGTATAATTTTTGTTGAATGTTAAACCGAGGTCGCTTGCGACCGAGGCAGCCGCTTTCATCTATGTAAACTTTTTGTTGAATTTTTGCCGAGGTCGTTTACGGCCGAGGCAGAATCTTGTATCAATGTTTAATTGTTGCTAAAATTTAAGCCGAGGTCGCTTGCGGCCGAGGCAGAATCTAGCATCATTTTATAATTTTTGTTGAATGTTAAACCGAGGTCGCTTGCGACCGAGGCAGAATCTAGCATCAATGTATAATTTTTGTTGAATATTAAACCGAGGTCGCTTGCGACCGAGACAGACGCTTTCATCTATGTACACTTTTTGTTGAGCTTTTAGCCGAGGTCGTTTACGGCCGAGGCAGAATCTTGTATCAATGTTTAATTTTTGCTAAAATTTAAGCCGAGGTCGCTTGCGGCCGAGGCAGAAGCTAGCATCATTGTATAATTTTTGTTGAATGTTAAACCGAGGTCGCTTGCGACCGAGGCAGCCGCTTTCATCTATGTAAACTTTTTGTTGAATTTTTGCCGAGGTCGTTTACGGCCGAGGCAGAATCTTGCATCAATGTTTAATTTTTGCTAAAATTTAAGCCGAGGTCGCTTGCGGCCGAGGCAGAATCTAGCATCATTTTATAATTTTTGTTGAATGTTAAACCGAGGTCGCTTGCGACCGAGGCAGACTCTAGCATCAATGTATAATTTTTGTTGAATATTAAACCCAGGTCGCTTGCAACCGAGGCAGAATCTAGCATCAATGTATAATTTTTGTTGAATATTAAACCGAGGTCGCTTGCGACCGAGACAGACGCTTTCATCTATGTACACTTTTTGTTGAGCTTTTAGCCGAGGTCGTTTACGGCCGAGGCAGAATCTTGTATCAATGTTTAATTTTTGCTAAAATTTAAGCCGAGATCGCTTGCGGCCGAGGCAGAAGCTAGCATCATTGTATAATTTTTGTTGAATGTTAAACCGAGGTCGCTTGCGACCGAGGCAGCCGCTTTCATCTATGTAAACTTTTTGTTGAATTTTTGCCGAGGTCGTTTACGGCCGAGGCAGAATCTTGCATCAATGTTTAATTTTTGCTAAAATTTAAGCCGAGGTCGCTTGCGGCCGTGGCAGAATCTAGTATCATTGTATAATTGTTGTTGAATATTAAACCGAGATCGCTTGCGACCGAGGCAAATCTAGCATCAATGTATAATTTTTGTTGAATATTAAACCGAGGTCGCTTGCGACCGAGGCAGCCGCTTTCATCTACGTACACTTTTTGTTGAGCTTTTAGCCGAGGTCGTTTACGGCCGAGGCAGAATCTTGTATTAATGTTTAATTTTTGCTAAAATTTAAGCCGAGGTCGCTTGCGACCGAGGCAGAATCTAGCATCATTGTATAATTTTTGTTGAATGTTAAACCAAGGTCGCTTGCGACCGAGGCAGAATCTAGCATCAATGTATAATTTTTGTTGAATATTAAACCGAGGTCGCTTGCGACCGAGGCAGACGATTTCATGCAGTTAAAACGCTCAGAAATGAGAAGAATGGTAAAAGAGACAACAAGAGGAAAAGTAGCAAAGGGACCACCACTGACGGTATAACGGTTTAACTGACGGCTAAAAAATGGCGAACAAAACTAAAATACTACAGCTGAATGTCAACAGAAGCCGAGAGGCAATTAACCTGATGGAAAAGACAATTAAATCAAAGCATATAGATGTGGTTATGATATCGGAACCGAATAAAAGGAAGGTGGAAATGGGAGGATGGTTTATGGATAAAGAAGGGGAGGTGGCTATAAAGGTGATAAATAGTGATGTAAGTGTCTACCGCTGGGAAAAGGGCATAGGTTGTGTGGCAGTGATGACTAACTTTGGAATGTTCGTTGCATGTTATCTGTCCCCAAACATAGCATTTGAAGAATACGAACTAAATTTGAACGGCATAGGGAAAATAATAGACAATTGTACAGAAAAGGACATCTGCTCAAATAAGGAAGACGCTAAGGTAAGACTGGTCTGCGAGTGGATGGCGGAAAGAGGGTTAATAGTCGTTAACAGGGGAGACACCCCCACTTGGCGTAAAGTGAATCTACAATCCCATATCGATATAACGATGTATCGTAACGAAACGAATTACAGACTGGCGTGTGGACGAGAAGAAAACCTCATTGACTACGCTAATATAGTTTTTACCACCGTAACCAGAAACACTGATCCCCATAAAGTTACAAAACCAGAAAAAAGGTAGAAAAGAAAAGAAGAATTGGTAAATAACTTTTAAGCAGAACTAGGCAGATACTTGGCACTAATTGATACTCTGACGCCTGAAACGCTGACTGAAGTAACAACTACGACATGTAATAGGATCATAGCAAGAAAAAGACTATAAAACATTAGAAAGGGACAAATTTACTGGTGGAACGCAGACTCACAAGAACAAATGGGAAATGTGGAATGGAGGAAGAAAAAGAGCATGCTAAAACAGAATTCAACATAGCCAGATAACAACTCAGACAAGAAATAAAGAAAGCGAAGAAAGATGCATAGAAAAAATTGAGTAATGAACTTGATCAAGATATATGGGGTGATGCATATAAAATCGCGCTTAAGAAAACCAAAAATCTAATTAAAGTAATAATGAGTAAATTAAATAATGAGTAATAATTGGTAAATTATTCCCTGTCGGAAATGGAGAGAGAGGGGAAAGAAAACCGACGAAAGCAGAAGAACTATGCAGAGAAGTCACAGTAGAAGAACTAATAACACATGAAAAAAAATAAAAAACAAAAAAACTCCGGAAACTCAAAAACAGGTAGACATGTACAACAGACTGCTCAAAAATGCCAATTTTAAATTTTGAAACTCTTTGAAACTCGTTCTATATTAAAATTTATTTGACGAATAGCGTGTACTGTATAGTTTTTGCATTTTGCAACTATAACTGCAGAAGTGGACTATAGATGGTTAGATTATGATTAAAGCATAGGATGTTATAATAAACTTACAAACCAAATCGGTTTTACAGCCTCATTAATTCTTAATTCATATTATTGATTTTTTTAAGACTAATAGGAAGTTTTAAAAGTGGGTAAAATAATCATTATAAAAAAATATGGAACAAAAGACAATTTTGCAAAAAAAAGGTTGTAACAACAACTCCTTAAAAAAAAACAATAATACGAATTCGAACAAAATATCAAATTAACATGAAAGAAGATTTTACGAAACCAACTGGTCTGATAGTTTGATCTTGTGCCCTCAAAGTCATCAGAAAAGCAAATTTGTTGGTTCACCAATAACTTGGCTTTTCTGTTAAACATCGCGTCAGTAGCCTTGAAGCTCACTATGCCAGACATTAGTAATACATTTTCAGATTTAGTTCAAAGGATAAAAGTGCTGCTATCTTTATCGCGTTATGCTTTATTTAAGTGGTAATTTTAAAATTATTATTTAAATAAGAATAACATTTAATAAATGTTATCTAAATGCCTAATATTGTGTAATTAAAAATTGTTTTTATACAATTTGAAAAAAAATTTAGTTCGGTATATTCGTTTTTATTCCGAAATAGTATTTCTTTGCATCGTGAATTCAAAATTCCTTTATATCACGATTTTTCTAGATATGTTTTGGTAAAACTTAATATTATGAAAACGACTTACCGAACGGATGTTGTTTTCCTTGGTTTCCTCTCCACAACTCAGCTGAAAAAGACCAACAATTTATTTTATTACAACAAAAATTAAATTAATACTATTTATGTACCATTTAACACCCGTAAAATAACAATCCGACGATTCCCTCAACATCACAAAAATAGTTTTAGTATTAATCACATAAAACACAGATCACTTATTGTTAACTTAATTAACCTAACAAGTTTCATTTTTAATTCAATTAACATCAATTAAAATCACATTTTTTTAATCACGCACTTAATGTCTTTCGGATATAAAAAATTCTGCCACAAAAACAAGTATTGAGTATTGAAGTCAAATATCGATTTTTCGCGTAATTCGCGTAATAAGTTTTATTTTTAAGAACAACTCGATCGGTCAAAACCCGCACTTCAACTAAATCGTGATGATAAGATACCAACGTCTTAACATCCCCTCTTTAATTTATTGTGTGGAAAACGAAAAGTGGAGGTGAAACGACAAAAAAAGTTGGGATGAAAAGGCAACTGGTGGTTTTATGACCAAAAAAGATTTAAATTTGTATTTTCAACGTTTATTTCGTTGTTTGATTTTTAAAATGTTTTGATTTTAAATTTCAAATTGAATAGAAAATCGTATTTAATTTAGTTTTATAATAAATTATTGTTTTGTTGGAACTGAGTAGAACGTATTCATTCTGTGTATAATTTTGGAGTTCTATCTATTTTTTTGTCTTATTTACCTCTAATTATTAATAATTATAACTAATTTGTTATAATTCTTTTAAATTATTTCTTAATTTTGATAATGTTACGGCATTGAAAAGTAAAAAATTATTTTACGTTTTAATGCCATAACATCATTTTTTATTTTTGAGTTTTTCCAGATGTGTCCGTTGCCCCTGGAAACTTTACCTGCCAATAAAAATTTGCTCGTTGCATCAAAATATTTCAACTTACTCTGTTAAAATAATATTAACTTAACAAATAACCAATCTCTTTTATTTGAGTTTGATACAAAACTAGAACTGAAATAAGGATTTAGCCGTCGTTGACTGTGGAGGGTTAGACCATTTTTAATATATATATATATATATATATATATATATATATATATTTATATGGTTTTGTAAGTGTAATAAATAAATAAATGTGTTTCTTTCATTCATGGTTATTGCAAAAATTAATACACTAGTACTTAATTATTTAGATCATTTATGCAATTACGGACTAACAAAAAAAAATAATAAAAGGACCTTGGCATAAACAAAAATACCAAATTAAACAAGACATTTCACAAACTACAGCGTATATTAATTCAATTCATTTCTATTGTTAATTATGAAATGGATTGAGAAATATAATAAGTCAATAGTTAATCATGTCATTATTTCAAACATAAGCTTACAGAGTCAGTCCACTTTTGCTCTCATTGCCTCAATTGAATAAAAATGTGTAATAATCCAACTCTGAATAATAATTACAATTAGAAGTAACACTCAATCTAGAACTAGAAATATATGGGTTTAGTCGCACGTTTTAAAAAATTCCAATTCATTCGAGAAACATCACTCAAGAAACATTCGGCTAACTATGAAAGTTTCTTTTTTCAAGTCTAGTCATTCTAAAAAATTGGAGAGCATCAATCCAACCCAAATAGATCTCAAGTTAAGCCAACTAGATCTCAATCCAACCCAAGTAGATATCAATTCAACCCTATCCATTTAGATCTCAACTCAACCCAAATTGATCTCAACCCAATCCAACTAGATCTGAACCCAACTCATCTAAATTTCAACCAAACCCAACCAGATCTCAACCAAACGGGCCGGAAAGGGGACTAGTTGTTGTAAACAGAGGCAACAAGCCAACGTGGAGACGAAGAGAACAAAAGTCGTATTTGGATATAAGTATGTGCAGCGAAGGGATGATTAATAATATAAAAGGTTGGGAGATTGAGGATGAGGAAAAACTGAGCGACCATTTAAATATAATATTTACTATAACAACAACTGAGGAAAGTACTGCCAAAGCAAACACCCAGAAGATATGGAAAAGATTCACAAAAAAACAGATACTCACACCTGAAACGCTAACAAAGATAACAAAGACAATATGTGATGAGACGTATGGCAAGAGATGTCAGATATACAGTAGAAAAGGATCGCAATTCTGACAAGAACAAACGCGAAAATACGGGCCGTACAAGACAGATGGCAAACTGAAATTGATTACCAGGAGGCTAAGAAGAACCTTAAAAAAGAAATTAAAAAGGCAAAAAAAGAAGCGCGACGAACTAGACAACAATGCATGGAGCGATGCCTATATTATTGCTATAAAGAAGACTAAAAATGTTCCAAAAGTGATCATTGACCACGACAGAAATACTCATGAAGGAACTCTTTCTGGAAGGTAACAGCGCGACTCCTTACGAAGGTAATTGGCGGTTTTCGAGAAGCTAAAACGACCGAAAAATATAAGCAGGTCAAGAGACGGAAATGTCTACTGGTTACAGTGGACGTAAAGAATGCTTTTGGAATGACTCCGTGAGGAAAAATAGTGGAGGAATTAAAGAAGAACGGCATATCAGCATACTTACTCAACATAATTAAAAGATATTTAAGTAAGGGAAGTGTCGAATATGGAGGAAATTACCAAATTACCAGGGGTGTTCCAGAGGGTTTGATCTTAGTCCCGGTTTTATGGAATATTTTCTTCGACCAGCTGTTGAAACAAAACAAACTAGAAGCAGTCAAATTTGTTGCGTATGCAGACGATCTTGCGATGATAGTAATTGGATGAGAAATGGAGGAAATAGAACCAACAACTCAAAGAACTAAGTGACAAGATTGAAGAAATGGGCATTGAAATAGCATTGGAAAAGACAGAGGCGTTGATGCTGAAAAGTAGAAAGTCAAAAATGGAGGTTCGGATAACGGTCAAAGGACACAGAGAACTGTAAGCGCGCTGCAAAGAGTAATGGAAGCAACATACGGACCCCGAGACACCCGTTATGCCTGGAGGGATGCCTTTAATGTAAAGAAGCATGTCGAGAAGCTGGGCAGAATACTGAGGAGAATTCTGATAAGCCTTACTGGTGATGGGAAGTACGTTGCCAGTGGACCTCATGTATGAGATTAGAAAGAGCAAGAAGGAGGAGGACACCACTAAGTAGGAGATAACTACAAAAATACACAGCAAATGGGAAGATAGATGGAAGAGGAATAGCGGAAAAGCTCGATGGAGCAAAAAGTTGATACCATGGATCAATAGACGGTGGGGCAAAATTAATTACCACCTAAGCCAGCTCATAAGCGGGCATGGGTGTTTTAGGACTTACTTGTCCGACTATAAGAAGGTGGGTGATGAAGACTGCGTGTATTGAATGCCACCGATGAAGGAGGGAAAGAGAGGAAATGTATCAACTGCTGGGTTTGATCCTGACTCTGGAAAACTGAATAGGGGCTATGCTGGAGAGTGAGGACTGATGGACAGTCGTGGAGAATTTCGTCAAGGAGGTGATTGGGACAAAGGAACGCGAGGAGAGAAGTGGACAGGAACGCCAGACCCCCGCCCCCTGTTTTCAATAATCAATAATTTAAAAATTTATTGATGCCTATGTTCTCAAACTAATAAATGGTAAACGATGTTTTGGCGGAATACAACTTTGGACGAAACGACAGGTATATAACAATGAGACAAGAGACTTCCCTCCTGGCAGGTACGTTTTTAAAGGCATTAAGATTTAAAAAAGTTAATGATAATTGTAATTTTTGACTGGCTGAGAGAGGAGGAGAATTTGACGGGGCTATTTCATCTGGGACGTGGTGAAAAGAAAAGTGCGATGGTGTGGTGACAGAGATGGGGGGAATTCTGGAGAAAAGCTGGGGAAATGCAGAGGAGAGAAGATGAAGAGGAGTGCGATGGGGGTTTCCGGAGAGAATATCAAGGAAAACCGACGAAAGCCCGAGAGGGTGATTCCGGGGAATACGAGGAAAGGGGTTTTTAGTGGGTCGGATATCCAAAGATGGACTCCAACCCCACACTATCCGGCCGCTCAAGGACTTCAGGCCGGAAGTCTGGTTACAGATTTTCCCCGACCTCGTTAAAAAGATCTCAACCAAACCCAACTAGATCTTAACCTAATCCAATTAGACTTCAACCAAACCTGATCTCAATCAATCCAACTAGATTTCAACTCAACTCAACTCAATTAGATCATAACCCAACCTAATTTGATCGCAATCTAACCTAAAGCTAGATTACTGTTAAAATAAAACTAGAACTAATTCAGAGCTAGAAACATTCTAATTTAGCAACACGTCCTATAAAACGGCTAAAGCTGTTTCTAGATTTAGATCTCCTATTAGTTCTAATTTTCAGTTTGACTATAAAGGTGAGTAAACGCGAATGATTTCAAATTTAACTAATATCTAATCATACAATGTTGCCAAATAATAATTGATAATAAATACCAACTTATTATTTCATTACAATACCTTTATTGTAATACATAAATATTTGTAATCATAAATTAACACGATCCAATTTAACACCACAAGCTTCAGAAATAACATATTTCGAAGCAGGATAAAAGTCCAATAAATGTATCCAATCATCTCGATTTAACGCAACCAAAACCGTATAAAGCGTAACTTTATACGTGAAATTGTGTCCCACGTTATACAAAATCCCCTGCTGCATTCCGAACATTTCCCCGACGTGTAACACTTCTTGAACCACCTCGGAGTACATCGTGTCTTCACTTAAAGCGACCACTTCGCCCTCGTCGATAAAGTACATGCACCTATCTATGTCTCCGACGTAAGTGACTTTATCGCCGGGGAAAAAAACCAACGTCTTCATCCTCGCGGTCATTTGCCGGGTTAAATCTTTGTGTAGATTCTTCATGATTGGGTGGTTGTTTAAGTGGAATCCAAACATCGAGTCTAAAAGTGCTTCTTTTAGATAGTAAGGGGCTTCGTCTAATAAAACGGGGAATTGCACCCCTTTGTGGTACGCCCATAACAAATTTGAGTAATCAATCACCCTTTCGGTTAAAGGAATCGAAATATTTTCTTTATGTAGGTATGATTTGATAAAGATCATGAACTGTTCGAAAGAATTTCTCGTGTGGTTAACAACGACTAATATCGAGCAACATTCTGTTATGAAAAATAACACAATTGCTTTTGAGAGTATTAAAACGGTTGACATCCATAAAGTCCATGCCCAATTTAGCTTGAATTTATCGATTGGGATCGATTTTGATGTTGAAATACAACTGTTTATGACGTATTGTATGCCGGTTAAGTAATTGTTGAGTCTTTCTGATATAAATGGGTAATATTTGTAATTAAAAAATGAAAGAGTCGATCCGATCGTGACCATCGCAATTAAAGTCATGGTCACTAAATACCACATCCTAACGAATAAAACGGTTACGTTTAATTTTTGAGTTAGACTCCTTAATTTAGCCATTGCAATAATAATTCGGGGTAATCGATTTAATCGAAGAATCGGGTACATATATCTCGAGTAAGACGTGTGTTGGAATGCGTACATAAACACATCGAACGGGAGGGTAGTAAAAACGTCCAAAATGAATCCCATCCTCATTTTAATGTATCTGTTGGCGATGGCTGCGCGGTTCTTTATGATTATCCCGTATTCGTCTTCGTAAGCGGTGTGAAACATCAAATAAATTTTGATCAAAAAAATGAAATCGATCGAATAAAGCAGGATATAAATCAAATAAGAATCGCATAAAGTCGTTAAATGATAAAGCTCGATGAAATAACTGCAATAACAGACATAACAGACAACGTATTTCTCCCAAAATTCGATGAATAAGTTTCGATTGAAGATTTTCCACTTAAAAATGGCTGTCTTTTCGAAATAATTAGATGAAGGCCGTTTGATTATTAGGGTCGAGCTCGTTAATAAATGCAAAGCTTCGTGGACGTGTGAGGATATTTCCGGGATGTAATCGGTGTCGAATTGAGTCAACTTCTTGAAGTGGCGGTGCAAATCGTCGAAATTCGAGAGGTGCTTGTACAAAACCTTGCTGCTAAATCGCAAAACGTCCACGTGACTCGATGCTATTATACTTAAAGTTCTTCTTCCGATCGGGCAATTATCCAAATTTCCGAAAATGCTCCCCGCGCTTAATTGAGTCAACCGATTTCCGTCCGCTCCAACAACGTGGACATTTCCTTTCAACAAAATGAACACGTCATTGTTCACGTCGTTCACCCTGTATATATAACCGCGTTTTAAGTACATCTCATGTTCAACTTCTAAGAGTAAGCTTCGAAAGAATCCTTCGTTCGGGATGGGGAATATGGTTGATTTGGTTAGGTGGATTCCGTAAATGTTATAAAGAGCTTCGACTTTGAAGGAGCGCTTAAAGAATTTAAACGATTTGTGGATGCTTTTTCCTTTGGTTCTTTTCCAGCGATACTCGAAATGATTTACTAGCTCGTTTTTGAGGTGCTTATCGATTTTTCGGTACGATAAAAATAAAGTTAGGCGCTGCATCGCTTCTTGGTACACGCTCAAATCGCGGTTTATAGCCATGCAATTCTCGATTCCTTTCGCGAGCAATAAATAAAACATAATCAACCCTAAAAATGTGCACAAAGAGATATAAATCAGCTCGTACTTTGTGCCAATTCGAACTAAATAGTGGTTACTATAGGTCATCGAGGTCGTTGTGATGTAAATCCCCCACCCGAGAACATCAGCTATTGAGGTGTTGATATTAATTTTTGATTGTAGGCTACTACCCGGGATGCAAACGATCTTTTCCAAAGTGATGCTGCAAGTTTGTTTGATGAAAATCGATGATAAAGTTGTGATTGTCACGAGGACGTAGGGTAAATATTTGTAGATCATTAATTGTTGGTGATTTACTTTGGTCTCAAAGAAATTGTTGAGCATATAGCGGAATCGGTAAACTTGTAGTAAACGGTTGTATTGGAAAAATTTGTATTCTTGAATTGAGGACCCAAATAATAATGAGATGACTTTCGCGAAGGGTAAGCTGGCCAATAAATCCAAAGCGAAAGCGTGGCTCCAATAATATTTGGCCGTTTTCATCGGGTGCATCACCTCGAGCCCTTTTTGGTTGTAATAAGAAAAATTGTGCCTCAAAATAATATCGATATAGGCGGCTAAATCGCAGACGAAGATTTTGTAGGAATACAACCGATCTTCTCGAACGTGCAAAATCGGGATCATCAAAATCGTTAAATACACGAAGACGCTCCGGACGATTTCCCAATAATACACGAAACTCCCGTTGTTTGAGAAGACGATTCTTAAGAGAAACGGCTTGAATATCCTTGTTCTTGCGGTGAATCCCTCGTGATATTTTGCGTATTTTTTGGTCCTCTTTTTCAAGAAGTATCCAAAATACCTATACTCCTTTTTAATTAATTTTTTCTTCTCGGCTATTTTATTAATTTTCGGGTAAACCTTGACAACGCTCGACCAAAATGGGTAAGAATTAATTGCAGCATCTAATTGATCATAAATAATCTTAAACTGTAATAAAGCTGCTTTTAGATTTGTAATGGAAATCGTCACTAAAGAGCATGGCGTTTCCGTGCGGATGGTTACGAGAGATTTCACATCCAAACAAGCTTCGAGTGCGTTAAAAGTTTCATTTTGCTCGATAATCTTGTAGTCGCCCCGATAATTCTCCATGCGGCAAACCCCTTGGATTAAAATGTAAATTTCCGGGACGAATTCGCCGATTTGCACGATCACCTCATTCTCTGGAACTAAGTGAACCATCGCGACGTTCGCTATTTCATAAATTACGGTATCCTCGAGGTAATAAAACAAAGGGACATTTTTTAAAATGTCCCCCAAATGAATCCCACGTGAAACTATCGCGAGCTCTTTAGGAATCTCGGCGAAAATCTCGTCTGAAATCAAAAAATAAATCCCTGTGCCTTGATATTGGAGGTCAATGTATCTCCAAACGCGTTTTTGGAGGATTGGATTTAATTTGTAACATTGCATCGTTATTTCCATGTTGTTGGTGTACTCTCTCATTCGGTGCTTATCGATGCGGTTCATCGTCACAATCGCCGCTAAGTACGCAATGAAGCAGATATTAAAACATTCAAAGATGTATTGGAACGCGATCAAAACGACTTTTGAGCCGGTTCCTTTCGCGAAAGGAAACCCGGCGACATCCAAGTCGCAATAAAACTCGATCACGCCAAACATCGACATAAAAACTTGATGCAACGTCGAGTTCCTATCAAATTTTTCCACGTAACTCATAAAATCCCCGTGATTCATCGGCGACCTCCCCAGCATAAAGCAAATCGCGGCAAAATAGTACCAAAAAATAATCAGGTAGATCGAAAATTTTATAATCGTCAACAAAACTAAAGTGCTCGTTTCAACTTTGATCGATGTAAAGAGTTGTTCGAGTTTGTACACCTTAACCAAGCGATTCGCGGAGGCTAAGAGGCTATAATTTTGGGTGAGCTTCCCCTCGATTAAATAAAAAATAACCTCCCAAGGAATCGCAGCGAAAATGTCCAACAAGTAAGTAAACGAAGAAAAATTGTGAATTAAGATATCCGAAACAGTGTTGTAATTGTAATATTTCGTCTTAATCGCGATCGATGATCGCAAGTACAAGTCGATTATCCAGCAAAAACTGATCACCCCAAAACTAATTTGGAAAAATAACCGATCCTCCACGTAATAAACCATAAACCAAGGATAAGAAATCAATAAATAAGTTAATAACGTCAAAACGATCGCGTTCCAAAGCTTCGTTAAAACCGAATTGGGTCTAAACACAAAAGGAAATTGGGTTTTTATGAAAACGGTGTCGGTTATTACATCTTCATCTTCAGCCTGGGCCAATAAATCCAAGTATTTCGTGCAAAACACATTTTCCTCCAACTTCATCAAATACCGCTTATTCAGTAAATCCCCCATTTTCCTAACATTAAACAGCAACGAGCGCAAAGTGTGTTTTAACCACTTCATCGTCAAAACGCCCACTCTTTCTTCGTACTCGACGTTGTTAAATTGGAATTCCGAGATGGTCTTAAACGAGCGGGCCGAAGTGTATCTGAGATTAATAAAGGAAATGACCCTTTTCATTTTTTCCGGGTATAACAAACATAATTGCACGAAATCCTTTTTGTGCAAAATAACCGCGTCGCACATGTCTCGGCTCATCACCGTGCTCGTTGATGGGTAACTTATTATGATGCTCGATTCCCCCAAACACGACCCACTCGATAGAGACATAATCGGGGTTTCCCCGTCCTCCTCCGATAAGATATCGACGGTCCCCGAAATGATGTAAACCATGCAAGTTTTGTATTTATCTCGTTTGTAAATAATCTCGCCAGGGCAAAAAAATCTTTGCTCGACTCGCTGCGACATCAACCTCAAAAAATAAACCTCCTCGTTCCGAAATAAATGGCTATGTTTCAAAGGTATCCAACAAGTATCCAAAAAAATCTCCTTGTACATAATCGGGGGCAAATACCTCCACAAATACAAAGAAGGGTAAGTCCCGTGGGTTCGCTCCCACAAAATCGTGGCGTAATCCTCCATCAAAGCTTCGTATTTCTTATGATATCTAGTCCATTCCTTAACATAATCTCTCTTCCAAATCGCGATCGTTCTTTTCTGCCACATACACGTATTAATGAAGCAACATTTCGCGCGAATCCTTCTTAGAATACTACAAACGAAGTACCCATTAAAAAATGAAACCATCAAAAACCCAATAAACGCCACAAAAACATTATCCAACACCCAATCTTTCGTATCACTCGTACACCCAAGGAACGTCCAAATCGCCGAAGCTACGTACAAAGACTCCGTGTAAATGTCGTAATCAGGCTCGTCGTTGCAAGATCCGGCTTCGCCACAATTATGAATATAAGCGATCGTTGTCGACAAAACGATCAATAAAACCGAAAATGCCACATACAAAAATAAGTGTAAAAGGTACGAATTCCTCCCAACATAATCTTTAGCTTCAATAAAAAACGAATGCAACCGGACCAATCTTAAAGCGTATCGTAACCGTAAAACGGACGTAATTTTCATAGTCGGCATCACCATCGCGCTATAAAACGGCCCCAACGGGATCAAACTAATCATTTCGACGGCTAACACGAAATTTGACCGGGATTTATAACGATACCTAATTTCTTTCCACTTGACCCGCTTAAAAATCAACATGCTCAAGCAGTCCAAGGCGTAAATCACATCGCCCGTATAAAGTATGCTGTTCATCGCGTCTCTTCCGGGTGTCGATTCGACGTAAATCGTTTTGTTCGAGCCGAAGGCAAACGCCAATTCGACCATTGTGTAAATGTACGTTACGTAGATGCTGAATAAGATCGCCGCTTTCATTTGGATTTGAAATTGCATCAGTAAAATTGATTGCCATCCCGCTAACGCGTTGAATTTTGTGAAATAATCTTCGTCTTCTTGGACCGATTCGAAGGCGATGCTGTAGTCGCTTGATTCGACATCGTGAGAGTCAATACGTTGTAATTCTTCGTTGGCTAAATTTACTTGTTTTACCATGACTTATTTAAAAAAAATTAATGTTGTGTTTTGACAATTTTGTTTTGATAAATTTGAAATGACATCTGAGTTTCTAGTCATCATAGTCTTTATTTGTTTTAGATTATTGTATGCTTATATTAAACTAAAACTAGAACTAACACTAAACTAGAAAGTTTCGGTTTAGCCGTGCGTCTTTAGACGATCAAAGCTTGTAATAATGCATACGGCAAAAAAAAGACCAAGGAAATATAAAAAGAAAGCTTTATATTGGAAACACGAAAGAAGCGAGAGAGAAGGTTAATAGATGCCGTAGAAATTTGATAAGGATAAATGCGAGAAGGAGGGAAGAAATGAGGTGAAGAGGAAGTATATGGAAGTGAAAAGGGAAATGAGGTGAGAGATAAATAGAGCCAAAAGAGACGCATGGCGATGTTTGTGTAACGAACTGGAGGACAATGAAGAAGACTCGAAATATAAATCAGATAGAGATACCACCAGAAGAAATTGTATCATTGCTTGAGGAGTTATTCCCAAAAGGTATACAACAAAGGCAGGACAGAACAACTACAGCGGAGGAAAAAGGAAGCATAACACGGGTAAACAACGAGGAACTACTTGCGATAGTGGAACAACTTAAGAATGGGAAAGCGCCAGGTCCGGATTATATAGGACAGGCTCCAGTAGCCTGAGAGGAAAAGTTTCCTGAGAAATGGAAGGGAGGGAGATTGTTACTCATCGAGAAGCTATGCAGAGGAAAAAGACTCTGTGCCTACTTAACACATATGGAAAGATCTACGAGACGGTGATCAAAAATAGAATAAGCTTGGAACTTAAAGAGATAGGAGAAGTGTCCAAAGACTAATTTGGATCCACAAATTGCAAATCTTCTGTGCACGCGATAGAGGAAGTATTGAAAGAGGCAAAATGTATGATAAGTTTAGAAGAGGCAAAAAGAAGAAATACCTAATGATTGCTATAGATATGAAAAACGCATTCAGAACTGCCCCATGGGGAAAAATCATAAGTGTCTTCGTACTTGGTGAGGGTAATCAATGACTATCTTAACGAAAGGTACTTCGATTTTCAAGGTCATAGGTATGAAAGTACGAGGGGGCGACGGAAATAAATGTGCGCTTGATAGTTTATGCGGATAATTTGGCCATAGTGGTCTCAGGGTGGAGCATGAAGGAGATGGAAGAGAGAGCGGAAAGGGTAGTCAACATGTAGTGCTCACCGGACTTGCTCGACGGAAGCACTCCAAGTCATAGCAATTCCATGCTCATGGATTTGAGAATTATGGAAACTGCAGAAAAGTGGGAAGGAGTTGGCGTAGATCCACGGGAAAGACAGAGTGGAGTTAGGTTGGGCGGTGGTTCAGCGGTTAAACTCTCGGGTTTAACACGGAGACGTTCCGGGTTCGAATCTCGGTGTAAACATTTAAACCAAACCGCCCACCCATCCTTCGGAGTGGACGTTAAGCCGTCGGTCCCTGCAAGAGTCGTTCATCTCTGGTTGTCGTTATCACTCATGTGTGTAAGGGGTTTAAACCAAAATGGCTGAATGCGCGTTAGCGCCCTGGAGGTCTGCACTGCTCCAAGATACTACCACACCTGCAGGATGTGGTAGTATCTCGAGCAGCACCTGACAGGGGCGAACCCACACTGGGCCTATGCCATAGCACGCTCGGTTTGGTGGGGGTTGGTGAGGAAGTGGAATCAGTCAAAAATCGAGTTTATAACTCGCATTTAACATCTCAAACCTCTTAGAGGGAGCCAGATGTACAAAGGGTCCATTGTGGCCTAGGTGTTTGCATTCCATACATACATACAAGGCAGAGTGGACCAAGAGGTTGATAATGGACTTGAAGTGTTGGGTGGAGAGGAAGTGGGATGAGGTGGATTATCATCTGTGTCAGTTTTTCTCTAGCCATGGATGTTTTAAAACTTACCTCTATAAGTATAAGGAAAGTTCAACTGAGACATATGCATACTGTGAGGAAACAGATGAGGTAATGGACACCATCTAGAACTTTATAATATAGCAGAAAAAAGGCGCAAAATACTGACACAAATAGGAGATATTACACCAGAAAATACAGTTAACCACATGGCTCCATCATTCGCTGGAGCGAATATAAAAATGTGGGTATATCAGAGCCATATTGGCAGAGAAAGAGATGGAAGAGAGGCAGGCACTGAAGGTAGCTCACCAGGATGGGGTATACGAGGCGCGGGGAGAGTGAACATTTAAGAGGG
Source organism: Onthophagus sagittarius (assembly GCA_036711965.1). Lineage (NCBI taxonomy): Eukaryota > Metazoa > Arthropoda > Insecta > Coleoptera > Scarabaeidae > Onthophagus > Onthophagus sagittarius. The sequence continues at coordinate 12,911,903 of JASERS010000010.1, read as the reverse complement.
AGCTTTTGAACCCCCCTTTCCCGGTTCGTATTATTAAGATTGCAAAAAAGCTTGTCGTGTGTTTCTTTGTTTAGCACCCGCGGGGGAAGAACCAAAGCAGATACTCAAGGAGGCGAAAGGATGGAGATGAGCGACTGACCGAGGGGTTAGACTAGTCCCATCTTCCCGGTATGAATCGAGTTTATAACTCGCATTTAACATCTCAAACCTCTTAGAGGGAGCCAGATGTACAAAGGGTCCATTGTGGCCTAGGTGTTTGCATTCCATACATACATACAAGGCAGAGTGGACCAAGAGGTTGATAATGGACTTGAAGTGTTGGGTGGAGAGGAAGTGGGATGAGGTGGATTATCATCTATGTCAGTTTTTCTCTAGCCATGGATGTTTTAAAACTTACCTCTATAAGTATAAGGAAAGTTCAACTGAGACATATGCATACTGTGACGAAACAGATGATGTAATGGACACCATCTACAACTTTATAATATAGCAGAAAAAAGGCGCCAAATAGTGAAACAAATAAGAGATATTACACCAGAAAATACAGTTAACCACATGGCTCCATCACTCGCTGGAGCGAGAAGAAAAGTGGGTATATCAAAGCCATATTGGCAGAGAAGGAGAAGGAAGAGAGGCAGACACTGAAGGTAGCTCACCAGGATGAGGTATACGAGGCACAGGGAGAGTGAACATTTAAGAGGGGGCTTTTGAACCCCCCTTTCCCGGTTCGTATTATTAAGATTGCAAAAAAGCTTGTCGTGTGTTTCTTTGTTTAGCACCCGCGGGGGAAGAACCAAAGCAGATACTCAAGGAGGCGAAAGGATGGAGATGAGCGACTGACCGAGGGGTTAGACTAGCCCCATCTTCCCGGTATGAATCCTTGCTAGTTATTCCAGTCGATTAGTGTAGACTGGAACAGAGAAACAGGCCTCAACAACGCAGAGGGCTGATGGGTAAAACGCGACAGCCCATCTTCCGAGAAGAATGTTTTGAGGAAAGGGTCTTTTTAGATTAATACCAACCCGTCAATATGAGACCGCTCAAGAACTCAGGCCTGGTGTCTGGTAGCAGATTTTTCCCCAACCTCCCGAAAAAAAGATTCAGTTTTAAGAGACCTACTTAAGAAACGTTGTGTTAGTTCCAATTTTGGTATTAGTTCTACTTCTCGTTGTTATTCAGCCTTTGATTGTTATACAGGGAGAGTCAATGGTGCGGGCACGGAAGATTGTAGCTTTACCGGTGAAAATAAAAGAAATGTTTTTATTTCATCATGCATTACTGTCAAAGCTGCATCGATTGAAATTATTTTCAGCTATTTAGGGTGTTTCAGTATTCCAGGCATTTCTTTCCTGTATATCTTGTCACGTAAGCTATATGCCTATATTTTTTCAATGCCTCAAACATTTATTAAGTTAACCGATTCTGACAACCACCTATATATTATCCTATAGTATTATTGGGGTTTGAAAGACCAAAGCTTTATTTATCGATATACCAAATTGCAATAATTAATAATAAAGGTGATAACGAATTTTAAGTCACCACATGATTTTTCAAAAGTTTTCACAAAACGATTATTAACTTGGCAACCTTGCATTCAAAATTTGAAATCAACATATATAAAAAGATGCATAGGGTTCCATTTAAAAAATTGATGTTGAGTTGGGTCTTAGAATAGCTTTGATTGTAATATATGAGACATAAAAACATTTATTTATTTTCACAATCTTCCGTTCTTGCATTATTGACTCACCCTATATACTTGTATCAAACAAAACTATTATACAAAAACTAGTTATAGGTCTAGTGTTAATTCTAGTTTTAATTTTTGTTTAACTCTAAACTGTTTTAAATTCTTCACTGGTCTATCCCAACGTTAAAAGAGTTGTAGGCCAACATCTTAATCGAAATTTCTGGCGTATTAAATAAATAGTAAGGAATAATCTGCGAAATTGAAGCAGCAGTTCGAGGGATGCCCACACTGAAAGCCGAAGAGATCCGACAAGAAGTTGTCAGGGTATTGAAATCAGCAAAACCACCAAAATCCAACTTGACAGTTAGTGAGAAGAAGGCACTCGGATCTATTAAAGAAAAGTCAGAAATCGTCGTATTACCAGCAGACACGGAAGAATATGACGCCAAAATGATAGACCTACTGGACCCGGCCACTTACAGGAAGATCAAGAAGGACCCTACAGACAAGATCGTAAGAAATATGAAGAGCCTTGTAAAATCCACAGCTATTCCACCAGAACATCAGAAAGGTTTGTTTGTGCAGGCTCCGGTACCACCAAGAATTTATGGACTACCGAAGATCCATAAGTGCCATCAATTCCCCAACGTACCTACTAGCCAAACATCTCGCTAAAATTCTCTCTCCTTTTATAGGCAACACGGAATCATATGTTAGGGACTCGACACATTTCGTGGAATCAGTGAAAAATGTAAAGTTAGATGCTGAGGATATTTTGGTTAGTTTCGATGTAGAATCTCTTTTTAGTAGGGTACCAATTAAGGATGCGGTAGAGGGTCTTCGCCAAAAACTCATTCCGGAGGGTTTGCCAGAGTACGTGCCAGATTTAGTGGAATTTTGTTTATCGTCGACGTATTTCAGTTGGAAAGGAGAGTTTTACAAACAGTTTGAGGGGGCAGCCATGGGATCGCCTTTGTCGCCGGTGATAGCTAACTTTTACATGGAATTGTTCGAAGAAAATGCTCTGAAGAAGAGCCAATGGAAACCAAAGCTATAGCTCCGATATGTGGACGACACGTTTGTTGTATGGCAACATGGTAAAGAATTTCTAGGTCATCTAAACGCTCAACATCCCATGATCAAATTTACCATGGAAACAGAATCCGCCAAGCAGTTGCCCTTCTTAGATGTATTGGTCACTAGAACGACAAATCGTGATATGGAACTGGGGGTGTATCGAAAGAAAACCCACACCAATAGGTACTTAGAGGCAACATCGCACCATCATCCCCAACAGAAGAGGTCCGTAATTCGCACTTTGTTTCAGAGAGCAGCAAGAATATGTAAAGGAGATAACCTAAAGAAGGAAGAACGGAACGTACTACAGAAAAATGGATATAGTTTAAAGGACATCAACCGAGCCACCAAGCAGCGGAAGCAGGGAGAAGAAGCTGGTTTCATCTGTCTTCCTTACGTTTCCGGTGTAACGGAACGAATTGCAAGACACCTCAAGAAAAACGACATGAAACGGTCACCAAAATTCGGAATACACTCCCGGTAGCCAAGGACAAGCTACCTCTATTAAAAGGAGCGGGTGTCCATCGGCTGTCATGCAGTTGTGGGAAGTTTTACGTTGGCCAAACCGGACGAAACATCGAATGCCGTATCAAGGAACACGAGAGGGATGTGAGGCTGAGGAAGATTCAACATTGCGGAACATTGCCATTCGGAGGGACACCGAATAAACTTCGACAAAACAAAGGTTCTGGCTAGGAATAATAAATATCATCAACGACTGACAAGAAAAGCCATAGAAATTCACCGACATAAAAACAACGTCAACAGAGAAGATGGCTGGGAACTCAGCAGAACATGGAAGATGGTGGTGAAGACGAACACGACTCCCAAACCGGACGCGACGCAGTAATTAGTTAGTAATTAGCTTGTAATTAATATAAATTAATTATTAATTAGTTTTTCGACCTATATATTGTTTTACGATCCCCGATTTTGTAAGTTAGAACCAGTTTCTGAAGAAGGTTGCAACATGGCATCCGAAACGTCAAACATTTTTTCAAAAAACGCAGTGTTAGTCCTAGTGATAGTTCTAGTGATAGTTCTAGTATTAGTGCTAGTGTTAGTTCTAATTTTAGTTCAAATAGTAAAGATATTGTGTTTTCCGTGTTCATCATGTTGTAATAAATAATAAGGTTAAGTTGCTCTTTGTCTCAACCATTTTGCTTTTAACGTGTCTCGTTTTTCTCTTTTAATCTTTAACATCGCCCGTTAGAATCGTGTTAATACAATTTATAATTAGTTCTCATCGTTGTCGTAATCTTTAATTTGAAACATTTTTGTAAATCCAAGATTTTCACACATTTGTATATTTGCTATTTCGCTTCGTTGAATGGAACTCCTTTTTCTTTTTGTTCTTGAGTTGACGTTGTGCCTGATGACGAGTGTGTTGGCGCTCGAAACGTATATGTAGCACAGATCTCAAATAAAAACCTTAATTCATCATCACCTCGGTTTCTAATTTATTATTTATCACTAAATAGTGTTCAAGTAAAAAATCTTTACCATAACTAATTAGTTTCAAAGTTTTTAATTAAAAAAATGAAATACGTGGTGCATTCTTACCCATTCATGTTAAGGAAAAACCTATTTTTTGATTATTTTAATTAATAAATTTATGGTGGATGCGCCAGAAATCTGTTGGATAATATTGAGGGCGAAGTAGTTCTAAATGGCGGTGGGTTAGGGGCTATAGGGGGGACGTTAACGGGGACCGCATGCGGTTAACACCGGCAGCCGCAAACGCGTACGGGTCATTACCTCCATACTAGACGGTACATTGCATGCTATGAACGGGTAAATTAACCGTGTCCTGTTCCTCATTATCCTCCGGACCTCGAAATTACGAAACCAGTCCCGATTATAATTGACATTCACGTCTTTAATTAAGCCATTACTCACTAAACATCAAATCTAAAAAAAAAATTGTAACATTTCATTTGGGATAAATTAGGAGAGTTGATTATTTGAGGAGTCTCAAACTATATCATCCCATCAAAAATATTTTTAAAATTTTATTATAATTAAGTTAATGGTTAAAAAAAATTTGTCCGACTAGATTTGTTACGGTTTAAGTACAATTTATAATTAATTAAGTCACCTTATCTATTTATTCGGGAATTACCGCGCTGGAATTAGAACTTTGAGGAATGGGATTGGTTGGGGCTGCTCTTGGTACTCGAATATGGACAACCCTTCGCGCGACGGAAGGATGAATCAAATCAGCTTTACTCCTCCATTCTCGTCTTTTTATTTCTTCCCTACGTCGTTTCCGATCGATGAAACTAATAACGCAACTAGTTGGTATCCATAAAAGAGCTGTAACAAGCACAACTGTTCCTACGATGTTATCTCTTAAAAATAATAAGACTTTATTGATGTTTATATCCTCGATTATGTCCCAGAAACGCTCGACTACATCCTGGACGGTTTTTTCGCAATTTCCCTAATAATTAATTGTGGTATTAATAAGAATTAATTAGGTTAATTAATTATACTTTATTGCAAAATCCTTGAATACAAGGAGTCCCATCTGGGAGGACGTCCAAGGGCTCAACAGGAAAACATGTTTCGTTCATATTCGTCCTGCAACATCTCCTACATGCATTTTCAACTATAAAAAAAATAAATGTATTAATAAATCAATTAATTCATTAATATTTAACTTACTTATATCGCACATACAACTTTGTAGACCTTGAGTTTCACAATACGGCGTACATTTTCCGTTCCTACATTTCCCTTTTTCTTGGCAATCAGTTCCGTTGGGCATTGGAGGGCTTTTGGGGCACTCCGCCTGTTTTCCGGTACACCTAGATTCTTGTTCGCAAGTTTGATATTGCGCATCCCTACACTTAATCCCCGCTTGCATGTATTGGCAGTTTTGGCAACACGGCGAGTTCTTATCGCTGCAAACGGCGCCTTGATTCCTCCTCAATTTGCAATCTTTGTCGCAACAAGCGTCGTTATCCTCCGTTCCTAATAATCCTGCATCGCACTCTTCGTCACCTTCAACGCGCAAATTCCCGCAAAAGCTCTCCTCCGGCTCGGAGAAGCACCGCCCCGATTTGGCTTGCAAAACTTTTCGAATCGAACGCAAACTGCAGGGGGAAAATCGTTTGTTGTTGACGTCGTATCCGCTTACGCTGTAGGTGTACATTAAGTAAGATCCGCCTTGTGAGGCGCTTGGGGAGCATTCGGGGATGTCCGGGTCGTGTTCTGAGCCCCAATTGTGCCCGAATTCATGGGCCGTTACTAAGTCGGCTTCGCGGGTTATGACTCGTTGACCGTAATGATTCCGACTTGAGCTTAAACCGGAATTTAAATAAAGGGTGTATCCGTTTTTGAAGTATTCTAGAAAAAGTTTCAAAATGAATTTGACTCGTCGTGGACTCATCAAATGCAATCACAGATCAAGTAATGGCACAACTTTTTTGAGATTGTATTTGATGAGTACACGAAGAGTACAAAGTTTTTTTAGGTAGGAAACCCTTTTAATGCCCAACACTTTTTAGATATGTACAGGGTGGACAATTTGATGATCACATCAAAATTAGCCCACCCTCTACATTAAACAGTTAATTAGTACCTGGGGTACAAATACCACCGACGGAGTTCCGTCGAGGTGAGCCAACATAAGCAAGCCCCAAAATGCCACCTTCGAATTTTAAATCGGTGAATAAATGAGCCAAGCAGAAGTCTTTATGAGTATACTCCCTGCTAAAAACCTGTGAGTGCAAAAAATACCCTTGTTAATACACCGCCACCAAAGAAAAAAGAAATAACAAACAAGTTAAGACAACGATACATAAGAAAAAGCATAAAAAAGTTAAGTATAAAAACAAAAATCTAATAATAACCGGGGGTGCAAATTCCTCCATGCGAATACAGTCTCGGTGAAGCGATATAGGCCAATCCAAGCACAGATTGGGTTTTAAACGTTTGGTACGTAAATAGGTGCGCTAAACAAAACCGTTTGATGTCAGGTTGTCTTGAAAATACCTTTAAAGAGATATTTATTTATCAATACTTAAAAGAATCAAACTAACCTAAGACTGGTAACTATCATAGTTTCATAATCGATCTATTATAATACATTTTTGATGAAAAATATTATACTATCTTTCAGAATACTTGATACTGCTTCTAGATAATTTGATACAGATTTTAAAAAATTTGCAAAACTTTCAGATGATTTAATACTGCGTATAGAAGACATTACTGCTTCTAAAAAACTTAAAATACTTCCAGAAGTCTTGATACTGCTTCTAAAAGACTTGATATTGCTGCCAAAAGATTTGAAATGCTTCCAGAACAATCGAAATCCAAAAGAATTAAAATGCTTCCAGAAGACTTAATACTGCGTCTAGAAGACATAAAGACGCTGCTTCTAAAAGATTTGAAATGCATGTAAAAAAATTGATACTGCTTCCAGGAGATTTGATGTTGCTTCCAAAAGACTCAATATTCCTTCTAACAGATTTGAAATTCTTCCAAACGAATTGACTCTACTTCTGAAAGACTTACAATGATTCTAGAAGACTTGATACTGCTTCTGGAAGACTTGGTATTGTTGCCAGAAAACTTGACACAGCTTCTAAAAGATTTGATTTGTTCCAGAATATTTAATAATGCTTCTAGATATCTTAAAATACTTCCAGAAGTCTTGATACTGCTTCTAAAAGATTTGATATTGCTGCCAAAAGATTTGAAATGCTTCCAGAACAATCGAAATCCAAAAGAATTAAAATGCTTCCAGAAGTCTTAATACTGCGTCTAGAAGACATAAAGACGCTGCTTCTAAAAGATTTGAAATGCATGTAAAAAAATTGATACTGCTTCCAGGAGATTTTATGTTGCTTCCAGAAGACTCGATATTCCTTCTAACAGATTTGAAATTCTTCCAAACGAATTGACTCTACTTCTGAAAGACTTACAATGATTCTAGAAGACTTGATACTGCTTCTGGGAGACTTGGTATTGTTGCCAGAAAACTTGACACAGCTTCTAAAAGATTTGATTTGTTCCAGAATATTTAATAATGCTTCTAGATATCTTAAAATACTTCCAGAAGTCTTGATACTGCTTCTAAAAGATTTGATATTGCTGCCAAAAGACTTGAAATGCTTCCAGAACAATCGAAATCCAAAAGAATTAAAATGCTTCCAGAAGACTTAATACTGCGTCTAGAAGACATGAAGACGCTGCCTCTAAAAGATTTGAAATGCATGTAAAAAAAAATTGATACTGCTTCCAGGAGATTTGATGTTGCTTCCAGAAGACTCGACATTCTTTCTAACAGATTAGAAATTCTTCCAAACGAATTGACTCTGCTTCTGAAAGACTTTTAATGATTATAGAAGACTTGATACTGCTTCTAGAAGACTTGGTATTGTTGCCAGAAAACTTACACTGCTTCTAAAAGATTTTATCTGTTCCAGAATATTTAATAATGCTTCTAGATAACTTGAAATGTTTCCAGAAGATTTAGAATGCTTCCACAAGACTTGAAATGCTTTTAGGAAACTTGACATTGCTTCCAAAAGATTTGAAATGCTTTCAGAAGACTTAATATTGCCTGTGAAAGACTTGAAATGCTCCCAGAATGTATGATACTGCTTCCGAAAGACTTTATATTACTTCCAAAAGGTTTGAAACTATTTCTGGCAAACTTGATATTGTTGCCAGAAAACTTGATACTGCTTCTAAAAGATTTGATTTGTCCCAGAATATTTAATAATGCTGTTAGATAACTTAAAATAATTCCAGAAGTCTTGATACTGCTTCTAAAAGACTTGATATTGCTGCCAAAAGATTTGAAATGCTTCCAGAATAATCGAAATCCAAAAGAATTAAAATGCTTCCAGAAGTCTTAATACTGCGTCTAGAAGACATAAAGACGCTGCTTCTAAAAGATTTGAAATGCATGAAAAAAAATTGATACTGCTTCCGGGAGATTTGATGTTGCTTCCAGAAGACTCGATATTCCTTCTAACAGATTTGAAATTCTTCCAAACGAATTGACTCTACTTCTGAAAGACTTACAATGATTCTAGAAGACTTGATACTGCTTCTGGAAGACTTGGTATTGTTGCCAGAAAACTTAACACTACTTCTAAAAGATTTGAACTGTTCCAGAATATTTAATAATGCTTCTAGATAACTTGAAATGTTTCCAGAAGATTTAAAATGCTTCCACAAGACTTGAAATGCTTTTAGGAAACTTGACATTGCTTCCAAAAGATTTGAAATGCTTTCAGAAGACTTAATATTGCCTGTGAAAGACTTGAAATGCTCCCAGAATGTATGATACTGCTTCTGAAAGACTTTATATTACTTTCAAAATGCTTGAAACTGCTTCTGGAAAACTTGATATTGTTGCCAGAAAACTTGATACTGCTTCTAAAAGATTTGATTAGTTCCAGAATATTTAATAATGCTTCTAGATAACTTAAAATACTTCCAGAAGTCTTGATACTGCTTCTAAGACTTGATATTGCTGCCAAAAGATTTGAATTGCTTCCAGAGCAATCGAAATCCAAAAGAATTAAAATGCTTCTAGAAGATTTAATACTGCGTCTAGAAGACATGAAGACGCTGCTTTTAAAAGATTTGAAATGCATGTAAAAAAAATTGATACAGCTTGCAGAAGACTCGATATTCTTTCTAACAGATTTGAAATTCTTCCAAACGAATTGACTCTGCTTCTGAAAGACTTACAATGATTCTAGAAGACTTAATACTGTTTCTGGAAGACTTGGTATTGTTGCCAGAAAACTTGACACTGCTTTTAAAAGATTTGATCTGTTCCAGAATATTTAATAACGCTTCTAGATAACTTGAAATGTTTCCAGAAGATTTAAAATGCTTCCACAAGACTTGAAATGCTTTTAGGAAACTTGACATTGCTTCCAAAAGATTTGAAATGCTTTCAGAAGACTTAATATTGCCTGTGAAAGACTTGAAATGCTCCCAGAATGTATGATACTGCTTCTGAAAGACTTTATATTACTTTCAAAATGCTTGAAACTGCTTCTGGAAAACTTGATATTGTTGCCAGAAAACTTGATACTGCTTCTAAAAGAATTGATTAGTTCCAGAATATTTAATAATGCTTCTAGATAACTTAAAATACTTCCAGAAGTCTTGATACTGCTTCTAAGACTTGATATTGCTGCCAAAAGATTTGAATTGCTTCCAGAGCAATCGAAATCCAAAAGAATTAAAATGCTTCTAGAAGATTTAATACTGCGTCTAGAAGACATGAAGACGCTGCTTTTAAAAGATTTGAAATGCATGTAAAAAAAATTGATACAGCTTGCAGAAGACTCGATATTCTTTCTAACAGATTTGAAATTCTTCCAAACGAATTGACTCTGCTTCTGAAAGACTTACAATGATTCTAGAAGACTTAATACTGTTTCTGGAAGACTTGGTATTGTTGCCAGAAAACTTGACACTGCTTTTAAAAGATTTGATCTGTTCCAGAATATTTAATAACGCTTCTAGATAACTTGAAATGTTTCCAGAAGATTTAGAATGCTTCCACAAGACTTGAAATGCTTTTAGGAAACTTGACATTGCTTCCAAAAGATTTGAAATGCTTTCAGAAGACTTAATATTGACTGTGAAAGACTTGAAATGCTCCCAGAATGTATGATACTGCTTCTGAAAGACTTTATATTACTTTCAAAAGGCTTGAAACTGCTTCTGGAAAACTTAATATTGTTGCCAGAAAACTTGATACTGCTTCTAAAAGATTTGATTTGTTCCAGAATATTTAATAATGCTTCTAGATAACTTAAAATACTTCCAGTAGTCTTGATACTGCTTCTAAGACTTGATATTGCTGCCAAAAAATTTGAAATGCTTCCAGAACAATCGAAATCCAAAAGAATTAAAATTCTTCTAGAAGACTTAATACTGCGTCTAGAAGACATGAAGATGCTGCTTTTAAAAGATTTGAAATGCATGTAAAAAAAATTGATACAGCTTGCAGAAGACTCGATATTCTTTCTAACAGATTTGAAATTCTTCCAAACGAATTGACTCTGCTTCTGAAAGACTTACAATGATTCTAGAAGACTTAATACTGTTTCTGGAAGACTTGGTATTGTTGCCAGAAAACTTGACACTGCTTTTAAAAGATTTGATCTGTTCCAGAATATTTAATAACGCTTCTAGATAACTTGAAATGTTTCCAGAAGATTTAAAATGCTTCCACAAGACTTGAAATGCTTTTAGGAAACTTGACATTGCTTCCAAAAGATTTGAAATGCTTTCAGAAGACTTAATATTGCCTGTGAAAGACTTGAAATGCTCCCAGAATGTATGATACTGCTTCTGAAAGACTTTATATTACTTTCAAAATGCTTGAAACTGCTTCTGGAAAACTTGATATTGTTGCCAGAAAACTTGATACTGCTTCTAAAAGATTTGATTAGTTCCAGAATATTTAATAATGCTTCTAGATAACTTAAAATACTTCCAGAAGTCTTGATACTGCTTCTAAGACTTGATATTGCTGCCAAAAGATTTGAATTGCTTCCAGAGCAATCGAAATCCAAAAGAATTAAAATGCTTCTAGAAGATTTAATACTGCGTCTAGAAGACATGAAGACGCTGCTTTTAAAAGATTTGAAATGCATGTAAAAAAAATTGATACAGCTTGCAGAAGACTCGATATTCTTTCTAACAGATTTGAAATTCTTCCAAACGAATTGACTCTGCTTCTGAAAGACTTACAATGATTCTAGAAGACTTAATACTGTTTCTGGAAGACTTGGTATTGTTGCCAGAAAACTTGACACTGCTTTTAAAAGATTTGATCTGTTCCAGAATATTTAATAACGCTTCTAGATAACTTGAAATGTTTCCAGAAGATTTAAAATGCTTCCACAAGACTTGAAATGCTTTTAGGAAACTTGACATTGCTTCCAAAAGATTTGAAATGCTTTCAGAAGACTTAATATTGCCTGTGAAAGACTTGAAATGCTCCCAGAATGTATGATACTGCTTCTGAAAGACTTTATATTACTTTCAAAATGCTTGAAACTGCTTCTGGAAAACTTGATATTGTTGCCAGAAAACTTGATACTGCTTCTAAAAGATTTGATTAGTTCCAGAATATTTAATAATGCTTCTAGATAACTTAAAATACTTCCAGTAGTCTTGATACTGCTTCTAAGACTTGATATTGCTGCCAAAAAATTTGAAATGCTTCCAGAACAATCGAAATCCAAAAGAATTAAAATTCTTCTAGAAGACTTAATACTGCGTCTAGAAGACATGAAGATGCTGCTTTTAAAAGATTTGAAATGCATGTAAAAAAAATTGATACAGCTTGCAGAAGACTCGATATTCTTTCTAACAGATTTGAAATTCTTCCAAACGAATTGACTCTGCTTCTGAAAGACTTACAATGATTCTAGAAGACTTAATACTGTTTCTGGAAGACTTGGTATTGTTGCCAGAAAACTTGACACTGCTTTTAAAAGATTTGATCTGTTCCAGAATATTTAATAACGCTTCTAGATAACTTGAAATGTTTCCAGAAGATTTAAAATGCTTCCACAAGACTTGAAATGCTTTTAGGAAACTTGACATTGCTTCCAAAAGATTTGAAATGCTTTCAGAAGACTTAATATTGCCTGTGAATGTATGATACTGCTTCTGAAAGACTTGAAAGGCTTGAAAGTGCTTCTGGAAAACTTGATATTGTTGCCAGAAAACTTGATACTGCTTCTAGGAGATTTGATGTTGTTTCCAGAAGACTCGATATTCCTTCTAACAGATTTGAAATTCTTCCAAACGAATTGACTCTGCTTCTGAAAGACTTGCAATAATTCTAGAAGACTTGATACTGCTTCTGGAAGACTTGGTATTGTTGCCAGAAAACTTGACACTGCTTTTAAAAGATTTGATCTGTTCCAGAATATTTAATAATGCTTCTAGATAACTTGAAATGCTTTCAGAAGATTTAAAATGCTTCACAAGTCTTGAAATTCTTTTAGGAATCTTGACATTGCTTCCAAAAGATTTAAAATGCTTTCAGAAGACTTAATATTACCTGTGAAAGACTTGAAATGCTCCCAGAATGTATGATAATGTTTCTGAAAGACTTTATATCACTTCCAAAAGGCTTGAAACTGCTTCTAATAGACTTGATATAGCCTATGAAATACTTCCATAACACTTGATACTGCTTCGAAAGCCTTGAAATGTTTTCAAAAGAGCTGCCATATAAAATTGTTAATTAATTCCTTTCGTTAGAGTTAGTTTTATTCAAAATGAGTAAGGGGTATCTCACTCATTTTGTTAATATGATTAAACATATTACATAATGTAAATTAACTTAATATTTCTCCATTTGGTTGTTCCATTTGGAACGTCTTGCTACATGGTTGAAACATTCTTGTTTTAATTGTTATTCTTATTTTTTAATCATTGTATTCTGGAATCTTTTTATTAACTGGAGGCCCATAACCTTTTATTTCAGGCACAAATTACAAAGATGACTTTTTAATTATATAACAGCTTCTATTTTTTGTTTAAAAATTCGTCATTCATTTTACTTTTACACTCCAATATATAATTTATTTAATATTAATGCCATTTATGAATTAAAATGTATTTTACATTTGTCATTAAATAATCATTATAACATTTAATATTGAAATGCTTTCAGAAGACTTAATATTGATTGTGAAAGACTTGAAATGCTTTTACAGGATATGATATTGTTTCTGGAAGACTTTATATTACTTCCAAAAGACCTAATACTGCTTCTAGAAGGCTTAATCTGTTCCAGAAAACTTGATATTCTTTCTAGATGATTTGATACTATTTCCAAAAGACTTGAAATGCTTCTAATAGACTTGATATAGCCCATGAAATACTTCCATAACACTTGATATTGCTTCGAAAAGCCTTGAAATGCTTTCAAAAGAGCTGCCATATAAAATTGTTAATTAATTCCTTTCGTTAGAGTTAGTTTCATTCAAAATGAGTAAGGGGTATCTCACTCATTTTGTTAATATGATTAAACATATTACATAATGTAAATTAACTAAATATTTCTCCATTTGGTTGTTCCATTTGGAACGTCTTGCTACATGGTTGAAACATTCTTGTTTTAATTGTTATTCTTATTTTTTAATCATTGTATTCTGGAATCTTTTTATTAACTGGAGGCCCATAACCTTTTATTTCAGGCACAAATTACAAAGATGACTTTTTAATTATATAACAGCTTCTATTTTTTGTTTAAAAATTCGTCATTCATTTTACTTTTACACTCCAATATATAATTTATTTAATATTAATGCCATTTATGAATTAAAATATGTTTTACGTTTGTCATTAAATAATCATTATAACACTTAATATTGAAATGCTTTCAAAAGACTTAATATTGATTGTGAAAGACTTGAAATGCTTTTACAGGATATGATATTGCTTCTGGAAGACTTTATATTACTTCCAAAAGATCTAATACTGCTTCTAGAAGGCTTAATCTGTTCCAGAAAACTTGATATTCTTTCTAGATGATTTGAAACTATTTCCAAAAGACTTGAAATGCTTCTAATAGACTTGATATAGCCTATGAAATACTTCCATAATACTTGATACTGCTTCGAAAAGCCTTAAAATGCTTTTAAAAGAGGTGCCATATAAAATTGTTAATTAATTCCTTTCGTTAGAGTTAGTTTCATTCAAAATGAATAAGGGGTATCTCACTCATTTTGTGTAATATGATTAAACATATTACATAATGTAAATTAACATAACATTTTTTCATCAAACTTGTTATAAAACTTATATTACATATATTTGATTATAGATCAAAGACATAAAACTATGATAGTGTATATCAGCCTAAAAAAATCAATCATGCTTAAAAATGCAACAAAAAATTAATTCAAATTAAATGTTAATTCAAAACCAAATTAATAACCATAAATAAATACCTCCAATAAATTTCTAACATCCCATTTATCTCTGTTCATATTATAATGTGCATCACCATTACGAATGTGAGTTGGTTCATTATGAACGACAATTTTCTTAATAACAAATCCCATCCCTTTAAATCCATCAATTTCGTGTCGATCTTGCCATATTGTGTCGTTATATATCTTATGAACTCTATCTATTAAACTAATCAAATAATTAATAGTCGTTTTTGTGTTACTCCCCCCCATTTCTTGATAAAACCGATAATCAGCAACCAACAACAAAGGGCACCTAGTTTTCGTTGGAGTGTATTCATATTGATCAATTTGTCTTTTTTCCCGATGCACCTTAGATAACCAAGGGCTCTCTTTTTCTTCATCATCATCACTTTCTAATTCTAAGCCTTCTTTAACATATCCGCAAGTTTTTGGGGCAAAATCGTTCAAATTATCTAAATCCCAACTTAATTTAATATCAGATTGTTTATAAGCAATCATAGTTCGATTATCGTTAACTGGTAAATGCCTCCAAGATGGTTCAATATGATAAGTTTCCTCCGGTAAATGAATAGATCCCGTCATAACACCATCTTCATCCATGTGTAAGCTTACATGGGAGGTGGTTTCCCCAAAAACTCGCCCATCATAAAACGAATTATGGTCAATATGGATGGAGGATTCTTTCCCGTCGCCATCAACTGAATATGCCTTAAATTTCGAGTGTAACACATCTTTTTTTGGGGTTAAAATCAACCGAAATTCTTTCCCCAAAGCTTGAAAATTGATTTCTTTGATTTTATTGAATTTATGGGTCGATTCTTTTAAACCTCTCTTCACTATTTTATGGTTTAGGTCATCTGCGTGGATTGTTTCGAAGTATTTCAAGTTTTTATAAATAGAAGCTAAAATGAAACTTATTATTTTAATAATTATGATGAATTTAACTTACCGTTTATGCAAAAAGCGAAATTAATAAGTAAAATTAAAAGATATTTGAGGAAGAAATTCATTTTTAAAAGCTTATCAAGCACATATTTGACAGCTGAGGTGATCAATACATCTGAAGTTGGTTATGGTTCAATTTATTAATTTAATTTGATTAAACACAAAATAATTTTGTGAGAAAATTTGATATTAAATCATAATTATTTTTATTGATATCATAATAAAGATTATTTCAATATTTGTTTAATAAATTAAATTATTATAAATTACGTTTGTTACTTTGCGCATTGTTTCTAACTTCACTCTAAAGTGGAATTACATTTAATTGTAAGTAAATTATTTAAAACAACATTTATCGATTAATTACAATTAAAAGGGAAATTGTTGTTTAAATAATTAAATAAATTTAAAAGTAAATTAAGATAAAAATTTTTGATAATGACGTGTGATAACTGACATATCAAACTTGTGCCTCACTTCACTCGCAATACAACCGGCTAAAGTGAAGGTGTACGATGGCATGTTTTTTACAAAAAAACTTAAATTTTTGCCACATTTTATTATCATACTTAGCCCTAATTAGTTTAATCTCATCATCGGAAGTGCCAAGGCCCCGCGGGGTATCATTATCAAGAGCCTCTCTTTATAATCCAGGCGAAGATTTTACATGCTTCGATGGGAGCTTAACAATTCCATTTACACACATAAACGATGATTATTGTGATTGTTTGGACGGAAGTGATGAGCCAGGTACAGCAGCTTGCCCCAACGGCGTTTTTCACTGCACAAACGCCGGCCATAAATCCCTAAACATCGCATCATCACGTGTTAATGATGGTGTTTGCGATTGTTGTGATGGTTCCGATGAGTACTCCAACGAAAAAATTGGTTGTGTTAATAATTGCAATGAATTGGGGCGAAGTGCGAGAGAGGAAGCTCAGAAAAAGGCGGATTTATTAAAGGCCGGGAAGCAATTAAGAGCCGATTTAATACTAAAAGGTGTTCAGTTAAGACACGAAAAGAAAGAACAGTTAATGGAGTTGGAGAAAAATAGAGGGGAAGCCGAAAAGATTAAAGAAGAAAAGGAGTTGTTAAAAAAACAAATTGAAGAGTTGGAGAATGCCGCTTTAGCTAAATATAGAGAAATTGAAGAGGAGGAGAAGAAAAGAAAGGACGAAGAGGAAGCTGAAAGAAATAAAAAAGAAGCCACAGAGAAATTTATCTTATTAGATTCAAATGGTGATGGGAAAATTGATGTTTCCGAGCTACAAACAAGAAAGACTTTTGATCAAGATCGAAACGGGGAAGTTTCTGAGGAAGAAGCGAAATATTTCTTAAACTCAAAAGAGGAAGTTGAATTTGACGAGTTTTTAGCCGATTCTTGGACCAAAATCAAACCATACATGTTGATTGAAGATGGTTTTTACAAACCACCAGAAGAAAAGGAACCTGAGGATACTAACAAAGAAGAAATTCAAACAGAAAGTGAAGATGCAGATGATAACATTGAAACCCACGAAGATTCCGACGATATCGACCAAGAAGAACCCGAAGAAGAAGAAGAGGAAGAAGAAGAAACCACCGAAAAACCCCCAGAACCAACCCCCACCATTCAGTACGATGAGGACACCCAAAAACTTATCGACCAAGCGAATCACGCCCGAAAAGAATTCGGTGACGCAGAAAAAGAAGTGAACAACATTGAAAGACAAGTTAAAGACATTCAAGATTATTTAGAAAAAGATTTTGGTCCGGAAGAAGAATTCGCGACTTTAGACGGTCAATGCTTCGAATACACCGATTACGAATACATTTATAAGTTGTGTCCCTTTGATAGTGCGGTACAAAAACCGAAATCGAGCTCGTCAGAAACTAGATTAGGCGTCTGGTCGAAATGGATCGGTCCTGAAGATGATCATTACTCGATGATGTTATACGACCGGGGACAATCTTGTTGGAACGGGCCGCAACGGTCGACTCAAGTTCGTTTGAGTTGTGGCGGTGAAAATAAGGTTACCGCGGTGTCCGAGCCGAATCGGTGCGAATATTTGTTTGATTTTATGACGCCCGCCGCGTGTAAAGATGTTCCTTCCGAATCGCACGATGATATCCATGATGAACTTTAATGTGCTCTTTTTGAAATACGAATAGAAAAATTCATTGATACTGTACTTTTTTTTTGTATAAGAAGTGTAGGTTATTTTTCTTCTTTTTTTTTGAGGTTAACATCATTTTTCCTACGCGATATCGATATATCATGAATAAATAAATATTTATACTTTAAGTATTTAAGTTGATTTAAACCTTATTTATCCTTTAATTTATTAAAGTAAGGTGGGGTAAATGGATTTTAGTTTGTTGAGAATAATTTAAATTAAAGGGAATTCACTTTTTGAATCGGAGTTTAAGATTTATGTTGAGTAGAGGAAGATCGAAAATATCGGATTATTTTATGATTCTATTTGGGACTTTGATTTCGAATTGTATTATTTAGCATTTAGATTCTGGCGAATTTCACAAATTCTGGGTTAAACAGGAAGCTCGGGCAGATTAATAACTATATATGAATACGGGGCAGGGGTGGGTTTCAAATTCCGGTTTGGGTGCGTTGAAAAAGATACGTTACACACGGATTCGCTTAATATACTGATTTAATTTAGGATTTTGCTTGGAAATGCTGTTTCCGGGTAGGGATTCAAATTTCGGGTTGGGTCCGATGAAAAAGATACGTTACACACGGATTTACGTAATATACTGATTCATTTTAGAATTTTGCTTGGAAATGCTATTTCTAAGGTAGATAGTTTCCGGGTAGGGTTTCAAATTCCGGGTTGGGTCCTTTGAAAAAGATACGTTACATACGGATTCACGTAATATACTGATTCATATTAGGATTTTGCTTGGAAATGCTATTTCTAAGGTAGATAGTTTCCGGGTTGGGTCCTTTGAAAAAAATACGTTACACACGGATTCACGTAATATACTGATTCATTTTAGGATTTTGCTTGGAAATGCTATTTCCAAGGTAGATAGTTTCCGGGTAGGGTTTCAAATTCCGGGTTAGGTCCTTTGAAAAAGATACGTTACACACGGATTCACGTAATATACTGATTCATTTTAGGATTTTGCTTGGAAATGCTATTTCCAAGGTAGATAGTTTCCGGGTAGGGTTTCAAATTCCGGGTTGGGTCCTTTGAAAAAGATACGTTACACACAGATTCACGTAATATACTGATTCATTTTAGGATTTTGCTTGGAAATGCTATTTCCAAGGTAGATAGTTTCCGGGTAGGGTTTCAAATTCCGGGTTGGGTCCTTTGAAAAAGATACGTTACACACAGATTTACGTAATATACTGATTCATTTTAGGATTTTGCTTGGAAATGCTATTTCCAAGGTAGATAGTTTCCGGGTAGGGTTTCAAATTCCGGGTTGGGTCCTTTGAAAAAGATACGTTACACACAGATTCACGTAATATACTGATTCATTTTAGGATTTTGCTTGGAAATGCTATTTCCAAGGTAGATAGTTTCCGGGTAGGGTTTCAAATTCCGGGTTGGGTCCTTTGAAAAAGATACGTTACACACGGATTCACGTAATATACTGATTCATTTTAGGATTTTGCTTGGAAATGCTATTTCCAAGGTAGATAGTTTCCGGGTAGGGTTTCAAATTCCGGGTTGGGTCCTTTGAAAAAGATACGTTACACACGGATTCACGTAATATACTGATTCATTTTAGGATTTTGCTTGGAAATGCTATTTCCAAGGTAGATAGTTTCCGGGTAGGGTTTCAAATTCCGGGTTGGGTCCTTTGAAAAAGATACGTTACACACAGATTCACGTAATATACTGATTCATTTTAGGATTTTGCTTGGAAATGCTATTTCCAAGGTAGATAGTTTCCGGGTAGGGTTTCAAATTCCGGGTTGGGTCCTTTGAAAAAGATACGTTACACACAGATTCACGTAATATACTGATTCATTTTAGGATTTTGCTTGGAAATGCTATTTCCAAGGTAGATAGTTTCCGGGTAGGGTTTCAAATTCCGGGTTGGGTCCTTTGAAAAAGATACGTTACACACGGATTCACGTAATATACTGATTCATTTTAGGATTTTGCTTGGAAATGCTATTTCCAAGGTAGATAGTTTCCGGGTAGGGTTTCAAATTCCGGGTTGGGTCCTTTGAAAAAGATACGTTACACACAGATTCACGTAATATACTGATTCATTTTAGGATTTTGCTTGGAAATGCTATTTCCAAGGTAGATAGTTTCCGGGTAGGGTTTCAAATTCCGGGTTGGGTCCTTTGAAAAAGATACGTTACACACGGATTCACGTAATATACTGATTCATTTTAGGATTTTGCTTGGAAATGCTATTTCCAAGGTAGATAGTTTCCGGGTAGGGTTTCAAATTCCGGGTTGGGTCCTTTGAAAAAGATACGTTACACACAGATTCACGTAATATACTGATTCATTTTAGGATTTTGCTTGGAAATGCTATTTCCAAGGTAGATAGTTTCCGGGTAGGGTTTCAAATTCCGGGTTGGGTCCTTTGAAAAAGATACGTTACACACGGATTCACGTAATATACTGATTCATTTTAGGATTTTGCTTGGAAATGCTATTTCCAAGGTAGATAGTTTCCGGGTAGGGTTTCAAATTCCGGGTTGGGTCCTTTGAAAAAGATACGTTACACACGGATTCACGTAATATACTGATTCATTTTAGGATTTTGCTTGGAAATGCTATTTCCAAGGTAGATAGTTTCCGGGTAGGGTTTCAAATTCCGGGTTGGGTCCTTTGAAAAAGATACGTTACACACGGATTCACGTAATATACTGATTCATTTTAGGATTTTGCTTGGAAATGCTATTTCCAAGGTAGATAGTTTCCGGGTAGGGTTTCAAATTCCGGGTTGGGTCCTTTGAAAAAGATACGTTACACACAGATTCACGTAATATACTGATTCATTTTAGGATTTTGCTTGGAAATGCTATTTCCAAGGTAGATAGTTTCCGGGTAGGGTTTCAAATTCCGGGTTGGGTCCTTTGAAAAAGATACGTTACACACAGATTCACGTAATATACTGATTCATTTTAGGATTTTGCTTGGAAATGCTATTTCCAAGGTAGATAGTTTCCGGGTAGGGTTTCAAATTCCGGGTTGGGTCCTTTGAAAAAGATA
The DNA here is from genome assembly GCA_036711965.1 of Onthophagus sagittarius. Lineage (NCBI taxonomy): Eukaryota > Metazoa > Arthropoda > Insecta > Coleoptera > Scarabaeidae > Onthophagus > Onthophagus sagittarius. Next base: position 12,891,048 of record JASERS010000010.1, on the reverse strand, counting down.
CGTTACACACGGATTCACGTAATATACTGATTCATTTTAGGATTTTGCTTGGAAATGCTATTTCCAAGGTAGATAGTTTCCGGGTAGGGTTTCAAATTCCGGGTTGGGTCCTTTGAAAAAGATACGTTACACACAGATTCACGTAATATACTGATTCATTTTAGGATTTTGCTTGGAAATGCTATTTCCAAGGTAGATAGTTTCCGGGTAGGGTTTCAAATTCCGGGTTGGGTCCTTTGAAAAAGATACGTTACACACGGATTCACGTAATATACTGATTCATTTTAGGATTTTGCTTGGAAATGCTATTTCCAAGGTAGATAGTTTCCGGGTAGGGTTTCAAATTCCGGGTTGGGTCCTTTGAAAAAGATACGTTACACACGGATTCACGTAATATACTGATTCATTTTAGGATTTTGCTTGGAAATGCTATTTCCAAGGTAGATAGTTTCCGGGTAGGGTTTCAAATTCCGGGTTGGGTCCTTTGAAAAAGATACGTTACACACAGATTCACGTAATATACTGATTCATTTTAGGATTTTGCTTGGAAATGCTATTTCCAAGGTAGATAGTTTCCGGGTAGGGTTTCAAATTCCGGGTTGGGTCCTTTGAAAAAGATACGTTACACACAGATTCACGTAATATACTGATTCATTTTAGGATTTTGCTTGGAAATGCTATTTCCAAGGTAGATAGTTTCCGGGTAGGGTTTCAAATTCCGGGTTGGGTCCTTTGAAAAAGATACGTTACACACGGATTCACGTAATATACTGATTCATTTTAGGATTTTGCTTGGAAATGCTATTTCCAAGGTAGATAGTTTCCGGGTAGGGTTTCAAATTCCGGGTTGGGTCCTTTGAAAAAGATACGTTACACACAGATTCACGTAATATACTGATTCATTTTAGGATTTTGCTTGGAAATGCTATTTCCAAGGTAGATAGTTTCCGGGTAGGGTTTCAAATTCCGGGTTGAGTCCTTTGAAAAAGATACGTTACACACGGATTCACGTAATATACTGATTCATTTTAGGATTTTGCTTGGAAATGCTATTTCCAAGGTAGATAGTTTCCGGGTAGGGTTTCAAATTCCGGGTTGGGTCCTTTGAAAAAGATACGTTACACACAGATTCACGTAATATACTGATTCATTTTAGGATTTTGCTTGGAAATGCTATTTCCAAGGTAGATAGTTTCCGGGTAGGGTTTCAAATTCCGGGTTGAGTCCTTTGAAAAAGATACGTTACACACGGATTCACGTAATATACTGATTCATTTTAGGATTTTGCTTGGAAATGCTATTTCCAAGGTAGATAGTTTCCGGGTAGGGTTTCAAATTCCGGGTTGGGTCCTTTGAAAAAGATACGTTACATACGGATTCACGTAATATACTGATTCATTTTAGGATTTTGCTTGGAAATGCTATTTCTAAGGTAGATAGTTTCCGGGTAGGGTTTCAAATTCCGGGTTGGGTCCTTTGAAAAAGATACGTTACACACGGATTCACGTAATATACTGATTCATTTTAGGATTTTGCTTGAAAATGCTATTTCCAAGGTAGATAGTTTCCGGGTAGGGTTTCAAATTCCGGGTTGGGTCCGTTGAAAAAGATACGTTATACACGGATTCACGTAATATACTGATTCATTTTAGGATTTTGCTTGGAAATGCTATTTCCAAGGTAGATAGTTTCCGGGTAGGGTTTCAAATTCCGGGTTGGGTCCGTTGAAAAAGATACGTTATACACGGATTCACGTAATATACTGATCCATTTTAGGATTTTGCTTGGAAATGCTATTTCTAAGGTAGATAGTTTCCGGGTAGGGTTTCAAATTCCGGGTTGGGTCCTTTGAAAAAGATACGTTACATACGGATTCACGTAATATACTGATTCATATTAGGATTTTGCTTGGAAATGCTATTTCTAAGGTAGATAGTTTCCGGGTTGGGTCCTTTGAAAAAAATACGTTACACACGGATTCACGTAATATACTGATTCATTTTAGGATTTTGCTTGGAAATGCTATTTCCAAGGTAGATAGTTTCCGGGTAGGGTTTCAAATTCCGGGTTGGGTCCGTTGAAAAAGATACGTTATACACGGATTCACGTAATATACTGATCCATTTTAGGATTTTGCTTGGAAATGCTATTTCTAAGGTAGATAGTTTCCGGGTAGGGTTTCAAATTCCGGGTTGGGTCCTTTGAAAAAGATACGTTACATACGGATTCACGTAATATACTGATTCATATTAGGATTTTGCTTGGAAATGCTATTTCTAAGGTAGATAGTTTCCGGGTTGGGTCCTTTGAAAAAAATACGTTACACACGGATTCACGTAATATACTGATTCATTTTAGGATTTTGCTTGGAAATGCTATTTCCAAGGTAGATAGTTTCCGGGTAGGGTTTCAAATTCCGGGTTGGGTCCTTTGAAAAAGATACGTTACACACGGATTCACGTAATATACTGATTCATTTTAGGATTTTGCTTGGAAATGCTATTTCCAAGGTAGATAGTTTCCGGGTAGGGTTTCAAATTCCGGGTTGGGTCCTTTGAAAAAGATACGTTACACACGGATTCACGTAATATACTGATTCATTTTAGGATTTTGCTTGGAAATGCTATTTCCAAGGTAGATAGTTTCCGGGTAGGGTTTCAAATTCCGGGTTGGGTCCTTTGAAAAAGATACGTTACACACAGATTCACGTAATATACTGATTCATTTTAGGATTTTGCTTGGAAATGCTATTTCCAAGGTAGATAGTTTCCGGGTAGGGTTTCAAATTCCGGGTTGGGTCCTTTGAAAAAGATACGTTACACACAGATTCACGTAATATACTGATTCATTTTAGGATTTTGCTTGGAAATGCTATTTCCAAGGTAGATAGTTTCCGGGTAGGGTTTCAAATTCCGGGTTGGGTCCTTTGAAAAAGATACGTTACACACGGATTCACGTAATATACTGATTCATTTTAGGATTTTGCTTGGAAATGCTATTTCCAAGGTAGATAGTTTCCGGGTAGGGTTTCAAATTCCGGGTTGGGTCCTTTGAAAAAGATACGTTACACACAGATTCACGTAATATACTGATTCATTTTAGGATTTTGCTTGGAAATGCTATTTCCAAGGTAGATAGTTTCCGGGTAGGGTTTCAAATTCCGGGTTGAGTCCTTTGAAAAAGATACGTTACACACGGATTCACGTAATATACTGATTCATTTTAGGATTTTGCTTGGAAATGCTATTTCCAAGGTAGATAGTTTCCGGGTAGGGTTTCAAATTCCGGGTTGGGTCCTTTGAAAAAGATACGTTACATACGGATTCACGTAATATACTGATTCATTTTAGGATTTTGCTTGGAAATGCTATTTCTAAGGTAGATAGTTTCCGGGTAGGGTTTCAAATTCCGGGTTGGGTCCTTTGAAAAAGATACGTTACACACGGATTCACGTAATATACTGATTCATTTTAGGATTTTGCTTGAAAATGCTATTTCCAAGGTAGATAGTTTCCGGGTAGGGTTTCAAATTCCGGGTTGGGTCCGTTGAAAAAGATACGTTATACACGGATTCACGTAATATACTGATTCATTTTAGGATTTTGCTTGGAAATGCTATTTCCAAGGTAGATAGTTTCCGGGTAGGGTTTCAAATTCCGGGTTGGGTCCGTTGAAAAAGATACGTTATACACGGATTCACGTAATATACTGATCCATTTTAGGATTTTGCTTGGAAATGCTATTTCTAAGGTAGATAGTTTCCGGGTAGGGTTTCAAATTCCGGGTTGGGTCCTTTGAAAAAGATACGTTACATACGGATTCACGTAATATACTGATTCATATTAGGATTTTGCTTGGAAATGCTATTTCTAAGGTAGATAGTTTCCGGGTTGGGTCCTTTGAAAAAAATACGTTACACACGGATTCACGTAATATACTGATTCATTTTAGGATTTTGCTTGGAAATGCTATTTCCAAGGTAGATAGTTTCCGGGTAGGGTTTCAAATTCCGGGTTGGGTCCTTTGAAAAAGATACGTTACACACGGATTCACGTAATATACTGATTCATTTTAGGATTTTGCTTGGAAATGCTATTTCCAAGGTAGATAGTTTCCGGGTAGGGTTTCAAATTCCGGGTTGGGTCCTTTGAAAAAGATACGTTACACACGGATTCACGTAATATACTGATTCATTTTAGGATTTTGCTTGGAAATGCTATTTCCAAGGTAGATAGTTTCCGGGTAGGGTTTCAAATTCCGGGTTGGGTCCTTTGAAAAAGATACGTTACACACAGATTCACGTAATATACTGATTCATTTTAGGATTTTGCTTGGAAATGCTATTTCCAAGGTAGATAGTTTCCGGGTAGGGTTTCAAATTCCGGGTTGGGTCCTTTGAAAAAGATACGTTACACACGGATTCACGTAATATACTGATTCATTTTAGGATTTTGCTTGGAAATGCTATTTCCAAGGTAGATAGTTTCCGGGTAGGGTTTCAAATTCCGGGTTGGGTCCTTTGAAAAAGATACGTTACACACAGATTCACGTAATATACTGATTCATTTTAGGATTTTGCTTGGAAATGCTATTTCCAAGGTAGATAGTTTCCGGGTAGGGTTTCAAATTCCGGGTTGAGTCCTTTGAAAAAGATACGTTACACACGGATTCACGTAATATACTGATTCATTTTAGGATTTTGCTTGGAAATGCTATTTCCAAGGTAGATAGTTTCCGGGTAGGGTTTCAAATTCCGGGTTGGGTCCTTTGAAAAAGATACGTTACATACGGATTCACGTAATATACTGATTCATTTTAGGATTTTGCTTGGAAATGCTATTTCTAAGGTAGATAGTTTCCGGGTAGGGTTTCAAATTCCGGGTTGGGTCCTTTGAAAAAGATACGTTACACACGGATTCACGTAATATACTGATTCATTTTAGGATTTTGCTTGGAAATGCTATTTCCAAGGTAGATAGTTTCCGGGTAGGGTTTCAAATTCCGGGTTGGGTCCTTTGAAAAAGATACGTTACACACGGATTCACGTAATATACTGATTCATTTTAGGATTTTGCTTGGAAATGCTATTTCCAAGGTAGATAGTTTCCGGGTAGGGTTTCAAATTCCGGGTTGGGTCCTTTGAACAAGATACGTTACACACGGATTCACGTGATATACTGATTCATTTTAGGATTTTGCTTGAAAATGCTATTTCCAAGGTAGATAGTTTCCGGGTAGGGTTTCAAATTCCGGGTTGGGTCCGTTGAAAAAGATACGTTATACACGGATTCACGTAATATACTGATTCATTTTAGGATTTTGCTTGGAAATGCTATTTCTAAGGTAGATAGTTTCCGGGTAGGGTTTCAAATTCCGGGTTGGGTCCGTTGAAAAAGATACGTTACATACGGATTCACGTAATATACTGATTCATTTTAGGATTTTGCTTGGAAATGCTATTTCCAAGGTAGATAGTTTCCGGGTAAGGTTTCAAATTCCGGGTTGGGTCCTTTGAAAAAGATACGTTACACACGGATTCACGTAATGTACTGATTCATTTTAGGATTTTGCTTGGAAATGCTATTTCCAAGGTAGATAGCTTCCGGGTAGGGTTTCAAATTCCGGGTTGGGTCCGTTGAAAAAGTTACGTTACACGCGGATTCACTTAATATTCGCGCACTTCTTAACGGGATACAGTCCGTACGAATCGGCGATCTACTGTCTACAGTGACCTATTACCTTTGTTTATAGATTATAGATGAAGGACTAAACCCAGTTTCTAGTTCTAATTTAGCTGATACTCGGTTTTAGATTATTGTATACTTGGGTGTAGGAATTCATGTTGCGAGATTAATTTTATAAAGGTGCATGTCCACTAGCAACAAAATTGCGACATTTATTGCGAGATCGAACACAGACACTTGTGTATACACATCTGAGAGTGAACTTGCAAGCGAAATTTAGACTGTTTCGTTTGTTGCTGACACTTAAAGTAAGAGAGTAAGAAAAGTAAGAATTTCCAAACGATCTGGAAAGAAACGAGAGAAAAAGAAATGGCTGATAAGAAGTCGTGGTCTAAAGAAGAGACATTATCTTTAATTTCTCATTGGGAATTACATCCCGTATTATGGGATGTGAAAAATAAAAATTACAGAAATCGAATAAAAAAACAAAATGCATTGAGAACCATAGGAGCTGCGCTAAATACAAATGAGAATGAAATCGGTCGTAAATTGTATAATTTACGAACTCAATTTCATAGCGAATTAAGAAAAATAAAAGCCAACCATAGTGGAGACGGAACGGAAGATAAATATGAAAGGAGTTGGGAGTTTTTTGAAGCTATAAAGTTTATTTAAGCTGATCATTCCAATAAACAGACTATTGATGATCTTGTAAGTACTTTTATTAACTATCATTTTAAATAATACGTATAATGATTTATGAATTTTTATACTAAATAACCGTTTAAAACACTTAACACAATGAATATTATGAATATTAAATAATATATTTATTAGTTCCTAACATTAACTAAAACAAGTTAATTTAATTTAGATGTTTTGATACTGCCAATGTATTTCTCCTTGTGGGGAAATAGAAAAATCTCTAAATTCGTCTCGTATCTCTTTAGCATTTGCTGCACAGTTATGAGCATTTCCATGTTCTAAATCTAAAAGATTAGATTGCGACATCCCTGCGGTTCTCCATTCACCCCGTCTGTTATCTGTATCAAAAGTACCTGGTGGTGCATAAAATTTACTACCATGCGACAGCAGAAAATTATGTAGTACACATATTGCTGAGACAATTACTGTGGTTTTCTCAGGGCAAAGTTCAATTGGTTTTCTTAATATACGGAATCTATTAGTAATAAGGCCGAAAGCGTTCTCCACTACTCGTCTTGCCCGGGATAGGCGATAGTTAAATACTCGGTTGACCTCGAAATGGATATGGTTTTAATAAATAAGGTTTCATCGCAAAGGCATCATCACTCACTATGATGTAAGGTACCGACATTTCCCGTCCAGGTAAACTTTGGACAATTGGAAAATTTAAAGTGTTATTTTTCAAAGCACGTGACAAATTGCAGTTATTAAATACACCTCCATCTGATACCCTTCCGTTACATCCAATATCCACATACAAAAATTTATAAGTTGCGTCAACTAATGCCATTAATACGATGCTGTGAAATCCTTTGTAATTATAGAAATTGCTGCCACTATTTGAAGGAGCTTGCATCATTATGTGCTTCCCGTCTATTGCTCCTACACAATGCGGAAAATTCTATAACTTTTCAAAAAGTTCTGCGTGTTGAAGCCATTCTTGGGGTGTCTTTGGGGTCTGAAATATAGTTAGCAAATCAAAAACATTTTTAAAGTTATACTTATTTATATGTACATATAAAGTATTGGTTTAGAGATAAAACTAAATGCGAACTGGCTGTATATTTCTAGGAAGAAGAGGACAAATCAAAAAATGCTGAGGCGATTGTTAATGTAAACGAGAATCCTGACAACATGAAAAAGAAAAGGGTAAAACGAAAGGATAACAGTCAATTAAAGGGGGATGATCTTTTAAACAAAGCAATGAAAATAATCGATAAACCAGCCGATGAATTTCAAATGTTTGGAGATTTTGTGGCTTGTGAATTAAGAAATTTACAGAATCGAGAAAATCAACAAAGGTTAAAACGTATGATTCAACGTGCAATACTAGAAGTAGTTTTGTCTCTAGTCCTACTGATCAAGGTATGAATAATCTAAAAAAATGTCATGTCATGTCATGTCATGTCATGTCATACTGTTTACCTTCATATATGTATTTTTTAGACCCTCAACGAGCGCCTCACAACACTCAGGTATTATACGAGCAATCGTACACACTGGTATCCGAAACAGATACATCAACGAATGATATGAATCTCCTACAAATATTATAATGTTATTCTTATTTAAGTAATCTTTAATAAATAATTACGTATAACTGTTGTTTCAATTGAAAACCTACCTGTTGCTAAGAACCTCAGTGTCACACACAGACGCTCTCGCGCAGTGATGGCACAACGCATTTTGGTATCTTGCTTCGTAATGGTGGGTCCTACAATTTCCAAAAGATGCTCAAAATCAGTAGCTGTCATTCGAAAGAAATTATCAAGTTGGCAAGGATCTTCCGACTTTAATTCCGACAACAGCGTTTCATAAATTCCAAGATCGCATCTCCGTAATATCCAGTTCCTCACCCACATTTTTCTTTTTTTCTTCTTTTGTTGTAATAAATGAATTACAATATATGCAGCACTACATTTAATTTGATATGCCATTTTAGTATAACTTTAGTATAAATCTAAATAATCAAGAAGTCTACTTTACGTTATTATAGTTCTGATAATTTTTTTTATAATGTAAACACATCCTACACTTTACAAGCAATAACTCCCGAGATCAATTTCAGAACTTAATTGCGGAGAGTAACTTTCGGAAAAAGTTGCGTCTACTGGATACACTTTTTAAAGTTATTTCTGAGACCAGTGTCGCAATTTTGTTGCTAGTGGACATGCACCTTAAGAATATAATGAAAATGAAATAAATCAACTTCTCACTCGCTTCTTCTATTTGCTCGGTACTAGTTTCAGCTGATCATGAGCCATCATCATATAGATTCGGCTGATGATGTCGATTTATTTCATTTTCATTATATTCTTATTGTATACTTGTATTGCACTAAAACTAGAACTAACACTAGAACTAGAATGTTTAATTCTTATTTGATTTTAGATTGTTTTGAATTCTTCTGGAACTAAAAGTATAACTAATACTAGACTTCCAACCTAGCTTCAGAACTAACACTAAACCTAGCACTAAACATTAGGATTTAGCTGTCTTAAGAGACGTACAGCTAAACCCTAATGTTTCTAGTTCTAGGTCCAATATTAGTTCTGAAACTAGATTGGGTTGAGTTCGGTTCCGTCTTAAGAGAGATACGTTCAATCCAAATGTTTCTAGTTGTAGGTCTAGTGTTAGCTTTAGTGTTGTATTAGCTCTAATTCAGCTGATATTTGGTTTTAGATTATTGTAACGTAATTGGTGTAATTTTAGACGGTTGTGTTAATTATGTCGTGAAATAATTCTTAATATTTAAAGACAATGCTGAAACTTAACTTCCGCTTATACCGCAAAATGCACACCAATTTCGTTAATATAAATGGAATGTACCAATCTTTATTGAATTTTCGAGATTCCCGTTAAATATTAATACAATTTGATATACATCATTATATGGATATGACTAAAATGCACCATTTTTTAATTCCGTTTTTTTCTAAAATTTTGGCAAAGACAACAAAGAGGGTGGCTGAACCCCCAAACCCCCCTGGCTACGCCCGTATTTCGAAGAGAACCTCAAAGTCTGATTTCCACACATTTTGTCACTTTCGTAATAGAATAAAATTTTTTAATAGTAGAACAGAAATGAAGGTACTATATTAAATAAACTAAGCTAACTTATGGAGATGAAAAATAAAAAACAAGAACAAAAAATTGATATAACTATAATAAATAAATAAAATTCCGTCGTGATTCTTTATTAAATGGATAAATTTATTTTCAATTATACCAGTTTAGTCCTTTAACCGAAAACAAATTTATCCAATTAATAAAGATGTACGAAAAATCTAACAGTAAATTTTACTTATTTCATAAAAATTGAAAGAAACAACAACTTCAAAGAAAAAACTTTCGAATTGGTTGCCCTCAACTTCTATTTATGAATTTTTTTTAAAAGCCCGTCATGAGTGGCATTCCGAATTTCTTCCGAACAAACAGAATAAATTTCTTCACGAACTTTTTCTAACAAAGTTACATACAAACGCAAACTACTAGAAGATGGAGCTCCGTCTCGCAATGGTGGGAAAAACTCGTTTTACCAAAACGTAAGCTAGGCTAATTATTTTTATGCCTTATTAATTTCAAAACATTAGGGCTCACTAAAATATATTGTTTGAGTATGTATGTACTATGTTTACTTAACTAGAACCTCTCAAAGTTGAATTAGAGTGAGAGAGAAAAATCAATAATTTTATACTGCAACGTTAAAATATTCTTACGGATACGCAATCGTTACCCCAATGTCTTAATATTATTTTATCAAGCTATATTTGTTAAGGTTAATATTAATGAAGTATAAGTCGTATTCAATTTTAATAGCAGTATAAATCGGTCCTCATACAGAGTTACTTAGAAACTACACTCTCATTAAAAGATTTAAATATCAAATTTAGCTACACTTGCCTACTCGTGGTGATATATACCAATGGATTCTTTTTATATTCCTCATAAAAATATCATTTTCCCCTGATCACAAGTATAAGAAAAATCGAAGTTTATAGATAATTAATATACGATCAAAATAGTATATTTTCTTACATTAGCAATATTCATGCAAGCCAAATCATCAAAATATTTATACCAAGTTTTGAGCTAAACTCGAAGACAAAGACGGAGGACATGATATCTTCCTACCGTATTATAAGGTGATGCAAGCGAAACGTAGATGCTATCCGAAACAGATAGATATGACAGAATGTTCTGCAAACGGCTACAAGACTGTTAGAAACAAAAATAGAACAAGAACTTAGCGCAGTAGATGAAGGGTTATTAACATTGTACATCAAATAGGGTTGTGATGGTGCTTCTGGACAAAACCAATATAATCAGTAATTCTCCAAAAGTGAAAATGTTTCAGACGCTACCACGTTTATGACGTCTTTGGTACCGCGAAAATCAACTTTGAAAGAAAATGAAGATTATATTATGTGGAGCTGCGACCGACCATCGTCAATAACATACTGGAAACTGCTGAAGTTATACGGACTGAAAAACTCAGAGCCGATGAAAAAATTAACAATTTGATTAAAACTGTTAAGATAGACGTCATGTTTACTATGATTGATGGTAAAACAGCTCAATCGGTGACCGAAACTTCAGTAATTTCCTCGTGTTGTATTTGTGGTGCGACCACTTCACGGGAGAATAACTTATTCGAAATAAAGAAAAAACCTATCAATAAGGAAGCCATAAAATTTGAAATGTCTTCTTGACACTTCTTTACGCATCAAACTAATGGAGTGTGTTCTCCATCTGTCATATAATTTAAAATTTTCAGCCTGGAGAACAAAAAGTGAAACTGGACCGATGAGATATATATAAAAAGAAATACTGCAAGAAAAGTTTCAAGAAATATTGGGGATTATTTTCGATACGGTAAAGCAAGGAACAGGAACAAGTAATAATGGTAACAAACCGAGATTTTTTGCCAATCCAGGTTTACGGCAGAAATAACTGAAATAAATGAGGACTTGGTTTTGTCATTTTAGAAATAATAACCTGCAACGAAGTGCTAGATACTAAGAGATTCGATGATTATGCATGGAAAACTGCACAGATGTTCGTAGAAAAATATGGAGTGTACAATATGCCTTCCACTATTCACTATGTCCATGAATCACAAATAATTGAAAACTGCATTTCCTGTGGGCTCGCTCTCGGAAGAAGCCCAAGAATACAGAAATAAGGATTATAAACGTTACCGCAGTCAACATTCCAGAAAGTGTGGAAGAATAACTACAAACGAAAACATCATTCACATGATTCTTATTTATTCCGATGCCGTTATCACAATATCACAATTATAAGATTAAAACAAAAAAAATATACAGGATGACACAAAAGCCTGGAATATAGCAAATAACTTCGCTATTTCTTCTTTCTCACAAAATCTTTCTTATAAAAATTTTTAGGTTTATTATAACGCATATTATATATCCTATAAGTTTGATTATTTGTATTGCTTATAGTTTGATTACCATGATAATTTAATATTAATTTTTTTTATTTGAAATGGAACGATTTTTTTTCTTATCTTTTTGATAGAGCATATTTTTCTCTATGTGTTGAGCATATTATATCATAAGGTTACATAATTTAATCAATGTAAGCGCTGAAACAGCGTTGATACCTAAATTAATACAGGAAAAAGAATCGGAGAAAGCGTTAACAATGGAAATAAACGTCAAAAAGTTGTGCACAACTATGGCGCAATTTATGGATTTTAGGTGCTCAATCTTGTTGAAAAAATAAATTTTCATGTACTTTTCCATCCTGTCCTGGAAATAATGCTTCAAGAGCAGGCAGAATTTGGTTTTGAAGGAGATCTAAATATCTATCTGCATTCAAAGTGGTGTTCAAAAAAAGGGTCGTACATACATATCCACTGTAATAAAAGTAATACCACTCCCTGCAATAAACGGTATTTTAATAACTTTTGCATTAATTTTGAAAATACTTTTTGAAGCAAATAATATATTCTATAAAATAACTCTGATTAATGAAATTTTTGTTGCGAATTATTTGCTTCTACATTCATGCATTAAAACCATGTATTGAATGATTAAAGAGGGGTTCTACGATAAATGTGGCCATTAAAAAATGTTCCACTAATCAAAATGTTTAAGAAACGCTTTTTAACATAACCTTTTTAGATGCTGTTATTTACACTGGTTAACTTGAAATGAACTATGTGAGCAATACGCAAATGCTAAAAGATGATGGTTTTGACTATTCGCGGATGCGTATAGTCGTCCACATCGAGTTTGGTTTTTATGACAGTCATAAATAAAACCCGGGGTGAGTTTTACCCGCTCACAAAGAGTACCTTTAAAGATTTATGACAGTGTGACAAGGACAGGGTCAAATTTAAATAAAACACCAAAGATTATATTAAAAAAATTAATTATTCGTCGTCGCTATCACAACTATCAGAATTTTCAAAGTTGCTTTCATCGGAACTATCATTTCCGATATCTATAATAAACCGTTGATTATTTGGCGATACATAAGAATTTTCTACGTCGATTATGTGTTTTACGCAATTTCCCCATAATTCTGTCGGTATGTTGTCAATCTCTTGCCGAATTAAATCCACCACTTTGGCGCTTAAGGTTGGAGCTGAATTATTTTTCCTAATATTTCGCTTTAAATTGCTCCAGATTAATTCTATGGGGTTCAAAATGCAATGGTACGGTGGTAATCGTAGAACTATATGTCCCGCTTCTTTTGTCCGGCATGGCAATATTAGTTCTTCCATGTATGTTAAAATATATTGTTTCTTATGCCTCTTCGCAGCTTTGGGATGTAAAATTATGAGTGATAAGTTGCATTGTCAAGAACGATTACCGACCGCTGGTTTAAATTTGGTAATAACTGATTTTTAAACCATGTCTCAAACAACGCAGCATCCATATCTTGGTGATAATCTGCAGGCAGCCCTTAATATTTTTTGCAGGTAAAAGTAATCCATTTTGAACTCAACCATTTTCTCCCCCTGCATGAAGAATAATAATTCGTTTTCCTCTTGAACACGTTAATATTCAACACGCATATTAATTTATTATTTTTTTCACATCACGATTAAATTATTGCGATGTTGTCTACGGTACTCATCTCGGACTCCGTGATAGGCAGAGAGTGCAGAGGTTGCAGAATGCATGTTTGCGCTTGATTTATCGGGTCCCACGCACGACTTATTCAATATCGCACAAATTAAAAGATGCCAAATGGCTTAATATGAGTAACAGAAGGGAATTACACGCAGCTTCGCTGTTTTACAGGATTCTGCACAACGCTACGCCACCGTATCTATATAATAGAATTACCTTTAGAACTGATATTCATAATATTAATGTCAGATTTCGCGGTCGACTCACGATTCCCAAACACCGCACAGAATCCTTTAAGAAGTCGTTTAGCTATTACCTGCCAAACCTGTGGAATAAAATATTAGAGAGGGTGGCTATGTTGACTCCTCATATGTTCAAACGGGAACTCTGGTCATATCTCTTTGCTCGGCAGCACTCATAATCACGTTTGTCTATCCACGTTTCTACCGCTGTATTGTAACCATTTGTTATTATTGTTTTTATTATTTTTTTTGTTTTATTTGTTTTCATTTCATTTGTTTTGTATTATTTGATTTTTCTTCCTTTTTTTTTCTTTTTTGCTTCCCGCTCATCCCACATTTCACTTTTCATTTATTTATTAATTATAAGTAGTATAATTAGGTTAGGTGGTAGAGCAGTCTTCAGACTGAACCTCACCTTATGCTTCTTTCTACACTTAGCAGCAGAAGTCTGCGTACAAAAAACTTACACTTTAACTGAAAAAATAAGGGTCATGATCTAATGTGATAAACTTCAATTTTTTTTATTTTGTGTATTAACTACATATAATTCTATTAACAAAATATGCATCAATAAAACAGAAATATTAGTTACAAAAAAAATTAAAATTAAAAATTCTCCAAATAATGCGTATGCAAAAATCTGCGTACAAATAAAGACGCCTTCTCCAAAATATACTTATTTACTTAAATACGTAGTTGGCGATGTACGCTTTCCGATTTAAATAAAAGATAATCGGTGTCAATTATATTAGCAGAGGCTTAGAAGCTAAAAGTTAGAATGGACACGAAAGGAAAGGAAATTGAATTGGGAGAGAGAAAAATTATTGTAAAGTTATGGAAAGAGGGAAAATCTTTTTTAAGGGAAAAATAGGAGAAACTGTCGGCAGGTCACACTCTTCCATTCAAAGAGTAATTAATAATTATAAAGACACTGAAGATTACCTCTCACGTCCGCGATCTGACCGAGAGAAGCGACCCCTTTTAACAAACCGAGAGAAGCGAAAAATTGTACAGCAGGTTAGAAAAGAACCTAGGCTGACGGCAAAAAAATAGTAGAAAATGTACAAGAAGAATTTCATAAAACTATCAGCAAAGATACGGTGAGAAGGACGTTAAAAAAAGCTAACTATCACAGTCGCGTTGCATGAAAAAAGCCATTTGAGTCAGAGGTCAATCGTCAGAAGCGGATCGCCTTTGCAAAAAAACTCTTAGACAAGCCCATTGAATTCTGGGAGAAAGTTCTCTTTACAGATGAGAGCAAATTTTGCATTTTCGGCATTAAGGGTAAACAACTTGTATGGAGAAAACCTAATACTGCCCTTAATCCCGAAAATTTGAAAGCGACTGTAAAACACGGAGGTGGTGGAGTTATGGTTTGGGGGTGTATGTGCACCAAAGGGGTGGGAAGGTTGGTTTTCATAACATCGATAATGGACCATAAAATGTATATAGACATTTTAAAAGAAAATTTGAAGCCTAGCATCGAAAACTTGGGCTTGGGGCCCGAATACTTTTTTCAACAAGATAATGACCCCAAACATTGCGCCCACAACACTAAGCTTTGGCTACTATACAATACCCTAAAGCAACTTAAAACACCTCCACAATCGCCGGACTTGAATCCCATCGAACACCTCTGGGATTTACTGGAACGCAGGATTCGGCAACACAACATAACGTCGAAGGAAACGTTAAAAAATGTTATAATTGAGGAATGGGCCAAAATCAGTTCGGACGAAACGAAGAAATTAGTGCACTCCATGCCTAAACGTTTAAGGGAGGTCATTAAACCGAAAGTAAAGGTTATCCGACCTCATATTAATATAGAAACAATGATCTCATTTATGAATTTTTTATAAATACTGTCCTGACTTGTACGCAGATTTTTGCATACCCGTTATTTGTAGAATTTTTAGTTTTGATTTTTTTCTCTAACTACTGTTTCTGTTTTGTTGAAGCATATTTTGTTAATAGAATTATATGTAGTTAATATACAAAATAAAAAAAATCAAGTTTATCACATTAGATTATGACTCTTATTTTTTCAATTAAAGTATTACAAGTTTTTTGTACGCAGACTTCTGCTGCTGAGTGTATTAGAGAGGGTGGCTATGTTGACTCCTCATATGTTCAAACGGGAACTCTGGTCATATCTCTTTGCTCGGCAGCACTCATAATCACGTTTGTCTATCCACGTTTCTACCGCTGTATTGTAACCATTTGTTATTATTGTTTTTATTATTTTTTTTGTTTTATTTGTTTAAGAAATGTTCATTTCATTTGTTTTGTATTATTTGATTTTTCTTCCTTTTTTTTCTTTTTTGCTTCCCGCTCAGCCCACATTTAACTTTTCATTTATTTATTAATTATAAGTAGTATAATTAGGTTAGGTGGTAGGCCAGGCGCGCACATGCGATTTTCTGTCGCGCGACTGTTTGGTCGCAAAAATAACACACATAGCATTAAATACAAATGCGCGCATATGCGACTAAATAATAGCAGCGATTAAAAAGATGTAACTTGCTCCATTTTTGTAACGACGCGATTGTCGCGTCTTTAAATGTATCACATGAACAAGAATGAACATGCACGCACATGCGACTGTTCAGTCGTAGTCGCAGCACAGGTCGAAGTTGGTGTATAGGATAATTATTACAACAAATTTATTAAAAATGGCTGAATCTTCAGAAGTGTCTGATAATAGTGACAATGACTTGACATCTAGTGTCTTAGACACAGAAACTATTATTATCGAGGTAGAAAAAAGACCAGCTCTTTACAACAAACATTTGAAAGAGTATAGTGACCGAAATTTAAAGGAAAAATTGTGGGGAGAAGTGTATAGCAAAGTTATATCCACTTGGAACAAGTTATCGGCCGAAGAAAAACACAAGAGAGGTACGTGATATTGTTTTTATTTAATAGTTTTTAATAATCTTATGTAATAAATGTTGTGCAGATAAGTATTTAAATTTTGCCATATAGTCTCTTATATTAAGACCAACTCTGTTAGGTCTTATTCCAGCCGGAGGACAGCTCTGTAATAAACACTCATAAAATTCGTCCTCCATTTGCACACCGTCTTTCTTTCGCACGAAGTTATGTAGAATGCAACATGTTTTAATGATAAGGTCGGCAAATTCGACTCGCACGTCTAATGATCGATGCAAAATACGCCATTTGTTCGCTAAAATACCAAAGGTATACTCTACCATACGCCGTGCACGAGTCAGTCTATAATTAAAGACTCTTTGTTTCATTGTTAAGTTTCTTCGAGGATAAGGCCGTAAAACATTTTGTGATAACGCGAATGCTTCGTCTCCTACTATCATGAAAGGTATGGGTTCTCCCATCTCGTTGTTTGGTAATTTTTGTGGAGTAGGAACATTTAATTGGTTATTATGTAATCTTTGACCAAAATTCGAATTCTTAAAAACACTGGAATCGCTTCCAGCACCATATGCTTCTACATCTATTGCTGTAAGACAGTAGTCGGCGTCTACTATACCCAAAAGAATAGTCGAATAAAAGTTTTTATAATTATAAAATTCGGAACCAGTATTATTTGGTTTCTGTAATCTAATGTGCTTGCCGTCGACTGCACCGATACAGTTCGGAAAATTTGACCTATCGTAAAACTCTTTGGCAATGTTTATCCAATCTTCTTCAGACTTTTCTGGCATGTATAAGGGCTGTAAATAGTTCCATAATGGGTTACACATGTCTTCAACAATTTCCCTTATCGTGGTAGCCCCAAGTAAAAATTCAAAGTGTAAAGAATTGAAACTATTGCCGGTAGCAAGGTATCTGAAAAATAAATAATAACTGTTTTTTATTGCAGGAAAAATTATTTAAAAAAAATGGGAAAATTTAAAAGATTGTTTCGCTAGGGAATTAGCAGCCCAGCGTAAAGCAGTGTCTGGGCAAGCAGCAAAAAAAAAGAAGATATATTTATTTCGACCAATTGCAATTCCTTTTCCCATAATGAAAGATAGACCAACTACCAGCAACACCGGACCTTCTCAATCAATTGAGATTGATCATGAAAATCAAGAAATGATATCTTCTCCTTCTTTAGCAACCAATACAGAAAATTCGGAAAGTACATCCATATCTAAAAGAAGGGCTGCAAGAAAAACTGTGCTTAAAACAATTCCATATGAAGAAAAGTTAGGGCCCCCGTACACGAGCCACATTTTGCCGTCGGACCGACCACAGAATTGCCGTCGCGTTCCAGCGAACTGAAGCCCACCATAAGAAATACTGTATCATCCGTACACGGGCGTTTACAAAAGTCGAAACGGGCATCTGCAGTCAACTTGCGGCCGATCTCCGCCGGGTGGTTCACAATCGCGCGCGCTTCTATTGCCGTATACGAACCATAAACTTGCAGTCGTACTCAACCGCAACGCGACCGATTCAACGTGTTGAAAAAATTTAAGGCAAGGGCAGCAACAATTTCTACCGAGGAAAACATAAGAAACAACCTGCTTCGAAACCCTTACAACCAGCACACGAGTTAGCCGTTCTGTTACAACACCAGTGCATTACAAATTCACCCAATAAGCCATGACATTAATTTATCCATACCTACCACACCCGGACAATTTCAGCGCTGTAGTAATAATCAAACAATTCCCTCTACCAACATTGCTACTCCGTTAATATCTCCGCAGGGTTCAACATTGTCTATAGACTCTGCTCATACAAACTCATCTTTTGAATGTCTTTCAATTATAGATACATAGTCGAAACAGAAAATAAATAAAATCTGTACCTACCTACTTTGTTTGATTATATCTGTAAAATAATGAATTCCAGGCATACTTACCTATTGATCACATAATTTAATTTATCTATTTACTAACTTCAAAGTTATAGCAAGCCTTTCTTCAGCTGAAATACTGGTCCTCATATTTGTGTCAGACCGTTTAATTTTAGGTTTTAAAATTCTGACTAATTCATCAAATGATCTAATAGACATTCTAAAGTAATTAGAAAATTTTTTTCGTCTTGCTGGAGTTTATCAAATAAATTATAAAAACTTCCTTCCTGTCATCGTGAAAGTAGAAGTGGATGGATCCAAAGCGATCGTACCTTCCTACGTCTTCTTCTTCTTCTCCTCAAAATAAAAAGTAACAGTGCTGCTTCTTCAAAATCCATAATATCGAGACTGGCGACCACAATCTTAAGAAACCATAAATAAAATAACGGACAAAACAACGTTTCTGTTTTGTTTCTGATGTGGTTAGGTTGTAGTCGTCTCGACTGCAAGTGTGGTTCATATAACTGCGAATCAACCACAAAAATGCAGTTGTGTCAGCCGCGAGTTGCAGTCGACGTGACCACAATTTTGTGGTTAACTCAGCTGCAAAATTGTGGCTCGTGTACGGGCACCCTTACTGAAAATATTGGAGGATAAGCAATGTGAAACAATCGACGAAGATAAAAATTTTTCACTTATGCTTGTTCCAATGTTCAAAAAATTAACTGATGACCAAAAACATTATGCGAAAATTGAAATCTTAAATATCATGCAAAATGCAAAAAACGTCGGAAATCCTCCAGTTTTTTACAGTTCAATGCAACAATCTTATTCTCATCTTTATCCTAACCGTCCGGTAGACCAAGTGCAATTTCCAAGATCAAATTTTCAACAACAGCAACAAGGAGGCAATGAAAGTATTTACTCCGCGCCATCGACATCAACGGTCAACTCTGCACAGTCCACACCATCAGCAACCATTTTTTCTGATGGTGACAATGCATATTTTGACTTGTCAAATCAATAAATTAATTAAATTAAACAAATAGAACATATATTTATTATTTAACCTTATTTTTAATATCTACTTCTATATATCTAGTCTAATAGTAGTTTGCAGAAAATATCTAGTTAATTTGGCAGAACGACGACACAAAACAAAAGCTGGTAAGTACCTTCTTACCTTATTGTTACTGCAAGACATTCCTCAGGTGGTATACATTTTCTCCATTTACTATTTTGGTACGATATTTTCGGTCCTATTATTTTTAATAATTCAAGAAAAGATTTTTCACTCATTCTGTAATAGTTAAAGAATTTACGAGGATGCTTTCTTAAATCTTCAAGAAGAATGTAAAATTGACCCCGATGTTCTCTGTCAGATAAAATTGGATGCACCCAAAATTTTCTTTTCCGTTGCTTTCTTAATTTCTTTCGTAATAACAGAGCCACTATACAAGCGGTTTCTATGAAGTCCATGTTGATACTAGGCTCTAGTCACGATTAATCAGTCGCAAATGCGCGACCATATAAATTTTTTGCGACTACTACTTTTATGTCGCTGCGACAAATAATTAGTGGTGTAACGGATATTCGCATCCGCATCCGCAACTGCGGATAATCCGCACTGTTTTGAAGATCCGTATCTGCATCCGCATCCGCATATATTTTAACGGAGCTCCGGTAAAATAGTGACAGTTTTTTGTTTCGATTTTTTAGATAAAAAAAATTTTTAGATATTGTAACATGCACGAACACGTGAGGTAATCGCGATGTGGCGACGGACGATACGACTCCTATATTGTCGCGCCGCAACGCCTCAAATCGGGGGCGCCAATGCATAGCGCTCTAAAAGATCTTAATTCCTAAAGACGATCAGTTGTTGAACGGATGGCAATTTGTATGTATGCTTTTGCGCATTTATCGTCATTCGTTTTATTGTTTGCTATCCATCGAAATTAAATTAATTAAAATGAAACCAAAAACAAACTTTATTTGGGAATATTTCTCGGAAATTAACAGTTTGATTGCTCGTTGTAAGATTTGTGAAAAGGAATATTCACGAAAAGGACGTACCACATCTTCTTTAAAAAATCATTTGAAATCTAAGCATACAAAAATATTTGAAGAGTTAGAAAAACGTATAGCTGAAATTGCAGAACAGAACCAGCCAAGTTGTAGTACATCTACAGATACAGGTCCAAATACAACAAAACAACTTACTTTACAAGAATGTTTAACGAAGAATGTATGTTGGGATTTCTCATATACAAAATCCAAAGATACGGATCGATTAATAGGCGAAATGATTGCTTTGGAAGACTTACCATTCAACTTCGTCGAAGGTGTTGGTTTTCGGCGATTAATCAATACAATACTTCCACGATATAAATTAAGGGGACGTCAGTTTTTTACGTCGCTTGTATGTGACGATTTATATAACGGTGTGGCAAATAAAATTAAAGCACTATTAAAAGATCTTAAGAAAATATCCTTTACAACTGATGTTTGGTCAGATACAAGTTGTGGGACTTCATTAGTTAGTTTGACTGCTCATGGTATAAACGAAGGTTTTGAAAGAGTAAGAATTATTTTGAAATGTGAAATAATGGAAGGCCGTCACACTGGTCAAGCTATTTCGACAAAACTTGAAACCATTCTTGAAGAATGGATACCCCATAAAACAGGACAATGTTCACTGTGTGGTACGCGATCGTGGTAGCAACATGATTAAAGCAATGCAGATATCTGGATTTACTGATTTTGATTGTGTGATTCATCAAATACAGTGTTGCATTAAAAATGTTATATTATCGGAAGAATGGGTTCAAGAAGTAATTGAAAAAGTGAAAAAAGTGTCAACACATTTTAATCATTCCCTAGTAGCACAAGATGAAATCGCAGTACTGACGTTTCGCCAACCGTTGCGGACGGTGCCTGGGTCAACCGAGACCCGAACAGTTTTTGTTTACGTAGAATATAAAAAATGAAGCTTTTGCCATTATGATTTTGACTTATTTTATTTTAAAGGTGAACTATTATTAGGGATATAAAATAATACATAAAAATAAAATTTTCAAAAAATTACATAAAAAATATTTATTCTAAATCATTACAATTTGTACACAAAATATTTTTTGTACATGTTGAATGTATATTACATACATATTTATGACAAACATCACATTTTGATTTATATTTATTGTCATTTCCAATACACAAGCTACATCTTGAGCGTTTTTCTAATGTTGTACTCATTTGTTTATTTATTTTTCGGCCTGTACTTTCGATGGCGTCCACAATGTGTCTCGAAAATACTACTGCATTGATTTCAAATGCTCTAGCTCTAGAATCTATGTTTGCAGCAACTAACTGTTCAGACAAATTTTCTATAAATTGTTTTCTTCTTGATTTTATGTTACCAGTTGCCCAATCCGAATTTTTGAGTTGCCATAGTACAAATGCATTATAGGCTGCAATATCTATATAATGTAAAAAAAGCGACAGAGGCCAACGTCGTGTACATCTCCGGCAAGTGTATTCTCTTAGAATTTTATCTAAAACATCCACTCCACTTTTTGTTGAATTGTAATAATTGATAATATTAGGTTTGTAATTATTATTTTCGTCAGAAATAGCATGTTCTCGATGAACGCTCGAAAGTAAAACTACGCATTTTCTTGGTTTTGGGATATACGACACAAGTGTTAGATTTTCAGAAAATATAAAATCGGAAGAGAATTGAGCTCTTCCGGATATTGTTATCAAAGATTTTGGTAAATCCTTTCTATTTTTCCGCATTGTTCCCACTATAAATATGTTATCTTTGAGTAAATCCTCTGCAAGTGAGATATCCGTAAAAAAATTGTCGGTTGTGATAGTTCGATTAGATCCCTTCCAAAACTCTGAAAGAACTCTAACTACTCGTTGTCCTTGTCCTTTCTCCGGTGTGTTTCCGCATTTTCCTAAATACACTTCAAAATTACAACAATAACATGTAGTAGCGTCACATAGGGCCCATAATTTCAGCCCATATTTCCCCGGCTTGCTCGACATATACACCTTGAATGGGCATCTTCCTCGAAATGTTACTAATTGTTCATCAATAGTGCCTACATTAGACGCTCGGTAATTATCTCTGCAATTTCTTGTTAAAATATTTGTAATGGTTCTCAAAGCTGCCAACTTATCGGTCATTTTTCTTTCTTCTCGTGTCTGAAAGTCGTCAAAACGCAAAAATCGTAAAATGTTTGTAAATCTATCACGAGACATAGATGCTCGATAAATTTGTCGACTATAAGCAATCTTTTTCTTCCATAGATCTTTTTTACTTTCACGTGATTCCCGAAAACGGCCAGTAATTAGTAAAATCCCAAAAAATGCCTTCAATTCAACACGGTCTACCGGCTTCCATATATTATTTGAAAACATTTCATAATATTTAACCGCTTTTTCATTTGTATAAGTAATTATAATGTCCATGATTTCATCATTTATAAATAAATCAAAACATTGTTCCATGGTTTCTACACCCTCAGAATTTGCTGTGAGTGTAGCATCATATTTACCAAATTCTGCATCTCTGTTTGTGGGGGAAATATATCTCCATGTTCGTCCACAAACATTTTGGTCTTTACAGTGTGACATATTATTACTATTTTCACCACTAAACTCATCACTTTCATAATCCTCTTCTTCTGGTACTGCATCACTAAAAGTCAATGACGCACATTCATCATCAGAAGACACTTCATTGTTATAATCATCATTATTATTTACAAAATTAGCAAACATTTTATTTTTCGATGTAGATCGTTGCTCTAAAATACACCTTCTGTGAACTAAATCAAGAATTTAATGGCAATTGTATTGTCGCTATAGCCTCTTACACAGACAGACGCCTGGCGCTGTAAAGAAACGGTCGAGACATATTTTTTCGTCGTTTTTTCGTCGGGACGTCCGTTTGACGCCGATCTAACTTAACGCACTCCTTGAGTAATGACAAATCTATTTATTACAATTTCTCGCAAAAATTTATTTGGGTCCAAATAGACCCAGGCACCGGAATACGAGGGTTAAAAGCTATACAGGTAATAAGATTGAAGCAACCTCCAATGTCAACAATACAAGATTGTCCCACTAGGTAAGCCAACGATTGTCTATAAATTAAAAAGTATAACTAATTTTCATTTCAGGTGGAACAGCACATTTTACATGTTGGAACGTTTTGTTAAAATAAAAGATTCTTTACTTCTATACTTAACTACAAAACAACTTGTGTCATTTTCTCCGGATGATTTGTCAACAATTGAACTGTTGTTAAAATTGTTGGCACCTTTTGAAGACCTTACTAAAGAATTAAGTAACTCGAAGAACAGCATTTCTATGGTTATACCACTTCTGCACGTTACTTTGACAATATTAAAAGCTGAGAAAGATAGCTCAAATACGCCAGAAAATATCAAAGCACTTTTTGTTAAAGTTATACGAGTAATAAGTGAAAGATTTGGCGATTTAAACAGAAATTTACTATGTTCGATTTCCACGTACTTAGATCCCAGATATAAAACCAAATTTTTTAATAGTTTTGAAATAGAAGAAGTCGAAGCCACAATAGCTAATTTGTGCCAAATTCAAACGATTCATCAAGATAAAGATTGTAGTCCGATACATAAGAAAAGAAAAATTGATAAACAAATTATTACTAATTCTAGCTGTTGTTCTTCCAAACTACTGCAGTCAGTACAATCCGTTCTAAGTTCAAGTGAAAGCGAGGCAGAAGATGACCAATTAATAACACTGAAAATTGTGCTCCAAAATTATATTAAAGAAAGAAGACTACCTTTAGAAGAAGATCCATTAATGTGGTGGCGACAAAATGGGTACAAATATACCGTTTTATTGCCGGTTGTTCGACAATATTTATCAACACCACCAAGCAGCTTTACCAGTGAACAGCTATTCAGTGGAGCATCGTTAATATACACAGATAAAAGAAAAAGTCTGAAAGGAGAGAAGGCATCAAAATTGCTGTTTTTAAAATATAATTTGCCTATAATAAATTATGAATATTAATTACTTTATTTGTGCATTAGATATTTTCAAGAAAATTTTAGCATGTAACTTTTTTCAACGAGTTGTTGAAAATCCGCATCCGTTAAATCCGCATCCAAAAATCTGCTTACGCATCCGCATCCGCAAAATTAGAATTAAAAAATCCGGTTCCGCATCCGCATCCGTTAAACCCACATCCGTAACACCACTACAAATAATCGCATGAAAATCGCATGTGCGCGCCTGGCCGTAGAGCAGTCTTCAGACTGAACCTCGCCTTATGCTTCTTTCTATGTTTATTTTTTGCTATGTATTTCTTTGCTGAATAAAGTCCATTATTATTATTAATAAATGTCTTCAGATGCACGGCTAAACCCAGGAGGAGTTTGGGTCCAGAGGTTGGAGCTTAATTAACCCTTAGGTTTAGGATGGTGTTGGGTTTACTTCAAATATATAGGGTTGCCAAAATAGTTTGTAAATTACTCTATTCCAGAAACTATTCATTGCAGGGGTCTTCCTTAAGGAATATCTTCAGCTAAACCCATCCCAACCTAAACCAATCCTGTTATAATGTCGAGGGGACACTGACTACATCTGTGATGGGAACACCATGCATTGCATTCCCAAGGTCTAATTAACCCTTAGATTTAGAACGAAACTGTGTAGAAAAAAAACAAACAATATGATTGTTGTAAAGCACGTATACAAAAATATGGATTCGACTTACACAAATTAACGAATTTGCTGTTAAGTAAAAGTCTCCCGTAGATTGTTGTACAAAAATATTCAATACAAATTTGGTTCTCAAATAGATAAATTCCTCATTATCCGGGAAATACAAACCTGGGCCCCAATTCCCTTCCAACCCAATCACCCAACCTCACTTTATTTATTAAATTTTATTAAATTTAGACAATTTTAAAATCATTACCAACCTTACAAAGTTAAAACCTAACCTAAATTTAATTTAACCTCAAATATTAAGATAATCTTTCAAATACCCCAAAAATCAAGATGAATCGTTTGTCAAATAAAGTAAGCATAATTTACTATTAATTTCCTTTAAAAAAATAATATTTCTTTTTAAGCACAAAATAAGATCGTTGCTTCTTGTAACCGCGGGAGGATTTGGTTTTTATGGGGCTATGGATTACGTGAAAAACAAGGAATCGTTTTATCAACGTCTAATGCCTATAATTCATGTGCTCGAACCGGAAACTGCTCATAAATTGGCCGTTTTCGCTGGAAAATATAGGTTATACCCAAAAAGTAGTTTCCCGAATCCAGATTCTTTAGTACGAAAACATAAAAATTTCATTCAAAACTTAACATTTTTATTAATTTATAGAAAGTGAAATTATTCGGTAAAGAATTCCCAAATCCAATTGGAATAGCAGCCGGTTTTGATAAACACGGTGAAGCAATTTTAGGTTTACAAGACTTAGGATTTGGCTTTGTGGAAATTGGATCTGTAACTTTATTCCCCCAAGCAGGGAATGAAAAACCTCGGGTTTTTAGACTAAAACAAGATGAGGCTGTTATCAACAGATACGGATTTAATAGCGATGGTTCTCAAGTTGTTTTTCAAAGGCTTGAAAATTTAAAATCAAATCATAAACTTGATTCAATCTTGGGCATCAATTTAGGCAAAAATAAAGACTCTCAAAATGCAATTAACGATTATGTTGAGGGAATAGAAAAATTTGGGCCAATCGCCGATTACTTAGTCATTAATATAAGCAGGTAATTTAAATCTAAATTAATTAAAATCTTTTCTAATTTAACTCAAAATTTTTAGTCCAAATACACCCGGTTTACGAGACATGCAAATTAAATCAAATTTAATCTCGTTATTATCAGAAGTGGTTAAAGCAAGAAATAATTTACCATTCAAAAATAAACCATCGATTTTATTAAAATTAGCCCCAGATTTAACCAAGGAAGAACAAATTGACATAGCCGATGTAGTCAAAATGGAAAAATGTAAAGTTGATGGGTTAATTATTTGTAATACTACAGTCGATCGACCAAATTATTTAAAAAGTGAGGAAAAAACGGAAATTGGAGGATTAAGTGGAAAACCTTTGAGAGATGTCTCAACACAAATGATTTCAAACATGTTTATATTAACCGGGGGGATGCCGATTATTGGCGTTGGGGGGATCTCTTCGGGAAAGGATGCTTATGAAAAAATTAAAGCCGGAGCGAGAATCGTTCAGATTTATACTGCGTTAGTTTATGAAGGACCTACAATTGTTGATAAAATTAAGAGGGAATTGAGTGAATTATTGGAAAAGGATGGTTATAAAAGTGTTGACGAAGCTGTTGGAAAAGAAATTTTGTAAGGAGTTTTTGAGAAACAAAGTATTATTTATTATTATTTTTCTTTATTTTGTATTAAAGTGCCTTTATTAAAGTATTTTCTATTTTGTTAAAGTTTTATTTATCAGCGCCCTCTGTGCATCAATTTTGGAAATAAAATAATTTTGAGATTATGAAATTTAAAATGAAATATCTTTGCTCCATATTAAAAATAAAATGTAGTTATTAATTAATTAATAAATATTTTATTATATTATTTGATATAAATATTTTGATAGAAAATAAGATGAAAAAATATGTTTGCGAATTACGATGTAGCGCCATCTTTTGAGTTTGATAAGTAATGTAAACGTATATCGAAATTTATATAATTACATTATATTTATTGTTGGGAAAGAAATTTTATAAGAATCAAGATAATTTTTTTTAAGTAGAGGAATATTTTATTTATTCTTTATTTTGTATTACAGTGTTTTTATGAAAGTAGCGTGTTTTTATTTGTCAGCGCCATCTATGTAACAATTTAGTAAATAAAATAAATCTTTAGATTATGTAATTAAAAAAATTGTAATCCCATATTATATACTAAAGGTTGTTATTAACCAATTTATTATTAAATAATAATAATGAAGATTTTTAATATAGTAAGTTTGCAAAAATATATTTGACAATTACCCATAGTGCAACAATTTGACAGTTATCAGACATCATAGACTCAAGTACGTCAAGTACGAAATATACCAAAATTTATTTAATAATTACATTATAATGTGAAAAAAGTGCATTAGGTATGAAGATTAAGAGTAAGATGTAAGATTGTGATCATTATTTTTAATCCTTATAAAATTTTTAGGTCATTTCTAGCTGGAGCATAAAAATTTTGTTGCTGCTACTTCACATTAAACCATTCAAAATTGTTATAAAATATATGGAATTTTAGTTTATTATGGTACGTACTATAACATTTAATTAGTATTTCTAATATTTGCGAAAATAAGAGAAGATAAACTACAAAAAAAATCGACAATTACGCCACCTCTTGAGAGTTGTTAAAACATTGAATCAAGTACAGGTAGCCCTCCTCTAACACGGTATCTTATAACACGGTTTCGCTATAACACGATTCGTAAATTGCGGGAAACCTCCTACAACACGGTATCCTACAACACGTTTTCGCTATAACGCGATGAGAAAACTGCAAATCCTTTGTACATACAACACTGTATGTACTTATACAGACCGGGTAAAGTGCCCGACGCGGCTCTGCGAGCCACGTGCACGATGTCACTTCCAAATTGCTGGAAGAGCAAGACGGTTGTTTAAAATGCGTGTGTTTTTTCCTCGAAGTGTCAGTCAGTCAGTTTTCCGTGTGGTTTTCGTACGTTCTTTACTTTCATCTCCGTGGCCAGAAAACAAAAGTGTCTCACGCTGCTACTCGGTAGTCTACGTCGCGCCACGGTGTGTTAAAGAACAATTTTTTTATCTTTAAGACATTAAGCTTCAGCCCCAAGCAATGTCAGGTAAAGATAAAACAACGTTCAAGAGAAAATTCATTTCTTTGGAAGTAAAGATTCAAATCTTGGATCGTCTATCGAAAGGAGAAAAAGCATCCCACATTGGGAAAAACCTTAATTTGAACGAAGCAACAATTAGAACAATCAAGAAAAATGAAAAAGAAATCAGAAGTGCAGTTGCCGCAGGATCTTCGACATCCGCAAAACGTTCAGCCCGCCCCAGACCAGCAATAATTAAGAAAATGGAAAAGGCCCTCAGCATTTGGATTGACGATTGCTGTCAAAAAAAAATTCCATTAGATGGCAATATTATAAAACAAAAAGGATTAAAAATTTACAACCATCTCAAACAACAAGGAGAATCCTCTGTCAATCCAGATTTTGTGGCGAGTAAAGGTTGGTTCGAGAAATTCAAAAAGCGTTTTGCGATTCATAGCATAAGAATCCAAGGAGAGTGTGCGTCGGCTGATCATGAAGCTGCTAGGACGTATCCAGAAAAAAATCAAAACATTATAGCCGAGCAAGGATACACAGCAGATCAAGTTTTCAATGCCGACGAAACTGGGCTTTGGTGGAAAAAAATGCCCAGTAAAACTTTCATATCGAAGACAGAAAAAACTGCACCCGGATTTAAGGTGTCCAAAGATCGTTTAACGCTCCTTTTGTGCAGTAATGCATCGGGGGACTTCATGACAAAACCGATGCTAGTGTACAGATCTTTGAATCCTCGTGCACTAAAAACGTGAATAAAAACACCTTGCCGGTATACTGGACAGCAAATTCGAGAGCTTGGGTAACAGGACATTTATTTAGAGATTGGTTTTTGAATTGTTTTGTGCCAAGCGTTGAGCGGTATTTAAAGCGAAAAAATTTGAGCTGCAAGGCGCTGTTGCTATTAGATAATGCTCCATGCCACCCACAAGATTTAACACATCCCAACATCAAAATAATGTTCTTACCACCGAACACTACTTCGTTGCTCCAACCACTGGATCAAGGTATTATTTACACCTTTAAAACATATTACATAAGAAGATCGTTACAGTGGATTTTAGACGCAACCGATTCGCAATCAATTAGCGTAATGGAAGCATGGAAGAAATTTTCCATCAAGCACTGCATCGATATCATATCTTTGTCACTGAATGAAATAAAAACATCAACATTAAATGCGTGTTGGAAGAAGATATGGCCCTCTGCAATTGAAACGGAAAACATACGTGAAACATTAGAAAATGAAATTGGTGCGATATTAGAAGTCGCTAAATCAATCGGAGGCGAAGGTTTTGTGGATATGGCTTCCAAAGACATTGAAGATTTATTAGTGGAAGAAGAAGTTGACGAAGCGGAATTAATCGAAATGGCATCCCTAGATGCAAATCAAATCGATTTTGAGGACGCTAGCTCTGACGAAGATTGTGCAGTCAAGAATTTAACATTAAAAAAATTACAAGAAGGCCTATGCTTAGCGGAAAATCTGGAATCATTTTATGTCGAATTAAGAAAAATATTTGTTTTTAATAAGTTTTTGGAACGTAACCCCCCTTTTTGCACTAGCTCTGGGTCTCATGCAACACGGTTTCACACAACACGGCATTTTCTAGGAACCTAACTACCGTGTTATAGGAGGGTTGCCTGTATACCAAATGCGCCGAAATTTATTTAATAATTACATTATAATGTGAAAAAAGTGCATTAGGTATGAAGATTAAGAGTAAGATGTAAGATTGTGATCATTATTTTTAATTCTTATAAAATTTTTAGGTCATTTCTAGCTGGAGCATAAAAACTTTATCGTGCTGTTACTTCACATTACACCATTCAAAATTGTTATAAAATATATGGAATTTTAGTTTATTATGGTACGTACTATAATATTTAATTAGTATTTCGAATATTTACGAAAATAAGGGGAGATAATCTTCAAAAAAAAATCGACTATTGCGCCACCTCTTGAGAGTTGTTAAAACATTGAATCAAGTATACGAAATACGCCGAAATTTATTTGATAATTACATTATAATGTGAAAAAAATGCATTGGGTATGAAGATTAAGAGTAAGACGTAAGATTGTTATCATTATATTTAATTCTTATAAAATTTTTAGGTCATTTCTAGCTGGAGCATAAAAATTTTGTTGCTGTTACTTCACATTAAACCATTCAAAATTGTTATAAAATATATGGAATTTTAGTTTATTATGATACGTACTATAATATTTAATTAGTATTTCGAATATTTGCGAAAATAAGAGGAGATAATCTACAAAAAAAATCGACAATTACGCCACCTCTTGAGAGTTGTTAAAACATTGAATCAAGTATACGAAATACGCCGAAATTTATTTAATAATTACATTATAATGTGAAAAAAGTGCGTTAGGTATGAAGATTAAGAGTAAGACGTAAGATTGTTATCATTATTTTTAATTCTTATAAAATTTTTAGGTCATTTCTAGCTGGAGCATAAAGATTTTGTTGTGCTGTTACTTAACATTAAACCATTCAAAATTGTTATAAAATATATGGAATTTTAGTTTATTATGGTACGTACTATAATATTTAATTAGTATTTCGCATATTTGCGAAAATAAGAGGAGATAATCTACAAAAAAAATCGACAATTGCGCCACCTCTTGAGAGTTGTTAAAACATTGAATCAAGTATACGAAATACGCCGAAATTTATTTAATAATTACATTATAATGTGAAAAAAATGCATTAGGTATGAAGATTAAGAGTAAGACGTAAGATTGTTATCATTATTTTTAATTCTTATAAAATTTTTAGGTCATTTCTAGCTGGAGCATAAAAATTTTGTTGCTGTTACTTAACATTAAACCATTCAAAATTGTTGTAAAATATATGGAATTTTAGTTTATTATGGTACGTACTATAACATTTAATTAGTATTTCTAATATTTGCGAAAATAAGAGGAGATAAGCTACAAAAAAAATCGACAATTGCGCCACCTCTTGAGAGTTGTTAAAACATTGAATCAAGTATACGAAATACGCCGAAATTTATTTAATAATTACATTATAATGTGAAAAAAATGCATTAGGTATGAAGATTAAGAGTAAGACGTAAGATTGTGATCATTATTTTTAATTCTTATAAAATTTTTAGGTCATTTCTAGCTGGAGCATAAAAATTTTGTTGCTGTTACTTAACATTAAACCATTCAAAATTGTTGTAAAATATATGGAATTTTAGTTTATTATGGTACGTACTATAACATTTAATTAGTATTTCGAATATTTGCGAAAATAAGAGGAGATAATTTACAAAAAGAATCGACAATTACGCCACCTCTCGAGAGTTGTTAAAACATTGAATCAAGTATACGAAATACGCCGAAATTTATTTAATAATTACATTATAATGTGAAAAAAGTGCGTTAGGTATGAAGATTAAGAGTAAGACGTAAGATTGTGATCATTATTTTTAATTCTTATAAAATTTTTAGGTCATTTCTAGCTGGAGCATAAAAATTTTGTTGCTGTTGCTTCACATTAAACCATTCAAAATTGTTAAAAAATATATGGAATTTTAGTTTATTATGGTACGTACTATAATATTTAATTAAGATTTCTAATATTTGCGAAAATAAGAGGAGATAATCTACAAAAAAAATCGACAATTACGCCACCTCTTGAGAGTTGTTAAAACATTGAATCAAGTATACGAAATACGCCAAAATTTATTTAATAATTACATTATAATGTGAAAAATGTGCGTTAGGTATGAAGATTAAGAGTAAGACGTAAGATTGTTATCATTATATTTAATTCTTATAAAATTTTTAGGTCATTTCTAGCTGGAGCATAAAAATTTTGTTGCTGTTACTTCACATTAAACCATTCAAAATTGTTATAAAATATATGGAATTTTAGTTTATTATGATACGTACTATAATATTTAATTAGTATTTCGAATATTTGCGAAAATAAGAGGAGATAAGCTACAAAAAAATCGACAATTGCGCCACCTCTTGAGAGTTGTTAAAACATTGAATCAAGTATACGAAATACAACGAAATTTATTTAATAATTACATTATAATGTGAAAAAAATGCATTAGTTATGAAGATTAAGAGTAAGACGTAAGATTGTTATCATTATTTTTAATTCTTATAAAATTTTAAGGTCATTTCTAGCTGGAGCATAAAAATTTTGTTGCTGTTACTTCACATTAAACCATTCAAAATTGTTATAAAATATATGGAATTTTAGTTTATTATGGTACGTACTATAACATTTAATTAGTATTTCGAATATTTGCGAAAATTAAGAGGAGATAATCTACAAAAAAAATCGACAATTACGCCACCTCTTGAGAGTTGTTAAAACATTGAATCAAGTATACGAAATACGCCGAAATTTATTTAATAATTACATTATAATGTGAAAAAAGTGCGTAAGGTATGAAGATTAAGAGTAAGACGTAAGATTGTTATCATTATTTTTAATTCTTATAAAATTTTTAGGTCATTTCTAGCTGGAGCATAAAAATTTTGATGTGCTGTTATTTAACATTAAACCATTCAAAATTGTTATAAAATATAAAGAATTTTAGTTCATTATGGTACGTACTATAATATTTAATTAGTATTTCGAATATTTGCGAAAATAAGAGGAGATAATCTACAAACAAAATCGACAATTGCGCCACCTCTCGAGAGTTGTTAAAACATTGAATCAAGTATACGAAATACACCGAAATTTATTTAATAATTACATTATAATGTGAAAGAAATGCGTAAGGTATGAAGATTAAGAATAAGACGTAAGATTGTTATCATTATTTTTAATTATTATAAAATTTTTAGGTCATTTCTAGCTGGAGCATAAAAATTTTGATGTGCTGTTATTTAACATTAAACCATTCAAAATTGTTATAAAATATAAAGAATTTTAGTTTATTATGGTATGTACTATAATATTTAATTAGTTATTCGAATATTTGCGAAAATAAGAGGAGATAATCTACAAAAAAAAATCGACAATTACGCCACCTCTTGAGAGTTGTTAAAACATTGAATCAAGTATACGAAATACGCCGAAATTTATTTAATAATTACATTATAATGTGAAAAAAATGCATTAGGTATGAAGATTAAGAGTAAGACGTAAGATTGTTATCATTATTTTTAATTCTTATAAAATTTTTAGGTCATTTCTAGCTGGAGCATAAAAATTTTGTTGCTGTTATTTAACATTAAACCATTTAAAATTGTTATAAAATATAAACAATTTTAGTTTATTATGGTATGTACTATAATATTTAATTAGTTATTCGAATATTTGCGAAAATAAGAGGAGATAATCTACAAAAAAAAATCGACAATTACGCCACCTCTTGAGAGTTGTTAAAACATTGAATCAAGTATACGAAATACGCCGAAATTTATTTAATAATTACATTATAATGTGAAAAAAGTGCGTTAGGTATGAAGATTAAGAGTAAGACGTAAGATTGTGATCATTATTTTTAATTCTTATAAAATTTTTAGGTCATTTCTAGCTGGAGCATAAAAATTTTGTTGTGCGGTTACTTAACATTAAACCATTCAAAATTGTTATAAAATATATGGAATTTTAGTTTAATATGGTACGTAATATTACATTTAATTAGTATTTCGAATATTTGCGAAAATAAGAGGAGATAATCTACAAACAAAATCGACAATTGCGCCACCTCTTGAGAGTTGTTAAAACATTGAATCAAGTATACGAAATACGCCGAAATTTATTTAATAATTACATTATAATGTGAAAAAAGTGCGTTAGGTATGAAGATTAAGAGTAAGACGTAAGATTGTTATCATTATTTTTAATTCTTATAAAATTTTTAGGTCATTTCTAGCTGGAGCATAAAGATTTTGTTGTGCTGTTACTTAACATTAAACCATTCAAAATTGTTATAAAATATATGGAATTTTAGTTTAATATGGTACGTAATATTACATTTAATTAGTATTTCGAATATTTGCGAAAATAAGAGGAGATAATCTACAAACAAAATCGACAATTGCGCCACCTCTTGAGAGTTGTTAAAACATTGAATCAAGTATACGAAATACGCCGAAATTTATTTAATAATTACATTATAATGTGAAAAAAGTGCGTTAGGTATGAAGATTAAGAGTAAGACGTAAGATTGTTATCATTATTTTTAATTCTTATAAAATTTTTAGGTCATTTCTAGCTGGAGCATAAAGATTTTGTTGTGCTGTTACTTAACATTAAACCATTCAAAATTGTTATAAAATATATGGAATTTTAGTTTATTATGGTACGTACTATAATATTTAATTAGTATTTCGCATATTTGCGAAAATAAGAGGAGATAATCTACAAAAAAAATCGACAATTGCGCCACCTCTTGAGAGTTGTTAAAACATTGAATCAAGTATACGAAATACGCCGAAATTTATTTAATAATTACATTATAATGTGAAAAAAATGCATTAGGTATGAAGATTAAGAGTAAGACGTAAGATTGTTATCATTATTTTTAATTCTTATAAAATTTTTAGGTCATTTCTAGCTGGAGCATAAAAATTTTGTTATGCTGTTACTTAACATTAAACCATTCAAAATTGTTGTAAAATATATGGAATTTTAGTTTATTATGGTACGTACTATAACATTTAATTAGTATTTCTAATATTTGCGAAAATAAGAGGAGATAATCTACAAAAGGACATCGACAATTGCGCCACCTCTTGAGAGTTGTTAAAACATTGAATCAAGTATACGAAATACGCCGAAATTTATTTAATAATTACATTATAATGTGAAAAAAGTGCATTAGGTATGAAGATTAAGCGTAAGATGTAAGATTGTTATCATTATTTTTAATTCTTATAAAATTTTTAGGTCATTTCTAGCTGGAGCATAAAAATTTTGTTGCTGTTATTTAACATTAAACCATTCAAAATTGTTATAAAATATAAACAATTTTAGTTTATTATGGTATGTACTATAATATTTAATTAGTTATTCGAATATTTGCGAAAATAAGAGGAGATAATCTACAAAAAAAATCGACAATTACGCCACCTCTTGAGAGTTGTTAAAACATTGAATCAAGTATACGAAATACGCCAAAATTTATTTAATTATTACATTATAATGTGAAAAAAATGCGTTAGGTATGAAGATTAAGAGTAAGACGTAAGATTGTTATCATTATTTTTAATTCTTATAAAATTTTTAGGTCATTTCTAGCTGGAGCATAAACATTTTGTTGCTGTTACTTCACATTAAACCATTCAAAATTGTTATAAAATATATGGAATTTTAGCTTATTATGGTACGTACTATAACATTTAATTAGTATTTCGAATATTTGCGAAAATAAAAGGAGATAATCTACAAAAAGACATCGACAATTGCGCCACCTCTTGAGTGTTGTTAAAACATTGAATCAAGTATACGAAATACAACGAAATTTATTTAATAATTACACTTTATTATGAATAAAATGTATAACATATAAAATTCAAAAAGAAGACGTAAAGTTCTCCACTATTTTTATAAAATTTACGTCTATTTTCATGGCGATATAAAATTGTGATGTTGGTTGCCTACAATCGAATTTAAAAACTTTTCTAAATTTTCAAATTTCACATTTTTAGTTAAATCTTCGAATTGTAATAGATAATAATGTTTAATTTAAAAAAAAATATTTATTTATTTTATTTAATTTTAGATTAAACGGTTCCAAATTTCACCGAAACATCTTTAAGTTGATTTGTTGTAAATAATTGGGAATCCAATCCGGTGGGAGGGAACAACGTTGAGGTAAACATATAAAAAATTAATATCTCATGAATTAAGAGGTTAAATCTGACGGAGATTTGCACGGAGATTACGTTGAGGATTCTCAACGTTGGTGCAGTTTATCGATCTTTCTAACGTAAACTGTCTGGTAAATCCCGCACGATTCAATTATCCGGGGATTCCGTGTCAGTGTCGTCAATGTCACACGATTCCCGTCCCCGTTATCCTAGACGTGGAGCTTCCGCGTTGTGAAATGTAACGATGAGGAAAATCGTGGGGGGTTCGCCGCTAATTTGCAGGCGCGCATTATTAAGAAGTCGCCCCCGGACGGTCGTAATTAAGGTGTCGTATCCGCGGGAAATAAATTCCGGGACGGCGAGATGCCGGGAAAATGCAAATGCAACTTTTAATTACGGCAGCCCGTGTTCGGACGGGGCGTCGCGGCGCCCGCATTAATCTTGCCTTACCTTAAATATTATTTATTGCCCCCCTCTACGGGGTGGTTGCAAACAACTAGTGGGAGACTCACCCCGATATTTGATGTCGGATTGCGACTCCGTGTGAATGCGCGCCTTCCCCATTATCATTTAATACCCGATCCCTGGTTAACAAAGACTATTTGTCATTCCCAGAAATGTTTTCGTCGTTTATATTCGTTTTTATTTCAGATTCGATTTTAATTAAAAAGGAATGAGGCGTTTATTAATTTATTATAGCTTTTTAAAACTTTTGATCATTTCGCTGATGAAGGGGCTTAAATAAATTAACTTTCCCGAATAATTCGGATTTCGTTTTTACCAGCTGGTGTCGGGTATAAATATGCAAAAAGGGGTAACACACTGCTTGTTAATTAATAATTATTGATATCCTATGTTTTTGCATATAATTGAACGAATTTATTCGTTAAATAGTTTTTATATCGTCCAACCACTCATTTTAAAGATTATATAATCTGGCTGATTTCAATTTAAATGAATTTGATTATTAATATTATCAAATTTCGATGATATATTTGGATATATTCTTTTTAAATTAAATTTGGAAGTTGTTAAATTGTCCTTCCAATTATTTTTGTTTCTCATCCGCGAAAAATTTCAATCCTGATTTAAATAAAAATGAGAAGATCCTCGTAAACATGAATGTTTTGCCCGGGTTCGGACATTTTCATGCAAAACGGTTGTCTTTCAAAACGAGAAGCTTGGCGGAGGTGGCGCGTAAAATAAAGAAGCGACGTCTCGGCGTCTGTCCGAATCAAAGCGAAAAGTAAGTAACACGTTACTCGCCGCCTCCTATTTCTCTCAGCCGCCGGAACTATAACGTTCGTGAAGTTAATATTTGGCGCGAGCAAACGTTTCTTTCCGGTTTTTGGAGCCTTAAACCGTAGCGAAGCCGACGAAGCCCCGCTACTGCCGCCTCATTTCCATGCTGTCTACTCGGTTTACGCTGTTGGTAATTTCGTGGGCCCCTCGTGTGCATATTCCTTCCAACTATGGAAAAGACCCGTACATCCGGTACCTATATTCTGGTTAAAGAGACATTTACCCGGTTCGTTTTATTATTCTAATTGTAAGCGGACTCAAAAAAGTCTTTTTCGTCGCAGCTCGTTTCAAATTTATTGTTTATTTTTGTACCAATGAACATTCTGCACTCTAAAGTATAAACACATACTTTATTCAATCTCCGGAGCTCCACTAATAGCTTCCTCCATTTGTGGAATTAACTGTAAATGTTTAAAGTCAACTGCACGTAGGAGGAAGTAACGAGTGCTTAAGCCGGACGTTGGGCTGCTACTGCTGCTGCTGTCGCGTCAGCGTTAATCTCTTCGGAGTAAAACAAATCGTTTTTACAACGGTTTTAAGTAAACCTCTATTTCAATTTTTTTTCTGTTCTTAATCAAGTCGAAATTTAAATAATTTATGTCAATCGAAAAAAATCCGTGCGAAACTTGATTCTTTCTCTATTTAAAATTGGATTGGGTTGAGATTGGTGGGTTTAGGTTTGATTGGGTTGGATCTATAAGAACGTATACCTTGTCTATTCTTCTCAACATCCTTCTTGGGGAAACTCACAACATCCTTCTCGTGAGACCGGAACCACGTTATCACTTTTTTAAATCTTTCTTTGTTATTTTTGCTTTCTCCTCAGCTATACAAACCAAGCAAACCAGTAAGAGGATGCTGTTCCCAATCCGCCCCTGATCTCAGATTAGCAGCGAGAAGTATTCGTGAATGGATTCATGTAAGCCTCCCTTTTATCCTTTCATTAGTCTCTCTGTAATTAATTTCCCCTGTCTCTTTCTGCTTCCTCTGTGCTTACCCCTTTATTTCCCTTTCTTTATCAATATGCTGATCACGTACTCATTTATAATTTTCCAGTTCTCTTCGCTTTCTAACATCTGGTGTAACGATGTGTTCTGGTGTAATGTCTTCTCATTTTTGTTCTACCATTTGCCTTCCTTTATCTGACCATTTTGCGCAATTGTAGAAGGTATGCTCCATATCATTTTCTCATCAAAATACGCACATATCTTATTAGGATATTTCTTAAACTTGAAACTTGTACAGGTAAGCTAGTATCCATCTTCCTTGTCTGGTGTATCAAACCCTCGTCTCCCGTTATTTATGGCCCAAAAAAATAAGCAAAATAAATCACATCTATCAGCTTTTGAAGTCATTTTACAATGGTATACTTGACTGAAGGAAAGCGTATGAATGGGTTTTTCTACTGTCATACCATTCTCCTGTATCAACAAGATTGTCACTCCAGGCCAATCATCATGCACCATGGCTTTTATCCATCATCCAGGACTGACGGGTGAAGGTATAATAGCGTACCTCCTCATTGGTTTGCTCTTCTCTGTTCCATCAATTTCCGCCCATACGCCCTTCGCTTTTCTTGCATCTCCGTATTTGTTGGTCGTCTATTAAAAAAACAACAGAAAAGCATACATCCCACTTTTAATTTGAAACTTTACTAAGATAGTTCACCGAAACAAAGTCTTCCCCCATTGTCCTGTCATCCGTCTCTCCCCAATTTTCCTTGATTTCGATCTCCTTGATCATTCCTCGCTTAAGCATGATGTTAATACAGATTTCTGGTGTCATTGTTTCTTTTAGCTTTCAATTTACCCATCTTTTTCTTCTTCATTTATCGCACTCTACAACAGTGCCTCTGAACTAGAAATGTGCGCGTGAGTGACTCTTTGTGTCTGCTCACGCCCGCTCACGATTTGGACCCACGCGTGTCACGCACGTCACTCACGTGACTCACGCTCCATCAAATCATGTTTGATTACATGTTAATTTGATGCAAAGTCTAGTGTTACT
The DNA here is from genome assembly GCA_036711965.1 of Onthophagus sagittarius. Lineage (NCBI taxonomy): Eukaryota > Metazoa > Arthropoda > Insecta > Coleoptera > Scarabaeidae > Onthophagus > Onthophagus sagittarius. The sequence goes on along the minus strand of JASERS010000010.1, from coordinate 12,851,537 downwards.
TCTGAAATTTAGTTAGGTTGGGTTGGATTGAGCTCCGTTTTAAGAGGGGTACGAGTAAACTTAAATCTTTTTCGTTCAAGGTCTAGTATTAGCTCTAGCGTTAGTGTTGGATGTATTTTTAGTTGTTATTCAGTCTTAATTTGTTGTATACTAAAACCCAATTTAGAATAACCCTAAAGGAAATGCCCAATTTATAAATACCAACCGTGATCAAGTGATCACCATCACGCACGTTCACATGAGTCACTTGATTCTCGTTCACGATGGATCATGCCTGACCCATCGTGATCCGGCTGGACTCACATAATTTGCACATCTCTACTCTGAACCTCCTTTCCTCGTTTTCTCCGGAACCGCCAGGGAGGCATAACTTCGAAGTCTTCCTTTCTTCCTTCTTCGTTGCTTTCTCCAGTTCCCTCATCCAGATCAAAACGCAGTACAAACAACCCAAAACCAAACAAAACATTACTTTTAGAAATTTATCAGACGATTTTCATACCTGGGTGAGGGGAGCCGGCGCTCCCCTTCGTCTTCTTCTTCGCCCAAGTATTCTCCTCCATCACCATCGATCTTACAGCCACTCCGAGGAAGATAGCTAAGATCAAATCAAACACATTCTCTTACTTTCTAGAATTGTTTTAAACAACCTACGTACCTGCTTGATGGGGAAAATCCCCCCTCCATCCTCTTCCTCGTTCAACTATTCCCGTCCATCGCCATCAATTTTGCACCCATTCCGAGGAAGATGACTCAAAAGAAATCAAACACTTTCTCTTACTTTCAGAATTGTTGAGGAGGGAAGTTCCCCCTCTACCCCCTCTTCACCGCTTCAGTTCTCGTCCTACTGTCTCTTTATCTTTTATGATTGTGGCAAATAGGTCCGCCATAGCAACACTGGAATCTTTTCTATATGCATCTGTATTTCACCCAAAACCACTCTCTCGTGCTTCAGGAAAAGAGTCTCTATTTGTTTCAGCACTTCATTCTCTATAACCTTCGTTCTTTCCTTCAACTTCAAGTTATTTATGACTATGCAGTAACCTCACTGCAGTTCTCCTCTGCTTCGACCACCCTCCACCCATTTACTTTTGCAGCTAACTCCTTTGAGCAGGCCGTAAAATCTATCACAGATTCCTCCGCAGGTCCTGCAAAAGTAGGAATGCTTCTTTCATTCATTACTACCATCTTATTTGCAATAAGCAATCTTACTGTTTGATTGCTACATGGGGTACCTATGAGAACCTACGTGGGCGTTTTGGCATTCAGATCTCCTCCCATGGTGACCTTCTTTCTATATTTCCTTATTGCTCTCTCCATAGAGTACAGGAGCTCACCAAATTCCATCAAACTTGGATTTGGTGAAAAATAACACGAAAATATAACAAAACACGTCAACTCTACACAAACAAAATCACCTCCTTCGTAAACACTAACAACTAACAAATCACTATAAATATTCACAAAAGTATTACAGTTTTTGTCAGAGCACTTAAGGTTTTTAATTCTTTGCTTTTGTTTACAGCCGATTTTCAATGTTTTCCACTTCTTAAAATTTTTGGGGTATTTTAACACTTCCCTCGTCCCTTTTCTGCCTTACGAATGTCTTTTTTATCCATTAAGAAGAGTGCTACCGTGAAAGGACTATGAATGTACTTTTTTCCCAGTCTCTTCTTCCTTTCTTTATTTCTCCTTCTTTCAATCTTTGTGCAACCTTTACTTTCTGCAGTTTTCTCTGCCTCATCTTCGTTTTTCTTTCGCCACCTTCAGCCAAATTAGCCTTCCTTTCTAGGCTTATTTCCTTCCTCCTTATATTACTGATGACCTCTTTTTCTTCAACTCTCTCATATTGCATCTCATCTACTTTCTTCTCTCTTCCATGTTTCTTCACCTTCTCTCTATATATAGGACATGCGCCCGTTCCAGTTCTATTCTGAACCCAATCCAACCCACTCCAATCAAACTAAAACCCAACCCAACTCGAATTTTGAATAAAAGTATATACTACACAAACAAAACCACATCCTTCGTAAACACTCACAACTAACAAATTACTCTAAATATTCACAAAAGTGTCACAGTTTTTATCAGAGCACTTAAGATTTTTAATTCTTTGCTTTTGCTTCCAGCCGATTTTCAATGTTTTCCACTTCTTAAAATTTTTGGGGTATTTTAACACTTCCCTCGTCCCTTTTCTGCCTTACGAATGTCTTTTTTATCCATTAAGAAGAATGCTACCGTGAAAGGACCATGAATGTACTTTTTTCCCAGTCTCCATTCTTTAAATATAAATTCTTGGGTAACTTCTTAGGTGAACTTATGTCGGTGGAGTTATCTCCACCTCGTCTGTTCTTTTTCTTCCCTTTCTTTATTTCTCCTTCTTTCAATCTTTGTGCAACCTTTACTTTCTGCAGTTTTCTCTGCCTCATCTTCGTTTTTCTTTCGCCACCTTCAGCCAAATTAGCCTTCCTTTCTAGGCTTATTTCCTTCCTCCTTATATTACTGATGACCTTTTTTTCTTCAACTCTCTCATATTGCATCTCATATACTTTCTTCTCTCTTCCATGTTTCTTCACCTTCTCTCTATATAAAGGACATGCGCCCGTCCCAGTTCTATTCTGAACCCAATCCAACCCACTCCAATCAAACTGAAACCCAACCCAACTCGAATTTTGAATAGAAGAATATACCAGGAAAATACTAGCTAAGAAAGTAGATAAGAAATTATGGGATAAAAAAAGGCGTTGTAGACATTATAAAAAAAGATCCCTATTTTATCATTCCACGTGAATAGTGTACACATATCTTGTGAGTTGACCAAATTAGGGTTTGTTGAAAGTCCTTAAAATTTGAAATTTAGGGAGGATTTCGCTGTGTCGACGTAGGACTTACAATTAGGAAGGGAGAGGAGACCGCCACCGGAAGATCGGACTTCCGTCGTCGTCGCTACCTGATCTCGTTAGCAAGACTTTGTCTCTTTGTGCGTCGTCGTCCCAATCTCCTTGCGAATTAAATTCGGGCGGGGTCCCATAATCATAATCACCGCCTTTACTCGTAAAAACCGCGCACCGGCGAATTCTTCTTCTTTCCCTACCGCGATGCCGTCAGTTAATTTTAAACGGGACCGTAAAGGGGATAATCTCTCGGTGCGGACCGGTCGTAAAGCGGCCTCGTAAAAAATTTAAATACCTCGCGAATATTTCGTGTGTCCCGGACAGTTTGCCGATTGTTTCTCACAACTTTGTTTGTTTAAATGAGAATATACGGATCTCTCCTTCTTTGTATGGAAATTTATTCCTATACTAAAAAATTATCTTTTAAAATATTTCAAACTTATTTCCATAAACTTACCACATAAACTAACGTTATGGTTATTTTTTTATGAATTTTGATGGATACCACCGATAACCCTCCACTTTTATTCAAACCATGTAAATTACCCAACAAATAGTCACACAACAAAACCATTCCATATTTAATATTTACACAGTCATAAGAACTTAATTCGAGTTCATATCAGCACCACCTTTATTACCCAATCTGAGTGGCTTAAGGAATTGTTGGGGGGCAAATTAATACAGAAGTAGAACTGGAAATAACTGGAAATGAGAAAACGGGAAACGATGCTAAAAGTTGTTGGGCACAAAGTACTTTGAAGCGAGAATCCGCTTCGTGTTTTCTTTGAAAAGCCGTGGTTATTAGAGACTTCGGGTGCACTCCGAACGAGATGAAATGATGTAATAGAGTATGAATTGATCGATCAAATTTATGGAATATGAAATCATAAAGTTGAGTTGATTTGATTCTAAAATAACAAAAATTTTAGAAGTTAATTTAATCAATTTGATGTTCCAAAATTGCTGAAAAAAGGACTTCCTTAATATTTACCATGCAAGTAGCGCCGTCTTAAACTTAAGGACTAATAGGGTTTTTGCACAGAAATGCATGATGTTCCATTATACATCGTTACCAGTGTCCTTTTTGAAGTGAACCTTTTCTTTAGAATTGAATTTTGTACTCGTTTCGTTCGTTCCAACTTTTCTGGTTCAAATATACAGAGTTGGGTTGGGTTGGGTTTAGCTGTGTATATGAAGAATTTTTTTACAATAAATAATTTCTGAAATAAGGTATTTTACAAACTGATTTGGTATACAACTCTGTATATTTCAATTGTAAAACTAAAATTAGAACTAACACTGGGCCTAGAAGTAGAAAGTTTTGGGTTTATTCGTACATCTGAGGACATTTTTTTAACGAAGGCTTCTACAGTGTATAGTTTCTGAAATAGAGTACTTTACAAATTGATTTGGTAACCCAGTATATTTGAATTTAAGTAGAACTAGAACTAACACCAGACGCACGTCTAAACCCGAATATTTCCACGTCTATGTCTAGTTTTAGTTCTAGTTTTATGTCGCTGGATCTAACTCTAGAACTAGAAGCATTCGGGACTAGCCGTATATCTCTTAAACTTTCTTAGTTTTATATCATAATATATATCGTCAATAAAATGCAGAACAACAGCACCGCTGATACGTACAGTTTAAATATTCATATCTTGAAGAATGTAATTCATTTATGTGTAGATCAAATGGTTAAAATTTTCAATGAATGCGTCATAGAAGGTATTTTTCCGGAAGAGATGAAAATTGCAAAGGTGTTGCCATTGCATAAAAAGGGAGATGTAAATTAATGCGAAAACTATTACGCAATAATGGATGTTATAGACTTTATAGTATTGAGAAAACTATATTTTCATTTCATAAGATGTCAAGAACTAAATCTCCTTAGATCATATTTTGTGGGTAGGCAACAATATGTACTATGGAAAAATAATACGTTTGGAACATCTAAACTAATAAGCGGAGTACCACAGATCCATACTGGGTCCTTTGTTATTCGTGATATATATTAATAATCTACCGTTTAATATCCGTGCGGAAATGTGCATTTATGCAGATGATACGACTGTATTAATACAATATCCTGATCAGCAATTACTTCCTTTAAAGTCCTCCGGTGTTGTAACAACTCAAAAGAATGATTTACGAACAACTACCTGAAACTAAACGAAAATAAAACATAATTAATTGTCATTGATATGAAATTAGCTTCAAGTTAACAAGTTATACTCCAAGTTAATATCGAATCCACATATTGATGTTGCCGTAACAATTTTGCTCGTGATTTATCTCAAATTCCCTGGAATGAGATCATATACCTTGAAAATATTGATGACAAGGTGTGCCTGTTTAATCATCTTATTTTGTCTTTATTCGATGTCCATGCTCCCTTTGGGGTTATCTCAGCAAAGAAAAATTTTCGTCCTTTAATAACTAGATAACATTAAATTGTTGATGAAACTTAGAGATGATGCTTACTCGAAATTTAAGAGGACTAAGTGTGAACGCGATTACCTAGCCTATAAGGAATTGCGTAATTTTACTAATTCTAGTGTTCAAAGGGAAAGGAAGGCTTACCTTGAGTATATGCTGAATCCCAAAAGTAGTCGTGAATTGTGGAGTGGTTTCAGAAGGATGGGTATTCTAAATACTACACAGCGTTCTATTTCTGAAGGTCTTGTTGATGTCGATGCTTTAAATGATTTCTTTTTGTCCTCTCAGAATAACTCGCAGGGTGATACTGATTTAATCACTTTCTTTTCATCAAATGTAATCCCTACGGTTACTGAAAAGCTTGAATTTTCTTTAGCCTCAGAGGAGGAGGTTATGGACATGTTGGTTTCAATAAAAACAAACGCGATTGGTTTCGATGGTGTCAGTGCAGAAATGCTGGTACTGTATTGTCCAGTTATCTTTTATTTTATTTTTATTTTATTTAATTTATTCGGGATACAAACAGGGTAAACCCCACAATAGTATCCACTAACAAATAACAAAATAACAATTCAAGCAAACTTAAAGAAAAGAAAAAACTCGAACAACAAACAAAAAGGAATGTAAATGTAGCTATAAACAACAATAAGCAGTAATTAGCTACAAAAAAAAACTAAGAATATTTAAAAGAAATTACAACTCTGGTACTATTATTGATATGCGTTCAATTTACAAACAACATTCCTAAAACTAATAAATGATAAAACAAAAATTTCCACGTCAGAACAGTAACGATTATACATATTCATAATTCGAGGAAGTGGCGAATTAAAAAATGCATTAGTGCTACAAGTGGGCAATCTAAATAAACACTGATCCCGAGTAGAATAGCCGGGCATCGCGAATGAGATATGGCTTAAAAGATCTGGCGAATCCACTAATCCATTGATCAATTTATGTAAAAGCAGTATATCGGCAGCAGTTCTACGACCACGGAGTGTACGCAAACCGAAGATGGTGCACCTCTGCTCATACGAACAATACGGTAAGTTAAATTTGTGAGCCAAGTATCTAGCAAATTTTTTCTGCAGTCCCTCAAGGTAATCAATGTACACATTATAAACAGGATTCCAGACTACCGATGCATAATTTAGTACACTATTGACGTATGCCATGTATAAAGATCTTATACATTGTAAGTTAGTAAAGGGTCTGGAGATTCTAATGATATAACCTAATAATCTGTTAGCTTTAGAGAATACTTGTTCCGAATGGTAATTGAAGAGCAATTTAGAGTCAAAAACGACAACCAAATCCTGAACACTGGAAGTAACTCTCAAGGACTCCGACCCGATTCTATAGTCAAAGTTCACGTTGTATCTTTTTCTGCTAAACTTAATATGTGTGCATTTGCCATAATTTAGATAAAGAGAATTTTTTGTACAGTAATTTTGCAAACGATTAAGGTCATCCTGAAGTTTAACGCAGTCAGATGTAGATCGTACCTTAATAAATATTTTGCAGTCGTCAGCGTAAAGCAAAAATTTACTGTGTTGAAAACATTCATGAATATCGTTAATGTAGGCAATGAACAAAAGCGGGCCTAAGTGACTTCCTTGAGGTACACCAGAAGTAACCAAAGCGAAGGTTACTACTTGGAGGTATAATTATTGATTTTTACAGCTTGATATCTATTGGAAATATAAGAAGCCAACCACGATAAAAGCCAATTTGACAAATTGTATCCTTCAAGTTTAGATAGAAGTGTGATAACAGATTAGTATTAACCGAGCGACTGCGGAGAAAGCCATGGTGTTGCTGAATCAAAGAAGGTTGCAACGTACGATATAAATTATTATAAACAATTTTTTCGAATACTTTACCTATAATCGGTAAAATAGAAATGGGACGATAGTTCGAAACAATATTTCTACAACCCGATTTAAATATAGGTAGAACAAATGCTCTCTTCCACTCTGAGGGGAAAACTGATTGTGAAAGAGAGCAGCAGAAAGTAATGAAAAGTGGTTTAGCAAGTTCCGGTGCACAAGTTTTTATGAAAATACCAGGTAATCCATCGGCCCCAGGACCCAATTTACTATCAACAGAAGCAAGACCATTCAAAACATCATCAACCGAGAACCAGGGACAAAAGTTATTAGAAACCGTTAGATATGCTGGTATCTGATTTGCACTATCAACAAAAACCGAACTAAAATATTTGGAGAATAACTCCACAATCTGGGGACCCCCGACTGCAGAATCATTATTATATTTCATACGAGCCGATACACTGCCACCACCACGTTTTCTATGCTTTGCATATGACCAAAGATGAGTTGGATGATCAATTAACTCAGACTGTACATTAGTTAAATAGGTATTATAATCACTCGAGATCAATGTCTTAGATCTTCTGCGTAAAACCTGAAACGATAGATAATCCGCGTAATTACCCCACTTTTTCCATTTTTTATGAATTTTTGATTTTTCCTTAATAGCTTTGATTGTAGAGGATGAATACCAATTAGGATAACGGTATTTACAGGAAGCAACACGTGGTACATTATTAACAATAATACGATTGACATGGTTATAAAATTCGCTAACACATTGATTAACATCACGATTATTAAGTATTACATCCCAATCTACATTCATCAAAGCACTTTTAATACCATCGAAGTTAGCTCGACTAAATACAAAACTGACACACGGACTATCCCGTAAAAGTAGTCTATCATTAAACCGATAACAAAATTCCAAAGCATATCTTGTCTTATATATGTCACATTGTCAACTTTTGTCTTGAGTTTTCTGTTTTTCCGGATTGCTGGAGGGTTGCTTTGGTTACACCGATGCCGAAAACGACTAATCCTTCCAATTATAATGATTTAAGACCGATCAGTATATTACCTGCAATATCTAAGATTTTAGAACGATTTGTCGTTTGTCAACTAAGGGAACATTTGGAAACCTTCTCCATATTACCTGATACCCAGTCTGGTTTTAGGAAGGGTTATAGTTGCGCTCCTGCACTTTTGGAGGTTATTGATACTATTATCAGAGGGAAGGATATTGGCAAGACCACGGTCCTTGTTCTGCTTGACTTCTTCAAGGCATTCGATACGGTACACCATAGAACGCTTTTGGCAATTCTTTGGAATTCCGGTCTATCGCGCAATGCCTGTGCGTTTTTTGAGCATTACTTAATGAATCGCAGACAGAGAGTTTCTTTTGATGGTAACTGGTCTGATGAAGCTGTTGTGTTGTCTGGCGTTCCGCAAGGATCTATCTTAGACTCAATTCTCTACTTAATTTATACAAGTAATCTTTTTGGTATGTTGCATCACTGCAATATGCATATGTATGCTGATGAAACTCAGATTCATTATTCCTTTGATCCTGCTCAAATGTATATTGCTCAAAATTATATTAATTTTGATTTAGGCAAATTAATTCATCGTGCTTCCCAACTGTGCCTAAATATTAATCCGAGTAAGTCATCCATGATGGTTTTTGGGAATCAGAGTGCAGTTGCTCATGTTCGAGAGTCCTCTGACATTAGTGTTTGTGATGTTAATTTACAGTTCAGCAATGAAGCAAAGAGCTTGATTCATCATTAAGATTTCGTGCACATACATCCAATTTACTTAAGCGAGCCTATGCTGCGCTGCGGCTACTCTACGGTAATCGCAACTTATTGAATCGGCGTCTAAGAATTCAACTTTGTGATTCAATTGTTTTGTCCTTACTCAACTATTGCGACGTAATTTATGATTCTTGTCTTGATGTAGCTACTACACTCCAAATTCAATGTTTGCAAAACGCTTGTCTAAGATTTATATATGGTATAAAGAGAAGAAACAGGATTTCTCATACACTTGTTTGGGCTAACTGGTTGAACATGTCACAACGTAGGAGGTTACATTCTGCTTGTTTTTTTCATAGATTAGTTTCATCTGGAACACCTCCTTATTTGTCCACTAGAATTCGCTACCGTTGTGATGACATCGTTTTAGGCTTTCCATTCCTAGATATCGTACATAACTGTTTAAACGCTCTTCTTCTTATGTTATTTGCAGTGTTTATAATAGCATTCCATTGAACATTTTGCAGCGAAGTGAGCTTGGCTTTAAGACGGCTTTTAAGATGTACTTGCTTCAGTGACGGGCTGTTTAGTATGCCTCATCTTGTTGTTTACCTCTTTGGAATTTAATATTTAATTTATATATATACTTTTTGTGTTTCTTTTTTATATTAAAATTATTATTTATAAGTTGTGCGGCTATAATAAGGTGGAATTTAATTTAATTTAGTTTATGTTTGGTTTTTAGGTTATATAATTTGTTTATTTTTTTTGTTTGTTTCTTCTTTTGTTTGTTCAAGGGGTTCATGAATGAAGGGTTGAATATGCCTGCTTTCAAGTGCATTGACTCAACCCCTTTTGATGACCTCTATCTCTGTTTTCTTTTTTTTATATATTGTATCATGTTATTTTGAGGTACATCAATAAATATTATTATTATTATTATTATAAATAAAAAATTAACATCAGCAATTTTTGCAATTAGACGTCTCAGCAAAATTGCTTCTTATGAGATAACCAAGTAGCTTCTTTTGCAAATTTTCATGCCATTACAACATATGGTATAGTTATTTGGGGTCGTTCACCTGGCTTAGAAAGAATTTTTGCTTTGCTTTCCAAAAGAAGGCGGTAAGAGCTTTAGGCAATCTTAAAACAATTGTAAATATGTATTTAAAACGGAATATATACTTATTGTACCAGACGCATATATTTTGGCTATCTTGATGTATTTTTATCAAAATATGAGTACATTTAATGTGAATGCAAACTTTCATACACACAATGCAAGGAGCAAAGAAGAAATGCGATTACCGCTACATAGAATAGAAGCTACAAAGAGATACGTTGACTTCTAGGGTGTTAAGTTCTTCAACAGGTTGCTATACGAAGTCAAACACGAAGTCGAGGATACTTTAAATAAGGTGTGAATTTGCAAATAAGGTGAATTTGCAGAGTAACAAAGTTAATCCTGATTTGATACTGTATTTGTTGAACTTTTTACTATAATATTATATTACTAACGTAAATAAATATTATTATCATTAGATCTAACTCTAAATTTAGAACTAGAAACATTCGGGGTTAGCTGTACATCTTTCAAAACGTCAAAACCCAAATGATTCCAGTTTTAGGTTTAGTGTTAGTTCTAAATTCAAATAGACAGAGTTGGGTTCAACTGTGTATCTGACGAATTCTTTTAACCCTTAACTGGCGTCGTAACTATTTTGTACTTTATCACCGTCGAGAGGGACCGCATATATTATGCGTAAAAAATTCAATACGTTCTCAGAAAAGTGTGTTTTACATTATTGTAAGGTACAATCACTAATGAGTATGCTATGTATGACAAGAAGTTTGGAAGGGAAAACATAACAAATACATAATCAAATAAACAATAATCTATTTAGTATATGTACAAAATAACTTCTAATATGAATCATTTCAGAAGTACAAAAGGCATTTCTTACATATGATTAAATCGGAAATATCATTATTTGAATCCATCTTATCTTAACTAAAGTTGATGTCCTTTGTTTATTTCACAAATTCTACTTTTTGTATCGTTGTGTTACCACATTTATCCCAGTCTTAATTTAGTTTTTGTTCGTTTTACTCTCAACACTTAATATTTTTATAAGTTTTAATTAATTTAGTTGTGAGAATAATTAGAAACGAACCCGAATCCAACCAAAGGCAAATTGAAATTTTAGGGTGAGCCCATTCAATTTGTGAAATAATCCACCTTAAATTTGCATTTCAATAAACTGAGAAATTTGAGCCAGGATTTCTAAAATTAATTCAAAGACTTGTTAAATTATATTGCAATCGTTGCACCGATAATCAAGTCGCTTTTTTGTTGTATTTTTTTACATATTCGCCTGCGATAAAATGGGCGACCTTTAACGCTATCCCACTTGGATTCGACACAGAAACACTTTTTGGGTCTACTGGTACTCCATTTTTTTTGGGGTCGCTCGGGGGGTAGGAACGCGTTGGTCGTTCAGGAAAAACGACGCCCCGTAGTAAAAACCCATTACGGCGTCGATGTACCGCTTTATTTTCCGGTGACAGGCACACACATGATGGAATCGCCACGTTTCGCTTATTCATTCCAATTTAAATTACTACCAGAATACTATTTAAATTTAAAAACAATTTTTAAACTTTGAATACTGTCCGGTTCGTTCAAGTTTTGTAGAAAATCACCCGAGGGTACTGAAGACGTCCCTCGTCCGGTTAGAAACTTGTTCTACACGGTGTTCTTGCGATTTCCTCGCGACGACGTCGTTGTCGTTCTAGAACTTCCCGCAGGATTAGCACTTGAAATAACAAAGTGCCAAGTTTCCGTTTTAGGACAGCGTCCCAGACGACGACGACGACGACGTAGTCGACGGAACGGAAAGGGGGAACCCCGAAAACAACGCGAACCGGCTGCAAATATTTACGCTTACGTTCGTTTCGCGCCGGAAAGCCGAGAGGTTTGCGAAAATTTAAATTGAGGCTTTCCGGTGCAGGAATTCGGGTTACGAATCGGGATTAGCGAAATAGCGCGTGGCCCGGGAAATTGATAATTTCACGGTTCGATTGCTCAAACAGTTGTCATATTCGATCATTATAATACAACAGATATCTGCGTGCTCCTGCGTTTTCCAAATTCTCGCTACAACGGAGGCGGACCGGTAAACCCCAGGGCTTTGTTGCTAGTTAATTATTTCGACATTTGCTATAAACGTGTTGGATAGCGTTATTCAATTCCGCCATTTGACGATGTTACATGCTATAGACACTACTATGGACTATAGATTGTATTGCTTATTAATATACAAAAGGATTCGGTTATTGTTACGCTATCAGGAGTTTGAAGGGGATCAATAGATGGTACATTAAATACCTAATTCTACGTTAATCACGCTTGATTAAGATAATTATACATTAGAAATGAAATTTTCTTCCATCTTCTTTAATAACACGCAACTTTGGTGAGATAAGTAACATCGATTTGCTCTATAAACATGCACAATTTGTAAAGATTAATTTGAATTAGGTTGGGTTGGGTTGATGGAAATTTGCGTTTGTGGAAATTTTTAGGTTAGGTTCGGATGGATTAGATTGGATTTTAGAACTCCGTTGGAACTCTGATAGAATGCTTTGCTTATGATCTGTTGGCATGGAAGAGGACTAGAAGCTCGGAGATCATAGGAGAACGGAATTTAATTCTCAGCAATATTCATTTCTTTCTTGTAGTTTTGCATAGATATGCATAGATAATGCATAGATATCTCATATCTAGAAAGACGAAAATATGCAAATTTTTCTTCTGAGATTTTGTATTTTATTAAGTATTTGTTATTTTGAAAGAAAAATCAAATTTGGTTACAAGTGTCTTGCCTTATGCAGTAAAAATGTCTTCTGACAACAGTATTTAGTCTTTAATTAACAGTTTTTGAATTAGTTACGGCAGGATTTTGCATTTAGTCCGATAGTATTCAATATTTTTATAGCAAAATCAAATAGTTTATTACCAGTATGTTCTTTTTTTGTGATGAAAATATTTTCTGCCAGCAGTTTTACAGTAGTATCAAGTCTTCTGGAAGCAATATCAATTCTTCTGGAAGCCTCTAGGAAATGCTTCTAGAAGATTAAGTCTTTTAGAAGCATTTCAAGTCTTGTAGAAGCATTTAATGTTTTCTGAGAGCAACATCAATTTTTCTAAAACCATTTCAAGTCTTATGGAACTATTTCAAGGTTTGTGGAAGCATTTCAACACTTTTGAAACATTTCAAGTCTTTTGAAAATAGTATCCAATCTTCTGGAAGCAGTATCCAGCTATTAAGAAGCATTTCAAGTCTTCTGAAAATAATATCCAGTCATTTAAAAGCATTTTAAGTCTTCTGAAAGCATTTTAAGTCTTTTGGAAGCAGTATCAAGTCTTCTGAAAGCATTGCAAGTATCTTCGAAGAAATATCAAGTCTTCTGGTAGCAGTGTCAAGTCTTTTATAAGCATTTCGAGTATTATAGGAGCATTTCAAGTCTTCTGAAAATAGTTTCAAGACTTATGGAAGCAGTTCAAGACTTATGGAAGCATTCTAAGTCTTTGGAAAGCATTTCAAGTCTTTTGGGAGCATTTCAAGTCTTCTGGAAGCATTGCAAGTCTTCTGAAAGCAGTACCAAGCCTTTTGAAAGCATTTAAAATATTATGGAAGCACTGAAGTCTTCTGAAAGCAAATCGAATTTTTTGAAAGCGATGTTAAGTGCTCTAGAAGTAGTGTTAAGTCCTCTAGAAGTATTTCAAGTCTTGTAAAAGCGATCCAGGTCTTCTGGAAGCAGTGGAAGCAGAAGTTAAGTCGCCATACTGCGTTTCACGCTATAACGTGTTGTTTCCTTTTGATTTTAATTTGCATTTTCTTTTGTTGAAATCAATGTTTTGTATTTCATTGCGATATCATGTTATTTACAACTTTTTTATAATGAAATATAGTTTATTTAACTTCAAAGAATTGTTTAAAGAAACGAGCTCATCAAGCTTTTGATGAGCTTTGAAAAGTTAAAGAACATTTTAAAGCGCCTAAATGCGCCTTTGTAAGGCGCATTTTGTGTCTTCTGGAAGCAGTATCAGGTCTTCTAAAAGCATTGCAAGACGTATGAAAACATTTAAGGTCTTTTGAAACATTTCACGTTGTTTAGAAGCAGTATCAAATCTTCTGGAAGCATTGCGAGTCTTTTCGAAGCAATATCAGGTGTTCTAGAAGTAATATCAACTCTTGTGGAAGCAGTATCAAGTCTTCTAGAAGCATTTCAAGTCATGTAGGATCATTTTACGTCTTCTAGAAGCATTGCAAGTCTACTGAATGCATTGCAAGTCTTCTGGAAACATTGCAAGTTTACTGGAAGCAATGTCAAGTCCTCTAGAAGCATTTTAAGTCTTGTAAGACCATATCAAGCTTTCTGGAAACAGTATCAAGTCTTCGGGAAGTATTGCAAGTCTTCTGGGAGCAGTATTAAGTGTTCTAGAAGCATTTCAAGTCTGCTCGAGTCTGTATGAACGAACTACTTCATTATGGCTCATGATAGGCTACTAGAATGGTCGCCATGATGTGCCAGTATTGTTGATGACTAGCATGTTTGCTTCTATAAGATGGCCCACCTAATAGACCACTCCAATTTAGTTTTGATATCTGTATCGAGATGACAATGGCGATGGTTCACAGTGGTCCATGATAAGCCATAGCGAATAAGAGATGTACGCCAATTGAAACACTGAAAATCTAATTGGAATGGAAGAGAAGGGAAGAGTCGCCATAAAGTTAGAGATAATGAAAGCAAACGTTGTTTACACTGATTTTGAGAATCGGATTTATCATAATTTGTTATTGAAGATGTTGAGTTTTCTGATTCATTATGTTTAATGAATTAACCATCCTGATAGAATGTGCTTTGTATTTACATTACTCACCTACATCTGAAGTACTTGAATAGATGGAAATGAATAGAGATGGGGGAAATGTTCACTTTCCCGATGGTGGAAAAAGAAGATTTCTAATCTTTCTCCCATCTTGGTACTTACTATGCTTATTATATGGCTAAAAGCTTGTGTATGTACCGTTTGAGTAGACAAGAAAAGAAGAGAAAAAGTGAAAGGAAGAAGATAGAGTAGAACAAGAACAGACAAAATTAGTGCGTTGTAATGAGATTGGTTATGTTGAGAACGAATAAATAGAAATTAAGTTGGATGTTTCAGTTTATGTAAATAAAACGGAATCAAAACTACGTTACCGTATAATTTTAATTCACAAATTACCACTTCGAACTGTAAGAGGATGCGGAGTAATTAAATAGCAGAGGGCGAATTAATTAGAGACCTTTCGGGATCCATCCCTAAACTAAAGCCGGTCCTGACTCCGAATATTTTGAGAAAGCGAAGTAGTGAAGTTCGGTTGCCACCGCAGCACCGATTTTGAATATGCATTCTCAAACCCTTCCGGTTGTCGAGAATTCGACTCAGTTCCGGAGATGTTTTACGTTTTACCGTGTAATTTCCACGTCGATTTGCATCCGGGAAAGAGGTAGAGATCTCATCGTTTTTTCCCGTTCGCTTTTTTTCTCGTTTTCGGAAATTTTTCGGTCGCCCCTTCGGGCAAACAAAGAGCCGGGATAATTAACGAGGACGCGTAATCCACTTCCGGAGCAATTTGATTTTCGTCCACCACAGCGCTCGAGCATTTTTCCCTCCAAACCACGTCGCGCCGCTAATGGCAAATACAATTTCCCAGTCACGAATCTTTAAATGCGCTTTTAATAATTCTTTTTTTCGTTCTTTATCTAATTGGTGGTCTCTAAAGAATTTCATAATTCTATTTATTCTTTAATCGTATTCATATGAAACCTATTTAAAGGCAAACGGTGGATTACAATGGGTTCGTTAATAAACGGATTGCGGAAGGCCTCTCACGTCAGAATTGTCAGCGTCGCTGTGCCTATTTGCGCGGTTTGTCGTGGTGTTTCCAAGGAACGAAGCGGTACCTGGTACCTGTAGAAGAAGACGAGCTCTGGAATAGAGTAGACTAGAACAACTTCTTTGTTCCACCCAAAGTGCATATTAATTAGTTCCGCGCCCGTCGCTCTTTGTTCGGGAAACTCGGCATCGTTCTCGTCATCATCGTTTCTGAGTCTCGACGTCAGCCGTCGGAACTGAAGATCTCACCTTTTGTTTTATTAATCAAAACCCGAGGACTAGGTGAGCAACAGCGGGGACGCGCGCCTGTCAGTTGCAGCACTATGCGGTGTTCACGTCAATTATTATTATTATTATCGTTGCCATTATTAAGAACATAAGTAAGAAAGGCACCGGGAATGGCGGAGGCGCCGGGATAATAAGAGAAATTGAGACATTTTACGACGCTCCTTAAACAAAAAGGAAAATTCGCCTCTCTCATAAAATTTTAATAGGGAACCTGCCGAACAATAACGTCTCAGAACCTGAGACTTAGTGCGTAATTGAAATTAAACATACGAAGTGTACCCAAAGCGACTTAAACCGAGTTGTAAAGTTGTAAAACACCCGGCCGCCTCTCATCAATCATTCCGAAGGCAGTAAAAACCATCTCACGTTGTTTTTATGGCTGACACGACACCTGCTCGACCTTTATTACCGACATTTTATGAAGTGGCACTCATAAATACCCGGTGTAATAATATTCCAAAACGCGTTTACCTTCTTCTTTCTGTCTTGGCGACGTTTAAGTTTCGCTAAGAACCGACCTAATCCGATCTTTAACTTTTAATTAATTCATTTTAGCCGGAAGTTCTACCGCGCGGTCGATTATTAAAACGTTCGGCGGCAAAAACACGTACAAAAAGCTTTAAAGGAGGGAGAACTTCCACCCGCCTTATTTCTCTGCTCTTTATTAAAAATTAAAATTTGGCTGTATCGGGCTTCCCAAGATCACTTATTGTCGTTAATTTACAACCCACCCTCGCTTTCTTCCGTTAAAATGAGAAAATAATATAACTCTACAATCTTTTCAATCAATAAGTTGGCAGTCTTTAACATAATGTATAATGTTTGAAACTGTAATAGCTTTTGCTGCCAACAAGTTGGCAGACTTCAAATTGATGAGCAGGACTGTGGAGACATAATAGCTTATGCTGCCAAGAAGTTGGCTGTCTATAAGATAATTCACAGCGTTTGGAATAGTAATAATGACCACTATCAACAAGATGACAGATTTCAAACTGATTTCCAGGACTATGGAAACTAACGGCCTAAAACTAAGGGTTTTGTGAAAGTTGACGTTGACTAGCGGTTATCAAGCTTCCGGTTGAGAAGTCAATCGGGGGTTGGCCCCGGTAAATGTTGAATAATAATGGTCCAAGGTGACTGCCCTGAGGTACACTAGAGGGTACATACGTAGCAATAGAATGGAAGCCATTAACCGAAACTGTTTGACGTTCATCTCTTAGATAAGAGGAGAACCACTCAAGCAACCTGCCATGAATACTAAAGATTTGAAGTTTGGATAATAATTTGCTATATCAACACGTTCAAAGGCCTTACTAAAGTCTGCATAAATTGAATCGACTTGATAATGTTAGCAAGCAAAGAAATCATGCTGAAAGAAAAGGCGGGCATATAAAAGTTTTTCAAATACTTTTCCAAAAATCGGCAAGATAGGTATGGGGCGATAATTGGAAACATCACCACGACTCCCTGACTGGTAAATAGGGAGAACATAGGCACACTTCCATACATCAGGAAATATACCCAATAGCAAAGAATTATTAAATAAAATTTTGAGAGGCAATGAAAGTGATTGTGAGCATTGCTTTGCGAAAATCGAAGGTATCCATTAGTACATAAAGCATTGCTAATTTTAAGAGACTTAAGCATGTTCTCCACCTCGACCACTGCAAATTCGAAAGAACACAAAGGACAAGGAGTATCATTGATAACAGCCTCAGGTGTTTCTTTTTATTTCTCAGGATTTCACTCGAGGGAGTGATAAACACGGAGGAAAAAATCTAGAGGATAGCGAGCAAATTTCTTCGCCATCTCCGCAATCGTACCTTAGAACCTCATCGTCGACAGAGCCACATTAACGCCTTTCTTATCACGTACAAAAGACCAAAAATGTTTAGGGTTTAAAGTACCTCTGAAAACTGAAAGAAAGGTAATCAATTTGGTTACTATACCTCTTCCAGTGACTGTGCGTTCTCATCTTCTCCCAAAGAACTCTGATAGTACCACGAGAATACCATCGAGAATAACCCTTGGGAGATTTTCGTTTAATAGGAACATAATTGCGGATAGCAGTACGTAAATGGTTATAAAATAAATTGACGGCGAGATATACGTCACCTCCACTCAGAAGGAATTCAAGTCAATTTCATCAAAATAAGAATTAACATCATTAAAACGAGCTTTGGTGAAATTAGGTTCTTCATGGTACAATATCGTTGCGTCAGTTCGTTATGAAATGGAGGGCGAGAATTCTAAAGGAGAGGGCGTACAAGCTTTAAGAAGCAGCGGACTGTCACATACAGTAATGAGAGATACTGCATCAGAGTTAGTAAGAATTAGATCTAGCATATTACAAGTAGAGTTTTTATGACAATTAAATTGGTTAAGACCACAAAAAGATAAGGTATCAAGAAAGTCAACCGATCAAGACCACCGCATATAAGAAAAGTATCATTGCGTTTACTTTCCATAATGGAATTTAAATCATTAATAAAGTTATAAAGATCAATATTGTCGCGAGAGGGTAAGTAAACACAACAAATGTGAAGTAAAGAACGTCTCGAGTGGAAAGTAATCCCAACAGCATCAATATCACCAAATCAAGATGATTGTGATTGAATTGTAACAGCTAGCGACGCAACAACCCCAATTAGAACACCCCCACCTCTGAGGCTGTTATCGGCAATATTTGGACGATTCGTCTAAATACGACATAAGATGGAGGGAAAACTTTGCGCGACTAAATACCTGGTTGTAACCAAGTTTTAGTCAGACAAATGATGTCAAACTCAATATTTAGTAGATTACTATGTAGCAACGAAGACCCCGCACGTTTGGATAATAAAATTTAATTGGCACCTTAATAAAATTAAAGCATCAAAGGAAAGATAATCCAAAAAATTACAATTTTTCAACATCAGATACATGTTTGATTAATATCTGACAGGCATCATCACTTTTTCCAACAATCATTTTACGATCCCGGCTCCAAACAAACTTGTAATTCCTCTCTGGGGCATTACGTTTGGCAGCTGAAGAGCCTTATTCGCTGTAGTCAGATGCTCATTGATAAAGCATTTCTCAGAGACTCCCGGGCTTGACAAACCTGCTGATCCAGTCGCGAGGGGCCGAGTGCCTTTCCAACTTCGCCGCCACAAGAAATTTATCTCTCGAGAGAGGACTGCAAAATCGAACAATTACGGACTTGGGAGAAGTGCCACGAAGAACACTAGGACTATGGAGGACCCGATGAATAGCGTCAAGGTCACATGACGAAACCGGGACACTCAAGAAACCACCAATGGAATCAATTATCGACAGTATGTCTTCATCTTTTTTTTCGGGAATACCCTGTATTTCCAAATTACACCTTGGGAGTATTGTTTCAGTTCCTCGACTCGATCGGAAAGAGTAACAACCTGCCTCCTCAGAGCATCGTTTTAAGCGTTGAATTTCTCGATTATTTTCAATTGAAATTGAACTTGCTGCAAAGTAGCCTCAAACGCAGTGACCTTATCACTACAAAAGTTAGTAGAATCAACTACTTCTTCGAATATAGTATTCATTGATCTAAAGTCAACACGTAACGCCTTTTTTTATTATAGAGGGGATTAGGAAATCTGTAAACAGACACCTGACCGAAGATATCATGTGGCCAGATAGTGACGGGTTGAAATAAACTTCGACCGTCTAAAACCCTTCCCCCTCTATTCCCGGAACCACCCGCCAAGGTACTAGCTTCAGGGAATATTAATAATAAACAATTTATTATTCTTCAATGTTATTTTCCACAACATTCTCCAAGTTCTCATCTTCACCATTTCCAACTACTTCTAGGAGTCTTTCATGACTTTCCTTTACTTTCATTATTTTCATTACCATTTCTTGCACTATGTTCCACAATTCTTCAGTTTCTAACATCACTTTCACTATGTTTTCTCGATTTAATAATCGACCACATTTCCTTTCAAAAATATGCCTTTCATCACTAAACTTTTCACAAACAAATAATGTATGTTCCACTGTGTCTAAAAGATACTTTTTAAAAACTCCATGACCCGACAAAACCTGAGATAAGTAGAAATCTACCTCGCCCCATTTCCTATCAAACCATGGTTCTATTTCCGGGATAAGGATTCATGTCCATCTCTCATATAGATCCCATCTTTCCTGCCAGGCCTTCAATAAACTTACTCTACATTCACGTTTTGCTTCTTTACCTCTCCTATATAACGCTGTTCTTTCTTCGCAGGTAAGTCCAGCGGAGGCATACCAGCAATAACCTGAATCCCTTCAGCAGAAACCGTTCGATATGCGGAACAAATTCCTATTGCAAGTTTTCGATTCACTCTAATCAACATATCACGATACCTTTTAAATTTAAGGGCTCTTTGCCAAAACACGTAACTCCTGCAGACCCACGGCTAAACCAGATCCAAGTATACAATAATCTAAATGAAAATAACATCTAAAAGTAGACCTAATACTAATAGTAAAGCTAACACTCGATCTAGAACTAAAATCATTTGGGTTTAGCCGTACATCTCTCAAGATGGCTAAATCCGAATGATTCTAGTTCTAAATCTAGTCTTAGTTCTACTCTTACTTTAATTCAAATTACAGGGTTGGGAGAAGCTTGGGTTGAGCCTCTACAATGAATAGTTTTTGAAATAGAGTTCACTTCTATGTCTACCACTTCTAGGTATAAAATTATTTCTCGTTTTTTCACCTGATTCCAAGCTGTAAGGGTCGTCTTAGATTAAATCATCCTTGACTATATATTATTCAAGTTCAAATTTATCTGCACCAAAATAATTAATTCAAACAGTTATTTTATTTTTCTAATATAAATCACAATTCTCATACTGTATTTATTTTTGGTAAATTTATTGTGTTCAGTTTTTTTGTGAACTACAACGACATCGTCTTCGGCATCTTCACACTTTAATCCCCGTCAATGGCAACCGGTAATGACTGTCATAATGGTCCTTGAAAAATCGTGCTGGTGTACGAAGAAGCGAAGTCGTAGAGCTTTGGTCGTTTCCTATCTTGAATTAAATTATTCATAAACGATGAATAATTCATTGAAGCAGTTGAATGTGTTCGCATCGGTCGAGGTTCTGTATCAAAAAGCTTCGCCGTCGGGAGAACTCCATGATCACCCGTTATTTTATTCTTTTTTTACTTTACTGTAACTAAAAATAGAGGAAGACTTAAGTTTTAATTTCTTCCGTGACAACACTAATTCTGTTCTCCGTTCCTGTTTTACAACACTCTCATTTTTGCCCCATTTCAGGAGAGTTATTGATTCAATTAACTGTTCCGGATTTAAATTCGCCCCCGGTTTCCAGCAGCATCGAGTTACGACATTCTGTTGCTCCTTTTGTTAACCCCCAGCCCTCGAGTTAACTTTATAGACATGTTTTCTCCGTTTGAAACAACACAAAATTACAATTAAATCCGGACGTAACAAAAATAACTAGGAATTCGCAAAACGTTTTGAATTCGAATAATTTAAAGTTTGAAATTCGAAAACCCGTTCGAACCCTTTTGAGAGCTGAATATAGTTGCTGCCCTTTTGAGAGGAATTGCACGGATCGTACGGTAAGAAGGAAAATTTCCGTACAATTTGCGCGACTACGTTAGTTTTCAATTACGGCGAGCGACTTTGGTGTCTCGACGCGTCTTCAACGGGAACTCGGGGGAGGTTATTCCATATTCAATAAAGACGTCCAAGTCGTTGAGGCCGTCGGTGACGCGGTGTACGTGACTAGAATATATTCGTTCCAAGAAAAATCCTGCGGGGAAACGATAGGCACTTAAGCGCAAAAATGTTTCAGCGCAAAATTATTTGTTTGTTATATTTGAGTTTATTATTATCATTATTTCATAAATCGACAAAATAACTAATAACGCAAATGAATAACATTTAAATTGAATTACTAGCTAAAGTAAACAATTCGTTATAATTAAATGGTGGTTGGAATCACTCATTTCGCATTTATCGAATGTTATATGGTTGCATACAAATTTTTGCGTTTCCGTTTAAACAACAATTCCATTTATTGATCCGATTTTATTCGGCCCATCTCGGCTTTTTTACTTGTAGATACGTCGAAATCTTGAATTTTTATTTCAGGGTTGGAAAGCTGGGGATGAACGCGAAAGAAGTAGGGGAACTGTTTGAATTAGTATGGGTCTCGCAATTTACAAGATCTGCAAAAATTGCCACCCCCTTTGAAGTCGCGCCAACGCATCCCGGGTGGCTGTGGCGGTCGTGGCAGTGTTGATGACGCGGCCATTTCAAATTCCGTTTGCCGATTTCTCGCCTCCTTCCCCAACGTTCCCTGCACCGCGTCCTTTGTCCGCGCCACTTTTCGGGGGGAACTCGCACTTTTTGCCGACGAGGCGTCGCGCATTCCGGTCACGACGCGCCCCCCACAACTGGGGCGGAACACGATTTCGCTCGTTCAAACCACCTTCACTAACAAGTGAAACCAAAAAATAAAATATTTATCAAAAAGAGTAATAATAATAAAGTAACCCTTGTTTTATGTGGGTTGTAATTGTAATAACATTATTCATTAGTCGTCATTAATCACGTCGGCTGCGGGTTGCGAACAAATGAGAGTCAAAACAGTTGAACTCTCCAATCGAGAGGGATGATCGCACTTTTTGATGAACTGCTCGGTGGGGTAATAAAACCGTCCGAAACGATTCATTTACCCCTAAAAACGGGCCGGGTTTATGTTAATAACGTCGTCGTTCGCAATGGATGCACCTGTTTATAGCCTCGTTGTAATTATAAATGCTGATTCGGACGGCCTAAACGGTTACTCGTTTATTTTATGGTTTTGCCCATATCGTAACTATAAATTTTACTATGCGAATACAATTTTACGTTTATACGAAATTAATAGGTTAACGTATTCTCATATTACAAGATTAAGTCGAGTCACGGTTTAATTTTACTTTAATTTAATTGTTTTCCATATTTTATTTTCGAATTGAAAATGATTGGCAATTGTGGGGGGAGGGGTAGAAAAAAAAACGTACGTTATCTTAATGATGGCCAACATGTTGGCAGTGTTAGTGTATATATCTCCAAAATCCTGCTCATCACTTGAAAGTCTGTTAACCTGCTAGGAACATGAGTTAGAACTGTTACAAACACTGCACATTATCGTAACAACTGCTAACTTGTTGGCATTATGAGCTATTATGTCTCCAAAGTCATGCTCATCAATTTCAAACTTATTGGCAGCATGAACTATTGCTGTTTCAAACACTGTACACTATGAGTGCTTGTGCCTCCATAGTTCTGCTCGTCAGCTTGAAGTCTGCCAACTTATTGGCAGCATGAGCTATTACTATTCCACATACTATGTATTATCTTAGACTGCCAACTTGCTGACAGCAGGAGCTATTACTGTTCTACAGACTATATATTATTTTAACAACTGTCAACTTGTTGGTAGCATGAGCTTTTATGTCTCTATAGTCCTTCTCATCAGACTTGTTGGCAGCGTGAACTATTACTGTACCACATGAACAATTGTACTTGTGCAGAGTGCACAAGCACGTCGACCCGCCTTTCGGCATGCGACAGACCCCACGATCAGCGAGACCACTACCAAGGCAACCCGCCACCTCCGCCTTCCAAAAATTAGCGGCGAAAAAGACCCCAAACTTTATTCAACCCAAAACAAAATAAGTGTATATATACAAAATTTTTTAACTCAATACAAAATTTTTTCAAATAATATAAACTTTTCAAATAATACAAAGTTTCCAAATAATACAAAACTCTATAACATTACATAATTAAACTAAACTAACAGGTAAACCAAAACAATATTTACAAATAATACCCTAAAATGAACTTAATATAAACGAAAAACCAAAAAGAAAATTCCTAAATTAATCCCCACCCTTCTGTTTCAGGTTTCCCAACCCCCGGTGCCACCACTGGAGAGAGTGACCAACAGGTAACTTAACCTCTATCTCCCGTCCCCATCATAGTAGAAAACCATTTCTGCGGCCAACTCATTCCAGTCATTCATATCCTCATCACTCGTTATCTGACGCAATTCTCCTCTCCCTTCCATTCTCCTTTTCTCCATCACCCTCACTCTACAATTCACCCTCCTCTCATTCATGCATTCCCACAGTATGTGCTGACATATCACTCAACCTAAATCTTTTCAAATACGCTCTAAACGGTCCATGTCCACTCATCAACTGCACCCTTTTTGCCGACATCGCCCTCTCACGTATCCATCCATTCTTCAAAAAATTAAACACATTCCTACCCGTTTTTCCTTTATTCCATCGTTGCTTCCACTCCTCCCACATCTTCTTCCTTTGTTCCCTCCTAAACACACCCTTCATCTTACACAAAACCTTAGTCGCACCATTCTCTCCATTTCCCTTCACGAACTCATCCACCTCTCTCATTCCCTCCTCATCCCTTGATTTCCATCCTACCAACATTGCCCTGTTTCCCTCCCCTGCAATCCTACACAATTTCCTGAACTCATTCGTTTCCCAATTCTTCACACGCACCCCACACACCTGTTTCACCGCTGTTTTATTATCATTATATATAACGTACTTCCCTTCTTTCTCCGCCTGCACCACAGTCGCATGCCCACTCACCTTCCTTTTCCCTCTATCAAATACCACACCATCCTTCCTCACAACAAACCCTACATTGACCCCTCCTACCCCCTTGCTAGCATCCGTAAAAATCTCCGTCCAATCATCCATCCCCTCATCATCTTCACCTACCATCCTTGCTCCATCACACCATTCATTCCCCTTACATTTTCTCTCCCATTCCCCAGCTATCTGTTTCTTCCATTTTTCCCTATTAAACTTCGCCTGTAGTTGCAGCGGTGGTGTACCTAAGACGACACAGAGAGCCTGGACGTCACAGAGAGCCTAGACGACACAGAGAGCCTACTGTACCACAAGTAAACGATTATTCGGGGTGCACGGTCCAGGTCAATTAATTAAACAACTTTTTAAAAAGCTAATATTTCGGTTATATTTTTTAACCTTCCTCAGAGCATTTTCATTGCTACAAAAGATCTTACAATTAAAACCGCAACAAATTCTAAATCAATCAAAAAACTTACTTGTTTCAAAAAACCACCACCATTAAAACAACCAAACAACATCAAGATCATCAAACAAATCTAAATTTTTTTTTTTTTTTTTAAATTTAATCTTTATAATTTTTTAATATTTTAATAAATTGGAAAGAACTGCAATATCTTTAACAAAACTTCAAAAAGATGGCGAGGCGTTTAAAATGTTAAAAATTAATCACAACGTGTGTGCGTCTCAAAACTTGAAATGGTGAAACTTAATGAACTTAATGAAATGGTGAAAAACACTAAAAAATTTATTAAAGACAATCCCTCAGTCATAATTACTAAGGCTGATAAGGGTGCTATCACAGTCCTTATGGATAAAAATGATTATCTCACCAAAGCTAAAGAAATGTTGGGGGATGAAAAAGTTTATAAAGTCTTAAAAAAAAATCCTCTCCACAACATACAAAATAAAATTAATAACTTTGTTAAACATCTACGTAATAAAGAATTTATTGATGATGGTGAGGTAAGGAAACTATCTAAACATAATTCCATTTTAGCAAAAGCTTACTTTTTACCAAAAATTCATAAGGATGGGATACCATTGAGACCGATCATTTCGTCTATTGGCACGTCCTCGTACGCTCTGTCGGGACATATGGCGGATTTGTTAACTTCAGCCTTCAGCAACAGAACTGATTACAACATTAATAACACTTTTCAATTCGTGAGGGATTTTAAGGGTTATAGACTTCCGCAGGATCATGTCTTAATTTCACTGGATGTGGTGAGCCTATTTACTGTCATTCCTCTGGACTTGGTGAATGAGATTATCAGTAGTAAATGGAACATAGTTAAACAACATTGTAATTGGGATGAGAACACATTTTTACTTGGTTTGAAACATATTTTTGACACTTCCATCTTCAGTTATGATGAAGTAATTTATCACCAGGTAGAGGGTACTCCAATGGGTTCAAAGATTTCTCCGGTTCTAGCTTTGCTTGTTATGGATTATGTTATTGATGAAGTAATGAAACTAAACAATAGGGTTTTTAGAGTTGATTTTATTAAAAAATATGTTGATGACTTAATTCTGGGTGTACACAGGGACGATGTTGAGTTGATTTTGGAATCATTTAATAACTTTCATCCGAGCATTCAATTTACTTTAGAGGTTGAAACGAATAAATCTATTCCTTTTCTTGATACCAGATTAATACGTAATGAAAATAACGTCATTCTTTTTAATTGGTATGTAAAGCCCACTTACTCCGGTAGATACTTGCATTTTCATTCAAACCATAACTTTGGACATAAAATATCGACAGTTTTAGCCATGAAACATAGAGTGATACACATCAGTGATCCGATATTTGTTGAAGAAAACTTGAGGTTCTTGTGTAACACTTTTTTGAACAATGGATATCCGTCTAACTTAGTCAGGAAGCTTCTGTTTTCATCTAACTTGCATAGTCAATTAAGTAACAGCGGTATAATTGAACAAAACACGACACTTAAATACAAAAAAGTTCCTTTCATTGCTGATTTAAGTGATAAGATAAAACGTGTGTTGAATCCATTAAATGATGTACAGATAGTGAATTGCTATGATAACAAGCTACAAAGAGTCTTCACCCGTGTTAAAGACAAGACGGATCCCCAACTTAAATCAGGGATTATATATAGCATCAAATGTGGTGCATGTAATGGGGTATATATCGGACAAACTGATCAATGGTTGAAAAAACGCGTATCCAAACATAAAAGTGACTGCAAATTGAGAAAGTCCACCTGCGCTTTATCCCAACATGCTATTGACACAGGACATAAGTTTGATTTTGATGATGTTAAAGTAGTAGATAATGAATCAAATTATCACAATAGGTTATTTTTAGAGATGGTTCACATTAATTATACTGAAAACGCTATTAATTTTAAGACGGACACTCAAAACCTCAGTCTTGTTTATGCATTGTTGTTCGCGAATGATAAGTCCAGAATGTCACCTGATCACTCAGTCATTGATTCTTAATGATAATTTTAACTTTGATAAAAGTTTTAAATTGTTTTATTTGTTTTGACTTGTAGAAGATTCTTTTCAGTGTTTTGTTAATTCACTTGTTTTGTTCATTTCTTAAAATTTGGCGGCTTCACCGAGAAACATTTCAGATTTTAACGCTTGCGCACTTGACCCGTTTTGCACACGGTGTTGGTAAAAGTGGTTTTTCTTGTAAATTTCAAGTTTTGAGACGCACACACGTTGTGATTAATTTTTAACATTTTAAACGCCTCGCCATCTTTTTGAAGTTTTGTTAAAGATATTGCAGTTCTTTCCAATTTATTAAAATATTAAAAAATTATAAAGATTAAATTTAAAAAAAAAAAAAAAAAAAAAAATTTAGATTTGTTTGATGATCTTGATGTTGTTTGGTTGTTTTAATGGTGGTGGTTTTTTGAAACAAGTAAGTTTTTTGATTGATTTAGAATTTGTTGCGGTTTTAATTGTAAGATCTTTTGTAGCAATGAAAATGCTCTGAGGAAGGTTAAAAAATATAACCGAAATATTAGCTTTTTAAAAAGTTGTTTAATTAATTGACCTGGACCGTGCACCCCGAATAATCGTTTACTTGCTACTCACGTTGTGTCGGTCGAAGATACTTCTTTTCTACTGTACCACAGACTATATGTTATCTTAATGACTGCCGACTTGACTGATCATGAGCTTCCATCGAGAGTTGCTATTAGACGTCTTTTAAACAGCTTCCGTGCGGTTGTTATAAGCAATGTGAAGAAATTTTATTAGACAAAACGTCTCAAAATAATGTGCTCTACATCGCTATATACCTCTTATCCGGAAGATACCGGACACCTTGTATACTATCTTTTTACTGTTCAAAACACTGTACCTACATTATCTTAAAGACTACTACCTTATTGGCAGCATGACCTATTAAGTCTTCAGAATCATTTTTGGCCATTTAAGGTCTGCCAACTTGTTGGCAGCATGAGCTGTTATATTTCCAAAGTGCTGCTCATCATTTTGAAGTCTTCAAACTTGTTAATAGCATAAGCTATTACCATTCCACTGATTATACATGATTTTGATTTTTGAGCTATTATTATTCCAAACACTATACATTATCTTAAAGACTTATGTCTCCAAAGTCCTGCTTCTTAGTTTGAAGTCTGCCAACTTGATGACATCATGAGTTATTCCTGTTCTAAACACTGTACATTATCTTAAAGACTGCTGAGAGCTGTTATATCTCCAAAGGCCTGCTTATCAGCTTAAAGTCTGCAAACTTGTTGAAAACATGAGTCAATTCTATTTCATAGACTATATATTATTTGAAGGGCTGCCAGCTTGTTGACAGGGTGAGCTATTATGTCTCCAAAATCTTGCTCATCAGTTTGATTGACTGTCATCTTCAAAGTATAGTAGCTCTTTTGAAGTACTTTAGGACAGATCTTGATCTGATGTATATCGGTCTTAAATATACTGCAATCTCAATTTCCTGCATACATAAAACAAGTTGCAATACTTCAACACTTTCGATATTTCAATACTTTTCATACTTCGATACCGATACTTTGCTCGTAACGAATATCGATATTGAGGTAGGTATCGATACCATCGACAAGTATCGACGCTTTGCTCAACATTGATTGTAACAAGTATGATGTCGAAATGTACAGAGTGTTAAATAATTATGTACCCAAAATTCACAGGATTGGTATTGGACGCGACGAAATTTTCTGTTATTTAATAGTATTGTATTATTATATAAACGATAATTCTGTTTCCTAGAACTATTTCGAAACTTAAAGGCACTAAAAAATCACAACAATAACATTCGATTGATCAGGTATCAACATCTGGTTCCGGGATTATTACACATTAATTTGTATCGACATTTACGGTTTTTTTTTCTTCTTATGTTTGGTTGGCATATAAAGAAAAACCCTGTTAACAGGTATGTTTTCACGTTTTAAAGATAATTTCTTTTATTCCATTTGTTTCCATTTTAAGTGTTTTTAATTTTGGCAATAAGTTTTTGGGGCTTTTGTTTTGACCACTTTATAAATCTAATTATTTTGATTTGGAAGGATTTGGCGACAAATTCTAAGTTACATCAACAAAAAAAAAGAAAAACGAAAACTCTCTGCCAATATCTTAAGAAATTTTATAAACAAAAATGATTTCCTATACACGTTAAGGTAGTTTAATGTTTTTTATTTCCATTTTTTTGTAAACGATTAAATCCTTTTTTTTGTTACTCTGTCTAACGGCGTTAAATACGCGAATATTTTTGTTATTATTGTTCTTATTTTTTTAAAACTGTGCCTAACATCGTCACAATTTTCTTATTTGAGCCCAATTCAAATAAGTGGCGCCCAACCCACTTCCTGGAAGTTTTATTGTTTTCATTTGTGACGTTATTCCAGGTTCTGATTCCAGATACAGAATTTTGATTTTTAATTTTGTTATTTTTTGTTAACGTCTTAGTCTTCATCATATACGGTACTTCTCAAACGTAACGAATAAATTCGATAAAAACATTAAAAATAATTTATACACAGTGCATACATAAAGTATGGAATCATCACAATCCGTTCAAACTCAACCCAACGCAAATAGGATTAAATTAATAATACTGGAATTTTTTATAGCTCAGTTTTCTAGCATAATCTGTGCATAATAAAAAACAAGAAAATAAATAGTTAACTTATTTCTTAGATAATTTAGGTGTGACATAAAGTTGTCTTTATCTTTTTCTTCTTTCGTTTCATCAGCGTATTCTCATTACTGCATTGGGAGATGATCTCGAATGCATTTTTTGAAGTGTTCTTATTTTCCAGTAGAGATATGCGGGTGAGTGATTTCTTATGCCCACTCACGATTTACACCCACGCCACTCACGTGAATATTAGTCATGAACACAGAATAACCAGAAAGGACAAAACCGGCGGTGCCTTTGATGTTTCACCAGCTATTTTGTTTGACCTTCGGCCGTAATGTTGGCGTGTAGGCGCCAATTTTAAACGTAAAGTACTCCTCTATTGTAGGAGAGTGTCCACTAAACTGATTTTGAAATTTACTTTTACTAAATTCTATTGAAAATATAATTATGGTTATTGTTATGAAAATTTAATACATTATATAAAATTCATTTAGTACAGTATATTGTTAATTAAAAATATTAAAAACTTTTATTTTATAAATTATTTACAATTTAAAATTTTACACTAGGTGCTTTTTTCATATTCGGATTGTGAAACGTTATGGTATAAAATAATCTTAATCTAATAAATTAGCTTAATGAATTGAGTAAAATAATGACTACTAAAAAACTATTATTAAAAAAATTGAAACATAAACTACGTTAAAAGATAAAAAAAAACAATACTACTTTAAAATATTAGAAAAAATAAAATAATATACTAAATAACTAGGGTATAACTCCAAGAAAAACTTTCGCAATCAAATAATTTCAACAAACGTACGTGGTAACAGAGATGTAAATAAACTCCAACGATATGGCGGACCAGTACATGCGCATAAAAATGAGGTTTGGCGGGAGAGCCTCTTTGTCCTTTCTGGTTATTCTGTGGTCATGAATCACGTGAGTCACGCTTGGGTCACGTCAATTCACATGACTCACGCTCGATCAGATGATCAAATGTATGAATTATGTTTGATTACTTGTTAATTTGATTATTAATTAATTGTGCTTGACAAAATAGCAGTATTAACAGAATGTTTAATTTTATTTATCATGTTCTGAAATAAATGAGACTGTTATAAAATTAAAATAAACAATAAAAACTGGAATATTCTTATAGGTAATATTAATATTCTTAATACTTCCTTTAAGGTTTTAAGGATCTTTCTCTATTCATCATAAATTTTAATTAAATTTTGTTCTATCTTATTAGTTTATAGAATGTTTTTGCAACTAAAAACATTCACTTCGCTAACTTAAAAATTGATTACAATTTTGAGGTCGTCAACGAATTCAATATTATTATTAAAGAAAAACCAAAGATGCTCACGATCACGCATGTTCACGTGAGTGGTACAACAATTGATGCTCACGGTGGGTC
This sequence comes from Onthophagus sagittarius, assembly GCA_036711965.1. Lineage (NCBI taxonomy): Eukaryota > Metazoa > Arthropoda > Insecta > Coleoptera > Scarabaeidae > Onthophagus > Onthophagus sagittarius. Next base: position 12,820,169 of record JASERS010000010.1, on the reverse strand, counting down.
ACGCATGACCCATCGTGACCCGGCGGGACTCACGTATTTTGCACTCTACTTTCTAGTAAGAACGTTGATTTCACTGTCTCCTCCCATGTTGATGTTGTTCTCTGCCTTTATAAAAAGCAAGTTTCTTTGCAACAACTTTTACGTTTTATCACACTACTTCCTTTATTAGCTTCTTATTTCTATTTGCTTTTAGCTTCGATTATTTATTTATTATTATTTTTATAATTATCTACTATTATTTACAACATTATTTTCTTTGGGACCAAGGTAATTCTTGGGATAAGCAGCCGATATGGTTGGTGATAATTAAATCTCCTTTTATTCGTCCTAAGGAACAAAATTAAATTCGTCCTAAGGACGAATAAAAGGAGATTTAATTATCACCAACCATATCGGCTGCTTATCCCAAGAATTACCTTGGTCCTTAAATGTGTACAGCCAGTACTCATATATACTAATTATTTTCTTTGTTTTTAGGAATTTTACGAAACCGGTGCACCCCGCCAACTTACTGGATGATACAGGCTCTGATCCACGAAGCTGACTCTCACAGGTTAGTTCTCCTTCAAATATTAAATTTTACATTGGCATATATCGGATATACGATGTGGGTTAATATATTCCCATTATTCTTTTTTCTTTATCTTTTATCTCATACATTTGAAACCTGCATAATAATAAATAAGAACAAGATTAACATCTCATAAAAAATTATACAAATGTTAGATATTAACTAAAGCAACCCAACACTTTATCATTACTTAAATATAAAGAATTTGTAATAAGTTTTATCTAAGTATTTCTTTATTTTAAAGTGGTTGGACTCACTTCTTCTCTTTTTTGTCATTTTTGGGCTGTTCTCTTCCGGTACTTGTTACGGTTACTTTTTCACCTTAAGAATAGTTTTTTTATTTTATATTTTTTTGTTTTTTCTTTTAATGAGGTATTAATTCATCAATTTGATTAATTTATTTTCTTACTTTAATTTTGTTTTATTATAATTTTATTTTTATTTCTTGATATTTTGATTTTTATTAAAATTTTTGTTTATCGTGTGGACCGGTTTCAAGTTTTTTTTTGGGTATAAAGAGGGAGGTTGTCTTGAAATCGTCCTCTCTTTCGGTTTTGAATTTGGTACGAGTGATTAGCGTGTATAGTAACGTTTCGGAATTCAAAGTCATTTTGTTGATTTTTGTCCGTTAATTGGGAAAATAATTCTCTTCATCGATGTTGATTTTCACTTTATTCACCTTAAAGCCGCCCATCATCGATGGTAATTTCTTTAATTTTTCTTGTAAACGTATCCGGAATTGACGGTCGCACGCTTTTCCTTAGTTATTGCAGGCTTTTTGTAAAGCATTATTTTATATCTCGATAAGATTTTCCAAATATCGTTGAACATTTTCAACCGGAAGAATCATTGGAATAACATCCAATTTCAACAAGTTTCAAGAAAGAAAGGAACAGCAAGCATTTTGAAAAACTTTTCCTCAAATTCCCTTTCTTTTTGGTCTTCCATTAAAAAAATCTTGAACAATAAATAAAAAAAGAAATGGAACTTATAATTTCATTTTTCTTATAATTAATTATTATTCACATTATAATTTCATTATGTATTTCATAACTAATTTTTTTGTTATCTATATATTTGTTTTTTACTTGAATTTAAAACAATGAATATAATGCAACTTCTTGCTTATAAATTATATTTACTCGGGACTAGTTTCGGTGTATATACACCATCTTCAGCCGAGTCTACATTAAATATAATAGAAATAAAATAATTATTTATAATTAAAAAATGATACAAACAGACGACTAAAAATAAAAAAGAAAACAAACTCACCGTCAGTAAAATTTTTTAAATCTACAACAAACTAAAATTAACAGAGAAAATTAGGTCGAAATGACAATAAAAACGACTAACAAATCAACGAGTACGCGAACACAGACAAAACGTATGTACGGAAATCTTTTGTAAGAGGTCCACAATATGAAAAGACCGGTTATGCAACAAGAAATGATCTGAAATATATAAAATATATATTTATGTTTTAATAAAGGTAAACAAAGGTTTATAAATCATATCTAATTGATCATTTAACAAGTTAAACTTCCCTTCTTTTTTACATTTATCGATTTCGTAGATTTCTAGTAAATCCATCTTGTTGTAACTCTTATCACATTTGTGTATTAAGGTAGTTTCTTTATAATTAATGTTGTGACCTGTGTCAATTCTATGTTTGTAAACATTTGATTGTGGTTTTGATTTATGTTCTTGTATTCGTGTACATAATTTTCTTCCCGTTTGACCTATATATATACAGGTAGCCCTCCTCTAACACGGTATCTTATAATACGGTTTCGCTATAACACGATTCGTAAATTGCGGGAAACCTCCTACAACACGGTATCCTACAACACGTTTTCGCTATAACGCGATGAGAAAACTGCAAATCCTTTGTACATACAACACTGTATGTACTTATACAGACCGGGTAAAGTGCCCGACGCGGCTCTGCGAGCCACGTGCACGATGTCACTTCCAAATTGCTGGAAGAGCAAGACGGTTGTTCCTCTTATCGGGCCCTATATCCCCCGTAGGACATTGGGGTACGCCCAGTTAGGGTGGAAACACACGATTGCTGCTTAATAATTAGGCAACGCCTACGATAGTTCTGGTTTAAAATGCGTGTGTTTTTTCCTCGAAGAGTCAGTCAGTCAGTTTTCCGTGTGGTTTTCGTACGTTCTTTACTTTCATCTCCGTGGCCTGAAAACAAAAGTGTCTCACGCTGCTACTCGGTAGTCTACGTCGCGCCACGGTGTGTTAAAGAACAATTTTTTTATCTTTAAGACATTAAGCTTCAGCCCCAAGCAATGTCAGGTAAAGATAAAACAACGTTCAAGAGAAAATTCATTTCTTTGGAAGTAAAGATTCAAATCTTGGATCGTCTATCGAAAGGAGAAAAAGCATCCCACATTGGGAAAAACCTTAATTTGAACGAAGCAACAATTAGAACAATCAAGAAAAATGAAAAAGAAATCAGAAGTGCAGTTGCCGCAGGATCTTCGACATCCGCAAAACGTTCAGCCCGCCCCAGACCAGCAATAATTGAGAAAATGGAAAAGGCCCTCAGCATTTGGATTGACGATTGCTGTCAAAAAAAATTCCATTAGATGGCAATATTATAAAACAAAAAGGATTAAAAATTTACAACCATCTCAAACAACAAGGAGAATCCTCTGTCAATCCAGATTTTGTGGCGAGTAAAGGTTGGTTCGAGAAATTCAAAAAGCGTTTTGCGATTCATAGCATAAGAATCCAAGGAGAGTTTGCGTCGGCTGATCATGAAGCTGCTAGGACGTATCCAGAAAAAATTCAAAACATTATAGCCGAGCAAGGATACACAGCAGATCAAGTTTTCAATGCCGACGAAACTGGGCTTTGGTGGAAAAAAATGCCCAGTAAAACTTTCATATCGAAGACAGAAAAAACTGCACCCGGATTTAAGGTGTCCAAAGATCGTTTAACGCTCCTTTTGTGCAGTAATGCATCGGGGGACTTCATGACAAAACCGATGCTAGTGTACAGATCTTTGAATCCTCGTGCACTAAAAAACGGGAATAAAAACACCTTGCCGGTATACTGGACAGCAAATTCGAGAGCTTGGGTAACAGGACATTTATTTAGAGATTGGTTTTTGAATTGTTTTGCGCCAAGCGTTGAGCGGTATTTAAAGCGAAAAAATTTGAGCTGCAAGGCGCTGTTGCTATTAGATAATGCTCCATGCCACCCACAAGATTTAACACATCCCAACATCAAAATAATGTTCTTACCACCGAACACTACTTCGTTGCTCCAACCACTGGATCAAGGTATTATTTACACCTTTAAAACATATTACATAAGAAGATCGTTACAGTGGATTTTAGACGCAACCGATTCGCAATCAATTAGCGTAATGGAAGCATGGAAGAAATTTTCCATCAAGCACTGCATCGATATCATATCTTTGTCACTAAATGAAATAAAAACATCAACATTAAATGCGTGTTGGAAGAAGATATGGCCCTCTGCAATTGAAACGGAAAACATACGTGAAACATTAGAAAATGAAATTGGTGCGATATTAGAAGTCGCTAAATCAATCGGAGGCGAAGGTTTTGTGGATATGGCTTCCAAAGACATTGAAGATTTATTAGTGGAAGAAGAAGTTGACGAAGCGGAATTAATCGAAATGGCATCCCTAGATGCAAATCAAATCGATTTTGAGGACGCTAGCTCTGACGAAGATTGTGCAGTCAAGAATTTAACATTAAAAAAATTACAAGAAGGCCTATGCTTAGCGGAAAATCTGGAATCATTTTTCTTGAATGAAGACCCTTCGACGGAAAGAAGTCGAAAATTCAAAAGGGAGCTGCAAAACTGTTTAGCTCCATACCGGGAAATTTACAATGATTTAATAAGAACCAGCAAGCAAAGTTCCATTACAGATTTTTTTAAGAGGGGAAAACATACAAAAACTTTAAATAACGAAAAAAGTTCAGAAAGTGAAGGCGATGTCGTTCCACCGAAGAAACGTTCTCGGTTGATTATACTGAGCAGTGACGACGAGTAAATTCATTAAATTATGGTTGCGTTAGATTAAAATATTTTTTTTATACTTTGTGTTGTACATACATTTATATTTTTAATAAAAATTACGTTGTTTATGTCGAATTAAGAAAAATATTTGTTTTTAATAAGTTTTTGGAACGTAACCCCCCTTTTTGCACTAGCTCTGGGTCTCATGCAACACGGTTTCACACAACACGGCATTTTCTAGGAACCTAACTACCGTGTTATAGGAGGGTTGCCTGTATACTATCACAGTTGCCACATTTTATAGAATAAACTCCGGATCTATCATAAATATTATTATTTTTATTTTGACCATGGTTAGAAAGAAGGTTCAGAATGGTGTTGGAATTGGAATATGCTAATGTGTTATATTTAAAAAAAATGTATTTGGCCTTATGTGTTACGTGATTGTAAGGTACTGATCTAAAATTGGCATTACTGACATCACTGGTATAAAGGGGATCCTTTTTCATTTGTATATTTTGTAATTTTTATTTATGAGCTTTAAAGGAAAATTATTTTGTTGAGCTAACTCGTATAGATAGTTAAATTCTAAAGTACGGTTTTTATTTGTAAGAGGATATTCTATAGCTAGGTATGGTGCAAGCTATGGTTGTAGGTTTTCTAAATATATTATATCTTATCCGTTATATATTTACTTGAATTGTTGGAACTATATAAATCTGTTTTATTTGTGAATTTTTTTGGGTTGTGTTCCGAATTAGTTACGGAACAAGTTGGTTTGCTGAACCTGGAAAATCAAATAATAACAAGGTTAAATTTTATTTTTTTTAACACTTACCTTTTATATAGTTTAATTAAAATTCCTATTAAATTGAAATTTGTACTTTCCTTTTGATTTTCTTAATTTATAGACATTTTAGCTTTTTTTTTGCCAATATTAATTTTTTTAAATCATACTATAACGATTATTATTATTTTTCCTGCAACTGTGCTTTCATATATTTCTATTATTTATTTTTTTTTTACTAAAATGAAGACATTATTTAGTCTACTTCACCTTTTAGGTTTTTTTTTTTGTTTTGTATACAATTATTGTTCGATCATTCCTTGACACTTCACCATTGGTGAGAAGGGGTGGTTGTGTTATCCTTTCTTTTCAATTTTATTTTTTTTATTTTATTATTTTTGCGTCACATACTCCTCAACTTCTTATTGATCAGACAAAACATAAAAATATAAACCACATTCAGCTTTTTATAAAAGCTCAGGCCTCCGACTTTTCCTTTGGTTCTTCTCTTTTGCAACAACCTCACTAATATATTCTTTTAACATATTTCTGATCTTGATCTGGTTTTCCAGCATTACATTTGTTACATGCAGAAACCGTTTACATGACAAAATTAGAAGCTAAGGCTCGATAACTTAGTCTAATAGAATATTGGATCGTGAGATAACAATCCCAATAAGAATGAGACAAATGGATATAAAGATATTAAGGGCGCCACCAAGCTCTGCCTTTTCTACTTCAAAAATGATTAAATTTATTATGTTGAACTTGGAAACATATAAAATAGGTAACAGTTTAAACAAATAATGTAAAGATGAAATATGGTTAATAGATCAAAATATAATAATTTCTCAAGAAAAATTATAATAAATTTAGGTGTAAACACTTATAACATAATACTTATGTAAAGAGAGAAAGAAAAAAATAATTAAAATACAGCTTTTATTGGTCAATATTGTTCCTAGCTTTCTGTTAGTTTCTGTTGTTCTGATTATATGCTTCCTATTGCGTTATAGCAACCCACGTCACGTCAACCCAACGCAAACCAACCCAGCTTTATTTATCTTTTAAGCCAACTTAACGCGCTAACAAACTGTTTCTTGATTTTCATCGGATCCTTCTACTGGCAACATAGTTTCTTCTTCCTCTCACCAGCAGACTCTAGCTAATCAATCCTACCTCACATTTCGCTATTGCAGAACAAAAATTGTGCTCAACAAGAACTTGACAAACATTTTAATGTTTTTTCAGTTAATAACTATTTCTAACTCTCCGTATTTTGAATAATCGTTGAAAACTCGCAGGAAAGGGTTTGAATATACATGCTCTCAAAATTTCCCTGGGTTTTCTCGGTTTTAACTGACACACAGTTGTTATTCTGTCAATTCTTTATCAATGGTGAGACGTTCTTCGATCAATTCATCTATTTGCTCTCTGCATCCTTACGCAGTCTCTTCGTGTTTTTGGGATATCTCGTGTTCACCACTACTTGGGTCTTCTCCTGTTGTTCCTGCATTTCTTTACTTAAGCGTTTAACATACATTAGTTATCTAATCTGATCTATTCTATCTCTCATTATCTAGTTTAATTCTACATTTTTTGTTTAACTCAGTTTTTTTTCAAAAATTGTTGTAAGCAACAGTTTATTCATATTTTCCGCATACGCTTAAATACATAATGTTTGATCTGTCGGAGTTGGCATCCATCTTTTGAGGTAGGTTAAATCTTCCGGACTGGTAGATGTTTCCCGGGTACGAAAAGAGAATTTATTTATTTAGCCTTTTCTGCATCCGCGGTCCGGGGCTGCTGTTATTGACTGAAAAGAGAGGAGAAAGAGAGTCCGGAGATGGCCTTATTCCAGCGTCGCGAAGCGCTCCCGGCCCCGTACGATATCTGTCTCAGTTCGGTTGATTCCGAGAGGAAAAAGGGGACTCCTGCCGCTTCAAAAACTGTCGGTCCATGAGCTTTTCTGTCCGAACGATTCCGTCAGAGGGATAAATATTCCGAGAAATTGAAGTACAAAGCTGTGCTTAAACGCCGAAACGGTTGAAGGAAAATCAATGCTTTCGACGTCGAGCCGTTCGGTTCATACAAGTAGTTTTAGATGTCCGCTCGCGAATTGTTCTGAAAAGGGGAACATTAAATAAACGTTGGCTATAAGCGGGGCAATATAAATTAACATTGCTGAGTTTTCCGGTTACAGTTTCCCGGGGACTCCGGGTTTTATTTACGGCCACTGCAATGGCACCGGTAGCGCAATTTTTCTCCGTAACACCGGATCCAGATTTTATTGGATCTCGCCTTTCCCCTAACCTCCGCCTCTTCCTTCGACCGCGTTATTGATTAATGCCCCCTAGGCTCTCAACTAAAATAACGCGACAACCGATTGCCGGGAAACATTATTATTTCCCAGTAGAAACCTTTTTAATCTCCCCGCATTGTTTGATCAAAGATTTCTTTCTGCTTCTTGTTCAATTCTAACCGACTCAACTCCGATACCATGATCAACGGGGGAAAATCCTACCCAAATAAACAGAATTAAAGCGGCAGAGAGCCCACAAATCATGCACCCGTCCGCAGCGGGAAAACTTCGAACGGAGACAGGGAAATTGAGGGGGGGAAATGGCCCACCTTGAATCGGAAAAATGTTCGGCGTTCCCTTTAAAAAGGGCCAATATTTTACCGGGCGCGGGCTAACTCCGGCACCCTCTCGGGAAACAGGAAGAAGTAATACGAAGAAAAAAGAAGCATCGCTGTGGGGACTTCCCCGTAGTATCGATTACCACCCCACTTCTTTACGATTTTCAAACTCGATTTCGAATTGATTATTTAAAAAGATTATTTGTTAACCGCTACTAGTAGTACTGGAACGTACAGAAATGTTACGAAAAATGTTTTAGATAAAACTGTCATCATATTTTAATATGATACATAGGAATCGAGTTACAAAGAGGAATTTATTACTGATTTTTCAAACTTATCTCACCATACTTTATTAAAATTAATTGTTTAAAATTTATTCTTTAAATGTAGAAATTAACTAATCATTAGGGTGTAGCTGTCTTAAGAGACGTTCGGCAAAATCTTAATGTTTTTAAGAATTTCTACCAGTATGTCTACCCTAACTTAATGTTTTTAATTATACATTTAGCGCCATAATAATTTAAAACAAGTTAAAAAAGAATTAAAACTAGAACTAAAAGTAAACCTAGAACTAGAGAGATTCAGGTTTAGCCGTGCGCCTGAATACAAAACTGTCATCATATTTTATTATGATACATATACCGGGTGTCAGATAAAAAACTGACACCCAATAAATGCGGTATCCGTTCAAGCTGAAACTCTTTGCTTTCCTCTTTGTAACTCGATCCGGGGACATACTGTATAACTGTATCCTAGAGGTAAACAATCATAAATCCGATATTGCAAGTTTTACAGAAATAATAATGTTAATCTGAACAAAAATGAATTAAATACATTTTTTTGTCGTTATTGTAACTTCAGACACCTTTTTAATTTAACATATTGTCATGATCCTAACATCTACCTGGGAATATATTTTTGCATTTACGACTGTTTACTCTTAACAAAATCCACAGGTAATATCTGTAAAACGAACATGTGTGTGTGATAAGCTTGGATCTCTCTAAGGCATTTGATTGTATAGATAGACAATTGTTGGTAACCAAACTTGAGCTGTATGGTTTTAGAGGTCCCGCCAAAAACATAATTACTTCTTATTTAAATAATAGATCACATTCAACTAAAGTAATAAGCTATGAAGGTACTCCAGTAATATCAACTACGAAGTATACAAGGCATAGTATACCACAAGGTAGTATACTGGGCCCTCTACTTTTCGTCATTTTTATAAATGACCTGTTATTGCAGGACATGACTTGTTATATATCAAGTTTTAGTAGCCAAACATGAGCGGTATGGTTTTAGGGGTCCCGCCAAAAACATAATTACTTCTTATTTAAATAATAGATCACATTCAACTAAAGTAATAAGCTATGAAGGTACTCCAGTAATATCAAGGTATATCAATATCAGGTAGTATACTGGGCCCTTTACTTTTCGTTATTTTTATAAATGACCTGTTATTGCAGGACAGGAGTTGTTATCTATCAAGTTTTGCAGACGACACTACCGCTTTAGTTACTGGTTCAACTTTAAACCAAATGATGGATAAAGCTGGAAATACGTTGAATGTGCTTAGAAAGTGGTTTGACAGTAACAAGCTAATTATGAACGAAGATAAAAGTGGTGTGTTAGTATTTGACAATAAATTGGTTAGCAAACCTTCTTTAATTTGTGATATTGAGGTACGATAGGAGAGCAAGATTTTGGGCGTTCATCTTGATGGTTCCATGAAATTTAAGAGTCATATCGAAAAACTCTGTTGTAAGTTATCAAAATCCATATTTGGTCTTAGAGTGTTTATAAACACTACTAACAAAAAGATTGCCAAGATATTTTATTCAAATAAGATATTTAATAATTACTTGGGGAGCATCTGTTCAGTTCGATAATGTATTTAAACTTCAGAAAAAAGCAATGTAGACAACGATTCCGAGAAGAGAATTTCTTAACGTTAACAGCGATTTACATCTTCGAATGCTCAATATTTGTTTTTAAACATAAGAGCTATTTCCAACAACTGGTTAAGACAAACCAATATGATACCAGATATAATCATATCTTGATGCTACCTAAACATAGGTTAAACTTATATGAAAGGGGTCCCTTTTATTCATGTGTGAAAATCTGGAATTACATTTTTTTTTTACAAATTTTTTCCTTTCCTTTTGACGCTAGTAGAGTAGTAATGAGATGTGCACTTTTTCTGTTATTTTTGTTTATCTCTTTACTTTCTCAATAACGATTATTATTATTATTATTATCTAGCATAACAGACTGTATAAACGCAAGTTGTTTATAGAAACCATATTTTTATTAAATTAACGACAATATACAAAACTATTTTTAAGAACAAACATATTTTAAGCATTATTTTATTCAACGTCGTCATTGTGTTTAGTAATAGGCAAACTTCTGTAGAAATGGTGAAATTGAGCTGGAATGCAGTGTAATAGTTGAATTAAATGATCGTACTTTTTGGGATTTTTTCTAATAGCAGGTAGTTCTTGTGGTAAATTTATGATTGTTGCTTTTTCCGGGCAAATTTATCTTTTTAAATTTCGTATTTCTCAACTTTGTTTTGCAGTAAATTATGCCGTAGTAAATCGTCACGAGTTTTACGGCACACAACTGATGAAATTAAAAAATGTTCTTAGTCAGTGTTTAATTTTCTCTTCACAAAGGGCGCGCCGTGCCGAGAACATAGAATTTCAAAGTTATTACTTACACCTAGAGATCTTACGAGTTGCTGCCAATCCCATGACGTAACAATTTCCATGGTTGATTGTTTTTTATAGTTCGTTCAATTAATCCATGAATATGGACTGCTTTCTCGTAAAAGAAATTTATGTGTAACAGTTTTTAAAGACGTACATTAATTTAAGAGCCAAAAGTAATTGACTATCACCATAATATTTCTATTTTGGCTAGGGCAGTTAACAATCAATGTCTCTTCCTGAATTTTTAAGAACAAATTCTGCCCATTTCAATAACGTTAACGCCATTTCATGCCCTCCCCTCCCAACTTGTGATTCGTTCCATAACATACAATACGACTTTTTTTTTGGGAGCATCATATATTATTAGATTCAAAATCTATAACTTCAATAAATAAAAGCTTTGTGCATTGGACAATTACTGCGTTGGGAGGCATTTCTGCAAATCTAGCTTTATAACTTTAGTGGTTTTTAAATTCTTACTCGTTTCTTTATCCTCTCGTTTCTTCGTATCTTTACGGTATGTCTTCTGCGTTTTCAAGATGATTATAATAATCTTGTTGTATTTTCGTCTCTTAGTTACAAATGGAAATTATCGCATTTATCACACATATTGTTAGGAGTCTTGAAACCAATATTAAACTCTGTTTGAAAAATACGTTTATATGTCCAGAATTTTGCAGTTTCCGTTTTAGAAACACCTTCTTCTTAACATTTTAATTTGTGCAGCTTATACGCTTGTTGGTGGTTTAATTCAGGGCCTAAGTATTTCCTGGATGTCTTCTCTCAACTATAATTACAATACAATTACAATTACAATACAATTTATTGCCACCAAGATATACAATAAAAGAAAAAAAAATGTACACATCATTCCTTAACATTGGTACAAGGTTAACAAAAGGTCGATTTATCGCCAGAGGCGATGTTTTCAAAACGACCCAATCAGCAATGTATGTTAAAAAAAATAAATTGATATGGCGAATATAAGTAAAAAAAAATAATAAATTTATGTATAAAGTATTAGAAAAAGAGTACGCAAGAATAAGAAGGAAAGAGACTCGAATTACACAAAAGAAAAATGATTGGAGAAGAAGAAATAAAGCTATCAGCTGAGAACGGAAAGAGAAGAGGCAGATTAAATCAGGAAACAGTCTGGGACAACTGTTGTGACAACAAGCGATCTTTAAGCGATGCTCTGAATACAGAAAAACTACGGGCTTCCCGCAACTCAGTGGGTAAGTTATTCCAGAGAGTTATAGCTTGCACTGTGTATGACCCGTGATATATTTCGGTACGATGAATCGGAAACATGAGTGAGACACCAGATTGTGCTCTAGTAGGAAGACCGCGAGAGGCCATGAACTCAAATGTAGTGAACAGATAGAATGGAGACTGAGAGGAAAGAATCTTGTATAAGGTAGTTAGTATACGGAAAGATCTACGGTTCTCAACGGTAAGCATTTCGAGGTGATTACGATAAGGTGTAACATGCTCACATTTTCTCAGATCGAAGATAAAGCGCACACAATTATTTTGTAACCTCTCTAATTTGTTACGAAGACCAATCGAAAGGTCCGGGTATACGATATCGGCATAGTCCAAATGGGGAAGAATTAAAGAGTAACAAAGGTTACGACGAACAGTAGGTGGAAGGAAACAACCAAGCTTGCGTAGGGAGTAGAAACAGAAATAGACCTTCCTACAGATAGACTGAATCTGGGGCTGCCAGGACAATGCAGAATCCATCATCACACCCAAGTTTTTAACAGTTCGAGAGAATTGTATAATATTACCGTCAAGTGACAAATAGGTATTGTTAAGGGAGTAAAATTTTGTTACCAGAGGCCTTGATCCAAAAGCAATAGCCTGAGTCTTTGCCACATTTAAACCCAAACCATGGCATCTAGACCAGTCCAGAACGCTAGCAAGATCCCTATTAAGCCGCATCACCGCTGCTGGAACTTCATCCACAGCTGCAGTTGTATAAATTTGGAGGTCATCTGCATATAGGTGAAAGTTGCACTTAATTATTTTAGAAATGGAGTTTATAAATACTGAAAATAGGAGTGGACCCAAGACACTGCCCTGGGGCACACCACAGTGGCTTGCAACTATAGACGAAGATGATGAGGAGTCACGTACACACAACGAACGATTAGAAAGGTACGATTGAAACCACGCGACACAGCTCGACGAAAAACCCACAGAAGAAAGAATTGCCACCAACAAACCATGATCAACAGAATCAAATGCCTTACTGAAATCGAGCAAGACCAATAAGGTCAAACGCCGATCATCACAACCACGTCTAATATCATCAGTAATCTTGATGAGCGCCGATGTCGTGCTATGGCCTGGCCGAAAACCTGATTGAAAATCAGTGATAATTTTATGCTCATCAAAATACTGCTGCATCTGCATATATACCAAGCGCTCTAGTGCTTTAGAAATTACAGAAATAATGGATATAGGACGAAAATCACTCAGACAAGTGGGACATTTAAGTTTAGGTATGGGTACAACGTAAGCTAGTTTCCAAATAGAGGGGAAGGTCGATGTCTCAAGGGAGAAGTTAAATATGTGGAGTAGTGGAGGAATGATTACATCCAAAATAGGAAGGAGCTGCTTAATGCTGACACCATCAGCACCAACACTAGTGGACTTAGAATGACTGAGAGCCTGGCGGACTTGAAGCTCGTCAAACAGCTCCAAGGAAAATTTAGAATTGACATTAGCAGAGGCAATAATAGCGGTAATAGTTGATGCCTTAACTGAGTCATCGAGAGTAATATAATGAGAGTAATATAATGGCTAGAGTAACTCGGAAATGAGTTGATGTGCGATCGAATTCCATTAAGAATACCTTTTGAAAGTTTGTTTGGTGGTATGTGCCTCCTTCACATATCGGTTGTAACAAAACCAAATATCAGTCTCCGATATTCCCAATGTGTTCAGAAAGAACAAATTGTTTGCTTTTTTAGTCATTCCTACTGCCATCGGAAGATCTCTTACAGCTGGTGGGTTTATTTCGCACATGTAGAAGTATAAATTGTTTCAAATCCCAACTATTTGACTCATTCCAGTAGCTACTGAATATTTCCAGCCTAACGTCTTCCTTAATCTTTAAAGTGCATTCCTTTTTGCAAGGGAGACAGCTGGGTTTTGAGGTATTTTGCCTTTATTAATTTACCAAATTTTGATTTATGTTCCTTTCCAGCAAGAGTTATTTGTTTTCTTTTACTAGCTATCCAAGAAAACCTGATTTCTCACTCGTTTCCGTGATTTCTTCCATCCTTTTCGATTGATGTTTCAACCACCATTTCCTAGTTATTATCTGTATAAGGTGCCATATCGCCGAGGTCGTTTGCGGGCGAGGCGCTGGAATTCTCAAAATTAGACCTAGAACTAGAAGTATTTGGGGTCATTTAAGATAGAACCGAACGAAACCCAACCCAACTTCAGATCTAATACTAGAAACATTAAGGTTTAGCCGTACGTCTCTTAACGGCTAAATCCTAATGTTAAAAGTTTCAGTTCTAGTGGTAGTTCTGAAGCTGGGTTGTAGGTCTAGTATTAGTTATACTTTTAGTTCCAGCAGAATGCTTTAGACGCACGGCTAAACTTGCATCTTTTGAAACTAGAAACATTTGGGTTTAGTCATACATCTTTTAAGACTGAACTTTTCGATTGATGTTTTAACCACCATTTCCTAGTTATTATCACTATGTGCAGAAGCTGTTTCTTGACTTAGCAAATATTTGCAAACATAGTTTTCATCTTCACTGTTGCGATCACCAGTTTCTGCAACATAATCGGGGTCATTATCATTGTTATTGGCAAATGGTTCTTCCTCGCTGTTTGCTCTGTTATGTGAATCACTATTATTTTGTTCTGTATCCATTACTGGAATGTTTTCGTCGATATCCTTTCTGACAGTTTCTGTGGCGTTGCTAGACAAAATAAAATTAGAGATAAACAATAAAATTATATTTTTACCTAAATTAATAAATTATTTCAATGTAACATGGCAATTATTATACATCGTTATTGCAAACTCCATAATATGCATATTTTAAGGTATGTATAAAAACATTAAAGATGTATAGAAAGTAAAATAAAAGTGTAAAATAAAATAACCTCAATATTTTTTACAATTTGGTAATTATTGTACTCCTATTCGAGAATAAAATTATTGTGCTTACCAGTTGATGTAAAAATGCAAATTTTTCTTTCTAAAGCAAGATTCAGTATTCTTTTGCTTCTAGAATTCATTTAGCAGTGTTTATTTATCGAGTACAGAAATCATCACACCGTTAGTATACTCGTGAAATGGAGTTACGATCCTTTTCTTCGATGCAATGCCATATTGCTCACAATTATAAAGGAGATAAGGTTATTTACCTTGTACAACATGGGAGATACGACTGTTTTTTTACAGTTAGAACTTGTTTACAAAATAGAGACGGAGTTATTATCGTTTACCACGTAAAAAAGCACACTTCACCTTCATACAAAACAACTCCAAATGGACGAAAACTGGAGTTAAATGATTTGATGTGCGATCGAATTCCATTAAGAATATCTTCTGAAAGTTTGTTTGATGGTATGTGCCTCCTTCACATATCAGTTGTAACAAAACCAAATATCAGTCTCCGATATTCCCAATGTGTTCAGAAAGAACAAATTGTTTGCTTTTTTTAGTCATTCCTATTGCCATCGGAAGATCTCTTACAGCTGGTGGGTTTATTTCGCACATGTAAAAGTATAAATTGTTTTAAATCCCAACTATTTGACTCATTCCAGTAGCTACTGAATATTTCCAGCCTAACGTCTTCCTTAATCTTTAAAGTGCATTCCTTTTTGCAAGGGAGACAGCTGGGTTTTGAGGTATTTTGCCTTCATTAATTTACCAAATTTTGATTTATGTTCCTTTCCAGCAAGAGTTATTTGTTTTCTCTTACTAGCTATCCAAGAAAACCTGATTTCTCACTCGTTTCCGTGATCTCTTCCATCCTTTTGGATTGATGTTTCAACCACCATTTCCTAGTTATTATCTGTATAAGGTGTCTGTATAAGGTCTATAACTTCAATAAATAAAAGCTTTGTGCATTGGACAATTACTGCGTTGGGAGGCATTTCTGCAAATCTAGCATTATAACTTTAGTGGTTTTTAAATTCTTACTCGTTTCTTTATTCTCTGCGTCTTCAAGATGATTATAATAATCTTGTTGTATTTTAGTCTCTTAGTTGCAGATGGAAATTGTCGCATTTATCACACATATCGTTAGGAGTCTTGAAACCAATATTAAACCCTTTTTGAAGAATACGTTTATATGTCCAGAATTTTGCAGTTTCCGTTTTAGAAACACCTTCTTCTTAGCATTTTAATTTGTGCAGCTTATACGCTTGTTGGTGGTTTAATTCAGGGCCTAAGTATTTCCTGGATGTCTTCTCTCAACTTAATGGCTAGGGTAGCTCGGAAATGATTTAATATGCGATCGAATTCTATTAAGAATACCATCTAAAAGTTTGTTTGGTGGTATATGCCTCCTTCACATATCAGTTGTAACAAAACCAAATATCAGTCTCCGATATTCCCAATGTGTTCAGAAAGAACAAATTGTTTGCTTTTTTTAGTCATTCCTATTGCCATCGGAAGATCTCTTACAGCTGGTGGGTTTATTTTGCACATGTAAAAGTATAAATTGTTTTAAATCCCAACTTTTTGACTCATTCCAGTATCTAACTCAATATTTCCAACCTAACGTCTTCCTTAATCTTTAAAGTGCATTTCTTTTTGCAAGGGAGACAGCTGGGTTTTGAGGTATTTTGCCTTCATTAATTTACCAAATTTTGATTTATGTTCCTTTCCAGCAAGAGTTATTTGTTTTCTCTTACTAGCTATCCAAGAAAACCTGATTTCTCACTCGTTTCCGTGATTTCTTCCATCCTTTTCGATTGATGTTTCAACCACCATTTCCTAGTTATTATCTGTATAAGGTGCCATATCGCCGAGGTCGTTTGCGGGCGAGGCGCTGGAATTCTCAAAATTAGACCTAGAACTAGAAGTATTTGGGGTCATTTAAGATAGAACCGAACGAAACCCAACCCAACTTCAGAACTAATACTAGACCTAGAACTAGAAACATTAAGGTTTAGCCGTAAGTCTCTTAACGGCTAAATCCTAATGTTGAAAGTTTCAGTTCTAGTGGTAGTTCTGAATACTTTTTAGTACTTTTCTTATATTTTTAGTTCCAGAAGAATGCTTTAGACCTGCATCTTTTAAAAATAGAAACATTTGGGTGTAGCCATACGTCTTTTAAGACTGAACTTTTCGATTGATGTTTTAACCACCATTTCCTAGTTATTATCACTATGTGCAGAAGCTGTTTCTTGACTTAGCAAATGTTTGTAAATATAGTTTTCATCTTCAGCAGTTTCTGCAACATAATCGGGGTCATTATCATTGTTATTGGCAAATGGTTCTTCCTCGCTGTTTGCTCTGTTATGTGAATCACTATTATTTTGTTTTATATCCACCACTGGACTGTTTTTATCGCTATCCTTTCTGACAGATTCTGTGGCGTTGCCAGATAAAATAAAATTAGAGATAAACAATCGTATCTCCAGTAAATAAACCACAACATTTTATGTTCATCTAAATTAACAAATTGTTTCACTGCAACATTTTTCTTTCCACAACAAGCTTCATCAGTATTCTTTTACTTCTAGTATTCATTTTGCAGTGTTTATTTATCGGGTTAGTATACTCGTGAAATGGAGTTATGACCCTTTTCTTCAATGCAATGCCATATTGCTCACAATTATAAAGGAGATGAGGTTATTTACCTTGTACAACATGGGAGATACGACTGTTTTTTACAGTTAGAACTTGTTTACAAAATAGAGATGGAGTTATTATCGTTTACCACGTAAAAAAGCACACTTCACCTTCATACAAAACAACTCCAAATGGACGAAAACTGGAGTTACGACTGTTTACCTCTAGGGTACAGATATAAAGATACACATTTTGTCATGAGGAAATGCCTCCATAGTTAAATTGATTTTCTTAAATAAATCACTAATCAAAATCATCAAAGCATTTACATCCTCGAATTAAAAACAATAAAAACTTCTTATGATGAATTAAATATACTTGAATATAGAACTAAAGAACTATTAGTATTATTTTTGTGATTAAAAGGGACAGTGAAAAAATTCGTTACAATTTAATGCAAGACAATCGATATCCGACCTAGTACTGGTAATAAATTAAATTTTATCGCACGAAATAAATGTAAACCGTTCAGAAAATTGCACGCGCGCCGTAAATTGGAATTTATACGAACCAGGCGATTTTTTATTATTATAACCGACGCGCTTTACAAGAACAAATGACGTCATTTGAATGCGACCGATGCAATTTAACCCCCCGCGCGATTTTATTATTACGCAAACGTTGCACGCTCGGAACAAGGACGGTTTAAATCGCGACTTAATCCTTAACCGTTCTGTTAACGCAATTACCAACAAGGTCGTCTATGACACAACTAGGAAACATCACCAACCCGGAGGCAGCTTATTATGTTAAAGCAATGGGGGCTCTCGTACAAAGAGGAGGATCTCGCGGATTTCGAAAGCTTGCCAGTGTAAACCGCACCATTTTCTCGCAAAGAGACTGAACCAAGTTACACCAATTTAGTAGCGCTTTGAGGAGACGAAATAAAACACATTCAAAGCTAATACCACAATTAACAAACTCCGAAATTAAGTTGTCCAAAAGGTAATATTAAGGATAATTATCTCGGACCAACAATTCTCTTTGAATCCCAAAACACCATGTGAACTAATTGAAAATTAGAATCGAAACTGATTTAATTGCGATATTAACTTTGATCGAAGAAAAAAATGTTGAGGTTAATTGCCTGTCGGACATAGACAAACGTCATTCTGTTGCCTCTTAGGAAACAATCAGGGTTAGAACACGACTGTGGAGGCGACCGAACCTCACTCAAAGTCGGAACCTAAGGGGAGGTACGAGCTTTGACGTAGGCGAAAGACGAGGGGGCGATTAAAGTTTTAAAGTTTTCCATTAGGAAATTGAAAATCTGCTCGGGCCATTTTTACGCGACGTTAAAGAGCATCAAGATGGTGATGCTCTTTTCTTCTTTTACCATCTTCGACTTACCCTCGCACCCCATTTGTCGTATCCCCTATTAAATAAAACCGAAATGACGTAAAAATAACGGAAAACAACGAAAAAGAGATTTCCGGTTAAAAAAGAAGAAAATGGTTACGGGGTTAGTGAAGGGTGATGTTGAGGGGTTTATGGCACGGGTGGGGGACGAGGTCACTTCGTCGACACACAATATGTTTATCGATACGTACTGCTCGAAGAAGGAATTTCCTCTCCTTTCCGCCGATTTGCTCTATTATATTTCGAGAGAACCGAGGCGGTGTGGGGGCCGCGGAAAATCGGGGGAAGCGAAGCTGAAGGGGACGGAGTACCCGATCATTCGCCGGTAGGACCCTTATTGAATTTTCCACAAGAAAAATTCGAGTAATTTTTATCCGATCTTCCGTCTCTCGAGCCGGGTTTGTTTTGGCTCAGCTTACTGGAACTGTGAATAGAATCCTCTTTTTAAATCAACCCTTATTTTATCTCCACTTTCCTTTTAAATATTGAACAATATGTCGTAATAATAAAATTCAAGGACAAATTTTGCTTGATAATATTTATAATGTCATTTAAAAATATCCTTTATGCCGTGTTCTTTAAAAAATTATTGAAAATTCTTCTTGATATCTATGAACGTGTTTGACATAAGAGGAGACTACTCTTATCAGTAAGGCCGAAAAATAAGCTATTTTTTATAATTTCTTTTTGAGGAAAGTAATAAATCTAGACATTATATTTATCGTACCTTTAAGTATATTTAAAAAAAATTCAATTAATTTTGTGATAACCCCGAGGTAGGGTACGTTGCGCCGTAAACCGCTGCGAAAAAAAGGACCTCGCTGGCGACCGTCCTCACGGTCATAAGATTTATCTGAAACAGAAAATGGAAAAAGATTTTTGTTTAGTATGAGTGTGGTTTATATTTTGATATTTACCGCTAGTCAGCTATTCCGGGGCCATATAATAATCCTTTGGCTTCTTCAAAATTGACTTGCTCCTGCAATCTTGAATTTTTTCTGGCCATTCTCGCCTCGATTGAATGAATCGACGATAACCGCTCGGCGTCTTTTATGATCGACATCATTTTCAAAATCGGTTTTAAACCTTCATTGAAAATACAGGTGGCCAAATATGTCGCAATATTTATAATATTGGAGGGGCAAAAAGAGTGTTTTGGAGCGAACTGCCACACAGTTTTGTTGAAGCACTCGTTGTTGTTTTGTGTGAATCCTCCACAGCACCGGTTCAACAAATCTTGCGATGAAAGGTCTTCATAAATGGGCCGAATTAATTCCTGCACGTTCGAGTCGAGAGGAGGAGGATGGTTATATGACTGTAAAGTTCCAGCTGCTTTCGCCATTTACACCAAGAGTTTGGTCCAATTGGGCAATTCTCGTGCTGAGGCTCTTCGTCTGTCGATATTTTGTGCAAAAATGTTGCCCAAACGTTGTTTCTCATTGCATCAACGTTACACGAATTCCGTCTGATTGCTAGTCCATAATTAATTTGTTAATTCATTTATTAACTTGTCCGTGAGCATTCCAGGCTCACGTCCTCCGACTTTTTTTGGTTCTTTTTAACTTTCCGCAATCTTGAACCCATCCTTTTCTGCATGTGGTTGATGCATTCTTTTTTACTAACTTCTTGGTCTTGTAACAAAGCTTTAAACATTTTCGTGTCTCCATCTCCAATGTAATTTGAATATTTCGCGTCGTGTAGATTTTCTGCTCTGGCAAACATTTCCAGCATTCCTTGGACTTCCATAGCTCCGGCACTTCCCTTGTGATTGGCTTGACAATCATCCTCGTGTTCGCTGAACCACGCATCGTCATAATTATGACGCATAGTTTACAAAAGGATGACTTTATCAACGTATCTAGCACTTTACTAGTATAATGTCCAATTACTGTGACAATACCAAACAGAGAAGAAAATCCGCGTCTGTTCCATAATCCATCTCCTGATACTGTCAAGTTTTTCTCCTGGTTTCCATTGGCAGCATTTTTTCTTTTTCCTCTCGACCTGCTTTTCCGATGACTTCATTATACACAGCACTTACAGCAACGAATATATTTTCGACTTCAGCGTAATACATATTATTACTAATTTTTTTTCCAAGATCCATCAATCCAAGAAAGGTATTAATGCCTGCTATTCCAACGCCCCAAAGTCTCATGACAAATACTAACCGCCGATTTATTTCGTATGATTTATTATTAATTTTTTCACATGAATAAATAAACTTCTCGTCACACTTACATAAAACAGAAAGTTGAAATCCCAAGCCATGTTCGTCTTTTTTTTCCAAATTTGACATCTCCGTTACACTTTTTACATTTTAAAGTATTGGAAAGAGCAGTAAAAACTAACGTAAAATTCTTGGCGAAACAGTTGTTTCAAAGTCATCCGAACCAGCTATTTTCCTCGCTGACGTGCTGGCAAATTCTTGCTCATTTTCGTTTGTATGTTGATTCCCAATTTTCTCTTTATTCCTTTTTTTACCAGGACGTTTCGAACTGTATTTGTCGCTTTTTCTGTCTTGAGGCATTTTATAATATACACGCACCAACACGTGTTTCTCGTACGTTATAAACCTGATTTCACAAGTGTACGAATAATACAGCTAATAGTGCTGTGTAAAGAGGCTCAATATAACGTCAAAAATAGCAAACCTTACACGAAATCATAAACCCAAAGATAGGTTGATACATGTACGAGGAGTATTCGGCGCTACGGACCTGAGCCGCGCGATTAACGCTTTTGAACCCTTACGAATTTCGATTTTTGCTTTTAACATGATATTCTAGACAGTTATAGATATCGAATTCCGCAAAAAACAATTTTTGCCAAAATTTGACCCAACTGACGAGAATGTACCCATAAGCAAGTTAAAACACGATGATACAGTGATTATCTTTAATTCCTTGAATCATGTTTGTCCTTCAATCAGAGAAGAAAATCCGCGTCTGTTCCATAATCCATCTCCTGATACTGTCAAGTTTTTCTCCTGGTTTCCATTGGCAGCATTTTTTCTTTTTCCTCTCGACCTGCTTTTCCGATGACTTCATTATACACAGCACTTACAGCAACGAATATATTTTCGACTTCAGCGTAATACATATTATTACTAATTTTTTTTCCAAGATCCATCAATCCAAGAAAGGTATTAATGCCTGCTATTCCAACGCCCCAAAGTCTCATGACAAATACTAACCGCCGATTTATTTCGTATGATTTATTATTACACTTACACTTACACGAAATCATAAACCCAAAGATAGGTTGATACATGTACGAGGAGTATTCGGCGCTACGGACCTGAGCCGCGCGATTAACGCTTTTGAACCCTTACGAATTTCGATTTTTGCTTTTAACATGATATTCTAGACAGTTATAGATATCGAATTCCGCAAAAAACAATTTTTGCCAAAATTTGACCCAACTGACGAGAATGTACCCATAAGCAAGTTAAAACACGATGATACAGTGATTATCTTTAATTCCTTGAATCATGTTCTGCAACTGTTTGGGTTGAAGAACATGAAACTGAAAAATCATTGAAATCGCATCAATTTAGAAACAACCTGTATAAGGTGCCATATCGCCGAGGTCGTTTTGGAACTGGAATTTTCAAAATTAGACCTAGAACTAGAAGTATTTGGGGTCATTTAAGATAGAACCGAACGCAACCCAACCCAACTTCAGATCTAATACTAGACCTGGAACTAGAAACATTAAGGTTTAGCCGTACGTCTCTTAACGGCTAAATCCTAATGTTAAAAGTTTCAGTTCTAGTGGTAGTTCTGAAGCTGGGTTGTAGGTTTAGTATTAGTTATACTTTTAGTTCCAGAAGAATGCTTTAGACGCACGGCTAAACCTGCATCTTTTGAAACTAGAAACATTTGGGTTTAGCCATACATCTTTTAAGACTGAACCGAACCCAACCCAACCTAGCTTCAGAACTAATACCAGATCTAGAACTAGAAACATTTGGATTTAGCCGTTTTAAGAGACGTACGGGTACTTAAGTTAAGGGTAACTTGCTGGAGTACACCGATTTTATTTTACACTTTATGGAGCAGGGTTTCAGTAAGGATCTACATAAATGATATATTTGATTGTCTTATGTACGTGGATGATTTTAAATTATGCACCCGAGTTCTGTCCCTTCTTGACTGCTCCCGACTGCAGCATGATCTTGATAACCTTCCTCTAAACTTTTCTAAATGCAATGTTATCTCTTTCTCTAGGAAGACGAGTACTGTCTGCTACAACTAAGCAGGATTTGGGTGTTAGTTTCGACGATTAATTGTTATTTGATAAACATATGTTATAAATTTGATATTGCTTCATAATCAAGTATTACTGCAATTCAAGTGTTGTATTTTGCATTAGTTTATAGCATACTTAATTATTGCAGTATTGTTTAGTGTCCTTAGTATGAAACATACATATCTAGGATAGAAAAAATCAAAAAAAATTATAAAATACTTATGTTTTAAATGTTCCTCGTATTTGATACTTTTGATTATCATCTCGGAATCTTCCTCAACATTTTTGCATTATATATCAATATCCTTCCTTGTATCTGTCAATATACTCAGACTATTTCTCTTCCTGTAAACATTTTAGCGTTAATGTACGTATAATAATATACATGATTCTCCTTCTCTTCTCAATGCTATAAATCTTCATGCTCCTCCTCGTTCCTTGCGTTTCGACTTTTTGTTCTACACACCAACACCCCGAATTAACGCACTCCTTAATTCTCTCATGATTCGAACGGCTAGAGCTGTGGACGGAATTGATATGGACCTGTTTCGGTGTTAATCGTCTTCAACGGATTTATTCGTTGAGCAGTTCTACCAACTTAGTGTGTAAAATAGTAAAAAATATCAAAACCATCGATTTTTTAACAATAATAGTACATAATGTCTCGAGAATTAGGAGGATATAAAATGTAGATAGTAATGTTTGAGATATAAAATGTTGCCGATTCATTTCGAATGCACATGCAATAATCGGATTTATTCCATCGAACAGCTCTGCCAACTTAGTAATAAAAAAGCGAAAAGTGTCGAAATCGTTAATTTTAACAAGTACTTCTGTAAGGATATGACTCACAAGCTATAACGTCATTAAAATCCATCAAGATATGCACCAAATTCCAAGATAATAGCAGTCATCTTAGATTATATCGTTCTTGATCTTTCTAATATTCTCAGAGTTCATTTAGTGCAGTGTATGTAATAATTGTAATAATGGTTTCTTTGCCATAATTATATAATTGCATTAAAATGATCCGAATGGGATTATATCAAATCCATCGTTAACCGCTTCCATGGTATTAATAGAAACCGCATATGGGGATGTATCAGTTTCGAAACAGTGCCTAATTAGTTCGATGAATTTATAATATGTCATGTAGTGCAAGTGAGACAATCAACGCGGAGAGCTGAATATTTAAACAATAACTCGGAAGCGGTTTAATAGCTTAATTACAATGAATTATTCCGGAAGAAATTTATGTCTCTTTATAAAAGTAATCCGGTAAGCCAGTGAAACTTACAGCAAATTGAATATTTCCCACTGAGTGTGGGTATTTTCCGTTAATAGTGGTAGATAGCAACGGAATGAGAGAGAGAGAACTAATTGAATCGGGGGATAAAGTAAACTCGAAATAAAACTCCCCGGACTGGGATTTCTGGGGGTCTCATTATCCGACTAGAGATTAACATGGCCATTCATCGTTCGTTTTTTGGAATGCTTCCGTTGTTGGATATCCGCGGGGGCGCGAGCGAACGCTCATCCTTCTCCCGCGAAGGAAAGTTTTAAAACGTTTAAAGTTCTGATTGTTCTCGCTTATAAAATGGACTAGGGCCAATTGAAAAGAACTCGACGACGAAGCTTCGCGAAAAAAAGGGGGGAAAATTCGCCGACTGCAATTCGGTTAATCGTGAGGAAAAAAACTTTTTTCTTTCAGAAACTTTTATGTACTCGGCAATTTTTTTTTTCATTCTTTCGATATTAGCTTATTAACCCAATCTAAATTAATTTAATTTATACGGAAATATTATTTAATAGCAAGTTTTAGTACTACCCCGAGGTATCGCAGACAAAATGAACGTAATAACCGATTTTAGTATCTCACAAGGAGTAATAAACCCGGTTTGATCCTTTTCTTATACGAATTTTGCAATCCAGACTTTACGTTCTCTCGGACGTAAAGGGAATTCATTTCCGCGGAATTTTTTTAATTTCAGCACATTAAATCTTTAATTTATGTCGATGAGGATAATTTTAAGGTACTTTTCGATGTTGAATAGAGAGTGTGGGTTGGAAAATTCGAGGCGATTAGTGAGTGGAAAACGTGCGAGAATTTGCCGTTTAAATCGCAGGTGCGCCGTGTTTGCCGTACGCATTACGGCAATAACAATGCCCGAAACAGTGTTCCGCGAAATTGCATTTGGTAAACAACACAGTTTCGGTTAGAGATCGTCGACGGTGTTTATTTTGCTGTTACGCTACCTTATTTAGATCTATTCCTAAAACTTGTGTTTATTCAAAACGTTCCATCCGTGTAATATCTATTCATTTCGACAATTTTTCTTTCATACGCTCATTTATCTTGCTTATTTCGACGCAATAATACAATATCCTCGTATTATTAGGAGTAAGCATGGAATTGTGGCAGGTGTACACGACAATAACGGATGAGCATTTAATTCCATTATTATCTTAGGCGATGTGTGGGAATTAATGGAGATTTCGGGAATCAATAAAGCGATTAAGCATGAGTATACAGTTTTTTAAAAATTTTTTGATATTTATATCGATAAGAGACACTTTTGAAATGTTGTAATGTAGAAATTTGCAAGTTTACCAGAATAATAGTGGCTAATGCTGGTGACTAACACCAGAATTAGCTTGTTGCTATTGAATGTAATAGTAAGTTAAATAAACAATAATGTTGGGTTAAGTCAGGTATTTAGTCATTTAGAAACATTTGAACTTCGACAACGTAGGAACTACTGATTTGAGCCGGACATGACAGAAATGAAGTGATAATGTTCTTAGGAAGGGTAGTGATTCAGAAAAAGGCTGAGGAAAGGAAACCCAACCCAACTATATCAAAATGTTTTCATTTTTACATAGTTTGGGTTGAGGCATATTTCGACACAATTAGAATCAGTTGAGGAGATTTAGATATATTTGGGGACATTTACCTTTAGTTCTTATTAACCAAGAACCTGAAATGGACAAATACTATAATATACCATCTTAACAAATTGTCCTATATCATAACGGGTTTTCTGCCGTGCTCATATCTTCAATGCGCTCAAGATGCGAACATGTTAATTAGAGAGAGAATATCTTTTGATTGGAAAAAAGCTGTTACGGTAATGTGTTGAGTATGTGTGATCATATTTAGGTACTTTATAAATAATAGAACACATTTAGCAACAATGTTTTTAACTATAACAAAATATCTCCATTTTGACTTATGTTGGGTTGGGATGAATCATTTGGGGTGGTTTAGATATACAGCTAGAGTTTATTATAGATAGTGGAACACCCAAATTCTTACCATGAGTTCTAATGGAGACACAGATGTTAATGGCGACATTTTAACATAGTTAAGTTAGGTTGGGTTGAATTTAGTTGAGTTACTCATATTTAGACACTGTTAGAATCAACTGAAGAGATTTAGACACACATTCAGACATAATTAGAATCAACTGGGGAGATTTAGACATATAGTAAAGCTCCGCTAATTCGTATACTCGCAAATCCGAATACCCTTGTAATCCGAACAAAATTAGAAATTGGAAACTTTGCATTATATCCTTTGAAATGCGATTTGGTAAAAGATTCGTTAATCAGAATTAATAAATTCTTCGTTCTATCCGCAGAACAAGGCGATATTTCAAAAATATTGAATTAAAATTGTTGAGTTCATACTTCCTAATATTTGGTAATCCTTGCTATTTATTAGCTAAATGCTAGAAATATGTATTAGAATAGCCACATAAGGAAGAGGAATAGTGCCATCCTAAACCTAGTTTAGCTGGGTTTAGGATGGCTACAGGGCTACAGTCCTGGTTGACGCCCAGTTCTCTCTGAGGTGCGAAGCTTTTTTTCATTAGTATTGAATCTTGTATGAAAAGGGGAGCACTCTTTTCATTCGTCCAACCCAGCCCTGGGGAGCCGAATATCTTAGGACGGTTCTGGTTCAAATATGGAACGATTGGGTTGAGTTGGGTTGGGTTTAGCCCTGTATCTGAAGATATTTTTTTAACGAAGACTTCTACCATGAATAGCTTTTGGAATGGTGTACTTTAGAAACTGAATTGCCAACCCTGTGTATTTCAATTTACATAAAATTAAAACAAACACTAGACCTAGAAGTGGAAGGTTTTACTAGTTTTACTTCTATTTAATCATACAGAAGACATTTTCTAACGAAGACCTCTGCAATGAATAGTTTTTGAAATAGAGTACTGTACAAAATGGTTTTGCAACACCGTATATTTAAATTGAAGTAAAACTAGAACTAATACTACACTTAGGGCTGGTTTATTCACCTTTGGTTAAATTTAGCTACTGGATATTTTCCATGGTTACTGTAATTTCACTTGCCATGAAATTGGCTATATTAATAGATTGGCTATATTAACAGTAACTATGGTAAATATCTGGTAGTTAAATTTAACTAAAGGTGAATAAACTAGGCCTTAGACTAGAATCTTTTTTTTAACTTTATATGAATAGGGGCGCGCTCGTTTCGTTTTTCCAATTCAGCCATGGGGTATCAAATGTCTTTTTTGCAATAATCAGCTCGTCTTCGTTTTCTTTTCTTCTTCATCTTCCTCTATTTTATCGTCTTCTCTTAACCACATTTCATTTTCATTGGTTGTCGGTACTTCCCCAATATTAATGTTCTGTAACATTTCTTTCACTTCGTCGGCCTGGTTTCTTGCCAAAATTACATTTTGCTTTATAGTAGCCAATGACATAAAATCTTTAGCTTTCCGTTCTTCATTGTCTTCGAATTTGTCCAAAATTTTCCAACAATTTTGAATTATTATAGATGTTATTTTTTCCATGAATCAGAAAGTAAACATATAGAGATAACATATTAAGACATTGCGTAACGTCTAATACGTTGTTGCATATCATATGAGTTAACGAACTTTTTTGGTAAAATAGTTTTGTTAGTCGAGTTGCTTTCTGATCCATTGGTTGGATCTGGGTGGTGCGGTTAGGTAGTAAAAACATAGTTGTTTTTAATCCATCGTTACTAATTAACTGAGATTTTGAAGCATGACTTGGTGCATTATCGATTGATAACAATGCTTTTTCGGGTAAGTTACTCTCTTGAGAATATCTTCTCACTTTTGGCACAAAACATTTTATGAACCAGTCTTTGAAAAGCCCAGAGGTCATCCAGGCATTTGTAGTCGAGCAGTTTTAATTTGAGATCTCCTGCGTTAGCATACGCAAGGAAAATCATTTTTTCCTGACTAGTTTTTCAACTTAGTGTAGTTTTTTCGTTTGATCCCACCAAAGCTCTATCTGGTAGAAGTTTGCAAAATAAAGCTGACTCGTCCGCGTTATATATTTGATAAGGGGCTAAGTTTTCTTTTTTAATGTATTAGGCAAACTTTCTTTAACAGTGTAACTGCTTCAAAATTATTGAAAAGTTTCTCATCAAAACTTTCTCGAGCCTCTATTTTCGTACCTCTACCAGCACGAAAATCATCTTTTGCATAATACTCTTTCTAAAACGCCTTAGCCTGATCAGCTAAATATTCACATGAAATTGTACAATGACGAGATCTCGTTTTTAAAAATCATGCATATTATGCATTTTCCATTTTTGGAAAATCACTTGTTTTCAAAGTTTTCCGTTTTCCAGGACTATGGTAGCAGTTTTTCACAAAACTGTTAAGGGAAAATTCACTGATTTCGACTGATCTTACTAACCAACAACCTGAAATGGACAAATACTATAATATACCATCTTAACTTTAGGTTGGGTTGGGATGAATCATTTGGGGTGGTTTAGATATACAGCTAGAATTCACTATAGATAATGGAATACCCAAATTCTTACCATGAGTTCTAATAGAGACACTCAGATGTTAATGGAGACATTCTAACATAGTTAAGTTAGGTTGGGTTGAATTTAGTTGAGTTACTCATATTTAGACACTGTTAGAATCAGCTGAATAGATTTAGACACACATTCAGACATAATTAGAATCAACTGGGGAGATTTAGACCTATAGTAAAGCTCCGTTAATTCGTATACTCGCAAATCCGGATACCCTTGTAATCCGAACAAAATTAGAAAATGTAAAGTTTGCATTGTGTCCCTTGCAAATCCTTGCAATGCGATTTGGTAAAAGATTCGTTAATCAGAATTAATAGATTCTTCGCTCTTCGATCCTTGCTATTTATTAGCTAAATGCTAGAGATATTTATTAGAATAGCCACATAAGGAAGAGGAATAGTACCATCCTAAACCTAGTTTAGTTCTCTCTGAGGTGCGAACCATTTTTTCTTTAGTATTGAATCTTGTATGAAAAGGGGAGCACTCTTTTCATTCGTCCAATCCAGCCCTGGGGAACCGAATATCTTAGGATGGTTCTGGTTCAAATATGGAACGGATGGGTTGGGTTGGCATCTAAATATGACTTCAATAATTCGCATGCTTCGGTAATTTGAATTAACCTGGTTTTAATTGATTCGGATTAGTAAACCTTTATTGTATATGTAAACACACTTATAATCAGTTGGGGACATTTAGAGAACCTTGGAACCAGTTGGGGACATTTAGAGAACCTTGGAACCAGTTGGAGGCATATAGATAAACTTAGAGTCAATTTAGTATATATACATATACTAATCTCATCAATGCAGAACATGTTCAAAACAAAAAGTATAACAGCGTACATCTTACATCTAAATGGCCGTACTTATATGACAACGGAAATTAGCAGTGCATGTGCGACCCTATTATTAGTAATAGCTAGAATTAGTTAGGGAGATTTGGAAAAAATCACTGCTTTTTTCCTCTGCTCTTTTCCTGGTCTAACCATGTCAAAATGTCTTCTTTTCTTTCTTTATTTCTTCTTTATAATTGTGTTGGTTTGAGTTGAGCATTATTTGCAATGGATTAGAGGAATTTGGACGCATATTTAGACCTATTTAGTAGTAGTTTGGCAAATATGAACACATAGAATCAATTTGCGAGATTCATTCTCTTCGTATTTTTCTCCGGTTACATTTGTTGATGTTTCTGATGCTATACGAGATCTGAGAACTGAGAGTGTTGGTCGGTTATAATCAGCTTATCATTTGACATGGTGCATTATCATGACTTGGTGCATTATCGATTGATAGCATTTTATTTTCATTTTATTTATTTCAACACAAAACATTTTATGAACTAGTCTTTGATAAGCCCAGAGCCCATCCAGACATATGAAGTCGAGCAGTTTTAATTTGAGATCTCCTTCTGCGTTAGCATACGCAAGGAAAGTCATTTTTTCACATGAAATTGTACAATGACGAGATCTCGTTTTTAAAAATCATGCATATAATGGATTTTCCATTTTTAGAAAATTACTTATTTTCAAAGTTTTCCGTTTTCCAGGACTATGGTAGCTTTTTTCACAAAACCATTAGGGGAAAATTTATTCAAAATTAAAGAAAACCTTCACAACATGAGACTTATTAAAAAATGCAAACTTTTAAATTTACTTCTCAATTTTCAATCTATTATTTGGGAGAACAAGATTTAACACGCACAATACATCGCGCCGTTTATTGTAACGGATATAATGGTTCAAATACGAATTATCGAGTACCGATTTCTGTTACGGACTATGGAGTACTTCGGAATACCGCATATACGGATTATCGAAATACGTTTAGATTTGCATATTTGGACAGACATAGAATCAATTTGGGAAATTTAGACTAGAGATGTGCAAATCACGTGAGTCCCGCCGGGTCACGATGGGTCATGCGTGACCTATCGTGAGCAGACATCAATTGTTGTACCACTCATGTGAACGTGCGTGATCGCGAATATCTTTGGATTCAACGGGACCTGGTATGATCCGGTTGGAACTATTTGAGTAGTTAGTAAAGAAAAGAATAGAAATATGAAAAGTTCCTAAGTCTAGTATTAGTTATACTTTCAGTTTCAGCCGAATTTACAATAATCAAGCATTAAACGGGAATTAAAACTAGAACTAACACTAAAGAGAGATCATTAAAGAGAGCGTCTTCAGACGGCACGGTTACAACTGAATCTTTCTAGTGCTAGGTATCACAATTTAAGACTGAATATCAACTAAAAATAGAGCCAATACTAACGCTAGATCTAATAGTAGACCTAGAACCAAAAACATTTAGGGTTTAGTCGTACCTCTCTTAAGACGGAACCCAATTCAACCCAACCCAACGTAGTTTTAGGACTAAAAACATTACGGAATTAGCCGTCTCAAAAGACGTACGGCTAAATCCTAATATTTCTAATTCCAGGTTTAGTGTTAATACTATAGATAGGTTGTAGGTTTAGTATCAATTATACTTTTAGTTTCAGAAGTATTTACAACAATCAAGCACTGAGTGGCAATTAAAACAAGAACTAACACTAGACCTAGTATTAGAAAGTTTTGGTTTAGCCGGTATTCCGTTTAAGTTGGGTAATTTAGATTATGTTATTATTTCAATCATGCGTGGTATTATACATATAAATTAAGTTAAAAGATGCGATAAAGCTGAAAAAATTGGAAAATGTTCAACACATTGAAGCCAGTTATAATTTTTTATTTCTTTTAAAAATTTCATCTTCTAATTCCTAAAAGCTTCGTAAATAATTTATTTTTTCATTGAAACTAGTAATACGTAGTTAAAAATGTGTTTAAAGTGAAGTGGTCAGCATTACCACTTCAATCATCAAATTCCAATCAATCACCACTTCAAAAGTTGTAGTTTGGTAGAACCTTCGTTTTTGAGTTTCCTTAAAATGTTTCGGGTCTTTCTTTTTTGGAGATAGTGCGGCAGTAGATTACCTAGTTCTGGATACAACAAGTAGCTACCTTTCTTTTGGAGAAAAATCTTAGATATTTTGACTTTGTCTCCTGTTTTTTGGAAGCCGTGTTTCGAAGAGTCAACATATTAGAAAATAAACGGAATCACAAATTCAGTTTTTTTCAGAATCACGTCATTCTTATTTTTGAGGGAGCTGTAAAATTAGACAACTTATTCTTTAGTAGTTTTGTCAATCAAATCACCCTGTATATCAAAATGATAGACACAAATTCGTGTAATAGCTTGGTAATGTGTAATGTATTAAAGACTGCAATTAACGAGTAATACAAGTGACGTATTCAAGTAGCAAATATGGATTAAAAATGGGTAATTACTTCTATTCATTACAAGTAATCAGGTATTAGTTACAAGTGCTCAGTTACTTTTGTAAAAGTAACCAATTAGTATGAATACTGTAAAATTCCAAAAACCCACTTTACTAATACATTTCATACATATAAAATCAACTGGTAATGTTGGTATGTTGTAATTTGGTGCAACCTTACCTCAGCCTTTCCTACACACAATTACACAGATTCGTGGCATACAATTAGTTCCAAATCGTTTCAGAATCCTTCATTTCAACTCACAATCAAGAAACGTCAAATCAACTATACTCTAGTCACCTAATAGATTAAAAGATAATAGCCCAAATTCACATACAAAGAATATTGTTATAAATTATATTATTAAGAAAGAAGATGGCTTATAGAAGATACAGATGTGCAAATTACGTGAGTCCCTCCGAGTCACGATGGGTCATGCGTGATCTTGATAGTTCAAATTGATTGTTAGCGTGAGTGGTTCACGTGAACGTTCGTGATCGTGAGCATGCTTGGTTTCAACGGAAAGTAAAAACATAATTTATGTAGTTAGCAAAGAAAAGTATAGAAATGTCAAAGGTTCCTAAGAATTTACAACAATCCAGCACTGAGCGGCAACTAAAACTACGTCTAAGACCTCTGAAGACGCACGACTAAACCTGAATCTTTCTAGTACTAAGTCTAGTGTTAGTTCTAGTTTTACTTTGGCAGTACTATATCACAATTTAAGACTGAATATTAACCAAAAATAGAGCCAACACTAACGCTGGATCTAATACTAGACCTAGAACTAAAAAAATTTAGGGTTTAGTCGTACCTCTCTTAAGACGGAACCCAATTCAACCCAACCCAACGTAGTTTTAGGACTAAAAACATTAGGGATTAGCCGTCTAAAAAGACGTACTAAATTCTAATATTTCTAGATCTAGGTATAGTGTCAATACTATAGATAGGTTGTCAGTTTAATATCAATTATACTTTTAGTTTCAGAGGTATTTACAACAATCAAGCACTGAGTGGCAATTAAAACAAGAACTAACAGTAGTACTAGAAAGTTTTGGTTTAGCCGGTATTCCGTTTAAGTTGGGTAATTTAGATTATGTTATTATTTCAATCATGGGTGGTATTATACATATAAATTAAGTTAAAAGATACGATAAAGCTGAAAAAATTGGAAAATGTTCAACACATTGAAGCCAGTTATAATTTTTTATTTCTTTCAAAAATTTCATCTTCTAATTCCTAAAAGCTTCGTAAATAATTTATTTTTTCATTGAAGTTAGTAATACGTAGTTAAAAATGTGTTAAAGTGAAGTGGTAATGCTGAAAAGTTGTAGTTTGGTAGAACCTTCGTTTTTGAGTTTCCTTAAAATGTTTCGGGTCTTTCTTTTTTGGAGATAGTGCGGCAGTAGATTACCTAGTTCTGGATACAACAAGTAGCTACCTTTCCTTTGGAGAAAAATCTTAGGTATTTTGACTTTGTCTTTATCTCCTGTTTTTTGGAAGCCGTGTTTCGAAGAGTCAACATATTAGAAAATAAACGGATATTATAAACAAAATATTAACATACGGATTAGATTAGAAGGGTAGTTATTAGGGGTTTTCCTGAAAATATCGGGATCACAAATTCAATTTTTTTCAGAATCACGTCATTCTTATTTTTGAGGGAGCTGTAAAATTAGACAACTTATTGCTTTAGTAGTTTTGTCAATCAAATCATCCTGTATATCAAAATGATAGACACAAATTCGTGTAATAGCTTGGTAATATGTAATGTATTAAAGACTGTAATTAACGAGTAATACAAGTGACGTATTCAAGTAGCAAATATGGATTAAAAATGGGTAATTACTTCTATTCAATACAAGTAATCAGGTATTAGTTACAAGTGCTCAGTTACTTTTGTAAAAGTAACCAATTAGTATGAATACTGTAAAATTCCAAAAACCCACATTACTAATACATTTCATACATGTAAAATCAACTGGTAATGTTGGTATGTTGTAATTTGGTGCAACCTTACCTCAGCCTTTCCTACACACAATTACACAGATTCGTGGCATACAATTAGTTTCAGAATCCTTCATTTCAACTCACAATCAAGAAACGTCAAATCAACTATACTCTAGTCACCTAATAGATTAAGAGATAATAGCCCAAATTCACATACAAAGAATATTGTTAAAATTATATTATTAAGAAAGAAGATGGCTTATAGAAGATACAGATGTGCAAATTACGTGAGTCCCTCCGAGTCACGATGGGTCATGCGTGATCTTGATTGTTCAAATTGATTGTTAGCGTGAGTGGTTCACGTGAACGTTCGTGATCGTGAGCATGCTTGGTTTCAACGGAAAGTAAAAGCATAATTTATGTAGTTAGCAAAGAAAAGTATAGAAATGTCAAAAGTTTCTAAGAATTTACAACAATCCAGCACTGAACGGCAATTAAAACTACGTCTAAGACCTCTGAAGACGCACGACTAAACCTGAATCGTTCTAGTACTAAGTCTAGTGTTAGTTCTAGTTTTACTTTGGCAGTACTATATCACAATTTAAGACTGAATATTAACCAAAAATAGAGCCAACACTAACGCTGGATCTAATACTAGACCTAGAACTAAAAAAATTTAGGGTTTAGTCGTACCTCTCTTAAGACGGAACCCAATTCAACCCAACCCAACGTAGTTTTAGGACTAAAAACATTAGGGATTAGCCGTCTAAAAAGACGTACTAAATTCTAATATTTCTAGATCTAGGTATAGTGTCAATACTATAGATAGGTTGTCAGTTTAATATCAATTATACTTTTAGTTTCAGAGGTATTTACAACAATCAAGCACTGAGTGGCAATTAAAACAAGAACTAACAGTAGTACTAGAAAGTTTTGGTTTAGCCGGTATTCCGTTTAAGTTGGGTAATTTAGATTATGTTATTATTTCAATCATGGGTGGTATTATACATATAAATTAAGTTAAAAGATACGATAAAGCTGAAAAAATTGGAAAATGTTCAACACATTGAAGCCAGTTATAATTTTTTATTTCTTTCAAAAATTTCATCTTCTAATTCCTAAAAGCTTCGTAAATAATTTATTTTTTCATTGAAGTTAGTAATACGTAGTTAAAAATGTGTTAAAGTGAAGTGGTAATGCTGAAAAGTTGTAGTTTGGTAGAACCTTCGTTTTTGAGTTTCCTTAAAATGTTTCGGGTCTTTCTTTTTTGGAGATAGTGCGGCAGTAGATTACCTAGTTCTGGATACAACAAGTAGCTACCTTTCCTTTGGAGAAAAATCTTAGGTATTTTGACTTTGTCTTTATCTCCTGTTTTTTGGAAGCCGTGTTTCGAAGAGTCAACATATTAGAAAATAAACGGATATTATAAACAAAATATTAACATACGGATTAGATTAGAAGGGTAGTTATTAGGGGTTTTCCTGAAAATATCGGGATCACAAATTCAATTTTTTTCAGAATCACGTCATTCTTATTTTTGAGGGAGCTGTAAAATTAGACAACTTATTGCTTTAGTAGTTTTGTCAATCAAATCATCCTGTATATCAAAATGATAGACACAAATTCGTGTAATAGCTTGGTAATATGTAATGTATTAAAGACTGTAATTAACGAGTAATACAAGTGACGTATTCAAGTAGCAAATATGGATTAAAAATGGGTAATTACTTCTATTCAATACAAGTAATCAGGTATTAGTTACAAGTGCTCAGTTACTTTTGTAAAAGTAACCAATTAGTATGAATACTGTAAAATTCCAAAAACCCACATTACTAATACATTTCATACATGTAAAATCAACTGGTAATGTTGGTATGTTGTAATTTGGTGCAACCTTACCTCAGCCTTTCCTACACACAATTACACAGATTCGTGGCATACAATTAGTTTCAGAATCCTTCATTTCAACTCACAATCAAGAAACGTCAAATCAACTATACTCTAGTCACCTAATAGATTAAGAGATAATAGCCCAAATTCACATACAAAGAATATTGTTAAAATTATATTATTAAGAAAGAAGATGGCTTATAGAAGATACAGATGTGCAAATTACGTGAGTCCCTCCGAGTCACGATGGGTCATGCGTGATCTTGATTGTTCAAATTGATTGTTAGCGTGAGTGGTTCACGTGAACGTTCGTGATCGTGAGCATGCTTGGTTTCAACGGAAAGTAAAAGCATAATTTATGTAGTTAGCAAAGAAAAGTATAGAAATGTCAAAAGTTTCTAAGAATTTACAACAATCCAGCACTGAACGGCAATTAAAACTACGTCTAAGACCTCTGAAGACGCACGACTAAACCTGAATCGTTCTAGTACTAAGTCTAGTGTTAGTTCTAGTTTTACTTTGGCAGTACTATATCACAATTTAAGACTGAATATTAACCAAAAATAGAGCCAACACTAACGCTGGATCTAATACTAGACCTAGAACTAAAAAAATTTAGGGTTTAGTCGTACCTCTCTTAAGACGGAACCCAATTCAACCCAACCCAACGTAGTTTTAGGACTAAAAACATTAGGGATTAGCCGTCTAAAAAGACGTACTAAATTCTAATATTTCTAGATCTAGGTATAGTGTCAATACTATAGATAGGTTGTCAGTTTAATATCAATTATACTTTTAGTTTCAGAGGTATTTACAACAATCAAGCACTGAGTGGCAATTAAAACAAGAACTAACAGTAGTACTAGAAAGTTTTGGTTTAGCCGGTATTCCGTTTAAGTTGGGTAATTTAGATTATGTTATTATTTCAATCATGGGTGGTATTATACATATAAATTAAGTTAAAAGATACGATAAAGCTGAAAAAATTGGAAAATGTTCAACACATTGAAGCCAGTTATAATTTTTTATTTCTTTCAAAAATTTCATCTTCTAATTCCTAAAAGCTTCGTAAATAATTTATTTTTTCATTGAAGTTAGTAATACGTAGTTAAAAATGTGTTAAAGTGAAGTGGTAATGCTGAAAAGTTGTAGTTTGGTAGAACCTTCGTTTTTGAGTTTCCTTAAAATGTTTCGGGTCTTTCTTTTTTGGAGATAGTGCGGCAGTAGATTACCTAGTTCTGGATACAACAAGTAGCTACCTTTCCTTTGGAGAAAAATCTTAGGTATTTTGACTTTGTCTTTATCTCCTGTTTTTTGGAAGCCGTGTTTCGAAGAGTCAACATATTAGAAAATAAACGGATATTATAAACAAAATATTAACATACGGATTAGATTAGAAGGGTAGTTATTAGGGGTTTTCCTGAAAATATCGGGATCACAAATTCAATTTTTTTCAGAATCACGTCATTCTTATTTTTGAGGGAGCTGTAAAATTAGACAACTTATTGCTTTAGTAGTTTTGTCAATCAAATCATCCTGTATATCAAAATGATAGACACAAATTCGTGTAATAGCTTGGTAATATGTAATGTATTAAAGACTGTAATTAACGAGTAATACAAGTGACGTATTCAAGTAGCAAATATGGATTAAAAATGGGTAATTACTTCTATTCAATACAAGTAATCAGGTATTAGTTACAAGTGCTCAGTTACTTTTGTAAAAGTAACCAATTAGTATGAATACTGTAAAATTCCAAAAACCCACATTACTAATACATTTCATACATGTAAAATCAACTGGTAATGTTGGTATGTTGTAATTTGGTGCAACCTTACCTCAGCCTTTCCTACACACAATTACACAGATTCGTGGCATACAATTAGTTTCAGAATCCTTCATTTCAACTCACAATCAAGAAACGTCAAATCAACTATACTCTAGTCACCTAATAGATTAAAAGATAATAGCCCAAATTCACATACAAAGAATATTGTTATAAATTATATTATTAAGAAAGAAGATGGCTTATAGAAGATACAGATGTGCAAATTACGTGAGTCCCTCCGAGTCACGATGGGTCATGCGTGATCTTGATTGTTCAAATTGATTGTTAGTGTGAGTGGTTCACGTGAACGTTCGTGAT
Organism: Onthophagus sagittarius; assembly: GCA_036711965.1. Classification (NCBI taxonomy): domain Eukaryota; kingdom Metazoa; phylum Arthropoda; class Insecta; order Coleoptera; family Scarabaeidae; genus Onthophagus; species Onthophagus sagittarius. The sequence continues at coordinate 12,781,830 of JASERS010000010.1, read as the reverse complement.
CGTGAGCATGCTTGGTTTCAACGGAAAGTAAAAACATAATTTATGTAGTTAGCAAAGAAAAGTATAGAAATGTCAAAAGTTCCTAAGAATTTACAACAATCCAGCACTGAACGGTAATTAAAACTACGTCTAAGACCTCTGAAGACGCACGACTAAACCTGAATCTTTCTAGTACTAAGTCTAGTGTTAGTTCTAGTTTTACTTTGGCACTAGTATATCACAATTTAAGACTGAATATCAACTAAAAATAGAGCCAACACTAACGCTGGATCTAATACTAGACCTAGAACTAAAAAAATTTAGGGTTTAGTCGTACCTCTCTTAAGACGGAACCCAATTCAACCCAACCCAACGTAGTTTTAGGACTAAAAACATTAGGGATTAGCTGTCTAAAAAGACGTACTAAATCCTAATATTTCTAGATCTAGATATAGTGTCAATACTATAGATTCAGACGCACGGCTAAACCTGTATCTTTCTAGTACTAGGTCTAGTGTTAGTTCTAGTTTTACTTTGATAGAAGTATACAACAATTTTAGATTGAAGAATAACTAAAAATAGAGTTTTTGTTCTCTTTCAACATCCATTCTCGAAAACAAAAGTGTTTCACTATCTAGAATTAAAAATAGGCTTTAATTTTTCAAAATTTTTGTTCAGATTTTCTTTTTTTTCTGATTTCTTTTTAGAAAATAATGCTAGATATTACGTGATTCATGAATGATATTCAACTGAGTGGCGTGCGTGACCCGTCGAAATCGTGAGCGGGCGTGAACGTGCATAAAAAGTCACTCACGTGCACATCTCTAATTTAGACACACTTTTAGATATATTTGAAACTAATTGGGGATCAATTTCGGATCAATACTTGGAATTAGGTAGAGACGTTTAAGCATTTTTGGAATAAGTTGGAAACATTGAGATATACAAAAATAACTAAAACGAATAAGTATAAATATATTATTTTTTGAAATTTTTTATTAGTCCAAAAAAATACATCGATGATCTGTTACAGTGAAAGCTTCGTTTAGATGTAGTCATTACACTCTCTACATTTATATATTAGCTTACCTTTGAGATATTGAAAAAGCAAAACGGTTTTACGCTAAAATTGTAAAATTCACTCTAATCGTTATTAATAATTGTATTTTAAGGACCGTACTAAAAATATCACAAAATTTTCCGTCTTCTAACAATTTTTAACTGCTTGGTTCTTCTATACATCTACTAAAGTTAATTAATCAATTAACTTCGATTAATAAAAAATAGTTTTAATTTGTCAAACGATAATCTTAAAGGATATGTCGTAAGGATATGCTAAGGAATATTTTTACTTTTTAATTTAAAACTATACATCATCATATATCATATTTTCATCATTTTAAATTGGATCACATAGGTTTTTAGCTATAGAGCCGTGTATTTACAACGCATACCGTTACTTTAACCTTAATTTATTACCACAACAAAAACGTATAAATCTCCGTTTTAACCCAACAAAGTTTAATTCAAACTTGCAAAGTCTAAGAAGCTAATAAACAACTATTTATTTATTTATTTCTTAATCGATTTAAGACGGTCTCAAATGATTGATTGTCCATTATTATGTAATATACTTCTTATAATACCCACGAAACTCGTACAAAACAACAAAGTTTCAATTTCAGCGCTTACAGATAAAAAGTTAACGTTTAATTAACCAAAATACCAACAATCGATGTTTATTTAATGCCAAAATTCCATCGATAGGTAGTAATTCGATACGACGTGGCGCAATGGGGGTTTTAATGTATGCATTAAACCGCATCGCGCGGTCGTTGCAATAACGTAACGATGCCCACAGTTACACTTTGACGCGCAAATTGAAATTGAACCGAGTTCGGAGGAGAGATCTCCCAAATCGAATTTGGTCGATGATGCCGGAGGTGGAAGAAACCCACCCCGCGGCTCTCCGAATCGCGCAACTTTTACCCCCGCGACGCGTTTTCATCGAAAACCGATCGACGCCTTCGATAACTACCGTATTATGCAATAAAACTGTCCGCGGCGGCGTCGGCGTCGGCGTCGTCGTCGTCGGCGTCGCAGACGGCTGGGGCGATATTTTCCACCGCCGGAATTTAATTTTACAGAGTGCCCCGAAGGTCGGCTCGTAAATTACTTTTACGCCATTGTAAAGTGCGGCGGTGAAAATAATATTTGATAACTCGTACGGTGGCGCAAAACACCCCGGGCTTTAGTCGAATGTCGTTTTTATGACCCACATCTCTATTGCGTTTTAATGGGTCGTTTTATGTGCGCCTCTTCAACTCGTGTGTCCCTTTCCTTTTTTTTACTATCAAACGATCAAACGTCTTTAACACATTGATATCAAACTGTTTTATTTTTATTTATTAAAGTGTTAAAAAAATTGAGTTAGTTTGCAAAATTCAAACTAGTAATCTAAATCCTCAAAATTGATTTGCATTACTTTAATCTGATATTGCTGTATTTGAGTAAAGATAATAGTTTCAAATCTGAACATATAAAGCCTGGGTAATATTATTTAATATATTATTAAAATCTGCATATTATTAAATGTGATATAAACTCAACCCAATCCAACCCAACTCCAACTAATCTAAACCAAACTTAACTCAAACTAACCCAACCCAACCCATATCTACACCTCAAACGAAATTGTCCAGAATTTCCGTTACATAGAAATTATTAAATATATCAGAATAATACTGGCTCAATCCGAATGTTTGCAGTTCTAGATCCAGCTTCAATATCTTATTTAGAATTTCGAGTTTAATCAGCTAGAGTCAATTGTACATTTAGACCTATATTTGGAATTAGTTGAGATCATTTACACAAATTTGGAATCAGCTGAGGTCATTTAGACAGATTTGGAATCAGTTGGGGTGATTTAGACATATGTAGACTCTACATTATCATCTGTCGCCTGTCCTTTGCCATCTTCCTTCAAGAAAAAATAAGTTAAAAGAAAAAATCCTCTAAGTCCGATCTCCTATATCTACCAACTCATCATACAAGACTAGTCCTTCGTGCCTCCCTTGAACTGACAACACAGGCTGTCATCCAGGACCATCTAGAGCTGGCAGAAGTTGTCTTCCCTTACTGGTTTGATCTTCTCTGTTCCTTGGATCTCTATCCATTAGCTCTTTTCTGCTCTTGGTCGCAGAGAAAGTCCTAATGAGAAGCAGATAGTGCTTCTATGATCTGTGACTCAAACCGTAGCTTGTTTTTCGCACTTCCTGCTTCTCGTTAGGACTTTCTCTGTCTTTTCAGTTGTAACTTCTAAATTCAGTATTAATACAGGTATCCCGGTTTTAAAATTATAGAAAGACGGAAACTGGAAATAAGATTTTGCTCCGGTATTGAAGGCACTACTTCTTATAGATCCTGTCCCAAACTGTTTTATTTTTATTTATTAAAGTGTTAAAAAAGTTGAGTTAGTTTGCAAAATTCAAACTAGTAATCTAAATCATCAAAATTGATTTGCATAACTTTAATCTGATATTGCTGTATCTGAGCAAAGAGAATAGTCGTAAATGTCTTGAGAATAGTTTCAAATCTGATCATATAAAGTCTGGGTAATATTATTTAATATATCATTAAAATCTGCATATTATTAAATGTGATATAAACTCAACCCAATCCAACCCAACTCCAACTAATATAAAGCAAACTCAACTCAAACTTACCCAACGCAACCCATATCTACACCTCAAACGAAATTGTCCAGAATTTCTGTTAAATCGAAATTTTCAAATATACCAGAATAATACTGGCTCAATCCGAATGTTTGTAGTTCTAGATCCAGCTTCAATATCTTATTTAGAAATTTGAGTTTATTCAGCTGGAGTCAATTATACATTTAGACCTACATTTGGAATCAGTTGAAGTCATTTACACAAATTTGGAATCAGCTGACGTCATTTAGACAGATTTGGAATCAGTTGGGGGGATTTAGACATATTTGGACTCTACACTATCATCTGTCGCCTGTCCTTTGCCATCTTCCTTCAAGAAAAAATAAGTCAGATCTCCTATATCTACCAACTCATCATACAAGATTAGTCCTTCGTGCCTCCCTTGAACTGATAACACAGGCTGTCATCCAGGACCATCTAGAGCTGGCAGAAGTAGTCTTCCCTTACTGGTTTGATCTTCTCTGTTCCTTGGATCTCCATCCATCAGCTCTTTTCTGCTCTCGGTCGCAGAGAAAGCCCTAATGAGAAGCAGATAGTGCTTCTATGATCTGTGACTCTAACCGTAGCTTGTTTTTCGCACTTCTTGCTTCTCATTAGGACTTTCTCTGTCTTTTCAGTTGCAACTTCTAAATTCAGTATTAATACAGGTATCCCGGTTTTAAAATTATAAAAATACGGAAACTGGAATTAAGATTTTGCTCCAGTATTGAAAGCACTACTTCCAGAAGAATTTAAAACAAAAAATTTAATGTCAGAAGAATTTAAAACAACGTAGCGTTAAGCAATAATTAAAACTAGAACTAACACTAGACCTAGAACTAGACAGATTCAGGTTTAAACCGAAACTTTCTAGTTCTACGTCTAGTGTTAGTTCTAGTTTTAGTTCGATACAAGTATAATTTAGAACCGATTAATAGCTAAAAGTAGAGCTAATACCAACACTAAAGCTAGCACTAGACCAAGAACTAGAAACATTAGGGTTTAGCCGTACGTCTCTTAAGACGGCTAAATCCTCATGTTTCTAGTTCTAGGTCAAATTTTAGTTTTAAAGCTGGGTTGTTGGTCTAATATTAGTTATACTTTTAGTTCCAGAAGAATTTAAAACAACGTAGCGTTAAGCAAGAATTAAAACTAGACCTAGAACTAGAAAGTTTCGGTTTAGCCGTGCGTCTTTAGACTAATAATGGGAAAAGAAAATGTAAACAAAATAAAATTCGAGAAATCTATATGACGTGGTTTCCTAATGATGGCGAAAAGCTGAAACCGGTAGAAACCGAAAATTAAAAATAAAATTTATTTCATCGTTAAGTACGAAAAAATTTCTTTTACAATCTCTCGATAAACTTAAAATCATCAGACTTAGTCGGACTTAAAATCAATTGAGTATATTTAGACATATTTGGAATCAGTTGGAGACACATTTGTAACAAATTAACATACTAATCCAACGCAATGGAGAATACTTGACCTTTTTAGATAAACTTGACCTCTATGGAGCACATTCAGTAATAGCTAGAATTAATTGGCGAGATTTAAAAAGATAGTGAAGCTATTAAATTCCTACTATGTCAATAATTTAAATTAATTCTTAACCTGAACTTACAAAGTTTGTACTTTGCTTTTTCTCCGAACCTCAAGTGCGTTAATAATTTATAACTTGAATGCAAAGATCCTGGACAGCCCTTAATCTGCACCTTTACAACCTGGGGATTATCTAACCCGGATTGGAAGAGGTTAAATAATCCATAATTTAAAATTGCGGAGATTAGACTGTTTTTTGAAAATCTAACTTGAACTTGCAGAGTCGTCGCAATTTCAAATTTGAATGTACACAATCAAAATCATTACTAATATAAATTTTCAGAATTTGCTCAATCTTTAATCTGAGTTGGAAGAATCAGTACTTGCATGTCTATTTTGAATCTGAAAAACTTTAATAGTTTCTGATTTAGATTTGATGGTTTTGGGTAGCACCGAATTTGAAAACGTAAACCTAAACGACCTCGTTTACTATCTGGGAAGTGTCTAACTTGGGCTTGAAGAGTCTAAATAGTCCTAAAAATTGACCTAAAATAGCAAATATTAAATTAGTTTTACAAAGTCTAACTTTGATTTGGAGAATCATGGCACCAACTCTAATAGATTGGCTGTGTCTAAGCTAAATTCGTAGAATTAGGGTCCAACCTAAGCTTGTATTACCAGAAATGTATAATTTGTAACTTGTAACATCTAGCTCATCTTTAATTACAATTTGCATTACTTCGCCAGTTTATAACCTAATTTTGCAAAGTTTAGATAACCTTCAATTTGAATTTGCAGATTTAAATCTCAACTTATATTGTCTAGGCGGTTTGTAATCTAAATTTGCATAGTTTAAACAATCTCTAGTTTGAATTTGTAAACTTTTATCTCAAATTGCAAAGTGTGGATAGTTTATAGTCTGAACTTGCAGAGTATGAGTAATTTTCAACTTTGATCTCAACTTGCATTATATACAATCTACTTTGAATTTGTATGTAATCTTTAATCTCAAATTGCAAAATCTGAAATTGTAAAAAATGACCTCGTTAACTATCTGGGAAGTGTCTAAGTTGGACTTGAAGAAACTAAATATTCTATAACCTAAAATTGCAGATATTAAATTGGTTTTACAAAGTCTAATTGAAATTTGGAGAGTCGTGGCAATTTCGAATTTCAATTTATACAGTCTAGACTAACTCTAATTGTTAAATTGGTTGTGTCTAAGCTGAATTGACAAAATTTGGGTAGTCTCCAACTTCAACAGTACAAGTTTACTGTCAGAAATATACAATTTGTAACTTGTAAAATCTAGTTCGTCTTTTATTTCAATTTACATTATCTTACTGGTTTGTAACCGAATTTTGCAGAGTTTAGATATCCTTCAGTTTAAATTTGCAGACTTTAATCTCAACTTGTATTATCTGGGCATTTTGTAATCTAAATTTGCAAGGGCATAAACAATCTTTAATTTCAATTTATAATCTTTAATCTCAAATTGCAGAGTCTAAGCAGTTTATAATCTGAACCTGCAAGCTAAGGTTGGGGTATAGATAATCCCCAACCTTAGCTTGTCATTTTTGATCACAACTTGCATTGTAAACAATTCCTAGTTTGAATTTGTAATTATTAATCTCAAATTGCTGAGTCTCGACAGTTTATAATCTGATCTTGCACAGTAAGGGTAATCCTCAACCTAAGCTCGTCATCTTTGATCTTAACTTGCATTGTAAACAAACTCTTATTTGAATTTGTAATCTTTAATCTCAAATTGCAGAGTCTGGGCAGTTTATAGTCTGAACTTGCACATTACGGATAATCCCCAACCTAAGCTTGTCATCTTTGACCTCAACTTGTATTGTAAACAATCTCTAATTTGAATTTATAATCTTTAATCTCAAATTGCAGAGTCTAAGCAGTTTATAATCTGAACCTGCAAGCTAAGGTTGGGGTATAGATAATCCCCAACCTTAGCTTGTCATTTTTGATCACAACTTGCATTGTAAACAATTCCTAGTTTGAACTAATAATTTTTAATCTCAAATTGCTGAGTCTCGACAGTTTATAATCTGATCTTGCACAGTATGGGAAATCCCGACCCTAAGCTCGTCATCTTTGATCTTAACTTGCATTGTAAACAAACTCTAATTTGAATTTGTAATCTTTAATCTCAAATTGCAGAGTCTGGGCAGTTTATAGTCTGAACTTGCACATTACGGATAATCCCCAACCTAAGCTTGTCATCTTTGACCTCAACTTGCATTGTAAACATTCTCTAATTTGAATTTATAATATTTAATCTCAAATTTCAAAGTTTGGATAGTTTATAGTCTGAACTTGACAGTATGAATAATCCCCAACCTAAGTTTGTCAACTTTTATCTTAACTTGGATTGTAAACAATTTCAAATTGCAGAGTCTGGGCAGTTTATGGTCTGAACTTGCACATTACGGATAATCCCCAACCTAAGCTTGTCATCTTTGACCTCAACTTGCATTGTAAACATTCTCTAATTTGAATTTATAATCTTTAATCTCAAATTGCAAAGTCTGGATAGTTTATAGTCTGTACTTGACAGTGTGAATAATCCCCAACCTAAGTTTATCAACTTTTATCTTAACTTGGATTGTAAACAATCTTAAATTGCAGAGTCTGGGCAGTTTATAGTCTGAACTTGCACATTACGGATAATCCCCAACCTAAGCTTGTCATCTTTGACCTCAACTTGCATTGTAAACATTCTCTAATTTGAATTTATAATCTTTAATCTCAAATTTCAAAGTCTGGATAGTTTATAGTCTGAACTTGACAGTATGAATAATCTCCAACCTAAGTTTGTCAACTTTTATCTTAACTTGGATTGTAAACAATCTCAAATTGCAGAGTCTGGGCAGTTTATAGTCTGAACTTGCACATTACGGATAATCCCTAACCTAAGCTTGTCATCTTTGACCTCAACTTGCATTCTAAACATTCTCTAATTTGAATTTATAATCTTCCATCTCAAATTGCAAAGTCTGGATAGTTTATAGTCTGAACTTGACAGTATGAATAATCCCCAACCTAAGTTTGTCAACTTTTATCTTAACTTGGATTGTAAACAATCTCAAATTGCAGAGTCTGGGCAGTTTATAGTTTGAACTTGCACATTACGGATAATCCCCAACCTAAGCTTGTCATCTTTGACCTCAACTTGCATTGTAAACATTCTCTAATTTGAATTTATAATTTTTAATCTCAAATTTCAAAGTTTGGATAGTTTATAGTCTGAACTTGACAGTATGAATAATCCCCAACCTAAGTTTGTCAACTTTTATCTTAACTTGGATTGTAAACAATCTCAAATTGCAGAGTCTGGGCAGTTTATAGTCTGAACTTGCACATTACGGATAATCCCTAACCTAAGCTTGTCATCTTTGACCTCAACTTGCATTCTAAACATTCTCTAATTTGAATTTATAATCTTCCATCTCAAATTGCAAAGTCTGGATAGTTTATAGTCTGAACTTGACAGTATGAATAATCCCCAACCTAAGTTTGTCAACTTTTATCTTAACTTGGATTGTAAACAATCTCAAATTGCAGAGTCTGGGCAGTTTATAGTCTGAACTTGCACATTACGGATAATCCCCAACCTAAGCTTGTCATCATTGACCTCAACTTGCATTCTAAACATTCTCTAATGAATTTATAATCTTTAATCTCAAATTTCAAAGTCTGGATAGTTTATAGTCTGAACTTGACAGTATGAATAATCCCCAACCTAAGTTTGTCAACTTTTATCTTAACTTGGATTGTAAACAATCTCAAGTTGCAGAGTCTGGGCAGTTTATAGTCTGAACTTGCACATTACGGATAATCCCCAACCTAAGCTTGTCATCTTTGACCTCAATTTGCATTGTAAACAATCTCTAATTTGAATTTATAATCTTTAATCTCAAATTTCAAAGTCTGGATAGTTTATAGTCGGAACTTGACAGTATGAATAATCCCCAACCTAAGTTTGTCAACTTTTATCTTAACTTGGATTGTAAACAATCTCAAGTTGCAGAGTCTGGGCAGTTTATAGTCTGAACTTGCACATTACGGATAATCCCCAACCTAAGCTTGTCATCATTGACCTCAACTTGCATTCTAAACATTCTCTAATGAATTTATAATCTTTAATCTCAAATTTCAAAGTCTGGATAGTTTATAGTCTGAACTTGACAGTATGAATAATCCCCAACCTAAGTTTGTCAACTTTTATCTTAACTTGGATTGTAAACAATCTCAAGTTGCAGAGTCTGGGCAGTTTATAGTCTGAACTTGCACATTACGGATAATCCCCAACCTAAGCTTGTCATCATTGACCTCAACTTGCATTCTAAACATTCTCTAATGAATTTATAATCTTTAATCTCAAATTTCAAAGTCTGGATAGTTTATAGTCTGAACTTGACAGTATGAATAATCCCCAACCTAAGTTTGTCAACTTTTATCTTAACTTGGATTGTAAACAATCTCAAGTTGCAGAGTCTGGGCAGTTTATAGTCTGAACTTGCACATTACGGATAATCCCCAACCTAAGCTTGTCATCTTTGACCTCAATTTGCATTGTAAACAATCTCTAATTTGAATTTATAATCTTTAATCTCAAATTTCAAAGTCTGGATAGTTTATAGTCGGAACTTGACAGTATGAATAATCCCCAACCTAAGTTTGTCAACTTTTATCTTAACTTGGATTGTAAACAATCTCAAGTTGCAGAGTCTGGGCAGTTTATAGTCTGAACTTGCACATTACGGATAATCCCCAACCTAAGCTTGTCATCATTGACCTCAACTTGCATTCTAAACATTCTCTAATGAATTTATAATCTTTAATCTCAAATTTCAAAGTCTGGATAGTTTATAGTCGGAACTTGACAGTATGAATAATCCCCAACCTAAGTTTGTCAACTTTTATCTTAACTTGGATTGTAAACAATCTCAAATTGCAGAGTCTGGGCAGTTTATGGTCTGAACTTGCACATTACGGATAATCCCCAACCTAAGCTTGTCATCATTGACCTCAACTTGCATTCTAAACATTCTCTAATGAATTTATAATCTTTAATCTCAAATTTCAAAGTCTGGATAGTTTATAGTCGGAACTTGACAGTATGAATAATCCCCAACCTAAGTTTGTCAACTTTTATCTTAACTTGGATTGTAAACAATCTCAAATTGCAGAGGCTGGGCAGTTTATAATTTGAACGTGCACAATATGGGTAATCCCCTACCTAAGCTTGTCATCGTTCATCTCAACTTACATTGTCTAGGTAATTTGCAATGTAAATTCGTAAAGCTTAGAAAACCTCTAGTTTGAATTTGCAAATACTAATTTCAACTTACAGAACCTGGGTAGTCTCCAACCTAAATTTGTTAACATTAATATCAACCTGCAATATCTGGGTAGTTTGCATCTAAATTTGCAGGGTTTCAATTTCAAATTGCAGAGTCTAGGCAGTTTGTAATTTGAACTTGCAGAGTCTGGGTAATCCGCAACCTAAGCTTGATAACTTTAATTTCAAATTGCAGAGTCTGGGCAGTTTATAATCTGAACTTGTACAGTATGGGTAATCCCCAATCTAAGCTTATCATTTTTGATCTCAACTTGCATTGTAAACAATCCCTAGTTTGAATTTGTAATCTTTAATTTGAAATTGCATAGTCTGGGCAGTTTCTTATCTAAACTTGTACAGTATGGGTAATCACAAATCTAAGCTTGTCATCTTTGATCTCAAATTGCAGAGTCTGGACAGTTTATAATCTGAACTTGCACAGTATGAGTAATCCCCAACCTAAGCTTGTCATCTTTTATCTCAACTTGCATTGTTTAGGTAATTTGCAATGTAAATTCATAAAGCTTAGAGAACCTGTAGTTTGAATTTGCAAATATTAATTTCAACTTGCAGAACATGGGTAGTACCCAACCTAAATTTGTTAACATTAATATCAACCTGCAATGTCTGGGTAGATCGCATCTAAGTTTACAGGGTTTCAATTCCAAATTGCAGAGTCTAGGCAGTTTATAATTTGATCTTGCAGAGTTTGGGTAATCTGCAACCTAAGGTTATTAACTTTAATCTCAACTTGCGTTGTCTAGGTAGTTTGTAGTCTAAATTTGCACAGCTTAGACAACCTTTAGTTTGAATTTGTAATCTTTTATCTCAAATTACAGAGTCTGGGCAGTTTATAATCTGAACTTGTACAGTCTGGGTAATCTCCTATCTAAGTTTGTCATCTTTCATCTCAACTTGCATTCTCTGGGTAGTATGCAATGTAAAGTTGTAAAGCTTAGACAACCTCTAGCTTGAATTTGCAAACTGTAATTTTAGCTTGCAGAACTTGTCTGAGTAGTTTGCAATATAAATTTGATAGGTTTCAATCTCAAATTGCAGAATCTAACCAGTTTGTAAACTGAATTTGCAGACTCTGGGTAATCGGCAATCTCAGCTAGTCGACTTTAATCTTAACTTGCATTGTCTGGGTAGTTTCCAGTCTAAATTTGCAAAGCTGAGACAACATCTAGCTTGAATTTGCAAACTTTTATCTCAACTTACATTCTATGAGCAGCTTGTAATCTGAACTTACCGAGGCAAGTTCTGTTAAGTGTGAAGCTTTATCGTTAATATGACATACAGCCTGGCTTAATTAAGTTATACACTGAATACTTTGTGAAACCGATTGTGCATCTAAATCATTGTAATTGATATCTTTAACATTTAATGATTCTTACATAGAACGAGGTGAACTTTTATCATTAATGACTGCAACCTAGTTATATTTACTCAACCCAATTTAGATACACATATCTAATATCAACAAATTCAAGATGTATTAAGTGCCACATCTATTAACAGTGAACATTATTTGCGGAATCTCTCAAATCAAGAAATTTTGCCTCACTCAAATCGTCGAGACGATCGTTTCGAAGTATCAATTTGCAAGCGACGTCGGTAATTTGAGTATAAATTTGATTCAACCCAAAACATAATAAACACACATCTATTTGAGTACAAGGTGAATGAGAAAATATTAAATCCGGCGTTTCGACCGGAAAGCAAAGCGAGGTCGCCCGGAGCGTCACCTAATTAACTAACATCGAGTTTCGCTGTTTGCCGGAGAACAATAAACAGACGTAAAAACGTTATTAAACGACGTGATGACGTCACGAGCGTCGCGACGCGGACGTTGTTGGTACCCCGTAACGCGCCGCGGCGTCGCGATCGCCCAATTTAAATTTAGATTGCTTTTTCAACGTTTTAATTAACACTGGTGCGATGGAATAAATAAAAAACGCGCACTCGAATCGAAAAGTTACGACTAATTTTATTTATTAAACTCTCTATTTTGAGTTCCTTTGTCTGAAATATGCTAACCTTCGTTGTTGAGTGAGTCGTCGTGGAGGTTGGAACCGTCTTCTTTACATTTCTTTGAAGTAGTCTTGGGGAAACACTAAGCGTAGAAAAAAAGAGATGCACCACTTTTTTTATAATTATATTTCTTATTTCTTCCCTTTGTTTATTTAAAAGTTCGATGTGTTTGTTTAGGTCGTCGATTTAGTTTAGTTTATGCCACAATTAGTCACGTGAAAAACATCAGGAAGATGATGATCGCGAAGAACGTTGATGGGTAGAAAGGTTGGTTTCCGGATGAGTCGCTTCTCACTGGAAATATACAACAAGAAAAAGTCAGTTAAAAGAAAATGTGATTACGCAACGAATTTTCCGCGCGGAATACACAATTAGGTTCAACTTTGTTTGAACTTGGAGAACCAGTTGCTCGGGATATCTTGACTTCGGTCCAATTTCCCCACAGCAAAGATAATTACAACGAATAAATTTTGATGGTACCCCCAAAAAAAAAAAAATACTAAAGCACTCGTCATTGTAACATCCGGTTTATAACGAGCGTTGGCGCCAACAAATAGTTATTGTGGAGATTGAATTTACCATTCAATTTCCCTTTGTCGAACGAACTCCGGTCCAATATCAGATTATCTATCTATTTAGGTTTGTGAATATCGACCAACACAAACGTCAATGCGAAAATCTAATGCTTCGCATTCGTGGAAGCCAACGTGAATGTGGGGAACAAAAAAAGGAAGAGGAAGAGTAGGTGGAAATTTGTGAAAAAGGGTATTTCCATTGGGCGCGTTTTTCGGACGGTGTCCTCACTCGCGCGTAATCTGGGATGGCGAAAATGCGGCGCCAGTCGATGACAACGCCAGAGATAATTCCGACTATTGGGCCCCGCGTTGGTGACGCCGCCGGCAAATTTTTTTTTACACGGATGAAGTTCGCGTCAATTTAAAGCTCGTCGAGAGTGGCGTCGGGATTTCGAAAGCTCGCGTTCCGAAATCCAATTGAAACTTGGCGAGAATTGATAGGTTTCGATGCTATCGAAAATTGCCCAACGACTGCTTAATTATCCAATGGGGAAATTGATACATTTATTTTTTTTCTTTATCTTTTAAATATTTCCATAACGTACACCTCAAATTAAAAAAAAATAATGAGATAAAAAGTACTCATTTATATTTTAAATTTAATAAAAAACTATTTTTTGATCCAAATTAATTCGTAACGTTACAAAATTGGATCAGTTTGGATTAAAGGAGCTAATTTATTAAAAATGGGGGAGTTATGTTTATTATTAACGATCTAAAGCTTTGACGTCTTGGAAAGATTAACTTAAACTTGCAGAGTCAAATTTCTAATTTGAATTTGTCCTAGGCAAATGCTAATCTTAAGTTTTATACTTAAATTATGCCCCATTCACTCTTAATTGAAATGAGAAACGTTTAATTCTGGGTACTGTCACTTATAACGCTGCTTTCCATTCCAAAATTTACTTTGACAGTTCTGATAGAGGGGAAGAATCTGCACCACGCCGTCCTAAACCTAAGGGCTAATAGGGCTGTTTTTTGCAATGATTAATTTCTGAAATAGAGTACTTTGTCAATTGATTTAGTAACTCTGTATATTTGAAGTAAAACTAGAACTAACACTAGACCTAGAAGGAGAAAAATTCGTCTGCAGACGGACGGCTAAACCCCAATCTTTCCACTTCTAGGTCTAGTGTTAGTTCTAGTTTTATATCATTAGATCCAACTCTAGGTCTAGAATTAGAATCATCCGGGTTTAGCCGTCTTAAAGAGACGAACGGCTAAACCCGGTATTAGTTTTAGATGAAGCTTCCAGAAGAGTTGATGCTACTTCTAGAACACTTGAAATTCTTCCAAAAGACTTGATATTGTCTCTAGAAGACTTAAAATACTTCCTTAGAGGAAAGTCTCCCTTAGAGGAAAACCCAACCTAATTTAAGCCATCCCTACACCATGACGTTTCAACTACCAAGCTTTACAGTGAGCAAATGGAACTTGATATCAAAGCAGGTGCTAGAAAGGTGACATAATCAAGATATAACGTTAGTTCCAAACGACAAATTGAAGCAGTATCGTCCATAGAAAGCCCTTCTTCTAAGTTGTACTATCTATCTCTTTTGGCCTATGCATTTCTTTTGTAATTTGAAAAATAAAAAATGTCTTTAGATGCATGGTTAAATCCAACCCAACCCAACCTGGTATATTTGAAAAGAAGTAAAATTAGAACTAACACTAGACCTAGAAGTGGAAAGATATTAAAGACTGCCAACTTATTGGAACTATGAAGTATTATGTCCCCAAACTCCTGCTCATCGTTTTGACTCATACATTTGATCACCTGATCGAGCATGAGTCCCGTGAATTGATGAGTCGCGTGATTCGTGTATGGTATCCACGTGAGTGTCGTGCGTGACTCGCGTGGCTCTATATCGTGAGGTGGGCGTGAGTAGGTATGAAAAGTCACTCTCGCACACCTCTAACATGAAGTTGAAGGGGGACTCAACCCTACTATAGAAGAAATAATCAGACCTTAAATATAGATGAAAAAATCATGGAATATTTCCAATCATTAAAAATTATTCCAAATTTTGGGTATGGGCTCCTATTGAATGGTATGAAGTTGGAATTTAACCCAACCCAATCACAGAAGGATTTGGAATTAGATTTTTTGTTATATGAGGGATGGCATGAAGTTGAAGATTAACACAACTTAACTATTTGGATTAAGCTTCAACTTCATACTTAATAATTTGAAGTTGAAGCTCAACCCAACTAAACCATAGAAGAAAACCTTTGTACCATCCCTCATATTAAATGGTGTGATGTTATAGAAGATAAAGTCTATATGGGTTAATCTTCAACTTCATATCATTTAATATGAGGAATGTTATGGGTTGGGTTAGGTTGGTTGCGTTTGGTTTTTGTTGAGCTGGATTTGGTTAGGTTGGCTTGAACTCCGACATTATACTATTCAATATGAAGGATAATATGAAGCTGAAATTCAACTCAACCCAACTCAGTCCATAATATTCTCCAAAACCATGGACCAATACAACTTTTGGCAATAAATTCTGCAAGTGTCTTGTCGATTTCTTCATTACACATTTCTGCTTCATTGCACACTTCAATAATAATGAGTTCATTATGTCTATGTCTTATGTCTTCTTACATAAAATGATAACAATTGATTCTATATATCTTTACGTTACTTAATCAATGTAAATCAATTAAAAAATGCTGAAAAAAGATGTTTATGTAAACCCCAATCTTTCCACTTCTAAGTCTAGTGTTAGTTCTAGTTTTATATTATTAGATCCAACTCTAGACCTAGAATTAGAATCATCCGGGTTTAGCCGTCTGAAAGATACGAACTGCTAAACCCGAATGATGACGTCTGAAGACGCATGGCTAAGCCAAAGCTTTCTAGTTCTAGGTCAGGTGTTAGTTCTAGTTTTAATTCTTCTTTAGCTCTAGGCTGTTTTAAATTCTTGTGGAACTAAAAGTATAACTAATACTAGACCTACATGTTTACTTCAAAACTAAGCCAGATCGTTTCCTCTGGAACCTTCTGATAGTTACGGTTTCGACTACTCTCATTCCTCTGATTTTGATGTTCTCCTTCATTTATATCACCTCTTTGATCATTTCCGCTGGAGACTAAAGAAAAATAGATATTTTTTTTCAGTCTCCAGCATCTGTTCCATGATATTGATCACTAAAGTTTCTGCACTCGAAGATTGTATGTTCAGCACTATCTCTCTCTATGTAAAACCAACAAATTTCAGTTTTTGCTTTTCTAATTTTATTGATACGTTCTGAAGATTCCGTGTCCAGTCAAAAATTGAGACAGTTTCTTATTTATTATTTAACCAGTTAGTCGTATCAGGAATCAGTCTATTTGTCATCTGGGTTATTTTTTTGTTTGTTTCTCCCACGTGTCTCAATCATCTTAGTATCGTTACGTAGTACTACTCTTAGATACTTCACCTCTCTGGTACTACTTATCGTGGTGTCTTGGTTCTCTTTGTTTTCAAAGGTGATGAATTCAAAGATATTCGATTTGAAAGTGTATTTGGGGCCTTGTTCTGTATTTATTTTCCCTGACTTTTCTTATCCCAAGAACGCATAGCAATAATAATATTCTTGCATTATTCATTGCTACCAACCCAAAATTCCAAAATTGTAAACAACTTCAAATTTGACATATTTCACATCAATAGGGGTTGTATCTCAAAAAATAGAGATGATGGAAAGAATCTTTTCAGACAAAAAGTTTTTTAAATCATCCCAAGAATACGCATCAATAATAATATTCATGTATTAATCATTGCTACCAACCCAAAATTCCAAAATTGTAAAAAACCTCAAATTTGACATATTTCACATCAATAGGGGTTGTATCTCAAAAAATAGAGATGACGGAAAGAATCTTTTCAGACAAAAAGTTTTTTAAATCATCCCAAGAATACGCATCAATAATAATATTCATGTATTAATCATTGCTACCAACCCAAAATTCCAAAATTGTAAAAAACCTCAAATTTGACATATTTCACATCAATAGGGGTTGTATTTCAAAATTTAGAAATGATAGAAAGAATCTTTTTAGACAAAAAGTTTTTTAAATCATCCCAAGAACACATATCAATAATAATATTCTTGTATTATTCATTGCTACCAACCCAAAATTCCAAAATTGTCAAACCTCAAATTTGACATATTTCACATAAAGAGGGGTTGTATCTCAAAAAATAGAGATGATGGAAAGAATCTTTTCAGAAAAAAAGTTTTTTAAATCATCCCAAGAATACGCATCAATAATAATATTCATGTATTAATCATTGCTACCAACCCAAAATTCCTAAATTGTAAAAAACCTCAAATTTGACATATTTCACATGAATAGGGGTTGTATTTCAAAATTTAGAAATGATAGAAAGAATCTTTTTAGACAAAAAGTTTTTTAAATCATCCCAAGAACACATATCAATAATAATATTCTTGTATTATTCATTGCTACCAACCCAAAATTCCAAAATTGTAAACAACCTCAAATTTGACATATTTCACATCAATAGGGGTTGTATCTCAAAAAATAGAGATGACGGAAAGAATCTTTTCAGACAAAAAGTTTTTTAAATCATCCCAAGAATACGCATCAATAATAATATTCATGTATTAATCATTGCTACCAACCCAAAATTCCTAAATTGTAAAAAACCTCAAATTTGACATATTTCACATCAATAGGGGTTGTATTTCAAAATTTAGAAATGATAGAAAGAATCTTTTTAGACAAAAAGTTTTTTAAATCATCCCAAGAACACATATCAATAATAATATTCTTGTATTATTCATTGCTACCAACCCAAAATTCCAAAATTGTCAAACCTCAAATTTGACATATTTCACATAAAGAGGGGTTGTATCTCAAAAAATAGAGATGATGGAAAGAATCTTTTCAGAAAAAAAGTTTTTTAAATCATCCCAAGAATACGCATCAATAATAATATTCATGTATTAATCATTGCTACCAACCCAAAATTCCTAAATTGTAAAAAACCTCAAATTTGACATATTTCACATGAATAGGGGTTGTATTTCAAAATTTAGAAATGATAGAAAGAATCTTTTTAGACAAAAAGTTTTTTAAATCATCCCAAGAACACATATCAATAATAATATTCTTGTATTATTCATTGCTACCAACCCAAAATTCCAAAATTGTAAACAACCTCAAATTTGACATATTTCACATCAATAGGGGTTGTATCTCAAAAAATAGAGATGACGGAAAGAATCTTTTCAGACAAAAAGTTTTTTAAATCATCCCAAGAATACGCATCAATAATAATATTCATGTATTAATCATTGCTACCAACCCAAAATTCCTAAATTGTAAAAAACCTCAAATTTGACATATTTCACATCAATAGGGGTTGTATTTCAAAATTTAGAAATGATAGAAAGAATCTTTTTAGACAAAAAGTTTTTTAAATCATCCCAAGAACACATATCAATAATAATATTCTTGTATTATTCATTGCTACCAACCCAAAATTCCAAAATTGTCAAACCTCAAATTTGACATATTTCACATAAAGAGGGGTTGTATCTCAAAAAATAGAGATGATGGAAAGAATCTTTTCAGAAAAAAAGTTTTTTAAATCATCCCAAGAATACGCATCAATAATAATATTCATGTATTAATCATTGCTACCAACCCAAAATTCCTAAATTGTAAAAAACCTCAAATTTGACATATTTCACATGAATAGGGGTTGTATTTCAAAATTTAGAAATGATAGAAAGAATCTTTTTAGACAAAAAGTTTTTTAAATCATCCCAAGAACACATATCAATAATAATATTCTTGTATTATTCATTGCTACCAACCCAAAATTCCAAAATTGTAAACAACCTCAAATTTGACATATTTCACATCAATAGGGGTTGTATCTCAAAAAATAGAGATGACGGAAAGAATCTTTTCAGACAAAAAGTTTTTTAAATCATCCCAAGAATACGCATCAATAATAATATTCATGTATTAATCATTGCTACCAACCCAAAATTCCTAAATTGTAAAAAACCTCAAATTTGACATATTTCACATCAATAGGGGTTGTATTTCAAAATTTAGAAATGATAGAAAGAATCTTTTTAGACAAAAAGTTTTTTAAATCATCCCAAGAACACATATCAATAATAATATTCTTGTATTATTCATTGCTACCAACCCAAAATTCCAAAATTGTCAAACCTCAAATTTGACATATTTCACATAAAGAGGGGTTGTATCTCAAAAAATAGAGATGATGGAAAGAATCTTTTCAGAAAAAAAGTTTTTTAAATCATCCCAAGAATACGCATCAATAATAATATTCATGTATTAATCATTGCTACCAACCCAAAATTCCTAAATTGTAAAAAACCTCAAATTTGACATATTTCACATCAATAGGGGTTGTATTTCAAAATTTAGAAATGATAGAAAGAATCTTTTTAGACAAAAAGTTTTTTAAATCATCCCAAGAACACATATCAATAATAATATTCTTGTATTATTCATTGCTACCAACCCAAAATTCCAAAATTGTCAAACCTCAAATTTGACATATTTCACATAAAGAGGGGTTGTATCTCAAAAAATAGAGATGATGGAAAGAATCTTTTCAGAAAAAAAGTTTTTTAAATCATCCCAAGAATACGCATCAATAATAATATTCATGTATTAATCATTGCTACCAACCCAAAATTCCTAAATTGTAAAAAACCTCAAATTTGACATATTTCACATAAATAGGGGTTGTATCTCAAAAAATAGAGATGATGGAAAGAATCTCTATTTCTCTATCTCTATTTCTCATTGTTGCTTTGCCTTTTGTGATTACAGCTGTCTTTAATCAATCTATTGAGCTTGTTTTTCTTTTTTTCTTTGTTTTTCATTGTTTTATAAGTGCTTTCTTCTTCTAATTTACTTCTTAGTTCTGCGTACTTGCTATGGTGTAGATTCTGATTGAATTTTCTGTATATGCATTTTAAGATTACGTCATATGCCGACAGATTTTTATACAGATCTCTTAAGCTATTTCTGAATAATTTTCTTTCAAGTTTCTTTCAGAGTAATTTTCATTGTGGAACTATTAAATATTTTTGATGTTTTGATTTTGAAGGTCTTCGTTTAGTCTAATAGCTTTGTATAAAAAGTTTATGTTATACAGAGTCCTTTCCTTCTTTAGCGTAGAGTTTTTCATGGTCCAAATCAATACGGATATCTCCGCATTTCGTAGTTTTAATTAATCATAAGTTACAAAAGGGACGATGCAAAATTTCGTAAAATATTATTAAATGGAAGTTGAAAGATTCGGGTTTAGCCTTTCGTTTTCTAGTTTTAGATATAGAGTTAGATCTAATGATATAAAACTAGAACTAACACTAGACCTAGAAGTGGAAAGATTGGGGTTTAGCCGTGCGTCTTCAGACGCACGGCTAAACTCAAAGCTTTCCAATTCTAGGTCTAGTGTTAGTTCTAGTTTTACTTTCACTCACTTCCTTTCTTCGTTGAAAAAACTTTTAAGATGCAAAGTTAAATTCAATCCAACCCAACTTTGTATATTTGTACTGAAATTAGCCGTTCGTCTGATTCGAATTCGGATGATTCTAATTCTAGGTCTAGAGTTGGATCTAATGATATAAAATTAGAACTAACACTAGACCTAGAAGTGGAAGAATTAGAGTTTAGCCGTGCGTCTGAAGACTTTTAACTGCGATTCAGTACTTGATTGTTGTAAATTCTTCTGTAACTAGAAGTATAACTAATACTAGACCTACATCCCTGACAAACCCAACGTTGTTAGCAGAAGACCAAATATTGTTGGCATAAGATCAGATATTGTTAATAGAAAACTCAATATTATTGGCAGAAGACCAAAACTATAATCCTCGTGTGCAGAAACTTCAGTGAACTTCAGTGATTCTGGTTGAAATATACAGGTTGGGTTGGGCTTAATACAATTAATACAATATACAATTAATACATAATAGAATTATCCATAACAATTATTATCCATAATAATATCCATAATACAATTCGCTTTGAGCTTAAAATAAAAAGTAGTGTAACGGAACTGAAGGTAGCTCATAGGGGATGAAAATTAACTGAGCACTTGCATTTGTTTCTACATGTTACAACGTTGAAATAAATAAAAAGCAACCGAAATTACCGCAAGCATCGCTAGGGCATGCGGCAGAGTTGGTGGAATGATCAGTGGAGCGTACTGGTGGAATAATCAGATAGCAGGCAAAAGAGCGGATGTAATAAAATAAGAAGAAATATAACGAGAGTTAGAGGAATTTTGACCGAAGGACTGGCCAACATGGAAGTATGTCGGAAGAGGGAGAAAAAAGTGCTAAAAGGCTGATAAATAAGAGCAAGAAGTTGAAATGGAAGCAGTTGTGTGAAGAGCTGAATGAGGATGTTTGGGAAAAGGCTTACGTAATAGTTATGAACAAGCTGATACATCGGAAAAAAGAAACTATAAACGATGAGGTAGTACAGCAGCAGATGATTAAGTTATTCCCACAGAATGAGCACTGTGAGTGGAATATGGCACTCTCTTCAATGTTGGAGATCCCCTATTCATGATGAACTTGAACGGGCAATCACGAAGATAAGTAGGAAAAAAGCGTAGTGTTATAGGAAATAAGAAAACTTTTCTAAGTATATATATAACAGGCCGTTTCTTATATCTGGTTCTGATACAGAAGCCTAAAAGAGATATAGAGGGGAACCCCACGTATAGAATGATTTGTTTTGAAAATGTCATGACTAAACTTCTGGAAGTTTTTATTCGGGACAGGCTGTTGAGTGAGAATCAATATGGGTTCAGGGAAGGAAGATCGACGGTGGACGCGAAAAAAGAAGGCGCTTAAGAACCAAGATTTCCGTCTGATGATACTGCTAGACGTTGAAAATGAGTTTAATTCTGCTGGAATAATACGAGCTCTGGAGAGAGGAAGCGTCAGAGGGTACCTTGTGAGAATGATCCAAGCCTACTTGTTGGAGAGGGTAGTGGTGGCTCCGAACGGAAGAGTATGGAAGAAAAGCAGCGGGGTTCTACAAGGATCGATACTGGGCACTACGTTGTTAAGAAAGGTGCCAAAAATTGATTTGGTTATTGAATGGCAAAATACTTTGGGGGTTATCTAGATATATGCAATTGAAGATGTCTAATATACTTAGGAAGATTATGCCGAACATGGAGGACCAATAAGAAGCAAAAAAAAACGGTTAGCCACTGCTGTTCCATCGGTGGTGCTGTATACGGCGCTTACCTGGAGTAGACCACTAAAATATAAGTGTTATAAGAAGCTGAACTTAACTGGGATTTTCCAATATTTTGAATAACTTTAAAAATTCTTGAAAAAATGATTTTTTAGGAAAATCGTTACGAAATTATTATTTATTACTGATTGAAGCATCTACTTTTCGAAAATGAACTTAATTTTGAGTTATTTCACTTAGTTCTTGAGATATAAGTTGCTGAACTTAACTGGGATTTTTCAATATGTTGATTAACTTTAAAAATTCTTGAAAAATCGATTTTTTTGAAGAATTGTTATAAAATTAGTTTCAATTACTAATTGGAGAATCTACTTTCCAAAAAGGAAGTTAATTTGAAAATATCTCACTTGGTTCTTGAGATATAAGCACTGAACTTAATTGGGATTTTTCAATATTTTGAATAAATTTAAAAGTTTTTGAAAAAAATGATTTCTTAGGAAAACTGTTACGAAATTACTTTTAATTAATAATTGAAGCATCTACTTTCCGAAAATGGAGTTCATTTGAAAATATCTCACTTGGTTCTTGAGATATAAGCTGCTGAACTTAACTGGGATTTCCCAATATTTTGAATAACTTTAAAAATTCTTGAAAAAACGATTTTTTAAGAAAATCGTTACGAAATTACTATTTATTACTGATTTAAGCATCTACTTTTCGAAAATGAACTTAATTTTGAGATATTTCACTTAGTTCTTGAGATATAAGTTACTGAACTTAACTGGGATTTTCCAATACTTTGAATAACTTTAAAAATTCTTGAAAAAACGATTTTTTAGAAAAATTGTTACGAAATTACTTTTGATGACTAATTGAAGCATCTACTTTCCAAAAATGAAGTAAATTTTGAGATAGCTCACTTAGTTTTTGAGATATAAGGTGCTGAACTTAATTGAGATTTTTCAATACTTTGAATAAATTCAAAAATTCTTGAAAAAACGATTTTTTGGAAGATTTTTACGAAATTACTTTCAATTACTAATTGAAGCATCTACTTTCCGAAAATGAAGTTAATTTGAAAATATCTCACTTAGTGCTTTAGATATAAGCTGCTGAAATTAACTGGGATTTTCCAATATTTTGCATAACTTTAAAAATTCTTGAAAAAACGATTTTTTAGGAAAATCGTTACGAAATTATTATTTATTACTGATTGAAGCATCTACATTTCGAAAATGAACTTAATTTTGAGATATTTCACTTAGTTCTTGAGAAATAAGTTGCTGAACTTAACTGGGATTTTCCAATATTTTGAATAACTTTAAAAATTCTTAAAAAAACGATTTTTTAGGAAAATCGTTACGAAATTATTATTTATTACTGATTGAAGCATCTACTTTTCGAAAATGAACTTAATTTTGAGATATTTCTCTTAGTTCTTGAGATATAAGTTGCTGAACTTAACTGGGATTTTCCAATATTTTGAATAACTTTAAAAATTCTTGAAAAAACGATTTTTTAGGAAAATCGTTACGAAATTATTATTTATTAGTGATTGAAGCATCTACTTTTCGAAAATGAACTTAATTTTGAGATATTTCACTTAGTTCTTGAGAAATAAGTTGCTGAACTTAACTGGGATTTTCCAATATTTTGAATAACTTTAAAAATTTTTGAAGAAACGATTTTTTAGAAAAATTGTTACGAAATTACTTTTGATGACTAATTGAAGCATCTACTTTCCAAAAATGAAGTAAATTTTGAGATAGCTCACTTAGTTTTTGAGATATAAGGTGCTGAACTTAATTGAGATTTTTCAATATTTTGAATAAATTTAAAAATTCTTAAAAAAACGATTTTTTGGAAGATTTTTACGAAATTACTTTCAATTACTAATTGAAGCATCTACTTTCCGAAAATGAAGTTAATTTGAAAATATCTCACTTAGTTCTTGAGATATAAGCTGCTGAACTTAACTGGGATTTTCCAATATTTTGAATAACTTTAAAAATTCTTGAAAAAACGATTTTTTAGGAAAATCGTTACGAAATTATTATTTATTACTGATTGAAGCATCTACTTTTCGAAAATGAACTTAATTTTGAGATATTTCACTTAGTTCTTGAGAAATAAGCTGCTGAACTTAATTGGGATTTTCCAATATTTTGAATAACTTTAAAAATTCTTGAAAAAACGATTTTTTAGGAAAATCGTTACGAAATTATTATTTATTACTGATTGAAGCACCTACTTTCCGAAAATGAACTTAATTTTGAGATATTTCTCTTAGTTCTTGAGAAATAAGTTGCTGAACTTAACTGGGATTTTCCAATATTTTGAATAACTTTAAAAATTTTTGAAGAAACGATTTTTTAGAAAAATTGTTACGAAATTACTTTTGATGACTAATTGAAGCATCTACTTTCCAAAAATGAAGTAAATTTTGAGATAGCTCACTTAGTTTTTGAGATATAAGGTGCTGAACTTAATTGAGATTTTTCAATATTTTGAATAAATTTAAAAATTCTTAAAAAAACGATTTTTTGGAAGATTTTTACGAAATTACTTTCAATTACTAATTGAAGCATCTACTTTCCGAAAATGAAGTTAATTTGAAAATATCTCACTTAGTTCTTGAGATATAAGCTGCTGAACTTAACTGGGATTTTCCAATATTTTGAATAACTTTAAAAATTCTTGAAAATACGATTTTTTAGGAAAATCGTTACGAAATTATTATTTATTACTGATTGAAGCATCTACTTTCCGAAAATGAACTTAATTTTGAGATATTTCACTTAGTTCTTGAGAAATAAGCTGCTGAACTTAATTGGGATTTTCCAATATTTTGAATAACTTTAAAAATTCTTGAAAAAACGATTTTTTAGGAAAATCGTTACGAAATTATTATTTATTACTGATTGAAGCATCTACTTTTCGAAAATGAACTTAATTTTGAGATATTTCACTTAGTTCTTGAGAAATAAGCTGCTGAACTTAATTGGGATTTTCCAATATTTTGAATAACTTTAAAAATTCTTGAAAAAACGATTTTTTAGGAAAATCGTTACGAAATTATTATTTATTACTGATTGAAGCACCTACTTTCCGAAAATGAACTTAATTTTGAGATATTTCTCTTAGTTCTTGAGATATAAGTTGCTGAACTTAACTGGGATTTTCCAATACTCTGAATAACTTTAAAAATTCTTGAAAAACCCATTTTTTAGAAAAATTGTTACGAAATTACTTTTAATGACTAATTGAAGCATCTACTTTCCAAAAATGAAGTAAATTTTGAGATAGCTCACTTAGTTTTTGAGATATAAGTTGCTGAACTTAATAGAGATTTTTCAATATTTTGAATAAATTTAAAAATTCTTGAAAAAGCGATTTTTTGGAAGATTTCTATGAAATTACTTTCAATTACTAATTGAAGCATCTACTTTCCGAAAATGAAGTTAATTTGAAAATATCTCACTTAGATCTTGAGATATAAGCTGCTGAAATTAACTGGGATTTTCCAATATTTTGAATAACTTTAAGAATTCTTGAAAAAACGATTTTTTAGGAAAATCGTTACGAAATTATTATTTATTACTGATTGAAGCATCTACTTTTCGAAAATGAACTTAATTTTGAGTTATTTCACTTAGTTCTTGAGATATAAGTTGCTGAACTTAACTGGGATTTTCCAATACTTTGAATAACTTTAAAAATTCTTGAAAAAATGATTTTTTAGAAAAATTGTTACGAAATTACTTTTGATGACTAATTGAAGCATCTACTTTCCAAAAATGAAGTAAATTTTGAGATAACTCACTTAGTTTTTGAGATATAAGTTGCTGAACTTAATTGAGATTTTTCAATATTTTGAATAAATTTTAAAATTCTTGAAAAAGCGATTTTTTGGAAGATGTTTACGAAATTACTTTCAATTACTAATTGAAGCATCTACTTTCCGAAAATGAAGTTAATTTGAAAATATCTCACTTAGTGCTTTAGATATAAGCTGCTGAAATTAACTGGGATTTTCCAATATTTTGAATAACTTTAAAAATTCTTGAAAAAACGATTTTTTAGGAAAATCGTTACGAAATTATTATTTATTACTGGTTGAAGCATCTACTTTCCGAAAATGAACTTAATTTTGAGATATTTCACTTAGTTCTTGAGACATAAGTTGCTGAACTTAACTGGGATTTTCCAATACTTTGAATAACTTTAAAAATTCTTGAAAAAACGATTTTTTAGAAAAATTGTTATGAAATTACTTTTGATCACTAACTGAAGCATCTACTTTCCAAAAATGAAGTAAATTTTGAGATAGTTCACTTAGTTTTTGAGATATAAGTTGCTGAACTTAATTGAGATTTTTCAATATTTTGAATAAATTTAAAAATTCTTGAAAAAGCGATTTTTTGGAAGATTTCTACGAAATTACTTTCAATTACTAATTGAAACATCTACTTTCCGAAAATGAAGTTAATTTGAAAATATCTCACTTAGTTCTTGAGATATAAGCTGCTGAACATAACTGGGATTTTCCAATATTTTGAATAACTTTAAAAATTCTTGAAAAAACGATTTTTTAGGAAAATCGTTACGAAATTATTATTTATTACTGATTGAAGCACCTACTTTCCGAAAATGAACTTAATTTTGAGATATTTCTCTTAGTTCTTGAGAAATAAGTTGCTGAACTTAACTGGAATTTTCCAATACTTTGAATAACTTTAAAAATTCTTGAAAAAACGATTTTTTAGAAAAATTGTTACGAAATTACTTTTGATGACTAATTGAAGCATCTACTTTCCAAAAATGAAGTAAATTTTGAAATAGCTCACTTAGTTTTTGAGATATAAGTTGCAGAACTTAATTGTTACTAAATTATTGCGAATGGATATGGAGTGGGGAGTAAGATTAGTAGTATATGCTGATGATCTTGCCCTTAGTATATGTGCTAAAACAAAGGAAGCGACCGAGAGAATCATAAGAAAACTGAATGAAATGGGAATTAGGGTGGCGGCCAAAAAGACCGAAGTGGTAGTCCTGCAAGGAAGAAGAAAGGTGCCAAAAATTGATTTGGTTGTTGAAGGCCAAACGATAGAAAGTTCACCAATGGCAAAATACTTTGGGGTTTATCTAGATATATGCAATTTAAGATGTCTAATATACTTAGGAAAATTATGCTGAACATAGGGGACCAATAAGCAGCAAAAGAAAACCGTTAGTACTGCTGGGCCATCGGTGGTGCTGTATGCGGCGCTTACGTGGAGTAGAGCACTAAAATTTAAGTGTTATAAGAAGATGCTCAACGCAGTAAATAGGAAACTTGCGATAGATGTAACATTATCGTACTGCACTGCTCTCTATATGAGATAGGGAGAGAGAGCAAGAACGAGATAAGGGAAGATCTGATGAGGAAATGGCAAAATAGGTGGGATTAGTACGAAGGATGGGTCAGGACTATTGTACCAAGGGTAAAACCACGGATGGAGAGAAACTGGGAGGAAGTCGACTACTTCCTGATACAAGCGTTGATGGATAACGGTATCTTCAGAACATATCTGTGTAAAATCGTGGAAGCATCATCGACACACTGTGAAAAAAAGTCATGTTCTTCGAAAATTGTAAAAAATTTTGAACTCTTTAAAGTTTTCGCCAAACAATGTTTTCGAAAACAACATCGATAAAACTTTCAAATAACAAATTTAATTTTGATTTCGGCACTATACAGGACAGTATCCAAAACTAATTACGCATTCTAATCAAATAGTGAATTTCTTAAATAATATTTTCATAATAGTGAGTTAATTTTTTAAAATGGGTGAATTACATTTATTATTAAAGTTGTAAGCTTCAGATGATTAATTGGTTATGAATTTCATAAAAGAAAGTTGAAATAGTAAGGTAATTATGAAAGCAGTACAATATTTCATGAAGAACATCAAAGTTTGAGCCACTATGTTAACGACAAAAGTAAAAGTGTAATATTTGATATAGTTTATAACAAGAGATATAGTATTCCTAGATAAACGAACCCGAATGGCAAACTTCGACTTGTTAAAGTTGGTCGTATATAATTTAATAAACGCAACTTGAGTATACGTTCGAGCGACGGGGGGCGCATTCAAAACAGAGTATTCTGTTTCCGTGGGGAATGAAGCGGAGAGAGAGAGAGAGAGAGAGAGAAAGAGACATGCTGGAGCTGGTTAAAAGTTTCGGCCCGCTATGGGACGCGGGTGCAGCGTCGCGACGCCCATTATTTGCATATCTGTGTCGTTCCCGCAACGAGGGGTCGCGGAAAGGCGAGGGAAAACGAGAAACTTCGACGCTGACGCGCGAAGGAGAAACGTTTCGGATTTGTTTTTCGTCACGTAATTACCCGCGATTTCCTCGCCGTCGGGATTTTTCTAATTGAAAAACTACGGGAGAAGAACGAGACGTGGAAAAGAGGGTGAGACGGAAGAAGGTAATTAGCGGACGGGACGCGCTGTTCCCGTTTAGATGGACGGGGTGGAAAAAGTTGGGTGTTACGTCACCGGACCTCGTCCTGAGAGAAGTTTTAAAGCGTCTCTCTTTGGGGAGACGAGAATTTACATTAAAGTCACGAGGACCAGACGACGAGAAGCTTCGACTAACGATTAAAAAAGGGATAAAAAAGGATTTTTTGCTAAGAAGGAATAATCTAGTACTCACCCAATAGGAGAGCTTCTCTCATTTGTTTTACCGGTAGACTTTGGACTATACTTTCTCGATCTCCTCGCCATAAAACCGGCGATAACGTCGCGACACACTTAATCTTCATTGAACCGCCCATAAAATGACGCGCCGTTAGTATAAATCTTAACCCTAAGATGCTCGACACTAATCCATGTTTATGTTGTACGGGTGGGTAGTGAATTAAAGCAGTTGGACTTACAATCTGTAACAGAGAGAAAAAGGAGTTGAACGTTTAAGTAAAAGCTAGTATTGAAGTAGTCGTCAAACTAGTCGGTTGTTAAATTTGAGGTGCCAATTAGGGGACGAAACGTCTGTGGCGTGCCACTCAACGTGTTGCGTAAAGCGGGACTTAACGATTTGCTGTCGAGCTTCTCCCGTTCCCGCTCTAGGTACCGCCGGGAGAGAGGACACAAACGACTCCGGTTCTCCTGTAGGAGCAGTCTAGAACCCAACCGAGACCGTCTGCGGCCGCCGTTGACGTCCAATCACGCGAACCCGGTTCTGTACTCGATTTCCTGCGGGATTATCGCGGGATTTCCGGAACCCGGTGCCTGTCACGCCGCCCAGGTCCGGCTAATCGGATATTCCAAACGTCAGATTTTCTCAAAATATTATTTACGATCCTGGTGTAATTTCCCCGTTATCATTTTTCGGTTACGATTTAACGTCGTTTGATTTCCCGGATGGATATTAACGGTAAATTTAATGGTAATGACGTCAATAAGGTCGTGGTGCGTACGAGCACCGCGACACTTCCTAACTGCAATTTGCCCGGACGCATTGTTGAATTTATGGGTCTGTTGATGCCGAAGGGAAGCGTACGGACCATAATGTATCATTTGGCCTCGTGACGCGAATTGATGTCCCTACAGTATCCTGCCCAGCCTAATGTATCGGATTAGTTGCAACGCTAATCTATCAGCTTCGACCTGCCACCGGCAACGACAAACCTCCTCTAATCGTGATGACCTCATGAATGACACAAATCGACCTCTGTGTACTTCAACTAACAGATCATAGTTAATATATTAACAAATAATTAAGTGTTATAACGAAAAATGCAACGAAGGACCCGCTATATTCTAAAAATCTAAGGCCCTTTACTACTAATCCGTTGGTATCTGTTAGATAAGCTAGCTATAAGATACCGCTAAACTAATAATTTACGGTGTCGCCCGTCTTAGGCCCATTACTACCATCTTTTAGTTAAATTTATCTTATAGATAAACACATCCATTAGCCAATCAGAATGCGTAAAATAGCCGTAACTATGGCAACAATCTCTTAGATAGCTTAACCAGAAGATGGTAGTAATAAGCCTTACCACTTCAAGTTATCTCATAGATAAACAAATCCCTGAGATATCTAAAAAATCTATGGCCTAATCTAATTACTTTGTATGTGACTTTATTCCCTTTGTTTTTTCCTGTATAGAAACTTAATAACGATTTTTTGAAAAATTGTTACGAAATTACTTTCAATTACTAAGTGCACCGTCTACTTTCCAAAAATGAAGTTAATATCTCTCTTAGTTCTTGAGATATAAGCTGTTGAACTTAATTGAAATTTTCCACATTTTGAATAAATTTAAAAAATCCTTAAAAATTGGTTTTTTGGAAAATTGTTACCGAATTACTTTTAATTACTAATTGAAGCATCTACTTTCCAGAAGTGAAGTCAATTTTGAGATATTTCACTTAGTTCTTGAGATATAAGCTGCTCAACTTAATTGGGAATTTTCAATATTTTGAATAACTTTAAAAATTCCTGAAAAAACGATTTCTTAGGAAAATTGTTACGAAATTACTTTTGATTACTAATTGAAGCATCTACTTTCCAAAAATGAAAGAAATTTTGAGATATCTCACTTAGTTTTTGAGATATAAGTTGCTGAACTTAATTGGGATTTTTCAATATTTTGAATAAATTTAAAAATTCTTGAAAAAACGATTTCTTAGGGAAATCGTTACGAAATTACTATTTGTTACTAATTGAAGCATCTACGTTCCGAAAATGAAGTTAATTTGAAAATATCTCACTTAGTTCTTGAGATATAAGCTGCTGAACTGAACTGGGATTTTCCAATATTTTGAATAACTTTAAAAATTCTTGAAAAAACGATTTTTTGGAAAATTTGTTACGAAATTACTTTTAATTACTAATTGAAGCATCTACTTTCCGAAAATGAAGTTAATTTGAAAATATCTCACTTAGATCTTGAGATATAAGCTGCTGAACTGAACTGGGATTTTCCAATATTTTGAATAACTTTAAAAATTCTTGAAAAAACGAATTTTTAGGAAAATTGTTACGAAATTACTATTTATTACTAATTGAAGCAACTACTTTCCAAAAATCAACTTAATTTGAAAATATTTCACTTAGTTCTTGAGATATAAGTTGTTGAACTTAATTGGGATTTTCCAATATTTTGAATAACTTTAAATATTCTTGAAAAAAAAACGATTTTTTAGGAAAATCGTTACGAAATTACTATTTATTACTGATTGAAGCATCTAGTTTTCGAAAATGAACTTAATTTTGAGATATTTCACTTAGTTCTTGAGATATAAGCTGCTGAACTTAATTGGGATTTTCCAATATTTTGAATAACTTTAAATATTCTTGAAAAAAAAACGATTTTTTAGGAAAATCGTTACGAAATTACTATTTATTACTGATTGAAGCATCTAGTTTTCGAAAATGAACTTAATTTTGAGATATTTCACTTAGTTCTTGAGATATAAGCTGCTGAACTTAATTGGGATTTTTTCAATATTTTGAATAACTTTAAAATTCTTGAAAAAACGATTTTTTAGGAAAATCGGTACGAAATTACTATTTGTTACTAATTGAAGCATCTACGTTCCGAAAATGAAGTTAAATTGAAAATATCTCAGTTAGATCTTGAGATATAAGCTTCTGAACTTAATTGGGATTTTTTCAATATTTTGAATAACTTTAAAAACTCTTGAAAAAACGATTTTTTAGAAAATTGTTACGAAATTACTTTTAATTAATAATTGAAGCATCTATTTTCCGAAAATGAAGTTAATTTAAAAATATCTCACTTGGTTCTTAAGATATAAGCTGCTGAACTTATTTGGGATTTTTCCATATTTTGAATAAACTTAAAAATACCTGAAAACTCGATTTTTCTGGAAAATTGCTATGAAATTACTTTCAATTACTAATTGAAGCATCTACTTTCCGAAAATGAAGTTAGATTGAAAATATCTCACTTAGTTCTTGAGATATAAGCTGCTGAACTTAATTGGGATTTTTCAATATTTTGAATAACTTTAAAAATTCTTGAAAAAACGATTTTTTGGAAAATTTGTTACGAAATTACTTTTAATTACTAATTGAAGCATCTACTTTCCGAAAATGAAGTTAATTTGAAAATATCTCACTTAGATCTTGAGATATAAGCTGCTGAACTGAACTGGGATTTTCCAATATTTTGAATAACTTTAAAAATTCTTGAAAAAACGATTTTTTGGAAAATTTGTTACGAAATTACTTTTAATTACTAATTGAAGCATCTACTTTCCGAAAATGAAGTTAATTTGAAAATATCTCACTTAGTTCTTGAGATATAAGCTGCTGAACTGAACTGGGATTTTCCAATATTTTGAATAACTTTAAAAATTCTTGAAAAAACGATTTTTTGGAAAATTTGTTACGAAATTACTTTTAATTACTAATTGAAGCATCTACTTTCCGAAAATGAAGTTAATTTGAAAATATCTCACTTAGTTCTTGAGATATAAGCTGCTGAACTGAACTGGGATTTTCCAATATTTTGAATAACTAAAAATTCTTGAAAAAACTATTTTTTGGAAAGTTTGTTACGAAATTACTTTTAATTACTAATTGAAGCATCTATTTTCCGAAAATGAAGTTAATTTGAAAATATCTCAGTTAGTTCTTGAGATATAAGCTGCTGAACTGAACTGGGATTTTCCAATATTTTGAATAACTTTAAAAATTCTTGAAAAAACGATTTTTTGGAAAATTTGTTACGAAATTACTTTTAATTACTAATTGAAGCATCTACTTTCCGAAAATGAAGTTAATTTGAAAATATCTCACTTAGTTCTTGAGATATAAGCTGCTGAACTGAACTGGGATTTTCCAATATTTTGAATAACTTTAAAAATTCTTGAAAAAACGATTTTTTGGAAAATTTGTAACGAAATTACTTTTAATTACTAATTGAAGCATCTACTTTCCGAAAATGAAGTTAATTTGAAAATATCTCACTTAGTTCTTGAGATATAAGCTGCTAAACTGAACGGGGATTTTCCAATATTTTGAATAACTAAAAATTCTTGAAAAAACGATTTTTTGGAAAATTTGTTACGAAATTACTTTTAATTACTAATTGAAGCATCTACTTTCCGAAAATGAAGTTAATTTGAAAATATCTCACTTAGTTCTTGAGATATAAGCTGCTGAACTGAACTGGGATTTTCCAATATTTTGAATAACTTTAAAAATTCTTGAAAAAACGATTTTTTGGAAAATTTGTTACGAAATTACTTTTAATTACTAATTGAAGCATCTACTTTCCGAAAATGAAGTTAATTTGAAAATATCTCACTTAGTTCTTGAGATATAAGCTGCTGAACTGAACTGGGATTTTCCAATATTTTGAATAACTTTAAAAATTCTTGAAAAAACGATTTTTTGGAAAATTTGTTACGAAATTACTTTTAATTACTAATTGAAGCATCTACTTTCCGAAAATGAAGTTAATTTGAAAATACCTCACTTAG
This sequence comes from Onthophagus sagittarius, assembly GCA_036711965.1. Lineage (NCBI taxonomy): Eukaryota > Metazoa > Arthropoda > Insecta > Coleoptera > Scarabaeidae > Onthophagus > Onthophagus sagittarius. The sequence goes on along the minus strand of JASERS010000010.1, from coordinate 12,747,892 downwards.
TTCTTGACATATAAGCTGCTGAACTTAACTGGGATTTTCCAATATTTTGAATAACTTTAAAAATTCTTGAAAAAACGAATTTTTAGGAAAATTGTTACGAAATTACTATTTATTACTAATTGAAGCAACTACTTTCCAAAAATCAACTTAATTTGAAAATATTTCACTTAGTTCTTGAGATATAAGTTGTTGAACTTAATTGGGATTTTTCAATATGTTGATTAACTTTAAAAATTCTTGAAAAATCGATTTTTTTGAAGAATTGTTATAAAATTACTTTCAATTACTAATTGGAGAATCTACTATCCAAAAATGAAGTTAATTTGAAAATATCTCACTTGATTCTTAAGATATAAGCTGCTGAACTTAATTAGGATTTTTCCATATTGTTAATAAATTTAAAAATTCTTGAAAAAACGAAATTGTTACGAAATTACTTTTGATTACTAATTGAAGCATCTACTTTCCAAAAATGAAGTAAATTTTAAGATATCCCACATAATTTTTGAGATATAAGTTGCTGAACTTAATTGGGATTTTTCAATATTTTGAATAAATTTAAAAATATTTGAAAACTCGATTTTTTTGGAAAATTGCTATGAATTTACTTTCAATTACTAATTGAAGCATCTACTTTCCGAAAATGAAGTTAAATTGAAAATATCTCACTTAGATCTTGAGATATAAGCTGCTGAACTTAATTGGGATTTTTTCAATATTTTGAATAACTTTAAAAATTCTTGAAATCGATTTTTTAGAAAATTGTTACGAAATTACTTTTAATTAATAATAGAAGCATCTACTTTCCGAAAATGAAGTTAAATTGAAAATATCTCACTTAGATCTTGAGATATAAGCTGCTGAACTTAATTGGGATTTTTTCAATATTTTGAATAACTTTAAGAATTCTTGAAAAAACGATTTTTTAGAAAATTGTTACGAAATTACTTTTAATTAATAATTGAAGCATCTATTTTCCGAAAATGAAGTTAATTTAAAAATATCTCACTTGGTTCTTAAGATATAACCTGCTGAACTTATTTGGGATTTTTCCATATTTTGAATAAACTTAAAAATACTTGAAAACTCGATTTTTCTGGAAAATTGCTATGAAATTACTTTCAATTACTAATTGAAGCATCTACTTTCCGAAAATGAAGTTAATTTGAAAATGCCTCACTTAGTTCTTGAGATATAAGCTGCTGAACTTAATTGGGATTTTTCAATATTTTGAATAAATTTAAAAATTCTTGAAAAAACGATTTCTTAGGAAAATCGTTACGAAATTACTATTTATTACTAATTGAAACATCTACTTTCCAAAAATGAACTTAATTTGAAAATATTTCACTTAGTTCATGAGATATAATTGCTGAACTTAATTGGGATTTTTCAATATGTTGATTAACTTTAAAAATTCTTGAAAAATCGATTTTTTTGGAGAATTGTTATAAAATTAGTTTCAATTATTAATTGGAGAATCTACTATCCAAAAATGAAGTTAATTTGAAAATATCTCACTTGATTTTTAAGATATAAGCTGCTGAACTTAATTAGGATTTTTCCGTATTGTTAATAAATTTAAAAATTCTTGAAAAACGATTTTTTTTAGAAAAATTGTTATGAAATTACTTTTGATTAGTAATTGAAGCATCTACTTTCCAAAAATGAAGTAAATTTTGAGATATCTCACTTAATTTTTGAGATATAAGTTGCTGAACTTAATTGGGATTTTTCAATATTTTGAGTAAATTTAAAAATTCTTGAAAAAATGATTTCTTAGGAAAATCGTTACGAAATTACTATTTATTACTAATTGAAGCATCTACTTTCCAAAAATGAACTTAATTTGAAAATATTTCACTTAGTTCATGAGATATAATTGCTGAACTTAATTGGGATTTTTCTATACGGTGATCAACTCTAAAAATTCTTTAAAAATCGATTTCTTTGGAGAATTGTTATAAAATTACTAATTGTTTCAATTACTAATTGAAGAATCTACTTTCCAAAAATGAAGATAATTTGAAAATATGTCACTTGTTTCTTGAGATATATATTGCTGAACTTAATTGGGATTTTTCCATATTTTGAATAAACCTAAAAATACTTAAAAACTCGATTTTTTTGGAAAATTGCTATGAAATTACTTTCAATTACTAATTGAAGCATCTACTTTCCGAAAATGAAGTTAAATTGGAAATATCTCACTTAGATCTTGAGATATAAACTGCTGAACTTAATTGGGATTTTTCAATATTTTGAATTACTTTAAAAATTCTTGAAAAAACGATTTTTTAGGAAAATTGTTACGAAATTACTTTTAATTACTAATTGAAGCATCTACTTTTCGAAAATGAAGTTAATTTGAAAATACCTCACTTAGTTCTTGAGATATAAGCTGCCGAACTTAACTGGGATTTTCCAATATTTTGAATAACTTTAAAAATTCTTGAAAAAACGATTTTTTAGGAAAATCGTTACGAAATTATTATTTATTACTGATTGAAGCTTCTACTTTTCGAAAATGAACTTAATTTTGAGATATTTCACTTAGTTCTTGAGATATAAGCTGCGGAACTTAATTGGGATTTTTCAATATTTTGAATAAATTTAAAAATTCTTGAAGAATCGCCGTTTTGGAAATTTGTTATAAAATTACTGTCAATTATTAATTAGAGAATGTACTTTCTAAAAATGAAGTTAATTTGAAAATATCTCACTTGGTTCTCGAGATATAAGCCGCTGAACTTAGTTGGGATTTTCCAATATTTTGAATAAATTTAAGAATTCTTGAAAAATCGTTTTTTTTTGGAGAATTGCTATAAAATAACTTTCAATTACTAATAGGAGAATCTACTTTCCAAAAATTAAGTCAATTTTGAGATATTTCTCTTAGTTCGTGAGATATAAGCTGCTGAACTTAAATGATATTTTTCGAATATTTAGAATAACTTTAAAAATTCGTTTTAACAATTTTTCAATGTAGATTACTGGAAAAGCTGTTGTCAAATTACTTTCTATTGTTAACTGGAGCATCTACTTTCCAAAAAATGAATTTTCAAATATCTCACCAATATTTTCAGTAAATTAAAAAATTCTTGAAACATCGATTTTTAGAAAATTGTTACGAACATACTTCCAATTACAGCTTGTAGTTTTAATTGTTATAAGACGTTAAATTGCTGTATATTTCAATAAGCTAACAGAAACAATTCCATAACAGAATTCAGTGTTTTTGTTTGAAAAATTTTATACTTAATGCAGTTTCAAAATGCAATACCACAATTAATATGAAGTAAGCAAGAAATATGATAGCGACCATTACATCTAAGGGAACAAAATATATAAGAAATATCATCATATGAGTCCTTAGGTGATATAACATCACAATGAAGGAGGGATTTCGACATAAATGCAAAAATTATAAAGAAAATATATATCATACTTTAAACAGAACAATCTTTGGGAAGAAAGAGATAGGTGGTAATCCCTCTTTTAAAATGTGCTTCACGGACATTTTAAGATAAACAAAAAGAAAGAATTAATCCAAAATGCAATGAGAATGAATTTCTTCCGGAAGATAATGGAAAAGACGAATCGAGATAAAATAAGAGGATAATAGAAAAGAATAGCATAGCTTAAAAAGAAGAGTATAACAGATTCAAAGGAATTAGCAAGAAACCAGAAAGAGTAAAACAAAAACCAGGTTTGATCAAAGTCTTTATATCCGCCAACACATCCACCAAAACTTCATACTTTACACAAGTAATTATAAGTTAAAATTTATTATAGATGTAAAATAATATTTTGAAAGTTACTTAAAACAGATTAGATAAAGAGTTAAGCTGTTTTGGTTAAATTTTTAATGACTTTTCTCGTGAGGCTTGTGTCTAACAACGACGGAAAGTTGGAATTTTAATCAGTTTGAAAACTAAACAAAGCTCAAAACCGCCGCGTCCAAATCGGATTATCAATCTAAAATTAGGTAGTGGCGAAACACGCGGAACGTTGTTTTAATTGTTTTAAGAGAAATACCGAAACCGGAAATGTTTAAATGGGATACGATGAAATAAGAGAACTCGACGCTATGCTCTTTTAGCAGACATGATATTATGTACAAATAGCGTTTTGCAGTTACGACGAAGGGACGAGCATTTAGCATCTGCTGGGGATGCACTTTAGGGGCTCCGTAACTCATTTGGACGTTAATGGCGTCACCTGAGGGCGGGCGGCGCCGTTGCAACTTGCGAGAAGACCTTGTGCGAATGGCAACGTCGCACCAAAGAGAATTTATTAATTAACCACGCGGAGTGTCTCCCTGTTTAGGTTATAGACGCTAATAATTTATGGAATTCGTTATAGTTGGCAAAGCACGGTGTTGGCGGTGGCAAAATAGCGCCCTTGTGAAAATCCGCGTGTGATTTATGTAGAGATCCTTTTTTTTTGTTGTACGTACGGCCGGTCAAACTGGCCTCATTTGGTCGCTATTACTTTGACAAATGTTTTCTTAAATATAACGCTAAAGCACGAAACGGAATTACCAACCCGACGGCCGCTATCAGCATTTATCATTGCGTCGCGACGCTGGCGTGACTAGCAACTTTTCCAGAAGCCCCCCGTTTATTTATTTTTTTACTACGAGCACCAGCCTTATTATTACTACCTTTGCGATATCAACCGTAAAGGTCCTATAACGTCGCTTTTTATTACTGATAATTTCCTTAAAAATTTCTTCGTATCTCATCAAAATATTTATAAGTTTATATTATTTATTTCGCCTACCTGTTGTTCGTTTATGTACCAATGCAAAATTGAAGCAGGATGGCTCCTGCCCGACGTGCAATTCAAGTTGACTTCTTCTCCAATTTGGTACTCCGTTTCAACTCCGGTTATTTGGGGATCTTCTTTCGGTAAGGCTAAAACAAAGATTTCCAAATTACATCGACACATATGTGTCAAATCCGTATTAGCATCAATTGCGTTTCAGCGAATTTATCATCTCTGGTTGACAATCCGATTAGGACAATGGCTCCGGGATCCTATGCATTCAAAGACAGCTGATTGAGCTTTACGGTCCTTCCTTCCGTCCCTAATCTGGTAATTCATCCAGTAAATTGATTCTGTATATAGGTAGATTTGGGTCAAACCTAATACACATACAACAAGATATACTTGTATATTTATATATATTTGAATAAAACTCTAAAATATTGAAAAGGTTATGTTGAAAAGCTTTTAGTACCGTGTATATGTTTTAAAATAGGATAATATGCAAAATTGGTAAGATGGCGATATTAAGGGTTGTAAAAACGGTCGTATTTTACATTTAAAGAAAACGGGTCGTTTGGGTCGTTTCTTTGATGAATTCCTTTTGAGCTCGAAAACGTACCCTCGCTTTTCTAAAACTACGTACGCGAATAGATTTAAAGAAATCTCGGAATATGCCCAATAAATCGTCGTCGTCGTTTTCGCTCACCCCGTAGAAATTAAATTCTGCATCAGTAGCTCTCGTCTCTCAAAGCCGGGGTGAATTCGCGTGCGAGATATTAAGAAACCCTTCCGAGCCGACCCAATTTTAATATCGGACGTAAATTGATGCGATAAAACTTTTGCAGTTTTCTACGTAACTTTCAATATTAAAACCTGTCAACGATTTGTTTCAAATTTTTTTTTCACAACAAAAAGATTTTGCAAACCAATTTAACTTTGCGCTATCTTTTATGCTTTAGAACAGTATTGATGTTGAGTCTAAATCATTCAATTCTATGATATTATTGATGTGCATATTTATTGCTCATCAAATATTGAAACATTTTTTATATTTTCTGATTATTTATTAATTTTAAACGATGTTATACAACTTATAGTACTCTTATCCGTCAGATTTCTAAGATATTGTCTACATTTATTATGATTCTAATCAAATGTCTGATTTATTTTCTGATTTATTGCAATAGTGAACAATTCATGACATTATTTATAACGTTTTCAGAGATTTTTTATCTTTATATCAGATATCTGATGATACATAATTCATAATGATCCTATCTGATTTTGTTAACACGTTTGATTGCAACAGATATTTAACAGCTTTATGAATTATCTAATAATGATAAAAATTTAAATCGTTGTCTGTAAGATATTAATCAGACCATGAGAATTTTAATAACATTTGGAAATTATATCAGATCTTAAGATAAAAAGATTTTGGAAGATTGTAGCATCAATTTCATGTATAAGTATTTTGATGTACTTTTACTAGATTTATGACATTTTTTAATATTGTGTGTTAGATTTTTGATGTTTCTATCAGATTTCTGATGATTTTTGATCATGTTTATACTGCGTTGAATGATTTATCATCAAATTTGTGACCAATTCGAATGACTATAGAATACATTTATCTCATATTATGACACATTTTGTTGTCTGTCACATTTTGGGTGATATCCGATCTCTCTATCAGATTACTGATGATTTGTACTGTTTATGTTATATTGAAAAATTTACTATCTGTTTATGAGATATTTATTTATTTTGGTGTAAGTCTAACAGACATATCATGCCTTTGTCTGACATTTTGGAAGATTCTTGATCTTTCTATTAGATTTCTGATGATTTCTGACCATGCTTATAACACACTGAATGATTTATCATATTCTCATCAAATTTGTAACCATTTCGAATGAGCTAGAATACATTTATATCGTATTTTGACACTGTCTGCCACATTATGGAAAATATCTGATCTTTCTATCAGATTGCTGATGATTTATACTGTTTATGTTATATTGAACGATTAATTATTTGTTCATGAAATCTTTATTTATTTTGCTGTAAGTGTAACAGACATGTTATGCCGTTGTCTACGAAATTTTGGAAGATTTGTAAACTTTTTATCAGATTTCTGATGATTTCTGACGATTTCTTTGAGACGTTGAATGATTTATCATATTCTCGTCAAATTTATCACCGTTTCGAATGGGTTAGAATACATTTATGTCATATTATAACACCGTATGTCACATTTTGGAAAATATCTGATCTCTCCATCAGATTGCTGATGATTTGTACTGTTTATGTTATAATGAATGATTTATCTGATTTTGACATTTTTATTTATTTTGGTATTAGTTTTATAGACATATTAGGCCGTTGTCTATGATATTTTGAAAGATTCTTGATCTTTCTATTAGATTTCTGATGATTTCCGGCCATGCTTATAACACGTTAAATCATTTATCACATTCTTATCACATTTGTAACCATTTCGAATGAGTACATTTATGTCGTATTTTGACACTGTCTGCCATATTTTGGGCGATATCTGATTTCTCTATCAGATTGCTGATGATTTGAGCTGTTTATGTTATATTGAACGATTTATTATCTGTTTATGAGATCTTTGTTTATTTTGGTATAAGTGTAACAGACATGTTATGCCGTTGCCTATGAAATTTTGGAAGATTTTTAAACTTTCTATCAGATTTCTGATGATTTCTGACAATTTCTTTGAGACGTTGAATGATTTATCATATTCTCGTCAAATTTGTCACCGTTTCGAATGGGTTAGAATATATTTATGTCATATTATAACACCGTGTGTCACATTTTGGAAGATATCTGATCTCTCCATCAGATTGCTGATGATTTGTACTGTTTATGTTATAATGTATGATTTATCTGCTTATGACATTTTTATTTATTTTGGTATTAGTCTTATATTGGTATGTCTATGATATTTTGAAAGATTCTTGATCTTTCTATTAGATTTCTGATGATTTCTGACCATACTTATAACACGTTGAATGATTTATCACATTTGTAACCATTTCGAATGAGTTAGATTACATTTATGTCGTGATCTGCCACATTATGGAAGATATCTGATCTCTCTATCAGATTGCTGATAATTTGTACTGTTTATGCTATATTGAACGATTTATTATCTGCTTATGAGATTTTTGTTTATTTTGGTGTAAGTCTAACAGACATGTTATACCATTGTCTATCACATTTTGGAAGATTTTTTATCTTTCTATAAGATTTCTGATGATTTCTGACCATGTTTATACTACGTTGAATGATTTATCATCTTCTGGTCGAATTTGTGACCATTTCGAATGAGTTAGAATACATTTATGATATTTTTTGACACTGTTTGTCATATTCTGTAAGATATTTGATCTTACTATCAGAATGCTGATGATTTCTGACCATGTTTATACTACGTTGAACGATTTATCATATTCTCATCACATTTGTGACTATTTCGAATGAATTAAAATACATTTATGTTATATTATGACACTCTCTGTAACATTTTGGAAGATATGTGACTTCTCTATCAGATTGCTGATGATTTGTACTGTTTATGTTATATTGAACGATTTATTATCTGCTTATCAGATTTTTGTCTATTTTGGTGTAAGTCTAATAGCCATGTTATGTCGCTATCTGTGACATTTTGGAAGATTTTTGAACTTTTTATCAGATTTCTGATGATTTCTAACCATGTTTATACTACGTTGTACGATTTATCATCTTCTCATCAAATTTGTGACCATTTCGAAAATACATTTATGTCATATTATGACACTGTCTGTCACATTTTGGAAGATATCTGACCTTTCTATCAGATTGCTAATAACTTGTACTGTTTATGTTATATTGAACGATTTATTTTCTGCTTATGAGATTTTTGTCTATTTTGGTGTAAGTCTAATTGCCATGTTATGTCGCTATCTGTGACATTTTAGGAGATATTTGACCTTTTTATCAGATTTCTGATGATTTCTGACCATGTTTATACTACACTGAATGATTTAGTATCTCCTCGTAGAATTTATGACCATTTCGAATGAGTTAGAATACATTATGTCATATTATGAGATTTTCTGTCACATTTCGAAAGATATCTGATTTCTCTATCAGATTGCTGATGATTTGTACTATTTATATTATATTGAACGATTTATTATTTGCTTATGAGATTTTTGTTTGTTTTGGTGTAAGCCTAACAGACATGTATGTCATTGGGTATGGCATTTTGGAAGATTTTTGAACTTTCTATCAGACTGCTGATGATTTCTGCCCATGCTTATATTATGTTGAATGATTTATCATCTTCTCATCAAATTTGTGATCATTTCGAATGAGTTAAAATAGATTTACGTCATATTATGAGAATGTCTGTCACATTTTGGAAGATATCTAACCTCTTTATCAGATTGCTGATGATTTGTATTGTTTTTGTTATATTATCCGATTTATTTTCTGCTTATGACATTTTCGTCTATTTTGGTGTATGTATAATAGCATGTTATGTCGCCATCTGTGACATTTTGGAAGATTTTTGAACTTCTTATCAGATTTCTGATGATTTCTGACCATGCTTATACTACGTTGGATGGTTTATTATCTTCTCGTCAAACTTATGGCCATTTCGAATGAATTAGAACACATTTATGTCATATTATGATACTGTCTGTCACATATTGGAAGACATCTGATTTCTCTACCAGATTGCTGATGATTTGTACTGTTTACGTTATATTAAACGATTTATTATCTGCTTATGAAATTTTTGTTTATTTTGGTGTGTGTCTAACAGACATGTAATACCATTATCTGTGACATTTTGGACGATTTTTGAACTTTTTCTCAGATTGCTGATGATTTCTAACCATGTTTATACTACTTTGAACGGTTTATCATCCTCTCATCAAATTTGTGACCATTTCGAATGAGTTACTATACATTTATGTCATATTATAACACTGTCTGTCACATATTGGAAGACATCTGATTTCTCTATCAGATTGCTGATGATTTGTACTGTTTACGTTATATTGAACGATTTATTATCTGCTTATGAGATTTTTGTTTATTTTGGTGTGTGTCTAACAGACATGTTATACCATTATCTGTGACATTTTGGACGATTTTTGAACTTTCTATCAGATTTCTGATGATTTCTAACCATGTTTATACTACTTTGAACAGTTCATCATCCTCTCATCAAATTTGTGACCATTTCGAATGAGTTACTATACATTTATGTCATATTATAACACTGTCTGTCACAGTTTGGAAGATATCTGACCTCTCTATCAGATTGCTGATGATTTGTACTGTTTATGTTATATTGAACGTTATTTTCTACTTATGAGATTTTTGTTTATTTTAGTGAATGTCTAATAGTCATGCTATGTCGCTATCTATGACATCTTGGACGATTATTGAACTTATTATCAGATTTCTGATGATTTCTGACCATGTTTATACTATGTTGAATGATTTATTATCTTTTCGTAAAATTTATGACCATTTCGAATGAGTTAGAATACATTTATATCATATTATGAGATTATCTGTCACATTTTGGAAGATATATGATTCCTCTATCAGATTGCTGATGATTTGTACTGTTTATGTTATATTAAACGACTTATTATTTGCTTATGAGATTTTTGTGTGTTTTAGTATAAACCTAACAGACATGTATGTCGTTGTTTATGACATTTTGGAAGATTTTTGAACTTTCCATTAAATTTCTGATGATTTCTGACCATGCTTATACAACGTTGAATGATTTATCATCTCCTCATCAAATTTGTGATCATTTCGAATAAGTTAAAATAGATTTATGTTATATTATAAGAATGTCTGTCACATTTTGGAAGATGTCTGTCCTCTCTATCAGACTGCTGATGATTTCTGGGCATGCTTATACTATGTTGAATGATTTATCATCTTCTTACTAAATTTTTGACCATTTCGAATGAATTAAAGTACATTTATATTATATTATGACCGTGTCTGTCACATTTTGGAAGATATCTTACTTCTCTATCAGATTGCTCATGATTTGTACTGTTTATGTTATATTGACGATTTATTTTCCGCTTATGAGATTTTTGTCTATTTTGGTGTAAGTCTAACAGACATGTTATGCCGTTGTCTATGACATTTTGGAAGGTTTTTGAACTTTGTTTTAAATTTCTGATGATTTCTGACCATGCTTATATTACGTTGTATAATTTATCTTCTTCTCATCAAATTTATGACCATTTCGAATGAGTTAGAATATATTTATGTCATATAATGACACTGTCTGTTATATTTTCGAAAATATTTGATCTCTCTATCAGATTGCTGATGATTTAGTCTGCCAAATTATTCTGTGAAATACTATATTTCAGAAACTATTCATTGTAGAGGCCTTCATTAAAAAATGTCTTCAGATGCACGGCTAAACCAACCCAACCCAATTCAAGTTCTGTCAAGTTCTGAGACATCATCAGTTTCATTGCAAAAATAGGCACCCCCTAGGAATCAGGGCTATAGCCCAATTAGCCCTTAGGTTTAGGACGGCGGTGTTTGTAGCCAGTCTAAATTAATTCTTGCAAATTTATGACAGTTGAGATTTCATTGTCCATTTTTATTCAAAAAAAAATATGATTGTTAAAAAAATGATTTACTTTGAATTAATCCATTTGATTACGATTCCCTGATAGCAAAGTCGAATTTAGTTGTGCAATTCTGTCCCAGAATATCTTGGTTAACTGCTCATTTAGGCAAACGCTTTCAAGAACAAACTTGTTGAGTGTTACCGATTAGCAGTTGGTTGAGCGGGTTTGTAACTCGGAAGGGTTGGTGGCGGTTGCTTTATCGACCTCGATACGACCGGCAAAATGTCAACAACTGTTTGAAACCGCAGGCAATGCGTATTAGTTATGACTCTGCCCCCGTTCAAAATGCGCTATTCCCCTTCTATTTCGCTTCCCTTTGGTTACACCTAGGGTTACATCGAACAAGTTACAACCATTCTGCGCCGGACGGTTAATTATCCGAAACGGGTCATGTGAGTCGGCTTTGACAGGTCAACCCCAATTAGTACATGTCCATTTACTACTAATATTGAACAATTAAATGTTATATTCTCTTAATTGGCGCCAACGAAATATTTTTTTTGATTATTTTTCGATCAATTAAATGCAAATTTGGTTTATTCGGGGTAATTGAGAAAATATTTCTTTGTCAATTTAATTATAGGTAACATATTTATCTCATTATATGGACACATTTTTGGCTTCAATTTTTTAAAAGGAATCTGGCCGCTTTTAATAGATAGAGAGATTGACACAAAATCAATTATGATTCTATTTTTGATACATTACTTACAGACAACGTCCATCCTAGCTTCACTTTGTGCCGAACTGAACGAGGGTGCTTCGGCTGAAACTTCACATCGAAAAAGTCCACTCGTTTTCAAGCTTATCGATCGTAACACGACCGTGTTATTATTAGATAAGCTCATCTATAACAAAAGCGAATACATAAATTAATTTCAAATAAAACTTTTGTATTTATCGTTAAATAATAGACAGGCTGAATAATTAAAGATCGCATTTCGACGCGTCGAATTAAACATATTGGAGTAATTAATTGGACAAACGTGGTAATATGAACGTGGTGGGGCTCTTTGAAGTCGAGTGTCTATTCGGTTTATGAAATAAACTCGGGCAGTTTGTTGTAAAAACTCGATTGCGCCGGCGAGCATTAAATTATTGTTAATCATCACCGTCGACGGGTTGTTTAAAAATTAAATTGTCGAATAATTTCACGCTAGATAACACTCTGTCATTTCGGGGTTAATTCTATATGCACCTCGTTCGGCCACTCCAATTTTGGCTTTAAAGTTTATTTATCAGTTCGTTAAAAATGTTTATTGCGTGTGTAACCGGTTATTTTTAACCGTTTATTAATATAAACGGTTTCGGGCAAAATATGTTATTTCGTTATTCGTACAAATTGCTTTTTCAATTTTTTTGTTATGAAGTTAGTTGTAGCAACGAATTTGTAATTAACTTCATTTTATATTCACTAAGATTAATTTAGATTTGTTTATGAAACTCAAACAAAATACTGCTACACTCAAAACAATTTATATTATACAAACGAAAACAGGCTTTGCAAATCTTGTTAATATCAGTTCAAATGGAAATGCGCAAATTTTAGAAAGGAGCTATTTGGCTCTTTTCGGACGATCATAAATAATTTGTTTGTTGATGTTAGCTGATATGAGTCAAAATATGGATCACCTGAAATAAAAAACACGATTGAAGTTTCATACCTCTACCAAGTTCTTCATTTTATAAGAAAGTAAAGGTATGTCTTAGGCAAGAAAAGGGGAAAGATCTATATTTTGCACGTTGTATATTTGGGATCAAAAAAATCCTAGAAGTCGTAAAAGAGGAAACGATGCTACCTAATTAGACCATAATCAAAGATACATACTGTATAGATAAAGTCATAAAGTCAGATATAAATCAGATAAATCAGATATCTAGTAGATTTATAAATGACCTGATAATAATAAGCAGTTTAAGTCGTCATCTCATAAATTCTTTCAATCAGATTGTAACAATATCAATAATATTTGGAAATTTTATCAGACACTCAACAATATTACGACATAGGTAGTTTAATAGAAAGATTTCTAATAATATTTATGCTATAATAATCTCATCAGATTTGTAACCACTTTAAAATAGTAATACATTTATAGCACCATTTATCAGATTTTTGAAGATTTTTGATATTTGTATAAGATTTCTGATTATGTTATTCTACTTTGAACGATTTATCAACACCTCATCAGAATTGTGATATCTTTAAAACAGTTCTGAAATATTATAACACTGCCTGTAAGATTTTGAAAGATGAAGAATTTGAACAATTTATTATCTTTTCATCAGATTTTTAATTATTTTGATGTACTTTTAACAGATTTGTGACATGTTTTAATATTGTTCGTCAAATTCTTAAAGATATTTGATATCTCTACCAGATTTCTGATTATGTTTATACTACGTTAAAGGATTCAAAATTTTGATGAACAGATAATCATCAAAATTTTGACAATTTTGAAATAGTTCTAACAGATTTATAACATATTATGATATTGTCTGTCAGATTTTGGAAGATTTTTGATCATATTTGCACTATATTGTACGATTTATTAATTGCTCATCTGATTTCTGATAATTTTGATGTACTTCTAACAGATTTATGACATGTTTTTAATATTATCTGTCAGATTTTGAAACATTTCTGATATCTCTATCAGACTTCTAATGATTTCTAATGACTCAAAATTGTGATAATTTGGAAGCAGTTCTAAAAGATTTATGACATGTTATGACCCTGTCTGTCAGATTTTGGATTGTTTCTGATATTTTTATCAGATACCTGATGATTTCGGACCATGTTTATATTACGCTGTAAGATTTACCACCTTTTCATCAAATTTATGTCCACTTTCAAACAGCTCTAACAGATTTATGATATAATAGAACACTATCTATCAGATTGTGGAAGATTCCTAATATCCATCACATTTCTGATGATTTGTGATCATGTTTATGCCATGTTGATCGATTTATCACCTTCTTATCAGATTTTAACAGATTTATGACATCCACACTGCCAAATTTTTGAAGATTTCTGGTATCTCTATCAGATTTCTGATAATTTCTGATCGCCTTTCTACTACATTGAACGATTTATCACCTTCTACTCAAAATTGTGACAATTTGAAAGCGGTTCTAATATATTTATGACATGCTATGACACTGTCTGCTAGATTCTGGAAGGTTTCTGATATTTCTATCAGATTTCTGATAATTTTGGATCATGTATATACTACGCTGTAAAATTTATCACCTTTTCATCAGATTTATGTCCATTTTCAAACAGTTCTAACTGATTTATGATATAATAGAACACTATCTGTCAGATTGTAGAAGATTATTAATGTCGATCAGATTTCTGATGATTTGTGATCATGTTTATGCCACATCGATCACTTTCTGATCAGGTTTGTGTCCCCTTTGAAATAGTTCGAATAGATTTATGATATAGTCCACACTGTCTGTCAGATTTTGGAAGGTTCCTGATATCGCTATCAGATTTCTGATAATTTCTGATCATGTTTATACTACGTTGAACGATCTATCACTGTATACTTAAAATTGTGACAATTTGGAAGCAATTTTAACAGATTTATATCATGTAATGACACTGGCTATCAGATTCTGGAAGGTTTCTAATATTCTTATCAGATTTATGATAATTTTTGATCATGTATATACTACGCTGTAAAATTTATGACCTTTTTATCAGATTTGTGTCCATTTTCAAACAGTTCTAACAGATTTATGACATAATGTCACACTGCCTATCAAATTGTGGAAGATTCCCAATGTCCATCAGACATCTAACAAATTCGTGACATATTGTGACACTGTCTGTCAGGTTTTAGAAGATTTCTGATATTTCTGTCAGATTTCTGATGACAGTTTCATTTTAAATAATTTATCACCTTCACATCAGATTTGTGGCTATTTTGAAACAGTTTTGACAAATTTATAACATATTAAGATTCTGTTAATAACATTTTGGAAGATTTCTGATAACTCTTTCTGATTTCTGGTGATGTCTGATCAGTTTTAGTACGTTGAACGATTTATTATCGTCAGATTTGTAGGTATTTTCATGTACCACTTATAGATTTATGACGTTTTACTATTTACTGTTAGATTTGGGATATTTTTGTCAGATTTCTGATAATTACTGATCTTGTTTATACCATGTTAAACGATTTATCACCTTCTCATCAGATTTATGACCATTTTGAAACAGATTTATGACATAGTCAACACACTCTGCCAGATTTTGGAAGATTCCTGATATGTCTATCAGATTTCTGATCATGCTTATACGACGCTGGAAGATTTATCACTTTTTCATCAGATTTGTGTCCATCTTGAAATAGTTCTAACAAATTCAGGACATATTATGGCATTGTCTGCCAGATTTTGGAATATTTCTGTTATCTCTGTCAGATTTCTGACAATATCTGATCATGTATATACCACGTTCAACGATTTATCACCTTCTCATCAGATTTGTAGCCGTTTTGAAACTGTTTTGACAGATTTATGACATATTAAGACTCTGTTTATAAGATTTTTTAAGATTTTATTACTATTTACTGTCAGATTTTGGATGTCTCTATCAGACTTCTGATGATTACTGATCATATATATACCATCTTAAACGATTTATTACCTTATATTCAGATTTGTGATCATCTTGAAAGAGATCTGATAGATTTATGACATATTATGACACTGTTTACAAGATTTGGAAGATAATTAATATCTTTATTAGATTTCTTATTATTTTTATTCTACATTAAACGATTTATCACGTTGTTATCAGGATTGTGACCATTTAAAAATAGTTCTAACAGGTTTATGACATATTATGACACTGTTTACAAGATTTTTGGAAGATAACTGATATTTTTATTAGATTTCCGATTATTTTGATTCTACATTGAACGATTTATCACCTTATTATCAGATTTATGATTATTTTAAACTAGTTCTAACAGATTTATGACATATTATGACACTGTTCACAAGATTTTGGAAGATAACTGATATCTTTATTAGACTTCTGATTATTCTTATTCTACATTGAACAATTTATCACGTTGTTATCAGATTTCTGACTATTTTAAACTAGTTCTAACAGATTTATGACATATTATGACACTGTTTACAAGATTTTGGAAGATAACTGATATCTTTAATAGATTTCTGATTATTTTTATTCTACATTGAACGATTTATCACGTTGTTATCAGATTTCTGACTATTTTAAACTAGTTCTAACAGATTTATGACATATTATGACACTGTTCACAAGATTTTGGAAGATAACTGATATCTTTATTAGACTTCTGATTATTCTTATTCTACATTGAACAATTTATCACCTTGTTATCACATTTATGATTATTTTAAACAAGTTCTAACAGATTTATGACATATTATGACACTGTTTACAAGATTTTGGAAAATAACTGATATCTTTAATAGATTTCTGATTATTTTTATTCTACATTGAACGATTTATCACGTTGTTATCAGATTTCTGACTATTTTAAACTAGTTCTAACAGATTTATGACATATTATGACACTGTTTACAAGATTTTGTAAGATAACTGATATCTTTAATAGATTTCTGATTATTTTTATTCTACATTGAACGATTTATCACGTTGTTATCAGATTTTTGACTATTTTAAGCTAGTTCTAACAGATTTATGACATATTACGACACTGTTCACAAGATTTTGGAAGATAACTGATATCTTTATTAGACTTCTGATTATTCTTATTCTACATTGAACAATTTATCACCTTGTTATCAGATTTATGACTATTTTAAACTAGTTCTAACAGATTTATGACATATTATGACACTGTTTACAAGATTTTGGAAGATAACTGATATCTTTAATAGATTTCTGATTATTTTTATTCTACATTGAACGATTTATCACGTTGTTATCAGATTTCTAACTATTTAAAACTAGTTCTAACAGATTTATGACATATTATGACACTGTTTACAAGATTTTGGAAGATAACTGATATCTTTAATAGATTTCTGATTATTTTTATTCTACATTGAACGATTTATCACGTTGTTATCAGATTTCTGACTATTTTAAACTAGTTCTAACAGATTTATGACATATTATGACACTGTTTACAAGATTTTGGAAGATAACTGATATCTTTAATAGATTTCTGATTATTTTTATTCTACATTGAACGATTTATTACCTTGTTATCAGATTTCTGACTATTTTAAAACCGTTCTAACAGATTTATGACATATTATGACACTGTTCACAAGATTTTGGAAGATAACTGATATCTTTATTAGACTTCTGATTATTCTTATTCTACATTGAACAATTTATCACGTTGTTATCAGATTTCTGACTATTTTAAACTAGTTCTAACAGATTTATGACATATTATGACACTGTTTACAAGATTTTGGAAGATAACTGATATCTTTAATAGATTTCTGATTATTTTTATTCTACATTGAACGATTTATCACGTTGTTATCAGATTTCTGACTATTTTAAACTAGTTCTAACAGATTTATGACATATTATGACACTGTTCACAAGATTTTGGAAGATAACTGATATCTTTATTAGACTTCTGATTATTCTTATTCTACATTGAACAATTTATCACCTTGTTATCACATTTATGATTATTTTAAACAAGTTCTAACAGATTTATGACATATTATGACACTGTTTACAAGATTTTGGAAGATAACTGATATCTTTAATAGATTTCTGATTATTTTTATTCTACATTGAACGATTTATCACGTTGTTATCAGATTTCTAACTATTTAAAACTAGTTCTAACAGATTTATGACATATTATGACACTGTTTACAAGATTTTGGAAGATAACTGATATCTTTAATAGATTTCTGATTATTTTTATTCTACATTGAACGATTTATCACGTTGTTATCAGATTTCTGACTATTTTAAACTAGTTCTAACAGATTGATGACATATTATGACACTGTTTACAAGATTTTGTAAGATAACTGATATCTTTAATAGATTTCTGATTATTTTTATTCTACATTGAACGATTTATTACCTTGTTATCAGATTTCTGACTATTTTAAAGCCGTTCTAACAGATTTATGACATATTATGACACTGTTCACAAGATTTTGGAAGATAACTGATATCTTTAATAGATTTCTGATTATTTTTATTCTACATTGAACGATTTATTACCTTGTTATCAGATTTCTGACTATTTTAAAACCGTTCTAACAAATTTATGACATATTATGACACTGTTCACAAGATTTTGGAAGATAACTGATATCTTTAATAGATTTCTGATTATTTTTATTCTACATTGAACGATTTATTACCTTGTTATCAGATTTCTGACTATTTTAAAACCGTTCTAACAGATTTATGACATATTATGACACTGTTTGCAAGATTTTGGAAGATAACTGATATCTTTAATAGATTTCTGATTATTTTTATTCTACATTGAACGATTTATCACGTTGTTATCAGATTTCTGACTATTTTAAACTAGTTCTAACAGATTTATGACATATTATGACACTGTTTACAAGATTTTGTAAGATAACTGATATCTTTAATAGATTTCTGATTATTTTTATTCTACATTGAACGATTTATCACGTTGTTATCAGATTTCTGACTATTTTAAACTAGTTCTAACAGAATTATGACATATTATGACACTGTTTGTAAGATTTTGGAAGATAACTGATATCTTTAATAGATTTCTGATTATTTTTATTCTACATTGAACGATTTATTACCTTGTTATCAGATTTCTGACTATTTTAAAACCGTTCTAACAGATTTATGACATATTATGACACTGTTTGCAAGATTTTGGAAGATAACTGATATCTTTAATAGATTTCTGATTATTTTTATTCTACATTAAACGATTTATCACGTTGTTATCAGATTTCTAACTATTTAAAACTAGTTCTAACAGATTTATGACATATTATGACACTGTTTACAAGATTTTGGAGGATAACTGATATCTTTAATAGATTTCTGATTATTTTTATTCTACATTGAACGATTTATCACGTTGTTATCAGGATTGTGACCATTTGAAGATAGTTCTAACAGATTTATGACATATTATGACACTGTTCACAAGATTTTGGAAGATAACTGATATCTTTATTAGACTTCTGATTATTCTTATTCTACATTGAACAATTTATCACCTTGTTATCACATTTATGATTATTTTAAACAAGTTCTAACAGATTTATGACATATTATGACACTGTTTACAAGATTTTGGAAGATAACTGATATCTTTAATAGATTTCTGATTATTTTTATTCTACATTGAACGATTTATCACGTTGTTATCAGATTTCTAACTATTTAAAACTAGTTCTAACAGATTTATGACATATTATGACACTGTTTACAAGATTTTGGAAGATAACTGATATCTTTAATAGATTTCTGATTATTTTTATTCTACATTGAACGATTTATCACGTTGTTATCAGATTTCTAACTATTTAAAACTAGTTCTAACAGATTTATGACATATTATGACACTGTTTACAAGATTTTGGAAGATAACTGATATCTTTAATAGATTTCTGATTATTTTTATTCTACATTGAACGATTTATTACCTTGTTATCAGATTTCTGACTATTTTAAAACCGTTCTAACAGATTTATGACATATTATGACACTGTTCACAAGATTTTGGAAGATAACTGATATCTTTAATAGATTTCTGATTATTTTTATTCTACATTGAACGATTTATTACCTTGTTATCAGATTTCTGACTATTTTAAAACCGTTCTAACAAATTTATGACATATTATGACACTGTTCACAAGATTTTGGAAGATAACTGATATCTTTAATAGATTTCTGATTATTTTTATTCTACATTGAACGATTTATTACCTTGTTATCAGATTTCTGACTATTTTAAAACCGTTCTAACAGATTTATAACATATTATGACACTGTTTGCAAGATTTTGGAAGATAACTGATATCTTTAATAGATTTCTGATTATTTTTATTCTACATTGAACGATTTATCACGTTGTTATCAGATTTCTGACTATTTTAAACTAGTTCTAACAGATTTATGACATATTATGACACTGTTTACAAGATTTTGTAAGATAACTGATATCTTTAATAGATTTCTGATTATTTTTATTCTACATTGAACGATTTATCACGTTGTTATCAGATTTCTGACTATTTTAAACTAGTTCTAACAGAATTATGACATATTATGACACTGTTTGCAAGATTTTGGAAGATAACTGATATCTTTAATAGATTTCTGATTATTTTTATTCTACATTGAACGATTTATCACGTTGTTATCAGATTTCTGACTATTTTAAACTAGTTCTAACAGATTTATGACATATTATGACACTGTTCACAAGATTTTGGAAGATAACTGATATCTTTATTAGACTTCTGATTATTCTTATTCTACATTGAACAATTTATCACCTTGTTATCACATTTATGATTATTTTAAACAAGTTCTAACAGATTTATGACATATTATGACACTGTTTACAAGATTTTGGAAGATAACTGATATCTTTAATAGATTTCTGATTATTTTTATTCTACATTGAACGATTTATCACGTTGTTATCAGATTTCTAACTATTTAAAACTAGTTCTAACAGATTTATGACATATTATGACACTGTTTACAAGATTTTGGAAGATAACTGATATCTTTAATAGATTTCTGATTATTTTTATTCTACATTGAACGATTTATCACGTTGTTATCAGATTTCTAACTATTTAAAACTAGTTCTAACAGATTTATGACATATTATGACACTGTTTACAAGATTTTGGAAGATAACTGATATCTTTAATAGATTTCTGATTATTTTTATTCTACATTGAACGATTTATTACCTTGTTATCAGATTTCTGACTATTTTAAAACCGTTCTAACAGATTTATGACATATTATGACACTGTTCACAAGATTTTGGAAGATAACTGATATCTTTAATAGATTTCTGATTATTTTTATTCTACATTGAACGATTTATTACCTTGTTATCAGATTTCTGACTATTTTAAAACCGTTCTAACAAATTTATGACATATTATGACACTGTTCACAAGATTTTGGAAGATAACTGATATCTTTAATAGATTTCTGATTATTTTTATTCTACATTGAACGATTTATCACGTTGTTATCAGATTTCTAACTATTTAAAACTAGTTCTAACAGATTTATGACATATTATGACACTGTTTACAAGATTTTGGAAGATAACTGATATCTTTAATAGATTTCTGATTATTTTTATTCTACATTGAACGATTTATCACGTTGTTATCAGATTTCTAACTATTTAAAACTAGTTCTAACAGATTTATGACATATTATGACACTGTTTACAAGATTTTGGAAGATAACTGATATCTTTAATAGATTTCTGATTATTTTTATTCTACATTGAACGATTTATCACGTTGTTATCAGATTTCTAACTATTTAAAACTAGTTCTAACAGATTTATGACATATTATGACACTGTTTACAAGATTTTGGAAGATAACTGATATCTTTAATAGATTTCTGATTATTTTTATTCTACATTGAACGATTTATTACCTTGTTATCAGATTTCTGACTATTTTAAAACCGTTCTAACAGATTTATGACATATTATGACACTGTTCACAAGATTTTGGAAGATAACTGATATCTTTAATAGATTTCTGATTATTTTTATTCTACATTGAACGATTTATTACCTTGTTATCAGATTTCTGACTATTTTAAAACCGTTCTAACAAATTTATGACATATTATGACACTGTTCACAAGATTTTGGAAGATAACTGATATCTTTAATAGATTTCTGATTATTTTTATTCTACATTGAACGATTTATCACGTTGTTATCAGATTTCTAACTATTTAAAACTAGTTCTAACAGATTTATGACATATTATGACACTGTTTACAAGATTTTGGAAGATAACTGATATCTTTAATAGATTTCTGATTATTTTTATTCTACATTGAACGATTTATCACGTTGTTATCAGATTTCTAACTATTTAAAACTAGTTCTAACAGATTTATGACATATTATGACACTGTTTACAAGATTTTGGAAGATAACTGATATCTTTAATAGATTTCTGATTATTTTTATTCTACATTGAACGATTTATCACGTTGTTATCAGATTTCTAACTATTTAAAACTAGTTCTAACAGATTTATGACATATTATGACACTGTTTACAAGATTTTGGAAGATAACTGATATCTTTAATAGATTTCTGATTATTTTTATTCTACATTGAACGATTTATTACCTTGTTATCAGATTTCTGACTATTTTAAAACCGTTCTAACAGATTTATGACATATTATGACACTGTTCACAAGATTTTGGAAGATAACTGATATCTTTAATAGATTTCTGATTATTTTTATTCTACATTGAACGATTTATTACCTTGTTATCAGATTTCTGACTATTTTAAAACCGTTCTAACAAATTTATGACATATTATGACACTGTTCACAAGATTTTGGAAGATAACTGATATCTTTAATAGATTTCTGATTATTTTTATTCTACATTGAACGATTTATTACCTTGTTATCAGATTTCTGACTATTTTAAAACCGTTCTAACAGATTTATAACATATTATGACACTGTTTGCAAGATTTTGGAAGATAACTGATATCTTTAATAGATTTCTGATTATTTTTATTCTACATTGAACGATTTATCACGTTGTTATCAGATTTCTGACTATTTTAAACTAGTTCTAACAGATTTATGACATATTATGACACTGTTTACAAGATTTTGTAAGATAACTGATATCTTTAATAGATTTCTGATTATTTTTATTCTACATTGAACGATTTATCACGTTGTTATCAGATTTCTGACTATTTTAAACTAGTTCTAACAGAATTATGACATATTATGACACTGTTTGCAAGATTTTGGAAGATAACTGATATCTTTAATAGATTTCTGATTATTTTTATTCTACATTGAACGATTTATTACCTTGTTATCAGATTTCTGACTATTTTAAAACCGTTCTAACAGATTTATGACATATTATGACACTGTTTGCAAGATTTTGGAAGATAACTGATATCTTTAATAGATTTCTGATTATTTTTATTCTACATTAAACGATTT
Source organism: Onthophagus sagittarius (assembly GCA_036711965.1). Classification (NCBI taxonomy): domain Eukaryota; kingdom Metazoa; phylum Arthropoda; class Insecta; order Coleoptera; family Scarabaeidae; genus Onthophagus; species Onthophagus sagittarius. Next base: position 12,724,178 of record JASERS010000010.1, on the reverse strand, counting down.
ATCACGTTGTTATCAGATTTCTAACTATTTAAAACTAGTTCTAACAGATTTATGACATATTATGACACTGTTTACAAGATTTTGGAGGATAACTGATATCTTTAATAGATTTCTGATTATTTTTATTCTACATTGAACGATTTATCACGTTGTTATCAGGATTGTGACCATTTGAAGATAGTTCTAACAGATTTATGACATATTATGACACTGTTCACAAGATTTTGGAAGATAACCGATATCTTTATTAGACTTCTGATTATTCTTATTCTACATCGAACAATTTATCACCTTGTTATCAGATTTATGATTATTTTAAACTAGTTCTAACAGATTTATGACATATTATGACACTGTTTACAAGATTTTGGAAAATAACTGATATCTTTAATAGATTTCTGATTATTTTTATTCTACATTAAACGATTTATCACGTTGTTATCAGGATTGTGACCATTTAAAGATAGTTCTAACAGATTTATGACATATTATGACACTTTCTGTTATCATATTTTGGGAGATATCTGATATCTCAATCAGATTTCTGATCGTGTTTATACTACGTTGAATGATTTGTAATCTTATCATCAGATTTATGACTATTTGGATGCACTTTAAACAGATTGATAATATGTTTTATTATATTCGTCAGATTTCTGATTGTATTAAAATGATTTATCCTCTCATCAGATTTGTGACCGTTTTACATCAATTCTAACAGATTTATGCCACTGTCTATCAGATTTTAGAAAATTTCTAATATATCTATCAGATTTCTGATTATGTTTACACTGTATTAAATGATTTATTAACTTCTCATCACATTTCTGAACTTATTTTATCATCATAATCGATTTCTGCGTTTCCTGTGTAGCCTTAAATTTTTGATAATCTCGTTTTATCTTCTTCATCTTTTATTTTCTAAAAAAAATGAGTTATGTTTCCATGGGTACAGTTCAAATAATAAAGAATAAATAAAACTTTATAGTAGTATCATAAAAACTTGCAGCAAAAACTTAAAAAAGGAAAAAGGAAAAAATATGGTGTGTATATATAAAGTAATTGGAGTCATGTCTCCAATTACCAAGACCATCACCGTCGCGACGCTAATGAAGTTTGCGAGGAAAAGAGAGGGGATTAGTTTTTGTTGGTGCGCGGGTTTGGACGTGTTTTTTATGCAATTTGCGTGTGCGACATCTGTGGCCAAACTGTCCCGGTTGCAATTTAAAAGTCGTCGAGTTAATAATTCAGGTCCAAAATTTATTTCGTTCTTGTGTTAATGCAATCTCCGAAGCCCCCCCGGATAAATAATTGAGCGTCCGACGGCGGCGGCGACGTTGGCGTCTGCGGCCGCAGGAAACGAATGAAAATTTTATACGCCCTGCTTAGCGTGCGACACTGATGCGGTCGTTCCGAGACCGAGACGTATTCGGTTACTTTACGTCTTCCCTGTCTCTTCTTCTCCGCGAGACGCCGTCGAGTGCATGCATCCATAAAGGGGGCGTCTAAGACAAAAAGAACCTCTTTATTCCGGCCGGGGTAAATGCGAACCAGAGACGATAAAAAATTGGAGATATCATTTCGAGGTGTTTTTTTATTAAAACCCCCTAAAAAAATTACTTAGATTTTTGATTTAAAGGTGAAAAGAGTGTTGTGAGTCGTGTTGGAGTGTGTATAGAGAAAAATTAACTTACATCAACGTCAACTCCCTCTACGCTATAGCTGATGGTTTCCGGTCTTTGCTTCGGGACGAACCTGTAGAACTCTTCATGGTCCTTGTACCACTTGACGGCGTAAAGGCTGTCGTTGCCCAGGTTGTAGTCGCACCGTAATTGCGCTATTTCCCCCGGTATCCGATACTGAGGCACGCTTACTCTCACAACCAGACCACCATTTGTACCGCTCACTGAAAATAAAACGAAAATAAAAAATGTTTAGAGAAAATAAGGTTTAGAATATTTGATTTAAATCATTCTGAAATCGGAAATGCGGTCACGCATCGGTTTGAGTACCGCCACAATTCAAAACCGCATCGAGTCGTGGTCATTTCCAAACATTTACGGTTAACATCGCGAGAACACATCACTGTCGGTACTAATTCAACGATCTCGTTTCGACGAAGCATAAAACATCAGCACCATCCGCTATCAAACCCAACAACAATTTAAATTTCCCACTAAAATCGTCAGCAATTCTTGAGGAACCCGATCGAAACGTAAAAATTTACATAAAATAGCACTCCCTTTCGATGGGACAAAGTCGTGGTCTTAACTATAACGTTAATTCGAATTACGGGCGCTTATCGGGGGCGTATCTCCATCCCAAATTACTATTTAATAACGTCAAATTGAGCGCGATACGACCCCGCGCATAGAACATCGAACCAACCCCCCCAACGATAAGGTTTAATGGATGGTGGTCTTTATTTGTGGTAGGTATGAAAAGTACGGTTTCCTTAGAGCACGAAAGGAGCAGGTTTGCATGACCAACTCGATCGGCGGCAAACGCTTTTAATAAAATGCGTGATAAGGTTTGATTATGGCACGAAGCCACCACAAAACGTGCTACCCCTGAATTCGACGTAATCACTTTAAAAAATGTTTTTCATAAAGTCATTATTTTAATTCATAAAATAATAATTGATGGAGATTAAAATGAAATTGTATAGTTTCTAGAATACACTAAAATTTACATATAACTAAAAAGAACTAATCAAATAAAAACTAGTTCTTTTTAGATTTAACACACGTCTTTTCTTATTTCAGATTGAGCTTATGTTGATAATCCATTATGGCGAAAAGAATTTGATTGCGTATTTTACGGCTTGAAGTCTTCTTAACTTAATAAATCCATCTCAATATACAAGATGCTGAACAAGGACATGTAGAAGACAATCAATTAAGATGATTTAACTCATCTTCACTCGAATCTACTGAGTTGAGGTGAGTTATAGTACTTCAAAGTTGGATCTTTAACTTTTTAAAACGGTCGATATCTCAATAGACAGTACATTGAGCTAGAAAATCAAAATTTGGTATACTTTATGTGTGTGCCAAGAGTTTTAATTGGTGTGGAGACTCTACTGCCACAAATGGATGCTATAAAGTATGTTTTGGATAAATAACATTTTTGTTTAGTAATAATAGTAATAAGTTTATTGCCACATTGAAAAAAATATATAACAATAGTTTATCGCCAAAGGCGATGTCTTCCAGAAGACCCAATCAGCAATATATGTAACAAGTTAATATAAAATAAAATAATATGGCATTGTATAAATAATTCAACATCAACAAAGAGAAAAAAAAGAAATAGTAGTTGATAGAAAGAAAAAGAGAGGAGAAGCAGGCAACATAAAGAGTTGGATTCAGATAGTTGTAGTGATAACAGATAATCCCTTAGGCAGACCTTAAACGTTAGAAAACTACGAATGCTACATATTCTCATGCGTAAACTATTCCAAAGCGTTATAGCTTGCATCGCGAAATATCCATGAAATATAAATCTTGGTGCGATGAATGGGAAATAATAGTAACGCATCAGACTGTGCTCTAGTAGGCAGATCACGAAACGACATAAATTGAAAGTTCGTGTACAAATATACTGGGGTCTGAGATGAAAGTATCTTTTGCAATGTAGTCAGTATACAAAAGGATCTGCGTTTCTCCACAGTCAACATTTTTACTCCACAAATTCATCCTGCATATAATCAGACCATACATAGTAGGCTTTCTTCACCAGATTCAACTTCACACATTTTTTGAAGTGGCCTCATTTCAAAGTTTTGATTTGTTCTGGTAACTTATTGAAAAATTTAACTCCCCAGAAATCAGCATATCTTTTAGTCGCCTCTATCCTATGTTACTGTAATCTCAGTTCTTTCTTGCCTCCTATATATTTTGGCCACTTCATGTGATGCAATATTGCTGAGGCGTCTAATTGTAAAGATTGCTGAAGTTAATTCTTTTACTTATGGCATCAATATGTGGATTCCATGTTAACTTGTGAGTAGTATAGATTAGCCGATTCTAGAACCTCCTTCTCGAACCTGCGTCCGAGGAGGAGGTTCTAGAATCGGCTAATTGTTGGAGGAGGAGGTCCTACTCCTCTTAAAGGTTGCAATATGGGAGGAGTTTCCAATTAATGAGGTTTCAATTAATGTCCAACCTCCTCCCAAGTGACTCCTCCAAGTAAGAAACCAGAGAATAAATTATGACAACGTTCTATATGCCAACGTGTTCGATATGGTCACCCATCGACGTCTTCTGATAGAATGTAAATAATGTTGTAATATTAATTAATATCAATGAAAATGTGTTCCCACAATTCTTGTGTGAAAAAGATTCCCCCCGCTCTATTACTTCAGCTATAAATACAAAATGCCTGGCGATAGTGATTCATACAGTGGTGAGATTCACAACGAGTGCACGTTTAGTGTAATTAATATACAAGTAAGTAATTAAAATTGAATATTAAGTAGATAATGTATTAACGTAAAAGATTTTTAAATATAGTGGCATCCAAACCGAACTCCAAATGCTCAAACAAGAGACCTGCGCCAAATTTGTTGGGGAGGGGAGAAAACAAGAAGTCACTTGTGACCACAAAAAATGAAGGTTGCTCATCATTGCCAAATATATCGTCTGGAAATGCAAAGCAAAATGTAGTATCGGAAACAACCAATGTATTATTAACTTCATATCAATGATAATTGACTCAGTTTTATTTTCATTTAGTTTCAAGCGGTTGTTCGTAAACCATTCTTTAGACTGAGTTAAAGCGGCGAAAGACTTGAAAGGTAGTAATTGCTGATTAGAATCTTTTATTAATACGGAAGTATCATCAGCGTAGATACACATATCCTCACTGACATTAAACGGTAGATCATTGATATATACTACAAATAACAGAGGGCTCAGTATAGATCCTTGTGGCACTCCACTTAATAGTTTAGACGTTCCAGACGTATCATTTTCCCAAAGTACATGTTGTTGCCTACCTATAAGATATGATCTAAGGAGATTTAGCTCTTGACCACTTATACCATTAAGGCAGAATTTTCCCAGTATTATATCATGACTAACCATGTCAAATGCTTTACTAAAATCAAGAAAACTGATTTGCACCGACTGTTGTTCATTCAGGGTCTGCGCAAATTTGCGTAGCAACCCATCTTGAAAAGTGCTTTTAGTACATTTATTTGAACATCGAAGAAAACCATATCACTTCCCCTATTTGATCCATCCTAACGCCATAATTTATGCGAATCCAAAGTAGATCAAGAATCTGATATACTGTATATCTGATAGTTCAACAATAATATTGAGATAAATGAAGCATTAAAATGAGGCTGCAATGAGGACTCATTTAAATGCCAACTTTCCTTCATTTATGACTTGAATCAAATTAACGGTAGGTTTGCTAAAAAAGCATCTAATATATCTCCTAATTTATTGTTCATCAATCTGAAGTATGATGGTCTAGTCTTGATCTAGTCTTAAGTATGATATTCTTCTCTGCATGATCTTTTGGGATTAAATTTCTATCCAGAATAACTCTGTATTAACTTGAAGTTTGTAAATGAAAGTAAAAGATGGCCAGCAATAACGATTTAGTTTTCATTCATGCTTCTTTGATCTTGACTAACGACGATGTAACAATTACAGGTCCGAAGATCTAAATAATCCTTAAAAAACTATCAATGTTGATATTAATGACTTGAACGTTTTCTCAAACCTCTTAAATGTGCCTTAACATTCAACAAAATGAGAACCAACATTGATTCAAGAGTTTATTTTGGATCAATTTCTTCAATCGCTGCTGCAATATCTGCTACTCCATCTCTTTGTGTTGCAGAGAGAAGAAGGGGGAAAAATCTGAAGATTCAGAATATGATATAGGAGTTAATGTCTCCCAATCTTTCGAAGGGATTTTATTCGTTAAGAATGGAATAATACGAAAAAGGAGTGTAATTATAGTTCAAAGTCTGCTATGAATTATGTTCTGTATCGCTTTAGACTAACAATTTGATGCCAATTAATCGTGTATTACCACTCCAGCTGAAGTATGTGACTTGACAAATGTAATGAGTACGGGCAGAGTTATTGTCAATCATTCGAAGCTGAAAATTTTTTTAATCATTGGCATGCGAATTATCCTCAGATCCATGATGGTCATTTCGATTGTAAATGATTCTTTTACGGTTAAAAGTGAGATATTACTCATCCATAATATATGAGTTTCCTAGCAAGAGATACAAGGCATGAGTACGCAATGTTCTTCATAATTTTACATGAGGTATACCAAGACGAAGAGTAAATCTTCTTGTACTGGTAGATGGACTGTGTTCTACCAACTATTTACACATGATTATCTTTACGCATGGTTGAGTATGAGTACTTATACTTGAAACAGAACTGGTTTCATACAATCAGTTGATGTATAAATGCTCTTGAGCAGTGATTCTAAAACAGGGGCGGTACCGCTCCCTGGGGGGGGCACTGAAAAAATCCTAAGGGGCATGTTATGGTTAGGCATGTTTTGAGTGGTAAGAGGGCGATGAGCACATTTTAAGTTGATTCGAATTTAATCTTAAAACTTATGCGACGATAATCGATGCAAGATATCGCGATATTATCGACTAAGCCACTTTACAATCGATCCTCGTACAAGAAAAGTATCGAGTAAAAATGTGTAAAGAGATTTTAGCCCGAGGATCTTGCTTTTTAGGCAACTACCCTACATTGCTTTATTGGAGGATTCTCAGAAAAGAAGGGCGTTGAAAAAGTCATCGCTCCTCAGAGGGGCTTTAACAAATAGCTTTAAACAGTTTGAGAATCACTGCTCTTGATTCTTCGGACGCACGGCTAAACCTGAGTCTTCCTAGTTCTAGGTCTAGTGTTAGTTCTAGTTTTAGATCAATAGTAATATATAATCTAGCATTATCTAGCAGTAACTAGCACTATCTAGTTCTATTATTTGCACTAACACTCGACTTAGAACTTGAAACATTGTAGTTTGGTCTTCTTTTAAGACATGAGGCATAGCCAGAATGTTTCTGCTATTATCTCGAATGTCAATTCCACTTTTATTGCAATAAGTATTCGTAATGATCTAGCGCTGAATAACAGTCAAAACTAGAACTAACACTAGACCTAGAACTAGAAAGATGCCGGTTTCAGACGCACGGCTTTAGATCAATAGTAATATACAATTCATCCCTATCTAGCACTAACTAGCACTATCTAGTTCCGTTACTAGCACTAACACTCGGAAGACTATCATATCATTAGGTCTAGCTTTAGATCTAGAGGATCTACATATAGAGGATTGGGTTGGGTTGGGTTGGGCTTAGCAGTACATCTGAAGATATCTTTTTGGTAAGAGTGTTTTGAGTGGTAAGAGGGCGATGAGCACTCTTACCACTCAAAACATGCCTAACCATAACATGCCCCTTAGGATGTTTTCAGTGCCCCCCAGGGAGCGGTATCGCCCCTGTTTTAGAATCACTGTTCAAGAGCATTTATACATCAACTGATTGTATGAATCCAGTTCTGTTTCAAGTATAAGTACTCATACTCAACTATGCGTAAAGATAATCATGTGTAAATAGTTGGTAGAACACAGTCCATCTACCAGTACAAGAAGATTTACTCTTCGTCTTGGTATTCCTCATGTAAAATTATGAAGAACATTGCGTACTCATGCCTTGTATCTCTTGCTAGGAAACTCATATATTATGGATGAGTAATATCTCACTTTTAACCGTAAAAGAATCATTTACAATCGAAATGACCATCATGGATCTGAGAATAATTCGCATGCCAATGATTAAAGAAATTTTCAGCTTCGAATGATTGACAATAACTCTGCCCGTACTCATTACATTTGTCAAGTCACATACTTCAGCTGGAGTGGTAATACATGATTAATTGGCATCAAATTGTTAGTCTAAAGCGATACAGAACATAATTCATAGCAGACTTTGAACGATAATTACACTCCTTTTTCGTATTATTCCATTTTTAACGAATAAAATCCCTTCGAAAGATTGGGAGACATTAACTCCCATATCATATTCTGAATCTTCAGATTTTCCCCATTTTTCTCTTCTGCAACACAAAGAGATGGAGTAGCAGAGATTTCAGCAGCGATTGAAAAAATTGATCCAAAATAAACTCTTGAATCAATGTTGGTCCTCATTTTGTTGAATGTTAAGGCACCTTTAAGAGCTTTGAGAAAACGTTCAAGCCATTAATATCAACATTGATAGTTCTTTAAGGATTATTTAGATCTTCAGACCTGTAATTGCTATATCGTCGTTAGTCAAGATCAAAGAAGCATGAATGAAAACTAAATCGTTATTGCTGGCCATCTTTTACTTTCATTTACAAACTTCAAGTTAATACAGAGTTATTCTGGATAGAAATTTAATCCCAAAAGATCATGCAGAGGAGAATATCATACTTAAGACTAGATCAAGACTAGACCATCATACTTCAGATTGATGAACAATAAATTAGGAGATATATTAGATGCTTTTTTTAGCAAACCTACCGTTTTCTAAAGAGTTTTGCGCAGACTAATCTGATTCAAGTCATAAATGAAGGAAAGTTGGCATTTAAATGAGTCCTCATTGCAGCCTCATTTTAATGCTTCATTTATCTCAATATTATTGTTGCACTATCAGATATAGAGTATATTAGATTCTTGATCTACTTTGGATTTGCCTAAATTATGGTGTTAGGATGGATCAAACAGAGGAAGTGATATGGTTTTCTTCGATGTTCAAATAAATGTACTAAAAGCACTTTTCAAGATGGCTTGCTACACAGATGTAAGATGTCAAATTTGAAGTTGGAGTACTTCACACACCCTGAATGAACAACAGTCGGTGCTCTTACCACACTCGACTTAGAACTTGAAACATTGTAGTTTAGTCATCTTTTAAGACGTGAGGCATAGCCAAAATGTTTCTGCTATTATCTCGAATGTCAATTCCACTTTTATTGCAATAAGTATTCGTAATGATCTAGCGCTGAATAACAGTTAAAACTAGAACTAACACTAGACCTAGAATTAGAAAGATGCGGATTTCAGACGCACGGCTTTAGATCAATAGTAATATACAATCCATCCCTATCTGGCACTAACTAGCACTATCTAGTTCCGTTACTAGCACTAACACTCGGAAGACTATCATATCATTAGGTCTAGCTCTAGATCTAGAGGATCTACATATAGAGAATTGGGTTGGGTTGGGTTGGGCATGTTATGGTTAGGCATGTTTTGAGTGGTAAGAGGGCGATGAGCACGTTTTAAGCTGATTCGAATTTAATCTTAAAACTTATACGACGATAATTGATGCAAGATATCGCGATATTATCGACTAAGCCACTTTACAATCGATCCTCGTACGAGAAAAGTACCGAGTAAAGATGTGTAAAGAGATTTTAGCCCGAGGATCTTTCTTCTTAGGCAACTACCCTTCATTGCTTTATTGGAGGATTCTCAGAAAAGAAGGGCGTTGAAAAAGTCATCGCTCCTCAGAGGGGCTTTAACAGATAGCTTTAAACAGTTTGAGAATCACTGCTCTTGATTCTTCGGACGCACGGCTAAACCTGAGTCTTCCTAGTTCTAGGTCTAGTGTTAGTTCTAGTTTTAGATCAATAGTAATATATAATCTAGCATTATCTAGCAGTAACTAGCACTATCTAGTTTTATTATTTGCACTAACACTCGACTTAGAACTTGAAACATTGTAGTTTAGTCATCTTTTAAGACGTGAGGCATAGCCAGAATGTTTCCGCTATTATCTCGAATGTCAATTCCACTTTTATTGCAATAAGTATTCGTAATGATCTAGCGCTGAATAACAGTTAAAACTAGAACTAACACTAGACCTAGAACTAGAAAGATGCGGGTTTCAGACGCACGGCTTTAGATCAATAGTAATATACAATCCATCCCTATCTAGCACTAACTAGCACTATCTAGTTCCGTTACTAGCACTAACACTTGGAAGACTATCATATCATTAGGTCTAGCTCTAGATCTAGAGGATCTACATATAGAGGATTGGGTTGGGTTGGGTTGGGCATGTTATGGTTAGGCATGTTTTGAGTGGTAAGAGGGCCATGAGCACGTTTTAAGCTGATTCGAATTTAATCTTAAAACTTATGCGACGATAATTGATGCAAGATATCGCGATATTATCGACTAAGCCACTTTACAATCGATCCTCGTACGAGAAAAGTACCGAGTAAAGATGTGTAAAGAGATTTTAGCCCGAGGATCTTTCTTCTTAGGCAACTACCCTTCATTGCTTTATTGGAGGATTCTCAGAAAAGAAGGGCGTTGAAAAAGTTATCGCTCCTCAGAGGGGCTTTAACAGATAGCTTTAAACAGTTTGAGAATCACTGCTCTTGATTCTTCGGACGCACGGCTAAACCTGAGTCTTCCTAGTTTTAGGTCTAGTGTTAGTTCTAGTTTTAGATCAATAGTAATATATAATCTAGCATTATCTAGCAGTAACTAGCACTATCTAGTTCTATTATTTGCACTAACACTCGATTTAGAACTTGAAACATTGTAGTTTAGAAATCTTTTAAGACGTGAGGCATAGCCAGAATGTTTCTGCTATTATCTCGAATGTCAATTCCACTTTTATTGCAATAAGTATTCGTAATGATCTAGCGCTGAATAACAGTTAAAACTAGAACTAGCACTAGACCTAGAACTAGAAAGATGCGGGTTTCAGACGCACGGCTTTAGATCAATAGTAATATACAATCCATCCCTATCTAGCACTAACTAGCACTATCTAGTTCCGTTACTAGCACTAACACTCGAAAGACTATCATATCATTAGGTCTAGCTTTAGATCTAGAGGATCTACATATAGAGGATTGGGTTGGGTTGGGCTTAGCAGTACATCTGAAGATATCTTTTTGGTAAGAGTGTTTTGAGTGGTAAGAGTGCTCATCGCCCTCTTACCACTCAAAACATGCCTAACCATAACATGCCCCTTAGGATTTTTTCAGTGCCCCCCAGGGAGCGGTACCGCCCCTGTTTTAGAATCACTGCTCAAGAGCATTTATACATCAACTGATTGTATGAAACCAGTTCTGTTTCAAGTATATGTACTCATACTCAACCATGCGTAAAGATAATCATGTGTAAATAGTTGGTAGAACACAGTCCATCTACCAGTACAAGAAGATTTACTCTTCGTCTTGGTATTCCTCATGTAAAATTATGAAGAACATTGCGTACCCATGCCTTGTATCTCTTGCTAGGAAACTCATATATTATGGATGAGTAATATCTCACTTTTAACCGTAAAAGAATCATTTACAATCGAAATGACCATCATGGATCTGAGGATAATTCGCATGCCAATGATTAAAGAAATTTTCAGCTTCGAATGATTGACAATAACTCTGCCTGTACTCATTACATTTGTCAAGTCACATACTTCAGCTGGAGTGGTAATACATGATTAATTGGCATCAAATTGTTAGTCTAAAGCGATACAGAACATAATTCATAGCAGACTTTGAACTATAATTATACTCCTTTTTCGTATTATTCCATTCTTAACGAATAAAATCCCTTCGAAAGATTAGGAGACATTAACTCTCATATCATATTCTGAATCTTCAGATTTTCCCCCTTCTTCTCTTCTGCAACACAAAGAGATGGAGTAGCAGAGATTTCAGCAGCGATTGAAAAAATTGATCCAAAATAAACTCTTGAATCAATGTTGGTCCTCATTTTGTTGAATGTTAAGGCACCTTTAAGAGCTTTGAGAAAACGTTCAAGCCATTAATATCAACATTGATAGTTCTTTAAGGATTATTTAGATCTTCGGACCTGTAATTGCTACATCGTCGTTAGTAACATCAAAGAAGCATGAATGAAAACTAAATCGTTATTGCTGGCCATCTTTTACTTTCATTTACAAACTTCAAGTTAATACAGAGTTATTCTGGATAGAAATTTAATCCCAAAAGATCATGCAGATAAGAATATCATACTTAAGACTAGATCAAGACTAGACCATCATACTTCAGATTGATGAACAATAAATTAGGAGATATATTAGATGCTTTTTTTAGCAAACCTACCGTTTTCTAAAGAGTTTTGCGCAGACTAATCTGATTCAAGTCATAAATGAAGGAAAGTTGGCATTTAAATGAGTCCTCATTGCAGCCTCATTTTAATGCTTCATTTATCTCAATATTATTGTTGCACTATCAGATATAGAGTATATTAAATTCTTGATCTACTTTGGATTTGCATCAATTATGGTGTTAGGATGGATCAAACAGAGGAAGTGATATGGTTTTCTTCGATGTTCAAATAAATGTACTAAAAGCACTTTTCAAGATGGCTTGCTACACAGATGTAAGATGTCAAATTTGAAGTTGGAGTACTTCACACACCTTGAATGAACAACAGTCGGTGCTCTTACCACACTCGACTTAGAACTTGAAACATTGTAGTTTAGTCATCTTTTAAGACGTGAGGCATAACTAGAATGTTTCTGCTATTATCTCGAATGTCAATTCCACTTTTATTGCAATAAGTATTCGTAATGATCTAGCGCTGAATAACAGTTAAAACTAGAACTAACACTAGACCTAGAACTAGAAAGATGCGGGTTTCAGACGCACGGCTTTAGATCAATAGTAATATACAATCCATCCCTATCTAGCACTATCTAGTTCCGTTACTAGCACTAACACTCGGAAGACCATCATATCATTAGGTCTAGCTCTAGATCTAGAGGATCTACATATAGAGGATTGGGTTGGGTTGGGTTGGGCTTAGCAGTACATCTGAAGATATTTTTTTGATGAAGGCCTCTACAATGCATAGTTTCTGGAATAATGTACTTTGCAAACTGATTTGGCATCCCTGTTTCTTTCAACAATAGTAAAACTAGAACTAACACTAGACCTAGAAGTGGAAAGATTCGGGTTTAGCCGTGCGTCTGAAGACTAGTTCTAGTTTTAGATCAATAGTAATATACAATCCATCGCTATCTAGCACTAACTAGCACTATCTAGTTCCGTTACTAGCACTTACACTCGGAAGACTATCAATTTCCAGCTTCATCCGCATTTTTTTACACAATTCATAAGTAGGTGACCAAGGAAGAACGTAAGATAAAGCCGTTTTTTTTAATCCAATTATTTTTTATTATTTCTATGAGATGGAAAAAAATGTGAAAAATGTCAGAATGTAAGAGATGAATTAAATGGTGTTTGGAGCATAGGAAGACAAATAAGAAATGAATTCGATCGGAAGTAATGGTTGAGAAAGTCCAAAACATAAAATCGATACAACCTGAGAACAACTGGGCGGTTTAAAATTAACAACAAAGCAGTGAAGGCTAACAATGCTTACTTCCGTCCCTTAATGACCGCCCCCTTTTTCACGCCTCCATTCAGTTCGTTCCAGAGCCAATCCTACGGATCACAAACCGTTATTGCAACAATAACCGTCTTAACTTTACATCGTAAGGAGTAAAATTTTCTTTTCTTTTCAAATCTTTTTCTTTGTCGTTTACAGGAAGTTATACTTTTCGATATCTACGATCCATTAAATCCATCCTTATCCTTCGTTTCCGAGTGATAGTTCGTTATGGTTTTCTCTGTCGCGGGACAAATTGAATTGAAACCCTGCAGACCAGTTAATAACCTGTTGAAATAATTAATGGGGGGGTAGAAAAAGACGAACTCATTACCGGCGGTAATTAAACAGTTCGGTCGCGACCCGATATCTTTTCTTTTCGTCTTTTTCCGCCCGCCGCGCGAGTCTTGAATTATCGGCTGCCTCGGGACTCGAACTTCGGAAGCGGCCGCAAAGCGGTTAAACGAAAATTCAATTAAGTTTTCAACGGAGCTCTTACCACCGCCGTCTATTCTCAACCGGACGGCGAGCCCTACCCAGCCCCTCATCTCAGTCCCCTACGAGACCACCCTTTAACCGACGAAAGTAGCCCCACCTGGACCACGACGGTAAACAGCCCCTTTTCATCGTTCCAGAGGATTTCTTGAAAAGGATTCCTTCTATCCCATCCCAATCCTTTCAAGGGCGAATACTTTTGAATGAAAGAATAAAAATTATTATTTTAAATTTTTTTATAAATTAAAAGCGTTATTTTGGTTTCGAAAGGAAAATGTTTATTATGCAAATAACAGTTTCTTCAAGTCGTGAGATAGAAGCCATTATCCGGGGAGAAGGCCATTAGACGTACTCGAAATGTGTACCAAAACGTGGCGCCGAGTTTCGGCATTCGAGACGCGCACCCGAACTTAACGGTAACGACCGTCCAAATTATAACACAGACGTTTCCAAACGAAGCAACCCCGTTTTTGCATGTTCCTTGATTGCGTCACGAGACGTGTACCTTCTCCACCTATTTTCGCATTTCTTGCGACAACGACAAAACGAACATTATAAACATAAACGAAACAACAACAAAGTTATAATAAAAAAGGGTCACACTAAATCGACTCAAACTAGCATTCGCAAAAACGTGTTGTTGAAAGCACTTGCGCGAAATCAAAATGAGAATAATTGCTTATTAAAAGAGCACGCTATGGCTATTCTATTACGTTTTCGAACAGGTTGATATCAATCTGTCGGGACTGGATTAAATGCGAATGTATGTATGTGCATCGTTTGCGCAACCGGCCTCGTTGTTATACGAGGTGAATGATTCAATTCCGCAGTCGGTGTTCAATTCGACTCTCGTATTCCCAGAGTTTATTTGTACGGCGTGTACTCTAGAGCGTACACTTTGAAGTTGCTATATTTCTGATTAAACCACAGAGTTTTGTTATTACAAAAGTATTCTAGCCACAAAATCACTTTTTTTATAAAATCTTAACTAGGCACTTGTTTTATTACACGTAATCAACTCTTTGAATTGCCTCACTCACAATCTAGTTTCGTTCCTCATAATATCGATAATAGAAAGGTTTTCTGTGGTTTGGTGAGTTTTAATACCGTGTATGGATGCTTCCCATTCCTCAATCAAATTTGTGCCAGTTTTTATATGGTTAGAAGTGGATTTTGGAAATACGTCAGTTAGGAATAGAATGGAATTAGAACGCAGTGACTGGGAAATATTAAGGACAAGTTTCCAAATCCCATATCTAGGCCTTGTCATTGAGAAGAAGAAGAATAGGATTTAGGTTAACGTCTGTTTCCTTTGACTAAGATTACATGTTCTTTTAAAAATTTAACTTGCCTTTAGAACTAACACTAAGCTGAGAATTAGTAACAAAATCCTAATGTTAGTAATTCTGGGTCTAGTGTTAATACTAAAGCTAGGTTGTGGGTTTAGTATTAATTAGACAATCAAGCAAAAATTTACAACAATCAAGCACTGAATGGCAATTAAAACTAGAACTAACACTAGACCTAGTACAAAAAAAATTCTATGATAGGTCTAATATTAGTTATAGTTTCAGTTTGATACTCTAAGCTAATACTAAACTCAGAACCCAATTTAGATTTAGAACTTACACTAGACTTAGAACTAGAAATATTAGGGTTTAGTCGTCTAAAGAGACGTACGGCTAAATCCTAATGTTTCTAATTCTAGGTCTAGTGTTAATACTAAAGCCGGGTTGTAGGTCCAGTATTAGTTATACTTTCAGTTCCAGAAGAATTTACAACAATCAAGCGCTAAATGGCAATTAAAACTAGAACTAACACTAGACCAAGTACTAGAAAGTTTCGGTTTAGCCGTGCATTTTCCCCAAAAGATCTCATTTAGTGTTTTTTAATTGTTCTTTCTAAGACGCCCATTCTAGGTTTTGTCAACTTAAAAGCTCTTTCAAAAATCTCAAAATCAATTGTTTTAAGTTTTTCAACATTGATGCACTTCTGAGGAAATGTTAGTATTTTCTGGAAAATATCTCTTTAGTATTATTTAATTGATTTACATTGATTAAGCAACCTAAAGATGTATAGAATCAACTGCTATTATTTTATATTAGAAGACATAAGTCATAGATATATTAGAAACTTTTTCAAAAATCTCAAAATTACGAATGTTAATTATTTTAACTGTTGAGTTCCATGTTCACTCAATACAATACCGAGGTAACATATAAAACATCTGGGGTGTCTAAGCAATATATGAAATATTTTGAAGATCACTGTTATTTCCAAAAGTTGTATTGGTGCATGATTTTGAAGAATGTTATGGACTGGGTTGGGTTGGGTTGAGCTTCAGCTTCATACTATGTTTCATATTGTATTGTATGATGTTGAAGTTCAACCCAACCCAACTTAACCAAACCGAACGCATCCTAACCCAATCTATTGATCTGTTGAAGCTTAATCCAATAACCACTCAACGTTATAAGGGATTTTGTCCCCCTTAATGCCTCATTCTCAGTGCTGTCCTAAACCTAAGGGGTTATATGGCTACAGCCCTGGGGCGTCATGTCCTTGGCGTGAGGTTGTTTTTGCAATGAAATAGATGGTGTCCCTATATCCAATGTCCTCTAAAGTATGGACATTTTTTAGTGGAATTGAATTTTGTATGAAAAGGGCGGCACCCAACCCAACCCAACCCAGCCCTAAGACGCCTCATAGCTATGTACGACTGTGGTTCAAATATACACGGTTGGGTTGAGTTGGGTTTAGTTGTACATCTGAAGACCTTTTTTCTAACGAACGCATTTACAATGAATAATTTCTGAAATAGCGTACTTTACAAAATAATGTGGCAACCCTGTATATTTCAATTGAAGTAAAAGTCTTTGACGCACGGCTAAACCCGAATCTTTCCACTTCTAGGTCTAGTGTTAGTTCTAGTTTTAGTTTGATACAAGCATACAATATTAATTTAAGACTGAATAACAACTAAAAATAAGGCCAACACTAACGATAGAGCTAATACTAAACTCAGAACCAAATTGAGATTTAGAACTAACACTAAACTTAGTGTTAGTTCTGAATAAATCAGAATACGTTTCACACATTTAGAGGTTATTTCTTCATTTATATGTTATTTTTTACATAAAAATAATAAATGAAATATGGAAAACATTTTATACGATGAACATCGCAATTGTATTACAAATAGGGTTACCTTTTTTAAAAATAACTTTGCAGGAAAAGATGATAGAAAATGGAAAATGGTGATAATTCATAAATAAATTGGTCAAAGACCTAAAATGACAAAGATACAGCCCATCAAAGTCAGAAAATGTTAAGACATCTTTTAAAAACACAATTTATGATAAAGTTTTGCAATTTGGTACAGTATAAAGAAATATCAAGCTGGGTTATTTATGAGTTGCCAGAACAATACTTCTAAATTACGAACAATATTTGGAGCGGCCAACTTCAAAGACTTCGGCCGCCCTAAATATTGCTTTTGGTATAAGAAGTAATCTCGGCCGACATCGTATCGTCGGCCGCCCAAGAATTGAAGAAGACTTTTATTGGAACTAAACTCAATCCTGTATACTAAAAAAATGCTGCTTTCAATAGTTAATTAGTACATAGGAGGATTCAAAGGCTTCGCGCTGAAAGGAACTTCAAGTAGGATAGATTTGGTATCATTCTCCGGATCTTGACATTAAAAATTTATGGAAATCTATTCTCTTTAAACATTATAGAAGACGTATGTCGGCCGACTTCGGAAACGTTGATTGCCTCAAATATTATTCATGATTAAGAAGTATTTTCGGCCGTCTTCAAAGACGTCGACCGACGTCTTTCAAGTCGGGCGAGTTCTATCAAGAATATTACTTATGATGAAATAATCGCAGCCGACTTTGAAGACGTCGGCTGCCCAAGAACTAAAAAAGTATCGAGGACGACTTTTATTGGAACTCAACCCAACAGAACTAAATTCATTCCGGCTATAAACTACAAAAAAAAACTGCTTAAAATAGTAAATAAGCACATAGGAAGACTCAAAGATAACTTCGCGCTAAAAAGTACTTCAAGTAGGATAAACTTGGTTTAATTCTCAGAATGTTACCAATAAGAAATTTATGATTCTATTTAAACTTTATGGATAAAGTATTTCGGCCGACTTCAAAGACGTCTGCCTTCCGAAATATTATTCGTGATAAAGATAAAGTCTGCCAAATTATTGGCAGCATCCATTATGACATCCTGATGCCTATACTTTGAATAAGAGGCTGCTAACTTGAGCAAACTAAGAGCTATGACAGCAATAGACATTTACTCAACTAGCCAATATCTGCCAACTTGTTGGCAGCATAAGCTTTTACATTCTGACACCTATATTTTGCATGATGAAATCTGTCAACTTATTGGCAGCATGAGTTATAATATTATTCCTTGAGATTGTTTCTTATATCATGAATATTACTTATGATGTAATTTGCAATTCTAACTTTACTAATGATTTATTTCTGGTTTGGGTACATAATTCCTCTTATATTAAAAATAGAGAAATAGAGGTGTTGGCAACAGCATTCGGCAATACTTTGCTTCAAAGGAAAGATATAATTCTCAGAATTTTACCAATAACAAATTTATGGAAGTCTATTCTACTTAAACTTTATGGATAAAGTATTTCGGCCGACTTCAAAGCCGTCTGCTTTCCGAAATATTATTCGTGATAAAGATAAAGTCTGCCAAATTATTGGCAGCATCCATTATGACATCCTGATGCCTATACTTTGAATGAGAGACTGCCAACTTGAGCACAGTAAGAGCTATGATAGCAATAGACACTTACTCAAATAGCCAGTATCTGCCAACATGTTGCCAGCATGAGCTTTTACATTCTGACACCTATATTTTGCATGATAAAGTCTGTCAACTTATTGGCAGCATGAATTATATATTAATCCTTGAGATTGTTTCTTATATCATGAATATTACTTATGATGAAATTTGCAATTCTGACTTTACTAATGATTTATTTCTGGTTAGGGTACATAATTCCTCTTATATTAAAAATAGAGAAATAGAGGTGTTGGCAACCGCGTTCGGCAATACTTTGCTTCAAAGCAAAGATATAATTCTCAGAATGTTACCAATAACAAATTTATGGAAGTCCATTCTATTTAAACTTTATGGATAAAGTATTTCGGCCGACTTCAAAGACGTCTGCGTTCCGAAATATTATTCGTGATAAAGTCTGCCAAATTATTGGCAGCATCTATTATGATATTCTGATGCCTCCACTTTGAATGAGAGGCTGCCAACTTGAGCACAGTAAGAGCTATGATAGCAATAGACACTTACTCAAATAGCCAGTATCTGCCAACTTGTTGGCAGCATGACTTTTTACATTCTGACACCTATATTTTGCATGATAAAGTCTGTCAACTTATTGGCAGCATGAGTTATAATATTATTCCTTGAGATTGCTTCTTATATCATGAATATTACTTATGATGTAATTTGCAATTCTGACTACTAATGATTTATTTCTGGTTTTGGTACATAATTCCTCTTATATTAAAAATAGAGAAATAGAGATGTTGGCAACCGCTTTCGGCAATATTTTGCTTCAAAGCAAGGATATAATTCTCAGAATGTTACCAATAACAAATTTATGGAAGTCTATTCTATTTAAACTTTATGGATAAAGTATTTCGGCCGACTTCAAAGCCGTCTGCCTTCCGAAATATTATTCGTGATAAAGATAAAGTCTGCCAAATTATTGGCAGCATCCATTATGACATTCCAATGCCTATACTTTGAATGAGAGGCTGCTAACTTGAGCAAAGTAAGAGCTATGACAGCAATAGACATTTACTCAACTAGCCAGTATCTGCCAACTTGTTGGCAGCATGAGTTTTTACATTCTGACACCTATATTTTGCATGATAAAGTCTGTCAACTTGTTGGCAGCATGAGTTATATATTAATCCTTGAGATTGTTTATTATATCATGAATATTACTTATGATGAAATTTGCAATTCTGACTTTACTAATGATTTATTTCTGGTTTGGGTACATAATTCCTCTTATATTAAAAATAGAGAAATAGAGGTGTTGGCAACCACGTTCGGCAATACTTTGCTTCATAGCAAAGATATTATTCGCAAAATGTTACCAATAACAAATTTATGGAAGTCCATTCTATTTAAACTTTATGGATAAAGTATTTCGGCCGACTTCAAAGACGTCTGTCTTCCGAAATATTATTCGTGATAAAGATAAAGTCTGCCAAATTATCATCCTGATGCCTATACTTTGAATGAGAGGCTGCCAACTTGAGCAAAGTAAGAGCTATGACAGCAATAGACATTTACTTAACTAGCCAGTATCTGCCAACTTGTTGGCAGCATGACTTTTTACATTCTGACACCTATATTTTGCATGATAAAGTCTGTCAACTTATTGGCAGCATGAGCTATAATATTATTCTTTGAGATTGTTTCTTATATCATGAATATTACTTATGATGAAATTTGCAATTCTGACTTTACTAATGATTTATTTCTGGTTTTGGTACATAATTCCTCTTATATTAAAAATAGAGAAATAGAGGTGTTGGCAACCGCTTTCGGCAATATTTTGCTTCAAAGCAAAGATATAATTCTCAGAATGTTACCAATAACAAATTTATGGAAGTCTATTCTATCTAAACTTTATGGATAAAGTACTTCTGCCGACTTCAAAGACGTCTGCCTTTCGAAATATTATTCGTGATAAAGATAAAGTCTGCCAAATTATTGGCAGCATCCATTATGACATCCTGATGCCTATACTTTGAATGAGAGGCTGCCAACTTGAGCACAGTAAGAGCTATGATAGCAATAGACACTTACTCAAATAGCCAGTATCTGCCAACTTGTTGGCAGCATGAGCTTTTACATTCTGACACCTATATTTTGCATGATAAAGTCTATCAACTTATTGGCAGCATGAGTTATAATATTATTCCTTGAGATTGTTTCTTATATCATGAATATTACTTATGATGAAACTTGCAATTCTGACTTTACTAATGATTTATTTCTGGTTTGGGTACATAATTCCTCTTATATTAAAAATAGAGAAATAGAGGTGTTGGCAACCGCATTCGGCAATACTTTGCTTCAAAGCAAAGATATAATTCTCAGAATGTTACCAAAACAAATTTATGGAAGTCCATTCTATTTAAACTTTATAGATAAAGTATTTCGGCCGACTTCAAAGTCGTCTGCCTTCCGAAATATTATTCGTGATAAAGATAAAGTCTGCCAAATTATTGGCAGCATCCATTATGACATTCCAATGCCTATACTTTGAATGAGAGGCTGCCAACTTGAGCACAGTAAGAGCTATGATAGCAATAGACACTTACTCAAATAGCCAGTATCTGCCAACATGTTGCCAGCATGAGCTGTTACACTCTGACACCTATATTTTGCATGACAAAGTCTGTCAACTTATTGGCAGCATGAGTTACAATATTATTCCTTGAGATTGTTTCTTATATCATGAATATTACTTATGATGAAATTTGCAATTCTGACTACTAATGATTTATTTCTGGTTTGGGTACATAATTCCTCTTATATTAAAAATAGAGAAATAGAAGTGTTGGCAACAGCATTCGGCAATACTTTTCTTCAAAGCAAAGATATAATTCTCAGAATGTTACCAATAACAAATTTATGGAAGTTTATTCTATTTAAACTGTATGGATAAAGTATTTCGGCCGACTTCAAAGACGTCTGCCTTCCGAAATATTATTCGTGATAAAGATAAAGTCTGCCAAATCATTGGCAGCATCCATTATGACATCCTGATGCCTATACTTTGAATGAGAGGCTGCTAACTTGAGCAACTAAGAGCTATGACAGCAATAGACATTTACTCAACTAGCCAGTATTTGCCAACTTGTTGGCAGCATAAGCTTTTCCATTCTGACACCTATATTTTGTATGATGAAGTCTGAATCGCATTCGGCAATACTTTGCTTCAAGGCAACGATATATCTTATAGATTAGAAATAAGTAAGATTTGACGTAATACATACAGCAAACACATACAAATCGTTCATGATAGTATGAAAATTACACTCTTTATATTCTCTTTAGTACTATCATTATTACATGCTTTACTCGAGTAATACATTATGAAAGCACCCCTGCATTGTTATTCTTAAAGACCTTGTTTATCTAGGTATTTTATTCATCACTTCTCGATTGTTGGCCTTTGTCCAAGGGTAGCCCCCCAATTCGCAACAATAACCAATGTTTTAGAAATCAACATCTCCTCAGATTTTCCTAAAATAATTGAATGTTAAATTCCTTCCTAGGCACTTTAAACGTTTTTGCGTCCTTTTACCTTGACATTCCCCTTTTCCAAGTCTTTTGCTTTGTAATGCATGTAAAGTAGCCAAGTAGCCTCATCTTACAGTACCAAAATAGTAAAGAATTTAACTAACAAATTATCAACTCTTTAACTTATAGATACATCAATCCTTCTTTTGCAATTAGATTTTATCTTAACTTCCTCGTACTTCTTATTACAAAACCAACAACAACACGCAAATTTTAACTATAATTATAATTAAAACTTACCATCAAAACATCTCAAAAGCACAACGTGAAGAATAATCCACATCCGTAGCTCCTTCATACTGAAGATCATTTCAATTCAATAATCCAATTTTAATCCATCGTTGTTGGTGATTTATCGTATTTTATTTCGCATGTAAAATCCTGAAATTAAACAAAAATTCTATTTAGATTACGAAAATTATTTAATGCAGAATTACACCTCTTTGATATTGCGACTTTGTTGCGTGATTATCACCCGTATACTAATGGTTTATCACTCGATGTTCAAATGGTACATAATATGAATAATGCAAAAGCGAATCAGTGCACGTGCCGTATCAATTTCAACATTTCTGTTAAATATACAAGAGCAATTAATTAAAATAATTGCGGAATTAAACGCGTTATGATATCGGGAAATATTCGACTGCGTTTCAGGTTGTAATCGATACCGTTTAAACCAAACAACTATAACATAATATAGCATAAATCGAAGTCATGTTTAAAGACCGTTTTTTAAAAATTTTGAATTTTTTCCTGAAAAAAAAAACAGAAAAAAAGTGTTGCGATTAATTTTGTAGTCGTTTAACAAATTTAACAACTGGGGGAATGCCTATTTACACCGGACGACATTTTTCCGGGGTTTTCGCCCTCTTTTGGGTACATATTTGCAGAGACGCAACCCATTTATTTTATTTATTTTCACTCCGGTCCGTTGGGGGTGCTGAATAAATAGCGGGAACGTCTCTGGAAAGGTAACGCGCGATAAGTACGGGCGAAAACAAACATTGAAGAAGAATGACATATCGGTTGCTTCATCCCCCCACGATTCCAACGTTTCCCCCTATATATAACTTGTTACAACACGTTTTCCCATCCTTTTCTGTCCCATCAAAAACACTACATAAATAATTTTTTTATCTTTAATGATATTCGAAAGGAAATGGAAGTTTACTTCTTAACTTTTTCTTAGTCATGTAAGTTTGAAAAGTTTGTTCTTGAACGAGTAAAAGTATCGAATTTCCATCTACAGACTTCACTCGAAGTCGGATTTCGGGAGTTTTTTTTAAATAAACTTTTGCCGCTCGACCCTCGCGAAATTATAAACTATGCCAAATTTGTGCTAGTAGCAACTTAAAGCCACGCTATGATTTAATTAATACCGACCGGAAGTTTCTCCGATGCGAAAAGTTCACCGCTCGCCCCTGGAAATCCATGCAGATGAAGCGAGTTTTAAAAGTTTTAACCGAAGGGGCTCGGCACAAAGAAATATCTTTGTGAGAACGGTGTTTTCGATACATTAAGGAAATCGATTCGACTAACTTTTCTAACTTGGTTATTAAAAATTAATTCTTGACTCACGAAGGGGGGTAGAGGAAGTTGGAATTTTTCTTCGGTAAAGTTATTTATTACAAGGCTATTCTTCTTTAATCAGATAATTAGGTATGTTCTTTCTTAATTTAGATAATATTTTGACATTCGTGACACAAGATGACCGTTTTTCACTTAAAAAAAATAGATTCGCTCTAAGTTATATTTATGATATGAAGTAATCCCCAAGGATTTTTAATGATACTTGGGGCGCTCGACGTCTTCAAAGTCGGCCGAGATTATTTCTTCTATAAATATTAACCAGGATATACAATGGATAACATTAAATACTTGTGGAATTAATAATAACCCGTTTTCTCTGTTAAAAACCTCAAGGATTTTTAGTGATACTTGGCGCGGCCGTCGTCTTCAAAATCGGCCGAGATCATTTTTTCTATAAATTTTAACCAGGATAAACAATGGATATCATCAAATACTTGTAGAATTAATAATAACCTCGGCCGACGTCAAAGACGTCGGTCGTTCTGAGTTATGTTTATGATATAAGAAATAGTCTTGGTCGACTTCGAAGACGTCGGCCACCCCAAGGACTTTTAATGATACTTGGGGCGGCCAATGTCTTCAAACATGGCCGAGATCATTTCTTCTATAAATATTAACCAAGATATACAATGGATATCATCAAATACTTGTGGAATTAACAATACCCGTTTTCTCTGTTAAAAACCCCAAGGATTTTTAGTGATACTTGGGGCAGCCGACGTCTTCAAAATCGGCCGAGATCATTTTTCTATAAATCTTAACCAGGATAAACAATGGATATCATCAAATACTTGTAGAATTAATAATAACCTCGGCCAACGTCAAAGACGTTGGTCGCCCTGAGTTATATTTATGATATAAGAAATAATCTTGGTCGACTTCGAAGACGTTGGCCACTCCAACGATTTTTAATCATACTTGGGGCGGCCGAGGTCTTCAAAGTCGGCCGAGATTGCTTCCTCTATAAATATTAAGCAGGATATACAATGGATATCATCAAATACTTGTAGAATTAATAATAATACGTTTTTTCTGTTAAAAACCCCAAGGATTTTTAGTGATACTTGGGGCGGCCGACGTCTTCAAAATCGACCGAGATCACTTTTTCTATAAATTTTAACCAGGATAAACAATGGATATCATCAAATACTTGTAGAATTAATAATAACCTCGGCCGACGTCAAAGACGTCGGTCGCCATAAGTTATATTTATGATATAAGAAATAATCTTGGTCGACTTCGAAGACGTCGGCCACCTCAAGGATTTTTAATGATACTTGGGGCGGTTGACGTCTTCAAAGTCGGCCGAGATAATTTCTTTTATAAATTTTAACCAGGATAAACAATGGATATGATCAAATATTTGTAGAATTAATAATAACCTCGGCCGACTTTGAAGACGTCGGTCGCCTTAAGCTATATTTTTGATATAAGAAATAATTTTGGCCGATTTCGAATACGTCGGCCGCTCCAAGAATTTTTAATGATGCTTGGGGCGGCTGACGTCTTCAAAGTCGGCCGAGATTATTTCTTCTATAAATTTTAACCAGGATAAACCATGGATATGATCAAATATTTGTAGATTTAATAATAACCTCGGCCGGCTTTGAAGACGTCGGTCGCCCTAAGCTATATTTTTAATATAAGAAATAATCTTGGCCGATTTCGAATACCTCGGCCGCTCCAAGAATTTTTAATGATGCTTGGGGCGGCTGACGTCTTCAAAGTCGGCCGAGATTATTTCTTCTGTAAATTTTAACCAGGATAAACAATGGATATGATCAAATATTTGTAGAATTAATAATAACCTCGGCCGACTTTGAAGACGTCGGTCGCCCTAAGCTATATTTTTGATATAAGAAATAATCTTGGCCGATTTCGAATACCTCGGCCGCTCCAAGAATTTTTAATGATGCTTGGGACGGCTGACGTCTTCAAAGTCTGCCGAGATTATTTCTTCTATAAATTTTAACCAGGATAAACAATGGATATGATCAAATATTTGTAGATTTAATAATAACCTCGGCCGACTTTGAAGACGTCGGTCGCCCTAAGCTATATTTTTGATATAAGAAATAATCTTGGCCGATTTCGAATATCTCGGCCGTTCTAAGATTTTTTAATGATGCTTGGGGCGGCTGACGTCTTCAAAGTCGGCCGAGATTATTTCTTCTATAAATTTTAACCAAGATAAACAATGGATATGATCAAATATTTGTAGATTTAATAATAACCTCGGCCGACTTTGAAGACGTCGGTCGCCCTAAGCTATATTTTTGATATAAGAAATAGTCTTGGCCGATTTCGAATATCTCGGCCGTTCCAAGAATTTTTAATGATGCTTGGGGCGGCTGACGTCTTCAAAGTCGGCCGAGATTATTTCTTCTATAAATTTTAACCAGGATAAACAATGGATATGATCAAATATTTGTAGATTTAATAATAACCTCGGCCGACTTTGAAGACGTCGGTCGCCCTAAGCTATATTTTTGATATAAGAAATAATCTTGGCCGATTTCGAATACCTCGGCCGCTCCAAGAATTTTTAATGATGCTTGGGACGGCCGGCGTCTTCAAAGTCGGCCGAGATTATTTCTTCTATAAATTTTAACCAGGATAAACAATGGATATGATCAAATATTTGTAGATTTAATAATAACCTCGGCCGACTTTGAAGACGTCGGTCGCCTTAAGCTATATTTTTGATATAAGAAATGATCTTGGCCGATTTCGAATACTTCGGCCATTCCAAGAATTTTTAATGATGCTTGGGGCGGCTGACGTCTTCAAAGTCGGCCGAGATTATTTCTTCTATAAATTTTAACCAGGATAAACAATGGATATGATCAAATATTTGTAGATTTAATAATAACCTCGGCCGACTTTGAAGACGTCGGTCGCCCTAAGCTATATTTTTGATATAAGAAATAATCTTGGCCGATTTCGAATATCTCGGCCGTTCTAAGATTTTTTAATGATGCTTGGGGCGGCTGACGTCTTCAAAGTCGGCCGAGATTATTTCTTCTATAAATTTTAACCAAGATAAACAATGGATATGATCAAATATTTGTAGATTTAATAATAACCTCGGCCGACTTTGAAGACGTCGGTCGCCCTAAGCTATATTTTTGATATAAGAAATAGTCTTGGCCGATTTCGAATATCTCGGCCGTTCCAAGAATTTTTAATGATGCTTGGGGCGGCTGACGTCTTCAAAGTCGGCCGAGATTATTTCTTCTATAAATTTTAACCAGGATAAACAATGGATATGATCAAATATTTGTAGATTTAATAATAACCTCGGCCGACTTTGAAGACGTCGGTCGCCCTAAGCTATATTTTTGATATAAGAAATAATCTTGGCCGATTTCGAATACCTCGGCCGCTCCAAGAATTTTTAATGATGCTTGGGACGGCCGGCGTCTTCAAAGTCGGCCGAGATTATTTCTTCTATAAATTTTAACCAGGATAAACAATGGATATGATCAAATATTTGTAGATTTAATAATAACCTCGGCCGACTTTGAAGACGTCGGTCGCCTTAAGCTATATTTTTGATATAAGAAATGATCTTGGCCGATTTCGAATACTTCGGCCATTCCAAGAATTTTTAATGATGCTTGGGGCGGCTGACGTCTTCAAAGTCGGCCGAGATTATTTCTTCTATAAATTTTAACCAGGATAAACAATGGATATGATCAAATATTTGTAGATTTAATAATAACCTCGGCCGGCTTTGAAGACGTCGGTCGCCCTAAGCTATATTTTTGATATAAGAAATAATCTTGGCCGATTTCGAATACCTCGGCCGTTCCAAGATTTTTTAATGATGCTTGGGGCGGCTGACGTCTTCAAAGTCGGCCGAGATTATTTCTTCTATAAATTTTAACCAGGATAAACAATGGATATGATCAAATATTTGTAGATTTAATAATAACCTCGGCCGGCTTTGAAGACGTCGGTCGCCCTAAGCTATATTTTTGATATAAGAAATAATCTTGGCCGATTTCGAATACCTCGGCCGTTCCAAGATTTTTTAATGATGCTTGGGGCGGCTGACGTCTTCAAAGTCGGCCGAGATTATTTCTTCTATAAATTTTAACCAGGATAAACAATGGATATGATCAAATATTTGTAGATTTAATAATAACCTCGGCCGACTTTGAAGACGTCGGTCGCCCTAAGTTATATTTTTGATATAAGAAATAATCTTGGCCGATTTCGAATACCTTGGCCGCTCCAAGAAATTTTAATGATGCTTGGGGCGGCTGACGTCTTCAAAGTCGGCCGAGATTATTTCTTCTATAAATTTTAACCAGGATAAACAATGGATATGATCAAATATTTGTAGATTTAATAATAACCTCGGCCGACTTTGAAGACGTCGGTCGCCCTAAGCTATATTTTTGATATAAGAAATAATCTTGGCCGATTTCGAATATCTCGGCCGTTCTAAGATTTTTTAATGATGCTTGGGGCGGCTGACGTCTTCAAAGTCGGCCGAGATTATTTCTTCTATAAATTTTAACCAAGATAAACAATGGATATGATCAAATATTTGTAGATTTAATAATAACCTCGGCCGACTTTGAAGACGTCGGTCGCCCTAAGCTATATTTTTGATATAAGAAATAGTCTTGGCCGATTTCGAATATCTCGGCCGTTCCAAGAATTTTTAATGATGCTTGGGGCGGCTGACGTCTTCAAAGTCGGCCGAGATTATTTCTTCTATAAATTTTAACCAGGATAAACAATGGATATGATCAAATATTTGTAGATTTAATAATAACCTCGGCCGACTTTGAAGACGTCGGTCGCCCTAAGCTATATTTTTGATATAAGAAATAATCTTGGCCGATTTCGAATACCTCGGCCGCTCCAAGAATTTTTAATGATGCTTGGGACGGCCGGCGTCTTCAAAGTCGGCCGAGATTATTTCTTCTATAAATTTTAACCAGGATAAACAATGGATATGATCAAATATTTGTAGATTTAATAATAACCTCGGCCGACTTTGAAGACGTCGGTCGCCTTAAGCTATATTTTTGATATAAGAAATGATCTTGGCCGATTTCGAATACTTCGGCCATTCCAAGAATTTTTAATGATGCTTGGGGCGGCTGACGTCTTCAAAGTCGGCCGAGATTATTTCTTCTATAAATTTTAACCAGGATAAACAATGGATATGATCAAATATTTGTAGATTTAATAATAACCTCGGCCGGCTTTGAAGACGTCGGTCGCCCTAAGCTATATTTTTGATATAAGAAATAATCTTGGCCGATTTCGAATACCTCGGCCGTTCCAAGATTTTTTAATGATGCTTGGGGCGGCTGACGTCTTCAAAGTCGGCCGAGATTATTTCTTCTATAAATTTTAACCAGGATAAACAATGGATATGATCAAATATTTGTAGATTTAATAATAACCTCGGCCGGCTTTGAAGACGTCGGTCGCCCTAAGCTATATTTTTGATATAAGAAATAATCTTGGCCGATTTCGAATACCTCGGCCGTTCCAAGATTTTTTAATGATGCTTGGGGCGGCTGACGTCTTCAAAGTCGGCCGAGATTATTTCTTCTATAAATTTTAACCAGGATAAACAATGGATATGATCAAATATTTGTAGATTTAATAATAACCTCGGCCGACTTTGAAGACGTCGGTCGCCCTAAGTTATATTTTTGATATAAGAAATAATCTTGGCCGATTTCGAATACCTTGGCCGCTCCAAGAAATTTTAATGATGCTTGGGGCGGCTGACGTCTTCAAAGTCGGCCGAGATTATTTCTTCTATAAATTTTAACCAGGATAAACAATGGATATGATCAAATATTTGTAGATTTAATAATAACCTCGGCCGACTTTGAAGACGTCGGTCGCCTTAAGCTATATTTTTGATATAAGAAATGATCTTGGCCGATTTCGAATACCTCGGCCGTTCCAAGATTTTTTAATGATGCTTGGGGCGGCTGACGTCTTCAAAGTCGGCCGAGATTATTTCTTCTATAAATTTTAACCAGGATAAACAATGGATATGATCAAATATTTGTAGATTTAATAATAACCTCGGCCGGCTTTGAAGACGTCGGTCGCCCTAAGCTATATTTTTGATATAAGAAATAATCTTGGCCGATTTCGAATACCTCGGCCGTTCCAAGATTTTTTAATGATGCTTGGGGCGGCTGACGTCTTCAAAGTCGGCCGAGATTATTTCTTCTATAAATTTTAACCAGGATAAACAATGGATATGATCAAATATTTGTAGATTTAATAATAACCTCGGCCGACTTTGAAGACGTCGGTCGCCCTAAGTTATATTTTTGATATAAGAAATAATCTTGGCCGATTTCGAATACCTTGGCCGCTCCAAGAAATTTTAATGATGCTTGGGGCGGCTGACGTCTTCAAAGTCGGCCGAGATTATTTCTTCTATAAATTTTAACCAGGATAAACAATGGATATGATCAAATATTTGTAGATTTAATAATAACCTCGGCCGACTTTGAAGACGTCGGTCGCCTTAAGCTATATTTTTGATATAAGAAATGATCTTGGCCGATTTCGAATACCTCGGCCGTTCCAAGAATTTTTAATGATGCTTGTGGCGGCTGACGTCTTCAAAGTCGGCCGAGATTATTTCTTCTATAAATTTTAACCAGGATAAACAATGGATATGATCAAATATTTGTAGATTTAATAATAACCTCGGCCGGCTTTGAAGACGTCGGTCGCCCTAAGCTATATTTTTGATATAAGAAATAATCTTGGCCGATTTCGAATACCTCGGCCGCTCCAAGAATTTTTAACGATGCTTGGGGCGGCTGACGTCTTCAAAGTCGGCCGAGATTATTTCTTCTATAAATTTTAACCAGGATAAACAATGGATATGATCAAATATTTGTAGAATTAATAATAACCTCGGCCGACTTTGAAGACGTCGGTCGCCCTAAGCTATATTTTTGATATAAGAAATAATCTTGGCCGATTTCGAATACCTCGGCCGCTCCAAGAATTTTTAGTGATGCTTGGGACGGCTGACGTCTTCAAAGTCGGCCGAGATTATTTCTTCTATAAATTTTAACCAGGATAAACAATGGATATGATCAAATATTTGTAGATTTAATAATAACCTCGGCCGGCTTTGAAGACGTCGGTCGCCCTAAGCTATATTTTTAATATAAGAAATAATCTTGGCCGATTTCGAATACCTCGGCCGCTCCAAGAATTTTTAATGATGCTTGGGGCGGCTGACGTCTTCAAAGTCGGCCGAGATTATTTCTTCTGTAAATTTTAACCAGGATAAACAATGGATATGATCAAATATTTGTAGAATTAATAATAACCTCGGCCGACTTTGAAGACGTCGGTCGCCCTAAGCTATATTTTTGATATAAGAAATAATCTTGGCCGATTTCGAATACCTCGGCCGCTCCAAGAATTTTTAATGATGCTTGGAGCGGCCGGCGTCTTCGAAGTCGGCCGAGATTATTTCTTATATAAATTTTAACCAGGATAAACAATGGATATCATCAAATATTTGTAGAATTAATAATAACCTCGGCCGACATCGAAGTCGTCTGTCGCCCTTAGTGATATTTATGATATAAGAAGTAATCTCGGTCGACTTCGAAGACGTCGGCCACCCCAAGGATTTTTAATGATACTTGGGGCTGCCGACGACTCGAAGTCGGCCGAGATTATTTCTTCTATAAATTTTAACTAGGATAAACAATGGATATCATCAAATATTTGTAGAATTAATAATAACATCGGCCGACGTCAAAGACGTCGGTTGCCCTTGATTATATTTATGATATAAGCAATAATCTTGGCCGATTTCGAATACATCGGCTGTTCTAAGAATTTTTAATGATCCTTGGGGCGGCCGGCGTCTTCGAAGTCGGCCGAGATTATTTCTTCTATAAATTTTAACCAGGATAAACAATGAATATCATCAAATACTTGTAACCTGAATAACCTCGCCCCAAGTCATATTTATGATATAAGAAGTATTCTCGGCTTATATTATATTTTATAACAATTATTATTATAAGATTCAAAAGATTTTACCCCTCACTTTGAAGGTCAATAACAAAGAAACTACTAATTTTTTATAATGTGTGGTAATTTCATTTTCTTTCTCACACTCGTTTAGTAATTGTCGCAGGTATAATGAAAAAATCTACCCGATTTCGGTCGGTCTGCGAACAAGCTCAAATTTGCGATTTTTTTTCTCAAAAACTGTTGGGCGAAAAAATTTTAAATTTAAAGTAGTAATAATTTGATGTATTTTTAATGAAGAGTATATTTTATTTTATCAATATTTCATATAGTTTCGCGAAAAATCGCGGTTAAACAGGATATGGTTATTTCATAAACGCCCAGGTCGATTTTAACGCGGTTTTATCTGAAATATGTCAAATAATTTCGGTTTTCAGATCCTGTTATTAATTCTTCAAAATTATGTTTTTCTTATTATTATTGTTACCCGCATTGCTTATTTCCGTTTTTCTTTAATTTATAATTTCACTAAATCGCTTATAAAAAATTAGGGACACATAATTTTGAAAATCTAATGACGGAATCCGATTACCTACATTATTTGACATATTTTGGTTAAAACCGCGATTTTCCGCGAAACTATATGAAATAAAATGAAATATGCCCTTTATTAAGAACACATAAAGTTAATACTAGTTCAAATTTGAAATTATTTTGCCTAACAGTTTTTGAGAAAAAAAATCGTAAAATTTACATTTTTTCATTATACCTGCGACAATTACTAAACGAGTGTGAGAAAGAAAATGAAATTACTACACATTATAAAGAATTAGTAGTTTCTTTGTTATTGACCTTCAAAGTGGGGGGTAAAATCTTTTGAATCTGATAATAATTCCTACTTGTTTAAGTTAATAAATAAATTCATTTTTAATTTATATAATTTAAGATTGATTTGATTTGATTTCACGTTTTAGGTAAAGTTTTCACAGTCAAAACGAAACGTTTCAATTATGTTTAATTTGATGGAGATAATTTCGTCAAATAAATGTTTTATCAGTTATACTAAGGTCGTTAAGGATGAATTGGGGACCCTCAAAACCCCAAGTAATGTTTGAACAAAGCCAACATAACAAAAAAGTTTGTTCCGGAGATCAACTTGATGTTTACGAACGTAATTTTCCTTTATTCAAATTCCAAAATTAAAATGATTTTCTCTAATTTAACGGAAATTCATCATTTTTGATGTAATTAAAATATCTTTATAACATACTTGATTAGGTTATGAGAAAATTAGGATATGTTTTCGAACAAAAACTTTTTATGATACCATACCTTTACATGAAACTTTAAATCACTTCCAATGAAAAATTAACAAATTTTGGATAAAGCAAAGAATCAGCAATAAATAATATGTTTCGATTAACACAATAAGTTAGATTTAAAATCAAAACTTTACAATGAAATGAATTAATTTATTGTTTATTTAAGTTTCAATTGTAGACTAAATATTAATTAGTTCATTTGTAAGGTTTATTGATGTCAATGACGTTTCAAAACAAATTTTGTTTAAATTATTTTGATTAAATATTTATTTATTGATTAAATTAAATAAATAACGGTCAATAACCCGATATGTAGGTAATAAACTTCTTTTTGCTTATGATTTATATTGTAAAATTAGCTTGTTTTTTTTTCTTTTAGGTCATTCAGATTTCTTCGAAATTATAATCTAAAATAAAATGGCTTAATTACGGCTTTGAATCAATTCTGGATTGAATTATACTC
Organism: Onthophagus sagittarius; assembly: GCA_036711965.1. Lineage (NCBI taxonomy): Eukaryota > Metazoa > Arthropoda > Insecta > Coleoptera > Scarabaeidae > Onthophagus > Onthophagus sagittarius. The sequence continues at coordinate 12,690,494 of JASERS010000010.1, read as the reverse complement.
ATGAGGGAGTCATGTAAGTTAATTAATTTATTCTTAGAAAAAAATTCTTCGAAGGGACTTTTTGATAAATTAGAAACTGAATTTGAGTTATTTTAAAAAAGATTGATGGTCTCATTTTTATAATTAATTAAGATCAAATTGAAATTGAATCAAAGTTTGATTTTGTGGAGCAAAATGCTGATATATAATCATTCAAAAGTTTTTATGTCACCATATTTATTATTATTTAGTTGAAATTCAATCAAAGCAAATCAAATATTATATCGGATAGAAAATTATAAATGAATTAGTCAACAGCTTCAATACACCCTCTTACACAAACTGTACTCTAAACATTGGAAACGGTCATTTCAAAGGGACTCATGGACCCATGTTCTCGGTATTTGCAGTAGTTCTACTGGCGGTGTGCAATTTGTATGCACCGACAGAACGTGGAGTTAAATTTATGCAACGAAAATAGTGAGAGAGACGACCGCCTACAAGTGAATTCAGTAATGCGCGTGTTTATTTGACAAATAGGACCAGACGCGGCGGAATTAATTAATAAAAGAGGCTCTCTCGCCGGGAATTTAACACCAACACGTATTAACCTTTCTATCTTGAGAGTAATTTTGAGAAACGCTTCAACAACTCGAGTATAAATCAACAAAACTATAATTCGTAAACGTCCAGGAAACTATTAATCTCGAACTCAAGAATGTGCCCCAATTAGGCTAATTGAGTTAGTTGGGTCAAATTGATTTAAAATTCCCTTTGTTGATCAAACAGGTTGTTGATTGAACTCACCGATTTTATTGTTTTTTTAATTCTCCGATGAAGAAAACAATCACAACGTCTTTTTGGTTAAATTTTTTTAAAGTTGTTTTAAAGTTTTTAACTTTTTGGTCGAAAATTTTTTGATAACATAAAAACACACTTGGCGTGCGTGAAAAAGATCGCGATTTTACGATTTTCGCCGTCAACCTTCCTCATCGAAGCGCCACGAACCACTGAAATGGTACTGAAACAAACGTTCCAAGTAGCAAAGCCCGTTTCGGACGGAGACGCGCATGTTCGCGCAAGTTTTCAGTTTTCCCCTTTCACATCGTCATCCATTATGGTACATTATCAATCTATATCTGTAATCTATGTGTGATTAAGGTATTGTTAATTTTGTTGTTTTGTACGAAAAAAAATCTGCTGATGAAGATAGATTTGTCGCCGTTGGATAAGAATGACGGAATGTTAGCGTGGTTGTTTAGGCGTAGGTCGTAAATCATTCTAAAGTGTTATTTACTCAAAAATGCTCCGCGCGTTGTTCGCGTTGCGAGTGTTTATGTTTGGGCGCGAGAAGGGCGAAAGATTCGATGTTTTCCCGGCGCCTCCACCACGAAAATTTATGTTCCCCGCACACTTCTTACGGCCCCAACCCAGTAACGACGCACATAATTCTAAGTCTCAGAGTACACTGCAGTAATACCGGAAATATTTTATTGAATATTTTACAAGTTGTACTCTTTTCTGTGTCCGGAACACGAAAACAATGAAAATGGGGGTTTCGCGTTAAACCGAAATTTTATGCGAATTAAGGATATTTTAGGATGAAAAATAGTGAGTGACTAAGCTGATTATAACGGAAAACTGGAACTTCAACGATAAACAACGAAAAGCGTGAACTTGTCGTCGCCTGCTCAATGCGGGGACGTAAAATAACGCCGACAGCTGATGCGAATTCGTGCCGGACCACTTTAAATTTTGACGAGGAATCCTAGTTCAACTACCCAACTACTAAAAAATTTAAATCAGCTTTCATCACTTCTAATTCAGTCAAGCATCGATACAACAGTTATAACAAAAACTTGAAAAAAATTCAAAATAAAAGTAACCTAAAAGATTAGGTTGCTCAAAACAAAGTACCATTCATGTGAATATGTAAAACATTCAATGAAACGAAAAGAAATCCGCGGGAAATCCAGATTTGCTCCCCGTGTTTCGATATCAGCACTTTATCGTATTACATTTTCGTATACATTTGCTAATGAATCGAAACGAGAAAGAGTATTATCGGGAGCGAAATACGGGACGAGTTCGAATTTTGAGATTAAAAGGATTCGGTGAAATGTGGTTACAACGTTGTCAACAAATCGCGTTTCCTCGTTGTGTTGCGTAAATTAAATAAATGTTGAAGAATAAAAGAGATGAAAAATTGATTGGAAAAATCTGTCAAACGTTCAAGTCAATTTTTATATAGTATACAACTCATTCTGGCTACCAAAAGCAATTAGGGACGGGTCGAGATCGCAGTCGTCCAAAACAAATATGACCCGATAAATTCGTTGGAAATTTCACCTGATGGGAAAGGTTAAAAATAGGTCGTGTTTGTTCGGTTTTCATGTTTGGTCCGATGGTTACAAAACCTTTATAATTGGCCTAAAAATAAACCTTCTCTCGCGAACATTCACCATATTTTTTATTTACCTTTTTTTTTGCACCTTTTATTTTTCGTATTACACCAAAAATGAGACTAGGGTTTTATTAAGTTTGCTTAGGCGTATTAATTTTAATTAAATTTTTCGGCGAGTTCCGCCAACTGTAGGTGTACGCCCGGCGGAATTCTCTCTCTGTTACAAACCGGAAGAGAGAAGTAAACAGTTTAGCACCCCTGCAGTTATAAAGTTATGAAACCCTTTGGATCGTAAAGTTTTCCTATGATTTCACACACGAAATTTACTCCGTTTAACGAACATTTTATTCTTATAAAAATTTTTCATTTCATTTTAAATTTTACGTTAAGTTCGTATAGTTACAACGTTACAAATAAAATTTTCATCAAAATTGCCACTTTTTAACTTAAAAATGTTGATATAGAATTCGTTATGAGGTTTTATTAAGATTTTTATTACAACAAAACTAAAATAGACCTAGCTGGGAAGTTAGTTCAAAAGATTGTGCTCTATATGCAAAAAAAAGGTAAATAAAAAATATGGTGTGACTGCATTCTTACATCTTATTCGACAATTATCGTGGGCGATATAAATGTTGATCTTCTTAATGCCCGATTTTCCCTCAACAATAATTCTTCACTCATTTGCGGCTACTACTGGCTTACATCAGTTGGTCTCCGAACCCACAAGGATTACACAAAATTCGCAAATTTTACTTGATCCAGTTTTTACATCAAATGATCAGCTGTTTACTAATATCGATGTTATAAATGTACCCAATATATTTGATCATGAACTAGTAAAGTGTGAGCTGGCATTTGATATCGGTAGGCCTGTTGCAATTTATCGTTCATACAGGGATGTGAAAAACATTAATTTTCCACAATTTTTGAACGATCTGAAATCAATTCCAATGACCAAGAAAATGTGAATGATAAAATAACATTTTTTAATAATTGTTTACTCACTCTGATGTATTTGCATGTACCTTTACAAATTAGACGATTTACAAAGCCTCCTAACAGATACTTTTAATGTCTATTAGAGATGATGCGCTTAAAAAGTTCAAAATATCAAAGCTTCCTCAAGACTGGGCTTCATACAAGTTACATCGCAATCTGGTAACATCAACGGTGCGGGCTGAGATAAAGGCATACCATGTTTACGCGTTACGTAGTAAAGATCCAAAAGCTCTTTGGAGAAAGATTAAACTTTTAAATATAAATAAAAAAATCGATAAGAAAGTACCTGACAATTTTCTTCCAAGCGATTTAAATAATTATTTCGTTCATGGTGCTGCTTCACTTCATACTCAGACTGATCCCGACTTACCTCTATTTTATCAAAATAATGTAAATCCTACAGTGCAGATAATGCAAGCTTTTAGTTCTAAGTGGGTTCTGATGGTATCTCAATCTGGATGATTGACTTGTGTACTCCTTTTCTCATTCCATATATTACTCATGTAATAAACGCTGCTATTCATCAATCAGTTTTCCCGGATGCCTGGAGAATGGCTGAAATGATTGCGTTACCTAAAGTATTTTCTCCTTCTGCCCTGATTTTAGATCGATCAGTATCTTGCCAGTAATGTCAAAAATTTTAGAGAGAGTTTTGGAAAGGCAACTTAGAGAACACTGCGAAAGTAATAATATACTACCTGATCAACAATCTGGGTTTCGTTCCGGTTTCAGCTGCGCAACGGCTTTATTGAACCTTACGGATGAGATATTTGCTTCTAGAGAGGCCGGGCAAGCCGCACTTTTGATATCATTGGACTTCACCAAAGCATTTGATACAATTAATTATAATATACTTGCATCTAAGCTTAATTATTTTGGTCTTGGAAATCAGGCTTTAATTTTGATAATGTCTTTTTTGTTGGATAGGTCTCAGGTTGTCAAAATTAATAGTCAGATATCGAGTGCTCTATCTGTCACACGTGGAGTCCCTCGTCTCGATTCATTTTACCCTTTTCAGGTGTCAATAAAAATGCAGTGGCAACACACAACCAAACCTCACCCAACTCAATGCTAGTATAAGCAGATAAGAAAACATTTTTGTTTGACATCATTTCCTACTAGAAATAAAATAATGTGCACAGCAAATTCTACTTACTAGTGATCTTTATACATATTTAAGAATTATTCCTGGGCGTATGCCAAAAAGAAAGTGTGACACTTTCATTTAACAACAAATGTTAAAAGCTTGCCGAAGTACTTTCGCGCATTTTTACTTTCATACTAATTACCATCATTTTTTGCATGTTTTTCAATCGTTCTAGTAATTTTAAAACCTAAATAACTGCTGGTTCATTAGTATCTCTGCTATTCCATAAATCATCAATAATCTCTTTACTGTTGGTTCTGAGTGAGCCACTTGTAGTGATGTTATATATCATATGCCTGGAGAAATGCGTACATTTCCTGTATGTAAAAGGTTATGAAAGAACAGTCATTACGTTCCTCTAAAATAAGGGGTCGCCCACCTTTAATCAGTTACCACGTCTATCAGTATCTAGCTGTCAGTACCTCCTCAACGATTGCGCACAATAAAAAAAACGCATAATCAACTGGATGCCCTAGAAGACTTCGGCCATATTCTGCTATTATGGATAAAGTGCTTCCGTTGCAGAATCTATAAACAGAAATAATTTCAACATATTCTTGATTAATAAAATTTGGCATGATTCTAATATCATGTTGATGTGGATCTCCTTAACGATAACGCACAATACCAAATTAACATAATCAATTGTATGCCCTAGAAGACTTCAGCGACATTCTGCGGTAGCGATAAAGTATTTAGAGTGCTTTCATTGCAGAATCCATAAACAGAAATAATTTCAGCATACTCTTGATTAATAAAATTTGGCATGATGTTGATGTGGACCTCCTCAACGATAGTGCACAATACCAAATTAAAATAATGTAATAATAACTGTATGCCCTAGAAGACTTCGGCGATATTCTGCGGTAGCGGATAAAGTGCTTCCATTGCAGAATTCATAAACAGAAATAATTTGAGCATACTCTTGATCAATAAAAATTGGCACGTTTCTGGCATGACGTTGATGTGGACCTCCTCAACGATTGCGCACAATACCAAATTAACATAATCAACTATATGCCCTAGAATGTGTGACAAAACGTGACAAGTTATGAAACATACAAGACTGAAAATGTTGAGTTGGGTTGGTGTTGTAAAATTATAAAGAATGAGAGACTTATAAAAATGGAAAATTGCTTAAGGGTTTACGTTAGAAGCATATTTAACCCAGAGAAGGAGCAAATATGAGATATCTTACTGAGATACTAGGTGTGACCCTGGTTAACGAAAGAGAAAATATGAAACATCTCCATAACGAGCTTTTGAATACTGAGGAGTGGTACCTCTGCATAGCACCTCTCATAATCTATATATTCGATCTTATATACTAGGTTAGGCAGGTGGAGAAGGGGAGTAACATCTTTTAGCACAGAGAAAAGACGTCTTAATGCTTTGCAGATGAACTATCCTTGAATCTAAGAGGTTGTTAGAAGCTTAGGTAAGAAAATGTGGTTGGGGCTGTAATGTAGCTCAGTATCTGGGGAGTGAAGGTTTCTGTTAACCAGCGAAGGAAGAAACCTATTAGTACAGAAGGCATCCAACAAAAGCTGGTCTGTAAATACATGGTTGGAGTTGGAGACCATACTTTTCATGCCCTTGAGGATGTTAACATTAACATGATTAGGATGACAACAAAAAAGTCATTCAATGAAAAGAAAACAACAAAGATTTAGATTAGAAGCATGTTGAACTCATGACGAGATCAAATATGAGCGAATCAACATGAGGTTTCTTGAGGATATTGTTTTCGATTTCACATCTGATTTTAGCCAAGTTCTTGAACATTCGCAGGTTCACTTGTATGCAGATGATACACAGCTTCTGCTGAACTTTATCCAAATAATTGGGATGATGTCTGCATAAAATTTAACTCAGATATAGCATTATTTTCTGATGTTACGAAACGCCATGAGCTTGTGCTTAATCCATCTAAGTCTTCTGTTTTGCAGTAGCATCACAAGGAGAGCAATTAAACCTTTTATTTCCGAGCAATTGGTGGTGGATAGCGAACCTCTTACTGTTTCTGATGATATAAAAATTTTAGGAGTTACATTGGATCATCAGTTGAGGTTTGTGGAACATATTGCCAGGTGCTTGAGGGGTGGGTATAACGCCCTCCGTCTCTTGTATGCCCATAGGGATGTCTAAATAAAAAATTAAAAATTATGCTGTGTAATAGCTTGGTTCTAAGCAAATTAAATTACTGCGACGTTGTTTATGGTCCAAATTTGACGGGGACGATTGGGCGTCGTATCCAGAACCTCCAGAACGGTTATGATCATATTAGTCATACGTTGGCAGAGACTGGGTGGTTGAACATGAAGAACAGGCGTAAACTGCCATCCCTCACGCATCTCCCATCTTACCTTTCTTCAATTCCTTTGGTACTGTTTCCATCTTTTCTCCTCCATCAAATTACACTTGTTTACATCTATCAATCATCTATTGTTATACAAAGGAATGTTAAGACAGGTAGCTTGTTTTGGTCCCCGATTAGACCGTGAAGGCCGCCTTCTTTTGTTCCCCAATTAAAGCGTGAAGCGACCTGTCAATCATGTATTGTTATACAAAGGAATGTTAAGACAGGTAGCTGGTTTTGATCCCCAATTATACCGTGAAGGCCGCCTTCTTTTGTTCCCCAATTAAAGCGTGAAGAATCTTTGTTTACACCTGTCAATCATCCATTACAACACAAAGGAATGCTATTGGGCATTTAGTCAATCCAATATTCACTTTAATAATATTAGCTTTTTATGTTAATATCGACACTCTTATCATTTATCTCAACTTCAATATAAATTTACCCTTAGAATCAGATATTAAAGATATTCATCATAACCGAAATCTCTCTTCTGTAGAAATCTCATTTCGTAAGCGAACTTAATACAATATCATTGTATATTAAGTGAGGGCTGTTTGCAACCAAGATGTTATAGATGATATCATATGATGACAAGAAACCACTGCCTCTGTTTCATACAATGTCATTGTGTTAAAATGTTAAAACCGCTTACAAACAAAGTGATATAATTGATATCATATTAACACAAAGATGATATCAAATAAACCACTGCCTCGGGCTTTCTTAATGATGCTTTCTTAATGTTGATTGTGGAAGATTTGATTTTATACGTTGAAATCCTCCGTCTGGCCAACCTGGTACAATACGCTTTACGAACCTTGATATTTACTAAAATATACAAAGAAAGATTATGCCTCAAAACGCCGACGACACGATTATAAACATCAGTAAATCAGTTAATACAATCAGCATGATTCCATTTATATTACTCGTTAGTACTTATTTGCAATTTTCTCTTATTAAAGTCGAGATCTTTCCCATTAATTTCGAAAAAATACTAAATACTAGAGCAAACGGCGAGTATACCAATCCAACCCAACCCGGCATCGTTCGTCAATGCATCGCCGATTACATTTTCTTTCTGATTATGAGTAATAATCATCAGAACTGCATATGTTGAATAATCACAACAACAATCGTGAATAACGTCGGATTTTACACGTTTTGTGTCAGCTTTCTATGAGGCTTCTTATAGCTTCTCTACTATGGGGGCATATCTTTAATTTATGAATAAATAGCTACGCCCTTATAGCCCGAATATAAACAACATTTGTTTCTGAAAGGTAGTACATGTGATGAAATGTATAGTCTTCTGAAGGATGACTAAATTTGAATTGTCGAAAGTGATTTCGGCTTGGGCCTTCGAACAATACGACCTTAGTTTATTAGTGTAAGTGGAAATAAGGGTATAGTTGGAGATCGTGCCGGAAAATTTCTGTTCTAGTACCTCCAGGCTTTTTTGATCTATTAGTGTAGATAGTTAGCGTTTAATCCTAGCTTATATTATACTTTGGAGTATCGTCTCAATGCCAAAATGTGGCTTACTTAAGATAGTAGGTGTCATGTAGTCTATGTGAGCTTCAAGAAGGGGATGCCTCCCTCCAAAAATCGATCGAGACTATTCCCATTTTAACACCCTGCTTATCATTCCCTGATCGCAATCGATACAATACGATGACGGCCTCCCCCATGTACGAGATAACACCAACAACCACTTTTTTTTAACTTAAAACTGCATTTCATTCTTTCTATAGGCGATTATTTGTATAGAATGGACTACATTCTATAAAAAACTTTTTGTTGTAGTTCGTTTTCATTACACAGTGCAACAGCCATTCTGGGGGTGAGATATTCCAACTCAGGCCTAAAGTACTAGGTCATTACGAACAACCTTCAAAGTGTTTGACGTTCTCAGGTCAATTTTTTATTTACGGACTTATTCATATTCATATTTTTTCCTTATCTTGATGTTAGTTTGCTTAGTTTTTCAATTATAACTCATTCTTCAGAAAAATGGCAGTTAAGGCTTTAATAAATAATATCTATTGATACAGCTACCAATTATAGAATTGTAATGGGTGTGGAGCACCATACGTATAATATATAACTGCCGAATACGTAGGTTATCTAGCTGCTCAAGCATCAAATCATTTTTTTAAATTTTAATATACTATTGAGCCTTTTCTTTCCAATTCAGTTCAGTATCTGCTGTGAAGGCTTAATACTGCCCCGAAGACTTGATTAACTAGTCAAGTGAATAACTTATTTTTTATTTAAGTAGGAGATTTTTATTCTTCAATCCCGTTAGCAAATCGAGTAAATTTCTACTTCCAGGATAGGATTGAGGACAAAAAAGAATGCAATTATTTTTTCATAACCAATATTTCGCTTTCATTTATTGAAGCTTCTTCAGGGTTTGAATTTTAATTGAACTAGAAATAAGCGAAAAATCTTGAAATCAACTACCATACACAATTAATTTCCATTTAAGGAACTATAACGGTCGAACATATAACGGTAGTTGATTTCAAGATTTTTCGCCTATTTCTAGTTCAATTAAAATTCAAACCCTGAAGAAGCTTCAATAAATGAAAGCGAAATATTGGTTATGAAAAAATAATTGCGTTCTTTTTTGTCCTCAATTCTATTCTGGAAGTAGAAATTTACTTATTTTTTTATGTTACATTTTCATTTGCCTTTGAATCGCATCACCTTTCATCTGCCAAAGATTGTCATAGAGCTAATGAATCACCCTGTATAAGCCTCTCTCTCTACAATTTCTACACTCATGCTTGGTTCCTTGTTAGTCATAACAAATTGTCGCAGTTATAGCAATGAATAATCAAAGTCCTCTTCACAGTTTACCGACAATGTATGCGTGCTTACTTCTTCTATCTTCATCATCAACAACGTTTTAAATATTTCTGTTTGCAGTTGAATTATTGTTTCGGAGTCTGTGTTGATGTACTTAACCGAAGTAATTTTCGAATGGATCTGGGTTCTATGTGTGGGGAAAATAATACGTTATACCCCGTGCTAAAAGATCGTGAATTAAATCGATAAAATCGTTGATATTCAATATAAAATTGTTCAAACCACGTTTTCAGTGGACCCCTCCTTTTAAAAATGTATTTATTGAAGCATATCTGAAAATATATAATTGAATCAAAAAATAATTGATAATTATTATCAATGAGAAATCTTGTTCATAATGCTGTTTACTATTTGGCATAACACATAAGATAACACTCTTATAACCTTCTTGATAATACTCGTATCTGTGGATGAGGAAAGCAATGGCGACTGGAAGAACTATATGTACATCCAAACACACCACAACAACGATACTTTTGAATATACCGTACTATTTTTTCAGGTCAATTTTCAAATTTCCAAAATTTAGTTATTCCCTGATGGAACTCACTGGATGCCTAATATCGGGGTGTTATCGCTGGTTCTTATCTCATCTCCATTCCTTGGTGTAATGGAGGCTACTCATCTTCTTTTCTATCATGCTAGATGGGTGGTAAGACGTTTGGGGGTGTAGTTCAACATGAAGAAAGGAGGAAATCTTTCTCGGTACTTTGATTACTTTGTCTTATATAAGGAACGAGGTGGGTGGTTCTCACCTCTTCTTCTCTTCATGCAACTTTCGTTTCTTTCCTGCTCCCATTGAGACTCAGAACGTCTGGACGGGATGGTTGCATGATGAGACTCATACATGACGAGTTATTCCCTAATCTGATGGAACTCACTGGATGCCTAATATCGGGGTCTTATCGATGCTTCTTATCTCATCTCCATTCCTTGGTGTAATGCAGGCTACTCATCTTCTTTTCTATCATGCTAGATGGGTGGTAAGTCGTTTGGGGGTGTTGTTCAACATGAAGAAAGGAGGAAATCTTTCTCGATACTTTGATTACTTTGTCTTATATAAGGAACGAGGTGGGTGGTTCTCACCTCTTCTTCTTTTCATGCAACTTTCGTTTCTTTCCTGCTCCCATTGAGACTCAGAACGTTTGGACGGGATGGTTGCATGACGAGGCTCATACATGACGAGTTATTCCCTAATCTGATGAAACTCACTGGATGCCTAATATCGGGGTCTTATCGGTGGTTCTTATCTCATCTCCATTCCTTGGTGTAATGGAGGCTACTCATCTTCTTTTCTATCATGCTAGATGGGTGGTAAGACGTTTGGGGGTGTAGTTCAACATGAAGAAAGGAGGAAATCTTTCTCGGTACTTTGATTACTTTGTCTTATATAAGGAACGAGGTGGTTGGTTCTCACCTCTTCTTCTCTTCATGCAACTTTCGTTTCTTTCCTGCTCCCATTGAGACTCAGAACGTCTGGACGGGATAGTTGCATGACGAGACTCATACATGACGAGACATCTTTTTTTCTCTTTCTATATCTCATTTATTATATCTCTTTTTAAGATATTCCTTATCTAAACGAATATAGTCTATATCTCTCTGTTTTTGTAGAGTGTATAATATATCTCGCTCTATCTTTATAGTCATTACGTTATCTTTAGCAAGCCTTGGGCTTATTGCTCACATTATTGCTCACGAGTTGTTCTCTGTGTTTTGAACTTTTCACATTCAAAGAACATAGCCTGAAAAAAATAATCAGATTTTCGCCAGGTCGTCATTATCCATGATTCTATAATTGGAATCAAGGTTTTTTGTTTCATCTCGATTACCCTTTATGGTAAGCTTTATGTTATCACCCTGATTCTAGCTTCTTTCTTAAGCCCTCTTCCCTTGACAAATGTATCGACTTTTTCTTGTATTAGGATATCTATCGTTGGCATACTCGCTATAACTTCAAAGCTCTTGGCAGATACTGTCCTATATAATACAACCCAACCCTTTTTTGTTGGAACCGCCACATGGTATTTCTTCGGAGTTTCTTCATAACTCTTTCATCATCAAAACTTGTACACAATTTGTTGAAAACACACCATTTGGTCATCTCAATCTCCTCTCTTCTCTGTGCCACATGCACAAATACGGAGGAGTGGAACCTCCGTATTTGTTATGGGAGGAAAAAGGTTTGTTAACTTTTTGAAATTATCAACATTTATTACGTACTCATTTGGGAGAGGACAAACCCCCTCCTCATTCCTCTACTTATCCATCGTTCCTCTTCTTCTTCAGTCCTTCTTTTTTGTATATACTTCACTTTTGACTTTATCACCAACTGATTTTAAAAGCCTCTTTCATTTTAAAATGATTTTCGTTCTTAGAAATTTTCGATTAATTTTTTTATTAAAAGAGTAAATAATTTAAACACGAGAAAGATAACTTAATAACAATTTTTTTTTATAATCGGTCCTAATTACATTACTTACATCAACAATACAACACCATATTTTCATGTAGGACATGTTCATGCCGCATGCGAATGACAGAACAGAACGATTGTTCTAAGCGCGGTAATTAATCGCCAAACAACCCAATTAGTTATTGACCGGGGGAATTAATTAAATCTAGTTTTAATCACCGCTCCACATGACACGGTCAATTGCACCCCGCACCATTTCTAATTCACCCCCTCTAATTTACCACCACCACCAACAACAACACCATCGTCATCATCATGGTAAAGTAAAATTCGTTCCAAATTGAAACCGTACTATAATTTTGGTGCGCTTATTATTTTTCAATAAACGTTCGTGAGTAAAGTCCGTATCATAACAAGGTGCGGTTTTACAGCGAAGAAAAAAAATCTTGTCATAAAATCAACCGTAAATCGCGAAATTGGCTCGTTACGGTGGGTAAACGTCGGCGTCGGCGGTGTTTCTCAATGAACGATCTATAATTCGTATATTTACCGGTCGTAATTCAGCGTGAAGCGCAAGAAGTAAATCAAAGGTCGCGAGGAACACTTCATTAAGCCGGTTATTTCGGCGACCCTCCAATAACCGGGCGACCACCGTCGCCGTCGCCACCGGAATAAATGGAAATTAACGAGCCAAGTTTTAATTCGGAAAGTTGCACGGAATTGCGCGTTCCACTGCCTCTCTCTTCCAAGTTCACCAACAATTTTACGTTTATTAAATATTATTTTCGAATTTTATTTCTTCGTTTTTAAAAGAATGAGATAGAAAATCTTAATCACTTTTTCAAATTTTAGTAGGATCATAAAGAAGTTGATTCAGTGGATTGGGTTGGGTTGAATCTTTTAGCTATTTCGAGATGATTCTTGGTTCTTCTAGCCACGTCAGCTAAGATCTGGATCATATTCAATTATTTGTCTCCAGATTATCTTATAGATATGTAAGTTAAGGATCGGAAATCTTTAAATTGTCGTTTTCAGTTTCACATTAATATAACAAAATCATAAAATATATCCATTTTACTTCAATTTGTGATATAAATCCTTTCTTAAGATATTTTGATTAAAAGTGTTTATGTGGAGCTCATTTCAACATTATCTTTCAGACAAATACCTAATTAGAGTTAGTTGGTATCAGGTGCTTATAGTATGTTGTAATTGTTGATTAATGTGTTAATAAATGATGTGCAGATAGTCCAGGAGGATAGTACATGTGGTCTCATATTATTTTCGATATACATTGTGGAAACAGCATCTTCTGAGCATCTTCATTGCCTTTTAGAATTTCTATATACCATCTATGGCAGCATACAGGGTGTTCATGTTTTTAGTCCAAGTCGCATCGTTTCTTTTTTGTCAATTCAAGATCAACTATAAGGGCTAAAACTTCTTCGGCGTTGCACGGTCTTACATTAGCAGAGGATGACGTATTATTTTTAATGTGCTGGGCGAAAATTGTATTGCTAATTTCACAACCTGGGCTGCAATACTTTTTCTTGATTTTAACAAACTTAATTTTGCCTGCAGAATTACGTGAGTCCCGCCGGGTCACGATGGGTCATGCATGTTTATTGTAACAACATTCTACAAACTAATGATGTAGATCAAAATTTAATTTAAACTTACGATGAATGGATCCGTAAGAATTGGTGATATAACCGATATCCGCATTCGTATATATTTTATCTGAACTCCGGTTCGGCAATAATAAATAAATTATTTAAATCGTATGAGCACTATCACTAAAACTGATTCTAGACATAGAACTAGAAACATCCGGGTTTAAATGTGCATTGGAAAACTGTTTTTGGGGCATTAGAATCGTTTTGGTTAATATATTTTATAATTAAAAAATTTTGTATTCTCTGAAAGGTGTCCCATTCAGTATTAATAATTATTTTGCGTACAGTAAACGAAGATGTGTTAACCAATTAGAACTATTTTAACACAATCTAGCAATCTATTTCTAGCTTTTGCTACCTTTAACATCTTTGGCACTCTAAAAAACACTAAAATATACAGATAATTTTAGTGCTTTAGAACTAGTTTGATCACTACCAATCAGTATATTCCATAATCATTTTTTTTTTGTATTTTCTGGAAAACATCTCATTTAATGTTATTTAATTGTTTTGCACAATTACATACTGTAAGACATTTTTTTCAGCTTTTGACATCTTAAAAGTTCTTCTTAAAACCTCAAAATTAATTGTTTTAAGTCTCAGAAGTGCCTTTAGCGCATTAAAACCGTTTTGGTCAAAATTAATCAATATACTTCAGAATTAAAAATTGTTGTAATTTCTGGACAACATCGTCTTAGTATTTTTTAATTGATTTTCAGAAGTTTTTACAAAAGTTAGAAGCTTTATCAAAAATCTCAAAATAACCCAAAAAAGGAACCTTTTTTCTCTCTTTTTTTCAATACACATGTCACGCGAAATTTTACTTTTAACCACGCTGTTTTTATTGAATTGTTCTGAAGTGTACGTAGAATTCTGTAAATTTTTAAACAAATAGGATGTTTTTTCACATTATTGAATAATTACACCCTCTTTAATAATGTGCATACATTCAATTAATGACGAACACCCGAAGATGATGTTGTATATACATCGAAACCGGTAGTGTAAATAAAATAAGAAACCATTGATAGTGCAAAAATAATAGCTTTTTATTTATAATAACAATGGTTAAAGTAATCACACATGGAATAAAAGAATATTAATTGTTTTGCACAATTACATACTTTAAGACACTTTTTTCAGCTTTCCACTCTTAAAAGCTTTTTCTAAAACCTCAAAATTAATTGTTTTAAGTTTTTCAACAATGATCAAGTATCTCAGAAGTGCCTTTAGCGCATTAGAACCATTTTGGTCAAAATTAATCAATATACTTCAGAATTAAAAATTTTTGTAATTTCTGGAAAACATCGTCTTAGTATTTTTTAATTGATTTTCAGAAGTTTTTACAAAAGTTAGAAGCTTCATCAAAAATCTCAAAATTACCCAACCCAGTCCACAACATTCTTCAAAAAACATGGACCAATCAAACCGATTTGGAAATTGTATTGAAGAATATTATAGACAGAGTTGGGTAATTTTACTTCATTAAGTAATGTTTAATGAAGAAATCGACATGACACTAACAGAGTTTATTTCCAAAAGTTGTATTGGTTTATGATTTTTGAAGAATGTTATGGACTGGGTTAGGTTGGGTTGAGATCCAACATCATACCATTCAATATGAAGGATAGCATGAAGTTGGAGTTCAAGTTAACCTAACTCAGTCCAAAGTATTCTTCAAACATCATAGACCAATACATCTTTTGAAAATAAACTCTGTAAGTATCATGTCGATTTTTTCATTAAACATTTATGCTTCATTGTTCATCAAAAACCCAATCCAACAAAATTCATTCCAACTTCATACCTCTCAATACGAGTCTATACCCAAAATTTTGAATAATTGTTATTTTTTGGAAATATTCTGAGGTTTCTTCTTCTATAGTTGGGTCGAGTCAAGCTTCAACTTCATGCCATCATATAACAAAAAATCAAATCCAAAACAACAAAATTTCTACCTTCAAGTCAATATGAGAGATGGTATCTACTTGGAATTTCTTCAAAAATTGCTTAGGTTTATTCAATTTAATAATCATTAAAATGGTCAAGTTAATCCAAAGACATTTAATTCATGATTTTTTTGAAATTTTTACCTACTAGGAACTTATTCCCTAAATTTGTTAGGTATTAGATACAATACCGGAGGTAACATATAGATATAAAATAGGAAAATTGCAATAGAAATATTATTTTCATTAAAATGTAAGTACGTATTTTTTTAAATAACTCCACATCTGTTTAATCCGCATCCGCGAAATTAGAATTAAAAAATCTGATTCCGCATCCGTATCCACTAAACCCACATCCGTAACATCACTAATAAGAATATTCCAGCTGTTACTATTTATTTCAATTTTATAATAGTCTCATTTCTTTCAGAACATGATAAATAAAATTGATTACTGTTAATTCTGCCATTCTGTCAAACACGATTAATGAATAATCAAACATGATTCATACATTTGATCACATACTCTAGCGTGAGTCACGTTAATTGACGTGACTCACGTGATTCATATATTATATTCACGTGAATGGCGTGATCTACACCTTGATCGTGAGCGGGTATAAAAAGTCACTCACGCGTACATCTCTATTCTAACCTGCATCTTCTCTTTTGCTTATGATGCTGTTGCTGTAAGCTGCGGTGACTGTATGTCCGAAAGCTTCAAGTCTTCATTAAGCTATTTCATGTGCTTGTTATTTCATGTTAAAAAAACTTATACATGTAATGACAATCTCGTCATTTCGTCAAAACCTTCGTAACAAACAGCTGATCACAAGTTTCGTTTTTTTTTGTAAAATTTTTTCTTCGTTTCATACTACAATGAAAAATAATACTACACCATTAACCCATATTTTCAATTTTTCTTTTGGACCATATAGACCATATTTCCCTCAAACTGGAGGATTGCTAATGTGACTCCTATCCCTAAAACTAGATATCCCTCTCATATTAGTGACTATCGTCCCATTTCCATTTTATCTACGTTGTCAAAGGCAATTGAACGTTTAGCTTATTTACAAATTACCAGATATCTAGAGGAATTTAAATTAATCAATAAGATGCAATCTGGATTCCGTAAAGGACATAGCACAACTACAGCTCTTATTAAAATTACCGATGACATTAAATCTGGTTGCGACGAACGTTGTGTTTCTTTACTGGTTCTTCTGGATTTTAGTAAGGCCTTTGACTCTGTTGACCATACCATTTTATTATCCTTACTTACGTCTATTGGATGTTCCTCTTCTTGTTTATCCTGGTTCCAATCATTTCTTTTCTTTCGATCTTTATATGTGCGTGTTGGTTCTGAGCTCTCTTCCAGTTATGGAAGTAAATGTGGGGTTCCCCAGGGCAGTGTTTTAGGACCCTTACTCTTTTCGATTTTTATAAATGGTATTACGGATAATATTTCATGTAATTATCATTTGTATGCTGATGACCTTCAAATTTACACTTCAACACCTATTGATAACCTTGAAGATGCTGTTCTTCGTCTTAATAATGACCTTGCCCGTATTCTGGAATCGAATTCTTGAATTGAGTCGAAAACGCAAGCCGTTGCTTTTGGCACTCGTCCTCTACTATCAAAGATGAACTTTCACTCTTCTCCTCAAGTGATGCTTGATGGCAACGTTATTCAGTTTTCGGACACTGTTAAGAATCTTGGTTTGATTATGGATTCGACACTGTCCTGGAGACCTCAGATACAGAGTGTTTGTAAAAGGGTTTACTACTGCTTCCACACTTTGAGAAAACTTCGGTGTTTCCTCCCGCCTGTTGTTAGTCGCAACCTTTGTTACTCTCTTATCTTGCCTCATATTGATTATGGTGATGTGGTATATCCTAATCTTTCTTTAACTCTCCATAATAAATTGGAGAGACTTCAGAATAATTGTATTCGTTACATCTTTGATCTGGGGAGGTTTCAGCACATAACGCCGTATCGTAATTATTTGCAGGTGCTTACTCTGCAGAATCGCAGGTCTTTTCGGATACTCTCTACTTTGTACAAGGTTCTGCAGAGCTGCACTCCTGCATATTTATCTGACTCATTTAAGTTTTTGTCGTCGCATGGTTTGTCCACCCGATCCAGTTCTGATACCACCTTAATGTTTCCGGTTCATGCTACTAAGATTTTTCACAGATCTTTTACAGTACAATGGATTGCGTTATGGAATGATCTACCTGTCGCTATTCGCAATGCAATAAGTTTTGTGTCTTTTAAAACTTTATTGAAATGCCATCTTCTTACTCTCCAACTGTCTTCCTGACTTCTTTGTGTTTGTTGTCTATCCTGTATGATAATAATTGATGTTTGCTCCATTTCTAATCCTGCAAAAGATATCATATTACCGCAGCTAGCCATAATCTTTGAGTTTAATTTTATACACAGCAGTAGTTGGGTCTCTTGGAAGATATCACTTACAGCGATAAATTGATCCTGTGTCTTGATGTTTGTATGTTGCTAATGTATACTTTTCTTTTTGTAATTTCTTTCTTTTGAGGCAATAAATGTGTTATTATTATTATTACAATGGATAAGTTTCTGAAATAGAATATTTTACAAACTGATTTGGAAAGCCTATATATTTCCATTGAAGTAAAACTAGAACTAACACTAGACCTAGAAGTGGAAAGATTAGGGTTTAGCCGTGCGTCTTCAGACGCACGGCTAAACCATAAACTTTCCACTTCTAGGTCTAGTGTTAGTTCTAGTTTTATACAATAAGATCTAACTTCAGTTTTAGAACTAGAAACATTCAGGTTTAGCCGTACATCTTTCAAGACGGCTAAACCCGAATGATTCTAGTTCTAAGTCTAATGTTAGTGCTAATTTTATTTTAATTCAAATACATAGGGTTGGGTTGGGTTGGATTTAGTTGTGCATCTAGTACAATATTATTAGATCTACTATTATTTGATGTTATTTAGTTGCTTTAAACCATGCAATTGAGGTAAGGCACTTAATTTTTCATAAACTTCGTTCCACTTCTTGCATTCGTCCAACCCAATCCTAAGGCGTCAAATATCTTAGTTAACTTCTAAGAATAAAGATGAGAAGATAAAATATTCAAGACATTTCGTTTTAAATAATTCTTCCCCACATTTTCTTGATCAATTTTTATATCAAACCATAAAATTGTCGATTTAAATCGTTTCTTAATTAATAAAAATAAAATTATTTCTAATTTTGTCGTTTCGAAACTTAAATTAATTAATTTAGTTCCATTTAAATAATTTTGAAACTGATTATTAAAAAGTTTTTTAATGTATTAACTTAAAAATGAACGCTAATGCGAGGACAGATAGCGAAAAGGATAGATAACTGTAATTAATAGTTGGAAGATGGATAGAAAAGTTAATCGCGTTGGAACGAGACGAGATAAATCTCTTAATGCGACAACGACGGAGCTGCCTCGAAAGAGTTGGCTTCTTCTTCCGAAATTTATGCAAAACGTTTGCATAGGGTAGAAGGGGGAGTGCGCACGCGACGTTCAAACGTAAAAGTTTTATTCGCGGCCATGTAGTCACGAAGATGTTTTATATCCACCCTTATTCCGAACTCCTTCTCTGTACGATGCGTTTTTTTCGTTGCTGGCTAGAAAATGGGGTGCATCGCAGTCGCGGCGTTCTTATTGGTTTCTGCATTATACGTGTGTGCCTGGGGAAAAGAGAACCGGCTACGGAAACCGTACTAAATTTTACGCTTCGCATCGTAAAACGGTTCATCTTCACGATGCTGTTATTATTACACTTTTTTTTCGAATACATAAATTTTTTATAATTACTAGATACGACGAGTAAGCTATTTTGAAATAACACGAAAGCTTGTTGTGGTAACGTCTTGTAAGATTAAGGTTAAGCTACGCGGAGACAGTAACATATCGTAGAAGCGTAATTGCGGCAACGTTGGCATAATACGCGGGGCGACGAGCCTTAAGCCCGTTTTAAGAAGGGCCCCCGTTCTACATGCACTCCCACGCGCGGACAATATTCCTCTTCCGCCACCACCACCACCACCGACATCGTCTTTATCTCGCTCGTATAAATTTCTCTAACATCCTGTAACCCGATAGTGCATTTCGAGCACGTGCCCGAATAAATTTGTTCGTTCCTCTTTCTATTGATAAACACGCACCATCTCAGTTACATCTCGAGAAAACTACCACTTCTTTAATAATCTCCTATCAGAAAAAGAGAACCGTTTAAAAAAAATTATCCCCTTAATATTTTTATTGTCGGCACATTTCCTTTTTCCCCCTTTATACGAATTATTCTCCCGGTGGAGATTTACGAGGGCGATAATTGGACGGCGAGGTCCTTGTACATTTTACCTTCGTCCTGCCATAACTCATATCGTCGCGACGGCGACCACGTCGCCATCCTCGAGGGGATCGAGAATTATAATTGAAACGGCTTTCAATAATCATTAATTTCGGCCCACTCTGACGGCTGTTCGGGATGTGAACGGCGGGTTTACGGGGGTTGGAAACGAATGAGGGAACCAAGGGCTCACGGGATAAAGACGTTGCGGTTAGGATACAAGACCCCGTTGCCTTCTAATTCCGGCCAATGTCAAAGATGCTTTCCACGGAACACGTTTAACGTGATCTGGGATGGCTTACCTCCTGATTGGAACCATGTCCACTCTGCTAATCAGCTAAACAGATTTCTAAAAACAATCAGAAATAAGAAATTAATTAATCAATTATGTTATGTTCAATCCATACAAATATTCAAAAGCACATTTTGATTAGCACTTTGGGTCAATTATGTGTTATATCATTCCTTGTATACCTTATAGTTAGTAAATATATAATGTCTCCATAAGATGATTTTATTCTTACTCGACGTTTTTCTGTTGATACTAGTATTAGTTCTAGTTTTAGGTGTACATCTCTCAATGCGACTAAACCCAAAAGATTCTAGTTCTAGGCCTAGTGCTAGTTCCAGTTTTTCTTCAATTGAAATATACAGCGTTGGGTTGGGTTAATTTTTTGAAGTGCATTTGAAAACATTTTTTTAACGAAGGCGTCTTCAATGAATAGTTTCTGCAATAGAGTACTTTACAAACTATTTTGGCAACTCTATAAATCAATTAAAGTAAAACTAGAATCTATCTGTCCTCGCATTAGCGTTCATTCTTAAGTTAATACATTAAAAAACTTTTTAATAATAAGTTTAAAAATTATTTAAATGGAACTAAATGAATTAATTTAAGTTTCAAAATGAAAAAAATTTAAATAATTTTATTTTTACTAATTAAGAAACGATTTAAATCGAAAATTTTATGGTTTGATACAAAAATTGATCAAGAAGATGTGAAGAAGAATTATTTAAAACAGAATATCTTATCTTCTCATCTTTATTCTTAGAAGTTAACTAAGATATATGACGCCTTAGGATTGGGTTGGACGAATGCAAGAAGTGGAACGAAGTTTATGAAAAATTAGGTGCCTTACGTCAATTCAAAAATGCATGGTTTAAAGCAACTTAATAACATCAAATAGTACTAGATCTAATAAAATTGTACTAGATGCACAACTAAATCCAACCCAACCCAGCCCTATGTATTTGAATTAAAATAAAACTAGAACTAACATCAGACTTAGATCTAGAATCATCGAGTTTAGCCGTCTTGAAAGATGCACGGCTAAAGCCGAATGTTTCTAGTTCTAAAACTGAAGTTAGTTCTAATGGTATAAAACTAGAACTAACACTAGACCTAGAAGCGGAAAGATTCCAAGACTTTCCACTTCTAGGTCTAGTGTTAGTTCTAGTTTTACTTGAATGGAAATATATAGGCTTTCCAAGTCAGTTTTTAAAATATTCTATTTCAGAAACTTATCCATTGTAGTATGAAAAGAAAAAAAATTTACAAAAGAAACAAAACTTGTGATCAAGCTGTTTATTACGAAGGTTTTGACGAAATGACCAGATTGGCATTACTTCATGCTATCCTTCATATTGAATGGTATGATGTTGGATCTCAACCCAACCTAACCCAGTCCATAACATTTTTCAAAAATCATAAACCAATACAACTTTTGGAAATAAACTCTGTTAGTGTCATGTCGATTTCTTCATTAAACATTACTTAATGAAGTAAAATTACCCAACTCTGTCTATAATATTCTTCAATACAATTTCCAAAAGCTTGATTAGTCCATGTTTTTTTAAGAGTGTTATGGACTGGGTTGGGTAATTTTGAGATTTTTGATAAAGCTTCTAACTTTTGTAAAAACTTTTGAAAATCAATTAAAAAATACCAAGACGATGTTTTCCAGAAATTACAAAAATTTATAATTCTGAAGTATATTGATTAATTTTGATCAAAATGGTTCTAATGCGCTAAAGGCACTTCTGAGATACTTGATCATTGTCGAATAACTTAAAACAATTAATTTTGAGGTTTTAGAAAGAGCTTTTAAGAGTCGAAAGCTGAATAAGGTGTCTTACAGTATGTAATTGTGCAAAACAATTAATATCCTAGTTCTAGGTCCAGTGCCTTACCTCAATTCAAAAATGCATAATTTAAAGCAACTAAATAACATCAAATAGTACTAGATCTAATAACACCCAATCCAACCCTATGTATTTGAATTAAAATAAAACTAGAACTAACATTAGACTTAGAACTAGAATCATTCGGGTTTAGCCGTCTTGAAAGATGTACGGCTAAAGCCGAATGTTTCTTGTTCTAAAACTGAAGTTAGACCTAAAAAACATTCTAAACCCAAGACTTTCCACTTCTAGGTCTAGTGTTAGTTCTAGTTTTACTTCAATGGAAATATATAGGCTTTCCAAATCAGTTTGTAAAATATTCTATTTCAGAAACTTATCCATTGTAGTATGAAAAGAAAAACAAATTTTACAAAAAAAACAAAACTTGTGATCAAGCTGTTTATTACGAAAGTTTTGACGAAATGACGAGATTGTCATTACATGTATAAGTTTTTTAACATGAAATAACAAGCACACGAAATAGCTTAATGAAATCTTGAAGCTTTCAGACATACAGTCACTACAGCTTACAGCAACAGCATCATAAGCAAAAGAGAAGATGCAGGTTCAGAATAGAGATGTGCGCGTGAGTGACTTTTTATGCCCGCTCACGATCAGGGTGTAGATCATGCCATTCACGTGAATATAATACATGAATCACGTGAGTCACGAGAATTGACGTGACTCTCGCTAGATCGGGTGCTCAAATGTATGAATCATGTTTGATTATTCATTAATCGTGTTTGATAGAATGGCAGAATTAACATTAATCAGTTTTATTTATTATGTTCTGAAAGAAATGAGACTATTATAAGATTGAAATAAATAATAACAGCTGGCATATTCTTATTAGTGATGTTACGGATGTGGGTTTAGTGGATACGGATGCGGAACCGAATTTCTTAATTCTAATTTCGCGGATGTGGATTTAACAGATGTGGAGTTATTTAAAAAAATACCTATTAACATTTTAATGAAAATAATATTTCTACTGCAATTTTCCTTTTTTATATCTATATGTTACCTTCGGTATTATTTCTAATACCTAATAAATTTAGAGAATAAGTTCCTGATAGGTAAAAATTTCAAAAAAATCATGAATTAAATGTCTTTAGATTAACTTGACCATTTTAATGATTATTAAATTGAATTAACCTAAGCAATTTTTGAAGAAATTGCAACTAGATACCATCTCTCATATTGATTTGAAGGTAGAAATTTTGTTGTTTTGGATTTGATTTTTTGTTATATGATGGCATGAAGTTGAAGCTTGACTCAACCCAATTATAGAAGAAAAAAATTTCGGAATATTTCCAAAAAATAACAATTATTCAAAATTTTGGGTATAGGCTCGTATTGAGAGGTATGAAGTTGGAATGAATTTTGTTAGATTGGGTTTTTGATTTTTTAATTTTGTTTAATCTGTCGATTCTATGTTAACAATGAAGCATAAATGTTTAATGAAAAAATTGACATGACACAGAGTTTATTTTCAAAAGATGTATTGGTTTATGATTTTTGAAGAATGCTTTGTACTGAGTTGGGTTAAGTTGAGCTCCAACTTCATGCTATCCTTCATATTGAATGGTATGATGTTGGATCTCAACCCAACCTAACCCAGTCCATAACATTCTTCAAAAATCATAAACCAATACAACTTTTGGAAATAAACTCTATTAGTGTCATGTCGATTTCTTCATTAAACATTACTTAATGAAGCAAAATTACCCAACTCTGTCTATAATATTCTTCAATACAATTTCCAAATCGGTTTGATTGGTCCATGTTTTTTAAAGAAAGTTGTGGACTGGGTTGGGTAATTTTGAGATTTTTGATAAAGCTTCTAACTTTTGTAAAAACTTCTGAAAATCAATTAAAAAATACTAAGACGATGTTTTCCAGAAATTACAAAAATTTTTAATGCTGAAGTATATTGATTAATTTTTACCAAAATGGTTCTAATGCGCTAAAGGCACTTCTGAGATACTTGATCATTGTTGAAAAACTTAAAACAATTAATTTTGAGGTTTTAGAAAGAGCTTTTAAGAGTCAAAAGCTGAATAAGGTGTCTTATAGTATGTAATTGTGCAAAACAATTAATATTCTAGTTCTAGGTCTAGTGCCTTACCTAAAATCAAAAATGAATAATTTAAAGCAACTAAATAACATCAAATAGTACTAGATCTAATAAAACCCAACCCAACCCTATGTATTTGAATTAAAATAAAATTAGAACTAACATTAGACTTAGAACTAGAATCATTTGGGTTGGGTTGGGTTGGGTCGTCTTTGACGCACGGCTAAACCAAAAACTTTCCACTTCTAGGTCTAGTGTTAGCTAGGCTTTCCAAATCAGTTTGTAAAATATTCTATTTCAGAAACTTATCCATTGTAGTATGAAACGAAGAAAAAATTTTACAAAAAAAAACAAAACTTGTGATCAAGCTGTTTGTTACGAAGGTTTTGACGAAATGATGAGATTATCATTACATGTATAAGTTTTTTAACATGAAATAACAAGCACATGAAATAGCTTAATGAAGACTTGAAGCTTTCGGACATAAAGTCACTACAGCTTACAGCAACAGCATCATAAGCAAAAGAGAAGATGCAGGTTCAGAATAGAGATGTGCGCGTGAGTGACTTTTTATGCCCGCTCACGATCAGGGTGTAGATCACGCCATTCACGTGAATATAATACATGAATCACGTGAGTCACGTGAATATAATACATGAATCACGTGAGTCACGTGAATTGACGTGACTCAAGATCAGTTGATCAAATGTATGAATCATGTTTGCTTTTCTTGCAAATTGTTTTTATTTTAACGGAACCTGTTTCGACTATTTTAGATGGTCAAGTCTTTGACTAACAAAGTTCATGATTCGATTGGGCTAACAAAAGACTAACAGATTGTATGAAGATATATGGGGTAAAGCCTATTTAATTGTAGAGAAAAATCTGAAACTTAGAAAAGGAGCCTCATCAGTAAAGATTAGTGTATTTAATGATATGTATTTAACTTCACAATGAAAGAACTAAATAAGGCTATGCTCAAAATAAGAAGGAAAAAGGCCGCTGGACCAGATAATATAACACCGGATATTCTGATATAAATACTGTGATAATGAATGTTTGAAATGAGAATGTTTAAAATGAAAGAAAACGATATGATCAACAATTAAGATAGATGAAATGGCTGTGAGAAGTCTTCCAATGATAGAGTATTTGTGAATTCACTTAGATAAGGACTTAAGGATGATGGTCATGTGAAGGCAATGTAGTATTCGCTGTATGCCACGCGAACTTGGAAGTATTCTCTTAAGTATAAACATTATAAGAACAGGCTTAACTGTATAAACCAAACAATGGTAATAAGAGCAATGTCGGCCAAGTCATCCACTAAAAGTGTCGAAGTAATAGCTTGTATGCCCCCTCGTGGAGTTTCTGGTCGCGAAGAGAAACAAAGTCATAAAAGGAGACTTTCTTTAGAGACGTAACAGGAAGTAAAGAAAAGGAATTCTATAAGCAAAGACAGGGAATTGATAAAAAACAGAAAAGATTTGGGAAATAAATGCCACACTTTATAACATCAATTAATTCATTTGACTCAAAAATCTAGAGGACTCCTTAATTCATTTGATCGCACACCACAAGTTGCATGCGACAAAAACGGTCCAAATGATATAATTGTCAACTTTTTCAAATAATTTTTAATTCAACCAAAAGTAAATTTAATTTAATTAACACTCTCAGTTATTTTAGTTATCGAAATTCATTCAATGGCGGTTTCAACGGCAATTTCAAAGTTTATATTAAAACTAATTTCGCGCATTAAAATGAAATTGACAGGTATAATGCAGAGAAACGTTTGCAACGTACTTCTGTATGCATACAAAACGTTATTAATTTCGTTTAATCTACAGATTTTATATCGGCCTTTGTCGTTTGGAACCGCACAAAATGGTTTAATAAAACATTAAATGTAGTGAACTACGATACGTAACGATTTTATTTTTTTTTTTTATAAATTTTTTTTGTGATAAATTAAAATGTATTCTTGGCGATACATGAATGGTTGATGTCCCATAACCGAACGCAACCTGTTTTTTGGACCGTGATGTAACGATATTTCCATCCCCCCAATAAAATTTGTCCCGAAATGGATATTTTACATCCAATTTTACGCAAACTTTATTTCCCTTTTTTTGTGAATCGATAATTCCTAATTTAACCCTCGCCGGTTTAATTATTTGGCATCGATTAAAAAATTACTACCCCACCCATCGATTAAACATTCACGCATTTCCGTTCATCATTTATCACTCATCGGTGTGCAAACTTTCTTTCCACCCCAACGCTCATAAAACCCTCCATAACGAGGTTGCTGTTTTTTTGATGCCATCTGGTCATTAATGTAATATTATTGACTGGCGGATTTTCCATGGTGCGATGACCTCATTCAATATTTAGCATCATTTTTGAGGTGTAATTAGCGTTATAATTATACCTCATTAATCCTATACAATGTTACTAAATACTCGATCCCATTGGATATTGTTATTAACGGTAATCAATAATTCACCAGATTCTATACATAGAGAGTTCACACCTACATAATTATTGTTTAAGCTAATTAAGTATTTAGGAAGTTAATTTTTTTGTTGTTAATAAAACATAAACATAATTAAATTAATCTAATTTACTAATTAATAATATTAATGGAGTCCCGTTTCCATCTACTTCCGTGGGTAGTACCCCAGTTTATCATCGGAGATGGGGAGGGGAATTAGTGCGGGCTTAAATTATCCGTAACGCAAACGCCCGTCCGTATAGGTGAGACGTTTGTTTAAAGTTCGTGGAGTCGACGATCCTGCAGGCGCAAGGATTTTAGTTTACGGCATTAGCGTCGCGAGGGCTAATGGATGGGGGTCCCCCCACACCATCTGGTTTACTGGGAATCAAGAAAACTGCTCGATGCAGATCCTAGTGCTGTTCGTTCAATTATGGAAGACGCACACGAGATTGAAGGGCACCGTCGTTGTTGGGGGGATCCCAAAGGGGGGCCGATCCCTCAAGGTAGCGCGACAGTTACAATATCGCATAACCGGGCAGATTACGCCGAGATTATACGCAACATGATTTGATAATTACCTCTTCACGAGTTTGGGGGGAATGCTGGAGAAATGGGGGATGAAACGTGGGGGGACGACGACACGGAAGGAGAGACCGGCGAAGGGGAGTCCTGGGATTAACGGAGTGCCGATCCCAGGGCTTAGGTACCTCTCAACCCTAACCTCCATTTCGCGTACACTAGAAATGGTGCATTGCAAATCTACTAAGATTTCATCTAAATCTAAACTTCACAAAATATTAATTATTCATCTAGATTTAAAACTGGATTGAGTTAATTAAAAACTGTAATTACGAATAATTATTGCTTTAATTATTAGTGCGCTGCAAATTTCTGAGAGAACCAGGTTTAAATTTTCCCATAGGTATTTTCCCCGGTTTCCGTTTTTAAAGGACACAAACCCCCGGGGTTTTCGGAACGTTTCGCCGCTTAAAACGGAAATTCCCCCCTTTTTTGTGTCGTTAATTTGTTCAATTGGAAGGTTTATCAACATGTGTTTATAATATGAGGATTATTAAACAATCAAAATATTGTAGGAATTAAAACGGTTCAATAACCTCGATATTTCAATGCATCGTGTAGGGCGACAAACACTTTTGTGTGTTTATGTTTTATAAAAAAATTATTTCAATGTTTATGTAATCCCGTGAATTCAATGTCGCTTCTATATCAACCTAAAATAAACCACGAGAAGTGGCCGATTCATTTCATTGATACTAAACTTTTCCATCAGGTATATATTTTTTAATCGTTTTTTTAATCCCCTTCATTTATTGTCACAAGGAATTTAAAATAATCTCTTCTTTCATTCTATCACAATGTGGATGAATAGAATCGGATTGAAATTTTTTTTTCCCGATCTTGTTCTCTCAAATTTGTTTCTCATAATCTTGTGTGTGTTCTGAAAAAGGAAGAAAACCACAAAATGAACAGGATGATTGGATGAAATAGGTTGGGTTTGTGGCGTTTATTTTACTAAATATACACAAATATAAACGAATGCGAGTCCTAATAGGCTCTGGGCTCCAGCTAACTTTTCTACAGTGGAGAAGGGAGGGTTCGATATTAATATAGGGCGCCACGAACTTACCAGATTGGCCCACCGGATCTCTCGCACACAAACCAACTAAGTTCGAAATTGGTATAAAATAATAAAGAACAAGACAATCCAAATTTATTCACACGACAATTCTTTATTAAGAATGAAAATTGAAACAAGAACATCAACTTCCGTGCTCCCTTAACTGTTATCGTTAAACTGTTTCAAATTAATCTATTTCAAATCTATAAAAAAACTAAATCGTCAAATCTAAATCGCAATGTGGAGCTAAAAAGAAAATAAAAATGGTAGTGCCCAAATCTGCACAAAACAAACAAAATAATATAAACACCCGATCGCGATACCCCGAATGTAGCTACGTTCGTTGTACGAAAACGACAAAATTTTGCCTGTAAACGAAATTAAATCAAAAGAATTATTGCGATAAAATCACAAAACAGAATAAAAAAAAATATTGTTCAACAGTTTCAACATAGAAATAACAAAGTTCTGAGCACGTCTATAAAATATTCAAGTATTGATGGGATTAGAATCCAAAGATTGAAAGTGAAATTGAAACTTAAATTGAAACTTAAAGCCTAAAAAGAAAGAAACCCCAAAATTAATTGAATAAAAATAATAAAATCGTTACAGGTTGGTTTGAGAACCAAGACGCTTAAGATATTTGGCGTCTCTAAATGGGTTGGACCTACCGACTCTGTAGAAATCCAAGCGCTGATGGGTTTGCTTTATTTAGCTGGGCTCCATCACGGATCAAGGACACATCTAGCAGAGTATTGGTCATCAGACGGTATGGGATATGAGATATTTCCTGCTACAATGGCAAAACAGAGGTTCGTCTTCTTATTGAAATGCATTCGCTTAGACGATACCACAACTAGAGGTCAAAGAAAAGAAATGGACAAACTAGCAGCAGTTCGTACTATTGTTGACAAGTTCAACGACAATTGTAAGAAAACTTATTCTGTGGGCGAGTATGTAACATTAGATGAAATGCTGCTTGCCTTTAGGGGTAGATGCAGTTTCCGAATGTACATTCCAAGTAAACCAAACAAATACGGATTGAAAGTCTTCGCCGTTGTTGATGCCAAAACATTTTTCACTTCACACATAGAAATTTACGCTGATGTTCAACCCAATGGTCCATATAAAACTGACAACTCTACCGCTGCAGTAACTGAAAAAATGTGTTCACATTTATTAGGATAATAGTAATAATATGCCTTTATTAATAAAAGGAATAGAGAAAAAGACATTACAAATGTGCGCAGGGCGGAGTTAGGACCAAGTCTTCTCTACCACCCAACCGTGCGTGAAAAAAAATTCAGAGGAAAATAATAAAAATAATAACAGTAAAAAGAAAAAGAAATCCTAAATAATACAAATTAATTATAATTAACATAAATTAATCAGTCCCATTCTGGTCACAGATAATGATTCCGCGGAGCCCTTTCTTGAAGGTGCTTACTGGCAACGATTTAAGAGAACTTGGCAACGGGTTGTAAAGCCTGGGTAGATTAAAGGAGAAAGATCGTTGAAACAAAGCCGAGCGATGCTGAGGTGGAGTGATCAAGCCCTTGGATCTGATGTTCATGTTTCTTCCTGATGTTGGATCAGGAAGAAATGTTACAATAGATCGTTGGTTCACAGGATATTCAATTGTAAAGAAACTGCTAAGAGAGTACCACTGTTGTTGTATACTGTGGTTGGTACAATTAGAGCCAATAGAAGAGAACTACCTCTTGAAATAACACAAGTTAAAAACAGGAAAGTATATTCTTCGTTCTTCGCATTTAGTAATGATATGACTGCAGTTTCATATATATCCAAAAAAGGAAAGAATGTGCTTGTAGTTTCAACAATGCACCGAGACGATCATATCGATAAAGCTACCGGTGATCGGAAAAAGCCCGAAATAATTACTTTCTGTAATAGCACAAAAAGTAGAGTAGATGTTGTTGATCGAATGATCGCATCATACAATGTTGCAAGAAACACAAAGCGTTGGCCAATGGTAATTTTCTATAACCTCCTCAATATAGCAGCAATTAACGCTTTTGTTATCTACAAAGGCAACATACCAGATGGTGAATTTGCTAAAACTCGCAGACTGTTTCAAAAAAATCTTGGTATGGAGTTAGTGAAAAATAACATGGAAGGAAGAGCCGTTGATAAGCACTTGACCAAAAGTGTGCGTACTTCTGCCTTGAGGCTCTCAGGTATTGAGGAGGAGATTATTCCAACAATAATCTCCAGGGAAAAGAGGAAACTGTAAATATTGCAATTGACGAAAAACTCGTTATTTTTGCAAAATTTGTAAATGTTGGTTGTGCATGGAGCACATAACAGCGTGCTGCAACGATTGTTTGGGCAATATGGAGACCACAGTTTGAAGCCCTCCAATTTGTGCATAGAATATTATTCTTTAGTTAAGACATTTTTTTATAACACTTTATACATTTTTAAATAAATATTATTATAGATCGATTTTCTTTTCCTTTATTTAGGCGTTGTTTCCAAATTTTGAAAAATATGTGATTAAATTGTAAGCATTTTCTTTAAATCAAATTAACATAAATCGTGAGTTTGGAATTGGCCCTGTATTAGGCTATTATATAGTACAAGCATCATATAAAACATATTTATGAGAAATTAGCACTGGAGGACACGTTGGCGTCATTTAGATTTTTTCTATTTTGGACTCCACAGACCACACCCGATCGAAAGTGTTAAGAAAGCGCGCCCGACAGACGGAGGGTTAAAAATGACCTATATTTGAATCGAAATTAAACTATAACTAACATTAGAACTAGAATTATCCAGGTTTGGCCGTCTTGATTTGGCTAAACCCGAATCTTTCCACTTCTAGGTCTAGTGTTAGTTCTAGTTTTATTTAAATTCAAATATACAAGGTTGCTAAATCAGTTTGTAATGTAATCTATTTCAGAAACTCTTCATTGTAGAGGCCTTCGTTAAAAAATGTCTTCATATACACGGCTAAACCCAACCCAACCCAACCCTGGATACTTGAACCACAGTCGTACAAAGCTATTCGGCGCCCCAGGGCTGAGTTGGGTTGGGTTGGGTGCTGCCCTAAAGTACTCTATTTCAGAAATTATTCATTGTAGAGGCGTTCGTTAGAAAAATGTCTTCAGATGCACAGCTAAACCCAACTCAACCCAAACGTGTATATTTGAACCACAGTCGTACTTAGCTATGAGGCGTCTTAGGGCTGGGTTGGGTTGGGTTGGGTGCTGCCCTTTTCATACAAAATTCAATTCCACTAAAAAAAATCCATACCTCAGAGGACACTGGATATAGGGACACCATCTATTTCATTGCAAAAACAGCCTCACCCCCAGGACATGACGCCCCATGGCTGTAGCCATATAATCCCTTAGGTTTAGGACAACACTGAGAAAGAGGCAATAAGGGGGACAAAATCCTTCATAAATTTAAGTGTGAACAGAAACGATATGGAGAAATTGAAGGGTTAGATTGGATTAAGCTTCAACTTCATATCACTCAATATGAGGAATTTTATAGATTGGGTTAGGATGCGTTCGATTTGGTTAAGTTGGGTTGGGTTGAACTCTAACATCATACCATACAATATGAAAGATAGTATAAAGCTGAAGCTTAACCCAACCCAACCCAGTCCATAACATTCTTCAAAATCATGGACCAACACAACTTTTGCAAATAACAATGACCTTCATAATATTTCATACATTGCCAGATGTTTTATACGTTACCTAGGTATTGTATTGAGTGAACATGGAACTCAACAGTTAACATCCCAACCATCTCAAAGATAAAGAAATAGAATTACTTAAGATAGATGCAAAAAACCATAAATAATCATCACAAAAAAATCAATGAAATTCGCTTTAAATTATATTATTTGTATCAACATTTAACATCAATTTTAAAGCGTTCACAAATAGAAGAAATGATTAAGAACGCCGACATTGACACTTTACGTGAAACAAGAAGAAGGAAGATAAGAAAGGTTAACAAGGTAAGAACCGCAAACCAAATAAATATAAACAGGGAAAGAGAAAGAAAAGCTTGACCAATAATATACACAAATTCCACAAAAAGAATAACAAACCTTTCAAATATGACATTCAACAAAGAAGAAAACGACTTGCTAAATAAAGGTATCAAGTTTGCACCAAAGAATGAACTAAACCTACCCATGATTGCAATTGAAATCCAAGCAGCAATCAAAGGATATAATAACGAAAATGAAATAAGCAAAAAAAATAGAACAAATACTGGAACAGATAATGAAGGAAAGGAACACAATCAATAATATTATCTTCACTTCGGCTTATAAAAACGCAGGATTAGTAATATTAAATAGAGAAGACTATATAAATAAAACTAACGACTTTCTAAAGAACAATGCATTTAGAAAAATAAACAAACACCCAACTAACATATTCCACAAACAAATCAAACAACTAGTGAAGAAATATGAAAATACGATCAAGAAATATTTAGGTAAAAATAAGGATATCATATCTCATCAATCTTTCGATGGGATTTTTATTCGTTAAGAACGGAATAATGCGAGAAAGGAGTGTCCTTATAGTTCAAAGACTGTTATAAATGATGATCTCATTGAATTTCTTAGCAAAGTCTGTTGGTTCAACGTAATTGTACTGTTTCAACATGGAATAGATACATTGCGTACTCATGCACGCAATGTTCTCCATAATTTTAGGAACACCAAGACGAAGAGAAAGTCTTCGTGCACTTGTAGATGGACTACGTTCTATCAACTGTTTATACACGTGCACGGTTGAGTATGAATACTTGTACTTGAAACAGAACTAGTTTCATACAACAGTTGATAGGTAGTTCTCAGTTAAGAAATCATCTCCTTACGATGAGCATATTTGACACCCCTTTTCATACAAAATTCAAAAAAAAAAAAGATTCTAATTCTAGTATTATTTTAGTTTTTCTTCAATTCAAATATAGAGGTTTGCCAAATCAGTTTGTAAAGCACTCTATTTCTGAAAATTTTTATAAATAAAAGAGGCTGGCATATTCGTATTAGTGATATAACAGATTTAGAAAATGCATAATCGGATTCTTTAATTCTTATTTCGCGGATGCAAATTTAACGGATGCCGAGTTATAAAAAAGTTACAAACTAACATTTTAATGAAATAGTTATTTACGTAACCAGTTATGAAAAGACTAATTTTGTTTATCGAACGCAATATTTGCCAAAACGAGCGAGCGAGTTTTGCAAATTGCGTAAGCTCTACTTTACCATTCTAATGATTATTAAATTGAATAAAATTAAGCAAATTGGGAAGAAATTGAAAGGAATTTGAAGAAACTTCATACCATCTCTCATATTGAATTGAACAAGTTTTGTTGTTTTGGATTTGATTTTTTTGTTACATGAGAGATGGCATGAAGTTGAAGCTTGACTCAACCCAACTATATAAGCAAAAATCATACCTTAAATATGGAAGAAAAAATCAGGGACTATTTCCAAAAATTAAAAATTATTCCACGTTTTAGATATGGGCTCATATTGAATGGTATGAAGTTGGATTTTAATCCAACCCAACCACAGAAGAATTTTGAATTTGATTTTTTATTATATAAGGGATGGTATGAACTTGAAGATTAATACAACTATTTGGATTAAGCTAAACTTCATTCTTAATAATTGAAAGTTAAAACTAAACTCAACTTAACCATAAAAGTAAACCTTCATACCATCCCTCATATTAAATGATGTGCAGTTAAGCTCTAACTCTAACATTAATCAAACTGTAGAAGAAAAAGTCACGAAATATTTAAAGAAATTGAAGGTTTAGATTGGATTAAGCTTCAACTTCATATCACTCAATATGAGGAATTTTATAGATTGGGTTAGGATGCGTTCGATTTGGTTAAGTTGGGTTGGATTGAACTCTAACATCATACCATACAATATGAAAGATAGTATAAAGCTGAAGCTTAACCCAACCCAACCCAGTCCATAACATTCTTCAAAATCATGGACCAATACAACTTTTGCAAATAACAATGACCTTCGTAATATTTCATACATTGCCTAGATACCCCAGATGTTTTATACGTTACCTAGGTATTGTATTGAGTGAACATGGAACTCAACAGTTAAAATAATTAACATTCGTAATTCTTCTAATATAAAATGATAGCAATTGATGCTATACATCTTTAGGTTGTTTAATCAATGTAAATCAATTAAATAATACTAAAGAGATGTTTTCCTGAAAATACTACCATTTCCTCAGAAGTGCATCAATGCTGAAAACACTAAATGAGATCTTTTGGGAAAATGCAAAAAAAAATTATGGGATATATTGATTGGTCGTGACCAAACTGGTTCTAAAACACTACAAATATCTTTGATGTTTTTGAGAGTGCCAAAGATATCAAAAGCTAGAAAAAGATTATGGTAGTATTATTTGGTTAGATACATTTTCGTTTCATGTACGTAATAATTATAAATAATGAATGAAACACTTCATAAAAGTCTTCATATTGGACACAGGAAACAACGCCTAAATAAAGGAAAAAAAATCGATCTATAATAATATTTATTTAAAAATGTATAAAGTGTTATAAAAAAAAATGTCTTAACTAAATAATAATATTCTATGCACAAACTGGAGGGCATCAAACTGTGGTCTCCATATTTCCCAAACAATCGTTGCAGCACGCTATTATGTGCTCCATGCACAACCAACATTTACAAATTTTGCAAAAATAACGAGTTTTTCGTCTTTTGCAATATTTATACAGTTTCCTCTTTTCCCTGGTTGTGGCTCTGGAATAATCTCCACTTCAATACCTGAGAGTCTCAAGGCGGAAGTACGCATATTATAATACGAATATTTTTCATTGGTGAATATTGTTTTACTTTTGTTTTGAATTTGTTATCTTTGTTCACATATATCTCGTCTTGATTAATGTATCTTATTATTTATTAACTTGTTTGTGCAAGTCATTTATTGCTTCATTTTTAGTTATTTTCCAGTCCATATCGTTTTTGTTCACACTCAAATTTATGAAGGATTTTGTCCCCCTTAGGCCCATTACTACCATCTTTCAGTTAAAGTTATCTTATAGATAAACCCATCTACTAGCCAATCAGAGCGCGTAAAATAGCCGTAACCATGGTAATAATCCCTTAGATAGCTTAACCAGAAGATGGTAGTAACGAGCCTTATTGCCTCATTATCAGTGTTATCCTAAACCTAAGGGATTATATGGCTACAGCCATGGGGCGTCATGTCCTGGGGGTGAGGCTGTTTTTGCAATGAAATAGATGGTGTCCCTATATCCAGTGTCCTGTGAGGTATGAACCTTTTTTAGTGGAATTGAATTTTGTATGAAAAGGGCAGCACCCAACCAAACCCAACCCAGCCCTAAGACGCCTCATAGCTAAGTACGACTGTGGTTCAAGTATACACGTTTGGGTTGAGTTGGGTTTAGCTGTGCATCTGAAGACATTTTTCTAACGAACGCCTCTACAATGAATAATTTCTGAAATAAAGTACTTTAGGGCAGCACCCAACCCAACCCAACTCAGCCCTGGGGCGCCGAATAGCTTTGTACGACTGTGGTTCAAGTATCCAGGGTTGGGTTGGGTTGGGTTTAGCCGTGTATATGAAGACATTTTTTAACGAAGGCCTCTACAATGAAGAGTTTCTGAAATAGATTACATTACAAACTGATTTAGCAACCTTGTATATTTGAATTTAAGTAGCTTTGAAATTTAGATCTAACTCTAGATTTGAAACTAGAAACCTTCGGGTTTAGCCAAATCAAGACGGCGAAACCTGGATAATTCTAGTTCTAGTGTTAGTTATAGTTTAATTTCGATTCAAATATAGGTCATTTTTAACCCTCCGTCTGTCGGGCGCGCTTTCTTAACACTTTCGATCGGATGTGGTCAGTGGAGTCCAAAATAGAAAAATCTAAATGACGCCAACTAAAAATCTAAAGGACGCCAACTAAAAATCTAAAGGACGCCAAGGTCTTCCGTGCTAATTTCTCATAAATATGTTTTATATGATGCTTGTACTATATAATAGCCTAATACAGGGCCAATTCCAAACTCACGTTTTATGTTAATTTGATTTAAAGAAAATGCTTACAATTTAATCACATATTTTTCAAAATTCGGAAACAACGCCTAAATAAAGGAAAAGAAAATCGATCTATAATAATATTTATTTAAAAATGTATAAAGTGTTAAAAAAATGTCTTAACTAAAGAATAATATTCTATGCACAAACTGAAGGGCTTCAAACTGTGGTCTCCATATTTCCCAAACAATCGTTGCAGCACGCTGTTATGTGCTCCATGCACAACCAACATTTACAAATTTTGCAAAAATAATGAGTTTTTCGTCTTTTGCAATATTTACAATTTCCTCTTTTCCCTGGAGATTATTGTTGGAATAATCTCCTCCTCAATACCTGAGAGCCTCAAGGCAGAAGTACGCACACTTTTGGTCAAGTGCTTATCAACGGCTCTTCCTTCCATGTTATTTTTCACTAACTCCATATCAAGATTTTTTTGAAACCGTCTGCGAGTTTTAGCAAATTCACCATCTGGTATGTTGCCTTTGTAGATAACAAAAGCGTTAATTGCTGCTATATTGAGGAGGTTATAGAAAATTACCATTGGCCAACGCTTTGTGTTTCTTGCAACATTGTATGATGTGATCATTCGATCAACATCTACTCCACTTTTTGTGCCATTATAGAAAGTAATTATTTCGGGCTTTTTCCGATCACCGATAGCTTCATCGATATGATCGTCTCGGTGCATTGTTGAAACTACAAGCACATTCTTTCCTTTTTTGGGTATATATGAAACTGCAGTCATATCATTACTAAATGCGAATAACGAAGGATATACTTTCCTGTTTTTAACTTGTGTTATTTCAAGAGGTAGTTCTCTTCTGTTGGCTAATTGTACCAACCACAGTAAGGCGGTACTCTCTTAGCAGTTTCTTTACAATTGAATATCCTGTGAACCAACGATCTATTGTAACATTTCTTCCTGATCCTAATAAACGTGAACACATTCTTTCAGTTACTGCAGCGGTAGAGTTGTCAGTTTTATATGCACCATTGGGTTGAACACCAGCGTAAATTTCTATGTGTGAAATGAAAAATGTTTTGGCATCAACAACGGCGAAGACTTTCAATCCGTATTTGTTTGGTTTACTTGGAATGTACATTCGGAAACTGCACCTACCCCTAAAGGCAAGCAGCATTTCATGTAATGTTACATACTCGCCCACAGAATAAGTTTTCTTACAATTGTCGTTGAACTTGTCAACAATAGTACGAACTGCTGCCAGTTTGTCCATTTCTTTTCTTTAACCTCTAGTTGTGGTATCGTCTAAGCGAATGCATTTCAATAAGAAGACGAACCTCCGTTTTGCCGTTGTAGTAGGAAATATCTCATATCCCATACCGTCTGATGACCAATACTCTGCTAGATGTGTCCTTGGTCCATGATGGAGCCCAGCTAAATAAAGCAAACCCATCAGCGCTTGGATTTCTACAGAGTCGGTAGGTCTACACTCAGTCTTATCTTGGTATTTAACAGAAATTTTATCAATAAATAAATTAGTGTTTCCAATTACAATATCAATGCAGTTTCCAAACATGTACATCCAGCATTGAATGGGAGATAATGCGTCACGTGCTTCACCGATGACCCCCGGCAGGTGAGACACTATGTTTTCGTTGCGAGTTCTAATATTCCTAGGTGGGACAGCCTTTTTCCGTTTAGTTCCATCTTTACCAAAAAAATACGAGCATCTATCACGAATCACGGGTTGTTCATCTTCATCATCCTCGCCGTCATCCTTATGCATAATATCTGCATCTTCATTTACGTTTTCCTGCTCGGTTTCTGTATCATGATCACTGATACTTACAAAATCTGGATCTGATATCGAACTATCGTCAGACTCTTCAATTTCACTGCCCGTGCTAACTTCTTCATACAGTTTCTGTAATCTTTCTCTCTCCTTTTCATATGGATCCATATCACAATGCTATCAAATAATAAATCATTTATTATTTTATCAAATCATATCAGAAAATTGTGTGATGCTACTTACCTATTTGTAAGTATGCTATTTGTAGATTGCTAACTAGATATTTGATATTAGTTATAAATAATTTTTTATGCACTTTTCTATTCTCTATATTTGTAAAATAAATAACACACAACACAACGCCTCAAAATGGGATTCAATAGTAAAGTGGCGTGTCAACGATACGGTAACCGTATATATAGTAATTATTAAGGGAACTACCGAACTACATTGCGATCACTCCGAGGTATAGCTTTATAACTCGGTAATACCCCTACAAACACAAAAAGAACGCATAGAGTTCCAACTGGAATACGATTCCTACAGATTACATCTGCGAATATTGTTACACATTTGATCGGGAAGGGTCTGTGAGGACAAAATATTATGTAGCGACTATTTGGAATTTTGAAAAACAGTTTTTTATATCGAAAATAGTTGATAGTCAGATACTTGAAAGGTACTGTGACCGTAAAAGTTTTGAGCAAAATAATTTAAAAAATATTTTACATAATCATTTTGTCGTGGACTCGTAGACCACACTCGACAGACGGAGGGTTAAGACCAAAGCTGATGGTTGAATGAGGATGGTTTTGACTGAATGAGACATCATCTGGAGTAGATAATGAAGGAAGATTGACCAACAGACTGAAAGTAAAAGAAATAGATGGACAGAAGGCTCCTTAAAAAAAATTATTCCTGGTATCTTCTAATTTCCAGAAATAAATAAGTTTCAAAACTTTTCCACTACATTCACAATTTAAACTCATATTTTATTTTTTATTTATCAAATCAAGAAATATGAAAAACATCAAGAATGTTTCAAAATAAATGCAAAAGAGTTTTTA
This sequence comes from Onthophagus sagittarius, assembly GCA_036711965.1. Taxonomy (NCBI): domain Eukaryota; kingdom Metazoa; phylum Arthropoda; class Insecta; order Coleoptera; family Scarabaeidae; genus Onthophagus; species Onthophagus sagittarius. The sequence goes on along the minus strand of JASERS010000010.1, from coordinate 12,650,953 downwards.
TACAATTTCATAAAATCGATATTTCGTTTAACTAAACCAATAATTTTAGTTGAATCAAACGAAAATAACTTACGATTTGCAGACATATTTAGCTTTGTTGCTGCGTTGAATAATTAATTCGAAACCAATAAAGTACAATGTCAAAAAATTCTTTGTTAATAGCTAAAATTGTTTCAAACAAACCTAATATATTATTGAAAATTAAATAAAACCAATTTATTTGTAATTCTTTTTTAATTTCGTTTCTTTTCCAAGTTAGTTATATTAAGTTAGGAATTTATTTTTGTTGGAAAATTTTAAATTGGATGTACCGAGTTGAAACAAAGATATGCAAGTAAAAATGTTCTTTTCTGTAAATCTGCAAACTCGGATTCTCGATACACTGCTACGATAAGACGACGGCGAGTATAGAAACTTTTTCTCTTCTCCCCCCTATCGATTACTTGGAGAACTTTTATTCGTACCGACGATTCCGCGGAATCCTCTCTATATTAAACTATCCACTTAACCGATTTCCGCTTGACTGTTGGCGGCACGTGACCTGATCGATCGTGTTTCAATTCTACCGTTGTTTGCCCCCTACCCGAAAAAAAGATAAAAGATAAAAAAGACAAGAAAAACTTTGCAAGAGAGCTCCCAAAGCTCTAAACACTACTCTTTAATCACTCGATCCTTAACAAACTAAACGTAGGGTTTTCACCCATGTTTTTCTTTGTGGAAAAGATAAATAAAAAAGAAGATAGACAAAGAAGGGTTGAGCTGTCGTGTATAATACCGCATTACGCGGTATTGATTATCTACAACACGGGCCCTGCAACTCTTAATTGTACAAGAAACGACCGTTTCCCCTATAAATGTTTACGTATCGTAAGCGCATTTTACACCGAAGCTTTCGTGCAAAGTCGTTTCAAATCAATAAAAAACTACACGTGGTTAAAATTTAAATGACATAGTTTTATTACTTTTATTTATTTTTATTGCTACCATTTTAAAATATTCCATTTTTACCTCGAGCAAACACAACCAAACAGATAAAAGAGGTTTTAACTCACTTTCCACAACAATTAACTTATTATACTTTAAACTAAAATGGATTTTTTTCAACGGGAAAATAAACCGGGAGAATTATATTCTCTGACTGTATATCAAATGAGATTATAATTTTTTAGGTTACTCGAAAAGAGGAGTACTTCCACTCTTCACTCAGATTCGGAATTAATTCCAACGAGCGTATGCAGCGAAATTCCGGGAAAACCGCGGCGTTAGTCATGAGAGTGCGCCACTGCGCCACTAATTTTCCAGGGACGAATTCAAACAAACATTTTAACTATCTAAAAATTTGAAATTTTTGTCATAATAATCTATATAATTGCAATAACAAAATTGATATACATTAGGAATTTAATATTTAACATTATTTGGTTGATGTATTGACTAAGTTGTGATGATGTTGTGTTTTATTACTTTTTCTGTTGCGCCGTCCTAAGCCTAAGGGCTAATAGGGCTACAGCAATGAAATGGATGATGTCCTCATTATACACGTACCCAGTGTCTCCTTTCAGATACGGACCTTTTCTCTTTTGGCATTAAATTTTGTATGAAAAGAAGTTTCGTTCGTGCAACCCAGCCCAAAGATGTCGAATATCTTAGTATGACTGATTCAATTATACAGGGTTGGGTTGGGTTTAGCCGTGTATATGAAGACATTTTTCTAACGAAGGCCTCTACAATGAATAGTTTCTGAAATAGATTGCATTACAAACTGATTTAGCAACCTTGTATATTTGAATGTAAGTAAAACTAGAACTAACACTAGACCTAGAAGTGGAAAGATTCGGGTTTAGCCGTGCGTCAAAGACGCACGGCTAAACCCAGAACTTTCCACTTCTAGGTCTAGTGTTAGTTCTAGTTTTATATCATTAAATCTAACTCTAGAACTACAACCATTCGGATGGAGCTGTACATCTCTCAAGATGGCTAAATCCGAATGATTCTAGTGCTAGGTCTAATATTAGTTCTAATTTTACTTCAACTCAAATACAAAGGATTGGGTGGTGTTGAATTAACAATGATTAGTTTCTGAAATAGAGTTCTTTACAAACTGATTTGACAACCCTCTATATTTGAATTGAAGTAAAACTAGAAATAACACTAGATCTAGAACTAGAATCTTTAGTGTATATATCTTTACAAGTATCCAGTGTCCTCTGAGGTACGGCCTTTTTTTTTAGAATTAAATTTTATATGAAAACGGCAGCACCCAACCCAACTCAGCCCTGGGGCGCCGAATAGCTTTGTACGACTTAAATACTCAATAAATACTCAATATGTAGAGTGTTTCATAAGAAATGGAACATTTAACATTATTTAGTTGATGTTTTGATTTAGTTGTGATGATATTGTGTTTTGTTACTGTTTCTGTAACGTTGCCCTAAGCCTAAGGCCTAATAGGGCTACAACAATGAAATGGATGATGTCCCCATTATACACGTACCCAGTGTCTCCTTTCAGATGCGAACCTTTTCTTTTTTGGCATTGATTTTTGTATGAAAAGGAGTTTTATTGGTCCAACCCAGCTCAGGGATGTCGAATATCTTGGTACGACTTTGGTTCAATTATACAGGGTTGGGTTGGGTTGGGTTTAGCCGTGTATATGAAGACATTTTTTTAACGAAAGCCTCTACAGTGAATAGTTTCTAAAATAGAGTACTCTACTGCTTTGGGACGCCAAATATCTTAAGACGGCACTAATCACAACCTAAGCCCAACCCCAATCCAGCTCTGCACAACCTAGAAAGAAGGGATTGCGAAAGAATGTCTTTGATGAGCTATAATGTTTAGATTGCAACTATCTAACAGAAGAGACTTGAACGCAATCTAAGACAATCCTTCCTAAGATGTTATCACAAAAATATTAATTCGGTATAAGCCAACCTAACACAAAACTACTTAATCTAAAAGAATGCATCAGAATCCAAAACTACGCAATCCAGTTCTGTTCAACCCAGAAAGAAAGGAACGATTTGTTCAACAATAATACCTAGATTAAAATTACGTAAATCAAGAAAATTCGAGATGACCTAACCCTATCGAAAATAAACTGTACTTAATCTAAGACAATTTTTCCCAACCCAACCAAAAATAATTCAAATCAGACTTAATCAACTCACTGTATACTTACAACTACAAAGTGATTAAGAAAAAACTTTCTTCATATCGCAACAATACTCGAGTCATCTCAGCACCAAAGAACTATCGCATCCTTTGAAGTATTGAGTGATTCAGAAAAAATTTGATCACATCTTAACAATAGTTTTTATATTACCAGATTCAAGACAACTCGATACCTAACCTAACCCAACATAAAACAACCTAATTTAAGACCATTTAAAACAACCTAAGCTCCAGCTCTCTTCAACTCAGATAGAAAGGATTTTTTTAGCTATAATGCTTAAATTAAAAGTGGTACTTAACTCAAGTTATCATAAGATTACCCAACCCAACCCATCCCAAAAGATCTGAACCCAATTTAATTTATGACAATTCTTCCTCTTCCTCAACAAATAGCTTTATTTGCCCTAATATCCTGCTAGCTTCCCATACAATGTTGTCGTGTTTCGGGAACAATTTTTGGATCTGCTCTTCCACCTTACTATCATCGATGCTAGTTCTATTTCTTAACTTTAACCTTTTTGTTATAATTTGATAGGCCTTCCCCCATACGTCGCCCTCCAATTCCAAACACAGTTGTTTCCACTTTTCCTCCTTGCTCTTTTCGATCAGCCTTCTGAGTTCCTTTCTTGCTTTCCTGTGTTGCACTTTTCAATTTTCAGCCTCCTCCGTAACTCCCCAAACATATCTCTTTGATCGCGTTAATTTTCTTCTTAATCTATTGCATTCTTCTCGTTTCTTGGATATTTCTTCATTTCGCTAATATACAGGGTTATGTCTTCAGTTTACAACATTACCTTTATTTAATATAATAAAATTTAAGATAAAAGTACTTTACAAACTGATTTGGCAACCATCTATATTTGAATTGAAGTGAAAGTAGAAATAACACTAGATCTAGAACTAGAATCTTTAGTGTATACATATATCTTTACATGTATCCAGTATCCTCTGAGGTACGGCCCTTTTTTTGGAATTAAATTTTATATGAAAAGGGCAGCACCCAACCTAACCCAACTCAGCCCTGGGGCGCCGAATAGCTTTGTACGACTGTGGTTCAAATATCTAGGGTTGGGTTGGGTTGGGTTTAGCCGTGTATATGAAGACATTTTTTTAACGAAGACCTCCACATTACAAACTGATTTAGCAATCTTGTATATTTGAATTTAAGCAAAATCATTAGATCTAATTTTAAAAGTAGAAACATATGCCTTTGTTGTCTTTGCACCTCTGCGTTTATTTAAAGAAACTGAGAATGGGCTCGCAGATACAACCCACCATCGAAAGAGGTTTTGATTGCGACACATGATATTTTGGTAAATCTGCCATCAGATGATTATATGACATAGGTTTTGCTCTAATACAACGGATGCATTTTTATAAAATAACATAGATGGTAAAACAAGGATACAAAATCCAGAATTGTTGCGATAAAGGAGCATGAAGAGTACGATAACCAGGGTGCAAATATCGACGATGGACATCCTCAATAAGTAATTCAGTAAGAGGGCATTTGGTTGGAAGTAACAAAGGATGTTTCCATCAAAATTCAGATGGAATATTTCAAACGACCACCCACCCTGAACACTCCTTCTCGGCTTATAAAATAAGGCCAATTTATAGGATCAAACTCTTCTTTCTGAACTTGGTCAATTAATTTATACAATACATTTTGTAACTCAAAAGTAGACAATTTCAATGAATAAGACGGGTTGCGAAGCTGACACGCGGAAAAGAATTGTAATATGTAAGCAATAATTCTCTTTATTTTTTGCAAAGATGAAAAACTTTGAAATATCTTTAATAGAATCAATCGATGGCCAACCACTTCAAGGATCTGAAAGCCAAGAAGGTACAAACCTCCAAGAATTCATAGTAATTAATTCAGAAGGAAAAAGTCCTCGAGATCCACGGTCGGCAGGGTTATCGGAGGATGGTACATGTCAATGTTTTGCAGGAAGAATGTTTTGAACATGATATACTTAATTTGCCACAAAAATCTTCCAACGGTAAGATGGGGAGCTCAACCAAGGTAACACAACCCGTGAATCAGACCGTGCGTTAACAAACGAAAACTGCATGACGGGTGTAAGACAAGAAATCACTGCGGTAGCTAAAACAGCGAGAAGCACAGCAACACACAATTCTAGTCGCGGAATGGAAACTCGGAAATAGAGTATTTTACAAACTGATTTGGTAAAAAACTAGAACTAGCACTAGACCTAGAAGTGGAAAGTTTTGGGTTTAGCATTGCGTCTGAAGACATTTTCTTGGCGAAATCCTCTACAAAGAATTGTTTCTGAATACATTACAAACTGATTTAGCAACCTTGTACACTTGAATTTAATTAAAACTAGAACTAACACTAGACCTAGAAGTGGAGGGACTCTAAAGACTCGAAACTTTCCACTTCTAGATCTAGTGTTAGTTCTAGTTTTATATCGTTAGATCTAACTCTAGAACTAGAAACATTCAGGATTAGCTGCACATCTCTCAAGACGGCGAAACCCGACTAATTCTAGTTCTAGGTCAAATGTTAGTTCTAATTTTACTTCAATTCAAATATACAGGGTTGGGTTGTGTTGGATTTACAATGATTAGTTTCTGAAATAGAGTACTATTATACACTAGAATCTTCTTTTTTGAATTTTGTATGAAAAGGAGTATTAAATATGCTCGTCGTGAGGAGACGATTTCCTAACTGAGAACTATCAGGCTTAAGAGCATTTATACATTAATTGATTGTATGAAACCAGTTCTGTTTCAAGTACAAGTATTCATACTCAACGTACAGACGTTTAAACAGTTGGTACAACGCAAACCATCTACCATTTCAAGAATACTTTCTCTTCGTCTTGGTGTTCCTCTTATAAAATTATGGAAAACATTGCATACTCAAGCTTAGTATTTATTCTATTTTGAAACGGTTAAAATACCTTAAAGCAGCAGACTTTCCTAAGAGATTGAGATGTTATGGATAATAATGGCAATATCTTACTTTCACCCGTAATGGAATCACTAATAATCGAAATGATCACCGTTGGTTTGAGGATAATTTGCATGCCAGCGATGAAACAAATTTTCAGTGTCGAATGATTGACAAGAACTCTGCCCCTGCTCATTATAGTTGTCGAGTTACATACTTCAATTGGACTGGCAATACACGATGAATTAGCATCAGATTATTAGTCTAAAGCGACACAGAACATCATTTATAAAAGACTGAACTATAAGGACACTCCTTTTTCGTATTATTCCGTTCTTAACGAATAAAAATCCCATCGAAAGATTTCTCTTAGAGTGGTAATCAGAGAAGGTTGTTCCCCATTTCCCGTAATTCGATTATGAACTCGAGTACGAAGATCCATCTGAGGAATTCTTCGTGGCGGGCGTTATTGGTGCTCGGGGCCGGAAACATTCCGTCTACGCACGAGCGGGCATCCGTTTCCGACAATCTCGGCGCCGTCGACGCACAAGGGGATAACGAGAGGGGGCCCCCTTTGTGTCTGGTAGAGCGGGGGCGGATTAACGACGGACGTGCCGAGGCCGAGGCACACGCACCCGCAGGCCGTTTTCTCGCCCCCCGACCCTTAATTGCCCTTCAGTTCGCGGCACGTCGATTACTATGACCCCCCATCAAAACCCTCTTCCATTCAAGCAAGAGGCTACCTCCAACGACCCTTTTCGAGCCTCACGTGCTCTCGTCATCAAGTAATAAGCATATACAACGCGAAACCTTGAAATTGAAGATGGCTAAAAACTCAAAGTCATCATTGATAAGAAAAGGAAAGGGAACAAAAGGCATTAATCGTTATCTCCATTCTTTTACGGTTTTCTAGTGCTAGGTTTAATGTTAGTTCTAATTTTACTTCAATTCAGATACACAGGATTGAGTTGTGTTGAATTTACAATGATTAGAAATAGAATACTTTACAAACTGATTTGGCAACTCTCTATATTTGAATTGAAGTGAAACTAGAAATAACACTAGATCTGAGTGTCCACTGAGGTGCGGCCTTCTTTTGGAATTAAATTTTATATGAAAAGGGCAGCACCCAACCCAACCCAACCTTGGGGCGCCGATTAGCTTTGCACGACTTGGTTCAAATATGCAGGGAAGACAGTTTATTGACGAAGGCCTCCACATTACAAACTGATTTAGCAACATACGTTTATTTAAAGAAACTGAGAATGGGCTCGCAGAATCAACCCACCATTAAACGAGGTTTCCATTGCGACACACGATATTTTGATAAGTCTGCCACAATAACAGTTTTGCTCTTTGTATGCTGTTTTACAACAGTATTTGTTTAAAACAGCATAGATGTAATTCAGTGAGACGGCATTTGCTTAGAAGTAATAAAGGAAGCTAAGCATCAAAATCCAGATGGGAATACTTCAAACGACCACCCACCCTGGGCAGTCTTTCCCAGCTTATAAATAAAACCTTTTCTTTCTGAACTTGATCATTTAATGTATACAATGCATTTTGTAACTCAAATGTAACGAATTGCAATGATTATCAATTTCCGATCAAATTTTCGTTATGGCCCGAGTGAACGTTGTTGTTGGTGTTCGTAAAATTACAACTCTTATGCGACCATCAGGATCAGAATGCAGTTCCGTTATTCGTGCAATAGCCCATTTAGAAGGGGGGAAACGTTCATCTTTAATTAGAACTAATCGTCCTAACTGAGGAATATTCTTGGCTTTGAACCATTTATTGCCGTTTTGTATAGATTGTGAAAAGTTAAAACCTTTCAATCATTTGTCGTAGATGTTGCCATCTGGAGAGACGAGAGGTTGTTAAATCGATAAGAGATGGTTCAGGTATAGCAGTTAGAGAACTTCCTTCGAAGAATGAAGAAAGAATTCCATTCAAGCAAGAGGCTACCTCGAACGACCCTTTTCGAGCCTCACGTGCTCTCGTCATCAAGTAATAAGCATATACACCGAGAAACCTTGAAATTCAAGATGGCTAAAAACTCAGAGTCATCATTGATAAGAAAAGGAAAGGGAACAAAAGACATTAATCGTTATCTCCATTCTTTTACGGTTTTTCTTTTATGTGATGGGTGGTTGGGGTTGATTTTTCCTTCCTGGGTTAGTCCGAGCGGCCGGTTGCATGCAAATTTATAAACGGAATTCAATATGTATGCAGATACGGCGCCGCGGATTCGCCCCGAATACAAATCCATCGTTGGCGACTGATTACGCCGATCCGTTTCCATTAAAACGCGTTCGGCGAGGTACGTTGGCGACGTCATCGCCGCCACCGCCGTTTAGTGCCACCCCCGGAACGAACTCGACGTAAACAAAGCGGCCCGCTATGTGCCTCTGATTTATATCCTTTCCAGCGCGAAAAATTATCATCGGCTCTTATCTGTCACGAATGGTATAAAACTTTTCGTGGAACGACAAAAAGTTTTCTTTATCTTTAAGAAAAAAAATTAAAACGAAAAATAAAAAAAAATCGGTTATTTCTTATTGATATTTATATTTGAAGAGAATTTTAAAAAAAACTTGAGTGGGGTTTGATATGAAAGAAGTGGACATCAAATATTTGAACTGTGAGACATTCGATAGCTTCTCCCCTCGCTTAGAAAAGAAGTATCGTAAACAGAACGACTGCGTTTCCGCGAACAAACAAACCGAATTGAGAGAGGAATCGACGCCGTTCTCGGTTATGTTTATTTCCGACTCCTTTTTTTTCCGGCCATCGAAAGTAAATACTACCGAAGTGGCGAAAAACGACGATATCATCCCACCCCCTCATCCCAACCCATCCGAATGGCGAACGTGACAAAAATTCCCCGTTTCGACTTAAATTGGCCAAGGGGTTTTTCGTATCGCTATAGCAACGTTTAATTGAACCTAGTCGAATGAAGTGAGGACAATTGCTGCATTATTTAATACGCCGGGTCGTGTAGGAAATTCAAACCCCTCTCTTTTTAGCAATTAACAGTCACGTGAAGGGTTCTAATCTATACGTAGGAAGATAAATAAATGGCGAGGAACGTGGCATGTTCGCGATCGGCTCGCGTGACCACCTGCTTACTTTGGAGAGGGCGCTTTCTTATAAAGATATCTCTTTGTGTTCACGGCGTATCTAACTTGAACATCTTTACTATTTCACTTTAGCTTTCAGTGGGCTTTCGTGAGAACCTCATTATCTGTTTAAAAGACAGTTTAATTATACTGTATTAACGATTTTATTACTACAGGAAAATAAAGGATAATTATACGAAATGTTTTATTCATACGATTTCACTTACTTCAACAGTATTAGGAACATTAGCATCAAGAATAATTATGTTGATAGATGATGAGAACACCCAAGCTTACCTGGAGCGCGGTAGAATGTACTTATCTTTGTTCCAACAAGCGGTTCGACTCGTGCACTCGGCAAATGTAGTCGTAAATGTCAAGTAATTAATCGAATTTCATTGCATTACTTGATATGATTTGACGAGTATATGATAAGTTGGGCCGCTTGTTCGAATAGAGCTATTATTAAGAAAGATTCTGAAAAATAGTAGGGATGATTCTGAGATATCAGAGACGATGTTTAACCTTCCGGAAGTCTGGTCAGTCAAACGGACAAGTTCAGTCTGTTGGGGTATGTCAGACCCCAATAGTTTTATAGAGCCTAGGTTGGAAATGCACACTGTATAATCAATAAACTTGAAATAGAATATCTTAAATTTATAGAATACATTTATTATTATTTTATTCTTAACAGTTAATAGTCAAAAATAGCTACAAACTTATATTTGATACTTTTCTTTCTAAACTAATCAAAAATTATCAAAATAAACGTTGGAACCACTTACACTTCTTTGTAATCATCATATGTGTGTGACAAGCAAATGGTTTTTTTACAGGTTTTGCAAAAATATTGTGATTTTCTATCTGAATTGCGTCAACAAAATTCACATCGTCATCTTTTTGGTGTTTCATTTTGATTAGTTCCTGAATTTCCAGATTGCTGGGAGCGAAGATCTATGGAAAGCTTATTATTTTTGAGACGATTTCCTGGTGTTCTGCAATTAGTTCCTTGCCCAAGTTTTTCAAAAAGTGTCGTCTGGTGGTGGTATAATTATTTGTATTATTTCTGTAGACAATGTCATTATTTATCCCAGCAGTATTGAGAATCGAATAAAATATTGTTAGTGGCCATCGCCGTGAATTTCTTGAATCGTCATAGGAAGCTGAAAGCCTATCCAGTGTGTCAACACCTCCTTTAGTCAAGTTGTAAAATGTTACAATATCAGGCTCCTCTTGATGTCGAGTTGATTCATCAATTTTATCGTCATGATGGAGCGAAGACCACATTAAAACTCTATAATCATTATTTAAATGGAACAATACGTGGTGCTGTTTTTGAATTTAATGAGATTGAAGATGTTGGGGTGGAGGAAACGATACGACGGATAAAGAGTAACGCCGCAGGTTATGATAAATTAAACATGCAAAGTATTAAACTATGTTGCCCACATATTATACCATATATTAGGCATATTATAAATTGCGCAATTGGGACTAGTCTTTTTCCAGCAGCATGGAAAATATCTTTAATAAATCCCCTTCCCAAGATTAATAATCCACAGAAGATGACGGATCTAAGACGGATTAGTATTCTTCCGGTTCTGTCCAAGGTGATGGAGAGGGTTTTGTTTGAACAACTAAACGATTATATTATGAATAATAACATTCTACCCGATCGGCAATCTGCCTTTCGTCAGGATTTCAGCTGCGTTACTGCTTTGTTAGATATCGTGGACGAGCGATGGATGATGGTAAAGCCACTGTCCTCTGCCTTCTTGACTACTCCAAGGCCTTCGATACCTTAAGTCACAAAATTTTATTAACAAAGTTGCATTCATTATATTGGTTTGAAGGATAAGGCGATTAACATGCTAAACAGCTTCCTGGACGGTAGGATGCAGTGCGTTGGCTTGGACGACCGGGAGTCTGATACATGCGATTTCTATCAGTTATATGGATCTTTTGGGGAGAACGAGGTGGAGGAGGCCTGTGTGCGTGTCAGTGCCGATCTGGACACTCTTATGGAGGTGTCTCGTCGTCATAATCTGTTACTTAACCAATCAAAAACAGACGTTATTGTTTTTGGTCCAAAGAAACTTAGAGAGAGGATTAAAGATAGAATCGACATAAGAATGGGGGACAAACAGTTGACGTGCAAAAACTCAGTGAAGAGTCTTGGTGTGATCATTGATGAAAACCTAACTTTCAATGAATACATCAATAAAAAGATCCGTTCTGCTTACAATCAATTGAAAATTATTTACAATGCTCGTCATTTTCTGTCTGGCAGCAGTAGACGTTTGCTATGTGAAGGCTTGGTGCTGTCAGTTTTCAATTATGGAGATGCCTTGTATTCCCCTTTTCTTTCAAAGCGAATAGCAAACAAAATACAAAAAATTCAAAATACATGCCTTCGACTTATTTTCGGGATAAGACGGCGAGAACACATCAGTCATAAATTGGTTCAAGTAAATTGGTTGAACATGGTAAATCGTAGAAAATTGCATTGTGCGACAACTTACTTCAACATTATAGTGTCAGCGCGGCCTCCCTACCTTTATCAAAAGATACAGTTCAGAACGGACGTGCACACCCTTAATATAAGATATAAAGGAACACTTACACTGCCTATACATAAGCGGCAGTTTTTAAAAAAATGTTATTCTTACAAAATTACTCAATTAGAAAACTTCATACTGCTTTTAAAAGACTTGAAATACTTCCAAAAGGCTTAATATTGCTTCTGAAAGACATGAAGTGCTTGTAGACAAGTTGATATTGCTTCTAGAAGAATTGAAATGTTTCCGCATGGCTTGATATTGCGTGTAAAACGCAAGAAACAAAAGACTGTTGATAAACCATTTGATTTTCACCATTTGCTCGATACTGTCCTTGGAAGGCTTGACACCGCTTCTAGAAGACTTGATATTGATTCTAAAAGACGTGAAATAAATGAAAATATTAAATAGTATTGGTTAAAATGTAAATGCTAGACGTAAGTAGCCCAAAAACTATTAATTAAAGACTAAATACTACTGACAGATCATTGTTGGCAAAATAAAAATCTTTATGTCAGAATTTCAAAAACTGTTATGTAAAGACTAGATACTGCTTATAAAACTATATACACTGCTGGCAGAAGACATTTTCATTGCAAACGAATCATTGTATGGGTGAGGAACACATATACATATAGAAGACTTGAAATGTTTCCAAAGCACTCAATCTCACACCTGGAACAGTTGGTACTGCTTTCGGAAGACTTTATTCTGCCCATGGAAGACTTGATGCTGGTTCTAGAAAACTTTACATTACTTCCAGAATACTTGAAGTGCTTCCAGAAGACTTGAAGTGTTTTCAAAAAACTTGAAGTGCTTCCAGAAAACTTGCAATGCTTCCACAAAACCTGAACTCCTTCCAGGAGACTTGATATTATCTTTGGAAGACTTGAAATGCTTGCACAAGACTTAAATGCTCAAAAAGATCCGTTCTGCTTACAATCAATTGAAAATTATTTATAATGCTCGTCATTTTCTGTCTGGCAGCAGTAGACGTTTGCTATGTGAAGGCTTGGTGCTGTCAGTTTTCAATTATGGAGATGCCTTGTATTCCCCTTTTCTTTCAAAGCGAATAGCAAACAAAATACAAAAAATTCAAAATACATGCCTTCGACTTATTTTCGGGATAAGACCGCGAGAACACATCAATCACAAATTGGTTCAAGTAAATTGGTTGAACATGGTAAATCGTAGAAAATTGCATTGTGCGACAACTTACTTCAACATTATAGTGTCAGCGCGGCCTCCCTACCTTTATCAAAAGATACAGTTCAGAACGGACGTGCACACCCTTAATATAAGATATAAAGGAACACTTACACTGCCTACACATAAGCGGCAGTTTTTTAAAAAATGTTATTCTTACAAAATTACTCAATTAATGAATGAAATCTTTAAGGTAATGGGACTGTGTACGTCCGTTAGGGTTTTTAGGCGCGATACCGGACAGTTTTGTTCTCGGCTCAATGCGCTTTACAGAATATCACATTAGTACTTATTACAGGAATTATTGTTATGGTTACTGTTTTGCAATTGTATATATATATTTTTTTTGTATTAATAGGTTATTTTCTTTCTGTATAATTTCTTTTCTTTTGTTAATATTTTTGCTGCTGTTGGTGTTTGTGGAAGAACGACAAGGAATGTCGAACAACACCGTTTGTTCATACTTTAGTTTTTTTTTTAATGTAAAGAATGTTATAGAAGTTTTTGCTATTAAGTTATGAACAATAAATGATTTATTATTATTATTATTATTATACGATAGAATCGTGAAACATTCTATCTTATAATATCGTTCGGAGTTGAAGCAAAGAATATTCAGAAACATTTTTAGAGAATATCTTTAACCACGAAATAAATTCTCGTGTGAAAATCCATCATTATAAAGCACTTAAACAAAACTTTGCGATCGATTTCTTACCAGCAAATCCTACCATCAATCCCACGGGAACAAGGAAAACCGGAACTCTTGCGCATAAATAGGATTCACCGCGAAACGAGTTCGTACGTTTCGCAAGCGAAGACACGTCGTATTATCCGCGGTAATTCTGCTCGAATCGCTCTCAATTTATGCGCGATCATATCTTCAGACCGCTTAGAGCTAATTGTGTGCCGAATTTTCGGGCCGCGGTGTATATTCTAAGGGACGATAGCGGTCGAGTTACGGGGATCGGTTCACTCGAACGATCCCTAGGCCATAAGTACCCCAACGAACTGGGTCTACGGTGCATTTAATCCTCGAGCAATTAGCGGTTTCTTGTGCCATCCTTGAAACTGCACTATTTGTGTTGGGGTAAAAAATTTGGATTCGATGCGCTATGAATCTACATGAACATTAAATAGATTTTATGGTAATAATTTATTTTTTTTCGTGTTCAAGTTAAAGTCAAAATTTAATGCTTAGGTGATACATCCTAAAGGCAAAAAATGGCTCTTTTCTGCCTTGGGGAGAATTGAATAAATAAAACCACCCCTAAAAAATAATGTACTTCAGAGGGAAAACCCCTCGTATTTATCTTTTACCAAGCGAGGTCGTGCTCGTGTTTCAAAAGAAATACACTCAAAAGTAAGGTGATAGATTTTCCCCAACTCAATCAATAAATTAAATTCCTTTTTGCTTATTTATACTGAATTTCGATAACTATTTTTTTTATACCCTAAAGATTTTATGAATGCATTAGCGAAAACGAAACAATCGGTCGGCTCTCGATCAACTTGATATTCAGAGCCGGCTACGCGGCATACCAAATTTACATTCAACGGCCATTCGCGTATCGACATGATAGGTGCAGTATGGAGTCGCGCAATATGTATTCAAATGCGAGGGACGCGCAGTCCCGAATACTAAAGAGAATGCCAATCGACGCCGCGACGACGACGCCTTCGTAACCATTAAATATTCAAATCGAACGATTCACTTATCCGTTTTTTTAACTCAAAACGACCAATTCCCATTATATACCATTAAATATAAAATGTTCCAACTTTATCTCTAAAATGGAATATACTAAAATTTTGATATAACGGGTTAATATAAGAAAAGAAAGCTGATAATAGACGGTTTAACCAGAAACTTAGTGTTATTTGTACCCTAATAATGCCCAATGTTCTCAATCTGATGAAGATAAGCTGAAAAAGGTTTCTACGAGATAGTGAGACAAACTAACTTCATTAAAAGACTGAACTTGCATCTTAATACAAACAAAAAAAAGCATTTTTATGAAAAGTGTTGCAACTTCGATGCCATGTTGCTGAACTGCTTAAAGTTCTGAAAAAATTTCCAATATGGTACGTCGTATCTTGCTCGAAATAGTATCCAGAGATGTAATGTGGAAATGTAGGGCTGGATTGTTGATATCCAAAAATCTCGCAGGCGATCGAGGTCTTCGAAGTCGGCCTTAATCAAGCTTAAAGTTGTTTGCCTAACATTTAACATAACAGGTTCCATTCTACTTGAAATACAAAGAAAACAATCTCAACGGATTTCGAAGACTTGTTAAGAGACTGCTTATAAAAAAGTTTCACCATTTGCTTGAAACTGCCCTGGAAGACTTGATATTGCTTCTAGAAGACTTGCAATGCTTCTAGAAAACTTCATACTGCTTTTAGAAGACTTGAAATACTTCCAAAAGGCTTAATATTGCTTCTGAAAGACATGAAGTGCTTGTAGACAAGTTGATATTGCTTCTAGAAGAATTGAAATGTTTCCGCGTGGCTTGATATTGCTTGTAAAACGCAAGAAACAAGAGACTGTTGATAAACCATTTGATTTTCACCATTTGCTCGGTACTGTCCTTGGAAGGCTTGACACCGCTTCTAGAAGACTTGATATTGATTCTAAAAGACGTGAAATAAATGAAAATATTAAATAGTATTGGCTCAAATGTAAAATCTAGACGTAAGTAGCCCAAAAACTATTAATTAAGGACTAAATACTACTGACAGATCATTGTTGGCAAAATAAAAAATCTTTATGTCAGAATTTCAAAAACTGTTATGTAAAGACTAGATACTGCTTATAAAACTATATACACTGCTGGCAGAAGACATTTTCATTGCAAACGAATCATTGTATGGGTGAGGAAAACATATACATATAGAAGACTTGAAATGTTTCCAAAGCACTCAATCTCACACCTGGAACAGTTGGTACTGCTTTCGGAAGACTTTATTCTGCCCATGGAAGACTTGATGCTGCTTCTAGAAAACTTTATATTACTTCCAGAAGACTTGAAGTGCTTCCAGAAGACTTGAAGTGTTTTCAAAAAACTTGAAGTGTTTTCAAAAAACTTGAAGTGTTTCCAGAAAACTTGTAATGCTTCCACAAAATCTGAACTCCTTCCAGGAGACTTGATATTATCTTTGGAAGACTTGAAATGCTTGCACAAGACTTAAATGCTTACATAAACGACTATTACTTCTAAGAGAAGCAAAAAGAGCACCCATACAAAATAGTTAATGGTTTTATGTATATTGAAGTTACCATTTTCAATTAATCTTTTAATTTTTGTTTTAATGTACTATTTGAGCTTCCTAATTTAATCGCATCGAATTTTTTTTTGAAGAGTCGTTTTCTCCGAACACCACGTTCCTTAAAAATCACGGGATCGTTCATCGAACTTTATGAACTCGGTAGGAACTAAGTTCGTTTGAGCTCTGATTGCATCTCAACCAAACTAAAATCTAGGATTTTTCTAGGATTTAGGAAACGTTGCCATACAGAGCAATACCGAATGAGATGTATCAACTACGGCATTTATAAAGCCAAATTGAAGCCATAGATATACATCGGCATAGAAATAATGTCAACAAAGAGAGTGGCCGGGAACTTGAAATGAATTGAATCTCCTCCCTCACCACACCGCTCGCCATGCAGCAATTACGTAATAATTAGTTTGCAATTAGCGTCAATTGATTCGTAATTAGTCTTTTCTACCTATATACTGTTTCTGATTTTATAACTTCGAAATAGGAGGTTGCAACGTTGTACTGAAACGTTAAACTTTTTTTCAAAAAACGAACAGCAATATCTGAATACTTCTAGTAGTATTAACCTAAAATTAGAACCTTATGAAACTTTTCATGATCTCTTCGGTGGTGTTAGTTGGTGTAAGTCCTAAAATAATCGCTCCTTGACTGTAACGATGTTAATATACAACCTTGCGTAACTCACTTCAGAAGCATTAGTCCACAACAGACGAAGTCTTTTTTTAGCTCACAGTCTAATCCTATGTTTATACTCCACAAAATATTAGCGCTGCCCTCTCGTCCTAGTTCATCGTTAGAGAGCTCTCCTAGAAAGGGGTTTCCTCCCTTCCATTCTCCACTATGTCATCATTTCATCGCTTTACCTACATACTATTCTTCCTCGCTTTAGTTTATTACTTACTAATTTATCTACCATATTCAACAATTCCCCACATTCCACCATAACTTTAACACAATTTCTTGGGGTTAATATTGTTTTTGATTTCCTTGATTTCCTATCTTTTATCTTCCCATCTTGCACATTCAAAAAAATGTGCTCTACATCATCTACTTTATTCTTACAGTTATGCATATATCGTCATTATTCCTGTTGTGCTTAAAGAGATAGGCTTTGTAGGAGTCGTATCTCATCAACAGGTGACTGATAAAGTAGCACACTCCCTTCTCTTTTTAGTCCATTTAGCCCTTTTCGTGTACCTTCCCCATGGATTGTTCCAGACTTGAACAATTTTCTCCTCCAGACTCGATCTTCCTTTGATATTCCCTTGGATATCCTTTTTCTAGCCATTAGATCAATTGGCAGTGATCTTGCTATAACTTGCAGTGCTTCCGTGGAGAATGTTCTGTGATTCGTAACAAAACCTATCTTTGACCAACCCAACCTAATCCAATCCAATACAACTCAGTCCAACCCAACCAAATAGTACCACGAAAGTGGGATAACCTGTCAGATTACTAAACAAAGAAAACATCATCGTTATAAAACCTTTACTAAGACGATGAAGTCTGCTTAGCATTATTTCTTAATAAAAGCAGAATGTCTACATATAGATGAAAGTCCGACAGGCTTCAGTTATCAGCAATCTTTCACGAATTAAACCTACGCGCAGATTTTTCTAGGAACTTTTTTTAAGAAATTGCTTTATATCTAGTTACATTTAATACCAACCAAAAATTTCCCCCCAAAACTTAAGTTGGCATCGTTCCCTATACTTATAACATTGGAGGGTGACGTCATACGGGAGTATGGGAAGCAACTTCCAGTCCAGAATCGGCTTAATATCCACCATCTTTTGGTCTAGAATTATCCGATCTACGTAATATGTTTAGACTTTATAAAAAAGTTAGTGTTATTTCGCACGTTTTGAAGCAAAAAAATGTTTTTTTGCAATTACATTTTAAATTGTATGAGTTTCAATGAATATACTGTATGCGATTTTGTAGGATCGTGTTAGGGGAGGACCGCTTGGGTAATAAATTATTTAGCTCTCCTAGAAAGGGGTTGCCTCCCTTCCATTCTCCACTATGTCATCATTTCATCGGTTTACCTACACACTATTCTTCCTCGCTTTCTTCTCTGTCTCCTTAGCAACTATTAGTTTATTACTTACTAATTTATCTACCATATTCAACAATTCCCCACTTTCCACCATAACTTCAACACAATTTCTTGGGGTTAATATTGTTTTTGATTTCCTTGATTTCCTATCTTTTATCATCCCATCTTGCACATTCAAAAAAAGTGTGCTCTACATCATCTACTTTATTCTTACAGTTATGCATATTTCGTCATTATTGCTGTTGTGCTTAAAGAGATGGGCTTTGAAGGAGTCGTATCTCCTCAACAGGTGACTGATAAAGTAGCATACTCCTTTCTCTTTTTAGTCCATTTAGCCCTTTTCGTGTCCCTTTCCCATCGATTGTTCCAGACTTGAATAATTTTCTCCTCCAGACTCGATCTTCCTTTGATGTTCCCTTGGATATTCTTCTTCTAACCATTAGGTTAATTGGCAGTGATCTTGCTATAACTTGCAGTGCTTCCGTGGAGAATGTTCTGTGATTCGTAACAAAACCTATCTTTGACCAACCCAACCTAATCCAATCCAACATAACTCAGTCCAACCCAACCAAATAGTACGACTAAAGTGGGATAACCTGTCAGATTACTAAACAAAGAAAACACCATCGTTATAAAACATTTAGTAAGACGATGAAATCTGCTTAGCATTATTTCTTAATAAAAACAGAGTCTCTACATATAGATGAAAGTCCGACAGGCTTCAGTTATTAGCAATCTTTCACGAATTAAACTTACGCGCAGATTTTTCTAGGAATTCTTTTAAGAAATTGCTTTATATCCAGTTACTTTTAATACCAACCAAAAATTTCCCCCCCAAAACTTAAGTTGGCACCGTTCCCTATACTTATAACATTGGAGGGTGACGTCATACAGGAGTATGGGAAGCAACTTCCAGTGCAGAATCAGCATTAATATCGACCATCTTTTGGTCTACAATTATCAGATCTACGTAATATGCATACGCTTGTGTAATAAATTATTTAGCTCTCCTAGAAAGGGGTTGCCACCCTTCCATTCTCCACTATGTCATCATTTCATCACTTTACCTACATATTATTCTTCCTCGCTTTCTTCTCTGTCTCCTTAGCAACTATTAGTTCATTACTTACTAATTTATCTACCATATTCAACAATTCCCCACATTCCACCATAATTTTAACACAATTTCTTGGGGCTAATATTATTTTTGATTTCCCTGATTTCCTTCTTCATATTGATTTCCTTCTTCATCTTTTATCTGCCCATCTTGCACATTCAAAAAAGTGTACTCTACATCATCTGCTTTATTCTTACAGTTATGCATATTTCGTCATTATTCCTGTTGTGCTTAAAGAGATAGGCTTTGTAGGAGTGGTATCTCATCAACAGGTGACTGATAAAGTAGCACACTCCCTTCTCTTTTTAGTCCATTTAGCCCTTTTCGTGTCCCTTCCACATCGATTGTTTCAGACTTGAACAATTTTCTCCTCCAGACTCGATCTTCCTTTGATGTTCCCTTGGATATCCTTCTTCTAGCCATTAGGACAATTGGCAGTGATCTTGCTATAACTTGCAGTGCTTCCGTGGAGAATGTTCTGTGATTCGTAACAAAACCTATCTTTGACCAACCCAACCTAATCCAATCCAACATAACTCAGTCCAACCCAACCAAATAGTACGACTAAAGTGGGATAACCTGTCAGATTACTAAACAAAGCAAACACCATCGTTATAAAACCTTTAGTAAGACGATGAAATCTGCTTAGCATTATTTCTTAATAAAAACAGAGTCTCTACATATAGATGAAAGTCCGACAGGCTTCAGTTATTAGCAATCTTTCACGAATTAAACTTACGCGCAGATTTTTCTAGGAACTTTTTTAAGAAATTGTTTTATATCTAGTTACTTTTAATACCAACCAAAAATTTCTCCCCAAAACTTAAGTTGGCATCGTTCCCTATACTTATAACATTCTAGGGTGATGTCATACGGGAGTATGGGAAGAAACTTCCAGTACAGAATTGGCTTAATATCCACCATCTTTAGGTCTAAAATTATCAGATCTACGTAATATATTTAGACATTACAAAAAAGTTTGTGTTATTTCGCACGTTTTGAAGCAAAAAAATGTTTTTTTGCAATTAAATTTTAAATTGTATGAGTTTCAATGAATATACTGTATGGGATTTTGTAGGATCGTGTTAGGGGACGACCGCTTGGGTAATATATTATTTAGCTCTCCTAGAAAGGGGTTGCCTCCCTTCCATTCTCCACTATGTCATCATTTCATCGGTTTACCTACATACTATTCTTCCTCGCTTTCTTCTCTATCTCCTTAGCAACTATTAGTTTATTACTTACTAATTATCTGCCATATTCAACAATTCCCCACATTCCACCATAACTTTAACACAATTTCTTGGGGTTAATATTGTTTTTGATTTCCTTGATTTCCTATCTTTTATCATCCCATCTTGCACATGCAAAAAAATATGTGCTCTACATCATCTACTTTATTCTTACAGTTATGCATATTTCGTCATTATTCCTGTTGTGCTTAAAGAGATAGGCTTTGAAGGAGTCGTATCTCCTCAACAGGTGACTGATAAAGTAGCATACTCCTTTCTCTTTTTAGTCCATTTAGCCCTTTTCGTGTCCCTTCCCCATCGATTGTTCCAGACTTGAACAATTTTCTCCTCCAGACTCGATCTTCCTTTGATGTTCCCTTGGATATCCTTCTTCTAGCCATTAGGTCAATTGGCAGTGATCTTGCTATAACTTGCAGTGCTTCCGTGAAGAATGTTCTGTGATTCGTAACAAAACCTATCTTTGACCAATCCAACCTAATCCAATCCAACACAACTCAGTCCAACCCAACCAAATAGTACGATTAAAGTGGGATAACCTGTCAGATTACTAAACAAAGAAAACACCATCGTTATAAAATCTTTAGTAAGACGATGAAGTTTGCTTAGCATCATTTCCTAATAAAAGCAGAGTCTCTATATATAGATGAAAGTCCGACAGGCTTCAGTTATCAGCAATCTATCACGAATTAAACTTACGCGCAGATTTTTCTAGGAACTTTTTTTAAGAAATTGCTTTATATCTAGTTACATTTAATACCAACCAAAAATTTCCCCCCAAAACTTAAGTTGGCACCGTTCCCTATACTTATAACATTGGAGGATGACGTCATACAGGAGTATGGGAAGCAACTTCCAGTGCAGAATCGGCATTAACATCGACCATCTTTTGGTCTACAATTATCAGATCTACGTAATATGTTTAGACTTTACAAAAAAGTTAGTGTTATTTCGCACGTTTTGAAGCAAAAAAATGTTTTTTTGCAATTAAATTTTAAATTGTATGAGTTTCAATGAATATACTGTATGGGATTTTGTAGGATCGTGTTAGAGGACGACCGCTTGGGTAATAAATTATTTAGCTCTCCTAGAAAGGAGAGGAAGGGAAGGGACTGGAAGGGAGGCTTCCATTCTCCACTATGTCATCATTTCATCGCTTTACCTACATACTATTCTTCCTCGCTTTCTTCTCTGTCTCCTTAGCAACTATTAGTTTATTACTTACTAATTTATCTACCATATTCAACAATTCCCCACATTCCACCATAACTTTAACACAATTTCTTGGGGTTAATACTGTTTTTGATTTCCTTGATATCCTATCTTTTATCTTCCCATCTAGCACATTCAAAAAAGTGTGCTCTACATCATCTACTTTATTCTTACAGTTATGCATATTTCGTCATTATTGCTGTTGTGCTTAAAGAGATAGGCTTTGAAGGAGTCGTATCTCCTCAACAGGTGACTGATAAAGTAGCATACGCCTTTCTCTTTTTAGTCCATTTAGCCCTTTTCGTGTCCCTTTCCCATCGATTGTTCCAGACTTGAATAATTTTCTCCTCCAGACTCAATCTTCCTTTGATGTTCCCTTGGATATCCTTTTTCTAGCCATTAGGTCAATTGGCAGTGATCTTGCTATAACTTGCAGTGCTTCCGTGGAGAATGTTCTGTGATTCGTAACAAAACCTATCTTTGACCAACCCAACCTAATCCAATCCAACACAACTCAGTCCAACCCAACCAAATAGTACGATTAAAGTGGGATAACCTGTCAGATTACTAAACAAAGAAAACACCATCGTTATAAAATCTTTAGTGAGACGATGAAGTTTGCTTAGCATCATTTCCTAATAAAAGCAGCGTCTCTACATATACATGAAAGTCCGACAGGCTTCAGTTTTCAGCAATCTTTCACGGATTAAACTTACGCGCAGATTTTTCTAGGAACTTTTTTAAGAAATTGCTTTATATCTAGTTACTTTTAATACCAACCAAAAATTTCGCCCCCAAACTTAAGTTGGCCCCGTGCCCTATACTTATAACATTGGAGGGTGACGTCATACAGGAGTATGGGAAACAACTTCCAGTGCAGAATCGGCATTAATATCGACCATCTTTTGGTCTACAATTATCAGATCTACGTAATATGTTTAGACTTTACTTACTTTTTAAAAAAGTTTGTGTTATTTCGCAGGTTTTGAAACAAAAAAATGTTTTTTTGCAATTAAATTTTAAATTGTATGAGTTTCAATGAATATACTGTATGGGATTTTGTAGGATCGTGTTAGGGGACGACCGCTTGGGTAATAAATTATTTAGCTCTCCTAGAAAGGGGTTGCCTCCCTTCCATTCTCCACTATGTCATCATTTCATCGCTTTACCTACATACTATTCTTCCTCGCTTTCTTCTCTGTCTCCTTAGCAACTATTAGTTTATTACTTACTAATTTATCTGCCATATTCAACAATTGCCTACATTCCACCATAACTTTAACACAATTTCTTGGGGTTAATATTGTTTTTGATGTCCTTGATTTCCTATTTTTTATCTTCCCATCTTGCACATTCAAAAAATGTCTTCCACATCATCTACTTTATTCTTACAGTTATGCATATTTCGATTTTATTCCTGTTGTGCTTAAAGAGATAGGCTTTGAAGGAGTCGTATCTCCTCAACAGGTGACTGATAAAGTAGCATACGCCTTTCTCTTTTTAGTCCATTTAGCCCTTTTCGTGTCCCTTCCCCATCGATTGTTCCAGACTTGAATAATTTTCTCCTCCAGACTCGATCTTCCTTTGATGTTCCCTTAGATATCCTTTTTCTAGCCATTAGGTCAATTGGCAGTGATCTTGCTATAACTTGCAGTGCTTCCGTGGAGAATGTTCTGTGATTCGTAACAAAACCTATCTTTGACCAACCCAACCTAATCCAATCCAACATAACTCAGTCCAATCCAACCAAATAGTACGACTAAAGTGGGATAACCTGTCAGATTACTAAACAAAGAAAACACCATCGTTATAAAACCTTTAGTAAGACGATGAAATCTGCTTAGCATTATTTCTTAATAAAAACAGAGTCTCTACATATAGATGAAAGTCCGACAGGCTTCAGTTATTAGCAATCTTTCACGAATTAAACTTACGCGCAGATTTTTCTAGGAATTCTTTTAAGAAATTGCTTTATATCTAGTTACTTTTAATACCAACCAAAAATTTCCCTCCCAAAACTTAAGTTGGCACCGTTCCCTATACTTATAACATTGGAGGGTGACGTCATACAGGAGTATGGGAAGCAACTTCCAGTGCAGAATCAGCATTAATATCGACCATCTTTTGGTCTACAATTATCAGATCTACGTAATATGCATACGCTTGTGTAATAAATTATTTAGCTCTCCTAGAAAGGGGTTGCCACCCTTCCATTCTCCACTATGTCATCATTTCATCACTTTACCTACATATTATTCTTCCTCGCTTTCTTCTCTGTCTCCTTAGCAACTATTAGTTTATTACTTACTAATTTATCTACCATATTCAACAATTCCCCACATTCCACCATAACTTTAACACAATTTCTTGGGGCTAATATTATTTTTGATTTCCCTGATTTCCTTCTTCATATTGATTTCCTTCTTCATCTTTTATCTTCCCATCTTGCACATTCAAAAAAGTGTACTCTACATCATCTACTTTATTCTTACAGTTATGCATATTTCGTCATTATTGCTGTTGTGCTTAAAGAGATAGGCTTTGAAGGAGTCGTATCTCCTCAACAGGTGACTGATAAAGTAGCATACTCCTTTCTCTTTTTAGTCCATTTAGCCCTTTTCGTGTCCCTTCCCCATTGATTGTTCCAGACTTGAACAATTTCCTCCTCCAGACTCGATCTTCCTTTGATATTTCCTTGGATATCCTTTTTCTAGCCATTAGATCAATTGGCAGTGATCTTGCTATAACTTGCAGTGCTTCCGTGGAGAATGTTCTGTGATTCGTAACAAAACCTATCTTTGACCAACCCAACCTAATCCAATCCAACACAACTCAGTCCAACCCAACCAAATAGTACGATTAAAGTGGGATAACCTGTCAGATTACTAAACAAAGAAAACACCATCGTTATAAAATCTTTAGTAAGACGATGAAGTTTGCTTAGCATCATTTCCTAATAAAAACAGAGTCTCTATATATAGATGAAAGTCCGACAGGCTTCAGTTATTAGCAATCTTTCACGAATTAAACTTACGCGCAGATTTTTCTAGGAACTTTTTTAAAAAATTGTTTTATATCTAGCTACTTTTAATACCAACCAAAAATTTCCCCCCCAAAACTTAAGTTGGCACCGTTCCCTATACTTATAACATTGGAGGGTGACGTCATACGGGAGTATGGGAAGAAACTTCCAGTACAGAATCGGCTTAATATCACCATCTTTAGGTCTAAAATTATCAGATCTACGTAATATATTTAGACATTACAAAAAAGTTTGTGTTATTTCGCACGTTTTGAAATAAAAAAAATGTTTTTTTGCAATTAAATTTTAAATTGTATGAGTTTCAATGAATATACTGTATGGGATTTTGTAGGATCGTGTTAGGGGAGGACCGCTTGGGTAATAAATTATTTATGCGCGAGCGCGTCGGTGGCCGTTTTATCAATTTAATGTGGCGCGCGCCGAACGCAATTGCCGTCCGTAAAATTACGTCGAATGGAGGTTAATAAAGCTTGGGGGTGGCGCCTTAATTACGAAATTATGTATTTCAGCATCCCTCGCAAATTTTTATTTATTACCTTTACCATATCCTCTCCCGCCTTCTTTTGATAACATATTTAACAAGAACAAATTACCCCGGGCCGACGAGATCGACCGGGGAAGCACAGCGCGATACTAAATTTAATTTTTTTTACTTTTTAAAAAGTTTTCATTAAAATTTATTTTGAGATTTTGGAATTAAGCTTGTTAACTGAACAATTTGAATACGGAATAGTGTAAAGTAACCGAATTATCCCCGTGCTCGAACAGCGGTTATCGTCGAATTTAAACCGCTTATAAATTTCACAAAGTTTGACGTCGTTCGCGGGTTCGGTAGCGATCTCGCAATCGGTTCGTTTAATTCTCGCTGCCGCCGAACGGGAGTTAATATCCAATCCCGGAGAATCCCGTCTTCACCGCTCCACAGACTCCATGGGATCATAATTAACGTTAATTAGGACGCGTACCTTATCGGGTGTGTCTTTTACGAATCAATTCGCGTCAAAATCTTTAATTAAAAACATGTTTTTGCGCTTGGATGCAATTTTATCTATGAAAAGGGGTAATTTACAATAAACCATTTTTGGTATGTGAGGTACCCCATAAAAATGCATTACGACCCAGAGCGTCCCGGAAAAGATGTAGGATGCAGCAAGCATCTTACCGGTGAAGGCGAACCCACAGCAGGATTAGATGACACGAGCACCTAAAAATTGAAAGGAAGTGAAAGAGGATTGAATCCTCCCCGTTGTGTACAACCCGTATTATTTATTTTTTTGTCTTAAAATCTGCTCTTTGTTCGTGAAGTTTCAAAATTGGGAATTTAATATTTTCGTAGACTAAAACTACCATGAGGTAGTTTAAGGGCTAAAAGAGTTAATTAAATATGGCGCAGCGGCAGTTTGGCGAACTCGTATGTTGACAAAGACAGGTACTATAGAGAACTATTGCGGCGTACGTCAACGGATGAATAATGCGTGCTGTCGATCCAATCGGACGGTGAGTAAGGGTCCACGTCTCTCTCTCATAGAACGACACCAACCCCGACAATGTCAATAACTCTCCCTGCGAGTTTTGGTCCGTCGACGTGTTTGCATTTTCCATTCTGGATCCTGCAGCGATCGCATCCCGAAAATGTCCCCTTTCAACACTATTTATTAAACACAAAATATGGAAAGTTCCTTCTAAGCAACTACAATATTTTGATTGCGTCATTTCGACGTCCATTTGTAGTTGTAATGAAAATGGAAACCAAAAAATCAACACACCAATATTCTCTGTTTGCTTTGTATTACCATTGTTTTACTGTTCTTTTGTGTAGTTGGGTCAATTTGCCGTTTTTGCGGGCCTTTTTTTCCAATTCTGATTCCTTTTATTGCACACTTTTTGTTACATTTGTAAAGCATCCTAAATTCTTTACACAACCTATGTATCGGTAAATGTCGTCAATTAATTCTAAATCCTTAACATAATTCAGGGAAATTTGTGCTTATACAAACAAGATTTTCTGCCTTTTCTTTTCATATTAATTCCTGGCAATCATTTTCTTGAATTAAAATTAGAACTAATACTAGTACTAATACTAGAATTATTTCGGATTTTGCGTTCTTTGAAAAAATATTTGACGTTTCGGATGCCATGTTGCAACCTTCTTCAGAAACTGGTTCGAAATGTTTCTTCGAACACACTGGTCGTGAAAGCCTTCGTACTTAAATTATTAACCTTTATGGGGAGAATATCAACAAACAAATCAAGGACTAAGATAACTCATAAATTAGACAACGCAAGCTGTTAAGCAGTTTAACTTTTTCACGAAGATGCAGAGAGAAGAATGTTACGCTAACGATCTTGAAGGTGAAGCACCACACCGACTGCCGCTGCAGCTCGTAGAATCTTGATTAGTAAATGAGAGGTTACTATGACTCCACCTCTCACTTTCCAATAGTATGTCCGGAGAAGACTGGGATAAAGTGGACAAACTAACAATGGAGAAAGCTGATCGTGAATTCCAGAAGATCCGTGACACACATATCAAGAAATTTGAAACATTGGAACGCCGGGTGCAGCAGAAGAGAAACAACAACAGTTTACCAGTAGAAACAATCGTGATCAACAGATCGAGTATCCCACTAATGAAGGAAGAAACCATGGTATTGGCCAAAGGACTAAATTACGCAATCGCCCTAAACAGGGTCCCGAATGAAGAAATTATCTACGAAGTGGAAGCAACAGTTCGAGGGATGCCCGCACTGAAAGCCGAAGAGATCCAACAAGAAGTTGCCAGGGTATTGAAATCAGCAAAACCACCTAAATCCAACTTAGCAGTTACTGAGAAAAAGGCACTCCGATCTATTAACCCTTTGAGTGCTGAGTTGCCAGACGTTAAGCGTGCGCCGTGGACTGCCCACTCCGTACGAGACAGCTCACCGTGGATTGAGTACTTTTAGTAATTTTTGTGAAACTATCATCATTAATTAGAGTACTTGCTTTTTGAAAGTATCAGTTTTGAGATATTCCGTTTGGTTTTTGAGATATATAAAAGAGCAGATGTTGTCGGCGTTAAGCGTGCGCCGTGGACTGCCCACTCCGTACGAAACAGCTCACCGTGGACTGAGTACTTTTAGTAATTTTTGTGAAACTATCATCATTTATTAATTAGAGTACTTGTTTTTTGAAAGTATCAGTTTTGAGATATCCCGTTTGGTTTTTGAGAAATATAAAAGAGCAGATGTTGTCGGCGTTAAGCGTGCGCCGTGGATTGCCCACTCCGTACGAGACAGCTCACCGTGGACTGAGTACTTTTAGTAATTTTTGTGAAACTATCATCATTTATTAATTAGAGTACTTGCTTTTTGAAAGTATCAGTTTTGAGATATCCCGTTTGGTTTTTGAGAAATATAAAAGAGCAGATGTTGTCGGCGTTAAGCGTGCGCCGTGGACTGCCCACTCCGTACGAGACAGCTCACCGTGGATTG
Source organism: Onthophagus sagittarius (assembly GCA_036711965.1). Classification (NCBI taxonomy): domain Eukaryota; kingdom Metazoa; phylum Arthropoda; class Insecta; order Coleoptera; family Scarabaeidae; genus Onthophagus; species Onthophagus sagittarius. The sequence continues at coordinate 12,622,531 of JASERS010000010.1, read as the reverse complement.
AGTACTTTTAATAATTTTTGTGAAACTATCATCATTAATTAGAGTACTTGCTTTTTGGAAAGTATCAGTTTTGAGATATTCCGTTTGGTTTTTGAGATATATAAAAGAGCAGATGTTGTCGGCGTTAAGCGTGCGCCGTGGACTGCCCACTCCGTACGAGACAGCTCACCGTGGACTGAGTACTTTTAGTAATTTTTGTGAAACTATCATCATTTATTAATTAGAGTACTTGCTTTTTGAAAGTATCAGTTTTGAGATATCCCGTTTGGTTTTTGAGACATATAAAAGAGCAGACGTTGTCAGCGTTAAGGGTGCGCCGTGGACTGTCAACTCCGTACGAAAAAATAATTAAAATAAATTATGTGGTGACCTCAAACCCTTAATAATCATTTATTTCATGACACTAACAATATAATAGTAGTAAATTGTACCTTTTAAATTTTTAAATTTAATAATTTTGAATTGTGTGATAACGCTCAAAACATTGTTCAATGCACAAGCCAACGTTACATTTCTTGCGCTCGTAACGCGAGTCAGTTCTCCGATTATTTTTTGTACAAACAACGCATCTGCGAATGTTTTCTATTTTCAGTTACGCAGGAACTAAGGAAGTGCCTCTCTGTTAATCGGAATGGGAGGTCGTCCGAATGACTTCTTCCTCCTTTAGTCTCTACTCTATCTGATGGGTATTCTCTCAAAATGTCTTTTATAAGTCGCAAGTGGAATTTTTCAAATGTTACAATTTTTTCATTACTATCTTTATGGAGAATATACGCATTATATATGGCGAAGTCTAAGAGATGGAAGAAATATTTTTTATACCACCTTGTGCTTTTGCGAACGCAGTGAAGCGAACTCAAAGTCATATCGATTTTATCAACTGCGCCCATCAAGGTATTGTAGTCTGCTACACACTTTGGTTTTCGCTTTGGTTCGCCAGTTTGATAATTATTTTTTTTTGTTTCAATGAAATCATTAGAATGTGAGATGGATAGCATCCATACATCTTTTTTATCCCGCCATTTTAACATTCTCCGCCTTTTAATTTTTCTTCCATTTTTGGCATATCTTTCCTATTTTGTCGCACAGTTTCAAAGGCATTTGTTTTTTCCTTTTCGTGTAATAGATTGTATAAGTGCGGACTCGTGTACCAATTGAAGCATGGAAATCAAAAAGCAGTTATGTCATAAAAAACCGTTAAAAACGAAAAGTACATAACTTTCCTCATAATAGATAGTCTTCAACTTTAAAATCGTTATCAGTTAGCTACTACTGAATATCTACAGCAACATAGTCGAATTAGTTTTCTCTAAAAAAAATAATAGTTGGGGTGGACTTATGGGTTTTTTTATTTCCACAAAAAGAAATACAAAGAAAATGTTATATAAATTCAGTATCTGATTCGCTTTCATCACCTGGGACACTCTGACAAGCTGCAAAAAGTTCTACGTAATACTGTTGAGCTTCCGCGGAGAGATATCGTATTAAATTTTTAAGGTTGTCTATCTTTGCTTCCTTCATTGGTAGATAACTATTATAAAGTGGTTGCTTAGGAAAACTGACAACACTTTTATTTTTTTGTAAACCAAACTGGCTCCAAACTGTACTTTTCATTGTTTTACTGACATGAATTTCATGCTCATGAGATGCAGAATATTTTACTATCTTGCAGTCCGATATTAAAAACTTTTCAGATGATGTACCCCGTGAGCCTTTAGAAGTAATAGTTTTTTTTTAAAAATACTTGTAAAATGATTCTTAAAATCAAAAATCATGTCTTGTCGAACATCAACAACTTCAAAGTGAACATTATTACGAACAATATCATACCATTTCTCAGGCACTTCTACTTTCTCCTGTCGCCTTTTTTGAAGTTCTATTTTCGCAAAATCTCTGTCATTAGGTAAATAACTATGGCCTCTTATAGGATATCGTTGTTCAATATAGTCGAATCTTCCCAACTGAATTAGGCAATAAAAAAATTCAACTAGTGTACGATTTCGATTCTGGCCTGTGCACCCGTCAGAAAAAACATAGAGTTTTTTTACTGTTTTAGGTATATAGTTCTCAATAAAGTGATTAAGTAGGCTAACCACCTCTGAACAACCTTTCTTTGCATCGGTTTCTTTCTACATGTACATAACTTGTTTATTGTCCGACATCTTATGCACTCCAAAGTTATATACCCACATCTGCCTCGAGTAGAACTCGTCTGTGACGTTTGTTACGGGCACAGGAAGATTCTGCTGATAACCAAAAGTTATCATTTCGGTATCTTGGTTATCCTCAGCGAGCTTTTTACATCGGTTAATTTCTTCATAAAAGGTTTTTGCTTTCGTTTTATGCAGTTTTAATTGAGTTTGAAGTTTATGCACTCCAAAGTTATATACCCACATCTGCCTAGAGTAGAACTCGTCTGTGACGTTTGTTACGGGCACAGGAAGATTCTGCTGATAACCAAAAGTTATCATTTCGGTATCTTGGTTATCCTCAACGAGCTTTTTACATCGGTTAATTTCTTCATAAAAGGTTTTTGCTTTCGTTTTATGCAGTTTTAATTGAGTTTAAAGTTTATGCACTCCAAAGTTATATACCCACATCTGCCTAGAGTAGAACTCGTCTGTGACGTTTGTTACGGGCACAGGAAGATTCTGCTGATAACCAAAAGTTATCATTTCGGTATCTTGGTTATCCTCAGCCAGCTTTTTACATCGGTTAATTTCTTCATAAAAGGTTCTTGCTTTCGTTTTATGCAGTTTTAATTGAGTTTGAAGTTTATGCACTCCAAAGTTATATACCCACATCTGCCTAGAGTAGAACTCGTCTGTGACGTTTGTTACGGGCACAGGAAGATTCTGCTGATAACCAAAAGTTATCATTTCGGTATCTTGGTTATCCTCAGCCAGCTTTTTACATCGGTTAATTTCTTCATAAAAGGTTCTTGCTTTCGTTTTATGCAGTTTTAATTGAGTTTGAAGTTTATGCACTCCAAAGTTATATACCCACATCTGCCTAGAGTAGAACTCGTCTGTGACGTTTGTTACGGGCACAGGAAGATTCTGCTGATAACCAAAAGTTATCATTTCGGTATCTTGGTTATCCTCAACGAGCTTTTTACATCGGTTAATTTCTTCATAAAAGGTTTTTGCTTTCGTTTTATGCAGTTTTAATTGAGTTTAAAGTTTATGCACTCCAAAGTTATATACCCACATCTGCCTAGAGTAGAACTCGTCTGTGACGTTTGTTACGGGCACAGGAAGATTCTGCTGATAACCAAAAGTTATCATTTCGGTATCTTGGTTATCCTCAGCCAGCTTTTTACATCGGTTAATTTCTTCATAAAAAGTTTTTGCTTTCGTTTTATGCAGTTTTAATTGAGTTTGAAGTTTATGCACTCCAAAGTTATATACCCACATCTGCCTAGAGTAGAACTCGTCTGTGACGTTTGTTACGGGCACAAGAAGATTCTGCTGATAACCAAAAGTTATCATTTCGGTATCTTGGTTATCCTCAGCCAGCTTTTTACATCGGTTAATTTGTTCATAAAAGGTTTTTGCTTTCGTTTTATGCAGTTTTAATTGAGTTTGAAGTTTATGCACTCCAAAGTTATATACCCACATCTGCCTAGAGTAGAACTCGTCTGTGACGTTTGTTACGGGCACAAGAAGATTCTGCTGATAACCAAAAGTTATCATTTCGGTATCTTGGTTATCCTCAGCGAGCTTTTTACATCGGTTAATTTCTTCATAAAAGGTTTTTGCTTTCGTTTTATGCAGTTTTAATTGAGTTTAAAGTTTATGCACTCCAAAGTTATATACCCACATCTGCCTAGAGTAGAACTCGTCTGTGACGTTTGTTACGGGCACAGGAAGATTCTGCTGATAACCAAAAGTTATCATTTCGGTATCTTGGTTATCCTCAGCGAGCTTTTTACATCGGTTAATTTCTTCATAAAAGGTTTTTGCTTTCGTTTTATGCAGTTTTAATTGAGTTTAAAGTTTATGCACTCCAAAGTTATATACCCACATCTGCCTAGAGTAGAACTCGTCTGTGACGTTTGTTACGGGCACAGGAAGATTCTGCTGATAACCAAAAGTTATCATTTCGGTATCTTGGTTATCCTCAGCCAGCTTTTTACATCGGTTAATTTCTTCATAAAAGGTTCTTGCTTTCGTTTTATGCAGTTTTAATTGAGTTTGAAGTTTATGCACTCCAAAGTTATATACCCACATCTGCCTAGAGTAGAACTCGTCTGTGACGTTTGTTACGGGCACAGGAAGATTCTGCTGATAACCAAAAGTTATCATTTCGGTATCTTGGTTATCCTCAGCCAGCTTTTTACATCGGTTAATTTCTTCATAAAAGGTTTTTGCTTTCGTTTTATGCAGTTTTAATTGAGTTTGAAGTTTATGCACTCCAAAGTTATATACCCACATCTGCCTAGAGTAGAACTCGTCTGTGACGTTTGTTACGGGCACAAGAAGATTCTGCTGATAACCAAAAGTTATCATTTCGGTATCTTGGTTATCCTCAGCGAGCTTTTTACATCGGTTAATTTCTTCATAAAAGGTTTTTGCTTTCGTTTTATGCAGTTTTAATTGAGTTTGAAGTTTATGCACTCCAAAGTTATATACCCACATCTGCCTAGAGTAGAACTCGTCTGTGACGTTTGTTACGGGCACAAGAAGATTCTGCTGATAACCAAAAGTTATCATTTCGGTATCTTGGTTATCTTCAGCCAGCTTTTTACATCGGTTAATTTCTCCATAAAAGGTTTTTGCTTTCGTTTTATGCAGTTTTAATTGAGTTTGAAGTTTATGCACTCCAAAGTTATATACCCACATCTGCCTAGAGTAGAACTCGTCTGTGACGTTTGTTACGGGTACAGGAAGATTCTGCTGATAACCAAAAGTTATCATTCCGGTATCTTGGTTATCCTCAGCGAGCTTTTTACATCGGTTAATTTCTTCATAAAAGGTTTTTGCTTTCGTTTTATGCAGTTTTAATTGAGTTTGAAGTTTATGCACTCCAAAGTTATATACCCACATCTGCCTAGAGTAGAACTCGTCTGTGACGTTTGTTATGGGCACAGGAAGATTCTGCTGATAACCAAAAGTTATCATTTCGGTATCTTGGTTATCCTCAGCCAGCTTTTTACATCGGTTAATTTCTTCATAAAAGGTTTTTGCTTTCGTTTTATGCAGTTTTAATTGAGTTTGAAGTTTATGCACTCCAAAGTTATATACCCACATCTGCCTAGAGTAGAACTCGTCTGTGACGTTTGTTACGGGCACAAGAAGATTCTGCTGATAACCAAAAGTTATCATTTCGGTATCTTGGTTATCCTCAGCGAGCTTTTTACATCGGTTAATTTCTTCATCAAAGGTTTTTGCTTTCGTTTTATGCAGTTTTAATTGAGTTTGAAGTTTATGCACTCCAAAGTTATATACCCACATCTGCCTAGAGTAGAACTCGTCTGTGACGTTTGTTACGGGCACAGGAAGATTCTGCTGATAACCAAAAGTTATCATTTCGGTATCTTGGTTATCCTCAGCCAGCTTTTTACATCGGTTAATTTCTTCATAAAAGGTTTTTGCTTTCGTTTTATGCAGTTTTAATTGAGTTTGAAGTTTATGCACTCCAAAGTTATATACCCACATCTGCCTAGAGTAGAACTCGTCTGTGACGTTTGTTACGGGCACAGGAAGATTCTGCTGATAACCAAAAGTTATCATTTCGGTATCTTGGTTATCCTCAGCCAGCTTTTTACATCGGTTAATTTCTTCATAAAAGGTTTTTGCTTTCGTTTTATGCAGTTTTAATTGAGTTTGAAGTTTATGCACTCCAAAGTTATATACCCACATCTGCCTAGAGTAGAACTCGTCTGTGACGTTTGTTACGGGCACAGGAAGATTCTGCTGATAACCAAAAGTTATCATTTCGGTATCTTGGTTATCCTCAGCCAGCTTTTTACATCGGTTAATTTCTTCATAAAAGGTTTTTGCTTTCGTTTTATGCAGTTTTAATTGAGTTTGAAGTTTATGCACTCCAAAGTTATATACCCACATCTGCCTAGAGTAGAACTCGTCTGTGACGTTTGTTACGGGCACAGGAAGATTCTGCTGATAACCAAAAGTTATCATTTCGGTATCTTGGTTATCCTCAGCCAGCTTTTTACATCGGTTAATTTCTTCATAAAAGGTTTTTGCTTTCGTTTTATGCAGTTTTAATTGAGTTTGAAGTTTATGCACTCCAAAGTTATATACCCACATCTGCCTAGAGTAGAACTCGTCTGTGACGTTTGTTACGGGCACAGGAAGATTCTGCTGATAACCAAAAGTTATCATTTCGGTATCTTGGTTATCCTCAGCCAGCTTTTTACATCGGTTAATTTCTTCATAAAAGGTTTTTGCTTTCGTTTTATGCAGTTTTAATTGAGTTTGAAGTTTATGCACTCCAAAGTTATATACCCACATCTGCCTAGAGTAGAACTCGTCTGTGACGTTTGTTACGGGCACAGGAAGATTCTGCTGATAACCAAAAGTTATCATTTCGGTATCTTGGTTATCCTCAGCCAGCTTTTTACATCGGTTAATTTCTTCATAAAAGGTTTTTGCTTTCGTTTTATGCAGTTTTAATTGAGTTTGAAGTTTATGCACTCCAAAGTTATATACCCACATCTGCCTAGAGTAGAACTCGTCTGTGACGTTTGTTACGGGCACAGGAAGATTCTGCTGATAACCAAAAGTTATCATTTCGGTATCTTGGTTATCCTCAGCCAGCTTTTTACATCGGTTAATTTCTTCATAAAAGGTTTTTGCTTTCGTTTTATGCAGTTTTAATTGAGTTTGAAGTTTATGCACTCCAAAGTTATATACCCACATCTGCCTAGAGTAGAACTCGTCTGTGACGTTTGTTACGGGCACAAGAAGATCTGCTGATAACCAAAAGTTATCATTTCGGTATCTTGGTTATCCTCAGCCAGCTTTTTACATCGGTTAATTTCTTCATAAAAGGTTTTTGCTTTCGTTTTATGCAGTTTTAATTGAGTTTGAAGTTTATGCACTCCAAAGTTATATACCCACATCTGCCTAGAGTAGAACTCGTCTGTGACATTTGTTACGGGCACAGGAAGATTCTGCTGATAACCAAAAGTTATCATTTCGGTATCTTGGTTATCCTCAGCCAGCTTTTTACATCGGTTAATTTCTTCATAAAAGGTTTTTGCTTTCGTTTTATGCAGTTTTAATTGAGTTTGAAGTTTATGCACTCCAAAGTTATATACCCACATCTGCCTAGAGTAGAACTCGTCTGTGACGTTTGTTACGGGCACAAGAAGATTCTGCTGATAACCAAAAGTTATCATTTCGGTATCTTGGTTATCCTCAGCGAGCTTTTTACATCGGTTAATTTCTTCATAAAAGGTTTTTGCTTTCGTTTTATGCAGTTTTAATTGAGTTTGAAGTTTATGCACTCCAAAGTTATATACCCACATCTGCCTAGAGTAGAACTCGTCTGTGACGTTTGTTACGAGCACAGGAAGATTCTGCTGATAACCAAAAGTTATCATTTCGGTATCTTGGTTATCCTCAGCCAGCTTTTTACATCGGTTAATTTCTTCATAAAAGGTTTTTGCTTTCGTTTTATGCAGTTTTAATTGAGTTTGAAGTTGGTTTCTTAAAGCAGAGTTTTTTCAGATTTAATTTTCACATTTAATTCTTCACAAGTCTTACACTTATCAGTGAGGGGTCTGCCAAAACCATAATTGAAGTGGTTTCGAAAATATGTAAGGTACGTTCTATATGAAGCAATACCGTGAACTTTATCTACTGACAGTCCTCCATCAACGAATTTTTTATAATTTTCATAATCATTCTCCTTTAGAAATAATTCATACATTGTACGTACTGTCAAGGTACTGCCTAAATATCTTCTCCTTTTTGCTGTGCTACTGTAATGCGACACTCTGTACGGGAAATTTCGAATATGAAAATCGATAAGCTGAAGAACACGTTCTGGTACAGCATTTGCACGGTTTGTGTGTTTTTCTCTTTGCTCTGCAGGGGAAAGCCCCATATTAGCAAGTTTGGAAAGTCTTCGTACACGATCCATTTTAATGCCATGTAAACTGCAAAAAGCCTTAAGGCACGCAATATGTTCCTCATTTCATGTGAATGAAATATATTAATATGTTGTATATCACTTTGATTTTATTACTTTAAATGATACAAAAATATATATGTACCAAGTTTTATTTTGTAGAGAAATGCTGCACTCCGTTGTTTACCACCCTGCTTTCTGGGTCTACGTCGAGCAAGTCGAGCAGTCCTTGTAAATAGACATCTTGGGCTACTTTTTGTCCATTTTTGCCAATAGCATTAAATCGATTCAGAATATGAAGCATTGCTGCATTACTGAATTTATCGAAACATTTCTTTCTGCAAGTACAATATTTGCCAATTTAGTTTATTAGTTATAAGCAAAAGTTTGAGATTATATTTACTTGCAGTTTGCGCCTGTTGTTCTACTTGCTACAATATTTCCTTTCTAATTGACATGCTCCTGTCCTTCAGCTTTTAGCCTTTTGATTTTATTGCGTTTCCACTCCTTATCATTTCTACGTTTTTGAACACGAATTTCATCACTTTGAAAAACCCTGTAAGTCCATGGACTAAAGGGATTTTTGTGTTCCACGATATTTTGGGAGCGTTGTACTTGCCGCATATTAACAGACTTACTGGCTTTTTGCACTACATGGACAGCTGGCATGTTTAACAACAGAATTATGTATTTAACTCAAATATTCAAAATATTGGACTTACAGGATTTTTGATCTCCTTCATTCAATTGTCAGTGATAAGTATGTCCTTTTCCTAGGTATGATTTCAAAAGTGTCAAAGTAATGTTTCCAGATTGTCCAATTAATGGAACTTCCTCAGTGACATCACTATTTTTCCCAGAATAAATTATGAAGTCTAGTATATAGCCGGTTTTACAATCACAAATAATGAATGACTTAATGCCAAATCTACTCCTCTTTGTTGGGATATATTGTTTAAAGAAGAGTCTTCCTTTATAAAGCAAAAGACTTTCGGGTCTGCATAAATATTTATATGGATAAAATGATTTAGAAAATGAGTTTCTAAGTTTAATAACCACTGGTCTTATCTTTATCAACGGATCATTCAAGCTCATATAATTGTCATCATTAAAATGTAGCATTTTCAGCAATGATTCATACCTAACTCTGCTCATTAGTTTTGAAAAAATTTCAGTTTTTGTAACTTTATCAGTAGACCAATAATCTCTTATAGATGTTTTTCTAATTCTGGACATTAGCATGGTAGTAGCAATAAATAAATATATTTCCGAAGGTGAATGAACTGCATGAATTTTAGTTTGCGCCAGATTTTTATGAAAATTATATTTGATATTTCCGATAAGTGTCCCCTTATCCCCGAATTTGATTCATCAAAATCATATAATTTTGGTGCAAAATATTTCCTAGACCATGAATAGTTTTCTGCCGTATAATTAGATATCGAAATAACATTTTCCTGTAGATCTTCGTCCTGTTCAGAAGATGTGCTAAATATTCGAAAATGTCTTCTGCTTCGCTTATTTAATGGAACTCTCTCTTCTATTTCAGAAGCTACAAGAAAAGGTGTGATTATTTTTGTTCTAACATCCAACCTATTGTGTTGATTCTCACCGCTTGTGTCAGTGTTTATTCGTAATTTCTTGGTCTTCTTATAGATCTCGGCGGAATCCGAAGACGAATACCGCATCCTTTTTCTTTTAAGTGTTTTAATTTCAATTGTTTCAATGTCATGTTCATAGGACATGCCACTATCATTGTTACTGATGTGTTCAAACTCATTCTCAGATATTTTAAGGGTAATTTAAAATTAAATTTTAAAACGAAAAAGTAAAGTAGCAGTACTTATAACCTTCAACAGTATTAGTTCATAGCCAAAAACGAATGGTTGTGTGAGAACGCATATATGGGTTCATAGCGCTGAAAGGGTTAAAGAAAAGTCAGAAATCGTTGTGTTACCAGCAGAGAAGGGGAATGCCACCGTTGTGGTGGACAAGGAAGAATATGACGCCAAAATGATGGATCTACTGAACCCAGCCACCTACAGGAAGATCAAGAAGGAGCTTATAACACACAAGATCATAAGAAATGTGGAGAGCCTTGTAAAATCAACAGGTATTCCACCAGAACATCAGAAAGGTTTATTTGTACAGGCTCCGGTACCACCAAGAATTTATGAGCTACCGAAGATCCATAAACCAGACGTCCCCATTCGTCCTATCGTCAGTGCCATCAATTCCCCAACGTGCCTACTAACCAAACAGACTTCGAACCAGTTTGTGAAGCAGGTTGCAACATGGCATCCGAAACGTCAAACATTTTTTCAAAAAACGCACAGCAAAAGATGAAAGTTTCTGGTTTTAGATCTAGTGCTAGTCCTAGTGATAATTCTAGTGTTAGTGCTAGTGTTAGTTCTAATTTCAATCCAATTAACACCGATCGTGAAAGCCTTCGTACTTAAATCATTTTCTTCTTTTAGCAATCTCCTTCCAATTTGACTTTTCGTCTCATTTCAAATTCTGGCAGTTTTGTTCTTTTAATTATATCCTCCTGCTCAAGTCTCCTGCTTTTCTGCTCAGTATCTTTCTTCTCTCTTCAAAGTCGGAACAGATATCTTCATTAATTATGCAATACCACTTAAAAGTATATGATAATTGTGCAGTTAATCGTCTAAATCGACGTTGAAGAATAGTCTAAAGAGTGCGAGACTTATTGGTCAATTTCGGTAAAGAACTCACTCGTTTTAGCTAAGAACTCAATGGCATACGTAAAATGGGCAAAGATACACCTCTCTGTTCACACATCTTTATTATTATTAATTTTTTAAAATTTTTATCTTTCATTTTTACCAAACTTACCGAATTTAGTTATAAAAATTGGAGAATAAATTCGTGTGAATTTTTTATATGCGAAATGAAAATGTCATATCAGCAAAACTGTACCATTCGAATGAAGAGTAAAAATTGGAACTAGGAGAGTTTGGGTCATTGGGGTATTTTCAATTAACAATCGCAAATCAATCAGCCGGGGGCTGGAGGAAGCTGGCAAAGGGTAATTGCAGCTTTGAACTATTATTTTCCAATGAAATTTTGACATAAAAATGCGGGGTTTTCCATTAATCGGAGTTTTAAAAAACTGTTATGACGGTACCAGTTTAATTACCGGAAACCGCAAACCGCGTTCGAATATATTCATCGAGGTTTCAACAAATAATCTTTTCTGTCAAAATGAAAGGACAATAAATCCGTCCGAATTTATTTTTCGGGAAAAACTGGAAGTGTAAATCATAAAAATATAGTGCCGGGTGGGGCGGTAGTGGAGGCGTTGGTCTTATAAGGTTTTATGCCGGCAGCCCAATAATTCAATACACAATACGTGAAATATTTACCAGTCGATGCATTATCCCGTGAAAAATGCATTCGGGAGCATGGAACAGAGCCGGATTCGGGCGGATCCCGCGCGGCCAAAGATAAATTTCAATCGAAATTTAAAAGCAGCAGTCCGCAATCCGCGACCACATTTCACGAGAACGTGCGCTACGGCCGCATTGTCATGTTCTGGTTTATAAGGCAATAGATTTATCAAAGTATTTTCCCTTCTTCCCGGTCGTGATTTATCGTTACGGCCAACTAAAGGCATCGGGATCGACCGTTCCGAGGATTTATATCCGATCGGAGAACGTCGAAAAATACAGATCAAGAATGCGTCCGTGACTATTTGCGATATTTGAACCCCGGAACGTTCCGAGGACGATCGCCTTTACGACCCCGTTTCCGGTGCATCCTCGTAAAAGCTCTCCAGCTTTTCTAACATATACAACCAAATTCAAACAAAATAACAACGGCAAAACGACGTGTAGGATCTTAAAATGCTTTCGAATGTGTCGAAATGAAACATAAAATTATCATTAAAGAAAAGCCAATGGAAACGATACCTGTGAGGTCAATATGTGCACGCCTTTAAGTTTTTAGATCACTAAAACGATCAACATCCCATGACAAATGGTGACATGGATCTTGGGGTATATTGGAGGAAGACCCAATTCAAGAAGAAGTCCGTGATACGTACTTTGTTTCAATGAGCATCGAGAATATGTGGAGGAAGTAGATTGAAGAAGGGGGAATACTTTAAGGGGCATCAATCTAGCTTAATTTGCTATCTAGAATTACTCTTAGATGGTTAACTTCAGTTATGAGGTTTATAGTTTTACTTTCAATGGAGGGTGCTCATAGTTGCAATTTCCTTGTCCGAGTGATAACCTCTATTTCAATTTTGTTAGGATTGATGCTGAACCCACTACTCTTACACCAAGTACTGATAAGTAATAGGGTTAACTGCATTAGTTGAATTATGATTGTGTCATATTTGCCTTGGATTGATACACTAGACCAATGTTAGATTGTATATATAGACCTAGGACTAGAAATATTGGGGTTTATCCGTTCGTCTTTAGCCGTTCTTACCTGGAAAAGACAACTAAGTCGAAAATAGAGGCATCTCCAATAGATCCGGAGATAAAAAAACTCTAATTCCTCAAGAGAAATCAAGCAGGTGCCCTAAACTTTATGGTCTACCCAAGATACATAAGCCGGATGTCCCACTTTGACCCATTGTGAGTGCCTTCAACTCACCGGTACAAAAACTTGAAAAGTACTTAGTGAAGATCATGCGCCTATAATATAACAAGCCGACTCCTACGGAAAAGTAATATCTTGGCGAGCTTAGATGTCAAGTCTCTCTATCCCAGCATTCCAATCGAAGAGGCCCTCAAGCAGAGCAGAGAAAACCAAAACTTGCCTAGCCACAGCGTAGACCTCGCCAAGCACTGCCTCAACTATGCTTATTTTCTGATTGACAGTCAGATTTATAAGCAGGTAAAAGGAGTAGCTATGGGTTCCTCACTGTCTTCGGTCATCGCCAACCTATTCATGTTTTACTTTGAGAAGAAAGCGTAAAGGGAGGCCAAATACAAACCGAAGTTATGGATCCGGTACTTCGTAATTTGGTCTTTTGGAAAAGAAAAGCTCCAAGAATTCCAAGGATATTTGAATACCATTCATCCAAAGATCCAGTTCACTATAGAAATACAAGAATCTCTCAATAACCTGTGGCATACTGTATATAGAAAGCCTACCCACACGAATCGATAAACGATCCATTCGACTTACAGACAACGATAACAGATCAGAAGAAATGACGAAAGTAACTTTGGCCCTTGCTCAAAAAGGCTACTCCAAATACATATTGAAGAAAGCCATCAATCGAGAATTCAAGTCGAAGAACCCACATCCACAAGAAGAGACTAGAAGACCCAACGTCGTACTACCCTACATCAAAGGAACAACTGACCACATAGGAAGACTGCTACGGAAACACTACATCAGTACCACTTACAAACTCTGCAAGACTATAGGAGTCGCTCTCAGGAATCCAAAAGACCAAATAAAATTGGAAAATCTAGGAGTTTATTCCATCTCCTACGGCTTGTGCGACAAGAAATATGTGGGACAGAGTAACAGAAGAATAGCTGCCAGAGTAGAAGAATACAAGCTGAGCATGCGCAACAGGAAGCTCACTTCTACTCTCTTCTACCCCTATCTGGACACAGGCCATAAAATCAATTTCGAGTGTTGTAAGAACCGGATTGATCCGGGAATCCATCGAAATAGAAGAACGGCACCCTTAACAAGAGGGATGATGCCCTACACTTGTCAGCTGCTTGAAGGACGGTCCTACAGCACTCCAGGCCCAGGGCAACTTTCCTGAGGCAAGGACCATCAAATTCAAGAGAGCAGAACACCGAGCTGCCCGCCATGCCTGAGGCGCCCAGTGAGAACACCCCCGAACCAGCAATCACCATCAGATAGATGGATCTTCGATTTGAAGAAAATATAAAGGCAGCAAAAAATGGTTAAAGAATAAAGAAAATCCGGAAACACACAAAGTATACGACAATCGCGACAATAATAACCTAATAACGTTCGATCTGCTGTCAACATCTGGTTAAAATAATAATAATAATAATAATATTTATTGATGTACCTCAAAATAACATGATACAATATATAAAAAAAAGAAAACAGAGATAGTGGTCATCAAAAGGGGTTGAGTCAATGCACCTGTAAGCAGGCATATTGTTTTTCATCAACCCCTCGAACAACAAAAAAAGAAACCAAAAAAAAATAAATAAACAAATTATATAACCTAAAAACCAAACATAAACTAAATTAAATTAAATTACACCTTATTATAGCCGCACAACTTATAAATAACAATTTTAATATAAAAAAGAAGCACAAAAAGTTTATATATAAATTAAATATTAAATTCCAAAGAGGTAAACAACAAGATGAGGCATACTAAACAGCCCGTCATTGAAGCAAGTACATCTTAAAAGCCGTCTTAAAGCCAAGCTCACTTCACTGCAAAATGTTCAATGGGATGCTATTATAAACACTGCAAATAACATAAGAAAAAGAGCGTTTAAACAGTTGTGTAAGATATCTAGGAATAGAAAGCCTAAAACGATGCCGAACATTAATGTTAATCTATCTTTGGGCAATATGCATTTGAGCAAGATCAAAGGAATAATGAAGCTGAGTGTCATCAGCATACATATGCATATTGCAGTGATGCAACATACCAAAAAGATTACTTGTATAAATTAAGTAGAGAATTGGGCCTAAGATAGATCCTTGCGGAACGTCAGACAACACAACAGCTTCATCAGACCAGCTGCCATCAAAAGAAACTCTCTGTCTGCGATTCATTAAGTAATGATCAAAAAAAGCACAGGCATTGCGCGATAGACCGGAATTCCAAAGAATTGCCAAAAGCGTTCTATGGTGTACCGTATCAAATGCCTTGGAGAAGTCAAGCAGAACAAGAACCGTGGTCTTGCCAATATCCCTCCTTCTGATAATAGTATCAATAACCTCCAAAAGTACAGTAGCACAACTATAACCCTTCCTGAAACCAGACTGAATATCAGGTAATATGGAGAAGGTTTCCAAATGTTCCCTTAGTTGACAAGCGACAAATCGTTCTAAAATCTTAGATATTGCAGGTAATATACTAATCGGTCTTAAATCATTATAATTGAAAGGATTAGTCGTTTTCGGCAAAAGTTGACAATGTGACATATATAAGGCAAGATAACTGGACAACACAGTACCAGCATTTCTGCACTAACATCATCGAAACCAATCGCATTTGTTTTTATTGAAACCAATATGTCCATAACCTCCTCCTCTGAGGCTAAAGAAAATTCAAGCTTTTCAGTAAAAATAGGGTTTACATTTGATGAAAAGAAAGTGATTAAATCAGTATCACCCTGCGAGTTATTCTGAGAGGACAAAAAGAAACCAGTTAAAGCATCGACATCAACAAGACCTTCAGGAATAGAACGCTGTTTAGTATTTAGAATACCCATCCTTCTGACACCACCCCACAATTCACGACTACTTTTGGTATTCAGCATATACTCAAGGTAAGCCTTCCTTTCCCTTTGAACACTAGAATTAGTAAAATTACGCAATTCCTTATAGGCTAGGTAATCGCGTTCACACTTAGTCCTCTTAAATTTCGAGTAAGCATCATCTCTAAGCTTCATCAACAATTTAATGTTATCAGTTATCCAAGGACGAAATTTTTTCCTTGCTGGGATAACCCTAAAGGGAGCATGGACATCGAATAAGGACAAAATAAAATGATTAAACAGGCACACCTTGTCATCAATATTTTCAATGTATATGATCTCATTCCAGGGAATTTGAGATAAATCACGAGCAACATTGTTACGGTTAAAATGTTTAAAATCCCTAAAGCTAATTGGTCGTGGCTCAGAAGTAGGCCCACCTGCGAAGCATAGTTCTACACAAACTATCGCATGGTCTGCAACGTTATGAACAGGCACCACAGCTGCGCACACTACGAGTTTAGTCGAGTATCAGAAGTTACAATTATATGGTCAATAAGCGAGGCGGAAGTTGACGTAACCCTGGTTGCAGCCTCAATTACCTGGCACAAACCAAAAGATTCAATAAGGGACAAGTATCGACCACGGTATTGTTCTAAGAAATCCAAAAGATCAATATTAAAATCACCCAAACAGATCAAATTCTCTGTTAGAGGAACAAACGAAGAGAGAGTATCATCAAGGGTATCCAAAAAGCTAGGCATACCAATATCAGGTCTGTATATTACCCCCATCATCATCACCATATCCTTGCATCGTATCTGTACCAACAACTGCTCAATAAAGGAAAGAACCTCATCCATCACCACCTCAACACTGTATCCATCCCTAACGTAAATACCGACACCTCCACCAGTACGCGTTATTCGACCAGTAAAAAAAATGAGAGAAATGCTCGATATAAAATAAAGAATAATCACATCCAGGATATAGCCAAGTCTCTGTCAAGGCAAAGACATCGTACGAAGGAGCGAACATTTAAATGACCTATCCTCATAGCACTCACAGCAGAGAAGGCGAAGAAGCAGCCCAACAAACATGTTAAAAACCTTCAAGAATATTAAAAAATACAAAAAAAGAAATTGTCTTCTTTTTTTCATACAAGTTCCAAGAATTTGGATTATCAACAAAAATTGAATCAACTCGCACGCCAGTTACAATAATACAATACTCAATCAATAGGCATATTATAAAAATCAAATTAAGAATCAATTTAATAGACAACAATCAAATTAATAGCAATGTAGTAAGCACAAGTAAAACAACTATCATGTAACTTATAAAATATAAATCAAGAGAAAAAGAAGAACATATAAGAACATGAAAATTTAATAACTATAATAATTTAAAATATAATTATTAAATAAATGTATCTAAATAATAATAATTTTAATAACAAAGAAGCAGCAAAGAAACAGGTTACATTATTCAAGTTACATCATCCCCACACAAGTACAGTTACATTCACTTCAGCAGTTTATTGACATCGTTCATACATTTAATACGGTACTTACGATCATTTAATTTCACGAAAATTTTTCCATCCACTGACCACACCTTATCACGAGCAACACTGTTTTGTAGCAATTTGTAACGCAATTTCGTAAGATCTTCACTTATAAAGTAACCAGAGCCACGTAAACTTCGACGTCTAGACATCACTAACGATCGATGTTCGTAGCTAGTAAATTTTACTATAATACTACGAGTTCCATTCGCATCTCCAATCTGGTTACTAATTTAAAAATATCGCCGTTACCACTACACAATGAGATAGATAACCAACATTACAACGTGACGTAGGTTACGATAATTATTTAACACAGTGTACATCGTTAAACCAAAATATTAAGGTCTTATTCATTATGAACTTACACTAGACTTATAAATGAAAACTAAAAAGCTAAATCAGAATATTTGTAGGTCTAGTGTCAGCTTTTATGCTAGTGTTTGTTCTGGTTGTAGTTCTTATTCATCTGTATATCCCTTAATCCTGAATCCATATTCCACTTAGTGAACTTAGGAACATTCTCTTAGTGCCTTTATTGTAAGGACTCGCCTCCTAAATTGACTGCGATCTGTCGGCTTTCCAACACAGCTAAGCACCATTTAATTATCGATCTATGTTTTTTAAGTTTGGAGTATTCTCTATGGATTCGTAGGAGGTGTTATGTCTATAAAAGCACATAACACATGGTGCTTATCAAAGCATAATGAGTAATAATTATAGATTTTGCTTTCTGGAAAGCATGTTGACTTGGATGGGATGGATTGGTCAATTAGCTTTTCCATCTCTTTTAAGAGAAAGGAAGTTAAACTGATTAGTCTTTCAGTATTAGTTCTAGTACAGTCAACCCTCCTATAACGCGGTGAGTGCGTACCGCGTTCTATGGAAACCGCGCTATAAGAAACTCGGATTTAACCGTACAAACCAGGGTAATTCGTAGCGCGTTCTATGGAAACCGTCTACCGCGTTGTATGGAAACCGCGCTATAAGAAACGCAGAATTAGTACAAATCACATTATTCGTACCGCGTTATATGGAGACCAATAGGACAAGATATAAGGACAAGATAAATTATAAATTATTTTTATTGAATTGAAGAGTTTATATAAAGAAATGATACCAAAACTAAACTGAAAAACTGTTCTCCAACAAAAACAAGAAAGACTTTTATAAAATTTAATCTTTCAACACTCATCCTCGCTGTCAGATAATATGAGTCGCCTAACTCGTCTTCTTTTAATAGGCAAAATGTCTTCCTCATTTGGCTCATCTTCACATTGGTTTTCGATTGTAGCTTTTTTTTCAAACTCCACTAAAACATCTTTATAGGGAGCTAAGCAATTTCTTAACTCTCTTTTAAACTTTGCGTTACGCACCGTTGAATGATCAGTTTGAATGAAATGGAGTTCTAATTCTTTAGCCAAATTTAGCACTTTTTTCACATCTTGTAAATCGACATTTGGCACCCATTCGTTTTCCTTATTTTCGTTTACCAATGGATTTGAGGTGGGTGCATCAATTAAATCCATCAATTCATCCTCATTTAAAGTTTCTTCCCCGAGTACGAGTTCTCTTATATCCTGATGATTTGTTGTAAATTCTTTATCGCCTAAACGAGAAGCAATGTTTACTATTTCCGTAACTGGGAGTGAAATTGTAGAATCATCTTGTATTGTTTGAACCATTTCAGGTAAAAGGGGTTTCCAACACGCATTAAGCGTTGATGGTTTAATTTCCGCATAAGCCGATGACACGGTTCTAATACAATCTAAAATAGAAAATTCCATCCAAACTTGAGTAAGGGTTTTATTTTCACTACTTTCTAATCTGTCGAAAATGGTTTGGAAAACTTGGCGTGTGTAATACATTTTTAAAGTTTGAATGACTCCTTGGTTCAAAGGTTGTATTAATGACGTGCAGTTAGGAGGAAGGAAGACAATTTTTAGATTTGGATGATCCAGTTGTATGTTGTGGCAACCAGCGTTATCAAGAACCAATAAAACTTTGAAATACAAATTTTTTCCATCGTATGGGTTTCAACAATTATAAAACCAATCCTTAAATAAATCTTGGGTCATCCAAGCTTTCTTATTAGATCGCCAGAATACAGGCAATTCGGTCTTATTAATGTTTTTCATAACACGGGGAGTTGAAGAACGATTTATTATCATAGGTTTTATCATCAGGCTCCCTGAAAGATTGCTGCACATACGAAGGGTGACACGTTCTTTTGAAGGTTTAAACCCGTGAGCACGCCTTTGATTTTTCAAAATGAAGGTCCTAGATGGTAGTTTTTTCCAATATAATGCCGTCTCATCGGCGTTGAAATCTGATGAGGTGAATAGCCTCCTTCATTGATAATTCTAGCTAATTCCAGCTTATAATTCTCGGCAGCCTCAACATCTGCTGAGGCCTGTTCTCCTCGAAACTTAATATTGTGTAATGAGTACCTTTTTTTTAGTTTTTCAAACCACCCTTTACTCGCGACAAACGAATGATTTTCTAGCTCTGCAGAAGAATGCCCAATATTCCTTAAATGCTCATAGATTTTCTGCTTCTTATTATTCTTCTTCTTCTCTCTCTTTCAATACTTGACCAGAAAATTTGCAGAAATATTTAGCATTTTCTCATCTACCTGTCTGGAAGATTTTGGTAGAGAATTTACATTACTCTTTCCACATTCGACTTTTATTTTCATTTAAATTTTTGTGGACGGTTCGCATACATTTTAACCGCAAATCGTTTATTTGCAGTAGGACTTTATTCAGTGATGAGGCAGGTGTTCCAAGAAATCCATCGGTAAGCCATTAGTAATTTTAATAAAATAAAAATAAAACCACTATTTTGCATTTTAAAATATCCACGACACATTTAAATAACAAACAATAAACTCAACTAAGAGATCTTGTTTACCAATTTACTAAGAAATTTTAACCTTTGTTATACAAGTTGCCTATTATATATATAGCAGTGTTTTTCAAACTTTGTCATAGCAGAGAACCCTTTTTAAAATATTACCTCTTATGAAACCCTTCGTTGTCATACACATAAACATAATTTTACAGCTGGATGTATCATATTAATTATTTAAAAAATATAATATATTGCACGAGAATCAAAATGATTTTCGGAAGGATATTTCAACTATTGGAAAATATTATCTTGATATAAAATGGAAAACAGGCAACAACAGCTTTATTCATGTACAGTAGAACCCCTCATATCCGACCTCGGGATATCCGACTCCTCGGGATATCCGTCACCCCTCCCTACTCCCAATTTTGTTCAAATGCTCTAATGTACGTTTTTGTGAATCCTAAGAGACCCGACTTTCCGTCGGGGAATTACTTGATTCGCTCAATCTTGATGTTTGCCAAGGGTTGCGCAACTGTGTTCATCATTGTGAATATCAATTGTATGCATATTTACAATTGTTATAGTAAAAGTGATTATGGCTACCCAACAAAAACGAAAACGTATTGTATGTATACTACAGAAGAAATTGGAAGTTATTCAGAGGCTAGACAATGGCGAGTCAGTTCAAAAATTATCTTCTGAATTAGGAATAGGCGTCACAACTATTAAAGACTGGAGGAAAAACAGAAAGAATATCGAATCGTACTCTATGACAGTGGAAGGGGAGGAGGGTTTAAAAAATAGAAAGATGCTTAAAAAGCCTAAATTTGATGTTTTAGATGATGCTCTCTGGATATGGTTTTGCCAAGAAAGACGCAAAGGAACTCCTTTGTCAGGTCCTATAATTAAAGAGAAGGCAGCGATTTTACATAAAACAATAGTAGGAGAGGAAGGGGAAAATTTCAGTGCAAGTGAAGGTTGGCTTCACCGATGGAAACGTCGCCATGGTATACGTCACGTTGTTATTTCTGGAGAAAAGCTATCAGCTAATGATGACGCAACCAAAGAGTTCGTGAAGAAATTTCAAGTTTTTATTAAAGAAAACAATATGCATCCGGATCAAGTGTATAATATTGACGAGTCAGGGTTAAACTACAAGATGCTCCCACAAAAAATTCTTGCTGCAAAAAATGAAAAAGTAACAGGGACAAAATTATCCAAGGATAGACTAAGTTTTGCAACTTGTAGTAATGCAAGTGGAAACCATAAAATGCCATTGTTTGTCATTGGAAAATCTAAAAAGCCCAGAGCGTTCAAACATGTGAACATGGCATCATTGCCTGTTTATTATAAAAATCAAAAATCTGCTTGGATGGACAGTTCTTTGTTTAAACAGTGGTTTTTTGAAGAGTTTGTACCAGATGTAAAAAAACACTTGAAAATGAAAAATCTACCACTCAATGCAGTCTTGATTCTTGACAATGCTCCCAGTCATCCTTCGGAAAACGAACTAACAATGGGAAACATCAAAGCTATGTTTCTACCTCCTCGTGTGACACCTTTAAACCAACCTATGGATCAAGGGGTTATTGAGTGGTTGAAGAAAAGATACAGGCGAAAATATGTCAGCTTCTTATTAGAGCAAACGGAAGGAGGCAGTAACCTATTTGAGGCAATGAAGACTTTTAATATAAAAGATGCCATTTACATTGCCGCACAAGCCTGGGACGAACTCAATCACACCACTCTACAAAAATCTTGGAGAAAACTATGGCCAAGTATTATTGAAGGTGAGAGCGCAATCTCTAATGAGTCTGAAACTTTAATTACAGATGAAGCAGAAATTCTACAAGATTTACAGACCATCGATGCCCAAATCCAACCAGCGGATATAGAAGAGTGGCTATTGGGAGGGGACATAGTTGAAGTCACTAACGAGGATCTGAACGACGAACAAATCGTATCCGCAGTTTTTAAAGTTGAAACAGAGGAAGATGAAACGGATGATGAAAAAGAAGAACCTGAAAATATCAGTCATACGACAGCTACAGAGGCTTTCGAGATTGCAATGAAATACGTCGAGCAACATCCAGAAGCAACACCGATGGATGTGCTGTGCATTAAAAAGTGGAAAGATATCTCAGCTAAAGCAAGATTTGGTAGATTAAAACAAAAAAATATAACTGATTTTTTAAATAAATTTACATGTACATACATGGATTTGTATACATAATTAAATATATGTACTCGTTTATGTTTGTCTTGTTCATTTTTGTTGTTCCTCGGATTATCCGACCTTTTTTGGTAACCGACCATGCTCCATGGGTGACGGATATGAGGGGTTCTACTGTATCTTACAAAAACCTTTGGTAGTGTACATCATTCAATTCTTTTGACCAAATTGGAATCTTTGCTAAGAAGCATTCTTATTGGAATGCTTCTTATAATTATCTGCTTGATAAGATTTCTACTGATAGGAATCTTTTTGGCTATACAGTCTTCCAACCAGATCATTAACGCCCGTTCCATTTTAACCATATTAGAATTTCGTGTGCGAGTGACACGTTTCGCACCTAACGGACAGCCATCTGCCACAGTTTTCCTTATATTGCCTGCATTTTTCTTTAGGGTTCGAATTATAGATTCATTCAACTTGGTTGATTTTGCAACCGACGATAGATTTTCCCCACCTTCTAAACGATTTAGGATTTCGATTTTATCTTCAAGAGATATAAACTTTCTTTTTAACCCTTTCCTTGTTTCTTTTGTGTTTGACATGATGCAAATGTAGGGTTAATAATTACTTTATTATTATTATGTTAGAACAAATGAAGAATATTACTTACAGAATTGTGTAATGTTGTCCAATTATAAACCACAAATTAAGCAGCAAAAAACTGAACGAACGGACGGTGCAGAAAATTTTTTAGAAAGTCTTGGTCACTTATAATTCAAATAGGCCCTAACGAACTAAACATAGGCTAAACATTCTTAGGCTACGCGGAAGGAACTTATGGGATGCTGTTGAGGGAAACCGCGCTGTAAGAGTATCGTGTTATAGGAGGGCTGTTGCATTATCAGCTTCGCGTTATATGGAAACTGCGTTCTGAGAGTACCGCGTTATAGGAGGGCTGTCGCATTTTCAGCTCCGCGTTATATGGAAACCGCGTTCTGAGAGTACCGCGTTATAGGAGGATTGACTGTACATACATTTTTGGTTATTGATAAAAAGTTTTGTGGTGTATCTATCTCACGATAATAACATTATTTTCTTTCCCCAAGGGCAAAATGCATACAAATATAAATTTCCGATGACCCGTGGGGGTGGCGGAGGTGCGAAAATATTGAGGTAAGCGCCATAAATCACAGCCGCAGGAAGTGACGGTGGGGGGCCAAAACAATTTATCAATGCTATTATCGATCACGCCCCATCGTGGGTTGGCACACGTGCCGCGTACTCGACCCCCTCTCACGTGATATATTATCGTCGATTAACTATCAATTTTTACAGCTTTTTAAAAATACAAAAATTAACCACGTTTCAATTAGCAATAATTTCATTTCATTGTCGCAAAATAATACACAAAAATTATAAAAACTAAATGGTGTAATAAATTTCTTCGACGCGTTGATAAATCACATCCTTGCTTTTCGGGAAAAAATCTAAAAGGTACTCCCAGTCTCCGAGTCGTAACACCGCAAGATCAACAACGGTTAAAGCGCGGAATGAGAAATGATGCGGGATTTCTTTGAACAGGCCTTGGACTATTCCGAACACTTCGGACCTATGCAGGACTTCGTGAACAGTTTCGCGCGAGTTTGAGTTTACAGTCAGGATTTCCACCTGAAAAGACAAACAGTGGTACTAGTAGTACGATGTGGAAACGAGACGAAGAGATTTAAAGCCCCTTCTCTCTTAAAAAGAAGATGCTGTGTGACGCTTACGTCGCCGCGATGGATGAAATACATCGTGTTGTCGACGTCGCCGTCTCGTACGACATAGTTTCCTGGGAAGAAGGTTCTATGGCTCAGGTGGAGGGACATTTGCCGTATAAAATCCCGCTCTGTTTGCGAGAAAATGTACGAATCCTTCAGGAGCGATCCATAAATCGATTCGGTCAACTCCATTTGTATCGAACGTGGCAAGACGCTTATTATGTTGTGATAATCCTTAAAAAGAGCAAATCAAGCACGAATTAATTCTAACAAAAAAATTACCTGTAATCCGTGGTTTTTCTTCCACAACAATTTTAAATAACCAGTTATGTAGTTAATTTTCCTTGGGTTAATACTCGTGCGGGCGTAATAATTATGTATCTCCCTCACCATCAGCTCGAAATTAACCAAAGATAAATTTTTGCTTTGGAACACATTAATTAATTGCCCTATCAACATTCCTATAAGAATCTTCGAGATGATCATAAAAATGATTGCGATTATTAATTGCTTATAAGACTGAGATAAGATACTCCCAGTTCCGGTACTTGATAGTATATCAACCGTAAGATAAAGAGCAGCTGCGTATAAATCTTGAGAGTTCTAAAATTATTTTTAATTATTTAAAAAAAAATTAAATGGGGGATTACATTTTTGTTGATTGAAGGCATAAAGTCGTCATCGTTGCACTTTTTAAACGGGCAAACCATCATGTACCATATACAGGTTAAGAGATGAATTATTAAAGTCGATAAAACCATCAAATTGCTTTATTAAAAATAATGATAATGATGAATTAATATTTTGAAATAAAAACTTACCAAAGTTCTAATAAGAATCTGTTATACATCAATTTGTGCCTGTAGTACTTAAAAAATTGGAAAATATACATCATCCTGAGCAAAGTAATCAACCTTAGGGCGGAAAAATAGAAATGAGAGCTTGTATCAGAAACGAAGGGCACGAATAATATTGAGTAACTAAACGGGAGGTTTGTGATAAAATCGAAGATTTTGGTCCATTTTGTGAAGAAACATCTAATAAAGATCAATTAAGTAAAAAATTTAGTTAAAAATACAAACTTTTTTTAACCTATTTGTGTTCCCATCCGGCGAATAAGGATAATTTATCTCCAAACAAAACTTGAGTAAAAATATGATATCGATGAAAACGGTCGTTATCAATAAATGCGTCGAAAAATGTTGGAAACTAAATTGGTACGTTGTAATGATACAGTTGTAATAAGCCGTGGCTAAGACGAAAACGGCTAAAATAATAAGATTTAAAATTAGAATTATTTGCTTAAAATACTTACTGAAAAAGTTAAACAATAATGACCGATAGCTGATTGATTGTTTGCAAAAAGTTAAGAGGGTGTTTTTGCTGTTAACACTAGTCGAGGGTTTAGCTGTCCAAAACAAATTCTATAACAACAAAAATAGTTAAAAAAAGAACTCAGTATTGGATAACGTAATCCGCGTTTTGTTTACCGGATTAACATACGTGCTCCCCTCGTCGACGAAACTGCTCGGGATTGCGTAGTGCCTTTGTTCGGCTTGAGCGTAAACACCGATTTTCTTTTGAATAACGGGGTAATCCTGTAGGAAAAACGTTGCTAGATATGTTATATATACGAAAGGAAAGTTTAATGAATTTGTTGGATAAATAGAAGTTAAGGAATAATAGATGTTTATAAAGAATTAATGGCAGAAGTTTTAATCGTTTTAAAAGACGTACAGCTAATATTTCTACTTCTAAGTGTTGTGTCGGGTTATATTAAAAACTCGACACTAGACTTGAGTTAAATGTTTTTAGTTCTGGGTCTAGTGTTAGTTCTAGTTTTACTTCTGATTAAATACAAAGATGTTATATTTGTTTAATAAAATAAAAGTAGTACTTACGCTAGGCTTAGAACTGGAAACATTCAGGCTTTAGAAAAGAATGATATTTGCATTGCTGGTTTTAAAAAGTAATTAAAATTACGAACAGTGTCTCATGAATAAAATTTCATAACAAACTTATTAATTAAATTAAAAAGTATTTTTTATCTGTACTTATATTGGTAACTTATTATGAATGGCAGCTTTACATGTTTCGACCTATTATGGTCATCTTCAGAAGCTCTAAACGAGATGAACTATAAAAATAAAAATACAGTGCACTCCGCTTAATTAGTACACCGGTTAATAGAGACAACCGCTTAATCGGGACAAAATTTAAAAGACCGAAACTTTTCATATGTAATTTTATTCCGGTTGGTTAAGAAAACCAATTTGGTTAAGAAAACCATTAGACCTTATTAAATTTTAAAACCAGCGACGCAAATACGATTATTTTTCATTTTTATTTTTTGTATTATTCAGCCATTTCAATAAAATATTAGAGGGGTGTAGACACCCATAAAATACAAATGTGAGAAAATTTATATCGTGCAATTTACAAAAATATATCGCTTGTATAATCAATAATAATTTCCTGAAATGCGGTCTGAGATGCACTACAAGCAATCTCTTAACTTAATTAATAACTGAGTTATAGAAGACGGGAGTTGAGCTGAAGGACCCTGTACATTCCAATTGAACTAAAACTAGAATTAACACTAGACCTAGAACTAGAAACATTTGGATTTAGTCCCCAATCATTCCACTTCTAGGTTTAGAGTTAGAACAATCAGTTTTACTTCAATTCAAATATACAGCGTTGTCAAATCAGTTTGTAGAGTACTCTATTTCAAAAACTATTCATCGTAGAGGTCTTCGTTAAAAAAATGTTTACATATGCACGGCTGAACCCAACCCAACCCAACCCAACCCCGTATATTGCAATTGAAGACTAGATCCTAGAGAAGAGAACAAGAATCATTCGTCTTAAGAAACATAGCTAAATCCGAATGTTTCTAGTTCTAGGTCTAGTATCAGTTTTAATACTAGTTGTGGTAATGTTAGATTGTATGTATGTATATATGTACCAGACCTCTAGTGCTAGGTTTAGTTTTACTTGTGATTGAGTACCAACGTGGTATATATGTTTAATGATGTAAAAGTAGATCTCACACTAAATCTACAACTAAATAGATTCGGGTACAATCATTCAGACTTTTCAATGAATACAACATTAATATAAAGGGTAGCACCTCGACGAAAGTAGATGATTCAACACGAGCTAACCCAACCCAATCAAGCAGAGACTTTATGAGGCCTAGGCGCTACAGCTAATGCCATAAAACTAATGTCTTCTAACCAATATGAGGTCATCAAATCTTGATGGACAGAGGAACATCAATAAGATGATCCAACCTAACCTAATCAAGCCGAGTTTGCTTGAGGCCGAGGCGCTACAGTTAATGCTATAAAACTAATGCCATCTAATCAAAATGAGGTCATTTGCAATTGAGACTTTTCAATTAATAGAACATTAATATAAAGTGTAGCACCTCGACGAAAATAGATGATTCAACACGAGCTAACCCAATCCAATCAAGCAGAGATTTTATGAGGCCTAGGCGCTACAGCTAATGCCATAAAACTAATGTCTTCTAATCAATATGAGCTCATCAAATCTTGATGGAAAGAGGAACATCAATAAGATGATCCAACCTAACCTAATCAAGCCGAGTTTGCTTGAGGCCTAGGCGCTATACTTAATGCTATAAAACTAATGCCATTTAATCAAAATGAGGTCATTTGCAATTGAGACTTTGCAATTAATAGAACATTAATATAAAGTGTAGCACCTCGACGAAAAAAGATGATTCAACACGAGCTAACCCAACCCAATCAAGCAGAGATTTTTTGAGGCCTAGGCGCTACACCTAATGCCATAAAACTAATGTCTTCTAATCAATATGAGCTCATCAAATCTTGATGGAAAGAGGAACATCAATAAGATGATCCAACCTAACCTAATCAAGCCGAGTTTGCTTGAGGCCGAGGCGCTACAGTTAATGCCATAAAACTAATGCCATCTAATCAAAATGAGGTCATTTGCAATTGAGACTTTTCAATTAATAGAACATTAAGATAAAGTGTAGCACCTCGACGAAAATAGATGATTCAACACGAGCTAACCCAACCCAATCAAGCAGAGATTTTATGAGGCCTAGGCGCTACAGCTAATGCCATAAAACTAATGTCTTCTAATCAATATGAGCTCATCAAATCTTGATGGAAAGAGGAACATCAATAAGATGATCCAACCTAATCTAATCAAACCGAGTTTGCTTGAGGCCGAGGCGCTACAGTTAATGCTATAAAACTAATGCCATCTAATCAAAATGAGGTCATTTGCAATTGAGACTTTTCAATTAATAGAACATTAATATAAAGTGTAGCACCTCGACGAAAATAGATGATTCAACACGAGCTAACCCAACCCAATCAAGCAGAGATTTTTTGAGGCCTAGGCGCTACAGCTAATGCCATAAAACTAATGTCTTCTAATCAATATGAGCTCATCAAATCTTGATGGAAAGAGGAACATCAATAAGATGATCCAACCTAACCTAATCAAACCGAGTTTGCTTGAGGCCGAGGCGCTACAGTTAATGCTATAAAACTAATGCCATTTAATCAAAATGAGGTCATTTGCAATTGAGACTTTTCAATTAATAGAACATTAATATAAAGTGTAGCACCTCGACGAAAATAGATGATTCAACACGAGCTAACCCAGCCCAATCAAGCAGAGATTTTATGAGGTCTAGGCGCTACAGCTAATGCCATAAAACTAATGTCTTTTAATCAATATGAGCTCATCAAATCTTGATGGAAAGAGGAACATCAATAAGATGATCCAACCTAACCTAATCAAGCCGAGTTTGCTTGATGCCGAGGCGCTACAGTTAATGCTATAAAACTAATGCCATCTAATCAAAATGAGGTCATTTGCAATTGAGACTTTTCAATTAATAGAACATTAATATAAAGTATAGCACCTCGACGAAAATAGATGATTAAACACGAGCTAACCCAACCCAATCAAGCAGAGATTTTATGAGGCCTAGGCGCTACAGCTTATGCCATAAAACTAATGTTTTCTAATCAATATGAGGTCATCAAATCTTGATGGAAAGAGGAACATCAATAAGATGATCCAACCTAAGCTAATCAAGCCGAGTTTGCTTGATGCCGAGGCGCTACAGTTAATGCCATAAAACTAATGCCATCTAATCAAAATGAGGTCATTTGCAATTGAGACTTTTCAATTAATAGAACATTAAGATAAAGTGTAGCACCTCGACGAAAATAGATGATTCAACACGAGCTAACCCAACCCAATCAAGCAGAGATTTTATGAGGCCTAGGCGCTACAGCTAATGCCATAAAACTAATGTCTTCTAATCAATATGAGCTCATCAAATCTTGATGGAAAGAGGAACATCAATAAGATGATCCAACCTAATCTAATCAAACCGAGTTTGCTTGAGGCCGAGGCGCTACAGTTAATGCTATAAAACTAATGCCATCTAATCAAAATGAGGTCATTTGCAATTGAGACTTTTCAATTAATAGAACATTAATATAAAGTGTAGCACCTCGACGAAAATAGATGATTCAACACGAGCTAACCCAACCCAATCAAGCAGAGATTTTTTGAGGCCTAGGCGCTACAGCTAATGCCATAAAACTAATGTCTTCTAATCAATATGAGCTCATCAAATCTTGATGGAAAGAGGAACATCAATAAGATGATCCAACCTAACCTAATCAAACCGAGTTTGCTTGAGGCCGAGGCGCTACAGTTAATGCTATAAAACTAATGCCATTTAATCAAAATGAGGTCATTTGCAATTGAGACTTTTCAATTAATAGAACATTAATATAAAGTGTAGCACCTCGACGAAAATAGATGATTCAACACGAGCTAACCCAGCCCAATCAAGCAGAGATTTTATGAGGTCTAGGCGCTACAGCTAATGCCATAAAACTAATGTCTTTTAATCAATATGAGCTCATCAAATCTTGATGGAAAGAGGAACATCAATAAGATGATCCAACCTAACCTAATCAAGCCGAGTTTGCTTGATGCCGAGGCGCTACAGTTAATGCTATAAAACTAATGCCATCTAATCAAAATGAGGTCATTTGTAATTGAGACTTTTCAATTAATAGAACATTAATATAAAGTGTAGCACCTCGACGAAAATAGATGATTCAACACGAGCTAACCCAACCCAATCAAGCAGAGATTTTATGAGGCCTAGGCGCTACAGCTTATGCCATAAAACTAATGTCTTCTAATTGATATGAGGTCATCAAATCTTGATGGAAAGAGGAACATCAGTAAGATGATCCAACCTAACCTAATCAAGCCGAGTTTGCTTGAGTCCGAGGCGCAACAGTTAATGCCATAAAACTAATGCCATTTAATCAAAATGAGGTCATTTGCAATTGAGACTTTGCAATTAATAGAACATGAATATAAAGTGTAGCACTTCGACGAAAAAAGATGATTCAACACGAGCTAACCCAACCCAATCAAGCAGAGATTTTATGAGGCCTAGGCGCTACAGCTAATGCCATAAAACTAATGTCTTTTAATAAATATGAGGTCATCAAATCTTGATGGAAAGAGGAACATCAATAAGATGATCCAACCTAACCTAATCAAGCCGAATTTGCTTGAGGCCGAGGTGCTACAGTTAATGCTATAAAACTAATGCCATTTAATCAAAATGAGGTCATTTGCAATTGAGACTTTGCAATTAATAGAACATGAATATAAAGTGTAGCACTTCGACGAAAAAAGATGATTCAACACGAGCTAACCCAACCCAATCAAGCAGAGATTTTATGAGGCCTAGGCGCTACAGCTAATGCCATAAAACTAATGTCTTTTAATAAATATGAGGTCATCAAATCTTGATGGAAAGAGGAACATCAATAAGATGATCCAACCTAACCTAATCAAGCCGAATTTGCTTGAGGCCGAGGTGCTACAGTTAATGCTATAAAACTAATGCCATTTAATCAAAATGAGGTCATTTGCAATTGAGACTTTTCAATTAATAGAACATTAATATAAAGTGTAGCACCTCGACGAAAAAAGATGATTCAACACGAGCTAACCCAACCCAATCAAGCAGAGATTTTATGAGGCCTAGGCGCTACAGCTAATGCCATAAAACTAATGTCTTCTAATCAATATGAGCTCATCAAATCTTGATGGAAAGAGGAACATCAATAAGATGATCCAACCTAACCTAATCAAACCGAGTTTGCTTGAGGCCGAGGCGCTACAGTTACTGCCATAAAACTAATGCCATCTAATCAAAATGAGGTCATTTGCAATTGAGACTTTTCAATTAATAGAACATTAATATAAAGTGTAGCACCTCGACGAAAAAAGATTATTCAACACAAGCTAACCCAACCCAATCAAGCAGAGATTTTATGAGGCCTAGGCGCTACAGCTAATGCCATAAAACTAATGTCTTTTAATAAATATGAGGTCATCAAATCTTGATGGAAAGAGGAACATCAATAAGATGATCTAACCTAACCTAATCAAGCCGAGTTTGCTTGAGGCCGAGGCGCTACAGTTAATGCCATAAAACTAATGCCATCTAATCAAAATGAGGTCATTTGCAATTGAGACCTTTCAATTAATAGAACATTAATATAAAGTGTAGCACCTCGACGAAAATAGATGATTCAACACGAGCTAACCCAACCCAACCAAGCAGAGATTTTCTGAGGCCTAGGCGCTACAGCTAATGCCATATAACTAATGTCTTCTAATCAATATGAGGTCATCAAATCTTGATGGAAAGAGGAACATCAATAAGATGATCCAACCTAACCTAATCAAGCCGAGTTTGCTTGAGGCCTAGGCGCTATACTTAATGCTATAAAACTAATGCCATTTAATCAAAATGAGGTCATTTGCAATTGAGACTTTGCAATTAATAGAACATTAATATAAAGTGTAGCACCTCGACGAAAAAAGATGATTCAACACGAGCTAACCCAACCCAATCAAGCAGAGATTTTTTGAGGCCTAGGCGCTACACCTAATGCCATAAAACTAATGTCTTCTAATCAATATGAGCTCATCAAATCTTGATGGAAAGAGGAACATCAATAAGATGATCCAACCTAACCTAATCAAGCCGAGTTTGCTTGAGGCCGAGGCGCTACAGTTAATGCCATAAAACTAATGCCATCTAATCAAAATGAGGTCATTTGCAATTGAGACTTTTCAATTAATAGAACATTAATATAAAGTGTAGCACCTCGACGAAAATAGATGATTCAACACGAGCTAACCCAACCCAATCAAGCAGAGATTTTATGAGGTCTAGGCGCTACAGCTAATGCCATAAAACTAATGTCTTCTAATCAATATGAGCTCATCAAATCTTGATGAAAAGAGGAACATCAATAAGATGATCCAACCTAACCTAATCAAGCCGAGTTTGCTTGAATCCGAGGCGCAACAGTTAATGCTATAAAACTAATGCCATTTAATCAAAATGAGATCATTTGCAATTGAGACTTTTCAATTAATAGAACATTAATATAAAGTGTAGCACCTCGACGAAAATAAATGATTCAACACGAGCTAACCCAACCCAATCAAGCAGAGATTTTATGAGGCCTAGGCGCTACAGCTCATGCCATAAAACTAATGTCTTCTAATCAATATGAGGTCATCAAATCATGATGGAAAGAGGAACATCAATAAGATGATCCAACCTAACCTAATCAAGCCGAGTTTGCTTGAGGCCGAGGCGCTACAGTTAATGCCATAAAACTAATGTCATCTAATCAAAATGAGGTCATTTGCAATTGAGACTTTTCAATTAATAGAACATTAATATAAAGTGTAGCACCTCGACGAAAAAAGATGATTCAACACGAGCTAACCCAACCCAATCAAGCAGAGATTTTATGAGGCCTAGGCGCTACAGCTAATGCCATAAAATTAATATCTTCTAATCAATATGAGCTCATCAAATCTTGATGGAAAGAGGAACATCAATAAGATGATCCAACCTAACCTAATCAAACCGAGTTTGCTTGAGGCCGAGGCGCTACAGTTAATGCTATAAAACTAATGACATCTAATCAAAATGAGGTCATTTGAAATTGAGACTTTTCAATTAATAGAACATTAATATAAAGTGTAGCACCTCGACGAAGATAGATGATTCAACACGAGCTAACCCAACCCAATTAAGCAGAGATTTTATGAGGTATAGGCGCTACAGCTAATGCCATAAAACTAATGTCTTCTAATCAATATGAGCTCATCAAATCTTGATGAAAAGAGGAACATCAATAAGATGATCCAACCTAATCTAATCAAGCCGAGTTTGCTTGATGCCGAGGCGCTACAGATAATGCCATAAAACTAATGCCATCTAATCAAAATGAGGTCATTTACAATTAAGACTTTTCAATTAATAGAACATTAATATAAAGTGTAGCACCTCGACGTAGATAGATGATTCAACACGAGCTAACCCAACCCAATCAAGCAGAGATTTTATGAGGCCTAGGCGCTACAGCTTATGCCATAAAACTAATGTCTTCTAATCAATATGAGGTCATCAAATCTTGATGGAAAGAGGAACATCAATAAGATGATCCAACCTAACCTAATCAAGCCGAGTTTGCTTGAGGCCGAGGCGCTACAGTTAATGCCATAAAACTAATGCCATCTAATCAAAATGAGGTCATTTGCAATTGATACTTTTCAATTAATAGAACATTAATATAAAGTGTACTACCTCGATGAAATACGATGATTCAACCCAACTCAATCCATGCCAATCAAGGCAAGGTCATTTGAGGCAAAAACATTACAAGGAAACCCATAAAATTGGCATTGTTATTATCGTTATTCTGTTCTATTTTGTGTATTTAAACAAAATAAAACTAAAATTATCCACCATCTGATATTTTTTTTTTAATTTTAGGTTATACGAGTTTCATTCACTTTGATTATCTTCAGGAATCATGTTAATATTGTAAGCAATTTGAAAATTTTATTATTTCGTTCGATATCATCTTCACCTCCTTCTTGTGTTATTATGGTTGTCGTCAAGATTTTGGAAAGGATTATTGCTGTGCGCTTTCGGAATCACTTCGATGTTTTTGGAATTTCAGACCTGAATTTAGTTATACAACAGCTTTATTAGAGCTGACAGATAATATTATTCGTGAATCTGAATAAATCTGCGTCTGTCCTTATTCTTATAGATTTTTGAAAAGCATTTAACACCGTACATTACAGAACCCTTCTCGTTATTCTTCATTATATTGGTTGATCGCAGAAAGTTTGCATTTTCTTTGAATGCTATCTGCTTAATTGAAGGCAGATAGTTACTCTAAATGGACTTCATTCCGATGATACAGTCGTTATCATCATTACTGTACTTAATTTATGCCAGTGGCTCATCAAGTTTCTTTTGCTCAACAATGCATTAACAGCGATCTAGATGGATTGATTGTGCTTCAAAATTATACATCAACATCAATTCTAAGAAATCCTCAGTGATGCTTTTCGGTAATATGAGTATGTTTGAAAAAATGTGTGAGTCTCTTTATTTATTTTATTGATGAGTCTCGCAATTTGGGTGTTGCGTTGGATACTATGTTTAGGTTTCCTTCACTTGATTCCACTACGACTTCTTTACAGTAATCGATGCTTGCTTAATCTAAGATTAAAAGCTCATTGTGTGAAGCTTTGTTGATACTTTATATGATTCCTATATTGATTTGGTTAATACCAATCATATTCAGTGTGTTCGGCACTCCTGTCTCTGTTTTATTTACGGAATAAAGCAGAATCCGATGTCCCATATTAATATGGGACGTTGAAGAATTTTACACTCAGCATATTTCTTTTATAGAGTAATTTTGAATAAGTTTCCTCCTTATTTATGAAATAAAATTTGTTTCTTCGTTTCTGAGCTGTTTTCGGTTCCTTTTTCCATTTTTTTCATTCCTCAGGGGTTGATGAAAAACAATTACTCATGGTTCATCCATGTGAACTCACTCAATCCCTTTTGGCAAAACGGTAAAATCAAGTTTTTCAGTTTAAGATATAACACTCCCATTTTTTTGTGCAATCTTATAATCTTCTACATCAATATATTGTCATAATTAAAAAAAACTCTTGATACAAATCTATTTTCTTATTCAATAATTCAAATTCAGAGTTAACCTTAAAACTTAACAATTTAATTTTTAGATTACTTTCAACATCAATATAATTCCTGAAGATAATCAAAAATTAACTGAAACCGGTAGAACTTAAAATTTCCATTAAAAAATAGTTTAATTTTAGATAAAATTGTTGATAAATGTAGTTGAGTTTCAACCTTAAACGACCATGACTTAAGAAACCCCTTCAAACCTTTAAAATCCTCCGAAAACTTTCCACATTTAAACACAAAGTATCCAAATTTTTCAACGCCCTCACCACAACCCCCGACAACGAAATATTTTTATCAAAAACGTTTCCAAAAATACCCCCAATCCCCATTATAACCGGCACCATATTATGATGACCCGATATTTCAACCTAAAAGAAAATATTAAATATAATAACAAAAATCGTAAATATCGCACCGCTCCTTTATGAATAATATAAATATCCTGCACGATATCATTAGCTCCGAGTACAATATCACCCTCCATAAAGTACCTCTCCTTCAATTCTTTTCCAAAAACCCTAAAAAACGCGTGATCGAGATTTTCGAAAAGCGGAACGTGCCTCAAGGTGCTTTCGTATAAACACAGCATGGTGTCTTCGCGTAAACTGCTGTTTAATGGTGAAACTAAGTCGTAAATTTCATAGCCGTTCGTTCGTCGCCAATAATATTGAAGATGCTCAATTACGTTAAAAGTAACGACGCCGTTTACTTTCTCGTTTTTTAGGTGATTAATTAATCGTAAAAATTTCGATTCGTATAGGAGTAATCTTGTGTAATGCTTCACTTTTTTCCCAACGATGTCAATCAAAACGTAACTGAAATAATTTTCTAAATGAAATGAAAATAGATTTAAAATAATCCAATTTTTTACGTATAAAATACGACTCCCGTTGCAATTATAAAAATAACAAAGAGAGATTCCCGTTTGGATTTAGTTTGAACGTCACCAAATCCGATTAAAGTCATTAATTGCGCCGTCCAGTAAGCTGAGCTTATATAAACATGCCAAACATCGGTGTAGTCTTTATAAAAAGAACTAAATAAAATAAAAAAATACATTTTAATAAAATTAATTAGTTATGCAAAACTTACTTGTTTATGAAAGAATTTTCGTTGCAAAAATAATTATAATCTTGGATTTCCAATGGGATTTTTCCACGCAATTTAGTTACGTTGTCATCAATTTCGGATATATGCTTATATTCGCACGTATTCACCATTAAAATAACACTCCAAACATGGATAATTAATAAGGAATAAAAAAAGTATTTGCAACAATGAAAAATGTTGCATTTTTGATAACGCTCGCTTAAATATTTTACACCCCACACAACTTTATAAAAATCGAACATTTTTATTAAATGAACCGAACAGTGCAAAAAATGCGGACTCATCGAATGAGAAAACACGCTGTGCTCTTCGTTATGAATCCGAGTTATTCCTTGAATTATTCCCGAGTAAGGAAACCAAATAAGAACGTCGAGAATAAAGGATCCTTTAATGTAATGTTCGGCTGTCGTCCAAGGGTGAATAACGAGTTGGTTTAATCGGTCGTAATAACTCAAATGCATTCTTATGTAAGTATCGATGTAAGCAATTATATCGGTCGTTATTAAAAAGTAGTACAATTTCGGTTGATGTGGAGCGAGGGCGAATTCAATGGGGATGCAAATAAAAGCTACCAAACTGTTTATTGAACGAATTATTTGCCAGGTTATTATGAAAAGCCCGTTTGGTAGGATTGCAATTGGCATTAAAAGGTATTTTAAAAAACATATTTTTCCTGGGCCATTTGAAAGTTTTACATAACTTTCTTTATTGTGGACGCAATACTTGTAAGTGTTTATGAAAGATTCTAAAACAATCAAAAATAATTATTAATAATAATAATTGAGGTGAATAATGCAATAAATTTGGATTAAATTTGATCACAGAATTACGTGGGGCCAATACGCTACAAATTATGTTTGCTAAAATTTCTTTTGTAAGTAAAATATAGTATTAATCGAAGTGATGTTACTTAGAAAAAGCAAAATAAGATATTTAGCATTAAGTTTCTGGAAATAACCAGAAAAATCTTGAAAATCAGCAAAAATCTCATTGGTGTGTATCAAAATGGTTCTGATCGACAAAAAAACATCTCAATATCGGTTGCTTATTTCCTTTCTTTGATGGATCAACTTTTTTTGATCCATCAGTGTATCTTCAAAGAGTGGTTGTTTATGAACCGCCTTGCTCTGGACTTTTTCCCATTTTAACAACCTGCTTATCATTCGTTAATCGTAATCACCCCATCACTGCCACTTTTTTGATAAGAATCTAGGCACACAATCACCACAATTTCCTCCATCGCGATCGTGGATCTCATGGTGTGATTACGAGGTAGACCAATTGATGCATCTTAGGGGTCCAGGATAAGATGAGATAAAGGCTAGAAACGTTTATGTTTAAACGTAGTTCAAAGATAAGTAGATCTCCAGTTCAGTCAAGAAGCATAGAAGCTATGGATATACACACGTCGGAAAACGATTTGGATGAAGCTTTTTTAAGTAAAGAAGTAACACCGACCGGAAGCAAAAAATTTGTCAGTCAAGCAAGTCAAAAGATGGTATCGACAAAAGTTATGTCGAACATCTTTGCTTTTGGTGATTTGGATAGTCAAACTCCTCAAAGAATTAGAAGTTGGTCTTTAGACTCATCGTCATCCAATAAGAAAGAATCGAAAGTAGAAGAAGAAGAATTGATGAGAGAAGTTAAAAAAAAGAAGGGGTGATAGACGAAATTGAATGTAGAGAATAGGTAGAAAACCGAGTATACAGGCATACATTGTTAAAGATGCAATAGAGAAGGTACTTACGATAGCAAGCATAATGAAACAAAATGTGGAGTAAAATACAAAAAGACAAATCAAGCAAGCAGTAGAAAGACTAGGACGAAGATATGAAGGAGTGGCATAAGCTAAATAGGTGATCAGTATCAAAAGAAACGAGAAAACATAAGAAAAGATACAAAGGAAATTGCTAAACAAACGGAAACAGAGATAGAGAGACGAAGAAGCGGAGTGGAAGAGTTAAAGTTGAAAATAGATAAAGTAAAAAACTATGTGGACTGGGAAAAGGTAAAAGATGAAGCATTGGTAGAGGAGTATTATAACAGGACCTTGGTAACTTAAGGTAATCCTTTATTGCAAAACGAAAGAAACGTAAAGGTTGAGATGGTAAAGGAAGACAATAAAAATAATAAAATTAAAGGTACGAAGTAAAGAAAACGAGTTATGGAAAGATCTCGTAAGATTAAGGGACGTGACAAGTAAAGAAAAACAGAAATTTAAGAAAAATTGTAGAAACAATATACAGAAAAACCCAGACAGTAGTAAATATATTTACAACACCGGCAAAAATGAATGAAGATAAAAAAGAGGAAGGAAAACTGGGAAGGATAGAAAGGAAAATGAGGGTCGGTGCGGTGCTTATTACAACAAAAAGAAATAAACAATTAACATAAGAGATACAGAAAATACTTAAGGAAGTTAAAAACCAAAAAGTGAGAAGTTTAGGGCTAGAAGAAAAAGGGCAAATATAAACTGTATTAATCAAAGGGATGGAAATTACTACCGAAAAAAGAGAAATAAAAAAAAGCAATTGAAGAACAATTTGGGAAACCCGTAATTATGTATGATGCAAGTGAAATGAGGTCGTATGCGCAGAGCATGCTGGCGGTGATGGTGAGAATGCGGAAGAACCAAGTAAAGAAATTGCTTGGAAAAGGAAAAGTAAGAATAGGTTTAACTAAATGTTGGATAGAGGAGAAGATGTAGGTAAAAGATGTTGGAGCAAAAAATGTAATGGTCCAGATAAAAATAGCAAGTGTTCTAATTGTGGAGAAGAGAGGCTTATAATTAAGGATTGCAAAGACAACCCCAGTTGCTCGGATTGCAAAGAAATAGGACATAGAGGTGGTAACGAGATGCCCAATTTATAGAAAAGGATTAAAGAAAGTGAAAAGGGAATTAAGAAATAATGGAAAGGAACGTTGTGTAAAAGAAGACATAAGAAATGTCAAAGTAAATGGAAGCAGAGAAAAAGACAGAGTGGTATGAAGAGAGTAAAAGAATTGAACGAAGAAGAAGAAAGAATGGAACAACTAACAGATGACAAGGATAAAGAAGGGAGCGAAACCGAGAATAAAGACATGAAGATACAAATTGACAGAGGTGGATCATTCAACACTTAAGGAAGTTAATAACTAAAAAGTGAGAAGTTTAGGGCTAGAAGAAAAAGAGCAAATATAAACTGTATTAATCAAAGGGATGGAAATTACTACCGAAAAAAGAGAAATAAAAAAAAGCAATTGAAGAACAATTTGGGAAACCCGTAATTATGTATGATGCAAGTGAAATGAGGTCGTATGCGCAGAGCATGCTGGCGGTGATGGTGAGAATGCGGAAAAACCAAGTAAAGAAATTGCTTGGAAAAGGAAAAGTAAGAATAGGTTTAACTAAATGTTGGATAGAGGAGAAGATGTAGGTAAAAGATGTTGGAGCAAAAAATGTAATGGTCCAGATAAAAATAGCAAGTGTTCTAATTGTGGAGAAGAGAGGCTTATAACTAAGGATTGCAAAGACAACCCCAGTTGCTCGGATTGCAAAGAAATAGAACATAGAGGTGGTAACGAGATGCCCAATTTATAGAAAAGGATTAAAGAAAGTGAAAAGGGAATTAAAAAATAATGGAAAGGAACGTGGTGTAAAAGAAGACATAAGAAATGTGAAAGTAAATGGAAGCAGAGAAAAAGAACAGAGTGGTATGAAGAGAGTAAAAGAATTGAACGAAGAAGAAGAAAGAATGGAACAACTAACAGATGACAAGGATAAAGAAACCGATAATAAAGAC
The DNA here is from genome assembly GCA_036711965.1 of Onthophagus sagittarius. Classification (NCBI taxonomy): domain Eukaryota; kingdom Metazoa; phylum Arthropoda; class Insecta; order Coleoptera; family Scarabaeidae; genus Onthophagus; species Onthophagus sagittarius. Next base: position 12,582,601 of record JASERS010000010.1, on the reverse strand, counting down.
ATGGAGATACAAATTGACAGAGGTGGACCATTCAACACTCAGGAAGGAAGAAAAAATAAAAAAAGAATAAGGTGAAACAAAAAAAATACAACAAATACAAGTGATGAGAGTACTCCCGAAAGAAACAAGTACCAAGTACAAGATCGGATGTTCAAGAAATAATAGAGGAAATAGCAAGACGAAGAACAGCAATGATAATTGTTGGACAAGAACCGAATAAGCGAAAAGCCGAAACTATAACAACTGATAAATTAAAAGATTGTTTTATCAAAATTGATGAGAAGGAGGGGAGACCGAAAGCTTGGAGAATCGGAATCGGATACATAACTGTTGAAATGGAAGAATGGATATTTTCGTTGTACTTTTAACCTAATCGCCGTATGACGATTTTGAATGTCTTTTAGACTCTATAAAAAAAGAGATTGGAAGAAAGAAAAACGTGGTAATAATTTGCGGAGATTTTAACGCAACGATAGTTGCAGCAGGTGATAATGTTACAAATACAAAAGGAAAGATAATAGTAGAGTGGATGTTAAAAAATTTGACTTATTCTTATAAATAGGGGAAAAACGTATAGTTGCTCTAAAGAATCTTCAATGATTGATCTGACAATAGTGAGTGAAGGAATTGTAGCAAAAATCCAGAAATGGAATGTAAAAGAAGAAGAGGAAGTGTTAATTACCTTTAAAATAACAAGAACATCCGAAAAAATTAAACAATTAAGTAAGACAGTTGGATGGAAATTACAACATTACTATATTATTAAAAGATACTTTAAAGAAATTAGGAAGGATTATTAGGATATCACTCCAATTGAACTTACAAGAAAAAATACAATAGGCATGTGGAAAATGTTTAAAAAGGAAGTACCACAATCACAACCGAGAACCTAAATACTGGTGGACAAATGAAATTGCCAGAAAAAAAAATATACAAAAACGAAGAATTTTGCAAAGATATTAGAAAATAAAAGCACTCGAAGAAGTAATAAGGAAGAGTACCGACGATTACAAAAACAAAAGAAAAGAACTTATGTTATTAATAAAGAAAAGTAAAGAAAAAAATGGAAGATGCTTTGTAAGGAACTGGAACAGGATGTCTGGGGTAATGCATTAAAAAAAGTAAACATTCCAGATAGTAAATAAAAAGGTTAGTAGGAAGAAGAAGAGAGGAGATCGATAAAGAAAGAATATAAGAGCAATTCAAGTTACTGTTTCCAATACAGAAAGAGAGTGAAGAAGAGGAAGAGGAGGAAACATGAGCACTCGATAGACCCTTTTACAAAAGAGGAGATAATGGTGTGTATGAAGCAGCTAAAAACAAAAATAACACTCGGAGAAGGCGGTGTTTTAACGAAATCATTAAAACTTGTATAGAAGCTAACTGTAATATTTTTCTGTTACTATAAAATAGATGCCTAGAGGATGGAATTTTTCCAGAAATATGGCAAAGAGCTGTATTGGTGCTGATCGATAAACCAAAAATGAATTTGGATTAGAAAAGATCATATAAACCGATATGTTTGTTAAGTGTGATAGGTAAAATGTTGGACCGATTAATCAACAACAGATTAGTTCAGGAATTAGAAGAGAAAAGCGTAATAAGCAAGACTCAGTATAGATATAGAAAAGGAATGGAGACAGTGGACGCAATTATGTCGGTTGTACGAAAAGTAAAAGAAAGAAAAAAAAAAGAATTTCATGTGGGAATAATGATACTTCTGGATATAAAAAATGCTTTCAATTCGGTTCCCTGGTACAAAATAATGTCTGCGATAAGAGAAGCAAATATAATAAGCTAATAAAGACATATCTGTCGAAAAGGTTGATCATCTTACCTTGAGGCGAAGAAAAGCAATAACATGTGGTGTGCCACAAGATTATATACTTGGAGGTACGCTCTGGAATGTATTTTACAAAGAGATAGTGAGTATGAAAACTGAAAAAGGAGTTACGATCATTGCATATGCAGACGACATTGCGGTTCTAGTCCAAGAATCCATAAGACAGCAAATTGTGGATAAGGCTGTTAGTTAATTAGCAACCGAAAAAACAGAAATTGTCGTGTAAGAAGGTAGAAGGACTATGTTGGATGTAGAACTACATATAGGTGGGAAAACAATAAAAAGCTCTGATTCTGTAAAGTATGTCGTTGTCCACATGGACAAAGACCTTAGAATGACTACACACATAAAGAAAGTTGTAGAAAAAGCCCCAAAAATCCAAAGTACGCTTCATTATGCCATGAATTGGAGGTCCAGGTCAAGCAAAACGAGAATTCTTGGAGTCCGTTGTGAGATCGGTGGTACTGTATGAGTCTCCGTGCTGGGAGGCTGCCCTGAAATATAATTAGTATAGAAAGTTATTAAGATCCATCCAAAGAAGAATATCAATAAGTATCATAGCAGCATATAGAACGGTATTCACAGAATCTTCCTATGGACTTATTGATGTAGGAGCGAAGTAGAAATAGGGAAGAGAAAGATGTAAAAGTAGAAAAGAATTCTCTATATCGGAAGTGGTAGGAGTGGTGGAATTTATACAATGAATGGGCAAAAACTTTTATAAAAAATGTCTAAGAATGGAGAGAAAAAGGACCCGGTGTAGATTATTACACCACGCAGACGATTAGCGGACATGGAATTTTTGCAGCTTAAGGAGATCAAAAGGCAGCTCATAAGAAATGAAAAACAACGTGAAATAGTAATGAAATTTTTAAAAACGGTAATGATGATAAAGGAAAGTGGAGAAAAGAGACGACAACAAGAAACATAAGTAAGCCAAGAAGAGGAAAAGGGGGCATCCCTTTTAGGTTGAGATTGTATAAATATTATTGTAAAAAAAAAATAGTAGCAATATTTGTTTTATTTTTTCATAAAATTGTGCTGAGACTTCACAAACTTTATCGACTAGGAAGGGAAGAATAAGGGTGTGTAAGTTGTATTAGAAAACTTTATTCAAAGAATTAAATCTATAATTTTTTGTGTGTTGCCGAACCGAGGGAATCTTAAAGGGAAGAAGAGAGAACAAGCTAGATGAGCATTTCTCCATCTTAGGTAGTCTGCAGTAAAGCTTTAACTGAGTCCGGACTGCCAAAACAAGGGAAGAGACGAAGAAAAGGACGGGGGTTTTAATTGGTCGGAGATATTTAACTCCAACCCCACACTATCCGGCTGCTCAAGATCTTAAGCCGGATGTTTGATGACAGATTTCCCTAACCTCGACAAAAAAAGACCAATTGATGCAGCAATTTGGCTTCATGAGCTACCATGAGTCAGATCACAGAAATGTAGATTCACATTGTAACGCTTAATTTAATCTGCAAGTATTCCCAATTACTCTTCAACACTGGGATAGTATAATCGTTGCTTCTTTTTGCAACAACTGTTTGATTTCCAAGTCTGTCCTTTGTACAAGATAGAGATGTGCAAGATACATGAGTCACAATGGTAACTCATGTAATGATCTAGAAAAGTCTAGAAAATGGGGAAAAATTTCATTGGTGTGAATCAACACAACATTAAGGTACTTTTTCATACTAACATCACCTATAATCTCTTAGCAATTAAGATACTATAATAATAGACGTTGTATAATATATCTTTGATCACATTATATCGTTGTTTTAAGAAATGTAGCGCCTCGGCCACAAGCAACCTCTTTGCGATCAAATAAAGACAACAAATTTTTTGCTCAATAAATTTTTGCATATCAAAAGACATAACCTCATTATACTTAACTATTTGTAATAAATTTTTCATTAATTTTCTTATTTTTCATCTTAAAATCCCCCCTCATTTTGGTATAATGAGGATTTTCAATCATCCTAACTTCGTAATTAGCGTTGTATTTCGCTAAAACCCTCTGTCTCGCCTTATAAACGATTTTGTATAAGCCCACGGTGTGTCGCAAAGCGTTATTAAAAGTGGTTACATCGATATAAATCAGGACGCAATGTGTTGAGGTGTACGTGTTATTCATTGAGGGTAATCCGAAAAGTAACGAAGAAAAACCAATCGCAGTTCCGGGACTTAAATTTTTGTAAGTGTTGCTTTCGGTTTGTTGAAGACAATAACCTTTGCAGATTATGTACATTTCTCGGTTAATACTTCCGAAGTATGTGACGATTTCGCTTGGGCCGAGTGTTATAATTTGGGCGTTTTCCATTAAGTACGTTATAAAATCGTCTCCTAAATCGTTGAAGATTATGAAGCGGTTCATGATTAATCGACATTCTTGTGATTTAATTTCTCTTTGTAATGTTAGAGATAAATCAGTTGTGATTGGTTGATTTGTTAAATAAAAATGGGCTTCGTCTCTTTCCCACTGAACACCAAAAAAATTCGTAATCCTTTTTTCCAATTTGTTAGGAATATTTCGTTTTTTAGTATGGAAGTTCAACGCTGAAAGGTGTTCTTGAAACTTCATCGTCGAATTCGTTTTTAAAGTGATTAACGAAACCAATTCGGCGAAATAATAACCCAAAATCAATTTTCCTATAAATATTTTTCATTGAGGATTAATTAATATAACAATTAAGTGATTACCCAAAATAATTCCAAACATAACGACAATTAAATCGGTTTGATTTTTCGGCAAAACATCGCCGATTCCCACAAAAAGAGAAACCGATAAGCTATAAATAAAAGAAATTAATAATTGGCCATTTCTCGTTGATGACATAACCCTCGTCTCAATGCTGCTTTTTAATTTTTCAATGTACCATCCATCGTGCGAGCACGATTGAAAAAAGCAAGTTGTTGCGTACAAAAAATGCGCATTTAAATAAACAAATAAAAAAATCATAACCATAAATTTAACACAACAAACTTTGAGGGGGCTTAAAATTTGTTTCCTTTCGAATTTATCGAAAAGATTAAAAAATCTGTATATTTTTAAAAGGCGATTTAGCTTAAAAATCGTTTCATATCTCGATTTGTTGTTAGTTAACGGGGCGTAAACTTCCAGATAAAACGCGCTAACAACATCTAAAGTAAACCCAACCCTATCTAATTGATACGAGAGAATCCCAGTTAAAGTTTTTATCTTTTTGTTATCGACGTAAACAGCCGTTGTTAAAATGACCACCAAATCCAATATGAAAATAATATGGATGGCTGTTGATATATTGTTGTACCAATCTGGATAAAATCGAATAAAAATAGCGAAATACGGATGAAAAATAGTCGCTACTAAAGCGCAAATGACAACGAAACAATCCCAAATAATCACAATATATGAATCATCATTTGTTATCCACGCAGAATTTAATTTCCGGATACCAAATTTCCTTTGTTTCACTTTTTGTATATTATACAAAGCTAAAAACTTCATTATCATCTCAGTACATTGTATCTGCTCTTTTAAAACCCCCTTCAACGTTTTCAAAACGTTACTTCTCGTTTCGTCGACAGTTAATGATTTCACAAGGCGTTTTTGGATCGAATTTCTCACTTCCATAAAAAAATCGGGGTGAGTTAAAGAGCATTTAATGAAATCTCTCGTATAAATCGCCTAAAACAGAGAATAATCAAAATTAAAACTTTTATAATCAAAATTTGAAGCTTGTATAGCTAGCAGAGGTAGAGAGGTAAATATTGGCTTGGCAAAAGTACGACTTCGGCCACGTTATTTGCGCAATTACATCAGATATTTACACGGGTCGTGCACTTTTATTGCGCACGATATTTCGCTTTTGTTCTTTTTTTTGTTTCACGTCGATTCTCGCCGTTTTGTTTTACAATCCTGCATACGGAAATATTGTTACCGCACGTGAATAAAAATTTTTTATAAATGTCCAATCGGGCCAATTCATTCGTAACCTCGCTTTCGAAATCAAATTTAATGTACCGGAAAAAATTGAAAATGTACATATGTCGACCTTTTTTTTTAACTATTATTTTTCCTCTATAATTTTAAATACATTTTTAAAATAAAAATTTGTTTGGTGTTGGTTTATATTCGTTGCACATCCGGCGTTAGCATTGTTTGGGTTGATTAAACGGAAGGATAGGTAAAATTTAAATATTATTTTCAGGTTAAAACAACTTGCTCAAATGTGATATCTAAGATATATCTAATCTTTTATGAACATTATTTGAACATTATTCACTTAGCCAATTGGTGTCATTAGCATTTAGTCTTTTTACAATCTTTTGCAAAGCAAACAAAATTTAGTTTTTTGCAAATAATTCTACAAACTATATTAAGTCACTTCTTCCCTTCAAGTATATCACTTCTGCCTATTATATCTAAAATCTATGAAAAAATTTTAGCTAACCAAATTAGTAAATGTTTTGAAGATAATAACTTGCTATCCCAATCTCAATATGGGTTTCGTAAAAATAAAACAACGACACTTGCGATACTGGATCTGGTTGATTCGATTGTTGAGTCATTTGAGAAAAAGGAGCGCAGAGTATCAATCTTCTGCGACTTGTCGAAGGCCTTTGATTGTGTGCCTCATGATGGGTTAATAAGCAAATTAAAAGCATATAACTTCCGTGATGATGCCTTAAGTCTCATTGGCAGTTATCTTAATGATAGATATCAGCGAGTAATGATTGATGGTACCGAATCGGATAGATTGAGAGTAGACCATGGTGTTCCCCAGGGTTCAGTGCTGGGTCCTCTGTTGTTCTTGGGGTATATAAATGATCTACCGGCTATAAGTAAGACTGTTGATTACATTCTCTATGCCGATGATACTACCATATCAGTGAGTGGCAATACTTTAGTTAACTTATTGCAGAAATTTAATGAGGCCCAGTCGGGAGTGTTGGAATGGTTTCGTGTGAACAATCTTACACTAAATTCTGATAAGACTATAAAATTGGCGATGAAATTGAACAACTCATTTTGTCTGATAGTACTAAATTTCTCGGAGTATACTTTATTTATTTATTTATTTATTTATTTATTTATTTATATTCGGGACACATACAGGAGAAATCCCAAAAAAAGTGTCCACTACAATAATACAAAAGAAACAGCAAACTTTATAAGAAAACAAAAAATTAATGACAAATACTTAAAGCTAAAACAGATTTTTTAAACGACATCAATGAATTACAAAAAAGATTAACATTGGAACAATAAACATTGTAAGTGTGCATTAGTCTCAACAGAGGCGAACCGGCATGCGCATTGGATCCAGAAGCAGGTAGCTTGAACATAAATGGGGAACGAGTAACATAAGATGGAACATTAAAGTGAATCTCGTTTAAAAGAATCGGAGCGTCGAGAATTCCATTAACCAATTTGTACAAAAACAATAGGTCAGAACTGTATCGACGGCCACAAAGAGATTTTAAACCAAACACTTGGCATCTTTGAGAATAAAAGCAGTACGGAATATAAAATTTGTGAGCTAAATAACGAACAAATCTTCTCTGTAGGCCTTCAATAAGGTCAATGTGAACATTATAGGCAGGACTCCACACAACTGAAGCGAAATTTAAACCGGTAACCACGTATGCGATATACAAGGAAGTAATGCAGCGCACGTTAGAAAATGGACGAGAAATTCTAATAATAAATCCGAGGCGCTTTGTAGCTTCAGAAACGATATACGTAATATGATCGCGAAAGACTAGTTTAGAATCCAATATAACACCAAGATCCTTAATTGTGGAGGATTGAGTAAGATAATGGGGACCTAACTTATATTTGAAGTTAACATTATATCTCTTTCTGCTGAACGTGATCTGACAACATTTATCAGAATTTAGAAATAAGTAATTTTGGGAGCAATAAGAATCGAATCTGTCAAGGTCTTCTTGCAACCGAATGCAGTCAGAAGCAGACTTAATACTGGCATAAATTTTACAGTCATCAGCAAAAAGAGAAAAATAAGAATAATGAAAGCATTTAGAAACATCATTTATATAAGCTAGAAATGGAATAGGTCCAAGGAGGCTACCTTGAGGTACACCAGATGTAACAGGAGTAAAACTAGATGTATAGTTATTTACTTTCACTGCTTGAAATCTCCCAGATAAATAGGACGAAATCCAAAGAAACAACCCGTTAGATAAGTTGAATTTGTTCAGCTTTTCCATAAGAACATTATGGTGAAGTTTGTCAAAAGCTTTCTTTAGATCAGTGTAGATAGCATCCACCTGAGAGTTATCATTCATAGAATTTTGAATATACTGAACAATTTCAACCAGATTCGTCTCCACTGACCGCCCACGTAAAAAACCGTGTTGTTGAGGGATTATAGCAGGTCGAAGATAGCTATATAGGTTCTCATAAATTAATTTTTCAAAGATCTTCGAAACAATAGATAATAGGGAAATTGGACGATAGTTGGACACAAAATGTCTGTTACCCGATTTAAAGACTGGAATTATGAAGGCTTTTTTCCATTCAGAAGGAAAGACTGAATTTTCAATTGAGCGGCTGAAGATAATGAATAGAGGAGCTGCCAACTCTTTCGCACATTTAGCAATAAAACATCCCGGCAAGCCATCAGGACCAGGGCCCAATTTATGGTCGACTAGTGCGAGAAGATGAAAAACATCATGTTCAGAGAACCAAGGTTGCGATTGATAAATAACATTTCGTTTCTGAGAGGCATTCAGGCAACCGTCGATATAAACCGAACTAAAAAACTGAGAAAAAAGTTCCGCAATCCGATCTCCGTCGTCTGCTACCTCTCCGTTCAGCTCCATTTGAGACGCAATACTGCCGCCACTGTGTCTCTTGTTTTTAACAAAAGACCACAAACTGGATGGGTTATTAATTAGGTTACTCTGAACTCGATTCAGATAAGTGCGATAATCAGCAGCAATTAAAGCTTTGGTACGTTTGCGCTGAACGCTAAAGCTAAGATAGTCGTTTCTGTTACCCCATCTTTTCCATTTTCTATGATATTTCAACTTTTCTGTCACAGATTTAATAGTGGAAGGTGTAAACCAATGAGGATTACGATTATTACGAGAGAAGCTCTGGGGAACAAATTCGGTCATATACCTATGTAAAACAGAGTAAAAAGTGTCAACGCAGTGGTCTACATCCAACCCCCCAAACAAACTGCCCCAATCAACACCTGCCAGCCCACCCCTGAGACCGTCAAAATCAGCTCGATCAAACCTCCAGGTGACCGATGGGCTTTCACGCAAGATACGAGTCTTATTAAACTTAAACAAAAATTCTAAAGCCGGGTGATGCCCATCCAAGTCAACCAGTGGATCGTTACAGGAGCGCACCGCATCGACTCCCCCCGAGTTACACAAAATTAAATCTAGGTATCTAGAGTTGTTGTTAGCAATGTTATTAAATTGAGATAGGTTACAATACGAAATAGTAAGAAGTAACTCAGTCGCGCGAGGGCTAGGGACAACAACAGGAATTAGGTTCCCCGCAACCGATGCGGACCAAGAAATATTAGGAACATTGAAATCACCCACCAATAATATAGGAGTGTCCGGACATCGGTCGCGGACGCACTGGAGTTGACGGAGGAAGAGGCTGAATGATACAGAATCACCCGATGTAGTTACTGCAAAGGATCTCACCGCTGTAGATGGAATCGTTTAGGTTAGACTCTGTTAAACACACCAAATCATGAGTCAGGTTCAGCGAGTTCGCATATGATGTAGCAGTCTTCGTGCGCAAACCACGCACATTCTGGTAGTAAATAGACAGAGTCATAATCCAAATAAAAGACTAGTAATAATTTTATTTGTGGTTAAGTTAAAGCTTTGACAAGTCATCGGCCGATTTAATAACTGAAACCTTCGATCTATCGTCGCGACGAACATGTACCACACAATTTTTCAACCAGCAAAACTTGTACTCCTTCAAGCGGCATGCCTCTTTGCTCTTTTTAAATAATTCAGCATTAGCAGGGATCAAATGTTCGTTAATAAAAAGCTTGTCACTAATATTGGGAATACAGAGGCCAGGAGAAGCAGCATTGTTATTTTTTCGAAACATCTTAGAGGCTGCGAGAAATTGATTGTGTACATTCCTAGATATAAATCTGACAACAATGTTTCTCTTTCCACCGCCAACACCATGTGCACCATTTTCTCCAGAGGTTGAACGAGAGGGAAGTCGATGAACCGCGTCAATATCAGATCCACCAACCGGGCAACCAATGACTGCTCCAATATCAGAAACCACCGCACTCAAATTTTCATTTCTTTTCTCTGGAACACCGGACAAGATAAGATTGCTTAACCTGGAGTGCTGTTCCAAATGCTGAATACGCGAAGACAAATCGGCAACAGTTCCGCTTAATTGGACGTTCTCAGCGGCGACACCCTCCAATCGCTTTACTTTATCATTCAAACTTTTAAGGGTTATCTCGAAGTCACTTATTTTATCCCCATAAAAGGAAATTGACTTCAATAGATCATCGTATTTGGAGTTCATGATCTTAATATCTGCCTGGATTGACTGTAGAATGCGATGTAAATCAATCACAGAAGGAGTTGAAGAAGAGGTCGCAGAGTCATCATCAATAATTACAGAACTATTATTTGCGCCTCTGCAGCTGGGACACCTCCAAAAAATTCCCTCGGTTTTATATTGAGATAAGTTAGATTTAGAAATTTTGACGCAAGCCGCATGATAAGAACCACCGCACTCCCCGGAGCATTCCAAACCGGGTTGTTTCGTAGTAATACGCGCGGTACAAGAGCGGCATTCACGAGACATTACGCTCTGAATTAAGCCTGAGAGCAAGGTCGAAGAGCCGCAAAAACCGGACGCGAAGAAAACTCGGGTCGGGACAGAAGAGATAAAACTCTTAAAAATTAAAGTACCTTAACACTGATGAACAACGAGATTATCCTGTTAATCAGCACACTCACAAACACCATCCAAGTCAAAAAACTATAATTAAAAGTACCAAAAACCACCGAAAAACCACCCGTTCGAGATTAGACAGAGAAAGCACGTATAGTCAGTACTGATTCAGAGGCATTTATATTTTGCGAAATCTATCCAACTCCGTTTCGGTAGCTGTACTTAGAAGTGCATATTTTGCATTATGCCACTCCCTATTTTCATATGCAATTTTAGTATGGGGTCAGGCAGCTGACTGGACAAGATTGTTTGCCCTTCAATGAAGGGCTGTTAGAATAATTGGTGGCTTAAAATTTAGAGATGACTGTAGGAACATCTTCATTCAACAGAAAATATTTACTTTTCCGTGTATATACATATATGAGGCACTTCTGTATTGTAAAGTAAATCAAATGACTTTCCTAAACAATTCAGATCACCAGTATGAAACCAGGAATAGATGTGCCATGATACCTCCTCTGTACCGATTGACAAAATCGCAAAAAAATATTACATTTTTAGCACCTAAATTCTACAACAAATTGCCTGAAAACTTACGCGATCTCAATTTAGATAACTTTAAAAAACAAATCAAAATGTTTCTGATGCAACAGGCATTTTACTCATGTGATGACTATTATAATTATAAATTTACATGACTAGCACAGCACCCGATTAGATTGTAAACGTTTTTCAGTTTTAGTTTGTTACAATTGCTTGATTTTGTTACTGTAACATTGTTCTCTGTTTTGCGCTCTTTGTATTTTGTATTTTATATCATACTTTGTACTAAATGTACACAAATATCTGACGTATGTAAACACTTTCTGTGTAAGAACATCAATAAAGATTAAGTCTTCCATAAGTAGTTCCAAGCCATCTATTTCAAGTCTATACACAGACCTGTAGGGCAAGTAAAACTTGAAAAATTAAGATGAATAGTCTTAATATACATGAGTTTGCAAGAGAATCCTTAACGAGATAATGAGCATCAACGTTTCTTTTAAATTAAACATAAACTACCATAGAAAACCTGCCTCATAATGGGATGTCGCCCGTTATTTGAATCACCCTGTATATTCAACAAGTCTTCTACAAGTAGTATAATCTTCCATCAACTACATCTAGTATTCTGCTGGCAACAGTATCCAGTTTTATAAAGCAATATACAATCAGTCAGCTTCGTAAAGATTTTCGAATACAAGATGCTTAAGTATTCTTACTTGACAAGTTGTGGATAAGCCTGAATATTGTTCAAAGGAAATTGTAGAAGCTCTCCATCGGATGAACCTGGAATTAGCATCCAAAAAAACAGAAATTGTCGTGTTAAAAGGTAGAAGGACTATGTTGGATGTAGAACTACAAATAGGTGGGAAAACAATAAAAAGCTCTGAATCTGTAATGTATCTCAGTGAATGACTACACACGTAAAGAAAGTTGTTTAAAAAGGCTCAAAAATCCAAAATACGCTATCACGCATTATGCCACGAATTGAAAGTCCAAGACAAGCAAAACGACAATTGTTATGATCCGTTACTCTATGCGTCTTTGTGCTGGGAGGAAGCCCTGAAATATAATAAGTATAGAAAGTTAGAAGTTAAGATCCATCTAGAGAAATTTGATATATTTCTAAGTATCACAGCAGCATATAGAACGGTATCCACAGAATCCTCCTATGGACGTATTGGTGTGGGAAATAGAAATTGGGAAGAGAAAGGTGTAAATGTAGAAGAAAATAAGAATTCTCTATATCGGAAGTGGCAGGAGTGATGGAATTTATACAATGAATGGGCAAAAACTTTTATAAAAAATGTCCAAGAATGGAGAGAAAAAGGACTCAGGGTCCTAGAGTAATTACATCACGCAGGCGACCAGCGGACGTAGAATTTTTGCAGCGTACCTTAAGAAGATAAAAAACAGATTATTGCTGGTTTGGGTGTGAAGAAATAGATAGTTAACACCACACAATTTTCAAGTCTGCTTGGTTCAAAGAAAAGAGAAAAGAAATGGAATCAGAAGTAACAGACGGTGGAAGAAAAAATATACCTAATCTGTTCATAAGAGATGAAAAACAACGTGAACTAGTAATGAAATTTTTAAGAACGGTAATGATGAAAAATGAAAATGATGAAAAGAGACGACAAGAAGAAACATAAGTGAGCCTAAATACTTTCGGGTATGAGATTGAATAAATGTTATTTTAAAAAATTAGTAAGAATATTTGTTTTACTTTTTTCATAAAATTGCACCGAGACTTCATAAGCTTTAACACTAACTTTAATGGAAGAAGATGAGCGAATGTAAGTTGTATTAGAAAAGCTTATTCAAAAAATTAAATCTATAATTTATTTCGTGTTGCCGAACCAAGTATTTTGTGTCTGCAGTAATGCATTAAGCGGGTCCGGATTGCCAAAACAAGGGAAAAGCCGAAAACGAGGACGGGGATTTTAGTGGGTCGGAAATATTTACATAGTGTTGGGTTGGGTCTTGCCTTCTGCAACCAGTGTACAATCTGAATTAGTTTGGCATATGGCATAATTTTTAGTAAAATATTTTGTATCTTGAATATTTTGTCCTACACTTAACATTCTGATTTTCTTATCTAAATATTTTACTCTGTTACCATAGAAAACCTGCCCTATAATGGGATGTCGCCAGTTATTTGAATCACCCTGTATATTCAACAAGTCTTCTACAAGTAGTATAGTCTTCCATCAACTACATCTAGTATTCTGCTGGCAACAGTATCCAGTTTTATAAAGCAATGTACAATCAGTCAGCTTCGTAAAGATTTTCGAATACAAGATGCTTAAGTATTCTTACTTGACACCATCACCAACTGAATTGAGGGGAAGGAACCCAGCTTTCTGCAAACAGCACATAGTGTTGGGTTGGGTCTTGCCTTCTGCAAGCAGTGTACAGTCTGAATTAATTTGGCATATGTCATATTTTTTAGTAAAATATTCTGTATCTTGAATGTTTTGTCCTACACTTAACATTCTGATGTTCTTATCTAAATATTTTACTGTTAGTATGCTCATCCTTATTAGCTTCTCCCATTCTTCTAATATGGGAGAATAATAATGTGGGTTCCTATTTAAGAATGTTAACTTAAAATGGTATCCCAATTTTAAGATATTTGTACATTTCAGTTTTATGGATATCCAGTCCCGTGTTCATATCAGGATTTCATGACAGAAATAATAAGTCTGGAAGCGCTAAGAAGCCTCGAAATTAAGAGAAAACTGAAATTACCCGGTCGATTTTTCTACAGCTTGTTGATTTGCAATGAATATACGCTTGGTATCAAACAAATTAGTCTTCTGGAAGCATTTCAAGTCTTCTAGAAGCAGTATCAAGTCTTCTGTTAGCATCTTTTGGAAGCAATTTATATCTTTTAGAAGTACTATCAAGTCGTTTGAAAACATTTCAAGTCTTTTGAAAGTAACATCAAATCTTTAGGAAGTATTTCAAATCTTCTTGAAGCATATTGTCTTATAGAGGCAATATCGACTTTTTGGAAGCATTTTAAAACATCGAGAAGCAGTATCGAGCCTTTTGAAAACAGTATCAAGTCTTCAGCTAGCGTTTCAAATTTCTTTGAAGTATTTCAAGTCTTCTAGAAGTAGTATCAAGTCTTCTGGAAGCATTTCAAGTCCTCAGGAAGCATTGTAATCCGTCTGGAAGCATTTTAGGTGTTCTAGATGCAATATCAAGTTATCTGGAAGCATTGCAAGTCTTCTAGAAGCAGTATGAAGTTTTCTAGAAGCAGTATCAAGCCATCTGGAGGCACTATTCAGTATTCTGGAGGGAATATAAAATCTTTTAGATGCAATATCATGTCTTACAGGGACAGAAGCAAGTCAGCTAAAGCAGTTCATGTCTTCTTGAAGCATTTCAAGTCTTTTAGAAGTAATATCAAGTTCCAATAATATCTAAGGAATTATTTTAGGACTAGGACCTTTTAGGTTACTACTACATTTAATACTTGATCTTTTTCGAAATTTTTGCCTGTAACGAATTTCAGCTATATTGAACCGATTTTACGGTCGCTTGAGGGCTTTTACACCAAATTACCTGATTGGCATTCGATATTTTATAGAATACGTACACAGGCAAAGTATAAAATTAATAATATTTCATATATGCATGAATGCACAGTTAAATTTAATTCAACCCAACTCTGTATATTTGAACTTAAATAAAACTAGAACAAACACTAAATCTAGAACTAGAATCATTCGGGTTTAGCCGTTCGTCTCTTTCAGACGGCTAAACCCGGATGATTCTAATTCTAGGTCTAGAGTTGGATCTAATGATATAAAACTAGAACTAACACTAGACTTAGAAGTGGAAAGATTGGGGTTTACATAGACATCTTTTTTTCAGTATTTTTTAATTGATTTACATTGATTAAGCAACATAAAGAAATTGTTAAAAAAAATTGTTATCATTTTATGTGTAAGACATGAGACATAGACACAATGAACTAATTATTATTGAAGTGTGTAATGAAGCAGAAATGTGTAATGAAGAAATCGACATGTCACTTGCAGAATTTATTTCCAAAAGTTGTATTGGTCCATGATTTTGGAGAATATTATGGACTGAGTTGGGTTGGATTGAATTTCAGCTTCATATTATTCTTCATATTGAATAGTATGATGTCGGAGTTCAAGCCAACCTAACCAAATCCAGCTCAACAAAAACCAAACGCAACCAACCTAACCCAACCCATAACATTCCTCATATTAAATGGTATGAAGTTGAAGATTAACCCATACAGACTTTATCTTCTATAACATCACACCATTTAATATGAGGGATGGTACAAAGGTTTTCTTCTATGGTTGAGTTGGGTTGAGCTTCAACTTCAAATTATTAAGTATGAACTTGAAGGTTAATCCAAATAGTTAAATTGTCCTAATCTTCAACTTCATGCCATCCCTCATATAACAAAAAATCTAATCCAAAATCCTTCTGTGGTTGGGTTGGGTTAAATTCCAACTTCATACCATTCAATAGGAGCCCATACCCAAAATTTGGAATAGTTTTTAATGATTGGAAATATTCCATGATTTTTTCATCTATATTTAAGGTCTGATTATTTCTTCTATTGTAGGGTTGAGTCGCCCCTTCAACTTCATGCTAGAGGTGTGCAAGAGTGACTTTTCATACCTACTCATGTCCACTCACGATATAGACCCACGCGGGTCACGCACGACACTCGCGTGGATACCATACACGAATCACGCGACTCATCAATTCACGTGACTCATGCTCGATCAAGTGATCAAATGTATGAGTCAAAACAATGAGCAGGAGTTTGGGGACATAATACTTCATGGTTCCAATAAGTTGGCAGTCTTTAATATCTTTCCACTTCTAAGTCTAGTGTTAGTTCTAGTTTTACTTCTTTTCAAATATACTAGGTTAGGTTGGGTTGGATTTAACCATGCATCTAAAGAAACTTTTTTATTTTTCAAATTACAAAAGAAATGCATAGCCTAAAGGAGATAGATTTATATAGAAACGTTTAATGCAAAGTTAAATTCAATCCAACCCAACCTTGTATATTTGTACTGAAATAACACTAGATCTAATACTAGATCTAGAACTAGAATCATTCGGGTTTAGCCATTCGTCTCTTTAAGACGGCTAAACCCGGATGATTCCAATTCTAGGTCTAGAGTTGGATCTAATGATATAAAACTAGAACTAACACTAAACCTAGAAGTGGAAAGATTGGGGTTTAACCGCGCATCTGAAGACGCACGGCTAAACCCAAAGCTTCCCAATTCTAGGTCTAGTGTTAGTTCTAGTTTTACTTCCACTCACTTCCTTCCTTCGTTGAAAAAACTTTTAAGATGCAAAGTTAAATTCAATCCAACCCAACCTTAACTAGAATCATTCGGGTTTAGCCGTTCGTCTCTTTAAGACGGCTAAACCCGGATGATTCTAATTCTACGTCTAGAGTTGGATCTAATGATATAAAACTAGAACTAACACTAGACCTAGAATTGGAAAGCTTTGGATTGGGTTGGGCACGGCTAAAACTTTTTATTTTTCAAATTACAAAAGAAATGCATAGCCCAAAGGAGATAGATAGTACAACTTAGAAGAAGGGCTTTTTATGGACGATACTGCTTCAATCTGTCGTTTGGAACTAACGTTATATCTTCATTATGACCTGCTATTATATCAAGTTCCATTTGCTCACTGTAAAGCTTGGTAGTTGAAACATCGTGGTGTAGGAGGGATGGCTTAAATTAGATTGGGTTTTCCTCTAAGGAAGACTTTCCTCTAAGGAAGTATTTTAAGTCTTCTAGAGACAGTATCAAGTCTTTTGGAAGAATTTCAAGTGTTCTAGAAGCAGCATCAACTCTTCTGGAAGCTTTATCACGCCTTCTAAAACTAATACCGGGTTTAGCCGTTCGTCTCTTTAAAACGACTAAACCCGGATGATTCTAATTCTAGATCTAGAGTTGGCTCTAATGATATAAAGCTTTCCAATTCTAGGTCTAGTGTTAGTTCTAGTTTTACTTCCACTCACTTCCTTCCTTCGTTCAAAAAACGTTTAATGCAAAGTTAAATTCAATCCAACCCAACCTTGTATATTTGTACTGAAATAACACTAGATCTAATACTAGATCTAGAACTAGAATCATTCGGGTTTAGCCATTCGTCTCTTTAAGACGGCTAAACCCGGATGATTCCAATTCTAGGTCTAGAGTTGGATCTAATGATATAAAACTAGAACTAACACTAAACCTAGAAGTGGAAAGATTGGGGTTTAACCGCGCATCTGAAGACGCACGGCTAAACCCAAAGCTTCCCAATTCTAGGTCTAGTGTTAGTTCTAGTTTTACTTCCACTCACTTCCTTCCTTCGTTGAAAAAACTTTTAAGATGCAAAGTTAAATTCAATCCAACCCAACCTTAACTAGAATCATTCGGGTTTAGCCGTTCGTCTCTTTAAGACGGCTAAACCCGGATGATTCTAATTCTACGTCTAGAGTTGGATCTAATGATATAAAACTAGAACTAACACTAGACCTAGAATTGGAAAGCTTTGGATTGGGTTGGGCACGGCTAAAACTTTTTATTTTTCAAATTACAAAAGAAATGCATAGCCCAAAGGAGATAGATAGTACAACTTAGAAGAAGGGCTTTTTATGGACGATACTGTTTCAATCTGTCGTTTGGAACTAACGTTATATCTTGATTATGATCATTTGCTCACTATAAAGCTTAGTAGTTGAAACGTCATGGTGTAGGGATGGCTTAATTTAGGTTGGGTTTTCCTCTAAGGAAGTATCTTAAGTTTTCTAGAGACAACATCAAGTTTTTTTGAAGAATTTCAAGTGTTCTAGAAGCAGCATCAACTCTTCTGAAAGCTTTATCACGCCTTCTAAAACTAATACCAAATTTTCTGGAACCATTTCAAGTTTTCTGAAAACAGTATCAATTCTTCTAAAACTCACTTTTATTTTTTCCCAAATAGTTGCCCATAGATTCGAGGATTTGTTTCAGATTCCAAGAAGAGACGTAATAAACATTTTTATGCATAAACTGTCTAACGCACATTAAATAATATCAAAACTACTTCATCACAGTCTAAATAAAATCTTACAAACAAACAATAATAATTAACTTACTTGAATTTCAACAAAACTAGCAGCTCTAACAGTAACCTTTGAAGTTAGGCATAAAATTAGGGCACATTCACCCAAACAAGTACCCGGCCCAAACGATAAAACAGGACTTTCATGATCCTCCTCCGACAAAATATTAACATTCCCAGATTGTATGATGACCATTTTTTCTTTAACAATTTGCTCGGTGTAAATATCCTGTTCTGGCAAATAAAATTCGTGCTTAACCATCCCGGAAACGTGCCGCAAGAATTGTTCCGGTTTCGTTTTAAAAACGACCGAATTCCTGAGCAAAGAAACGCTCGCGAAATGATTCGTAGTGGTAACCAAATCTCCCGGCAAATTTAAAAGGCTCTCGCAACAGTTAATCCCCGATTTTTTATAAATCAAAACATTAAAGTATCTTCTTATTTTCCGGATTAAATCCGAGGACGCGTTTATAAACTTCAAATGTTTATTTATCAGTTGATATTTTTTGGAGAGTTGGAAATTTCTCCTTTTATTCCTCAATTTCAAAACGGCCACATTGCTTATGTAATAAACCCAAAAAAACATACCCAAAAACATTATTATCGAAGATATGATATTTTCAGATGCCGTCGTGGGGAAGATATCCCCCAATCCGCAATTAAAAAATGTTATTGTTGAATAATACAAAGAGATGAAGTACCATTTTTCGAGATTTCTCGGGTAATAAGTTTCATTTATAATCGTATTACCCCAATTTGGCACGTTCGAGTGTTCTGAAGATAATAAGTACCATATAGTCGTGCAAAAATGTAAACTTATTATCAAATAAATGATGAGTTTTATGCTAAACATAACCCAGCGTACGTCGCAGACGACGTTTTCGATTTTTTTGAAGAAATATAATAGTTTATATAATCTTATCAATGTTATAAATCGAAAAATGAGGTACCACATGGAAATTTCTCTTGTTATAACCAGCATGGCTACGGGTAAAGGAAATGACAAACTCAAATCGAGTAAAATCCATTTTATGTTTCGTTTTTCTCCTATTGCATATACAAGAATCGCTGAATTGTATTTCAAGATAAATCCCAGTACAACATCGAAAATGTATATGATATCCATGATGAGTATTCCGTAAAAATATCCGTTAAAAATCGTCGGTGGTTTAATAAATACGTAATTTAAACTCACCAAAATGCTGTTTATAATAACCGATAAAATTACGATTATCTCCCATATCGTTATTTGTATATTAATGTATGTGGTAACCGAACGAATATTTATCAAACTTTTCGGGTTTTGGACCACGACATAATTCACTTTATTATGGGTATTTTGCACCGGGAGGGAATCGCATTCTTCTTGTTTTAATGATACCCAACTTGTTGGACTTTTCGATACATTAAATGCTAAAGGATAAAGTTGCATTTCGCTAATTTTACGAAATGCACTTCGTTTGCTCATTTTGTACTAAATTTTTCTCGTTGATTTTAATTGAAATGTTTTATTTTGACGTGATTTGTCAATGTTGACTAATTTATTTGATTAAAATATGCAAATATGTTTATTTTTCAATGTACTAAAACTAGAAGTAAAACTAGATCTAGAACTAGACGAATCATTTGAGTTTAGCCAAACATCTCTTAAGAGGGCTAGACACAGATGATTTTAGATGTAGGAAACGAGAGTTCTAGACCAAGAGCATAGGGTAGTTTGAAGTGTTGGTTGCTTATAAAGTCCCTAGATTACTAAAGCACCGCGGTTCGTGATGCCTGTGTATTCAAACCATGTAGAGTTTAAAATTAATTAATGTACTTCGTCGTAGATTTTGTATAAGTCGATAATTTGTTTTAATTATTAATTTTAAAAACGCAAATGCTGTTGAAATGGTAACTGTTATGAAATGGTTAACTTCAAAGAAATACTTAAAAGAATCTTTAAAAACATGTAGACAGTAGTTCTTAACAAAAAATGGGGGTTCCTTTTTAAGAATGTTAACTTGGAATGGTATCCCAATTTAGAGATATTTGTACATTTCATTTTTATGGATATTCAGTTACGTGTTCATATCGGGATTTCATGACAGAAATAATAAGTCTGAAAGCGCTAAGAAGCCTCGAAATTAAGAGAAAACTGAAATTACCCGGACGATTTTTTGTTGATTTGCAATGAATATACGCTCGATATCAAACAAATTAGTCTTCTGGAAGCATTTCAAGTCTTCTAGAAGCAGTATCAAGTCTTCTGTTAGCATCTTTTGGAAGTAATTTATATCTGCTAGAAGCAGTATCAACTCGTTTGAAAATATTTCAAGTCTTTTAGAAGCAACCTCAAATCTTTTGGAAGCATTTCAAGTCTTCTAGAAGCAGTATCAAGTCTTCTGTTAGCATCTTTTGGAAGTAATTTATATCTGCTAGAAGCAGTATCAACTCGTTTGAAAATATTTCAAGTCTTTTAGAAGCAACCTCAAATCTTTTGGAAGCATTTCAAGTCTTCTAGAAGCAGTATCAAGTCTTCTGTTAGCATCTTTTGAAAATATTTCAAGTCTTTTAGAAGCAACCTCAAATCTTTTGGAAGCATTTCAAGTCTTCTAGAAGCAGTATCAAGTCTTCTGTTAGCATCTTTTGGAAGCAATTTGTATCTGCTAGAAGCAGTATCAAGTCGTTTGAAAACATTTCAAGTCTATTAGAATTCAATTCTACAAACTATATCAAGTCTTCCAGAAGTAGTTCGAAGCCATCTATTTCAAGTCTGTACACAGACCTGTAGGGCAGGAAATGCATGAAAAATTAAGATGAATAGTCTTAATATACATGAGTTTGCAAAAGAATCCTTAACGCGATAGTGAGCATCAACGTTTCTTTTAAATTAAACATAAACTACATCTAGTATTCTGCTGGCAACAGTATCCAGTTTTATAAAGCAGTATACAATCAGTCAGCTTCGTAAAGATTTTCCCATACAAGATGCTTAAGCATTCTTACTTG
The DNA here is from genome assembly GCA_036711965.1 of Onthophagus sagittarius. Taxonomy (NCBI): domain Eukaryota; kingdom Metazoa; phylum Arthropoda; class Insecta; order Coleoptera; family Scarabaeidae; genus Onthophagus; species Onthophagus sagittarius. The sequence continues at coordinate 12,561,191 of JASERS010000010.1, read as the reverse complement.
ACACCATCACCAACTGAATTGAGGGCAAGGAACCCAGCTTTCTGCAAACAGCACATAGTGTTGGGTTGGGTCTTGCCTTCTGCAAGCAGTGTACAGTCTGAATTACTTTGGCATATGGCATATTTTTAGTAAGATATTTTGTATCTTGAATGTTTTGTCCTACACTTAACATTCTGATGTTCTTACCTAAATATTTTACTCTGTTAGTATGCTCGTCCCTATTAGCTTCTCTCATTCTTCTAATATGGGAGAATATTAATGGGGGTCCTATTTAAGAAAGTTAACTTGAAATGGTATCCCAATTTTGAGATATTTGTACATTTCAGTTTTATGGATATCCAGTGCCGTGTTCATATCAGGATTTCATGAAAGAAATAATAAGTCTGAAAGCACTAAGATGCCTCGAAATTAAGAGAAAACTGAAATTACCCGGACGATTTTTCTACCGCTTGTTGATTTGCAATGAATATACGCTTGGTATCAAACAAATTAGTGTTCTGGAAGCATTTCAAGTCTTCTAGAAGCAGTATCAAGTCTTCTGTTAGCATCTTTTGGAAGCAATTTATATCTGCTAGAAGCAGTTTCGAGTCGTTTGAAAACATTTCAAGTCTTTTAGAAGCAACATCAAATCTTTTGGAAGCATTTCAAGTCTTCTAGAAGCAGTATCAAGTCTTCTGTTAGCATCTTTTGAAAGCAATTTATATCTGCTAGAAGCAGTTTCGAGTCGTTTGAAAACATTTCAAGTCTTTTAGAAACAACATCAAATCTTTTGGAAGCATTTCAAATCTTATAGAAGCAGTATCAAGTCTTCTGTTAGCATCTTTTGGAAGCAATTTATATCTGCTAGAAGCAGTATCAAGTCGTTTGAAAACATTTCAAGTCTTTTAGAAGCAACATCAAATCTTTTGGAAGCATTTCAAGTCTTCTAGAAGCAGTATCAAGTCTTCTGTTAACATCTTTTGGAAACAATTTATATCTGCTAGAAGCAGTATCAAGTCGTTTTAAAACATTTTAAGTCTTTTAGAAGCAACATCAAATCTTTTGGAAGCATTTCAAGTCTTCTAGAAGCAGTATCAAGTCGTTTGAAAACATTTCAAGTCTTTTAGAAGCAACATCAAATCTTTTGGAAGCATTTCAAGTCTTCTAGAAGCAGTATCAAGTCTTCTGTTAGCATCTTTTGGAAGCAATTTATATCAGCTAGAAGCAGTATCAAGTCGTTTGAAAACATTTGAAGTCTTTAGAAGCAACATCAAATCTTTTGGAAGCATTTCAAGTCTTCTAGAAGCAGTATCAAGTCTTCTGTTAGCATCTTTTGGAAGCAATTTATATCTGCTAGAAGCAGTTTCGAGTCGTTTGAAAATATTTCAAGTCTTTTAGAAGCAACCTCAAATCTTTTGGAAGCATTTCAAGTCTTCTAGAAGCAGTATTAAGTCTTCTGTTAGCATCTTTTGGAAGCAATTTATATCTGCTAGAAACAGTATCAAGTCGTTTGAAAACATTTCAAGTCTTTTAGAAGCAATATTAAGTCTTTTGAAAGCATTTCAAGTCTTCTAGAAGCAGTATCAAGTTTTTTGTTAGCATCTTTTGGAAACAATTTATATCTGCTAGAAGCAGTATCAAGTCGTTTGAAAACATTTCAAGTCTTTTAGAAGCAACATCAAATCTTTTGGAAGCATTTCAGGTCTTCTAGAAGCAATATCAAGTCTTCTGTTAGCATCTCTTGGAAGCAATTTATATCTGCTAGAAGCACTATCAAGTCGTTTGAAAACATTTCAAGTCTTTTAGAAGCAACATCAAATATTTTGGAAGCATTTCAAGTCTTCTAGAAGCAGTATCAAGTCTTCTGTTAGCATCTTTTGGAAGCAATTTATATCTGCTAGAAGCAGTTTCGAGTGGTTTGAAAACATTTCAAGTCTTTTAGAAGCAACATTAAATCTTTTGGAAGCATTTCAAGTCTTCTAGAAGCAGTATCAAGTCTTCTGTTAGCATCTTATGGAAGCAATTTATATCTGCTAGAAGCAGTATCAAGTCGTTTGATAACATTTCAAGTCTTTTAGAAGCAACATCAAATCTTTTGGAAGCATTTCAAGTCTTCTAGAAGCAGTATCAAGTCTTCTGTTAGCATCTTTTGGAAGCAATTTATATCTGCTAGAAGCAGTATCAAGTCGTTTGAAAACATTTCAAGTCTTTTAGAAGCAACATCAAATCTTTTGGGAGTATTTCAAATTTTCTTGAAGCAGTATTAAGTCTTATAGAGGCAGTATCGACTTTTTGGAAGCATTTTAAAGCATCTAAAAACAGTATCGAGCCTTTTGAATACAGTGTCAAGTCTTCTGGGAGCGTTTCAAGTTTTCTAAAAATAATATTAAGTCTTCTAGAAGCATTTCAAGTCCTCTGGAAGCTTTATATGCTGTCTGGAAGCATTTTAGGTCTTCTAGATGCAATATCAAGACATCTGGAAGAATTGCAAGTCTTCTAGAAATATTTTAAGTTTTCTAGAAGCAGTATGAAATTTTCTAGAAACAGTATCAAGCCATCTGGAGGCACTATTCAGTATTCTGGAAGTAACATAAAGTCTTTTAGATGCAATATTAAGTCTTCCAGGGACAGTAGCAAGTCAGCATTTCAAGTCTTTTGGAAGTAATATTAAGTTCCAATAATATCAACTCCTTTAGAGGCAGTATCAAATCTTGATATATAATATTCTGGAAGTAATATTAAGTCTTCTCGAAACAGCATCTAGTTTTCTGAAAGCAATATTAAGTCTTTCGGGTGCAATATCCAGTCGCCTGGAAGTATTTTAAGTCTTCTAGAGAAAATATCAAGTCTTTTGAAAGAATTTCAAGTGTTCTAGAAGCAGCATCAACTCTTCTGGAAGCTTTATCACGCCTTCTAAATCTAAAATCAAATTTTCTAGAACCATTTCAAGTTTTCTGAAAACAGTGACAGTTCAATTAAGTAAACAAAGTTAAATTCAGTGCAAAAGGTAAGCTGAATTTGGGACTTAGTAGAAGAAAGTTGGAGGTTCTTAATTCGTACCCCCTTCTTGGTTGCATTCTCAAAAACTCTTAACCGATTGTAAATTATGTAAAATAAAATGATATTAATTTTTGAACAATAATGATATATTCAAAAGAATGTTAACTTGAATTAAAAATTGTCCACGGACCGGTTACATTTCGTTGCGGGCTGGTGGAGATCAAGTCATCTAGACTTGAAGATATCAAATCATCTAAAAGCAGTATTCACGCTTCTGGTAGCAAATGAAGTTTTCTAGATGCAATATCAAGTCTTCTGAAAGCATCTCAAGTCAATCTTCTAAAAATAACATCCATTCTGGAAGCAAAGTAAGTCATCTTGAAGCATTGCAAGTCTTGTACCAGTAACATCAATTCTGGAAGCATAGTAAGTCATTTGGAAGCATTGCAAGTCTTCTAGATGCAATTTCAAGACGTCTGGAAGCATTGTAAGTCTTCTAACAATAACATCAAGTCTTCAGGAAGTATTGTAAGTCATCTGGAAGCATTTTTTTTTCTAGAAAACTCATTTCAAGTCTTCAAACAATAACATCAAATCTTCTGGAAGCATTTCAAATCTTTTGAAAGCATTGTAAGTTATCTAGAAGCATTGTAAGTCGTCTGGAAACATTTTAAGTAATGCTAAAACTAGGTCTAGTGTTAGTTCTAGTTTTAATTTAGTACTAATGTACTGTCACAATCAATATACTAGACTTAGAACTAGAATTATTTGGGTTTAGTCGTCTTAAGAGATATTCGGCTAAACCCGAATGATTCTAATTCTAAGTCTAATGTTAATTCTAGCGACAATGCTAAGTAGATCTAATTACTAAGTCTAATTGCTGTTAGACTGTATTTAGTAGTCTTCTAGAGTTGATTCTTGATGTAAATATCAACGAAATTTATTTTGAATTTGATATTTCTTTGTGAATCTTAATTTAAGTAAACCAACCCTCTTCTGCCGTTTTCGTCGACGTCAAAATACGACGTCGTAAAGAAACCCGGCACCCCTTGCCGTTAGAATTAGCAGGCGCGTGCTTCTCGATGGCCAAATCGACCATAAAAATTCCAAACCGACCGCACCGCGAATGAAGGGGGCACGAAACCGTGGGTCTCCGTGCATTAGCTTATTGAATTCACCCCCTTTTCCCGTAAATATTTTCAAATGCAGGGTTAATCTTTTTAATGACATCGATTATTTACCATTTTGTTACGCCATCAAGTTAACACCACCCTGGGTAAAACGCGACATCCCCTTTCCTATACACCGCTCCTTTAATTAATTCCGTACCGAAACTTGCCAAACTGTGGAGCACACAATTAGCACGTGCTTTACACGGAACAGAAGGGGTACTACGGAATAGAATACCGAGGCACCCCATTGAAAACGTAGATGCCGTCGAAAATACAACCGCTTTTCAATAGTTTTCCCGGCAACAATGCGAGGGGCGCGCTTAATTGCTGCGGGATCCGCGTCGATTCAATCCCCGGCACAACAGATAATAATTACGTCCCTGTAGCGGAAGACCGCCACACAATGGGTCGCCCTCTAGAAATTGTGAATTATATAGAGAGTGCATTTAATTTGCGCACTGAACCGAGCGCAAATCCTATTTTTCTCTCGGGTTCAGAGGATGTGACCTCGTCGGGGTTTACCTTCAACATTTTTGTTAGTGTACACAATTTCCACTGGGCTAACTTGTAAAGTTAACGTAACGTTCAACGAATCTACATTAAATAGATTTTTATTCAAAAACGCATGCTGAAAAGAACCGCAATCTTGAAATTAAAATCTAGAAACCATGTTTTAACCAAATAAATTAGTGGTGTCTCTCTTTACCAACATCCCGTTGAATATAGCAATCGAGAGAATTAAGGGTGATTGGGGGTTTGTCCCCCTCATTCTGGGATTAATATCGAGCAGTTTTTACACATGATTTCTTTCCTTTTTAATTCTTCTATGTTATGTTCTCACTTAGCTCCATCGAATCTTTTACATTAACCTTGACTACGTTCAATGGACACAACCATCACATTCAGTTTACTTTGGAAAATGAGAAACATAATTCTAGCATATTTGGTCATCTGCAATGTTGATCAATCAATAATTTTAGATTGGTATCGTAAACTGACATATTCTGGAATAAGATCGGCACTCTCAAAGGTGTGAAGAAAGAGAAGAATTTGTGATGATGCTGTGATGAAGTTGCTGGCCATCATCTTCAGTAGTAATAGTTCCCCTTTGCCGTTGGTTAACAGGATCCTGTTTCGTGTCTCCCCAGCTTATAGTATTGATCCTCCTCCATTTAATATTTATCTGACTCACTTGGATGGGAATGAACCACTTATCAGGTGATTTGTCAAGCTGCCCTTTATCCCAAACCTCAACAACAATCTCATTACATTTGTTTTGATGCTTATGTGGTTATGTCTTCAACTTTTTAACGCATGAAGCAGATGTCGCTTGCGGTCGATGTTCTACCTCGATGATGCTTCATATCAAAGGCTTGTCATTATTTTCAACTTTTTAGCGAATAAACCGAGATTGTTTGCGAACGATGCTTTACCTCCACAATGCATTAAAGGCATTCCTTAATTTTCATTTCTTTGGAGACTTAAGTTGAGGTCGCTTAAGGCTCCGTGCTGCTTCATATGAAAGGCTTGTCATTATCTTCAACTTTTTATAAAATAAAAATGAGGCCGTTTTCTCTTGAAGATCATTCTCTCTCCGATTTGTTTTTCTTTTGAAAACTTCGATGGCATTAATGGAGGCTATTTATTTCACCCTCCGTTGATAATCCCAATATCTACTGGTATCTTACCCAACTACATTTTTCAAACATTTTTATTAAACTAGAACTCTTCACGAGAACGGCTATATCCAAAAGCGTTATAGATCATTATGATTTATTACTAAAACTCGACCTAGAACTAGCAACATTCAGGTTTAACCATACTTTCGTCCTTTCTTCCCTAATTAATTCTTTATATCGAGGTTTTAGTGTATTCCAACACTTGATTCAATGCAGAGCTCAGATCCTTTGACGTAACCGCTTCTCTATGAATAATGCAATGGACCATTTTGAATCCCTTTAACAAGAATAACTTTTTTTCACTTTCCCCATTTTTTTAAATCTTCATCTAAACGCGTCATCCAACAAATTTTTTCACAACTTATTTGATCGCAGCTAAATTAAAAAAGTTTCATCTTGACAACAAACAATTTATATCTGCTAGAAGCAGTACCAAGTCGTTTGAAAACATTTCAAGTCTTTTAGAAGCAACATCAAATCTTTTGGAAGTATTTCAAATCTTCTTGAAGCAGTGTTAAGTCTTATAGAGGCAGTATCGACTTTTTGGAAGAAGTTTAAAACATCTAGAAACAGTATCGATCCTTTTGAATACAGTATCAAGTCTTCTGGGAGCGTTTCAAGTCTTCTAAAAGTAATATTAAGTCTTTTAGAAGCATTTCAAGTCCTCTGGAAGCATTGTATGCTGTGTGGAAGCATTTTAGGTATTCTAGATGCAACATCAAGACATTTGGAAGAATTGCAAGTCTTCTAGAAATATTTTAAGTTTTCTAGAAGCAGTATGAAATTTTCTAGAAACAGTATCAAACCATCTGGAGGCACTATTCAGTATTCTGGAAGTAACATAAAGTCTAATAATAGTTCCCCTTCTCCGTTCGTTAAGATGATCCCGTTTCGTATCTCCCAGGCAGCTGATAGTATTGATTCTCCTCCATTTGATATTTCTCTGACTTACTCGGATGGGGATGAACACTTATCAGACAATTTGTCAAGTTACTCTTTATCCCAATCCTCACCGACAATCTCATTACATTTCTTTGGTGCTTATGTGGCTATGACTAGTCAATACTCTATATTAAAGGCTTATTATTACCTTCAACTTTTTAACGCATGAAGCAGAAGTCGCTTGCAATCAACGTTCTACCTCGATGATGCTTCATATCAAAGGCTTGTCATTATTTTCAACTTTTTAGCGAATAAACCAAGATTGTTTACGAGCGATGCTCTACCTCCACAATGCTTTAAAGGCCTTCCTTTATCTTCATTTCTTTGGAGACTTAAGTTGAGGTCGCTAAGGCTCCGTGCTGCTTCATATGAAAGGCTTATCATTATCTTCAACTTTTTATAAAATAAAAATGAGGTCGTTTTCTCTTGAAGATCATTCTCTCTCCGATTTGTTTTTCTTTTGAAAACTTCGATGGCATTGATGGAGGCTTTTTATTTCACCCTCGGTTGATAATCCCAATATCCACTGGTATCTTACCCAACTACATTTTATCAAACATTTTTATTAAACTAGAACTCTTCACAAAAACGGCTATATCCAAAAGCGTTATAGATCATTATGATTTATTACTAAAACTCGACCTAGAACTAGCATCATTCAGGTTTAACCATACTTTCGTCTTTTCTTCCCAGAATTAATTCTTTATATCGAGGTTTCAGTGTATTCCAACACTTGATTCAATGCAGGGCTCAGATCCTTTGACGTAACCGCTTCTCTATGAATCATGCAATGGACCATTCTGAATCCCTTTAACAAGAATAACTTTTTTTCACATTCCCCAAATTTTTAAATCTTCATCTAAACGTCGTCGGGGTTTACCTTCAACATTTTTGTTAGTGTACACAATTTCCACTGGGGTAACTTGTAAAGTTAACGTAACGTTCAACGAATCTACATTAAATAGATTTTTATTCAGAAACGCATGCTGAAAAGAACCGCAATCTTGAAATTAAAATCTAGAAACCATGTTTTAACCAAATAAATTAGTGGTGTCTCTCTTTACCAACATCCCGTTGAATATAGCAATCGAGAGAATTAAGGGTGATTGGGGGTTTGTCCCCCTCATTCTGGGATTAATATCGAGCAGTTTTTACACATGATTTCTTTCCTTTTTAATTCTTCTATGTTATGTTCTCACTTAGCTCCATCGAATCTTTTACATTAACCTTGACTACGTTCAATGGACACAACCATCACATTCAGTTTACTTTGGAAAATGAGAAACATAATTCTAGCATATTTGGTCATCTGCAATGTTGATCAATCAATAATTTTAGATTGGTATCGTAAACTGACATATTCTGGAATAAGATCGGCACTCTCAAAGGTGTGAAGAAAGAGAAGAATTTGTGATGATGCTATGATGAAGTTGCTGGCTATCATCTTCGGTAATATTAGTTCCCTTTCTCCGTTGGTTAACAGGATCCCGTTTCGTGTGTCCATAGGGAGCTCATAGTATTGATCCTGCTCCTTCTGATATTTCTCTGACTCACTTGGATGGGCATGAACCACTTATCATGTGATTTGTCAAGCTGCCCTTTATCCCAAACCTCAACGTCAATCTCATTACATTTATTTTGATGCTTATGTGTTTATGTCTTCAACTTTTTAAAGCATAAAGCAGAAGTAGCTTGCGATCAACGTTCTACCTCGATCATGCTTCATATCAAAGGCTTGTCATTATTTTCAACTTTTTAGCGAATAAACCGAGATTGTTTACGAGCGATGCTCTACCTCCACAATGCTTTAAAGGCCTTCCTTTATCTTCATTTCTTTGGAGACTTAAGTTGAGGTCGCTTAAGGCTCCGTGCTGCTTCATATGAAAGGCTTATCATTATCTTCAACTTTTTATAAAATAAAAATGAGGTCGTTTTCTCTTGAAGATCATTCTCTCTCCGATTTGTTTTTCTTTTGAAAACTTCGATGGCATTGATGGAGGCTTTTTATTTCACCCTCGGTTGATAATCCCAATATCCACTGGTATCTTACCCAACTACATTTTATCAAACATTTTTATTAAACTAGAACTCTTCACAAGAACGGCTATATCCAAAAGCGTTATAGATCATTATGATTTATTACTAAAACCCGACCTAGAACTAGCATCATTCAGGTTTAACCATACTTTCGTCCTTTCTTCCCAGAATTAATTCTTTATATCGAGGTTTTAGAGTATTCCAACACTTGATTCAATGCAGGGCTCAGATCCTTTGACGTAACCGCTTCTCTATGAATAATGCAATGGACCATTCTAATCCCTTAAACAAGAATAACTTTTTTTCACATTCCCCATTTTTTTAAATCTTCATCTAAACGCGAGTTAAAATTCAGAGTCTTGAATTTTGATTTTTAAAAAGTTTATTTGAATTTTAACACTAAATCTACAATATTTAATTATAACTTTAACTTTTAACTTTTACAATTAATTGAAATGAATTATTAATATTTTGTTTGTTTAACTTTTTAACTTGTTGTTTCTTAAATCTAAGTATCGAATTTTACGAATTGCGGGACGTCGCGATTGTAGCTAAGTCTGGCGTTCGTAGTTGCGCTCGGGTTTATATATTGTAATAAATGCTTATTCGGCATTTATTCCTTAGGAGGGCATCTATAACTCCTCCCGCCGAAGAGGGAAACATAACCTGGAATTTTTCTTAAAATGACCATGTTTGTTTTCCTAAGTTTCCTTTGGGTGGTTCTTCTTTTGATGGTTTAAACGTTTTCTTTCTGTAAGTTTTCTTAATTATAAACCCTGCAATCAGAAATACAATTAAGCAATATAATAAGATGGTCCATATCGTGATTGGTCTTTCGTGTAGATATGGTTCTTCGATTCTCTTCATATCTTCGGATAGTTTTTTGAGTTCTCCAATGACATCTTGAACTTTACTATCTTGGACTTCTTTAAGTTTCTCTATTTCTCCGTTCCAAGGTAATTTTTGTTCAGGTATATCAGTTATTTTCAGGTGTGGTATCTTGATTACTTTTTCGGTGATTGGTCGAGATTGGTATGCTTTCAGTGTGGCAGCCCCAATTTGTAGGAAACATCCTGGTGTTATTTTGATGGTGTAGGTACCATTTAGTATTTCAAATTCTTCTATCTTCCTACAGACCTTCTTTACTTTCTGAGGCGTGGATGTTGTGATAAGCCATCGATCGTCTGTTATTCTTGTTATTCGTGGGGTTGTTATTTCGTCCATTCTTGTCTCGCAATTTTCATATTGTCCCATAATAAGTATCAGTCGTACTTCGCATGGAGTTTCTTCAAGGCTGATATGATGACTTGTCTCATAACATATAAATTCTGATGGTAATACTTCTTTGCATGCCGCATGAGTAGTTATGAATTTTTCATTATTGATTGCTAAATATGGAGTTTTTGGAGTTATCGAAGCAAAGGTGGATAAATTATATCTTCTCGGAAGTGGAAACAATTGATATAAGGAATAGGGTAACTTTTCAACGATAGGAATCATAAGAACATAATATAACTTGAAATCTTTCATAAACGCTTTAACTGTTATTATTTGTTCAATGTAGTACATGCTGTCTTCATTTGGACTTATTGGTAATTTATCATCTATAAGCTGTTCTTGAATATGAGTTAATTCATGATGTAAGGTGTTTTTGTCTAGAATAGATGGATGGAATATACCTGCCTTTGCGAATACTATAGAATTTATTATAGTAGATAAGATATTGTTGACTCTGTCGATCATAAATATAAGTTGATTAATGATAGCATGCATCGATATAAATTTTCGGGATTCCAACGCGAAATAGGATGCGTTCTTCATCGCAGCTCCCATCTGTAGTATTCTGGATGTTAGGATTTCTTGATTTGATTTAATGATCTTTATTGAGTCATTAAATTCTGTCAAAGCTTTTATCGACAAAGTAATCTGTTTGTCAACAATGGTTTTAATCTTATTTTGAGATGATTGAATTTCCTGTATCATTTGGTCGTAACGAAGGGCATCTTCTTCGTCCAGATTTCCTGTGATTGCTTTTATTATGCTCCCTGCAATGTTAATTGCACCTCTTTTAGATTTTGGATGATTTTTCGGGAACATTTCTTCGACCTGTCTCGTCATTTGTTCTATTCCGGTTTTCATTATAGAAATAAAATTGTACATTTCCTTTCCGTAAGATGATTCTGTTTGATTGATCATTTTTAAACAATCTTCGTAATGTTGTTTCGTTGTCTCTACTTCGTGTAGCAATTGTTCTAGATTGTAGACGGTTGTTAGACTCCAATAACTATGAGCATTTTGAACTCTGCCCAATAACACGGGTAGAAGTCCTGTGTTGTCTTCTATGTTGGTTATTGTAATGTCGCACCAGTAACCACGGAACATGAATCCGAAGTATCTGTAATAATTGAATGTTTTAGAGCTCTGGTGTGATACCGTTTTTCTCCTGATTTAGTTTTGACTATAACAGTTTCGTCATTATTTATTTTCGTAATTTTGTAAGGACCTAAATAGGGATTTTGAAGTTTGTTTCTTCCTGTGTTTCTCACATACACTAATTCGTCTACTTTAAATGGTTTTCCTTTCGACTTTTCTCTTTGTTTATTTACATATTTTTCCTTATCTGTTTTATTTTTATCTTCTATTGTTTTATACAGATGTTTAAGTCGTTCTTTATGTTCTTGAATGTAGTCTGCAAAATAATCTTTTGAATACAATAAATCCATGGGATCTCTTAATGATGTGTGACCAAAGACTACTTCTAATGGGGTAACTCCAATGGGTTTTGAGATACTGTTGTTGTATGCAATAACTGCTAGTTTTATAAGATAGTTTGTTGGTTGGTCTTTGTTGATTTCACGAAGACATCGCATGTGTTCCGTCAACGTGGAATGAAATCGTTCTATATTTCCTTGAGAATTTGGATTTAATGGTGTTCCAAAATGAATTGCTATTTTATGCGCTTCTAATAACTGTTTAACAATGGAGTTGTTAAATTCAGTGCCTTTGTCGCAACTGATCTCCTCTGGTGTACCATAAAATTGAAAATACGTGGTTAAGCCGTCGGCTACATCGGTAGCATTAGCGCTCTTCAAGGGGATAGCTTGAGCCATTCTAGAGAATACATCGATGATTGTTAAGTACTTTTTATTATCAATGGAAAATGTGTCCATGAATAGTTTTTTGAATGGTCTGTCTGGAGTTTGTGTAATTTGCAGATGTGGTTGTGGAGGATGTCTATCGTATTTTGCACGATTACAAATTTCGCATTTCTTAATGAAATTTGTGACTGTGTCTCTCATGTTATTCCACCAATATCTTCTTTTTAGATATGACAATGTTTCTTCTATACCTCTGTGATTTGACTTTCCTTCATGATGATTTTGTACGTGTTCTAGTTGTTCACCTTTATCACTTACAACAGTTACACGCTTTGTGCATCTGACAAGTGTTGGACCATTTTCATTAAAATATTTGGCATAAACACTGCAAAAATCGGTGTAAAGTGTTTCGTTATTAAAATACAGATAGTACTTTTCTTGTGCTGCCATGTATTCCTTTATGAATTCTAATATCAATTTCTCGTTGTTATCTTTTGGTATGCGTGCAGTTATTATTTTTCTGTTGTCTTTATTTATTTTGCTTCCTAGCAATTCTATTGATGTCGTTATTTCTTCTCCTCTTCCAGCATAAATGAGGAATTGTGTTCTTTGCTTGTCGATTGGTTCATCAATAGTTTTAATATTTTTATTAGATCCAATAGATAGGTTAGTTTGTCTTGTATCATCATCTTCTCCGGGAAGTAACATTTCTTGACTGTCGCTTCCTCTTAGTTCTTCTCTTAGCATGGATAAATTTTTTCCTGTGCGTTTAGGTAAAGATTGATTGGTATGAAACGAGGTATTGGGTAGTTCATCTACGTTCGTAATTATTTCATCTCGTAAAAGTTCATCGACGAGTTGATCTAATTCTTCACCTATAGTGGGTGCTGAAGTTTTTCCGTCTTCTATTGCATTTAATTCTTCGAGTCGTATTCTTGATAAAGCGTCAGCATTCGAGTTTGATTTTCCCTTTTTATAAATAACTTCAAAATCGTATTCTTCTAATTTTAACTTCCATCTTATTAATTTTGAATTTGGTTCTTTTAATTTCCAAAGCCATACTAAAGGTCTATGGTCTGTATATATTTTAAATCGACGACCATATACGTACGGTCTGAAGTACTTTACAGCCCAAACTATGCTCAAAAGCTCTTTTTCTGTTGTACTGTATCGTTGTTCTGTTTCGCTTAATGTTCTTGAGGCGTAACATACAGGTTTATCATTTCCGATATTACCTTGCGATAAAACAGCGCCGATTGCGACGTTCGATGCATCGGTGGTTATTATAAATTCTTTCTTAAAATCCGGGTACTGTAACAATGGTTCGTTACTCAAGATGTTTTTACAGGTTTCAAATGCGTCTCTATAATTGTCATCCAATACTATTTTAGCACCTTTTCTTAAACATTTAGTGAATGGTTTTGTAATATCTGCGTAATCTTTGATGAATTTTCTATAATATCCTACCAGTCCCAAAAATGATTTGATTTCTTTCGGAGTTTTAGGTAGAGGGTAATTTCGAATAGCTTGTACTTTCTCTGGGTTTGGTTTCACTCCATCTTCTGTTATTAGGTGTCCTAAATACTTGATTTCTTTTCTTAAAAACTCGCATTTTTCTAATTTAATCTTGAAATTCGCTTTTTCTAATCTGTCGAAAACTTTTTGAAGTTTCACTACATGTTCTTGCAATGATGTTGAATATACAATTATATCATCTAAGTAAACTAAACAGGTGTCTTCCAAGAGTCCTTTTAAGATGTTATCCATTACTCGTTGAAATGTCGCCGGGGCGTTTTTCAAACCAAATGGCATTCTTTTGAATTCATAGTGACCTTGTTCTGTAGAGAACGCCGTTTTTTCTCTGTCACTTGGGTCCATCTCAATCTGGTGATATCCAGATGCCAAATCTATACTACTAAAGTAATGACATCGTCCTAATTTGTCCAAAATATCCGCAATATTCGGTATTGGATACTTATCTTCTATTGTCTGGTCATTTAATCTTCTATAGTCGATTACCATTCTTTTCTTAACTTTTCCATTCGCTGTTTTTGTAACGATATTTACTGGACAACTCCAAGGTGAGATACTTTCTTGAATAATGTCTTGGTCCAATAATTCAAATACCTGCTTTTTAATTTCAGTTTTTGTATCTTGTGATTGTCTGTACATCTTGACATAAATTGGAGTATCATTCTTTAAATTTAATTTATGTTTGATACAATGCGTAAAACTTAAACGTTGTCCTTCTGCGTGAAATATATGTTTATATTTTTCTACGAGGACTTGAATGCTAGCTTTTTCTTCTAAGCTCATTCCTTTTGTATTCAAGTGTTTCTTGATGTTTTCTTTTAAAATCGTGTTAAATTCTTCTTCAGACATTTCGGTATCTATTTCCATGTCTGTTTCAAAATTATATGGGTCTTGAATATCTTCTAGATGATTAACTTCCATTCTGTCGTAAAATATTAGACCTACTTTTTCCGTTGTATAATTAGTTATCATAACAAGTGCTTCTCCGTTTACGATGTTTACTACAGAGTCTCTTATCTTTACGTTCGGAATAAACTCTCGTTCTTCTACGTAAGCAATACCGTCCATCTGATTCACGGGTATGCGTACGGGTTTTGATTCGAGTGCATTTAACACTACTCTATTGTCTTTGAAATGAATCGGGATTTGAGTATTTTTTGTAATTAATTTTCTTCTTCTAATGTCTAAAACTGCGTTTAATTTTTGTAATAAATCCATTCCTATAAGACCATCATAGTTCTTACTGAAATCGAATTTATAGAAAATGTGTTTGATTTTTGTTTTAAATATGTCTGGAATTTCTACATAGATAGCGTCATCGTGACATGATGTCCCATGAGCTGTTTTTACTTTAAAAGGCATTTTTACAGCAAAATCTCTGAAATTTTCATATATCAATGAATTTATTAACGTTTTAGTGGAACCTGTATCTATCAAAAATTTAAGTCCGCTAAATTCTATATATGGAAGAGTACTGCTAATGTTATTTAACTCGATTAATTCCGTTTTCTTTTTCGTTATGTGTCTGGGTAATAGAGGCCTATTGAATGAAAATTTACCTCATCTTCATTGTTGTTTGTTTGCTTGTTAGTTTCGTTGTATTCGTCATTCGAATCGGTTTCTTCAGAGTACTCAGGTTGATCGTAATAATAACCTTCGTAATTGTCTATTAGTTCATTATCAGATTGTTCTTCTGGATAAGTTTCTTGATAATACAACTTGCTAGGTTTTTTATGTATTTTTAGGATACTAGATTCTGCTGGTCTCTTTATTGCAGAGGTATCCACATCCATGGGTGTTGGTTTTGGTAACGGTTGAATTTTATTACCAAAGGTGTTATTAAATTGTTGTGGCCTTCCAAACTGTTGTGGTGCTCGACCTGCTGTGTTCCAGTTTCCAAATGAATTTCCAGGTGGGTTTAGAAATTGTCTCGGAGCAGATTGTGGTAGCATTCTAGGATTTTGAAAGGGTTGTGTAAATGATGGCATTGGTGAATAATATGGCACGAATATTTGTCTAGGAGACGACGTTGGTTTTTGTGAGGGTTGTATTTGTTGTTTAGTCCCAACTTTGTGCAGATGATTTGGTCTTCCCGCTCTGTAATTGAAGTTTTCTACCTCAACAACATAACTCATTGCTGCTTCTAGGTCTCCGGGTTGTTTTACCTGTACCATAATTCCCATGTTTGTATCGATTTCGAACAAACCTTGTAAAAATATTTGAAGTGCCGTACTTTTATAATTCATCATTTTTAATGCACGACTATTTGCATCGTTATCTCGTAATTTTACTTGAGTCAGTAAAAGTTGCATGGTATCTTTTACTCTTTTTCCGTAGGCGTAAGGAGCTTCACCTCGGTGCGGTTTCAAGGCTGCTAAATCTCCAAATAAGCATTGTTCGCTTCTTTGATCGCCAAAATTATTGAGAAGGATGTTTTTTAGATCTATCCATCGTGTAACTTCTTCGTTGCTGCTGATAGCTTGTAATGCCTTTCCTCTTAATTTTCCTTGAAATATACGTAATAGTAAAGAGGCAACTTGTGGGTTTCTTTCTCCAACAGGATTATAAAATGTGTCGACTAAGAATTCGCAAGCTGATATGTAGGCATTGAGAGTGGTTACATCTCCGTCGTAGACTGGAATGGTGTCTTGATAAACGTTGGTGATATCTTTTGGTGTGTAAGGCATTTTGTCGGACAATGAAATGTCACTTATTGCGTTTATAAGATCGTTGAGTTCGTTCATACAAGGAACAAAAGAATAAAGGACAAAGGAAACAATCAATAAGATTTACTCACATGCAGATTATATGTTGTGCGGAAATCATAATCGATGTTCAACTGAACCAATATCCGGTGTATCCTTGAATTTAAGTAATTCGTCCAATAAAGTGGGCACGATTGTTCTCAGTTTGTTTAAAACACTACACAAACCGTTAAAACGGACCGCGAATTCACGACGATTTTTATTCGCGAATACGTTGTAGTATCCTACTGACTGCGCCAGTTAAAATTCAGAGTCTTGAATTTTGATTTTTAAAAAGTTTATTTGAATTTTAACACTAAATCTACAATATTTAATTATAACTTTAACTTTTAACTTTTACAATTAATTGAAATGAATTATTAATATTTTGTTTGTTTAACTTTTTAACTTGTTGTTTCTTAAATCTAAGTATCGAATTTTACGAATTGCGGGACGTCGCGATTGTAGCTAAGTCTGGCGTTCGTAGTTGCGCTCGGGTTTATATATTGTAATAAATGCTTATTCGGCATTTATTCCTTAGGAGGGCATCTATAACTCGCGTCATCCAACAAATTTTTTCACAACTTATTTGATCGCAGCTAAATTAAAAAAGTTTCATTTTGACAACAAACATTTTCGATTAAATTAAGTTTTATTTAGTGATATTTTAAGCAAAATGATTTTGCTTTTGAGCGAAATCATAAATATGTCGTTTCGGGAAGTGGTAAAGGTCTTTTGTTCCCCTCCTCAGTGACTAGTAAACGCGATGGCAGGTAATAAAACATGGGTTCTAGGGTGACCGCTACATGACCGGCTCAGCTGATAAGTGGCCCCGATAAGAGGCCGCCGATAAGCATGCAAAGGGCCCTCGAACCGCGCCCATCGATCCTACCCAAGGACCTTTCTTTTGTATGGGGGGCGAATTCGTATAACCCTTTTGCAATTTGCTTACGAGAGCTACCCGCGACACTATCGGATGGGGATTTTGAAAAAAAAAATTAATGGCTTTATTCGGTCCACATTTTCTCTTTTTTTTCCATTTTTTGTTTGAATTTTTTTAGGTGAAAATCAGAATTTATCACATTGAGATGAAGAAGCAGGGAGCGAGAAAAAAACGTTGTTGGGGCACTTTGTTTATATAAAAGTCGGCTTCAACTTGTTCCGAGTCTCGTAACATAATTCATAAAGCCAGGGCCGGAAGTTTTTAAATAAAGAAGCGGAAACAAGACATTTGTTTCCCCCGCGCTCGTTTAAGGGGTTATCTATTCAACCGAATTTATGGATTACAACTTGTTACTCTCGCGTTTCTCCTTATCATCATTTTTTTCTCCTTCTTTACGCTTTTTTTATAAATAAGCGCGATTACATTTTGACGCCTAACGTTTTTTGAAAAGCTGCCGAATCTAATCTGTTTCCGATAATGTTATCAAGTTCTTTCGACGCCCCGAGCTAAATCTTCTGGGATTTACTCTCAACAGAAGGTAAATTTCCTTTAGTCATCATTCTGTTTAGAGCGGTCGTGAGAATTTACCCCCAGAGGCTTTTTATCCTATCGTACTCTTTATTCGTTTCTTTTTTATTATTTTTTTTTGGCTCGCTTTAATTGAGATTTTGTTAAGAAGAAGTTAACGATCATCAAATTCATTATAAAAAATAAAAACAAGAGGCTAAATCGATCTTCGTAATCTCGTCGGGGTATTTTTCTTTTTGTTGGAGCAGTGTAAAATACTTTGGGGTCCTTTGTCACGATCCCAAGGCGCTTACCCTAAAACGTCGTAAATTAATTAGATCTACGACACGAACGTAGGTCCAACAAAAGTCTATTACCGAACCTTCCGCCAAAATAGAATTGGATATACACGAGTTACTCACGCACTAAGTTACTCACACAGTTTGGTTTCATTAGGAATAAGGGGTCAATTTTCGGGGGTGGATTGGTATTATAGTTAATAAAGTTAAATGTATTTAGTGGATATTACAAAATTATAGGGATTTACGATGAAATTTATTACCTCAGATATTAATTGGAAATGATTATAATCATATTAGTTAAGATATTAGGTATTTGACAGGTATATATTTAAAAAAAGTAGATAAATACAAAATAGAAAAAAACAGATTATCTGAGAAGCAGTGATATTCAAACTGATAATAATTCTTCTAATAAAGGTGATAGAAATCGAGGTAGAAGAGATAGTGATGAATATCGCGATGATTGAGATCAAGACAGACGAGGTGATCACCGAGATGTCAGTGATAGAACAAATGATCATGATCGTCGTGATGATATAGATAGAAGATAGAGAGATAGAGAGATCTCCGCGATGATCGAGATAAAAGGATAGTCAAAATTGTCACGATAATCGAAATCAAGATAGACGAGATGATCACCGTGATGACAGAGATAAAAGAAATGATCGTGATCGACGTGATAATAGAGATCTGCGTGATAATCGAGATTGAAGGGATAGCCCAGATCGTCGCGACGCGATAATCAAGACCAAGATAACCAAGATGACGGAGATAGAACAAATGATCATCATCGTCGTGATGATATAGATAAAAGGGATAGTCAAAATCGTCACGATAATCGAAATCAAGATAGACGAGATGAACACCGTGATGATAGAAATAAAAGAAATGATCGTGATCGACGTGATGATACAGACCTCCGTCATAATCGAGATAGAAGGGATAGCCCAAATCGTCCCGACGCGATAATCAAGACCAAGATAACCAAGATTACAGAGATAGAACAATTGATTATGATCGTCGTGATGATATAGATAAAAGGGATAGTCAAAATCGTCGTGATAATCGAAATCAAGATAGACGAGATGATCACCGTGATGACAGAGATAAAAGAAATGATCGTGATCGACGTGATGATAGAAATCTCCGTGATAATCGAGATTGAAGGGATAGCCCAGATCGTCGTGACGCGATAATCAAGACCAAGATAACCAAGATCTCAGAGATAGAACAAATGATCATGATCGTCGTGGTGATATAGATAAAAGGGATAGTCAAAATCGTCACGATAATCGAAATCAAGATAGACGAGATGAACACCGTGATGATAGAAATAAAAGAAATGATCGTGATCGACGTGATGATACAGACCTCCGTCATAATCGAGATAGAAGGGATAGCCCAAATCGTCCCGACGCGATAATCAAGACCAAGATAACCAAGATTACAGAGATAGAACAATTGATCATGATCGTCGTGATGATATAGATAAAAGGGATAGTCAAAATCGTCGCGATAATCGAAATCAAGATAGACGAGATGATCACCGTGATGACAGAGATAAAAGAAATGATCGTGATCGACGTGATGATAGAAATCTCCGTGATAATCGAGATTGAAGGGATAGCCCAGATCGTCGTGACGCGATAATCAAGACCAAGATAACCAAGATCTCAGAGATAGAACAAATGATCATGATCGTCGTGGTGATATAGATAAAAGGGATAGTCAAAATCGTCACGATAATCGAAATCAAGATAGACGAGATGAGCACCGTGATGATAGAAATAAAAGAAATGATCGTGATCGACGTGATGATACAGATCTCCGTCATAATCGAGATAGAAGGGATAGCCCAAATCGTCCCGACGCGATAATCAAGACCAAGATAACCAAGATTACAGAGATAGAACAAATGATCATGATCGTCGTGATGATATAGATAAAAGGGATAGTCAAAATCGTCGCGATAATCGAAATCAAGATAGACGAGATGATCACCGTGATGACAGAGATAAAAGAAATGATCGTGATCGACGTGATGATAGAAATCTCCGTGATAATCGAGATTGAAGGGATAGCCCAGATCGTCGTGACGCGATAATCAAGACCAAGATAACCAAGATCTCAGAGATAGTACAAATGATCATGATCGTCGTGGTGATATAGATAAAAGGGATAGTCAAAATCGTCACGATAATCGAAATCAAGATAGACGAGATGATCACCGTGATGACAGAGGTAAAAGAAATGATCATGATCAACGTGATGATAGAGATCTCCGTGATAATCGAGATTGAAGGGATAGCTCAGATCGTCGCGACGCGATAATCAATACCTAGATAACCAATATGTTAGAGATAGAACAAATTATCATGATCGTCATGATGATATAGATAAAAGGGATAGCCAAAATCGTCACGATAATCGAAATCAAGATGGACGAGATAATCACCGTGATGACAAAGATAAAAGAAATGATCGTGATCGACGTGATAATAAAGATCTCCGTGATAATCGAGATTGAAGGGCTAGTCCAGATCGTCGCGACGCGATAATCATGACCAAGATAAACGAGATGATCACCGTGATTACAAGGATAAAATCGTGATCGTCGCGCTGATAGAGATAAAAGATATAGATGATAGAGATCGAGAAGGAAGAGATGGTCGACATTGTCGCGATGATGAAAACCAAGATAGACGAGATGATCACCAGAACGAAAAGAAATAACGAGATGATAGAGATAGAAGAAATGATCATCATAGGAGAAACAATGGTAATCAAGATGAGTGTGATACCAAGCATGTATTGGGTTGGGTTATGTTGGATTTAGTACCATAAATATAGTAAATAAGCCAACAGCAAATTTGTCAATATTCCTAGGAATACAAAGCCAATGTTAATAATGATCCCTAAGCATTGAAGAGAATCGACATCCTCATCTCTAGAGGGGCAACAATGAATGGGAAACGTAGTCCTTTTATGATAGTATTGATTAAAGTGTATAGTTAATTTTGCAATTAGAACATCTTTACTATGCATAGAGTGTTCCCTCGTCTTGGAAACTTAGACATTTCCCAGGAGTGAGCGAGCGAACCCAACAAGTCTGACTTTTCAGTTTAATAAGATCCCAATCCGTGGATCCTTAGGTGCTTCCTCTCATACGGATCACGTTTTGGCTCGAGAAATGTATATCTATAAAGACTGGCTTCCTCCAGAAACCTTATTAATCCTTATTGCCAAAAATTTCCCTATTCGAAGGGTAATAGAATAAATTTTCAATCATAACTGAGCGAATAATATTTTATAACCTACCATTTTCATAAAACATCTTAAACATATTCAATTTAGTTTTCTCAATATATTCTAAGTAAGAAAAATAGTGTACAATAGTGGGACACGCTGCTGTTAATGCAGAGTGAAACGATGCTGAATGAAAATAAAACGATAAAAAACAGCGCGGTCGGAGGAACGTCTCTATAATTGAAAACACAAACGCAATTGCCGGGATGCTATAACCCCAAGCTATGCGCAATACTTTGCCTGTATAAAGTGGCTGTATAACCGGTGGTTATTTTTGCTTTATAATCGTCAGCCAAGCTCGTCGATTATTCATGTGCAACGGTCGTAGTGCGGCTTTTAATGCAGAAAACTGGCTGCGTCCGACGGGATTTAATTATTAAACCGAACGTTCCGCGAATTCAATTCCCAATTTCTCCGAATTCAACCCGTTTCCATTCCATTCTATGATTCAATTCTATTATATCCGTCTTTAAGTAACGGCTTTGTCCCGTTTCATTCAAACTTGTCGGAATAAACAAATATTTCCGGGAACAACGTAACCCAATAAACAATTACTTAGCACATATAAATCGAATTAATTCAAATTTCGTGACGTGATCTAAAAGATACGACGGAGGAGATTTTTTTTCTAAAGAGGCGTCGGTGACTCACATCGGTAGTGGGTCATTAACATAAATTTCCATAGTTAATCTCCGACGTACGCTTTGTCGCCGAACGGTTTTTCATGTGCGCGGGTCCCAGACCAGCAACGTTTTATTTCAACACGCGACGGTTGCCAACATTGTAAAATCGGATCGCCAACGCGACATTAGGGGTAAGTGGCGGATCGCGTGATGACCGAGAGGCCTGAAAAGCCTGAAATTCTCGATTCGGACGTACTCGCTCATTCCCTCTCTCTCTTTCTTTCAATCTATCTTCTTCTATCAAAATCCCCCACCACAACCTCTTTACCTCACAATGCTACGAGCTCACTTTAAACTTGCTAAAGCATGAAACCCTCAAACCACCCCATTGTCCTTTAATGACTGCATCAAACAATTGTGGACACAAATGTAACATTATTGAAGTATTTTAATGTTTGAGTACACCTAAAGCTTGATAAAACGAATTGAGAGAAGAAAGAGATTGTCCGTTCTCTATATGATAAATTTTATTGCTTACTAATTGAAGTAATTATCCCATTCTTTTATTCGGATCTATCAATAAGCGCAAAATTGTTTATTAAACAAACCATTAATAATAAACATTATATCGAGGTTTCTGTTGTAGTTATTTAACATTTGTGGCGTTGTTTTGTTTCTGCCATCTCTCTCTTTTATCTTATGCATATGTCGTGGGCACATGGCGAAATCCGTCAGTTCCTGAAAGTCCTAGGCAATTCATGAAGCATCGGCATTTTGTGTAAATGTTAAGGATGTCGTTTTCGTAGAAGGCATGTTCATGAAATGCCCCTATCTCGGTACACAATCTGCCACAATGAAGGTATCGAAGATTCACGAAACGACCAGCACTAACTAAATTAGCAAGCATGGAAAATCATTCTGGAAGAAGTGATGGGGAGCTGAAAAGCAGAAGAGAGTATTATTTACTGCAAATGTATGATGTTCTGAAAGTAGCCGATCAACAACATGTCATAAAAAAAGTTTGCAAAACAAACCATTAATAATAAACATATCGAGGTTTTTGTTGTAGTTGTTTAGCATTTGTGGCATTGTTTTGTTTCTGCCATCTCTCTCTTGTATCTTATGCATATGTCGTGGGCACATGGCGAAATCCATCAGTTCCCGAAAATCCTAGGCAGTTCATGAAGCATCGGCATTTTGTGTAAATGTTAAGGATGTCGTTTTCGTAAAAGGCATGTTCATGAAACGCCCCTATCTCGGTACACAATCTGCCACAATGAAGGTATCGAAGATTCACGAAACGACCAGCACTAACTAAATTAGCAAGCATAGAAAATTATTCTGGAAGAAGTGATGGGGAGCTGAAAAGCAGAAGAGAGTATTATTTAT
This sequence comes from Onthophagus sagittarius, assembly GCA_036711965.1. NCBI lineage: Eukaryota > Metazoa > Arthropoda > Insecta > Coleoptera > Scarabaeidae > Onthophagus > Onthophagus sagittarius. The sequence continues at coordinate 12,537,937 of JASERS010000010.1, read as the reverse complement.
TGCAAATGTATGATGTTCTGAAAGTACCCGATCAACAACATGTCATAAAAAAAGTTTGCAAAACAAACCATTAATAATAAACATATCGAGGTTTTTGTTGTAGTTGTTTAGCATTTGTGGCATTGTTTTGTTTCTGCCATCTCTCTCTTGTATCTTATGCATATGTCGTGGGCACATGGCGAAATCCATCAGTTCCCGAAAATCGTAGGCAGTTCATGAAGCATCGGCATTTTGTGTAAATGTTAAGGATGTCGTTTTCGTAAAAGGCTGTTCATGAAACGCCCCTATCTCGGTACACAATCTGCCACAATGAAGCTATCGAAGATTCACGAAACGACCAGCACTAACTAAATTAGCAAGCATGGAAAATCATTCTGGAAGAAGTGATGGGGAGCTGAAAAGCAGAAGAGAGTATTATTTATTGCAAATGTATGATGTTCTGAAAGTAGCCGATCAACAACATGTCATAAAAAAAGTTTGCAAAACAAACCATTAATAATAAACATATCGAGGTTTTTGTTGTAGTTGTTTAGCATTTGTGGCATTGTTTTGTTTCTGCCATCTCTCTCTTGTATCTTATGCATATGTCGTGGGCACATGGCGAAATCCATCAGTTCCCGAAAATCGTAGGCAGTTCATGAAGCATCGGCATTTTGTGTAAATGTTAAGGATGTCGTTTTCGTAAAAGGCTGTTCATGAAACGCCCCTATCTCGGTACACAATCTGCCACAATGAAGCTATCGAAGATTCACGAAACGACCAGCACTAACTAAATTAGCAAGCATGGAAAATCATTCTGGAAGAAGTGATGGGGAGCTGAAAAGCAGAAGAGAGTATTATTTATTGCAAATATATGATGTTCTGAAAGTAGCCGATCAACAACATGTCATAAAAAAAGTTTGCAAAACAAACCATTAATAATAAACATATCGAGGTTTTTGTTGTAGTTGTTTAGCATTTGTGGCATTGTTTTGTTTCTGCCATCTCTCTCTTGTATCTTATGCATATGTCGTGGGCACATGGCGAAATCCATCAGTTCCCGAAAATCCTAGGCAGTTCATGAAGCATCGGCATTTTGTGTAAATGTTAAGGATGTCGTTTTCGTAAAAGGCTGTTTATGAAACGCCCCTATCTCGGTATACAATCTGCCACAATGAAGCTATCGAAGATTCACGAAACGACCAGCACTAACTAAATTAGCAAGCATGGAAAATCATTCTGGAAGAAGTGATGGGGAGCTGAAAAGCAGAAGAGAGTATTATTTATTGCAAATGTATGATGTTCTGAAAGTAGCCGATCAACAACATGTCATAAAAAAAGTTTGCAAAACAAACCATTAATAATAAACATATCGAGGTTTTTGTTGTAGTTGTTTAGCATTTGTGGCATTGTTTTGTTTCTGCCATCTCTCTCTTGTATCTTATGCATATGTCGTGGGCACATGGCGAAATCCATCAGTTCCCGAAAATCGTAGGCAGTTCATGAAGCATCGGCATTTTGTGTAAATGTTAAGGATGTCGTTTTCGTAAAAGGCTGTTCATGAAACGCCCCTATCTCGGTACACAATCTGCCACAATGAAGCTATCGAAGATTCACGAAACGACCAGCACTAACTAAATTAGCAAGCATGGAAAATCATTCTGGAAGAAGTGATGGGGAGCTGAAAAGCAGAAGAGAGTATTATTTATTGCAAATATATGATGTTCTGAAAGTAGCCGATCAACAACATGTCATAAAAAAAGTTTGCAAAACAAACCATTAATAATAAACATATCGAGGTTTTTGTTGTAGTTGTTTAGCATTTGTGGCATTGTTTTGTTTCTGCCATCTCTCTCTTGTATCTTATGCATATGTCGTGGGCACATGGCGAAATCCATCAGTTCCCGAAAATCCTAGGCAGTTCATGAAGCATCGGCATTTTGTGTAAATGTTAAGGATGTCGTTTTCGTAAAAGGCTGTTTATGAAACGCCCCTATCTCGGTATACAATCTGCCACAATGAAGCTATCGAAGATTCACGAAACGACCAGCACTAACTAAATTAGCAAGCATGGAAAATCATTCTGGAAGAAGTGATGGGGAGCTGAAAAGCAGAAGAGAGTATTATTTATTGCAAATGTATGATGTTCTGAAAGTAGCCGATCAACAACATGTCATAAAAAAAGTTTGCAAAACAAACCATTAATAATAAACATATCGAGGTTTTTGTTGTAGTTGTTTAGCATTTGTGGCATTGTTTTGTTTCTGCCATCTCTCTCTTGTATCTTATGCATATGTCGTGGGCACATGGCGAAATCCATCAGTTCCCGAAAATCCTAGGCAGTTCATGAAGCATCGGCATTTTGTGTAAATGTTAAGGATGTCGTTTTCGTAAAAGGCATGTTCATGAAACGCCCCTATCTCGGTACACAATCTGCCACAATGAAGGTATCGAAGATTCACGAAACGACCAGCACTAACTAAATTAGCAAGCATAGAAAATTATTCTGGAAGAAGTGATGGGGAGCTGAAAAGCAGAAGAGAGTATTATTTATTGCAAATGTATGATGTTCTGAAAGTACCCGATCAACAACATGTCATAAAAAAAGTTTGCAAAACAAACCATTAATAATAAACATATCGAGGTTTTTGTTGTAGTTGTTTAGCATTTGTGGCATTGTTTTGTTTCTGCCATCTCTCTCTTGTATCTTATGCATATGTCGTGGGCACATGGCGAAATCCATCAGTTCCCGAAAATCCTAGGCAGTTCATGAAGCATCGGCATTTTGTGTAAATGTTAAGGATGTCGTTTTCGTAAAAGGCTGTTCATGAAACGCCCCTATCTCGGTACACAATCTGCCACAATGAAGCTATCGAAGATTCACGAAACGACCAGCACTAACTAAATTAGCAAGCATGGAAAATCATTCTGGAAGAAGTGATGGGGAACTGAAAAGCAGAAGAGAGTATTATTTACTGCAAATGTATGATGTTCTGAAAGTAGCCGATCAATAACATGTCATAAAAAAGTTTGCAAAACAAACCATTAATAATAAACATATCGAGGTTTTTGTTGTAGTTGTTTAGCATTTGTGGCATTGTTTTGTTTCTGCCATCTCTCTCTTGTATCTTATGCATATGTCGTGGGCACATGGCGAAATCCATCAGTTCCCGAAAATCCTAGGCAGTTCATGAAGCATCGGCATTTTGTGTAAATGTTAAGGATATCGTTTTCGTAAAAGGCTGTTCATGAAACGCCCCTATCTCGGTATACAATCTGCCACAATGAAGCTATCGAAGATTCACGAAACGACCAGCACTAACTAAATTAGCAAGCATGGAAAATCATTATGGAAGAAGTGATGGGGAGCTGAAAAGCAGAAGAGAGTATTATTTACTGCAAATGTATGATGTTCTGAAAGTAGCCGATCAACAACATGTCATAAAAAAAGTTTGCAAAACAAACCATTAATAATAAACATATCGAGGTTTTTGTTGTAGTTGTTTAGCATTTGTGGCATTGTTTTGTTTCTGCCATCTCTCTCTTGTATCTTATGCATATGTCGTGGGCACATGGCGAAATCCATCAGTTCCCGAAAATCCTAGGCAGTTCATGAAGCATCGGCATTTTGTGTAAATGTTAAGGATGTCGTTTTCGTAAAAGGCTGTTCATGAAACGCCCCTATCTCGGTACACAATCTGCCACAATGAAGCTATCGAAGATTCACGAAACGACCAGCACTAACTAAATTAGCAAGCATGGAAAATCATTCTGGAAGAAGTGATGGGGAACTGAAAAGCAGAAGAGAGTATTATTTACTGCAAATGTATGATGTTCTGAAAGTAGCCGATCAACAACATGTCATAAAAAAAGTTTGCAAAACAAACCATTAATAATAAACATATCGAGGTTTTTGTTGTAGTTGTTTAGCATTTGTGGCATTGTTTTGTTTCTGCCATCTCTCTCTTGTATCTTATGCATATGTCGTGGGCACATGGCGAAATCCATCAGTTCCCGAAAATCCTAGGCAGTTCATGAAGCATCGGCATTTTGTGTAAATGTTAAGGATGTCGTTTTCGTAAAAGGCATGTTCATGAAACGCCCCTACCTCGGTACACAGTCTGCCACAATGAAGGTATCGAAAATTCGCGAAACGACCAGCACTAACTAAATTAGCAAGCATGGAAAATCATTCTGGAAGAAGTGATGGGGAGCTGAAAAGCAGAAGAGAGTATTATTTACTGCAAATGTATGATGTTCTGAAAGTAGCTGATCAACAACATGTCATAAAAAAAGTTTGCAAAACAAACCATTAATAATAAACATATCGAGGTTTTTGTTGTAGTTGTTTAGCATTTGTGGCATTGTTTTGTTTCTGCCATCTCTCTCTTGTATCTTATGCATATGTCGTGGGCACATGGCGAAATCCATCAGTTCCCGAAAATCCTAGGCAGTTCATGAAGCATCGGCATTTTGTGTAAATGTTAAGGATGTCGTTTTCGTAAAAGGCTGTTCATGAAACGCCCCTATCTCGGTATACAATCTGCCACAATGAAGCTATCGAAGATTCACGAAACGACCAGCACTAACTAAATTAGCAAGCATGGAAAATCATTCTGGAAGAAGTGATGGGGAGCTGAAAAGCAGAAGAGAGTATTATTTACTGCAAATGTATGATGTTCTGAAAGTAGCCGATCAATAACATGTCATAAAAAAGTTTGCAAAACAAACCATTAATAATAAACATATCGAGGTTTTTGTTGTAGTTGTTTAGCATTTGTGGCATTGTTTTGTTTCTGCCATCTCTCTCTTGTATCTTATGCATATGTCGTGGGCACATGGCGAAATCCATCAGTTCCCGAAAATCCTAGGCAGTTCATGAAGCATCGGCATTTTGTGTAAATGTTAAGGATGTCGTTTTCGTAAAAGGCTGTTCATGAAACGCCCCTATCTCGGTACACAATCTGCCACAATGAAGGTATCGAATATTCACGAAGCGACCAGCACTAACTAAATTAGCAAGCATGGAAAATCATTCTGGAAGAAGTGATGGGGAGCTGAAAAGCAGAAGAGAGTATTATTTACTGCAAATGTATGATGTTCTGAAAGTAGCCGATCAACAACATGTCATAAAAAAAGTTTGCAAAAAACCTATCCTTAATTATGTCATGCCTTTAATTTATGTTATCCCAGAAGAAGACCTATTTGAAAGGTTATTAGGTTATTAGTTGAGGCCATGGGTCCAGAGATAAAATGATAGTTCAACAGAAATATTTTATTTCGAGGCCTTGGGTAGAAATGTTCTTGAAGGCATGTAAATATTGTCAAGGAAAAAAGAATAAAATTGCATCAAAAATTGTTGTAAAACCGATTTTATGACCAAAGGTCAAGTAGATTTAATCGATTTTCAATCTATACCCGACGGTGAGTATAAATGGCTACTCACCATCGGCACCAATGACTAAATGGATTTTGCAAAGCGACAATGGGCGTGAATTTACGAACAATGTAGTAGAAAACTTGAAAATTTTGTGGTCACAGTTATTATTGTTCATGGAAAACCTCTACATCCTCAAAGCCAGGACAACGTTGAGCGTTCAAAATTCAAGATGTTGAGAACATCTTACGGTCGTGGATGAGTGATAATAAATCTACTACGTTGGTTGTTAGTGATAGGCCGGACACCTTACAGCTATGCGCACATGCATTAATTACCCTTACATTTTTATAAAAACAAGAAAAAGGAATAGTTTTCAAATAAAACAATGGTAGAAATCTGTTCTATGAAGTATTTTATTAATGTATTAATATGTTGTAAAGCCTCCACGTGCTTTTATTCCAGCTTTTAGCCAATTTGGCATAGTTGCCAAAACATTAAATCGCAAGTCCTGTGAAATTGCATTCCATTCGTCAATAATTTTTTGTCGGAAGCGGTCTTTTGAATTAGTGTGATGTTTCGATATATTTCTTTTTAAAATACATCAAAGATGTTCTATCGGGAATAAGTCTGGATACTATGCAGGCCAGTCAAGGAGACACACCCCATTCTCGCATTGTCTTGTTGAATATAAATCTCAGAACTGTCAAAATAACTGATCACATTTAAATCATTATATATATTTATAAAAGTATCACAGTCTTTATCGCAATATTGTTTTCCTTCATGTTTCATATTTGGTTCACAGCCTATCAATATATCTACCTCTCTCTCCCGTACCGTTTTTTTCCATCAGATCATGCGCCGCTTTTGTTCTGTTAAAATTTAGCTGTAATACTTTTAACTGTTCTATGATTTTTTTATTAGACATTGCGTTTACGTTGTTCCTTCCGCGCTAAGGAAAGTGCTGCCGTAAAGGCTTTACATTTTCCTGTGCCCGCTTTGTGTCCATCTTCTTTACATATTGGGCACGTTTCCTCTTTTTCGCAGTTTTTCTGGTTATGGTCTTCCTTTCCACATTTATAACACAGTCTTGTCCGATCTGGTCCTTTGCTTTCCTTTGATGTATGCCCGTACTCCCAGCATTCATAGCATTTTACAACTGTTAACCTTCTCTCTACACTGCATCTTGTAAACCCTACTTTAATTGACCTTCCCTTTAACAATTTTTCCGCAAGGTTTCTTTTCATCTTCACTGTTATTGTTTGTGTGTCTCCTCGCATGGGTCTCAGATTGCTCATTTCTAAAATAATATTTTGTTCTCCAAGTTCATTTTTAATTGCTTCTTTTATTTCTTCCTTTTCCGTTACTGCATCCATCCCTCTTATGTGCAGTGTTTCCTTCTCATTTCCTAGTTTCCTTACAATTACTTTGCTTTCTGATCCTCTCTGGATATTTGCGCCTTACTAATTGCGTCTTGATCTCTATCAGTTGTAATCAGATCTTTGCCTTCTCTTGTACTTCTTATGCTTTTTATTGTTTCTTTTATTTGTTTATCACTTAATACCCCTTTTACATATTTTAAACATTTTTTTTTACATATATCACACCCCAACACAACACAACCTAACCCAACCCAAGCATTGCAAGCATGGTACAATAAATCTCTAATCTTACTTCTAACACATAACATCACAACCCAACTGTCTACGTGGCTTTATATTTACATCAATAACGGTAGATTCTAAAAAAATTCTACATCCTAGAAACAGATAACAGATCGAAAGTTCTCCCATTGAGTATTTTTATTGAAATATATTTATATATTGAATAGGAAATTTAAAATAATAGTTATATGGAGATTTTAGTTATATATGACTATTAAATTGTTATTTTTTGAAATTGTAACAGCAAAAGATAACATGATGGAAAATGATAACATTGTAATTGTTAATTGAATCATTGCAATTTGAAAAAGTGGGGTTGAAACAAGAAGGGGGGAATGGTAACGTTGTAACGTACGCGTCCAATATCGTCGGTTGATTGTTTGCAGAACGTGGGGGGAGCTCAGTTTCAATTTCGGTCGCGTCATATGGTGGCCCTGGATAAATTTCCGGAACAGGCCGTTGCAACCGGGACGTTTACAGTCCTATTTTTTGCCTGTCCCGTACGGCTCATACGCACCGCAACGTAATTGGTTTCGACGGTTTCACGGCGAACGACCCCGAAGCGAATAATTATCATCATCGGCGCGTTCTGATTATTATGCGATATCCATTTTAACGTTCCCCCTTCGTTCCAATCCCGCTGTTATGGTATTTCGATGTTTGGTAAATAGATACATATTTGCCTGTCATACGAATATTCTAAAAATAACTTTTAATTCGATATTGATTTCGTGAGCGAGATGGTTATAGTTAAGAAGACGTCGAGTTCGTAGACTAAATACAAAGCCAAAGAGCGAATAGTATCATAATTAGATCAAACAAGCGAGTAAACGCAGAACAACGGGTCTCGGGGTTCCCCTGAAATACAAACTGGCTTCCCTTAAGAGTACAAGCATCGCGACTAATTATCAAAGTTTGCGAGCTGCTTAGGGTCTTGCGTAAACCCTAAGGCAAAACTAGGTCCATTCGGAAAGATCGACCACCGCGTATATTATAGTAGTACTAAACTACTACAGCGTGGTTAAGCTTGAAAATAAAATATCACAACATCGTTATTGGTACGCATTTTTTGAGGGTGTAATTTTGATCATAAATACACGCGCGCAACAACACGCTGATAAAACACACCGCGAAACCTCTCTCTATCGCATTGATTTACTGACTCGATGCAGCAGGAAAAAAAATAGTGGCCGAAATAGTAAAAAATGCAATTTGTAAAGCTATGCCGCAAATCTACTACACTCGAATCGACGGGGAAATATTCAAATAATCCGTGGTATTTTCGACTTTTTTTTTTGACAGGTTGCTTTTTTTCCATCGTTACCTCCGGATAAACTAAACCCCCTAAAATAAAGGATGTAATACCATCATAGATTTAGTTTTTTAAAAGCCCGGTAAAATAATTAAGTGGTGGAGTAACATTTATATAACCCGAAGAAAAGAGGAGAGAGAAGGTTCGCTTATTTAATTAAAATCTGATAAGGTCTCGGTTTCATCAAGGGAAAGGATGACTTTATCCCTTCGGCAATCCGCAAAAGACGTCTCGAAAGATTATTATCGCCCACGGCCTCGTTTAATTACTAAAACTCCACTTTGTTGTAAGTAGTTTGAATTTTTTTTTCTTTCCTCGCCACCAAATATATTACAAGAGAATTTATCAAAGGACAAAACCACGGTTTTTATTAGTTCCTATAAATCTACCTGAAACAGCGACTCTCAAACTTTTAGCTAACAATATGCTGCTGTCAGATAAAAAATTTAAGATAAAAAAATGAGAAACAAAATAATTTAAACCGATCTCCTATTACATTTATTACCATATATGAGCTGGTCTATGAATTTTCATCGATTCAGTGAAATGCTCTTTCACAGGATGAAAACCAAAAACCTATAGTTTATTTAAAAGATCCCTAAAAGTTTGAAGAAAGAAGAGTACGTACAAACACCAAACAAACAGAAATTATTTGTTAGGAAAATACATAATGAAATAAAAAATCCACTTCAAAGAGAAAATGCATTCTAAAACCAAAAAATTAAGACATTATTAAACTTCACCTTTCGTTCCTTCGACGATTAGCACTGCTCCAACAGACTTGATATGCTTCCAGAAAACTTGAAACGTTTCCACAAAACTTGATACAGCTTTCGCAAGCCTTAAAATGCATTTAGAAGACGTAATATTGCTTCCAAAAGACTTAAACTGTCTCCAGAAGACTTGATACTACCTTTGGATAACTACTTTTGGAAGATTTGATACTGCCTTTGGAAAACTTGATATTGCTTTTACAAGTTTTGAAATGCTTCAAGAAAATTTGATACAGCTTCTGAAAGAGTTGATACTGCTTCCATAAGACTTGATATGTTTCCATAAGACTTGATATGTTTCCATAAGACTTGATATCGTTTCCAAAAGACTTAAAAGGGTTCCAGAAGACTCGATGCTACCTTTGGAAGACTTGATACTACTTTTGGAAGATTTAATACTGCCTTTGGAAGACTTGATATTGCTTTTAAAAGTCTTGAAATGCTTCCAGAAAACTTGATATTGCTGCTAGAAGACTTGATACTGCTTCCAAAAGACTTAAACTGCTTCCCGAAGACTCGATACTACCTTTGGAAGACTTAATATTGCTTTTAAAAGTATTGAAATGCTTCCAGAAAACTTGATACTGCTTCTAGAAGACTTGATACTGCTTCCAAAAGACTTAAACTGCTTCGCGAAGACTCGATACTACCTTTGGAAGACTTAATACTACTTTTGGAAGATTTGATACTGCCTTTGGAAGACTTGATATTACTTTTACAAATCTTGAAATGCTTCCAAAAAATTTGATACTGCTTCTGAAAGACTTGATACTGCTTCCATAAGACTTGATATTGCTTTTAAAAGTCTTGAAATGCTTCCAGAAAACTTGATACTGCTTCTGAAAGACTTGATACTGCTTCCAAAAGACTTAGACTGCTTCCAGAAGACTCGATGCTATCTTTGAAAGACTTGATACTGTCTTTGCAAGACTTGATACTGCTTTTGGAAGATTTGAAATGCTTCAGAAAATTTGATACTGCTTCCACAAGACTTGATACAGTTTCCAGAAGCCTTGAAATACCTTTGAAATACCTTGAAAAACTTGACACTGCTTCCAGAAGATTTGATATTGCTTCGAGAAAATTTGAACTGCTTATAGAACACTACAGGCAGTTGTCATTCTTCCCCTCAATTTCAAAAGTTTTTGAAAGAGCATTCTTCAAACGTTTAAATGAGTTTGTTTTGAGGTTTAATTTTATTAATAAGCACCAATATGGTTTCAGGGGTATTAAGTCAACCCAGGATGCTATTTTGAATTTTCACTCATCGGTTGTGGAAGGCTTAGATGTGAGTATGTCCTGTTGCGGTTTGTTTTTTGACTTATCTAGAGCCTTTGATACCCTTCATCATGAACTCCTTTTACAAAAATTAAGTGGCTATGGCATTAGGGGGCTGCTTTGGCTTGGATTCGGAACTATCTGAATGGTAGGCAACAGCTGGTGAGGTGGACATGAAATGGAAGCACTGGTAGGTCATCACTCCTTCCAATTCGATATGGAGTTCCCCAAGGTAGTATATTGGGGCAGCTGTTGTTCATTTTGTACATTAACGATGTCCCTCTGACTTGCATGAATTGCTCACAAGTATTATTCGCTGATGATCTCTCCATCGCAGTGAAGGCGGAGTCGATACCCCATCTCATTAAGTTTCTTATTAAGTTCTCCATTAAGTTTCTTAGTCTTCATCTTGATGCATCCGCTTGCTGGTATGAACACACTCGGGTTTTATCAAGCAAAAAAGTCTTGAAATGCTTCCAGAAAACTTGATACTGCTTCTACAAAACTTGATACTGCTTCCAAAAGACTTAAACTGCTTCCAGAAGACTCGATGCTATGAAAGACTTGATACTGGTTTTGGAAGATTTGAAATGCTTCAGAAAATTTGATACTGCTTCCACAAGACTTGATACAGTTTCCAGAAGCCTTGAAATACCTTTGAAATGCCTTAATAAACTTGATACTGCTTCCAGAAGATTTGATATTGCTTCGAGATTATTCGAACTACTTATAAAACACTCGATACTTCCTTGGTAAGACTTGATACTGCTTCTAAGAGATATGAAATGCTTTCATATGGAAGACTTACTACTGATACTAGAAGCCTCAATATCGCTTCCAGAAGACTTAAAATGTTTCCAAAAAACTTGAAGTTCTAAAGAAAACCTGATGTTGCCTCTAGAAGACTTGAAATAATTCCAAAAGACTTGAAATGATTCCAAAAGACTTGATACTGCTTCTAAAAGTCTTGCTACTGTCTGTAAAACTGCTGGCAGAAAATGTTGTTTATTGGACACAATGTAAAATCTTGAAGAAGATATTTTTGCAAGATATTATAAGAAGATATTTTTGCAAAAGGCAAGAAACTGTAAATAAGGTTTTCCAAAATACCTAAAACTGTTGATATACAAAATGTTCACGTCAAAAGTTCAAATATATAAATACCAATTAAAGACTAGATGCTGCTTGTAAAACCAGAAAGCATTTTCACTGCAAACGAGCCATAGGCGCCAGATACATGGGCGTATTTACTCTTTTTTTTTGAAAACTTTTTTTGAACATTTGCACATAAACGTTAATAACTTGCTATCAGATTTCGAGCTTTCTGGAGACGATTTATTCAGCTTTTGTCCTCGTTCAATCTAAAGATCATTCTTCACTTGCGTAATCAATAGTAAAACATGATCAACATGATCATATTCACAAACTCACTCCTCCAATGTTATTTATTTAGTAAACCCGAAACTAGCAACTGAGGCTATTAGATTTTGATATGTAACAATACTTTGGCGTCCCTCCATACAAAAAAAATTTTTTAGTAATAATGCATAAGTAGTTAAGCCAGAAAAAAATAATTTTTGAGTATCTACAACCTTCATTTACGTCATTTTAACTACAAAATCTCATTGTGTTTGACACTTAAGTAAAGAATTGAATACTAGGGAAATTTTTCCTCATAATTCTTATTCATAATCTCTGACTTCAAGATATTAAAAAATTCCAATTTTCTGGCTTAACCACTAATGCAATCACAAAGGATACCAAGAGGCATTAAAGGTTTTCAGAACGTCTTAGGAGTAGCTCCAGAGGCTTTAAAATAATACACAAAATTCTTGAATGAAAAATCGTTTATCTTCATTCTGCCGAGGTCGCGAAGCGGGTATTATTACCTGCGCCTCAGGTAATAATACTTTAAACTTCATCTACATTGTTATGATTGCAAATCCAGCGCCTCGCCCGCTTCGCGACCTCGGTGAAGTTGGGTGGTATCGTTCATTTGATGTCTTAGCAAATAATGCACACAATTCTTGAATGAAAAATCGTTTATCTTCACTCCGCCGACGTCGCGAAGCGGGCGAGGCGTAGGCATTAATACCTTACACTTCATCTACATTGATATGATTGCAAATCCAGCGCCTCGCCCGCTTCGCGACCTCGGCGAAGTTGGGTGGTATCGTTCATTTGATGTTTTAGCAAATAATGCACACAATTCTTGAATGAAAAATCGTTTATCTTCACTCCGCCGAGGTCGCGAAGCGGGCGAGGCGCAGGCATTAATACCTTACACTTCATCTACATTGATATGATTGCAAATCCAGCGCCTCGCCCGCTTCGCGACCTCGGCGAAGTTGGGTGGTATAGTTCATTTGATGTCTTAGCAAATAATGCACACAATTCTTGAATGAAAAATCGTTTATCTTCACTCCGCCGAGGTCGCGAAGCGGGCGAGGCGCAGGCATTAATACCTTACACTTCATCTACATTGATATGATTGCAAATCCAGCGCCTCGCCCGCTTCGCGACCTCGGCGAAGTTGGGTGGTATCGTTCATTTGATGTCTTAGCAAATAATGCACACAATTCTTGAATGAAAAATCGTTTATCTTCATTCCGCCGAGGTCGCGAAGCGGGCGAGGCGCAGGCATTAATACCTTACACTTCATCTACATTGATATGATTGCAAATCCAGCGCCTCGCCCGCTTCGCGACCTCGGCGAAGTTGGGTGGTATCGTTCATTTGATGTCTTAGCAAATAATGCACACAATTCTTGAATGAAAAATCGTTTATCTTCACTCCGCCGAGGTCGCGAAGCGGGCGAGGCGCAGGCATTAATACCTTACACTTCATCTACATTGATATGATTGCAAATCCAGCGCCTCGCCCGCTTCGCGACCTCGGCGAAGTTGGGTGGTATCGTTCATTTGATGTCTTAGCAAATAATGCACACAATTCTTGAATGAAAAATCGTTTATCTTCACTCCGCCGAGGTCGCGAAGCGGGCGAGGCGCAGGCATTAATACCTTACACTTCATCTACATTGATATGATTGCAAATCCAGCGCCTCGCCCGCTTCGCGACCTCGGCGAAGTTGGGTGGTATCGTTCATTTGATGTCTTAGCAAATAATGCACACAATTCTTGAATGAAAAATCGTTTATCTTCACTCCGCCGAGGTCGCGAAGCGGGCGAGGCGCAGGCATTAATACCTTACACTTCATCTACATTGATATGATTGCAAATCCAGCGCCTCGCCCGCTTCGCGACCTCGGCGAAGTTGGGTGGTATCGTTCATTTGATGTCTTAGCAAATAATGCACACAATTCTTGAATGAAAAATCGTTTATCTTCATTCCGCCGAGGTCGCGAAGCGGGCGAGGCGCAGGCATTAATACCTTACACTTCATCTACATTGATATGATTGCAAATCCAGCGCCTCGCCCGCTTCGCGACCTCGGCGAAGTTGGGTGGTATCGTTCATTTGATGTTTTAGCAAATAATGCACACAATTCTTGAATGAAAAATCGTTTATCTTCACTCCGCCGAGGTCGCGAAGCGGGCGAGGCGCAGGCATTAATACCTTACACTTCATCTACATTGATATGATTGCAAATCCAGCGCCTCGCCCGCTTCGCGACCTCGGCGAAGTTGGGTGGTATCGTTCATTTGATGTTTTAGCAAATAATGCACACAATTCTTGAATGAAAAATCGTTTATCTTCACTCCGCCGAGGTCGCGAAGCGGGCGAGGCGCAGGCATTAATACCTTACACTTCATCTACATTGATATGATTGCAAATCCAGCGCCTCGCCCGCTTCGCGACCTCGGCGAAGTTGGGTGGTATCGTTCATTTGATGTTTTAGCAAATAATGCACACAATTCTTGAATGAAAAATCGTTTATCTTCACTCCGCCGAGGTCGCGAAGCGGGCGAGGCGCAGGCATTAATACCTTACACTTCATCTACATTGATATGATTGCAAATCCAGCGCCTCGCCCGCTTCGCGACCTCGGCGAAGTTGAGTGGTATAGTTCATTTGATGTCTTAGCAAATAATGCACACAATTCTTGAATGAAAAATCGTTTATCTTCACTCCGCCGAGGTCGCGAAGCGGGCGAGGCGCAGGCATTAATAATACCTTACACTTCATCTACATTGATATGATTGCAAATCCAGCGCCTCGCCCGCTTCGCGACCTCGGCGAAGTTGGGTGGTATCGTTCATTTGATGTCTTAGCAAATAATGCACACAATTCTTGAATGAAAAATCGTTTATCTTCACTCCGCCGAGGTCGCGAAGCGGGCGAGGCGCAGGCATTAATACCTTACACTTCATCTACATTGATATGATTGCAAATCCAGCGCCTCGCCCGCTTCGCGACCTCGGCGAAGTTGAGTGGTATAGTTCATTTGATGTCTTAGCAAATAATGCACACAATTCTTGAATGAAAAATCGTTTATCTTCACTCCGCCGAGGTCGCGAAGCGGGCGAGGCGCAGGCATTAATAATACCTTACACTTCATCTACATTGATATGATTGCAAATCCAGCGCCTCGCCCGCTTCGCGACCTCGGCGAAGTTGGGTGGTATCGTTCATTTGATGTTTTAGCAAATAATGCACACAATTTTTGAATGAAAAATCCTTCATCTTTACTCTGCCGAGGTCGCGAAGCGGGCGAGGCGCAGGCATTAATACTTTAAACTTCATCTACATTGGTATGATTGCAAATCCAGCGCCTCGCCCGCTTCGCGACCTCGGCGAAGTTGGGTGGTATCGTTCATTTGATGTCTTAGCAAATAATGCACACAATTCTTGAATGAAAAATCGTTTATTTTCACTCCGCCGAGGTCGCGAAGCGGGCGAGGCGCAGGCATTAATACCTTACACTTCATCTACATTGATATGATTGCAAATCCAGCGCCTCGCCCGCTTCGCGACCTCGGCGAAGTTGGGTGGTATCGTTCATTTGATGTCTTAGCAAATAATGCACACAATTCTTGAATGAAAAATCGTTTATCTTCACTCCGCCGAGGTCGCGAAGCGGGCGAGGCGCAGGCATTAATACCTTACACTTCATCTACATTGATATGATTGCAAATCCAGCGCCTCGCCCGCTTCGCGACCTCGGCGAAGTTGGGTGGTATCGTTCATTTGATGTCTTAGCAAATAATGCACACAATTCTTGAATGAAAAATCGTTTATCTTCATTCCGCCGAGGTCGCGAAGCGGGCGAGGCGCAGGCATTAATACCTTACACTTCATCTACATTGATATGATTGCAAATCCAGCGCCTCGCCCGCTTCGCGACCTCGGCGAAGTTGGGTGGTATCGTTCATTTGATGTCTTAGCAAATAATGCACACAATTCTTGAATGAAAAATCGTTTATCTTCACTCCGCCGAGGTCGCGAAGCGGGCGAGGCGCAGGCATTAATACCTTACACTTCATCTACATTGATATGATTGCAAATCCAGCGCCTCGCCCGCTTCGCGACCTCGGCGAAGTTGGGTGGTATCGTTCATTTGATGTCTTAGCAAATAATGCACACAATTCTTGAATGAAAAATCGTTTATCTTCACTCCGCCGAGGTCGCGAAGCGGGCGAGGCGCAGGCATTAATACCTTACACTTCATCTACATTGATATGATTGCAAATCCAGCGCCTCGCCCGCTTCGCGACCTCGGCGAAGTTGGGTGGTATCGTTCATTTGATGTCTTAGCAAATAATGCACACAATTCTTGAATGAAAAATCGTTTATCTTCACTCCGCCGAGGTCGCGAAGCGGGCGAGGCGCAGGCATTAATACCTTACACTTCATCTACATTGATATGATTGCAAATCCAGCGCCTCGCCCGCTTCGCGACCTCGGCGAAGTTGGGTGGTATCGTTCATTTGATGTCTTAGCAAATAATGCACACAATTCTTGAATGAAAAATCGTTTATCTTCACTCCGCCGAGGTCGCGAAGCGGGCGAGGCGCAGGCATTAATACCTTACACTTCATCTACATTGATATGATTGCAAATCCAGCGCCTCGCCCGCTTCGCGACCTCGGCGAAGTTGGGTGGTATCGTTCATTTGATGTCTTAGCAAATAATGCACACAATTCTTGAATGAAAAATCGTTTATCTTCACTCCGCCGAGGTCGCGAAGCGGGCGAGGCGCAGGCATTAATACCTTACACTTCATCTACATTGATATGATTGCAAATCCAGCGCCTCGCCCGCTTCGCGACCTCGGCGAAGTTGGGTGGTATCGTTCATTTGATGTCTTAGCAAATAATGCACACAATTCTTGAATGAAAAATCGTTTATCTTCACTCCGCCGAGGTCGCGAAGCGGGCGAGGCGCAGGCATTAATACCTTACACTTCATCTACATTGATATGATTGCAAATCCAGCGCCTCGCCCGCTTCGCGACCTCGGCGAAGTTGGGTGGTATCGTTCATTTGATGTCTTAGCAAATAATGCACACAATTCTTGAATGAAAAATCGTTTATCTTCATTCCGCCGAGGTCGCGAAGCGGGCGAGGCGCAGGCATTAATACCTTACACTTCATCTACATTGATATGATTGCAAATCCAGCGCCTCGCCCGCTTCGCGACCTCGGCGAAGTTGGGTGGTATCGTTCATTTGATGTTTTAGCAAATAATGCACACAATTCTTGAATGAAAAATCGTTTATCTTCACTCCGCCGAGGTCGCGAAGCGGGCGAGGCGCAGGCATTAATACCTTACACTTCATCTACATTGATATGATTGCAAATCCAGCGCCTCGCCCGCTTCGCGACCTCGGCGAAGTTGGGTGGTATCGTTCATTTGATGTTTTAGCAAATAATGCACACAATTCTTGAATGAAAAATCGTTTATCTTCACTCCGCCGAGGTCGCGAAGCGGGCGAGGCGCAGGCATTAATACCTTACACTTCATCTACATTGATATGATTGCAAATCCAGCGCCTCGCCCGCTTCGCGACCTCGGCGAAGTTGGGTGGTATCGTTCATTTGATGTTTTAGCAAATAATGCACACAATTCTTGAATGAAAAATCGTTTATCTTCACTCCGCCGAGGTCGCGAAGCGGGCGAGGCGCAGGCATTAATACCTTACACTTCATCTACATTGATATGATTGCAAATCCAGCGCCTCGCCCGCTTCGCGACCTCGGCGAAGTTGAGTGGTATAGTTCATTTGATGTCTTAGCAAATAATGCACACAATTCTTGAATGAAAAATCGTTTATCTTCACTCCGCCGAGGTCGCGAAGCGGGCGAGGCGCAGGCATTAATAATACCTTACACTTCATCTACATTGATATGATTGCAAATCCAGCGCCTCGCCCGCTTCGCGACCTCGGCGAAGTTGGGTGGTATCGTTCATTTGATGTCTTAGCAAATAATGCACACAATTCTTGAATGAAAAATCGTTTATCTTCACTCCGCCGAGGTCGCGAAGCGGGCGAGGCGCAGGCATTAATACCTTACACTTCATCTACATTGATATGATTGCAAATCCAGCGCCTCGCCCGCTTCGCGACCTCGGCGAAGTTGAGTGGTATAGTTCATTTGATGTCTTAGCAAATAATGCACACAATTCTTGAATGAAAAATCGTTTATCTTCACTCCGCCGAGGTCGCGAAGCGGGCGAGGCGCAGGCATTAATAATACCTTACACTTCATCTACATTGATATGATTGCAAATCCAGCGCCTCGCCCGCTTCGCGACCTCGGCGAAGTTGGGTGGTATCGTTCATTTGATGTTTTAGCAAATAATGCACACAATTTTTGAATGAAAAATCCTTCATCTTTACTCTGCCGAGGTCGCGAAGCGGGCGAGGCGCAGGCATTAATACTTTAAACTTCATCTACATTGGTATGATTGCAAATCCAGCGCCTCGCCCGCTTCGCGACCTCGGCGAAGTTGGGTGGTATCGTTCATTTGATGTCTTAGCAAATAATGCACACAATTCTTGAATGAAAAATCGTTTATTTTCACTCCGCCGAGGTCGCGAAGCGGGCGAGGCGCAGGCATTAATACCTTACACTTCATCTACATTGATATGATTGCAAATCCAGCGCCTCGCCCGCTTCGCGACCTCGGCGAAGTTGGGTGGTATCGTTCATTTGATGTCTTAGCAAATAATGCACACAATTCTTGAATGAAAAATCGTTTATCTTCACTCCGCCGAGGTCGCGAAGCGGGCGAGGCGCAGGCATTAATACCTTACACTTCATCTACATTGATATGATTGCAAATCCAGCGCCTCGCCCGCTTCGCGACCTCGGCGAAGTTGGGTGGTATCGTTCATTTGATGTCTTAGCAAATAATGCACACAATTCTTGAATGAAAAATCGTTTATCTTCACTCCGCCGAGGTCGCGAAGCGGGCGAGGCGCAGGCATTAATACCTTACACTTCATCTACATTGATATGATTACAAATCCAGCGCCTCGCCCGCTTCGCGACCTCGGCGAAGTTGGGTGGTATCGTTCATTTGATGTCTTAGCAAATAATGCACACAATTCTTGAATGAAAAATCGTTTATCTTCACTCCGCCGAGATCGCGAAGCGGGCGAGGCGCAGGCATTAATACCTTACACTTCATCTACATTGATATGATTGCAAATCCAGCGCCTCGCCCGCTTCGCGACCTCGGCGAAGTTGGGTGGTATCGTTCATTTGATGTTTTAGCAAATAATGCACACAATTCTTGAATGAAAAATCCTTCATCTTCACTCTGCCGAGGTCGCGAAGCGGGCGAGGCGCAGGCATTAATACTTTAAACTTCATCTACATTGGTATGATTGCAAATCCAGCGCCTCGCCCGCTTCGCGACCTTGGCGAAGTTGGGTGGTATCGTTCATTTGATGTTTTAGCAAATAATGCACACAATTCTTGAATGAAAAATCCTTCATCTTCACTCTGCCAAGGTCGCGAAGCGGGCGAGGCGCAGGCATTAATACTTTAAACTTCATCTACATTGGTATGGTTGCATACCAATGTTATGTTAAATTTGGGGTAGGTGAGTCACTTACTCAGCAATGTATACCTGTATATGTATACCTATACCTGTATAATGTACACCTATATAATACGAAGTTTGTGAAGAATTATGTTTATTTGCATTTTATGACTCCCAAGCACAGAGTGTATTGCAACCTTCTTGCTTTTTAGAATAAGTAGCTTCAACATCAATAACAGTACAAGTTTCTGCACTTATATTTGTATCATTTCCAACAGTTTTTTTACTACTAGCACCTACTGCTATAGCTGTCTGTAATTCTGTACTTGCACTCGTTTTAATTCGTTTAATAAAACTGCCTAAAGTAGTCGAATCACTCTTATTTGGATTTATACATCATACATTACATATTAAAACAGATATTAACTTAAGAAATTAATTGTGGTTAATATAGTATTTTATTTAATACTTTGATTTGATTGAAAATGCAAACATTGAGTTAAGCAAGATAAATTCTAATTCAATCTTCATTCTTCTCTCTCAATCTAATTCAAGGGATTACAAAGTAGAAATTAAATTGACTTTCAAGACAGTTTTGTATTGAATTTCAGATCAATAATTCATTATTTCCAAAGTCGAAGTGGTGAGAGGTAATTTAAAGATTTTTAATGAGTTTTTATAAATTCTATTAATAAATTTTTAAGATAACATCTATTCCCATGTCAAATATGTTTTGGTGCAATACAAACTTAGTCAACAATTGAAAAAAACATGATAATCATTCATTACAAAGCAAGATAATTAAGATAATAAAATCTGATTTAAACATTTTTCCATTGATACAATTAACTAGAATAACCCTTTGTTAGTGCAGAAACTCATCGATATTGAAATTGGATTGTTTATTAGATGATAGAGTAGTGTGCGTTTATAATTTATATCCCAAGGCTTATCAATAGTCCTTGCGAATGGTGTTTGCACGGATCCCGCACACCGATTGCGACCCAAAATCGTATTTGCCGTCTAATTATCAAACTACTAAATCACGTGTTTACGTTAAACGGCGATTCTATTCGGCAACGTTGAAAATCGATATCCGAATTGTGTTTGATATCTTAATAAGAGCGGATTTTTCGAAACGTACCGCTTCATTTTGACGGCTTTTAGCGATATTAATAGAAGGGTGAAACTCGAAGCACCGAGTTTAGACTTTATAATACCGTTGAGTTTAAGGCTCTTTAATGGACCTCTAAGTGGTAACTGGTGGAACTAATACGGTAATGACGAACATAATAATGACGCAACTTCGTAAACGGTTGGTTTGGGCGATAAATTTTCAGTTAAGTTGTTATTTTGAGGGACGCGTTTTAATATTCTTTGCTTGTTTCTATGACGTTAAAGGTTGCAGAAAATTGATTTTAGTTACGTAGCCTTATCGAAATTTAAATAATGCGGAATGAGGGCCGATAGTCCGATCTTATCGTCGTAATAACGTTGCCATAGTGTAGAGAAATTGGCCAATTTGCGTGTAGATACAGCGTTGAACGCAACTCGCATCTGCTCAAAGTCTCCTATATTATGTAAATTAAGTTTGCTCCACTGAAATTGTTTAGGAAACTCCGAGGGCATAACGTTATACTGTTCCTGTATTAATTAACCCCCTTATCGTTTTCATTTTTAAATAATACATTTATTTATCGTCACTTCAAGAAAATAATCGTTTTGTTTATTTATTTATTTATTTAAAAGGTTGCGATTAATGAAGACGGGCGTTAGTATTTTTATTTTCTGTGTTAATAATGGAGAGGATGTTCGTATTGTTCGATGGTAGAGTAAGCGGCGGCTCCGTCACGTTGTTAAATTATTGTTAGTGCCAATCTTTCGCATCGGGAACTGCATCTTCTTTCCGGTCGGATCGCCTTCGCTTCTAAATAATTCAACTAGATCGCTCCCGGAAAATGGACAAGCTTTCCCTCGAGGTGACATTGTTCTGGTTGTCCTGTTGCTGTCCCCTAACGTTTACTTCTTTCTTTCGGAGTTCAACTTTCCCCTATTTCAGGAAATCTAAAGGTCAACGTAATTTAATCCTCAAGTTAATTATTGAATAATTTGTTTAACCCTTCGTTAGTCGCGATGATCTGTGAGATCTGGGTGTTGATTTTTACGGTGCCATATAAAAAAGGTGAGAGGTAAGGGTTACCCCTCCAGTGTATCTTCCTGGCTTCGACGTTGCATCGATTTAGTGTAATTCCAAGTTTCGTTATAACGAAACTTGGTTTTGTTCTATTAGATCCCTGCGACTGAGATAGTAAGCATTATCGATGCCTCTTTTTTAATTTTTTTTTCTATTTGTGTATGTTTGTGTTAGTTAGGACTCACGTTCTTGACAAATAAATTTTGTTGAGAAATGCTTTTTTGATCTAGAACATGAATGTAAGATAGCCGCGACTAAAATGGCAATTGGCAAAGCCGATTAAAATATATTAATTACAGCGGTACAAAAAAGGGGTGGAAAAATACTAAATACATAGAAATGGAAGAAATCTCCTTTCTCTAAGAAAAGAAAGCGTTCACCACACAACATTCTACTCCATGTTCCGGGCGTAAAAGATGTCGCTAAAACTCAAAATAATTTCTTATCTATTTGGAACCTATTCATTGACGACACTATTCTAAACACACTCGTCAATTACAATCAGTATATAAATAAAATTCGTGGCAAATTTCAGCGTGACAGAGATGAACGTGAGACGGACTTAATAGAAATTAAGAGTTTTATTGGTCTGTTATATCTTGCTGGAATTTATAAAGCAAATCACATCAATTTAGAAGAAATGTGGAGTCCAAATGGCGATGGCATCGAAATATTCCGTTTGACCATGGGGCTTAGAAGATTTAGATACTTGGTTCGTTGACTACGTTTTGACGATAGTGAAACTAGAGCAGAACGTAAAAAAATTGATAGATATATTGCCAATTGTCAAGCAAATTACATTCCAGGTGAAAACCTGACAATAGACGAGATTTTTTTCATCGATTCAGTGAAATGCTCTTTCACAGGATGAAAACCAAAAACCTATAGTTTATTTAAAAGATCCCTAAAAGTTTGAAGAAAGAAGAGTACGTACAAACACCAAACAAACCGAAATTATTTGTTAGGAAAATACATAATGAAATAAAAAATCCGCTTCAAAAAGAAAATGCATTCTAAAACCAAAAAATTAAGACATTATTAAACTTCACCTTTCGTTCCTTCGACGATTAGCACTGCTCCAACAGACTTGATATGCTTCCAGAAAACTTGAAACGTTTCCACAAAACTTGATACAGCTTTCGCAAGCCTTAAAATGCATTTAGAAGACGTAATATTGCTTCCAAAAGACTTAAACTGTCTCCAGAAGACTTGATACTACCTTTGGATAACTACTTTTGGAAGATTTGATACTGCCTTTGGAAAACTTGATATTGCTTTTACAAGTTTTGAAATGCTTCAAGAAAATTTGATACAGCTTCTGAAAGAGTTGATACTGCTTCCATAAGACTTGATATGTTTCCATAAGACTTGATATGTTTCCATAAGACTTGATATGTTTCCATAAGACTTGATATCGTTTCCAAAAGACTTAAACGGGTTCCAGAAGACTCGATGCTACCTTTGGAAGACTTGATACTACTTTTGGAAGATTTAATACTGCCTTTGAAAGACTTGATATTGCTTTTAAAAGTCTTGAAATGCTTCCAGAAAACTTGATATTGTAAATAAATTTTGTTGAGAAATGCTTTTTTGATCTAGAACGTGAATGTGATCTGTAAGATAGCCGCGACTAAAATGGCAATTGGCAAAGCCGATTAAAATATATTAATTACAGCGGTACAAAAAAGGGGTGGAAAAATACTAAATACATAGAAATGGAAGAAATCTCCTTTATCTAAGAAAAGAAACCGTTCACCACACAACATTCTACTCCATGTTCCGGGCGTAAAAGATGTCGCTAAAACTCAAAATAATTTCTTATCTATTTGGAACCTATTCATTGACGACACTATTCTAAACACAATCGTCAATTACAATCAGTATATAAATAAAATTCGTGGCAAATTTCAACGTGACAGAGATGAACGTGAGACGGACTTAATAGAAATTAAGAGTTTTATTGGTCTGTTATATCTTGCTGGAATTTATAAAGCAAATCACATCAATTTAGAAGAAATGTGGAGTCCAAATGGCGATGGCATCGAAATATTCCGTTTGACCATGGGGCTTAGAAGATTTAGATACTTGGTTCGTTGTCTACGTTTTGACGATAGTGAAACTAGAGCAGAACGTAAAAAATTGATAGATATATTGCCAATTGTCAAGCAAATTACATTCCAGGTGAAAACCTGACAATAGACGAGATGCTAATTACTTTCCGGGGACGATGTAGTTTTCGGCAGTACAATCCCCGGAAGCCAGCACGTTATGGGATTTAAATATTTTCGCTGGTTGATTCTCGGATGAATTACACACTAAATTTAGAAATTTATGCAGGATTCCAGCCAGAAGGTTCTCATCATTTGAGCAATAGCGCAGTCGATGTTGTCAAAAGATTAGTGCAGCCGGTTGTTGGTTCTGGAAGAAACATAACATTTGATAACTGGTTTTGCAATTATAACCTTGTGTCAGAACTCAAAAACTTAAAGCTCTCTATGGTCGCAACAATGAAGAAAAACAAGCCTCAGATTCCAGAAGCGTTTAGAAAAAATAAGGGATCTCAATATTCATCACTTTTTGGTTTCCAGCAAGATGCAGCTATTGTATTTTATGTACCATCTAAAGGGAAAAACGTTATTCTCTTGTCTAGTCTACACACAGATGATACAATAGATGAAAATTAAGGTGACCAAAAGAAGCCCGACATCATCACCTTTTACAATAATACTAAAGGAGGAGTCGATAGCGTGGACCAAATGTGTAGTTCTTATAATGTTTCCAGAGCTACAAAACGATGGCCGATGACAATTTTTTATACGATGTTAACACGTTGATGGACAGTTGCGTCTATAGCCGTCAAGTTCAAGTTCACTATGTGACATGACGGCAATAGCCGTCCAATACGAAACGGTCGTTTTTAGACACTGCGGCTGTAGCAGCACAAATGTGCATTTACCAGCGTACAAGTAGAAGCCTAGTGTCATGTTTTCGAAAAAAAATTTAGTATGCAAGGTTAACACATTGAGTATGCACGTGTTTGTGAACGGAGTAGTGCGATCTTGTTTTCTCTTCAATTTACAGTTGCTATTGATACATTTAACGATATTTTTTGTTTATACTGGTAAGTATTTGTTTATGATTGATTTTACACTTTAAATAGAAATAAAAAAATTTAAATTTAACATTTTTTGATTAATTTAGCGATATTTATAGTTATACTGTTTACGTTTTGTTTTTTATGATATTACATTTGAAATATAAAAACAATAATGTAAATAATAAATGTATAAATAATATACAATAAATAATAATATAAAATAAAATTGAATGTTTTATTCAATATTTATAGAAAATGGCCAGTTGGGAAAAAGAACAGGCTAGGCTGCTGAAGCTTTTTGAGGAAACAGGTAGTGGGTCAAGCAACAGTGAATCTGAACCTGATGCTGACTGTGCTGAAAATAACAGTTCGGGTAGTGAAGAAAATGAATCAACTACAGATGAGGAATATGAAGCACCAGAAGAACCAGAAAATGATGAGACATGGCATATCAATACAACACCTATAAGAAACTTTTCTTTTGATGCAGATGTGGCTGGGATTCTTTTGGATATAGACGAAAATGTGTCTCCAATTCAGGTTTTTGAAAAAATTTGGGATGACCAAGTAATGGAAATGATTATAAAATCTACGAATGATTACGGCTTAAAACTTTGCAATCAAACACGGCCACATACAAGGCATAGTAGGAAGGCAAATTTCAAAAATACTGATACGATTGAAATGAGAAAGTTTTTGGGTTTGTGTTTGCTTCAGTCCCAGCTAAAATTCTCCAGTATTAGAAAACTCTTTTCCATTGATGCATTACATTACCACCCAGCTTTTCCTTCACAAATGTCTGGAAGGAGGTTTGAGCAAATATTGAGATGCTTTTGTGTAGAAGAAGAAAATTCAAACGACCGTTTGAGGAAAATAAAAATATTTCTTGATTTGCTCATAAAAAAGTTTGCGAATGCATATGCATCAAATGAGGCATTATCATTAGACGAATCTTTGTTATTATTTCGAGGAAGGCTTTCTTTTCGCACGTACATGAAAGGCAAAAAGGCAAAATACGGAATTAAATTGTACGAACTTTGTTCTGCCCAAGGTTATGTTTTGTACATAGAAATATACAAAGGCCATCGAGAAAACGAAGAAAACATGACAACTATTGAAAGTCTTGTGATGCGATTGATGCAGTCATATTTAAACAAAGGGCATCATTTGTTCATGGATAACTATTACAACAGTGTACCATTGGCTAACAAATTACTGAGCAAAAAGACACATGTGACAGGAACTCTTCGTGTAAATAGGAAGGGTCTGCCGCAAGAAATAACAGGTCGTAAGCTTAGAAAAGGAGAACATGTATGGCGACGCCAAAATCAGACATACGTGTCCAAATGGAAAGATAAACGGGATGTGCTATGTCTAACAACAGCTTACCACCCAAGTATGATAAACACAGCTAACCGTCGACAACAGGAAAAGAGAAAACCAATTGAAATAGTGAATTATAATCAGAATATGTCAGGTGTCGACAGAGCAGATCAGATGATGTCCTATTATTCCTGTCCACGAAAAACAATTAGATGGTATAAAAAGATAATCTTTCATCTACTGGATGTAGCAGTGTGGAATTCTTACTACATCTTTAAAGAAAAGACAGGTTCTCAAATGAAGTTTATAGAATTCAGGGAAGCAATTATACGATCTCTAACTGGCATAGATTATAAACAGGATGGAAGGTCTTTGGTTCAATTTAAACGTGCACGAATCCAAACCAATGAAATCAACAACAATGGAACACAGCATTTTCCTGAGAATATTTCTCCTCCTGAAAATTATCAGCGAAAAACATATTTTCAGCGTTGTAAACAATGTTATAAACAGGGAGTAAGGATGGAAACATCATATTGCTGCAAGAATTGCATATCAAAACCTGCACTGTGTCCTGCACCATGCTTTGAAACATGGCATACCGAAAATAATGTATAATAATTATAAAATTATAATAAATTTATTTATCATTTATTTATTTTTGTTTGATCATGAACTAACATTTCGTGTAAAACTCCCAAAAATACTTTGTTACTCACAAAAAATTGCTTATTTCAGTCATTAAACCTGTCATTTACGTTTTTAAATTTTTGCTGTTATAGCCGCCATCGTCCCATTACATAGTGTCTAGAGTCCGCTGGCGCCATGACGGTTGTAGCCGCAACCTAATTAAAGGTGCTGAATTAATCAAAATTAAGTGTATTTAAGCAGAAAGAGTAAAACTATACTTCTAATATTCTAAAAATTACAAAAACATATAGTGTCAATTTTCGAATTTCACTTGTTTCTACTGTCCGTCAACGTGTTAAACACCGCTGGTGTTAATAGTCAAATTATATATACTGGAAATCAAAATAAAATTAAAAGTCGGAGAGAGTTTCTCAGAAAGCTTGCGATGCAACTACTAGCAGAACAGTTAGAAAGACGACATAAAAGTAACACTGGGTTACCTGTAGCAATATCTTTAGCTCTAAAAAACCGCGTTACACAAAATTAA
This sequence comes from Onthophagus sagittarius, assembly GCA_036711965.1. Taxonomy (NCBI): domain Eukaryota; kingdom Metazoa; phylum Arthropoda; class Insecta; order Coleoptera; family Scarabaeidae; genus Onthophagus; species Onthophagus sagittarius. The sequence continues at coordinate 12,510,809 of JASERS010000010.1, read as the reverse complement.
ACTACCGCTACTGTTCATTTTGAAGCAAAAGAAAACAGGAATCAAAGACTGCCATGCGAGGTATGCAGGAAGGAAAAACGAAGAAGACTGACCAGGTATAAATGTCATATTTGCAGTGCGCATCTCTGTTTAGAACACTACAGAATGAGATGTCCCACAAACTGTGATGAAGCCAAAACAGAGAGTGACTGATAAAACACTGGATTAAAGGTCCAAAACAAAGTTGAATGTTAGCTATCCGTTTTTGTATATTCTACTTGTGTTAGTTGTTGTATACTTTCATTTGAATAAAACTATACGTTTTTAATTTTTTTATAAATTATTTTTTCAAACCAAGGGCATTACTGAGAGAAACAAATTGATATAAACTGCTTTTAAGCATCTTCGATCTGTAAAATCGCCGCGACTGATATGCTCAATAAAAACGCCGCGACTAACGAAGGGTTAATCAGTATTTTTTAGACATTAAAAGGTAAAAAATTAATTAATTTAATCTCGAATTTAATCGCGTCAATCTCGAAAGGAGATTTATTATGTTGAAATGCTGCTAATAGAGTTGGAGTGACAACGTTGTGTTCTAATATATCGTAACATTAAGTTATTTTCAGCTAGATAGAGATAAAATATTTAATGTGAATATTTCACTATTTATGTCTTTGTTGTTGATATTCGGTTCAATTCCATTTAAAATTTAAATACCTGCCGATAACGTTGGCAAATTTCCAACAGACCTCCGCGATAAATAACGTAGAAAATCGTAGCAATTATTATTCCGCGTCATCGCTCTAATTCTTCTCTTCGGCTCCGGCTGGCCCTTTTGGCGCGTTTGCTCGTCCGCGAGATGGAGCCATTGTGAGCGACTGCCGCTTCCTTTGTGTCAAACGGCAATGATATATGGTAATTCGCCGTGGAAAGAGGCAAGGGCCCATTGCTCTTCCCCTTTCTCGTCGTTCCACTTTTCCGTAGCCCTCCGTTTTCCATTCGGGATCCTCTTCTCGTCGCATACCGAGCGGGGTGCGATTAAGGGCCGGACTGGCGGCGCATCAAAGTAACACTTCGTCTCACAAAGAATTCCGGCTCGCGTTTGAAAGTAAAATGGGCCGCGCGCAATTAGTCTCTTACATCTTCTCGGCGTCTTCACGTGTACGTAAGAAGGGAAAAGAAAAAAAGGAATAGGGACGATTTTTCGCTTTAAAAAGTAGGTAATCACGGCTTTTCCGAAATATCAACAACCCCGGTGTGGTACTTCTTTACGTGTTGGCAATCTGGAATGGCTGCCGGGGTAGTAGCAGGTAAGTGGGTCCATTATTCGCAGGGGCGTCCATAATTCACGTCCGCAAGAACAAGTGCGGCCCAGGCAATAATTAACCATAAAATTTTCACCCAATTACTTCTCCGCTTCGCCGGACGGTAACAGCAGCGGCGGTGTCGACGAGGGAAAACCCTCCCTTTGCACAATGTATCCCAGTTATTGCTATCATCATGCATAATGAACGGGGCCCTGCAGTATTCTAATTTCGGACCCCCGAGTATAATGCAATGTGAGAAAGTTACTGCTATGTTCAAGGGGGGTGGATGTGTGAAACCGAACATCGTCTTCAAGCTCCATCTACACTTTTCATTGTAATACACGACGTAAATTTTGAAGCGATTTTATTTATTTTGGTGCGACATTAACGACTTTCCACACAAAATAATTTTAATTTAAACCAAAATGAATTTAATTTGTTAGTTTAAAAGGGACCTCCCAGTTTGTCCAACCCTTTAATATCGTCTTAGAGTCGTATAACGCTGCGGGTTGGAACACGATCTGCACGTTCGTGTAGTTATAGCAGAAATTTAACAGATTGCCACCGGTTTGTGTGCGCTGGAGACGGGTCGAGAACGAACCATTACCAACTCCCCCAAAGGATACACCACGCCGAGGTATGATCGATGAGGATCCAAGAATTATCTTCGCGTGTTCAATTAGTCGAAATAACTTCATACCGTTCGGCAACTACATCCATATCGAACAACTTCCCAAAAACGAATTTTCGTCTATATCCACGAGGGAGTCTGAAAAAGTAATTTTGAAAAATACAAAAAAGTATAAAGTCACGATTTCGAGTCGTGTCTTTTTGAAGTTGCTTCGAGTTAGAGCGCAATACGGGAATCACAGAAATCGTCTGATTTATTTACGATTTAGTTGTAAGGAAAGATTGGTTCATGCAATATTTAAGCAAGTACATTCAAGTATAATTTGGACATATAAAGTCGTTCCAAATTAGAAATACAAAAAAAAGTCTGAGTGAAAAACTCAAGAAGAGATAACAGAGTGAAACCGTTTTGTTTATTAAAAACATTTTGTTTCTAACACATTCTAACATTATTTAATATGAAAAAAAATAAAATTGTTGTCGCTGCTAGCGTAATGCGTTTAAATTAGGGATTACAATCTCGGGATATCGGGATCCCTGCATCCCGGGATTGTTCCTATAATAACCAATTTTTCCGAATCTGGGATTAATACATTGTTGATCAATGATGGTCAGAAAATAACGAAAATCTCCAACAAAAAACGAAGTTTATTAATGTCATCATTAATGACAGTGAATTTCAAATTATGAGAAGATAGTTTGACTTTTAGATCGGGTCTTATTTGTCATGGAGACATAAATCTTAATAAAGCAGATATTGTTTTCAAAAGACTAAATACAGTTCATAAAAAACCTAATACTGCTTATAGAGGACCTGATACTGCTTAAAAAAGATTTGAAATGTGTCTAGAATACTTCAAAGAAATGCTTCCAGAAAACTTGACATTGCCTTTAGAAGACTAGAAATGTTTCCAGAAAATTTCAAATTGCTTTTCGAAGACTTAACGCTACTTTCAGAAGACTTGATATTGCCTCCAAGCGACTTAATTCTGCTCCTGGATGACTTGAAATGCTTCCAGAAGACATGATACAGCATTTAGGAAATTTGATGTCGCTTTCAGAAGACATGGATTGCTTCTAGACGGCTTAAGGTTCCCCTTTGAAGGCTACTACTTTTTTTTCTTTTGCTTCCAAAACATTTGCAATAGCCCCAAAAGATTTACACTGCTTCCAGAAGATTTGATAGGCCCATGACAGACTTAATACTGCTTCTAAAGAACCTGATATTGCTTCCAAAAGTCTTGTCAAAATAGAAAGAAGAAATGTTCACAATACTTGTAATGGTTTAAAAGATTTAATACTGCTTCTAGAAGACTTGATACTGCTTCCGGAAGACTTGAGATTGCTTCCAAAAAACTTGATATGTTTCTAGAATGCTTGAACTTCTTCCAGAAAAGTCTATATAGCTATAACAAAACTGTTCTTTCAAAAAAAGAACATAAATAAGATAAAGATAAGATAAAATGCTTATTGTGGCTTCCAGTCTTTATTCACTCTTAAAAAATGACAAAAAAAGTTGAGCAATATTAATTGTAATAGATAAATGGATTTATAGACATTGTCAAAAAACAAAACACTTAATTGTTTACAGTTTGTCGGTCACAATTTCTACATATGTAGATTTTGCTGTGTGTACACTTTCCGCATACACTTTTTTTGCATGTATTGCAAATATTTGTAGTTTTATTGTTATTGCAATATCCTATTTGACACCATTTGCGTACTGAACCCGTGCCACTTGTAGTTGGTATATCAGCTTCGTGTGGTTTTTGCCTTGAAGTCCGATATTCTTCTGCTAATCGAAACAGAAAGTCTTTCCGTGAGATATTTTCCCCTGTTGTATTTTTGTACAATATCCAGCTATTTATTCCGGCTAAATCTAAAATATTAAAAACACTTCAAGTGGCCACCTTCTGAAACCTGATTTCACCGTATATTTTCGTGCCATTTGATCGGTAACATCGACGCCAAATTTAGTTCTATTATAAAATGATACAGTTTCAGGTAATTTCTTAGCAGCTTTATCAATTTTTATGTGTGTATCTTTTGTACTTAGTATAAGTACTTTTTTATTTACTTTGCTATTATAAACGATCAGTGTGCATCCATTGGATTGGTACAACAACGTTGAGAAACGTGCCATGCTGTCTTTTTTCAATTTGCAAGTTTTCGGCAGTCCCCTCTTGTTTGCGCGTATTGTTCCAACCAACGAAGTATTCTTGGATTTTAATTTTAACGCCAAAGGAATACTTGTAAAAAAATTATCTGTTGTTACAGTTCTACCCTTCATGGTATACGGTTCAAGAAGTTTCATTACGACAAATTCGCTTAGGGGGGTTGATGCATTTCGAGCCTCGTCTTTTCCTAAATAGGGAAAGCCATTTACCACATATTTCGTCTCTACATCAGACGCCAGCCAAAATTTTATACCAAATTTATGGGGTTTGTTTGGCATATACTGGGTAAATCAGAATCTGGCCTTCGTTGGAAAAAGTTGCTCATCCACGGTAAAATAAGCTCCTGGTTTGAAGCAATTTTGATTGTTTTCAATAAATTTGTCCCAAATTACTGAGACTAAAGCGAATTTGTCTGTTTGCAAACGTTGACTCCTCTGATTTCTTTTGTCGAAACGAATGTATCGCAGAATCTCAATAAAATCACCTTTACTCATGGTGCTTGAGAAAAATGATGGTCCCCACTTGTTGTTCCACAAATATTGAAGCCTCAAAGTATTTCCTTCGTACGCCCCATGTGCGTACAATATTGCAAGAAATGCCTTCAATTTTGCTTGCGTAATTGTCCAGTTTTTCCCCAAAACACGAGAGGCTTCTAACTCTGTACAAATTCGTATATGTTCCAAAATATGGTTGTCAATCAGTAATAGGAACGCACTACTTAGATTGCCGATCTTTGAAAGTACTATGAACTGGTAATCTACCAGCAACGCCTCCTTCTTCAATCCTTGTCCAAACAGTTCCGTCTGAAGCAATTTCAGTTTGCTGATTTGGTACGTTACTTCCACCTTGGTCTTCAGAACTGGAAGGGAATCGCATGCATGGAATATTTGTTTGGAATATTTTCGCCATCACTGTCATTTGACTGATCTATATTGTCTTCATCAGAAATTTTTTCATCACTACTCTCGATAATAGCACTGTTATCATCACTGTCTTGTGGATCAATTTGTCTATCTAAAAGTTCACCGTCGCTATCATATAATTCACTTTCTATATCTGAACATTCCAAAGCTATGCTGGTTGCATTTTCTAAATATGTAGAAACTTTTGTTCGTTTTGACATTTTCAGGGGCTGACGATCGCTATAAAAATAATTTGAAACTAAGACGCTTTCTTAGTATTTAGGCTTCTTACTGAAGAATATATTTTTGAATATTTCTATATCCACATAAATGTTTCTTACCTGTGTCACTGTGCGAAACTCGAAACAACAGTCGGTTTTCTGAGGTAACAGACTGTTTGATAATGCTGTTTTCGATACTTGGGTGTGTGTCGTCGTCGTGATTTCACTGTGTTCTGTCTGAGGTTTCGTGGTGTTCTGTGTGTGCCTGATTTACCCGGCTTCATTTTGGCCCTTCCCCACCTACACCCTGGACTTTCCATGCAGCGCCAAAATAGACAATTTTCTTTACTAATTTGGCGTCCAGGGTGACGTGTCTCCAGTGAAGCTGGGTTCGCGAACGCGGGATGTCAGGTATCGATGGCTCAACCCTAAGCGAGTTCCAAGAACTGCAGGTCAGTGACTCGTCACCCTCAACAGCTGCAAGTAATTCGGCACGTTCAAGCAATTAGCTCATTGTGCCGAATGCTTAACAATGCCTGCAGCTCATAAACGCCTCTACCTGTGATTGCCTTTTTTGGCGAGGAGCTGTATCCGATCGCGCTTGATCGCTATACGCAACATCTTCATAGAAACATGCACCAGTTATTTTGACTGGTACTGGTATAAATGTCAATAACAAAAAATATATTTGTTACTAATATATATAAAGTCATGACCACTAATATATATACCAGTCATTTTGACGACCAGTCAAAATGACTGGTCTGGTAAATCTAATGTTAAACACTTTATTTAAAATATAACAACCCTGATTGAAATAACTTCATACCGTTCGACAACTACATCCATATCGAACAACTTCCCAAAAACGAATTTTCATCTATATCCACGAGAGAGTCTGAAATAATAATTTTGAAAAATAAAAAAATTATAAAGTCACGATTTCGAGTCGTGTCTTTTTGAAGTTGCTTCGAGTTAGAGCGCAATACGGGAATCACAGAAATCGTCTGATTTATTTACGACTGTGCCAACATGACAGTTGACTCGGTTATTGCACGTGGGGGAGTGAAAAATTACAGGCGACGTGACGGTTTCGGTTTCTCTTTGAAAACTTAAAAACTTTGTTTTACTTTGTCTCATTTCATTTTACTTTATTTTACTTTGTTTTAGGTAAAAGAAGTAAGGAGACGTTTAATTCGATTTTTACGCATGGCTTTTTTTTGTTTACTTTTATTTATCGATTTGTACAAATGGAGGGGACAAAAGCTGCCGGATCAATTATTTAAGGCATAAATGCGGCGGAGTTGTACACAAACGTGAATAAATCATGAACGTGAGCGGTGGCCACGCGCGGAAATTCGGAACCTCCCCAAACAATACCGAGGCTCCACTTTTTCCCCTTTTTTTTGTTCGTTGTATCCCCCCAAAACGATCGATGTTTTCGGCTATGAGGTTTATGATAATTAGGTAATTATTGAGTAATGGTGAATACTGATCAGATTCGGTTTTAGTATTCATGAAAATCTTTGTTCTTTTTTCAATTTACTCTGTACCGATCGAATATTAATATTTCATTTTGTTTAGAATTTGCTGTTGCTTTCGTACGACGTGATTCGAACTGCGAAACCAAACACCACGTTACGACAAACAAACGGGGCAAATCTAAATTAACAGTTACCGCGGCAATCGAATCAGTTACGGTTTAACTGTAGCCAAAGTCGTCGCTGTTTGGCCGTATTTGCTTTCTATCCATCCGCATGACACATTTTATTGAATTACAATATCGCGTGGGTTTCTCACAAATACCACAACCAACTGAAAGGCGATTATTTGATTAGCGACTACACGAAAACGTCACCTGCTGTTTATCGAAAAACTTTAATGAAATTATCGGAGTTTATACATATTATTTTATTTTATTATTAATTTAACTTTAATATTGATTATTGATGATAAATCACTCCTTGATCCAAACCGTTTAAACGCAGTATGTGAGATATTAAACAAGTCGATACTTCGACAGTGAGAATCAAATGAGTACATAAATAAGTCTTTGAGGAGGCGAGTTAAAATGAGCGTTGGTATTAGATCTATTAAGTCTAAAAACGAGACCACATCTAGTACGATAAGACAGCATCGAATTGATAAAATTATTTGTTAAGTTAAAGATGAAAAGCAGATCATATCCCAGCCACTTAACTTGCAATGACTGCAAACCCAGCACGCTTCATCGCATCTCGTAATCGAAATATGCTAAATAAACTTTATGGGCTAAATACAAACACCGAGAACACTACTCACATACACCAAATACAAAACACTAATGCAAAAAATATTCTTAAAAGAACGACAAGTTCTAAGGACAAAACCTAACCACTTCAAAGCCCTTGGATGTGATAAAATCTACATGCAAATTATATAAAAGCTTCCTATCTAGTATAATCTCCAGATCGTAGATGTGGTCGAAAGATTGAAGTTCTGTACCGCCGAAATTGTAAAAAAAATCAGGGGTAACGTTTACTCCAAAATGAGATTTTCGAACAATTTTTAAAATTTAGGAAAGGACTGTTATTGAAACAGTAGTAGTAAAACCGATTCAGACCACTCTGAAGTTTAAGACAATCAGAGTTTACGCTTTATATTCAGATAGTTTTTACAATCATCCGCGAAAAGTAAAAATCTTGCGTGCTCAAAGCAGACCATCACATCATTAATATATACCAAAAAGAGAAAGGTGACTACCCTGATTAATACCAAAGTTTGAGGAGGTTTTCTACGTGGCCTATACAATTTTTGCGATCGTTTTAGGATCGCTAAAATAAGAACTCGCTATATTTTGCTCACAAAAATTTTGAGAATAAAGCAATTATTCTGCTTCTTCATCCGCTCCATGAACATCAGCGACGCGACAACAACGGCCAGAAACTTCTCGTAATTCTAAAATCAACCTCTCCCTCCAATCCCGATCATCGAAGAAGTGGCTAACTCGAATCAAACCCGCTCAAGCAGTCGCTCATCGAGAAACATCTCGGAGTTAGCCGAGAACCCAACTAACTCCGAGATGTTTTACAATCCCCATCAAATAACACGAATTTAGTCACCAAACGAAACGAATTTCATGATAACAGCTCGATCGCCTCATTCCCAAAAATGATCAACGATACTCAAAGCGCTGATCGTCAAAGCATCTTCTCAATAAACTCGAAAGTGAACAACACCAACATTCACATCGAAGAAATAAGGAAGCGAATAACCCAAATATGCTCTTAATCGATAGCTACGATGAGGAAGCGACCAAACCCGCAGATTTCAAAGACAAAAAGAAGAAACATAAAAAGAAGCAAATTAATAATTATAAATGAGTTAAAGTTAAAATGTAGATTGTGATCCATTTTACCAGTTATTCTAATGTGGTATTTGAAAACAATGTTGTACTTTTTAATTAAAATTTCTGATATTTTAACGTCTACAAGCTTATGGAACCAAATAAATGTACAACTCTGTCAAATTTGAATGTTGTTTTCTTGTAGTATGACTTTAGTCTCTGAAGATGGCTTCGGCCGAAACTAGTTAGACATTTTTCTATAATAAAGACCAGTTAATACGTACAACATTGTTTTCAAATACCACATAATAATTATAAGCCGACCCACGATAATATGAGGTCAGTTTTGCAACAATGAACGTTAGAGTACAGCTCTGAGGCTATATCAGATTCGATTTTGGATCAGCGGATCAGATTCCCTGGGAACATCAGATGTAATTCGACGAAAAATGGAGATACAATTACCAACACGTACTGCCTGATAATGATGAATGATATATGAACTCAGCCATGTTAAGAGACCTTAGGGAATGTCTAATAATGATAGCTTGTCCATCAATATATTGTAGTCAATCTTATCAAAAGCTTTGCTGAAGTCAGTTTAGATTGCGTTAACCTGCTCAGATGCGTTAAAAGCATTATGTATAAAGTTGGTGTAGGTCATTAAGTTGGTTTCAGCAGATCTACCCGGAACAAATCAATGCTGAAAGATCACAAGCGGTCAGGGCATTCAATAAGCTGCGATTGAATTGACCTGACATAATTGTTATAATCAGACTTAATTAGAGTTTTGGAACGCTTACGCAAAATTGTAAATGATAGATAATCAGCTTTATTTCCATAAATTTTCCACTTCCAATGGAAACTAAGTTTTTCTTGCGTCAATTACGCTCCGATTCGCAAATTCTTCAGACCAATCAATAGCATCATAATTATCCTGATTAAAAAAGTATTTTACAGTGGTTATCGCGCAATAACTTCGGTCGAACACTGATAATAAGTAATTCAAAGGCAGCATGGTGACGATCTTAGCTCACGAATCTAAAAGCAGATCTAAAATTTTATTGTTATCATTACAGATGTCATTTAACTGTAATAAATTACATAACGATAAGCGTCCAAAAACTCTCGAAAGCGTAAATCACCGCCGACAGATGGTTCCAAATTACTATTGTCAGACCGACACCATTGTATTGATTTGAAGTAAAAAAAAATTTAAACTAGTCCATATCGCCAGGAGGCAACTATACACAACAACAAAAAAAAATATATGACCAGCCGCGCACTCGACACTAACCCAAAAATCCTCAGCCTCAGAGTTAAAACCTAAATGAGTTGATGTGCGAAGACTACTTCTAACACCAATCAGGTCACCGCCACCATCCACCTTGTGAGATATTGACGAACCTCTATCACGCTGAAAGACGGTGTGATCAGAGGAAAAGACTCGTTATTAGCAATCGAAGGATTAAGGAATGTCTCACTAAGGCAGATGATATCGTGACCCAGATTAAATGAATTAATAAGTGATATGAGACCATTGACATTTTGGTAAAAGTCTGACACAGCCATTTAAAACAAAAAAAAAATAGCATCATAAAACTTGAGCGCAATAGCAAAAAGAAAACTACATTTTTTCAAATTGCCCTAACAAATTTATATTCCTTCTCCGCAGTTACCGACCTGACTTCCCAGAGAAGCTTGGCATTCTTCGTCGTTAAATGTTCATTGACGAAGATACCATTCCCCAAACTCTCAACTGCAATATCCCAAGGCGCAACCGAGCCATGAACACCAGAACTGGAACATTGTTTGATCTTGAGCTTAGCGGTCCCCAAAAAACGATCCCGTACAATTCTGGACAAGAATCTAACTGGCTTGGGCTTCCGTTCCTTAGATTGGCCAGAGCTATAATACACAGAACCTCTGGTGGGAAGGCGGTGGACAGCATCACCAATCAGCTCAACAACCTGACTTCCCAAAGAAGCTTAGCATTCTTCGTCGTTAAATGTTCATTGACGAAGATACCATTCCCCAAACTCTCAACTGCAATATCCCAAGGCGCAACAGAGCCATGAACACCAGAACTGGAACATTGTTTGATCTTGAGCTTAGCGGTCCCCAAAAAACGGTCCCGTACAATTCTGGACAAGAATCTAACTATTATAGGCTTGGGCTTCCGTTCCTTAGATTGGCCAGAGCTATAATACACAGAACCTCTGGTGGGAAGGCGGTGGACAGCATCACCAATCAGCTCAACAACCTGACTTCCCAAAGAAGCTTGGCATTCTTCGTCGTTAAATGTTCATTGACGAAGATACCATTCCCCAAACTCTCAACTGCAATATCCCAAGGCGCAACCGAGCCATGAACACCAGAACTGGAACATTGTTTGATCTTGAGCTTAGCGGTCCCCAAAAAACGATCCCGTACAATTCTGGACAAGAATCTAACTGGCTTGGGCTTCCGTTCCTTAGATTGGCCAGAGCTATAATACACAGAACCTCTGGTGGGAAGGCGGTGGACAGCATCACCAATCAGCTCAACAACCTGACTTCCCAAAGAAGCTTAGCATTCTTCGTCGTTAAATGTTCATTGACGAAGATACCATTCCCCAAACTCTCAACTGCAATATCCCAAGGCGCAACAGAGCCATGAACACCAGAACTGGAACATTGTTTGATCTTGAGCTTAGCGGTCCCCAAAAAACGGTCCCGTACAATTCTGGACAAGAATCTAACTATTATAGGCTTGGGCTTCCGTTCCTTAGATTGGCCAGAGCTATAATACACAGAACCTCTGGTGGGAAGGCGGTGGACAGCATCACCAATCAGCTCAACAACCTGACTTCCCAAAGAAGCTTGGCATTCTTCGTCGTTAAATGTTCATTGACGAAGATACCATTCCCCAAACTCTCAACTGCAATACCCCGAGGCGCAACAGAGCCATGAATACCAGAACTGGAACATTGTTTGATCTTGAGCTTAGCGGTCCCCAAAAAACGGTCCCGTACAATTCTGGACAAGAATCTAACTATTATAGGCTTGGGCTTCCGTTCCTTAGATTGGCCAGAGCTATAATACACAGAACCTCTGGTGGGAAAGCGGTGGACAGCATCACCAATCAGCTCAACAACCTGACTTCCCAAAGAAGCTTGGCATTCTTCGTCGTTAAATGTTCATTGACGAAGATACCATTCCCCAAACTCTCAACTGCAATACCCCGAGGCGCAACAGAGCCATGAACACCAGAACTGGAACATTGTTTGATCTTGAGCTTAGCGGTCCCCAAAAAACGATCCCGTACAATTCTGGACAAGAATCTAACTATTATAGGCTTGGGCTTCCGTTCCTTAGATTGGCCAGAGCTATAATACACAGAACCTCTGGTGGGAAAGCGGTGGACAGCATCACCAATCAGCTCAACAACCTGACTTCCCAAAGAAGCTTGGCATTCTTCGTCGTTAAATGTTCATTGACGAAGATACCATTCCCCAAACTCTCAACTGCAATACCCCGAGGCGCAACAGAGCCATGAACACCAGAACTGGAACATTGTTTGATCTTGAGCTTAACGGTCCCCAAAAAACGATCCCGTACAATTCTGGACAAGAATCTAACTATTATAGGCTTGGGCTTCCGTTCCTTAGATTGGCCAGAGCTATAATACACAGAACCTCTGGTGGGAAAGCGGTGGACAGCATCACCAATCAGCTCAACAACCTGACTTCCCAAAGAAGCTTGGCATTCTTCGTCGTTAAATGTTCATTGACGAAGATACCATTCCCCAAACTCTCAACTGCAATACCCCGAGGCGCAACAGAGCCATGAACACCAGAACTGGAACATTGTTTGATCTTGAGCTTAACGGTCCCCAAAAAACGATCCCGTACAATTCTGGACAAGAATCTAACTATTATAGGCTTGGGCTTCCGTTCCTTAGATTGGCCAGAGCTATAATACACAAAACCTCTGGTGGGAAGGCGGTGGACAGCATCACCAATCAGCTCAACAACCTGACTTCCCAAAGAAGCTTGGCATTCTTCGTCGTTAAATGTTCATTGACGAAGATACCATTCCCCAAACTCTCAACTGCAATACCCCGAGGCGCAACAGAGCCATGAACACCAGAACTGGAACATTGTTTGATCTTGAGCTTAGCGGTCCCCAAAAAACGGTCCCGTACAATTCTGGACAAGAATTTAACTATTATAGGCTTGGGCTTCCGTTCCTTAGATTGGCCAGAGCTATAATACACAGAACCTCTGGTGGGAAAGCGGTGGACAGCATCACCAATCAGCTCAACAACCTGACTTCCCAAAGAAGCTTGGCATTCTTCGTCGTTAAATGTTCATTGACGAAGATACCATTCCCCAAACTCTCAACTGCAATACCCCGAGGCGCAACAGAGCCATGAATACCAGAACTGGAACATTGTTTGATCTTGAGCTTAGCGGTCCCCAAAAAACGGTCCCGTACAATTCTGGACAAGAATCTAACTATTATAGGCTTGGGCTTCCGTTCCTTAGATTGGCCAGAGCTATAATACACAAAACCTCTGGTGGGAAGGCGGTGGACAGCATCACCAATCAGCTCAACAACCTGACTTCCCAAAGAAGCTTGGCATTCTTCGTCGTTAAATGTTCATTGACGAAGATACCATTCCCCAAACTCTCAACTGCAATACCCCGAGGCGCAACAGAGCCATGAACACCAGAACTGGAACATTGTTTGATCTTGAGCTTAGCGGTCCCCAAAAAACGATCCCGTACAATTCTGGACAAGAATCTAACTATTATAGGCTTGGGCTTCCGTTCCTTAGATTGGCCAGAGCTATAATACACAGAACCTCTGGTGGGAAGGCGGTGGACAGCATCACCAATCAACTCAATAACCACTATGAGAGACTCAGAATCACGCTTCGGCACACCATTTATAATTACGTTAGTTTGCCTAAAATATTGTTCCAATTATTCGAGACGCATTGTGACTTCTCCCAAACTAGACTTGAGAACGATGTTCTTTGATCTTACGAATTCAACACCTTCAAGGAAGTAGTCATTATTGAACCATCGAAGGAGGCAAGTCATCGTTGATTCCACAACTACTTCATCTCCAACCAAAACTCTCCGCCTTATCAATACGAAGATCTTTCGCACTGAGATCCACGCATTTAGCGTGGTAGAAAAAGCCGCATTCGCCGGTGCATTGCAGTCCCGTAATTTTTTCTCATAATTTTGCTGCCATAACTGACGCACTCCATCTCACTCACGCCGAAGCCGATTCCAGTACATAGATCAGCGAAAAATCACGCGAGAGTGACCGTAAATATATGGATAAGGATCAAACCTTGAATAACCACCGAATCCAAGAATCAATCTCTAAAAAGACTTGATCAAAGCACCCAGCAATAACTTCCGCGACCAAATTAATTATAAATACCAGCCAAAGCACCCGAATAACAACCATGAATTGCAGAGCACAAAAATTGATGTCCGAACAACTCGTTTCGATCGATCTTTTTTGCAATTAGGCATTGATTTTTGATTTTAGATGAGAATTGTGCGTCGTATTAATTTGATTTTAGGCGAATAGAAAATTAAATACATGATTGCAATTAAGGCGAGATCGTTTCCGGATTCATTGAACACCATATTGATACAATATTCAAGAAGACATAGTCCTCGAAAATGTTCTGTGGCCTTGCATTCTATCCAGTAAGCTAACTTGTCACAGCTTAATTACTGATTTGGTATCCAGCAATAAATCATAAGACAGCAAAACAACAACTGCTGACATAAATAGAGCTGCTTTTGAAGCCCTACTCAGTCTCACACTACTTCATTTATGTATAGCAAAAAGGGTAAAGTTGCCTATCACGGAAAATATGTTCTTCACTCAAGATGGTGCAGAACACCTCCAAATCCTCAAGGACCCAAGTTTAAATCACTTAATTGTCATATTTAGAAGCAGGTGGTGTGATCTAAAGATGGCCTCAACTAAAAAGAAGCTTCATTAGGAGTGATGATATGAATCTATGGTGGATTGAGTTGGGTTGGGTCCATATCATAATAACATCAAGGGCAAGCTGGACAAAGAGGATACGAGAATACTCTTCAATGGACATCAACCTTATTGTAGACTACAAGAAGCCACATAAAACAGATAATCAACAATTGAGAGAACACAAATCTAACTCTGTATGTTAGTATATTAAATGCAATCAATAACTATTCCTATTTCACTTCAGTTTTTTTAGGCGAAAAAGTCTTCTTTTTGTTCTTCTTTCATCTAAATCAACTTAAGTCCTTATTTTCTGGTTTCATAGTGTGTTAAATTCCTGACTTAATCCTATCTTTTTATGAAAAAAAAAATATCTTAGAAATATTTCTTTTCAACTCAGAAAATTCATTTCTATGAAAGGTCGAATACAATAAATTCGCGTCCTTACGCGTCAGTTGTTGGGCAGCTGTTGGGCCGGAAGTCCGCTCTGGAGGCCGCAATTCGATTATGCGAGCGAAAGGCCGTCACAAAGTCCAAGTATCAATAGTTTATCGTGGACGGAACAGCCGAGCGTGTCGGACCGGTCGCTTTTTGAATAAAACAAATAAGAGAGCACCAGGGCAGCGATTTTACGAGCTTTGCAAGCCCCGGCATCGTCTTGTTCTACCTCATCCCCCCAGGTTTTAACCGGTTCAGTTCGGCCTCGCAACAAAGTGATGGACAAACATGAAATTATTTACAACATTTTACTTCCATCGATTTAACCTTTACGTGGAAGCAATTATTAAACATTTAAAATTGACCTAAGATGAGAAAGAATGTTTTATGTTAGTTTAGATAATAACGGAGTTAGAATTTGGGTAAATACGCGTAATGGTTAATCAATCAATATATGCTTGTTAGCAATAATGTTGTTATGAATAAAATATATCGTCATTTTAATATAAATTGTCCTCGTTCGCTCAGCGGCTCGGAAATTGTTCCATACTATTGACAATTCATAACATTAATTATGTATTTTCCATGGAAAAAATAATCATAATTTATCTACCAGTATGTTCGCAATTCTATAAATCTTCATTTGAAGTTTTTCATGAAATTGTTATTGCGCGAATGGAATCGTTTTATACATTTGTTGAGGTGCTTTTTTTGATATTTTATTTCTTTTTTTGGACGTTTTACGTCGAATAAATTGGCAGGAACAGAGACATGGGGTTCCACGGCCTGTTCATAAATTGTTGATCACCGTCCGTAGTCCCGGGTCCAGGCGAGTATCCCGCAGGATCACCCGCGGGACCAGATGACCGTGCGGGCTGCGCTAAAATATTTACGACCGGCGCGACGGGAATACCACCTCATATCGACTTCATTAATTAAATTTGGTTTAATGACGATTTACCGGTTTTATTATATCTCCCATCCTACAAACTCGCCAACCCTTTGTTGCTCATTCGCACCACCAGAATATTTTAAACTCAAAACTTCTCTAATCAAAATTTATAACTGTTATATTTATTACTTTTCAAAATTACAATTTAAACTGTATATTTTATAAATTTTGAAATGCCAAATTTTGAAATGTCAAATTAAACGTCAACTTGCAAAATACCAACCAAAACAATGTTTAATTTTTCAAAATTTACACAAAATTTGAAAGTGGATTTGTAACGCCTCAATTCACTTACGCTATTAAATTGTACGTAGGATTTCCGTTTTGGTTGGACAAATTTTAAACGGATAGCAAGCGCAATCAGAAAAAGTCGAATACAACGGATAACTGATGCACTTTTTTGTGCCTTTTTAAGGGTGTTGTTTTTTTTGGGTAAAGCGAGCGATCGTGACGCCCTTTTTGCTCTCGTTCTCTTTTCCATTATAAACGAAAGTCCATTACACATATTACATCAGGCATTAAAGTGCGATGGGTGTCGGAAAATCTACAACTTCACTCTGTCAAAACTTTTTAGCATCACTGAACTTGTCTGTTTTGTTAAAATAATTTCCATATTTTCTCGTTTTAATCCAATTTAAATCGCTTAATTCGTTTTATTAAAAATAACTTTTCATCAATTTAAAAAGTTATTGCCAACCTAAAATAGTAACATCGATTTTTGACGATTTTAATTAATTTTTCAATGTTTAACCAATTTTTTTAAAAATAATTACTCAAAAATTTGTTAATTTCGATTTAATTTATTAAAAATTAAATAATATTTAAAAAAATAAAAATCAATAACTACAACTTCACTGCAGAAATGACAGTTAAACGTAGCAAACATAACCTCTAAAAATTCGTTATAATGTATTAAAGAAATGGATATTTTAAAAGCGGAAATCGCTCGCAAACGGAAATTATTAGAAGAAAAGCAACTAAGCGTAAGTAATTAAAACAACAACACAAAAAAAATTTTAACCTCATTTTAGGATTCGAATAAAAAATGTTTCAAAAGAGGCGATTTATTCGCAAAAGAGAACGAAGAGTACCAAGATAAATACGGCACAGTCGTTTTTTTTTCACGTTTTAATCCCATTTTAATCGCTTAATTCGTTTTATTAATAATAACTTTTCATCAATTTAAAAAGTTATTACCAACCTAAAATAGTAACATCGATTTTTGACGATTTTAATTAATCTTTCAATGTTTAACCAATTTTTTTTTTAAATAATTACTCAAAAATTTGTTAATTTCGATTTAATTCATTAAAAATTAAATAATATTTAAAAAAATAAAAATCAATAACTCCAACTTCACTGCAGAAATGACAGTTAAACGTAGTAAACATAACCTCAAAAAATTTCGTTATAATGTATTAAAGAAATGGATATTTTAAAAGCGGAAATTATTAGAAGAAAAGCAACTAATCGTAAGTAATTAAAACAACACAAAAAAATTTTAATAACCTCATTTTAGGATTCGAATAAAAAATGTTTCAAAAGAGGCGATTTATTGGCAAAAGAGAACGAAGAGTACCAAGATAAATACGGCACAGCCGTTTTTTTTTCACGTTTTAATCCAATTTTAATCGCTTAATTCGTTTTATTAATAATAACTTTTCATCAATTTAAAAAGTTATTACCAACCTAAAATAGTTACATCGATTTTTGACGATTTTAATTAATCTTTCAATGTTTAACCAATTTTTTTTTTTAAATAATTACTAAAAAATTTGTTAATTTCGATTTAATTCATTAAAAATTAAATAATATTTAAAAAAATAAAAATCAATAACTCCAACTTCACTGCAGAAATGACAGTTACAACGTAGTAAACATAACCTCAAAAAATTTCGTTATAATGTATTAAAAAAATGGATATTTTAAAAGCGGAAATCGCTCGCAAACGGAAATTATTAGAAGAAAAGCAACTAATCGTAAGTAATTAAAGCAACAACACAAAAAAACATTTTAATAACCTCATTTTAGGATTCGAATAAAAATTTTTCAAAAGAGGCGATTTATTCGCAAAAGAGAACGAAGAGTATCAAGATAAATACGGCACAGCCGTTTTTTTCACGTTTTAATCCAATTTTAATCGCTTAATTCGTTTTATTAATAATAACTTTTCATCAATTTAAAAAGTTATTACCAACCTAAAATAGTTACATCGATTTTAGACGATTTTAATTAATCTTTCAATGTTTAATCATTTTTTTTTTTAATAATTACTGAAATATTTGTTAATTTCGATTTAATTTATTAAAAATTAAATAATATTTAAAAAAAGAAAAATCAATAACTCCAACTTCATTGCAGAAATGACAGTTGAACGTAGTAAACATAACCTCAAAAAATTTCATTATAATGTATTAAAGAAATGGATATTTTAAAATCTGAAATCGCTCGCAAACGGAAATTTTTAGAAGAAAAGCAACTAATCGTAAGTAATTAAAGCAACAACACAAAAAAAATTTAATAACCTCATTTTAGGATTCGAATAAAAAATGTTTCAAAAGAGGCGATTTATTGGCAAAAGAGAATGAAGGGTACCAAGATTAATACGGCACAGCCGTTTTTTTCACGTTTTAATCCAATTTTAATCGCTTAATTCGTTTTATTAAAAATAACTTTTCATCGATTTAAAAAGTTATTACCAACCTAAGATAGTAACATCGATTTTAGACGATTTTAATTAATCTTTCAATGTTTAATCAATTTTTTTTAAGTAATTACTGAAAAATTTGTTAATTTCGATTTAATTTATTTAAAATTAAATAATATTTAAAAAAATAAAAATCAATAACTCCAACTTCACTGCAGAAATGACAGTTAAACGTAGTAAACATAACCTCAAAAAATTTCGTTATAATGTATTAAAGAAATGGATATTTTAAAAGCGGAAATCGCTCGCAAACGGAAATTATTAGAAGAAAAACAACTAATCGTGAGTAATTCAAACAACAACACAAAAAAAAACTTTAATAATCTCATTTTAGGATTCGAATAAAAAATGTTTCAAAAGAGGCGATTTATTGGCAAAACAGAACGAAGGGTACCAAGATAAATACGGCACAGCCGTTTTTTTTCACGTTTTAATCCAATTTTGATCGCTTAATTCGTTTTATTAATAGTAACTTTTCATCAATTTAAAAAGTTATTGCCAACCTAAAATAGTTACATCGATTTTAGACGATTTTAATTAATCTTTCAATGTTTAATCAATTTTTTTTTAAATTATTACTAAAAAATTTGTTAATTTCCATTTAATTTATTAAAAATTAAATAATATTTAAAAAAATAGAAATCAATAACTCCAACTTCACTGCAGAAATGACAGTTAAACGTAGTAAACATAACCTCAAAAAATTTCGTTATAATGTATTAAAGAAATGGATATTTTAAAAGCGGAAATTGCTAGCAAACGGAAATTATTAGAAGAAAAGCAGCTAATCGTAAGTAATTAAAGCAACAGCACAACAAAAAAAACTTTAATAACCTCATTTTAGGATTCGAATAAAAAAATGTTTCAAAAGAGGCGATTTATTGGCAAAAGAGAACGAAGAGTACTAAGATAAATACGGCACAGCCGTTTTTTTTTCACATTTTAATCCAATTTTAATCGCTTAATTCGTTTTATTAAAAATAACTTTTCATCGATTTAAAAAGTTATTACCAACCTAAAATAGTAACATCGATTTTAGACGATTTTAATTAATCTTTCAATGTTTAATCAATTTTTTTTTAAGTAATTACTGAAAAATTTGTTAATTTCGATTTAATTTATTTAAAATTAAATAATATTCAAAAAAAGAAAAATCAATAACTGCAACTTCACTGCAGAAATGACAGTTAAACGTAGTAAACATAACCTCAAAAAATTTCGTTATAATGTATTAAAGAAATGGATTTTAATGGATTTTAAAAGCGGAAATCGCTCGCAAATGGAAATTATTAGAAGAAAAACAACTAATCGTGAGTAATTCAAACAACAACACAAAAAAAAACTTTAATAACCTCATTTTAAGATTCGAATAAAAAATGTTTCAAAAGAGGCGATTTATTGGCAAAAGAGAACGAAGGGTACCAAGATAAATACGGCACAGCCGTTTTTTTTCACGTTTTAATCCAATTTTAATCGCTTAATTCGTTTTATTTATAACAACTTTTCATCAATTTAAAAAGTTATTACCAACCTAAAATAGTAACATCAATGTTTAACCAATTTTTTTTTAAATAATTAATCAAAAATTTGTTAATTTCGATTTAATTCATTAAAAATTAAATAATATTTAAAAAAATAAAAATCAATAACTCCAACTTCATTGCAGAAATGACAGTTAAACGTAGTAAACATAACCTCAAAAAATTTCGTTATAATGTATTAAAGAAATGGATATTTTAAAAGCGGAAATTGCTCGCAAACGGAAATTATTAGAAGAAAAGCAACTAATCGTAAGTAATTAAAGCAACAACACAAAAAAAACTTTAATAATCTCATTTTAGGATTCGAATAAAAAATGTTTCAAAAGAGGCGATTTATTGGCAAAAGAGAACGAAGGGTACCAAGATAAATACGGCACAGCCGTTTTTTTTCACGTTTTAATCCAATTTTAATCGTTTAATTCGTTTTATTTATAACAACTTTTCATCAATTTAAAAAGTTATTACCAACCTAAAATAGTAACATCGATTTTTGACGATTTTAATTAATCTTTCAATGTTTAACCAATTTTTTTAAAAATAATTACTCAAAAATTTGTTAATTTCTATTTAATTCATTAAAAATTAAATAATATTTAAAAAAAGAAAAATCAATAACTCCAACTTCACTGCAGAAATGACAGTTAAACGTAGTAAACATAACCTCAAAAAATTTCGTTATAATGTATTAAAGAAATGGATATTTTAAAAGCGGAAATTGCTAGCAAACGGAAATTATTAGAAGAAAAGCAGCTAATCGTAAGTAATTAAAGCAACAGCACAACAAAAAAAACTTTAATAACCTCATTTTAGGATTCGAATAAAAAAATGTTTCAAAAGAGGCGATTTATTGGCAAAAGAGAACGAAGAGTACTAAGATAAATACGGCACAGCCGTTTTTTTTTCACATTTTAATCCAATTTTAATCGCTTAATTCGTTTTATTAAAAATAACTTTTCATCGATTTAAAAAGTTATTACCAACCTAAAATAGTAACATCGATTTTAGACGATTTTAATTAATCTTTCAATGTTTAATCAATTTTTTTTTAAGTAATTACTGAAAAATTTGTTAATTTCGATTTAATTTATTTAAAATTAAATAATATTCAAAAAAAGAAAAATCAATAACTGCAACTTCACTGCAGAAATGACAGTTAAACGTAGTAAACATAACCTCAAAAAATTTCGTTATAATGTATTAAAGAAATGGATTTTAATGGATTTTAAAAGCGGAAATCGCTCGCAAATGGAAATTATTAGAAGAAAAACAACTAATCGTGAGTAATTCAAACAACAACACAAAAAAAAACTTTAATAACCTCATTTTAAGATTCGAATAAAAAATGTTTCAAAAGAGGCGATTTATTGGCAAAAGAGAACGAAGGGTACCAAGATAAATACGGCACAGCCGTTTTTTTTCACGTTTTAATCCAATTTTAATCGCTTAATTCGTTTTATTAATAATAACTTTTCATCAATTTAAAAAGTTATTACCAACTTAAAATAGTAACATCGATTTTTGACGATTTTAATTAATCTTTCAATGTTTAACCAATTTTTTTAAAAATAATTACTCAAAAATTTGTTAATTTCGATTTAATTTATTTAAAATTAAATAATATTAAAAAAAATAAAAATCAATAACTCCAACTTCACTGCAGAAATGACAGTTAAACGTAGTAAACATAACCTCAAAAAAATTCGTTATAATGTATTAAAGAAATGGATATTTTAAAAGCGGAAATCGCTCGCAAACGGAAATTATTAGAAGAAAAACAACTAATCGTGAGTAATTCAAACAACAACACAAAGAAAACTTTAATAACCTCATTTTAGGATTCGAATAAAAAATGTTTCAAAAGAGGCGATTTATTGGCAAAAGAGAACGAAGAGTACCAAGATAAATTCGACACAGCCTTTTTTTCACGTTTTAATCCAATTTTAATCGCTTAATTCGTTTTATTAAAAATAACTTTTCATCAATTTAAAAAGTTATTACCAACCTAAAATAGTAACATCGATATTTGACGATATTAATTAATCTTTCAATGTTTAACCAATTTTTTTAAAAATAATTACTCAAAAATTTGTTAATTTCGATTTAATTTATTAAAAATTAAATAATATTTAAAAAAAGAAAAATCAATAACTCCAACTTCACTGCAGAAATGACAGTTAAACGTAGTAAACATAACCTCAAAAAATTTCGTTATAATGTATTAAAGAAATGGATATTTTAAAAGCGGAAATCGCTCGCAAACGGAAATTATTAGAAGAAAAGCAACTAATCGTGAGTAATTCAAACAACAACACAAAAAAAAAACTTTAATAACCTCATTTTAGGATTCGAATAAAAAATGTTTCAAAAGAGGCGATTTATTGGCAAAAGAGAACGAAGAGTACCAAGATAAATACGGCACAGCCCCCAAAGAAGAATTAACCACAAAAAAGAAACGCCCAGAAGAAAGTTCTTACGAAAATACCCCAGATCATATCCCACCACGGCATGAAGTTGTATCGAAACTTAGAGATCGTGGGGAGCCGATTTTATTGTTTGGGGAGTCTCAAATTGATTCGTTTAAGCGATTAAGACATTGTGAAATTTTGGAACCGGAGGTAAATAGGGGATTTAGGAATGATTTTCAAGAGGCTATGGAAAAGGTCGATCAAGCTTATTTAGACGAGCTCTTAATTTCATCGAGTGAGGGCAAAAACGAACGAAATAAAGACACAAATGTTGATCAGGAACAAGAGGCGAATTATGAGGACATACAGGAGATGGCGAAAAAGATGGGTTGTGGAAATCGAGACCATGATATGACGGTTATTACTAAATTTATTGAGGTAAAATATTTTAATATTATTTTAATTTCTGTTAAGATGTTCGTTAATTTGGATAGTTTGATGTTGAGTATCATCATAAGCAGGAGGATTTATCGGAACTCTAAATCCTGGGTCATGATTGTTATTGTTATAATATAAAGGAGGGGGTCCACTTGAATATGCTTCATTAATTTGTTGCCTTTGATTCGTTGATGGTTGATTTCTCGAATAGGGAGGTGGTGGAGGTAATCCTAAAAAAATAATTAATTTTAATCAAAAAAAAATTAATGAGTCATCTAACCTGTTAATGGAGAAATCAAAGGTGGTCTATTCTCCTCTCGTAATCCTCCAGTTACAAAAATCGGAACTGAATAAATAACTAAACCTTTTCTTTGGATTTCCTCCGAGAGCCTCTTTGCTTGCACTTTCATATAGACTGATGCTGAAATCATCGCCCCCAAGGTAAAAGGCCCCAAAACAACAATAAAAATATAATAGGTATCCATCTTCTCAAATTGTACTTAACATTGAATTATCGTCGAGTGAGAATTTTTCAATTGGCCCCTATCAACTTTATCTTATCACTTTGTGCGGAGATAGTCAGAACATATCAATAAAAACAAGTAATAAAAAATGAGGTTTATTGTGCTTACAATTTAAATGGGTTTATCACAATACATCTTAAACAGATTAATTTATAATTTCCGATTGAATATCTTTAGAATCGTATGGTGTTGGGCGAAATTTGAGCGCCTAAAAATTTTTTTTTTAAGGTTAATGTTATGAATTTTAATAATAAATACCTGGAAGTGATGTTATTGATGCTTCCCCATCGTTTGGGGGGATTGTCGCTATTATTCTTCCATTCGGATTAACGAGAAATCTATAACCTAACCTTTTTTTTGAGTTTACATTGAAATGTTACGTTTTTATCTTTACCTTTATTAACGAAATCTTGCATTTTCCGCCTTCTCACTTCAAAAATGGTTAACATCACCCCCAAAACTAATAATATCGCTATAAAAGGCACCGTTACGGCGACATAGTTACTCGATTCCATTTTAGTAGGATGTGGTCTCAAAAAATCTACTTTTTTCTCTCATCATTTTCAAGATAACGTCTTATCTTTGTTATCTATTGTCAATTTAATGTGATTTTGACTCCGTCGTCATCTTTTATTATTGTTATCGCAATAATGCGAAATATTGCAGTTTGTAGGTGTAATTGATTCTAGAGATGTGCAAATTGCGTGAGTCCCGTCGGGTCACGATCGGTCAAGCGTGATCCACCGTGAGCGGGCATTAATTGTTGTTCCACTCACGTAAAGTATGTGATATTATGGTATTCTAAATTGGGTTTTACTATACAACAATTTAAGACTGAATAACAACTGAAAATTGGGCCAACACTAACGCTAGAGCTAATACTAGAGTTTGAACAAAAAACATTTAAGTTTACTCGTACCTTTCTTAACCCTCGCCGTCCCAAAAAAGGGTCATTCGTCACAAACAGTTTTTTACTTACAAGATACTGACTAAAAACTTGTACTTTTTCGCTGCGCACGCATCTGTGTAGAGCAAAGTTGATGCAAAAACATTATTGTCTTGCGTGGTCTCGTGTTCTTATGGACAAGTTTTCATTATGTCTTCTAATAAGGAAACTCTCACGGATGTAGAGTTTTTCAACGCTCTTCTGAATGATTCAGATGATGAAAATTATCGCGAGTTACCGCTAGACAAAGCTTTTAGTGACGATCCTCAGTCGGAAACTGAGGACGCCATTGAAGTGTGTACCGAAAAAGCTGACGAAATCGAAGTTGACAACGACTCGCAAAGCAATCGTATGTAATTGGAGATACATAGCGCCGAAATTGGGAAGAATGAGAGTCACCGAATTCATTCGTAAAGTTAAATGTCTTACCGAAAGAAGCAAGAATGTTTCTTCTATATTGGATACATTCAGACTTTTTATATCAGACAATATCATAGATCTTATTGTGAAACATACAAATAAACGAGACAAAGAATTTGTGGATGTCTACAATGAAGAACAACAAAATGCAGAATGACATGGAATAACGTCGATGTCACTGAAATGTTTGGATTCATAGGTATTCTTGTTCTGGCTGGTGGTTTTAGAGAAAATAAAGAAAATCCTCAAGGCTTATGGTCAGTTACCAACAAAGCATTCAACAGACCTATCTATCAGGCAATAATGAGTAGAAACAGATTTTTATCTATTATGAGACATATTAGGTTCGACGATCTTAGTACCAGACCTGAAAGAAAGAAAAAAGATAAATTAGCTCCTATTCGTGAGATGTCTGATATTTTTCCTCAAAATTGTAGAGATAGTTACTATCCTTCACCTTGGGGAACCATTCATGAACAGTTAGTATCCTTTAGAGGGCGATGTCCTTTTCGAGTCTACATACCTAGCAAGCCCGGCAAGTACGCGATAAAAATTTGGGCATTTTGCGACGCAAAGACATTTTTTTGTTGCAACTTCGAAGTGTATTTGGGAAAAGTATGAGATATAAGTGAAAAAAATCAAGGTTCAAGAGTTGCCAAGACCTTAGCACATCACTTCAACCCGTTTTTTGTTTGGTTCGGAAACTATCACTATATCTACATGTTCATAACAAATAGTATTTTTTAATAGGTCCATAGCTTCAAGTTTTCTGTTCATATTTGTCTGTAAAATTTTTAGATTATAACTATTGAATGTCACTACTATTACTAAGGAATTTGGAGGCTTTTAACCTCTTTACCGTCCTGATTTTCGTGCTGTTGCTCTATACCATCATTCATGTCTTCCATCCTAGCGATTTTCCTTTTGTTTTCCGTCTTTCGTAAGGCAATCCTCTGGGCTGACAATTCTTTTCTAAACGCATTGCACTTACCCGAGCCTGCCCGGTGTCCTGTCTCCTTACAAATGGAGCACTCTTCTTCTCCTTTGCACTCCACTGCACAATGGTCTTTTTTCCCACATTTGAAACATAATTTGGTCCTATCAATTCCTTTGCAATTCTTTAGGATGTGGTCATATTCCCAACATCTTGGACATCTTACTACTTTAATTCGCCTTTCCACAGAGCAATTACTGTAACCTATTCTAATAAACCGTTTATCTGATAAGTTTATAGCATCATGACTTCTTAAAGTCAGTGTTATTGCTTGCGTGTTGTTTCGTAAAGGTCTCAGTTCACTCATACGTAATATTACATTTCTTTTGCCAACGACGGCCTCTATTGCATCAACAATCTCTCCTTTCTCTGTGATTGCATCCATGCCCCTAACATGCACGGTATCTACTTCTTCCCCTAAAATTTTTATAGAAACATTTTGATCGTGTGCCTCTGTTATAATCTTTTGTGTTTCCTTCATAACCCTTTCATTTTTATCCGTGGTGATTATAATATTTTTTCCGTCCTTTGTCCCTTTAATGTTTTTAACTGCGTCTTTATATTCAGAATTTTTAAGGGCCTCTTTAATATTCCTTAATGATTCATTATATGTCTTATCATTATTAGCGATTATAAAGGCGTATGTATTTCTTTCTTTCCTTGGTTTGTCCATCTTGTCAAAAACATAATTTTTTGGCGTATGTATAGTAATCTTTACTTTAGTGTCATAGAAGATTCCTTCAAACATTTTTCTTAACCGTTCCGGGTGTATACCTTGTATGATATGTGCCGCGATGCCCGTCTCATGTTCATTGTCTTCTTTAAGATTTTTAATCTTATTAAATAAGTCCTGTTCTGTGCCATCAGACGCCACTTTGAAAATTTTTCTGCTTCCAATTCTTAAGTTATCTTTGGTTCCTGCCCTAAACGTTTGCTCTACAAAGCCATAGTCCTCGATTACCTCATTTATCTCCGGGTACCTGTCCTTTAGTAGTTTCTGTATTCCCCTCTCCATTTGTATTTTAGTTGTTCCACACTATCTGGCCGTCCAATACCATAGGCCAGATGTCTGTTCGCAGATTTTCCCCAACCTCGTTAAAAAAAAAAAAAAAAAGGGTTTCACCAGGTCACCTCTGGAGTTCCCCAGGGAAGCCATCTTGGTCCTGTTCTTTTTTTGGCTTAATGATGTTCTTGCATGTTTTAAACACTCTAAATTTTTACTTTATGCGAACGATTGCAAAATTTTTTTAGATTTGTCATCTCAATCGGATTGTGTTAAACTTCAATCCGATTTGGACCAGTTCCACAAATATTGCACCGATAACAGCCTCCTCCTGAATTATGATAAGTGTTTTAAAATTACTTTCTCTCGCAACCGCTACCCTCTAAATTTTACCTACAGGTTCGGTAGTGCGGACATTCAGTCGGTTGACTACATATGCGACCTGGGGGTTACTGTTGATGGTAAATTAATGTTTAACCTACACGTTGAATCCACTATTTCCAAAGCTCTGAAGAGGTTGGGTTTCGTGATTCGAACCTGCCGTCCTTTTACAAGTATTAATTGTATCAAAGCGCTATGCGTTAAGTAACGCATGTAAACAGTGTACTTTGTTATGCCTCTACCGTCTGGAATTCCCAGTACCACGTTTATATTAAAGGTATAGAATCTGTTCAACGCAGATTTTTGCGGTATCTGTCTTTTAAGAAAAATCTCCCGTATTGCGATTACTTCATGCGATGTAGGGTTCTGGGATTTCAGACACTTGAAAAGAAGCGACTTTGTTGCGACTTACTGTTAATTTATAAACTTTGTAATGGTTTCATTGATTCACTTGACTTGGTTGGCGGGTTACGTTTTTACGTTCCTCCATACCGGACAAGGGACGGTCTGATGTTCAGACTTAATCATTCGAATACGAATGTCCACTTTAACTCACCTCTCCAGAGACTAATGCATTCATTTAACACTTATTGTGGAAATGGGGATGTGTTCAACACCTCTTTGCTTGCGTTTAGGCGATTTTTGCGTGGTGTGTGTGTTAATGATATTGTTCATTAAAATCAACTTTATTTGTTAACGCATTATGTATGCATATATATAAAAATTTCTCCTTTTTATTTATTTTTTTTAATAATTGTTATTTGTTTCTTTCAAATTTGTTGGAAGTTAACCCGATTATAATTTGTAAAGTGAACGCTTCGCTGGGGGTTCACCCTGTTTGCGTCCCAATTTTTCTAATAAATAGATAATATACGACGCCAAACCTGCAATATCAATCATATTGAAAAAGAAACCCAACGGTGTGTACGTAGTTTCACTGTATATGCCGCCAACATTTTATCCATTACATCAACATCAGGTTTGGCAACGTCAGTCTCCTCAACTTTTCCTGTCATATGCATTGATGAGAGAAGAATAACTGACTTTTTTTTTGGAACATATGAGCATTTTTGCTGTATACAAAGTTTGTAGAATATACAGATCTTTTTCAGACATTTTCCAGGAATTGAGAGTCTGCACTAGCTGAAAACTTGTGAAGAAATTATCCGTTGTTACGTTTCTTTCAGAGTTCTTGTATTTGGCCACCAAGTCTAATACAGTTCGTTCCCCAATATTTTTTTGTCGTATACCATCTGACGGTTTTCCTGTATAAATTTGGCCTTGTAAAGGGTAACCATTCGACGCATCGCAAGCCCAAAATACTTTCATTCCATACTTCGCCGGCTTTGATGAAATATGCTTGGTAAATTTTGTATGCCCTCGATAAGGAAACAGTTGTTCATCAACCGTTATGCATTCTTTTGGCATATAATATTCGTTTTTTGGAAATTTGTGATTCGATGTTTATCGCAAAAGTTAATAAAATAAAAGCCAGAGCCTGCGATGATAATTGTTTAATTTTTATTAAAACAAGTGATTTGGTGCAACAATGTTTCAACTGTTAAATCAGTTTTTATCAAGCACGACTATGGAAGTAACATAAAAAAGTAAAAATAGAAAATAATATTAGTAATTAAGTTAACTATAAATTATTGATGTTATTTACCGTCATTGAAAGTACATCGACTAAAGAGAGAACTGTAATGGATTTTCATATAAATCTGGTTCGGAAGAAAATAAAAACGTGAAAAGCATGTGCTTAATATAATATGAACTGAAAAAATGGATAAACGGGTGTTAAGTTAATATGTATTAGGGAAAACAAGAGAAACTTACCAATTAACATCGAAAAACACGAAATAAAACCAAAAATGAAAGAAATTCAACAAAAATGTATTCCAAAAATCGAAAAAACAGGTTATTTTAGTGTGAAGCGCTGAGAATGACTAAAATTTAAAGCGAGAACGTAAATCAAAAATGGAGGGGTAAAACAAGAAATTAAATAAATAAAAATAAGTAAAACGAGAAGTGAAAAATTGTTTATAACAAAAATTTAGACGAATTTAATGAAGTGTCTGTAATTAACGAGATCGTTGTTCTCGTTCATGACCAAATTTACGTCTCTTATTTTATTATTGTAGATGTAAAATTCCTCATACAAGTCCATTTCATACCCCTCAAAAGTTTTACATTCTGAAAAGTTATGTTGTGTTTATTGTTGGAAATATGTCTTAGGTATAAATTTTACATCAAGAGAAATAGATATTTTAAATTTAAACCACAAATTTTCTATACCCAGAAACATCAAACCTTTAGATTTGGCTATAAAAATAGAGTCTCAATTATTGGACAATGTTAATTTAAAACAATTTTTCCTTGAAAACAATGAAATTATAAACGGCATTGGTAATAAAAAAGAAAACAAAATGCTCAAACTAAACTCGATGCACAAAGATCTTAGAACCCTCAAACAAAAATTGAATGATAATGATATTATTATCACGATGGGTGATAAAAACGCAGGATACGTAATAATAATTTGGTCTCGTTCAAGACCAAATTTACGTCTCTTATTTTATTATTGTAGATGTAAAATTCCTCATACAAGTCCATTTCATACCCCTCAAAAGTTTTACATCCTGAAAAGTTATGTTGTGTTTATTGTTGGAAATATGTCTTAGGTATTAATTTTACATCAAGAGAAATAGATATTTTAAATTTAAACCACAAATTTTCTATACCCAGAAACATCAAACCTTTAGATTTGGCTATAAAAATAGAGTCTCAATTATTGGACAATGTTAATATAAAACAAATTTTCCTTGAAAACAATGAAATTATAAACGGCATTGGTAATAAAAAAGAAAACAAAATGTTCAAACTCAACTCGATGCACAAAGATCTTAGAACCCTCAAACAAAAATTGAATGATAATGATATTATTATCACGATGGGTGATAAAAACGCAGGATACGTAATAATAATTTGGTCTCGTTCATGACCAAATTTACACCGACAAACACAAAAAAGACATAAATTTCAATTTATTAAATGATCAAGTAACACACGTCTACAATCCTTTATTTACGTTTCTCAAAACATTATAAATTTCAAAACTTAATTTGTATCTTCTCTTCTTCTCTAAATCAATCCCTCTTACTTTGCTCAAAGAAGATACACCTACAATTTTTAGCATACAATAAAACCTGTCCATTTCAAGTTTTCTTCTGTATTCGTGTAGTTCGTGTAAACTGTTCTGTGTAAATGTTTTATATATTTATTACCATTTTGTAGTATTTTAATATTTTGACGTAAGTTTTTAATTTTATTATTTATTAAATTTTAAAGAAATATTTTGCAAAAGCACATATAA
Source organism: Onthophagus sagittarius (assembly GCA_036711965.1). Lineage (NCBI taxonomy): Eukaryota > Metazoa > Arthropoda > Insecta > Coleoptera > Scarabaeidae > Onthophagus > Onthophagus sagittarius. The sequence continues at coordinate 12,480,141 of JASERS010000010.1, read as the reverse complement.
TTGAATAAACAAAATATCGACGATTATATTTGATTTCCAATTTTAATTTGTAAATTCGGCTGATGATGAGATTGTAAAACTCGAAACCGGTACCGAACAAATAAACAATAGCAAGTAAAGAAGTTGTGTTACTTTATATTTTAAATATTTAATAAACTTGCAACATGGATTCAAACAAATAAAATAAGAGACGTAAATTTGGTCATGAACGAGAACAACGATCTCGTTAATTACAGACACTTCATTAAATTCGTCTAAATTTTTGTTATAAACAATTTTTCACTTCTCGTTTTACTTATTTTTATTTATTTAATTTCTTGTTTTACACCTCCATTTTTAATTTACGTTCTCGCTTTAAATTTTAGTCATTCTCAGCGCTTTACACTATAATAACCTGTTTTTTCGATTTTTGGAATACATTTTTGTTGAATTTCTTTCTTTTTTGGTTTTATTTCGTGTTTTTCGATGTTAATTGGTAAGTTTTTCTTGTTTTCCCTAATACATTTTATCTTAACACCCGTTTATCAATTTTTTTAGTTCATATTATATTAAGCACATGCTTTTCACGTTTTTATTTTCTTCCGAACCAGACATTAATATGAAAATCCATTACAGTTCTCTCTTTAGGCGATGTACTTTCAATGACTGTAATAATTTATAGTTAACTTAATTACTAATATTATTTTCTATTTTTACTTTTTTATGTTACGTCCATAGTCGTGCTTGATAAAGACTGATTTAACAGTTGAAACATTGCTGAAATATCAAATCACTTGTTTTAATAAAAATTAAACAATTATCATCGCAGGCTCTGGCTTTTATTTAATATAATATTCGTCCAAATTCTTATTTAGCATCATTCAAATGTCACGGATAGGAGCAGCTTTGTCCTCCTTAGCACGTTCAGCAGGAGTAGTTTGGCTGTCAAAACGTGAAAGGCGTAGAAACATTTTGAACCGATCCCGAAACATCGCTGCTCGAATAAATGGCTTAAAAACTTGAGGTTGCCTTTTAGTACAACCTTGATATTTTTCTAAAACTTTGTATTATAACTTTTGCATTACTTTCCCGAAGAATTGTGGAACAGATGTCGTTGGAGATGATAGTTCTAAATAATTCCTTTGGTGTATACGTACAAGTTACTGCCGTTACACTTCTCAAAATCCTGAAAAAGGGCCTGCCGTTGTGGTACAGTATTCCATACAGTGCCATCTTTGCTTGTCAAAATAGTAATTATTTAGCGTTGTTCTAAACCACTTATATTTATCGTTTTAATTCTATTTTAATATGATTTTGGTTCCGTTATTATCTTTTATTATCATTATCACAATGAACGCGAAATACTGCAATTAAAGTAGTTTTTACTTTGTTGTTACTATGTGTTAATTAGTGCCAGTTATAAAAATTATTGTTAATAAAATTTTGCTATCATTTAATAAAAATTAAAATTTAAAACCAAAAAAGTGTAGATAACAAATCGAATTAAATTTTAATATTAATTAAATTTGCTATTTTAAAATTTAATACCAACATTTCTTTGAAATTATTTTAAAGAAATTTAAAAAAAAGTTAAGTTGTATCATAATATCATAACAAAACCTTAAATAACCAAAAAATCTACTTTATATTTTCAGTTTATGTTGAAAATGTGGCAAGATCAGTTACAAAATCGTCCCCCCGAAGAAAAAATGGGAACAAAAGGAAAATTGGCCGGCGCTATTTACACTCAAACGAAAGTCTATTTAAAACCTTTATTAAAAAAATTAAAAACATTTACTTTACCTGAAGATATTTCGGATAGTTTAACGGAAATTGTGGAACATTTACTGCACCGGAATTACTTAAAAGCAAGCGATGCATATCTTCAAATGGCGATTGGGAATGCCCCATGGCCCATTGGTGTGACGATGGTGGGTATTCACGCGAGAACAGGCCGAGAGAAGATCTTTTCGAAGAACGTCGCTCACGTAATGAACGACGAAACGCAAAGGAAATACATCCAAGCTTTGAAGAGGTTGATGACGAAATGCCAGGAATATTTTCCAACCGATCCATCAAGATGCGTTGAGTATAACGCGTTTAATGGGCCACAAATACCGGGGAAAAGTTCATAGATTAAATAATTAAGGTTTTAATGATTATGTAAAAGAATTAAAAAGGATTTTGTTTATTTAATTGTTCCCAATTCCGCTGCTCGTTTTGCTGAGGCCTCCACTGCATCCATAATTGCCCCTCTAAAAAAAATTTGGGTTATTTTCTTTATTTAAGTCTTTTTAAGAGACAAACCTGACTCCTCCCCGCTCCAAAGCATGCATCCCCGCTATCGTTGATCCCCCAGCTGAGCAAACTTCATCTTTTAAAGCTCCCGTGTGTTTACCGGTTTGCAAGACCATTTTTGCAGCCCCCAAAACGGTTTGTGCCGCGAATCTCGTCGCTACTTCTCTGTGAATCCCCATTCGAACTCCTCCATCAGATAACGCCTCAATCATTAAATAAACCTAAAAATATTTTAATTAAATCTTAATTTGATTAAAAAAGAATTATTTACAAAGGCGGGTCCCCCACCGGATAAAGCCCCAACTGCATTAATAATATTTTCAGGGACTTGGTCGCATAATCCAGAAACTTCCAACATTCTTCTTACAATAGCTATATCCTCTTTTTGTACGTTTTTCCCTGGACAATAAACTGTGCAGCCTTCCCCAACCATCATTGGGGTATTTGGCATTATTCGAATAACTCGAGAACCCGGAAATTTCTCTAACATCTAAAACTAAGATTATTAATAAAAAAATTAAATTAATAAAATCTAAGTTTATTACAGTTTCTAAATTTTTTATGGTAAATCCCGCTAAAATCGATACAAACAATTTATCCTTTATATTTGGACACCTCTCACTTTCGTAAATAGTATCTAAAGCCTCCTTTAAAATGTGCGGTTTGACTGCTAAAAATACAATATCGGCCTTATCGGTTACTTCGCTATTATCCGTTGTAACATTAGCCCCGAATTTTTTCCAAACATCCAAATTTTTTATGTAAGGGCTCGAAACGTAAACTTGGGAATAAGAAATTAATCCTTTATCAACTATTCCTTTACAAATGGCCTTGGCCATGTTCCCATCTCCGATAAATCCGATTAATTTATTAATTTTCTCCAATTTTTGATGCTCATTTTGAAACCAAACGGCGTTTAAATGAATTTGTCGCGTTGATCTGTTTAAATGAAACTGTTTGAAGCTCAAAACAATCCAACAGCTTGCATAATAATAATTAAATCAATTATAATTATAACTTACTTTAGGACGTTGGGGAGGTGTATTATTCGTTTAAACACAGTCATTTTGATTGAGGTAGATGATTTCTTTGGATATTAACTAATTTAGATGTTGTTTTGTGAATGGAAATGTTTAATTCTTGACCTAGAACGATTTTCTGTATTGCGCGCGCGCAAATTACGCGAAAATGTCATTTTAAAAATAGTTGGTGCGGTAATAGTTAATTTTTATTGCTAAATATGTTGCAATTTTTTGATTTTGCTAATTATATTTGTTGATTAATTAATTTTTGAATAAATGGGGTTAATTAGTAGAAAATAATTATTGTTTTTGGTTGGAAAATTAAATTAATTAATGAAGTAACACAAATGTTTATTAATTATAACAAATTTTGATTTATTTTAATTAAAATTGAAATATTTTTTTTTATTTTTAGTTAAATATGTCGATTTAATCCGCCTTTAACAGATGGCCCTGCTTTAAAAATCGATAAATATAATAAATCTTGGTTTGGTTGGGTTGGGTGTCATTGTTATTACATTATAAATATAAAAAAAATGAGGCTTTAATTATTTGATACAATTATTTAATATAAATGGGGTTTCAACTAACAATAAGATTTATGACATTAAAAAAATAACTATAGATAAGAGGAGGTAAGTGCATGATCCAATCTCAGACACGAAAGGCATCCTTCTATACTAAGGAACCTTCTGCACTGTTGGTAGATATCTGGCGTATAATATACCCTTGGTTCTAGTAGATATGTTCCCATTCCAGGTTCAAATCAAGGAATTGAGGTTAAACAATTTTTCATTAGAAAATTATATCCATTATTTATTAAGACATTAAATGAACGATATCACCCAACTTCACCAAGGTTGCGAAGCGGGCGAGGCGCTGGATATGCAATCATATTAATGTGGATGAAGTTTAAAGTAGCAATGCCTGCGCCTCGCCAGCTACGCGACCTCGGCGGAGTGAAAATAAACGATTTTTCATTCAAAAATTGTGTACATTATTTGCTAAGATATCAAATGAACGATATCACCCAACTTCGCCGAGGTCGCGAAGCGGGGGAGGCGCTGGATTTGTTATCATATCGTTGTAGATGAAGTTTAATGTAGCAATGCCTGCGCCTCGCCCGCTTCGCGATCTTGGCGAATTGAGATTAAACAATTTTTCATTCGAGATTATATCCATTATTTATTAAGACATCAAATGAACAATATCACTCAACTTCGCCGAAGTCGCGAAGCGGGCGTGGCGCTGGATATACAATCATATTAATGTAGGTGAAGTTTAAAGTAGCAATGCCTGCGCCTCGCCCGCTTCGCGACCTCGGCGGAGTGAAGATAAACGATTTTTCATTCAAGAATTGTGTACATTATTTGCTAAGATATCAAATGAACGATATCACCCAACTTCGCCGAGGTCGCGAAGCGGGCGAGGCGCTGGAAATGCAATCATATCGTTGTAGATAAAGTTTAATGTATCAATGCCTGCGCCTCGCCCGCTTCGCGATATTGGCGAATTGAGATTAAACAATTTTTCATTCGAAGATTATATCCATTATTTATTAAGACATCAAATGAACAATATCACCCAACTTCGCCGAAGTCGCGAAGCGGGCGTGGCGCTGGATATGCAATCATATTAATGTGGATGAAGTTTAAAGTAGCAATGCCTGCGCCTCGCCCGCTTCGCGATATTGGCGAATTGAGATTAAACAATTTTTCATTCGAAGATTATATCCATTATTTATTAAGACATCAAATGAACAATATCACCCAACTTCACCGAAGTCGCGAAGCGGGCGTGGCGCTGGATATACAATCATATTAATGTATGTAGGTGAAGTTTAAAGTAGCAATGCCTGCGCCTCGCCCGCTTCGCGACCTCGGCGGAGTGAAGATAAACGATTTTTCATTCAAGAATTGTGTACATTATTTGCTAAGATATCAAATGAACGATATCACCCAACTTCGCCGAGGTCGCGAAGCGGGCGAGGCGCTGGAAATGCAATCATATCGTTGTAGATAAAGTTTAATGTATCAATGCCTGCGCCTCGCCCGCTTCGCGATATTGGCGAATTGAGATTAAACAATTTTTCATTCGAAGATTATATCCATTATTTATTAAGACATCAAATGAACAATATCACCCAACTTCGCCGAAGTCGCGAAGCGGGCGTGGCGCTGGATATGCAATCATATTAATGTGGATGAAGTTTAAAGTAGCAATGCCTGCGCCTCGCCCGCTTCGCGATATTGGCGAATTGAGATTAAACAATTTTTCATTCGAAGATTATATCCATTATTTATTAAGACATCAAATGAACAATATCACCCAACTTCACCGAAGTCGCGAAGCGGGCGTGGCGCTGGATATACAATCATATTAATGTATGTAGGTGAAGTTTAAAGTAGCAATGCCTGCGCCTCGCCCGCTTCGCGACCTCGGCGGAGTGAAGATAAACGATTTTTCATTCAAGAATTGTGTACATTATTTGCTAAGATATCAAATGAACGATATCACCCAACTTCGCCGAGGTCGCGAAGCGGGCGAGGCGATGGATATGCAATCATAACGTTGTAGATGAAGTTTAATGTATCAATGCCTGCGCCTCGCCCGCTTCGCGATCTTGGCGAATTGAGATTAAACAATTTTTCATTCGAAGATTATATCCATTATTTATTAAGACATCAAATGAACAATATCACCCAACTTCGCCGAAGTCGCGAAGCGGGCGTGGCGCTGGATATACAATCATATTAATGTATGTAGGTGAAGTTTAAAGTAGCAATGCCTGCGCCTCGCCCGCTTCGCGACCTCGGCGGAGTGAAGATAAACGATTTTTCATTCAAGAATTGTGTACATTATTTGTTAAGATATCAAATGAACGATATCACCCAACTTCGCCGAGGTCGCGAAGCGGGCGAGGCGATGGATATGTAATCATATCGTTGTAGATGAAGTTTAATGTATCAATGCCTGCGCCTCGCCCGCTTCGCGATCTTGGCGAATTGAGATTAAACAATTTTTCATTCGAAGATTATATCCATTATTTATTAAGACATCAAATGAACAATATCACCCAACTTCGCCGAAGTCGCGAAGCGGGCGTGGCGCTGGATATACAATCATATTAATGTATGTAGGTGAAGTTTAAAGTAGCAATGCCTGCGCCTCGCCCACTTCGCGAGCTCGGCGGAGTGAAGATAAACGATTTTTCATTCAAGAATTGTGTACATTATTTGCTAAGATATCAAATGAACGATATCACCTAACTTCGCCGAGGTCGCGAAGCGGGCGAGGCGCTGGATTTGCTATCATATCGGATCTGGATATACAATCATATTAATGTAGGTGAAGTTTAAAGTAGCAATGCCTGCGCCTCGCCCGCTTCGCGACCTCGGCGGAGTGAAGATAAACGATTTTTCATTCAAGAATTGTGTACATTATTTGCTAAGATATCAAATGAACGATATCACCCAACTTCGCCGAGGTCGCGAAGCGGGCGAGGCGCTGGAAATGCAATCATATCGTTGTAGATAAAGTTTAATGTATCAATGCCTGCGCCTCGCCCGCTTCGCGATATTGGCGAATTGAGATTAAACAATTTTTCATTCGAAGATTATATCCATTATTTATTAAGACATCAAATGAACAATATCACCCAACTTCGCCGAAGTCGCGAAGCGGGCGTGGCGCTGGATATGCAATCATATTAATGTGGATGAAGTTTAAAGTAGCAATGCCTGCGCCTCGCCCGCTTCGCGATCTTGGCGAATTGAGATTAAACAATTTTTCATTCGAAGATTATATCCATTATTTATTAAGACATCAAATGAACAATATCACCCAACTTCACCGAAGTCGCGAAGCGGGCGTGGCGCTGGATATACAATCATATTAATGTATGTAGGTGAAGTTTAAAGTAGCAATGCCTGCGCCTCGCCCGCTTCGCGACCTCGACGGAGTGAAGATAAACGATTTTTCATTCAAGAATTGTGTACATTATTTGCTAAGATATCAAATGAACGATATCACCTAACTTCGCCGAGGTCGCGAAGCGGGCGAGGCGCTGGATTTGCTATCATATCGGATCTGGATATACAATCATATTAATGTAGGTGAAGTTTAAAGTAGCAATGCCTGCGCCTCGCCCGCTTCGCGACCTCGGCGGAGTGAAGATAAACGATTTTTCATTCAAGAATTGTGTACATTATTTGCTAAGATATCAAATGAACGATATCACCCAACTTCGCCGAGGTCGCGAAGCGGGCGAGGCGCTGGATATGCAATCATATCGTTGTAGATAAAGTTTAATGTATCAATGCCTGCGCCTCGCCCGCTTCGCGATCTTGGCGAATTGAGATTAAACAATTTTTCTTTCGAAGATTATATCCATTATTTATTAAGACATCAAATGAACAACATCACCCAACTTCGCCGAAGTCGCGAAGCGGGCGTGGCGCTGGATATACAATCATATTAATGTATGTAGGTGAAGTTTAAAGTAGCAATGCCTGCGCCTCGCCCGCTTCGCGCCCTCGGCGAAGTGAAGATAAACGATTTTTCATTCAAGAATTGTGTACATTATTTGCTAAGATATCAAATGAACGATATCACCCAACTTCGCCGAGGTCGCGAAGCGGGCGAGGCGATGGATATGCAATCATATCGTTGTAGATGAAGTTTAATGTATCAATGCCTGCGCCTCGCCCGCTTCGCGATCTTGGCGAATTGAGGTTAAACAATTTTTCATTCGAAGATTATATCCATTAAATGTCCCAGAGTGACGCTGACCCAAAGCAGGGCTATCTCGAAACCCATCCGGTGTATTTCATACATTATTTTAATGGTCTCGATTATGTATGGATGTAGCCTTGTTCTGTAATTACAGTTTTTTTATTTGTTCCAATGTGCTACAAGAATCGGTGATGATGAGAGCCTTTGTGATAGATCTCTGTTTTACAAACGATAATGGTAAATGATTGTACTCCTCTATCTCCACGATAGGGGCATATATTCCACATGATACGCTTTTGATAGGAGTGGGCAGCAATGAGCCATCTGTATATATGTACTGAAAATTCGGTCATTTTTCTGCGATATAAGATTCTATTGCTCTTCCCATTGTTCCTCTAACTTCAACTCCTCTCCCAGGACCCTTATAGGAGTCCGGTGTGAAGGCTACCGCCGGAGTGAACTTCCTGATATTGTATTCCACGTTATGTATATTGTTGGACTTTTTCTATATACATATGGAACAGCAGGTTTAAGCTTGCTGTACATTTCTACAGTTAGCGGGCGACATTTTAATGATGGACGTGTTATAAAGGTTTCTGTTATCTTATCTACTCTGTTTAAGATGGGACAATTAATGATGTTTAAACTCCTGGTTAGAAATTTGCCGCACAGGTGTTAATGTTTCTTCCGCCTCGTTTGCGAGGGCATTAGTAGGAGATGATCCAAGTGCTCCAAGTATGGATCTGTATTCCTCATTACACATCACATTTAGTTTATTTAATAATATTTTTGGTATAGGTAATAGTATCCATAAGCCATAGTGGAGTTTGGATCTGATGATCGCCCTATATAGTGTAGACAGTATTACAGGGTCAACCCATTCGGTACTTGATAGAGATTTTATTAAGTTGATGCCTCCAGTGCACGCCTTATTTGTGGCGTTAATATGTTCCCACCAACTAAGTTTGCAATAGAGATGGAATCCCAAATGCTTTATGTTTTCCACATATTCCATTAATCTGTTGCTTTATTTTATTAATGGTCGTGTTATTTTCCTCCTTCTTATAAACATCAGCGACTTTGTCTTCTGTATTGATATGTCTAGTTGACGATCATTTAAACATTTGTCTAAGGACTCCATTACTCTATTTATTCGGTCTGCTTTCTGACTTACAGTATATGACTAGATCGTCGGCATAGCTTATTGCGTGGACGCCATACTATATCAACTCCTGTCTGAGTGAGGACATATAAATATTGAATAAGATGGGAATTAGGTAGTTGCCTTGCGGGAGTCCCCCAAAACTTACCCTTCTTCCCACTTTGTTTGGATCATTTTTCAATTTGACGTATTTTTCTGCGAATAATTGATGGATAACCCTAGTAATGGGATAACCGTCTGCATTATGCGGATCAACGTGGGGATATGAACATTGTCGTACGCCGATCTGATGTTAATAAAAACAGCCAGCAGTAGATTCCTTTCCACAAAGGCCAGTCATATATCTGTCACCAACGTTGTTACGGCGTAGTGTACTCCTTTATTTTTCCTAAAGCCCAACTGCAGTCCGTCAAAAACTCCTCTATTTTGACACCACCATTCAAGCCTGTCAGCCAGCATACGCTCGAAGCTTTTCCTAACACATGATAGTAATGATATAGGCCGATAGCTGTTAGCATCGTTTGGATTTTTGTGAGGTTTAACAATTGGAATAATCATTACAATTTTCCATTCTTCTGGTGTGTTTCCGCCACGTAATATTTTGTTATATAGAGCTATCAAAAAGGTTTCGAATTTTTTGCCATGTGCTCCGGCCGATGTATTCTTTCTGTTGTTAATGAAGTTGTCAAACTCTTTCAATGTGAGAAGATCGGTACATCCAGTTGTGTCAGTATCCACTGTTTCTGTGTTGTCCAAGTGTATTTCCTCTTTTGTTGGGATGTGGAAAGGTGTTATTCTATTCATAAATTCCTCTATCCATTCGTAATTGTTTGGCTGTTGTTTTCTACCACCAAACACTACACGGTTGTAAATCCTCACTTTGTGCCAGATCTGATTTGGTGGTATCATACGGTTCAATGATAAACAGAAAGTTTTGAAATGTGCCCGTTTCTTTCTTAAGAGATTTTTTTGAGATTGCTATATTTCTCTTGGCAATGAGATAATTAGTTGAGGTTTTATCCCTCAGATACGTCCTTTTTAGGTATCTGCGAATTCTAACAGTGTTTTCAGAAACCTTGCATTTTTATCGACCAGTTCTCATATGTATCATTAATATTAATGTTACTCGTTTGGAGAATATCTATATATTTTTTCCATCTGATCCCTTTCAGTGCTACCGGTGGTCCCTTCACTATCGTCCTGTTGATTTGGGCTGAATTTTGTAACCTCAGTTCCAAACATACCGGAAAGTGGTCGCTGCCGAGAGTTCGCCATTCAGTATGGGAAGTAGCTCTTGTATTATACTTAAGGCTTCTGAAGTCAAAAATATGTCTATTACGCTTCTCGTCTGTTCGTTATACGAGAAAAGTGTAGCTCTTCCGTCATTTGTCACTGTGAGGCTTCTTTCTCGGGATATGCGTAACAGTGATTTACCTTTGTTGCTGTTATTTCTACATCCCCATTCCTCGTGAAGTGAATTAGTCACCCGCAAGCACGAGTGGTCCATCCACATTTTGTAGTAGTTCTCTCCAGTGTTCCAGTGTAAATACCATATCTGATGGAATATAATCAGAAATTATTGTTATATCAAATATTTTGATAACAATAAAGTGGGTATTAGGTAACGGTTCTTTTATATTCATATTTTCGGTCTTGTTTTATATATATAGTTATACATTGGTGTAGTAATGAGAGTTTCGCTACTCAACCAGGTTTCGCAGATTATAACGACACCCTGTGGATTATCTTTTAGATATCCATAAAGGCTCGTTTTGTTTCTTAGCAGACTCCTAGAGTTCCATGTCATAACTTTCAGAACGTTGTTATTCATTGTTGTATGTAGTAAACCAATCGCTTGATGTGTAAGCATGTTCCTCTGCTGTATGGGGTGTTCTATTGTTGGTTTTGGATTTTGTTTTAGTTAGTTCTTTGCAATAGATCTCTTCTTCAGCAGATATTGCTTCATATTCCATTTTCTTAGTGTTATAGGTTTGTTCTGCCCAGCTGACAGAATTCGAGTAGTAATGCCTTGTCTATGAACTGTCTGACATAATTTTATCCGAGTTGAAATCGTATATAAAACTCGGGTGGTAATTCATGTTTACGCTTCTTTTCTGGGAGGTTTTATTTTTTTGGAGGGCTAATTGTTTTTTTTTGTATATTCTTTTGCCTTCTTGAGGTTTAGTCACTTGTGATGGAGCTGATTGTGTTATTTGGATGTTTTTACTTTTCGGCAGTTCAAGAAACCTTATTTCGTCCATCATAACTTGAGTTAGTAACGTACGTTGTTAGCTTGGTTCCGATCCCACCTTCTGGGATGCTCCAAAGGCTGAGCAACTAAACCTCATCATTGTTTGTTTCATTTTTTTTCTTAGATACTCCGTGCATCTTTTATTCCTGGCTGGTGTGCGTCTTTCATTGCTCAGGTGTTCAAATGCATGTTGGAAAGTTTTTTTGCAACACTCCTCCAGCCAATGTTCTGCCGCGTAGGCCGGGCATCTGGTCGTTGATTTGCATTGCTTCATAGTATGACCATACCTGAGGCAATTATGGCACTGTGTAATTGGGGCGATGTACGGTTCCGGTCGTCGTATATTAAAAAAGTTTGACTAGCGAAGGGAGGACTGTTCCCTTAAATGTTACTACTATAGATGCGGAATTTATGAAATTAGGGCCTTCTTCTGTTTCAACCCTTCTTTTAATTCTATGTACATTTAACCGTCTCGAGGTGGAAATTAAGTTCCTCTTCTGATAGGCTCGGGTCGATTTGTCTAATAACACCTTTACAGGTGACACGATTGTTTGGAATATAAACATTCCAACCGTTTTTAAAGCAGAAGTCTGACTCAACGAATCTGTTTGCGGCCTTTCTATTATGGAATTCGACCTCTAATCGCTGTGGAAACGGAGTAGAGGAAGACCGGGTTGGTTTGCATCCTTTCTGTTATGGAATTCGACCTCTAATCTGTTACGGCCTCTTTTTTCAATTTTCTTTATGCCCTGAATGAAAGGGTCAAAACTCGATATTTTTGAAGCACAAAAATCAGTAACCACTACTCACTTGAATGCCCTGGTTGAAATATTTTTGAGATTAAAAATTTAATCAAAAGAAATCGAAATTTTCGTTAAACTTTTAGTGTAAATGTGGCTAATTTTAATTAATAATCAGGGGAAAGCGTTTCAAACCCGATTGTGCCACTTACGAAGTAGAAGACATCCCTGTTTTAAAACTTTACGAAAGGTAAATTAGGTGTTAACTAGGTGAGGTTAATTAATTAAATTAAAAGTTCCTTGTGGTTAGAAAATCAAACAAATTAATGAAATAAGATTAATTTTGCATATTTTAATTAAAAGATATGATTTTAAATTTTGTGTTAAAGGCATTTTCATCCGTCACTAACAGATGGCGCTACTTTAAAATGATCGATAAATGCAAACGAACATTACATTATTACGAATATTACATTTATTGCATTTTAAATATAAAATATTAATTGATTTCATTATTTTAAATTAAATATATATTTATTATCTTTTAATTTTATTATTATTTTCAGTTTAATTCTTTTACATAGATGTCACCACAATCATTTACACATCATTGTCAAAAACGTCACCGGTTTTTGAGGTTAAAAATTAACCAAAACTTGGAATTCTCATTAAAAATTTATGCAAACGTGGCTAATTTTGATTAATAATCATGGCAAAGCGTTCCCAACCCGAATGGGCCACTTACGAAGTAAAAGACGCCCCCGTTTTAAAACTTTACAACAGTTTAACTCGCCGCAAAGAGGTTTTCGTGCCCAAAAATGGTAAAAAAGTTTCTTGGTACAGCTGTGGACCCACCGTTTACGACGCTTCCCACATGGGACATGCAAGGTAAATCCAATTCATTAATATTTCATAAAAAAAATAATAAAATTAAATTTGCAGGTCGTATATAACTTTTGATATACTCCGGAGAGTTTTGAGTGATTATTTCGGTTACGATATCTTGTATGTGATGAATATCACCGATATTGATGATAAAATCATTAAAAGGGCTCGCCAAAATTATCTTTACGAACAGTATTTGAAGGAAGAAAAGGATTTAAAGGATGTTTTGAACGATGCGGAATTGGTTGGTATTTTCTTATTTTTTAATTAAAAATCTTAATTATTTCATTTAAGGTGATGAAAAAGTTTAGTGAAACAGCAAAAGGGACCACGGATATCGATAAAAAGCAAATGTATGATAAATTATTGGAAAGATTAACTTTGGCTGTGGAAAATTTGCAAAATTCGATCAAAAAAGGGAACAAAAATGAGATTGTCTCATCCAAAACTCAATTTCTAAAAGAATGCAAAGATCCTTTATCCGATTGGTTAGATTCACGATTAGGATCATCAGTTACTGAGAATAAAATATTTTTTGATCTCCCAAATTATTGGGAAAAACAATTCCATAAAGATATGGATGCTTTAAACGTATTAAGACCCCACGTTTTAACACGAGTCAGTGAGTACATCCCAGAAATTATTGAGTACATTCAAAAAATCATCTCAAACGATCTCGGTTATGAAGCGAATGGCTCAGTTTATTTTGATGTTTCCACTTTTGACTCGAAAAAGCACCATCATTACGCAAAATTAGTCCCGGAAGCTTATGGGGACACGAAAAGTCTTCAAGAAGGTGAAGGAGATTTAACCACAAGCGAGCAAACATCGGAAAAAAAATCCCCAAACGATTTCGCGCTGTGGAAACGGAGTAAAGCGGGGGAACCCGCTTGGGATTCCCCTTGGGGTAGAGGAAGACCCGGTTGGCACATTGAATGTTCCGCAATGGCCACCGCAATTTGCGGGGAAAACTTAGACATCCACACGGGAGGGGTTGACTTAAAATTTCCCCACCACGATAACGAAATAGCCCAAAGTGAGGCGTATTTCGATTCGTCGGAATGGGTTAAATACTTTTTACATTCGGGACATCTCACAATCGCCGGCTGTAAAATGTCGAAATCGCTAAAAAATTTCGTTACGATTCAAGACGCCTTAAAAGATTACACATCAAGGCAATTAAGATTCGCGTTTTTGTTACACTCCTGGAAAGATACATTAGATTACAGCTCAAACACAATGGAGATCGCCGTTCAATACGAGAAATTATTCAATGAATTCTTTTTAAACGTCAAAGATATCACGCGAGGGGTTGTTAATCAAACAACGACGGATTCGACGTTTTTGAAATGGGGCCGAATCGAATTGGAGCTAAACGAAAAGTTTTTATCCACGAAAAACTCGGTTCACATCGCTTTATGTGATAACGTTGATACAAGGAGCGTTTTAGAAGCGATGCGAGATCTCGTCGCAGCGACTAATTTGTATATGAGGGATCAAAAAGTCGTTAATAATTTGTTACTGTTCGATATCGCGGTTTATATAACGAAGATTTTAAAAATTTTTGGTACAATTAGCGAAAATGACGAGGTTGGGTTCCCAATTTCGCAACAAACAACTGGAAATGTAAGCAAAATTAAATTAATTAATTTGCGATTACACATTTTTTTTTTTTTTTTAATTTTAGGTTGAATCAATAATAATGCCTTATTTGAGTATATTAGCCGAATTTCGCGACAATATTCGCCTCCAAGCGAAAAATTTAAAAGCAACCGACATTTTAATCCAATGCGACAAATTAAGGGACGAAATCCTCCCGAATGTCGGTGTAAGACTTGAAGATAAAGAAGGCGGATTAAGCGCGGTTAAATTGGTGGATAAAGAGACGTTGTTGAAAGAGAAGGAGGCGAAGAAACAGGCTGAATTAGAAAAAATCAAAGAAAAGGAGAAGAAAAAAGCTGAAATGTTAGCGGCGCAAGCTGCTAAAGATGCTTTAAAACGCGTTAATCCCATTGATATGTTTAAATCGGAGAAGGAGAAGTATTTGAAATTTGATGAGAATGGGTTACCCACTCATGATGGCCAAGGAAATGAGTTAAGTAAAGGTCTTGTTAAGAAATTACAAAAATTGCAATTGGCACAAGAAAAAAAATATAAAGAATATTTAGATTCTATTCAAAAATAAACAATAAATTTCTATCAATAATTATTGAGTTTTTTTTCCATCGATTTGTTTAAATCGGAGAAGGAGAAATATTCGAAATTTAATGAGATGGGGTTACCCACTCATGATGCCCAAGGAAATGAGTTAAGCAAAGGTCTTGTTAAGAAATTACAAAAATTACAATTGGCAAAAGAGAAAAAATATAAAGAATATTTAGGTTCTGTTCAAAAATAAACATAATAAATTTCTATCAATAATTATTGAGTTTTT
This sequence comes from Onthophagus sagittarius, assembly GCA_036711965.1. NCBI lineage: Eukaryota > Metazoa > Arthropoda > Insecta > Coleoptera > Scarabaeidae > Onthophagus > Onthophagus sagittarius. Next base: position 12,464,636 of record JASERS010000010.1, on the reverse strand, counting down.
TTTCCATCGATATGTTTAAATCGGAGAAGGAGAAATATTCGAAATTTAATGAGATGGGGTTACCCACTCATGATGCCCAAGGAAATGAGTTAAGCAAAGGTCTTGTTAAGAAATTACAAAAATTACAATTGGCAAAAGAGAAAAAATATAAAGAATATTTAGGTTCTGTTCAAAAATAAACATAATAAATTTCTATCAATAATTATTGAGTTTTTTTTCCATCGATATGTTTAAATCGGAGAAGGAGAAATATTCGAAATTTAATGAGATGGGGTTACCCACTCATGATGCCCAAGGAAATGAGTTAAGCAAAGGTCTTGTTAAGAAATTACAAAAATTACAATTGGCAAAAGAGAAAAAATATAAAGAATATTTAGGTTCTGTTCAAAAATAAACATAATAAATTTCTATCAATAATTATTGAGTTTTTTTTCCATCGATATGTTTAAATCGGAGAAGGAGAAATATTCGAAATTTAATGAGATGGGGTTACCCACTCATGATGCCCAAGGAAATGAGTTAAGCAAAGGTCTTGTTAAGAAATTACAAAAATTACAATTGGCAAAAGAGAAAAAATATAAAGAATATTTAGGTTCTGTTCAAAAATAAACATAATAAATTTCTATCAATAATTATTGAGTTTTTTTTCCATCGATATGTTTAAATCGGAGAAGGAGAAATATTCGAAATTTAATGAGATGGGGTTACCCACTCATGATGCCCAAGGAAATGAGTTAAGCAAAGGTCTTGTTAAGAAATTACAAAAATTACAATTGGCAAAAGAGAAAAAATATAAAGAATATTTAGGTTCTGTTCAAAAATAAACATAATAAATTTCTATCAATAATTATTGAGTTTTTTTTCCATCGATATGTTTAAATCGGAGAAGGAGGAGTATTCGAAATTTGATGAGATGGGGTTACCCACTCATGATGCCCAAGGAAATGAGTTAAGCAAAGGTTTTGTTAAGAAATTACAAAAATTACAATCGGCACAAGAGAAAAAATATAAAGAGTATTTAGGTTCTGTTCAAAAATAAACATAATAAATTTCTATCAATAATTATTGAGTTTTTTTTTCCATCGATATGTTTAAATCGGAGAAGGAGAAGAATTCGAAATTTGATGAGATGGGGTTACCCACTCATGATGCCCAAGGAAATGAGTTAAGCAAAGGTTTTGTTAAGAAATTACAAAAATTACAATCGGCACAAGAGAAAAAATATAAAGAGTATTTAGGTTCTTTTCAAAAATAAACATAATAAATTTCTATCAATAATTATTGAGTTTTTTTTTCCATCGATATGTTTAAATCGGAGAAGGAGGAGTATTCGAAATTTGATGAGATGGGGTTACCCACTCATGATGCCCAAGGAAATGAGTTAAGCAAAGGTCTTGTTAAGAAATTACAAAAATTGCAATTGGCACAAGAGAAAAAATATAAAGAATATTTAGGTTCTATTCAAAAATAAACGTAATAAATTTTTATCGATAATTATTAAGGATTTTTTCCATCAATATGTTTAAATCGGAGGAGAAGTATTCGAAATTTGACGAAATGGGGTTACCCACTCATGATGCCCAAGGAAATGAGTTAAGCAAAGGTTTTGTTAAGAAATTACAAAAATTACAATCGGCACAAGAGAAAAAATATAAAGAATATTTAGGTTCTTTTAAAAAATAAACATAATAAATTTCTATCAATAATTATTGAGTTTTTTTTTCCATCGATATGTTTAAATCGGAGAAGGAGAAGAATTCGAAATTTGATGAGATGGGGTTACCCACTCATGATGCCCAAGGAAATGAGTTAAGCAAAGGTCTTGTTAAGAAATTACAAAAATTATAATCGGCGCAAGAAAAAAAATATAAAGAATATTTAGGTTCTGTTCAAAAATAAACAATAAATTTTTATCAATAATTATTGAGTTTTTTTTTCCATCGATTTGTTTAAATCGGAGAAGGAGAAGTATTCGAAATTTGACGAAATGGGGTTACCCACTCATGATGCCCAAGGAAATGAGTTAAGCAAAGGTTTTGTTAAGAAATTACAAAAATTACAATCGGCACAAGAGAAAAAATATAAAGAATATTTAGGTTCTGTTCAAAAATAAACATAATAAATTTCTATCAATAATTATTGAGTTTTTTTTCCATCGATATGTTTAAATCGGAAAAGGAGAAGTATTCGAATTTTGATGAGATGGGGTTACCCACTCATAATGCCCAAGGAAATGAGTTAAGCAAATGTCTTGTTAAGAAATTACAAAAATTACAATCGGCAAAAGAGAAAAAATATAAAGAATATTTAGGTTCTGTTCAAAAATAAACATAATAAATTTCTATCAATAATTATTGAGTTTTTTTCCATCGATATGTTTAAATCGGAGAAGGAGAAATATTCGAAATTTAATGAGATGGGGTTACCCACTCATGATGCCCAAGGAAATGAGTTAAGCAAAGGTCTTGTTAAGAAATTACAAAAATTACAATTGGCAAAAGAGAAAAAATATAAAGAATATTTAGGTTCTGTTCAAAAATAAACATAATAAATTTCTATCAATAATTATTGAGTTTTTTTCCATCGATATGTTTAAATCGGAGAAGGAGAAATATTTGAAATTTGATGAGATGGGGTTATCCACTCATGATGGCCAAGGAAATGAGTTAAGCAAAGGTCTTGTTAAGAAATTACAAAAATTACAATTGGCACAAGAGAAAAAATATAAAGAATATTTAGGTTCTGTTCAAAAATAAACAATAAATTTCTGTCAATAATTATTGAGTTTTCTTTCCATCGATTTGCTTAAATCGGGGAAGGAGAAGTATTCGAAATTTGATGAGATGGGGTTATCCACTCATGATGGCCAAGGAAATGAGTTAAGCAAAGGTCTTGTTAAGAAATTACAAAAATTACAATTGGCACAAGAGAAAAAATATAAAGAATATTTAGGTTCTGTTCAAAAATAAACAATAAATTTCTATCAATAATTATTGAGTTTTTTTCCATCGATATGTTTAAATCGGAAAAGGAGAAGAATTCGAAATTTGATGAGATGGGGTTATCCACTCATGATGTCCAAGGAAATGAGTTAAGTAAAGGTCTTGTTAAGAAATTACAAAAATTACAATTGGCACAAAAGAAAAAATATAAAGAATATTTAGGTTCTGTTCAAAAATAAACATAATAAATTTCTATCAATAATTATTGAGTTTTCTTTCCATCGATTTGCTTAAATCGGGGAAGGAGAAGTATTCGAAATTTGATGAGATGGGGTTATCCACTCATGATGGCCAAGGAAATGAGTTAAGCAAAGGTCTTGTTAAGAAATTACAAAAATTACAATTGGCACAAGAGAAAAAATATAAAGAATATTTAGGTTCTGTTCAAAAATAAACAATAAATTTCTATCAATAATTATTGAGTTTTTTTCCATCGATATGTTTAAATCGGAAAAGGAGAAGAATTCGAAATTTGATGAGATGGGGTTATCCACTCATGATGTCCAAGGAAATGAGTTAAGCAAAGGTTTTGTTAAGAAATTACAAAAATTACAATCGGCACAAGAGAAAAAATATAAAGAATATTTAGGTTCTGCTCAAAAATAAATATAATAAATTTTTATCAATAATTATTGAGTTTTTTTTCCATCGATATGTTTAAATCGGAGAAGGAGGAGTATACGAAATTTGATAAGATGGGGTTACCCACTCATGATGCCCAAGGAAATGAGTTAAGCAAAGGCCTTGTTAAGAAATTACAAAAATTACAATCGGCACAAGAGAAAAAATATAAAGAATATTTAGGTTCTTTTCAAAAATAAACATAATAAATTTCTATCAATAATTATTGAGTTTTTTTTCCATCGATATGTTTAAATCGGAGAAGGAGGAGTATTCGAAATTTGATGAGATGGGTTTACCCACTCATGATGCCCAAGGAAATGAGTTAAGCAAAGGTTTTGTTAAGAAATTACAAAAATTACAATCGGCACAAGAGAAAAAATATAAAGAATATTTAGGTTCTTTTCAAAAATAAACATAATAAATTTCTATCAATAATTATTGAGTTTTTTTTCCATCGATATGTTTAAATCGGAGAAGGAGGAGTATTCGAAATTTGATGAGATGGGGTTACCCACTCATGATGCCCAAGGAAATGAGTTAAGCAAAGGTTTTGTTAAGAAATTACAAAAATTACAATCGGCACAAGAGAAAAAATATAAAGAATATTTAGGTTCTGTTCAAAAATAAACATAATAAATTTCTATCAATAATTATTGAGTTTTTTTTTCCATCGATATGTTTAAATCGGAGAAGGAGAAGAATTCGAAATTTGATGAGATGGGGTTACCCACTCATGATGCCCAAGGAAATGAGTTAAGCAAAGGTTTTGTTAAGAAATTACAAAAATTACAATCGGCACAAGAGAAAAAATATAAAGAATATTTAGGTTCTTTTCAAAAATAAACATAATAAATTTCTATCAATAATTATTGAGTTTTTTTCCATCGATATGTTTAAATCGGAGAAGGAGAAGTATTCGAAATTTGATGAGATGGGGTTACCCACTCATGATGCCCAAGGAAATGAGTTAAGCAAAGGTTTTGTTAAGAAATTACAAAAATTACAATCGGCACAAGAGAAAAAATATAAAGAATATTTAGGTTCTGTTCAAAAATAAACATAATAAATTTCTATCAATAATTATTGAGTTTTTTTTTCCATCGATATGTTTAAATCGGAGAAGGAGAAGAATTCGAAATTTGATGAGATGGGGTTACCCACTCATGATGCCCAAGGAAATGAGTTAAGCAAAGGTTTTGTTAAGAAATTACAAAAATTACAATCGGCACAAGAGAAAAAATATAAAGAATATTTAGGTTCTTTTCAAAAATAAACATAATAAATTTCTATCAATAATTATTGAGTTTTTTTCCATCGATATGTTTAAATCGGAGAAGGAGAAGTATTCGAAATTTAATGAGATGGGGTTACCCACTCATGATGCCCAAGGAAATGAGTTAAGCAAAGGTTTTGTTAAGAAATTACAAAAATTACAATCGGCACAAGAGAAAAAATATAAAGAATATTTAGGTTCTTTTCAAAAATAAACATAATAAATTTCTATCAATAATTATTGAGTTTTTTTCCATCGATATGTTTAAATCGGAGAAGGAGAAGTATTCGAAATTTGATGAGATGGGGTTACCCACTCATGATGCCCAAGGAAATGAGTTAAGTAAAGGTCTTGTTAAGAAATTACAAAAATTGCAATTGGCACAAGAAAAAAAAATATAAAGAATATTTAGGTTCTGCTCAAAAATAAATATAATAAATTTCTATCAATAATTATTGAGTTTTTTTCCATCGATATGTTTAAATCGGAGAAGGAGAAGTATTCGAAATTTGATGAGATGGGGTTACCCACTCATGATGCCCAAGGAAATGAGTTAAGTAAAGGTCTTGTTAAGAAATTACAAAAATTGCAATTGGCACAAGAAAAAAAAATATAAAGAATATTTAGGTTCTGCTCAAAAATAAATATAATAAATTTCTATCAATAATTATTGAGTTTTTTTCCATCGATATGTTTAAATCGGAGAAGGAGAAGTATTCGAAATTTGATGAGAATGGGTTACCCACTCATGATGCCCAAGGAAATGAGTTAAGTAAAGGTCTTGTTAAGAAATTACAAAAATTACAATCGGCACAAGAGAAAAAATATAAAGAATATTTAGGTTCTGTTCAAAAATAAACAATAAATTTCTATCAATAATTATTGAGTTTTTTTTCATCAATATGTTTAAATCGGAGAAGGAGAAGTATTCGAAATTTGATGAGAATGGGTTATCCACTCATGATGGCCAAGGAAATGAGTTAAGCAAAGGTCTTGTTACGAAATTACAAAAATTACAATCAGTACAAGAGAAAAAATATAAAGAATATTTAGATTCTATTCAAAAATAAACAATAAATTTTTATCAATAATTACATTCAATCCTCCTACAACGCGGTACTCTCAGAACGCAGTTTCCATATAACGCGGAGCTGACAATGCAACAGCCTTCCTATAACACGATACTCTTACAGCGCGGTTTCCGTCAACAGCATCCCATAAGTTCCTCCCGCGTAGCCTAAGAATGTTTAGCCTATGTTTAGTTCGTTAGGGCTTATTTGAATTATAAGTGACCAATTCTTTCTAAAAATGTTTCTGCACCGTCCGTTCGTTCAGTTTTTTGCTGCTTAATTTGTGGTTTATAATTGGACAACATTACACAATACTTTAAGTAATATTCTTCATTTGTTCTAATATAATAATAATAAAGTAATTATTAACCCTAGATTTGCATCATGTCAAACACGAAAGAAACAAGGAAAGGGTTAAAAAGAAAGTTTATATCTCTTGAAGATAAAATCGAAATTATAAATCGTTTAGAAGGTTGGGAAAATCTATCGTCGATTGCAAAATCAACCAAGTTGAATGAATCTACAATTCGAACCCTAAAGCAAAAAAATGCAGACAATATAAGGAAAACTGTGGCAGATGGCTGTCCGTTAGGTGCGGAACGTGTCACTCGCACACGAAATTCTAATATGGTTAAAATGGAACGGGCGTTAATGATCTGGTTGGAAAACTGTATAGCCAAAAAGATTCCTATCAGTGGAAATCTTATCAAGCAGAAAGCACTTAAAATCTATGAGCATTTAAGGAATATTGGGCATTCTTCTGCAGAGCTAGAAAATCATTCGTTTATCGCGAGTAAAGGGTGGTTTGAGAAACTAAAAAAAAGGTACTCATTACACAATATTAAGTTTCAAGGAGAACAGGCCTCAGCAGATGCTGAGGCTGCCGAGAGTTATAAGCTGGAATTAGCTAGAATTATCAATGAAGGAGGCTATTCACCTCATCAGATTTCAACGCCGATGAGACGGCATTATATTGGAAAAAACTACCATCTAGGACCTTCATTTTGAAAAATCAAAGGTGTGCTCAGGGGTTTAAACCTTCAAAAGAACGTGTCACCCTTCATATGTGCAGCAATCTTTCAGGGAGCTTGATGGTAAAACCTATGATAATAAATCGTTCTTCAACTCCCCGTGTTATGAAAAACATTAATTAGACCGAATTGCCTGTATTCTAGCGATCTAATAAGAACGCTTGGATGACCCAAGATTTATTTAAGGATTGGTTTTATAATTGTTGAAACCCATACGATGGAAAAAATTTGTATTTCAAAGTTTTATTGGTTCTTGATAACGCTGGTTGCCACAACATACAACTCGATCATCCAAATGTAAAAATTGTCTTCCTTCCTCCTAACTGCACGTCATTAATACAACCTTTGGACCAAGGAGTCATTCAAACTTTAAAAATGTATTACACACGCCAAGTTTTCCAAACCATTTTCGACAGATTAGAAAGTAGTGAAAATAAAACCCTTACTCAAGTTTGGATGGAATTTTCTATTTTAGATTGTATTAGAACCGTATCATCGGCTTGCGCGGAAATTAAACCATCAACGCTTAATGCGTGTTGGAAACCCCTTTTACCTGAAATGGTTCAAACAATACAAGATGATTCTACAATTTCACTTCCAGTTACAGAAATAGTAAACATTGCTTCTCGTTTAGGCGATGAAGAATTTACAACAAATCATCAGGATGTAAGAGAACTCGTACTCGGGGAAGAAACTTTAAATGAGGATAAATTGATGGATTTAATTGATGCACCCACCTCAAATCCATTGGTAAACGAAAATAAGGAAAACGAATGGGTGACAAATGTCGATTTACAAGATGTGAAAAAAGGGCTAAATTTGGCTAAAGAATTAGAACTCCATTTCATTCAAACTGATCATTCAACGGTGCGTAGCGCAAAGTTTAAAAGAGAGTTAAGAAATTGCTTAGCTCCCTATAGAGGGGTTTTAGTGGAGTTAGAAAAAAAAGCTACAATCGAAAACCAATGTGAAGATGAGCCAAATGAGGAAGACATTTTACCTATTAAAAGAAGACGAGTTAGGCGACTCATATTATCTGACAGCGAGGATGAGTGTTGAAAGATTAAATTTTATAAAAGTCTTTCTTGTTTTTGTTGGAAAACAGTTTTTCAGTTTAGTTTTGGTATCATTTCTTTATATATATGACTTGATGGAGATTGTAAATAAGCATGATTTTGAAATTCACATAATTGCACTTACTGAAACATGGATTTATCCTAATGAGGTGGAATATTTTAATATACCAAATGATAACGTTGTACATCATTGTAGAGATTCAAGGGGAGGAGGGGTGAGTCTGTTTATAAAAGACAATTTGGAGTATGATCAGAGACATATTCGAGAAATGGAAATTGAGGACTGTAACATACTTTGTGTTTGTCTTACTAAAGTTAATTGCGTAATTATAAATATCTATAGAGCGCCCAGAAACAAAGCTGACGTTTTTTTAGCACAATTAGATAAAATTATGGAAACTCAGAAGTCTCCTTGTATTATTTTGGGAGATATGAATTTAAATTTACTCAGTGAAACTGATACGATTAGAGAGTATAGAAATATTATCGAAATGAACACATTTACAATACAGAATATTCTTACTACTGAGAATGCTACAAGAAAAACGGAAAAAACAACTACTATTTTAGATAATGTTTTAATGAATAAAAACTTCTACTGTGATATAACCCTTACGGATCATGTGATATCAGATCATAAAATTATGTATATTAAATTAAACAAAGTAATTGAAAAAAAACTAAAGAAATTATCAATAAAACTAAATTGCTGAAAGGAAAATGGAAAGAACTAATTCAAGTGAAATTGCAACAGGAAGAAATAACTTCCTTTGGAAAATTAGCAGAAATAATAACAAAAACAAAAATTGAGTGTACAAAGGAAAGTAGAATAAAAGTATCCAACAACAACTATTGGATAAATGCTGAGTTTATTGAGAAAATAAAACAGATTCAATAAGCGATGGAAATTAATAAGAAACTCAGAAACCGAAAGACATTTTAAAAATTTAAAGAATGTGGTAAATAATATGAGAAGAAAATTAAAGAAGGAGTATGTGGAAAGAACACTTAATGAGGCTGGAACAAACAGTAAAAAAATGTGGAGGGTCCTGAACGATATATGTTTGAAACGAACAAAAAAAAGGGCAAAATGGGACAAATGAAAAGTATGACAGGTGCAGTCATTGAAGATGAGCAACAAATAGCTGAGGAATTCAATACTTATTTTTCTGAAATAGGTAAGAATTTAGCCTCAAAAATTAAACCGGTTCTTAATCACCAGTTTAGAGAAGAAGAAACAAAAGAATCCATCTACTTGGAACCAACTGATTTAACAGAAATTAATTCTATCATAAGGGATTCAAATAATAATAGTTCGCCGGGAGAAGATGGTATTACTAAATCTGATATAGTGCTGCTTTTTGAAGTTTTGGGAGACAAAATAGTGAATATCATTAATGATATCCTGGTTACTGGCCTGTTTCCGAATGAATTAAAAAAAGGCGAAAATATCCCCTATTCATAAAAAAGGAGCAAAAACAGAACTTGGTAACTATAGACCAATTTCAATCTTAAATATATTTTCTAAAATAACAGAAAAAGTTATCAAACACAGGTTAACTAACTTTATACAGAAATTCTTTAACATCGATCCATATCAATATGGATTTCAAAAGAAGAGTAGTACCTTGGGGGCGACAGGGGATTTACTAGAATATATTACAGAAGAACTCGATAAGAAGAGGTATGTTTTGACAGTGTTTATTGACTTACAAAAGGCATTTGATACTGTGGACATAGATATTTTACTCAATAAATTAGAAAAAATGGGAATGCGAGGCATTGCAAAAGACCTTTTCCAGTCATATTCTAAGGACCGTAAGCATTATACTCAAATCAATAAAACCAAGAGTAAAAAAAAAGCCTAAGTATTGGAGTAGCTCAGGGATCAATACTTGGTCCTTTGCAATATTTATTATACATTCAAAACTTAAAGTATCTACAACTTCAAGCGAGATATTTTGTGTTTGCTGATGACACCGTCTTGGTTATATCATCAAGTATGTATGTATGTATGTATGTGAGGAGTGCGTATTCTATACGCGGCACCTAGGCCACAACGGGCCCCTTGTACACTGACTCCCTCTAAGAGGTTTGAGATGTTAATGCGAGTAAGTAAACTCGATTTTTGGCTGATTCCGCTTCCTGACCGACCCCCCACCAAACCGGGCGTGCTATGGCACAGGCCCAGTGTGGGTTCGCCCCTGTCAGGTGCCGCTCCAGGAGTACCACATCCTCGTGGACCCCTACGAGGTGCAGGCCTCCAGGGCGCTAACGCGCATTCAGCCAGTTTTGTCCAAACCCCTTACACACATAGTGATAACGACAGCCAGAGATGAACGACTGGTTGCCGGGACCGACGGCTTAACGTCCCCTCCGAAGGACGGGGGGCGACCCAACGTGATTACACCGGGATTCGAACCCGGGACGTCTGCGTGTTAACTCGAGAGTTAACACGCTGAGCCATTGCGCCCCCTCAAATCATCAAGTAATATAAAGGAACTTGAAAAGATGGTGAATGATGACTTAAATCTGTATTATACATGGCTGTGCCATAATAAATTATCGGTGAACGTTAATAAAACGGTATATATGATTATTAAACAGAAAAATAAACAAAAAAGTGATATAAATGTGTTTCTCAATGGAGAAAAACTAAAAGAAGTGCAAACGTACAAATACTTAGGTTTAAATTTGACAAATGATCTCAATTGGAATGTACATGTGAATGCTATCATTAAAAAAATTGTGCCAATGGTTAGTGCAATAAAAAGGTGTACGGATTGCTTAAATAAAAACTCTAGGCGTTTACTCTATAATAGCTTTATACTCCCTCAAATTAGATATTTAATTCCCTGCTGGGGAGGTCTTCCGCTTTACCAGTTAAATAAATTACAAAGAATGCAGAATAAAGCAATAAAATCTATCTTTCAGTTGAACTATTGTATGTCAACTGATCTTGTGTATGAAATGGAAAATATATGGAACTTGCAGAAAATTCGGACTTATGAGCAAATAAAATATATATATTCTATAAAAAACAAACTAATAAAGACTAACATAAATACAAAACAAGTTAAGAACTGGCATGAATACAGCACCCGGAATGCAAATGATTTTAGAAATAAATTTTGTAGAACAACGACAGCACAGAGATCACCATTATATCTTGGTATTAAAGCATACAACAGTGTTCCGATAATAATAGTGGAGGCAAGGACAATGAAAAAATTAGTTTATAATCTGAAAATGTTTCTGAAGTGAATGAGTGTTGAACTGTTTCTGATGGGTTTACATTCTTGAGGATTTTTATTTTCGTTTTTTATACATAACCTATTGTGATTTTATTTTTGTTTATATATATTTTTTGTATATTAAGGCTTCGATACCAGTGACATTCACTGTTTTGGAGTCAGTTAATAAATTAAAAAAAAAAATAAACATAATAAATTTCTATCAATAATTATTGAGTTTTTTTCCATCGATATGTTTAAATCGGAGAAGGAGAAATATTTGAAATTTGATGAGATGGGGTTACCCACTCATGATGCCCAAGAAAATGAGTTAAGCAAAGGTCTTGTTAAGAAATTACAAAAATTACAATCGGCACAAGAGAAAAAATATAAAGAATATTTTGGTTCTGTTCAAAAATAAACAAAATAAATTTCTATCAATAATTATTGAGGTTTTTTTCCATCGATATGTTTAAATCGGAGAAGGAGAAGTATTCGAATTTTGATGAGATGGGTTACCCACTCATGATGCCAAAGGAAATGAGTTAAGCAAAGGTCTTGTTAAGAAATTACAAAAATTGCAATTGGCACAAGAAAAAAATATGAAGAATACTTAGATTCTATTCAAAAATAAACAATAAATTTCTATCAATAATTATTGAGTTTTTTTTTCCATCGATTTGTTTAAATCGGAGAAGGAGAAGTATTCAAAATTTGATGAGATGGGGTTATCCACTCATGATGCCCAAGGAAATGAGTTAAGCAAAGGTCTTGTTAAGAAATTACAATCAGCACAAGAAAAAAATATATAAAGAATATTTAGATTCTATTCAAAAATAAACATAAAAATTTCTATCAATAATTATTGAGTTTTTATCTTTATTTTCTTCCCAATTCCTCAGATTTCTTCGTTGCAGCTTCAATTGCGTTCATAATTGCAGCTCTAACTCCCCCTGATTCCAAAGCATGAATCCCTGTGATTGTCGTCCCACCTGGGGAGCAAACCTCCTCTTTTAAAACACCAGTCGATTTTCCGGTTTGTAGCACCATTTTGGCTGCGCCAAGAACGGTTTGTGCGGCGAAATTCGTAGCCATATTCCGGGGTACACCCATCATAACAGCGCCATCGGACATTGCTTCGATTATTAAATAAATCTGAAATGATTGAAATTAATTTTGAAACAATTTGAGATTAAAAATTTTACAAATGCTGGACCACAGCCGGTTAAAGCGCCAACTGCGTCTATCATGGATTCAGGAACTAATTGGCACAATCCTGAAACTTCTAGAATTGTTTTAACAATGAATGAATCATGATCGGTTGCATGTTGACCGGGGCAATAAACGCTACATCCTGCGCCGACCATCATAGGGGTGTTTGGCATTACTCTAATAACTCTGCTACCATCCAATCTTGTTAGAATCTATAATAATTTAAATAAAAAATTTTGTATAAATGGGATAATTATCCTCACAGATTCTAAAGCCTCCAATTTGACACCAGCCAAAACGGATACAAATAATTTGCTCTCAGTCGCCTCCCAATCTGATATTGTATCATAAACGTTCGCAATAGCGGCTGGTAGAATATGGGGCTTAACAGCTAAGAAGATAATGGAGGATTTCTCGACGATTACCCCGTTTTCTGTGCTAATTTGAGCACCTTTCTTCTTCCATTCTTTGAGATTCTCCTCGTGGGGCCCCGAAACGTACATGCGTGAGTAGGGGGCGAGTCCTTTTTGCACAATTCCTTCCGCGATGGCTGTTGCCATATTCCCTCCGCCAATAAACCCGATTTTCATCGTTTTAAATACAGATAAATTATTAAGGGAGTCACCCATCTTTTATTTATTTATTTTTTCAAATTGAGGTTATGAGACTGAAAAAAAATTTAAAGGTGATTTTAATTTGAACACAATGCGTTGTTTCGATTGCAAATTCAAAGCGTAACTGGTTAAATGAATAAAGTCTATTGATGATTACGTATTTATAAATTTATACGTGTTACCAAATAAAATGATACGTAGTTTGGCGAATAATCAATCAATTTCCAGTTTGTGAAGGAAGTGGTTGATTTGGTTTATTGTTTGTGGGGGATTTAATCGGGTTTTTTAAATAATAATGTTTTATGATAAAATAATTTTGTAAAAATAAAAATATTGACTCAATGAAATGAGCACCATCTATTAATGAAGGAAGTGGTAACTCCGAATAGAAAACTTTGTATGTAGTATTGCCTCTTACCGCATGTGGCGCGCCCTACAGTGTTGTCAGCGTTTCCGCTTTTATTGAAATACTTAAATTTAAATTGGGGTTGTACCGATTAATCGGCCACTTTTTAGTCTGCGATTAATCGGCTCATTAAACAATAAAACCGATTATCCGGTGTTTATTATAATTCTGCAAAAAATATACCAACGAAAAATAAAATAAGAATAATGCGATTTTATTTATTTATTACATAGTGAAAAATGATTAATTTTTGAAAGTGGGTGTACTTTAAAGTACCAATACACGCAACTTCTTTCTCAGCTTTGCTCAAAAGATTAAAATTTTCTTTATAAAAATAACACTTTACCACAAATATCTGTATTACGAAAAAAAAAACCGAATATCCGTGTTATATAATTATCGTGATCCACGTGAATGCTGTAATTTTAGGTGCGTATCTCAATGTTTAGTGGCAGAATCGGTATTTCCAAATTAGTAACCAGACTGGAACCAGATGCTGATACCTGATCAATCGAATGTTAATGTTAAAGACCGGATTAAAAGGCACAAAAAAGACGGAAAAAGGCACTTAAAAAGGCATGAAATTTTGGCAACAAAAGCATTAAACAGGCATAAAAATTAGAAATCGAAAAAATTGCTATACCTAATTAACCCTTAATTAGGCGCGTCAAAAAAATAACATAATTGGTCGCGCGGTGTATTTTAAGCACCACCAATAATGTAGTGAAATTATCAAGTGTTTCAATGAAATACTTTTATGTTTTTGGTTTTTATTTATTTAAGATATAATAAAATATCGTTTATAGGAAATAAAGTACCAAAATAACATAGACTTTATTGTAACTAAAACAGAAATGGACGTTTACAAAAAAAATTAAAAGAAAATAAACATAACTCTAAATAATAAATATAAATTAATACTTTGATTCCTAAAAAATATTCCAGAATATGAAATACTCTATCAATTTTCATCTTCTTGGATAGTGTCCTCTGAGCATTGTTTACAACGTAAGCATTTTTTGCTGTGCTCCTTACACACAAATAAATGGCAAAGATCACACCGCATAGTTGTTACTTTATTCTTCCTTCTGCCGCAAATATGGCATCTGCTTCTAATTTTTGGTGGTGGTTCGTCTTCTCTTTCCCTCTCTTCTTCCTCCTCGACGTGTTTCTTCAATATTAGTTTTATATCTAAAGGTAAACTTTTATTACGGAGACGATCACGGAAATAAGGCTTCATAATGCTAATAGCAAGTGTTTTTAGAAACAGTCTTCTTGTGACTGCTTTATTGGAAATGTTATTATACAATATTTGAGCGTTTATTCCGGAAATATTTAGCAAGTGAAAAAATGAGTAGTTTGAACAAAGTTGATCAACGATATCTACACCGCCTTTCGTCATGTTATAGTCGTGAATTATTTCTGGCTTCTTTGTGTCCTTATTTAGGGAGCTGACATTATGCATGGTTGAAATTAAAATAACAGATTTATTTTTCTTGGGTACATAGGAAGTAATTGTGATTTCTTGCTGGAAACCAAATAAAGAGGACCCAACTTCTCTCTTTTTATTAGGCAAAAACTCAGGAGGGATTTCTCTCTTATTTTTTCGCAACGTCCCTAGGTATGTGATTTTATTAGCAAGTAATGACTTTGCTAACTGATAACTGCTATACCAATTATCGCATGTTAGATTCCTATTCTTTCCTTTTACATGATCCACTAATCTTGAAACAATATCTGCAGCTGTGTTATTGATAAAATAAGGCCCATCTGGCTGCTTTCCGCAATAAATTTCTATTTTACTAGTGAAGAAACTTTTAGCATCGCAAAGTGCAAACATTTTGATACCGTATTTTGCCGGTTTGCTTGGTATATATTGTATAAAATTGCAACGCCCTCGAAATGGAACTAACATTTCATTGATTGTCATGTACTCGCTTATGCAATAAGTCTTTTTACAGTTTTCGTTTAGAGCATCCAATAACGATCTAATTGGTGCTAGCTTATCCAGTTTACGTCTTTGTTCCCTTGTCGTTATGTCATCAAATCTCAGAACTCGTAATATAAAAAGAAATCTCTTATAGTTCATGCAGGCTCAAAATATCTCAATACCTGTACCATCAGTTGCCCATAACTCCAAAAAAGTTGTATGATTGGCTCGTTTCATGCCAGATAAGAAAAGTAACCCAATAAATGCTAACATTTCATTTTTAGATATATATTTGCAGTCCTTTCCCTTTGAAATTTCTGTTTTATACTATCTATATATTTATTTGAGTACATAATAATTTCATGTATCATTTCTATTGAAAATATTTTCAAAAAACTGTCTATCTCGTTTTCTATATCGCGAGCATCCAATTTTGGCCCTGGCAATATTTTGGAGTAGTGGAACTTTTTTAAGTTCCACTACTCCTAGAGGTTTGAAATTTTGGTAGCATGGGTTGTTCATTCTAATTTTTTAACCTAAAATATTTTCAAGTTAGCCACCACTTCCGGTCTACCGGAAGTAGACCTCAACTTCGTTATTTTAAATGGAATGCTATAGTTTTTATTACACCATTTAATTATACGTAAAAAATATGTTGACTTTGATAATAGTTAACAAATATTTAAAAAAAATATTTGTTTTAAATTATTTTAATTTTATACTTGTCCAAGCAATGTGAATTATTGTCATGTTGTGTTTTCTTGCTGTTTATAATGTATGCATTGTGTTGGAAACTAATTTAATGTTAATTGATTACCTCGTTTTCTTTTCAAACTTGCACTCTGAGATGGACCCTCTCAAAATAAGAGGTAAATTTGCATTGCTTACGTCGGGTGTTTGAATTTCAGGTACAATATTTTCGGGATCAGGCATATTTATTTTTTGATTTTCTTGGGAAGATTCAGAAACTGCTTCAGAAAGAAATTCTTTGGGAACATCTTTTTGCTCCATTAGATTAAAATAATGATTGAAACCCTTCCGGCACTAAAATAGTTTTTGTTTCCAATTAAAACATAAGAACTCAATAGTTTAACATATATAAATACAAATATACCTTCTGTACATATTAATTACTAACATACTTACAATTCAAATGCATTTATAATTTTTATTTATTATACAGATTATTGCTAAAATGCATGTTACAAACTCTCCTTTTTGCATTGGCATTGACAAAAAATTTTTTTTTTTGGACAGCATTAATCCATTGTTTGTATAACTGTAATAATAATATTAATATAAAACAATTTCTCTTTTAAAATAAAATAATCTTTTAAATAAAGGCAACCAATACATACCTCTTCATTTTTTGGAACAACATTTAATGCCATTCTTTCCATAAAAAGGGCAATTTCTTACACAGCAGACATGCACCATATTTAATGGTTTATAATAAAAAAAAATGTACTAAAAAATTGATGAAAAATCTTAACTGAACTGGTGTAAAACTCACAATCATTCACGAACAGTTAAAATTACTGAAAATTCCTAAGTAAACAATAGTAAAGAAATAAAATTCTATGCTAATAGATGATTAATTACAATTAATTGTCATTATGTCAAAATTAAATTAATTTTTATTTTTGTAATTAAAATTTTATTAATTTTATACCTTTTATTGACTCAGATACAAAATAAACGAAGTAATCTATACAAAAAAACCTTACACAAGTCCCTCATTTTAAATTTTTCTTGAAAACACAACAGTCAACGTAACGCAAGGTACAAAATGTATATTATGTGTATAATAAGTAGTAGTTATATACGAGAGTCGCTTTAGCCTTTAAAAGAACTAGAGTAATTAGAAATTATACAAAAAAAACAATCACCCATCTCATCTTCGTTTGTTTCAAATCCATCCTTATACACCCTTTTTAACCCTCTTTAAATATTCTCAAGTTCTTCTCCTGTTATTACCAGACGACCCCCCACCTCCAGACGGTGAAGAATTCAAAAATAACTCTATATATCTGTGTTGCATGTGTCCTTTATCTTTTGACATCGCCCTCACTGCATCATCGTGAGATGCAAACTCTACGTCTGCTTCACCGGACGCCCTTCCAGTGTGATCTTGAAGTAATCGAATATTTACAGGAACTATTGGTTTAAAAAACTAAAACAAAAAAGAATTAATAAAACGATGATTTTTTGCATAAAATTTTACATCTGAGATGTCGAGCTGCGTCGCTTTAAACGGTAATCCCCTCATATGTACACAATGAGCCCCATTTCCGCGATCTTCCGAACTCCAATCACTCATATCAAACGGCGGAGATCTTTTGAACATTTCGCCGTTATTGCCTAAAAATAATTTGATCATTTTTACTTTAGTTGTTATTAATTTCGTTTACCGGACATTGAAGAATTGCCACCTTTAAAACTCCTCGATCCCCTCGCTTGGAACCGGCCGCCACCTCCACTTCCATAACGATCACCGCGATCATACGGACCAGGCCTTGAATAGCTACCAATGGAACCACCACCTCCACCGCTTCCGCCCATTCTGCGATACGAGTAACCCAAGACGCTGTTTACCTCTGATAAACTGCTTCGAAAGATCTCGATGTACCTGTATTATTAACATTGAAATAATTAACAACAATCAAAAAAAAAAGATATAATGACAATTAAGAGTCCCAAAAGAAAAACTTTTATGATAAGTTTTTATTTTTGGGTATCATCTTTACTCCGTTAATTTTCTTTTTAAGAAGTAAAAATGTTTTGTTTTTAATTTCTTTTTTTTTGTTAAAACACTGATATTCTCTAATTATTCTTTCAACAAACATAATATTAAAAATATATATATATATATATATATATACAGGTCTTAATGAACGACGTGCAGATATTTTAGGATTTAGGTAAAAGAGGTTTTGGCACCTACTTTTTCGTATCTAAATTTGGCCACTTATATAGTTATCCTAAATTCGATAACAACATAGGATATGTCGAAAATTAAAAGAGATAGAAATAAAGAGTATGGACATTTTGTTTCTGACGAAACAGAAAATTTACAAAAGAAGACTGTTAATAGGGATTTCTTTTTGATTTAATTAGGATGCAAAAGAAAACTGTGGCGAACACCTGCCAAACAGATGCAATTAATTAATTCAAGAGCCCTGGGAAGTCCAAAGAGCCCAGAATTGTCTTAAATTTATAACAGACAAAAGACTTTCTCGGACTTTCGACAGGAAATCAACTACGACACAATTAAAATTTTTTAAAACGTGGGCGAAAGACGCTTCGTCAACCGAATTCCTTTGAAAACAAAGAATGGCCATAAAAACTTTTACCAACAGATTGGATTCCCGGAAACGCTTTCGCTGGGTAGTCTCGAAATGATTTCGAAAACATCGGAACAACACGTTCAGATGTTCCAGCGGGGCACAAAAGAGCCAGGATCGGTCCAAAGCATTCATTTAGAAGTACGAGTTCTAAGTTACGAGTCCACAGTCTCGAAGTCAACTGTCATCACCATCGCCAACAACGACTGAAGAAGGAGTTTAATTCTGGGAAACTCTGGGCTCAATTTCTTCCGAATTTATTTATCTTTGTATTAAATAAAATATTTGATACTTCACCCATCAGTATTTTTTGAGTCTTCTCTCGCTACTATCGCAACATAATTAATCCCGCAAAAATGATTAAATTCATGAATGAATTCAAAAAATCATGATTAACAACAGTGCTGTCTTAAGGTATTTGATGCCCCAAGGCTGGGTTGAATGAAGGAAATGAGTGTGCCCCTTTTTATACAAAATACAAAAAAAAACTATTTTTGTTCTAAGTCTAAAAATCTCTTCAGATACATGGATTATCTCAATTCAACCTCGCATATCATACCTCTAAATGTAAAACCTGATAAGTACACAAACAAATTTGACAAAAATCGCGAAAAACTGATTACAGAATTATGAATGGTTAAAGCAATAATATAAACAAATTATTGTTATTATCTAGTGTATTATTTATTGAAAATGTATTACCTAAATTCAACTAGTTTTTGTTTGTAAATTGGGATTTTAATTTGGGCATGTCGCGTTTTGACAAAAAAGTTATTGCATGTAATAAAAAAAGAGATTGCATACTTTCTTATTGATATTTCATTGAAAAAAGCAAAATAAAAAATAGTAACATCAAAATCTAAAGTTTGCGCTAAACGAAACTTTTCAGCTACATTTTCAGTTTGATTGTGTTCTGTTGTAGAGTTCTTTATTATATAGATTTATCCTTAAAAGCATTTTGAAGAAGGATAGTGCTTCATTGCAATCTGCTCCACAATGTTTTTTAAGCAACTTAGCAATACTTGTTGCTTTATTATATCATGCGAGATTCAATAACACTTGGCTCCAGAAGTAGCTTTTCTCCTCATCTTAGCAACGATTTTTGTGAACCTAGATTGTTTCTATACAAACTTTCTCCTCTTACAGAAAGACCAGCATTGCTTTTTGAAATTATAATGCGCTTAAACATCTGAAATTTAAAATGCCACTGGGACGGAGGTTTCATAATAAGTTGTGTTTTCAATTTCCAATCATGTAGTGGAACCTCATCTCCCAATCTGTAGACCTTTCCCCATTTTTGTATTATTTTTATAAATTGCCCTGAACTTGTAACATCCGGTTTCTTTTTGATTAATTTTTAAATGTAAGAAAGTCCTACCACTGAGAATATAACTTCAACTCTATAATGGTTGCAGAACTTAAATTTAACAACCATTTCCATTGCGATAGAATTAATATTTTGTGCCAGCCACCGCAAAATAATCGTATGACTGTAACAATGTCACTAAATTCAAATGTTGTTGGGGTATAGAAGAGTGCTGATACTATTTCATTAGACCCTCTTCGGCGATCCACTTCATGATGGATTTAATTTTTCTGTGGAACTTCCTTCGGGGACGGCAAAATGATAAAAATTTAGTTGCATACTAAAGTAAGCTACTTGACCAAGAATCTTAGGTAAGGCTAAATTTTTCCCGCAGGCGAAACTAAACGTTACAACTTCTAGATCATCCTAATTTTCTTCTAGAAGCCGGGTAAAAGCTATTCACTCGAATTTTATGAACTCACAACTGAGTCATAAATAAGCTGGTTCTTTGTGTCGTTATCCATATTTGTGTTAAGCTTTTCTTTGAACTGAAGACATGTGGAACATAAATCCGTTTTTGGAGTCTTGAAACCAACTTATATTTTCTTGTGAAAAAATATTTAAAAAATGATTCCTTATCTTGAAGATTCCGCTCAACCGATTTATTGTACATTTCTCACAGTTGTCTTATATTTAGTTCAGCTGGCAAAGAGAATCTGTGAGAAGTTTTTGAGTAGCTCTACACACGTTAATAGCTCCACAAACATTGTTATAGCTTCTCGCTTGTTATTTTTTTCTTTTACTCGATCTCCTCCTCGATGTTCCGTAGGCATCGAGGAGGAGATGATATTCTTTTCCTTATACCGTTTCAAGATATTTACAATTCTGTCCTTTTTTACTCCCAAAATATTCATAAAGCTCTGTTTATAAACAGTAACAAGTAATCCATCCTTTCTTTTGACATGATACGCTACCTACTATTCTTTGACATGATACAAATATTATTTGAATTGAACTAAAACTAGAACTTCTTGACTGGAATGCTGATGACTGGGAACAAGCATTGTTCACAGATGAATCAAGGTTTTGTTTATGCAGCTCAGATATCGGTGGTTATATCGATTTTACGCGCTCCCATTGGTTATGAACTGGTTTTTAACCGTTAGATAAATTTATCAACAGGTGGTAAAAGTGGCCCTAAAAGATGGTAGTAATGGACCTTAGTGATTTGAATATATCCGACGCATTATTTATGCTGAAATAAGTTTGAAAAATCAACAATAAAAATTTCTTTCTTCTTTATAACTCGATCCAGGGACATACTGTATGAAATCGGAAACTGATATAATCTAAAAAATAATTTGAATGATTCACCCCTACATTGTTCTAATTTTACTTCAATTGAAATATTCAGAGTTGCTAAATCAGTTTGTAATAATAATAATAATAAATCTTTATTTGGGATTAACGGTCCACAAAATGTTTTAATTAAAACAACTTTTTTAAATGCTGATATTTCGATTGTAATTTATTCAATCTTCCTCAGAGCATCTTCATTGCTAAAATGGAAAAATTTTTTGAATCAAACATAAGGTTAAATCGAAACAACGTGTCAAATTACAAAGAAAAAATTTTTTTTTCTTCATTCATCCATCAACAACATGGTTTTCTGCGTGGACGGTCAGTTGAAACGAATCTTGTTGAGTTTGTAAACTATATCCAGAGATCCATGAATGATGGTCTTCAAGTTGACACCATTTACACGGACTTTAGTAAGGCATTCGATAAGATACATCATCGTATTCTCTTGGAAAAACTCGCTAAGTTCAACTTGTCGAATGGCTTGATTTCATGGATTGCTTCTTACATTTCGAACAGACGTCAAGCAGTTAAGGTGGACAGTTTTGTTTCTAATTTTAAGTCCGTTACGTCAGGCGTACCGCAAGGCAGTCACCTTGGGCCGATTTTGTTTTTGGTTTATATTAACGATATTAACGAATGCTTTCGTCATTCCAATTTTTTGCTGTACGCCGATGATTGTAAGATCTTTTCCGGAATTGGATCCATGTCTGATTGTTTAACAGTGCAGCAGGATCTGGTACGTCTTGAAGAGTATTGCTTAAAAAATTACTTGTTTTTGAATTATGATAAGTGCTACAGTATCATATTCAGCAGAAAGAGATATCATATAAATTTTGATTATCATTTGGGAACACATCCAGTAAATGTTACATCCCAAATTAGGGACCTGGGCGTTGCTCTTGACTCAAAATTGCTTTTTTGTGGTCATGTTGATATGGTTATGTCTGAAGCCTCTAAAAGATTGGGATTTATTATTCGAGTATCACGTCATTTTACCAATATCCAGACCATCATGTCCTTGTATACAGCGTTTGTTGGTAGTATTTTGAATTTCGCTTCGGTGGTTTGGAACCCTTCATACGCTGTATATATTGATCGCATAGAGAGTCTACAAAAAAAGTTTGTTAGATTCTTGGCCCACAAATTTAACCTTCCGTATTGCTCTTATGCCCAGCGTTGTTTGGTTTTTGGAATCACATCTTTAAGGAGTCAGCGAGATGTTGCTGATATGATGTTTCTTTACAGATTGGTTCGTGGTTTGATTGACTCTATAGAACTCGTGCGGGAGATTCGCTTTAATGCACCGTCTTATGTAACCCGAATACAGCCACTTTTCTATCTACCAGCCTCTAGGTCCTTAGCCTATGCATACTCACCATTACTACGTTTAATGCACTTTTTCAATACCCATTGTAACAATATTGATTTATTCATTGTCTCGCCTATTGTTTTCAAAACATTTTTACGGAATTTGAGCGTTTATTGTTGATTTTTGTTATTGTTTATTTTTGTAATTTGCTCTGATATGTCAATAACATTGTTTTGTTAGAGGATACTTAATTGGGGTTCCTCCCTGTATGTATCCCGAATAATAATAAATAATAAATAATAAAATTGTTCATTGAATAAAATTACAGTCGAAATACTAGCATTTAAAAAAGTTGTTTTAATTAATACATCTTGTGGAACGTTTATCCCGAATAAAAATTTTCTTCAAATTACTTCTTGCTGTTGTAATAATAATAACGTTATTATTTCCCAAAGGATTACAATTGTACACCATTACAATAATACCCCAATTATTATAATAACTATTCTAGTTACTCTCTGTATCCCTCTTTCACCATGCTTTGATATCCTCCCGCATCCATCTTCTACCCTTCACCCTCTCTTCCAATACCCGCATCCAATTCATCTCCTCCTCTCTCAGTTCATTCCTCATACAATCTACACACCCTTTCCGCATCCTTCATCCAATATCTGTATCAGCCTCTTCCTCTCCTCATCTCCTTCTGTCATCAGGTACTTTGGTAGCCCCTGTGATATCACCTCATAATAATTTAAATTATATCTACTTTTCATCCTTTCTTGCATATTCACATCCCTGTCCGTGCTCTCTAACAGTTTCCACATTTCAATCCGTCTCTCTACTATAATTCTCTTCTCTTTCGTGATGCCCATAACGCCCATTGCCTACTTCAATCTGTCTGTAGCACTCACCCAAGATCTTAGAATCCCTCTATCTTTCACCCTTTCCTCATAACGCACAACTCGCTTACCCGCTTCCACCCTCAATTTATCTAGCTTCTTTTCTTCCTTAACTATATATCCCAAAATCTCCCTATCTAATCTCTACACCCATCTCCAGTATCTGATATGTACATCCTCTAAGAGCTAGCCTTCCATCCTACGTTTTTTACTAAGCTCTCAACCAAATTGCTACCCAACCCAACCCAACCCCATCCTCAAACCTGTCCCATAATCCTATTTTCCCTTGTTTCCAATATTTTAATGTCCTCCCTCTTAGTTGTTCTCCTTAAATCTGTACCCCAAGTATTTGTACGCAATCACTGCCCCAATTTCGTAGCCCATCCATCTCCAATTTTTAGTTTTTCTTAGACCTCCACCTCCAGTATCCCCTAAGAGTTATCCTACCATCATCATCATATCTCTATAACTACGCCTTTTACTAAGCTTTCAAACAAATTCCTTCCTCCCACATCTCTCCCACCCACCCCCAAATCTATCTCATAATCTTATTTGCTCTCGTTGCAAACATTATAATGTAATGTGTCCTCCCTCCTTGTTGTTCTCCTTAAATCTATTCCCCAAGTATGTGTGCTCCCTCACTTCCTTGATTATGTTGCCCTTCCTTTTCAAATTTTAAGTTTTTCTTCAACCCCCCTTACAGAACTTCATCATTTTCGTCTTATCCACGTTCACCCCCAAATTCTTCCTGACAAAATACCCTTCTAAATTCAAATTGCCCTCATTTCACCTACGTCCCTCGCAATCACTATCGAGTCATCAGCATATGCCAGTACTTGCACTTTGTTCCTTTTGATCAACTGTAACTCTCCCAATCTGTCTTATGTCTGCAGTATAATCAGTTTATAAAGTACTCTATTTCAGAAACTATTCATTGTAGAGGTCTTAGTTAAAAAATATCTTCATATGCGCGACTAAATCCAACCCAAGCCGTCTTGAGATATATGGCTAAACCCGAATGTTTCTACTTTTACATCTCGAATTATATCTAACGATATGAAACTAGAACTAACACTAGACCTAGAAGTGGAAAGTTTTGGGTTTAGCCATATGTCTTCAGACGTACAGCTAAACCCAAAACTTTTAAGTATAGTATTAGCTCTAGTTTTACTTCAAGTACACAAAATTTCCAAATCAGTTTGTAAAGTATTCTATTTCAGAAATTATTCATTATAGAGGTCATTCTTTCGTGTTACAATAGATGATTGACAGGTGTAAACAAAGATTCTTCACGCTTTAATTAGGGAACAAAAGAAGGCGACCTTCACGGTATAATCGGGGACCAAAACAAGCTACCGGTTTTAACATTCCTTTGTATTACAATGGATGATTGACAGGTGCCCTCACGCTTTAATTGGGGCACAAAAGAAGGCGGCCTTCACGGTATAATCGGGGACCAAAACAAACTACCGGTCTTAACATTCCTTTGTATAACAATGGATGATTAATTGATAGATGTAAATAAACGTTTCTAACATTAACCAATAACATAACATAACAAAAATGCTGAATAGATAAAGTGTTTCTAGATCGAGCTTCATTTACACTTTTCAGTTTTGTAGTAATCTGCATGTCGTTCATTAAAACCCCATATAAAATCTTGAATCAGTCTGAAATGCAAATTAAATTTGAAATTGCCAAAGCAAAATCGTCAAGAAAATTGGAGAATATTAATTTATTGGGTTAAATCAGATAAATTAAGGATAAATTTTATTTAGAGGATGGAAAGAAAAAAATGGGTATATGGTAGGTAGAAGGTGACATCACCCACCCTCCCGGTTTATAAACAACCTTTTTGCAACAAGAATAAAAAAGTGAAAATATGAAAACGCGAATCTATTTATTTATGTTTTTTATCTTTTTTTAATCGTTTTCCCCACCTGTGTCCAATCTTTTCCCGATGTTTCTGCAGAGCTTTCTCTGCCACTTCTTTGCTAACAAACTGAACGTAAGCCTCCCCCGAACTTCGCCCCGAGTAGTCAGTCAGTAGGGTTATTCCATTCGGCACAAGCTCCAACCCTAACCCAGAGACAAAGAGAACAAAACCCAGAGACAACGCTCTCATCAGTTAATCATATCCCTTAAAAAACTCTTAATTAAAAAAATTATTATATCTTTAAGTAACACTTAAAAAAATTAAATGACTTCTCTACGATTTAATTCTTAATTTTTTATTTTATAACCTAACGTTTTCTATCATAGAAAAATCCTTTTCCCCAAATAAAAAAAAACACTCAATCAATCAACAGGGTTTAGCAAATTGTTTTAATTCGAATCTTACCGGTAAAAAATTGGGCAATTTCCTCTTTTGAGCACCCAAATGGTAAACCGCGAAGGCGCACACATCCATCTTCGTTTGATCCACACGTTGGTCCACAACGTTTTATCACCCATTCCATTTCAGCTCTATTTACTTTAAACACTAAAAAAAAAAAAAATAAAAATAATTTTTTTTAACCTTCTAGAGGCCAAGTTCCAGAAGGATGCCAATTAGTTATTAGAATACAATTAATCAAAAATCCCGTGGCTTTTTGTGTGAGAAGCTAAGGTGTGCTTTATGTAAGGATATAGTGGTCATAATATTATATGCATGATGTCAAAAATCTATATGTTTGAAACATTTTTTTTTACAACTATCATGTTGCCAAGAATTTAACGCTAAACCATTTCTTTTGATAGTTTGAAAAAGTTATATGAAAGATACCCCTTAATTTTCGTTAAAAAATCACCTCTTGAAATCTTTCGCATCAATTTAGGAACTTTCCTCTATTTTTTAATTTAAAATTTTTGATTTCCTCATTAGAAATCATTTATAAGCATTTCAACTGTTCTAAATATCAAGTCTTCTAGAAGAGATATCAAGATTGATATAATAAATTAGCTCTTCAGAAATCTTAAATCATTGCAAGTTTTCTAGAAATATTTCAAAATTTCCGGAAGCAATATTAAGTCTTCTAGAAGAGATATCAAGTCTTCCAGAAGAGAGAGACTCTACAAATGTCGTGTAAGTTTGCTGTAAGTATCTGTTATAATCTTTTTGTAAATAGTTTAGAATATTGCTTAAAACTGGCGTTAAATTGACACTGCCCAAAATTATAATGTATTTAATCAATGCTTACTTATTTTATGAAAGTAAAGGTGATTTAAGATTAGGTGCTATTAGGTGTTAAATACGTTTATTTGAAAAGTTATTATTGGATACGTCATGGGGGGTCACTTTGATAACGCTTTCGGGGTGAGATTGATAGTTTTATCAAAGTCGTCCCATAGTTTATAAGCAATAGTATCTCCACAATTTCACGTTATTTGATTTAATCTATAGACTAGTTTTAATTTTAATTTCAGGTCAAGGGTTTGAGAATCCACAATGGGCCGTATTTACAAACGCAAAGTTGGGTGCAGAACTTATAAGAACTACAATGATAAGGATATTGATAAAGCTTTAGAAAAGATAGTCGATTCAAACTAGTCCATAAACAAAGCATCCAAGGAATTCAAGATTCCCTACGGAACTTTATTTCATAGGCACAAAGACATGCATGTGAGACCACCTGGAGGACAAACTGTTTTTAGCAAGGAAGAAGAACAAGCAATAATTCAGTCTATAATAACCTGCAATGATTGGGGTTTTCCGTTAAGTGTAGAAGATGTACGAATGGTTACAAAATCGTTCTTAGACAAGCAAGGACTACAGGTTCCCCGTTTTAAAAATAATATCCCCGGTCAAGATTGGGTTTATTCTCTTATTTAAAGAAATAAGGCTAGTCTGACACAACGCCTAGCAGCTAATATAAAACGTGCACATGCAGGTGTTTCCCCTGAAGTAATTCGGCAATATTTTCAAAATCTGCAAATTAGCATTGACAATGTGCCGCCGTCTAATTTATTCAATTACGACGGGACTAACATGGCTGACGATCCTAGGAAAAAGAAGTGGCTATACCGCAGGGGTAAAAAATACCCGGAAAATATTATAAACCATTCAAAATCGGCCATTTCCATCATGTTTTGCGGATCAGCATCAGGCGTTCTTCTACCTCCGTACGTGATTTACAAATCCGCGCATTTGTGGAACCGCTGGACCGAAAATGGTCCCAAAGGACATCCTTGTTGCGAGGACCGTTGTTGCAGCTCTGGATCCAGATATAACCGAACGTAAAGTGGTTGGATTGAAGCCGGCTGCTTTACTGATTGGTTCGGGAGTACATTTTTACCACACGCTAATAATGTGCCTGGGAAGTGTAAAGTTTTCATATCAAAACAACTTATCAGTTACACATCTTTATTTCGACTGAACATAAAATGAAATAACATCTGGTACAAAATAAAACTGGTTTTTCTGATTTAATAAAAATAACAAAATACCTAAATATAACTTATATTCTACACCTCTCCCCTTAATAAAAAATTTAAACTAATTCCGAAATACTCACAATTTATAAAATTCAAAAGCAAAAATCATTCGTACCCAAACCGTTCAGGTGGTTTTATTTGTCTCCTTGGTCTACTACTAACTGTTTCCTCTTTTTCAGGAGAATTAAATATTTCTATTACATCCGTTTCTTTATTTGTGTCTGTGGTTGGTAAAGGCGCTAATGAATTATCTAAGGTTCGACATTCACGAATTTGATTAGCATGGCGTTTCCATACCTTACCAACTTCAGGTGCATTACACAAATAAACACATTTTTCAATAATTTTTATTATTTTAGCCTTTATCCATTTATTATTATTAGGAATTCGGTAATCCTTAACTAAAACAGGTTGCCCTACACTGAATTTACATTTTCTAGAACCATGGTTATATTTTAATTGACGTTTTTGACTTTCTTTTACATTACTACTAATTGGACAATTTTTTCTTTTATAAAATTTATGTTAAATTTATATAATCAACCGAACATTCATTTATGAATTCTGTGTTATCTCTAATTGGTATTCGTGACAATGAATCTGCTATGTTTTCAGCACCTACACCATAATTACTTGCGTCACAGGTTAATTGCAGTGGCATATCTGGATTAAAATGCACCAGAACTGACGCAGATGTCAAAATATCTTTTACTTGATTAAAAGAATGAGTACATGCATCAGACCACACCCATTGACAGTTCTTTTGTAACAATTGATATAAGGGATACAAAATCGTAGACAAATTAGGAACAAACTTTGCGTAATAGTTTATTAATCCCAAAAATGACTTTAATTCTGTAACTGTGTTTGGCAATGGAGCATCTTGAATTGCCTTTACCTTGTCTTTCGTCGTATGTAACCCATTTTTATCAATTTTATAACCCAAATAGCAAACTTCATTTGCGAAGAAAATGCATTTCTCATTTTTAATTTTAAACCCTGCTATTTCAAGTTTCTTTAACACCGCCTTAACATGTTTAAGATGATCAATGAAATCTGTTCCACCAATTAAAATATCATCATAAAAACATACACAATTATCTAAACCTTGCAACAAACTTTCCATTATTTTCTGGAATTGAGCGAGACCTGAAGTTATACCGAATGGTAACCTCTTATATCTAAACAATCCTCTATGAGTCGAAATTGTCGTTAATTCTCTGCAATTTTCTTCTAACAATATCTGCTGGTATGCTTGAGATAAATCTATTTTAGTAAATATAGCACTACCCTGCATAGAATTTAAGAATTCCTCTATTCTCGGTATCGGATATCTTTCTATTTCTAAACATGGATTAAGGGTCACCTTAAAATCTCCACAAATACGAACCGATCCATCTTTTTTTATTATAGGGACAATGGGAGTTCCCCAATTACTAAACGAAACTGGTTCAATTATACCTTCTTTTAACAACCTATCCAATTCTATCTCCACTTTCCGTTTAAGAATAATTGGTAACGGTCTAGGTTTGAAAAATTTTGGACTTACATTTTCCGATTTCAACCGTAAAATAATTTTTCCTTCTTTAAATGTACCCAACTTATTGCAAAACACATTTCTAAATTCGCTATGTAACCGATCAAGTGCCTTATTGGAACTAAAAAAATTTAAATCGCAATTTTCTTTTATTCCTAAATTAAATAATTTAAAAAAATCTCTGCCAACGATTGGTGGGCCTCCACCTCTAATTATAAAAAATTTAAAATCAAGTATTTTATTAGCATACTTTATATTTAATTTAATGTATCCAATTGGTTTATTTTGTTGGCCATTGTATACATACAAAACTTTATTTGTTTTATATAATATTAAACTATAAAAATTTTCTAAATATAAATTTTCGTTAATTGCTGAGATACATGAACCAGTATCTATTTGAAACTTCATTAATTTTCCGTTTACTTCAATATCCGCAATAATTGGTGTATTATCTTCAATAGGAATAATATTAAAAATTTCATTGCCTAAAAAATTGTGCTCTATTTTTGCCCTACTTCTACAATTAGACGCAATATGACCTCTTTTACTACATTTAAAACATGTGGCGTTCTTAAATCTACAAGAATCGATCATATGTCCCATCTTACCACAAGCAAAACATTTAGGACTTATTTTATTTCGGTACATACTACTTGTCAGCGATGCCCCCGATGTCGTTCCACGCGGTGCAGTCACTGGTGTCATCGTACGTTGCGCCGTGACTGGTGGCAGCACTCGTTGTATCATCTTCGATTTACCCTGTGATGATCCTTTTGAACAGACGCCCACGTGCCAACAGGTTTCTTGTTTAATTTCTTTAATTACGTCCTGAGATGCTACGGATTTTGCCGTCGCTATATTGATGACGCCTTGAAACGTTACTGTAGATTTTTCTTCCATTAATCTATCTTGAACCGAGCCCTCTTCATAACCGACTACAAATAAATCTCTTAAGACCGTTTCCATTTCGTTTCCAAATTCACATTTCGAAGCCAATGAACATAATCTGGCTGACCATTCTCTCGCAGATTCTTCCGGTTTCTTCCGTGCCAAATAAAATTTAAATCTATTTGGAAACACCATTTGTGCGCTTTTAAAATGAGTATTCATAATAGTGGAAAGTTCAGCATATTTTTTATTTTCCGGGGCGGTAGGAAAAGCAAGATTATATACTAATTTATATGCTTCTTCGCTACAACAATTTAACAATATAGCTTTTTTCTTTTCTTCATCTTCAATTTCGTTTGCCATGAAATAGTTGAAAATGGCCCATTCATCCACGTGCGGGTCAAATTCTCTTAAACGACCATGTGTCGTCACACCTTGCTTCTTCTCTTCTCCACTTGCAGCCATTACCCATTAACTTCCTCCTTTTTATTATTATTATCACTTAATTTATTCACTTAACTAACTTAACCAATTTTCCTCGTCGCCAATGTAAAGTTTTCATATCAAAACAATATCAGTTACACATCATCTTTATTTCGACTGAACATAAAATGAAATAACATGTGGTACAAAATAAAACTGGTTTTTCTGATTTAATAAAAATAACAAAATACCTAAATATAACTTATATTCTACAGGAAGAAAGTTTTAATTGGCGATAACCTGTCGTCCCACTTTACTGATGAAGTTTTACAATTGTGTAACCAAGATGACATTGTCTTTTTGCGCCTCCCTCCAAATTCAACCCATTTGACACAGACACTTGATGTGGCTTTCTTCAGGCCGTTAAAAACTGCATGGAGGTCAATATTTTTTGGTTTAATGGGAATTTTCCCATTAAACCCTGATAAAATTTTAAATAAAATTCCAACGTGTGATAATAACGGTGATCAATTTGGGGCAGATTTTGATAATAATTTGGTTTCCTATCTAAAGGAAAAACGTTACAACAGCACCTCTGTTCGAAAACCATCAAATAAAAAGAAACGGTTAACTGTGGCAGCTGGAAAAAGTGTCGCTTGCCCAACAAATGAAACGAACGAAAGCAAACAAGATGATCGTATTTTGGAAGAACTATCAGATGGCACTGAAGACTCACACTCTGAGGTTGCTGACGAAGTAGACCCCTAACCCTAAAGATATATACATTCATTCTAGTAAAAGTGTTGTCTGGAAACAGAAATTCTACCAAGTATAAATATGTTGCCCAGGTTGAAGGGCAAGTAGGCAAAAATGAATACAATGTCGTGGAATTAAAATCATTAGACACAGCGTTGCCAGATACACGGTAATTACCGTGTTTACACGGAAAATTCTGTAAGAATCTGGCACATGGTCCTCAATGTAATACCGTGTAATATAACACGGTAATTTCTAAATAAATTCTAGTTAAATAAAAAATTTAAAATTGCTACTAAAATGTCCAGGAATATGTATTGTAAAATGCATCTGCCATTCTCTTCATATTTGCGCAAGTAATGCATGTAAGGAGCTACCCAGAAGCTGCGAAGACCTTGCAAGGAATGTATATGCATTTTTTAAGGTGAGTAAAATCATAAAATTGACATGCCGATATCTAGCAATGTTATAATAAAACAGGAATTATTTTTTAGTCAAGCTCCAAACGACAGAATGAACTTCAACAATTCCAGACTTTTGTCGACATCAAAATACATAAAATACTTCACCCATCGCAGATCTGTTGGCTGTCCTTACTCGCAGTGGTGAGGAGAATTCTGGAGCAGTGGCCTGCATTAATTTTATATTTTACTGACCGATCTTTTACCGAAAAACTGTTATCGGTTGATCAAATTTTAAATGCCTTAAATGACCCTTTCATTAAATTATATTTTTTGTTGTTAGATTTCGTATTGCCAAAAATCGTAAAGCTAAATGAATGGTTTCAGTCAGATAAAATTCTTTTAGCAGATTTATATTCTGAAGTGAGTACTATATATAAAGAATTACTGTTATGTTATATGAACAACGAATACGTTACAAAAAGATCTCTTGCTGACGTTGATCCAAAAAACTCGGATTATTTTTTAAACAACGACTCTATCTATTTAGGCATTAAAGTTTTAAATGAACTCCAAACTAATACAGATATTCAAAGTATACAAGATTTAATTGTTTACTTTTTTAATAAATCTAAAAGTTTTTTATCAACGTTATGTTTTGAAATTAGAAAAAGGTTTGATTTTAATCCTCAATTAATTTTAGAAAAATTATATATATTTAAACCAAACTATGCCATGCAAACTGCAACGAGAAAATCATATCCTTCACTGTTTGTATTTTTAAATTATTTTAAAATAATTGTAAAAACACTGTCTGAAGATGATCATCAGGCTATTGATAACGAGTGGCGTTTATTAAGCTCTTATGTGTTTAATGAATCAAATTTAGACACCTTTACAATAGATAATTTTTGGATATACCTTTTTAATTATAAGCCTTCTGGGATTTTTCTGTTGAGAAATGTTTCTAGGTTTGTCTTAACAATTCTCTCATTACCTCACTCGAATGCTGTGTGTGAAAGAATATTTAGTAAGGTGAATTTAGTAAAAACTAAAACGAGGAATAAAATGCTCACAAATTCGATAAAGGGTGTTTATTAGCCAGCCAGATGGTTAAGGAAGAAGAAGGAACATGTTTTAATTTTCAACCCACGCACGAAATGATTACTAACGTGAATTCAAATATGTATCTAAACATTAATGAAAATATAAAAATAATTTTTCTTATCCTTTTTTCACCAATTATTAAATTAGGGTCTATATAAAAATTTACTTTTGGTGATAATTAAAAGTTTATTTTTCTATACTAGTTTCGAGCCTTGCTCTTCTTCAGTAGGTACGTTATTACTAACAAATTAGAAAAATTAATTACAATATTTTTCAAAATTTACGTCAAAAGTTAACGTCACACAACAACATTTGACGTAAATTTTGAAAAATATTGTAATTAATTTTTCTAATTTGTTAGTAATAACGTACCTACTGAAGAAGAGCAAGGCTCGAAACTAGTATAGAAAAATAAACTTTTAATTATCACCAAAAGTAAATTTTTATATAGACCCTAATTAATGAAAATGTTGATTTTTTCATTGACAATGAACAAGATATTTAAGCTCGCTATTTGCATGCTAAATCCTAAATGTGTCTTTTTTATATATAGTTCATACAAAATAAATTTTATTTAATAAACATTGTAAACGCATGTGATATAAATTATTTTATCTTAAAATATCCCCTCATTAACACATCCATTGCTTGCTTTTGCAATACTTTTTAAATTGAACAAGGTAATATCCCTCCAAACACGGTAACTTTTGGTTTAAAAGCACGGTATCCCCTGAGTTTCAATATGGCAACACTGATTAGACACCACAAAAGTAACGTTTAAAGTTGTTCCTAAGGATTTGTTTACAGTAAGCTTGGAGGACATTATAGCCGTTCTAGAGCAGCTCCTGGACGGTGCGGAACGAGATATGTGTTTTCCAAATCAGTTGATGTTTTTGAATGTTAAATTTTGTTGCAAAGTGAGATTTGCATTGATTTTTGATTGAAGTAGCGTTTATGTTAGGTTAGAGACTGTAGTACAGTAAGGCCCCAACATTCGCGATGGTTAGGTTCTAAAAATACGCCGCGAATGTTGAATCCGCGAATATTGAAGCACTAGATATTATGAAGGATAAACTACTACTTCTATGTTCTTTTAACACGTTAACCGCCAAATGGTCACCGACGCCAAAAGTTTCATTTAATTTAATTTTAAAAATTAAAAATTTCAAAAATTAATAAATAATACATACTAAATAAAACGCTTAAAATTGCAAAATAAAACGACTGGTCTTAAAACTTTTGTATTCGGAACTAATACAGATATTAAAATAATTACAATTGTTTAAAATATAAAAAAACCTAAACTCGATAGCAATAACAAACTGCAACAAAATAAACTAAAAAAAGAAATAAAAGTTAACATTTCTACTCATCAATAATAATTGCTTTAGAACACGATGGTTTAAAAAATGAAAGGATAGTAGGTTGCAATGCTTTGTGTTGCATATCCTTTTGAAGCTCTTTGTAAGGAGCAAGAAGAGTATTCAGACCATTTTTAAATTTTGTGCTTCGTTCCGTTGATGGATCATATTCTACTATTTTTTCAGCAAGATTATTTGCTTCTTGTATAAATAAATTAAGTTCCTTCAACGTTAATTTATTACATAGGGAATTACTATTATCTTCTTCATCCGTTCCTGAAACATTTTCTATTAGTAGCGCTTCTAAGTCTGCACTGGACAACTCTTCCTCTTGATCATTGACGAGAGATTCGATATCAGCTGGTACAATGGTATGAAAATCATCTCCCGGTAGCAACCGTGCAGAAAGAACAGCTCTCTCTATTGCCTCATCAATTTCGCTTACACTTTGCGCAGTGTCTTTTTTCAACAGTTTTTTCCATGCATTACTTACGGTTGATACTTTAATGTCATTTAAAGCAAGTTTTATAGATGTAATCGCATGGTCAATATTGTATAATTTCCACACATCTTTTATTGAGAAAACACTATCATTTTGTATTTTCTCATGTACAAAATCGAACATGTGCCGGATATAATGACTTTTAAAAGCTTTTATAACACCTTGATCTAAAGGTTGTAATAAGGATGTTGTGTTGGGCGGAAGAAATACCACCTCGACACATGGATGAGCTAATTTGAGAGCATCTACTGGATGAGATGGGGCGTTATCCAATATCAATAAAACGTGAAATGCTAAATTTTTAGATTTTAGGTAACGCTCCACTTCTTTAACAAAGCACTCTTTAAACCACTCTATAAATAGCTGAGAAGTCATCCAAGCTTTTGAATTAGCTCGCCAATAGACCGGAAGAGCTTCTTTGTCCTTGTTCTTTAAAGCTCGTGGATTAGCTGCTCGATATATTAACATTGGTTTTGTAATAAAGTCTCCGCGTGCATTTGCACAAAATAAAACTGTAACTCTATCCTTAGCCGATTTAAAACCAGGTGCTGTCTTTTCATTTTTTGAAATGTATGTTCGTGTGGGCATTTGTTTCCAATAAAGCCCGGTTTCGTCCGCATTAAATATTTGTTCAGGACGGTAACCTTTTTCTTCTATTAATTTTATTATTTCATCAGGAAATTTTGCAGCCTGTTGATGATCTGCTGAAGCTGATTCTCCACACAACTTAATGTTATGGAGATTAAAACGAGTTTTGAATCTTTCGAACCATCCTCTGCTGGCTTTAAATTTACAATCGTCTTCAGCACAGTCCATTCCACACGAAAAATGTTGATAAAGTTCCTTGGCTTTATCCATTAATCTAGCCCTAGTTAATGGTATATTTTTGCGACCATGGTCCTCAATCCAACGATAAAGAGACTTCTCCATTTTTTCAATATTAACAGCACGAACTTGTGACGTTACCTTTAATGATGACGGTATGCCACTTTTTACGCTATTTCTAATTACCTCTTCTTGTTTCTTTATAGATCTTATCGTAGATTCATTGACACCGAAGACCCGGCCTACTTCGGTAGCTCTTTTC
The DNA here is from genome assembly GCA_036711965.1 of Onthophagus sagittarius. Taxonomy (NCBI): domain Eukaryota; kingdom Metazoa; phylum Arthropoda; class Insecta; order Coleoptera; family Scarabaeidae; genus Onthophagus; species Onthophagus sagittarius. The sequence goes on along the minus strand of JASERS010000010.1, from coordinate 12,428,467 downwards.
CCTTCCCGGAGCATATCAAGAACTTGAATTTTTCTTTCTAGAGTCATAACTGACTTTGCACGTTTGGCAATTAAATTTATTTCCATCGCAGGCCTTTTTGTACCCATTTTGAGTACTGTTGTGAGATTAATTTATTGTTTATAAAATTATAGTAAAAAAACGGGCGAAACACTAACCTGAACGAAATACAGAACACAAAAATAAGCACCTAACACAAACATTAAAATCGATCATAAATGAGGGATTCCCAGAGAAACGCATATGTGAAGCTGGTTGCTTGTACAGTAAACCTACGATAAACTTCGTTTTAAATTTTTAAAAAATGACATACATACTTGCTATGTATTCGCGAATAATCGAATCGTGAATGTTGAAAAAGGCAGCAAAATTTAAAACGCGAATATGCGAATCCGTGTAATTTGAAGCCGCGAATGTCGGGGCCCTACTGTATTTCCACGTATTACCAAAGAACGTGCCAATTTTTTAGTTTTCATACTTTTATAAGAAATAAAGTTTAATTTTGTTACCAACAAAAGAGGTTTATTTGCATGTCTACAATAATAATTTGTTAAAATACAATTCCTATGTTGAACGGTAGAGGGTGACTTTGATAAATTTATGTAAGCTTATGGATAATCAAAGTCGCCCCAAGTTGAGTATAACTTTGAGAAGGAGGTTATTATTATTTTGCAACAGAACAACAATTATTTGAAAGTTGTTGTAAGCCTGGATGTATCCATTGGTCATGTGCAAATACGTTAATATTTTTCTGGATGTGTAGTTTTACTGTAATTCACAAATTATTAATAAAAGCTATCAATTTCACCCCGTTTGACGGTATTTTTTTTATTAAAACTGACAAATTATCTTGGTTTAGTACCCTTAAGTTAAAATTAATAAAAAGCATCTAAGATTTTGGCAAATCGACAAGTTTAGCAGTATAAATCTCCGTGGATTTATTTGATTTATCATTATCATTAATAAAAATAAATATTTTTTTGACCAAAAATTGGAATTTAATTGGTAAGGCAAGCGGTTAAAAGGTTAATCAAATTGAATCAAAATTTTACCTTCAATATATCTATTCCCCATATGATCCCTATCCCTTTCACACGCTCTCTCAACATCCTCAGAGTCTTCAAATTCAACGAACGCTTCCCCACTAGGTCTACCTTCACGCGAAGTAGTCATATGCACACCACTTTTTCCTCCTTTTACTTTAGAGTCTTTAAAAAATTTTAAGATTTCGTCCACAGTCGCCGACCACGGCAATCCGCGCAATTTAACGACGTAACCCTCATCTTGGTCTCCACCTCCAGACATCTAAACAAGATCAAAACAAGAATAGTTTGAGAAATTGAGGTTATGTTATTGGTACTTTTTGAAAAGTTAATTCACAACGGGGATATTACCTGGATATTGCAACGATAAAAACGGTTAAAATAGGAGATTTATTGTATGTTTTCGTTTTCTAATTGGAGATTAAGTAAAACTTGGTTAAAATAATGATTTTTTACCTTTTATGATGGAATGACAGCTGGACAAGTAACAAAACTTTAACAAATGTTTTCCTATGAAAAGAGAAGGAGCGATGTCGTTTTTTTTCTTACGATAACTCGATCAAATATGATAAAATACCGCGATTTGTAACGATACAAGCGAAATGGCGGAAATAGAACTGTCAAATTCACCGTTGAAGTTGAAATCTGCGTAAACAGTAGTGACATCTCTCAAAATATATTCGAATTAACGATGATTTTTAATTTTAATTAAAACATCTTATTTTTAATTAATTAATATTTATAATATTTAATTATAACAATATTTAATTAATTAAATTTTTAGTTAAATGCATCGAATTATGATTAATCTGAACAAAAATTGGCGCCAAATTCAAAAATGCAATGTGTCAAAATTAAAAAAAAAAATCGTTTTCTTCGAATATCATAAAAATCCTTTCGCGATACCTTATCAAAACGCAGATAACGCTAAATTCTACTCGAAAACACCGAAATTCGCAAAATTTCCATTCACTTCTCCCGCCTTCCTTAACCTCACTTCCAGTTTTTTTATTCTTTTCCGCTCCACGCTGTTCCTGCGCTTTACAATCCTCCAAATTATGTCTTGTGCAGATTCCGTTGAACCAGTGTGCAAGAGGAGCAAAACCGGGATGTCTTCTTTAGATCAATTAAAAGCGTTCACCACCGTTGTTGCGGACACCGGCGATTTTGAGGGTAATTCAATGAAATTTTTAACCAAATTCTTTCTTAATTCGTTATTTTAGCAATGGAAAAATACAAACCTACGGATGCTACAACGAATCCATCATTAATTCTCCAGGCTGCCTCTTTGCCTCAATACAAGCATCTTGTTGATGAAGCCATCCGGTGTGGTAATAAAATTGGCTCAACTCTTGATGAAAAATTAGAGGCCGCGATGGATACAATTTGCGTTTTGTTTGGGGTTGAAATATTAAAAATCATTCCAGGTCGGGTTTCCACGGAAGTAGACGCTCGTTTATCTTTTAATACGGATGCTAGTGTTCAAAAAGCTATTCGATTAATCGAGTTATACGCCGAGCATGGTATCAAAAAAGAAAGGATCTTGATTAAACTTGCGTCGACTTGGGAGGGGATTCGAGCTGCTCAAATTCTCGAAAAAGAACATGGAATTCATTGCAATTTAACCTTGTTATTTAGCATGGCTCAAGCCGTGGCTTGTGCGGAAGCTGGGGTTACTCTTATTTCACCGTTTGTTGGGCGCATTTTAGATTGGTACATTGAAAATACTGATAAAAAAACTTACCAAGGCGAGGAAGATCCAGGAGTAATTTCAGTTACGAAGATTTATAAATATTACAAACAATTTGGGTATAAAACTGTTGTTATGGGAGCTTCTTTCAGAAACATTGGTGAAGTTATCGCTTTGGCTGGTTGTGATTTATTAACGATAAGTCCGAAATTATTGGGAGAACTTGAAAATTCGACCGCTCCTGTTCCAAGAAAACTTGGAAATAAAGGTGATAAGGACGAGGCACTGAAAAAGATTGTTTTGGATGAAAGCGGGTTTAGATGGATGTTAAACGAGGATCGGATGGCTACTGATAAGCTATCTGATGGGATTAGAAAATTTGCTGTTGATGCTGTTAAATTGGAGAATGTTTTAAAAAATATGTTGAGTAAATAATTTGAGTTGTTGTTAAAATTGAGGTTAGGTCTTTTTTTTATTAAGGGGGAAATGCTTTGTAATGTTGGTTAAGTTTTTTTATAATAAAAAAACATAAAAATAGTTTAAATAATAAATTAGTTTTTTATTTTTGTTAAAAATTTTTGAATTAATTTTGTTGATTAAAATTACTCTCAATAGATGGCACAAAATCTGAGTTATTTTTGTAATCATTTTTATCCAAAGAAAAAAATTTATGCTTTTTTAAACAATTAATTTAATTTTAATTCTTATATTTTAATAAAATTAAATTTACATTATCCTATTTTTCACTAGATGGCCCTCTAATAAAATTTTGGATGTGTTGTAGTGATAAAAAGAAAATTGATTATAAAAACCAATGCATAATGAGTTAATCAAATTAAAATGGTTTAAATAACTCAAAATGGTATGGATATTTACGGATTCTTTTAAAGTAATATATAATAATTTTTAATATATATATTTGATAATAGATGGCGAATCTCAAATGTATCAACTTGGAATTAAAACATTTTTCGATTTTGATTGATATTTTTTGGTTTTACAACAATATTAACTTAATCTAAGATTATAAATGATCAACCTTTGAAACTATTTCAATGTAACGATGAATCGTTCAAATATTTTTTAGATTAGATCAAGTTTCCGATTTTATATCATGATACACTCAAATATTCTTCAAAATAAAGACAAATTATCATTCTTTTAATAACAAATTTAATGTTACAATTACTCCTATCCTAAGAATATTCATATTTAACCTAAATGAAGTTTTAAATTAAATAATATTATTGTATTTTACCTATTTGAACATCAATTGGGGAAATTTCTTTCTTGTTAATGATGAATATCGACTTAGTTTCAAATTATTGCTTATTAAATCCAAATTTTATTGAGATGAGTTGTGATTATCTCTATCATAAGCTACAAATTGAATATTTAGATGGCGTGGAACGCAACTACCCAAGGCGAGAGCAGAGCATCGTACCAGGACAGGATCCCTGTGATTATCAAGACAAGATTGAAGAAAAGCGTCGACTACGGAAAAGGTGGCAGCGAACGAGAACGGAAAGGGATAAACAAATGTATAACAAAGCTACAAAAACGTTAAAAAACCTACTACGAACGTTAAAAAACCAGCCCTTGCAAACATACCTGGAAGGATTATCTGCTAACTGGTGATACTGAATACTCGCTTTGAGGAGCAACTAATTATTTAAAAAAACCGCAACAACATATACCACCACTAAAGCTAAGCGCTGGAACATGGGCTAGAAATGACACAGAGAAAGCAAAAGCATTTGCTGATCATCTAGCTATGGTATTAACACCGTATCAAATACCAGAAACAATAAAAGATAAACAAGAAATAGAAAATGGCCTGGCGAAACCGTTTCAGATGAAATTTCCAATTAAACCGTTTAAGATAAACGGTTTAATTGGAACGGAACGCAACTACCCACAGCGAGACCAGAGCATCGTACCAGGACAGGATCCCTGTGATTATCAAGGACAAGATTGAAGAAAAGCGTCGACTACGGAAAAGGTGGCAGCGAACGAGAACGGAAAGGGATAAACAAATGTATAACAAAGCAACAAAAACGTTAAAAAACCTACTACGAACGTTAAAAAACCAGCCCTTGCAAACATACCTGGAAGGATTATCTGCTAACTGGTGATACTGAATACTCGCTTTGGAGAGCAACTAATTATTTAAAAAAACCGCAACATATACCACCACTAAAGCTAAGCGCTGGAACATGGGCTAGAAATGACATAGAGAAAGCAAAAGCATTTGCTGATCATCTAGCTATGGTATTAACACCGTATCAAATACCGGAAACAATAGAAGATAAACAAGAAATAGAAAATTGCCTGGCGAAACCGTTTCAGATGAAATTTCCAATTAAACCGTTTAAGATAAACGGTTTAATTGGAACGGAACGCAACTACCCACAGCGAAACCAGAGCATCGTACCAGGACAGGATCCCTGTGATTATCAAGGACAAGATTGAAGAAAAGCGTCGACTACGGAAAAGGTGGCAGCGAACGAGAACGGAAAGGGATAAACAAATGTATAACAAAGCAACAAAAACGTTAAAAAACCTACTACGAACGTTAAAAAACCAGCCCTTGCAAACATACCTGGATGGATTATCTGCTAACTGGTGATACTGAATACTCGCTTTGGAGAGCAACTAATTATTTAAAAAAAACGCAACAACATATACCACCACTAAAGCTAAGCGCTGGAACATGGGCTAGAAATGACACAGAGAAAGCAAAAGCATTTGCTGATCATCTAGTTATGGTATTAACACCGTATCAAATACCGGAAACAATAGAAGATAAACAAGAAATAGAAAATTGCCTGGCGAAACCGTTTCAGATGAAATTTCCAATTAAACCGTTTAAGATAAACGGTTTAATTGGAACGGAACGCAACTACCCAAGGCGAGACCAGAGCATCGTACCAGGACAGGATCCCTGTGATTATCAAGGACAAGATTGAAGAAAAGCGTCGACTACGGAAAAGGTGGCAGCGAACGAGAACGGAAAGGGATAAACAAATGTATAACAAAGCAACAAAAACGTTAAAAAACCTACTACGAACGTTAAAAAACCAGCCCTTGCAAACATACCTGGATGGATTATCTGCTAACTGGTGATACTGAATACTCGTTTTGGAGAGCAACTAATTATTTAAAAAAAACGCAACAACATATACCACCACTAAAGCTAAGCGCTGGAACATGGGCTAGAAATGACACAGAGAGAGCAAAAGCATTTGCTGATCATCTAGCTATGGTATTAACACCGTATCAAATACCGGAAACAATAGAAGATAAACAAGAAATAGAAAATGGCCTGGCGGAACCGTTTCAGATGGAATTTCCAATTAAACCGTTTACCTTCCTTAACTTCCTTAAAGAGGAAGTCAGTATGGTCATAACAAAGGAAATCAACCCGCATAAATCACCAGGATATGATCTTATTACTGGACAGGTACTTCAAAAGCTACCGAGAAAAGCGTTAGTATCAGTACTGCAGATCTTCAATGCTGTGTTAAGATTAAAATATTTTCCATGTCAATGGAAGGTGGCACAGGTAACCATGATTCCAAAGGCGGGAAAGAAATCTGAGCTGTTATCCTCCTACAGACCAATTAGCCTTTCACCAGTACTTTCAAAAGTACTAGAAAAACTACTGTTAAAAAGACTACGACCGATGTTAGAAGAAAAGGAACTCATACCACACCATCAATTTGGCTTAAGAAAAGAACACGGAACTATCCAGCTGGTCCATAGAGTCGTAAAGCAAATTGAAGATGACTTGGAAAATAAACGTTATGGCAATACGGTATTCTTGGACATCAGTGCAGCATTTGACAAGGTATGGCATTCTGGAATAAAATACAAATTGAAAAAAACACTACCATACAATTTGTACGAACTTTTCCCAATCAAATCAGGGGTACCACAGAGTAGTGTTCTGGGATCCGTGCTCTATTCCCTCTACACTGCAGATCTACCTGCGATCTAACTGCGACCTTTGCAGATGATACAGCAATAATAGCATCTCATGCAAACCCGAAAATAGCGGCCACATATGTATACATATGTATACGCATCTAAACAAAATCGACAGTTGGTTAAAAAAATGGAAATTGAAAGCGAACAATGATAAATCTATTAACGTCATCTTTACAACAAGAAAAGGACATTCTCCTCCAGTTGAGCCGAATGGATGCCAAATCGTTCAATCAGACTCCGTGAAATATCTAGGTATACATTTAGATAAACGTCTTACGTGGCAGAAACATATATTTACTAAAAGAAAACAGCTGGGAATAAAACAGCGAGAAATGTATTGGCTGATAGGAAAAGATTCAAAACTAAGTATTGAGAATAAAAAATTGCTTTATAAAACCATTCTGAAACCAATATGGACGTATGGCATACAGTTATGGGGAACAGCAAGCAATTCAAATTTGGAAATACTGCAAAGATTTCAAAACAAGGTGTTACAAATAATAATGCACCATGGTATGTCACTAATAGTATACTTGAAAATGATCTACAAATACCTACAGTAAAAATGGAAGCTAAAAAATATTCTGTAAGGTACAAAGGGAAAATAACTAACCATTCAAACACGGTGGTGCGAGAGTTATATAATACCGAAAACGAAGTGCGACGGCTGAAACGCTACAATGAAACTGTTTCAATGTAACGATGAATCATTCAAATATTTTTTAGATTAGATATAGTTTCCGAATTTATATCATGATACACTTCAAATATTCTTCAAAATAAAGATAAATTATCATTCTTTTAATAACTAATTTCATGTTACAATTACTCCTATCCTAAGAATATTCATATTTAACCTAAATGAAGTTTTAAATTAAATAATATTATTCTATTTTAGTTATTTGAACATCAATTGGGGAAATTTCTTTCTTGTTAATGATGAATATCGACTTAGTTTCAAGTTATTGCTTATTAAATCCAAATTTTATTGAGATGAATTGTGATTATCTCTATCATAGGGTACAAATTAAATATTTAGATTTAGAAGATTTGATTTCCTTTCTGTGTTCAGAAAACTTGAAATTCTTTCAGAAGACTTGATATTGTTTCTAGAAGACTTATGGCCGGTTTCTCGTACGTATTCACATGTCGATATCGAACCGATATTGTGCTGTTGACCGATAACTTGAGCGATATCCGTTCATTGGGTTTCTGAAAGGGCCACTAGGCGATATCGAACGGATATCGAATCGATAACTATATCGCATGTAACAGGTACCTATATCGACTCGATAAGTGTAATTGACGACAATGACACATGTAAAAAGTGATAGTTGCTATTTCCTAATTTATACTTACATAAATATTTACGTAATTAAACATTGTGCATTATTTTGAAATTTTAAAAAGGAGATTTCCTTGCCTATCGATTAAAACGTAGGACGATATTACTGTCAATTTCTGCAGGTGTAGTTTTATACAATATCTGCATTGGAAATGTTGCTATATTTGAAGAAGGAATTGGGGAAAATATTAATGAATCCATTTATTTGAATTGAAGGAATTTTTTGGGATGTTACTAACTACTGGACGTTTTCGAGTAATACCTATCTGTGGGAGGAAATGTTTCTCAATAAATTCACGGGCATTTTAGGACTTCTACGTTTTGATTGCTTTCTAATACCGAAAGAAACAAAAAATCCTGGAACGAAGATAAAATTTGGCAAAAATATAATTACATATATTAGGTAAAATTCGAACATCTTCTCACAGAATTGTGTCTCCAAAGAATTCAAGTCGATTTTATCAATTTCAAGTTCATCCGAACACCCATATTCCAAAAATTCTAGACATTAACCAAACTCACCTATGATTCATTATAATGATAACATTTTATCATATTAAGAACCGAATTAGAAAAACTTTATTCGTTTTGGAGATAAAGATTATTTAAGGTAACCTAACTTTTAAGATTTTTTTGTAATTAATAATCTTGTTTTAAAAAATCACGAAAAATCGAATTCTTAAGATATCTTTAATGAATTATTCATGATTTATAGAAGAAAGTGTCCATTTTCTCGTGATGAAAGAGGATCTTGAAAATATTTATTCGTTTTTGAGATATAAATCATTAAATTCAACGTGAACGTTTATGGCTATCTCAAGTTAATTAAAAATCACCAAAAATCGAATTCTTGAGATATTTCAATGGAATATTCACAGTATATAAAGGATAGTGTCTATTTTGTCATGGTGAGAACTAAATTTGAAAATCTTTAGTCGTTTTTGAGATAAAGATTATTTAAGTTAACCTAACTTTTATGATTTTTTGAAATTAATAATCTTGTTTTAAAAAATCACGAAAAATCGAATTCTCAAGATATCTTAATGAATTATTCATGATTTATAGAGGAAAGTGTCCATTTTCTCGTGATGAAAGCGGATCTTGAAAATATTTATTCGTTTTTGAGATAAAAATCATTAAATTCAACGTGAATGTTTATGGCTATGTCAAGTTAATTAAAAATCACCAAAAATCGAATTCTTGAGATATTTCAATGGAATATTCACAGTTTATAAAGGAAAGTGTCTATTTTGTCATGGTGAGAACTAAATTTGAAAATCTTTAGTCGTTTTTGAGATAAAGATTATTTAAGTTAACCTAGCTTTTATGATTTTTTGAAATTAATAATCTTGTTTTAAAAAATCACGAAAAATCGAATTCTTAAGATATCTTTAATGAATTATTCATGATTTATAGAAGAAAGTGTCCATTTTCTCGTGATGAAAGCGGATCTTGAAAATATTTATTCGTTTTTGAGATAAAAATCATTAAATTCAACGTGAACGTTTATGGCTATCTCAAGTTAATTAAAAATCACCAAAAATCGAATTCTTGAGATATTTCAATGAAATATTCACAGTATATAAAGGATAGTGTCTATTTTGTCATGGTGAGAACTAAATTTGAAAATTTTTAATCGTTTTTGAGATAACGATTATTTAAGTTAACCTAAATTTTATGATTTTTTGAAATTAATAATCTTGTTTTAAAAAATCACGAAAAATCGAATTCTCAAGATATCTTAATGAATTATTCATGATTTATAGAGGAAAATGTCTATTTTCACGTGATGAAAGCGGATCTTGAAAATATTTATTCGTTTTTGAGATAAAAATCATTAAATTCAACGTGAACGTTTATGGCTATCTCAAGTTAATTAAAAATCACCAAAAATCGAATTCTTGAGATATTTCAATGAAATATTCACAGTATATAAAGGATAGTGTCTATTTTGTCATGGTGAGAACTAAATTTGAAAATCTTTAGTCGTTTTTGAGATAAAGATTATTTAAGTTAACCTAGCTTTTATGATTTTTTGAAATTAATAATCTTGTTTTAAAAAATCACGAAAAATCGAATTCTTAAGATATCTTTAATGAATTATTCATGATTTATAGAAGAAAGTGTCCATTTTCTCGTGATGAAAGCGGATCTTGAAAATATTTATTCGTTTTTGAGATAAAAATCATTAAATTCAACGTGAACGTTTATGGCTATCTCAAGTTAATTAAAAATCACCAAAAATCGAATTCTTGAGATATTTCAATGAAATATTCACAGTATATAAAGGATAGTGTCTATTTTGTCATGGTGAGAACTAAATTTGAAAATTTTTAGTCGTTTTTGAGATAACGATTATTTAAGTTAACCTAAATTTTATGATTTTTTGAAATTAATAATCTTGTTTTAAAAAATCACGAAAAATCGAATTCTCAAGATATCTTAATGAATTATTCATGATTTATAGAGGAAAATGTCTATTTTCACGTGATGAAAGCGGATCTTGAAAATATTTATTCGTTTTTGAGATAAAAATCATTAAATTCAACGTGAACGTTTATGGCTATCTCAAGTTAATTAAAAATCACCAAAAATCGAATTCTTGAGATATTTCAATGAAATATTCACAGTATATAAAGGATAGTGTCTATTTTGTCATGGTGAGAACTAAATTTGAAAATTTTTAGTCGTTTTTGAGATAACGATTATTTAAGTTAACCTAAATTTTATGATTTTTTGAAATTAATAATCTTGTTTTAAAAAATCACGAAAAATCGAATTCTCAAGATATCTTAATGAATTATTCATGATTTATAGAGGAAAATGTCTATTTTCACGTGATGAAAGCGGATCTTGAAAATATTTATTCGTTTTTGAGATAAAAATCATTAAATTCAACGTGAACGTTTATGGCTATCTCAAGTTAATTAAAAATCACCAAAAATCGAATTCTTGAGATATTTCAATGAAATATTCACAGTATATAAAGGATAGTGTCTATTTTGTCATGGTGAGAACTAAATTTGAAAATCTTTAGTCGTTTTTGAGATAAAGATTATTTAAGTTAACCTAGCTTTTATGATTTTTTGAAATTAATAATCTTGTTTTAAAAAATCACGAAAAATCGAATTCTTAAGATATCTTTAATGAATTATTCATGATTTATAGAAGAAAGTGTCCATTTTCTCGTGATGAAAGCGGATCTTGAAAATATTTATTCGTTTTTGAGATAAAAATCATTAAATTCAACGTGAACGTTTATGGCTATCTCAAGTTAATTAAAAATCACCAAAAATCGAATTCTTGAGATATTTCAATGAAATATTCACAGTATATAAAGGATAGTGTCTATTTTGTCATGGTGAGAACTAAATTTGAAAATTTTTAGTCGTTTTTGAGATAACGATTATTTAAGTTAACCTAAATTTTATGATTTTTTGAAATTAATAATCTTGTTTTAAAAAATCACGAAAAATCGAATTCTCAAGATATCTTAATGAATTATTCATGATTTATAGAGGAAAATGTCTATTTTCACGTGATGAAAGCGGATCTTGAAAATATTTATTCGTTTTTGAGATAAAAATCATTAAATTCAACGTGAACGTTTATGGCTATCTCAAGTTAATTAAAAATCACCAAAAATCGAATTCTTGAGATATTTCAATGAAATATTCACAGTATATAAAGGATAGTGTCTATTTTGTCATGGTGAGAACTAAATTTGAAAATCTTTAGTCGTTTTTGAGATAAAGATTATTTAAGTTAACCTAACTTTTATGATTTTTTGAAATTAATAATCTTGTTTTAAAAAATCACGAAAAATCGAATTCTCAAGATATCTTAATGAATTATTCATGATTTATCGAGGAACGTGTCTATTTTCTCGTGATGAAAGCGGATCTTGAAAATATTTATTTGTTTTTGAGATATAAATCATTAAATTCCACGTGAACATTTATGGCTATCTCAAGTTAATTAAAAATCACCAAAAATCTTGAGATATTTTAATGATACATCCAAAAGTATAGAGGTAAGTGTCTATTTTGTCATAGTGACAACTAAATTAGAAAATCTTTATTCGTTTTTGAGATAAAGGTTATTTAAGTTGATCTAATTTTTTGTGATTTTTGAAATTAATAATAAATATAATTTACCTACAACTGTTCTCTGTGTAATTGAGCCTTTAAAATGTTTTCCTATTTGTTAATTATGTTCTTTTACAAATCATTTTCGTTATTATTAAAAGACTTAATATTGCTTCAAGAAGACTTAATACTGCTTCTAGAAAACGTGATACTGCTTGTAGAAGACTTAATATTGCTTTCAAAAGACTTCTTACTGCTTCTAGAAGAGTTGATATTACTTACGAACGTGGGACAATAATCCGGGCTGTTATCAAGCCAAGGGACTGTTAAAATATTCTTCAAAGAAAACAGTTCAGTATTTCATTGGGTTGGGCAAAACCACCCTCACATTAGCTACAGGTCTCCTCACAGGCCTGTGAAAAGGACGACGAGTTTCAAGTTTTATAGAAGCAGTATTAAGTCATATGGAACCATTTCGGATCTTCTAGAAGCATTTTAAGTCTTCTGGAAGTAGTATCAAATCTTCTAGGGACAATATCAAGTCTTCTGAAAGAATTTCAAGTCTTCCATAGATAGTATCGAGTCTTTTGGAAGCAATATCAATTAGTTTTTGTTAACAATGATTTTCTTTGTATGAAATTATGTTTTGAGAATAATAAAATTCGACTCTGTTTTAATCTATGGTTAATACTCTGCAGCGACATGGGATAGTACTGCACGCAAGGGTACAAGTTAATAATAAGGTAGAGTTGGCCATCTCTATCCTTCCTTAGAATATTATTAGTGGTCCATTAGGTGGCCCATCTGGACGAGGGTTTCCCAAAGTTTTTCTCATGCGGGTCAATTTAATATTACCAAAATATTTGGCAAAATATATGGCAGTGGCATTTCCAGAAAGTGGTAAATACAAATTAAATAATGACCAACTAAAAAAAGGTTTTGTGCGGCACTTTGGGAACCCCTGCTCTAAACATTCAAAGAGTGCAGAATACGTGTTTGTATACGGCATTTGAAAATATGCTTCCATACACTTCCTGATATTGATTGGTTAACCATATTCAACATACCCAAATTGCTAATGCGCTGTCTCTATCATAAGATACCAATGAGACGCCTTCATTCTTGACAAACAAAATAAGATGTATTGTGATGTGCACAACCTGAATACGAGGTTGACATTTTTTAAATGAAGACCTCTACAATAGTTTCTGAAATAGAGTACGTTACAAACTGATTTAGTAACCTTGTACATTTAAATAGAAATGAAGTTAAAAATTCTATTTTCAAATGGCAGATTATGAATTAGTCGGACATTTCATAGTGTTTTAACAGCAAAGAGCTACTGACATGACAGGAAACATGCTTGAATGCAAAAAAGAACACAGCTCTATCTAAATTAATTTTCTAATGGATGAACATGAGCACGAAGAATTTGAATCAGAGATCAGAGAAGTCAGTTTGAACATTTTGAATCAGAGAAGTCTTTTTAAGTTTTTTTCAGCACCCGTACTTTCAAAAACCGGCGCCTATGAACATTCCGCAACCAGAAGAACATTCAAAAAGTTGCTAGATGATTTGGGTAAAGTCATTTAAATGAGACTAAATTAAACAAGCTGGTTTTAATTGATTCGAATAAACGAAGCTTTCCTGTACTTGCGAGGGAGATATTTGGTTTAACGTGTGAATTATAAGTCAATTTTTGAAGAGACTAAGTTTTATCACATACGTATGTCCTGAAAAAAAAACTTGGGAATAGACTTAAACGCCGAATAACGGCTCTCAAGAAACTTGAATTGGATCTGAAGAGATTTGAAATAATTCAAAATATTATACGTACTTTCCGAAAAAACCCTCACAGTAACTGCTAACACCGAATTGGGATGAACAATACATTAAAATTAATTTAAAATTATAGATAAAACATTGACACTTTATTATGAGTGCTCTTTTAGAAGCATTTGTAGTCTTTTGCAACCATTTTTTTTTGCAAGTCTTCCAGAGACAGTATTAAATCTTTTGAAAACATTTTCAAACGCAATTTCAAGTTTTATAGAAGCAGTATCAAGTCATATGGAACCACTTCAGATCTTCAGGAAGCATTGCAAGTCTTCTGGAAGTAGTATCAAGTTGTAAGTAATATCAACTCTTCTAGAAGCAGTATCAAGTCTTTTGGAAGCAATATTAAGTTTTCTAGAAGCAGCATCAAGTCTTCTGGAAGGTCTTTTGGGGGTAATATCTACTTCTGGAAGTAAATATCAAGACTTCTGGAAGAATTTCAGGTCTTCCATAGATAGTATCGAGTCTTTTGGAAGCAATATTCTAGAAGCAGTATCAAGTCATCTAGAAGTAGCATCAAGTGTTTTAGAAGCAGTATCAAATCTTAATTCATAAGACCTACACTAAAGTAAGGATACCCAATGTACTTAAGTTTTTAAATGTTTTCTTTTTGTAAACTTATTTTGATTTCGATACTATTTTCGGGATCTTTGAAAAAAATAAGACATAAAAAACATGGACTGAAATTGATACAGTACTGCAAGACCAGATGGAACTCAGCTTTCAGTATGCTAAATCGGCTAAATACTTTGCAATGGTGTTTGTGCTGTTTTGAGTTACCCAAAAGTAACTAAAAGAAGTGACACAATACATTTAGAACTGAAGGATGAGCAGTGGAAATTAATCGGCGACATCCTACGTATTCTAAACTTGCTAAAAAATTGTTAACAGAGTTTTCTGTGAAGAAAAGTATTGCACAACTTCCGAGATACTTTATGTCTTACATAAATTAAAAAGTAAATTCCAGCCAAGTCGTAAAATTTCTAAAACAAGAATTAGTTAAAAATATTAACGCTCGATTTTTTAATGACCTAGATGTAAAAAAACTTAGTTTATGTAATTAGTAAGTAATGGTCCTTGATCCAAGGTTTAAAAAGTTATTACTATTTGAACTACAGGAAAGGGAGCAAGTTTATAGTGAAATAGAAAAAGAAGCGTTTGAAGCGCAAGTTATGGATGCGACTGTAGTAATGGAGACAGAGTGAAGAAGATGAATGCAAAAATTCAGACAGTCCATTATTTAGAGATGACGATGTTTTAAACGAAAACAATCATAATAATGCCACTGAATATAAATCGTTTCTTGAAAAAGAGGCAATTGGAAGAACAGAAAATGTATTTGTTTGGTGGAAAAATAACGAAAATCTATATCCAAATTTAGCCAAACTAGATCTTTTTATTTTTATATTTCACCAGCAAGTCATCAAGTCGTAACTAGTTTATCGGTGCATCTGAAGACATTTAGCACCTAGAAAAATTAGGCTTTCTAATAATCCCTAAAGACAACAAAAATATCTTGTAAAATAGATAAAAAATTACTAGCTAAGTATGAGTTGTCATTATTGAGCAGATCATTGTTATGGCAAAGGAAAATAACCAAGATTTGTCTCATGATGTATCTCTAGATACTCATGGTGTGATTTCCTCTACCCTTTAACTTGATTATTTCCTTTTGTTGGAAGAATGCTCGGTCTCTCGCGTTTTTCGTTCCTATAAAATAATCTATTCAATTATTATTATTATCGTTTAGTGTTAGATTATTATGTATTTTTATTTGAAATAGAAAAACCAAAAAATGATAAGTTATAAAAGTTGATGTGGAACGTGCAGAAGTCAAAGCTCGTCGTTGCTATTCGCCAAACAAATGATCGGAACGTTTCGAGTGGACTCTTCATGAGGAGTCGAGAGGCGACGACTCTGTAGTGCACTCCAGGAAGTCCTCGTTATAGGGGGTTGTCAACGGGGACCCCCGGGTCTCTGATTCTCCTCGAATCCCCAGAGTTCCTCCTTCTACATAGCCCCGAACGCGAACCTAACAACTTCGCGCCGTCATATTTGATGGAGATGAGGATCCACTTCATCTTTTAACGTTAACGTTTTAATAGACACGACTTTGACGATTTAACTCCACACAAAAAAATCATTAATTGAACATACTCGTTTTTTATTGTTGTTTAAAAATTTTCTTAATATAAATAAAAATCAGTTTCGTTATCGTCCGGTTTCGTTATCTCCGCGATGACCTTATAACGTCTCGTCTCATTCGTACGTATAATCCAGTCCGGTTAGTTTTTTCCGTGTAAAATCGTCGATGACCGAAAATAATTCAGAAAATGTCTAATATTGTGCACGTGTCCAGATGGGAACATTTTTGTGTGTTCTTTTTCGCAATAATCGCCGGCGTTTGGATCATTTTAAAGCGATTTTTTACGTACATTTGGAACCCAAATAATTTCTTTAATATCCGTAATAGAGATACGGCGCCGAATTGGCTTGTTGATAACACTTTTGGCCAACACAAATACGTTAAGTTAAAGGTAAGAAAATTATTTTAACCCAAAAAAAAATATTTGTATTAATTTATTTATATTGTAGAAAGTAAAAATCCATTACGTCGAAGCCGGTTTAAAACAAAATCACCCCATAATTCTTTTACACGGATTTCCCGATTGTTGGATAAGCTGGAGACATCAAATTCATTTTTTATCGGAACATTTTCGCGTTGTTGCGATCGATTTAAAAGGTTTCGGCGACTCCGATAAACCAATTTGGAGGGGAAGTTATAAAATCGACGTTTTATTAACTGAATTATGCCAATTTTTGTCAGTTTTAAACATAAATAAATGCACGATAATCGGCCACGATATCGGCGGATTAATCGGGTGGTTCCTTTCGTACGAAAAGCCCGATTTGGTCGAAAAATTCGTTTCGATTTCGTGCCCACATCCAAACGTTTATTGGAACAACCTCCCTCTAAACAAAATTATGAACAAAAATTGGATCAATTTCGCCCAACTTCCCTCATTACCCGAACTCGATTCGATGAAGGAAGACTTAAGAATCATCAGCGATTATCACTTACATTTACAAGAAAAAGATAATCGCCATCAAGAGTTTATCGAAGCTTATAAATACGCGTTTTCGCGTAAAGAAGATTGGTCGGGACCTTTGAATTATTTTAGAAACCTTCCGTTCGTGCGAATTAATGAGAAATCGAATTTGTTAAAGGTTCCCACTTTGTTGGTTACGGGAAATAAGGATCAACACGTTAATTTGGAAGGCGTTGTTAAATCAACGGATTATTGTGATAAATTTTTTGTGAAAATCATCGAGAGTACCGGCCATTTTCCGCATCAAGAAAACCCGGATAACTTTAACAAAGCTTTGGCGAAATTTTTAAAAATCAAATCGGGGGGAAACAAAATTAATGAGAGAAGATTTTCACCGACGACGGGGTTAATGAATCGAATGATTGGGGCGATGTCCACTACCGTTAAGTATGGGAATTCCGTTTTAGATAGTGTTAATAAAAAAACTAATGGTGTTGTTCATATACCTAGTTTTAGTTTTGGAGATAGCTCTACTTAGGAATTATTTGATTCTTTTTCGCTAACCGAAATTTCTAAAATCTCAGCTTTATGCTTTTTTTTATTTTTGTATAGTAGTATATTTTTGAGTTATAAATTGTATTTATTTATTGTGAAATGTTTGTGCATTTGTATTTTTTTAGAAATTAATGCAGCTCTTTTTTGAATAAATTTTTTTATTTTCAGGTTGAGATTAATTAATTTAAATCTTATAAGTTAATTATCTCATATAGCAGAAAATCTATTACAATAAAGATCAAATTAAGTATACAGAGATAGTCAAAAAGTAATGTACATACATAATAAACCTAAACATAATAGGGATTATTTTCAGATATCGAGCTTTTAAAAATTTAAGATACTTATTATATAATAAATATCTCAATATTATTAATGTTATATTTACTGTTTATTATATATTATTTCCGCAATTTATCTTAGGGCACAAATTTCTGAGTTTTTGATATGATATGTTAATAGCGCGTTAACATATCATGTTTTTCAAGTTCGATATCTCGAAAATGGTTAAGTTTAGGATTATGATGTCTTAAATAAATCGAAACATTAAATATTTCGACCAATTTTTAACACATAAAAAAGATATTACTTATTTTTATCGCATATAAATCGTGCGTTTTTTATTTTTGAAAGTTCTTAGTTCTAGGTCTAGTGTTAGTTCTAGTTTTAAACGGCATTCAGTGCTTAATTGTATATCCTTATTAAACTAGAACTAACACAAGATTTTCAACCAACATCATTCGAGTTTCTATGAAAGTCTGTTAAGACGGCTAAACCCCTTATGTTTTTAGTTGGAAGTTGAATGTTATATTATTATTATGTCCGGTTTAGCCAAACATCTCTTAATATGGCTAAATCTGAAAGATTGACTACAAAAAGTTTATAAAGTTAGCGTATATTTAAATATTACAACCATAGATTTCTTAACAAAAACTACTTTTCTTGATTCCCTACACACAAAATCAGCATTTAGTTCACAATATGCAAATGTGGATAATAAATAAACTAAACGACTGCTTTTTCATCGTTTTTCTCACTGCTTCTACTTCTCCTATTAAAGATAATATCTGTGGTGAAATTAAAATTCAACATCGTCAACAGTGTCAACTTTCCCTGCAGAATCGTTAATACAAATTAAAGCCGTCATACAAGGAGTAATGATATGGGGTGTAATATTATGGTAGGAGATCACACTTGGTCTTCATTGATGACAACTTAAACGCCGCTAATGTGCTAGAAACCGTTGTGCTTTCATATCCTCTTTGTTTTTTCGTAAATGAATAATAAAAAATATCAATAATTAATCAATAAAGTTGAGTCAGACTTGCGAATTTCCAACAAGATTTTGAGGAAGCTAATCCAATACACTTGAACATGTTATGGAATGACGTTAGTAGGCGACCGGGTAATTTACCACACTCTCCAGATAGCATACAAAGTCACCAGCTACGGAATAAAGAAGCTTGTGTTGATAGCCAGAGTGCGTTACAAATAATGAGTGAGCAACTCATTATTGAAAAGAACTGTTTAGTTTTTTTTTGTTTTCATTCAATAAATTTCATACATAGACGCCGAATAAGTGCTCTGGGTACACAAGCTCCCATACACAATTTTTAACGAATGCAGACTTGAAATGGTTCCAGAATACTGCATACTGCTTCTAGAAGCATTAAATTTGTTTACAGAGCACTTGAAATACCTCTAGAGGACTGGATACTGCTTCTGGAAGACTTAATACTACTTCTAGAAGACTTGATACTGCTTCCAGAAGGCTTGAAATGCTTCAAGAAGACTTGAACTGTTTTCAGCGAATTCAATACTGCCCCTGGAAGACGTGATACTGCTTTTACAGTAGATACTGCTTCTTGATATTGCTTCCAGAAGATTCTAAATGCTTCCATAAGACTTGAAAAACTTTCACAAGGCTTGATACTGTGTGCAGAAGACTTAAAATGCTTCTAGAAGATTAGAACTAAAGCTACCTAAGGCTACCAAAAGACTTGATACTGCTTCTGGAAAACGTGACACTGCTTCCAAAAGACTTATAATGTTCCAGAAGATTTGCTACTACCCCTGGAAGATTTGATACTACTTACAAAAGATTTGAAATGCTTTTAAAAGACTTGCAATGCTTCCAGAAGACTTGATACTATTTACAGAAGACTTGAAATGTTTTCAGCGGATTCAATACTGCCCCTGGAAGACTTGATACTGCTTTTACAGTAGATACTCCTTCTTGATATTGCTTCCAGAAGATTCTAAATGCTTCCATAAAACTTGAAATGCTTTCACATGGCTTGATACTGTGTGCAAAAGACTTAAAATGCTTCTAGAAGATTAGAACTAAAGCTACCTAAGGTTACCAAAAGACTTGATACTGCTTCTGGAAAACGTGACACCGCTTCCAAAAGACTTATAATGTTCCAGAAGATTTGCTACTACCCCTGGAAGATTTGATACTACTTACAAAAGACTTGAAATACTTTTAAAAGACTTGCAATGCTTCCAGAAGACTTGATACTATTTACAGAAGACTTGAAATGTTTTCAGCGGATTCAATACTGCCCGTGGAAGACGTGATACTGCTTTTACAGTATATACTGCTTCTTAATATTGCTTCCAGAAGATTCTAAATGCTTCCATAAAACTTGAAATGCTTTCACAAGGCTTGATACTGTGTGCAGAAGACTTAAAATGCTTCTAGAAGATTAGAACTAAAGCTACCTAAGGCTACCAAAAGACTTGATACTGCTTCTGGAAAACGTGACACTGCTTACAAAAGACTTATAATGTTCCAGAAGATTTGCTACTACCCCTGGAAGATTTGATACTGCTTACAAAAGACTTGAAATGCTTTTAAAAGACTTGCAATGCTTCCACAAGACTTGATACTATTTACAGAATACTTGAAATGTTTCCAGAAGATTTAATATTTTTTGTACAAGACGTGGAATGCTTCAATAAGAGAACCCATACAATATTGTTAATGGCATATTTATATTTGTTGTTTGACTGTTTTCTCATTTCAGTTTTTTCAGTACATATTTTCAAAATCCGGTGCCTATGATTCTAGGCACCGGATTTTGAAAATCGACAACAGTCAGATACTTTAACTTTAATTAGAATTTTCTCTAATAAAATACATAAAGGGTTCTAAAATAGAAAACATTATTCATCATGTCATAGGCGTGTTCCATACATCTGGAGCTACTACCCTCTAGCACTTACATAATTTTATTAGGTATAATCAGTTGTATTAATTACTTGGTAGTTATTATTACTTATAATATTATGATGGTTTTACTGGTATTGTAAATATAGTCTCGTTTAAATATGTGGTTTCTTTCAGCTTTTGTAATAGATTTTTTTTATTGTCTTATCCTTTATTCCACCATCTGCAACAATATTAAAAAGATAATTCAAGCTATTACTCTATTTAAGTACAAGTCCGTCTTTATTATCAAACATGAGCTTGAAATCCGTGTTTATCTAAAAATAAGCACATAGAAGAAATATTTTTCAGATTTATTCAACATCTTACATAACGATAGCCAGATGGATTTTATTAGAATGGCTAATTTTCGAATAAAGCAAATGTAGATTTTTGTAGAATCACCAGAATTAATGCTAATCTTAAAGTTAAATAGTTTTGTACTTTGCCAATGCATGCGCATCACTCGTATTTATTACTTTTCCATACATTTAATCATGGATATATAAAAATGTTCGTGAAATACACGATTCAGTACATTGGTTAGCATTGTAGCATGCGTACCTTAACTAATAAATCTTTTCATAAATATTTTTTATGATATTTTCAGAACGTATTATTTGTTATATTCATTAATATCATTAGACTGTGTGCTACCATTGAACTAAAACTAGAACTAACGCTAGATCTAGAACTAGGAACTTTGCGGTTTAGCTGTGCGTCAATTTTAGGTTTAAACGGAACTGAATTGTTGCATATTCCTATTGAACTAGAATTAGCACTAGATATTCAACCAACATCACTCAAATAGATCTAGTAAGCAGCAAATACCATTAGACTGTGTGTCACCATTGAATTAAAACTAAAATTAACACTTTCAGGTTTAGCTGTGCGTTTTCAGACGAAAAAATCCTAGTTCTAGGTCTAGTGTTAGTTCTAGTTTTAAACAGCATTCAGTGCTTAATTGTTGTATATTCTTAATCGACTAGAACTAATACTAGATCTTTAACCAATATCATTGAGTCTGTTAAGACGGCTAAACACTAATATTTCTAGTTAGAAGTCCAGTGCTAGTTTTAGTTTTACTTCAATAATAATACATAATTTAGCACTAGATTCACTAAATGTGTAACTAGAATTTTTCGTATTTAGCTGAACATCTCTTAATACAACTAAACCCGAATGATTCTAGTTCTAAATCTAGCGTTAGTTCTAGTAACAGCGCTAATTAGAGCTAGTTAGCAGCAGATACCGCATATTTCTATTGATTTAAAACTAGAAATATTCGAATTTAGCAATAATTTTCTTTTAATTATAATTTTTTTATTTTTTTCAGTTTTATTCGTATGATATAGTGAGAGTTTGAGATGGCCGCAAGCCATAGATGTGTCGCCATTGGCTAATAAAACCGAGGGGAGACACCCCAAAAAGGGCTTAGGGGAACCCTACGTTATAGGAAATTCATTCCGCACAGTTACACCCCTCTTCTACTCTTAACTTTACAATTACAAACCGTCAATAGATTGATTTTGCAGCTTTAAAAAGCCATTTTAAGATTTATTTTATCATAGAACGTATTTTATCATCAACGTAGTTATTTTAGAATTGAATAGTTACCCCATAAAATTATTTGACATTAAATTATTAAAAATTATTAGCTCATTAGATTCGAAATTCTTTAGCTTAATTTAAAGCTTAATTATTTTCATCAATCAATTTAGTTTTGAGCAAAATTTCTTTATCTTAAGTTGATATTAATAAAATTGATTTTTGAAATTGAAATTAACTTAAAAGATTTAATAACTTTTTTTAATGTTACAAAGTGAACCGAAAGAATAAATATTAACATTTATGTAACGACCTAATCCCATTATACGGTCACATTGAATCTCGGCCCCTTTACAATACCCCCCGAACAAAACGCGTAACACGACGCTCTAACTGAGCCTCCCTTCACCCTCCTCCATCGGCGAAATACAAAATACAGTCTCCGTTCCCCCTCGAAGCCATTGTACAATGTCTCACTCACTTCGGGAATAATAATAAATCCTGGGGTTCGCTACCCTGGATCCCCTCGATATGCGACAATTACCGGTCGTTTCGGTGGCGAGAAGGTAAGGGGGGAAGTGAACGCCCCCCTCGGGTTCAATTTTGCGTACATGTCATCGGTATACGTGACCCGACTGTATGTTCGAGGGGGCGTCGCGACGCCTCCGACTGAAAATTGTTTTATAACCGTCGAGGGGATTTCCCTCGTTGCGTGTAGATTTTGGGGGGCCCTTTTTTCGAAGTGAAACGGTTTGCATATTGATGAAAAATTTTTTTTATAAAAACTTACAAAAAAAAACTTAGATTTAAGTTTTAATTCGTTTAATGAGTGTTTTTAAGGTTGGATTTCTTGGTAAATTGGGACGTAAACGGCAGTTAAAAGGTTGGGATCCGATCACAATTGCTCGGGCGACGTTGGGTTGTCTAAATATTGTGCTAAGTAGCCGAGGATACGCGTCTGGGAGTACAATTAAGGATTCTTTCTTGGATGTTTTGCGCTGAGTCAGGTTTTGTAACGAGACGGGACCGTCTCCGAAATCGTGGGCCTTTTGTTCCGATAATTAGGGCTTATTCGGGTTTATATTTACACGATGCTAGCAGGAAACTCTTTACTACATAGTCCAAAAAAATTTAACCTTCAAGGTTGTTATTGGAGACACTTTTTTAAATGTTATAGCAATAAACATGTCAATTTTGAAATTGCATTTCAAATTCAAAGTATTTAATTATCAATGAATCGCAAAGAAATTGATAGGATAAATCATCATAATTAATGGATACTTATTGAAGAGAAAGAAGTTGAATTTTACATTTTTTTGAAGTGTTTAGCGACACCAAGAAACAAAAATAACTTCTTTTCTCAAGCTTAGTAACATTAAAGAGCATGTTCTCCAGAAAATTCAAGAATTATTATGGTGGGAATCAAAATGATTCTGATCAATTAAATACATCAGCTTGGATACTTGTTGATGATGAAAATACAACATGAAATGATTTTTACTGTTTTTGAAAGTATGTCAACGACGCCAAGAAACAAAAAAAGTTCTTTAGCGGGTGTCAAAATTGATTCAAAACGTCTAAATATTGTTCAAAAAGAGTAAAAAAGGTTAGTAACATTAGTAAGTAGGTTTCGCAGAAAATCAAGAATTTTAGAATGTGGCAAAATCTAATTGGTGTGAATCAAAATGGTTCTGATCAATTAAATACATCCCTTGGATACTTATCTGAGGCAAAAAATATAAATCAATTGATTTTTATGGTTTTTGAAAGTGTTTCAACCTTATCCAGGAAAACAAACTTTTTCTCCTCTGAAGACGCGCGGATTAACTAAGTTTAGTAGCAAGTTGGGTTGATCCTCAATCGTAACGATAAATATTAAACTATCTTCTGATCACCCCATCGATTTAATTAAATACCACATGGAAGAAGGGGACAGCTTCATACATTTTTTACATTCTGTTTAATGGAATTCCTTTGAGTCTATTTCGATTCATCAAGAATCAATCGTCTAATTATTTGTCTTTATAATAAAGACATAACGTTTGCTTGAAATTACTTGTATGTTTTTTTGTAACACTTTTTTCAAAAGATTAAAATTGTATGAAAATATTGTGGTGATTTATACATGTGATAAAATACACAAGCACCTGAAACTTTTTTTTTACTTATCGAAATCAAGGTATGAAAACAGATTCGTCCAGAGAAAAATTAAAATTAGGACTAATCAAGATCTCAAAATGTCAAAGCAGTGCAATGATATTGATGTCATAGGATAATCTTCGCCAGTAAGGTTTTAATCATTCAACGCTACGCACACCTGTTGACAACGTCCCTGGAATAATGTTTCAGATGATCCTTGTTGGAACACCTAATCCCGTTCCATGTTTTTGCCATTTCTCTTCGGTTTGTGGGCGATTTGAAGTGAATATCTCTATCTACTCTTACCTTTGTCTAAAGCAAACCACAAGGTATCATCATTTATCAATTCATAAACAGCAAACACAATAAACATCATCATCATCATAATACACACACTGAGATTCTATAAGGAGTCTCTACACGCAATCCTTTCAAGATACGCCTTCGATTTTGGAACGTTTAAAACGTCTAACAATGTAAACAAAATATGTCTGAGATGCCATTAATGCAATCTCCTTCAAGATACGGCTTCGATCTTGGAACGTTTAAAACATCTAACAATGTAAACAAAATGTGTCTGAGATGCCATTAATGCAATCTCCTTCAAGATACGCCTTCGATCTTGGAACGTTTAAAACGTCTAACAATGTGAACAAAATATGTCATTGCAATTAAGTATTCAAAATTTTAAATATTTGACATTTAGGATGTCATGTTGCAACCTTCTTGAGAAACTGGATTAATTCCTTCAAATGGTTCATGTGAACCAGTGGAATGTCTCAAAGCAGTGCAATGATATTGATGTCGTAGGATAATCTTCGCCAGTAAGGTTTTAATCATTCAACACCTGTTGAAAACGTCCCTGGAATTATGTTTCAGATGATCCTTGTTGGAACACCTAATCCCGTTCCATGTTTTTGCCATTTTTCTTCGGTTTGTGGGCGATTTGAGGTGAATATCTTCTTATGATAATTTTGTCTCCTTCGAACCATTTAAATTCGTGTGTTGAATCATCCCACACTATAATGATTGTATCGACATGCTTTACTGTGGGCATTCGGTACTTGGGATCAAAGCGGGATAAAAGAAAAAACATGTCATCATTTCCAAACATCAGACTTGGTCTCATTGCATCATATCATTTGCTCTCACAGTTGTTTGGTCTAGCTGGAAGAAGCTTTAGTTCATTTGAACCAAAGATTTCAACATGGTATCAACGTCAAACATTTAAAATACGGCAAATTCCAAAAGCTTCTGATTTTAGTTATGGTATTAGTTCTATTTTTATTTCAATCAACATCATGAAAGCCTTCGTCTAATCATTCATTGCTGTTTGGTTAAAGATTAATGATCTGGCAACAGTTTTTTTTTTATAATTTTTGGCCATAATCGTTTAGAAAAACATAATTATGTCATCACTCTAATATCACAAACAAAAATATAAAAATGGAACACATCATATTGTATGAATGTGTCCCATAGACTTGTGTATGAACTTAGTCTATCACAAGAAACTCTTTAGAGAAAAAGTAAAGAAACTCTTTACTACATAGTCCAAAAAAATTTAACCCTCAAGGTTGTCATTGGAGACACTTTTTTTAAATGTTATAGCAATAAACATGTCAATTTTGAAATTGCATTTCAAATTCAAAGTATTTAATTATCAATGAATCGCAAAGAAATTGATAGGATAAATCATCATAATTAATAAAGTATCGATACTTATTGAAGAAAAAGAAGTTGAATTTTACAATTTTTTGAAGTGTTTAGCGACACCAAGAAACAAAAATAACTTTTTGATGTGTATAAATATTGCTTGAAAAAGCAATAAAGCTTAGTAATTAATTAAAGAGCATGTTTTCCAGAAAATTCAAGAATTATTATGGTGGGAATCAAAATGATTCTGATCAATTAAATACATCAGCTTGGATGCTTGTTGATGATGAAAATACAACATGAAATGATTTTTACTGTTTTTGAAAGTATGTCAACGGCGCCAAGAAACAAAAAAAGTTCTTTAGCGGGTGTCAAAATTGATTCAAAACGTCTAAATATTGTTCAAAAAGAGTAAAAAAGGTTAGTAACATTAATAAGTAGATTTCGCAGAAAATCAAGAATTTTAGAATGTGGCAAAATCTGATTGGTGTGAATCAAAATGGTTCCGATCAATTAAATACATCCCTTGGATACTTATCTAAGGCAAAAAATATAAATCAATTGATTTTTATGGTTTTTGAAAGTGTTTCAACCTTATCCAGGAAAACAAACTTTTTTCTCCTCTGAAGACGCGCGGATTAAGTAAGTTAAGTAGCAAGTTGGGTTGATCCTCAATCGTAATGGTAAATCTAAACTATCTTCTGATCACCCCATCGATTTAATTAAATACCACATGGAGGAAGGGGGCAGCTTCATAAATTTTTTACATTTTGTTTAATGGAATTCCTTTGAGTCTATTTCGATTCATCAAGAATCAATAGTCTAATTATTTGTGTTTATAATAAAGACATAACGTTTGCTTGAAATTACTTGTATGTTTTTTTGTAACACTTTTTTCAAAAGATTAAAATTGTATGAAAATATTGTGGTGATTTATACATGTGATAAAATACACAAGCACCTGAAACGTTTTTTTTTTTTACTTATCGAAATCAAGGTATGAAAACAGATTCGTCCAGAGAAAAATTAAAATTAGGACTAATCAAGATCTCAAAATATCAAAGCAGTGCAATGATATTGATGTCATAGGATAATCTTCGCCAGTAAGGTTTTAATCATTCAACGCTACGCACACCTGTTGACAACGTCCCTGGAATAATGTTTCAGATGATCCTTGTTGGAACACCTAATCCCGTTCCATGTTTTTGCCATTTCTCTTCGGTTTGTGGGCGATTTGAAGTGAATATCTCTATCTACTCTTATCTTTGTCTAAAGCAAACCACAAAGTATCA
Source organism: Onthophagus sagittarius (assembly GCA_036711965.1). NCBI lineage: Eukaryota > Metazoa > Arthropoda > Insecta > Coleoptera > Scarabaeidae > Onthophagus > Onthophagus sagittarius. Next base: position 12,401,006 of record JASERS010000010.1, on the reverse strand, counting down.
TCATTTATCAATTCATAAACAGCAAACACAATAAACATCATCATCATTATAATATACACACTGAGATTCTATAAGGAGTCTCTACACGCAATCCCTTCAAGATACGCCTTCGATCTTGGAACGTTTAAAACATCTAACAATGTAAACAAAATGTGTCTGAGATGCCATTAATGCAATCTCCTTCAAGATACGCCTTCGATCTTGGAACGTTTAAAACGTCTAACAATGTAAACAAAATATGTCTGAGATGCCATTAATGCAATCTCCTTCAAGATACGTCTTCGATCTTGGAACGTTTAAAACATCTAACAATGTAAACAAAATGTGTCTGAGATGCCATTAATGCAATCTCCTTTAAGATACGCCTTCGATCTTGTAACGTTTAAAACATCTAACAATGTAAACAAAATGTGTCTGACATGCCATTAATGCAATCTCCTTCAAGATACGCCTTCGATCTTGGAACGTTTAGAACGTCTAACAATGTAAACAAAATGTGTCTGAGATGCCATTAATGCAATCTCCTTCAAGATACGCCTTCGATCTTGGAACGTTTAAAACATCTAACAATGTAAACAAAATGTGTCTGACATGCCATTAATGCAATCTCCTTCAAGATACGCCTTCGATCTTGGAACGTTTAAAACATCTAACAATGTAAACAAAATGTGTCTGAGATGCCATTAATGCAATCTCCTTCAAGATACGCGTTCGATCTTGGAACGTTTAAAACGTCTAACAATGTAAACAAAATATGTCTGAGATGCCATTAATGCAATCTCCTTCAAGATACGCCTTCGATCTTGGAACGTTTAAAACGTCTAACAATGTGAACAAAATATGTCATTGCAATTAAGTATTCAAAATTTTAAATATTTGACATTTAGGATGTCATGTTGCAACCTTCTTGAGAAACTGGATTAATTCCTTCAAATGGTTCATGTGAACCAGTGGAATGTCTCAAAGCAGTGCAATGATATTGATGTCGTAGGATAATCTTCGCCAGTAAGGTTTTAATCATTCAACACCTGTTGAAAACGTCCCTGGAATAATGTTTCAGATGATCCTTGTTGGAACACCTAATCCCGTTCCATGTTTTTGCCATTTTTCTTCGGTTTGTGGGCGATTTGAGGTGAATATCTTCTTATGATAATTTTTTCTCCTTCGAACCATTTAAATTCGTGTGTTGAATCACAATCCCATACTATAATGATTGTATCGACATGCTTTACTGTGGGCATTCGGTACTTGGGATCAAAGCGGGATAAAAGCAAAAACATGTCATCATTTCCAAACATCAGACTTGGTCTCATTGCATCATATCATTTGCTCTCACAGTTGTTTGGCCTAGTTGGTATTCGAAACGTCAAACATTTAAAATACGGCAAAATCCAAAAGCTTCTGATTTTAGTTATGGTATTAGTTCTATTTTTAATTCAATCAACATCATGAAAGCCTTCGTCTAATCATTCATTGCTGTTTGCAACGGTTTTTTTTTTAATAATTTTTGGCCATAATCGTTTAGAAAAACATAATTATGTCATCACTCTAATATCACAAACAAAAATATAAAAATAGAACACATCATATTGTATGAATGTGTCCCATAGACTTGTGTATGAACTTAGTCTATCACAAGATAACGAAAATTAAATAATGCTTGAAAATCATCAGTCATATATAGTGTTATTGTTGTTTTGATTTTTGTTTATCATCGTCAATGTTTTTGTAGAATTGTTATTAATATAATAAATTATATAAATTATATAATTAATAAATTTGATGTTATTTTTTAGTTTCAGCCGGTTTCGGCTTCATTGACCATCCTCAAAAAACCACGTCATTTTTAAATAAATTTTTAAACATATTTGTCCCTTAAATTTTGTTCGTTTGTTGTAAAAATATGTAATATTTCATTTATGATGTTTTAATACTAATTAATTACGATAAGCTATGGCGCGACAACTTCTTATAATTTTAGGTCAACCTAATTGTTAATTAAAAGAATATTAAAATTGAAGGAATATAAGTACGAAGGCTTTCACGACCGGTGTTAACTGAGCCGTGCGTTTTTTTTGAAAAAATGTTTGACGTTTCAGATGCCATGTTGCAACCTTTTTCAGAAACTGGTTTGAAGTCACAGGCAAAACCCGAAAGTTTCTAGTTTTAGACCTAGTGTTAGTCCTAATGATAGTTCTAGTGTTAGTGTTAGTTCTACTTTTAGTTCAATTGAAGGAATATGTTTAAAAATAATTTAAAAAGTGACGTGGTTTCCTGAGGATGGCCAATGAAGCCGAAACCGGTTTAAACTAAAAAATAAAAACATCAAATTTCATCGTTAAAGTACAAAATAATATCTTCGTTATTATTTTAATAACAATTCTACAATATATAGTGTTATTCATAGATCATATCGACATTGGCACACGTTTCATTGAATTCTGGTAAACTCCATCAGGAGGCACATACAAAAGATAGTTATGCATACACACAAACAAAAGTATATACAAAATGTTAGGGGAATGCTTGCCTCCTCTACTATCTTTATAGGAGCTTTCAAGATTATTCCTTCTCTAACGATCTTGTTTCATACTCTGTCTCTTCTCCTTTTTCCTATTATTATTTGAGACATTGCATTCACAAGTTTCATCAATCACATGGAAGTGTTGTTGTAATGAGTATCATTCGTAAGAAAGAACATCTGCTTGGTTTTAATGCTGGTGCTGTTACTCTATAAGCCTTCGATTACTGAGTTTAACCGAATTAGGACTGATCTTACAAGTATTGGTATAATCAGTGGAATAGCCATTTCCACAATAATTTATTCCCGACATTAATTAAATGAACGCGTCTTATAAAGCCTTTCTTATGCCAGAATAGTTATTCCAACGATTGGTTGAAGTTGGTAATTCTGAGTACAGTTGTTATATCTGTTTATGTTTGACGACTATCAAATTCATCAGCGGTGTTCATCAATATTCTGTTTTTATTTCAATTTCACGTCCTTACGGTCCTTACGAATATAAAGGTGACCGTAGATGTGGATGATGATGACGAGATTAGATGTAGTAGACGACAGTTTAGACATGCGAAGCAATATAAAAGTGTGGTGAGTGCCTTATTATGACTGGTCCATTTATAATTACGGTATACACTTCTTCTCAGGGTAAATTATTTGGGAATCTTATTAGAAGACCAGTTTAAAATAGATCATTAGGTTATGATCAAATTAAAGGATGAATCTTATTTCTAGCAATAGAAATCAAACGCTTCTGTCTATAATATGATCCTTACAATGGAAAATTTTATTGGAATCAGCAAAGCATCTGCTGGTTCAGATCGTAATGGCAGTAAATGGATAGCGTTAAGTTGCAATTTTATCCCATAACAAAATTCCCGTACGTCATAGATGCTATCAGCCTCCAGGTGATGAAAATACAGCATTATATCGTAATCGAGTATTGCTAATATTAAAAATTTGATTACTGCTGAATGGCTGTGAAGCACTCACGATTAAACAATTTTTAATAACAGTGCTATCAAAGGATTAGAAAATGTGAAATTTGGTGACAGTGTTCAACAGCATATCCAACTTTTTGCAACAACTTGTTGCAAAAACTTGCACAATCAGTCCCAGATAAGGTCACGTAATGTAGTAGAAACAACATATGGTGTTTAGAAAAGATTTCCGATCTTGAGAGGTGATAAAGGCTGTAATTATCGTTGTAGTGTTCTTTACAATGTATGTATAGACGAAAACGAGGACGGAGGACATTTCCAAGTAGATAATGGGTTAATTTCTATCCAAGAAAACATTCAACATAAGAATATTCGACGCTTAAATATAATAAGCAATTATTTTTCTTAAACTAATGTAGTTTAACACAATAAAACTTTATTACTAATATTTGTAATATTAGTACTATTAATAGAATAATTAATAGAATACTAGTTCTTATTATTTAATTTTTCTTTTAAAATCTTAATTCCGTTACGTTTATTATAGTATTTATATCAACATTTAGTTATTCTTGGTATACGAAACGGTATAAACTGTTTTGTAAGATCGGCCCTTAGTCGGTTAATGTTTTGTGAAAAAAGTAAGAATTAGCCGGCCATACATGGACGTTATTTTGCGCGGTTTATCGTGCCATCTCCAAAAACACATAGAAAATCATGAGCCTAGGTGAGCATTAATACACGCCATGATAGAATGAGATGGGATTTAAGTTATGCTGTCCATTGGAATGGGACGTATCATGTACACTCTTCTATATGGCACGCGATCGTTTATGATTGTTTATGTCAAAATTTACTGGTTTCCTTGATTAAGTAATAGAATGAAGCTGATTTAAGAGACGTTTGGCTAAACCCGAATGATGTTGGTTATAAGAAAATGCAACAATTTAACACAGAATGAAGTTTAAAACTAGAACTAACACTAGACCTAGAACTAGGAACTTTTAGGTTTAGCCGTGCGTCTTCAGACATACAGTTTAACGATATTTACTGCTAACTAGCTCTACTTGGTACTATTACTAATACCAACATTATACTTAGAAGTAAAATCATTCGGGTTTAGCCGTCTTAAAGGATGTTGGGCTAAACCTGGATGATGTTGATTGAAATAATGAGGTTACCCGAATAAAATGGACATTCCATTAAGATCTTCAGGTGTAAAACTATCCCAATCGAGTAGACGAAAGTGCCAGGCGAAGAACTTGGATGCTCTACCAAATCAATCAAAATCCCCAACGACAACAATTAATGTAATGTATATTTATTTCCAACAGGTTCCACACCCAATTACAGGAAAACAAAATTAATAACTTAAATTAAGGTTGAACGGTATTAAATGAAACAAAAAAAAAATAGTAAAAATGGATATAGTCCACAAACTGGTCTGTCAAGTCCCAAATTGGTTGACAAGTCGATCATCCAGAAACGACCAAGAATCAAAAAAAATATCGCATTCATCAGAAATTTGATTAAAAAAGTTACACATCAGTGTCACAGGCGCACGCTGACCCACAGTTGTTCTGTTAGAATTACAATAGAACTCACGCGTAGGCCTATTATTTAATCTGGGCACGTTAAAATTAATGTTACACAGAATCTGCGAGCAATCAATAGTACCATGCAACAATCCATATAAAAATTTGACAGCGATCACTACTCTACGTGTAGATAGAGACACCATAGCAAATCGGTTCAGTAATGAGCGGTAATCAATAACTCTAGGCGGGTAAGTTGCATCAATACGATATGACAAAAATTTTAAATATAATCTTTGTATGCGCTCTACGGAATTAATATGAGTATTATAGTAAGGTTGCCAAATCAATGCGGCATACTCAAGACGCGAACGAATTAAGGCATTAAAAACAGTAAGAAGCCCTACGGTCGAAAATTCTTTACAATTGCGATAAATAAATCCGTACGTTCGGTAGCATTTCGTGCAAAGATCAGAAATATGATTTACAAATGTTAGCTTAGAATCAAAGGTTACTCCTAAGTCTATGATAGTACTCGTTCTACGCAAGTGAACATCGCCAATATAGTATTCGCAGGATATCAAAGAACTTCTAGTGTAGGACATGACGGCGCACTTAGACACATTTAGGCTCAAACGGTTACTCACACACCACTCAACGACACTGTCCAAACCACTCTGAAGAACCGCAACATCCGCCGGTGACCGAACCGAAGTGAAAATCTTCATGTCATCTGCAAACAGCAGCTTCTCACAATGAATGGCGTCCGTGATGTCATTGATGAAAATGAGAAAGAGAAGCGGTCCGAGGTTCGATCCCTGAGGCACTCCCGACGTCGGCCGAATAGACTGTGATGTGCAGTTGGCGTATCTAACGCGCTGCTCTCTTCCACGAAGATAAGACTCCATAAGTGCGGTCAATTGATCACTAAAGCCAATCAAACTGAGTTTGGATAAAAGTGCGTAATGGTCAAGTTGGTCAAATGCCTTTTGGAAATCTAAGTAGATAACATCAACTTGACCTCTATCGTCAAGAACATTGCATAGATACTGCGTAAAGCACGCCAAGTTCGATACCGTAGAACGGTTTCTCACGAAACCATGTTGAAAGGGTACTATATAAGGCTTCACGTAGGTATAGATATATCTGTATAAGATTGATTCAAATATCTTCGAGAAATTGCATAATAAGGAAATGGGTCGATAGTTTTCGATATTGGTGGCATCATCTTTCTTATGAACGGGACAAACATAAGCCTTCTTCCATTGCACAGGCATTACAGAGTACTTAAGAATCATGTTGTAAATATGGAGCAAAGGAACATCAAAAATAGCAGCGCAGTCTCTCAAAAGGAAGCTAGGTATGCCGTCGATACCTGCAGTAAGTTTATTTTTTGAAAGCTTTAGTGCTGAGCGAACATCATCCTGCGTAAAGCCATCGATTCGGAGTGTCCGTTCTACTGACAAACCGGAAATAGGTACATTACAAGGGTCAGAAACAGTATAGACTTGACCGAAATAATCTGCAAACCCATCCACAATCGACGAACCTGTAGTAAACTCGAGATCCCGGTACTTCATAGCGCCAGGTATGCGAGATGTACCCTTCCTCGACTGTACGTACCCCCAAAAACTTTTCGGGTCATTACGGATTGCAGTTTCACAATTATTTAAGTGCAGTTTGTACGCGGCACTTATCATGGCTTTACTGAGGGATCTGTTGTACTTGAAACTATCCAAATAGTGAGCAGTTCGATACATTCTGTATTTCCTAAGCGCACTTTCCTTGAGCCGAATAGCTTCTCTTATTTCATAAGTGAACCACGCAGGATACTTCTTCCCGGCTTTATTCAAAAATTTCATTTTAGGCACGGCGATATCAAGAGCTTTATAAATTAGTTCATAAAATGTTGCGCATCCGGCCTCGACGTCCGTTGCATTGTCCACCAATGACCAATCAGTGGCAGTTAATAAGCCATAGAGCAACGGAAAATCTGCTCGCTTGAAATTGTAACCAGCTACACCAGACGATGCCCGGAAGTTAGGAGAAGAAGATTCGATACATGAAAATGCAACACGAAGTGCTGGATGGTGACGATCTTCGTCCACAATAGGATCTAAATTATTGTCAACCGAGCACGGAAAATTACTAAACACCAGGTCCAGTAATCGGTTGTTGAAATTCATGACGGCATTCGCTTGGGTAAAGTTGTTGAATTTCTCATAATTTTCAAGTGCAGAAGCAAAGCGATCACATCTGGCAGGATACGAGTAAGAAGGGACGTTAAAATCACCAATCACCATAACCGAATGATCAGCAATAAAGTGCAATGCTTGCAATTGTTCCAAGAATGTTTCAAAGTCATCTATAGAGGTGGAGGGCGGTATGTAAACAACAAAGAAAAAACATAATTGCCCATTCAAGCCAAAAACCTTTGCCCCCACAACGTCCAAGGTAGGTGTGATGTCAATTATACTGTGCAAATCCAGTTGAACAGCCCGCAATTAATGCCTCTTTGTGGTATTCTTGTAAGATAAAAATAAAAATTGATTAAAAACGTCAAAAAAGAAATATAGCTTTCAAAAATTCAAACATTTTAGAATATGGCAAAATTTGATTGGTGTGAATGAAAATGGTTTTGCTCAATTAAATGATTTCTAGGATACTTAACGAGTTTAAGAAACATCAAATTTGAGAAAGATTTTTTAAAGTGTTTCAGAGATACTTAAAATTATTGGTATTTGTCAAAATAACGCAAATCGATTAGAAATTGAAAAAACGTCAAACTAAGAGTGTGCAGAAATTGATTATGTACTTACACCTAAATAACAAAGAATAAACCCATCTTGGTTACAAAAATATATTTTACATCCATTACTAACTCCCTTATGTATGTTGGACAAAATGGCGTTCCCCCTTTTCTACACGTCGGAGGGTGGTAAATAAAAAAAAAAGGTCGAGGGAGACGTCGAGGGGTCCTTTTGCGATCAGTCAATGGGGCTGGTTCGAATATTATGCAAACGGCGACGCGGGGCGTATCCCCGTTGGCGTCGTCGACCGAAACACAAATCTGTCACGAGCAATCTAATCCTGATGTGGCAGGACTTCCGAAACGATCGTATAATGACCCTCTTCCCTTAGTGTAGACGTAATTCAATATTCGACAACACATCATCATCATGATCAACGAAATCGTCTCTAACAACGAGAATATTTTAATTTCTTATTGGACGTTGTAAAAAGATAAAAATGAAAAAAAAGTTTTTTGTTATCTCATCGACGCGACGTTCGTTACTTAATTCCAGTTGTCTTAAAATTAGGTAAATCGGATGGAGAGGTGCTCTTAACGTGGGCTTAATTGACCGGAATCCGAAGATTTCAATCTATACGTTTCCACCGGGGGCCCTCATCGTTCGAGGAGAGGTGTCGCGTTATTGGTGGCAAACAGAAGAAAACAAGATCGTATCTCGGTTATTTCGGGATAATAGGGACCTGGTTGGCACCTGGGTGGGGCACCAGAAAGGATGGGACAAGAAAACGAAGACAACAACGGCAGAAGCAGCAGTTTTAACCGGATAATGACACGTTAACCAAGAAAAAGTGGTAACCGACGCCAAGAATTCTTTTCGGATCATTCCGATTTATCAACAAAGAAAACGTTAAAAAGAAATGTATATGTGATTTTGAAATAATTTTTTTTAATTATGAATAATTTTGTAGAAGGTTAAGCGGCTTATGAGACATTCCTAATGGGAATAACAACAAAATAAAAGTTTAGATGACTATTATTTTTCAAGAATACCAAAAAAAATTGTTGTTGATGATTTTGTAGAGCATTCTAGTACTTGATTGCTGCACTTTGATTTTAATGAAATGCCCAATCTATTCGGGTCAGCGTACTAATCATTGCAATGTTTCTAATTTTTCACAACACCTTAATCGACTAAGTCTGTCAGACTTAGCAACCTCAGGCTTTTTGTAACTTTTGAATGAAATGTCTCAAATAATAATAGGAAAAAGGAGAAGACAAAGAATTTATTACAAAGATCGCAGAAGCACTCAGCTTGAAAGCTCTAATCAAGATGAACAACACTCCATTAACACTCTGTCAATGAGATTTTTTGGTCATCTTATGGATTTAATGCAATACCATAAGTGTGTACGAAATGTTGCGTTGGATTGGACTAATCCATTACCTTAAACCAAGTCTACTAACAAGTTAGCACTAGCTATTGTTATATTGTATATTTTCAGCTTCGTGGTATTGTTAAAATACCTTCAAAATTCACAAAAATCAATTTATTTAATATTTTTATCGTCGAGTATTTAAAGGATATATTAAATTGATCAGAATCATTTTGATTCACACCAATAACATTTTTCTTGTTCTTACATTTTTCTGGAAATCATCCTCAGCAATGTTAACAACTTCTATTACTTAATTGAGTACTATATTAATAAATTGGTCCCATTTTGACACATACCAAATTCATTATTCCCTAGTAGATTGAAACACATCCTTATTATGTTGGTATTTGAATTTTTTTCTACATCATTTTCATTATGACATTAAATAATTTGAAGCAAAAATACTTCAACAATAGATGATATGAAAATTTTGAGTTTCAAATTTCAAATACATATTGTAGTATAACAGTGGCGTCCCACCTGGGTGTTACCGCTGCTAGGATTAATATTTCACGGAGACCCTATTGACAATGCACATTACCGAGTACAAAGGTGCCAAAACGGGCTTACAACCGCGTGACAATGGGTTTTTAAAAGGATACACACGTTTCGTTCCGCGATGAGTAAGAGGACACCGACGGGAGGTGGTGGCGGACGGCGTCCGGACGCTATCTCTGCGGAATCCGTCCGGATTCACTCTCTAGATCCTTTGTGCGTCGCGTCGTCCTGAAGATGTCTGCCCGCGATAACGAAACGTCGGCCCTCGTAATCTGTCCCATAACGTGTCCGTGAAAATTAAAAACCCACTTCAATCTTTTTTTCTGTTATTTTCGCTTCTGTGTTATCCAACAGCGGTTGACTATTTACGTTCTTTCTCGAAAGAGATTATTTTTAGCCGCCTACTTATGCTGATGCGGATTACCATATGTGATTTTAAAAATATTTTAAAAGCATTTAATTTTGCCTAAATACATTTAATAATTTAATAACATTAAGTTTGTTTATTACGGACATAAAAGTGGGATTGCAATATCTCGTTCATTTTGGCCGATTCGAATGAAAGGGGAGGAAGGGGGTCTGGTTCGTATTGTTGTCTCCCTTTGCGTTCCTACGTAATTCAGGACTTGGAATTTAATGGAAGTCGAACCGAGGTGGTTTTATTAGATTTTCTGGCGAGAAAAAAAGTGGGTCTTGTGCTTTAAATTAAAGTGGCGAAAGGAGGATTTTACTTTTATTCCGGCGCATCCACCATTTTTTAAAACTAGAAATAAATTATTTATTTATTTTAATAGCAACATCTCGATTTTATTAAATATTTTTTGGTCAATCGAAAATATATTATTATCTAACGTTGTATAATAACTAAAATAAATAATTATGACGAACGTCTCTTAAAAACGGTTAAATTCGAATGATTGTAGTTTTAAGTTTGGCGTTAGTTGTGGTTGCGATCTTAAGTAGAGCTAGTGTATATGATCTTGAACTAAAACTAGAACTTATACTAGATCTAGAACTGGAATCAACCCAACTCGAATGATTTTAGTTCTAAGTATAGTATTAGTTCTAGTAAGAGTGCCAAGTAGAGTTAATTAGCAGTAAATACGATTAAACTGTGTGATTAGACTGTATTATTGGACTAAAACTAGAACTAACACAATGATTCTGGTTCTCAGTATAGCATTAGTTTTAGTAATAGTACCAACTGGAGCTAGTTAGCAATAGATACCGTTAGACTATCACTAAACAAAAACTAGAACTAACACTAGACCTAGAACTAGGAACTATTAGGTTTAGCCGTGCGTCTTCAGAGTTTAGCCGGCACTCAGTGCTAAATTGTTGCATATTCCTTTGAACTAGACTAACCCTAAATCTTCAACTAACATTATTCGAGTCTACCTGAATATCTGTTAAGACGACTAAACCCTAATGTCTCTTGTTCGAAGTCTAGTATTAGTTCTAACTTTACCTCAATATTAATACACAAACTAGCGCTACCTAGTACTCACTAGCATAATAATAATTTATTAGTCTCAGTCCCACATAATTGCAGATGGAGATAAGTCATACAATACATTATTACAGAAAAAAGCTAAATACATCTTCAGTAGGTCCATGACCCCACAGAGATACTCCCGTAAACTATAAAAACATTCTCGATCAAGTCCGCTTTAACTTTATTTTTGAATGCACGAGGAGCGTTGATGCTTTTTATTGAGACAAGTAACTTATTATATAGTTTTAAAAAATTGTATTGCGGACTTTTCTCGAAAAATGCTGTTTTGTGTCGCAGCAACGGCAAATCAACACGTCTCGTCTCATACTGGCTAACAGAGCCCAAAAATCTTTCACGATTTCCGTTGACAAACACCACAGCTTTAAGAATATAGATACAAGGGGAAGTAAGAATACTATTATTTTTAAAAACTTCCTTGCAGGATTCACCACATTGCATCTGAAAAATTAATCTGATTATTCGTTCCTGAGTCACAAATACACGCCGCCACTGAGAACTTCTGCCCCACAAAAGAATATTGTGTGAATAGCAAAGTGCGTAATATGCGTCCAGGAGTGATTTCCTGTCCAACGAATATTTGAGTTTGAACAACGCAAACTACGATGAATTTAATCTTTTATATACGTTATTTATGTGTGGTTCAAAACTCATATCGGTATCAATGCTCAAGCTCAAAAAGTTGGCTTCCTTCTGTAACGGAGTCCCAGCAAGATGTTCTATGGAAAGCGGTCGCCGAACATGAAAATTTACGCAGACTGTTTTCTGTACATTCAAGATTATTCTGTTTCGGGTGCACCAATCCACAACCAACTTATCAAGCTCACTCCGATGACGAGCAGCAATAGCGATAGAGGTGTCATCTGCATACATCACCGCATGAACATTCTCGAAAAAACTTAGTCAATCATTTACAAAAATTAAAAACAGTAAGGGACCCAGTATGGAACCCTGAGGTACGCCAAGATTTACAGGTGAGTCCTCCGAGGCTATCCCCGACAGAAGGAGCATCTTAGTCTTAATTTTGTTTCTGGTTGCGCATCCCAACAGAGTGTATCATGCACCATGATATAACCAAAGCTTTTCTGGTATAAAGTCTTGCCTCAGTATTTTGCAGTATTATGGCATTCCAACATCATTTATATGCATTTCATGTATTTAGTGTCATCATTAGTGAATATTGCTATGATTCCTCGTCTTATTTATCTAAAGCAGGATACTTTCTCGCAACACCTGCACTAATTGTCTGTGCAATTTCTTAGCCTTTAGCCGCATTCTAAAAAATCGGATCCAAGAGGAGATGGATCTATTAAGCTAAATTAAGTAATTTTTGGTGATTACGTTTCTTATGGGATTGGAGGACATACAAATAAATGTTAATCATCAATATATGTATCAATAAACATTTTCAATAAAATCATTTTGAAATCTTTTATCAGGTTAATGATAATTTGAGTTAACAACAAACGTTTCCTCACGGTCGCCATAGGCTCTTCCTTCTGATGAGTCGATCAATCACTTCGCACCTCTTTGTGCTCACGTCACAACACCTTCCTCTTTCAATTGTAACACGCGGCGTCTTAATTAATTAAACTTTATTTTTGATTGCACGAGGAGCGTTGATGCTTTTTATTGAGGCAGGTAACTTATTACATAGTTTTACAAAACTGTATTGCGGACTTTTCTCGAAAAATGCTGTTTTGTGTCGCAGCAACGGCAAATCAACACGTCTCGTCTCATACTGGCTAACAGAGCCCAAAAATCTTTCACGATTTCCGTTGACAAACACCACAGCTTTAAGAATATAGATACAAGGGGAAGTAAGAATACTATTATTTTTAAAAACTTCCTTGCAGGATTCACCACATTGCATCTGAAAAATTAATCTGATTATTCGTTCCTGAGTCACAAATACACGCCGCCACTGAGAACTTCTGCCCCACAAAAGAATATTGTGTGAATAGCAAAGTGCGTAATATGCGTCCAGGAGTGATTTCCTGTCCAACGAATATTTGAGTTTGAGCAACGCAAACTACGATGAATTTAATCTTTTATATACGTTATTTATGTGTGGTCCAAAACTCATATCGGTATCAATGCTCAAGCTCAAAAAGTTGGCTTCCTTCTGTAACGGAATCCCAGCAAGATGTTCTATGGAAAGCGGTCGCCGAACATGAAAATTTACGCAGACTGTTTTCTGTACATTCAAGATTATTCTGTTTCGGGTGCACCAATCCACAACCAACTTATCAAGCTCACTCCGATGACGAGCAGCAATAGCGATAGAGGTGTCATCTGCATACATCACCGCATGAACATTCTCGAAAAAACTTAGTAAATCATTTACAAAAATTAAAAACAGTAAGGGACCCAGTATGGAACCCTGAGGTACGCCAAGATTTACAGGTGAGTCCTCCGAGGCTATCCCCGACAGAACCACTCTCAAACTACGACTTGTAACGAAAGAAATTAACCATTTAAGTAGACTTCCACGAATACTCACATTGTATAACTTTTCCTTGATGATGTGTGGCGGAAACGAATCGAAAGCCCGGGAAAGGTAAAAAAAAGACCAATCACATAATTACCCTTGTCAAGATGTTCATAGACATATGAAAAGAAATCGACAGTAGCGGTCACATTACTTGAAATGCATCAAAAAACCTCAACAATCTTTGCTTAACAACGCTTTCGAATATTTTTGAAAACACGCTACAAACAGAAATAGGCCTGTAGTTCTCAATACTATGCGCATTGCCCTTTTTGAAAACAGGCGTTAACCTAGCCACCTTCAGTAAGTCAGGAAAAACCCCTAACTCAATTGACCGATTCAAAATCTTGGCCAAAGGCACGCATAAGCTATCACTCACAAATTTGACGCATTCAACAGTAACATCATCCCATCCAACAGCCTTAACATTTTTCAAGCCTTTAATAGCATCGAAGAGCTATGTATCGGTAACGGAAACAAAATTCAAAGAAGAGCGTACACAGTCACCCAGCGTATAAGATTGTGACAAAAATGACCCGTAAGTAGCCATTAATCTGTCCTGAACTACAGATGAAAAGTACTCCCCAAAATGATTGCAACACTCTGACACATCATCTATCAACCTGTCATCAACAGAAAACACCACAGAACTACTCTGCGGATGACGCCCCAGCTGCTCGGTGATGCAACACCACAGCATTCCAGACTTCAGACTCCGTCTAGTGTTAGTTTTCCCATCGAGGTTTTATCATCTTTACAATTTTTCGAAATTAAAATTGGAATGGATCGTGAATTGTTTTTGTGTTTATCATTTCTTAGAAGAGAGATATTTAACAGAGGCACACAAACAGATCCATTAAACCCGGTGACTGAGCGCAAAACAAAAATACCCGAAAAAACGAAATTACCGGTTACCCAAAAAAAAAAATGTTATTTAGTGTCTAAAGACCATTGGTAGCAGTCCAAAAAACCGGAAATTATTGTACCACCGTCTGTTTGGACGGGACGTACAATCGATTCGTAATTTTCGCCATCGGCAAACGAAATAATTGGTGATGCTATAATAGATAGGCGCGTCGCACCGTTCTGGACATCGAAATTAAATCCGGCGACGGCAAAATCCCCGGGTAACGAAAGCGGTCGGATTCAGAAGGCCCGGCCGGGTCGCGTCCCGCGGGATCAAATTAGACGGAATTACCAGAAACCGCTATAATAAGATATACCATATCCCCTCCAGGTTCGCTTCCTGAATCAAGTCGGCCATTACACCATCCCCACCCTGCTAATTTAACATGATTCCTGCAACCGTTTCGTCGATACCACGCCTCATTTGAAGGCGTGGTTACAACAATGGGCGTGTTTCAATTTGTTCTTTCAATATAAATTTTCCTTCAGCTATTTGCCACTGGATGGAGCTACAAGTTTTATTCCAAAAACACTCGTCGATTTGATATATTAATGTTATTAATTGATTATTTAAATTAAAAGTAACATATTTATTTAGGCGGAGTAAAAGTTGTCTGCGTTAATGTTGCAAATTTTCAAATAAATCGCACAATTAAGTGGATTTCATTTTGATTGATAAAGTAGTGTTATTGATACATTAACTGTCACTTGTCAAATGTCATTTTTATTGCCAAACTCTTATACTGAATGTGAATGATTTGAGTTATGTATTTATAAGTTAAGAGCAACACTTTAACGTGGTTCATGGAAGTTTATGAAGCTAATGGATTGATTTTGCTCACTGTATATGCTCTGAGATAATTCTAAGGAGTTAAGTTGAGGGTGTGATTAACTGAGTGCATTGAGTCGTTAATAAAGACTGCTTTTAAGACTTCAAATCTTTGTCTAGCAATTGTAATCATCATTATTGGAGCCCTCTTAGTCTTAATGTTATTTCTGGTTTGTTTCAAGTTCAGGGTATGATTGACTCAGTGCATTGAGTCGTCAATAAAGACTGCTTTTAAGAGTTTAACTCTATGTCTAGCAATTGCGATCATCACTATTGGAGCCCCTTAGTCTTAATTTTGATTTTGGTTGCACATCCCAACAGAGTGTATCATACACCATGATATAACCAAAGCTTTTCTTGTATAAAGTCTTGCTTCAGTATTTTGCAGTATTATGGCATTCCAACACCAATTATATACATTTTGAGTATTTAGCGTCATCATTAGTGAATATTGTTATGATTCCTCGTCTTATTTATCTAAAGCAGGATACTTTCTCGCAACACCTGCACTAATTGTCTGTGCAATTTCTTAGCCTTTAGCCGCATTCTAAAAAATCGGATCCAAGAGGAGTTGGATCTATTAAGCTAAATTAAGTAATTTTTGATGGTTACGTTTCTTATGGGATTGGAGGACTTACAAATAAATGTTAATCATCAAAATGTGTATCAATAAACATTTTCAACAAAATCATTTTGAAACCTCTTATCAGATTAATGATAATTTGAGTTAACAACAAACGTTTCCTCACGGTCGCCATAGGCTCTTCCTTCTGATGAGTCGATCAATCACTTCGCACCTCTTTGTGCTCACGTCACAACACCTTCCTCTTTCAATTGTGACACGCGGCGTCTTAATTGCCGAGAACGGTGGAGTCGCGTCCGATAATCCGACGTTGCTCCGAGAGTACCAGATATGGGAGACGAAGAGAGAGGGATCTTCCTCATCCGGACTTCTGCGACGACTATTTCTTCTCGGCCACAACTCCAATATAGCGCAATCACGCGTCCGAATCGAAGGTCTATTAAGGATGAAGGTTTAAGGGGGGTGAAAGAGAGGCATCGTTGTGTCGTATAGCAAGCAGCGGTGGCTGTGCAATTGTAGGCACACAGTGTGTCAGCGCTTGAATAAGAAATTAATTTCCATGACGGGCGGTGTATGGCGGGGGGACCGACCGGGGCATGATACGATCCCGCGCGGTGTCATTATTAAAAAGTTGCCCGTCACCCGGGCAAATGGCCCCAACCTGCTACTTAGACGGTAGCCGTCCAAGAAGAAACCGGGCAACGTCTCTCTGCCCTTCCATTTCGAAACCGGCCGTTACGACTGCTTCTTGTTGAACGAGGTAGAATTTTGGCTAAATGGGTTTCTAAACAGACAACGTTTTTTTTAACCTTTTCATTCAACCATTTTTTTCACTCAATCATTTCCTCTATTTCTTTTGGATATTCTAATTCACCAAAATCTTATTATTAATTTAAATATAAATATTAGGTTCATTACTAGTTTGGTATCATAATTGGGTTACTCTTTAAGTTGCTCCATTCCATGTTCTGCAAGCGTTCCATAGTCTAGAAGCAGATAACGCTATACTTTATATTGTCATTAAATTAGAACAAGAATTTTGAACTAACACTGAACTTAGAACTAGATTCATTCGGGTTTAGCCAAACGTTTCTTAGGACCACTGAACCCGAATAATTGTAGTTCTAAGTATAGCGTTAGTTCTAATGATAGTACCAAGTAGTGTTAGTTCTAGTTTTAATTCAGTTATAATACAGCTTATATAATATGTAAGGCAACTAGTTCTAGTACCAGTACCAACCAGAGCTAGTTAGCAAATGGATACTGATAAACTGTGTGTTACCATCGAATAAAAACTAGAACTAACACTAGACCTAGAACTAGGAACTTTTAGGTTTAGCCGTGCGTCTTCAGACGCACGGCTAAACCGCAAAGTTCCTAGTTCTAGGTCTAGTGTTAGTTCTAGTTTTAAACGGCATTCAATGCTAAATTATTACATATTCTTATTAAACTATAACCAATACTAGATCTACAACCAACATCATTCGACTTTAGCTGTATGTATTCATCACTAGCTTATTAAAACTAACACTGCAACCAAAACGTCAGCAAACTTCTAATGCTACTATGTTTCCATTGAGGTTTTATTATATTTTTAAATAAGAATTCTCCAAGAATTCATAAGATGGTTCTAATTCTGGGTCTAGTGTTACTTCTAAAGATAGTATTATTTCTAGTTTTATGTATTACTCACCACACTAGAACTAAAAAGATTCGAATATAATTCGAAATCCTTAAAAATTTACTAACTTTTACTTTTTTTTTAATTTTATGTGACTAATGGTTTTAACAATTTGATACAAAGCCGTCTGTCCAGGTCGCCATTAATAATAATTATTGTTACATTATGCCATATCTCATCCAGCGACGGTCTTTGAGGCGCAGGTGTTCACAGTTTTGTAAGTAATCCATTTGTGGGGTTATCCTCTTTCTTCGTCGTCCTCTTCGCCTTTAATTCTTTGTCCAAATCCAACCGCAATTTAATTTAATTTATTTTATTAAAAAAAAATGAAACGAAACGAGACGGATTAATGCGAATCGTCGTATCACGACCACACCCCAATTTTTGAAAATCGACCAACATTTCCCGAGAGAGGAAACCTCGCCTAGAAGTCTCGAATATTGAATTACGGTTTTCCCCGGTAATTTTCTCGAGGAGAGGCAAAGAACAGTAGTAGATTCGACTACGAACTTGGAGATGGATCACTCAATCAAGCTGGAGTGACAGCTGACAGACGGAGATTCTCGGTTCGGCCAAACGTGATTTCCCCGTGGTAATTGCTGCAACGATTCATTACCTCCGATATTGCGCCCGTGTTATTTCCAAGAAGATTAAAAACGAATTAATCGCGGAGACACGATTGTTTCAAACCATATCTCAAGATAAGCACAGCGTGAACATACAATTTGTCTCTTTTTTGCTTTAAAATACGAACATAAAAAATGTGTCTTTATCGACCGGAGATTACAATAGTTATCGCGACAGGAGCAAGCTATGAGAGGAGAAATTTAAAATAATTTTATTTTTTTTATTCGGATTCACGATTCTCGATGCAGACAACGAAGGGAATTTGCAACATTAACCTTGTTACAAGGTGCAGCGTCCCAGATCGAATCGAATTACGTTTGGAAATACGCAAACAGAGACCCACCCAACCCCGCAGAGAGAGGTACCTTTAAAAAGGAAAACGGCGCCTTCCGAGCCGAACGAGGCAACGCCAAACGTCGATAAACGGGGCTCACCCCCCAACCATCGGATACAAATTGGAACGCGCGGGGTTAAACAGCTCGTTACCCCCCGATACCGGTCGAAATTACAGACTCGCGCAAGAAAACGGGTTAGGGGAGGTTCGAATTTCTAAGGATCACCCCGATGATCACGATGACGGATTAACTAACGCGCCGTAATCATCCTCAATTACACCCACGGGGGCGCAAAAATTGATACCCGATTACCATAACAAATTTTCGATTCATACAGCCACATAAAAAAAAATTGAACCCCCCTTCCCTTAAAGAAATTTATCTTTATCGATTACTGACCAAAAATAAATCGAAACGTCCGAAACTCCTCGAGGAGGACTTGAAGGACCGATGTTGTGTGTTGATGGCACTCTGCGAAATTGGGATCGAATATTAGAACCTCCCTCACAATATAAATTGGTCTTTAAGAATCGTCTTTAAAAGGAGTATTTTGGACATAAAGTTTTATTTTTTATAACTTGTTCGGAATAGGGTAAACACGCCTAAAGTCGATCATTTCCAGTAGTCGACCATCTGGAACTATAAATTGAAAAAAATAAGAGAGTATAGTCTGTACCACGAGAAGTGAATGTGATATCAAATATCACATAGTATATAGTGGAACTTAAAATAGTTCTAATGAACCAGTTACGTGAGACACCCTGTATACGAGGAGCTCGCGTGCAAAACTGGTTATATCCACATTTTGACAAAACTTACCTGGCATATGTACTCGCATCAATTTCATGGCCTCTACCGTTTGCTGAATTCATTTGTATGTAAAAGCGGATATATCATACTCTAATAACTTGTAAAAGTCACTCGTTGTATACAAAAGCGGTTATATCCAAATTAGAAAGCAAAAGCGGTTATGTCCATCCTTTGCGTTAGGCGGCACAGCTTTTTACCTGCAGATCGTGTATTCGGAAGAGTCGAAAAAATTTAAAAAAAAATATGTGAAAATATATTCCGAAATTGGGAAGGTAAAAACACTTGGCTCAGGTTGGCAAATGTATGATATTAAAGGTCTGGAAAAGATATATAAAGAAATAAAAGGAATATCAGACTGTAAACAAATCTTCATAAAGAAAACTATACTCAATAAAAAAACTGTCGCCACAACTGAATTTTACCGTTTCCACGGAATGTATTCATTTCAACCTCTTATCAAAAAGAGAAAATCTGACGACAGAATCCAGTTTAATAATTTGCCACTTGGGAATTCTATACCAGATAAAAAGAAAAAAAGTTTGCGTCATCGCGAAAACCTAGTATGGTACAAAAATTTGTTGAATCAAAATGAAGAAGTAAATGAGACATCTGACGTAACCGAAGAAGAAAATGATGAAAAGTGAGTTGTGTGATTGTCTGGAAGAAGACCAAGCAGTTCATATATAAATATTTGTATTGAATTTTTTGTGACAATAAACCTTATTTTTATTAAAGAAGTGTCTTATTTGCGGACAAAACCGGACATATCCATTTTTATAATGCATGTAATAGAACATGAAACTAATTGTTAGTTTTTCTGAAAAATCGTAAAAATCGAATTCAGAAGATATCTTTATGAAATATACTGAGGTTTACAATAAAAAATATGCAGTTTTCCGAAAGCAAAGTCATGCGTGAGTATCTTAATTCGTTTCTGAGATACCAAGTTTTGGATTCAACCTAAATTTGCAGCAGTTCCTAACATAAACCTAATATAATTCAAAAAAACTTGAAGGCGGTGTCTAGTTTATCCCATAAAAGTTTTAAATATTTACCTTCTACGACCATTCCACTTGATTTATTGTTTCCTAAAGAATTACAATTTTACAACACCACTGCAATAATGCCCTAATCATTATAATAACTGTTCCGTTCACTCTCTGTATCCTTCCTTCTCCTCGATTCTATAACCTCCTGCCTCCATCTTCCTCCCTCCGCTTTCTCTCCCAATATTCGCCTCCAATCCATCACCTCCTCCTTCATTTTCCTGACTCCCGGTTTTCCTCACACAATGTACAGCATCTTTCCACATCTTCTATTCAATATCTGCTGATGTTCTCCTCATTCCCCACCTAAACCTGGTAACCAACCTCTTCCCCTCCTCATCCCCCTGCATCATCAGGTACTTTGGTAGCCCCTCCGATATCACTTTGTAATATTTCGAATTATATCTTCTTTCTCTTATAGTCGTCATTCTCTCTTACATATCCACATCGCTGTCAGTGCTCTCCAACGGTTTTCACATTTCAATCACATCTTTTCTCTTTCTGATCATCCCTTTTTTTTATCCCACACTTTTATAATATTCTTCCCTTTCTAACTGTCCATAACGCCCATTTCCTGCTTCAATCTGTCTGCAGCACTCCCTCAAGATCTTACAATGTCCTTTACCTTCCACCCTTTCATCAAAACGCACCTCTTGCTTACCCGCCTCCACGTAGCCCTGTCTCATAATCCTTTTTTTGCCCACATTGCCAATATAAGCAAATAAAAGTTTTAAATTTACAATTTTAGGTTTGCATATTTTGTTCACTTTACATATAACTATAAACCTACCTTAAGATTTTTAACATATTTTACAAGGGCAAATTCTGATCAGTTTTTCCCGTTTTCTGAAACTTCTTTAAGAACGGATATATCCGCTTTTGCACGCGAGCTCCTCATACACTTAGCAGCAGAAGTCTGCGTACAAAAAACTTCTAACACTTTAACTGAAAAAATAAGGGTCATGATCTAATGTGATAAACTTCAATTTTTTTTATTTTGTGTATTAACTACATATAATTCTATTAACAAAATATGTATCAATAAAACAGAAATATTAGTTACAAAAAAATTAAAATTAAAAATTCTCCAAATAATGCGTATGCAAAAATCTGCGTACAAATAAAGACGCCTTCTCCAAAATATACTTATTTACTTAAATACGTAGTTGGCGATGTACGCTTTCCGATTTACATAAAAGATAATCGGTGTCAATTATATTAGCAGAGGCTTAGAAGCTAAAAGTTAGAATGGACACGAAAAGAAAGGAAATTGAATTGGGAGAGAGAAAAATGATTGTAAAGTTATGGAAAGAGGGAAAATCTTTTCGAAAAATAGGAGAAACTGTAGGCAGGTCACACTCTTCCATTCAAAGAGTAATTAATAATTATAAAGACACTGAAGATTACCTCTCACGTCCGCGATCTGGTAGACCACCCCTTTTAACAAACCGAGAGAAGCGAAAAATTGTACAGCAGGTTAGAAAAGAACCTGGGCTGACGGCAAAAAAAATAGTAGAAAATGTACAGGAAGAATTTCATAAAACTATCAGCAAAGATACGGTGGGAAGGACGTTAAAAAAAGCTAACTATCACAGTCGCGTTTCACGAAAAAAGCCATTTGTGTCAGAGGTCAATCGTCAGAAGCGGATCGCCTTTGCAAAAAAACTCTTAGACAAGCCCATTGAATTCTGGGAGAAAGTTCTCTTTACAGATGAGAGCAAATTTTGCATTTTCGGCATTAATTTTGCATTACCGGTAAGATCTCGCAATTTTTAACTGAATTTGAAGACATTCTTTCCATTCTGTTTCCAGGATCTGAAAGATTCCTATGTCTAGGTGATTTCAATATTAATGGTTTCAATATTAATGGTGTTTACGGTAATACATTTATTCCTGTAATTGAGCAATTTAATTTAAAGCAGATAATTACGCTGCCTACACGTGTAACTTCCTTCTCGTCAACACTAATCGACTTCATTCTTCTTGATGATGATGCTCCCATTGAAGATCATGGTGTTCTTCCTGTTCATGATGTTGCTGATCACAGTCTAGTATATGTCACCTTAACTAGTGGTGTCCAACGTGATGCTCCAAGGACTTTAACTTTTACTGATTTTAAAAATTTTGATAATGAAAGGTTCTTGGATAATTTAGGGAAACTAAATTGGCATCCATTTTTAATTAGTAATGATATTAATGAAAAGGTTGATTTTTTCAATAACGCCCTTTTATCTGTATTCAGCGTTCATGCACCTCGTCGAACTGTAACTCTGCGAAATAATTATAGACCATGGATAACTGATACTATTAAAATTCTCATTAATTTGCGAAACAAAGCATATTCTAAATATAAATCTACTAAAAGTTCGTCTCATTTCAACTCATATAAAGAGTTAAGAAATTTTACTAATTTGGCAATTCGCCGCGAAAAGAAAACATATCTCTCATTATTGTTTGGTAATAATAACTCGCGTAAATTGTGGCGTAATCTCAGATCGTTTGGAGCATGTGAGAATAAGACAAGATCGGTTCCGGCCACTGTGGGAGACGTTGAGGATATCAACAGTTTTTTTCTTTCGTCTTAGAATCAATTAACATGTGATTCTGATTTATTAAATTTCTATAATTCCAATACCTTACCTTTTGTTACAAACGAACTTTCTTTCTCTTTGACTTCCGAGGTGGAAGTATTACAAGCGCTTAATCGAATCAAGACAAATGCTGTTGGTGCCGATGGAGTTACTAAGCAGATGCTTTTATTAAGTTCTCCTGTGACATTACCTTATATGTGCCACATTATTAACTTTTGCATTGAGAATTCGGTATATCCACTCAAGTGGAAGACTTCTCTAATTACACCGGTCCCTAAAACAGGTAAGGTGACTCAATTGCAGGATCTTCGGCCGCTAAGTATTTTGTCAGTATGTTCAAAGATATTTGAGAGAATATTATCCACTAGGTTATTGGCACACTTGGATGAGTATTCTATACTCCCTACTTTTCAATCTGGTTTCCGTTCTGGTTACAGTTGCACAACGGCACTCTTGCATATTACGGATAATATATTGCGTGGAACTGATAACGGATTAGCGACAGCTTTGGTCTTACTTGATTTTTCTAAGGCTTTTCATACGCTGCATCATTCATTGCTTGTTGGCATGCTTGGGTTCATTGGATTGTCTCAATCTGCGCTTGAACTTGTCCAAAGCTACTTATATAACCGTTCACAGCAAGTTGTTTGTAATGGTGAGTTATCTTTACCAGCTAATGTCATATCGGGTGTCCCACAGGGTTCTATACTTGGACCAATCCTATTTTCAATATATACGTCCCAGTTGTGCTTGGTATTGAAGCACTGTACTCCGCATATGTATGCTGATGACATCCAACTCTACTACACATTTCCTACTACTAATATTGTTGTGGCTGAAAATAATATAAATGCTGATTTACAGGCTTTAGTTGATGTTGCCGCCAATCACTGTTTGACAATCAATCCCTCTAAATCTTCGGTAGTAGTTTTTGGAGGCCGGAGTGTGCTGCGCAGGGTTGGAACTGCATTGAGACTGCGAATTAATTCAGATATTTTGCAAACTGCTGAGTGTGCAAGGAATCTAGGTTTCAGCATAGATAGTAAGTTAAGATTTAAATCGCATATAGCTGGTCTTCTGCGTCGGGCCTACTCAGTTCAAAAACTGCTTTATAATAGTAGACACTTATTGGATCAGCGACTCCGAATACATTTATGCGACGCTCTAGTTCTTTCGATTTTTAATTACGGTGATGTATTGTACGGCCCTTGTATTGATAATATGCAGAAGGTGAGAATTCAAAGAGTTCAGAATGCTTGCTTACGTTTCATTTGTGGTATTCGTAAGTATGAAAGTATATCATACACGTTGAAATGGGTGGGCTGGTTGAATATGTCATATCGGAGGGCCCTTCACTCTGCCAGCCTTTACCATTAGATTTTAACTACCAAATGTCCACCGTACTTATTTAACAAAATTCGTTTTCGAACAGACGTCCACAATATTAATATTAGGCATAAGCACACTTTAACAATACCTCAGCATAGACTGGAAAGTTTCAAAACATCATTTTCTTATTGTATGCCTAAATTATTAAATGAATTTACTCTTTCGGTGCTGTCGGAGAGTGGACGGGTTTTTAGAGCGAAATTCAGGTTTGAGTTGCTTGGAAGACAAGGTAGAGACCAAGTATAAACTGGTATGATTTATTTGTTATTACAACTAGCTTTTGTTTTCTTGTTCTATCTTTTCTATTCTTTCGGCCTTTCACTTTTTTTTTTCTTTTCTAGTTTTCTTGCTAGCATATGTACATGTATTTTAGTAACAGAGAGGACCAATAAAAAACAGCAGACCGTTGGGAATGCTGACTTGGCCCTCTTTAACCCATAACATTTTAATTAAGTT
The DNA here is from genome assembly GCA_036711965.1 of Onthophagus sagittarius. NCBI lineage: Eukaryota > Metazoa > Arthropoda > Insecta > Coleoptera > Scarabaeidae > Onthophagus > Onthophagus sagittarius. Next base: position 12,376,069 of record JASERS010000010.1, on the reverse strand, counting down.
TCTTTTATATTGCACTGTATGTTTGGTTGGGTTAATAAACATTATTATTATTATTAAGGGTAAACAACTTGTATGGAGAAAACCTAATACTGCCCTTAATCCCGAAAATTTGAAAGCGACTGTAAAACACGGAGGTGGTGGAGTTATGGTTTGGGGGTGTATGTGCACCAAAGGGGTGGGAAGGTTGTTTTTCATAACATCGACAATGGACCATAAAATGTATATAGACATTTTAAAAGAAAATTTGAAGCCTAGCATCGAAAACTTGGGCTTGGGGCCCGAATACTTTTTTCAACAAGATAATGACCCCAAACACTAACACCCACAACATTAAGCTTTGGCTACTATACAATACCCCAAGCAACTTAAAACACCTCCACAATCGCCGGACATGAATCCCATCGAACACCTCTGGGATTTACTGGAACGCAGGATTCGGCAACACAACATAACGTCGAAGGAAACGTTAAAAAATGTTATGATTGAGGAATGGGCCAAAATCAGTTCGGACGAAACGAAGAAATTAGTGCACTCCATGCCTAAACGTTTAAGAGAGGTCATTAAACCGAAAGTAAAGGTTATCCGACCTCATATTAATATAGAAACAATGATCTCATTTATGAATTTTTTATAAATACTGTCCTGACTTGTACGCAGATTTTTGCATACCCGTTATTTGTAGAATTTTTAGTTTTGATTTTTTTTTGTAACTACTGTTTCCGTTTTGTTGAAGCATATTTTGTTAATAGAATTATATGTAGTTAATATACAAAATAAAAAAAAATCAAGTTTATCACATTAGATTAGACTCTTATTTTTTCAATTAAATTATTACAAGTTTTTTGTACGCAGACTTCTGCTGCTGAGTGTATGTCAAATTGTGGTAAAGTTGGCAAAATTAATAGGGAGTTTTGTTTTATTATGTTTTGAAAATAATGTCACAATAAAGCAATAAAATTAAAATTCATCATAAATCTATCTTCCTAATTTAGATTTATATAAAAACTTATAATTTTAGTCTCAACTATTTAGTTATTGGAAATGTTACTAAAATTTCGAAAAACAACAAATTTTATAATAAACAATACCAACAGAAAGCCTAAAAATATTATTTTGACAATTATTATAGAAGAAAAATGGTTTATAGCTAAACCAGGTGTGTTAAACACTCAATTATAGAAAGAGATTTCATTTAAATACTAAAGACTTCAAGTATTATTTAATAATTCAAAAAGATAACTCACAAAATTACTCATAGTAGGCCAATTAGATCTAAAAAAAAACAACTTTGAAGAAAAAATTTCTTACCTCCTTGGAAGTCTCATACCATTCCAAAAGAATTAATTGAAGAATAATTCAATACAAATGCGAGCTCTCCTGGTTTATTCAAGCCATAATCGTTCAAATCCGTTTGAATATTCAATAAGTAATCCACCGACGGCACATAACCTATACCACAAAAAATTACATCATATTAAAAATTAATTTTATCGTTGCTTTACATAATAGATGTAATTACCTAACATCTACAACTTACTCCCACATTTTTCGCCATCTAAACCGGATATTTCAGACGAATTTCAATGATTATAAAATAAAGCGTTAACCCCGGTTAACCTGTTTCGTGACATATTGTTTATATAAATGAGGTTAGTTATGTATTGAAGTTAGTTGCGTAATACCAACTAACTTCAAGTTAGAATAAATAAGTTGATTAAATGTTACTAAAATGTTTTAAAATGTTATTTCGGTTTTAATGAGAGAACCGAATTTGATAAGCAATGTCTCATTTGAAATCTTAATTCTTGGCCAATTCGAAAATGGATACGCTCGGTTTGAAGTCCCTTCCGAATTTTGCTAAAACGAACTGAATTGAGTTAGGGTATTTTGTGATTTAGAAGAAACTGTGATGAATCGAATGACGTATAGATTTTGATGATCGGGTAAATCATTTAATATTTATAACAAGCTAAAAATAATCATTTTTTCTCTTATTTTAGGGTCATTTAGAGGGCTGAACAAGATTAACGAAAGAGAATTTGGATCGGGTAAGTGTGATTTAAATAGAAGAAACTTTGACAAATTGTGTATAAATGTTGTAAACCTAAGGGCTAACAGCCCTGGGGCGCAACTCTTTAAGGGCGCTTGTTTTTGCAATAAAATGCATAGTGTCCCGATCATTAATGTACCCAGTGTCCCTCTGAGGTACAGACCTTTTTCTTTGGCATTGAATTTTGTATGGAAGGGTTTTGTATCTACTCGTTTCATTCAACCCAACCCAACCCTACTAAATGTACATGGTTGGGTTGGGTTGGGTTAAGTTGGATTTAGCCGTGCATCTAAAGATTCTTTTATGGATGAAAAGGATGAAGTAGAACTAGAACCAACACTAGATCTAGAAGTCGAAAGTTTAGGGTTTAGCCGTGAGTCTTCAGACGCAGCTTTCTAGTTCTAGGTCTAGTATTAGTTCTAGTTTTAATTCAATAATAATACAGAATTCAGCGATATTTAGTTCTTACCAACACTGATTAATAATATTAATAGAAGTAACACTGGATCTAGAATTAGAATCATTCAGGTTTAGCCGTACCTCTCTTAAAAGGGCTAAACCACATCTATCGGACGTTCAATCAACAATCTGCAATATAACAATCTGGCGCAGTATTACAACTAAAAGCAGAACTAACGTTAGAATTACAACTAACAGTAAATTATGAATTAGAATCATTCGAGTTTAGCCGTCTTGAGAGACGTTCGGCTAAGCTCGAATGATTCTAGTTCCAGATCTAGTGTTGGTTCAATAAAAATATACAAGAAACGCTGTACAATAAATAAAACTAGAACTAACACTAGACCTAGAACTAGAAAGTTTCGGTTTAGCCGTGCGTCTGAAGACGCTCGGCTAAACCCGCAGCTTTCTAGTTCTAGGTCTAGTGTTAGTTCTAGTTTTAATTCAATAATAATACAAAATCTAGCACTATCTAGTGCTTACTAATGCTGCCTAATAATGTCAATAGAACTAACACTATACAGTAGGGCCCCGACATTCGCGGCTTCAAATTACACGGATTCGCATATTCGCGTTTTAAATTTTGCTGCCTTTTTCAACATTCACGACTCGATTATTCGCGAATACATAGCAAGTATGTATGTCATTTTTTAAAAATTTAAAACGAAGTTTACCGTAGGTTTACTGTACAAGCAACCAGCTTCACATATGCGTTTCTCTGGGAATCCCTCATTTATGATCGATTTTAATGTTTGTGTTAGGTGCTTATTTTTGTGTTCTGTATTTCGATCAGGTTAGTGTTTCGCCCGTTTTTTTACTATAATTTTATAAACAATAAATTAATCTCACAACAGTACTCAAAATGGGTACAAAAAGGCCTGCGATGGAAATAAATTTAATTGCCAAACGTGCAAAGTCAGTTATGACTCTAGAAAGAAAAATTCAAGTTCTTGATATGCTCCGGGAAGGGAAAAGAGCTACCGAAGTAGGCCGGGTCTTCGGTGTCAATGAATCTACGATAAGATCTATAAAGAAACAAGAAGAGGTAATTAGAAATAGCGTAAAAAGTGGCATACCGTCATCATTAAAGGTAACGTCACAAGTTCGTGATGTTAATATTGAAAAAATGGAGAAGTCTCTTTATCTTTGGATTGAGGACCATGGTCGCAAAAATATACCATTAACTAGGGCTAGATTAATGGATAAAGCCAAGGAACTTTATCAACATTTTTCGTGTGGAATGGACTGTGCTGAAGACGATTGTAAATTTAAAGCCAGCAGAGGATGGTTCGAAAGATTCAAAACTCGTTTTAATCTCCATAACATTAAGTTGTGTGGAGAATCAGCTTCAGCAGATCATCAACAGGCTGCAAAATTTCCTGATGAAATAATAAAATTAATAGAAGAAAAAGGTTACCGTCCTGAACAAATATTTAATGCGGACGAAACCGGGCTTTATTGGAAACAAATGCCCACACGAACATACATTTCAAAAAATGAAAAGACAGCACCTGGTTTTAAATCGGCTAAGGATAGAGTTACAGTTTTATTTTGTGCAAATGCACGCGGAGACTTTATTACAAAACCAATGTTAATATATCGAGCAGCTAATCCACGAGCTTTAAAGAACAAGGACAAAGAAGCTCTTCCGGTCTATTGGCGAGCTAATTCAAAAGCTTGGATGACTTCTCAGCTATTTATAGAGTGGTTTAAAGAGTGCTTTGTTAAAGAAGTGGAGCGTTACCTAAAATCTAAAAATTTAGCATTTCACGTTTTATTGATATTGGATAACGCCCCATCTCATCCAGTAGATGCTCTCAAATTAGCTCATCCATGTGTCGAGGTGGTATTTCTTCCGCCCAACACAACATCCTTATTACAACCTTTAGATCAAGGTGTTATAAAAGCTTTTAAAAGTCATTATATCCGGCACATGTTCGATTTTGTACATGAGAAAATACAAAATGATAGTGTTTTGCTCAATAAAAGATGTGTGGAAATTATACAATATTGACCATGCGATTACATCTATAAAACTTGCTTTAAATGACATTAAAGTATCAACCGTAAGTAATGCATGGAAAAAACTGTTGAAAAAAGACACTGCGCAAAGTGTAAGCGAAATTGATGAGGCAATAGAGAGAGCTGTTCTTTCTGCATGGTTGCTACCGGGAGATGATTTTCATACCATTGTACCAGCTGATATCGAATCTCTCGTCAATGATCAAGAGGAAGAGTTGTCCAGTGCAGACTTAGAAGCGCTACTAATAGAAAATGTTTCAGGAACGGATGAAGAAGATAATAGTAATTACCTATGTAATAAATTAACGTTAAAGGAACTTAATTTATTTATACAAGAAGCAAATAATCTTGCTGAAAAAATAGTAGAATATGATCCATCAACGGAACGAAGCACAAAATTTAAAAATGGTCTGAATACTCTTCTTGCTCCTTACAAAGAGCTTCAAAAGGATATGCAACACAAAGCATTGCAACCTACTATCCTTTCATTTTTTAAACCATCGTGTTCTAAAGCAATTATTATTGATGAGTAGAAATGTTAACTTTTATTTCTTTTTTTAGTTTATTTTGTTGCAGTTTGTTATTGCTATCGAGTTTAGGATTTTTTAAATTTTAAACAATTGTAATTATTTTAATATCTGTATTAGTTCCGAATACAAAAGTTTTAAGACCAGTCGTTTTATTTTGCAATTTTAAGCGTTTTATTTAGTATGTATAATTTATTAATTTTTGAAATTTTTAATTTTTAAAATTAAATTAAATGAAACTTTTGGCGTCGGTGACCATTTGGCGGTTAACGTGTTAAAAGAACATAGAAGTAGTAGTTTATCCTTCATAATATCTAGTGCTTCAATATTCGCGGATTCAACATTCGCGGCGTATTTTTAAAACCTAACCCTCGCAAATGTTGGGGCCTTACTTTATCTAGAACTAGAATCATTCAGGTTTAGCCGTACCTCTCTTAAGAGGGCTAAACCAGAATGATTCTAGTTCTACATATAGCTTAACTTCATTAAAAAATATGCAACAATCTGGTATAGTTTAACAAAAACCGAATATTTCTTAGTTCTAAAACTAGCACTTACATTAAAACTTAGAACTAGACAACTTGAGTTTAACTAAACCTAAATGTTGTAACAATTAAGACTTGAACTAAACTCCTTGATTTATATCATTTAACAAGATCGGTTATATCGAAATTTCACAACAATTGTACATATAGTTTGTACCACGAGAAGTGGAGGTGGATCATTCCACTCTAACACACGTCAATGCGCGGACATAATATTTGTAACGTATGTGCAAAATTCTTGCGGAAATCGATGAGTCACATTCACTTCTCGTCGTACAGACTATATATATATAAACATTAGGGTTGGGTTAGGTTGGATTTAGCTGTGCATCTGAAGATTCTTTTATGGATGAAAAGGATGAAGTAGAACTAGAACCAACACTAGACCTAGAAGTCGAAAGTTTATGGTTTAAACGCAGCTTTCTAGTTCTAGGTCTCTTCAATAATAATACAGAATCCAGCAATATTTAGTCCTTACTAACGCTGCCTAATAATATTAATAGAAGTAACACTAGATCTAGAATTAGAATCATTCAGGTTCACCCGTACCTCTCTTAAGAGGGCTAAACCACATCTATCGGACGTTCAATCAAGAATCTGCAATGTAACATTCTGGCACAGTATTACAACTAAAACCAGAACCAACCTTAGTATTGGAACTAAGACTAGATCTAGAACTAGAATCATTCGAGTTTATCTTGAGAGACGTACGGCTAAACTCGAATGATTCTAGTTCTAGATCGAGTATTGGTTCAATAAAAATATTCAAGAAACACTGTACAATAAATAAACTAGAACTAACACTAGACCTGGAACTAGAAAGTTTCAGCTAAACCCGGCAATTTAAAGAATGAGGTTTAACGTTAATCGTAGCCTCAGTTCGTGATGATTTTATGCCGACGTATGTTTAAAATCTACTAAACTTGTATATGTCATAAACTGGATGATCAAAATATCAAGAATAAAACTTGAGAGTGGTGGTCAATTAAAATCATTATATCTTGAAGATTGTGAATCTGTAGTCCAAAATGTTATTTAAATGGCTGATTTTGTTCCTTGGTGATGTATCGATGTGCTATTAGAATAATAATGTAGATTACCAAATCTCTCTTAGAAAGAAGGAGATGAGGAATTCTAAACGTGCGAGGTCTTGTTCTGCAAGTTGTTGGTTTAATTTAACCCAACCCAAATCAATACTATAAAAAACCGATTGTACCAAAAGTTACTTAGAACTTAAAGTTACTTAAAATTTCGAGGGTGCTTGTGCAAAATAAAAATGCATGTTAGAACTAACTCTAGACCTAGAAGTAGAAAGTTTTGGTTAATCTAACTCTTAATCTAGAACTAGAAACATTAGGGTTTAGCTGCCCATCTCTCAGGATAGCTAAACCCGAATGAATCTAGTTCTAGGTCCAATGTTAGTTCTAGTTTTACTTCAACTCAAATATGCGGGATTGGATTGGGTTGGGTTAAGTCCTACATCTTAAGACATTTTTTAATCCTTTCGCACCGAATATCGTATATTCTTGCGTGTAAAAATAATGACCAATCAAACGACGAATACCGTGCGTTGCTGCGTTGTTGTGTTAATACGTTAGTTTGAGTATATGAAGATTAAATGTGTTTAGTTGGCAGTACCAATTTTTATTCGATGTTGTACCGCGGAAGTACATGCAGGCTTGGACTCCACATATATTTGATTTTGAAGAAGATAATGTTATTTTTCGTAAATTTCCGAGCGAAGAACTAATTAACAAAATAGCTCTAGAATCTAATAAGTATTATAAACAAATTGAGAAAGACGTTCAAAATATGAGAATTGTAGAATCAGATGAGTTCATGTGTTTCCTTGGAATAGTATTACTTGTGAGTAAAAATTGGAAATTCATGAATATTGGTCAGCAAATACCTTACTAGAAATACCTATATTTCCTAAAATAACGAAAAGGGGCAGGTTTAAATGTATAATGAAGATTCTACGCTTTTCTCATAATGATAAACAAACTAATGACAGACATCGTGAAATCAGTTAAGTAGCAACAGAACTAAAACAAATATTTCAAAAAAATTTTAACCCTTGTCAAAATGACTGCATAGAGGAAAGTTTACTGTTATTCAAGGTAAAGTAAGTGGTTGTAAAACTGGGTGCATATTAGGTTTCACTATCTATACTGGTGCTACCACTGAAATAATAACAAATCAGAATCCTGAATTAGGAAAATCAGGGCAAATAATGTTAATACTTTTGAAATATTATGTCCATACAAGACATTATCTATATGTGGATACGAAGTTATATTTTTATATCCTGTATATAAAAAACATTATCATATCATACTATCGATACTTTGATACTTCGATGCTGGGACACTTTGCTCAGCATTAGTACTATTACTAAACCTGGAAGTTCGAAAAAACATCGATAAAACATTCAAAGAATATATAAAGTTATAAGCACGAAGGCTTTCACGACCGGTGTTAATTGAACTAAAATTAGAACTAACACTAGCACTAACACTAGAAGTATCACTAGAACTATCACTAGGACTAACACTAGATCTAAAACTAGAAACTTTCGGGTTTTGCCGTGCGTTTTTTGAAAAAATGTTTGACGTTTCGGATGCCATGTTGCAACCTTCTTTAGAAACTGGTTCTAACTGAAACTGCAAAACCCGAAAGTTTCTAGTTTTAGATCTAGTGTTAGTCCTAGTGATAGTTCTAGTGATAGTTCTAGTGTTAGTGCTAGTGTTAGTTCTAATTTTAGTTCAACAAACATATAAAGTTAATCATAGAGAATTGGGATTAGTGATATTGTGATTTCGTTAGAAGAGACTACATCGAATCAAATAACGTGTAGATTTTAATGATCGGGTACAACTATCGTTAATGAGTTATACCAACTTAAAAATTGTCTCTTTTGAGTTACTTTTGGGTTACTTCGAGGGCTGCTCAAGGTTAACCAAAGGGATTTGGGATCGGGTATTTTGTAATTAACTTCCCATACAACTTTAAAGAGTTGCAAGTGAAAATGTTGTATCAGGTCATTAATAAATGAGTACCTCTATGAGTAACCATCCTTTAGGCTTCTTGGTTTTGCACTGTAACGCCATTATCAGCTTGTATAGTTTGTTACACCCAATGGACTACACCTTTTTCTAACAAGCTTTCTCCACCTAAGAATAGATTTCAGCATCATAAATGCGTTGTACATCTCGAGAACAATACTTAAAACCAAATACAGTATTATAGTTTAGTATAAAGTGTGTACCTGTATATAAGTTAATGTAGATTTTAAGATTGTAAAATTTTCTTGAATGTTTTGTTTTAGTTTGAAACGGCGTCTTCAACTTCCTAATAATTTGCGATTCTAAGCGCAAACTACTCCCCCCGCCAAGCGTTGGGGAAAACGGGCAAACGTCACTGATTGTACGCCCAATTACACCCCCGGGATCATGTTTACATAAGTAATCGGCGGGCGGCGTACGGTTGACATAGCGGTCCGCTGCCGGAATTAAGTGATCCCCGAACCAAAGTCACTATCACACCACACCAACAACCGGAAACGGTCATAAATAATGCAACGCTTTGTACTCTTTTCATCTTTTCGGTTTGATTTATGCATTAACCGTGAAAATTCAATTTTTATTCTAATTTTTTGGGTGTTTATTAAGCGAAATTAATCAAATTTGTATCATTTAAGTAATAAATTAAAAGATATGGGGTAACTAATAAGATGCGTTGATTAATTTTTATTAATAGGGATGAGATTTTGTTTGAATTAATTTGATTTTTTGGGCGAAAATGTTTCTTTCCCGGTGTGATACGGTCTCGGCAGTTCCGGAACCGTTTTGCATATGGACAGCGGATGAATATTAAGCGACCGGCTCCCGCCGCAGCCACCGTAACTAGATTTAACTCAATCTGCCGGATTTCCCCCCCTCGGCACTCCGCCCTCCATTTCGTGTGCCCCTCTTTCTCGTCGGAGTTTTCCCCCCTTAGTTTCAACCGCCCCCTACTACCGCGGTGCTTGTGCAAACGGTTACATTTTAAACGTAAAATAAACGCGAGCACGGGCAAAGTGCCCGCTCTGCTTTTTTGAACGACAATTTCCGGTCGACGTTATGACATCTGTCGTGATTGACTCCATCCAACCATCCATCCGTTCACCCCGTTTCAGCTCAGCACCGCGACGCCACTGTTATTTTGTCCCTGTTTGTTTCGATTGCCGACGGACAACGCGCAATTCGAAACTTAATTCGTTAGGCTATGTAGAGGGAGTTTTAATTTTTTTATTGGACAGTTTGGCCCCACATCCATTTTACTAAATGATGATTCTCTATTGAGTTGAGTCAAATTAAATAAAAACGGTACCCGGTACGTCTCAATCGACTCCTTCTCGTTCTCTCTCTCTCTTTTTTCATATAACCATATTATGTTGCGCGTGGTAATTTATTACGCGTTCGCTTCGCTTTTGAATGGGGGCCTCGAATGGGCGGCAATTAGGCGGCGGGGAACTCGGTAATGTCCAGATTAGGGTTTATTAAAAAAAAGGCTATTCGGGGACGTTCCCGAATGGCCTTTATGTCGCGTATAATTGACCGCTAATGATACTGCGTCCGCCCTCCTTCAGAAATGCCATATTCCTATACTGCATTCCGCGCCGCTCTTTACTGTTAATAATAATTCGGGACGACTTCGGATTCCTACCAAGATTTTATTATTATAATCAAACAAAAAATTCGTTTAATTTTTTTTAATTGTTATTGAAATAACTTAAACTTAATAATGATTTAAAGTTTAAGTAAGGTAGCTACGAATGCGTAGCTACTTTCTTAGCTAATATCTTCCTTATTATTAAAGATAACAAACAACTAAATGCACTATTTGAAAACTTGGTAAGTTGGTTTGTATTTGGCTGGGCTCAGCTGGGTTGGGTTGAGTTCGATTGTGTTAAGTTATGAACTCTTTATAATGGTAATGCTACGAGGATTCTCATAAGGTTCGATAATAACTTATTTAAGATTTAATATTATATAGGCGCTGTTTTGGAACGTTTTCTGTGATATCGTTCTAAAACTGTAATTAGAGAAGATCTATGATTGCGTTTGTAGACAATTTAATCGTGATAGTGAAGGCCAAGAAAGCGTAAGTGATGAAGAACAAGGTGGAGTACTGCATATAAAGAATAGCAGAAAAGATGAAAAAACTTGGTGTGTACTACTTAGATAAAAATTTAAATATGACCGGAGGAACTAGCAATTGGGAGGAAAAACGAAAGAATAAAACTGAGAATAGATGGATGCTGGGCAAAAAATGACAGGAAAGATGGAGTAAACATACAGGGTGAGCAAATAATTTTGTAAAAGACGTCAGAGAATGGCTAATAAAGCGGTCGCATCTAGATTATAACGTATTGTTTTTGTGACGTACTTAAAAAATATAAAGAAGATAAAGTTAGATAATTGCTGGTGTGGATGTAAAAAACAAGACACTCCCAATTACAAGAGAAGAGGCTAATACAACCAGTCCGGGCAACTCAGGAGATCTGGAGAGTAGAAAGAAAATTTTGTTTTCTCCATCTATGTGTGATGGTGAACGAAAGAAACATCAAATGAGGAAGAGGATTTTGGGAGACAGGAGAGGAGAAGAGGAGACTCACTGCTTCCTTACAAGTTAGGTATGTAGGTAAAATGAAAAGTAATGGGAATTTTTAGTTTTGTTGTAACTTGTATGGAGTGATGAACGAAAATAACTAATAATAAAAAAATTGCATCGAATTGACATCAGCACCCATGAACCCTAGTTTCCGAAGTTATGCGCAAGCTGTTCCGAAGAGGAAGAAGATGAGGAAAGGGGTTTTTAATGGGTTAAAGAAAGGGAGAAGAAGAGGGCAGACGCCTCTCGCCTGTCCAGCCTCCCAATCAAGTATAATAAAGCAACGAATTAACTAAAAATGAAGACATTTATTTTTGTTCGAGCATCCATGAAGGAATCGTATCGAGCAAATCGTATAATGGCTAGGGCATGACTCTAGGACTCTAGACACTAAAGAAAACTCGCAACAGTATTTTTAGACAAGAAAAAGAAAGTGGTTTTTAGTGGGTCGGAGTTATTTATCCCTTCACTATCTAGTCGCCCCTCTTTGCAGATTTTCCTCCAACTTCGTTAAAGAAAAAAAAAACAAGTTGGGTTGGGTAGTGATATGTTGGGTTAGGTTGGGTTTCGTCTATCGATAAGTTATCAAACCAAATTTTAAAAAATTCATAAAGAAGGATGATTTTGATTTACCACCTCCACCAGTATTAAGCCAAATGACTCCACCAGCAACAAAACTTCTTGCTCCTTATCACATTTTAAATGCATCACTTGAGAACTTCATCTACATCCGGGTTAAATCCGACTACTTAGTTGATACTAAGATCGATAAATAATGAAGATCACCACTTTGTACTTAAAATAACTCAAAATAATCAAACTTGAAGCTTTTATGCAATTATAAATACTTGCCTACAGCAGATTCAATCATCGTTAAAAAAGATTGATATAAATAATAGATATAATATGAGTAATTGGGAAGTCGTATACATATTATGGATACTCAAAGAACATGAAAAAATCTTTCAGAAAAACAAAAACGTTGAAACACTACAAGTAAATTTGAAAAAATATAAATTTTGACTCAATCAATAGAGTTTATGTAACTTACATGAAGAGAACACTGAAGTACAACAGTTAAAAATCGATTGGTCTTAAAAATAAAGAAAGATGAGATTGGAACGCGTGCCATACTGGTTTTAACAAGAACTGATCTTTGCAAAAAATAAAGTTGCGCGCCAAAAGATTAAATGTATTTTATGTTGTTAATAAGATTGTTTTCTAAATTACCAGTATTGATATGTATTTTATATGATATGAAGTTATATTTTTATATCCTGTATATAAAAAACATCATCATATCATAAATTGATATACTTTGATACACTATCGATACTTTGATATTTTTGATACTTCGATACCTTATCCAATATCGAAACCATGGGTAAGTATCAATACTTTGCCCAGCACTAGTACTAATACTAGACCTAGAAGTTCGAAAAAAACATCAACAAAACTTTCAAATAACATACAAGGTTAATCAGTGAGAATTGGGATCAGTTATTTTGTGATTTCGTTAGAAGAGACTACATCGAATCAAATGACGTATAGATTTTAAAGATGGGATACTATTATCGTCAAAGAGTTATACCAACTTAAAATTCGTGTCTTCTGAGTTACTTTTGGGTTATTTCGAGTGCTGCTCAACGTAAACCAAAGAGAATTAGGATCGGGTATTTTGTGATTTAACTTCTCATACCACATTATAGAGTTGCAAGTGAGAATGTTGTATTAGGTCGTTAGTAAATGATCCATCATCATTAGGATTTTGGGAGACAGGAGAGGAGAAGAGGAGACTCACGGCTTCCTCAAGTTAGGTATGTAGGTAAAATGAAAAGTAATGGGAATTTTTAGTTTTGTTGTAACTTGTATGGAGTGATGAACGAAAATAACTAATAATAAAAAAATTGCATCGAATTGACATCAGCACCCATGAACCCTAGTTTCCGAAGTTATGCGCAAGCTGTTCCGAAGAGGAAGAAGATGAGGAAAGGGGTTTTTAATGGGTTAAAGAAAGGGAGAAGAAGAGGGCAGACGCCTCCCGCCTGTCCAGCCTCCCAATCAAGTATAATAAAGCAACGAATTAACTAAAAATGAAGACATTTATTTTTGTTCGAGCATCCATGAAGGAATCGTATCGAGCAAATCGTATAATGGCTAGGGCATGACTCTAGGACTCTAGACACTAAAGAAAACTCGCAACAGTATTTTTAGACAAGAAAAAGAAAGTGGTTTTTAGTGGGTCGGAGTTATTTATCCCTTCACTATCTAGTCGCCCCTCTTTGCAGATTTTCCTCCAACTTCGTTAAAGAAAAAAAAAACAAGTTGGGTTGGGTAGTGATATGTTGGGTTAGGTTGGGTTTCGTCTATCGATAAGTTATCAAACCAAATTTTAAAAAATTCATAAAGAAGGATGATTTTGATTTACCACCTCCACCAGTATTAAGCCAAATGACTCCACCAGCAACAAAACTTCTTGCTCCTTATCACATTTCATCTACATCCGGGTTAAATCCGACTACTTAGTTGATACTAAAATCGATAAATAATGAAGATCACCATTTTGTACTTAAAATAACTCAAAATAATCAAACTTGAAGCTTTTATGCAATTAACTTGCCTACAGCAGATTCAATCATCGTTAAAAAAGATTGATATAAATAATAGATATAATATGAGTAATTGGGAAGTCGTATACATATTATGGATACTCAAAGAACATGACAAAATCTTTCAGAAAAACAAAAACGTTGAAACATTACAAGTAAATTTGAAAAAATATAAATTTTGACTCAATCAATAGAGTTTATGTAACTTACATGAAGAGAACACTAAAGTACAACAGTTAAAAATCGATTGGTCTTAAAAATAAAGAAAGATGAGATTGGAACGCGTGCCATACTGGTTTTAACAAGAACTGATCTTTGCAAAAAATAAAGTTGCGCGCCAAAAGATTAAATGTATTTTATGTTGTTAATAAGATTGTTTTCTAAATTACCAGTATTGATATGTATTTTATATGATATGAAGTTATATTTTTATATCCTGTATATAAAAAACATCATCATATCATAAATTGATATACTTTGATACACTATCGATACTTTGATATTTTTGATACTTCGATACCTTATCCAATATCGAAACCATGGGTAAGTATCAATACTTTGCCCAGCACTAGTACTAATACTAGACCTAGAAGTTCGAAAAAAACATCAACAAAACTTTCAAATAACATACAATGTTAATCAGTGAGAAGAGACTACATCGAATCAAATGACGTATAGATTTTAAAGATGGGATACTATTATCGTCAAAGAGTTATACCAACTTAAAATTCGTATCTTCTGAGTTACTTTTGGGTTATTTCGAGTGCTGCTCAACGTAAACCAAAGAGAATTAGGATCGGGTATTTTGTGATTTAACTTCTCATACCACATTATAGAGTTGCAAGTGAGAATGTTGTATTAGGTCGTTAGTAAATGATCCATCATCATTAGGATTTTGGGAGACAGGACAGGAGAAGAGGAGACTCACTGCTTCCTCAAGTTAGGTATGTAGGTAAAATGAAAAGTAATGGGAATTTTTAGTTTTGTTGTAACTTGTATGGAGTGATGAACGAAAATAACTAATAATAAAAAAATTGCATCGAATTGACATCAGCACCAATGAACCCTAGTTTCCGAAGTTATGCGCAAGCTGTTCCGAAGAGGAAGAAGATGAGGAAAGGGGTTTTTAATGGGTTAAAGAAAGGGAGAAGAAGAGGGCAGACGCCTCTCGCCTGTCCAGCCTCCCAATCAAGTATAATAAAGCAACGAATTAACAAAAAATGAAGACATTTATTTTTGATCGAGCATCCATGAAGGAATCGTATCGAGCAAATCGTATTATGGCTAGGGCATGACTCTAGGACTCTAGACACTAAAGAAAACTCGCAACAGTATTTTTAGACAAGAAAAAGAAAGTGGTTTTTAGTGGGTCGGAGTTATTTATCCCTTCACTATCTAGTCGCCCCTCTTTGCAGATTTTCCTCCAACTTCGTTAAAGAAAAAAAAATAAGTTGGGTTGGGTAGTGATATGTTGGGTTAGGTTGGGTTTCATTTATCGATAAGTTATCAAACCAAATTTTAAAAAATTCATAAAGAAGGATGATTTTGATTTACCACCTCTACCAGTATTAAGCCAAATGACTCCACCAGCAACAAAACTTCTTGCTCCTTATCACATTTTAAATGCATCACTTGAGAACTTCATCTACATCTGGGTTAAATCCGACTACTTAAAAATAATGAAGATCACCATTTTGTACTTAAAATAACTCAAAATAATCAAACTTGAAGCTTTTATGCAATTAACTTGCCTACAGCAGATTCAATCATCGTTAAAAAAGATTGATATAAATAATAGATATAGATATGAGTAATTGGGAAGTCGTATACATATTATGGATACTCAAAGAACATGAAAAAATCTTTCAGAAAAACAAAAACGTTGAAACACTACAAGTAAATTTGAAAAAATATAAATTTTGACTCAATCAATAGAGTTTATGTAACTTACATGAAGAGAACACTAAATTACAACAGTTAAAAATCGATTGGTCTTAAAAATAAAGAAAGATGAGATTGGAACGCGTGCCATACTGGTTTTAACAAGAACTGATCTTTGCAAAAAATAAAGTTGCGCGCCAAAAGATTAAATGTATTTTATGTTGTTAATAAGCTTGTTTTCTAAATTACCAGTATTGATATGAAGAACTCTTCGTCTAACTCTAAAAGTTTATATTTTTTTTATATTTTTTATTATTTGATCATTACTGAAATTGGTCTTATGGTTATTTTTTTAACTTTGCCAAATTAGGTAAATTCTGTTGACTTTGCAATTTAAATGGAAGCAAAACTTTCCAACAATCCCAATATCAAACATATCTTTGATTCTAATCACGAGGCCAATCACAAAGAAAAACATAAAATCCATAAGATGAAATGTTAAAAACGATAACCTCATAATAACGTTTGATGATAAAAATTCAGGTCTTATTATTTTGGATATTCTATAAAATTAATAACATATATCCCATAAAAATAACCCAACTACAGCCGATAACAAGAAACTGACAAAATTTATAAAGGAAAATTCAACTGCCCATTTGAAAATCAACATTGGTCCTATTAAATCAACGGAAATGAATCCGTTACCACCTATATTGGAATGCCTCATAAAACTTCAGAAGAAGGGCTTCAAAAAATCTAAAACTATCCAATCTTATCTGTTTGGGTCATTTCACAATCACAACTCTTATTCTGTGAAGAACTCTATAGATCTAATTGATAAAATTAAAAACATCACTCTTACAAAGAATAGCCTTCTTATATCGTTTGATATTAAGTATCTATATTCGAATATTCCAATTCATGAGTCCATATCTATAATAAAAAATCACCTGAATAATCACCACAAATATCTCAATATTAATCATAATGAAATAATAACTTTCTGCAACTTTCTGAAGTTAGTTTGTAATCAAAGTTTTTTCATATTTGACAACCGATATTATCAAATATCTGATGGACTTCTCATGGGATCTCCAATTTCAGGCATTACGTAGACGATATTCTTATTCAACAACATCTGCAACTTGAAATTATATTTGATTAATTAATTAAATACCCAATTACTCATATGTGCACCACTTTGACAGTAACTATTCTATTATTTATATCAATCTTTCACCAACTATCTAACTTAATTTTAGTTGTACCTGAAGAAGGGTCCTTGTTAGTCGAAACATGTCGGAGTGAAAAGACTAATAAAGAAATATTTTTTATTTTATACGAATGTTTTTCGTCTTGAATTAAATGTTTATTTAATAATTTTTTGTACTTTTATTAACAAGACGATAATATATAGTATTTTACACAATGTTACTACCGGTTTCGGTTACGTTTAAACCATCTTCAGGAATATATTTTAAAGAAAATTGTTGATGTTATTGACATTTTATTTTGTGATTAATGTCATGTTGTGTCAATGTGAAAAATTAAAATAGGATTAAAATAAAATAAAATTAAAATTGAAATTGAATATTTCCCAAACCAAAAGTTCAAATATCTATTATAAATTTGGGAAGGGAAATATGGGAAAATGTTATTGCGTATGTTAGGGTTTTTTAATTTTATTTTTATTTTTAGGTGGAGTAAAAGGATTTTTCAAATACATATATAAAGGTTTTTCTGTGTAGTTAATTCGTATAAAATAAAAAATATGAACAAGGTTGGTACGACCTATAATTTATACAACTTTAGAGATCTACATCTCAAACTAATATCTGAACTACAACATATATCCTTTTTGAAAACCTGTCTAGAAGAAAATTTAAAACCTAAATTCACAAGACACAAATATCCCAACAACATGACAAAGAATCAAGTGCAAAAAGTTATAAAGAAAACAATTAAAACAGAAATTAAGAAACATTACAAGAAAATTGACAAAATTAATCTTGAGATGTATTACGTCTACCAAGAATTAACAAAGTCCTACCACAATATAGAAATCCAAGAAATAATGAACAACAAAACCATTTGGAATAAAGATAAAATCAATCAAAAATGGACATCAAAAGAAAGGAAATTAGATAACCTTAGAAAAGAAAAGAAAACACAAATAATAAAAGAAAATAGAAAGATAACTAAAGATTACAACATGAAACAACATATATTTCATAAACGGATAACTAATCTAACGAACATAACATTTAACCCAGAAGAATTAGAAATGCTTAATAAAGGCCATAAATATGCATTAACAACTAAACCCAATTTGAGAAAAACCGCTATTGAATTGGAAGCAATAACGAAGAAAATGGCAACCAAAGAAACAATTAATAGAGAACTTCAACAGTTATTAATTAAAGAAGAAACAAAAAGAACAACAAAAAAATAAAGAGTTACTGAAAGAACGAAAAATTAATAAAGAAAAACGAATAATTAATAGCATAAAACATAAAATCAAACAAAACAATCTAACTATCACCAAAGCTGATAAAAACGCAGGATTAATAATAATGAACAAAGAAGAATACATAAAGAAAACTGAAGATTTTTTAAAAGAAAACGGCTTTACAACTGTTTCAAAGGATCCAACTACAAGTTTCCACAAAACAGCTAAAAAAATTATATTTGAATCCAAAGAAACACTACAAAAATTTAACAAAAACATTTATTCTATTTTACCAATGAATCCCAAAACACCAAGATTATACGGTTTGCCGAAATTACATAAACAAAACATACCGATTCGCCCTATCATTTCCTCAATCGATTCTTCCACTTACAAAACAGCAAAATTTTTGGTCAACATATTTAAAGATATAACAGGATTTGAAACTAGACACACCATAAAAAACAGATACGATTTAATTATTAAACTTACAAAAATTAATTTTCCTGACAAATACATAATGATCTCATTTGACATCACTAACCTTTACACTAACATTCCAACTGATGAAACCCTTCAAATTTTAAACAACATTCTTAAAGATGGAATTAATAATGAAACCGACAGAAAAAATATATTTAACCTTTTTAAAATTTGCATACAGCAAAATTTTTGTAAATTTAAAAACACTTACTACACCTACAATAAGGGCCTTCCAATGGGATCATCACTAAGTGGATTACTAGCTGATATATTCTTAGACAAACTTGAAAAAGAACTTATAATAAACAATAACAACCCATATAGACACAACATCATAACATGGTTAAGATATGTAGATGATATCATCGTTTTTATCGACAATGACAGACAAGAAACAATAACCAACTTACACAACTACATTAATAATTTACATAAAGACATCAAATTTACAATCGAAATAGAACATAACAACCGCATAAATTTTTTAGACTTAACAATTTTAAAAACAGACAACGGACTTCAATACAGTATCTATAGAAAACCAACGCAAACAGATACTATCATCCCAAATGATTCTTTTCATGATTATACTCATAAAATGGCAACTTTCAACGCATATATACACCGAGCCTTCAACACAAAACTTAGTGAAAAAGAACTTAGAACAGAAATATCCATTATCAAACAAATTGGCCAAAATAACGGATATAAACCACAAATCATCAACAAAATGATTGACAAATACAGAAACAAACAGAATCACATAAAACTTACCACTCTTACAAATATAACAAATAACAAAAACAATATTTATAGAACAATAGAATATCAAGGTAACATACATAATAAAATCAAAAGAATTTTTAAGAAACACAATATAGTTATAACATCCAAAAGCAACAACACACTAGATAAAATTTTAATTAACAACAAAGATAAAATCAATAAAATGAACGATAATGGAGTTTACAAATTAGAATGTGATACGTGTAAAGCCATTTACATTGGTGAAACAGGGAGATGTTTAAAAACTCGTATAAAAGAACATAGAACACAACAGAGATCTAACTTTGGAAGACATATAATATTTAACAAAGAACACCAATTTAATGAAACAAAAAACACAACATTACTTCATAAGAAAAATAAAAGTAACCTTTTGGAAATACTTGAACTTTATGAAATTAGAAAATTTAAACATAATCATCCACAAATTTTATGTTTGAATGACCAAATTAACTACACAGAAAAACCTTTATATATGTATTTGAAAAATCCTTTTACTCCACCTAAAAATAAAAATAAAATTAAAAAACCCTAACATACGCAATAACATTTTCCCATATTTCCCTTCCCAAATTTATAATAGATATTTGAACTTTTGGTTTGGGAAATATTCAATTTTAATTTTATTTTATTTTAATCCTATTTTAATTTTTCACATTGACACAACATGACATTAATCACAAAATAAAATGTCAATAACATCAACAATTTTCTTTAAAATATATTCCTGAAGATGGTTTAAACGTAACCGAAACCGGTAGTAACATTGTGTAAAATACTATATATTATCGTCTTGTTAATAAAAGTACAAAAAATTATTAAATAAACATAATAAAGAAATAGCATCGTTATTTTAGAAAAAATTTGTTGCTTCTTCTTTTATGCAATTGTTATCAAACCAAATTCTTTTCATTTTCCTTAAGCCGGGATTTTGTCGATCAAAATCTATCGGCGTCATGCTTAATTCATTCCTAATATACACCCTTATGTCCAGAAACACTTAATTGTTCTTCCTCTAAACAACATTCTTATTTGACAGGGGGATATAATACCAAAACAATATTTGCCTTATCAAAAATTATCTCCTCTTTCTAATGATGTATAACACTCGTTTAAGTAACCACGTTTTTGTTGTAAATTTGGTAGATTCATTTGCTCGTATTAGCTATTTTTAAACCGTGTTCATTTCGACAACCTTGTTATATGACCAGAAGAACACTCGGGATCATATTTATCTTACCAGATTTGGACGCTATCTTTAAGGATAAGGAAGATTCCAAGTTTCTTTGGTGAACTTTGATCTTTTTGGTATTTTGAAAAATTAGGCTTAGAAATCGGTCGGTCTTTCAACAAGATAACGACCCTAAGCATACCGCTCATGTTGTTAGAGAAGAGATTCTTTATAACGTTCCAATATAAGTATTCGCCGCTCAAATCAATGGATTTCAGCACTTTGGGTTGAAATACTAATCAGTGTAACAGAGAATCTTGTTCTTTGTCTTGATGACTCCAGGTAATTCAGGATTTATAAGGTGGACTTACAAAAATTAAAATTTTTATATTTGACTATTGGCCATTAGCCAAAGTTGCTGAAACTCATCCCGCAGCCGATGGCACCGTAAGAGTAGTAACTCTCAAGAAGGCAGGAGGTACTACACTAAAACGCAGCATCCACAATTTGATTCCTCTGCCTACTGAAAATAAAAATCATGAAGATAATCAAATACAGAACATTAGTTGTAACAATGGAAGAATTCACTATCAACCACAAAGGCAAAAATCGAATTCCACGAATGGAATTAAAATGCTAGTAACAATGATGCTGTTATTAGCCACAATCCAAAATGCATTAGCGGCTAACTTTAATGTTCACTACTTGAAATCCGGGTTGTATATCGAAGACATCGGACACGTCAAGATTGAAAGAGGTTTATTTCGCATCGACACAAAAATAAATAAAACAAAAATAACCATTGATATGGAGACATCTTCAAACGCAGTACAAGATTTTCGTTACTTATGCAACAATGTCACGAGAATGGGGGAAAATTTGTGCGAAAATCTCCTACATCATTTGGATGAGGAAGGAAAACATCTGAATTAGACACACCAAGGCTTAAAGACGATTCTTCATCAGAGGCACAAAAGAGGTCTTCTGGGTAACCTGTTAACAAGCATTTTTGGAGTCAACGACGAAGTATACAGAGACATTGACACGCTGGAAGTCAATCAAAAAGAATTGATAAGAGCATCAAGTCACCAGACCAAATTTATGCTCTCAGCCTTAGCCACAATTAACATTACTGAAACCAAGATGTATGCTCACCTAGAACGGTTTCGGCAGAAGTTGGATCAAGGTCTACAAGCCATGTACCGAATGGAGAGATGGTTTAGCAAAATAGATATGAATGAGCTGAACCTTCACGTATTAAATTCATATCACTTTATTTAGTAATCTTAAGTTTTATTTCACAACTACATACATGTTTGCGTGAATTGTAACTGAAGAATTTTTTTCTGCAAAATGGTACCCAACCCAAGCAACTCCAACATGTTGCTTTATTTCGCAAACCAAAATCTAAACAATGTCATTTCAGCTATGTTCATGAAGTTCTTAATATCTATTTCATGCTGAGTGATATGCAAATTTTCAAATATTAGAAATTCTTATTTACTTGATGCAATTAATTTCAATTTTACAAACTTCTAGACTTCTTATCATATTACAAAAATCTAAATTACTAACAATACAGTTAAATAATTAACGTGAAGATCACCTTATACAAAAATTTTTTTTTAAAGAAGCCTATTTATATTGTGAAACTCTTCATGGTTGTAATATACGTTAAGGTCTAATGTTAAGGATTGACGGAGGTGTTCCAGCGTGGCTAATCGATTACTAAGAGGCCTTTCAGAGGTCCTGACCAGCTGATGGTATCGAATTCGCCGGTAATTGATGCGTGGCCGTGATAGGATCAATTAGGCAGCGTTCGTGTAGTGAAGCCTTCGTCCTCTTCCCGTTCTTTCGCGGACGTAATTGCACTCCCAATTACCCACCGATATCCATTCCTAACGCGTAATATAATATTATTGAATCTAAATGTTATCACATACAAGACTTGTTAATGAATAAATTAAATTGGTCACCGTTCAGCGGGCATATGGCGGATAAAATTATATGAAAAGGGGAAAAGGAAAATAGATTAGCGGCGAGAACTCGAGGCAGAAACCGGAAAGGAAGGGTTGTTGTATTAGTTGAATCGTGTCAACAAAGGGTACTCATACGAAATCCACAATGTTTGAGTCGTCGTGATTCACACGTTTATTAAGTTCTCCACATCGGAAATGAGAGTGCATCGTAAGACGAATTCCTCGGGGCTCGTTGTTTGTTCAGGGTCGACTGGGACTGGTTATCTTCGTCAGGTTAATTCAAACCATTCGTAATAAACTTCTCAATAACAATTTCTTCCTTTTTTTTTTCGTAACCGATCATTTTTTTTAATGGTCGAGCTAACGTTAAGTACTTCCTTCGGAGTTATGCTTCGATGATCTATAACGCAACATTATAACCTACAGGTGCGAATGAAACACCTCCCTTTTTTCTTAATTAATTTCAAACTATCGCCCCCGATGTTTACTTTACGTTCTTCGACTCGATGAACACGTGTCAGACTTCCGACGCGCAATAAATGCCAAGAGACCCAAGAGACGTCGTTTATTTGGTAGCCCTTAAATATTTTTTAAATTCTTTATTTTTTAACTATTTATTTCTCATCAATTTTTTTTGTTAGCACATGTTTGACAAATTTAATTTATTCATTAACCCCGTCTTCCTGCTTTATTATTACGACTACTACTATGTTGGTTGGTTGGATAGTAATGTATGGTCATTGAGAAGGCAAAAAAAAAGAAACGGGTTGTTTTAATACGCGTGACGAAATCGGCCAGATGCATTGTTAATTGAGGAATTGCGTCGTTTTCCCCATCTTCCCCGATATTCATTAGCGAATTCTTTTTTTCCATTTCTGTTTATTTTTTTGTAGTCGGCGGCTGCGAATTTGTCACGGCACGAGCAATTTCCTTTTGTCATTTATAACGGGAGGTGTGTATCATTACGACGTCGTTGAGTGGCAAATTTCAAATTAGCGTCTCAACTTGTATGATGAAAATATTGTTCGAAGCTAAACACGATTAGAGGAGAAAAAAAAATCCGCGTGTGGGGGAGTTATTCTTTTCAAGTGTCTCGAAGCTTCTTCGTGAATCTTGAAAGATGTGCGAAGTTGAAGCTTTCGCCGGGAGCAACGTTTCAATCCCGACAATATTGCCGAGACGTATCTCCCCTCGAGACCACCCCATCCTAACACTTACCCTTAACACCGGGAGCTTTTCGCCCAAACCAAATAACACTTCCTGGATCTCTCGGAGTCCCTTTGTAAGGAGTGGGAAAGTCGTCGCAGGAGCGATCCGGGCGAGGTCCGGTCAATTTCGCTAATGGACCGGCACGTTTTTATTGGCATCTACAACAATAAAAATTCGACGAAGAAACGTCTACGGCTACCGCGCATTCTGCTTGTTGCTGATCGTGACCACCAGAAGCTCTTCTCATCGAAACTTTCGGACCCGCCTCATACTTCTTCGGCGTTAATAGCCGCATCACGAGTCTTTTATGTTTAGGTTCAACGCGTCGTTAGGTCGAAAAAGGTTCAAGAAATAATATATATATAATACTTTAAATGTTAAAGTTTTAAAGTTGAGGAATTTTTTTATGGCTGTGTATCTGGTTGTGGCGATCGTAGCCTGGGCGCGTTAAATGGGAGTGTCGCGGTGGAAATAATTATCCTAAAATATCGATGTATCATTTCGGGGGGCGGAGTCCCGGTCGGTTTGGCACCTCCGGGGCCCCGCCGCCGCCGTGGTACACCGGCAATTACGGACTGTAAATTTACAAAAGATAAACGGCGATCCCCGTTCGGGGGGTTAGCTCTCCACTCGCCTACCGTGTGTCTCTGAAATTAGGGACAGATATCTCTGTTACCGCAGGCGCTTTTTAAACGGACTCCGTTCACCACATCTACAATGTCGCGCAAAAATAAACGACGATTACAACATCCGCTTTAATAAGAAAAAAAAATAAAGCGATTTTACATTAAAACTTACCAAACATCTAATCCCAATTAATCATAAAAACTTTTAATAAATTAACATGTAAATGGGAGTATTTTATTTTTTGAGCGATCTTGTACATTCAAGATTTTTCTCTGGGGCGTTTCGGAGATGCCGTTCGTGTGGGATATTAATAAATGACACCTTCACTATCTCTTATCGGCTTCTCGAAGCTTGTAATTAGCGTAAGTAATATAAATTGCCCTTTAGACTTGAGGGGAAGTGAAAGGAAAAATCGTTTTGCTTCATTTGAACCATTACAACGTTGCCAATTTTATAATCATCATAAAATTCTAAAAATATTTCCTACAAAAGTAGATTATTATATTAAATTTTACATTTAGATTCAACCAAATTTAAATAGAACAATTTGACAATTTTTGAGGTAACTTTTCTTATTTATTTAATTTTCTTTTTGAAAAGGTTAGATTTCAAGATCCCCGACTAGTTTTCAATTTTCGCTTCCCTCTCTTCTTTGCCTCGTGGAATTGATACATAAGCAAAAATTACAAACACAAGGGATAACATTCATTAGGTTTCTTCTGCGAGCCTGACTCGGCTTAAACAGAAAAAATAAGCAAAATCTAGGAGAACCCTCGGACCTAGGCTAGGATAAAGGATTGTGCTGTTATCTTTTAGGATTTAATGCGGTTATAAGTGAGATTTATCACAGCTTCGTTTATTTACCAGTTAACGATTCAATATTATTACAGCTTTATCATAGCTTTGCATATTTACGGTTAATCTAAGGTAGGTCTTAATTTGTACATACAGATCATCATTGTAGACATTTTATATATTTTATATATCACAATCTTGTATCACAGTTGGATTCCTATATCTTTCATTAATTGGTACAGTATTACATATATTTCAAAGGACTGTTTAGCCATGATTGTTATCAAGTTTGTTGGTATCAGATCAATTTTATTCTTGGACTCGTCTTCCTCACTGCATTTTCATAATGGATGATCCTTTAGTCTCATTTTGTGGAGATAAGCTGGAGTAAGGGCATGTTCTATTCGTAGCTTTGTAATTATGGTGTAAAAATGTCTCCAAACAAATGGATAACTAATAATGATAACTAAAAATGGAAGTGTTTTTGACACTTCCTTAGTTATTTTACTTCCCATACTTGCAATATTTATACAACTTGCTATTCCTTTTCCATCTTTTTGAATATTTGATTTAAATCGAATTGTAAACATTTCCAGTCTAATTAAGACTTTTTTGATCCAAATTGCAAAAGCATTATACGCCGCATTATCAAAATAATTCATAAACAATACTTATGGCCATCAGCTTGTAGTTCTACGGTAATTATACTCGAATATAATATCTCGAAAATAGGCATCGGAACAAGAGTACATATTTTGAATTGAGACTTGATACTGCTTCCAGAAGACTTGATACTAGTGCTAGAAGGCTTGATATTCTAGAAGATTTGATCTGCTTCCAGAAGACTTGATACTGCTTCTAAATGTCTTGATACTGCTTCCAAAAATCCTGTAATGTTTCGAAAAGACTTGAAATGCTTCCAAAAATTTGATATTTCTTCTAGAAAATTTCAAATTTTTCTACAAGACTTGATACCGTTTCTATAGGATTTGAAAGGCTTCAGGGAGAGTTAGTATTGCTTCTGGAAGACTTTGATATTGCTTGCAAAAACCTTGAAATGCTTCCAGAAGACTTGCTATTGCTTCTGGAAGACTTCGAATCCTTCCACAAGACTTGACACCGCTTCTATAAGACATGAAATGCTTCCATAAAAACTAATAATGCCTCTCGTAAGATAGGGACCAGTACAAGAGTACATATTTTGAATTGAGACTTGATACTGCTTCCAGAAGACTTGATACTAGTGCTAGAAGGCTTGATATTCTAGAAGATTTGATCTGCTTCCAGAAGACTTGATACTGCTTCTAAATGTCTTGATATTGCTTCCAAAAATCCTGTAATGTTTCGAAAAGACTTGAAATGCTTCCAAAAATTTGATATTTCTTCTAGAAAATTTCAAATTTTTCTACAAGACTTGATACCGTTTCTATAGGACTTGAAAGGCTTCAAGGAGAGTTGGTATTGCTTTTGGAAGACTTTGATATTGCTTGCAAGAAACTTGAAATGCTTCCAGAAGACTTGCTATTGCTTTTGGAAGACTTCGAATCCTTCCGCAAGACTTGATACCGCTTCTATAAGACATGAAGTGCTTCCATAAAAACTAATAATGCTTCACGTAAGATAGGGACCAGTACAAGAGTACATATTTTGAATTGAGACTTGATACTGCTTCCAGAAGACTTGATACTACTGCTAGAAGGCTTTTTTGAATTGAGACTTGATACTGCTTCCAGAAGACTTGATACTAGTGCTAGAAGGCTTGATATTACTTCTAGAAGATTTGATCTGCTTCCAGAAGGCTTGATACTGCTTCTAACTGTCTTAATACTGCTTCCAAAAATCTTGTAATGTTTCTAAAAGACTTGAAATGCTTCCAGAAATTTGATATTTCTTCTAGAAAACTTCAAATCTTTCCACAAGACTTGATACCGTTTCTATAGAACTTGAAAGGCTTCAAGGAGAGTTGGTATTGCTTTTGGAAGACTTTGATATTGCTTGCAAGAAACTTGAAATGCTTCCAGAAGACTTGCTATTGCTTCTGGAAGACTTCGAATCCTTCCACAAGACTAGATACCGCTTCTATAAGACATGAAGTGCTTCCATAAAAACTAATAATGCTTCTCGTAAGATAGGGACCAGTACAAGAGTACATATTTTGAATTGAGACTTGATAGTGCTTCCAGAAGACTTGATACTACTACTAGAAAGCTTGATATTACTTCTAGAAGATTTGATCTGCTTCCAGAAGACTTGATACTGCTTCTAAATGTCTTGATACTGCTTCCAAAAATCTTGTAATGTTTCTAAAAGACTTGAATTGTTTCCAGAAATTTGATATTTCTTCTAGAAAACTTCGAATCCTTCCGCAAGACTTGAACCGCTTCTATAAGACATGAAATGCTTCCATAAAAACTAATAATGCTTCTCGTAAGATAGGGACCAGTACAAGAGTACATATTTTGAATTGAGACTTGATAGTGCTTCCAGAAGACTTGATACTACTACTAGAAGGCTTGATATTACTTCTAGAAGATTTGATCTGCTTCCAGAAGACTTGATACTGCTTCTAAATGTCTTGATACTGCTTCCAAAAAACTTGAAACGTTTCGAAAAGACTTGAAATACTTCCAGAAATTTGATACTTCTTCTAGAAAACTTCAAAACTCTTTTCACAAAACTTGATACCGCTCTTAGAAGAGTTGAAAAGCATTTCTTGACTATTACTACTACATGCTTGATATTGCTTCTAGAAGAGTTCAAATCCTTCCACAAGACTTGATACTGTTTCTATAAGACCTGAAATGCTTCCAGGAGAATTGTTATTGGTTCTGAAAGACTTGATATTGCTTGCAGAAAATTTGAAATGCTTCCAGAAGACTCGATACCGCTTCTATAAGATTTTAAATGCTTCCATAAAAATTGAAAATACCTCTGGAAAACTTAAAATGCTAGAAATCTAGAAGACTTAATACTGCTTCTATGCTTCTAAAAGATAAAATCTTTTGTTTGCAGAAAATTTGAAGTAAACTTCAACAATATTGTTGGTTTTATCTGGATTTAAGTTACTATTTTCAATTATTTTTTTAATTTCAATGTATTGAGAACGTATTTTCATTTTTTTCAGACGTTTTCAAACTTAATTCGTCGCCTGAGTCTTTTGCCATTTCAGATTTTTTCAGCACCCACACGTATTTCCAAAAATCGGTGCCTATGGTCATGAATGAGTTTGTCCAAGACTCCATTCTTTGTTTCTATATATTGCAAAACAATATTTGGTTTATAATATACTTCGCAATTGCTTATCTCATTTGTATGCTGCATAGATATCGCACATTTCTTTGATTATAGATGTATGTCCTTTACGGAATAGAATCAGGATAAATAACGAGCGTAATATTTTTTGCAAATCCTTTATATTTCTTCGAACAATCAAAAGTAATGTTAAATTTTTGGGAGAAGTTCTTCAGCTAACAATATCCACCATATTCCACTATTATTTTAAAAATTTAAAATATCTGATAACAATTTTACTATTCGTTGTCCTACATTTTTCTCAACTTTTATAAGCCTCAATGTAATTCTTTTGAGGCTTATAGGTCTCATAGAGACTTGATGCAGTATTCTGATTCCAAAGCAGTCTGATGATCACAATATTTGTAATATAAACTTGCATATCACATGAGAATAGTAATACTAGAGAATATGTGGAAGGACAACAAGATCCAATTTGTATTTCGAATACTATTTGAACAATTATTGTTTTCGGGTCATTATTGACCCAGTTTTGGTCGTACAAGGGTTAATAAACTGTTGAACTGAAGTCCAATTTGTCTTTTATATGAATGCCCAAGAAGCACTAATAAACTAATAATAAACGTTAAAGGATGGTACTAATTGGTCCAAAGAAGTTGCAGTAGTTAGTTATCATTTTTTTTAAGTTAACTTTGTTTTATTTGTAATTGTAAATAAAACGTTAAAAATTTCGAATTAATTTTGATAAATTTTTGAACTGTTGTCCAATTTGTCTTGTATAGAAATGCCCAATGAGCACCACAGCGTGTCCACCACAGAGGCAATTACGTTGCAGTTAGAGCCGTCTCCGAAGCACACAATATGTGTCACCGTCGTCGACGATGAACACATCACCTGGAAATTATGGGCCTGAGATGGTCGTGAATAACTCAGACGGCCGCGCCATCATCATCCAAGCCCCGTAATGACGTTTTTATGACGTCATTAAGGGGCCACCTCTCGGCCGGTTCAATTAAAACGCGAAACCGAATCGCCCCGTTGCGGTTACCGGCCCGGAATTTATCATTAATAAACAACGGCGGACGTTCAGCTATGACGTTTATTCGAGAGTGTCTTTTTTGTCTTGAACGTCTCATCTCACTTTGGAATTTGTTATGGCTTATTTTTTAACATTTCCATTCGGTTTGTGACTTTCGTTTTCGGGTCGATCGCTTATATTATCCGTGAATCCGGGCGTAATCCGGGGGCGCTGGGAAACGAGCAAGCTGCGAGCTAATACAAAATCATAACATCATACGGTCGCAGCACCCGGAACGAGCTACTTTTATAATCTGATTTTGGTGGCGGCTGCGCTCCCCGAAATGGGTGGCGGGATATTTGAATATTTATATACATAAAACGGCGGCCCGCTTCGTGCATTAGCTACTTCAAAACTGATTCCGGCGGATTTAACTTTACGATGAAAATCTCATGGAAATTGCAGCGAGTGTTAGGATTTCCGTTGGAATTTTAATGGGTGAAGGCGAATATTTTTTTGAATAATATATAAAAAATAATTTTCTCTTAATGCTTTTTTTGAGTCATCAATAATGCGGAGTTAATTAATTTTTAAGGGAATCAAGATCATTTGGGTTATTATTTTTTTAGGCTCACCCCAGGTATAACAACACCAGCTTTATTCACACACCTCTAAAATAAAGACTTTTTTGGTCGCGTGCTAGCTGCATCAGCTGCGACACCATAATGATTGATTCCTCGTGGATTTCGCACACTTATTAATCTCCCAGATATAACCGCAATTTGTCGATCTTCCACAACACGTCGCCGTTGACAAGTTCGATGATGGGACCCCCCGTTATCTTGCCCTTCGGTCATTAGCCGAGGGCCATTGTATTTCTCACCCTAAGTTTTACGTCTTCAAACAAAGACCTTTTTCAACATCGTTGTCATCTGTATAAAGTGAAAAGGACGAATTACCGACAAATTCCCGACTTCAATTGCCTTAATTAGGTCTTCGTTAATTTTCTAATGAATGAAATCAAAAAAAAAGAAAATACAATCATGGGAAAGAGTGGGTGTATGATAATGTGCCCGGATGGATTAATAAATAGATGAAGAAAGTACGTTTTGGTTTGCAACTTGACGTTAGGTCTTTTATATTTAATTTTTTTGTTTATTTCGATTTCATTGTGTACGTAGGGCCTCATTCTAATTGATTTCTCATGTTTGGACAGGCCTATAATGGGGCCGAACGGCGTCGGCCACGATCAGATACGGGCATAATCGATTCTGCGAGCTAGTCATCCCATGACACGAAGACGTCTTCATCTGCGTACTCCTTTGGACCACGGGTTACGACCACGTTCGATACATCAAGATTCATCTCGTGGTTTCACGCTGCGACGCCCCGTAAAGAACGTACCGCAGACTGCGAGACCGTGATCGATGGTGATCTAAGAGGAATTGGATATGTCGATCTTACTAAGAGATCTAAATATCATCTTTATGGGCGAAACGGTTTGAAATAATGCGTCTAAAAAGTTGTCATAGAGGAAAATGAAGATGTGTTTTTATAGCTAATTAATTTTTGAGAACAAAAAGAATCAATTTGCCGTCTCGCCGGATAATATTAAATATACGACTTTTCTGCTTGGTCATCTTCGGTTCGGTTGAACCGCATCGTCATCCACTTGAGCCGTCGGTCATCTGGCGCCACTCTCCACGTGTGTACAAGAAACACGTCAACAATCGGCGGTTTCCCATCGATATACACCTAAAAGTTTTAGCTAAAATTTTTAATACCCTAAGTAAACATCGTCATCGCACAGTTTTCTTATTTAGAGATCGGGGTGGAACGAAAAAGTTACGTTTTGGAGCGTTAAAAGTCACGATTCGGGCGTCGCGCAGTGACTAGCGATCTGTCGGCGAGATGTTTTCATTATGGGTTCCGTGACTGGCCACTTCGAAACTAAGAACATAAATCATGCTGGTGAGACGGTTGGCAGCGCCGCTTATTAGATCCACGGGTAATTTAATAACTGGGAAGATCATCACGGGAGTCAACGAGCTTTTGGGCACCGTAGCCAAGGAAACGAATCTCTCAAAATTCCGTCGCTGCCAAAATCAAAGAAATCAGTCAAAATTTATAGTCCCACGATTTTATTTATTTCGATCCACGATGCACGGGTTCGATGCGAACATCATGGAAGCAATGACTAGGAAGTGCGACTCAGAAACCGACGAGGCTCGAAGTAAAACAATCATGGCTAAGGGTCAAGGTTCCTCCGTGATACCAGCGTCAAAAATCCCATCAAATTTCGTAACCGGCACGATGAAAGCGAAAGTATACAATGATTACGCAACGAGCGATTCCCCAAAATCGCAAAATCAAAGCAAAACGAGACAAATCACACCTTCATCTTACGATACCCAAAAATGGTTCCCATCCATCGAAGGTAAAAGCGAAGGCAAAATCAGTGCCAAAGAACTCCAAACCGCGTTCAAGCAATTCCAAGGCAAACACTTTTCGGATAACGTTTGCAAATTCGTTGTGCGCCTATTCGATTTAGACAAAAACGGCGGAATCGACATTCGGGAATTTGAACAATTATATAGCTCAGTGAAAAAGTGGGTTTCCGCGTTCAACACGTGCGATCGCAGCAGATGCGGATTCCTCGCCGAATCCGAATTAGATCTCGCCTTAAAACAAATGGAGATTAATTTCAGCCCGGATTTCGTAACATTTTTGATTAACAGATGTGATCCCGTTAATAAAAAAATGTCCCTTGACCAATTCATCGTAACCTGCGTTCAAATGCAAAAATACACCGAAGAATTTAGGGCGAGGGATGAGAAATCGGACGGAATCATCAAATTGAAATACGAGGATTTTCTGGAACTTTTAATGAAGACGGTTTGACCGAGAATTTGTATCGTCCTTGTCAACTCAAACCGGATTATTACCCCAAAATAACCCCTAATAACTGTCAACGAGAACCGGATTCATCTCGTCGCGCGCGCGCGGATGCTGATGTACAAAAGGATTGTGTCCGATTATATTTGTTATTTCAGCTGACCAATACAATATACCGTTAATGCTCTAAAAATTTTTTCCTACAGTTGTTGTTATTAGTACCATTATTATTATTACGCAAAGCAAAAACGGCAGATGCCCATCGAAAACTCACCAACTCTTCACCTTGTTAAAAGAAACATCAACAGCCAGTTGTGGTGATTACCCGTTTTAAAATGTTATTAACCAGTGATTATTTATCAATTAGAAAATGTTGCTTTTAATTAAATTTGTAATTTAAATTTTTTTTAATATGCGCCAAAATTAATTTTTACAGTTTATGTTGGTATTATTTAATTTTTTTTAGTAACTTTTAAAATTTTTTTGATATCGATTTCGACAGTTATAAACGTGTAATCGAAATGAAATGTTTTTGTTGACGAATTACGTTTAAAGTAACATTTCAAAGTTTATACTTTATGCTTTAAAGGATGAGTTTGGTATATTTATTTTTTTAGGGACATTTCATCTTGACGGTTGATTCAATTCCGACACTTGATAGTTATGAAACGTCAATGTGTTATCGAAAAGAAAAAGTTTTTGTGGTTGAATTACGATTTTAAAGTGAAAATGGGAATCTTCGTTTTATTCTTTATCCTTTAACCGGTGAGTTACTGCAGGTGGTTCAAGTCTTAATTGTTACAACATTTAGGTTTAGTTAAATCCAAGTTATAATGTAAATGCTAGTTTTAGAATTAAGAAATATTCGGTTCCTGTTGTAGTTGTTATACTACATCAGATTGTTGCATATTTTGTAATGAAGTTAAGCTAGATGTAGAACTAGAATCATTCTGGTTTAGCCCTCTTAAGAGAGGAACGGCTAAACCTGAATGATTCTTCAGTGGGTCAAAAAAGTGTTTGGACACCTAATATTTTTTATTTCCAATAATAAAATATTATTCTGTATAGTATGTAAACACATTGGCAAAAAAAATTAGGCTGAAATCAGAAATATATGTTTATTTTATTCAAAAAAACTAAAATTTCAATAACAATCAAGTATTTGGACACTTGCACGTTTTGCCTCAAAAAACCTTTCCGCAAACAGGGTTTTCCCCAAGGGGAAACCCCCGATATTTACGTTGATTTAACCCAACCGCAAAAATACTAAAACGTCAGTTGAGTTTAGTTATTTGCTAAAACTATTGATATAATGAGTGAAAAACGGCGCGAACTTAGTGTGGACTTGAAAGAATGCATTGTAAATATGCACAAACAAGGAAAAGATGTCTGATTTGGTTAAAAAACCGCCTAGTACAATACATTTTATGATAAAAAATACAAAACCACTAATAGTGTTGATAATCGAAAACGTTCCGGACCCCCAAATGTGTTAAGCGTACAAAATGAGAGGTATGTTTTACGCGAAATGAAGAAAAATCGCGGTATTAGTGCACAAACTTTAGCCGTAAACCTCGGAACAATATCAGGAAAACGTGTACATTCCGAAACTGTTCGAAATGTAATGCGAAAAGCTGGCTATCATGATAGAGTGACATGAAAAAAGCCAATAGACTTCAACGCGTTGAATTTGCAAGAAGCCAATAGACTTTTGGAAAACGTAATCTTTTCCGATGAAAGTAAATTGAATATATTTAGTTCGGATGGACGAAAAACCGTATG
Organism: Onthophagus sagittarius; assembly: GCA_036711965.1. Taxonomy (NCBI): domain Eukaryota; kingdom Metazoa; phylum Arthropoda; class Insecta; order Coleoptera; family Scarabaeidae; genus Onthophagus; species Onthophagus sagittarius. Next base: position 12,341,872 of record JASERS010000010.1, on the reverse strand, counting down.
GCGTAAACCTAACACTGAACTACAGAAAGAAAACTTGACACCTACAGTCAAACATGGAGGTGAATATGTAATGGTTTGGAGGTGCATGGGGTACAATGGGGTAGGAAATCTTCATTTTATTGACGGTATTTTGGACGCAAAAGGTTGCTTGAAGATACTGCAAGGTAACTTACATAACAGTGCTATCAAATTAGGCATAGAAGATAGCTATATATTCCAACGAGACAACGATCCTGTACATAACGCTAGAATTGTAAAGGAATGGATGCTTTACAAAGTTAGAAAAACCCTTCCGCATCCTCCCCAATCCCCGGACTTAAATCCGTTGGAAAATCTATGACATCGGTTAGATTTAAGTATAAGAAAACACCATATAAGAAATAAAGATGAGTTAAAAATGTACCTGCAAAAAGAATGGAATAAAATACCGGGGAAACTACCAGCACGCTTGTGTCATCCATGCCCAGAAGATTGCAAGCAGTATTAGAGGCTTCTGGAATGGTTACAAAGTTCTTCTGGAAAGGCTTCGTAGAAATTGGATAAGCTAAATGTCTTTTTGGTTAAATTTTAGTGTTCAAACACTTTATTGGAATTAAAATTTAAGTTTTGTTGAATAAACTACATTTCAGCCTGATTTTTTTGCCAATGTGTTTACATACTATAAAGAATAATATTTTATTATTGAAAAAAAAAATGTTTATGTTTTCTGGTATTTTCTTGAAAAATGTTAGGTGTCCAAACACTTTTTTGACCCACTGTCGTTCTAGATATAGTGTTATTTCTGTTGCCATTATTAGGCAGCGTTAGTAAGCACTAGATAATGCTGGATTTTGTATTATTATTGGATTAAAACTAGAACTAAGATTAGACCTAGAACTATAAAGCTGCGGGTTTAGCCGTGCGTCTTCAGATGCATCTTCAGATGTATCTTTCTAGTTCTAGGTCTAGTCTTAGACCTAGATTGAACCAACACTAGATCTAGAACTAGAATCATTCGCGTTTATCCGCACGTCTCTCCAGACGGCTAAACTCGAATGATTCTAGTTCTAGATCTAGTGTTAGTTCTAAACAAACGTTAGTTTTGGATTTAGTTATAATACTACGCCAGATTGTTATGGTGGGTTCATGCAACGTGTTTTAGATTTAGTTGTAGTCATAGTATTAGGCATTTGCATTAGCTTTAGTTGTAAGAAAAGGGTTCATGAAATTGGTTCATGCAATATTTAATGCACATTTTACAAAATTTCGACATATAAACAGTCGTACCAAATTAGAAATACAGAAAGAAATCTGGAGTGAAACCGTTTTATTGATTAGAAATATTTTGTTTCTAACATTATTTAATATGAATAAAAAGAAAATTGTTGTCGATGGGAGGATCGCGATTCCTGGGTCCCGGGATTGTTCCTATAATAACCAATTTTTCGAAATCCGGGATTAATATGTCGTTGATCAACTTTCTTCAGAAACTGGTTCGAAGTAACTTGAAGACTTGAAATACAACTTGACTTCTGCAAACAACCTAAAATGAATATCCGGTAATAACAACCCTTTTCTAATAAAACTAATAATAATAAAAGTACAAGACACGTACAGGTGAAAAAGATTAAAAATGTTACTTAAAGGAAATAAAGATGAACATGACAAAGTCGACCATGAAGAAGAAGGCGATTTTTCGTTTGTTGATCAGGAGAAACCGATGTAAACTAATCCCGTGATCCCGGTTTTATATAATGTGATCCCAAAATTCCCGGAATATTCCCGGAAAGATTGGTACTCTTGTACCAATTCCATTAATTTTGAATTAATTCTATCTGGGTTTGATTCCATTGAAATCAAGGTTGGAAAAAACACCTTCAGAAACAGGTTCGAAGTGACTTCTAACCTTCAGTTTCGACTTGTTTTAGATCTAGTATTAGCTCTAGTGATACATGTAGTGTTAGTGCTAGTGTTGGTTATAATTTTAGTTCAATGAATACCGGTTGCAAAAGCCTTCGTACTTACAATACTAAAACTATTAAAATCATTTAAAGAAGAACATATTAATGATGATCTTAACGAAATGGATGTGTAGAAATTTCAAGATCGTTTAGAAATGACGTTAACACTCGGTCATTACTTGGCCAATATACACCGATTTTGAGAAGCAAATAATAATCGGAGACAATTAGATAGTGCAATGGAGAAATGAATTAACCGGAACCATAGATTGTGTATGTTCTCTCAGAAGACTTGAAATGCTTCCAAAAGACTTGATACTGTCCAATTTAATAATGCTTCTAGAGGACCCGATACTGCTTCTAAAAGATTTGAGATGTTTCCAAAGTACTTGTAATATTTCCTTTGGGAGACTAGAAATGCTTCCAGAAGACTTCATACTGCTTTTCGAAGACTTAGTACTGCTTTCAGAAGACTTGATATTACCTCCAAACGACTTAATACTGCTCCTGGATGACTTGAAATGCTTCCAGAAAACTTGATACTACATTTAGAAGACTTGATGTTACTCTCAGACGATTTGAAATGCTTTTAGAAGATTCTCTAGAAAGCTAAAAGGCTAGAAATGTTCAGAATATTTTTTTTTTTAAGAATTAATACTGCTTCTATCAGACTTGAAGCGCTTCCAAGAAACTTGATATTGCTTCCAAAAAACTTGAAATGTTTCTAGAAGGTTTGAACTTCTTCCAGAATCGATATTTCCTCTGGAAGACATGATATTGCTTTTAGAAGAATTTATTGCTTCCAAAAGACTTGAACTTGTTTCCAGAAGACTTGATTTGATTTTGTTTTTAAAACTTTTGGCAGAAAGCATTTTCATTGCAACAACACGATATTTTTGATAAACTGTTTGAGTTTGCTTCGAAAATATTAAATACTATTGGACAAAATGCAAAATCTTGACTGGCAGATTCATCTGAGCAATCTTGGCATGTCGATTTTTTTAACTCTTTGGATGCTATTACATTAAAATTATTTTAATAGGTACATATGGTGTGGTAGCATCATCTGCCAATATTAAACGACTTTTTCTTCCTAAGACTCCTACTTCCTAATACAATCTACTTTATGTAATAGATTAGGAATTGATAAAGTAGTAGTGCATAAGTAGTGCATCTAACGGAAACAAGTAATCATTTTTGTTTAAGTTTTGCTTTAGTTTTTAATCATATATTAAGTTTTAGTTGTAATGATTTTTTTTCCATAAACAAATATAAAGGAAAATTGAACATGCTTATTTTTAACCAAACTATTCTTTTACACAACACCCCTTGTTTTAAAACACCTTTTGAACTGCTTAAAACAAATTTAGTTTAAAGTATATCATACAAATATTAAAATATGTTTAAAACATAACAGCTCTGATTGAAATTATTGTTATAATTAATTTATAAAATAAACACGTACCATTTTGTTTTAGCAGTAAGATATTGTATGAGCAGTACTACTATAACACAGTACGTTAACTTTCCCTCTTGTGACTATGACTACGACTAAGACTAAAACACGTTGCATGAAACCCATCATTATATTGCAGATTGTTGAATCAACTTATGATAGATGTAGAACTAGAATCATTTTGGTTTAGCCCTCTTAAGAGAGGTACCGCTAAACCTGAATGATTCTGGTTCTAGATATAGACTTAATTATATTAACATTGTTAGGCAGCGTTAGCAAAGGCGTTGCCAAAGGTGGCAGGGGGGCAGTAACTTTGCGGAAGATGCAAAACATTTAAAGAGAAAATTTAATTATTCTTGGTTGGAAACATATTCTCCATGATTGGTATATTCCATGTGCCAAAAAGGAGCATTTTGTAAATATTGTACGTTGTTCCCACAAAATCTAAATTCATTTAGAGTAGGGTTGCCATCCGTCCCAGTACACCGGGTATACCGGGACATTTTCTACCGGGTAGATGGCGATGTTTTAATAAATTTAATGACAACGAGTATCTAACGGGCGCAAACAGATTACTCTGTGCGTGCGCACTTTGCTGACCTCGTCTACTTTTATAATCAGTGTGCTTTCATTCACTCACTTTCAGTATTTAATCAAGCTATCGTGACGTTATTGTTTATAATATTGTGCAGCGATTAGTACGTTGTTTCAACAACGTCTGATACTAAAGCAGTAGAAGACAGTTTTGGAGAATAAGAATACCAAAGTGGAACTACCATTTCTCGAATGATTACACGAAAGTGTGGTCGTTTGTAAAGAAAGGGAGAAGTGAATTTGAAGCCCACTGCATAGTATGTAATTTATTTATTTCTGTGAGCCACACTTCTATACAAGATCACATCAAGTCTAAGATGTCGGCAGCTTCTACTTCATGAGATATTTCTTCATTCATGGTTAAAGAAAACACACCAGAAGATACTTTAGTGTATGCAGCAGAGTTAACAACAGCTTACAAAGTTATTAACCATCATCATTCTTTTAATTCATTGGACTGCAATACTAGATTGAACGCAATCCTATATCCTAATTCTAAAATTGTTGCGAAACAGTCAACTGCACGAACAAAAGCTACAGTAATAATAAGAAATATATTGGCACCACATTCTGTGCAAAAGATAAAAGACGAAATTGAAATGTATAACTTTAGATACAGTAGGCAACATCTGCCTAAACATACTTAATAATTTAAATATCCAATTAGAAAAGTTCTTGGCGTACAGCACTGATAACACAAATGCAAATTTTGAGGGACGAGACAGGCACGGAATGAACAATGTATACTTCAAATTGAAATCAAATCTCTCGAAAGACATCGAAGGCATAGGTTGTCCAGCTCATATAATACATAACATAGCATCCACAGCCGCTGACATATTGTCTATTGATGTGGAGTCAATAGTATTGAAGATTTATAAATATTCTTTTATATATACAGTACGTAATGAACGTCTCAAATCTTTTTGTGAAGCAGCTGATGTAACTCATGCTAATTTACCATCTCAAGAACTAGGTGGTTATCATTCTTGCCGGCCATTGAACGTACAGTAAGGCCCCAACATTCGCGAGGGTTAGGTTCTAAAAATACGCCGCGAATGTTGAATCCGCGAATATTGAAGCACTAGATATTATGAAGGATAAACTACTACTTCTATGTTCTTTTAACACGTTAACCGCCAAATGGTCACCGACGCCAAAAGTTTCATTTAATTTAATTTTAAAAATTAAAAATTTCAAAAATTAATAAATTATACATACTAAATAAAACGCTTAAAATTGCAAAATAAAACGACTGGTCTTAAAACTTTTGTATTCGGAACTAATACAGATATTAAAATAATTACAATTGTTTAAAATATAAAAAAACCTAAACTCGATAGCAATAACAAACTGCAACAAAATAAACTAAAAAAAGAAATAAAAGTTAACATTTCTACTCATCAATAATAATTGCTTTAGAACACGATGGTTTAAAAAATGAAAGGATAGTAGGTTGCAATGCTTTGTGTTGCATATCCTTTTGAAGCTCTTTGTAAGGAGCAAGAAGAGTATTCAGACCATTTTTAAATTTTGTGCTTCGTTCCGTTGATGGATCATATTCTACTATTTTTTCAGCAAGATTATTTGCTTCTTGTATAAATAAATTAAGTTCCTTCAACGTTAATTTATTACATAGGGAATTACTATTATCTTCTTCATCCGTTCCTGAAACATTTTCTATTAGTAGCGCTTCTAAGTCTGCACTGGACAACTCTTCCTCTTGATCATTGACGAGAGATTCGATATCAGCTGGTACAATGGTATGAAAATCATCTCCCGGTAGCAACCGTGCAGAAAGAACAGCTCTCTCTATTGCCTCATCAATTTCGCTTACACTTTGCGCAGGGTCTTTTTTCAACAGTTTTTTCCATGCATTACTTACGGTTGATACTTTAATGTCATTTAAAGCAAGTTTTATAGATGTAATCGCATGGTCAATATTGTATAATTTCCACACATCTTTTATTGAGAAAACACTATCATTTTGTATTTTCTCATGTACAAAATCGAACATGTGCCGGATATAATGACTTTTAAAAGCTTTTATAACACCTTGATCTAAAGGTTGTAATAAGGATGTTGTGTTGGGCGGAAGAAATACCACCTCGACACATGGATGAGCTAATTTGAGAGCATCTACTGGATGAGATGGGGCGTTATCCAATATCAATGAAACGTGAAATGCTAAATTTTTAGATTTTAGGTAACACTCCACTTCTTTAACAAAGCACTCTTTAAACCACTCTATAAATAGCTGAGAAGTCATCCAAGCTTTTGAATTAGCTCGCCAATAGACCGGAAGAGCTTCTTTGTCCTTGTTCTTTAAAGCTCGTGGATTAGCTGCTCGATATATTAACATTGGTTTTGTAATAAAGTCTCCGCGTGCATTTGCACAAAATAAAACTGTAACTCTATCCTTAGCCGATTTAAAACCAGGTGCTGTCTTTTCATTTTTTGAAATGTATGTTCGTGTGGGCATTTGTTTCCAATAAAGCCCGGTTTCGTCCGCATTAAATATTTGTTCAGGACGGTAACCTTTTTCTTCTATTAATTTTATTATTTCATCCGGAAATTTTGCAGCCTGTTGATGATCTGCTGAAGCTGATTCTCCACACAACTTAATGTTATGGAGATTAAAACGAGTTTTGAATCTTTCGAACCATCCTCTGCTGGCTTTAAATTTACAATCGTCTTCAGCACAGTCCATTCCACACGAAAAATGTTGATAAAGTTCCTTGGCTTTATCCATTAATCTAGCCCTAGTTAATGGTATATTCTTGCGACCATGGTCCTCAATCCAAAGATAAAGAGACTTCTCCATTTTTTCAATATTAACATCACGAACTTGTGACGTTACCTTTAATGATGACGGTATGCCACTTTTTACGCTATTTCTAATTACCTCTTCTTGTTTCTTTATAGATCTTATCGTAGATTCATTGACACCGAAGACCCGGCCTACTTCGGTAGCTCTTTTCCTTTCCCGGAGCATATCAAGAACTTGAATTTTTCTTTCTAGAGTCATAACTGACTTTGCACGTTTGGCAATTAAATTTATTTCCATCGCAGGCCTTTTTGTACCCATTTTGAGTACTGTTGTGAGATTAATTTATTGTTTATAAAATTATAGTAAAAAAACGGGCGAAACACTAACCTGAACGAAATACAGAACACAAAAATAAGCACCTAACACAAACATTAAAATCGATCATAAATGAGGGATTCCCAGAGAAACGCATGTGTGAAGCTGGTTGCTTGTACAGTAAAGCTACGGTAAACTTCGTTTTAAATTTTTTAAAAATGACATACATACTTGCTATGTATTCGCGAATAATCGAATCGTGAATGTTGAAAAAGGCAGCAAAATTTAAAACGCGAATATGCGAATCCGTGTAATTTGAAGCCGCGAATGTCGGGGCCCTACTGTATTTTGAAGCTGTGAGAATCATTGAAAGCCTTTTTTTGCAGAAATCAGACCTCCAAAAGCAATAGTCGATTTCTTTAAACACCCATTGTCACAACTTTACTTTCTGTTTTTACATAGTCAGTCATTTTTATTTGAAAAACAAAATAAGAGAATAGAAAAGTTAAATACAACAATTATTGAAGTTAGGGAACTTATAAACTGTCTCGCAAAAACACTTTTTGAGCGAGCTTCAGCTAAATTTTTAGGAATCCAAACAAAAATTGAATATGACAAGATAAAAAACATTCCTCAGCATTCAAACTTAATAAAACTGTGTAATGAAAAAATTGATAATTATTACAAAACGGCTTTGGAATATTTATAGAGGTGGAGTCATCCACTCACAAAATATGAAGTATTTTCATGGATGAATCTTGCAGTTTCGCCGCAGTGGCATGATGTTGAAGAAACGGTAAATTATTTACAAGAAAGGGGAATAATTATTGGCGATAGCGCGTTTTAAGAAATAATATGCTTGAAAGATTTTATAGAAAAACGTAAAGATAATGAAGCTTGGGGCACAAAGGACATGCATGAAAAATGGTTGAATTTTTTCCAAGAGACAGACGTGTTAGAAAGGAAACAGATATTATTATTGATGTGCCAAAACCTATACGCCATCCCTGGTCATAACGCTAATGTCGAAAGGATTTTTTCTTGGACGTAGACGAAAGAACATAATCGTCTTCAAATAGAAACGGTCGAAATTATAATTCAATGTAAATTCAATTTTAAAATGACATGGTCAGAATTTTATAAGTATGTACTGGGTAAACCAGACTTGTTGAAGCAAGTTAAAAAGTCTGAAAAATATAAAAATAATTAGTATTTATTGCATAATTATTTAGGTCTAAATCTCTTAAACAGTCATTAACCAAAACATACGTTATAGGTGATTACATAAATGTTACCCAATTTATTAGTCATTTAAATTTTAAAAAAATAAATTTTCTAGTTGTCCTGGTTAGTACTTACACTATTATGGCAACCCTAATTTAGAGGCATATTGGGATCATTTACTATAAGGCCCTTTTGTAAGTTCTTGTAAGTGCTTTAACCGGTGAATTACTGACACGAAGCTTCAAACGAATAATAAAACTTAGTTCGTATAACGTTGAAAGTAAGATCTCAAAGTGGAAATGAGAATCATCGTTTTATTCTTTGTGTTTCAGCCGGTGGGTGATGCATAAGAAGAAACGCATAAGAAGAAGTGATTAAACGCGCGCCGATAATAAATCAAGAGCGTGCGCTGCTTTTGCCGACTGACGACGATGTGTGTCCCCCCCGCGTGACAAATGACGCCCCTAATCGAAACGGAACCTAACGGCGCGGTTTTAACCTTCATTACCGCGGGGTCGGAGACAATAATGCCCCGACCCGGTGGGCAGCCGCAACAAATAAAGATAATTAACCCCCTTGACCTCGGCAGGCCCGCGCAAGAAATTAGTTCGACGCTGTTTGAAGCCGAGCCCCCCATCGAAAAATCATCCTCATCGCGTTCACACTCTGAAAACCACTTTCTTAAAGCTTATTAAGATATTAATCCTCATTTGGACACGTGGATCTCGCAGTTTTAACTTGGATTTAACGTAAGCAACTTCAAATTAATTTCTGTAAATTTTAGATATTAGTTTAAGTTTGTTACGCAATTTTTGCATGCCATAACTATGTTTTGATTTCTTCTGAAAGATTAAAAACTGGTTCTTTAATCATCGAAAAGTTGTCTAAATGATAAAGAACCATCGTGTAGTTATGCTAAATTGATCAAAATGATTTAAAATTAGGTGGTAATCACGAGAAATTTGTCTAAATGATAAGGAACTGTTTTGTAGTGATGTCAAATTGATCAAAATTATCTGGTAACTATTAAAACATTGTCTAAAAGATGAAATACATCAATCATCAAATTATTACTAATCATTAAAAACTTGTCTAAATGAATCAGGATTATTACAAATTGCTCAATATGACTGAAAATTGGTTGGAATCATTAACAATTTGTCTAAATGATGCAAAACGATTTAATAATGATGCTAAGTTGTCTAAATGATTATAAACTAAATGAGAATGATTGAAATTGTTCAAAATGATTGAAAAATTATTGGTTATTATTAAAAAAAATTGTTTAAATCACTTATAATTGATTAATAATTCTTAAAAATTTATCTAAATGATGAGTAAAGAGGTTCCAAAATAATGTAAAGGTGTCAAAATTGATTAAAAATTGGTTTATGATGATGAGATTGAAAATTAATATCTTATTATTAAAGGTTATCAAAAACTACTCCTACATCTATATGAAAGTGAGTACGAACTAATATTAGTTTTACTTGTTAAATATATTTAATAGTAAAAAGCTGGAGATTAATATCTCTTAAATCGACGTTTTGTTGTTAATTCGACGATTTAATCGGCTTAAAACAACACGACGAAAAGTAACGGTTTAAAAAGATTTGAAATTTTGATGATTATAATCTGACATAATGTTAACCTAAGAAATAATTTACTTATTTATTTAAAATTGAATTAAGATTGCTTTTTTATATATTTTCTCTTTTAACATCAGTGAGAAACTTGCCAATTTAGAAAAGAATTTAGGCGATGTGGCAGTTAGGGGTTGTAGGGTTTGGTGGTGTAGGTAAACAAGAATTGTTGGGGCTCGATGTGGCGTGCCTAATCTGGCCTCTAATGCCCCGGATTAAAGCAACGTTTCGCACCTACAGTTGTGTCAATGAGAGGCTTACTTGAATAGGGCACCCGGTTCTTGTCATGGGGCTCGTTGTCATTGTTTGTTTTGTGTCGAACCGGAAGAAGGAGAGTTGTATAAAATATTGTTTTTAGAAATAATTTTGTTTTTGATTGATAAAGTTTATTTGAAGTGAGTTTTATCGAACGGGGTGTGAAATGTGTCTTGGGAAGAAAAGAAAAGTGGGGAGAAAACGGTATTAGTGAGTTTTCATCGAAACCTGTGAACGAACATCCAGGACGCGGCGTTTCCGGGGCCTGGATCCGGGACGCAGAGATATCGATCCAAAACGGGATCCCCTGCGGACAGCCAATCGGCTGCGCTTCCCCACCAACTCCTTCCGCCTCCTTTTGTTTCCGGGACCCGCAGCAGGATCATTTTTTTTATACACATTTTCGTGTCCATATTTTCCAACAAACTTACCTGCGAGAGCTTATCCACGCCTGAATAAGGACACAAGAGAGCAACCTCTCTGCGGCAGATGTTGCGGTGATGGCCTCAATGGATAAGAAACACCTGGATCCCCCGGGAATAAGGTGGGGTATTTTTGATTTGAAAACGATGATGTTTAAAGAAGATGCGGTGCGTGAAAAGTTCGCGTGAAATCTCTCTTTACTCCGAGACCAAAAGGGCGTATCGCTTACAGGACGAAAGCCAATCCGAAGCCGCGGAGTGCGTCCAATGAAATGGATACCCCACGGATCCTGAAGGATAATAGGTCGAATAAGAGACTGGAATCAAACAACAAACGACATCCTGATCAATTCGTGTATTATTTATGTGATATATCCTTCTCAATCAATATAATTAATTCGTATATAATTAATTCGACCATTTTAATTTATCATTTCAATATATTGTGTTTATATATATATGTACAATTGTTGTGAAATCTCGATATAATCGATCTTGTTAAATGATATAAATCAAGGAGGGTAGTTCAAGTCTTAATTGTTACAACATTTAGGCTTAGTTAAACTCAAGTTGTCTAGTTCTAAGATTTAATGTAAGTGCTAGTTTTAGAACTAAGAAATATTCGGTTTCTGTTATACTACACCAGATTGTTGCATATTTTTTAATGAAGTTAAGCTATATGTAGAACTAGAATCATTTTGGTTTAGCCCTTTTAAGAGAGGTACGGCTAAACCTAAATGATTCTAGTTCTAGATATAGTGTTAGTTCTATTGACATTATTAGGCAGCATTAGTAAGCACTAGATAGTGCTGGATTTTGTATTATTATTGGATTAAAACTAGAACTAACACTAGACCTAGAACTAGAAAGCTGCGGGTTTAGCCGTGCGTCTTCAGACGGCTAAACCGAAACTTTCTAGTTCTAGGTCTAGTGTTAGTTCTAGTTTTATTTGTTGTACAACGTTTCTTGTATATCTTATTGAACCAACACTAGATCTGGAACTAGAATCATTCGAGCTTAGCCGAATGTCTCTCAAGACGGCTAAACTCGAATGATTCTAATTCTAGATCTACTGTTAGTTGTAATACTAACGTTAGTTCTGGTTTTAGTTGTAATACAACGCCATATTGTTACATTGCAGATTGTTGATTCAACTTATGATAGATGTAGAACTAGAATCATTTCGGTTTAGCCCTCTTAAGAGAGGTACGGCTAAACCTGAATGATCTAGTTCTAGATATAGTGTTAGTTCTATTGATATTATTAGGCAGCATTAGTAAGTACTAGATAGTGCTAGAATTTGTATTATTATTGGATTAAAACTAGAACTAACACTAGACCTAGAACTACAAAGCTGCGGGTTTAGCCGTGCGTCTTTAGAACGAAACTTTCTAGTTCTAGGTCTAGAGTTAGTTCTAGTTTTATTTATTGTACAGCGTTTCTTGTATATTTTATTGAACCAACACTAGATCTAGAACTAGAATCATTCGAATTTAGCCGCACGTCTCTCAAGACGGCTAAACTCGAATGATTCTAATTCTAGATCTACTGTTAGTTGTAATACTAACGTTAGTCCTGGTTTTAGTTGTAATACAACGCCAGATTGTTACATTGCAGATTGTTGATTCAATTTATGATAGATGTAGAACTAGAATCATTTTGGTTTAGCCCTCTTAAGAGAGGTACGGCTAAACCTGAATGATCTAGTTCTAGATATAGTGTTAGTTCTATTGATATTATTAGGCAGCATTAGTAAGTACTAGATAGTGCTAGAATTTGTATTATTATTGGATTAAAACTAGAACTAACACTAGACCTAGAACTACAAAGCTGCGGGTTTAGCCGTGCGTCTTTAGAACGAAACTTTCTAGTTCTAGGTCTAGTGTTAGTTCTAGTTTTATTTATTGTACAGCGTTTCTTGTATATTTTATTGAACCAACACTAGATCTAGAACTAGAATCATTCGAATTTAGCCGCACGTCTCTCAAGACGGCTAAACTCGAATGATTCTAATTCTAGATCTACTGTTAGTTGTAATACTAACGTTAGTCCTGGTTTTAGTTGTAATACAACGCCAGATTGTTACATTGCAGATTGTTGATTCAATTTATGATAGATGTAGAACTAGAATCATTTTGGTTTAGCCCTCTTAAGAGAGGTACGGCTAAACCTGAATGATCTAGTTCTAGATATAGTGTTAGTTCTATTGATATTATTAGGCAGCATTAGTAAGTACTAGATAGTGCTAGAATTTGTATTATTATTGGATTAAAACTAGAACTAACACTAGACCTAGAACTACAAAGCTGCGGGTTTAGCCGTGCGTCTTTAGAACGAAACTTTCTGGTTCTAGGTCTAGTGTTAGTTCTAGTTTTATTTATTGTACAGCGTTTCTTGTATATTTTATTGAACCAACACTAGATCTAGAACTAGAATCATTCGAATTTAGCCGCACGTCTCTCAAGACGGCTAAACTCGAATGATTCTAATTCTAGATCTACTGTTAGTTGTAATACTAACGTTAGTCCTGGTTTTAGTTGTAATACAACGCCAGATTGTTACATTGCAGATTGTTGATTCAATTTATGATAGATGTAGAACTAGAATCATTTTGGTTTAGCCCTCTTAAGAGAGGTACGGCTAAACCTGAATGATCTAGTTCTAGATATAGTGTTAGTTCTTTTGACATTATTAGGCAGCATTAGTAAGTACTAGATAGTGCTAGAATTTGTATTATTATTGGATTAAAACTAAAACTAACACTAAACCTAGAACTACAAAGCTGCGGGTTTAGCCGTGCGTCTAAAGACGCACGGCTAAACCCGAAACTTTCTAGTTCTAGGTCTAGTGTTAGTTCTAGTTTTATTTATTGTACAGCGTTTCTTGTATATTTTATTGAACCAACACTAGATCTAGAATTAGAATCATTCAAATTTACCCGCACGTCTCTCAAGACGGTTAAACTCGAATGATTCTAGTTCTAGATCTAGTGTTAGTTCTAATATTAACATTAGTTCAGGTTTTATTAGGTTTATTTTTGATTGAACTTACGCTAGATGTAGAACTAGAATCATTCTGGTTTAGCTCTCTTAAGAGAGGTACAGCAAAACCTGAATGATTCTGGTTGTAGATATAGATTTAATTCTATTAACATTGTTAGGCAGCGTTAGTAAGGGCGTTGCTGAGATTGAGCAAATGTAGCTAGACGCAAAGCGACCAAAGTGCGAGCAACTGACTTCCTTAAATCCTTACATATTAATAAATTCCGCATCGCTTAATAAAACATGATTCATTGATAGATGAATATGCATAGGCACACATGTTATCAACCGAAAAGAAGAAGGAATTGAATGAAAACTGTGGGTAACATTCCGCCACCTATAACTTTGCAGAAGAGGCAAAAGATTTAAAGAAAAAATGTAATTATTCGTAGTTGGTAATGTTCAAATTTGCCAAAACCAAATTCATTTAGAGGCATATTGGGATCATTTACTATAAGGCCCTTTTGTAAGTTCAAACATATTCACAGCAGTGCAAAAAGCACATTGAAACTTCCGTAAGGAGGCATTGAAAGCTGCTAAATCTTTTCTCGAATTTGTGCATGTCGATTTGCAACTGAACAAATATTCCCAGGGAATTATTGAAGAAAATCGCAAAATTATAAAATCAATTATTTCCTGCTTTACGTTTTGAGGGTCACACGACTTAACACTGAGAGGTAAATATTATGATGAAGGTATTCTCGAGGATTTATATAGGCTGCGATTTGATTTTAAAGAAACACATTTAGCAAGGGAAAAAGAATGCAAGCTACTGTTCAGTGGATATTCAAAATGAAATTATTGGTATTTATGGAAGCGTTATTAAGGCTGATATTATGAAAAAAGTGAAAAAAGCAGCAGCATATAGTGTCCTGGCAGATGAAACAGCTGATATTTCTGGCAGTGAAGAACTATCGATCGTAATGCGATGTTTTGATAAAGAAACACAGCAAGTCCAAGAAATGTTTGTCAAATTCATTGAGTTAAAAGATTTGCATGCGAAATTGTTTGCACACAGCATAGATGAGTTTTTGACAAAAGATCTGAATATAAATAAATGCGTTGATTTTGGTTTTGATGGTTTTTCAACGTTGTCAAGAAAAGACGGACAACTTTCATTGCTCGTCCCACAAACTGAATCTAGTTATCAAATTTATTGAGAGTATTGGGAATCCATTATCACTTTATATTATTATATATAAAATATCAATAACTGACTTTATACTACGTCGAGTATATCAGGTTATGTTTGATTTTATGACGAAGTTTATTTTATATTTTATCATAATTTGTTTTTAAAAGTAATTTTTTAAATGTTAGTGTTGTTTCATTTTCGGCTGAATTGACTTGCCTCCTTCTGAAGATGATTTGTAAAATCGAAATCGATTAAGTACATGAATAAAAATTTTATCACTTAGTATAAAGTCAGTTAGTGATATTTTTATATAACTAGTTATCAAAGATCTAAAATTTACTTCAAGAAATTAGAAAGGCCATGGGAACCACTAAAGATACTATAAACTTCTTTCAGGAATCAGTTTTGAGGAGGATATTGATACCTAATATTTCCAGACTTTGCGGGACAAGATGGTAATTCTAATTTTGTAATTTAGTAATTCTGGAAGCCTTATAAACATTATCTCAGGACGGTAATAGTGCAACTTGGAAAAGTGCCTTCCAGATTTCCAGATTTCTTGCATTCTCGGGATTATGTTGGTAGTCAAATATTCGGTTTTGATGGAATCCGTTGTTAACATACTTCAATCTGTAGCTTTGGACGTGGTCAAAGCCTCGGAAAAAGTTAAAAGGATTTTGCTTTTAATTAAAAACCATCGGAAAAAGTGACAGACGAAATTATAAAGGAAGCTACTGCTGTTGCAGAGAAAATCAGACTGCAGGAAAACATTACATCAATGCTGCGTATTACGGGGAAACAACGTCATAGAAGCAATCATCAAGCCCTTCAGAATATTGGAAGAGGTCTTTAGTAATACCATACATGAATTCAATTATCACCTCCCTTGAAGTACGTTTTGCTGAAGAAAATATGCCATCATTCGCATTATTTAAGTTACACCCGTTATGACAACTGAAAATTTTGGAAACAAACTTTTGAATCTATTGCCCAGTTTTATGATTTACCGAACATAAAGAATGAAATCGAACTTTGGCAGCAATTGTGGCTCGATAGGCTTACTCTAACAAATCTTACAGTTGTTGATTGCCTAAAAGAAACAATTTTCTTCTTTCCCGAAACGAAAAAGCATTGAAAATTTTGATCGCTTTACAATGTAAAGTAGAGCGATCCTTTAGCAGCCTCAGAAGACTAAAAACATGGCTAAGAAATACCATGGCAGAAGATCGCCTTAATGGTCTGGCCATGATGAGAGTACATGGAGCTATAAATCCTAAATGAATTTAATGATAAAGTGGTTGAAAGTTTTCCAAAAAATCTAAAAAATAATTATTACTGTGTTTAAAAGTTTGGTTTAGTTATTGTGCTGTCGAGGGCTTGTTAAGGTTTATACATTGATATCAAAACCATTCTTATTATAATCGTCATCGAGGCAAAGACTTCTAAAGTGTAACGCGTATATGCAATATTATGGAGGACTTTTATCCTCCATAATATTGCCCCCCTTAGTTTTAAGCTGGCGACGCCCTTGAGCGTTAATAAGTACTAGATAGTGCTAGATTTTGCATTATCATTGAATTAAAACTAAAAATAACACTAGACCTAGAACTAGAAAGCTGCAAGTTTAGCAGTGCGTCTGACGACTTTCTAGAAACGTTCTACTTCTAGATTCAGTGTTACTTCTATTAATATTGGTAGGCAGTATTAGTAAGCACTAAATATCGCTGGATTCTGTATCATTATTGAATCAAAACTAGAACTAACACTAGACCTAGAACTAGAAAGTTGCGGGTTTAGCCGTGCGTCTTCAGACGCACGGCTAAGAACCAAAACTTTCTAGTTCTAGGTCTAGTGTTAGTTCTAGTTTTATTTATTGCTCAGCATTTCTTATATATTTTTATTGAACCAACACTAGATCCAGATCTAGAATCATTCAAATTTAGCCACACGTCTTCCAAAACGGCTAAATTCGAATGATTCTGGTTCTAGATCTGGTGTTACTTCTAATGCTAATGTTAATTTTGGTTGTTATACAATGCCAGATTGTTGTGTATTTTTGATTGAACTTACGCTAGATATAGAACTAGAATCATTCTGGTTTAGCCGTCTTAAGAGACGTACTGCTAAACTTCAATGATTCTAGTTCTAGATTCAGTGTTACTTCTATTAATATTGTTAGGCAGTATTAGTAAGCACTTAATATCGCTGAATTCTGTATCATTATTGAATCAAAACTAGAACTAACACTAGACCTAGAACTAGAAAGCTGCGGGTTTAGCCGTGCGTCTTCAGACGCACGGCTAAACCCAAAACTTTCTAGTTCTAGGTCTAGTGTTAGTTCTAGTTTTATTTATTACTCAGCGTTTCTTATATATTTTTATTGAACCAACACTAGATCCAGATCTAGAATCATTCAAGTTTAGCCACACGTCTTTCAAGACGGCTAAATTCGAATGATTCTGGTTCTAGATCTAGTGTTACTTCTAATGCTAACGTTAATTTTGGTTATTATACAATGCCAGATTGTTGTGTATCTTTGATTGGACTTACGCTAGATATAAAACTAGAATCATTCTGGTTTAGCCGTCTTAAGAGATGTACGGCTAAACTTCAATGATTCTAGTTCTAGATTCAGTGTTACTTCTATTAATATTGTTAGGCAGTATTAGTAAGCACTAAATATCGCTGGATTTTGTATCATTATTGAATCAAAACTAGAACTAACACTAGACCTAGAACTAGAAAGCTGCGGGTTTAGCCGTGCGTCTGAAGACGCACGGCTAAACCCAAAACTTTCTAGTTCTAGGTCTAGTGTTAGTTCTAGTTTTATTTATTACTCAGCGTTTCTTATATATTTTTATTGAACCAACACTAGATCCAGATCTAGAATCATTCAAGTTTAGCCACACGTCTCAAGACAGCTAAATTCAAATGATTCTGGTTCTAGATCTGGTGTTACTTCTAATGCTAACGTTAACTTTGGTTGTTATACAATGCCAGATTGTTGTGTATTTTTGATTGAACTTACGCTAGATATAGAACTAGAATCATTCTGGTTTAGCCGTCTTAAGAGAGGTACGGCTAAACTTCAATGATTCTAGTTCTAGATTCAGTGTTACTTCTATTAATATTGTTAGGCAGTATTAGTAAGCACTAAATATCGCTGGATTTTGTATCATTATTGAATCAAAACTAGAACTAACACTAGACCTAGAACTAGAAAGCTGCGGGTTTAGCCGTGCGTCTGAAGACGCACGGCTAAATCCAAAACTTTCTAGTTCTAGGTCTAGTGTTAGTTCTAGTTTTATTTATTACTCAGCGTTTCTTATATATTTTTATTGAACCAACACTAGATCCAGATCTAGAATCATTCAAGTTTAGCCACACGTCTCAAGACAGCTAAGTTCAAATGATTCTGGTGTTAGATCTGGTGTTACTTCTAATGCTAACGTTAACTTTGGTTGTTATACAATGCCAGATTGTTGTATATTTTTGATTGAACTTACGTTAGATATAGAACTTTTGGAAAAAATGTCAAAATTGAACCAAAATTTTAAAAAATCGCACAATCCTTAATTATTGCAACAAACAAACAATTCCTTTATCAAATCAAACCTTGTTCTCTCTTATTAAATTAGTTAACAAAAATTAATCAAAAGATGTTAACCTCCAGTACCAATTAAAAAAAAATTGTGGATAGAATTAAAAAGATTACTTATAGTGCAAATTAAATTTCATAATATCCTCTTTAATTTGATATAAGGAATCGTTTTTGAAAACCCAAAAATTTATTAGTTTCAATTTAATTTATATAGTTTTAAAATAATTAAAATTAAAACTTGAACTTTAATTTTCAACTTCCTATTAATCCATTATATCGAGATTTTAAAAAATTTGGATTAATCAAAAAAAGAAAAACCAACGAAATTAATGACATTTATTTTTATTTTTTTTTTTTGAAATCATTAAAAAATAATTCGAATTAAATATCGTAATAATAATAATAATTAATAATCGTCGTATATTGTTGAAGCGTTACAATATAATATATTTATTTATATAAAAAAGAAACGAAATTAATTTTGCGCCCGCTACATTTGTAACTAAAACGTTTCAACGTTTCGTTTAGTGCGACGTATTCACATTGTTTATTTCCTTTTTCATCCCTAATAATAATACACTATGTCCAATTTTCGTTTTAACCCTAATTTTTATAATACAAGAGAACTCTATATTGCATCTTGGGGGGATGGGGCGTCTCGCCTTTTATTTGAGTAAGATCCTAATTGTTACTTATTTTTTGTTTAGTTTTTTTAATTCATTAACATTGCGATAAAGGCACGATTTCGTCAAAAAAATCAATTTGATATGCCTCGTTTCCTTTCTCTTATTCTTTCAATAAAGACTAGATTTTATTTTTAACGTTTCTTTTTAGAATCTTACTTAAATTTGATTTGGTGCAATAATCGTTTTTTTTTTATTTATCGTGCCAAATCAAAAGGCGTCTTAACCGAAGAAGATAATATAAACTAAAAAAATAACTTTATTCACATTTGAAGTTCTATCTCCACTCATTTTCCTCCTGATAATATCACGTTAAACGGTCCGGAGTGAAAGGCCTGTGCAAGATCTGTTGGGTATTCGTAGGGCTATTTTGGGCTATTCTTACGATTCCGCCTCCGCTACCCCCGTGGATATTTGTCTGTTGATGATTAGGTCCATTACCACCGACTTGTATCCGAAGAGGAGTTGCTAATTGTCCGTGCGATGATAATCGTAAAGGTACTGGAGTTTCCGGGAACCTTAGCTCCCCCAACCTCAGATTCATCGGTGGGGGTGAAGTGCTATTATCCACTTGAACAATAGGACTCGACATACCTTCTTTATACTCCTTTTCCATACTTCTTCTCGGGTGGAACTCGGAGGATGAATCCAAATTGATGGGCGATAATAACTCTGGGATCGTTGAGGATAATCGATTATTACTATTAATTGGGTTGGTGTAGGAGTTATTGTTTGAATTGGTGGTTGTTAAAAGGTTTGTCGATGAAGGATTCGATTCGATATTTATCGGAGATGAAGGACTAAGATTTTTTCTAAAAGCTGGCGGAGTATGGTTAAATCGGAATTGCGTCGGCATTGGCCCCGGGGAATGAGGACCAAATCTAAAGGACGTTATCGGTGACGGCGAGGAATTTGAAAATGATATGGGTCCGGGCGAGCTCAAAGGGGGCGAATGAGCACCCAGAGAGATATCCGAATCGGAATCCGAGGTATTAGGGTTAGGACTAAGCGGCGGTTGTCTCGTCGATCCGCCGTGGTTCGCCAACTGAGCTGCCAGTTGCTGCTGTTGAATTCTGGAACAAAGAAGAGAAGAAAAGATGAGATTATTATTGCACGGGAATCGATCTCTCGTACGGTGTCGCGTTGCAATTTGGAAGGCGGAGGCCACCTGTAAGCGTGTCCTGGAAATTGCTTAAAGAGGCGCATGATTGGAGTAATGCGATCCGTTGTCGAGTATAGGATTACGTTCGCTTAATGCCTCGTTAGGTTCGTTCGTTCGTTCTCGGGTTCTCGGAAAATAAAAGGCCAACTCGCCTATTGGTCATAATCAATTAGTTCGCCCGCACAAAAACGTCGCGATTCTTCGGAGAAACGGATACGGGACCATATCCTCTTTGAGTTTATTTTTATTATCATTTTTTTTCGGGGCGGACGAAGTACTGCTTTTTGGGGCTCATTTACCAAGCCTCCATTCAACGATGCAATTATGCACGCCAAACAAAGAGACGCCTGAATACAGGGATCGATTTCACGGCTCGTTTTCATGCTGGTTTTCATACAAAGAATTATAAAAGGGTCTGTTTAACAAACAATATTATACGACAAGTTTAAAAGACTAAATTAAATGATCATTATGAAAATATTAAATATTCTCGTTATTAAAAGTTTGGTTATTCCTCAATGTCAAATGTTTTAGAGTTTGTGTTTGGTATTAGGGTAAATTTAAGGAAGAATGAATTTAGAATATTTTTAATGTAAGTAAAACAATTCACCGTTTTTTACTTTACAAGCAGTCCTGAAAAGAAGTACAGAAAATGGTACCACGATATTCTTTGATTGAGAAGATTAATCCGGACTATCTGGGACCAAGGCAATCCGGATAATCGAAAATCGACGTGTAAGAATTCGTCCACTGTCTTTTATTTCAAACATGTGTGATGCTTGAATGAAGCACGCTCACACAGACGTTTTATCATTAACAGTTCAGCTGGAGTGGTATCAGGCTGACTCTCTAAATACGCCATGATATTTGTAAGCTGATGCACTGAATACCCACTTATTGTTCCCAACATTTGTAGAAGATCGTCTTCAGTCACTTGCAGTAAATCATCGTTTGTCATTTCAACAAATGGCTGACCACAGCTTTTTCCATGATTTTTTCAAGGAGCTGTTTGCAACGCAATCCCAAGCCTCAGTAACCATATAAATCACATCTCCGATATTTATTGATTTCAACAAATCAACCACACCTTTTTCTCCTTCCTCTTCAATTATTTTACTAAGCAGTTGTTTTCTGTACACTTTTTTCTTCAAGGACTCCTTGGTCCATAGGCTGTCCATAGGAGTGCGGTTACGTTTAGTGGAAGAAATTTCACTTGAATTCCTCCACTCACGAGTTCTTTTTCTCCCAGATGTAATGAGGCATTGTTTATCAGTAAAAATGCCTTTTCTGGTAAACTATTTTTTTTTAGAAACTTTCGAACTTAGGAACAAAGTTATCAAAAAACCAGTTCTTAAACAGAAAATTATCTTATCCATCCACGCATTTTTTTGAGATCGATAAACGACTAGCAACGAATTGTGATTGATATTTTTTAACGCTTGGGGTTTATTGGATTTTCCTACTATGACAAGAGGAAATTGATGTGTCCCTGTTGCATTGCTGCAAACCATAACAGTTAACCTATCTTTACTTTTCTTGTAGCCCTTAGTCGAATTTTCAAGTTTTGACGCTAAGGTTTTGCTCGGAAGCATCCGATAAAACAACCCGGTTTCATCAGCATTACAAATCTGGTCCGGTTTCAATTGCTCCGATAAAACAAACTGTTTAAATTCCTTTTTAAATTTTTCAGTACCAGCAACATCACTAGACAAGCTTTCTCCAGTCAGATAAATTTGGCGAATACCGTGTCAGGATTTGTAACGCTCTAACCAGCCTTGACTAGCGGTGAATGTTAAGTTAGAATTCAGTAACTTCTTGTTTAAGCTTAAAGCCAACTAGGCTTCAACTCAGTGGCACCTCTGAGGTGTGGGCCTCTTTTTTGGCATTAAATTTTACATGAAAAGGGATGCACTCGCTTCGTTCGTCTAACACAAACCTGGGGTGCCGAATATCTTAGTAGAGTTCTGCTTCAAATATATAGGATAAGGTTGGGTTGGGTTGGGTTGGGTTGCCACTTTTGACATCCAAAGTGTTGTTTATGACACTTTGGATAGCCGAAGTCTTTGAATCTTTGGTGTATGTAATATCATCAGGAGAAGAAGAGATAGACATGAATATATGTGTATGAATTGGAAAAAGAGAAGAAAGAAACTTTAGTAGCAAAAAGTTTTAAAATAAGCAAAGAGAAGTAGGCACCTAAAAGAAGAATAAATGAGGGATTTGAAAAAATTCCTGGATTATTGCTAAATCGGCCTAAATCGGCCAAATCGCAAGCGATCTCGGCTTAGCTGACTTATACGTTCTTCAAATTATGTGTTTAAGGTTCGATATGGTATCGATATAATGGTGTTTATAAATGTTGGAATTATTTTTAATTTTAGGTTCATTTAATCTTGTTTGTAGTGCCCGACCCGTTTGTCCAATATTATAATGTTATTATAATGTAATTGTAGCTTTCGGCTGAAGATGGAGTAAATTCCGAAACCGGTACCGGTTTATATAAATGAAGCAAGTTCAGAAGTTTAAATATTATCTTTTCTTTACGTATAATGTAGCCTTAAGTATCAAATTAGTGATAATTAGGATTGTAATCTATAGCCAGATTGAGCTAGAAACCGAAATCTTTGGAATATATTGATTTTGCATTAGTTAAATTGATACTTGATTGATTACATTGATTCTGGATTTAGTTGAGTTGATTCTAAGTTGATTGGATTGAGGTTGGCTTAGGTTGATTCTGGATTGAGTTGGGTTGTGTTAGATTAAGTCCAAATTGGGTTGAGTTTATTTTAAGTTGATTGCATTGATTCTGAATTCAAGTAGGTTGGGTTAGGATGATTCTGGATTGAGTTGGGTTGTGTTAGATTAAGTCCAAATTGGGTTGGGTTTATTTTAAGTTGATTGCATTGATTCTGAATTCAAGTAGGTTGGGTTAGGGTGATTCTGGATTGAGTTGGGTTGTGTTAGATTAAGTCCAAATTGGGTTGGGTTTATTTTAAGTTGATTGCATTGATTCTGAATTCAAGTAGGTTGGGTTAGGATGATTCAACCCAACCCAACCCAAGTTATCCAGTTGGGTTGTGCGAGGTAGATTCTAGATTAAGTTTTTGTTAACTGTAGGTTGATTCAACTTGCTTAGGAGTAACAGTGAAGTCTTTAGACGCACGGCTAAATCTGCATCTTTCTAGTTCTAGGTCTAGTGTTAGTTCTAGTTTTAGTTCGATACAAGTATACTCTAGAAGTATAATCTAAAACCGAATAACAGCTACATTAGAACTAATACCAACACTAAAGCTAACACTAGAACTAGAAACATTTGGGTTTAATCGTACGTATTTTAAGACGGAACGGAATCCAACCTAACCTAGCTTCAGAACTAACACCAAACCAAAAACTAAGCGGATGAAGCTGGAAACTGATAGTCTTCCGGAAACTCTTCAGGTACTTACGGAAAGTGACGGAAGTCGCATGTTTCGAAGTCGGCTAAACCCAAAACTTTCTAGTTCTAAGTTTAGTGTTAGTTCTAGTTTTATTTTAATAAAAACATACAATGTAGCACTAAATAGCAAATTACTGATAAATACAATTGTAGTTTATGATCAGGTTGAGCTAGAAATCTAAACGTTGTGATTAGATTGATTCTGGATTAAGAAATTCTAGATTCTAAGTTGATTGGATTGAACTAGGTTGGCTTAGGTTGATTTTGGATTGGGTTGGGTTATGTTAGGATGAGTCTGGATTAGGTTAAGTTTATTTTAAGTTGATTGGTTTGATTCTCAATTCAGTTGGGTTGTATTAGATTGATTTTGGACTGAGTTGGGTTGTCTTAGATTACGTCTGAATTGGGTTGAGTTTATTTTAAGCTGATTAAATTGATTCTGGATTCAGGTGGGTTGGGTTAGGTTGATTCTGGAAAAGTTGGGTTTTGTTGTTCAGAAGTTCAAATATTATCTTTTCTTTACATATAATGTAGTCTTAAGTATCAAATTAGTGATAATTACGATTGTCGCATGTTCCGAAGTCGGCTAAACCCAAAACTTTCTAGTTCTAAGTCTAGTGTCAGTTCTAGTTTTATTTTAATAAAAACATACAATGTAGCACTAAATAACAAATTAGTGATAAATACAATTGAGGAGCTCGCGTGCAAAACCGGATATATCCATTTTTAAAAAAGTGTCAGAAAACGCGAAGCACTTTTGACAGCTTGCCTTTAAAGATAAGCAATGCATATTTTTAACTAGTTATTAGAGTGTGATATATCCGTTTCTTCCTGTAATTGAATTTACCAAGCGGTAGACGCCATATGTCGCTTGCGAATTCATATTCAGATTGACTTTGATGTGTCTCTTAGATTACTCAAAGGCTTTCGATACTATAAATCATGACTTGGTATATGCCGTGCTTCGCTATATTGGGTTTGATGATCTTGCATCGGGGTTCTTGTACAATTACTTGATGGGCAGAGTGCAGTGCGTAAAGGTGAACGGTCACGTTTCATCGTTTCTTCCGACGGCATCCGGTGTTCCTCAGGGTTCAATTTTGGCTCCACTGCTATACTCACTTTACACATCGCATTTTAACAAATACATAAATAATTGTAATCATCATTTCTATGCAGATGACACCCAATTATATATATCTTTTCTGTCATCGGATGTCGATGATGCTTGTCTTGGTATGACTTCGGATATAGAGGCCTTGAAGCAGATTTCTAGGCGTCACTGCCTTTGTCTGAATGCTGCTAAAACTGAGCTGATTTTGTTCGGCCCAAGGAAGTTGATAAGTGATAATTCTGTTCGGGATAGGGTCAGGATAGTTGTCGACAATCAAGTATTGCCGCTGAGGGATTGTGTGAGAAACTTGGGTGTCTTATTGGATGATAATTTGAATTTTGATAGCCACATAAACAAGAGCACTGCATCCGCATACGCTGCTCTTAAGCTAATTTATGGTGGTCGGTCTTTCCTTAATCGCAAAACACGGGTGCTCTTGTGCGAGGCCTTGGTGTTGTCGCATTTTAACTATTGTGATACATTGTATGATCCGTGTATCTCGTATAATAATACGAGAAAGATTCAAAAAGTTCAAAATTCTTGCTTGCATTTGATATTTGGTTTGCGGGGGCGTCAGCATGTTTCGCATAAACTGAAGAATTTGGGTTGGCTTAACATGAAAAACAGGCGAATACTTCATTCGGCAGTTTTCTTCTTTAATATAATTACTTTGAAGAGACCTCCATACTTGTTCAATAAAATAAAATTTCGTACTGATGTTCACACCTTGAATATTCGATTCAAGGGCACTCTTACACCGCCGATCCATCATCACCAGCTGTTTAAGAAATGCTTTTCATACCAGATAACACATATTTTTAATGATTTGCCGTCAACTATAAAACGTAGCACTTCTTTAAGGTTATTTCGTCATAGAGTGAGGAGCCGCTTGTTTCAGATTCAGGATGCATTGTAGGGCGACAGAGAGCGGGCAGTTTACATTTAATAATTTATTATGATCTCAGTATCGGTTCTTTTTCTTTCTCTTTTCCTGCTTCTTTTTGTTTTTCTTATCTTTTTCTCTCTTATATTTAGAATTAGTTTTATTAGGTTTGAGTGGAAGAGCAGGTGCAGTTACGGCTGTTCCTGAACTCCGCCTAATTTGTCCTAAGTTTAACTTATATTCTTTATTTTATATATACTAAATCAATGTATATCTAATGGGACAAATAAAGTCATATTATTATTATTATTATATGCCAAGTTAATTTCGTCAAAATGTGGATATAACCGGTTTTGTACGCGAGCTCCTCAATTGTAGTTTATGATCAGGTTGAGCTAGAAATCTAAACGTTGTGATTAGATTGATTCTGGATTAAGAAATTCTAGATTTTAAGTTGATTGGATTGAACTGGGTTGGTTTAGGTTGATTTTGGCTTTTGTTGGTTTCTGTTACGATGAGTCTAGATTAGGTTAAATTTATTTTAAGTTGATTGGATTGATTCTCAATTCAGTTGGGTTGTATTGGATTGATTTTGGATTGAGTTGGGTTGCCTTACAATTAGATTACGTCTGAATTGGGTTGAGTTTATTTTAAGGTGATTAGATTGATTATGGTTGGGTTAGGTTAATTCTGGATAAGTTGTGTTCTGTTAGGTTGATTGAACTCATAATTTCTTATAAACTGTCCAGATTTTAATCAATCTGGAATCAATGTAGTGCCTCGCCTGCACGCGACCTCGGCTTAAGTGATTTATACGTTCTTCAAAATTGTGTGATTAAGATTCGATGTGGTATCAATGTAATGCCTCGCCCCAAAGCGACCTCGGCTTAAGTAACTCATGATTTCTTATAAATTGTCTAACTTTTAATCAATCTGGAATCAATGTAACGCCTCGCCCGCAAGCGACCTAGGCTTAAGTGATTTATACGTTTTTTAAAATTGTGTGATTAAGGTTCGATATGGTATTAATATAATGCCTCGGCCGCAAGCGATCACGGCTTAAGTAACTCATAATTTCTTATAAATTGTCTAACTTTTAATCAATCTGGAATCAATGTAACGCCTCGGCCGCAAGCGACCTCGGCTTAAGTGATTTATACGTTTTTTAAAATTGTGTGATTAAAGTTCGATGTGGTATTAATGTAATGCCTCGGCCGCAAGCGACCTCGGCTTAAGTAACTCATAATTTCTTATAAATTGTCTAACTTTTAATCAATCTGGTATCAATGTAACGCCTCGGCCGCAAGCGACCTCGGCTTAAGTGAATTATACGTTTTTTAAAATTGTGTGATTAAGGTTCGATATGGTATTAATGTAATGCCTCGGCCGCAAGCGCCTCGGCTTAAGTAACTCATAATTTCTTATAAATTGTTTAACTTTTACTCAATCTGGAATCAGTGTAACGCCTCGCCCGCAAGCGACCTCGGCTTAAGTGATTTATACGTTTTTTAAAATTGTGTGATTAAAGTTCGATGTGGTATTAATGTAATGCCTCGGCCGCAAGCGACCTCGGCTTAAGTAACTCATAATTTCTTATAAATTGTTTAACTTTTAATCAATCTGGTATCAATGTAACGCCTCGGCCGCAAGCGACCTCGGCTTAAGTGAATTATACGTTTTTTAAAATTGTGTGATTAAGGTTCGATATGGTATTAATGTAATGCCTCGGCCGCAAGCGACCTCGGCTTAAGTAACTCATAATTTCTTATAAATTGTTTAACTTTTACTCAATCTGGAATCAGTGTAACGCCTCGCCCGCAAGCGACCTCGGCTTAAGTGATTTATACGTTTTTTAAAATTGTGTGATTAAAGTTCGATGTGGTATTAATGTAATGCCTCGGCCGCAAGCGACCTCGGCTTAAGTAACTCATAATTTCTTATAAATTGTCTAACTTTTAATCAATCTGGAATCATTGTAACGCCTCGGCCGCAAGCGACCTCGGCTTAAGTGATTTATACGTTTTTTAAAATTGTGTGATTAAAGTTCGATGTGGTATTAATGTAATGCCTCGGCCGCAAGCGACCTCGGCTTAAGTAACTCATAATTTCTTATAAATTGTCTAACTTTTAATCAATCTGGTATCAATGTAACGCCTCGGCCGCAAGCGACCTCGGCTTAAGTGAATTATACGTTTTTTAAAATTGTGTGATTAAGGTTCGATATGGTATTAATGTAATGCCTCGGCCGCAAGCGCCTCGGCTTAAGTAACTCATAATTTCTTATAAATTGTTTAACTTTTACTCAATCTGGAATCAGTGTAACGCCTCGCCCGCAAGCGACCTCGGCTTAAGTGATTTATACGTTTTTTAAAATTGTGTGATTAAAGTTCGATGTGGTATTAATGTAATGCCTCGGCCGCAAGCGACCTCGGCTTAAGTAACTCATAATTTCTTATAAATTGTCTAACTTTTAATCAATCTGGAATCATTGTAACGCCTCGGCCGCAAGCGACCTCGGCTTAAGTGATTTATACGTTTTTTAAAATTGTGTGATTAAAGTTCGATGTGGTATTAATGTAATGCCTCGGCCGCAAGCGACCTCGGCTTAAGTAACTCATAATTTCTTATAAATTGTCTAACTTTTAATCAATCTGGTACCAATGTAACGCCTCGGCCGCAAGCGACCTCGGCTTAAGTGAATTATACGTTTTTTAAAATTGTGTGATTAAGGTTCGATATGGTATTAATGTAATGCCTCGGCCGCAAGCGCCTCGGCTTAAGTAACTCATAATTTCTTATAAATTGTTTAACTTTTACTCAATCTGGAATCAGTGTAACGCCTCGCCCGCAAGCGACCTCGGCTTAAGTGATTTATACGTTTTTTAAAATTGTGTGATTAAAGTTCGATGTGGTATTAATGTAATGCCTCGGCCGCAAGCGACCTCGGCTTAAGTAACTCATAATTTCTTATAAATTGTCTAACTTTTAATCAATCTGATATCAATGTAACGCCTCGGCCGCAAGCGACCTCGGCTTAAGTGATTTATACGTTTTTTAAAATTGTGTGATTAAGGTTCGATATGGTATCAATGTAATGCCTCGGCCACAAGCGACCTCGGCTTTAAGTAACTCATAATTTCTTATAAATTGTCTAACTTTTAATCAATCTGGTATCAATGTAATGCCTCGCCCGCAAGCGACCTCGGCTTAAGTGATTTATACGTTTTTTAAAATTGTGTGATTAAGGTTCGATGTGATATTAATGTTAATGCCTCGGCCGCAAGCGACCTCGGCTTAAGTAACTCATAATTTCTTATAAATTGTCTAACTTTTAATCAATCTGGAATCAATGTAACGCCTCGCCCGCAAGCGACCTCGGCTTAAGTGATTTATACGTTTTTTAAAATTGTGTGATTAAGGTTCGATATGGTATTAATGTAATGCCTCGGCCGCAAGCGACTTCGGCTTAAGTAACTCATAATTTCTTATAAATTGTTTAACTTTTACTCAATCTGGAATCAGTGTAACGCCTCGGCCGCAAGCGACCTCGGCTTAAGTGATTTATACGTTTTTTAAAATTGTGTGATTAAGGTTCGATGTGGTATTAATGTAATGCCTCGGCCGCAAGCGACCTCGGCTTAAGTAACTCATAATTTCTTATAAATTGTCTAACTTTTAATCAATCTGGAATCAATGTAACGCCTCGGCCGCAAGCGACCTCGGCTTAAGTGATTTATACGTTTTTTAAAATTGTGTGATTAAGGTTCGATGTGGTATCAATGTAATGCCTCGGCCGCAAGCGACCTCGGCTTAAGTGACTCATAATTTCTTATAAATTGTCTAACTTTTAATCAATCTGGAATCAATGTAACGCCTCGCCCGCAAGCGACCTCGGCTTAAGTGATTTATACGTTTTTTAAAATTGTGTGATTAAGGTTAGATGTGGTATTAATGTAATGCTTCGGCCGCAAGCGACCTCGGCTTAAGTAACTCATAATTTCTTATAAATTGTCTAACTTTTAATCAATCTGGAATCAATGTAACGCCTCGCCCGCAAGCGACCTCGGCTTAAGTGATTTATACGTTTTTTTAAAATTGTGTGATTAAGGTTCGATGTGGTATTAATGTAATGCCTCGGCCGCAAGCGACCTCGGCTTAAGTAACTCATTTTTTTTTATAAATTGTCTAACTTTTAATCAATCTGGAATCAATGTAACGCCTCGCCCGCAAGCGACCTCGGCTTAAGTGATTTATACGTTTTTTAAAATTATGTGATTAAGGTTCGATGTGGTATTAATGTAATGCCTCGGCCGCAAGCGACCTCGGCTTAAGTAACTCATAATTTCTTATAAATTGTCTAACTTTTAATCAATCTGAAATCAATGTAACGCCTCG
This sequence comes from Onthophagus sagittarius, assembly GCA_036711965.1. Lineage (NCBI taxonomy): Eukaryota > Metazoa > Arthropoda > Insecta > Coleoptera > Scarabaeidae > Onthophagus > Onthophagus sagittarius. Next base: position 12,311,800 of record JASERS010000010.1, on the reverse strand, counting down.
CCCGCAAGCGACCTCGGCTTAAGTGATTTATACGTTCTTCAAAATTATGTGATTAAGGTTCGATGTGGTATTAATGTAATGCCTCGGCCGCAAGCGTCCTCGGCTTAAGTAGCTCAGAATCTTTTATAAACAGTCTAACTTTTAATAAATCTGGAATATGTAGAACCTCGCCCGCAAGCGACCTCAGTTTAAGTAATATTTCTGAAAATTGTATTATTTTGGTTCGATATGGTATCAAAATAATCCATCGTCCGATTAGCAATTAGCAATACAACAAGCAATTAGCAATACATTCTTAAAAACCGTGTAACCAAATTTAAACGTACAAATTTTACAAAAGCTTTTATATGGCATACTTGTATCCCCCTCTCGGATAATAATTTAACACTGCATAAGCTTGATTCAATCGCTAAACGCATTTCGCAAGAAAGCAGTAACGGTGGTACAATAGGGAGAGTGTTTACTTCGCGTCGTCGTCCTCGGCCGTTGCCCCATAGCAAAATAAACCTCCCCTACAATTGCGTTAACAAATAGACTTTACAATGGCGTAGGGGAGGACAACCCCCTAAGTTGTTGTGAGAGTTGGGGGGGTTACCCGAGTGCCACTTTTAACTAATTAGTCCGCTTAATGAGTTGTCAAAATATTTGCGCTTTCACGCCACCGAAAGCAAAGCTTTATGTACTACAATTTAAACCGACAAGAATATCTCCCCGTTTTAACTGGAAATGTAAAGAAATAACATTTTGAACAAAGAACGGTCATATATCCTTTTTTTGTGCCGCGCCTAATTTCACGTAGACCAAGTTCTACAACGTGACGTCCGATGGCGATAAGATCGAAACAATGGATTATCCCATACAATATGCATGAGGCATTAGGAGTCCTAATGTATTCGCCGCGGCCATGTTTTTCGATATGGTAAATGACGTGGTAATGTTGAAAAATCGAGGTGAATAAAGCGTCGGTTTTCAGGTGTGTCGACGCTAAATCGATCGCGCGACGTTTGACGGACGTCGCATTATCGATGGTGGGAGGCGAAGTCCTGCGGGATTTTTCCCCTCTTTGTCGCCTCGACTTTTATGGAGGATATCAATAAAGAAATGTGGACGTATTGGTCAATATTTTCAGATTGGTTCAAAGCAGTATACGAACTGTTTTAAAATCTATTAAGACTTTTAATGATGTTATTATGACGTAAAAAATTATTTAATTGACGGTCTGTTGAAAAGTTGCGGGGAACCCAACACATCGTGCAGGTGATGTGATGGAGTGCATGGAGTGACAAAGCAATCGGCCCGAGACGGCGCCACCTTCCTCCTCGGCCAGTCTTGCCAACATATGGGACCTATCTCAGGTCTGGCAACTCTACTCCCAGGGACCCATTCTCGAATTACTCGCCAAACAGCAACGGGACCGCTTTAGAAAACCAACAAACGTTCGATCGTGGGATAAGCAAAGTGTTTTTAAATATAGATTCAACGCAGCTTTTATAGAGTATAGTTATTTTTGGTATACATAGATAGTGTACAGTTATTCAGTATACATATTTAGTAGTCTCAATTTAAGTGTTCGTCATAGTTAGATTGTTCTTATTGTTAAACGAAGCTCCACCATATCATCAAAATGCAAATTTAGTTTTATAGAGATCCTAGTAGCCGGCTCAGTATCGGTTTATTGTGTATGAATAAATTATCCACAAACCGAATTCTGAAGATAATAGAGTTGTAATTCGGTTAGGCTCCCACCGAACGTCGACGGGATTCCCCGTCATCCCCCGGCTATACAGTTTAGGTCGATTCGATTGTCGTCAGCGCCAATTATTTACACACTACTGGCTTCGTACAGTTTAAACCCCGTCTAGCCGCAGGACAAGAGCCCGGAAACTCTCGTTCTCTCCCGAACGCGAAAAACGACGCCCCTAGCGTTGTCGTTTCGACCCTTTCCATGTTCTCGCCACGTTGGGGGTGCTAACTTACCGTCGTAGTCGCGATCAAACGAGCCGTGAACTCACGCCTACTTATTTTCGTTGCTCTTTGAGATCAAGTGCAGATGGTCGGAAAATCTTGATACAGTCGACGGCTCCGAGTGGTACGGCGTCAAAGAGATGGATGGGGTGTTTGTAACCCTCGTAAGTCTCTAAGGGGATTCTCACTCTAAGAGAAAAAGCAAAATCCCCATACTTCATAATTTTAAATCAGTATAAATATTAAAGGTTGTATTGAATAATAAGTACTTTTTGAAAACTTGAAAATTGTTAGGTTTAACATCATGTGGTTTCGGTTGGATTAAGTGATTCTTACGTTCTTAAAAAAGACGTTTTGAAAAGCGTTACGTGATGATTGATTGATATGTACATAGAGACAGTATGAGTTACTTAAGCCGAGGTCGCTTGCGGCCGAGGCATTACATTGATACCACATGGCACCTTAATCATATAATTTTGAAAAACGTATAAATCACTTAAGCCGAGGTCGCTTGCGGCCGAGGAATTAGATTAATACCACATCGCACCTTAATCACATAATTTTGAAGAACGTATAAATCACTTAAGCCGAGATCGCTTGCGGCCGAGGAATTACATTAATACCACATCGAACCTTAATCACATAATTTTGAAGAACGTATAAATCACTTAAGCCGAGGTCGCTTGCGGCCGAGGAATTACATTAATACCACATCGAACCTTAATCACATAATTTTGAAGAACGTATAAATCACTTAAGCCGAGGTCGCTTGCGGCCGAGGCATTACATTAATACCATATCGAACCTTAATCACATAATTTTGAAGAACGTATAAATCACTCAAGCCGAGGTCGTTTGCGGCCGAGGCATTACATTAATACCATATCGCATCTTAATTTCACAAATTTGAAGAACGTATAAATCACTTAAGCCTTGTGGGCGAGGCGCTACATTGATTCCAGATTGATTAAAAAAGTAGATAGTTGATATAAGACATTATAAGTTACTCAAGCCGAGGTCGTTTGCGGCCGAGGCATTACATTGATACCATATCTTAATCTCACAAATTTGAAGAATGTATAAATCACATAAGCCGAGGATGCTTGCGGGCGAGGCGCTACATTGATTCCAGGTTGATTAAAAGTTAGACAATTTATAAGAAATTTTGAGTTACTTAAGCCGATGTCGCTTGCGGTCGAGGCATTACATTGACACCACATCGAATTTTAATCGCGCACTTTTGAAGAGCGTATAAGTCATCTAAGAAGAGGTCGCTTGCGGGCGAGGCGCTACATTGATTCCAGATTGATTAAAATCTGGGCAGTTTATAAGAAATTATGAGTCCAATCAACCTAACAAAACCCAACTTATCCAGAATCAACCTAACCCAACCCACCAGAATCCATAATCAATCTAATCAGCTTAAAATAAACTCAACCCAATTCAGACGTAATCTAAGACAACCCAACTCAATCCAAAATCAATCTCATACAACCCAACTGAATTGAGAATCAATCCAATCAACTTAAAATAAACGTAACCTAATCCAGACTCATCCTAACACAACCCAACCCAATCCAAAATCAACCTAAGCCAACCCAGTTCAATCCAATCAACTTTAAATCTAGAATCTCTTAATCCAGAATCAATCTAATCACAACGTTTAGATTTCTAGCTCAACCTGATCATAAATTACAATTATATTTTGCTATAGTGTTGGTATTAGCTCTAATTTAGCTGTTATTCGGTTTTAAATTATTGTATACTTGTATCGAACTAAAACTAGAACTAACACTAGACCTAGAACTAGAAAGTTTCGGTTTAGCCGTGCATCTTTAGACGCACGGCTAAACCTGAATCTTTCTAGTTCTAGGTCTAGTGTTAGTTCTAATTTTATCTGTTATTCTTTAGCAAGTTGAATCAACTTACAAAACTTAATCCAGAATTTAAGTCACACAACTCAACTGGAAAAGTTGGGTTGGGTTGGGTTGGATATACTGAAACGAGGACCGCAGACTAATCACTACGCTATACAAGCCATACTTGGCCATAGAATTTTCGGAAGCTATTTAAAGAAGATAAAAAGGTTAACAAGTGACACCTGTTGATATGGTTGTGAGGCAGAAGACACTCCAAGACATACTGTCTTCGAATGTAGATACTTTGAAGCATCGAGAAGAGAAGTAGAACGCAAAATTGGGAGGAAACTAGACGTAGACAGTATCTCTGAAGTACTCTTAGAGAGTGATGAGATTGGAAATGAAGTAATCAATTATCTTACTGAGGTTATGATGGCCAAGGAGATTGAAGAGAAGAGAAGGGATGACAATGAGGTGGAGCCGAGGAGCTGAGGGGGTATGTCCCCGCATCCAGGTACGATGTAAACAAAAGTTAATGCAAAAAGTTAATTAAAAAATTATTAAAAAAATAATTAATAAAAACATTTTTCCCCCGCAATTTCAACGACTACATCGGAGTGGACTGGAGGGAAGAGCAGAAAGGGATCTGAATGAAAGGATAAAGGGAGACATGCAGAACATGGGATGAAGAACGAGGGGGAAATCCCCGCACCCAGGTATGTTATAGTTTAATAACATTTCAAAAAGTAAGGAACGAGAAGACAGAAGAGACCTTTTGAATGGAAGAATCACGAAAGACAGGCAGGAAATGGGATGAGGAACGAGGGAGAATTCCTGGTACCCAGGACAGAGATGAGACGAGCAAAATGAGGATGAAGATGGAGAATCGAAGAAGATGAAAAAGATGAGAGGAAAGAAAGAAGGAACATTGTAAGAAAAGTGAAGAAGAGCCGCATCATTAGGTGTGAGAGTTTAATTTCCCCGAAGATACCGGGAAGAGTGGGGGGGGTTTTAGTGAGTAGTTTTGGGGCTAGAGATAGTCCCACACTCCCGGCCGAAACAGAAACATCCAAGAAGACCACGGAAGGCGCCAACAGTAGGCCGGGGTGCATAACGCATTTTCCTCTTCATTGCGCCAAAAAAAAAAAAGGGTTGGGTTGGGTTGAATCATCCTAACCCAACCTACTTGAATTCAGAATCAATGCAATCAACTTAAAATAAACCCAACCCAATTTGGACTTAATCTAACACAACCCAACTCAATCCAGAATCAACCTAAGCCAACCTCAATCCAATCAACTTAGAATCAACTCAACTAAATCCAGAATCAATGTAGTCAATACAGAATCAATTTAATTAATGCAAAATCAGTATATCCCAAAGATTTCGGTTTCTAGCTCAATCTGGCTATAGATTACAATCGTAATTATCACTAATTTGATGCTTAAGACTACATTATATGTAAAGAAAAGATAATATTTAAACTTCTGAAGTTGCTTTATTTACATAAATCGGTATCGGTTTCGGAATTTACCCCATCTTCAGCCGAAAGCTACAATTACATTATAATAACATTATAATATTGGACAAACGGGTAGGGAACTAGAAACAAGGTTGAATGAACATAAAATTAAAAATAATTCCAACATTTATAAACACCGTATATTAATTACGAAGATGTGAAGAACATTCTTGCAAAAAAGGTACTAAACTTGACCTTTTAGAAATAATTGAAATTACTAAAATTGAAAGTGATAATACATTTAATTTACTTAATGAGCAACTTCGACTCTTTCAAAAACCTTTATTTTCATATCTTCAGAATTCCAACTTAAAAATTTAAATTTGAACTTTTTTAGCATTTTCCGGTTTCTTACTACGCGTCCATTTTCATACAACTTATTTGTAACACTTTTACTCAAATTTTTCTCTGTTTTAATTAGACCATCACATTATCATTGTAAGTTTATCTTTCTTTTACTTTCGACTTTATCTTACTCTTTATTTCCAGCTTCTACATATTATTAATAGGAAAATTTAACATAAACTTTAATCACATTTTTAACGATTTTTTGGGAACTTTTTCAACATTCCTCTTCATAACTTTTATATTAAAAAATTCTTCATTTACTTCAATTTTCAAAATTTTACCATTTTACGTTTTCAAAATTATTTAAAGTTTTATGATGACCTCTTTAATACAACATGTCCTACATCTTTCAATTTTACAAGTTCTTAGCTTCTTCTACGACAGTAAGTAATTTTAATGTGCCTTTTTGGTATTTTTTAAAATTATAATGTAATTATAGCTTTCGGCTAAAGATGGAGTAAATTCCGAAACCGGTACCGATTTATATAAATAAAGCAAGTTCAGAAGTTTAAATATTACCTTTTCTTTATGTTTAATCCACGTGCCACATGTAACAACCCAACTCAATCTAGAATCAAACTAAGCCAATCCAGCTCAATCTAATCAACTTAGAATGAACCCAACTTAATCCAGAATCAATCTAGCTTAATCTGTTGTTGAAAATGTCTGATTTAATATTAATCAAGTATTAATTTAAGTACAAAAATTTATATTGAATAATTTATTTTTGTTTATTAATCTTTTCTTGATTAATTTTTATAATTAAGAAGAAATAGAAAAGTTTAACCAGCTTCATATGGGGGATAATTGACATGAATCTTACATAAAAATTTTTTGCTTAATAATGACCTGGTAATCCTGGTGTAATTAAGACGCCGTATCAATTTATATCGCTCACAATTAGCATATACGCAGGCGAGGTGAGCTCTCCAACCGTTTCGTTTCGTTCGAGATCATTTACATTAAGACTGTCGATGGTTATCTCTCGACTAACCACACATTTACTAGACTAATTGCAATAATTCCTTTGGGTAGAGTGGAAAGTCGCGATTTTTTTAACACATGGTAAACTTCATAGATCTCTTTTGTCGTTCGACATTCACACGTTTTTTGCGCAGTTTCCTTTTTCGAATATTTCCATATTAAACCAATTACGATTAAGTCGTAAATTGTCGTTATCCTGGTTGTTGGCGAGTGAAATTGAGAAGCGTTTTCTTTCATCGGATATTAGCGAAAGGGAAACTGTTGTTTTCGGCTTTCATTTAACACAATATCGTTGGAGTGTACTCGATATTATGATGGTTTAACTCGTTAACTTCGGCGCCGAGAAGGCTTTAGTTCAATTTTCAAGAACCCCTTCGTTCATAACCCCTTGCAACAATGAGCTTTTTGAGAAGTTATCGACTTTCCCAAGTTTAAAGCGAGAAATTAGGGTGCAAACCACTTGTAATCGTTTAAATTGTTAACTTTTAAAAGAAACGCATGGGAACTTTAAGAACTGCTTTGTTTTTTCGAAAAGAAAAAATATATTCATCTTGAAAATTTAAACCTCTGCAAGTCTGCGAGTGTGTGTCACTGGTGACACAATTTCACCCCTAATTCTGTTACACAGTTCATAACTAGGGGGCGCCGACGGGTATTTTACCGTACCCCTAACAACGATAATAGACTTACGTTCTCGTTGTCTCTGACGGTCGATTTTCACGGCCACTGGTCAAAGTGATTCGAAAAACGGCGCTTGAATTTGACTTTCCTCAGTTACGGTTTAAACGTTGTAATAAGACAATTTTTATTACAACGTAGAAAAAACGTTTGTTTGACACAGAAACTTGCAAATTTAACGTATACCGGGGGTTTAGTATTCCAAAGGGAACAAAGAAAAATAGAGGTATCCCATAGCAAAGTCTGAATGGGTAGTACATGAGTATAAAAGGGCTTTGCACCGATACCATGCAATTAGGGCGGTACATTACTGCAAAGAGATGCTAATCTAGTATACGAGAACGATTCTATTTTAAAAACGGTAAAGTTACAAAAAAAAATCTTGAGTGCTTATTATTTTAAATTTATAAATACGTCGTTTTCTAAATCTTTGTGAAAAAATTGGTCGAAAAGAAATTAATCCTAAACATTGAGATAGGTGATTAAAAATTGCGTGAAGTGAGTCTAAACTCTACTTATCTAGGTGTTACATCACCTAAGATATCATTATTTTTATAAAATCAGGATTGTAGAAAACAAAATACTAATTTATTATAATATCTATGTTATAATAAATTAATAATAATAAATTATAAGTGAATTTTTTGCGAGATATGGATTATGATATATGAAATAAAGTTAAAATTACTGATTATCACGAAAAATTACGTTATTTCATAATTAAATTGAATTATTTTATATCCTTTTTATTTTATTCATTTGTAGATGCATCCAATTCAGTACAAACTTAAGAATCAAGAATTTTCGGCAAATTATTGCTGATTAAAACGTTCTGCGCCTAGGACCTATTTTTGGTGAATCAAAATCAGTACAAATCAAGATTTTATCATAATATCGGTGAGTTGAATTCAGCAAACAAAGGGTAAATTTAGTAATCAACATCATTTTCTTGTAATATAAACAGAAATACATTGCCATAGGCAGAAAACTAAATTCCCCACAATTCTGGAATATATTAGGCCATTTGTATTTATTAAATTTTGAAAATTACAGAGTCCAAGTGACTGATTATGAAAGTTTTCATTCATTCCATTTCAAGATTAACTTGAGGCGATATTCTTGTAATTTCTTGGCGTATTGCTGCTTTAAATACGTGAATGGTTCGGGGATGGTGTTGATCAGCAATTATCGTAGCCGTTATGCTTTCTTCCTTAAAAAAATTATGACCTCAAACGCCAAATGATCCAATAGCACATCAACTTATAACTATGAAGTAGCCATTCATAGCACCGCTGTAGACTTTCTGGTCTCCAATAGCGAAAATGATGTTTGTTTTAACAGCCAGACAAAAGGAAATGAGCTTTGTCACTCGTTATTAAAAGACCATTTTGTGGAACGTTTTGAAAAATATCTTTGGAATATGCTCTGCGATTTTTGGAGATCTGTTCAGTAAGATCAGGTCGTTATGTAAAATTCTTCTGATAGAATGATCTGACAAACGTAAAGTAGAGGTATATTTGGTAGCTGAACGTGTAGGAGATCGTTGAACTGCGTCTCTTAAAGCTGCAACATTTTCTAGCGTTCGAGCACTTTTACGTTTACAGATTTTTATTTTTAATGCTGAATCTGTGACTCTAGGATTTGAAACTCACAACGATTTAAGGTGCGTTTATGTTGGTTTATCAGATCTTTCAATTCAAACCAGATTAAATCTCTATGGTCTCTGATTTTGCTATCAACTCGGTTTAGATAACTCAGTTTGAACTCGATTTATGCAAACTTTCAACTCGGTAAACTTTTTTCGGCAAAAACCCGAGTTAGCCCATCACTCAGCATACAAAATTCATATTCGCGTGTAAGTCGATAATGTCTGCGTTAATGTTAATGTTATTTGCCTGTTCTGCACCTATATCTTGTGTAAATCCAGGAAAAGTTTACGCCAAATGTCGTTTAAGTAACTGTTTGTCACTTTGCCCCAAGCAGATTTCAGATTTTTGATTTCATTATGTTATCAAGAGAACTTAAAGAAAGAGAACAGCCAGTCTGTCCATGACGACTTTCAATTCAGAAGTGCTACGTTTTTCTTACAAAATAAACCTTCCCAACATCCAAATTAATATTGAAGGGAATATAGGCTGTTCGCGTCTCAACCCAACCCAACCCAACTCAATCCAGAATCAACCTAAATTTTTGTATTACACTGTTTTGTAAATTATTATATGTCCTGAGGTATTTTTGTAAAAACTAATTTGTAAAAATGGTTCATGGTATTTGAAGAATATTTTGGATTCAATTGGGCTGAGCTCCAACTTCATACTATTCTTCATATTGAAAGGTATAAAGTTGAAGATCAACCCAACATAACCAAGCCGAACACAACCAACTTAATCCAATCCATAACATTCCTCATCTTGTTTGATATAAAATTGCAGAGCACACAACTAAACCCAACCCAATATAAAGAATTTTGCAAGTTTTTCGGAAATATTCCATGATTTTTCCTGCTATAGTTGGAAGAAAATGAAGAAATATGAAGGATAGTATGAAATATTTTTTATAATTTTTTTTTATAATTGGGTTGGGTTGAGCTGCAACTTCATATTATATCTCACATTGAATGGTACGCAGTTGATACTCTACCCAACCCAATCATAGCAGAAAAGCTTCACACCATCCCCCATATTGAATAATATGAAGTTGAAGCTTAATTCAATCCAACCATAGATGAAAGATATCTAACATCCCTCATATTGAATGGTATTAAGTTGGATCTCAACTCAACCCAACTTGATACCATCTCTCATGTTGAATTGAACTTAGAAGATGTTGTTTTAGGGTTGATTTTGTAATTTTCTTTTAAGATTAGATCTCTCATTTTGTATTGAATTTAAAAGATTTATTGTTTTGAGGTTGATTTTGTTTTTCTATGATTGGGTTGGGTACAGCTTCAACTTCATATCATCCCTTATATTGAATGGTATAAAGTTGTAGCTCAACCCAACTTTGAACTTATAAAATTAGTTGTTTTAGAGATGATTTCGTTTTTCTACGCTTGGGTTGGGTCCTCCATTGAATGGTTTGAAGTTGGTACTCAACCCAACCCAACCAAAGAAGAAAAACTTCATACCATCCCTCATATTGAATGGTATGAAGTTGGAACTCAACTCATCTGTCATATTGAATAGTGTTTAAAAGATGTTATTGGATTGATTTTGTTTTTCTATGATTGGGTTGGGTTGAGCTTCAACTTCATACCAAATTCTTCTCTAAAGACCAAATTCATCTCTCATATTGAATTGAACCTAGGTTTGTTGTTTTGGATTTGATTTTTAGTTATATGAGGGATGGTATGAAGTTGAAGCTTAACTTCACAAGTTCACTTTGAAGTTGGAGCTCAACCCAGCTCAACCATAGAAGAAATTTTTCATACTATCCTTCATATTTCTTCATTTTCTTTCAACTATACCAGGAAAAATCATGGAATATTTCCGAAAAACTTACAAAGTTCTTTATATTGGGTTGGGTTTAGTTGTGTGTTCTGCAATTTTATATCAAACAATATGAGAAATGTTACGGGTTGGATTAAGTTGGTTGTATTCGGCTTGGTTATGTTGGGTTGATCTTCAACTTTGTACCTTTCAATATGAAGGATAGTATGAAATTGGAGCTCAGCCCAATTTAATCCAAAACATTCTTCAAATACCATGAACCAATTCTTACAAATTAGTTTTTACAAAAATACGTCAGGACATATAATAATTTACAAAACAGTGTAATACAAAAATTTAGGTTGATTTTGGATTGAGTTTGGTTGGGTTGGGTTGAGACGCGAATAGCCTATATTCCCTTCAATTTTAATTTTCGATGTTGGGAAGGTTTATTTTGTAAGAAGAACGTAGCACTTCTGAAATGAAAATCATCAAGGATAGACTGGCTGTTCTGTTTCTTTAAGTTCTTTTGATAACATAATGAAATCAAAAATCTGAAATCTGCTTGGGGCAAAGTGACAAACAGTTACTTAAACGACATTTGGCGTAAACTTTGCCTGGATTTACACAAGATATAGGTACAGAACAGGCAAATAAGATTAACATTAACGCATTTCGAGTGCTGAATGATGGGCCAACTCGGGTCTTTGCCAAACCAAGTTTACCGAGTTGAAAGTTTGCATAAATTGAGCTCAAACTGAGTTATCTAAACCTAGTTGATAGCAAAATCAGAGATCATAGAGATTTACTCTGGTGTGAATTGATGGTTGGAATTGAAAGATCTGATAAACTAACATAAACGCACCCTAAATCGTTATGGGTTTTAAATCTTAGAATCACAGATTCAGCATTAAAAATAAAAATCTATAAACGTAATAGTGCTGGAACGCTAGAAAATGTTGCAGCTTTAAGAGAAGCAATTGAACGATCTTCTACAAGTTCAGCTACCAAATATGCCTCTGCTTTACGTTTGTCAGATCGTTCTGTCAGAAGAATTTTATTGGGTTGTTGGGAAAGAAATTTCGTTTTTTCCCGTCAGAGGACTTAATTACGTTTTTCGAAACCAACTTCACACATAAGCCGCATAACCATTATATGTCTTGAGAGCTGATATTGCAAGGCTTGTGTGTGAAAAAGTTCTATTAATTCTACACAGTAGTTTTTGGTTGGTGCCCTTTTAAATATGGAGAGCAATAAGCAGCATTTTCGTCATAATTTACTTTTTTACTTCAGAAAAGGTAAAAATGCTGTCCAAGCGAGAAAAAATTGACGGATGTGTATGGAGAAGGCGTGTTAACAGTACGCCAGTGCCAGAACTGGTTTGCAAAATTTCGATCCGGCAATTTTGATGTCGAAGATGCACCACGGTCTGGAAGGCCGGTCGAAGCTGACAAAGATGCGATAGAGACATTAGTTGATGCAAATCGGCGAATAACCACACGAGAGATCGGTGAGAGATTAAATTTGTCGAATTCGACTGTTTATGGCCATTTGAAAGGCATGGGCTTAACCTCGAAACTCGATGTGTGGGTGCCCCATGTCCTTACGGAGCGAAATTTGTGTCGTCGCGTTGACGCGTGTGATTCGCTCCTCAAACGTCAAGAAAATGATCCATTTTTGAAGCGGATTATTACTGGGGACGAAAAATGGGTTGTATACAACAATGTTAAACGCAAGAGGTCATGGAGCAGAAAAGATGAACCGGCTCAAAGCGTGTCAAAAGCCAACATTCACCAAAAATAGGTGATGCTCTCCGTTTGGTGGGATGTCAAAGGAATCGTTTTTTTTGAGCTTTTTCCGAACAATACAACGATTAATTCAGAAGTCTATTGTCATCAGCTGGACAAATTGAATGATTCACTTAAAGAGAAGAGGCCCGAATTAATCAACAGGAAGGGTGTAGTGTTCCACCAGGATAATGCGAGACCTCACACAAGTTTGGTCACTCGCCAAAAACTATTACAGCTTGAATGGGACGTACTGCAACATCCACCATATTCTCCAAATCTGGCGCCTTCCGACTACTATTTGTTCCGGTCCCTGCAAAATTTTTTGAATGGCAAAACCTTTACCTCAAGTGAAGATGTCAAAAACCACCTGAACCAGTTTTTTTGCCAGCAAGGACCAAAACTTTTATGAGAGGGGAATTATGTTGCTGCTAAAAAGATGGCAAAAGGTGTTGGACCAGAATGGCCAATATATAATTTAATAAAATATTTATTCATTATACGAAAACTGTCTTTCATGATCCCCAATAAAAACGAAATGACTTTCCGAACAACCCAATACATAACGACCTGAAGTTCCACTCATACAAAATGATGATTATGCAAGATCTTACTGAACAGATCTCCAGAAAATCTAAATTTAGTCTAAATTTATTTATCGACCGTCTGAAAATGGTTTAAAAAGTGGCGTCAATTATGACATATTATCAGACATAAACTTTGCTGACGAACTATAACTGAGAATAGACGTGAAAATAACTTGGGACTAGGTCTAGTATTAGCTCTAACGTTAATGTGACTATATTATTAGTCGTTATTCAGTCTTAATTGTTGTATACTTGTATCAAACTAAAACTAGAACTAACACTAGACCTAGTATTAGAAAGTTTCGGTTTAGCCGTGCGTCTTCTAAAACAACTAATTTTATAAGTTCAAAGTTGGGTTGAGCTACAACTTTATACCATTCAATATAAGGGATGATATGAAGTTGAAGCTGTACCCAACCCAATCATAGAAAAACAAAATCAACCTCAAAACAATAAATCTTTTCAATTCAATACAATATGAGAGATTGTATCAAGTTGGGTTGGGTTGAGCTCCAACTTCATACCATTCAATATAAGAGATGGTATGAAGTTGAAGCTTTACCCAACCTAATTATAGAAAACAAAATTACAAAATCAATCCCAAAACAACATTTTCTAAGTTCAATTCAACATGAGAGATGGTATCAAGTTGGGTTGAGTTGAGATCCAATTTAATACCATTCAATATGAGGGATGTTAGATACCTTTCATCTATGGTTGGACTGAATTAAGCTCCAACTTCATATTATTCAATATGGGAGATGTTGTGAAGCTTTTCTGCTATGGTTGGGTTGGGTAGAGTATCAACTGCATACCATTCAATGTAAGACATAATATGAAGTTGCAGTTCAACCCAACCCAATTATAAAAAAAATCAACCCCAAAACAACATCTTCTAAGTTCAATTCAACAGGAGAGACGGTATCAACTTGGGTTGAGTTAAGCTCCAACTTCATACTGTCCGCTGAGTACTCTAGGAAAAGTGTACGAATCAATTCTAAGGAAAAGAGTTATACAGAAATTGGTAAGACCCAACTGATGCCATAGAGAAGGTAATAACTGCAGCTAAAAGATGGAACAAATACACGAGGGGGAAGATGAAAAAATGTTTGCTGATAACGGTGGATGTTAAAAATACTTTTGAATCAGCACCATGGGATCAAATTATTGGATGCGTGCAGTAGAAAGGAATGCCAAAACAAATGGTAAACTGTACTATATTAAGGACTACCAAATGTATAGATATGTAGAGTAGGTTCGCAAGATGAACTGATGAGAGAATGGGCCTGGAGCTGGATTGAGAAAAAACGCTGAGAAGCAGAAGGTGTGGTCGACAAATTTTCCTAAACGTTAAAGGCCATCTAATTGAATCCAAGAAGTACGTGAAGTATCTGGAAGTTACGATCGGCAGAGACATAAAGTGAGAGCGACACATACTGTACACCTACAAGAAAGCGCAGAAGAGGATACAGGCGAGGGTTATGGAATCAACATATGGACTTAAGATAGAAAAAAAGAAAGATGGTAGGAGCGGTGATATGATCCCAAAGAAGCATCTAACAGCAGTTCAAAGACAAATGTTAATCAGCATAGTAGTGGATATAGAAACATATCGACAAAGTACTGGGGAACTCACCGCTGGTGGACCTCATGGTCAAGGAAAAGTTGGCTCGCAAAGAAGTCAGAGAAGAGGTGGATGAGTAGATTAGAGATGAATGGAGAGAAAGATGGAAAATAGACTAGGAAAAGGCTACGTGGACGAAAGTATTGATACAGGACCTTAAATGATGGCTGGGAAGAATAATTTTGGAATTCATTGAGCATGGTTGTTTTAAATCTTATCTGCACCTCCACAAAAGAAAGGAGGAAGATAAAAGTGTGTTTCCGGACAGAGAGATGATGTGGAACACACATGGTTCCATTGTTCAAGGTGGAGAAAAAGATTTAAAAGAATTAGAATGGGTGTTGACACCTCAAAATACACTGGAGAGCGAGGAAAAGTGGAAAATAGTCGAGGAATTTGTGAGAAAGGTAGTACGGGAGGAGAAACGAGATGAGAAAGAGACAAAGCATGGAAACAGAAACGAGAGGGAAGAGGAGCAACTCCCCCTCATCCGGATATGTATTAACAATGATAGTTTTCAAAAAAATAATGTTTTTGAGAAGAATGATGAAGGAACAAAAAGACAAAGGAAGACACTATGGCGAGGAAACAAAGTTACAGAAATATTTGTCGAAGTTGGCTAATAGAGCTTTGTCCTTCTGTATAAATGAAAAAAATATCCAAATTCATATCATTGAATACGAAAAATGATATAGCTTGGGTTAGGTTAATTGCATTCGGTTTAATAAGTTGAGTTGTGTTTAGTTGGGTTGGGTTGAACTCCAACTTCATACCATTCAATATGAAAGAGCAGATTCAAAAATCATGGACTAATACAACTTTTTACAAAAACACTCCAGAACATACAATAACTTACAAAGCAGTTTAATACAAAAACCTACGGCTTTCATAAAAAAAATTATGGTATAAAATTTGACGTGATTTGAACGTCTAAATTTATTTATTGACCGTCTGAAAATGGTTTAAAAAATGGCGTCAATTATGACATATTATCAGACATAAAACGCTGCTGACGAACTATAACTGAGAATAGACGTGAACATAACTTGGGACTTGGTCTAGTATTAGCTCTAACGTTAATGTGACTATATTATTAGTCGTTATTCAGTCTTAAATTGTTGTATACTTGTATCAAACTAAAACTAGAACTAACACTAGACCTAGTATTAGAAAGATTCAGGTTTAGCCGTGCGTCTGAAGACGCACGGCTTATTTGCCGTTCTTTGCTTAATTGTTATAAAATCTTCTGGAACAGGGTAAAGTATTCACCCACCCATCACTGTTTAATTTTAGCTTAGTTTCTAAATCGTTTTCTTTATTTTTATAACATTCGATAATTTTTTTCTAAATTTTGTATGTCCGCTTAAGACCATAAAAGGGTAATATTTTTCTTCATTTCCTCATCTTGAGTACACATTTTATACGTAGTTTCTGTTGTAGTGTTTGCCAGACTCCTTCAAACTTGATTGCTTTCGGAAACAATCGTCCCGTCGAAACAATGAAATCCCCGCGAAACGATTGCAAACACTGCGAAAGAGATAAGACGTCTGTCTTTCCCATTCACGAACCCCCCCGCCCAGGGGGGTACAACGACTTCGCTATCCATCCTCTAAAACCAACTTATCCTCGGAAAAGAGTCGAAATAAATAAAGCGCGAAAGAGGCAAGTTCCCTTTTTAACAGGACTTTATTTGCTCGAGCAATCAAACATCAAAAATCCTTAAATTCTTAATCATGGAGGGTGAGGGAAACACGAAAAGGGAAGTTGCAAGTCGGAGTGTATAAATTTTAAATCCGAAGGCTTGTATTGTATCGTTGTGCAATTGGCTTAGGACGGCTTTGGTGTTGCTCTTTCATTCCGATTAAATTTTCGAATTGACCCTTTATTTAACATTCTGTGTGTATTGTAGTCGGACAAATTAAAATTAAAAATTTATGCGACGACAAAATAATTTCGTCGAAGAGGATGTTTGTTTGTCCCGATGATACACGGAGATTTTGTGTGTGCCGTATTGAAGAGAAAATCGCCCACGGCTCAAAGGGACGATGAAAATTGTGTCACCGAAATACGATTCTTGATTCCCCTACGTGATGAGACCTCCCTAAAGGGGGAGAACGACTACGACGAAACGAAGGCAACGACGACGAATTCAGCCCTTTTGTGCAACCCTATAATGCACGATTACTGTTATTTTATTAGGCCCGCTTTTACATGCTCCGGCGACCTTCAAAAGGGTCTCCATGCTTTCGTATAAACGCGTTTAACTTTTCCATCTCCTCAATTCAAATTGAACAAATTTTTATTTACCAAGTAAAAATAAAAAGTACCCCTTAATACACCTAGCTACATCATGATGTACCCCCTTTGTTTTCAATAAGCTCACACTAAGACTTGTCGAACTTACTAAGCCACGGCCCATTAAGAGGTTTAAATAGGGTGGGCTTCGTGTGATAACACGTCAGAACCCTCTTGTTCAAGAAAAGGGGGGGATTGAAATTAATTTCAAAACGACGAAAAGGCGCAAAGAGGAAGTTGAGTTATCGAGTTATCGCCCTCAAGAAAAAAAAAGAAACGAAGACAAAAACAACCACAATGTATCATTTGGGGGAACTAATGTGAAGGAAATTGCAGACTGATATCATCTTATTTCGACTACTTTTTTCGAGGAAATAAAAAAATAGCAACTTCAATTCGTTTCAAACATTCAATTTGTAATCGGGTTCGAATTCGAATCCACCCCTGGAACTTAATCCGGGGTTGAAATAACAAGGGAACGTCGCGACGTTGGGTGTTTTGTTTTCGGATACGCGAGCCGAGTTTTGTGATCGCACACGTTGTGATTATCCGACGGCGCGGCGGAGGATTTTCGATTCCCAGAAGTTCGGTTTTCGTTTTTGTTTTCGTTTGGTACATATATTTTTCTTTTTTTTTCACTTCGTTTTGGAGGGGTTTCTCTTCGTCGGCGCTGATAGCTCTATCTGTCAAAAGACAAAGCGTAATGACAGAGAGGGTGCCGCGGACAATGCCCGGGGTCGCACCTGACGTCCTCACGTGCGGATCCCATGATTAATAAAGCTCCGGAGAACTGATTGATGGGAATCATAGCGTTAATGACCCGACTTGGATTCTTTCTTATATGAGAACTACAATCGTTTCGGGATTGATATCACTCATTTGCTGTTCTCTCAACTTTTGTATTATAAGATTCGTTCTGGTAGATTATAATCGGTGGTTTTCTTTTTGTTTTAGATTGATTATTAGTTTGGTAATTGAGCTTTTGATACTTTAGGGAATCAAAATTTGCTAAATTAATGTGCTCCATGTCATAGTTATTTTTATTATTTTAAAGATACCAACTTGTAATTATCAAGGTGATTTATGACAAATTTATCTCAAATGGCATAGATTCTTTATCTTAAACAGAATTTAATTTGAAGTTAACCAATAATATTAACTATTCAAGAAAAAGGCGATTTTAATTCACATAAAAAATAAAATAAGGTTTTAATTTCTTTTAAAACGAATTTTGTATAAGAATTTTCTTTACTTTTTTTAATATAAAGTTGCCGCCCTGCCGTTGTCGTGGTAACCTGCTTGACATGTTAGTTCATGTTAGTTCGTAATTAATTATTTTTGCGAATTTAAGGTTAATTTGAAGCAAAGGGAGTTGTTTCTAAAGCGAAGTAAGTGAATTGAACGTTATTTATTTATTACTAATTAATTAAAATTAAGGGGAAAAGTTAATATGAAGTGGTTAATCTGAAAGTTAACCTAAAAAAAATTTTAATGTTTTTAAAGTCATTTTGCATTTATATATTGGGATTAAAAATTGATTTATATCTCAAATTAATTCAAATGAAATATTTTTTTATAAATATTTATTTTTAAAACAAACTTTGTTTCAAAATAATTTTCTTATTTAAAGTTACCAACCTGCCGTTGCCATGGCAACCTGATAGTGGTTGACATATTAGTTCGTGATGACAATTTATTTTAATTTTTGTGAATTTAAGGTTAATTTAAAGCAAAAGGAGTCGTTTCTAAACTGAAGTAAGTGAATTGAATGTTTTTTATTTATTACTAATTAATTAAAATTATGGGGAAAAGTTGATATAAAGTGGTTAATCTAAAAGTTAACCTACAAAACTTTTAATCTTTCTAAATTCATTTAGCATTTATTTATTGGAATTAAAAATTGATTTATATCTCGAATTAATTCAAATGAAATATTTTTTATTACTATTTATTTTTAAAACAAACTTTGTTTCAAAATAATTTTCTTATTTAAGGTTACCAACCTGCCGTTGCCATGGCAACCTGAGTCGTTGACATATTAGTTTGTGATGAAAATTTATTTTAATTTTTGAGTATTTAAGGTTAATTTCAAGCAAAAGGAGTCGTTTCTAAAGCGAAGTAAGTGAATTGAACGTTTCTTATTTATTACTAATTAATTAAAATTAAGGGGAAAAGTTAATATAAAGTGGTTAATCAAAAAGTTAACCTAAAAATTTTTTTAATCTTTCTAAATTCATTTTGCATTTATCTATTGGAATTAAAAATTAATTTATATCTCAAATTAATTCAAATGAAATCTTTTTTTTATTAATATTTATTTTTTAATTAAATTTGTTTCAAAATAATTTTCTTATTTAAAGTTACCAACCTGCCGTTACCATGGCAACCTAATAGTCGTTGACATATTAGTTCGTGATGAAAATTTATTTTAATTTTTGCGAATTTAAGGTTAATTTGAAGCAAAAGGAGTCGTTTCTAAACTGAAGTAAGTGAATTCAACGTTTTTTATTTGTTACTAATTAATTAAAATTAAGGGGAAAAGTTAGTATAAAGTGGTTAATCTAAAAGTTAACCTACAAAACTTTTAATCTTTCTAAATTCATTTAGCATTTATTTATTGGAATTAAAAATTGATTTATATCTCGAATTAATTCAAATGAAATATTTTTTTATTAATATTTATTTTTAAAACAAACTTTGTTTCAAAATAATTTTCTTATTTAAGGTTACCAACCTGCCGTTACCATGGCAACCTAATAGTCGTTGACATATTAGTTCGTGTTGTTAATTTATTTTAATTTTTGCGAATTTAAGGTTAATTTGAAGTAAAGGGAGTCGTTTCTAAAGTGAAGTAAGTGAATTGAACGTTTTTTATTTATTACTAATTAGGTAAAATTAAGGGGAAAAGTTAGTATCAAGTGGTTAATCTAAAAGTTAACCTAAAATTTTTTTTAATCTTTCTGATTTAATTTTGCATTTATTTATTGGAATTAAGAATTGATTTTTATATCAAATTAATTGAAATGAAATACTTTTTTCATTAATATTTATTTTTAAAACAAACTCTGTTTCAAAATAATTTTTTTATTTAAAGTTACCAACCTGCCGTTGCCATAGTAACCTGACAGTCGTTGACATATTAGTTCGTGATGTCAATTTATTTTAATTTTTGCGAATTTAAACTTAATTTGAAGCAAAAGAAATCGTTTCTAAAGTGAAGTAAGTGAATTGAAGGTTCTTTATTTATTACTAATTAATTAAAATGAAGGGGAAAAGTTAATTTAAAGTGGTTAATCTAAAAATTAACTTAAAACATTTTTAATCTTTCTAAATTCATTCTGCATTTATTTATTAGAATTAAAAATTAATTCATATCTCAAATTAATTCAAATGAAATCTTTTTATTAATATTTATTTTTTAATTAAATTTGTTTCAAAATAATTTTCTTATTTAAAGTTACCAACCTGCCGTTACCATGGCAACCTAATAGTCGTTGACATATTAGTTCGTGATGAAAATTTATTTTAATTTTTGCGAATTTAAGGTTAATTTAAAGCAAAAGGAGTCGTTTCTAAACTGAAGTAAGGGAATTGAACGTTTTTTATTTATTACTAATTAATTAAAATGAAGGGGAAAAGTTAATATAAAGTGGTTAATCTAAAAGTTAACCTAAAAAAATTTTTTAATCTTTCTAAATTAATTTTGCATTTATTGATTGAAATTAAAAATTAATTTATATTTCAAATTAAATCAAATGAAATACTTGTTTCATTAATATTTATTTTTAAAACCAACTTTTTTCAAAATAATTTTCTTATTTAAAGTTACCAACCTGCCGTTACCATGGCAACCTAATAGTCGTTGACATATTAGTTCGTGATATTAATTTATTTTAATTTTTACGAATTTAAGATTAATTTGAAGCAAAAGGAGTCGTTTCTAAACTGAAGTAAGTGAATTTAACGTTTTTTATTTATTACTAATTAATTAAAATGAAGGGGAAAAGTTAATATAAAGTGGTTAATCTAAATGTTAACCTAAAAAAATTTTTTAATCTTTCTAAATTAATTTTGCATTTATTGATTGAAATTAAAAATTAATTTATATTTCAAATTAAATCAAATGAAATACTTTTTTCATTAATATTTATTTTTAAAACCAACTTTTTTCAAAATAATTTTCTTATTTAAAGTTACCAACCTGCCGTTACCATGGCAACCTAATAGTCGTTGACATATTAGTTCGTGATATTAATTTATTTTAATTTTTACGAATTTAAGATTAATTTGAAGCAAAAGGAGTCGTTTCTAAACAGAAGTAAGTGAATTCAACGTTTTTTATTTATTACTAATTAATTAAAATGAAGGGGAAAAGTTAATATAAAGTGGTTAATCTAAATGTTAACCTAAAAAAATTTTTTAATCTTTCTAAATTAATTTTGCATTTATTGATTGAAATTAAAAATTAATTTATATTTCAAATTAAATCAAATGAAATACTTTTTTCATTAATATTTATTTTTAAAACCAACTTTTTTCAAAATAATTTTCTTATTTAAAGTTACCAACCTGCCGTTACCATGGCAACCTAATAGTCGTTGACATATTAGTTCGTGATATTAATTTATTTTAATTTTTACGAATTTAAGATTAATTTGAAGCAAAAGGAGTCGTTTCTAAACAGAAGTAAGTGAATTCAACGTTTTTTATTTATTACTAATTAATTAAAATGAAGGGGAAAAGTTAATATAAAGTGATTAATCTAAAAGTTAACCTAAAAAATTTTAACCTGTCTAAATTCATTTTGCATTTATCTATTGGAATTAAAAATTAATTGATATTTCAAATTAATTCAAATGAAATATTTTTTTCATTAATATTTATTTTTAAAACCAACTTTTTTCAAAATAATTTTCTTATTTAAAGTTACCAACCTGCCGTTGCCATGACAACCTGATAGTCGTTGAAATATTAGTTCGTGACGTCAATTTATTTTAATTTTTGCGAATTTAAGGTTAATTGAACGTTTTTTATATATTACTAATTAATTAAAATTAAGGGGAAAAGTTAGTATAAAGTGGTTAATCTAAAAGTTAACCTAAAAAATTTTTAATCTTTCTAAATTCATTTTGCATTTATCTATTGGAATTAAAAATTAATTTATATCTCAAATTAATTCAAATGAAATCTTTTTTTTATTAATATTTATTTTTTAATTAAATTTGTTTCAAAATAATTTTCTTATTTAAAGTTACCAACCTGCCGTTGCCATGACAACCTGAGTAGTTGACATATTAGTTCGTGATGACAATTTATTTTAATTTTTGCGAATTTAAGGTTAATTTGAAGCACAGGGAATCGCTTCTAAAGCGAAGTAAGTGAATTGAACGTTTTTTATATATTACTAATTAATTAAAATTAAAGGGAAAAGTTAGTATAAAGTGGTTAATCTAAAAGTTAACCTAAAAAATTTTTAATCTTTCTAAATTCATTTTGCATTTATTTATTGGAATTAAACATTGATTTATATCTCGAATTAATTCAAATGAAATCTTTCTTTATTAATATTTATTTCTTAATTAAATTTGTTTCAAAATAATTTTCTTATTTAAAGTTACCAACCTGCCGTTGCCATGGCAACCTGACAGTCGTTGACATATTAGTTTATGATAACAATTTATTTTAATTTTTGCAAATTTAATGTTAATTTGAAGCAAAAGGAGTCGTTTCTAAAGTCAAGTAAGTGAATTGAACGTTTTTATTTATCACTAATTAATTAAAATGAAGGGGAAAAGTTAGTGTAAAGTTGTTAATCTAAAAGTTAACCTAAAAATTTTTTAATCTTTCTAAATTTTGCATTTATTTATTTGAATTAAAAATTAATTTATATCTCAAATTAATTCAAATGAAATATTTTGTTATTAATATTTATTTTTAAAACAAACTTTGTTTCAAAATAATTTTCTTATTTAAGGTTACCAACCTGCCGTTGCTATGGCAACCTGATAATCGTTGACATATTAGTTCGTAATCACAATTTATTTTAATTTTTGCAAATTTAATGTTAATTCGAAGCAAAAGGAGTCGTTTCTAAAGTGAAGTAAGTGAATTGAACGTTTTTATTTATTACCAATTAATTAAAATTAAGGGGAAAATTAGTATAAAGTGGTTAATCTAAAAGTTAACCTACAAAATTTTTAATCTTTCTAAATTCATTTTGCATTTATTTATTGGAATTAAAAATTGCTTTATATCTCGAATTAATTCAAATGAAATATTTCTTTATTAATATTTATTTTTTAATTAAATTTGTTTCAAAATAATTTTCTTATTTAAAGTTACCAACCTGCCGTTGCCATGGCAACCTGATAGTCGTTGACATAATTAGTTCGTGATGACAATTTATTTTAATTTTTGCGAATTTAAGGTTAATTTGAAGCAAAGGGAGTCGTTTCTAAACTGAAGTAAGTGAATTGAACGTTTTTTATTTATTACTAATTAGGTAAAATTAAGGGGAAAAGTTAGTATCAAGTGGTTAATCTAAAAGTTAACCTAAAATTTTTTTTAATCTTTCTGATTTAATTTTGCATTTATTTATTGGAATTAAGAATTGATTTTTATATCAAATTAATTGAAATGAAACACTTTTTTCATTAATATTTATTTTTAAAACAAACTCTGTTTCAAAATAATTTTTTTATTTAAAATTACCAACCTGCCGTTGCCATAGTAACCTGACAGTCGTTGACATATTTGTTCGTGATGTCAGTTTATTTTGTCATTAATTTTTGCGAATTTAAACTTAATTTGAAGCAAAAGAAATCGTTTCTAAAGTGAAGTAAGTGAATTGAAGGTTCTTTATTTATTACTAATTAATTAAAATGAAGGGGAAAAGTTAATTTAAAGTGGTTAATCTAAAAATTAACTTAAAACATTTTTAATCTTTCTAAATTCATTTTGTATTTATTTATTGGAATTAAAAATTAATTTATATTTCAAATTAATTCAAATGAAATCTTTTTTTATTAATATTTATTTTTTAATTAAATTTGTTTCAAAATATTTTTCTTATTTAAAGTTACCAACCTGCCATTGCCATGGCAACCTGAGTCGTTGACATATTAGTTCGTGATGACAATTTATTTTAATTTTTGCGAATTTAAGGTTAATTTAAAGCAAAAGAAGTCGTTTTTAAAGTGGAGTAAGTAATTTAACATTTTAATTTTATTACTACATAATTGAAATGATGGGGGAAAGTGGTTCATTTAATAATTTTTCATTCTTTTTAAATTCATGTTGTGCTTATTTATTCGGATTAAGAATTGTTTATGTCTCAAATTAATATTGAAATGATTCATTTTAATTGTATTAATACGTCTCATTCAATATGAGTACCCAAAAAACCATAAAATGTTCGCGATTTCATTTAAAATCTGTTAGCTTGTTAGCTCCATGTATGTATATGCTTGAGAGAGCGGTACTTAATAGGTTAAGGAATTAAATGCAATGATGAACGAAATCTGTTGTACAAGAAGAGAACAAACTATCAGTGAAGTACGATTTCGTTAAAGTTAGTTTTCTCAACGATGCGTCGAGTGAACTCTAAAATTTTGCAATTTATTCCCCCACGCAGAAATGGAATAAGTCGATGTATTCTTATGACTATAGACCGGATTTATATGCTTTTGCATATTTTACATTTTTACCTCATATAAATAATATCAGTATAATCATACAAAATTAAAAAAGGTTCTATTTCTAGGTGTAGTATTGTTCTACTTTTACTTCAATTGAAATATACAGGGTATACAGGGTCTAAAGACGCACGGCTAAACCCAGCACTTTCCACTTCTAGGTCTAGTGTTAGTTCTAGTTTAGCTTCACTTGAAATATACAGGGTTCCCGAATCAGTTTGAAACGTACTCTATTTCAGAAACTGTTCATTATAGAGACATTTGTTAAAAAAAAACAAACCAACCCAACCCAACACAACCTGTATATTTGAACTGAAATAAAACTGCAATTGATACTAAACGTAGAACTAGAATCATTCGGGTTTAGCCGTCTTTAGAGTTATATCAAATGATTTGAAACTAGAACTAACACTTGACCTGGAAGTGGAAAGATTCGGGTTTAGTAGTTTACAAATCAATTTGTAAAGTACTCTATTTCAACAACTGTTCATTGGAAAATAAAAAATTGAAAAACATGTCTTCAAATGCAGTAAACCCAACCCTGCATATTTGAACCTATTAACGTTCCACTAGAAAAACTTGAAACACTATTTAAAGTAATATTTTTGTAATTTTTGCCGCTGCAAGTACAAATTTTTTTAAAACACTTATATTACTTATTTTTATCTCCAGATCTTACTGATGCCATTTTTTTTTCATTTTTGTTTCAATACTTTAATGTCAAAAGAAGCGCAGTGTGGGAGTGCTCATACAAATGTGAACACGCCTGAATGTTGGACGTCAACCTATCTCAAGTTAAACGAAACGGAACAGTTTTGTCGTTATTTAAACACAGCTTGTTCACAACACACAAATCTTGTACCCTCAACACCTTCCGATGATGATGAACTTAGTTTGCTCTATCTACGTGAAATTTAAAAGATTTTAAGTTACATTTTAATGAAAAATGCAACTTTTTTTCTTTTTTGAAAAAGTACGCGACGGCAAATTTTTAGCAGCTTTAGTAACATACTAAAACATTTAGCCGTTTTTGAAAAGTGAGTTAAGGTTATGAAACTTCTTTTATGATGATGTAGTGAGATCGAAAGACAATGGAGATTCAGTCGTGAAAATGTTGACGCTATAAGATGATGTAAAGAAATGATTCAAAATTAACAAGCAATGCTGTAATGATAATTATGTATTTAAAACACCCCCAAATAATAATATGTTATTAATTTTAAAGATTAGAAAGAAAGAAAGATCATATCCTGAATATCCTCGGATAGAGTTACAAAGAGGAAAAAAAGATTATTACTGAATTTTCAAACTTAACTTAGCCTAAATGATGCGCTGGATAATATAAAATCGTCGCCTTAAAGTGTAAACCTGCTAACTCACTTTTAGCGTTTTTTAAAAATAAAACTTTTTAAAATTGTCATTTTTGTTTAGGGAAGTAATTCTAAATACTATGTTGTTAAATAAATAATGGTGTATTATTTTAACTTAAAAAAAGTTACTTAAACTCTTTAGTTGCTGCATTACAAGCCTTTTTTGGATTTAGCAGGTTATTTTAGATGTACATACTGATCTATAATGGATTTGGCAGGGTTTTTGCGAAAGTTACAATGACATACAATCACATAATCATAAAAAAACTTAATTACACAAAGTTTTGGCCACATTGTAATTTTTACGACGGTATCCATCAAAAGGAAATAAAAGCCAATAAAAGAGTATCCACTTCTTTATTGAAAGTTAAAAGTTTCAAAAATTAATAATTTACTAGTATGAACAATAACCCGAGGAAAAGTAAATTATAAACTCTACAAAAACAAAACTTAGGAACGACTAACTAAATCGAATACTGGCAGTCTTAAAATCTTTTTCGTTCTTAACAACTACTAAAATTTAAGTCTTCACATGTTAATTAAATCATAGAAAAGTCACTTATCGCGGAACGTTAACACTGCACATTATAGTTATCAGTCGACATTCAGTCATGGGGTAAATTATCATAATAAGATCGATAGTCCTGAGGAAGTGTGCTTTTCAGATATTGGAGATCTTCAAATTTCCTGGCAGTAATCTTTCTTCTATTTTTGTGAAGATTTGGGAGCTGAGTGAACGGCAATGGCACGACACTGGCTGATTTTCTTTGCGGTATTGCTTGCCATTCATCAGCAAATCTCAATTTGAAATATACTTCACCACTCGGGGTGTAGCGCAGAACTCGTATGCCTGTCACTTTAGCTTCGCCTTTGCTACGACCAGGACGAATGCTTTTATAGAACTTAACATCGTCGAATTTTTTGAAAAAGTCATAGGTGAAGTAGAGTACTTCGTAAGGCTTTGGTCTTTTTCTAGCTAATCTGCAGACTCCGGCATATTCTGCAGGAACATTTATATCCTTGTTCTTCAATGCTCGTTCGATAGTCGAATGCATAGAATCCGCTTCCATTATTATGTTGAAATTCATTGCCGTCGATAACAAAGCATTAGACATCACGCAGTTCCTGTTCTGGTAAGTACACCCATCACTGAAGAAAATTACTTTTAGTGGTACAGCAGATTCGTTTTGGGGTAAAACTTTTTTCTCTATGAAATCGGCCCACACACTTGCAAACTCCTCTGAACTTAGTCCCCCCTCACTCTCGTTCCACAAATAACAGAACCCATCTCTGTTGTTCACATTAAAAAATGTCAAATTATGTACTTGAAGTTTTGTTCTGTAATATAAGCTATTTATTCCTAATTTTTTTGCCATCAAATCTGCTTGCAAATCAACTGTAAATACAATATTTTCTCCACCTTTGTCTTTTTTCTTTTCTTCTCTAGCTTCTTCTTTTTTCTGATTATGTTCTAAAAATTCTTCAGCTGATAAATTGCCAGCTTTGTACAAAGCGCATTTTTCACATTGATCTTTTTTCGGGAAGTACAAACCTAGATTTTTGACATCGAAGGCTCCGTAAAAAGTAGCTAGAGAGAGAGGCCGTACACCACGCTTTGTGCACCAATCATTTTTGTAAAAATCGTAAAGGGCTTGCTTTGTCGTCCACTCTGGTAATAAATACTTTTTCTGAGTGGTAGCCCGACAGTAATGAGACTCCATAACTGGCAAAGAATTTAGAAAACTGTCAAGTTCTTGTTGTTCTTTGGCAAAAGGCTTGGATGAGGTATTCTCGTTCTTAGAATGCTGAGAACCAGTCATCGTTTTTGAAGTATTATTTGGTTTTGTGTTACTTAATTGATTATTTTTCCAATTAAGAACAGTCCATCTACCAATACCAAGCGTATTGAGAAACATGGTCCTGCACTTTAAATCGCTCGTCTTGCATTTTTAAATAATAAACCAGTGATTGATTTCTTCTGGTTTCTTTACTATTTTTTCTACCACGGGGTCTCTTAATAGGTATTGATGTCACAAACTCATCAACATACATTCTTTTCTCTTGCCAACTCATTGCCCAAAATCCTTTAAATATATTTTCCTGTCTTCTTCTGTAAATTTTGTACACTTAAGAGTTCCATTTTGAGTTAGTTTGCAACAACATCTTTCTTTTATCATTCTTGGTTCTCTAGGTATCTCATAATTCCACGTCTCTTCCTTTTTTCTGCCATACTATTTTTTCCCTGACTCTCTTAATTTTCTGTTCTTTTCGGCAAACCAATTACAGTTTTGTATTTGAGCTCTTTTTTTTCTTTTCTTGCTCTTTTCTGGATAACTATCGTCATACTCAGAATCAGAATGAATGGAATACGGAACTAACCCTTCTTGTTCACTTTCGTCAGTAATTGGGTCTTCGATTTGGTCTATCACATCAAACGCACAAAATGACTGCGCAGGATCGTTTTCTGCTTGTTTTGATGATTCCCGGTTACCATCGGTGTTACTACGCACATTTTTACTGATAACACAATCAATGTCCATTGCTTCGTGGTTTTCGTTACCTCGAAGGTAATCTTTTGCAAAGCTCTTTCTGCTTCGAATGGTATCATTATGTCATATCAGATAAAAAATGGATTTAGGTTTTACACTCTAAGGCGACGAAATAAAATGTAATATAGCAATTAACTAATTCAGTAAAATTTAACTTTTTTCTAAATTAAAAATTTTTCAAACTCGATTAATGATATGTAACTTTGTTAACCGTTTTGTTAAGAATATAACTTATAGTCTGTTCTACGACCATTGAGTCGTTGCCAAGCGTTCTTTTTAGCACCTCGATAGATAAATAAATAACGCACCCAATTCGCAATTCGTTAATCTCTTTAAACTGATTTTTTATCTACAATTTATAGTTGTTTTAAATAACATGACTTTACAAGTATTGTTTTGAAATTTAATATTCAAAACAGATTTCAGGTGTTTGTGAAACGAACGGCAACATAGCATTTTGCTTTATTCATTTAATTTATAGTACGTTTTATTTTATTTTTTCTCTTTTTGATTTGTATGAGTTATTGTATTTGATCATTACAGAATCAACTAAACCTTATATTACAAAATTATAAATTAAATATGCGCATTTATTACAATTAAAATTTAGAAATTATTGGTCAATAAAGCAACACTGTGACGTATTGATGGCGTCGTGGAATAGACTATACATGTATTTTATAATATATCCAAATATTTCAGTTGATTAATGATATATTATTATTATTAATATGATATATTATTAACAATTTGGATGAGTACTTTTGCACCCATTCATGATGTTCTTAAAATGTTCCTACTTCTCCCTCTTTTTGATATCCTCATTTCAATTATTTTATTTCATGGTATATCCAGTTAATGATCGGATATCCTGTACATCCTGAACGTAGATGAAGATGATTAAACATCATCATCAATGCTGTTCTGATATGATGTTCTTGATACATTTGTATTGCAATATTATATCCCTCATGTTATATGATAACAAAGCAACATTCATTGTTTATGGCAGTTTCTTCTAATGAGCTCCTCCTCGTAATATTGATGATGAGATATTGAACTTTCAATTTCATCAAAGATATATGGCCCAATTACGCTGTGATATGCTACAGCACACGACACATTTATTTATTGACACTTATTAACTACACGAAAACATGATTTACCAGTACCATAGGATTATACAACTTAAAATAGAACCAATACTAATGCCTAGAACTAAGACTAGTACGTCTCTTAAGACGGAAATGAACCCAACCCAACCTAGCTTCGGAATTAACATTATACTTAGAACTAGCAACATTAGGATTTAGCCGTACGTCTCTTAAGACGGCTAAACCTTAATGCTTCTAGTTCTAGGTATAAGGGTAGTTCTGAATCTATGTTGTAAGCGTGGTATTAGTGACACTTTTAGTTCCAAAAGAATTTGAACTAGAAACTAGAACTAGAAAGATTTGGGATTTAGCCGTACGTCTCTTCAGACGGCTAAACCCAAATGTTTCTAGTTTTAGATCTAGTGCTAGCTATAGTGTTGGTATTAGCTCTAATTTAGCTGTTATTCGGTTTTAAATTATTGTATACTTGTGTCGAACTAAAACTAGAACTAACACTAGACCTAGAACTAGAAAGATTCAGGTTTAGCCGTGCGTCTTCAGACGCACGGCTAAACCAAAACCTTCTAGTTCTAGGTCTAGTGTTAGTTCTAGTTTTAATTCTGGTTTAACTCTACATTGTTTTAAATTCTTCTGGGACTAAAAGTATAACTAAGACTAGATCTATAACCCAGCATCAGAACTAACACTAGACCTAGAACTAGAAACATTGGGGTTTAGCCGTACGTCTCTTCAGACGGCTAAACCCAAATGTGTCTAGTTCTAGATCTAGTGTTAGCTATAGTATTGGTATTAGCTCTAATTTAGCTGTTATTCAATTATATTATTATATATTAGAGACATTAGGTCTAGAACTAGAAACATTTGGGTTTAGCCGTCTGAAGACGCACGGCTTAACCGAAACTTTCTAGTTCTAGGTCTAGTGTTAGTTCTGATGCTGGGTTATAGATGTAGTCTTAGTTATACTTTTAGTTCCAGAAGAATTTAAAACAATGTAGAGTTAAACCAGAATTAAAACTAGAACTAACACTAGACCTAGAACTAGAAAGTTTCGGTTTAGCCGTGCGTCTGAAGACGCACGGCTAAACCTGAATCTTTCTAGTTCTAGGTCTAGTTTTAGTTCGACACAAGTATACAATAATTTAAAACCGAACAACAGCTAATTTAGAGCTAATACCAACACTATAGCTAGCACTAGATCTAAAACTAGAAACATTTGGGTTTAGCCGTCTGAAGAGACGTACGGCTAAATCCCAAATCTTTCTAGTTCTAGGTCTAGTGTTAGTTCTAGTTTTAGTTCGATACAAGTATACAATAATTTAGAACCGAATAACAGCTAAATTACAACTAATACCAACACTAAGACTAACACTAGACCTAGAACTAGCAACATTAGGGTTTAGCCGTAAGTCTCTTAAGACGGCTAAACCCAAATGTTTCCAGTTCTAGGTCTAGTGTTAGTTCTAAAGCTGGATTGTAGGTCTAGCCTTGGTTATACTTTTAGTTCTAGAAGAATTTAAAACAATGCAGAGTTAAACAAGAATTAAAACTAGAACTAACACTAGACCTAGAAAGATTTAGGTTTAGCCGTGTGTCCTCAGACGAATAGTGTTAGTCTTAGTTCTAGTTTTAGTTCTATACAAGTATACAACAATCTTATAACTACAACAATCAAATATAGAGATGTGCGCGTGAGTGACTTTCTGTGCCCGCTTACGATCTAGAACCACGCGAGTCTCGCACATCACTAAGGCCCGTTCCTACCAAATCGTTGACATCTATTAGATAAGCTGACTATAAGATAACGCTAAACTAATAGTTTACGGACTCGGCTGTACTACCACTTCAAGTTATCTCATAGGTAGGATATCCTTAAGATATCTAAAGAATCTAGTGATTTTATTTGGGGTGATTTTTTAAGTTAGTGACCATACAGTCAAAAGGCCTAATATCCTTGTTTATAGATATACATGTATATCTATAAACAAGGCTAATATTCTAACCTCGAACATCATCGTAAATCGAGCGTTTATTATTTTTGTCATTCTTCTTATTTTGTGTACCGTTCGAACATAGAAAACGGAAAACGATAGGAAAAAAGAATTATTCCAAACAGGAAATGGAAATATTGATCGATTTAATAATAAAAATAAAAAAATATGTTATAGAAAATAAAAGAAGTGACACGTCATGGATGGCGGTTTAATAGCTTCCTCTATTCCATGGAGAAGAAAATGAAAAGTTTCATTGGAAATACGAAATCTTTTCATGAATTCCGCATCTGAATGTTTATTTAGGTGATTTAATCGTCTTCGTATTATTATTTCACTTCGTATAGGAAATAATTAGGGGTGTGCGATACAGCATGAAGCGCATCGATGTTCTATACACACATTGTATCGATATATCGGAAATATACATATATCGATATTGTATCGATACTCATATCGATCTCGTATCGATATTTAGATCGACAGTTAATAAAAAGAAACTATGAAGAACATAAAAGTTAAAAAAATT
This sequence comes from Onthophagus sagittarius, assembly GCA_036711965.1. Taxonomy (NCBI): domain Eukaryota; kingdom Metazoa; phylum Arthropoda; class Insecta; order Coleoptera; family Scarabaeidae; genus Onthophagus; species Onthophagus sagittarius. Next base: position 12,279,478 of record JASERS010000010.1, on the reverse strand, counting down.
ATTTATACTTTAGTTGAATTTAAGTCTAAATTGTATAATTGTTTTTGTATCGATATATCGATGTTTTCTTCATATCGATATCGATATTTTCTTTGTATCAATGTACTAATGTGGCGATGTATCGATATTACAGTGATGTGCGTATCGGCCGACGATTAAAGTACATCGATACTTTAAACCAGCCCTAGAAATAATTTATTTATGTCCTCGAAAATATTTTCTTCATCCAGCATCCATAAAATTATCCATTTTTGTAATTTTGCAATATTTCACTGAAAAACCACGCGTACCGTTATACCACCAGGCGATTTGTGAGGTTAGGTTTCTTTTTTTTATCTATGAGATACCGACTTAACCCGAACCGAATTCACTGGTTATGGTTAACACAAAAGTTATTTTTCAGCTAACGTTAACTGTAAGATAAATGCAGTTGTAGTAATCGATTTTTACGTTATCTTTTAGATAGCGCTAACTACAACTTTAACTATGAGTGGTAGTAACGAGCCTAAGGCTGGTAACTATCTAAGAGATTATTACGATGGTTACAGCTATTTTACGCGCTCTGATTGGTTAATAGATGGGTTTATCTGTAAGATAACTTTAACTAAAAGATGGTAGTAACGGGCCTAACATGAATATAATACATGAATCACGTAACTCACGCGGGGGTCACGTCAATTCACGTGTCATACTCAATCAGATGATCAAATGTATGAATCATGTTTGATTATTAAGTAATCATCTTTGACAGAATGGCAGAATTAGTAAAAGCTGGCATATTCTTATTAGTGATGTTACGGATGTGGATTTAGCGAATGCGGATGCGGAACCGGATTTTTTAATTCTAATTTCGCGGATGCGGACTAACATTTTAAGCAAAATAATATTTTTATTACAATTTTCCTATTTTATAAAATAATTATCTGTGTAATCCAACATTCTATACAATATTTAGGAAATTTACAGAATACCTAAAATGTTTAGGTAATATATGAAATATTATGAATTTTATACTTTGCCTAGGTATTTTATAAGATATCGAATGCCCAGCAGGTAATGTGTGTGTAAAAGGCGCGAACAGGGAAACCGGATATAACCGGATAAAATCGGTTTGTTATACCCGAAGTTTATTGTTGGCAAAAATTTCAAAAAAAAAATCACGAATTAAATGTATTTAAATTTTGGAAAATTTGGGAAGAAATTGAAAGATATATCTATTTAATATCATGGTATCAACTTCGGTTGGGTAGAGTTTCAACTTCCTACCATCTCATATTTTATATGTTATTTAGGCATTGTATTGAGTACTGAATTGAACAAATTGATAGTAGCATATTTACATATAACACGAAACTCAGAGTTAAAATAATTAATATTAGTAATTTTGAGATTTTTGAAAAAGCTTCCAACATCTCTATATCTTACGTCTTCTAACACAAAATGATAGCATTTGATTCCATACACCTTTAGGTTCCTTAATCAATGTAAGTCAATTAAAAAATACTAAAAATTTATTTAAATTAACTAAATTTGGGAAGAAATTGAAAGATATCTATTTAATATCACGGTATCAAGTTGGGTTAGGTAGAGTTTCAACTTCATACCATCTCATATTTTATACGTTATTTAGGCATTGTATTGAGTACTGAATTGAACAAATTGATAGTAGCTTATTTACATATAACACGAAACTCAGAGTTAAAATAATTAATATTAGTAATTTTGAGATTTTTGAAAAAGCTTCCAACATCTCTATATCTTACGTCTTCTAACACAAAATGATAGCATTTGATTCCATACACCTTTAGGTTCTTTAATCAATGTGAGTCAATTAAAAAATACTAAAGAATTATTTTCCAGAAAATATTACAATTTTTAGTTCTGAATTATATTGATTGGTCTTGACCAAAATGGTTCTAAATCATAAACAGCTTCGTTTAATGTATGCAAAATAATTATAAATACTGAATGGGACGCTTACCAGAAAATATAAAAATTGTTCAAAGAAACAATGAGGATTATCCGCAGTTATTGCAGTTATTATATCAGTTATATACAGATATCCGTTATATAACTAATTTTGAATGTTCTTACAATAATTATGTACTTTGCTAAAATCGTATTTACTTAAAAATTGTTTAGAATATTGACACCAATATTTAGTTAATGAAAGTGTTACCAATAATCCGGGAAACATCAGCAATTTAATTCGGATTCTCGTTAAAAAAATAAAGCAAAGCAAAAAAAATATAGATTCAATCGGGTCACGTCGAATCCTGTCGATAACAAAGTTGCTCACGATCACGCACGTTCACGTGAATGGTAGAAAAATTAATGCCCATTCACGGTGGGTCACGCATGACCCATCATGACCCGCCGAAACTCACGTAATGTGTACATCTCTAATCGAATACAACTAAAAGTAAAACTTTAGTTACACATCTTTTAGGATTGTTAAACCCAAATACTTCTAATGTATGGAAAAACTTAATTTTATGGTTTGTATGGTTACAATAAAAAGTCCAATTTTTACATAGAAATGGAAATGATTAGTTAACTTCTATAGTTAACTAGTATAAATTTCATTTCATCATATAACTAATGAATTTAAAATATTCGTCTCATATCAGTTTTAAATTTCAATTTTTAATTTGTTTAAAAGAATTGTTTTAAAATTAATTGTTCTTATTTATTTTCTAATTTTCTCTTTATTAGTACGTTCGCTAGTACAATCGCTCATGTTAAGAAATGCAAAAGAAATTTGACGAATCGTATGTCGTTACTTATTACTTGTTGAGTTTGATACCTTGTAAAAACATTTTTTTTATGTTTTATGAACAACCTTTAAAATTACAGTAGAACCTCGATTATCCGGGTTCGCGATTAACCGTGCCCATGTCTCTCAACAAAAAGTACCGATGGACGACTATCAACCTTGGCGTCGCGACACGTTGAGGCGTCGCTGTGACGGCGCCTATTATGTTCATCAGATTTAGTTTATAGTTGTTTTTAAAAAATCCTTAGATGGTCGTTCATTTCTCTTCAGTATTTCTTTTATTTGAGATTCGTTTCTTAACGATGGGTACAAAGCGAAAACGTGTAGTTCTTTTCTTCGAGAAAAAGGTTGCAATCATAAATCGTGTAGTAGATCGTGGGGAAAGTGTAAAAAAGCTTGCAGATGAATTCAGTATTGGTGAACAAACAGTGCGTGATCTAATTAAACGAAAGGATGAGATTTTGAAGTTTGTGTCTGCGTCCAGTACATCGGTTACGAGAAAAACAATGAAAAAATCAACACTCGCTGATATGGAGTCTGCTCTGTTTGAGTGGTTCAAACAGAAACGAGCTGAAGGAGTTCCGATCTCTGGGCCAATGGCATGTGAGAAGGCAGTATGGTTTCACGAAAATCTCAAAATTGACGGAATGTTTACTGCTTTACAAGGGTGGCTATTTAGATTTTAAAATCGATATGTTATTAGACAGTTAGACAGGTGAAACATTGAGTGAGCGTTTTGCAAAACGTTGCCTTCGAAAACACTGGCTGCACACTCTGAAAGATCAGCGCCCGGTCACAAATCCAGCAAGGAAAGAGTGACAACTGTGACGTGCTCAAATGCAACGGGTATGCACAAAATCAAGTTGACAGTGATTGGGAAAGCAAAAAGACCAAGATCCTTTAAAGGAATAGAAACTAGAAATGTCCCATGTAATTATTATTATCATCCAAAGTTTTAGGAAAAAAAAAGGCTTCCCAAAAATGCCATTCTTCTACTTGATAATGCACTCTCTCATACCTCATGCACTCTCTCATACCTCAGAATCCATTTTAAAAACAGAGGACGCCAGCCAATGGATCAAGGAGTGATATCTTGCTTGTAAAGACGGTATAAAAAAACTTTCCTATGTTTTCTTCTCCAAGAAAATTGTATTGGTTCAATGAAAGAGATCCTTAAAAAGTGGACAATAAAAGATGCAATTTTTGCAATATGCGATGCGTGGGAAAACCTTCCTACAAATACATTAAAGCTTTCCTGGGCAAAAATTTTAGATGAAGACTACAGAGAGGAAGAAAATACGAAAGATAAAGATATAGAAACCTGCCTCGAGGTATCAAGATCACTTCCTGATTTTATTAATGTCGACCGAGACGATATTATTGATTGGTTGCAAAACGATGAAAATGAGGAAGGATTCGAATGTTTAGCATGATTCGCAAAACGATGAAGCACTTGATATTGTTGTGAAATTTTGTGAGCAGCAAAACTTCGAGTGGAATGACACTATAAATTTAAAAAAAAATAGATCTGATGCTAAGACCATAGTCGTAAATCGAAAAAACAAAAATTGGTAACATCATACTATACTAGTATAAAATTCGTGTAACTTATCCGTCATATTATTTATGGTAAAGTAAGTTTGAAAAATCAGTTATAAAATTTTTTCCCTCTTTATAACTCGATCCAGGGACTTACTGTATACCAATTGGATGTGATTAGAACGTCAACATTCTATAGCATTGTTAAATTTTTACCCTCGTAAAGATTTATTAAGCAAACTTTTTTTAGACAATTTTACACTATGTGTAAAGAGTAGTCTGATAAAATAATCAAAGATCTGATAGTCTGTTAGCTAGAGAGACTACAAAAGAAGAACAATGTGTTATACAAAATAGTTAAAATCACTAAACTAGAAGACAATGTATGTTTGGAGTTCAAATATGGGCTAGAAGTTCAAGCAGATGTTGTAAAGAAGTGATATTAAGTTAGCGGAATAAAGGAGTAATTAAAATGTTATCAACAATTTGGCCGCAATCTATCACCTGAATCAAGCATTAAGCATCTTAAAATTAGATGTAAATGTCCACTTGAATGACAAATCATATATGCCGGTAGGAATTGTTTAGTTAAATTGTTTAATTTTGCATCAGCATAAGTTTTATTAGCCTAACAGAAAATTGATCGCAGCTTAATAAAATAATCAAAGATCTTGTTGACAAGATAAACCACCACACAAAAGCTATGATATACAATATCCAAGTATTTATGTATTGTACAAAATAATTGGAAAATCACTGAATATGTTAATCCAAATAGACAAATTCAAAAAACATTGCTCTATTATTAAAGCTATTTCAGTATAAATTTCTGGTGATTTCGAAAAATTTACCATCTTCAAGCACTTTTTACAACACTCAAAGAAACACAACGAACTCGATACATGTGTACAAACACGTGTTAAATTATGAGCTTCTAAATTTATTCATTATAATTATATAGGAGTAAACTAAACGAGTAAGCCTGCACAGCTGTCTCTTTAGATACTCTTAAAAGGAAAATTGAAACATACAGCTTTTTAATTCGTTATCGATTTCTTTGTACGACTCGTTTCGATTGTGTTAATAGGAAATTGTAAATTGTCGGTAAATAGAAATGTTAACTCGATGGGTGGTAACCCCGTTTACATTGTTCGCGGTAGTTGGCAAAAGGGCCCTCGCCCATAAATGCATAAAGAGCCCCCGTTCTGGCGTCGGTAATGTATCATGATACCGGTATCTGCCGGTATAATGGCGTAATACCGTACGCCGACGGCAATAATTACAACTCCGGGACTCGGTGATCTACGGCCCCATTCATCGAACGACTACCGGATTCAACCGGAATTTACCATCCGAGAGATCGTTTTCCACGATTATAACCAACAACTCATTTATTTCGATAAATTTTTTTTAACATTCCAAGAAAGATGACATAAAAACCAGGTAAAAATCTTTTTCTCTTATTACTTATTGTATTTTGTGGTTTCGCAAATTGTGTTTTAACGACACTTAAAATGTGTTTAAGACTTATTGTTCGCCTGAATAGGAAGCTATTTGGATTATTGGTTATGGCAAATAAAAACGGGTATTGTCCCTAAATTTGTTATGGTTTTCTTAGGGATGAATACTCGATTATGGTAGTTTTTGTATCCAATAAATCAAAGTGAAAATCTGAACGTGTGCTATTTAGGCGTTTATCCGGTGGCTGAAATTTATAGTTTTCTCGCGCGCGGAACGATTCGGATAGGGTCCTAATTAGTGGCCGCACAGACCCCCATGGGTTGTGCCCTAAAACATAAATCCAACAACGTCACTGCAAACTGGTGTTAAGTTGTAACGATAATTATTGGTTGTCCGGTAATTTAGTATAGATCTACCAAGTTTTAAGTTAATTTTTAAAAACCTACCTATTTTTTGCTGCTGCAGCTCGATCTCTTTGCCTTCTATTCTTAAACCAATTCCCAACTTGCGTCGGTGTCAATCCAGTTGCTTGGGCGAGTTCGCGTTTTTTCGTCGGATTTGGATAAGGATCTTGAAGGTACCACTCCCGTAACAAGCTTCTCGTTCTCTCTTTGAAACAATGAGTCTTTTGCTCCCCATCCCATATCGTTCTGGGTAAAGGAAATTTTTTTCTAACCCTATATTTATCGACGGGTCCGAGTGCCCTTCCGCGTAACTTTTCCGCTTCTTGATAATGCGCTTCTAGCCACATAGCTTGCAACTTTCCGTGCGAACTTTTCGTGAATTTGTGCGATTCTAATATGTTGTAGAGTTCGCGAAAATTACCGCTGTGAAATGAAACGATTGCTCGTGCTCGAAGTACAGCTTCGCTTTTATTTAATTCGGTGATGTTTGGGTGTGCTACCGGTAATGACCAAAGAAATCTTGCTAGTCTTTCTATATCACCACTTTCCTCTAGAGTTTCGCAAACCGCCGCCACCTGCGACACGGTAAAATTTAACGTTGGTAGTGCAAACATTGGGTTTGGTATCACCGGAGCTAAAGGGATGGGCACACTAACTCCCGGACTTGAGGACGCGTCCGAATGTGACCCGGAACTACCGGAACAAAGACCGGAGTTGAGTCCAAGCGCCATATGAGTTGATGCCAGTTTTCTATTTTTTTTTTTTTGTTTTTTGGTTTTTTTGAAAAATTTTTTACACAAACATTTTTTTTTCGGGTAATAATAATACTCGATTCTCTTTTAACACCCTATCTATTCGCGGTCGCGCGTCTGACTGATCGCGCTCGCCCGGATCGAGTAGGCTGGCTCCGGGTGGGCTTTTGCGTTACCATTGGCCCCGGAGTTTCTACGTCACCGGAATCTCACGTAACAAACCCAACCAATCAACAAGGATCATAACGTTTACAGGCGGTCCGAATGGTTGGTAGGAGAAGACCTGGCGGGGTTTTACGGGGCACCGGAGGGAGCCCCCTCTTCCTCCGGAGGAGAGTACAAAACAAAAAGAGTAACTTTTGTATCTGCGGGATTACGTGCGGGGCTAAGTAGATATGACGGTTTAAGTGGGCCCCGAGATCGTGGCGCTATGGATTTTCCGAAACCAGCCGCCGCCGCCAGGTATCGCATTGATCGTTCTGGAAGAGCATCGAAACGGGGGTTGACCCACGAGAAGGGAGGTGAGGGGAAGCATCGATTGCTAGTGAATATACACGGGGTATTGGGATGCAAGGGAATGTTTTGATTACGACCTCATAGATTATGATCGTCTTTCTCAATTCAATATTGTAACAGTAAATTTGAAGGAATTAAAAACGATTTATGTTATTAATGATTTTCGTATTTACAATGGAAGGATTTTTATTGAAGAATAAAGAGCGTTACTCAAATAAGAAACATAAATAATTGAAAATATTTTTGTGTCTACTGGTTTCGGCTTCTTACCATCATCAGGAAATTTGTCAAAATACTATATCATCAAGACATATTGAGGATATCTAATATTAAGTCAAACAAGTCTAAAAATGTAATTTGTGACAAAAAGTTTGCCATTAAGTTATTAAGGGACATTTGGGTATATTTATCAAAAAAATCTTCAATCCTGAAAGGTTGGCTTGCTTCCCTCACAGCGATTGTAGCTATAGATAAAAATTAATTATCGTTGTAATCTATGTGATAACTTTCATCCAAAATCTAGGTACAATAGAATTTCGATAATCCGAACGTATAGAAAATTACTAGTATTTACTTGAAAATTTCGGTTTAGCCGTGCGTCTTCAGACTAAGCTAAATGCTATGCTCAATACTAGCCCTCCTTATCCAGCGTTACCACTAACACTTGAATTAGAAACATTAGGTCTAGAACTAGAAACATTTGGGATTAGCCGTCTGAAAAGTCGTACGGCAAAACCCAAATGTTTAAATTATTTGTATACTTGTATCGAGCTAAAACTAGAACTAACACTAGACCTAGAACTAGAAAGATGCTATCCTAATCTCTATCCTAATTTTCCCTCTTATAATTTTTGTTATCTTTTGTTTTGTTTCTTTACTTTTATTTTGAATTTTGTTCAAAATAAGTGCTTCTTTGTCTTATATAGATATACAACGATATTTTTATGTAAATGCTTTATCAATTTTTGTAATGTTAAGACAAAATTTTTATTAAAATTTGAGGTTAAGCATGTTAACATAGAAGTTTATTTTAATAATTTTGTCACGAATGTTTAATTTTTAGAGCCTCCGAAGATGGCATAAGCCGAAACGCGTCAGGCAGAGTTTAATAAAACCAATAAAGGTAAATAAATTTTTTCATATTACATTATTAATTACATATTGGTAACACGGATCCACACCATGTATCTAATTATCTATCTGGATGCTATGATATGTGGACGTATTTCCTGATGATGATGCTAGGAAACTGAAACCACTAGAATACTAGTCAACAAGTCAATTATGAAACAGCTTCCCACATACGAGGTAAAAATTCTGCTGATGATAGGAAATAGTGAGAAAGTGAAAACGGAAATAATGAATGAAAAGACGGTTAAAATGAGAATAATTGATTATGATATGACTTTTATCTATAACTTATCACCCAACAACACAACAATCACTGCGAGGGAAACAACCTAACCTTATACTTAACTTTAGATATCTTATTATCTGTCTAGATAGTATAATATTTTGACGTATTTTCTAATAATGATGATGACAGGAGACTGAAACCGTTACTAATCAACAAGTAAATTCTGAAATAGCTTTCAACATACATGTTAGCAATTTTGCTGATGATAAGAAATAGCGAGAAAAGTAAAAAACGGAAATAGTGAATGAAAAGATGGCTAAAATGAGAATAATTGATTATGATATGACTTTTATTTATAGCTCATCACTCCACAATACTACAATCTATACGAGCGGAACAACCTCTCTTCTATGATGTTTTGATGTATTTCCGGATAATGAAAATGACCCAAATCGCAATTTAAAACAATCTATGTTTGTTGATGTATTTCCAAAAAAAACCAAATGTTTCTAGTTTTAGATCTAGTGCTAGCTATAGTGTTGGTATTAGTTCTAATTTAGCTGTTATTCGGTTTTAAATTATTGTATACTTGTATCGAACTAAAACTAGAACTAACACTAGACCTAGAACTAGAAAGATTCAGGTTTTAGTTAACCAAAACTTTCTAGTTCTAGGTCTAGTGTTAGTTCTAGTTTTAATTCTGGTTTTACTCTACATTGTTTTAAATTCTTCTGGAACTAAAAGTATAACTAAGACTAGATCTATAACCCAGCATTAGAACTAACACTAGACCTAGAACTAGAAACATTGGGGTTTAGCCGTACGTCTCTTCAGACGGCTAAACCCAAATGTTTCTAGTTCTAGATCTAGTGATAGCTATAGTGTTGGTATTAGCTCTAATTTAGCTGTTATTCGGCTTTAAATTATTGTATACTTGTATCGAACTAAAACTAGAACTAACACTAGACCTAGAACTAGAAAGATTCAGGTTTAGCCCTGCGTCTTCAGACGCACGGCTAAACCAAAACTTTCTAGTTCTAGGTCTAGTGTTAGTTCTAGTTTTAATTCTGGTTTTACTCTACATTGTTTTAAATTCTTCTGGAACTAAAAGTATAACTAAGACTAGATCTATAACCCAGCATCAGAACTAATACTAGACCTAGAACTAGAAACATTGGGGTTTAGCCGTACTTCTCTTCAGACGGCTAAACCCAAATGTTTCTAGTTCTAGATCTAGTGTTAGCTATAGTGTTGGTATTAGCTCTAATTTAGCTGTTATTCAATTATATTATTATATATTATAGAGACATTAGGTCTAGAACTAGAAACATTTGGGTTTAGCCGTCTGAAGAGACGTACGGTTATACCGAAATGTTTCTAGTTTTAGATCTAGTGATAGTTCTAGTTTTAGTTCTGATTTAACTCTGTATTGTTTTAATAAATTCTTCTGGAACTAAAAGTATAACTAGGACTAGACCTACAACCCAGCATCAGAACACTAGAACTAGAAAGTTTCCGTTTAGCCGTGCGTCTTCAGTCTTTGAAGAAACTTTCTAGTTCTAGCGTGTAGTGTTAGTTCTAGTTTTAATTCTGCTTTTTAATCTAATACTAAATCAACACAAAAACAGACATTTTCAAGAATATATACCGCTTAAATTAAGTTAGATTAAGTTAAATTGATTTTAGATTGACTAGATTGATTCTGTATTAAGTTGGATTAATTCTAAGTTGATGATTGTGTTGGATTGGCTTAGATTGATTTTGGATTGAGTTGGGTTGTGTTAAATCAAGTCTGAATTGGATTGAGTTTATTTTGAGTTAACTGGATTGATTCGGGATTCAGGTGGGTTGGGTTAGATTGATTCTTGATAAGTTGGGTTGGGTTGGGGAATAACACTTAAAAATAGAACTAACACTAGACCTAGAACTAGAAAGTTTTGATTATAATTATTGTTTTCCATGTTGTAAGTCTATTAAATTTTTTTTTCTTGCAAATTTGCAAGAAAAGAAGTTATATATATTATTTATTTAAATGATAGAAAGTTTCGGTTTAGTCGTGCGTCTGAAGACTTTGAAGAAATTTTCTAGTTCTGGTGTGTAGTGTTAGTTCTAGTTTTAATTTTTGTTTACCTCTAAATTGTCTTAAATGCGATTTGTGTCCCCAGCATCTCAATTTTCATACTTTTGTTGATTTGTATTCTACCGGTTTCGGTTTCCTACCATTATCACTATCCGGAAATATATCAAAATACCATAGAAAGCAGACAGATAATTAGATATCTAAGGTTGAGTATAAGGTTAGGTTGTTCCGCTCATATAGATTGTAGTATTGTCGAGTGATGAGCTATAAATAATAGTCATATTATAATCAATTATTCTCATTTTAGCCATCTTTTCATTCACTTTTCTCACTATTTCCTATCATCAGCAGAATTTCTACCTCGTGTGTTAGAAGCGTTTCATAATTGACTTAGCATTCTAGCGGTTTCAGTCTCCTATCATCATCATTATTAGGAAATACGTCAAAACATTATAGTATCTAGACAGATAATTAGATATCTAAGGTTGAGAATAAGCTCAAGTTGTATCGCTCGCAGTGATTGTAGTATTGTGGAGTGATGAGCTATAAATGAAAATCATATCATAATCAATTATTCTCAATTTAACCATCTTTTCATTCACTATTTCCGTTTTCACTTTCTCACTATTTCCTATAATCAGCAGAATTTCTACCTTGTGTGTTAGAAGCTGTTTCATAATTGACTTGTTGACTAGTATTCTAGCGGTTTCAGTTTCCTAGCATCATCATTCTCAGGAAATACATCAAAATATCATAGTATCTACACAGATAATTAGATACATGGTGTGGATCCGTGTTAAATATATAAATATAAAATTTATATATTTTTTAAAATTTATATAAATTTAAATATCCAATATGTGATAAATAAAATAATATGAAACGATTTATTTGCTTTTATTGGTTTTATTAAACTCTGCCTGACGCGTTTCGGCTTATGCCATCTTCGGAGGCTCTAAAAATTAAACATTCGTGACAAAATTATTAAAATAAACTTCTATGTTAACATGCTTAACCTCAAAAAACTTGTCTTTCTACTTATTTCGTTTTAACATTACAAAAATTGATAAAGCATTTACATAAAAATATTGTTGTATCTCTATATAAAACAAAGAAGCACTTATTTTGAACAAAATTCAAAACAAAAGTAAAGAAACAAAACAAAAGATAACAAAAATTATAAGAGGGAAAATTAGGATAGGGAAGAACCATGAAGTGCGGAGACTCCATCCACATGTATTATATGGAGAAACTATAAAAAATATATATATATACATATAAACTATAAAATTATGGAGAAAAAATGAGGTCTGTTAAGTTGTATTTGGTCATTTAGACATTTTTTATGTTTTGCTTTTTTCAGCCTATCAATTTCATACTGCTCATACAGTTCTTATTTTATTCCCTGACTCTGCTGAATAAATATTTCTACGTTTTCTTATTGATAAAATTTGTGATTATATTTCTTTAAGTGTCTTCCAAAGTTTGATGTAAGTCTCTTTTTGCCATCTCTTGTTACGTTTTTTGTTATCTGTTCTTTAATCCATGGAGATTTCATTACAATCTCAACATTCTAGCTTGTAAACTCCACTTTTTTGTAATTTATTTGTCTTGCCTTTAGCATTAAATAATATTTATTTTGTAGTATCGTTATTTTTAAATGAAATTTGTATGTTGTATTTGTTAAAGATTCGTTTGATTTTGATGTAATTTCGTTTTTGTTGTGGATTGTTTGTAGAGTAATGGTTTGTTGTAGTTTGTTATTATTTTTATTTCTGCTCATGATGTTGTCTACGTAATCATTTGGGAAAACATTATTTAAAGTTATTATTTTTATTAAGTTCAATTCGTTGGTCCTCTCAAGATTATGCATTGGGATTGTATTCATCCGTTGGATATATGCTCTAATTGTTGACGCTTTGTGATTGGGATGATGAAAAGAATCATAAGGAATGATTACATCTGTTTGTGTGGGTTTTCTGTAAACAGTGAAATCGATGTGTTTAGTTTTTCTTTGTAACCCCAAGTATAGAATAATTCAATCGATTGTTTATTTCCATTTCCATTGTGGATCTAATGTTAAGGTGAAGTGTGTTAATATAGTGAAGAAAGTTCGATATTTTTTCTGTATTGTTCTACGTATCTCTTCCAAAGTAATATGTTTTTATTTCTGTTATTATTTGCGTGCATTAAGTTCTTTTCTAGGGAATTGAGGAAAATGTCAGATAATTATATATCTAAGGTTGAGTGTAAGGTTGGGTTGTCTTCCTCGCAGTGATTATAGTGTTGTGGAGTGTTGAGTTATAGATAAAAGTTAATTATCATCGTAATTTACATGATCTCTTTATATCTTCCATCCAAGATCTAATTACTCTTATTTTAACCATATTCTCACTCGATTTTTTCTACTTTTGCCAAATACCTTTTTCACTTCTCTCACTATCTCGTAAAACAAAGTATTTCCTGCTACCAATTCAACAAGTTTCTCCACCATCAGAATCACCATCCCCTATATTGGAACCGATATCATAATTGACTTGCAGATTGAAACTTTTTTTGCAAATTTATCCAAATAGCATCTCTTAATTTGCTAGATCTTCTTGTTTTCTATTTCCGTGAGAACTTATTTATATTTTACTTTCATTCCCTAAAAGGTGCACCCCAAAACAGGAGATTGTCACATACTGCCAACATTTTTCCAACGGGATTTTTCATTAACGCAGCTTAAGAGTTACATAACCTTGTGGACTTTGAGGATAACATGAGTTAGAATACGCTACAATACAGCTTTGATTAGATAGTACTAATAAAATATATAAGTAATAAAATATTTAAAGTTGTATTACAACACTATGTATAATGTATAGAAATCGTTTTCTCATCCTTTTTTTTATTTAAATTTTTGAATTAAAAAAATTTAAATTTAATTTCAAAATTTTATTTTGAAGTAATCAAATATTTTAGAAAGTTATTTAAATAAAAAAGAATCGAGGAGATTTTGTTTTCGGATAATAATTTGTTATGGTTTTCGACACCGTAGGGTTACACTTGATCATAATCCCTTTTGCATTAACAAGGATTAACCGTCGAGTTTCAAAGCAACTTCCTTCTTAGGGTCCACTCGTTGTGCTCTGGAAAGATTACCTGGTTTAAAATTTTGTTTATTCCATTGTTGGGCATGTTTTGTCTTAAGTGTTTTCTAAAGAAACATTACTTAATGATTCATTCTTTTCAATTTTATTTTGTTTTAATAGCCTTAATTGTAATCGTTTGGTATAAACGTTGTGGACCATAAAATGGGTCGGATAAAAAAAGATGTAGGGTGGTAAACCAAAACAGCTTGCTCCCATTATTTAATTTTTTTTTTTGATCTCGTCTTTCTCTGTGTCTTTTCTTTAGGTCAAACGTTGCAGAAAACTGCTAACAATGGGTAACCCGATACAAGATAAGTTCCCAATAAGTTAATAAAAGTCCCGCGACCCGCGGGGGGGCGCGTCGTATCATCATCTCCGGTGGCTCTGGCGGTGGTTTGGATTACCACACGAATCAGCAGAGCCATTATAAAATCGGACAGGCGCTTCTGTAACCGTATACGAGGACTCCCCAAGAAATAAAAAGTTAAATTCCATAAAAAAAATTTCGAGAACCCCAAAAAAGAATGTTACATATTTAAACTTTTTTTAATCATCTCTCATCGCGCCTATTGATCACATTCGCACTCCCTTCTGTGTCAACCAAAACGATTTTTCGCTCGACAAAATCGACGATTCTGGGGATCGTTTAACTCTGACTCCGGGGGAGGTCTTCGATTTGTTGTCATCGTATGGGATTACAATATTCATGAAGTAAGAATTTTTTGTGCTTATTTCGAAATGTTTTGCAAACAAATTCAGTTTGGTTTTGGCAAATATCGGCACCCAAGTCACTAAAAGCGGCTGACTTAAAAACTTGGTACACAGTGGTTATTTTAAGAGTTTGTAGAACCGGATACCTTCCCTTTTTCAGGATGTTTTCATAAGCCAAAAAGGGGGTTAGGCGCCACCGAGGACCCCTCTTCACTTGACAAGTGACGTTCCACCATACTTTTAAAATGTTAAAACGTCATGACGGTTTGGGAAACAACAAATTTGATATCTCATTTCGTTGTTGTTAATCTTAATGGGTTCTCTTAATTAGGTAAGAAAATTGTTTGAGTCTTTTGGGAGGTCGGTAATGGTGGTAGTATTTAAAGATTTAAAGATTTTTGGGGATGGAACGGAGATGATTTATTAAAGTATAATCTGACGAAACCCGGGTCGATATTAAATTACAACGGGGGCGCGGGGGCGGTGGCGTTTTCCGTGAAGGCCACGGGCTCCGCGACACGGGGTGTCAATCATCGGTTTGCAAATCGGCTTTCACCATTGTGGCCTGTCGGATTATACCCGGGGCACCCCCAATGCCACCGCACCTCTATTATTGACATAATCTCGGGTGCCACGTCTGTTTCCCATTATGTGTACTCACCACACAATAACACTTTCTAAATATTTTAAACATAACCAACATTAAATCAACTAAAAACTCATATTACTTTAGAAATATCGGGGATTTCCCGAACATTTTCTTTTATTTTATTATATAAAGCATAAAGAAAATCGACCCCTCATCTAAATTTACCCGCCCTTGTTGTAGGCTAGCTGATTTTTTTATTTAGCTTTAATAGGATATTGTAGGAGGGGTTAGTATGCGTGTGTTTTGTTACAATTTGCGCTAAAGCGAAGGGGGCCGGATGTAAATAAACACGTTAAACCTAGATTACAGATGTAATCCTTCTCTCTTTTTTTACTCAATGCTAATGCACCCGACATCACGCACATTGCTTCGTTTCGACGCGTTCAACAATCGGCAAATGCGATTATGTCCCGATTCCGCGTTATTCCTTCCGAAACTATTAACGCAAATGTACCATGTTCATTAACTAATCCCTAAATAGCAATAATAAATCACATTTTAATCCGGTTATTAAACTGGAAATTTCGAGTATACAAAAATATTTTTTAGTGAGCAAAACCTTTTGTATGATTTTTCTAGGACGATTGTCAGATAGGATCTGTCCATAAACCGTGACGAGAAAGAAAACGACAAAGGTTTTGTCCCATTTACACTCGATCTTCTTGTCAGATAGGGGATATTAGCACCGCGGCGTTTTAATCTTAACAATCTGGACGCACACAAAGACTTTTCTAACAAACAAGCAAAACCACCATCATCAGCGACAGCAGTTAATCGCGGAGGCGGTAACGGTTTCCCGAAAAATTCGTTCCCTCTCACATCATTAAAACATCGTTAGAACACGTTGAACTTCCGGTTTCCGCAAAACTTTTAAAACAAACCATTTAACAACAAGAAAGAGACTACTAAGGGATCAAAAAGGATCGTTTTTTTTATATATAAGTAATAAGAATGAATATAAAGGGGATAAAAATGAAAAAGAAGAAAGTATATTAGAAAAGGGACGGCGAGAGAAAGAGCGCTAGAAATGAAATCAAATCTGTGCCGAGGAAAATAGGCGTAAGGGATTGACAGCGGGATGAAAATTGAAAAAGGAAATTTCTTTTCAGACTCAATTGTTACGGGCGGCCGGTCAACGACGGAGGCAGCGTCCGCGTTGGGGGCCAAGGGTCCTCCCCGGCAACCAGATTACGGCCCCATTGTGCCCTCGACGGCGGATGCAAACTAAACCCGGGGGACCTGATGTTATTCGAGAAGTTGGATGTTAACGTAAGCCCGGACCCCGACGATCCCCCTTTAACCACCCTCACCGTGAACACCCCCAAACGTTTTATTCGAAAATCAGACTTCAAATCAAAAACTAATTTAGCTAAATTAGTTGAAATTACTTTAAAAGACAATTATATCATAAACGAATTGATACAAGCTATAAAATTTACTACCCCAATCATCTATACTAAAATGATATCTGTTATACACTACTTTATATTTGGAGAGGATCAAAATGTCTCCTGATGATGATTCTTTCCGTTTTTTCAAGAAAGTTAACCATTTTAAAAAAATCGAATGTATTAAAGGTGACGCAAACCGAAAAAAAATGAGAACCTCTGGTTTATATGATAAAGATACACATCAAGGAGTTCAGATTCATGATTTATGAGTGTTAAAACTTTTCCAAAGTCTATTGAACACGATAAATACACATAATCTATCTTTGGCAATGAAAGAAAAAAGTTACTCGATTTTGAAAATTTCTTCCAAAGCTGTTGGTTCCTTTCTTGAGCCAATACTGATTTTTTAAATAGTTTAAGTTATACTTTTATTGACACTATACCTAGAACTAGTGTTACAATCTAAGGCTGAATAACAACGAGAAGTAGAGTTAATACTAAAACTACAACTAGAATCATTCGGGTTTAATCGTACGTCTCTTAAGACACATAACATTAACAGTTAAATTAGAACTAATACTAACACTTAAGATAACACTAGACCAAGAACTAGAAATATTTGGGTGTAGCCATCTTAAGAGACGTACGGAAAATTTCCCAATTCTTCAAGAAAATTAACAATTCAAAAAAAATCGAATGTATTTGTGCGCAACGGAAAAAAATTCGATTATTTAGAAAGCCGTAAACCGAAAAAGATTGCGAGCTTCTGGTATAAACGGAAACAAGTCAAAACTAAAACAAAGTGTAGATACATATCTAAAATTGAATTTTATTCATTAAAATTAAAACGTTAAAAACTTGTTCTGTCTTGATTTTGTCGGGCTACGGCCTGACGTCGCTTTTAATTCTTCGATATTATTTATCTTTAGGTGCCATCTAACCGATAGCAGTTCAGACATAAACACAAACTGTCATATTTTTTCTAAACTTTATTATTAGCTGCATTTAGGATAAAACTGATTCATCAAGCTTTAATTTCTTATTTTGTTTAATAATATACATGGTGTGTCAAATGTCTGAAATATGGTCAATGTCTTCGTTAATCGTGGATTTAAAGAAAATTATTTCTTACAAAAGTTTCTTTATTAATTGTAGCATATTTTCAGGCGCTATTTAACTGCATTGTTCGTTGTTTCGTTGCTATGGCAACCAATATTATTATTTTAAATGTTTTTGAAAAATGTTTCTATTTTTTTTCATATTTTAATAAATGATATATCGCTCTACGCGATAAATAATTTAACAGGTTGTATAAGCAAAAAATATTGTCATATGTCCCTTTAGAAGATTTGAGAGATAGTAATCCAGACGACTTTAGAAATTATTTAAGAATGAATGAGAAACGCGTTTGATGATCTACTAAATATAATGATACCATATCTCATTAACCAGTTAACATTTACGCCATATTTCTTTTTGTCTTTAGATATTCCCATAACCATATCCGTACATACAACAATACAAAATGACTTAAACGCAAAATGAAAATGACCAAATGACACTTTTTGTCCACACACATATGATTTTTCCCTTGACACTGATGTACCGCGCGTAATCACATATCAAACAGGGTTACTAGTCCTGCTTTTTTAAACTAGGAAACCCATTTTAAAGGTACCAATATTTCCAAAAATGTACTAGAGTTGACCACAATCTCAATACCGGTATTCGGTATTCAAAATCTTGAAAATCTGGATACAAATGATGATAAATAAGAGCACGTTAAGCTCGAAAGTATGAATTTGCTACTGTACTTTGTTTAGGTGCACTATTTTTATCGTTCACACATAGGTCATATCTGTCATCTCCTGGGTCATATATCACATGAGTCCATATGTCTTAGAAATATGACCATGTATGGTTTTTATATATGTATAAAGACCAGTAGTAGAACTTAAGTAGATATTATTTCGTTTCTATTAGGAAATGATACCAAAAAGACTGTTCATCATGCCCTTTTCTGTGTTTATTAAAGGTTTTCTTACCCATGATGTCTAATGATCTGACAGATTAGGCCCATTTATGTCGTGCCTTTGAGTTGTACAAAATTGTCTCCAAACTCTCCTGGAGGAGGAAATAGTTCAACATTAGAACAACCGATGAAATGGTCAGAAGGATTGAATGGATAATACTTGGATTGGAAACATGGCTATTCCGACGAAGAGGGAAGTAAACTACTTTATCGATCAACTGTGAGTGGACATGGATATTTCAGAGATTATCTTTTTTTTTGAATATGCAATCTTGTATGATGAAATATGTATAAGAAACCTACAAGAAATGATGAATAGTATTAACCTCAAGAAACTGCATTAAAGTTATGCTGGCTTGTTATCATAACTGTTACGTGTCGCGAAGCAGTCAAAGAAGAGATCGTAACAGAACAATATGTAGGTATGATATATGAAATGACGACATATTGGACGATGAAGCAGGAAGGAGAGAGGATTAGGGTACAAGGATAATAACGCCTAGAGACAGAAAAGAAGGATGCCGATAAGATGGGAAGATACAGCGAAAGATACGAGAAAATAAAGATATGGGGAAAGCAAGATATTGGCGCTAGATTCTGTTGTGGCAATGAGTAGAGAGCATACAGGTACTGGTTTGGGTTGGGCTATGATTCCAAGAGATCGCGATGCCCGATGATTTGACGCTTCATTATTATTTTTATATTTAGTTTAGTAATAATACTAATACCGAAATACCGGTATTTTGCCGTCAATACCGGATAAAAATGTCTGGGAGTTTTTAGGATATCGGTATTGCAAGCTCCAGTTGGAACTGAAATGAGAATGAAGCGCTGCATATTAACACGAAATCGTTGATTTTGCGACCTCGGCGATTTGGAGCGAAATCGTTCATTCTAGATGTTCTCATTACATAAAAACGTCCATTCTGGAAGGTTGTAGCGCCTCGCCCGCAAGCGACCTCGGCGATTTGAGACGAAATCGTTCATTCTGCAGTTATCATTTTCCAAAATCGTCCATTCTGGAAAATTGTAGCGCCTCGCCTGCAAGCGACCTCGGCGATTTGAGACGAAATCGTTCATTCTGGAAGTTCTCATTATATAAAATCGTTCATTCTGGAAGTTTTCATTTTATAAAATCGTCCATTCTGGAAGGTTGTAGCACCTCGCCCCAAGCGACCTTGGCGATTTAAGGCGAAATCGTTCATTCTGGAAGTTCTCATTATATAAAATCGTCCATTCTGGAAAATTGTAGCGCCTCGCCCGCAAGCGACCTCAGCGATTTGAGGCGAAATCGTTCATTCTGGAAGTTCTCATTATATAAAATCGTCCATTCTAGAAAATTGTAGCGCCTCGCCCGCAAGCGACCTCGGCGATTTCAGGCGAAATCGTTCATTCTGAAGTTATCATTTTACAAAATCGTCCATTCTGGAAAATTGTAGCGCCTCGCCCGCAAACGACCTCGGCGATTTGAGACGAAGTCGTTCATTCTGGAAGTTCTCATTTTGTAAAATCGTGTATTCTGGAAGGTTGTAGCACCTCGCCCGCAAGCGACCTCGGCGATTTGAGACGAAGTCGTTCATTCTGTAAGTTCTCATTATATAAAATCATCCATTCTGGAAAATTGTGGTGCCTCGCCCGCAAGTGACCTCGGCGATTTGAGGCGAAATCGTTCATTCTGGAAGTTCTCATTTTCTAAAATCGTCTATTCTGGAAGGTTGTAGCGCCTCGCCCGCAAGCGACCTCGGCGATTTAAGACGAAGTCGTTCATTCTGGAAGTTATCATTTTCTAAAATCGTCATTCTGGAAAATTGTAACGCCTCGCCCGCAAGCGACCTCGGCGATTTGAGGCGAAATCGTTCATTCTGAAGTTATCATTTTACAAAATCGTCCATTCTGGAAAATTCTAGCGCCCCGGCCGCAAGCGACCTCGGCGATTTGAAACGAAGTCGTTCATTCTGGAAGTTCTCATTATATAAAATCGTCCATTCTGGAAAATTGTGGTGCCTCGCCCGCAAGCGACATCGGCGATTTGAGGCGAAATCGTTCATTCTGAAAGTTTTCATTTTATAAAATCGTCCATTCTGGAAGGTTGTAGCACCTCGCCCCCAAGCGACCTTGGCGATTTGAGGCGACATCGTTCATTTTGAAAGTTCTCATTATATAAAATCGTCCATTCTGTAAAATTGTAGCGCCTCGGCCGTAAGCGACTTCTGCGATTTGAGGCAAAATCGTACATTCTGGAAGCTCTCATTATATAAAATCGTCCATTGTGGAAAATTGTGGTGCCTCGTCCGCAAGCGACCTCAGCTACTTGAAACGAAATCGTTCATTCTGGAAGGTTGTAGCGCCTCGCTCGCAAGCGACCTCGGCGATTTGAGACAAAGTCATTCATTCTGGAAGTTCTCATTATATAAAATCATCCATTCTGGAAAATTATGGTGCCTTGCCCGCAAGTGACCTCGGCGATTTGAGGCGAAATCGTTCATTCTGGAAGTTCTCATTTTCTAAAATCGTCTAATCTGGAAGGTTGTAGCGCCTCGCCCGCAAGCGACCTCGGCGATTTAAGACGAAGTCGTTCATTCTGGAAGTTCTCATTATATAAAATCGTCCATTCTGGAAAATTGTAGCGCCTCGCCCGCAAGCTACCTCGGCGATTTGAGGCGAAATCGTTCATTCTGAAGTTATCATTTTACAAAATCGTCCATTCTGGAAAATTGTAGCGCCTCGCCCGCAAGCGACCTCGGCGATTTGAGACGAAATCGTTCATTCTGGAAGTTCTCATTATATAAAATCATCCATTCTGCAAAATTGTGGTGCCTCGCCCGCAAGCGACCTCGGCGATTTGAGGCGAAATCGTTCATTCTGAAGTTATCATTTTACAAAATCGTCCATTCTGGAAAATTGTAGCGCCTCGCCCGCAAGCGACCTCGGCGATTTGAGACGAAATCGTTCATTCTGGAAGTTCTCATTATATAAAATCATCCATTCTGCAAAATTGTGGTGCCTCGCCCGCAAGCGACCTCGGCGATTTGAGACGAAGTCGTTCATTCTGGAAGTTTTCATTTTATAAAATCGTCCATTCTGGAAGGTTGTAGCACCTCGCCCCCAAGCGACCTTGGCGATTTGAGGCGACATCGTTCATTTTGAAAGTTCTCATTATATAAAATCGTCTATTCTGTAAAATTGTAGCGCCTCAGCCGCAAGCGACCTCGGCGATTTGAGGCGAAATCGTTCATTCTGGAAGTTATCATTTTACAAAATCGTCCATTCTGGAAGGTTGTAGCACCTCGCCCCCAAGCGACCTTGGCGATTTGAGGCGAAATCGTTCATTCTGGAAGTTCTCATTATATAAAATCGTCCATTCTGGAAAATTGTGGTGTCTCGCCTGCAAGCGACCTCGGCGATTTGAGACAAAATTGTTCATTTTCGAAATTCTCATTTCATAAAATTGTCCATTCTGTAAGATTGTAGCGCCTCATCCACAAGCAACCTCGGCGATTTGAAGCGAAATCGTTCATTCTGGAAGTTATCATATTACAAAATCGTCCATTCTAGAAGGTTGTAGCACCTCGCCCCCAAGCGACCTTGGCGATTTGAGGCGAAATCATTCATTCTTGAAGTTCTCATTATATAAAATCGTCCATTCTGGTAAATTGTAGCGCCTCGCCCGCAAGCGACCTCTGCGATTTGAGACAAAATCGTTCATTTTCGAGGTTCTCATTTTATAAAATCATCCATTCTGTAAGATTGTAGCGCCTCGACCGCAAGCGATCTCGGCGATTTGAGATGAAATCGTTCATTCTGGAAGTTATCATTTTACAAAATCGTCCATTCTGGAAGGTGTAGCACCTCGGCCCCAAGCGACCTTGGCGATTTGAGGCGAAATCGTTCATTCTGGAAGTTCTCATTTTATAAAATCGTCCATTCTGGAAAATTGTGGTGTCTCGCCTGCAAGCGACTTCGGCGATTTGAGACAAAATCGTTCATTTTCGAAGTTCTCATTTTATAAAATTATCCATTCTGTAAGATTGTAGCGCCTCGCCCGCAAGCGACCTCGGTGATTTGAGACGAAGTCGTTCATTCTGGAAGTTATCATTTTACAAAATCGTCCATTCTGGAAGGTGTAGCACCTCGCCCCCAAGCGACCTTGGCGATTTGAGGCGAAATCGTTCATTCTGGAAGTTCTCATTTTATAAAATCGTCCATTCTGTAAAATTGTAGCGCCTCGGCCGCAAACAACCTCGGCGATTTGAGGCAAAATCGTACATTCTGGAAGCTCTCATTATATAAAATCGTCCATTGTGGAAAATTGTGGTGCCTCGTCCGCAAGCGACCTCAGCCACTTGAAACGAAATCGTTCATTTTGGATGTTCTCATCTTATAAAATCGTCCATTCTGAAAGATTGTAGCGCCTCGCCTGCAAGCGATCTCCGCGATTTGAGTCGAAATCGTTCATTCTGGTAGTTCTTATTACATACAATCATCCATTCAGGAAGATTGTAGCGCCTTGCGGGCGAGACACTGGATATAAAATACTAACTCGAAATCGTTCATTTTGAAAGATTGTAGGGCGAGTGAGTCAGAATAAAATCAACCTAAACTTTCTTAATCCCTAATATAGGTTTAAAATTAATATCGCATCCACATAATAGCAGCAAGCTATAGAACAAAATTTGTATAAAAGTGACACCTCTTTCTACAATATGTGTGCAAAATATTATTTAGAGTCGTTCAAGGAAATTCCAAAATTGTAATACAGATAATATTGTTTCAGATATTCCGGCCGTT
This sequence comes from Onthophagus sagittarius, assembly GCA_036711965.1. Lineage (NCBI taxonomy): Eukaryota > Metazoa > Arthropoda > Insecta > Coleoptera > Scarabaeidae > Onthophagus > Onthophagus sagittarius. The sequence continues at coordinate 12,255,888 of JASERS010000010.1, read as the reverse complement.
CCACGCCACATTTCGGTAAGTGCACCTTATTATTTATTAAATCAAATTTTACGTGCCCCTTAACTATATTTGTATAAACTTCAAAACCTCATTTTCTTGATCGATTCGATCTTATCAAAAAAACAAGCGGTGCGTCTATTTACCAAGAAAAAACTTGGTCTGGTGACAAACAGGTTATTATTATTATCTATCAGTTATTATTAACTAACTTTGTTTTAACGATAAGATAAGAGAGGGATTTCAAACGACATTTATCAGTCGAAACGCTAACACTTTGGGTGTGATCCACAAAAACACACCGATTAAAGGTGGCATAAACAAGAAAAAAAATGTTTAAATTATTGTTATTATCAGTGTTGTTCTTGTACATTCACTCCGTAAATGGGTTATTAAATCTGTGCGGGTTGACAAAATCGGATAATAAGTGTTTGTGTGAATATAAAACGAATAAAATAACGAATTTTCCTGAGTTAAGTGCGAATTGTCGCTGGATCGAATTGGATCGTTTCCCAGATATGACATCATTCCCCGATGATTTATCAACACTCGATTTGCTGCATAATAACATCAAAAAACTTGATGACACAACCACAACGGAAACATTAAAGACGCTTGATGTATCTTACAACGAAATTAATTACATTGAATTTGGTTTTTTCCAAAACTTTCCCGGGTTGGAATCGTTAAATTTAAGCCATAACCTTTTAACGTCGCTAAAACAAGACGCTTTCTCCGATTTAAAGCGACTAATATATCTTGACTTAAGTTTTAATCAATTCTCGCAATTACCCGATGGCTTGTTTATTAAATTAAACGAATTGAAGTCGTTAAATTTGGGTTATAACCCGTTGGGGCAATTTTTTGAGGAAAAAAAATTATTTTTCGACCCAAATCTTGGGATTTCGACGAACATCACCCATTTAAACGTGGATTATTTGGGCTTAGATAGAGTTGGAGATAATTTCTTCGATGGTGGTGATAAAATTATTTATTTCACCGCCGCCGATAATCATTTCGACGTGATTCCATCGCTTCCAAGTAACTTGGAGTACTTAGATTTTTCCGGAAATAACCTGACGAAAATCACGGTGAGTCACCTCACTTACGACGAATTAAAAGTGCTAAAATTGAATCGGTTGTTGAATTTAAACGAAATCGATAAGTATGGTTTTTATAATTTGCAAAAATTGGAAGAATTGTATTTGGAGAATTGCCCGAAATTGAAGGATTTTAACCCGATTGCTTTTGGATTAATGAGCGAGAATGAGAAGTTGAATTTGAGGAAATTAGTTTTGGCGAGGAGTGGAATCCAAAAGCTTAACTCAACTTATTATAATTTATTTAAACAGTTGGATTTTATTGATCTACAAAATAACAATTTTATTTGCGATTGTGACATTTTGTGGTTGCAATTATTAAATGGAACTTATTACAAGCAGGAGAATATGAGGTAAAAATAATTTCTTATTATTTAAATTTTATTGTTCTAATTTTTTTTTTTTATTAATAGGTGTATGGTTCCAACGAATTTAAGAAACGTAAAAATAATGCATTTAGAAGAGAGGCATTTACCCTTGTGCATTATGTCGACTCAAAGTATTAAGCTCCAAAAGATTTTAATCCCTATTTTAGCAATAGCCATCATTTTGTTACTTTGTTTGATCGTTTATTTACTTTATATGGGGCCTTATATGTATAGAAATTATAGAGGAATTGGGCCAGAGTCGCCTTATCAACACACCGTGCTTAGAGAAATGAATTAAAAAGGAATATTAATTAATTTTAAAAAATTATTTTAATTCATAAATAAGCGCCATCTATTTTTATTTTGCTTCGTTTTTCACCCTTGTCAAAATCAAATTACAGGAATCTGTAATTGGAGGAAATATTTTTAAAGGCGCAATTTAAGTTTATTTATAAATTTTTCCAGAAATAAATTCATAAACTCAACGTCACGAAGCGTTCGAAAATAACTTTATTGTTTCGTGTTAATTTTCATATTAAGCGTTAACAAAGCGAAAAACTCATTAAAATCAAATACAACCTTATAATTAAAAAATTACTGTAAAAATTAAATAGATTTATTATTAATTTTCCTGTTTAGTTTTCCTTTAAGGGTTATTAAATATTTTTAAGAGACTAAAACATTTCCTCGGGCTTCTTTAGGCGCACTTGACGATTCCGGTTCAACTTCGTCCTTTAACGATTCCGGTCCATGAATGCGAATATTATTCTTCACCTTAAAATCGTAAATTTCGTGCGCCTTCGCAATGAGGTGCTCGTGAAATATCTTCGACAAGTCCTCCAATTTTGTCTTATTTTCTTCAACTTCCGGTAAAACTTCCTTAACCGTTCGCTCTGTTAAGATACCTCCAACCAATCTGAAGCATTTCCGATCACCATCGACGGTTTTTAGAGATTCAATAACGAGCCTAAAACGAAAACGATAAGAAAGAGAAAGTGAGGTTAAGTTAGAAATGTAAAGGGTTAATTTTTTACTTGTGTTCGTTTAAATCGAACTCTAATTCATCTAATTTACTTCCAATAACACTTTGTTCGCGCCTTAACTGGTTAAAACTGGCAAGAATCTCTTCAGGGCGGAGTTTTTTGTCTTTTTTCGTGTCACTTGCCATTTTTGGAGATAGATAACCTCAACGCGTGCTGCCTAAACAAAATGAAACCGGGATCTTAAACGTGAAGTTAGGTAGGGAGCTAATTTCATTCATAATGTCAATGTATAATGGGAATCAAAATGATGTTACGAGGAAAATCAAAAGTTTGATATTAAAAATTATTTTTTAATTTAAAAGTAACATAGCAAGTTCTTCAGCTTTATTAACAGTTAGATCTTGGGAAAGTTTTTGTTTTTTCTTTTTAGCCTTTTCCTTTTTGGTAGTTTCTTTAACGTTATTTTTTTCAATAATGGGTGGTGTGAATAAAAAAGAGTAGGACAGTAAATACTTGAACATATTAAAATGACAAGTAAACGCCCAAAATTGAAGTGAATAAAACAAGTATTTACTCTTACTAGCTAGTAAATACTTGAGAGGCTAGTAAAACCCCAAAAAATGCCAATTTTGGTGTGAATAAACGCAAGTAAATACTTTTGTAGCAAGTAAATACTCGTCCATTCGCAAGTCAACCCGACCCCAGACTTGCAGTCGTACTTGTACACGAAAGATGGCTGCATTTATGAACCTGCGTGGTGTGAAACGTTATAGAAACCGGCGTGATATAAGTCTCGATCTATCTAAGGGACTATTACGGTTTGAGAGCGAAAACGTAGATTTTCTCACTTCGCACTTTCTTGATGAAAACACAAATGCAAGGGGTGGAGGATTAACTGCACGGAAATGATGGAAATTTTTCTGAGATACGTTAGTGATCCAGGATTCCAAAGTGGTGTTGCCAACGACATGGGGGTTGAAAGAAGTACCGTCAGCAGAACATTTTCAAGTGTATTGGATAAAATAGTGTCGAAGTCTGAAGATTGGATTAAATTTCCACGCACTGTTGAAGATATGGATCAGGCCAAGGCAGATTGGGCTTCAAAATTTCGCATTCCAACTGTCATTGGTGCTATAGATTGCACTCACGTGCATATTATGAAACCTTCGGAATTCGGCGACGAGTATCTGAACAGAAAAGGAAAAACAACAATAAACATTCAGATGACTTGTGACGCTAATGAAAAAATTACAAGTGTGGACGCTCAATGGCCAGGGAGTGTACATGATGGCAGGATTTGGCGAGTGAGTGGAATTCAGGACGTGGTGCGCCAATATGCTGGTGATGTTTGTCTCCTTGGTGATAGCGGATATGGAATTACTCCTTGGTTACTGACTCCTTTTGACGAACCAAGAAATGCTCGTGAGCGGAATTACAATTCGACCCATGCTCAGGAAAGAGTAATAATTGAACGAGTTTTTGACCAGATGAAACGTCGTTTTCCCATACTCTCGAGCCAAGTTAAAATAGCAGTCAAAAATGTTCCCAATTTAGTAATAAGTTGTACAGTGCTACACAATGTAGCAAAACATTTGAATGATGCTTGGAAAGTGGAAGACGGAATCGAAAATGGTGTGGCTGAAGAAAACATACCTTTATATAATTTAGATCGGAATGAAGTTATAAATAGACGACGTGGTCAGCAAAAACGATTAGAAATTAGTAATTATCTGATACTGTAAGTACACATTTTTAACATGGAAATAAATTTAATCCTATTTCCTTTACTCCAATTGCAATCGCATATGTGCAAAAATAAAATAGAAAAGTAATAAAAAATATAAAAAAAACAAATGTATGTTATACAGGGTGTCTCACGTAACTGGTACATTAGAACTATTTTATGTTCCACTATTCGTAGAGGCTTGAAATTTTGGTAACATGGGTTGTTCATTTCGATCTATTGATCTAAAATATTTTCAAGATGGCCGCCACTTTCGGTCTACCGGAAGTAGACCTCAACTTCGTTATTTTAAATGGAATACTATAGTTTTTATTACACCATTCAATTATACATAAGAAAATATGTTGACTTTGATAACAGTTGATGATGCCTACCGTTTTTTGTTTTCGAGTTATTTTGATTTTAAGTGATTTTTGTCAAATATCACCATGGTGTTTAAGAACACATATCTCAGCCAACGTTAATTCAAAAACGTTTTGCATCGGTATGATAACTCTTCATATGCTGTCAAATAGATTGTCACTTATATCAGTTTACCTTATACAGCGTGGTCAAAAATTGAATTACCATTTTGCTGTATTCAATCGCGGTAAAGTCGAAAATTTTAAATTGAACGCCCCATATCTATTTAGCCTATCAAAAAGGGAATTTAATTCTCTACAAATTATCTATAAACATTGCTATACCTATTAATTATAGTTTTCTTCATATGGAGTATTTTATCAAAATCCTATACAAAATGCTGGAAGCCGATCGTGTTTTTATTAGAAGGCTGTGATATTTTGACAGTTTATACTTTAATTTATGTAAATTATCATTGGTATTATGTCTAAAAAGATCTATGATTGAATAAACTTTAGTTTGTTAGCTTTTATTTACAAAAATAACCAGCAGAAGAACGCATAAATGAAACAATGAAAAACAACAATATGGCGTAATATTCCACGTAATGATGGGCGAGAGATTCCTAGAGAGCTTAGTTTATTTATTAACTGTGTTTTCTTGGAAAATATTATTCATCTAAATCGACCGAAGCGCCTCTTACCGAAGAATTTGGTAAAGCAATAAAATATCACAAAACATTGATTCCATTGTCTTAATCTGCTGGTGATAGAAATTTGTGGTTTCTTGTTATTTTGATCTTTCCAAAACTAAGAAACAGATCGTATCCAAAACTTTTTTACATCCGCCATGAATATAAAACGAATTTAAAATGTTGTTGTTGGAATAATTCGCCATGATATTCAAAGACATTAACAGAAGTAAATGATGACACAACTAAGTAATGACAACAATAACATAAATATGGATGAAAAACTGTCAAAACTCCATGACTCTTAGGTAAAATCAGAAGCTTTCCAACATTGCATACTTCCATTAATTTCCAAATATGAGGGCAACTAGAACAAATAGGCATTTATTTTTATAATTTTTAGTTTTTCATTCTTTTATGTTATTGATTTTAATTTTTGTCATTAAATTGTTGTTTTCCATTCATTTATTCGGTTTTCTTTTGTTAAGTTTGTTTCTTTTTTCCATCTTTTCAGTAATAGATAAATGTTTGTTGTTTTTGTACTTTATTTAAAGAATGGTATAAATTATTTTCGTTCTACCGGTTTCGATCTCGATCAGATCATCATCAGGAACTCCCGAGAAAAAAAAAACGTTTTTCGAAGCTATTCAACAAACAATAACTAAAATTAATTTCTCATAGAATAGAAAAATTTCATGAAATGCTCTGATAACAACAATAGACGTGTTCTCGGGAGTTCCTGATGATGATCTGATCGAAATCGAAACCGGTAGAACAAAAATAATTTATACCATTCTTTAAATAAAGTACAAAAACAACAAACAATTATCTACGGTTTTCTTTTGGTTATTTTTGGTAAATAACAACTTGCAATCCATAGTTTATTCAATCGCAGTTCATTGTAGAAATAATACTAATAATAATTTAAATAAATTAACCAAAAAACTGTCAAAATGTCATGGTCTTCTAACAAAAACACAAACGGTCTCTAGCACTTTTGTTTGATTTTGATAAATTCCTCAATAGCAAGAAAAATATAATAAATAGGTATAGGAATACTTATAGATAATTTGTAGAGAATTAAATTCCCGTTTAGATAGGCCAAAAAAATATGGGGCGTTCCATTTAAAATTTTCGACTTTCACGCAATTGAATACACAGAAACGGTAACTCAATTTTTGACCAGCCTGTACAAGATATACTGATACAGCAAGTGACAATCTATTCAACAGCATATGAAGAGTTATCGTACCAATGCAAAACGTTTTTGAATTAACGTTGGCTGAGATATGGGCTTGTAAAGAGCACGGTGATGTTGGACAAAAACCACTTAAAATCAAAATAATTCGAAAACAAAAAACGCTAGGTACCAATAACTGTTATGAAAGTCAACATATTTTCTTACGTATAATTGAATGGTGTTGTAAAAACTATAGCATTCCATTTAAAATAACGAAGTTCAGGTATACTTTCGGTAGACCGGAAGTGGTGGCCATCTTGAAAATATTTTAGATTAATAGATCGGAATGAACAACCCATGTTACCAAAATTTTAAGCCTCTACGAATAGTGTAACCCAAAGAAGTTCTAATGAACCAGTTACGTGAGACACCCTGTATACTTATTTCATATAAATAATAGATAGAATTTAAATTTAAATATTTTAATTAAATAATATAGATACAATTTATTTCAACACCAAAAATTCTTTTAAGACATCGTCTTCTTCAACCACAACGCGTTGTTCACCGGACTCCGTTCGTCTGTGTTGTGCAGCCTGAAGTCTTGTTAGCTTAATTTGTTCAAGTAATAATAAACGTAACGTAATAAAAAACGTAATAAACGTAATAATGTCTCACGTAACTGGTTCATTAAAAGTTTTTAGGGTTACACTATTCGTAGAGGCTTGAAATTTTGGTATCATGGGTTGTATCGTAATATTCGACGTAATGATGGGCGAGATATTCCTAGAGAGTTCAGTTTATTTATTTGCGGTGCTTTCTTGTAAAATATTATTCATCTAAATCGACCGAAGCACCTCTTACCAAAGAATTTGTTAAAGCAATAAAATATGACAAAACATTTATTCTATTATCTTAAGCTGCTGGTGATAGAAATTTGTGGTTTCTTGTTATTTTGATCTTTCCAAAACTAAGAAACAGATCCTATCCAAAACTTTTTTACATCCGCCATGAATATAAAACGAATTTAAAATGTTGTTGTTGGACTAATTCGCCATGATATTCAAAGACATTAACAGCAGTAAGTGATGACACAACTAAGTAATGACAACAATAACATAAATATGGTTGAAAAGCTATCAAAACTCCATGGCTTTAACATAAAAACAAGAAGCTTTCCGGCATTACATGCGTCCATTAATTTCCAAATATGAGGGCAACTACAACAAATGGGCACAGGCAAGTATAGCCCCTCGGCTAGCAATATTCTCAGCTATAATTTTAGATTAGAACGACTTTAAAATTAGATGGGGTTGATTTTAAAGTTTAATCAACACCTTGATGCTTATCCTAAACGATATGTAGCTCCTCGGTATCGAGATGCTTTGACTACAATCTGAGACTAAATCGATTTTAAAGTTGGGTTGGATTCTTTTTAAAGTTGAATTGGCTTTATTTTAAAGGTTTTTCACCGTCGCGATGATTGTCTTTCAAAACCTTGAATATAGCCCCTCGGCTAGCAATATTCTCAGCTACAATTTTAGATTGGATCGACTTTAAAGTTAGATTGGGTTGATTTTAAAGTTTAATCGACACATTGATGCTTATCCTAAACGATATCAAATGTAGCTCCTCGGTATCAAGTAGCTTCGACTACAATTTTAAATTAAATCGATTTTAAAGTTGAGTTGGACTCATTTTAAAGTTGAGTTGACTTTATTTCAACATTTCGTTATTTATCTTTCAGAATCTCGAATATAGCCCATCGGCGATAATCATTCTCTACAATTATCTTGGTTCGGATCGATTTTCAAGTTGAGTTGGATTGATTTTAAAGTTAAGTTGACTTTATTTTAAAGTTTATTCGACGTCACGATGTTGTATCTTTCAAAATCTTGGATGTAACCCCTTGAAAACGCTCTTCTTAAACTGGATTGATTATAAAGTTTGATGGAGTTGATTTAAAGTTAATATGAAACAATTTTGAAGTTAGTTCTTCTTAATTTCAAAGTAGATCCGCCGTCGCGATGTTCATTTTTGAATATTTCGGTTGTATTCCCCCTGCAGTAAACATTCTCGGCAATTATCTTAGGTTATATCAATTTTAAAGTTGGATTGGATTGATTTTAATGTTAAGTTAACTTTATTTTAAAGTTTATTCGACGTCACGATGTTGTATCTTTCAGAATCTTGGATATAGCCCCTCGAAAACGCTCTTCTTAAATTGGATTGATTTTAAAATTTGGTTGAGTTGATTTAAAGTTAACATGACTAAATTTTAAAGTTAGTTCTTCTTAAATTTAAAGTATATCCGCCGTCGCGATGTTCATTTTTTAATATTTCGGTTGTATTTCTCATGCAGTAAACATTCTCGGCAATTATCTTAGGTTATATCAATTTTAAAGTTGGGTTGGATTGATTTTAAAGTTAAGTTGACTTTATTTTAAAGTTTATTCGACGTCACGATGTTGTATCTTTCAAAATCTTGGATGTAACCCCTCGAAAACGCTCTTCTTAAATTGGATTGATTATAAAGTTTGATGGAGTTGATTTAAAGTTAATATGAAACAATTTTGAAGTTAGTTTTTCTTAATTTTAAAGTATATCCGCCGTCGCGATGTTCATTTTTGAATATTTCGGTTGTATTCCCTCTGCAGTAAACATTCTCGGCAATTATCTTAGGTTATATCAATTTTAAAGTTGGATTGGATTGATATTAATGTTAAGTTAACTTTATTTTAAAGTTTATTCGACGTCACGATGTTGTGTCTTTAAGAATCTTGGATGTAGCCCCTCGGAAACGCTCTTCTTAAATTGGATTGATTATAAAGTTTGATGGAGTTGATTTAAAGTTAATATGAAACAATTTTGAAGTTAGTTCTTCTTAAATTTAAAGTATATCTGCCGTCGCGATGTTCATTTTTGAATATTTCGGTTGTATTCCCCCTGCAGTAAACATTCTCGGCAATTATCTTAGGTTATATCAATTTTAAAGTTGGATTGGATTGATTTTAATGTTAAGTTAACTTTATTTTAAAGTTAAGTTAACTTTATTTTAAAGTTAAGTTAACTTTATTTTAAAGTTTATTCGACGTCATGATGTTGTATCTTTAAGAATCTTGGATGTAGCCCCTCGGAAACGCTCTTCTTAAATTGGAGTTATTATAAAATTTGGTGAAATTGATTTAAAGTTAATATGAAATCATTTTCAAGTTACCTATTCTTAATTTTAAAGTATATCCGATATTGCGATGTTTATTTTTAAAAATCTCGCTTGTAGCTCCTCGGCAGTTATCAATTTCAGCAATTATCTTAGATTTGATCGATTTTGAAGTTGTGTTGGATTGATTTTAAAGTTGAGTGAACTCTATTTTAAAGTTTATTCGTCGTTGTGATGTTTATCTTTCATTATTTCGAATGTAGCCCCTCGACAAAAAACACTCTCAGTCACAATCTTATGTTGGATCGATTTTAACGTTGGGTTGAATGATTTTAAAGTTGGATTGAATTGATTTTAAAGTTTAATTAATGTTTTGATGTTTAATTTTAAAGCATATCGGTTGTAGCTTCTTGGAATTTTGATTACAATCTTATTGTTAGTTTGGATCGATTTGGGTCAAAATGCCTATTTAGATGCCATTTTAAAGTTTATTAACTTTAAAAGTTTAAAACTTAAAAAGTTTATTAACTTTAAAATAGAAGCAACTTAAGTTTAAAATTGGCCCCTTTTGACCCAAATCGATCCAAACTAACAATAAGATTGTAATCAAAATTCCAAGAAGCTACAACCGATATGCTTTAAAATTAAACATCAAAACATTAATTATACTTTAAAATCAATTCAACCCAACTACGTGTTTAGTTAGTTAGTGTTTTGTTTATTCTTTGTGATATACAAATTTTAAAAAAACTGTTGTATATATTCTACTCAATATTTCGTCAACACGGACCTCAAATTCTTTATTATTATTAAGAATCATTAAACAAAAAAATTTATATGTCAAGGTATAATAAGAATCAAAAAGTTTCAATTAAAAAAAATTATTTTTTATTTAAAAGTAACATAGCAAGTTCTTCAGCTTCATTAACCGTTAAATCTTGGGAAAGTTTTTGTTTTTTCTTTTTAACCTTTTCCTTTTTGGTACTTTCTTTAACACTAATTTCTTCATTTTCATCTTGAACTTCTTTTCCATAAATTTTGTCTGGATCAGGTAACCAAGATAAATCAGGTTCATAATCGGACTCATCAAAATCATCACCCCCTTCATCCTCCTCAACCCTTTTCCTTTTCAATTTTAATTTCTTCTTTTGTTCCTTTTTCTTGGCCTTCACTTTATCTTTAAATAATTGTTTATCGAAACGATCTTCCTCCTTCAAAACGATTTTGGCTGTTTCAATATCAATCCCTGAAACTTCCGGTTGGGCGTCTTCGTAAGTTCGGGCTATTTCCGACTGCTTTTCTTTGGTGGTTTGCGGGACAATTTCGCCTTCTTCATCGAAAATAACCTTTTTATTCGCAACAAAGTTTTTCTTTAAAACTTTTTTAGCGGCGGCTATTTTTGTGATTACTTTTTTTGATTTAGAATTTTTTAGGAATTCTAATTGGGATAATTCTTCCGGTTTTAATGGGGCTATTTCTTTATCGCGATTCGTTACTTTAAATAAATCTAATTCATCATCATCATCATTGTTATTATAAAAATTTGAAAAATCTCTTTTAATGCTTTTAGAATTCGTATCATTTTCTAATTCATTACTCGATTCGATTTCATTTTCGTCATTAAATTTAATAATCTTATTTGATTTTTCGTTTTTCTTCATTTTATCAATAAATCTAACTCTCGGAGCAATACTTAATCCCAACGATTTCGCATATTCCACAGTATCCAATTTATCAACATCAAAAATATTTTTATTTTTCATCAAAAACACCGATTTTATATAAGATACAAAAGCCCTTTGTGATGTGTCTTTAAGGGATGGGGTTGAAGCCAAAAACGCCTCCATTTTTCGGACTGGATTTTTCAGCCTTTCAGGATTAATTTCAATCTTTTTTATTGGAATCTTTTTATTCTCCAATTCCTCCAACATTTTAATTTCTGATGGTAACAACAAAAGCAGGCTCTCCCCATCTTTGTGGTAACGCGCCGTCCTTCCAACCCTATGAATGTAGGTGTCAGCATCTTCCGGGCAATCAACTTGGACTACCCAGTGCACTTCAGGGAAATCTAACCCCCTCGAAACCAAATCAGTCGCGAATAAAACAGCAGCTTGCTTCTTACAGAAAGTTTCGTAAATTTCCATTCGTTTTAATTGGTGCAAAGTGCCATAAAGGGCTAAAAGGCTCACCCCGGGGCGTAACTTACAAAACATTTCATTAAAAAATTTAACTTGTTTGCAAGTTGACAAAAACACGATCGTTTTCTTCTTTAAATGATTCTTTATGAAACTCCACAAAACAGAAACTTTCTGATCCAAATCGCAAATCATATAGCTTTGTTCTAAACCTAAAGGGGTGCTGTATTTTGCATGTTCGTGAACTGACACATATTTAGGGTCCTTTAAGCTTAATCGGGCTAAATCTTTAACTGACTTAGTTTGGGTGGCCGAAAACAACAAAGTTTGTCTGTCGAAAGGTAAATTTGCTATAATAGCATTCATGGTTTTCTCAAACCCCATATCGAGGCATCTATCAGCCTCATCCAAAACTAAAATTTTTAAATTAACGCAATCAAACAAGGAATTTTCGTCCATGTGTTGAAGCAATCTTCCCGGGGTGCAAATCACAATGTTGCATTGCCCCATCCGATTTCGTTCGAATTTCAAATCTTTTCCCCCAATAATTAGTCCGGCTGAAAAATCGTGGTGGATTCCAACTTTTCGGAGGGCTTCAAATATTTGATAAGCAAGTTCCCTCGTTGGGGTGATCACCAAAGCGCCTAATCCATCTAATCTCGTCCATTGCAAAGTGTATAATTTCTCTAAAATTGGGATAATAAACGCTAAAGTTTTCCCCGATCCCGTTTGAGCGGCCCCTAAAATATCATAACCTTGGAGCCCCAATCCGACACATTCCCTTTGAATCTCCGTCGGTTTCACATATCCGAAATCTTTTAACCCTTTTTGTGTACTCGATGAAAGTGGGAAATCGGAAAATTGTTTTATACTCGAAGAATCAATGTTCTTATAACTTTCTTTGAGTTTCTCGATTTGTTTTTCTTCCGGTTCAGTTTTGCGGTTTTTTTTCTTTGTAAATATCTTAATTTTTTTTGGGTTTCCTTTTTTTGGAGCAACTGTAATTGCTTCTTTAAGTTTTTCCGACATATTTTCTAAATTAACTTTTTTGATTTTCTAACCTAAAAAAACAACGTGAATGACATTTTAACCTAAAATTTAGCGGAATCTGTTATACCGACTTTTAATTTATATCCTTGTTAACCTTTCGATACACGCACCGGACTCTCACTCCGGAAAATGTGCAGCGTATTCAACGCGGATTTACAACGCGGATTTATTTGCCTATCGCAAATTTTATGACAATAAAAAAAATTTTTAAATTATTGTCTTAAAAAGAATACAAATTAAAGTCCCTAGATTTATAAAGTACCGCGGCTTCCAGAAGACTGTTACTGCTTCTAGAGGATTTAAAATACTTTCAAACGACTTACAATGCTTTCAGATAACTTGATATAGCATCTAGAAAACTTAAAATGTTTCCAGAAGACTTGATGTTGTTACCTCTAGATGATTTGATACTGTTTTAAGAAAACTTTATATTGCTTTCAGAAGACTTGAATTTCTAGACTGATATTTCTAGAAGACTTAAAATGATGAATTTACAGTCTTACAATGCATCCAGACGACTTACAATGCTTACAGATGGCTTACAACGCTTTTAGAAGCCTTGATATTGCATCTAGAGGACTTGAAGTGTGTCCAGACGACCTACAATGCTTCCAAAGTACTTTATGTCGCTGTTAGACGACTGAAGATGCTTCCAGAAGACTTGATATTGTATCTAAGAAACTTGATATGGTTTCCAGAATACTTGGAATGTTTCCAGAAGACTGATACTGCTTCTAGAAGACTTAAAATATTTCCAGATGACTTACAATACTTCCAGACGACTTACAATGTTTCCAGAAGACCTTATACTTACTTTTAGAAGACTTGAAATACTTCAAAATTACTTGAAGTGCTTCCAAAAGACTGGATACTACTTCCAGAAAACTTGATACTGCTTCTAGATGTTTTAAAATGCCTCCTAAAGCTTTGATACTGCCCCTATAAGACTTTATACTGCTTCTAGACGATTTCAAATGCTTTCAGAAGATTTGAGAAGTTTTCAAAAGACTTGATACTGCTTCTAGAAAATTTTAATAATTAAGAATCGATACTGCTTCTAGATATTTTAAAATGCTTTCAAAAGATTAGATATAGCCCCTGTAAGACTTTATACTATTTCTGGAAGATTTGAAATGCTTTCAGAAGACTCGAGAAGATTCCAGAAGACTTGATACTGCTTCTAGATGCTTTAAAATGCTTCCTAAAGGCTTGATACTGTCCCTGTAAGACTTTATACTGCTTCCAGAAGATTTCAAATGCTTTCAGAAGACTTGAGAAGTTTCCAAAAGACTTGATACTGCTTCTAGAAGATTTTAATAATTAAGACATGATACTGCTTCTAGATATTTTAAAATGCTTCCAAAAGATTAGATATAGCCCCTGTAAGACTTTATACTGTTTCTGAAAGATTTGAAATGCTTTCAGAAGACTCGAGAAGATTCCAGAAGACTTGATACTGCTTCTAGAAGATTTTAATAATTGAAGACATAAGTGGATAAAGGTGTCATGTCACATTTTTAAACTTTTGAGTAAACTAGCATAACACATCTTAAACTGGAACTTTCTTGTGAAGTTCTGGATTCAATTTATTGTAACCTCAAAAAATAGTAATAAATAGAATATTTCCTATCACGTACTTTCTTATTAAAGAAAAACATCCTTTTCTGGAAAAATTAAGATATAGTGTACATAACACCTTTATCCACCAACTCTCAGCTTGAAATGTTATTTCTTTTATCATGAATGAAGGTGTCATGTAACATCTAAATCTATATATTTTTGAAGATATAGAAAAAAAGCAAGATGACAGAATGAAAAACACTTCAATTTATAGTTTAAACTATTTTATTTATAGAAATTTATAAACTGCTTATGAACTTAAAATATGACAAATATGAAACATAATATGAAACAAATAAAAAATTTAAAGTAAATAGGTATAGATAAGCAACTAATATGATGTTCTTCTTTTCTGCTTGGGATTTAGACTAGTTTGTTTCAACACATCTTTATAGTACCATCTGTAATCCTCTTCAACGAACTTTATTTGTTCTTTCAAGTTGGCAATTTTTTCGGTAGTTAAACCCCCACATTTAGGTAATACGCTTAGAGTAACTTCCCCAGTTTGAATTTTCCTTGCACCTTTCTTATGTAAATCAACCTGCAGAAACGGTGAATGAGAGTCTAAATTTGTTTTATATAAATAAACTCCAAAACTGTCTACTCTAATCCATTTGACACTGTCTCGTAGATTAATCTTCCCGTTAATAGTGTTCTTAGTTTTTTTATATAAATGAAGTTTCATTGGAAGTTCTTCTAAATTATAAAAAAAATTTTCCATATTTAAACATAAACTGTGTCTAGTACTTGCAGATCTGATAATCTCCCGATATTGGTCCGGAATAAAAATATTTTGATGCTTTCTGAGTTCTTTCTCAATACGACCAAAATCTCGATCTGAGTCGAGGTAGCTGTGGCCAACCTCAGGAAATTTATGATCTATGACTCTGAAAATCTTGTTTAGAATAAAATACTGGTAAAGACAAAGGATGGAGAAATTCTTATTTTGCCCTGCACATGAATCAGACCAAATTATCAAGTGATCGACATCAAGGTGTTCTTTTTTGAGTAATTTGCAGAACCTTAATAAACAACTTCCAATTTCGTTACTGCCTCTATTGGCAATGTCTTCTGTCCAATTAAAAAAATATGACTTGTGGTCTGAATGAGTGATGCAGTGAATACCAAAGTTGTAAAGCCACATTTGTCTCAAGTAGAAAGCCTTTGATGTTGATAATTTGGGTAATGGCATAGTTTGTTGTAAATCCATGGTTATGTAACATTTTGTTCTATCACTTGTTGGTATTTGCCTGTCTACTTTTTGGGAATAAAAGGCATATTCCCAGTTGTTTTTGTGTTCAACTGAATTTTCTCCAGCATCACATATGCTGCAAGTGTCACTTTTTGGGTGACCAAAAGACAAATTAAACTTTGTTTCAAAAATATGTCTATAGAATGAAATTTTGACCATGTATTTATCATCCAGTTTGTTCTCCTTGCAATGCTGTATATAAAGCTGGTAAAGTTGATTCACATTAAGTAAAGAGGACAGATATTTTTTGTTATGATTTTTGTTACGGGAGTAATGTGATTGTTCAGCAGGAAACATATTAACATGATTAATGATGTAGTTGATAACATCCTCACCTATCTTATGAGGGCGATTTATATGATGCCCTCGCTTATCTGGAGAAGGAGCAGACTGGCCAAGTTTTAACTGTTTTTGTGTTATTTCAATTTTTTTTCTTCCTATTTTATATAGAGAGCATAAAGCATCTTTACACACTGGTATCAGCTGCTTATCATAAGTAATTGCATATTTAAATGAGTAATTTTTTGATGTCTTTCTGCCTAATCGGTGACGAAGAACTGGCTTAATTTCGACGCTCTTGAAAATCAGGATACTCTTACTATTTACATCTAAGCTGTAAAATTTCTTCAAAATTGCTTTTCTGTCTTCAATGTTGAATTTATCAGAACAATTCATGCGACATTTCTGTTTGCAGAGTACTCCTTCCTTTATTGTCTTTTTTTCCATAACTCTTCCAGTTTGTGATACATATTCTTGACCCTTTTGCCTTAATAGAGCAGCTTTTTTCCGTTTCCATTTTTCTGGATTACGGGTTCTTTTTTTGGAAACCTTAGGCTGCAATTCAAATATCTTCAATTTTTTAACTTCTGGGCCTTCAGCAATATCATGAATAGCATTACTTGTTTCTTGTCTGTTAGAAGAGTCTATATCTTCCTTTTCTGCTTCGATTTCTTTTAGTTTCAATTCTGTATTTAATAATTTTTTCTTAATATTCTGCTGCAAGTTGACATCCGAGTTTTGATTATTTATCGCTTGTACTAACTCCAGCATCCGTTTACCCCTAGATCCCATAATGGTTTACTTATATTTGCTAATAAAAATCGCTTTTTATATGAAACACTCTATAAACACTGTCTAAAAATAATGTTACGCAAGAGGAACATAACCTCAAAATATGACATGATACTTCACAGCTAACCTGAACCCTTCAAATTTTGAGCTGATAAAGGTGTCATGTAACAAAAACGTAACATAACACCTTTCTCCACTAGATAATATATGTAGCATGTGCGACATGACACCTTTATCATCTGAAAACTACCAGAAAATATCGGAAATAAGGAATCCCTGTTTATTAAAGGTTAGATCAATATCAGGGGGTGCCCACAAATGCATAAAGTCATTTTTTGAAAAAATGAGACATGACACCTTTATCCACTTATGTCTTCAATTAAGACATGATACTGCTTCTAGATATTTTAAAATGCTTCCAAAAGATTAGATATAGCCCCTGTAAGACTTTATACTGTTTCTGGAAGATTTGAAATGCTTTCAGAAGACTCGAGAAGATTCCAGAAGACTTGATACTACATCTAGAAGATTTAAAATGGTTACAAAAGTCTCGATATTGGCTCAGGTAGGCTTAATATTGCTTCTAGAAGATCTAAATTGCTTCCAAAACATTTGGAATGCTAACAAAAGATTTGATATTGCTGTCAGAATACTTAACATTGCGTCTATAAGGCTTGAAATGCTTCCAGAAAATTAATTTATTTGGTGCCAATCGTATTTTCATTGTAAATCTTTCTTAATGCTCCCAAACTTCTAAACGATAAATCTTCTTTCATGAAATCCCGGCATGAACCCGGAATATACTGGGACTGGACTGAAACTGAAATGTACAAGTATCTTAAAATTGAGATACCATTCCTAAGATGACTAATTGTTTAATTGTTAAGATTTCAAGGCATTAAAGATGGTATTTGCACCTCCTAGCGGTCATCTCAGAATCCTGAAAATAATTTCCTGTATTTTCTCGTAGCCACTTTAGTCATAAAGTTTTTTTCCTGCAAGTCTGCTGTCAAATAATTTCCATTATTTTCTCTTAGCCACGATTTTATGATTAATAAAATCTTTTCCTGCAAGTTTAACTATCGACTTACAGAGTCTTTTAGCAATTTGCAACCGCTGGTTCGGCGGACCGCAACCATTCAAGTTAACATTTTTTTTTTAATATATCCATTCTTGTCTACGAAAAAAGGACTTACTTTCGAAAATAAGTTTTGGTGGAAACAGCTAATAAAGGTAAATAGGTCATTTCGTCAGTTTCTAGTTAGTTAATCCCTTTTTTCTGTATTTGCCGATGTTGAAGGACGTCAAAGTATTATTTCACATCAGAATGTTGTCGTTGTTAATGGCGTTAGTTGCTAGTTTCAGATTTCTAAATATATAATACTGTAGAAGTGAGTTTGTAAATATAATTATATTGGACATTTTATTACTGATTGCGCAAGTGAGGAATAATCTTGGGATTAAATGAGAACACAAGCTGAGTAACTCATCTCCACAAAGCTCGAAATCAAGTAGAGGATTATCAAAATTTATTTGGAAATACAGATAGCTCAAACGGTTCGTCGTTTTAACTACACTGAGGTCACTCTGGAAGTGCTGCCAATGAAACGGCAGATGAGCTAGTGCTAAAGCGTTTTTAGGACCAGAACCAGCAATTTGTGTAAGATTTACGATGCCCAAATAGAGGATTCGAAGAATTCTGCAGCTAACTGATTTATCTTTAGATCGTCAGTGGTACATCTAACACAATCTTCGTAGCTTCATAAGCGCCGGTTTTTGAAAATAAGTATGGGTGCTGGATAGTGAAAAAACTGAATTGGGAAAAGATTCAAACGACGAATGACTGTTCTCAAAACAAAAGTGACATGAAAAACGTTCATGTATCTGGCGCCTATGGTTAATTTGCAATAGAAATGCCTAATATCAACAGTGCTTACACCTTCACAAGCAATATTTGATCTATAATTGAAATTTTTTGAACTTTTGAAATGAACATTTTGTATCCTAGCAGTATTTGGTATTTTGGAAGCAAAATCAAATTGTATTAACAATTTCGTGCCTTTTGCAATAAAAATGTCTTCTTTAAGACTTTGCATTTTCAAACATTTTTTTGCCAGTAGTTTTACAAACGGTATCAAGTCTTTTGGAATCATTTAAAATCTTCTAGAAATAGTATCAAGTCTTTCAGCTGCAGTATAAAATCTTGTGGAAGCAGTTCAAGCCTTCTGAAAGCTATGTTAAAGCTTCTAGAAGCATTATCAAGTCTTCCAGAGGTAGTATCAACATTTTTGAAAGCAGTTCAAGGCTCCTGGTAGCTTATCAAGTTTGTTTTAAGCAGTATCAGCCACCGAAGAAACGAAAGGTGAAGTTTAATAATGTTCTCGAATCGGGGGCGGAGCAAAACGTTTTTCTCACACATAAACTCCCTATTCGTACACCTGGTCACTGACATGCTGTCAAATTACCATTTTGGCTCGAATCGTTTGAATACATAGATATCATGAACCGCGGTACTTTAGTAATCTAGGGAGTTTAATACAAATCTCTTATTTGGCAAAGAAACCCGGACTCTCAGTCCGGTGCGAACACTCACGTAAAAAAAAAAATGCGCGTGTACTGGAGGGTTAATAGATATACAGAGCGTTCAAAAATGATTGGGATGACCTTGACCTAATTCGACAAATATTTGAATTTTATGTTGGCAGCAGAAAAATGTGATAAATATGAGATATTGTTAAGTGTGATATATTTAGTGATAGTGCTTCTGTTTTAGAAGGCTTGAAAAATATGAACAGACCAAGTCATTTGCAAAAGGAGACATGGGATATGATCAGAGATCTCAAGAACAGGATCAATTTCTATTGGATTAAAGGACACTCTGGTATTAAAGGAAATGAAAAACCGGACCAATTGGCAAAGGAAGCATCTTTGCTGGAGAATTCCCATATTGGATTTAATTTTATTTCTAGACGAAGTCTTAAGAATAAGATTAGAAAATATTTTATGGGAGTTTGGCAGGAAAGATGGGATAAGTCAACGAATGGTAGATTGACATACCAGTTTATGCCGAAAGTCTATTACTTATTTATCAACCCACTTGAAGAATTCAACTCAGTAATTATGGATTTATTAAATTTTAACATTCGTGACTATGTTCACTGTGGATCAGCTGACTCGCATAATGTTCTGGGGGTTTGATGTACTGTGAGCACCAAAAGAAAGTAAACACTAGCTGTTTACTTCTAAAAACCCTTTTTACTACGATTCTGTTAACTTAGAATAAAAATTTATATACCAAAATTTACGACTTTATTTGTGAGCAATCCTATCGTAAAAAATAGTTAAGCAAAAAACCCCACAAATATGGTAAATCCCCTTTAGAGTAAAAATACCCCGATTTTTACGCGTCAAAAGAAAGAAAACAGCCGGTGCGGTTGTTGTAAATTCATTTTAGATTTAGGGGAAGTACCACACCTTTCGTATAAATACTTATAAACCCCTCCCAGAACAACTTTAAAACATTTTAGAAGAAACAGCAAGTGGTTGAACGTCGAAATTAATTATAAATACCAAAAATCATCATGGGAAAACAAACAAGTATAGAAACGCGTAAAATTATATTAAGTTTAAATAAAAAAGGTTAATCCTTACGCGAAATAGCTAAAATAACGGAACGAAATCACTGCACATTAAAAAAAATTTTGGATAAATACGCAAAACATCATACTGTAGCCGATTTACAACGCGTTGGACGACCAAAGCGCCTTACAGAAGCACAGGCTAGAGCAGTGGTAAGAGAAGTGAAGAATAATCCATGTTCAAGTGCGGTTAAAATAGCAAACGACATATCGCAGATAGCAAACACAACCATAAGTTCCAGTACCATACGAAGAACATTCCATAGAAGTGGCCTGCACGGAAGAACACCCCGTAAAAAGCCTTACATATCGAAAATAAATAAACAGAAACGTCTTGATTTCGCAAAAAAATATCAGAACGAAGCTCCAGATTTTTGGAAAAATATATTATTTAGTGATGAACGTAAATTTGAAATTTTTGGTAAAAGAAAACCACGAAAGATATGGCGACCAAAAAATGAGGCCTTCCAAGAGAAATTTGTTACCAATACCTCGGTTATGGTCTGGGGCTGTATGGCGGCGTCAGGGGTCGGTAATCTAGTTTTTATTGAATCAACAATGAATAAAATGGACTATTTAACCATTTTAAAGAACAAAATTTCCCCGAGTATTAATGAATTGGGCTTCCAACAGGATAACGATCCAAAGCACACTTCCAAAATTGTGAAGGAATGGATGCTATACCGAGTCCCTAAAACCCTTGATCATCCACCACAGTCCCCAGACCTTAATCCTATAGAACATCTGTGGGATCACCTTGACAGGAAGATCAGAGAAAGGACAATTTCAAATAAAGACGACCTTAAAAAAGCTTTAACTGAAGAATGGATGAAAATCCCTCGAAATATTACAAAAAACTTTGTGGAATCCATGCCAAGGAGATTAAGGAAGGTGTTGAAGGCCAAAGGAGCTCAAACCAAGTATTAAAAGTTAATATATTTATTTTTGTACTTAATACCTATTAGTTCCGAATTCTGTTTACTTTCTTTTGACGCATAAATTCGGTAGATATTTACAATAATCTGAATTATTACGGGTAATGATTTGTTTTTTTTTTTTCATGTTTCTATTGATTTAAATATAGTATAGATGAGTTGTGAAGACTGCAATAAAACTTTTTGATTTTCGTTATTAACTGCATTTTTATTAACCTTTTAATAGAAAAACAACGGCTGTTTACTTTTTTTGACGCTCACAGTATATTTAATGATTTCTCAAAGAAATTCATTGATAAAAAGCAATTATAAAGTTTGATTTCCGGGACTGTGTTACAACTTTGCTTTCTTTTGATATTTGTATTCTTTTATAAACGCTTTTGCCAGCTTGCATGCAAAATGACGCTTATGGGAGGGTTAGGGGAGGTTGGAAAGGTGTTAGTAAAAAATTTTACTAAAAGAAAGTTTATTTTATTAAACTTATTATTTAATTATTTAATTTAATCGTATTAATTTGTTGATTTGTAATATCATTTTTGGTGTAGTACCATTTGGTGGAGCACCATAAGATAATACGCAGACTTCTGCTGCTGAGTGTATATTTATTTAATTTTTAACTGAGCAAGAGGTCTATTACTTATTTATCAACCCATTTGAAGAATTCAACTCAGTAATTATGGATTTATTAAATTTTAACATTCGTGACTATGTTCACTGTGGATCAGCTGACTCGCATAAAGTTCTGAGGGTTTGATGTAGATTAAAATTTTTAATATTTACAAAAATTCTTTTTAAAGTTTTAACTAACTAATTCAAGTGAAATTGCAACAGGAAGAAATAACTTCCTTTGGAAAATTAGCAGAAATAATAACAAAAACAAAAATTGAGTGTACAAAGGAAAGTAGAATAAAAGTATCCAACAACAACTATTGGATAAATGCTGAGTTTATTGAGAAAATAAAACAGAGAGATAATTCATATAAGCGATGGAAATTAATAAGAAACTCAGAAACCGAAAGACATTTTAAAAATTTAAAGAATGTGGTAAATAATATGAGAAGAAAATTAAAGAAGGAGTATGTGGAAAAAACACTTAATGAGGCTGGAACAAACAGTAAAAAAATGTGGAGGGTCCTGAACGATATATGTTTGAAACGAACAAAAAAAAAGGGCAAAATGGGACAAATGAAAAGTATGACAGGTGCAGTCATTGAAGATGAGCAACAAATAGCTGAGGAATTTAATACTTATTTTTTTGAAATAGGTAAGAATTTAGCCTCAAAAATTAAACCGGTTCTTAATCACCAGTTTAGAGAAGAAGAAACAAAAGAATCCATCTACTTGGAACCAACTGATTTAACAGAAATTAATTCTATCATAAGGGATTCAAATAATAATAGTTCGCCGGGAGAAGATGGTATTACTAAATCTGATATAGTGCTGCTTTTTGAAGTTTTGGGAGACAAAATAGTGAATATCATTAATGATATCCTGGTTACTGGCCTGTTTCCGAATGAATTAAAAACGGCGAAAATATCCCCTATTCATAAAAAAGGAGCAAAAACAGAACTTGGTAACTATAGACCAATTGCAATCTTAAATATATTTTCTAAAATAACAGAAAAAGTTATCAAACACAGGTTAACTAACTTTATACAGAAATTCTTTAACATCGATCCATATCAATATGGATTTCAAAAGAAGAGTAGTACCTTGGGGGCGACAGGGGATTTACTAGAATATATTACAGAAGAACTCGATAAGAAGAGGTATGTTTTGACAGTGTTTATTGACTTACAAAAGGCATTTGATACTGTGGACATAGATATTTTACTCAATAAATTAGAAAAAATGGGAATGCGAGGTATTGCAAAAGACCTCTTCCAGTCATATTCTAAGGACCGTAAGCATCATACTCAAATCAATAAAACCAAGAGTAAAAAAAAAGCCTAAGTATTGGAGTAGCTCAGGGATCAGTATTTGGTCCTTTGCAATATTTATTATACATTCAAAACTTAAAGTATCTACAACTTCAAGCGAGATATTTTGTGTTTGCTGATGACACCGTCTTGGTTATATCATCAAGTAATATAAAGGAACTTGAAAAGGTGGCGAACGACGACTTAAATCTGTATTATACATGGCTGTGCTATAATAAATTATCGGTGAACGTTAATAAAACGGTATATATGATTATTAAACAAAAAAATAAACAAAAAAGTGATATAAATGTGTTTCTCAATGGAGAAAAACTAAAAGAAGTGCAAACGTACAAATACTTAGGTTTAAATTTGACAAATGATCTCAATTGGAATGTACATGTGAATGCTATCATTAAAAAAATTGTGCCAATGGTTAGTGCAATAAAAAGGTGTACAGATTGCTTAAACAAAAACTCTAGGCGTTTACTCTATAATAGCTTTATACTGCCACAAATTAGATACAGTAGGGCCCCGACATTCGCGGCTTCAAATTACATGGATTTGCATATTCGCGTTTTAAATTTTGCTGCCTTTTTCAACATTCACGACTCGATTATTCGCGAATACATAGCAAGTATGTATGTCATTTTTTAAAAATTTAAAACGAAGTTTACCGTAGGTTTACTGTACAAGCAACCAGCTTCACATATGCGTTTCTCTGGGAATCCCTCATTTATGATCGATTTTAATGTTTGTGTTAGGTGCTTATTTTTGTGTTCTGTATTTCGTTCAGGTTAGTGTTTCGCCCGTTTTTTTACTATAATTTTATAAACAATAAATTAATCTCACAACAGTACTCAAAATGGGTACAAAAAGGCCTGCGATGGAAATAAATTTAATTGCCAAACGTGCAAAGTCAGTTATGACCCTAGAAAGAAAAATTCAAGTTCTTGATATGCTCCGGGAAGGGAAAAGAGCTACCGAAGTAGGCCGGGTCTTCGGTGTCAATGAATCTACGATAAGATCTATAAAGAAACAAGAAGAGGTAATTAGAAATAGCGTAAAAAGTGGCATACCGTCATCATTAAAGGTAACGTCACAAGTTCGTGATGTTAATATTGAAAAAATGGAGAAGTTTCTTTATCTTTGGATTGAGGACCATGGTCGCAAAAATATACCATTAACTAGGGCTAGATTAATGGATAAAGCCAAGGAACTTTATCAACATTTTTCGTGTGGAATGGACTGTGCTGAAGACGATTGTAAATTTAAAGCCAGCAGAGGATGGTTCGAAAGATTCAAAACTCGTTTTAATCTCCATAACATTAAGTTGTGTGGAGAATCAGCTTCAGCAGATCATCAACAGGCTGCAAAATTTCCTGATGAAATAATAAAATTAATAGAAGAAAAAGGTTACCGTCCTGAACAAATATTTAATGCGGACGAAACCGGGCTTTATTGGAAACAAATGCCCACACGAACATACATTTCAAAAAATGAAAAGACAGCACCTGGTTTTAAATCGGCTAAGGATAGAGTTACAGTTTTATTTTGTGCAAATGCACGCGGAGACTTTATTACAAAACCAATGTTAATATATCGAGCAGCTAATCCACGAGCTTTAAAGAACAAGGACAAAGAAGCTCTTCCGGTCTATTGGCGAGCTAATTCAAAAGCTTGGATGACTTCTCAGCTATTTATAGAGTGGTTTAAAGAGTGCTTTGTTAAAGAAGTGGAGCGTTACCTAAAATCTAAAAATTTTGCATTTCACGTTTTATTGATATTGGATAACGCCCCATCTCATCCAGTAGATGCTCTCAAATTAGCTCATCCATGTGTCGAGGTGGTATTTCTTCCGCCCAACACAACATCCTTATTACAACCTTTAGATCAAGGTGTTATAAAAGCTTTTAAAAGTCATTATATCCGGCACATGTTCGATTTTGTACATGAGAAAATACAAAATGATAGTGTTTTCTCAATAAAAGATGTGTGGAAATTATACAATATTGACCATGCGATTACATCTATAAAACTTGCTTTAAATGACATTAAAGTATCAACCGTAAGTAATGCATGGAAAAAACTGTTGAAAAAAGACACCGCGCAAAGTGTAAGCGAAATTGATGAGGCAATAGAGAGAGCTGTTCTTTTGTGACACCTAAATCGTAAGTTTAAAAAAAAATCGAAGCAAAACAAAAATGGGACAATGTTTACGCCGAAGAATAGGCACACGCGAGTCCTCGACCGGCTCAGTGCAGAAGGGAGGGTTTATTTCTTTTAGGCGCCACACAGTTAATCTCGCGTGGTTCACGAACTGTGACGTGTGATGTAAAATAATGACGCAAACATATAACACAACACCGAAAGACACAACAGAATTATGAATTGCAATAATTTTATTATTAAAAAAAAATATATATATATATTCGTGAAAGAAAGTGATAAAATAAAAGTAAATTAATTAATATGATAAACCAAAAATAAACTTATTAAACCAATAATAAAAAAAAATTCTATTAATGTTAGCGAGCCAAAACAAATTAATCAGGTTTAAAGAAAATTAACTTAAATCGCGCCCAGACTCCGTAAAGTTGAGCTCGGCGTAGAGTCTGATCTGTATCAAAATAATTATATATATATCGCAAAAAAAAAAACTAAACTCGCCAACAAAAACTTACAAATGATACAAAAAAAAAAAAATCCTTAATCTTAATGAATTGCTCTTTTTTTTTTTTTTAATCAAAACTATGAATATGAACTCGAAATTGCAGTTCTCCAATAAAAAAAAGTGGTGGTTATCTGACCTTTATATTGTTGATCTTCTGTCACAACTTGAAGATGATGTTTACAGCAGCTCCTCTGGTATAAATCAGGAAAGGTAAGAGGTTTTGTTCTATTCCTCCTGATGAGGTGGATTTAATATTAATTTCGGTTATTTCCAGAAGTATATTGATCTCCAAAAGTAATTTGGAATGGAAATATTCCCCAACAAAATGTTTGCCCGTCACAATAAAACCTGAATATACAAATTAGAGTAGAATAAAAATAAAAAAAAAATAAGAAATTTAGACTTTAGGATAATTACGTTTTTTTTTTTTTTTTTTTTATATGTATAGTTTAGATGAGTGTATAGGTGAAAGGTGGAATGTTTGGATGATAAAAGTGTGTATGAATTAAAGAAATCTCAAATATCTTACCTCTGATGTTCGAGGTTTTTTTTTTCTTTACCAGAAAGAAAATGTGTTCGTAGGAAAATACTTTTAAATCCGGATATACCGAAAATGCAAGAAACTAAAATTACTTTTCTCACACACTATCACCAGTGATGAATCCCAAAAATATGGATTTAGAAAATCGCAAAATATCCCAAAAATTGCGACAACCAAAAATTCTAAATATCACCCGTGATCGTACTTTCCAATCTGGTTTTTGAAAAGAGAGCGAGAAGACTTTTTTTTTTTTAAATTACACCTGCGCAAAATAAAGAGCCAACACCCTCTTAAAATGAAAGGAAGAAATTCAAGAAAATAGATAACTTTTATATAGGAAATGTTAGGATTACCAGAATTATGCTGCTGTAAAATAAAAGAAATATTAAACAAACAAAATAAATGTAATGAACGTTTATAATAAAACTAAATTTAATAATTTCCGAAATTATGCAACTCATAATTCACACCTACGACACAAGTCAACAACACAAAACAAATTTAAATTTTTGAACGTAACACTTTCTGCACGGTTGCTACCGGGAGATGATTTTCATACCATTGTACCAGCTGATATCGAATCTCTCGTCAATGATCAAGAGGAAGAGTTGTCCAGTGCAGACTTAGAAGCGCTACTAATAGAAAATGTTTCAGGAACGGATGAAGAAGATAATAGTAATTCCCTATGTAATAAATTAACGTTGAAGGAACTTAATTTATTTATACAAGAAGCAAATAATCTTGCTGAAAAAATAGTAGAATATGATCCATCAACGGAACGAAGCACAAAATTTAAAAATGGTCTGAATACTCTTCTTGCTCCTTACAAAGAGCTTCAAAAGGATATGCAACACAAAGCATTGCAACCTACTATCCTTTCATTTTTTAAACCATCGTGTTCTAAAGCAATTATTATTGATGAGTAGAAATGTTAACTTTTATTTCTTTTTTTAGTTTATTTTGTTGCAGTTTGTTATTGCTATCGAGTTTAGGTTTTTTTTATATTTTAAACAATTGTAATTATTTTAATATCTGTATTAGTTTCGAATACAAAAGTTTTAAGACCAGTCGTTTTATTTTGCAATTTTAAGCGTTTCATTTAGTATGTATAATTTATTAATTTTTGAAATTTTTAATTTTTAAAATTAAATTAAATGAAACTTTTGGCGTCGGTGACCATTTGGCGGTTAACGTGTTAAAAGAACATACAAGTAGTAGTTTATCCTTCATAATATCTAGTGCTTCAATATTCGCGGATTCAACATTCGCGGCGTATTTTTAGAACCTAACCCTCGCGAATGTTGGGGCCTTACTGTATTTAATTCCCTGCTGGGGAGGTCTTCCGCTTTACCAGTTAAATAAATTACAAAGAACGCAGAATAAAGCAGTAAAATCAATCTTTCAGTTGAACTATTGTATGTCAACTGATCTTGTGTATGAAATGGAAAATATATGGAACTTGCAGAAAATTCGGACTTATGAGCAAATAAAATATATATATTCTATAAAAAACAAACTAATAAAGACTAATATAAATACAAAACAAGTTAAGAACTGGCATGAATACAGCACCCGAAATGCAAATGATTTTAGAAATAAATTTTGTAGAACAACGACAGCACAGAGATCACCATTATATCTTGGTATTAAAGCATACAACAGTGTTCCGATAATAATAGTGGAGGCAAGGACAATGAAAAAATTAGTTTATAATCTGAAAATGTTTCTGAAGTGAATGAGTGTTGAACTGTTTCTGATGGGTTTACATTTTTTGAGGATTTTTATTATCGTTTTTTATACATAACTAACGTGACCATACGTCCCGTTTTGAACGGGACTGTCCCTTTTTAGAGTTACGAGTCCCGGTGTCCCCGAAATGATCCCTGGGACGCAAAATTGTCCCGTTTTCTAAAACCGCGTGAAAATTTTAGTATAGTCTGTACCACGAGAAACGATAGTGACTTGGTATTAGGGCCGTACGTTGACGTTTGTTAGAGTGAAATGGTTGCTTACGAGTTTGTCTGTTGCCTCTACTTTTAGGCGATGAGTCACTATCGTTTCTCGTGGTACAGACTATAGCCGAGTTGGGCGGACGCGATCGGTATGCGAGAGCGAGACGGCGTCGTCAGTTGACGGGATGATAGCCGAGAGAAGCGAAGACGTCATCGCTCGCGCTTTGTTGATTAATTTGGACTAATTGTTTCATAGATTTTTCGTGCGCCCAGTTTTCGATATATTTTTTGTTGTTGTTTGATGCTCGTTTACCAAGCAAATAACTTAAACTTCTTTTGTTTTGGAATCATAACTTAAAATGCCAAAACGCAAGTGTACGTTCAATATTAACTTACAAGCAAAATATCCGTTTATCAAGCAAATAAATACTTCCTCAGATGTCAGATGTGAAAAGTGTCGTACAGAATTTAGTGTTTCCCATGGTGGTGGGAGTGATATTGAACAGCATTTAAAGTCTGAAAAACATAAAAATGCCGATCGTGCCGCTGCTTCGAGTTCTTCGATGTTAACCTTTTTCAAGAAATCGGCCGCACCAACTTTAAAGGATATGGATATCGCCGCGGCAGAAGGCGTCTGGGCTTATCACACGATACAAGAAAACCACAGTTTTCGCTCTAATGATTGTGCGTCAAAATTAATTCAATCATGTTTTGAACCCAAATTTACATGCGCGCGTACGAAATCAGAAGCTATTGTAGTAAATGTTTTGGCGCCTACAGTAATGAAAGAATTAAAAGATGATCTTGATAAGTCCAATTGTATTACAATACTAAACGACGCTTCAAACCACGGTAACAAGAAAATATACCCTATTCTAGTGCGCTTTTTTCAACCTTACGTAGGTGTGCAAGTAAAAATTTTAGATCTCCAAGACCAACCAGGCGAGACTTCTGACATCATTGTCGATTATTTAAACCAAGTGTTGACATATAATAATTTAACAGCAAAAGTCGTGACATTTTGCGGAGACAATGCCAACGTCAATTTCGGAGGTGTGGAACTAACAATGTGTTAACGAAATTACAGTCATCACTGAAAAAGCCATTAATAGGTATTGGATGTGGAGCCCATGTAATTCACAATGCAATAAAATCTGCTGCAGACAGGCTACCCTTAGATTACGAAAGCATTATTGTGAAGATATATTCGTTTTTTTATATTTACACGATTCGAGTTGAAGCTCTAAAGGAGTTTTGCGCCGAAACTGAAACGGAGTATCAACAAATGCTCGGCTACAGCAAAACTAGATGGCTTGCTCTTATGCCTGCCTTGGAAAGAGTTTTAAAAATGTATCAGCCACTAAAAAACTACTTTTTGAGTATTGAAAAATGTCCCTTGTTACTAAAAAACTTTTTTGAAGATCCCACATCCGAATTGTGGCTTTATTTTTTACACGCTCAGTCAGCAAGTTTTCATCAAGCTGTATTGAAACTGGAAGGTCAGACTGTATCGGCAATTGAAGCTGCAAAAGAAATCAATCAACTAAAAGACAATTTGACTCAGAAGCAGACCAATCAGTTTCTTCCATTTATGGTCCGTCAATTAATAGTGAAATCGAAAGATAATGTTTCTGACATAGATGAAGAGTTTGTGAATAGGGTGGTTACAGAATTTTATCAAACAAGCCGTGAATATCTGGAGCAGTGGACTTGCTTTCTTACCAAAGAAATGGAGATATTTTATTGGGCAGATTTAAAAAAGGTCCCCTTATGGACAGACGTTCAAAAATCTCTGGATGTGTTAATTCAAAAGGAATATATTGACTGTAATAAAGATGCAGAAGTTTTTGACGAATTTTCGTTAATTTGTAACTACATTACATCGCACAAAGTAACCGAATGGAATAACCTAAATGTTTCCACGGAAACTCGTTGGGTGGAAGTATTCAAACACTTTCAAGCTAACAATCTTCAGCATAAACATTTTTCTCTTTTCATTGAATATGTTTTATGTTTGCCTGCTACAAATGCTCCAGTAGAAAGAGTATTTTCTATGATGAACAAATTGTGGCCCTCTGAGAAGACCCAGTTACAAATTTCAGTTCTAAAGGCGATGTTGACAATTAAGGTGAATATAAAGAAAACGTGCCAAGAGTTTCATTCTTACTTAAAATCATCACCAGCTGTATTAAAGCAACTTTGTTCTTCTGATAAATATAAGTAAACGTTTGGGGTATATATATTTTTTAATTCGTAGCTTTTAACCTAACTGACTTTTTCTGAATAAATAACTTTAAAATAGTGCTTTTTATTTACTACTTGTTAATTAATCTAAATAAACCAATGTCCCGTTTTGAGTTAAAAAATAAATGGTCACGTTAAGCATACAACAGTGTTCCGATAATAATAGTGGAGGCAAGGACAATGAAAAAATTAGTTTATAATCTGAAAGTGTTTCTGAAGTGAATGAGTGTTGAACTGTTTCTGATGGGTTTACATTTTTGAGGATTTTTATTATCGTTTTTTATACATAACCTATTGTGATTTTTTTGTTTACATATATTTTTTGTATATTAAGGCTTCGATACCAGTGACTCACTGTTTTGGAGTCAGTTAAAAATAAAAAAAAAAAAAAAAAATTACGTATTTATTTGATAAAAATATAAGTAAAAAGTAATATAATAATTTAGTTTTAATATAAGTATAATTAATATTTAAATAAAAATAATACAGTAATAAGTATTATATTTATTTAAATTGAATATGAATCGTTTGAAATTCATAGCCATCTATGAGCGATGTGATGTAAGCTTAAGCCAGTGCAGGTAACCTAAACGAAAAGGGAAAAAACTTCTCTTTCTTGAGGCCCCCACTTTGCACATGTCATGTCCGCGTATTCCTACAGTAGCTCTTAATTAGGATAGTTCTTAACGTTTAGCTTTAATAGTTACTTTTAAGTTTAGTGTTAAGGGATTAATATAGATAGAAAGTATGGACGATTACGAGTACGGGTAAGTTTGGAGGGAAACGTTTCGTAATAAAACGGGGTAAAAAGTAATTCTAAAACGGTTAAAAACTATTATGTAAAAATCTCGCCACGGTGTTGTGTCCACACGGGAAGAGTTCTATTGGCAGTCATAGCGGCGGCGTCTGGAAATACACGGCGCGTCTTATCCGGGTTTCAGTCGAACCACACTGACGGAAGTCGTCCGGCTGCCATTTGTCGGTTTTTTTTCTGTTCGAGTAAACGTAAGCGTTCGGTCGGTCGTTCGGTTTGTACATGTTAAAGAGAAGTCAGAAAAGAGAAAACGAGAGGAAACGGACCGACGGTGGTTGGGTTTAGGTGTATTATGCGAATGTTGAGGGTACCGCAAGATATGGACGACGACGAAAAAGGGTATTTAATTCCGAATTACGAGTACACGTACGCTAAATCTAAACGGTCGAAACCACGCGTTTTTCGTTTTTCATTTCGTACAATCACTCCGATTTCTTTCAACACCAACCTTTTTACACTTAATATCATTTTATTTATTTCATTTCGTCTATAATTCCATCTTGTATTATAATCGCGCGGCGTTCAACGACCCAAACATACCTGATACCGATGACGCGAACCGTGTAGCGGTCAAGAAACGCTACCGATGATGACTCGTTTCATTTCTAACCTAACATTTTCATCATTTTTACTTTTTTCTTGCTTTTAGCAAACTGTTTGTTGGGGGCCTGTCTTGGGAAACATCCCAAGACAACCTGCAACGGTACTTCTCGAGGTATGGCGAAGTGATCGACTGTGTGGTCATGAAGAATGCGGAATCGGGCCGATCGCGGGGTTTCGGTTTTGTCACATTCGCCGATCCGAGTAATGTCTCGGTCGTCCTACAAAACGGACCACATACACTTGATGGAAGGTAACTTTAATCTATCCGATTTAATCGACTTTTATTGATTTTACGCATTTTGATCCTTTAGAACTATTGATCCAAAACCTTGCAATCCGAGAACTCTTCAAAAACCGAAAAAGGGTGGTGGTTATCCAAAAGTTTTTTTGGGTGGGCTCCCCTCGAACGTTACGGAGACAGATTTGCGGACTTTTTTCACACGTTTTGGCAAAGTTATGGAGGTGGTTATTATGTACGATCAAGAGAAAAAGAAATCGCGCGGATTTGGGTTCTTATCTTTTGAAGATGAGGAATCGGTTGACCGTTGTGTGCAAGAACATTTTGTTAATCTGAATGGGAAACAGGTATTAATTCTTATTCTTCTTTTTCTTTAAGATATCTTTGAAATAATCTAAAATAAATTCATGCTACATTAATTTCGTAATAGGTTATGTTTGCTTTAAAAAAAAGCTCAAGTTCTGTTACTTTCCGCAATTAGTTAATAGATGGCGCTTGAGCATCTCAATTTTAATTGTGTTTGAAATTGATTGAAAATAGAGATTCTCGTTTAACTATCTATTTATTTATTTTATTTTACTTCCGAAATAACAGGGTTACCCCTAATTACAATTTTAGAACTTAAACTAATTCATTTACAAAACTTAACCCTCTATTGCATAATTTATTTTATAGTTTGAAAAAAAATTTTTTTTGCATTTTTTGTGATAAATGTGCATAGAAATAAGACACCTATGAGTTTTTTTTTTCAAAATTTGTATTTGTAGAGAAAAAAAAATGTAAACATTAATTGGAATTTATTTTTTACGTGTAACATATAAATGAAAAACAGAAGGAAAGAAATTTTACCTAATACACGTAGAGACAGGAATAATTATGAAAAGAAATGATAGCAGCGCTGGGATTCGAACCCAGGTCTCCAGTTTGCCGGACTGTTGCACTAACCTCTATGCTACGCTACAAGGTGGTGGAGGGTTATTAAACAAGTAATCCTTTCAAACCTGTACATTTCTGGACCGATTTAATGTCATTTACATGCACAATTAAAGGACCAACGTCACAAAGTTTTAAATTCCGGAAAAGAATGACCGATTTAATGACATTAAATCGGTCCAGAAATGTACAGGTTTGAAAGGATTACTTGTTTAATAACCCTCCACCACCTTGTAGCGTAGCATAGAGGTTAGTGCAACAGTCCGGCAAACTGGAGACCTGGGTTCGAATCCCAGCGCTGCTCTCATTTCTTTTCATAATTATTCCTGTCCCTACATGTATTAGGTAAAATTTCTTTCCTTCTGTTTTTCAAAAAAAAATGTGTTCCCAAATGGGCACATTGTGGGCTCAAAGTACATTTTTTTTTACATGGTGTGAAATGACTTGAAGCAATTATTTACTTTATTTAAACACAAATGTATTCCACATTTTTCGCACATTGTTCTGGATTTACCCTTGCAGTTAGGTTTTTTGCATCTATCTCAGTTTTCTGTCTGTAAAGGCCAATGTCCAGTATTATCCAATATTATGTTTCTTGTTGGACGTGCTTCCAAACATTTTCTTTTAGGTGTGAAAGGAATGGGCGAGTCGATGGGCGTATTGGCGCCACTAGTGTTAGGTCGGCCTCTCTTTTTTGCCTTTATTTTTCCCACTAGACATAGATCTTGTGCTAGTATTGTTTTGAATTCCAATAGAGAAACCTTCTCATTCTTGTTTAGTTGTTTATTGATTCTTCTTGAAAGTAACCATGAATTTACTACCACAACGTCAAGCATGTGGCAAAATATGCGCATATACCATTTGCGGCTCTTTAATTTTATGGGATACAATCCTAATAGAGAATCCTGTAAATCTACCCCTCCCATGTGCATGTTGTAGATTGAAACAATGTCGGGACGATCAATTTCTTTCTTGCAGTTCTCCGACTTGAAAAAACGCTTTACTTTGGTAAGTGGAAATGTACCAGAGAATGTAGAAACTAATGTAACTAATCGATTATCATACCACTGCACAACATGAACATCTACTCCAGCAACATTTGCAGTTTTCTCAATGTGTGAGCCTCGTCCCTTTTTTTTCATTTCTTTTTCACTAACCATTTTTAGGCCCTTCAGCCGATTAGATCTTATTGTTGCCACATTTTGTATGCCTAATTTTCCCAGATAGGATAACAAATTTATACCAGAAAAATAATTGTCATAGTAAACCTTATGATTTTTGTCTCTCGGAATTGGTCTACATAAACGGACGATGATATTGCTGGCAGCTCCAAGATTTGGTTCCCCTGGCAATAGATTTTTGTCAGCTTTACTATTGCAAAGCTCAAAATTTGTACTGAAGCCACTTACTCCTGATAAGACATACATTTTGTAACCCCATT
This sequence comes from Onthophagus sagittarius, assembly GCA_036711965.1. Lineage (NCBI taxonomy): Eukaryota > Metazoa > Arthropoda > Insecta > Coleoptera > Scarabaeidae > Onthophagus > Onthophagus sagittarius. Next base: position 12,221,263 of record JASERS010000010.1, on the reverse strand, counting down.
TGTGTGGCTTTTTGGGATTATATGTCTTTAAAGATGTTCTTCCTTTGAATGGAATAATTTGTTCATCACAGGATAAATTTTCCTCAAAAGGGATTTTTTGGCAGGATTTCTTTATTTGATTCAATACCGGCATAATTTTATGTGTGCTTCCAGTGGCTAAGGTATTATCTGAGAAATGCAAAAAACGTTTCAGCTCCTCAAATCTATTGAGAGGCATGATGTCTGCTATTTGTGGTGTTCTAGTATTGGCCGACCAGTACCTACGCGTTGAGTGCTGTCTTATCAAAGACATCCATATAACTATCCCCAAAAACTGCTCAACAAGAATTTGAATAGACTATATGCACTTTGTAATTCTAAAATATATTCTGGAAGATCGCATTCTCCAAAAAACTTATTACCCTGTGGATCTCTATTAGTTTTTGAAGATTTCCAAGTAACATTTTCAACATTTGAAAAGAAAAATCTCGTATTTGGGGGAAGATCAAATAACTGCGTCAAAGGTATGTCGTCTGGGTCCTCAATATCCTGGGATTCAATCTCGTCATCATCTAAGTCGTGAGGAACCTGTACTTCCACTGCAGAGAAAAATATGCATATGAACATCAAGACCAAACTATTTTTACTGGCATAAAATTTACCTTCATCATCATCTGATAGCTCAGAATCCTCGCTATCTGAAGGAATATCTCGAATTGCATCAACTTGAACTTTTTTTCTTCCATAAAAAGCGCTTGGTCTAATTGTTGGAAAATCGCCCGGAAAATCCATTGTGGATCGGCTGTGTGTAGAAATAAGAAATAATTGCACACTTTAACTTTTTGAGCATAATGTTCCCAAATGGGAACAAACAAGTTATGACCTGCTGCAAAAAAAAGGAACGAACGAAATATATCGAATTATGCATTATTCTACTCCTAACACTTGAAACTAAGTATAAAAAATACATACTTACTAGAAAATAACCCTAGAAACTAGATTTGATCTTCTAAAATCAATCAAAATGATCAAGTGGCCATTGATTCGACGCGAATTGTATATAAATGCAACACACCAACACAAACACCACCTCTCGGACAAAAAATTTACGAAAGGTAGAAAACTATACTAGATATTCATAATGTATCTATCAGTTTCGCCGCTTAATACAACATATGGCCACTTTATTGGCTTAGAATGTTGTGTTCCTGAAAGGGAACATTATGCAATAGAGGGTTAACAATAATACATAATGTAATAAAGAAAAATTAACAGAGCAAGGCAATTCATGCATAATAGATATAAGTAAATAGATGACAGAAATCATGTTTGGCTACTGGGTGGCTGTAGGACTCATTAAAGATGCCAAATTGTTTCTAAACGATTTGATAGCAACACCAAAGAGAGGTATGAAAGAAGCAGCTGACAGTGTGTTGTACAGTGATAAAATTCTGATAAGAGGGGAATTCCGTCTACGTTTGGTAGAAAAACGAGCAACATAAAAAAGACTCTTCAGCCTACCAGAATATGCAGGCGCATATAGACTGAAGGAATATGCAATTTATTTAATTTAATTATTTATATACAATTTATGTAGAAAACAAAGCGATATAATCTTCCTTCGGACATATAACCTCGTGATCTCAAACAACTCACGCGCAAACTCGTACGATCTGTAACCAATGAAAATACGGTATTTTTTAAAGTAAATGTACCTGATAAACTTATTTTGTACAGTTTCGATCAAGTTTGAATAAACAATTGATCCAGGATCCCATACTATTACTGCATACTCTAGCTTAGATCTCGCTAGAGAATTAAATAAAAGCTTCAGCGTTTGCACACTTGAAAAACTAAGAATTTCTAATGACAAATCCTAAGAGACGTAAAGATGACGCTGTAATGGCTTTAATATGTTCAGCAAAACATAAATTATCTCTTATTATTAATCTCTTTTTTTAACCACAGACGTCAAACTTACATTATTAATTTTGTATACAAATTCTATGGGCTTCTTCCTTAAAGTATACGACATAGACTCGCATTTAGACACATTAAAATGAAGACTCTTGAGTCGACACCAATTAAATACGTTATCCAAATCAGATTGCAAAGACCGACAGTCATTTAAATCGTGAACAGTTGTAAATATCTTCTGATCGTCCCCAAAAAGTAAGCATCTGGTTGAATTAATTATCTGAGGTAAATCATTTATAAACAATAAGAATAATGAAGGTCCCAGATTACTCCTCTGCGGAACCCCTGAGTCAATCCCCAGTATATCTGAGACTGCGTTTTTATAAGAAACGTAATAAAATCTGTTGGATAAGTATGTGCCAGCTTGCGCAGAAGTGTGTCATGATCGACCCTATCAAATGCCTTTGCAAAATCCGTGTAATTAACATCCATTTGACTTTTCGCATCTAAAGCTCTGGAAACGTAATCCTTAAAGATGGATAAGTGCTATCAATGTTTGCTTAATTTACCAGTATATTAAAATCAATTAGAAAGAGTATTATAATTTATTTTAATTCCTTTATTACTAGTTAATTAAGCGGCACCGCAAACATTTTTAAAAAAGTTATATTTCTAAATGCAAATTTATTTTTTTCTTTAAAATGAACACATTAAATCTTCAAAAATTATACGTAGGTGTATCTGAATGACATTCCCAATCTTTAGGGGATAATTCTTAAGCAAATTTTAAGCATACCTTATTTGAACGATGAGTGACTTTGACTCTTCTTCCAAAAATGGTACAAAATTTTGATTTATTGCCTTAGATATGCCAGGTATTACACTATCATAGTTCTATGTTATAGCTCTATTATCAGATATATGTAATATACATAAACTTGATGAGATAATATGTAATTTATCTAGAAACATGTTAGGCAATCAAAAGGTACGAATCCATAATGAGACTATCTCATGACATTTTTGTCTCATGAAATAAAAATCGCATGATACTTTAATTTCGTTGTGAAAATAAGGATTAAAATATGTGACGTACTAGAGATAATCTCGTAAATCAATGTGTCATGACAGTTTTATATGAAAACATGAGCGTTTTAAATTTCGCTTGAAACCAGGGTTACCTTACTTAATATGATTGTATTAGATCCAATACTATTTGATGTTATTTATTGTAATTTTGGTTGACCCGCAATTTGAGGTGAAATCGTTCTTTGTATATCTTAGTAAATATATAGTCCCCTATGAGAAGATTTTATTCTCACTCCGCCGAGGTTGCTTGCGGGAGAGGTCACTCCTATCTTACAAAATGAACAATTTCGTTTTAATATTTCATATCGGGCGCCTCGCCCGCAAACGATCTCGGCGGTTTGAGGCGAAATCGTTCATTGTATATGTTAGTAAATGTATAAAGTTTGCTATAACATGATTTTATACTCACTCCGCTGAGGTCGCTTGCGGGCGAGGCATTCCAATTTTACAAAATGAACGATTTCGTCTTAATATTTCATATCCGGCGCCTCGCCCGCAAACGATCTCGGCGATTTAAGGCGAAATCGTTCATTGTATATGTTAGTAAATGTATAAAGTTTGCTATAACATGATTTTATACTCGCTCCGCTGAGGTCGCTTGCGGGCGAGGCATTCCAATCTTACAAAATGAACGATTTCGTCTTAATTTTCATATCCAGCGCCTCGCCTGCAAGCGATCTCGGCGGTTTGAGGCGAAATCGTTCATTGTATATGTTAGTAAATGTATAAAGTTTGCTATAACATGATTTTATACTCACTCCGCTGAAGTCGCTTGCGGGCGAGGCATTCCAATTTTACAAAATGAACGATTTCGTCTTAATATTTCATATCCGACGCCTCGCCCGCAAACGATCTCGGCGATTTAAGGCGAAATCGTTCATTGTATATGTTAGTAAATGTATAAAGTTTGCTATAACATGATTTTATACTCACTCCGCTGAGGTCGCTTGCGGGCGAGGCATTCCAATTTTACAAAATGAACGATTTCGTCTTAATATTTCATATCCAGCGCCTCGCCTGCAAGCGATCTCGGCGGTTTGAGGCGAAATCGTTCCTTGTATATGTTACTAAATATATAAAGTTTCCTATAAGAAAATTTTTGCTAACTCCGCCGAGATCGCTTGCGGGTGAAGCACTCCAATTTTACAAAATGAGCGATTTCGTGTTAATGTTTCATATCCGGCGTCCTCGCCGATTTAAGGCGAAATCGTTCGTTGTATATGTTAGTAAATATATAAGACGATTTTATTCGCATTCTACCGAGATTGCTGCCAAAATGGACGATTTTATGTAAATATTTCATGTCCAGCGCCTCGCCCGCAAGCGATCTCGGCGGTTTGAGGCGAAATCGTTCCTTTTATATCCCAGTAAATATACAGGCTGTCCCGCATAGGAAGGTAGGTCTACATACCCCGTAGACCAACCTAAAATATGATGATTTAACGCAACTTGCCTTATACCAAGTTGCATCCTTGAGAAGTTACAGGCCTTCAAAGATGAGTTTTAAATTTCGAAAAAAATTAATATCTCAGAAATGGATTAAGTTAGAAAAACCAAATTTAGTATATGTTATGAGTGTACCAAGGGCAATAATCGGTAAAAAGTAGGGATCATTTAAAGCATTTCAAGTGGCTAAATCATCATATTTTAGGTTGATCTACATACCACTGCTCTGTGTCGGTTCTTATGCTTGACACCTGTTATAATGTCGCTATGTATATAAGGTCGTTTGCAGGCGAAGTGCTACAATCTTCCAAAATGAACGATTTTCTGTTGATTTTTTGGGAATCGCAGTACCTTTTTTTCAGTTTCTTTCCAATTACAAATGATTGACAACTGTAGAAACAGCATATTCAGAAACATATTGTATTATGAGAGAATTACCTCTGAATTTTAGGCTCCCTGAGGACCTCTTATGAATTAATGAGTTATGAATTTCCTCGCATCTGTTGCTGCACAACCTTTAATGAAATTCTAGCCATCAATATATAGTCAAATCAATCAGCAATTGATTTATTAACAACCAAACGCTTGTTTATGTTTTTTTTTATTTATAACTTTTAACATTGTACAACATTGCAATCCCATCATATTGAAATTACTAATTTGGTGTTAGCTACTGTCTACTGATGTAATATGATCATAAATACGTGTTTTTAACCTTTTCAGGACCATAAAATTTTAGAAGACAATATAATCATGGTCGTTAAACTTGTATAATATTTAATATATTACACTATAATATTTTTTATCAAAGATGTATTATACTATTATCGGATTCAAAAGATTTTACCCTTCACTTTGAACGCGAATAACAGAAAAACTACCCCATAGAAAAAATCGAGACTGGTTTCGTTGGAGACTAAATTTAATTCTTTATAAAGTGGAGAAATTTCAAATTTTTCCTCCCACTCGTATAATAATTAGCACAGGTATAATGAAAAAATGTACCCGATTTTGGCCGGTTTGCAAAGAACCTCGACTTTGCGATTTTTTTACTCGGAAACGGTTCGTCGAAAAAATTCTAAATTTCGCCCACATATTGTCGAAAGTGTGCTAAACATGACAGTATAATTATTTTTTGATTTTTGCTACCCATTTTCAAATAAAATTACATTATGTGAAGTAGTGATATCTCGATAACGCGTTATCTTACGCTATTGTCGCAAACATCATTCTAACCGCCTGATGAAACTGAATAAAACCTAATCTGCATTAAACAGCAAGTGTTCAATGCGATTTTATAATCAGAGTTAAAGCAATCGCATTATAATACCGAAGAGGCTCGGCAAAGCCTTCCCTCGACTCCTCATACCCGCGGATATAATTTCGCGCGGATTGATTTAACTCACAATTATAAAATCGTATTGAACACTTTCTGTACAATGCAGATTAGGTTTTTATTCAGTTTCATTAGACGGCTAGAATGATGTTTGCGACAATCCCATACGATAAGGCATTATCGAAATATCATTACTTCACATAATACTTTCATTTGAAAATGAGTAGCAAAAATCAAAAAATTAATACACTGTCATGTTAAGCACATTTTCTGCAATGTGTGGTCGAAATATAGAATTTCTTCGACGAACCGTTTCCGAATAAAAAAATCGCAAAGACGCGCTTCTTCGTAGATCGGCCTAAATCGGATACTTTTTTCATTACACCTGTGATAATTACTACACGAATGGGAGGAAAATTTTAAAATTTCTTCATATTATAAATAATTAAATTTCGCGTCCAACGAAACCGGTCTAGATTTTTTCTATGGAGTAGTTTTTCTGTTATTCGCGTTCAAAGTGAGGGGTAAAATCTTTTGAATCCGATAATAGATCTATAACATAGTACTATGATAGTGTAATACTGCCCTAACTAAAAGTACCATTGCACACTAAAAGGCTAACTTAAATCTTGATAGTATTTCAAATTGATTACCCTCGAGCATCGCAATTTTATTAAAGTTGTTCTTACTTTCTTTGTGTTAATAATTAATTGGTTAATTGTGATTAATAGGTTGAGATTAAGAAAGCAGAGCCGCGCGATGGATCTGGAGGAGCAAAAATGGGAGCAGCGGATCCATCTTCGACTTGGGGACCTCCTCAAACGCCGATGGGTATGATGCAAGGACCGAACGGGCAGATGGGTGGACCTCCGATGAATTTGGGAGCGCCGATGGGTCCAAACATGATGCAGAGTTATCAGGGCTGGGGGACATCTCCGCAACAGCAGAGTTACGCCGGCTACGGCACCCCTTCCGGTCCGGGATCGTATACGGGGTGGGGCGCTCCGCCGGCGCCTCAAGGTCCACCACCGCAGTGGGGAAACAACTATGGCGGACCACCGCAACAGCAGGGCTACGGGTCTTACGGTGGGTTTTGGAGCGCCCGGCGAGCGTTCGCGTCGTTCGACGCCGTCGCCGAGCGTTATTTTTTGTCGAGTGACGTGTAGGATTGATTGTAGGACCTGGTACAGGTAGTGGAGCGGCCAGTTGGAACAGTTGGAATATGCCGCAGAACAGCCAATCAACTGGACCATCTGGTAAGATATCAATTTTGTTTGTTGAGACTTTAATTTGTAAATAATTGATTTAATGTTTGGTAGCGTATATAACGGGGGATATGTACTCGAGGCAACAATCGGGTCCGGGAGGCCCTGCAACGCCAAACGCTCCCCCGAATATGACGTCATCCACGGCGAATTCGAAACCCGGGTCTGATTATAGCAGCTACGCGTATGGATCTTATAACGCGGCGGCGGACGCAGGTTATGGACCTCCTACGCGGTCGTACAGCAGCGACGCGGGGAGCCAGGTCGGAGGGTACTCGTCACAGCCGCCCAACGCAGGTGCTAAACATTTCAATGATTTTAAAGAGTGGCCCACCTCTTGACAACCTTCTTCTTGTTCTTCTTCCTCCGCCGTTTTTGAGAGCGACGGCTCGGCGGCTCCCAATAAAACGGAGCCGCCCGCTAGTAGCACTAGTAACGGCCACCAACAACACCACCACCACCAACATAACCACAATAATCACCATCAGCATGGTCAGCATGGTGGTAGCGGCGGCAGTTGGAAAAAAAGGGCCGCCGCCGCTGCTGCTAACGGGGCCGTCCTCGCCGCCGTTACCCATCATCCCAATGCTACTAAAATCAATTATGCCGATTAGACGGACATATATATGTTGTTCTAATTCATATTCATATTTTTAACAATTTTTGCAATCTAAATTTTTTCTCAATTATTTTATTATTCTTGTTTAAATTTCTAACTTAAACAATCAAAAGATGAAAGTTCTTACAAAACATTTTTCTTTAATCTTCAATCCAAGCCTTTAAGTTACATTCTCAATTAGAACAAGCTGATATCTCTTCATTATGGCTTATGATGGGCCACTAGAATGATCGCCATCACCTCTACATAAAGGCGGTGGCTCAGGGTGGACCATCATAACTCATGGTGAAGAAGTTTGATTTTAATTGAGTTTATAATTGAATGCTTGGTATTATGATGACGTATGCTAAAAAATAATCGATATATATCTATATATATATATATTATATACATGGAAGCAATTATTATTAACGACGAAAAAAATGGAAGGAAATTAACAGCTCTACGCGCGTAGCTTACTTGATATAACATAATAAATGATTGAAATCGATTAGGGGAATGACTTATTGAACACTAATTTCTTTTACTTAGTATTTAATTAAATAATTGACGCGATTTAAAGTTTTTTAAAGGAGGCGCACGACGCGACGTCCAGACAGACTGAACGGCAACAACATGTTGACTAATTTTAAGCACTCTGCTCAACTTGTTAAGGGTATATAATAATTAATAAAAAAAATGATTACGATCGAAAAATTTAGACGCTAATATTGAATTTTTTTATAAAAAAAACTATGTAGGTGTACTTGTAAATTTATTCATTTTCCCTTGTTTTTTTTATTATTAATTCGTTCTTTTTTAACTATTATTATTATTATTGCATAATTTTCTTTATTACTTTTTTTTTAATCTTTGAGGAGCGTCCCTCGAAATGATCCATTTTGTGTTTTTATCTTTCGCACGTTCACTTTCTAAGCTAAAAGATAGTTTTTAACGTTGTGTATATAAAAAAATGATGCATTTACAATAATGATTAAATAAGTAATTTTAAATAAGTAATACTTAATTATAAAAAGTAAGTTAATGATTTGACCTGTCTGCTTCTAGTCTGTAAAAAATATTTTTTTTATTGTTAATTAATTGTTTAATTGAAGTAAATTTTGGTGGACGCTCCGCCCGATACACATAAATAATGTTTTTTTTAATAAATGCACAACCACTATTTAAATAGAAGAGAATAGAAAGAGTTCTTTAACGTTATTAAGTAGATAGGAAAATGATCTGGCTGTAATAGATTATCATCTAAATAATGTATTGATATATATATATTATATATTTAAAGATAGAAGTATATATTAAAAAATGCGATTGTTTAAAAATAAATACGACAGTATATTTTGCGGTGATTATAAATTAATATACGGTCGTATTGAAGAGCTGCTGCTGCTTCTCTTTTTTTAATTAAAATAATAATAGTTTTGTACAATGATAGATTTCCTATCGACTGATTCTACATTTACTACTACTATAACTGCGTTCTTATCTATTTATTTAATTATTATAAAATATTAGGGAAATTTTAAAATAAAAACGAATCGTCTTATTGTGTTAGTTAAGTACTAAATAATAGAAAAAGATGCGGATAATACAAGATACAAAATGTTCGGGGGCCTTATGTTTAAATTAAGTAAAAAATGGTAAAAATCGTATATATACATATATATATAGAAATAGATAAATATTTAAAATTAATTAATTAATTGTTCATATGTCTATATTTATAGATAAAAAACAATTGTATAAAAATAGCAAAAACAGAGACACAAGGAAAAAAATATAAGTATCATAAGTATTTATTAATTATTTTTTTGATTAATCTAATAATTTTGTGGTTGTGATTTTATTTTTTTAATTCTTTTTAATTTAACGAAAAGTTATTTTTATTTCATTTGTTTCGAAATTATTTTTGTTTAGATTTTTTTTGTTCCCAATTATTATTGTAAGAATAAGCCTTAACTAATACGCGTAAAGACGGTTTTTAGAAAAAAAAATAATAATATGCAAAGAAGATACCTTAATTTTAGATGAAATTACTAATTGTTTGTCTGTCCGTCTGTTCTGCCCCGATTTTATCGATAAAAAATATTAATTAATTAATTAAAAGAAGCCAAAAACGTCGTCGTCGTCGCCGCCGCATTTAAAAGCAAATATATATATGTCTATCTAATCTTCATTGATCTTATTATATAAAACCCTACATTTTACTATATACATATTAATAATAGGTGGTCCTTGACGTTTTTTTTTAATTCTTTTTAATTCGACATCAACCAAAAATCATCCTTTTATTATAAAATTAATTATTAAATTAATTTAAATCTAAAAATCAATTAGGAATATTATTGTTAAATAAGCATTTCTTATTCCGTTTTTTACCAATATTTATTATTATTACTTCACCCAAAAAAAACAGGAATATTTTTATTATTATTGTTATTACTATGCATTTTTAACTACCTAATTTTATTCAAAACATCGATTTTTTTCTAGTTTAATCTAGATTACCTTAATGTTTTATTAATTTGTTGAAAAATGCTAAATAGTATTTTAGTGATTTAATGCTAGAATAAGTCGAGGACAACTTGAAAGAAATTTAAATTAAAATGACTCCCTTTCTCTCTCTCTATCTCTCTCAAAAGAGTTTTTTTTTTATTTTGACGGTTTATTATGAAGATATTAGTTCTTAAACGAAATAAGAAACAATAAATATGTGTATTTAGAGGTGTAAAAGCAAAATGTGCACGCAAATCGATTTAAACATTTTTGGTAGTTGTTAAAACCTTTTAACGCACTTTCTTGAGGGTTATTTTGATAGATTTATTCTAATTTTGGTTTGTTTTAGGCTTGGCTTTATCCATCGATATCAAAAATCGAAGACAAATAGATTGATAAATTTAGAAAATTTAAATTCGGAAATTCCTCAAACTTCTTTTTATACCGAACATTTTATAATATTAGACTAAACTTTGATTAACCTCTTTTACTCTGTATTAATATTAATAATACCGAGTTCACATTCTTTCAAACTTCTCCTTTAAATTAACAGATTTAGTTTTAATTTAAAATAAGATTTAAAAAGGATGTTGCGTTGTATCACGAAAAAGTTGGTTTATCACCATTTTTAATCAGATTTTTCCAAAAATTATAATTTTTGCACTAAATTATCCGCAACTACCGTGACATCATCCAAAAAACTTGTTTATAAATGTAATAAAAGTGTTGATAAATCCATTGTATTAAAATCAAAGTAGATTTTCACGTTCTTTCTTCCCCACATCAATTTTATCCCTTTAATTAACTGCAATTTAATTTTAATATGAAATAAATTATGATTTAAAAAGGATATCAACTCCAAATCCACAATGTCCATGTTTTCTGGGACTGTTTTCTTAATAAAATTGTGATTTAATTGTGATCATAAATCGTTAAATAACAATTTAAAAGTTAATCTTTTAAATTTGACGTTTTAAAAAGTGCTTTAAAAGGTAATTTTTAAATTTTGATTTGATATTATTTAAAATGCGTGCATTTCCTGAGAACAAATCGAGGCTAAAAATAAAATAGCAGATATAAAATGATAAACTAAAGAAAAAAAAAAGCAATTGTGAAAATGAACAAAAAGGTTGCCTTATTTGTTTAGACGAAAAATAAAAATAATGAGAGAAAAAGAAGTAACAGAGCTCTAACGTTAAATTTAAATTAAATTAAATTAAAAATGGTGGACAAATAGGAAAATTTTATCAATTAATATCGTATATTATATGTATAATTAAACTGTTACAGTACACTATATAGGCTAGACTTAAAACTCTTTAAAGGTTGCTTTTTTCGAGTCCGAATTTGACTCAACATCAATCAAAAAGGATAAATATAATTAATTAGAAAGAGTAAATAATAAAACAAACAAAACACACGAATATATTATAATATACATACGTGTTTATGAGAATTATACATTTATAAAAATAGAGTTTTAGAGAAACCGACGTTAATTTTTATTAAGAAAAACTGATTAAAGTAACTAAAAGTCGCGAATAGTTTTAATTATAATTAAAATAATTGATTCAAGTTGTTAGATTCGTACGAAATGTAATAATTCTAAAAGATTAATGATTTAGACACGAATTCCAGACTGATGTACAGACGAAAAATACAAAGAAAACCTTACAAACTACTAAGTATAAAAGTTTAATGAGAAAAAAAAGATAAATGTAAAATTAAGTTTTTTTATAGTTTTAAAAGAATTAAGTGAATCCAGTGATTTCATCATTTCAATTAATTAACTCGATAAATAATATAATATCCCCTTTTGAGAGTTTTTATAGACTGCAAAGTTCTCTATTTACTAAACAAGTTAAATAAAAAGAAAATAGATCGATCGTGTTGCTCAAGCTTTATTAAGTAATTAATACCTTAATTAATTTAAAGTAAACGATTATAAAGTGAAAATCGAAATGATTAAAGAAAACCGTTTAAGAACTATTTGTATATTTAATATATGAGTGTGATGAATTTGTATTTTAGGTGTCTAGTAATGTTAAAAAACGAAAAAAAAAAAGAAATGAATGTAAAATGAAAAAAATAACGCGGGAGTTTGTTTTGTAATTCATAAGTACGAAAATAATAGTTACTATTCGAATTAAATGAGAGAAGAAACATCAATTTTAATTTTAAAGGGCGCTTTTATATAAAACTTGAATAAAAACGATGAAAAGTATTTAAAATCGAAAAATTAATTTCAAGCTTGTTTGTTATATTGGTATTTTTTATCGTTTTTTATTTATTTTTTTTTATAGGGAGCCCCTTAGATACGCGAAAGAACTAATTATTAATATAAATTGCGCCTATGTCCCATTTATAATTAATTAATTTCTTTTGTTTGACACGAATGTATATCCATCATTTTTTAGACTATGTTTTATCCTAAACTTTTTAATTTTTTTAAACGAATCTATCCCCCCTTCACACACGATGATTATGATCACTTAACGGTAATGAAACATTAAATAACTATATATATATAGACGTAGAGAGTTTAAAGAGGAAAAATAATTAATTAAAAAGAGAGAAATGAAAAGTTAATAATAAATAGTTGTTATATCTCGAGACCTGGTTCGCAAGTAGGGCGTTTTTAAATATTTAATCAATAAATAAACGCATATACATATATAAATATATATAAATATACATACTTTAATTATTATTATCATTATTATTAATATTACTACTATTATTATTATGGTAACGATAATAATACATATATATAAATATAACTGATTAAAAATTAATTAATTACAATTAATATTAGTAGTGCATTTGTATTTGGGGTAGTTATTAATTATATAAATATATACATACATAATATACATAAACTATGGTAACAATATACTTTTAGCATGATCTTAGATGAATGATTAATAATAATAAACAGGAATTTTACTTAAGGCGCCCAGCCCCCCAAAATTAACTGGGGAAAGGCGTAGTACGATGTACCTCGTAGTCTTCACGCTCCCTTATTTTTAAGGGGGAGCGATGGGGGTCACGATCTATTAAATCTATATTAAAAATACATGATATCAGCGTTGGTGTGTTTGCTTTCACTCAAAGACACCCCCTCTTTTTACCTGTGTGTGGATAGCGACATATTTTTACCCGTAATTTTTTATCTACTTTACAAGTTGGTATTTTTGTTGGCTTTAAAGATAATTAGGAAGCTTGATTTTTTTTGTTTTTGTCCTAAATACACTTCAAAATTGTCAAATTTGAAACTCTTTTTCTTTTAGAAAAATTTTTATCAATTTAGAAAAACACCTAAATTTAGGTTTTGTATTTATCTCTTAATATTATGAAAAATATAAGCTCGGCTGAGTTATATTTGAATTGAAGTAAAAGTAGATCTATCTAGATGTAATATAATATTTAGCAATTGAAATAAACTAGAACTAGAATTGTTCGGGTTTAGTCGTCTTGAGAAATGTATGGCTGAACCCGAACGTTTTTAGTTCTAGAGTTAGATATAATGATATAAAACTAGAACCAACACTAGACCTAGAAGTGGAAAGTTCTGGGTTTAGCCGGTAAGCACAGAACTTTCTACTCTTCTAGGTCTTGTGTTTATATTAACCTATATAAATTCAGATTAAAAATATGTTTTACTTTAATTTAACCACTTAGATAATTTTTTTGCGATTACCAATCGTTTTGATCAACTTCAACTAGATTTAAACAAACAAGTTTTCAGTAGTTTAGGTAATCATTTAATAATTGCCAATCATTTTGAACAATTCTGGACATACTTTTAGTTATTCTGAGTACTTAGGAGCAACTATAAATCAAATTTCATCATTTAAACATATATTATTTCCAATCATTTTCAACAACCTCAAGTGAATGTGAAAAAATTTTTAGTCCTTTCACAAATTTTTATTGATTACTAAGCAGTTGTCGATCATTTTGAACAATTTGTCATCATATACATAAATTTTGTATAATTCTGAATGGCAGTTTTGATCACTTTGGATAGTTGTAAATCCGCTTTCAATCATTAAAAAAAAGTTTTTTGTGATTACTAATCATTTTGATCAACTTCAACTAAATACGAACAAGTTTTCAGTAGTTTCGATAAATATTTAATAATTACCAATCATTTTGAACAATTCTGGACATTACTTTTAGTCCTAACGTCGATTAGGTGTGAACAAAATTTCAGTACTTTAGACAAATATTTATTTTTAGCAGCTGCCAATAATTTTGAACAATTTGTCATCATATACATAAATTTTGCGTAATTTTGGACGGCAACTTGAATCATTTTGACCACTTTGAATAGTTGTAAATCCGCATCCAATTATTTAAACAAGTTTTTTATGATTATCAATTATTTTGAACAATTTGGATTCATATGTATCATTTTGACTTCCATGGAGCAGGTATAGATCAGATTCCAATCATTTAGACACATTTTTATTGATTACCACGCAGTTGTCAATCATTTTGAACAATTTGTCATCATATACATTAATTTTGCATAATTCTGGATGGCAGTTTGAATCATTTTGACCACTTTGGATAGTTGTAAATCCGCTTTTAATCATTTAAACAGGTTTTTTATGATTATCAATCATTTTAATTCATTTCAATTAGATATGAACAAGTTTTCAGTAGTTGTTAATGATTACCAATCACTTTGAACAATTTAGCATTAAGTGTATCTATTTTGCATAATTCTAGATGACACTTTTGATCATTTTGACTTCCATGGAGCAGGTATAGATCAGATTCCAATCATTTAGACACATTTTTATTGATTACCACGCAGTTGTCAATCATTTTAAACAATTTGTCATCATATACATTAATTTTGCATAATTCTGGATGGCAGTTTGAATCATTTTGACCACTTTGGATGGTTGTAAATCCGCTTTTAATCATTTAAACAGGTTTTTTATGATTATCAATCATTTTAATTCATTTCAATTAGATATGAACAAGTTTTCAGTAGTTGTTAATGATTACCAATCACTTTGAACAATTTAGCATTATATGTATCTATTTTGCATAATTTTAGATGACACTTTTGATCATTTTGACTTCCATGGAGCAGGTATAGATCAGATTCCAATCATTTAGACACATTTTTATTGATTACCACGCAGTTGTCAATCATTTTGAACAATTTGTCATCATATACATTAATTTTGCATAATTCTGGATGGCAGTTTGAATCATTTTGACCACTTTGGATAGTTGTAAATCTGCTTTTAATCATTTAAACAGGTTTTTTATGATTATCAATCATTTTAATTCATTTCAATTAGATATGAACAAGTTTTCAGTAGTTGTTAATGATTACCAATCACTTTGAACAATTTAGCATTATATGTATCTATTTTGCATAATTTTAGATGACACTTTTGATCATTTTGACTTCCATGGAGCAGGTATAGATCAGATTTCAATCATTTAGACACATTTTTATTGATTACCACGCAGTTGTCAATCATTTTGAACAATTTGTCAGCATATACATTAATTTTGCATAATTCTGGATGGCAATTTGAATCACTTTGACCACTTTGAATAGTTGTAAATCCGCTTTTAATCATTTAAACAGGTTTTTTATGATTATCAATCATTTTAATTCATTTCAATTAGATATGAACAAGTTTTCAGTAGTTGTTAATGATTACCAATCACTTTGAACAATGTAACAATAAATGCATCTATTTTGAATAATTCTAGATGACACTTTTGATCATTTTGACTTCCATGGAGCAGGTATAGATCAGATTCCAATCATTTAGACACATTTTTATTGATTACCACGCAGTTGTCAATCATTTTGAACAATTTGTCATCATATACATTAATTTTGCATAATTCTGGATGGCAGTTTGAATCATTTTGACCACTTTGGATAGTTGTAAAGCTGCTTTTAATCATTTAAACAGGTTTTTTATGATTATCAATCATTTTAATTCATTTCAATTAGATATGAACAAGTTTTCAGTAGTTGTTAATGATTACCAATCACTTTGAACAATTTAGTATTATATGTATCTATTTTGCATAATTTTAGATGACACTTTTGATCATTTTGACTTCCATGGAGCAGGTATAGATCAGATTCCAATCATTTAGACACATTTTTATTGATTACCACGCAGTTGTCAATCATTTTGAACAATTTGTCATCATATACATCAATTTTACATAATTCTGGATGGCAGTTTGAATCATTTTGACCACTTTGGATAGTTGTAAATCTGCTTTTAATCTTTTAAACGGGTTTTTTATGATTATCAATCATTTTAATTCATTTCAATTAGATATGAACAAGTTTTCAGTAGTTGTTAATGATTACCAATCACTTTGAACAATTTAGCATTATATGTATCTATTTTGCATAATTCTAGATGACACTTTTGATCATTTTGACTTCCATGGAGCAGGTATAGATCAGATTCCAATCATTTAGACACATTTTTATTGATTACCACGCAGTTGTCAATCATTTTGAACAATTTGTCATCATATACATTAATTTTGCATAATTCTGGATGGCAGTTTGAATCATTTTGACCACTTTGGATAGTTGTAAAGCTGCTTTTAATCATTTAAACAGGTTTTTTATGATTATCAATCATTTTAATTCATTTCAATTAGATATGAACAAGTTTTCAGTAGTTGTTAATGATTACCAATCACTTTGAACAATTTAGTATTATATGTATCTATTTTGCATAATTTTAGATGACACTTTTGATCATTTTGACTTCCATGGAGCAGGTATAGATCAGATTCCAATCATTTAGACAAAAATTTATTGATTACCAAGCAGTTGTCAATCATTTTAAACAATTTGTCATCATATACATCAATTTTACATAATTCTGGATGGCAGTTTGAATCATTTTGACCACTTTGGATAGTTGTAAATCTGCTTTTAATCATTTAAACAGGTTTTTTATGATTATCAATCATTTTAATTCATTTCTATTAGATATGAACAAGTTTTCAGTAGTTGTTAATGATTACCAATCACTTTGAACAATGTAGCATTAAATGCATCTATTTTGAATAATTCTAGATGACACTTTTGATCATTTTGACTTCCATGGAGCAGGTATAGATCAGATTCCAATCATTTAGACACATTTTTATTGATTACCACGCAGTTGTCAATCATTTTGAACAATTTGTCATCATATACATTAATTTTGCATAATTCTGGATGGCAGTTTGAATCATTTTGACCACTTTGGATAGTTGTAAAGCTGCTTTTAATCATTTAAACAGGTTTTTTATGATTATCAATCATTTTAATTCATTTCAATTAGATATGAACAAGTTTTCAGTAGTTGTTAATGATTACCAATCACTTTGAACAATTTAGTATTATATGTATCTATTTTGCATAATTTTAGATGACACTTTTGATCATTTTGACTTCCATGGAGCAGGTATAGATCAGATTCCAATCATTTAGACACATTTTTATTGATTACCACGCAGTTGTCAATCATTTTGAACAATTTGTCATCATATACATCAATTTTACATAATTCTGGATGGCAGTTTGAATCATTTTGACCACTTTGGATAGTTGTAAATCTGCTTTTAATCTTTTAAACGGGTTTTTTATGATTATCAATCATTTTAAGTCATTTCAATTAGATATGAACAAGTTTTCAGTAGTTGTTAATGATTACCAATCACTTTGAACAATTTAGCATTATATGTATCTATTTTGCATAATTCTAGATGACACTTTTGATCATTTTGACTTCCATGGAGCAGGTATAGATCAGATTCCAATCATTTAGACACATTTTTATTGATTACCACGCAGTTGTTAATCATTTTGAACAATTTGTCATCATATACATCAATTTTACATAATTCTGGATGACAGTTTGAATCACTTTGACCACTTTGGATAGTTGTAAATCCGCTTTTAATCATTTAAACAGGTTTTTTATGATTATCAATCATTTTAATTCATTTCAATTAGATATGAACAAGTTTTCAGTAGTCGTTAATGATTACCAATCACTTTGAACAATGTAACAATAAATGCATCTATTTTGAATAATTCTAGATGACACTTTTCGATCATTTTGGCTTCCATGGAGCAGGTATAGATCAGATTCCAATCATTTAGACACATTTTTATTGATTACCACGCAGTTGTCAAACATTTTGAACAATTTGTCATCATACACATCAATTTTACATAATTCTGGAAGACAGTTTGAATAATTTTGACCACTTTGGATAGTTGTAAATCTGCTTTTAATCATTTAAACAGGTTTTTTATGATTATCAATCATTTTAATTCATTTCAATTAGATATGAACAAGTTTTCAGTAGTTGTTAATGATTACCAATCACTTTGAACAATGTAGCATTAAATGCATCTATTTTGAATAATTCTAGATGACACTTTTGATCATTTTGACTTCCATGGAGCAGGTATAGATCAGATTCCAATGATTTAGACACATTTTTATTGATTACCATGCAGTTTTCAATCATTTTGAACAATTTGTCTTCATATACATTAATTTTGCATAATTCTGGATGGCAGTTTGAATCATTTTAACCACTTTGGATAATTGTAAATGTGTTTTTAATCATTTAAACAGGTTTTTTTATGATTATCAATCATTTTAATTCATTTCAATTAGATATGAACAAGTTTTCAGTAGTTGTTAATGATTACCAATCACTTTGAACAATTTAACATTATATGCATCTATTTTGAATAATTCTAGATGACACTGTTGATCATTTTGACTTCCATGGAGCAGGTATAGATCAGATTCCAATCATTTAGACACATTTTTATTGATTACCACGCAGTTGTCAATCATTTTGAACAATTTGTCATCATATACATCAATTTTGCATAATTGTGGATGGCAGTTTGAATCATTTTGACCTCTTTGGATAGTTGTAAATCCGCTTTTAATCATTTAAACAGGTTTTTTATGATTATCAATCTTTTTAATTCATTTCAATTAGATATGAACAAGTTTTTCAGTAGTTGTTAATGATTACCAATCACTTTGAACAAAGTAGCATCTATTTTGAATAATTCTAGATGACACTTTTGATCATTTTGACTTCCATGGAGCAGGTATAGATCAGATTCCAATGATTTAGACACATTTTTATTGATTACCACGCAGTTGTCAATCATTTTGAAAAATTTGTCATCATATACATCAATTTTGCATAATTCTGAATAGGTGTTTGAATTATTTTGACCACTTTGGTTAGTTGTAAATATGCTTCCAATCATTTAAACAAGTTTTTCAAGATTATCAATCATTTTAATTCATTTCAAATTCAATTTGGCATCATATGCATCTATTTTGAACAATTTTAGATGACACTTTTGATCATTTTGACCTCCATGTTAGTTCTTTTTTTACTTCTATTCAAATATACAAGGTTATCAAAGCAATTTGTAAAGCACTTTATTTTAGGAACTATTCCCTGTAGAGGCCTTCATTAAAAATTGTTTTCAAATGAATAGCTAAACCCAATTCTGTATATTTGAACCACATCCGTTCTAATATATTCGGCACCACAGGGATGGGTTTGACAATTGAAACGAGTGCGGCTCTTTTCATGTAAAAAAAGGTCACATCTTAGAGTGACTTTTTTTACATTCATTCATTTCATTGCAAAAACAAACCCAACCATTGTAAAATGCACATTACATAGAACGGCCGGTTTCTTCTTCGGAAATAATCTCGGTCGACATCTCCGACGCCCGATTTTAAATAATAGAAAAATCAAGCTTTCTAATGGTATCTTTAATGTTCCTCTATCGCTAAAGGTAACGAAGACATCGACTTGTAAAGTAGATGGGAAAATGCAGGTAAAAATTTTGTGCTATCATCGCACGGGTCCTCTTTTTTTAACTTCCTTGACGCAAAAAAATCTTACACCATTTAAATCAAATCCAACTAAATTTGATAACTCAACTTTTTTAGTTTATTTAATAAAATTGGGTTTGTTTTAAATTTGTATTATTATTGTGCGTTAAAGAGGTAATATTTTTTTAAAAAATTTATTAGATTTTTCCCAAAAATAAATAAATATTGTTCCTCATAATCCAAAAAACGCCTTTGTCCCCGTCGTTCTGTTCACAGTACCAAGCGAGCAGATCGTCGAAGTGTTCCATCACCACCATCACCTTCATTACCCCAACAACAACAACAACCAGACCTACAGTGTTCCTCAATATAAATCCTCTTCGTCATCCTCGACATCGACAACGACGACGACGATGATAACGCCGTCAACATCGACGACAACCGCCGATTCACCGACGACGATCAACAACAATAGCAAGGGTAAACGAGGGAATTTGAATTGTTCCTCTGCATCCGTAGGTGACTACACGGCGGCCGGCGGAGATTCTTATGCTGGGGGACCGCAGAGAGGCTCCTCGTACAATAACCCGTCACAGCCGTACCACCCGTATAGGCGATAGATCTAACGAATCTTCCCTCGAAAAAGAAAAATGAATTGAACGATTATCATCCACCCGAATCCATTCCGAGCAAGAGAACGAGTGTCATCAATTTTGTATTACAAAAAAATTAATATTTCCAGCCTAGTTCGGACTCGTAACTTTCTAATAATTATTATTTAATTTTAAAAGTAAATTTTAATTAATTACGATTTAACGGTCGAAAAGAGAAAATTCGTGTGAAGTTACGAGATCGAACGCAACGTGGAAATGAAAAAAATAATAATAAAAAAAATGATAATAAAATTCATCTACGTACCATAATAAAACTCAGTAACGAAATACGAAATATAATTTATAACAAGTACCGAACAACAGCAAATATTATTATCAATCGTGTTATTATTTTTTCAGTTTTGTTGTGTTTTTTTAGTATTTAGTCATAGTTTTTCATTCGTTTCTTTCCGACGACAAAAAGTTAAGTTGGGTACGTTAGTACCATTTTTTATTTTTCTTTTAAATTCGGATTCATTACTATTTGTATTTGTTCAATATGATTATTATTATTACTGGTGTAGTAAGGCGTAGTAATAAACGTAAATTTAGTTTAGTTTAATATTTATTTTTAAACCAGTTATCCTAATTAGTATCCAAGAAAAATCGGGATCAAGAAATCAATCAAAATTAAACTTTCTTTATACCGATTTTTTTTAATTAAAATTAACAACTTTAAGGGTATGTTTTTAATTGTTTAATTTTTAATTGTTTCATTTTTAATTGTTTCATTTTTAATTGTTTAATTTTTAATTGTTTCATTTTTAATTTCTAAGTTCGATTTAAGAAATACTTTATTAATTAATAACTTTAATTCACTTCAATTGCGACAAACTTCATTATGTTTAAAAAATAGTTGTTTTTAAGTTGGACTTTGGGATTTAGAAGATGATTCTATTTAAAACGAAAAATGCAGCTTTGGATCAAGAAATAGTTTGTAAGTTTAATTAATAATCATAATTTGTTTAAATGAAGAAACCCCATTTAACTTAGAATCATAACAACCCAATTCAATTTCTCTTTCAGGTGATATCGAAGCAGAATTTGAAACCCTCCTAAAACATATCATTTATACTCCCTATATGAACTGCGATTGAGCCAGGTAAGATTAATAATATTTTATTTTTTTATCCACAAAGAAATTATTGTTATATAACAATCCATATCATTTCAAATTTGGTGACAAAACAGGGAATTTTGTTATGTCAAGTTTTCAAAATGTCATGTTGCGACGTTAAAATCAAAATTCGTTTCTTCGCATTATATTTAAGCAGAAATAATTAAAATTAAATAAGCGAAGTGATAAATAACATTAAAACTTTATAAATGATTTTTTTTCTGTTAAAAAATCAAAATTTATTAACTTTAATCAAATTATTTAATTTAATAAATATTCAAATTGAAGTTTAAACACACGAACTTCACTTTGTTTATCCTTCAATTTGAGGTTATGTCATCTCATAAAATCAATAAATTAAACTTGCAATTCTAAAATATTTGATTAAAAATATGTGAATAAATCTAAAATAATATTTAATTAATCATCCCATTAGAAGTAAATATATTCGAGTAAGTTTATAATTTTATTGTTAAGTACTTTTTATATTTATAGGTTATGTTATAACCTATTTTTTTTTCATTTAGAACAAATATTTTTAAGGTAAATATTAATTGTGAAAATGAAGTGTGTGATAATTTTCGATCACACAAACGATGTGATTTACTCAAAATACGACGAAAAATTCATCGATCACGTTAAAATATTCGCGAAAAATCAAGGACTGATAACCGGAGAGGAGGTAATTCAACTTTACTTATATTTTATATCTTATTAACTATTGTTTTAAAGGTGGAGGTATGCCCTAACGTCCTTGTGCAAATTTTCTCCCCCATCGTGACGTCTCATCGCATCATGAATTGCCAGTTTGGGAATTCGTACACTTCGATTCAGTGCCAAAAGGATATTAATTTAACTTTTGAGGATGTAAGTAAGTGGTAATTCGTGATTAGACTTGATTTTTTTTGATATTTTAGTATATGGGATATTTATTTATGTATGTTTCGAATGATGATACATTTACCATGGCGAAATATTTGAGTGTTTGTGTTACATTGGCAAGATATGTTTGTGGCCCAAATATATTGATGTAAGTTATTGTTCATTTTAATTTCACTACTTTTTGTATGCAAAATTAAGGGTCATTTTCCCCTATTTATACAAGATATACATCGGTATTTTTTAATTTTATATTTTCAATATGTGTATGTAAGGAATTTATCGAAGAAGATTTGATATTGCCTCTAGAAGAATTGTAATGATTAAAAAATATCTGATATTGCTTATAACGGATTTGGTATTGCTGCTAGAAGACTTAGTATTGCTTCTAGAAGGTTTGATATTGCTGCTAGAAGCTTTGGTATTGTTGCTAGAAGACTTAGTATTGCTTCTAGACGATTTGAAATGTTTCCAGAAGACTTGATTCTGCTTCTAGAAGACTTAAAATACTTCCAAAAGTCTAGGTATTGCCTCTGGTAGATTTGAAATACTTCTAGAAGGTTTAAAATGATTTAAGAAGACCTGAAATGACTCAAGAAGACTTAATACTGCTTCTAGGAGATTTGATATTACTTTCAGAAAAATGGAAATGCTTTCAAAGGACTTGAAATACTTACAGAAGACTTGATATTGCCTTTAGAAGGCTTGAAGTGCCTTTACAAGACTTGATATTGCTTCAAGAAAACTTGAAATGCTGTCAGAAAACTAGAACTACTTCCAGAAGACTTGAAATGCTTCCAGAAGGCTTGATATTACCTTTTGAAGGCTTAAAATTCTTTCAGAAAACTTGACATGCTTCTGTTAAACCTAATATTGTCTCTCGAAGAATTGAAATGCTTCCAGGAGACTTAAAATGCTTTCAGAAGCCTTCTTCAAAGAAAGCATACTTCAAATAGACTTGGTATTGTCTCTGGAAGATTTGAAATGGTCCCAGAAGACTTGGTATTGTTTCTAGAAGATTCAATATTGCCTCTGGAAGACTTAAAATGCTATCAGAAGACTTGAAATACTTCTAGAAGACTTGATATTGTCTTAAAAATATTGTCTGGAAGACATCAAGTGCTTGCAGAAGATTTGATACTGCTTTTAGAAGACTTGATGTTGCCTCTGAAAGACTTGAAATGATTCCAGAAAACTTGATACTGCTTTTAGAAAACTTGACATGCTTCTAAAACACTCAACATCACCTCGGGAAGATTTAAAATGCTTCTAGAACGCTTGATATTGCGTCCAGAAAACTTGAAATGCTGTTAGAAGACTTGAAATGCTGTCAAAAGACTTAAAATGCTCCCAGAAGACCTGATATTGCCTGTGGAAGGCTTGAAATGCTTCCAGAAGACTTGATACAGCTTTTAGAAGACTTATCATACTTCAAAAAGACTTGGTATTGCCTCTGGAAGACTTGACATGCTTCTAAAACACTCAATATCACCTCGGGAAGATTTAAAATGCTTCTAGAAAGCTTGATATTGCGTCCAGAAAACTTGAAATGCTGTTAGAAGACTTGAAATTCTTGCAGAAGACTTGAAACGCTGTCAGAAGACTTGAAATGCTGTCAGAAGACTTGAAATGCTCTCAAAAGACTTAAAATGCCCCCAGAAGGCTTGATATTGCCTGTGGAAGGCTTGAAATGCTTCCAGAAGACTTGATACAGCTTTTAGAAGACTTATAATACTTCAAAAAGTCTTGGTATTGCCTCTGGAAGACTTGAAATGGTTCTAGAAGACTTGGTACTGTCTCTAGAAGACTTAATATTGCCTCTGGAAAACTTAAAATATTTCCATAAAACTTGATATTGCTCCCAGAAGACTTGAAATGCTTCCGGAATATTTGATATTTCTTTTAGAAGACTTAAAATACTTCAAGAAGTCTTGGTATTGCCTCTGGAAGACTTGAAATGCTATCAGAAGACTTGAAATGCTTCTAGAAGATTTGATATTGCCTCTGGAAGGCTTAGAATGCTTTCAAGAGACTTGGCATGTTGCTATTAAACTTGATATTGTTTTTGGAAGACTTGAACTGTTCCCAGAAGATTTGATACAGCTTTGAGAAGACTTAAAATACTTCAAAAAGACTTGGTATTGCTCTGAAAGACTTGAAATGGTTCCAGAAAACTTGGTACTTTTACTACTTTCCGAAGAATTGAAATGCTCCAACAGAGCACACATACTTCCAGAAAACTTGTTATTACTTTCAGGAGACTTGAGATGCTGTCGGAAGTCTTGAAATACTTCCGCAAGACCTAAAATGTTTCCAGAAGACTTGAAATACTTCTAGAAGACTTGAAATGCATCCAGAAGACTTGATATTGCCTTTGGAATGCTTGAAAAGCTTTCAGGGAGATTTGACATGCTACTATTAGACTTAATATTGTCCTTGGAAGACCTTGAAATGCTTCCAGAGGATTTGATACAACTTTATGAAGACTTGAAATACTTCAAAACGGCTTGGTATTGCCTCTGGAAGACTTGAGATGGTTCCAGAACACTTGGTACTGTTTATAGAAGTTTTAATATTGCCTCTGGAAAATTTTATATTTCCATAAAACTTGATATTGCTTCCAGAAGATTTGATACTGTTTTTAGAAGACTTAAAATACTTCAAAAAGTCTTGGTATTGCCTCTGGAAAACTTGAAATGGTTCTATAAGACTTGGTACTGTCTCTAGAAGACTTAATATTGCTTCTGGAAAACTTAAAATATTTCCATAAAACTTGATATTGCTCCCAGAAGACTTGAAATGCTTCCGGAATATTTGATATTGCTTTTAAAAGACTTAAAATACTTCAAGAAGTCTTGGTATTGCCTCTGGAAGACTTGAAATGCTTCTAGAAGATTTGATATTGCCTCTGGAAGGCTTAGAATGCTTTCAAAAGACTTGGCATGTTGCTATTAAACTTGATATTGTTTTTGGAAGACTTGAACTGTTCCCAGAAGATTTGATACAGCTTTGAGAAGACTTAAAATACTTCAAAAAGACTTGGTATTGCTCTGAAAGACTTGAAATGGTTCCAGAAAACTTGGTACTTTTACTGCTTTCAGAAAAATTGAAATGCTCCAACAGAGCACACATACTTCCAGAAAACTTGTTATTACTTTCAGGAGACTTGAGATGCTGTCGGAAGTCTTGAAATACTTCCGCAAGACCTAAAATGTTTCCAGAAGACTTGAAATACTTCTAGAAGACTTGAAATGCATCCAGAAGACTTGATATTGCCTTTGGAATGCTTGAAAAGCTTTCAGGGAGATTTGACATGCTACTATTAGACTTAATATTGTCCTTGGAAGACCTTGAAATGCTTCCAGAGGATTTGATACAACTTTATGAAGACTTGAAATGCTTCAAAACGGCTTGGTATTGCCTCTGGAAGACTTGAGATGGTTCCAGAACACTTGGTACTGTTTATAGAAGTTTTAATATTGCCTCTGGAAAATTTTATATTTCCATAAAACTTGATATTGCTTCCAGAAGACTTGAAATGCTTCCAGAAAATTTGATACTGTTTTTAGAAGACTTAAAATACTTCAAAAAGTCTTGGTATTGCCTCTGGAAGACTTAAAATGGTTCTAGAAGACTTGGTACTATCTCTAGAAGACTTAATATTGCCTCTGGAAAACTTAAAATATTTCCATAAAACTTGATATTGCTTCAATAAGACTTGAAATGCTTCCGGAATATTTGATATTGCTTTTAGAAGACTTAAAATACTTCAAGAAGTCCTGGTATTGCCTCTGGAAGACTTGAAATGGTTCTAGAAGACTTGGTACTGTCTTTAGAAGACTTAATACTGCCTCTGGAAAACTTTAATACTTCCATAAAACTTGATATTGCATCCAGAATACTTGAAATGCTTCCAGAAGATTTGATACTGTTTTTAGAAGACTTAAAATACTTCAAAAAGTCTTGGTATTGCCTCTGGAAGACTTAAAATGGTTCTAGAAGACTTGGTACTGTCTCTAGAAGACTTAATATTGCCTCTGGAAAACTTAAAATATTTCCATAAAACTTGATATTGCTCCCAGAAGACTTGAAATGCTTCCGGAATATTTGATATTGCTTTTAGAAGACTTAAAATGCTTCAAGAAGTCTTGGTATTGCCTCTGGAAGACTTGAAATGTTTCCAGAAGACTTAGTTCTGCTTCTAGAAGACTTGACATGCTTCCAAAGAACTTAATAATGTTTCTAGAAGTCTCAAAATGGTTCCAAAAGAATTGGCATTATCTCCGGCAGACTCGAAATTTGTCTAGAAAACTAAATTTTGCCTCTACATGACTTGAAATGATTCAAGAAGACTTAATACTTTTTCTAAAAGAAGATATTGCTTCCAGAAAAGTTGAAATGGTCTAAAAGAACACACATACAAAATTGTTAATGATTTTATCTGGATTCAAGTTACCATTATCGATTATTTTTTAAATTTCAATGTACTGTTGAGATTTTCTTCTCAATTCAGTGCCAAGATCGCTTTTTTAAAGATAACAAATTTTGAATTTTTGTAGACAATTTAAAGAAATAACCCTTGATCTTGTTATACACTTTATAAAAAATTTTTATTCAAGATAAACGGTCCACAAGATGTGTTAATTAAAACAACTTTTTTAAATGCTAATATTGCGATTGTAATTTATTCAATTTTCCTCAAAGTATCTTAATTGCTAAAATGGAAATTTTTTTTGAATCAAACATGAGTAACAACAAAGTTTTTTAAATTAAAAAATTTTCATTGTAATTTGATGAAATGATTCACGTTTTATTCAAAAAAATTTTCCGTTTTAGCAATTAAGATGCTCTGAGGAAGATTGAATAAGTTACAATCGAAATATTAGCATTTAAGTTGTTTTAATTAACACATCTTGTGGACCGTTTATACCGAATAAAATTTTTTTACTTGTTACATAGTCGTTGGATACTTCTTGCTGTTATACACATTATAATCTTACCCCTTCATTAATTTAATTTTTATAGATTAAAAACTGATGAAACAAAATCGAATCTTGTAACTCGTTTAATCGATACATGGAATTATTTAACATTGAACGATCAAGCGATTTTTATCGAGGCAATTGAGCAACTTTTGGTCAACGTCGATTTAACAAAAACAACCGTTCAAATCTTACGCGAATCGGTGGATAAATTACAAAATTTGACTGAACATAATAAAATTCATGGATTATTGATGGTTAACAACAAATTTTTGGGATTATATTCAACGTAAAATCAAAAATTATCATTAATTAATTTCTCATCTAACTCACTTTTTTTTAGTCAAAAAGCGAAAGATTTATCACCAGCGGATATACTATTTTCAATCCTTCTTTGCGAGATCAACAAAAACGAGCCAAAAGATAACTTAGAAACCTTAAATAATTCATCCCACGAAATTTTATTATCCGGAAACGATCAAACCCCAAAATGTATCCCATACAACATATATATTCGCGAAATATGCGAAAACATCAATTTAATTTTCTTTATCGAAACCGCAAATGCGGTTGTTTCCGGAACTTTATATGACGCATTTTCAAATTTACACTCGATGCAATTGGTTCAGATTCAAAGAAATATTTCAACGTTAAAACCGGCTTTTGAAAACTTGGATAATTCGATTAAAAAGTTATTCGAGGCAATTAAAAAATTGAAAAACGTCTCGTTGAAGAATTGCGTTGAAAATTTGGGCGGTGTTTGGGAGTTTATGCGGAAAAAGTATCAAGAATTTATTAAAAATCGATCGCCTGAGGCTTTGTTAAGGGCGGAGTCTTTAACGTGTGGATTATTGGATGGTTTAAAAGAATTATTGGTTTTAATATCAATCGATGGAGCGGTTTTATTAAAAGATAATGTATTTTTGGACCATTTGGGCGAATGTTCTAATTGGGTTTGTGAGAAATTGTCGAGTTATGAGGACTTTTTGAAAGTGAAATCGTTAAAAAATTTTGCATTGGGATCATATCCTTTTTATATCGTTATTTTTTTTTGTTTTAATTATTTTATTATTTTCTCCTTAATTGTGATGTTACAAATACTTCTTCCCTAACTATAAATAAGTACTTGGAGGAATTTCCGGGACTTGTTCATTTTATTTACGTGGATCGAACGAATCATCGCATTACAGCCCCCGGGATTGATTTTAACACGGAAGAAATTGTTGTTCTTACAAGAAATAAGGTACAATATTATATAATTTATTAAAAATAAATTAATATTAATTTGTTTAATTTTAAGATATGGTCTATGATTAAATTCGCTCAACTCCACTTAAACGAAGGCCACACTTCGATTATTTGGAAGGATATGACGTTTAGTTACGCTTATTTCCTTTGGTTTGAAGACGTTTCTGGGTCGCCTTTAAAACCCACCGTTTCCCCCATGCATTTTAATAAATCTTTACCGATTCCTGGCACTTTTTGTGATGATTATTATAGGTGAGTTATTTTTAGATGATTTTTTTTCAAAATTGATGGGTTTTTAAGACATTTAAAGGAGGCTTGCTTTCCAAAAATGCCGCCCCAAAAAATTCGGTGTTATGAGTTGTACACCATCCATTTGGGGCTTGTCACCACTCAATGCGTCTTGGAACACACCAGACGGTTGTCTGCTACTATTTGGGAATTGAAAGGTCATCCAGATCATCCTATTGATTTATTATAAATTAGTTTTATTTATTTATTAAACCTGTCAAAGTCAAATTTTTGAGATTATGTTGGTATTGGTGAGAATTTTTTAATTGATGTTTTTAATTTTTATTTTTTTTTTTTAAATTTAATTAATGATAGATGTAAAATTAAAACTAAAAATGAAATTGTGTCTGTTTAAAGATCGAAATGACGTTAAGATCGTCCAAATTAATTTGAAAAAGTAATAGGATAAATTCCTTGTTAATGTTACCAACTGTGAAATAATTTGGCTGGTGTTGTAGAAGTAAATGTGCATTTATTGAAAATGTTAGATAAATAAGTATTTATTGGTGAAGGAGGATTAATAAATAGGAATAGAAAACAATTTTTAACATATTCAAATTTAAATCCGTTTATTACTTATGAGCCCTTAACGCAAAAAATGATTTATTTGATATATTGCAAGTAAAACGTGCACAATCGATTTAAATTTTGGTGGTGATTATCAAAACCTTTTAAAGCACTTTTTTATTCACATTAATTTTTATTTCTTAAAGTTTTAAATAATTTTTTTTGAAGACGATGCCCTTTAGGATGTTGGCAACGCTTTGCTATGTTTACTTGGAACAACTAACTTCATATCATTGAGGAAAGTTTATTATGAATTTATAGCAATTTATAAATGTAATAAAAGTGTTATGGAATGTTGGTAAATACGAAATTAATTTATTATAAAATTATAAATTAATTAACATTAGATAATCTAAAATTGTTAAATGCCAACTTAAAATAATTGAAGTGATTATGTCATATTTGACGTTTTAAAAAGTGCTTTAAAAGTTTATTCTTTGAGTGAATTCTGTTTAAATTTTGTGCATTTCTCAAAACCAATTTGAGGTTGAAACGAAAATAGCTGATATATAATGATACGGAATCGTCCAAAAGGTAATTCCACATTAATTTATTATAGATTAGTTTTATTTATATGGACGCCAAAATCGAATTTAAGGTTATGTTTATTTCGGGTATGATCCTTTGAATTCATCTTTGTCAAATTTGTGATATTTACATGATGTTAAGGAATTCTTATTTTCATTTAAGAATAAGGTGGGGTACCAGGAACCCAGTTACTTGGGAAAATTAAGACAATTTAAATTATTTTTTTGAAGACGATGCGCTTTATGATGTTGGCAACGGGTTGCTATGGTTATTGATACTACTAACTTCATATCATCGAATTTATTATTAATTTCCAATAATATATTGTAATTTATAAATGTAATAAAAGTTTTATGGAATGTTGGTAAACACGAAATTAATTTATTAATAAAATTATAAATTAATTAAAATTAGATAACCGAAAATCGTTGAATGCCAACTTAAAATAATCGAAGTGATTATGTCATATTTGACGTTTTAAAAAGTGCTTCAAAAGTTTATTCTTTGAGTGAATTCTGTTTAAATTTTGTACATTTTCCGAAAACAAATCGAGATTGGAACGAAAATAGCTGATATAAAATGATACGCAATCGTCCAAAAGGTAATTCCACACTAATTTATTATAGATTAGTTTTATTTATATGGACGCCAAAATCGAATTTAAGGTTGTTTATTTCGGGTATGATCCTTTGAATTCATGTTTTTCAAATTTGTGATATTTACATGATGTTAAGGAATTCTTATTTTCATTTAAGAATAAGGTTCGGTACCTGGAACCCAGTTACTGGGGAAAATTAAGGAAAGTTACAATGATCATATAGCAAAAATAAGTTTTGATTGGAACTGTTCAAAAATGATTCTTCATGCAAATGGCAGGAATTAGCTTGGTTGGATTACAATGATCAGACATCATATAGTAAAAACAAATTTGTATTTGTACTGATGAAGAATGAAACTTTAAGAAAGTGGCTGAAATTTGCTTGGAGGAGATTCAATTAGCAAGAAAATGTCTGGAATTACAATAATCAGACATTATATAGCAAAAGGAAATTTCTATTTGTACTGAAGAAGGAACAAACTTTAAGAAAGTGGCTGGAATTAACTTGGACGAGATTCAATCTGCAAAAAATGTCTGGTATTACAATGATATCATATAGCAAAAATTAGTTAAGATTTATCAGAAAATAGCAGAAATTAGGTTTAATGCGTTTCAATCTGGCAGAAAATGTCTGGATAAAGTTTGTATTTATACTGATGAAGGCTGAATCTTTAAGAAAATGGCAGAAATTAAACTGTAGGAGTTTCACTTTGCAAGAAAATGGCTAGAACTGCAATTATCAGATATCAAATAGCAAATATAAGTTTGGACTGGAACCATTTAAGGATGATTTTTCCAGAAAATAATAACAGGAATTACGTTACGATTACAATGATCAGACATTATATAGCAAAAACAAACTTGTATTTGTACTGATGAAGGCTGAATCTTTAAGAAAATGGCACGAATTAAACTGAAGGAGTTTCAATTTGCAAGAAAATCGTATCCAATAGACATAGAGGTCTATACGCCAAAGGTTGTCCTGCTTTCTTCGGCTTCTCAATAAGTACAAGTCTTGCACTTTTCCAGATTTTCGGAAATATACCTTTAGACACACAGTCATTGTATACCTCTAAAAAATCCTTTGAATACTTCGATGCCAACAATCCAACTATTTCAGATGGAATGGCATCCGGTCCCGGGGCTTTCTTTTTTCTTAAATTACTTACCGCCACTGAGAGTTCCTTCACTGTAAAGGGAATTGAGTTTAGTGGACCATCCCTAGCCTCCCATGTAAAAGCTTCATGCTTAGGAAACAGTTTACTGACTTGTTCTTCTACCGTCTTATCCTCAATACCATTTCTGTTTTTCAGTTTCAATCTTTTGGTAATTATTTGATATGCCTTTCCCCAGACATCTTCTTCAAGATCTGAACATAGTTGGTTCCATTTATCTTTTTTACTCTTTCCAATGAGTTTTTTAAGTTCT
This sequence comes from Onthophagus sagittarius, assembly GCA_036711965.1. Taxonomy (NCBI): domain Eukaryota; kingdom Metazoa; phylum Arthropoda; class Insecta; order Coleoptera; family Scarabaeidae; genus Onthophagus; species Onthophagus sagittarius. The sequence goes on along the minus strand of JASERS010000010.1, from coordinate 12,188,935 downwards.
TTTCTTTTGTTTTTTAGTTCTAACTTCAAATTTTCAATTAATTCCAAAATCAAAAATAGCCCTCCCTCTACTTCGTGTTAAGCTTCTTCTTATTCTATTGCATTCTTTTCTTTTTTCTGCAATTTCGTCGTTCCACCAGTATGCTGGTTTGTGGCTAAAATTTCTGCCATTTTTCTTAACACAATACTTATTATAAACTCTCTGTATATTTTTGATTAAATTTTCTGGTGTTCTCGCTTCATCCTTATCAAAAAATGGAGTTTCATCTTTCATCATTTTCTCCAAATTCCTTTCAGAAGCTACCCACCTGCCAAAATTAATTTCACTTTCACTTTCACTTCTAACACACTCTCCTATTTCATACATAATAGTTCTATGGTCACTTAAATTATCACTTTCTAGATCCACACACCAATTTCTTACTCTTCTTCCTAAGTTGATCGAATTCGTTTAACCCAGCCTTTTTTTTTCTTTTTTATCTTTTTTTTTTTTTCTTCTTTTATCTATGAGATACCGACTTAACCCGAACCGAATTCACTGGTTATGGTTAACCTTTCGATACACGCACTGGACTCTCACTCCGGGTTCTGCACCCTCTATTGTTTAACAGAAAAGGCAACTTTTTTACCCACATAATTATGTCATTTTAGTGTCAAAAATTTCTTAGTGTACAACACAGTAAAATACGAATATGAATACGATAGCGAAGAAAAATACAGTTTGAAGGTGAAGACTGAAGCTTTTCAAAAAATTTTGCAGACGGTAAGATTTTTTTTTCCGTTCAAAATGGCTTCTTATCTGATTAGAAGAAACGAAGAAGATAATGAAAGCTGTAGAACATAAATGCCCCGAAAAATGTGCAGCGTATTCAACGCGGGCATTTATTTGCCTATCGCAAATTTTATGATAATAAAAAATTTTTTTTAATTATTGTCTTAAAAAGAATACAAATTAAAGTCCCTAGATTTATAAAGTACCGCGGTTTCCAGAAGACTGTTACTGCTTCTAGAGGATTTAAAATACTTCCAGACGACTTACAATGCTTTCAAATAACTTGATATAGCATCTAGAAAACTTAAAATGTTTCCAGAAGACTTGATGTTGTTACCTCTAGATGATTTGATACTGTTTTAAGAAAACTTTATATTGCTTTCAGAAGACTTGAATTTCTAGACTGATATTTCTAGAAGACTTAAAATGATGAATTTACAGATGTCTTACAATGCATCCAGACGACTTACAATGCTTACAGATGGCTTACAACGCTTTTAGAAGCCTTGATATTGCATCTAGAGGACTTGAAGTGTGTCCAGACGACCTACAATGCTTCCAAAGTACTTTATATCGCTGTTAGAAGACTGAAGATGCTTCCAGAAGACTTGATATTGTATCTAAGAAACTTGATATGGTTTCCAGAATACTACTTCCAGATGACTTACAATACTTCCAGACGACTTACAATGTTTCCAGAAGACCTTATACTTACTTTTAGAAGACTTGAAATACTTCAAAATTACTTGAAGTGCTTCCAAAAGACTGGATACTACTTCCAGAAGACTTGATACTGGTTCTAGATGTTTTAAAATTCCTCCTAAAGCTTTGATACTGCCCCTATAAGACTTTATACTGCTTCTAGACGATTTCAAATGCTTTCAGAAGACTTGAGAAGTTTCCAAAAGACTTGATACTGCTTCCAGAAAATTTTAATAATTAAGAATCGATACTGCTTCTAGATATTTTAAAATGCTTTCAAAAGATTAGATATAGCTCCTGTAAGACTTTATACTATTTCTGGAAGATTTGAAATGCTTTCAGAAGACTCGAGAAGATTCCAGAAGACTTGATACTGCTCCTAGATGTTTTAAAAAGCTTCCTAAAGGCTTGATACTGTCCCTGTAAGACTTTATACTGCTTCCAGAAGATTTCAAATGCTTTCAGAAGACTTGAGAAGTTTCCAAAAGACTTGATACTGCTTCTAGAAGATTTTAATAATTAAGACATGATACTGCTTCTAGATATTTAAAATGCTTCCAAAAGATTAGATATAGCCCCTGTAAGACTTTATACTTTTTCTGGAAGATTTGAAATGCTTTCAGAAGACTCAAGAAGATTCCAGAAGACTTGATACTACTTCTAGAAGATTTAAAATGGTTACAAAAGTCTCGATATTGGCTCAGGTAGGCTTAATATTGCTTCTAGAAGATCTAAATTGCTTCCAAAACATTTGGAATGCTAACAAAAGATTTGATATTGCTGTCAGAATACTTAACATTGCGTCTATAAGGCTTGAAATGCTTCCAGAAAATTAATTTATTTGGTGCCAATCGTATTTTCATTGCAAATCTTTCTTAATGCTCCCAAACTTCTAAACGATAAATCTTCTTTCATGAAATCCCGGCATGAACCCGGAATATACTGGGACTGGACTGAAACTGAAATGTACAAGTATCTTAAAATTGAGATACCATTTCTAAGATGACTAATTGTTTAATTGTTAAGATTTCAAGGCATTAAAGATGGTATTTGCACCTCCTAGCGGTCATCTCAGAATCCTGAAAATAATTTCCTGTATTTTCTCTTAGCCACTTTAGTCATAAAGTTTTTTCCTGCAAGTCTGCTGTCAAATAATTTCCAGTATTTTCTCTTAGCCACGATTCTATGATTAATAAAATCTTTTCCTGCAAGTTTAACTATCGACTTACAGAGTCTTTTAGCAATTTGCAACCGCTGGTTCGGCGGACCGCAACCATTCAAGTTAACATTTTTTTTTAATATATCCGTTCTTGTCTACGAGAAAAGGACTTACTTTCGAAAATAAGTTTTGGTGAAAACAGCTAATAAAGGTAAATAGGTCATTTCGTCAGTTTCTAGTTAGTTAATCCCTTTTTTCTGTATTTGCCGATGTTGAAGGACGTCAAAGTATTATTTCACATCAGAATGTTGTCGTTGTTAATGGCGTTAGTTGCTAGTTTCAGATTTCTAAATATATAATACTGTAGAAGTGAGTTTGTAAATATAATTATATTGGACATTTTATTACTGATTGCGCAAGTGAGGAATAATCTTGGGATTAAATGAGAACACAAGCTGAGTAACTCATCTCCACAAAGCTCGAAATCAAGTAGAGGATTATCAAAATTTATGTGGAAATACAGATAGCTCAAACGGTTCGTCGTTTTAACTACACTGAGGTCACTCTGGAAGCGCTGCCAATGAAACGGCAGATGAGCTAGTGCTAAAGCGTTTTTAGGACAAGAACCAGCAATTTGTGTAAGATTTACGATGCCCAAATAGAGGATTCGAAGAATTCTGCAGCTAACTGATTTATCTTTAGATCGTCAGTGGTACATCTAACACAATCTTCGTAGCTTCATAAGTGCCGGTTTTTGAAAATAAGTATGGGTGCTGGATAGTGAAAAAACTGAATTGGGAAAAGATTCAAACGACGAATGACTGTTCTCAAAACAAAAGTGACATGAAAAACGTCCATGTATGTGGCGCCTATGGTTAATTTGCAATAGAAATGCCTTATATCAACAGTGCTTACACCTTCACAAGCAATATTTGGTCTATAATTGAAATTTTTTGAACTTTTGAAATGAACATTTTGTATCCTAGCAGTATTTGGTATTTTGGAAGCAAAATCAAATTGTATTAACAATTTCGTGCTTTTTGCAATAAAAATGTCTTCTTTAAGACTTTGCATTTTCAAACATTTTTTTGCCAGTAGTTTTACATACGGTATCAAGTCTTTTGGAATCATTTAAAATCTTCTAGAAATAGTATCAAGTCTTTCAGCTGCAGCATAAAATCTTGTGGAAGCAGTTCAAGCCTTCTGAAAGCTATGTTAAGGCTTCTAGAAGCATTATCAAGTCTTCCAGAGGTAGTATCAACATTTTTGAAAACAGTTCAAGGCTCCTGGTAGCTTATCAAGTTTGTTTTAAGCAGTATCAGCCACCGAAGAAACGAAAGGTGAAGTTTAATAATGGTCTCGAATCGGGGGCGGAGCAAAACGTTTTTCTCACACATAAACTCCCTATTCGTACACCTGGTCACTGACATGCTGTCAAATCACCATTTTGGCTCGAATCGTTTGAATACATAGATATCATGAACCGCGGTACTTTAGTAATCTAGGGAGTTTAATATAAATCTCTTATTTGGCAAAGAAACCCGGACTCTCAGTCCGGTGCGAGCACTCAGGTCAAAAAAAAAATGCGCGTGTACTGGAGGGTTAACACAAAAGTTATCTTTCAGGTAACGTTAACTGTGAGATAAATGCAGTGGTAGTAATCGATTTTTACGTTATCTTTTAGATAGCGCTAATTACAACTTTAACTATGAGTGGGTAGTAACGGGCCTTAGGCTCGTTACTACCATCTTGTGGTTAAGCTATCTAAGAGATTATTACCATGGTAACAACTATTCTACGTGCTCTGATTGGCCTATAGATGGGTTTATCTATGAGATAGATTTAACTAGAAGATGGTAATAACGGCCCTAAGTCAACTTCTTTATAGTTAGAATATAAAATTCTATTATCATTTAATCCATACAGAAATCTCCAACCTATGGATTTTACTTAATAAACCAATTCATAGATGTCGCCTAAATCATCAAAACTTCCGTCGAACCCCCAATTTTGTTATTCCTGTTTTCGATATACGTAAACGAAACGTTGTTTCTTTGTGTTTTGGACATGTTTTGGTATTTTAGACAAAGAAACGTTTTCAAACCTGTTTTGGTATGAACGCATTTCATTCTCCGTCAATTTATTAATCGTTATAACGTTTGGTTAAAATAATGGATTTGAAAACTAACCTAAGCAGTTCGAGTCAAGATTCGATATCAACGGGGAGTAGCAGCGGAATTGGTGGTAGCGAAAATATCACGAGGGATTATAGCCGCTTATCTTTGTTCTCAAGTGGATCTCAAGAAGAACAATTTCGATGCGAAGGACACGCCGAGTACAGTTTAAACTGTATGAAAAGATATTTACAAACTGAGGAGTTATGTGATGTTGTTCTTATCGCTGGGAATAATGGGAAAAGGGTACCTGCACATAGGTAATTATTTTATTATTAAATTATTATTAATATTTAATTTAAGAAAATAATAATTTGACATATTTGACCTATTGATTAAGCAAAGTTTTTGATTAATTCTAGATTAGTACTCTCAGCAGCAAGCGAATACTTTTCTGCTATGTTTACTGGTTCTCTTAGAGAATCTGCTGAAAATGAAATTACATTAAGAGATGTTAATGGAGATGTACTTCAAGCTGTAGTCAATTATTGTTATTCAGGGACAATTGAGATAAGAGAAGACAATGTTGAAATATTATTAGCAACCGCATGTTTGATGCAACTTCGCAGAGTTGTTGAAGCGTGCTCTCGATTTTTAGCCCAACAATTACACCCAAGCAATTGCTTAGGAATTGCAGTTTTTGCTGAACATCAATCTTGTAGTTCTTTATTACAAGAAGCCAATGCTTTTACAAGTTTACATTTTATGCAGGTAATTTTTTTTTTTAATTAATTAAGTTTATTTATAATTTTTTCAAAATTAAATTGGTGTAAAGTTATTAACATTTATTTACTTTTATAAGTAAATCATTTTTTTTTAAATGATTGAATTGTATTTACCTAAGAGGCTTCTTTACCATACAATTTGGCAATTTACAAAAAAAATACTTTATTTATTAAAATAATTGATCAAAATATCGTAAATAGGTTCTTCTAACAGTTCTACATAATGCATGGTGAATTTTTTTTAAATTTTCTAAAGAAAACGTTTTTTTCTATATTACACAATTTTGTGGTTTTTTTTACCTTGCGTGATAGTATACTTGAAAATAATAACATTTTGCAAATGATTTTTTTCGAAATTTTTAGTAATATAGTTTGAAAGTTTGTAATTTGCTAAAATTGCAGTAACATAACGTAAAATTGAATAGTTTCCATCAAATTTTGCCTTGTGCAGACTAAGTGACGCCAAATATAACAAGGAGTCTTTTATTACACCTTATAAGGGAAATACAAATAATAATAGACTATTAGTAAAAACAACAATATTTACAAACATTTGTTTTTGAACAAAGAAATATTTTTTTGTTTTCAATTGGGAACAATGTGTGTAAAAAGTAGTTTTCCAAAATTTACATTAAAATGCAAGAGAAATCAAGATAATATTATAAACACAATATTGGTGGTTAGTAACATAATTGTGTGTTTATCATCTCAATGAAATTGTTTAATACAATTTTTGTTTTTGAGAAAATAGAGGTGCATTCTATATTTTTCATACATAGCCCGGGATTTTTTGTAATAATTGTGAATAGATTTTACATCTTTCGTGGTTATCCATGTGTAAAGTTGGCCTTTACACATGGATAACTGTTTAATTTGTCAGACGTGATGTTAAATGATATTTATAGAGTACAATAGACAATATCAATAAGCTATAACCCGCCTTACAGCTTAGGTAGCTACTATAACTTAGATTGGGTTAGGTTGAATAAGAAAACTGCTTCAAAGCTTGAAATATTGACTGTAGAAAACTTGAAATACTTCCAGAAGACTTGCAATGTTTTCAGTAGACTTGCAATGTTTTCAGAGGACTTGCAATGCGTCCAGAAGACTTCAAATGCTTCCAGATGATTTGAAATGGTTCCAGAAGACTTGAAATACTTCCACAAGACTTGAAATACCTCCAGAAGATTCGAAATATTTCCAGAAGGCTTGAAATATTTCCAGAAAATTACAAGTAATTCTAGGAAACTTGATATTGCTTTTAGAAGAATTAAAATGCTTCCAAAAGACTTGATACTATTTCCTGAAGACTCTATACTGCTTCTAGAAGTTTTAAAATGCTTCTAAAAAGCGTGATATTACCCGTGTAAGACTTAATTCTGCTTCTAGAAGATTTGAAATACTTTTAGAAGACTTGAAATGCTTTTAGAAGACTTGATATTGCATCCAGAAGACTTAAAATGCTTCCAGAAGGTTTGAAATACATTCAGAAGAATTGAAATATTTCCCAAAGACTTGATATTGCTTTAAGAAGAGTTACTGCTGTTTCTGAATGACTTGATATTGCTTCCTGTTGCAAAAATAATGGATTTAATATATTAGCAACACTTCCAGAAGACTTAATACTACTTCCAGAAGACTTGATATTGCCTCTGGAAAATTTAATATTGCTTCCAAAAGACTTGAAATACTTCCAGAAGGTTTGAAATACATTCAGAAGAATTGAAATACTTCCCGAAGATTTGATATTGCTTTAAGAAGAGTTACTGCTGTTTCTAAATGACTTGATATTGCTTCCTGTTGCAAAAATAATGGATTTAATATATTAGCCACACTTCCAGAAGATTTAATACTACTTCCAGAAGACTTTATATTGCCTCTGGAAAATTTAGTATTGCTTCCAAAAGACTTGAAATACTTCCAGAAGGTTTGAAATACATTCAGAAGAATTGAAATACTTCCCGAAGATTTGATATTGCTTTAAGAAGAGTTACTGCTGTTTCTGAATGACTTGATATTGCTTCCTGTTGCAAAAATAATGGATTTAATATATTAGCCACACTTCCAGAAGACTTAATACTACTTCCAGTAGACTTGATATTGCCTCTGGAAAATTTAGTATTGCTTCCAAAAGACTTGAAATACTTCCAGAAGGTTTGAAATACATTCAGAAGAATTGAAATACTTCCCGAAGATTTGATATTGCTTTAAGAAGAGTTACTGCTGTTTCTGAATGACTTGATATTGCTTCCTGTTGCAAAAATAATGGATTTAATATATTAGCCACACTTCCAGAAGATTTAATACTACTTCCAGAAGACTTTATATTGCCTCTGGAAAATTTAGTATTGCTTCCAAAAGACTTGAAATACTTCCAGAAGGTTTGAAATACATTCAGAAGAATTGAAATACTTCCCGAAGATTTGATATTGCTTTAAGAAGAGTTACTGCTGTTTCTGAATGACTTGATATTGCTTCCTGTTGCAAAAATAATGGATCTAATATATTAGCCACACTTCCAAGAAACTTGATATTGCCTCTGGAAAATTTAGTATTGCTTCCAAAAGACTTGAAATACTTCCAGAAGGTTTGAAATACATTCAGAAGAATTGAAATACTTCCCGAAGACTTGATATTGCTTTGAGAAGAATTACTGCTGATTCTGAATGACTTGATATTGCTTCCTGTTCCAAAAGACTTGATACTGCCTCTGGAAAATTTAGTATTGCTTCCAAAAGACTTGAAATACTTCCAGGCTTCTAGAAGCAGTATTAAACTGCTTCTAGAAGATTTAAAATTCTTCCAATGGACTCGATACTGCCTTTAAAAGACTTGACACTGCTTTCAAAAGAATTGAACTGCTTGCAAAACATTTACTACTGTCAGAAAAAGACTTGAAATGCTTCCAAAATATTTACAAAGGTTCCAGTAGACTTGAAATGCTTCTTAAAGACTTAATATTGCTTCTAGAAGCTTTAAAGTGCTTCCAAAAGACTCAATACTACTTTTGGAAAAATTAATATTATTTCCAAAAGACTTGAAATGCTTCCAGAAGACGTGATACTGTTTCCAGAAGATTTAAAATGCTTCCAACAGACTTTCAAAAGAATTGAACTTCTTGCAAAAGACCCAATATAACCGATGGAAAAATTAATATTACTTTCAGAAGACTTGAAATGCTTCCAGAAGACTTTATACTACGTCTAGAAGATTTAAAACACCTTCAATAGACTCGATATTGTCTCTAGAAGACTTGATACTGCTTTCAAAAAAATTGAACTACTTCCATAAGATTTACTGTTGCCAGAAAAAGACTTGAAATGCTTCCAAAAGACTTGATCTGCATCTAAAAGTATTGACATTGTTTTCAGAAGAGCTGATATTGCTTCCAGAAGAGTTGATATTGCTTCCAGAAGAGTTAACATCCTTCCACAAGATTTGACACTCCTTCTAGAAGATTTGAAATGCTTCTAAAAACTTAATATAGCATCTGGAAGACTTGAAATGCTTACAGAAGATTAGAAAAACTTTAAGAAGACCCATTTCTTTGATGCTAACCATTTCATAAATGTTTTTTTCTTAATTAATAATTTAAATAAATTCTCAAGTTACAACAAAACCGACTTATGACCAAGTCAAGCTAACGTTTACATAAATTTGAAAATAACGGTCTTTTTATTTAATTTAATTATCATCAAGTCAACCTAAATTAAATCAATCTGTCTCAACCCAATCTATATCGGGATTATCATGTGCTTATACTCTCCCATATAGCAAAAAAATGCATCATTTGGTGTCCCATAGGATAGCTCCAAAATTTAGAGACAGAAGAAAACTTTTCAGAAGAAGGAGAAAAAAAATCTAAAGAAAACCGCTTTTATTCACACCATAAAGATCCTATTATACAATGATTGACAGGTGTAAACAAAAGATTCTTCACGGTTTAATTGGGGAATAAAAGAAGGCGGCCTTCACGGTATAATTGGGGATCAAAACAGACTACTGGTCTTTACATTCTTTCATAATACAATAGATGAGCTTCCAGAAATTTTCACTGGTTTTTGAAGACTTAGTACTACTTTCAGACTTGATATTACCTCCAAACTACTTACTACTGCCCCTGGACTACTTGAAATGCTTCTAGAAGACTTGATACTGCATTTGAGAAGACTAGATGTTGCTCTCAGACGACATGAAAACCTTTTAGAAGATTTGATGTAGCTGCCAGAAGACATGTAATGACTTGCAATAGTCACAAAAGACTTAAACTGCTTCCAGAAAATTTGATATGCCCGTAGCAGATTTAATACTGTTTCTAAAGAACATGATATTGCTTCCAAAGGACGTAAAATGTTCAAAATACTTGTAATGCTGCTTCTAGAACGCTTGAAGTTCTTCCAGAAAACTTGATATTGCTTTTGGAAGACTTAAAATGCTTCTAGAAGGCACTTCTTCTAGAAAAGCGTATATAGCCTCTGAAAGACTTGATACTGGTTTTAGAAAAATTGAAATGCTTCCAAAAGACTTGATACTGCTTCCAGAAGACTTGATATTGTTTTTAAAACTTCTGGCAGAAAACATTTTCATTGCAAAAAACACGATATTGTTGATAAACTGTTTGAGTTTCCTTCGAAAATATTAAATACTATTAGACAAAATGCAAAATCTTGACTGGCAGATTGATCTTTTGTTATCTCTTTGGATGCTATTATATTAAAATTATTTTAATAGCTACATCTGATGTAGTAGCATCATCTGCCAATATTAAGCGACTTTTACTTCCTAGGACTTAATACCATACTTTAAGCAATAGATTAGGAATTGATAAAGCAGCAAAAACAGTTTGCATATTTCAACAGTTAAATGGAGTCAATAATGCATCTAGCGGAAACGGTAAACGATTTTTTTTTTAAGTTTTAAAGTTTTTAATCATATATTAAGTTATAATGTAGGTCTGGCGATAAACATACATAAAGGAAATGTTCTATGTTTCTGCTAATTTTGAAACAAAAGTATTCTTTTAAAAAACACCCCATGTTTTAAATCACCTTTTGAACTGTTTAAAACATTTTTCAAACAGTTTTAAAAATGCTTCAAACACTTTGTTTTAAACACTTTCTTAAAAATATAACAACCCTGATTGAAATTATTGTTATAATTGCAATATAATAAAATCAAAAAGTTATTCAACTTAACCTTTATTTATAAAATAAAACGAAACACTGCCATTAACACGTTGAGTGCCATATGAGATCGCGTTGGTCTCATGTTGTATTGGAATGTAGAGACTGCGCGAGTCCACCCTGGTCTCATTTTAAACAATTTTACATTTGGCCGTGTGTGACCACGGTGGTATCACGTAATGCATTGAAATAGATGTGGTAGCAGAGTAGACGGCCAGAAGAAACGATTTATGTCATTGGCCTGTTATTGTGAGACCAATATGTCACCACGTGGCATAGGGAACTGTGATATGTAAATAATGCAATAAAGTTAGAAAAAAACAAATAGAAATAGAAAAATAAATAGATCTATCTAGTCTATCTATTTATTTTACCTTTTATAATAATACAAAAAAATATATAATTCGTAATACATTAATACAACATAGATATAATCCATAAGAAAACATAAATATCATTCGAAAACATGGATATAAATCTTTAAAAAAACAGAAAATATGGTGTGTGTATACTAAATTTTAGAAGCTGTATGTGCTTCAAAAAAACAGTTCAAACAAAAATATTGATCGCAAGCACTACATTTCAACGTGGTTTGGGAGTTTTCCTCGATGCTTGTTCTCTTCCAGATTCGTTTGAAATTTTCTTGTAGCATATTACACACCGACGTCTTTTAGAACGACCAACATCTTCTAATTTATGCTCTATTTCGGTCATGTTTTCAGATATTTCTTCCTGTCTCGCTGTTTTCAACAGACCACTTATGACTTCTTCTTTGAACGCAGTTATTGATATTTTATTATTGGTTATTTCTTTGTACGCAATGTAGGCATTTACTATTGCACTTCCAGTTAATAACTCGAACGCCAATTTCCTATACCATTTCATACTACGGCGAAGGCAGGTATTATAAGGTTTTAACTGATCAGATATATCAATATATGATTTATATTTATTGTATTCAACCACATTTTTGGGCTTTTGTATTTCTTTACCTCTTTTGATTAAAGTAACCATTTCATTTCCATATCTAGTGCTCAATACTAATACGTCCCTTTTATCTCTCCATTTTTCAACTACTATTCCTTGCTTATATTCTTCAGCTATTACTTCTCCAACTTTCAACTTTTTATCTACAACCCTTTTGGGGTTATATTTTCTATTAGATCGTAATGTTCCAATAAGATGTGTTTTTCTATGTAATAGTGCATTAGCTAAACTCACTGATGTGTAACAGTTGTCAGTGCATAAAGTACGTCCGCTGTCTAAAAGATTTGTCATCAAATCCATTACAACTTTTGTAGGCACTGACACATGACCATCCTTCGATTTGCCGCAGTATACTTGGAAATCATATGTGTACCCATCTTTTAGGCACAGCTTAAATAATTTGATTCCGAACTTATGTCGCGTATTGGATATATATTGACGAAATTTCAGTCTTCCTCTAAAAGGTACAAGAGTCTCATCTATACAAACGTACTCGGAGGGTGTCATTTGGCACTGAAATGATGTCCGAAGCTTGTTCACAAGTGGTGTTATCTTGTGTAATTTATCATCACTAATTTCCTCATTATTACTAAAATGTATCATTTTCAGAAGTAACTGAAAACGATTTCTGGACATTACACTTGGGATTGCATTTTTGTACAATCGTTTCGTTGACCAGTATGAAGAAAGTTCTGGGAAAGAACACACCCCATCCACAAAATAATACCAATGAAATGTTCTATTTCTGTAGGGTCTGTGGGAGTCCATTTCAGAATACGTGCGTTTGGTAGAATATTACTTCGTTTACACTGTTCAGCGTATCTGTTTGTTTCTTCTACCTAAAATATATATTATTCACAAAAACTTTGAAAAAATCATATGGCAGTTTGTCGTATTGTTCATACAGAGCAATACTAAAACCAGAGTTTGGGACACTAAACTGTAAGTTTTTTAGATTTTTCCCAGTTGCATGAGCCCACTCAAACTCATTACTCTGGTTATTTGCTTCTTTTTCAATATCATTATTATTTTCTTCATCGCCCAAGTCGTCATAACGCATGTTTCTTATAACTTCTTCTATTATTTCATCCATGTAATTGGGGCTTTCTATAATTTTTTGTGAGGTAGACGGTTCTGGTTTTTGCGAAGATGGTGTACAATTATTTTTTTTGAACCGTTTAGATTTAGACCGATAATCGTCCTCGGATTCAGAACTTTCTGTAACAGGTTCGTATATTTCGTCGCCGTCGAAAATATTTGCTTCACTTTCTTCATCAGAAAGCAACTCTTTCCATAACTTCTTCAAACGTGCTTGTTCTTTTTCGTATGACATATTCACATTCACAATTACACTCACAACATCCAAACAAAGACTGCGAAAAGTAATACTCGATCGCCGTAAACACGTGTATGAGAGATTTTACAAGTTCAGACAGGAATTACGTGATGACACATTGGACTCACATGGCTACTCGAGATGTACGCGTCTATTGTAGGCCGCGCGAGACCAACGTGTCACCATAAAATAAAAGTTTAAAATAAATATCAAAAAAAAATTATAATAATAATTTATGTTAATTCCTGAATCTGTAGAGCAATAATTACAAGATTCTAAAATAAAAAACTATTGGCCAGTGGGACCCCATTTGTCGAATATATGGTGGCATTTAACGTGTTAAGACACGAAAGAGAAAAGTGCGCGCATGCGTTAAATTGCGACCGAAGGTTTTAGCTTTAAGAAGTTAACAGTTGGACAACTCTTGTGATTAAGACAAAACCGTTTTAGTCATAAGGGGTTGCATGAACAGTACTACTATAACGCACTACCTTAACTTTTCACTCCTATGACTATGACTACGACTAAGACTAAAACACTTTGCATGAACCCACCATTAACTTTAGTACTAACACTAAACTTAGAACTAGAAACATTAGGGTTTAGCCATATGTCTCTTAAGACGGCTTACAAAAAGAGCCTCAAACTAAAAAAAAAGATAACCTCTTCATTAAACCATTAATATGATATAACTTACTGTTAAAGATATTCAGAGATATAACTCATAATTAAATTTTTTAAAAGAATAATTATGATTTTTATTGATCAATTACATTTTATGATATAGAGAGTGAAAAGAATCAAAAGTATGCGAAGTTTCTTGAAAAAGTATGAGTTATATAAACGTTTTAAGATTATAATTAAAATTTATTGATAACTTCACACCATTCAAAATTACCAAATTAATTCAACACAACCCAAAATTGAGTAAAAAAAAATTAATCATTTCTTTATCAATTAATTAAAGGTAATTTGTAATCAAGAATTTCTACAATTATCTGAAGACCAAATCGCTTCGTTATTATCCAGCGATGAATTAAACGTAACTTCAGAAGAGAACATATTTCACGCTTTAATGAGTTGGATCGAACACGAACCGGAAACTCGCCGGCCGCATTTACCTCGACTCTTACAATTGGTTAAATTGCCTTTATTAGAACCATCGTTTTTGGTGGATCACGTTGAAAACCTCGTCGGAAACAACCCGGAATGTCAAAAATTAATTATGGAAGCGATGAAATGGCATCTCCTCACGGAAAGGCGCCAACACATGGTTTCGGTGCGGACGAGGCCGAGGAAAGCGACGTTAGGACGATTGTTGGTCGTTGGGGGGATGGATAAGAATAAGGGGGCCACTACGATTGAAAGTTATGATCCGAGATGTGATAATTGGTCGACCGCGCATCATATGAACGGGAGAAGGTTACAATTTGGTATTGCTTTAATGGGAGATAAATTATTGGTGGTTGGAGGTCGGGATGGATTGAAAACGTTGAATACAATGGAGTGTTTAGATTTGGAGACGGGTACATGGACCTTATTGTCTCCCATGAATACTTATAGGCATGGATTGGGGGTTGCTGTTTTGGGTGGGCCTCTTTACGCGGTTGGAGGCCATGATGGATGGAGCTACTTAAACACCGTGGAAAGGTTTGAATTGATAAATCATTTTATTTTAATACAAATATTGAAAATAAAATAAAATTTAGGTATGATCCAATAACTCGTTCTTGGACCTACGTGGCTGCGATGCAAAGTCAGCGATGTTCCGCTGGCGTCGCTATTTTAAACGGAAAATTATACGCGGTTGGGGGGCGCGATGGGGCCTCCTGCTTAAGAACTGTTGAATGTTATGATCCACACACAAACAAATGGACCATGTGCGCATCGATGGCGCGAAGAAGAGGTGGCGTTGGAGTCGCGGTCGCAAACGGCTTTTTATACGCATTTGGTGGCCAAGATGCGCCAGCTAATAACCCAGCTGCATCCAGATTTGATTGCGTTGAAAGATATGATCCAGGTACAGATTCCTGGACTACAGTGACAACGCTTTCAACGAAAAGGGATACAGTGGCTGTTTGTTTGTTTGGAGATAGATTGGTGGCGATTGGAGGTTATGATGGGAGCCATTACTTAAGATCTGTAGAGCAATATGATCCAATTACAAATGAGTGGACCATTTTGGCATCATTATTAACAGGGCGAGCTGGGGCTTGTGTTGTTCCAGTAAATAGCAGCAACAAAGTTATTAATCAAACTAATTAAAGCTCAAATAAGAATGAAATAAGCTCAATATCGTTTATAATTGTAAGTACAAGAGGCTGTTCTTCTTCTAATAACTTCATATTTACTTATTTATTGGTTGTAATTTAATAATAAAGATTAGTAATAATGATATTAAGAGTAATAATGATATTCGTCTTATTTTTTCTGGAGTACATCTTAAATCGAAGTGAATATTTTGGTCAAAAATTAATACATTCCCGCTTCTGATGATCATGTCCGTTATATTTCTTGTTTATTTAGGGATAAAGTGATTTTGGATGTACAACGATGTGATATATCGAATAAATTGTAATTGTAACTATTTTTTTTGTAATCTCAATTTTTTGTTATATTAAGGGATCGTAATAAATGCATTTAAATTTTGATATTTTAAAAATTGGTTTCTATCCTATTTATTAATCCTCCCTTACCAATAGATTCAAATTATTTTACAGTTGGTAACATCAACAGGGAATTTTGTTACATTATATCATGCTCCCTTCACTCTTGATTGAATTGGGGAATTTGTATTTAATTCTTGATACTATCACTTATAACACTGCTTTCTATTACAAAATCAGCTTCTAACACTAGAACCAGAATCATGCGGATTTAGCTGTCTTGAAAGATGAATGAGTAAGCCCGAATGCTTCTAGTTCTAGATCTAGAGTTAGATCTAATGATATAAAACTAGAACTAACACTAGACCTAGAAGTGGAAAGATTCGGGGTTAACACCATTAAGTAGCTGACTCATAATCAGTGGTACAGTAAAGAACACATCAAAATGCTTATAGTATTATGATAAAAGAGCAAAAACTTTATTTCCAAAGAAGGACATAAAGCGATGATATGTCAACCAGCTAGAACGAATGAATAATAAATTACTTAAACGATTGACTTGAAATGCTTCCACCAAAACTTGATACTACTTCTAGGAGATTTAAAAAGCTTTTAGAAGGCTCGATACTGCTTCTGGACGATGTGATATGGATTTTGAAATGTAACCAGAAGATTTGAGCTGCATCCAGAAGAATTGCTATTGCCCTAGAACACTTGCAATACTTCTAAAAGAGTTGATATTATCTATAGAAGAATTGAAATACTTCGACAAGACTTGATACTATTTCTAGAAGAGTTGAAATGCGTCTAGAAAACTTGAACTGCTTCCAGAAGACTCCATTCTGCCTCTAGAAGACTTGATACTGCTTCTACAAGGCTTGATATTGCCTCCAGCGAAATGAAATTTTTTTTCAAAAGACTTGCAATGCTTCAAGGAAACTTGAACTGCTTCCAGAAGCCTTGATGCTGCCTCTGAAAGACTTGACACTGCTTCTAGAACACTTGAAATGATTTTAGAAGACTTGATATTGCTTTTAAAAAAATTGAAATGATTCCAGAAGACTTGATACTGCTTCTAAAAGATTTGAAATGCTTCCAGAAGACATGAAATGTTTCCACCAAAACTTGGTACTGCTTCAAAAAGATTTAAAAAACTTCTAGAAGACTCGATACTGCTTCTTGAAGACGTGACACTGCTTCGAAAAGACTTGAAATGTTTTCAGAAGATTTGAACTTCCAGAAAACCAGCTACTGCCCCTGGAACACTTGATATTGCTTCCGGAAGAATTGAAATGCTTCCAAAACACTTGCAATACTTCTAGTACAGTTGATATTATCTATAGAAAACTTTACTGGATATGCTTTAGAAAGGCATATCAAATAATTACCAAAAGATTGAAACTGAAAAACAGAAATGGTATTGAGGATAAGACGGTAGAAGAACAAGTCAGTAAACTGTTTCCTAAGCATGAAGCTTTTACATGGGAGGCTAGGGATGGTCCACTAAACTCAATTCCCTTTACAGTGAAGGAACTCTTAGTGGCGGTAAGTAATTTAAGAAAAAAGAAAGCCCCGGGACCGGATGCCATTCCATCTGAAATAGTTGGATTGTTGGCATCGAAGTATTCAAAGGATTTTTTAGAGGTATACAATGACTGTGTGTCTAAAGGTATATTTCCGAAAATCTGGAAAAGTGCAAGACTTGTACTTATTGAGAAGCCGAAGAAAGCAGGACAACCTTTGGCGTATAGACCTCTATGTCTATTGGATACGATTTTCTTGCAAATTGAAACTCCTTCAGTTTAATTCGTGCCATTTTCTTAAAGATTCAGCCTTCATCAGTACAAATACAAGTTTGTTTTTGCTATATAATGTCTGATCATTGTAATCGTAACGTAATTCCTGTTATTATTTTCTGGAAAAATCATCCTTAAATGGTTCCAGTCCAAACTTATATTTGCTATTTGATATCTAATAATTGCAGTTCTAGCCATTTTCTTGCAAAGTGAAACGCCTACAGTTTAATTTCTGCCATTTTCTTAAAGATTCAGCCTTCATCAGTATAAATACAAACTTTATCCAGACATTTTCTGCCAGATTGAAACGCATTAAACCTAATTTCTGCTATTTTCTGATAAATCTTAACTAATTTTTGCTATATGATATCATTGTAATACCAGACATTTTTTGCAGATTGAATCTCGTCCAAGTTAATTCCAGCCACTTTCTTAAAGTTTGTTCCTCCTTCAATACAAATAGAAATTTCCTTTTGCTATATAATGTCTGATTATTGTAATTCCAGACATTTTCTTGCTAATTGAATCTCCTCCAAGCAAATTTCAGCCACTTTCTTAAAGTTTCATTCTTCATCAGTACAAATACAAATTTGTTTTTACTATATGATGTCTGATCATTGTAATCCAACCAAGCTAATTCCTGCCATTTGCATGAAGAATCATTTTTGAACAGTTCCAATCAAAACTTATTTTTGCTATATGATCATTGTAACTTTAATGGTAAAACTAAGCAAACGTAATTCCTGCTATTTTCTGGCAAAATCATCCTTAAACGATTCCAGTTCAAACTTATATTTGCTAGATGATATCTGATTATGGCAGTTTTTGCCAATTTCTTGCAAATTGAAATTCCTGCAGTTTAATTCCTGCCATTTTCTTAAAGATTCAGTAAAGATTGAAATTTATTCTTCAGCCGTAATTAGTACTCAAACTTTATCCAGACATTTTCTTCCAGATTGAATCTCAGCAAACCTAATTCCTGCTATTTTCTGGAGAGTTCCAGAAAAGTTATCCTTGAAGAGTTACAATTCAAAATTATACTTGCTGTATGTCTGATCATTGTAATTCACCAATTTTTCTTATATGATGTCTGATCGTTGTCACTCCAGCCATATTCTTGCAGATTGAAATTCCACCAACTTAATTCCTGCCATTTTCTTCAAATTGTAGCAATAAATTATTGATTCTGATATCAGTGCGTAAGTGCTGATATGCACTGATATTAAAATAAATAATTGATTTCATCATCAAGTTTTTGTTTATATTGAACAAATTTTCTTTAAAGTTTCAGCCTTCATTACTATACATACAAACTTTTTTGTTTACTTTCTTTTAAATTTTTGTATATTTGAACAGTTGTAATCCAAACTAATTTTTGTTATATGATGTCAGATCATTGTAATTCCATACATTTTCTTACAGATTGAAACTCCCCTGACATAATTCTTGTCATTTTCTTAAAGTTTATATATTATATATCAGTTCATATACAATTTTGTTTTTGCTGTATGATGTTTGATAATTGTAATTTCAGACTTTTTCTTGAAGATTGAAACTCAGATATCTCACATAGCTGATTTTTGCTATTTTCTGAAAAAATCTAACTATAACTATCTAAATATTTTTAGTTCTACTTTTAATTCATGTTTAACTGTAGATAATTTTAAATTCGTCTGGAACTAAAAGTATAACTAATAGTAAACTTTATAACCCAGCTTCAGAACTTTAATTCTTATTTAATTCTAGATTGTTGTAAATTCTTTTGGAATTAAAACTATAACTAACACTATACCTAGAACTGGTAACCTTAGGGTTCAGTCTTCTTAAGAGACGTAAGGCTAAACTAATGTATTTTGTTCAATGTTTAGTGTTATCTCTTGTTGTATATGTAAACAACTTGATTTGTTCAAAATCCTTTTAATTAAAACTATTGTTACAATGGTATATCGTTACAATTTTCTTACACCGTGTTCACTGTAATTTTTTAGGTTGTCCATTATGTCGAACGTGTGTATCTGTGTATGTGTGTGTATGTATGTATGTGTGGTTGCATATATAACAATTATCCCTTGGGAAATTTTAAAGATTTAATCTATTAGGTGGTTTCCTAATTCTTTCAGATCGTCGTACTTCGGTAATTGGTGTAGTTGTCATCTTTGAAGGAACAATTGTTGTTTTCTCGGGAGTTTCTTTTCTTTCCTGTGGAAGTTTAAGCGGCGTTTCTATTTTCGGAACTTCTTTTGTAACTTCTGGGTTTCCTTCTTGAATATTTCGTGTTATTTCTTCTTCCGGTAATCGTCTTTCTTGAGTAATAATCTTCCCCTCGTATGGCAAAAGTTGTTGATGTTGATGATGTTATTGATTTAGTAGGTATTACTTCTATCCATTTCGAGTAAGAATCGACTAAGATAAATAAATAAGTACCATGAAATGGTCCAGCGTAGTCTATGTGTAAACGCTGCCATGGTTTGGTTGCATAATCCCAAGGATGAACAATACTTTTAGTAGGATTATTTCTATTTCGTGCACAACTGATGCATTGTTTAGTTAAATTGTCGATATCGGCATCAATACCTGGCCACCATATCGGCGTAACTTCGCGCCAGAGATTTCATTCTTACGATTCCAGCATGTGCCTGGTGTAATTCTTCTAGAATTTTTTCTCGCAATTCCTCTGGTATCACTACTCGAATTCCTCGTAATAAACATCCGTCTTGAATAGTGAACTCTTCTCGTGGGAATCCTTTCGGCATTTCACCGTCTGTTTCGATTGCAATATAAATCCTCTTCAGCAATGGATCTCGAAGTGTAGCTTTTCGTATTTCATTCTTCGTTACAGGCAATTGTTTGATTTGGTTGATTTGGAATAATTCATGAGAATCATGATTTAGACATGACGCTTTAGAAACTGGCGTTCTGGATAAATAATCCACATTAGCATGGGCCTTGGAGTTGCGGTACTTGATGTCATAATTAAAACCTGAAATATAGTTAGCATAATGGATTAAACGAATAGCTGATGTAGCAGGTAAATCTTTTTGTGGATGAAAAATTCGCACTAATGGTTGATTGTCAGTTATCAGCGTAAATCGTCGTCCATAACAATAATGAAAGAACTTCCGCATTCCCCAAACTATTGCAGTTGCTTCCCTGTCCAGTTGACTGTAGTTTTGTTCTGCTTTCTTTAAGGATCTTGAAGCATAGGCAATTGGTTGTTCACTTCCATCTGGAATCGTATGG
This sequence comes from Onthophagus sagittarius, assembly GCA_036711965.1. NCBI lineage: Eukaryota > Metazoa > Arthropoda > Insecta > Coleoptera > Scarabaeidae > Onthophagus > Onthophagus sagittarius. The sequence continues at coordinate 12,168,256 of JASERS010000010.1, read as the reverse complement.
GAAATAACAGCACCAAGTCCTGTGGGTGAAGCGTCCGTAGCCAATGTCAATGGTAATTCAGGATCGAATGGCGTTAGAACTTTTGTACTTGTAAGGGTCTTCTTTAGGTTAATAAATACATTTTCGCATTGTTTACTCCACATGAATTTAACACTGGTTTTCAATAATTGGTATAAGGGATATAATTTAGATGCAAAGTTCGGTAAAAATGACTGGTAATAGTGAACCAATCCCAGAAAACTTCTTAATTGTGAAACATTTGTTGGCCTTTCACTTCTTAAAATTGCTTCAACTTTCTCAGGTGCAGTATGTAAACCCTTTGCATCTATTATGTGTCCCAAGTAAGAAATCTGTTTTCTAAAAAACTGACACTTTTTCTTGTTTAAGTGTAAATTGTTCTAACTCAGTCTCTGCATAACTGCATGTAGACGATGATATAATTCTTCCATAGTTGCACCTTGAACTGCGATATCGTCGAAGAAACAAACGACACCATCCAAATCTTGCATCAACTTATCCATGAATCGTTGCCATGCAGATGGAGCAGTTTTAACTCCGAACATTAATCTCTTCACCTTGTAAACACCTTTGTGCGTAGAAATCGCCTGGATCATGGAACTTTCTTCGTCCATCTTCATATGAAGGCGTTTGCTACATCGAGCGTACAAAAATACTTGCCGCCCTTCATTTTATTGAAAATATCCTCTATTCTTGGAATCAGGTAATGGTCATCTTGCACATATTTATTTATGGTAATGTTGTATGCTGCACATATTCTTATTCTTCCATCTTTTCTTGAAACTGGTACGATGGGTGTACCCCACATTGAATGGATTGTCTTCTCTATGATTCCTTGCCTTTCCAATCTATCCAATTCTTCCTCCACCTTTGGCTGTAAAGCGTACGGTACAGGTCTGGGTTTGCAGAAAATTGGTCTAGTATTTGGATCGATGAATTTATGGCTGTATTTATAATTTGGAATTTCTCCCAACTCGTTGGACAACACGTCTCTGTATGAGTTTAGAAACGTTTCCAATTCTATATCCATGTGTACATTATTGATTTCTGGCCAATTTATTTTTATTTTCTGTAACCAATCTCTTCCGAATATGGCATCAACTTGTAAAGGTAAAACATATAGCTTTCCTTCGGCTGTTTGATCATCGCAGAACCAGTAGGATGTATGATTTCTCCAGTATATGTCCGTAATTTCACGTTAGTAGGATGTATAGTTGCATTGGGACATATTTTCTTAAACTGTTGTACCGAAATCGTGGAAACAGCTGCGCCAGTATCCAATTCCATGTTACATTTTCCGTCGTTTATTCGAATTGGCAATAGAATTTTAGATGTATTTAATGAATTAATTGCAACAATTTCGTTGACTGGATGAATTTCTTCTTCTTCTTGTTCGTTTTCACTTGTAGTATCGATTTGTTTTTGTATTTTTGCTTTTGTATTTCGCTGCATACAAACCGATTGTACATGTCCTTCTTTCTTGCATTTGTAACATTTTAAGTTTTTCGCTTGACAATTATTAGCTTTATGGCCTGTTTTGCCGCATCATTAAAATGATCTGATTTCTTCTGAATCGCATTTATTTGTCCCGGAGCTTGCATTAATGATGATTCTCTTTTGGATACTTCCATTAATTTTGCTATTTGTACTACATCATCGAAAGTCGGATTTTTTTGTTGTAATAACCGTTCTCGTACTTCTGTATCACGGACTCCTCTAACAAATTGTGCGCGTAAATGCGTTTCTATGGTTGATGTTTTACATTTTACACAATTGAAATCGCAATTTGTGGTAAGTTTTCGTAATTCAGCAACATAGCATTGAATTGATTCTCCTTCTCCTTGTAATCGGGTGTAAAATGTATGCTGCTCAGCAGTTACACTAGCCTGAGGTGCTAAATATTCACGTAAAAGTTTGATTAATTCATCGTATGATCGTGTATTAGGAAGATCTGGTGCAGTAAGTTTAGTTAGAATTTGGTAAATTTTAGGACTAAGACAACCTATTAAAATTTGAACGCAGAGTTTTGTTTGTGTATTTTTATTTACGCCACGTAGTTGTAGATGGTTATCTAAACGCTGTAAGTACGAATCGAAATTTTCGTTATTTTCATCATAGGGTTGTAAATTGTCTCTTCCCATATAATTTGTTTGTTTGCTTTCAATGATTTGGTTTTGTGTATCTTGAACATTTTTCAAAATTTCTGTAATTTTCGTCGTGTAATTTCTCGGAACAATAGTTTCTTCGTATAATTTTCTTCTCCTCTTCTCCGTCTCGTCGCCAATTTGTTGTATATGTAAACAACTTGATTTGTTCAAAATCCTTTTAATTAAAACTATTGTTACAATGGTATATCGTTACAATTTTCTTACACCGTGTTCACTGTAATTTTTTAGGTTGTCCATTATGTCGAACGTGTGTATCTGTGTATGTGTGTGTGTGTGTGTGTGTGTATGTATGTATTAATGTGTGGTTGCATATATAACATCTCTAGCGTTAGTGTTGGCTCTATTTTCGTTTAGTCATCAATCATTCAATTGTGGTATACTTTAAGCCATATTTTAATTTGTCTCTATACTTTTCACCAACATTGTAATCTTTATGATTTCCATCATAACATATCATTTGAAACATTTTTAATCTAGAAAAAACACTTCAATTTTTACATAAAAATAGAAATAATTAGTTAATTTCTACATTTAAAGAAGAAAATTGAGATATTTTTGGAAATTGGTAGTAAAAACACGGTAGAAAAACTTAAAGAAATATTAAATTTTATACAGAAAAAATGGAAATAATTTATTTATATATCCATTTATTTAGTGCAGCTATACTTTACCAACATTTACATTTTTAATACAAGTGCTTCATTTCGTAGTATTACATAATACTTATATTAATTAATAATAATAACCGTGTAAATGCATAAATACATTTTAAAATATCGACAAACAATTGATTCATCATTTAACATCTTATTTCGTTTTTCGCATTTCAGCATTAATTTAATATAACTTCATTTTTTTGGCCTTTTTTAAATATACGAAGATATGTATCGGCTAAGGTAAACACACCAATTAAGTGTGTATTAAGTATCACTGTAACCTGTCTCGGTGAACTATAACATATTCGTTTTCCTTTTTAATCCACCAAAAATACATCGATTGCATACAGCTTAATTTGGTGTTATAAACAAAAAAATAATTTAATATCACTTTTTTTGTTGGGTTTTTGTTTAAGCGGGATTTTTTCTAACGTTTATTTACATTTAAACTAAAACAACTTTGTTAACACACCTTTTATACATTTATAAACAATTTTTTTTTCTTGTCAAGTTTCAACAAAAAGTCCTAATTATTTATTACCACCTTTTACCAATCGTATGAAGTAGAAGCCACCAAAATTGGTTGTTGTATTTCTATTTGTGTCACAGCTGTTGGAAAGCTGCATCTATTTCCTTTATTCATCTGCGTGATATAATAAATTTATTATTAAACAAAATTTTAATTTGTCACTTTGACAAATTAAAATTAAAATGTTTTTTTTGATAATAAATTTATTATTAATAAACTAATACTTACTTCTTACCTGAAATCCTGAATATTTCGCTCCTCCTCCGTTATTTTGTTGCATAAACGGATTCGGGTTACCCCCGGGAATATCTAAAGTACCACCAACCCCCGTTTGGTACGTAGCCCCATACCCATCCCCTTGATTCGCCAATTCATGCAACTTCGTGCTGGATAAAGCCCTTGGAATCGGATTACTAGGTACTCCATGTGGTGCTAAATGCGACGTTTCTTCCGCAACTTGCCGCGGATCCTCCGTTTGGGGCAAATCAGAAACAAAAGTGCCCTGATCGACACGATAAAAATTGATAAAAACAAACGCAGCCAAAACAACGAGGCAAATTAATCCATAGCCGCGAAAAGTGGCTGTTGACCCAAACGAATTCACGAACATTCCGCCGATGACGGCGCCGCATCCACGACCTAAACCGTGATGGATCCCTTGAAGAACCCCTTGAGCTGATGAGCGAAGTTGTTGAGGGGTGTTATGAGCGATGTAAGAGCAGCAAGCCGCCCAAACAGCGGCGTGGGTGATACCCTAAAAGAAAACAACTCAATCATCAATCGATTTTTAAATAAAAAAAAATTACCTGCATAAATTCAAACGGAAGCACCCACCATGGATTCGTCAACCAAGAAATATACAAAAACCTCAAAGTATTACCAACCAACCCTAAGCAAAGCACCTTAACATGCCCCATTTGCCGAATTAACCTGAAGCTAAAGAAATAAGCGAAAATTTCGGAAATATGATTAATAACTGAAGCGACCCCAAACAACGTAGGGGAACCACCGTAATCCTGAAGATGCCAAAACAAAAACGTAAAAATCAACCCAATCCCAAACCCCATAAACCAAGCCACAAACAAAAACGACGCACACTTCAAATTTTTAAACTGAGTCAAAACCGTCATCCACTCCGGCATTTCCCTAATCGTTTGCGCAAAAATCTTTGATTTAGCCTCAGATTGAGGCTGATTTTGATCGGGTGCTGGTTGATTCACCGCTCGGGTGTTAGCCAAAGACGGCAAATTTAATTGTTCGGCTAATTGAGCTTGCATCTGATCTTCGTAAGTCATCGGGGGTGGTTGCTTCTCATTATCGCCTTTTTGTTGCTCCTCATCCGGTAATTCGTCGTATTTAAAACTAATTTGAGTAGCCGTTATTAATGCGGCCCCCATCAACACCGAGAAAGTCGCGAAACATATCGTGTAATTTTTTTCTTTTTGTTGTGGCCCACATGGGTGGTTTGGAAAAGCTGTTGAGTGATCTAAAGCGATCCCAACGAAAAACATCGCTAATCCCCAACCTACAAAGAACGAAAATATGATAAGATTCAATTTAAAATGTTGGATAATGCACCTAATGATCCAAACATTCGTTGATGACCATATCTATCGGCATCTTCACCCAAAATTGTTATTACAGCAGAATCAGCCAAAGTAATCGCGGGGGCGCTAAAAAATTCGCCAATAATCACCAACAATAACAACAAGAAAAAAGCTTTCTCAATATCTTGAGTACGATAAACGATTGAGCTTATAATCGGTTGAACCCAACTGTTATGATCTTTCGGTTTATAATTCGATGCGTAATCAACGTTTATCGGCGATTGTCCGGCGTTTATCACCAATTTGGTCGACCTAGAAACTCGGATATGATCCATCCCATTGTCAAAACCTCCGTTTTCCTTTATAAATCGTTTATTAACCCCTCTACTAACTTCCGGTATCTTTAACATAGCCGTATGATTCTTAACTTCCATACAACTCGTTGCTGGTGGTTGGATTGATCCTAAAGGAACGGTGAAGATGATCCATGCCCCGAGGGATAAAAGAAGCAAGATTTTTCCCTTTCGATATCGATCGGCTATGCTACCCCAGAATGGGGCCGATAAAAATTCGACGAACGGTCTCGACCCGATCAAAAAGCCGCATTGACTCGCGTTCATCCCCATCTGTTTGAAATAAACACCCATGAGGGGGAATAATGATCCAAAAGCGGAGTAGAAACAAAAATAGAAACTTTTAACGATTAATAGTTCTTGATCGACTGCGCCGAAAAGCATCTCGAGGATGTCCGATTTACCGCGGATTTTGTGGGTTGCTTCTTTTGGTTCGGGGTAACTAAAAAGTTGTTAATAAAAAAAATGAAGATGATTAAATTTAAAATCTTACTTAGACGGATCGACTTCGCCTTCAGCTTCGGGGTCGACCATAGGTCGGGCCCCTTTGGGCCCCCCTTGCATGGGGTACTGGTAATTTTCGTCCATCTATTTACACGGAGGAGAGCTTCAATGTTTTACAAGGTTGGTGTGGAACGCGAATCAATTCAACATTAAACCCTACTTGAAAAATCAATAAGAGAGGGTACACACTCTTGCGGGTTTCTTGAGAACTAACTTACATTTTAACTTTGACAATTAATGAGGTATAAAGTGAAGTTATATGTTTATAAATGCTAAAGATAAAAGGATTAATTATTATTAATTAATATAAATAATCAAATTTATTTAGTACGCACTTACTTTTTTCGTTGATAAATTTTGTTTATTTTGATAAGCACAGTCAAAGAGCAAGGACAGATTTTTATTATTATTTTTTTAAACTTTAATTACTTTGTTATTATTAAATTAAAACGTTTGATCAAAAATATTATTGATTATATATTATTGATTATATATTATTGATTATTTGATTTCTATATTTGTTGCGTACAAATGATTGTTATCACACAAAATATAATTAATAATGGTTTTAAAGAAAATGCTCATTTAGATACAATTCGACAAAAAATTAGGTTATTGTTGATTTACAGGTTGGGTGTTGGAGTTCGAACTTTTGTTCATACCATACTCCAACAAAATTAAAATAATATCCATTCATCATAAATTTAAAATTTCATTTTGTTCTACTAAACATTTAGTCACTGAAATGTAAAAATGTAGTATCCAACCCTACCTTCTAAAAACAAACCAGAACAATGAAAATCTGAAAAAAAAAAAATCAAAAATTAGAGGCTATTTTTGATTCTAGAAATCGAAACACTTTTGCTTTCGAGATTGGAAGTTGAAAGAGAACAAAAACTCTATTTTTAGTTATTCATCAGTCTTAAATTGTTGTAAACTTGTACCAAAGTAAAACTAGAACTAACACTAGACCTTGTACCAGAAAGATTCAGGTTTAGCCGTGCGTCAAAGACGCACGGCCTAAATCCTAAATTCCTAAATTCATCCTAAATTAAAACGTTTGATCAAAAATGTAAGCCCCAACTAGGATTTTTTTCTAAATTTAAATGCCATTTCATTTAGGTTTGTTTAAATTATTTGATTTCTATATTTGTTGCGTACAAATGATTGTTATCACACAAAATATAATTAATAATGGTTTTAAAGAAAATGCTCATTTAGATACAATTCGACAAAAAGTTAGGTTATTGTTGATTTACAGGTTGGGTGTTGGAGTTGAAGTTCATATCATACTCCAACAAAATTAAAATAATATCCATTCATCATAAATTTAAAATTTCATTTTGTTCTACTAAACATTTAGTCACTGAAATGTAAAAATGTAGTATCCAACCCTACCTTCTAAAAACAAACCAGAACAATGAAAATCTGAAAAAAAAATCAAAAATTAGAGGCTATTTTTGATTCTAGAAATCGAAACACTTTTGCTTTCGAGATTGGAAGTTGAAAGAGAACAAAAACTCTATTTTTAGTTATTCATCAGTCTTAAATTGTTGTAAACTTGTACCAAAGTAAAACTAGAACTAACACTAGACCTTGTACCAGAAAGATTCAGGTTTAGCCGTGCGTCAAGTTGGGTTCAACCGATTATAAGCTCAATCGTTTATCGTACTCAAGATATTGAGAAAGCTTTTTTCTTGTTGTTATTGTTGGTGATTATTGGCGAATTTTTTAGCGCCCCCGCGATTACTTTGGCTGATTCTGCTGTAATAACAATTTTGGGTGAAGATGCCGATAGATATGGTCATCAACGAATGTTTGGATCATTAGGTGCATTATCCAACATTTTTTATTGAATCTTATCATATTTTCGTTCTTTGTAGGTTGGGGATTAGCGATGTTTTTCGTTGGGATCGCTTTAGATCACTCAACAGCTTTTCCAAACCACCCATGTGGGCCACAACAAAAAGAAAAAAATTACACGATATGTTTCGCGACTTTCTCGGTGTTGATGGGGGCCGCATTAATAACGGCTACTCAAATTAGTTTTAAATACGACGAATTACCGGATGAGGAGCAACAAAAAGGCGATAATGAGAAGCAACCACCCCCGATGACTTACGAAGATCAGATGCAAGCTCAATTAGCCGAACAATTAAATTTGCCGTCTTTGGCTAACACCCGAGCGGTGAATCAACCAGCACCCGATCAAAATCAGCTTCAATCTGAGGCTAAATCAAAGATTTTTGCGCAAACGATTAGGGAAATGCCGGAGTGGATGACGGTTTTGACTCAGTTTAAAAATTTGAAGTGTGCGTCGTTTTTGTTTGTGGCTTGGTTTATGGGGTTTGGGATTGGGTTGATTTTTACGTTTTTGTTTTGGCATCTTCAGGATTACGGGGGTTCCCCTACGTTGTTTGGGGTCGCTTCAGCCATTTCATTTAGGTTTGTTTAAATTATTTGATTTCTATATTTGTTGCGTACAAATGATTGTTATCGCACAAAATATAATTAATAATGATTTTAAAGAAAATGCTCATTTAGATACAATTCGACAAAAAGTTAGGTTATTGTTGATTTACAGGTTGGGTGTTGGAGTTGAAGTTCATATCATACTCCAACAAAATTAAAATAATATCCATTCATCATAAATTTAAAATTTCATTTTGTTCTACTAAACATTTAGTCACTGAAATGTAAAAATGTAGTATCCAACCCTACCTTCTAAAAACAAACCAGAACAATGAAAATCTGAAAAAAAAATCAAAAATTAGAGGCTATTTTTGATTCTAGAAATCGAAACACTTTTGCTTTCGAGATTGGAAGTTGAAAGAGAACAAAAACTCTATTTTTAGTTATTCATCAGTCTTAAATTGCTGTAAACTTGTACCAAAGTAAAACTAGAACTAACACTAGACCTTGTACCAGAAAGATTCAGGTTTAGCCGTGCGTCAAAGACACGGCTATCTATGAATCTATATATGAATCTTTCTGGTACAAGGTCTAGTGTTAGTTCTAGTTTTAACTGCCATACAGTGCTTGATTGTTGTAAAATCTTTTGGAATTATAAGCATAACTAATACTAAACCTACAACCTAGCTTTAGTATTGACACTAGACCTAGAAATAGAAACATTAGGATTTAGCCGTACGACTCTTAAGACGGCTAAATCCTAATGTTTCTATTTCTAAGTTTAATGTTAGTTTTAACGCTAGGTTGGGTTGAGTTGGGTTGGGTTCCGTTTTGAGAGACGAACGGGGTTAAACCCAAATGATTCTAGTTGTAGAATCTACTACTAGTTCCAGTTTGAACTAGTAGTAGACCATGGACCAGTATTAAAAGCGTTTTCATTGTCTAAAGTTATCATGACGCATAACTCCTGATATCTCAGCGACTTTGTCTTTATTTTATCTACAACATTTTGCACATTTTTGATTGCGTCCATGGTTGATCTACCTTCCCTAAAACCGAATTAATTATTGCTAATTCCTTTTTCCACTATTTCCTTATGGAGTCTATTTCTGATTAGGATTTCCATCAATTTCAAACTCTTTTTCACTATAATATTTTCACAAAATTCCACAAAAGCATCACATATTATTTTGGTTCGCCATTTTTAATTTTTATTTTCGTTCTTATTCTCTTTCTTCTTCAACAGTCCATAGGGAGCCCCGCTTCGCTCTTTCTACTCGTTTTCTTTGGCTTCATACTCGTTTTTATGGACTGAGATCTGTGTGTTTACCTTCTTTCTGCAAGTTCCTTTTTAAAAGCCTCGCACATCCCGACACCAGCCATATGCCCGCCCTTCTTTTTTGAAAAGTGGACAGAACTTCTGTTCTTGGCATTTCTCCGCCAAATGTTCATCTTTGCCACATTTAAAGCAAAGCCTGTTCCGATCGGTTCCAGTACACTTCTTATCCATATTTTTCTTAGGATAAAATCGAACCCAACCCAACTTAGCTTTAGAACTAATACTAGACCTCGAATTAGAAACATTACGGTTTAACCGAACGCCTCTTAAGACGGTTAAAGCCTAATATTTCTAGTTTTAGGTCTAGTATTGCTTGAAGCTGATTTGTAGGTCTAGAATTACTTATACTTTTAGTTCCAGAGCAATTTAAAACAATCTAGAATTAAATCAAAAGTAAAACTAGAACTAACACTAGACCTAGTACTAGAAAGTTTTCTGGTATTAGATCTAGTGTTAGTTCTAGTTTTAACTGCCATACAGTGCTTGATTGTTGTAAAATCTTTTGGAATTAGAAGCATAACTAATACTAAACCTACAACCTAGCTTTAGTATTGACACTAGACCTAGAACTAGAAACATTAGGATTTAGCCGTACGACTCTTAAGACGGCTAAATCCTAATGTTTCTATTTCTAAGTTTAATGTTAGTTTTAAAGCTAGGTTGGGTTGAGTTGGGTTGGGTTCCGTTTTGAGAGACGAACGGGGTTAAACCCAAATGATTCTAGTTGTAGAATCTACTACTAGTTCCAGTTTGGACTAGTAGTAGACCATGGACCAGTATTAAAAGCGTTTTCATTGTCTAAAGTTATCATGACGCACAACTCCTGATATCTCAGGAGTACAACATTTTGCACATTTTTGATTGCGTCCATGGTTGATCTACCTTCCCTAAAAACGAATTAATTATTGCTAATTCCTTTTTCCACTATTTCCTTATGGAGTCTGTTTCTGATTAGGATTTCTATCAATTTCAAATTCTTTTTCACCATAATATTTTCACAAAATTCCACAAAAGCATCACATATTATTTTGGTTCGTATTTTTAATTTTTATTTTCGTTCTTATTCTCTTTCTTCTTCAACAGTCCATAGGGAGCCCCGCTTCGCTCTCTCTACTCGTTTTCTTTGGCTTCTTACTCGTTTTTATGGACTGAGATCTGTGTGTTTACCTTCTTTCTGCAAGTTCCTTTTTAAAAGCTTCGCACATCCCTACACCAGCCATATGCCCGCCCTTCTTTTTTGCAAAGTGGACAGAACTTCTGTTCTTGGCATTTCTCCGCCAAATGTCCATCTTTGCCACATTTAAAGCAATGCCTGTTCCGATCGGTTCCAGTACACTTCTTATCCATATTTTTCTTAGGATAAAATCGAACCCAACCCAACTTAGCTTTAGAACTAATACTAGACCTCGAATTAGAAACATTACGGTTTAGCCGAACGTCTCTTAAGACGGTTAAAGCCTAATATTTCTAGTTTTAGGTCTAGTATTACTTGAAGCTGAATATTTCTGGTATTAGGTCTAGTGTTAGTTCTAGTTTTAACTGCCATACAGTGCTTGATTGTTGTAAAATCTTTTGGAATTAGAAGCATAACTAATACTAAACCTACAACCTAGCTTTAGTATTGACACTAGACCTAGAACTAGAAACATTAGGATTTAGCCGTACGACTCTTAAGACGGCTAAATCCTAATGTTTCTATTTCTAAGTTTAATGTTAGTTTTAAAGCTAGGTTGGGTTGAGTTGGGTTGGGTTCCGTTTTGAGAGACGAACGGGGTTAAACCCAAATGATTCTAGTTGTAGAATCTACTACTAGTTCCAGTTTGGACTAGTAGTAGACCATGGACCAGTATTAAAAGCGTTTTCATTGCCTAAAGTTATCATGACGCACAACTCCTGATATCTCAGGAGTACAACATGTTGCACATTTTTGATTGCGTCCATGGTTGATCTACCTTCCCTAAAACCGAATTAATTATTGCTAATTCCTTTTTCCACTATTTCCTTATGGAGTCTATTTCTGATTAGGATTTCCATCAATTTCAAACTCTTTTTCACTATAATATTTTCACAAAATTCCACAAAAGCATCACATATTATTTTGGTTCGCCATTTTTAATTTTTATTTTCGATCTTATTCTCTTTCTTCTTCAACAGTCCATAGGGAGCCCCGCTTCGCTCTCTCTACTCGTTTTCTTTGGCTTCTTACTCGTTTTTATGGACTGAGATCTGTGTGTTTACCTTCTTTCTGCAAGTTCCTTTTTAAAAGCTTCGCACATCCCTACACCAGCCATATGCCCGCCCTTCTTTTTTGCAAAGTGGACAGAACTTCTGTTCTTGGCATTTCTCCGCCAAATGTCCATCTTTGCCACATTTAAAGCAATGCCTGTTCCGATCGGTTCCAGTACACTTCTTATCCATATTTTTCTTAGGATAAAATCGAACCCAACCCAACTTAGCTTTAGAACTAATACTAGACCTCGAATTAGAAACATTACGGTTTAGCCGAACGTCTCTTAAGACGGTTAAAGCCTAATATTTCTAGTTTTAGGTCTAGTATTACTTGAAGCTGAATCTTTCTGGTATTAGGTCTAGTGTTAGTTCTAGTTTTAACTTCCATACAGTGCTTGATTGTTGTAAAATCTTTTGGAATTATAAGCATAACTAATACTAAACCTACAACCTAGCTTTAGTATTGACACTAGACCTAGAACTAGAAACATTAGGATTTAGCCGTACGACTCTTAAGACGGCTAAATCCTAATGTTTCTATTTCTAAGTTTAATGTTAGTTTTAAAGCTAGGTTGGGTTGAGTTGGGTTGGGTTCCGTTTTGAGAGACGAACGGGGTTAAACCCAAATGATTCTAGTTGTAGAATCTACTACTAGTTCCAGTTTGAACTAGTAGTAGACCATGGACCAGTATTAAAAGCGTTTTCATTGTCTAAAGTTATCATGACGCATAACTCCTGATGTCTCAGCGACTTTGTCTTTATTTTATCTACAACATTTTGCACATTTTTGATTGCGTCCATGGTTGATCTACCTTCCCTAAAACCGAATTAGTTATTGCTAATTCCTTTTTCCCCTATTTCCTTATGGAGTCTATTTCTGATTAGGATTTCCATCAATTTCAAACTCTTTTTCACTATAATATTTTCACAAAATTCCACAAAAGCATCACATATTATTTTGGTTCGCCATTTTTAATTTTTATTTTCGTTCTTATTCTCTTTCTTCTTCAACAGTCCATAGGGAGCCCCGCTTCGCTCTCTCTACTCGTTTTCTTTTCGTTTATAGTTGCAATCTGAGAAGCATAGTTGCCGAGAAAGAGAGGGACGAGTGGCAAACACAAAAAGAAATAAGAAAGGAACTGAAGAACGAAGATAGGGGGAGTCATTGGGACTCCCCTTTCCCGGTATGTATGAAAAAGAAATAAAGTACAAAAAGTTTGTGTGCCTGTTTGATAGGACCTATGGCTGCCAAAGGAGACGAGAAGATCGTGTTGGGCGGAAAAAGGGGAGTCCGCGGCGACTCCCTTTTCCCGGTATGTATCTCGACAAATACAATGCAAAAAGCTTGTTGGTTTGTTTGTGTTTTACGACTAGGAGCTGCCAAAGGAGAAGCGTGAAGGAGCTCGGGTTGAGAAACGGGGAACCACAGGGGGGTTCGCCCTCCTTTCCCGGTACGTATAACAGGAAATGCATTACAAAAAGCTAGTGGTGGTGTTTTGTTTGAGTTGTAGCGCCAGAAGGAGAAGATAGACGGAAGTAAAGCAGTCGGTGTGAGGTCATGATGGACGTGGACCTGTCGGAGGGCTGATGGGCAAAGCGCGACAGCGTAATTCCGGTCTTCCGAAAAGGAATTTGAGGAAAGGGGTTTTTTAGACGGTCGGAGACCCACAGATGGGCTCCAACCCGTCACTATCAGGCCGCTCAATATCTAAGGCCTGGTGTCTGGCAGCAGATTTTTCCCCAACCTCCCGAAAAAAAAAAAAAAAAAAAATAAAGGGTTCCGTTTTGAGAGACGAACGGGGTTAAACCCAAATGATTCTAGTTGTAGAATCTACTACTAGTTCCAGTTTGGACTAGTAGTAGACCATGGACCAGTATTAAAAGCGTTTTCATTGCCTAAAGTTATCATGACGCACAACTCCTGATATCTCAGGAGTACAACATTTTGCACATTTTTGATTGCGTCCGTGGTTGATCTACCTTCCCTAAAACCGAATTAATTATTGCTAATTCCTTTTTCCACTATTTCCTTATGGAGTCTATTTCTGATTAGGATTTCTATCAATTTCAAACTCTTTTTCACTATAATATTTTCACAAAAGCATCACATATTATTTTGGTTCGCATTTTTAATTTTTATTTTCGTTTTTATTCTCTTTCTTCTTCAACAGTCCATAGGGAGCCCCGCTCTACTCGTTTTCTTTGGCTTCTTACTCGTTTTTATGGACTGAGATCTGTGTGTTTACCTTCTTTCTGCAAGTTCCTTTATAAAAGCCTCGCACATCCCGACACCAGCCATATGCCCGCCCTTCTTTTTTGCAAAGTGGACAGTTCTGTTCTTCAGTTCTGTTCTTGGCATTTCTCCGCCAAATGTCCATCTTTGCCACATTTAAAGCAATGCCTGTTCCGATCGGTTCCAGTACACTTCTTCTTATCCATATTTTATCGGATAAAATCGAACCCAACCCAACTTAGCTTTAGAACTAATACTAGACCTCGAATTAGAAACATTACGGTTTAGCCGAACGTCTCTTAAGACGGTTAAACCCTAATATTTCTAGTTTTAGGTCTAGTATTACTTAAAGCTGGTTTGTAGGTCTAGAATTACTTATACTTTTAGTTCCAGAGCAATTTAAAACAATCTAGAATTAAATCAAAAGTAAAACTAGAACTAACACTAGACACTAGCTCCCTATAGAGAGGTTTTAGTGGAGTTAGAAAAAAAGCTACAATCGAAAACCAATGTGAAGATGAGCCAAATGAGGAAGACATTTTGCCTATTAAAAGAAGACGAGTTAGACGACTCATATTATCGGACAGCAAGGATGAGGGTTGAAAGATTAAATTTTTTAAAAGTCTTTCTTGTTTTTGTTGGAAAACAGTTTTTCAGTTTAGTTTTGGTATCATTTCTTTATATAAACTCTTCAATTCAATAAAAATAATTTATAATTTATCTTGTCCTTATTGGTCTCCATATAACGCGGTACGAATAATGTGATTTGTACTAATTCTGCGTTTCTTATAGCGCGGTTTTCATACAACGCGGTAGACGGTTTCCATAGAACGCGCTACGAATTACCCTGGTTTGTACGGTTAAATCCGAGTTGCTTATAGCGCGGTTTCCATAGAACGCAATACGCACTCACCGCGTTATAGGAGGGTTGACTGTACATGTGTTTCGTATAGGGAGTAACTACTTATAAAATTATACAGTTGTCACAGTATTCTTATCACATTTTATCACAGATTTCTCTTTTCCTTATCATAGCTGAATACCAGATTCAATTACAAATTAATATAACAAGTAGGTAAATATCGAATGATGCTTGTTCCAATAGGGTTCTTAAATTGATTGGGAGATGACATGTATGTGTATGTATGAAGTGAGGTGTGCGTATTCTATACGCGGCACCTAGGCCACAACGGGCCCCTTGTACACTGGCTCCCTCTAAGAGGTTTGAGATGTTAAATGCGAGTATATAACTCGATTTTTGGCTGATTCCGCTTCCTGACCCACCCCCCACCAAACCGAGCGTGCTATGGCACAGGCCCAGTGTGGGTTCGCCCCTGTCAGGTGCCGCTCCAGGATACCAACCACATCCTCGTGGGGTCCTACGAGGTGCCGGCGGCCTCCAGGGCGATAACGCGCATTCAGCCATTTTTGTTCAAACCCCTTACACACATAGTGATAACGACAGCCAGAGATGAACGACTGGTTGCCGGGACCGACGGCTTAACGTCCCCTCCGAAGGACGGGGGGCGACCCAACGTGATTACACCGAGATTCGAACCCAGGACGTCTGCGTGTTAACTCGAGAGTTAACACGCTGAGCCATTGCGCCCCTTGGGAGCCTTGTGAGCCTTGTGAGCCTTGTGAGCCTGTGAGCCTTGTGAGCCTGTGAGCCTTGTGTGTGGGAGATGACATTTCAAGTAAATCAGGCTTTTAATTAAATTGATTCTGGGTCTTTCATATTTGTTATCTTCATAAAAGATGTGGTCAAAATCCCCTTTCTTCTCGTATGTGCAAAATAGATCGTCTTTAAGTTTAATGTTATAAAAGTACTCCGGTGTGAGTACGTGGCCCAGTCTTAATCTTGTTAACAGCGTATAAAATTGTTTAGCTACATAGGGCACACTTTCTGAATGAATGGTTGTATCTTTTCATAGTTAATACCTTCTAGTTTAGATACTGTTTTTCATTCACTCTCCCATTTCTCTTGTATGTTTCTTTGGAGAATTCGGAATATGTCCTCTCCAGAGATTTGGATTCTTGGTTCCAAATTTGTTGATAGTTGTTGCTGGTGGCTTTTGTGAGATAGTGATTGTATTTTGGAAACTTTTCTTGAGATCACTATGCTGTTATGTTGTTTCTGTGTATTCGTTTTTTGGTAATTGATATCTACTCACTCTACTTATGGTTTTTAGTTCTGGATATCTTTTGGGATCGACTATCAATTGACTTAAGTGTTTCTTTTGAGCATCTTCATAGAATGAGCAGTTATATTTAATCTTTATCTCTTTGATTTTTCTCTGTGTTACATATTTTTGGCATTTTCTTTGATTTGATGGGGTGCCCTGTTCATTGCTTAGGTGGTTATTCCCGCAAAAGGTACAATTTGGATTCTCTTGGTTAGTACAGAACTATAATTTGTGTTCCTAAAAGTAGACTGGACGTCTTCGTTTCGACTTACACTGGGATCCTGTATGTCCATAACAGAGACAGTTTTATAGCATTGAATTACGGAGGCAACATATGGTTCTAGGTGACGTACACACAAAAAGAGCGATATAGTTGATGGCAGGACGATTCCTAAATGTGGCAACTACCGTTGCTGTGTTAACATATTGAATTCATGATTCTTCTCTTCATACGAAGTATATATGTCATACTTTTTCGCCTAGTTCGATTTCGAGATGTGATAGCAGCTCGTCCTTAGTCAGGTGGAGGTCTCTTCGACGGATTACGCCCTTACACGTGATCTTGTGATTTGGAATATACGACCTCCATCCATATTTGCTAGATATGTCACTTCCTATAAAGTTGTTGGCCAAATTAATTAAGCAATTAAGCAAATTAATTTCCAATCTATTTCTCCCTCTTTTAATGCCTTCTATTTTATTGTTATATAGCATCTTGCCAATCTTAAGATCTCCCATTTGCCCATATTTTTATCCAATGATTCGATACAGACTATGAAAGGAGCATAATCCTTACTTAAATTCAACAAATTTGGCTTGGGTATAAACAAAATATCGTTTTTCCTTAGCACTTAGGTCCATAACTTAACCGTTTGGTGTGATATAAGCACTTTGAGGCCTTTATGGTTTGTAGTCATTATCATAAATATCGTCTTATTGGGGACATTGTATCTTCATTAAACCGATGAGATTTGATTCTTTCCAAATTAGATAAATTTTGAAAATTTTAAAAACTCAATCAAGGTTTTGATTACCAATGTTTCATTCGAAAACTGAATCCTTGCCCAACAAGAAAATAAAATTCATTCAAAGACTCTTCCAAATTTTGCTGGAAAGTAAAAATGTTGCAAAATCTTCAAGATATATGAGTCATTTGATTCGTTATAGCTTCCTCTACCAATCGATTGTTATGTCATTTGCTAATGATGGAGTGTTTGAACCAACTAGAGATAATCCAAATAGACATTCTTAAAAATGTTGGTAGTCACGTATTTGGATTAATATTTCTTTTGATAATGAAATTTCAGCCAAAGTCGCTTCGTCAATGTTTCCGACAAATTCAATTATATCTGCTACAGTCGCTTTCTTTTTATTATTTTCGTCAATAAGATTAATAAAAGATGCAAAAATTGGACCTCTGCTTTCAGAGTTCATTTTCAGATTGCTTTCAATATATTTTTGATTTTATTCCTTATACCCCAATTTATATTATGATGCAGTTTACGGAGCAATTTATTTACTTATTCGAGGCAATTCACCTTCTTTCGCACGTGATTTCTTCAAAATATTTTGAAGTCAAGTTATATTACTTGGAGGTTCTTCAAGTTATAACAAGAAAGTTATCAAAAAAAAGCGTTTAATGTACAAATTTTTGTAAAAACTTACCTCGAGTAGCTTCAAACACCTCTAAATGCACTTTAATCGCTTAAAGACCTGCAGTTTTTGAAAAATGAGTCAAAATATTTTGAGCTTTGAGCTTTAAAAATGGCGATTACTTTATGGTTGATTAATAATTATTTTGGTAAATCGCTCTGAGATGGCGCCTCTTATTTTTAAAAGATTAAGAATGTAAAATAATAATAAATTAAATGAAACCAAACCAAATAATTAATTAATAAAAATAATTTATATTATTAGATCTAATTACTTATTAGACCTCTATTTATTGGATTTTCTTAAGAAAGCTTTAAAAAAGCTTTAATGTAATTTAAATCTTATGCGACTAACTTCGTTATCAACTTTATTTATTGTTATTAAATCATTTGATTTAAAATTTACAGTTCCTTTTAAATTAAAACGAAATATAAGAAGACAAAGAAACTTTTTGAAATTGTAAAGATTTTTGTACTTGTTAAACTGACCCTATTTACACCGGGTAAATACCTCGGAGGGCCTCCTCGTTGGATTTTCATAATTCAGGCGGGCGCTTGCGCAACACACAAAGCTTACCCTTTAAGGTGCTTTCAAGTTGTGGCGCGTTCAGTTTAAACTTGTCGTTCATTTACGACGTGACAATCTAATTTGAAAAATTTGCCAAAAAAGTTAATGGGATAAGGTAAGATTAATTGATATAGTTATAAAGTAAAAAAGATTCTTCTTCTTCTTCTTCTTCAATGTAATTAATAAAGTTGATTTTGATCCAAAATCAATTTATTTTGACGTTTCAAAAACTTTTTTTTAAGTTAGATTTATTTAATAATTTTAAATCAAATTGAACTAAATTTATTTACTTTATTCAACGAGAAAATCTTGAAAAATAAATGACGCAAATGTTTTTAATAGAAATAATTTTTTAAATTTCTAACATTTTTTCGTTGCGCTCTAATAAAAAAAACAAATAATTTATATCAAATGAAAAAAATTCTTTCAAAACGTAGTTTTCGCAAAGCTTTGAGGTGCAATTAAAATTGAAATTGATAAATCCACGATCGATTGGTCGGAAACAAAACGACGATTTCGAAGACAAAGAAACGGGGTTGAAAGGTTAATTTAAAAAAACGTTTTTCTTTTATTTCCGTTTTTCTTTTATTTCCGTTTTTAATTCGTTATTTAGAGGCGATTAGTGAGAAGCGACAGATGCTAATTTCTTGTCGCAAGTTTAATTTTCCCCTTATCCAATTAATTATCAAGTTGATGAGACGAAAAGTGACTTGGAAAAGTTTCCAAAAAAAAAAGGCGAAGCGGTTATCACTAAATCTTCTTAACGCGGTTTTTTTTTTTGATTTTTCCGATTACGATAATACCGAAAAGTGTTTCTTTTTTTAGTACACTATCAGTGTTTTATCGATGTTTCAGCTTGAACAACGAATTAAATGAAACATTTACTTTTAATTAATGAAAAAAAATAAATCGTTTTATCAAAAAGGTGTTAAGAGTAACGAAAAACTTGGAAACTCTTGGAGTCGTTCCAAGAAGTGCGGTAGAATTGAGAAATGAAAATTATTGTGTGCCGACGGAAACTGATCTCGTAAATTTCGCGAATTTTCTCGCCAAGTTTTCGGAATTGTAAATATTTCGTGTTTAGATAAGGTTTTTGATAATTTTTTTTGACACACTTAGCGTAGTAATAAAGATTTGTTTAGAGGAATGAATTAAGTTATTTGGAATCATAAAATGTTACTTACCAGTCAATGAGGATTGGTTCATATCATTTTCTTTTGCAACATAACTATAATTGCCGGAAAATTCGTCATTATTAGATAGCTCAAAGTAATTTTCTTTGTAATTTTCAAGATCACTTCGGCAAAAAGAATTTCATTTTGATATTTTGGGTTGCTGTCACTATTTTCTTCTTCTTCATATGTATACCAAGTTGGGCAATGTGATCTGGATGTTAGTCCTTTTAAGTCCCATTCACAAAGTACTGTCACTATTGTTGGCTAGAATAGACAAAATTAATAAGAAATATAAATTAAGTTGAATATTTTGTAATTAAATAATGTATTTTAGTTCTAGCTTTACTTCAATTTAAATATACATTGTAAATTCGTTAAAGAATGTCTTCAAATGCACTGCTAAACCCTTTTTTTTTTTTTTACGAGGTCGGGGAAAATCTGCTATCAGACTTCTGGCCTACGGTCTCGGACGGCCAGATTGTGTGGGGTTGGAGTCCATCTTTGGATCTCCGACCCACTAAAAACCCCTTTCCTCGTCTTCACCACGGATGGGCTGGAATACACTTTCGCGCTTTCTTCAACGCCATACCTTGAGGGTGGAACGAAAAACCAAAGCATCTTCTTCCTTCCGCTTTCCGTGGGGGGCTGGGGCACCCCTCTCCTTCCTCTTCACCACCTCCGCTTTCACCATTCTTCGCCATCAGTTTTAAAAATCTCCAAAGAGCCGGAACAGAAACAAAACCAAAATCTAACTTTTTCAAAAGAATTTATTTTACAACATACCCGGGGGGGGGGGCTGGAGCACCCCTCCCCTTCTTCTTCGCCACCACGAAAAATCCTCCTCCGTTCTCTCCATACTCCCCCATCAAAATTAGGTCACCAAAGAGCCGGAGCGGAAACAAACCAAATTTAACTTTCTCAAAAGCATTCATTTTACAACATACCGGGGGGGCGGCTAGAGTCACCCCCCTTCTTCTTCTTCGCCACCACGAAAGGTCCTCCACCGTTTTCTCCATTCTCCCCCATCAAAATTAGGTCACCAAAGAGCCGAAACAGAAATTTAACTTTTTCAAAAGCATTCATTTTATAACATACCCGGGGGGTTACAAATATTATACTTTCCCTCGTAGCCTCGAAAATGAGCTTCTTTACCTGGTAAACCACTTGCTCCCTCCCGCATTCATCCCCGGTCGCCCATTTAGAGACAAGCAGGGACAAATAAAAGAAAGAAAAAACACAAAACAAACTTTTTATCTATATTAGTTCTTTGCTAAACGCACCCGGCAGGGTGGCTTGAAGGCGCCCCCTCTTCTGTCACTCCTCTTGCACTCATTGTACCTTTCATAACTCGCCCGTTTTCTTCTCATCCAGCTCCTTCACCCGGATTATCCCTCTAACGTATTCCTCCACGATTTTCCACTTTTCTTCACTTTCCAGCATGTTTTGTATGGTATTTCGCGGCGTTAATTTACAGCTTAACTTGATGTTCGTTTCCCTAGCCATCTTCGACCATCTTGGGCAATGATAGAAAGTATGCTCTACATCATCCTTTCCTCCACAATAGACGCAGTTTTCATTATCCGCTCTTTTATGTTTATTCAGGTACGCTTTGAAACACCCATGCCCACTCAAGAATTGTGCCATGGAGTAATCAACTTCTCCCCACTTTCTTTCCAACCATACTCTGATATCCCTTATTAAACACTTGGTCCAGCTCGCCTTTCCGGTGTCTCTCTTCCATCTTTCATTCCACGCTGACTCGATCTGCTTCTCAACTTCCTCCCTGTCCTCCTTCCGAGCCATCCTTTTCTTGACCATCAGGTCCACGGGCGGCGAGTCCCCCAGTACCTGTAGGGCTTCCGTCGAGATCGTTCTGTACCCACTTATTATTCTTATTATCAATTGCCTTTGTATCTTTGTAACTTGTTTGTTTAGTTTCTTAATTGTCATTGCACTGTGCCAGGTTTTGCACGCGTACCATATTTGTGACCACACTACAGAGCCGATCATTTTCCTCTTTTCTGTTTTGGGGCCGTACGTCGCCCCCATAACTCTGTGCATTGCCTGGGTTGTTCGTTGGGCCTTTTCGCAGATATATTTTATGTGGTGATCCCATCTCAGGTCTCTACCTACCATGACCCCAAGGTATTTCACGTAGTTTCTGGATACTATCTGGTGACCTTTCACCTGTAAAGTTATTTGTTGACCACATCTTCTGCTCTTGATCCATACCGCTTCGGTCTTTTCCGGGGCCAGCTGTAGACCCATGTTATCCATCTGTTGTGCTACGTTTTCGATTACGTTTTGCGCGGTGAGTTGTATCTGTTCGATCTCCCATCCAGGTATCACAATCGCCAGATCGTCCGCGTAAGCTATAAGCTCCACGTTCTCCCCAAACTCTTCTCCCTTTTTCAGCAATTGGTCGAAAAACACATTCCACAGGACAGGGCCCAGCACCGATCCCTGCGGAACTCCCCTTGTCATCTCATATTCTATCCCGTTGTATTCGACGTATCTATCCGTCAGGTAGTCCTTTATACAATTTATCAGCTGTGTAGAGAGCCCCATATCGCATATACATTTTACTATTTGGTCCCAGGGTGCCGAGCCAAAAGCATTTTTGACGCCTAGGGTTATTAGCAGGCACTTTCTCTTTTTTCCTCTTCTAAATCTATCCCATTTATTGACAGAGCTTATCACCTTCTCTATGGCATCTGTAGTACCCTTCCCCCTCGTGAAACCATACTGTGTCTCAGCCAGACCTCCCCTTTCTTCCAGTTCCTCCAGTATTGTCTCCTTCAAGATTGCCTCATACAGCTTCCCCAAAGTGTCCAGTAAGCAGATCGGTCTGTAGGTTTTCTTGTCCATTGTTTTGGGTTTCTCTATCAGAACCAGCTTCCCTTTTTTCCATGGTTTCGGAAAATGACCTTCATTTATTAGCCTATTGTACATATCCGCTATCCTAGTAGCTTCTACCATAACAGTATCTTTTAGAATCTCTGAGGTTATTCTATCCGGACCCGGAGCCTTATTGTTTTTGAGATTCTTTGCAAGTCTTACCAGCTCTTCCCCCGTAACCTCTCTGCATCCTCCTCCTTCGCCGACCCTTTCCTTCTCCCATCTCTCTCCGTTGCCCGCTGGAAAAAGCTCCTGAATCAAGTTTTCCATTTCTTGCTCTTCAATGATCTCATTTGCTAGATTTCTTGTTCTTTTCAGTGCGATCCTATACGCGTCTCCCCACACGTCCTGGTCCAATTCCCCGCATAGCCTTCTCTATGCCTCATCACTGGCAGCGTTGGGTTGCATTTTTGATTGGGTAGCACTGCTAAACCCAATCTAAAACAAC
This sequence comes from Onthophagus sagittarius, assembly GCA_036711965.1. Classification (NCBI taxonomy): domain Eukaryota; kingdom Metazoa; phylum Arthropoda; class Insecta; order Coleoptera; family Scarabaeidae; genus Onthophagus; species Onthophagus sagittarius. The sequence continues at coordinate 12,145,341 of JASERS010000010.1, read as the reverse complement.
CCAACCCTGTATATTTGAATTGATATAAAACTAAAACTAACACTAGACCTAGAACTAGAATCATTCGGGTTTAGCCATCTTAAAAGATGTATGGCTAAACCCGAATGTTTCTAGTTCTATATCTCCAGTTAGATCTAATGATCTAAAGACGCACGGCTAAACCGAAAACTTTCCACTTCTAGGTCTAGTGTTAGCTCTAGTTTTACTTCAATTCAAATATATAGGGTTGCCAAATGAGTTAGTAAAGTACTCTATTTCAGAAGCTACTCATTGTAGATGCCTTAGTTAAAAATAGGTTTAAAAAGATACACGGTCTCAACCCAATTCAAAACAACCTAAATCTGTATATTTGAATTGAAGTTAAGATTAGAGCTAACACTAGACCTAGAAATAGAATTATTTGGATTTAGCCATCTTGAGAGATGTATATCTGAACCCGAATGTTTCTAGTTCTATATCTAGAGTTGGATATGTGATACAAAAGTAGAAGTTTTAAAAAAATCGGGTTTAGCCCGAATTTCCACTTCTACGTCTAGTGTTAGTTCTAGTAAAACTTCAATACAAACATACAAGATTGCCAAATCAGTTAGTAAAGTACTCTATCTCAAAAACTATTAATTGTGGAGGCCTTCATTAAAGAAATATCTTCAATTGGCACGACTAAACCCATCTCAACCGAATTCTATCTATATGTTTGAACTGAAGCAAAGCTGTTCTGTTATCTAACTATATATAATAATATTAAATAATTATTATATTATTATAATATAATATTATATTATAATTATAGAGTTAGATATAACGACATAAAACTTTCCACTTGTATGTCTAGTGTTATTTCAAGTTTTACTTCAATTGAAATATACAGGGTAGAGGTTAAATATCGTATATCATAAGTAAGACATTTAAATTGAGACAATCTTATAACTTAAAAATTATCAAAACATCCTGTATAGTTATCATTGCATTTTAGAACTGCCATCTACACCTTTCAATTGTTAAGGAATCTTTTTTAAATAGATGCATATATTTTTTCATCACTGTGTTATTCCTCATAACAAAATACATAATTTTTCTTCGAAACATTTTTTTAATCCACAAATATTAGCTACAATAAAAACTCAAAGTGCTACTAGGGAACATCGAAATTAACATCAAGTAGGCTGGCAATATCAAGTAGGCCATATGACGTGGCAATTGTTTTAGCATCCATATCTGTCAATCATCTATTTGCTGCAGCTGTTAATTTATTTGTTCCGATTCATAAATTAAGCACGGAAAGACGAATATTGCAAAACTTAAATCGATTTTTGTTCATGGAAAAGCAGTCAGAATTGATTTTGAGGGATGATTTTGTAGCTAAGGGATATTTTGGCAAACATGGATATTAAAACATCATTGATCATGGCCATCTTAATGTTTCCAGCTTGTTCATTAAAAAAAACTTACACAATAATTGTAAAACATAGATTGACCATTTTAAAATGGTATGAAAGTCATACAGAATATTTTTCCTCTTTATATGAACAAAATTCTCTCCTTTTTGATCAAAACTATGGTTTATAATATACAGGTGTCCGGAAATTGCGCCTATATACTAAAAGCGGTGATTCTACATCTAAAATCATGAAGAAAAGTTTATATAAAGCCCGGTCAGAAAATGCTAAGGGCGCTAGAACTTACTTTTTTTCGTACTTTTTCGGCGATATCTCAAATACGGGAAGGTGTAGAATGCTGAAAGCATATTTTTATATGATATACGAGATAATTAAAAGATTAAATAATTTATAGGTTCCAAGATAACAGGTAGGGGACGTGTTTAAAGTACCATAACTTTTTCATCTTTATTTTTTCTAATGTTTTAATTACATCAATCAATTTAGCGGAAGAACTACATAAAAAAGATACTACTTCAAAAATTGCTTAAACCCAATGGTTTACAAGAAAAATTGCATTAAATCTAATGATATAGAACTAGAACTAACACTGGATCTATAACTAGAATCATTCGGATTTGGCCATCTTGAAAGATGTATGGCTAAATTAGAATGTTTCTAGTTCTATATCTAGAGTTAGATTTAATGATATAAAACTAGAACTAACACTAGCCATCTTAAAAGATGTATAGCTAAACCCGAATATTTCTAGTTCTATATCTAGAGTTAGATATAACGGTATAAAACTAGAACTAATACTAGACCTAGAAGCGGAAAGATTGAAGTGTAACCCAAAACTTTCCACTTCTAGGTCTAGAGTTAGTTCTAGTTTTACTTCAATTCAAACATACAGGGTTGCGAAATCAATTTGTAAAGTACTCTATTTCAAAAACTATTCATTATAGAGGTCTTCATTAAAAAAAGTCGTTAGACGCGTGGCTAAACCCAACCCAACCCAACCCAATCCTGTATATTACAACTAAAGTAAAACCAGAACTGACACTAGAACTAGAATTAAAAATCTAAAAAAAAATTAGGTTGGGTTAATTTTGATCCAACCCAACTCAAATTTAATATCAGAATTCTGAGACAAACTTAGATTGGGTTGAGTCAGTTTTGACCTAACCCAACCCAACCTTAATATCAGAAAAAAACATCCTAAGAAAAAGAGTTACCCAACTCTTGGATTAATTTTGATCCAAACCAAGATTAATATCAGAAATCTAACATAAACTTAGGTTGAGTTGAGTCAGTTTTGACCTAAATCAACTCAACCTTAATATTTTGAACTAAAACAAAACTAGAATTAACATTAGACTTCGAATTAGAATCATTCGGGTTTAGCCATTCTGAGAGATGTATGGCTAAACCCAAATATTTCTAGTTCTATATCTAGAGTTAGATATAACGGTATAAAACTAGAACTAACACTAGACCTAGAAGTGGAAAGATTCTTCAGACGCACGGCTTAACCCAAAACTTTCCACTTCTAGGTTTAGTGTTAGTTCTAGTTTTACTTCAATTCAAACATACAGGGCTGCGAAATCAATTTGTAAAGTACTCTATTTCAAAAACTATTCGTTATAAAGGTCTTCATTTTAAAAAAGTCTTTAGACGCGTGGCTAAACCCAACCCAACCCTGTATATTACAACTAAAGAAAAACCAGAAATGACACTAGAACTAGAACTAAGAATCTAAATAAAAGTTAGGTTGGGTTAATTTTGATCCAACCCAACTCAAATTTAATATCATAAATCTGATACAAACTTAGGTTGGGTTGAGTCGGTTTTGACCTAACCCAACCCAACCTTAACATCAGAAAAAAACATCCTAAGAAAAAGAGTTACCCAACTCTTGGATTAATTTTGATCCAAACCAAGATTAATATCAGAAATCTAACATAAACTTAGGTTGAGTTGAGTCAGTTTTGACCTAAATCAACTCAACCTTAATATTTTGAACTAAAACAAAACTAGAATTAACATTAGACTTCGAATTAGAATCATTCGGGTTTAGCCATTCTGAGAGATGTATGGCTAAACCCAAATATTTCTAGTTCTATATCTAGAGTTAGATATAACGGTATAAAACTAGAACTAACACTAGACCTAGAAGTGGAAAGATTCTTCAGACGCACGGCTTAACCCAAAACTTTCCACTTCTAGGTTTAGTGTTAGTTCTAGTTTTACTTCAATTCAAACATACAGGGCTGCGAAATCAATTTGTAAAGTACTCTATTTCAAAAACTATTCGTTATAAAGGTCTTCATTTTAAAAAAGTCTTTAGACGCGTGGCTAAACCCAACCCAACCCTGTATATTACAACTAAAGAAAAACCAGAAATGACACTAGAACTAGAACTAAGAATCTAAATAAAAGTTAGGTTGGGTTAATTTTGATCCAACCCAACTCAAATTTAATATCATAAATCTGATACAAACTTAGGTTGGGTTGAGTCGGTTTTGACCTAACCCAACCCAACCTTAACATCAGAAAAAAACATCCTAAGAAAAAGAGTTACCCAACTCTTGGATTAATTTTGATCCAAACCAAGATTAATATCAGAAATCTAACATAAACTTAGGTTGAGTTGAGTCAGTTTTGACCTAACTCAACTCAACCTTAATATTTTGAACTAAAACAGAACTAGAATTAACATTAGACTTCGAATTAGAATCATTCGGGTTTAGCCATTCTGAGAGATGTATGGCTAAACCCAAATATTTCTAGTTCTATATCTAGAGTTATATATAACGGTATAAAACTAGAACTAACACTAGACCTAGAAGTGGAAAGATTCTTCAGACGCACGGCTTAACCCAAAACTTTCCACTTCTAGGTTTAGTGTTAGTTCTAGTTTTACTTCAATTCAAACATACAGGGCTGCGAAATCAATTTGTAAAGTACTCTATTTCAAAAACTATTCGTTATAGAGGTCTTCATTTTAAAAAAGTCTTTAGACGCGTGGCTAAACCCAACCCAACCCTGTATATTACAACTAAAGTAAAACCAGAACTGACACTAGAACTAGAACTAAGAATCTAAATAAAAGTTAGGTTGGGTTAATTTTGATCCAACCCAACTCAAATTTAATATCATAAATCTGATACAAACTTTGGTTGGGTTGAGGCGGTTTTGACCTAACTCAACCCAACCTTAAAATCAGAAAAAAACATCCTAAGAAAAAGAGTTACTCAACTCTTGGATTAATTTTGATCCAAACCAAGATTAATATCAGAAATCTAACATAAACTTAGGTTGAGTTGAGTCAGTATTGACCTAACTCAACTCAACCTTAATATTTTGAACTAAAACAAAACTAGAATTAACACTAGACTTCGAACTAGAATTATTCGGGTTTAGCCATTCTGAGAGATGTATGGCTAAACCCAAATATTTCTAGTCTATATCTAGAGTTAGATATAACGGTATAAACCTAGAACTAACACTAGACCTAGAAATGGAAAGATTCTTCAGACGCACGGCTTAACCCAAAACTTTCCACTTCTAGGTTTAGTGTTAGTTCTAGTTTTACTTCAATTCAAACATACAGGGCTGCGAAATCAATTTGTAAAGTACTCTCTTTCAAAAACTATTCGTTATAGAGGTCTTCATTTTAAAAAAGTCTTTAGACGCGTGGCTAAACCCAACCCAACCCTACATATTACAACTAAAGTAAAACCAGAACTGACACTAGAACTAGAATTAAGAATCTAAATAAAAATTAGGTTGGGTTAATTTTGATCCAACCCAACTCAAATTTAATATCATAAATCTGATACAAACTTAGGTTGGGTTGAGTCGGTTTTGACCTAACCCAACCCAACCTTAACATCAGAAAAAAACATCCTAAGAAAAAGAGTTACCCAACTCTTGGATTAATTTTGATCCAAACCAAGATTAATATCAGAAATCTAACATAAACTTAGGTTGAGTTGAGTCAGTTTTGATCTAACTCAACTCAACCTTAATATTTTGAACTAAAACAGAACTAGAATTAACATTAGACTTCGAATTAGAATCATTCGGGTTTAGCCATTCTGAGAGATGTATGGCTAAACCCAAATATTTCTAGTCTATATCTAGAGTTAGATATAACGTTATAAAACTAGAACTAACACTAGACCTAGAAGTGGAAAAGTTGGGGTTAAGCCGTGCGTCTTCAGACAGGCTAGACTAGTGTTAGTTCTAGTTTTACTTGAATTCAAACATACAGGGTTGCGATATCAATTTGTAAAGTACTCTATTTCAAAAACTATTCATTATAGAGGCCTTCATTAAAACAAGTCTTTAGACACGTGGCTAAACCCAACCCAACCTAACCCTGTATATTACAACTAAAGTAAAACTAGAACTGACACTAGAACTAGAATTAAGAATCTAAAAGAAGTTAGGTTGGGTTAATTTTGATCCAACCCAACTCAAATTTAATATCAGAAATCTGAGACAAACTTAGGTTGGGTTGAGTCAGCTTTGACCTAACCCAACCCAACCTTAACATCAGAAAAAAACATCCTAAGAAAAAGAGTTACCCAACTCTTGGATTAATTGTGATCCAAACCAAGATTAATATCAGAAATCTAACATAAACTTAGGTTGAGTTGAGTCAGGTTTGACCTAACTCAACTCAACCTTAATATTTTGAACTAAAACAAAACTAGAATTAACATTAGACTTCGAACTAGAATCATTCGGGTTTAGACATTCTGAGAGATGTATAGCTAAACCCAAATATTTCTAGTTCTATATCTAGAGTTAGATATAACGGTATAAAACTAGAACTAACACTAGACCTAGAAGTGGAAAGATTCTTCAGACGCACGGCTTAACCCAAAACTTTCCACTTCTAGGTCTAGTGTTAGTTCTAGTTTTACTTCAATTCAAAGGGCTCATACAGGGCTGCGAAATCAATTTGTAAAGTACTCTATTTCAAAAACTATTCGTTATAGAGGTCTTCATTTTAAAAAAGTCTTTAGACGCGTGGCTAAACCCAACCCAACCCTGTATATTACAACTAAAGTAAAACCAGAACTGACACTAGAACTAGAATTAAGAATCTAAATAAAAGTTAGGTTGGGTTAATTTTGATCCAACCCAACTCAAATTTAATATCATAAATCTGATACAAACTTAGGTTGGGTTGAGTCAGTTTTGATCTAACTCAATCCAACCTTAACATCAGAAAAAAACATCCTAAGAAAAAGAGTTACCCAACTCTTGGATTAATTTTAATCCAAACCAAGATTAATATCAGAAATCTAACATAAACTTAGATTGAGTTGAGTCAGTTTTGACCTAACTCAACTCAACCTTAATCTTTTGAACTAAAACAAAACTAGAATTAACATTAGACTTCGAACTAGAATCATTCGGGTTTAGCCATTCTGAGGGATGTGTGGCTAAACCCAAATATTTCTAGTTTAAGATTCTTCAGACGCACGGCTTAACCCAAAACTTTCCACTTCTAGGTTTAGTGTTAGTTCTAGTTTTACTTCAATTCAAACATTCAGGGCTGCGAAATCAATTTGTAAAGTACTCTATTTCAAAAACTATTCGTTATAGAGGTCTTCATTTTAAAAAAGTCTTTAGACGCGTGGCTAAACCCAACCCAACCCTGTATATTACAACTAAAGTAAAACCAGAATTGACACTAGAACTAGAATTAAGAATCTAAATAAAAGTTAGGTTGGGTTAATTTTGATCCAACCCAACTCAAATTTAATATCATAAATCTGATACAAACTTAGGTTGGGTTGAGTCGGTTTTGACCTAACCCAACCCAACCTTAAAATCAGAAAAAAACATCCTAAGAAAAAGAGTTACCCAACTCTTGGATTAATTTTGATCCAAACCAAGATTAATATCAGAAATCTAACATAAACTTAGGTTGAGTTGAGTCAGTTTTGACCTAACTCAACTCAACCTTAATATTTTGAACTAAAACAAAACTAGAATTAACATTAGACTTCGAACTAGAATCATTCGGGTTTAGCCATTCTGAGAGATGTATGGCTAAACCCGAATGTTTCTAGTTCTATATCTAGAGTTAGATATAACGATCTAATGATATAAAAGTAGAACTAACAGTAGATCTAGAACTAGAATCATTCGGGTTTAGCCATTCTGAAAGATGTATGGCTAAACCCGAATGTTTCTAGTTCTATATCTAGAGTTAGATATAACGATCTAATGATATAAAAGTAGAACTAACAGTAGACCTAGAACTAGAATCATTCGAGTTTAGCCATCTTAAAAGATGTATGGCTAACCTGTTTTAGTTTTACTTCGATTTAAATATACAGGGTTGCCAAATTAGTTAATAAAGTACTGTATTTAAGAAACTATCCACTGCAGAGATCTTCGTTAAAATGTCTTTAGATGCATGGCTAAACCCAATCAAACCCAACCCAACCTTGTATATGTTAAATGAAAATTTGACTTTGATTATCACTGCCACAAAAAGAGCTTCATTTTGACGTTTTAAATAATTTCAATCTGTTACTTATAAACGGTCGAAAAATTGTCGACAACTTCTTAAATCTTTAATCTTAATAGTTATTTTTGCTTTAAGTCATAATAAATCATCATTGAACTAAAACCAAAATCAAAACTAGACCTAAAAAGTTCAAGCTTTAGTGTAAATTCTAGCTTCACTTTACATTCATACTTAGAAATATTCGAAAAACGAATAAAACCAACGAGAAGTAACCATAAATTTCGTTGGTTTTAATCTATTTATTGTTGGCGAAGTTCACCATGTCAGAATAACAGAGTGAAAGTAACAAAAAGGAGCATGATAAATTCCTGTTTTCGCGGTAATTTTGGCAAAGAACGCTTAAATTTATGTCGCTTTTAACCGGTTTTAGCTTTTTTAAAATTTAATTTTTTTCCTTTTGTTGATTCAGATTTAAACCCCGGCAAAAAAAGGAAAATGTTTTTACCCGTTTCAAAAACTGACAAGAAATGGAAACCCATTTCTACGTCGTCATCTTCATAATCTTCCTTTTAATCGTCATCAACGGGGGAAACGACAACCAACAAATCTCGGCGTTTCTAAACGGCGATTTCATCATCGGAGCTTTACTTCCAATTCATCATCAGCCGTCGTTGATAAACAAAATTTCTGGTCACATTATAAAATGCGGTTCGATTCGGGAGAATTACGGAATACAACGTGTTGAAACCGCGTTTCAAACGATCGATAAGATCAATTCTGATCCGAATTTGCTGCCAAATATTACGTTGGGTATTGAAATTCGCGATGAGTGTTGGTACGCCCCCGTGGCACTTCAACAATCAATCGAATTGATAAGGGACGCTGTAAAACCGCATCCCGGAACAACTACTAATGTTTGTTATATTAATCAGACGGAAATGAAATCGAAATTTACCGAACAAAGGGGGCCGCTAATTGGCGTTATCGGGCCCGGATCGAGTTCTGTTGCGCTACAAGTACAGAATTTATTACAATTATTTCATATACCGCAAATTGGTTATTCAGCGACTTCAAAAGATTTATCCGATAAAAGTCGATTTAATTATTTCTTGAGGGTCGTCCCGAGCGATTTTTATCAAGCCCAAGTCATTTTGGACATCGTAAGAAATCACGGATGGACTTACGTTTCAGCAGTTAACACCAACGGTAAGTAATTCGCAAAAAAAAATAGTATTGATTGTTGAGGGATGTAAAACGAGAGAGCCAAAGCAAACACAACAATGAGAATCCGGGAAAACGCGAACAACCTGAATCTTTTGTTTGGTTAATGACGTCTTTCTTTCTATGTCATTAATTTTTTAAAACACTTCAACTACTTCAATTATTATTGACAAAGTTGTGTTTTTGCGTTATCGCTAAAGTCCATAACTGAAACGATTTCTATGGCTACAATAAATCTTATTGTTCCATAAACGAGTTTATTAGTGCTTGGTTAAATTTATTTAGGTGTTATCAAATTCATATTACACGCTGTTTTTATCATCATTTCAGTAATAAAAGTTTATGGATCAAAAATTATTTATAAAGTATGCAACCAAACTTAGATGTAAATAAGCACATTAAGAATTAAAATTAGTTAATTTTTTATGTATTTGTATACTTTAAATTAATTAATTCGATGCGTTCTCATTAACAAATGTTAAATATTCTGTGTGTTAAATAACGTTAAATAAGTCAGTTGATTTTAAATTTCAATAAAATTCAATATTAGAGGAAGAAAAAGTGGTAGAGATTTTAGGCATCGTGGATGAGGAAATTGTAAATGAAGTACTGCATACAAATATCGCATTTATTGCTTTGAATATCTTTATAGAAGAAAATGTAAGAAACAATTTCATTCTCAAGAATTGGGACAACTCAACATTGTTGTCCAACAATGTTGTCCTATCCCACGGAAGTTGAAAATTTACAAACCTTTGTAAAAATACAAGTAACAAATGTTAAGTGTATGTTGGCAAAGAAGAAAGCAACTTTAAAAGCAGATTATAAAGATAGACAAATTACAATTAATGCATTAATAGTAGATGTAATGTTTACAAAAAATTTTATAAAATTATATACTATAGGATTTGAAATTGAATGCAAAACGTTAAAAAGATTTTACCGAGATATGAAAGAATTGCTAAAGAATATCAATGACGCTAGCACGTTAATATGATGCTAAGTACTTTTTGATGTTTAACGTTAAAAAGTACGAAACGTAGTTTTGAAGGAAAAAGAAAACGTTACTAAAAGTATTTGTAAAAGTGTTGTAGCCTTTACTGAAGGTTTATTAAACTTTCTTCCGCTATTTATAAGATTTACTCTTATATAAAGTAATTTTAACACCATGTGCATAATGAACCCAACGCAACCCAACTCAACCCGGTTACAACGAGTTATTCCAAGTAGTTCCGATTATAACAAACACTTTCCTGTTTTCAAATAAAATCCTTAAGCAAATACATTAGTACTAGTTAATCTATTGATTCTATGTTATTAATGAAGCAAAAATGTTTGATGAAGCCGACGACATGCCACTTACACAGTTTATTTCTAAAAGTTGTATTGGTCCATGACTTTGAAGAATGTTATGGAATGTGTTGAGCTCCAACTTTATTTTATCTCTCACAATGTATGGTAAACCCAACCTAACTTTACTAAACCGAATCCAACCCAACCCATAACTTTCCTTATATTGAAGAAAGAAAAGAATTGAAGTTGGAGTTCAACCCAATTTAACCCAACCCATGTCTGTTTAACGATTCTTATAAGTTTTTTTGAAATATTCCGTAATTTTTTGTTTTATGATTGGGTTGATTTTTAATTTGAGACCATTTAATATGAGGGGTGATAAGAAGTTTTCTTCTATGGTTGGGTTGGGTTAACTTCCAACTTAATACCATTCAATGTGAGCGATGACCAAACCATCTCTCATATTGATTTTGTTTTTCTTTGGTTGGGTTGAGCTTCAACATCATATTATCCTTCATATTGGATGGTATGAAGTTGGAGCTCAAGTCAACCCAACCATAGAAGAAAACTTCATATCATCACTCATATTAAATGGTTCTGAAGTTGAAATGGTTTGGTTAAACTGCAAGAAGCATTTAATATGAGGAAAGGTATGAAGTTTTTTTCTATGGTTGAGTTGGATTGGGTTGAGCTCCAACTTCATACCATTCAATGTGAGCGATGACCAAACCATCTCTCATATTTATTTTGTTTTTCTTTGGTTGGGTTGGGTTGAGCTTCAACATCATATTATCCCTCATATTGGATGGTATGAAGTTGGAGCTCAAGTCAACCCAACCATAGAAGAAAACTTCATATCATCACTCATATTAAATGGGTCTGAAGTTGAAATGGTTTGGTTAAACTACAAGAAGCATTTAATATGAGGAAAGGTATGAAGTTTTTTTCTATGGTTGAGTTGAGCTCCAACTTCATACCATTCAATGTGAGCGATGACCAAACCATCTCTCATATTGATTTTGTTTTTCTTTGGTTGGGTTGAGCTTCAACGTCATATTATCCCTCATATTGGATGGTATGAAGTTGGAACTCAAGTCAACCCAACCATAGAAGAAAACTTCATATCATCACTCATATTAAATGGTTCTGAAGTTGAAATGGTTTGGTTAAACTGCAAGAAGCATTTAATATGAGGAAAGGTATGAAGTTTTTTTCTATGGTTGAGTTGAGCTCCAACTTCATACCATTCAATGTGAGAGATGTCCCAACTCTATATTTATATTAGAATGATCAGTCTCGATCGGGCATTTATCACAGACGCGTTCCCGAACAGGCGTAGCGCGACGTGCTTCTGCACCAAATTTACCATCCAATTAAATCAGTGTGTAATCAGGGAGTTAAACTCGGATCATTTGCTAGTAATTATCAACCCTTACAGAACAACCTAAATACAGACATAAAATTCCATCAATGGATTCATCAACTGGGCGGAATTTGAAGATTCACTGAATAATCAACAATTTAACTTTTCAGTTGTTTTGACTTTCAAGATTAAGAAATCAGTTGTTAATTTAACGAAATTAAAAAAAAATCCCTTCAAGAGAAATCATGCAAGGAATTTCAACCTTCCGCCTAAAAGCATCTTAGACCTAATCAAGGAAAAACGGAGGATTCATCGAGAATGGCAGCAGACGCGTAACCCAGAAATAAAAACTGTACTGAACAAAGTAATTCATATAATTATTCAGGAATTAGACGCCTATAGAATCAGTACCTATAGAAAACTCATCGAATGCATATCATTATTGTTATTACACATTACCACAATCTAACAACACAATGAATCCCATTAGTAACTCCAATAACTATCAAAACCGAGAGAACCTCTTTCTCGTATACCAAGCTTTCTCATCAGGAATAACTCAGGAGGAAAAAATAACTCGGGTAATTTTTAATTTAGTTCATTCTAATATCATACATACCTGGAAGTGGAGGGTAAGCGTCCCCTCCACTCCCATCCTCCGTTCGTCCATACCTTCACGGCGACAGTTCCCATTCCATTCTCTCTTTCTCCTTCATTATCGTCCTGCATATTGTTGTTATTGCGTCCCACTCTTCTTCACCCTTCAACATCATCGCCCCCATGTTTCTCACACAAACTCTCTGGCCGCACTTCCTCTCACACACCACTCTCGCCCCCTCAAAGTGACAACACGCGAAAAGAGTGTGCTCCACCGTGTCCCCTTCCCCACAGAACCAACACTCATCGTTGTCTGCTTTTCCGATCCTATACAGGTACGCACCAAAAACGCCATGACTCGTCAAAGCTTGCGTTAAATAAAAGTCAACTTCAGCCCATTTCCTTCCTCTCCACGGTGCTATATCAGCTATGAGCACTTTTGTCCATCCGCTGTAACCATTCCACCTATCCTGCCACAGCTTATCCGTTCTAGCTTTAAGCTCATTTGCGTCTTTACCTCCTTCATATAACAAACTTCTCTCCTCGACCAGCAACTCGAGAGGTGGCATACCAGCAATGACTTCCGCGGCATCCCCCGACACCGTCCGGTAAGCAGCTATCACTCCCAACGCCAGCCTTCTGTTGACTGCCCTGATCATCCCTTCACACTTGTTGTATTTTATGGCCCTTCTCCAGATCGGTACCGCGTACAGTATCACTGACACAGCCGCTGAGACAATAACCTTTCTCTTGCTTGCCATCGGACCGCTCACCTTGGGTATTAGCCTCCTTAGTAGATTTGTCATGTAAGTCACCTTCTTTGTCGAAATGGTCCCCGTCGAATACTTAGCGCTTGGCACTGTCTCGATGGTATTCTCATTAATATACATGGACATCTTTGTAATTTTCCTCCTTTCTTGTAGAAGAATCATCTCGGTCTTGGCTTCGGCCACTGAAAGCCCCATATCGTTTAACTTTTGGATCACCCTGTTCGCAGCATAAGTAGCCCGGTCTTCTAATTGGATTCTGTCCCTAGCCCTCACCACAATCGCTAGATCATCTGCATATGCTAGCATTTGCACTCCCTCCTCCATCTTTAGCCTCAATACCGTATCATAAAATAAATTCCAAAGTGTCGGGGCCGTCCGGGCTCAACACGAATCTTTCCGACAAATACGATTTAATTAAATCTACCAGATATTCACTTACACCCCCTTCCTCTAGGGCCTTCACAATTTCACTCCAGGGCGCTGAATTAAAGGCATTTTGCACGTCTAACATTATCATTATACAGAAATCTTGGTTGCCTAGCGCCTTCCTTTTAATGTCCTCTACGATGCCCTGCACCCTTTGCATGGCTTGAATCGTCGATTTCCCCTTCCTAAACCCGTATTGCTCTTCGTGCAAAAGTTGTCTCTCCTCCGATTTCTGATGCAGTCTTTCCCTTATGAGTATCTCGAACAATTTACCCATGGTATTGCACATGCATATAGGCCTATACGACGGCCTTTCGGTTGCTTTCTTCTTTGGCTTCTCAATGAGAGTCAGACTCGCCACTTTCCAGGATGTCGAGAATTGTCCAATCTTTAGGCATCCATTTGGGTTGGATTCGGTTTAGTTAAGTTGGGTTGGGTTTACCATACATTGTGAGAGATAAAATAAAGTTGGAGCTTAACACATTCCATAACATTCTTCAAAGTCATGGACCAATACAACTTTTAGAAATAAACTGTGTAAGTGGCATGTCGTCGGCTTCATCAAACATTTCTGCTTCATTGATAACATAGAATCCATAGATTAACTAGTGTAACTAATGTTAGCTAATTTTAATTATTAAGTTCAGTCTGAAGACGCACGGCTAAACCCAAAACTTTCCACTTCTAGGTCTAGTGTTAGTTCTAGTTTTATATCGTTATATCTAATTCTAAATATAGAACTAGACATATTCGGGTTAGTGTTAGTTCTACTTTTACTTCAATCCAAACATACAGGATTGCCAAATTAGTTAGTAAAGTACTCTATCTCAAAAACTATTCATTATAGAACATTATATAGCCTTCAACATTATATAGCCTCAACTCAACCGAACTCTGTATATTTGAACTGAAGCTAAACTATTATTGTAGACTAGCCTTCGAACTGGAATCATTCGGGTTTAGCCACACATCTCTCAAAATGGCTAAACCTAGGCCTAGGAAATAGCCCTCCATCTTAAGACACTCTGTTAACGAATTTACAATGAATAATTTCTGAAATAAATTACTTTACAAACTGATTTAGCAACCCCGTATATTTAAAATGAAGTAAAACTAACATTAAATCTAAAACTAAACCTTTAATCTTTTAATTTTATATGAAAAAGGGCGACTCATTGCATTCGCCTAACCCAGCCCTGGGGCGTCAAATATCTTATCACTAAAATTAATTAATTCAATATCATTACAAACACGCTTTAAATTCGTAAATAATTTTTGATATGTAAACGATTAATTACAACAATTTTAATTAAAATAATTTAAAAAATCATAATCAAATTAGATTTAATTCCATTTTTTTACAATTTCCTTATTCCCCACAATTTCCATTCCGTTCATCACGTTCCGATTTGATTTGATTTGCGATTTCTCATTTTGCCCAGAAAATTACGGCCAATCCGGAATTCAAGCGTTCCGGGAACTCGCCGAACAAACGGAAGTTTGCATCGCCCGGGAATTTTCCGTTCTCAGTAACGACAAGGAAGAAATCTTCGAAAAAGCCATCAAAACGTTAGATCAGGATAAACAGGCGGTCGTTGTGGTGTGTTTTTGCGAGGGATTCACCGTTCGGGGGCTTTTAGAAGCAACGAAACGGTTGAATATGACGAATCGGTTCTTATTTATAGGAAGGTAAATATAATGTAATAAAATAATTAGTACTAATTATATTTATTGTTGTGAAAAGTGATGGGTGGGCCGATAGAAGTGATGTAACGGAAGGAAATGAAGAAATCGCTTGGGGTAGTATATCAATTCGGATTCATTCCCCGATTGTGAGAGATTTTAAAGATTATTATTTAAAATTAAATCCTCATAAAAATTTGAGGAATCCGTGGTTTAAAGAAATGTGGGAGGATTTTTTTCATTGTTCGTTAAGTAAACCAATTGGAAAGGATGATAAAGAAAGATGTACCGGTACGTTTAACAAATAAAATTTGTTCTTCTTTCATATTTAAATTATGATCAATTTTAGGCAAAGAACGTTTTCCGAAAAATCATCGGCAAGATGCGAAATTAAGCTTCGTCGTTAAAGCGATTTATAGTTTGGCCCATGGACTTCATAACATGCAAAAAGATCTTTGTCCCGGCGTTCTAAGCGTTTGCCCTAAACTTCAATCTTTCAATGGGTCATTGTTTAAAGTGAATACTTAATAAAGTATCGATGTCCGAATAGAATAGAATCTTGGAAGATGTAAGAATTCGAAAAAAATCTCAAAAACGCTCTCTCTGTTTCAGATAAATATTTAGTATAAATATTTTATTACATTCTTTTTATAGCAAGAATGTTAATTGTTCGTCCCCAACCATTGGATCCAAAAAAAGACCGAAAATGGATATTTTCGATAAAACATCTCAAAAATTAGAAATTGTGGAAAGAATCTTTTTGATAAAAAACTTTTTAAATCATCCTTGGAACCCATATAATTAACAATGTTTATGTATTGTTCATTTTTGCCAACCCAAGATTCAATAATTGTGGAAAATATCAAATTTAACATATTTCACAACAAAATGGATTGTATCCCAAAAATTAAGAATGACGAAAAGAATCTTTTTAAAGAAAAAACTTTTCAAATCATCCTCAGAACCCATATCATTAATAATACTTATGTATTGTTCATTATTACCAACTTAAACAGTCAATAATTGCTAAAAACCTCCAATTTGACATATGTCACATGAAAATGGATTGTATCTCAAAAATTAAGAATGATGGAAAGAACCTTTTTAAAGAAAAAACTTTTTAAATCATCCTTAGAACCCATATCATTAATAATACTTATGTATTGTTCATTATTACCAACTTAAACAGTCAATAATTGCTAAATACCTCCAATTTGACATATGTCATATGAAAATGGATTGTATCTCAAAAATTAAGAATGATGGAAAGAACCTTTTTAAAGAAAAAACTTTTTAAATCATCCTTAGAACCCATATCATTAATAATACTTATGTATTGTTCATTATTACCAACTTAAACAGTCAATAATTGCTAAAAACCTCAAATTTGACATATGTCACATGAAAATGGATTGTATCTCAAAAATTAAGAATGATGGAAAGAACCTTTTTAAAGAAAAAACTTTTTAAATCATCCTTAGAACCCATATCATTAATAATACTTATGTATTGTTCATTATTACCAACTTAAACAGTCAATAATTGCTAAAAACCTCAAATTTGACATATGTCACATGAAAATGGATTGTATCTCAAAAATTAAGAATGATGGAAAGAACCTTTTTAAAGAAAAAACTTTTTAAATCATCCTTAGAACCCATATCATTAATAATACTTATGTATTGTTCATTATTACCAACTTAAACAGTCAATAATTGCTAAAAACCTCAAATTTGACATATGTCACATGAAAATGGATTGTATCTCAAAAATTAAGAATGATGGAAAGAACCTTTTTAAAGAAAAAACTTTTTAAATCATCCTTAGAACCCATATCATTAACAATATTTATGCATTGTTCATTTTTGCCAACCCAAGATTCAATAATTGTGGAAAACATCAAATTTAACATATTTGACATCAAAATGGATTGTATATCAAAAATTAAGAATGATGGAAAGAACCTTTTTAAAGAAAAAACTTTTTAAATCATCCTTAGAACCCATATCATTAACAATATTTATGCATTGTTCATTTTTGCCAACCCAAGATTCAATAATTGTGGAAAACATCAAATTTAACATATTTGACATCAAAATGGATTGTATCTCAAAAATTAAGAATGACGGAAAGAATCTTTTTAAAGAAAAAACTTTTTAAATCATTCTTAGAACCCATATCATTAATAATACTTATGTATTGTTCATTATTACCAACTTAAACAGTCAATAATTGCTAAAAACCTCCAATTTGACATATGTCACATGAAAATGGATTGTATCTCAAAAATTAAGAATGATGGAAAGAACCTTTTTAAAGAAAAAACTTTTTAAATCATCCTTAGAACCCATATCATTAACAATATTTATGCATTGTTCATTTTTGCCAACCCAAGATTCAATAATTGTGGAAAACATCAAATTTAACATATTTGACATCAAAATGGATTGTATCTCAAAAATTAAGAATGGCGGAAAGAATCTTTTTAAAGAAAAAACTTTTTAAATCATTCTTAGAACCCATATCATTAATAATACTTATGTATTGTTCATTATTACCAACTTAAACAGTCAATAATTGCTAAAAACCTCCAATTTGACATATGTCACATGAAAATGGATTGTATCTCAAAAATTAAGAATGATGGAAAGAACCTTTTTAAAGAAAAAACTTTTTAAATCATCCTTAGAACCCATATCATTAACAATATTTATGCATTGTTCATTTTTGCCAACCCAAGATTCAATAATTGTGGAAAACATCAAATTTAACATATTTGACATCAAAATGGATTGTATCTCAAAAATTAAGAATGACGGAAAGAATCTTTTTAAAGAAAAAACTTTTTAAATCATTCTTAGAACCCATATCATTAATAATACTTATGTATTGTTCATTATTACCAACTTAAACAGTCAATAATTGCTAAAAACCTCCAATTTGACATATGTCACATGAAAATGGATTGTATCTCAAAAATTAAGAATGATGGAAAGAACCTTTTTAAAGAAAAAACTTTTTAAATCATCCTTAGAACCCATATCATTAATAATACTTATGTATTGTTCATTATTACCAACTTAAACAGTCAATAATTGCTAAAAACCTCCAATTTGACATATGTCACATGAAAATGGATTGTATCTCAAAAATTAAGAATGACGGAAAGAATCTTTTTAAAGAAAAAACTTTTTAAATCATCCTTAGAACTCATATCATTAATAATATTTACGTATTGTTCATTATTACCAACATAAACAGTCAATAATTGCTAAAAACCTCCAATTTGACATATGTCACATGAAAATGGATTGTATCTCAAAAATTAAGAATGATGGAAAGAATCTTTTTAAAGAAAAAACTTTTTAAATCATCCTTAGAACCCATATCATTAATAATATTTATGTATTGTTCATTTTTGCCAACCCAAGATTCAATAATTTTGGAAAACATCAAATTTAACATATTTGACATCAAAATGGATTGTATCTCAAAAATTAAGAATGACGGAAAGAATCTTTTTAAAGAAAAAACTTTTTAAATCATCCTTAGAACTCATATCATTAATAATATTTATGTATTGTTCATTATTACCACCTTAAACATTCAATAATTACAACATCAAATCATCATCAAAACATCAAATTTGACATATTTCACATCGAAATGGATTGTATCTCAAAAATTAAGAATGGTGGAAAGAATCTTTTTAAAGAAAAAGCTTTTTAAATCATCCTTAGAACCCATATCATTAATAATATTTATGTATTGTTCATTATTACCAACTTAAACATTCAATAATTACAACATCAAATCATCATCAAAACATCAAATTTGACATATTTCACATCGAAATGGATTGTATCTCAAAAATTAAGAATGACGGAAAGAATCTTTTTAAAGAAAAAACTTTTTAAATCATCCTTAGAACCCATATCATTAATAATATTTATGTATTGTTCATTATTACCAACTTAAATATTCAATAATTACAACATCAAATCATCATCAAAACATCAAATTTGACATATTTCACATCGAAATGGATTGTATCTCAAAAATTAAGAATGGTGGAAAGAATCTTTTTAAAGAAAAAACTTTTTAAATCATCCTTAGAACCCATATCATTAATAATATTTATGCATTGTTCATTTTTGCCAACCCAAGATTCAATAATTGTGGAAAACATCAAATTTAACATATTTCACATCAAAATGAATTGTATCTCAAAAATGAAGAATGACGGAAACAATCTTTTTAAAGAAAAAACTTTTTAAATCGTCTTTAGAACCCATATCATTAATAATATTTATGTATTGTTCATTATTACCAACTTAAACATTCAATAATTGCAACATCAAATCATTATCAAAACATCAAATTTGACATATTTCACATCGAAATGGATTGTATCTCAAAAATCAAGAATGGTGGAAAGAATCTTTTTAAAGAAAAAACTTTTTAAATCATCCTTGGAACCCATATCATTAATAATATTTATGTATTGTTCATTTTTGCCAACCCAAGATTCAATAATTGTGGAAAACATCAAATTTAACATATTTTACATCAAAATGGATTGTATCTCAAAAATGAAGAATGACCGAAACAATCTTTTTAAAGAAAAAACTTGTTAAATCATCCTTAGAACCCATATCATTAATAATATTTATGTATTGTTCATTATTACCAACTTAAACATTCAATAATTGCCAAAAACTTCAAATTTGACATATGTCACATGAAAATAGATTGTATCTCAAAAATTAAAAATGATGGAAAGAATCTTTTTGATCAAAATCTTTTTAAATCATCTCTAGAATGCATATTATTAATAATATTTGTGTATTTTAACATCAAATCATCATTAAAGCATCAAATTTGACATATTTCACATCGGAATGGATTGTATCTCAAAAATTAAGAATGGTGGAAAGAATCTTTTTAAAGAAAAAACTTTTTAAATCATCCTTAGAACCCATATCATTAATAATATTTATGCATTGTTCATTTTTGCCAACCCAAGATTCAATAATTGTGGAAAACATCAAATTTAACATATTTCACATCAAAATGAATTGTATCTCAAAAATGAAGAATGACGGAAACAATCTTTTTAAAGAAAAAACTTTTTAAATCGTCCTTAGAACCCATATCATTAATAATATTTATGTATTGTTCATTATTACCAACTTAAACATTCAATTATTGCCAAAAACCTCAAATTTGACATATGTCACATGAAAATGGATTGTATCTCAAAAATTAAAAATGATGGAAAGAATCTTTTTGATCAAAATCTTTTTAAATCATCTCTAGAATGCATATTATTAATAATATTTGTGTATTTTAACATCAAATCATCATTAAAGCATCAAATTTGACATATTTCACATCGAAATGGATTGTATCTCAAAAATTAAGAATGGTGGGAAGAATCTTTTTAAAGAAAAAACTTTTTAAATCATCCTTAGAACCCATATCATTAATAATATTTATGCATTGTTCATTTTTGCCAACCCAAGATTCAATAATTGTGGAAAACATCAAATTTAACATATTTCACATCAAAATGAATTGTATCTCAAAAATGAAGAATGACGGAAACAATCTTTTTAAAGAAAAAACTTTTTAAATCGTCCTTAGAACCCATATCATTAATAATATTTATGTATTGTTCATTATTACCAACTTAAACATTCAATTATTGCCAAAAACCTCAAATTTGACATATGTCACATGAAAATGGATTGTATCTCAAAAATTAAAAATGATGGAAAGAATCTTTTTGATCAAAATCTTTTTAAATCATCTCTAGAATGCATATTATTAATAATATTTGTGTATTTTAACATCAAATCATCATTAAAGCATCAAATTTGACATATTTCACATCGGAATGGATTGTATCTCAAAAATTAAGAATGGTGGAAAGAATCTTTTTAAAGAAAAAACTTTTTAAATCATCCTTAGAACCCATATCATTAATAATATTTATGCATTGTTCATTTTTGCCAACCCAAGATTCAATAATTGTGGAAAACATCAAATTTAACATATTTCACATCAAAATGAATTGTATCTCAAAAATGAAGAATGACGGAAACAATCTTTTTAAAGAAAAAACTTTTTAAATCGTCCTTAGAACCCATATCATTAATAATATTTATGTATTGTTCATTATTACCAACTTAAACATTCAATTATTGCCAAAAACCTCAAATTTGACATATGTCACATGAAAATGGATTGTATCTCAAAAATTAAAAATGATGGAAAGAATCTTTTTGATCAAAATCTTTTTAAATCATCTCTAGAATGCATATTATTAATAATATTTGTGTATTTTAACATCAAATCATCATTAAAGCATCAAATTTGACATATTTCACATCGAAATGGATTGTATCTCAAAAATTAAGAATGGTGGGAAGAATCTTTTTAAAGAAAAAACTTTTTAAATCATCCTTAGAACCCATATCATTAATAATATTTATGCATTGTTCATTTTTGCCAACCCAAGATTCAATAATTGTGGAAAACATCAAATTTAACATATTTCACATCAAAATGAATTGTATCTCAAAAATGAAGAATGACGGAAACAATCTTTTTAAAGAAAAAACTTTTTAAATCGTCCTTAGAACCCATATCATTAATAATATTTATGTATTGTTCATTATTACCAACTTAAACATTCAATTATTGCCAAAAACCTCAAATTTGACATATGTCACATGAAAATGGATTGTATCTCAAAAATTAAAAATGATGGAAAGAATCTTTTTGATCAAAATCTTTTTAAATCATCTCTAGAATGCATATTATTAATAATATTTGTGTATTTTAACATCAAATCATCATTAAAGCATCAAATTTGACATATTTCACATCGGAATGGATTGTATCTCAAAAATTAAGAATGGTGGAAAGAATCTTTTTAAAGAAAAAACTTTTTAAATCATCCTTAGAACCCATATCATTAATAATATTTATGCATTGTTCATTTTTGCCAACCCAAGATTCAATAATTGTGGAAAACATCAAATTTAACATATTTCACATCAAAATGAATTGTATCTCAAAAATGAAGAATGACGGAAACAATCTTTTTAAAGAAAAAACTTTTTAAATCGTCCTTAGTACCCATATCATTAATAATATTTATGTATTGTTCATTATTACCAACTTAAACATTCAATTATTGCCAAAAACCTCAAATTTGACATATGTCACATGAAAATGGATTGTATCTCAAAAATTAAAAATGATGGAAAGAATCTTTTTGATCAAAATCTTTTTAAATCATCTCTAGAATGCATATCATTAATAATATTTGTGTATTTTAACATCAAATCATCATTAAAGCATCAAATTTGACATATTTCACATCGAAATGGATTGTATCTCAAAAATTAAGAATGGTGGGAAGAATCTTTTTAAAGAAAAAACTTTTTAAATCATCCTTAGAACCCATATCATTAATAATATTTATGCATTGTTCATTTTTGCCAACCCAAGATTCAATAATTGTGGAAAACATCAAATTTAACATATTTCACATCAAAATGAATTGTATCTCAAAAATGAAGAATGACGGAAACAATCTTTTTAAAGAAAAAACTTTTTAAATCGTCCTTAGAACCCATATCATTAATAATATTTATGTATTGTTCATTACTACCAACTTAAACATTCAATTATTGCCAAAAACCTCAAATTTGACATATGTCACATGAAAATGGATTGTATCTCAAAAATTAAAAATGATGGAAAGAATCTTTTTAGTCAAAATCTTTTTAAATCATCTCTAGAATGCATATTATTAATAATATTTGTGTATTTTAACATCAAATCATCATTAAAGCATAAAATTTGACATATTTCACATCGAAATGGATTGTATCTCAAAAATTAAAAATGATGGAAAGAACCTTTTTAGTCAAAATCTTTTTAAATCATCTCTAGAATGGATATCATTAATAATATTTGTGTATTTTAACATCAAATCATCATTAAAACATCAAATTTAATATATTTCACATCAAAATAAATTGTATCTCAAAAATTAAAAATTATGGAAAGAATCTGTTTGATCAAAAACTTTTTAAATCATCTCTAGAATGTATATCATTAATAATATTTGTGTATTTTAACATCAAATCATGATTAAAACATCAAATTTGACATATTTCAGATCAAAACGGATTATATCTCAAAAATTAAAAATGACAGAAGAAATCTTTTGAGACAAAAAACGTTTTAAATTATCAACACAAGAGTCAAAAATTGTTAAAAATTAATATTGATAATAATATTTGAGCTTATTTTGAGCTTTTTTTTTGAGAGTTTCCAAAACAGCCTATTTAGACATCGCATTTGAATCACACCCTATTCTTAATAAAACGAATAAATTCATTTTTTTTTAAGAATTATCTAATGAACGTTTCATTCGAATACGAAAACGACACCGTTCAATTCGACGAAAACGGAGACCCACCAGGAAAATACGTCATATTGAACTACCAAAGAAAAATGAACGAAACTTACGACTACGTTGAGATTGGAAATTGGCATAATGGGACGTTAACGTGGCACAAAGACATCCAATTCGGGAATAGAACGGAAGTTAGCTCGGTTTGCTCGATGCCGTGCAAAGTTGGACATTACAAGGTTAAATTGATTTTAATTGTTTTAATAATCGTAGAAGAGGGAATATTTTTAGAATGTACAACAATCGGGGAAAGAAAAAAAATGTTGTTGGGCGTGCAGCCGATGTGGAAACGATGAGATTGTTCATCCTTACGATAACACCCTTTGCGAAAAATGTTTAAGCGGGACTGCACCAAATATTAATCAAACAGGTTAATTAATTAATTAATTAACTAATTAATCGTCTTTAAATCTTTTTTTTTAATTTTAGAATGTATGAAACTTCCGATAGTTTACACAAAATGGAACGACACCGAAGCAATAATCTCAATGATCTTTTCAATAATCGGCTTAATAGCAACAATTTCATCTTTCGCGATTTTCTTAAAACACAACGACACCCCCGTTGTAAAATCATCTACGCGAGAACTTTCTTACATAATTTTAATCGGGATGGGTTTAGCGTACGCCTCGGTTTACGCGATTTTAGCAAAACCCTCAATGATATCTTGTGCTTTAGAAAGAACACTGCCCGGGCTAAGTTTCGCGATGATTTACGCCGCTTTATTAACCAAAACAAATCGAATCGCGCGAATTTTAGCGGGATCGAAAAAGAAATTCCCCTCATCGCGGAAACGGATGTTTATGTCGACGACATCCCAAGTTGTCATCACTTGCATTTTGATCGGAATCGAGATCGTTGTATCAACTTGGATGTTGTTTTATGAATTACCAGATAGCCAATTTAGTTACGAGAAGACAAAAACTGTTTTGGAATGTAATACGAGCCCGAAGGGGGTGTTGGTGCCGCTAATTTATGATTTCTTATTAATTTTCTTTTGCACTTTGTATGCGTTAAAAACGAGGAATGTCCCCGAAAACTTTAATGAGGCGAAATTCATCGGGTTCGCGATGTACACAACTTGCGTTATTTGGGTCGCGTTCGTCCCGATTTATTTTGGGAGTAACTCGAAAGTTATTACCTTTTCAATGTGTGTAACTTTAAGCGCGATGGTTACTTGGGCTTTTTTATTCGTCCCGAAGCTTTATATAATCATTTTACGACCGGAACGGAATAATCGCTCGTTTTTTACAACCAGTAAAACGATTCGTTGTCATATTGGCTCGAGGGTTGCTTCCGCTTTATCCGAGAAAAGCTCTATTAGTAATAGCTGGAGGGATGAGCACTCAACGACGACCTTTAAAGAGAATTCTAACGATGATGGTCCAGATAAACGAACGTTATCGTGCCAAACCGAAGTGGAGTTATTGCAGGTTCTTTTAAGTCCGAAAATGTTGTTGGAAAATTATGGAAATAGGACGCATAGGATGACGCCGAGGATTACGGAGAGAAATTGCTGCCAAACCGAAAATTGCGAGCTGAAGAATATTACTATAACACTTCCGGATCAAGCACTTTAATTGTTTCATTAATTCGAGTTAAAAGAGTGGACCAAAAAATCGTCAAAAATTAATGACTTATTTTAGTCAAAAGTCTTCCAAAACGATGTAGAAAGTTATTTATTTTGTTATTATTATAATTATTATATTAGAAATAAATAAATTTCTTTTAAATCTGAATAAAAATATTGATAAAAAAATCGAATTATTTAAAATTATTTAAAAGTTTCATTGTGCCTAAAAAATAGTAATCAGAGAATATTGTCGAAGAATCCGCGACAATCATATTTATTCGGTTTTAATGAAACTGCAGTGATCACTATTACCATACACTACTATTTACACTATTACTTATTGAAGAGTTATCTAAAGAGGCGAGACACAAGCAAGTCCACAGGTTCAGGGAGTGTCATGCTACAAAATGTGATGAAATTTAAAGAAATGGCGATTTATTGAAAAGATTTTTACATCGGTCAAGTCTCAAAGAGGCTGAATCTTATAAAAGCGGTAAGGCCACCATAAGTGTGGAAAATAATTGCTGCTTGAGTCTGAGAATGGTTCAGTAATATGTATCAAATCTAAATATAATGGGCGGTGTGAATAAAAACGAGTACGACGAGTATTTACTTACAAGTAAAGTGTAACGAGTATTTAAACTCCAAGTAAACCGATGTGAATAAAGCGTCGAGTATACTTGTGACCGTTGTAATAATTCGAAAATTATTTTATTATATTACGGTTTTAAGAAATAATCATTCGAATTAGAAATTCCTCGAGTGCAGCCTTTCGTTATTTTAAAAAACTAAAAATCACGTCTCAAGTTAACGACGTCCGGTATAGAGACCAGACTTCGTGTTAAATTTTGTTAAAAATTATGTATCCGCAGTTTGATGGGGGAGATGCGAATCGACACGAAGAAGTCGTTAAAAACTTAGACGTTAGATCACGTAAAAATTTGATGGTTTCCACTGTTTGGAAATTACGTGACGATTTTTGGGATTAGTTAGGGGCGGATGTAATCTTCTGGTCTTGTGGGCGAGGAATTCTTCCCTTCCACAAATTCCCTCATTGGCTAAGAAAATTATTGTAAAATATCCGCCCCGTATTTTGGATTGGCCCCAGGTATCGGGGATGTCCAGACGTTAGGGAACGCCTAATGAAGGTTTTGCACCCCTCCAAGACCCGAGGTTACTTAAGGCCTTGCACACGTCATAAAAAAAAATTCTGAACTTAGTTTCAATTCAACTTCGAAAGATATCTTTTTAGAAAGATTTCGAACCAATACTCAACCAGCGCTCTGTTAGACTGAAACTTAGATTCGCTTTAACGCCAATTCTAAGTCCCGTCGAAATCGAGAACTTTGACTCAGCTTCAAGGGCAACTTACCTCTGATTTAATATGAGGAAAGGTATGAAGTTTTTTTCTATGGTTGAGTTGAGCTCCAACTTCATACCATTCAATGTGAGAGATGTCCCAACTCTATATTTATATTAGAATGATCAGTCTCGATCGGGCATTTATCACAGACGCGTTCCCGAACAGGCGTAGCGCACCAAATTTACCATCCAATTAAATCAGTGTGTAATCAGGGAGTTAAACTCGGATCATTTGCTAGTAATTATCAACCCTTACAGAACAACCTAAATACAGACATAAAATTCCAAAGCCTATCAATGGATTCATCAACTGGGCGGAATTTGAAGATTCACTGAATAATCAACAATTTAACTTTTCAGTTGTTTTGACTTTCAAGATTAAGGAATCAGTTGTTAATTTAACGAAATTAGAAAAAAATCCCTTCAAGAGAAATCATGCAAGGAATTTCAACCTTCCCCCTAAAAGCATCTTAGACCTAATCAAGGAAAAACGGAGGATTCATCGAGAATGGCAGCAGACGCGTAACCCAGAAATAAAAACTGTACTGAACAAAGTAATTCATATAATTACTCAGGAATTAGACGCCTATAGAATCAGTACCTATAGAAAACTCATCGAATGCATATCATTATTGTTATTACACATTACCACAATCTAACAACACAATGAATCCCATTAGTAACTCCAATAACTATCAAAACCGAGAGAATCTTAATACAAAAACAAAAGGTAGAAATAGCAAACCTCGCCACTAGAAAAGCTCCAGGCCTAGATCAGATACCCAATACAGTCATAAAACACCTTCCGGAAAAAATACCGATTCACATCACAGGAATTTTTAATCGCTCTCTGGAAATAAGCTACTTTCCGGTAGAATGGAAAAAAGCGCAAATCCTAATGTTCAGAAAGCCACATAAAAACAATACGGATCCAGTCAATTATCGCCCAATCAGACTGCTCTCATCCTTATCTAAACTATTTGAACGAGTTATCCATTATCGGCTACAAGAAAATAATCCCAAACATCCAGTACAGATTTAGAGGGGGACACTCCACGGTTCACCAACTCGCAGGAGTAGCGGAATATATCCAGGAAGGTTTTGAGGCTAGAAAGTTCACAGCTGTTGTTTCACTGGATGTAGTAAGAGCTTTAAAAAGGTTTAAAATTCAAGCTCAATCAAGCGTGGTTAAGCAACAAGTTACTTGCCATTCTACTCCCTTTCCTAGAGGAAAGAAACTTCTCTGTTACCATCAATGGACACTCCCCCATCACTCGCAGAATACATGCAGGCGTCGTACAAGACAGTAGTTTATCCCCTGTTCTGTTTAACATCTTCATGTATGATATCCCGACCGACGTAAACTTCGAAATGGCCATGTTTGCGGATGAAATGTTAATAGAGGGACAAAACGTTAATCTTATTGAACAAAATCCAGAAACGGTTGTCAAAATTGTCCATTCTGCTCAATGTAAATGCTAGACCAAGATTTTTTTCACTAAGACCCTATCGAAATACTCTTTACATTATTATAAACTGTAATAATTCGAAAATTATTTAACGGTTTTAAGAAATAACCATTGGAATTAGAAATTCCTAGAGTGCAGCCTATCGTTATTCGGTATAGAGACCAGACTTCGTGTTAAATTTTGTTAAAAATTATGTATCCGCAGTTTGATGGGGGAGATGCGAATCGAAACGAAGAAGTCGTTAAAAAACTTAGACGTTAGATCACGTAAAAATTTGATGGTTTCCATTGTTTGGAAATTACGTGACGATTTTTGGGATTAGTTAGTGGCGGATGTTATCTTCTGGTCTTGTGGGCGAGGAATTCCACAAATTCCCTCATTGGCTCAGAAAATTATTGCAAAATATCCGCCCCGCATTTTGGATTGGTCCCAGGTGTCGGGGATGTCCAGACGTTAGGGCCTAATGAAGGTTTTGCACCCCTCCAAGACCCGAGGTTAGTTAAGGCCTTGCACACGTCATAATTAGAGAATTCTGAACTTAGTTTCAATTCAACTTCGAAAGATATCTTTTTAGAAAGATTTCGAACCAATACTCAACCAGCGCTCTGTTAGACCGAAACTTAGATTCGCTTTAACGCCAATTCTAAGTCCCGTCGAAATCGAGAACTTTGACTCAGCTTCAAGGGCAACTTACTTCTGATTCGGACGTCCGCGTCGCACAGTGGGCTGAATTACGATTCTAGCTGGACAAAACCAAAAAAACAAAAGTTTAAATTTGGAAATTCCAAGTACATAAACTCTTTCTGAAAAGTCCATTTACCTAAACAGCACATATCCTAAACCGGTCAAGTAAACTGTTTTGCCGTGAGGCTGCCTTCAAAACAAAATAATTAACTTAAGTCGTACACTCTCATTAAGACCGGTAACGCGTCATATTTACAGGTGTTATTTTCAGTAAGTAGTTAATTTATCGTTGCAATTAGTTTGTGCTGTGTGTTTTTACAACTGTCAAGAACAAATTTCATCCAGTATCATCAAAATATATCCAAAAGTAAGTGATCACCACCCGTATTTCGTGCACTCAGTTTTTTTCTAAAAATAAATGAATGTGACATTTTTGTAGAATATAACTTTTAAAGTTCGACGAAGTTCGCTTTCAAATTTTGTACAGCGTTTTTATATAGAGTATTAATTACTATACTAAAAAATTGAGAGCCACAATTAACCACTCTACGAGTAATAACGAGTAGTAACGAGTAAAAAAAATAATTCAAGTTCAGTATGACTGCTGAAGTTATAATTACGAATCGTATGTTATACAATGTTTTGAAAGACAACAGATCATCTTTTTGGACCAAATCAGTAATAGAAAATGAAAATGTCTCTTAAAAATGGACAATAATCTTCGACCTGTGATGGATAGTCGAATTCATAGTTTTGTGGTAAATTTAAAATCGAAATTGATACTATGTAGACATAGATTGGATTATTTCGAAGCTAAACATCAAAGTTGGTTAGACCGAGCCTTTAACACTACAAGAGGAGATATCGAAATAAAGTCTTCTAGCGGTAGACCGTTAACAAAGTAAAAGAATCACTAATGATTTCCTTAATCCGTAGTTTGTTTACTCTACTTGCTTTTATTCAACTTTCTCACAGTTTCTCAGAAGCGTCCGATCGCACCAAAAGGCGTAAAACAGAAGAACTGCGTGCTCCAACTCCTTCAAATCAAATTTATTTCGCGGCAAAAGTGGCACTGCAAAAAGAAGGAAAACGTGCTGCTGCAAAATTGTTGGAGGAAGCTACTACAGCTTCAAATGATACCCCTATTAAGATTTTGAACGTTTATCGAAAATCTTTAAAAGGTACAGATAAAGTAGTGCGTTTTACTGAAGATAAAGCTCTGGCACATATGATTAAATGTCGACTTACGAAAGAATCATACAAAATTACAAGATTAGCAATGAAGGAACGAAAAGCTGATGTTTTTCCTTCGTATGACAAAATTCGGGCAGCTAAGCGACGATGTTACCCTTCAAACGACGACATAAATATTACAAACTTAGGTAAAGTAAATATGAAAAACAGTAATTTTTACAATTAACATATTCGAATTAAATACTTATGTATAATTTTAATCTATATGGCTTTTAGGCGCTTCAATAAAATTACAAAGCCTATTAAATTTAACGTGCCAGCGCCTATTCGAAACATTAATTTTTCCAGTGAATGAAGTATATGCTCAACAATTTGAAAAGTTCGAATTTTTATTTAAATGGGGATGTGATGGAACTTCTGGTGTTAATGAATGCATGCAATTGTTTCACAGAGAAGACTCAAATGTTTCGGAAGAAAATGAAGAGGAAGCAATAGTTTACTCCAACAATAGTATTTTTATGTTTTCTGCAGTGCCTCTTCAATTTCTTGCAAATGCAAATGGTACCCAAGAAAAAGTGATTCAATGGGAAAACCCACATCCTTCCTCGACTAGATATTGTCGTCCCATAAAGTTTCTCTTTGCAAAAGAAACCAAAAATTTAACAAAACAAGAGATAAACAAAATGAAAGAAGAAATCGCCGCCCTTCAACCATTAGAATATCTCGTTAACGGTAACACGGATAAAAATTATTTTTGGTCCTCTTGTTTCATTATATTTTTTTGCAGGAATACCAATTAAAATTCATTTTAAATTAGTCTTAACAATGCTTGACACTAAAGTCATAAATGTCCTTACGGATACCTCAAGCCAAGCTTGTTATCTGTGTAGCTGTAAACCCACAGAAATGAATAATTTAGACCAAGTAAGGAACCGAAATGTTAACACGGATAACCTCGAATATGGACTAAGTACTTTACATGCTTGGATAAAATTCTTGGAGTGTATTCTCCATATAGCCTATAAATAAGAAATTAAAAAATATAGTTTGAGGGGTACTTCTGAAGAAGAAAAAAAAAATGTGTGATTTAAGAAAAAAAGAAATACAAGAAACCTTGTGGAAATCCATAGGCATCAAAGTGGATAAAGTGGTGCAAGGAAGTGGCACGTCAAATACCGGGAATGTGGCTCGTAGATTTTTTAAAAATGCTGATGAAGCTGCTGCAGCTACGGGTATTGACAAACAATTGATTTCAAAATTTTCGACGATTCTTCAGGTATATTTTGTCTGAAAAAAAAAACGTTTAAAATAACTTTTGCTTTTTTTCGGAGGTAGGTTATTTCCAGCGGATATCCCATAGATGAAAAGAAATATAACGAATTTGCTTTTAACACCGCCCGACTATTTGTCGATTTGTATGGTTGGTACAGAATGCCACCTACTGTACATAAAATATTAGTGCATGGGTCTCTTGCTATAAAACACGCGCTTGTGCCTATTGGGCAATTATCTGAAGAAGCTCAAGAAGCAAGAAATAAAGATTTTAAAAGATATCGTCTGCACCACACAAGAAAAACAGCACGTAGTACCACATCTGAAGATTTGTTGCACATGCTCCTTATTTCGTCG
Organism: Onthophagus sagittarius; assembly: GCA_036711965.1. NCBI lineage: Eukaryota > Metazoa > Arthropoda > Insecta > Coleoptera > Scarabaeidae > Onthophagus > Onthophagus sagittarius. The sequence goes on along the minus strand of JASERS010000010.1, from coordinate 12,113,711 downwards.
GATCCTGTAATAACCAACCTCAGATCATTTTCTGGTATACCCCCTAAAGAACTTGATCCTGAAGCGCAACAACTGCTTCAAAAAGAAGAAAAAGCACGGGATTATACCAATAAAAGCCCGACAATTTCGAGTAGCAACACAGAATCATCGGAAGATGATTCCGATTTTGAATTTCCGTCGGTTTAAAAACAAAACGACCAATAATGTATAAAGTTAATGTTGAATCTTCTTTTGAACTCAACAGATTTAGTGCGACGGAATTTTGAGACATAGATCTGTATTATTTTTAACACTAACTGTGATAAAATGCATTTAATTGTAATATTAATATCAAATACTCAATATGTATGCACTCATTTTTCTACATCAAGAAATAGATCAAAAGAAACAATTTAAATACCGAAAAAATTAACGTTGAATTTTGTTAACACTTTTTTGATGTTCTCAGATGTCAAATATATCCGTTGAACACATAAAATAATTTTGTCCATCTAACATCCTAATCCAGCTCACTGTGCGTCGTGTCGGAAACCGTGTTCACTTGAGGATTTGGTGTGTTTGTGTCGAAGAAGTCTTCCCGGATTATCCCGAGAAGATACCAACAGGATCCAGGTTGCGACCCATCACCGAGACCACCAGATCGGAAACACACGTCGGGGGTAAGTCTGTTTGCCAGTTCTCCCTATCATTTATCGGTCAACGAGAGTTCGCTGTAGGGTTAGTTTCAGACAGGTCATTTTCATTTTTAATTTTGTTTTGACTCCTTAAGTAACGTCGGGTATTCACGTAGGTAGTTTTTTTAAGATTAACTTTGTATCTTACTTTTTTTTTGTTATTTTTGTAAATATAGATTAAGTGTGGTTAGAACACTTGTCGTTTTATTTCACATTTCCTGAGAGCCTTAGTGCAAGAACCCACGGTTCTGAAATAGTGACCGCGCGCTTGACATTTAATCTTGTTTGAATAGATAGGATCAGGTAGGAGTCCTTCAGACTAAGAATTAGGTAGCGCGAAATACTGTTTCTGGTGGCAGCGGTAATTACCAGAGGTTGAAGTCGTTCAGTGACGGCCTCACCACACCGTGTACTCGCCAACACGAGGGAACTGAATTCACAAGAAAGGTAAGTAAATACTTGTAGCGCCACACAGACCACGCATCATTTCCTGTTGTGACTTGTTCTGTTTTCGCCGCTAAACTAACCTTGACTCCCCGTCATTACTCATAAGTTAGTTGTCGTACCCGTTTGTTTTTTTTTGTCCTCTTGCAGCTATGGGTGAAAGTAGTGTGACTTCCGGTTCTGACAATAGACCTATTTTGGTAGCGTTATTGAAAGACTTCAGTGTTGTGCTAAATAAATCCATGTTGCCTAAAGTTGCATCTGCTAAAGAGAAAGCATGGGGATGTTTAGCCGACCAGTTTTCGAAAAACGTTGGGAATAAACTAGTGTTAAACAGTTAAAAAAGCAACTGAACAACATGAAAAGCGCTGTCAAGAAAAAAACTGATGTCAACGCAACTGGAAATAAACCAATAACATTGTTGTCATGGGAAACAGATTTCTTAAAAATTTGCGATTCAAACGAGAACCCAGTTTATTGCAAAATACCTGGGGCTTCATGCGTTAGATTGGGAGCAAGTTCTACGTTGCCATTATCTAAACTCAATGAGGAGAATGAGAATACGGAAGACGAAGATGACCCCGTTGGCATGTTAGCGTCAAACCAGCCCATCACACCAGTGACTTGCATAAAAAAGATAAAAAATTTAAACTCTCAGCTGAAACTGAAGAGACGTCAAAGTTGACAACTGGTGAGCTGCAGCGTTTATTATTACTTGAACAAATTAAGCTAACAAAACTCCAGGCTGAACGTGAACAACTGATGATAACGGAGTTGAACCTAAGAGCTGCACAACACAGACGAACGGAGTCCGGTGAACAACGCGTTGTGGTTGAAGAAGACGATGTCTTAAAAGAATTTTTGGTGTTGAAATAAATTGTATCTATATTATTTAATTAAAATATTTAAATTTAAATTGTATCTATTATTTATATGAAATAAGTATATAATATATTCAATTAAAGTATTACAAGTTTTTTGTACGCAGACTTCTGCTGCTGAGTGTAGTTTTTTCAACAATGATTTTTATTCCTTAATATAAGTGCTATAATTACACACTACGAGAGAGACAACAAAAGGTTAAAATAAGTTAAAATATATAAAATATAGTTATAATTACCGTCAATAAGAGTAAAATTAAACACTTTTTTTGCACATCAACCGTGTTTAAAAGAATAAATATTGGAAAACAATAAACGTCTTGAACATTACATATTAAATCACATGAATTGTAAAAGACAATATTACGAACATTTAACATCTGAACAAACTGGATGACAAGAACGACTGCTCTTAGACAAAGAAACTTACCTAGATAAAACCTACAACTTTTTCAAAGACAATAACATAAAACAAATTAAATACAATCTCACCAAAAAATTTAACACAAACTTGAAGAAATTAATTAAAGAACATGATCAATCTTTGAGAAACTTTAACATAACACAGTTCAATTCCTTAGAAATGAACCCACTAATTTCCACATTAAAATCTTGAATAAAGCTCCATAAAACAGACAGCAGTATTTAGATCTATTATTGGTAATCAAAATACTCCCCCATGTCGTATAGCTAAACACATACAGAAATTTCTATATAACACTTTTAATACCGAAATTAAATATAAAGTAAACAATTCATTAGATTTAGTAGAAAAGGTATTAGATAGCTTTTCTGTGGAGTTTCATTGCGAAGTTGCTGCTGTCGTCATTCCTATTTTAGATCTTGACATTTTTATGAATATAGTTTCGAACGTACAGTAGAACCCCTCATATCCGACCTCGGGATATCCGACTCCTCGGGATATCCGTCACCCCTCCCTACTCCCAATTTTGTTCAAATGCTCTAATGTACGTTTTTGTGAATCCCAAGAGACCCGACTTTCCGTCGGGGAATTACTTGATTCGCTCAATCTTGATGTTTGCCAAGGGTTGCGCAACTGTGTTCATCATTGTGAATATCAATTGTATACATATTTACAATTGTTATAGTAAAAGTGATTATGGCTACCCAACAAAAACGAAAACGTATTGTATGTACACTACAGAAGAAATTGGAAGTTATTCAGAGGCTAGACAATGGCGAGTCAGTTCAAAAATTATCTTCTGAATTAGGAATAGGCGTCACAACTATTAAAGACTGGATGAAAAACAGAAAGAATATCGAATCGTACTCTATGACAGTGGAAGGGGAGGAGGGTTTAAAAAATAGAAAGATGCTTAAAAAGCCTAAATTTGATGTTTTAGATGATGCTCTCTGGATATGGTTTTGCCAAGAAAGACGCAAAGGAACTCCTTTGTCAGGTCCTATAATTAAAGAGAAGGCAGTGATTTTACATAAAACAATAGTAGGAGAGGAAGGGGAAAATTTCAGTGCAAGTGAAGGTTGGCTTCACCGATGGAAACGTCGCCATGGTATACGTCACGTTGTTATTTCTGGAGAAAAGCTATCAGCTGATGATGACGCAACCAAAGAGTTCGTGAAGAAATTTCAAGTTTTTATTAAAGAAAACAATATGCATCCGGATCAAGTGTATAATATTGACGAGTCAGGGTTAAACTACAAGATGCTCCCACAAAAAACTCTTGCTGCAAAAAATGAAAAAGTAACAGGGACAAAATTATCCAAGGATAGATCAACTTTTGCAACTTGTAGTAATGCAAGTGGAAACCATAAAATGCCATTGTTTGTCATTGGAAAATCTAAAAAGCCCAGAGCGTTCAAACATGTGAACATGGCATCATTGCCTGTTTATTATAAAAATCAAAAATCTGCTTGGATGGACAGTTCTTTGTTTAAACAGTGGTTTTTTGAAGAGTTTGTACCAGATGTAAAAAAACACTTGAAAATGAAAAATCTACCACTCAATGCAGTCTTGATTCTTGACAATGCTCCCAGTCATCCTTCGGAAAACGAACTAACAATGGGAAACATCAAAGCTATGTTTCTACCGCCTCGTGTGACACCTTTAATCCAACCTACGGATCAAGGGGTTATTGAGTGGTTGAAGAAAAGATACAGGCGAAAATATGTCAGCTTCTTATTAGAGCAAACGGAAGGAGGCAGTAACCTATTTGAGGCAATGAAGACTTTTAATATAAAAGATGCCATTTACATTGCCGCACAAGCCTGGGACGAACTCAATCACACCACTCTACAAAAATCTTGGAGAAAACTATGGCCAAGTATTATTGAAGGTGAGAGCGCAATCTCTAATGAGTCTGAAACTTTAAATACAGATGAAACAGAAATTCTACAAGATTTACAGACCATCGATGCCCAAATCCAACCAGCGGATATAGAAGAGTGGCTATTGGGAGGGGACATAGTTGAAGTCACTAACGAGGTCAAATCTCTCTGAGAGTCTGAACGACGAACAAATCGTATCCGCAGTTTTTAAAGTTGAAACAGAGGAAGATGAAACGGATGATGAAAAAGAAGAACCTGAAAATATCAGTCATACGACAGCTACAGAGGCTTTCGAGATTGCAATGAAATACGTCGAGCAACATCCAGAAGCAACACCGATGGATGTGCTGTGCATTAAAAAGTGGAAAGATATCTCAGCTAAAGCAAGATTTGGTAGATTAAAACAAAAAAATATAACTGATTTTTTTAAATAAATTTACATGTACATACATGGATTTGTATACATAATTAAATATATGTACTCGTTTATGTTTGTCTTGTTCATTTTTGTTGTTCCTCGGATTATCCGACCTTTTTTGGTAACCGACGTTTCCTTCATCGCTGCACACAATAAAAATGTTTTATTGACTGCCGACTTCAATGTCCATTTTGGATCTAACGATCGGCGTGCGTGTATGGTCAGCGATGTCTTACGCAGGTTTGGTCTCCTTTCTACCTTTTGTGGTCCTACGAGATTTGGTAACTGTCTAGATAATATTTTCTCCAATTTAGATACGGAGATCTCTAGTTCAACAGTTGATTTGTTGTTTTCGGACCATCTCGGAATTGTTAGCGAATTTATTATACCACTACATAAACCACAAGTAAATATTAAAAGGATGGTAAGACCTACAACAGTTGGTGGCCTACACAATTTTTATACAGTAGAACCCCTCATATCCGTCACCCATGGGACCGGAGCATGGTCGGTTACCAAAAAAGGTCGGATAATCCGAGGAACAACAAAAATGAACAAGACAAACATAAACGAGTACATATATTTAATTATGTATACAAATCCATGTATGTACATGTAAATTTATTTAAAAAAATCAGTTATATTTTTTTGTTTTAATCTACCAAATCTTGCTTTAGCTGAGATATCTTTCCACTTTTTAATGCACAGCACATCCATCGGTGTTGCTTCTGGATGTTGCTCGACGTATTTCATTGCAATCTCGAAAGCCTCTGTAGCTGTCGTATGACTGATATTTTCAGGTTCTTCTTTTTCATCATCCGTTTCATCTTCCTCTGTTTCAACTTTAAAAACTGCGGATACGATTTGTTCGTCGTTCAGATCCTCGTTAGTGACTTCAACTATGTCCCCTCTCAATAGCCACTCTTCTATATCCGCTGGTTGGATTTGGGCATCGATGGTCTGTAAATCTTGTAGAATTTCTGCTTCATCTGTATTTAAAGTTTCAGACTCATTAGAGATTGCGCTCTCACCTTCAATAATACTTGGCCATAGTTTTCTCCAAGATTTTTGTAGAGTGGTGTGATTGAGTTCGTCCCAGGCTTGTGCGGCAATGTAAATGGCATCTTTTATATTAAAAGTCTTCATTGCCTCAAATAGGTTACTGCCTCCTTCCGTTTGCTCTAATAAGAAGCTGATATATTTTCGCCTGTATCTTTTCTTCAACCACTCAATAACCCCTTGATCCATAGGTTGGATTAAAGGTGTCACACGAGGAGGTAGAAACATAGCTTTGATGTTTCCCATTGTTAGTTCGTTTTCCGAAGGATGACTGGGAGCATTGTCAAGAATCAAGACTGCATTGAGTGGTAGATTTTTCATTTTCAAGTGTTTTTTTACATCTGGTACAAACTCTTCAAAAAACCACTGTTTAAACAAAGAACTGTCCATCCAAGCAGATTTTTGATTTTTATAATAAACAGGCAATGATGCCATGTTCACATGTTTGAACGCTCTGGGCTTTTTAGATTTTCCAATGACAAACAATGGCATTTTATGGTTTCCACTTGCATTACTACAAGTTGCAAAAGTTGGTCTATCCTTGGATAATTTTGTCCCTGTTACTTTTTCATTTTTTGCAGCAAGAGTTTTTTGTGGGAGCATCTTGTAGTTTAACCCTGACTCGTCAATATTATACACTTGATCCGGATGCATATTGTTTTCTTTAATAAAAACTTCAAATTTCTTCACGAACTCTTTGGTTGCGTCATCATCAGCTGATAGCTTTTCTCCAGAAATAACAACGTGACGTATACCATGGCGACGTATCCATCGGTGAAGCCAACCTTCACTTGCACTGAAATTTTCCCCTTCCTCTCCTACTATTGTTTTATGTAAAATCGCTGCCTTCTCTTTAATTATAGGACCTGACAAAGGAGTTCCTTTGCGTCTTTCTTGGCAAAACCATATCCAGAGAGCATCATCTAAAACATCAAATTTAGGCTTTTTAAGCATCTTTCTATTTTTTAAACCCTCCTCCCCTTCCACTGTCATAGAGTACGATTCGATATTCTTTCTGTTTTTCCTCCAGTCTTTAATAGTTGTGACGCCTATTCCTAATTCAGAAGATAAGCCATAATCACTTTTACTATAACAATTGTAAATATGCATACAATTGATATTCACAATGATGAACACGGTTGCGCAACCCTTGGCAAACATCAAGATTGAGCGAATCAAGTAATTCCCCGACGGAAAGTCGGGTCTCTTGGGATTCACAAAAACGTACATTAGAGCATTTGAACAAAATTGGGAGTAGGGAGGGGTGACGGATATCCCGAGGTCGGATATGAGGGGTTCTACTGTAATATCATATCTTCTGAAGATATGATATTATTCTGCTGCTGAGTGTATGTTATTTTTTTGACGCGCCTAATTAAGGGTTAAGACGATTCTGTTAGAGTTTATTTCTTTTAATAAAATAAGAAAAGTAAACAAATTGATATTTATTTAAGGCATCTAAATGTAAAACCGGATATACGGTAATAGAACCTAATATTCGGCCGAATACCGAATAGCAAAAATAGGGCCGAATAGGCCGAATACTGAATAATTATTCGGCTTCGGTCGCATCACTAATTTATATCTCTACGCCAGAAAAAAACAAACTAGATAAGACAGAAAAAGTTAAAGTAAAACCCAACTCAACGAAAGACCTGAAAATAAAACAGGAAGATATTATCGAAGATGATGAGACTTCAGAATCTGAAATCAACATGATTCTCGAATCTGAAGATGAAGGATGGACTGAGAAAGACGACGACAGTAACAAAATAAACAACTATTCTCTTTTAATTCTTATTACTGCAACACTTGGTAACCAAAAATCTTAGCAAGTGATTGCATCAATCTCCAGAATAAATAAATAAATCAGAATAAATAAAAAAAAATCGCCCGAGCAGGGACTTGAACCCTGGACCCTTGGATTAAAAGTCCAATGCTCTACCGACTGAGCTACCCGGGCACTTAGCGTTAGTACACAAAATGATGTAGAATACAAAAAACGAAGTCAAATAACCTCTAAGTATTAAATAAAAATAACTTACCCCGAAAAAAATGTCCTAATCGTAATGTTGTCCTCTCTATATTCGTTAATATAATTAATATATATTAAATGAATTAATTTGAAGTATGAATAAATAATTTTCACTAAGCTACACGCACCGTCTTGTCAAATAGGAATTCAGCGCCTTCTATTGTTTAGAAGAAAAGGAGTCTTTCTTACCGACATTATTTCAATCGAATTTCTATTAAATAAGTTTCGAATGAAAAAGAAAAGAATTATCTTCAATATGAAATGAAGAAAAGGATTATCTTATTTACGAATAAGAAACAAATTTTTTAGTGCATAACGGAATAGCGTATGAAGATTAATGTTATTTGAAAACTACGAAACTTAGCTTACCGGAAAAAACTACACTCAGCAGCAGAAGTCTGCGTACAAAAAACTTGTAAATATCTTCAAATTTCAAACTTAAAATCATACTTTGAATCAAAATTAAAACCTGCGGTATTACTACGACTAATATTCGGAATAAAATCAAATAAATCCCACACTAAATCAGTGAAACTCTTGATTGGTAGTCAAAAACATTAAATCTAAATAAAAGATGACGCAAAATAATGTCATCTTATGTTAAATAAAATTTTAAATTCAATCAATCTTAGTGTAAATCAATATAGTTCATCATTTCAAGCTAAAATCAAATCAACCCAATTTTACATCAGTGATTGGGTGTCAAAAACATTAAATCTGAACCAAATATGATTCAAAATTATGTCATCTTATGTCAAAATGGGCTCAATCCAATTAATCCTAGTCTAAGTTAATATAGTTCTTTATTTCAAGCTAAAATCAAATCACCCCAATTTTAAATCAGTGAAACTCTCGATTGGAAGTCAAAAACATTACATTTGAATCAATATTATAACAAAATTTGTCATCTTACGTCAAAATGGGCTCAATCAAATTCCAAATCCAATCAATCCTAGTTTAAATGAATATAATACTTTATTTCAAGCTAAAATCAAATAAACCCAACTTTAAATCAGTGAATTTTGTGATTAGAAGTCAATAACATTGAAGTTGAATCAAATATCATCAAAAATGATGTTATCTTGTGTAAATATGGTCTCAATCCAACTTCAAAGCAAAATAATCCTACTCTAATAGCAATGAAATTCTGCATTAGAAGCCAAGAACATTAAGTCTGAACCAAATATGATTCAAAATTATGTCATTTTATGTCAAAATGGGCTCAATCCAATTAATCCTAGCCTAAGTCAATATAGTTCTTTATTTCAAGCTAAAATAAAATCAACCCAATTTTAAATCAGTGAAACTCTCGATTGGAAGTCAAGAACATTGAAGTTGTATCAAATATCATTGAAAATGATGTTATCTCGTGTAAATATGATCTCAATCCAACTTCAAATCAAAACAACCTTACTCAAAATTAATGAAATTCTGCATTAGAAGCTAAGAACATTTAATCTGAATCAAATAGGATTCAAAATGTCACCTTATGTCAAAATGTTCTATAAAGTTCTCTAATATAGTTCTTTATTTTAAGCTAAAATCAAATCAACCCAACTTTAAATCGCCATTTATTAAATTGCATAAACCAGAGAAAATCATAAGATCTATAATTAGCAACAAACACGCACCTTCAGAAAGAAGTCTAGAAGGAGCAGTACTAAATCTTCTGAAAGCATTTTTAGTCTTCCAGATGCAATATCAAGTTTTCTAAAAGCATTTTAATTTTGCTAGAAGCAGTATCAAGTCTTCCAGAGACATATCCGACGTCAATGTTTCTCAGATATACAAAGAAACAAATAATCTTGCTGGAAAGATAGTAGTATATGCTCTATTAATGACACAAAAATTAAGAGCTTTAAGAGAGGAAGGATATGCAACATAAACCATTCCAGCCTAGCATCCATTCATTTTTAAACCATCATGTACTAAAGCAGTTATTTTTGAATCCAAGAAGTATAATAGAATAATTTTGTTACTATTCCATTTATTTCTATTATATTTTAAACATATTTTGAAGCATTATTTGCATAAAGTATATTTCTTGATATTTTTTATGAAAGTCATCTGCTTTCACGTCAACGGACCATAACTTTGTAATTTTAAATGGAACATAAAGAGGATATGGGTTAAAACCATTTTATAGAATGGACACGATCCCATGCTACCACCGTTATGGTGTAAAGGTGTAAATTGGAAAATATCTCCATTCGGATATTATGTAAGAAAAATTGGTTAGCAGAATATTAGTTACTTAACTGTTATGATCAGGAAATAAAAAAAAAGTATTAATTTGTATTTTTGTATTAATTGAAAAAATAAGAGTATAATCTAATGTGACAAACTTGATTTTTTACTTGACTATTAACAAAATATGCTTCAACAAAACAGAAACAGTAGTTACAGAAAAAAATCAAAACTAAAAATTCTACAAATAACGGGCATGCAAAAATCTGCGTACAAGTCAGGACAGTATTTATAAAAAATTCATAAATGAGATCATTGTTTCTATATTAATATGAGGTCGGATAGCCTTTACGTTTAATGACCTCCCTTAGGCAAGGCGCGCACATGCGATTTTCTGTCGCGCGACTGTTTGGTCGCAAAAATAACACACATAGCATTAAATACAAATGCGCGCATATGCGACTAAATAATAGCAGCGATTAAAAAGATGTAACCTGCTCCATTTTTGTAACGACGCGATTGTCGCGTCTTAAAATGTATCACATGAACAAGAATGAACATGCACCAGCGTTGCCAGATGTACCATAATTATGGTATTTCTACCATAATATTATAGCTAATACCATTATCCAATTCGCAGAAAGAAAATACCATAATTTTAACATTTTTTATACTATATTCACTATTACATATTTATAATTACATTATTTTTATAAAAATGTAATTTTTATTTAATAATAACTGTGATACTGATTTATACAGGAAACTGTTTAGTAGAGGAACTAGCGTCATCTAGATTTGAAGATCCCAAATAAAATGATGTTGAAATAGAACTGGGGATTTCCCAAATTCCCATTAAAACGACAAACGGTCACAGACGTGAGACGATTAAATTGGTCAGTGTTGTTAATTAAATTGCTTTTCGTTTTGCATTATAAAACAATGAGTAGCGGCAGTGATAGTGGTGGCGGTGACAAACCAATATTAAAAAAAAGAAAAATAACCCAGAATTATCGAATTGAATGGGAACAGCAATTTAAACAATTTAAATGGTTAAAACGAGATATCAATTATAAAAATAAAGCTAAATGCATCGTATGTAATGTGTCGTTAAAATGTGATGTTTCAGTAATTAAAAACCATAGTATATCCAAAAAACACGCGCAGAATATTAAATTGATACCTGGAAGATCTCAAAAATCTATAACTGAGACATTAACAATGAGTAATGAACAGGAAAATCTTAATAATAGTAAAAAAACGGCTGAAATTTTATTTACGAATTTTTTTACGGAACATAACATTGCTCTCCGTACGGCAGACCACTTAAGTAAAATAGTCAAACGAGCTTTTCCCGATTCCAAAATTGCACAAACTATAAGTTTTAACCGTACGAAAACTACAAATATTTTAAATAATGTTTTAACCCCCCATTATGAACATTTACTCGCTGAACATTTACGAAGGAACAAGTTTAGCATTATTATCGATGAGTCAACAAGCATAGCCGCTGTAAAGCATTTATGTATTTGTGTTCGGTTTTTTAACGATTCTTTGAAAGAAATAGATACTCGTACATTAAAATTTATCGAGGTTTTTTCTGAAAACAGTCCTGAAGGTGCAAATCAGGGTGCTACTGGTATGTTTTTTAAAAAATAGTTATATAATAATAGTTATAATAATGATGTATTTCTTCTCTAGCTCAAAAATTGTATGATCTCATCAAGACAACGTTTAAAAATCAGAACATTCCTTTACAAAATATGGTTGGGTTTGCATCCGATGGATGTAATACGATGATGGGGGCACATAATTCAGTAATAACAAAACTGCAAGGTGATTTTCCAGGAGTTGTTATTTTAAAATGTATTTGCCATTCGATCCACTTATGTGCAAGTGAGGCTTGCAAACAGTTGCCGCAGGAGTGTGAAGATTTGGCGAAAGATATTTATGGGTTTTTTAAACAAAGTTCAAAAAGAATAATTTTGTGCAGAACCGCATAAAATACTTAAGTTATCCCAAACAAGGTGGTTATCTCTTTTGAACGTTGTGAAAAGGATAAACGAGCAATGGGATGCTCTAAATTTATTTTTCACTTCACAATGGTTAGAGTATAAATTACCATCTGCTCGAAAAAATTATTGTTATTTAAACGACATTTCATTACGGTTGTATTATTACTTTTTAGAATGGATACTTCCAAAACTAACAACCTTAAATGAAAAATTTCAAAGTGACCAAGTTGTAGTAGTAGGTTTGCATAAAAAGATGTGTGAATCCTATAAAGAAATACTGTCAATATATCTTAATCAAGATTATGTCAACAGAACACCACTAAATGTAATAAACCCAAACAATAGTAGATATTTTATCAATCCCATTAATATTGTCGCATTAGGGAAAAACCAGGAACATGTGTAAATAGACACCCAGAGTCCGGGCATCGACACCTTGCAGCGGTGTCGTCCGCGGATTCGTCAACGGGACCGTCCGGGCGCGGGAGGGAACGTCACCGTCGCCAAGATGTAAAATGATGAATCGTAATAAAGCAGTCTGTAAATGTCTTTTGTTAAAGTAACATCTGTAAACCGAAATCGAAATAAAAGAATTTGTAAACCCCCCAAACAAGTGAATAAGTTTTATTTTCCATATCTTTAAACGAGTAAAAAACCCCTTTGTAACAAGTGGTGGAGGCAGTGGGCATTCCTGTGTAGTAAAATAAAATAAACAAAAGAAGAATCAAGAAAATAAGAACAAAAGAAGACAGATTAATGCCAGCAAACACAAGACGTATCAACCGGGAACCGGAGATGGCGGAAGTACAAGAAATACAAGAGAATGGAAATGACCTGGAAAGAATACAAGCTCTAAGGCCGATAGTATTTAACGGAACAAAAGAAGAGGACGTATCCGAATTTATAAAGAGCTATAAGAGAACCGCAAGGGCTAACAAATGGTCAGATGAAACAAAATTGGTGCAGTTGCCGTGCTTTTTAAGAGGTGCTGCGTTGGATTGGTTTGAAACTGTCGAGGAAGAAATGGACGATTTCGAAGAGGTAATGACGGAATTAAGAAGCGTTTTCACAAACGTTACACACGATGAACAATTACACTACCGCCTATCAACGAGGATGCAGGGAGAAAAAGAAGATGTTTGGAAGTATTTCCATGAAATACTTAAATTATGCAAAGAGGTCAGTGCAAAAATGACAGAACCAGAGAAGATAAGATTCATCATCAAAGGACTACAACCACGGATCCTAGAGAAGGTACACCTAATGGACAACAACACCGTAGAGGAATTGCGAAATAACATCCGAAAGGTAGAAGCGACAGCTTTCATGTTGGGTCAATCGACATCAGGGCCATCATTTTCGAGAACGCAGACAACCAAGCCAGACGAAATTGAAGGGTTACGACAACAAATCTCCAAACTAGAGGCACAAATAAAAGGTAGGAATTTTTCTCAACCTTATGTTCGAAAAAACGATAATTTTACTAAAAGAGAATCAGGACGAACGGCCGATGGTCGTATTATTTGTTTTAATTGCCAAAAAGCAGGTCATTACGCGAAAAATTGTTTTAAAAATCCAAAAAACTCAGGTCAAATAAAGAAAGAACCCAAAACATAGGGTATAAATGTTATTTTTGCAAAAGAGTAGGTCATAAGAAAATATCGTGTAGATTTAGGCTTAGACGAGTAAAAAATTATAACAAAATTGGTAGGGTACACGTAGTAAATTATTCATCTTTGGTGGAACTGATTGGTTCGGTAAACGAAAAACCAGTTAAATTATTATTAGATACAGGAGCAGGAATCAGTTTAATTAATTACAACTTAGTTTCGGAATCAAATTTAATTAAGAAAATTCCATATATTCCAATTAAATCAGTTACGGGTCATGATCTATGGGTAGGAGGTGCGGTGAACCTAGATTTTTTTGTAAAAGATTTTAAATTCAATCATAAATTTATTGTCATAAAAAATTTAAAAGCGGATATTATTTTAGGTAACGATTTTAATAAACAACATGAGTTAGAAGTAAATTTTGCAACGGAAACGATCAAATTTCAGAATCGCGGTAATACGCAAATAGTTCGTTTTTCATTAGAAGACAAAATTTGTGGTAAACAACCGTCGCCTATTCTAAGAAATCATGTTTACGCCGTTAATGAGGTCATCCTTGTGCCTTTGGCTAGTACGAGGATTTTCATAAAACATAATGAGAAAATTGGATTAGGATATAAATTTGAGCCAGTTCAGAATTTATTTAAAATAAAGTATTTACAAGTTAAAGAAAAAATTTATCGTAATGAGAAACCCTACGTGTACATTACAAATTCTAGCAATCGGTCGGTTTTGGTTTACAACGAAACATGTCTCGGCAAACTTATAACATCAGCAGACTCGCCGAACTGTTTATCAAGAAAAGACTCATGTTACAAGATTCATGTAGAGACTTCTGTTAACAAGTATGTTGACAATGCGATAAGCGATAAAAGCATTTCGCGGAATAAAGGGAACGAAACTTTCAATGTCAATCCAAATTTAGGGGTTAATGAAAGGATGTCATTGTTTAGTTTATTAAATAGGTATTCTGACGTATTCGCTCAATCTAATCGTGAACTAGGACAGACTCGCCTGTGTGAACTTGAAATCGATACAAATGGAGCGGCTCCAGTACATCAACCACCTTATCGAGTTTCACACAGTGAAAAAGAAATTGTTAGGGAACAAGTACAGCAAATGCTGGATGCAGGTGTTATTAGAAAATCTTTCAGTCCATGGAGCAGTCCGGTAGTGTTGGTTCGTAAAAAAGATAAGGAATGGCGATTTTGTGTAGATTATAGAAAGCTAAATAAACTCATTAAATGGGACGCATATCCTTTACCCGTAATCGATGACATCTTGACTTATCTAGAGGGGTCGAAATATTTTTCAGGTTTAGATTTGTGTTCAGGTTATTGGCAGATCGGAATAGCGGAGAAGGACAAACCAAAAACGGCGTTTGTAACTTCTGACGGCCTATACGAATTTAACGTAGTACCGTTTGGTTTGGCGTCAAGTCCAGCTTGTTTTCAGCGTTGCATGGACCATGTCCTGGCAGGTCTTAAATGGAATTCTGTTTTAGTTTACCTGGACGATGTTATCGTAAATGGTTCTTCTTTCGAGAATCACTATAATAATTTAGAGGAAGTGTTAAAAAGGCTTAGAAACGCTAATATGAAATTAAAACCTTCCAAATGTTCATTTGGATATCAAGAATTAAAAATTTTAGGTCACGTAGTAAATACGCAAGGTATACATCCAGACCCAGATAAAATTTCAGCGGTCAAAGATTTTCCGACGCCGAGAAAGGTCAAAGATGTTCAGTCGTTCTTGGGTTTGGCAAATTATTACAGAAAATTTGTACGAAATTTTTCGGATATAGCGCGACCCTTAACATTGCTTACTAGAAAAAATAATAAATTTGTTTGGTCCGACAAAGAACAGAAATCATTCGAAGAATTGAAACTTGCGTTAATTCAATCGCCAGTATTAGAACATTTTAGTAGGGATCACCCAATTGAAATTCACACCGATGCCAGCGATTTTGGATTGGGTGCTGTTCTATTGCAACATTATGAAGATGCATCTCACCCGATTGCATATGCTTCACGACGTTTAAACGATGCGGAAACGCGATACAACACCACCGAGAAAGAATGTTTAGCCATAGTATGGGCAGTAAATTATTTTAGGCATTATTTGTGGGGTAAGCATTTCAAAATCGTAACTGATCATCACGCGCTTTGTTGGTTACATAAGACTAAAGATCCCTCCTCGCGGTTAATGCGTTGGATAATAAAATTACAAGATTATTCATTTGAAATTGTTCATAAATCCGGCAAAAAGCATCTTGATGCCGATAGTTTATCTCGAAATCCCGTTTTACCACCAGATGCGACAGATGCAAACGAAATTCCAGTATTTATGTTATCTTTGGAGGCCATTTCAAAATTACAGCAGGAAGATACAGAAATCTCAAAATTAATTGATGCACTTATAGCACCAGAGACACATGAATCAAAATTAGTTAAGAAAACGCGTAGCTATGTTTTGGAAAGCAACGTTCTTTATAAAAAATATTTTTCGCCTAGTTTCAATTCTAAAGTCTTAGTAGTACCAAGTAACATGAAACCAGACATTCTTCTGTCTTGTCATGATGATCCGTTAAGCGGAGGACATCTGGGTTTCGCAAAAACCTACGCTAAGATAAAAGATCGGTATTTCTGGGAAAACATGTACACCGATGTTGAGAAATACGTAAAGTCATGTATTTCGTGTCAGCAAAAGAAAAACCCACCACGGGCCCCACAAGGCTTACTTCAACCAATAAAAGTTGGGAAACCATTTGATCGAATAGGTATTGATCTCTTGGGACCTTTCCCAAAGTCAAAATTTGGTAACGTATACATTGTAACTGCAGTGGATTACGCTACTAAATGGGCAGAGGCGAAGGCGATACCAGCTGGAACGGCAAAGTGTGTCGCAGACTTTTTACTAGAAAACATAATTTGTAAACACGGTTGTCCGGAAACCATCTTAAGCGATAGAGGAAAATGTTTTATGTCAAAGTTAGTAACAGAATTGTTAAAAGGTTTAGGGAGTCACCCTACTTTTACGACCGCTTATCATCCGAGAACGAACGGATTGACAGAACATTTTAACGGTACAATAGCAAGCATGTTGGCAATGTACACCGCGTCAAATCAGAAAGACTGGTGTTCCTATGTTCCCCTTGTAACATTTGCGTATAACACCTCAAAACAAGAGACAACTAAAGAAACCCCATTCATGTTAGTTTACGGTCGCGAGGCCAGATTACCATCAGATGTAGCATTACAAACCGCACAAGTAAGAGATGAGAGTGCACAAGAACTAGTAGCACGTGTGCGAGAGGTGAGAGAAAACGCCTTAAAGAGAATAGAGCTAGAACAAGAAAGGCAAAAATCTAGATTTGATAAGAAACGACGCGAAACGTCTTACGCTGTCGGAGACAAAGTATTAGTTTATACGCCTGTGAGAAAAATAGGCAAGTCCGAAAAATTATTGGTTAAATGGTTAGGTCCATATGAAATAACAAAAAAGTTTAGTGACCTAAATTATGAAATTAGAATTACTCGACGAAAAAACATACATTACGACACTGTGCATGTCGAGCGGTTAAAACCATACCACGCACGTTAACGAAATTGTGGTAAATAAAGTTGCAACAAAAAGAAAAAAATTGTTTTTATTCCTTTTGAGGACAAGGCTTAAAATTCACTGACGGTACGAAGTTGTACGAAAAATTTATATAATTACTTCAGTTTTAGTTCAGGTACCAAGTAACGAACTTGTTTAACGAAAAAAAAAAAAATCGTTTATCGAGATGATTGTATCCGTATTTTTCACATTCTTCACATTTCTAATACCAGCCGATTCGGTGAGCATAGTTTCGGGAGTTTATTGGAAGGAGTTGTTAGACATTAATGTTTACGAATCGTCGATACCTTTGGTATATACCACAAAATTACCATGGTTGAAACAGTTGACAAAAGATACTTATCTCACTCCAAAAGATTGCAATGGTAATTCTACCGACCTAGATTGTGAATGGTTTCGATTGGAGAACAACTTGGATAAGCAATTCAACCAACATCTTCGCTTGGTAGAAGATAGTCTTGGTCATGAATGTGTAGATTGGGAAACCGAAAATAGGCATGAGCGATCACTGGATTTCTTGGGAGACGGAATGAATTGGTGTTGCGGAGTAGCCACGAGTCACTCCATACGACCACTAATAACAAATGGGCAAATTATGAAGGAGGTGATCAATAATCTTGAATTGAAGTTCGATGTTCAACATTCAGATTTGATAAGATTTTCGACATCCATAATAAATTATGAAGAAAAAATTAGCAAAATACTTAACGCTAGTAACTATCATATTTCAGAATTAGCAGGTAGACTCAAAACTTTACAAAATTCAATTCGGGGTAATTTTATAATTCAAGCGTGGAAACAACTTAAATTGCTAGATTTGGTCACACGAAATCAAATAAATAGTTATTGTCGAGATCATAAAATCCCTACGGAAGTAATTCAGCCTGAGACCTTAAGAAAAGATTTGTTAACATTACAAAATACTCTAAGCGATCCGGATTATGAATTATTAATTAACCCAACACAAGTTTCTAGTTATTTTAGTTTAGAAATTGCGGATTGTCATTTTTACGAAGAAACCATAGTTATTGCACTCAAAATTCCGATCCGTAGAAAATTAGCGAAGTGGACACTTTTTGAGCTAATCTGTGTTCCATTCGTTTGGAGAGAGAAATCGTGTCAGGTGTGCAACGACAAGGTTTATATTGCTAAACATTTAGATGAAGTTAAAATTTTGGACAATGTATCTCTAAAAAATTGTAATCCAGAGATCAGTAAACTCTGTTTACTTCCTAGAAGCAATAACGTGATTTCGGAAGCTGTATCATGCTATAAGGATCTAGCAACCGGAACACAAATTTCGAAGATAATAGAATCTTGCCCGATGAGTTGTTATAATAATTCAAGAACATTGATAACCCAAATAACACATGAACAATTTATTCTGAGTCATCCCCAGGATAATCTGAGGATGCGGTGCAACGGAAATTTTATGAATCTGTCTCTGCCTACACCGCTAGACATGGGAGCCTTTGAGATCAACGTTCCCTGTGGTTGTGAGTTGTATTCTGATAAACAAGTTTTGGTGAGGAGCAGCTTCCCATGTGGAGCTAAATCATTAGAAAAATTCGATTTAAAACACATTTTACCAGCACAATGGTCCACATTGGAAACATTACATTTGGAGGCGATGATGACGCATACCCGACTTAATTTTGCGAATGTGACAGAATGCGTAAACGAAAATTGGAATTCATCCATACCACATTTCGATTTTGTAGCTACAACGGTCAATTCTGAACCAATTAAATCAAGCTTATTTACATTTAATGAACATAACGAGCTATTTAGCGTAACAAAAATATTGAATGTCATAACAACCGTAGTGGTGTTTCTTATAATTCTAAGAAATCCGGCTTTGATAGGTTTGGCAGCAGCTCCTACCGTAGAGGCATGGCAATACGCTGTAAACGAGTCATGTGATGTTTTTGTATTAGTTTTGTTTGTAATTTTTATTCTTTGGTGTCTTTATGCAATAATCAAGAAATTTAAATTATTGAAGGAAAAATGTAAAAATGTAACGAAAAGTACCGATGGTGAATTAACGGAAATTCCATCAACCGAGCCTGCTCCTGTAGAGGAATCTTTTCAGTTGTCACTACAACCAGAAAGTAAAGGCCAAAAATGTAGTAGAAAAGCGTACGCAAGTAGTAATAAATAATTAAGAATTATTTGAAGTAGGAAATAGTTAAGTTTCAGTTTATAGGGGAGGAATATAAATAGATACTTATAAGCAGGTAATTAGGATTATCTCACGTAAGGAATAGTTAGGATTAGATCTAAGAAATCAATGGTTAGGGTTAGCATAAATAGGTTAAGCATTAGTATATGGCGCCATCTATTTAAGTTATGTTATGTTAATTAATTTAAAAAAAAGGGGTGTGTTACAGAATAATTTTTCTGCAAAATTTTTATTTTTCATGTATCAACAATTCTTGATGTTAATGGACGATGGTGGACGACCCGACCAGCAGCTTGGAGGTCCAAGTTCCTAAGGATGTGACCCCCGAAACATCGAGGTCGATGTTTTTATAAGAGAGGGAAGTGTCGCATTAGGGAAAAACCAGGAACATGTGTAAATAGACACCCAGAGTCCGGGCATCGACACCTTGCAGCGGTGTCGTCCGCGGATTCGTCAACGGGACCGTCTGGGCGCGGGAGGGAACGTCACCGTCGCCAAGATGTAAAATGATGAATCGTAATAAAGCAGTCTGTAAATGTCTTTTGTTAAAGTAACATCTGTAAACCGAAATCGAAATAAAAGAATTTGTAAACCCCCCAAACAAGTGAATAAGTTTTATTTTCCATATTTTTAAACGAGAAAAAACCCCTTTGTAACAATATACACCTAGGTGCTAATGTGTTGAATCATAAATCCAAGTTGAGTAAACAAGAGCTAGACAAATTTTTGATACATGTACGAAAATTCCTTATTACGACTTGCGAGGAACTAAAAAAACGATATGATTTTGATCACCCATTATTAAGTAAGCTACACATATTTGCTCCACGTTTTATAAATAAGGCGTGCAGCATTCTGGATGTAATTAGCTTAGTACCACGCATTGTTACTAGAAATGAAACCTGTAGGGCTGATACTATTAATGATCAGTGGAAACATTTTGTGCTTTATGCTGAAAAACCTGCTATCACAGACTTTTGTGCTTACTGGGCTAATGTTTATAACATGCAAGACTTGGACGGTAATTATCTATACAAAGATTTAGTAAAATTTATTTTTGAATTATTTACTCTGCCACATTCTAACGCAGCTTGTGAACGTGTTTTTTCAAAAGCAAATTTAAACGTCACGAAAATCAGGTCACGTTTAGCCACAAAAACAATAAATTCAATTATAATTACATCGGACGAACTAAAAAGAAATAATGGATGCTATAACTGCACGCCAGATAAAACCCTTATTAATAAAATGACATCAGCCAACTTATATCCTCGCACTGCAACTACCACTACTGATAAATCGATAAATAATGAAAATATGGAGGATGACAAAGAATCTATTTTTGTTTAGTTATTAAATTGAGAAACCTTTTATAAATAATATATACCATATTTTCACATATTATACCATATTTTGTAATTTCCACTACCATAATGGCATAATTTAAATCTGGCAACCCTGGACCTGCGGATGCGTGGAGTTATCGGCCCAATAGAGTCACGAAACACTCGGAGCTGTTAGCATTCGCGAACCAGACCTTTTTTGTTGCATTGTGTATCCAAAAACAAATAAGAATTGGAACTCAAAATGAAATTTTTATTATTCTTACATTTTAAAAAAATATAAACTCATTTTAAGACCAGGCGCGCACATGCGATTTTCTGTCGCGCGACTGTTTGGTCGTAAAAATAACACACATAGCATTAAATACAAATGCGCGCATATGCGAGACTAAATAATAGCAGCGATTAAAAAGATGTAACCTGCTCCATTTTTGTAACGACGCGATTGTCGCGTCTTTAAATGTATCACATGAACAAGAATGAACATGCACGCACATGCAACTGTTCAGTCGTAGTCGCAGCACAGGTCGAAGTTGGTGTATAGGATAATTATTACAACAAATTTATTAAAAATGGCTGAATCTTCAGAAGTGTCTGAAAATGTGGAGCTCCTGCACATAATAGCCGTGTCGTTCGGGTATTTCGCCATAAAACGTTTCCGGACTACCTTTGACTTCTTTCTTTGGGGCCATATCAAAGACGAGGTATACAAGACGATACCAACTACTATTGAGGATATGAGGGAGAGAATCCGCGGTATAACACCAGAAGTCCACGGGGCAGTGTCTAGAGCCTATGACTCGAGGTTGCGGTTATGCCTCCAGCAGGAAAGTCGCCATTTCGAACATTTACTTAAAGTTGTTAAATTTTCTTTATCTGCATTTCTCATATCATGTTGAATAAATACATATTTGAGTTTTATTTGTGTAATTTTTTTAACAATGCAAAATTTAGAGTTTTGGCTGTACAACGCCATAATTTCTTTGGAGGATGCCATTTGAAGTTTTCGAACAAAATGACAATATGCGAAGATCAATCAAAAATTATTTTATTCCAAAAATTACCCGAAAAAAAAATTATGTGAAGGTATACGAGGTCTTAATATGTCCCTCAATTCAATATTTAGGGGCCGGCGTGAACTAATTTCTCTACAAAAAAAATTCAAAAACGGAGCACAATTTTGAAAGAAGAGGTTTTGATAACAGCGAAACTTTGCTGCTAAAGTTAAGGATATAACATGTTAGATAAGAAAATAAGTACTGTTCGAGCACTTTCCAAATCTGCAATAAAAAATAGGGCATTCCATTCAAAAAAAAAAAACATAAGTTTGGCCACTGGAATATGGCACGCCACCAATTATTAGAATTATTTTTGAAACATAGCGACGGTAATTATGCACCACTTTGCTCTTAGATGCCACACCCTGAATATATTACAGATGTGGTTGGCATACTCTTGGTTTTAAATACGTTTCCACACGTTTCCCTGAAGGACATTCTAAATATTAGCCTGATGACTCTTTTTTGAAGTAAGAAAATGCGCTCTAAGTCTTTACGACGCATGGCTAAACCTGAATCTTTCTAGTACCAGATCTAATGTTAGTTCCAGTTTTCATTCTTCTTTAACTCTAGATTGTTTTAAATCCTTCTGGAACTAAAAGTATAACTAATACTAGACCTACAAGGCAGCTTCAGAACTAATAACTAGCTACTTGAGTTGTGTTGGATTTAGATCAGGTTGATGGCTCATCTCAACCCAATTAATATCGAACGCTAATTAGCAAGGTGGGTTGGAATGGGATCAGATAAGGTTGATGTTTGAATCCAACTAATATTTAGTGATACCTAGCTACTTGGGTTAAAATTGATAGCGCAACCCAACCCAATTAATATCTAGCACCAATTAGCTAGTTGGGTTGGGTGAGTTCAGATAAGGTTGATAATCCAACCCTACCCAATTAATAACAATTAAACACATTAACAGGTTATGTATTTCAAAACAAACAGTTATAAAGTTAATGAAAAATGGAAAAAAATTGTAAATCCTGCAGGAAGAGGGTCAATGCACCAGTGGGATGTGAAATTTGCAATTCCTACTACCACCCTAGTTGTGCGTTACAAGCAAAAGTAATGAATAAGGAAAATAAAATGATTTGTTGTAAACCGCGCGATGGAAGTGAGGTTAGGGAAGATAAAGTTTAGAAACATCGAAACTTGTGGATGAAGTAAAATTAATACATATAGTGAAGCAACTCTTAAGCGAAGCCCTTAAACCCTTTGAGGAAAAAATACTCAGAGATATAGAGGATCTTAAAAAATCAGTTCAATTTATGTCAGATTCTTGTCTGAAAATTTGTTTGAGGAGGTGAAGCTTTATAGAGATGAAAATCGTATATTAAAGAAAAGATTGGAAATACTGGAACAAAAAGCAAATAACCAAGAGCAAATAGAACGACAAAGGAATATTATTGTTTCTGGTGTACCGATCCAAGAAAATGAAGATACAAAAGAAGTTGTGTGTAAGGTTTTTGGGACAATGACGCTGAATATACCTATGAATAAAATAACGGACTGCTTTAGAGTTAAACAGAAGAGGGAAGGACCTATCGTTGTCAAATTCTTAGAAAAAAGCCTGAAATGGCAGGTTTTCAAAAAGGTTAAAGAACTTAAAGGTATCAAAGTTGGTGAGTGTGGACTGAATGGAAAAAATGGAAATATATTCTTTAATGAAGATCTTACTATTGCGAATCAGAGACTTTTTAAAAGTACACGTGATTTTAGAAAAGAAAATAACTTTGCAGCAGCGTTCTGTAGAAATGGTAAGATTTACTTTCGCAAAACATTTAAGGATCAGTCTATCAGAATAAGATCTGAACAAGATCTTACTATATAAACTTACTTCATAAAATTAAAATATTAAGTACAAAAATTAGAATTAATGTATATATGTCTAGATCGTAACAGAAATGGATGAAATATTTAATATCTTGTACATAAATATAAGAAGTCTAAGAAATAAAGTTGATGACTAGATGGAGATCGTAAATAAGCGTGATTTTGAAATTCACATAATTGCACTTACTGAAACATGGATTTATCCTAATGAGGTGGAATATTTTAATATACCAAATTATAACGTTGTACATCATTGTAGAGATTCAAGGGGAGGAGGGGTGAGTCTGTTTATAAAAGACAATTTGGAGTATGATCAGAGACATATTCGAGAAATGGAAATTGAGGACTGTAACGTACTTTGTGTTTGTCTTACTAAAGTTAATTGCGTAATTATAAATATCTATAGAGCGCCCAGAAACAAAGCTGACGTTTTTTTAGCACAAATAGATAAAATTATGGAAACTCAGAAGTCTCCTTGTATTATTTTGGGAGACATGAATTTAAATTTACTCAGTGAAACTGATACGATTAGAGAGTATAAAAATATTATCGAAATGAACACATTTACAATACAGAATATTCTTACTACTGAGAATGCTACAAGACAAACGGAAAAAACAGCTACTATTTTAGATCATGTTTTAATGAATAAAAACCTCTACTGTGATATAACCCTTACGGATCATGTGATATCAGATCATAAAGTTATGTATATTAAATTAAACAAAGTAATTGAAAAAAAAACTAAAGAAGTTATCAATAAAACTATATTGCTGAAAGGAAAATGGAAAGATACTAACTACTTTTCAAATGTGGTGGTGACATGTTGAGAGAGAACCAGATTATCTCTACCACGAGTATTATATTCATGAGTGGACATTTCAAAACGGCTCATATTAGTCTTCACATATAACAAAGACTTCAATAAGTAAATGGATGGCAAGGTGAGTATCGACTGTTCCCTGAAAAGTTGTCAAAACTCTCACACCAATTCCGTCAGTACCCACACTGCTCACATTCTTTAAAGCACTGATAGACTCAACTATCTCCTCAGGAGACACCGGTCATAAATATATACTGGAAGAAACAGTTATACCCAACGTACATGAGTCCACAACAAGAGAACCAAAAGCATATCGCACCTTATCAGCCGCTACCGTCGAAAAATATTCACAAAATGCGTTGGATAATCGTTTTGGGTCAGAAATTGAAACCCCGTCAATATTTAACATTATATCTCTCTCATCATTACTCCTTCCCAACTGTGTGTTTATATATCGCCATAAACTACGTGTTTTGTTGGAAGCATTAGAAATTTGATTAGCTATAAAAAATCGTTTAGCATTATCAATCAGTGATTTATAAGAAGATTTCATATCGTATTTTGCACGTTGATCACGGAACCCATTTCTAACTAACCAATGCATGTTTCTTAGACTATCCCCAGCTTTAACTATCTCAGGAGTGACCCAACTACTACGCCTAACGCCTACTGAAACTTGATGTACAACTGGACAGCATAACTCAAAACAATAAGTAAAAATATTAAAAAAACGGTTAAAAATATCGTCAACGTTTACATCCAACATCACATAAGAAGTAAAGCTAGACCAATCCTGGGATATAAGTGAGCGATACAGTTCGTGTAAACATGAATCACTCATTCTTCTACCACCCAATTCTCCGTGCGTCTCGACACGCGTCCGAGTAATAAAACTGTCAGTATAATTAAACACCAACGAACCAGCAAAGTGATCAGCAATATTCGCGTTAAAAACATTAAAAATACACATTCCAATCTGTAAATTGGTTACCATATAATCTAAAGTTGACTCGTTCGTGCTCGTCTCACCAAACACTATACGGGTAGGCTCAGTACTTTTTCCATTAAGTTGAAAAGAATCAAATACATCCCGCAACATTTTTGACATTGAACAATCTCTATTAACATCCATGTTCAAATCTCCGCACAATACAAGATTTTGAAAATTAATTGACACATAAGACAGTAGCATGGACAGTTTATCGATAAAAGAGTCACTGGAACCAGATGGCGGCCGATAAACGCAAACACACACTATACTTAGCTTTTTACAATTTAAAGTAACACAGCAGGCCTCCAACTCCATTTCCGTCACAAAATTACTAATATCAAAAGCCGATACCATCAAATTATTTTTTGCAAAGATTAGGACACCTCCATGCTTTCTTGTCGGTCGAAAATACACGGATGCCAACTTATATCCAGGCAAATTGAGAGCGCAAGAGGCATTAAGAGTAGCCCAATGCTCCGTAATACATAATAAATCAGGAGCATGTTCTTTTACTAAGATTTCAAGTTTATTGAATTTGTTAAAAATTGATTGAACATTGACATGAATAACCGTGACTGATTTAGCTGGAGTATCTGCATGTGTTATAAAAAAGAAACCTCACCAGGAATATCCACGATATCAGACGTTACAACGTCAACATCACTAGCCGTAGACACTTTTATTCCGGTCACACAATTGGTTACTGCGCCAGTAGAGTGGTGTACGTCTGCATTCTGATCCCTCATATCACACTGCAGTTCCACCGAAGACAATGCAACAGATGATATACTTGAAGATCCGTTAAGTGTGGTAGCTGGATGTCGTGAGGAAATCACCGATACCAATGGCTTAACCGTAACTAGATTTCGCAGATTAATATGAGGATTTTGAACCAGCATTGGATTAATTTTCCGAATCAAATGTTCAACGAGCAGTTGTTTACCTTTAAAATTTAAGTGTATGCCATGCTTCGTAAAAAATGGCGGTCTAAGAAATCTAGTTGTATCTATTAGTTGAATACCAGAATCCTCAACAATCTCATTCTTGATTTTAAAGTTGAGCTCATCGATAGATTTCTTATATAATACATTTTGCTTGTGCCAATATGGAACTGATACTAAAATGACATTTGTGCATGATTGGAGAATCTTTAGTTTCTTGAAATTTACAGTATTATTACGTAACACATCATTTGATCCTCCAAAAACAACCAAATAGTCCGAAAAATCAAAAGTAGATGTCAATTTATCAGCATCGACGATCACTTGTTCTAATAATGCATTCGGTTTAAAAATAGATGTGATAGAGTATTCAGAGCCGATATTCGAATCTCGAAGTAATTGAGAAATATTTCTACCATGGCTATCACCAAGAACAAGAATATTCGGTTTTTCGCTACAGGTTTTAATTTCGACATGCACCTTTGAATTACTTAAGTCTGCACCCTTCACTAACCCCAATCCATTAGATGAAGTAATGTGATTCAGAGAAGTATTACCAACTTTATTTTGCCTCTGATTAAATCCTTTCTTCTGTACTTCAATTGTAGCCTCATTTGCAACCTTATCTGTTTTAACATTTGAGTCTTTTCTATGATGTTTTGAATTAGTTTTATTAATAAAGGTATGCATCTTAACAATCTCAGATTTAGATTTGAGTAGATCCTTTAATAACAAAAACAAAAATTGAGTGTACAAAGGAAAGTAGAATAAAAGTATCCAACAACAACTATTGGATAAATGCTGAGTTTATTGAGAAAATAAAACAGAGAGATAATTCATATAAGCGATGGAAATTAATAAGAAACTCAGAAACCGAAAGACATTTTAAAAATTTAAAGAATGTGGTAAATAATATGAGAAGAAAATTAAAGAAGGAGTATGTGGAAAAAACACTTAATGAGGCTGGAACAAACAGTAAAAAAATGTGGAGGGTCCTGAACGATATATGTTTGAAACGAACAAAAAAAAGGGCAAAATGGGACAAATGAAAAGTATGACAGGTGCAGTCATTGAAGATGAGCAACAAATAGCTGAGGAATTTAATACTTATTTTTCTGAAATAGGTACGAATTTAGCCTCAAAAATTAAACCGGTTCTTAATCACCAGTTTAGAGAAGAAGAAACAAAAGAATCCATCTACTTGGAACCAACTGATTTAACAGAAATTAATTCTATCATAAGGGATTCAAATAATAATAGTTCGCCGGGAGAAGATGGTATTACTAAATCTGATATAGTGCTGCTTTTTGAAGTTTTGGGAGACAAAATAGTGAATATCATTAATGATATCCTGGTTACTGGCCTGTTTTCGAATGAATTAAAAACGGCGAAAATATCCCCTATTCATAAAAAAGGAGCAAAAACAGAACTTGGTAACTATAGACCAATTTCAATCTTAAATATATTTTCTAAAATAACAGAAAAAGTTATCAAACATAGGTTAACTAACTTTATACAGAAATTCTTTAACATCGATCCATATCAATATGGATTTCAAAAGAAGAGTAGTACCTTGGGGGCGACAGGGGATTCACTAGAATATATTACAGAAGAACTCGATAAGAAGAGGTATGTTTTGACAGTGTTTATTGACTTACAAAAGGCATTTGATACTGTGGACATAGATATTTTACTCAATAAATTAGAAAAAATGGGAATGCGAGGCATTGCAAAAGACCTCTTCCAGTCATATTCTAAGGACCGTAAGCATTATACTCAAATCAATAAAACCAAGAGTAAAAAAAAAGCCTAAGTATTGGAGTAGCTCAGGGATCAGTACTTGGTCCTTTGCAATATTTATTATACATTCAAAACTTAAAGTATCTACAACTTCAAGCGAGATATTTTGTGTTTGCTGATGACACCGTCTTGGTTATATCATCAAGTAATATAAAGGAACTTGAACAGGTGGCGAACGACGACTTAAATCTGTATTATACATGGCTGTGCTATAATAAATTATTGGTGAACGTTAATAAAACGGAATATATGATTATTAAACAAAAAAATAAACAAAAAAGTGATATAAATGTGTTTCTCAATGGAGAAAAACTAAAAGAAGTGCAAACGTACAAATACTTATTTAAAATATAGAGTAACACAACTTCTTTACTTGCTATTGTTTATTTGTTCGGTACCGGTTTCGAGTTTTACAATCTCATCATCAGCCGAATCTACAAATTAAAATTGGAAATCAAATATAATCGTCGATATTTTGTTTATTCAATTATATGTGTTTTTTGCAAAATATTTGTTTAAAATTTAATAAATAATAAAATTAAAAACTTACGTCAAAATATTAAAATACTACAAAATGGTAATAAATATACAAAACATTTACACAGAACAATTTACACGAACTACACAAACACAGAAGAAAACTTGAAATGGACAGGTTTTATGCTAAAAATTGTAGGTGTATCTTCTTTGAGCAAAGTAAGAGGGATTGATTTAGAGAAGAAGAGAAGATACAAATTAAGTTTTGAAAATTATAATGTTTTGAGAAACGTAAATAAAGGATTGTAGACGTGTGTTACTTGATCATTTAATAAATTGAAATTTATGTCTTTTTTGTGTTTGTCGATTTCGTACATTTCTAATAAATCCATTTTAAAACCTTCGTTGCAATGGTGTATCAATTTAGCATTTTTATAATTTATTTTATGCCCTGTTTCAATGGCATGCCTATATACATTAGAATTTTCTTTTGTTTGATGTTTATATATTCTAGTCTCTAGTTTTCGACCCGTTTGTCCTACATATATAGAATTACAGTTTGTACATTCAATGGAATAAACCCCACTCTTTTGAAGATAATTAGTTTTATTATGACAATTTGTTAATAGTTTCAAAATTGAATTTTGATTTGAAAAAGCCAGTGTGATGTTATTGTTAGAAAATATTTTTTTTAGATTTGAAACTTAGTCTATTAAAGGGTATTGGTTTATATAAATTGTTATTTGGGTTTTTTGTACATATTGGGTCTTGTTGTTTTTGTAATTTTTGATATAGTCTATTAATTAATTTGTGTGGGTATTTATTTTGATCTGCGATTTTAAGTATATATTTTAATTCTTTATCTTTGTTAATGTTCGATAATGGATATTTAAGAACTCTATTTATCAGATAGTGAAATCCTGCCATTTTGTGCGAAAATGCATGTGCGGAGTCATAGGGAATAATAGTAGGGACTACTGTAGGTTTTCGATATATATCATACTCGATGCATTTGTTACGTCTTGTTAAGGTTAGATCCAAAAAATTTAATTTATTGTTTTTCTCTGTTTCTAAGGTAAATTTTAAATTATTATGTATTTCATTTATATATTCAAGAAATTTGTTTAAAGTTTCGACACCCCCTTCCCAAATACAAAAAACATCATCAACGTATCGTATCCATTTTACAATGTATTTTCTATAAGGATTTGTATTATTGATTATGAATTGTGTTTCTATATGATTTAGATATATGTCTGATATGATACCTGATAAAGGCATTCCCATAGGTAGTCCTTGAGCAATTTTATAGTAATCATCGTCAAATGTACAGTAATTCTGTTCAATAATATGTTTAGTTATTTTATTAAGACCTTCAATTATGTTGTTATTTTTATTTCTAAATGTATTCTTAAACATTGTTGATATTAAATTTAGTGTTAAATCTGTTGGAACATTTGAGTATAAATTAGTAATATCAAAAGATACCAGTAAAGAATTATTGTTTAGTTCAATGTTACTTGTTGCTTTTATAAAATCAATGGAGTTTGAAGTGGTAAATAGTGGTTCAAAATTTATTATACGTAATACATTCAGCATAAAGTTAGCTAATTTAGAAGTAGGAGAGTTTTGGAAGGCTGTAATGGGTCGTATAGGCATATTTTCTTTATGTAATTTTGGTAATGAATATAATTTGGGAATTGTTGGGTTCATGTGTATAAACTTGTTGCTGAAAAAATTTATTATTGCCATGTGATTGATTTAAATTAGGGGAAAATTCGATTAGAGTCTCTTTATATTGATTGATTAAATTTTTTGTTTTTCTGATGATTGTATCTAATGGATTTTTGTTTAGTTTTACATAATTATTTTGTTTCATATATTCTTTAGTTTTTTGATTATATTCTTCTCTATTGATAATGACAATACCAGCTCCCTTATCTGCTTTTACAAAAACGGTTTTCGCGGATTGATTTTATTGTTTTCCAATACGTTAAGTGAGTTTTGTTGGTGTTATTGATGGATTCATCCTTTTCAGTCTTTTTTATGAAAGGTATAAGATCATTTTTTAAATTTTCGTGTTCTGGAACATTTTTTATTGCTACGTCGAAGTCAATAGTTAAAAGGGGAAGATTAATCCTTGAGAATAACGCGAATTTATAACCTTTATTTAGAAGATTTGTTTCTTCTTGGTTAAAAACGATGTTTGTGCAATTCCTGTATTGGGTGTATACATTTTTATTGTTGGTTGAATTAGATGTTGGTTTATTATTTAAAAGATTTTCAAATTTCCTGTTCTTTTTTCTCAGATCTTCTTGTTTGTGGAGAAATGCCTGTGTTTTTGTTTTATTGATAATCTCATCAATTTCTAGAAAGTGCAGTTGGTCTCTTAAACCTCTATGTATTTTTGAAAGCTTTTCGTAGTAGAAGTTAAGGTTCTTAAAATGTCGTCTTTTTTCATCGCGAAGCAGTTTTGAAGAAATGTATGTTTGTGTGCTGTTCCTGAGTTTTTTAGATTTAATCTAAAACATTAACAGAACTAGAACATTAACAAAGATAAAGAATTAAAATATATACTTAAAATCGCAGATCAAAATAAATACCCACACAAATTAATTAATAGACTATATCAAAAATTACAAAAACAACAAGACCCAATATATACAAAAAACCCAAATAACAATTTATATAAACCAATACCCTTTAATAGACTAAGTTTCAAATCTAAAAAAATATTTTCTAACAATAACATCACACTGGCTTTTTCAAATCAAAATTCAATTTTGAAACTATTAACAAATTGTCATAATAAAACTAATTATCTTCAAAAGAGTGGGGTTTATTCCATTGAATGTACAAACTGTAATTCTATATACAGACTGCTCGCGCTCGAGCTGCGGATAGGCTTAACGTAAGTGGGAAAAGAACGGCATAAGGTTTCTATTAGTTAACACAGAACAGATATACTATGTTTACTTCTCAGGCCGATTGGAGTTGAACTGTATTTCTTTATCTAACTCATTAAAGTCCTATGCCTTGTCTAACACATTGAAAAGCCCTATCCGCAGGTTGCTGCAACCGCACGAAACTCGTAGTGCGACGGAGACAGACGTAATCAACCGCACCGTTCTAGCCGTGATACTCGTACGGAGGGCGGTACAATGCGATTTTATACAAATTGGGAATTTATCTTTTTAATTTTATTAAAAATGAAATCTTTAGATGTTCTAAAAAATTGATTTTTATTTTAACAAAAAATCGAAATTTCTGGCATTATTCGTAGGTTTGATAGTACTTCGATAGAAATTCTCTTACTTTTTCGCACAGAGCTATGACATCATTCCTAGACAGGCGTCAAATCATCCCAGAAGAACGATAAAGACTGGTTTTTAGTTGGGTTAGTGTGCCTAGCGATTTCGCTAAAATTTGTAGTGCACAATTTCTCAAAATGGAGTATTATACGGCCGAAGAAAAGTTGTTTATGATAAAGCAATTTTATGGTGGTAATTCTGCGGAAGTATGTCGCGATTTATTTGCTGTGAACTATCCGGAAAGGCCAATTCCTTCTGCAAATACCATACGAAATACAGTGAAATATTTCGAATCAAATTTCACATTAATAAATAATAAAAACAAAAATGAAGCAGAAGATAACATCAGCACTTTGGAGATTGCAATATGTGCATTAGCAGAATTGAATCCGCACAAATCTTCTCGCGAAATTGCCCGTGAAATTGGTATTGGAGCAACAACAGTGCTAAAAATTTTGCATAAGCATAAATACCGGTAAATTAAATTTAAATAACATAAATTTGTACAACCGGTTGGGTTATTGTTCAGCTCAAGAGGGTGGTTTATTTGAACATTTATTAAATAAATGAGGAGAATTATGTTTCATTTTATTTGTTTTATATTTTTTTTTATTGGTATGAAGTTATGATGAAAATTTGTTGCTGTAATATTTTTGCACTAAAATGATCTGATGCTTCATAACTAAGAAAATTACTAGTACTGTGTACCAGGGATTTATTTCTTTTTAATTTTAACAAATCCTTCTTATTTTACATAATTTTACAAATTGTGGTTAGTAAAAACAATTGATAACTAACTTTAATAAAAACCACCCGTTCTCAAAGCATTAAAGGTTTCGATATCTGAGACCGCAAGCTCCGCCCACTTACGGTCGCCCAGCTATTGCTAATGCATCTATCCGCAGGTCGGCCGCGTGCAGTCTGTATGTGGGACAAACGGGTCGAAAACTAGAGACTAGAATATATGAACATCAAACAAAAGAAAATTCTAATGTATATAGGCATGCCATTGAAACAGGGCATAAAATAAATTATAAAAATGCTAAATTGATACACCATTGCAACAAAGGTTTTAAAATGGATTTATTAGAAATGTACGAAATCGACAAACACAAAAAAGACATAAATTTCAATTTATTAAATGATCAAGTAACACACGTCTACAATCCTTTATTTACGTTTCTCAAAACATTATAATTTTCAAAACTTAATTTGTATCTTCTCTTCTTCTCTAAATCAATCCCTCTTACTTTGCTCAAAGAAGATACACCTACAATTTTTAGCATAAAACCTGTCCATTTCAAGTTTTCTTCTGTGTTTGTGTAGTTCGTGTAAATTGTTCTGTGTAAATGTTTTATATATTTATTACCATTTTGTAGTATTTTAATATTTTGACGTAAGTTTTTAATTATAATTTTATTATTTATTAAATTTTAAACAAATATTTTGCAAAAAACACATATAATTGAATAAAGAATAAAGAAAATATCGACGATTATATTTGATTTCCAATTTTAATTTGTAGATTCGGCTGATGATGAGATTGTAAAACTCGAAACCGGTACCGAACAAATAAACAATAGCAAGTAAAGAAGTTGTGTTACTCTATATTTTAAATATTTAATAAACTTGCAACATGGATTCAAACAAACAGTACAAATACTTAGGTTTAAATTTGACAAATGATGTCAATTGGAATGTACATGTGAATGCTATCATTAAAAAAATTGTGCCAATGGTTAGTGCAATAAAAAGGTGTACGGATTGCTTAAATAAAAACTCTAGGCGTTTACTCTATAATAGCTTTATACTGCCACAAATTAGATATTTAATTCCCTGCTGGGGAGGTCTTCCGCTTTACCAGTTAAATAAATTACAAAGAACGCAGAATAAAGCAGTAAAATCTATCTTTCAGTTGAACTATTGTATGTCAACTGATCTTGTGTATGAAATGGAAAATATATCGAACTTGCAGAAAATTCGGACTTATGAGCAAATAAAATATATATATTCTATAAAAAACAAACTAATAAAGACTAATATAAATACAAAACAAGTTAAGAACTGGCATGAATACATTATGTGACCATACGTCCCGTTTTGAACGGGATTGTCCCGTTCTTCTGTTAGTAGTCCCATCGTCCCGAATAAACTCTAAAACGTCCCGTTTTCATAATCACATAAATGCATAAATCTCATTAAGTATCTAGCTGTATTTACACAGCTTTTTTTATTGGTAATATTTCGTTTCTTTGTTTGCGAGACTTATATCACACAAGCCTAAATGTAAGTGTACATTTTTTTTAAAGTTGAAGGGGGTAAATAGAAAAAGTGTAAACAATATTTATACAAAACCGAGCACATTGTTGGAACAAGAACTAATAGAGATTGGCTGTGAAGCTCATAATGTCACAACGCAATTAAAACTGCCGATTGCTTACCAATTGATTTAGAATGCATTATTGTCAAAATTTACTTTTTTAATATTTATAGTGTACGCATTGAAACTGTAAAAGAATTCTATGACTTGACAGGTACAGAGTATAAAAGAATGTTGGGTTACAATAAATCTAAATGGCCTGTAATTGAACAGTGCTTAAAATGTTTGTGAGATTAGAAAACTATTTTAGATTGCTAATTGTTGAGGTGTGGAAATAAAAGTCTGAATAGCGTTTCTATATTACTTATTTTATTATAACATAACAACGATACTTTCTTAACGACTTCATCACTTCTCTTCTTTTACATAACATGCGCACTTGCTTTTATATTCGCTCATGCGCACTTTCAACTCCATTGTACAGTCATACACAATATAAATGTACCATATACACTCAACACGCCTCCTTACATTTATATATTATCTTAAATTTAACATATATCGATAGGTTTCAAATTTTGCTTTACATAAAGATTTAGTAAACATATCAGCAACATTGCTATTTGAATCAACATTAGTAATATTTATAAAACCTTCCTTTACACCTTCATGCACATAATGTTAGTGAACCTCAATATGTTTTGAGTTCTTTGTGAAGTTACCAAACTTTGCTATATTTATTGCTCCCGAATTATCTTCGTAAACATTAACCGGCTTTACTAACTCAATATTAAATATTTTTATCAGTTCTTTTACAAATTTCAATTCACTTACAGCTTCTGACAATGCTACATACTCCGCATAGGTTGAAGCTTTTATAACACACCTTTGTTTTCTAGACTTCCAATCAATTACGTTTCCAAATAATCTAATTATGTAACCAGTTGTGGATTTTCTATCTATATGATCACCAGCCCAATCGGCATCAACATAACAATCAATGATTTCTCCATTATTGTTTCTATAATATGTCAACTTTAAATCTTTTGTTAAATATAAATATTTCAAAATTCGTATAGCATATTTAAAATGTGTTTCATTGTAACAATTCTGGTACCTACTTAAATAATTCACACTGTAACTTATATCAGGTCTTGTAGCTGAGCTTATATA
Source organism: Onthophagus sagittarius (assembly GCA_036711965.1). NCBI lineage: Eukaryota > Metazoa > Arthropoda > Insecta > Coleoptera > Scarabaeidae > Onthophagus > Onthophagus sagittarius. The sequence goes on along the minus strand of JASERS010000010.1, from coordinate 12,078,202 downwards.
AAGTAATTCACCAATTATATTTCTATATTTAACGTTTCTTTCACAATTATCGGACTTTTCAATTTTTAAATTTGTTTCCATGGGTGTATTATATAACTTACTATTCTCTAAATTATATTTTCTTATTAATGATTCGATATATTTGGTTTGGCTTAATTTCATTTCATAGTTATGAGAATCGTATTCTATGGTAATCCCAAGATATTCTTTAATTTTACCAAGGTCTTTCATTTTAAACTTTTCCGACAAAAGATTCTTAATATGTTGTATTTTCGATTTATTCATGCCACAAATCAATAGATCATCGACGAAAATCAGTAAATAAATAGTATCATCATCATTCTCAAAAACATATAAACAATAATCCAAATTATTTCTTTTAAATCCTAAGTTTATTAAAAAATTATCTAAACACTCATACCAAGCTCTCGGACTTTCTTTTAAGCCATATAAAGCTTTTATCAATTTACCGACCCTTCTTGTGCCATCTTCATACCCCTTTGGTTGATGAACATATATCTCTGAATTTACCTTGCCATTTAGAAATGCTGTTTCTACATCCATTTGTTCGACAACTAGACCCATTTGGCAACAATATGATAATAGAACTTTCAACGTTTGCGTTTTTGCTACAGGAGAATAAATGTCATCAATTACATCAGTTTGCTGAAATCCTCTAACAACTAATCTAGCCTTATAACTATCATCAGACTTCCTTGTATATACCCATTTTACATCTAAAACTTTCTTATTTTCTTTATTTTCATCTAATTTCCAAGTTTCATTTTTATTCAAACATTCAATTTCTTTGTCCATTGCCTTTACCCAATGTTCCTTTTCATTACTTTCAATCGCCTCCTCAAACGTACTTGGAGTATCCGTTCTGCAATAATTTGCAACAATCTTACTATTGTAAACATAATAATCATCCAATCGTTTTGGAGGATTTCTATTTCTCTGATGTTTACCCGCATCAGGTTCAGTTTCAATTTCAGATGTTTTACTTATTTCTTCTATTCTTTCGTCAATACCCTCAAGGTTACTACTTAAATAGTCGTTATCAGAGTTTTCATTATTTTCATTTAGACCAATACATTTTACGTTTTCTTCGACAATGTCTACATGTCTAGCAACTATGATTTTATTATTCAAAAGTACTCTATAACCCACTTCACTATATCCCATCAAAATTCCCATATCGGCCTTTTTTTCCCATTTCGACTTTCTTATTTGTTTTGGTCTTCGCACAAAAACTTTACTACCATATAAATGTAAATTAGAAACGTCTGGTTTCTTTTTAAAAAATATCTCATAAGGGGTTTTCTTTTCAATAGTATTAGCTAAAGTACGATTTTTCAAATAAGTTGCTGCACAAACAATTTCCGGCCAATATGTTTTATGTACGTTTGCCTCTTCTAACAAACATCGTGATATATCCATTATTGTTCTATTAAACCGTTCCGCGGTTCCGTTCAATTCATGCACATATGGAGGACAATTTTTAATCACAATTCCTTTTTCTTTAGTAAAATTATAAACATTACTGTTCAAATATTCTTTCCCGTTATCACATCTTAAAACTTTAACCTTTTTTCCTGTTAAATTTTCACATTCATTTACATGTTGTACAATACAATCAAAAACTTCTGCTTTGGACTTTATAGTATAAACCCTTGCTATCTTACTATAATCATCAATGAACGAAATAAAATATTTTTCCCCTTGAAATCCCACTGTTTGAAAAGGCCCACACACATCCGTATGAATGATCTCTAAAATCTCTTTAGCCTTAATTCTATTTTCTCCAAAAGGAATATTATGCATTTTATTTTCTATACATGTTTTACATTTCATAAATTCTGTTTCAAGTTCACCTGGAATACCGTCCAACAACTGATTTTCAGATAATGTATTCAAATATTTGAAATTTACGTGACCCAATAAACGATGCCATTTCTCTTTTTGACTCATGTTTTCCATTCTTTTATTTGCAATATTTACTGATAACTTTACAGGCTTTAATTTACTTTTCATGGGATACAAACCATTCTCTTTCCAAGCTATTGCCATAATTTTACTGTTACTATCTATAATTTTTGTCAAATTACCCCTCGAAACAATAGTATTATTATTATCAGTTATTTTACTGAAACTTATCAAATTTGTATACATATCTTTAGCATAAAATACATTTCGCATATTTATTTCATTTTTCTCTCCAAAAACATTAAAGTAACTTTTTACATTACCTACTTTAGTAGCTTTTACACTCCTATCATCTCCTAAACAAACATCAACAGGTTTTTTAAGTATTTTAAATTCATCAAAATATTTATCATCATTAATAATATGATCAGTACAGCCGCTATCTAATAACCAATTTATTTCATAACAATTAGCCTTATCTACCGTACTATTATGCGCCGCGTGATGTTCAACATGTTCAATCTTCGCTACCCAAGCGCTTCTTTCTTCATTCTTCTGTCCTTGTTGGTTGGCATGATGTGCTCTTCCCCGTTGACTAGGAAAGTTGCCACGACCTCTGCCGTAATTTCCTCTTCCGGCTTCTTGTTGGTTACGCATCGGTTGCCATGAAGTCCTATTACTTGTTCCTTGGCCACCACTTCTACAGTCTCTTCTCAAGTGTCCAGTCTTACCACATTGAAAACATGTTCGCTCTTGACGGTTTTTATTCACCATAAATACATTCGATTTTCTCTCAAAATGCTCATCTTTTTGATGTTTCAGTTCAGCCATTTGAATCTTACTTTTTACATAATCCACAGTTTGATCTTCTTCCTTTAACGTATCGATTAAGTCGCCAATATAACTATATGATTCAGGTAATGCGTTCAACATATAATTTAACTTTTCTTTTTCAGACACGCTTGCGCCCGCGTTTTTAAGCTCATTTACTGTCTTTTCAAAATCACTAAAATATGTTACCGAGTCATTATAATTTTTAAGCTTCAATTTTTCCAATTTATTTCTACATAGAATCTGCAATGCTGTAGATTCCTTCAAATATAAACCATCAAACTTCTTGATTATTTCATACGCTGTTGTTTTATCACATACAAATTCCAATTGTTTATTTGATATAGCACTATATATATAATTTATTGCTTTTAAATCATTTTCATCCCAATCCTCTTTATCTGTTTCGATTTTTGCTCTTTTTATGACTTCTTCACATTTTTTAAGCTTCAAAAACACCGATATACGTTTCTTCCACATACTATAGTCCTCTCCATCAAAGACCGGTATCATTACCTCGTTCTTCGCCATTTTTCCTTTTTTTTTTTTTACACCCGAAAAAATCTCGAATTTTCCACGTAGACAAGAATTCACTTAAACTCGATAATACTTTAACCACGGACCTCTGCTACCATGTTGAGGTGTGGAAATAAAAGTCTGAATAGCGTTTCTATATTACTTATTTTATTATAACATAACAACGATACTTTCTTAACGACTTCATCACTTCTCTTCTTTTACATAACATGCGCACTTGCTTTTATATTCGCTCATGCGCACTTTCAACTCCATTGTACAGTCATACACAATATAAATGTACCATATACACTCAACACTAATCTAAGAAAATAGTCTTCTAATAGGCATTCATTCTAATAGTTACTCTTTTAATAATTAGTCATCTAATGCCCGAATATATTGAAGTTGTTTTTTGGCAATCCCAGCTCCGAATGCTGGTTATATTTTGTGCACGCCCAAGAAGTTGGTTTTCACCAAGCCGCTTTAAATACCCAAGGACAAAATATATCAGCAATGGATGTGAATGTAACAAACCGTTTAAAAGATAACTTGTCTTTAGAAAAAATTCAGTTTTTATCCCAAACGTTACACGAAATTTATTAGCAAAGTTTATCAAAATCAGAGCTTGGCTAACTGCTTGAAAAAAGTAGTCGAGTATAATTACTAACTATTTCCACGAAAATAGAAGCATAGAATAGTTACAGCTACTACAATTAGTAATTAAACATCTAATTACAGTAAAGCTGTACTAGATAATAACATTATCTGCTGTTTATCTTGCAACACATGATACACTAAAACTTTTACTAACTTCCTCACTTTTAATTCGGTTATCCCAACATCTTCATGGAGACATTGTCTTATTTGCAGCAGCATGATACATAAATTATTGAATGGACAGTGGAATGCCGCCATCAGGTTCTTCTTCCTCAGCTGATTTTTGAAATACACTTCTCTACCATTTTGCTAATAAATTACAAGGATTTGCAATCCTTAGAAAGTATAGATTCAGCATTTTTGATAGAAATGCTCTTTAGTGTTTTGGAATTAATCGTCTTTCTCTGCAGATAGAACGAATAGTCTTTTCCGATTAGCGAATCTCTTACCAATTCGGATTACAAGGGACATAATGCAAATTTTACGTTTTTCAATTTTGTTCAGATTACCAAGGAATTCGGATTTGGGGTTGTACGAATTAGCAACGCTTTACTGTACTTCTGTAACTACATAATAAGATGCAGTTGTAATGCCTAAAAGGGATTAGCTTGCACTCTCCAAAAAAAGTCTGATAAAACAAGCACAGTTTACAAGCAGTATCTAGTCTTTAATTGGCCGTTTTTAAACTTTTTTCAGTTTGTTTGTCAGTATTTAGCTTTTAGCAGATGTGATGATGTTGTATTTTGCCAACAGTTTTTGATATTTTGGAAGGAAAATTAAATTTTATTAACAGTCCTTCGCTTTTTACCATAAAAGTGTCTTCTGCCAGCAGTATTTAACTTTTAATTAACAGTTTATGGACTTCTTACGTAAAGGTTGTGCATTTTGTTCAATAGTATTTAATATTTTCAAAGCATAGTCAATTGGTTTATCAACAGTATCCAGTTTTTACAAACAGTTTTACAAGTAGTATCAAGTCCTTTGGAAGTATTAAAGTAAGTAAAGCAAGTAATTTTCTGGAAGTAGTATTAAGTCTTCTAAAAGCAATTTCAAGACTTCCGGAAGTAGTATCAAGTTTTCTAAAAGCATTTCAAGTCTTTTGGAAGCAATAACAAGCCATCTAGAAGCAGTTCAAATCTTCTGGAAACAATATCATGTCTTCTAGAAGCATTTTAAGTCTTCGAGAAGCAATATCAAAACTTCTGGAAGTAGTATCAGGTTTTCTAGAATCATAACAAGTCTTCTAAAATCATTTCAAGTCTTCTGGGAGCATTTCAAGTCTTTTGAAAGTAATAACAAGCCATCTAGTAGTTCAAATCTTCTGAAAGCAATATCAAGTTTTCTAGAAGCATTTCAAGTCCTATGAAAGCAGTATCAAGTTTTCTAAAAGCATCTCAAGTCTTCTGGAAGCTTTTCAAGTCTCCTTGAAGCAGTGTTAAGTTTTTTATAAGCAATATTAAGTCCTCTGGAAGTAGTGTCAAGTTTTCTACAAACATTCTAAGTCTTCTAAAAGTATTTCAAGTCGTCTTCTGAAAGCAATATCAAAACTTCTAGCAGCAATAACAAGTCTTCTAGAAGCATTGCAAGTCTTTAGGAAACTGTATCAAATTTTGTAGAAGCTGTATCAAGTCTAACTTAAAACCAAATTTTAATCATTTTAGATTGCACCTGATTATCGACAAAAGTACCTAAATTTGTCCCGTTTTCATTCGAAATAAAAATGGTCACGTTATGAATACAGCACCCGGAATGCAAATGATTTTAGAAATAAATATTGTAGAACAACGACAGCACAGAGATCACCATTATATCTTGGTATTAAAGCATACAACAGTGTTCCGATAATAATAGTGGAGGCAAGGACAATGAAAAAATTAGTTTATAATCTGAAAATGTTTTTGAAGTGAATGAGTGTTGATCTGTTTCTGGTGGGTTTGCATTTTTGATGATTTTTGTTTTCGTTTTTTATATATAACCTATTGTGATTTTTTTTGTTTACATATATTTTTTGTGTATTAAGGCTTCGATACCAGTGACATTCACTGTTTTGGAGTCAGTTAAAATAAAATAAAAAAAAAATAAAATAAAGCGAATAATTAGCTAGTTGAGTAGTTAAAGGTAATGGCTCTAGTAATAGACCCAATTAATATCTAGCGCTAACCAATTTGTTATAGATATTCTATGTCATAGGCTTCATGAACCACGGTACTTTAGGAATCTAGGAGCTTTAATACAAATTGCACATTTTGCCGGTTTATTGCTTTTAGTTAGCAATGGAACCCAATCTTACAGTTCGGTGTGTTAAAAATGTTGATAAGTTATGCAACCATCTACTCAGAGAAGTTTTATAACTTTTAACATTTAATTATTTCTTAAATAATTTATTATCTTATCGTAATTTATTTATAAAAATGAGATAATAATATGCTTTCGTGTGTTTATGCGTAACACATAAAAATAGACTCAAATTTATCTGTTAATCAATTTATACAAAATTATTTCAATATTATTAATTAACAAATTATGGGGTGAATCTTTTTTGTGATGAAATTAAATCGTTATTTCGATGAAAATTATTTATTTTTTAAATAATTTTTCATTATTGAAAATATTGATAAGTAAGGCAACCATTTCTCATAGGAGTAAAATAAATTGCCTAATTTTCTTTTAACTTTTATTACATTTCAATTTTTAAGTTGTATAAGAAAGAACAGAAAAAGTACATAATTATAATAGAAAATACGAAAAAATAGGACTTATTCAAATAAAAATAATAATAATAATAACGGACCTTTTTACGCCATATAAATAAACGTATTGATGTCGTCATCATCCCTTCGCATATATTTATGTTCGATGAGCCATTCGAGTTGTTCTTTAATCATCTTTTTCGACGGCAAGAACATATTTTTCAAAATATCAACAAGTTCCGCTTGAAGAGCTGCGTTCGTTATTCTCTTTCTCATTTTTAAAATTTTTATAATCGCCTCTTGCGTCCTGAGTATTCTTAACTGAACTATCGAGTGATTATCCTCAAGTTGCGACCGTTCCGTGCTTAACTGTAATCGCCCGATTAAGTTCACTTTCCCGCGCTTTTGCGGCTTCCCATTTTTAACCAACGAAAATTCTTGGTTAATCCAAAACAAGGTGTGTTCGGCGAAATCTTTAGCTTGAGAAACTATGGGGGAATAACATAGTAATTGTCTTTTTAGTTTGGGGAAGGCCACTAAAGACCATAGGGTTCTGCGTAATTCCGGGTCTGGAAGTTCTGTGGCTAAACGTAAATTTTCGTAACTAACCCTTTCGTTGGGACGTTGATTCCAGGCGAATAAAACCGCCATTTGAAACGTTGTCACGTCCAAGTCGAATTTGCCGACTTCGTTTGCGAAGGTGATCGTGCCGTTGCTCATATGGTGGTACCATTGGAGTTTTCGCCCCGAATGTTTTTTTTTGTAAAATTCCTCCACTTCGGGGATGTAATCTTCGAGTTCGACGGGAAGACTTACTGTGACTCTTTCGGAGCCTCTCGCCCAAGCTCCTGCGTTCAATATTTTGATGTTAATCGCGTCGTGGCGCGCCGTTGATGTCTTAAATTGCGTGTTTAGGTCTTCACTGACTTTTATATCTTGGAACATCCTCGCTAATTTATTGACGTAATCGGCGGGCATTCCGACTTCTCGTAACCACTCGACCATGTCTTCTTCTTTTTCGCTGTCGGCGCTCGCGTCTAAGATTAATCTCCTTGTTAAATGGGCTTTATGGTAACGCATAAACACGTCTTTGTTTGACACGTATTTTAGGACTAATAGTACGTCTTTTAATCGCGATTCGATTTCGTCTGTGGTCAGTCGTTTTGATAGGGGGGTGCGCCTTAGAAGCATGTCGCAATAGTTGGCTAATAACTCGGGGCATTTGCTTTCTGGGGAGCATTTCGATGTTACGTTTCGATTCGTGTTTAATTCTAATTTGAAGACGGTTGTGTCGTTGACGACTGCTTTAAATGCTTTGTCGCGCGCTGTTAGAAATCTTGGGTCATCGTCGAAAGCTTCATGGACTAAGGTGCTAAACTTTCGAAATAAATCTAATAATCTTTCGACGTATTTTTCTGAATCTTGGGTTATTATGTCCGCTGCTGCCACCATATCGGCTAAACCAGCTTGGGTTATATGCGATTCTAATTCGCCAAGCATCGGCTGAACGCCTTCTGGGACTCTCTCTAACAACCGAAACATTAATTGTAATCGCGTTGTTTCCCCTGCTTTTATTAAAGGGGTGCACTCGGCTAAAAGTAATGGCAAAGCGTTTCCAACTAAAACATTCACACAACATTGAATTACTCCGATGCTGCCTATCTCGAGATACTTTTGAGCGCGGATCTCTTCCTCTTTTAATTTGCTATCGGCGTAACGCATGTAAGCTTGCACCCCATTGTCTGCTAAATATTCCGGTGCTTTTAGCTTGTAAAACATTTCGGTGCTTTGAATGTACGCGCCCTCGAAATTTTCGCGATAAATCTGCATTTTATCGTCAACGTTTGAACATAAATTAACGTAAGACTCTCTCACCCCTATAACTAATTGAGAATCAAAAGCTTCCCCATTTCTCTCAGCATGAACCAACTTCATTGCGCTTTCTTGCAACGTCCTTTTGATGTCCATAAAAATACTCTCGTTCCAAGAATCTAACATTAATTTCCTAACGATGCTTTCTTCGCATTTCTTAGTGTTATTTTGAACGTTTGTTGTTCCCGTTGTCTGTTTTCCTTGCAAACTCGTTTCTAATTGTCTAAAAGGAGTCGGTAAATAATTACACTGCGTAAAAAATTTGCGCCACTCCGCGATGTAAGCCTTTAGAAGCGCCTGTTCCTCTTTATGTGACAAAACCCGTATTTGGGCTTGTTTTATAAACTGAACTATATCCTCTTGGAGGTGATCCCGCAATTTTATCGGCCCCTTTTCGTCCCACAAACACACCAGGTGAACGTCGTAGAAAAGTTGTTGCCATTCTGGTTGCGAAACCGGATCTTGACGTAATAGCTTTAGCACTATCGGCCGCATATAAGGCCATTTATCCTCAAATTTTATTTGACCCTTTTCCTAACAACAACTATTAATTAAAACAAAATGAAACGGAATACAATTTACCTTTAACATGATGGTTATGTACTTAAAATTCGATTTATCGCCTTCCGGGTCATAATATTCGCTCGCAACGATTACGGTCTTATAATTAGCATTGCCGGTGATGTGTTTGCGTGTGGTAATCGTATCTAAACGAGTAAAAAATGCAAAATTTGCAACGAAACAAGCGGACTTTGGGGATTTTGAGGTTACCAGGGTTTTTGACATTAATCTAAATTGACATTCGCTATAACCAACATAAATCGTCGAATTAAATATCCCTAAGTTTGCAAGAAAAACGAAATTTTCTTTAATATTAAAGCGAAAATTTGAAAAATAATTATTCGTAAGTAAAAATAATTTATTTATTAATCGAAAAATGTTATAGGGAAAAGAGTTTGGTTTGTTTTGGGATACCAAAAATTTTGAAATCCCCCAAAAATTGACTTAACCTAACTTGTCAAATTTGTTTATATTTTCCAAAAATACTTTCGTGATTATTTTTGCAAAAAAATGCAAAGAGAAAGACGTGCAAATGCGGGTAACCGCATGTCGAAGCTCCTCAACGAAGAGGAAGAATGTCAAGATGATTTTTATAAGGTTAATTATGGTGGATTTGCAGACACCGAAAGCGACAACGAATATGAGTAAGAAAATGCTTTAAAAACCATCATTTTCGTATTTTAATTGGAATTAATTGATTAGAGCTGAAGAAGAAGGTGAAGACATCGTTGATTCAGATTTTAGCATTGACGAAAACGACGAACCCGTTTCGGAAAATGAAGATAACGAGTCACAACCTAAAAAGCGAAGATTAGTTACAAAAGCATATAAAGTTTTAATAAAGTCTAATAATAATTATGATAAGTACTTAAACGATGTGTTTGTAGGAACCAGTAAAACAAGAAGTGAAACAAAAACCGAAAATTCAAAAACCTAAACCTGTAACTCAAAAAATAAAGGTTGAGGATGAATATAATCTGGAAAGGGTTGAAAGAAAATCAATCAGAAAGTCAACAGCGGCGAAATCAGCTGCCACAGCACAAAGAATTAAAGTAAGAAATTTAGAGCAAAAAAGAAAAGTAAAGCGGCCAAAGGAAGAAACTTGGATGCCAACTCAAGAGGAGTTGCTCGAAGAAGCTAAAATAACAGAAAAAGAAAATTTGCAATCTCTCGAAAGATATCAAAGGCTTGAAAGTGAAAAGAAATCACGAAGGCCGGTTAAAAAAGTGTTTAATGGCCCCACTATTATCTACCAATCATTAAAAATTCCAATTATTGAGGAAATTTCTCACGAAACTAAACAAGAAGAAGATGATAAAAAGGAGATTAAACGATTTTATGAACGCACCTTTATTAGTGTTGCTAATGATCCTAATGATGTTAGTTTTGCGAAAATTTTTAATCTGAAACCAAAGCCGAGTTATCCCAAAAAAATTAAATGCACAATCACAAAGTAAGTCGCAAATTTTAAAAAATAATTTATTTAAATTGAATTAATTATTTTTAGTTTACCTGCAAAATATATAGATCCAATAACTTGCCTACCATATCATAATAGTCATTGTTTTCGAATTATAAGAGAGGCTTATTATCAACAGTTAGAGGTTCAAGGAGATCGGAGTAATGTGCAGGTTGCCGAATGGATGAAGTGGTACATTAAAAATAAGGATAAAGTACAAAGATGTATTCGAATGATAAAAGAGGAAGCTTAAAATAAGATTTATGGTTTAAGTTGTATGGTTAATTTTATATGGAAATACATTTTTTTTTATGATGATGAAAAACATAACCTTACTTAATGACATAACCTAATTGTTTTTAATTAAAAATAATTTATTTATAAAATTGATTAATTATTTTTATTTCTTTTTTAAGGAGCCATATAAAGGAATTAAGAAGTTTCGAAAATCCCTTTAATACATTACATGGAATTGTAATACGATATAAGAGATTACTTATCAGCAATTTATATATTTTTAAAAGGAAAATAATTGCAATAAAAATATAATTTTGTTAGAAAATAATCAATAATTTTAATGAACTTATGAATAATTTAAAAGAAAAATTTTATTATATATGAATATTAAAAAATATCTATATAGGCAACTTATTTTGCTCCTTTGAAGAGATGGTTGCATAACTTATTAATATTTTTATTTGTAACTGATTTTAATGTAAATGCTGATTTAATTAATCTCCTAATTTATTAATTAGATCTAATTATGAAGGCATTTATAAACTTAATTTGATATAAATAGGTTTACAGATAAATTTGCGATTATTTGTTACGCATAAATCTACGAAAGCATACTTAATATTGCATTTTTATAAATAAATTATGATAAAATAAGAAATTCCTCGAATAACAATTCGAATTATTTAAAAAAAATGCATAATAAATAAAGATATTTTTAGGTTATGTAGAAAAATTCTTTACAAACAGCAAAAACATTTCTAAGCAAAACAACGAAGTTAAACTTTATTATCTGTGTTAATAACCCATTTTAATTACAAATGAAAACCTACTTCGTTGTCGATTGAGATAAAACCATCCTATTTTAAATTAACACTCCAAAACAAGACTTATCTCTTAATCTGATTGGTTGTGGTTGCGTTAAATTCCCCGCAGCAACATTATATAAGATAAAAAAGAAATTAAAACTCAGTTGTTGTTGTAACGCTAAAAGAGAAAGGTCTAAACATGTCTCAACGAAACGAAAAGATTGCGATAGTTGGAAGGTAAATTAAAAAAAATCTTTACTAAACTTGTTTTAAAAATTTTGTTCTTAGCGGATTAATCGGTCGTTCTTGGGCAATGTTATTCGCAGCTGGGGGTTATAAAGTAACCTTATACGACATAGAAACCTCACAGATCGTAACAGCCTTGAAGGATATAGAACAACAACTCAAAACACTTCAACACTCCGGACTATTACGCGGAAAATTAAACGCTTCCGAACAATTTGATTGCATAAAGGGAAGTATAAACCTCCAAGAAGCAATAAAAGATGCTATTTTCATACAAGAGTGTGTCCCAGAACACTTAGAATTAAAACGAAATGTTTGGAAAGGAGTCGATGATTTACTTCCAATTGGATCTGAAACGATCCTTTCTTCATCTACCTCCACATTTATGCCATCATTATTCAGTGAGCACTTAAGAAATAAAGAAAATATAATCGTTTCGCATCCGGTTAATCCACCTTATTACGTTCCTTTGGTTGAAATTGTCCCAGCACCTTGGACCAAACCTGACGTTGCAAAAAAAACGAGAAAAATCATGGAGGAAATTGGTCAAACCCCGGTTAGTTTAAGCAGAGAAATCGAAGGATTCGCTTTAAATCGAATCCAATACGCGATTTTAAACGAAACGTGGAATTTAGTCGCCGATGGGATTTTAGATGTTAAAGATGTTGATAAAGTTATGTCCGATGGATTAGGGATGAGATATGCGTTTTTGGGGACGTTAGAAACGACGCATTTAAACGCGGAAGGATTTAAGAATTATTGCGAACGGTATTCGAATACAATTCACGCCGTTAGTAAAACTTTTAAGCCTTTGCCGAAGTTTGAGGGGGAATTGGTTGGGGAAATCGCCCAACAACTTGAAAAGGAGATTCCGTTGGAGAAGCTACAAGAAAGGAGGAATTGGAGAGATGTTTGTCTAACTAAGTTGAGTCAATTAAAAAAGAAAATGAATGAAATTAATTAATTAATTTGAGGAAAAAATGGAATGCCATCTAGGTTTAGGGGTTGTAATTATTTAAAATTATAATATAAATAAATAAAGGCGAAAAATTTGTTACAAGAATGCATTTCCTTTTTTAATGAAGATAAAATTAAGAAAAAGGAAATTAATAAATTAAATTTGAAATTGAATAGAACGAATTTTGTGTTTCCTAAGCTATTTGTTAATAATTATTAAAAGATTATTTTATATAAATAAATAAAGGAGGCGAGAAACAAAGAAAAATCAACCAAACTAGAAATGTCAATTTACAATATTTTTTAATAAAAAACTATGAATAAACTATTTTACATATTTTCTTTTATAGGTAAGTTTTAAAATGGTCCTAACGTACACTAAAAATGTTATAATTTTAGTTTTATCACATGGATTTCCCGCCGAAACAACTTTTAACATCTCAAACACAACAAAGAGTCCTTCAACCAGCTTAATAATAAAAAGGCAATACTCAAAACCACGAATTGTTAGCAACATTTACCATTCAAGCCCCGGATTTATGCCCCCAATAAATCCCATGGAAAATCTTCTCCTTTACATTTTACTTTCGGCCGGGAAAGACATTGATGATGAAGATTTTCAGAGGGAAAATGAGCGGAAACGGTCTCCGGACATTTTTTCAGATGCGTTAGGAGATTTAGTCAACGGAAGTAAGGGACCTTTTTCAAGGATTGATGAAACTTTTAGATCCCCTCGAGAGAGCTTTACGGATTTAGAAATCCGCCCACATCCGATATCGCAAGAAGGAACTTGTATGTGCTTTAATAGAATCATCCGGACGAGATCTAATCACCATTTCGAACCGATTTTGCACCCCAAAATGAAAAAAGATGATTTTAAAGAGAAAAAATTAAACGCTAATAAAGTCAATTTCGAAAATTCCACTCAAAACGCATCGTTTGGTGGTTCTGTTAGGATATTAAGGGTCTCCGATTTAGTTGGAGATGAAAAAATTGGAAAAACGACCGAAGGGAAAATTTTAAGCGGAAATTTTTCTTCCCAATTTAATTTAAGTAAAGTTGGGGATGATTTTGACGAAATGATTTTGGAGTTAAAACGTACAACTCAAAGTGAAGATGAATTATTGACGAAAAGGGGGAATGTGGAGAAGGGGCCCCCTCCTGTGAGTTAAAATGATTTTTACTTAATAAAACAATTATTAATAAATTAATATTTTCTTAAAATTAGTGGTTGGAAAGTTTAAAATCGCCAAAAGAATTTAAAAAAATTTTGCATCAAAAAGAGAAATTGAACGAATCCGCTGAAAAAATCGACGATGATGGGTATTATTTTTTATTCTATAGCGGTGGTACCGAAAACCGTACCACCGCTAAAAATGATCTCAAACGCGACTCAAAAATCGGTTTTGAATTTGCAAATTTTTTGAGAAAATTACATTACGTTAATTACGACCCTTTAACGTTCGATAACGATCAAAATGAAATTTTAAATATCGTTAAACGAGAGGATAACGAAACTGGTACAACTGAAAAAAAAGTTGAAGAAGCAAAAGAAAAAAGCAATGAAAATGGAACCTCTCCAACGAATTCGACTTTATTTCCGGACGATTACGAAGAAGATGATGAACCACCAGCTGAAGGGAGTAATGAAAAGCAATCTAATACTTATTTATATTCAGTGACGCTTCCAACAGCTTTATGTAAAAAAATTAATCTCACCTAATTTCCTTAATTTAATTTCCTCCTTCTTTTTCCTAGGTATTATTATCTTAATAGTCGGTATATGTGTCTTATCAAAACCAGCTGGGCGATGTTGTGAACGTTTCCTTCGAAATCCTGATCAACCGTACCAAGAACGCGTGATAAAATCCCGTGGAGCATCTCCAAGAGGAAGTGGGCGTAATAGTAGGGTTTTTAAAGCATCACGCGAAGATTTAAACGACGGAGTTACTCCTCAAGGGCCTTATTACGGTAGGGAACCAGCTCCTCAACCTCCAGAAAGACATAGCGTCGTTGGTTTTGGAAATGTTGAGTGGCGAAAACATCGAGGCAATGATTATAGTGGTCTGAAAGAAGACGAAATTATTTCAGTTATGGATAAAGAATATGAAGGGATCAATAAAAATGAGAAAAAAGCTGTTCCTTTTGGTGATGTTAGTTGAGAATTAAAAGAAAGGAAAATGTTTTTCTATTTTTATGATATATAATGTTAGTTATTTTTTTAAGTGTGACGTTTTTTAATATGATTAATTTTTTTAATATATACTTTAAATTAAAATTAATCTTTATTGTGATATAAAAGAAATTTTAACGTTTAATTATCAATTGCAACTCCGCTAGATGGAGCTCAAAATAATTAAAGAAATTAAATTTTTTAGTTTTTCTTCATTTAGGTGGTGAATTATCTTAATCTTACTGAAATCAACCTTTGATATTAAGGAAGTTTTCTTCAAGATTCCTGATCAATCTTACCAAAAATGGTGTTATAAAATTCCATGGTGCTTCTCCAAGAAGAGGTGATCTTAATAGTAAGGTTTTTAAAGCATCACGGGAAGATTTAAACGTTGAGTTATTCCTCAAGAAATTTATTATAGTAGGGAAGTAACTCTGTAATCTCCAAAAAGACACAGCATTCTCGGTGTTGGAAATGTTGGGTGATGAAAACATACAGCCGTACCAAGAACGTGTGATAAAATCCTGTGGAGCATCTTCAAGAGGAAGTGGGCGTAATAGCAGGGTTTTTAAAGCATCACGCGAAGATTTAAACGACGGAGTTACTCCTCAAGGGCCTTATTATGGTAGGGAACCAGCTCCTCAACCTCCAGAAAGACATAGCGTCGTTGGTTTTGGAAATGTTGAGTGGCGAAAACATCGAGGCAATGATTATAGTGGTCTGAAAGAAGACGAAATTATTTCAGTTATGGATAAAGAATATGAAGGGATCAATAAAAATGAGAAAAAAGCTGTTCCTTTTGGTGATGTTAGTTGAGAATTAAAAAAAAAGAAAATGTTTTTCTATTTTTATGATATATAATGTTAGTTATTTTTTTAAGTGTGACTTTTTTAATATGATTAATTTTTTTAATATATACTTTAAATTAAATTAATCTTTTTGTGATATAAAAAAAATTTTAACGTTTAATTATCAATTGCAATTCCGCTAGATGGAGCTCAAAATAATTAAATAAATTAATTTTTTTAGTTTTTCTTCATTTAGGTGGTGAATTATCTTAATCTAATTGAAATCAACCTTTGATATTAAGGAAGTTTTCTTCAAGATTCCTGATCAATCTTACCAAAAATGGTGTTATAAAATTCCATGGTGCTTCTCCAAGAAGAGGTGATCTTAATAGTAAGGTTTTTAAAGCATCACGGGAAGATTTAAACGTTGAGTTATTCCTCAAGGAATTTATTATAGGAGGGAAGTAACTCTGTAATCTCCAAAAAGACACAGCATTCTCGGTGTTGGAAATGTTGGGTGATAAAAACATACAGCCGTACCAAGAACGTGTGATAAAATCCTGTGGAGCATCTCCAAGAGGAAGTGGGCGTAATGGTAGGGTTTTTAAAGCATCACGCGAAGACTTAAACGACGGAGTTACTCTTCAAGGGCCTTATTACGGTAGGGAACCAACTCCTCAACCTCCAGAAAAACATAGCGTCGTTGGTTTTGGAAATGTTGAGTGGCGAAAACATCGAGGCAATGATTATAGTGGTCTGAAAGAAGACGAAATTATTTCAGTTATGGATAAAGAATATGAAGGGATCAATAAAAATGAGAAAAAAGCTGTTCCTTTTGGTGATGTTAGTTGAGAATTAAAAAAAAAAGAAAATGTTTTTCTATTTTTATGATATACAATGTTAGTTATTTTTTTAAGTGTGACGTTTTTTAATATGATTAATTTTTTTAATATATACTTTAAATTAAAATTAATCTTTATTGTGATAAAAAAAATTTTAACGTTTAATTATCAATTGCAACTCCGCTAGATGGAGCTCAAAATAATTAAATAAATTAATTTTTTTAGTTTTTCTTCATTTAGGTGGTGAATTATCTTAATCTTACTGAAATCAACCTTTAATATTAAGGAAGTTTTCTTCAGGATTCCAGATCAAACTTACCAAAAATGGTGTTATAAAATTCCATGGTGCTTCTCCAAGAAGAGGTGATCTTAATAGTAAGGTTTTTAAAGCATCACGGGAAGATTTAAACGTTGAGTTATTCCTCAAGGAATTTATTATAGTAGGGAAGTAACTCCGTAATCTCCAAAAAGACACAGCATTGTCGGTTTTGGAAATGTTGGGTGATGAAAACATACAGCCGTACCAAGAACGTGTGATAAAATCCTGTGGAGCATCTTCAAGACGAAGTGGGCGTAATAGCAGGATTTTTAAAGCATCACGCGAAAATTTAAACGACGGAGTTACTCCTCAAGGGCCTTGTTACGGTAGGGAACCAGCTCCTCAACCTCCAGAAAGACATAGCGTCGTTGGTTTTGGAAATGTTGAGTGGCGAAAACATCGAGGCAATGATTATAGTGGTCTGAAAGAAGACGAAATTATTTCAGTTATGGATAAAGAATATGAAGGGATCAATAAAAATGAGAAAAAAGCTGTTCCTTTTGGTGATGTTAGTTGAGAATTAAAAGAAAGGAAAATGTTTTTCTATTTTTATGATATATAATGTTAGTTATTTTTTTAAGTGTGACGTTTTTTAATATGATTAATTTTTTTAATATATACTTTAAATTAAAATTAATCTTTATTGTGATATAAAAGAAATTTTAACGTTTAATTATCAATTGCAACTCCGCTAGATGGAGCTCAAAATAATTAAAGAAATTAAATTTTTTAGTTTTTCTTCATTTAGGTGGTGAATTATCTTAATCTTACTGAAATCAACCTTTGATATTAAGGAAGTTTTCTTCAAGATTCCTGATCAATCTTACCAAAAATGGTGTTATAAAATTCCATGGTGCTTCTCCAAGAAGAGGTGATCTTAATAGTAAGGTTTTTAAAGCATCACGGGAAAATTTAAACGTTGAGTTATTCCTCAAGGAATTTATTATAGTAGGGAAGTAACTCTGTAATCTCCAAAAAGGCACAGCATTGTCGGTTTTGGAAATGTTGGGTGATGAAAACATACAGCCGTACCAAGAACGCGTGATATAATCCCGTGGAGCATCTCCAAGAGGAAGTGGGCGTAATAGCAGGGTTTTTAAAGCATCACGCGAAGATTTAAACGACGGAGTTACTCCTCAAGGGCCTTATTACGGTAGGGAACCAGCTCCTCAACCTCCAGAAAGACATAGCGTCGTTGGTTTTGGAAATGTTGAGTGGTGAAAACATCGAGGCAATGATTATAGTGGTCTGAAAGAAGACGAAATTATTTCAGTTATGGATAAAGAATATGAAGGGATCAATAAAAATGAGTAAAAGGCTGTTCCTTTTGGTGATGGTAGTTGAGAATTAAAAAAAAAGAAAATGTTTTTCTATTTTTATGTTATATAATGTTAGTTATTTTTTTAAGTGTGACGTTTTTTAATATGATTAATTTTTTTAATATATACTTTAAATTAAATTAATCTTTTTGTGATATAAAAAAAATTTTAACGTTTAATTATCAATTGCAATTCCGCTAGATGGAGCTCAAAATAATTAAATAAATTAATTTTTTTAGTTTTTCTTCATTTAGGTGGTGAATTATCTTAATCTAATTGAAATCAACCTTTAATATTAAGGAAGTTTTCTTCAAGATTCCTGATCAATCTTACCAAAAATGGTGTTATAAAATTCCATGGTGCTTCTCCAAGAAGAGGTGATCTTAATAGTAAGGTTTTTAAAGCATCACGGGAAGATTTAAACGTTGAGTTATTCCTCAAGGAATTTATTATAGGAGGGAAGTAACTCTGTAATCTCCAAAAAGACACAGCATTCTCGGTGTTGGAAATGTTGGGTGATAAAAACATACAGCCGTACCAAGAACGTGTGATAAAATCCTGTGGAGCATCTCCAAGAGGAAGTGGGCGTAATGGTAGGGTTTTTAAAGCATCACGCGAAGACTTAAACGACGGAGTTACTCTTCAAGGGCCTTATTACGGTAGGGAACCAACTCCTCAACCTCCAGAAAAACATAGCGTCGTTGGTTTTGGAAATGTTGAGTGGCGAAAACATCGAGGCAATGATTATAGTGGTCTGAAAGAAGACGAAATTATTGCAGTTATGGATAAAGAATATGAAGGGATCAATAAAAATGAGAAAAAAGCTGTTCCTTTTAGTGATGTTAGTTGAGAATTAAAAGAAAGGAAAATGTTTTTCTATTTTTATGATATATAATGTTAGTTATTTTTTTAAGTGTGACGCTTTTTAATATGATTAATTTTTTTAATATATACTTTAAATTAAAATTAATCTTTATTGTGATAAAAAAAAATTTTAACGTTTAATTATCAATTGCAACTCCGCTAGATGGAGCTCAAAATAATTAAATAAATTAATTTTTTTATTTTTTCTTCATTTAGGTGTTGAATTATCATAATTGTACGTTGTATTATTTTAATATATAATAATATGTATTTATATCTTATTGAAATCACCCTTTGTCGATAGTAAGTTTTGAGAATTTGAGTAAGTTTTGCTCAAAATTTTTTATCAATCTTACCAAGAATGTGTAATACAATTCCATGGTGCTTCATCAAAAAGAAGTAGTCGTAATAGTAGGGTTATTCCTCAAGGAACTTACTATGGTAGGGGATTTACCATAAAACCTCCAAAAAGATACAGCATTGTCGGTTTTGAAAAAGTTTGGTGATTTGGTGATGAAGATGCAGCCAATGATGTCGGGGCTGAAAAACAAGAAATTATTTCACTTTTTAATAATATTTCTTAATATATTAAATTTATTACTTACTTTTAAAATTATTCTTCACTCTAACCTAAAAAAAAGAAATTTGTTTTTACTTTAATCATCCACACTTCCACCAGATGGAGCTCATTCATTCATTAAATATCATTTATTTCTTCTTTATTTAAACTTTAAATTATTGCATTTTCTTTTAGATTTCTATTTTGATTTTAATAAACCCAATTTTATCCATAATTCCTCAACACATTTTATTCCTTAATCTAAAAAAAAATTGCTTACATTTCTCATTAATTCCGCTAGATGGCGCGTGTTCAATAAAAATAAATCAACATTTTTATTTTTTTCTTTATTTAGGCACTGAATCGTTACATTTTGGTTTGGATACATATTTTCATTATGTTCTTAACAAAATCACATTTTATCCATAAAATGCGGCAAACCCGTCTCGTTTCTGCGCTTTGTTAAAATGTCACACCCGGTTTCCGTTACTAACAAAGTGTGCTCAAATTGAGCTGAGAATTGTCCATCTGCAGTAACAGCGGTCCATTTATCAGGCCACATTTCATCTTTCCAAGTTCCCATTGATATCATCGGCTCAATAGTAAAGCAATGTCCTGGTTTCATTACTCCAACTGCACGATTTTCTATTTAAAACAATAATCACTATTTTATAATAATATTTATAATAAAAGAAATTATCTTACTAGCATAATGAGGGACGTTTGGTGCTGTATGAAACAAGCGGTGTATTCCGTGCCCACAATAACTTCTTACAACTGAGTATCCATTAGCTTGGGCGTGTTTTTGTATAACGTTTCCAATTTCTCGGTATTTCTCGCCTGGTTTTACCATATCGATGGCTTTCATAAGACATTCGTGGGTTACTTTAACAAGATTTTTGTGTTTCTCGGAAACATTTCCCACAAAAAATGTTTCGTTTAAATCTCCATGAAAGCCGTTATGATACACAGTGATATCAACATTGCATAAATCCCCATCTTTTAAAGGTCTAGTGTCTGGTATTCCATGGCAAATTACTTCATTAACAGAAGTACAACAAGAAGCTGGAAATTGGTAGTAATTCATTGGGGAGGGGTAACAATCCCTTTCAATGCAAGCCTCGTGAACAACCCTGTCTATTTCATCAGTTGTTACACCAACATCGCAAACCCTTGCAGCTTCGTCCAGTACTTCGCGCCCCAATTTGCAAGAAACTCGCATTCCTTCAATTTCTTCATCATCTAGTAATTTAATTTGACTAGATCCTTTAACAGCTTGTTCGGATAATGGAAATCCTTTTGGGTGATCAGCATAATCTGGGCGAGGGATTCGATCGGGAACACTCCTTATGGGCGTTTGAGGAAAAGGTCTCAATTCTCCGGTGAAATTGTAATGGGGCCACGGATTATAGCCATTTTCTTTCTTCCCATCGATAGCTTCACCCTCTAAAAATTAATAAAGCAACTCTCTGTACACCCAAATCCGGTTGACAATACCTGGTCGAATCTGCTTGAGGAGCCAAGACAGCATCACTCTACTTACTAGCTAAAGCGTGGATGATCTTGTGAGTTTTCCAGTTGCCCTTAAAACACTCCTGGCTACAGAAAAACGACCCTTGAATACCCAACTGTCTACACGTGGGACATTGAAGTTTCGCCGGCAAATTACAACCCGGACTTTCGCACAAATTCGAACTTGACATTTTTTTTATTTCAACGGGTTGAGGTTATGTCGGCTCAAAGTGCTATTTATACGATTTCGGATATTTCTATTTATAAAAGTATACGTAACGTTAAAAATGCAGGCTCGATGATCTTTTGCACTTTATTTATTTACGCCTTTAATCAGATTTGCGATAATTACTTTTAAGGAGGAAGTTATCGCATTGAGGTTAGGTAACTTTTTAAAGAAAAATGTGCCCGATTTAATAAATTAATTAAAATCTAATTATTGCAAATATCACATAATATTTGTATAAAACAACAAGTTATTTAGAATTATTTGTGTTTACGAGAAAAATGATTTCAAATATGAAAGATTTGAGGTAATTAAGAAAAGGAGTTTATGTTGGTAATAACGAAATAATTAAAATGTAGAAATAAAAGGAATTTAATTAAAAAATGTTATAATTAATAATTAAGAAGGTATTGTTGTGTTAATAAATAATGATATAAATTTAAATTTAATTAATTAATTATTTAATGCGGTTCTTATAAATTAGGAATCTGTAATGTCAATAATTTTTTAGAAATGTCACGTTTGAAAAAGTCGAGATAATTTTGTGTTTAATTATTAAATATTAAATAATATAGGTAAGATTTTAATGTAATTATTGTTATTTTAACATAATTGTGTAATTCAAATATAATAAGCGATTGATTTTATTAGTATAATTTCTTTTCTAATTTTTAGGTTATGGATTGTAAAATGACAACTAACATCATTTAAAATTTTGATTACTGATTTAATTATAATGGTAAATAAATGTATTCTTATTCATTGAATATAAAAACGGAGTGGTTACATCAGACTCACGCACACACGCCCGGTTACAATAATCAATTCTGGCCGAAAACTCGAACCGGTACGTCTCGAAATTCGGTCGACGTACGAAGAGTCTCAAGAGCTTAAAGTGGGCAATGTCGATGGCCTTTACCAGTCTGCGCGTCTGTTGGCAGACTGGCGATGGGGCCACCTTCTCTCTCATCTTCCTCGTCACCACCGTCACCTTTTCCTTCTTCTTTCCTCGTTCTTCGGCGACGGCCTGACGTAACCGAACGGCCAAGGAAGTCGCCGGGATAACTGGACACCATCAGTCTGCTCGGCAGTTCTTCTTTGCCGGACGTAGAGTATTGTTGAGCTTTGAATCACACGTTGTTGGCCGTCGCGACGTCGGTTTCTTAGCGTAGAGTGATGTACCCTCGATAAGAATTGGTTTGATAAATATGATCTGAATTTAAAGAAGAAATCCTGGGTTACGAACGACCTTTGGAAGGTAAGATTGATTTTTTTTTAATGTTATCTTCTATTAATTAAAGGTCACGCATTTTTCGTCTTTTTCTTTCTTTCCCTTTTTTATTTCTTTCCCTTTTTTTTCTTGTCTTCAGCCATTATACAGGGTACGGCGTTGACATAACGGACAGTTGTGGCTGGAACCCGACGCAAATGGCATTCGCTCGAAGACGGTACGAGTCTTTTACATTCCGACGGCTTTTCTTATTATTTCCGGAAATTTTCTATATACATCGAGAAGACGTCCGAGATCCTCCTGCTTCTTCTTCTTTTTCTTCATCTTCTTCGTCTTGTTGGTATCCTAACCAATTTATACCGTTATTAATATTGCGTTTCACTTTATCCGAATTCAATTACCGTTTTATCGACGCCAGATGAAGGCAAAAAGACCATCTAGATATAAACCCGGTTCCGCAATTTTCTCTTTTTCAAAAAAAATCATTTTAATTTTGAATTTTTTGAATTATTGGTTATTGGGGCGCGGTTTACTCCCTTTACTTAATCACAAAAAATGATTTAATTTGTTTATGTTTATTAAATATTTGATTTCTAATGATTGTTAAAACGAAAGGGAAATTGAATTTGCATAGAAACCTTTCCGCGGTTTAAAGCAATCTCGTTCACTTTGAGGTCGTAAAACGCCACCAAAAACGAAGATCGGATCTCGTCATTCGAGTTGTTTTCACTCTCGCAATCTCTCAGACATGCAAATTAACCGATTAATTAATTAATCGGTGTCGACGAAAATCGCGCGAATTTGAATTTGAAAAGGTGTTTCCTCGCTTCTTTCTCATCTGCGTCGTTCTGGTAACCTATATTGGTGTTCTGGAGATTACGCAAAGAACATCCTGCAGAGGTACGAGGAAGACGTTTAGGAGGCTCTCTTAATACACAGTTACTAATTAAAATAACAGGATTGGCGATCGTGTGTCGCCAGTGCTATGGTGTCTGTTGCCTTTCTTAACGCGTGGCAGCACGTGTGCGAATGCAGAGCTGCCTTTAAAATGAGTGTGGCATCCAACGGGATGATGATCTCAGATCTTGGTTCGAGAAAACTTAAACTTGAAATATTTTCTTTTTATTTTGCCTTAAAGATGCCGCGCATTTCTTATTTTTTCTTAACTAAATTTTTGCTACATATTCTTTGGTTGTTTCAGGGTAAAAGAAAAAAATGCGAAATTCATCACGAGGTCTTCGAAGGTATACGTTTTGTCTTCTGTATTGGTGGTGTTTCGTTAGTTTATTTACGGTGAGTAGCAAACCCATTTTATTTATCATTTAACGGGACCATTATTTAGTCCAATTTGATTTAAATGCGGATCGCGGACCTAACAACATTTGTAACGATCCATTTCAACCGCGTTACATTTTAATTTTAAAAAATTCCTTAATCAAATTGGAGTATTGATACTTTTGTTTCCTGTTTCCTGGTTGTTAATCGTTTGGTAATCCGTCAGGATTGCGCTATTTCATCATGTTCTCGCGACCGCGCCGCTGCTTTCTTGCGCAGAACCGGCGGTAGGTCATCGGTCAAACGCGTCTTGGCGTCGACGTCCAACAATTTCTAACGGTCCAACATACATATCTCACACGACGACGACGGCGACCAAAACGAAGGCGACAATTCCAACCTAAAACCCTCTTTACAAAGAAAAAATTTGAATCCCAAATGAAATTGAATAAAGTTAAGCCGAGTTACTAAACCATACCGGATGGTGTAATAATGTTACGATCTAACAGCGTTTCCGGCTAACATGAACTCATTTCTCTTCCTACTTCCGTAGTTAAGATAAATGGAGTTTTTAACATATTTATTTAATATTAGGTGAGTTAGACAAGTTCAATATTATTAAGTTATAATCATACTTTGGTTATTTATCTTAATTTGACTTTGATCAATGGAAACGACTAATTTTAAAGTTATATTTCTTTATATGAAGTAGCTGAAAAAATAAGAAATTACTTCATAACATTAAATACAAAAATGTTAAAAATGATAAGAATAACCAGATTTTGTTTCAATTCTTGAAAATGATTAGAAAGAAAAGTTGCTTTTTACCTTAGAAATTCCTTTGGTATGGTTTAGAAAGAAAATCACCATGATATATTGTTACAAGTTTCCTTTGTAAGGTGTTAACAAACTGTAAACAGATCTAGCTTTGAGATAATAGAACTTTCATCGCAGATTTCTAATAAATCTTGATAAAATACAAGATTAGATGAGGTTTTCTTTGCATTAAATCTGATAAGGATTGCTTATCTGAACTTGACCTCCATTAATCTTTCAACTTTACACCAGGTGATATATTTGTGGATATGGAGTTCTATTTATATTAAATTGGGACCGAATCTTTTCAATATTTGATCAAGTATTCAAAAAAGAGCAAAATTGTGAAGTGTTATGAAGTAATTAAACAGATATCTAAAAAACAATGAGTTTATACTTTATTTATGAATGAATTAAATTGAAATGAATCGAAATGTCTTCTATTGCCAAAAACAATTAAATAATAAAATTATTTTAAATCAATTTAATTATTTATTTATATATTAATGTTTATTTTAATTAATATTATAAATTTTTAATTGATTTGAACTAAGTTAAATAGGTTAATACCAACTTAAATGGAGAAATAATCTAAATAATAAATAAATCTATATATTATCAAAGATGTGACTTATTCAAAATTCAAAATCTAAAATGCCCATAATTAATTATTTCTTGTAGTCAATTTCGTTAATGGTGTTATATAAATAAGCTAAACACACCTATGGTTGTGGAAATCTGTGCCTTACACGAAATTGGGCGATGTAGAACAGGAACTGGTTCATAAAGCTCAAGATTAAAACAACTCAATAGTTATTTGGAATAATTTCGTATAAAAACCTTTATATTTCTTTGAAGATATATCAAGATCTTGTTTTAAATCGCCGAGGTCGCTTGCGACCGAGGCAGTAGAGTTATACTTTATAAGACTTTATACTTTTATAAAAATATGTAAAGGAACTATTTTGTCCCAAATCGCCGAGATCGCTTGAGGGCGAGGCGTTGAATATGAAATAATAACACGAAATCGTTCTTTTGGGAAGATTGTGGCGCCTCGCCTGCAAGCGACCTCGGCGGTGTGAGACTAAAATCGTTTATAGGAGGATTTATATATTTACTAAGATATACAAGGAATGATTTGGCCTCAAATCGCCGAGGTCGCTTGAAGGCGAGGCGTTGGTTATGAAATAATTACTCGAAATCGTTAATTTTGGAAGATTATATCCCCTCGCCCGCAAGCGATCTCGGCGAAATGAGAATAAAATTCTCTTTTGGAGGTTTTATACATTAACTAAGATATATAAGGAACGATTTCGCCTCAAATCGCCGAGGTCGCTTGCGGGCGAGGCGCTGGATATGAAATAATAACACGAAATCTTTCGTTTTGAAAGATTGTGGCATCTCGTCAGCAAGCGACCTCGGCGGAGTGAGATTAAAATCGTCTTATAGGCGACTTTATATATTTACTAAGGTATACAAGGAACGATTTCGCCTCAAATCGCCGATGTCGCTTGAGGGTGAGGCGTTGAATATGAAATAATAACTCGAAATCGTTCTTTTGGGAAGATTGTGGCGCCTCGCCCGCAAGCGACCTCGGCGGAGTGAGAATAAAATCGTTTATAGGAGGATTTATATATTTACTAAGATATACAAGGAACGATTTGGCCTCAAATCGCTGAGGTCGCTTGCAGGCGAGGCGTTGGTTATGAAATAATAACTCGAATTCGTTAATTTTGGAAGATTATATCGCCTCGCCCGCAAGCGATCTCGGCGAAGTGAGAATAAAATTCTCTTATAAGAGGTTTTAAACATTAACTAAGATATATAAGGAACGATTTCGCTTCAAATCGCCGAGGTCGCTTACGGGCGAGGCGCTGGATATGAAATAATAACACGAAATCTTTCATTTTGAAAGATTGTGGCATCTCGTCAGCAAGCGACCTCGGCGGAGTAAGATTAAAATCGTCTTATAGGCGACTTTATATATTTACTAAGGTATACAAGGAACGATTTCGCCTCAAATCGCCGATGTCGCTTGAGGGCGAGGCGTTGAATATGAAATAATAACACGAAATCGTTCTTTTGGGAAGATTGTGGCGCCTCGCCCGCAAGCGACCTCGGCGGAGTGAGAATAAAATCGTTTATAGGAGGATTTATATATTTACTAAGATATACAAGGAACGATTTGACCTCAAATCGCCGAGGTCGCTTGCAGGCGAGGCGTTGGTTATGAAATAATAACTCGAAATCGTTAATTTTGGAAGATTATATCGCCTCGCCCGCAAGCGATCTCGGCGAAGTGAGAATAAAATTCTCTTATAAGAGGTTTTAAACATTAACTAAGATATATAAGGAACGATTTCGCTTCAAATCGCCGAGGTCGCTTACGGGCGAGGCGCTGGATATGAAATAATAACACGAAATCTTTCATTTTGAAAGATTGTGGCATCTCGTCAGCAAGCGACCTCGGCGGAGTAAGATTAAAATCGTCTTATAGGCGACTTTATATATTTACTAAGGTATACAAGGAACGATTTCGCCTCAAATCGCCGATGTCGCTTGAAGGCGAGACGTTGAATGTGAAATAATAACACGAAATCGTTCTTTTGGGAAGATTGTGGCGCCTCGCCCGCAAGCGACCTCGGCGGAGTGAGAATAAAATCGTTTATAGGAGGATTTATATATTTACTAAGATATACAAGGAACGATTTGACCTCAAATCGCCGAGGTCGCTTGCAGGCGAGGCGTTGGTTATGAAATAATAACTCGAAATCGTTAATTTTGAAAGATTGTAGCATCCCGTCAGTACGCGACCTCGGCGGAGTGAGATTAAAATCGTCTTATAGACGACTTTATATATTTACTAAGATATACAAGGAACGATTTCGCCTCAAATCGCCGAAGTCGCTTGCGGGCGAGGCGCTAGATATGAAATAATAACACGAAGTATTTCTTTTGGGAAGATTGTGGCGCCTCGCCCGCAAGCGACCTTGACTGAGTGAGAATAAAATCGACTTATAGAAGGTTTTATATATTTACTAAGATATACAAGGATAGATTTCGCCTCGGCACATGAATATATTATTCAAAGATAAATTAAAATTATCTTATGGTGCTCCACTAAAATGTGCTACACCAATAATGTAATTACGAATCAATTATTCAATTCAAATAAAGAAAATAATTTAAATAATAAAGTTTTAGTAAAAATAAATTTTACCAACCCCTTTCCAACCTCATGTTGAATACTAATTCCTAAAATCAGCAAAAATCATAACACAGTTTCGGAAATTAAATTTTTACAAATTTTTTTTATCAATGAACTTCTTTGGAAATTCGTTAAAAATAGACCACCACCTATAAGTTTTATTTATATTGCTAATTTCATCTTTATTTTTGGGCTAACACAAGCCTTTACTGAACAATTTATTTTCTAAGCAACACCTAACATCGAATTTATCCCCACATTTAAATAACACATGAACCGAGTTACCAATTTTACCGCAATTGCACAACAAAGATTCGCGTTTTTCAGTTTTATTTAGGTACTCCTCAAATTTTCCATGACCAGTAATCAATTCTACTGTTTCTGAAAATAGGAAATTATTCACTTTACCAACTTTTGGTATAAACTGATAAGTTAATCTACCGGAAGTTGACTTGACACTTCGTCTCGGTACAAAATTAAACTCAATATGAAAATTCTCCAGCAAAGATGCTTCTTTAGCCAGTTGATCTGCTCTTTCATTTCTTTTAATACCAGAAAGTCCTTTATCCAGCTGCTCCCCGCAAGCATTCTCGGCTGAGTTGCGAAATCGTTTATAGGAGGATTTATATATTTACTAAAATATCCAAGGGACGATTTGGCCTCAAATCGCCGAGGTCGCTTGCGGGCCAGGCGCCAGAATCTTCTAAAATGAACGATTTCATGCTATTATTTCATATCAAGTGTCTGGCTCGCAAGCGACCTCGGCGATTTGAGGCGAAATTGTTCCTTAGATATTTAAGTAAATATATAAATCCTCCTATAAACGATTTTATTCTCACTCCGCCGAGATCGCTTGCGGGCGAGGCGCCAGAATCTTCTAAAATGAACGATTTCGTGCTATTATTTCATATCCAGCGCGTCGCCCGCAAGCGACCTCGGCGATTTGAGACCAAATCGTTCCTTAGAAATTTAAGTAAATATATAAATCCTCCTATAAACGATTATATTTTCACTCCGCCGAGGTCGCTTGCGGGCGAGGCACCGAAATCCTCTAAAATGAACGATTTCGTGCTATTATTTCATATTCAGCGCCTCGCCCGCAAGCGACCTCGGCGATTTGAGGTCAAATCGTCTCTTGGATATTTAAGTAAATATATAAATCCTCCTATAAACGATTTTATTCTCACTCCGCCGAGGTCGCTTGCGGGCGAGGCACCGAAATCCTCTAAAATGAACGATTTCGTGCTATTATTTCATATTGAGCGCCTCGTTCGCAAGCGACCTCGGCGATTTGAGACCAAATCGTTCCTTAGATATTTAAGTAGATATATAAATCCTCCTATAAACGATTTTATTCTCACTCCGCCGAGGTCGCTTCCGGCCGAGGCGCCGGAATCTTCTAAAATGAACGATTTCGTGCTATTATTTCATATTGAGCGCCTCGTTCGCAAGTGACCTCAGCGATTTGAGGCCAAATCGTTCCTTAAATATTTAAGTAGATATATAAATCCTCCTATAAACGATTTTATTCTCACTCCGCCGAGGTCGCTTCCGGTCGAGGCGCCAGAATCTTCTAAAATGAACGATTTCGTGCTATTATTTCATATTGAGCGCCTCGTTCGCAAGCGACCTCGGCGATTTGAGGCCAAATCGTTCCTTAGATATTTAAGTAGATATATAAATCCTCCTATAAACGATTTTATTCTCACTCCGCCGCGGTCGCTTGCGGGCGAGACACCGAAATCCTCTAAAATGAACGATTTCGTGCTATTATTTCATATCCAGCGCCTCGCCCGCAAGCGACCTCGGCGATTTGAGGCGAAATCGTTCCTTAGATATCCTCCTATAAACGATTTTATTTTCACTCCGCCGAGGTCGCTTGCGGGCGAGGCGCCAGAATCTTCTAAAATGAACGATTTCGTGCTATTATTTCATATCAAGCGCCTCGCCCGCAAGCGACCTCGGCGATTTGAGGCGAAATCGTTCCTTAGATATTTAAGTAAATATATAAATCCTCCTATAAACGATTTTATTCTCACTCCGCCAAGGTTGCTTCCGGTCGACGCGCCAGAATCTTCTAAAATGAACGATTTCTTGCTATTATTTCATATCAAGCGCCTCGCCCGCAAGCGACCTCGGCGATTTGAGGCCAAATCGTTCCTTAGATATTTAAGTAGATATATAAATCCTCCTATAAACGATTTTATTCTCACTCCGCCGCGGTCGCTTGCGGGCGAGACACCGAAATCCTCTAAAATGAACGATTTCGTGCTATTATTTCATATCCAGCGCCTCGCCCGCAAGCGACCTCGGCGATTTGAGGCGAAATCGTTCCTTAGATATCCTCCTATAAACGATTTTATTTTCACTCCGCCGAGGTCGCTTGCGGGCGAGGCGCCAGAATCTTCTAAAATGAACGATTTCGTGCTATTATTTCATATCAAGCGCCTCGCCCGCAAGCGACCTCGGCGATTTGAGGCGAAATCGTTCCTTAGATATTTAAGTAAATATATAAATCCTCCTATAAACGATTTTATTCTCACTCCGCCAAGGTTGCTTCCGGTCGACGCGCCAGAATCTTCTAAAATGAACGATTTCTTGCTATTATTTCATATCAAGCGCCTCGCCCGCAAGCGACCTCGGCGATTTGAGGCCAAATCATTCCTTACATATTTAAGTAAATATATAAATCCTCCTATAAACGATTTTATTCTCACTCCGCCGAGGTCGCTTGCGGGCGAGGCACCGAAATCCTCTAAAATGAACGATTTTGTGCTATTATTTCATATCCAGCGCCTCGCCCGCAAGCGACCTTGGCGATTTGAGGCGAAATCTTTCCTTAGATATCCTCCTATAAACGATTTTATTTTCACTCCGCCGAGGTTGCTTCCGGTCGACGCGCCAGAATCTTCTAAAATGAACGATTTCTTGCTATTATTTCATATCAAGCGCCTCGCCCGCAAGCGACCTCGGCGATTTGAGGCCAAATCATTCCTTAGATATTTAAGTAAATATATAAATCCTCCTATAAACGATTTTATTCTCACTCCGCCGAAGTCGCTTGCGGGCGAGGCACCGAAATCCTCTAAAATGAACGATTTCGTGCTATTATTTCATATCCAGCGCCTCGCCCGCAAGCGACCTTGGCGATTTGAGGCGAAATCTTTCCTTAGATATCCTCCTATAAACGATTTTATTTTCACTCCGCCGAGGTTGCTTCCGGTCGACGCGCCAGAATCTTCTAAAATGAACGATTTCTTGCTATTATTTCATATCAAGCGCCTCGCCCGCAAGCGACCTCGGCGATTTGAGGCCAAATCATTCCTTAGATATTTAAGTAAATATATAAATCCTCCTATAAACGATTTTATTCTCACTCCGCCGAAGTCGCTTGCGGGCGAGGCACCGAAATCCTCTAAAATGAACGATTTCGTGCTATTATTTCATATCCAGCGCCTCGCCCGCAAGCGACCTCGGCGATTTGAGGCGAAATCGTTCCTTAGATATCCTCCTATAAACGATTTTATTTTCACTCCGCCGAGGTTGCTTGCGGGCGAGGCGCCAGAATCTTCTAAAATGAACGATTTCGTGCTATTATTTCATATCAAGCGCCTCGCCCGCAAGCGACCTCGGCGATTTGAGGCGAAATCATTCCTTAGATATTTAAGTAAATATATAAATCCTCCTATAAACGATTTTATTCTCACTCCGCCGAGGTCGCTTCCGGTTGAAGCGCCAGAGTCTTCTAAAATGAATGACTTCATGCTATTATTTCATATCCAGCGCCCGCAAGCGACCTCGGCCGAGAATAAAATCGTCTTATACAAGGCTTTATATGATTACTAATATATAGAAGGAACGATTTTGCTTCAATCGGCGAAGTGGGAATAAAATCCGGTGAAGCCGAGGCATATATCCAGCTCCTTTCCTAAGGTATCACAGAAATGTAACAAAATTGCAAAAAGGAACGGAATCTTTTGATGTGTGTTGAGATGCCTCGAGTATCTTTAAGCAGTTGAAGTCGACAATAAGAATGGCAGTAGTAAATGAAAATATTTAACGTCTTTCACACACAGTCTATTTGATACGAGGAACAGAGGGGAAGTTTCTAGATTTTACAGAAGTAGGTCTGGCCAGCATCACTTTGTACCAGAAGAATTCAACACTTTCGATGGGATATGTTTCCCAGTCAATTGGGACTCAGTTCTAAAGGTTTTCTAATCATCTCCACCAATCTGCGGGGCGAGGATACGAAGAAGATGATGACCATATTCTGTTGTCGTAATGAAAAGATAACAAACTCAAAGAAGACACATGTAATTGAGTAATATTGAACCTATTTATAAGCCAAAGTGAACGTAATGCCGTTAAATTTAACTACAACTGATTTAAAATATTTATTTAATAATTTTTGCACTTTATTAAGACGATAGAATTTCATACAATGTTTCTACCGGTTTCGGTCACGTTTAGACCATCTTCAGGATACACATTTTTAAAAAATTGTTGATCGTATTGACGTTTTATTTTTATTTATGTTGTGATTTATGACATGTGTCAATGTGAAATATTAAAATAGGATTAAAATAAAATAAAATAAAATTAAAATTGAATATTTCCCAAAACAAAAGTTCAAATATCTATTATAAATTTGGGAAAATGGGAAAATGTTATTGCGTATGTTAGGGTTTTTTAATTTTATTTTTATTTTTATTTTTAGGTGGAGTAAAAGGATTTTTCAAATACATATATAAAGGTTTTTCTGTGTAATTAATTTGGTCATTCAAACATAGAATAAAATTTGTGGATGATTATGTTTAAATTTTCTAATTTCATAAAGTTCAAGTATTTCCAAAAGGTTACTTTTATTTTTCTTATGAAGTAATGTTGTGTTTTTTGTTTCATTAAATTGGTGTTCTTTGTTAAATATTATATGTCTTCCAAAATTTTGGAAATACTTGAACTTTATGAAATTAGAAAATTTAAACATAATCATCCACAAATTTTATGTTTGAATGACTAAATTAATTACACAGAAAAACCTTTATATATGTATTTGAAAAATCCTTTTACTCCACCTAAAAATAAAAATAAAAATAAAATTAAAAAACCCTAACATACGCAATAACATTTTCCCATTTTCCCAAATTTATAATAGATATTTGAACTTTTGTTTTGGGAAATATTCAATTTTAATTTTATTTTATTTTATTTTAATCCTATTTTAATATTTCACATTGACACATGTCATAAATCACAACATAAATAAAAATAAAACGTCAATACGATCAACAATTTTTTAAAAATGTGTATCCTGAAGATGGTCTAAACGTGACCGAAACCGGTAGAAACATTGTATGAAATTCTATCGTCTTAATAAAGTGCAAAAATTATTAAATAAATATTTTAATTCAAGACGAAAAACATTCCTATAAAATAAAAGAATACAACTGATTTGTATAACTCTATCATTCCTAGACGCGAAATAGATAAAAAATAATACTTTTATCAAAATACCTGAATTTTTAGGACAACGATTTGAGATTGGCTCTAACACTTCGCCTGCAAGCAACCTCGACGAGTGGAAACGAAACAGTTTATTTGCATATTTCGCAAAAATCGAAATCGTCTATTTGGAAGATTCTTTCTCATAGTTAGGTTGGAGTTAAGCTACACGAGATTCGAATCTGTTAAGTTGGGTCAATAATAATGTTGAGAGATATTAAGTATGTTAGTTTGAGTCGAATTAAATAAAATATGTTGGTTTCAAGAAAATAATTTTTTTCTCAAATAGAATTATACCGAAAAGACCAGTTGGTGATCGCAGCCCGAGCGTTGATAATTGCGGCTCGCGTCCAATTAACCGCTTGTTTATTAACGGTTCCGGCTAGACAATGGGCCGCGTTTATCTCTTAACTCGGCTGCGCGAACTTCTTGCGGAGCAACCGTTTGTGGGTCGACTTTACGTCCGCCACCGTGAGGATTTCTCCATCGCAACCGCAACGATTAATTACCTCAAGTACAATTAGTCGCGCGAGTCTTATTAGAATACGCCGGAGAGGGCATTGTATTGCTCACCATCGTGTATGGACCACTTGGCAAGCGATACGTTGCGAATTGGGACGAGATCGAGAGGCGAGAGTTTTCTAAAGATAATAATCGTACTGATGATCCACGTGGCCCATTTTTTTTACTACCATATTCTCTTTTTCATTCTTCCTTGAGATTTCAGATTATGTATTAACGTATTCGTTATGCTAATCGCTTTTGGTTATCGTGTCGATGTTAATTTAACGGAGCAGGAACACGCCTTCCTAAAAAAACTCGTAAAAAAATGAATTGTATACTTTAAGAGTCTAAAATTATTTAACTTTTATAAATGTACGTGATTTGGGTTGGGTTGAGTATTTAAATTAATTCATTTTATTTTTAGTTAATAAAATGTGGGGATTTATGGCCAATGGACAAACCGGAAGATATGCCCTCAATTCAATCGTTAGAAGTAATGTGCGGGAAAGACCACATGGACGTCCATTTAACATTTTCGCATCCATTCGAAGGGATCGTATCATCAAAAGGACAACACGGTGACCCTCGGTGTGTTTATGTGCCTCCGTTAACCGGGCAATCATCGTTTTCGTTCCGTATCGCGTACACGAGATGCGGAACAAAGCCGGATCTTCACGGCCAATTTTACGAAAACACCGTTGTCGTTCAATACGATAAGGACTTATTGGAAGTATGGGATGAGGCGAAAAGGCTCAGGTGCGAATGGTTCAACGATTACGAGAAGACGGCGTCGAAACCGCCGATGGTTATCGCCGATTTGGACGTTATCCAGTTGGATTTTAAAGGTGCGTATTGATTTATGTCGATTTTGTAACTGCTTTTTTGAAGAATAGAGAAAGAATGCGCGGTCAATTTGTATGCGAGCTTAGGAAATAACGGGAAGTCCGCATTAACATGGGTATTGTGGCGTATTAATTGATTGTTGGACGTGTGTTCAAGGAATGTTGTGAATACTAAATTCAAATGAAATATGAATGAAGCACCTGCGTTAATGTAAATGAAATTG
Source organism: Onthophagus sagittarius (assembly GCA_036711965.1). Taxonomy (NCBI): domain Eukaryota; kingdom Metazoa; phylum Arthropoda; class Insecta; order Coleoptera; family Scarabaeidae; genus Onthophagus; species Onthophagus sagittarius. The sequence continues at coordinate 12,043,234 of JASERS010000010.1, read as the reverse complement.
TGTTTTTTAGGGGATAACGTCGATTGTTGGATGGAAATCCAGCACGGAAAAGGTCCGTGGGCCCCCCCTGTAACAGGAATTGTCCCATTAGGGTCAACTTTAACTTTAGTTGTAGCTATAAACGATTATAAAGGTAATTAATTAACCTAAAAAAGAAGATTTCTTAAATTATTTTTTTATTTTTAGGAGAATTTGATATGCGAGTTAAATCTTGTATAGCATCCGACGGCGATAACCACATAATCGAATTATCCGACGACAAAGGATGCGTCCTCCGCCCAAAAATGATCAGCAGGTTCTTAAAAGCGCGGGGAGTCGACGATAGGGCCTCAATAATAACTTACGCTTTCTTCCACGCGTTCAAATTTCCCGATACTCTTAGCGTGCACATCAAATGCAAAGTGGAAGTTTGCCGGCACGGCTGTTTGGATCATTGTCAAGATCAATTAATAAACGGAGGAAACGATTTTGAGGACCATTTTAACTCGATTGAAAGAAAAGACACGAATAATCATAACAAGCACATTGAGGACGACAATAACAACGTGGCCTCAATCGATATCGGGGCTGGATTCCCATCGAATGGGAAAAGCAACAAAAAAAATAATGCCAATAAAAAATTTTCGAGCGACTTAGGAAACGAAATCGCCGCCCTCCCATTTAAAGGCCCATTCCCCCACGGACCCCGCCAATTAGAAGAACAACAAATCGGGACACCGAGGAGTTTATCCGACTTATCCGACACAACAACAATCAAAGAAGAATCAATCACAATCGAAAAAACGAAATCCCGCAAAAAACGCCACCAAATTTTAGACAGAAAAACGAGAAGCGCCGATGTTGGAGTTTCCGGAATTTACAAAGTCATTTCCGAGGCGGATTTAGCATTTAGCCCCGATGCTAAAACCGAATCGGTTACGATTTTCCAAGGGAAAATCCGCGAAGAAGTTATTTATGGAATTTGCATGCCCGTTCCCGGATTTAGCGCGTTATTCGTTTTGATCGCGATTTCCGCTGCTGTTAGTACATTAGTAGCCGTGTCTTTGCTGTATCGGTATCAGCTCCAAAAAGAAAATTCAACATCGGGAACGCAAATAATCGACACTCAAACTTTGCAATTATCGACGTTCACGAACGTTATGAAGTTATTTAAACACGATAATAATAATAAGAATGGCGTTAACTTACAAGAATTTAAAAATGGGAAGGTTAAACAAGAAATAAGTGAAATTGAGCAATAAATAGTTATTTAAGCCATAAGGAAATAAGGACATTATAACGTCCGAGGGAGAATTGTGATTCTTTTGAGGAATGTTAGTTCTTATGGGTTAAATTTTCCCATTAGCAGAATTAAATATTTATTAAAAAGGATATTTCTCAATTTTTATCGTTAAATGAAGAATTTAACTTAATTTTTTTAAAACTTACGAGATTGCTGGTGGGAAAAAATTATTAAGTGCTTAACTCAAAGATTTTTATTGATCGAAATGACGAAAAAAATTAAATTTAATTTAATTTAACCCGAATTTTTTTGGGTTAGCCATTTTTTCGATTATTTTATTCTTTGATTTCGAACGAATCTTTTTTAATAATTTTAATTTAATAGGATTTAGGTGAAAATGTGGGCAAAAATGCAATAACGAAGATGACAATGTAAAAACAGTTAAATAAAATACCTAATTTATTTTTTTTTCCGATAATTAAATCGTTTTAATTTTTTTTAGAATTTTAGATTAAACTCGGGATTTGGTAGAAATAAGAAAAATCTTGGCCTTCATCTTTTCCGCATCTCCAGTTCCTAATTCTTGTTGTAAATAGAAATTTTTTTACTTTAAAAAGAACGAAATCATTTCACCTCCTCTTTTTAATTTTTATTTTAATTTTTAATTGTTTCGTCGTTTAATTTCGAAAACTTCCATTTAAGACTTGTACATATTGTACTTTTTTGTATAGTATTACTTGTATTTTGTATTTTTGCTTAAGTTTTTTGTTAATTAAAAAAAAGTTAAAAGACATTACACCTCATTGTTTAAGTTAAAAAGTTTAAGATGTTTAAATTAAAAATATTTTTATTAAAATGTATTAGATTAGGGTAGTTTTATGAGAAAATCTGCTTATTTTTTTTATAAAAAAACTTATATCACAGTATTACGTTTTTTATTTGAATTTTTCGTTCTTTTTTCGAGATAATAGTATTTATTGCAGTTATTGTAATCACTTTTTATTTTATAGTTATTTTTTGTTCATTTTAGTTGGAAACGAAAAACCTGTAATAAAATAATCAAAAAGGAAACAATTTTTTATTTTTTATTACGCTTTTATTCATCAAATTTTAAGTATAACTACAAAAAATGACTCGGCTTCGTGATAATTACTTTTTAATCGCTCAAATTCAATTCCTGGTGAATTAATCGCAAATAAATAATAAATAAATAACTATTTTTTAATTTTTTTAATTAAGAGCAAAAATGTCCCATTTTTGGCCTCTTAACCAAAAAAATTTCTTAAAAATTAAATATTCTAAAAAAGTCTTTCCCATCTTATTCAAAAAAATCCTATGTACAGCGACATTTATTATCAAAAAAAAATTTTAATATCTACAAGAAAACATTTTTCCAAAAAAAGGTAAAAAAACAGGTAATAACACGTTTTGAATAAAAATATCCAAACAAGAAAGTCTGTTCTTTTAAAGAATACCAAAAGAATCGTTTTTAAAGAACTAACAAACATAATATTCAACAAAATAAAAATTTTCGTGTCATTGAATATTATGATTTACAAAAAATTAATTCCTATGAATAAAAGCAGCTTTTCGACTTCTTCTCCCCGGCGTACAACCCGCTCCCTTGAATACTCGGCCTTAATTTAACGCATAAAAACGCGGAAAGTAGACAAGAAACGATCAAAATAGCCAATAAAATAATTAAGGTGGCCGCAAAACCGGGAGTCGTCATACAAATTAATCCATTATTACTCAACTCTTCTTTCGCCGGGAAAATAATCGTCGGAGGAGCCACCGTGGCCGTCGAATTTTCATCCAAAGCAAACGTTAAATCCCCCGTTGATACAACCCTAATAACTTTATTAACCCCAATTTCCGTTTCGGGGTTTACAGCCCTCCTCGTTCTCCTATCTTCCCGTTTTTGTAACCCCGCATGGAAGAAAGCGTCCAAAGGAAGTTGATGAGACGACGGTGGACCATACTCCGCTTCAATATCGTTATAATTATTATTATTTGAATCAATGCATTGATCGGGACAATGATGCCTACAAATTTGTATCGTGCATTGAAAATGTACCTCCATCGAATCCGGAAATTTAAACGCTTGGAAATGGGCGTAAGATAAAACTGTGGCGCTCGAACCAAAATTTTTAATCTTCGTAAATTTGGACATTAATTTCGGGCGAGTTATGCACCCGTTTTGATCGACCAACGGAATTGGGGCGCGTTTGCCATCGTGCGCCATACAATTTCTCACCAACATATCAAACTTCGATTCATCGTCTTTTATAGCCAAAACCATCGTCATCGTTTGGCCGATTTTCACCAAACCGGAAACTTCCGAAGCCCACGGCCCTTTACCCACTTGAATTTGCATCCAACAACCGACGTTATCCCCGGCGAAATCAGTCCGGACCACATCGATCATATCAACGGGGAAGGGTCGAAACGTCACCGATTTTTCGTATTGATCGTGCCACGTGCAGCGAAGTTTACGAGCTTGATCCCAAACTTCTTGTACTTGAGGGTCGTATTGAATTATTATGATGTTTTCGAAAAATGTACCGGAACCTGAATCGGCCCCGTAACCGTAAAGGCCGTTTTCGGTGTTTCCTAACGTTCCACATTGATGGATTCCGATTTCAAATTGTGCACTCGTTCTTCCTAAACCGGCTGGGACGTGAATGCAATGCAAATTACTGAAATAACCTAAAAAAAGATCATTTTAATGTATGATTAAGTGATAGAATGTATTCGATTTTGATATAAGAAATTGGGTTGGGTTTAAATTCTTAGAAATTAAGCCAACAATATCATTTAGACAACTTTTTAACCAGCCCAAAACCTATTTTAGGTTTGAAATGATTTGACTTTGATCAATCTGGAATATAAGAATCACTTTCTAATCATTTAGCCAAATTTTCAGTGATTAAGAATCATCCCTACATGATTTTAAACAACCTAGAAGAGCTAATTATCAGTTTTAGATGATTTAGGCATCGTTTGAATTGCGTCTTTAATCTTTAAATGATTATGGATAACTTAAAACTAGTTTAGCATGATTTTGGTTAATCTAGAATAGTTTTAAATTATTTGGACAAGCTTTTAATGATTAAGAATCATCGTTCCATGATTTTGAACAACATAAATTAGTTTTAAATAATTTAGACAACTTTTCCAACAAACTTTGAATGATTCCGAACAAATTAAAACCAGTTTAGCATATTTTGATCAATTTGATATAACAATTAAGTAGTTTTTAATCATTTGGACAAGTTTTGAATGATTATGAATCATTATTACATGATTTTGATAACTTGAAATAGCTAAAATTCAGTTTTAATCACCTAGGCAATTTCTCAACCACATCCAAGTAGCTAGATGATGAAGAATCATCTTTTCAGGATTGTGAACAACCCAGAATAGCTAGAAATAATTTTTAGATCATTTAGACAACTTTTCCAATCAACTTTGAATGATTTTTGAACAAGTTGAAAGCAGTTTAGCATATTCTGATCAATATGATTTAACAATGAAGCAATTTTTAATCATTTAGACAAGTTTTGAATGATTATGAATCACTTCTAGATGATTTTGAATAACTTGAAATAACAAAAAACCAGTTTTTGATCATTTAGACAACTTTTCAACCATATCCAAGCAGTTACATGATTAAGAATCATCTTTTCAGAATTGTAAATAACCTAGAATACCTAGATATAAGTTTTAGATCATTTAGACAACTTTTGCAACCAACTTTGAATGATTTCGAACAAGTTGAAAGCAGTTTAGCATATTCTGATCAATATGATTTAACAATGAAGCAATTTTTAATCATTTAGACAAGTTTTGAATGATTATGAATCACTTTTAGATGATTTTGAATAACTTGAAATAACAAAAAACCAGTTTTTGATCATTTAGACAACTTTTCAACCATATCCAAGTAGTTACATAATTAAGAATCATCTTTCCAGGACTGTAAACAACCTAGAATACCTAGAAATAAGTTTTAGATCATTTAGACAACTTTTGCAACCAACTTTGAATGATTTCGAACAAGTTGAAAGCAGTTTAGCATATTCTGATCAATATGATTTAACAATGAAGCAATTTTTAATCATTTAGACAAGTTTGGAATGATTATGAATGACTTTCAGATGATTTTGCATAACTTGAAATAGAAAAAAACCAGTTTTTGATCATTTAGACAACTTTTCAACCATATCCAAGCAGTTACATGATTAAGAGTCATCTTTTCAAGACTGTAAATAAACTAGAATACCTAGAAATAAGTTTTAGATCATTTAGACAACTTTTGCAACCAACTTTGAATGATTTTGAACAAGTTGAAAGCAGTTTAGCATATTCTGATCAATATGATTTAACAATGAAGCAATTTTTGATCATTTAGACAACTTTTCAACCATATCCAAGCAGTTACATGATTAAGAATCATCTTTTCAGAATTGTAAATAACCTAGAATACCTAGAAATAAGTTTTAGATCATTTAGACAACTTTTGCAACCAACTTTGAATGATTTTGAACAAGTTGAAAGCAGTTTAGCTTCTGATCAATATGATTTAACAATGAAGCAATCTTTAATCATTTAGACAAGTTTTGAATGATTATGAATCACTTTTAGATGATTTTGAATAACTTGAAATAACAAAAAAAACAGTTTTTGATCATTTAGACAACTTTTCAACCATATCCAAGTAGTTACATGATTAAGAGTCGTCTTTCCAAGACTGTAAATAAACTAGAATACCTAGAAATAAGTTTTAGATCATTTAGACAACTTTTCCAACCAACTTTGAATCATTTTGAACAAGTTGAAAGCAGTTTAGCATATTCTGATCAATATGATTTAACAATGAAGCAATTTTTAATCATTTAGACAAGTTTTGAATGATTATGAATCACTTTTAGATGATTTTGAATAACTTGAAATAACAAAAAACCAGTTTTTGATCATTTAGACAACTTTTCAACCATATCCAAGCAGTTACATGATTAAGAATCATCTTTTCAGAATTGTAAATAACCTAGAATACCTAGATATAAGTTTTAGATCATTTAGACAACTTTTGCAACCAACTTTGAATGATTTCGAACAAGTTGAAAGCAGTTTAGCATATTCTGATCAATATGATTTAACAATGAAGCAATTTTTAATCATTTAGACAAGTTTTGAATGATTATGAATCACTTTTAGATGATTTTGAATAACTTGAAATAACAAAAAACCAGTTTTTGATCATTTAGACAACTTTTCAACCATATCCAAGTAGTTACATAATTAAGAATCATCTTTCCAGGACTGTAAACAACCTAGAATACCTAGAAATAAGTTTTAGATCATTTAGACAACTTTTGCAACCAACTTTGAATGATTTCGAACAAGTTGAAAGCAGTTTAGCATATTCTGATCAATATGATTTAACAATGAAGCAATTTTTAATCATTTAGACAAGTTTGGAATGATTATGAATGACTTTCAGATGATTTTGCATAACTTGAAATAGAAAAAAACCAGTTTTTGATCATTTAGACAACTTTTCAACCATATCCAAGCAGTTACATGATTAAGAGTCATCTTTTCAAGACTGTAAATAAACTAGAATACCTAGAAATAAGTTTTAGATCATTTAGACAACTTTTGCAACCAACTTTGAATGATTTTGAACAAGTTGAAAGCAGTTTAGCATATTCTGATCAATATGATTTAACAATGAAGCAATTTTTGATCATTTAGACAACTTTTCAACCATATCCAAGCAGTTACATGATTAAGAATCATCTTTTCAGAATTGTAAATAACCTAGAATACCTAGAAATAAGTTTTAGATCATTTAGACAACTTTTGCAACCAACTTTGAATGATTTTGAACAAGTTGAAAGCAGTTTAGCTTCTGATCAATATGATTTAACAATGAAGCAATCTTTAATCATTTAGACAAGTTTTGAATGATTATGAATCACTTTTAGATGATTTTGAATAACTTGAAATAACAAAAAAAACAGTTTTTGATCATTTAGACAACTTTTCAACCATATCCAAGTAGTTACATGATTAAGAGTCGTCTTTCCAAGACTGTAAATAAACTAGAATACCTAGAAATAAGTTTTAGATCATTTAGACAACTTTTCCAACCAACTTTGAATCATTTTGAACAAGTTGAAAGCAGTTTAGCATATTCTGATCAATATGATTTAACAATGAAGCAATTTTTAATCATTTAGACAAGTTTTGAATGATTATGAATCACTTTTAGATGATTTTGAATAACTTGAAATAACAAAAAACCAGTTTTTGATCATTTAGACAACTTTTCAACCATATCCAAGTAGTTACATAATTAAGAATCATCTTTCCAGGACTGTAAACAACCTAGAATACCTAGAAATAAGTTTTAGATCATTTAGACAACTTTTGCAACCAACTTTGAATGATTTCGAACAAGTTGAAAGCAGTTTAGCATATTCTGATCAATATGATTTAACAATGAAGCAATTTTTAATCATTTAGACAAGTTTTGAATGATTATGAATCACTTTTAGATGATTTTGAATAACTTAAAATAACAAAAAAAAAACTGTTTTTGATCATTTAGACAACTTTTCAACCATATCCAAGTAGTTACATGATTAAGAATCATCTTTTCAGAATTGTAAATAAACTAGAATACCTAGAAATAAGTTTTAGATCATTTAGACAACTTTTCCAATCAACTTGAATGATTTTTGAACAAGTTGAAAGCAGTTTAGCATATTCTGATCAATATGATTTAACAATGAAGCAATTTTTAATCATTTCGACAAGTTTTGAATGATTATGAATCAGTTTTAGATGATTTTGAATAACTTAAAATAACAAAAAAACTAGTTTTTGATCATTTAGACAACTTTTCAACCATATCCAAGTAGTTACATGATTAAGAGTCATCTTTCCAAGACTGTAAATAAACTAGAATACCTAGAAATAAGTTTTAGATCATTTAGACAACTTTTGCAACCAACTTTGAATGATTTCGAACAAGCTGAAAGCAGTTTAGCATATTCTAATCAATATGATTTAATAATGAAGCAATTCTTAATCATTTAGACAAGTTTTGAATGATTATGAATCACTTTTAGATGATTTTGAATAACTTAAAATAACAAAAAAACTAGTTTTTGATCATTTAGACAACTTTTCAACCATATCCAAGTAGTTACATGATTAAGAGTCATCTTTCCAAGACTGTAAATAAACTAGAATACCTAGAAATAAGTTTTAGATCATTTAGACAACTTTTGCAACCAACTTTGAATGATTTCGAACAAGCTGAAAGCAGTTTAGCATATTCTGATCAATTTTATATAACAACGAAGCAGTCTTTAATCATTCAGACAAATTTTGATTGATTATGAATCACTTTTAGATGATTTTGAGTAACTTGAAAGAGTTAAAAATTAGTTTTTGATCATTTAGACAACTTTTCAATCATATCCAAGTAGCTATCAATGATTTTGAATGACTTAAAACTAGTTTTCCATCATTTTTATCAACACGTAATAGTTATGAATCCAATTTTAATCATTTAGACATATTTTGCGTGAGTAAAAATCATTTTTATATGATTTTGAAAATCCTCCAATCGTTTAAATCCAGTCTTCGATTATTTAGACAACTTTTTAATCATGTCCAACCAGCTCTCTCTTTTTTGAACAACTTAAAATAGTTTTGCATAATTCTGATCAATTTGGAATCACATGTATACCAATTATTAATCACATTAGACAAGATTTGAGTGAATAGAAATCATCTTTTCATGATTTTGAACAGCTTGAAATGATTAGGAATCAGTTTCTCATCATTTAGACAACTTTTCAACCATATCCAAGTAGCTATCAACGATTTTGAATGACTTAAAACCCAGTTTTAATAATTTAGACAAGTTTTGAGCGAGTAAAAATCATTTGAATTCAGCCTTTGATCATTTAGACAACTTCTTAATCATATCCAACCATTCTTCTCTTTTTTGAACAACTTGAAAACAGGTTTGTATAATTCTGATCAATTTGGAATCACATGTATACCAATTTTTAATCATATTAGACAAGATTTGAGTTAATAGAAATCATCTTTTCATGATTTTGAACAGCTTGAAATGATTAAGAATCAGTTTCTCATCATTTAGACAACTTTTCAACCATATCCAAGTAGCTATCAACGATTTTGAATGACTTAAAACCCAGTTTTAATAATTTAGACAAGTTTTGAGCGAGTAAAAATCATTTGAATTCAGCCTTTGATCATTTAGACAACTTCTTAATCATGTCCAACCATTCCTCTCTTTTTTGAACAACTTGAAAACAGGTTTGTATAATTCTGATCAATTTGGAATCACATGTATACCAATTTTTAATCACATTAGACAAGATTTGAGTGAATAGAAATCATCTTTTCACGATTTTGAATAGCTTGAAATGATTAAGAATCAGTTTATCAACATTTAGACAACTTTTCAACCATATCCAAGTAGCTATCAATGATTTTGAATGACTTAAAACTAGTTTTCCATCATTTTTATCAGCACGTAATAGTTATGAACCCACTTTTAATCATTTAGACATATTTTGCGTGAGTAAAAATCATTTTTATATTATTTTGAAAATCTTTGAATCGTTTAAATGTAGTCTTTGATCATTTAGACAACTTCTTAATCATGTCCAACCATTCTTCTCTTTTTTGAACAACTTGAAAACAGGTTTGTATAATTCTGATCAATTTGGAATCACTTGTATACCAATTTTTAATCACATTAGACAAGATTTGAGTTAATAGAAATCATCTTTTCACGATTTTGAACAGCTTGAAATGATTAAGAGTCAGTTTCTGATCATTTAGACAACTTTTCAACCATATCCAAGTAGCTATCAACGATTTTGAATGACTTAAAACCCAGTTTTAATAATTTAGACAAGTTTTGAGCGAGTAAAAATCATTTGAATTCAGCCTTTGATCATTTAGACAACTTCTTAATCATGTCCAACCATTCCTCTCTTTTTTGAACAACTTGAAAACAGGTTTGTATAATTCTGATCAATTTGGAATAGATATGAACCAATTTTTAATCACATCAGAAAAGATTTGAGTGATTAAAAATCATCTCTACATGATTTTGGACAGCTTGGAATGATGAAGAGGCAGTTTTTTTTGTAAGATTTTGATCAATTAATGGAATAGTTATATATTATCTCTTAATAACTTTTATATGATTTCAAAATATTGTCCAATAAACTTACTAAATTTATTAGTAAATGATGAGTCAGAAGATTTTGGACAACCCACAATAATTTTGAAGAAATTTTTGGAAAAAAAAGTTTTACCTTTACTAAAAACAATTCCATAAAACGGTTTATCAAACTCCAAATAAACCTTCATTAAATTCTTCTCGCATTTGGCATCCAACGAAATAACTCTTGGTGTGTCCAAGACGGGTTTCGGCCAAAGATCGTTTCCGCCGCCCCCAACGACGTTTCCGAGTTTCTCCATTGCGTGTTGTCTTGGTGGTAAAGGGGGTGGAGGTCCGTTATAAACGTCCTTGTCAAATTGGGGTTTCCCAAAAGGTTTTCCCCCTCTCGGCGGAAATCCGTTTCGAACTGGACCGCCACCATTAAACTGGTGATTCTTCAATTGTTGTTCCATCGATTCCAACGCGACTTGGTCGGGTTTTTGTTCGTTATCTTCTCGATCGGTGGCCAAAGGGATTTCGTTAAGCTCTTCTTTGCTTGGAATGGCCTCGACGACTTCTACATCTTCCGCAAGGGTCACGTAAAAAAGCTGGAAAAGAAACATTCTTTGAAAGGTAAATTTGTTCTTTTTTTGCGTGGGGTCAAGAAATGACCGGAGGATATAAGATATAACAGTTAAAAGAAGTGGATGGAAGCCGGGGGCTATGGTCTTGAGGACGATGGTCTGCTCCACATCGCCCGAGTTAATTAAATATCAATTCCCGGCCCCGAATTATGCTGATTCTGAATTCATATAGTCGTCGACCCGAATATCATCAGCCGGCGAACGCTTTCTTCTACCATTAAAGAGCGATGCTCTGCTGCTGAAGAAGTGGTAAAAAGCGATCGAAGCGGAGGGGGTCACGGATGTTCTTCAAGACAAGGTCAATCGGTCAAACGACCATTCCAATTTTTTTTTATCACTTAATAAGTATACAAAAAGGAGATGAGTTTTTTTTAAATTTTTTGAAACGCCAATTTCGATGGAAATTGATAAAAATTGATAATTATAAATTAAATAACGAATTAAATTATAATAATTCATCACATCCATTTTTATTACACCAAAGCAGAAAGAATATGGAGAAGAGAAACGTTCTTTCCGATTCATTTCACTTGCACTTTACTCTCGATTTTGCATCCGTTTTGCATTTGAAGGCGCAATCCTTTCATTTCCAGGTTTGGACCCAAATTGAAATCGACTCGGGCATCCCAAAAAATCGAGATTTATTTGATCGTATCCAAGTACGTAGTAAAATGAAAAATTCAACACCGCGATGGAACTGGACCGAGCTAACAGTAATACGTCAATCAAACTGTTCACAGCGTATCCTGTAAGCATCCTCAATTTCTGTCGTCGCTCCAACGTCTCCTATACATGGTCAAAGAACCACTTGGACGGGATTCTTAGACCATTTAAGGTTTGCGCCGGACAAGTTGCGTATGGATAATTTCAGTAATTAACACGTTTTTGATAAATTTACGGGAAATTCTTAACTCGGATTAGAGATTTCAACAAAATTTTAGGGTAACGTTTCAAAGAGATGTAGTGAAGAGATGATAATTAATTAATTCAGATTGACTTACGTTTTGTAAAAATAGCCCGGTGTAAAGCAGTAATGATATCCTCATTTTAAGCTCAAAGACCGACCACAACGAATTCTACAAAAATTCTTCATTAAAAAAAGTTTTGATTAAATAATTTGTGAGTACTCTTACCTTGCTTAATTATCGGTTTTATTAAGAATATGTATTAATCCCAAAGATAACGGCGGTTCTTGTCTAATAACACTTTTAAAAGAAGACTAAAACTCCACTTAAAAAGGATAAAACTTAACCTCCAAAAGTTAAAGTGTTAGGATTTTTTTGAGGTGTTCCGAAACTTCTTCTACGCCGGCAGGTTACCGCGAGCTTTCAAGATCGAGTGCGTGTTCCACCTGTCTTCGCAGGAGGGCTTCTCCGGGCCCCACCAGCCGAGCACCGGTGACCTAAAGACGGTAAAGATTCAGGTCCCCATACAGTTATGCGACGCCCCGCAGCCTGTATGGGCCTCGTGGCCTACAGAAGAGGAGCGTCTCCGTCTTTCCAGACGTCCAATAGACACGAAACGAGAAAAAAATTAGAGCAAAATAAATAAATAATGCAAAAAAATTAATAAAAAACTTTGTTGTAAAAAATGTTGTTGTTTCGAACTAGGTCAGGAATTGGAGTTTGGAGGATTATCCATATAAGTAAGGAAAGACCTCGGAATCACATTTGTTATATAGGATTCAGGTACTTTTGATTGAGATTATGAGTAATTATTTGTGGAATCATTTGATTACAAACAAATTCCAGTGCATCATCTTGATGTATCAGTTGTCTTAACAAATATACAAAAAATAACAGTGCTATTAAAAATCACAGCTTTCCACACATTTTTATTACAGCTCTTTATCAAATTATTATCACAGTTGGATGCAAAATGTTAAAATAACAGTGTAATGTTAAGATGACAAGTTATAATGTATCTACGATAACTTAATGTCAAAATGATAGTTAGATTTGACAGTGCGAAGATAAGAAGTCAAGTTGACAGGAGAAATGTCAAAAAAATGACACGATAAGATAACAGTTTTGTTATTTAATAAGGAATTTAGATAGAAAATTAAAAATCCAATAAAATGAGTCCAAACTCGATACATTTATCTCGAACCGTTATTGAGATATCTTTATTTTTAACAAGAAAATGACATTTATTTGACATTGTCAGTTTATAATCTTTATTGTTATAGGTTTGATAATCAGTAACATCTTTTTTTAATTATAAAGCTGTTTTTTTTTGACAAAAATGAGTACGAAATCAAAAATCCTTTGAAATGAGTCCAAACTTGACCTTTTAATCTTCAATCGTTATCGAAATATCTCGACTTTTAGTAAAAAAATGACAGTTATTTGACATTTGACAGTTTATAATATAATTTTCTTATTTTTTACCCCAAACACATCATGTTTGGTATCAAATTTCATCATTTTTCATGTTTATTAAAATCATATCAACATTAATCAAAAAAATGGTTAATTTAATTTTGACATCTGTCAATTTCTAAACTAACTTTCACTTTTTACCCCCACCACATCATGTTTGGTATCAAATTTCATCACAAAAATAACAGTGCTATTAAAAATCACAGCTTTCCACACATTTTTATCACAGCTCTTTGTCAAAATATTATCATAGTTGGATGCAAAATGTTAAAATAACAGTGTAATGTTAAGATGACAAGTTATAATGTATCTACGATAACTTAATGTCAAAATGACAGTTAATATTTGATAGTGCGAAGATAAGAAGTCAAGTTGACAGGAGAAATGTCAAAAAAATTGACAAGATAAGATAAAAGTTTTGTTATTTAATAAGGAATTTAGATAGAAAATTAAAAATCCAATAAAATGAGTCCAAACTCGATACATTTATCTCGAACCGTTATTGAGATATCTTTATTTTTAACAAGAAAATGACATTTATTTGACATTGTCAGTTTATAATCTTTATTGTTATAGGTTTGATAATCAGTAACATCTTTTTTTAATTATAAAGCTGTTTTTTTTTGACAAAAATGAGTACGAAATCAAAAATCCTTTGAAATGAGTCCAAACTTGACCTTTTAATCTTCAATCGTTATCGAAATATCTCGACTTTTAGTAAAAAAATGACAGTTATTTGACATTTGACAGTTTATAATATAATTTTCTTATTTTTTACCCCAAACACATCATGTTTGGTATCAAATTTCATCATTTTTCATGTTTATTAAAATCATATCAACATTAATCAAAAAAATGGTTAATTTAATTTTGACATCTGTCAATTTCTAAACTAACTTTCACTTTTTACCCCCACCACATCATGTTTGGTATCAAATTTCATCACAAAAATAACAGTGCTATTAAAAATCACAGCTTTCCACACATTTTTATCACAGCTCTTTGTCAAAATATTATCATAGTTGGATGCAAAATGTTAAAATAACAGTGTAATGTTAAGATGACAAGTTATAATGTATCTACGATAACTTAATGTCAAAATGATAGTTGGATTTGACAGTGCGAAGATAAGAAGTCAAGTTGACAGGAGAAATGTCAAAAAAATTGACAAGATAAGATAAAAGTTTTGTTATTTAATAAGGAATTTAGATAGAAAATTAAAAATCCAATAAAATGAGTCCAAACTCGATACATTTATCTCGAACCGTTATTGAGATATCTTTATTTTTAACAAGAAAATGACATTTATTTGACATTGTCAGTTTATAATCTTTATTGTTATAGGTTTGATAATCAGTAACATCTTTTTTTAATTATAAAGCTGTTTTTTTTTTGACAAAAATGAGTACGAAATCAAAAATCCTTTGAAATGAGTCCAAACTTGACCTTTTAATCTTCAATCGTTATCGAAATATCTCGACTTTTAGTAAAAAAATGACAGTTATTTGACATTTGACAGTTTATAATATAATTTTCTTATTTTTTACCCCAAACACATCATGTTTGGTATCAAATTTCATCATTTTTCATGTTTATTAAAATCATATCAACATTAATCAAAAAAATGGTTAATTTAATTTTGACATCTGTCAATTTCTAAACTAACTTTCACTTTTTACCCCCACCACATCATGTTTGGTATCAAATTTCATCACAAAAATAACAGTGCTATTAAAAATCACAGCTTTCCACACATTTTTATCACAGCTCTTTGTCAAAATATTATCATAGTTGGATGCAAAATGTTAAAATAACAGTGTAATGTTAAGATGACAAGTTATAATGTATCTACGATAACTTAATGTCAAAATGACAGTTAATATTTGATAGTGCGAAGATAAGAAGTCAAGTTGACAGGAGAAATGTCAAAAAAATTGACAAGATAAGATAAAAGTTTTGTTATTTAATAAGGAATTTAGATAGAAAATTAAAAATCCAATAAAATGAGTCCAAACTCGATACATTTATCTCGAACCGTTATTGAGATATCTTTATTTTTAACAAGAAAATGACATTTATTTGACATTGACAGTTTATAATCTTTATTGTTATAGGTTTGATAATCAGTAACATCTTTTTTTAGTTATAAAGCTGTTTTTTTTTTGACAAAAATGAGTACGAAATCAAAAATCCTTTGAAATGAGTCCAAACTTAACCTTTTAATCTTCAATCGTTATCGAAATATCTCGACTTTTAGCAAAAAAATGACAATTATTTGACATTTGACAGTTTATAATATAATTTTCTTATTTTTTACCCCAAACACATCATGTTTGGTATCAAATTTCATCATTTTTCATGTTTATTAAAATCATATCAACATTAATCAAAAAAATGGTTAATTTAATTTTGACATCTGTCAATTTCTAAACAAACTTTCACTTTTTACCCCCAACACATCATGTTTGGTATCAAATTTCATCACAAAAATAACAGTGCTATTAAAAATCACAGCTTTCCACACATTTTTATCACAGCTCTTTGTCAAAATATTATCATAGTTGGATGCAAAATGTTAAAATAACAGTGTAATGTTAAGATGACAAGTTATAATGTATCTACGATAACTTAATATCAAAATGACAGTTAATATTTGATAGTGCGAAGATAAGAAGTCAAGTTGACAGGAGAAATGTCAAAAAAATGACAAGATAAGATAACAGTTTTGTTATTTAATAAGGAATTTAGATAGAAAATTAAAAATCCAATAAAATGAGTCCAAACTCGATACATTTATCTCGAACCGTTATTGAGATATCTTTATTTTTAACAAGAAAATGACATTTATTTGACATTGACAGTTTATAATCTTTATTGTTATAGGTTTGATAATCAGTAACATCTTCTTTTAGTTATAAAGCTGTTTTTTTTGACAAAAATGAGTACGAAATCAAAAATCCTTTGAAATGAGTCCAAACTTGACCTTTTAATCTTCAATCGTTATGGAAATATCTCGACTTTTAACAAAAAAATGACAGTTATTTGACATTTGACAGTTTATAATATAATTTTCTTATTTTTACCCCAAACACATCATGTTTGGTATCAAATTTCATCATTTTTCATGTTTATTAAAATCATATCAACATTAATCAAAAAAATGGTTAATTTAATTTTGACATCTGTCAATTTCTAAACTAACTTTCACTTTTTACCCCCACCACATCATGTTTGGTATCAAATTTCATCACAAAAATAACAGTGCTATTAAAAATCACAGCTTTCCACACATTTTTATTACAGCTCTTTATCAAATTATTATCACAGTTGGATGCAAAATGTTAAAATAACAGTGTAATGTTAAGATGACAAGTTATAATGTATCTACGATAACTTAATGTCAAAATGATAGTTAGATTTGACAGTGCGAAGATAAGAAGTCAAGTTGACAGGAGAAATGTCAAAAAAATGACAAGATAAGATAAAAGTTTTGTTATTTAATAAGGAATTTAGATAGAAAATTAAAAATCCAATAAAATGAGTCCAAACTCGATACATTTATCTCGAACCGTTATTGAGATATCTTTATTTTTAACAAGAAAATGACATTTATTTGACATTGACAGTTTATAATCTTTATTGTTATAGGTTTGATAATCAGTAACATCTTTTTTTAGTTATAAAGCTGTTTTTTTGACAAAAATGAGTACGAAATCAAAAATTATTTGAAATGAGTCCAAACCCGACCTTTTAATCTTCAATCGTTATCGAAATATCTCGATTTTTAGCAAAAAAATGACACTTATTTGACATTTGACAGTTTATAACCTAATTTTCTTATTTTTTACCCCAAACACATCATGTTTGGTATCAAATTTCATCATTTTTCATGTTTATTAAAATCATATCAACATTAATCAAAAAAATGGTTAATTTAATTTTGACATCTGTCAATTTCTAAACTAACTTTCACTTTTTACCCCCACCACATCATGTTTGGTATCAAATTTCATCACAAAAATAACAGTGCTATTAAAAATCACAGCTTTCCACACATTTTTATCACAGCTCTTTGTCAAAATATTATCATAGTTGGATGCAATATGTTAAAATAACAGTGTAATGTTAAGATGACAAGTTATAATGTATCTACGATAACTTAATGTAAAAATGACAGTTAATATTTGATAGTGCGAAGATAAGAAGTCAAGCTGACAGGAGAACTGTCAAAAAATGACAAGATAAGATAAAAGTTTTGTTATTTAATAAGGAATTTAGATAGAAAATTAAAAATCCAATAAAATGAGTCCAAACTCGATACATTTATCTCGAACCGTTATTGAGATATCTTTATTTTTAACAAGAAAATGACATTTATTTGACATTGACAGTTTATAATCTTTATTGTTATAGGTTTGATAATCAGTAACATCTTTTTTTAGTTATAAAGCTGTTTTTTTTTTGACAAAAATGAGTACGAAATCAAAAATCCTTTGAAATGAGTCCAAACTCGACCTTTTAATCTTCAATCGTTATCGAAATATCTCGATTTTTAGCAAAAAATGACATTTATTTGACATTTGACAGTTTATAACATAATTTTCTTATTTTTTACCCCAAACACATCATGTTTGGTATCAAATTTCATCATTTTTCATGTTTATTAAAATCATATCAACATTAATCAAAAAAATGGTTAATTTAATTTTGACATCTGTCAATTTCTAAACTAACTTTCACTTTTTACCCCCAACACATCATGTTTAGTATCAAATTTCATCACAAAAATAACAGTGCTACTAAAAATCACAGCTTTCCACACATTTTTATCACAGCTCTTTATCAAATTGTTATCACAGTTGGATGCAAAATGTTAAAATAACAGTGTAAAGTTAAGATTACAAGTTATAATGTATCTACGATAACTTAATGTCAAAATGATAGTTAGATTTGACAGTGCGAAGATAAGAAGTCAAGTTGACAGGAGAAATGTCAAAAAAATGACAAGATAAGATAAAAGTTTTGTTATTTAATAAGGAATTTAGATAGAAAATTAAAAATCCAATAAAATGAGTCCAAACTCGATACATTTATCTCGAACCGTTATTGAGATATCTTTATTTTTAACAAGAAAATGACATTTATTTGACATTGACAGTTTATAATCTTTATTGTTATAGGTTTGATAATCAGTAACATCTTTTTTTAGTTATAAAGCTGTTTTTTTTGACAAAAATGAGTACGAAATCAAAAATCCTTTGAAATGAGTCCAAACTCGACCTTTTAATCTTCAATCGTTATCGAAATATCTCGATTTTTAGCAAAAAATGACAGTTATTTGACATTTGACAGTTTATAACATAATTTTCTTATTTTTTACCACAAACACATCATGTTTGGTATCAAATTTCATCATTTTTCATGTTTATTAAAATCATATCAACATTAATCAAAAAAATGGTTTATTTAATTTTGACATCTGTCAATTTCTAAACTAACTTTCACTTTTTACCCCCAACACATCATGTTTAGTATCAAATTTCATCACAAAAATAACAGTGCTACTAAAAATCACAGCTTTCCACACATTTTTATCACAGCTCTTTATCAAATTGTTATCACAGTTGAATGCAAAATGTTAAAATAACAGTGTAAAGTTAAGATGACAAGTTATAATGTATCTACGATAACTTAATGTCAAAATGATAGTTGGATTTGACAGTGCGAAGATAAGAAGTCAAGTTGACAGGAGAAATGTCAAAAAAATTGACAAGATAAGATAAAAGTTTTGTTATTTAATAAGGAATTTAGATAGAAAATTAAAAATCCAATAAAATGAGTCCAAACTCGATACATTTATCTCGAACCGTTATTGAGATATCTTTATTTTTAACAAGAAAATGACATTTATTTGACATTGTCAGTTTATAATCTTTATTGTTATAGGTTTGATAATCAGTAACATCTTTTTTTAGTTATAAAGCTGTTTTTTTTTGACAAAAATGAGTACGAAATCAAAAATCCTTTGAAATGAGTCCAAACTTGACCTTTTAATCTTCAATCGTTATCGAAATATCTCGACTTTTAGCAAAAAAATGACAGTTATTTGACATTTGACAGTTTATAATATAATTTTCTTATTTTTTACCCCAAACACATCATGTTTGGTATCAAATTTCATCATTTTTCATGTTTATTAAAATCATATCAACATTAATCAAAAAAATGGTTAATTTACTTTTGACATCTGTCAATTTCTAAACTAACTTTCACTTTTTACCCCCACCACATCATGTTTGGTATCAAATTTCATCACAAAAATAACAGTGCTATTAAAAATCACAGCTTTCCACACATTTCTATCACAGCTCTTTGTCAAAATATTATCATAGTTGGATGCAAAATGTTAAAATAACAGTGTAATGTTAAGATGACAAGTTATAATGTATCTACGATAACTTAATGTCAAAATGACAGTTAATATTTGATAGTGCGAAGATAAGAAGTCAAGTTGACAGGAGAACTGTCAAAAAATGACAAGATAAGATAAAAGTTTTGTTATTTAATAAGGAATTTAGATAGAAAATTAAAAATCCAATAAAATGAGTCCAAACTCGATACATTTATCTCGAACCGTTATTGAGATATCTTTATTTTTAACAAGAAAATGACATTTATTTGACATTGACAGTTTATAATCTTTATTGTTATAGGTTTGATAATCAGTAACATCTTTTTTTAGTTATAAAGCTGTTTTTTTTTTGACAAAAATGAGTACGAAATCAAAAATCCTTTGAAATGAGTCCAAACTTGACCTTTTAATCTTCAATCGTTATCGAAATATCTCGACTTTTAGCAAAAAAATGACAGTTATTTGACATTTGACAGTTTATAATATAATTTTCTTATTTTTTACCCCAAACACATCATGTTTGGTATCAAATTTCATCATTTTTCATGTTTATTAAAATCATATCAACATTAATCAAAAAAATGGTTAATTTACTTTTGACATCTGTCAATTTCTAAACTAACTTTCACTTTTTACCCCCAACACATCATGTTTGGTATCAAATTTCATCACAAAAATAACAGTGCTACTAAAAATCACAGCTTTCCACACATTTTTATCACAGCTCTTTATCAAATTGTCATCACAGTTGGATGCAAAATGTTAAAATAACAGTGTAAAGTTAAGATGACAAGTTATAATGTATCTACGATAACTTAATGTCAAAATGATAGTTAGATTTGACAGTGCGAAGATAAGAAGTCAAGTTGACAGGAGAAATGTCAAAAAAATGACAAGATAAGATAAAAGTTTTGTTATTTAATAAGGAATTTAGATAGAAAATTAAAAATCCAATAAAATGAGTCCAAACTCGATACATTTATCTCGAACCGTTATTGAGATATCTTTATTTTTAACAAGAAAATGACATTTATTTGACATTGACAGTTTATAATCTTTATTGTTATAGGTTTGATAATCAGTAACATCTTTTTTTAGTTATAAAGCTGTTTTTTTTTTGACAAAAATGAGTACGAAATCAAAAATCCTTTGAAATGAGTCCAAACTTGACCTTTTAATCTTCAATCGTTATCGAAATATCTCGACTTTTAGCAAAAAAATGACAGTTATTTGACATTTGACAGTTTATAATATAATTTTCTTATTTTTTACCCCAAACACATCATGTTTGGTATCAAATTTCATCATTTTTCATGTTTATTAAAATCATATCAACATTAATCAAAAAAATGGTTAATTTACTTTTGACATCTGTCAATTTCTAAACTAACTTTCACTTTTTACCCCCAACACATCATGTTTGGTATCAAATTTCATCACAAAAATAACAGTGCTACTAAAAATCACAGCTTTCCACACATTTTTATCACAGCTCTTTATCAAATTGTCATCACAGTTGGATGCAAAATGTTAAAATAACAGTGTAAAGTTAAGATGACAAGTTATAATGTATCTACGATAACTTAATGTCAAAATGATAGTTAGATTTGACAGTGCGAAGATAAGAAGTCAAGTTGACAGGAGAAATGTCAAAAAAATGACAAGATAAGATAAAAGTTTTGTTATTTAATAAGGAATTTAGATAGAAAATTAAAAATCCAATAAAATGAGTCCAAACTCGATACATTTATCTCGAACCGTTATTGAGATATCTTTATTTTTAACAAGAAAATGACATTTATTTGACATTGACAGTTTATAATCTTTGTTGTTATAGGTTTGATAATCAGTAACATCTTTTTTTAGTTATAAAGCTGTTTTTTTTTGACAAAAATGAGTACGAAATCAAAAATCCTTTGAAATGAGTCCAAACTCGACCTTTTAATCTTCAATCGTTATCGAAATATCTCGATTTTTAGCAAAAAATGACAGTTATTTGACATTTGATAGTTTATAACATAATTTTCTTTTTTTTTTACCCAAACACATCATGTTTGGTATCAAATTTCATCATTTTTCATGTTTATTAAAATCATATCAACATTAATCAAAAAAATGGTTAATTTAATTTTGACATCTGTCAATTTCTAAACTAACTTTCACTTTTTACCCCCACCACATCATGTTTGGTATCAAATTTCATCACAAAAATAACAGTGCTATTAAAAATCACAGCTTTCCACACATTTTTATCACAGCTCTTTGTCAAAATATTATCATAGTTGGATGCAAAATGTTAAAATAACAGTGTAATGTTAAGATGACAAGTTATAATGTATCTACGATAACTTAATGTCAAAATGACAGTTAATATTTGATAGTGCGAAGATAAGAAGTCAAGTTGACAGGAGAACTGTCAAAAAATGACAAGATAAGATAAAAGTTTTGTTATTTAATAAGGAATTTAGATAGAAAATTAAAAATCCAATAAAATGAGTCCAAACTCGATACATTTATCTCGAACCGTTATTGAGATATCTTTATTTTTAACAAAAAAAAATGACATTTATTTAACATTGACAGCTTATAACGTAATTTTTTAATGTTTTCCCGAAACACATCATGTTTGTTATCAAATTTCATTATTTTTGATTCTTATTACGATCATCTCAATGTTGTCAAAAATTCTTTAACTTTATTTTGATATTTGACAGTTTTCAATTTAATTTAGTAGATAGTTAGATTTGACAGTGCGAAGATAAGAAGTCAAGTTGACAGGAGAAATGTCAAAAAAATGACAAGATAAGATAAATGTTTTGTTATTTAATAAGGAATTTAGATAGAAAATTAAAAATCCAATAAAATGAGTCCAAACTCGATACATTTATCTCGAACCGTTATTGAGATATCTTTATTTTTAACAAGAAAATGACATTTATTTGACATTGACAGTTTATAATCTTTATTGTTATAGGTTTGATAATCAGTAACATCTTTTTTTAGTTATAAAGCTGTTTTTTTTTTGACAAAAATGAGTACGAAATCAAAAATCCTTTGAAATGAATCCAAACTTGACCTTTTAATCTTCAATCGTTATCGAAATATCTCGATTTTTAGCAAAAAATGACAGTTATTTGACAATTGACAGTTTATAACATAATTTTCTTATTTTTTACCCCAAACACATCATGTTTGGTATCAAATTTCATCATTTTTCATGTTTATTAAAATCATATCATCATTAATCAAAAAAATGGTTAATTTAATTTTGACATCTGTCAATTTCTAACCGAACTTTTTCACTTTTTACCCCCAACACATCATGTTTGGAATCAAATTTCATCATTTCTCATCCTTATTAAAATCATATCAACATTAATCAAAAAAATGGTTAATTTAATTTGTCAAAATGGTTGATAAAATGTTAAAATGATAGTTCATGTTAAGAACATAAGTTAAAATGTGGAAATGATAAGTTAATGTCAAAATAAAACGACGAAATGTCAAAATTGACACTTCAACCGTCAAAAATGACAAGATAATATGTCAATGTGGCGAGTTGGAATGTCAAAATGGTTAAAAAAATGGTCAAAATGGTTGATAAAATGTTAAAATGATAGTTTATGTTAAGATAACAAGTTAAAATGTGGAAATGATAAGTTAATCTCAAAATAAAATGACGAAATGTTAAAATTGATACTTAAACTGTCAAAAATGACAAGATAATATGTCAATGTGGCGAGTTGGAATGTCAAAATGGCTAAAAAGATGGTCAAAATGGTTGATAAAATGTTAAAATGATAGTTTATGTTAAGATAATAAGTTAAAATGTGGAAATGATAAGTTAATGTCAAAATAAAATGACGAAATGTCAAAATTGATACTTAAACTGTCAAAAATGACAAGATAATATGTCAATGTGGCGAGTTGAAATGTCAAAATGTTGGCTTAAAATATGTAAAAATGACAGTTTAATGCCAAGATAACAGGTGCTATTGATAACTTGTCAAAATAAAACGATAAAGTGTCAAAATAACGGGTTAATATATAAAAAAACAAAAACAAGTCGTCAAATTGACACATTAATTATCAAAAATTACAAGATAATATGTAATTTTTGACCAAGGACCATGGAGCTTGGTTTATAAATTTGTACAACAGCAGGTAAATTTCAAAAGTGTCTTGAGCCAACAAGGTTCTCAGGTTGGTTGGATACCGTATTGGTTACATTCAAAGAAGTGTGATCAAAATCGTACAAGCAAAGTGGGTCTTCTTTCAGTTTGATTTTGTTGAGGTACTTTGGTGTGAGAGCATGACCCAGTCTTAATCTAGTAATGAGTGTATAAAAATATCTGTTCACATACGGCATTCTCTTAAACCATGGGACTTTCTGGATGCTCGGTTGGATCATGGCATAGTTTAGAGGTTACCCCCATTCCCTTTGCCATTCCGCTTGAATATTTTTTGTAGCACTCGGAATGTATCTTCCCCAGGTATTTCGATGTCGATAATTTCCTCCCCATGACCCATACTCGCTAGTTGATCAGCCCTTTCGTTTCCATTGATTCCCGTATGACCCGGTATCCATGAGAGTTGGATTTCAATGCCTCTTGTATGGGCTTTGTTTAGCAGTATTTCGATAATAAATGGGTGCGACCTGGTCTTAAAATCGAAATCTGAATTCTCGAAATCGAAATCTGTTTTGCCAAACAGACTCTTATGGTTATTGATACGGCTAAATGAATATGATCCTCCAGACCCAAAGTGGACAAAAAAACAAATAAGTTAGTAAGTAATTTTCCACTTCTAATCTTGCTAAATTACTTTGTTCATTTCCTTTTCTATTGCATGACTTAACGCCTGGGATTTTTTTAATTGCAGGGCACCATTGTCTCGTTTCGTACAATAAAGGGTGCACTCCTAGAATTCTATCTTTATATACATATGGGTGGTATGGTGTGATCTTTGTAAATATGTCAATAATAAGAGGGATTCGACATGTTTCCAATTGCAAATTTGGTTCCTAGAGCTTAAGAGGGTTTGTGGGCGAGGATCTTAAGGCTCCAAGAATAATGCGATAGGCCTGATATGCAATATTTTGCAGAGAAAACATTGTGGCCACCGGTAGGGGCATCATAATCCATAATCCGTATTCTAATCTTGATCGACTGACGGCCTTGTAGACTGTGGTCAAGACGAGTGGATCCCCACCCCATTTTGTTGAAGCAATGGATCTCATGAGGTTAATGCCACCTAAACATGCCTTTGATGTTTCGTTGATGTGAAGCCTCCAGCTAAATCTCGCGTCGATGTGAAAACCAAGATATTTGCAATTTTCAAAAGCATAGCTTCTGTGTTTGTGGATGATATGTCAAGTTGTCGGTATTCTAAAAATTCTTGCAGTGCACTGCTCGTCCTCAATGCCGCATCATCCACTTCATCAAATACCGTATAGATTCGTCCGCATATGTTATAGCTTGGACGTTAAATTTATCGAATTGTTTGTTTAGTCCTGACATATAAATATTGAAAAGAATAGGACTGAGAGCACTACCCGGTGAAAGTCCCCTGTAATTTGTCCTTTGACCAAGATTATTATGATCTAGTTTAAGTTTTATGGTTTTCTGAGACATCAACCTATGAGCCATCAACGCGAATTTTGCTGCGGCACCAGTTTCCTTAATAATTTTAGCATCGTAAGCCCCCTTAATGTTAATAAAAACTGCTAATAGAAACTTTTTAAGTTGTAGGGTTGCTTGAATTTCCGAGACGAGGATCGAGACTGCATGATGAACTCTGCCTTTTCTGAATCCAAATTGACATTCGACAAATATTTGTTTTCTTTCTAACGCATAATAGGAGGGAGATCTGACGATAACTGGAGGCTACATTTGGATTTTTCCCCGGTTTTGGAATAGGTACCACGGACACCTCATTCCATTCAGGCATCAACTCATTATCGTTCCATAGTCTATTATAGATGTTCTGCCTTATACTCGGATGGTAGGTTTTTAAGCATGGAAAATGTTATTTGGTCGATTCCTGGGGCAGAGTCTTTTCTATTATGGATTGCTCCCTCTATTTCCGTCATTGTAATTGGAGCTTCGCATCCGTTATTTACCTGTTCGTTTAGTGTTGGATCTTCCCAGGTTTAGTGACTTAATATGTTCATAAATTCCTCATTCCAACCGTTATCTGTTGACGGCTCAGAGTCAGAGTTAAAAACTACTCTCTTATAGATCTTTATGCTTCTCCAGATGTGGTGTCCAATCGAAGCTTCTAAAATGCGTTCTCTTCTTCAGGAGTAGTAACTTTTTGGATATCGCTATGTATCTCTTTGCAATTTCAAAACTGATTGCAGTTTTGTCTCTCATAAAAATCTTGATAACAAATTGTCTTATTTTTACGGCTCTTTCGTACTTCTTATGAAATTGGAGCAGCTTATGAAACTGGCATTATTTATTTGATATTAAATTAACGTTTATTATATTGTGTAAATCATTCGTTAATTTAATATATAGTAAATAAATAAATTAAATATTATTCTTTTTATTAATTTATTTTTTGTAATTAATTAATCAAAAAAAAAATTATGGAATGGCGTTGTATCGCTTTATCAAAAATGTCAAAAAAATTTTGTGATGGCAGTTAAAGATTTATTTAAATTTATTATTTTTACGTGCCAAATCGAATTGAGGAGTGTTGAAAAAGAATCCGTGACAATTATCGTAAAAATCTGGGGTACGACAACTCGCCAATACGGTCAATTCTCTTGCAGGTCGATTCCTCCGCGTAGAAGACCGACTTCTTCGGGCGCTAATTCGATGTAAATGATGATGCCGTAGCGGATTTCGGCCCCGGTTCCTAAAACGAATACTAAAAAGACCTGAAAACAAGGTCAAGGTTTCAAAGACACGCCCGTAACCTCTGGATTCTTCACCACACAAAAAAAATAAATACACATAAAAAGACCGTAAAAATAAAGTAACATAAATTAAAGATTAAAAGGAAGTTAATAATGGACATAAATACGAGTAGATTCCTCGGGGTCCATAAGGAGTCGTTAGATAAGAAAAAGAAGTAAGAAAAAGATCTTACAAAAGCGATTACTCGTGATGCAATACTTTCATATTCTGTGGTCTCCGAGGATTTAGGTCAAACCAATTAACTCGGACGGTTGAGAGTCGGAGAGCTTATTGAGGATCGAAAAGAACGAAGTCATAGAAGAGGATGAAGAAAAATGGTAGAGAAAGATGAGACAACCGAAGATGAAAGAAAAGTTAAAGAGGCGGTAGAGAAAGAGGATCCTCGGTGAATGATTGCCCGGTTCTTAACGAAAAATCTGTCTTCTTCTGTCTGGTGGTCAAACGACGTCGACAAGTCTGACACAGTCACCGCAACAGGAAGTAAAAATACTAGGTCAAAACCAATGTATGGATTCAAGGACAAGTTCAAAAGAATTTCATTGAAAATGATATTTTATTTATAAAAATAAAATAACTTTAAAAAAACAAACCAATTAAAAATTTGTAGTAATACATGAAGATATTTTTTTATTAAAAATTATTAATTTATTACAAAGAAATAAAAATATCAGAATTTACAACAATCAAGCACTGTACAAGCACGTAAAAATAAATAATACTTACAAGAGACCTTAACCCAATCCAACAAAACCCAAAACTATGTCTTTTATAACAGCACTAAACTTGAAATCGATAACACTGATCAAATGGCACGAAAATATAGTGTCAAGTAAGATTCCAGAAAGAAACCGCTTCAAGTTTTTTCATTATCTTGGATTTAGCTGTAATAAACTCCTGGATATTGTGTAATAACACAATGGGTGAAACTATATCAAGGAAAGATTTTCTGTTTTGCTTAGCTGAAGAACTTGCTTTTGAATATCAAACCACAAGAACATAAACTGTACCTTTCTTGTACATAAATGGCGTCAAATAGAATATTGTAATAATAATAAGAGCAAAACTATTTGCAGTATATACAAAAAAAAGCGGAAAGTGTACACAAAGAAAAGTTTAGGTGTGTAAAAATTGTGAGTGATGTACAGGAAGCGACTAAAAGTTTGATTAATTAATGATAATTAATGACGTCTTAAATCTATGTATTACAATGGATATTATTAAACTTATTTTCTATTTTTTAAAGTAAGAAAAGACTGAAAATCTCATCGGCACTTTTCTTAAACACTAATCATTTTGACTAGTTTTTGTGATCATTTGATAGTGATGACACTAACACTGATAACGACAATGACGATAAAGAGCATGAAGAAAACTATCGATGAGTAATTGTTGCCATTTCGTGGCTGTATATCATTCAAGCAGTACATCTCATCAAAAAAGGCCAAATATGGCATCAAATTATGGGTTGGGTTGGGTTACAGCTGATTCTGAGACGTACTGTACATGTAATTGGTAGTGATACAAATTTTGCTCTTAATATAAACCAAGATTAACATGTGGTTCTTGGTATGAAGTGTGAAGGTAATTTCTTTGTATATTCTTCTATTAGGGCTAAATGGTGGAAACATCACTTGTTGACTTAATTTTGTCACATCACATCGTTTGGCATGTGAATCGAAAAATCGAAAATTCGTAAAAATCGAAACCTACCTCTCTCTCTAATTCTCTAATTGCCAGTTTTTGAACTTCTAACATGAAGATATTGCATTTGGTTAATGGGATTTGGTATTTTTGAAGCAAGCTTAAAGGATTTATCATGTGATACTACGCTATCACTTCTACAAGCTGTATCAACTCTGCTGGCAATATTTCAACTATTCTAGAAGTAGTATCGAATCTTCTGGCAACATTTCAACTCTTCCAACGGCAATATTAAGTGTTCTATTAAGCATTTCAAGTTTCCTATAAGCAGTATCAAGTCTTTTTGAATCATATCAAGTCATCTAGAAGCAGTATTCAGTCTTCTAGAAGTATTTCAAGTCTCCCAGAGGCAACATCAAGTCTTCTGAACGGATATCAAATCTTCTAGAAGCAGGATAAAGTTTTCTAGAAACATTTCAAAGCTTTTGGAAGCAACATCAACTCTTCCAGAAGCAGTATCACATTTTTCTGGAAGCTGTTCAAGGCTTCTGGAAGCATTTGCAATCTTTTGGGAACAGTAATAAATCTCTTAAAAGGATTATCAAGTTTTTCAAGGACAGTATCATGTTTTCTAGAAACAGTTCCAGCCATCTGGAAGCAATTTAAGCATTCTGGAGGCAATTCAAAAGTGGCAAGTCCTCCAAAGGCAGTATCGAATTTTGTGGATGCATTTCATGACTTGAAATGCGTGGAAGTAGTATTAAGTTTCCTAGAAGCATTATTAAGTCTTCTAGATGCATTTCTGGATGTATTTCAGATGTTCTGGATACATTTCAAGCCTTTTGGAAGCAGTATTAGGTCATCTAGAAACAGTATCAGGTCTTCTCGAAGCAGATCAAGTCTTCTAGAAGTATTCCAAGTCTCCCAGAGGCAACATTAAGTCTTCTGAACGGATATCAAATCTTCTAGAAGCAGTATAAAGTTTTCTGGACACATTTCAAAGCTTTTGGAAGTAATATCAACTCTTCCAGAAGCAGTATCACATCTTTCTGGTAGCTGTTCAAGGCTTTTGGAAGCATTTGCATTCTTTTGAGAACAGTAATAAATCTCCTAAAAGGATTATCAAGTTTTTTAAGGACAGTATCATGTTTTCTAGAAACAGCTCAAGCCATCTGGAAGCAATTTATGCCTTCTGGAGGCAATTCAACCAAAGTCCTCCAAAGGCAGTATCGAATTTTGTGGATGCATTTCATGACTTGAAATGCGTGGAAGTAGTATTAAGTCTCCTACAAGCATTATCAAGTCTTCTAGATGCATTTCTGGATGTATTTCAGATGTTCTGGATACATTTCAAGCCTTTTGGAAGCAGTATTAGGTCATCTAGAAACAGTATCAAGTCTTCTGGAAGCAGATCAAGTCTTCTAGAAGTATTTCAAGTCTCTCAGAGGCAACACCAAGTCTTCTGAACGGATATCAAATCTTCTAGAAGCAGTATAAAGTTTTCTGGAAACATTTTAAAACTTTTGGAAGTAATATTAACTCTTCCAGAAGCAGTATCACATCTTTCTGGAAGCCGTTTAAGGCTTTTGGAAGCATTTGCATTCTTTTGGGAACAGTAATAAATCCAAAAGGATTATCAAGTTTTTCAAGGACAGTGTCATGTTTTCTAGAAACAGCTCTAGCCATCTGGAAACAATTTAAGCCTTCTGGAGGCAATTCAAACAAAGTCCTCCAAAGGCAGTATCGAATTTTGTGGATACATTTCATGACTTGAAATGCGTGGAAGCAGTATTAAGTCTCCTAGAAGCATTATCAAGTCTTCTAGAAGCATATCTGGATGTATTTCAGATGTTCTGGATACATTTCAAGCCTTTTGGAAGCAGTATTAGGTCATCTAGAAACAGTATCAAGTCTTCTGGAAGCAGATCAAGTCTTCTAGAAGTATTTCAAGTCTCCCAGAGGCAACATCAAGTCTTCTGAACGGATATCAAATCGTCTAGAAGCAGAATAAAGTTTTCTGGAAACATTTCAAAGCTTTTGGAAGTAATATTAACTCTTCCAGAAGCAGTATCACATCTTTCTGGAAGCTGTTCAAGGCTTCTGGAAGCATTTGCAATCTTTTGGGAACAGTAATAAATCTAAAAGGATTATCAAGTTTTTCAAGGACAGTATCATGTTTTCTAGAAACGGCTCAAGCCATTTGGAAACAATTTAAGCCTTCTGGAGGCAATTCAAACAAAGTCCTCCAACGGCAGTATCGAATTTTGTGGATGCATTTCATGACTTAAAATGCGTGGAAGTAGTATTAAGTCTCCTAGAAGCATTATCAAATCTTCTAGAAGCAATTCTGGATGTATTTCAGATGTTTTGGATACATTTCAAGCCTTTTGGAAGCAGTATTAGGTCATCTAGAAACAGTATCAAGTCTTCTGGAAGTAGATCAAGTCTTCTAGAAATATTTCAAGTCTCCCAGAGGCAACATCAAGTCTTCTGAACGGATATCAAATCTTCTAGAAGCAGTATAAAGTTTTCTGGAAACATTTCAAAGCTTTTGGAAGTAATATCAACTCTTCCAGAAGCAGTATCACATCTTTCTGGAAGCCGTTTAAGGCTTTTGGAAGCATTTGCATTCTTTTGGGAACAGTAATAAATCTCCTAAAAGGATTATCAAGTTTTTCAAGGACAGTGTCATGTTTTCTAGAAACAGCTCTAGCCATCTGGAAACAATTTAAGCCTTCTGGAGGCAATTCAAACAAAGTCCTCCAAAGGCAGTATCGAATTTTGTGGATGCATTTCATGACTTGAAATGCGTGGAAGTAGTATTAAGTCTCCTAGAAGCATTATCAAGTCTTCTAGAAGCATTTCTGGATGTATTTCAGATGTTCTGGATACATTTCAAGCCTTTTGGAAGCAGTATTAGGTCATCTAGAAACAGTTTTAAGTCTTCTGGAAGCAGATCAAGTCTTCTAGAAGTATTTCAAGTCTCCCAGAGGCAACATCAAGTCTTCTGAACGGATATCAAATCTTCTAGAAGCAGTATAAAGTTTTCTGGAAACATTTCAAAGCTTTTAGAAGTAATATCAACTCTTCCAGAAGCAGTATCACATCTTTCTGGAAGCTGTTGAAGGCTTTTGGAAGCATTTGCATTCTTTGGTATGTATTTCAGATGTTCTGGATACATTTCAAGCCTTTTGGAAGAAATATTAGGTCATCTAGAAACAGTATCAAGTCTTCTGGAAGCAGATCAAGTCTTCTAGAAGCAGTATCAAGTCTTCTGAAAGCAATCTTAAGACTTCTGAAAGTATTGTAAGTCTTCTGGAAACATTTGAAATCTTTTAGAAACATTTCAAGTCTACTGGTAGCAGTGTCACGTTTCCTAGAAGCAGTTATAAATCTTCCAGGAAATCATGTCTTCTGGAAGCAATTCAAGCCATTTAGAAGCACTTCAAGCCTTCTGATACCAAAGTTTTCCAATTTTTCAAGAATGTTAACAATTTAAAAAAGCACTCATATTTTTAGATTAAACACAGTTACGTTTTTAGAAGTCTTTATCTTTGTTATACTTTTTCTTAATTTTATAAATACTTTAAAATACTCATTTTGGGTAAATACGCAGGTATACCCAGGTATTTAACAACATGATAAAAATTAATCATTCAAATGTATCATTTTAATCGATTTTGTGACGTTTTATTAATAACATATTAATTTATATTTTAAAATGTATATTAAAAGTTAGTCTTTTAGCAATTAATAGAAATAAAGAACTCTTACTAACACGAACACATGGTGTCGGATTGTCAGACCGAAGCATATATGTTAATATGTCAAGTGGAAGTGTGCCTTCGAGCTATTGTTGGCTGAAGCGCAAGAAGAGATTCGATCACGCAAACATATTAAAACCTTTTTATTTTCAAACATAAATTAACTCGATAATACGTACCGACTTATTGTTAGTCATAGTCACGAATTTAAATTATTTGAGTTGATTTTCTAGGAAACAATTACGGTTTAAATGAAATGACCGAAACGTGCTCTTCATAAAGGAAATCGCGAAGAGGAAATTTAACACCCACTTTAACAGATAACGATTATTCTCGACATAAATTTAGTTCGTTATCGACTATAAACGAAACTACAACTCAAAAATTGTTAAAATGAATCAAAAATTAATCTTATTAATTTTTGCGCTATTTTTGGTGGGAGCTGAATCGCGGAGACGAGTTGAAGACAAAAAACATTGCCCGAAAGTTAAACCGATCAATCATTTCGAC
The DNA here is from genome assembly GCA_036711965.1 of Onthophagus sagittarius. Lineage (NCBI taxonomy): Eukaryota > Metazoa > Arthropoda > Insecta > Coleoptera > Scarabaeidae > Onthophagus > Onthophagus sagittarius. Next base: position 12,010,508 of record JASERS010000010.1, on the reverse strand, counting down.
TTACATAAAGTAATTTTGAATAAATTTAACGACTTTTATGTTGTTAATGATAATTTAAATATCATTTTGTAGCTTTTAGGGAAATGGTATGTTATCCAATATTTCGCAACATCCGAAGAGGCACTTCCTTATAGATGTATGAGAGCTGAATTCACGATGTCGCCCCATATCGTCGATGTAACGATGAATTTCACATATAGCTTCACGGACGACCCCTTAAACGAACAATTAATGGGGAATATAACGTGGACGATACCCAACAAAAAAATTCCAAGTCATTGGACCCACTCAGAAAACATATGTGAGTATTGAAATCAATTAGTTCTGCATATCAAGAATCGGTTGAGAGAAAGAGAGAGAATTAGACCAGAAGAACTATTCGGTTCACTTCCTTTTCTTCTCTCACTCTTCCCCTCTTAAAGATTAAAATTTTTTCTCTCCTATTTTTTTTTTACAGATGAGGGCGTCTATAACACGTTCGTTCTCGATTCGGATTACGATTCCTGGGCGTTACTTTTACATTGTGCTGAAAAATCGAAAAGTCCCCGATACTTATCCAGTTTTATTATGAGTAGAGAAGCCGTTTTAGGTGTGAATGTTATCTCTTATTTAAGAGATAAATTGCCAAGATACGATATTGATTTAACTTATATGTTTGATATGTCCCAAAATGATTGTGATATCTCACAATTTGAATTAAATATTCCGCAATCTTTAATACCGGATAGAAAACCTATTTATATTAGAAAACATCCAATGAAAAGTCATCATAAATAAATAAGTATAAAGTGTTAACTAAAATTTTAACATATTTTTAACTAATTTTAAATGAAACAATTTACCTTTTTTGGATCCCATTTGTAACAACGCTAATTGATTAGCTAAGAATTGCGCTTCTTTTCTATCACTTTCGATTAATTAATAACATTTTTATCAACTTTAAATACACGAAGAAAGTCATCACATAACCTCACTTTTCTTATTATGACATTCGGTTACCTTGGTTACCATTCCTCATTTTAGTGATTTAAGTTATATAATTATTAAAAAAATGATTTTGTTTAATGAAATGCGATAAAAAAGATAAAATTTAATATAAATAAAGTTATTCAAAAAAAACTTAAAAAATAAAAATCAAAACTTGTTTATGATTTAGGTTTAAAATCGCGTGGATAATAGCGCCATCTATATAATAAAATTGTAACTATAAAACTAAAAAATATGTGTGGTTTGCAAAAAGAATTAAAAAATTGTTTATTTGACTAAATAATCAAACAAGAACGACCAAATCAACTTATTTAGGTGGAATTTGGGGCTATATTAATACATCGGATAAGATTTGTCACAGATAATTCTTAAAAGTGTGAGTTTGTTTAATTTTTATTTTAATTAATAAAATCCTTGTTTATAAAGTATATTAATAAACAAAGATATACTTACAAAGTATACTTTATAAACAAAGATAAAAATCGATTTTAAACACAAAAAAGTTATCACATAACCTCACTTTTTTATGACATTTTGATTACCATCCACCATTTTAGGGATTTAGGTTATGTTGTAATAAAAATTACCTAATTTTTAATAAAACCACTTTACACTCGTAAAAATCCAAAGAAAAATCATCATAAATAAATAAGTATAAAATATGTTAACTAATATTTTAACATATTTTTTAACTAATTTTAAATGAAACAATTTACCTTTTTTGGATCCCATTTGTAACAACGCTAATTGATTAGCTAAGAATTGCGCTTCTTTTCTATCACTTTCCATTAATTAATAACATTTTTATCAACTTTAAATGCACAAAGAAAATCATCACTTAACCTCACTTTTTTATTATGACATTCGGTCGCCTTGGTTACCATTCCTCATTTTAGTGATTTAAGTTATATAATTATTAAAAAAATGATTTTGTTTAATGAAATGCGATAAAAAAGATAAAATTTAATGTAAATAAAGTTATTTTAAAAAAACTTAAAAAATAAAAATCAAAACTTGTTTATGATTTAGGTTTAAAATCGCGTGGATAATAGCGCCATCTATGTAATAAAATTGTAACTATAAAACTAAAAATATGTGTGGTTTGCAAAAAGAATTAAAAAATTGTTTATTTGACTAAATAATCAAACAAGAACGACCAAATCAACTTATTTAGGTGGGATTTGGAGCTACATTAATACATCGGATAGGATTTGCCACAGATAATTCTTAAAAGTGTGAGTTTGTTTAATTTTTATTTTAATTAATAAAATCCTTGTTTATAAAGTATATTAATAAACAAAGATATACTTACAAAGTATACTTTATAAACAAAGATAAAAATCGATTTTAAACACAAAAAAGTTATCACATAACCTCACTTTTTTATGACATTTTGTTACCATCCACCATTTTAGGGATTTAGGTTATGTTGTAATAAAAATTACCCAATTTTTAATAAAACCACTTTACACTCGTAAAAATCCAATGAAAAATCATCATAAATAAATAAGTATAAAGTGTGTTAACTAATATTTTAACATATTTTTTAACTAATTTTAAATGAAACAATTTACCTTTTTTGTATTCCATTTGTAACAACGCTACTTGATTATCTAAAAAGCGCTCTTCTTTTCTATCACTTTCCATTAATTAATAACATTTTTATCAACTTTAAATGCACAAAGAAAGTCATCACTTAACCTCACTTTTTTTATTATGACATTCGGTCGCCTTGGTTACCATTCCTCATTTTAGTGATTTAAGTTATATAATTATTAAAAAAATGATTTTGTTTAATGAAATGCGATAAAAAAGATAAAATTTAATATAAATAAAGTTATTTTAAAAAAACCTAAAAAATAAAAATCAAAACTTGTTTATGATTTAGGTTTAAAATCGCGTGGATAATAGCGCCATCTATATAATAAAATTGTAACTATAAAACTAAAAAATATGTGTGGTTTGCAAAAAGAATTAAAAAATTGTTTATTTGACTAAATAATCAAACAAGAACGACCAAATCAACTTATTTAGGTGGGATTTGGAGCTACATTAATACATCGGATAGGATTTGCCACAGATAATTCTTAAAAGTGTGAGTTTGTTTAATTTTTATTTTAATTAATAAAATCCTTGTTTATAAAGTATATTAATAAACAAAGATATACTTACAAAGTATACTTTATAAACAAAGATAAAAATCGATTTTAAACACAAAAAAGTTATCACATAACCTCACTTTTTTATGACATTTTGTTACCATCCACCATTTTAGGGATTTAGGTTATGTTGTAATAAAAATTACCCAATTTTTAATAAAACCACTTTACACTCGTAAAAATCCAATGAAAAATCATCATAAATAAATAAGTATAAAGTGTGTTAACTAATATTTTAACATATTTTTTAACTAATTTTAAATGAAACAATTTACCTTTTTTGTATTCCATTTGTAACAACGCTACTTGATTAGCTAAAAATTGCGCTTCTTTTCTATCACCTTCCATTAATTAATAACATTTTTATCAACTTTAAATGCACAAAGAAAGTCATCACTTAACCTCACTTTTTTTATTATGACATTCGGTCGCCTTGGTTACCATTCCTCATTTTAGTGATTTAAGTTATATAATTATTAAAAAAATGATTTTGTTTAATGAAATGCGATAAAAAAGATAAAATTTAATGTAAATAAAGTTATTTTAAAAAAACTTAAAAAATTAAAATCAAAACTTGTTTATGATTTAGGTTTAAAATCGCGTGGATAATAGCGCCATCTATGTAATAAAATTGTAACTATAAAACTAAAAAATATGTGTGGTTTGCAAAAAGAATTAAAAAATTGTTTATTTGACTAAATAATCAAACAAGAACGACCAAATCAACTTATTTAGGTGGAATTTGGGGCTATATTAATACATCGGATAAGATTTGTCACAGATAATTCTTAAAAGTGTGAGTTTGTTTAATTTTTATTTTAATTAATAAAATCCTTGTTTATAAAGTATATTAATAAACAAAGATATACTTACAAAGTATACTTTATAAACAAAGATAAAAATCGATTTTAAACACAAAAAAGTTATCACATAACCTCACTTTTTTATGACATTTTGATTACCATCCACCATTTTAGGGATTTAGGTTATGTTGTAATAAAAATTACCTAATTTTTAATAAAACCACTTTACACTCGTAAAAATCCAAAGAAAAATCATCATAAATAAATAAGTATAAAATATGTTAACTAATATTTTAACATATTTTTTAACTAATTTTAAATGAAACAATTTACCTTTTTTGGATCCCATTTGTAACAACGCTAATTGATTAGCTAAGAATTGCGCTTCTTTTCTATCACTTTCCATTAATTAATAACATTTTTATCAACTTTAAATGCACAAAGAAAATCATCACTTAACCTCACTTTTTTATTATGACATTCGGTCGCCTTGGTTACCATTCCTCATTTTAGTGATTTAAGTTATATAATTATTAAAAAAATGATTTTGTTTAATGAAATGCGATAAAAAAGATAAAATTTAATATAAATAAAGTTATTTTAAAAAAACCTAAAAAATAAAAATCAAAACTTGTTTATGATTTAGGTTTAAAATCGCGTGGATAATAGCGCCATCTATATAATAAAATTGTAACTATAAAACTAAAAATATGTGTGGTTTGCAAAAAGAATTAAAAAATTGTTTATTTGACTAAATAATCAAACAAGAACGACCAAATCAATTTATTTAGGTGGGATTTGGAGCTAAAATTAATACATCGGACAAGATTTGTCACGGATAATTAATAAAAAATTGAGTGAGTTTTTTAATTATTATTTTAATTAATAAAATCCTTGTTTATAAAGTATATTAATAAACAAAGATATACTTACAAAGTATACTTTATAAACAAAGATAAAAATCAATTTTAAACACACAAAAAATTTATCACATAACCTCACTTTTTTTATGACATTTTGGTTACCGAGTTAGGTTATGTTGTAATCAAAATTACCCAATTTTTAATAAAACCGCTTTATACTCGTAAAAATTCAAAGAAAAGTCATCATAAATAAATAAGTACCAAGTATATTAACGAATATTTTAATATATTACATATTAACTAATATTAAATAAAACAATTTAACCTAAAGAGATATTTTCGATTTGTTTTATTAAATCGGTATGTTTAAATTCATCCGGTTTTTGAGAAAAAATTTCCAACAATTTGCTCTTTTCTGGGTCCCTTTTATCATAATAAAGCTGTAATTGATTGGCTAAGCATTGAGCCTCTTTCCCAGTAATAACATTTTTGTCGTATTCCCCCCTCATTAAAACAATCCCTTTATCATCTTTAAATTCGGTGTAATGATGGATGGTTAAACATTCCGGCGAATTTTCTTTATGAACCTAAAATTATAAAAACAATTTATAATGACAAAATCACACATAATTAATTAAATTACTTGGTAACAAATTAATGGGGTAAAATGAACGGAATTTCCCTGAAATTCGCACATTATAAACTCAAATCCTTGACTTCTCGGGATTGGGAATAAAAAAATTGGGAATTTTTTCGATTCCTCGATAATTGTGGTGAAATCCTTTGATGGAATTGTAGCTGCTATTACTTCTTTTTGAATGTGATACGCCTCCCAGATTGTTTTGATTTCATCCGAAGTTTTATCTTTGATCAAATCGACCTTCATGATCTTATCCAAAGGTTCATTTTCGGCTTCTTTTGCTTCTGAAATCGTTTTTTTCGGTTGTAATAGTGACGAAAATTGTTTCTCCTTCGGTTTTTCGGCCTCTTTAACCTCCTTTCTTTTCTCGATCCTGCTCAAAAACTCCTCGGGCGATGTCTGTTGCAATTTCGCGATTTTATCCGCATACTTTTTGTAATAAGGGTTATCCTCCAATTCTTCGTTGGCTTTTTGGAGCGCCGCGGACGTGTTCATTATATTCCTGGATAATATCGACTTTCGAAACACGCAGTTATATAAAGTTTTAACCGCGAATTTGCGAGATAAAGAAAAATTCATAACTTAATGATGTGATTTGATTTTGAGGTTATAATTTTAGGGACTTTTCTTGTTACTAAAATAAAATTAATCAATTTTGAATTTGGTTCAATTTGGGTTTATTGTAAATAATTAAGCGCTAATTTTTGGTTTGTTGATAAAAATTTATTAAATAATTTGGGGTAAAGTTGTAAAAACGGTTTCAAATTAAAGTGTTGAGTAACGTGAAATTAGCCGCAGTGATATTGATCGAATAATTATTTCCGGTGTGCTTATAACCCTTTAACCGCCATTTTTGCTGCAATCCGTTTGTGTTTAGTGTCCTCAAGTTCTTCTTTATAACAATATAAATTTATTAACAATGACGACGTTTCAAGAAGATCCCGTTCAATTAAACGGCGACAGTAATATCGTAAGTTTTGAAATGATATCAATTTGATGCGATTAATAGTTCTTAATTGTAGAGTGAGCCGGAGCCCCCTGTACCGGGAACGGAGGAGCCGCCCTTAAAACAGCTCCGGCAAGCCGGTAAGTTTAAAACGTAGCTTATAGCGATCGCAAACGTTTTTAGCTGGATTCCTGCTCACGATTTTTGAACTAATACGCGATATTTCGGTCTGCTTGAGATGTTGCAGAATGTGAATTCGACTGGGTCTAAAACGTTTACCATGCCCGGAGTCGTCTGTCTGTTAAGCTGTAACCGTTTCCTGCGCGGTTACATGGTAGGATTCTTATAAATGGAACCAAAAAATTAATTTTAAATGACCTAATTAAACAAAAAACTCTGAAAGCGGTTTGAGTACATGTTAAAAATTTCGTTTATTAATTAAGTTAACACAAAATGATTTATTATTTCTTTTTTAGTTTATAACATGTACTCAATCGATTCATTTAACTTTATTTAGTTCAAGTCAAAAGATAGGGGTTGTGTGTTTAGACATATCTATTTTCTCTTTGTGTTTCCAGATACAGAGTACAATTAGGTGACATTGTGTCCGATGGGTGGTTCTACATGATCAAAAATGAGAAAATAAAACAATCCTTCATAATTTGAACCTGTGTCCTGATTTTTTTTTTGAATTAAGGCTAATTTTATCATACATATAAAAAAAATAAAAAAATTTAAATAAAAAATAAAATGATTGATTAACTTTAATCAAACTTAATTAACTTTAATCGACTACATTTTATTGCACTTGGTTTTGTTTTAGATGAAAGTGAACGTGTTGAATACTTTTATGATCTTATTCAAACTGGGGAGGTTCTTACAGGTGAGAGTTTATTTAATTTAAATTAAATTAACCAAATCCTTGTTTATAAAAATCTATTTTGAATATAATAAGGCAAAGTTAATTAGTTTATATGTTAGACCTTACATGTTAGTTAAGATATAAAAGGAACGATTTTGTCTCAAAACGCTGTGGTACTGGAGATTGTGGTGCCTCATTTGACCTCGTCGGAGTAAGAATAAAACCGTCTTATAGGAGGCTTTATTTATTTATTAATGGTGGGTTCATGCAACGTGTTTTAGTCTTAGTTGTAGTCATAGTCATAAGAGTGAAAAGTTAAGGTAGTTGCGTAGTTCATGCTACACCTTATGACTAAAACGGTTTTTGTCTTCGTCACAAGAGTTGCCCAACTTTTAACTTCTTAAAGCTAAAACCTTTTTGATTTTATTATATTACAATTATAACAATAATTTCAATCAGGGTTGTTATATTTTTAAGAAAGTGTTTAAAACAAACTGTTTGAAGCATTTTTAAAACTGTATGATATGTTTTAAACAGTTCAAAAGGTGATTTAAAACATGGGGTGTTTTTTAAAAGAATATTTTTGTTTCAAAATTAGCAGGGAAATAGATCATTTCCTTTATGTATGTTTATCGCCAAACCTACATTATAACTAAAACTTAATATATCATTAAAAACTTAAGCAAAACTTAAATATCTATTTTACATACTAAAACGTATTGGTTGCCATTTTACTTGATGAAATAAAATGCTCAGAAATTGATCCCTTGATAATGAGCTATATTATAAGCTCGAAATGTTGGAAAATTTTTATCACATTTTTGATTTTTAATAAATTGAGAATTGTACTGAGTATTTGTGTTTGTTACAATTGATAAAAAAGGCTATTTCATCTTCTTTTGCAGTCATGTTGAAGTTTCAGTTCTTTTCCATGTTCTTCTTTCACATATTTTTGAAGTACTTGGTTTTTTTGTTGGAGATTTTCGGTACTTTTTGACCATCACTGATCAATGACAAATATAAAAATTCGTAAAAATTGGTTATTATGGGAACAATTCCTTGAACAATTTTTTTTATTTATATTAAATAATGTTAGAAATAAAATGTTTCTAACACATTTGAAATCCGTTTCATTCCAGATTTCTTTTTGTATTTTTAATTTAACACGATTGTATATATATTCAAACTTTCCTTTAATGTGCTATGCTTAAATATTGCACGAACCTTTCCTTACAATTAACCCTCAACCGCTACCATTAAAAACTGTGACGCAAACGGTATTTAGCGGTATGTGATACCGGTAAGGGATTATCGGTTTATATAGTAGATAATTGCAAAAGAATTAGTTATATTACTTTATTACGACACTAGTTTATGTTATAAGACTCATAATAACAATAAATAGTAAGAAAACATTATTTATCCAGTCCTTTAATGCATGGATCGCACATTTTTTTAGCGTGCTCTAAACAAATGGGCTTTCCACACATACAACAAACATAAAATGTTTTTCTTTTTAGTTTATAATCACACAAATAACAGGTTTTTTTTACATCCATTCGCTCGTCGCGAATCGTTTGGCTAGGATCATTGATGTCAGGTATTTGAAGGATACCACATATCCTTGATCTTAATTCTTTTGATACTTTGTTTCTTCTAGTGTACATGAAAGGTGTTGTTAAACTTTTTGTCAATAATTTTAAAAAGTCTTTACGTTCCATTTTTTCTGAATTCTTACAACTTTGATATAATATATTCGAATTTACAGTACACATATTTACAAGAACAAAGAATATTGCCATAGGCCATCGACGGGTTCTTCTAGTAGGTGAATAGTTTGCACATTTTCTATCTAAACTATCCACGCCCCCTTTGGTCAAATTATAATCGGCAATAATTTCCGGTTTTCCACTTTCTTTGTCATTTGCAATAGAATGGTGCATTGAAGATATCAATATAACGGCTCTATTTTTTTTAGGAACATAGGACATTAGCGTAACATCTTCCTTGAAACCATAAAGAGTGCTGCCGATATCTTTATTTTTATTTGGCAAAAAACAACAGGGAATCTCCGGCCTGTTTCTTTTCATTGTTCCTAGGAATGTGAGTCCTCGTTTTTTTAGTTCACAAACAAGTTGCAATGTGCCAAACCAGTTATCGGCTGTAATATTACGATTTGTTTTTTGAATCGGTTTTGCCAATCTGATAACTGATTGTGTAGGAATGCCTAAATGTTTTTTCTTCAACAGATAAAGTTTTTCCGTCTGAATTCTTGCCGCTATATATATAAGCATTATATAAGTAATTATTTCGTGCATCTGTTAGACACATAATTTTTATGCCGTACTTTGCAGGCTTTTTTGGCATATAAACTTTAAACTGACATCTACCTCGAAAAGCCACAAGAGATTCATCTACACATACATAAGCTCCCAGCGAAAAATTTCTTTGAGAATTTTCAATAAATTTTTGGAACAATCCGTTTATCGCAGTTATAGCATCATCTTTCATCTTCTTACCTCTGTTTTGAAAGTCATCAAATCTTAAAGCACAGAGCAACGTCTCAAATCTTCTCTTAGACATCGTACATCGGAAAACATCTCTCCCTGTTCCATCTGTTGCAAATAAACAATCCACATTTTCATTGCCTGATTTGAACACTTCAGTGTAAATTAATAAACCAAGAAATGCCTTTAGTTCTAATACGTCAATATCACATAAGCTAGCATGCGATTTATTTTTATATTTTAGTCGAACTAATCCTAATTTACAATTTGTCCATCGGATAATTTCCTGCAGCATGTTCTCACTGAATAATACATTCCATAATTCTTCTGGCTTTGGATTATCTCCTAACAAAGCTGCAGGTCCTCTTAGTCCTGGTAAATGTGTAATCAAATTGTGCTTCCTTGTTCTTTATTACGAGGTGGTTCACGTTTTGACCTACAAAGGCATTTGAACTAATATTTTCAAATCGTTTTACTATTTACATATTATGTTATGGGCCTAATGGGTATGGAAATGGGTTGAGGTTGTTTTTGAACTTAGGAAGTTTTGGAAGTAATCTGACAAAATACCATGGCTTCACCTACCATTTAGTTTTATTTGTTTTTTCGCGATCGTAATAAACATTTCTTTCCTTTGATTCTGCACAAAAATTATTTTCATTTTCCTTGTCTTCGTCCTCATCATTGTCAGCTGCAGATATTTCTGATTCACTATCGTGATCCATTTCAATAAAATTGTTTACATCTATATTTTCATCTTCATCACTACTTTCTTCCATCAAATATTCTTCAAATTCTTCATCATCAGATCTCATACAAGACGGACCTGCTTTCTGAGCCATTTTACAAACTTCCAAACAGAAGTATAAACCGATTGTCAACTCACTGTTCAAACTAATACTAAGCACTATTCGAAGTTTCAATATTTCAGTTAATATTTTCAATATTTTTCACTAGTAACAGTTTTTACTACAATTCAAAAACGCAACGTAGAGGCTACTGACCGGTACCATATACCGCTAAATCCAAAAAATCTTGTAACACGTTGGTACACGTTTAACGCATATCTCCCACCGATGACTGCTTATATGTAAACTAATATACTTTAAAGGTAGACGGACTATGAACTGCGCAGGAAAAGATTTATAAAAGATACAAGCTCATAAACGTTTATAGCGGTATGACATACCGCTAGGTAGGGGTTGAGGGTTAAAGCTAACGCAAATGGTTAAGACTATTCGTGGGTTCATGCAACGTGTTTTAGTCTTAGTCGTAGTCATAGTCATAAGAGTGAACAGTTAAGGTAGTGCGTTATAGCAGTACTATTCATGCAACACCTTATGACTAAAATGATTTTTGTCTTAGTCACAAGAGTTGCCCAACTTTTAACTTCTTAAACCTAAAACCTTCGGTCGCAATTATTAAATTGCATTAGCATACGCGCACTTTTCTCTTTCGTGCCTTTAATGGCAGTGTTTCGTTTTATTTTATAAATAAAGGTTGAGTTGATTAACTTTTTGATTTTATTATATTACAATTATAACAATAATTTCAATAAGGGTTGTTATATTTTTAAGAAAGTGTTTAAAATAAACTGTTTGAAGCATTTTTAAAACTGTACGATATGTTTTAAACAGTTCAAAAGGTGATTAAAACATGGGGTGTTTTTTAAACAAAAGTGTTGTTTCAAAATTAGCAGGAAAATAGAACATTTCCTTTATGTATATCATCTACATTATAACTAAAACTTAATATATGATTAAAAACTTAAGCAAAACTTAAAAAAAAATCGTACCCGTTTCCGCTAGATGCATTATTTACTCCATTTAACTTTTGAAATATGCAAACTGTTTTAAGTAAAAGTCGCTTAATATTGGCAGTGATGCTACTACATCGGATGTAGCTATTAAAATTATTTTAATATAATAGCATCCAACGAGATAAGAAAAATCAATCTGCCAGTCAAGATTTTGCATTTTGTCTAATAGTATTTAATATTTTCGAAGGAAACTCAAACAGTTTATTAACAATATCGTGTTTTTTACAACGAAAATGTTTTCTGCCAGAAGTTTTCAAAACAATATCAAGTTTTCTGGAAGCAGTATCAAGTCTTTTGGAAGCATTTCAATGTTTCTAAAACCAGTATCAAGTCTCTCAGAGACTATATACGCTTTTCGAGAAGAAGTGCCTTCTAGAAGCATTTTAAGTCTTCCAAAAGCAATATCAAGTTTTCTGGAAGAACTTATTAAATCTTTTAAAGCATTAACAAGTATTCTGAACATTTCACGTCTTTTGGAAGCAATATCATGTTGTTTAGAAACAGTATTAAATCTATGGGCATATCAAATTTTCTGAAAGCGGTTTAAGTCTTTTGTGACTATTGCAAGTCATTTCATATCGTCTGAGAGCAAGATCAAGCCTTTTTAAATGCAGTATTAAGTCTTCTAGAAGCATTTCAAGTCATCCAGTGGCAGTAGTAAGTCGTTTGGAGGTAATATCAAGTCTTCTGAAAGTAGTACTAAGTCTTTAAAAACCAGTGAAAATTTCTGGAAGCATTTCTAGTCTTCCAAAGGCAATATCAAGTTTTGTGGAAGCATTTCAGAAGGTCCTCTAGGAGCAGTATTAAGTTTTCTATGGACAGTATCAAGTCGTTTGAAAGCATTAACAGCCTATGCTATTAATATTTGCTAGCCGATTAATATTTGCTCCTCAAAATCGACGTTTTAGTATATTGATCAAGTAATGACCGTTTGTTAACGTCATTTCTAAACGGTCTAAAAAAAAATGTCTTTCCAGTTTTGATTTTAATGGAATCAAACCCAGATCAAATTGATTCAAAATTAATGGAATTGGTTAATACAGCACACAAAGATCATAAAAATAAATTAATCTTTATGTTTTGTATTTGTGCGATTAATAAAGCTGTATTCAAGTTAGGGATTACGATTCCGAAGCAAATACACAATCTCGGGATTACATTTTGTGAAGCCGGGATCCCGGGATTGATTTCGAGATTGGTTTATCTGTTTTCAAGTGTTTCTTTAAAAGACTTCGGTTTCTACTGGTCAACTTTCTTCTCCAGAAAGACGGCGAAATATCGCATTCTTCTTCATGGTCGACTTTGTCATTTTTACCTTCATTTCCTCTAAATCTTTCTATTATATTTTAATCTCTTTCATCTATACGTTTTTTGTACCTTTATTATTGTTGGATTTATCGAAGAAAGGGTTGTCGTTACCGGAATTTTAAAAAGGCTGAACGAAGACGAATATAGTCTTACGCTGTTAAATCATCGAAATCAAACAATCTTCAAAGGTCTTTTCTAAAGGAGCATCACTTTTTTTAAAATTTTTTGCTGCATGCATTCTAAAGCAATATCTGCTTTATTAAGATTTATATCTCGATGACAAATACCTGCAACAGTTACTTTGACCCGATCTAAAAGTCAAACCAACTTCTCTTAATTTGAAACTCACTGTCATTAATGTATATAATACAGTACTTTAGACTGTCATATTGCTTTAACATGATTAAAAGGCTATTTCATCTTATTTTGCAGTCAAGTTGAAGTTTCAGTTCTTTTCCATGTTCTTCTTTTACATATTTTTGAAGATCTTTGTTTTTTGTTGGAGATTTTCGGTGCTTGGTTATTATGGGAACAATTCTGGGATCCAGGGATCCCGAACAATTTTCTTTTTATTCATATTAAATATTGAAATCTTCATTCATTTTTCAAATCATTTGAAATCTGTTTCACTCCTGATTTCCTTTTCTATTTCTAATTTGACACGATTATATATGTTCAAACTTTGCTTTAATGTGCTATGCTTAAATATTGCACGAACTAATACCTTTCCTTACAACTAAAGCTAACGCAAACGGTTAAGACTACGACTAAAACTAAAACACGTTACATGAACCCACCATAAGATATACAAGGAACGATTCTCGTCTTAAATTGCCGAGGTCGCTTGCGGGCGAGGCGCTGGATATGAAATAATAACACGAAATCAAATATATGGACCTCAATAATTAAATAACACCTACAATTTGGATCAGAGGGGTTTTAACTTAGAATTCCATTCAGGAAGAACATTGAGGGATTTAGGAGTTAAAAAGGTAGAATGTATGATCCAGTCGGTTTCATCTATAACGCAGTTTTATAATTACACATTTAATTTAAATAACAAAATTTACGCAGTTCAACGCGTAATATCTGTTGATGGGTACTTCTTTCTCCACATTTTGTTGTTTTAAAACTTTTGGCAGCTCGAGGGTAGCTGCTACATGGTTTAAGACAGACAATATATACGTTTTACCATCAAAATCTGGAATGTTAACTTCAGAACACATGAAAAATTGACTTACAAAATGTATATTTTCCAAGTACTGGTTCTAAATCATTATTATTATTAGATTCTTGGAGTAGCCATTGTCCTTACGGTATTAGTGAAGTAACTCCATCAGATACTGATTTTAAACATTTTTCTATACCTGCGGGGACAACAGGTCAAATACAACCTCTATATGTATTTGATTTTAGAATATGGAAAAATGTTATTAGAAGATTCTCTAATCAGATTATTCTTTACCACTATGATATCAATTTATATCAGAGGGATAATATATTAAAATTTCAATCGCTAACGCATGACCAGATGTCTTCCCCTCGGTTTATAAATGTTTTTAAATATGCACGGTTTGCAAGTAGCTATAGAGAGGCGAGATCAAACAATTTTCAAATTAGCGCCAAATTTCGCCATAATCGACAAGTAATGCTCGGGATAGAATTAATTTTTAAGGGGGTAGAGATATCATGTAAAAGATGACTATGCAGATACTATGTAGAATAAAAATAAATCGAACATAAAAAACGTCAATTAGTAATGTAGAATTCCTCAAGGGTAGTTGGTTATGAAGTAATAACACAAATCGTTCTTTTTGAAAGATTGTGGGCCTCGCCCGCAAGCGACCTCGGCGAAGTGAGAATAAAATTGTTTATATGAGGCTTTATACATTTACTGAGATATACAAGAAACGATTTAGCCTCAAATCGACGAGGCACTGGATATGAAGTAATAACACAAAATCGTTCATTTTGAAAGATTGTGGGCCTCGCCCGCAAGCGACCTCAGCGAAGAGAGAATAAAATCGTTTATGTGAGGCTTTATACATTTACTGAGATATACAAGAAATGATTTAGCTTCAAATCGCCGAGGTCGCTTACGGGCGAGGCACTGGATATGAAGTAATAACACGAAATCGTTCATTTTAATAAATTGTGGGCCTCGCCCGCAAGCGACCTCGGCGAAGTGAGAATAAAATCGTTTATAGGAGGATTTATATACTTCCTAATATATGCAAGGAATGATTTCGCCTCAAATCGCTGAGGTGGCTTGCGGGCGAGGCGCTGGATATGAAGTAATAACACAAAATCGTTCATTTTGAAAGATTGTGGGCCTCGCCCGCAAGCGACCTCGGCGAAGTGAGAATAAAATCGTTTATATGAGGCTTTATACATTTACTGAGATATACAAAAAACGATTTAGCCTCAAATCGCCGAGGTCGCTTGCGGGCGAGGCACTGGATATGAAGTAATAACACAAAATCGTTCATTTTGTAAGATTGTGGGCCTCGCCCGCAAGCGACCTCGGCGAAGTGAGAATAAAATCGTTTATGTGAGGCTTTATACATTTACTGAGATATACAAGAAAAGATTTAGCCTCAAATCGCCGAGGTCGCTTGCGGGCGAGGCACTGGATATGAAGTAATAACACGAACTCGTTCATTTTGAAAAATTGTGGGCCTCGCCCGCAAGCGACCTCGGCGGAGTGAGAATAAAATCGTTTATATGAGGCTTTATACATTTACTGAGATATACAAGAACGATTTAGCCTGAAATCGACGAGGTCGCTTGTGGGCGAGGCGCTGGATATGAAGTAATAACACAAAATCGTTCATTTTGAAAGATTGTGGGCCTCGCCCGCAAGCGACCTCGGCGAAGTGAGAATAAAATCGTTTATATGAGGCTTTATACATTGACTGAGATATACAAGAAACGATTTAACCTCAAATCGCCGAGGTCGCTTGCGGGCGAGGCACTGGATATGAAGTAATAACACAAAATCGTTCATTTTGTAAGATTGTGGGCCTTGCCCGCAAGCGACCTCGGCGAAGTGAGAATAAAATCGTTTATGTGAGGCTTTATACATTTACTGAGATATACAAGAAAAGATTTAGCCTCAAATCGCCGAGGTCGCTTGTGGGCGAGGCACTGGATATGAAGTAATAACACGAAATCGTTCATTTTGAAAAATTGTGGGCCTCGCCCGCAAGCGACCTCGGCGGAGTGAGAATAAAATCGTTTATATGAGGCTTTATACATTTACTGAGATATACAAGAACGATTTAGCCTGAAATCGACGAGGTCGCTTGTGGGCGAGGCACTGGATATGAAGTAATAACACGAAATCGTTCATTTTGAAAAATTGTGGGCCTCGCCCGCAAGCGACATCGGCGGAGTGAGAATAAAATCGTTTATAGGAGGATTTATATACTTCCTAATGTATGCAAGGAATGATTTCGTCTCAAATCGCTGAGGTCGCTTGCGGGCGAGGCGCTGGATATGAAGTAATAACACAAAATCGTTCATTTTGAAAGATTGTGGGCCTCGCCCGCAAGCGACCTCGGCGAAGTAAGAATAAAATCGTTTATATGAGGCTTTATACATTTACTGAGATATACAAGAAACGATTTAGCCTCAAATCGCCGAGGTTGCTTGCGGGCGAGGCACTGGATATGAAGTAATAACACAAAATCGTTCATTTTGAAAGATTGTGGGCCTCGCCCGCAAGCGACCTCGGCGACGTGAGAATAAAATCGTTTATGTGAGGCTTTATACATTTACTGAGATATACAAGAAATGATTTAGCCTCAAATCGCCGAGGTCGCTTGCGGGTGAGGCACTGGATATGAAGTAATAACACAAAATCGTTCATTTTGTAAGATTGTGGGCCTCGCCCGCAAGCGACCTCGGCGAAGTGAGAATAAAATCGTTTATAGGAGGATTTATATACTTCCTAATATATGCAAGGAACGATTTTGCCTCAAATCACTGAGGTCGCTTGCGGGCGAAGCGCTGGATAGTAAGTAATAACACGAAATCGTTCGTTCAGTTTTGAAGATTGTGGCGCCTCGCCCGCAAGCGACCTCGGCGAAGTGAGAATAAAATCGTTTATATGAGGCTTTATACATTTACTGAGATATACAAGAAACGATTTAGCCTCAAATCGCCGAGGTCGCTTGCGGGCGAAGCACTGGATATGAAGTAATAACACGAAATCGTTCATTTTGAAAAATTGTGGGCCTCGCCCGCAAGCGACCTCGGCGGAGTGAGAATAAGATCGTTTATAGGAGGATTTATATACTTCCTAATGTATGCAAGGAATGATTTCGCCTCAAATCGCTGAGGTCGCTTGCGGGCGAGGCGCTGGATATGAAGTAATAACACAAAATCGTTCATTTTGAAAGATTGTGGGCCTCGACCGCAAGCGACCTCGGCGAAGTGAGAATAAAATCGTTTATATGAGGCTTTATACATTTACTGAGATATACAAGAAACGATTTAGCCTGAAATCGACGAGGTCGCTTGTGGGCGAGGCACTGGATATGAAGTAATAACACGAAATCGTTCATTTTGAAAAATTGTGGGCCTCGCCCGCAAGTGACCTCGGCGGAGTGAGAATAAAATCGTTTATAGGAGGATTTATATACTTCCTAATGTATGCAAGGAATGATTTCGCCTCAAATCGCTGAGGTCGCTTGCGAGCGAGGCGCTGGATATGAAGTAATAACACAAAATCGTTCATTTTGAAAGATTGTGGGCCTCGCCCGCAAGCGACCTCGGCGAAGTAAGAATAAAATCGTTTATATGAGACTTTATACATTTACCGAGATATACAAGAAGCGATTTAGCCTCAAATCGCCGATGTCGCTTGCGGGCGAGTCACTGGATATGAAGTAATAACACTAAATCGTTCATTTTGAAAGATTGTGGGCCTCGCCCGTATGCGACCTCGACGAAGTGAGAATAAAATTGTTTATGTGAGGCTTTATACATTTACTGAGATATACAAGAAATGATTTAGCCTCAAATGGCCGAGGTCGCTTGCGGGCGAGGCACTGGATATGAAGTAATAACACAAAATCGTTCATTTTGAAAGATTGTGGGCCTCGCCCGCAAGCGACCTCGGCGAAGT
This sequence comes from Onthophagus sagittarius, assembly GCA_036711965.1. Lineage (NCBI taxonomy): Eukaryota > Metazoa > Arthropoda > Insecta > Coleoptera > Scarabaeidae > Onthophagus > Onthophagus sagittarius. The sequence continues at coordinate 11,992,483 of JASERS010000010.1, read as the reverse complement.
AAGAATAAAATCGTTTATATGAGGCTTTATACATTTACCGAGATATACAAGAAGCGATTTAGCCTCAAATCGCCGATGTCGCTTGCGGGCGAGACACTGGATATGAAGTAATAACACAAAATCGTTCATTTTGAAAGATTGTGGGCCTCGCCCGTATGCGACCTCGACGAAGTGAGAATAAAATTGTTTATGTGAGGCTTTATACATTTACTGAGATATACAAGAAATGATTTAGCCTCAAATGGCCGAGGTCGCTTGCGGGCGAGGCACTGGATATGAAGTAATAACACAAAATCGTTCATTTTGAAAGATTGTGGGCCTCGCCCGCAAGCGACCTCGGCGAAGTGAGAATAAAATCGTTTATGTGAGGCTTTATACATTTACTGAGATATACAAGAAATGATTTAGCCTCAAATCGCCGAGGTCGCTTGCGGGCGAGGCACTGGATATGAAGTAATAACACAAAATCGTTCATTTTGTAAGATTGTGGGCCTCGCCCGCAAGCGACATCGGCGGAGTGAGAATAAAATCGTTTATAGGAGGATTTATATATTTACTAAGATATATAAGAGACGATTTTGCTCTTATCAACTATTATTTTTCACCAAGTATAGTAACATTAACAGATATTATAAACAAGGATGTATTTTAATGCAAATAAAGTTATTTAAATAAAATCAATTTATTTAAGTAGGACCTGGGGCTAGAAGTAATACATTGGCTGGGATTTTGGGTGGTGCTCTTCCAAAATTGTCAACAGAACAAACCGATTCAGTTAGCAAGGCGAAGAAATACGCGATGGAACAAAGTATTAAAATGGTTTTAATGAAGCAAACGTTGGCTCATCAACAACAGGTAAATAAAACCTTATTTTAATTACGTTTTATTTTTTATAATTAAACTTTTTTGTTTTTAATTTATTTTTTTTTTATTGTTTTATTGGTCAAAAAAATATAGGTAATAAAAAACAATTAATTTCTCTTAAAACCCTCTTTAAATTTGCTCCGCAGAAACATAAAACGTTCCAGCGACACCAAGTATTGGTTTTAATGTGCAGGTTAGTGTCTAACGTTTGTTGCGTAGACGTTTTTACGGCGAGCCCGCCCGCGGGGCGAGAGCTCCTTGCGGACCAACAATTATAAGAAAACAAAGCTTAATATTAATTCCTTTTCATTCAACATTGTTACAAAAAAAATGAGCAAACTAAAAGCAAAAAAATGTTACAAAAAAAAACAAATTAAGAAGTGAATTGTAAACGTATGCCCCTCTGTTGTTACAGCAAATGGCTAGTCAGAGGACGCAAGTACAACGCCAACAGGCTCTCGCCCTAATGTGCAGGTTAGCCCTTAAAAAACAAAAAAAAATAAATAAAAGAAACGGTCGGAAATCATCTTTTTTAGGTTATAACACTTCAACGCATTAATTGTGGCATTTTAAATCGATTTCTTAATTAATATTAATGCGTTAAAGGGTTAAATAGATTTAAAAATCTAAATGAGCAAGATGTCTTATTTACTTGTTTAAAGAAATGAGACAATTTGCGAATTTTAGATTAATATAATGGATATTATTTAAAAATGATTACCATTATATTCGAAATTAATCTTATTCTCTTGTTAGAACGACCTTTCTTTTGCATGTATGTACAAAAATGATGATCACTTTTCATAATTTTAAAGCGAAGTTGTCGAGATTTTTTTAACACAACCTAAAAATTACTCCAACTCATGAAAATTAACCAAAAAAAGCTGATAAGATCTGATTATATGTACTTACAATCTCTAATTTTTGCTTTATTGAAAGAATACAATAACTTGATTAGGAAAAAAAACGTTTTACTAACATATCTTTTTTTTTATTTTTCTTTTTCATCTCCAACTCACGGCTGCGACATAAAAATAATTACAAAATAATAATAGAGTTTACGTCGGAAGCATAAGCTTCGAATTAAAAGAAGACACAATAAGACAATCTTTCCTGCCCTTTGGCCCCATAAAATCAATTAACATGTCTTGGGATCCCGTCACGCAAAAACACAAAGGTTTCGCGTTCGTCGAATACGAAATTCCGGAAGCTGCCCAATTGGCTTTGGAGCAAATGAACGGCGTTATGATCGGCGGAAGAAATATTAAAGTCGTTGGAAGACCGAGTAATATGCCCCAAGCTCAAGCTGTCATCGATGAAATACAAGAGGAGGCAAAAAATTATAATCGGATATACGTCGCTAGTATACACCCAGATTTAACTGAAGATGATATTAAGAGGTAAATATTAAATTTGTTTAGTTAATAATTTATCCCTCTAACTTCATAAAATTTGACTTAAAAACGTAAAAAGTACTTGTTAATTAATTTAATTTTGAAATATCAAATTAATAATTAGTAGTTAGTTATTTTTTTATTTGCCATTAATAAACAAAATAATACTAAATTAGTTCATAAAAGTTAAAATTGAATTCTAAAATTTTATTTTCTTTTAATAATAGTGTTTTTGAAGCTTTTGGTCCAATAATATACTGTAAATTAGCTCAAGGAAGTACCGCACATAAACACAAAGGTTATGGTTTCATCGAATACGAAACGGCGCAAGCAGCAAACGAAGCAATAGCAAGTATGAATTTATTCGATTTAGGTGGACAATATTTACGAGTAGGAAGAGCGATAACTCCGCCAAACGCTTTAATGGGACCCTCCTCGGGAAGTACAGCAATGCCAACGGCAGCTGCAGTTGCCGCGGCGGCAGCTACAGCTAAAATCCAAGCAATGGATGCGGTGGCAAGTAACGCAGTTGCTTTAGGATTATCAAAACTCAGCCAAGCACCGAGCATACCAACAGTTGTACCTCAAATTCCCGCAATACCCGCTACACTTCCCGCGATTCAAAATCAAATTGTTCAAAGTACGCTTCCAGGGTATATCCCGCCTCCGGGGGTTGCAATCCCGCAATTAGCGGCGGTTCAAGTTAGTTTACCGCCGGCGACAACGAATATTAACGCTGCGACTACGCCCCACGTTGGGAATACGAATCTCCAAACAACACCGGTTAACGCGGCTTCAACGCAAGAAGCTATGAAGAGGGCTCAAGAAGCCCAGCTAAAACAACAAGAAGAGTTACAAAAAAAATTGTTAGATCAAAATGAACCTCAAACGCTGCAGCAACAAGAAAATATGTCGATTAAGGGCCAAAATGCGAGACATTTAGTGATGCAAAAATTGATGAGAAAGGTCGATTCAAAGGTGGTGATTTTGAGAAATATGGTGGGGCCTGAAGATGTTGATCAAACACTTCAGGAAGAAATCGAAGAGGAGTGTACGAAATTTGGAAATGTTGAGAGGGTTATTATTTATAATGAGAAGCAATCTGAAGATGATGATACTGATGTTATTGTGAAGATTTTTGTGGAATTTACAGAAACGAAAGGTAATTTATGATTTTGATTAATTTTGATTTAATTAAATTTTTTATTTATTAATAGAAGCTGAAAGAGCAAGAGACGCGCTTAATGGGAGATATTTCGGGGGGCGGATGGTGCGAGCGTCTCTTTATGACCAAACGTTATTTGATCATAGTGATTTTTCTGGATAAAAGAAATCTGATCGTGTATTTTATTTCTACTGTGTAGGAAAAGTAAAAATAATCGTAATTATTTTGTAAGGCGCATTTTTTTCATGTATAAACTTGTTTATCAATCTTAAGATGTAAATAAAATGAATTCATTGTCAAGTATTTTTATTATTTCTAAAAAAATAAATTACTAAAATTATTGTGTTAAGTTTATTTATTCGTTTCGGTCTTTTCCTGGGGTTAATTCGTAATCGGTTCGTTTTGGAAACGATTCAAATCCTTTCGTTTGGGGCGTCATCAGCCCCCCTTTTTTATCCACTTCTAAAGCGTTAATTTTCTTCATGTGCATAAGGGCTAGATTACGATCGATTTCGTCCTTCGTGGGGGGCTCCCGTCGTTTCCCTCGGAGCCAAGCTTGCCACTCGGGGGGTAAATCTTGTTCGAAATTCTCCTTGTTTAGGGGCTCAAACCATCGTTCTCTTCGCCTCCCGAGCGATGGATCAGCGGGAATTTCGAAATATTTCGTTCCGTTGTAATCCTTCCCGATTAAATCACCGGAAAACCTCCTCGGCTTAATCGAATTAATAAAATTTTTGAAGATTTTCGCGAGAAGGCTTCTACTTTGCGGCTGGTTTGACATATTTTTATCTTTGACAGTCAAACTTACCAACGTTAGTTGCAAAAATAACTATGCGTTTTAAAGCTGGGTTTTGTCCTAAATTAAATTAATTTATCAATTAAATTTGGGTAAAATAGATGATTTTAATTCCTAAATTCGTTTTGTGGGATGTTTCGATTTAACTCGTTTTAATATTGCGGTTTGAGTGCGATCGAGGCGTGGCAACACTGCAAAGGTAACTGCTAACTAGTAACTAGTAAAAAATGATATGGCCGCCTAAGTGTGTATGAAATGTGATAAAAACACGGTGTTTTCGTGCAGAAAAGGTGTAATTTAAATCGGGTCTTTACCCCGGATTAGATGGCAATTAGGAGAATGTAAGTTTGTAGTTTTAAAATGAAGAATCCGCCGATTCGGCCGAACCGATTTTGCATACACTGACGTGCGAATTCCTTTCACTGCATTAAAAATCGAACCTACGTTCTCAAAATCTAAATTTCTAAACTCCGGGCCCCCCGATTCGACCCCCACAACTAAATCTAACTTAATTAAATCAATCGAGGGTGGTAGTAAAATAACCCAATAATTTCTTTTTTTCACAAAAATTTTGCTATAATTCTTAAGGGGTGACTTAAAAACCAAAAATATCGATCATTTCATTTAAATAAAACCAAAATAATTTTTTGTAGATCCACCCAGACGTTCAAATGGCACTAAAACCGATAAAATAACCTCCAAAAGAAACCCCACAACGAACTCAAAATGTCTTTTTTAAGCAACATAAAGAAAGTGTTGCACATTGGGGGCAACGATGCCAAAAAGAAAAAAGTTTTTAATAATGTCCGTATGGACTCAGACCCCGAGGAGTTTTGGGACATGATCGGCGAATTAGGAGATGGAGCATATGGTAAAGTGTACAAAGCCCAACATAAAACGACCGGCCAACTTGCAGCGGCGAAAATGTGCCGGTTAGATGGAGAAGATGATCTTTCTGATTTTATGATTGAAATCGATATCTTAACGGAGTGTAAACACTTCAATATTGTTGAATTAATCGAAGCATTCCAACACGAGCAGCAATTGTGGATGTTGATTGAGTATTGTGATGGGGGGGCTGTTGATAGCATCATGACTGAACTTGAAAAGCCTTTAACAGAGCCCCAAATTGCGTATGTTTGTCAAAATATGTGTAAAGGATTACAATTTTTGCATAAATCACACATTATTCATCGCGATTTAAAAGCCGGGAACGTATTGCTAACCATGGCTGGGGGAGTTAAATTGGGTGAGTTAAAATATTTTTTTAATCCCTTAAATCATTTAAAACCAAGATAAAAATGACACCATCTTAAGGTCACACCTATATTTAGCTTAAAAATTAACATCTTATTTCATCAATTTTCTTTTTTCCACACGATTTGAATCCGTTTTATTTTTTATCAGCTTTAAACAGGAAGTGCGCGCGAACGCGATGTCCGGATTCGTAATAAAATCGGTGACATCATTTTCAAGGCGTCCGCACACCTGTGCGACTTTCATCCGAACTCGCGCGCGCCCACCTTGAATATTGACTCACACCACGTGCTTTTAGACTTTTCATAGACTTCGCAGGTATTCGTTTCTTAAAGCCGCGCCTCTCGTCGCTATTTGAGGTTTCACTCCTAACCCCGTTCGAGGAAAACTGTTATGTCAATAAGGATAGCTCTCTCGACCTTAATATGCGCGGTTCATGTTTTATTTATGGAATTTATTTTTTTTTGTTTACGTTAATCTCTTTATTACATTATTTTGCAAATACAGCGTTTGTTCACGTTCGTTAACGCGGGTTTATTTTCATTTTTAGAGGCGTAATCGTTTAGTGGAGGTTTTAATTATCATAACATTGAGATTTTGTGGTTTTCACGACTTTACACAGGATGGTTTATTAGAATATTTAATATGTTGGAATGTGTTAAATCTTTTTTTACCTTGTTTATTATCTTGGAATTTTTTATCTTTGTTTTATCTTTAACTGGACGATTGACCCGTTTATAATAAAAACTTGTAAATCAAAAGTCTTTAAGAGGAATTAAGTTGAATTGGGGAACGTTCAAAAACATCAAAATTCAATCTTTTTTGTTTATTGGAGTTAAGATGCGGCTTATATCACAAATTAAAGATAAAAAACGATGTTTTAAACATTAATATTAGAATAAAATTCGTTGAAAAAGGATTTTAAAAGGAAATAAAATATGTTTCTAATTGGAGTTAAGAAATAATTTATATCACAATTTGAATTGCAATTAAGAAACGATTTATGTCATAAATTGGAGATAAAATGCGATATTTGAACGAATGATATAAACATTGTTGAGTTAAAGATAAAATTTGTATTATGAAGACTTTAAAAAGAAATAAGTTGAATTAGGTTATGTTCGAAAATCAGTCTAGTTTGGAAATATTGAACATTTCCACATGTTTTTTCATTAAGAGCCTTTCAGTGCGTATCAAATGAACAATAATTACTTTGCCGAAGTTTATATTATTAATATACAGTGTGTCTGTAAAGTAACGGATATAGGCGTTAAACTCATAAACAGTTTATGGAAATATGGAAAAATCCTTTTAGGTTTCTTTTGTTCCAACTTTTTGGTGAATGGTTTCAGAAGGCTTGATTGTGTCCCTGGAAGATTTGATACTGCTTGTATAGGGCTTGATATCACTTCCAAAAGACTTGAAATGCTTCTAGAAGGTATGATATTGCCTCTGGAAGACTTAAAATTCTGCAATATATTCACTCAACTTGCAATATATTCAGAAGATTCGATCTGCTTCCAGAATCCTTGATACTGCTTCTGGAAGACCTGAAATGCTTCCAGAAGGTATGATATTGCTTCTGGAAGATTTAAAATTCTTCCAAAAAACTTGCAATGTATCCAGAAGATTCGGTCTGCTTCTAAAAGTCTTGATACTGCTTCTAGAAGACTTGAAATGTTTCCAGAAGGTTAGATATTGCCTCTGGAAGACTTGAAATCCTTCCAGAAGATATGATATTGCCTCTGGAAGATTTGAAATTCTTCCAAAAAACTTGCAATGTATCCAGAAGATTCGATCTGCTTCCAGAATCCTTGATACTGCTTCTGGAAGACATGAAATGCTTCCAGAAGGTATGATATTACCTCTGGAAAAGTTGAAATGCCTTCCAGAAGATATGATATTACCTCTGGAAGACTTGAAATTTTTCCAAAAAACTTGCAATGTATCCAGAAGACTCGGTCTACTTCTAAAAGAGTTGATACTGCTTCTAGAAGAATTGAAATGCTTCCAGAAGGTATGATATTGCCTCTGGAAGACTTGAAATCCTTCCAGAAGGTATGATGTTACCTCTGGAAGACTTGAAATCCTTCCAGAAGATATGATGTTGCCTTTGGAAGACTTGAAATTTTTCCAAAAAACTTGCAATGTATCCAGAAGACTCGGTCTACTTCTAAAAGAGTTGATACTGCTTCTAGAAGAATTGAAATGCTTCCATAGGCTGATATTGCCTCTGGAAGACTTGAAATCCTTCTAGAAGATATGATATTGCCTCTGGAAGATTTAAAATTCTTCCAAAAAACTTGCAATGTATCCAGAAGATTCGATCTGCTTCCAGAATCCTTGATACTGCTTCTGGAAGACTTGAAATGCTTCCAGAAGATATGATATTGCCTCTGGAAGAGTTGAAATTTTTACAAAAAACTTGCAATGTATCCAGAAGATTCGGTCTGCTTCTAAAAGACTTGATACTGCTTCTAGAAGACTTGAAATCCTTCCAGAAGATATGATATTGCCTCTGGAAGAATTGAAATGTTTCCAAGAAACTTTCAATGTATCCAGAAGACTCGGTCTACTTCTAAAAGACTTGATACTGCTTCTAGAAGACCTGAAATGTTTCCAGAAGGTATGATATTGCCTCTGGAAGACTTGAAATCCTTCCTAAAGATATGATATTGCCTCTGGAAGACTTGAAATCCTTCCTAAAGATATGATATTGCCTCTGGAAGACTTGAAATTCTTCCAAAAAACTTGCAATATATCCAGAAGATTCGATCTGCTTCCAGAATCCTTGATACTGCTTCTGGAAGACATGAAATGCTTCCAGAAGGTATGATATTACCTCTGGAAAAGTTGAAATGCCTTCCAGAAGATATGATATTACCTCTGGAAGACTTGAAATTTTTCCAAAAAACTTGCAATGTATCCAGAAGACTCGGTCTACTTCTAAAAGAGTTGATACTGCTTCTAGAAGAATTGAAATGCTTCCAGAAGGTATGATATTGCCTCTGGAAGACTTGAAATCCTTCCAGAAGGTATGATGTTACCTCTGGAAGACTTGAAATCCTTCCAGAAGATATGATGTTGCCTCTGGAAGACTTGAAATTTTTCCAAAAAACTTGCAATGTATCCAGAAGACTCGGTCTACTTCTAAAAGAGTTGATACTGCTTCTAGAAGAATTGAAATGCTTCCAGAAGGTATGATATTGCTTCTGGAACACTTGAAATCCTTCCAGAAGATATGATATTGCCTCTGGAAGATTTAAAATTCTTCCAAAAAACTTGCAATGTATCCAGAAGATTCCATCTGCTTCCAGAATCCTTGATACTGCTTCTGGAAGATTTGAAATGCTTCCAGAAGATATGATATTGCCTCTGGAAGACTTGAAATTTTTCCAAAAAACTTGCAATGTATCCAGAAGATTCGGTCTACTTCTAAAAGACTTGATACTGCTTCTAGAAGACTTGAAATCCTTCCAGAAGGTATGATATTGCCTCTGGAAGAATTGAAAAGTTTTCCAAAAAACTTGCAATGTATCCAGAAGACTCGGTCTATTTCTAAAAGACTTGATACTGCTTCTAGAAGACTTGAAATGCTTCCAGAAGGTTAGATATTGCCTCTGGAAGACTTGAAATCCTTCCAGAAGATATGATATTGCCTCTGGAAGATTTAAGATTCTTCCAAAGAACTTGCAATGTATCCAGAAGATTCGATTTGCTTCCAGAATCCTTGGTACTGCTTCTGGAAGACTTGAAATGCTTCCAGAAGATATGATATTGCCTCTGGAAGACTTGAAATTTTTCCAAAAACCTTGCAATGTATCCAGAAGATTCGGCCTGCTTCTAAAAGACTTGATACTGCTTCTAGAAGACTTGAAATCCTTCCGGAAGATATGATATTGCCTCTGGAAGAATTGAAATGTTTCCAAGAAACTTTCAATGTATCCAGAAGACTCGGTCTACTTCTAAAAGACTTGATACTGCTTCTAGAAGACTTGAAATGTTTCCAGAAGGTATGATATTGCCTCTGGAAGACTTGAAATCCTTCCTAAAGATATGATATTGCCTCTGGAAGACTTGAAATTCTTCCAAAAAACTTGCAATATATTCAGAAGATTCGATCTGCTTCCAGAATCCTTGATACTGCTTCGGAAGACTTGAAATGCTTCCAGAATATATGATATTGCCTCTGGAAGACTTGAAATTTTTCCAAAAAACTTGCAATGTATCCAGAAGATTCGGTCTGCTTCTAAAAGACTTAATGCTACTTCTAGAAGACTTGAAATGCTTCCAGAAGGTATGATATTGTCTCTGGAAGACTTGAAATTCTTCAGAAAAACTTGCAATATATCCAGAAGATTCGATCTGCTTCCAGAATCCTTGATACTGCTTCTGGAAGACATGAAATGCTTCCAGAAGGTATGATATTGCTTCTGGAAGACTCGAAATCCTACCAAAAAACTTGCAATGTATCCAGAAGATTCGATCTGCGTCCAGAATCCTTGATACTGCTTCTGGAAGACATGAAATGCTTCCAGAAGGTATGATATTGCTTCTGGAAGACTCGAAATCCTTCCAAACAACTTGCAATGTATCCAGAAGAGTCGGTCTGCTTCTAAAAGACTTGAAATGCTTCCAGAAGGTATGATATTGCCTCTGGAAGACTTGAAATCCTTCCTGAAGATATGATATTGCCTCTGGAAGACTTAAAATTCTTCCAAAAAACTTGCAATATATTCAGAAGATTCGATCTGCTTCCAGAATCCTTGATACTGCTTCTGGAAGACCTGAAATGCTTCCAGAAGGTATGATATTGCTTCTGGAAGATTTAAAATTCTTCCAAAAAACTTGCAATGTATCCAGAAGATTCGGTCTGCTTCTAAAAGTCTTGATACTGCTTCTAGAAGACTTGAAATGTTTCCAGAAGGTTAGATATTGCCTCTGGAAGACTTGAAATCCTTCCAGAAGATATGATATTGCCTCTGGAAGATTTGAAATTCTTCCAAAAAACTTGCAATGTATCCAGAAGATTCGATCTGCTTCCAGAATCCTTGATACTGCTTCTGGAAGACATGAAATGCTTCCAGAAGGTATGATATTACCTCTGGAAAAGTTGAAATGCCTTCCAGAAGATATGATATTACCTCTGGAAGACTTGAAATTTTTCCAAAAAACTTGCAATGTATCCAGAAGACTCGGTCTACTTCTAAAAGAGTTGATACTGCTTCTAGAAGAATTGAAATGCTTCCAGAAGGTATGATATTGCCTCTGGAAGACTTGAAATCCTTCCAGAAGGTATGATGTTACCTCTGGAAGACTTGAAATCCTTCCAGAAGATATGATGTTGCCTTTGGAAGACTTGAAATTTTTCCAAAAAACTTGCAATGTATCCAGAAGACTCGGTCTACTTCTAAAAGAGTTGATACTGCTTCTAGAAGAATTGAAATGCTTCCAGAAGGTATGATATTGCCTCTGGAAGACTTGAAATCCTTCTAGAAGATATGATATTGCCTCTGGAAGATTTAAAATTCTTCCAAAAAACTTGCAATGTATCCAGAAGATTCGATCTGCTTCCAGAATCCTTGATACTGCTTCTGGAAGACTTGAAATGCTTCCAGAAGATATGATATTGCCTCTGGAAGAGTTGAAATTTTTACAAAAAACTTGCAATGTATCCAGAAGATTCGGTCTGCTTCTAAAAGACTTGATACTGCTTCTAGAAGACTTGAAATCCTTCCAGAAGATATGATATTGCCTCTGGAAGAATTGAAATGTTTCCAAGAAACTTTCAATGTATCCAGAAGACTCGGTCTACTTCTAAAAGACTTGATACTGCTTCTAGAAGACCTGAAATGTTTCCAGAAGGTATGATATTGCCTCTGGAAGACTTGAAATCCTTCCTAAAGATATGATATTGCCTCTGGAAGACTTGAAATCCTTCCTAAAGATATGATATTGCCTCTGGAAGACTTGAAATTCTTCCAAAAAACTTGCAATATATCCAGAAGATTCGATCTGCTTCCAGAATCCTTGATACTGCTTCTGGAAGACATGAAATGCTTCCAGAAGGTATGATATTACCTCTGGAAAAGTTGAAATGCCTTCCAGAAGATATGATATTACCTCTGGAAGACTTGAAATTTTTCCAAAAAACTTGCAATGTATCCAGAAGACTCGGTCTACTTCTAAAAGAGTTGATACTGCTTCTAGAAGAATTGAAATGCTTCCAGAAGGTATGATATTGCCTCTGGAAGACTTGAAATCCTTCCAGAAGGTATGATGTTACCTCTGGAAGACTTGAAATCCTTCCAGAAGATATGATGTTGCCTCTGGAAGACTTGAAATTTTTCCAAAAAACTTGCAATGTATCCAGAAGACTCGGTCTACTTCTAAAAGAGTTGATACTGCTTCTAGAAGAATTGAAATGCTTCCAGAAGGTATGATATTGCTTCTGGAACACTTGAAATCCTTCCAGAAGATATGATATTGCCTCTGGAAGATTTAAAATTCTTCCAAAAAACTTGCAATGTATCCAGAAGATTCCATCTGCTTCCAGAATCCTTGATACTGCTTCTGGAAGATTTGAAATGCTTCCAGAAGATATGATATTGCCTCTGGAAGACTTGAAATTTTTCCAAAAAACTTGCAATGTATCCAGAAGATTCGGTCTACTTCTAAAAGACTTGATACTGCTTCTAGAAGACTTGAAATCCTTCCAGAAGGTATGATATTGCCTCTGGAAGAATTGAAAAGTTTTCCAAAAAACTTGCAATGTATCCAGAAGACTCGGTCTATTTCTAAAAGACTTGATACTGCTTCTAGAAGACTTGAAATGCTTCCAGAAGGTTAGATATTGCCTCTGGAAGACTTGAAATCCTTCCAGAAGATATGATATTGCCTCTGGAAGATTTAAGATTCTTCCAAAGAACTTGCAATGTATCCAGAAGATTCGATTTGCTTCCAGAATCCTTGGTACTGCTTCTGGAAGACTTGAAATGCTTCCAGAAGATATGATATTGCCTCTGGAAGACTTGAAATTTTTCCAAAAACCTTGCAATGTATCCAGAAGATTCGGCCTGCTTCTAAAAGACTTGATACTGCTTCTAGAAGACTTGAAATCCTTCCGGAAGATATGATATTGCCTCTGGAAGAATTGAAATGTTTCCAAGAAACTTTCAATGTATCCAGAAGACTCGGTCTACTTCTAAAAGACTTGATACTGCTTCTAGAAGACTTGAAATGTTTCCAGAAGGTATGATATTGCCTCTGGAAGACTTGAAATCCTTCCTAAAGATATGATATTGCCTCTGGAAGACTTGAAATTCTTCCAAAAAACTTGCAATATATTCAGAAGATTCGATCTGCTTCCAGAATCCTTGATACTGCTTCGGAAGACTTGAAATGCTTCCAGAATATATGATATTGCCTCTGGAAGACTTGAAATTTTTCCAAAAAACTTGCAATGTATCCAGAAGATTCGGTCTGCTTCTAAAAGACTTAATGCTACTTCTAGAAGACTTGAAATGCTTCCAGAAGGTATGATATTGTCTCTGGAAGACTTGAAATTCTTCAGAAAAACTTGCAATATATCCAGAAGATTCGATCTGCTTCCAGAATCCTTGATACTGCTTCTGGAAGACATGAAATGCTTCCAGAAGGTATGATATTGCTTCTGGAAGACTCGAAATCCTACCAAAAAACTTGCAATGTATCCAGAAGATTCGATCTGCGTCCAGAATCCTTGATACTGCTTCTGGAAGACATGAAATGCTTCCAGAAGGTATGATATTGCTTCTGGAAGACTCGAAATCCTTCCAAACAACTTGCAATGTATCCAGAAGAGTCGGTCTGCTTCTAAAAGACTTGAAATGCTTCCAGAAGGTATGATATTGCCTCTGGAAGACTTGAAATCCTTCCTGAAGATATGATATTGCCTCTGGAAGACTTAAAATTCTTCCAAAAAACTTGCAATATATCCAGAAGATTCTATCTGCTTCCAGAATCCTTGATACTGCCTCTGGAAGACTTGAAATTTTTCCAAAAAACTTGCAATGTATCCAGAACATTCGGTCTACTTCTAAAAGACTTGATACTGCTTCTAGAAGACTTGAAATCCTTCCAGAAGGTATGATATTGCCTTGGGAAGACTTGAAAAGTTTTCCAAAAAACTTGCAATGTATCCAGAAGACTCGGTCTATTTCTAAAAGACTTGATACTGCTTCTAAAAGGTTTGAAATGCTTCCAGAAGGTTAGATATTGCCTCTGGAAGACTTGAAATCCTTCCAGAAGATATGATATTGCCTCTGGAAGATTTAAGATTCTTCCAAAAAACTTGCAATGTATCCAGAAGATTCGATCTGCTTCCAGAATCCTTGATACCGCTTCTGGAAGACTTGAAATTCTTCCAAAGAACTTGCAATTTATCCAGAAGACTTGATATTCCTTCAAATGCTTCTAAATGACTTAATATAGATTCCAAAAGATTTACAATGATTCTAAAGTAGTTAAAATGATTGCAAAAAACTTGACTTGCTTTCAGAATACTTAATGTTGTCCCTGAAAGACTTGATATTGCTTCCAGACACTTTGAAATGTTTCGAGAAAACCTACAATACTTTGACTTAATACTGCTTCGACTTGATACCAACTTTCATTGCACAAAACAAGATCCTGAAATGTTTATTCTTCCACTGTCTAAGGATTAATCCTGATAAATCGCCGGTCATAATCTTTCTCGGTCTTTTGATAATATCATAAATGATATGAAGCTATATAGCTATAGTTGGTAGTCATAAAAGTCTTGGTTTAGAAATCGATATGTTAAAAATGTTTATTTCGCCCTAAGGCTACTTTTTCCGCATAGGTCATACTTACCAATAGATGTTAAGAAAATACTATGTAATACTCTTGTGTTATCTCAATTTAATTACATGGTACGTTTTATTTATGGCATACGAAAATATAAGTTAGTTGACGCTGGATGGTTGTCGATGAGAAACAGAAGAGTACTGCAGACATTGGTGGTATATCATAAACTGATGTTGCGCGGGACTCCAAGTTATTTATACAGAAAGATTAAATTCAAATGTAACGTCCATGATCGAATGACTAAGTGTATTTCCTAAGTGGTTTGTTTGAGAAGTCATTCTCATTCCACATTTACAAATCTTATAATCTAATTTCAATGTCTGATAGAAAATTAAGTGTGTCGACATTCAGATCTCGGTTATTTGACAGATTGTAAACCATCAGAGTTTACAGATTGTAAAACTGTAAACTCTGCAGAAAAAATTAACCATAGACGCCACAATACATGGATGTTCCTTGAGAACTCAACTTTTTTCTTGCTCATGGCTTCTACCATTTCTTTATTTCAATCAATGGAAAATTATGAAATGTTAAGATATTTTTTTTATGTACCAATACTAATTTAATTATAATAAATGCAGAAAAAAATCCTCTATCATATTCTGTAATAAAAATGGGGGATTACAATTTGAAAAAATTATAGATGAGAATTCCAAAAAGTTGCAAAAAGAGAGTTTATAATGATTTTATCGCCCATATCCATTACTTTACGGACATACTGTATATCGAAAACGTCAAACTTTAAAATCTCCCAACGTCTTTATTTATTGCAATTAAGAAACGATTTATATCATAAATTGGAGATAAAATATAATATTTGAACGAATAATATAAACATTGTTGAGTTAATAATAAAATTTGTAGAAAGAAGACTTAAAAAGAAATAATTTGAATTAGGCTGAATTAGGCTACGTTGGAAAACGTCAAACTTTAAAATCTCTCAACGTCTTTATTTATTGCAATTATGAAACGATTTATATCACAAATTGGAGATAAAAGACGATATTTGAGCGAATGATATAAAAATTGTTGATTTAATGATAAAATTTGTAAAAAACACACTTTAAAAAGAAATTGTTTGTTTTTCGAACGTACCCTAATACGTTCGAAAACTTACGATAAAGAAAAATATCTTTATTAATATATAATATTAATTAGAGTTAAGAAAAGATTTATGTTACAAATTGAAGATAAAAGCGATATTTTAAAATTTGATGTAAAAATTGTCAGGCATTGATAAAATTTTTCAAAAATAATTCTCTAAAAGAAATCATAATGAATGAAATTCGAAACGTCAAAATTGTGATTTTCGTAGATAGATTCGCAATTACCTTAATCTCAATCTCATCATAATCGTTGAAAAAAGTCATCATCTGATAACTCAAAGTGATTTTCATTAAAACTTTTATTATTTCGATCAGAAAAAAAAATAATTCTGATTATATCTATGAATCTGTCAGATTGTGCAGATTGTCGAGAAGTTGGCGACAATTGTCAAGATAAAATCCGTTCTAACGAGATTTATTATATTCAAGTTTTGTCGCATTAAATTATTTTATTTTTATGTTAAATTTGTTGCAATTCACCCAATAATAATAGATAATTTACAAATAGATTTGATAAGGGTAAATAATAAGTACTACTTACAATTAGAAGATTTTATCAAAGTTTTACACTATCTTCAAATATTATCTATGGATATTTTAAAACATCAAAAAATTTAAATGATTATTTATGAAAAAAAATTAATTTTATCTTAAATTATAACATAAAGCGTTGCTAGGTTACCACCCGCCATTTTGATTAATACACATTTTTATGTCAAAGAATCTAACCTAAAAAAAAATTAAAATTATTTTTTAATTATTATAATTTTAATTATTTTTTTTCAGCCGATTTTGGTGTATCAGCAAAAAATAAAAATACCCTTCAAAAACACGACACATTCATCGGAACCCCTTACTGGATGGCTCCCGAAGTGGTGATGTGCGAGACTTTTCGCGATAACCCCTACGATTTCAAAGTAGACATTTGGTCTTTGGGCATAACCCTCATCGAATTCGCCCAAATGGAACCCCCAAACCACGAGATGTCCCCGATGCGGGTCCTGCTTAAAATCCAAAAAAGCGAGCCCCCCAAATTGGAGCAACCGTCCAAATGGTCCAAAGAATTCGCGGATTTTATCGCGAAATCGCTGATTAAGGATCCCCAAAAACGGCCGAATTGCGAAGATCTTTTACGGCATAGTTTTATTTCTTGCACCCTTGATTCGAAACCGATTCGAGATCTTTTATTGGAGTATAAAGCTGAGGTTGTTGAGGAGGAAGTTACTGACGAAGATTCGGAGGTAATTTTTATAAATTTTGTTTATTTGGTGAATTTATGGATTTATTTCAAAGCAGCGCGGAAAAAAATCTAAAAAAAATAAAGGTTTATATCAAAGAGTTGGTAAGTTTAGTAAACAGAGTTAAAAAATTAAAAAAATTCGCGCAAAATCCGCCATATATTATCACAGCTTTGTTATTGTGCATGCGGCTCACCTGGTACTCCAATACAGTCGGTTAAAAAGGTGAGAAATAATAAGAAAATTCAAGAATTTAACCTTGAGCTCTACAATCAAGTTTAATGGGTTTAATTGCTTCAATTGATTTCTTGAGTCATCACTTTTAAGCTCCCTCTTATTCCTTAATTTATTTTTAGGACAATCGTACATCCCAGTTACCAGAAATCGAAGATGATGCGGCCTCTGTACAAAGCAGTGAAGTTGAAGCTAAAGGTAACTCATTATTTCTTTAATTAATACCCAATGTTTATTATTTTAATGTTTAGGTAATCAAGAAGTAAAAGTAATCGGGGATGATTCAAAGAAATTGAAGAAGGAGATCTCAGTGGAATCATCAAGCAGTCAAATTTCCACAGAAAGTGATAAAAAGGTGATTATTGATTGAATAAAAATATTTTTCTTATTAATTTTAATTTTTTAGGAGAAAGAATCCGAAACTCATCGCAAAACATCTCGTGAGAAAGGCCCAGCTCCTCCACCACCAATTCCTCAAATTCCTCTTCCCCCTGTAGAACAAGAACCCTCACCGATACCACAAGAACCCCCACCGATACCAGAAGAACCCCCGAAAAAAATCCAAGAAGAAGAACCTTTAAAAATCCAAGAAGAACCTCCCCCTCCACCCCCACTTCCCCCATCAACTTTACCAACACCCCCAGTTTCTCCTTTAAGCCCCCCAACAACTCCACCTCTCCTCATTCCAACCCCACCCCCTCCACCACTTTTAGAAGAAAAACCACAATCGTCTGTTAAAGCTGAAATTGAGGCGATTGAAAAACGAGTTAGCAAAGATAAAGATTTTCAGGAAGCCGTGTTTCATAAATTGTTATCAGGGAGTAAAGAAGAGCTTGATGCTGGTGGTGGAGGGCAAAAGATGGAAGGGGTTGTTGTTAGTAGCGGCAGTGATGATGGAAGTTTCGTTGTTGTTTCTACATCCCAAGAGAGCCGAGGGAAAATGAATACTTCAACTATTATTATTAGTGATAGCAGTGATCCGTCTAATAGTTTAGCTTCTAATATAAGTCAGGTAAAAAATTTAAAATATTATTATAATAAGGCCTCATTATAACGGATTAATTAATGACTGAGACAAAAAAGTTTCATTTATTTAGAATGAATATTATGAGAATTTTAACCTTTGTATTTAATCTGCTTAAATGTACAAAACTTTAAGCAGTTTACTCCAATTCAATGTATAGGTTAAATCAGTTTGAAAAGTACTCTATTAAGAAATTATTCATTAAAGAAATGTCTTTAAATTAAACGGGTAAATCCAACCCAACTCTGTATATTTAAACTGAAATAAAACTAGAACTGATACTGGATTTTGAACTACAATCATTTGGGTTTAGCCGTCTTAAGAAGAGGTACGGCTAAACCCGAATTTAAACAGAGTCTTGAAGAATAATATTAGACTGATGCCCAGTTTCTCGTACGTTATAGTATTGAGTAGATATTGAAGCGATAGTTTCAGTAATAAAACACAATTAATAACACAAGCAAATAATTTCTTAACAAAAATAAAAAATTGCTGAACAAGAAATTAATAATAATGAAGATGAACAAAATAAAATCAAATAATAATGAAAATGATTAGTAAAATAACGTAATTAATAAATAAAAAAACATTTTAAAGGCTTAATTAGAGAGAGAACAGTTATAGGTGAAATATATTTATTATTAATTTCAAAAAATCAGGTCAACTTCAATAATCTTTATCTCAAAAACAAATACAGATTTTCTAATTTGGTTCTCACCATGACAAAATAGACATTAACCTCTATAAATTTTGAATGTTTCATTAAAATATCTCAAGAATTCGATTTTTGGTGATTTTTAATTTACTTGAGACAGTCGTAAATGTTCACGTTGAATTTAATGATTTATATCTCAAAAACGAATGAAGATTTTCAAGATCCGCTTTCATCACGAGAAAATAGACAATTTCCTCTATAAATCATGAATAGTTCATTAAGATATCTTGAGAATTCGATTTTTCGTGGTTTTTTTAAACAAGATTATTAATTTCAAAAAATGATAAAAAATTAGGCTGACTTAAATAATTTGTATCTCAAAAACGAATAAATATTTTCAAGGTCCGCTTTCATCACGAGAAAATATACACTTTCCTCTATAAATCATGAATAGTTCATTAAGATATCTTAAGAATTCGATTTTTCGTGGTTTTTTAAAACAAGATTATTAATTTCAAAAAATGATAAAAAATTAGGTTAACTTAAATAATCTTTATCTCAAAAACGAATAACAATTTCCTAATTTGGTTCTCACCATGACAAAATAGACATTAACCTCTATAAATTTTGAATGTTTCATTAAAATATCTCAAGAATTCGATTTTTGGTGATTTTTAATTAACTTGAGATAGCAATAAATGTTCACGTTGAATTTAATGATTTATATCTCAAAAACGAACAAATATTTTCAAGATCCGCTTTCATCATGAGAAAATAGACACTTTCCTCTATAAATCATAAATAGTTCATTAAGGTATCTTAAGAATTCGATTTTTCGTGATTTTTTAAAACACGATTATTAATTTCAAAAAATGATAAAAAATTAGGTTAACTTAAATAATTTGTATCTCAAAAACGAATAAATATTTTCAAGATCCGCTTTCATCACGAGAAAATATACACTTTCCTCTATAAATCATGAATAGTTCATTAAGATATCTTAAGAATTCGATTTTTCGTGGTTTTTTAAAACAAGATTATTAATTTCAAAAAATGATAAAAAATTAGGTTAACTTAAATAATCTTTATCGCAAAAACTAATAACGATTTCCTAATTTGGTTCTCACCATGACAAAATAGACATTAACCTCTATAAATTTTGAATGTTTCATTAAAATATCTCAAGAATTCGATTTTTGGTGATTTTTAATTAACTTGAGATAGCAATAAATGTTCACGTTGAATTTAATGATTTATATCTCAAAAACGAACAAATATTTTCAAGATCCGCTTTCATCATGAAAAAATAGACACTTTCCTCTATAAATCATAAATAGTTCATTAAGGTATCTTAAGAATTCGATTTTTCGTGATTTTTTAAAACACGATTATTAATTTCAAAAAATGATAAAAAATTAGGTTAACTTAAATAATCTTTATCTCAAAAACGAATAACGATTTCCTAATTTGGTTCTCACCATGACAAAATAGACATTAACCTCTATAAATGTTGAATGTTTCATTAAAATATCTCAAGAATTCGATTTTTGGTGATTTTTAATTAACTTGAGATAGCAATAAATGTTCACGTTGAATTTAATGATTTATATCTCAAAAACGAACAAATATTTTCAAGATCCGCTTTCATCACGAGAAAATGGACACTTTCCTGTATAAATCATGAATAGTTCATTACGATATCTTAAGAATTCGATTTTTAGTGGTTTTTTAAAACAAGATTATTAATTTCAAAAAATGCAAAAAAAATTAGGTTAACTTAAATAATTTGTATCTCAAAAACGAATAAATATTTTCAAGATCCGCTTTCATCACGAGAAAATAGACACCTTCCTCTATAAATCATAAATAGTTCATTAAGGTATCTTAAGAATTCGATTTTTCGTGGTTTTTTAAAACAAGATTGTTAATTTCAAAAAATGATAAAAAATTAGGTTAACTGAAATAATTTGTATCTCAAAAACGAATAAATATTTTCAAGATCCGCTTTCATCACGAGAAAATAGACACTTTCCTGTATAAATCATGAATAGTTCATTACGATATCTTAAGAATTCGATTTTTAGTGGTTTTTTAAAACAAGATTATTAGTTTGAAAAAATCATAAAAAATTAGGTTATCTTAAAAAATCTGTATCTCAAAAACGAATAAAGATTTTCTAATTTGGTTCTCACCATGACAAAATAGACACTTGCCTCTATAAATTTTGATGTATCATTAAAATATCTCAAGAATTAGATTTTTGGTGATTTTTAATTCACTTGAGACAGTCGAAAATGTTCACGTTGAATTTAATGATTTATTTCTCAAAAACGAATGAAGATTTTCAAGATCCGCTTTCATCACGAGAAAATAGACAATTTCCTCTATAAATCATGAATAGTTCATTAAGCTATCTTGAGAATTCGATTTTTCGTGATTTTTTAAAACAAGATTATTATAAAAATCATAAAAAATTAGGTTATCTTAAATAATCTGTATCTCAAAAACGAATAAAGATTTCCTAATTTGGTTCACACCATGATAAAATAGACAAAATAGCTATTATTATAATGAATCATCATAGATGAATTTGGTTAATGTCTAGAATTTTTAGAATATGGGTGTTTGGATGAACTTGAAATTGATAAAATCGACCTGAATTCTTTTGAGATACAATTCTGTGAGAATTTTACCTAATACATATAATTATATTTTTGCCAAATTTTATCTTCCTTCCAGGATTTTTTGTTTCTTCCCGTGTTAGAAAGCAATCAGAACGCAGAAGTCTTAAAATGGCCGTGAATTTATCAAAAAACATTTCCCCCCACAAATAGTTCTTGTTTTCGAGTAATATCCAGGAATGTCCAGTAATTAGTAAAATCCCAAAAAATTCCTTCATTTCAAATAAAGGGATACATTAATATTTTCCAACATTTCCAATGCAGATATTTATAAAACCACACATGCAGAAATTGATGTAAGAGTAAATCGTCCTACGTTTTAACCGCATTTTTTAGGTTCTCTCCTTTTTAGAAATTTAAAATAATGCACAATGTTTAATTAAGTAAATATTTATGTAAATATAAATTAGAAAATAGTAACTATCACTTTTGACATACGTCATTGTCGATAATCACACTTATCGAGTCGATATCGGTCCGATATCTCCTATTGGCCTTTTTACAAACCCACTTGACGGATTTCGCTCGAGTTATCGATCAACAGCACAATATCGGCTCGATATCGACATGTGAATACGTACTAGAAATGAGTATATTAAACCAAAGTCGTTCTAAGATATTCGGCTTCCCAGGGTTGTATTGGACAAACAAAACGAGCAAGGTCCAAACCTTTAAAATTACAAAATCCGATGCCCCTGTAGTTGGCGCCTCGGGCCATAGCTCTATTAGCCCTATTAGCAAATTGAAGATGAATGACGATAATTTATTGTTAGACATAAAAATTGTTGAGTTAATGTTAAAAAAATTGTATTAAAAGTGTTTAAATCGTACGATGAAATCCGTTCTAACGAGGCTAATTATTTTGAAGTTAAGTTAAATTAATTAATTTATTTTTTTTAGGTTACTGTTGTTACAACTCACCCCCCAGTAATAATAGACAATTTACAAAGTTTATCACATTCTTCCGCATCCTCAACTCACAGCGGTAACGAAGTAGTAATCGTTGCGAACGAAACGAATAAAACGCACATCGAATCGTCAGACGACGAATACAGTAGTCACGCTTTAGATTCGTTAGAGTACCCCCCTCCGAGCGAATTTCGCGATAAACCCCTCAAGAAACTCGACGAAAGCGAAGTTTTAATCGTCGATTCGAGTTATGTCGTAAACGATTCCGGTTTGGATGTGTCCGCGGACAATGAAAACAATTCTTCACGTTTACTTCTTGATACCAGTCATGTTTCCGTAGTAAAAATTGATCAAGAGAAAGTTCAAGTTAAAGATTCGGGTTCTTCGTGCGTTTTTAACGAGGAGCGAGGCTCAACGAGTGATTTATCAAATTCTAGTTCAGGAAAGTTAAGCACCCGGAGTAATAATGAGATTATTTTAGAGACTTCATCCCCGAAGTTAATCAATAAAATCAACGGGCAAGTTGTACATTTAAACGGGAACCATCACAACGTTGATTGTAACACGATCGATTCGAGATCGCACAGCGATTGCGGTTCTATAAGGAGCAGCGATTCGAATCGACGGCCGATTTCCGTCTCAAAGAATTCTGATATTGAAAGTATTTCTTTGGCTAGTCACGATAGTAGGGGAAGTAGCAAAGATAAGGAGCAACTCTCGGAATTTGGAGAAACTGAAGAAGAAGCGGTTATTTTAAGAAAAAAACCCGCGCCAAGTCACCACCATCATAACCATAATCAAAAAGAACAAGACAGCGCAAGCATACATAACAGAAAGACGCGAAAACGTACGCGAAAATTCATGGTTGATGGTGTTTTAATCACAACGACAACGTCCAAAGTCATTTATGGGGATGAAGATAATTTAAGCATTGACCCCCAAGCCGACCGAAAACAAGAATTAAGAGAATTAAAATATCTCCAAAAACAAGAACAGAAACAATTCCAAGAATTAGCTTTAAAAGAAAACATCGCGATTGAACAACAAGATAAACGTTTCGAGCAAGAACGTCAAAGTTTGGAGAGAACTTACGAGAATGATTTAGAATTATTATCGCGTCAACAAAAAATGCAAGTCGAACGGGCGGAGGCGCAACAAGACGCCGATATGAGAGCGGCGTCGAAGAAAATTCGCGCCGAGCAAGAACGCGAGTTAAAACAATTCCGGGAAGGTTTAAAACAAGAATTGCGATTACTAAAAGCCGAAATCGATCGATTACCCAAAGACAGTCGTAAAAACGAGTTCAAATTGCGCAGGGAGAAATTAGACGCGGAACATCTCGACCGCGAAAAATCATTCTTGGAAAAACTTAACGAAAACCACGAAAGTTCTCTTAGAAGACTCTCCGATTCCCATAGGGAAAAAATCGCGTTAATGGAGCGACAATTTTTGCAGCAAAAACAACAGTTGACGCGCACGAGGGAGGCCGCGCTTTGGGAGATTGAGGAGAAACAGATCCACGAGAAACATCAATTGATGAAAAGACAGTTAAAAGATATTTTCTTTTTGCAACGGCATCAAATGTTGGTGCGTCACGATAAAGAGATGGATCAGGTTAAGCGGAGGTCGCAACGAAAGGAGGAGGAGTTAACGAAAAAACAAAACATCGAGAAGAGGAATTTACCGAAACGGATTCGGCAGGAGATGAAAGCGAGGGAATTAATGTTTAGGGAATCGATGAGGATTTCGATATCGGGGGCTACCGATAGTGATATGGAAAAGAGTAAGCTAAAAGAGGTTGGTATAAAATATTAATGAAATAATTTTACTTTGTCATAATCATTCCTCTATTACATTTACGTGAATTTGATTTTTTTTTTAATTATTTATGTTTCTTTTTTACAAAAATTAACTTAATATTATCTCTAGATGATTTGAAATGTTACCAGAATACTTGAAATTGCTTCTAGAAGAGTTGATATCGCTTCCAGAATTCTTGAATTACTTCAATATGTAATGGTATTTGTTCCAGAAAATTTGAAATGCTTTCAGAAGACTTGATATTGCCTCTAGATAACTTGAAATGCTTCCAGAATACCTGACATTGCATCTGGAAGTCCTGAAATGCTTCCAGAAGACTTGATATTGCTTCTAGAAGACTTGATATTACTTCCAAAGGACTTGAAATATTGTCAAAAGATTTGAATTTGCCTTTGGAAGACCTGATACTGCTTCTAGAAGACTTGATATCGCTACCAGAAGGCTTGATATACTTCTAGAAGGCTTGAAATGTTTCCAGAAAACTAGAAATGTTTCTTTTTGGAAACATGGCTTGATACTGCTTCTAGAAAACTTGATATTGCCTCTGGAAAACTTGAAACGTTTCCAGAAAACTTGAAATGCTTTCAGAAGGCTTGATATTGCTTCTAGAAGACTGGACTTTCAAAAGATTTAATTTTTCTCTCTGGAGGACCTGATACTGCTTCTAGAAAACTTGAAGTCGTTACCAGAAGGTTTGATATACTTCTAGAAGGGTTGAGATGTTTCCAAAAGACTTAATACTGCTTCTAGAAGATGTTATATTGCCTCTGGAAAACTTGAAATGCTTCCAGAAAACTTGAAATGCTTGAAAAGACTTGACACTGTCTCTGGAAGACCTGAAATGCTTCCAGAAGGCTTAATATTGCTTCCAATGGACTTGAAATGTTGTCAATAGACTTGATTTTGCCCCTAGAGGATATGATACTGTTTCTAGAAGACTTGAAGTCGCTACCAGAAGGCTTGAAATGTTTCCAGAAAACTAGGAATGTTTCCAATAGACTTAATACTGCTTCTAGAAGACTTGATATTGCCTCTGGAAGACCTGAAATGCTTCAAAAAGGCTTGATATTGCTTCTAGAAGCCTTTATATTGTTTCCAGAGGATTTGAAATGTTGTCAAAAGATTTAATTTTGCCTCTGGAGGACCTGATACTGCTTCTAGAAGATTTGATATCTCTACCAGAAGGATTGATATACTTCTAGAAGGCTTGAAATGTTTTCAAAAGATTTCATACTGCTTCTAAAAGAGTTAATATTGCCTCTGGAAAACTTGAAATTCTTCCAGAAAATTTGAAATGCTTCCGGAAGACTTGACACTGCCTCTGGAAGACCTGAAATGCTTCCATAAGTCTTGATATTGCTTCTAGAAGCCTTTATATTGTTTCCAGAGGATTTGAAATGTTGTCAAAAGATTTAATTTTGCCTCTGGAGGACCTGATACTGCTTCTAGAAGATTTGATATCTCTACCAGAAGGATTGATATACTTCTAGAAGGCTTGAAATGTTTTCAAAAGATTTCATACTGCTTCTAAAAGAGTTAATATTGCCTCTGGAAAACTTGAAATTCTTCCAGAAAATTTGAAATGCTTCCGGAAGACTTGACACTGCCTCTGGAAGACCTGAAATGCTTCCATAAGTCTTGACATTTCCTCTGGAAGTCCTGAAATGCTTCCAGAAGACTTGATATTGCTTCTAGAAGACTTGATATTACTTCCAAAGGACTTGAAATATTGTTAAAAGATCTGAATTTGCCTTTGGAAGACCTGATACTGCTTCTAGAAGACTTGATATCGCTACCAGAAGGCTTGATATACTTCTAGAAGGCTTGAAATGTTTCCAAATGACTTGATACTGCTTCTAGAAGACTTAATATTGCCTCTGGAAAACTTGAAACGTTTCCAGAAAACTTGAAATGCTTCCAGAAGGCTTGATATTGCTTCTAGAAGACTGGACTTTCAAAAGATTTAATTTTGCCTCTGGAGGACCTGATACTGCTTCTAGAAAACTTGAAGTCGTTACCAGAAGGTTTGATATACTTCTAGAAGGGTTGAGATGTTTCCAAAAGACTTAATACTGCTTCTAGAAGATTTTATATTGCCTCTGGAAAACTTGAAATGCTTCCAGAAAACTTGAAATGCTTTCAGAAGACTTGACACTGCCTCTGGAAGACCTGAAATGCTTTCAGAAGGCTTAATATTGCTTCCAATGGACTTGAAATGTTGTCAAAAGACTTGATTTTGCCCCTAGAGGATATGATACTGTTTCTAGAAGACTTGAAGTCGCTACCAGAAGGCTTGAAATGTTTCCAGAAAACTAGAAATGTTTCCAAAAGACTTGATACTGCTTCTAGAAGACTTGATATTGCCTCTGGAAAACTTGAAATGCTTCCAGAAGGCTTGACACTGCCTCTGGAAGACCTGAAATGCTTCCAAAAGGCTTGATATTGCTTCTAGAAGACTTTATATTGTTTCCAGAGGATTTGAAATGTTGTCAAAAAATTTAATTTTGCCTCTGATACTGCTTCTAGAAGACTTGATATCTCTACCAGAAGGCTTGATATACTTCTAGAAGGCTTGAAATGTTTTCAAAAGACTTGATATTGCTTCTAGAAGACTTAATATTGCCTCTGGAAAACTTGAAATGCTTCCAGAAGACTTGACATTGCCTCTAGAAGACCTGAAAGGCTTCCATAAGTCTTGACACTGCCTCTGGAAGTCCTGAAATGCTTCCAGAAGTCTTGACACTGCCTCTGAAATGCTTCTAGAAGGCTTGTTATTGTTTCTAGAAGGCTTGATATTATTTCCAAAGGACTTGAAATATTGTCAAAAGACTTGAATTTGCCTTAGGAAGACCTGATACTCCTTCTAGAAGACTTGACATTGCTACCAGAAGACTTGATATTCTTCCAAAAGGCTTGAAATGTTTCCAAAATCTTGATGCTGTTTCCGAGAAGACTTAAAATGCTTTCAGAATGCTTAAAACTGCTTCTAAAAAGTATGATATCGCTTCCACAAGACTCCAGAAGAAGAATTTCAGAGAATATCTCAGAATGAATTAAAGTAATTTTTGCAATTTTGTCCAGTAATCCGCCTTATGTTAGAAGTGATACATGGAACAGTTTCATCAACCAGATATCTAATGAGGGATGCGTTAATACAACAAACTGAAAATTAGAGGTTGAAAAAATGTTTACTTTTGGTAATATTAGTTAAATTTATTTGTTCTAAACTAGTTTTGAGCCTTGCTCTTCTTCAGTGGAAACCTACAAATTTACAACATACAAAACAAAAATGATACATATTAATAAAAATATAAAATACTAAAATCTTACGTCAGTTCTTTTATATTAGTATAAGACACATTTTAAGAAACGAATTGTTTGGGTATAATTAAACTTATAATTCTATCAACGAATTATAATTCGTTTCTTAAAATGTGTCTTATAATAATGTAAAGGATTCCAAAAGTTATTTATATTAAACTGAAAATTGTTGTTTAGCTAAGTAATAAGGCAAGTAAAGAGAGAGATCCCCACAACAAAAACTTCATCTTTATCTCTGCCCAAGCTGAATAGGTCGGCAGAGTTGCGCTCAAAGATGTTGCAATTTGGCTCTCTTTAGAAGACGAAGATTACGTTTAACCAATGAAAGTGGGAATGTCGATTTAGAAACTCATCAACTATTTTAGACATCTTTTAAAGAATCTATGAGAGCAGCCTTTTAAAGAACAACCCAAAAATGCTACTGATGAAGAAATCGACCACTACATTTTAAGTACCAACAAGAACGGATTTTCCGTTTTAAATAAGCTTCCGGAATGAGATTTAATCACACCAAGCTCTTTTTATTTCGAAAAATTACAATCAGCACTATTTAGACTTTAAGTGTTAATTAAAAAGCCTAACTTTTTATATTAATGATAATAATTAGCTCTAAAGAATTTAATTTTCAAATTCACGTTAATTTAAAAATCATCAATGATTATAACAAAGTTTAAAGCAATTTTTTTTATTGAGTCTTAATTAAAATATTTATTGTAGTTTCAAGAGAAAGAAAAAAGACGTTACCAAGCTGAACAACAACGATTTGAATTAAAACATCAACGGCAACTGGAAGAACTCCGAGCAATGAACGAAGCGACAATAAAAGAATTGGAACAGCTTCAAAACGAGAAACGAAAAATGTTGATGGAACACGAAACGTTAAAACTAAAACAACGCGAAGAGGCGTTCACAAAAGAATTGCGCGAATGGAAGGCGCAATTAAAACCACGAAAAATGGTAAAAAACTACTTACTATTTATTATTATCTTTAACTATCTCTCTCACGTTAACACATCTATTTTTTATTTTATTTTTTAATATCTCATTTATTAAAATCGCGCTTATTTCTTTTCTAATTAAACGATTAATAAAAAAATTAAAAATGAATTTGTGGAAGAGAAACAGCGAGACACAACAAATTTTTTTTCTTGATTATAAAGAAGAAGATGTAAAAAAAATCGAAATGAAAACTTGTAATTAATTATAGCGAGTCGAAGAGGAGTTGCGAAAAGAGTTTTTGTCGGCGGAGTGTAACCGATTTTTACCTCCATTCGTTTTGCGCGGCCCCGCGCCTGGCGAATCTAGTTGTACCGAAACGTGCGACGAACAACCCTCCTCGCCATCATCAACCCCCAACACTCCATGCTTATCCGAGGCGGTACGGATAAGTTGGGGACATCAGCGATCGTGGAGCACTAGCATTATCGTCGATAGGGATTCAACTAGCAGTTATTATCCCGTTTACCGAGATTCCAATGCTTAATAGTCATTTATATTATTTTTTTTTGTGTCATTTGTCAAATTATTTTTTAACTCTAACGTTAATTGCGTGCGTATTCAACAGATACATTCATTTCTAAAATGGATTTAATTAATTCGAATAATTGTGTCAAAATCAATTTTTTTTAGGACTCCTTTTAGGCTGAAAAATTGGTAAAAAACTAAATTGTTCAGGTCAGGAAACTTTTATTTAATTTTTAGTATTTGCAAATTGGTTCATAATCATCGAAAATTTGTTTATCTCATGCAGTGTTACTTAAATCAATGTTATTATTTGTTGGATATTCCTACATTTAACAAAGAGTTAATTAATATTTTATGTGTTATAAATGTTTTGGTTCATTTTGCAAAAAAGGTTTATTTATGTGATTTTTTCCTTTAATTTATTACTTCCTCTTTTTAAACCAAATTTATTAACGAAAAGATCTCCTTTTTTCCTAAGCTTTACTCTGTTTTAATCTTAATCTTTTTTAAATCTTTTATTTTCTGTGTCTTTGTCTTTAATGCTTTTTAAACTTTTCCTTTTTTTTTCTTCTACATCTGTCTTCGTCTTGATTCACCGAAAAGCTAAAGGTTTGTTGCTTTAAACACAGCTTATTTTGTTGATTCCTTTTAATAAATAAATCTCACATCTTTCTTTATGCATAGAAAATCGAAGAGACTTTCCAATATCAACTGGAGGAGCAAGAACGGGTTTATGGGCCGATCTCTCCTTTGTGTTTACCTTCCGATTTAACGGATTTTCACCCCGAGGGGCTTGGATCGACGCGTAGCAGCCTCTCGTCGGTTTCGGAAGGTTAATTAATTAAAAAAAATTAAATACTCTCGTTAAAACGTCGTGTATATAAAAAATTATTGATTTATCGAGTTTAATGTAGCCATTTAAGAGATAATGATTTATTTTAGTTTATTAAAGTTTCTTTTTGATTCTGACTGAGCGTTTAAAATTATTTGTATAAAGGAGTTAAAAAAGTATTTTTATTCAACAATTTATAAATAGAAATTAATTGGTTTAAAAAGTGCCTGTTTTGGCCAAATTTAGCCAATCGTCCGAAAATAATAAAATTGAATTGATTTTTTTTGTCTTGTAATGTACATAATATAAATACTGCTATAATATAATAATATATGATTTAGATTTATATAGCGGAAAGCATTTAGTCAATTATACCCCAACAACAAGGACTCGGAGTGAGTGATGCGTTTATACATATATTTTTTCTACTTATAGTACCATATTGTCTATACCGTATATATATTGTGCATTACTACTTACATCAATAAATTCATATATACCATCTCCTTTTTTATATTTAACCTTAATTAGTAATAAAACTAAAACATTATTTTCTAAAATATTATTTTTATTATTATGTAACTTGTGTTGTAGGAATTAAATTTACCAATTGATTGCTATTTTCTGCTAATTCAGCGATGGAAACCCTTCCTCTTTGTCGTATAAACTTGGCAACAGCTTCCATTTCTTCTTGTGATACATAAATAAATTTCCCTCGATCGTCAATTACACCAGTTAAAATATCATCGGCTTGTAAATCTCTCAACCTATCGATAGCAGCTTGAGTCTTCAACCTAAATTTGGCGGCCAAATCTTCAATAACGACCACTTTTTGAGATTTAATATACCCCACAAATTCTTGCAACAAATTCTGTTCGTCCTCCTCATGCTCGCATCCCTCTTCATCAACCGTAAACGCCTCCTTCATCTTTAAATATTCCTCGTATTCTTTGCGCTCTTTTTCCTCCCGAGCCAATTTTTCTTCTTCCTCTCGTTTTAATTCTTCGGCTTTCTCCTTTTCGTCTTGTTTCTTTTTCTCTTCTAACTCTTGTTGCTCCTTTTTCTTTTTCTCCTGCCTCATTTGTTCGTCCGCTTCCCGTTGCGCTTTCTTTTCAGCTTTCGCCTGTAATTTAGCCATCTTTTTCGCCCCAATTTTCCCCTCGGGAAGATCGATTTTCTCCTCGTCTTCCACCTCTACTTCATTATCCGAGATTTCCTCTTCTTGTTGTTGAGCGTTCGCCCTTAATCGAGCCCCTCTATTCCGAGCCATTTGAGCCCGACGCGGAGCCCCATCTCTAAGCCTATTTGGTACAGGTCTAGCCCTATTTTCTTGATTATCTAAAATTAATTAATTATTTATAACCATATGTTTGGGATGTTAAAACTCACTCTTAGCAGGGGTAGAACTCCTTAAATAAAAGATTATTGATAATATTAAGATTAAAACGCTTAATAAAATTGCGTAAATTAACATTTTTTTGTGTTAAATTTAGTTAAATAAATTAATTATTTAATAATCTTTACTAAAACGACGTTCTCGTTTTTTTGACAGATGTCATTTTTGTCTCGACCTTTAATTATTTAAATCCTTCATTAAAAACGATTTAATTGAAATAACCCAAAAATTAATTTATTTACTTTTTATGGCTCATCAAAAATTACAATAATTAAATAAATAAAAATAAAATCCCGTTTTAAACTCGAAACATTTTCACAAACTGACAGTTGACATCTAAAACAAACTTCACGCTAGTTATCCTCTTATATGTCAATTATAGACATGTCTTCGGTAACCAATAACACAAATAACAAAATAAACAGCCTCTTTCAACGATTGCAATTAGAAAAGCTAAACGTGAACCATGTGGACGCCGCAGGAAGGAGCCCTCAACATCAAAACCCGCCCGCCCGACCCAGCAACCGTAAATACTTATTTATCGTGCATTTTCGATTTTAACTTGATCTTTCGCAGTGGGCAACTTCAACATACCGAGGACACCGCCCCAAATGAAACGCCCCAACGACCTTAACATCCGCCAGAAGCAGCCCGACACCTCCGACATCGACCGGAGGTTTAAGGAGATCATGCAAAGCAGTGGTAAGTTAAAAATTAACAACGTCGTTTATGATACGGATATTAAGGAGATGGAGTACCTCGAGGATTTGGGAAGTGGCACTTGCGGGCATGTCGTTAAAATGAGGCACAAACCGAGTGGTGAAATTATTGCAGTTAAGGTAAATTAATAACCTAATCGCAAATATTTATTTAATTTATTGATTTTGATCAACAGCAAATGCGTAGGTCTGTAAATACCGAAGAAAATAAAAGGATAGTGATGGACATAGAGGTTGTAATAAAATCGTACGATTGCAATTATATCGTGCAATGTTTAGGTTGCTTTATAACGGACAGTGAGGTTTGGATTTGCATGGAATTGATGTCGACATGTTTCGATAAGTTATTAAAGCGACTACAAACGCCTATACCAGAGACAGTTTTGGGAAAAGTCGTTGTAGCGGTGAGTTTTGCAAAATAAATTTTTAACTCGTTTATATTAACTTATTATTCTTTTTAGACTGTAAATGCCTTAGCATATTTAAAAGATAAGCATGGGGTTATTCATCGAGACGTAAAGCCCTCAAACATTTTAGTTGATGAACGAGAAAATGTGAAATTATGTGATTTTGGAATTAGCGGCCGATTAGTTGATTCCAGGGCTAAAACGCGCAGCGCAGGATGTGCGGCGTATATGGCGGTTAGTTTTAATTAAAAATTGTTTTTATTTTATGATTTATTATTATTATTATGGTGATTGGAATTGGGGACAATTCTAAAAATTTAAATTATCACTTTGAATTGATGATTGAGTTTTTTATATCAGTTTCAAGTATCTTTATTCTAAAACGAGAGATTTTTAGATTTGTCACATAAATTGAAGAAAAAATTTTCGCTTTTATATTTGAGATACAAATTGGATTATATTACGAGTTGGAAGATAGTTTGTTATCAATCTAAAATACTTAATTTATTGTCTGATTCTGCTTGGGTTTAGAAATTTATTTTTTTGTTTAGAAATTGTAAAATCGCAAGATCTCAAAATTATCGTTTTTGTTATCAAAACAACCCATAACTCCGAAACTAAACGAGTTGGAAGAATGTTTGTTAGAGATAGAATGTTTATTATGAACCTAAATTACTTAATTTATCGTCTGGTTCTGCTTGGGGTTAATTATTTTTGTTTAAAGGTTATCAAATCGCTAAATGTTAAAATTATCAATTTTCATTATCAAAATTATCCATAACTCCTAAACTAAACGCGACGGGAGAAAATTTGTTAGAAATAAAATGTTGGCTATAAACCTAAAATACATAATCCATCGTCTATTTCAGCTTGGTTTCCGTTATTTGTTGGTTGGAAGTTGTAAAATCGTAAAATGTCAAAATTATCGATTTTCATTATCAAAATTGTCCATAGCTTTGAAACTAAACGTGATGGGAGAATGTTTGTTAGAAGTAAAATATTTGCTATGAATCTAAAATACATAATTCATAGTTTGTTTCAGTTTTGTTTCAGTTATTTTATGGTTAGGAGTTGTAAAATCGCAAAATATCAAAATTGTCCATAACTTTGAAACTAAACGCGATGGGAGAATGTTTGTTAGAAATAAAATATTTGAAATGAACCTAAAATACATATTTCATCGTTGACTTCAGTTTTGTTTCAGCTATTTTATGGTTAGGAGTTGTAAAATCGCAAAATGTCAAAATTATCGATATTCATTATCAAAATTGTCCACAGCTTTGAAACTAAACGTGATGGGAGAATGTTTGTTAGAAATAAAATGTTTGCTATGAACCTAAAATACATAATTCATCGTTTATTTCAGATTGGTTTCAGTTATTTTATGGTTAGGAGTTGTAAAGTCCCAAAATGTCAAAATAATCGATTTTCATTATCAAAATTGTCCATAGCTTTGAAACTAAACACGATGGGAGAATGTTTGTTAGAAATAAAATGTTTGCTATGAACCTAAAATACATAATTCATCATTTACTTCAGTTTTGTTTCAGTTATTTTATGGTTAGGAGTTGTAAAATCGCAAAATGTCAAAATTATCGATTCTCATTATCAAAATTGTCCATAGCTTTGAAACTAAACGCGATGGGAGAATGTTTGTTAGAAATAAAATGTTTGCTATGAACCTAAAATACATAATTCATCGTTTACTTCAGTTTTGTTTCAGTTATTTTATGGTTAAGAGTTGTAAAATCGCAAAATGTCAAAATTATCGATTTTCATTATCAAAATTGTCCATAGCTTTGAAACGAAACGCGATAGGAGAATGTTTGTTAGAAATAAAATATTTGCTATGGACCTAAAATACATAATTCATCGTTTATTTCAGTTTGGTTTCAGTTATTTTATGGTTAGGAGTTGTAAAGTCGCAAAATGTCAAAATTATCGATTTTCATTATCAAAATTGTCCATAGCTTTGAAACTAAACACAATGGGAGAATGTTTGTTAGAAATAAAATGTTTGCTATGAACCTAAAATACATAATTCATCATTTATTTCAGCTTGGTTTCAGCTATTTTATGGTTAGGAGTTGTAAAATCGCAAAATATCAAAATTGTCCATAACTTTGAAACTAAACGCGACGGGAGAATGTTTGTTACAAATAAAATGTTTGCTATGAAGCTAAAATACATATTTCATCGTTTATTTCAGTTTTGTTTCAGTTATTTTATGGTTAGGAGTTGTAAAGTCGCAAAATGTCAAAATTATCGATTTTCATTATCAAAATTGTCCATAGCTTTGAAACTAAACGTGATGGGAGAATGTTTGTTAGAAATAAAATATTTGCTATGGACCTAAAATACATAATTCATCGTTTATTTCAGATTGGTTTCAGTTATTTTATGGTTAGGAGTTGTAAAGTCGCAAAATGTCAAAATTATCGATTTTCATTATCAAAATTATCCATAGCTTTGAAACTAAGCACGATGGGAGAATGTTTGTTAGAAATAAAATGTTTGCTATGAACCTAAAATACATAATTCATCATTTACTTCAGTTTTGTTTCAGTTATTTTATGGTTAGGAGTTGTAAAATCGCAAAATGTCAAAATTATCGATTCTCATTATCAAAATTGTCCATAGCTTTGAAACTAAACGCGATGGGAGAATGTTTGTTAGAAATAAAATGTTTGCTATGAACCTAAAATACATAATTCATCGTTTACTTCAGTTTTGTTTCAGTTATTTTATGGTTAAGAGTTGTAAAATCGCAAAATGTCAAAATTATCGATTTTCATTATCAAAATTGTCCATAGCTTTGAAACGAAACGCGATAGGAGAATGTTTGTTAGAAATAAAATATTTGCTATGGACCTAAAATACATAATTCATCGTTTATTTCAGTTTGGTTTCAGTTATTTTATGGTTAGGAGTTGTAAAGTCGCAAAATGTCAAAATTATCGATTTTCATTATCAAAATTGTCCATAGCTTTGAAACTAAACACAATGGGAGAATGTTTGTTAGAAATAAAATGTTTGCTATGAACCTAAAATACATAATTCATCATTTATTTCAGCTTGGTTTCAGCTATTTTATGGTTAGGAGTTGTAAAATCGCAAAATATCAAAATTGTCCATAACTTTGAAACTAAACGCGACGGGAGAATGTTTGTTACAAATAAAATGTTTGCTATGAAGCTAAAATACATATTTCATCGTTTATTTCAGTTTTGTTTCAGTTATTTTATGGTTAGGAGTTGTAAAGTCGCAAAATGTCAAAATTATCGATTTTCATTATCAAAATTGTCCATAGCTTTGAAACTAAACGTGATGGGAGAATGTTTGTTAGAAATAAAATATTTGCTATGGACCTAAAATACATAATTCATCGTTTATTTCAGATTGGTTTCAGTTATTTTATGGTTAGGAGTTGTAAAGTCGCAAAATGTCAAAATTATCGATTTTCATTATCAAAATTATCCATAGCTTTGAAACTAAGCACGATGGGAGAATGTTTGTTAGAAATAAAATGTTTGCTATGAACCTAAAATACATAATTCATCATTTACTTCAGTTTTGTTTCAGTTATTTTATGGTTAGGAGTTGTAAAATCGCAAAATGTCAAAATTATCGATTTTCATTATCAAAATTGTCCATAGCTTTGAAACTAAACACGATGGGAGAATGTTTGTTAGAAATAAAATGTTTGCTATGAACCTAAAATACATAATTCATCATTTACTTCAGTTTTGTTTCAGTTATTTTATGGTTAGGAGTTGTAAAATCGCAAAATATCAAAATTGTCCATAACTTTGAAACTAAACGCGATGGGAGAATGTTTGTTAGAAATAAAATATTTGAAATGAACCTAAAATACATATTTCATCGTTTACTTCAGTTTTGTTTCAGTTATTTTATGGTTAGGAGTTGTAAAATCGCAAAATGTCAAAATTATCGATATTCATTATCAAAATTGTCCATAGCTTTGAAACTAAATGTGATGGGAGAATGTTTGTTAGAAATAAAATGTTTGCTATGAACCTAAAATACATAATTCATCGTTTACTTCAGTTTTATTTCAGTTATTTTATGGTTGGGAGTTGTAAAATCGCAAAATGTCAAAATTATCGATTTTCATTATCAAAATTGCCCATAGCTTTGAAACTAAACGCGATAGGAGAATGTTTGTTAGAAATAAAATATTTGCTATCAACCTAAAATACATTATTCATCGTTTATTTCAGCTTGGTTTCAGTTATTTTATGGTTAGGAGTTGTAAAATCGCAAAATATCAAAATTGTCCATAACTTTGAAACTAAACGCGATGGGAGAATGTTTGTTAGAAATAAAATGTTTGCTATGAACCTAAAATACATAATTCATCGTTTATTTCAGTTTTGTTTCAGTTATTTTATGGTTAGGAGTTGTAAAGTCGCAAAATGTCAAAATTATCGATTTTCATTATCAAAATTGTCCATAGCTTTGAAACTAAACACGATGGGAGAATGTTTGTTAGAAATAAAATGTTTGCTATGAACCTAAAATACATAATTCATCATTTACTTCAGTTTTGTTTCAGTTATTTTATGGTTAGGAGTTGTAAAATCGCAAAATGTCAAAATTATCGATTTTCATTATTAAAATTGTCCATAGCTTTGAAACTAAACACGATGGGAGAATGTTTGTTAGAAATAAAATGTTTGCTATGAACCTAAAATACATAATCCATCATCTATTTCAGCTTGGTTTCAGCTATTTTATGGTTAGGAGTTGTAAAATCGCAAAATGTCAAAATTATCGATTTTCATTATCAAAATTGTCCATAGCTTTGAAACTAAACGCGATGAGAGAATGTTTGTTAGAAATAAAATATTTGCTATGAATCTAAAATACATAATTCATCGTTTATTTCAGTTTTGTTTCAGTCATTTTATGGTTAGGAGTTGTAAAGTCGCAAAATGTCAAAATTATCGATTTTCATTATCAAAATTATCCATAGCTTTGAAACTAAACACGATGGGAGAATGTTTGTTAGAAATAAAATGTTTGCTATGAACCTAAAATACATAATTCATCATTTACTTCAGTTTTGTTTCAGTTATTTTATGGTTAGGAGTTGTAAAATCGCAAAATGTCAAAATTATCGATTTTCATTATCAAAATTGTCCATAGCTTTGAAACTAAACACGATGGGAGAATGTTTGTTAGAAATAAAATGTTTGCTATGAACCTAAAATACATAATTCATCATTTACTTCAGTTTTGTTTCAGTTATTTTATGGTTAGGAGTTGTAAAATCGCAAAATATCAAAATTGTCCATAACTTTGAAACTAAACGCGATGGGAGAATGTTTGTTAGAAATAAAATATTTGAAATGAACCTAAAATACATATTTCATCGTTTACTTCAGTTTTGTTTCAGTTATTTTATGGTTAGGAGTTGTAAAATCGCAAAATGTCAAAATTATCGATATTCATTATCAAAATTGTCCATAGCTTTGAAACTAAATGTGATGGGAGAATGTTTGTTAGAAATAAAATGTTTGCTATGAACCTAAAATACATAATTCATCGTTTACTTCAGTTTTATTTCAGTTATTTTATGGTTGGGAGTTGTAAAATCGCAAAATGTCAAAATTATCGATTTTCATTATCAAAATTGCCCATAGCTTTGAAACTAAACGCGATAGGAGAATGTTTGTTAGAAATAAAATATTTGCTATCAACCTAAAATACATTATTCATCGTTTATTTCAGCTTGGTTTCAGTTATTTTATGGTTAGGAGTTGTAAAATCGCAAAATATCAAAATTGTCCATAACTTTGAAACTAAACGCGATGGGAGAATGTTTGTTAGAAATAAAATGTTTGCTATGAACCTAAAATACATAATTCATCGTTTATTTCAGTTTTGTTTCAGTTATTTTATGGTTAGGAGTTGTAAAGTCGCAAAATGTCAAAATTATCGATTTTCATTATCAAAATTGTCCATAGCTTTGAAACTAAACACGATGGGAGAATGTTTGTTAGAAATAAAATGTTTGCTATGAACCTAAAATACATAATTCATCATTTACTTCAGTTTTGTTTCAGTTATTTTATGGTTAGGAGTTGTAAAATCGCAAAATGTCAAAATTATCGATTTTCATTATTAAAATTGTCCATAGCTTTGAAACTAAACACGATGGGAGAATGTTTGTTAGAAATAAAATGTTTGCTATGAACCTAAAATACATAATCCATCATCTATTTCAGCTTGGTTTCAGCTATTTTATGGTTAGGAGTTGTAAAATCGCAAAATGTCAAAATTATCGATTTTCATTATCAAAATTGTCCATAGCTTTGAAACTAAACGCGATGAGAGAATGTTTGTTAGAAATAAAATATTTGCTATGAATCTAAAATACATAATTCATCGTTTATTTCAGTTTTGTTTCAGTCATTTTATGGTTAGGAGTTGTAAAGTCGCAAAATGTCAAAATTATCGATTTTCATTATCAAAATTGTCCATAGCTTTGAAACTAAACGCGATGGGAGAATGTTTGTTAGAAATAAAATGTTTGCTATGAACCTAAAATACATAATTCATCGTTTATTTCAGTTTTGTTTCAGTTATTTTATGGTTAGGAGTTGTAAAGTCGCAAAATGTCAAAATTATCGATTTTCATTATCAAAATTGTCCATAGCTTTGAAAATAAACGTGATGGGAGAATGTTTGTTAGAAATAAAATGTTTGCTATGAACCTAAAATACATAATTCATCGTTTACTTCAGTTTTGTTTCAGTTATTTTATGGTTAGGAGTTGTAAAATCGCAAAATGTCAAAATTATCGATTTTCATTATCAAAATTGTCCATAGCTTTGAAACTAAACGCGATGAGAGAATGTTTGTTAGAAATAAAATATTTGCTATGAATCTAAAATACATAATTCATCGTTTATTTCAATTTTGTTTCAGTCATTTTATGGTTAGGAGTTGTAAAGTCGCAAAATGTCAAAATTATCGATTTTCATTATCAAAATTGTCCATAGCTTTGAAACTAAACGCGATGAGAGAATGTTTGTTAGAAATAAAATATTTGCTATGAATCTAAAATACATAATTCATCGTTTATTTCAATTTTGTTTCAGTTATTTTATGGTTAGGAGTTGTAAAGTCGCAAAATGTCAAAATTATCGATTTTCATTATCAAAATTGTCCATAGCTTTGAAACTAAACGCGATGAGAGAATGTTTGTTAGAAATAAAATATTTGCTATGAATCTAAAATACATAATTCATCGTTTATTTCAATTTTGTTTCAGTCATTTTATGGTTAGGAGTTGTAAAGTCGCAAAATGTCAAAATTATCGATTTTCATTATCAAAATTGTCCATAGCTTTGAAACTAAACGCGATGAGAGAATGTTTGTTAGAAATAAAATATTTGCTATGAATCTAAAATACATAATTCATCGTTTATTTCAGTTTTGTTTCAGTTATTTTATGGTTAGGAGTTGTAAAGTCGCAAAATGTCAAAATTATCGATTTTCATTATCAAAATTGTCCATAGCTTTGAAACTAAACGCGATGAGAGAATGTTTGTTAGAAATAAAATATTTGCTATGAATCTAAAATACATAATTCATCGTTTATTTCAATTTTGTTTCAGTCATTTTATGGTTAGGAGTTGTAAAGTCGCAAAATGTCAAAATTATCGATTTTCATTATCAAAATTGTCCATAGCTTTGAAACTAAACGCGATGAGAGAATGTTTGTTAGAAATAAAATATTTGCTATGAATCTAAAATACATAATTCATCGTTTATTTCAGTTTTGTTTCAGTCATTTTATGGTTAGGAGTTGTAAAATCGCAAAATGTCAAAATTATCGATTTTCATTATCAAAATTGTCCATAGCTTTGAAACTAAACGTGATGGGAGAATGTTTGTTAGAAATAAAATGTTTGCTATGAACCTAAAATACATAATTCATCGTTTATTTCAGTTTTGTTTCAGTTATTTTGTGGTTAGGAATTGTAAAGTCGCAAAATGTCAAAATTATCGATTTTCGTTATCAAAATTGGGGATAACTTTGAAACTTAAAGCCATGGGAGAAAATTTGTTAGAAATAAAATGTTTACTATGAACGTAAAATACATAATCCATCGTCTATTTTAGTTTAGTTTCAGATATTTTGGGATTAGGAGCAGTTTTTTTTCAGTTATTTTATGGTTAGGAGTTGTAAAGTCGCAAAATGTCTAAATTATCGATTTTCATTATCAAAGTTGTCCATAACTCCAAAACTAATCTCGATGAAAGAAACTTGGTTAGAAATAAAATGTTCGTTATGAATCTAAAATACGTAATCCATCATTTGGTTCAGCTTGGCTTTAACTACTTTTTTCTTAGAAGTTGTAAAATCGCAAAATGTCAAAATTATCGATTTTTGTTATCAAAATTGTCCATAACTCCAAAACTAATCGCGATGGAAGAAAGTTTGTTAAAAATAAAATGTTTGCTATGACCCTAAAATACATAATCCATCATCTATCTCAGTATAGTTTTAGTTATTTTGGGATTAAGAGTTGTAAAATCGCAAAATGTCATAATTACAGATTATTGTTATAAAGATTGTCCATAACTCCTAAACTAAACGCGATGGAAGAAAGTTTGTTAGAAATAAAATATTTGCTATAAATCTAAAATACATAATCCATCATTTGATTCAGCTTGATTTAAACTATTTTTTAGTTAGGACTTGCAAAATCACAAAATATCAAAATTACCAATTTTCAAAATGTAAAAGCGAAAAAATTTGTGATACTACGACATCAAATTCTTTATAAAAAATTATCCTTAGTTAT
This sequence comes from Onthophagus sagittarius, assembly GCA_036711965.1. Taxonomy (NCBI): domain Eukaryota; kingdom Metazoa; phylum Arthropoda; class Insecta; order Coleoptera; family Scarabaeidae; genus Onthophagus; species Onthophagus sagittarius. The sequence continues at coordinate 11,951,492 of JASERS010000010.1, read as the reverse complement.
AATACTCCATCTATAATAATAACCAAGATAATTTCTTGTTTATTAAGATTGTAATTTGTACTTTTACTTTGACTTCTAATTTTTTTGTTTTTTAATGTAGTTAATTTATTTTTGAAATAGCATCACCCTGTATTTTTATTTTTAGCCTGAACGAATAGATTTGCACAACCCGGATTACGACATACGAGCGGACGTTTGGTCTTTGGGAATAACGCTGATCGAATTAGCGACGGGAGTGCTGCCTTATCAAGACTGCAAAAACGATTTCGAGGTACTAAGCAGGGTGATCGTGAACGATCCCCCCTCGTTACCCACCGACAAATATTTTAGCCCCATGTTTCGCGACTTCGTCTCGTCGTGCTTAATAAAAGACAAAGAGAACAGGCCAAAGTACGCCCAACTAAAGAATCATTCGTTCATTAAGAAATACGAGCGCGATCAATCCACGAATAATTGGTTCAAAGAGGCAATTAAGCAAGCGGAAACGATCGCGACGGCGAATAAATCGACTCCTAGGCACACCCCTGAATTGTCGAGTCAAAAAAGGGTTTTGGGGAATAAGCCGTATCAGCAACTTTCCCCGCCACCTTTGAGTCAGTCGATATCGAACGGAGGGGGGAGTTTACCCCCGGATGGGAGAGCCGGGCATATTTCGCGTTTATCAACATTCCAAAGCCAAAGTTCGTCGCCGAATGGGCATAGGAGTTTTTCGCCGATGTCTTATGCGAAATCGCAATTATTGACGAGTCCAGGAACTAGTCCCATTTTGCAAAGGAAACTCGATGGGGGGAGGTTGGCTTCTTCGCCGTTTTTCCAGAGGAAAAACGTTGAAAGGAGCCCGATTGGGTCGCCGCTTCCGCTTCGGTCACAAAGTACAGGGGAGGATTATCACCAACATGGGGGAGGGGGATACAGCGAAAATAATAGCCCCATCGTGTTGCAGAGGTTTTATCACCAACAAAAGCAGCAACAACAAGCTAAAGATGAAGAAAGTGGGGGTGGGGGGAAAAAGCGATTCGGGTCGTACATGAAGCTACATTTAAGTAATGATCGCACCGGGAGGAATTCGAGGCATCAAAGCCCTGAGCCCCCGCCTCGATTAAATCGAACGATTAGTGGGGATCAGAGCCCTTTGGCTTTGAGGAGGAATTATTCTGAGACGTCAGCATCTCCCAATTTATCAAGGCGGTAATTAATTATCAATTAATTAATGTAAGGAAAAATAATGAAATAATTTTTGATTGTAGATATATTTCCCCAACGCCCCCTGTACCGCCTCCGCGGCGTTTATCAGAAAGCACCTCAGTTCCGGGATCCCCACAACATCTTAGGGCGAGGATACATTACACCCCGGAGCCCCAAAGGCGCCCTTACCCCCACGACGTCTCATAACGTTACTTTTTCATTTTTGAGTCAAAACGGCAAGCTAATCGCATCGAACCGACTTAAAAAAAATAAATAATTAACTAAATAAAAATAAGTATAAAATGGCTGTTGCGCTTCTAAACTATTTAATAAGTTTCTATTTTTTTCTTTTTTATAATAATTCGATATAAAAGAACGAAAAAAAAAATAAATAAATAAAAATCGGTTTGCTTGCTGCAATTTGTGTTCGATATAAAAAAGAAGAAAAAAAATCGGTTCGTTAAAAACTACCCTAACTAGTCCTTGTTTCCGTCGAAACTTTTTTTTTAATTAATTTTATGGTTTATTAAATATTTTTTAAGTACATACGATTTTAACGGTTTTAAAAGGCACATTTTGATAAATCTTTTTAATAGAATCAAAGACAATGCCATACTCTTTTTAATTTAATTTAATTTAATTCAAATTGATTAATTTAAATTAATTTGGTTAAGCGAAACCGTCGTAAAAAAAATTATTGTTGTATAGCGCCGTTTGTATTTAAGCCCGATTGTAAATATACCCGAAATAAATAAAAATTGAGAAATAAATTCTATCAAAAACTCGAAAAAGCAGAGGAACAATACACACAAAACGACATCTCTTTGTTTTATTTATCTTCTTTTATTTAACTTGAACGAATCAATCTGAATGGAAAACTTAAAATTAATTAATACGCAGCAACCATGTTATTGTTGATGGCGAATTTGTTTTTAACGACGAATGGGATGCAGAATTTCGATCGTTGGATTGCGTCCAAAAGGGATGCGTTGTGGGTGATGTGTTGGGATTTTTCGTCGTTTCGGGAGAAGGAGTTGTTGATATAGTTGTTGATTTCGATGCGTTTTCCTTGATTGACGTATTTCTCGTAGTTGTCCTCGAATACTTTTCCTTGGCAGACGTCGAGTGTTTTTCCTTGTTCGACGTATTTGGCTTGCCAAATTGATTTTGCTTGGGAGATGGTTTTGGCTTGTTCGATGTATTTAGCTTGGGCAATAGATTTGGCTTGGGAGATGGTCTTGGCTTGTTCGATGTATTTGGCTTGGGAAATGGTCTTGGCTTGAGTAATTGTTTTAGCTTGTTCAATGTATTTGGCTTGAGCAATAGTTTTGGCTTGGAAGATGGTTTTGGCTTGTTCGATATATTTGGCTTGGGAAATAGTTTTGGCTTGATCAATGGTCTTAGCTTGTTCGATGTATTTGGCTTGGGAAATGGTCTTGGCTTGAGTAATTGTTTTAGCTTGTTCGATGTATTTGGCTTGAGCAATAGTTTTGGCCTGGGAAATGGTTTTAGCTTGCTCGATATATTTGGCTTGGGAGATGGTTTTGGCTTGATCAATGGTTTTAGCTTGTTCGATATATTTGGCTTGGACAATAGACTTGGCTTGGTCGATGGTTTTGGCTTGCTCGATATACTTGGCTTGGGAAATGGTTTTGGCTTGATCAATGGTTTTTGCTTGTTCGATGTATTTAGCTTGTGCAATAGATTTGGCTTGGGAGATGGTCTTGGCTTGTTCGATGTATTTAGCTTGAGCAATGGTCTTGGCTTGGTCGATGGTCTTGGCTTGTTCGATGTATTTAGCTTGAGCAATGGTCTTGGCTTGGTCGATGGTCTTAGCTTGTTCGATGTATTTAGCCTGGAAAATGGTTTTAGCTTGATCAATGGTCTTTGCTTGTTCGATGTATTTAGCTTGAGCAATAGTCTTGGCTTGATCAATGGTTTTAGCTTGTTCGATGTATTTAGCTTGAGCAATAGTCTTGGCTTGGTCTACAGTTTTAGCTTGTTCGATGTATTTGGCTTGAGCAATAGTTTTGGCTTGGTCGATGGTCTTAGCTTGTTCGATGTATTTGGCCTGGGCAATAGTTTTAGCTTGATCAATGGTTTTGGCTTGTTCGATATATTTAGCTTGAGCAATAGTCTTGGCTTGATCAATAGTTTTGGCTTGCTCAATATATTTCGCTTGAGCAATTGTCTTAGCTTGTTCAATGTATTTGGCCTGGGAAATAGTTTTAGCTTGATCAATAGTCTTGGCTTGTTCAACGTATTTAGCTTGTGCAATGGTCTTGGCTTGTTCAATGTATTTAGCTTGAGCAATTGTCTTGGCTTGGTCTATGGTTTTAGCTTGTTCGATGTATTTGGCTTGGGCGATAGTCTTAGCTTGATCAATAGTCTTGGCTTGTTCGATATACTTAGCTTGAGCAATGGTCTTTGCTTGATCTATGGTTTTGGCTTGCTCGATGTATTTGGCTTGAGCAATAGTTTTGGCCTGGGGGATGGTTTTGGCTTGTTCGATATATTTAGCTTGAGAAATTGTCTTGGCTTGATCAATTGTCTTAGCTTGTTCGATGTATTTGGCTTGGGCAATTGTTTTAGCTTGATCAATAGTCTTGGCTTGTTCAACGTATTTAGCTTGTGCGATGGTCTTTGCTTGTTCTATATACTTAGCTTGAGCAATGGTCTTGGCTTGGTCTATAGTTTTAGCTTGTTCGATGTATTTGGCTTGAGCAATGGTTTTGGCTTGATCTATGGTCTTAGCTTGAGCAATGGTCTTGGCTTGGTCTACAGTTTTAGCTTGTTCGATGTATTTGGCTTGAGCAATGGTTTTGGCTTGATCAATGGTCTTAGCTTGTTCAATGTACTTAGCTTGAGCAATGGTCTTGGCTTGGTCTACAGTTTTAGCTTGTTCGATGTATTTGGCTTGAGCAATGGTTTTGGCTTGATCAATGGTCTTAGCTTGTTCAATGTACTTAGCTTGAGCAATGGTCTTGGCTTGGTCTACAGTTTTAGCTTGTTCGATGTATTTGGCTTGAGCGATGGTTTTGGCTTGATCAATGGTCTTAGCTTGTTCAATGTACTTAGCTTGAGCAATGGTCTTGGCTTGGTCTACAGTTTTAGCTTGTTCGATGTATTTGGCTTGAGCAATGGTTTTAGCTTGATCAATTGTCTTGGCTTGTTCGATATATTTAGCTTGAGCAATGGTCTTGGCTTGGTCTACAGTTTTAGCTTGTTCGATGTATTTGGCTTGAGCAATGGTTTTGGCTTGATCAATGGTCTTAGCTTGTTCGATATATTTGGCTTGAGCAATGGTTTTAGCTTGATCAATTGTCTTGGCTTGTTCGATATATTTAGCTTGAGCAATGGTCTTGGCTTGGTCTACAGTTTTACCTTGTTCGATGTATTTGGCTTGAGCAATGGTTTTGGCTTGATCAATGGTCTTAGCTTGTTCGATATATTTGGCTTGAGCAATGGTTTTAGCTTGATCAATTGTCTTGGCTTGTTCGATATATTTAGCTTGAGCAATGGTCTTGGCTTGATCAATGGTTTTGGCTTGTTCAATGTATTTAGCTTGAGCAATGGTCTTGGCTTGATCAATAGTCTTGGCTTGTTCAACATATTTAGCTTGTGCAATGGTTTTGGCTTGTTCAATATATTTAGCTTGAGCAATGGTTTTGGCTTGGTCTACAGTTTTAGCTTGTTCGATGTATTTAGCTTGAGCAACGGTCTTGGCTTGATCAATGGTTTTGGCTTGTTCAATGTATTTAGCTTGAGCAATGGTCTTGGCTTGATCAATAGTCTTGGCTTGTTCAACATATTTAGCTTGTGCAATGGTTTTGGCTTGTTCAATATATTTAGCTTGAGCAATGGTTTTGGCTTGGTCTACAGTTTTAGCTTGTTCGATATATTTAGCTTGAGCAATGGTCTTGGCTTGATCAATAGTCTTGGCTTGTTCAACATATTTAGCTTGAGCAACGGTCTTGGCTTGGTCTACAGTTTTAGCTTGTTCGATGTATTTAGCTTGAGCAATGGTCTTGGCTTGATCGATAGTTTTGGCTTGCTCAATGTATTTAGCTTGAGCAATTGTTTTGGCTTGATCTATGGTCTTTGCCTGTTCAACGAACTTAGCTTGAGCAACGGTCTTCGCTTGCTCAATGTATTTAGCTTGAGCAATTGTCTTGCCTTGATCAATAGTTTTTGCTTGCTCAATATATTTGGCTTGGACAATGGTCTTAGCTTGTTCGATATACTTTGCTTGAGCAATAGTTTTGGCTTGGTCTACAGTCTTCGCTTGCTCAATGTATTTGGCTTGAGCAATAGTTTTGCCTTGATCAATGGTCTTTGCTTGCTCAATGTATTTGGCTTGGGCAATGGTTTTGGCTTGATCAATAGTCTTAGCTTGTTCAACATATTTAGCTTGGGATATGGTTTTGGCTTGCTCTACGGTTTTTGCTTGTTCGATGTATTTAGCTTGGGCAATGGTCTTAGCTTGATCTACGGTTTTGGCTTGTTCAATATATTTTGCTTGGGCAATGGTCTTAGCTTGATCAATGGTCTTAGCTTGTTCAATGTATTTGGCTTGGACAACAGTCTTAGCTTGGTCAATGGTTTTGGCTTGTTCAACGAATTTAGCTTGAGCAACGGTCTTAGCTTGCTCAATGCATTTACCTTGAGCTATGGTCTTTCCTTGGTCTACAGTTTTAGCTTGCTCGATGTATTTAGCTTGGGCAATAGTCTTGGCTTGATCTACGGTCTTGGCTTGTTCAATATATTTGGCTTGGGCAATGGTCTTTGCTTGATCAATGGTCTTAGCTTGCTCAATGTATTTGGCTTGGGCAACAGTCTTAGCTTGATCAATAGTTTTTGCTTGTTCAACGAATTTAGCTTGAGCAACGGTCTTGGCTTGCTCAATGCATTTAGTCTGCTTCACAGTTTTTGCTTGGTCTACAGTTTTAGCTTGCTCAATGTATTTGGCTTGGGCAATGGTCTTAGCTTGATCTACAGTCTTCGCTTGCTCAATGTACTTGGCTTGTTCCACAGTTTTTCCTTGGTCTACAGTCTTACCTTGCTCAATGTATTTAGCTTGAAAAATTGTCTTAGCTTGATCAACAGTCTTAGCTTGTTCAACATATTTGGCTTGGGCAATGGTCTTAGCTTGATCAATACTTTTAGCTTGATCAACGTATTTAGCTTGAGAAACGGTTTTAGCTTGATCCACAGTCTTGGCTTGATCTACATATTTAGCTTGACTGACAGTTTTTCCTTGCTCAATACTTTTAGCTTGTTCTACATATTTAGCTTGCTCAATACTTTTGGCTTGTTCAATACTTTTTCCTTGCTCAATACTCTTACCTTGTTCAACATCATCATCATTTTTCTCCTAATCAAAATAAAATCACCTCATCATTTATTTCAATTTAGTAATAAAGAGAACTTAAACTTACTTCTTGCGCTTTTAAGTCCATGATCCAAGCGGCGAATTCAAAAACATTCTCTTTTTCATTTTCGGAAAAATCCAAAAAGTCGTAATCTTGCTAAAAAAATTAATTCACCATTAAGATAATCTTCGAATTAATTTATGCGAAATTCTGATACGTACATGGAACAAAGTAATCTGCATTTTGGTTCAAAATCGAACGGAAGTCACTCGACACCACAAAATCAAAGAAGTTATTGCTCCTCTAAAAGTTTCTTCGTTATTTATATGTTGAGCACTTCCTTGTTTCGTTAAAATTCTTCGACTTCATTGGTCGCGGTGTCGATATCAGTTCCACATCATTCCAAAATCCAGCGTCATCACTCTGAATGTTTGTATTCGCCCAGACTGTTCGGACCATCGTACGATTTATGTAAATAACGTTTTAGTGGATGATAACGGTTATTATGTATTACTCTGTAAGGTCAATCGCCTAAAAGTTAAGAAATTAACCAAATTTTGATTATATTGATTGGAAATGAACGTTGACTCCGAGGCGGGTTATATCAAATTTAAGGAAACCGAGGTTTTAGTTTATTAATAATTTATCTAAACTTACGTAGAAATCAGGCCATTTCGAACAGGATGTTCGATTATCTTCTTAAATTTGTTTATTTACTTTTTTAAAGAAACGAAGATTTGTGACAGTTTTAATTTTGACGTTTTTTAAATTGTTTTGGTGATTTTTTTGGGGGATTTACTTTTTTGTCAAAAAATTTAATTTTTTAATTAACACGAAAATTTAAATTAATTTAAAACTTTATGTTTAACATTAATTAAATGTTTACAACAATAATTTAATTTCAAATTTATTAATTAATATCATTTAAATTGACTTAATTTTGGTGATTTTTTTTAGGGGATTTATTTATTTGTCAAAAAAAAAAATTTTTTTAGTTAACACAAAAATTAAATTAATTAATAAATTAACAAACTTTATGTTTACGATTAAATAAGTGGTTGCAACAATAATTTAATTTCAAATTTATTAATTAATATCAATTAAATTTTTATTTTGTTTAAACAATTTTGGTGATTTTTTTAGGGGATTTATTTTCTCATCAAAAAAATTAATCATTAAAATAAATTATTTAAAAAATTATTTAACGTAAAATACGAATAAATCTTAAAATTAACCATTATATAAACATTTTTAACAGTTATTTAATTTCAAATTTATTAATTAATATCATTTAAATTGACATAATTTTGGTGATTTTTTTAGGGGATTTATTTCCTCATCAAAAAAAAAAGATTAATTATTAACATAAACTATTTAAAAAGTTATTTAACATAAAATAGAAATAAATCTTAAAATTAACCATTATATAAACATTTTTAACAGTAATTTAATTTCAAATTTATTAATTAATATCATTTAAATTGACATAATTTTGGTGATTTTTTTAGGGGATTTATTTCCTCATCAAAAAAAAATTAATTATTAACATAAACTATTTAAAAAGTTATTTAACACAAAATACAAATAAATCTTAAAATTAACCATTAAATAAACATTTTTAACAATAATTTAATTTCAAATTAATTTTTAATATTACCATAAAATTTTGACGTTAAAAAGTGAGGTTATGTCATTAATGCCATAACCTCAAAATTTTTCCTATTAAAAATGTTAATATCTTTGAAGAAAATTGGAATTTTAACGAAACCCCATTCAAGATCGATCGGTTATTGGACTCTTAGAACGTGGTACGCAAAATTATGGAAACGAAAGCCGGGAAATCCGCCTTATAACCACATCGTGCAAATTGGAGATCCTCGATTAAGGGCTAAATGTGACCCAATTCCTGTTGAAGATATCAAATCGGACGAAATTCAATATTTAATAAGGCACCTTAAACACGTTTTAAAGCGATACGATTGCGTGGGGTTATCGGCGCCTCAAATTGGGGTCGATTTACAAGTTTTCGTTATGGAGTTGTCTAAAAAGCAATTAAAAGATTTTACAGAAAATGAGATCAAATCTAAGGATATTAAGGTGTTCCCATTGACGGTAAGAAATTATTCTTAATCAAAGAATTCGTTGAATTAAGATTTTTAGGTTGTTATTAACCCAATCGTAAAAATAGTAGATTTTAATAAAGTTGTGTTTTCCGAGAGTTGTGAGAGTGTTAAAGGATTTTGCGGCGATGTCCCTCGGTATAAATCAATAGAATTAACCGGTAAATATCTAAATAAATATCCCACATTAATAACTCAATTAAATTATTTAGGATATAACGAAAACGGGGAAAATCTTAAAATCGAAGCAAACGGTTGGCTCTCACGAATCATCCAGCACGAAACCGATCATTTAAACGGAAAAATTTACACCGATATTATGGATAAAGATACTTTAGCATGTACTTGTTGGGAGGCTGTTAATGAAAATCGCGGAAAAGTTGTGTTGCCTTATAGTCCCGATTAAAATAAGATCCTGTTTTTTCTTGTAAATAAATATTTAAAACAATTTTTTTTGTTGGGTTTTTAACAAGCCGGATCTCTCGCGTTGAAATAAAATGAACTTTGGTTTAATCAAACCACGTACTGCTTGTGATAAAGGAAGTAATGGTTTAAAAAAAGTTTGATAACGGGAAAAAGCCGAAAACGGCGAATTTTGTTTGTTTGGTAAAGGTCAACTATTTTACTTATCAAGAGTGATTATTAAAAGTAAATTTTATTTATAAAAAGTGATTAATTTGGTACACCTAATTCTGTTTTTAAACGATGTGTTTGTAAAGAAATTGTTTTAAAAAAGAACTGAACTAGAACTGTGCTAGTTCTAGGTTTAGTGTTTGTACTAAAATTAGATTGTAGGTTTAGTATTAGTTATATTTTTAGTTCTAGAAGAATTTACAACGATCTAGACGTCTTCAGACGCACAGCTAAACCTGAATCTTTCTAGTTCTAGGTCTAGTGTCTGTTCTAGTTTTAGTTTGGTACAAGTCTACAACAATTTAAGACTGAATAATAACTAAAAATAGAGCTAACTCTAATCCTAGAACGAAAATATTTGGGTTTAGCCGTTCTTTAAGATGGACCTCAATCCAACCCAACTTAGCTTCAAAATATTCCCCGATAGCATAAAATATCAGTTTCAAAACTTTTTTTTGTTCCTGAAATGTCCAAAATGAGCTAAGGAAGACGATGAATGCATACAATTTGGCTGCTAAGGATAATGGCGATCTATGCGATGTTGATTACAACAAGAAAAATATATTTTTTTGAAGATTTGAGTGTTGAGGGTTGTTTGACAACGTCAAATTTAACGCCTGAGGAAACAATTACACAAAAAAAATTCATTTGCCTACCTCAAAAATAACAATTTTTATATAAAAGAAAATCTCCTGTATTATTAGCAAGTATAAGGTCAAATGCCCATAACAGATTAAACTTTTCCTTACTTTGCCTTCTCGATATCAATATCTCAAGGCAAAAAATGGAAATTATCGGATTCCCGGTTTTTCTTATATCGCGAGTTAACTGAAAAAAGTACCCGATTTTTGACAGTGCCGACAATATTGTTTATTTTGAGATTTTTTTTCTCAATAACTATTTGACGAAGAATTTTAAAATTTTATTTACTGGTATCCCGATGTGTTCCTAATATTGGGCATATTTTATTTTATCGATATTCCCTATAGTTTCGCCGAGAATCGCGGTTCAGTAAGATGCGGTTATTTCGAAATCGACCAGTCGGTTTTCGACGCGATTTTTACCAAAAATTAATTGAAATACTCAAGTATGGTTTTATTTTGAGAAAAGTCCATACTTTCCTTTATAATTCACAAAAGATTTCATCAAGATATCTTAAGAATTCCATTTTCTGCGATTCTTCAAAAATGATTAAGAAAATTTTAAATTTTATGGGAGATGCCACAAATTTAGGTTGAGTTCGAAACTTGATATCTCAAAAACGATTTGAGATATTAAAGTATCGTTTTGTTTTGAAGAAAATATATATTTTGCTCTGTAAATCCTAAAAAATATCATTATGATATCTTAAGAATTCGATTTTTTACGATTTTTCAAAAGTGATTAAGAAAACTTTTAATTTTATGGAAAGCTACAAATTTAGGTTGAGTTCAATACTTGATATCTCAAAAACGAATTAAGATACTCAAGTATGGTTTTATTTTGAGAAAATTGCATACCTTCCTTTATAAATCACAAAAGATTTCATCAAGATATTTTAAGAATTCCATTTTCTGCGATTTTTCAAAAATGATTAAGAAAATTTTAAATTTTATGTGAGATGCCACAAATTTAGGTTGAGTTCGAAACTTGATATCTCAAAAACGATTTGAGATATTAAAGTATCGTTTTGTTCTGAAGAAAATACATATTTTCCTTTGTAAATTACAAACAAATCATTAAGATATCTTAAAAATTCGATTTTTTCAAAAATAATTAAGAAAATTATTATTTCTATGAAATGCTCCAAATTTAGGTTGAGTTCGTAATTTAATATCTCAAAAATGAATTAAGATATTCAAGTATGGTTTTATTTTCGAAAAAGTACGTACTTTCGTTTATAAATCACAAAAATTTCATCAAGATATCTTAAGAATTCCATTTTTGTCGATTTTTCAAAAATGATTAAGAAAATTTTTAATTTTATGGAAAGCTATAAATATAGGTTGAGTTCAATACTCGATACCTGAAAAACGAATTGAGATACTCAAGTATGGTTTTATTTTCAGAAAAGACCATACTTTCCTTTATAAATCACAAAAAATATCATGAAGATATCTTAAGAATTCCATTTTCTGCGATTTTTCAAAAATGATTAAGAAAATTTTAAATTTTATGGGAGATGCCACAAATTTAAGGTTGAGTTCGAAACTTGATATCTCAAAAACAATTTGATATATTACAGTATCGTTTTGTTCTGAAAAAATTACATACTTTCCTTTGTAAATCCTAAAAAATATCGTTATGATATCTTAAGAATTCGATTTTTTACGATTTTTCAAATGTGATTAAGAAAACTTTTAATTTTATGGAAAGTTACAAATTTAGGTTGAGTTCAATACCTGATATCTCAAAAACGATTTAAGATACTCAAGTATGGCTTTATTTTGAGAAAATTGCATACCTTCCTTTATAAATCACAAAAGATGTCAAGATATCTTAAGAATTCCATTTTTTGCGATTTTTCAAAAATGATTAACAACATTTTTAATTTTATGGAAAGCTACAAATTTAGCTTGAGTTTAATACTTGATATCTCAAAAACGATTTGAGATATTAAAGTATTGTTTTGTTCTGAAAAAAATATATATTTTCCTCTGTAAATCCTAAAAAATATCATTATGATATCTTAAGAATTCGATTTTTTACGATTTTTCAAAAATGATTAAGAAAATTTTTAATTTTATGTAAAATGCTACAAATTTAGGTTGAGTTAAAAACTTGATATCTCAAAAACGATTTGAGATATTAAAGTATCGTTTTATTCTGAAAAAAATATATATTTTCCTCTGTAAATCCTAAAAAATATCATTATGATATCTTAAGAATTCGATTTTTTACGATTTTTCAAAAGTGATTAAGAAAACTTTTAATTTTATGTAAAATGCTACAAATTTAGGTTGAGTTAAAAATTTGATATCTCAAAAACGATTTGAGATATTAAAGTATCGTTTTATTCTGAAAAAAATATATATTTTCCTCTGTAAATCCTAAAAAATATCATTATGATATCTTAAGAATTCGATTTTTTACGATTTTTCAAAAGTGATTAAGAAAACTTTTAATTTTATGTAAAATGCTACAAATTTAGGTTGAGTTAAAAATTTGATATCTCAAAAACGATTTGAGATATTAAAGTATCGTTTTATTCTGAAAAAAATATATATTTTCCTCTGTAAATCCTAAAAAATATCATTATGATATCTTAAGAATTCGATTTTTTACGATTTTTCAAAAGTGATTAAGAAAACTTTTAATTTTATGGAAAGTTACAAATTTAGGTTGAGTTCAATACCTGATATCTCAAAAACGATTTAAGATACTCAAGTATGGTTTTATTTTGAGAAAATTGCATACCTTCCTTTATAAATCACAAAAGATTTCATCAAGATATCTTAAGAATTCCATTTTCTGCGATTTTTCAAAAATGATTAAGAAAAGTTTTTAATTTTATGTGAGATGCCACAAATTTAGGTTGAGTTCGAAACTTGATATCTCAAAAACGATTTGAGATATTAAAGTATCGTTTTGTTCTGAAGAAAATACATATTTTCCTTTGTAAATTACAAACAAATCATCAAGATATCTTAAAAATTTGATTTTTTCAAAAATAATTACGAAAATTATTATTTCTATGAAATGCTCCAAATTTAGGTTGAGTTCGTAATTTAATATCTCAAAAACGAATTAAGATATTCAAGTATGGTTTTATTTTCGAAAAAGTACGTACTTTCGTTTATAAATCACAAAAATTTCATCAAGATATCTTAAGAATTCCATTTTTGTCGATTTTTCAAAAATGATTAAGAAAATTTTTAATTTTATGGAAAGCTATAAATATAGGTTGAGTTCAATACTCGATACCTGAAAAACGAATTGAGATACTCAAGTATGGTTTTATTTTCAGAAAAGACTATACTTTCCTTTATAAATCACAAAAGATATCATGAAGATATCTTAAGAATTCCATTTTCTGCGATTTTTCAAAAATGATTAAGAAAACTTTCAATTTTATGTGAAATGCTACAAATTTAGGTTGAGTTCAAAACTTGATATCTCAAAAACGATTTGAGATATTAAAGTATCGTTTTGTTCTGAAGAAAATACATATTTTCCTTTGTGAATTACAAACAAATCATTAAGATATCTTAAAAATTCGATTTTTTCAAAAATAATTAAGAAAATTATTATTTCTATGAAATGCTCCAAATTTAGGTTGAGTTCGTAATTTAATATCTCAAAAACGAATTAAGATATTCAAGTACGGTTTTATTTTCGAAAAAGTACGTACTTTCGTTTATAAATCACAAAAATTTCATGAAGATATCTTAAGAAATCCATTTTTGGCGATTTTTCGAAAATGATTAAGAAAATTTTCAATTTTATGTGAAATGCTACAAATTTAGGTTGAGTTCAAAACTTGATATCTCAAAAACGATTTGAGATATTAAAGTATCGTTTTGTTCTTAAAAAATTACATACTTTTCTTTGTAAATCCTAAAAAATATCGTTATGATATCTTAAGAATTCGATTTTTTACGATTTTTCAAAAGTGATTAAGAAAACTTTTAATTTTATGGAAAGCTACAAATTTAGGTTGAGTTCAATACTTGATATCTCAAAAACGAATTAAGATACTCAAGTATGGTTTTCTTTTGTGAAAATTGTATATCTTCCTTTATAAATCACAAAAGATTTCATTATGATATCTTAAGAATTTGATTTTTTACAATTTTTCAAAAGTGATTAAGAACATTTTTAATTTGGAAAAGCTACAAATTTAGGTAGAGTTCAATACTTGATACCTCAAAAACGAGTTGAGATAGTCAAGTATGGTTTTATTTTGAGAAAAGTCCATACTTTCCTTTATAAATCACAAAAGATATCATGAAGATATCTTAAGAATTCCATTTTCTGCGATTTTTCAAAAATGATTAAGAAAACTTTTAATTTTATGGAAGGTTACAAATTTAGGTTGAGTTCAATACCTGATATATCAAAAACGATTTAAGATACTCAAGTATGGCTTTATTTTGAGAAAATTGCATACTTTCCTTTATAAATCACAAAAGATTTCATCAAGATATCTTAAGAATTCCATTTCTTGCGATTTTTCAAAAATGATTAACAACATTTTTAATTTTATGGAAAGCTACAAATTTAGCTTGAGTTCAATACTTGATATCTCAAAAACGATTTGAGATATTAAAGTATCGTTTTGTTCTGAGGAAAATACATACTTTCCTTTGTAAATCCTAAAAAATATCATTATGATATTTTAAGAATTCGATTTTTTACTATTTTTCAAAGGTGATTAAGAAAACTTTTAATTTTATCTAAAATGCTACAAATTTAGGTTGAGTTCAAAACTTGATATCTCAAAAACGATTTGAGATATTAAAGAATCGTTTTGTTCTGAAAAAAAATACATACTTTCCTTTCTAAATCCTAAAAAATATCATTGTGACATCTTAAGAATTCGATTTTTTACGATTTTTCAAAAGTGATTAAGAAAATTTTTAATTTTATGGAAAGCTACAAATTTAGGTTGAGTTCAATACCTGATATCTCAAAAACGATTTAAGATACTCAAGTATGGTTTTATTTTGAGAAAATGCATACCTTCCTTTATAAATCACAAAAGATGTCATCAAGATATCTTAAGAAATCCATTTTTGGCGATTTTTCAAAAATGATTAAGAAAACTTTCAATTTTATGTGAAATGCTACAAATTTAGGTTGAGTTCAAAACTTGATATCTCAAAAACGATTTGAGATATTAAAGTATCGTTTTGTTCTGAAGAAAATACATATTTTCCTTTGTAAATTACAAACAAATCATTAAGATATCTTAAAAATTTGATTTTTTCAAAAATAATTAAGAAAATTATTATTTCTATGAAATACTCCAAATTTAGGTTGAGTTCGTAATTTAATATCTCAAAAACGAATTAAGATATTCAAGTATGGTTTTATTTTCAAAAAAGTACGTACTTTCGTTTATAAATCACAAAAATTTCATCAAGATATCTTAAGAATTCCATTTTTGTCGATTTTTCAAAAATGATTAAGAAAATTTTTAATTTTATGGAAAGCTATAAATATAGGTTGAGTTCAATACTCGATACCTGAAAAACGAATTGAGATACTCAAGTATGGTTTTATTTTCAGAAAAGACCATACTTTCCTTTATAAATCACAAAAGATTTCATCAAGATATCTTAAGAATTCCATTTTCTGCGATTTTTCAAAAATGATTAAGAAAATTTTAAATTTTATGTGAGATGCCACAAATTTAGGTTGAGTTCGAAACTTGATATCTCAAAAACGATTTGAGATATTAAAGTATCGTTTTGTTCTTAAAAAATTACATACTTTCCTTTGTAAATCCTAAAAAATATCGTTATGATATCTTAAGAATTCGATTTTTTACGAATTTTCAAAAGTGATTAAGAAAACTTTTAATTTTATGGAAAGCTACAAATTTAGGTTGAGTTCAATACTTGATATCTCAAAAACGAATTAAGATACTCAAGTATGGTTTTCTTTTGTGAAAATTGCATACCTTCCTTTATAAATCACAAAAGATTTCATTATGATATCTTAAGAATTCGATTTTTTACGATTTTTCAAAAGTGATTAAGAAAACTTTTAATTTTATGGAAAGTTACAAATTTAGGTTGAGTTCAATACTTGATATCTCGAAAACGAATTAAGATACTCAAGTATGGTTTTATTTTGAGAAAATTGCATACCTTCCTTTATAAATCACAAAAGATTTCATTATGATATCTTAAGAATTCGATTTTTTACAATTTTTCAAAAGTGATTAAGAACATTTTTAATTTGGAAAAGCTACAAATTTAGGTAGAGTTCAATACTTGATACCTCAAAAACGAATTGAGATAATCAAGTATGGTTTTATTTTGGGAAGAATCCATACTTTCCTTTATAAATCACAACAGATTTCGTCAAGATATCTTAAGAATTCCATTTTCGGCGATATTTCAAAAATGATTAAGAAAACTTTTAATTTTATGGAAAGTTACAAATTTAGGTTGAGTTCAATACCTGATATCTCAAAAACGATTTAAGATACTCAAGTATGGCTTTATTTTGAGAAAATTGCATACCTTCCTTTATAAATCACAAAAGATGTCATCAAGATATCTTAAGAATTCCATTTTTTGCGATTTTTCAAAAATGATTAACAACATTTTTAATTTTATGGAAAGCTACAAATTTAGCTTGAGTTTAATACTTGATATCTCAAAAACGATTTGAGATATTAAAGTATCGTTTTGTTCTGAAAAAAATATATATTTTCCTCTGTAAATCCTAAAAAATATCATTATGATATCTTAAGAATTCGATTTTTTACAATTTTTCAAAAGTGATTAAGAAAACTTTTAATTTTATGGAAAGCTACAAATTTAGGTTGAGTTCAATACTTGATATCTCAAAAATGAATTAAGATACTCAAGTATGGTTTTCTTTTGAGAAAATTGCATACGTTCCTTTATAAATCACAAAAGATTTCATTATGATATCTTAAGAATTCGATTTTTTACAATTTTTCAAAAGTGGTTAAGAACATGTTTAATTTGGAAAAGCTACAAATTTAGGTAGAGTTCTATACTTGATACCTCAAAAACGAATTGAGATAGTCAAGTATGGTTTTATTTTGAGAAAAGTCCATACTTTCCTTTATAAATCACAAAAGATATCATGAAGATATCTTAAGAATTCCATTTTCTGCGATTTTTCAAAAATGATTAAGAAAACTTTTAATTTTATGGAAGGTTACAAATTTAGGTTGAGTTCAATACCTGATATATCAAAAACGATTTAAGATACTCAAGTATGGCTTTATTTTGAGAAAATTGCATACTTTCCTTTATAAATCACAAAAGATTTCATCAAGATATCTTAAGAATTCCATTTTTTGCGATTTTTCAAAAATGATTAAGAAAACTTTTAATTTTATGGAAAGCTACAAATTTAGGTTGAGTTCAATACTTGATATCTCAAAAACGAATTGAAATATTAAAGTATCGTTTTGTTCTGAAAAAATTACATACTTTCCTTTGTAAATCCTAAAAAATATCATTATGATATTTTAAGAATTCGATTTTTTACTATTTTTCAAAGGTGATTAAGAAAACTTAATTTTATGTAAAATGCTACAAATTTAGGTTGAGTTCAAAACTTGATATCTCAAAAACGATTTGAGATATTAAAGTATCGTTTTGTTCTGAGGAAGATACATGCTTTCCTTTGTAAATCCTAAAAAATATCATTATGATATCTTAAGAATTCGATTTTTTACGATTTTTCAAAAGTGATTAAGAAAACTTTTAATTTTATGGAAAGCTACAAATTTAGGTTGAGTTCAATATTTGATATCTCAAAAACGATTTGAAATATTAAAGTATCGTTTTGTTCTGAAAAAATTACATACTTTCCTTTGTAAATCCTAAAAAATATCATTATGATATTTTAAGAATTCGATTTTTTACTATTTTTCAAAGGTGATTAAGAAAACTTAATTTTATGTAAAATGCTACAAATTTAGGTTGAGTTCAAAACTTGATATCTCAAAAACGATTTGAGATATTAAAGTATCGTTTTGTTCTGAGGAAGATACATGCTTTCCTTTGTAAATCCTAAAAAATATCATTATGATATCTTAAGAATTCGATTTTTTACGATTTTTCAAAAGTGATTAAGAAAACTTTTAATTTTATGGAAAGCTACAAATTTAGGTAGAGTTCAATACTTGATATCTCAAAAACGAATTAAGATACTCAAGTATGGTTTTCTTTTGAGAAAATTGCATACCTTCCTTTATAAATCACAAAAGATTTCATTATGATATCTTAAGAATTCGATTTTTTACAATTTTTCAAAAGTGATTAAGAACATTTTTAATTTGGAAAAGCTACAAATTTAGGTAGAGTTCAATACTTGATACCTCAAAAACGAATTGAGATAATCAAGTATGGTTTTATTTTGAGAAGAGTCCATACTTTCCTTTATAAATCGCAACAGATTTCGTCAAGATATCTTAAGAATTCCATTTTCTGCGATTTTTCAAAAATGATTAAGAAAACTTTTAATTTTATGGAAAGTTACAAATTTACTTCAGAGTTCAATACCTGATATCTCAAAAATGAATTAAGATACTCAAGTATGGCTTTATTTTGAGAAAATTGCATACTTTCCTTTATAAGTCACAAAAGATTTCATCAAGATATCTTAAGAATTCCATTTTCTGCGATTTTTCAAAAATGATTAAGAAAACTTTTAATTTTATGGAAAGTTACAAATTTACTTCAGAGTTCAATACCTGATATCTCAAAAATGAATTAAGATACTCAAGTATGGCTTTATTTTGAGAAAATTGCATACTTTCCTTTATAAATCACAAAAGATTTCATCAAGATATCTTAAGAATTCCATTTTTTGCGATTTTTCAAAAATGATTAAGAAAACTTTTAATTTTATGGAAAGTTACTAATTTAGGTTAAGTTCAATACCTGATATCTCAAAAACGATTTAAGATACTCATGTGTGGCTTTATTTTGAGAAAATTGCATACTTTCCTTTATAAATCACAAAAGATTTCATCAAGATATCTTACGAATTCCATTTTCTGCGATTTTTCAAAAATGATTAAGAAAACTTTTAATTTTATGGAAGGTTACAAATTTAGGTTGAGTTCAATACCTGATATATCAAAAACGATTTAAGATACTCAAGTATGGCTTTATTTTGAGAAAATTGCATACTTTCCTTTATAAATCACAAAAGATTTCATCAAGATATCTTAAGAATTCCATTTTTTGCGATTTTTCAAAAATGATTAAGAAAACTTTTAATTTTATGGAAAGCTACAAATTTAGGTTGAGTTCAATACTTGATATCTCAAAAACGAATTGAAATATTAAAGTATCGTTTTGTTCTGAAAAAATTACATACTTTCCTTTGTAAATCCTAAAAAATATCATTATGATATTTTAAGAATTCGATTTTTTACTATTTTTCAAAGGTGATTAAGAAAACTTAATTTTATGTAAAATGCTACAAATTTAGGTTGAGTTCAAAACTTGATATCTCAAAAACGATTTGAGATATTAAAGTATCGTTTTGTTCTGAGGAAGATACATGCTTTCCTTTGTAAATCCTAAAAAATATCATTATGATATCTTAAGAATTCGATTTTTTACGATTTTTCAAAAGTGATTAAGAAAACTTTTAATTTTATGGAAAGCTACAAATTTAGGTTGAGTTCAATATTTGATATCTCAAAAACGATTTGAAATATTAAAGTATCGTTTTGTTCTGAAAAAATTACATACTTTCCTTTGTAAATCCTAAAAAATATCATTATGATATTTTAAGAATTCGATTTTTTACTATTTTTCAAAGGTGATTAAGAAAACTTAATTTTATGTAAAATGCTACAAATTGAGGTTGAGTTCAAAACTTGATATCTCAAAAACGATTTGAGATATTAAAGTATCGTTTTGTTCTGAGGAAGATACATGCTTTCCTTTGTAAATCCTAAAAAATATCATTATGATATCTTAAGAATTCGATTTTTTACGATTTTTCAAAAGTGATTAAGAAAACTTTTAATTTTATGGAAAGCTACAAATTTAGGTTGAGTTCAATACTTGATATCTCAAAAACGAATTAAGATACTCAAGTATGGTTTTCTTTTGAGAAAATTGCATACCTTCCTTTATAAATCACAAAAGATTTCATTATGATATCTTAAGAATTCGATTTTTTACAATTTTTCAAAAGTGATTAAGAACATTTTTAATTTGGAAAAGCTACAAATTTAGGTAGAGTTCAATACTTGATACCTCAAAAACGAATTGAGATAATCAAGTATGGTTTTATTTTGAGAAGAGTCCATACTTTCCTTTATAAATCGCAACAGATTTCGTCAAGATATCTTAAGAATTCCATTTTCTGCGATTTTTCAAAAATGATTAAGAAAACTTTTAATTTTATGGAAAGTTACAAATTTACTTCAGAGTTCAATACCTGATATCTCAAAAATGAATTAAGATACTCAAGTATGGCTTTATTTTGAGAAAATTGCATACTTTCCTTTATAAGTCACAAAAGATTTCATCAAGATATCTTAAGAATTCCATTTTTTGCGATTTTTCAAAAATGATTAAGAAAACTTTTAATTTTATGGAAAGCTACAAATTTAGGTTGAGTTCAATACTTGATATCTCAAAAAGGATTTGAAATATTAAAGTATCGTTTTGTTCTGAAAAAAACTTTCCTTTGTAAATCCTAAAAAATATCATTATGATATCTTAAGAATTCGATTTTTTACGATTTTTCAAAAGTGATTAAGAAAACTTTTAATTTTATGGAAAGCTACAAATTTAGGTTGAGTTAAAAACTTGATATCTCAAAAACGATTTGAGATATTAAAGTATCGTTTTGTTCTGAGGAAAATACATACTTTCCTTTGTAAATCCTAAAAAATATCATTATGATATCTTAAGAATTCGATTTTTTACGATTTTTCAAAAGTGATTAAGAAAACTTTTAATTTTATGGAAAGCTACAAATTTAGGTTGAGTTCAATACTTGATATCTCAAAAACGATTTGAGATATTAAAGTATCGTTTTGTTCTGAAAAAATTACATACTTTCCTTTGTAAATCCTAAAAAATATCATTATGATATCTTAAGAATTCGATTTTTTACGATTTTTCAAAAGTGATTAAGAAAACTTTTAATTTTATGGAAAGCTACAAATTTAGGTTGAGTTCAATACTTGATATCTCAAAAACGAAATAAGATACTCAAGTATGGTTTTCTTTTGAGAAAATTGCATACCTTCCTTTATAAATCACAAAAGATTTCATCAAGATATCTTAAGAACACTTCTTCTAGAACTGAAAGTATAAGTAATACTAGACCTCCAATCTAGCTTTAGTATTGACTTAGAACTAGAAACATTTGGGTTTAGCCGTCTTAAAAGACGTAGGGCTAAACCCTAATGTTTCTAGTTCTAGGTCTAGTGTTAGTACTAAAATTAGGTTGTAGGTTTTAGTACATTTAGTGCCAGAAGAATTTACAACGATCTAAAGCCAAATAAGAATTAAAACTAGAACTAGTGTTAGTTCTAGTTTTAGTTCGATACAAGTATACAATAATTTAAAGTGAATAACAACTAGAAATAGTGCTAAATTAATGC
This sequence comes from Onthophagus sagittarius, assembly GCA_036711965.1. Taxonomy (NCBI): domain Eukaryota; kingdom Metazoa; phylum Arthropoda; class Insecta; order Coleoptera; family Scarabaeidae; genus Onthophagus; species Onthophagus sagittarius. The sequence continues at coordinate 11,929,908 of JASERS010000010.1, read as the reverse complement.
TAAAGCTAACACTAGATCTAGAAAGAAAAACATTTGGGTTTAGTTTCTAGTTCCAGGTCTAGTGTTAGATCTAAAGCTAGTCTGTAGGTCCAGTATTAGTTAATATTAGTAAAATTAATAGGATGTGTTGATTATTTAGGAAGCCATAACCCGAAATAGATTTAAAGCCTCTTTTATATAGGGTGGCCACAAAGATTATTTACTCTACAACTTTTTTTAATAAATCGCAATTTCTTGTGAGTTTCGTTTAAGTAATTGAAAAATAAAACCAACAATATAGCAACGTTATTTATTCTCATTTATTTTCAAAAAAGTTTCATTTTATAAACACAATCGGTCGCAATAACACGTCGTCGTATAATAATCAATAAAAACGCACAAAAACACATTTATTTATATGTTTTTTTAAAAAATTCACAACAGTAATCGGTTATATTCTTTTTTTTAATATTTTTTTAATACATCGCTTAACTTACTGCATCTTTTTTCACGATTTTTCGTTTTTTTTTTTAATTTAAGTAGGGAAAGAATCTTTTGGTCGACCACTTTTTTGGTATACGTACACTATAATCGAAGATTTTCGAAAGATTTTTTTGTCGAAGATTTCGTCGTAATTTTTTTTTAGTTTTTCTTTAATGGTACAAGGTTCACTCCAACGATATAAAAATACAGATATTATCAATAAAGTCGTTTATACCTAATTTTTTTTATATATCACACAAGACAATGTTTTTTTTCTTACATTTTTTTTTGGTTTTTTAATTCTTTGGATATATTTTCTTCTATTTTATTTTATCTCCCTTTTTTTTGTTTGTATTATTTTTGCGAATTTCGTCTTTTTGCTGTGGCAGGAGTTTTTTTTAAAAGATCTCTTAAAAATTAAAACTTTCTTTTTTGGTGTGCATCTTTATTATTTCACCTAAGCTTTAATATTTTTTTAATTCTTTACATTTACAAGTGTGCACCATAGAAATAATTATTTTTCTTTACGATTTCTTTTAAATATTTACAGTAAATACGCCTTGTTAAATATCGATCCACATGTAAAGCTAGATAATCGTTTTTTTATTTTTATTTCACCATTTTTTTACACAACATACATTTTTCTTTGCTTCATTATCGTTAAGTCTTCTTTTAAAGAAAAATCACAATTGTATCGTTATTTACACAGGGTTCATCGAATGATATACAAAAATATTTTTACACACTGAGCATGCTCGAACGTTCAAATTATAAAGAAATTAACCTCGAGCCATTTTTACCTCAAAATCATCGAATCAAAACATTTCAAATCACACAAAAACGATTAAAACAAAAAAGAACGAAAATAAATCTATTAATAACATTTTCGGTACGTTTTGTTGAGATCCTGATGCTGAGGCTAAAGCGCTTGGGGCTAATTTCATGCAATTCTCGTGCTCTTCATAATCCACCCTTGTTATCGTGCAGAAATGAACGTGGGCGCAATTTGCGTCGCAATTATGATGATCTTTGTGCATCCTCACCGAATTCGCTCGATAATAACTAAAACAAATTGTTTTAGCATTAAATCAATAAAAATCGTGTAAAACAGACTTACTTTTTAAAGGATGAGTCATAAATCCCCGATTGCGAAGTCAATCTTTCAGCCAAAGTGTGCAAACTAAGCGGGGTGATGTTCGAAATTCCGTAATACGAAGAAAAATTGTACTCAATCAACCACTCGGGTTCGCTTTTTTGGTCTTCGTTGGCTTGGGAGAGATCTAAATAGTACTGGGTGTAATCCAAAATCTGCCCCGTGTCTTTTTTGAACTTGTACAGCCTCAATCCCGGATTATTGGCCCCATCGGTGGTTCTGCGTGGCGTAACAGCCGGGGATAACATGATCCAAGAAACGGGGTGACCTATAACCAAAAAAAAAAAATGCAGCAAATATTTTGGTATTCCGTTTAACGAGTGCCACTCACAACGGCAAACAATTCTACCAAAACAAACGTCGAAACGAGGATCTCTAATTGAATTGCTTTTCCAATTATGAAACACGGAAAATGCTTCCTCCGAAATTAATTAATTTAATATTGCGGGGAGGACTTTTTGGTTCAATGACAAACAAATGGCAATTCTTAATTACCTTTTTCATTATAAATAACTCGAAACGAATCGGAGTGGAGGTGTCCGAAGAACTGGCCTTGGATTATGCTCGAATACTTTCGGATTAATTTTAAGTATTTTCGGTTGTTATGGTCGGTGTAGGCGAGGTGCTCGTGATGGGAGGCGCCCCTTTGGCGCTCGTCTAACCCTGGTGGCATATGACCTACGATGTAAACCTAGAAAAAGAATTTAATATTAATATACTGTATTTCAACTCATTTATCTAAAGTCCGCGCCAAAAGTCAAGGCCCCTCATTTTAGAGATCGATATTTTCGAAATCTCTTGATGAAAAAAATTGCGGTTAAGTTTATTGTAATCAGTGAATATTTCTGCGTATCATATGTTGATTTATTAATTTTTGGATCTGCGGTTATTTTGAAAACGACCGGACGGATTTCAACGCGATTTTCACCAAAATGTGTCGAATAATGTCGGACACGGTTATCGGTTTTTCAAAATTATGTCTCCTTAATTTTTTATGAGCGATTTAATGGAATTATAAATTAAAAAGAAACAGAAATAAGCCATGCGGGGAGAGGAGGGTTCCGGCCAATCCGAGCGGAGTTGAAAAGATGGTGCTCACTTCAGGCGGAACGTGGCGTCTTACCGTCTACGCACGATATATAGACAAAATATTTAAAATTTTAGATAAAATTGTTTTATTACAAATTAAATAAGCATTTTTTGTATATAAGATATAAATAATGCATATAAATTTAAACAGAAATAGCGTGGAACTAATTTCTGTAAAATTTTGAAAGAAAATAGAACTGCAAGGAGTTATTGGCTGATATTTGATTACCACCTCGCTAAGAAATTTCCAACAACATTATAATCGTTGGTTAAAAAAATTTTGTTTATAAAAAAATGAACAATAAACCAATATTAATGGAACACACGAATATTGCCGCACACAGAGCGATTTTTTAAACTCTTTGTTAATTTATAACACAGAATGGAGAATTTTTTATACGGATGAAACTTGGTGTGGGGCAAATCACGCAACAAATTTTTAATGGATGGAAAGGGTAACTTCTGAAAATATAGACATTTTTGAAGAGTATCGCGGTGACGTTCAAGAAGTTAATGGTTATAAAGAGGGGATAAAAAAACATTAGGTGCCGATCAAAGATTCATTATTTTATACATTGGCAGTGAAGACGGATTTTTACCGAGTACAGAGAAATGTTTTAGTCGATTACCACAAAGAAATGAATCGACAACATTACGAAGAGTGGTTCAGACATGTATTGCCCATAATTTCTGCATTATTTAATACCATACTATGTTGGATCCTAATTTCAGAAATCTAACAACAGCATGGAAAAAAGATAATATCATCAGGTGGTTTCAGATGAGAAATTCGTCGCTACCTGAAGGTTATACTTCATTTTCATCAATGACCAGACCACAGCTTTTACAACTATCACGTCCTTATTATTATCATAAACCTTATCTGTTAGATACTTTACTACAAGAAATTAGGGGCGACGAGGTAAAATTACTTTGGTTAAAAACAAAGTGGCAAAGAACAACAATACCGATAAATTATGACAAACAAATCTGGTAAAACTGTATCAGACAAGCTAAGAAAACTGAAAACAAATACAGAAAAGGCAACATCTTGTCGATATCGCCATGTACGAAGAAGCTGTTAACATGGATGAAAACGACAACAGTGCTTCATCAAAGGAGTTTGACGAAGATAACGATGAAGATGTTCCGTTAATACCAGATTGCCTTTTGAAAGAAACAACAAGAGAAGAGACAATAGAAAACAGCAATACCAATGATCTCGATGTTCCTGGTCCTTCTGGTGGCCGGAATGCCATTCGGTCAGTTACCGGTTTGGTGATTGTAGCAGGGGCAAAGGTGATGCAGGATAAATTACTCAAAGGAAACTGATTTATATTACATTCAACAAATACTATCAAATGATAAAAGGTTTAGCCATGGGCTCACCTATTTCGGGCATTCTAGCGGACATATTTGTTAATTCGAAAGAAAACAAACTTTATTCCAATAAATACCTCTTTTTTACTTCTGATATCTCCTTCTATAGGAGATACGTTGATGACATTATAATATATTCAGGTAATAATGCCAAACTCGACGGACTCTTGAACATCTTTAATAACTTAAGTAACTTGGAATTCACGCTGGAGATGGAAAGGGTGGAACTGTTTGAATTTTCTTGACCTTACCTTATCAAAAGATTTCATAAATAAAAATATTAACTTTAATATCTTTTGGGAAACCCACTACCACCGACTATATCCCTAAAAATTCTTGGTAACGCTTCTACAGATGGTTCAAATTCGATATCCGAGTAAGCTGTCTTGGGAACAAAAAGATATATATTATCTTAAAATAAGCATAAATGAACTTTTGAAATAAACATTTTGTATCCTAACAGATTTGGTATTTTGGAAGCAAAATCAAATCGTATTAACAGTTTCTTGCCTTTTGCAATAATAATGCTTTCTTTAAGATGTTTGTATTTTCAAACAACATTTTCTGCCAGCAGTTTTACAAACGGTATCAAGTCTTATGGAATCATTTCAAGTCTTCTACAAGCACTATCAAGTCTTCCAGAGGCAGTATCAAATCTTTTGGAAGCAGTATCAAGCATAATGATGTGCGTCTTAGATATAAATAAATTTTTAATTTAATTAAATGCCACAAATTTATCTCAAAAATAAGCTGAGATACTCACGCATGGTTATGTTCTTGGAAAAGATTTTTTTTAAATAAAGATTTCTATTTAATCGACATTGTATAATTTGGTTACAAAATAATCCTTTTCTAATTTATGCTGATTTATTATAACAAGGTTTTTCAACAAACATTTCCCCCTTATTCAATCCGAAATAAACTTTATCACCCCTTTGAAAAGCCCAAGCCATTTGAGGAGTAGTATAATGAATAGCGACATCCCCCCATTTCGAAAGTACAATTCCACCGGCGTTTGAAGAAAATTTCGCATTAAGATAGAGAATGTTTTCTTTTAAAGCATCTTTTGGCTTTAACCCGCACATCATGCTTTTGTACACTTTAAATGCCAAAAGAAACTTCATTAAATGCTGACTATTTCCGGCAACGGCTACAGCGCCGATGTTATTATCGGCGTAAATTCCGCAGCCGACTCGCGCTGCTTCCGTTAAAGAGCCGGCCGGTTTTTTCGGGGGCCCGGCGTTTCCGGTGGCTGCAGCGACGTTTCCGTCGTGATCAATTGCGACGACGCCGGCGTTGCCAACGTCGCAATTGTCGTAAGGGTTTTGGAATAACTCCCTTGATAAATCGGTGATTAATAAGTCTTGGTTTAAAAATGGAGTTTTCGCGTATTTCGCGAAAGATTTCGTTCCTTCGTCGCTGATGAGGACGTGGGGCGTGAATTCCATAACTCCGCGTGCTAAACTTGTCGGGTGTAAAATATTTTTTGCGCATCCAACCGCACCGACTCTTAACCCTCTCCCATCCATTATACTCGCATCCATTTCAATTTCGTTTTCATCGTTAATCATCGATCCAACACCGATATTAAATTCAGGACATTCTTCCATGTAATTCATCGCCTCCTCAATACCACCAATTACACTTCCGGTTCGAGTCATTGCTTTATAACCGAGCATTGCGGCTCGTTTAACCTCTTCCATTTTATTAGGAGCTAATCTCCTTAAGTTATTACCGACACCTCCATGAACGATTACGGTCGGAATTATATGCTTCTTTTTCAATTCAAATTTAATTTCGTATTTTTGATGGGATGTTTGATTTTTTAGAATTGTATTGAAAAGTTTCATTATATACAGAAATTTTAATTTTTATTTATTTTTTTTTGACAAGATTAAAATTTGGTTTGACGTTCCAAAAGTTTGGTTTTTTGGTTTTAATAACAGATGTTAAGCGTCAAAATTACCATGATGACACGATATCGAAGCGATATTTATACATCTTATAAGAGACTTAATATTTACCTACAAGGAACGATTTTATCTCAAATCGCCCAGGTCGCTTGCGGACGAGGCGCTGGGTTTGAGATGTTTACATAAAATCGTCTATTTTGGAAGATTGTAGCGCCTCGCCCGCAAGCGACCTCGGCGGAGTGAGAATAAAAACGTTTATAAGACACTTTATATGTTTACTAAGATATACAAGGAACGATTTCGTCTCAAATCGCCGAGGTCGCTAGCGGGCGAGGCGCTGGGTTTGAAATGTTTACTTAAAATAATCCATTTTTGAAAATTGTAGCGCCTCGCCCGCAGGCGACCTCGGCGGAGTGAGAATAAAATTGTTTATAAGACACTTTATATGTTTACTAAGACATATAAGGAACGATTTCGTCTCAAATCGCCGAGTTCGCTTGCGGGCGGGACGCTGGGTTTGAAATGTTTACATAAAATCGTCCATTTTGGAAAATTGTAGCGCCTCGCCCGCAAGCGACCTCGGCGGAGTGAGAATAAAATCGTTTATTAGACACTTTATAAATTTACTAAGATATACAAGGAACGATTTCGTCTCAAATCGCCGAGGTCGCTTGCGGGCGAGGCGCTGGGTTTGAAATGTTTACATAAAATCGTCCATTTTGGAAAATTGTAGTGCCTCGCCCGCAAGCGACCTCGGCGGAGTGAGAATAAAATCGTTTATAAGACACTTTATATGTTTACTAAGATATATAAGGAACGATTTCGTCTCAAATCGCCGAGGTCGCTTGCGGGCGAGGCGCTGGGTTTGAAATGTTTACATAACATAATCCATTTTAAAAAATTGTAGCGCCTCGCCTGCAGGCGACCTCGGCGGAGTGAGAATAAAATCGTTTATAAGACACTTTATATGTTTACTAAGATATACAAGGAACGATTTGGTCTCAAATCGCCGAGTTCGCTTGCGGGCGGGGCGCTGGATTTGAAATGTTTACATAAAATCGTCCATTTTGGAAAATTGTAGCGCCTCGCCCGCAGGCGACCTCGGCGGAGTGAGAATAAAATCGTTTATAAAACACTTTATATGTTTACTAAGATATACAAGGAACGATTTCGTCTCAAATCGCCGAGGTCACTTGCGGGCGAAGCGCTGGGTTTGAAATGTTTACATAAAATAATCCATTTTAGAAAATTGTAGCGCCTCGCCCGCAAGCGACCTCGGCGGAGTGAGAATAAAATCGTTTATAAGACACTTTATATGTTTACTTAGAAATACAAGGAACGATTTCGTCTCAAATCGCCGAGTTCGCTTGCGGGCGAGGCGCTGGTTTTGAAATGTTTACATAAAATCGTCTATTTTGGAAGATTGTAGCGCCTCGCCCGAAAGCGACCTCGGCGGAGTGAGAATAAAATCGTTTATAAAACACATTATATGTGTACTAAGATATATAAAGGAACGATTTCGTCTCAAATCGCCGAGGTCGCTTGCGGGCGAGGCGCAAGGTTTGAAATGTTTGCATAGAATTGTTCATTTTGGAAGATTGTAGCGCCTCGCCCGTAAACTACCTCGACGGAGTGAGAATAAAATCGTTTATAAGACCCAACCACCCTTCTCATTCACCCATTCAACATATGTTATAATGCTTTCCATTTTACCATACACAACTTCTCCTCATCACCCACCCAATATTTATTAGCTCTCTTTTTGAACTAGTAATATGCAAACTACGTGAGTCCCGCCGAGTCATTATGGGTCAAGCGTGAGCGGGCATCAAACTTTATACAACTCACGTGAACGTGCGTGATCGTGAGCAACTTTGTTTTCGACGGGACCCGGCGTGATCCGATTGGAACGATTTTTTAATATTTCTTTAATAATAATATTTTACCGAACGCCAGATAGACTGGTGTATATTGAACTTGTTGAGGTCCGCATTAACGAAAAATACAAAAACACAAAGTTTATTTTAAATTTGTATTTCTCGAATGTATATAGTAGTACTATACTGTTTAAGTGTTTTTTGTTTTTATACATAAAATAAGGATTTGCATAAAATAAAAATGAAGTAAAAACGCTACGAGGGTCTATCATAAATCATGTACCTTGACGTGATTTTTCCTAGCGATAATTATTATTCACTACTATATCTCGAGGTTGTAAAAATCACCAGAAATATGGCAACTAAACCACAATTTCAAAGTGACCTTGCAAATATCGATCGTGAATCGTATGTTACGAAGCTTTTAGTTATAAAGATTTTAAGTTTGAGTCCTAAATGGTGAGTGAATCAATATTAATTAATAATCAAATTAACAAGTAATCAAACATGATTCATACATTTGATCACCTGACCGCGCGTGAGTCACGTGAATTGACGTGAACTACGCGGGAGTCACGTGATTCATGAATGATATTTACGTGAGTGGCGTGCGTGATATGCGTGGGTCTAGATCGAGAGTGAGCGTGAGCGAGCTTAACAAATCACTCATCCGCACATCTCTACTCTGGACATCTCAGACCCTATCTTTCAACTCCCTCCACATCTTCCTACCCACTTAATCTATCATTTATCTCAATTACCGAATAGCCCACTATCCTGAAATAAATGTTTGTGTTTCCAAGATCCCGCAGTTTGGCCTCCCTTTTATTCCGTCTTCCTATTTCACTGTTATCCTGCCCACCTCCACTGTAACCTGTACTATCTTTACCTCTTCCCCCACTATATAAATTGTTGCGATCTTAATATCGCGATGATTAAGAAGGCTGTCAATGTTCTTGTTGGGCCATTGACTAAACTTTTTAATTACTGTCTCGAGGAGGGTACTTTTCCCAATGTTCTAAAGTCAGCATTGGTGCTACCAATTTTTAAAAAAGGTGATGAGAACGATCCTGGAAATTACAGACCTATTAGCATATTACCAGTAATATCTAAAATTTTCGAGGTCCTATTGAAAAGCCAGTTACAAAAATATTTTGAAGACAACAAATTGTTCAACGAGAGTCAATGCGGTTTTTGACCGGGTAAATCGACCACTACGGCTTTTCGTCATTCCTTGGAGTGTGTTGTGGGTTGTTTTGAGGCTTCTCAGTTTTGCGAAACGACTTTTGTCGACCTAACAAAGGCTTTTGATTGTGTTTCGCATACGATACTAATTCGCAAACTCTATGCGTACAATATCTCACCGCTAAGTTGTAGACATTTTTCCTCATACCTCAAGGACAGGTATCAGTCTGTTAAAGTTGGAGACAGTCTATCTGAACTGGGTAAACTTTCTTGCGGAGTTCCACAAGGGTCAATTCTTGGACCTCTCCTTTTTCTAATTTACATAAATGACCTACCGAATCCTTTTAGTAACGGCGTGTTGTTGCTCTACGCGGACGACACAACATTGATGACGGTTGCACCTACGCGAGATTCCGCATTGCTGCGACAATCACAGCTCATATCTTTAGCGGAGGATTTGTTTCGAATCAACCAGTTGGCTTTGAATCGGTCTAAGACTGCGAATATGACTTTTACTTTGCGAGCTGTTGATGAGGCTTGTTCATCGAATAAGTTCCTCGGGTTAATTGTTGACCCGGAACTTACCTGGTATTCCCACTGTAATTTTCTTGCGAACCGCCTTAGTTCGGTGGGTTATTTGGTTCGTCGCCTAGCTGGTATTGTTTCGCTGGAAGTTTTGAAGACTTGCTACCTTTAGTGAACTGAGAATCCTAACATTACCTAGTCTTTTTATATTTGAGTCCCTTAAATTTTGTTATAAAAATAGAGACGTTGCCGTGAAAATGCGAGCACATCCTTATAAAACTCGTAATGAGGCTGATATTCTGCCAAATTATATACGTCTTTCGAGATCTCGTTTTTCAGTCAATTACCACAGTATTAGTAAGTTTTTTAATGTGATGCCCCCTAGAATTTGTGATCTTCCTTTTAACCAATTCTCATCGGTGATCAAAAATTACCTAATAGATAAGGCCTTTTATGAAATTGAGGACTTTATGTCGAGCACTCCCGTCCTAACGAATCCGGCTGCCCGTGTATGTTTGTCTTAGTCTTGATTGTCTTTGTTACTACTTTTTTTATGTGTGTACATATATTTTCTTGTAATCTTGTATTTTATGACTTGTGTAAACCGCCTGGTCTTAACACCAATAAAGATTATTATTATTATTATAAACCCCGGTATTTCTCTCGCCACCCCAAGTACCCATCTTCAATATCTAGCTACCACGTCTTCCAACATATCCTGCTCTATCCATCGTCGTACCTCTGCCCCATATATCATGATACTGCTAAGCAGACCTTCAAATATAATCTTCCTCGTTGCTACGTTCTTTCACTTTTTTTGCAATTGCTTTCATATGCGACCCCTTCATATTATCCTCCCTAAACATATACCCCAAGTAAGTATACTTCCGAACCTCCTCGATCTCCTTTCCATCCCATCTCTCGTTTTTTGTTATTTTTCTCACACCCTTACAAAACTTCATCATCTTTGTTTCCCTACATTCACTTCCAATCCTTTCCCCCTAAAATATCTTTCCAAGGTCTTTATCATATACTTCATCTTCACCACCTTCATCGCTATGAAGACGATGTCATCCGCGTACGCTAGCACCCCTCCCATCTTCCCCTTCCTCAATTTATCTTCCAAATTTTCCAAATCGTCCGCCGTATCCAATGCAAACAGACTCGTCCAGAACACGTCGCTTAGCTTATCCCCCACTTTTATTCTAGCCTTAGTGTCCATGTATATTTCCTTCACTTTCGCTATGAGGTGATTCGTGATTTCTATAAATAGGGCGTACAATTTCCCCCCTTTTTTTACTGTCCATCCGACAAAATTCCTCCCCAACTCCATTTCCTCCTCCAGTCTTCCCAACAGTATCTTCGTGTACACCTTGTATGCCATGTCTAATAAATTAATTCCCTTTTAGCTATTTACACTTGCATTATTACCCTTTTTATATAGTGGGCAAATTACCCCCACTTTCCATCCCTCGAAAATCCCACTATTCATCCTCTCCAACAACATCATTCTCACCATTCTTGTTACTTCCAACCATGCCTTGTTATGGATCCTATCTTCTCTTGGCGTGTTACCCTTCTTAAATCCCCTAAACACTGCTTCCATCTTCTCTTTTGCTATCTCCTCACCCCCATCTCCTCCACAACCTCCCAAACCCATTAGCCTCGCTTCAGCCTCTCCCAATAATCCCATAAAGTAAGCTTTTCAATCTGTCAAGTGTATCTCGCTGGTGATACTATCCCTATCTTTCTTTATCTTTTTCAGATGCCTCGAGATCTCTTCCGCCGAGGCATCTCTTCCCCCTCCTTCCCCATCAGTTTTGTTTTTTTTCTATTGCATAACCCTCTGTACTCTTTCCTGGCTTTACTATATCTATCCACCCCTATCTCCCCCGTCTCCACTGCCCCAACCTCGTGGCGTTAAATTTGAAGTGATTACATAAAATTGTCCATTTTATGTTCCATATTTCAAATTGTAGGGGTTCGCCAAAATTGACACTATTCAACTTCTCTTCGGGGGATGATTGACAGGTCAAAATAAAAACTTCAAGCTTTAATTGGGGAACAAAAAGAAGCTACCTGCTTAACACTTTTTTCTACAACAATGGGGGTTTCTTCACGCTTTAATTGGGTACAAAAAAAATTTCACGGTATAAATAATGTTTGTAAACAAAACTGACCAACTCAACATTTTTTGAAGAGATGATTGATAGGTCTAAATAAAAATATAAAGCTGTTCTTTCAAAACTCCAATAAATTAAAGCAATTACGACGTTTTGAAACATATCTTAACATCTATCAAACGTCAAAATAGCTATGTCGGCATGTTATTGAAACGATTTTTATCCATAAATATATTTATATCGTGTATTTTTCAGTTTTACGACAGGTGTAAATTGGAAACAAATCGTAGCCAATTTTGCGTTGTCGTCTTCCGCCGTTGAAAAATTCGTACATGGATGGGGGTAACGCATTTTGCGATAGAGAAGGAGAAACTCGCCAGACGCCGTCAAAAGCGTAATGGTTCTGCTAAAAAGAAACGTCGCAACTCCTCGTCGGAATCCCCCTTTATCCCGGGAATCAATACTGGGAATAAATTATTCAGCGTGCACATTTTTACAAGGCGCTAGAGGGCGTGTCTATCGGAAAACTTTATTCGAAGGAGACCCTTTAGAAGACGAACCACCATTGACTGTCTGTCAAATAAACTCGTAACTAAACGCGTGATGAATGTGAATGCACTAAGTTTTCTTTGTGTGCATCTAATTTTATTTTTTTGTTGTATTTTGGGAATTAGATTCACGTAAACCGACAAATCCCACTTAAAAGTACAATCGGAACGAGCAGCCATGAATAAAACACGATGGAAGCGCGAGATAAACAGTTCAATTCGAAAGAATTAAACGTTGCGCCCACCCGCCTCGTACCAGAGGGGCTAAAAACTTTCGGAACCCGTAGAATTTAAATAAGGAAACAATCTAGATAAAAGGCAAAATCGGCGGTCTCACTCTTTATTCCTCCTCCTCGCTCACTATTTAGCTTCTTCCACCGAATAACCACCCATATTTTACAACCCAACCCGAAATCTTTCTCTCCTCCAACCCCTATTTATACGCCAACTTTAAATTGGGAATTGCCCCAAGTCTTCGCAAATAAAATCTTTTCGACAATTTCAACTCCTTATTAATGTTTACTAAAGTTTTTTTTTTTAAATATACTGGTTACTTTATTGATAAAAACCTAAGTGGCAATAATAACTAAAACTACAATATACAATTAATAAAGTTCTAGTTTTACTTCAATTCAATATATAGGGTTGCCAAATCAGTGTGTAAAGTACTCTATTTCAGAGTAAAGTAAAGCTAAGCTCAACCCAACCCAACCCAACCCAATCCAACATATTTAAACTGAAATAAAACTAGAACTAGAATCATTCGGGTTTAGTCGTCTTGAGAGATGTACGGCATAATCCGAATGTTTCTAGTTCTAGAGTTAGATCTAATGATATAAAACTAGAACTAACACTAGACCTAGAAGTGGAAAGTTGTGGGTTTAGCCGTGCGTCTGAAGACGCACGGCTAAACCCGAATCTTTCCACTTCTAGGTCTAGTGTTAGTTCTAGTTTTATTTTGATTCAATAAGCAGGTTGCTAAATCAGTTTGTAAAGTGTTCTATTTCCGAAATTATTCATTGTCTGAAGATGCACGGCTAAACCCACAACTTTCCACTTCTAGGTCTAGTGTTAGTTCTAGTTTTACTTTGATTCAATAAGCAGGTTGCTAAATCAGTTTGTAAAGTGTTCTATTTCTGAAATTATTCATTGTAGAGGCCTTCGTTAAAAAATATCTTTAGATGCACGCCTAACCTAACTCAACCAAACTCAATCCAATCCAATCCAACCCAACCCAACCCAGTATGTTTAAACTGAAGTAAAACTAGAACTAATATTCAACTTAGAGCTAGAATCATTCGGGTTTAGTCATCTTGAGAGATGTACGACTAAACCCGAATGTTTCTAATTCTAGATTTAGAGTTAGATCTAATGATATAAAACTAGAACTAACACTAGACCTAGAAGTAGAGAGATTGGGGTAACCCTGTATATTTGAACTAGAGATGTGCAAATCAGGTGAGTCATTCACGTAAACGTGCGTGATCGTGATCGAGTTTGGTTTCGAGGGGACCCAACGTGACCCGATTGAATCGATTTTGAGACGGAGTTATATATCAGCGTTGTTATCTGTACCAGCAATTCTCAACAGCTGGTTCCTGGACAATTTTGATCCGTTCCAATTAACTTTTTTTTTGAATATACCGTGTTCACGATGGAAGGAATAAATTTGGTAAATTTTTAGCAATCGCTCTTACATAGAAATGATGTACCAGACTAATTTAAACGTTTGATTTGTGATTTATTTACGAATTTTACATTAACGCTAGATATTAGTTGATGACTTTAACCCAACCCAATTAGCTAGTTAGCATAAAATATTAGTTGGGTGGAGTTGCGCCATCAACCTTATCTGAATCCAACCCAATCGAATGAGCTACATAGCGCTAGATATTAATTGGGTTTAGCTGAGCCATTACTTTTTAATCCATAATTTTTTTATGGGGAGTTTATTATAAATCGAGACTTGACACTGCTTCTAGAAGAATTGATTTGCTTCCAGAGGACTTAATATTGCTGCCAGAAGAGTTGAAGTTGCTTCTAGATGACTTTATGCTGCTTCTGAAAAAAAAGACTCTCAAGAAAACTTGAAATGCTTGCACAATACTTGATACTACTTCCAGAAGATTTCTACTAATTCCGGCAGATTTGAACTGCTTCCAAGAGACTTGCTACTGCTCCTGGAATACTTGATGCTGCTTCTGGAAGACTTTTTTTTTCTTTATTAAAAACCAGCTCAACAATTAAAATATGTTATTTCATGGCTTAGATCTTATTGGATTACACTTAATTAACACATCACAGGAGGAAACACTTCACAATCTGTTATTCCGACTCATCAGTCAATAGGTCTTGAGGCAGTTTTCTTTTTATTCTGGAGTGAATGTTACGTTGCCCAATGTGCAGTATGGTCGCGCTAGGACACTTGTTGAGGTTACTGTAGAAGTTTTTGGTCAACATTTTTATAAAGTTTGCTATATATTCTATACATAATTCATCATGCAATTGCTCGTTTCTTATAAACCAAGGGGCATCCACTGCGATCCTTAATATTTTATTTTGTAATGTTTGAATTTTTTTAATGTTAGTAGTGGAAGCGTTACTCCAAACTGGACAGGCATAAGTGACCAAGGATCTGATTAGTGCTTTGTATAGTAGAAGTGTGCATTCCATCCTTAGGGGATTTTTTCTATTAATCAGGGAATATAGTTGTTTTAATCGATCATATGCCTGATTTACTCGTGTGTTGATATGGATACCCCAAGTTAAACGTTGGTCAAGATGAACTCCCAAATATTTCACCGCTTTGTCTTTTTGATTCCAAACTATAGGCTTGTTGTTTATTATTATGCACGGTGGATCAATCACTCGTTTCAAAGTAAAAATTTTTGTTTCACACTTATTTGCATTTAAATGAATACACCACTTTGAAAGCCACTTTTGTAATATATTGATTGAATTTTGGAGTTTTTCAATGGCGTCTTTTAAATCATAACTTTGTGTTATAATGATCATATCATCTGCGTACATAGCCTTATCGTTGCCGGTTTGTAATGGAATGTCGTGCATGTAGATATTAAATAACGTAGGTGATAGTATACCTCCTTGTGGCACTCCAGCTCGGATGGGTTTAGTAGAAGAATAGCAGCCATTTATTCTAACACTAAATGTTCTCTCTTCAAGGTAGGATATCAGAATAGCGCAGAGATACCTGCTTAAACCCACGTGGTGCAGTTTGTATTTAAGACCTTGTAGCCAAACGGTGTCAAGTGCTCTTGCAACGTCTAAGAAACCAGCTGCGGTGTATTTTTTATCTTCAAATCCCTTTTCTATGATTTCTGCGACTCTTGCAAGTTGGTGTGTCGCAGAATGGTTTGCTCTAAATCCAAATTGTACATCGGGGATAATATCAAGATTCATCATTTCATCTTGCAGACGAGTGAATATTATTTTTTCAAATAGTTTTGACAGAGTTGCAAGAAGACTAATGGGACGATAATTTTGAATTTCGGATTTGCATTTACCGGGCTTTGGGAACAGTAAGATTTCAGCTTTCTTCCATGCAATGGGAAAGTAGCCTATTTGTAAACAACTGTTGAAGATGCTTTTAATGTGATCAATGATATTATCGGGAAGATATTTCAATAAAATGTTTGGTATCAAATCATGTCCTGGAGCTTTGCGATTGGGTAGACGTTTAATTTGCGCTTTAACCTCTTCTGCTGTTATTGTCTCGGTATAGTTTCCTTCGCTTAGTAGGTGTGATTCATTATATCGTTGAACTATAGCCGCAAAATCCGTATTTTTGTCCGTAATAATTGGACTAAAAGAATTTTCTAGGTAATCAGCAAAAGCATGGGATTTATCATGATCTGTATTAATATGTATGCCGTCAACTATTAACGTTGGGAGTTCTTCATATTTTTTTAATATTCGTCTAGTGGCTTTCCACATTCCAGGGTCCGAGGTATCTAAATTATTTAACATGTCATTGTATTTTTGAATTCGATGAGCATCGAGTTGCAGAGTTATTGTATGAGTCAGTTTATTTAATTTCTTCTTAGTAAAAGGATTTCGAGTACGTTGCCATTCTCGTCTAACTAAACGTTTTTCTTTAATGATTTCAAGAATTCGTGTTGGTGGAATATTATAATTTACAACGGGTTTTTTGGTTGTTGGTATTGTAGCATGCCTGATTGCCTCTGTCATATTTGTGGTAAGTTGCCGAATTGAAATGTTTATTGATTCCCGGATTGGAGGCAGTTCACTTATATGGTAGGATCTCATAAGGTCTTGAAATTCATTCCAGTTGACAAATCCATTTATAAGTTTTGGTACAGTTGGAACGTACAACATCTGTCTTGATAAGTTGATTAAGACTGGCAGGTGATCTGAGTTTAATTCAGTTATGACTGTTTGAGTTAATGGAAGATCTAGAAGACTTGAAATGCTTAAGAGTTGATACACAAGAATTGATACTGCTTCCAATAAAAAACATGAAATACTGCCAGAAAAATTGAACTCCACATGACTTGCTACTGCCCCTAGAAAACTTAATACTTTAAAAAGTCTTAAAATGCTTCCAAAAGAGCATTTTTTTACTTTACTTATTTAGATATTATTTTCAATTAATTTTCGAATTTAAATGTACTATTGAGCTTTTTTTACAATTCTATTCTGGCAAATGCGAACGTTTTTTTGGAGAGTACGTACTTTGAATTGTTCAGACTTTTTCATCAACAAAGTTTAGTTCGTCGTTTAACTCTTTTCCCATTTCAGGTATTTTCAGCAGACAGCACTAATTTCAAAACCTAGCGCTTATGAGTGGAACACAGGATGAAGAATACAGTCCTTGCAACCTCACCTCTTTCATTGTTTTAAAAATAATTCTGTATTCTGCTAATTTCATTGGTCTCTTTATAAGAAGAAAATTGCAATAATCTGTCTGATCTTTCCAATACCGACTAATCGGTGCTTTTATTGTTAAATCGCCCACTAATCGTAGACTAAAAAGTGGCCGAATAGCCGGCTTTTCCGATTAGTCGCCGATTAATCGGTACAACCTTAGTAAATACGGTTATAGCGAAGTGCAAAATTTAATTTAAATTTATGATGAGTGGAAGAAGATCTTGAAAACGTTAAAGGAAGCATTACCTATAAGAATATTCCAGGTTTTATTGGTTATTTTAATCTACTAACAGTCTCATTTATTTCAGAACATGATAAATAAAACTCAAACACGATTAATTAATAATGAAATTAACAGGCAATTAAACATGATTCATACATTTGATCATCTGATCGGGCGTGAGTCACGTGAATTGATGTGAATCACGCGTCTAGATTTGTGGATTTTCGCCCAATTTTTCATGAAAATTTCTAAATGATAGATGATTTGTGTTCTTGATATGCAAAATTTATCAGATTTAATAGTTTTAAGCTGATAAATAAGAGATTTAATAAGAAAATAATCAAAAATAAATTTGGAGGTTATGTAACTATCAGGATACTTTAAAATTAATTAATATCTCTTTTAAATTGGTTAAATACAACAAAATAAGGTAAATTGTTAATAATAAATAATGAATTCTATCATATTTACAACTTTTCATTAATATTAAAGTAATTTTTTTGATTATTATTCATAACATCTCTTTCGGTTAATACGATTAAGTTAAATTTGAAAACTAACTTAATTATATTATATTAATGATAAATACCATCCTTAATATGAAGAATTAAGCTTTAATTTAAGATATTTATCTTCTCTTAACTCCAATAGTCTCAAATTTTCAAAAACCTCAATAATTAAATCAATTTTAGATTAAGTTAAAAATTGATCGTATTCTAAATTTTATTATTAATGATATATAATATTATACACCATCTCAAAAAGGAAGATCTTATCTTTAATTTAAGATATAAATCGTATCTTAACTCCAAAAAATCTAGACGAGGCTACAATTTGAAAATCATCATTTCCATCAATTTTAGGTTAAGTAAAATTGATGTTTTGATCATTTTCTCGAAATTTTTATTATTAATGATATATAATATTATACACCATCTCAAAAAGGAAGATTTTATCTTTAATTTGAGATATAAATCGTATCTTAACTCCAAAAAATCTAGACGAGGCTACAATTTGAAAATCATCATTTCCATCAATTTTAGGTTAAGTAAAATTGATGTTTTGATCATTTTCTCGAAATTTTTATTATTAATGATATATAATATTATACACCATCTCAAAAAGGAAGATTTTATCTTTAATTTGAGATATAAATCGTATCTTAACTCCAAAAAATCTAGACGAGGCTACAATTTGAAAATCATCATTTCCATCAATTTTAGGTTAAGTAAAATTGATGTTTTGATCATTTTCTCGAAATTTTTATTATTAATGATATATAATATTATACACCATCTCAAAAAGGAAGATTTTATCTTTAATTTAAGATATAAATCGTATCTTAACTCCAAAAAATCTAGACGAGGCTACAATTTTAAAATCATCATTTCCATCAATTTTAGGTTAAGTAAAATTGATGTTTTGATCATTTTCTCGAAATTTTTATTATTAATGATATATAATATTATACACCATCTCAAAAAGGAAGATTTTATCTTTAATTTAAGATATAAATCGTATCTTAACTCCAAAAAATCTAGACGAGGCTACAAGTTGAAAATCATCATTTCCATCAATTTTAGGTTAAGTAAAATTGATGTTTTGATCATTTTCTCGAAATTTTTATTATTAATGATATATAATATTATACACCATCTCAAAAAGGAAGATTTTATCTTTAATTTGAGATATAAATCGTATCTTAACTCCAAAAAATCTAGACGAGGCTGCAATTTGAAAATCATCATTTCCATCAATTTTAGGTTAAGCGAAAAATTGATGTTTTGATCATTTTCTCGAAATTTTTATTATTAATGATATATAATATTATACACCATCTCAAAAAGGAAGATCTTATCTTTAATTTAAGATATAAATCGTATCTTAACTCCAAAAAATCTAGACGAGGCTACAATTTGAAAATCATCATTTCCATCAATTTTAGGTTAAGTAAAATTGATGTTTTGATCATTTTCTCGAAATTTTTATTATTAATGATATATAATATTATACACCATCTCAAAAAGGAAGATTTTATCTTTAATTTAAGATATAAATCGTATCTTAACTCCAAAAAATCTAGACGAGGCTACAATTTGAAAATCATCATTTCCATCAATTTTAGGTTAAGTAAAATTGATGTTTTGATCATTTTCTCGAAATTTTTATTATTAATGATATATAATATTATACACCATCTCAAAAAGGAAGATTTTATCTTTAATTTAAGATATAAATCGTATCTTAACTCCAAAAAATCTAGACGAGGCTACAATTTGAAAATCATCATTTCCATCAATTTTAGGTTAAGTAAAATTGATGTTTTGATCATTTTCTCGAAATTTTTATTATTAATGATATATAATATTATACACCATCTCAAAAAGGAAGATCTTATCTTTAATTTAAGATATAAATCGTATCTTAACTCCAAAAAATCTAGACGAGGCTACAATTTGAAAATCATCATTTCCATCAATTTTAGGTTAAGTAAAATTGATGTTTTGATCATTTTCTCGAAATTTTTATTATTAATGATATATAATATTATACACCATCTCAAAAAGGAAGATTTTATCTTTAATTTAAGATATAAATCGTATCTTAACTCCAAAAAATCTAGACGAGGCTACAATTTTAAAATCATCATTTCCATCAATTTTAGGTTAAGTAAAATTGATGTTTTGATCATTTTCTCGAAATTTTTATTATTAATGATATATAATATTATACACCATCTCAAAAAGGAAGATTTTATCTTTAATTTAAGATATAAATCGTATCTTAACTCCAAAAAATCTAGACGAGGCTACAAGTTGAAAATCATCATTTCCATCAATTTTAGGTTAAGTAAAATTGATGTTTTGATCATTTTCTCGAAATTTTTATTATTAATGATATATAATATTATACACCATCTCAAAAAGGAAGATTTTATCTTTAATTTGAAATATAAATCGTATCTTAACTCCAAAAAATCTAGACGAGGCTGCAATTTGAAAATCATCATTTCCATCAATTTTAGGTTAAGCGAAAAATTGATGTTTTGATAATTTTCTCAAAATTTTTATTATTAATGATATATAATATTATACACCATCTCAAAAAGGAAGATTTTATCTTTAATTTGAGATATAAATCGTATCTTAACTCCAAAAAATCTAGACGAGGCTGCAATTTGAAAATCATCATTTCCATCAATTTTAGGTTCAGCGAAAAATTGATGTTTTGATAATTTTCTCGAAATTTTTATTATTAATGATATATAATATTATACACCATCTCAAAAAGGAAGATTTTATCTTTAATTTAAGATATAAATCGTATCTTAACTCCAAAAAATCTAGACGAGGCTACAATTTGAAAATCATCATCTCCATCAATTTTAGGTTAAGTAAAATTGATGTTTTGATCATTTTCTCGAAATTTTTATTATTAATGATATATAATATTATACACCATCTCAAAAAGGAAGATTTTATCTTTAATTTAAGATATAAATCGTATCTTAACTCCAAAAAATCTAGACGAGGCTGCAATTTGAAAATCATCATCTCCATCAATTTTAGGTTAAGTAAAATTGATGTTTTGATCATTTTCTCGAAATTTTTATTATTAATGATATATAATATTATACACCATCTCAAAAAGGAAGATTTTATCTTTAATTTAAGATATAAATCGTATCTTAACTCCAAAAAATCTAGACGAGGCTACAATTTGAAAATCATCATTTCCATCAATTTTAGGTTAAGTAAAATTGATGTTTTGATAATTTTCTCGAAATTTTTATTATTAATGATATATAATATTATACACCATCTCAAAAAGGAAGATTTTATCTTTAATTTGAGATATAAATCGTATCTTAACTCCAAAAAATCTAGACGAGGCTGCAATTTAAAAATCATCATTTCCATCAATTTTAGGTTAAGCGAAAAATTGATGTTTTGATAATTTTCTCGAAATTTTTATTATTAATGATATAATAATAATAATAATAATTTTATTTGTGATATTTGTACTCTATACAGCACTTTCACACGTCATACACAATATCAATAAAAGACAATAAAAGAATAAGACAATAAAAGAACACCAATAAATACCATAAGTAGGATCGAATTTTAATATTATATCATTTACATGTAAGCGGCGACTGATCACCCTAGAATAGTCCAAATTTAAACCACATGCAAATCGTGGAAGTCGTTGCTGAGAAACTCAGCACTACTGTAAAATGCCCTAGCAATCAAGTATTTTTTTATTATTGATTTGAAACATTTAATATCTAGGTTCTGCACATGCGAAGGTAGGGAGTTAAAGAATTTTATGCAATAATAATTACAACCGTCTCGTGCTCTCGATGTGCGACTGAAAGGGACAGCGAGACCGCTCCCATTTCGTGTATTATACTGATGACTACCATTGTTTTTTTGGTAGTCACTCAGATGTTCCTTCACATGCATTAGACATGCAAGAATATAAACACATGGGAAAGTCAATATGCTAAACTGAATGAATTTTGATCGACAACACTCTGTGAATCCTATTCCACCCATCACCCTCAGACATCTTCTCTGGGCGCGGAAAACACGATGTGCATGTGCAGAATGTCCCCACACTAAAACACCATAAGACATATAACAATAAAAGTTTCCATAGTATGCCATGGCCAATATTTCAGGCGGTACCACACCCACCAGATTACGAAGAGCATATTTACTTCTATTCAATCTCTTCACCAACTCCACAATGTGACTCTCCCATGTCAATTTAGTATCAATAACAATACCAAGATATTTTACGGGAGCCACAGCATGATCCGGTTGTTTCCGATTAAGAGAAAAATTGAGAGCCTGCGTCTTTGACTGGTTAACAGCAAGAAGATTGCTTGCAAACCAGTCAAAGACATGTGCACGTGATCTCTCCGCTTGACCCTGAAGCTCTTCCGGGAGTGTCTGCATGTCCATAGTAACCGTATCATCTGCATACACTATTATGCTTGTATTACGCGCTAGACAATTTGGCAAGTCGTTCATAAATATAATGAACAACATAGGTCCAAGCACTGATCCCTGGGGAACCCCGTACTTAACCGGAAGCTTGTTAGACATTTGTGCATTGTAGGAAACATACTGAAAACGATTCTCTAAGTAGCAGCTCAACAGACTCAAACTTCTACCCGCAAGGTTGAGACTGCGTAACTTTTGCAAAAGTAGAGTATGAGATACGCAGTCGAAAGCCCTGGTCAGGTCGTAAAAAGAAGTTTCGGCAAATAGTTTGTTTTCAAAGCACTGCTGTATGTGACCGACCAGCGCCCCGACAGCTGCGGTGGTCGATCTGCCCTTCCGAAAACCATACTGAAAACTCTTTAGCAATTTTTTGTCCTCTAAGTAGTTTGCAAGTTGTCTGTGTAGAGCCATTTCAAATAACTTACCCAGCACCGGTATAATGGATATAGGTCTGTAGTTACCCACATCGTTATTATCCCCTTTCTTGAAAACAGGAACAACCCTAGAAATCTTCAAGCAATCGGGGAAGGTTGAGTCAATTATACACTGGTTTATTAGTTTACACAGAGGAACAGCTACCAGATCCTTTACGCATTTTATGATTCTGGCACTAAGGGAATATGCATCTTTACTGGAACTATTCTTCAGATCACAAATGATATCGCGCATTTCAATGAACGAGATCTCTCGAAATTGAAAATGTGAACTATCCCGAGATGCACCCTGTTCTTCCAACACGGGATCCACTACCCCTGCAAATGACGGAATAATGGATTCCGCAATGCCACTAAAGTAATCATTAAAGTTTGTAGCCGTTAATGAAGTTAAGGACGAACTTTGTTTTTTTGTCGATGAAATCACTGCCCATGTAGCTTTTTGTATGTTTTTAGCGTTCTTAATATAGTTTGTATTCGCCAATTTTTTGCTATTTAAAATAGCAGATTTGTAAAATTTTCTATGATTATTTAACATTTCCCTGGTAACAAGTTGCGGGTGCTGTTTATGAAGGGACGTCAGCATTTGAAGTTTATCTCTTAATTTTCTTATATCGTAGTTGAACCAGCGTATGTTAGGGGTTCCTACATTATTATTTCCAACTAGCAATTTTTTTTCAGGAAAACATAAATCATGAGCATTCTTAAGCAATTGCGTAAACTTAAGAAACTTTTCATTCACTCGCTCACAAGTACTATTAATAAATGAGAAATCAATGCATTGGACATGGCTATAGAACTGTAGCAATCCGTGTGCCGTTATAGGTCTATGTATAAATCTAGTTTTTGATACATGAATTTCACTCTTCGTTCTGGAGTGAAATGAAATGGCCTGATGGTCGGATATGCAAGGATCAATCACAGAGACACAATATTTAGTAATATTAGCAAATATATTATCGAGACAGGCGCTGTAACGGGTAGCCTCAAAGTTAACTCGTCTGAGTCCAAAGGTTTCACAAAGGCTGCATAGCCGAATGGAATCCCCGGTTTCCAGGTGGAAATGAACATTGAAATCACCAGTCAGTATGATGTCTTTATTTAAATCTAATTTGGACAGTGTATCATTCAGCTTGTTAAGAAAAACTTCGAAATCTCCAAGTGGTGAACGATACACAGTCAATACTTGCGTCTTATTCAACAGAACTCCCGCAATCTCGATGTCCCTCTCGACGCACAGAGCATCAAATATATATATATATATAATATTATACACCATCTCAAAAAGGAAGATTTTATCTTTAATTTAAGATATAAATCGTATCTTAACTCCCAAAAATCTAGACTCACGCTCTGAGACGCGTCTGAGACTTCGATGACTCACGACTCACGTAATTCATGAATGATATTCACGTGAGTGGCGTGCGTGACTCGCGTGGGTTTAGATCGTGAGCGGAGATAAAAGTTACTCACTTGCACATCTCTAATTTAAACTAGAGCCGTCCTAAGATATTCGCATCCCAGGGCTGGGTTTCACCCTTTTTTAGGAGTTGGCGCTTCAGGGTTGTAGCCCTATGAGCCTTTAGGTTTAGGAAGGCGCTGTTCGTCTTCCTCATCTGACTAACCAAATACTTTTTTCTAGCATAATTACTAATAAATTGCAAGGATTGGGAAGTATTTTAGAAAT
This sequence comes from Onthophagus sagittarius, assembly GCA_036711965.1. Classification (NCBI taxonomy): domain Eukaryota; kingdom Metazoa; phylum Arthropoda; class Insecta; order Coleoptera; family Scarabaeidae; genus Onthophagus; species Onthophagus sagittarius. The sequence goes on along the minus strand of JASERS010000010.1, from coordinate 11,905,386 downwards.
ATCGTCTTGTTCTAGAGATAGAATGAAAAATCTGTAATTTCCAATTGTACTAATTCGGATTACAAGAGACATAACACAAATTTTACATTTTCTAATTTTGTTCGGATTATAAGGGAATTCGAATTTGCGAGTATACGAATTAGCAGAACTTCACCGTATTATGCAAAATTTTTTAGTTAACAATAAAAATTTGTAGAGAAAATGACTTTAAAAGGAAATGATTTGAATTAGGTTACGTTACAAAACTTTGAAATTAAGAAATATCTCATTAACTTTATTAATTTGTGTTAAGAAACGAAAAATATAAGAATTTACTAGTCAATAACAAAAATTTCTTTCCACAAAAATTTTTTGGAAAAATTGCTTTAAAAGATGAAATATTGAATTAGATTATGTTAGAAACGTCAAAATTATCATTATCATTCTCAAACTCGCCATAACCGCTGGAATATTCATCATCAGATAGCTCAAAGTAATATTCATTGTATCTTTCATTATCTTAATCATGAAAAGGATTTAATTTTAGCGTTTTAGATGTCACTTTTTGAAACTTTCGAGAAGTTGGCGACAATCGACATAAATTTTATTTTAGCTTTAAATTAATCAGAAATTCTTTCAATTCGAAATACCCTAGAACTTATAATAACTAGTTTTTTTCAAAGGAAATGGAAAAAGATTTTTTCATTACTCCGATGGCGGTATTGATGGAATTTCTATTACTTCTACGAATTCAAAAAAAGATGATATTCGATGAACGAACGAACTTTCATAGGACTCAAAAGTACTGATGTGATATTCAGATGTATTGATATCGAATGTATGTATATATGGTTGAATACCAGTTAAAAGTTGTTCAGAAAAATATATTGATTTTGGCGAAATTTAAATTCTTAAAACTATTATAATAATAATGATGGATTTTTCCATTTTTACTCTTCGGTTACAAACGAGTTACATTCTCCTTGGGTTCGTTCAAAAGCATTATGGAAATTTTGTAGGTGAGTGGGGCGTTGAACGTTCTAGCTAACGACCCGTTCACCACAAGAAATTCTCCCCTAAGCTCCTTATCAGGTTATCAAAGTCGCATCAGCTCTCCCCCTCATCCAAAGCCACCATCTGCGGACTTCGTGCCGAAAATTCCCACTATTTGTTCAAAATTTTAATCGGAAACGCAACATTTTTGTGCGAAATCTCGCCATGTTACTCAAGATAATTACCTAACTTTGACATTAAAAAAAAGTTAAAACGATGTTGAAGTTTAAGTAATGATTTTGGAGTCATCCATGTACCTTAAAGCGAGATGAAGAGGGTGGGGCGCAAGTTAAATTTCTCGCGAACTTATCGGAATCCCCGCTATTAATATTGCGCCGTCGTAAAGTTTGTTAATTATCCGACATCGAATAGCGCCGCGGCACGGTCTCGCCGTTATACTGCCGTACATAATTCATTACTCAAGCGTGCATGTGCACCCAACTTTAGGTTAGTCCAACACCAGCAAACCATTTGTTCCTATACATTTCCGTCCATCAGATCATGTTTCTAATTTCAAATTAACATTTTCATGATTCTCTTTTTTATAAGAAAAAATTTATTGGTTCCGCTTTATTTTATTTTATTTTATTTCATGATCGAAGTTTAAAACGATCCGATTATAGATGAAGAAGAGAGATGAGTTCTCCACGTTAATGTCATTACAAAAATAATGCGATTTCAAAGGGGGTCGACACAAAGATCAGCGCTAAGCCGCTCTTTGTAAACGATTTAAACCGATTAAATCTCATGCGTACTCTGTTCTTTGTTGAAAACACATGCAATGGGGATTTAGGGCTTTGTGGAATGGGAAAAAAGGAAACAAGCTGAAAAGGTGTTGGCATTTTTTCTATATGATACACAAAATATTACTTAAAATTCAATTCATTTAAAAAAGACATTAAAAAGTATCTCATTAACTTTATTAATTGGAGTTAAGAAGTTATTTATTTCAAAAATTGAAGATGAAAGACGATTAATTAGGGTATGATATAAAAATTGTTAAATGACTTTAAAAGGAAATAATTTGAATTTGAGTACGTTCGAAAACTTAACCTAAATCTAGGGGCGCTATTTTTGCAAAGAAATGCATGGTGATTATGTACCTGTACCCAATCCATCTGAGGTGCGAACCTTTTTTTGGCATTGAATTTTGTATGCAATGGGCGAATTCATTTCGTTCTCTTAGGTTGGGTTGGGTTTACCCGTACATCTGAAGACATTTTTTTAATGAAAGCCTCTACAATGAATAGTTCCTGACATAGAGTGTTTTATGAATTCATTTGGCAACCCTGTATGTTTGAATCGAAGAAAAACTAGAACTAACACTAGACCTAGAAGTGGAAAGTACTAACCATTCTACTTCTAGAAATAGTGTTAGTTCTAGTTATATATCACTAGATCTAACTCTAGATCTAGGACTAGTTTTACTTCAATTCAAATATACAGGGTTGGATTGGGTTGGGTTGGGCAAAGAAAAAGCAAAAGAGCAACTTATGCTCTTGTAATTCAAAGCAAATGAAAGACGTATGACCAAACGATAATGGGCATAAAGAAGATGAAGGATAAAATAGTGATAAAGATGATTCAGGAAATAAGAGAGACTAAAGACGGCCGGGTTCTGATTATAACAAAAAACGACGATACAGGTATAAAAGAGCTACAGAGGATCTTGACAGAAAAGGAAGGACACAGAATAACAAACGGAGAGAGAACGGGTGAGAGAGGGAAGATAATCATAAACAGCATGACCCAGAATTTAAACTTAATACACTAGAACCATACGCTAGAAGTATGAGGGCAATTACAGTGGTGGCAAACAAAGAGGAAGCGGAATTACTTATAAAAAACGAAAGGCTAAGTGTGGGCTTGACAATGTGCCAAGTGGCAGAAAGGGAGGAAATAAAGAAGTGCAACAAATGCTGGTCACCAACGCAGCTAGCTAAAGAGTGTACCAAAGAAGATAGAAGAACTTGGTGTTACAAATGCGGAGAACATGGGCATCAAACAAGTGAATATAAGAACGAACCAAAATGTCCAGACTGCAAAATTATCAGATATAGAGCAAGTATCGGGATATTCTAGAAACATTATTGAGTGTTCCTGGGGCAGTATGGGAAGCATTTCAAGTCTTCTGGATGCAGTATTAAGTCTCCTAGAAGCAGTATCAAGTCTTCTATAAGCATTTCCAGACTTATGGAAGGAATATCGTCTTCTGGAAATATTTCAAGTCTTCTGTAAGTAGTACCGAGCATCCTAGAAGCAGTATTAAGTCTTCTAAAAGCATTTCAATACTTCTGGAAGCAATATCAAGTCTTTACGAAGCATTTTATGTCTTCTAAAAGCAGTATCAAGTCTTCCAGAGATAGTATCATTCTTCTGGAAGCAGGTGAAGCCTTTTGGGTGCAGTTCAAGTCTTCCAGAAGCATTTCGTCATCTGGCAGCATTTCAAGACTTCTGAAAATAATATCAAGTCTTGTGGAAGCATTTCAAGTCTTTTAAAAGCAGTATCAAGTTTTCTAGGAGCATTTTAATATTTCAGAAAACAAAATCAAGTCTTCTGGAAGCATTTCAAGTCTGATAGAAGTAGTATCAAGTCTTCTGGAAGTATTTTAGCTATTTTGGAAGCAATATCAAGTCTTCTAAAAGCAGTATCAAGTCTTGCTGGGGCAGTATCAAGTCTTCTGGCAGCATTTCAAGTCTGCTAGAAGTAGTATCAAGTCTTCTGGAAGTATTTTAGCTATTTTGGAAGCAATATCAAGTCTTCTAAAAGCAGTATCAAGTCTTGCTGGGGTAGTATCAAGTCTTCTGGAAGCATTTCAAGTTTGCTAGAAGTAGTATCAAGTCTTCTGGAAGTATTTCAAGTCTTCTGAAAGCAATATCAAGTCTTCTTGAAGCAGTATTGAGTATTCCTGGGGCAGTATGGGAAGCATTTCAAGTTTTCTGGATGCAGTATTAAGTCTCCTAGAAGCAGTATCAAGTTTTCTACAAGCATGTATAATATAAGCTGTATATATGAATTGATGTAAAATTAAAACTAACACTAGAGCTAGAAGTGGAATGATTTGGGTTATCTTTCCACTTCTAGGTCTACTGTTAGTTCTAGTTTTATATCATAAGATCTAAGTCTAGATATCGAAACATTCGGGTTTAGCGGTACATCTCTCCAGACGGCAAAATGGACAAGGAGTCGTTTCAATCGATGGGAAAAGAACGTATTTGAATCTTTTCGGAGAACCAACATCATCACGGATAGTCATCCATCCAACACAAGCTTCTAGTAATTTAATTACTGGAACTGCATACGCCGTGGTTGAAGTTGATAAAAAACCGGAAGGTGTTCATCATAATATTAAATTAACTCCAAGAAGACCTGGCGGTTATCGAAGACCAAGTCAACAACCACCTATGAGGATAGATACTTGCATAGTTGGTGATGACTCAACGTGCGATGGATCGCAACATGGAAGCATCGGGCACCATGTAGGTTCTAGTTTTATTTCAACCCAAATATACAGAGTTGGCTTTAGCCGTGCATTTGAAAACATAGTCCTCTATAAAGAATAGTTAATTCACTTAATCGCTGATAATCGTAATTTGCAATCTTAAATTAAATTTTTTTGTTCCTAAAATGTGCAAAATGAGCTAAGGAAGACGATGAATGCATACAATTCAAAATTGGCAATACTAAAAAAAAATTACGCCAGTGTAAAAGTCGTTACTCCAACTCAAAATTTGCAAAATTTATTTTTCAATTTTTTTTCTTCTAATATTACATATATTAGAAGAAAAATAAATAGCCTATGTAACACAACTAATACCCACATTTCAGTTTTGATAAATCCAAATACACATAATTCCTGATAATCGTAATTCGTAATTTTAAATTGCAATTTTTGTTGTTCCTAAAATATTCAAAATGAACTAAGGAAGATGATGAATGCATACAATTCAAAATTGGCAATATCACAAAAAATTACGCTTCTGTAAAAGTCATTACTTCAACTCAAAATTTGTAAAATAAATCTATCGATATACGATTTTCACCATTAAGATTTTTATAAAAATCAAGCCTCAGAAAATATCATTTTTCCTCTATCTCTTATAGAAAGAGAATTTTCTCTTTAAAAGTGTCCAATCAAGACCAATTTTACATCTCCCAAGACCTCTAAACCCGAATGAGTCTAGTTCTAGGTCTAGATCAGATCTAGTTTTAGTTTAATTGAAATATATAGGGTTGGGTTGAGTTAACTTTAGCCGTCTTAAGATATTATTTTAATGAATGCCTCTATAATTAATTGTATCTAAAATAGCGTACTAAAGCTAGAACTAACACTAGACCTAGAAGTGAAAAGATGTGATGATACTGCTTCTAGAAGATTTCAAATGCTTCCACAAGACTTGATATTGTTTCCAGAAGTCTTGAAATGCTTCTAGATGATAAAATGCTTCTGGAAGGCTTGAACTGCACCCAAAAGGCTTGACCTGCTTCCAGAAGAATGATACTACCCCTGGAAGACTTGATACTGCTTTTAGAAACCATAAAATGCTTCCTGAAGACTTGATATTGCTTCCAGAAGTATTGAAACGCTTTTAGAAGACTTGATACTGCATCCAGAAAACTTGATATACTGCCCCAGACCTGACATACTGCCCCAAACCTGACATACTGCCCCAGGAATACTCAATACTGCTTCAAGAAGACTTGATATTGCTTTCAGAAGACTTGAAATCCTTCCAGAAGACTTGAAATGCTTCCAGAAGCCTTACACTATTTCCAGAAGACTTGATACTGCCCCAGCAAGACTTGATACTGCTTCTAGAAGACTTGATATTGCTTCCAAAATAGCTAAAATACTTCCAGAAGATTTGAAATGCTTCCAGAAGCCTTACACTATTTCCAGAAGACTTGATACTGTCCCAGCAAGACTTGATACTGCTTTTAGAAACCATAAAATGCTTCCTGAAGACTTGATATTGCTTCCAGAAGTATTGAAACGCTTTTAAAAGACTTGATACTGCTTCTAGGTGACTTAATACTGCATCCAGAAGACTTGAAATGCTTCCCATACTGCCCCAGGAACACTCAATAATGTTTCTAGAATACCCCGATACTTGCTCTGTATCTGATAATTTGGCAGTCTGGACATTTTGGTTCGTTCTTACATTCACTTGTTTGATGCCCATGTTCTCCGCATTTGTAACACCAAGTTCTTCTATCTTCTTTGGTACACTCTTTAACTAGCTGCGTTGGTGACCAGCATTTATTGCACTTCTTTATTTCCTCCCTTTCTGCCACTTGGCTCATTGTCAAGCCCACACTTAACCTTTCGTTTTTTATGAGTAATTCCGCTTCTTCTTTGTTTGCCACCACTGTAATTGCTCTCATATTTCTAGCGTACGGTTTTAGCGTATTAAGTTTAAATTCTGGGTCATGCTGTTTATGATTGTCTTCCTTCTCTCACCCCTTCTCTCTCCTTTTGTTATTCTCTGCCCTTCCTCTTCTGTCAGAATCCTGTGTAGCTCTTTTATACCCGTATCGTCGTTTTTTGTTATAATCAGAACCCCGTCTTTAGTCTCTCTTATTTTCTGAATCATCTCTACCACTGTTTTATCCTTCATCTTCTTTATGCCCATTATCGTTTGGTCATACGTCTTTCATTTGCTTTCTATTACAAGAGCATAAATTGCCATTTTGCTTTTCTTTTCCATTCCGTCGTTGGTGTTTAACATTTCCCCTTCCTCCTTTTTCTTTGCCCAACCCAACCCAATCCAACCCTGTATATTTGAATTGAAGTAAAACTAGTCCTAGATCTAGAATTAGATCTACAGTTAGATCCTTTCTAGTCCTAGATCTAGAGTTAGATGTAGTGATATAAAACTAGAACTAACATTAGACCTAGAAGTGGAATGATTTGAAGACGCACGGCTAAACCCAGCACTTTCCACTTCTAGGTATCTCTCAAGGCGAATAATTCTAATTCTATGTTCTAATTTAATTCTAGTTCAAATACAGACAAAAATAATTTTTGTATCATACTTTAGAATAACGTCATAGCTTCATTTAATATAAATCGTTTTCTAACTCCAATAAATAAAGCCGTTTCCTTAAATCTAAATGTATTTTGGATTAGATATATTAAGTATGATTTAAAAATATTTTCTTTGTTATGCTCAAAATCCGTAACACCCACGTTTTAATTTATAGGAATTTTTTCCCGATAAGAATTCCACTTCATTTGGTCCAGATGACTTAGATACATCTTCTTTAGTATTCCCTCGGAAAAAATCGTAAAAAGATAAAAATATATCTTCGTTACGCAGTCAGATACAGAACGAGGGGTTGCGCACCCTTCACCCTTCATATCGATCGCGAGCCCTTCCACAAAAGAATTTGTATTCAAAACAAATGCGAACGAATACGCGTACTAAGAGCTGGGGTGGAATAAAAAATTTAAGATCCCATTTTTTTCTATTTTTCCCTACTCTCGCGTTTTCTCTTTATTCTTTTATAGATATATTTTCTTAAACGTTTATTTTACTTTGTGTCCTTCGAAAAATAATTTGGCTAATACAGCCCAAAAACCGTTGGTAATTAAGACACCGTAACTACACCGTAAATTTAGTGCCACCGTAAAAAATGATTGTAAACCCGCGTTTAGATGGCCCCATAACGATTTTACACCCCATTACCTAATAGCGTAACGAAAATTTTCCCGCTTAATCCAATTAATGGTTACGATTCTTTCTACCGACTCGAAAAAAAAAGAAAAAATTATACTAAACTCACCGTTTCCTTTCTTTCATAAACTTTCTGCAACTTATCCTTCAACCAATCCCACTGTTTTATAGCCTCAACGTCGTCTTCACCTTTTATCATCAAATTCGTGTTGAGCACAATTATGTGTCTCTTGAAATCGGTTTTTTCGATCATGTAGTAACCCCCTAAAACAACAAAAAAGAAATTACAAGACGAAAAAGGGAGATATAAAGGGAAAAGGGAAATAAAAAGAATATATATTTAGAGAGAGGTTGGTAGAAGTGTTTTTATTTTCTTTTTGGCTTAGATCAGCTACGCCGGATGTCGTCGCCTCCCTACGTCTCCAAATTACCTTTTTCGAGGGAGGACGATTCAATCGCTATACAAAACGTTTCGACCGGCGTCGTGCAATTTTCTTTAATTTCCAAACGGCCCTCCTCGGTGCCTTCGACGATCGTTCGGTTAGAATGTTGGGTATCGAAATCTCAACCCAGGGTATCTTTTTAAAACGCACAAAAGGTACGTAAAATTAAATTTGATTAATTTTGAATGTTAATAATAATTTATTTATTTATTTATTTATTGCTGCCAGTGACACAAAACGGGACAAAGCCAAAAGATTGTGTACATTGACAAAAACTACTATATTACAAATACATTGTTGGTTAATTACGAATATATTAACTAAAAACAATAATTATGCTGTAAAACAGAAAATAAAATTAAGAAAAGTAAAGCATACATTTGTTTATGCTACAGTAATGTTGATCAGTGCTTTCTATGACTCAACAGCAGTTATCAAGCTCTTAAATCTTCTATATGTATTACTAAACACATCTATACCGTTTCCAGTATTATGGAACTGCTCGCAAGCAATCGCTATCCGAATCATAGGAGAATTTTGAAATAAATTTGTTCTCGGAATGGGAGTATAAAAAATTGACTCATGTCTTAAAGATCGGGAAGGTATACGTATATTCGCACATCCCAATAACACCGAGGAAGCACATCTATTGTTGACAATTTTATGAAATGTAAGAGCATCGTTACAAAAGCGGCGCTGGTGAAGTGGGAGAAGTTGGAAAGAGCTGCACGCAGAATTATAATCTTTATAGTTTAAATTAAATTTATAGGTTAATTGCTTTAGAAACTTCTTTTGAATTCTTTCAATTCTATTTATATAAGTGTAATACTGCGGGTTCCAAATGGTAGTGCAAAAATTTTGTACACTAAATACGTAAGCAAAATATAAATCTTTTACTGCTTCTATGCTTTTGAAAGATTCTGTGGATCTTATGACAAAACCCAACCACTCTATCTACGTGACCAGAAAATGTAAGCTTGTTGTCAAACGTAACACCAAGATCTTTAATTGGAGATGCTCTAGGTAAGACATAGTTTTCCAATTTGTACTCATATCTGATGGCATTCGAACTTCTTGAAAAAGATATAACAATACATTTAATAGGATTGAGCGTCATAAAATTGTCATTGCAATAGACTTGCAGTGCATCAATGTCACGCTGCATCCTCGAGCAGTCGAGTGGAGAGGAAATACGTGCAAACAATTTCAAATCATCAGCATACATTAGGCACTGGGAGTGTTTTATGACTGTGAAAATGTCATTGATGTAAATATTGAAAAGGAGAGGGCCAAGATGGCTACCTTGAGGTACACCTGAAGGGACGTATATTACACCAGAATAATATCCGTTAATAGATACTACCTGAGTTCTTCCATGTATATAAGAAGCAATCAATCGCAACGAATAGTTATCAATTCCCATAATCCGAAGCTTTGATAACAGGAGATTATGATCAACATGAGTCAGCATATATGGCATCCACTTGAATTACTTGATCAAGGGAAGTAAAAATATAATTACTGTACTCAAGCAAGTTACTCTCGACCGAGCGACCTGCAAAAAAGCCATGCTATCTAGTATCAATTTTATTTTTAGTAAAAAAAATAGCCGTTTATAAATTAGCTTCTCAAAGATTTTGCTTAACACAGATAATAAAGATATTGGTCTATAATTGGATACATCACTTCTATTACCAGACTTCAAGATAAGAACTATATGTGCCTGCTTCCAAAGACGTGGAAAAACTCCAGATTTAATGGATTTGTCAGTATAATGGTTACAGGTAGTGACAAAGACGCGTAACATTCTTTAATAAAAATTGCTGGTGTACCATCCGGACCCGGGCCCTTCGAAGCATCAATTCCTTCCAGTACCTCCTCAACCTCAACCTGATCGAAGCAAGTTGCAACTGTACCACTGATGTCGGACGTGACACTAGACATCGCATCAATCTCGTTGACCGAGTACACAGAATGAAAAAAATCTGCGAACAATGATGAGATAGATGAAGGATCGGAAGCTATGCAATTATCCAAATGTACCGCAGACGGTATGTTATTCGTTTTAAGAATGACCAGAAATATTTGGGATTGTGCGTTATATTTATTTCTGCACGGCTAACATAATTTTTATAATCCCGATCAAGAAGGAATTTTGCTCACCGTCTTAACAGTGAAAAGGTAAGATAATCAACGTGATTTCCATAACGCTTCGATTTCCTAGGCGCCTTCCTCTTTTCATTAATCGCCCGTACAGCACTGAACGAAAACCACACGGGAAAACCACTCACTCTCTCATGCATTTTGGGAACATGGTTCTCAATACCGCAATGCAAGTGAGCATAAAATACATCTACAGAATCATCAACATCATCGCTCTCCAACTCTCTTTCCCAGTTAACCCCATTAAAATGTGAATTAATAATAATAATAACACATTTATTGCCTCAAAAAAAAAAAAAGAAATTACAAAAAGAAAAGTATACATTAGCAACATATAAACATCGAGACAAAAGGAGCAATTTATCGCTGTAAGCGATATATTCCAAGAGACTCAACTACTACTGTATATAAAATTAAACTCAAAGATTATGGCTAGCTGCGGTAATATGATATTCTTTGCAGGATTAGAAATGGAGCAAACATCAATTATCATCATACAGGATAGACAACAAATACAAAGAAGTCAAGAAGACAGTTGGAGAGTAAGAAGATGGCATTTCAATAAATTTTTAAAAGACACAAAACTTGTTGCATTGCGAATAGCGACAGGATTGATTGTACTGTAAAAGATCTGTGAAAAATCTCAGTAGCATGAACCGGAAACATTAAGGTGGTATCAGAACTGGATCGGGTGGACAAACCATGCGACGACAAAAACTTAAATGAGTCAGATAAATATGCAGGAGTGCAGCTCTGCAGAACCTTGTACAAAGTAGAGAGTATCCGAAAAGACCTGCGATTCTGCAGAGTAAGCATCTGCAAATAATTACGATACGGCGTTATGTGCTGAAACTTCCCCAGATCAAAGATGTAACGAATACAATTATTCTGAAGTCTCTCCAATTAATTCTGGAGAGTTAAAGAAAGATTAGGATGTACCACATCACCATAATCAATATGAGGCAAGATAAGTAACAAAGGTTGCGACGACCAACAGGCGGGAGGAAACACCGAAGTTTTCTCAAAGTAAACCCTTTTACAAACACTCTGTACCTGAGGTCTCCAGGACAGTGTCGAATCCATAATCAAACCAAGATTCTTAACAGTGTCTGAAAACTGAATAACGTTGCCATCAAGTATCACTTGAAGGGAAGAGTGAAAGTTCATCTTTGATAGTAGAGGACGAGTGCCAAAAGCAATGGCTTGCGTTTTCGACGGATTTAATTTAAGCCCATAACGATTAGACCATTCAAGAATACTGGCAAGGTCATTATTAAGACGAAGAACAGCACCTTCAAGGTTATCAATAGGGGTTGAAGTGTAAATTTGAAGGTCATCAGCATACAAATGATAATTACATGAAATATTATCCATAATACCATTTATAAAGATCGAAAAGAGTAAGGGTCCTAAAACACTGCCCTGGGGAACCCCACATTTAATTCCATAACTGGAAGAGAGCTCAGAACCAACACGCACATATAAATATCGAAAGGAAAGATACGATTGGAACCAGGATAAACAAGAAGAGGAACATCCAATAGAAGTAAGTAAGGATAATAAAATAGTACGGTCAACAGAGTCAAAGGCCTTACTAAAATCCAGAAGAATTAGTAAAGAAACACAACGTTCGTCGCAAGCAGTTCTAATGTCATCGGTAATTTTAATAAGAGCTGTAGTTGTGCTATGTCCTTTACGGAATCCAGATTGCATCTTATTGATTAATTTAAATTCCTCTAGATATCTGGTAATTTGTAAATAAGCTAAACGTTCAATTGCCTTTGACAATGTAGATAAAATGGAAATGGGACGATAGTCAGTAATATGAGAGGGATATCTAGTTTTAGGGATAGGAATCACATTAGCAATCCTCCAGTTTGAGGGAAATATAGACCGTTCAAAAGAAAAATTGATAATATGGGTTAATGATGTAATAATAACATCTAATATTGGTAATAGCATTTTAAGGTCAATTCCATCCGCTCCCACACTAGTAGATTTAGTTTATAACAAAGCGTCACATACTTCAGAAGCTGTAATTAAGTTAAAAGAAAACGAACAGGAGTTGGATGATGCAGGAGGCTCAGCAAAACTTTTAGCCAACGTTTCACAATCAAAAGTAGTCTTATCGGCAGGAGGTTCGATCACTCCAAGAGATCGCATGGTTTTCCAAAAAGTTTTAGGGGTGGCACAAGATAATTTTCGGTAGAAATAAAATTTTTTAGCGTTTTTGCACAGATGATTACAACGATTACGTAGGATACGATATTGTTCACGATGAGCAGTTGAAGGTACACGTCTAAATAATAACTTAGATCGGTTACGCTCTCGCATGAGAGACCTTATTTCATCATTTAACCAAGGTGCTGGCAGAAGTAAGTCAAATTTTGCTTTTCTGTAATTATAACAAGCGGGAGAGTTATATTTAAGATTTGGAGGTGCGATTACTTGACAGGAAAACTCTAGAGTAGTGTGAGATATGTCTTCACGAATTAAAGGGCTATCGCTGAGCGCTATGTCAGAGATAGAACAAAAATTTGCAATAATAAGATCCAAAGTATGGTTGTAGGCATTAAAATGGCGATTAAATTGATTAAGGCCGCAGAGGGACAGGGCATCCAGAAAATCACGAGATCGAGCACTGCTGCATGACGGTACACAATGACGAGAACAGAGATCAATCTCCCATTTAATTTCTGGCAAGTTAAAATCGCCACATATAAGAAATTTGTCGTCAGGATATTGCCGTGTGAGTACAGTAAATTGATCTATGAATGAATAGAGTGCTAAATTATCATTTGGACGAATATATGCACAGCAAACGTGTAGCGAAGAACCCCCGGTCTTAAGCGTTACAGTCACTACCTCAAGATTCACAAACTAGTCAGTATGGGCTACCGCCGGTATAGCAGTAGACACCCCAATTAAGACACCCCCACCCTTCGAAACGTCTTCATCATTGCCGTTTGTCCTGTCGCGCCTGAAAACATCATAAAGATCCGGAGACAGCTGTGCCGTGTATATACCAGGATGCAATCAGGTTTCGGTTATGCAAACAAGATCAAAATCAAAATTTAACAAGCTAGTAAAAAGGATTTCAACTTAGTTCTTAGATCACGCACGTTCTGATAGTAAACACTAATAGAAGACATTGTAAACAGAAACATTTAATTGAATTTAAATTTATGTATAAAAATGATTTATTCAGGATAAACGGTCCACAAAGTAATTAATGAAACAACTTTTTAAAATTGCTAATATATTTCGAATGTATTTTTCATTCTTCTTCAGAGTATTTATGTTGCTAAAATGGAGATTTTTTTACAATTAATGAAAAGGTTTTTTAACATGAGCATCCAACATATGTTGAAGACGCCAAAGAACAAAATAAGATGAAATTAAACTTACTTGTTTTAAAAAGCATGAAATATAAAAAATCGTCTTGGTCATAGTAGAAAACACATTAAACCGAGTATCGGTAAATTAAAATAACAAATTAAAAGTTCAACAAGAACGTGTAAAATTTAACAATATAAAATGGACTCGATGAGAACGTTAAAATGTAAAAATTGATATGAAAAAAAAAAACCTGTTTTCGATCGCAAACACAACCCCGAAAAACGAAACTGCGTACAAACCGAAATTTACCAAAAACAAGGCGGAAACTTTAAAATTTAAATTTCAAAAATTCAAACCAAAGAAACGATTTATCAAATAAAAACAATAAAACGTATTCAGAATAATTAATACAGACTATGTAAATAATAAAATGCAATTAACAATCAAAAATGAACCTACTAACTTAAAAACTAGAAAACCATATCATTAGAGAATGTAGAAACATCATTAATATCATGATTATGTTGGGTTGGTGGATTATAGTTATGGTTAGTCTTGTCCCTAGTAAACAAGTAAGCATATATGTTACTTAAATTCTGAGTATCCGTTCTATAGTTAACAGTATTACTAGTGTAATTTATATGGACCATCTCTAAGAAAATTCTATTGTAGTAATTAGATTCAACATCCAAAATTTTAACGTTATCAAAATCGAAGGTGTGTTTGTAATCCCGAACATGTTGGGATAATGCACAAACGGTCTTATTCAACCGGCAGTTACTTTTATGTTTAGAAATTCTACTTTTAAGCCATTGAGAAGTCTGACCAACATATTTTCCACTACAATCGTTGCATGAAATGCAGTAAATTAAATTGGATTTAAATTTGTTTTCTGTAGCATCTTTAAGTTTTGTGAAATGGTTTCCAAGTTTGTTATCGTAGCACTCAACTACTTTTAAATTGTCAATCACTGATAATGTTTTTTTCAAAGAATCACTTAACTTCTCGATATAAGGTAGTTTTTTATAAATGATAGGTTCAGTTGTAAGTAAAGATGGGTTAGTTAAACTGACCTGGTTTATGTTATTATCAATTAACGGTGTTGAAAATAAAATTTTATTAATTAATTTACTTGGGTAACCATTATTAACAAAAGTTTTTTGTAGAAATTCAAAGTTTTCACGAAGAAATTCTTTATCACAAATGTTGGAGACTCTGTGCTTCATGCAACGTACAGTTGAAAGTTTAAAGTAAGTCAAGTCAAAGCTTAAAGCTATGACTTGAGAAATAATTAAGATAGCGTCCTGAGTAAGCCGGTTTAGCGTACCAATCAAACTTAATCTTATTGAAACCGTCTCTGATTATTTTAGTATCCAAAAAAGGAATATTTATATCATTTATATCGTCGAGCATACCTTTTGATTTGTTTATGTAGTCAGTTTTATCAATAATAACTGTTGTTGAACCTTTATCTGCTATATCTGCTTTATCTGTTATATAAATGTTTACAAGGTGTTAAATTCTAATCCGTTATTAACGGTTCAAAACAACATTAACAGTTTTATCAAACTACTACAGGAAAAAAAATTACATAACTTTTTCTGAAAAGAAAAAGTTAACAACTAATAATTCTATTTTAGCCAAAGCATACTTTCTGCCAAAAATTCATAAGGAAGGAGTACCTTTAAGACCTATCATCTCTTCCATTGGTGCGGCATCGTACGATTTGTCGGGTCACATATCTGATATATTAAGTCGGACTTTTAGTAACAGAACTAATTATAACATCACCAACACTTTTCAATTTGTTGAAGAGTTTAGAGGTTACAGCCTCCCTGAAAATCACATCTTAATTTCTTTAGATGTTGTTAGTTTGTTCACCGTTATCCCTTTGGATTTAGTTAATGAGATAATTAAGGAAAAATGGAATTTAATTGCTGAACACTGCTCATGGGATAGGGATACCTTTTTAACAGGTTTAAAGTTGATTTTTGACACTTCAATTTTTACATTTGATAATGTTATTTATCATCAAGTCGAAGGTACACCTATGGGATCTAAAATATCACCTGTCTTGGCTTTGATTGTGATGGACTATGCGTTGGACGAGATTTTGATTAATAATGGTTCAGTTTTTCGTATAAATTTCATTAAGAAATATGTTGATGATTTGGTTTTGGGGGTACACAAAGATGATGTCAATACAGTGTTAAATTGTTTTAATGATTTTCATCCGAGCATTCAGTTTACAATGGAGTTGGAAAGTAATAATAGCATTCCTTTTTTGGATACTAAAATAATCAGAGACGGTTTCAATAAGATTAAGTTTGATTGGTACGCCAAACCGACTTACTCAGGACGCTATCTTAATTATTTCTCAAGTCATAGGTTTAAGCACAAACTTTCAACTGTACGTTGCATGAAGCACAGAGTCTCCAACATTTGTGATAAAGAATTTCTTCGTGAAAACTTTGAAT
Organism: Onthophagus sagittarius; assembly: GCA_036711965.1. Lineage (NCBI taxonomy): Eukaryota > Metazoa > Arthropoda > Insecta > Coleoptera > Scarabaeidae > Onthophagus > Onthophagus sagittarius. The sequence continues at coordinate 11,889,254 of JASERS010000010.1, read as the reverse complement.
TTCTACAAAAAACTTTTGTTAATAATGGTTACCCAAGTAAATTAATTAATAAAATTTTATTTTCAACACCGTTAATTGATAATAACATTAAACATTAAACCAGGTCAGTTTAACTAACCCATCTTTACTTACAACTGAACCTATCATTTATAAAAAACTACCTTACATCGAGAACTTAAGTGATTCTTTGAAAAAAACATTATCAGTGATTGACAATTTAAAAGTAGTTGAGTGCTACGATAACAAACTTGGTAACCATTTCACAAAACTTAAAGATGCTACAGAAAGCAAATTTAAATCCAGTTTAATTTACTGCATTTCATGCAACGATTGTAGTGGAAAATATGTTGGTCAGACTTCTCAATGGCTTAAAAGTAGAATTTCTAAACATAAAAGTAACTGCCGGTTGAATAAGACCGTTTGTGCATTATCCCAACATGTTCGGGATTACAAACACACCTTCGATTTTGATAACGTTAAAATTTTGGATGTTGAATCTAATTACTACAATAGAATTTTCTTAGAGATGGTCCATATAAATTACACTAGTAATACTGTTAACTATAGAACGGATACTCAGAATTTAAGTAACATATATGCTTACTTCTTTACTAGGGACAAGACTAACCATAACTATAATCCACCAACCCAACATAATCATGATATTAATGATGTTTCTACATTCTCTAATGATATGGTTTTCTAGTTTTTAAGTTAGTAGGTTCATTTTTGATTGTTAATTGCATTTTATTATTTACATAGTCTGTATTAATTATTCTGAATACGTTTTATTGTTTTTATTTGATAAATCGTTTCTTTGGTTTGAATTTTTGAAATTTAAATTTTTAAAGTTTCCGCCTTGTTTTTGGTAAATTTCGGTTTGTGCGCAGTTTCGTTTTTCGGGGTTGTGTTTGCGATCGAAAACAGGTTTTTTTTCATATCAATTTTTACATTTTAACGTTCTCATCGAGTCCATTTTGTATTGTTAAATTTTACACGTTCTTGTTGAACTTTTAATTTGTTATTTTAATTTACCGATACTCGGTTTAATGTGTTTTCTACTATGACCAAGACGATTTTTTAGATTTCATGCTTTTTAAAACAAGTAAGTTTAATTTCATCTTATTTTGTTCTTTGGCATCTTCAACATATGTTGGATGCTCATGTTAAAAAACCTTTTCATTAATTGTAATAAAAAAATCTCCATTTTAGCAACATAAATGCTCTGAAGAAGAATGAAAAATACATTCGAAATATATTAGCAATTTTAAAAAGTTGTTTCATTAATTACTTTGTGGACCGTTTATCCTGAATAAATCATTTTTATACTTATTGCCCACGTACGGTCGTTGGATACTTCTTGCCGTTTAAATTTATGAACAATTTAGTGTTGCCAAAACCGATCACATCCTGTCCACATCGGCATCACTCCTGATGGGCAAAGGACGTGCGACCTTTTCGGACAAAGATTTGGCAGTTTAACAATAATTAAAAAGTATATATTTTTTGATAAGTAATTAAGTTTGATATAGAAAATCTCATTTAACATTTTATTCGTTTTATAAAAACCGTGTCATGTCATTTTTAATAGAGAAAAAGAGTGTTAATAACGGAGCTTTACAAAAAAGCGTACGAATAAAAACGATGTCACGTCGAAAATTACAGAAAGGTCATTTCTGGCGGTGTCCTAAAAGAGATGAGGGGGCGGTTTGGTCCAGATTCGGGTACAGAGGGATTAATGCTTCGCGCAAAGTATAACGGACCCCATTGTATCCGGCGTTTTCATCCGAAAAATAAAATAAAAAAAAAGGTAATGCATTTTTCACGTCGCACGGACGTGTCTTTTATTCAACCCGACGCCGCGACGCGCCGGGAAAGCGTCATTTTCCTCGCGTGAGAGATGAGCCTTTCGAGTGAACGTCACGTGACCCGTTACCAAACTCCCCGTCCCTTTACACTTCTCTCTTTGGGGTAATTCCATTAATAAAATTACCTGACGTTCCGTGACGGCGTCTTTTGTAATTGCCGCCCCAACATTATGTAACCTAAAAAATAAAATCGCTTTTCGTACCCGTTTCCAATGTTTCTATGGTGTCCGGGGGTAACCATCTACTCCACATTTTCCCTAATTCTTCCCGGGAAGATGGATCATCATGACCTAAAGCGGGAAACACGAACTGAGAGTTAAACGTTTGTAACATCAAGTCGGTGAGGTTATGGAGAAGATGGAGCTGTTTCGTTTCCGGTATTTGCCTTTTAAGTGATAAACTATCCCTGAAATATAAAAAAGATATATATTAAAACGGTTTAACTTACAAAAGGAATAATTTTTTAACTATAATATAAATTCAAAATGTGGCTATTTATACATACAGTATGTATACGCAATTGGTTATTCACACATACATTATGTTAATGTAATTGGCTATTTATACATACTGCATGTATACGCAATTGGCTATTTGTGCATACAGTATGTGTACACAATTGGCTGTTTAGACATACTGTATATTTGTATATATACCAATTACAATTCCTGTAGCAATTAATAAATTAGACAGATAGAAATTAATAAAGCAATTAATTTGGAATTTCTTCCAAATGCAGGCTTGTACTATATATACGAGTGTATTTCTGGAAAATATTGTCGCATATACGGCATAGAACAAAAATGGAACACCCTATATTTTTTTGCATATTCTGATTAGCTGTCTTAAATGCTATAACTGCCAATCTTATTTTAAAATTTATGTAGTCACTTAAAATTCGTTATAAGCACTACTATTAAGCATTGAAGATTTCAATTTGGCATATCGATAAGGATAGTTTAGGCCCTTCGACCACCACCAATATTAATATAACATTATACAGAATAAGAAGTGTTATTTTGGTTTGTATACATCGTTTGTTAATCAGGACCTAGGAAACTGTAAAGAACCACAATTAAAACTGTAATTGATGGATGAATTCTAAATATTGACGTATTTTCCTGAAGATGGGGACAGAATAACCCCGAAACTAGTAGAAAATCAATAATAATATAATATACATCGCCAATAACCAAAAATTTTGTTTTTCATTTGATCCTGAATTATACAGAATGGTTACCAGAATGGTTAATTTACGCGGTGTTTGTGGGATCATAACTTTGTTATTTTAAAGGGACACCCTATATTTTTCATGCCTCAGAAGGCATTATTAAGTACCTTTCATTTTTGTTAAGCATATTGTACTTTTTGAGATAATTAGACTATTTCAAAAATGTCAGCTTAAATCTGATTTTTTCACAAGAAATGAGGTATGAAAAAAAGGAATTTTAAAGAAATGGATGTAAATTTAGTTCGTAAAGGATGAAAAAGTACACATCTGTGCACAGACAATAGCATTAAAAAAACAATTTTTCAAAAATTCTATTTGAATAGCTAGCAATTGATTGTCTAAGAAATTCAAAAAGATTCTCCGTTAACGGTTGGCTTGAAAAAATACGGTCGATCAAATAAGATCCTACAATCTTGCATAAAATTAGTTTTGACAATATCGTAATAATGAAGGTAAAGGTAGCTAACATAATAATTCTTATGAAACATTGCTTATCTCATGTTGACTTTCTTTTAATACGCCTTCCAAAAATGCTAGTTTTTAACTAAACATGCACAGTTTGAAGCAAGGATCTTAGGCACCTGAAATAACAACAAATTTGCCTCAAATTGCTCTTTATTTCAGAGCGATATCTCAATTAGTTCTTGAGATATGATTCTTTGAAAATTTCTTAATTTTTGTCAAACACATATGATTATGTTTTTGAAAAGTTTCAATCAAAAAATCATAATTCGGAGATTTAAATATTTGAAGCAAAGATTTTAGGCACCTTAAATAACAACAAAATTTACTTCAAATTGCTCTTTATTTCAGAGCGATATCGCAATTAGTTCTTGAGATACGATTTATTGAAAATTCCTTGATTTTTATCAACCACATATAATTACATTTTGCACAGTCAATCAAAAAATCATGACTGGAAGATTTAAATATTTGACGTAAGGATCTTAGGCACCTTAAATAACAACAAAATTTGCTTCGAATTGCTCTTTATTTCAGAGCGATATCTCAATTAGTTCTTGAGATACGATTCTTTGAAAATGTCTTGATTTTTATTAACCACATATGATTAGGGTTTTGCAAAGTTTTAATAAAAAAATCATAACTCATAGATTTAATGATTTGGAAAAACGATCTTAAGCACGTTAAATAGCAACAAAATTTGCTTCAAGTTGCTCTTTATTTCAGAGCGATATCTCAATTAGTTCTTGAGAAAATTTCTTGATTTTTATCAAACACATATGATTGTTTTTGCAAAGTTTTAATAAAATGATCACAACTCTGAGATTTAAAGATTTGAAGAAACTGTCTCAAGTACATTAAATACTAATCAAATTTGCTTCAAATCGCTCCTGATTTCATAATGATATCTCAACTAGTTCTTAAGATACGAGTCTTTGAAAATTTTTTGATTTTTAACAAATATATATATAATTACTTTTTTTGTAAAGCTTTAATCAAAAAATCATAGCTCAGAGATTTACTGATTTGGAAAAACGATATTAAACACATTAAATAGCAACAAAATTTGCTTAAAGTTGCTCTTTATTTCAGAGCGATATCTCAATTAGTTCTTGAGATACGATTCTCTGAAAATGTCTTGATTTTTATTAACCACATATGATTATGTTTTTGCAAAATTTTAATAAAAAAATCATAACTCATAGATTTAATGATTTGGAAAAACGATCTTAAGCATGTTAAATAACAACAAAATTTGCTTCAAGTTGCTCTTTATTTCAGAGCGATATCTCAATTAGTTCTTGAGAAAACTTCTTGATTTTTATCAAACACATATGATTGTTTTTGCAAAGTTTTAATAAAACGATCACAACTCTGAGATTTAAAGATTTGAAGAAACTATCTCAACTACATTAAATACTAATCAAATTTGCTTAAAATCGCTCCTTATTTCATAGTGATATCTCAACTAGTTCTTAAGATACGAGACTTTGAAAATTTCTTGATTTTTAACAAATATATATATAATTACATTTTTGTAAAGCTTTAATCAAAAAATCATAGCTCAGAGATTTAGTGATTTGGAAAAACGATATTAAACACATTAAATAGCAACAAAATTTGCTTAAAGTTGCTCTTTATTTCAGAGCGATATCTCAATTAGTTCTTGAGATACGATTCTTTGAAAATGTCTTGATTTTTATTAACCACATATGATTATGTTTTTGCAAAGTTTTAATAAAAAAATCATAACTCATAGATTTAATGATTTGGAAAAACGATCTTAAGCACGTTAAATAGCAACAAAATTTGCTTCAAGTTGCTCTTTATTTCAGAGCGATATCTCAATTAGTTCTTGAGAAAATTTCTTGATTTTTATCAAACACATATGATTGTTTTTGCAAAGTTTTAATAAAAAAATCATAACTCATAGATTTAATGATTTGGAAAAACGATCTTAAGCATGTTAAATAACAACAAAATTTGCTTTAAGTTGCTCTTTATTTCAGAGCGATATCTCAATTAGTTCTTGAGAAAACTTCTTGATTTTTATCAAACACATATGATTGTTTTTGCAAAGTTTTAATAAAACGATCACAACTCTGAGATTTAAAGATTTGAAGAAACTATCTCAAATACATTAAATACTAATCAAATTTGCTTCAAATCGCTCCTTATTTCATAGTGATATCTCAACTAGTTCTTAAGATACGAGTCTTTGAAAATTTCTTGATTTTTAACAAATATATATATAATTACATTTTTGTAAAGCTTTAATCAAAAAATCATAGCTCAGAGATTTAGTAATTTGGAAAAACGATATTAAACACATTAAATAGCAACAAAATTTGCTTAAAGTTGCTCTTTATTTCAGAGCGATATCTCAATTAGTTCTTGAGATACGATTCTTTGAAAATGTCTTGATTTTTATTAACCACATATGATTAGGGTTTTGCAAAGTTTTAATAAAAAAATCATAACTCATAGATTTAATGATTTGGAAAAACGATCTTAAGCATGTTAAATAACAACAAAATTTGCTTTAAGTTGCTCTTTATTTCAGACCGATATCTCAATTAGTTCTTGAGAAAATTTCTTGATTTTTATCAAACACATATGATTGTTTTTGCAAAGTTTTAATAAAACGATCACAACTCTGAGATTTAAAGATTTGAAGAAACGATCTCAAGTACATTAAATACTAATCAAATTTGCTTCAAATCGCTCCTTATTTCATAGTGATATCTCAACTAGTTTTTAAAATACGAGTCTTTGAAAATTTTTTGATTTTTAACAAATATATATATAAATACTTTCTTTGTAAAGCTTTAATCAAAAAATCATAGCTCAGAGATTTAGTGATTTGGAAAAACGATATTAAACACATTAAATAGCAACAAAATTTGCTTAAAGTTGCTTTTTATTTCAGAGCGATATCTCGATTAGTTCTTGAGATACGATTCTTTGAACATTTCTTGAGTTTTATCAAACACATACATACGTTTTGCAGAGTGTTAATCAAAAAAAGGTTTGAAGAAACGATCTTAGACACATTAAATACTATCTTAATTTGTTTCAAATTGTCTCTGATTTCAATGCGACATCTCAATTAGTTTTTGAGATACAATTCTCGGAAAATTTCTTGATTTATTCAAACCCATATGATTACGTTTTTGCAAAGATTTAATAAAAAAATCATAACTCGGAGATTTAAAGATATGAAGAAACGGTCTAAGGCACATTAAATACTAACTAATTTTGCTTCAAATTGCTTCTTATCCTAAAGTGATATCTCAATTAATTATTGAGATACGATTTTTTGAATACGATCGCATTTATTTCTTTCTTAAAAATTACGATTTTGTTTAAGAATTTTTATCTCAACAATTAAATGATACATTGAATTGCGACTTGTATCATTGAAATGCTGAGGATTTTCTCTATAATTATCACACATTGCATTGTGATTTGATATTGCCTCTGGAAAACTTGATAATGCTTCAACAAGATTTTATACTGCAGCCTGGAGACTGGATACTGCTTCTATCAGATTTGAAATGCTTGAAAATGACTTAATAGTGCTTCTAGAAGACTTGAAATGATTTCAAAAGACTTGATACCGTTCAAGTCTTTTGGTTCAAGTCAAACTGCTGGCAAAAAATGTTGTTTAAAAACGCAAACTGTTAAAGAACACATTTTTATTGGAAAAGGCACGAAACTAAATACAATTTGATTTTGCTTCTAAAATACCAAATACTGCTAGGATACAAAATGTTTATTTCAAACGTTCAAAAAATTTCAATTATAGACCAAATATACTGCTTGTAAAGCTGTAAACACTGCTGATATAAGGCATTTCTATTGCAAATTAACCATAATTGCCAGATACAAGGGCGTTTTTCATTTCACCCTTGTTTTGAGAACAGTCATTCGTCTTCTGACTCTTTTCCCAATTCAGTTTTTTCAGTATCCAGCATCCATACTTATTTTCAAAAATCGGCGCTTATGAAGCTGGGAAGACTGTGTTAGATCGAATCCTCTTTTTGGCCATCGTAAATGTTACACAAATTGCTGGTTCTGGCCCTAAAAATGTATTAGCGCTGCCCCCTCTTACTAGCCTTTTAGGTTTTCACCAAAACTTATTTTCGAACGCCCCCTTTTCGTCGACAAGAACACATATATTGAAAAGAAATGTTAAGTTGAATTGATGGTCGATAGTTAAACTTGCAGGAAAAGGTTTTATTAGTCATAAAATCGTGGCTAAGAGAAAGTACTGGAAATTATTTGATTGTAGACTTACTGCAAAAAACTGACTAAAATGGCTAACAATAAGAGAACATACTGGAAATTATTTTCAGGATTCTAAGATGATTGGTAGGAGGTGCAAATGCCATCTTTATGTCTTGAAATCTTAGGAATGGTATCTCAATTTTAAGATACTAGTACAAGTATTCTGAAAGCAATATTAAGTCTTCTAGAAGCAGTATCAAATCTTTTGTTAGCAATCCAAGTGTTGTGGAAGCAATTTAAATCTTCTAGAAGCAGTATCAAGTTTTCTGGATACATTTCAAATCTTCTGGAAGCAATATTAAGCCTACCAGAGCCAATGTCGAGACTTTTGTAACCATTTGAAATCTTCTAGAAGTACTATCAAGTCGTCAGGAAACTTTTCAAGTCTTCTGAAAGCATTTCAAATCTTCCAGGATGCAGTATAAAGTCTTACAGGGGTAATAAAGCTTATTAATGAGATGTATAACGGTCATATAGAGAATATTAAAAAAAAATCAACAGCAGGAGTATGTTTGTAGCACTGCTGGCATATGGTCCATCAAAACAAGAAATTTTATCGATGTTACATTGCACTGGATAGATGCAAAATTGGAGAGAAAGTCAGTAGCTTAACTTGCAAAAGATTCTCTGGAATCCACAACTACAAGAAGATTAGAGAAATGTTTGAAAATATTCATTTGAATTTTAATATTATTAAAGCATTTTGTAAATTTTCGGTAACAGAAGAATCCCAAGAATTAGAAGTTCACAAAATCAGAAAGAGACAAGCTCTAGATGAGGATCGTGATGAAGATGTGATATATAATATCGAATATGATGAAGAAATCATATTTCATGAAATCGAAGTTTAATATGGACAACAGAATAATAATGTTACCAGCGCATATTCGATATGCCAGGTAAATTTAAGTGCTACTACAGATTGTAAAGGTGTAATTCAATCATATGTTACACTAAGAACGAAACATACACAAGTTTTTTTCAAAATATTGTATTGTATGGGGAAAAGCAGAGACCTAAAACTGCTGAAATAATTAAAGAGGTTTTGGAGCATACTCTAAATTATCCAGGAATAACAGGAATTCGCAATTTAATTCGGTTTCTCAGATCCTGAATGAAAAAGCAAAACTTCCGTGTCTTTGCCAGCAGCTTAACATTAAAATTTTCAAAGAAACTGAATTGCAGTTCCTCAAAGTATACTGTATAGTATTGAAACCTCTTGCTTTAACAGTCGATTTCTTCTATCTTTAAGAAATAAATAGGAAAAATTAAAGTTCCAGTGCATGAGTGCCAATGATGAATTATTTTTAACTTAAATGTAAAAAAAGAGCAGACAATTTTAAATTTCTTTTGAAACAAATCTGATCTTCGTGATCTTTATCGAGTGTATATTTTGTTTTAATAAGATCTAACTCTAGATCTAGAAAGATTTGGGTTTAGCCGTATATCTCTCAAGACGGCTAAACGCAAATGATTCTAATTCTAGGTCTAGTTTTCAATTGAAATATGCATAGTTGGGTTGGGTTGGGTTTAGCCATGCATGCGAAGACATTTTTTTAACGAAGGCCTCTACAAGGAATAGTTTCTGAAATAGAGTACTTTACGAAATGAGTGGCAATCCCGTATATTGAAGTAAAACTAGAATTAACACTGGACCTAGTCGTCAGTATTTAAAACTAATTATGACATGCTTTAAAAAAACTTGATATTGCCTCTGGAAAACTTGAAACGTTTCCAGAAAACTTGCAATGCTTCCAGCAGACTTGATATTGCCTCTAGAAGACTTTACGTGATTCCAGAAATCTTGATGTTGCTTCTGGAAGACTTGAAATGCCTCTAGAAGACTTGGTATTGCCTTTGGAAGACTTGATATGCTTCCAAAAAACTTGATATTGCTTCCAGAAGTGTTGCAATGCTTTCAGAAGACTTGATGCTGCATCTAAAAGACTTGACATGCTTTAAAAAAACTTGATATTGCCTCTGGAAGACTTGATACTGCTTATAGAATACTGGATATTCCTTCCAGAAAACTTGCAATGCTTCCAACAGACTTGATATTGCCTCTAGAAGACTTTATGTGATTCCAGAAATCTTGATGTTGCTTTTGGAAGACTTGAAATGCTTTCAGAAGACTTGAAGCTGCATTTAAAAGAGTTGACATGCTTCAAGAAGACATGATATTGCGTCTGGAAGACTTGATACTGCTTATAGAATACTGGATATTGCTTCCAGAAAACTTGCAATGCTTCTAAAAGACTTGGTATTGCGTCTGGAATACTTTACATGATTCCTGAAATCTTGATGTTGCTTCCGGAAGACTTGATATGCTTCCAGAAGGCTTGGTATTGCCTCTGGAACACTTGAATTGCTTGTAGAAGACTTGATATTGCTTCAAGAAGACTTGCAATTCTTTCAGAAGACTTAATGATGCATCTAAAAGACTTGATTTGCTTCCAGAAAACTTGATGTTGCCACTGGAAGACTTGATACTGCTTATAGAATACTGGATATTCCTTCCAGAAAACTTGCAGTGCTTCCAGCAGACTTGATATTGTCTCTAGAAGACTTTACGTGATTCCAGAAATCTTGATGTTGCTTCTGGAAGATCTGAAATGCTTCTAGAAGACTTGGTTTTTTCAAAATGTTGTATCATATGGGGAAAAGCAGGTAGACCCAAAACTGCTGAAATAATTAAAGAGGTTTTGGAGCATACTCTAAATTATCCAGGAATAACAGGAATTCGCAATTTAATTCGGTTTCTCACATCCTGAATGAAAAAGCAAAACTTCCGTGTCTTTGCCAGCAGCTTAACATTAAAATTTTCAAAGAAACTGAATTGCAGTTCCTCAAAGTATACTGTATAGTATTGAAATCTCTTGCTTTAACAGTCGATTTCTTCTTAATTCTAATGGCATTTCTTTTGAATCATAAAATATTTTCATTAGATTATCAATTTAATTTATTTATCGAAAAATTGAAAGTAATAAAACTCGAACTTTATTACTTCACTTATGTCAAAATTATTTCGTAATCATCTCGCTTATTATAAGATAAAGTTAATAAAAGTTTTAATCGAAGAACAATGGATAAGATCGTCGATACATCCTATAATGTTTTAAAATAAACCGCTATAAGCGACAGCTTTTAAGTTAATTATTTTCTCGCTCGCCCCCCGGGTTATAACCAGCTAATGACCTTCATTGTAGTACTTCGGAACAGGATAATTAGAGGGGATCTTCAAAGGATTTAATTAAAGAAAAAGTGGTATTTGAGTGTTCCTGACGATGAAGAATAAAGCCCCTTTTATAACTATATCGTCTTAAATTACAACAAGAAATTGTTCTTATTAAAATTTTTTTTGATCGTGTCAAATTAATGTTGTAATTGATTTGACACATCGTTTTGATGTGAATAGGAATCTCTGGATTTCACCGAAGCAGTGGCGTGTCCACTAAAGGCCTAATGATGGGCTGGAACGTTGAACACATAGCCAAGAAGATCCAACACACAGGCAATTTGCCGGGGATATCGCGGCCTAATTTCCGGCCACGTTTAGTCTCGAACAAGAACGCTCAACACTCCGTCAACGTCTAAAGTTTAAAGCCCACCTACAGCAAACACTTCCCGTTCAACACGCAAACCCTTTTTAATGCGAACAATTTCACTTTATCTGTTTATTCATTTTTTGAAAACTTTTGTCTCTCCCTCGTTCAATGATAAGTATCCAATTTTCCTGGCGATATAATCAGCGGCGGATGAAATTTGCATCCAAATTAGGGAAGCAGCGATTTTTACCGCTCTGAGGATGCTGATTTCCCAGGGGAAACGTAGCCATCCGCGTTAAGAACCGGGGTGTTACGTTGGGACAAGCGACCGTTTGTGAACGTCAATCAATCTGGTAATTGTATTGTACCGAGCTCGGTATCTCCTAACATACCGAGATATCCAACTCAACCATCTAATCGACCGAATTATATTCACAGAGGGATATGTATATCGATTTAGACCGAATTTCAACAAGTTTAATACGATTATCCGTTTGATCAGAGTAATTAGTTACATGAATTCGCCGTTTCACTTATTGCATAAACTAATCAAAAATTGAATTTAATAAAAAATTAAGCTTGAATCAACACAGCTTGATTTATAGAACAACGTGCAATTTTAAAATAAAACCTTTGTTCTGGACGTACAGGTAATTGAGTTTTTATAGAAATCGATTTAAAAAGAGTTGAGTGTTGTTGTATGCAGAGGAGAAGTACGTCAATACCTGTTGCTTTATGTATTATGAAACCAGATATTTCTGTTTTTGTTTAGATACTAGTTAGTAATATATAAAGCTGGTGCAACTTTAAAGTTATCAATTCCCTTTGTGGTATTTATTAGTACTTGTTAGTAAAAAATGCGTCATATTTGAAACGATTTTGTAGGAAAATTTGAGCTTAATTTGAAAAAAGCATTCCTACTCAATTTGCTTCGTATTCAATTTTGCGCAATAAAATCTTGCACATAGCGTCGCTATATTAGGAAAATATTAAATCAGCCGACTCCAATCTCGCCGGGTTGGGAGTGAGGGAAAGGAAACAGAGAGGGAAGAAGGAAAATCCGAGAGCAGCGTAATAAATGTACACGTATTTCTCTGGGAATCTTATAACGAGCTTTTCCCGGGATATTTTTCCAATTGTGCTCGAGCCGACAAAAGAACGGGTCCAATAGAAGAGCACTTTATAGTTTTGCTCGGTCGCGCGATGAGATATATAACCAGCTCCGTTAAGCGTGTTCAAACCTGAAAACACGCGTTTAAAGATCGTCGGATTTACGGGCCGCGATACGATTTGGTTTTCAGAGTGCGCGGATCCTTTGGGACATAACCCGGTTTTCGGAGGGATGTGAATATTCCGGGATGGGGGACGATATCGTCCCAGGTTCTAGGGACACTCCTGAACGACTATCGTAAATTTTCAGGATCGTTCAATTATGCCTCAGTCGGGACAATAAATTGGCACAGAGCTCCTGGCCTCACTCCGTCAAGTCCATAAATTCGTCCTAAGGACTTCATTAACATGCGCGCTGGGTTTCATTAAACTCCTCCTTCGAGATATTCTACATCCTGACAATCGAATTTGTTCGACATTACAAAAAGTTCAATAAAAAATTGATTCAGTAAATTAATTTCTACAAGATTTGGCCGTTTAATTGGACAGTATTTGACGTCAGTTCGGAATCAGCGCACTCTGTTATTGAGTAGAAAGGGAAATTCGTGAATTCTTTATTAAATGAATTACAATGAAGAAAATTATGCAAAATGAGAACGTGAGGAAGATAAAGATGAAGAATAAAATTTGTGTACTGAAGAAGATATACACTTCACAATTTTATTGAGATTTATGTTTGTCGCTGAGCATTTAGCGACCTCTAACGAGATAAAGTTCACAAAACCTTTGGATTTTTACAAAAACTTTTTAGTGCTTAACATAAAAAAATCAAAATTTCGTTGTTTTTTGCACATTTGTTCTTAGATTCAATTCAATTGTTTTAGGTTTGTTTTGGTTCATGGATACTACTATTTGTCTATCTCATATGAATGCCATCTATATATATAAGCGCCATCTATGAAGCATATCATCGTTTCATATTCTCCATAGAGTGTCCAATTCCTGGGACTCAATACATTTTTGAAATTTGGGGATAATTTCTAAATCCGGATACTTGGGCTAAAGCTTCCGAAATTTTAGAAAATAGTCCCGAAATCAAAATATGTTTGCAAAAAGGTATACAATGATATTTTGATACTATATTCAGAAATCTTGATACTACTTCTAGACCACTTGATCTGGCTTCAAAAGATTTGATACTGTTACTTCTAAAAGACTTGATATAGGATTAGGTAGAGTTTAGTCGTGCATCTGAAAATATTTTTAACGAAGTCCTCTACAATTAATAGTTTCTGAAATAAAGTAGTTTACTGATTTGGCAATCCTGTGTATATATATATCTGAAGACGCACGGCTAAACCCGAAACTTTTCACTTCTAGGTCTAGTGTTAGTTCTACTTTTATATCATAAGATTTAACTCTGGATATAGAAAAATTCGGGTACATCTCTCAAGACGGTTAAACCCGAATGATACTAGTTCTTCAATTGAAATATACAGGGTTGGGTTGGCTTGGCTTGATAGGCTTGATATTATCTCTGCAAGATTTGACATCGTTCCAGAAGATTTGGTATTAGAAGACTTGAAATGCTTCCAAACAACTTGATATTGCTTCCAGAAGTGTTGCAATGCTTCCAGAAGACTTGATGCGACATCTAAAAGAGTTGACATGCTTCAAGAAGACATGATATTGCGTCTGGAAGACTTGATACTGCTTATAGAATACTGGATATTCCTTCCAGAAAACTTGCAATGACTTGATATTGCCTCTAGAAGATTTTACGTGATTCCAGAAATCTTGATGTTGCTTTTGGAAGACTTGAAATGCTTTCAGAAAACTTGAAGCTGCATTTAAAAGAGTTGACATGCTTGAAGAAGACATGATATTGCGTCTGGAAGACTTGATACTGCTTATAGAATACTGGATAATTCTTCCAGAAAACTTGCAATGCTTCTAAAAGACTTGGTATTGCGTCTCTAATTCTTTACATGATTCCTGAAATCTTGATGTTGCTTCCGGAAAACTTGAAATGCTTCTAGAAGACTTGGTATTGCCTCTGGAAGGCTTGATATGCTTCCAAAAAACTTGATATTGCTTCCAGAAGTGTTGCAATGCTTTCAGAAGACTTGATGCTGCATCTAAAAGACTTGACATGCTTTAAAAAAACTTGATATTGCCTCTGGAAGACTTGATACTGCTTATAGAATACTGGATATTTCTTCCAGAAAACTTGTAATGCTTCCAGCAGACTTGATATTGCCTCTAGAAGAGTTTAGGTGATTCCAGAAATCTTGATGTTGCTTTTGGAAGACTTGAAATGCTTTCAGAAGACTTAAAGCTGCATTTAAAAGAGTTGACATGCTTCAAGAAGACATGATATTGCGTCTGGAAGACTTGATGCTGCTTATAGAATACTGGATATTGCTTCCAGAAAACTTGCAATGTTTCTAAAAGACTTGGTATTGCGTCTGGAATACTTTACATGATTCCTGAAATCTTGATGTTGCTTCCGGAAGACTTGAAATGCTTCCAAAAAAACTTGATATTGCTTCCAGAAGTGTTGCAATGCTTTCAGAAGACTTGATACTGCATCTAAAAGACTTGACATGCTTTAAAAAAACTTGATATTGCCTCTGGAAGACTTGATACTGCTTATAGAATATTGGATAATTCTTCCTGAAAACTTGCAATGCTTCTAAAAGACTTGGTATTGCGTCTCTAATTCTTTACATGATTCCTGAAATCTTGATGTTGCTTCCGGAAAACTTGAAATGCTTCTAGAAGACTTGGTATTGCCCCTGGAAGACTTGATATGCTTCCAAAAAACTTGATATTGCTTCCAGAAGTGTTGCAATGCTTTCAGAAGACTTGATACTGCATCTAAAAGACTTGACATGCTTTAAAAAAACTTGATATTGCCTCTGGAAGACTTGATACTGCTTATAGAATACTGGATAATTCTTCCTGAAAACTTGCAATGCTTCTAAAAGACTTGGTATTGCGTCTCTAATTCTTTACATGATTCCTGAAATCTTGATGTTGCTTCCGGAAAACTTGCAATGCTTCCAGCAGACTTGATATTGCCTCTGGAAGACTTGATACTGCTTATAGAATACTGGATAATTCTTCCTGAAAACTTGCAATGCTTCTAAAAGACTTGGTATTGCGTCTCTAATTCTTTACATGATTCCTGAAATCTTGATGTTGCTTCCGGAAAACTTGCAATGCTTCCAGCAGACTTGATGTTGCCTCTGGAAGACTTGATACTGCTTATAGAATACTGGATAATTCTTCCTGAAAACTTGCAATGCTTCTAAAAGACTTGGTATTGCGTCTCTAATTCTTTACATGATTCCTGAAATCTTGATGTTGCTTCCGGAAAACTTGAAATGCTTCTAGAAGACTTGGTATTGCCCCTGGAAGACTTGATATGCTTCCAAAAAACTTGATATTGCTTCCAGAAGTGTTGCAATGCTTTCAGAAGACTTGATACTGCATCTAAAAGACTTGACATGCTTTAAAAAAACTTGATATTGCCTCTGGAAGACTTGATACTGCTTATAGAATACTGGATAATTCTTTCTGAAAACTTGCAATGCTTCTAAAAGACTTGGTATTGCGTCTCTAATTCTTTACATGATTCCTGAAATCTTGATGTTGCTTCCGGAAAACTTGCAATGCTTCCAGCAGACTTGATATTGCCTCTGAAAGACTTGATACTGCTTATAGAATACTGGATAATTCTTCCTGAAAACTTGCAATGCTTCTAAAAGACTTGGTATTGCGTCTCTAATTCTTTACATGATTCCTGAAATCTTGATGTTGCTTCCGGAAAACTTGCAATGCTTCCAGCAGACTTGATATTGCCTCTAGAAGACTTTAGGTGATTCCAAAAAAACTTGATGTTGCTTTTGGAAGACTTGAAATGCTTTCAGAAGACTTGAAGCTGCATTTAAAAGAGTTGACATGCTTGAAGAAGACATGATATTGCGTCTGGAAGACTTGATACTGCTTATAGAATACTGGATAATTCTTCCAGAAAACTTGCAATGCTTCTAAAAGACTTGGTATTGCGTCTCTAATTCTTTAAATGATTTCTAAAATCTTGATATTGCTTCCGGAAGACTTGATATGCTTCCAGAAGACTTGGTATTGCCTCTGGAACACTTGAATTGCTTGCAGAAGACATGATATTGCTTCCAGAAGACTTGCAATTCTTTCAGAAGACTTGATGCTGCATCTAAAAGACTTGACATACTTTAAAAAAACTTGATATTGCCTCTGGAAGACTTGATACTGCTTATAGAATACTTGATATTCCTTCCAGAAAACTTGCAATGCTTTCAGCAGACTTGATATTGCCTCTGGAAGACTTGATACTGCATATAGAATACTGGATATTCCTTTCACAAAACTTGCAGTGCTTCGAGAAGGCTTGGTAGTGGCTCTGGAAGACTACGTGATTCCAGAAATCTTGGTGTTGTTTCTGGGAGACTTGAAATGCTTCTAGAAGACTTGGTATTGCCTCTAGAACACTTGAATTGCTTCCAGAAGACTTGATATTGCCTCTAGAAGACTTAATATGCTTCTAAAAGACTTGATATTGTTTTCAGAGGTCTTGAATGCTTTCAGAAGACTTGATGCTGCATCTAAAAGACTTGACATGCTTCAAGAAGACATGATATTGCCTCTGGAAGACTTGATACTGCTTATAGAATACTATATATTGCTTCCAGAATACTTGCAATGAAATTTTGATGTTACTTCTGGAAGATTTGAATCGCTTCCAGAAGACTTGATACTACTTATAGAACACGTGATATCGCTTCTAGAAGTCTTGCAATGCTTCTAGAAGACCTGATACTGCATTTAAAAGACTTGATACTGCATTTAAAAGACTTGATATGCTTCAAGAAGACTTGATATTCTCTCTGGAAATCTTAATATTGCCTTTGGAAAGCTCGAAATGTTTCGTGAAGACTTGATATTGCTTATCACTTGATATTGTTTCCAGAAGACTTGCAGTGCTTCCGGAAGACTTGATACTGTATCTAAAAGACTTGATACCTCCAGAAGACTTGATTGCTTCTGGAAGATTTGAATTGGAATTTTTTTGTTTAATCAATATTAAATATACTGTACAGTACAACCCGGGAACATCGCAATTAACATCATGTAGGCTGGAAATGTTAAGACGGCTATGATAGATGGTAATTGCTTTTGTATTCTTATCTATAAAAAATAGCCCTTAGTTACAAATCCTTATCTAACGAAAAATAAGGATAACAGTTGATATGTTATGTCTTTTTTTTTAAGAATCATAATGAATAAATTTGCAATTACAGTAAATTTCGACATTCCCTGGTAATATTTTGTTTTTCCTATTGTTCCTAATATCCATGCAATAAAAAAATCAATCAAAAATTAAGCTTTTTATCATTGGGAACAGCATAGCAATAAGAAGACGATGCATTCATTTAAGAAAGCTTACTTAATTATTAAAAAACATAGATAGCGCTTCTAAAATGTAGTGATTACCATACAGATTGTTCTTTCCAGTCATATGATGAAAGTTTTATCTGATTTTTTTTTCAGAACATTGATGGAATGAATAGATTGATCTGATATAATTGAAACATAAATTCATTTGAATCATATAAGTGCCATTTTTTATTTGGCAATCAAATTCTAAGTCAAAGTCAAATAATTCTTATTTTCTTCTCTTTCAAATTAGATCTGATTTGCGAATTCTAATTAATATGTTTATCATTTTTTTAACCTAAAAACAACAATCGTTGAATTACCACAAACAAACAAAGGTAAAGTGGAAGGATGGCGTAGTAAAAATCGAGGTGGAAAATTTGTGCCCATCAAACTGTGATGTTTGTTAAAAAACTTAAAAGTCAACACGTTCGTAACCAATGCGATGCCCACTTTTTCAAAAAATTCTTTTTTTATGGGTTGATGTTTGGACAATCGATTTTCCGCCAGTTCTCTTTCTGAAGAGATGACGAGCATCATTATTCCTCGGACGTCCGAGAGACGTCGCCGAGGGCGTTGGGGAGTAATGAAATCAGAGAGGAGATGCCGAAGACGAGGCGACGACGCCGAGATGTCGCCGTCACGCGTTATAGCCATTCCCATGGGACAAACCGACGCCCGTCGTCTCTTTCGCATATTCAATTCCGAGAACCTTTCGTTTCTTTACGACCATCCCGCCATTTCGTTTCTTTGTCCACTTCGAAGACAAAAATTATTACGTTCGATATCCCCAAGACATCTGTTCGAGATATATTCAAAGATAAACTGGGTACATTTTAGTTGGTGGAATATTTTTTATGCCTAATTAAATTGATTGGGTTGGTATACATTTTTCGTTGGGACCTGCCTCAAGCGATTCGGTCGTTAGGGGGGAACCTTAATGCTGTTACCCTGAATTGGAGCAACCGGCACGCGATCGCCTATTCCCCCCTCCCTTCGAATCGAATTACTGCTTTAACGTCGATCGTTCTCCCCCCAGTGGAGAAGCCACCATCTTTTCGCATTTTAGACCCCTTTGTACTCTGTTAAAGGCAGCCCTCATCCCACCATTCGCGAATTACCCCATCGAACGCGATTGATTTCGGTATTAACTCGGCGTTTCGTCGAAAGGCTAATACCCATAGACCACTAAATGGGTTTACAATGGCTAGTAATTGAGGAGAGTGATTCGTAATAATGTTAAAGCGGAACTGATTTTATTTTTGTTTGATGGCTTAAATCGAAAAGCTGAAAAAGAGAAGGAAATTAAATTAAGCTCCCGTCATACAACATAAGCTTTTTTTAATAAGCATGTATTTTTCGTGTTGAGTTTTCATCCACACCGTTTAAATTTCCACCGCGATATTTCCGAAACCGTGCCGACTTCCGGTCCGGAGGGCGCGCCAGAATGAATTAGTGCCCTTTTTAGAGAACCAGCCTCGTTCTCCCGCTAGAGTTCTTTGTCGTCGCGTCGCGCCGGACAAAACAAAGCGCGGTTTGTACTCTTCCAGTTCCGGCGTCGCGACGCCCCCATCCCTGATAAAACCTAGTTTTGGTCGCAACTATTCCCATTTATTTACCCCTGCGAATCCAGGTTTTTCTAACCCTTTCATGGGTAGGTTTTGCGTTTGCAAACCCGAGGGATGGCCAACCGTGATAATTGGGTGGATAATTCGAATTTGTGGACTTTTTTTGCGCGAAAACGTATTCTCCATCTCTCGAGACTATTTTACACTCTATAAAGTGTTATCGTCGTTGTATTGCGTCGTATACTACGTGAAATCCTCATATTTACATCATATATCATGTCATTTTTACAACATAAATGTCATAAGATACAGCTGTAGTTGACTCAAAAATATCTGGATATTCTGGATATTTGCCACATCTTGTATAAATTCATTCAAAATCGTTAAAAACAGTTAAAGTTTTCGATTGGTGCTGTATGTTATTATGTAATTTTGGTTATCTGTATATTAAGGGTGGCAAATAAGAGTGTTTGAGGAAGCGAGAAGAGAAGATTTGGGAGGGATGTGGGAAAAAAAAAGATTATCTTTAATGGCCTGGTTAGAAGCCAATAATGTATGGCGTAGAAATATGGGGATTTAGAGAACAAAGAGTACTGGAGGAGGAACAAACGAGATATTGGAGATGGGTACTAGGTTCTAGGGTATACTGTGAAGAAATAAGTTAAAGTGAGATGAACAGTGAAGTACGAGAAGAGGATAGAAACAAGATGAAATCTGAGATACTAGGAGAGTGGTAGATAGAATCCAGGAGTGAAGGTAACAGATACGAGAAGGGAGATACAAAGAGATAGTGACGGAAGAACTCCCAAGGTTTCTGCGAATGGAAAGGGATGAGTAGGAGAAGAACTATTGGAAAAGTTACAGACTTATTGGACAAGTTTTCATCGGGCGTACTAGCTCTTGCAAATGATTTGAAGATTTTTAGATCCATTTCTTCTAATTCGAATGTGTTGACTCTGCAGTTCGACTTAAACTTTTTAGCAGAATGTAATCATTATCATCTGAAGATAAACTTTTCCGTTAACTTACTACATAGTGTTCCATTGCAGAAGGTATCAACAGTTAAGGATTTGGGAGTTAACTTTGATAATAAACTAATATTTGTATCACACTTTGAAGATATTGCTTCCTCTGCTGCCTGAGTGCTTGGATTTGTATTGCGAACTTTACCTGCATTTACTGATCCTAACCTTGATTATCTATATATAAGGGGTGGCACATAAGAGTGTTTGAGGATGGGAGAAGAGAAGATTTGGAAGGGATGTGGGAAAAAGAAAGATTATCTTTAATGGCCTGGTTAGAAGCCAATTATGTATGGCGTAGAAATATGGGGATTTAGAGAAAAAAGAGTACTGGAGGAGGAACAAACGAGGTATTGGAGATGGGTACTAGGTTCTAGGGTATACTGTGAAGAAATAAGTTAAAGTGAGATGAACAGTGAAGTACGAGAAGAGGATAGAAACAAGATGAAATCTGAGATACTGGGAGAGTGGTAGATAGAATCCAGGAGTGAAGGTAACAGATACGAGAAGGGAGATACAAAGAGATAGTGACGGAAGAACTCCCAAGGTTTCTGCGAATGGAAAGGGATGAGTAGGAGAAGAACTATTGGAAAAGTTACAGACTTATTGGACAAGTTTTCATCGGGCGTACTAGCTCTTGCAAATGATTTGAAGATTTTTAGATCCATTTCTTCTAATTCGAATGTGTTGACTCTGCAGTTCGACTTAAACTTTTTAGCAGAATGTAATCATTATCATCTGAAGATAAACATTATGAAATGTAGCACTGTCAGTTATAAAAGCAAAGTGTCTCCTTTTCCGTTAACTTACTACATAGTGTTCCATTGCAGAAGGTATCAACAGTTAAGGATTTGGGAGTTAACTTTAATAATAAACTAAAATTTATATCACACTGAAACAGTGTAGGACGAATGTTTTAGCGAACTCTCCAATCCAGAGGATGTGTGCATTGATAAACGCAAACAGTGAAATAGATATTCTTTTTGTGTAGCAATGAGTATATCCTAACATGATTATATATATTCCTATATCCTAACATGATTATATATTTTGTAATATATGCTATTTCTTTTTAGTTATGTAATTTTCTCCTGTAATTGTACTTTGTTGGGCAATAAAGTGAATTATTATTATTATGAAAATGATTTCTAACTTACCAGGGTCGTGGTATATCAAAAATCAACAAATTGCGCCTCATATCTACAAGACGATCTGCAGATCAATAAGAATCTTAGATGAACATGTATTGATATCAATAGAAGTTCCTGAAAGGTCTCCAACCCATTAGAGTACTTTTTCTTTGACACTAATACTAATACAATCGCAACGGTTTTACTGATGTGTGAGTTCCAACTTAATTCTTTGTCCAAGATATTTTACCTCTAGAGCAAAAGTTAATGGATTATTGCAAAAAATGTGTGGTGGTAAATGTCCCAGTTTTTTCTTATACAGAAAACTGGGACAAAGAGGTCAATTTTACCTCTTTACAGAGACATAAAGATGATTATTATTTAACTCACAAATGAGATCTTGTAGACAACCTCTAACCATAACACTCTGTGCTATGTGACTTTTCACTTTTGCCTGAACAACTCTGCTTGCTAGCATTATTTTTATCTTAATGGCACTCTTCCAGATTACACTGCCATGTTAATGCTTAAAGATGATTTTGTCAAAGGAAGCGTTTGTTAAGGAAAACGCTGTAAGTAATAGTCTTTAATGGTCACATAGTCTTCCAATTATCTTTGGGCCCTTTTTACCGTTCTTTGGTATAAAGATTACTGTGACCTTTCTTCAGTTGATGGGACCATGCATGTGTGTATCTTAATGCATTTCTGAGATATCAGGCTTTGAACTAAATTTTAAATGTGATCTTAGCGATTTCTCATGATAACACTGCACTTATCGCTAAATTTTAGTTCTTTCCCAGCATTACTCCCAGATACTTCACTTCCTTCTCTGTTTCGACTCTGTAGTCCCTGACCATGACCTCAGTCTCCCTTCCGGTTTTCCTGCTCCTCAAGAACACCGCTTCCATCTTCTCTAGAGCCAATTCCAGTCCCATTCTATTCATCTTATTGATGATCTTATGCACGGCTTTCTGTGTGGACTGTTTTAGCTATATGCTCCACCACGCGACTATTACAGCCAAATCGTCAGCACATGCAAGCAGGTTTACCTCTTTTATGTCCTCAACATCCTGTAGCAGCTCATCGAAAAGTATGTTCCATAGCAGTGGCCCCAGAATTGACCCCTGCGGAACGCCTCCAGTCCGCAGGAAGCAGCATTCCTTAATTAATTTATTATATAGGTTTGATAAAGTTGATTTTGATTAAGTTTGTGATCCCACGGCGGTGAGGTCTTTGATTATTTCGGGTTTTATCCCATCTGGGCCTGGCGCTATTCCATTCTTCAACCTCTTTGACATATCGTGAAGTTCTGCGAAGAGCAAGGGCTCCTTTTCCTAGCGTTCGTTTTTTTTTCTCTGGGAAAAGTTCTTTTATCAATTTATGGACTTATTGTTCTTCCATCACGACTTTTGTTAGATTATTTGTATTTTTTAATCATATTCTGTAGGCATCGCCTTACAGATCATCCTCAAGTTCGATGCGTAGTTTCTTCCACGCCT
Organism: Onthophagus sagittarius; assembly: GCA_036711965.1. Taxonomy (NCBI): domain Eukaryota; kingdom Metazoa; phylum Arthropoda; class Insecta; order Coleoptera; family Scarabaeidae; genus Onthophagus; species Onthophagus sagittarius. Next base: position 11,866,048 of record JASERS010000010.1, on the reverse strand, counting down.
CCCTTTTTGAGTTCATTATTTCTCTTTTCAGTTTCTTTTTTGCCTCTAGATATTAGCCAATTTACTTTTTCTTTTATGATCTTCGTTGTCGTCCTTTGCATTTCTTCTCGTCATCGCTCGTCTAAGTCTTTGGGTTCCTTCACTGTAGCATTCCACCAGTATATTTGTCCCTGTATATGTCTCTATTGTGATTTTTGTTATTTCTTCCGGGGTAAGATTTTCACAATCCTTTAACCTTTTCTGCATTTCCTTCTTAAATCTATCCATGGCTTCTTCCCTTCTACTCCATCTCCATTCTGTACTCGCTTTTCCGGGTTGATATTTCTTTCCCATGTTTAGCTTAAAAATTATATTTTTATGGTCGCTCAAATTTTCTCCTCTGTCCACCGCTCATTCTTCTATACATCCTATGAAGTCACTGTTGCACATAGTGATGTCAATGTGTGACGATTGCACTCCCCTCAGCTATTTCTTTTTAGTTATGTAATTTTGTCCTGTAATTGTACTTTGTTAGGCAATGAAGTGAATTATTATCACTATTATAATAATTAATAATTTAAATTGTTAAATTTTTTCTTAAGTATTAGAATTGAAGTATGGTTAATTTTCATGTAGACGTCATGAATCTAGTTTAAAGGAAACGTAAAATGGGTTTTGGTGTACGATAACTCAGTAAGGGAAAGAGAGGGCTCAAAAGATTTCATTAAGGGGCGCGTCCGGAAAACGGAAGCCGTCCGCATTCGGCGTCGCGACGCGATGCGCGTCGGCGCGAATTTATGCCCGCCATTCCATCCGTTCCATCTGGACGTATTTACGGCCTTCCACGAAACGGCCGACGCTAAATTCCGACGTGACGCGGTGCCGCCGATCCGCGTATTTATTTCGGATGAATATTGCATGAACGGCGGAGGCGCCCGACGCGTTTCTGGAACATTAACTACCGTAAATGTTTAATGCCAACTCGGATTCAAGGGAAAGACATGATAAAAGGGGGCGAATACGTCGATGCGAGCTTTGGATTTTCGATTTACACCGGATTTACTTTCGTATCAAACATTTCGATTTAACATTTCGATTTTAACATTTCCATTTCAACATTTCCATTTCAACATTTCATTTTCAATCTTTTCTATATCTTTTACATATCCTTACCCCGTCCACAATACAAATTCGACGTTGTCGCCCTGCCTGGACGCCATCGCTCTGGTTGCCGATTCTATCAAGTCCCAAGGGGCGTCGCAGGAGTAATCTCCGTATTTTCCTACACTTCTGCTATGTGGTTCTCGAGATCCATTCGGTTTCCAACAACCTGCAAAAAGATGGCAATAAAAGATCAACTTGGTAATAAGATTTCTAATTAGAGATGATATCACGATGATTAGAATGAAACTTCGAGTGAGCAAAGTAAAGCTCCGACTTTGGATTTAGAATTTGAATAGTGGTTTCGTGTGTGCGCCTCGCGTTGTTGGCGGAAGCTGAAGATATTTCCTTCCCCCGCGAATTCTATGTTTACTTTCTCCCCACGAAAGTCTGCAGAACTATCCTTTGCTAGGCCGCAGTTTTGTTTGCTCCGGGTCCCTTAGGTAGTCAAGAAAGTTGTACGAGTTCTCCTCAATTACGAGATATTAGTCGCTGAGGGGACAACTTTTCTTTCTGCGACTACGCGGATAAAGGGCGGAAGAGAAAATTTATAAATTTCTTTAAGAATGCTACGTAATTTGAATCGCTAATACGGGGGGCTGAGTGTATGCGGTATTTATCATTTAAATTGCGAAACGGGGAAGTTGAAAAGAGGATAAAAAAAGGATTCTTCCAGCAGGCGTCTTGTACATTTGCATTCTGCATAAGTAGGGCGAGGTATTTTGGCATATCAATCACGAGCGATTGCCCTTTGAATTTCATCGTGAGTTGCAGGTGTTCGGGTCGATTTACTACAAAAGGGTAAACGGACCAGAAATGCGAATCTTAAAGGTTCTTATACAAACATTAATTCTTACATTAATAAACTCGTTATATGTCGTTTTTATAGGTTAAATCAATCTTTTTCAGTTTGCGTCGCCCTAAATATATTCGATCAATTGATTCGAAGTGACACAACTAGTCTTAAAAAACATCTAAACTAGAGATGTACGCGTGAGTTACTTTTTATACCCGCTCACGTTCGCTCACGATCTAGACTCATGCGGGTCACGCACGCCACTCACATGAATATAATACATGAATTACGTGACTCACGCGTGGGTCACGTCAATTCACTTTCGATCATGTGATCAAATGTATGAATCATGTATGATTTTTAATTAATCTTGTTTCACAGAATAGCAGAATTAACAGTGTTTAGTTTTATTTATTATGTTCTGAATCAAATGAGATTATTATAGAATTGAAATAAATAATAACAACTGGAATATTCTTATTAGTGATTTTAGGGATGTGAGTTTAGCGGATGCGGATACGGAATCGAATCTTTTAATTCTAATTTCGCGGATGCAGATGCGGATTTTAATGAAAATAACATTTCTATTGCAATTTTCCTATTTTATATCTATATGTTACCTCTAGTATTCTATCCAATATATTAGAAATTTACAGAATGAAATTAAGTAATTTTGGAAGAAATTGCATCTTGATTCCATATCTTATATTCAATTGAACTTGATTGAACTTGACTCTACATTTCGGTTAAACTCAACTCGACTATAGAAGAAATAACCGAATCCAAAATATGGAAACCACGGAATATTTTCAAAAGTTACATATGCTAGATTTTGGATATGGGCTCATATTGAAAGGTATGAAGTTGGAGTTTAACTCAATCCAATAGAAGAATTTTGGATTTAATTTGTGATATGAGGGATGGCAATGAAGTTGAAGATTAACACAACTCTGATATAGAAGGAAAAATCAAAATATTCCGTGATTTATTCTCCTATATTTGGATTGGATTCAACTTCAATTTTATACTTAATAATTTGAAGTTGGAGCTCAACCCAACTCAACCATAGAAGAAAACTTTTATACCATGCCTCTTATTGAATAGTGTAAAGTTAGGGATCAACCCAATCCAACTATACAAGAAAAAATCACGGAATATTTCCGAAAAACTTAGATGATTTAACCTTCAACATGATATCATTCAATATGAGGAATGTTATGGGTTGGTTGCGTAAATATTATTCTAAATTTTGGATATGGGCTAATATTGAAAGGTATGAAGTTGGAGTTTAACTCAATCCAATAGAAGAATTTTGGATTTAATTCTTGTGATATGAGGGATGGCAATGAAGTTGAAGATTAACACAACTCAGATATAGAAGGAAAAATCAAAATATTCCGTGATTTTTCTCCTATATTTGGATTGGATTCAACTTCAACTTTATACTTCATAATTTGAAGTTGGAGCTCAACCCAACTCAACCATAGAAGAAAACTTTTATACCATGCCTCTTATTTAATAGTGTAAAGTTAGGGATCAACCCAATCCAACTATACAAGAAAAAATCACGGAATATTTCCGAAAAACTTAGATGATTTAACCTTCAACATGATATCATTCAATATGAGGAATGTTATGGGTTGGTTGCGTAAATATTATTCTAAATTTTGGATATGGGCTAATATTGAAAGGTATGAAGTTGGAGTTTAACTCAATCCAATAGAAGAATTTTGGATTTAATTTCTTGTGATATGAGGGATGGCAATGAAGTTGAAGATTAACACAACTCTGATATAGAAGGAAAAATCAAAATATTCCGTGATTTATTCTCCTATATTTGGATTGGATTCAACTTCAATTTTATACTTAATAATTTGAAGTTGGAGCTCAACCTAACTCAACCATAGAAGAAAACTTTTATACCATGCCTGTTATTGAATAGTGTAAAGTTAGGGATCAACCCAATCCAACTATACAAGAAAAAATCACGGAATATTTCCGAAAAACTTAGATGATTTAACCTTCAACATGATATCATTCAATATGAGGAATGTTATGGGTTGGTTGCGTAAATATTATTCTAAATTTTGGATATGGGCTAATATTGAAAGGTATGAAGTTGGAGTTTAACTCAATCCAATAGAAGAATTTTGGATTTAATTTCTTGTGATATGAGGGATGGCAATGAAGTTGAAGATTAACACAACTCTGATATAGAAGGAAAAATCAAAATATTCCGTGATTTATTCTCCTATATTTGGATTGGATTCAACTTCAATTTTATACTTAATAATTTGAAGTTGGAGCTCAACCTAACTCAACCATAGAAGAAAACTTTTATACCATGCCTGTTATTGAATAGTGTAAAGTTAGGGATCAACCCAATCCAACTATACAAGAAAAAATCACGGAATATTTCCGAAAAACTTAGATGATTTAACCTTCAACATGATATCATTCAATATGAGGAATGTTATGGGTTGGTTGCGTAAATATTATTCTAAATTTTGGATATGGGCTAATATTGAAAGGTATGAAGTTGGAGTTTAACTCAATCCAATAGAAGAATTTTGGATTTAATTTCTTGTGATATGAGGGATGGCAATGAAGTTGAAGATTAACACAACTCTGATATAGAAGGAAAAATCAAAATATTCCGTGATTTATTCTCCTATATTTGGATTGGATTCAACTTCAATTTTATACTTAATAATTTGAAGTTGGAGCTCAACCTAACTCAACCATAGAAGAAAACTTTTATACCATGCCTGTTATTGAATAGTGTAAAGTTAGGGATCAACCCAATCCAACTATACAAGAAAAAATCACGGAATATTTCCGAAAAACTTAGATGATTTAACCTTCAACATGATATCATTCAATATGAGGAATGTTATGGGTTGGTTGCGTAAATATTATTCTAAATTTTGGATATGGGCTAATATTGAAAGGTATGAAGTTGGAGTTTAACTCAATCCAATAGAAGAATTTTGGATTTAATTTCTTGTGATATGAGGGATGGCAATGAAGTTGAAGATTAACACAACTCTGATATAGAAGGAAAAATCAAAATATTCCGTGATTTTTCTCCTATATTTGGATTGGATTCAACTTCAACTTTATACTTCATAATTTGAAGTTGGAGCTCAACCCAACTCAACCATAGAAGAAAACTTTTATACCATGCCTCTTATTGAATAGTGTAAAGTTAGGGATCAACCCAATCCAACTATACAAGAAAAAATCACGGAATATTTCCGAAAAGCTTAGATGATTTAACCTTCAACATGATATCATTTAATATGAGGAATGTTATGGGTTAACTTGGGTTGGTTGCGTAAATATTATTCTAAATTTTGGATACGGGCTCATATTGAAAGGTATGAAGGCGGAGTTTAACTCAATCCAATAGAAGAATTTTGGATTTAATTTCTTGTGATATGAGGGATGGCAATGAAGTTGAAGATTAACACAACTCAGATATAGAAGGAAAAATCAAAATATTCCGTGATTTTTCTCCTATATTTAGATTGGATTCAATTTCAACTTTATACTTCATAATTTGAAGTTGGAGCTCAACCCAACTCAACCATAGAAGAAAACTTTTATACCATGCCTATTATTGAATGGTGTAAAGTTAGGGATCAACCCAATCCAACTATAGAAGAAAAATCACAGAATGTTTCCGAAAAGCTTAGATGATTTAACCTTCAACATGATATCATTCAATATGAGGAATGTTATGGGTTGGTTGCGTAAATATTATTCTAAATTTTGGATATAGGCTCATATTGAAAGGTATGAAGTTGGAGTTTAACTCAATCCAATAGAAGAATTTTGGATTTAATTTGTGATATGAGGGATGGCAATGTAGTTGAAGATTAGCACAACTCAGATATAGAAGGAAAAATCAAAATATTCCATGATTTTGCTCCTATATTTGGATTGGATTGAACTTCAACTTTATACTTCATAATTTGAAGTTGGAGCTCAACCCAACTCAACCATAGAAGAAAGCTTTCATACCATGCCTACTATTGAATGGTGTAAAGTTAGGGATCAACCCAATCCAACTATAGAAGAAAAATCACAGAATGTTTCCGAAAAGCTTAGATGATTTAACCTTCAACATGATATCATTCAATATGAGGAATGTTATGGGTTGGTTGCGTAAATATTATTCTAAATTTTGGATATGGGCTCATATTGAAAGGTATGAAGTTGGAGTTTAACTCAATCCAATAGAAGAAGTTTGGATTTAATTCCTTGTGATATGAGGGAAGGCAGTGAAGTTGAAGATTGACACAACTCAGATATAGAAGGAAAAATCAAAATATTCCGTGATTTTTCTCCTATATTTGGATTGGATTCAACTTCAACTTTATACTTCATAATTTGAAGTTGGAGCTCAACCCAACTCAGCCATAGAAGAAAACTTTTATACCATGCCTCTTATTGAATAATGTAAAGTTAGGGATCAACCCAATCCAACTATACAAGAAAAAATCACGGAATATTTCCGAAAAACTTAGATGATTTAACCATCAACACGATATCATTCAATATGAGGAATGTTATGGGTTGGTTGCGTAAATATTATTCTAAATTTTGGATATGGGCTCATATTGAAAGGTATGAAGGCGGAGTTTAACTCAATCCAATAGAAGAAGTTTGGATTTAATTTCTTGTGATATGAGGGAAGGCAGTGAAGTTGAAGATTAACACAACTCAGATATAGAAGGAAAAATCAAAATATTCCGTGATTTTTCTCCTATATTTGGATTGGATTCAACTTCAACTTTATACTTCATAATTTGAAGTTGGAGCTCAACCCAACTCAACCATAGAAGAAAACTTTTATACCATGCCTCTTATTGAATAGTGTAAAGTTAGGGATCAACCCAATCCAACTATACAAGAAAAAATCACGGAATATTTCCGAAAAACTTAGATGATTTAACCTTCAACACGATATCATTCAATATGAGGAATGTTATGGGTTAACTTGGGTTGGTTGCGTAAATATTATACTAAATTTTGGATATGGGCTCATATTGAAAGGTATGAAGTTGGAGTTTAACTCAATCCAATAGAAGAATTTTGGATTTAATTTCTTGTGATATGAGGGATGGCAATGAAGTTGAAGATTAACACAACTCAGATATAGAAGGAAAAATCAAAATATTCCGTGATTTTTCTCCTATATTTAGATTGGATTCAACTTCAACTTTATACTTCATAATTTGAAGTTGGAGCTCAACCCAACTCAACCATAGAAGAAAACTTTTATACCATGCCTCTTATTGAATAGTGTAAAGTTAGGGATCAACCCAATCCAACTATACAAGAAAAAATCACGGAATATTTCCGAAAAACTTAGATGATTTAACCATCAACACGATATCATTCAATATGAGGAATGTTATGGGTTGGTTGCGTAAATATTATTCTAAATTTTGGATATGGGCTCATATTGAAAGGTATGAAGGCGGAGTTTAACTCAATCCAATAGAAGAAGTTTGGATTTAATTTCTTGTGATATGAGGGAAGGCAGTGAAGTTGAAGATTAACACAACTCAGATTCTATATCTGAGGAAAAATCAAAATATTCCGTGATTTTTCTCCTATATTTGGATTGGATTCAACTTCAATTTTATACTTAATAATTTGAAGTTGGAGCTTAACCTAACTCAACCATAGAAGGAAACTTTTATACCATGCCTCTTATTGAATAGTGTAAAGTTAGGAATCAACCCAATCCAACTATACAATAAAAAATCACGGAATATTTCCGAAAAACTTAGATGATTTAACCATCAACACGATATCATTCAATATGAGGAATGTTATGGGTTGGTTGCGTAAATATTATTCTAAATATTGGATATGGGCTCATATTGAAAGGTATGAAGGCGGAGTTTAACTCAATCCAATAGAAGAAGTTTGGATTTAATTTCTTGTGATATGAGGGAAGGCAGTGAAGTTGAAGATTAACACAACTCAGATTCTATATCTGAGGAAAAATCAAAATATTCCGTGATTTTTCTCCTATATTTGGATTGGATTCAACTTCAATTTTATACTTAATAATTTGAAGTTGGAGCTTAACCTAACTCAACCATAGAAGGAAACTTTTATACCATGCCTCTTATTGAATAGTGTAAAGTTAGGAATCAACCCAATCCAACTATACAATAAAAAATCACGGAATATTTCCGAAAAACTTAGATGATTTAACCATCAACACGATATCATTCAATATGAGGAATGTTATGGGTTGGTTGCGTAAATATTATTCTAAATATTGGATATGGGCTCATATTGAAAGGTATGAAGGCGGAGTTTAACTCAATCCAATAGAAGAAGTTTGGATTTAATTTCTTGTGATATGAGGGAAGGCAGTGAAGTTGAAGATTAACACAACTCAGATTCTATATCTGAGGAAAAATCAAAATATTCCGTGATTTTTCTCCTATATTTGGATTGGATTCAACTTCAATTTTATACTTAATAATTTGAAGTTGGAGCTTAACCTAACTCAACCATAGAAGGAAACTTTTATACCATGCCTCTTATTGAATAGTGTAAAGTTAGGAATCAACCCAATCCAACTATACAATAAAAAATCACGGAATATTTCCGAAAAACTTAGATGATTTAACCATCAACACGATATCATTCAATATGAGGAATGTTATGGGTTGGTTGCGTAAATATTATTCTAAATATTGGATATGGGCTCATATTGAAAGGTATGAAGGCGGAGTTTAACTCAATCCAATAGAAGAAGTTTGGATTTAATTTCTTGTGATATGAGGGAAGGCAGTGAAGTTGAAGATTAACACAACTCAGATTCTATATCTGAGGAAAAATCAAAATATTCCGTGATTTTTCTCCTGTATTTGGATTGGATTCAACTTCAATTTTATACTTAATAATTTGAAGTTGGAGCTTAACCTAACTCAACCATAGAAGGAAACTTTTATACCATGCCTCTTATTGAATAGTGTAAAGTTAGGAATCAACCCAATCCAACTATACAATAAAAAATCACGGAATATTTCCGAAAAACTTAGATGATTTAACCATCAACACGATATCATTCAATATGAGGAATGTTATGGGTTGGTTGCGTAAATATTATTCTAAATATTGGATATGGGCTCATATTGAAAGGTATGAAGGCGGAGTTTAACTCAATCCAATAGAAGAAGTTTGGATTTAATTTCTTGTGATATGAGGGAAGGCAGTGAAGTTGAAGATTAACACAACTCAGATTCTATATCTGAGGAAAAATCAAAATATTCCGTGATTTTTCTCCTATATTTGGATTGGATTCAACTTCAATTTTATACTTAATAATTTGAAGTTGGAGCTTAACCTAACTCAACCATAGAAGGAAACTTTTATACCATGCCTCTTATTGAATAGTGTAAAGTTAGGAATCAACCCAATCCAACTATACAATAAAAAATCACGGAATATTTCCGAAAAACTTAGATGATTTAACCATCAACACGATATCATTCAATATGAGGAATGTTATGGGTTGGTTGCGTAAATATTATTCTAAATATTGGATATGGGCTCATATTGAAAGGTATGAAGGCGGAGTTTAACTCAATCCAATAGAAGAAGTTTGGATTTAATTTCTTGTGATATGAGGGAAGGCAGTGAAGTTGAAGATTAACACAACTCAGATTCTATATCTGAGGAAAAATCAAAATATTCCGTGATTTTTCTCCTATATTTGGATTGGATTCAACTTCAATTTTATACTTAATAATTTGAAGTTGGAGCTCAACCTAACTCAACCATAGAAGAAAACTTTTATACCATGCCTCTTATTGAATAGTGTAAAGTTAGGAATCAACCCAATCCAACTATACAAGAAAAAATCACGGAATATTTCCGAAAAACTTAGATGATTTAACCTTCAACACGATATCATTCAATATGAGGAATGTTATGGGTTAACTTGGGTTGGTTGCGTAAATATTATTCTAAATTTTGGATATGGGCTCATATTGAAAGGTATGAAGTTGGAGTTTAACTCAATCCAATAGAAGAATTTTGGATTTAATTTCTTGTGATATGAGGGATGGCAATGAAGTTGAAGATTAACACAACTCTGATATAGAAGGAAAAATCAAAATATTCCGTGATTTTTCTCCTATATTTGGATTGGATTCAACTTTATACTTCATAATTTGAAGTTGGAGCTCAACCCAACTCAGCCATAGAAGAAAACTTTTATACCATGCCTCTTATTGAATAGTGTAAAGTTAGGGATCAACCCAATCCAACTATACAAGAAAAAATCACGGAATATTTCCGAAAAACTTAGATGATTTAACCTTCAACATGATATCATTCAATATGAGGAATGTTGCGTAAATATTATTCTAAATTTTGGATATGGGCTCATATTGAAAGGTATGAAGTTGGAGTTTAACTCAATCCAATAGAAGAATTTTGGATTTAATTTGTGATATGAGGGATGGCAATGAAGTTGAAGATTAGCACAACTCAGATATAGAAGGAAAAGTCAAAATATTCCATGATTTTGCTCCTATATTTGGATTGGATTGAACTTCAACTTTATACTTCATAATTTGAAGTTGGAACTCAACCCAACTCAACCATAGAAGAAAACTTTCATACCATGCCTATTATTGAATGGTGTAAAGTTAGGGATCAACCCAATCCAACTATAGAAGAAAAATCACAGAATGTTTCCGAAAAGCTTAGATGATTTAACCTTCAACATGATATCATTCAATATGAGGAATGTTATGGGTTGGTTGCGTAAATATTATTCTAAATTTTGGATATGGGCTCATATTGAAAGGTATGAAGTTGGAATTTAACTGAATCCAATAGAAGAATTTTGTATTTAATTTCTTGTGATATGAGGAATGGCAATGAAGTTGAAGATTAACACAACTCAGATATAGAAGGAAAAATCAAAATATTCCGTGATTTTTCTCCTATATTTGGATTGGATTCAACTTCAACTTTATACTTCATAATTTGAAGTTGGAGCTCAACCCAACTCAACCATAGAAGAAAACTTTTATACCATGCCTATTATTGAATGGTGTAAAGTTAGGGATCAACCCAATCCAACTATACAAGAAAAAATCACGGAATATTTCCGAAAAACTTAGATGATTTAACCTTCAACATGATATCATTCAATATGAGGAATGTTGCGTAAATATTATTCTAAATTTTGGATATGGGCTCATATTGAAAGGTATGAAGCTGGAGTTTAACTCAATCCAATAGAAGAATTTTGGATTTAATTTGTGATATGAGGGATGGCAATGAAGTTGAAGATTAGCACAACTCAGATATAGAAGGAAAAATCAAAATATTCCATGATTTTGCTCCTATATTTGGATTGGATTGAACTTCAACTTTATACTTCATAATTTGAAGTTGGAGCTCAACCCAACTCAACCATAGAAGAAAACTTTCATACCATGCCTATTTTTGAATGGTGTAAAGTTAGGGATCAACCCAATCCAACCATAGAAGAAAAATCACAGAATGTTTCCGAAAAGCTTAGATGATTTAATCTTCAACATGATATCTTTTGTTTGGGTTGGCTTGGGTTGGTTGCGTTCAGTTTGGTTAAGTTATAACGAATTAACGTAATAGTCCAGAGAATGTCTCTGTTTAATATAATTTAGATAAATTTACCTATAGCAAAACCGGTTATAACGAACTTTGGGATATAACGAACTAATTATTATTGAACTAATTATTATGAAATCCGGTTATAACGAACACTTTCCTGTTTTCGAGTGAATCCCAGAGCAATATACATTAGTTCTGTTTAATCTATCGATTCTATGTTAACAACGTAGCAGAAATGTTTAATGAATAGACAATACACAGAGTATTGTATTGGTCTATGATTTTTGAAGAATGTTATGGACTGGGTTGAGCTCCAACTTCATATTGAATGGTATGATGTTGGAGCTCAATCCAACCCACCTCAGTTCAAAATCATGGTCTAATACAACTTTTGGAAATTGCATTGAAGAATATTATGGACTGGGTTGGGTAATTTTGAGGTTTTTGAAGAAGCTTCTAACATGTCTTATGTCTTCTAACATAATATGATAGCACTTGATTTTACACATACTCAGGTTTTGTTTTTGCTCGCAACAAGAATATCATCGATGTAGACGAAAGCAAAACTTAGGCCAGAAAGAACTTCGTTGATAAACCTTTGGAAGGTTTGAGCAGCGTTTCTCAGTCATAATTGCAGTTTTATGGATATCTTCAGGGGCAACAGGAATTTGGTGATATGCACGAACTAAATCAATTTTGGAAAATATTTTGCAACCAGATAGGTGCTAGTTGAAATCGTAGATGTAACGGATATAAATTTGGTACCATAACTAAGTTAAGTTGCTTGTAGTCCCCGCAAGGTCTCCAGTCACCAAAGTCTTTTTTCAGGCACTGAGGAGGACGAAAGGCGACATATACTTAATGATACCATAGTTTCAAATTCTTTCTTAACAATTGAAAGCTTTTTGAAGTCGAATCTTCTTGGCCTATTAAAAGGGAGATGAGAGTAATAATTTTATGAGTCGTAGAATGATTAACTCGAGATGAGAAATCTAGACAAGATAATAACTTTGGGAATTTTTTGAGTAAGAAGGGATGGAGGAGAAGGAAAATGTGAAATAAATCTCTGAATCTATTAGACGTTTATTTTTAATGCCTACCAGTAATTGATATTTACTTAAGAAGTCAGCGCCAATAATGGGTATATTGACATCTGCCAATATAAAAACAAAGGGAAAGTTCCTTTTTAATTGTAGTGATACAGTAAGGAGTTTCTTTCCAAAAGTTTTGATAGTGGTTCCATTAGCTGCCGAAAGAACAAATGTTGACGGTTGTTTGTTGAAAGGGAAACGTTTGACTGGTAGAACTGAAATTTCCGCGACATAGTCAATGAAATTCAATTTGTTTAAGAGTCAAAAATAAACAAACTTGAAGTTAACTCATTAAGTTTTGAGTTTTGAACTTTAGAAGGAGAAGAAGAGGAGAATGTGGTAGATTATTATTGAAATCTTTACGAGTTTTTTTTTGAGGTTGTTTTCAGTGTTTAATTTAACAAAGGAAAAATGAAATTTACACCATTTTCCTTCACAGTTCCTAGCACGATCTCCATATTTCGAGTGATAGATGTAGATATTGGAATCCCTATTAGAACTTTTGGAGTTTGAACAAGAATGTGATTTGAAAGAGACAGTGGGCTTTTAAAGAACGGCTTTTACGATAAACGCAATTTTGATAACAATGTTGATCAGGAAGATTTTTATTCAAATGTACTTTGTTGTTAATGGAGGTAATCTGATTATGCATATTGGCTTGTTTTTTTTTGTAAACGAGGTAAAAATGTTTTGACATGAAGTAGTTAGAGCTTCAAAAGCTTTGAGTATGTCAGAAAATTATTTTAGAGATTTTCTTATGTAGCCTGAGAAAAGTCAATTCCTTTGGAAGAAATCATGGAAATCCGTTATGTATTTTCCATTAGTCCATTCCGGTTTTTCTTGATTTTAAATTTGTTTAATGTCTCTTTTTTATTCACTACATTGCAAACTATGCTACAAAAACTAATGCTAGAAGTAATTCTGGACCTAGAACAAAAAACATTTGGGTTAAGCTGTACCTCTCTTAAGACGGAACCCAGCCCAACCTAGATTCATAACTAGCATTAGAACTGCAAACATTACGGTTTAGTTATTTTAAGATACATACAGCTAAACCTTAATGTTGCTAGTTCTGGGTCTAGTGTGAGTTCTAGCTTTAGCACTAACACTAGATCTAGAACTAGAAACGTTGGGGTTTCTAGTTCAAGGTCGAGTGATATTTCTAATGATCCAATACTAACAATGTGACAAAAATTGATCCTAGACTTAGAAAATGTTGGGTTTAGATATACGTCTTTAGATTTTCTTGTGATCTAGCATCAAATACCAGTTAAAATATTTGTTAAAACATTTTTTTCAAAACTTTCTAGTTCTAGGTCTAGTGTTAATTCTAGTTTTAGCACAACACTACATCCAAATCTAGAAACATTGGAGTTTCGCCATCTTAAAAGAGGTACAGCTAAACCCTAGTATTTCCAGTCTGGGTTTAGTGTTAGTACTAAAGCTTGGCTATTGATCTAGTATTAATTATACTTTTAGTTCTAGAAAGATTCTCTAGTCTAGTGGTAGTTTTTATAAAGGTTACAACCTAAACTACTGCAGAACCTTAGAAATTTTCAAAATCACGTAACTTTTTTCTTTCATTGCCAAAGATAGATTATGTGTACTTATCGTGTTCAATAGAGATTGGAAAAGATTTAACATTCATGGATCATCAATCTGAACTCTTTTATTAATAATCTTTATCACCTGTTTAAAGAAATGCGTCAAATTATAAAGTTAGTAACATAATTTTATTTCAAATACGATAATAATGTTTAATTTTGAAGTAGAATTACAGGGTTTTAAATTCTTTTAGTAGTATGACACAAACTCTTCTACTTTTTAGAACAACCTTATGAACTGTCTAGTAGAAATTAATTAAATATTTTCGCAACGAGACGAAGTACCACTAGGAGTAGTGGTAGGGGCGGTAGCGGAGACGGTGAGGGCAGTCTTTTCAAGCCACTTTATATTCACCAACTAACTCCAGGTATATTACTCGCGGGGAATATGAATTTTTAATATTTATAACCACTCTACGGGACCCTTTACCGCCGGTTCACCTTTTATCTTTTGATGTCGAGGACGATCTAATACTTCTTCACGGCATCTTCTAAGGAGAAAGATTCCGAAGTTGCGGAATTTTTCTACTTAGTAAAGCCGTATCGAAAAGCTTGGGTGCAATTAATTTCGCGGTGGTGGAAAACTTTGCTTGGCTGAGGGCCAAAAGACGCGTCCTGGCGCTGCGACGGACGCCGTTCAAGATTAATGAACGTCGCCCTGGAACAAATCATCAATATTGCTCTTCGGCAGACCACCGAAACGCATTCTTTCCACCCGCTTCACATTTTTTTTCTCTTACCAGCGGGGGTAGCAAAAACTTAATGGAGCGATCGTGTCTATCAATTCTGCGCCACCAAAAACACACGAGGGGTTAATCTCAAAAATCATTTATTCAATTTAATCGGTTCTTATATTACTTGATTGATATTTCTTGATTTTCTTTCTACCTGCTAACTTAATCTGAGACATTACTCCCGCAAATCGCCCGTAAGATTCTTCTGCGAGTTAATAGATAGAACTCTTAAGGAGCAATTCATCGGGATCGGAACGAACTCGATTAAGACTTGGATGGTTCCTTAATTAAAGACGTTTTTTATATTTAAATCATCCGCAGAGATGAAAAAAAGTTAAAATTTAAATGCCGGTAATTTACCTAATACAAGAGTAAATCGTAATCACAGAGTATATAGCAAAAATTATAGGGTAATTTAACCGGAATTAAGGTTGGAAAATAAACGGAATAACCATGCTATATATTTTTCTAAGCTGTGTCGCGTTAGATTTAGATTCTCGGGCTGTAAGTAAAATGAATCGATATAAATAGCTCTCTCTCTTGGTATCGCTGTTTGAACGTTCCTGTAATTTTCCCCACTGCGACCAACCGTATATTAGTGGGGTTAAAAGGCGCCCGGAGGCGTTTGCACGGCTTCCGAATTGAGGATAAAGCATGTCCTTCTAATTCAAAAAGGTTTCGAATTCTTTCCTTTCCTTTTCCTGTTGACGTCCGTTCTACCCTGTAAACAACCCACTTTGAAAAGGATATGAGTCTTTAAATTGATGTATATCCCCTTGATATAACAATTTCATCTGAGGAAGCGGATAAATTTTGATATTTGGAAAGTTCTTCTCAATAAAATGTTCTTCAATTAATTCCTTCAAAGAAAATGTCAATATCTAATGAAATGTAACCTAATTTTATAGGTCAAGTGGGAAAAATCATTTTTATATATCAAGTGTTATTTGTAAAAATAACAATGTCGTATATTAAAGGCAGCTTTAATGCGAGGGAGAATTGGATATTTATATATCGGGTATTTAGTTCAGATTGGCTGATGGCGAAGGTCCGGGCGTCACGTGGTCGCTATAAAAAAAATTCAACTATGCCATCAAATTTTCCGTAAAAAAGTGTCCATGTAATGTTTTAGTTATAATACTCCACCAGTAATAATAACCAAGATAATCGCTGATTTTGCGATATTTTCACTTTTAGCGTCTAACGGAAAAACAAAAGACGGCAGCGCTTTGAAGTTTTCAGCATTGGATTTTCCTTTCAATAAGAGATCATGACATGTAAGCTACTTTTTATCTAACTCTTATAGTTTTCGAGATATCCTATTCGGACTTCGAATTTGAACCACCCTGTATAGGTGTCCCAAAATTGAGATACCATGCTTAAGTTGACATTCTTAAACAGGAACCCTCCTTCTTTCTCACATTTATGGATTTTACGTTAAATTCTGAGTATTTTTCATGTTGCATACCTTTCTTGTCTTCGAAAAAATGGCTGAGTTCCTGTGTACAGGGTGTACAAATTTCGATGGGTTTGCAGGGTATCTTTTTGCAGGGTTTTTGAAAATATACGATTTTTAGACACCTCTGTATCTCGGCTATCTGGAAACTTAGCAAAAAAGTAAAAACGGGTTCTAATAGACTTTTTCAAGTAGAATTCGATGGTGCACGTAGAAATTAGGTTTTCTTAATGGAACTACCAATCTTTTATTTTTTTATGAACTAGAATTTTTCCAAGCTTTTCAAAAATTATAACACTCTATATTTACCTTTATAATTAACTTCGAAATTTTATAAAACACATTATTTTATAAATTGGCAATAAAAATTAACTGATCGTGATGCTAAATTTAGTTAATTACTGTCAAATTTAATTTCGACTTTCGTGCTTACAATAAATCGAGTGTTACTTAATTTCTGGTGCTTTAAAATATCAACAAATCAAGCTGCTAAATTATAGCTGAATAGGTAGAATACAACATTTATAAATAAGTAATAATATTTTAGTAGTATTTGTTTCAATTCAGATATCCACAACCAAAAAAAAAACAGAAAAAGCACGACCAAATCTAAATTTTTTTCAACGTATATTTAATTAATTTTGACAGCTTTTTTATACAATCAAAAAAACGATAGCCTATGCGATATTAAAAAAAACATAAAAATAAATCCTACAAAGAACAAATAGTTAAATTCGGGAGATGCTTAACGACGTTTGGAATTTTGTAACTGGTATTTGAACCATGCACGAAATAATATTGAATTTAGTTTGTATATTATCTGGTCAGATGAGGCATATTTTACCAGCACAGGAATTTATAATCGTCATAACAATTATAACAATAATTGGTATCAAGAAAACCAACATATTTTAATTGAGCGGGAGCGTCAAGGAAAATTTGGGTTTAGCGTGGCATGTTTTATTATTGGACAAAGAATTGTTTATAAAATATATCAAGAAAACTTTCGCGCTAATCGCTATTTGGCCATCTGGTAAGAGGCTTTGCCAGAAATGTTGGATGATAATCCGCTTATTCGATTAAATAACATTTATTTTGAACAGCACGCAGCTCCATAATGCGTAGTTTGTGAGCTGCTGCTCAAATATGCTGCTGCCCTAGAAGGGATGCATGTTTCAACTCGATGGCGAGCAAGATCTCCCGATTTATCTATTTTGGATTTCTTTTTATAGGGATATATAAAGAATCGCGTGTATAGTACCCTAAATAGATCTAAATTTGAACTAAAAATTGCTATGCATGATGCTTTTTCACATTTACAGCAACATCCCATAATAATATTAAATGTAATTAAACGCATTACTAAACTTTGTGAACAATTTTTGTAACTTGAAACCATATACTCAAAAATCGTGATGACTAGAAATCTTCTACGTATACGTTTCAATTCAGATATCCACAACCAAAAAAGAAAACAGAAAAAGCACGACCAAATCTAAAAATTTTTCAACGTATATTTTGATTAAAGCAGAAATGAGTAGTTCTCAAATGAACTTGGTAATTTGAACGAGGTTAAAAATGCAAATTTTGAGATAAACTCATTTAATCTGGATCAATCCGGTACGTAATCCGGTAAGAAATGAGTGCTGCTCAACTGAATTCGCCAATTTGAAGTAGGGTAAAAATGTTGATTTTAAACCTGATTAAAGCAGAAATGAGTAGTTCCAACTGAACTTGGTAATTTGAACGAGGTTAAAAATGCAAATTTTGAGATAAACTCATTTAATCTGAATCAATCCGGTTTGGATCAGGAGAAATGAGTGCTGCTCAACTGAATTCGCCAATTTGAAGGAGGCTAAAAATGTTGATTTCAAACCTGATTAAAGCAGAAATGAGTAGTTCCAACTGAACTTGGTAATTTGAACGAGGTTAAAAATGCAAATTTTGGGATAAATTCACTTAATCTGGATTAATCCGGTTTGGATCAGAAGAAATGAGTGCTGCTCAACTGAATTCGCCAATTTGAAGGAGGCTAAAAATGTTGATTTCAAACCTGATTAAAGCAGAAATGAGTAGTTCCAACTGAACTTGGTAATTTGAACGAGGTTAAAAATGCAAATTTTGGGATAAATTCACTTAATCTGGATTAATCCGGTTTGGATCAGAAGAAATGAGTGCTGCTCAACTGAATTCGCCAATTTGAAGGAGGCTAAAAATGTTGATTTCAAACCTGATTAAAGCAGAAATGAGTAGTTCCAACTGAACTTGGTAATTTGAACCAGGTTAAAAATGCAAATTTTGGGATAAATTCACTTAATCTGGATTAATCCGGTTTGGATCAGAAGAAATGAGTGCTGCTCAACTGAATTCGCCAATTTGAAGGAAGCTAAAAATGTTGATTTCAAACCTGATTAAAGCAGAAATGGGTAGTTCTCAACTGAACTTGGTAATTTGAATTAGGTTAAAAATGCAAATTTTGGGATAAACTCACTTAATCTGGATCAATCCGGTTTGGATCAGGAGAAGTGAGTGCTGCTCAACTGAATTCGCCAATTTGAAGGAGGCTAAAAATGTTGATTTCAAACCTGATTAAAGCAGAAATGAGTAGTTCCAACTGAACTTGGTAATTTGAACGAGGTTAAAAATGCAAATTTTGGGATAAATTCACTTAATCTGGATTAATCCGGTTTGGATCAGAAGAAATGAGTGCTGCTCAACTGAATTCGCCAATTTGAAGGAGGCTAAAAATGTTGATTTCAAACCTGATTAAAGCAGAAATGAGTAGTTCCAACTGAACTTGGTAATTTGAACGAGGTTAAAAATGCAAATTTTGGGATAAATTCACTTAATCTGGATTAATCCGGTTTGGATCAGAAGAAATGAGTGCTGCTCAACTGAATTCGCCAATTTGAAGGAGGCTAAAAATGTTGATTTCAAACCTGATTAAAGCAGAAATGAGTAGTTCCAACTGAACTTGGTAATTTGAACCAGGTTAAAAATGCAAATTTTGGGATAAATTCACTTAATCTGGATTAATCCGGTTTGGATCAGAAGAAATGAGTGCTGCTCAACTGAATTCGCCAATTTGAAGGAAGCTAAAAATGTTGATTTCAAACCTGATTAAAGCAGAAATGGGTAGTTCTCAACTGAACTTGGTAATTTGAATTAGGTTAAAAATGCAAATTTTGGGATAAACTCACTTAATCTGGATCAATCCGGTTTGGATCAGGAGAAGTGAGTGCTGCTCAACTGAATTCGCCAATTTGAAGGAGGCTAAAAATGTTGATTTCAAACCTGATTAAAGCAGAAATGAGTAGTTCCAACTGAACTTGGTAATTTGAACGAGGTTAAAAATGCAAATTTTGGGATAAATTCACTTAATCTGGATTAATCCGGTTTGGATCAGAAGAAATGAGTGCTGCTCAACTGAATTCGCCAATTTGAAGGAGGCTAAAAATGTTGATTTCAAACCTGATTAAAGCAGAAATGAGTAGTTCCAACTGAACTTGGTAATTTGAACGAGGTTAAAAATGCAAATTTTGGGATAAATTCACTTAATCTGGATTAATCCGGTTTGGATCAGAAGAAATGAGTGCTGCTCAACTGAATTCGCCAATTTGAAGGAGGCTAAAAATGTTGATTTCAAACCTGATTAAAGCAGAAATGAGTAGTTCCAACTGAACTTGGTAATTTGAACGAGGTTAAAAATGCAAATTTTGGGATAAATTCACTTAATCTGGATTAATCCGGTTTGGATCAGAAGAAATGAGTGCTGCTCAACTGAATTCGCCAATTTGAAGGAGGCTAAAAATGTTGATTTCAAACCTGATTAAAGCAGAAATGAGTAGTTCCAACTGAACTTGGTAATTTGAACGAGGTTAAAAATGCAAATTTTGGGATAAATTCACTTAATCTGGATCAATCCGGTTTGGATCAGGAGAAATGAGTGCTGCTCAACTGAATTCGCCAATTTGAAGGAGGCTAAAAATGTTGATTTCAAACCTGATTAAAGCAGAAATGAGTAGTTCCAACTGAACTTGGTAATTTGAACGAGGTTAAAAATGCAAATTTTGGGATAAATTCACTTAATCTGGATTAATCCGGTTTGGATCAGAAGAAATGAGTGCTGCTCAACTGAATTCGCCAATTTGAAGGAGGCTAAAAATGTTGATTTCAAACCTGATTAAAGCAGAAATGAGTAGTTCCAACTGAACTTGGTAATTTGAACGAGGTTAAAAATGCAAATTTTGGGATAAATTCACTTAATCTGGATTAATCCGGTTTGGATCAGAAGAAATGAGTGCTGCTCAACTGAATTCGCCAATTTGAAGGAGGCTAAAAATGTTGATTTCAAACCTGATTAAAGCAGAAATGAGTAATTCTCAACTGAACTTGATAATTTGAACGATACTGAAAATTACCAATTTCGGAATAAACGCACTTAATCTGGAACAATCAGGTTTGAATCAGAAATGAGTGGTTCTTAACTGAACTTGGTAATTTGAACGATGCTGAAAATTAAATTATTTTATTGTTAATAAGTTAAAACGCAATCCTACATACTTCAATATTTATGTCAGTAATTTCTGAGTAAAGCAGTGATTATCATACACTGTATTAAAGAAGACATCTACTTTAATTTAATTCAATTGAATTCGTCATAATTCAACTTTTTATCTTCATTATTAAAGCCAAGGTGATTTTTTGAAATTTAATTAATTTAATAACCAATTTTAATCATTTTAATTTCTATCTCAATAATTTTTCATTGAAACGTTAGTTATCCCGTATCATTTTAAACAGAACATTTTCCTCTTCAATTTGATTCATAACTCATCCCATTATCTCCATTATTTTAGCCATGGCGATTTTCTTGAAGTCTTCCAAACAGAATAATAATTAGTGTTCTGGAAAGATTTCAAGTCTTCTAGAACTCTTGAAGAAGTCTCGTATGTGTGTGTGTTTTTTTTGCAAATACGGATATTAGGTTTCATTTTTTTATTTGGTTTATTTTATTTAATTTATTTTTTTAAGAGTTTCCCCCCTTTTCTTATCTTATCCTCCATCTACCCATAGATGTCATCTTTTTACCGTTTTTGCGTCTTACATCGGAATTTTCCGGATCTAATACTCTATTTAGTCAAATCAAAAGAGAATTTTAACGTGCAAGGCCTCTAAGATACGAGGTAGGTTTGCAATTTCTTTTCTAAAATTTTCATTCAATTTTTTTGACATTTCCTCCTAACTTCGTATTTTCTTTTATCACTTTTTTAGATTTTTTATTTTACTTGGATTTTTGTTAATAAACTGGAATTATCCTTTACAAAAAAAAGAAAAAAAGACAAAACAGCATCGAATTTGGAGACGTCCATAATTTCCGACGTCCATAGAAGTTGCTGAACGTTCAGGTTTTCATTTCATCGAGAACAAGGAATTAAGGTCAAGGTTACATTTGTTAGTGAAACAAGCATTGTTAAACAGTCATTTCATTTTCTTTATAATTATCATTCTTGCAATTACTTTTCTTTATTGTAAGCAAAAGATTTTGAGGAATAAGCTTGTTTCTATTCAAAACGTTTCAGGTTTTAATTTCAACTTATAACTTTTCTTTGATTTTGATTGTTCAAGTTTCTTTGTCTTATAATTGATGGTACGCGGCGTCATATTTTCTATAACACTTCACCTGATCACCTGATCGAGCGTGAGTTACGTGAATTGACGTCACGTGATTCATGTCTGATATTCACGTCTAGATCGTGAGCGAGCGTGAGTGCATTTTAATGTTATAAATAAATGTCACGTTTAATTCCGAAATATCATTTCTAAGAAGTTTATTGGTTTAAAACTAGAAATTAAATCTCAGCTTTACACAATATCCCTTTATGAGAGAGATTTAAATTTAAATTTCGCTCCTGGGGCGTTTGTATTCTTTCTGGACTCGCGATTAAAGTATGTCTCCTTAATTCAGAAAGGTTTTTGAGTTTTTTCCCTCGGTTTTTTTTTCTTTCTCGTTGACTCCGTGTAAACAACCCACTTTGACACGGCTACGGGAGCTTATTTACTCACCTTTTCTGACGTCGCCGTGCTGTGCGAAGTGCGGATCGAAGTGGAAATCCGTCACGTGCCAAAAGTAACCTGGAAAACAATAAACAGAAATTTTAGTATTGAATTATTCGCGAACGTGCGGTTCACCCATAAATTACAAACAACGACGACGACGACTTACTCCGAAAATAGTTTGGACAGTTTCGAACTCGATCTAGACCTAGCAATTAGAACTAGGAAAATCCACGTGGGGATTGATCCTAAATTGAAATTTCAAAGGATTTAGTAAAACTCCCCTGATTTATTACATTTTAAATACTAGTATATAGAAATTGCATTGAATATTTGATTTTAAAACGGTTTGTTTAAAATTCAAATTGGTTTTTGAGTGCGGTTTAATTGAAGGTACATACAGGGGGGGAGGGGTTGTGAAAACGTTACGGGCCAAGTAACTGGGGGATGATACCGGTGGCAATTACGGGGGCGAATTATTGACACTACAAATTGCACTCCGCCTGATAATGGGGATGGATATATGGCGTCCGGATATTGCTGATAAATTCGGCGCTACCCGTTATCTGCCAAACTGATTAACAACCACGTGAGATAACCCCCTTAGGTCACAATTATCCTTGAATCAAAAAAAAACCTTTTAATCTTATTAAACCAAAATTAATCGTATAACCCGATATACACACAATGTTTCAATATTTCACAAAGCAATTAAGAGTTTATTTAAATAAATAAATGCAATGATAAAATAAAATCGACTGAAAATAAACTGATATAATTTCCCCGAACGCATTGTATTTCTTTTTAATTGATACTAGTTTGGTAGTTTATAACAATTTTTTTTTCAATTTGATTGAAATTCCGTGCTGTTTTTGATTCGCATAACAGATTGCTTCGATGACACGAAAACATTCACGTTTCGTTACATATTGTTAAGCGTGCAAATATATTCGGTTTATCGCATAAATAAATATTGCTTCCGCCGAACAAATTTTTTTTATGTCGTCGTGGCGCTCGCTTACCATGATACAAACAGAATCGGCAAAAAAAATTAATATTAAAACGAATATTTGTCTCAAATGACATTTTTAAATGAACATTTGTAAAAATTTCTCTTTAAACGTCCTCTGTAAATAATGTTATGATTTACACGTTCTGTGTCAAGTAAGAAATGCCATATCAATCTATAAACGTCATTTCGATGGATTAAATGCCATATATTAAATTGGAAATGTCATTTTAAAAGTGAAAATATCATTTTTATGGGCTAAAAGTCGTATTAAAATATTTATTTAATTATTTTTGTACTTTTTTATAAAGATGAATGTTATTTGTTGGCTATTGTTCAACCGGTTTCGATCCTGTTTAGGCCATCTTCAGGAAATTTTCGAATATAGTTGATCTTAGAATATTTAAAATCTATTTAAAATTTGTTGTTTTATATTGGCGTGTTTTTATTTATGACGTTATGTGTCATTATGAAGTTAGTTATGTGAAAATAAAATTAGGATTAAAATTAAAATAAAATACATAAAATTGAATACTTTCCAACCAAAAGTTCTTTAACAATATAAACGTCATATGTTGTAGAAACGTCACCTTTATGGTTTCAATATCATATATCTTATAAGAAATATCAGTTTTAAAGAGAAAATATCATTTTCATGGCTGAAACGTAAGTAAATATCATTCCTATGGTTTAAATACCATATATGAAACAAAAATGACAGTTTTCAAAGCCAAAACGTCATTTTTATGGCTAAAACGTCGTATGCTATTCCGTAAACGTAATTTTTATGGTTTTAATACCATATATCTAATAAGAAATGTCAGTTTCAAAGCGAAAACATAATCTTTATGGCTAAAACGTCGTATGCCATTCCGTAAACATCATTCTTATGGTCTCAATGTCACATATCTTATAACAAACGTCAGTTTCAAAGAGAAAATGTAATTTTTATGGCTAAAACGTCATATGTCAATCCATAAATGTCATTGCTGTGGTTTAAATGCCATATATGAAATAAGAAATGAAGGTTTTAAAGGAAAAAAGTCATTTTCATGGTCTATATGTCACAAGTCAATCTGTAAGCGTGATTTTTATGGTTTAAATGCCATATATGGCATAAGAAAAGTTAGTTTCAAAGTGAAAACGTCATTTTTATGGCTAAAATGTCGTATGTGAATATATAGATGTCATTGTTAAGGTTTAAGTGCCACATATGAAATAAGAAATGAAGGTTTTAAAGGAAAAAAGTCATTTTTATGGCCTATATGTCACAAGTCAATCTGTAAGCGTGATTTTTATGGTTTAAATGCCATATATGGCATAAGAAAAGTTAGTTTCAAAGTGAAAACGTCATTTTTATGGCTAAAATGTCGTATGTGAATATATAGATGTCATTGTTAAGGTTTAAGTGCCACATATGAAATAAGAAATGAAGGTTTTAAAGGAAAAAAGTCATTTTTATGGTCTATATGTCACAAGTCAATCTGTAAGCGTGATTTTTATGGTTTAAATGCCATATATGGCATAAGAAAAGTTAGTTTCAAAGTGAAAATGTCATTTTTATGGCTAAAATGTCGTATGTGAATCTGTAGATGTCATTGTTAAGGTTTAAGTGCCACATATGAAATAAGAAATGAAGGTTTTAAAGGAAAAAAGTCATTTTTATGGTCTATATGTCACAAGTCAATCTGTAAGCGTGATTTTTATGGTTTAAATGCCATATATGGCATAAGAAAAGTTAGTTTCAAAGTGAAAACGTCATTTTTATGGCTAAAATGTCGTATGTGAATATATAGATGTCATTGTTAAGGTTTAAGTGCCACATATGAAATAAGAAATGAAGGTTTTAAAGGAAAAAAGTCATTTTTATGGTCTATATGTCACAAGTCAATCTATAAGCGTGATTTTTATGGTTTAAATGCCATATATGGCATAAGAAAAGTTACTTTCAAAGTGAAAATGTCATTTTTATGGCTCAAATGTTGTAGTTGAATCTATAGACGTCCTTGTTAAGGTTTAAGTGCCACATATGAAATAAGAAATGAAGGTTTTAAAGGAAAAATGTCATTTTTATGGTCTATATGTCACAAGTCAATCTATAAGCGTGATTTTTATGGTTTAAATGCCATATATGGCATAAGAAAAGTTAGTTTCAAAGTGAAAATGTCATTTTTATGGCTAAAATGTCGTGTGTGAATCTATAGATGTCATTGTTAAGGTTTAAGTGCCACATATGAAATAAGAAATGAAGGTTTTAAAGGAAAAATGTCATTTTTATGGTCTATATGTCACAACTCAATCTATAAGCGTGATTTTTATGGTTTAAATGCCATATATGGCATAAGAAAAGTTAGTTTCAAAGTGAAAATGTCATTTTTATGGCTAAAATGTCGTATGTGAATCTATAGATGTCATTGTCAAGGTTTAAGTGCCACATATCAAATAAGAAATGAAGGTTTTAAAGGAAAAATGTCATTCTTATGGTCTATATGTCACATGTCAATCTATAAGCGTGATTTTTATGGTTTAAATGCCATATATGGCATAAGAAAAGTTACTTTCAAAGTGAAAATGTCATTTTTATGGCTAAAGTGTCGTATGTGAATCTATAGATGTCATTGTTAAGGTTTAAATGCCATATATGAAATAAGAAATGAAGGTTTTAAAGGAAAAAAGTCATTTCTATGGTCTATATGTCACAAGTCAATCTATAAGCGTGATTTTTATGGTTTAAATGCCATATATGGCATAAGAAAAGTTAGATTCAAAGTGAAAATGTCATTTTTATGGCTAAAATGTCGTATGTGAATCTATAGATGTCATTGTTAAGGTTTAAGTGCCACATATGAAATAAGAAATGAAGGTTTTAAAGGAAAAATGTCATTTTTATGGTCTATATGTCACAAGTCAATCTATAAGCGTGGTTTTTATGGTTTAAATGCCATATATGGCATAAGAAAAGTTAGTTTCAAAGTGAAAATGTCATTTTTATGGCTCAAATGTCGTATGTGAATCTATAGATGTCATTGTTAAGGTTTAAGTGTCACATATGAAATAAGAAATGAAGGTTTTAAAGGAAAAAAGTCATTTTTATGGTCTATATGTCACAACTCAATCTATAAGCGTGATTTTTATGGTTTAAATGCCATATATGGCATAAGAAAAGTTAGTTTCAAAGTGAAAATGTCATTTTTATAGCTCAAAGGTCGTATGTGAATCTATAGATGTCATTGTTAAGGTTTAAGTGCCACATATGAAATAAGAAATGAAGGTTTTAAAGGAAAAAAGTCATTTTTATGGTCTATATGTCACAAGTCAATCTATAAGCGTGATTTTTATGGTTTAAATGCCATATATGGCATAAGAAAAGTTAGTTTCAAAGTGAAAATGTCATTTTTATGGCTAAAATGTCGTGTGTGAATCTATAGATGTCATTGTTAAGGTTTAAGTGCCACATATGAAATAAGAAATGAAGGTGTTAAAGGAAAAATGTCATTTTTATGGTCTATATGTCACAACTCAATCTATAAGCGTGATTTTTATGGCTTAAATGCCATATATGGCATAAGAAAAGTTAGTTTCAAAGTGAAAATGTCATTTTTATGGCTAAAATGTCGTATGTGAATCTATAGATGTCATTGTCAAGGTTTAAGTGCCACATATCAAATAAGAAATGAAGGTTTTAAAGGAAAAATGTCATTCTTATGGTCTATATGTCACATGTCAATCTATAAGCGTGATTTTTATGGTTTAAATGCCATATATGGCATAAGAAAAGTTAGTTTCAAAGTGAAAATGTCATTTTTATGGCTAAAATGTCGTATGTGAATCTATAGATGTCATTGTTAAGGTTTAAGTGCCACATATGAAATAAGAAATGAAGTTTTTAAAGGAAAAAAGTCATTTTTATGGTCTATATGTCACAAGTCAATCTATAAGCGTGATTTTTATGGTTTAAATGCCATATATGGCATAAGAAAAGTTAGTTTCAAGGTGAAAATGTCATTTTTATGGCTAAAATGTCGTATGTGAATCTATAGATGTCATTGTTAAGGTTTAAGTGCCACATATGAAATAAGAAATGAAGTTTTTAAAGGAAAAAAGTCATTTTTATGGTCTATATGTCACAAGTCAATCTATAAGCGTGATTTTTATGGTTTAAATGCCATATATGGCATAAGAAAAGTTAGTTTCAAAGTGAAAATGTCATTTTTATGGCTAAAATGTCGTATGTGAATCTATAGATGTCTTTGTTAAGGTTTAAGTGCCACATATGAAATAAGAAATGAAGGTTTTAAAGGAAAAAAGTCATTTTTATGGTCTATATGTCACAAGTCAATCTATAAGCGTGATTTTTATGGTTTAAATGCCATATATGGTATAAGAAAAGTTAGTTTCAAAGTGAAAATGTCATTTTTATGGCTAAAATGTCGTATGTGAATCTATAGATGTCATTGTTAAGGTTTAAGTGCCACATATGAAATAAGAAATGAAGTTTTTAAAGGAAAAAAGTCATTTTTATGGTCTATATGTCACAAGTCAATCTATAAGCGTGATTTTTATGGTTTAAATGCCATATATGGCATAAGAAAAGTTAGTTTCAAGGTGAAAATGTCATTTTTATGGCTAAAATGTCGTATGTGAATCTATAGATGTCATTGTTAAGGTTTAAGTGCCACATATGAAATAAGAAATGAAGTTTTTAAAGGAAAAAAGTCATTTTTATGGTCTATATGTTACAAGTCAATCTATAAGCGTGATTTTTATGGTTTAAATGCCATATATGGCATAAGAAAAGTTAGTTTCAAGGTGAAAATGTCATTTTTATGGCTAAAATGTCGTATGTGAATCTATAGATGTCATTGTTAAGGTTTAAGTGCCACATATGAAATAAGAAATGAAGTTTTTAAAGGAAAAAAGTCATTTTTATGGTCTATATGTCACAAGTCAATCTATAAGCGTGATTTTTATGGTTTAAATGCCATATATGGTATAAGAAAAGTTAGTTTCAAAGTGAAAATGTCATTTTTATGGCTAAAATGTCGTATGTGAATCTATAGATGTCATTGTTAAGGTTTAAGTGCCACATATGAAATAAGAAATGAAGTTTTTAAAGGAAAAAAGTCATTTTTATGGTCTATATGTCACAAGTCAATCTATAAGCGTGATTTTTATGGTTTAAATGCCATATATGGCATAAGAAAAGTTAGTTTCAAAGTGAAAATGTCATTTTTATGGCTAAAATGTCGTATGTGAATCTATAGATGTCATTGTTAAGGTTTAAGTGCCACATATGAAATAAGAAATGAAGTTTTTAAAGGAAAAAAGTCATTTTTATGGTCTATATGTCACAAGTCAATCTATAAGCGTGATTTTTATGGTTTAAATGCCATATATGGCATAAGAAAAGTTAGTTTCAAAGTGAAAATGTCATTTTTATGGCTAAAATGTCGTATGTGAATCTATAGATGTCATTGTTAAGGTTTAAGTGCCACATATGAAATAAGAAATGAAGTTTTTAAAGGAAAAAAGTCATTTTTATGGTCTATATGTCACAAGTCAATCTATAAGCGTGATTTTTATGGTTTAAATGCCATATATGGCATAAGAAAAGTTAGTTTCAAAGTGAAAATGTCATTTTTATGGCTAAAATGTCGTATGTGAATCTATAGATGTCATTGTTAAGGTTTAAGTGCCACATATGAAATAAGAAATGAAGTTTTTAAAGGAAAAAAGTCATTTTTATGGTCTATATGTCACAAGTCAATCTATAAGCGTGATTTTTATGGTTTAAATGCCATATATGGCATAAGAAAAGTTAGTTTCAAAGTGAAAATGTCATTTTTATGGCTAAAATGTCGTATGTGAATCTATAGATGTCATTGTTAAGGTTTAAGTGCCACATATGAAATAAGAAATGAAGTTTTTAAAGGAAAAAAGTCATTTTTATGGTCTATATGTCACAAGTCAATCTATAAGCGTGATTTTTATGGTTTAAATGCCATATATGGCATAAGAAATGTTAGTTTCAAAGTGAAAATGTCATTTTTATGGCTCAAATGTTGTATGTGAGTCTATAGATGTCATTGTTAAGGTTTAAATGCCATATATGAAATAAGAAATGAAGGTTTTAAAGGAAAAAAGTCATTTTTATGGTCTATATGTCACAAGTCAATCTATAAGCGTGATTTTTATGGTTTAAATGCCATATATGGCATAAGAAAAGTTAGTTTCAAAGTGAAAATGTCATTTTTATGGCTAAAATGTCGTATGTGAATCTATAGATGTCATTGTTAAGGTTTAAGTGCCACATATGAAATAAGAAATGAAGTTTTTAAAGGAAAAAAGTCATTTTTATGGTCTATATGTCACAAGTCAATCTATAAGCGTGATTTTTATGGTTTAAATGCCATATATGGCATAAGAAAAGTTAGTTTCAAAGTGAAAATGTCATTTTTATGGCTAAAATGTCGTATGTGAATCTATAGATGTCATTGTTAAGGTTTAAGTGCCACATATGAAATAAGAAATGAAGTTTTTAAAGGAAAAAAGTCATTTTTATGGTCTATATGTCACAAGTCAATCTATAAGCGTGATTTTTATGGTTTAAATGCCATATATGGCATAAGAAATGTTAGTTTCAAAGTGAAAATGTCATTTTTATGGCTCAAATGTTGTATGTGAGTCTATAGATGTCATTGTTAAGGTTTAAATGCCATATATGAAATAAGAAATGAAGGTTTTAAAGGAAAAAAGTCATTTTTATGGTCTATATGTCACAAGTCAATCTATAAGCGTGATTTTTATGGTTTAAATGCCATATATGGTATAAGAAAAGTTAGTTTCAAAGTGAAAATGTCATTTTTATGGCTAAAATGTCGTATGTGAATCTATAGATGTCATTGTTAAGGTTTAAGTGCCACATATGAAATAAGAAATGAAGGTTTTAAAGGAAAAAAGTCATTTTTATGGTCTATATGTCACAAGTCAATCTATAAGCGTGATTTTTATGGTTTAAATGCCATATATGGTATAAGAAAAGTTAGTTTCAAAGTGAAAATGTCATTTTTATGGCTAAAATGTCGTATGTGAATCTATAGATGTCATTGTTAAGGTTTAAGTGCCACATATGAAATAAGAAATGAAGGTTTTAAAGGAAAAAAGTCATTTTTATGGTCTATATGTCACAAGTCAATCTATAAGCGTGATTTTTATGGTTTAAATGCCATATATGGTATAAGAAAAGTTAGTTTCAAAGTGAAAATGTCATTTTTATGGCTAAAATGTCGTATGTGAATCTATAGATGTCATTGTTAAGGTTTAAGTGCCACATATGAAATAAGAAATGAAGGTTTTAAAGGAAAAAATTCATTTTTATGGTCTATATGTCACAAGTCAATCTATAAGCGTGATTTTTATGGTTTAAATGCCATATATGGTATAAGAAAAGTTAGTTTCAAAGTGAAAATGTCATTTTTATGGCTAAAATGTCGTATGTGAATCTATAGATGTCATTGTTAAGGTTTAAGTGCCACATATGAAATAAGAAATGAAGGTTTTAAAGGAAAAAAGTCATTTTTATGGTCTATATGTCACAAGTCAATCTATAAGCGTGATTTTTATGGTTTAAATGCCATATATGGTATAAGAAAAGTTAGTTTCAAAGTGAAAATGTCATTTTTATGGCTAAAATGTCGTATGTGAATCTATAGATGTCATTGTTAAGGTTTAAGTGCCACATATGAAATAAGAAATGAAGGTTTTAAAGGAAAAAATTCATTTTTATGGTCTATATGTCACAAGTCAATCTATAAGCGTGATTTTTATGGTTTAAATGCCATATATGGCATAAGAAAAGTTAGTTTCAAAGTGAAAATGTCATTTTTATGGCTCAAATGTTGTATGTGAGTCTATAGATGCCATTGTTAAGGTTTAAATGCCATATATGAAATAAGAAATGAAGGTTTTAAAGGAAAAAAGTCATTTTTATGGTCTATATGTCACAAGTCAATCTATAAGCGTGATTTTTATGGTTTAAATGCCATATATGGCATAAGAAATGTTAGTTTCAAAGTGAAAATGTCATTTTTATGGCTCAAATGTTGTATGTGAGTCTATAGATGTCATTGTTAAGGTTTAAATGCCATATATGAAATAAGAAATGAAGGTTTTAAAGGAAAAAAGTCATTTTTATGGTCTATATGTCACAAGTCAATCTATAAGCGTGATTTTTATGGTTTAAATGCCATATATGGTATAAGAAAAGTTAGTTTCAAAGTGAAAATGTCATTTTTATGGCTAAAATGTCGTATGTGAATCTATAGATGTCATTGTTAAGGTTTAAGTGCCACATATGAAATAAGAAATGAAGGTTTTAAAGAAAAAAAGTCATTTTTATGGTCTATATGTCACAAGTCAATCTATGAGCGTGATTTTTATGGTTTAAATGCCATATATGGCATAAGAAAAGTTAGTTTCAAGGTGAAAATGTCATTTTTATGGCCAAAATGTCGTATGTGAATCTATAGATGTCATTGTTAAGGTTTAAGTGCCACATATGAAATAAGAGATGAAGGTTTTAAAGGAAAAAGGTCATTTTTATGGTCTATATGTCACATGTCAATCTATAAGCGTGATTTTTATGGTTTAATTGCCATATATGGCATAAGAAAAGTTAGTTTCAAAGTGAAAATGTCATTTTTATGGCTAAAATGTCGTATGTGAATCTATAGATGTCATTGTTAAGGTTTAAGTGCCACATATGAAATAAGAAATGAAGGTTTTAAAGGAAAAAAGTCATTTTTATGGTCTATATGTCACAAGTCAATCTATAAGCGTGATTTTTATGGTTTAAATGCCATATATGGTATAAGAAAAGTTAGTTTCAAAGTGAAAATGTCATTTTTATGGCTAAAATGTCGTATGTGAATCTATAGATGTCATTGTTAAGGTTTAAGTGCCACATATGAAATAAGAAATGAAGGTTTTAAAGGAAAAAAGTCATTTTTATGGTCTATATGTCACAAGTCAATCTATAAGCGTGATTTTTTAAATGCCATATATGGCATAAGAAAAGTTAGTTTCAAAGTGAAAATGTCATTTTTATGGCTAAAATGTCGTATGTGAATCTATAGATGTCATTGTTAAGGTTTAAGTGCCAAATATGAAATAAGAAATGAAGGTTTTAAAGGAAAAGTGTCATTTTTATGGTCTATATGTCACAAGTCAATCTATAAGCGTGATTTTTATGGTTTAAATGCCATATATGGCATAAGAAAAGTTAGTTTCAAAGTGAAAATGTCATTTTTATGGCTAAAATGTCGTATGTGAATCTATAGATGTCATTGTTAAGGTTTAAGTGCCACATATGAAATAAGAAATGAAGGTTTTAAAGGAAAAAAGTCATTTTTATGGTCTATATGTCACAAGTCAATCTATAAGCGTGATTTTTATGGTTTAAATGCCATATATGGCATAAGAAAAGTTAGTTTCAAAGTGAAAATGTCATTTTTATGGTTCAAATGTTGTATGTGAATCTATAGATGTCATTGTTAAGGTTTAAATGCCATATATGAAATAAGAAATGAAGGTTTTAAAGGAAAAAAGTCATTTTTATGGTCTATATGTCACAAGTCAATCTATAAGCGTGATTTTTTAAATGCCATATATGGCATAAGAAAAGTTAGTTTCAAAGTGAAAATGTCATTTTTATGGCTAAAACGTCGTATACTATTTCGTAAACGTCATTTTTATTTTTATGGCTTCAATGACACATATCTTTTAATAAATGTCAGTTTCAAAGAGAAAATGTTATCTTTATGGCTAAAACGTAATATATCAATCCATAAATGTTATTGCTGTGGTTTAAGTGCAATATATGAAATAGGAAATAAAGGTATCAAAGGGAAAATGTTATTTTTATGGTCTAAATGTCACATGTTAATCTATAAGCGTGATTTTTGTGGTTTAAATGCCATATTTGGAATAAGAAATGACAGTTTTTAAAGCCAAAATATCATTTTATGGCTAAACCGTCAAATTTATAGTACGAGTGTCACAAATTATGTTGGAAATGTAAATATTAGACGACAAGTCCTGTGTAAATCTGCAAATGTAGTTGATAAGGTTTAAAGATCATATAACCAATCGGATGTCATTTTTTGCAATGTAAATACCCACTATCAGGGCAGAATTTATGTTAAGCTGCAAATGTGATCGATAGGGTTTAAAGATTGTATATTCAGTAGGAATTCTATGTGGCGGAAAAAAACTTTGTGTAATTATAGAATGTTGAAAATATATATTTGCTTTCCCTAATTAACAAAATTGTTCGTTATTAAGTTATAGCAAACTTGCCGATGTTTATTTTGCGATACGGTGGGTTTAAAATTCAGTGCGTAATAACCGTTTTATAAAGCCGCGGTTCGCGTGGTAAAAGCGAGCCCCGGGGCTCAGCGAACGAGGGGCCGGGGGGTGAACTAATCTAAATATAAAAGCGTTCCGGCGTTATTGCCCGGGCAATGGCTGCTCTTACCTGAGCCAAAACGCTTGGGAGGTTAGGAATTTGCCATTGCCTCAGACTGCGTGGTTAATGTAGCCTAAACCTAAAGGGGTATTATGTGGATGGAACTTTAAAAGAACAACTACAAATAATTTAGTCTAATTCCTTTTTTGTTGGAAAGAGTAAAAATGAGAATGGCGTAAAATTTAAAAGGAGAAACTGGGTCTTGTCGGAGTTGATAAGGTAGTAGCGAAAGGGTGTTTCTAGTTGGTGGAGATGGCGTCTTCCTGGTGCTACTGGGGTGGTAAAAGTTTGGGCGTACGCCGCTCGGAACTCTACTTTAACAATATCAGACGCATTTATCTGCAATTGGGCAAGTTTCGCCAACTTTCATAATACAATACGGAAGGAAGTTGCAGGCGGAGCGCAGGAGGGCTACTTGGGGTCCCCCCGTTGCGACTCGGATATCCCGCATATCCATCCTGGGACCGACTCGAGACCCGCGCCCTATACCGTGCCGGAAATTCAATAATACAGGAGTTCTGAACTGTGTTTGGCTCGGTTACAGCGCCGCATGGGAACGCGCCTGTTTACCGAGATACCGTACTTCAACACCTTACTAAGATCTTTTTCGAAATGATGCTTCTCAATTAGATATTGCGAGAAATACAATTTTTTTGTTATGTAATTAGGGACCTATAAACTATGCATGCAAATGTGACAATTTTTTTTAAAGTTTTGGTCGTACGAGCTATGATTATAGGGGAATTTGGTATATAATGGGACGTGGTATATAATTGGATAAATTCATTTGTCACCACTTTGTGAATAGCAGATTTGAATTTAGATTTAGAGGAGTTGCTCACAAGAATTGATGGAAGACAGCTGAAAACTTTAAATTGTTACGAGATGTAACAAAATTCTGCCATCTAGACTACACTGTATTAAAATTTGGCAAAGGAAATGGCATGGAACTTGTGGTACTCTAGTTACAAATTCAAACCATTCGACGATGTAAGCTGCTATGGTTCATTTAAAACTTATTAGCATAAAGCTGTCGATTAATGGATGCTAAATCACCCAAGAACTCCGCTTAATATGTATAAATTGTTAAAATTGTGAGATTGTCGTTCCACCCGCTTTTACGCCATCTAATATTATAAAGAGATTACAAGATTTGAAAGCATCAGATACAATAGAAACTCAGCCTAATGAATCCAATTTTGAAATAGAAGAATATGTTTAAAATCGACTACCTAGTACTAATGGAACTTATTGGTTACAATTCATCCTTTGTCCCTTTTTACCAATATCCCCTTACAATTTTTAATGGAAAGGTTGTCAGTAGACTGGAACCTGATACAACCTCATACGGATATCCTCAAAGATTTGTTTCTTGAGGCCATCGAATTTTTGTTCAATTCTCTTTTATTCTCCAGAACTTGTTTTATAAACAAAAGTTTGGAACCTGTTGGGTATTCATCTTAGTCCCATCGTGGCCATCATAATCAGGGATTAGATCATAGAGTATCTCTGAGTTCCCCTTTTGGTTATCCTTTATTTACAAGTATGTCGATGACATTATTAGTGCTGTAACATATCACAAATTACTGTATGTTACGTTCTGCTGAAGTTCACTTCTATTGGTCGCCACATTCAATTTACGATGCAAACAGAACTCAACAATAGCTTGTCCTTTCTGGACTTACTAGTCATCAGAAAAACTAATCAACACATCGTTTTGGATTGGTATAGGAAGCAGATTTTTATGTCGTTTTATCAACTTCTTTTCTTGCCATCCCATTCACATCAAGCTTAACAGTATCAAGGGCATGAAAAACAGGATCATTCACGTTTCCCATCATGAGTTAAGAGAGAAGAATCTTCGGTTTCCAGCAAATGGAAACAGAATTCTCCATTGCCAGATACTCAGCTACATTAAGGCCCCAACCGCACTGCTTTGTCTCAACTTGATTGGTCCTTGACACATCCTCCTGATGATAAGGCCACCAGTTTAACCTGGTGTATACACACATATCAAATGCGTGGGTTGTGATAGCTGCTATGTAGGTATCAGTTCTCAGTGCCTCAAAGTCCTAGTTGACCCTTGGTGTTCTCCTCTTCCATGATTGTTTCCTAGTTTAAATATGTTTTTGTGGGAACCATATTTTTTTCCATCAATTTTTTTTACCTCTAAATGTAAGGTCGTTGTTGTTAACTAACTTTGTCAATTATTTTTTCATATTTTACAGTGTACCCTGATGAAGATTATAATAAACAGTCGAAAGCTTGTTTCTATTAAAAGAGCTTCTTAATTCCTATCCCCTTCTTGGTTACATTTCCAAAAACTTTTAACTGATCTTATATTACACAACCAATAACTTTACACCATTACTAATAATTTACAATTAACAAGACATTGTTTAAAATAATTGACGGGTCAGCGCAATTTTTGGACAAAATGCTGCTTTAGATTACTGTTTCTAGGAAATTTCATATTGCTTCCAGAAGACTTGATATTGCATCTAGAAGACTTGAAATGCTTCCAAACGGCTTATAATGCTTCCAGAAGATTTGATGATGCAGTTAGAAGACTTGAAATGCTTTTAGAATGCTTGATATTGTATCTAGAAGACTTTATTTGCTATCAGAAGACTGAATAGTTCTTCTAGATGGCTTGACATTGTTTATAGAAAACTTCATATTGCTTCTAGAAGACTTAAAATGTTTCTAAATGACTTGCAATACTTCAAGAAACTTTGCAATGCTTTCAGATGACTTGATATTGCATCTAGAAGACCTGAAATGCTTTTAGACGGCTTACAATGCTTCCAGAGAAAGAAGGAAAAAGCTATAAGAAGGAGAAAGAAAAGATGTTGACGATTCTCATAAAAAGGAAAAGAATTGAAAAAGGACGTTACAGGAAATTGAAAGAGTTCGATACAAAAAGAATAGAAAGGTACAAAACGTCAAAAGAAAAGTCTTTGAATAATGGCAGATCTACAAGTTACAGATTTTGTGATAATTCAATATGTTCTTAAAAAAGTTGTATATGAGAAACAGAAAAGATAGAATGTGGCAAGGTTTATATTAATTTTTTAAGATTTGAGAATGGCAAGTTTTTTTTCCGGACAAAATAATGAAGATATATTGCGTAATGATGACGTTGTATGTAAGAAGCTTCCAAATGCCAATTATCATGGTGGGACAGACAGGACAAGAAAGAATAATTATTCTTTATTTTTGATTTCACCAAATATTATCAAGACTTTATGCGTTTGAAGAGCGAAATTTACTAATTCTAAGTAAAGATGGTACTAAAACTACAATTAACACTAGATCTAAAACTAGAATTATTCGGGTTTAGTCGTACGTATCTTAAGGTCAAACCCAACCCAACCCAGCTTTAGAATTAAAATTAGACTTACCAACATTCAACTTCTAGTACTAGGGCTAGTGTTAGTTCTAGTTTTAAAATAAACTAAAAATAGAACCAACGCTAACGTTAGAGCTAGCACTAGATTTAGATCAAAGATATTTTGGGTTAGGCTGTTCCTCTTTTAAGACGCAATTCAATCCAATCTTATCTAGTTTTAGAACTAACACTAGAGTTAGAACTAGAAATATAATAAATCTAGGTTGTAGGTCTAATATTAGTTATACTATTAGTTCCAATAGAATTTATACCAATTTAGAGTTAAATAAGAGTTAAAACTAGAACTAACACTAGACCTAGTACTAGAAAGATTCAGGTTTAGTTTCTGAAGACGCACGGCTAAACCGAAACTTTCTAGTACTAGGTCTAGTGTTAGTTCTAGTTTTAGCTCGATACAAGTGTATTACAATTTCAGACTAAATAACAACTAGAAATAGTGCTAACACTAACGCTAAAGCTAGCACTAGACCTAAAATGAAAAACATTTGGGTTTAGCCGTTCCTCTTTTAAGACGGAATCCAGCCCAACATAACTAACACTAGACTTAGATCTAGAAATATGAGGATTTAGCCGTCTTAAGAGAAGTATGGCTAAATCCTAATGTTTCTGGTTCTAGATCTAGTGTTAGTTCTAATGCTAGGTTATACTAACTAATAATATTAGTTAAGGGCGTCGCAAAAATACTAGGTCTAGTGTTAGTTCTAGTTTTATTTCGATACTAGCACTAGACTTAGATCAAAGAAATTTTGGGTTAGGTTGTTCTTCTTTTAGGACGCAACTCAATCCAATCTTATCTAGTTTTAGAACTAACACTAGAGTTAGAACTAGAAATATAATAAAGCTAGGTTGTAGGTCTAATATTAGTTATACTATTAGTTCCAATAGAATTTATACCAATTTAGAGTTAAATAAGAGTTAAAACTAGAACTAACACTAGACCTAGTACTAGAAAGTTTCGGTTTAGCCGTGCGTCTGAAGACGCACGGCTAAACCTGAATCTTTCTAGTATTAGGTCTAGTGTTAGTTCTAGTTTTAGCTCGATACAAGTGTATTACAATTTCAGACTAAGTAACAACTAAAAATAGTGCTAACACTAACTCTAAAGCTAACACTAGACCTAAAATGAAAAACATTTGGATTTAGCCGTTCCTCTTTTAAGACGGAATCCAGCCCAACATAACTAACACTAGACTTAGATCTAGAAATATGAGGATTTAGCCGTCTTAAGAGAAGTATGGCTAAATCCTAATGTTTCTGGTTCTAGATCTAGTGTTAGTTCTAATGCTAGGTTATACTAACTAATAAAATTAGTTAAGGGCGTAGCAAAAATACTAGGTCTAGTGTTAGTTCTAGTTTTATTTCGATACTAGCACTAGACTTAGATCAAAGAAATTTTGGGTTAGGTTGTTCTTCTTTTAAGACGCAACTCAATCCAATCTTATCTAGTTTTAGAACTAACACTAGAGTTAGAACTAGAAATATAATAAAGCTAGGTTGTAGGTCTAATATTAGTTATACTATTAGTTCCAATAGAATTTATACCAATTTAGAGTTAAATAAGAGTTAAAACTAGAACTAACACTAGACCTAGTACTAGAAAGATTCAAGTTTAGCCGTGCGTCTTCAGACGCACGGCTAAACCGAAACTTTCTAGTACTAGGTCTAGTGTTAGTTCTAGTTTTAGCTCGATACAAGTGTATTACAATTTCAGACTAAATAACTAAAAATAGTGCTAACACTAACGCTAAAGCTAGCACTAGACCTAAAATGAAAAACATTTGGGTTTAGCCGTTCCTCTTTTAAGACGGAATCCAGCCCAACATAACTAACACTAGACTTAGATCTAGAAATATGAGGATTTAGCCGTCTTAAGAGAAGTATGGCTAAATCCTAATGTTTCTGGTTCTAGATCTAGTGTTAGTTCTAATACTAGGTTATACTAACTAATAATATTAGTTAAGGGCGTCGCA
Organism: Onthophagus sagittarius; assembly: GCA_036711965.1. NCBI lineage: Eukaryota > Metazoa > Arthropoda > Insecta > Coleoptera > Scarabaeidae > Onthophagus > Onthophagus sagittarius. The sequence goes on along the minus strand of JASERS010000010.1, from coordinate 11,826,609 downwards.
AAAATACTAGGTCTAGTGTTAGTTCTAGTTTTATTTCGATACTAGCACTAGACTTAGATCAAAGAAATTTTGGGTTAGGTTGTTCTTCTTTTAAGACGCAACTCAATCCAATCTTATCTAGTTTTAGAACTAACACTAGAGTTAGAACTAGAAATATAATAAAGCTAGGTTGTAGGTCTAATATTAGTTATACTATTAGTTCCAATAGAATTTATACCAATTTAGAGTTAAATAAGAGTTAAAACTAGAACTAACACTAGACCTAGTACTAGAAAGTTTCGGTTTAGCCGTGCGTCTGAAGACGCACGGCTAAACCTGAATCTTTCTAGTACTAGGTCTAGTGTTAGTTCTAGTTTTAGCTCGATACAAGTGTATTACAATTTCAGACTAAGTAACAACTAAAAATAGTGCTAACACTAACTCTAAAGCTAACACTAGACCTAAAATGAAAAACATTTGGATTTAGCCGTTCCTCTTTTAAGACGGAATCCAGCCCAACATAACTAACACTAGACTTAGATCTAGAAATATGAGGATTTAGCCGTCTTAAGAGAAGTATGGCTAAATCCTAATGTTTCTGGTTCTAGATCTAGTGTTAGTTCTAATGCTAGGTTATACTAACTAATAAAATTAGTTAAGGGCGTAGCAAAAATACTAGGTCTAGTGTTAGTTCTAGTTTTATTTCGATACTAGCACTAGACTTAGATCAAAGAAATTTTGGGTTAGGTTGTTCTTCTTTTAAGACGCAACTCAATCCAATCTTATCTAGTTTTAGAACTAACACTAGAGTTAGAACTAGAAATATAATAAAGCTAGGTTGTAGGTCTAATATTAGTTATACTATTAGTTCCAATAGAATTTATACCAATTTAGAGTTAATTAAGAGTTAAAACTAGAACTAACACTAGACCTAGTACTAGAAAGATTCAGGTTTAGCCGTGCGTCTTCAGACACAACTTTCTAGTACTAGGTCTAGTGTTAGTTCTAGTTTTAGCTCGATACAAGTGTATTACAATTTCAGACTAAATTACAACTAAAAATAGTGCTAACACTAACGCTAAAGCTAGCACTAGACCTAAAATGAAAAACATTTGGGTTTAGCCGTTCCTCTTTGTAACGTTCGTTTTCATCTTTTAATTTTAATTTTCTTTTATTTCAGTTCTTTTCTTTTATTAAAGGTCGTTGATCGAGTGAGATGATGAATGCATGAGAGTTTTTGGTGGATTTAGAGACGCCATTTTGGACGCCACCTAAAAGAGCATGGTTTTGGCTTCGACGTAATTTGTGATATCCTTGACTGGGTCGCCCTCTCGTCGATCAACTTGGTGACCAACTGTACATCCATCACTCTCACTCATCAACTTGCTCAACATCTTGCCAACGTCACTGTAACTAGATAAGTACCCATCGACACCCCAACGATTTTGTTTACTCAATTTGTTTTGTTTTCAAAAATAATTTGTTAAATCATATTCTTGATTGAATTTGTAAATTTTGAAAATATTGTAGGTGTATTATTTCATATTTAAAAAAAAAAGAAACTTGTGAATCATTAATTTCATTTAACGGATTTTGTAACGTTTCATAATTTCGGTGTATGGGACACCGAGGTAGTGTCCCATACATTATTGACTCAGCTGACTCAATTTTTGTGTTCATTTTATTTTTTTTCCAGGTTTTAATTTTGATTCTATTTTGGGAGAATCTTTAGAGCGGTCAGGTTTCTTTTTTGAATTTGTTGTTTAATAATTTTCATTATTAGTTATAAACCAAATTATTTTTTAATGCCACATCTTTTAAGACGGAATCCAGCCCAACATAACTAACACTAGACTTAGATCTAGAAATATGAGGATTTAGCCGTCTTAAGAGAAGTATGGCTAAATCATAATGTTTCTGGTTCTAGATCTACTGTTAGTTCTAATACTAGTGTCTAGTGTTAGTTCTAGTTTTATTTCGTTACAAGTATATAACAAATTAAGACTGAATAGCTAGAACAAAAAAACACTTGGTTTACCGCTTCAGAACTAGCTTAGACTAATATGATAACTCTCATGTGCTCTATCTCTGCGTGTAAATGTCATAGTTTTGTATTGCAGTGTATTGTTTAGATAAGTAGGTTAAATTTGAAGATGAAAAATGTAATAATACCCCGAAACAAGGGTTTATCGGTTGAATACGAAAACGGGATTCCACTTTTCGCGGACGTTCGAAAATTTTCCGGCGGACTATAAATTTCCGGAATTGCATCTTTGGACATAAATCCTCCCCGGAAGAGGCACTGCGGCATCCAACGTAAGCCTTACGCCGGGCGTGTGTTTAGAATACGCGATGCTCTCCGGGATTTGGGATTTTTGGTAAGCACTTTGTCCATATCGACCTCGCCGCCTTTCACCTTACCACATTTTTACATGGAACATAGGAAAATAAAGCAAAAAATATATGTATATGTATATATATATATATATCGAAAGGAACCTCTTATCCGATTTCCGTTATGGATCTCACAAACGCGGGAGGGCTGATATCAAAACAGGTTCAGGCACGCTACCTTTATTCGCATACTTATTCATCGGGACCCACGGCTAATGTATGTAAACTACATGTTCAATGGCTCTTAATAACTTAAACACAGCGTACAGCACGTTCTCTAATTAGGGTTCGGTTTTAATAATGCACGCTACGCTGGAAGGATATTAGGACCCCCTCGAGACTCCTCCTCTCGATTCACCTCCTAGACATCCTCGTGCATTTGAGTCCACCGGAATACCTCACACCATGAAATTATTATCTTAAGCTAGCATTGGCACGTTATTATAACACTAATTGGAGAAACCGCTTATTAAACATTCCTAAACTATGCAACACCTTATTATGGAGGTAAATTAAGCTGGAATGCCTTGAGTATATGAAAAAATTAAAATGATTTTCTGACATTTCTTAACCGACACCATAAATCTTCGGCAATATACACGTCCGGTTGGAAGGGAACGACCGAAAAGTTCATATTTCTTCGCCGACGTCCCTCGGCAATTAATTCCGCAGTCTCTCCACCTCGTCCGAAAACCATTTAAATTGCCTTCCCTCGAGTCGGTTACCAGACGAAAGCTCTTGTACTCGCCTAATACCGAGTTGATTTACACGAAACCCGGAATTCGGTTCTCTCCGCTGCTATGCTGTCGGGACACCGATAAATCGTCGTATTAGGAAAATTGGACATCGTCATGTCGACTCTTTCTCTATATCTGCTATCTGTATATGTACTCGTCGATCAACCGGCTCAAACTTTTACATTATTCACGAGAATAAATGATCGAACTGTGTTTTGGTGTGGATTACGTCGGGGATTTTCGTTTGAAGGGGCACAGCAACATCTGCGTGCATTAAGAAAGTTTCAGGAACTGTAAAGCACGTGCTGTCCCTGCGAGATGCACTACGCCAACAGCTGTCAAATTTTGGATGCAATTTAGACCCTCGCCGTCTCCGCTTCTCTTCCGCTACGCTCGTTGCCAAATTATCGAGGCCACGCCGTCGTTGGAAAGTTTCGTTTTTAATAGCGACCCCTCTCAAAACTCCTGCTGGGAATTTCTAAATGCTCTCCTCCTTTTCTCCGCCATAGTGAAAGCAACATCGGGGATGAAAAGTAACTAATAACGTATTCTATTAGTTCCAAAAAAGTTCAATCTCGATATCACTTTACTGCTAAAAATAATAGCTAACTTAATAAAGTTAGTAAAGTTGTAACACAATCCATCAATTTTGACATTTTGAAAATGATTTCTTAGTTATGAGTTTTTACTTACATTATGATATTGTATATAAATTACATACAATATCATTTCCCATAAATTCAACGTTAATATCTCATAAATAACGAGAACAGTTAGAATGAGTTAACGTAAAGGCTCGAATCTGTTAATTTTGGCGATAAATGCAAGTTCGAAACTTGCAAATAAATTGTAGTAATTCGATACAAGCGAAAATTATCGAATAAGGTACCAGCTGTTGCCGTAGAGTACAGTACGTGTGCAAGTTGGAGGGAATAAGGCCTTCACCTGCTTCCAAATACACCCCTAACTTACTAAGCAAAACTTAATACCTGTCGATAACATATTTCTCATAATTCCGGTCAGGCGGGTAAACACACGAACTTGGAACGATGTTAGCGAGGAGCTTTTGTCCCAAACCCCCTTCTCCAATGGTATTAGCACCATTGTTTCGCCCGCTTTACAACCCACAAATAATTTAGTATAGCGAGGTAATACGCACAACGAGTTCGCGTTAACGTCGAGGACGTTAATTGGACCACGGCGGTTTAGCGTTCATAAGAAGGCCACGATTTATAAACTGAAACGCCTTATTACGTACCGTTTAAACGTAGTCGTTTTATCGCCGGTCGCGTGTCTTATGACTATTATGATATCGTTGATAATTTATTTTCTACGCTACCTCGCGATAATTTGCGTATGAAAAAAATGGAGAAGGAAAATCGGTTGTTTTCATTCTTCTCCCTAAGGGAATATCATCGATGCGACGCTAAATCACGACGACGCCACCGCCTTTCCTTAAAATAAATCATCAATATTAATACACACGGGCGAACTTGGTTTTATAGCCGACCGTATATCAAATGATCGAGACCCTTTTGGTACACCAACCGTGAGTTTCCTGAATATTACTTTACTAATACAATAAGCAAACCTAATAAATTCACTTGCTTTCACACCACGTCGATTATAACACCATTATTAATTTATTGAAATATAATGCTTGTTTTCGTTTCAATAAAAAACTTACAGTTGTTTTAAAAACTAGGATGATTACGTCTATTTTCTTTGGGTTATAAAGTAGGCTTACATCGAAAAACATTTGGGTTTAGGCGTACTAAGAGAGGTACGAAACCCAACCCAACCCAACCTAGCTTTAGATTTAACACTACACTTAGAACCGTATATTACTTAAGACGACTAAACCATAATGTGTTTAGTTCTAGTCTAATTTTTAGTTAATTTATAGTAAGTTAGGTTGTAGGCTTAGTATTAGTTAGTTTATTAATTCCAGACTACATTAATCTAGAGTTAAATAAGAATTAAAACTAGAACTAACACTAGACCTAGTACCAGATAGGTTCAGGTTTAGCCGTGCGTCTTCAGGCTTAGATTCCCATTAGTATTTGTGTTCGATTTTATTAAAATCATCATTCATTTATCTAATTAAAAATTTAGATAGTATTATCTCAAGAACGAATTGAGATATCATGATGAAATGAAAAACATTTTAAAGGAAACTTAATAAAGGATTGGTGTGCCATAAATAAAGTATGTTATGATTTTTTATATACAACTATGCATAATTGTTTGATTTTAATTACTGATTTTTAATGACCCATATCTCAAGAATGATTTAAGATATAACAATATAATATAGCTCATTTTAAAGCAAATTTAGACCAGATAGACTGGGCGGGTACCAATTTCTTATATTCCCATAAACATTTATGTTACGATTTTATTAAAATCATTATTCATTTTTCTAATTAATAATTTATAGTATTATCTCAAGAACGAATTGAGATATCATGATGAAATGAAAAACATTTTAAAGGAAACTTAATAAAGGATTGGTGTGCCATAAATAAAGTATGTTATGATTTTTTATATACAACTCTGCATAATTGTTTGATTTTAATTACTGATTTTTAATGACCCATATCTCAAGAATGATTTGAGATATAACAATATAATATAGCTCATTTTAAAGCAAATTTAGACCAGATAGACTGGGCGGGTACCAATTTCTTATATTCCCATAAACATTTGTGTTACGATTTTATTAAAATCATTATTCATTTTTCTAATTAATAATTTATAGTATTATCTCAAGAACGAATTGAGATATCATGATGAAATGAAAAACATTTTAAAGGAAACTTAATAAAGGATTGGTGTGCCATTAATAAAGTATGTTATGATTTTTTATATACAACTCTGCATAATTGTTTGATTTTAATTACTGATTTTTAATGACCCATATCTCAAGAATGATTTGAGATATAACAATATAATATAGCTCATTTTAAAGCAAATTTAGACCAGATAGACTGGGCGGGTACCAATTTCTTATATTCCCATAAACATTTGTGTTACGATTTTATTAAAATCATTATTCATTTTTCTAATTAATAATTTATAGTATTATCTCAAGAACGAATTGAGATATCATGATGAAATGAAAAACATTTTAAAGGAAACTTAATAAAGGATTGGTGTGCCATTAATAAAGTATGTTATGATTTTTTATATACAACTCTGCATAATTGTTTGATTTTAATTACTGATTTTTAATGACCCATATCTCAAGAATGATTTGAGATATAACAATGTAATATAGCTCATTTTAAAGCAAATTTAGACCAGATAGACTGGGCGGGTACCAATTTCTTATATTCCCATAAACATTTATGTTACGATTTTATTAAAATCATTATTCATTTTTCTAATTAATAATTTATAGTATTATCTCAAGAACGAATTGAGATATCATGATGAAATGAAAAACATTTTAAAGGAAACTTAATAAAGGATTGGTGTGCCATTAATAAAGTATGTTATGATTTTTTATATACAACTCTGCATAATTGTTTGATTTTAATTACTGATTTTTAATGACCCATATCTCAAGAATGATTTGAGATATAACAATGTAATATAGCTCATTTTAAAACAAATTTAGACCAGATAGACTGGATGGGTATCAATTTCTTATATTCCCATAAACATTTATGTTACGATTTTATTAAAATCATTATTCATTTTTCTAATTAATAATTTAGATAGTATTATCTCAAGAAAGAATTGAGATATCATGATGAAATAAAAAACATTTTAAAGGAAACTTAATAAAGGATTGGTGTGCCATAAATAAAGTATGTTATGATTTTTTATATACAACTCTGCATAATTGTTTGATTTTAATTACTGATTTTTAATGACCCATATCTCAAGAATGATTTGAGATATAACAATATAATATACCTCATTTTAAAACAAATTTAGACCAGATAGACTGGATGGGTACCAATTTCTTATATTCCCATAAACATTTATGTTACGATTTTATTAAAATCATTATTCATTTTTCTAATTAATAATTTAAATAGTATTATCTCAAGAACGAATTGAGATATCATGATGAAATGAAAAACATTTTAAAGGAAACTTAATAAAGGATTGGTGTGCCATAAATAAAGTATGTTATGATTTTTTATATACAACTCTGCATAATTGTTTGATTTTAATTACTGATTTTTAATGACCCATATCTCAAGAATGATTTGAGATATAATAATATAATATAGTTCAGTTTAAAGCAAATTTAGACCAGATAGACTGGGTGGGTATCAATTTCTTATATTCCCATAAACATTTATGTTACGATTTTATTAAAATCATTATTCATTTTTCTAATTAATAATTTAGATAGTATTATCTCAAGAACGAATTGAGATATCATGATGAAATGAAAAACATTTTAAAGGAAACTTAATAAAGGATTGGGGTGCCATAAATAAAGTATGTTATGATTTTTTATATACAACTCTGCATAATTGTTTGATTTTAATTACTGATTTTTAATGACCCATATCTCAAAAATGATTTGAGATATAACAATGTAATATAGCTCATTTTAAAGCAAATTTAGACCAGATAGACTGGGCGGGTACCAATTTCTTATATTCCCATAAACATTTGTGTTACGATTTTATTAAAATCATTATTCATTTTTCTAATTAATAATTTATAGTATTATCTCAAGAACGAATTGAGATATCATGATGAAATGAAAAACATTTTAAAGGAAACTTAATAAAGGATTGGTGTGCCATAAATAAAGTATGTTATGATTTTTTATATACAACTCTGCATAATTGTTTGATTTTAATTACTGATTTTTAATGACCCATATCTCAAGAATGATTTGAGATATAACAATGTAATATAGCTCATTTTAAAGCAAATTTAGACCAGATAGACTGGGCGGGTACCAATTTCTTAAATTCCCATAAACATTTATGTTACGATTTTATTAAAATCATTATTCATTTTTCTAATTAATAATTTATAGTATTATCTCAAGAACGAATTGAGATATCATGATGAAATGAAAAACATTTTAAAGGAAACTTAATAAAGGATTGGTGTGCCATAAATAAAGTACGTTATGATTTTTTATATACAACTCTGCATAATTGTATGATTTTAATTACTGATTTTTAATGACCCATATCTCAAGAATGATTTGAGATATAACAATGTAATATAGCTCATTTTAAAGCAAATTTAGACCAGATAGACTGGGCGGGTACCAATTTCTTATATTCCCATAAACATTTATGTTACGATTTTATTAAAATCATTATTCATTTTTCTAATTAATAATTTATAGTATTATCTCAAGAACGAATTGAGATATCATGATGAAATGAAAAACATTTTAAAGGAAACTTAATAAAGGATTGGTGTGCCATAAATAAAGTATGTTATGATTTTTTATATACAACTCTGCATAATTGTTTGATTTTAATTACTGATTTTTAACGACCCATATCTCAAGAATGATTTGAGATATAACAATATAATATAGCTCATTTTAAAGCAAATTTAGACCAGATAGACTGGGCGGGTACCAATTTCTTATATTCCCATAAACATTTATGTTACGATTTTATTAAAATCATTATTCATTTTTCTAATTAATAATTTATAGTATTATCTCAAGAACGAATTGAGATATCATGATGAAATGAAAAACATTTTAAAGGAAACTTAATAAAGGATTGGTGTGCCATAAATAAAGTATGTTATGATTTTTTATATACAACTCTGCATAATTGTTTGATTTTAATTACTGATTTTTAATGACCCATATCTCAAGAATGATTTGAGATGTAACAATATAATATAGCTCATTTTAAAGCAAATTTAGACCAAATAGACTGGGCGGGTACCAATTTCTTATATTCCCATAAACATTTATGTTACGATTTTATTGAAATCATTATTCATTTTTCTAATTAATAATTTATAGTATTATCTCAAGAACGAATTGAGATATCATGATGAAATAAAAAACATTTTAAAGGAAACTTAACAAAGGACTGGTGCGCCATAAATAATTTCTTAATTTCCATAAACAAGTATGTTATGATTTTTTATATACAACTCTGCATAATTGTTTGATTTTAATTACTGATTTTTATGACCCATATCTCAAGAATGATTTGAGATATAACAATATAATATAGCTCATTTTAAAGCAAATTTAGACCAGATAGACTGGGTGGGTATCAATTTCTTATATTCCCATAAACATTTATGTTACGATTTTATTAAAATCATTATTCATTTTTCTAATTAATAATTTAGATAGTATTATCTCAAGAACGAATTGAGATATCATGATGAAATGAAAAACATTTTAAAGGAAACTTAATAAAGGACTGGTGCGCCATAAATAATTTCTTAATTTCCATAAACAAGTATGTTATGATTTTTTATATACAACTCTGCATAATTGTTTGATTTTAATTACTGATTTTTAATGACCCATATCTCAAGAATGATTTGAGATATAACAATATAATATAGTTCAGTTTAAAGCAAATTTAGACCAGATAGACTGGGTGGGTATCAATTTTTTATATTCCCATAAACATTTATGTTACGATTTTATTAAAATCATTATTCATTTTTCTAATTAATAATTTAGATAGTATTATCTCAAGAACGAATTGAGATATCATGATGAAATGAAAAACATTTTAAAGGAAACTTAATAAAGGACTGGTGCGTCATAAATAATTTCTTAATTTCCATAAACAAGTATGTTATGATTTTTTATATACAACTCTGCATAATTGTTTGATTTTAATTACTGATTTTTATGACCCATATCTCAAGAATGATTTGAGATATAACAATATAATATAGCTCATTTTAAAGCAAATTTAGACCAGATAGACTGGGTGGGTATCAATTTCTTATATTCCCATAAACATTTATGTTACGATTTTATTAAAATCATTATTCATTTTTCTAATTAATAATTTAGATAGTATTATCTCAAGAACGAATTGAGATATCATGATGAAATAAAAAACATTTTAAAGGAAACTTAACAAAGGACTGGTGCGCCATAAATAATTTCTTAATTTCCATAAACAAGTATGTTATGATTTTTTATATACAACTCTGCATAATTGTTTGATTTTAATTACTGATTTTTATGACCCATATCTCAAGAATGATTTGAGATATAACAATATAATATAGCTCATTTTAAAGCAAATTTAGACCAGATAGACTGGGTGGGTATCAATTTCTTATATTCCCATAAACATTTATGTTACGATTTTATTAAAATCATTATTCATTTTTCTAATTAATAATTTAGATAGTATTATCTCAAGAACGAATTGAGATATCATGATGAAATGAAAAACATTTTAAAGGAAACTTAATAAAGGACTGGTGCGCCATAAATAATTTCTTAATTTCCATAAACAAGTATGTTATGATTTTTTATATACAACTCTGCATAATTGTTTGATTTTAATTACTGATTTTTAATGACCCATATCTCAAGAATGATTTGAGATATAACAATATAATATAGTTCAGTTTAAAGCAAATTTAGACCAGATAGACTGGGTGGGTATCAATTTTTTATATTCCCATAAACATTTATGTTACGATTTTATTAAAATCATTATTCATTTTTCTAATTAATAATTTAGATAGTATTATCTCAAGAACGAATTGAGATATCATGATGAAATAAAAAACATTTTAAAGGAAACTTAACAAAGGACTGGTGCGCCATAAATAATTTCTTAATTTCCATAAACAAGTATGTTATGATTTTTTATATACAACTCTGCATAATTGTTTGATTTTAATTACTAATTTTTAATGACCCATATCTCAAGAATGATTTGAGATATAACAATATAATATAGTTCAGTTTAAAGCAAATTTAGACCAGATAGACTGGGTGCGTATCAATTTTTTATATTCCCATAAACATTTATGTTACGATTTTATTAAAATCATTATTCATTTTTCTAATTAATAATTTAGATAGTATTATCTCAAGAAAGAATTGAGATATCATGATGAAATAAAAAACATTTTAAAGGAAACTTAACAAAGGACTGGTGCGCCATAAATAATTTCTTAATTTCCATAAACAAGTATGTTATGATTTTTTATATACAACTCTGCATAATTGTTTGATTTTAATTACTGATTTTTAATGACCCATATCTCAAGAATGATTTGAGATATAACAATATAATATAGTTCAGTTTAAAGCAAATTTAGACCAGATAAACTGGGTGGGTACCAATTTCTTATATTCCCATAAACATTTACGTTACGATTATATTAAAATCAATATTCATTTTTCTAATTCATAATTTAGATAGTATTATCTCAAGAAAGAATTGAGATATCATGATGAAATAAAAAACATTTTAAAGGAAACTTAATAAAGGACTGGTGCGCCATAAATAATTTCTTAATTTCCATAAAGAAGTATGTTATGATTTTTTAAATACAGCTCTGCATAATTGTTACATTTTAACTACTAATTTTTAATAAACCATATCTCAAGAACGATTTGAGATATAAGAATATAATATAGCTCATTCAAAAGCAAATTTAGACAAGATGGACTGTGTGAGTACTAATTTCTTAGATTCCCATTAGTATTTGTGTTCGATTTCATTAAAATCATCATTCATTTTTCTAGTTAAAAATTTAGATAGTATTATCTCAAGAACGAATTGAGATATCATGATGAAATGAAAAACAATTTAAAGGAAACTTAATAAAGTGTTGGTGTGCCATAAATAATTTCTTAATTTCCCTAAACAAATAAATTATGATTCTTATATACAACTTTGCATAATTGTTAGATTTTAATTACTGATATTTAATGAACCATATCTCAAGAACGATTTGAGATATAACAATGTAATATAGCTCATTTTAAAGCAAATTTAGACCAGATAGACTGGGCGGGTACCAATTTCTTATATTCCCATAAACATTTATGTTACGATTTTATTAAAATCATTATTCATTTTTCTAATTAATAATTTAGATAGTATTATCTCAAGAAAGAATTGAGATATCATGATGAAATAAAAAACATTTTAAAGGAAACTTAACAAAGGACTGGTGCGCCATAAATAATTTCTTAATTTCCATAAACAAGTATGTTATGATTTTTTATATACAACTCTGCATAATTGTTTGATTTTAATTACTGAATTTTAATGACCCATATCTCAAGAACGATTTGAGATATAACAATATAATATAGCTCATTTTAAAGCAAATTTAGACCAGATAGACTGGGTGGGTACCAATTTCTTATATTCCTATAAACATTTATGTTACGATTTTATTAAAATCATTATTCATTTTTCTAATTAATAATTTATAGTATTATCTCAAGAACGAATTGAGATATCATGATGAAATGAAAAACATTTTAAAGGAAACTTAATAAAGGATTGGTGTACCATAAATAAAGTATGTTATGATTTTTTATATACAACTCTGCATAATTGTTTGATTTTAATTACTGATTTTTAATGACCCATATCTCAAGAATGATTTGAGATATAACAATGTAATATAGCTCATTTTAAAGCAAATTTAGACCAAATAGACTGGGCGGGTACCAATTTCTTATATTCCCATAAACATTTATGTTACGATTTTATTAAAATCATTATTCATTTTTCTAATTAATAATTTATAGTATTATCTCAAGAACGAATTGAGATATCATGATGAAATGAAAAACATTTTAAAGGAAATTTAAAAAAGGATTGATGTGCCATAAATAAAGTATGTTATGATTTTTTATATACAACTCTGCATAATTGTTTGATTTTAATTACTGATTTTTAATGACCCATATCTCAAGAATGATTTGAGATATAACAATATAATATAGCTCATTTTAAAGCAAATTTAGGCCAGATAGACTGGGTGGGTACCAATTTCTTAAATTCCCATAAACATTTATGTTACGATTTTATTAAAATCATTATTCATTTTTCTAATTAATAATTTATAGTATTATCTCAAGAACGAATTGAGATATCATGATGAAATGAAAAACATTTTAAAGGAAATTTAAAAAAGGATTGATGTGCCATAAATAAAGTATGTTATGATTTTTTATATACAACTCTGCATAATTGTTTGATTTTAATTACTGATTTTTAATGACCCATATCTCAAGAATGATTTGAGATATAACAATGTAATATAGCTCATTTTAAAGCAAATTTAGACCAAATAGACTGGGCGGGTACCAATTTCTTATATTCCCATAAACATTTATGTTACGATTTTATTAAAATCATTATTCATTTTTCTAATTAATAATTTATAGTATTATCTCAAGAACGAATTGAGATATCATGATGAAATGAAAAACATTTTAAAGGAAATTTAAAAAAGGATTGATGTGCCATAAATAAAGTATGTTATGATTTTTTATATACAACTCTGCATAATTGTTTGATTTTAATTACTGATTTTTAATGACCCATATCTCAAGAATGATTTGAGATATAACAATATAATATAGCTCATTTTAAAGCAAATTTAGGCCAGATAGACTGGGTGGGTACCAATTTCTTAAATTCCCATAAACATTTATGTTACGATTTTATTAAAATCAGTATTCATTTTTCTAATTAATAATTTATAGTATTATCTCAAGAACGAATTGAGATATCATGATGAAATGAAAAACATTTTAAAGGAAACTTAATAAAGGATTGGTGTGCCATAAATAAAGTATGTTATGATTTTTTATATACAACTCTGCATAATTGTTTGATTTTAATTACTGATTTTTAATGACCCATATCTCAAGAATGATTTGAGATATAACAATATAATATAGCTCATTTTAAAGCAAATTTAGGCCAGATAGACTGGGTGGGTACCAATTTCTTAAATTCCCATAAACATTTATGTTACGATTTTATTAAAATCATTATTCATTTTTCTAATTAATAATTTATAGTATTATCTCAAGAACGAATTGAGATATCATGATGAAATGAAAAACATTTTAAAGGAAACTTAATAAAGGATTGGTGTGCCATAAATAAAGTATGTTATGATTTTTTATATACAACTCTGCATAATTGTTTGATTTTAATTACTGATTTTTAATGACCCATATCTCAAGAATGATTTGAGATATAATAATATAATATAGTTCAGTTTAAAGCAAATTTAGACCAGATAGACTGGGTGGGTATCAATTTCTTATATTCCCATAAACATTTATGTTACGATTTTATTAAAATCATTATTCATTTTTCTAATTAATAATTTAGATAGTATTATCTCAAGAACGAATTGAGATATCATGATGAAATGAAAAACATTTTAAAGGAAACTTAATAAAGGATTGGTGTGCCATAAATAAAGTATGTTATGATTTTTTATATACAACTCTGCATAATTGTTTGATTTTAATTACTGATTTTTAATGACCCATATCTCAAAAATGATTTGAGATATAACAATGTAATATAGCTCATTTTAAAGCAAATTTAGACCAGATAGACTGGGCGGGTACCAATTTCTTATATTCCCATAAACATTTGTGTTACGATTTTATTAAAATCATTATTCATTTTTCTAATTAATAATTTATAGTATTATCTCAAGAACGAATTGAGATATCATGATGAAATGAAAAACATTTTAAAGGAAACTTAATAAAGGATTGGTGTGCCATAAATAAAGTATGTTATGATTTTTTATATACAACTCTGCATAATTGTTTGATTTTAATTACTGATTTTTAATGACCCATATCTCAAGAATGATTTGAGATATAACAATATAATATAGCTCATTTTAAAGCAAATTTAGACCAGATAGACTGGGTGGGTACCAATTTCTTATATTCCCATAAACATTTATGTTACGATTTTATTAAAATCATCATTCATTTATCTAATTAAAAATTTAGATAGTATTATCTCAAGAACGAATTGAGATATCATGATGAAATGAAAAACATTTTAAAGGAAACTTAATAAAGGATTGGTGTGCCATAAATAAAGTACGTTATGATTTTTTATATACAACTCTGCATGATTGTTTGATTGTAATTACTGATTTTTAATGACCCATATCTCAAGAATGATTTGAGATATAATAATATAATATAGTTCAGTTTAAAGCAAATTTAGACCAGATAGACTGGGTGGGTATCAATTTCTTATATTCCCATAAACATTTATGTTACGATTTTATTAAAATCATTATTCATTTTTCTAATTAATAATTTAGATAGTATTATCTCAAGAACGAATTGAGATATCATGATGAAATAAAAAACATTTTAAAGGAAACTTAACAAAGAACTGGTGCGCCATAAATAATTTCTTAATTTCCATAAAGAAGTATGTTATGATTTTTTAAATACAGCTCTGCATAATTGTTACATTTTAACTACTAATTTTTAATAAACCATATCTCAAGAACGATTTGAGATATAAGAATATAATATAGCTCATTCAAAAGCAAATTTAGATAAGATGGACTATGTGAGTACTAATTTCTTAGATTCCCATTAGTATTTGTGTTCGATTTCATTAAAATCATCATTCATTTTTCTAGTTAAAAATTTAGATAGTATTATCTCAAGAACGAATTGAGATATCATGATGAAATGAAAAACATTTTAAAGGAAACTTAATAAAGGATTGGTGTGCCATAAATAATTTCTTAATTTCCCTAAACAAATAAATTATGATTCTTATATACAACTTTGCATAATTGTTAGATTTTAATTACTGATATTTAATGAACCATATCTCAAGAACGATTTGAGATATAACAATATAATATAGCTCATTTTAAAGCAAATTTAGACCAGATAGACTGGGTGGGTACCAATTGCTTATATTCCCATAAACATTTACGTTACGATTTTATTAAAATCATTATTCATTTTTCTAATTAATAATTTAGGTAGTATTATCTCAAGAAAGAATTGAGATATCATGATGAAATAAAAAACATTTTAAAGGAAACTTAACAAAGGACTGGTGCGCCATAAATAATTTCTTAATTTCCATAAACAAGTATGTTATGGTTTTTTATATACAACTCTGCATAATTGTTTGATTTTAATTACTGATTTTTATGACCCATATCTCAAGAATGATTTGAGATATAACAATATAATATAGCTCATTTTAAAGCAAATTTAGACCAGATAGACTGGGTGGGTATCAATTTCTTATATTCCCATAAACATTTATGTTACGATTTTATTAAAATCATTATTCATTTTTCTAATTAATAATTTAGATAGTATTATCTCAAGAACGAATTGAGATATCATGATGAAATGAAAAACATTTTAAAGGAAACTTAATAAAGGACTGGTGCGCCATAAATAATTTCTTAATTTCCATAAACAAGTATGTTATGATTTTTTATATACAACTCTGCATAATTGTTTGATTTTAATTACTGATTTTTAATGACCCATATCTCAAGAATGATTTGAGATATAACAATATAATATAGTTCAGTTTAAAGCAAATTTAGACCAGATAGACTGGGTGGGTATCAATTTTTTATATTCCCATAAACATTTATGTTACGATTTTATTAAAATCATTATTCATTTTTCTAATTAATAATTTAGATAGTATTATCTCAAGAACGAATTGAGATATCATGATGAAATAAAAAACATTTTAAAGGAAACTTAACAAAGGACTGGTGCGCCATAAATAATTTCTTAATTTCCATAAACAAGTATGTTATGATTTTTTATATACAACTCTGCATAATTGTTTGATTTTAATTACTAATTTTTAATGACCCATATCTCAAGAATGATTTGAGATATAACAATATAATATAGTTCAGTTTAAAGCAAATTTAGACCAGATAGACTGGGTGCGTATCAATTTTTTATATTCCCATAAACATTTATGTTACGATTTTATTAAAATCATTATTCATTTTTCTAATTAATAATTTAGATAGTATTATCTCAAGAAAGAATTGAGATATCATGATGAAATAAAAAACATTTTAAAGGAAACTTAACAAAGGACTGGTGCGCCATAAATAATTTCTTAATTTCCATAAACAAGTATGTTATGATTTTTTATATACAACTCTGCATAATTGTTTGATTTTAATTACTGATTTTTAATGACCCATATCTCAAGAATGATTTGAGATATAACAATATAATATAGTTCAGTTTAAAGCAAATTTAGACCAGATAAACTGGGTGGGTACCAATTTCTTATATTCCCATAAACATTTACGTTACGATTATATTAAAATCAATATTCATTTTTCTAATTCATAATTTAGATAGTATTATCTCAAGAAAGAATTGAGATATCATGATGAAATAAAAAACATTTTAAAGGAAACTTAATAAAGGACTGGTGCGCCATAAATAATTTCTTAATTTCCATAAAGAAGTATGTTATGATTTTTTAAATACAGCTCTGCATAATTGTTACATTTTAACTACTAATTTTTAATAAACCATATCTCAAGAACGATTTGAGATATAAGAATATAATATAGCTCATTCAAAAGCAAATTTAGACAAGATGGACTGTGTGAGTACTAATTTCTTAGATTCCCATTAGTATTTGTGTTCGATTTCATTAAAATCATCATTCATTTTTCTAGTTAAAAATTTAGATAGTATTATCTCAAGAAAGAATTGAGATATCATGATGAAATGAAAAACAATTTAAAGGAAACTTAATAAAGTGTTGGTGTGCCATAAATAATTTCTTAATTTCCCTAAACAAATAAATTATGATTCTTATATACAACTTTGCATAATTGTTAGATTTTAATTACTGATATTTAATGACCCATATCTCAAGAATGATTTGAGATATAACAATGTAATATAGCTCATTTTAAAACAAATTTAGACCAGATAGACTGGATGGGTACCAATTTCTTATATTCCCATAAACATTTATGTTACGATTTTATTAAAATCATTATTCATTTTTCTAATTAATAATTTAGATAGTATTATCTCAAGAAAGAATTGAGATATCATGATGAAATAAAAAACATTTTAAAGGAAACTTAATAAAGGATTGGTGTGCCATAAATAAAGTATGTTATGATTTTTTATATACAACTCTGCATAATTGTTTGATTTTAATTACTGATTTTTAATGACCCATATCTCAAGAATGATTTAAGATATAACAATGTAATATAGCTCATTTTAAAGCAAATTTAGACCAGATAGACTGGGCGGGTACCAATTTCTTAAATTCCCATAAACATTTATGTTACGATTTTATTAAAATCATTATTCATTTTTCTAATTAATAATTTATAGTATTATCTCAAGAACGAATTGAGATATCATGATGAAATGAAAAACATTTTAAAGGAAACTTAATAAAGGATTGGTGTGCCATAAATAAAGTATGTTATGATTTTTTATATACAACTCTGCATAATTGTTTGATTTTAATTACTGATTTTTAATGACCCATATCTCAAGAACGATTTGAGATATAACAATGTAATATAGCTCATTTTAAAGCAAATTTAGACCAGATAGACTGGGTGGGTACCAATTTCTTATATTCCCATAAACATTTATGTTACGATTTTATTAAAATCATTATTCATTTTTCTAATTAATAATTTAGATAGTATTATCTCAAGAAAGAATTGAGATATCATGATGAAATAAAAAACATTTTAAAGGAAACTTAATAAAGGATTGGTGTGCCATAAATAAAGTATGTTATGATTTTTTATATACAACTCTGCATAATTGTTTGATTTTAATTACTGATTTTTAATGACCCATATCTCAAGAATGATTTGAGATATAATAATATAATATAGTTCAGTTTAAAGCAAATTTAGACCAGATAGACTGGGTGGGTATCAATTTCTTATATTCCCATAAACATTTATGTTACGATTTTATTAAAATCATTATTCATTTTTCTAATTAATAATTTAGATAGTATTATCTCAAGAACGAATTGAGATATCATGATGAAATGAAAAACATTTTAAAGGAAACTTAATAAAGGATTGGTGTGCCATAAATAAAGTATGTTATGATTTTTTATATACAACTCTGCATAATTGTTTGATTTTAATTACTGATTTTTAATGACCCATATCTCAAAAATGATTTGAGATATAACAATGTAATATAGCTCATTTTAAAGCAAATTTAGACCAGATAGACTGGGCGGGTACCAATTTCTTATATTCCCATAAACATTTGTGTTACGATTTTATTAAAATCATTATTCATTTTTCTAATTAATAATTTATAGTATTATCTCAAGAACGAATTGAGATATCATGATGAAATGAAAAACATTTTAAAGGAAACTTAATAAAGGATTGGTGTGCCATAAATAAAGTATGTTGATTTTATATATACAACTCTGCATAATTGTTTGATTTTAATTACTGATTTTTAATGACCTATATCTCAAGAATGATTTGAGATATAACAATGTAATATAGTTCATTTTAAAGCAAATTTAGACCAGATAGACTGGGCAGGTACCAATTTCTTATATTCCCATAAACATTTATGTTACGATTTTATTAAAATCATTATTCATTTTTCTAATTAATAATTTATAGTATTATCTCAAGAACGAATTGAGATATCATGATGAAATGAAAAACATTTTAAAGGAAACTTAATAAAGGATTGGTGTGCCATAAATAAAGTATGTTATGATTTTTTATATACAACTCTGCATAATTGTTTGATTTTAATTACTGATTTTTAATGACCCATATCTCAAGAATGATTTGAGATATAATAATATAATATAGTTCAGTTTAAAGCAAATTTAGACCAGATAGACTGGGTGGGTATCAATTTCTTATATTCCCATAAACATTTATGTTACGATTTTATTAAAATCATTATTCATTTTTCTAATTAATAATTTAGATAGTATTATCTCAAGAACGAATTGAGATATCATGATGAAATGAAAAACATTTTAAAGGAAACTTAATAAAGGATTGG
The DNA here is from genome assembly GCA_036711965.1 of Onthophagus sagittarius. Lineage (NCBI taxonomy): Eukaryota > Metazoa > Arthropoda > Insecta > Coleoptera > Scarabaeidae > Onthophagus > Onthophagus sagittarius. The sequence continues at coordinate 11,806,461 of JASERS010000010.1, read as the reverse complement.
TGTGCCATAAATAAAGTATGTTATGATTTTTTATATACAACTCTGCATAATTGTTTGATTTTAATTACTGATTTTTAATGACCCATATCTCAAAAATGATTTGAGATATAACAATGTAATATAGCTCATTTTAAAGCAAATTTAGACCAGATAGACTGGGCGGGTACCAATTTCTTATATTCCCATAAACATTTGTGTTACGATTTTATTAAAATCATTATTCATTTTTCTAATTAATAATTTATAGTATTATCTCAAGAACGAATTGAGATATCATGATGAAATGAAAAACATTTTAAAGGAAACTTAATAAAGGATTGGTGTGCCATAAATAAAGTATGTTGATTTTATATATACAACTCTGCATAATTGTTTGATTTTAATTACTGATTTTTAATGACCTATATCTCAAGAATGATTTGAGATATAACAATGTAATATAGTTCATTTTAAAGCAAATTTAGACCAGATAGACTGGGCAGGTACCAATTTCTTATATTCCCATAAACATTTATGTTACGATTTTATTAAAATCATTATTCATTTTTCTAATTAATAATTTATAGTATTATCTCAAGAACGAATTGAGATATCATGATGAAATGAAAAACATTTTAAAGGAAACTTAATAAAGGATTGGTGTGCCATAAATAAAGTATGTTATGATTTTTTATATACAACTCTGCATAATTGTTTGATTTTAATTATTGATTTTTAATGACCCATATCTCAAGAATGATTTGAGATATAACAATGTAATATAGCTCATTTTAAAGCAAATTTAGACCAGATAGACTGGGCGGGTACCAATTTCTTATATTCCCATAAACATTTATGTTACGATTTTATTAAAATCATTATTCATTTTTCTAATTAATAATTTATAGTATTATCTCAAGAACGAATTGAGATATCATGATGAAATGAAAAACATTTTAAAGGAAACTTAATAAAGGATTGGTGTGCCATAAATAAAGTATGTTATGATTTTTTATATACAACTCTGCATAATTGTTTGATTTTAATTATTGATTTTTAATGACCCATATCTCAAGAATGATTTGAGATATAACAATGTAATATAGCTCATTTTAAAGCAAATTTAGACCAGATAGACTGGGCGGGTACCAATTTCTTATATTCCCATAAACATTTATGTTACGATTTTATTAAAATCATTATTCATTTTTCTAATTAATAATTTATTGTATTATCTCAAGAACGAATTGAGATATCATGATGAAATGAAAAACATTTTAAAGGAAACTTAATAAAGGATTGGTGTGCCATTAATAAAGTATGTTATGATTCTTTATATACAACTCTGCATAATTGTTTGATTTTAATTACTGATTTTTAATGACCCATATCTCAAGAATGATTTGAGATATAACAATATAATATAGCTCATTTTAAAGCAAATTTAGACCAGATAGACTGGGTGGGTACCAATTTCTTATATTCCCATAAACATTTGTGTTACGATTTTATTAAAATCATTATTCATTTTTCTAATTAATAATTTAGATAATATTATCTCAAGAACGAATTGAGATATCATGATGAAATAAAAAACATTTTAAAGGAAACTTAACAAAGGACTGGTGCGCCATAAATAATTTCTTAATTTCCATAAACAAGTATGTTATGATTTTTTATATACAACTCTGCATAATTGTTTGATTTTAATTACTAATTTTTAATGACCCATATCTCAAGAATGATTTGAGATATAACAATATAATATAGTTCAGTTTAAAGCAAATTTAGACCAGATAGACTGGGTGGGTACCAATTTCTTATATTCCCATAAACATTTGTGTTACGATTTTATTAAAATCATTATTCATTTTTCTAATTAATAATTTAGATAATATTATCTCAAGAACGAATTGAGATATCATGATGAAATAAAAAACATTTTAAAGGAAACTTAACAAAGGACTGGTGCGCCATAAATAATTTCTTAATTTCCATAAACAAGTATGTTATGATTTTTTATATACAACTCTGCATAATTGTTTGATTTTAATTACTAATTTTTAATGACCCATATCTCAAGAATGATTTGAGATATAACAATATAATATAGTTCAGTTTAAAGCAAATTTAGACCAGATAGACTGGGTGGGTATCAATTTCTTATATTCCCATAAACATTTATGTTACGATTTTATTAAAATCATTATTCATTTTTCTAATTAATAATTTAGGTAGTATTATCTCAAGAAAGAATTGAGATATCATGATGAAATAAAAAACATTTTAAAGGAAACTTAACAAAGGACCGGTGCGCCATAAATAATTTCTTAATTTCCATAAACAAGTATGTTATGATTTTTTATATACAACTCTGCATAATTGTTTGATTTTAATTACTGATTTTTAATGACCCATATCTCAAGAATGATTTGAGATATAACAATATAATATAGTTCAGTTTAAAGCAAATTTAGACCAGATAGACTGGGTGGGTATCAATTTCTTATATTCCCATAAACATTTATGTTACGATTTTATTAAAATCATTATTCATTTTTCTAATTAATAATTTAGGTAGTATTATCTCAAGAAAGAATTGAGATATCATGATGAAATAAAAAACATTTTAAAGGAAACTTAACAAAGGACCGGTGCGCCATAAATAATTTCTTAATTTCCATAAACAAGTATGTTATGATTTTTTATATACAACTCTGCATAATTGTTTGATTTTAATTACTGATTTTTAATGACCCATATCTCAAGAATGATTTGAGATATAACAATGTAATATAGCTCATTTTAAAGCAAATTTAGACCAGATAGACTGGGCGGGTACCAATTTCTTATATTCCCATAAACATTTATGTTACGATTTTATTAAAATCATTATTCATTTTTCTAATTAATAATTTAGATAGTATTATCTCCAGAAAGAATTGAGATATCATGATGAAATAAAAAACATTTTAAAGGAAACTTAACAAAGGACTGGTGCGCCATAAATAATTTCTTAATTTCCATAAACAAGTATGTTATGATTTTTTATATACAACTCTGCATAATTGTTTGATTTTAATTACTGATTTTTAATGACCCATATCTCAAGAATGATTTGAGATATAACAATGTAATATAGCTCATTTTAAAACAAATTTAGACCAGATAGACTGGGCGGGTACCAATTTCTTATATTCCCATAAACATTTATGTTACGATTTTATTAAAATCATTATTCATTTTTCTAATTAATAATTTATAGTATTATCTCAAGAACGAATTGAGATATCATGATGAAATGAAAAACATTTTAAAGGAAACTTAATAAAGGATTGGTGTGCCATAAATAAAGTATGTTATGATTTTTTATATACAACTCTGCATAATTGTTTGATTTTAATTACTGATTTTTAATGACCAATATCTCAAGAATGATTTGAGATATAACAATATAATATAGCTCATTTTAAAGCAAATTTAGACCAGATAGACTGGGCGGGTACCAATTTCTTATATTCCCATAAACATTTATGTTACGATTTTATTAAAATCATTATTCATTTTTCTAATTAATAATTTATTGTATTATCTCAAGAACGAATTGAGATATCATGATGAAATGAAAAACATTTTAAAGGAAACTTAATAAAGGATTGGTGTGCCATAAATAAAGTATGTTATGATTTTTTATATACAACTCTGCATAATTGTTTGATTTTAATTACTGATTTTTAATGACCCATATCTCAAAAATGATTTGAGATATAACAATATAATATAGCTCATTTTAAAGCAAATTTAGACCAGATAGACTGGGCGGGTACCAATTTCTTATATTCCCATAAACATTTATGTTACGATTTTATTAAAATCATTATTCATTTTTCTAATTAATAATTTATTGTATTATCTCAAGAACGAATTGAGATATCATGATGAAATGAAAAACATTTTAAAGGAAACTTAATAAAGGATTGGTGTGCCATAAATAAAGTATGTTATGATTTTTTATATACAACTCTGCATAATTGTTTGATTTTAATTACTGATTTTTAATGACCCATATCTCAAAAATGATTTGAGATATAACAATATAATATAGCTCATTTTAAAGCAAATTTAGACCAGATAGACTGGGCGGGTACCAATTTCTTATATTCCCATAAACATTTATGTTACGATTTTATTAAAATCATTATTCATTTTTCTAATTAATAATTTATTGTATTATCTCAAGAACGAATTGAGATATCATGATGAAATGAAAAACATTTTAAAGGAAACTTAATAAAGGATTGGTGTGCCATAAATAAAGTATGTTATGATTTTTTATATACAACTCTGCATAATTGTTTGATTTTAATTACTGATTTTTAATGACCCATATCTCAAGAATGATTTGAGATATAACAATGTAATATAGCTCATTTTAAAGCAAATTTAGACCAGATAGACTGGGCGGGTACCAATTTCTTATATTCCCATAAACATTTATGTTACGATTTTATTAAAATCATTATTCATTTTTCTAATTAATAATTTATAGTATTATCTCAAGAACGAATTGAGATATCATGATGAAATGAAAAACATTTTAAAGGAAACTTAATAAAGGATTGGTGTGCCATAAATAAAGTATGTTATGATTTTTTATATACAACTATGCATAATTGTTTGATTTTTAACTACTAATTTTTAATAAACCATATCTCAAGAACGATTTGAGATATAAGAATATAATATAGCTCATTCAAAAGCAAATTTAGACAAGATGGACTGTGTGAGTACTAATTTCTTAGATTCCCATTAGTATTTGTGTTCGATTTTATTAAAATCATTATTCATTTTTCTAATTAATAATTTAGATAGTATTATCTCAAGAAAGAATTGAGATATCATGATGAAATAAAAAACATTTTAAAGGAAACTTAATAAAGGATTGGTGTGCCATAAATAATTTCTTAATTTCCATAAACAAGTATGTTATGATTTTTTATATACAACTCTGCGTAATTGTTTGATTTTAATTACTGATTTTTTAATGAACCATATCTCAAGAATGATTTGAGATATAACTATGTAATATAGCTCATTTTAAAGCAAATTTAGAAAAGATAGACTGTGTGTGTACCAATTTTTTATATTCCCATAAATATTTATGTTACGATTTTATTAAAATCATCATTCATCTTTCTAATTAGAAATTTATTACAGAAGGTAATCCAACCTAGCTTCAGAAGTAATACTAGACTTAGAACTAGAAACATTAGGGTTTAGCCATACGTCGCTTAAGACGGTTAAACCATTAGGGTTTTCTAGTTCTAAGTCTAGTATTAGTACTAAAGCTAGGTTGTAGATGTAGTATTAGTTATACTTTCAGTTCCACCGCAGGTGTAGTGTTAGTTCTAGTTTTAGTACGATATAAGTATACAATAATCTAAATCCGAATAACAGGTATAAGTAGAGCTAATACTAGCACTAGACCTATAACTAGAAACATTAAAGTTTAACCGCTTTAAGAATCGTGCGGCTAAATCCTAATGTTTTTAAAGTGTTTCTCTATTTGCACATCTTTGACTAACACATTTTTATATAGTACCAATTTAAAAGTAAACAGTATTTACATTTCCTAGATGTCACCACGTAGCAGTAACAAAGGGAATGATTACAAAGTCAATTAACGTGGTAGAAAACACAATGTTTTCCAGATTTCCGGAGTTGCAACGTTGCTTTTCGCCCCTTTCGGGGGGTTGAAATGCTCACCCGTTCTTTGATAACTTCTGCTAAACGGAGCGGTGGCATTTTGCTCATAGAGCGCACCGCTGGGTCGTCCATTAACCGGGTCGTAGAGGCAACCCGACCGATCGCGCCCCATCGGCTGTTATTCGAATAAATACGGGGGCCGAGTGCACTTAGAATCGGGAGGATTGAGCCGACTCGCCTCAGATGGTAGCAACGGCATGGCACCGGGGGATCCCCTCCGTTTCCTAATGGAACCCGCTAATCGATTGGATCGCTTTCCGAACAAGCGAGAGCTTGCCAACCGACGCGTGCCTCCTCTCAATGTAGCGTTCTTGTTCGATTACAAAACCAAAGAGAGTAGATGTAACCATCCCACTTTTTAAAACAGTTTTAATTGAAACGAAAAGAAACATTATGTTTTAATAAATTAGTAATGATGTTATAATCGATGTGGTGTGAAAACAAGTAAATTTATTAGGTTTGAGCTAGGTTGGGTTAGGTTCCATCTTAAGAGAGGTATGGAGAAACCCAAATGTTTTTCGTTCTAGGTCTAGTGTTAGTTCTTGAGTTAATGTTGGCTCTATATTTAGTTATCATTCAGATTTAAATTGTTGTATACTTGTATCGAATAAAAGTAGAACTAACACTTGACCTGCTACTGGAAAGTTTCGGTTTAGCCGTGCGTCTGAAGACGCACGGCTAAACCTGAATCTTTCTAAGATCATCTTTGAAAGTTTTTCTAAGTTTTTCTTTCTTCTTTGAAAGTCTTTCTAAGTACATCTAAGATCATGTTTAAAGGAATGTAGAGTGGATAATTAATATATAAGATCCTCTGATGGAAAGATGACGGGTGTTAGTGCAACCTAAACTACATCAGAAATCAGTATTGGCTCAAAAATGATCCTAACACGTTAGAAAGAAATGTTCAAAATTGAGTAACTTTTTTCTTTCATTGCCAAAGATAGATTATGTGTACTTATCGTGTACAATAGACGATGAAAAAGCCTTAACAATCCTTCATCATCTAAACCAAAGACCCAATCTTTTTCGGTTTGCTGCTCGCTAAATGAACGGAATTTTATTCTACGGTGCCCTTAATACATCGTATTTTATTAAAAGTTGTTAACATAAACCTTAACTTAAAGTTTAAACCTGAATCTTTCTAGTACTAGTTCTAGTTTTAATTCATATTTAGCTCTAGTTGTTCGGTTTTAGATTATTGTATACTTGTATTGTACTAAAACTAGAACTAACACTAGACCTAGTTTTAATTCTGATTTAGTTCTAGATTGTCTTGAATTCTTCTGGAACTAAAAGTATAACTAATAATTTAGAACCCAACTCTAGAACTAACACTAAACCTAGAACTAAAAACATTAGAGTTTAGCCCTAAGTCTCTTAAGACGGCTAAATCCTAATGTTTCTAGTTTAGTATTAGTTCCAGCAGTCCTGTATCGGAGGTTGCAGTGAGTTCGGAAGTTCCTGTACAAGAAGCGGAACCAGAAGTTGAAACAAGCACACTTGTACACGAACAACAAACTCTGAGAACAATTGTCGTCCAAGATGATTCACATCCAACTGATGAACAAGTGGAGCATGAAGAGTCTGATGTTTCAGCATCAATTCCAACACAAGATACGCCTAGTACACATTTAGATGATGCTCATGAAATTGTAGAAAGCGAGGGAAGTGGAGAAATAGAACCTACTGAAGATATAGTTCCAAGCCAACCTGCAGAGAAACCTGAAGCGCCTTCCGAACCTATTCCCGATAGTGATGAATCGGAAATGATACATCTGATGCTAAAACACCAGTACCAGAAGAAAGTGATGCTTCGGTTACCGAAAAAGAACATGTGAAAGAAGACAGTAAAGAATCCAAATCAGAGGATAAAATAACTGAAAAGCCTGATATTGAAGAAGAATCAGTCGTTACCACTGCAGGAAGTATATCTGAAGATGAACAACCATCAACGACAAAATCCGATCAAGAAAAGTCCGAATTATCACATGATGAACGAGTTCCTGAAGAGGACACCCCTAAAGAGGAGAAACCTGAAGAAGAAATACCTGAAGATAAAGATAGTTTTACAACTGAGAAAACACAACCTGTTGAAAAAGAACCATCAGAAATTAGTACTGAACAAGCTCCTAGCGTATCCGAAAAAGAATTGACAACTATTGCACAAGAAACTGTTCCAGAAAAAGTTGATTCTGATTCTACAGCTGCAGCTAAGCCAACCGAAATTCCACAAGTTGAATCACATACTTCTGCTCTTGAAGATTCTGAAGACGTAGCTACTACCACCCAATTATTGTTAAGTGAAGAGGAACTGGCTACATTGACTCCACAACTTACAGACCAAAAACAGGAAACAGATGAAAACCCCGAGGAAGAAGCAACAGAAATAAATGAAGTAATTCCGGAAATAAAAGATAAACTTGAAGATGAAGTAAAAGGTTGGGTTGGGTTCCTCAATTTTTTAAGCTTCAAGTGTTTTATCTCGGATTATTCCAAAATATTTAATTTCATTTGAGAAACTAATTTCTAGAAGAAACAATATGATATTTATTAGTTTTTTTCTTTATGAAAAAAGATCAAAATATTTTTGAGATATTTATCTATTTCTTTTTATTGTATCACATTGATATCGATTGTTGGTTAGTTGGTTGGCATGGTAGTTTTATTAACTTTAAATTAAGTTACCTTGGACAGCGGAAATTCGACGAACCGACACAATCCTGAAGTTATAACTCGATTATTATAATAACCTCCGCCCGGTAATTACTCTCCCGGCAAATTCCCAAAGGATCATCTCGCTTGGCTCACCAAAAATGTTTGATAACCTCTGTCGTTGTTTTCCTAGTTTTGAACCCAGTAAATATTTACCAAGTTGTGTTCAAAGCACCGCTGTTATTCTTGTATAATAACTCTAGTATGGGCCGGAAGAACTTGGAAGAAGACGAGCGTTCCGATGATGCAAGGTAAACGTTCCGAGCCATGTTTTAATCATTTTCGACGTCTCGCAATCAACGTTTCGAGCAAAAATTTATATTCGACGCTGGTCGCGAGGCACTTCAGGTTTGCTCTCGGTTCATAAATATTCATTCGTTCGTGGCACGACCGTCGTTGCAAGCACACGCCACATCACGCGTCCTAAATTTGTGGCCCACATTGTTTTATCCAGAACGAAAACTGGATTATTTCAAACCAGGAATTTCAGTGTCGCACAAAAAAAGTTATTCAATTAGGAAATATCGAATCTATATGTATATAAGTTGTATTTTCTTATTTAATCATCGTTACGATATGATTAAATAATAAATGGGGCACAATGGAAATTGCGATCAAATTCGATAAATAATTTATGTTGTTGGCTTTTGATTTTCTTTATTTGGGGTATACCGAATGCTCTTTGATGTAGAATGGTAACATTTTCCCCGTTGAAAATTAGGGTCGAGAGTGATTGTCTTTGACAAGTCGCCTTTGTCGACAACGTCAATACTGGAGAGCGGGGGCAGCAGCAGCAGTGGTCAGTCGGTCAGCGTAATTGCGATTGCTTCGTTTGCGGGAAGCCGTTACCAGCCGTTGGACCCATCCCGGATTTTCCCTTTCGACCCGCCCTATGAAATCGTCCTTTTTTTATCGGCATCGGGGAAATGAGGTTTGGCGGTCTCCCGAACAAATGGTTTTTCTTCCAAAGACAGTTCTTCTCCTCGTAGACGTTCTTTCTTTCCTTTTACTTTGACTCTAATGATAACTGGAATTATTGTCTATTGCTTTTATATTTAAGAAGGAAATCAAAAATTACAACTTTAATAGATAAATGGGGTCATAACTTGTAAATTGGATTGAAACGTTTTAATTCATTAAAGATTTCAATTAAAGAAAGTAATTGAAGAAATAGATCTAGGTTGTTGATACATCAAAATAATGTACAACCTTAATCAACAACAGTTTTCTCTACAAGTATACATTAGTCTAAAACCGAATAATAGGTATAAGTAGAGCAAATACTAACACTAGACCTAAAACTATAACTATTTGGGTTTAGCCGTTTAGCCAACCCAACTTAGTTTCAGAAATAATACTGGACCTACAACTAGAAACATTAGGGTTTCGCCGTTTTAAGGGACAATAAACCCTAACATTTCTAGTTCTAGGTCTAATGTTAATTCAGGAGTTGGGTTATAAATCTTGTTATACTTTTAGATCCAGAAGAATTCAAAACAATCTAGAACTAAATCAGAATTAAAACTAGAACTAACACTAGACCTAGAACTAGAAAGATTCAGGTTTAGCCGTGCGTCTAAAGACGTCTAAAGACGCACGGCTAAACCGAAACTTTCTAGGTTGTTCATCTTCAGATATACTTCCTGCAGTGGTAACGACTGATTCTTCTTCAATATCAGGCTTTTCAGTTATTTTATCCTCTGATTTGGATTCTTCACTGTCTTCTTTCACATGTTCTTTTTCGGTAACCGAAGCATCACTTTCTTCTGGTACTGGTGTTTTAGCATCAGATGTATCTTTTTCCGATTCATCACTATCGGGAATAGGTTCGGAAGGCGCTTCAGGTTTCTCTGCAGGTTGGCTTGGAACTATATCTTCAGTAGGTTCTATTTCTCCACTTCCCTCGCTTTCTACAATTTCATGAGCATCATCTAAATGTGTACTAGGCGTATCTTGTGTTGGAATTGATGCTGAAACATCAGACTCTTCATGCTACACTTGTTCATCAGTTGGATGTGAATCATCTTGGGCGACAATTGTTCTCAGAGTTTGTTGTTCGTGTACAAGTGTGCTTGTTTCAACTTCTGGTTCCACTTCTTGTACAGGAACTTCCGAACTCACTGCAACCTCCGATACAGGACTGCTGGAACTAATACTGAACTAGAAACATTAGGATTTAGCCGTCTTAAGAGACTTAGAGCTAAACTCTAATGTTTTTAGTTCTAGGTTTAGTGTTAGTTCTAGAGTTGGGTTCTAAATTATTAGTTATACTTTTAGTTCCAGAAGAATTCAAGGCAATCTAGAACTAAATCAGAATTAAAACTAGAACTAACACTAGACCTAGAACTAGACAGATTCAGGTTTAGTCGTGCGTCTAAAGACGCACGGCTAAACCGAAACTTTCTAGTACTAGGTCTAGTGTTAGTTCTAGTTTTAGTACAATGCAAGTATACAATAATCTAAAACCGAACAACTAGAGCTAAATATGAATTAAAACTAGAACTAGTACTAGAAAGATTCAGGTTTAAACTTTAAGTTAAGGTTTAAGTTAACAACTTTTAATAAAATATGATGTATTGAGGGCACCGCAGAATAAAATTCCGTTCATTTAGCGAGCAGCAAACCGAAAAAGATTGGGAATCTTTGGTTTAGATGATGAAGGATTGTTAAAGCTTTTTCATCGTCTATTGTACACGATAAGTACACATAATCTATCTTTGGCAATGAAAGAAAAAAGTTACTCAATTTTGAACATTTCTTTCTAACGTGTTAGGATCATTTTTGAGCCAATACTGATTTCTGATGTAGTTTAGGTTGCACTAACACCCGTCATCTTTCCATCAGAGGATCTTATATATCAATTATCCACTCTACATTCTTTTAAACATGATCTTAGATGCACGGCTTTCTCTTCAGACACACGGCTAAACCAAATCTTTGTAGTCCTAGGTCTAGTGTTAGCTCTAGTTTTAGTTCGACACAAGTGTACAATTATCTAAAACCTAGAAACATTAGACGTACGGCTAAACCCTAATGTTTCTAGGTCTAGTGTTAGTACTAAACCTAAGTTGTAGGTCTAGTATTAGTTATCCTTTAAGTTTCAGCAGTATTCAAGACAATTTAGAGCTACATAAGAATTAAAACTAAAACTCTAAAGACGCACAGCTAAACCCACAACTTTCCACTTTTAGGTCTAGTGTTAGTTCTAGTTTTATATCATGAGATCTAACTCTAGATATTTAAACATTCGGATCTAGCCGTTCATCACTAAAGGCGGCTAAACCCGAATGATTCTAATCCTAAGTCTAGACTTCAATTGAAATATATAGGGTTGGATTGGGTTGGGTTGGGTTTAACCGTGAGACGGTGTTAGTCTCAGAGCAGGATATCCCACTATTTACTAGAGAGGAGCTAGAGTGGCGAAATAAAGAAGAAGAAAACTCCTGGCTTGAAAGGGATCACTCCTGAAATTTTAAAGATTTTTGTAGAAAATTTCCCTGACGATATACTAGCAGTGTACAATAACTGCCTGGTCAAAGGGTGCTTCCCCACCATCTAGAAAAGGGCTAGACTCACCCTCATAGAGAAGCCAAAGAAAAATAAAGAAAACATTAACGCAACTTTTCGTCCAATCTGTCTACTTGACACAGCAGGAAAGCTGCTTGAAGGCTTGATAAGATGCAGACTGCAAGAGGAAGTAGAGGAAGAGAAGCTGATAAGCGAAATGCAGTTCCGCTATAGAAAAGGCAAATGTACAGTGGATGCAATAACGAAGGTGCAGAAAATTGTGGAAAACATAAAGATGAAGTCTCTAACACACAGAGAAGTATGTGCAATGGTGCTGATTGATATTAAAAATGCTTTTAACTCTGCCCCGTGGGATGGGATGATAGAAGCCTTGGAAGAAGAAAATATCAGTCCGTATCTGGTTCGGATGGAAAAGAGCTACCTGTCGAACAGACGCATAACGGCTCCAAACGAAAAAGAATATAAAGTTACGTGTGGAGTTCCACAGGGGTTTCTTTTGGGTCCTCTCTTGTGGAACCTGTTCTACGATCAAGTACTGCGCATAAGGGTGGAGGAGGGAGTGACGAGACAAAGTACTTTTGCAGGACAAAACGGCATATGCGCTACAAGTAATTATAAGGAAATTAGAGAAGATGGGGTTGCAGGTAGCCAAGCAGAAAACCGAAATGGTTCTCCTTCAGGGGCCTCGCAGGTAGAGAACCTAAGTATTCACTTAGACACAGACACCATGATAAGTAGCACCAAAGAGGTGAAGTATCTAGGAGTAGTTTTGGACAAAATACAAAGAGATAACAAAAAAAGAAACAGAAATGACAAATAGACTTATGCGCCTAATGCCAAATATAGGCGGTGCGGTAACCACCAAGAGACGAGCAATCGCTACTGCGGCAACTTCCGTAATTCTATATGCGGCGCCCACGTGGGAAAATGTGCTGAAATATAAAAAGTACAGAAATATGCTAACAAGCGTTAATAGGAAGTTAGCTATAGGTATAATATCTGCCTATCGAACAGCACCAACAGAAGAGGTGGAAGTTATCGCAGGATTGCACCGATTGATCTGCAAATAAGAGAGAGGGGCAGGACATATAGAGAGGGCAGGCAAAGTAAATAGGTAAACGGAGAGAGCCTGATGCAGTGCTGGCAGGAAAGATGGAACCACAGAACAAGCTGGACAAGAAAGCTGATTCCTGACATCACTAAATGGTTGAATAGGAAGTGGGGGGAGCCGAACCACTTGCTTACGCAATTCATGACTGGACATGGGATCTTCAAAGCGTATCTTTACAAAATTAGGAAAGCGGAATCTGAGGTCTGCTGGTTATACACAGAAAGAGACAGCGCCGCACATATAATCCTAGAGTGCAAATTTTTTAGTGAGTGCAGAACAAGATGCGAGGAAAGATGCGGAATGGGTCTGACCAAGGAGAACATCATGGGACAAATGCTGGAGACGGAAGAAAAATGGACGGCCATTGCGGAAATGATTAGAGAGGTGATGCAAGTAAAGCAGCAGCACGAAAGGGAACTGGAGAGAGAACACCTAAACCAGGGGCATCAGCGTAGGGGAAGATACGGAGGGGCAGGAGCTCGCCCCTCTTAGCCAAGAGCCAAGGCACGAAGAAAGAAAGAAAACCCCAAGCCTGGGTATGTAGAAAGCTTGTAGTTTTTTCAAAAAGTTTAAAGGGTTCTTTTTCTTTTTTATCTGTACCAACGTCAAGGGCAACGAGACAACGAGAGAGATATCGAGACCATGAAGGATGAGCGTTTCTGTTTTTTTATACTCTGAAGATGTGCCTACCGGCGGTTCCAGAGAAGACGAGGAAAGGGGTTTTTAGTGGGTCGGGGTCTATAATAAACTCCAACCCCACACTATCCGGCCGCCCTAGAACTCCAGGCCGGATGTCTGCTCGCAGATTTTCCAAGACCTCGTTAAAAAGGGTTTAACTGTGCATCTGATGTGATGACTAAGGAGGTCTATGGAAGTACTCCAAAAACAAGATAACAAGAATTTCATTTATAAATCTCTGAAATGTCTACAGAGACCAAAGGGCAGACTGGTAATCTCAAAAAGACCGAAAAGAGTAGTGATTGCTATCTTGGGAATATCTTATTCTTCAACGGGAATTTGGTGATACGTTCTTAATAATAGAAGAATAGCAATATTATTTAATTATCGATAGTCTCCATATTGTCTTCAGTCATTAGATTCTTTCTTGGGGACTATGTGTAGAGGTGATGCTACTGAAGAAGAAGATGATCGACATATTTCCACGGCAACAATCTGTTCGAATTCCTTTTTGGCTATTGCATGTCGTGTTATTGATGATATTGCAACAATGTTTTGGCGGGTGTTCTGTTGTTTGTCCAACCCAACACTGGAGAGCTATATTTATTTATCAGCACAGTAATTTTCTCAACATTTATTCAAAATCCTTTAATTTGATGTGTGTTAATTTCAATTAGTTTATGTTGATTTTTGAGAAAATTCAAAAAAGCGCCTTATTGAAACGAATCAATTAGAACATATATTTTAAAGTGCAAAAAACTAAAGCCATATAAATGAATTTTTTATGTGAAACTATAACAATTTATGTTCAAAGTTAATCCTGCGAAACATTCGCGCGTTTATCACACGATATTAAAGCAATATTTCGACGGAAATTAAGTACTTCCATGGCCAAGAATAATGCCCCTAATCCGCGGACCCTTTAACGGAAACTCTATTTTACATGATTCCCGAGGAACGTCGGGATAGAAATTAAAACCTGGAATTTCAATCAGCGCAATGGGGGCAGTTCTAGCAAATCTCACTTTTAGCAAAACGACAAGGAAGAGGAATAAAGTTAAAAAAAATGAAACCCTATCGGATTCGGGGATAATGGAGAATGGCCTGGATCGGTTGTGGATGTTTGTACAACGCGAGGTCAGCGGATCCTCGTACACAAACCTGAAGGCAGCCCCGGAGTTCGCCTCCGATATTTATTCGATTGAAATTTACGCCACTGCAAATATTTTGTCACAACCATGCTGAGCTAAGCAACAAATTTCGATGTTGTGTGTACAAACGTATTACGATGGTTCAAATCCCTTCTCCATAACCGATCGATTCCTTTCCGAGGGTTACTAAGCCGCACTCGTTGGCCACTTAATTAAAAACGGTAGCCCTTCGCTGTTTACGAGCCGACACCTCTGAAAATGCAGATTTCTGTTTTGCATGCGCCCCGCGAGCTGAGTAACGGTGCTCGGAGAGTGCCCCAGAATTAATAGCGGTCCCCCTTCACCCCATTTACCCCCTTTTACGGCACCCCCGCGACCATCGTTGCTTCACCTCAACGTATTGCGAAATTTATAAGGACAAGGCTATTGTCCGAGCACCTTCCTAAATTAATTTGAGTACAAACGCTTCGAAATTAACAAGGGTCAGGTCGGAGGGTTGTGAGTTTCCGGACTAAAAGGGATCTAAGAATTTGAGCAGGTAACCCTAAACAATTTCACCAACCCTATATTCGCATATTTATTACTTTATTTCGATAAAATATCTCAAAAATGAATGAGTATAATTTGAAAATAATTAATTTCCAAAAATAAAACCTACCTAGATATTTATGTTTTAAATGGAAATGTAAATTTTCCACATTTACTGTCGAAATCAAAATCGTATACGATTATTGGAATGATATCCCGAATATTACTCGAAAATACGACCCCGTAAAAGCATATAAATTGCAAATGTATAGACAGACGTTGCGATCGTGGCAATATTGAGTTTTCTGCATGCAGAGAGACCCGTATTACCGGTAGAAAAATGGCCAACATCCGCTTTATACTATATTGCATAATCAAACGAGAAACCCATTGAATAATAGACCGCATCGTGCCCGGAAGATTGGACGATATCTCAAACTTAACACTCTTTCTCTTTAAATTCCCTCCCTCATTCCATCTATCCCACTTTTATTATCTTATTATTTCGCATTACGTTTTTAGGGTAAAAACGTAAGACGGGAGAGTTGAAAATGGATGACGATGGTGTCCGAGACACGGGTAATTACCAACCTACAATAAAGGTCCCTTGTTACTATTTCTCGTTTTTTTTTCAACTTGTTCTCCATTCCACAAACAAACTCGACATGCGAGGACGTAATAAGTATTCCGCGCTAATTAAGCATTATGTCGTGTCACGTGGACCCGCACACTGTGACGTGCGCAACAATTACCAACTGCCAGCGATGTAGGGAAAGCTACGTGACTACTAATTTCTATGGGGTTAGTTGAGAAAATTAGCACCGCCATTGTAAACTTTACCCTATTCTTCAGAACTAACAATATCAACAATATTACGAGAAGAAAACATTCTAAGTTTGTAAAGACGTTGCTAATATGTATGTATACATAAAGTCTGAATCATCTAAAGTTGCTCTATTCCATATTCATAGATTAACTTGTTTAGGGCTAGTTATATTACAAAAGTTTAACTAACACTACATTGTATCCTGATAAAGATATCAAATTTTACCATACTTTTAATGAATTGATACATTGCCACGTGAAAATTTTTTCTGATTCTTATGCCTGTATTTATTTAAATCTGTAATCACTTTCTCTACAGCATATCCCCGGATCGAGTTACGAAGAGGGATTAAAATTTATATTATTTGTGCTTAGATAAGCACAAATAATACATCGATGTTCAAAATCATTAAATCACATGAGTTAACCTGAATCTTTCTGGTTCTAGGTGTAGCGCTAGTTCTAGTTTTAATTTTTGTTTAACTCTAGATTGTTTTAATTTTTTCTGGAACTAAATGTATAATTAATACTAGGCCTACAACACAGCTTCAGTGCTAATATTAGACACTAACACTAAAAACATTTGGGTTTAGCCATCTTAACACGTTGACGGACAGTTGCGTCTATAGCCGTCAAGTTCAAGTTCACTATGTGACATGACGGCAATAGCCGTCCAATACGAAACGGTCGTTTTTAGACACTGCGGCTGTAGCAGCACAAATGTGCATTTACCAGCGTACAAGTAGAAGCCGATGTCATGTTTTCGAAAAAAAATTTAGTATGCAAGGTTAACACATTGAGTATGCACGTGGTTGTGAACGGAGTAGTGCGATCTTGTTTTCTCTTCAATTTACAGTTGCTATTGATACATTTAACGATATTTTTTGTTTATACTGGTAAGTATTTGTTTATGATTGATTTTACACTTTAAATAGAAATAAAAAAATTTAAATTTAGCATTTTTTGATTCATTTAGCGATATTTATAGTTATACTGTTTACTTTTTGTTTTTTATGATATTACATTTGAAATATAAAAACAATAATGTAAATAATAAATGTATAAATAATATACAATAAATAATAATATAAAATAAAATTGAATGTTTTATTCAATATTTATAGAAAATGGCCAGTTGGGAAAAAGAACAGGCTAGGCTGCTGAAGCTTTTTGAGGAAACAGGTAGTGGGTCAAGCAACAGTGAATCTGAACCTGATGCTGACTGTGCTGAAAATAACAGTTCGGGTAGTGAAGAAAATGAATCAACTACAGATGAGGAATATGAAGCACCAGAAGAACCAGAAAATGTTGAGACATGGCATATCAATACAACACCTATAAGAAACTTTTCTTTTGATGCAGATGCGGCTGGGATTCTTTTGGATATAGACGAAAATGTGTCTCCAATTCAGGTTTTTTTCAAACACGGCCACATACAAGGCATAGTAGGAAGGCAAATTTCAAAAATACTGATACGATTGAAATGAGAAAGTTTTTGGGTTTGTGTTTGCTTCAGTCCCAGCTAAAATTCTCCAGTATTAGAAAACTCTTTTCCATTGATGCATTACATTACCACCCAGCTTTTCCTTCACAAATGTCTGGAAGGAGGTTTGAGCAAATATTGAGATGCTTTTGTGTAGAAGAAGAAAATTCAAACGACCGTTTGAGGAAAATAAAAATATTTCTTGATTTGCTCATAAAAAAGTTTGCGAATGCATATGCACCAAATGAGGCATTATCATTAGACGAATCTTTGTTATTATTTCGAGGAAGGCTTTCTTTTCGCACGTACATGAAAGGCAAAAAGGCAAAATACGGAATTAAATTGTACGAACTTTGTTCTGCCCAAGGTTATGTTTTGAACATAGAAATATACAAAGGCCATCGAGAAAACGAAGAAAACATGACAACTATTGAAAGTCTTGTGATGCGATTGATGCAGTCATATTTAAACAAAGGGCATCATTTGTTCATGGATAACTATTACAACAGTGTACCATTGGCTAACAAATTACTGAGCAAAAAGACACATGTGACAGGAACTCTTCGTGTAAATAGGAAGGGTCTGCCGCAAGAAATAACAGGTCGTAAGCTTAGAAAAGGAGAACATGTATGGCGACGCCAAAATCAGACATACGTGTCCAAATGGAAAGATAAACGGGATGTGCTATGTCTAAAACAGCTTACCACCCAAGTATGATAAACACAGCTAACCGTCGACAACAGGAAAAGAGAAAACCAATTGAAATAGTGAATTATAATCAGAATATGTCAGGTGTCGACAGAGCAGATCAGATGATGTCCTATTATTCCTGTCCACGAAAAACAATTAGATGGTATAAAAAGATAATCTTTCATCTACTGGATGTAGCAGTGTGGAATTCTTACTACATCTTTAAAGAAAAGACAGGGAAGCAATTACACGATCTCTAACTGGCATAGATTATAAACAGGATGGAAGGTCTTTGGTTCAATTTAAACGTGCACGAATCCAAACCAATGAAATCAACAACAATGGAACACAGCATTTTCCTGAGAATATTTCTCCTCCTGAAAATTATCAGCGAAAAACATATTTTCAGCGTTGTAAACAATGTTATAAACAGGGAGTAAGGAAGGAAACATCATATTGCTGCAAGAATTGCATATCAAAACCTGCACTGTGTCCTGCACCATGCTTTGAAACATGGCATACCGAAAATAATATATAATAATTATAAAATTATAATAAATTTGTTTGTCATTTATTTATTTTTGTTTGATCATGAACTAACATTTCGTGTAAAACTCCCAAAAATACTTTGTTGCTCACAAAAAATTGCTTATTTCAGTCATTAAACCTGTCATTTACGTTTTTAAATTTTTGCTGTTATAGCCGCCATCGTCCCATTACATAGTGTCTAGAGTCCGCTGGCGCCATGACGGTTGTAGCCGCAACCTAATTAAAGGTGCTGAATTAATCAAAATTAAGTGTATTTAAGCAGAAAGAGTAAAACTATACTTCTAATATTCTAAAAATTACAAAAACATATAGTGTCAATTTTCGAATTTCACTTGTTTCTACTGTCCGTCAACGTGTTAAGGGAAATCTTAATGTTTTTCTCTACTTATACGTGCTATTCGATTTGAGATTATTGTATACTTGTATTGTACTAAAACTAGAACTAACACTAGACCTAGAACTAGAAAGACTTAGGTTTAGCCGTGCGTCCGAAGTAGAGATGCACAAAGATCATTTTTCCTTCAACATAAGAAATGTCGTGTTAATTATAACCTTCACTAATTAACGGATTTTATTGAATCTTTAATGAACGAAATGAAATGTGTAATTATGTATCCTCTTGAATTTCTAATTGCAATAAGCGAAGCAGAGATATACAATAACCGAGTTGATGAGGAAACCGAAACGCACAATTCGACGCATATCCATTCAAAGTATACGCTTGTTTCATGCGGTAATTACACAGTCGTTGATCTGTATCGATTTTGGTTCCGTTGCGTGGCCTGTATGCTGAAAATTTAGCGGTCCCGTGTGCAGTTCTGAACCAAATGCGTCAACGCGAACTTCCAAAATTAATACTCCTCCAACCGGACGAGCAATTACCCGATCCCGATGGAAACCAGTTCAATTTCGACCAATTACTTCGACCGTTTTGCCCCTCAAGTTTCGTGGAACGTTCACAATAAAATTTATATATCCCAGCAAGATCCCGACATATCCTCATATCACATCGGGCCAACTGCGGTGTTAAACTTTTATTGCAGCCTTTTTAGATTGATTCGAGTTATTCGATTTTTTTTTAATTAAAATTAGAGCTGTAATCAATAAAATTAAAAGGATTTTCAACGTGACATTTAAGAGGGTTCAAAATGAGCAATTTTTGTAAGGACAATCAAACATCCCGAAAGCCGGAGGTCCCTTGGGATAGGAATTCTGTCGAATCCCTCCGTTCCCTTGTGGCGACAATCGGGCATCCTGCGGGAAGAAATAGGGGGTGAAAAGAGGACTGGTTGTTTGTCGTCGGGACGCCCTTTGGGACGGAATGAATGAAGGCCACTTAATCCCAGATGACAAGTTTGATGTTCCCTCTCGTTGGGACGGAAGATATTTAAGGGTCTAACTCCAACCGTGGAAATAATAAATTCTTGACGATTTTTTTAGCCTCGTCACGCGATCGTCTCGTTAGGTATCACGTGCAAAGATCAGATAAGTCGGCGGAATGGCACTTTTTTGCTTTCATTGCAGTTGCAAAGTACCCAAGAAGGACGAAGGAAGATAAGGAAATTAACTCGCATTCTTTCTTCCGAGGCTTCGGATAAATTCCAAACAGATAAATCGATACGACGCAAGACATTTTTTGCTGCTTTCGCTATTTCCCCATAAAATATTACAAAACACGTTTCGTTGTCTCCGTGACGGCGAGAAACCAATCATTAGTCGACCACATCTGCCCGGACGCTAAATCATTGTCCACCGGCACACAAATCATAGTAATTGACAACTGACATTCGACGTGTTTCATTCCGAACGCGTAGAATATAGTACGAATGCGTCAATACGTCAGACAATACGACTCTAATGCGCTTGTCCTTTGACGTTCACCATATACAATTCAATTGGAATTATATTTTAAACCCATCTCGTGTGGATCTATTTCAGCGCAACCCCATTACTGTACTAATAATTGCTTTATACATATAAATTCGATTTCATTTAGATTTTTTTACTTAAATCCGGTTCAATCTTCTTATTTCCATGGAAATCGTGAACAAATCCTTGTGGATATGGTGCTACGTTACGCTGAAATTGTTATATTTTTATCATGTAGTATAAAGGAATATCGACTCTAAATTCTACATATTAAGTTGTTGGAAGATAAATTTCAAAAACATTTTGGCAACCCTAAGCAAAGGGTTCAAAGACCTGGGGCGTCAGCTCTTTGTGGATGTCCTTTTTTGCAATTAAATGTAATATATGGTTTGTTGAACTAGAATTAGAACTAACACTAGCACTAATACTAGAATTATCACTAGAACTGTCACTAGGACTAATACAAGATTTAAAATTAGAAACGGGTCTTGTTGCGTTTTTTGAAAAAATGTTTGACGTTTCGGATGCCTTGTTGCAACCCTCTTCAAAAACTAACAGAAGAACTAACACTAGACTCTGAACCAGCAACATGAAGGTATAGACGTACGTATCTTAAGACGACTAAACGTAGCTCTAGCATTAGTGTTAGCACTATTTTTAGTTGTTACTCAGTCTTAAATTGTTGTATACTTGTATCGAACTAAAACTAGAACTTGTGACATTTATAATTTATGCTGAACTATCAAAAAAATAATTCGGTCGATATCGCACCAGTATTGTGCTGTTGATCGATAACTCGAGCGATATCCGTTCATTGGGTTTCTGAAAGAGCCAACAGGAAATATCGGACCGATATCGAATCGATAACTGTATCGCATGCAACAAGTACCTATATCGACTCGATAAGTGTGATTAACGACAGTGACCTATATCAATCAAAAGTGATAGTTTCTATTTTCTAATTTATATTTACATAAATATTTACATTATTAAACATTGTGCATTATTTTGTAATTTTTAAAAAGGAGATTTCCATTTCCTCTAAAGAATTCAGGTCGATTTTATCAATTTCAATTTCATCCAAATCTCTTAGTCTCATAGTCTCATAGTCTTAGACGCACGGCTAAACCTGAATCTTTCTAGTACTAGGTCTAGTGTTAGTTCTAGTTTTAATTATTATTTAACTCTAGATTGTTGCAAATTCTTCTGGAATTAAAAGTATAACTAATACTGGACCTACAACTTTGGTACTAACAAACATTAGGATTTAGACGTCTTTTAAGACCAGTTGTGGCACTTCTTTAAAAATTTAGAAGAAAATTAGAAAATTTATAGTTTTAGATCTAGTATTAGTCCTAGTGATAGAAGGTGGCAAGAGAAATGGGCGAGGCATACAGGATGGACTAATTGATAAAGAACGTTAAGTAATGGCAAGATCGAGGACCTGCAGCCAACTATTATGCAGCGCAGGCCATACTTGGTCATGGAACTTTTGGCAGTTACCTAAAGAAAATAAAGAAACTATCATCAGACACCTGTTGGTATAGCTGCGAGGCTGAAGACAGTCCAAGACACACTATTTTTGAGTGCGGACACTTCGCAGCATTTAGACAAGATGTAGAAAACATATTAGGAAGAGAATTAAATATAAAAGTATCTCTAAAGTGTTTCTAGAGACAGAGGATAAAGGAAGAGAGGTAATGAAGTATCTGACTGAGGTGATGTTGGAGAAGGAGAGAGAAGAGAAATGAAGAAAGAAACAGGAGTACACCAACCATAATGTAAGAGAGTAGAACTGTAGAGGCTGAACCCAAACGTTTTTCCTTCTAGGTCTAGTCTAGCTCTAGCAGTAATGTTGGCTCTATTATTAATTGTTATTCAGTATTAAATTGATGTATACTTGTATCGAACTAAAACTAGAACTATCACTAGACTTAGTACTAGAAAGTTTCGTCTTCACATTGTGTCCAGATTGTTATAATTTCTTCTGAAATTGAAAGTATGACCAATACTACACCTACAACCTAGCTATAGAATTAGCACAAAACCTAGAACTAAAATCATTAGGGTTTAGCCATACGTCTCTTAAGACGGTTAAACCATAATGTTTCTAGTGTTAAATCTACTGTTAGTTCTGAAGCTAGGTTGGGTTGGGTTGGGTTAGGTTCTGTCTTAAGATAGGTACGGCTAAACCCAAATGTTTTTCCTTCTAGGCCTAGTCTAGCTCTAGCAGTAATGTTGGCTCTATTTTTAGTTGTTATTCAGTCTCAAATTGTTGTATACTTGTATCGAAGTAAAACTAGAACTAACACTAGACCTAGTACTAAAAAGTTTCGGTTTAGCCTGAATCTTTCTAGTACTAGGTCTAGTATTAGTTCTAGTTTTAATTCTTATTTAACTCTAGATTGTTGCAAATTCTTCTGGAATTAAAAGTATAACTAATACTGGACCTACAACCTATTTGGTACTAACAAACATTAGGATTTAGACGTCTTTTAAGACCAGTTATGTCACTTCTTGAAAAATTTAGAAGAAAATTAGAAAATTTATAGTTTTAGATCTAGTATCAGTCCTAGTGATTGTTCTAGTGATAGTTCTAGTGTTAGTACTAGAGTTAGTTCTAATTTTAGTTCAATTAATACCGGTCGTGAAAGCCTTCATACTTATACATGGTTATAGAAACTATCATCAAACGCCTGTTGGTATGGCTGCGAGGCTGAAGACACTCCAAGACACACTATCTTTGAGTGCGGACTCTTCGCAGCATTTAGACAAGATGCAGAAAACAGATTAGGAAGAGAATTAAATATAAAAGTATCTCTAAAGTGTTTCTAGAGACAGAGGATAAAGGAAGAGAGGTAATGAAGTATCTGACTGAGGTGATGTTGGAGAAGGAGAGAGAAGAGAAATGAAGAAAGAAACAGGAGTACACCAACCATAATGTAAGAGAGTAGAACTGTAGAGGCTGAACCCAAACGTTTTTCCTTCTAGGTCTAGTCTAGCTCTAGCAGTAATGTTGGCTCTATAATTAATTGTTATTCAGTCTTAAATTGATGTATACTTGTATCGAACTAAAACTAGAACTAACACTAGACTTAGTACTAGAAAGTTTCGTCTTCACATTGTGTCCAGATTGTTATAATTTCTTCTGAAATTGAAAGTATGACCAATACTACACCTACAACCTAGCTATAGAATTAGCACAAAACCTAGAACTAAAATCATTAGGGTTTAGCCATACGTCTCTTAAGACCGTTAAACCATAATGTTTCTAGTTTTAAATCTATTGTTAGTTCTGAAGCTAGGTTGGGTTGGGTTGGGTTAGGTTCTGTCTTAAGATAGGTACGGCTAAACCCAAATGTTTTTCCTTCCAGATCTAGTCTAGCCCCAGCAGTAATGTTGACTCTATTTTTAGTTGTTATTCAGTCTCAAATCGTTGTATACTTGTATCGCAGCAAAAGTAGAACTAACACTAGACCTAGTACTAGAAAGGTTCAGGTTTAGCCGTGCGTCTAAGACTAGTACTAGGTCTAGTGTTAGTTCTAGTGTTAATTCTTATTTAACTCTAGATTGTTGCAAATTCTTCTGGAACTAAAAGTATAACTAATACTAGACCTACAACCTAACTTTGGTACTAACAAATATTAGGATTTAGACGTCTTTTAAGACCAGTTGTGTCACTTCTTGAAAAATTTAGAAGAAAATTAGAAAATTTATAGTTTTAGATCTAGTATTAGTCCTAGTGATTGTTCTAGTGATAGTTCTAGTGATAGTTCTAGTGTTAGTACTAGAGTTAGTTCTAATTTTAGTTCAATTAATACCGGTCGTGAAAGCCTTCATACTTATACATGGTTATAGAAACTATCATCAAACGCCTGTTGGTATGGTTGCGAGGCTGAAGACACTCCAAAACCCACTATCTTTGAGTGCGAACACTTTGCAGCATTTAGACAAGATGCAGAAAACAGATTAGGAAGAGAATTAAATATAAAAGTATCTCTAAAGTTTTTCTAGAGACAGAGGATAAAGGAAGAGAGGTAATGAAGTATCTGACTGAGGTGATGATGGAGAAGGAGAAAGAAGAGACATGAAGAAAGAAACAGAAGTACACCAACCGTAATGTAACAGAGAAGAACTGTAGAGGGGGTTTAGGTACGGCTGAACCTAAACGTTCTTCCTTCTAGGTCTAGTCTAGCTCTAGCAGTAATGTTGGCTCTATTTTTAGTTGTTATTCAGGCTTAAATTGTTGTATACTTGTATCGAACTAAAACCAGAACTAATACTAGACTTAGTACTAGAAAGTTTCGTCTTCAGATAGTGTCCAGATTGTTATAATTTCTTCTGAAATGGACAGTATGACCAATACTACACCTACAACCTAGCTTTAGAATTAGCACAAAACCTAGAACTAGAATCATTAGGGTATAGCCATAGTTCTCTTAAGTCGGCTAAACCATAATGTTTCTAGTTTTAAATCTATTGTTAGTTCTGAAGCTAGGTTGGGTTGGGTTGGGTTAGGTTCTGTCTTAAGATAGGTACGGTAAACCCAAATGTTTTTCCTTCTAGGTCTAGTCTAGCCCCAGCAATAATGTTGACTCTATTTTTAGTTGTTATTCAGTCTCAAATTGTTGTATACTTGTATCGCAGTAAAAGTAGAACTAACACTAGACCTAGTACTAGAAAGATTCAGGTTTAGCCGTGCGTCTAAGACTAGTACTAGGTCTAGTGTTAGTTCTAGTTTTAATTCTTATTTAACTCTAGATTGTTGCAAATTCTTCTGGAACTAAAAGTATAACTAATACTAGACCTACAACCTAACTTTGGTACTAACAGATATTAGGATTTAGACGTCTTTTAAGACCAGTTGTGTCACTTCTTTAAAAATTTAGAAGAAAATTAGAAAATTTATAGTTTTAGATCTAGTATTAGTCCTAGTGATTGTTCTAGTGATAGTTCTAGTGTTAGTACTAGTGTTAGTTCTAATTTTAGTTCAATTAATACCGGTCGTGAAAGCCTTCATACTTATACATGGTTATAGAAACTATCATCAGACGCCTGTTGGTATGGCTGCGAGGCTGAAGACACTCCAAAACACACTATCTTTGAGTGCGGACACTTTGCAACATTTAGACAAGATGCAGAAAACAGATTAAGAAGAGAATTAAATATAAAAGTATCTCTAAAGTTTTTCTAGAGACAGAGGATAAAGGAAGAGAGGTAATGAAGTATCTGACTGAGGTGATGATGGAGAAGGAGAAAGAAGAGGAATGAAGAAAGAAACAGGAGTACACCAACCGTAATGTAAGAGAGTAGAACTGTAGAGGCTGAACCCAAACGTTTTTCCTTCTAGGTCTAGTCTAGCTCTAGCAGTAATGTTGGCTCTATTTTTAGTTGTTATTCAGGCTTAAATTGTTGTATACTTGTATCGAACTAAAACCAGAACTAACACTAGACTTAGTACTAGAAAGTTTCATCTTCAGATAGTGTCCAGATTGTTATAATTTCTTCTGAAATTGACAGTATGACCAATACTACACCTACAACCTAGCTTTAGAATTAGCACAAAACCTAGAACTAGAATCATTAGGGTATAGCCATACGTCTCTTAGGTCGGCTAAACCATAATGTTTCTAGTTTTAAATCTATTGTTAGTTCTGAAGCTAGCTTGGGTTGGGTTGGGTTAGGTTCTGTCTTAAGATAGGTACGGCTAAACCCAAATGTTTTTCCTTCTAGGTCTAGTCTAGCCCCAGCAATAATGTTGACTCTATTTTTAGTTGTTATTCAGTCTCAAATTGTTGTATACTTGTATCGCAGTAAAAGTAGAACTAACACTAGACCTAGTACTAGAAAGATTCAGGTTTAGCCGTGCGTCTAAGACTAGTACTAGGTCTAGTGTTAGTTCTAGTTTTAATTCTTATTTAACCATAGATTGTTACAAATTCTTCTGGAACTAAAAGTATAACTAATACTAGACCTACAACCTAACTTTGGTACTAACAAATATTAGGATTTAGACGTCTTTTAAGACCAGTTGTGTCACTTCTTGAAAAATTTAGAAGAAAATTAAAAAATTTATAGTTTTAGACCTAGTATTAGTCCTAGTGATTGTTCTAGTAATAGTTCTAGTGTTAGTACTAGTGTTAGTTCTAATTTTAGTTCAATTAACACCGGTCGTGAAAGCCTTCATACTTATACATAGTTTGTTTTTGTTCATTATGTTAATTTTCTCTCGTACAATGGAAATATATTCACTTCTTTATTTTCTGATACTTTTGTATGACTTTCATTATCTGAATTTTCTTATGTAAAGGGACACACTTGTTTTAATAGCCAGAATATTTAAGGACGACTCTGTTGGCATCACATCACATCACATATAAATATAACCTATATTAATCATTTTGAAGGAAAATTATTCGGAATTAATTCTATAATCTTCATTTAGCCGAAACGCGTTTGAAATACCACCGACTAAAACTCAGACTTCAAGAAGACGTTTCAAATTATACTGGTTAAGTGTCAGAAGTACTGACATTCCAGAATCACATTGTTCTAAACTCTAAGAAAACAACCTGTAATCTTACTGACTAAACCCTCGAAATTGTGGTTATCGTCCTTAACCTCTTCCGATATCTCCATAACTTTAGAAACACTTTTAAACTGCACTGAAATACATCAAAGATTTTTCTCCACCACAATCTTTTTATCATCTTTAAAGCCTCGTATATTATAAGACTGACATTATATATATAGATAAAAGGAGTAAATACTTCTTAAACGTTATAACGTTAAATTTTTTTTATCTTAAACGTTCAAGACGTGTTTCAAAACAAGTTGAAACTATCCCCTATTTAGATAAGGATACCGGAAAGTGTCAACAAGCTCCGTACAGAGGTCCAGAATTGAACAACGAGGCCCGAGAAAGTTTTCCCAACCCATCGCCAACCCGACCTTCTCCATTTCGGCCCCCAAGGGGTCGGTTTATCTCGCCTATTGCCCTATTGCCCCCCGTTCATCGCACTGCTTCCGTTTTACGCCATTTCCGCGAAACCGTGCAAATATTAAACTCCGATTTCTATTACAACCCCTTTACATTAAGGGATCGGTGATGTATATGGATGTATTTTTTCAACAACTGTTTTTTTTTTCAATTAAGTCACCTTACTATATATTATATATAACGTTTTTGTTGTACTTCCGTTTGCTGTTGACAGTTGAAATACGTAGTTTTGTATATCAATGGCTATTAAAATGCCATTGTGGCCTCTCCGGTTGGCTTTTATATCTCCGCTTCGAATTCGGCCGCGCTTCGAATTTTTTGTTGGATTGGCAACCGCAGTGGAACCACGACCAGTGACAATGAAACCTGCTACATGGTGCTTTTAATTTCGAAATTGAAACTCGTACAATTTACGTGTGCCCTTGCATCAACCACTTGTGCGCTAATTAAATTTGCCAACCTCTTCACAAAACTTCCTTTAATATACACGTATTATATTTAATTTTAAGTGAATTAAGTTTTTTGGGTTAATTTGTTGTTGAATGCATGTATATATTTTCAAGCTAAATTCAATGCTAAAATATGAATTGTTTAAGAAGATAGGGGTGAGTAAGTCTGTCTGTTTAATCTCCAAAAATTCCCAGTTGCGCTTCGATACTAGGCTATGTGATTTCCAAGTCAATCTTTATCCAAGATATTTCACCTTTGAAGCAACGGTTAATGTAAAGGATCCCAGTTTTTTTCCTCAACAATCGGAATTAATTTCTGCGACGTTTTTAATTAACACTATTAGTTAATATAAACTAGGTTTAGAACTAAAACTAGATCTAGAACTAGAAACATTAGGATTTAGCCGAACGTCTCTTAAGACGGCTAAATCCTAATATTTCTGGTTCTAAATCTAGCGTTACTTCTGAAGCTATGTTGGGTTGGGTTCCATCTTAAAAAAGGAGCGGCTAAACCCAAATGTTTTTCATTCTAGGTCTAGTGCTGGCACTATTTCTAATTGTTATTCAATCTGAAATTGTAATACACTTGTATCGATCTAAAACTAGAACTAACACTAGACCTAAAACTAGAAAGATTCAGGTTTAGCCGTGCGTCTTCAGACGCACGGCTAAACCGAAACTTTCTAGTTCTAGGTCTAGTGTTAGTTCTAGTTTTAATTCTTTATTAGCTCTAGATTATTGTAAATTCTTCTGGAACTAAAAATATAACTAATACTAGACCTACAAGCTAGACCTAGAACTAGAAACATTCGAGTTTAGCCGTAAGTCTCTTAAGATAGCTAAACCCTAATGTTTCTAGTTCTAAGTCTAGTCTTATTTCTGAAGCTAGGATGGGTTGGGTTGGGTTTCGTCTTAAAACAGGAACGGCTAAACCCAAATGTTTTTCATTCTAGGTCTAGTGTTAGCTCTAGCATTAGTGTTAGCACTATTTCTAATTGTTATTCAGTCTGAAATTGTAATACACTTGTATCGATCTAAAACTAGAACTAACACTAGACCTAAAACTAGAAAGATTCAGGTTTCAGACGCGTTTTGTTTCTAGTTCTAAGTATAGTCTTATTTCTGAAGCTAGGATGGGTTGGGTTGGGTTTCGTCTTAAAACAGGAACGGCTAAACCCAAATGTTTTTCATTCTGGGTCTAGTGTTAGCTCCTGTGTTAGTGTTAGCTCTATTTTCAGTTGTTATTCAAGTTTAGTTAGTTTTTAGTTCTGGAGACGCACGGCTAAACCGAAACTTTCTAGTACTAGGTCTAGTGTTAGTTCTAGTTTTAATTATCATTTAGTGCTTGATTGTTGAAAATTCTTCTTGAACTGAAAGTATAACTAATACTACATTTACAACCTGGCTTAGTGCTAATACTAGACTTAGAACTAGAAACATTAAGGTTTAGCCGTACATTGCTTAAGACGGTTAAACCTTAATATTTTTATTTTTAAGTCTACTGTTTTTTCTGAAGCTAGGTTGGGTTGGGTTGGTTTCCGTCTTCAGAGAGAAATGGCTAAACCCAAATGTATTTCATTCTAGGTTTAGTGTTAGCACTATTTTTACATCATCTACTATATCATCTACGTCAGAAAGCACAAAAGTATGCTTGGAACCTTTGTATTGTCGCATATACTTTACTGTCATCTTCCCATTATTATGTTTTTTTATGACTTTTTTACAAACTGTTTCCGTTTTCTCTTCAAAATCTACCAGCTTTCATCCAACCTATGACATTCAAGTAGAAATTGTTCTTGGGACGTTTCATTATCATCTTCTTCGGCAACTTTATCATCGAATAGTACAGACACATCTTTACCTCCATTTGAGAGAATACTGTCATGTAAAGATATGGCATCACTGTCTTCAGAGGTTTCATCTGTTTTTCGTTTTTTCCATTCTTTGACTCCTTTTTTCTGTTATCTTTCCCCTGCCTCTTTAAACACTTGCTTTTCATTCTGTTCTGTCCCTTTAAGCAACGGTTAATGTAAAGGATCCCAGTCTTTTTCCTAAACAATCGGAATTTATTTCTGCGACGTTTTTAATTAACACTATTAGTTAATATAAAGTAGCTTTAGAACTAAAACTAGATCTAGAACTAGAAACATTAGGATTTAGCCGAACGTCTCTTAAGATAGCTAAACCCTAATGTTTCTAGTTCTAAGTCTAGTCTTATTTCTGAAGCTAGGATGGGTTGGGTTGGGTTTCGTCTTAAAACAGGAACGGCTAAACCCAAATGTTTTTCATTCTAGGTCTAGTGCTGGCACTATTTCTAATTGTTATTCAATCTGAAATTGTAATACACTTATATCGATCTAAAACTAGAACTAACACTAGACCTAAAACTAGAAAGATTTAGGTTTAGCCGTGCGTCTTCAAACGCACGGCTAAACCGAAACTTTCTAGTTCTAGGTCTAGTGTTAGTTCTAGTTTTAATTCTTTATTAGCTCTAGATTATTGTAAATTCTTCTGGAACTAAAAATATAACTAATACTAGACCTACAAACTAGACCTAGAACTAGAAACATTAGAGTTTAGCCGTAAGTCTCTTAAGACAGCTAAACCCTAATGTTTCTAGTTCTAAGTCTAGTCTTATTTCTGAAGCTAGGATGGGTTGGGTTGGGTTTCGTCTTAAAACAGGAACGGCTAAACCCAAATGTTTTTCATTCTAGGTCTAGTGTTAGCTCTAGCGTTAGTGTTAGCACTATTTCTAATTGTTATTCAGTCTGAAATTGTAATACACTTGTATCGATCTAAAACTAGAACTAACACTAGACCTAAAACTAGAAAGATTCAGGTTTAGCCGTGCGTCTTCAGACGCACGGCTAAACCGAAACTTTCTAGTTCTAGGTCTAGTGTTAGTTCTAATTTTAATTCTTTATTAGCTCTAGATTGTTGTAAATTCTTCTGAAACTAAAAATATAACTAATACTAGACCTACAAACTAGACCTAGAACTAGAAACATTAGAGTTTAGCCGTAAGTCTCTTAAGATAGCTAAACCCTAATGTTTCTAGTTCTAAGTCTAGTCTTATTTCTGAAGCTAGGATGGGTTGGGTTGGGTTTCGTCTTAAAACAGGAACGGCTAAACCCAAATGTTTTTTATTCTGGGTCTAGTGTTAGCTCCTGTGTTAGTGTTAGTTCTATTTTCAATTGTTATTCAAGTTTAGTTAGTTTTTAGTTCTGGAGACGCACGACTAAACCGAAACTTTCTAGTACTAGGTCTGGTGTTAGTTCTAGTTTTAATTATCATTTAGTGCTTGATTGTTGAAAATTCTTCTTGAACTGAAGGTATAACTAATACTACATTTACAACCTAGCTTAGTACTAATACTAGACTTAGAACTAGATACATTAAGGTTTAGCCGTACATTGCTTAAGACGGTTAAACCTTAATATTTTTATTTTTAAGTCTACTGTTTATTCTGAAGCTAGGTTGGGTTGGGTTGGTTTCCGTCTTCAGAGAGGAATGGCTAAACCCAAATGTATTTCATTCTAGGTTTAGTGTTAGCACTATTTTTACATCATCTACTATATCATCTACGTCAGAAAGCACAAAAGTATGCTTGGAACCTTTGTATTGTCGCATATACTTTACTGTCATCTTCCCATTATTATGTTTTTTTATGACTTTTTTACAAACTGTTTCCGTTTTCTCTTCAAAATCTACCAGCTTTCATCTAACCTATGACATTCAAGTAGAAATTGTTCTTGGGACGTTTCATTATCATCTTCTTCGGCAACTTTATCATCGAATAGTACAGACAAATCTTCATCTCCATTTGAAAGAATACTGTCATGTAAAGATATGGCATCACTATCTTCAGAGGTTTCATCTGTTTTTCGTTTTTTTCCATTCTTTGACTCCTTTTTTCTGTTATCTTTCCCCTGCCTCTTTAAACACTTGCTTTTCATTCTGTTCTGTCCCTTTTTCTGACCCCTTCTTTTCTTCCAGTCTTTAATTTTTTCTTCTTCAATAGTCTTCAAATCTTTTACAAAGTCACCCTCTGATATACTTTTGCCTGGCGTAATAGTGATTTTCTTTTTTTCCTGGTTGGACACTAGTTCCCTTTGTTCGAATCTCTTTGAGAAATTCCTGAAAATCTGTTGTCCATGCTGCACGTGAATTATTACTTGCGTCATGTGATTCATAGGACACTTTTGACAGAATGATTCAAAAACTTTATTTTTGTATAATTAATTTAATTAATTAATCAATTCCGTATAGTCCTTTTAAATTTTTCTTTCCACTCTGTAAGCTATTTTCTCCACGCTGTCTTGAGGAGGCTGAAGAAGGCCAAATCAAGAGGCTGGCATAAGTGGGTACTGTTAGGAGGCAAGAGGATGAACCATATGTTGTATTTTATGCAAGCCTCTAAAATTATAACAAATAAGTGGCTAGAAAGATTGTCTCCAACGATGACCTTAGGGACGTCACAAAGATATTGAAGTATGGCAGTGTAATCGACATAAATAAGTCATCAAAGAGGGCATCTTCAAACCATCCAGATTTAGATCGATTAAAGTGTGCTCCTACGGGACCCTCTTCGGTCCGAGTGTTGTACATATTATCAGTCTTGTATACTACTGGTTGTTCCAGCAAACAGTGACTTTAATGGGCATTTGCAATCAACTAAACATTGGGCATTTGCATTTTTTTACAACGACTTTAATCTTGCCTGCATTGCCCTGGGTGCTTGCTTCGTCATAATTAATGATTGCCTTTGGGGAAACATCGTTTGAAGATATTGCTAGTTCCCTAAAGTAGGACTCTATTATTTTCGGGGTGACCTCAGCTCTTGCTCTTTTGATATTTTTTACATAGGCGGCGCTTTAATTCTTCACTCTACCTCTTTAGGAAATCTTTTATCCATTTGATCCCAGGCATATTATTTTCAAACCGGGGCTCATTTTTTTAACATGCCAAAACTGCATCTTATGCCAAAACTTGTCAGTGGAAATCCCCACACGGCAGCTGGAGAGATGTACTCAGTGATTTTCCTTTCTTCATCATTGTTGAACACTGGAGGACGTTCATATTACTTCTACTGTTTATTTTTGACTCTTCTTTGTATGAACGACTTAGGGACTTAAAAATCTCTTTTCAGTTTAGTATGACACTCCGTTTTTAACCGCATTGGCAGTCTTGGTAATGTTTTCTTCATTATAAACATAATATTTCTTCTTATTCATTTAGTTATGAGGACCAACTGTACAAAAATATCGAAATTGTAATCTAAAAAGTAAACGAAAACTTGGGTCGGTGTTCCAAATTAGGCATAGATGTGCACCTTTTTCAAAAAATGTATATAACCTATATATAAGCTTTTTATAAGCCTATTTATATATAAGCTTTGATTATCAATATAGCCATTAGGCTTCTTTTATAAATGAATAGGCATAACACAACACCAAGCTACGAAACCCTAACAATAATGGTACACTCAGGGTTATTAAAGTTATTTTGATTAACGAAATAATCCGTTTTTCACATAAAAAACTAAAATTCAAATGCTTCTTTAATATGCGAATTCAAGCAGCAAGTAGACTAATCTTCTGAGCACCAAAGTAAGCAAAAGACAAATAATGCCACCTCCAGCTATCAAACTTCACTTATTAGGTTGGCTAATCCAAGAAAGTAAAATGTCTCTTTTTGTCCCAAGTTGTCCCAAATACGGGCATTCAGTCATTCAGTGCTCGATTGTTGAAAATTCTTTAACTGAAAGTATAACGTAATACTACATCTACAACCTAGCTTTAGTATTAAAATTAAACCTACAACTAGAAACATTAGTGTTAGTTCTAAAGCTAGATTGAGTTGGGTTCGGTTTCGTCTTAAGAGAGAAACGGCTAAACCCAAATGCTTTTCGTTCTCTAGTACTAGAATTTATTCTAGTACTAGAATTCTTCTGGAACTGAAAATATAATTAATATTACATCTACAACTTAGCTTTAGTACTAAATTCTAGATCTATAACTAGAAACTAAAATTAGGGTCCTAAAGTAAGTCCTAAAGACGGCTAAACCCTAATATTTCTAGTTCCAAGAGTTAGTTGTGAAGCTAGGTTGGGTTATTAAGAGAGTTTCTCGTTCTAGATCTAGTGTTAGCTCTATTTTTAGTTTAGATTATTGCAGAAATTGAGTTGACAGGTTTATCTTTTAAGAGAATAGCTAGGTCATAAATAATTTGTCGTTGAAATGAGTGTTATTACAACAATTTGGTTCGAAATGTTGGGTTATTTAGTTTCCTTGTCATGTTCGTGGATCGCTTAGTTTCCCTCCTTTATATCTCAACGTATACATCAGCCGTTTCGCAGCTTGCAAACAGACTCCATTTCCAAATTGTCAATTTGTCGTGGTTGACCGGACCCTTTGGGGCTGCCGCGATGCTAGCTTTCCCTTTGACAGAACCCCACAACCAAGCTGCGGAACCAAAACTAGTTCTCATGGAAATACTCCTTGGTAAATCGAGCGGTTTACGGGATAGGAAGAAAAATAAAAATCTTAAGGATGGAATTAGATTTCCAAGAATTTCCTTGTAATAATACGAGAAAGGTAGGTTGTGCTAAAGTTTAAATCCCTATTCAAGAGTCTTGCGAGTCGAGTCGTCCCTTATTTCTGTTTCTCGCGGAATTAGTGGAATTAGTACTTCCCGGGGCCCCGACAAATCAATTTGGCAAACTGCGCTCGCGTATGGAAGTCGTGGCGGCGGCACAAATTCCAGGTTCCATGCAAGGGAATTTACCGTTCTTCCTACGATTAACGGTCGGTTTCCTCCGGAAGTGTGTGCGTCCCGGAGAGTTTGCGGCCGCGCTTTTATCCTTATTGCAGTACCAATATTTCGTAGTACACCGGCTTAAAGCCGAGACGGGAACCTCGCCGCCGGAATTGATGTTCCACTTTAAATTATCTACATATGCATGAACGGGGCATCGTCGAGGGAGAACCGGAAGTGTAGAGACGGTAGGCGAAAAAACGGGGAATATGTAAAGTAAGGCAGATCGTTCGGTTAAGGACAGCGGCCCGTCTCTCTTCCAAATTAATGACACGTATAAAGCCCGAGCGCAATTTGAAAGGCACCGGACGGAGGTTCCCCCACCCCCAAATGCCACACGCGCCGTCCGGATTTGCATTTAATCACTCTCCATTTGCATGATTGCCAAATGGACGACAAGGGTCCACAACCGCTTTAGTTTTTTTCGATTCTTTCCAACATTAAGTATGCGTTAATTGTTGGATTATTGAGAACATTCCATTTCATCTCGGAATTCATGT
Source organism: Onthophagus sagittarius (assembly GCA_036711965.1). Taxonomy (NCBI): domain Eukaryota; kingdom Metazoa; phylum Arthropoda; class Insecta; order Coleoptera; family Scarabaeidae; genus Onthophagus; species Onthophagus sagittarius. The sequence goes on along the minus strand of JASERS010000010.1, from coordinate 11,770,827 downwards.
TATGAACCATGGTGTGTTTCTATTTATCATCTATACACTACAATTGTATTTAATAGAGAATCTAATTACCTAAATCGTTTTTTAAGACGAAACCGGACCCAACCCAATCTAGCTTCAGAACTAACACTAGACCTAGAACTAAAACATTAGGATTGAGATGAAAATAAAAATTTGTATTCTGCACTTTGACAATGGATTTATTGTTGAAAAAAAGTAGCTTTTACCGGTTTCGCCTTGTGGGCATCATCAGAAAGCTTTCTATAACAAAATGTGAACATTATCCTTAAAAAACCTTTTAAAAATTAAAATATAAAATTATAAAAATATAAAAAGAACTTACGTCAATCGAATACGTGTGAATATAAAAATAAAACATCATGATATTAAAATTTAATTATAATAAATTTCGACATAACCTCCAACGTAAGAATAAAATCACCAGATCCACTCAATACCAACACAAAAATTGAAAATAAAAATAAAATTCTGATATAATAAGGAAAAGGGAAAAGAGGGGGGGAGGAAGGACAAGGATGGGATTGTAGCAGGGTTGTCAGATGTTGCGGTGAATTACTTGCTACTAGAGTAATTACCCTCGTTCATCTGGCGGTTTTTGTTTTTTAGGTGTAAAGGGTTTCCTTAAATACATATATAATGGTTTTCTTGCCGGTTTTACTTGCTCATTCAAGCATTTGTAGTTGGGAAAATTGTTTTTAAATTTGTTTATCTCATAATATTCCAGGAGTTCCATCATATAACCTTTGTCAGTTTTATGTAATATTGTAGAGTCATTATTGTCATCAAATTCATGTTCTATGTTGAATGTCAGGTGTTTACCAAAATTTGAATTTTGTTTTGTTTTATGTTCATATATTCTCTGTCCGAGTTTTCTTCCTGTTTGTCCGATGTATGTGGCCATACATGTACTACATTGTAATTTGTAAATTCCGTTTTCTTCTAATTTGTCAATTTTGTCCATATTGTTAATCAATCTTATTCCTATTGTGTTGTTATTCTTGCATATTATTTTCATTTTGTGTTTGTTAACGATTTTATTTATCTTCTTGTTAATTGTACCCTGGTATTGTACGGATCTGTAGTTATTAACTTTTTATTCATTCTCTTGTATTAATGTAGTAGTCTTTGTTAGTTGGAAATTGTTTAATTTTTTAGTAATGAACCTTTCAATTTCTTTCTCAGGATAATGGTTATTGTATGCTATCTGTCGAATTATATTAAGTTCCTTTTCCAAATTGATTTGATTTAGGTTAGAATTGAGAGCTCTATCTATAAGAGAGTGAAAAGCTGCAAATTTTTGAGCTGGATCGTGGAAAGAGTCATATGGTATTATGGCATCAGTTTGTGTCTTTTTTCTGTATATATCATAGGTCAAAAATCCATCTTTCCTTTCTATTGTCAAATCTAGGAAGTTAATTTTATTTGTCTGTTCTGCTTCCATCGTGAAGTTTAGGTTTTGATGTAGTCCATTAATGTGGTTTAGGATATCATTAGTTTTATTTCTATTGGTGATGTCTATGATGGCGAACACATCGTCCACATATCTTTTCCATAATATAATGTTTTCATAGTATGGGTTTGTAGAGTTTATGATTTTTTCTTTTTCTAGTTTATCTAGAAATATGTCTGCCAACAGTCCGCTTAGTGGTGATCCCATGGGCAAACCATCGGAGAATGTATATATTTTATTATCAAATAAACAAAAATTTTGGTCAACGCATATTTGAAATAATTTCATTATATTTGAGCTGTCTATCTTATCATTTAGTTGTTCATTTAAAATATCTTTGATTATTTCTAATGTATGTTTTGTAGGGACATTAGTGTATAAATTCACTATGTCAAATGATACCATAAGGAATTTATTAGGTAGCTTACATTTTTCAAGTGCTGTTATTAGATCACCTCTGTTTTTGATTGTGTGTTTTGGTTTATAGGTTGTGACATCAGTGAAGATATTTAATAACATTCTGGAAATTTTATGTGTACTCGAATTAATTGATGTGATAATCGGTCTTATGGGATAATCTTTTTTATGTAATTTGGGTAACGCATATAGGCGTGGTGTTTTTGGGTTCATTGGAATCAAATAGTAAGGTGTTATGTTAAGTCTCAGTAAGGTTTCTTTTGTGTCATTAATGGTCTTTTTAACTTTGTTGTGAAAAGTGATGGTTGGATTTTTTGTAGATATAATGAAATTGTTATCCTTCAGGAAAGTGTTAGTTTTGTGAATATATTTGTCTTTGTCCATAATTATCAGACCTGCATTCTTGTCTGCTTTTGTTACTACCAGATTGTTGTCCTTAATCTTTTGTTTTATGTCTTTCATCAGTAATTCTTCTCTTTTTTGTTTATTATTTTTCATGTTATTCTTATTCTCTTGCCTCCTATTCGTCTTCATGTCTTCTTTAATTAGTAGTTGTTGTAGTTCTCGATGTAATTCTTCTTCTTTAGGGTGATTATGTATTGCTGCTTCTAATTCGATAGCAAGTCTTCTAAGATTTGGTGTTGTCTGTATGTTATATTTTAAGCCCTTATTGAGGAATTCTGTTTCTTGTTTGTTGAATGTGATATTTGTGAGGAAAGTTGTGCGGTTATGAAATTGATATGGTTTCATTATTGTCTTATTTCCTGTAATCTTCTTATTTTCGTTCTGTTTTTCAGCTCTGAGGATTTCTATTTTTCTCTGTTTAATTGTCCAATTCTTTGTGAGTATGTGCCTGTGTTTTGTGTGTGAGTCTGTAATTATTTCCTCAATCTGGATATGGTGATATGTTGTTGTGAGGCTTTGATATAATTGATATAATTTAATGTTTATTGTGTTAATGTGGGAGTGATGTTTCTTAATTTCTTGTCTCATCGAACGTTTCATAAATTTTTGGATGGTATGTTCATTTAGGTGCTTCGGATATTTACTTCTAGCGAATTTGGGTATCAAGTTCTCCTCCAGACAGATTTTAATAAAAAGGATATGTTGTTGTTTTTGTTTTAATTTTAGTTTTTGGCTTCTGTATTCGAAAATGATATTAGTCGTACTAACCTCTAAATTATTAAAATTTTTCTTTCTTTCCATTGTTGAAGGATTGAGATAAAAATAAAAATTTGTATTCTGCACTTTGACAATGGATTTATTGTTGAAAAAAAGTAGCTTTGTTATAGAAAGCTTTCTGATGATGCCCACAAGGCGAAACCGGTAAAAGCTACTTTTTTTCAACAATAAATCCATTGTCAAAGTGCAGAATACAAATTTTTATTTTCATCTCAATCCTTCAACAATGGAAAGAAAGAAAAATTTTAATAAAACATTAGGGTTTAATGTTTTTAGTCCTAGTTCTAATTTTAGTTTTGTAGCTGGGTTGTAGGTCTAGTATGAGTTATATTTTTAGTTCCGGAAGAATTTAAAACAATCTAGAGCTTAACAAGAATTAAAACTTAGCTATAAACAAGCTACAGCTAACACTATATATTATTGAAAAATTTGGGATTAGTCGTATGTCTCTTAAGACAGAACTGAACCCAACCCAAGCTAGCTTCAGTACTAATACTAGACATAGAATAGAACATTAGGGTTTAGCCGTCTTAAGAGACTACTGTTTCTAGTTCTATATCTAGTATTAGTTTCGAAGCTAGGTTGTAGGGTTAGTATTAATTATACTTTTAGTTCCAGAAGAATGTAAAACAACCTAGAGCTTAACAAGAATTAAAACTAGAACTAACACTAGACCAAGAAGTAGAAAGATTCAGGTCTTTGACGCACGGCTAAACCTGAATCAACCTGAATCAGAATAAGAATATTAGGGTTTGGCCGTCTTAAGAGACTAATGTTTCTAGTTCTATATCTAGTATTAGTTCTGAAGCTAGGTTGTAGGCTTAGTATTAAAAACGAAACATTCTGGTTCTAGGTCTAGTGTTAGTTCTAGTTTTAACTGTTACCAGGCATTTAACCCTTCTATACTTTAAAAATTAAAAATTTTCAATTTAGAAAAAGTGCAATTTTTACACAAAAATGGAAACCTGAATCAGCCGAAATAGCCGTCTTAAGAGACTACTGTTTCTAGTTCTATATCTAGTATTAGTTCTGAAGCTAAGTTGTAGGCTTAGTATTAGTTATACTTTTAGTTCCAGAAGAATGTAAAACAATCTAGAGCTTAACAAGAATTAAAACTAGAACTAACACTAGACCTAGAACTAGAAAGATTCAGGTCTTTGACGCACGGCTAAACCTGAATCAACCTGAATCAACCTGAATAAGAATAAGAACATTAGGGTTTAGCCGTCTTAAGAGACCACTGTTTCTAGTTCTATATCTAGTATTAGTTCTGAAGCTAGGTTGTAGGCTTAGTGTTAGTTATACTTTTAGTTCCAGAAAAATATAAAACTATCTAGAGCTTAACAAGAATTAAAACTACCTAGCAGACCTTCTAGGTCTAGTGTTAGTTCTAGTTTTAGTTCAATACAAGAATATAGTAATCTATAACCAAATAACAGCTAAACGTAGAGGTAATACCAACACTTGGAATTTGGAAAAAAAAACATTTGGATTTAGCCGCAAGTTTCTTAGAATGATTAAACCGAAATATTAAGTTAGTAGGTGACCTACTAGATAGCTTAACTCAAATTATTCACTGAATGTGAGCACGGATGATACTTGCGGTTTTTCATTGACTATGGTTTACATGGAGGTTGTTCATCAGGCTCTTACTCAAACCCGCTCTACTTGCTGTGGTGTAAAACAAATTTTGCCAATACTAAATTCTGTTGTGCCTCCTTCCTATCTATATGGAAACATGCACAGGTTGTACCCATTCCCAAATTGAAGTCTCCAATTTTGGCTAGCGACTATCGTCCTATTTCAATCCTTTCTATTTTGTCAACGGTTCTTGAGCGCGTTGTATACTCCCAATTTTATGATATTCTTGAGGAGCATCGATTGATCAGTGACAAGCAGTCTGGTTTCCGACGGGGTCATACTACTACTACTTCCTTGATCAAGATCATGGATGATATAAGACTTGCTTTTGATAATCGTCTCACTATTTTGGTTCTATTTGATTTCAGTAAAGCGTTTGACTCTGTTGATTACGATCTTCTTCTTTCTATACTCTCATCTATTGATTTTTCTTTCATGGTTTTAATCATGTCTTTGGAAACGCACATTCTGTGTCCGTGCCATTTTGACCTTTCCAATCGTTTTGAGCAACGATTTTACAATGAAATACAAAAAAAATGCTACGGTTGTAGGTCTAGTATTAGTTATACTTTTAGTTTCAGAAGAATTTAAAATAATCTAGAGCTTAACAAGAATTAAAACTAGAACTAAGTTTCGGTTTAGTTCTAAGTCTAGTGTTAGTTCTAGTTTTAACTGTTACCCAACAATAACCCTTCTATACTTTAAAAATTAAAAATTTTCAATTTAGAAAAAGTCTAATTTTTACATGAAAATGGGAATAATTAGTTAATTTCAATAGTTAGAATATAAAATTCATGTAATTTAGTGATTTGAACATATCCGACGGATTATTTATGCTTAGATAAGTTTGAAAAATCTGTAAAAATTGTTGTCCCTCTTTGTAACCCGATCTGGGGATATGCTGTATTTAATACTATTGGACAAGTGCAAAAGTTTGAGGTAAGTACAAAAACTGTTAATTAAAGATTGGAAAAATGTTCAAGAAGAAGAAAAAAAATTGAAGAAGCAATATTTTTGCTGGCAGAAGATATTTTTATTGAAAAGGCAAATTAATTTTGCTTCAGAAATACCAAACACTGTGATGTTTAGATGTTACACAAGAAATGTTTGGTTTGTTCTGATTTCTGTTTGAAATGAGCTTAAAGGAAGATTTGCGTGTTATATTCCCTGGACAAGTGCCATATGCAACTAGAGCCACGTACCTTCTGATTCTCCTGATCTCACAGGTTTTAATTATCTTTTAGGGGGCACCTAAAGATCCCATAATCTGCAAACTTTGAAAGAAGCACAAATGAAGGAGATATTGGCATAGAAATTTGACTTATTTTCAAAAAATAATTTTACCAATTTGTAGTTAAATAATAACATCTGGTATTCTCATAACCGTTTTGAATAGAAATTTTTAAAAAAGTGCTTCATTTCGAAAGTATTTTGAAAATTTCCCCGACAGAGAGGAAAAAATGCAAGCATAAAAAAGCAGAAAAATCGTTTGAAATCCGTTCAAACGGAGCTGTTAGAGGGAAGGAGGGTTATATTTTAGCCGAAGGATTTGCCCGTTTTTGGACCCAAAGCGTAAATCTGTTATAATACTTGCACGGGGGCTCGCGTGAGCACACGAGCCATTTAAAATGCTCGACACGCTGAAAAATAGGGCCATTTTTGAGTGCCGCCGTCCGAGAGCCGCTGCCGCTGCGTCAGTCAGTGTTCTTTGTTTTTCGGACGGCACCAGCAGCGCGTTTTTTCCGCTTTTCCCCTCGGTTTTCCCACCAAACCGCCTTTTTTTTCAGTTTAGTTGGTACAACGGACAGTTACATTACTGGGGAATGTCGGACTCGTGTCGCGCGCGAGAGCTTTTTCAGGATATAAAACCACGTGAATACGCGTGTATCATACCGATGAAATCTACGCTGTTACTAAAAAAATTTAAATAATAGATAAAAATGATCTTTTATTCCAGTATATAGAGTCATCTAATAAAGATATCACAATTTTTTTTATTAAAAATTATTAATTAAGTTAAATTAAGTCGATATTCATTTTTAATAAGTTTTCTTCTATCTATGTAACATATCTTGTTCTTTTTTCATAAAGATAAGCTTCCTTCCAGCAAATATCATGTAATATACTTTTACTACCATCCTTCAAGCCATATCCATTTTCCCCCCTCGTCCAGTTATCACAGCCTTGTTTTTTTTCGGTACACAAAATTAAACGAGACGTCGGGGATCTCATTTAGGGAGGCCGTTACATCTCGCGTAAGATAGAAATCCGCCACCCTAGGGAAAAAGCTTTTGTCCCCAGTTACGATGTCCACAATTAATCAACGAACCTCCTTATGTATTTTTCAAGAGAACTCGCTTTCTTAGCACCTCGAATCCGACGGGTTAGAGCGTTAAGAAAAAGGGAACACGAGAAGCCCAACATCAATTGTGACGGAGGATAATGAGAATCGTGAAGCATCCATTTATGACGATGTGACCGTCGCGCGCAATTATTTATCGTCGACAATGAGCATTCGACCGTGAATAATTTACAGTTTGATTTTGCACGATTTATGAACGAACCAGGATTTTCATGGAAAAATCCCTATTTACAAAGTCTACCTGTTTGCGACCGTGTTACACGGATTTTCCAACTAGAATGAGTATTGATAATTTAACGTTATGATGAAATAGTGATAAACGTACATCCCAATTTTTCGTGTTCTATGTAATTTATTTATTTTTTTTTTGTGGGATTTTATTTATGGGGTTAATCTCATTTTTTTTAATTTAAATATCAAAAAAATAATCGGTAAAGCTGATGATTACATAAATAGATCATTTTTAAATAAACGATTTGTAAATAAACTGCAAGTTGGAACATGGCGTTCGAAATGTCACATATTAGTTTAATAAATTCAAAAATATTTTAATTTGTGATTATTTTTAACCTTTTCATTTTCTATTAATACGCCATGCGTTAAAGTAAATTTCGTTTAAAATACATTGTCTAGTGTTAGTTCTAGTTTTAATTTTTGTTTTATTCTAGATTATTTTAAATTTTTCTGGGACTAAAAGTATAACTAATGCAAGAGAGCACTGCACGAGTACGTACAGCATCGTGTGATTACGAATATGAATACTCGTAAAGCGAGTAATACGATTATTTACTCGCATCGTTTCACATCGGCGAATCATACTCACCGACTAATCGGCATCGTTTAGAATCGGTATTTGCGAGATTTTATTTGTGTTGAAAGTATGGATTTTGTATGACACATTGTTTGGCCTTCTCAGACCATACTTTCTTTTTAATGACCTTTTGAAATTATGATCTTAACTTGGTGTTTGTTTGCTTAGTATTCTTGATACAACTCAAGAAAAATTGATGAGTTCACATTTCTCTCTTCAACAAAGTTGTAGCTTATTCTTAAATATATAATTTCTATCAATATATCCATATAAAAAATAGGATGTGGCTATTTATACATACGGTATGTATACGCAATTGGCTATTTACACATACAATATGTATATTTAATGTTGTTTTCAGTTTTTTGCTGTTTATACATACAAAAAACTGAAAACTAACTATAATAAATGAAATTGTAATTATAATTGTGTAGTTATTACCACAATATTAAACAAAATAATAACGTATACAGTCAGTATCAATAAATAGCCAATTACACATTACAGTCACACACATTACAGTCAGGCATCCATAACTCCTATACCAACTACGTTAGGAATTTCTTTCAAACGCAGACTTGTACTATATATATGAGTGTAAAAAAGTGTGATGACACAAAATGAATTTTTCATTTTAATGGAACACCATATATATTTTTTTGGATATTTTAATTAACTGCCTTAAATGCTATATATATATATATATATATATATATATATATATATATATATATGTTAATAAATAAAATGTATATGTTATTAACCAATTTGTAAAAACTTTTGAAAATTTATATAGTTACTTAAGATAGATATCATAATTTGTGATAATTATAAAAGAAATCCTCAGTATTTAAATTATAGAAGTCGCAATTCAATTTATCATTTACATGTTGAGATAAAAATTCTTAAATAAAATCGTAGTTTTTAAGAAAAAAATTAATGTGATCGTAATCAAATAATCGTATCTCAAGAATTAATTGAGATATCACTTTAAAATAAAAAGCAATTTGAAGCAAATTTAATTAGTATTTAATGTGGTTTAGATCGTATCTTCATATCTTTAAATCTCCTAGTTATGATTTTTTTATAAAATCTTTGCAAAAACGTAATCATATGTGTTTGATAAAAATCAAGAAATTTTTAAAGAATTGTATCTCAAAAACTAATTGAGATGTCGCATTGAAATAAGAGACAATTTGAAACAAATTAAGTTAGTATTTAATTTGTCTAAGATTGTTTCTCCAAACCTTTAAATCTCCGCGTTATGATTTTTTGATTAAAGTTTTGCGAAAATGTAATTATATATATTTCTTAAAAATCAAAAAAATTTCAAAAATTCGTATATCAAGAACTGATTGAGATATCGCTCTGAAATGAACAGCAATTTGAAGCAAATTTTATTGTTATTTAAGGTGCCTAAGATCGTTTTTTCAAATCATTAAATCTCTGAGTTATGGTTTTTTGATTAAAGCTTTGCGAAAACTTAATTATATATATTTGTTAAAAATCAAAAAATTTTCAACAATTCGTATCTCAAGAACTAATTGTGATATCGCTCTGAAATAAACAGAAATTTGAAGCAAATTTTATTGTTATTTAAGGTGCCTAAGATCGTTTTTTCAAATCATTAAATCTCTGAGTTATGATTTTTTGATTAAAGCTTTACGAAAACGTAATTATATATATTTGTTAAAAATCAAAAAATTTTCAACAATTCGTATCTCAAGAACTAATTGAGATATCGCTCTGAAATAAACAGCAATTTGAAGCAAATTTTATTGTTATTTAAGGTGCCTAAGATCGTTTTTCCAAATCATTAAATCTCTGAGTTATGATTTGTTGATTAAAGCTTTGCGAAAACGTAATTATATATATTTCTTAAAAATCAAAATATTTTCAACAATTCGTATCTCAAGAACTAATTGAGATATCGCTCTGAAATAAACAGCAATTTGAAGCAAATTTTATTGTTATTTAAGGTGCCTAAGATCGTTTTTCCAAATCATTAAATCTCTGAGTTATGATTTTTTGATTAAAGCTTTGCGAAAACGTAATTATATATATTTGTTAAAAATCAAAAAAATTTCAACAATTCGTATTTCACGAACTAATTGAGATATCGCTCTGAAATAAAGAGCAATTTGAAGCAAATTTTATTGTTATTTAAAGTGCCTAAGACCTTTTTTCCTAATCATTAAATCTCTGAGTTATGATTTTTTGATTCAAAAAACATAATTACATATATTTGAAAACAAGATGTGTAGTTATAATATTTAAGACAGCTAATCAGAATATGCAGAAAAAAATATAGGGGTTCCATTTATTTAAGAAAACACACTTTGTGTCGTCACATTTTTTGGACCACGCCGTATATGTGACAATATTTTCCAGAAATACGTTCGTGTATATAATACAAGCCTGCATTTGAAAGAAATTCCTAACTTAATTGCTATAGGAGCTGTAATTGGTATATATACAAGCATACAGTATGTCTAAACAGCCAATTTTGTACACATACTGTATGTACAAATAGCCAATTTCGTACATATGCAGTATGTATAAATAGTCATTTACATATACATACTCTATGTATAAATAGCCACATCCTAAAAAATAAGCTTGGACAAATTTCATCGAAGGAAGTCTTCAATAAATTGCCAAAAAAACTTGGTTTGTGATGACTTGCTTTGGATTATCAATCAGAAAAAACTCAATAAATTAATAAGTTTGATAAATATTGTTGTCCAAAAAGAAACATAATCTTTGAAAGGTTTATGTTTAACAGCATAACCAAAAAATAATATTTATTTGCAGCAAAGATACTCACGAAAAGTTACTTCATGTGAATGATTTAACATTGGATAAGGCTATACAGCTTTGTAAATCTGTGAAAATAACTAAAACTCAATCAAAAGCAGTACAACTAAGGTGAATGAAATAAAGAAGCATAAGCAGGCAGAAGTAGAATAGGTGTCAAAAAGTAGAGTAGATGCCAAACAATGCTCGTACTGTGAATTAAAGATACTAAGGGAAAGTGTCTTACTTTTGGCAAAGAATAAAAGAAGTGTGGAAAGCAGATGAATTTTAATAAGAATTATTCGGAAAGAACAACTTTTTCAACTTTTGAAAAACCCACTTTTGTTTATAAAATAGTAAAGTTTAGATATTATCATTTAAGAATGAAAAAGTGGAATTATTTAAATAAGTTTTGAAAATTGAGAATTCCGTAGAAGGCTTAACACAAGATATATCAAGTCTTTTGGAAGCATTTCAAATCTTCGAGTCCTTTGGAGGCATCTCAAGTGTTCTAAAAACAGTATCAAGTAACCATTTAAAATCTTTTGGTAGCAATATCAAGTAATTTAGAAGCTGTATCTTCTGGATGCTTTTCAAGTCTTCTGGATGCTTCTCAAGTCTTCTGGAAGTATTTTGAGTCATCTAGAAGCAATATCAAGTGCTCTAGAAGCAGTATCAAGTCATTCAGGGGTAGAATTAAATCTTCTGGATTTCAAAGCATTTCTCTTTTAACCCTTAACTGGTGGGGTACATGTTTTTGACATGATTGGTGAGGTGGAATCATACTGACCCCGGTTTGCTTTCAGATAATAAAATTAATTGAGTGTTTTTTTTTGTTAAAATATAGTTTCTTTCATTCCTTTTTAAATACCAAATATAATGACTCTTGATATATATATATATATATATATATATATATATATTATTTAATTTATTTTAATTGAAATATGGTTGAGATTCTGACATTACTGTAAAAATATAATGTAAAATCTATCTTGCTAGCATTCCTATTCTATTACATAATCTTTGCATATTTTGTTTAAGCAATCAAAACAGGTAGGTTTTCTTTTTTGCAATATAAATTTGTTTTCTGATCTTTACTTCTGGGACAAATTTGGCAGTTTTCATTTATTGTCACTTGATGCTTTTGCATTTGAAGTCTTTTGGAAGCAGTATCAAGACTTGAGGGCGCAATATCAAGTTTTCTAGAAGCAGTATTAAGTCTTCCAGAGGAAGCATCAAGTATTCTGAAAGCATCTCAGTATCTTAGCAAGTTTATTAAAACCAGTATCAAGTCACCTAAAAGCAGTATCTAGAATTGTGGAGGCAATATCAAGTTATCTAGAACCAGTGTCAAGTCTTCGAGGGGTAGTATTATGTCTTCGAAGAGCAGTGTTAAGTCTTCTGATATCACTATCAAGACTTGTGGAAGCAGTTTAAGTCTCTTAGAAGTAGTATCAAGAGTTGTGGAAGCAATATTAAGTTATTTATAAGCAGTGTCAAGTCTTCGAGAGGCAGTATTAAATTTTCGCAGCAGATACTGGGACTGAATTGGGAAGAAAAAGCTCAATAGTACATTAAAATTAAAAAATTGGTTAGATGCTTGAGCACCTAGATAACCTACGTATTTGGTGGTTATGCATATGGTGCTCCGCACCCATTACAATTTTGTATGTATACTTGCATACCTGTTGGCTCAACTGCTGATAATTGGTAAATATATCAATGGATATCATTTATTAAAACCTTAACTGCAATTTTTCTGAACAATTATTCTTAAGTTATAACTAAAATACTGAGCAAACTAACATCAAGATAAGGAAAAATATGAATGCTTGTAAATAAAAACATTGATCTGAGAACGTCAAACCCTTTGGAGGTTGTTCTATAGTGACCTGGTACTTTCGCTCTGATCTGGAATACCTCACCCCCAAGACCCTCAAGAATAGCTGTTGCACTGTGTAATCAAAACGGAATATAACAGAAAGCTTATTATAGAATGTAGTTTATTCTGTACAAATAATGGCCTAAAAAGAATGTAGTACAATCAGCCGTGATGGCGCTACTTCAACTGCGATCAGAGAATGAGATCTCTGGAGTGAGACAATACGTAAACAACCCCTCTTTGAAGCTCACACAGACTACATCACACCTACTTTCTTAAGTAAGCCACATTTTCGCATTGAGACGATACTCCAAAGCAATATAAGCTAGGGCAAAACGCTAACTATCTACACTGATATATCAAAGAATTCTGGAGGTACTGGAGTGAGAATTTTCTTTCACGATCTCCAGATACACCTCTTATTAGGGTGACAGAAAACTTTCGAGAATACAATTTCAGCCATCCTTCAGAAGACTATACATTTCATCACATTTATTACCTCTCAGAAACCAATGTTGCTCATATTCGGGTCATAAGGACGTAGCAATTTTTTCATATAAAGATATGCCTTTATAGTAAAGAATATCTATTTACCATTTTTGACAAATAGTGTATGACAAGCTGACAAAAAACATGAAAATCTATGTCCAAGCTTCAGAATTAAAGCTAGACCTAGGACTAGAAACATAAATTAATGCTTCTAATTCTAGATCTAGTATTAGTTCTGAAACTTGAGTTTGGTTCGGTTCCGTCTTAACAGACGTTCAGCTAAACCCAAATTTTTCTAAATTTTGTGATAGCGTTGTGCAGACTATCGAATTTAGCGAAATTAATGAACCAATGGTAAACCTGCAAAAATATAAATGTCGTGACATCAAAGACAAGAACATCAAACGCTTCATTCAAATAATGAATGAGTACTACATCGACTTAAACGATCAGAGTATAGCTACAATCTTTTCTCATTATTTTTCTTGTATGCTGAAGACGTATTGGTCTTGTTGTCCTGAAACGAGTAGAAGAACGACAGCTGATAATTCTATATGGATATCCAATGAAAACATAAATCGAAGGCAGAACATTGTTGAAATATTAAGTATTCTTGCGAACAATCTGAAAACTGAAGAGTCGTATAGAATTTACAATAAATACAAAAAAGAACTTAGAGATCATCTTCAGCAAGAAAAACGTGATCATTATTTGTCTTTACTGAACACGGCAAAAAATAAACAAAATATTTATATGTTATAGTTATATGGCAAATAATAAATAAAGAGACCAGAGGGAATAAAAGTGGGAAGTCAGAAAAAATTATAGATCCTTACTCTTTTGCGAGTCACTTAAATGATCTACTGCGCACTTCTAATGCAACAATAGATCAAGCTATCAAACTTGATGTTCAAAATAGCTCTTCGAGCTTTTTTATGGCGGTTGACAAACATGAGTTGATTAGCATTGGCAGAAAGCTAAGATCAAAAAGAACCGAAGATGTTTATGGAATGTCAACAATTTTTTGCAAAAAAATAATTCATGGACTAGCCGATCAGCTTGTTTGTGTTATCAATATGTGTTTGGAGAATGGTGTATTTCCTAAAGAGTTAAAAATAAATAGAGTATATAGCTAGAGTGATTCCCATTTATAAAAAGGGAGACGTAGACAACCCTAACAATTACCGACCTATATCAATTTTGCCAGCAGTGTCTAAGATTCTCGAATATGTAATAGCAGAAAGATTGATGAATTTTTTCCAAAAACGGAAACTACTCTCTAAGTACCAACATGGTTATATCTGTGGACGATCTATTGAGGGTGGTATAGCAGAAGTTGTATTAACCATTATGGAAGCTATAGATAAAAAGAATTATGTAGAATTAATCTGAGTAAAGCGTTCGATAATGTGAATCACTGCTGCCTACTCCATAAATTGGAGACTTATGGAATTAGAGGAATTGCCTATGATTTATTGGCCTCATATCTGTGTGATCGGAAACAGATGGTAGATGTAGAAGGAATCAGGGCGAAGTCGGGTGATGTTACGAAGGGAGTACCACAAGGCTCCATCCTGGGGCCCCTTCTCTTCGTTATATATATAAATGACTTGCCTGATGCAATTCCTAGTAATAAATTGTGCCTTTATGCAGACGACTCAACTTTTGTGTCGGTAAGTAAATCTCCTGAGAACCTAGATCAAAACTCATGCTGTATTGGAAAATGCTGAAACTTGGTATAAAAATAATGGGCTTACAATGAATAACGAGAAGACACAAACAATCAACTTTCAAAAAAGACAAAAAAATAAAGAGGAGGGAAATAAAACTCTTAAATTCCTCGGCATTTATCTTGATGAAGATCTTAAATGGACAAGTCAAATAAATGATATCTGCAAGAAATTAAACAGTGCTATCTTTTGTATTAGGAGAATAAGAGCTGTGGCAACAATGAGTGCGGCGAAGTTGACTTACTATGCAAGTTTTCATAGTCATGCATCGTACGGTATAATTTTCTGGGGTGCTTCTGCACAAGCCAATAGAATATTTTTACTGCAAAAGAGGGCGATAAGAGCATTATGTCAATTAAAAGTAAGCCATAGTTGTAAGCAACATTTTAAAGAGCAAAATATTATGACAATTTACGCAGTATATATCTTCAATTGCATAAGATATGTATTAAAAAATATTAACAAGTTTCCCTCCCAAGATGTGACACATGATCATCAAACTAGACAGAAGAGCAACTTAAACATTCCGAAACACCGAACAAAGAAAACCCAAGACAATGTGGTATAAAATTTTATAATTATCTACCGGAAATGATAAGAACCCTTCCACGAAAACGTTTAGAGAACATGGTCAAACAAAAGTTAATAGAAGCAATACCTTACATTTTTGGTATAAACTTTTAAATGCAGATAAATTCGAATTGTACTAATAATACTTTTCTATTGTTAATAGATACATAGTCTTTTTTTGTTTTCTTGACGATGTAAATTATTTGTTAATTTTTACAGAAAATAAATGAAATGAAATGCTCGCTGAAAGTAGTATCAAGTCTTCTGGAAGCAGTATTCAATCTTCTAAAAGCAGCATTTAGTATTTAGGAAATATTTAAATCTTCTATAAGCAGAATCATACCCCAATTCAAACTATCTGTTTTCGCAGTAATTAAAATTAAAAAATTTATTGAAGATAGTAACTTCAATCCAGATAAAAACGCAAAATGGCTGTTGCACTGTGTGATATATAAATTAGCTAATAATCCGATTGATTGTTGATTCGAAGACCTATTCTGTTTTGGATGTGCATTCGATGCAATGTGGCTTCGTTCCAGTCATCGACGTGTCAATCGTCGATGCCATTAAATTAAATCGCGAGCTTACAGCGCGTATCCAAAATTTGGAACCCGGGGCGGCGTCCTAACGCGATTTTAACCTCGTACCGTGCGAATCCAATTAAGGGTGGCGAACGATTTCCTGCAATTAAATTAGCGGGGGGACGCGCGCGCGGGTTTCCCCGCAACCCCTTTCTTTTTTTCCCGCTTTACCCAACAACGTTCGTACGCCCGAACGTTAATCGTATGCGAAGGACATAATTTAACGCGGCCCGGTTTTAATTGCGCACGTTTAATTGGTCCCAAATGCAATGTTTCTCTGGGCAAAAACAGAAAATAGGGAAAATGGGGCGTTGCTTTAGAGGAATAAATAAAGATTCGAAATTAAGGGCACCTGTCGCGTTTTGCCCCGGTTGTTGGTAGGGTCAAAGGTAAAACTTTACGCCCGGAGACGAGGGGTGAATTTCCGGTATCGGGAGAGTCGAGGCGTCGTTTGACGTCACGCCCACGGGCAATAGCGTTATCTCTAGCGCCATCGCCTTGTTCCCCGGCTATTTACATACTAGATGCGACTTCATAAAGCTTGAAAGGGACTGAAACGCTTTGAGCTACCGTATGCTTGCTGTATTCGATGCACTGAAAATTTTAACACAAAAAAAAGGTACGTCAATATACGCGACTCTAAAAAAACCTCCACTGAGAAAATTTTTTAACATACTTTTAGATTGCGGTTGGATGTTATTTACGATCACACCCTGTATAATCTAAATATATACGTATACCGCAATGAAATTTGGTATGGATGTAATGCAATATAACTTACTGGAAAACTGCTTTTCCACAAAGCTCTGTACAAGACACCTATATGCGAACGAATATTATCGTGCATGTGTACAAGACATGCGCGTGTGTAAGTATCGTTAAGCCATCATGGTCTGTTGTGCCTACATGCAGGAGACGTGTACGTCCACTATAATATCCGCTTGCCGATAGATACGTTAAACGGTACGTTAAACAAAATTTGTGTTTTACTGGTACCTAATTCAAGTCCTAACTGATCGCAAAAGAATATGTTCCTCCATTCAGCAACCCATCAGTGTTTAGTGACGTGTACGACGGTGCGCGGGTGTTACTGAAATTAAGGTCACCATGGTGTGGAGAGCGATTACATATACGTCTATTGCCTATACATCAGATAATAATGAATTAACGATACATAGATGAGGTCTATTTCATCAATACACGCACGACAACGTCCAATCGCACATAGGGCATATTTAATAGACCTTTATGGAAACACCGCATACGAATGCTTCAATGGTTAGCTTGTTATCTGAATCTGCATTCGATCGACACTTATGTCCGGTTTCTCGTACGTTATAGTATTGAGTAGATATCGGAGCGACAGTTATTGGATCGATACCTTTTATCGAGTCGATATCGCCTATTGGTGTTCCGGTAGGAACTGATCGACAGATATTGCACACAATAGTTATTGTATTATTAAAAAATCGATTACTTCTCTATTTTTGTCGATAGGTGGTAAAAATTTTGAACAATAATTCGTAAAATTATTTATTTATTATATTTGAGATGAAAACTGAACAAGCCCACCGAAACATACAGTAATAAAACAAATAATTTCTCCACAAAAATAAAAAATTGTTGAACAAGAAATTAATAATAATGAAAAGTAACAAAAGAAAATCAAATAGTAATGAAAATGATTAGTAAAAGGACATAATTAACAAATAAGAAAACATTTTGAAGGCTCAATTACACAGAGAACAGTTGTAGGTAAATTATATTTATTATTAATTTCAAAAAATCATAAAAAATCAGGTAATCTTCAATAAAATTTATCTCAAAAACGAATAAAGATTTTCTAATTCGGTTCTCACCATAACAAAATAGACACTTACTTCTATAAATTTTAAATGTATCATTGAAATATCACAAGAATTCGATTTTTGGTAATTTTTTGTTAACTTGAGGTAGCCATAAATGTCCACGTTGAATTTAATGATTTTATCTCAAAAACGAATAAATATTTTCATGTTCCGGTTTCATCACGGGAAAGTAGACACTTTCCTCTATAAATCATGAATAATTCATTAAGATATCTTAAGAATTCGATTTTTGGTGATTTTTTAAAACAAGATTATTAATTTCAAAAAATCATAAAAAAATAGTTTAAATTAAATAATCTTTATCTCAAAAACGAAGATTTTCTAATTTGTTTCTCACCATGATAAAATAGACCTTTACAAATTTTGAATGTTTCATTAAAATATATCAAGAATTTGATCTTTGGTGATTTTTAATTAACCTGAGATAGCCATAAACGTTCACGTTCAATTTAATGATTTATATCTCAAAAACAAATAAATATTTTCAAGATCCGGTTTCATTGCGAGAAAGTAGACACTTTCCTCTATAAATCATGAATAATTCATTAAGATATCTTAAGAATTCGATTTTTCGTGATTTTTTAAAACAAGATTATTAATTTCAAAAAATCATAAAAAATTAGGTTAACTTAAATAATCTGTGCTCAAAACGAATAAAGATTTTTTAATTTGGTTCTCACCATGATAAAATAGACACTTACCTTTACAAATTTTGAATGTTTCATTAAAATATCTCAACAATTCGATCTTTGGTGATTTTTAATTAACTTAAGATAGCCATAAACATTCACGTTCAATTTAATGATTTATATTTCAAAAATAAATAAATATTTTCAAGATCCGGTTTCATCACGAGAAAGTAGACACTTTCCTCTATAAATAATGAATAATTCATTATGATATCTTAAGAATTCGATTTGTCGTGATTTTTTAAAATAAGACCATTAATTTAAAAAAATCATAAAAAATTAGGTTAACTTAAATAATCTTTATCTCAAAAACGAATAAAGATTTTCTCATTTGGTTCTCACCATGATAAAATAGACACCTATCTGTTTAGATTTTAAATGTATCATTAAAATATCTCAAGAATTCAATTTTTAGTAATTTTTAATTAACTTGAGATATTCATAAATGTTTGCGTTGAATTTAATGATTTATATCTCAAAAACGAATAAATATTTTCAAGATCCGGTTACATCACGAGAAAGTAGACACTTTCCCCTATAAATCATGAATAATTCATTAAGATATCTTAAGAATTCGATTTTTCGTGATTTTTTAAAATAAGATTATTAATTTCAAAAAATCATAAAAAATTAGGTTAACTTAAATAATCTGTATCTTAAAAACGAATAAATATTTTCTAAATTGGTTCTCACCATGACACAATAAACACTTACCTTTACAAATTTTGAATGTTTCTTTAAAATATCTCAAGAATTCGATCTTTGGTGATTTTTAATTAACCTGAGACAGCCAGAAACGTTCACGTTCAATTTAATGATTTATATCTCAAAAACCAATAAATATTTTCATGATCCGGTTTCATCACGGGAAAGTAGACACTTTCCTCAATAAATCATGAATAATTCATTAAGATATCTTAAGAATTCGATTTTTCGTGATTTTTTAAAACAAGATTATTAATTTCAAAAAAACATAAAAAATTAGGTTAACTTAAATAATCTGTGCTCAAAACGAATAAAGATTTTCTAATTTGGTTCTCACCATGATAAAATAGACACCTTTACAAATTTTGAATGTTTCATTAAAATATCTCAAGAATTCGATCTTTGGTTATTTCTAATTAACCTGAGATAGCCAGGAACGTTCACGTTCAATTTAATGATTTATATCTCAAAAGCGAATAAATATTTTCATGATCCGGTTTCATCACGGGAAAGTAGACACTTTCCTCTATGAATCATGAATAATTCATTAAGATATCTTAAGAATTCGATTTTTCGTGATTTTTTAAAATAAGACCATTAATTTAAAAAAATCATAAAAAATTAGGTTAACTTAAATAATCTTTATCTCAAAAACGAATAAAGATTTTCTCATTTGGTTCTCACCATGATAAAATAGACACCTGCCTATTTAGATTTTAAATGTATCATTAAAATATCTCAAGAATTCAATTTTTAGTAATTTTTAATTAACTTGAGATATTCATAAATGTTCGTGTTGAATTTAATGATTTATATCTCAAAAACGAATAAATATTTTCAAGATCCGGTTTTATCACGAAAAAGTAGACACTTTCCTCTATAAATCATGAATAATTCATTAAGATATCTTAAGAATTCGATTTTTCGTGATTTTTTAAAACAAGATTATTAATTTCAAAAAATCATAAAAAATTAGGTTAACTTAAATAATCTGTATCTTAAAAACGAATAAATATTTTCTAAATTGGTTCTCACCATGACACAATAGACACTTACCTTTACAAATTTTGAATGTTTCATTAAAATATCTCAAGAATTCGATCTTTGGTGTTTTTAATTAACCTGAGATAGCCAGAAACGTTCACGTTCAATTTAATGATTTATATCTCAAAAACGAATAAATATTTTCATGATCCGGTTTCATCACGGGAAAGTAGACACTTTCCTCTATAAATCATGAATAATTCATTAAGATATCTTAAGAATTCGATTTTTCGTGATTTTTTAAACTAAGATTATTAATTTCAAAAAATCATAAAAAATTAGGTTAACTTAAATAATCTGTGCTCAAAACGAATAAAGATTTTCTAACTTGGTTCTCACCATGATAAAATAGACACTTACCTTTACAAATTTTGAATGTTTCATTAAAATATCTCAAGAATTCGATCTTTGTTGATTTCTAATTAACCTGAGATAGCCAGGAACGTTAACGTTCAAATTAATGATTTATATCTCAAAAGCGAATAGATATTTTCATGATCCGGTTTCATCACGGGAAAGTAGACACTTTTCTCTATAAATCATGAATAATTCATTAAGATATCTTAAGAATTCGATTTTTCGTGATTTTTTAAAACAAGACTATTAATTTCAAAAACTCATAAAAAATTAGGTTAACTTAAATAATCTGTGCTCAAAACGAGTAAAGATTTTTTAATTTGGTTTTCACCATGATAAAATAGACATTTACCTTTACAAATTTTGAATGTTTCATTAAAATATCTCAAGAATTCGATCTTTGGTGATTTCTAATTAACCTGAGATAGCCAGGAACGTTCACGTTCAATTTAATGATTTATATCTCAAAAGCGAATAAATATTTTCATGATCCGGTTTCATCACGGGAAAGTAGACACTTTCCTCTATAAATCATGAATAACTCATTAAGATATCTTAAGAATTCGATTTTTCGTGATTTTTTAAAGTAAGATTATTAATTTCAAAAAATCATAAAAAATTAGGTTAACTTAAATAATCTGTGCTCAAAGCGAATAAAGATTTTCTAATTTGGTTCTCACCATGATAAAATAGACACTTACCTTTACAAATTTTGAATGATTCATTAAAATATCTCAAGAATTCGATCTTTGGTGATTTCTAATTAACCTGAGATAGCCAGGAACGTTCACGTTCAATTTAATGATTTATATCTCAAAAACGAATAAATATTTTCATGATACGGTTTCATCACGGGAAAGTAGACACTTTCCTCAATAAATCATGAATAATTCATTAAGATATCTTAAGAATTCGATTTTTCGTGATTTTTAAAACAAGATTATTAATTTCAAAAAATCATAAAAAATTAGTTTAACTTAAATAATCTTTATCTCAAAAACGAATAAAGATTTTCTCATTTGGTTCTCACCATGACACAATAGACACTTACCTTTACAAATTTTGAATGTTTCATTAAAATATCTCAAGAATTCGATCTTTGGTGATTTTTAATTAACCTGAGATAGCCATAAACGTTCACGTTCAATTTAATGATTTATATCTCAAAAACAAATAAATATTTTCAAGATCCGGTTTCATCACGAGAAAGTAGACACTTTCCTCTATAAATAATGAATAATTCATTAATATATCTTAAGAATTCGATTTTTCGTGCTTTTTAAAACAAGATTATTAATTTCAAAAAAACATAAAAAATTAGGTTAACTTAAATAATCTGTGCTCAAAACAAATAAAGATTTTCTAATTTGGTTCTCACCATGATAAAATAGACACCTTTACAAATTTTTAATGTTTCATTAAAATATCTCAAGAATTCGATCTTTGGTTATTTCTAATTAACCTGAGATAGCCAGGAACGTTCACGTTCAATTTAATGATTTATATCTCAAAAGCGAATAAATATTTTCATGATCCGGTTTCATCACGGGAAAGTAGACACTTTCCTCTATGAATCATGAATAATTCATTAAGATATCTTAAGAATTCGATTTTTCGTGATTTTTTAAAACAAGATTATTAATTTCAAAAACTCATAAGAAATTAGGTTAACTTAAATAATCTGTATCTTAAAAACGAATAAATATTTTCTAAATTGGTTCTCACCATGACACAATAGACACTTACCTTTACAAATTTTGAATGTTTCATTAAAATATCTCAAGAATTCGATCTTTGGTTATTTCTAATTAACCTGAGATAGCCAGGAACGTTCACGTTCAATTTAATGATTTATATCTCAAAAGCGAATAAATATTTTCATGATCCGGTTTCATCACGGGAAAGTAGACACTTTCCTCTATGAATCATGAATAATTCATTAAGATATCTTAAGAATTCGATTTTTCGTGATTTTTTAAAACAAGATTATTAATTTCAAAAACTCATAAGAAATTAGGTTAACTTAAATAATCTGTATCTTAAAAACGAATAAATATTTTCTAAATTGGTTCTCACCATGACACAATAGACACTTACCTTTACAAATTTTGAATGTTTCATTAAAATATCTCAAGAATTCGATCTTTGGTGATTTTTAATTAACCTGAGATAGCCATAAACGTTCACGTTCAATTTAATGATTTATATCTCAAAAGCGAATAAATATTTTCATGATCCGGTTTCATCACGGGAAAGTAGACACTTTCCTCTATAAATCATGAATAATTCATTAAGATATCTTAAGAATTCGATTTTTCGTGATTTTTTAAAGTAAGATTATTAATTTCAAAAAATCATAAAAAATTAGTTTAACTTAAATAATCTTTATCTCAAAAACGAATAAAGATTTTCTAATTTGGTTCTCACCATGATAAAATAGACACCTTTACAAATTTTGAATGTTTCATTAAAATATCTCAAGAATTCGATCTTTGGTGATTTTTAATTAACCTGAGATAGCCAGGAACGTTCACGTTCAATTTAATGATTTATATCTCAAAAGCGAATAAATATTTTCATGATCCGGTTTCATCACGGGAAAGTAGACACTTTCCTCTATAAATCATGAATAATTCATTAAGATATCTTAAGAATTCGATTTTTCGTGATTTTTTAAAGTAAGATTATTAATTTCAAAAAATCATAAAAAATTAGGTTAACTTAAATAATCTGTGCTCAAAACGAATAAAGATTTTCTAATTTGGTTCTCACCATAACAAAATAGACACATACCTTTACAAATTTTGAATGTTTCATTAAAATATCTCAAGAATTCGATCTTTGGTGATTTTTAATTAACCTGAGATAGCCAGGAACGTTCACGTTCAATTTAAAGATTTATATCTCAAAAGCGAATAAATATTTTCATGATCCGGTTTCATCACGGGAAAGTAGACACTTTCCTCAATAAATCATGAATAATTCATTAAGATATCTTAAGAATTCGATTTTTCGTGATTTTTTAAAACAAGATTATTAATTTCAAAAAATCATAAAAAATTACTTTAACTTAAATAATCTTTATCTCAAAAACGAATAAAGATTTTCTCATTTGGTTCTCACCATGACACAATAGACACTTACCTTTACAAATTTTTTGAATGTTTCATTAAAATATCTCAAGAATTCGATCTTTGGTGATTTTTAATCAACTTGAGATAGCCAGAAACGTTCACGTTCAATTTAATGATTTATATCTCAAAAGCGAATAAATATTTTCAAGATCCAGTTTCATCACGAGAAAGTAGACACTTTCCTCTATAAATCATTAATAATTCATTAAGATATCTTAAGAATTCGATTTTTCGTGATTTTTTAAAACAAGATTATTAATTTCAAAAAATCATAAAAAATTAGGTTAACTTAAATAATCTGTGCTCAAAACGAATAAAGATTTTTTAATTTGGTTATCACCATGATAAAATAGACACTTACCTTTACAAATTTTGAATGTTTCATTAAAATATCTCAACAATTCGATCTTTGGTGATTTTTAATTAACTTAAGATAGCCATAAACATTCACGTTCAATTTAATGATTTATATCTCAAAAATAAATAAATATTTTCAAGATCCGGTTTCATCACGAGAAAGTAGACACTTTCCTCTATAAATAATGAATAATTCATTATTATATCTTAAGAATTCGATTTGTCGTGATTTTTTAAAATAAGACCATTAATTTAAAAAAATCATAAAAAATTAGGTTAACTTAAATAATCTTTATCTCAAAAACGAATAAAGATTTTCTCATTTGGTTCTCACCATGATCAAATAGGCACCTATCTGTTTAGATTTTAAATGTATCATTAAAATATCTCAAGAATTCAATTTTTAGTAATTTTTAATTAACTTGAGATATTCATAAATGTTTGCGTTGAATTTAATGATTTATATCTCAAAAACGAATAAATATTTTCAAGATCCGGTTACATCACGAGAAAGTAGACACTTTCCCCTATAAATCATGAATAATTCATTAAGATATCGTAAGAATTCGATTTTTCGTGATTTTTTAAAGCAAGATTATTAATTTCAAAAAATCATAAAAAATTAGGTTAACTTAAATAATCTTTATCTTAAAAACGAATAAATATTTTCTAAATTGGTTCTCACCATGACACAATAGACACTTACCTTTACAAATTTTGAATGTTTCATTAAAATATCTCAAGAATTCGATCTTTGGTGATTTTTAATTAACCTGAGATAGCCAGGAACGTTCACGTTCAATTTAAAGATTTATATCTCAAAAGCGAATAAATATTTTCATGATCCGGTTTCATCACGGGAAAGTAGACACTTTCCTCAATAAATCATGAATAATTCATTAAGATATCTTAAGAATTCGATTTTTCGTGATTTTTTAAAAGAAGATTATTAATTTCAAAAAATCATAAAAAATTACTTTAACTTAAATAATCTTTATCTCAAAAACGAATAAAGATTTTCTCATTTGGTTCTCACCATGACACAATAGACACTTACCTTTACAAATTTTTTGAATGTTTCATTAAAATATCTCAAGAATTCGATCTTTGGTGATTTTTAATCAACTTGAGATAGCCAGAAACGTTCACGTTCAATTTAATGATTTATATCTCAAAAGCGAATAAATATTTTCAAGATCCAGTTTCATCACGAGAAAGTAGACACTTTCCTCTATAAATCATTAATAATTCATTAAGATATCTTAAGAATTCGATTTTTCGTGATTTTTTAAAACAAGATTATTAATTTCAAAAAATCATAAAAAATTAGGTTAACTTAAATAATCTGTGCTCAAAACGAATAAAGATTTTTTAATTTGGTTATCACCATGATAAAATAGACACTTACCTTTACAAATTTTGAATGTTTCATTAAAATATCTCAACAATTCGATCTTTGGTGATTTTTAATTAACTTAAGATAGCCATAAACATTCACGTTCAATTTAATGATTTATATCTCAAAAATAAATAAATATTTTCAAGATCCGGTTTCATCACGAGAAAGTAGACACTTTCCTCTATAAATAATGAATAATTCATTATTATATCTTAAGAATTCGATTTGTCGTGATTTTTTAAAATAAGACCATTAATTTAAAAAAATCATAAAAAATTAGGTTAACTTAAATAATCTTTATCTCAAAAACGAATAAAGATTTTCTCATTTGGTTCTCACCATGATCAAATAGGCACCTATCTGTTTAGATTTTAAATGTATCATTAAAATATCTCAAGAATTCAATTTTTAGTAATTTTTAATTAACTTGAGATATTCATAAATGTTTGCGTTGAATTTAATGATTTATATCTCAAAAACGAATAAATATTTTCAAGATCCGGTTACATCACGAGAAAGTAGACACTTTCCCCTATAAATCATGAATAATTCATTAAGATATCGTAAGAATTCGATTTTTCGTGATTTTTTAAAGCAAGATTATTAATTTCAAAAAATCATAAAAAATTAGGTTAACTTAAATAATCTTTATCTTAAAAACGAATAAATATTTTCTAAATTGGTTCTCACCATGACACAATAGACACTTACCTTTACAAATTTTGAATGTTTCATTAAAATATCTCAAGAATTCGATCTTTGGTGATTTTTAATTAACCTGAGATAGCCAGAAACGTTCACGTTCAATTTAATGATTTACATTTCAAAAACGAATAAATATATTCATGATCCGGTTTCATCACGGGAGAGTAGACACTTTCCTCTATAAATCATGAATAATTCATTAAGATATCTTAAGAATTCGATTTTTCGTGATTTTTTAAAACAAGATTATTAATTTCAAAAAATCAAAAAAAATTTGGTTAACTTAAATAATCTGTGCTCAAAACGAATAAAGATTTTCTAATTTGGTTCTCACCATAACAAAATAGACACATACCTTTACAAATTTTGAATGTTTCATTAAAATATTTCAAGAATTCGATCTTTGGTGATTTCTAATTAACCTGAGATAGCCAGGAACGTTCACGTTCAATTTAATGATTTATATCTCAAAAGCGAATAAATATTTTCATGATCCGGTTTCATCACGGGAAAGTAGACACTTTCTTCTATAAATCTTGAATAATTCATTAAGATATCTTAAGAATTCGATTTTTCGTGATTTTTTAAAATAAGATTATTAATTTCAAAAAATCATAAAAAATACTTAAATAATCTGTATCTCAAAACGAATAAAGATTTTCTAATTTGGTTCTCACCATGATAAAATAGACAAAATAGCTATTATCATAATGGATGATGATATATAATATGTGTTTGGATGAAATTGATAAAATCGACCTGAATTCTTTTGAGATAAAATTCTGTCAGAAAATGTTCGAATTTTACCTAATACATGTAATTATATTTTTGCCAAATTTTATCTTCCTTCCAGGATTTTTGTTTCTTTCCGTGTTAGAAAGCAAGCAAAACGTAGAAGTCCTAAAATGCCCGTGAATTTATCAAGAAACATTTCCCCCACAGATAGTTCTTGCTTTCGAGTAATACCCGGAAACGTCCAGTAATTAGTAAAGTCCCAAAAAATTACTTCAATTTTAAAAGATTCAAGTGGGTTTAACAAAAGATTCATTAATATTTCCCCAATTCCTTCTTCAAATATGGCAACATTTCCAATGCAGATATTGTATAAAACTAAGCATGCAGAAATTAAAAGTAATATCGTCCTACGTTTTAATCGCATTCTTATTGATAGGCAAGGGAATCTCCTTTTTCAAATTTCAAAATTATGTAGAATGTTTAATTACGTAAATATGAAATATCTTAAATATTATGAATTTATCGGTTCGATATCTCCTATTGGCTTTCAGAAACGCAAATGACGAATATCGCTCGAGTTATCGATCAACAGCACAATATCGATTCGATATCAACATGTGAATACTTGCGAGAAACCGGCCAATAGTCTTTCATATTAAATTTCATTGCTCTAGCCACACACGTTCATATTATACAGGGTGTGCTCGTGAATAATTTCCAACATAGTATTTTTGTTATATGCCGAAACGTCGAGGGGGAGATGCTTATCCTTGTACGCAGAGACACAAATTTGGTTATCTCGCGGCCTCGCTTGGAAATAAGGGTAAATAACGCTCATTCTACCCCTGTGTAATTGCGGGGTTCCCCTTTGTACGAAGACGTCACTACAACCCCAACGTTTTTACGACAAGGGAGGGCGTTATCCAACTCCCTCCGGTGAGAATGATGAATAAATTATGGAGGACGCGTTGATAAACTCATTGTACACGGCGTTTAAAACACACCTTTATTTTAACGTAACAATTAAGGTTGTTTTTTTAGAAAAACTTTCGGAATCAATTGAATTGACGGAAGACGGTTTAAAGTTTAATTCGCAAAGTAGGGAGCGTTCGTTTTTCGTTTAATGTCGCGTGCAGAGGGGTTGCTCGCGTGTCGCTCGGCAATACATATCCGAACCAACCCCCCCTCTACCAGCCAGTTCGCACTTTGAGTCCGAATCCATCTGAATCACGATTATTGTTGTCACGACACGAGCCGTTAGGTTTTATTGTAGTGGTACCCCCGTTCCGCATTCTTGCCTTTAATACCGAAACTGAATCGTCACAAACGTCGTCTTAACAACTCTTATCTTGTTAGTAAGACGAAATTAACAATTAAGCTCTCATATTCATTTGTGATTGTAATATTTATCGAATAATTATTACTAATTTTACGATTAATTGTCCCACTATAAATGGAATATATTTTGATGTATACAGGGTGTTTCATAACGATCAAATCGATCAACTCCACCCATGTGATGATTGTAATCGTCAACACTTTTAGGTCATTGAACAGTGCCTAACGCCTTCCATTGTTATGTTGTTGACATATGATTTTTCGAGAGCCGAGTGTATCGTAGAGGCGACCAATACACATTTTGTTCCCCTGCCTTTCCGTTTGTTGACAGTTATATTGCTAGTGCCAACAATATCAAATTCACCCGCCCGGAGGTTTTGTCTGCCACTAAGTGTTTTTCGAAAAGTTCTGTCAAGAAGCTTTGATAATAATGAGAAACTCGTAAAAGAATTGTCAAAATTAACGCAATAGAATTTGTTTTCGAAGGGCTTAGTCAATTTTAGTGCAGTTTTCTCGCCTAATGAGCCTTCTTCGCTGCATTCCTTCTTGCCTTCATATACTGAGAAATTTAGTAAATATCTATCCTCTTTTAATTGATTTTAGATGCATATATTGATTGAGATGGGTTTTGCCTGCATGATAGCATGGTTGCCTTCAACAACCATGCTTTCATCCATTGCTAAATTCTTGTATAGAGTGTAAGACTTCAAAAATGAATTGTACAAGTAGCATATTATATGTCTCACTCTGAATAATTTATCATAATTTTGATCTCCCTTTTTTGGCATAGCTTGATTGTTATTCAGGCTAGGAAGAGAGTTGAAACCCACTACAATAAGTATGCCAAAAAATGCCTTAAACTCTTCTAAAGTTAGCTCCAGCGCAGTATTATTTTGATGCGCATACTGGAAGAAACTGGAGAATACTGCAATCGATGATTCGTTTGTAGAAACTCTAGGACCGGAAAGTTCTTGAAAACTGGTAGCCTGGAAAATGTGTGGTAAATAAGGTTGCTTCCCTGGCTTTCGTCCAGGGAAGGCCATTATTTTGGCCTTCCCTTATTTTGTTTTGGCATTGGCCTGCTGGTAATAGTAGCCATTGGTTCCCTTTTCATCCGATGTAAAATCACCTTGTGTTATAAATTGTCGTCCCACAGGCTGACGAGAGTCAAAGTCAGGATCTCAAATAGAATCATCGCTGTCGAAAGCCAAATCATCATCAGCATCTATTTGAGATAAGGTTCTTTTCTGTGTAATGCCAGTGGCACTACTGGATGGCGTAGACTGTGATGATCGATCTGGAATATCATCAGCATCAGAGTCCACTCCAAGATCAGAATCGGCTGCCTAATCATCGGTGATTAATCAATGTTCAAAATGTTCTCCGGATTGTGTTATACACACTTAACAACTTTTTTAACACTTTTTGCTAAGTTGTTAAGCCCAAGTGTTGCAAAAACATTCACAAATTGCTGTCGGAAATTTATCATCTTTTGATCTTGCCCAACGGAAACAATCCATAAGTGTTAGCTCCAGTGACTGACGAAGAGAACCTTGATTACTTAATCACACATCAAAAGTACATCGTTATTTATCATTTTTAGGTGGAATCGATTTCAAATTGAAACAACGGTTTATGCATCATTTTCAATCATCATTCAACCTTCAATTTGATATAAAAGTCAACTATAAGATAACCCAACCCAACTTTATTTTTGATATACAAGTGATTTCTTCATTTTCAAAAATAAAACCTCCATGATTTTTCAAATCTTATTAATTTTTTATCTCATATAAAAAGAGTAGTCCATTTAAAAGAGTCAAATTTAGCTCACTCTGTACAGTGCTAAAAGATTTCACCATAATTTCAAAAAGCTTGAATTATGATTTGGTAACAAATTAACAAACCAGGGAAGGCCATAATTTTGGAGATGAAATTTTTGTTATGGTATTGGCCTGCTGGTAATAGTAGCCATTGATTCATCTTCATCCGATGTAGAATCACCTTGTGTTACAAATTGTCGATCCACAGGCTAACGAAATGATCAGCCGATGATGACCACACACACATACATACAAAACCAAATCATCATCGGCACCTATTTGAGATGCCGATGACGACCACACATAGATACATACATGTGTGGTAAATAAGGTGCTTTCGTTCAGGGAAGGCCATTATTTTGGAGTTAAGATTTTTGTTTTGGCATTGGCCTGCTGGTAACAGCAGCTATTGGTTCGTCTTCATCCGATGTAGAATCACCTTGTGTTACAAATTGTCGTCCCACAGGCTGACGAGAGTCAAAGTCAGGATCTCGAATAGAATCATCGCTGTCGAAACCCAAATCATCATCAGCATCTATTTGAGATAAGGTTCTTTTCTGTGTAATGCCAGTGGCACTACTGGATGACGTAGATTGTGAAGATCGATCTGGAATATCATCAGCATCAGAGTCCACTCCAAGATCAGAATCGGCTGCCTAATCATCGGTGATTAATCAATGTTCAAAATGTTCTCCGGATTGTGTTATACACACTTATCAACTTTTTTAACACTTTTTGCTAAGTTGTTAAGCCCAAGTGTTGCAAAAACATTCACAAATTGCTGTCGGAAATTTATCATCTTTTGATCTTGCCCAACGGAAACAATCCATAAGTGTTAGCTCCAGTGACTGACGAAGAGAACCTTGATTACTTAATCGAAAGTTTAATCAAAAGTACATCGTTATTTATCATTTTTAGGTGGAATCGATTTCAAATTGAAACAACGGTTTATGCATCATTTTCAATCATCATTCAACCTTCAATTTGATATAAAAGTCAACTAAAAGATAACCCAACCCAACTTTATTTTTGATATACAAGTGATTTCTTCATTTTCAAAAATAAAACCTCCACGATTTTTCAAATCTTATTAATTTTTTATCTCATTTAAAAAGAGTAGTCCATTTGAAAGAGTCAAATTTAGCTCACTCTGTACAGTGCTAAAAGATTTCACCATAATTTCAAAAAGCTTGAATTATGATTTGGTAACAAATTAACAAACCAGGGAAGGCCATAATTTTGGAGATGAAATTTTTGTTATGGTATTGGCCTGCTGGTAATAGTAGCCATTGATTCATCTTCATCCGATGTAGAATCACCTTGTGTTACAAATTGTCGATCCACAGGCTGACGAAATGATCAGTCGATGATGACCACACATACATACATACAAAGCCAAATCATCATCGGCACCTATTTGAGATGCCGATGACGACCACACATAGATACATACATGTGTGGTAAATAAGGTGCTTTCGTTCAGGGAAGGCCATTATTTTGGAGTTGAGATTTTTGTTTTGGTATTGGCCTGCTGGTAACAGCAGCTATTGGTTCGTCTTCATCCGATGTAGAATCACCTTGTGTTACAAATTGTCGATCCACAGGCTGACGAAATGATCAGTCGATGATGACCACACATACATACATACAAAGCCAAATCATCATCGGCACCTATTTGAGATGCCGATGACGACCACACACAGATACATACATGTGTGGTAAATAAGGTGCTTTCGTTCAGGGAAGGCCATTATTTTGGAGTTAAGATTTTTGTTTTGGCATTGGCCTGCTGGTAACAGCAGCTATTGGTTCGTCTTCATCCGATGTAGAATCACCTTGTGTTACAAATTGTCGATCCACAGGCTGACGAGAGTCAAAGTCAGGATCTCGAATAGAATCATCGCTGTCGAAAGCCAAATCATCATCAGCATCTATTTGAGATAAGGTTCTTTTCTGTGTAATGCCAGTGGCACTACTGGATGACGTAGATTGTGAAGATCGATCTGGAATATCATCAGCATCAGAGTCCACTCCAAGATCAGAATCGGCTGCCTAATCATCGGTGATTAATCAATGTTCAAAATGTTCTCCGGATTGTGTTATACACACTTAACAACTTTTTTAACACTTTTTGCTAAGTTGTTAAGCTCAAGTGTTGCAAAAACATTCCATAAGTGTTAGCTCCAGTGACTGACGAAAAGAACCTTGATTACTTAATCACACATCAAAAATGCATCGTCATTTAACATTTTTTTAGGTGGAATCGATTTCAAATTGAAACAACGGTTTATGCATCATTTTCAATCATCATTCAACCTTCGATTTGATATAAAAGTCAACTATAAGAAAACCCAACCCAACTTTATTTTTGATATACAAGTGATTTTTTCATTTTCAAAAATAAAACCTCCACGATTTTTCAAATCTTATTAATTTTTTATCTCATTTAAAAAGAGTAGTCCATTTGAAAGAGTCAAATTTAGCTCACTCTGTACAGTGCTAAAAGATTTCACCATAATTTCAAAAAGCTTGAATTATGATTTGGTAACAAATTAACAAACCCATAAAAGAATAGTAATAAAAGATGGCAATAAGATAAAATGTGTTTGTTCACGATAGGAGTGGTTTTACGTGAAAGCTCCAACATCAAAATGATTGACATGATATTTTTAGCAAACTTTGCTGGATAGAACACAATGCCTCGGGTTTATTCTCGTTGCGGTGACCGAGTCTTTAATAAAATATGAATTAAGTTCTGAATTTTAAAGCCGGCTTTTGCTGTGGTCGGTTTATACATCGCGGTTTTACGACGTCGTACAAAAAGTATCATAGTGGTCGAGTTGCTTGCTACATACGCTTGCATTTTTACTACCAACCTAACATCTCTATTAAGTAGCAAAGGAAAAGCGGTGCGAAATTGGAAATTTTCGGTCGATAAGAAGAAGCTTTGAACCGCTTCTCCCGCGAGGAAGCGGTTTTACGTAAACATCGCTGCTTCTCTTTTGAAGTTTTTTATCTCTTTCGTAAGGTGAGATTTCGTTTTTTTGCGAGACGACAGGAATTTAATATGACACCTTAATACACATAAGAAATGAGCCGAGAAATCCGAGCACAAAAAAGAAACGATAAAACCCCACTGCGGGAAATTACTGTTCCCGAGCACCATGTGTCCGATGTAATATAAAAATTCCAAGCTGATGTCAAACAACACCGTGTAATAGAGCACCCACTTTTTCAAATAAGGAATTTTACTCTTACAGTGTATTAAGCTGGTTTAAAATTCTGCCCGAAGAATGATATTCAAGATATGTATATCTATCGGCGGGAAATTCACCAACAGATGAACTGGAGTGCGTTTTCCTGCAGGAAAGACATGACGATGCATTTTGTTACGTCACTTACCATTTGACGGGACGTCGCCCGTTGCCAGACATTGATATCGCGGCTTGGAGTCGTGTTCATACACGTACGGTATGTATCGATTCGTCCACAAACACGACGAAACCGGGACCAATCGATGGGGACGCGTACACCAATATTTTCACAGCAAATATGATTACTTCGCCACCATCGTCAATGCAAACCCAAAAGTAATTTGAATAAAAATTTTGACACTATTATCTCAGTATATTTTTCATCAAAGACTTTCTCAATTCGTGATACATATTCTTTCTCATTTTGCAAATATTTCACATTTTGTTAACATTTGGTGCTAGTTTTGAAAGTTGAGTATCAATACCATGTACCTGTTGCTGAGGTGTTAACAGGTTTTCATATCTTCGTTTTGGTGGTGGATTGGAGATGAATGAATTGTGGAATGAAAGGTTATTTATAGAAAAAATATTTGGCTTTAGTCGTACCTCTTTTAAGAGAGAACCCAACCGAACCTAACCCAACCTAGCTTCGGAAGTAACACTAGATTTAGAAGTAGAATCATTAGGGTTTATCCGTCTTAAGAGACGTGCGGCTAAATCCTAATGATTCTAGTTTTAGGTTTAGTGTTAGTACTAAAGCTTGGTTGTAGGTCTGATATTAGTCACACTTTCAGTTTCATAGAAATTACAACAATCTAGAGCTAAATAAGAATTAAAACTAAAACTAACACTAGACCTAGTACTAGAAAGATTCAGGTTTAGCTATGCGTCTGAAGACTTAAGAGAGGTGCTATCCGAACCTTGCTTTCTGATTTTGTGTAGATACGCCTTAAAGACCCCATGTCCCGTCAACACTTGTGTCAAATGATAGTCAATCTCTCCCCAGCCTCTCAACATCCACTCTTCAATGTTCGATATCAATTTTCTCGTCTATCCTTCCTTCCTATTCCATCTTGCTTGCCACTCCTCCATTTATTTTTTTCTTCCGCGTTCTAGGTCCTTTTTTTTGTTCCACTAGAAGATTTATTGGGGGCATACCTGCGATTACCTCTCAATCGCTGTCGCCGAGACCGTCCGATATGTCGAGGTGAGTATCGCTTTGTATTTTTGAAATCAGATACATCTCCCCAAGTCGATGCCACATAAAGTAAAACTGACGTAACCGCAGATGCTAGCAGTTTTCTTTTTCCTGCAGTGGATCCTCCTACGTTTTGCATGATTCTTCTCAAGATGTTAGATATTTGGGCAGCCTTCTTGGTATACTCTACAACATGTTTCGTCATGGACATATCTCTGTTCATGTACACTCCCAGATATTTAACTTTGTCTAGACTTCCGATCTCCATTTCTCCAATTCTTATCTTCATTTCCCTCATCTGCCTTCGCCCCTGAAGCAGGACCATTACTGTTTCATGGACTGTCATTTTCAGACCCATATATTCCAGTTCCATCATCACCCTTCTAACTGCATATGAAGTTTTGTCTTCTAGTTCCTCCGGAGTTTTATCTTTTACCACCAACCCCAAATCATCAGCGTATGCGATTAAACCGGTTAGTACTTGGATCTTCGATAGATGTGACTTCACTAACTGCATTAAATATCCGTTGACGCCTTCATCTAGAAGCGCATCTACAATTCCTTTCCACGGCGCCGAATTGAATGCGTTCTCAATGTCTAGCAGTACGAAGGCGCATAGCTCCCTATTCTTTAAAGCCTTTGCATCTATCTCATCCTATACTCTCATTACTGCATCGACTGTAGACCTACCTTTACGGTATTCATATTGGTTTTCATGGATGAGACTCTTTGAATCAGCTTCCCTTTGGAGTCTATCTCTTAGTAAACCCTCCATCAGTTTATTTGTCAGTTTGTTCCGTTTCTCTTTAGTTTTTCTGTTGAGACCAAAGCAACGGTTTTTCAGATTTTCGGGAATGTACTATTTCTCAGGTAGTTATTATACACCTCCAGAAACTCTTTTAGGTATTTGTTAATTATTGCCGTCAACATTTCTGGCAATCTTTGGTCTGGCCCGGGAGGTTTCCTCGGCTTTATCTTACTTATTGCAGACATTAATTCTTTTTTTGTGAACAGTTGTGGTTCCCCGACTGGTGTATATAGCCATATTATTTTGCTATACTTCGAGAAAAGTTTTGCTACTTGCTGGTCCGTTGTCTCGTCCGTGATCGCAGATCGATTCCTTAATTTGAGCTTCTTAGTAACAATTTTATAGGCCTTTCCCCAGATGTCGTTCTTTAATTCTTCGCACAGAGCCTTCCACTTCTCTTAAGTCAGGACTTTTTTTTTAACAACGTCGGGGAAAATTTGTACAAACTTTTTTTTGTAGAAATCTGACAGATCTCTACGGACTTCCGGCCTGAAGTTCTTGCGCGGCCAGATAATGTGGGGTTGGTGTCCGTCTTGGGTCTTCGACCCACTAAAAACCCCTTTCCTCGTATTCCCGAAATCACCCTCTTGGGCTCTCGTCGGTTTTCGTTGATGTTCTCTCCGGAAACCCTCATTGCACTACTCTTCATCTTCTCTCCTCATCTCCTCTACATTTCCCCAGCTCTTCTCCAGGATTCCCCTTATCTCTGCCCCCATAGCATCGCATATCTCTCCTCACCACGTGCCATATGAAATAGCCCCGTCGAATTCTCCTCTTCTCTCTCAGCCAGTCAAAAATCACAATTATTCACAACATTCCATATGTCCTCACTCTCCAGCATCACTCCTATACAGTTTTCCGGAGTCAGGATCAAGCCCAGCAGTTGATACATCTCCTCTCTTTCCCTCCATCGGTGGCACAATACACGCAGTCTTCATCACCCACCTTCTTATAATCGTACAAGTAAGCCCTAAAACACCCATGCACGCTTATTAACTGGCTTAGGTGGTAATTAATTTCGCCCCACCGTCTACTGATCCACGATATTATATTTGGTGTCAACCTTTTGCTCCATCGGGCTTTTCCGCTATCCCTCTTCCATCTATCTTCCCATTTGCTGTGTATTTTTGTAGTTATCTCCTGCTTGCTGGTGTCCCCCTCCTTTTTGCTCTTTCTAATTTCATACATAAGGTCCACCGGTAACGTACTTCCCATCACCAGTAAGGCCTGAGTAAATACGGTCCTATAGGCGCTCGTAACCCTTAAGTCAGAACCTAACCCAACCCAACCCAACCTAGCTTCAGAACTAACACTACACTTAGAACTAGAAACATTAGGGTTTAGTCGTCTTACGAGACGTGCGGCTAAACCCTCATGATTCTAGTTTTAGGTTTAGTGTTAGTACTAATGCTAGGTTGTAGATCTAGTATTAGTCACACTTTCAGTATCAGAAGAAATTACAACAATCTAGAGCTAAATAAGAATTAAAACTAGAACTAACACTAGACCTAGTACTAGAAAGATTTAGGTTTAGGTATGCGGTACGTCTTCAGACGCACCACATATTTTTTTTGTTCTACACAAGACCTAGAACAAAAAAACATTTGAGTTTAGCCGTACCTCCCTTAAGACAGAACCTAATTCAATCCAACCCAACCTAGCTTCAGAACTAACACCACACTTAGAACTAGAAACATTAGTGTTTAACCGTCTTAAGAGACGTACGGCTAAACCCTAATGATTACTACTAGTATTAGATATAATTTAGTTCCAGAAGAAAAAAAAAATAATTTGTAGCTTAAAATTTAACATTTCTTACAAGTGGGATTAAGAAATTTCTTGTATGTCCAAATTCACTCAAAATTGATACCCAAAACTTTTTAAGTTTACAAAAGAATGTTCGAACATTTGATTGTGGTAAATTTCGAATTTCCAGTTTTATTACTTTCTGAACAATGAACGATATTGAATGTGTTTCGATGGGACTAGCTCGAACAATAAATGCCACTCCAATATCCATGTAACATTTGCAACAATTTTGATATATACATAATTACCTTTTAATATTTAATTGTAATGAATAAATAATTACTCACATTCAGTGTAATTATTCCGAAACAACTAAATTCCTCAAAACCAGTAAGCGTAAAACTGTTTTATTTTGTTGTTTGAATCTTTAAAAACGTTTACACCTGCTTGTTAACGACGAAACACAACTCTCGAGACAATAGAAATTTCCTACAACATGGTATAGCTATAGGGCTACGCTAAATTCTAAGTACATCGGCGGGCTGATTAAACATCAAATAATCCTATCAAGCCCGGTGTTTAATTGATGTCTTGTTCTACAACCTCGCCCCTTAATATGACAGAGAACAATACGTGTTTAGCTCTAAGAACAATATGGGGAATATATTCCTTTAAAGTGGAAAATTAGTAACATTCAATATTAAGATTACTCCATAATTTATGTTTGTACTGTACCATCAGTCCACTTAAAGCTACAAGTAATAACAATCCATTTGCATACAAAGTAATTCGGACGTCGAAATGCTACGAGTGTGAGCAGCACGATAAAGTCGTTCGCCATTCCGCTCGCAGTGCATTATACATCATTTACCAAATTATTTAATTAAGTCTTAATTGCACACAGAGCCCGGGTGGAGCTTTCCTGGCGGACTGGGCGTGGTTTCGTCCTGTTTGTAATTGTAATCCGTGCCTAGCCGTATTTACATACGAAAGGTGGCCCACCAGGACCACATTATTGGGTTACACCATGCTACTCTAAAGCATAACCAACTATAATTTATTAAAAACCAATTGAGATGGTTGAGATGATTCCAGCTCTTTTCATAGTTACTTGATGGGAATTGTGAATCGATGACCTCCGACCGGTTGGTGGTAATTGCTTTCGTGGGCGTTTAAGACAAAGCTCTGGGGGCCTCATCGGGACGAGGGCCGACAGCCCTAACGCGATAAGGGTCAGAACTAAATGGGCGTCGGCAACAAGTAAGGTTTACATAATTTCAATTTCGTGGCCATTAATGGAATGGTTGCAAGAACGTCTGCCCGCGCTCCTTTGATATCGCCAGAAACAAAACGTCCAAACTGCTATCTCGGTCTATTTAATGGAGTTTGAATTGAAAATTAGAAACGTTAAGGTCGTCTTGCCGAATTTATGGTGCCTTAATAGCACTAAGATCACCACCAGAAATCTTTTAATGATTAAAAAATCTATTTTATTACATACTGTTTGGTGCATTGAAATTTACATCATCGATTTGAGTGTGATAAGAGAGCTATAACATCCCAAGGACGGTACGATCTAGATATTCCAGATTCAGTTCCACACCCTATATAATCTAGAGTGTGTTGGAGGCACTGATGAAATCTTCTTATAGGAGACTTTATATATTTATTCAGATATACAAGAAACGATTTTGCCCAAACGCCGAGGCGCTGGATTTGATCCAATTTTGAACAACTGGAACTGATTGGATTTCATTTCTTTCTCCAAGCCAATCTGGTACATACAACCAAAATTACCAATGCTGTTTTTTATAAAAGTTTCTTTGATGAAGAAATATGCATTTTCTTGAACGACCTATTTGTAGTTTATTTAAATAAAATTGAAGCGAATTTAAATGCTTCATTGCCATTTTCTTCGTGTGAAGACATCTTCAAGTTCCTCGATGGTATATGCTCTATGCTAAAACTGGTGAATTTTCTTCAAAGTTTTGGGTATGGATGCACTGAAAACATCAATTCTAATTTACAGGACACATACGAGTACCAAACGGATAAAAGTACAAACATAACCATGACAGCTTGAAGTGATAACAGCACTGTTCTTACTGTAAGTTCATGTGAGGCAGTTAACCCAATCTTCAAGTAAATAGATAGATACCAAGTGTGAAAAAAAGGAGATGTTTCTCAATCTCATCTTATTGGTCAGTATAACAAAAATATGGAGGATTTGATGGAATTAATCAAAACATTGAAAACTACAGAATCAGTGTTAGGTCAAAAAATGATGGTGGATCATGTTTGACTTCTGTCTAGATACTTGCCTCTACAATTCCTGGCAAGTTTATCGTTTGCATGCAGGAAATGAAAAAATAGATTTTTTTCAAATTCAAAACATCCAAAGACCTCAAAACCATTGGTAAAGAGAATGCCCAAATTCGTTATGATTTGCCTAAATGATTGTATAATGCCAGCTCAAAAACAAAATCGTTGTGCCACAAAAACTACAAAAATATGCGAAAAATGTGTTATTAACTTTGTTTTAAGAGTTACCACAACAGAGAAAATTGATATATGGTTAATTTATTTTTTTATTAAGTATTTAGACACCTCGCTTACAAGCTGTTATGGTTATAACAAACAGTTTTATTTGTTACTTTTTAAATTAATTTTTTTCAATTCGCCACTGGATTCAATTAACCCTCGCCGTCCCAAAATAATAAACTTACATGAAATCCCTAAACCGGGTCAATGCTGACCCACTTAATAATTAAGGTTATATGATTTGTAAATATTCAGGAAACTTTAATTTTATTTAAAAACTGTTAATGTCAGAATAAGATATCAAAATTTGTGATATTTACTGAATATTTACATTATAGAACAGATAAATTTTGAAACGTTAAATACATTTTATATCTATTTATTATTAAAAAATTACAAACTTAGTGTAACATATTTAGCAGTGGCTGTATTGAAGCTAACCCACTGTTTGAATGTGATCTCCAAAAAAAGTCAACTTGACCTCTTATTGTCGAAGGATAAAAAATCTTAAATTCAAACTCAAACAGAAAGTAACAATGGAGGTCAAATTTACTCGTAACACTGTTTACGAGTAACTTAGAAAGCGGTCTAATATATGCTATTGACGTTCAACATCAAAAAATTTATGGTTCACCATCTTCGTCAATATCTGTAGATCTTCGTCGACAACTATTACAATTTGTTCTTTTGACAGTTTGAGTCGTTTTGCTGTGCTTCGGGCACACAAACCGTCCACAACCTTTAGATTTGGTACTGTACTTATTGTCGTTGCCGCGACAGGCATGACATCTGCCACGTTTGGTACCCGATACAGGATTTTCCTGCCTTTTACGAACAGCCACACCTGAAGCTTCGATGGCCGCGCTGTATTTGAAAATCCTCGACCATCGTCTATAATTTGATTAGACCTTTTAGAGATATGGGGTTTGCTAAGCTCCATTCCTAGTTCTTCTCTTCCTAGTTCTTCATTCAGGATTTTTCAAAAGCCATATCAGCAAACTGTTGTAACACGCAATGTCAATAAAATTGAAAAACAATCATAAGGGCCACCTCCTCGTGCTTCTCTTACATGAGTATTTTCTCACTAATTTATCTAAAACGTCAACACCACTTTTTGTTTTATTGTATATCAAAATCATTTCTGGCTTGAATTTATTTTCTGCAGTGGATATATCATGCTGATGATGTAAAGATGACAGCAGTACGACAAATTTTCTGGATTTTGTAATGTAGGACACTAAAGTCATTTCTTTGGTAAACAAAAATCAGACGAATACAGCGCTCGTTTTTTCACGTCTAATAATTCCTTTGGAATATCTTTACGAGTCTTTCCCAAGGTGCCAACCAACGTGAGTTTTTTTCTGAGTAATTCTTGTGCTAAAGGAATGTTCCTTCAACAACAAAAATTCTTCCTTCAACGACAGTTTTGAATGATTTTTTAAAAATTTATGTAGGCCAAGGTTGGAAACAGGATTTTTTGATATTAGATTAATTTGAGTTTAATTGGAGGTAGGTTGGGTTATCATAAAATGATCCAACTTAACTCCAATTAAACCCAAATCAGTCCAAAACTAAAAAATCGTTCTCTCAACGTCAGTTTTTAAGTATTTTTGGTGTTATTCTAAATTAGGTTTAATTGGAGATAGGTTGGGTTGTCATAAAATGACCCAACCTATCTCCAATTAAACTCAACTCAGAATAATAACAAAAATCCTTCCTTCAACGACAGTTTTGAATGATTTTTTTTAAATTTTTATAAGCCAAAGTTGGAGAAAGGATTTTTCGATATTAGATTGATTTGAGTTTAATTGGAGGTAGGTTGGGTTATCATAAAATGACCCAACCTAACTCCAATTAAACTAAACTCAATCTAATACTTAAAACTCGTTTCTCCAACATCAGTTTTGAAAGAATTTTGGTGTTATTCTAAGTTGGGTTTAATTGGAGTTAGGTTGGGTCATTTTATGACAACCCAACCTATCTCCAATTAAACTCAACTCAGAATAATAACAAAAATCCTTCCTTCAACGACAGTTTTGAATGATTTTTTTAAAATTTTTATAATCCAAAGTTGGAGAAAGGATTTTTCGATATTAGATTGATTTGAGTTTAATTGGAGGTAGGTTGGGTTATCATAAAATGACCCAACCTAACTCCAATTAAACTAAACTCAATCTAATACTTAAAACTCGTTTCTCCAACATCAGTTTTGAAAGAATTTTGGTGTTATTCTAAGTTGGGTTTAATTGGAGTTAGGTTGGGTCATTTTATGACAACCCAACCTATCTCCAATTAAACTCAACTCAGAATAATAACAAAAATCCTTCCTTCAACGACAGTTTTGAATGATTTTTTTAAAATTTTTATAATCCAAAGTTGGAGAAAGGATTTTTCGATATTAGATTGATTTGAGTTTAATTGGAGGTAGGTTGGGTTATCATAAAATGACCCAACCTAACTCCAATTAAACTAAACTCAATCTAATACTTAAAACTCGTTTCTCCAACATCAGTTTTGAAAGAATTTTGGTGTTATTCTAAGTTGGGTTTAATTGGAGTTAGGTTGGGTCATTTTATGACAACCCAACCTATCTCCAATTAAACTCAACTCAGAATAATAACAAAAATCCTTCCTTCAACGACAGTTTTGAATGATTTTTTTAAAATTTTTATAATCCAAAGTTGGAGAAAGGATTTTTCGATATTAGATTGATTTGAGTTTAATTGGAGGTAGGTTGGGTTATCATAAAATGACCCAACCTAACTCCAATTAAACTAAACTCAATCTAATACTTAAAACTCGTTTCTCCAACATCAGTTTTGAAAGAATTTTGGTGTTATTCTAAGTTGGGTTTAATTGGAGTTAGGTTGGGTCATTTTATGACAACCCAACCTATCTCCAATTAAACTCAACTCAGAATAATAACAAAAATCCTTCCTTCAACGACAGTTTTGAATGATTTTTTTAAAATTTTTATAATCAAAAGTTGGAGAAAGGATTTTTCGATATTAGATTGATTTGAGTTTAATTGGAGGTAGGTTGGGTTATCATAAAATGACCCAACCTAACTCCAATTAAACTAAACTCAATCTAATACTTAAAACTCGTTTCTCCAACATCAGTTTTGAAAGAATTTTGGTGTTATTCTAAGTTGGGTTTAATTGGAGTTAGGTTGGGTCATTTTATGACAACCCAACCTATCTCCAATTAAACTCAACTCAGAATAATAACAAAAATCCTTCCTTCAACGACAGTTTTGAATGATTTTTTTAAAATGTTTATAATCCAAAGTTGGAGAAAGGATTTTTCGATATTAGATTGATTTGAGTTTAATTGGAGGTAGGTTGGGTTATCATAAAATGACCCAACCTAACTCCAATTAAACTAAACTCAATCTAATACTTAAAACTCGTTTCTCCAACATCAGTTTTGAAAGAATTTTGGTGTTATTCTAAGTTGGGTTTAATTGGAGTTAGGTTGGGTCATTTTATGACAACCCAACCTATCTCCAATTAAACTCAACTCAGAATAATAACAAAAATCCTTCCTTCAACGACAGTTTTGAATGATTTTTTTAAAATTTTTATAATCCAAAGTTGGAGAAAGGATTTTTCGATATTAGATTGATTTGAGTTTAATTGGAGGTAGGTTGGGTTATCATAAAATGACCCAACCTAACTCCAATTAAACTAAACTCAATCTAATACTTAAAACTCGTTTCTCCAACATCAGTTTTGAAAGAATTTTGGTGTTATTCTAAGTTGGGTTTAATTGTAGTTAGGTTGGGTCATTTTATGACAACCCAACCTATCTCCAATTAAACTCAACTCAGAATAATAACAAAAATCCTTCCTTCAACGACAGTTTTGAATGATTTTTTTAAAATTTTTATAATCCAAAGTTGGAGAAAGGATTTTTCGATATTAGATTGATTTGAGTTTAATTGGAGGTAGGTTGGGTTATCATAAAATGACCCAACCTAACTCCAATTAAACTAAACTCAATCTAATACTTAAAACTCGTTTCTCCAACATCAGTTTTGAAAGAATTTTGGTGTTATTCTAAGTTGGGTTTAATTGGAGTTAGGTTGGGTCATTTTATGACAACCCAACCTATCTCCAATTAAACTCAACTCAGAATAATAACAAAAATCCTTCCTTCAACGACAGTTTTGAATGATTTTTTTAAAATTTTTATAATCCAAAGTTGGAGAAAGGATTTTTCGATATTAGATTGATTTGAGTTTAATTGGAGGTAGGTTGGGTTATCATAAAATGACCCAACCTAACTCCAATTAAACTAAACTCAATCTAATACTTAAAACTCGTTTCTCCAACATCAGTTTTGAAAGAATTTTGGTGTTATTCTAAGTTGGGTTTAATTGGAGTTAGGTTGGGTCATTTTATGACAACCCAACCTATCTCCAATTAAACTCAACTCAGAATAATAACAAAAATCCTTCCTTCAACGACAGTTTTGAATGATTTTTTTAAAATTTTTATAATCCAAAGTTGGAGAAAGGATTTTTCGATATTAGATTGATTTGAGTTTAATTGGAGGTAGGTTGGGTTATCATAAAATGACCCAACCTAACTCCAATTAAACTAAACTCAATCTAATACTTAAAACTCGTTTCTCCAACATCAGTTTTGAAAGAATTTTGGTGTTATTCTAAGTTGGGTTTAATTGGAGTTAGGTTGGGTCATTTTATGACAACCCAACCTATCTCCAATTAAACTCAACTCAGAATAATAACAAAAATCCTTCCTTCAACGACAGTTTTGAATGATTTTTTAAAAATTTTTATAATCCAAAGTTGGAGAAAGGATTTTTCGATATTAGATTGATTTGAGTTTAATTGGAGGTAGGTTGGGTTATCATAAAATGACCCAACCTAACTCCAATTAAACTAAACTCAATCTAATACTTAAAACTCGTTTCTCCAACATCAGTTTTGAAAGAATTTTGGTGTTATTCTAAGTTGGGTTTAATTGGAGTTAGGTTGGGTCATTTTATGACAACCCAACCTATCTCCAATTAA
The DNA here is from genome assembly GCA_036711965.1 of Onthophagus sagittarius. NCBI lineage: Eukaryota > Metazoa > Arthropoda > Insecta > Coleoptera > Scarabaeidae > Onthophagus > Onthophagus sagittarius. Next base: position 11,726,150 of record JASERS010000010.1, on the reverse strand, counting down.
ACTCAACTCAGAATAATAACAAAAATCCTTCCTTCAACGACAGTTTTGAATGATTTTTTTAAAATTTATGTAAGCCAAGGTTGGAGACGGGATTTTTCGATATTAGATGTAAATAAGTAGTCAGTCGTAATATTACGCCCACTTCCATGCCAGTGATGTGCTAAGGTCTTGACAACTCTTGAACCTTGATTTTTTTCACTTATATCTCCTACTTTTCCCAAATACACTTCGAAGTTGCAACAAAAAAATGTCTTTGCGTCGCAAAGTGCCCAAATTTTTATCCCGTACTTGCCGGGTTTGCTAGGTATGTAGACTCGAAAAGGACATCGCCCTCTAAAGGATACTAACTGTTCATGAATGGTTCCCCAAGGTGAAGGATAGTAACTATCTCTACAATTTTGAGCAAAAATATCAGACATCTCACGAATAGGAGCTAATTTATCTTTTTTCTTTCTTTCAGGTCTGGTACTAAGATCGTCGAACCTAATAACTCATTATTGCCTGATAGATAGGTCTGTTGAATGCTTTGTTGGTAACTGACCATAAGCTATGAGGATTTTCTTTATTTTCTCTAAAACGACCAGCCAGAATAAGAATACCTATGAATCGAAACATTTCAGTGACATCGACGTCATTCCATGTCATCCTATTCGAATTTTCTGCATTTTGTTGTTCTTCATTGTAGACATCCACAAATTCTCTGGCTCGTTTATTTGTATGTTTCACAATAAGATCTATGACATTGTCTGATATAAAAAGTCTGAATGTATCCAATATAGAAGAAACATTCTTGCTTCTTTCGGTAAGACATTTAACTTTACGAATGAATTCGGTGACTCTCATTCTTCCCAATTTCAGCGCTATGTATCTCTAATTACATACGGACTCATCTTGAACTTTACTAGTGCTTTGCGAGTCGTTGTCAACTTCGATTTCGTCAGTTTTTTCGGTACACACTTCAATGGCGTCCTCAGTTTCCGACACGTCACTAAAAGCTTCGTCTAGCGGTAACTCGCGATAATTTTCATCATCTGAATCATTCAGAAGAGCGTTGAAAAGCTCTACATCCGTGAGAGTTTCCTTATTAGAAGACATAATGAGAACTTGTCCACAAGAACACGAGACCACATAAGATAATAATGTTCTTGCATCAACTTTGCTCTACACAGATGCGTGCGCAGCGAAAAAGTACAAGTTTTTAGTCAGTATCTTGTAGGTAATAACCATAACACCAACTCCCAGAATCGGGTCAATAGTGACCCAAAGTCCCAACTCTTTCGGGACGGCGAGGGTTAAATGTTCCAAATGGCGATATTGCACTTTCAGATAGATCTTGATGCATAAACACATGATATGGATGAAATTTGTACAACTTCACATATTAAGGATCGCTCATGAGTTTTCTCATATTTCATTGGTTAAAATTGGCCAAAACTCTTAAGATTCTAAGATCTTTGTCTATGTTATCTGATTGCCGCCACCACCACCACATGCGCATTCTAGATTCTTCAGATTGTAAATAAGACCTCAATGCCTCATCCGTAATATCCACATATCTACATGTCACATATAAAATGAATAACTGTTAGAGTTAAACTTCTCATGAGCTTAATTAGAACGCTTAGAAACACACGCTAAATGCCACTCTAGCATCTTTTTAAGGAGGGTGATTTACGCGCCAGCTTGCGCAAAGGTTTAAACGTTAACTTACACTAATAATAACACCGCAACGAAAATCGCCCTCCAAAAACACCCACCCCACCCCGTTTTTCATTTTATATCCGCGTCGCGCCGTAATACGCCGTTTAATTAAGCCAGGGTTCGCCGGACTCCTATTAGAACGGTCGGTTTCTCCGTCATGTTGACACAAAATCCAATTTCGAATTCTCCCGAAAACAAACACGAAGTAAATCAAACAGGGGAGGCCGGGGCACTCAGGGAAATCGCTAACGAGAAAACTGCCGAAACAAAGCGATACACACGCGAGGGAACCTTTCAATGTCTAAAGTAACTATTTTCAAAGCGAAAAGGAAATAAATAAATTCGCCCAAACCAATTGGTTGGGAGAGCACACAATATCTTCGAATTGTATTCAAAGCGATAAAAAGTAGATAAGAATTTGATTATAGATCTCACTTCTAAAAATCGTTAAAAAGCTAAAAATGTGAAATATTTTTAAAGTTCTGTCAAAGCAAACGTTAAAATGAAGCACATTGATTTTGAGTATGATTGAGCCGCTAACGCCGGGTTATATCAAACAATATCACGCATTTAAAATTTCAGTCGACAAGGTAAAGTTAAACACTCGAATGGAACATCAAATGTCGAATTTTTCGGAAATTGTCCCGCTTTGTGTCGAAATGGTATTGATTAAAACGTCCCTGCCGCAAGCGATATCGGCTTAATCCCTAGAAATTATGCATTTAGTGTGTTAGAAGTACAATAATGAAAACATGTTTAAACTATACATAACTGGGAGACAAAACGCCGAAACTGTCTCGTTTTGTATTGATCTCAACGAAAGAACTCGATACTGTCGATTAAGCATCTATCATTTACCTGGATAGAGACGAATCAATAGTCCATTAAGCGAAGACTACTTAATGGAATTAATCGGATGAGATATGTAAACGTGAAATGAAGGAAATCAAATTTACTTCATTGCGGTTAATTATAACTAAAGACCGGATTAAAAGGCACAAGAAAGACGAAAAAAGGCACTTAAAAAGGCATGAAATTTTGACAACAAAAGCAATAAAAAGGCATAAAAATTAGAAATCGAAAAAATTGCTGTACCTAATTAATAATGTATGTTAATAACGTTTTCTTTAAAAAATACATCGTTAAACTAAATATTCATATGTAATTATTAAACCACTAATCACGAAAACATCTAATTATTAAATGCTGTTCTAAATGTTCCATTGTGAAGTTGTGTCTTCTCTCACTTAACGTATTCTTGTAAGCCGAAAAACTTCTCTCCACGTCCACACTTGTAATTGGTGCATACTTGAACTTTGTAATTAATGCGGGATCCATAATAAATCCAGTAACAATTTCACCACTTAAAATTGCTGCAATTTTTTGTAATGTGGCAAATCCTTCATTTTTACACAGAACGTCATTAAATTTATTCGTAATTATTTGACCAATATGTCCTGGTACGCTATACGTGCTGTCTTGACACTTTTTAATCATTTCTACTGCACTCACTAAAGGTAAATCCTGTTTTCAAGTGATTTTATAGATTCACGTGTATAACTGTAATTGCTTTTTATAAATGCCAAATTATTTTGTAGCTCCACTTCTTTTAGGGCGGCCTGGCAATCTTGTATTGCTTTACTACTTGTAGCCGGAAATTCATTTATTAATTGTTTAAAATGATCTAAGGCGTTTGTGTTGTATACTTCTAGTACTTCTGGAGGAGTTGAAATGCTTCCAGAAAACTTAATACTGCTTCCAGAAGACTTGAAACTGCTATCAGAAAACTTGATACTGCTTCTAAAAAACTTGATACAGCTTCTAACTACTTTAAAATGTTTCCAGAAGACTGCTCTTGCTTCCAAAAGGCTTGGATTACTACCAGAAATCTTAATTAATAAGACTCGATAACACCTCTGAAGGACATGATACTAGGCAAAATATTTAAAATACTTCCAAAAGACTTAATATCACTTCCAGAAGACCTGAAATACTCCAGAATACTTGATAGTGCTCTGGAAGAATTGAAATGCTTCAAGAAGATTTGATATTGCTTCTGGAGGAGTTGAAATGCTTGCAGAAGACTAGAACTGTTTGTAGAAAACTCGATACTACTTCTAAAAGACTTGATATTGTTTTCAAAAGACTTGAACTGCTTCCAAAAGACTCGATACTGCTTCTGGAAGACTTGATATTGTTTTCAAAAGACTTGAATTGATTTCAGAACACTTAATACTGAATCTGGACGACTTGATACTGAATCCAAAAGACTTGTAACACTTCCAGAATACTTATCACCTTTGAAATTACTTGAAATGTTTCCAGAAGACTTGATATTGCTTCTAGAAGACTTAGTATTGCCCTTGGAAGACTTGGAAGAAATTCTTTCAAAACATTCGATACTGCTTCTAGAAGAGTTGATGTTGTTTCCAAAAGACTTGTAACACTTCCAGAAGACTTATTATCGTTGGAATAATTATTTGAAATGCTTACAAAAGACTTGAAATTGCTTCTAGCAGACTTAGTATTGCCCTGGAAAACTTGAAATTCTTCCAAAAGACTGAATACTGCTTCTAGAAGATTTGAAATATTTCTGGAAGACTACACATTACCTCTGGAAGGCTGGAATGCTTTCAAATTAGGTGACACTGCTTCCAGAAGATCTAATATTACTTCCAGACTACTTAAACTGCTTCCAAAAGATATGATACTGCTTCCAGAAGGCATGATACTATTCTCCCAAGCCTTCCGGGATTTACCACAGGATAACGAAGATTAAGGATCAGAATGAACTCTCCAGAACTAACTTTGCTTTTTAAAGACACCATCGTATTTCCTTTATCCTTCTTTCTACTGTGAGATTGATATCGGTGGATGTGGAATCTTACCAATTACTGAAATTGAGATAGGAAATCAAATTTTCTGGATAATTAACCAAAGTAATCAAAATTTTCTAAAATTGTGTGCAGATTAATGTAATAAAATCATCAAGAAGATCACTTAGTATTCTTGCAATTTCAAACCATTTCTTCATTTTTATCATTTTAAACTAGATGAGAAGTATTAGGAGTATCCCTCATTCTTACACTAATATTCTTCATTCATAACTATCAAGATCACTACCAAGGTCGTTTCGAACATTTAGGTTTTAGGAACAATATCTTGATATGCTTCATTCTTCAATGTTGTCTCAAGTTTGTTAAAATCATTCGGTACAATCTTAAGAAATTGACAACTAAACTCAAATCTTTTTAGTTCTAGGTGTAATGTTAGCTTTAATGTTAGTATTAGCTCTACTTTTAGTTGTTATTTAGTTTTAGATCATTTTATATTTGTATCGAACTAAAACTAGAACTAACACTAGACCTAGAACTACAAAGTTTTGGTTTAGCCGTGCGTCTTCAGACGTGCGTAGTGTTAGTTCTAGTTTTAATTCTTGTTTCACTCTACATTGTTTTAAATTCTTCTGGAACTAAAAATATGACTAATACTAGACTTACAACATAGCCTTAGAACTAATACTAGATCTAGAACTAGATATATTAGGATTTAAATCGTATGTCTCTTAAGACGGCTAAACCCTAATGTTTCTAGTTCTAGGTCTAGTATTAGCCTTGAGAACTATTACTAGATCTAGAACTAGATACGTTAGGGTTTAGTCGCACGTCTCTTAAGACGGCTAAACCGTAATGTTCAGAACAGACTGCTCTTGCTTCCAAAAGGCTTGGATTACTACCAGAAATCTTAATTAATTAGACTCGATAACACCTCTGAAGGATATGATACTAGGCAAAATATTTGAAATACTTCCAAAAGACTTAATATCACTTCCAGAAGACCTTAAATACTCCAGAATACTTGACAATGCTCTGGAAGAATTGAAATGCTTCAAGAAGATTTGATATTGCTTCTGGAGGAGTTCAAATGCTTGCAGAAGACTAGAACTGTTTGTAGAAAACTCGATACTACATCTAAAAGACTTGATATTGTTTTCAAAAGACTTGAACTGCTTCCAAAAGACTCGATACTGCTTCTGGAAGACTTGATATTGTTTTCAAAAGACTTGAATTGATTCCAGAACACTCAATACTGAATCTGGTCGACTTGATACTGAATCCAAAAGACTTGTAACACTTCCAGAATACTTATCACCTTTGAAATTACTTGAAATGTTTCCAGAAGACTTGATATTGCTTCTAGAAGACTTAGTATTGCCCTTGGAAGACTTGAAATTCTTTCAAAACATTCGATACTGCTTCTAGAAGAGTTGATATTGTTTCCAAAAGACTTGTAACACTTCCAGAAGACTTATTATCGTTGGAATAATTATTTGAAATGCTTCCAAAAGACTTGAAATTGCTTCTAGCAGACTTAGTATTGCCCTGGAAAACTTGAAATTCTTCCAAAAGACTGAATACTGCTTCTAGAAGATTTGAAATATTTCTGGAAGACTACACATTACCTCTGGAAGGCTGGAATGCTTTCAAATTAGGTGACACTGCTTCCAGAAGATCTAATATTACTTCCAGACTACTTAAACTGCTTCCAAAAGATATGATACTGCTTCCAGAAGGCATGATACTATTCTCCCAAGCCTTCCGGGATTTACCACAGGATAACGAAGATTAAGGATCAGAATGAACTCTCCAGAACTAACTTTGCTTTTTAAAGACACCATCGTATTTCCTTTATCCTTCTTTCTACTGTGAGATTGATATCGGTGGATGTGGAATCTTACCAATTACTGAAATTGAGATAGGAAATCAAATTTTCTGGATAATTAACCAAAGTAATCAAAATTTTCTAAAATTGTGTGCAGATTAATGTAATAAAATCATCAAGAAGATCACTTAGTATTCTTGCAATTTCAAACCATTTCTTCATTTTTATCATTTTAAACTAGATGAGAAGTATTAGGAGTATCCCTCATTCTTACACTAATATTCTTCATTCATAACTATCAAGATCACTACCAAGGTCGTTTCGAACATTTAGGTTTTAGGAACAATATCTTGATATGCTTCATTCTTCAATGTTGTCTCAAGTTTGTTAAAATCATTCAGTACAATCTTAAGAAATTGACAACTAAACTCAAATCTTTTTAATTCTAGGTGTAATGTTAGCTTTAATGTTAGTATTAGCCCTACTTTTAGTTGTTATTTAGTTTTAGATCATTTTATATTTGTATCGAACTAAAACTAGAACTAACACTAGACCTAGAACTAGTTTTAATTCTTGTTTCACTCTACATTGATTTAAATTCATCTGGAACTAAAAATATGACTAATACTAGACTTACAACATAGCCTTAGAACTAATACTAGATCTAGAACTAGATATATTAGGGTTTAAATCGTATGTCTCTTAAGACGGCTAAACCCTAATGTTTCTAGTTGTAGGTCTAGTATTAGTCTTGAGAACTATTTCCAGAAGAATTGATATTGTAATTTTAGGACTTGAAAAGCTTCCAGAACAAATGAAGTGATTTAAGAAGACTTAATATCCTTCTTCTAGAAGACTTGATTTTGCTTCTAGAAGACTTGAAATGACTTGATACCTCTTCTAAAAGGCTTGGAATGTTGTCAGAAAACTAAACATTACCTTTAAAGACTTAAAATGCTTGCAAAACTTGAAACTGCTTCCAAAAAAACCATAACAAAATAAAGCACGACAAAGGAAATAAATTAAAAAGATATTTATCATGGTATAATAGAAGACTTAGTATTGCCCTTGGAAGACTTGAAATTCTTTCAAAACATTCGATACTGCTTTTAGAAGAGTTAATGTTGTTTCCAAAAGACTTGTAACACTTCCAGAAGACTTATTATCGTTGGAATAATTATTTGAAATGCTTCCAAAAGACTTAAAATTGCTTCTAGCAGACTTAGTATTGCCCTGGAAAACTTGAAATTCTTCCAAAAGACTGAATACTGCTTCTAGAAGATTTGAAATATTTCTGGAAGACTACACATTACCTCTGGAATGCTGGAATGCTTTCAAATTAGGTGACACTGCTTCCAGAAGATCTAATATTACTTCCAGACTACTTAAACTGCTTCCAAAAGATATGATACTGCTTCCAGAAGACATGATACTATTTCCAGAAGAATTGATATTGTAATTTTAGGACTTGAACAGGTTCCAGAACAAATGAAGTGATTTAAGAAAACTTAATATCCTTCTTCTAGAAGACTTGAAATGACTTGATACCTCTTCTAAAAGGCTTGGAATGTTGTCAGAAAACTGAACATTACCTTTAAAGACTTAAAATGCTTGCAAAACTTGATACTGCTTCCAAAAAAACCATAACAAAATAAAGCACGACAAAGGAAATAAATTAAAAAGATATTTATCATGGTATATTAGAACCATGATAAATATAGCAGGCATATATCTAGCCATGTTCCCCATCTTGTTAGAACTGGTTGTGGTGGTAATGGGGTATTTAATAACCTCTCTCTAAACAATTCTACCCTTAAAGGGGCTTTAACAATTATTTGTTTACCGCTTTTTATTAATTTATTAAGTAATGGGAACTGTAACCTAATAGTTTCTGCTACTCGATTAAGCCCGTGTGCTAAGCAAGTACCGTAAATTAAATTAGGGTAAAAAATCTTTATATTAGACGCAGCTTTTACCATGTATGCCGCTGCGTCTGACACCATCAGTAAAATGTTATCATTCGGTACCGGCTCCGGTAAGAAAAAACGCGTTAATTCGTCGTAAATAAATCTTGTTACCGTATTATTATTTGATTTACTTAATTCTTTGGTACTTATTAAAAAACTTTTTGACGAATTTTCATCACTTAATACTCCAAGCATTAAATTTGCCACGTATCGTCCACATACATCAGTTGTTTCGTCTACACTTATCCAAATATAATTATTTCCAATAATATTTTTTATTTCTTGAATAACTTCTTTGTAGACTGAAGTAATATAATTTTTGCGGAGATGGCTTTCATCGGGAATATGCATTGTACAATATGTTTGTAAAAAAGTTTTGAAATATTTATTTGTCACTTTATGGATTGGTATGTTTGCTTTTATCAAAGATCTTTTTGCAAAGATCAAAATTGAATTTTGATTGTTCAGTGTAGCCGGATGTTGATGCCACAGATTGTATAGCTGTACCTATAGTTTGTTGTTTTTTGGATTGACTTTTAGTCAGTTTTAATTTTTCCTGATGCAATGATGTTTTGACATGCTGAATTATGTAGTATTTCTTGTCACAATTAATCTGTTAACAGTAATTTAATAACGTCAGTATTTTATAATATCTTCCATAATTATTAAACAATCAATATATTGTTCTATTAATTTTAGTGATCGAAGTACTACATTGAATCAATAGTGAATTTTATTTCTAGTGAATTTTGGGACATGCTATTCTTTATAATTTCCGACGAGGAAATATACAGAGGCGCAGCGAAATATTTTTTCATAATTCGACCAATTTTTGGGGAAAAGACGCCAAAAAGTTGGAAAAAGGCTTTAAATAGGCATAAAAAAAATAATAGGCATGAAAATTGAAAAAAAGGCAAAAAAGGCATTACTAACCTGGTCTTATTTCACTTATTTTTAACTGATTCGTAAAGATATTTAAATACATTTGTAATGCCTTTAATTTTGAGCATAAGCATATTTTCTATAAATCCGGTCTTTAATTATAACACACAACTTTAAAAATCTAACAATTTAAAGTTGAATTAGATAATATCTAGAAATAAATATATATTTTAGTATCCATTTACAATTATGTCAGTTTTTCAAATAAAATTTACTTAATATTAATTTTACATTGTTAGCTAAAAATGTTCTAAATCAAAATGAATTTTAATGGGATACGATTAAAAATAAAAGTAGAAGTAAGAGATTTCATTATCTTAATCATCGGGCAATTAAAGCTGGCCCTCCATTCGTATTTTTCCCTAATTGCTCCTAATTTATACGGGACGGTCATAAAAGTGGAACGATTCGCGGTTCTGTCCGCGGTGGGATTTTGATTACGCCACCTCCCTCGGCGGCGCAAAGAGAGAAAAGTAAGGAGATGATTCTGCCGCGGGGGTTCCCGGAGAAGAGCAATAACTGTAAAAGGTCCTGCAGGAAGACAGATTGCGAGGCCCCTTTTCTTTCCGCAGGACTCGTTAGTCGACGGCGTTGTCCTCCGCGTTCCGACGAAATAAGTGCGCCATTAAACCGGAATTTTCAGGCGGGCGCTCTTAAAGAGATTGGAAAGTATCGCAATAAGAAAGCGGTGGCCGTATGGAAATGGGTGAGGACGAATTTTTCAGGTGGAATAAAAGCTGGAAAATGGATTTGAATGGACGGGCTCGACTGGGAGTGTTATTTTTACGCCCCCGGTTGGATTAACGAGAGCGAGCGAAACAAAAAATAATAATGATATAAATTGTGTTGGGAAAGTTTAACATTTATTAAATTTCCTTTCGGAATCCATAAAGCTGTCAAAGTTTAAATCGCTGACACTAAAACCTCCAACTTTTCTCCTCCAATAAAGGTCTCCCCCAAAAAAGCCGACTATTTCAACTTTTCCAGATAAAGTTTTGTACCTCATTCAGCGATTTCTGAAATTTTTTCCGAAAAAAACTACCGTCTCGCATCAGTTGGATGAAAGTTAACACAATCTTTCGTCGAGATTCGGGATTCGGCGACGTAGAGTGGTTTTGCGAAGTTCCAGGTGTGCCAGATCCCGAGACACTTAACTACAAAACGTAAATAATTAACGCTCAATTAAACTTGCGCGCGGTCGTGCACGCAGCCCGAGCGGAAAATTCAACCCGAACAGGGGCACCAACGTTACGTCGACAACGTCTCCGGTCTCGCAGGTTATTTCGTATGCATTAACTTGTAAAATTACGTCCGGACTTAATCGTCCGGCGACGGTACGCTACTCACATTCATAATGTAACTAGTAGGTCACCAACATCACAAATAATTTACCTCAAACCATTGAGGTCTTATGCATAATCTAGAATACGTATGCTGCGGTCCCTATATATACAGGATGATTCAAAAACTCGCTGATTCATTGTACAACTAAAACTAGATTCAATATTAACGATATAGCTAACACTAGAACTTGAAACATTTGGGTTTAGTCGTTAATCTCTTAAGACAGAACCGAACCCAACCCAACCTAGACTGCAGATTTATACCGTCTTAAGAAACGTACGGCTAAACCCTAATGTTTCTGGTTAAAAGTCTAGTATTAGTTCTGAAGCTAGGTTGTAGGCCTAGTTATACTTTCAGTTCCAGAAGAATTTAAAACAATCTTGTGCTTTACAAGAATTAAAACTAGAACTAACATTAGACCTAGAACTAGAAAGACTCAGGTTTAGCCGTGCGTCTTCAGAGCTAACACTAACGCTGAAGCTAACAGTAGCCTTAGAAAGAAAAACATTTGGGTTTAGCCGTTCCTCTCTTAACCCTCATCCGGACATCGTTTCTAGAACCAAATCCGGACTTCATGTATCAAATTGACACAATGTTAGACAATGATTATTTATCTATTGCTGTCAAAAAACGCTAGACTTACTTCTATCAAAAATAGATTTCTGCGAAAACTATTTTTGGATTGTTCTAATTGGTATTGAATTGGGTAAATAAAGCGAAATTGTATGCAGAAATGTCTAGCATGTTGCAAAACAGCGCAACATGCCATTGACTTTGCGTTTGCATTGATACTAGCCAACCATCTGGTCTAACACAAAGCTGACGATGTGTTTTCCAGAAGACCTGAAATGCTTCTAGAAGACTAGGTAACGCTTCTAGAAGATTTGACAATACTACTAGAAGAATTGAAATGCTTGTAAAAGACTTAATATCGACTCTTTCAAAAGGCTTAAACCGCTTCCAGTTGGCTTGAACTGCTTCCAGAAGACTCGAACTGAAAGAGAAAACTGGATACTGCTTCTAGATAACTTGTAACTGCTTCCAAAAGACTTAAAATGTATCCAGAAGACCTAAAATGCTTCTAGAATATTTAAAATGCTTTTATAAGACTGCCTCTGGAAGACTTAATTCTGTTTGAAATGCCTCCAAAACGCTTGCACTGCTTCCAGATGATGTAATAGCGCGCCTGGAAGATTTAATAATGCTTCTAGGAGATTTGACGCTGTTCCAAGACTGAAAATATACACAGTAAATATATACAGTATGTGCTATGACATCATAGTATTAATTGGCGATTTCAATAAATGTACATTCAGAGATGACCTACGTAGTGAAAAACTTCGATTTGTTACTTCTTCCTCAAATCTATCTATCATCCCTTCTCAGCTAACCCATCACCTCCCTTCGTTTGACTCTCTGCTTGACTTGATCATCTCGTCTTGCACCGATAAGATTTTTGTTCACGTTCAGCTACCAGCTCTGCAATTTTCCTTAGCGTAATCTATCTTACCGGGATTTCAAACATGTTAACCATCAAGAACTCAATTCTGATGCGCTGAGGATGAACTACAAACTGTTGTATCTTATGACGGACATTGATGCGAAAGTTAATTGTTTTAATAACAAAGTAACATGTTTCTATGACAAACATGCTCCAATAAAGTAAAGGAGAGTGAAATGTTTTCCCGCCCCATGGTTAACAAATGATATTAGGGGTCACATGAGCGAATGTAATAGAGCAAAAACTACAACTGCTATCATTCTCTGCGTAATAGGTGCAACCACAAATGCAAAAATGCTAAAAAAAATATTTTTTTTGGAAACTATCTATGTCGACACCAACTACTTTTTGGAAGACGCAATCCACACCGTATCCTAACTTGTTAGCCAGTTATTTTGCCGACTCGCCGATAATGCTTGACACTACTCAGAAAGCTACCTTAACTCAAATCATTCGTGCATTAGGGAATGTGGGCATGGATGATACTTGTGGGTTTTCATTGACTTTGGTTGACTTGGAGGTTGTTGAAAACCCAGAAGATTAAATCTTAAATCCTATTAGATTTAAATTCCAGAAGAATTTAAAACAATCTTGTGTTTTACAAGAATTAAAACTTGAACTAACACTAGACCTAGAACAAGAAAGACTCAGGTTTAGCCGTGTTCAGAGCTAACACTAACGCTGAAGCTAACAGTAGCCTTAGAAAGAAAAATATTTGGGTTTAGCCGTTCCTCTCTTAACCCTCATCCGAACATCGTTTCTAGAACCAAATCCGGACTTCATGTATCAAATTGACGCAATGTCAGACAATGATTATTTATCTATTGCTGTCAAAAAACGCTAGACTTACTTCTATCAAAAATAGATTTCTGCGAAAACCATTTTTGGACTGTTCTAATTGGTATTGAATTGGGTAAATAAAGCGAAATTGTATGCAGAAATGTCTAGCATGTTGCAAAACAGCGCAACATGCCATTGACTTTGCGTTTGCATTGATACTAGCCAACCATCTGGTCTAACACAAAGCTGACGATGTGTTTTCCAGAAGACCTGAAATGCTTCTAGAAGACTAGGTAACGCTTCTAGAAGATTTGACAATACTACTAGAAGAATTGAAATGCTTGTAAAAGACTTAATATCGACTCTTTCAAAAGGCTTAAACCGCTTCCAGTTGGCTTGAACTGCTTCCAGAAGACTCGAACTGCAAGAGAAAACTGGATACTGCTTCTAGATGACTTGTAACTGCTTCCAAAAGACTTAAAATGTATCCAGAAGACTCAAAATGCTTCTAAAAGATTTGAAATGCTTTTATAAGACTGCCTCTGGAAGACTTAATTCTGTATGAAATGCCTCCAAAACGCTTGCACTGCTTCCAGATGATGTAATAGCGCGCCTGGAAGATTTAATAATGCTTCTAGGAGATTTGACGCTGTTACAAGACTGAAAATATACACAGTAAATATATACAGTATGTGCTATGACATCATAGTATTAATTGGCGATTTCAATAAATGTACATTCAGAGATGACCTACGAAGTGAAAAACTTCGATTTGTTACTTCTTCCTCAAATCTATCTATCATCCCTTCTCAGCTAACCCATCACCTCCCTTCGTCTGACTCTCTGCTTGACTTGATCATCTCGTCTTGCACCGATAAGATTTTTGTTCACGTTCAGCTACCAGCTCTGCAATTTTCCTTAGCGTAATCTATCTTACCGGGATTTCAAACATGTTAACCATCAAGAACTCAATTCTGATGCGCTGAGGATGAACTACAAACTGTTGTATCTTATGACGGACATTGATGCGAAAGTTAATTGTTTAATAACAAAGTAACATGTTTCTATGACAAACATGCTCCAATAAAGTAAAGGAGAGTGAAATGTTTTCCCGCCCCATGGTTAACAAATGATATTAGGGGTCACATGAGCGAATGTAATAGAGCAAAAACTACAACTGCTATCATTCTCTGCGTAATAGGTGCAACCACAAATGCAAAAATGCTAAAAAAAATATTTTTTTTGGAAATTATCTATGTCGACACCAACTACTTTTTGGAAGACGCAATCCACACCGTATCCTAACTTGTTAGCCAGTTATTTTGCCGACTCGCCGATAATGCTTGACACTACTCAGAAAGCTACCTTAACTCAAATCATTCGTGCATTAGGGAATGTGGGCATGGATGATACTTGTGGGTTTTCATTGACTTTGGTTGACTTGGAGGTTGTTGAAAACCCGCTCTACTTGCTGTGGTCTAAAACAAATTTTGCCAATACTAGATTCTGTTGTGTCTTCGCTGACCCATATTTTTAACTTCTCTTTTGAATCAACCTCCTTCCTATCTATATGGAAACATGCACAGGTTGTACCCATTCCCAAATTGAAGACTCCAATTTTGGCTAGCGACTATCGTCCTATTTCAATCCTTTCTACTTTGTCAACGGTTCTTGAACGCATTGCATACACCCAATTTTATGATATTCTTGAGGAGCATCGATTGATTAGTGACAAGCAGTCTGGTTTCCGACGGAGTCATACTACTACTACTTCCTTGATCAAGATCATGGATGATATAAGGCTTGCCTTTGATAATCGTCTCAATATTTTAGTTCTACTTGATTTCAGTAAAGCCTTTGACTCTGTTGATTACGATCTTCTTCTTTCTATACTTTCATCTATTGATTTTTCTTTCATGGTTTCAATCATGTCTTTGGAAACGCGCATTTTGTGTCCGTGCCATTTTGACCTGTCCAATCGTTTTTACAATGAAATACAAAAAAAAATGCTACAGTTGTAGGTCTAGTATTAGTTATACTTTTAATTTCAGAAGAATTTAAAACAATCTAGAGCTTAACAAGAATTAAAACTAGAACTAACACTAGACCTAGAACTAGAAAGTTTCGGTTTAGCCGTGCGTCAAAGACGCACGGCTAAACCTGAATCTTTCTAGTTCTAGGTCTAGTGTTAGTTCTAGTTTTAGTTCAATACAAGAATATAGTAATCTATAACCAAATAACAGCTAATACCAACACTTGGAATTTGGAAAAAAAAACATTTGGAGTCCAGTTTTTACATAAAAACAGGAAGAGTTTCGGTTTCGATTTCGACCGAAATTACGACCCTATATCAGTAGTATTTTGAATCACTCTGTATACTATCTTCTATCTAAAATTTAATGAATTTCATTATTTTACAAGATCTTTATGGTAAAACTTGAAAATCGAAGTATGTTATAAAAAAAAACGTTTAACATTTAAACCCTACCATAAATTTCTAATTGATTGATATGAATTTTTATCGGTTTCTAAATCACTCGCGGGACAACGCGTAGACCACAATATTGCCCAACGGCCCCCCAAAAGCCGAGGGGACAGGGGGAGAGATTTATGCACTTCCCGAAATTGGATCCCGTAGGAGTAAAAGAGCCGTTTTAATTTCTGGATTGTTTGTCATCCAGGAGGGTAATTGGAAAAATCGGATTTGACGGGGGTTTAAGCAAAGAAGTCAACCAAAAAAACAAATTGCTTCAAGATAGTAATCGAACACAGAGTGAGTTATGCCGTCACTTAAGCTACTTTGCATAGATTAACTGCGCCATCTCTCTCGCTCTTTACACTGCTTGAGTGATGGAACTAACGTGGTGGCGTGTTCGAACCTGACAGGACAACGAGCACAACGTTGTCAGCGTCCGTTATCCCAAAGAAAATACCAGGGGTTAAATCGATGAGAAAATCGCGTGACGACAACTCAAACTAGAGAATTAAAACTAGAAATTAGAAGCAAGTAACCACGTTAACATCGGTTCAGTATTAATTAAAAACGAATAAAGTTTAACTGTTTACTTTTTTCAACTTTCGCACGTGAACGGAACATGGGGAGGGGACGGTGTCTTTTTAATAAATTTTTCACGGGACGTGCCACTCGCCGCTTACTCCCGCGATATTAAATTGTACATTGAATAAATTCCGTGCCGTTTTTAATATCTGCAGATGCGGACCGGAATAAGTCGCCGCCGCGCGCGCCCCTCCGTAAATTTTCCAACGAACGTGGATTCGGACAGACAGAACTGCGGTGCCAAAATTGAATGCGGAATTTATGCCCTCGCTTCGAGGGCTATGAATAATTTTCTAACTCCCTCTTACACTCATCCATCCCTCACATACTACAAATAGCCGTTTATATAAGAAAAGATAAATTTACCTACAGATAGTCCAAAAAAATTCTTTTCTCATTGAAAAATGTATCTTTTCCTGTATGAGATACTAAAACGTTTATTAGGAAATATAATTCTTAACATTTTTTGAAATATTTTTCGATAAAATTGGTAAGATATTAAAGATCTTAAGATATAGAGATTTTTAAAATTTTTATTAGAATAAAATATTTAAAATGCAATTTTAAGCAACTTTTATTTGAAACAAAAAAAACGAGTACTTTCATTGAAAAGATCACTGTTTCGAAGATGACGATTAATAAATGTGTGATTTTTTCCCCAAAAATTAATAGCTTTTTTAAAAAGCGACTACTTTCATTGAAAAGATCGTGGTTTTATTAATAATTTCTGAAATTGCCATCAAAGTATTCTCTCATATTCAGTTTTCATAGATTTTTAAATAAAATAGTGGAAAATTGTAATTTAAAAATAAAGGAAAAATTCGATTAATTTCATAATTTCTTTTCTCATAAACTAAAAGCTTTTTTTAAAAAACAACTACTTTTATTGAAAAGACTGCGGATTTGTTAATAAAATCTGAAATCACCAAATATTTCCTCACATTAATCTCTCATAGATTTTTAAATAAAGTGGTGGAAAATTATATTTCTTAAAATCGAAAAATATATTGATCAACTTAACGAAATTTTTTCTCAAAAATTAAAATCTGTTTTAAAAAACGACTACTTTGATTGAAAAGATCATTTCGCATTAAGCTCTCACAAATTTTTAAATAAAATACTGGAAAATTGTAATTTAAAAATCAAGAAAAAATTCGATCAACTTCGAAATTTTTTTCTCATAAAATAAAAGCTGTTTTAAAAAGCGACTATTTTTATTGAAAAGACCACGGGTTTGTTAATAATTTTTGAAATCACCATAAACATATTTCCTCACATTAGGCTCTCATAGATTTTTAAATAAAGTGGTGGAAAATTGCATTTCTTAAAATCGAAATATATGTCGATCAAGTTAACGAATCTTTTTCTCAAAAATTAAAAGCTTTTTTAAGAAGCGACTACATTCATTGAAAAAATCGTGGCTTTGTTAATAATTTCTGAAATTGCTATCAAAATACTCTCTCATATTCGGCTATCATAGATTTTTAAATAAAATAGTAGAAAATTGTAATTTAAAAATCAAGAAAAAAGTCGATCAACTTCATAATTTTTTTTCTCATAAACTAAACACTTTTTTAAAAAGCGACTACTTTGATTGAAAAGATCATGGTTTTATTAATAATTTCTGAAATTGCCATCATAATATTCTCAATCATTCAGCTCTCATAGATTTTTAAATAAAATAGTGGAAAATTGTTATTTAAAAATCAAAAAAAAGTTTGATCAAGTTAATAACTTTTTTTCTCATAAAATAAAAGCTTTTTTAAAAAGCGACTATTTTTATTGAAAAGACCATGGGTTTGTTAATAATATCTGAAATCACCATAAAAATATTTCCTCACATTAAGCTCTCATAGATTTTTAAAAAAGTGGTGGAAAATTGCATTTCTTAAAATCGAAAAATATGGCGATCAACTTGACGAATTTTTTTATCAAAAATTAAAAGCTTTTTTAATAAACGACTACTTTGATTGAAAAGATCATGGTTTTGTTAATAATTTCTGAAATTGCCATCAAAATATTCTCTAACAATCAGCTCTCATAAATTTTTAAATAAAATAGTGGAAAATTGTTATGTAAAAATCAAGAAAAAATTTGATCAACTTCATAATTTTTTTTCTCATAAGCTAAAAGCTTTTTTAAAAAGCGACTATTTTTATTGAAAAGACCACGGATTTGTTAATAATATCTGAAATCATCATACAAATATTTCCGCACATTAAGCTCTCATAGATTTTTAAATAAAGTGGTGGAAAATTGCATTTCTTAAAATCGAAAAATATGGCGATCAACTTGACGAATTTTTTTCTCAAAAATTAAAAGCTTTTTTAATAAACGACTACTTTGATTGAAAAGATCATGGTTTTGTTAATAATTTCTGAAATTGCCATCAAAATATTCTCTAACAATCAGCTCTCATAAATTTTTAAATAAAATAGTGGAAAATTGTTATGTAAAAATCAAGAAAAAATTTGATCAACTTCATAATTTTTTTTCTCATAAGCTAAAAGCTTTTTTAAAAAGCGACTATTTTTATTGAAAAGACCACGGATTTGTTAATAATATCTGAAATCATCATACAAATATTTCCGCACATTAAGCTCTCATAGATTTTTAAATAAAGTGGTGGAAAATTGCATTTCTTAAAATCGAAAAATATGGCGATCAACTTGACGAATTTTTTTCTCAAAAATTAAAAGCTTTTTTAATAAACGACTACTTTGATTGAAAAGATCATGGTTTTGTTAATAATTTTTGAAATTGCCATCAAAATATTCTCTAAGAATCAGCTCTCATAAATTTTTAAATAAAATAGTGGAAAATTGTTATGTAAAAATCAAGAAAAAATTTGATCAACTTCATAATTTTTTTTCTCATAAACTAAAAGCTTTTTTTAAAAGCGACTATTTTTATTGAAAAGACCACGGGTTTGTTAATAATATCTGAAATCACCATAAAAATATTTCCTCACATTAAGCTCTCATAGATTTTTAAATAAAGTGGTAAAAAATTGTATTTCTTAAAATCGAAAAATATGGCGATCAATTTAACGAATTTTTTTCTCAAAAATTAAAAACTTTTTTAAAAAGCGACTACTTTGATTGAAGAGATCAAGGTTTTGTTAATAATTTCTGAAATTGCCATCAAAATATTCTCTCACATTCAGCTCTCATAGATTTTTAAATAAAATACTGGAAAATTGTAATTTAAAAATCAAGAAAAAAATCGATCAACTTCATAATTTTTTTTCTCATAAACTAAAAGCTTTTTTTAAAAAGCCACTATTTTTATTGAAAAGACCACGGGTTTGTTAATAATATCTGAAATCACCATAAAAATATTTCCTCACATTAAGCTCTCATAGATTTTTAAATAAAGTGGTGGAAAATTGCATTTCTTAAAATCGAAAAATATGTCGACCAACTTAACGAATTCTTTTCGCAAAAATTAAAAGCTTTTTTAAAAAGCGACTACATTCATTGAAAAGATTGTGGCATTGTTAATAATTTCTGAAATTGCTATCAAAATACTCTCTCATATTCTGCTCTCATAGATTTTTAAATAAAATAGTAGAAAATTGTAATTTAAAAATCAAGAAAAAATTCGATCAACTTCGAAATTTTTTTTTCTCATAAAATAAAAGCTGTTTTAAAAAGCGACTAATTTTATTGAAAAGATCATGGTTTTATTAATAATTTCTGAAATTGCCATCATAATATTCTCAATCATTAAGCTCTCATAAATTTTTAAATAAAATAGTGGAAAATTGTAATTTAAAAATCAAGAAAAAATTTGATCAACTTCATAATTTTTTTTCTCATAAACTAAAAGCTTCCTTAAAAAGCGACTATTTTTATTGAAAAGACCACGGATTTGTTAATAATATCTGAAATCACCACACACATATTTCCGCACATTAAGCTCTCATAGATTTTTAAATAAAGTGGTGGAAAATTGCATTTCTTAAAATCGAAAAATATGGCGATCAACTTGACTAATTTTTTTCTCAAAAATTAAAAGCTTTTTTAATAAACGACTACTTTGATTGAAAAGATCATGGTTTTGTTAATAATTTCTGAAATTGCCATCAAAATATTCTCTAACAATCAGCTCTCATAAATTTTTAAATAAAATAGTGGAAAATTGTTATTTAAAAATCAAGACAAAATTTAATCAACTTCATAATTTTTTTTCTCATAAACTAAAAGCTTTTTTTAAAAGTGACTATTTTTATTGAAAAGACCACGGGTTTGTTAATAATATCTGAAATCATCATAAAAATATTTCCTCACATTAAGCTCTCAGAGATTTTTAAATAAAGTGGTAAAAAATTGTATTTCTTAAAATCGAAAAATATGGCGATCAACTAAAAGAATTTTTTTCTCAAAAATTAAAAGCATTTTTAAAAAGCGACTACATTCATTGAAAAGATCGTGGCTTTGTTAATAATTTCTGAAATTGCTATCAAAATATTCTCTAACATTCAGCTCTCATAGATTTTTAAATAAAATACTGGAAAATTGTAATTTAAAAATTAAGAAAAAAATCGATCAACCTCATAATTTTTTTTCTCATAAACTAAAAGCTTTTTTTAAAAGCGACTGTTTTTATTGAAAAGACCATGGGTTTGTTAATAATATCTGAAATCACCATAAAAATATTTCCTCACATTAAGCTCTCATAGATTTTTAAATAAAGTGGTAAAAAATTGTATTTCTTAAAATCGAAAAATATGGCGATCAACTTAACGAATTTTTTTCTCAAAAATTAAAAACTTTTTTAAAAAGCGACTACTTTGATTGAAGAGATCAAGGTTTTGTTAATAATTTCTGAAGTTGCCATCAAAATATTCTCTCACATTCAGCTCTCATAGATTTTTAAATAAAATACTGGAAAATTGTAATTTAAAAATCAAGAAAAAAATCGATCAACTTCATAATTTTTTTTCTCATAAACTAAAAGCTTTTTTTAAAAATGACTGTTTTTATTGAAAAGACCACGGGTTTGTTAATAATATCTGAAATCATCATAAAAATATTTTCTCACGTTAAGCTCTCATAGATTTTTAAATAAAGTGGTGAAAAATTGTATTTCTTAAAATCGAAAAATATGGCGATCAACTTAACGAATTTTTTTCTCAAAAATTAAAAGCTTCTTTAAAAAGCGACTACATTCATTGAGAAGATCGTGGCTTTGATAATAATTTCTGAAATTGCTATCAAAATATTCTCTAACATTCAGCTCTCATAGATTTTTAAATAAAATAGTGGAAAATTGTTATTTAAAAATCAAGAAAAATTTGATCAACTTCATAATTTTTTTTCTCATAAACTAAAAGCTTTTTTAAAAAGCGACTATTTTTATTGAAAAGACCACGGATTTGTTAATAATATCTGAAATCACCATACAAATATTTCCACACATTAAGCTCTCATAGATTTTTAAATAAAGTGGTGGAAAATTGTATTTCTTAAAATCGAAAAATATGGCGATCAACTTAACGAATTTTTTTCTCAAAAATTAAAAGCTTCTTTAAAAAGCGACTACATTCATTGAGAAGATTGTGGCTTTGATAATAATTTCTGAAATTGCTATCAAAATATTCTCTAACATTCAGCTCTCATAGATTTTTAAATAAAATAGTGGAAAATTGTTATTTAAAAATCAAGAAAAATTTGATCAACTTCATAATTTTTTTTCTCATAAACTAAAAGCTTTTTTAAAAAGCGACTATTTTTATTGAAAAGACCACGGATTTGTTAATAATATCTGAAATCACCATACAAATATTTCCACACATTAAGCTCTCATAGATTTTTAAATAAAGTGGTGGAAAATTGTATTTCTTAAAATCGAAAAATATGGCGATCAACTTAACGAATTTTTTTCTCAAAAATTAAAAGCTTCTTTAAAAAGCGACTACATTCATTGAGAAGATTGTGGCTTTGATAATAATTTCTGAAATTGCTATCAAAATATTCTCTAACATTCAGCTCTCATAGATTTTTAAATAAAATAGTGGAAAATTGTTATTTAAAAATCAAGAAAAATTTGATCAACTTCATAATTTTTTTTCTCATAAACTAAAAGCTTTTTTAAAAAGCGACTATTTTTATTGAAAAGACCACGGATTTGTTAATAATATCTGAAATCACCATACAAATATTTCCGCACATTAAGCTCTCATAGATTTTTAAATAAAGTGGTGGAAAATTGCATTTCTTAAAATCGAAAAATATGGCGATCAACTTGACGAATTTTTTTCTCAAAAATTAAAAGCTTTTTTAATAAACGACTACTTTGATTGAAAAGACCATGGTTTTGTTAATAATTTTTGAAATTGCCATCAAAATATTCTCTAACAATCAGCTCTCATAAATTTTTAAATAAAATAGTGGAAAATTGTTATGTAAAAATCAAGAAAAAATTTGATCAACTTCATAATTTTTTTTCTCATAAACTAAAAGCTTTTTTAAAAAGCGACTATTTTTATTGAAAAGACAACGGATTTATTAATAATATCTGAAATCACCATAAAAATATTTCCTCACATTAAGCTCTCATAGATTTTTAAATAAAGTGGTGGAAAATTGCATTTCTTAAAATCGAAAAATATATCGACCAACTTAACAAATTTTTTTCGCAAAAATTTAAAGCTTTTTTAAAAAACCACTACTTTGATTGAAAAGATCATGGTTTTGTTAATAATTTCTGAAATTGCCATCAAAATATTCTCTAGCAATCAGCTCTCATAAATTTTTAAATAAAATAGTGGAAAATTGTTATGTAAAAATCAAGAAAAAATTTGATCAACTTCATAATTTTTTTTCTCATAAACTAAAAGCTTTTTTAAAAAGCGACTATTTTTATTGAAAAGACCACGGATTTGTTAATACTATCTGAAATCACCATAAAAATATTTCCTCACATTAAGCTCTCATAGATTTTTAAATAAAGTGGTAAAAATTGTATTTCTTAAAATCGAAAAATATGGCGATCAATTTAACGAATTTTTTTCTCAAAAATTAAAAGCTTTTTTAAAAAATGACTACGTTGATTGAAGAGATCATGGTGTTGTTAATAATTTCTGAAACTACCATCAAAATATTCCTTCACATTAAACATTCACAGATTTTTAAATAGATTTATTATTTCTTAGAATCGAAGGCGATGACGATTAATAAATTATTGATTTTTTCCCAAAAATTAATAAAAAAGCGACTACTTTCACTGAAAAGATCGTGGCTTTGTTAATAATCTCTGAAATTGCCATCAAAATATTCTCTCACATTCAGCTCTCATTGATTTTTAAATAAAATAGTGGAAAATTGTAATTGAAAAATCAAGAAAAAATTCGATCAACTTCATAACCTTTTTTCTCATAAAGTAAAAGCTGTTTTAAAAAACGACTATTTTTATTGAAAAGACCACGGGTTTGTTAATAATATCTGCAATCATCATAAATATATTTCCTCACATTAAGCTCTCATAGATTTTTAAATAAAGTGGTAAAAAATTGTATTTCTTAAAATCGAAAAATATGGCGATCAATTTAACGAATTTTTTTCTCAAAAATTAAAAGCTTTTTTTAAAAATGACTACTTTGATTGAAGAGATCATGGTGTTGTTAATAATTTCTGAAACTGCCATCAAAATATTCCTTCACATTAAACATTCACAGATTTTTAAATAGATTTATTATTTCTTAGAATCGAAGGCGATGACGATTAATAAATTATTGATTTTTTTCCCAAAAATTAATAAAAAAGCGACTACTTTCACTGAAAAGATCGTGGCTTTGTTAATAATCTCTGAAGTTGCCATCAAAATATTCTCTCACATTCAGCTCTCATAGATTTTAAAATAAAATACTGGAAAATTGTAATTTAAAAATCAAGAAACAATTCGATCAACTTCATAATTTTTTTTCACATAAACTAAAAGCTTTTTTAAAAAGCGACTATTTTTATTGAATAGATCACGGATTTGTGATCTCACATTAATCTGTAATGGAGTTTTATATAAAGTGGTGGAGAATTGTATTTCTTAAAATCGAAAAATGTGTTGATCACTTAACGAATTTTTCGATAAAATTGATAAAATATTGACATATTCTCAAAAACATTGACAATAAAATATTTAAAATGCAATTTTAAGCAACTTTTATTTGAAACAATTTTCAATTTAACCAATATTTAGTAGTTTCAAATATAACATTATGAATCACCTTGTATATCATTTATATCTGTATACAGCTTTCCCTAACGATGATATCGAAAAATTTTATTAATAAAAGTTATTTGAACCCTAATTTTAAGCAAATATTGTTGGAAACGTTTTTTGATATAAGCTCAAAAATGTTGGTTTGAATAGCTGTATTAAATTTTTTATTATTATTCTTTAGGATTATCTGAAAACACTTTAAATATTAATACAGTAAGCTTATTTATGAAATTATTGATCGTCTCGAGTCCGGTAAATGCAAAATGAAGCAAAAGGTCAAAGAATCCCGATAAAACCCTTCAGTTTTTCTAGTTCGTTTTTCTTTCTTCTCCATTTATATTTTTTTGCTAGCTTGAACCTTCCGAAGTCATATTTTATTTAAGGCCGGTTCAAAAGTCGCGACCCGACCTGATTTCCGATACTGTCAGTCACTTGTTATCGCTTTTTAATACGTCCACCGTGCCCCGGACGAAAATTATGACTGATTGTAAATCAATTTTCGTTTCCTTCGAAACGCGCCCAAGAAAAAAGAAAATCAATCATACAAAAAAAATTTCGCCAAATTCGAATTTTCAATCTGCCCCATTCGAAATCGATGGGCTTGAATGCCGGAATGAGGGGGCTAACGAAGTGCGCCATAATTAACGTCAACACGAAATTATTAATTTTGTGCGGAGGCGGGTTCTTGCGCCCGGCAATGTTTAGACAATAAAACCGGAGCCATTTGCATTTATTGTACAATAACGTGCGGATTAAACGCCGGCCCGGCTCTCGGCAAATATCGCTCGGGTTTACAACAAACATTAAAATTTATCGCCGGTGTCACTACGTGACGCAGGACTGCGAAAGTTCCTGCGATAAATCAGAACGTGTGTGTTATGTATATACACACGTATACGAAACGTATAACAAAATATCGTTTTCTATGATTTACTGTATACAAAAAACGTTTTATGGCTTATCTAAAAAACAAAACTATAATTAAACGGTCTTGGATAAAAATTACCTGTCAGATTATGAAGCACATAATGATATTTAGAGAAAATTTGGAAAAATTCTGTTTGATTAAGTTGCTTAAAATTTAATTTCCAAGTATTATTTGAAACAATTTTTGATTTGACTAATATTTGTGAATCTTATGTATAAAATGGTGAATCACCCTGTATATTTTTTATACCAGTATACAGATTTTTCTAGTGAAGATATCAAAAAATTTTATTAAGATAAAACATTCGTAACCTAATTTTAATTAAGTATTGTTTAGAGGTTTTCGAAATGATCTTTTCAAGCTTTTAATTTTTGAGAAAAAAATTCGTTAAGTTGATCGACATATTTTTCGATTTTAAGAAATGCAATTTTCCACCACTTTATTTAAAAATCTATGAGAGCCTAATGTGAGGAAATGTTTTTATGGTGATTTCAGAGATTATTAACAAACGCGTGGTCTTTTCAATAAAAATGGTCACTTTTCAAAAAAGCTTTTAGTTTATGAGAAAAAAAAATTACGAAGTTGATCGAATTTTTTCTTGATTTTTAAATTAGAATTTTCTACCATTTTATTTAAAAATCTATGAGAGCCGAATATGAGAGAGTATTTTGATAGCAATTTCAGAAATTATTAACAAAGCCACGATCTTTTCAATGAATGTAGTCGCTTCTTAAAAAAGCTTTTAATTTTTCAGAAAAAAATTCGTTAATTTGATCGACATATTTTTCGATTTTAAGAAATGCAATTTTCCACCACTTTATTTAAAAATCTATGAGAGCCTAATGTGAGGAAATATTTTTATGGTGATTTCAGAGATTATTAACAAACCCGTGGTCTTTTCAATAAAAATAGTCGCTTTTTAAAAAAGCTTTTAGTTCATGAGAAAAAAAATTACGAAGTTGATCGAACTTTTTCTTGATTTTTAAATTACAATTTTCCACTATTTTATTTAAAAATCTATGAGAGCTGAATGTGAGGGAATATTTTAATGGCAATTGCAGAAATTATTAACAAAGCCACGATCTTTTCAATGAATGTAGTCGCTTTTTAAAAAAGCTTTTAATTTTTGAGAAAGAAACTCGTTAAATTGGTCGACATATTTTTCGATTTTAAGAAATATAATTTTCCACCACTTTATTTAAAAATCTATGAGAACCTAATGTGAGGAAATATTTTTATGGTGATTTCAGAGATTATTAACAAACCCGTGGTCTTTTTAATAAAAATAGTCGCTTTTTAAAAAAGCTTTTATTTTATGAGAAAAAAAAATTACGAAGTTGATCGAATTTTTTCTTGATTTTTAAATTACAATTTTCCACTATTTTATTTAAAAATCTATGAGAGCTGAATGTGAGAGAATATTTTGATGGCAATTTCAGAAATTATTAAGGAAGCCACGATCTTTTCAATGAATGTAGTCGCTTTTTAAAAAAGCTTTTAATTTTTGAGAAAAAAACTCGTTAAGTTGATCGACATATTTTTCGATCTTAAGAAATGCAATTTTCCACCACTTTATTTAAAAATCTATGAGAGCCTAATGTGAGGAGATATTTTTATGGTGATTTTAGAGATTATTAACAAATCCGTGGTCTTTTCAATAAAAATAGTCGCTTTTTAAAACAGCTTTTATTTTATGAGAAAAAGATTACGAAGTTGATCGAATTTTTTCTTGATTTTTAAATTACAATTTTCCACTATTTTATTTAAAAATCTATGAGAGCTGAATGTGAGGGAATATTTTGATGGCAATTTCAGAAATTATTAACAAAGCCACGATCTTTTCAATGAATGTAGTCATTTTTTAAAAAAGCTTTTAATTTTTGAGAAAAAAATTCGTTAATTTGATCGACATATTTTTCGATTTTAAGAAATGCAATTTTCCACCACTTTATTTAAAAATCTATGAGAGCCTAATGTGAGGAAATATGTTTATGATGATTTCAGAGATTATTAACAAACCCGTGGTCTTTTCAATAAAAATAGTCGCTTTTTAAAACAGCTTTTATTTTATGAGAAAAAGATTACGAAGTTGATCGAATTTTTTCTTGATTTTTAAATTACAATTTTCCACTATTTTATTTAAAAATCTATGAGAGCTGAATGTGAGGGAATATTTTGATGGCAATTTCAGAAATTATTAACAAAGCCACGACCTTTTCAATGAATGTAGTCGCTTCTTAAAAAAGCTGTTGATTTTTGAGAAAAAAATTCGTTAATTTGATCGACATATTTTTCGATTTTAAGAAATGCAATTTTCCACCACTTTATTTAAAAATCTATGAGAGCCTAATGTGAGGAAATATTTTTATGGTGATTTCAGAGATTATTAACAAACCCGTGGTCTTTTCAATAAAAATAGTCACTTTTTAAAAAAGCTTTTAGTTGGTGAGAAAAAAAATTACAAAGTTGATCGAATTTTTTCTTTATTTTTAAATTACAATTTTCCACTATTTTATTTAAAAATCTATGAGAGCTGAATGTGAGGGAATATTTTGATGGCAATTTCAGAAATTATTAACAAAGCCACGATCTTTTCAATGAATGTAGTCGCTTTTTAAAAAAGCTGTTAATTTTTGAGAAAAAAATTCGTTAATTTGATCGACATATTTTTCGATTTTAAGAAATGCAATTTTCCACCACTTTATTTAAAAATCTATGAGAGCCTAATGTGAGGAGATATTTTTATGGTGATTTTAGAGATTATTAACAAACCCGTGGTCTTTTCAATAAACATAGTCGCTTTTTAATATAGCTTTTATTTTATGAGAAAAAAAAAAATTACGAACTTGATCGAATTTTTTCTTGATTTTTAAATTACAATTTTCTACTATTTTATTTAAAAATCTATGAGAGCTGAATGTGAGGGAATATTTTTATGGTGATTTCAGAGATTATTAACAAACCCGTGGTCTTTTCAATAAAAATAGTCGCTTTTTAAAACAGCTTTTATTTTATGAGAAAAAGATTACGAAGTTGATCGAATTTTTTCTTGATTTTTAAATTACAATTTTCTACTATTTTATTTAAAAATCTATGAGAGCTGAATGTGAGGGAATATTTTGATGGCAATTTCAGAAATTATTAACAAAGCCACGATCTTTTCAATGAATGTAGTCGCTTTTTAAAAAAGCTGTTGATTTTTGAAAAAAAAATTCGTTAAATTGATCGACATATTTTTCGATTTTAAGGAATGCAATTTTCCACCACTTTATTTAAAAATCTATGAGAGCCTAATGTGAGGAAATATTTTTATGGTGATTTCAAAGTTTATTAACAAACCCGTGGTCTTTTCAATAAAAATAGTCACTTTTTAAAAAAGCTTTTATTTTATGAGAAAAAGATTACGAAGTTGATCGAATTTTTTCTTGATTTTTAAATTACAATTTTCTACTATTTTATTTAAAAATTTATGAGTACTGAATGTGGTAGAATATTTTGGCAATTTCAGAAATCATTAACAAAACCACGATCTTTTCAATCAAAGTAGTCGTTTTTTAAAAAGCTTTTAATATTTAAGGAAAAAATGTAAGAAGTTGATTGAAATTCTTCTTGATTTTTAATAGCTACAATTTTCCACCATTTTATTTAATAATCTATGAGAGCTTAATGCGAGGGAATATTTTGATGGCAATGTCAGAAATTATTAACAAAGCTTTGATTTTTTCAAATGGAAGTAGTCATTTTCTAAAAAAACTTTTAATATTTGAGAAAAATCTCGTATCATTTTGTTTTAATTTTAAAAATATGATTTCCCACCACTATATTTATAAGTCTATTAGAGCTTAGTGCTATGATCGTTTCAATGAAAGTAGCCACTTTTAAAAAAGCTCTTAAGAAAAAAGTCTTTGAGAAAGAAATGTATGAAGTTGACAAAAAGCAACAAATACTTTATATAATAATAACAATAATAATACAACCAATAATAATACAAAATAAGCATCAATACTTTGCAGTATTTTTAACAAAGAAAGTATCTATTATGATGAAAAGATATCACTGTAATGTTGGGGGTATAAATCATTGTAATATTGTGATTGAAAGCGGAAGAAAAGATCGTAAATCGTCACGCTGTTCTTGAAAAGAAAAAATTTGCATTGCCTCCGCAAAAATGCTCCGGCGATTTGTATACCGAAATCGCGGTTAAACCTCTCATAGATTTTTAAATAGATTTAGTATTTCTTAAAATCGAAGGATATGATGATTCATAAATTAATGATTTTTTTCCCAAAAATTAATAACTTTTTTAAAAAGCGACTACTTTCATTGAAAAGATCGTGGCTTTGTTAATAATTTCTGAAATTGCCATCAAAATATTCTCTCACATTCAACTCTCATAGATTTTTAAATAAAATAGTAAACTATTTAGAATTATTTAAAACAACTATTATTTGAAATAATTTTTAATTGAATCCTGTATATGTATTATACCAGTATACATGAAAATGTTTCATACCTTTCTATGAAACATTTTTTTTTGATAGAATATACTTATTGAAGAATTTTTCCTTTCATACAATTTCAAACAAAAATATTTTTTTAAATTAAAGTTTTTTTTTGTTTAAAATTTAAATGTAAATTTTACAGAAATAAAAGACGTTAATTTATTTGTTTAAATCGTTACAAAATTTTTTTTTAATCGGCTGTAATACTGAAAATTCAAAAACCTGTTGGGCGGTTTAACCGAATCAGTTCAAAAACCCTTTCAGTCTTCTGCATTATTCGTTCCGTAACAATTACAGTCACAATTCAAATGCGAGGGAAAAACAGTCATAAAAAATGTGGGCAAAAAAATTTCAAAAAAAATATTGATTTACATTCTATAAAAAAAGAAATATGGAAAGCGTATTTTGTTGATGCAAATTTTATATAAACCCGCCCACCGATTGACGATTTTATTTTACATTTTTAAATGCTAATTGGAATTTCACATGGAAGTTATAAACAACTCAACGATTTTCAGCTGTATGTATAAATATTTTTTTATTGTTAACCGTTTTAACTGGAAAATCAAAATACATTTTTGTACCACGCATAAAATTAAATTAATCAAATTATTATTCCCGCTTTGTACAATCTATTTTTATGTGACAAATTTAAAAAAATCTTTTCGTTTACGATTGAGCAATTTTTCAGTTTATAACACGATAAGCTTCAAACTCCAGATGTCTGAATTTAAATTAACGCCTCCAGATCACGCTACGATCGTGCCATTTACTTGTTAGAGAGTTAAGTTATGCCATGTAGGGAGCCGCAAAAATTGTGTATCGAGCATTTTCAAGATCGTAAATTTTACGTCTTGAAGAAGGTGACTTCGTTTCATCGCCCGTCGTATCTAAAACGTCTCCTCGTATATCTTACTGTGTACATCGTCGTAACGTTAAACTGACACACATACGGCTTTTTACGTAACAACGTACAAACTTACTGCTTCAATGTTTCCAACGTCTTTTAATAAGGATATGAAAGTACTCATGTTGAAAGTTTGCGAATTTCGGCTAAAAAACTTGGTACGCATCTTCAAGGAGGGATGTTTAAGCGAGTTAAAGCCCTTAAGGGAGGACTCATCCTTCCCTGTACGTCCAAGTTTTGGAAACTTCAGGAAATAAATACAATTTTGGGGAATGGTAGTATTTCGTTGTTAAATCGAGGGGTTGGTAAATGGAGCTTTTGTGTTCGAAATTTTTAATTTTTTTTTTGTTACATTTTAAAATTATATTTGATTAAAAATCTGTTTAATATTGTTCAATTAAAAAGTTGTTTTATTTAATTTACCAATTATTTTTGGAATGATTTTTCGATTTGTAAACACACGCATGTCGAGTATGATCGTTAGTACGCCGAATAAAATATCATCGAAACCCCCCTTTAACAAATCCAACCGGCAAAGCTAATTAATAAATAATTGGCAGGGCGTAAATTAAATTTAAATTGGATTTGTGCGATGCGGATTTATTATTAACTCTGTTCGGGGGGTTTGGCGGTATCCTGGTTTTAACATGTAATTTTTTTTGCACAATCTACAAATTATATTATTAACGCATACGATTTGCATAAACTGGTATATTTATAGAAATATAACACTTTTTTCGCGTTTATTTTTTTATTTAAAAACAAATGTTAATTTCTAGATGATGCTTTTATTATAAATCGATTTTTTGAGGATATATCAAGAAATATGGATATAATATTTCATACAATATTAAACTAAATTACACTACGAATGTTTTATTTTAATGACTTTATTTGATATCTTTACTAGGAAAGGTTGTATACTGCTACAAAAAATATACAGGGTGATTCACAATTATGTATACAAAAATTAGTTAAATTAAAAATTGTTTCAAATAATAGTAGTTTTTTAATAAAATTCTAAACGACTTATTCAAATAGAAATTTTGAAAATTTCCAATAAATGTTAAATGATAATTAAATCTAGAACTAACACCTGCATATGGGTATAAAATAACATACAGGGTGATTTACATTGTTATACATTAGACGAGTAAATAAAAATTAAATTTAAAATTGTGTAATGATTCTGTCACACGACGTATGATATTTGGATCAGTTCATATGCTATTAGCCGCATCTTGAATTCTGTTCAAGCTGCTTCATGTGTCCCTGAAATAATAATCCAGCAGATTTAGATCTGGGAATCGTGGTGGCCAGACTACTGGAACTCCATTGCCAATCCATTTGTTTGCAAAATGTTCATGTAACCAAGCGATGACTATTCTTCCTCGATATTTTGAACGATGTTAAGTGATACGTCGTCGATAAAACCGAAAAGATTATTTTTCAAAGAAATTTTTGTACACATTTGCATTTAAGCGTTCATTTATCACCCATACAGGTAGCAAAGAATTGTTAAAAATGCCACCCCAACCGTTTACAATAAACCGTTGATGAAATCTTCCTGGTCTAATTGCATGTGGATTTTGCAAGGACCACACATGTTCGCTATGATAATTACTTATGCCCCTTATACTTATTAAACACGCTTCATCGGACCACAGAACTTGGGAAATGAAGTTATTATTTTGAGCATGTTGCTGAATAATCCAGTGGCAAAATGCTAAGCGTTGCTCAGTATCTCCAGGATGTAATGCTTGAACATTTTGGCGATGAAACGGATGTAACATTTCTCGATTCAATGTACACCATACAAAACTTTGGGATATTTGTAACATGCTCGCTATACGCCGAGTACTAATTGAAGGGTCGTCAAGTACTAAATTAATTACACGTTCTTCATTTTGTACATTCACTTCATGTGGACGAACGGAATGTGGTGGAGCGGGGTTACCTGTTTCTCTCAATCTGCGAAATGATGCACTAAACACTGTATGGACAGGTTGATGTCTATTTGCAAACCTACGAAGGTATTCTCTTGCTGTTTGACAAGCGTTTCCGTTACAAAGCCCGTATACAAAAATAATATCTGCATATTCTTCAGTCGTAAATACATGCATTTCCGTTTTCGATCAAAACTTTGACAATTATAAACTTCGAAACACACAGAATAGAGTAAATTGATATGTTTGACATAAAGAACAAAATATCGAAATATTTGTGTTTCATAATTATTGTTGCGAATCTTTCCCATTAAACTGAGTAAAATTTTCAAAGGCTTGTAATTCTTTAACCAAAGTGAATCGGACCCATATTCATATAACATCTTTTCCTTAGAACCGCATCACCTTTCATCTGCCAAAGTTTGTCATAGTGCTAATGAATCACCCTGTATATCTTAATAATTTTGTTATCATATCTTCATTAGGAAATGCTATATAGTGGTGTAAAAATCATTATTTTTGAGGTTATATTAACATAATATTGAAGGTGGTAGTGAATTAACGTGGTAAGAAGTATCTTCAACCTAAGATATTGTTACACCTGAGTATTCAACTAGTTCTTTTCGGCTTGTTCCTCTTAATGTTTATTTGTAAATTATTTCACGGTTTAAATGGATTTAAAGCATACGTTACCTATTTGAAGCTAATTTCAAAAAACAACAATAAAAATACTCTGAAGAGGGTTGTAATTAACAACCAAAATATAAGCTTTTCAAAAAGTTGTTTCTTTAAATAAAACCTTGACCCCAAATAGTCGTTTTTCTACTTGTTAATGAATTAATCACATAGATTATATTTAAACTAAGTAAGTCCTCACTCTGTCGAGGTCGTTGCGAACGAGACGCTACAATATTACAAAATGGATGATTTTATGTAAACATTACAAATCTAGCGCCTCGTCCGCAAGCGACTTTGGAGGTTTGAAGCAAAATCGTTCCTAATATACGCTAGTAAATATATAAAGATTCCTATAAGACGATTTTATCCTCACTCCGCCGAGGTCGCTTGCGGGCGAGACACTACAATCTGCCAAAATAGACGATTTTATATGAACATTACAAATCTAGCGCCTCGCCCGCAAGCGACCTCGGCGATTTGCGGCGAAATCGTTCCTTGTATATCTTAGTAAACATAAAGATTTCTATATTAGGATTTTATCTTCACTCCGCCGAGGTCGCTTGCGGGCGAGGTGCTGCATTGTTATAAAATTGACGATTTTATGTAAACATCCAGCGCCTCGCCCGCAAGCAACCTCGGCGATTTGCGGCGAAATCGTTCCTTGTATATCTTAGTAAACATATAAAGTTTTCTATAGGAGGATTTTATTTTCACTCCGCCAAGGTCACTTGCGGACGAGGTGCTACAATCTGCCAAAATGGACGATTTTATACAAAAGTTTCAAATCTAGTGCCTCGCCCGCAAGCGACCTCGGCGATTTGAGCCGAAATCGTTCCTTGTATATCATAGTAAACATAAGGATTCTTATAAGAGGATTTTATCTTTACTCCGCCAAGGTCACTTGCGGGCGAAGTGCTACAATCTGCCAAAATAGACGATTTTATATAAACATTTCAAATCCATTGGCACGCCCGCAAGCGACCTCGCCTCTTTGAGGTAAAATCGTTCCTTATGTTTCCTAGTGAATATATAAAGTTTCCTATACGTCGATTTGATTCTCATTCCGTATAGGTCACTTTCGTGCGAGACGCTACAATCTGCTAAAATGGACGATTTTATACAAGCGTTTCAAATCCAGTGCCTCGCCCGCAAGCGACCTCGGCGATTTGAGCCGAAATCGTTCCTTGTATATCATAGTAAACATAAAGATTCCTATAAGAGGATTTTATCTTTACTCCGCCAAGGTCACTTGCGGGCGAAGTGCTACAATCTGCCAAAATGGACGATTTTATATAAACATTTCAAATCCATTGGCTCGCCCGCAAGCGACCTCGCCTCTTTGAGGTAAAATCGTCCCTTATGTTTCGTAGTGAATATATAAAGTTTCCTATACGTCGATTTGATTCTCATTCCGTATAGGTCACTTTCGTGCGAGACGCTACAATCTGCTAAAATGGACGATTTTATACAAGCGTTTCAAATCCAGTGCCTCGCCCGCAAGCGACCTCGGCGATTTGAGCCGAAATCGTTCCTTGTATATCATAGTAAACATAAAGATTCCTATAAGAGGATTTTATCTTTACTCCGCCAAGGTCACTTGCGGGCGAAGTGCTACAATCTGCCAAAATGGACGATTTTATATAAACATTTCAAATCCATTGGCTCGCCCGCAAGCGACCTCGCCTCTTTGAGGTAAAATCGTCCCTTATGTTTCGTAGTGAATATATAAAGTTTCCTATACGTCGATTTGATTCTCATTCCGTATAGGTCACTTTCGTGCGAGACGCTACAATCTGCTAAAATGGACGATTTTATACAAGCGTTTCAAATCCAGAGCTTCGCCCGCAAGCAACCTCGGCGATTTGAGCCGAAATCGTTCCTTGTATATCATAGTAAACATAAAGATTCCTATAAGAGGATTTTATCTTTACTCCGCCAAGGTCACTTGCGGGCGAAGTGCTACAATCTACCAAAATGGACGATTTTATATAAACATTTCAAATCCATTGCCTCGCCCGCAAGCGACCTCGCCTCTTTGAGGTAAAATCGTTCCTTATGTTTCCTAGTGAATATATAAAGTTTCCTATACGTCGATTTGATTCTCATTCCGTATAGGTCACTTGCGTGCGAGACGCTACAATCTGCCAAAATAGACGATTTTATACAAAAGTTTCAAATCCAGTGCCTCGCCCGCAAGCGACCTCGGCGATTTGAGCCGAAATCGTTCCTTGTATATCATAGTAAACATATAAAGATTCCTGTAAGAGGATTTTATTTTTACTCCGCCAAGGTCACTTGCGGGCGAAGTGCTACAATCTGCCAGAATGGACGATTTTATATAAACATTTCAAATCCATTGCCTCGCCCGCAAGCGATCTCGCCTCTTTGAGGTAAAATCGTTCCTTATGTTTCCTGTCGATTTGATTCTCATTCCGTATAGGTCACTTGCGTGCGAGACGCTACAATCGTCCAAAATAGACGATTTTATGTAAATATGTCAAGTCCAGCGCCTCGCCCGCAAGCAACCTCGGCGATTTGAGGCGAAATCGTTCCTTGTATATCAACAACATAAAAGTCTCCTATAAGACGATTTTATATTCATTTCGCCGAGGTCGCTTACAGGCGAGGCGCTACAATCGTCCAAAATTGACGATTTTATGCAAAAATGCCTGCAAGCGACCTCGAAAATTTGGGAAGAAATCGTTCCTTGTATATCTTAATAAATATATAAAGTTTTCTATAGGATGATTTTATTCACGCTCCGCCGAGGTCGTTTGCGTCCGAGGGGCTACATCTTCCAAAATGATTTCGTTCATTTTCATTCCCTTTAATTTCAAAATGCAACTTCAACGCTGTTGGATTCAAATTCGATCGTATACGAAACGAACTTTTAGAAAACTTGGTTTAAACAACACAAACAGCATGAAATAATTTCGGAAAATGTATTTACTCTGACTCTAAAAACCTGTAACCAGCTTAACGTGTTTGCCAGTTTATTCCGTTTTTGGACCTGATAATCACGGTTCCAAAAACAAATAACGTCCAGATTAAAATGTTAAAACTTGCATTATTTGCGTTTGGGTTATCTCCCTTTAATTAGCACCGCACTCACAAAATTTAAATTCAGTTTCGTTTCGATTTCATATTTATTCCTTTTCGAGGGATTCGTTGACACAAAGCGGGGGGCGCTTACGCAATCAAAAACTTAATCAGGGACGAAAAAACGTTTTAATTCGGCAGTCATTAACACAGCTTTCGAGGTTTTACATAGCTTTCGGTGGGTTTTCCCTCTTCCGGAAGTCGAAGAGACACTTAATCACATCAGGTGAGAAGGGAGGGCAAAACAGGGAGGTTTAGAATATGATTTTACATTCTACCGCCTTTGGTAATTGTGGGCGGAGTTAATGACCCTTTCCGTCCTGGATTTTGCAAATTTATAATTTATTCATAAGGTTCGTCCGCGAACCCCTTTGTTGACCGGCTTTGCAGGAGCGAACTTTGTGAACAGCCACTGTGTTTCCCTAACAATGCCGGTCGCCAAATTCTACGGATTGTTTAAGAACTTTCAGATTTGTTGAGATCCTCTACATCTCTTAGTTCATATTCAAGAAATTTCTCAGTTGATTGTACGTTAAAAAGATATTTTTATGATTATTTCGATTATTATTCTTCATATTAAGCACATTTCTTTTTTGTACACAAAATAAAATAAAATACAGGGTGATTAACAATTTTGTGCATCAAAAAATTGTTTTAATTGTATTATAAATAAAATCTATATCTCATAATAATAATTATGAGTTATATCAAAATAATTTTTAGATGATATTTATTTATATTTTGGCTTTACACTGATATAAAAAGTAATACAGGGTGATTCGCAATTTTATATATTATCTTGGTAAATTTTGAATATATCAAAAATTATTTCTTAACTCAATAATTATCATTTATATCAAAAAATACTTCAAATAAAATGTTTTTAAAATAACGTCACGAAACTTTTTTATTAAAATATTTTTTTAATATCATCATCAACAGACGCTGTGTATACCTATAAATTTAATACAGGGTGATTAATGCATATACAATAATTTTTTTAGTGGAAAATAAAATTGATCGATTAAAATCTCATTATAAAAAAATCTCTGGCGCATACTTCCGCAAGTAATTTTAATTGCAGGACACTTTTACCCGGTTTTTGCCAGCTGCAATTAAATCTCGGGGGAGCAAAAGGGGGGCGGTTCTGGGTCTGGCGAACTGTCGTCTCGTCATTAACTTTTAATTTGACGCCCTCTCAGAGAAACCTTCTTTTACCCGTTCCTTCCGACTACTTTCAATAGAGAAAAAGTATTTTTTTCTCTCTACACTCAAAACTTTTTAATTTCAATCTTAATTTTTACTTTAACTTTAATCTTTGTGAGTTTACCTAAATCACTTAATCACTTACCAATCATCTCATAAGAAAGTGCACAATAACTATCTAATATACTAAACATCAACAAGAAAATCCACATCATGTTATAGTTATGATTTTTCGAACACATTTTTAAGTGTTTATTTAATTTAATTTAATTCAATTCTTATTGATGAAATTGAAGCACTTAAATCATTGTTAAATTTTTTAAAAAAGTCTTAATTTTCTTGTTTTATTTTATTTTGTTGTTGTTCCAAGACGAGAATGCTTGATACGAGAGAACTTCCGGTCTTTTAGGACGTCGTGCTGATGAAGAACGCCGCGACGCAACTGGCGTGTGGAAATTCCATTTCCATCCGGTCCGAAGTTATTGCGCTTGTGCCATAGAATCGCGATTTTCCTTCTCTATTTCGCATCCATTCTTTTCTATGTGCAAGTATTTCGCGTGTGCACGCTTATTCTCTTCCTTATCCCTTTGTAAAATAACGTCGGTGGCTTGTTCACGATTACGTCGGGGGAATTTAATCGGAATAAAAGAAGTGCTCATTCGTTCAATTAAGATATTTCTGATTTCCTCGATGTTTTCGTTTTTATCGTTTTCTATTGATTTTCTCTTGTGCTTATAGTTATTACTTCTTTTCTGCGTTAATAACTTTAATAAGATGCCTAAAACTTGGGACCAACCCAACAAAACATATTTTTTTGGACAATTAGAAGTTATATTTTTCGATTTCTGTGCTATGTTGGTAATAGCTCCTTTTGCCAAAATCACTTTATTGCATTTTGGACAATATCTATCTCGTCAAGTCTTGTGCAGCAAAAACGAAAGAGCGAGAAGTTGTAGAGAATCATACTTCAGGGGGGAGCATACTTCTTGCAATAAAATGGATGATATCCCTATCATACATGTACCCAGTGTCATCTTTGAAGACGGCTTTGGTTCAAATATGCAGAGTTAGATAAGTATACAA
Source organism: Onthophagus sagittarius (assembly GCA_036711965.1). Lineage (NCBI taxonomy): Eukaryota > Metazoa > Arthropoda > Insecta > Coleoptera > Scarabaeidae > Onthophagus > Onthophagus sagittarius. The sequence continues at coordinate 11,687,623 of JASERS010000010.1, read as the reverse complement.
GAGAAGCTCGTTTGGCCACCCTGTATATTTGAATTGAAGTAAAACTGGAACTAACACTAGACCTAGAAGTGGAAAGTTTTGAGTTTAGCCGTGCGTCGAAGACGCACGGCTAAACCCTAACGTTCCACTTCTAGGTCTAGTGTTAGTTCCAGTTTTATATCATTAGATCTAACTCTAAATCTGGAACCAGAATCATTCGGGTTTAGCCGTATATCTTTCAAGACGGCTAAACCCAAATGATTCTAGTTCTAGGTCTAGTCTAAGTTCTTAAATTAAGAAACGAAAGAGATTATATTTCAGGAGGGAGCATACTTCTTGCAATAAAATGGATGATATCCCTATCATACATGTACCCAGTGTCATCTTTGAAGACGGCTTTGGTTCAAATATGCAGAGTTAGATAAATATACAAGAGAAGCTCATTTGGCCACCATGTATACTTGAATTGAAGTAAAACTGGAACTAACACTAGACCTAGAAGTGGAAAGTTTTGAGTTTAGCCGTGCGTCTTTGACGCACGGCTAAACTCTAACGTTCCGCTTCTAGGTCTAGTGTTAGTTCCAGTTTTATATCATTAGATCTAACTCTAAATCTGGAACCAGAATCATTCGGGTTTAGCCGTATATCTTTCAAGACGGCTAAACCCAAATGATTCTAGTTCTAGGTTTAGTCTTAGTTCTCAATTAAGAAACGAAGGAGAGAGAAGTTGTAGAGGATCATACTTCAGGGGGGAGCATACTTCTTGCAATAAAATGGATGATATCCCTATCATACATGTACCCAGTGTCACCTTTGAAGATGGCTTTGGTTCAAATATGCAGAGTTAGATAAGTATACAAGAGAAGCTCATTTGGCCTCCCTGTATATTTGAACTGAAGTAAAACTGGAACTAACACTAGACCTAGAAGTGAAACGTTAGGGTTTAGCCGTGCGTCTTTGTTAGTTCCAGTTTTATATCATTAGATCTAACTCTAAATCTGGAACCAGAATCATTCGGGTTTAACCGAATATCTTTCAAGACGGCTAAACCCAAATGATTCTAGTTCTAGGTCTAGTCTTAGTCCTCAATTAAGTAATTTTTGCCTCGCAGAGCAACAAACAAAGAATCATTCTGCCAAAATCACCTAAATACTTGTTAAAAAATATCAATATTCTATTTAATCGCCTTCCCATTGATTTCCTCTTATTTTTATATTTACAACTCCTTTTTCGCGTAAATAATTTTAATAAGATACCTAAAAGGTACGAATAACAAGGAAAGATAAGCAAAAAAAAGCATGGATAAAAGCTCTATCAGCTGGTAATCATGCGAGAGCAACCCAACAAAAGATACTTTATGGATCCCCATAAAACATAAAACCTCGCTTCCTCCCTCTGTTTCGCCAGGAAGGAGAAGAGACCATGACGTACGAGGAGTTTCCCATCCCTCACCTTCTTCACCTCCTTCACCTCGCCAAGAAACTTTATTTACTGAAAAAAAAGAGGGGATTTTTGTTACGCTCGAGGGTACGAGATAATGTAATGATTATAATGTTTTCGTTTTTATCGTTTTCTATTGATTTTCTCTTGTGCTTATAGTTATTACTTCTTTTCTGCGTTAATAACTTTAATAAGATGCCTAAAACTTGGGATTAACCCAATAAAACATATTTTTTTGGACAATTAGAAGTTATATTTTTCGATTTCTGTGCTATGTTGGTAATAGCTCCTTTTGCCAAAATCACTTTATTGCATTTTGGACAATATCTATCTCCTCAAGTCTTGTGCAGCAAAAACGAAAGATCGAGAAGTTGTAGAGGATCATACTTCAGGAGGGAGCATACTTCTTGCAATAAAATGGATGATATCCCTATCATACATGTACCCAGTGTCATCTTTGAAGACGGCTTTGGTTCAAATATGCAGAGTTAGATAAATATACAAGAGAAGCTCATTTGGCCACCATGTATATTTGAATTGAAGTAAAACTGGAACTAACACTAGACCTAGAAGTGGAAAGTTTTGAGTTTAGCCGTGCGTCAAAGACGCACGGCTAAACCCTAACGTTCCACTTCTAGGTCTAGTGTTAGTTCCAGTTTTATATCATTAGATCTAACTCTAAATCTGGAACCAGAATCATTCGGGTTTAGCCGTATATCTTTCAAGACGGCTAAACCCAAATGATTCTAGTTCTAGGTTTAGTCTTAGTTCTCAATTAAGAAACGAAGGAGAGAGAAGTTGTAGAGGATCATACTTCAGGGGGGAGCATACTTCTTGCAATAAAATGGATGATATCCCTATCATACATGTACCCAGTGTCACCTTTGAAGATGGCTTTGGTTCAAATATGCAGAGTTAGATAAGTATACAAGAGAAGCTCATTTGGCCTCCCTGTATATTTGAACTGAAGTAAAACTGGAACTAACACTAGACCTAGAAGTGAAACGTTAGGGTTTAGCCCTGCGTTTTTGTTAGTTCCAATTTTATATCATTAGATCTAACTCTAAATCTGGAACCAGAATCATTCGGGTTTAACCGTATATCTTTCAAGACGGCTAAACCCAAATGATTCTAGTTCTAGGTCTAGTCTTAGTCCTTAATTAAGTAATTTTTGCCTCGCAGAGCAACAAACAAAGAATCATTCTGCCAAAATCACCTAAATACTTGTTAAAAAATATCAATATTCTATTTAATCGCCTTCCCATTGATTTCCTCTTATTTTTATATTTACAACTCCTTTTTCGCGTAAATAATTTTAATAAGATACCTAAAAGGTACGAATAACAAGGAAAGATAAGCAAAAAAAAAGCATGGATAAAAGCTCTATCAGCTGGTAATCATGCGAGAGCAACCCAACAAAAGATACTTTATGGATCCCCATAAAACATAAAACCTCGCTTCCTCCCTCTGTTTCGCCAGGAAGGAGAAGAGACCATGACGTACGAGGAGTTTCCCATCCCTCACCTTCTTCACCTCCTTCACCTCGCCAAGAAACTTTATTTACTGAAAAAAAAGAGGGGATTTTTGTTACGCTCGAGGGTACGAGATAATGTAATGATTATAACCGAACCGAAAATAAAAAAAAACCGAAAAGAAAAATGAGGTAAGACCTTATTAATACGTTTTCATAGCGATTTCTTTTTTGCTGTTCCAATTTTTATCTTCGGCTGACTCGTAATCGATAAAACGTAAAACAGTAAAAATTTACAGTTATAGTTATTTCGTAGCTGTTAAAGAGTTTCTTGAGGTACACGTCCTATTGGGACCACGCCCTCACCATATATATTCGGATAATAATAACGGTAACGGCGGGGGCATTTCGCTTTTCGGTTTTACGGCGTCATCGTAAAATTCTAGACGACGACGGCGATGAAGGGGAAGTAGAAGAGAACACTGGGACCAATAAACCGAGGCGATAGCCGATTTAATAACCTACCTTTACCGTTTCAGTTAATACGACAATTTCAGTGTACATATTTAAAAAAACAAAAAGGAAATAGTTTAAGAACTAATTGTGGATGTTGGATAACTAATCTGATATGTAATATCTCATTATTATGCAGATGATCTAAACAGTCTCATCAAAGATAAACTCTTTGATTCACAAATTGATTGAGTCTTGATGTGACCAACAAGAACTTTTTTCGAACCCTAAGAAGATAGAGTTGATTCTTTTCACACACGGTTCAGGAAGTTTGGCAAAGCCAGAATGCCATATCTTGCTAATACTCCATTAGTTTGGTCAAGAGAAGATAAAATGTCTTAAACTTGACAACAAAATGACAAGGAAAGCTCACCTAGATAATAGAGTAAAAAAGACGTACGTTATATTCTGACAATGCCGGTTTGTTGCCTAAAACTACCCTCTGCATTTATATGACTGTAATCCGACCTATGCTAAGTCTACATCTATTGCTGCACTTAATAGAGTATCGTGTTTCTTTGTTACAGGTGGCTGTTAACTACCCCCAATGCAGTTATGGAAAATATGTTGAACTTAACGCCACTTCATCTGTTTATTCAAGAAATGACACTGGTCACCATGATTCGACTGAACAGCAGGAATTTTAATGGGTAAGAGGAGATTGTAAAAGTAACGTTCTCTAGAATGAAATGGTGATTATTAAAAATAACACATTTTTATGAATAACACATTTCTCTTATGACTCCCATTGTGTAAAGGTACCACTATCATACAGGCAAAAGTAATCGCCATACTATTTGCTACTGAAATAATTGTCAGATTTAGCTTGAAAAGAAAGATTTTTGCAATTTACCTCAGGACTTGTTATGGATTGTAATCTGATATTGGAGAAGGCCGCAGTGGATAAACAACATGACCTGTTGAAGTAATAAACACGTTGATATAATAGTCCTTTCAAAACATAATTGCTACTTCATATCAACTCAAATTGAGATAAGGATTTCACTTACAAAAAGTTTACGAACTGGTGGTATAGGGATGTTTAAAGAATGGCTACGTTATCCCTCAGCAGAGACAGCCTTGCTTTTCATAAGACTCGTTAGAAATTCCCTACGAATTATAACGGAACTCATATGGCATCTTTAACAAGCATCTTTTTTACTTAAACTTGCTTAAGCTTGCACTCTGCAAGACCTCAGAATGAGAGACTTTGCGGCATCAGGAAAACACCTCTTAGCTGTATCGTATCCATCGAAAATTCCTTTGGCTGGTTGATGCAGCTGGAGAGAGTGCAACAAATTCCTACATACATACTAGTTGTGGTACATTAGATCTTCTACAACTTTATTCTTTTTTTGTCCAACGATATTTAGGAACATAGCTGTTATTCAAAATGTTGTAAAGTGATTTTGGCAGAGTAAGATGTTGGCAAGGTGCCATGGAGATACAGCTGCTACAGCTTTTATTAATACATGTATTAATTTGTATTTTTAGCTCCGTTGTTTTTGCTCTACAAGACTTATGAGAATAGATATTGTCCAAAAAGTAGTAAGCCTCTTTTGGGAGGACTGGATATTATTAATATCCAGTTAAAATTATTGATAACGTTTCTTCCAATAACATCGCATGAGATATATTAAAATGAAAAGCTTTGGTTTGGCTTAAACGATGTTCTTTATTTATTTATTAATTAAAGTCAATACTAAACCATTGACATCGTGCCTGTTGATGCCGAAATTGGCGAAACACGTGCCGCACCGAAGATTTTAATAAGTAAATAAAGAACATCGTTTAATCCAAACCAAAGCTTTTCATTTTAATATATCCAGTTAAAAGTCTTTCACATTTAAGAACAACATAATTCATTGAAATAAATAAGCTTATTGGGAATTCAACCAACGAACGGGAAGAAATAAAAAACTGCCCCGGCAAATAGAACATGATGTTATACCTACATCTCTGATTCCTTCTCATTCGCTGAGGAGATGAAGGGCTTTGTCCTTCCACACGACTTCGTTTTGGTTTCCTTAGATGTCGTATCTCTTTTTACCAACATTCCCTTGGATTGTCTACTCAATGGGATTTAATACAACGTCACACTGGGATTCCCCATGATCTCTTCATCAAGATCATTGAATTTCTGTTTGATCCTCCATATTCTCTCGTTTAAGGATATTTATTATAAACAGAAGTTTGATACGCCTATGGGCGGTCCACTCAGCTCCATTTTGGCCACTATAGTCATGGACTAGACTCTAGATGTGTGCATCCCCAGATTAATGTTTAGTCTACCTTTCATATACAAGTATGTAGACGACATCATTTGCTCTGTCCCATATAACAAGCTCCTCCTTGTTCAGAAGGAATTTAATTCTGTTAACCATCATATACAGTTCACCATCGAAACTGAAACGAACAATTGTGTACCCTTTCTGGAAACTCAAGTTAGTAGGAAGCCTGATAAACGTGTTCTGTTAGATTGGTATAGGAAGCTGATTTATTCAGGTCGCTTCATCAATTTTTATTCTTGCCATCCAACCCAGACGAAAATTAACACTCTTAGGGCCATGAAAGGTAGGGTTCTGCATTTAGCTGATGAGGGTTTGCGGAATAAGAACTTAAAGATCTTGACAGACATCTTCTGTAACAATGGTTTCTTAAAATAATTGATCAACCGAATCCTTTATCACCAGGATGCTCCCTTACGGCCAGTCGCTGTGTCACCATCTTCTCTTGACTGGTCGATGACTCATCTTCCTAATGATTCCTTGCCTTTCACTCCACCTTCATTTAAAAAGGTCCCTCTACATTCTGGGTTTCACTGAAAATCTAATCAGGATCGAAAGATCGATTGGACGAAAGATTTAGGTTTAGCCGTGCGTAGTTCTAGTTTTAATTTTTGGATAGTTTTAGATTATTGTAAAATCTTCTGGAATTAAAAGTATAACTAATACTAATCCTACAACCTAGTTTAGTATTAACACTTACCTAGAACTAAAAACATTAGAGTTTAGCCGTAAGTCTCTTAAGACAGCTAAACCCTAATGTTTCTAGTTCTAAGTTTAGTCTTATTTCTGAAGCTAGGATGAGTTGGGTTGGGTGTCGTCTTAAAACAGGAATGGCTAAACCCAACTTAAAACAGGAACGGTTTTTCGTTCTGGATCTAGTGTTAGCTGTATTTTCAGTTGTTATTCAATCTTAAATTGTTGTATACTTGTACCGAAGTAAAACTAGAATTAACACTAGACCTAAAACTAGAAAGATTCAGGTTTAGCCGTGCCTCTTCAGACGCACGGCTAAGCTGTTTTATCAGCTTGATTTGCAAAATACGTAAAGAAATTTAATCAAGCGAAGATTGAAGCCTTTGGACAGTATATAAGTTGATCTGATAATAAAATTTCAACCGCTTGGAAATTAGTCAAAATAGAAATGAAAAAGTCCAGAAAAATATTAACGAAGTACGCGGAATGGAATGTAGAAGATTTAAACCTGTTCTTCTCGCAGGTTGAGACCACACTAGGACACTCTACAGCCAACTACATAGACCCTATCGGCTTGATAGATTTGCCAACTTCAAGCAAATAAAAGCAGATTTGGAATGTAATAAAAGTCCTAAAAGCAAAAAATACCAAGGACATATATGAACTGTCATCAGCTCTAATGAAACAATTAGAACAAATTATAAGCAAACACCCATGTTTCATTATAAACAAATGTCTATTATAAGGAGTTTTTACAAATGAGCAAAAGTTGGCAAAGATAAAACCAGTATATCAGTAGATCAATATCTATATTGCCTACCTTATCCAAAATATTCGAAATAGTGGCAAACGAAAAATTGGTAGATTTTAACGACAACAAACTATTTACAAACTGTGTTGGTTATATTATACATGGTTATAAAAACAAAAATGATAACTGCTCTATTAAATGTACCGAGAGCTAATCCATGGCTTCAATCAAAAACAGTTCATCCAAATCGCCTTTTATGACTAAAGTAAAGCCTTCGATTCAATGGACAATTCAATACTGACAACCAAATTAGAAAAACATGGAATAAACAACACAGCACTGCACTTTTTGGTGATATCTGAAGACGCACGGCTAAACCTGAATCTTTCTAGTTTTATGTCTAGTGTTAGTTCTAGTTTTAATTCATTAGAGTTTAGCCGTAAGACTCTTAAGACGGCTAAACCCTAATGTTTTTAGTAGGTTGGGATGGGTTCCATCTTAAGAGAGGCATGGTTAAATCCAAAAGTTTTACATTCTAGGTCTAGTGTTAGTATATTTACTATACACTAGGAATCATCAGTGTAAAACATAGAAGTGTTTGATATCAAATTAAAGCATTTTTTATCGCAATTACAATTTTTTAAATTTATTTTAGTATCTTTGTACTTGCTTTGATTTTGCTTATGAGCGTGTTAACAAAACGTAAATGTTTTTCGTACTGGGTTTAGTGTCAGCTCCAGTGTTAGTGTTAGCTCTATTTTCAGTTGTTATTCAATCTTAAATTGTTGTATACCTGTACCAAAGTAAAACTAGAACTAACACTAGACCTAAAACTGGAAAGATTCAGGTTTAGCCGTGCGTCTGAAGACGCACGGCTAAACCGAAACTTACCTGTTTTAGGTCTAGTGTTAGTTCTAGTTTTAATTCTTTATTAGCTCTAGATTGTTGTAAATTCTTCTGGAACTAATATTAGACCTACAAACTAGACCTAGAACTAGAAACATTAGAGTTTAGCCGCAAGTCTCTTAAGACAGCTAAACCCTAATGTTTCTATTTTTTTTTTTTTGACAAATTTGATTCTATGTTCATGGTAGGGTATTAAATTAAAATGTTTAAAGGTTTGTACGATGAAGTCTAGTTTATTCTTAAAAACGGCTATTCGGTGCTACAGCTGTTTCAGTGTACAAAAACACCTTCTTCAGGCACGACTAAAAAAATTTTTTGTGAAAAATAATATTTAAATATTACAAATGTAAAATTATGTAGTAGTTACCGTCAGTTTGAGGAAGACATTGTTTGGAAGAATATACAACTACACGGGTTCATCGAACATCGAGTACGTTAAGAAGTTAAAACTGTTGAGGAAATTGAAAAGGTCTGAGGGGCGTGTTATAAGAGCAAAAATTGAAGGCTTGAAGAGCGCGTTAACAAATTGTAGTAGTATTTTTAAAAAAATTAAAAGCTTGATGAGCACGTGTTCGTAGGTTATAAAACTTCATAGTAAACATTTAGTAAAAACAAATTGTCGCAAAAAACACAAAAAATTAAGAATGTATGTAGAAATTACAAAAATTAACAAAAAGAGTCTATCTGCGTGAAGCGCTTTATAACGACTAACGTGCGTTTAAAGTAAGGTTATGTCGTGAGTTACTGAACTGACTTTTGTAACTGTGACTTTTATAACACGCCCCTCAGGCCTTTTCAATTTCCTCAACAGTTTTAACTTCTTAACGTACTCGATGTTCGATGACTCGATGTATATTCTTCTAAACAATGTCTTCCTCAAACTGACGGTAACTACTACATAATTTTACATTTGTAATATTTAAATATTATTTTTCACAAAAAATTTTTTAGTCGTGCCTGAAGGAGGTGTTTTTGTACACTGAAACAGCTGTAGCACCGAATAGCCGTTTTTAAGAATAAACTAGACTTCATCGTACAAACCTTTAAACATTTTAATCTAATGTTTCTAGTTCTAAGTCTAGTCTTATTTCTGAAGCTAGGTTGGGTTGGGTTGGGTTTCGTCTTAAAACAGGAACGGCTAAACCCAACTTAAAACAGGAACGGTTTTTCGTTCTAGGTCTAGTATTAGCTCTATTTTCAGTTGTTATTCAATCTTAAATTGTTGTGTACTTGTACCGAAGTAAAACTAGAACTAACACTAGACCTAAAACTGGAAAGATTCAGGTTTAGCCGTGCGTCTTCAGACGCACGGCTAAACCGAAACTTTCCTGTTTTAGGTCTAGTGTTAGTTCTAGTTTTAATTCTTTATTAGCTCTAGATTGTTGTAAATTCTTCTGGAATTAAGAATATAACTAATACTAGACCTACAAACTAGACCTAGAAGTAGAAACATTAGAGTTTAGCAGTAAGTCTCTTAAAACAGCTAAACCCTAATGTTTCTAGTTCTAAGTCTAGTCTTATTTCTGAAGCTAGGTTGGGTTGGGTTGGGTTTCGTCTTAAAACAGGAACGGCTAAACCCAACTTAAAACAGGAACGGTTTTTCGTTCTAGGTCTAGTATTAGCTCTATTTTCAGTTGTTATTCAATCTTAAATTGTTGTATACTTGTACCGAAGTAAAACTAGAACTAACACTAGACCTAAAACTGGAAAGATTCAGGTTTAGCCGTGCGTCTTCAGACGCACGGCTAAACCGAAACTTTCCTGTTTTAGGTCTAGTGTTAGTTCTAGTTTTAATTCTTTATTAGCTCTAGATTGTTGTAAATTCTTCTGGAATTAAGAATATAACTAATACTAGACCTACAAACTAGACTTAGAAGTAGAAACATTAGAGTTTAGCAGTAAGTCTCTTAAAACAGCTAAACCCTAATGTTTCTAGTTCTAAGTCTAGTCTTATTTCTGAAGCTAGGTTGGGTTGGGTTGGGTTTCGTCTTAAAACAGGAACGGCTAAACCCAACTTAAAACAGGAACGGTTTTTCGTTCTAGGTCTAGTATTAGCTCTATTTTCAGTTGTTATTCAATCTTAAATTGTTGTATACTTGTACCGAAGTAAAACTAGAACTAACACTAGACCTAAAACTAGAAAGATTTAGGTTTAGCCGTGCGTCTTCAGACGCACGGCTAAACCGAAACTTTCCTGTTTTAGGTCTAGTGTTAGTTCTAGTTTTAATTAATTTTAGCTCTAGATTGTTGTAATTCTTCTGGAACTAAAAATATAACTAATACTAGACCTACAAACTAGACTTAGAAGTAGAAACATTAGAGTTTAGCAGTAAGTCTCTTAAGACAGCTAAACCCTAATGTTTCTAGTTCTAAGTCTAGTCTTATTTGTGAAGCTAGGTTGGGTTGGGTTGGGTTTCGTCTTAAAACAGGAACGGCTAAACCCAACTTAAAACAGGAACGGTTTTTCGTTCTTGATCTAGTGTTAGCTCTATTTTCAGTTGTTATTCAATCTTAAATTGTTGTATACTTGTACCGAAGTAAAACTAGAACTAACACTAGACCTAAAACTAGAAAGTTTCAGGTTTAGCCGTGCGTCTTCAGACGCACGGCTAAACCGAAAGTTTTCTGTTTTAGGTCTAGTGTTAGTTCTAGTTTTAATTCTTTATTAGCTCTAGATTGTTGTAAATTCTTCTGGAACTAAAAATATAACTAATACTAGACCTACAAACTAGACCTGGAAGTAGAAACATTAGAGTTTAGCAGTAAGTCTCTTAAGACAGCTAAACCCTAATGTTTCTAGTTCTAAGTCTAGTCTTATTTCTGAAGCTAGGTTGGGTTGAGTTGGGTTTCGTCTTAAAACAGCAACTGCTAAACCCAACTTAAAACAGGAACGCTTTTTCGTTCTAGGTCTAGTATTAGCTCTATTTTCAGCTGTTATTCAATCTTAAATTGTTGTATACTTGTACCGAAGTAAAACTAGAACTAACACTAGACCTAAAACTAGAAAGATTCAGGTTTAGCCGTGCGTCTTCAGACGCACGGCTAAACCGAAACTTTCCTGTTTTAGGTCTACTGTTAGTTCTAGTTTTAATTCTTTATTAGCTCTAGATTGTTGTAAATTCTTCTGGAACTAAAAATATAACTAATACTAGACCTACAAACTAGACCTAGAACTAGAAACATTAGAGTTTAGCCGTAAGTCTCTTAAGACAGCTAAACCCTAATGTTTCTAGTTCTAAGTCTAGTCTTATTTCTGAAGCTAGGTTGGGTTGGGTTGGGTTTCGTCTTAAAACAGGAACGGCTAAACCCAACTTAACCCTCTATTGCATAATGTTCCCTTTCGGGGACACAACATTCTAAGCCAATAAAGTGACCATATGTTGTATTAAGCGGCGAAACTGATAGATACATTATGAATATCTAGTATAGTTTTCTACCTTTCGTAATTTTTTTGTCCGAGAGGTGGTGTTTGTGTTGGTGTGTTGCATTTATATATAATTCGCGTCGAATCAATGGCCACTTGATCATTTTGATTGATTTTAGAAGATCAAATCTAGTTTCTAGGGTTATTTTCTGGTAAGTATGTATTTTTTATACTTAGTTTCAAGTGTTAGGAGTAGAATGATGCATAATTCGATATATTTCGTTCGTTCCTTTTTTTGCAGCAGGTCATAACTTGTTTGTTCCCATTTGGGAACATTATGCTCAAAAAGTTAAAGTGTGCAATTATTTCTTATTTCTACACACAGACGATCCACAATGGATTTTCCGGGCGATTTTCCAACAATTAGACCAAGCGCTTTTTATGGAAGAAAAAAAGTTCAAGTTGATGCAATTCGAGATATTCCTTCAGATAGCGAGGATTCTGAGCTATCAGATGATGATGAAGGTAAATTTTATGCCAGTAAAAATAGTTTGGTCTTGATGTTCATATGCATATTTTTCTCTGCAGTGGAAGTACAGGTTCCTCAGGACTTAGATGATGACGAGATTGAATCCCAGGATATTGAGGACCCAGACGACATACCTTTGACGCAGTTATTTGATTTTCCCCCAAATACGAGATTTTTCTTTTCAAATGTTGAAAATGTTACTTGGAAATCTTCAAAAACTAATAGAGATCCACAGGGTAATAAGTTTTTTGGAGAATGCGATCTTCCAGAGTATATTTTAGAATTACAAAGTGCATATAGTCTATTCAAATTCTTTATGTCTGATGATTTTATATCTATGGTGGTTGAGCAAACATGTTTGTACAGCACACAAAGAAGACCTGACAGGCCTTTGAGAACTGATGCTAAAGAAATTGAGCAGTTTTTGGGGATAGTTATATGGATGTCTTTGATAAGGCAGCACTCAACGCGTAGGTACTGGTCGGCCAATACTAGAACACCACAAATAGCAGACATCATGCCTCTCAATAGATTTGAGGAGCTGAAACGTTTTTTGCATTTCTCAGATAATACCTTAGCCACTGGAAGCACACATAAAATTATGCCGGTATTGAATCAAATAAAGAAATCCTGCCAAATATCCCTTTTGAGGAAAATTTATCCTGTGATGAACAAATTATTCCATTCAAGGGAAGAACATCTTTAAAGACATATAATCCCAAAAAGCCACACAAATGGGGTTACAAAATGTATGTCTTATCAGGAGTAAGTGGCTTCAGTACAAATTTTGAGCTTTGCAATAGTAAAGCTGACAAAAATCTATTGCCAGGGGAACCAAATCTTGGAGCTGCCAGCAATATCGTCCGTTTATGTAGACCAATTCCGAGAGACAAAAATCATAAGGTTTGCTATGACAATTATTTTTCTGGTATAAATTTGTTATCCTATCTGGGAAAATTAGGCATACAAAGTGTGGCAACAATAAGATCTAATCGGCTGAAGGGCCTAAAAATGGTTAGTGAAAAAGAAATGAAAAAAAAAGGGACGAGGCTCACACATTGAGAAAACTGCAAATGTTGCTGGAGTAGATGTTCATGTTGTGCAGTGGTATGATAATCGATTAGTTACATTAGTTTCTACATTCTCTGGTACATTTCCACTTACCAAAGTAAAGCGTTTTTTCAAGTCGGAGAACTGCAAGAAAGAAATTGATCGTCCCGACATTGTTTCAATCTACAACATGCACATGGGAGGGGTAGATTTACAGGATTCTCTATTAGGATTGTATCCCATAAAATTGAAGAGCCGCAAATGGTATATGCGCATATTTTGCCACATGCTTGACGTTGTGGTAGTAAATTCATGGTTACTTTCAAGAAGAATCAATAAACAACTAAACAAGAATGAGAAGGTTTCTCTATTGGAATTCAAAACAATACTAGCACAAGATCTATGTCTAGTGGGAAAAATAAAGGCAAAAAAGAGAGGCCGACCTAACACTAGTGGCGCCAATACGCCCATCGACTCGCCCATTCCTTTCACACCTAAAAGAAAATGTTTGGAAGCACGTCCAACAAGAAACATAATATTGGATAATACTGGACATTGGCCTTTACAGACAGAAAACCGAGAAAGATGCAAAAAACCTAACTGCAAGGGTAAATCCAGAACAATGTGCGAAAAATGTGGAATACATTTGTGTTTAAATAAAGTAAATAATTGCTTCAAGTCATTTCACACCATGTAAAAAAAATGTACTTTGAGCCCACAATGTGCCCATTTGGGAACACATTTTTTTTTCTCTACAAATACAAATTTTGAAAAAAAAAAATTCATAGGTGTCTTATTTCTATGCACATTTATCACAAAAAATGCAAAAAAAAATTTTTTTCAAACTCTAAAATAAATTATGCAATAGAGGGTTAAAACAGGAACGCTTTTTCGTTCTAGGTCTAGTATTAGCTCTATTTTCAGTTGTTATTCAATCTTAAATTGTTGTATACTTGTACCGAAGTAAAACTAGAACTAACACTAGACCTAAAACTAGAAAGATTCAGGTTTAGCCGTGCGTCTTCAGACGCACGGCTAAACCGAAACTTTCCTGTTTTAGGTCTAGTGTTAGTTCTAGTTTTAATTTTTTATTAGCTCTAGATTGTTGTAAATTCTTCTGGAACTAAAAATATAACTAATACTAGACCTACAAACTAGACCTAGAAGTAGAAACATTAGAGTTTAGCAGTAAGTCTCTTAAGACAGCTAAACCCTAATGTTTCTAGTTCTAAGTCTAGTCTTATTTCTGAAGCTAGGTTGGGTTGGGTTGGGTTTCATCTTAAAACTGGAACGGCTAAACTCAACTTAAAACAGGAACGGTTTTTCGTTCTAGGTCTGGTATTAGCTCTATTTTCAGTTGTTATTCAATCTTAAATTGTTGTATACTTGTACCGGAGTAAAACTAGAACTAACACTAGACCTAAAACTAGAAAGATTCAGGTTTAGCCGTGCGTCTTCAGACGCACGGCTAAACCGAAACTTTCCTGTTTTAGGTCTAGTGTTAGTTCTAGTTTTAATTCTTTATAAGCTCTAGATTGTTGTAAATTCTTCTGGAACTAAAAATATAACTAATACTAGACCTACAAACTAGACCTAGAAGTAGAAACATTAGAGTTTAGCAGTAAGTCTCTTAAGACAGCTAAACCCTAATGTTTCTAGTTCTAAGTCTAGTCTTATTTCTGAAGCTAGGTTGGGTTGGGTTGGGTTTCATCTTAAAACTGGAACGGCTAAACTCAACTTAAAACAGGAACGGTTTTTCGTTCTAGGTCTAGTATTAGCTCTATTTTCAGTTGTTATTCAATCTTAAATTGTTGTATACTTGTACCGGAGTAAAACTAGAACTAACACTAGACCTAAAACTAGAAAGATTCAGGTTTAGCCGTGCGTCTTCAGACGCACGGCTAAACCGAAACTTTCCTGTTTTAGGTCTAGTGTTAGTTCTAGTTTTAATTTTTTATTAGCTCTAGATTGTTGTAAATTCTTCTGGAACTAAAAATATAACTAATACTAGACCTACAAACTAGACCTAGAAGTAGAAACATTAGAGTTTAGCAGTAAGTCTCTTAAGACAGCTAAACCCTAATGTTTCTAGTTCTAAGTCTAGTCTTATTTCTGAAGCTAGGTTGGGTTGGGTTGGGTTTCATCTTAAAACTGGAACGGCTAAACTCAACTTAAAACAGGAACGGTTTTTCGTTCTAGGTCTAGTATTAGCTCTATTTTCAGTTGTTATTCAATCTTAAATTGTTGTATACTTGTACCGGAGTAAAACTAGAACTAACACTAGACCTAAAACTAGAAAGATTCAGGTTTAGCCGTGCGTCTTCAGACGCACGGCTAAACCGAAACTTTCCTGTTTTAGGTCTAGTGTTAGTTCTAGTTTTAATTCTTTATAAGCTCTAGATTGTTGTAAATTCTTCTGGAACTAAAAATATAACTAATACTAGACCTACAAACTAGACCTAGAAGTAGAAACATTAGAGTTTAGCAGTAAGTCTCTTAAGACAGCTAAACCCTAATGTTTCTAGTTCTAAGTCTAGTCTTATTTCTGAAGCTAGGTTGGGTTGGGTTGGGTTTCGTCTTAAAACAGGAACGGCTAAACCCAACTTAACCCTCTATTGCATAATGTTCCCTTTCGGGAACACAACATTCTAAGCCAATAAAGTGGCCATATGTTGTATTAAGCGGCGAAACTGATAGATACATTATGAATATCTAGTATAGTTTTCTACCTTTCGTAAATTTTTTGTGTGTTGCATTTATACATAATTCGCGTCGAATCAATGGCCACTTGATCATTTTGATTGATTTTAGAAGATCAAATCTAGTTTCTAGGGTTATTTTCTGGTAAGTATGTATTTTTTATACTTTGTTTCAAGTGTTAGGAGTAGAATAATGCATAATTCGATATATTTCGTTCGTTCCTTTTTTTGCAGCAGGTCATAACTTGTTTGTTCCCATTTGGGAACATTATGCTCAAAAAGTTAAAGTGTGCAATTATTTCTTATTTCTACACACAGACGATCCACAATGGATTTTCCGGGCGATTTTCCAACAATTAGACCAAGCGCTTTTTATGGAAGAAAAAAAGTTCAAGTTGATGCAATTCGAGATATTCCTTCAGATAGCGAGGATTCTGAGCTATCAGATGATGATGAAGGTAAATTTTATGCCAGTAAAAATAGTTTGGTCTTGATGTTCATATGCATATTTTTCTCTGCAGTGGAAGTACAGGTTCCTCACGACTTAGATGATGACGAGATTGAATCCCAGGATATTGAGGACCCAGACGACATACCTTTGACGCAGTTATTTGATCTTCCCCCAAATACGAGATTTTTCTTTTCAAATGTTGAAAATGTTACTTGGAAATCTTCAAAAACTAATAGAGATCCACAGGGTAATAAGGTTTTTGGAGAATGCGATCTTCCAGAATATATTTTAGAATTACAAAGTGCATATAGTCTATTCAAATTCTTTATGTCTGATGATTTTATATCTATGGTGGTTGAGCAAACATATTACTACAGCACACAAAGAAGACCTGACAGGCCTTTGAGAACTGATGCTAAAGAAATTGAGCAGTTTTTGGGGATAGTTATATGGATGTCTTTGATAAGGCAGCACTCAACGCGTAGGTACTGGTCGGCCAATACTAGAACACCACAAATAGCAGACATCATGCCTCTCAATAGATTTGAGGAGCTGAAACGTTTTTTGCATTTCTCAGATAATACCTTAGCCACTGGAAGCACACATAAAATTATGCCGGTATTGAATCAAATAAAGAAATCCTGCCAAAAATCCCTTTTGAGGAAAATTTATCCTGTGATGAACAAATTATTCCATTCAAGCGAAGAACATCTTTAAAGACATATAATCCCAAAAAGCCACACAAATGGGGTTACAAAATGTATGTCTTATCAGGAGTAAGTGGCTTCAGTACAAATTTTGAGCTTTGCAATAGTAAAGCTGACAAAAATCTATTGCCAGGGGAACCAAATCTTGGAGCTGCCAGCAATATCATCGTCCGTTTATGTAGACCAATTCCGAGAGACAAAAATCATAAGGTTTACTATGACAATTATTTTTCTGGTATAAATTTGTTATCCTATCTAGGAAAATTAGGCATACAAAGTGTGGCAACAATAAGATCTAATCGGCTGAAGGGCCTAAAAATGGTTAGTGAAAAAGAAATGAAAAAAAAAGGGACGAGGCTCACACATTGAGAAAACTGCAAATGTTGCTGGAGTAGATGTTCATGTTGTGCAGTGGTATGATAATCGATTAGTTACATTAGTTTCTACATTCTCTGGTACATTTCCACTTACCAAAGTAAAGCGTTTTTTCAAGTCGGAGAACTGCAAGAAAGAAATTGATCGTCCCGACATTGTTTCAATCTACAACATGCACATGGGAGGGGTAGATTTACAGGATTCTCTATTAGGATTGTATCCCATAAAATTGAAGAGCCGCAAATGGTATATGCGCATATTTTGCCACATGCTTGACGTTGTGGTAGTAAATTCATGTTTACTTTCAAGAAGAATCAATAAACAACTAAACAAGAATGGGAAGGTTTCTCTATTGGAATTCAAAACAATACTAGCACAAGATCTATGTCTAGTGGGAAAAATAAAGGCAAAAAAGAGAGGCCGACCTAACACTAGTGGCGCCAATACGCTCATCGACTCGCCCATTCCTTTCACACCTAAAAGAAAATGTTTGGAAGCACGTCCAACAAGAAACATAATATTGGATAATACTGGACATTGGCCTTTACAGACAGAAAACTGAGAAAGATGCAAAAAACCTAACTGCAAGTGTAAATCCAGAACAATGTGCGAAAAATGTGGAATACATTTGTGTTTAAATAAAGTAAATAATTGCTTCAAGTCATTTCACACCATGTAAAAAAAATGTACTTTGAGCCCACAATGTGCCCATTTGGGAACACATTTTTTTTTCTCTACAAATACAAATTTTGAAAAAAAAAAACTCATAGGTGTCTTATTTCTATGCACATTTATCACAAAAAATGCAAAAAAAAATTTTTTTCAAACTATAAAATAAATTATGCAATAGAGGGTTAAAACAGGAACGCTTTTTCGTTCTAGGTCTAGTATTAGCTCTATTTTCAGTTGTTATTCAATCTTAAATTGTTGTATACTTGTACCGAAGAAAAACTAGAACTAACACTAGACCTAAAACTAGAAAGATTCAGGTTTAGCCGTGCGTCTTCAGACGCACGGCTAAACCGAAACTTTCCTGTTTTAGGTCTAGTGTTAGTTCTAGTTTTAATTTTTTATTAGCTCTAGATTGTTGTAAATTCTTCTGGAACTAAAAATATAACTAATACTAGACCTACAAACTAGACCTAGAAGTAGAAACATTAGAGTTTAGCAGTAAGTCTCTTAAGACAGCTAAACCCTAATGTTTCTAGTTCTAAGTCTAGTCTTATTTCTGAAGCTAGGTTGGGTTGGGTTGGGTTTCATCTTAAAACTGGAACGGCTAAACTCAACTTAAAACAGGAACGGTTTTTCGTTCTAGGTCTGGTATTAGCTCTATTTTCAGTTGTTATTCAATCTTAAATTGTTGTATACTTGTACCGGAGTAAAACTAGAACTAACACTAGACCTAAAACTAGAAAGATTCAGGTTTAGCCGTGCGTCTTCAGACGCACGGCTAAACCGAAACTTTCCTGTTTTAGGTCTAGTGTTAGTTCTAGTTTTAATTCTTTATAAGCTCTAGATTGTTGTAAATTCTTCTGGAACTAAAAATATAACTAATACTAGACCTACAAACTAGACCTAGAAGTAGAAACATTAGAGTTTAGCAGTAAGTCTCTTAAGACAGCTAAACCCTAATGTTTCTAGTTCTAAGTCTAGTCTTATTTCTGAAGCTAGGTTGGGTTGGGTTGGGTTTCATCTTAAAACTGGAACGGCTAAACTCAACTTAAAACAGGAACGGTTTTTCGTTCTAGGTCTAGTATTAGCTCTATTTTCAGTTGTTATTCAATCTTAAATTGTTGTATACTTGTACCGGAGTAAAACTAGAACTAACACTAGACCTAAAACTAGAAAGATTCAGGTTTAGCCGTGCGTCTTCAGACGCACGGCTAAACCGAAACTTTCCTGTTTTAGGTCTAGTGTTAGTTCTAGTTTTAATTTTTTATTAGCTCTAGATTGTTGTAAATTCTTCTGGAACTAAAAATATAACTAATACTAGACCTACAAACTAGACCTAGAAGTAGAAACATTAGAGTTTAGCAGTAAGTCTCTTAAGACAGCTAAACCCTAATGTTTCTAGTTCTAAGTCTAGTCTTATTTCTGAAGCTAGGTTGGGTTGGGTTGGGTTTCATCTTAAAACTGGAACGGCTAAACTCAACTTAAAACAGGAACGGTTTTTCGTTCTAGGTCTAGTATTAGCTCTATTTTCAGTTGTTATTCAATCTTAAATTGTTGTATACTTGTACCGGAGTAAAACTAGAACTAACACTAGACCTAAAACTAGAAAGATTCAGGTTTAGCCGTGCGTCTTCAGACGCACGGCTAAACCGAAACTTTCCTGTTTTAGGTCTAGTGTTAGTTCTAGTTTTAATTCTTTATAAGCTCTAGATTGTTGTAAATTCTTCTGGAACTAAAAATATAACTAATACTAGACCTACAAACTAGACCTAGAAGTAGAAACATTAGAGTTTAGCAGTAAGTCTCTTAAGACAGCTAAACCCTAATGTTTCTAGTTCTAAGTCTAGTCTTATTTCTGAAGCTAGGTTGGGTTGGGTTGGGTTTCGTCTTAAAACAGGAACGGCTAAACCCAACTTAACCCTCTATTGCATAATGTTCCCTTTCGGGAACACAACATTCTAAGCCAATAAAGTGGCCATATGTTGTATTAAGCGGCGAAACTGATAGATACATTATGAATATCTAGTATAGTTTTCTACCTTTCGTAAATTTTTTGTGTGTTGCATTTATACATAATTCGCGTCGAATCAATGGCCACTTGATCATTTTGATTGATTTTAGAAGATCAAATCTAGTTTCTAGGGTTATTTTCTGGTAAGTATGTATTTTTTATACTTTGTTTCAAGTGTTAGGAGTAGAATAATGCATAATTCGATATATTTCGTTCGTTCCTTTTTTTGCAGCAGGTCATAACTTGTTTGTTCCCATTTGGGAACATTATGCTCAAAAAGTTAAAGTGTGCAATTATTTCTTATTTCTACACACAGACGATCCACAATGGATTTTCCGGGCGATTTTCCAACAATTAGACCAAGCGCTTTTTATGGAAGAAAAAAAGTTCAAGTTGATGCAATTCGAGATATTCCTTCAGATAGCGAGGATTCTGAGCTATCAGATGATGATGAAGGTAAATTTTATGCCAGTAAAAATAGTTTGGTCTTGATGTTCATATGCATATTTTTCTCTGCAGTGGAAGTACAGGTTCCTCACGACTTAGATGATGACGAGATTGAATCCCAGGATATTGAGGACCCAGACGACATACCTTTGACGCAGTTATTTGATCTTCCCCCAAATACGAGATTTTTCTTTTCAAATGTTGAAAATGTTACTTGGAAATCTTCAAAAACTAATAGAGATCCACAGGGTAATAAGGTTTTTGGAGAATGCGATCTTCCAGAATATATTTTAGAATTACAAAGTGCATATAGTCTATTCAAATTCTTTATGTCTGATGATTTTATATCTATGGTGGTTGAGCAAACATATTACTACAGCACACAAAGAAGACCTGACAGGCCTTTGAGAACTGATGCTAAAGAAATTGAGCAGTTTTTGGGGATAGTTATATGGATGTCTTTGATAAGGCAGCACTCAACGCGTAGGTACTGGTCGGCCAATACTAGAACACCACAAATAGCAGACATCATGCCTCTCAATAGATTTGAGGAGCTGAAACGTTTTTTGCATTTCTCAGATAATACCTTAGCCACTGGAAGCACACATAAAATTATGCCGGTATTGAATCAAATAAAGAAATCCTGCCAAAAATCCCTTTTGAGGAAAATTTATCCTGTGATGAACAAATTATTCCATTCAAGCGAAGAACATCTTTAAAGACATATAATCCCAAAAAGCCACACAAATGGGGTTACAAAATGTATGTCTTATCAGGAGTAAGTGGCTTCAGTACAAATTTTGAGCTTTGCAATAGTAAAGCTGACAAAAATCTATTGCCAGGGGAACCAAATCTTGGAGCTGCCAGCAATATCATCGTCCGTTTATGTAGACCAATTCCGAGAGACAAAAATCATAAGGTTTACTATGACAATTATTTTTCTGGTATAAATTTGTTATCCTATCTAGGAAAATTAGGCATACAAAGTGTGGCAACAATAAGATCTAATCGGCTGAAGGGCCTAAAAATGGTTAGTGAAAAAGAAATGAAAAAAAAAGGGACGAGGCTCACACATTGAGAAAACTGCAAATGTTGCTGGAGTAGATGTTCATGTTGTGCAGTGGTATGATAATCGATTAGTTACATTAGTTTCTACATTCTCTGGTACATTTCCACTTACCAAAGTAAAGCGTTTTTTCAAGTCGGAGAACTGCAAGAAAGAAATTGATCGTCCCGACATTGTTTCAATCTACAACATGCACATGGGAGGGGTAGATTTACAGGATTCTCTATTAGGATTGTATCCCATAAAATTGAAGAGCCGCAAATGGTATATGCGCATATTTTGCCACATGCTTGACGTTGTGGTAGTAAATTCATGTTTACTTTCAAGAAGAATCAATAAACAACTAAACAAGAATGGGAAGGTTTCTCTATTGGAATTCAAAACAATACTAGCACAAGATCTATGTCTAGTGGGAAAAATAAAGGCAAAAAAGAGAGGCCGACCTAACACTAGTGGCGCCAATACGCTCATCGACTCGCCCATTCCTTTCACACCTAAAAGAAAATGTTTGGAAGCACGTCCAACAAGAAACATAATATTGGATAATACTGGACATTGGCCTTTACAGACAGAAAACTGAGAAAGATGCAAAAAACCTAACTGCAAGTGTAAATCCAGAACAATGTGCGAAAAATGTGGAATACATTTGTGTTTAAATAAAGTAAATAATTGCTTCAAGTCATTTCACACCATGTAAAAAAAATGTACTTTGAGCCCACAATGTGCCCATTTGGGAACACATTTTTTTTTCTCTACAAATACAAATTTTGAAAAAAAAAAACTCATAGGTGTCTTATTTCTATGCACATTTATCACAAAAAATGCAAAAAAAAATTTTTTTCAAACTATAAAATAAATTATGCAATAGAGGGTTAAAACAGGAACGCTTTTTCGTTCTAGGTCTAGTATTAGCTCTATTTTCAGTTGTTATTCAATCTTAAATTGTTGTATACTTGTACCGAAGAAAAACTAGAACTAACACTAGACCTAAAACTAGAAAGATTCAGGTTTAGCCGTGCGTCTTCAGACGCACGGCTAAACCGAAACTTTCCTGTTTTAGGTCTAGTGTTAGTTCTAGTTTTAATTTTTTATTAGCTCTAGATTGTTGTAAATTCTTCTGGAACTAAAAATATAACTAATACTAGACCTACAAACTAGACCTAGAAGTAGAAACATTAGAGTTTAGCAGTAAGTCTCTTAAGACAGCTAAACCCTAATGTTTCTAGTTCTAAGTCTAGTCTTATTTCTGAAGCTAGGTTGGGTTGGGTTGGGTTTCATCTTAAAACTGGAACGGCTAAACTCAACTTAAAACAGGAACGGTTTTTCGTTCTAGGTCTAGTATTAGCTCTATTTTCAGTTGTTATTCAATCTTAAATTGTTGTATACTTGTACCGGAGTAAAACTAGAACTAACACTAGACCTAAAACTAGAAAGATTCAGGTTTAGCCGTGCGTCTTCAGACGCACGGCTAAACCGAAACCTTCCTGTTTTAGGTCTAGTGTTAGTTCTAGTTTTAATTCTTTATAAGCTCTAGATTGTTGTAAATTCTTCTGGAACTAAAAATATAACTAATACTAGACCTACAAACTAGACCTAGAAGTAGAAACATTAGAGTTTAGCAGTAAGTCTCTTAAGACAGCTAAACCCTAATGTTTCTAGTTCTAAGTCTAGTCTTATTTCTGAAGCTAGGTTGGGTTGGGTTGGGTTTCATCTTAAAACTGGAACGGCTAAACTCAACTTAAAACAGGAACGGTTTTTCATTCTAGGTCTAGTATTAGCTCTATTTTCAGTTGTTATTCAATCTTAAATTGTTGTATACTTGTACCGGAGTAAAACTAGAACTAACACTAGACCTAAAACTAGAAAGATTCAGGTTTAGCCGTGCGTCTTCAGACGCACGGCTAAACCGAAACTTTCCTGTTTTAGGTCTAGTGTTAGTTCTAGTTTTAATTCTTTATAAGCTCTAGATTGTTGTAAATTCTTCTGGAACTAAAAATATAACTAATACTAGACCTACAAACTAGACCTAGAAGTAGAAACATTAGAGTTTAGCAGTAAGTCTCTTAAGACAGCTAAACCCTAATGTTTCTAGTTCTAAGTCTAGTCTTATTTCTGAAGCTAGGTTGGGTTGGGTTGGGTTTCGTCTTAAAACAGCAACGGCTAAACCCAACTTAAAACAGGAACGCTTTTTCGTTCTAGGTCTAGTATTAGCTCTATTCTCAGTTGTTATTCAATCTTAAATTGTTGTATACTTGTACCGAAGTAACACTAGAACTAACACTAGACCTAAAACTAGAAAGATTCAAGTTTAGCCGTGCGTCTTCAGACTAAACCCAACTTTCAAGCTAAACCCAACTTAAAACAGGAACGGTTTTTCGTTCTAGGTCTAGTATTAGCTCTATTTTCAGTTGTTATTCAATCTTAAATTGTTGTATACTTGTACTGGAGTAAAACTAGAACTAACACTAGACCTAAAACTAGAAAGATTCAGGTTTAGCCGTGCGTCTTCAGACGCACGGCTAAACCGAAACTTTCCTGTTTTAGGTCTAGTGTTAGTTCTAGTTTTAATTCTTTATTAGCTCTAGATTATTGTAAATTCTTCTGGAACTAAAAATATAACTAATACTAGACCTACAAACTAGACCTAGAAGTAGAAACATTAGAGTTTAGCAGTAAGTCTCTTAAGGCAGCTAAACCCTAATGTTTCTAGTTCTAAGTCTAGTCTTATTTCTGAAGCTAGGTTGGGTTGGGTTGGGTTTCGTCTTAAAACAGGAACGGCTAAACCCTACTTAAAACAGGAACGCTTTTTCGTTCTAGGTCTAGTATTAGCTCTATTTTCAGTTGTTATTCAATCTTAAATTGTTGTATACTTGTACCGAAGTAAAACTAGACTAGTCTGAAGATGCACGGCTAAACCTGAATCTTTCTAGCTTTAGGTCTAGTGTTAGTTCTAGTTTTAGTTCTTTATTAGCTCTAGATTGTTGTAAATTCTTCTGGAACTAAAAATATAACTAATACTAGACCTACAAACTAGACCTAGAACTAGAAACATTAGATTGCAGATACGTGGGGCAGACGGGAAGATGCCTCTTGTCCAGATTTAAAGAACACAAAAATAAACAACTTTCTAATGTTTTTAAACAGTTACAACTTCACAAACATAACATCGAAACTAACAACATATCACTACTCAAAAACATTAATAAATCTAAAAAACTGGATCTGTATGAGGAATTTTTCATTATTAAATATAAAAACGAAAGTGAAGAACACCTACTAAATGATCTCTCAGATATCAACGAACACAGGTTCTTCTTAAAGATGTTGTAATAATTTTTAATAATTCAAATTTCAAATTCAAATCTACCGCCATCTTATAAATTTAACATAACCTAATACAAATCGCTAACGCATACTCAGTCCGCTTAAACATGTCATTGAATAAGGGTGACTCAAGTTTAGTTTAATTTTATTATCTTCAAACATCAGTTTTTTAAAATTCAAAATTTGTAACAAATATTGTTTTGGCGTAACTTTTGACTTCAATTTATTTAATTTTTGGCTTAATTTTTTAAATTTTTCAAATATTTCATAAGATAAAAATTAGCGTGGGTGGTTTTATAAATAAGGTAATTTCAATTTTCTTTTTCATTACTTTTTACACTTGACCTATTTGAATATAGTTTTCAGGCTCAAATTTATAAGATCAAGCTTTTCCAATGTATATTTCTAAAATGACCTCTCCGCTGTTCATGTACTCAACACAACAACGTGTCTATTGACGGTAATAATTATCAATCATTTAACGATTTTATATTTTAACATGATTTTCTCTCTTTTATAAACGTAGTCGTGCCTGTCGATGCCGTTACTGGCGAAACACGTATCGCACTGAAGATTTGATTGAATAATTTAAATACATCGTTTTAAGCCATACCAAAGCTTTTTCTTTTTATATATTTCATAATTTTTACGATGTTGTTGGAAGAAACTTTATCAATTAGAAACATTAGAGTTTAGCCGTAAGACTCTTAAGACGGCTAAACCCTAATGTTATTAGTAGGTTGGGATGGGTTCCATCTTAAGAGAGGCATGGTTAAACCTAAAAGTTTTTCATTCTAAGTCTAGTGTTAGTATATTTATTGTATACTAGGAATCACCAGTGTAAAATATAGAAGTGTTTGATATCAAATTAAAGCATTTTTTATCGCAAATACAATTTTTTAAATTTATTTTAGTATCTTTGTAGTTGCTTTGATTTTGCTTACGAGCGCGTTAACAAAACGTAAATGGAAAATAGTGGGACAAATATAATACTTTTGTTGAAATTTCGCCTCGGTCCAAAGAAATATCCTTCCTTTTTGCAAAATGCACAATCATGTCGTAAATCTGGTGTTGCTTTGTGTGACAGCGACGAGGTCCGGCGACAAATTTTTTTTCCTCACTTCCATGGCTGACAAAGCCGTGCCAGCTCTACTACTGAGCTTCGAAAACGGCCGGCAAATGTAACCACTTGTGCAGGAGCGTATTTTGCACTCTTTGTGCCGATCCATTCGTGTGTAAGTACACGCGCGCGTGAACGCGCACGTTTCGTCCGCTTTTCCGTTCCGGATGTCGCTGGAAAAACCAGGGTTTATCGTGAATTTACCAACACAGATGGATCCGCGTCCATCCATTTCGGTGTGTCCGGCCGCAAGAGGACTGCAGTCTCCTCTAAAAACCATATTTTCTCGAACGCGTTTCAACTTGTCTTCGATTCCGACGAACTTGTTCGGTATTTCACCGAAACACGTCGATTCTTTAACATCTTCCCGATGCGGGAGAGTTGAGGGAGGGAAGAAGAGGAGCGTAATGTGCCCCCTGCGACACTCCTAAGACTTCCACGTGCCCTCCGTAATTCGGATTTATTACGCCATCCTGAGTCGCCCGCGCCGTTCCGCTGCGAACTTTGATATACGACACGTTTAAATGTAATAATGGAACAAGTTCAGATGCGTGATTTATAACATTCGAAATTTTCTTTTGCCCCGTCTTAATTTTATGCTTTCCGATGGGAAAATCGAGTTGGTTACTTATAATAAAAGCGAATCTGTAAGTAATGGCTTTAACTAAGTGGTTATAGGGCGTTAAAATAAAAATTATTAACTACCCTGTTTACATAATTCAAGGGGGATATTAATACGCCGGCGCCGCGGCTATATCTCCTAGAAAAGTAATTTTCCTGAGGGG
This sequence comes from Onthophagus sagittarius, assembly GCA_036711965.1. Lineage (NCBI taxonomy): Eukaryota > Metazoa > Arthropoda > Insecta > Coleoptera > Scarabaeidae > Onthophagus > Onthophagus sagittarius. The sequence goes on along the minus strand of JASERS010000010.1, from coordinate 11,660,982 downwards.
TGCTCGTCAGACACCCAACGGGATTACCCCGGTGTTTGGATCTCCTCCGCCAGCAGGACGACGAAACGACGAAACGACGAAACGACGAGAGAGGGATCCTTCTCCTGTAATTCCTTCGGTGCCGAAGTCGTTAAAATGCAAATTTCAGTTAGTTCTAAATTAATTCGTTGCCTCTCAAAGTTTGACAGGAAGTTTTTTCGTGTAAAATTACTGAATCCCGGACATTCTCTTTAACTCTCGTGGGGTGACCTAGAATGGTCTCCCCCAGACAGGAAAACATCCAGGTTGTAGTTACACAAGTGTACCAACCCTACAATAATAATAGTGTGAGGAAGGTGGTTTTGAGGGTGTTAAGTGCCCGTTTTCGTACATTAAAATTTATCGACATCCCGCGTAATTGCTTTAGGTACAACGTTAGTGGTTCATGGAGTGACCTCGTTAAACTTTAACCGTTTGAATTTTTAAACCGTTAATAAATCGATATTACAACCACATTAAACTACCCCATAAACAGGCTGACCACACATTGTTGAAGTTAATTGTAATGTTTTTAGCGATAGTAAATGAAATTTATTGCAATCATAACAACCCGGATTATTTCGTATTTATTTATTTAATCGGCCAAAAAAATTGATTTTAATTTATATATAAATTTAATAGAGATCAAGGAAAGTTATTTTTGTTCGAGCCGCTGTCACCCCTAGTTTTGTATCTAGATGAAATTTGATCCTAATAAGAAAGTTTCGGTGAAACAGGAAAACTTAGTTTGTCTGTTTCGGGATGTATACGTCCCGTTGTGATATGAATTATTCAAACAAAACTGGATTAAACAAAGGATTTAGTTTGGAAACACATATTATTAAAATAATAACGCATAAATCGTTTGTTTACGTTATTTATTCATGTTTTAATTCGAATATAAAATAGTTATTTGCATCCCGTGCGATAATCTCTACCACAAAGGACTTTCGTTAAAACCGATTTCCAAAGAGATCTTATATAATTATTATAATAATTATTATTAATCGTGGTAATAAATTTTCTACATATTATATACACGAGAAAGTAAAAAAGGAATTTAAAAAATTATAACTCGAGAACGAAGTAAGATATAACGATGAAACATCAAACATTTTAAACTCAATTTAATAAAGATTAGATGCATCATAAATCAATTTTTCTTTATCATGAATTTATTGAATGATTTTTAATGTGAAATTCTGAACGTTTCGTTGTTATTATCTTAAATAATTAAATTTCAAAAAAATCGTGTCTCAAGAACGAATTGCGAAATGTGAAAAAAAATTTATTAATTTTTTGTTTACGATTATTTGTTAATTTGTTGATAATAATTTGTTGCAACCTTAATGAATGCAATTTCAAAGATTAATAATAATAATAATAATTAGTTTCTTTCTCAAATGAACAAAACAAATCGAATGTACCATATTCGATTTGCCAAAACAAAAGAAAAACGAATACTAAAGCAGAAAAGAAATATATGAATTAACTTCAAGTTCTTCTTCTTGACTCTGTGTTAAAAGTTATTCCAGACATTTTATTTTCATAGTATTCTTGAATTGAATGAATTTTGCTCTCTATTAAGTGTTTCTTCTCTTTAAATTTTTTCTCATCTAATTGTTTTTGATGGCAGAGCATTACATAATTTAACTGAAATATATTTGAAAGTATTTTGTGACTTCTGTACTCTATGCAAGGGTACCAGTAAATTGTTTCCATATCGTGTACTGGAAGTTCTGCAACTTTCTTTGTAACCCAATTTTTCAAGCAATCTAATTTTATTTGCTTTCAATGGTCCCTCCACGATAGAGTTTCCGAAAAGGTAATTCCCAGAAACCTTGTACTATTATTTCGGACCTCCTGGTTTTGTTCTGTAAAAAAAGGTAAATATCTGTGTTTTTTCTCTGTTCAGTTGCAGATTATTTGCTTCGAACCAATTCTTATCTTCATTTAGTATTATATTTCTTTTCCTTTTAGGTTTTCTAAGTCTAGAACTATTTATGAATGAGGTTTCATCCGATCCGGGCCTGTAATAACTGCGACTTCAACATGCATGCTCCATTTGCAAACCTTTTCAAGCACCACTCCCAGGTATTTCAGTGATACGCTTAATTTGATTTCTCTCTTGTCTCTTTTCTACTCCTGAGCATCACTATCTCAGTTTTCCGAGGCAATTTGCAGCCCCATGTTCTCCATGGTTGATATATCACCTTTTTCCTCTATCACTTCCAGTTTCCAACCTGAAACCACGATAGCGAGATCGTCCGCATAAGCTATCATACGACTTTCTGGTTTCTTTGTACCTTTTTCAGAAGTTTGTTGAAGAAAACATTCCAAAGGAGGGGGCTCAAGACCGAGCCCTGTGCTACACCTCTCGTTAATTCATGCTTATGGCCAGATATAAGAATATCTATCTATATTATATAAGATATAAGAGTATGAAACTCGATACATCTGTCCTTTAGATATTCTTAATTAAGCTGACGAGATAAGCAGACACCTTTTTCTTCTCCAATGGGTATATTATCTTCTCCCATGGAGCAGTACCAAAGGCGTTCTTAACGTCTACCGCTATCATCACTCTCCTATACCTATCGCAATATTTTGCCTCCCCCAAAACCTCCTCAATCGCCATGCAATCCGCAATGTACCATGGATCCACCGTTGGTGAATCCGAACTGGTCATTTGTCATTTCGCTCATCTCCTCTAGTTTTTTGCTTATCCTGTTTTTGATTATGGTTTCGTAAATCTTGCCGTTTATATTCAAAAGACATAGAGGTTTATACTTTTTATCATTTGAGCTACCTGGATTTTCTATTAAGACCAATCTTCCATATTTCCATATCGCTGGAAATTTATCTTTTACCAATAATTTGTTATACATTTCCGTTAGCTTAGAGATTCCCATCGTCACCGTGTCCTTTACGATTTCAGGTGTAATACCATCCGGTCCTGGCGCCTTTCCGTTTTTTAATTCATTGACAATGTTGACTAACTCCTAATCCTTGACCCGTCTTATACTTTCTTGATTATCCGGTTCATTCTTTCCCAGCTCTTTTTTGCTCCCTTTGAAAATAGCTCCTCTAGTAGTACACCTATCCTTTCTGGTGGTATTTTAGTTTGGCTGATGTTTTTTGTCGTCTTTACCGCTATCATATAGGCTTTGATCCACACGCTTTCCTCCAGATTATTGCATAGACCTCTCCATGCATCTTTCTTGGCTCTCTTCAACTCCTTCCTTGCCTCCTTATATCTCTTTTTCTGTCCCCTCACTTCCAAATCATTCCCCTTAATCGCATTCGCCTTGCGAGACCTAATCGCCTCTTCTCTTGCCTTCTTTGTGTCGTGGTTCTACCAATATAGGTGATTTTTCTTACTTTTACTGGGTTTCTTTATTCTATATGCCTTGTTGTATGCTTTGGTATTGACATTCTCTAGCTATTCCGGTTCTATTTCTACCCTATCTTCTACCCTGTCTTCTCTTCTGTGCCATCTCTCCTGTCCCATCCAACCTATTATTTCCTTCTCTTTCTCTGTTTCCACACTAAAAGTTATGTTAAGGTGGTCGCTAAGGTTTTCCTCGTCATGTACTTTCCATTCAGACACCTTGTTAACCAAATTCGACGTGCACATGGCAACGTCTATATTGGGCTCTTGTCCTCTCCTATTCCAAGTCCACTTCCGCTACTTACCATTACCAGATTCCTTTCGGCCATCCATTCATTCATGTACCTGTCTCTCTGATCCTGTACTTTTGCTCAACCCAACCCAATCCAACACCGTATATTTGAATTAAAGTAAAACTAGAATTAATGGTAGATCTCGAACTAGAATCATTCGGGTTTAGCTCTCTTGAGAGATGAGCGGCTTAACCCGAATGTTTCTAGTCCTAGATCTAGAGTTGGATCTAATGATCTAATGATTCGTGTTTAGCCGTGCGTCCTGAGATTTCTAGATGTAGTGTTAGTTCTAGTTTTACTTCAATTCAATATACAGAGTTGCCAAATTAGTTAGTAAAATACTCTACTTCAGAAACTATTTATTAGCCTATTTATTAGCCCTATTAGCCCTCAGGTTTAGGATGGCGTTGTGTATCAATAAAAGTTGTAGGAAACAACTTCTCTCTCTTTTACTTTTGCTTCACAAGATTAAAGAAGATAGATATTATCCAAAAATAAATAATATATCGCGAGATTTGAAGGTTGTGATGAAATCAAGGTCATGTTGAAACTAGCAGTGTGCTCAATGTTTGTTATTTAAAAAAAAGGAGAAACGTACGTAGGTAGGAAAAGAAAAATGCTTATTTGTATGTAGTGGAGGAAACCGATTGCGATTCAAAAGGAAAGTGCGCGCCTTTCAGGGGTCCTTATGCGCGCTTTGAAAAGAGGTCCTCCCAATGCAAGGATATGAAATCCTATTAGAGGGTGCCCGCCCAAGAGCGACTTTGCGTTATTTTTGCCTTCTGGGTAACCGCACAGCGGGATTTTAGCCCTTTGTCCCATCCGGAAACTGTTTTCCCAGCCCTGATATTTCCCTTTTCCGTGGGACCAATTGATTTTTCCGCGTTGGGCTTCTCTCTGCACCGGAAACGATGCTGAATAGTTTGCAGCACTTCGCTGTTTACTTTTAATTAAGCCGTGCTAATACCAAACCCCAGCTCGGACTCAGGCGAAATCTAAAACACACCCACTCCTCTACATCGAAATTTAAAGATTTTTTAAAATTTATTACAAAACCTTTTTATCGGAATTAAATTTTAATAAAAATTTAGAGCGACTAAAACCGAAGAAAAAAATCGTTCTTTGTAACCACTTCCCTAACATACATAATACATTATTCCTGAAAACTATTCATTTATTCCGTGTACAGCACAATTCACCACGACCATAAAAGTCACCCCGGGATTTAAAGACCCGCACTTGTTGTCTCCTTGTTCCGTTGAATAATTTAGCAGAGTTTAGAAACGGCAAACTCCGGCTCCACGTTTTTGCTTTAGAACTCTTTTGTAAAACCAACTGCTCGTAGTACTCTCGGAAAATACGTATATATAGTTATAATAGTATTAAGCGTGAGTTGCGTCCGCCACAAATCGTTTGATGTTGCGCCAGCATCGCTGGGTTTGCAAAGATATTCAAACGCACCACTCCGTCTATGACATTCTAAAACATTCCTCCTTTCATATTATAATTGCGCGAAACAGAAATTCAAAAAAAGAAAATAAATTCGAAATTTTCGTATAGTTTTCGTATAGAAAAGAGAAGACGAGAAACCATTAATGTTTCTAGACACTCGGAATGGAAGGTGAGGGTGCTTTTATTTCTCGATTTCTCCAAGACTAGAGATGTCTGTGAAGTCGGAAGCTGAGCTATGAAATTTTTATTCGCGGGCATTACGAGTTAAAGGCTGAGGGAAACGGTGGGTGAACGAAGTCGGGGGTTCCTTCAATTGCGTCCTAAATAAATTTTAAAAGGGGGGGTGAGTTTTGGTTGGTCGTCGGGTTCTTGGGAGTAATGTAAAGATTTGTCTCCACTCGATAAAACAACTTTAATCTTTTGTTTTTTAGACTTTTTAATGAGTACTATTACGAATAATAATTGTTCTTTTACGATTCTTTATAATATTCCACTTGAAAAATAGCTGTAGTTTTACGAAAACCCTTATCAAAAAGTTTCCTTCCCCGGAACGCAGTAAAAAACTTCCGGCACGCTAAGAGTGATAAATCCGGACCTCCAAACACGATTCGAAACTTTTATAGTTGTACAAGTTGTAAAAATACACAAATCTAATTCGTACTTAAAATATAAATATATGGTTTTCGATGTATTTACTTAACTCGATTTTGACAGAAATGTTGATAACATTCAAAATTTTGTATGTGTAATCAATTTGCTATAACTTTTATTAACATATCTATATGCGAGTTATATTTTTCGATTTCAGTGCTATGTTGGTAATATCTTCTTTTGCCAAAATCACTTTACTGTTGTTTGGACAAAATCTATCTTCCTTAGTCTTTAGAGCAAGAAGGAAGAGAAATTGTAGAGGATCACATTTGCTACAATTTTTATTGACACATGTTTGCTGTATGAGTTATATTTTTCGATTTCTATCCTATGTTGGTAATATCTCGTTTTGCAAAATCACTTTCTTCCTTTATGGACAATATCAACCTTCATTAGCCTTGCAGAGCAAAAATGGAAGAAAGAGAAGCTGTAGAAGATCACATTTGCTACAACTTTTATTGACACACTCCGCCGTCCTAAACCTAAGGGCTATATCCCTGGGGTGCCATCTCCTGGTAATCAAAGGATCATATTCCTCTTATGAGGAATACGGTGATCAAAGAATTATAAAAGTTCGAAAATTGAAAGTAACTTTCTTTTGAATTTTAATTTTATTCGAATTGATTACCCCGCTGTGGTGTCATGTTGAGTTTTCATTTAAAAGGAATGCTGGTTTAAGACTATCAATGTTACTAATTAATTCCTTGTTGTTTTTGAAAATTACAAAATATTTCTTAGGGTTAAAGACGGTTGAATCCCATTAATTTTGACAAAAACAAATTTTGAAGAAAATAAATCTTTATGTATAAAAGGTTTTTGTTTTGAATGAAAAATTGTATTTATTGGTTTCAAACAAGAGAATGTTTCTCGTAAACTGGATAGTAATGGATTAGTTTCTGAAGGGTTTTGAAAATTAACAAAAGATTCTCCAGGATGCCTAAGTGGTTGACTGTATACGAGTTCGGCGGACGAACAACCTAAATCTTTCTTAAAAGATGATCTGAGGCCTAGGAGAAATTCCGTTGCTTTGGAGTTTCGGGTTCCTGTGAAATTTTGAGACGAGTTTTGATTCGAATTGTCGCTCCTAATCATAAGTGATAGTGCTAGGAATGCCAAATCGACTGAAATAATACCGAAACAAAGTATCTCCAATAGAATTAGAACTAATAGAGTGAGCGGAATCAAATCAATGTGAATATGAGCGAATCTTAATTTTGGAATTGGTATTTTGCTAATAGGTGATTTTGTGTGTTTGTAAACTTTATGGTTTTTATCCTTAATTGAATGTATTTTGTCATGTGTGGCCAAAAGAATCGTGTTTTGATGATGTGTGTAAATGTCTGTGTAAATGCGCAAATACCTGGATGTGTTAAATTATGAAATATGTTGAAAATTGTTTTCTGACATTTTTGTGGCATGTATATTCAAGGATTATTTGTTGAAATGTCGCACCAAAGCTTTACATCAGAATGTAAATTGTTTGTTGCGAAAGATTATTTTTAATGACACAATGTGGAACATTTCCATAAATAATCTCCTACCACAGACATTTTCTCTGCAATGCACGTTGGCCTCATCAAAGACAAAATTATGACCCGTGGTTACATGGTGTTGTAAAAACTTACTTAATGGTGACTATATTTTTAGACAGGTTTATAGATCCTTAGTCTGTCATAATGGTGTCTCACCCAAATTCTATGGGTTACCAAAGATCCATAAAGAGGGGTTTACTCTGAGACCAATCATTTCCTTTGTTGGCTCACCCACATATAGATTGTTTGGCTATCTAGCCACAATTTTGTAGCTTGCCCTGGCAAATAGAATAAGGCATAACATCTCTGATTCCTTCTCATTCGCTGATGAGATGAAAGGTTTTTCTTTATCTCTTTTTACCAACATTCCCTTAGAGTTGGTGACTGAAAGGTTGTCTGCTCAGTGGGATTTGATACAATATCACAATGGGATTCCCCATGATCTATTCATCAAGATCATTGAATTTCTACTTGATTCCTCCACATTCTCTCTTAGGGATGTTTACTATAAACAGAAGTTTGGTACTTCCATGGGCAGTCCACTCAGCCCCATCTTGGCCACTGTACTCATGGATTGGACTCTAGATGTGTGCATTTCCAGATTGCTATTCAGCCTGCCCTTCATATATAAATATGTTGACATCATTTGTGCTATCCATCCTTCTTGTTCAAAGGAAATTTAATTTTGTTAACCATCATATATAGTTCACCATCGAAACTGAAACGAACAATTGTGTAACCTTTCTTAACACCCAAGTTATCAGGAAACCTGACCAACGTATCCTCTTAGATTAGTATAAGAAACCGACTTATTCAGGTCTCTTCATTAATTTCTATCAAACCCAGATGAAGATCAACTCTCTTAGGGGATGAGCTGCTCATGAAGGATAGAGTTTTGCGTTTGGCTGATGAGGGTTTCCGGGATAAGAACCTAAAGATATTAACAGATATCTTCTACAGTAATGGTTTCCCAAAATTCTTGGTCAACCGAATCTTTTACTACCAGGATGCTCCTTTACGTCCAGTCGCTGTGTCATCATCTTCTCTTAACTGGTTGATGACTCTTCATTAATTTCTATCAAACCCAGATGAAGATCAACTCTCTTAGGGGATGAGCTGCTCATGAAGGATAGAGTTTTGCGTTTGGCTGATGAGGGTTTCCGGGATAAGAACCTAAAGATATTAACAGATATCTTCTACAGTAATGGTTTCCCAAAATTCTTGGTCAACCGAATCCTTTACTATCAGGATGCTCCTTTACGTCCAGTCGCTGTGTCACCATCTTCTCTTAACTGGTCGATGACTCTTCATTAATTTCTATCAAACCCAGATGAAGATCAACTCTCTTAGGGGATGAGCTGCTCATGAAGGATAGAGTTTTGCGTTTGGCTGATGAGGGTTTCCGGGATAAGAACCTAAAGATATTAACAGATATCTTCTACAGTAATGGTTTCCCAAAATTCTTGGTCAACCGAATCTTTTACTACCAGGATGCTCCTTTACGTCCAGTCGCTGTGTCATCATCTTCTCTTAACTGGTTGATGACTCTTCATTAATTTCTATCAAACCCAGATGAAGATCAACTCTCTTAGGGGATGAGCTGCTCATGAAGGATAGAGTTTTGCGTTTGGCTGATGAGGGTTTCCGGGATAAGAACCTAAAGATATTAACAGATATCTTCTACAGTAATGGTTTCCCAAAATTCTTGGTCAACTGAATCTTTTACTACCAGGATGCTCCTTAACGTCCAGTCGCTGTGTCACCATCTTCTCTTAACTGGTCGATGACTCTTCATTAATTTCTATCAAACCCAGATGAAGATCAACTCTCTTAGGGGATGAGCTGCTCATGAAGGATAGAGTTTTGCGTTTGGCTGATGAGGGTTTCCGGGATAAGAACCTAAAGATATTAACAGATATCTTCTACAGTAATGGTTTCCCAAAATTCTTGGTCAACCGAATCTTTTACTACCAGGATGCTCCTTTACGTCCAGTCGCTGTGTCATCATCTTCTCTTAACTGGTTGATGACTCTTCATTAATTTCTATCAAACCCAGATGAAGATCAACTCTCTTAGGGGATGAGCTGCTCATGAAGGATAGAGTTTTGCGTTTGGCTGATGAGGGTTTCCGGGATAAGAACCTAAAGATATTAACAGATATCTTCTACAGTAATGATTTCCCAAAATTCTTGGTCAACCGAATCTTTTACTACCAGGATGCTCCTTTACGTCCAGTCGCTGTGTCACCATCTTCTCTTAACTGGTCGATGACTCTTCATTAATTTCTATCAAATCCAGATGAAGATCAACTCTCTTAGGGGATGAGCTGCTCATGAAGGATAGAGTTTTGCGTTTGGCTGATGAGGGTTTCCGGGATAAGAACCTAAAGGTATTAACAGATATCTTCTACAGTAATGGTTTCCCAAAATTCTTGGTCAACCGAATCCTTTACTGCCAGGATGCTCCTTTACGTCCAGTCGCTGTGTCACCATCTTCTCTTGACTGGTCGATGACTCATCCTCTTGATGATTCCTTGCCTGTCACTCTACCTTTATTTGTTAAGATCCCCTACATTTTGAGTTTCACTGAAAATCTAATCAGGATCTTCCAAGAAATTTGCCAAGTGAACCTGCAGAACTTTGAGGCACATTTTTTCCACCCTTAATCACATCCCGTTCACACCAATCAAACCTAGTCTATAGAATTGATTGTAAAGGTTGTGACAGCTGTTATGTGGGTACCACCTTCCAATATCTTAAGTCTCGGTTGTCTCAACACGAAAGAGTTGAGAGTTGTTCTACAATAAATAGTTCCTGAAATAGAGTACTTTACAAACTGATTTGGCACCCATGTATATTTGAATTGAAGTAAAGATTTGGGTTTAGCCGTGCGTCTGCAGATGCTAAACCGAAACTTTCTAGTTCTAGGTCTAGTGTTAGTTCTAGTTTTAGTTTCTTACAGACATACAACAATGTAGCACTGAAGAGTTAAGCATCGGCTAGAATTAATATTAGACTTACAACTAGAAAATTTTGCACTAGATGAGCATGATATAGATTGGAAATCTAAGCTTGAATTTTTTGTGTTTGTAACTATAATTCCAAAAACAGCGCATTTTTGGATTGACAGAGAAAATACTTTATAAGGCAAAGTAGAAATAAAGAAAAATAATATTAATAGTAACGATTAATAGTAAAGGCTAACTAATGAGATTATTCTTATTGTTTCAGTAAGAAAAATGAAGACTCATACTCATAGAGAGGGTCGATTCGGTCTAGGAGGTATGGAGATATGAAGACATTCTCTTTGTCCAACTACGTTTTGACGAATTAATCATATCAAGTAAGAACACAAAATTGCTTTTAATAAAGTAATAGAAACAAATTAGAAATTTAAACGTCAAAATTAACAAAGAAAAAGCACAATATAAAATATAAAACAAATTAACGAGAAAACTCGCATTGTAGAGCTAAACAAAATTGAACGAGTATCCTTTATTATTATAAATGTGCCGTAACAGTTATAGGTCGAAAAAAGCTCTTTTGGGATCCCATATCGAGCTTTGTGTAAACCTTGATATAAACGATATTATAGCGGTGTGATCTTAGTGTATCCGGCTTGATTACACGTTGCCAAGTCTTGGTGATGTGATTCAATGAAACGACGCCGCTTAATTACCCGCAACACGGGAACGGACTTAATTTTATTACCCTTACGCCGGATATATGCGAGAAAGTTTGGTCATTTCTTTTCATTCCGAATGGTGTCCCAACGGTGTCCCAACGGGTCGAGGTCGCCGCAACGCCGACCGAAACCCGTTTATTCTGCATATTATTCTGCATAACATGAATTATGTCGCGAAGTTTATTCATAAAAACGAACCAAAACGAAACGAATGTGAGATGTGTGTGTGTAACGAGGAGCGAATTTAAACGAATTTCCAAATCCGAGTGCCGACCGTTGTTCTATGATAATCCCGAACTTAAATATTCATCTGTTTCGAATTATAAATTATAAATTTCGGTTCGTTGTCATAAACTATTCTGGGCGCCATTTTTAGTGATGCATGCGAAACGTTGATTTAGTTTAACGATTATGTTCTTTAATGAAATCCCACCTACCGACACGCCCGCTCTTTCCCGTAAATCGGTTTACATATACCCGAGGCATTCTAATTTCATTATACGGAAGCTACAGGGTTCTTATTAACACTGAACCGGGCGGGTGGTCCACCCCTTATTTTCAATTTTAATAAACACCTATTTTACGTTCACTATTAATGTGGAATACCAAATAAATACTTTAATTTATTAATTCACAAAGAAAATGATTTAACGAATAAATTGACGTAATATACAGGGTGTTTTAAGATAACGTTTAAATATTTATAGGAGCAGTACTGAAAACGAAAACAAGTCGAAACGTCGTAAAGGGTCCGGAAATCAACCGTTTTCGAAATACAATGTGTATACACTTTTTTTAAATCCTATCTCACCTTATCTACCGCCATTTCGGCCTTGAGAGACAAGTAAAGGCTATAATAAAAGAAGAAGGAAAGAAAATCCTTTTTTTCACAATGATATAAATATTTATTTATTTCTTTTCAATCTGTACTAGACGTGTTTCGCTTTTTTCTTAAAAGCGTCATCAGGTACAACTGTATTAAATTAAAATTAGAAAAGTTAAAAATAAGTTGATTTTATGAAATAAAATATAATTACCGTCAGTTACATCAGAGGTTGCAAAAAATTAAGCGAAGAGAAAAATGCGAAGACATTGGGTGATCCTGAACTCTCGTCATTAAACGTTGAAGAAGCAAATACCAATCTTTTCTTTAATTTAAAATTATTGAAAAATATGAAATTTTGTTTTTTTATTTGACATTATTAATGTTGAAATGCAAAAATCTGAATTATAACTAATTATAAAAACATTAATAATGAACGCTGATGTTAACGTTAAATTATTATTAAAGCCCAAGGGCGGCGTGACTGTAATGGCTGAAGGCAAAACGTGGTAATTTCTTTTTCAAGTAACAGTAAAAGTTAGATGAAGAACATTTCTAAAATAAATAAAATATAAAATGTCAATAAAACAAGTTAAAAATGATAGCATCAAAGATGAATAAAAATCAGTCAGAAATTAAAAAATTTTTTAAAAAATTTACCTTAATTTAGAGAGCCGTGTGCTTGTATCTAAGTTTCGAAACGGTCTGACGAGTTTATGAAATAATTGAAAACAACAAAATACATCTAGAAAGAGATAACTGTTGATAAAATGTGACAAGTCTCTCAAAGAACGGGAATTTCGGTATTACAGGAAACTGGAAAAGAGTCTTTTATGGAAAAAATCTGTAAATTCATTTATTAAAAGATGTGAATTATTGTTGTTATAGGATCTGATGTAATAATCTTCGTAAAGATCCATCTTTTTTGATTTCTTTAAATGTTTTAAAAGGGATATGTTAGAAAGATTTGACTTATGTCCTGTTTCTTCAAGATGTTTAAAAAATGCTGAATTATTTTTAGAGATGTGCTCTTTGAATCTGGTTTTTATGTTACGTCCCGTTTGACCAATATAAAAACAATCGCAATCCCCACAGTCAAGTTTGTAAATGCCACTCTTTTGGTTAAGATTAAATCTGTGTTTGTTATTAACAATTAATTGACCTAATTTATTATTAGTGGAAAATACAGTTGTAACTTTATGAGATTTAAAAATATTGTTGAAAGTATTTTGAATATTAGGGTGAAATGGAATAGAGATAAATTTAAGTTTTTCATTGATTCATGAAAGTTGTTTTGAGTTTTATTATAAATGTTTTGAATATCTTGAAGAGAGTAGCCATTATTTAAACCAATTTTTATTATGTTTTTTTTTTAATTCGGTAATAAAATCAGAATGCTGTAAAGGAAAATTTAGTAATCTGTTAAAGAGAAAACGAAATGAAGCATATTTATGTTGTGAACAGGAGAAAGAGGATTTAGGTATAATCGTATCAGTTGCTGTATCTTTTCGGAATACTTTAAAGTTAAGTGATGACTCAGAAATATTTTTAGAAATTGTGATATCCAAGAAGTTAATTTTAGAGTCTTTCTCTATTTCGGTGGTAAAGTCGAGTATGCATATGTTATTAAATACATTAGTAAGGGCAGATAGTTATGCTTTATTACCATTAAATACTATTAACCCTCGCAGTACTGACGTTTCGCCAACCGTTGCGGACGGTGCCTGGGTCAACCGAGACCCGAACAGTTTTTGTTTACGTAGAATATAAAAAATGAAGCTTTTGCCATTATGATTTTGACTTATTTTATTTTAAAGGTGAACTATTATTAGGGATATAAAATAATACATAAAAATAAAATTTTAAAAAAATTACACAAAATGTACACAAAATATTTTTTGTACATGTTGAATGTATATTACATACATATTTATGACAAACATCACATTTTGATTTATATTTATTGTCATTTCCAATACATCTTGAGCTACATCTTGAGCGTTTTTCTAATGTTGTACTCATTTGTTTATTTATTTTTCGGCCTGTACTTTCGATGGCGTCCACAATGTGTCTCGAAAATACTACTGCATTGGTTTCAAATGCTCTAGCTCTAGAATTTATGTTTGCAGCAACTGTTCAGACAAATTTTCTATAAATTGTTTTCTTCTTGATTTTATGTTACCAGTTGCCCAATCCGGATTTTTGAGTTGCCATAGTACAAATGCATTATAGGCTGCAATATCTATATAATGTAAAAAAAGCGACAGAGGCCAACGTCGTGTACATCTCCGGCAAGTGTATTCTCTTAGACTTTTATCTAAAACATCCACTCCACTTTTTGTTGAATTGTAATAATTGATAATATTAGGTTTGTAATTATTATTTTCGTCAGAAATAGCATGTTCTCGATGAACGCTCGAAAGTAAAACTACGCATTTTCTTGGTTTTGGGATATACGACACAAGTGTTAGATTTTCAGAAAATATAAAATCGGAAGAGAATTGAGCTCTTCCGGATATTGTTATCAAAGATTTTGGTAAATCCTTTCTATTTTTCCGCATTGTTCCCACTATAAATATGTTATCTTTGAGTAAATCCTCTGCAAGTGAGATATCCGTAAAAAAATTGTCGGTTGTGATAGTTCGATTAGATCCCTTCCAAAACTCTGAAAGAACTCTAACTACTCGTTGTCCTTGTCCTTTCTCCGGTGTGTTTCCGCATTTTCCTAAATACACTTCAAAATTACAACAATAATATGTAGTAGCGTCACATAGGGCCCATAATTTCAGCCCATATTTCCCCGGCTTGCTCGGCATATACACCTTGAATGGACATCTTCCTCGAAATGTTACTAATTGTTCATCAATAGTGCCTACATTAGACGCTCGGTAATTATCTCTGCAATTTCTTGTTAAAATATTTGTAATGGTTCTCAAAGCTGCCAACTTATCGGTCATTTTTCTTTCTTCTCGTGTCTGAAAGTCGTCAAAACGCAAAAATCGTAAAATGTTTGTAAATCTATCACGAGACATAGATGCTCGATAAATTTGTCGACTATAAGCAATCTTTTTCTTCCATAGATCTTTTTTACTTTCACGTGATTCCCGAAAACGGCCAGTAATTAGTAAAATCCCAAAAAATGCCTTCAATTCAACACGGTCTACCGGCTTCCATATATTATTTGAAAACATTTCATAATATTTAACCGCTTTTTCATTTGTATAAGTAATTATAATGTCCATGATTTCATCATTTATAAATAAATCAAAACATTGTTCCATGGTTTCTACACCCTCAGAATTTGCTGTGAGTGTAGCATCATATTTACCAAATTCTGCATCTCTGTTTGTGGGGGAAATATATCTCCATGTTCGTCCACAAACATTTTGGTCTTTACAGTGTGACATATTATTACTATTTTCACCACTAAACTCATCATTTTCATAATCCTCTTCTTCTGGTACTGCATCACTAAAAGTCAATGACGCACATTCATCATCAGAAGACACTTCATTGTTATAATCATCATTATTATTTACAAAATTAGCAAACATTTTATTTTTCGATGTAGATCGTTGCTCTAAAATACACCTTCTGTGAACTAAATCAAGAATTTAATGACAATTGTATTGTCGCTATAGCCTCTTACACAGACAGACGCCTGGCGCTGTAAAGAAACGGTCGAGACATATTTTTTCGTCGTTTTTTCGTCGGGACGTCCGTTTGACGCCGATCTAACTTAACGCACTCCTTGAGTAACGACAAATCTATTTATTACAATTTCTCGCAAAAATTTATTTGGGTCCAAATAGACCCAGGCACCGGAATACGAGGGTTAATATATTGTCTACGTATCTTTTGTAGAAAATTATGTCTTTGGTGAACAAAGCGTATTTCTCAGAAAAAAGAGTTTTCTCGAAATTATTCACAAAGATATCAGCCATGATTCCTGAAATAATTTACTGACAAAGCAAATAATATATTCAATTTAGGCCACAAGTTTGCCCTTCCCGGAAAAGTTGATAAAATAGAACTTGCCATCAATTTAGAATCACAAATTTCTGAAAATGTAAACCTTCTTAACGAAATTCACAACAATTTTACAAATCTAACTTCCAAATCTAATATAAATTCTAAAAATAGACCTTCAGTCACCTTAAATGATATTAAAAAATTAAAACAGAAAATTAAAACAGAAAATTTGATCGTCACATTAGGAGACAAAAACGCTGGATTAGTCATTATCACTAAAGAATCTTATATCAACAATACTCAAGAATTTTTTGAACAAAACGACATCAGTCTTATAAACAAAGACCCTACCCCTAAATATAATTACACCTTAAAGACACTTATTAATTCTTGCAAAGAAAGTTTAAAAAAATTCAACATCAGCACTAATCTCCTAACTCAAATGAACCCTTTGTCTCCTACACTCAAATCTCTTATTAAATTACACAAACCAGATAAAAGCATTAGACCAATTATTTCCAATACTAACACCCCAAATGAAAATATTGCAAAACATTTACAAAAATTTCTTTTCAAAATAATTTCACTTACACCACTAAAAACTCATCAGATCTTATAAAAAAACTTTCAAAACTAAAAATTAATAAAAAATCAACTTTAATTTCATTCGATATAAAAAATCTTTATTCCAATATTCCAGTCAATGAATGCATTAATATAATAGAAGATTTCCTTTGTAACAATATTCAAAATTTTAACAATGTTCAATATAAAGACATATTTCAACTCACATCCATTATCAAGGTAGTTTGTGAACAGAATTTCTTCATCTTTAATGGAAAACATTATCGCATGTCCGATGGTTTACCGATGGGCTCTCCTATTTCAGGAATCATGGCTGATATCTTTGTGAATAATTTCGAGAAAACTCTTTTTTCTGAGAAATACGCTTTGTTCACCAAGACATAATTTTCTACAAAAGATACGTAGACGATATATTAATAGTATTTAATGGTAATAAAGCACAACTATCTGTCCTTACTAATGTATTTAATAACATATGCATACTCGACTTTACCACCGAAATAGAGAAAGACCCTAAAATTAACTTCTTGGATATCACAATTTCTAAAAATATTTCTGAGTCATCACTTAACTTTAAAGTATTCCGAAAAGATACAGCAACTGTTACGATTATACCTAAATCCTCTTTCTCCTGTTCACAACATAAATATGCTTCATTTCGTTTTCTCTTTAACAGATTACTAAATTTTCCTTTACAGCATTCTGATTTTATTACCGAATTAAAAAACATAATAAAAATTGGTTTAAATAATGGCTACTCTCTTCAAGATATTCAAAACATTTATAATAAAACTCAAAACAACTTTACCAACAATCTTATCTTCCCCAGAATCAATGAAAAACTTAAATTTATCTCTATTCCATTTCACCCTAATATTCAAAATACTTTCAACAATATTTTTAAATCTCATAAAGTTACAACTGTATTTTCCACTAATAATAAATTAGGTCAATTAATTGTTAATAACAAACACAGATTTAATCTTAACCAAAAGAGTGGCATTTACAAACTTGACTGTGGGGATTGCGATTGTTTTTATATTGGTCAAACGGGACGTAACATAAAAACCAGATTCAAAGAACACATTTCTAAAAATAATTCAGCATTTTTTAAACATCTTGAAGAAACAGGACATAAGTCAAATCTTTCTAACATATCCCTTTTAAAACATTTAAAGAAATCAAAAAAGATGGATCTTTACGAAGAATATTACATCAGATCCTATAACAACAATAATTCACATCTTTTAATAAATGAATTTACAGATTTATTTTTTCCATAAAAGACTCTTTTCCAGTTTCCTGTAATACCGAAATTCCCGTTCTTTGAGAGACTTGTCACATTTTATCAACAGTTATCTCTTTCTAGATGTATTTTGTTGTTTTCAATTATTTCATAAACTCGTCAGACCGTTTCGAAACGTAGATACAAGCACACGGCTCTCTAAATTAAGGTAAATTTTTTAAAAAATTTTTTAATTTCTGACTGATTTTTATTCATCTTTGATGCTATCATTTTTAATTTGTTTTATTGACATTTTATATTTTATTTATTTTAGAAATGTTCTTCATCTAACTTTTACTGTTACTTGAAAAAGAAATAACCACGTTTTGCCTTCAGCCATTACAGTCACGCCGCCCTTGGGCTTTAATAATAATTTAACGTTAACATCAACGTTCATTATTAATGTTTTTATAATTAGTTATAATTCAGATTTTTGCATTTCAACATTAATAATGTCAAACAAAAAAACAAAATTTCATATTTTTCAATAATTTTAAATTAAAGAAAAGATTGGTATTTGCTTCTTCAACGTTTAATGACGAGAGTTCAGGATCACCCAATGTCTTCGCATTTTTCTCTTCGCTTAATTTTTTGCAACCTCTGATGTAACTGACGGTAATTATATTTTATTTCATAAAATCAACTTATTTTTAACTTTTCTAATTTTAATTTTATACAGTTGTACCTGATGACGCTTTTAAGAAAAAAGCGAAACACGTCTAGTACAGATTGAAAAGAAATAAATAAATATTTATATCATTGTGAAAAAAAGGATTTTCTTTCCTTCTTCTTTTATTATTGATATACACAATGAACCTGGAGTCAACAATCGCCAAATTAAGTAAAGGCTGGTATGGGTGGTGTGGAAGGAAAGAACACTCTAGAAGGGTGAAGATTGAATGGAAGAACAAACAATATAACTTACCATTTCATTGAACTAAAATTAGAACTAACACTAGCACTAACACTAGAACTATCACTAGGACTAACTAGATCTAAAACTAGAAACTTTCGGGTTTCGCCGTGCGTTTTTTTTACAGTTATGACCAGTTTCTGAAGAAGGTTGTAACATGGCATCCGAAACGCCAAACATTTTTTTCAAAAAACGCACGGCGAAACCCGAAAGTTTCTAGTTTTAGATCTAGTGTTAGTCCTAGTGATAGTTCTAGTGTTAGTGCTAGTGTTAGTTCCAATTTTAGTTCAATTAACACCGGTCGTGAAAGCCTTCGTACTTATATTACCATTTCGTCTTCCATTTTACACTCTTTACAGAGGGATGTGTTTGCCAGCTTCATGTACACATGTTCTTATGTAATCTGCAGTTTCCGGCCAGGAAGTGGGTGAGGAGTCTCAAATCACTTTTTGATTTTCTTAGAAAATGAGTAAATCTCGAAGGAGATGGAGTTTATTAGTTTCGATGCTCTATTAATAGCATAAATGGTTCCTCCTTGATATAAGATATCTAAGTACAGTACATTCAGCATAGTCTCAGGTCAGTTATTGCAGTTTTCTACCTCTGAAATTGGGTGGTGTTAAGTATGCCAGTTTCTTCTGTTTAGTGAAGAGAACAATCTCAGTTCTTTCAAGATTCACTGAGAGGGTATTCTGTTGGGTAGTCTGTAACAAAAAAAGCGTTATGATTTACCTCTTTACACAATAGCTGCGTCATCTTCACACCCAACCATGAAAAGATATATATTAACTCGCCAATGTAGTATCATTTGGTCGACTTGCTTTCAAAGCCTATGATTAATGATATCCAAAGAGAATGTATGATCTGACTTAAAGGCTCTGAAAGATAAGTTCAACTAGATAAAATTAACTAGATTTCTCAATTTGTTATAAACTACACTAATCTTCTAAACAATGACAACTTATACTTAGGAGGTAAAATTCCATCTTTAAACCTCGTACATCATTGTGCACATCACAACGATATCTTATTTAAGAAGTAGAGAAAGTGTTATTATTATGTGTTTATGCTAATATCGCGACGATTATCTTTCGATAGGAACCTTTTTTCGTTGTTATTGATGTTTGTGAAGTTTTTTAATGCCCATTGAAGGGTGATAGAAATGCCGATGGAAAAAATTGGGTAGGTCGTTTCATTACTAAATTGCCGAGATATCGGCGTCCGATTTCCGACTGGCATCGGCCACACGCACTTTTTGCCAGCCGGCCAGCTTTCGATTGATTTATTCGCACCTATTTCACGGATTCGCGAGCAATTTTCCCGCGTAGCAAATCCGACGCGCAAACAACGTGCCCCCGCTACCCCCTTTCTACCTCTCCGAAAACGGGGCAGCTTTAAATTACGATTTTCGATCCTGTTGACCTGCGAATTTTATCACCCTTGCTATTTTTTTCTCTGCTCGCCTCTTTTGTATTTTGAAACCGATTTCTATTTAGAATTTTAAAAAAATGTTTTTAAACCGGCGCCTCCACCAATTTTCGCCAACAATTTTTTTGCGTTATTTTAGTTCGGAGGAATATTTAAATTTCTTTGAATGTCATTAAAATACTTCATGAAGGTCTTGTGTTCGCAATTCTTGTCTGGTTGTCTTGGTATGTTGTTAAGTTTGTAAACGCAAGTTTTGGTTTCTTCGTCAGAGGGAGGACTCGGCGCTATACTAATCAGGAACGGTTTAACTCGATTTGTGGGCCCCGCCGGAAGTGCGACCGCCACCCTAAGTTGATATTAATCAACGTTTCGTTCCGGGCAACGCGCGGAGCTCCTCAGCCGCAATTAGCCGCTGTTTGTTTTATTCCGGCCCGTTTTAATACTCGCATTTAATCGAGTTTGTATCGCGGGATTTCACGGTTTTGCAACTTGAATTCATGATGAAACTCGTGATGTTCTCAATATTTGTTGTTTTAAAAAAAGTAAAACGTACATAGGTAAACAGTAGAAACCGATTGCGATTTAAAAGCAATCGGTTTAAAAAATTAAAAGAAATCGAAAAAGTAAGAATATGTATTCTTGAAGTTTTGGAACATAGAAGATATTGTCCAAAAAGTACTCGGGTGATTTTGGCAAAATGAAGGATACCAACATTCCACAGAAGTCGAAAAATATCAGTTTGTCTTCAGATTGAAAATGTCTTCAGTTGCGAGGTTAAATCCAACCCAACCCAAACTGGAACTGGAATCATTTGAGTTTAGTCGTCTTGAGAGACGTTCCGCTAAACCCGAATGATTCTAGTTCCGGGTCTAGTATTAGTTATAATTCTAGTGTCAATTCTACTTTTGCTTGTTATTCAGTGCTATATTGCTGTATATTTGTAGGAAACTAAAACTAGAACTAACACTAGACCTAGAACTAGAAAGATTTGGGTTTAGCCGTGCGTCTACTTTCTATCACCCTTCAATGGGCATTAAAAAACTTCACAAACATCAATAACAATGAAAAAAGGTTCCTATCGAAAGATAATCGTCGCGATATTAGCATAAACACATAATAATAACACTTTCTCTACTTCTTAAATAAGATATCGTTGTGATATGCACAATGATGTACGAGGTTTAAAGATAGAATTTTACCTCCTAAGTATAAGTTGTCATTGTTTAGAAGATTAGTGTAGTTTATAACAAATTGAGAAATCTAGTTGATTTTATCTAGTTGAACTTATCTTTCAGAGCCTTTAAGTTAGATCATACATTCTCTTTGGATATCATTAATCATAGGCTTTGAAAGCAAGTCGACCAAATGATACTACATTGGCGAGTTAATATATATCTTTTCATGGTTGGGTATGAAGATGACGCAGCTATTGTGTAAAGAGGTAAATCATAACGCTTTTTTTGTTACAGACTACCCAACAGAATACCCTCTCAGTGAATCTTGAAAGAACTGAGATTGTTCTCTTCACTAAACAGATGAAACTGGCATACTTAACACCACCCAATTTCAGAGGTGAAAAACTGCAATAACTGACCTGAGGCTATGCTGAATGTACTGTCCTTAGATATCTTATATCAAGGAGGAACCATTTATGCCATTAATAGAGCATTGAAACTAATAAACTCCATCTCCCATCGAGCTTCGAGATTTACTCAATTTCTAAGAAAATCAAAAAGTGGTTTGAGACTCCTCACCCACTTCCTGGCCGGAAACTGCAGACTATATAAGAACATGTTAACATGAAGCTGGCAAACACATCCCTCTGTAAAGAGTGTAAAATGGAAAACGAAATGGTAAGTTATATTGTTCGTTCTTCCATTGAATATTCACCCTTCTAGAGTGTTCTTTACTTCCTCACTACCCTTACTAGCCTTTACTTATCTCTCAAGGCAAGGCAGAAATGGCGGTAGATAAGGTGAGATAGGATTTAAAAAAAGTGTATACACATTGTATCTCGAAAACGGTTGATTTCCGGACCCTTTACCACGTTTCGACTTGTTTTCGTTTTCAGTACTGCTCCTATAAATATTTAAAACTAGAACTAGCACTAGACGTAGAACTAGAAAGATTCAGGTTAAGACCGAAAGATCTTTCTTTCGAAGAATTTCAAGAAGAATGAACCGAAACTTTCTAGTTCTACGTCTAGTGTTAGTTCTAACTTTAGCTGTTAACCTACGCTTAACTCTTCTATATTTCTATTGAAGTAATACTAAAACTAACACTAGACATGAAACTAGACTCGTTGGGGTTTAGCCGTCTTAAGAGACGTTCGGCTAAACCTGAATGATTCTAGTTCCGGGTCTAGTATTAGTTATAATCCTAGTGTCAATTCTACTTTTGCTTGTTATTCAGTGCTACATTGTTGTATATCTGGAAGAAACTAAAACTAACACTAAACATGAAACTAGACTCATTCGGGTTTAGCCGTCTTAAGAGACGTTCGGCTAAACCTGAATGATTCTAGTTCCGGGTCTAGTATTAGTTATAATCCTAGTGTCAATTCTACTTTTGCTTATTATTCAGTGCTATATTGCTGTATATTTGTAGGAAACTAAAACTAGAACTAAGACTAGACCTAGAACTAGAAAGATTTGGGTTTAGCCGTGCGTCTGCAGACGCACGGCTAAACCGAAACTTCCTAATTCTAGGTCTAGTGTTAGTTCTAGTTTTAACTGTTAGCCGACACTTGACTCTTCTATATTTCTATTGAACTGATACGAAAACGAATACTAAACACGAAACTAGACTCATTCGGGTTTAGCCGTCTTAAGAGACGTTCGGCTAAACCCGAATGATTCTAGTTCCGGGTCTAGTATTAGTTATAATCCTAGTGTCAATTCTACTTTTGCTTATTATTCAGTGCTATATTGCTGTATATTTGTAGGAAACTAAAACTAGAACTAAGACTAGACCTAGAACTAGAAAGATTTGGGTTTAGCCGTGCGTCTGCAGACGCACGGCTAAACCGAAACTTCCTAATTCTAGGTCTAGTCTTAGTTCTAGTTTTAACTGTTAGCCGACACTTGACTCTTCTATATTTCTATTGAACTGATACGAAAACGAATACTAAACACGAAACTAGACTCATTCGGGTTTAGCCGTCTTAAGAGACGTTCGGCTAAACCCGAATGATTCTAGTTCCGGGTCTAGTATTAGTTATAATCCTAGTGTCAATTCTACTTTTGCTTATTATTCAGTGCTATATTGCTGTATATTTGTAGGAAACTAAAACTAGAACTAAGACTAGACCTAGAACTAGAAAGATTTGGGTTTAGCCGTGCGTCTGCAGACGCACGGCTAAACCGAAACTTCCTAATTCTAGGTCTAGTGTTAGTTCTAGTTTTAACTGTTAGCCGACACTTGACTCTTCTATATTTCTATTGAACTGATACGAAAACGAATACTAAACACGAAACTAGACTCATTCGGGTTTAGCCGTCTTAAGAGACGTTCGGCTAAACCCGAATGATTCTAGTTCCGGGTCTAGTATTAGTTATAATTGTAGTATCAATTCTACTTTTGCTTGTTATTAAGTGCTATATTGCTGTATATTTGTAGGGAACTAAAACTAGAACTAGTACTAGACTTAGAACTAGAAAGATTCGGGTTAAGACCGAAAGAAAGAAGAATGAACCGATACTTTCTAGTTCTAAGTCTAGTGTTAGTTCTACTTTTAGCAGTTAACCTACGCTTAACTCTTCTATATTTCTATTGAACTAATACTATATCTAACACTAGACATGAAACTAGACTCATTCGGGTTTAGCCGTCTTAAAAGACGTTCGGCTAATCCCGAATGATTCTAGCTCCGGGTCTAGTATTAATTATAATCGTAGTATCAATTCTACTTTTGCTTGTTATTCAGTGCTATATTGTTGTATATCTGTAGGAAACTAAAACTAACACTAGACATGAAACTAGACTCATTCGGGTTTAGCCGTCTTAAAAGACGTTCGGCTAATCCCGAATGATTCTAGCTCCGGGTCTAGTATTAATTATAATCGTAGTATCAATTCTACTTTTGCTTGTTATTCAGTGCTATATTGTTGTATATCTGTAGGAAACTAAAACTAACACTAGACATGAAACTAGACTCATTCGGGTTTAGCCGTCTTAACAGACGTTCGGCTAAACCCGAATGATTCTAGTTCCGGGTCTAGTATTAGTTATAATTCTAGTGTCAATTCTACTTTTGCTTGTTATTCAGTGCTAAATTGTTGTATATCTGGAAGAAACTAAAACTAACACTAGACATGAAACTAGACTCATTCAGGTTTAGCCGTCTTAAGAGACGTTCGGCTAAACCCGAATGATTCTAGTTCCGGGTCTAGTATTAGTTATAATCCTAGTGTTAATTCTACTTTTGCTTGTTACTCAGTGCTATATTGCGGTATATTTGTAGGAAACTAAAACTAGTACTAAGACTAGACCTAGAACTAGAAAGATTTGGGTTTAGCCGTGCGTCTGCAGACACACGGCTATACCGAAACTTCCTAATTCTAGGTCTAGTGTTAGTTCTAGTTTTAACTGTTAGCCGACACTTGACTCTTCTATATTTCTATTGAACTGATACGAAAACGAATACTAGACACGAAACTAGACTCATTCGGGTTTAGCCGTCTTAAGAGACGTTCGGCTAAACCCGAATGATTCTAGTTCCGGGTCTAGTATTAGTTATAATCGTAGTATCAATTCTACTTTTGCTTGTTATTCAGTGCTATATTGTTGTATAATTGTACGGAACTAAAACTAGAACTAGCACTAGGCTTAGAACTAGAAAGATTCGGGTTAAGACCGAAAGAAAGAAGAATGAACCGATACTTTCTAGTTCTAAGTCTAGTGTTAGTTCTACTTTTAGCTGTTAACCTACGCTTAACTTTTCTATATTTCTATTGAACTAATACTATATCTAACACTAGACATGAAACTAGACTCATTCGGGTTTAGCCGTCTTAAAAGACGTTCGGCTAATCCCGAATGATTCTAGCTCCGGGTCTAGTATTAATTATAATCGTAGTATCAATTCTACTTTTGCTTGTTATTCAGTGCTATATTGTTGTATATCTGTAGGAAACTAAAACTAACACTAGACATGAAACTAGACTCATTCGGGTTTAGCCGTCTTAAGAGACGTTCGGCTAAACCCGAATGATTCTAGTTCCGGGTCTAGTATTAGTTATAATCGTAGTATCAATTCTACTTTTGCTTGTTATTAAGTGCTATATTTTTGTATATTTGTAGGAAACTAAAACTAGAACTAGCACTAGGCTTAGAACTAGAAAGATTCGGGTTAAGACCGAAAGAAAGAAGAATGAACCGATACTTTCTAGTTCTAAGTCTAGTGTTAGTTCTACTTTTAGCTGTTAACCTACGCTTAACTCTTCTATATTTCTATTGAACTAATACTATATCTAACACTAGACATGAAACTAGACTCATTCGGGTTTAGCCGTCTTAAAAGACGTTCGGCTAATCCCGAATGATTCTAGCTCCGGGTCTAGTATTAATTATAATCGTAGTATCAATTCTACTTTTGCTTGTTATTCAGTGCTATATTGTTGTATATCTGTGGGAAACTAAAACTAACACTAGACATGAAACTAGACTCATTCGGGTTTAGCCGTCTTAAGAGACGTTCGGCTAAACCCGAATGATTCTAGTTCCGGGTCTAGTATTAGTTATAATTCTAGTTTCCATTCTACTTTTGCTTGTTATTCAGTACTACATTGTTGAATATCTGTAACATAATAACACTAGACCTATAACTAAAAAGTTTCGGTTTAGCCGTGCGTCTTTAAACTTTAAGCTATTGTTCTTCTAGCTTTTTTAGTTTTCGAGATAACCCGAGCATATATGTATCGTAACTAAGCAAAAACTACATTTCATATATTGCAAGTTAAGTGAAACTTTCGGTATATAACAAATAATGACTTAACGTGATTTGTTAATGACTCAAACAAAGTATTTGAACTCGTTTTACAAAATGTTTTAAAATGATGTAAAGCAATAAAACGTTGTAATGTTAGGCATGTTTTTTTTTATAATTAATTTTACTTCAATCATAATGTTTTAAATTAGCACGAAACCGTAAAAGAGTCATTAAAAAAGTTATTTTTTTTTTCATAGTTACCAATAAATTTTCGCCATAACTTACTTTACTATAAATAACAGAAATTTCCCCCTTGCTAAATAAACCAGTTTTAATCAACTTCAACAAACATGTTCATTCGTGGAGTTCTTCTTCTCTCAATGATAATAGCAATGGGGTGCATTGTTTTGGCTCAATCACCTAATCTTCCAGAAAGTAAGCATCTCTCTAATCATATTGATTTTAAAATATTACAAAAAATAATTTTAGGTCTTAATGGCATGTGCAAACCGTATAATATAAGCTGCCCTCGAGGGTGCTCAGGATACATTGCGTTGGATAAAAATTGTAATTTCCAAAAATCGTGTATTTGT
This sequence comes from Onthophagus sagittarius, assembly GCA_036711965.1. NCBI lineage: Eukaryota > Metazoa > Arthropoda > Insecta > Coleoptera > Scarabaeidae > Onthophagus > Onthophagus sagittarius. Next base: position 11,634,433 of record JASERS010000010.1, on the reverse strand, counting down.
CAGGTATAAGATGAATACAAATTAATGATTTCAAATTAATCCAAAATAAAATTGAGCAAATAATAACCGAGTAATTTGTGCATAATTATTTAAATGATGTGACCATGGGGATCATTGTCACACGAGCAATTACCTTATAACCCTTATAACGACGAAAATTACTTTGAAACCATTAGCGACATATCGAAATTGACATGTACGCTTTGGCGTCATCGTGAGAACAGACAGTTTATAAACACGCATTTAAGTAATTACTGAAATGGTTCATATCATATTTTTTGTATACCCCTTTTTCGTATAATTAAATATGAAATATCGATTCGGGGAATTGTTTTGTTTATATTTCGCTCGGGATGTTATTAAAGCAAGTCTATTAAAATGCCTTAACGTCGTTCCGTTATTATTAAAGCGGTAGGAAAAATTGAGTAAAAAGAGTCTGGTTTCTCGGTTGGGCTCCATAAATTTTTCGTGATTATCGGGGATAATAAAACGGCGAAGCAGCAGCTAAGGGAGAATTTATACATATAATTAAAACTCTGACCGGAACGGAGATGCCGGTAATCCGGTCTTCGTCGTCTACGGCGTTGATAAACTCTTACTTCTCAGATACACTCCGGGATCACTCCTTTTCCTGTCTTGTTTCAACCCCATCGATTCTCTAGTCACGTTCTTAATTGCTTATTGACTTTTTCGGGAGATCTTAGTTTAAATCCACTCGGATTTCTCACCCAAAACTATTTGTCAAAATTCGTAATATCACTACAGGTTTCATGTTTTTAATTACCGTTATTCGTTCGAATCTAAGGGTAGGTTTATGTTGGAGTTGCGATAAACGATAAGAGTGACGATACTACCAAAGAAAACCAATAATATTAAAGCGAATGTTGGAGTAATCAACTAAAGTATGGATTGCTGTATCGAAATCCATATCGAATTTAACGTACCCTAACGTAAACAAAATTTGTCCTAAAATTGTGTTGATAAATAAATAAATTTAAATATACCGCAATAATGTTTAAAACATAAAAAACTATGTATTTTGTTTATGAATATAATATACAGGGATCTCCAAAATGCGTGTACAATGGAGGAATAAGTTATTTTTGTTTAAGCACTAGAAGACTAATAACTCGAAAATGCATTAATCAGTCTAAACCATTCTAAAAATACGTATGGGTGCTGAGTGCTGAAACTGTATTGGAAAAAGACTCAAACTACGAATATCCATTTCAATCCAGATAAAACCATTAACAATTTTATGTGAATGCTTATGCAAAAAAATACGTCTTAAAATTGCGTTGATAAATAAATAAATTTAAATATTATGCAATAACATTTAAAACATAAATAAACTATGGCCATTAGCCAAAATTGCTGAAACTCATCCCGCAGCCGATGGCACCGTAAGAGTAGTAACTCTCAAAAAGGCAGGAGGTCTACACTAAAACGCAGCATCCACAATTTGATTCCTCTGCCTACTGAAAAGAAAAATCATGAAGAGAATCAAATACAGAACATTAGTTGTAACAATGGAAGAATTCACTATCAACCACAAAGGCAAAAATCGAATTCCACGAATGGAATTAAAATGCTAGTAACAATGATGCTGTTATTGGCCACAATCCAAAATGCATTAGCAGCTAACTTTAATGTTCACTACTTGAAATCCGGGTTGTATATCGAAGACATCGGACACGTCAAGATTGAAAGAGGTTTATTTCGCATCGACACAAAAATAAATAAAACAAAAATAACCATTGATATGGAGACAGCTTCAAACGCAGTACAAGATTTTCGTTACTTATGCAACAATGTCACGAGAATGGGGGAAAATTTGTGCGAAAATCTCCTACATCATTTGGATGAGGAAGAAAAACATCTGAATTGGACACACCAAGGCTTAAAGACGATTCTTCATCAGAGGCACAAAAGAGGTCTTCTGGGTAACCTGTTAACAAGCATCTTTGGAGTCAACGACGAAGTATACAGAGACATTGACACGCTGGAAGTCAATCAAAAAGAGTTGATAAGAGCATCGAGTCACCAGACCAAATTTATGCTCTCAGCCTTAGCCACAATTAACATTACTGAAGCCAAGATGTATGCTCACCTAGAACGGTTTCGTCAGAAGTTGGATCAAGGTCTACAAGCCATGTACCGAATGGAGAGATGGTTTAGCAAAATAGATATGAATGAACTGAACCTTCACGTATTAAATTCATATCACATCGTAATTAACATCCTCAACGAAATGAGCGACTACTACACGAAAGTAATGCATATCACCCTAAATCAAGGAAGTCTTTTTGACATCATATCTCCTGCTTACATCAACCAAGTAATCACCTCCGCAAACGTCAAACTTCCATCCAACATACAAATCCTTCAACATCCAATGATAAAAACCAAAGTTACACACGACCAAGACAACATAATAATACACACCTACTTTCCAATGGCGGAAGTTATCAAGTTTACGCTTATCAAAGTAAATACCGTACCCTTAAAGATTGAAGACACATCATACTGGATTTTAGATGTCGTCAGCAATGTAATAGCGATCGATTACAACACACAACTGTACTTCCAAATGAGCGACCAAGAATTTAAACAATGCATCATGATGGAGGAAACACAATATCTATGTGTACCATCATCGGTGAAGAACATTGAGAATTCACCAAATTGCGTAATAAACGAGATTTATCGACGTTCAGAAAAGACAACATGTGAAACTCGTGAGCACGCAATTAAATCTGTCATATGAAATCAGTTGTACATGAAAAACTCGTGGATGTTTATATCAACTAAGCCATTTAAAGTGACAGTCACCTGCAACGGCATTAGAGAAGATGTATCTCTGAACACTACGGGCGTTATCCAGATCAGTCAAGAATGCATCATAACCACCAAACAAAGCATCATTACACCGTCAAGAGATAGTTCATTGACAGTTCTACAGAGCTTCAATCATCCGGTGAATCTCTCCTTACACCTTAGTGTTCCAAGATCAAAGATGGCAACAGAAACTAAAGAAGAAACAGTCATCAAAGCGTCAGATGACATATCGAAGTTAATAGACGAAGAGAAAGAACTTCATGAGTCAGCTTGGCTCCTAGTAAAACATCACTCGATCGTCTCAAGTTTCACGACAACGGCAATAGTCCTGATCGCAGCAATTCTCACATGGTTAATTGTGCGATACTGTCTAAATTACCGAAAGAAGAAAAATTCTGTTACCAAGAAATCAAAATCAAAGGAGACCGAAGAGGGAATACCATTACAGACATTGGGTCACTCAGCGCACAATATCAATTTGGAACCAATTTACGCTGACATCCACCACCGCATGAATCATTAAACACCTGCAACCAAATTATGGAAGGGAAGTGAAGAGCCGTCATTTTCTTGGCGTCGCAGCTTGTTTAATCTTAATTAAACAAATAAAAAATAAAAAAACTTAATATTAGAAATAAATTAGGAAACAATTAAAAAGGTGACAACGTATAGTTCGAACCGACAGTTAGCGGTCGCAATGACTCCTGACGAAGCGCTGCAACTCAGCAGGTCCATCGATCAATTGCCGATTAAGGATCAATATCGATCAGCAGTGCTCAAACAAGAATCTAGAACGCAAATAATTGTTAATTTAAATTTGTAAATAAAACACGATTGTTTTGGAATCAATCGCAAATTTTAGTAATAAGGTTTTGTATATAAACTGGAAATTTTTATAATAAAAATCAGTATGAATTAATTGTCTACTCGCTTTACTTCACCACCTTCCTACAACAGATAACCAGGCATAGTCCGGATCTGTCCATGAAGAAGAATTCACTATCAACCACAAAGGCTAAAATCGAATTCCACGAATGGAATTCGATTTTGTATTTTTTTTTTTACTATGTATTTTATTTATGAATATCATATATAGGAGGTCTCGAAAATGCATGTACAATGGAAGATTAAGTAATCAGTACTTGGTATTTTGAAAGTAACATTAAATTTTATTAATAATTTATTGCTTTTTGCAATAAATTATTGTCCAAATGTCGCTGGTTAGTAGCTTTGATTGACTTTCTTTAAATAGTATGTAATATTTTCGAAGTAAACTCAAATAATTCGTCAACATCTTGTGTTTGAAAATGTTCTGAAAGCAGTTTTATAAGCAGTATCAAGTCTTGTTTAAGTGATATCAAATCTTCTAGAAGCAGTATCAACTATTCTTGAAATATTTCAGATCTTGTAAACAATGTCAAGTTTTCGAAGCAATTCAAGTCTTCCAGAGGTAATATCGAGTCTTTTGGAAGCATTCCAAGTCTTCTAGAAGCAGTGTCAAATTTCCTGGAATCAATATTAAGTCTATTAGAAACAGTATTAAGTTTTCCAGGGTCAGTATCAACTTTTCAAGTTTTCTGGAAGCATTTCAAGTTTTTTGGTATCAATTTCATGTCTTTCAGAGACAGTATCAAGATTTCTGGAAGCAATATCAACTCTTCTAGAAGCAATAGCAAGTCTTCTGGAAGCAGATAAAATCGTCTTGAAGTGGTATCAAGCCTTCTGGAAGCAGTATCATGTCTGGATGCTTAAATTTTTTTTTGAGATATATGGCTAAATCCAACCCAACCCAACATTATATATTTGAACTGAAGTAAAGCTAGAACCTAAGTAAAACCTCTTTCTTCAAGTGTTATTCTTCTCTTTCTTCTTTCTCCTTAGTGGTCACTACGTTTCTGACATATTCCTCTCCGGGCAGCCAATTTCCTTTGTTCTCCAACATCGTCCAAATAGACTCAATCGTCGCCCCACCTTCCTTTCTATAATGGCTGTCTTCTCCTCCCACCTGCAGCACTGGAAGAAAGTGTGTTCCACATCGTCCGTCTTACTGCAATGGCAACATCTGTCATCTGTAGCCCTTTTGAATTTAACAGGTATTTCCGGAAACATCCGCTTCCTCCAATAAGTTGGCTTATATCAGAGTCAACTTCGCCCCATTTGCGTTTCAACCACACTGTAAGATCAGGCACAAATCTCTTTGTCTATCTCGATTTCAGAGTGTTATTGTCCCATCTTCTCTGCCAATGATCTTTTCTTTATAAATAAATAAGTAAATAAGAGTAAACGGAACCCAACCCAACCTAGCTTCAGAATTAACACTAAACTGAGAACTAGAAACATTAGAGTTAGCCGTGTTAAGAGACGTGCGGCTAAGCGTTAATGTTACTAGTTCTAAGTCTAGTGTTAGTACTAAAGCTAGAATATAGGTCTAGCATTAGTTATACGTTTAGTTCCAGAAGAATTTACAACAATCTAGAGCTAAATAAGAATTAAAACTAAAACTAACACTAGACCTAGAACTAGAAAGATTTAGGTTTAGCCGTGCGTCTGAAGAAGTTCTTCTAGGTTTCGAAGGAACTCTGAATGGAATGCGATATGCCGAGTTTTTAGGTAACGACTTGATCGATTTACTAGAAAATGTTCCTCTTTTAATGCAAGCAAGAATGTGGTTTCAGAAAGATGGCTGCTCAGCTCATTTTACCTTAGTTGCCAGAAACACGATAAATCAATTATTTCCTAATATATGCATTGGCAGAGGAAGTACAGTGGAGTGGTCGCCAAGATCACCAGATTGTACGAATCTAGATTTTTTCCTTTGGAGTCGGATGCTTATAAAGAAAAACCAACAACGAAGATGATATGAAGCTGAGAATTACGAATGCTTGCCTATCATTAAGTAATGAAGAAATACTTAGACCGCAAGCGACCTCGGCTTAACTTGAAAGTATATCGTTCAAAGTGGTATACATTTATTAACATTGCATCAATGTAGCGCCTCGCCCGCAAGCGACCTCTGCGTAACTTGACAGTATATCGTTCAACGTGGTATACATTTATTAACATTGCAAAGTGGTATACATTTATGAACATTGCATCAATGTAGCGCCTCGCCCGCAAGCGACCTCGGCGTAGTTTGAAAGTAGAACGTTCAATGTGGTATACATTTATTTACATTGCATCAATGTAGCGCCTCGCCCGCAAGCGACCTCGGCTTAACTTGAAAGTATATCGTTCAAAGTGGTATACATTTATTAATATTGCATCAATGTAGCGCCTCGCCTGCAAGCGACCTCGGCGTAACTTGACAGTATATCGTTCAACGTGGTATACATTTATTAACATTGCAAAGTGGTATACATTTATGAACATTGCATCAATGTAGCGCCTCGCCCGCAAGCGACCTCAGCGTAGTTTGAAAGTAGAACGTTCAATGTGGTATACATTTATTAACATTGCATCAATGTAGAGCTTCGCCCGCAAGCGACCTCGGCTTAACTTGAAAGTATATCGTTCAAAGCGGTATACATTTATTAACATTGCATCAATGTAGCGCCTCGCCCGCAAGCGACCTCGGCGTAACTTGACAGTATATCGTTCAACGTGGTATACATTTATTAACATTGCAAAGTGGTATATATTTATGAACATTGCATCAATGTAGCGCCTCGCCTGCAAGCGACCTCGGCGTAGTTTGAAAGTAGGACGTTCAATGTGGTATACATTTATTTACATTGCACCAATGTAGCGCCTCGCCCGCAAGCAACCTCGGCTTAACTTGAAAGTATATCGTTCAAAGTGGTATACATTTATTAATATTGCATCAATGTAGCGCCTCGCCCGCAAGCGACCTCGGCGTAACTTGACAGTATATCGTTCAACGTGGTATACATTCATTAACATTGCAAAGTGATATACATTTATGAACATTGCATCAATGTAGCGCCTAGCCCGCAAGCGCCCTCGGCGTAGTTTGAAAGTAGAACGTTCAATGTGGTATACATTTATTAACATTGCATCAATGTAGAGCCTCGCCCGCAAGCGACCTCGGCTTAACTTGAAAGTATATCGTTCAAAGTGGTATACATTTATTAACATTGCATCAATGTAGCGCCTCGCCCGCAAGCGACCTCGGCGTAACTTGACAGTATATCGTTCAACGTGGTATACATTTATTAACATTGCAAAGTGGTATATATTTATGAACATTGCATCAATGTAGCGCCTCGCCTGCAAGCGACCTCGGCGTAGTTTGAAAGTAGGACGTTCAATGTGGTATACATTTATTTACATTGCACCAATGTAGCGCCTCGCCCGCAAGCAACCTCGGCTTAACTTGAAAGTATATCGTTCAAAGTGGTATACATTTATTAATATTGCATCAATATAGCGCCTCGCCCGCAAGCGACCTCGGCGTAACTTGACAGTATATCGTTCAACGTGGTATACATTCATTAACATTGCAAAGTGATATACATTTATGAACATTGCATCAATGTAGCGCCTAGCCCGCAAGCGTCCTCGGCGTAGTTTGAAAGTAGAACGTTCAATGTGGTATACATTTATTAACATTGCATCAATGTAGAGCCTCGCCCGCAAGCGACCTCGGCTTAACTTGAAAGTATATCGTTCAAAGTGGTATACATTTATTAACATTGCATCAATGTAGCGCCTCGCCCGCAAGCGACCTCGGCGTAACTTGACAGTATATCGTTCAACGTGGTATACATTTATTAACATTGCAAAGTGGTATATATTTATGAACATTGCATCAATGTAGCGCCTCGCCTGCAAGCGACCTCGGCGTAGTTTGAAAGTAGGACGTTCAATGTGGTATACATTTATTTACATTGCACCAATGTAGCGCCTCGCCCGCAAGCAACCTCGGCTTAACTTGAAAGTATATCGTTCAAAGTGGTATACATTTATTAATATTGCATCAATGTAACGCCTCGCCCGCAAGCGACCTCGGCGTAACTTGACAGTATATCGTTCAACGTGGTATACATTCATTAACATTGCAAAGTGATATACATTTATGAACATTGCATCAATGTAGCGCCTAGCCCGCAAGCGTCCTCGGCGTAGTTTGAAAGTAGAACGTTCAATGTGGTATACATTTATTAACATTGCATCAATGTAGAGCCTCGCCCGCAAGCGACCTCGGCTTAACTTGAAAGTATATCGTTCAAAGTGGTATACATTTATTAACATTGCATCAATGTAGCGCCTCGCCCGCAAGCGACCTCGGCGTAACTTGACAGTATATCGTTCAACGTGGTATACATTTATTAACATTGCAAAGTGGTATATATTTATGAACATTGCATCAATGTAGCGCCTCGCCTGCAAGCGACCTCGGCGTAGTTTGAAAGTAGGACGTTCAATGTGGTATACATTTATTTACATTGCACCAATGTAGCGCCTCGCCCGCAAGCAACCTCGGCTTAACTTGAAAGTATATCGTTCAAAGTGGTATACATTTATTAATATTGCATCAATGTAGCGCCTCGCCCGCAAGCGACCTCGGCGTAACTTGACAGTATATCGTTCAACGTGGTATACATTCATTAACATTGCAAAGTGATATACATTTATGAACATTGCATCAATGTAGCGCCTAGCCCGCAAGCGTCCTCGGCGTAGTTTGAAAGTAGAACGTTCAATGTGGTATACATTTATTAACATTGCATCAATGTAGAGCCTCGCCCGCAAGCGACCTCGGCTTAACTTGAAAGTATATCGTTCAAAGTGGTATACATTTATTAACATTGCATCAATGTAGCGCCTCGCCCGCAAGCGACCTCGGCGTAACTTGACAATATATCGTTCAACGTGGTATACATTTATTAACATTGCAAAGTGGTATACATTTATGAACATTGCATCAATGTAGCGCCTCGCCCGCAAGCGACCTCGGCGTAGTTTGAAAGTAGAACGTTCAATGTGGTATACATTTATTTACATTGCACCAATGTAGCGCCTCGCCCGCAAGCGACCTCGGCTTAACTTGAAAGTATATCGTTCAAAGTGGTATACATTTATTAATATTGCATCACTGTAGCGCCTCGCCCGCAAGCGACCTCGGCGTAACATGACAGTATATCGTTCAACGTGGTATACATTTATTAACATTGCAAAGTGGTATACATTTATGAACATTGCATCAATGTAGCGCCTCGCCCGCAAGCGACCTCGGCGTAGTTTGAAAGTAGAACGTTCAATGTGGTATACATTTATTTACATTGCACCAATGTAGCGCCTCGCCCGCAAGCGACCTCGGCTTAACTTGAAAGTATATCGTTCAAAGTGGTATACATTTATTAATATTGCATCACTGTAGCGCCTCGCCCGCAAGCGACCTCGGCGTAACATGACAGTATATCGTTCAACGTGGTATACATTTATTAACATTGCAAAGTGGTACACATTTATGAACATTGCATCAATGTAGCGCCTCGCCCGCAAGCGACCTCGACGTAGTTTGAAAGTAGAACGTTCAATGTGGTATACATTTATTAACATTGCATCAATGTAGAGCCTCGCCCGCAAGCGACCTCGGCTTAACTTGAAAGTATATCGTTCAAAGTGGTATACATTTATTAATATTGCATCAATATAGCGCCTCGCCCGCAAGCAACCTCGGCGTAACTTGACAGTATATCGTTCAACGTGGTATACATTTATTAACATTGCAAAGTGGTATACATTTATGAACATTGCATCAATGAAGCGCCTCGCCCGCAAGCGACCTCGGCGTAGTTTGAAAATAGAACGTTCAATGTAGTATACATTTATTAACATTGCATCAATGTAGCGCCTCCCCCGCAAGCGACCTCGGCGTAACTTGACAGTATATCGTTCAACGTGGTATACATTTATTAACATTGCAAAGTGATATACATTTATGAACATTGCATCAACGTAGCGCCTAGCCCGCAAGCGACCTTGGCGTAGTTTGAAAGTAGAACGTTCAATGTGGTATACATTTATTAACATTGCATCAATATAGAGCTTCGCCCGCAAGCGACCTCGGCTTAACTTGAAAGTATATCGTTCAAAGTGGTATACATTTATTAACATTGCATCAATGTAGCGCCTCGCCCGCAAGCGACCTCTGCGTAACTTGACAGTATATCGTTCAACGTGGTATACATTTATTAACATTGCAAAGTGGTATACATTTATGAACATTGCACCAATGTAGCGCCTCGCCCGCAAGCGACCTCGGCTTAACTTGAAAGTATATCGTTCAAAGTGGTATACATTTATTAATATTGCATCAATGTAGCGCCTCGCCCGCAAGCGACCTCGGCGTAACTTGACAGTATATCGTTCAACGTGGTATACATTTATTAACATTGCAAAGTGGTATACATTTATGAACATTGCATCAACGTAGCGCCTAGTCCGCAAGCGACCTCGGCGTAGTTTGAAAGTAGAACGTTCAATGTGGTATACATTTATTAACATTGCATCAATGTAGAGCTTCGCCCGCAAGCGACCTCGGCTTAACTTGAAAGTATATCGTTCAAAGTGGTATACATTTATTAACATTGCATCAATGTAGCGCCTCGCCCGCAAGCGACCTCGGCGTAACTTGACAGTATATCGTTCAACGTGGTATACATTTATTAACATTGCAAAGTGGTATACATTTATGAACATTGCATCAATGAAGCGCCTCGCCCGCAAGCGACCTCGGCGTAGTTTGAAAATAGAACGTTCAATGTAGTATACATTTATTAACATTGCATCAATGTAGCGCCTCCCCCGCAAGCGACCTCGGCGTAACTTGACAGTATATCGTTCAACGTGGTATACATTTATTAACATTGCAAAGTGATATACATTTATGAACATTGCATCAACGTAGCGCCTAGCCCGCAAGCGACCTTGGCGAAGTTTGAAAGTAGAACGTTCAATGTGGTATACATTTATTAACATTGCATCAATGTAGAGCTTCGCCCGCAAGCGACCTCGGCTTAACTTGAAAGTATATCGTTCAAAGTGGTATACATTTATTAACATTGCATCAATGTAGCGCCTCGCCCGCAAGCGACCTCGGCGTAACTTGACAGTATATCGTTCAACGTGGTATACATTTATTAACATTGCAAAGTGGTATACATTTATGAACATTGCATCAATGTAGCGCCTCGCCCGCAAGCGACCTCGGCGTAGTTTGAAAGTAGAACGTTCAATGTGGTATACATTTATTAACATTGCATCAATGTAGAGCCTCGCCCGCATGCGACCTCGGCTTAACTTGAAAGTATATCGTTCAAAGTGGTATACATTTATTAATATTGCATCAATATAGCGCCTCGCCCGCAAGCAACCTCGGCGTAACTTGACAGTATATCGTTCAACGTGGTATACATTTATTAACATTGCAAAGTGGTATACATTTATGAACATTGCATCAATGAAGCGCCTCGCCCGCAAGCGACCTCGGCGTAGTTTGAAAGTAGAACGTTCAATGTAGTATACATTTATTAACATTGCATCAATGTAGCGCCTCCCCCGCAAGCGACCTCGGCGTAACTTGACAGTATATCGTTCAACGTGGTATACATTTATTAACATTGCAAAGTGATATACATTTATGAACATTGCATCAACGTAGCGCCTAGCCCGCAAGCGACCTTGGCGTAGTTTGAAAGTAGAACGTTCAATGTGATATACATTTATTAACATTGCATCAATGTAGCGCCTCGCTCGCAAGCGACCTCGGCGTAACTTAAAAATATATCGTTTAAAATAGTATACCTTTACTTATATTGCATCAATGTAGAGTCTCGCCCGCAAGCGACCTTGGCGTAACTTGAAAATGGATCATTGAAAGTATAACACCTTTGGGAAAGTCGGAAATAAAATCGTTTTATAGAGTAATAACAGTAATAATTTCTTTTCATCTTTATAACTTATTCCGGGGATATATATTGTATACAGAGACTTCAATTAAAAACATTTAGTTTTTTCTTTAAAATAATTTGTTTTAAATTTAATTCTATATACTTATTGTTTAAAACAATGTTTGATATAATTAATATTTTGCGAAATAATTAAAGGAATATATTATAAAAAAATGAATCACCCTGTATGCTTATCATACCAGTACACAGCGCCCCTTACACAAGATATAAAAAAATCGTATTAACAAAAAATATTTATAATTGAGTTTTGGACCAATATTGTTTGAAAATTTTTTTGATTAAATTCTTAATTAAGTCATAACCTAAAGAATATATACACAGAATCATTTAGTAAGAACTAATATTTCAATCATTATTGTAATCTATTTGTGTTGTAGTAACTCGAGCGAACCCATTAAATCCGTATCTGATATTTGCAAGCGGAAAACGCAATTTCGCTATCTGTGTCGGTGGTGTTGAAGATAGGATTCGCAATAAATATGTGAAATACGTTATCGGTGTCGACTGTCGGTGCGATTTCTTCGCGACTCGCACGCGCCTATTCGTTTTCGACGCCGACGCCGACGTTGTTTAATTTAGTATCAGCTGCGTTCGATATTCTCCATTTCTGCGTATTTCGTGTTCGTTCGGTAATAGAATTCGGAAAACGGTGTCAGAAATTAATTGCCGTTAGCTTCGAACGCGTTAACATCCGATGGGATTTATCGTTTTGAAATTATTGCTTCATGTTCGCTTTAGATATAGAGGTGTACTAAAAGCTAATAGACTATATAGAGATAGGTTAGCATTAAATTAAAGGGAACCAAAAAGTCGTTTTAGCACGTTTTCGAGGTGCGCGTTTAAGGAGTGAAATTGAATCGGTCCTTCCAATTTGCATCTAAATCGAATTAACATGTACATACCGGCCGAAAATTCCGTTATGATAGGGTCGACGTTCGCGTTCGTGCACGTTCCACCCTTAGGGCTGGTTATTCATCACCAAGGCCCGTTGATTATTTCAGACATTCCCATTACCCCGCGCTGACGTCCCATTTCGAAACGAATCGAAAACAAAAAAATCGGAAACCCACCAACGTTGTGACGTTTTAATAACTGCTTAGTGACCACTTTTTTTTGGTTTCTGCAAACAACCAAAATTGCAATCAATCCGTTTCTCTTTTACACACTTTTATGATGTCCAAATTGGCCTCTATTCAAATATTGAAATATCTCAATTACACATTTTTTTTAATTTTTGCACACCCAAATAAACCGAAAATTTTTGATGTCTCGGTATATGTATGTGTGTAAGTTATGGAAATTAATACAATTAAAATTTAACAAGGGAAGTTATGCGGCGAAGGGCAGTCACTATTTAACGCCCATTCGGCCATACAATGACGACTAAATTGAGTGTGAGCTAAGCTTAATACCCAAATATGAATAGCAACGGCACCCTCCGATGCGATTCACTAAGATTACTAAGCTACCCCGAATTCGGATTCAAACGTTTCTAAAGTGGAATTGTATACACAAGTTGTAACTGTTATTGTTCACGAATAGACTTATTTAAAACGCAATTAATTTTTTTTTTCATTGATTTGATAATACGATTTCTGTACTTAAATTTTTCGTTATCAGTAAAGATTTTTATTCAAAAAAATATAAATCTCATTAACCCTTTGAGTACATTTGACGAGTGAGACTCGTCATGTGTTTACTTGGGCGAAGTTACGGTGGACGAGTCTGACTCGTCATCTGAGTTTGATAAGTAGACGTTGATTTTTGCGACACCCCCGCTAGTTGACGTACAGTTGCAAATAAGGTTTTTTTTGATACGCTATTCTAAGATGTCTGAATTAAAAAATTCATTTTATGAAAGCGATAATGATAGTTCCGATGAAGTAGAATTAAATCTGTATGATAACAGTGATTGCAGTGAATTAGAGAATGAAAATGATGAAAACGACAATAAATTGGAAAGTGATACTGACAATAGTGAAGTAATACCAGTACGTCGAAAACGCGCGCCGCTTTTATCGAGCGATAGTGATTCTTCTATCGAACAATTGCAAGAACAATGGATTTGGGAAGAAAAAGAAAATCTTGCCGATATAAAACAATTTCAAGAAATAGCTGGAATCAATGCTGTGTGCCTGCGCAAATTAGGTGATAATCCTACACCTTTGAAAGTGCTAGACCAAGTTCTTACTGAAATTTTTTGGAAAATGATAGTAGAAGAAACGAATAGATATGCCAGTCAAATAATTGCGAAAGAAGGTGCAAATAAACGAAACCTAAAGTGGTTTCCAGTAAGTTTGGATGAAATGAAGGGATATATTGCATTATGTATTATTATGTCTCAAGTAAAAAAATCTAATTTGAGTTCATATTGGCCAAAAAGAACTATTATAAATACTCCAATTTTTGCAGCCACTATGCCACGGGATAGTTTTTTTGATATCTTAAAATTCCTTCATTTTACAGACAACGAAAAGTTGGATAAAAATGATAGAATTGGGAAAATCAGAAATTTAGTTGATTATCTAAATAATACATTCGATCATCTTTATACTCTAGAGAGCGCAGTATCACTAGATGAATCTCTTATGAAGTTCAAAGGACGTTTGAGTTATATTCAATTCAATCCATCGAAACGAGCGCGATTTGGAATAAAAATCTATAAACTTTGCGAGTCTTCGTCAGGTTATTGTATTCGTTTTAAAATCCATGTTGGCACAGATAAAAACCGGGAACTGATATACCAGCGTCTGAGAGTGTTGTCCTAGAAGTAGCACAACCAATTTTGAAAAAAAGATACACACTATACATGGACAATTGGTATTCGCCCCCCCAATTATTTTTAAAATTACTGGAACAGGATACGAATGTAGTTGGAACTGTGCGAAAGAATAGAAAACACATGCCAAAAGAGCTTGCTTCCCTCAAACTAAAAAAAGGAGAGGCCAAAATGTTATCATCTCACGGTTTATTAGCACTAAGATGGAAAGATAAGAAAGATGTATACATACTTAGTACAAAACATTCAAATATTGATTTAGTTGAGACAGGGAAGCGAAAAAAGAAAGATGACGATTTTGACAAAATTATCAAACCATCATGTGTAATCGAATATAATACAGATATGGGAGGCATTGATAAACAAGACCAATTGCTAGCATTGTTTCCTGTTATGAGAAAATGCGTGAAAGGTTATAAAAAAAATGGCGTTTTATCTAATAGACATGGCTATTTTCAATTCATACGTTCTATATAATAAAGTCAATTATGGAAGCAAAACAGGTATTGTCCAATTTCCTTTAAAACTTGCTGAAGAATTATTGGAGCAAGTGGTCCTGCCAAATTATAGTACCCGTGGGCGTCCTTCAAATGCCAATACGCCACAGCGTTTGCAAGCAAAAAATTGGGCACATTTTCCGGAGAATATTCCGGCAACAGAATGAAAGGAACATCCGACAAAACGGTGCCGCGTATGTTATAAACATAAAATAAGAAAAGAAACCACTTGGCAATGCAAACAGTGCAAGGTACCTTTACATTTACCGACATGTTTTGAAAAATACCACACGGTACAAAATTATTAGATTTTAAGTTAGTTCTTGTTCCTTATAAATATTTTTATTTTGTTACTTTCAAAAATATATTTATATCACCAATATAAGCCCGCTCACGATTTAGACTCACGCGTATCACGCATGCTACTCACGTAAATGTCATTCACGAATCACGTGAGTCACGCGTAAGTGACGCCAATTTACGCGAGTCACGCTTGCTCATGTATGAATCGTCTTTGATTGCTTGTTAATTTGATTATTAATTAATCTTACTTAACAGAATATTGTATAAATAAATTAAATTGTTGTATACTTGTATCAAAGTAAAACTAGAACTAACACTAGACCTAGTACTAGAAAGATTCAGGTTTAGCCGTGCGTCTTTAGACGCACGGCTAAACCTGAATCTTTCTAGTACTAGGTCTAGTGTTAGTTCTAGTTTTAATTGCCACTCAGTGCTTCATTGTTGTAAATACTTCTGAAAGTAAAAATATAATTAATACGAGACCTACAACCTATCTATCTCACTGATACTAGATACTAGTCTAAAGACGCACGGCTAAACCGAAACTTTCTAGTACTAGGTCTAGTGTTAGTTCTAGTTTTAATTGCCACTCAGTGCTTCATTGTTGTAAACACTTCTGAAAGTAAACATATAATTAATACAAGACCTACAACCTATCTATCTCACTGATACTAGATTTAGAAATATTAGGATTTAGCCGTACGTCTTTTAAGACGGCTAAATCCTAATGTTTCTAGTTCTAAGTCTAGTGTCAGTTGTGAAGGTAGGTTGGGTTGGGTTCTTTCGTAAATTGTGGGGAAGATGAAAGAACTGGATTTAGAGGTAGCTCCGGAGAAAACAGAACCCGTACTGATAAGGAGCAGGAAATGCAGAAGAGAGGCTCTAGTCAGAGTAAAAGATCAAGTTGTGCAATCCAAAGATTCCCTTAAGTACATTGGCGTGATAATTGGAAGAGACTTAAAGTGGAGGGCGCAGATAGAATATATTGAAGGGAAAACGAATAGAACGGTGAAAGCTCTGAATCGAATCATGGGAACGACATATGGACCGAGGGCACAGAAGAGGATGATGATACCCACAGTAATATATTCACAGATCTTTTATGCATCGAAGGCATGGAACGAAGCTTTTAAAATTAAAAAATATGTAGAGAGACTCACAAGAATCCAAAGAAGAATTCTTATTAGAATCACTAATGCGTACAGAACCACATCGACAGAAGCACTACAGGTGATCGGTGGTACATATCCAGTAGACTTGATGTACCAAAGGAGAAAGGCAGCAACGGAAAATAACATTAAGAAGAGCGAGATAACACAGCAACTTAATCGCGAATGGGAATATAGATGGTCTGTAGACACTGGAAAAGCCCGATGGACAAAGAGATTACTGCCACAGATCACACCATGGGTTACAAGACGCTGAGGAGAGATGAATTATAGTTTGAGCCAGTTATCAGTGGTCACGGGTGCTTCAAAGCATATCTATATCTACATAAAAGAAAGGATGACGAAAAATGCGCTTATTGTGAAAAAAGGGATGATGTTGAACACACATTCTTTGAGTGTGAAAGGTGGAGAGACATAAAAAGCACAACAAACGAGAAACTGGGAAAGACCATGACACCAGATAATTGCATATCAATTATGCTACAGAGTGAGAGTGAATGGAAACTGGTGGAGGAGATGATTAACGAAATTGTGAGGACCAAGGAAAGGGAAGAGAGAAAGTGTGAGGAAGGGACTTGGGAGTATCTAGGCGTCCCTCCACTGACCGGTGACTGAGCCAGGGAAAACCGACGATGGCCCGAGAGGGTGATTCCGGTGAAGACGAGGAAAGGGGTTTTTAGTGGGTCGGAGATCCAAAGATGGACTCCAACCCCACACTATCCGGCCGCTCAAGAACTTCATGGCGGATGTCTGTCTAGCAGATTTTCCCCAACCTCGTAAAAAAAAAGGTTGGGTTTGGGATAATTAAACCATCTACAAAAACCAAATTAAATAAAATTAAACATACAAAAGAAGAAAAACAAAGGATGCATACTTTGTAAATGATAAAAAAGGCGAAGTTCAGAACTTAAAGGTTGACAAATTTAACCTGTTTAATATTTAAAAAAAATATGTATGACAGTGTATATAAAAAGCGGGATAATACCATAGATTGGCAAAACATGGCTTTGGTATATATACTTAATAAATGCATAGAGGGAAACAAAATCTTCAGTTTTGCGTAAGCCGATTGGAGAATACCTGAAATGTGCCTGTGAAATCTCAACTCAGTATCAAAATGTAAACCCAGATTTCGAATCTCCACCACTGGATGTATCTGCCCACCAATAAATATGTTGACGTAATTTGAGTGTTTATGAACGATATTCCTTGGACCGAACACCATAATCTTAGACTTGTCCAGGTTCGATCTAAGGTTATCTTTTCCTGCCATCCGAGAGAAAGCTGCTAATTCCTTGTTTATCACTTCAAGACTTCTGCCTAAATTTTCTGGAGGGAATGAAACATATACCTACATATCGTAGTCTTCGACCAAATGAGAGGTGTAAATGGAATAAAGCATTGGAGATAATAGTGACTCCTAGGCAACCCCAGGAGTTTCTTCAGCTACTAATTACTAGTTGAAGGAAAGGTGATGATGCATTGCATTTAACAGATATGTTCGACGATAAAATTGTACAGGGTGGACGAAATTAAATACTTTTAATGGGAAATTTTTCTTTCTATAAGAGATAGAGGAGAAATGGTATCAGAGGCGTCATTACTTATTATATTCAAAATGACGTCATAACTTTTTTCTTATTGAAAAAATCTTTTTTTCTGTGAAACGTTTCCACGGGAAATTTTTATGAAATTATCCGATGAAATAAGTTCCCTCAACGTAGTTATTAACATAAAAATGTATTTTTAATGAAACACCCTATATTTTTACATGTTACCGAGAGCATACAATCTTTTCTAAAAATATAACACACTTGATGTCCCGATAAAATTTGAAAGATCGTGAAGGTCTTATTTTTGAAAATGAAGAAATGACTTGCATTGCAAGTTGTAGGTTAAACCTTCCTCTTTAATATTATGTGTAACTCATTGTTTCAATTTGAAATCGATTCGACCTAAGAAATGTTAAAGGATGTTAAAGGATGTGTTTTTGACGTTTTACTGGAATCACGAGGAAATTGATAAAATTTGAAAAATCGTGGACGTCTTATTCTTGAAAATGAAGAAATGACTTGCATTGCAAGTTGTAGGTCGACCTTCCTCTTTAAAATTATGTATAACTCATTCTTTCAATTTGAAATCGATTCGACCTAAGAAATGTTAAAGGATGTAGTGTTTTTGACGTTTTAGTGAAATCACGAGGAAATTGATAAAATTTGAAAAATCCTGGACGTGTTATTTTTGAAAATGAAGAAATGACCTGCATTGCAAGTTGTAGGTTGAACCTTCCTCTTTAATGTTATGTGTAACTCATTGTTTCAATTTGAAATCGATTCGACCTAAGAAATGTTAAAGGATGATGAGTTTTTGACGTTTTAGTGGAATCACGAGGAAATTGATAAAATTTGAAAAATCGTGGACGTCTTATTTTTGAAAATGAAGAAATGACTTGCATTGCAAGTTGTAGGTTGAACCTTCCTCTTTAAAATTATGTATAACTCATTCTTTCAATTTAAAATCGATTCGACCTAAGGAATGTTAAAAGATGATGTGTTTTAGATGTTTTAGTTGAATCACGAGGAAATTGATAAAATTTGAAAGATCGTGGATGTCTTATTTTTAAAAATGAAGAAATGACTTGCATTGCAAGTTGTAGGTTGAACCTTCCTCTTTAAAATTATGTGTAACTCATTGTTTCAATTTGAAATCGATTCGACCTAAGAAATGTTAAAGGATGATGTGTTTTTTACGTTTTAGTGGAATCACGAGGAAATTGATAAAATTTGAAAAATCGTGGACGTCTTATTCTTGAAAATGAAGAAATGACTTGCATTGCAAGTTGTAGGTCGACCTTCCTCTTTAAAATTATGTATAACTCATTCTTTCAATTTGAAATCGATTCGACCTAAGGAATGTTAAAAGATGATGTGTTTTAGATGTTTTAGTTGAATCACGAGGAAATTGATAAAATTTGAAATATCGTGGACGTCTTATTTTTGAAAATGAAGAAATGACTTGCATTGCAAGTTGTAGGTTGAACCTTCCTCTTTAAAATTATGTATAACTCATTCTTTCAATTTAAAATCGATTCGACCTAAGGAATGTTAAAAGATGATATGTTTTAGATGTTTTAGTTGAATCACGAAGAAATTGATAAAATTTGAAAGATCGTGGATGTCTTGTTTTTGAAAATGAAGAATTGCTTGCATTGCAAGTTGTAGGTTGAACCTTCCTCTTTAAAATTATGTGTAACTCATTGTTTCAGTTTGAAATCGATTCGACCTAAGAAATGTTAAAGGATGATGTGTTTTTGACGTTTTAGTGGAATCACGAGGAAATTGATAAAATTTGAAAAATCGTGGACGTCTTATTCTTGAAAATGAAGAAATGACTTGCATTGCAAGTTGTAGGTTGAACCTTCCTCTTTAAAATTATATACAACTCATTGTTTCAATTTGAAATCGATTCGACCTAAGAAATGTTAAAGGATGTAGTGTTTTTGATGTTTTAGTGAAATCACGAGGAAATTGATAAAATTTGAAAAATCGTGGACGTCTTATTTTTGAAAATGAAGAAATGACCTGCATTGCAAGTTGTAGGTTGAACCTTCCTCTTTAATATTATGTGTAACTCATTGTTTCAATTTGAAATCGATTCGACCTAAGGAATGTTAAAAGATTATGTGTTTTAGATGTTTTAGTTGAATCACGAGGAAATTGATAAAATTTGAAAAATCGTGGACGTCTTATTTTTGAAAATGAAGAAATGACCTGCATTGCAAGTTGTAGGTTGAACCTTCCTCTTTAATATTATGTGTAACTCATTGTTTCAGTTTGAAATCGATTCGACCTAAGAAATGTTAAAGGATGATGTGTTTTTGACGTTTTAGTGGAATCACGAGGAAATTGATAAAATTTGAAAAATCGTGGACGTCTTATTTTTGAAAATGAAGAAATAACTTGCATTGGAAGTTGTAGGTTGAACCTTCCTCTTTAAAATTATGTATAACTCATTCTTTCAATTTAAAATCGATTCGACCTAAGGAATGTTAAAAGATGATGTGTTTTAGATGTTTTAGTTGAATCACGAAGAAATTGATAAAATTTGAAAGATCGTGGAGATCTTATTTTTGAAAATGAAGAAATGACTTGCATTGCAAGTTGTAAGTTGAACCTTCCTCTTTAAAATTATGTATAACTCATTGTTTCAATTTGAAATCGATTCGACCTAAGAAATGTTAAAGGATGATGTGTTTTTGACGTTTTAGTGGAATCACGAGGAAATTGATAAAATTTGAAAAATCGTGGACGTCTTATTTTTGAATATGAAGAAATGACTTGCATTGCAAGTTGTAAGTTATAACTCATTGTTTCAATTTGAAATCGATTCGACCTAAGAAATGTTAAAGGATGATGTGTTTTTGACGTTTTAGTGGAATCCCGAAAAAAAATGATATAGTTTGAAAAATCCAGGAGGTCTTATTTTTAAAAATGAAGAAATGCCTGAAAAACGGAGCTTCCCTTTAAAAGTGTCCAATTCGGACATTGTACATGGCAAGCCTCGTCATTTCCAGAGTTAAGGCTTTGTGGAAAAGGAAACTCAAGACGTACGGGATATTCTTGTTTCTTGGATGAAAAAAGGAAGGTTTGGACTTTGTGCAGGTATAGAAAAATCGCTCATATCATAAAGACCTACATAAAGATCTCATAAATGGTCTGAAGAATTCCAACTTTCCCGATACTGTTGTCGTTCATATTGACAGGAAAAAGAGTTGGATGAGTTGCTTAACAACCAAACTGACATTCAGTCACAAAAAGAAGGAATAATTGAAATTGAAGAAGTAAATGATGATATTAATATACCTACGGTCAGAACGAACCACTCAACAGAGAGAAGAAAGTGCACAATGTTTAAAAGGACAAGTTGATAAAATGTTGGACCATAGTTCAAAACAAATTTCATCTGAAAAAATTCCAGATGTTGATCGTGGTCGACGTACATCCGGAAAAAAAACTCGAATCGAAGAAAGTTTCAAATAAACTTTTTTCTGTTGAAAAGGGGGCTCAGGGTAGACATGAGCAGATTTTTTCAGTGTTGCCTAAAGGCCATTCTGACGTCATTTTCATTTTTCAAATGGTATATACTTTTTCTTTCAACGTCTTGAATAACTGGAAAAACTATGTTTTTTTACTTAAAATGTTTTTTCTTAAATTCAGAGTTATGAAGATATTTACAAAACGAAAAATAAAACAACATTTTTCGAAATGTAATTTAAAAAAATAATTAATAAAAAAATGAGAAGACATCCGCTATAGTATCAAAATGATATTCATCATGCTGATGCCGTAGCGCAAGTTGTCAATCCAGAGTAAAGTCTTCCAACAAAACCTCAATAAAAACCATCAGACATTAATTAATGTTTTTATTTTGGTTTAAATCAAACAATTTTTAATGAAGATTATTAATACATATCTCTTGTATAGTTGTCCATATCTCTAATATAGATTAATTAATTCTTATTAAAATTGTATTAATTTAGTCGAGATTTTCATAATCTGCTTTAGAGTGTGCCCAAACACGAAAATTATCTCAAAAAATAACCGAGATATTAATATTTTTGATAATTTGCTAACTTTAGGTTTGTAATGAAATTTTTTTTAATATATCTCTCGTATTTATCGAAATAATATCGTCATGTATCCACTGAAATTAAATGATTTTTAATGCAGATTATTAATATCACAAAATGAAAGTTGACATTTATAACCGGAAGTTACCCATATCTATGATACGAATTAATTCTAGTTTTTGGTTTCATATTTTTAATTAAAATTTTTTTTTCGACCTATTCATAAAGTTTTAATGGAAAGTCATGGATATACAAATCCATCGGTAGTTTTTAACTTGAAATAAACCACGCAGGCGTCGCGATGCCGCCACCAAAGGCCCCACGGTCATAACCGAAGTTGAATTATATCGTGTGGAGTGGGCGGAATGGAAAAACGAGGGGCGTCGCGTACGGAATGAGATTATTACGGATGGTTTGCGGCCCAACTTTGAGCCGAGACCTTCTATAAATATACCTCGTATCCCAATGCAAATATTTACGGCTCGGTCCGTCCCTGTTTTTCTCAGTTTTCATTCGCACGCAGATTGAATTATTAATTTCTCTGAAACGCTTTGGCGATATTTACAAGGAACTGGGGGTTTTGTGTAAAAACACTCTAGAGATTCAGGAAATACGTTATTTTTAATTTCTAAGAATTAATGTTATTCAAATTAGCATATTGTATGAGAAATGTTTCAAATAAAATTCAGTTTGGAATTGGAATTTTTTCTAATTAGATTTTAGGATGATTTTGAAATTTTTAATTATTTTATGAGATAATAGTCATATATTATAAATGAGAAAAAGTATTAGATTTTAACTCGAGGTTGTCTCGAGACAAAAACCGAGAGCTAAAATCTAACACTTTTTTCTAACACTGTGTATAATACATTATTTTTTTTATAATGGGGGAGACGACGATTTAATATTTAAAGATTATATTAATATTTAAAAATTTTATATTGAAAAATAAAAAATTAAATTTTATATTTTTTTTTTTATATTACATGAGAAAAAGCATTAGATTTTAGCTCTCGGTTATTGCGTTTCAACTCCGTTTTGAGAGACGCACGGCTAAACTCGAATGTTTCTAGTTCTAAAATTGAATCTAGAACTAGAAACATTCAAGTTTAGTCGTGCGTCTCAACTCCGTTTTGAGGGACGCACGTCTAAACCTGAATTTTTCTAGTTCTAGGTTCAATCTTAGAACTAGAAACATTTGGGTTTAGCCGTCTCAAAAGACGTACGGCTTAACTCGAATGTTTCTAGTTCTAAAACTGAATCTAGAACTAGAAACATTCAGGTTTAGTCGTGCGTCTCAACTCCGTTTTGAGGGACGCACGTCTAAACCTGAATGGTTCTAGTTCTAGGTTCAATCTTAGAACTAGAAACATTTGGGTTTAGCCGTCTCAAGAGACGTACGGCTAAACTCGAATGTTTCTAGTTCTAAAACTGAATCTAAAACTAGAAACATTCAGTTTTAGTCGTGCGTCTCAACTCCGTTTTGAGAGACGCACGTCTAAACCTGAATGGTTCTAGTTCTAGGTTCAATCTTAGAACTAGAAACATTTGGTTTAGATGTCTCAAGAGACGTACGGCTAAACTCGAATGTTTCTAGTTCTAAAACTGTATCCAGAACTAGAAACATTCAGGTTTAGTCGTGCGTCTCAACTCCGTTTTGAGAGACGCACGTCTAAACCTGAATTTTTCTAGTTCTAGGTTCAATCTTAGAACTAGAAACATTTGGGTTTAGCCGTCTCAAGAAACGTACGGCTAAACTCGAATGTTTCTAGTTCTAAAACTGAATCTAGAACTAGAAACATTCAGGTTTAGTCGTGCGTCTCAACTCCGTTTTGAGAGACGCACGTCTAAACCTGAATGGTTCTAGTTCTAGGTTCAATCTTAGAACTAGAAACATTTGGGTTTAGATGTCTCAAGAGACGTACGGCTAAACTCGAATGTTTCTAGTTCTAAAACTGAATCCAGAACTAGAAACATTCAGGTTTAGTCGTGCGTCTCAACTCCGTTTTGAGAGATGCACGTCTAAACCTGAATTTTTCTAGTTCTAGGTTCAATCTTAGAACTAGAAACATTTGGGTTTAGCCGTCTCAAGAGACGTACGGCTAAACTCGAATGTTTCTAGTTCTAAAACTGAATCTAGAACTAAAAACATTCAGGTTTAGTCGTGCGTCTCAACTCCGTTTTGAGGGGCGCACGTCTAAACATGAATGGCTAAACTCGAATGTTTCTAGTTCTAAAACTGTATCCAGAACTAGAAAAATTCACGTTTAGACGTGCGTCTCTCAAAACGGAGTTGAGACGCACAACCAAACCTTAATTTTTCTAGTTCTAGATTCAATCTTAGAACTAGAAACATTTGGGTTTAGATGTCTCAAGAGACGTACGGCTAAACTCGAATGTTTCTAGTTCTAAAACTGAATCTAGAACTAAAAACATTCAGGTTTAGTCGTGCGTCTCAACTCCGTTTTGAGGGGCGCACGTCTAAACATGAATGGTTCTAGTTCTGGTTCAATCTTAGAACTAGAAACATTTGGGTTTAGATGTCTCAAGAGACGTACGGCTAAACTCGAATGTTTCTAGTTCTAAAACTGTATCTAGAACTAGAAACATTCAGGTTTAGTCGTACGTCTCAACTCCGTTTTGAGAGACGCACGTCTAAACCTGAATTTTCCTAGTTCTAGGTTCAATCTTAGAACTAGAAACATTTGGGTTTAGCCGTCTCAAGAGACGTACGGCTAAACTCGAATGTTTCTAGTTCTAAAACTGAATCTAGAACTAGAAACATTCAGGTTTAGTCGTGCGTCTCAACTCCGTTTTGAGAGACGCACGTCTAAACCTGAATGGTTCTAGTTCTAGGTTCAATCTTAGAACTAGAAACATTTGGTTTAGATGTCTCAAGAGACGTACGGCTAAACTCGAATGTTTCTAGTTCTAAAACTGTATCCAGAACTAGAAACATTCAGGTTTAGTCGTGCGTCTCAACTCCGTTTTGAGGGACGCACGTCTAAACCTGAATAGTTCTAGTTCTAGGTTCAATCTTAGAACTAGAAACATTTGGGTTTAGCCGTCTCAAGAGACGAACGGCTAAACTCGAATGTTTCTAGTTCTAAAACTGAATCTAGAACTAGAAACATTCAGGTTTAGTCGTGCGTCTCAACTCCGTTTTGAGGGACGCACGTCTAAACCTGAATGGTTCTAGTTCTAGGTACAATCTTAGAACTAGAAACATTTGGGTTTAGCCGTCTCAAGAGACGTACGGCTAAACTCGAATGTTTCTAGTTCTAAAACTGAATCTAGAACTAGAAACATTCAGGTTTAGTCGTGCGTCTCAATTCCGTTTTGAGGGACGCACGTCTAAACCTGAATGGTTCTAGTTCTAGGTTCAATCTTAGAACTAGAAACATTTGGGTTTAGCCGTCACAAGAGACGTACGGCTAAACTCTTGAGACGTCTAAACCTGAATGGTTCTAGTTCTAGGTTCAATCTTAGAACTAGAAACATTTGGGTTTAGCCGTCTCAAGAGATGTGCGGCTAAACTCGAATGTTTCTAGTTCTAAAACTGAATCTAGAACTAGAAACATTCAGGTTTAGTCGTACGTCTCAACTCCGTTTTGAGAGACGCATGTCTAAACCTGAATTTTTCTAGGTCTAGGTTCAATCTTAGAACTAGAAACATTTGGGTTTAGCCGTCTCAAGAGACGTACGGCTAAACTCGAATGTTTCTAGTTCTAAAACTGAATCTAGAACTAAAAACATTCAGGTTTAGTCGTGCGTCTCAACTCCGTTTTGAGGGGCGCACGTCTAAACATTAATGGTTCTAGTTCTGGTTCAATCTTAGAACTAGAAACATTTGGGTTTAGATGTCTCAAGAGACGTACGGCTAAACTCGAATGTTTCTAGTTCTAAAACTGTATCTAGAACTAGTAACATTCAGGTTTAGTCGTGTGTCTCAACTCCGTTTTGAGAGACGCACGTCTAAACCTGAATTTTTCTAGTTCTAGGTTCAATCTTAGAACTAGAAACATTTGGGTTTAGCCGTCTCAAGCGACGTACGGCTAAACTCGAATGTTTCTAGTTCTAAAACTGAATCTAGAACTAGAAACATTCAGGTTTAGTCGTGCGTCTCAACTCCGTTTTGAGAGACGCACGTCTAAACCTGAATTTTTGTAGTTCTAGGTTCAATCTTAGTACTAGAAACATTTGGGTTTAGATGTCTCAAGAGACGTACGGCTAAACTCGAATGTTTCTAGTTCTAAAACTGTATCTAGAACTAGAAACATTCAGGTTTAGTCGTGTGTCTCAACTCCGTTTTGAGAGATGCACGTCTAAACCTGAATTTTTCTAGTTCTAGGTTCAATCTTAGAACTAGAAACATTTGGGTTTAGCCGTCTCAAGAGACGTACGGCTAAACTCGAATGTTTCTAGTTCTAAAACTGAATCTAAAACTAGAAACATTCAGTTTTAGTCGTGCGTCTCAACTCCGTTTTGAGAGACGCACGTCTAAACCTGAATGGTTCTAGTTCTAGGTTCAATCTTAGAACTAGAAACATTTGGTTTAGATGTCTCAAGAGACGTACGGCTAAACTCGAATGTTTCTAGTTCTAAAACTGTATCCAGAACTAGAAACATTCAGGTTTAGTCGTGCGTCTCAACTCCGTTTTGAGAGACGCACGTCTAAACCTGAATTTTTCTAGTTCTAGGTTCAATCTTAGAACTAGAAACATTTGGGTTTAGCCGTCTCAAGAAACGTACGGCTAAACTCGAATGTTTCTAGTTCTAAAACTGAATCTAGAACTAGAAACATTCAGGTTTAGTCGTGCGTCTCAACTCCGTTTTGAGAGACGCACGTCTAAACCTGAATGGTTCTAGTTCTAGGTTCAATCTTAGAACTAGAAACATTTGGGTTTAGATGTCTCAAGAGACGTACGGCTAAACTCGAATGTTTCTAGTTCTAAAACTGAATCCAGAACTAGAAACATTCAGGTTTAGTCGTGCGTCTCAACTCCGTTTTGAGAGATGCACGTCTAAACCTGAATTTTTCTAGTTCTAGGTTCAATCTTAGAACTAGAAACATTTGGGTTTAGCCGTCTCAAGAGACGTACGGCTAAACTCGAATGTTTCTAGTTCTAAAACTGAATCTAGAACTAAAAACATTCAGGTTTAGTCGTGCGTCTCAACTCCGTTTTGAGGGGCGCACGTCTAAACATGAATGGCTAAACTCGAATGTTTCTAGTTCTAAAACTGTATCCAGAACTAGAAAAATTCACGTTTAGACGTGCGTCTCTCAAAACGGAGTTGAGACGCACAACCAAACCTTAATTTTTCTAGTTCTAGATTCAATCTTAGAACTAGAAACATTTGGGTTTAGATGTCTCAAGAGACGTACGGCTAAACTCGAATGTTTCTAGTTCTAAAACTGAATCTAGAACTAAAAACATTCAGGTTTAGTCGTGCGTCTCAACTCCGTTTTGAGGGGCGCACGTCTAAACATGAATGGTTCTAGTTCTGGTTCAATCTTAGAACTAGAAACATTTGGGTTTAGATGTCTCAAGAGACGTACGGCTAAACTCGAATGTTTCTAGTTCTAAAACTGTATCTAGAACTAGAAACATTCAGGTTTAGTCGTACGTCTCAACTCCGTTTTGAGAGACGCACGTCTAAACCTGAATTTTCCTAGTTCTAGGTTCAATCTTAGAACTAGAAACATTTGGGTTTAGCCGTCTCAAGAGACGTACGGCTAAACTCGAATGTTTCTAGTTCTAAAACTGAATCTAGAACTAGAAACATTCAGGTTTAGTCGTGCGTCTCAACTCCGTTTTGAGAGACGCACGTCTAAACCTGAATGGTTCTAGTTCTAGGTTCAATCTTAGAACTAGAAACATTTGGTTTAGATGTCTCAAGAGACGTACGGCTAAACTCGAATGTTTCTAGTTCTAAAACTGAATCTAGAACTAAAAACATTCAGGTTTAGTCGTGCGTCTCAACTCCGTTTTGAGGGGCGCACGTCTAAACATGAATGGTTCTAGTTCTGGTTCAATCTTAGAACTAGAAACATTTGGGTTTAGATGTCTCAAGAGACGTACGGCTAAACTCGAATGTTTCTAGTTCTAAAACTGTATCTAGAACTAGAAACATTCAGGTTTAGTCGTACGTCTCAACTCCGTTTTGAGAGACGCACGTCTAAACCTGAATTTTCCTAGTTCTAGGTTCAATCTTAGAACTAGAAACATTTGGGTTTAGCCGTCTCAAGAGACGTACGGCTAAACTCGAATGTTTCTAGTTCTAAAACTGAATCTAGAACTAGAAACATTCAGGTTTAGTCGTGCGTCTCAACTCCGTTTTGAGAGACGCACGTCTAAACCTGAATGGTTCTAGTTCTAGGTTCAATCTTAGAACTAGAAACATTTGGTTTAGATGTCTCAAGAGACGTACGGCTAAACTCGAATGTTTCTAGTTCTAAAACTGTATCCAGAACTAGAAACATTCAGGTTTAGTCGTGCGTCTCAACTCCGTTTTGAGGGACGCACGTCTAAACCTGAATAGTTCTAGTTCTAGGTTCAATCTTAGAACTAGAAACATTTGGGTTTAGCCGTCTCAAGAGACGAACGGCTAAACTCGAATGTTTCTAGTTCTAAAACTGAATCTAGAACTAGAAACATTCAGGTTTAGTCGTGCGTCTCAACTCCGTTTTGAGGGACGCACGTCTAAACCTGAATGGTTCTAGTTCTAGGTACAATCTTAGAACTAGAAACATTTGGGTTTAGCCGTCTCAAGAGACGTACGGCTAAACTCGAATGTTTCTAGTTCTAAAACTGAATCTAGAACTAGAAACATTCAGGTTTAGTCGTGCGTCTCAATTCCGTTTTGAGGGACGCACGTCTAAACCTGAATGGTTCTAGTTCTAGGTTCAATCTTAGAACTAGAAACATTTGGGTTTAGCCGTCACAAGAGACGTACGGCTAAACTCTTGAGACGTCTAAACCTGAATGGTTCTAGTTCTAGGTTCAATCTTAGAACTAGAAACATTTGGGTTTAGCCGTCTCAAGAGATGTGCGGCTAAACTCGAATGTTTCTAGTTCTAAAACTGAATCTAGAACTAGAAACATTCAGGTTTAGTCGTACGTCTCAACTCCGTTTTGAGAGACGCATGTCTAAACCTGAATTTTTCTAGGTCTAGGTTCAATCTTAGAACTAGAAACATTTGGGTTTAGCCGTCTCAAGAGACGTACGGCTAAACTCGAATGTTTCTAGTTCTAAAACTGAATCTAGAACTAAAAACATTCAGGTTTAGTCGTGCGTCTCAACTCCGTTTTGAGGGGCGCACGTCTAAACATTAATGGTTCTAGTTCTGGTTCAATCTTAGAACTAGAAACATTTGGGTTTAGATGTCTCAAGAGACGTACGGCTAAACTCGAATGTTTCTAGTTCTAAAACTGTATCTAGAACTAGTAACATTCAGGTTTAGTCGTGTGTCTCAACTCCGTTTTGAGAGACGCACGTCTAAACCTGAATTTTTCTAGTTCTAGGTTCAATCTTAGAACTAGAAACATTTGGGTTTAGCCGTCTCAAGCGACGTACGGCTAAACTCGAATGTTTCTAGTTCTAAAACTGAATCTAGAACTAGAAACATTCAGGTTTAGTCGTGCGTCTCAACTCCGTTTTGAGAGACGCACGTCTAAACCTGAATTTTTGTAGTTCTAGGTTCAATCTTAGTACTAGAAACATTTGGGTTTAGATGTCTCAAGAGACGTACGGCTAAACTCGAATGTTTCTAGTTCTAAAACTGTATCTAGAACTAGAAACATTCAGGTTTAGTCGTGTGTCTCAACTCCGTTTTGAGAGATGCACGTCTAAACCTGAATTTTTCTAGTTCTAGGTTCAATCTTAGAACTAGAAACATTTGGGTTTAGCCGTCTCAAGCGACGTACGGCTAAACTCGAATGTTTCTAGTTCTAAAACTGAATCTAGAACTAGAAACATTCAGGTTTAGTCGTGCGTCTCAACTCCGTTTTGAGAAACGCACGTCTAAACCTGAATTTTTGTAGTTCTAGGTTCAATCTTAGAACTAGAAACATTTGGGTTTAGCCATACATCTCCTGAGACGGCTAAACCCAAATATTGCATTTTTCCTTAATGCGGACCTCAACAATTTCAACATTATTATTATACAAATATTAAAAAATAGTTCCAACCAGGTCACGCCGGGTCTTGTTCAAACCAAAGATGCTCACGATTATTATGTGACTGGTATAACAATTGATGCCCGTTCACGGTGGGTCACGCATGAGCCATCGTGACCCGGCGGGACTCACGTAATTTGCACACAATTATAGAATTGACAGGTTGTACAATTCCATACAAAAAAAACCTAACAACATTTTCTTCTGATGAACTGAGATGATATGTAATAATTTTTTCTTGTAAAAAAAATTTGATCATAATCGTACAATGGTTATAAAAAATCATTAAAAATCGAATTCTGATTTAATTTCTCTAAAATTTGGACCACTTATAAAGAAAAGTGTTATCTCTTTAATGCTAAAATTTATTTTTGAAAATCAAATCGATTTTTCAGAATATAGCTGTAACAATATCAAGATATATAAAGAAAATTATCCATTTTATTTTTTAACTTTAGATTCACAAGATATTTTACCTCGCTTAAGATTAATTCGACATTAAAGTTGACCTTGTTAATCGAAAGTTATTATTATAAATGAATATGTCATGTTTGGGGTCATTTCAAAAAAAATTGTGGGTCATTTAAAATATATATTACTTATAAATAATTTTATGCACCTTGAACAGACAACCACATAAAAATCCATTCCTAATTTTTACGTCACCCGTTGGCCTTCCCCATCTCATCACGACACTTAAATTCAAACAATTTTCATGTCATATCAATTTCGTACCTTAAATTAAAATGTTGGTTTTGTGTTTAACAGCGGTTTCAATCAATTTCTACATTTCAAACGGTAATTATCTCTAATTATTTTTTTTAAGTATTACATTACGTAACTTTCCACAATTAAATAAATCTGATATTAAGCAAGATTAATTTTATTTTAGTTAATTCGTATAATTTTTCTAAAGAAACATGTCAAGACGATTTAAACAATCTTTTAACGGAATTATTAAACCCTTTAAATTTTATACAAGGCGTCGACGTTTACTCGGACGATTTAGAATACGTTTTATTCACAACCAATAACCCAAACGAAGAAATTCTTATAAACGAAACAACAAAGCGCTTAATCGATCGTTCGATTGAAACGAAAATTTTTATTTCCGGCTGGTTGGAGGGGTACAACATCAAATGGATTCGCGAAATGCGAAACGTTTACTTAAAAAAATCTCGTTACAACATTATAGTGTTCAATTGGGACCAATACTCGTACATGCACTATATTTTCAGTACGGAACTCTGTCGGGAATTGGGTAAGAACTTGGGGGATTTTATTTCCGATTTAGTAATAACCCTTGAGCTCGATTTGAACAAAATTCACATTATCGGGCACTCGCTCGGCGCTCAAATCGCCGGATTTACCGGCCAAAGAGTTATGAAGAGGCTGTATCGTCGAATCGGAAGGATATCCGCTTTAGACGCGGCGGGACCCATATTTAACTTTAACACCGAATCTTATAGATTGGATAGAAACGATGCCAATTTCGTCGATGCCGTACACACAAACAATTATTTTTTCGGTTATTACGGCCCGTATGGAACCGTGGATGTTTTCGTAAACAACGGTATTTTTCAAGAGGGGTGTCCAACCTTAAACGACGTGATGAGATCGATGAGATGCGACGAAATCCATCGATTTTGTAAGTTTCATTTAAAATGATTGAAGGAAATAATTAAAAAGTGTTTTAGTGTTTTGTAGCCACTCAAGGAGTATTGAAGTCTGGAAAAGAAGTATTAATGAAAATTTGGTGGGGAGGCACTTAGTAACGGGTCATCCTATAGTAATAGGGGAGAATGTTGATTTCAATTCGGAAGGGTTTTATTATTTACAAATCAATTTTTAAAAAATGGTAGAGAAATCTTTGTTATTTATTGAATTAATCACATTTTGTAGTGCCCCCATTAGAATTATTAAAAATTGTTATTTAGGATCTAAACAATTGCTCCAAATATATTTATAAACAACTATTATTTGAAACTTTTTTATGTCTCTATCTAAGATATTGAAAACATTATATACAATATAATATTGTTATAAATAACTATTATTTGAACATTCTCTCGTGTACCCGGAATTTCATATAACTCGCTATATACAGAGTGATTTATAACATACAGTGTATTCCTGGTTACTTTAAATTGCCATTATACTTTTTAATTTTGGTTGATCTCGGTGATCTGAGGCGAAATCGTTCCCTATATATTTTGGAT
Source organism: Onthophagus sagittarius (assembly GCA_036711965.1). Taxonomy (NCBI): domain Eukaryota; kingdom Metazoa; phylum Arthropoda; class Insecta; order Coleoptera; family Scarabaeidae; genus Onthophagus; species Onthophagus sagittarius. The sequence continues at coordinate 11,601,883 of JASERS010000010.1, read as the reverse complement.
GTGGCTATTTATACATATAGTATGTATATGTAATTGGCTATTTATACATACAGTATGTATACGTAATTGGCTATATACACATACAGTATGTATATGTAATTGGCTGTTTATACATACTGCATGTATACGCAATTGGCTATTTGTACATAGAACATGTGTACACAATTGGCTGTTTAGACATACTGTATGCTTGGATATATACCAATTACAGCTCCTATAGCAATTAAGTTAGGAATTTCTTTCAAATGACTTGTACTATATATACAAGTGTATTTCTGAAAATATTGTCGCATATACGGCTTGGTCCAAAAAGTGTAACGACACAAAGTATATTTTCTTAAATAAATGCCCTATATTTTTGCATATTCTGAGTAGCTGTCTTAAATGCTATAACTGCACATCTTATTTTCAAATTTTGTATGCGAAGTTACCACGTTATTAACCATTTTGTGAAAATTTTTGAAAATTTATGTAGTCACTTAAAATTCGTTATCAGCACTACTATTAAACATTGAAGATTTCAATTTATCGATAAACATAGTTTGGGCCCTTCGACCACCACTAATACTATTGGATAATATTATACAGGGTAGTTACCAGAACCTGTTAATTTACGCGTTGTTTGTGGAATCATAACTTTGTTATTTTAAATGAAACACCCTACACTTTTCATGCCTCCGAAGGCTTTATTAAGCACCTTTCATTTTTGTAAGCATATGGTACATCTGAGACGTATATTTTTTGAGATAATTAGACTATTTCAAAAATTATTTGATTTTTCACAAGAAATGAGGTATGAAAAAGGCAATTTTAAACAAATGCTTATAAATTTAAATCGTAAAAGATGAGAAAGTATACCTCTGTGCAAAGACAATAGCATTAAAAAAACAATTTTTCAAAAATTCTATTTGAATAGCTGATTTTTTAATGAATTTCTTTAATATCAATTTTTATTAATTGATTTTCTAAGAAATTCAAAAAAAATCTTCGTTGACGGTTGCCGTGAAAGAATACGGTTGATCAAATAAGATCCTACAACCTTGTATGAAATTAGTCACTTATCCGCTGAATACAACAAAATCCTAAAATAAATCCGTATGGTTAGTAACGTATCTTTTTGAACGAACCCAAACCGGAATTTGAAATGCACCCCTGCTCCACTATCTATGTTGGAAATTGTATTTCCAAGCAAAATCCTAAAATATATCTGTATGGTTGGTGGATCCGTGTGTACGTATCTTTTTCAACGGACCCAAAGCGAAATTTGAAACCCACAATTGTAGAATTTTTTAAGATGTGCCGTTATAGCATTTAAGGCAGCTAATCAGGATATACAAAAAATATATGGTATTCCTTTAAAAAGAAATATATTTTGTGTAGAAAGAAGAAATTCTTGGATCTATGGATCCCTGACGCACTATTGCAGGACCCTGTATATGTAATTGGCTATTTACTGATACTGATTGTATACGCTATTATTTCGTTTAATATTGTGTTAATAACTACACAATTATAATATAGTTTCATTTATTAAAGTTAGTTTTCAGTTTTTTGTATGTATATGTCTAAACAGCCAATTGTGTACACATGTTGTATGTACAAATAGCCAATTGCGTATACATGCAGTATGTATAAATAGCCAATTTCGTATACATACTGTATGTATAAATAGCCACATCCATATATTTTAGTGGATACAAAGTCTTCTATAAAATGATTTTTTCTCACTCCGCCGAGGTCGCTTGCAGGCGAGGCACTACAATCTTCCAAAATGCACGATTTTCTGTTAATATTTCAAATCCAGCGCCTCGTCCGCAAGCGACCTCGGCGATTTGAAACAAAATCGTTCCTTGTATATCTTAGTAAATATACAAAGTCTCCTATAGGATGACATTGTTTTCACTCCGCCGAGGTCGCTTGCGGGCGAGGCGCTACAAACTTCCAAAACGCACGATTTGGTGTTAATATTTCATATCCGATGCTTCGCCCGCAAACAACCTCAGCGATTTGAGGCGAAATCGTTCCTTGTATATCAATAATTTATAAAGTCTCCTATAAGATGATTTTGTTTTCACTCCGCCGAAGTCGCTTGCGGGCGAGGCGCTACAATTTTCCAAAATGCACCAATTTGAGTTAATATTTCATATCCAGTGCCTCGCCCGCAAGCGACCTCGGCGATTTGGGGCGAAATCGTTCCTTGTATATCTTAGTAAATATACAAAGTCTCCTATAGGATGACATTGTTTTCACTCCGCCGAGGTCGCTTGCGGGCGAGGCGCTACAAACTTCCAAAACGCACGATTTGGTGTTAATATTTCATATCCGATGCTTCGCCCGCAAACAACCTCAGCGATTTGAGGCGAAATCGTTCCTTGTATATCAATAATTTATAAAGTCTCCTATAAGGTGATTTTATGTTCATTCCGCCGAGGTCGCTTGCGGGCGAGGCGCTACAATTTTCCAAAATGCACCAATTTGAGTTAATATTTCATATCCAATGCCTCGCCCGCAAGCAATCTCGGCGATTTGGGGCGAAATCGTTCCTTGTATATCAATAACTATATAAAGTCTCCTTTAAGACGATTTTATATCCACTCCGCCGAGGTCGCTTGCGGGCGAGGCGCTACAATTTTCCAAAATGCACCAATTTGAGTTAATATTTCATATCCAGTGCCTCGCCCGCAAGCAACCTCGGCGATTTGGGGCGAAATCGTTCCTTGTATATCAATAATTATATAAAGTCTCCTTTAAGACGATTTTATATCCACTCCGCCGAGGTCGCTTGCGGGCGAGGCGCTACAATTTTCCAAAATGCACCAATTTGGGTTAATATTTCATATCCAGTGCCTCGCCCGCAAGCGACCTCGGCAATTTAGGGTGAAATCGTTCCTTGCATATCAATAATTTATATAGTCTCCTATAAGATGATTTTGTTTTCACTTCGCCGAGGTCGCTTGCGGGCGAGGCGCTACAATTTTCCAAAATGCACCAATTTGAGTTAATATTTCATATCCAGTGCCTCGCCCGCAAGCGACCTCGGCGATTTGGGGCGAAATCGTTCCTTGTATATCTTAGTAAATATACAAAGTCTCCTATAGGATGACATTGTTTTCACTCCGCCGAGGTCGCTTGCGGGCGAGGCGCTACAAACTTCCAAAACGCACGATTTGGTGTTAATATTTCATATCCGATGCTTCGCCCGCAAACAACCTCAGCGATTTGAGGCGAAATCGTTCCTTGTATATCAATAATTTATAAAGTCTCCTATAAGGTGATTTTATGTTCATTCCGCCGAGGTCGCTTGCGGGCGAGGCGCTACAATTTTCCAAAATGCACCAATTTGAGTTAATATTTCATATCCAATGCCTCGCCCGCAAGCAATCTCGGCGATTTGGGGCGAAATCGTTCCTTGTATATCAATAACTATATAAAGTCTCCTTTAAGACGATTTTATATCCACTCCGCCGAGGTCGCTTGCGGGCGAGGCGCTACAATTTTCCAAAATGCACCAATTTGAGTTAATATTTCATATCCAGTGCCTCGCCCGCAAGCAACCTCGGCGATTTGGGGCGAAATCGTTCCTTGTATATCAATAATTATATAAAGTCTCCTTTAAGACGATTTTATATCCACTCCGCCGAGGTCGCTTGCGGGCGAGGCGCTACAATTTTCCAAAATGCACCAATTTGGGTTAATATTTCATATCCAGTGCCTCGCCCGCAAGCGACCTCGGCAATTTAGGGTGAAATCGTTCCTTGCATATCAATAATTTATATAGTCTCCTATAAGATGATTTTGTTTTCACTTCGCCGAGGTCGCTTGCGGGCGAGGCGCTACAATTTTCCAAAATGCACCAATTTGAGTTAATATTTCATATCCAGTGCCTCGCCCGCAAGCGACCTCGGCGATTTGGGGCGAAATCGTTCCTTGTATATCTTAGTAAATATACAAAGTCTCCTATAGGATGACATTGTTTTCACTCCGCCGAGGTCGCTTGCGGGCGAGGCGCTACAAACTTCCAAAACGCACGATTTGGTGTTAATATTTCATATCCGATGCTTCGCCCGCAAACAACCTCAGCGATTTGAGGCGAAATCGTTCCTTGTATATCAATAATTTATAAAGTCTCCTATAAGGTGATTTTATGTTCATTCCGCCGAGGTCGCTTGCGGGCGAGGCGCTACAATTTTCCAAAATGCACCAATTTGAGTTAATATTTCATATCCAATGCCTCGCCCGCAAGCAATCTCGGCGATTTGAGGCGAAATCGTTCCTTGTATATCAATAACTATATAAAGTCTCCTTTAAGACGATTTTATATCCACTCCGCCGAGGTCGCTTGCGGGCGAGGCGCTACAATTTTCCAAAATGCACCAATTTGAGTTAATATTTCATATCCAGTGCCTCGCCCGCAAGCAACCTCGGCAATTTAGGGTGAAATCGTTCCTTGTATATCTTAGTAAATATACAAAGTCTCCTATAAGCTGATTTTGTTTTCACTCCGCCGAGGTCGCTTGCGGGCGAGGCGCTACAATTTTCCAAAATGCACCAATTTGGGTTAATATTTCATATCCAGTGCCTCGCCCGCAAGCGACCTCGGCAATTTAGGGTGAAATCGTTCCTTGCATATCAATAATTTATATAGTCTCCTATAAGATGATTTTGTTTTCACTTCGCCGAGGTCGCTTGCGGGCGAGGCGCTACAATTTTCCAAAATGCACCAATTTGAGTTAATATTTCATATCCAGTGCCTCGCCCGCAAGCGACCTCGGCGATTTGGGGCGAAATCGTTCCTTGTATATCTTAGTAAATATACAAAGTCTCCTATAAGCTGATTTTGTTTTTACTCCGCCGAGGTCGCTTGCGGGCGAGGCGCTACAATTTTCCAAAATGCACCAATTTAAGTTATTATTTCATATCCAGTGCCTCGCCCGCAAGCGACCTCGGCGATTTGGGGCGAAATCGTTCTTTGTGTATCAATAATTTATAAAGTCTCCTATAAGATGATTTTGTTTTCACTCCGCCGAGGTCGCTTGCGGGCGAGGCGTTACAATTTTCCAAAATGCACCAATTTGAGTTACTGTTTCATATCCAGTGCCTCGCCCGCAAGCGACCTCGGCGATTTGGGGCGGAATCGTTCCTTGTATATCTTAGTAAATATACAAAGTTTCCTATAAGATGATTTTGTTTTCACTCCGCCGAGGCGCTACAATATTCCAAAATGCACCAATTTGAGTTAATATTTCATATCCAGTGCCTCGCCCGCAAGCAACCTCAGCGATTTGAGGCGAAATCGTTCCTTGTATATCAATAATTTATAAAGTCTTCTATAAGGTGATTTTATGTTCATTCCGCCGAGGTCGCTTGCGGGCGAGGCGCTACAATTTTCCAAAATGCGCCAATTTGAGTTAATATTTCATATCCAATGCCTCGCCCGCAAGCAACCTCGGCGATTTGGGGCGAAATCGTTCCTTGTATATCAATAATTATATAAAGTCTCCTTTAAGACGATTTTATATCCACTCCGCCGAGGTCGCTTGCGGGCGAGGCGCTACAATTTTCCAAAATGCACCAATTTGGGTTAATATTTCATATCCAGTGCCTCGCCCGCAAGCGACCTCGGCAATTTAGGGTGAAATCGTTCCTTGTATATCAGTAATTTATATAGTTTCCTATAAGATGATTTTGTTTTCACTCCGCCGAGGTCGCTTGCGGGCGAGGCGCTACAATTTTCCAAAATGCACCAATTTGAGTTAATATTTCATATCCAGTGCCTCGCCCGCAAACGATCTCGGCGATTTGAGAAGAAATCGTTCCCTGTATGGTACATACAAAGTCTTCTATAAAATGATTTTTTTTCACTCCGCCAAGGTTGCTTGCGGGCGAGGCGCTACAATTTTGAGTTAATATTTCATATCCAGCGCCTTGGCCCTTCTTAATCAAAAACTGATAATTAATATAAATATGTTTAGAATACCTTTCTTGTGTATTTTAGCTAAATTCAAATGTTTTAAAAAAGATATGATAAAATTAATGTTTTACGCTTAATAAGTTTCGCCCCAACGGAATCAATGTCCTAAAAGTTTTCCCTCAAAGTATTCGCTCTACAGGTAGGGTTGTAACAGGAACAGGAACTGGGTTAAACTGGGTTAGACTTTACGGCTTTCTCGGGACCCCCATTCTCAATACGCCGCTGTTATATTTCGTTTTCAGAATAATAAATTCTTTTTTTGTTTTATTTCCTTCGAGAGAGAGACTCCTTTTATTTCTTTATTTTATAAATTTATAAACAAAAAAAATTGTAGCGACACCGGGGAAAAATAAAATGTCCACGTTAAAATTTCAAACGAAACAAAGCCACTTTGTATGGAAAAGGTGGAAAAGAAGCCGCAAAGAAATAAATAAGTAAAAACATCGAAGACGAAAAAGATATTTCTGGAGTCAATTTGGAAGATTTCTTCTTCGTCTCAAATAAAGTCGTGTCCGCCTCGGTCGGAAAAGATTGCCAATAAATTCTTGGTGCCCCCCGCTGTAATGGTTTTCTTACTTCGGCACATTAACCCACCCCTCTGAGTCCGCAGCCGAAGCCGTTTTTGTGAGACTAGCACATTGTTTCACTCCACCGACGACGCCCTATATTATTCGTCTCGTAAACCATCGGGTTGCGATTTTATCACGCTCTTTTTGCTTTTACAACCTTCCGCGTTATAGTTATTGTTGTGTTATGTTGTGTTGTGGCACCGTGTAATTCTCGGTTTTTACTAGTTTTTCCAAACACCCGGTACAACGCAACAAAATGATTTTATTAATTTCGTCGTGTTGTGTAATATTTTTAGTGTTTTTCTAAGAGATTTTGAGGGTGACCATAAAGTGGTGATTTACCGTGCGAATTATTAACAAAACTTTCACGAGGCGACACCTGCGCCAGCAACGCGCTATAATTAATTGTGACCTGCAATGAATAACTTCGGGGGGTATACGAAACACGCGTGCTGAAACAGCGGCTAAGATAAATAGTACGTTAGAAAGGCTTTTACTTTGATAAATTTAGACGGCTGCCAGAGCGTTGTCATTTTAAATTTGTCACATGAAAGATTGGACTCGTTTAAAATTTTGATTTCTTTCTCGCGTTTATTTCCTCCGGGGAACCACTCAAAAAAAACTCGTTCCCTCCTAATCGATTTTTGATGCAACAACACTTATTATACTTGCTTAATTTGACAACAAAATGTATCTTCACGCGGAAAAATAATAAAAAGGGCAACCCCGGAAGCGGGCGTCAACGCGAAATTGGAAAATACCTTTCGCGTTTGACGGCTAAATTGAGGTTCGGTTGGGTTGACAAGACAGGATTGCCGTTGCGGGTGAATTTGTGGATTTTAATAAACAGGTCATAAATAAAGCGTTCCTCGTCGACGACAACAACGGCCCCTCGTGCCCCCTTTTTCCGACGGCTTATTTTGTCGTCCCCTTCTGAACGATTGCTTGTCGAACTGTTGTCGAACGTCTCCAGCCATCGATAAAAAAGTCGACTTTTCAAATTGCAAATAAGCGAATAAAACGATATACGAAGACGGCCTGACAATATAACAAGAAAAAAGTGATTTTATTAAATTTTATCGTTCCAGAAATACACCTAATTCTCTTTTTACAAGATTTTCTGAAACATACAGGATACTTCTGAAAGTGGTGATCATAAAAATTATTTTTTATTAATTATTTTACCAACTCAAAAACGAATTGAGATATTCGAGGATAGTGTTGTTCTTGGAAAAGTGTATAAATCACAATAATTTTCATCAAGATATCTTAAATTGTTATTTTTAGTTCTGAAGCTAGGTTGAGTTGGGTTCCGTCTTATTAGTTCCGCTCTATTATTAGTTGCTATTTAGTCTTAAATTGTTGTATATTTGTATCGAACTAAAAATAGAACTAAGACTAGACCTAGAACTAGAAAGATTCAAATTTAGCCGTTCTTTCTATCTTATCTATCATAATTCCTATGATAGATCCAGCAAGAATGCCACACCATGTATTAACACTCCAGAGGTGTTGATTGACAATAGTTTGTAACCAGTGAGGATTTGTTTATGACCAGTAATGCGCATTCTGAATATTGACTTCTGCAGTGCTTTTAAAACTAGCTTCGTCAATCCATAAAGCTCTCCTAGAGAAGTGGGGACTTTTATTTAGGAATCAATTACAAAAAATGACTCGACTTTGAAAATCAATCTCACTTAATTCTTGGTGTATATACATGTGATATGGATGGAATTTGTGATCCCTCAAAATTCTGCATACGGAGTATTGGCTGATTCCAGAACAGTTAAACATTTATTAATTATCTTAATCAACTTTTGTTGTATATTGCTCAGAAAGATCACTTTACATGCAACGATTAACAAACTTCTTCGTTATCTTTGGTGCATTAAGGACGTAAAACTTGGTTTTACTTCGTTTTATGACATCCAGACATTAATTACAAAAGATGAAATTTAAATTAAAAAATTTATCATCAATTATACCTTAAGGGTATACAATCGGGGGACACACTGTATATTAATTAGGTGGAAATCGCATGCGACTGAAGCACTGTAGCTTTGTCCCAAGAACGGATCCAACTCGTTGTGTACTCGCCAAATGCAATTGTGACGACATGACTAGACATGTTTTATCGCATTTGATGAGTACACGAGAATGCAATCGGCAGTGTTAAATCTAGAAAGATAATTTGAAAATAGTTTCCATGACAATATAACAAAAATTTTTCGATGTTTAAGTACTCTTCTAAGGTTAATAAAGATATTCCATATTCAACAATACTTCTTTTAAACTTTTAGAAATTACTTTCAATTACTAATTGGAGCATCTACTTTCTAAAAGTGAAATCAATTTGAAAATATCTCACTTAGTTCTTAAGATATAAACTGCTGAGCTTAATTGGGATTTTTTCAGTATTTTGTATAAATTTAAAAAATTTTGAAAACTCGATTTTTGAAAAATTGTTATAAAATTACTTTCAGTTACTAATTGGAGCATCTAATTTCTAAAAGTGAAGTCAATTTGAAAATATCTCACTTAGTTCTTGAGATATAAACCGCTGAACTTAATTGGGATTCTTCCGATATTTTATATAAATTTAAAAATTTCTGAAAAATTGATTTTTTGAAAAATTGTTATGAAATTACTTTCAATTTCTAATTGGAGCATCTAATTTCTAAAAATGAAGTCAATTTGAAAATATCTCACTTAGTTCTTGAGATATAAGCTGTTGAGCTTAAATGGGATTTTTCCAGTATTTTGTATAAATTTAAAAATTTCTGAAAACTTGATTTTTTGAAAAATTGTTATAAAATTACTTTCAGTTACTAATTGGAGCATCTAATTTCTAAAAATGAAGTCAATTTGAAAATATCTCGGTTAGCTCTTGAGATATAAGCTGCTGAGCTTAATTGGGATTCTTCCGATATTTTGTATAAATTTAAAAATTTCTGAAAACTCGATTTTTTGAAAAATTGCTATAAAATTACTTTCAGTTACTAATTGGAGCATCTAATTTCTAAAAGTGAAGTCAATTTGAAAATATCTCACTTAGTTCTTAAGATATAAACTACTGAACTTATTTGGGATTCTTCCGATATTTTATATAAATTTAAAAATTCCTGAAAAATTGATTTTTTGAAAAATTATTATGAAATTACTTTCAATTTCTAATTGGAGCATCTAATTTCTAAAAATGAAGTCAATTTTAAAATATCTCAGTTAGTTCTTGAGATATAAGCTGCTGAGCTTACTTGGGATTCTTTCGATATTTTGTATAAATTTAAAAATTCCTGAAAACTCAATTTTCTGAAATATTGTTATGAAATCAATTTCAATTACTAATTGGAGCATCTACTTTCTAAAAGTGAAGTCAATTTGAAAATATCTCACTTAGTTCTTGAGATATAAACTGCTGAGCTTAATTGGGATTTTTCCAGTATTTTGTATAAATTTAAAAGTTCCTGAAAACTCGATTTTTTGAAAAATTGTTATAAAATCAATTTCAATTACTAATTGGAGCATCTACTTTCTAAAAGTGAAGTCAATTTGAAAATATCTCACTTAGTTCTTGAGATATAAACTGCTGAGCTTAATTGGGATTTTTCCAGTATTTTGTATAAATTTAAAAGTACCTGAAAACTCGATTTTCTGAAAAATTGTTATGAAATCAATTTCAATTACTAATTGGAGCATCTACTTTCTAAAAGTGAAATCAATTTGAAAATATCTCAGTTAGTTCTTGAGATATAAACTGCTGAACTTAATTGGGATTCTTCGATATTTTATATAAATTTAAAAATTCCTGAAAAATTGATTTTTTGAAAAAATGTTATGAAATTACTTTCAATTACTAATCGGAGCATCTACTTTCTAAAAGTGAAGTCAATTTGAAAATATCTCACTTAGTTCTTGAGATATAAGCTGCTGAGCTTAATTGGGATTTTTCCAGTATTTTGTATAAATTTAAAAATTCCTAAAAACTCGATTTTTTGAGAAATTGTTATGAAATTACTTTCAATTACTAATTGAAGCATCTAACTTCTAAAAATGAAGTCAATTTGAAAATATCTCAGTTACTTCTTGAGACATAAACTGCTGAACTTAATTGGGATTTTTACAGTATTTTGTATAAAATTAAAAATTCCTAAAAACTCGATTTTTTGAGAAATTATTATAAAATTACTTTCAGTTACTAATTGGAGAATCTAATTTCTAAAAGTGAAATCAATTTGAAAATATCTCACTTAGTTCTTGAGATATAAGCTGCTCAGCTTAAATGGGATTTTTCCAGTATTTTGTATAAATTTAAAAATTTCTGAAAACTCGATTTTTTGAAAAATTGTTATAAAATTACTTTCAGTTACTAATTGAAGCATCTAGTTTCTAAAAGTGAAGTCAATTTGAAAATATCTCACTTAGTTCTTGAGATATAAACCGCTGAACTTAATTGGGATTCTTCCGATATTTTGTATAAATTTAAAAATTCCAAAAAATTGATTTTTTGAAAAATTGTTATGAAAATACTTTCAATTACTAATTGGGGCATCTAATTTCTAAACGTGAAGCCAATTTGAAAATACCTCACTTAGTTCTTGAGATATAAACCGCTGAACTTAATTGGGATTCTTCCGATATTTTATATAAATTTAAAAATTCCTGAAAAATTGATTTTTTGAAAAATTCTTACGAAATTACTTTCAATTTCTAATTGGAGCATCTGCTTTCTAAAAGTGAAGTCAATTTGAAAATATATCACTTAGTTCTTGAGATATAAACAGCTGAGCTTAATTGGGATTTTTCCAGTATTTTGTATAAATTTAAAAGTTCCTGAAAACTCGATTTTCTGAAAAATTGTTATGAAATCAATTTCAATTACTAACTGAAGCATCTACTTTCTAAAAGTGAAGTCAATTTGAAAATATCTCACTTAATTCTTAAGATATAAGCTGCTGACCTTAAATGGGGGTTTTCCAGTATTTTATACAAATTTAAAAATTTCTGAAAACTCGATTTTTTGAAAAATTGTTATAAAATTACTTTCAGTTACTAATTGGAGAATCTAATTTCTAAAAGTGAGGTCAATTTGAAAATATCTCACTTAGTTCTTGAGATATAAGCTGCTGAGCTTAATTGGGATTTTTCCAGTATTTTGTATAAATTTAAAAATTCCTAAAAACTCGATTTTTTGAGAAATTGTTATGAAATTACTTTCAATTACTAATTGGAGCATCTAATTTCTAAAAATGAAGTCAATTTGAAAATATCTCAGTAACTTCTTGAGATATAAACTGCTGAGCTTAATTGGGATTTTTCCAGTATTTTGTATAAATTGAAAAATTTCTGAAAACTCGATTTTTTGAAAAATTGTTATAAAATTACTTTCAGTTACTAATTGGAGAATCTAATTTCTCAAAGTGAAGTCAATTTGAAAATATCTCACATAATTCTTGAGATATAAGCTGCTCGGCTTAAATGGGATTTTTCCAATATTTTGTATACATTTAAAAATTTCTGAAAAATCGATATTTTGAAAAATTGTTATGAAATTACTTTCAATTACTAATTGGAGCATCTAATTTCTAAAAATGAAGTCAATTTGAAAATATCTCAGTTACTTCTTGAGATATAAGCTACTGAGCTTAATTGGGATTCTTCCGATATTTTGTATAAATTTAAAAATTCTCGAAAACTCAATTTTTTGAAAAATTGTTATGAAATCAGTTTCGATTACTAATTGGAGCATCTACTTTCTAAAAGTGAAGTCAATTTGAAAATATTTCACTTAATTCTTGAGATATAAACTGCTGAGCTTAATTGGTATTTTTCCAGTATTTTATATAAATTTAAAAATTGCTAAAAACTCGATTTTTTGAGAAATTGTTATGAAATTACTTTCAATTACTAATTGGAGTATCTAATTTCTAAAAATGAAGTCAATTTGAAAATATCTCAGTTACTTCTTGAGATATAAACTGCTGAGCTTAATTGGGATTTTTCCAGTATTTTGTATAAATTTAAAAATTTCTGAAAACTCGATTTTTTGAAAAATTGTTATAAAATTACTTTCAGTTACTAATTGGAGAATCTAATTTCTAAAAGTGAGGTCAATTTGAAAATATCTCACTTAGTTCTTGAGATATAAGCTGCTGAGCTTAATTAGTATTTTTCCAGTATTTTATATAAATTTAAAAATTGCTAAAAACTCGATTTTTTGAGAAATTGTTATGAAATTACTTTCAATTACTAATTGGAGTATCTAATTTCTAAAAATGAAGTCAATTTGAAAATATCTCAGTTACTTCTTGAGATATAAACTGCTGAGCTTAATTGGGATTTTTCCAGTATTTTGTATAAATTTAAAATTTTCTGATAACTCGATTTTTTGAAAAATTGTTATAAAATTACTTTCAGTTACTAATTGGAGAATCTAATTTCTAAAAGTGAGGTCAATTTGAAAATATCTCACTTAGTTCTTGAGATATAAGCTGCTGAGCTTAATTGGGATTCTTCCGATATTTTGTATAAATTTAAAAATTCCCGAAACCTCAATTTTTTGAAAAATTGTTATGAAATCAGTTTCAATTACTAATTGGAGCATCTACTTTCTAAAAATGAAGTCAATTTGAAAATATTTCACTTAATTCTTGAGATATAAACTGCTGAGCTTAATTGGGTATTTTTCCAGTATTTTGTATAAATTTAAAAATTCCTAAAAAATTGATTTTTTGAAAAATTGTTATAAAATTACTTTCAATTACTAATTAGAGCATCTAATAAGAGTTAAGCTGTACGTCTCTTAAGACGGCTAAACCCTAATGTTTCTAGTTCTATGTATAGTTACAACCCGGAAGTTACAATCCATTACAAATCTGAAATTGAGAACGTAACATAAATAATGATATCAATTTTTTAGATAACTTCATCGTGTTTGGGCTCATTTTAAAGGATTTTTTCACGAGAATTAATCACCTAATGATTAAATTAATATTAATTAATGAAGTTGCGTTAGTATTTCGGAAATTAAAAAAATTAAAAATAGATTTTCAATATCTTCCAAGATTTTAACATCTTTAATTGTAAGAAATTGGAAGAGAAGAGGCAGGGTTAGAAGAAAAACCTATAATTGTCCCGTTCTAATTAAAGAAGCACTTGAAACAGTATTCGGAGAGGTATTAATTAAAGGTACGCTTATACGCTTGAAATTATAATCAGTTGGGTTGGGTTCAATTCGGTGCCCCTTTTTCCACGACTGCTCCGGTTGCCATTAGGGACTGGCAGCATCGCGACGCCTCCGCCCCGGTCGGCGGTCGACGCCGCTTCGAAAACCGACGAAAGGTCCAGGTGAAAAAGGTGCAAGCTCGAACAAGCTTCGTTAACGCCGGTCGAGTATTTTGTTTCCTTTACTTCTATTTTCTCTTGCTTTGCTCTCGGAAATTCCGTTTCTAGAAAGAGGAGAAAATTTTTTATTGCTCTTATTAAGCGGAGATATTTTTATTTTTTAAATTACCAAAAAATAAAATTTTCCATCTACATTGAAAAAGAATAAATGTTAAAATCCGGGGAAATCCCGCAATAACTTGAGGAAAATTAGATTTTATCTAAAAACTGAAAACTTTTGTGTTTTTAGTAAAAGAGTTGGTTTGGAAAAAGTTATGACAAAACACAGGGTGACGCAAATAATTCGTCAAAATGATAAATGGATTTCGTCCTCTTTCTCTTTCCCGTAGTGGGTTTTTTATTTTTTTTATTTCACTCCGGGTCCGTTATTAATAGTGCAGAGCCGGCTTTCGGAGGTTTACGTAGTTCTTTTTCGACGTCACTCCGCCCTCGATATTTATTCCCGTTTTGCCCACGTGATCGACAATCAGAATTGATTAGAATCGGTTTAAGCGGCCCTTTTGTCTTTTTATCCGTATCGCACGCCGAGTCCAGCCGTGATTTATAGTTACAAACCCTGTTGTTTACCATCGTTCCAATCCGAAAAAAATCAATTTAACAAATACAATTACGAATTCTCCCCGATGGAACGCGAAATATTTTTCTTCCTATAAAAATTCACGCCGCGTTTCATACCCGCGATCATATTAACATCATAATGTAATTCTCTTGATGTGCCATTACGCGAAATTTCATTTCGAGTGTTGCGCCTGGAATTTTAAACGCCGAGTTGGATCTCTTTTTAGGGGAGAGGAGGGTTGAGTTTTCGACAGTGCGGTAGTTCCGTAGACGCAATTTCGTCGCGTTCAAAATCGCTTTCGAATGGAGATTTATTTTAGACGAATAAAATAAAAAAAGGACCTACAAACCGTCAAATATCCATCTTCGGGCACATTACGCATGCCGGGCTTGATTTTAATTTCGAACGAGTTCAAACAACAATAAATCCGACAGTAAACTCTCTGCCCAGCAATAAGATTTTGCAAGCCCGCGGCCGTTCCTTCACTTGAATACTAAATAACTCAAATCCTTTATGTATTATGTATCTTTTTTTCGGATCTTCGTATAAAAGGAAAATATGTACACTGAAAGAAAAAAGTTTTGCTTCTAAAATACATAAAAAATACACTTAAACATTAAATCAAAAATTATTATTTTGGATTATTTTTATATTTAAATATAAAAAATAATTCAATAATTCGAATCACCCTGTATGCTTTTTATACCAGTACATAGAGCCTCCTATCGGAGAAATCAAAAAATTGTATTAACAAAGATTGTTTATAATTTAATTTCGAACAAATATTATTTGAAACATTTTTTGATTAAATTCTTAATTTGAGACATATACCCGGTTCCTCGTACGTTATAGTATTGAGTAGATATAGGAGCGGCAGTTAATGGATCGATATCTTTTATCGAGTAAGATTTTCCAATTTGGTTCTCACCATGACAAAATAGACACTTACCTTTATAAATTTTGAATGTTACATTAAAATATCTCAAGAATTCGATTTTTGGTGATTTTTAATTAACTTGAAATAGCCATAAACGTTCACGTGGAATTTCATGATTTATATCTCAAAAACGAATCACTATTTTCAAGATTCGTTTTCATCACGAGAAAGTAAACACTTTCCTTTATAAATCATGAATAATTCATTAAGATATCTTAAGAATTCGATTTTTTGTGATGTTTTAAAACAAGATTATTAATTTCAAAAAATCATAAAAAATTAGGTGAACTTAAATAATCTTTATCTCAAAAACGAATGAAGATTTTCTAATTTGGTTCTCACCATGACAAAATAGACACTTACCCCTATAAATTTTGAATGTATAATTAAAATATCTCAAGAATTCGATTTTTGGTGATTTTTAATTAACTTAAGATAGTCGTAAATATTCACGTTGAATTTAGTGATTTATATCTCAAAAACGAATAAATATTTTCAAGATCCGGTTTCATCACGAGAAACTAGACACTTTCCTTTCTAAATCATGAATAATTCATTAAGATATCTTAAGAATTCGATTTCTTGTGATTTTTAAAACAAGATTATTAATTTTAAAAAATCATAAAAAATTACGTGAACTTAAATAATCTTTATCTCAAAAACGAATAAAGATTTTCTAATTTGCTTCTCACCATGACAAAATAGACACTTACATCTATAAATTTTGAATGTTTCATTAAAATATCTCAAGAATTCGATTTTTGGTGATTTTTAATTAACTTGAAATAGCCATAAACGTTCACGTGGAATTTAATGATTTATATCTCAAAAACAAATCAATATTTTCAAGATTCGTTTTCATCACGAGAAAGTAGAGACTTTCCTTTATAAATCATGAATAATTCATTAAGATATCTTAAGAATTCGATTTTTTGTGATGTTTTAAAACAAGATTATTAATTTCAAAAAATCATAAAAAAATAAGTTAACTTATATAATCTTTATCTCAAAAACGAATAAAGATTTTCTAATTTGGTTCTCACCATGACAAAATAGACACTTACCTCTATAAATTTTGAATGTTACATTAAAATATCTCAAGAATTCGATTTTTGGTGATTTTTAATTAACTTGAAATAGCCATAAACGTTCACGTGGAATTTAATGATTTATATCTCAAAAACGAATCACTATTTTCAAGATTCGTTTTCATCACGAGAAAGTAAACACTTTCCTTTATAAATCATGTATAATTCATTAAGATATCTTAAGAATTCGATTTTTTGTGATTGTTTAAAACAAGATTATTAATTTCAAAAAATCATAAAAAATTAAGTGAACTTAAATAATCTCTATCTCAAAAACGAATAAAGATTTTCTAATTTGGTTCTCACCATGACAAAATAGACACTTACCTCCACAAAAATTTGAATGTTTCATTAAGATATCTCAAGAATTCGATTTTTGGTGATTTTTAATTAACTTAAGATAGCCATAAATGTTCACGTTCAATTTAATGATTTATATCTCAAAAACGAATAAATATTTTCAAGATTCGCTTTCATCACCAGAAAATAGATACTTTCCTGTATAAGTCATGAATAGTTCATTAAGATATCTTAAGAATTCGATTTTTCGTGATTTTTTAAAGCAAGATTATTAATTTTAAAAAATCATAAAAAATTAGGTGAATTTAAATAATCTTTATCTCAAAAACGAAAAAAGATTTTCTAATTTGGTTCTCACCATGACAAAATAGACACTTACCCCTATAAATTTTGAATGTATAATTAAAATATCTCAAGAATTCGATTTTTGGTGATTTTTAATTAACTTAAGATAGTCGTAAATATTCACGTTGAATTTAGTGATTTATATCTCAAAAACGAATAAATATTTTCAAGATCCGGTTTCATCACGAGAAACTAGACACTTTCCTTTCTAAATCATGAATAATTCATTAAGATATCTTAAGAATTCGATTTCTTGTGATTTTTAAAACAAGATTATTAATTTTAAAAAATCAGAAAAAATTACGTGAACTTAAATAATCTTTATCTCAAAAATGAATAAAGATTTTCTAATTTGGTTCTCACCATGACAAAATAGACACTTACCTCTATAAATTTTGAATGTTACATTAAAATATCTCAAGAATTCGATTTTTGGTGATTTTTAATTAACTTGAAATAGCCATAAACGTTCACGTGGAATTTAATGATTTATATCTCAAAAACAAATCAATATTTTCAAGATCCGGTTTCATCACGAGAAACTAGACACTTTCCTTTCTAAATCATGAATAATTCATTAAGATATCTTAAGAATTCGATTTCTTGTGATTTTTAAAACAAGATTATTAATTTTAAAAAATCAGAAAAAATTACGTGAACTTAAATAATCTTTATCTCAAAAATGAATAAAGATTTTCTAATTTGGTTCTCACCATGACAAAATAGACACTTACCTCTATAAATTTTGAATGTTTCATTAAAATATCTCAAGAATTCGATTTTTGGTGATTTTTAATTAACTTGAAATAACCATAAACGTTCACGTGGAATTTAATGATTTATATCTCAAAAACAAATCAATATTTTCAAGATTCGTTTTCATCGCGAGAAAGTAGACACTTTCCTTTATAAATCATGAATAATTCATTAAGATATCTTAAGAATTCGATTTTTTGTTATGTTTTAAAACAAGATTATTAATTTCAAAAAATCATAAAAAATTAGGTGAACTTAAATAATCTTTATCTCAAAAACGAATAAAGATTTTCTAATTTGGTTCTCACCATGACAAAATAGACACTTACCTCTATAAATTTTGAATGTTACATTAAAATATCTCAAGAATTCGATTTTTGGTGATTTTTAATTAACTTGAAATAACCATAAACGTTCACGTGGACTTTAGTGATTTATATCTCAAAAACAAATCAATCTTTTCAAGATTCGTTTTCATCACGAGAAAGTAGACACTTTCCTTTATAAATCATGAATAATTCATTAAGATATCTTAAGAATTCGATTTTTTGTGATGTTTTAAAACAAGATTATTAATTTCAAAAAATCATAAAAAATTAGGTGAACTTAAATAATCTTTATCTCAAAAACGAATAAATATTTTCAAGATCCGGTTTCATCACGAGAAACTAGACACTTTCCTTTCTAAATCATGAATAATTCATTAAGATATCTTAAGAATTCGATTTCTTGTGATTTTTAAAACAAGATTATTAATTTTAAAAATCATAAAAAATTACGTGAACTTAAATAATCTTTATCTCAAAAATGAATAAAGATTTTCTAATTTGGTTCTCACCATGACAAAATAGACACCTACCTCTATAAATTTTGAATGTTACATTAAAATATCTCAAGAATTCGATTTTTGGTGATTTTTAATTAACTTGAAATAGCCATAAACGTTCACGTGGAATTTAATGATTTATATCTCAAAAACAAATCAATATTTTCAAGATCCGGTTTCATCACGAGAAACTAGACACTTTCCTTTCTAAATCATGAATAATTCATTAAGATATCTTAAGAATTCGATTTTTTGTTATGTTTTAAAACAAGATTATTAATTTCAAAAAATCATAAAAAATTAGGTGAACTTAAATAATCTTTATCTCAAAAACGAATAAAGATTTTCTAATTTGGTTCTCACCATGACAAAATAGACACTTACCTTTATAAATTTTGAATGTTACATTAAAATATCTCAAGAATTCGATTTTTGGTGATTTTTAATTAACTTGAAATAACCATAAACGTTCACGTGGAATTTAGTGATTTATATCTCAAAAACAAATGAATATTTTCAAAATTCGTTTTCATCACGAGAATGTAGACACTTTCCTTTATAAATCATGAGTAATTCATTAAGATATCTTAGGAATTCGATTTTTTGTGATGTTTTAAAACAAGATTATTAATTTCAAAAAATCATAAAAAATTAGGTGAACTTAAATAATCTTTATCTCAAAAACAAATAAAAATTTTCTAATTTGGTTCTCACCATGACAAAATAGACACTTAGCCCCACAAAAATTTGAATGTTTCATTAAAATATCTCAAGAATTCGATTTTTGGTGATTTTTAATTAACTTAAGATAGCCATAAATGTTCACGTTCAATTTAATGATTTATATCTCAAAAACGAATAAATATTTTCAAGATTCGCTTTCATCACCAGAAAATAGATACTTTCCTGTATAAGTCATGAATAGTTCATTAAGATATCTTAAGAATTCGATTTTTCGTGATTTTTTAAAGCAAGATTATTAATTTTAAAAAATCATAAAAAATTAGGTGAATTTAAATAATCTTTATCTCAAAAACGAAAAAAGATTTTCTAATTTGGTTCTCACCATGACAAAATAGACACTTACCCCTATAAATTTTGAATGTATAATTAAAATATCTCAAGAATTCGATTTTTGGTGATTTTTAATTAACTTAAGATAGTCGTAAATATTCACGTTGAACTTCACGTGGACTTTAGTGATTTATATCTCAAAAACAAATCAATCTTTTCAAGATTCGTTTTCATCACGAGAAAGTAGACACTTTCCTTTATAAATCATGAATAATTCATTAAGATATCTTAAGAATTCGATTTCTTGTGATTTTTAAAACAAGATTATTAATTTCAAAAAATCATAAAAAATTAAGTTAACTTATAAAATTTTTATCTCAAAAACGGTTAAAGATTTTCTAATTTGGTTCTCACCATGACAAAATAGACACTTACCTCTATAAATTTTGAATGTTTCATTAAAATATCTCAAGAATTCGATTTTTGGTGATTTTTAATTAACTTGAAATAGCCATAAACGTTCACGTGGAATTTAATGATTTATATCTCAAAAACAAATCAATATTTTCAAGATTCGTTTTCATCATGAGAAAGTAGACACTTTCCTTTATAAATCATGAATAATTCATTAAGATATCTTAAGAATTCGTTTTTTTGTGATTTTTAAAGCAAGATTATTAATTTTAAAAAATCATAAATAATTAGGTGAACTTAAATAATCTTTTTCTCAAAAACTAATAAAGATTTTCTAATTTGGTTCTCACCATGACAAAATAGACACTTACCCCCACAAAAATTTGAATGTTTCATTAAAATATCTCAAAAATTCGATTTTTGGTGATTTTTAGTTAATATGAGATAGCCATAAATGTTCCCGTTCAATTTAATGATTTATATCTCAAAAACGAATGAATATTTTCAAGATTCGCTTTCATCACCAGAAAATAGATACTTTCCTGTATAAGTCATGAATAGTTCATTAAGATATCTTAAGAATTCGATTTTTCGTGATTTTTTAAAGTAAGATTATTAATTTCAAAAAATCATAAAAAATTAAGTGAACTTAAATAATCTCTATCTCAAAAACGAATAAAGATTTTCTAATTTGGTTCTCACCATGACAAAATAGACACTTACCTCCACAAAAATTTGAATGTTTCATTAAGATATCTCAAGAATTCGATTTTTGGTGATTTTTAATTAACTTAAGATAGCCATAAATGTTCACGTTCAATTTAATGATTTATATCTCAAAAACGAATAAATATTTTTAATATCCGGTTTCATTACGAGAAAGTAGACACTTGTCTCTATAAATCATGAATAGTTCATTAAGATATTTTAAGAATTCGATTTTTCGTGGTTTTTTAAAACAAGATTATTTATTTCAAGAAATCATAAAAAAATAGGTTAACTTAAATAATCTTTATCTCAAAAACGAATAAAAATTTACTAATTTAGTTCGCACCATGATAAAATAGACACTTACCTCTATAAATTTTGAACATATCATAAAAATATCTCAAGATTCGATTTTTGGTGATATCCAATTAACTTGAGATAGCCATTAAAGTTCACCACCTTCCAGTATTAGAAAACAATCAAAACGTAGAAGTCCTAAAATGCCCGTAAATTTATCAAGAAACATTTCCTCCCAAAAATTGTTCTTGATTTCGAGTAATACCCGAAAACGTCCAGTAATTAGTAAAGTCCCCAAAAATTCCTTCAATTTTAAAAGATTCAAATGAATTTAACAAGGGATTCATTAATATTTTTCCCAATTCCTTCTTCAAATATGGCAACATTTCCAATACAGATATTGTATAAAACTACACATGCAAAAATTGATGTAAAACGAGAATGTTGAGGAATCGAACAGAAGAAATTCAATGATCTTGATGAAGAGGTCACAGGGAATATCAGTGTGAGGTTGGATCAAATCCCACTGAGAAGACAGTCTTTCAACCACCAATTTCAAAGGAATGTTGGTAAAAAGAGATACGACATCCAGAGAAACCAAGACGAAATTCCGTGGAATTACGAAACCCTTCATATCAACGAATGAAAAAGAATCAGAGATGTTGTACCTAATTCTGTTTGCTAGGGCAGACGATAAAATTGTGGCCAGTTAGCCCGACAATCTGTATGTGTTACTTTGTGGATCTTTGGCAACCCATAGATTTTCGATGAGACACCATTATGACAGACCAAGGTTCTATAAACCTATCTAGGAATATAGTCGCCATCAAGTAAGTCTTTGCACAATTTATTCTGTTTTCTCTGGATGGACAGAGTCGGGTCATATTTAAGGACAACTGTGACTTGTCCTTTGCCAGCAGGGACCACTAGAAGAGGGTCAGGTCGCGATTCTTTTAGGAACCGGACTGTTTCTGATTTGAGATGGGAGATCAGACAATTCAAAGGACAGGGGGTGTTCCTAATCTTCATGAGGTTTGTGAGAAGACTGGCTCTCTTAGTATTCGAACCATTTTCAGGTATTGACTTGAAGAGAGACTCTACATCGCCCAAAATTTGGGTGATGAGGGAGGTTTCAACAGGCACTAGTAAGCCAAACTTATGACCCAGAGAGAGAAAGTTAGAAACATCTGGGGGTATGCCACAATTAGAAATGTTGGAAAACCACTTGGTGTTATCACCAACCAACTTCTTAAACATATATTCCTCGGAGAGGTCTTTAAATTTCTTGATGTTACGGTTTTTAATATAATTGAAATACTTATTATAGCCCTTATCTAGGTGGTTTTTTAATTCTCTAAATACATTAGGGGGAATAGAGTCACCTACTATCTTTTTTTAAACTATTGAACTGATTATATACATTTTTTAAGTTAATTATGTCAAATAGATCCAGTCTTCTATTAGCTTATAGAGTCTTCGAGGCACGTATGGTTCTCGACCTATTATATCTAACCTTTTTCCAGTAGAATCTAGTCTTTCACCAACAGCATCTAATCTTCTGCCAGTATGAGCAGAATACAGTTTATTCTGCTCATAGATGATCAAATATTGATGGCAGAAGAGTCTTCGAGGTACGTATGGTTCTCGACCTATTATATCTAACCTTTTTCCAGCAGAATCTAGTCTTTCACCAGCAGCACTATCAAGTCTAATCTTCTGCCAGCACTATCAAGTCTTCTGCCATCAATATTTGATCATCTATGAGCAGAATACAGTTTTTTTGCAGAAAAATCTAATTGTTTTCTTACCAGTAGCATCTTATCTTATAGAAGTAATAGATTAGTAATCTATTATGGCAACTAAAGAATTATTAAAATTTTTTCGAATCAATTTGAATTAACTCAGACTTATTCTAACAAGATAACAAATCGATGCCATATTTGTATACCCTGATTGTGCATCGGATTGTTAGAAGATATCATGAATAATTTATCACATAGACGTATTGAATGATCGCAACCGGAGAGAGTTAGCGGATGGCGACGTCGAATCGGTAAAAATCCCTTTCGTAACGTGATTTTCGATGATACGAGAAAGCCCGGAAGCAACGTGTTGTTTAAAAAAGAGCCCAGAAATTCACTTGCACACAACAAGAGGAACAACTTTCGCGTTGCAGGCGATTCCGCATCCCAACGTTGAAGCCTTTCGTCGTTGTCGTCGTCGTCGTCGTCGTCGTCGTCGCCTCGAGCGACTTCTGTTCGAATGCTGGACACGTTTCAATTGGTACACGTGACCTGAAAGGCGCTGCGGTCGCGGGTCTCTTATTTCATATTTTTCCCTCTAACTAACATAATTTCTGACTGCCGCTACGATCACGAACACGACTTCTCGCCCCCGTTTCTAACAATTCACGAGAACACTAAAATTTTCGGTAAAACCATCAAAATATTTTGTAAAATCGTGTTGATGAAAATTGGTTTTTCGTGAGATGTAGAAGAACGAGGTTCGAATATTAAGGGGTGTGGGATGAGCGATAACAGGGCAATTACAGTTGATGTCCGCTATATGGGCGAGGTAGCTCAGAGGTCATAAGTCATACAATCGATAATAGACCGCGTCCGCTATAATGTTGATTGCTTTGATTACGATCGCCATAAATTGACACAGACGGACGTGTCCCATCCGGCTAATGGTTCAGGTCCATTGTTATCAAACACTCTCTTTTTTTTGTTCGTCTCCTCACTTCAATATACGCGTCGATTTTTCAAAAATAATAACGGATTACCACAAAAAACCGTTTCGAAACTGTTAAAATAAAACAAAAAAAAGCGAGATAACGCAATTATAACTCATTAACATGGTTTTAATAATTGCACCTCGAAAATTACGCAGCGCAAACAGGTAGAGGAATCGGGAAACCCAAAAAGAACACCACGACGAGGAAATCTGAAAGTTTAGAAATAGGACGTACTCTCGTAGCTTCAACTGAACCGCTCTGTTTATTTAATTATAACTTAGTTTTCGGATGTACTACTTAAGCAACGAAAAAAGGAAAAATGTTTTTATGGGTGCATAAATTTTAAATAAGCACTGATTTATTTAAAAAGATTTTAACATAAATCGAAATAGTTTTAGTTCGAGTTAATATTTAACGCACTTAGAATAAATTAATCACCCTGTATAATTATTATACCACTACACAGGCTTAATTATTAAAGATATCGAAAAATTGTATTTTAAGAAATGACTCAAAATATAAATTTGAGTAATTATTAAATGAAAATTTTTTTGATAAAAATTAGATTTAGGAAGATTAATACTTTTTATACCACTATAAAGCGCTCCCTTAATTATTATTAATATAAATAATTATTATTTGTATTTACTCGAACTTTTCCTTATATTTTTTTTAACGTATACTGCTGTGATTCCTAAACTCTGTCTTCTGATACAAGTATGCAACAATTTAATACTGAATAACATCCAAAAATAGAAGTAATATTAATGCTAGAGCTAACACTAAACTTAAAAGGAAAAACTTTTGGGTTTAGCCGTTCCTATCTTAACCCTCCGTCTGTCGGGCGCGCTTTCTTAACACTTTCGATCGGGTGTGTCCTCCAGTGCTAATTTCTCATAAATATGTTTTATATGATGCTTGTACTATATAATAGCCTAATACAGGGCCAATTCCAAACTCACGTTTTATGTTAATTTGATTTAAAGAAAATGCTTACAATTTAATCACATATTTTTCAAAATTTGGAAACAACGCCTAAATAAAGGAAAAGAAAATCGATCTATAATAATATTTATTTAAAAATGTATAAATTAGTGTTATAAAAAAATGTCTTAACTAAAGAATAATATTCTATGCACAAACTGGTGGGCTTCAAACTGTGGTCTCCATATTTATGTGCTCCATGCACAACCAACATTTACAAATGTTGCAAAAATAACGAGTTTTTCGTCTTTTGCAATATTTACAGTTTCCTCTTTTCCCTGGTTGTGGCTCTGGAATAATCTCCTCTTCAATACCTGAGAGCCTCACGGCAAAAGTACGCACACTTTTGGTCAAGTGCTTATCAACGGCTCTTCTTTGCATGTTATTTTTCACTAACTCCATACTAAGATTTTTTTGAAACAGTCTGCGAGTTTTAGCAAATTCACCATCTGGTATGTTGCCTTTGGCCTACGCTTTGTGAACAGATCTGTTGTTATCTGTTGTAGGAAGGTGGTGAAGTAAAGCGAGTAGACAATTAATTCATACTGATTTTTATTATAAAAATTTCCAGTTTATATATATGAGCATACATCTTGGCTTCAGTAATGTTAATTGTGGCTAAGGTTGAGAGCATAAATTTGGTCTGGTGACTCGATGCTCTCATCAACTCTTTTTGATTGACTTCCAACGTGTCAATGTCTCTGTATATTTCGTCGTTGACTCCAAAAATGCTTGTTAACAGGTTACCCAGAAGACCTCTTTTGTGCCTCTGATGAAGAATTGTCTTTAAGCCTTGGTGTGTCCAATTCAGATGTTTTTCTTCCTCATCCAAATGATGTAGGAGATTTTCGCACAAATTTTTCCCCATTCTCGTGACATTGTTGCATAAGTAACGAAAATCTTGTACTGCGTTTGAAGCTGTCTCCATATCAATGGTTATTTTTGTTTTATTTATTTTTGTGTCGATGCGAAATAAACCTCTTTCAATTTTGACGTGTCCGATGTCTTCGATATACAACCCGGATTTCAAGTAGTGAACATTAAAGTTAGCCGCTAATGCATTTTGGATTGTGGCCAATAACAGCATCATTGTTACTAGCATTTTAATTCCATTCGTGGAATTCGATTTTTGCCTTTGTGGTTGATAGTGAATTCTTCCATTGTTACAACTAATGTTCTGTATTTGATTATCTTCATGATTTTTCTTTTCAGTAGACAGAGGAATCAAATTGTGGATGCTGCGTTTTAGTGTAGTACCTCCTGCCTTTTTGAGAGTTACTACTCTTACGGTGCCATCGGCTGCGGGATGAGTTTCAGCAATTTTGGCTAATGGTCATTTGGTTGCTAACAATATCGTGTCGCGGTTCTCGCTAGCGTGATTGCTGTTTTTGTTGATATTTGTTTGTTCTTCATTTGTTTGAGAAACGTGAGCTGTTGTTTTGGTACTCGGACTGGAGGATTTCTTCTCATCCCTGTGTAATAACGTATGATGAGGCTTTTTGCATTTCAAACATCGCTTGGTACTGTTACATGTGCCTGTGAATTTGTGACTCAAGCAGTTTCGACATAAATTTTTTGTTTTTACAAATTCTTCCCTTTTCTTTTCGGGAAGATCTTGAAATTTGGAACAGGAATGTATGTAATGATCTCCAGCGCAATATCTGCATGATTTATTCTGTTCGTAGTTTGTTTGTTGTATTGTTACTTGATTTCTTTTTGTTTTTTCACCAATTGCTTCTAGCGATTGGAATCGTGTTGAAGGAAATTCATTAGCTCTTGAAATTCTTGTATCTTGTTTGGATCTTTTAGAGATTGTTCATATAATTTGTTGGTTTCGTTGTCCCATTTGCGTACTAAAATTCTGCTGATCATCGGACCCCATGCTTCTGTCACAATCCCAATATTACTAATGGCTTGTAGGCATTCTGAAGTAGTATTGTGCAGTTCTTTGATCTTCTCGGATGATTCGATCGATAATTTTGGAAGATCAAGTATTTTATCTAGTAACTTGGACAAAATTAATCGATTATTTTGGTATCGACGTTGAAGTAAAGCCCATGTGGTATCATAGTTTGTTTCGGAAATGTTGAGATGTTGTATTATTCTGCTTGGTTCCCCTTTTAGATGAGTTTTTAAGTACTGCATTTTGTCCACGTTGCTTAAGGTTTGATTATAATGGATTATTTTAAGGTAAAGGTCGTGAAATGTGGTCCAGTTTTCATACATTCCATCAAATAGGGGCAGTTTTATTGTTGGGAGAGGAATGATAGGATTTTGAGTTACAGATTCATCAGGTTCAGAGGTAATCTTCTGCAGTTGTTCCATTATGGAGTGAAAAATTTCTTCACAGGTCAGAAATTTTTCTTCTCTGAAGTATTTGGATTTGAATTTGGTTTCGAAAACCTGAATATCTTCCTCTAATCGTTGGATTTTGTCCATCTGTTCTTGAATTTGTTTCTTCAATTAGTTGTACGTGCTTTTTGGTTTTCTTAATTTAAGCTCGTCCTCAATCTTGGTGTGAAGTTTCATCAGCTTCTCTATCCGGACCTCTTGTCTCTTGATACGTTGAGCTTGTTCGATGTCTTCTTCTTCTTTTTTTGAAGACGGCCTTGCTTGCATGATTTCCTCTTCTTCTATATCTTCTCCCGGGGATTGCTTGGTTTGTTCTCTTGGGATCTCCTCTAATTGGTTCATGACCTCTTGGTATAGTTTCTTTAGTTGAGTAATATAGTTTGTGGTGAAATATGCGTGAGTCGGAGCATTGAATTCTTCCAGCTTATTGTGAGTTTCTTCGATTTCCATCCATAGTTCTTGGAGCCTTTTCCGACGTTGTTGAACGTATTTTTCGGTTTTTCTTGATTGGGAATCTTTCTTTATGTTTGTTTGTAGTTTCTTGATTTCTTGCCCCAAGTCTTGCTGGCGCATTGCATATTTGTTCAACTCTTGTTCGGACATTATGACAGGACTTCTTGAGTTGGTTTAAAAAGGATATATCTCTACCGAAGAGCAGCCTCACTCTCCGTAACGGCAATTAGGCTTAAGCCGTAGAGTAGTTGATTAGGTCGTTGGTTTGTTGTCGAAGGACCATGAACAGATCCGGACTATGCCTGGTTATCTGTTGTAGGAAGGTGGTGAAGTAAAGCGAGTAGACAATTAATTCATACTGATTTTTATTATGAAAATTTCCAGTTTATATACAAAACCTTATTACTAAAATTTGCGATTGATTCCAAAACAATCGTGTTCTATTTACAAATTTAAATTAACAATTATTTTGCGTCCTAGATTCTTGTTTGAGCACTGCTGATCGATATTGATCCTTAATCGGCAATTGATCGATGGACCTGCTGAGTTGCAGCGCTTCGTCAGGAATTATTGCGACCGCTAACTGGGTCGGTTCGAACTATGCGTTGTCACCTTTTTAATTGTTTCCTAATTTATTTCTAATATTAAATTTTTTTATTTGTTTAATTAAGATTAAACACTTTGTGTTTCTTGCAACATTGTATGATGTGATCATTCGATCAACAACATCTACTCCACTTTTTGTGCTATTATAGAAAGTAATTATTTCGAGCTTTTTCCGATCACCGGTAGCTTCATCGATATGATCGTCTCGGTGCATTGTTGAAACTACAAACACATTCTTTCCTATTTTGGGTATATATGAAACTGCAGTCATATCATTACTAAATGCGAATAACGAAGATAAAATTTCCAGTTTTTAACTTGTGTTATTTCAAGAGGTAGTTCTCTTCTATTGGCTCTAATTGTACCAGCCACAGTAAGGCGGTACTCTCTTAGCAGTCTCTTTACTATTGAATATCCTGTGAACCAACGATCTATTGTAACATTTCTTCCCGATCCTAATAACTGTGAACACATTCTTTCGGTTACTGCAGCGGTAGAGTTGTCAGTTTTATATGGACTAAATTTCTATGTGTTAAGTGAAAAATGTTTTGGCATCAACAACGGCGAAGACTTTCAATTCGTGTTTGTTTGGTTTACTTGGAATGTACATTCGGAAACTGCACCTACCTCTAAAGGCAAGCAACATTTCATCTAATGTTACATACTCGCCCACAAAATAAGTTTTCTTACAATTGTCGTTGAACTTGTCAACAATAGTACGAACTGCTGCTAGTTTGTCCATTTCTTTTCTTTGACCTCTAGTTGTGGTATCGTCTAAGCGAATGCATTTCAATAAGAAGACAAACCTCCGTTTTGCCATTGTAGCAGAAAATATCTCATATCCCATACCGTCTGATGACCAATACTCTGCTAGATGTGTGCTTGATCCATAATGGAACCCAGCTAAATAAAGCAAACCCATCAGCGCTTGGATTTCTACAGAGTCGGTAGGTCTACGCTCAGTCTTATCTTGGTATTTAACAGAATTTTTATCAATAAATAAATTAGTGTTTTCAACTACAATATCAATGCAGTTTCCAAACATGTACATCCAGCATTGAATGGGAGAAAATGCGTCACGTGCTTCACCGATGACCCCCGGCAGGTGAGACACTATGTTTTCGTTGCGAGTTCTAATATTTCTAGGTGGGACAGCCTTTTTCCATTTAGTTCCATCTTTGCCAAAAAAATACGAGCATCTATCACGAATCACGGGTTGTTCATCTTCATCATCCTCGCCGTCATCCTGATGCATAATATCTGCATCTTCATTTACGTTTTCCTGCTCGGTTTCTGTATCATGATCACTGATACTTACAAAATCTGGATCTGATATCGAACTATAGTCAGACTCTTCTATTTCACTGCCCCTATTTACTTCTTCATACAGTTTCTGTAATCTTTCTCTCTTTTCATAAGGATCCATATCACAATGCTATCAAATAATAAATCATTTATTATTTTATCAAATCATATCAGAAAATTGTGTGAAACTACTTACCTATTTGTAAGTATGCTATTTGTAGATTGCTAACTAGATATTTGATATTAGTTATAAAAAATTTTTATGCACTTTTCTATTCTCTATATTTGTAAAATAAATAACACATAACACAACGCCTCAAAAAGGGGTTCAATACTAAAGTGGCGTGTCAACGATACGGTAACCGTATATATAGTAATTATTAAGGGAACTACCGAACTATATTGCGATCACTCCGAGGTATAGTTTTATAACTCGGTAATACCCCTACAAACACAAAAAGAATGCAGAGTTCCAATTGGAATACGATTCTTACAGATTACATCTGTGAATATTGTTACACGTTTGATCGGGAAGGGTCTGTCAGGACAAAATATTATGTAGCGACTACTTGGAATTTTGAAAAACAGTTTTTTATAGCGAAAACAGTTGATATTCAGATACTTGAAAGGTACTGTGACCGTAGAAGTTTTGAGCAAAATAATTTAAAAAATATTTCACATAATCATTTTGTCGTGGACTCGTAGACCACACCCGACAGACGGAGGGTTAAGACTGATATCGACCAAGTTCACATAAATCTCACTAAAGAGCAGAAGAGTCTCTCGGAATGGACAAACAACAGAAGATCTTTAGATCATCTCCGTACATTAATGGTGGGTTCATGCAACGTGTTTTAGTCTTAGTCGTAGTCATTGTCATAAGAGTGAAAAGATAAGGTAGTGCGTTATAGTAGTACTGTTCATGCAACATCTTATGACTAAAACGGTTTTTGTTTTAGTCACAAGAGTTGCCCAACTTTTAACTTCTTAAAGCTAAAACCTTCGGTTGCAATTTAACGCATGCGCGCACTTTTCTCTTTCGTGCCGTTAATGGCAGTGTTTCGTTTTATTTTATAAATAAAGGTTGAGTTGATTAACTTTTTGATTTTATTATATTACAATTATAACAATAATTTCAATCAGGGTTATAATATTTTTAAGAATGTGTTTAAAACAAACTGTTTGAAGCATTTTTAAAACTGTATGATATGTTTTAAATATTCAAAAGGTGTTTTTTGCAATGAAAATGCTTTCTGCCAAAAGTTTCAAAAACAATATCAAGTCTTTTGGAAGTATTTCAATTTTTCTAAAACCAGTATCAAGTCTTTCAGAGGCTATATACGCTTTTCTAAACGAAGTGCCTTCTAGAAGCATTTTAAGTCTTCCAAAACCAATATCAAGTTTTCTGGAAGAACTTCAAGAAGCAGTATTAAATCTTTTAAAGCATTACAAGTATTCTGAACATTTCACGTCTTTTGGAAGCAATATCAGGTTCTTTAGAAATAGTATTAAATCTGCTATGGGCATGTCAAATTTTCTGGAAGCAGTTTAGGTCTTTTGTTGCTATTGCAAGTCATTACATGTCTTCTGGCAGCTACATCAAATCTTCTAAAAGCATTTCAAGTCATCCAGGGGCAGTAGTAAGTCGTTTGGAGGTAATATCAAGTCTTCTGAAAGTAGTACTAAGTCTTCGAAAACCAGTATGAAAATTTCTGGAAGCATTTCAAGTCTTCTGAAGCATTACAAGTATTCTGGACACATTTCAAATCTTATGGAAGCAGTATCAGGTCCTCTAGAAGCAGTACTACGTTTTCTATGGCCAGTATCAAGTCTTTTGAAAGCATTGTCACACAGCCTATGCTTCTAGATAATTCATTTCTACATATTCAATTGCACTATCTAATTGTTCCCGATTAATATTTGCTCCTCAAAATCGACGTTTTAGTATATTGATCAAGTAATGACCGTTCGTTAACGTCATTTCTAAACGGTCTAAAACGTTTAAAACAATAAAAAAGAAAAACATGTTTTTCCAACTTTGATTTTAATGGAATCACACAAAGATGCTAAAAATAAATTAATCTTTATGTTTTGTATTTGTGCGATTAATAAAGCTGTTATGTTATTCAAGTTAGGGATTACAATTCCGAAGCAAATACACAATTTCGGGATTACATTATATGAGGAAAGGGTTGCCATTACCGGAATTTCAAAAAGGCTGAACAAAGACGAATACAGTCTTACGCTGTTAAATCATCGAAATCAAACAATCTTCAAAGGTCTTTTCTAAAGGAGCATAAGTTTTTTTTTAATTTCTTGCAGCATGCATTCTAAAGCAATATCTGCTTCATTAAGATTCATGTCTCGATGACAAATACCTTCAACAGTCACTTTGACCCGATCTAAAAGTCGAACCAACTTCTCATAATTTAAAACTCACTGTCATTAATGTATATAATACAGTACTTAGACTGTCATATTGCTTTAACATGATTAAAAGGCTATTTCATCTTCTTTTGCAGTCAACATGGAAAGTTCTTCTTTTACATATTTTTGAAGATCTTTGTTTTTTGTTAGAGATTTTCGGTACTTTTTGACCAACATTGATCAACGACAAATCCCAGATTCATAAAAATTGGTTATTATGGGAACAATTCCGGGATCCAGGGATCCCGAACAACTTTCTTTTTACTCATATTAAATAATGTTAGAAACAAAATGTTTCTAACACATTTGAAATCCGTTTCAATCCAGATTTCTTTTTGTATTACACGATTGTATATATATGTTCAAATTTTGCTTTAATGTGCTATGCTTAAATATTGCACGAACCAATACCTTTCCTTACAACTAAAGCTAACGCAAACGGTTAAGACTAAGACTACGACTAAAACTAAAACACGTTGCATGAACCCACAATGGTCCATGAATGTTTTCTCGAGGGACTCTGGTGTTAGTGACAATGTCTTCGAAGAAGGAGCAAGATACTAACCGATTGTATCCTGCTAACGACATAAGAAGCAAGACTGTATTGAATATGAACTTGTTCAATTTTTTCTAGCAAAAGCAGATGATCTAACTTAAATAAATGCTTTAAAAATATAAAAAAAAACAGAAACTTACTTTCCTGATTTCACAGCTCGTGTTTATTAAACCTAAAATTCTATAAGAGTTCACAGAAGCTACTAATTTTGAGGATATACTGCAGCAGCGCATGGCATAAAATGCACATCATCAGCAAAGGATAACTTAACTTCTTTTGTTGAACAGCTGAGTTATTCTCATTCCAAAAGCATCCTTCCAATCTGCCTCACCTTATATTTACCATTATTATTAATCATAATTATTAGTCCTCTTCTCCATCCTCCTTTTGTCCCAATCTCCAATCAGTTGTGTTCGTACTCGTGAAAAAAAAGGAAATCAATTAATTTTTTGAACTGAATTGCTGCTTCAACGTACCGCCGCCGAGAGGGGATTGTCCCCTCTCGTTCTTCTTCATTATGTCTTCCATACTATGCTGTGTCTCCTCCCGGTATTTTTCCCAGCCTTCTTCTTTACGTTCCATAAAACCATAGTTACAGATGTCCAGCGCCTAGCTTATGCTTCATTTTAGACTTATTGGAAGGTATACACTTTCATCACAAACACTCACTTCACAATTTACACTCATAACACTAAACACTTAGTCCCGTGTCCCCTGTGACTCCAGACAAGGGCTAATCGTGGGGTTTCACTGTCCGGGATCACACGGCCCCCAGTTTCTTTAAGGAGGTGTTCTCCTCCAGCTCAGGTACCGCGGGCTCGCTACACCCGTACCCAGTAAAGAACTAGGCCCCTGCGGGGGAGCCTTAAGTGGTAGGGGTAATGAAGTTACTCTATATTGGGCTCCAGGTCACAAAGACCTTATCTTACCTGGTATGCCTCCTGGACTTACTTGCTGAAGAAAGAAGAGCGTTATATAGGAGAGGCAAAGAAGCAAAACGTGAATGATGAGTAAGTTTATTGAAGGCCTGGCAGGAAAGATGGGATCTATATGAGGGATGGACAAGAATCCTTATCCCGGAAATAGAACCATGGTTTGATAGGAAGTGGGACGAGGTAGATTTCTACTTATCTCAGGTTTTGTCGGGCCATGGAGTTTTTAAAAAGTATCTTTTTAAAATTAAAAAGTCGGAAAGTGAAGTGTGTTGGTTCTGTGATAGTATAGACACAGTGGAACATACATTATTTGTATGTGAAAAGTTTAGTGGTGATAGGCATATTTGTGAAAGGAAATGTGGTCGATTATTAAATCGAGACAACATAGTGAAAGTGATGTTAGAAAGTGAAGAATTATGGAACATTGTACAAGAAATGGTTATGAAAATAATGAAAGTAAAGGAAAGCCATGAAAGATTCCTAGAAGGAATTGAAAATGGTGAGAATGAGAACTTGGGGAATGTTGTGGAAAACAACATTGAAGAATAATAAATTGTTTATTATTAATATTCCCTGAAGCTAGTACCTTGGTGGGTGGTGCCGGGAATAGAGGGGGAAGGGTTTTAGACGGTCGAAGTTTACTTGATGTTTGCTTCAACCCGTCACTATCTGGCCACATGATATCTTCGGTCAGGTGTCTGTTTACAGATTTCCTAATCCCCTCTATAAAAAAAAGGTACAAAGACCTTAAAGTGAACTACAAAATATCCTCAAATGTAATCTTGTGCTGGAAAGAACTTACAGGCATAGACAGGCGAAAAGTAACTTTATCTCAGAAAAAAGATTACCCTAAAATCTACACCCTTAAATCCTAGCTCTTCTACATTTATACAATTTATACATTTATATTAAGCTTGAAATCAACGATGGAGTTCACAGAACTTCATCGACCAGTCTCTCTCTTGAAAAGAAGGTTGTAAGTCTAGTATTAGTTAGAATTAATAATAAGATGTATTAAAGGCGCCCCAAACTAAAAAAGATTGAAAATCTCTCATTAGTTAAGGTATTCAAGATTTTTATCATATACAAAATGGAGGAAAGAAAAATTATTAGTATTTATGATTGTTTTGTTGGGTGTAAAGAAAAAGGACCACTTAGTCATTATGGACTCTTCTTTTCTGGTAATAACACCGTCAAGATGGCGAACGCCGTCAAATGAAATATTACGACGCGAAAGAAGAATTAATCTTTTCCCGGGCGTCGCGACGTTGATAAATCTTGTTGGAAACGGTCCGATATATTTTTAATAAAGCTCCGTTAAGTAAACGTCACTTGCTTTTTACGCGGACAAAATAAATAAAAAAAAAAGAATGGAAATTCCAATTTTTCCAATTATCTTCTTTGCCATTTAAAATTGGTTGTTTTGAAAGAAAAAGTGATGTTTGCGAAATTGGTTTCTTGGCGGGGGTTAGTTTCGGTATTGGACCTGTCGAAACCTGTACACCATAGAGAAGTTTTGCTAGACGACGAAAAGTTTCTCTATATATACCGGAGAAACCGGAGTCGAGTTGGTATTACAAAAGAAAAAAAATCGCGCCCGGGAAATGGAAGTCGCCGAACTCGGTTTACATATGACTAAGTTTTCGATAAATTTTGATCGGTCGCCGTGTCGCGGACAGGTTATTAGGACCACCCCGAGCAGTATTTTCCCTGCGAAATTTAATTTCGCGATATCGGGGGCGCGACTCCAAGATGCTTGTTCAAACTTGCACGAAACTTTGTTCCGTCTCACTCGACAAATCGAACTAGCAGTTAGGATTTGCCTAAGAATTTTTACGATCACCCTTTCGATGGAAACGGATCGAAATTTTTAATTAACGTCCCCCCATACACTTCATTTCGGACCAAGATCCCGTCCGATCCACTTCATTAAAACGCACAGAACGCCAGATACCTCTATTGTTTCCCTTTCCCTTTGTCTTTTACCGCCCGGACCCCCCCAAAAGGGCGTTCATTAAACTCTCGTCACGATAGCGTGTGATTAATTAATTTTAATTAAATTCGTTTTCAGAACTGTGATTTCGACAACCCCTACCTAATTTTCCTAACTATGAAGAAATTTTTCAGCCGAATCAACAGGTTGATTCTCTGTATCTAATTTAAACGTGTACAAATAAAGTTAGACTTCTTTTTCTCTCTTAGAGATTTATTTATTTGTTAAAACTGTATGTAATTCAATTTTAAGTAAGTTAACGAAATCAACAGAAGTGTACATAAATAATAATCACATGTATAACATTTCGTATTTTTATACAGCTCTTTAGAGCAATTATTTGAAACTTTTTTAATAAAATTAATAATTTTAATTAACTTGAGATTACAGCTATCTCAAGTTAATTAAAATTGTGTAAAAAGTGTTCACGTTGAATTTAATGATTTATATCTCAAAAACGAATAAATATTTTCAAGATCCGGTTTCATCACGAGAAAGTAGACACTTTCCTCTATAAATTATGAATAATTCATTAAGATATCTTAAGAATTCGATTTTTCGCGATTTTTTAAAACAAGATTATTAATTTCAGAAAATCATAAAAACATAGGTTAACTTAAATAACCTTTATCTCAAAAACGAATAAAGATTTTCTAACTTGGTTCTCAGCATGACAAAATAGGCACTTGCCTCTATAAATTTTGAATATATCATTAAAATGTCTCAAGAATTCGATTTTTGGTGATTTTTAATTAACTTGAGATAGCCATAAATGTTCACGTCCAATTTAATGATTTATATCTCAAAAACGAATAAATATTTTCAAGATCCGGTTTCATCACGAGAAAGTAGACACTTTCCTCTATAAATCATGAATAATTCATTAAGATTTCTTAAGAATTCGATTTTTCGTGATTTTTTAAAACAAGATTATTAATTTCAAAAAATCATAAAAAATAGGTTAGCTTAAACAATCTTTATCTCAGAAACGAATAAAGATTTTCTAATTTGGTTCTCACCATGACAAAATAGACACTTGCCTCTATAAATTTTGAATGTATCATTAAAGTATCTTAAGAATTCGATTTTTGGTGATTTTTAATTAACTTGAGATAGCCATAAATGTTCACGTCCAATTTAATGATTTATATCTCAAAAACGAATAAATATTTTCAAGATCCGGTTTCATCACGAGAAAGTAGACACTTTCCTTTATAAATCGTAAATAATTCACTAAGATATCTTAAGAATTCGATTTTTCGTGATTGTTTAAAACAAGATTATTAATTTCAAAAAATCATAAAAAAATAGGTTAACTTAAATAATCTTTATCTCAAAAACTAATAAAGATTTTCTAACTTGGTTCGCAGCATGACAAAATAGACACTTGCCTCTATAAATTTTGAATGTATCATTAAAGTATCTCAAGAATTCGATTTTTGGTGATTTTTAATTAGCTTGAGATAGCCATAAATGTTCACGTCCAATTTAATGATTTATATCTCAAACACGAATAAATATTTTCAAGATCCGGTTTCATTACGAGAAAGTAGACACTTTCCTTTATAAATCGTAAATAATTCACTAAGATATCTTAAGAATTAGATTTTTCGTGATTGTTTAAAACAAGATTATTAATTTCAAAAAATCATAAAAAAATAGGTTAACTTAAATAATCTTTATCTCAAAAACTAATAAAGATTTTCTAACTTGGTTCGCAGCATGACAAAATAGACACTTGCCTCTATAAATTTTGAATGTATCATTAAAGTATCTCAAGAATTCGATTTTTGGTGATTTTTAATTAACTTGAGATAGCCATAAATGTTCACGTCCAATTTAATGATTTATATCTCAAACACGAATAAATATTTTCAAGATCCGGTTTCATTACGAGAAAGTAGACACTTTCCTTTATAAATCATAAATAATTCACTAAGATATCTTAAGAATTAGATTTTTCGTGATTGTTTAAAACAAGATTATTAATTTCAAAAAATCATAAAAAAATAGGTTAGCTTAAATAATCTTTATCTCAAAAACGAATAAAGATTTTCTAATTTTTTTCTCACCATGACAAAATAGACACTTGCCTCTATAAATTTTGAATGTATCATTAAAGTATCGCAAGAATTCGATTTTTGGTGATTTTTAATTAACTTGAGATAGCCATAAATGTTCACGTTGAATAGAATGATTGATATCTCAAAAACGAATAAATATTTTCAATACCCGGTTTCATTGCGAGAAAGTAGACGCTTGCCTCTATAAATCATGAATAGTTCATTAAGATATTTTAAGAATTCGATTTTTCGTGGTTTTCTAAAACAAGATTATTAATTTCAAGAAATCATAAAAAAATAGGTTAACTTAAATAATCTTTATCTCAATAACGAATAAAGATTTTCTAATTTGATTTTCACCATGACAAAATAGACACTTGCCTCTATAAATTTTGAATATATCATTAAAATATCTCAAGAATTCGATTTTTGGTGATTTTTAAATAACTTGAGATAGCCATAAATGTTCACGTTGAATAAAATGATTTATATCTCAAAAACGAATAAATATTTTCAATATCCGGTTTCATCACGAGAAAGTAGACACTTTCCTTTATAAATCATAAATAATTCACTAAGATATTTTAAGAATTCGATTTTTCGTGATTGTTTAAAACAAGATTATTAATTTCAAAAAATCATAAAAAAATAGGTTAGCTTAAATAATCTTTATCTCAAAAACGAATAAAGATTTTCTAATTTGGTTCTCACCATGACAAAATAGACACTTGCCTCTATAAATTTTGAATGTATCATTAAAGTATCTCAAGAATTCGATTTTTGGTGATTTTTAATTAACTTGAGATAACCATAAATGTTCACGTCCAATTTAATGATTTATATCTCAAAAACGAATAAATATTTTCAAGATCCGGTTTCATCACGAGAAAGTAGACACTTTCCTTTATAAATCATAAATAATTCATTAAGATATCTTAAGAATTCGATTTTTGGTGATTGTTTAAAACAAGATTATTAATTTCAAAAAATCATAAAAAAAATAGGTTAACTTAGATAATCTTTATCTCAAAAACGAATAAAGATTTTCTAATTTGGTTCGCACCATGATAAAACAGACACTTGCGTCTATAAATTTTGAACATATCATTAAAATATCTCAAGAATTCGATTTTTGGTGATTTTTAATTAACTTGAGATAGCCGTAAGTATTCATGTTGAATTTAATGATTTATATCTCAAAAACGAATAAATATTTTCAAGAGCCGGTTTCATCACGAGAAAGTAGATACTTTCCTCTATAAATCATAAATAATTCATTAAGATATCTCAAGAATTAGATTTTTGGTGATTTTTAATTAACTTGAGATAGCCCTAAGTATTCACGTTGAATTTAATGATTTTTATCTCAAAAACGAATAAATATTTTCAAGAGCCGGTTTCATCGCGAGAAAGTAGATACTTTCCTCTATAAATCATAAATAATTCATTAAGATATCTCAAGAATTCGATTTTTGGTGATTTTTAATTAACTTGAGATAGCCGTAAGTATTCACGTTGAATTTAATGATTTATATCTCAAAAACGAATAAATATTTTCAAGAGCCGGTTTCATCACGAGAAAGTAGATACTTTCCTCTATAAATCATAAATAATTCATTAAGATATCTCAAGAATTAGATTTTTGGTGATTTTTAATTAACTTGAGATAGCCCTAAGTATTCACGTTGAATTTAATGATTTTTATCTCAAAAACGAA
Source organism: Onthophagus sagittarius (assembly GCA_036711965.1). Taxonomy (NCBI): domain Eukaryota; kingdom Metazoa; phylum Arthropoda; class Insecta; order Coleoptera; family Scarabaeidae; genus Onthophagus; species Onthophagus sagittarius. Next base: position 11,562,570 of record JASERS010000010.1, on the reverse strand, counting down.
TAAATATTTTCAAGAGCCGGTTTCATCGCGAGAAAGTAGATACTTTCCTCTATAAATCATAAATAATTCATTAAGATATCTCAAGAATTAGATTTTTGGTGATTTTTAATTAACTTGAGATAGCCCTAAGTATTCACGTTGAATTTAATGATTTATATCTCAAAAACGAATAAATATTTTCAAGAGCCGGTTTCATCACGAGAAAGTAGATACTTTCCTCTATAAATCATAAATAATTCATTAAGATATCTCAAGAATTAGATTTTTGGTGATTTTTAATTAACTTGAGATAGCCCTAAGTATTCACGTTGAATTTAATGATTTTTATCTCAAAAACGAATAAATATTTTCAAGAGCCGGTTTCATCGCGAGAAAGTAGATACTTTCCTCTATAAATCATAAATAATTCATTAAGATATCTCAAGAATTCGATTTTTGGTGATTTTTAATTAACTTGAGATAGCCGTAAGTATTCACGTTGAATTTAATGATTTATATCTCAAAAACGAATAAATATTTTCAAGAGCCGGTTTCATCACGAGAAAGTAGATACTTTCCTCTATTAATCATAAATAATTCATTAAGATATCTTAAGAATTCGATTTTTCGTGATTGTTTAAAGCAAGATTATTAATTTCAAAAAATCATAAAAAAATAGGTTAACTTAAATAATCTTTATCTCAAAAACGAATAAAGATTTTCTAACTTGGTTCTCAGCATGACAAAATAGACACTTGCCTCTATAAATTTTGAATGTATCATTAAAGTATCTCAAGAATTCGATTTTTGGTGATTTTTAATTAACTTGAGATAGCCATAAATGTTCACGTCCAATTTAATGATTTATATCTCAAAAACGAATAAATATTTTCAAGATCCGGTTTTATCACGAGAAAGTAGACACTTTCCTCTATAAATTATGAATAATTTATTTAGATATCTTAAGAATTCGATTTTTCGTGATTTTTTAAAACAAGATTATTAATTTCAAAAAATCATAAAAAATTAGGTTAACTTAAATAATCTTTATCTCAAAAACGAATAAAGTTTTTCTAACTCGGTTCTCATAATAAAATAGGCAAAATAACTATTATCATAACGGATAATCATAGGCGAGTTTGGTTAATATCTAGAATTTTTAGAATATGAGTGTTTGGATAAACTTGAAATTGATTCTTTAATAATAGTTATAAACATAACCGCAAAAATATTTATTGCTGTAAACCTGAAGCACAAAATCTGATAATTATTTAATATTTTTCATTGGAAAAATGTAATCAAATTAATGATTTATTCTAAACAATTTTTAATTCAACAATTTTTTTAAATTTAATATACAGAGTCTTTATCGATATGACACTTTTCGCGCAAAAATTTTTGTTTTAAAGTAATACAGTTGGCTTTAAATTTCTTGGTGAAAATGAGATAAAACGAAACAGGCAAAAAGAGAGTGATGTTCCCAACACCCAACCCAACCCAACTGGCGCGTTATTTAAGCGCAGCATATTAAAAGTTACGGCTCCCGAGCCGCAGTATATTATATTACTTCCACCCTTTGGGGCCAAACTCTACGCGGGGAATACACCGTTCACGTGTTATCGAGAATGCGCTTTTATTATTTCCCCACGGGGTCTTGCTGATTTTCTGACCAACCCCCTAAAGTATCCCTCTAAAGTGAAACTCGCAACGAAGCGCTCCGCGAAACATTTCCTGCCGTTGGAAGACTATCGGAGGGTATAACGTTTACGTGGTAGTTAACACATCCTTTTACTTCGCGTAGTACTTCTCGATGATATAAATTTGTTTTAATTTTTTTATAAGCACGTTTGTGTTTGTGAAAGATCCCTTCAGTAATAATTAAAAGAGTTTGTAGGTGGGGTTGGCTCGCCGCCGGGGGAAATCGCCGGAGACTCGCAATTTGTTTTCCGGGACCGGAAGGGCCAACCGATTTTCGCTCGAATGGGCAACGACAGAAGGAAAATCAATATGTCATCCCGGTAATTCTTGCCTCGCCGGCGCGCGATATAAAAAAAGAGGAGGACAACGCCGGATACACGCCATGCCGCCGGAAAAATCCGGCGAAAATCCGAACCTACGCTGAAAGTTTCACCAGTTCCAGTCGAACCAACTAATTCAATTATCGGAGCCAATTAGATTCCCCAATTTCCCACAGGCTCCAGCTTCCGGTTTTGCATTTGGAACTTCATCTCGTTTCAGTACAAAACTGTGTATCTCCTTTTATGTAATTCCCCTTAAAAAAAGCGAATAAATCAAAACGTGTTAGTTACAAACTTAAAAACAATTTTCTAACCTTCCCCCCAAAAATAAAAAAAAACTTCGTCAGAATGCATCCTTCACATTCCCTTTTGTCCCTCGGTGGTTTACCCAGACATTCCGGCTTGCTTCTCGATAAATATTCGAGGAATTCGGTCTCGTCTCGAGGATATCGAGCTCGAACGCGAACCTCACATGAGCCAGCGCGATGCAAAGAGAAAAAATAGATTTTTCAATGTATACGGTTTCGGAAAGAGCCCTTTAGACCGCTCAATTGTGATCGGATCTGTTCAAAACCGGGACACGCCGCCAACCTCATTGTATTCTCCGCCAACATTGGACACGATCAGGTGTGCTTCGCCGTAATCGGTTTATAACAACAGGACACGTTCGAATACTACCCACAGGACCTTTGTGCCCGTTCTCCTCCCGATACAGGACTATTAATGTGACCAATACGACCACGTGACGTATGGACATTGACGCGTTTTGCGTGCTCCAATAATCGATCAAAGGAAGACATCATCATCGGGATCATATTACAATGGCTATTATTACATACGTAATTATTTGATATAGATACGATGTGGGATTGGGTGAGCAAGATTTTAAATTGATTGGGATATGGACACTAAGAGATGCGTTATATTGCGATGTTTACTTGGATTAGTGTGGATTTTTAGTTTTTAGTGTGGGTTACAACCCCGCGGCGTCAAGGTTCAGAGGTGCGAACCTTTCTTTGGCATTAAATTTTGGATGTGGCTATTTACACATACTGTATACATACGCAATTGGCTATTTATACATACAGTTTTTGAAAACTAACTTTAAATAATGAAACTATAATTATAATTCTGTAATAGTGCATCAGGCATCCATGGTTCCTATACCAATTAAGTTAGGAATTTCTTTCAAACGCAGACTTGTACTATATATATGAATGTTAAAAAGTGTGATGACACAAAATGTATTTCCTTTTTAATGGAACACCGTATATTTTTTTGCATATTCTGATTAGCTGAAACTTTGCAAAAACATAATCATACGTGTTTGATAAAAATCAAGATATTTTCAAAGAATCGTATCTCAAGAACTAAATGAGATATTGCTCTGAAATAAAGAGCAATTCGAAGTAAATTTTGTTGTTATTTAAGGTGCTTAAGATCTTTGCTTTAAATATTTAAATCTTCGAGTTATGATTTTTTGATTGTAACTCTGTAAAATATAATTATATGTGTTTGATACAAATTAAGCAATTTTCAAAGAATCATATCTCAAGAACTAATTGAGATATTGCTCTGAAATAAAGAGCAACTTGAAGCAAATTTTGTTGCTATTTAACGTGCTTAAGATGGTTTTTCCAAATCATTAAATCTCTAAGTTATGATTTGTTAATTAAAGCTTTGCAAATACATAATTATATATATTTGTTAAAAATCAAAAATTCGTTTCTGAAGAACTAATTAAGATATCAATTTGAAATAAGGAGTGATTTGAAGCAAATTTAATTAGTATATAATGTGCTTGAGATCCTTTCTTCAAATCTTTAAATCTCCGAGTTATGATTTTTTATTAAAGCTTTGCAAAAACATAATCATATGTGTTTGATAAAAATCAAGAAATTTTCAAAGAATCGTATCTCAAGAACTAATTGAGATATCGCTCTGAAATAAAGAGCAACTTGAAGCAAATCTTGTTGCTATTTAACGTGCTTAAGATGGTTTTTCCAAATCATTAAATCTCTAAGTTATGATTTGTTAATTAAAGCTTTGCAAATACATAATTATATATATTTGTTAAAAATCAAAAATTCGTTTCTGAAGAACTAATTAAGATATCAATTTGAAATAAGGAGTGATTTGAAGCAAATTTAATTAGTATATAATGTGCTTGAGATCCTTTCTTCAAATCTTTAAATCTCCGAGTTATGATTTTTTATTAAAGCTTTGCAAAAACATAATCATATGTGTTTGATAAAAATCAAGAAATTTTCAAAGAATCGTATCTCAAGAACTAATTGAGATATCGCTCTGAAATAAAGAGCAACTTGAAGCAAATCTTGTTGCTATTTAACGTGCTTAAGATGGTTTTTCCAAATCATTAAATCTCTAAGTTATGATTTGTTAATTAAAGCTTTGCAAATACATAATTATATATATTTGTTAAAAATCAAAAATTCGTTTCTGAAGAACTAATTAAGATATCAATTTGAAATAAGGAGTGATTTGAAGCAAATTTAATTAGTATATAATGTGCTTGAGATCCTTTCTTCAAATCTTTAAATCTCCGAGTTATGATTTTTTATTAAAGCTTTGCAAAAACATAATCATATGTGTTTGATAAAAATCAAGAAATTTTCAAAGAATCGTATCTCAAGAACTAATTGAGATATCGCTCTGAAATAAAGAGCAACTTGAAGCAAATCTTGTTGCTATTTAACGTGCTTAAGATGGTTTTTCCAAATCATTAAATCTCTAAGTTATGATTTGTTGATTAAAGCTTTGCAAAAACGTAAATATATATATTTGTTAAATATTAAAATTTCAAAAATTAGTATTTTAAAAACTAATTGAGATATCAATTTGAAATAAGGAGCGATTTGAAGCAAATTTAATTAGTATTTACTGCGCTTGAGATCATTTCTTCAAATCTTTAAATCATCGAGTTATGATTTTTTTGATTAAACCTTTGCAAAAATATACTCATATGTGTTTGATAAAAATCAAGAAATTTTCAAAGAATCGTATCTCAAGAACTAATTGAGATATCGCTTTGAAATAACGAGCAACTTGAAGCGAATTTTGTTGCTATTTAACGTGCTTAAGATGGTTTTTGCAAATCATTAAATCTCTAAGTTATGATTTGTTGATTAAAGCTTTGCAAAAACGTAATTATATATATTTGTTAAAAATCAAAAATTCGTATCTGAAGAACTAATTGAGATATCAATTTGAAGTAAGGAGTGATTTGAAGCAAATTTAATTAGTATATAATGTGCTTGAGATCATTTATTCAAATTTTTTAATTTCCGAGTAATGATTTTTTTATTAAAGCTTTGCAAAAACATAATCATATGTGTTTGATAAAAATCAAGAAATTTTCAAAGAATCGTATCACAAGAACTAATTGAGATATCGCTCTGAAATAAAGAGCAACTTGCAGCAAATCTTATTGCTATTTTACGTGCATAAGATGGTTTTTCCAAATCATTAAATCTCTTAGTTATGATTTGTTGATTAAAGCTTTGCAAAAACATAATTGTATATATTTGTTAAAAATCAAAAATTCGTATCTGAAGAACTAATTGAGATATCAATTTGAAATAAGGAGTGATTTGAAGCAAATTTAATTAGTATATAATGTGCTTGAGATCCTTTCTTCAAATCTTTAAATCTCCGAGTTATGATTTTTTTGATTAAAACTTTGCAAAAATATAATCATACGTGTTTGTTAAAAATCAAAAATTTTCTAAAATTTGTATCTTAAGAACTAATTGAGATATCAATTTGAAATAAGAAGCGATTTGAAGCAAATTTAATTAGTATTTAATGTGCTTGAGATCCCTTCTTCAAATGTTTGAATTCCCGAGTTATGATTTTTTTATTAAAGCTTTGCAAAAACGTAAATATATATATTTGTTAAGTATTAAAAAATTTCAAAAATTCGTATCTTAAAAACTAATTGAGATATCAATTTGAAATAAGGAGCGATTTGAAGCAAATTTAATTAGTATTTACTGCGCTTGAGATCCTTTCTTCAAATCTTTAAATCTCCGAGTTATGATTTTTTTGATTAAAACTTTGCAAAAATGTACTCATATGTGTTTGATAAAAATTAAGAAATTTTCAAAGAATCGTATCACAAGAACTAATTGAGATATCGCTCTGAAATAAAGAGCAACTTGAAGCAAATCTTGTTGCTATTTAACGTGCTCAAGATGGTTTTTCCAAATCATTAAATCTCTAAGTTATGATTTGTTGATTAAAGCTTTCAAAAACGTAAATATTTATATTTATTAAAATTATAAAATTTTCAAAAATTCGTATCTTAAAAACTAATTGAGATATCAATTTGAAACAAGGAGCGATTTGAAGCTAATTTAATTAGTATTTACTGCGCTTGAGATCTTTTCTTCAAATCTTTAAATCTCCGAGTTATGATTTTTTTGATTAAAACTTTGCAAAAATATACTCATATGTGTTTGATAAAAATCAAGAAATTTTCAAAGAATTATATCTCAAGAACTAATTGAGATATCGCTTTGAAATAAAGAGCAACTTGAGACAAATCTTGTTACTATTTAACGTGATTAAGATGGTTTTTCCAAATCATTAAATCTCTAAGTTATGATTTGTTGATTAAAGCTTTGCAAAAACGTAAATATATATATTTGTTAAATATTAAAATTTCAAAAATTAGTATCTTAAAAACTAATTGAGATATCAATTTGAAATAAGGAGCGATTTGAAGCTAATTTAATTAGTATTTACTGCGCTTGAGATCCTTTCTTCAAATCTTTAAATCTCCGAGTTATGATTTTTTTGATTAAAACTTTGCAAAAATATACTCATATGTGTTTGATAAAAATCAAGAAATTTTCAAAGAATTATATCTCAAGAACTAATTGAGATATCGCTTTGAAATAAAGAGCAACTTGAGACAAATCTTGTTACTATTTAACGTGATTAAGATGGTTTTTCCAAATCATTAAATCTCTAAGTTATGATTTGTTGATTAAAGCTTTGCAAAAACGTAAATATATATATTTGTTAAATATTAAAATTTCAAAAATTAGTATCTTAAAAACTAATTGAGATATCAATTTGAAATAAGGAGCGATTTGAAGCAAATTTAATTAGTATTTACTGCGCTTGAGATCCTTTCTTCAAATCTTTAAATCTCCGAGTTATGATTTTTTTGATTAAAACTTTGCAAAAATATACTCATATGTGTTTGATAAAAATCAAGAAATTTTCAAAGAATTATATCTCAAGAACTAATTGAGATATCGCTTTGAAATAAAGAGCAACTTGAGACAAATCTTGTTACTATTTAACGTGATTAAGATGGTTTTTCCAAATCATTAAATCTCTAAGTTATGATTTGTTGATTAAAGCTTTGCAAAAACGTAAATATATATATTTGTTAAATATTAAAATTTCAAAAATTAGTATCTTAAAAACTAATTGAGATATCAATTTGAAATAAGGAGCGATTTGAAGCTAATTTAATTAGTATTTACTGCGCTTGAGATCCTTTCTTCAAATCTTTAAATCTCCGAGTTATGATTTTTTTGATTAAAACTTTGCAAAAATATACTCATATGTGTTTGATAAAAATCAAGAAATTTTCAAAGAATTATATCTCAAGAGCTAATTGAGATATCGCTTTTAAATAAAGAACAACTTGAAGCAAATCTTGTTGCTATTTAACGTGCTTAAGATGGTTTTTCCAAATCATTAAATCTCTAAGTTATGATTTGTTGATTAAAGCTTTGCAAAAACATAATTATATATATTTGTTAAAAATCAAAAATTCGTATCTGAAGAACTAATTGAGATATCAATTTGAAATAAGGAGTGATTTGAAGCAAATTTAATTAGTATATAACGTGCTTGAGATCCTTTCTTCAAATCGTTAAATCTCCGAGTTATGATTTTTTTGATTAAAACTTTGCAAAAATATACTCATATGTGTTTGATAAAAATCAAGACATTTTCAAAGAATCATATCTCAAGAACAAAATGAGATATTGCTCTGAAATAAAGAGCAATTCGAAGTAAATTTTGTTGTTATTTAAGGTGCTTAAGATCTTTGCTTTAAATATTTAAATCTCCGAGTTATGATTTTTTGATTGTAACTCTGTAAAATATAATTATATGTGTTTGATACAAATTAAGCAATTTTCAAAGAATCATATCTCAAGAACTAATTGAGATATCACTCTGAAATAAAAAGCAACTTGAAGCAAATTTTGTTGCTATTTAACGTGCTTAAGATGGTTTTTCCAAATCATTAAATCTTTAAGTTATGATTTGTTAATTAAAGCTTTGTAAAAATATAATTACATATATTGGTTAAAAATCAAAAATTCGTATCTGAAGAACTAAATGAGGTATCAATTTGAAATAAGGAGCGATTTGAAGAAAATTTAATTAGTATATAATGTGCTTGAGATCATTTCTTCAAATTCTTAAATTTCCGAGTTATGATTTTTTTATTAAAGCTTTGCAAAAACATAATCATATGTGTTTGATAAAAATCAAGAAATTTTCAAAGAATCGTATCTCAAGAACTAGTTGAGATATCGCTCTGAAATAAAGAGCAACTTGAAGCAAATCTTGTTGCTATTTAACGTGCTTAAGATGGTTTTTCCAAATGATTAAATCTTTAAGTTATGATTTGTTGATTAAAGCTTTGCAAAAATATAATTACATATATTGGTTAAAAATCAAAAATTCGTATCTGAAGAACTAAATGAGATATCAATTTGAAATAAGGAGCGATTTGAAGAAAATTTAATTAGTATATAATGTGCTTGAGATCATTTCTTCAAATTTTTAAATTTCCGAGTTATGATTTTTTTATTAAAGCTTTGCAAAAACATAATCATATGTGTTTGATAAAAATCAAGAAATTTTCAAAGAATCATATCTCAAGAACTAATTGAAATATCGCTCTGAAATAAAGAGCAACTTGAAGCAAATCTTGTTGCTATTTAACATGCTTAAGATGGTTTTTCCAAATCATTAAATCTCTAAGTTATGATTTGTTGATTAAAGCTTTGCAAAAACGTAAATATATATATTTGTTAAAAATCAAAAAAATTCAAAAATTCGTATCTTAAAAACTAATTGAGATATCAACTTGAAATAAGGAACGATTTGAAGCAAATTTAATTAGTATATAATGTGCTTGAGATCCTTTCTTCAAATCTTTGAGTTATGATTTTTTTGATTAAAACTTTGCAAAAATATACTCATATGTGTTTATAAAAATCAAGAAATTTTCAAAGAATCGTATCTCAAGAACTAATTGAGATATCGCTTTGAAATAAAGAGCAACTTGAAGCGAATTTTGTTGCTATTTAACGTGCTTAAGATGGTTTTTGCAAATCATTAAATCTCTAAGTTATGATTTGTTGATTAAAGCTTTGCAAAAACGTAATTATATATATTTGGTAAAAATCAAAAATTCGTATCTGAAGAACTAATTGAAATATCAATTTGAAATAAGGAGCGATTTGAAGCAAATTTAATTAGTATTTACTGCGCTTGAGATCCATTCATCAAATCTTTAAATCTCCGAGTTATGATTTTTTTGATTAAAACTTTGCAAAAATATACTCATATGTGTTTGATAAAAATCAAGAAATTTTCAAAGAATTATATCTCAAGAACTAATTGAGATATCGCTTTGAAATAAAGAGCAACTTGAAGCAAATCTTGTTGCTATTTAACGTGCTTAAGATGGTTTTTCCAAATCATTAAATCTCTAAGTTATGATTTGTTGATTAAAGCTTTGCAAAAACATAATTGTATATATTTGTTAAAAATCAAAAATTCGTATCTGAAGAACTAATTGAGATATCAATTTGAAATAAGGAGTGATTTGAAGCAAATTTAATTAGTATATAATGCGCTTGAGATCCTTTCTTCAAATCTTTAAATCTCCGAGTTATGATTTTTTTGATTAAAACTTTGCAAAAATATACTCATATGTGTTTGATAAAAATCAAGACATTTTCAAAGAATCATATCTCAAGAACAAAATGAGATATTGCTCTGAAATAAAGAGCAATTCGAAGTAAATTTTGTTGTTATTTAAGGTGCTTAAGATCTTTGCTTTAAATATTTAAATCTCCGAGTTATGATTTTTTGATTGTAACTCTGTAAAATATAATTATATGTGTTTGATACAAATTAAGCAATTTTCAAAGAATCATATCTCAAGAACTAATTGAGATATCACTCTGAAATAAAGAGCAACTTGAAGCAAATTTTGTTGCTATTTAACGTGCTTAAGATCGTTTTTTCAAATCATTAAATCTCTAAGTTATGATTTGTTGATTAAAGCTTTGCAAAAACATAATTGTATATATTTGTTAAAAATCAAAAATTCGTATCTGAAGAACTAATTGAGATATCAACTTGAAATAAGGAGCGATTTGAAGCAAATTTAATTAGTATATAATGTGCTTGAGATCCTTTCTTCAAATCTTTAAATCTCCGAGTTATGATTTTTTTGATTAAAACTTTGCAAAAATATACTCATATGTGTTTGATAAAAATTAAGAAATTTTCAAAGAATCGTATCTCAAGAACTAATTGAAATATCGCTCTGAAATAAAGAGCAACTTGAAGCAAATCTTGTTGCTATTTAACGTGTTTAAGATGGTTTTTCCAAATCATTAAATCTCTAAGTTATGATTTGTTGATTAAAGCTTTGAAAAACGTAAATATATATATTTGTTAAATATTAAAAAATTTCAAAAATTCGTATCTTAAAAACTAATTGAGATATCAATTTGAAATAAGGAGCGATTTGAAGCAAATTTAATTAGTATTTAATGTGCTTGAGATCCCTTCTTCAAATCTTTAAATCTCCGAGTTATGATTTTTTTGATTAAAACTTTGCAAAAATATACTCATATGTGTTTGATAAAAATTAAGACATTTTCAAAGAATCGTATCTCAAGAACTAATTGAGATATCGCTATGTAAATAAAGAGCAACTTGAAGCAAATCTTGTTGCTATTTAACGTGTTTAAGATGGTTTTTCCAAATCATTAAATCTCTAAGTTATGATTTATTGATTAAAGCTTTGCAAAAACGTAAATATATATATTTGTTAAAATTATAAAATTTTCAAAAATTCGTATCTTAAAAACTGATTGAGATATCAATTTGAAATAAGGAGCGATTTGAAGCAAATTTAATAAGTATTTAATGTGCTTGAAATCCCTTCTTCAAATCTTTGAATTTTCGAGTTATGATTTTTTCATTAAAACTTTGCTAAAACATAATCATGTGTTTGATAAAAATCAAGAAATTTTCAAAGATTGCATCTCAAGAACTAATTGAGATATCGCATTGAAATAAGAAACAATTTGAAGCTAATTAAGTTAGTATTTAATGTGCCTAAGATCTTTGCTTCAAATATTTAAATCTCCGAGTTATGATTTTTTGATTGTAACTCTGCAAAATATAATTATATGTGCTTGATAAAAATCAAGAAATTTTCAAAGAATCATATTTCAAGAACTAATTGAGATATCGCTCTGAAATAAAGAGCAATTTGAAGCAAATTTTGTTGCTATTTAGCGTGCTTAAGATCGTTTTTCCAAATCATTAAATCTCTGAGATATTATTTGATGATTAAAGCTTTGCAAAACGTAATTATATATATTTGTAAAAAATCAAAAAAATTTCAAAAATTTTTATCTCAAGAACTAATTGAGATATCAATTTAAAATAAAGAGCGATTTGAAGCAAATTTAATTAGTATATAATGTGCTTGAGATCCTTTCTTCAAATCTTTAAATCTCAAAAATAAGAGACATTTTTTGCATTGCAACCATTTTACTTTGCAAATTTCATGTTATTAAATATATTAAACAATTAATTTCTACTGCTTATAATTGCCAAATTGATGAGAAGCATAAAATATTGAATAAATTTAAGAAATGCTTGTATTCGGAATCACATGAAGAGCAGAAAGAAATTTTTTGGACATTAGTAAATTTGTACAAGTTTTTGTAGGAACAAAGGATAAGTATGTATCAGTTGAGCAAAAATTCCTTAAAAATGGGGATAGCTGTAAAGAAATGTGGATACATTTTGCTATAACTGCACATCTTATTTTCAAATTTTGTATGTAAAGTTACCATGTTATTAACCATAAATTACCTTTTTGTAAAAATGTTTGGTTTTTTTTTTTATTTATTTTATGTAGTCACTTAAAATTCGTTATCAGCATTATTATCAAATATTAACGATCGCGATTTGACATATCGATAAACAAAGCTTGCGTCTTTTAAACACCACTAATACTATTGAATAATATAATACAGGGCTGTTATTAGAATCGATTAATTTATGCAATGTTTAAAGAACCATAATTCTGTAATTTTAACTAGACCCTGTTTTTCAGGCTTCGAAAGACTCTGTTAATTACTTTTTATTTTTGTTAAGCATAAGGTATATCTAAGTGAGTCTTTTTGAGATAATTAGTCTGTTTTATAAATATCATCATAAACATGATTTTTTAGAAGAAATGAGTTACGAAAGAGACATTTTTTTACAAAAGCAAATAAGTTTATTAAGTAAAGGATGAGTTCAGTTCAAGAAAACTAGAATTTCGGGATGCTTATTAAAAAAATGTCAACAAGAGCATAATTTTTTTGGTTGTCCTGTATTCAGCGGATAAGCGATGTTTCATAAGAATAACTATGTTAACCGCCTTAATCTTCGTTAATACGATACTGTCAACACTAATTTTATATAAGTAGCCCACAACATTGATGGTCCTAAAACGTCTAGGTTGTTGGGTTTTATTTGATCGACCGTATTTTTTTAGTACACCTCCTCATTATGATAGGTTTTTTGCAACACATTCAAATAGAATTTTTGAAAATTTGTTTTCTTAATGCTATTTTTTTATTAATGTCTGCGCATAGATGTGTACTTTTTTAACTTTTCCGAACAAAATTTACATTTTTCAACGGTAAGCATTTCGAGGTATAACATGGTCATACTTTTTCAGGTCGAAGATAAAACGCACACAATTATTTTGTAACCTCTCCAATTTGTTACCAAGACCAATCGAATGTCCGGGTACACGGCATCGGCATAGTCCAAATGGGAAGAATTAAAGAGTAACAGAAGTTACGACCAATAATAGGTAAAAGGAAACAATTCAGTTTGCGTAGGGAGTAGAAACAGAAATAGATCTTCGTACAGATAGGCTGAATCTGGAGCTGCCAGAACAATCCAGAATCTATATCACCTCCCAAGTTTTTACCAGTTCGAGAGAATTATATGATTTTACCATCAAGTGCCAAAGGAGTATTATTAAGGGAATAAAATTTTGTTACCAAAGGTCTTGATTCAAAAGCAATAGCCTGAGTCTTTGCTACATTTAAACCCAAGCCATGGCATCTAGACCAGTCCAGAGCACTAGCAAGATCCCTATTAAGCCTCATTATCGCTGCTGGAAGTTCATCCACAGCTGCAGTTGTATAAATTTGGAGGACGTATAATAAATAGGTGAGTATAATACGTTGCACTTAATTATTTTAGAAATAGAATTTATAAAGACTGAAAATAGGAGTGGATTCAAGACACTGCTCTGAGGCACACCGCCGTGGCTTGTAACTACAGACGAAGAAGATGAAGAGTCACTCACACGCAAAGGACGATTAGAAAGGTAGGATTGAAACCAAGCGACACAGCTCGGCGAAAAACCTACAGAAGATAGAATTGCCACTAACAAACTAAGATCAACAAAATCAAATGCCTTGTTGAAACCGAACAAGACCAATAAGGCCAAACGCCGATCATCACAACCACGTCTAATATCATCAGTAATTTTGATGAGCGCCAATGTCGTGTTATAGCCTGGCCGGAAACCTGATTGAAAATCAGTGATAATTTTATGGTCATCAAAATACCCCTACACCTGCATATATACCAAGCACTGTAGTAGTGCTTTGGAAATTATAGAAATAATAGAGACATCAATGCCTCGCTGTTGATTCTACTGTAGTTTCGAGTGAAAACCTAACATCTAGGTATCACACAATGCCCAATCTCAAATACACAATAAATCGCTATAAAACGCTGGAATTTGACCATGAGATTGTATGTTGTCTGGAGAAGACGTTAAAATAAGGTCCAACATCGATTGAGATGTTGGTAAATACTGTAACAAACCACCCTGTATATTTCAATTGAAGTAAAACCAAAGATTAAAGAGTAAACAAGATACGACGCTAGAGTGAGAGAATTAGTTTTAAAAAGAGAAAATATTCCAATTTAAATGAAGGCGCTACAAACTTCCAAAATGGATGATTTTATGTACACATTTTAAATCCAGCGCCTCCCCCGCAAGACACCTCGGCGATGTAGGAATAAAATCGTTTTTTAAGAGGCTTTATATATTTACTGAGATATACAAGAAATGATTTAGCCTCAAATCGCCGAGGACGCTTGCGGGCGAGGCGCTACAAACTTCCAAAATGGACTATTTTATGTAAACATTTTAAGCAAGCGACCTCGGCGGTGTAGAAATAAAATCGTTTTATAAGAGGCTTTATATATTTACAAAGATATATAAGGAACGATTTCGCCTCACATTGCCGAGGTCGCTTGCAGGCGAGGCACTACACCTTCCAAAATGGACGATTTTATGTAAATATTTCAAATCCAGCGCCTCGCCCGCAAGCGACCTCGGCGGAGTGGGAATAAAATCATTTTATATGAGACTTTATACATTTACTAAGATATACAACAAATGCTCGCAAACGACCTCGACGATTTGATTCGAAATCGTTCCCTTTATATCATAATAAAGTCTCCTACAAAACGATTTTATTCAGGTCATTTAAAGGCGAGGCGCCTCAATTTTCCGAAAAAGAGAATTTTCTGTTCATTGAAACTGAAGAAAGAGATATAAAATATTAAGAATGATTTTTCACTAATTTATTTAACAAAATAAAAACTGACAATTTAAATGAGTGGTTACGAGATTTGAAATGAAGACGTTAATAAAGAGACCAAAACGTCTGTAACTGAAAATTAATAGGTTCACATGGTGTAGGATTTCCCCGCGGACTTCAAGACCTAAATGAGATCCTAACTTGATAAGACAAGGGTTAGATTAGGTTGATATAAGTCTGAGCATGTCACGGGATTCTAATTAGTTTCGAATTTTCCACAACAAGAATATCCGGATTTAATCTAAAGTTTAATTTTTACAGATCCAACCATCGATGGTTAATGGTTGTAGATCAGAGGGTAAGTGTACCGTAAAAAGGTGAAACTTGTGGTTTCCAATCGAGCACACTCACCCTTAACCTCATCCTCCCAACACTCCCACCACTACTTGGATGGATTTTCTACAGAGACAACAGATAACGGGATCTTTGAACCAAGGGATGGGGATTACTTCATCGATCAACAAAGCGAGTGGGAGAGTCCCAAGTGAAAATAATCGAACGAGGTGGGGTTTAGGAACCCGATGGTCGATGTCGATTCGCGGTTGATTACAGGGAAAACCATCCCCAAATGGTAATTTAAATTAATTAGAGGAGAACTGAACGTAATTTAACGCTGTTGGGGATTACATTTATTTACTTTTTTAACAAATAAACCAAAAAATGATTTACGTAGAAAGCTGCAAGTAAATATTTCCATTATTGTAATTTTAAACTAAAATTGTTCCATCCAAATTCAATAGAATTATTCATCCGCACAGAAGTACTTTGTACAAATTACAAATATGGTATCGTTTGACCGTATATTTGTTAGTTTATTAGTTAAAATACCAATTAACACATTAACGGGTAGTTAAAACGAAAGCAGGGATTTCGATAATTCGCACTGTATTTATTCGGGTTCAATTAAACCGAGTGTTCTCAATTTTTGTTTGCCGAATTAACCGTGTTAATTCACATTCGGGTGCAAATCGAAATAATCGGAATTATTTCGAGGATTTAATAAAAAGGATCTCTTCTTCGTCGTTCTCCTGGCAATTGTCCAACGGTCGCGGTGCGCATTGTTCGTTTGTAAGCACGTAATCTCGGCCGGACAACCAGTTATTTATTAACGCCTTCTGTCCCGGCCAGGTCGACACTAAATTATCCGAATTCCGGATATAGAGAGGATCTTTTATTCGCACGAATTATTTTATTTCATTGTGCGGACGGACTTTGCGGTTTGAAGTTTGAATGCGGATGTTGACGCTTTGGTTTTAGTCGAAATACTTAATTAGAATTAATGCGATACCGACTCGGATCGAGTTAATTATTTAACTCCGATGGTCGAACACGTGTTGTGCGCCGTACTATCTACGTTACACGTAATAGTTTTGATATATTATCATTGCACGCCGTTCAGTAATTGACAAGATAACAGATATTCGCTGTGGAGGATCTATAATTTAACTACACCTAGTTTATTTGAAGTTGAAATTCCTATTTATTTATTAATCTTTGTGTTTAACAATTTAAAATTGCATATTGCGATAGAAGCAATATTATTCTTTTGCACTTTTACTGTTAGATGCGTGGCAGTTTGGCTTTCAAAATTGTTCATTTCGGAGGATTGATATACAAGGAACGATTTCATCTCAAATCGCCGAGGTCGCTTGCGGGCGAGGCCCTGGATTAGAAACGTTTATATCAAATTCTTCATTTTGGAAAATTGTAGCGCCTCGGGAGACTATATATTTACCAAGATATACAACGAACGATTTTGCCTCAAATGCCTAGGTCGCTTGCTGCCGAGGCCCTGGATTTGAAATGTTTACATAAAATCGCTCATTATGAAAGATAGTAGCGCCTCGCCCGCAAGCGACCTCGGCGATGTGAGAATAATATCATCTTATAGGAGACTATATATTTAGCAAGGTATACAAGGAACGATTTAACTTCAAATCGTCGAGGTCGCTTGCTGCCGAGGCCCTGGATTTGGAATGTTTACATAAAATCGCTCATTATGAAAGATAGTAGCGCCTCGCCCGCAAGCGACCTCGGCGATGTGAGAATAATATCATCTTATAGGAGACTATATATTTAGCAAGGTATACAAGGAATGATTTCGCTTCAAATCGCCGACGTCGCTTGCGAGCGAGGCCCTGGATATGAAATGTTTACACAAAACCGTTTATTTAAACATTTCAAATCCAGCGCCTCGCCCGCGAACGACTTCGGCGGAGTGTAAATGATATCGTTTTATAGGAGACTATATATTTACTAAGATATACAAGGAACGATTTCGCCTCAAATGCCGAGGTCGCTTGCGGGCGAGGCCCTCGGTATGAAATGTTTACATAATTTATTTAAACATTTCAAATCCAGCGCCTCGCCCGCAAGCGACCTCGGCGGAGTGTAAATGATATAGTCTTATAGGAGACTATATATTTACTAAGATATACAAGAAACGATTTCGCCGCAAAAGTCGAAGTCGCTTCCGGGCGAGGCCCTGATTATGAAATGTTTAGAAAAAATCGTTTATATAAACATTTCAAATCCAGCGCCTCGCTCGCAAGCGACCTCGGCGAAGTGAGAATAATATCGTCTTATAGGAGACTATATATTTAGCAAGATATACAAGGAACGATTTAACTTCAAATCGTCGAGGTCGCTTGCTGCCGAGGCCCTGGATTTGAAATGTTTACATAAAGTCGCTCATTATGAAAGATAGTAGCGCCTCGCCCGCAAGCGACCTCGGCGATGTGAGAATAATATCATCTTATAGGAGACTATATATTTAGCAAGGTATACAAGGAACGATTTCGCTTCAAATCGTCGAGGTCGCTTGCGAGCGAGGCCCTGGATATGAAATGTTTACACAAAACCGTTTATTTAAACATTTCAAATCCAGCGCCTCGCCCGCAAACGACCTCGGCGGAGTGTAAATGATATCGTTTTATAGGAGACTGTATATTTACTAAGATATACAAGGAACGATTTCGCTTCAAATCGCCGAGGTCGCTTGCGAGCGAGGCCCTGGATATGAAATGTTTACACAAAACCGTTTATTTAAACATTTCAAATCCAGCGCCTCGCCCGCAAGCGACCTCGGCGGAGTGTAAATGATATCGTCTTATAGGAGACTATATATTTACCAAGATATACAAGAAACGATTTCGTCTCAAATGCCGAGGTCGCTTGCAGGCGAGGCCCTGGGTATGAAATGTTTACATAAAATCGTTTATTTAAACATTTCAAATCCAGCGCCTCGCCCGCAAGCGACCTCGGCGATGTGAGAATAATATCATCTTATAGGAGACTATATATATAGCAAGATATACAAGGAACGATTTCGCTTCAAATCGCCGAGGTCGCTTGCGAGCGAGGCCCTGGATATGAAATGTTTACACAAAACCGTTTATTTAAACATTTCAAATCCAGCGCCTCGCCCGCAAACGACCTCGGCGGAGTGTAAATGATATCGTTTTATAGGAGACTGTATATTTACTAAGATATACAAGGAACGATTTCGCCTCAAATGCCGAGGTCGCTTGCGGGCGAGGCCCTGGGTATGAAATGTTTACATAAAATCGTTTATTTAAACATTTCAAATCCAGCGCCTCGCCCGCAAGCGACCTCGGCGGAGTGTAAATGATATCGTCTTATAGGAGACTATATATTTACCAAGATATACAAGAAACGATTTCGTCTCAAATGCCGAGGTCGCTTGCAGGCGAGGCCCTGGGTATGAAATGTTTACATAAAATCGTTTATTTAAACATTTCAAATCCAGCGCCTCGCCCGCAAGCGACCTCGGCGGAGTGTAAATGATATCGTTTTATAGGAGACTATATATTTACTAAGATATACAAGAAACGATTTCGCCCCAAAAGTCGAAGTCGTTTCCGGGCGAGGCCCTGATTATGAAATGTTTAGAAAAAATATAATATATAAACATTTCAAATCCAGCGCCTCGCTCGCAAGCGACCTCGGCGAAGTGAGAATAATATCGTCTTATAGGAGACTATATATTTAGCAAGATATACAAGGAACGATTTAACTTTAAATCGTCGAGGTCGCTTGCTGCCGAGGCCCTGGATTTGAAATGTTTACATAAAATCGTTTATTTAAACATTTTAAATCCAGCGCCTCGCCCGCAAGCGACCTCGGCGATGTGAGAATAATATCATCTTATAGGATACTATATATTTAGCAAGGTATACAAGGAACGATTTCGCTTCAAATCGCCGAGGTCGCTTGCGAGCGAGGCCCTGGATATGAAATGTTTACACAAAACCGTTTATTTAAACATTTCAAATCCAGCGCCTCGCCCGCAAACGACCTCGGCGGAGTGTAAATGATATCGTTTTATAGGAGACTGTATATTTACTAAGATATACAAGGAACGATTTCGCCTCAAATGCCGAGGTCGCTTGAGGGCGAGGCCCTGGGTATGAAATGTTTACATAAAATCGTTTATTTAAACATTTCAAATCCAGCGCCTCGCCCGTAAACGACCTCGGCGGAGTGTAAATGATATCGTTTTATAGGAGACTATATATTTACTAAGATATACAAGAAACGACTTCGCCCCAAAAGTCGAAGTCGTTTCCGGGCGAGGCCCTGATTATGAAATGTTTAGAAAAAATATAATATATAAACATTTCAAATCCAGCGCCTCGCTCGCAAGCGACCTCGGCGAAGTGAGAATAATATCGTCTTATAGGAGACTATATATTTAGCAAGATATACAAGGAACGATTTAACTTTAAATCGTCGAGGTCGCTTGCTGCCGAGGCCCTGGATTTGAAATGTTTACATAAAATCGTTTATTTAAACATTTTAAATCCAGCGCCTCGCCCGCAAGCGACCTCGGCGATGTGAGAATAATATCATCTTATAGGATACTATATATTTAGCAAGGTATACAAGGAACGATTTCGCTTCAAATCGCCGAGGTCGCTTGCGAGCGAGGCCCTGGATATGAAATGTTTACACAAAACCGTTTATTTAAACATTTCAAATCCAGCGCCTCGCCCGCAAACGACCTCGGCGGAGTGTAAATGATATCGTTTTATAGGAGACTATATATTTACCAAGATATACAAGAAACGATTTCGTCTCAAATGCCGAGGTCGCTTGCGAGCGAGGCCCTGGATATGAAATGTTTACACAAAACCGTTTATTTAAACATTTCAAATCTAGCGCCTCGCCCGCAAACGACCTCGGCGGAGTGTAAATAATATCGTTTTATAGGAGACTGTATATTTACTAAGATATACAAGGAACGATTTCGCCTCAAATGCCGAGGTCGCTTGAGGGCGAGGCCCTGGGTATGAAATGTTTACATAAAATCGTTTATTTAAACATTTCAAATCCAGCGCCTCGCCCGCAAGCGACCTCGGCGATGTGAGAATAATATCATCTTATAGGAGACTATATATATAGCAAGGTATACAAGGAACGATTTCGCTTCAAATCGCCGAGGTCGCTTGCGAGCGAGGCCCTGGATATGAAATGTTTACACAAAACCGTTTATTTAAACATTTCAAATCCAGCGTAAATAATATCGTTTTATAGGAGACTGTATATTTACTAAGATATACAAGGAACGATTTCGCCTCAAATGCCGAGGTCGCTTGCTGCCGAGGCCCTGGATTTGAAATGTTTACATAAAATCGCTCATTATGAAAGATAGTAGCGCCTCGCCCGCAAGCGACCTCGGCGATGTGAGAATAATATCATCTTATAGGAGACTATATATTTAGCAAGGTATACAAGGAATGATTTCGCTTCAAATCGCCGACGTCGCTTGCGAGCGAGGCCCTGGATATGAAATGTTTACACAAAACCGTCTATTTAAACATTTCTGTTTTGAATTTAATAAAATTTCACTATTTGAATTTGATCGCGAATAATCACAATTCAAATCTCTCGATCAGGTTGAATAAAACTCGTCAACAAAACTCGATGACAAAAGACAATTTATTTTTAAAAACAAGCACACATAAAATTATGACAAAAAAAGTTTTCCATGAATACATGATTTAAAAAAGTAAAAAAGATTTGCGGGGTGTTACCTTTGAATTAGAAAATGAGATTAATTTTCTTTTGTGCGTGTGAGCACTGAATAAGAATTTTTGAATTCTTCGCGCGTGCGGGCGCGTTCGGAACAATTTCAAATCCAGCGCCTCACCCGCAAGCGACCTCGGCGGAGTGTAAATGATATCGTCTTATAGGAGACTAAATATTTACTAAGATATACAAGAAACGATTTCGCCTCAAATGCGAGATCGCTGCGATGTTTAAATAAATTATGTAAACATTTCATACCCAGGGCCTCGCCCGCAAGCGACCTCGGCGGAGTGTAAATGATATAGTCTTATAGGAGACTATATATTTACTAAGATATACAAGAAATGATTTCGCCCCAAAAGTCGAAGTCGCTTCCGGGCAAGGCCCTGATTATGAAATGTTTAGATAAAATCGTTTATATAAACATTTCAAATCCAGCGCCTCGCTCGCAAGCGACCTCGGCGAAGTGAGAATAATATCGTCTTATAGGAGACTATATATTTAGCAAGATATACAAGGAACGATTTAACTTCAAATCATCGAGGTCGCTTGCTGCCGAGGCCCTGGATTTGAAATGTTTACATAAAATCGCTCATTATGGAAGATAGTAGCGCCTCACCCGCAAGCGACCTCGGCGAAGTGAGAATAATATCATCTTATAGGAGACTACTATATATTTAGCAAGGTATACAAGGAACGATTTCGCTTCAAATCGCCGAGGTCGCTTGCGGGCGAGGCCCTGGATATGAAATGTTTACATAAAATCGTTTATTTAAAAATTTCAAATCCAGCGCCTCGCCCGCAAACGACCACGGCGGAGTGTAAATGATATCGTCTTATAGGAGACTATATATTCACTAAGATATACAAGGAACGATTTCGTCTCAAATTGCCAATGTCGCTTGCAGCGAACTGCTAGATTTAAAATGTTCACATAAAATCGTCAATTTTGGAAGATTGCAACGTCTTGTTCGCATGTGACCTCAACAGAGTGAGAATAAAATCGTCTTATAAAAGACTTTATATTTACCAAATTTAGATAAATTGTTTGATGAAGGACTCCATTGTTAACTTCGGTAAGTATTGTTAAATATAAAAAAATATAAAATTCGAAGAAAAAATTTTTTATTTGCTCTCAACTACCGGTTTCGGAAAACTTTTCCGTCATCAGGTTGTCGCTACAAAACATGATTAAAAATTTTGTATATATATATCACAAAAACGTGAGATAATTATTTACCGTCAATTAATAGCGGCCACGTTCTATGAGATTTTTGACGTTAAAATACCTCTCTTTTTTCCACATCATTAAATTGATTAATACGTTACAAAGTACTTACACGTTAAAACATTAAAATTTAAAAAATGAATAAATAACAAAATTGACTTATAATCACAGCTGTCGAAAAGGAACTGGTAAATGAAACTTATGGATCGTTCTAAAATGGGAGATTTTCGGAAAAAGGTTTATGTAGTATGTTTGCATTTATAAATGGCATAAACAATCGGTGAGGATTTATATCCGTAGCTTCGTTCATTAATAATTCTTTGTTATTATTATTATTATATTTAGCTATTTCCATTTCTTCATATAAATCTAATTTTTTTGATTTTGCAAGTTGTTTAATAAGTTTTATTGAGTTTTTGTTGAGTTTATGACCTGTCTCAGACATGTGTTTAAATACAGAAGAGGTTTCTTTAGATATGTGTTCTCTGATTCTAACGTCGAGGTTACGTCCCGTCTGGCCTATGTATACTTTCTCACAACTGTTGCAATTTATTATGTATAAACCGCTCTTTCGTTTTTCTTCGATCTTCTGCTTGGAGTTAATAATTAGATTGTATAGTTTTAAGTTACTTCTGTATGCTAATTTTATATCGTATTTCTGTAGAATTTTTTCAATTTTGTTGAATGAACTGTGATAATTTGTTGTTAGGTAGTATGTGTCGTTCTTATATGCGGGATAAATGTATTTCATTATATTACGTTTTTGAATCTTATTGTAAACATTTTGTATAAATGCAACGTTATAACCATTATTGAGACCAAGCTTTATTATGTATTTTATTTCTTCATTAAAATTATGTTCGTTCATAGGTGTATTGATAGCTCTATCTATCATGTGTCTAAAAACCGCCTCTTTATGATTCTTGCCGTTGTAAGAGCTTTTCGGAATAATAACATCAGTTGTGGTTGGTTTGTGGTACACATTAAATTCTATTCTTTTTAAGTTGATATTCTTTTGCAAAACTAAGTCTAGAAAATGAATGGTATTGTTAAATTCATTTTCGATTGTAAATTTTAATTCACTAATGTTATTTAAAATGTTGTAAATGGCTATGTTTGATTTTGGGCCTTCATGTATTATTAAAATGTCATCAACGTATCTGCCGTAGTATCTGATATTTTTAGTAAATATGTTATATATTTCTGAGAATAATTGTTTCTCTATTGAATCTACATAAATGTCGGCCAGTAACCCTGATAATGAAGATCCCATGGGTAGACCATTGTTCATTCTATAAGTTTTTTCGTTAAAATTAAAAAAGTTTTGTTTTGTTATTTGTTCTAACATTAATTGTATATTTTCGATGTCATGCTCTGTAAGATATTCTAGCTCTGAATATTTATTTAGAAAGAATTGTTTAGTAATATTTAGTGTTTCTGTGGTTTATTGGTACATTTGAGTATAGATTTTTTATGTCAAACGATATTAATTGGGTTTTATTATTAATTTCAATATTTTTTATGTTATTTAGTAATTGTTGGGAGTTCTTTATTGAATATTTTGATTCGAACTTAAAATGATCTTGAATTATGTTATGAATTACTTTTCCGATGTTTTGTGTTGGTGTATTATTACTAATTATGGGTCTAATTGATCTGTCCGGTTTATGTAGTTTTATTAGACTGTACATTAATGGTGATTGCGGATTCATATTATTTAATTTGTTTATATTTATGTTAAACTTACAAAGGGTTTCTTTACAGTCTTTGACTATTTGTTTTGCTAATCTCATACAACGTGGCCGCTATTAATTGACGGTAAATAATTATCTCACGTTTTTGTGATATATATATACAAAATTTTTAATCATGTTTTGTAGCGACAACCTGATGACGGAAAAGTTTTCCGAAACCGGTAGTTGAGAGCAAATAAAAAATTTTTTCTTCGAATTTTATATTTTTTTATATTTAACAAGTTTAGATAAGTTAACTTGACAATTGAAATTGTAGTAATAATTAGAGTCGACCAACCTAAAAAGTAATCCCATTTATTGTTATTAAATGTCACAACTGTGACGCGAAATCTCGTTAATGTTAATACAAAAATTTGTCAATACCTATAAAGTTTCACTTTCCAAGATCGTTGTTGAAAGCATAAAATAAAAAAAGCAATCTATCAACGTTGGATATCGAACGATGGCTTCATTGAATTCAGAGGGGCTGGTTGCTATATACGTAATAAACAGGAGGACGAGGAGACTTCCGGTGGGGGTTGGTTTCGACGGGAACGTGTCGGAGAGTTCTTTTTTTTTGATGTATTGTCGAGGTCGCGGCATTCAGGGCTTTATCGGCGTGCCGAGCTTTCATAACTCGGCAGACTGATAATTTTAAGATGAAAGCTTAGCGATTTTTTCACCAAAACGGCAGCTCATTAGAGCTAATGGCATGAAACCTTTTTGTAAACCTCTTCGAAAAATCCATCGTAAAATTATAATAAACAAAGCGACATTTTCCGAAGATTAATTCGTTAACTGTAACGGTGGAGCGTATGGAAAACAGAGATACAACATCCTTTTCGGGTCTGGTTACAAAGTTACCGGCGCTGTACCCAGATTGCTCGTGTCCCAATTCGGTTTTACGTCCCGATTCTAGACCATATCGGGCCGGATTTTACAGCGACTCGTGCAATTTTAATGGGTTCCCTTTTTCGACTATCCCACCCTGGATTAGTCACCCCCAAATCCATCCATAGAATGTCCCCCCTGTCTTTATTACCGTTAATTTTACGGCCGCAGGCTTTTTATGGCGCAACGATATTTTTACCGGAAAAAAAGAAAAAAAAATTTCACCACCGATAAACCTCGAATAACTCCAATTCAAAACGGGTTTTGTATTTAAAACGTTGTCCACTGGCGCATTTAGTTTAGTTTTTCGTCCGGAATTTTATTTACACCAACTTTTCAACGCGTTAATTGAACAATTACAAGCGCAGTTCCCGGCCCCTGGCCAAATTACTATCCGACCGAACTGATTTCAACACAGACAGCCGCAAACATTTTCGCGTATCCATTTATTTTTCAACATATTTTAATGAAAAGGCTTTTGGCAGAAAAAAGACTGCAAAAGAATAGGAGAAATTAAAGAAATTTCGTATGGGGACTTGAAGTTGAATATAAAAGCAAAAAAGAAAGAAAGATGGACCACAAATGAATTGATTATAGATGTAATAGACTAAATGCCAGAAAGGAAATAAAAAGACTGGAAAAATATTATTATTAGAAGGAATAAATTGAGTAATGATTAGAAAAGCAAGAAACAAGCTGAGCAGAAAAGGGGAATGATGGGAACTATAATGATGAAAAATGTACTGGGTAGAAAGATGGGAGCCTAGGAAAATACTGGTAACAGAAGAAATGCATTGATAATAGTAGAAAGAGACTAAATAAAACAAATTGGTGTTGGACAGAAAATTAACTTATTAAGTCAGAAAACCTTCTCGATACAATGATGGAAGACTTATTAGTATTATTGCTGCCGAGCTGAAAGATTTTAACGTTATCCCTCCAAAAGTTTAAGGCAAATGAAAGTCCTCCAATGAATGACCTTTAATGGTGATTCTCAAAAAAATATTGTGTCTTAGGCACCTTTTGGCAATGCGATGACTGAGTGTAAGTTCAATATATTGAAGAGTGGTTTTCTAGTAGCCTGAAAGTGTCCTTAAGTCTTATTTTGCAATAGTTATCATACTTTTCGATTGTTTGTGTCCTATTGATTACCTGCTTTATGTGCCTATTTTGTAATCACAACCAAGTTAGGGTCCTGTGAAGTTCGTTTTGGCTGCCTCTTTGGCCAGTTTCTCCAACTTGTTATTGCCCACGATGTCATTGTGATCTAGGACCCACCATAAAGTAACATCAATCTTCTTGAAGCCTCTAGTATA
Source organism: Onthophagus sagittarius (assembly GCA_036711965.1). NCBI lineage: Eukaryota > Metazoa > Arthropoda > Insecta > Coleoptera > Scarabaeidae > Onthophagus > Onthophagus sagittarius. The sequence goes on along the minus strand of JASERS010000010.1, from coordinate 11,536,359 downwards.
CTAGAGAGATTTCCTGGAAAATGTGAAATTTTATAATAAGGCAAAAGAGAGACTAAAATTAATGGAAATGATGGAATAGAGATTACAAAAACAAATGGATAATAAATCAAAGAATAACATAAGAAGAACGTAACCTAACTCACCAAATCTCTGCTTACGCCACAAGATAATCTCCTTATGAAGCATTTAGGAGGTTTCTCTTATTTTTTTACATTGGTACAGAAATATCTATCAGTGACCTCAAACATTAATGTGTTTAAATCCAGGGAGGCCAGATTGCTGTGACCAAGTTTCCCTATACATAACATGAGAAATCCCTATGTCGTCTAAAAAAAGCCTTCATTGTATCTGTTATTTGAAACGTGTTGGGAATACTTTTACTTATATTAATTTCTAATTTAGTACCATTATTGCTACAACAAAACCTTCACTTCTAAATTGCTCAAAGAACTGCACCAGTCCTTGAAGTAACTGCGATGCCATGCCTAAGAACATTTTTCAAGTTTTTGCTTACACTATTATAGCTAATGCTTCTAAAAACTCATAGCTCCTTATTTCATTGAGAAGGGGTAGTGTTTCACTTTTCGCTTTAAGGTCGTCAGTCGCTTCTACTACTTCAAATAAAGCATCGTGTACTTCCTTAATCTGGTAACAAAGTGCTTTGCACATTCAATTTTACTTTCTCATCTAGTATCACATGACTTTTAACGGTGAGGACAGGAACATGTTTTTTTAATGTCCCACAGCTTCGTTGATGCTGAAAAAACAACATAAATTCTCTGAACAATTTCGACAAAATTCATACCCTTAGATGATTCAAACTGTGACTTGCACAAGGCATGTAAAACGTCCATGGATTTATTTGTAAAATTTGAGCTTGAACTCCAGATTACGACCTTTTCATATTTGAACCATTCTCATATCCTTGCCCTCTGCAGTCCTTAATCTAGTTCTTTTAATAAAAAAATCAGTTAAATTTTTACCTGTTGTTTTTATCCAACTTTTTACCAAAGACAACTGCTCATGCTGCCTAAGATGGGGAGCGCAGTCTAGTAGTACAGAAAAATACTTAATTATCTTAATGTCCGAAACAATTTTCTGTCATCTTTTCAGATAACAGTTTAATCAACTCATTTACTCCTAGATGTAGTCATAGATGCTGCATCAAATGCTCTTGCATGACTGAATCAAAAGTAGCCATCATTTCAATAAGTCCTAAAAAGTTGCCATTGTTTGGCTCATACAGTTTAGAGTCGATGCCCTGAAAGCAATATTGTGCTGTGCTAAATATTTAATGCCACCGGCAATTTTTTTTGTGAACTTGACGCCAATGTTCCTTTTCTTTGTTTATCAATTCCATATGTTGCAACATTTTACAACATTTGGAATTGCTGATTTTTTTTTGATTATCTAGAGCTCTGCTCAAGTACAAGTACAAATACACTATACCCATCGTTAGCTAATTGAGATCCAGCGTCATTTCCAAACAATTTGCAGCAAAAACAAAATGCTTTATCAGTACTTTTGCTACTAGTACGTTTGTAAAAATTGGCAGAAAAGTCTTTTTTATGAATTTCTTTTTTCTACTATTTCATCAAATTGGGAGTGAGTTAGTAGATTTGACCATAGAGCGGGATCATCAGCATCTGAAAGTACTTCAAACCCACCAGTTGAATTTAAAGGGTTACATGATTCTGTTCCAGAACTGGAAATAGTTTCAACACTAATACAGGCAATATCAAATCTTCTGTTTTTTTTTCAAATCTTTTGGAAGCAATTTAAATCTTCTAGATACAATATCAAATCTTCTTGAAACATTTTCAGTCTTCTGAAAGCAATATTAAGCCTACCAGAGGCAATGGCGAGACTTTTGTAACCATTTTAAATCTTCTAGAAACAATATTAAGTCTTTAGGAAAATTTTTAAATTTTTGAGAAGCAATATCAAGCCTTTCAGAGTCAATATCTAGTCTTCTGAAAGCATTTCAAATCTTCTAGCAGCAGTGTAAAACTTTGTAAAACTTAACAAGACCAGTATCGAGTCTTTTAAAACATCTATAAGCAGTATCAACTCTTTTGGAAGCATTTCAAGTAATTTCGAAGTATTTCAAGTCTTCTAAAAGTAGTATCAAACCTTCTAGAGGCATTTTAAGTCTTCTGGAAACATTGTAATTCATCTTGATGCATTGTAAGTCGTTTGGAAATCTAAAGGCAGCATCACTTTTCTGGAAACATTTCATGTTTTCTGGAAGCAATATTATGTCATATAGAGGCAGTATCCAATCTTCTGGCAGAAAATGAACACTTTTAGATACAATATCAAGTCTTTTGGAAGCATTTCAAGTAATTTCGAAGTATTTCAAGTCTTCTAAAAGTAGTATCAAACCTTCTAGAAGCATTTTAAGTCTTCTGGAAACATTGTAATTCATCTTGATGCATTGTAAGTCGTTTGGAAATCTAAAGGCAGCATCACTTTTCTGGAAACATTTCATGTTTTCTGGAAGCAATATTATGTCATATAGAGGCAGTATCCAATCTTCTGGCAGAAAATGAAGACTTTTAGATACAATATCAGTTCTTTTGGAAGCATTTCAAGTAATTTCGAAGTATTTCAAGTCTTCTAAAAGTAGTATCAAACCTTCTAGAAGCATTTTAAGTCTTCTGGAAACATTGTAATTCATCTTGATGCATTGTAAGTCGTTTGGAAATCTAAAGGCAGCATCACTTTTCTGGAAACATTTCATATTTTCTGGAAGCAATATTATGTCATATAGAGGCAGTATCCAATCTTCTGGCAGAAAATAAAGACTTTTAGATACAATATCAAGTCTTTTGGAAGCATTTCAAGTAATTTCGAAGTATTTCAAGTCTTCTAAAAGTAGGGTCAAACCTTCTAGAAGCATTTTAAGTCTTCTGGAAACATTGTAATACATCTTGATGCATTGTAAGTCGTTTGGAAATCTAAAGCCAGCATCACTTTTCTGGAAACATTTCATATTTTCTGGAAGCAATATTATGTCATATAGAGGCAGTATCCAATCTTCTGGCAGAAAATAAAGACTTTTAGATACAATATCAAGTCTTTTGGAAGCATTTCAAGTAATTTCGAAGTATTTCAAGTCTTCTAAAAGTAGTATCAAACCTTCTAGAAGCATTTTAAGTCTTCTGGAAACATTGTAATTCATCTTGATGCATTGTAAGTCGTTTGGAAATCTAAAGGCAGCATCACTTTTCTGGAAACATTTCATGTTTTCTGGAAGCAATATTATGTCATATAGAGGCAGTATCCAATCTTCTGGCAGAAAATGAAGACTTTTAGATACAATATCAAGTCTTTTGGAAGCATTTCAAGTAATTTCGAAGTATTTCAAGTCTTCTAAAAGTAGTATCAAACCTTCTAGAAGCATTTTAAGTCTTCTGGAAACATTGTAATTCATCTTGATGCATTGTAAGTCGTTTGGAAATCTAAAGGCAGCATCACTTTTCTGGAAACATTTCATGTTTTCTGGAAGCAATATTATGTCATATAGAGGCAGTATCCAATCTTCTGGCAGAAAATGAAGACTTTTAGATACAATATCAAGTCTTTTGGAAGCATTTCAAGTAATTTCGAAGTATTTCAAGTCTTCTAAAAGTAGTATCAAACCTTCTAGAAGCATTTTAAGTCTTCTGGAAACATTGTAATTCATCTTGATGCATTGTAAGTCGTTTGGAAATCTAAAGGCAGCATCACTTTTCTGGAAGCAATATTATGTCATATAGAGGCAGTATCCAATCTTCTGGCAGAAAATGAAGACTTTTAGATACAATATCAAGTCTTTTGGAAGCATTTCAAGTAATTTCGAAGTATTTCAAATCTTCTAAAAGTAGTATCAAACCTTCTAGAAGCATTTTAAGTCTTCTGGAAACATTGTAATTCATCTTGATGCATTGTAAGTCGTTTGGAAATCTAAAGGCAGCATCACTTTTCTGGAAACATTTCATGTTTTCTGGAAGCAATATTATGTCATATAGAGGCAGTATCCAATCTTCTGGCAGAAAATGAAGACTTTTAGATACAATATCAAGTCTTTTGGAAGCATTTCAAGTAATTTCGAAGTATTTCAAGTCTTCTAAAAGTAGTATCAAACCTTCTAGAAGCATTGTAAGTCTTCTGGAAACATTGTAATTCATCTTGATGCATTGTAAGTCGTTTGGAAATCTAAAGGCAGCATCACTTTTCTGGAAACATTTCATGTTTTCTGGAAGCAATATTATGTCATATAGAGGCAGTATCCAATCTTCTGGCAGAAAATGAAGACTTTTAGATACAATATCAAGTCTTTTGGAAGCATTTCAAGTAATTTCGAAGTATTTCAAGTCTTCTAAAAGTAGTATCAAACCTTCTAGAAGCATTGTAAGTCTTCTGGAAACATTGTAATTCATCTTGATACATTGTAAGTCGTTTGGAAATCTAAAGGCAGCATCACTTTTCTGGAAACATTTCATGTTTTCTGGAAGCAATATTATGTCATATAGAGGCAGTATCCAATCTTCTGGCAGAAAATGAAGACTTTTAGATACAATATCAAGTCTTTTGGAAGCATTTCAAGTAATTTCGAAGTATTTCAAGTCTTCTAAAAGTAGTATCAAACCTTCTAGAAGCATTTTAAGTCTTCTGGAAACATTGTAATTCATCTTGATGCATTGTAAGTCGTTTGGAAATCTAAAGGCAGCATCACTTTTCTGGAAACATTTCAGGTTTTCTGGAAGCAATATTATGTCATATAGAGGCAGTATCCAATCTTCTGGCAGAAAATGAAGACTTTTAGATACAATATCAAGTCTTTTGGAAGCATTTCAAGTAATTTCGAAGTATTTCAAGTCTTCTAAAAGTAGTATCAAACCTTCTAGAAGCATTTTAAGTCTTCTGGAAACATTGTAATTCATCTTGATGCATTGTAAGTCGTTTGGAAATCTAAAGGCAGCATCACTTTTCTGGAAACATTTCATGTTTTCTGGAAGCAATATTATGTCATACAGAGGCAGTATCCAATCTTCTGGCAGAAAATGAAGACTTTTAGATACAATATCAAGTCTTTTGGAAGCATTTCAAGTAATTTCGAAGTATTTCAAGTCTTCTAAAAGTAGTATCAAACCTTCTAGAAGCATTTTAAGTCTTCTGGAAACATTGTAATTCATCTTGATGCATTGTAAGTCGTTTGGAAATCTAAAGGCAGCATCACTTTTCTGGAAACATTTCATGTTTTCTGGAAGCAATATTATGTCATATAGAGGCAGTATCCAATCTTCTGGCAGAAAATGAAGACTTTTAGATACAATATCAAGTCTTTTGGAAGCATTTCAAGTAATTTCGAAGTATTTCAAGTCTTCTAAAAGTAGTATCAAACCTTCTAGAAGCATTTTAAGTCTTCTGGAAACATTGTAATTCATCTTGATGCATTGTAAGTCGTTTGGAAATCTAAAGGCAGCATCACTTTTCTGGAAACATTTCATGTTTTCTGGAAGCAATATTATGTCATACAGAGGCAGTATCCAATCTTCTGGCAGAAAATGAAGACTTTTAGATACAATATCAAGTCTTTTGGAAGCATTTCAAGTAATTTCGAAGTATTTCAAGTCTTCTAAAAGTAGTATCAAACCTTCTAGAAGCATTTTAAGTCTTCTGGAAACATTGTAATTCATCTTGATGCATTGTAAGTCGTTTGGAAATCTAAAGGCAGCATCACTTTTCTGGAAACATTTCATGTTTTCTGGAAGCAATATTATGTCATATAGAGGCAGTATCCAATCTTCTGGCAGAAAATGAAGACTTTTAGATACAATATCAAGTCTTTTGGAAGCATTTCAAGTAATTTCGAAGTATTTCAAGTCTTCTAAAAGTAGTATCAAACCTTCTAGAAGCATTTTAAGTCTTCTGGAAACATTGTAATTCATCTTGATGCATTGTAAGTCGTTTGGAAATCTAAAGGCAGCATCACTTTTCTGGAAACATTTCATGTTTTCTGGAAGCAATATTATGTCATATAGAGGCAGTATCCAATCTTCTGGCAGAAAATGAAGACTTTTAGATACAATATCAAGTCTTTTGGAAGCATTTCAAGTAATTTCGAAGTATTTCAAGTCTTCTAAAAGTAGTATCAAACCTTCTAGAAGCATTTTAAGTCTTCTGGAAGCATTGTAATTCATCTTGATGCATTGTAAGTCGTTTGGAAATCTAAAGGCAGCATCACTTTTCTGGAAACATTTCATGTTTTCTGGAAGCAATATTATGTCATATAGAGGCAGTATCCAATCTTCTGGCAGAAAATGAAGACTTTTAGATACAATATCAAGTCTTTTGGAAGCATTTCAAGTAATTTCGAAGTATTTCAAGTCTTCTAAAAGTAGTATCAAACCTTCTAGAAGCATTTTAAGTCTTCTGGAAACATTGTAATTCATCTTGATGCATTGTAAGTCGTTTGGAAATCTAAAGGCAGCATCACTTTTCTGGAAACATTTCATGTTTTCTGGAAGCAATATTATGTCATATAGAGGCAGTATCCAATCTTCTGGCAGAAAATGAAGACTTTTAGATACAATATCAAGTCTTTTGGAAGCATTTCAAGTAATTTCGAAGTGTTTCAAATCTTCTAAAAGTAGTATCAAACCTTCTAGAAGCATTTTAAGTCTTCTGGAAACATTGTAATTCATCTTGATGCATTGTAAGTCGTTTGGAAATCTAAAGGCAGCATCACTTTTCTGGAAACATTTCATGTTTTCTGGAAGCAATATTATGTCATATAGAGGCAGTATCCAATCTTCTGGCAGAAAATGAAGACTTTTAGATACAATATCAAGTCTTTTGGAAGCATTTCAAGTAATTTCGAAGTGTTTCAAATCTTCTAAAAGTAGTATCAAACCTTCTAGAAGCATTTTAAGTCTTCTGGAAACATTGTAATACATCTTGATGCATTGTAAGTCGTTTGGAAATCTAAAGCCAGCATCACTTTTCTGGAAACATTTCATGTTTTCTGGAAGCAATATTATGTCATATAGAGGCAGTATCCAATCTTCTGGCAGAAAATGAAGACTTTTAGATACAATATCAAGTCTTTTGGAAGCATTTCAAGTAATTTCGAAGTGTTTCAAATCTTCTAAAAGTAGTATCAAACCTTCTAGAAGCATTTTAAGTCTTCTGGAAACATTGTAATACATCTTGATGCATTGTAAGTCGTTTGGAAATCTAAAGCCAGCATCACTTTTCTGGAAACATTTCATGTTTTCTGGAAGCAATATTATGTCATATAGAGGCAGTATCCAATCTTCTGGCAGAAAATGAAGACTTTTAGATACAATATCAAGTCTTTTGGAAGCATTTCAAGTAATTTCGAAGTGTTTCAAATCTTCTAAAAGTAGTATCAAACCTTCTAGAAGCATTTTAAGTCTTCTGGAAACATTGTAATTCATCTTGATGCATTGTAAGTCGTTTGGAAATCTAAAGGCAGCATCACTTTTCTGGAAACATTTCATGTTTTCTGGAAGCAATATTATGTCATATAGAGGCAGTATCCAATCTTCTGGCAGAAAATGAAGACTTTTAGATACAATATCAAGTCTTTTGGAAGCATTTCAAGTAATTTCGAAGTGTTTCAAATCTTCTAAAAGTAGTATCAAACCTTCTAGAAGCATTTTAAGTCTTCTGGAAACATTGTAATTCATCTTGATGCATTGTAAGTCGTTTGGAAATCTAAAGGCAGCATCACTTTTCTGGAAACATTTCATGTTTTCTGGAAGCAATATTATGTCATATAGAGGCAGTATCCAATCTTCTGGCAGAAAATGAAGACTTTTAGATACAATATCAAGTCTTTTGGAAGCATTTCAAGTAATTTCGAAGTATTTCAAGTCTTCTAAAAGTAGGGTCAAACCTTCTAGAAGCATTTTAAGTCTTCTGGAAACATTGTAATACATCTTGATGCATTGTAAGTCGTTTGGAAATCTAAAGGCAGCATCACTTTTCTGGAAACATTTCATGTTTTCTGGAAGCAATATTATGTCATATAGAGGCAGTATCCAATCTTCTGGCAGAAAATGAAGACTTTTAGATACAATATCAGTTCTTTTGGAAGCATTTCAAGTAATTTCGAAGTATTTCAAGTCTTCTAAAAGTAGTATCAAACCTTCTAGAAGCATTTTAAGTCTTCTGGAAACATTGTAATACATCTTGATGCATTGTAAGTCGTTTGGAAATCTAAAGGCAGCATCACTTTTCTGGAAACATTTCATGTTTTCTGGAAGCAATATTATGTCATATAGAGGCAGTATCCAATCTTCTGGCAGAAAATGAAGACTTTTAGATACAATATCAGTTCTTTTGGAAGCATTTCAAGTAATTTCGAAGTATTTCAAGTCTTCTAAAAGTAGTATCAAACCTTCTAGAAGCATTTTAAGTCTTCTGGAAACATTGTAATTCATCTTGATGCATTGTAAGTCGTTTGGAAATCTAAAGGCAGCATCACTTTTCTGGAAACATTTCATGTTTTCTGGAAGCAATATTATGTCATATAGAGGCAGTATCCAATCTTCTGGCAGAAAATGAAGACTTTTAGATACAATATCAAGTCTTTTGGAAGCATTTCAAGTAATTTCGAAAGTATTTCAAGTCTTCTAAAAGTAGTATCAAACCTTCTAGAAGCATTTTAAGTCTTCTGGAAACATTGTAATTCATCTTGATGCATTGTAAGTCGTTTGGAAATCTTAAGCCAGCATCACTTTTCTGGAAACATTTCATATTTTCTGGAAGCAATATTATGTCATATAGAGGCAGTATCCAATCTTCTGGCAGAAAATGAAGACTTTTAGATACAATATCAAGTCTTTTGGAAGCATTTCAAGTAATTTCGAAGTATTTCAAGTCTTCTAAAAGTAGGGTCAAACCTTCTAGAAGCATTTTAAGTCTTCTGGAAACATTGTAATACATCTTGATGCATTGTAAGTCGTTTGGAAATCTAAAGCCAGCATCACTTTTCTGGAAACATTTCATATTTTCTGGAAGCAATATTATGTCATATAGAGGCAGTATCCAATCTTCTGGCAGAAAATGAAGACTTTTAGATACAATATCAAGTCTTTTGGAAGCATTTCAAGTAATTTCGAAGTATTTCAAGTCTTCTAAAAGTAGTATCAAACCTTCTAGAAGCATTTTAAGTCTTCTGGAAACATTGTAATTCATCTTGATGCATTGTAAGTGGTTTGGAAATCTAAAGGCAGCATCACTTTTCTGGAAACATTTCATGTTTTCTGGAAGCAATATTATGTCATATAGAGGCAGTATCCAATCTTCTGGCAGAAAATGAAGACTTTTAGATACAATATCAAGTCTTTTGGAAGCATCTCAAGTCTTCTAACAGCAACATCAAGTCTTCTGAAGGCATTGTAAGTCGTCTGAAAATATTTCAAGTATTGTAGATGCAATATCAAGTCTTCTAAAAGCATTTCAAGCCTTCTAGATGCAGCATCAAGTCATCTGAAAGTATTGCAAGTTTTCTAAGAGCATTACAATTCTTCTGAAAGCATTGTAAGTCGTCCAGAAGAATTGTAAGTCGTTTGGAAACATTTCAAATCTTCTAGAGGCAACATCAAGGCATCTGGAAGCTTTGCAAGTCTTCTGAAAGCATTGTAAGTCGTCTAAAAGCATTGTAAGACGTCTGGAAATATTTCAAGTCTTCTGAAAATAATAGCAAGTTCTCTAGAAACAATATGAATTCATCTAGAAGCAGTATCCAATCTTCTGGTAGCAAATCCAATCTTCTAGATGCAATATTAAGTCATCTTGAATAATTACAAGTTTTCTGGAAGCAATGTGAGTTTTCTGAACGCAATGTGAGTCGTCTGGAAATATTCTAAGTCTTTTTGAACCAATATCAACTTTTTTAGAAACAGTATCAAATCATCTAGAGGAAGTATCCAGTCTCTTGGCATGAAACCAAGTCTTCTAGATGCAATATCAAGTCTTCCGGAATCATCTCAAGTCTTCTAGAAGTATTTTAAGTCTTCTGGAAACATTGTAAGTCGTCTGGAAGCATTTTAAGTCTTCTAGATACAATGTCAAGTCTTCCGAAACCAGTATTAACTTTTCTAGACGCAGATTCAAATCATCTAGGGAATTTGCTTGATTGATTTTTTTTTGTTGTTCCACTAAAAATCCCTTTATTGGTATTTTAAATTTGCCGCGTGACTTTTCGAGCCAAAATTTCGACAAACCGCGATACTTTAATAATCTAGGCTCTTTAATAAATATATTTTTTAAGTAAAATAACAGTAATAACAAAAATTATTTGTATAAAGAGACCTCTTTCTGATAAACGATTCCTTCTGAAAAATTAATAGACAATTAATTATTTAAGTAATGACAAAGAATAAAAGTAAGAAAGTTGGCATTTTTATTTACCAACATATGTCGCCGAGTTTATTTAAAAAAATATTTACATGTTATTATTGTAAATTTGTTTATAGTTTTATTTTAATAACGATTTGACTCTAAATTTTCCTGACTTTCCGACTTTTCCAATTGAGAAACCCACAGATTGGTCGGTTTAAACAATTCTTTACCCCTCTAAAAATAAATAAAAGTATTTAGATAACAATGTTTTATTAATAAAGCATAATCGTACGTATTTCCTTTGATAAATCGTGTAAACTCCAAAAATAGGCATCGGAATTAACGTCGTTATCCCGATTAAAAGCCCTAAAACGTCCGCCCACACCGGAAAAACGTAATCATCGTAAGTCGCAGGAGAATAAGTCACCATTTGAAACACAAAAACACCCTAAATAAAAAAATAATAAATCCAGATTATGATTAAAAAAAATTTAAAAAACTGCATTCTTACAATTAAAGCTAAAGGTGTGATTAAAACGAAGCAAATCCACCAGAACCAATATGGTACGAATGAAAGTTTCATTTTCATTTTGGACATGTTGTTTAAGAACTTTTTCGCCCCGTGACAATAAGCGATCGAGACAACTTCCGCCAAACCAATCAACATAATCGCCCAAGAAGCCGTGTTCCATTCCATCAAAGTAAACAAATAAATCCCACCCTCGAAACACATCGGAATCGCCATGATGAAACAAACGAAACAAATCGCCATCGTAACCTTCCATTGATGTCTCCTCAATCGTGGCCATTTATCCAATAACGCCGTATTAACAGCTTCGACCCCGGCGAATTGAGAACCCAACCCCAAAATGAATAGCATAAAAAAGAAAATGATGGCCCAAAAAGTTGATGCAGGTAAATGGAGGATCGCTTCCGGGTATGCAACAAACGCCAAACCAGGTCCATCTGTTGCTACTTGATCGATTGGTAAGTCCATTTGTTTCGCCAAAAAACCTATCATGGAAAAAATCGCAATCCCCGCGTAAATCGCTGTAAAAGTATTCGCCGCGGTTACAATTAAGGTGTCCCGAATGCAATTATTTTTGAAGTTGTTATACGATGATAAAGTAACGAGGGAACCGCAAGAAATCCCAAAAGAATAAAACGTTTGAGACGCAGCCATTCCCCAGACTTCTGCGTCATACAATTTTTCCCAACGCGGAGTGATAAAAAGCAAAATCCCATCGACGGCTCCATCAAGCAAAACTCCTTGCACAACCAAAGCCGTTAACACGACATACGGAAAAAGCGTTGTAAAATAAACCGCTTTCCCCGACGTTCGCACGCCCCTTATTACGCATAAATAACACACGATCCAACTTAAAAGCAAACAAAGTAATAATTGCCAGCGTAAATTTCCGAAATTACTCCAAGAAATATCTGCGCCACGTCCCAAGACGTATTTGTTAAAATATTCGTACGTCGCCAACGTGCGATTAACAACATCACCAATGTGAATCGGATTTCCTTCGTTATCCACGCAGAAAGTTCTATTTTTGAAGTCGGATAATCCGTGATTTTGGCAAATCTTTAAAACCGGCGTGCACGTGAAATTGAAATAAGTCGAGACGTTGTCGCATTTAGCATCTTCAGTGGCGCTAAAACAACCTGGATGAAATTAAAAAATGATTTGACAAATAATTAGTTTTAAATTTTACTACGTACCTATTGAATTAAAATGATTCATGCAAGATCCGAATCCTAATTCTTTCGTGAACGACGCGAAGAAATAAAAAACCGTCCACGCTATTATGACCATGTAGTAAATGGTTATTAGGACGATAACCGTAAGGCAACAATAACCGAGGCCGCTGAAAATGGGTGCTAACCTACTAAAGGCTTGATCGGGACCCAAGCCGGAATATTGACCCACCACCAACTCCAAGAGGAATATCGGCATTCCCATTAAGAAGAGCATAACAATGTAAGTGATGAGGAACACTCCTGGGGGATAACAATGATAATCGATTAGATTAATTAGGCAATAATGATAAGCATCAATTAGGATAAAACCAATTCAATCCACTAAATTATACAATTTTCATATTTTACGATTTAATGTAAAAATTTTAAATCGAGACACTTAAGTAAATTTATAAAATATCCTTCTATAAGAGGATTTTATTCTCACTTCCCCGAGGTCGGTATTGTTGATATTTTAAATACAGCGCAGCGACTTCGACGATTTGAGGCGAAATCGTTTCTTGTATATCTTAGTAAATATATAAACTCTCCTATAAGACGATCTTATTTTCACTCCGCCGAGGTCGCTTGCGGGCGAGGCGCTACAATTTTCCAAAATGAACGATTTTGTGTATACATTTTAAATCCAAGGCCTCGACCGCAAGCGACCTCGGCGATTTGAGACGAAATCGTTTCTTGTATATCTTACAATTAGTAAATATATAAACTCTCCTATAAGACGATCTTATTTTCACTCCGCCGAGGTCGCTTGCGAGCGAGGCGCTACAATTTTCTAAAATGAATGATTTTGAGTATACATTTTAAATCCAAAGCATCGACCGCAAGCGACCTCGGCGATTTGAGACGAAATCGTTTCTTGTATATCTTAGTAAATATATAAACTCTCCTATAAGACGATTTTATTCTCACTCCGCCGAGGTCGCTTACGGGCGAGGCGCTACAATTTTCCAAAATGAACGATTTTGTGTATACATTTCAAATCCAAGGCCTCGACCGCAAGCGACCTCGGCGATTTGAGACGAAAGCGTTTCTTGTATATCTTACAATTAGTAAATATATAAACTCTCCTATAAGACGATCTCATTTTCACTCCGCCGCGGTCGCTTGCGAGCGAGGCGCTACAATTTTCTAAAACGAACGATTTTGTGTATACATTTTAAATCCAAGGCCTCGACCGCAAGCGACCTCGGCGATTTGAGACGAAATCGTTTCTTGTATATCTTAGTAAATATATAAACTCTCCTATAAGACGATTTTAATCTCACTCCGCCGAGGTCGCTTGCGGGCGAGGCGCTACAATTTTCTAAAATAAATGATTTTGTGTATACATTTTAAATCCAAAGCATCGACCGCAAGCGACCTCGGCGATTTGAGACGAAATCGTTTCTTGTATATCTTAGTAAATATATAAACTCTCCTATAAGACGATTTTATTCTCACTCCGCCGAGGTCGCTTACGGGCGAGGCGCTACAATTTTCCAAAATGAACGATTTTGTGTATACATTTTAAATCCAAGGCCTCGACCGCAAGCGACCTCGGCGATTTGAGACGAAATCGTTTCTTGTATATCTTAGTAAATATATAAACTCTCCTATAAGAAGATTTTAATCTCACTCCGCCGAGGTCGCTTGCGGGCGAGGCGCTACAATTTTCTAAAATAAATGATTTTGTGTATACATTTTAAATCCAAAGCATCGACCGCAAGCGACCTCGGCGATTTGAGACGAAATCGTTTCTTGTATATCTTAGTAAATATATAAACTCTCCTATAAGACGATTTTATTCTCACTCCGCCGAGGTCGCTTACGGGCGAGGCGCTACAATTTTCCAAAATGAACGATTTTGTGTATACATTTTAAATCCAAGGCCTCGACCGCAAGCGACCTCGGCGATTTGAGACGAAATCGTTTCTTGTATATCTTAGTAAATATATAAACTCTCCTATAAGACGATTTTATTCTCACTCCGCCGAGGTCGCTTACGGGCGAGGCGCTACAATTTTCCAAAATGAACGATTTTGTGTATACATTTTAAATCCAAGGCCTCGACCGCAAGCGACCTCGGCGATTTGAGACGAAATCGTTTCTTGTATATCTTAGTAAATATATAAACTCTCCTATAAGAAGATTTTAATCTCACTCCGCCGAGGTCGCTTGCGGGCGAGGCGCTACAATTTTCTAAAATAAATGATTTTGTGTATACATTTTAAATCCAAAGCATCGACCGCAAGCGACCTCGGCGATTTGAGACGAAATCGTTTCTTGTATATCTTAGTAAATATATAAACTCTCCTATAAGACGATTTTATTCTCACTCCGCCGAGGTCGCTTACGGGCGAGGCGCTACAATTTTCCAAAATGAACGATTTTGTGTATACATTTTAAATCCAAGGCCTCGACCGCAAGCGACCTCGGCGATTTGAGACGAAATCGTTTCTTGTATATCTTAGTAAATATATAAACTCTCCTATAAGACGATTTTATTCTCACTCCGCCGAGGTCGCTTACGGGCGAGGCGCTACAATTTTCCAAAATGAACGATTTTGTGTATACATTTTAAATCCAAGGCCTCGACCGCAAGCGACCTCGGCGATTTGAGACGAAATCGTTTCTTGTATATCTTAGTAAATATATAAACTCTCCTATAAGAAGATTTTAATCTCACTCCGCCGAGGTCGCTTGCGGGCGAGGCGCTACAATTTTCTAAAATAAATGATTTTGTGTATACATTTTAAATCCAAAGCATCGACCGCAAGCGACCTCGGCGATTTGAGACGAAATCGTTTCTTGTATATCTTAGTAAATATATAAACTCTCCTATAAGACGATTTTATTCTCACTCCGCCGAGGTCGCTTACGGGCGAGGCGCTACAATTTTCCAAAATGAACGATTTTGTGTATACATTTTAAATCCAAGGCCTCGACCGCAAGCGACCTCGGCGATTTGAGACGAAATCGTTTCTTGTATATCTTAGTAAATATATAAACTCTCCTATAAGACGATTTTAATCTCACTCCGCCGAGGTCGCTTGCGGGCGAGGCGCTACAATTTTCTAAAATAAATGATTTTGTGTATACATTTTAAATCCAAAGCATCGACCGCAAGCGACCTCGGCGATTTGAGACGAAATCGTTTCTTGTATATCTTAGTAAATATATAAACTCTCCTATAAGACGATTTTATTCTCACTCCGCCGAGGTCGCTTACGGGCGAGGCGCTACAATTTTCCAAAATGAACGATTTTGTGTATACATTTCAAATCCAAGGCCTCGACCGCAAGCGACCTCGGCGATTTGAGACGAAAGCGTTTCTTGTATATCTTACAATTAGTAAATATATAAACTCTCCTATAAGACGATCTCATTTTCACTCCGCCGCGGTCGCTTGCGAGCGAGGCGCTACAATTTTCTAAAACGAACGATTTTGTGTATACATTTTAAATCCAAGGCCTCGACCGCAAGCGACCTCGGCGATTTGAGACGAAATCGTTTCTTGTATATCTTAGTAAATATATAAACTCTCCTATAAGACGATTTTATTCTCACTCCGCCGAGGTCGCTTACGGGCGAGGCGCTACAATTTTCCAAAATGAACGATTTTGTGTATACATTTCAAATCCAAGGCCTCGACCGCAAGCGACCTCGGCGATTTGAGACGAAAGCGTTTCTTGTATATCTTACAATTAGTAAATATATAAACTCTCCTATAAGACGATCTCATTTTCACTCCGCCGCGGTCGCTTGCGAGCGAGGCGCTACAATTTTCTAAAACGAACGATTTTGTGTATACATTTTAAATCCAAGGCCTCGACCGCAAGCGACCTCGGCGATTTGAGACGAAATCGTTTCTTGTATATCTTAGTAAATATATAAACTCTCCTATAAGACGATTTTATTCTCACTCCGCCGAGGTCGCTTACGGGCGAGGCGCTACAATTTTCCAAAATGAACGATTTTGTGTATACATTTCAAATCCAAGGCCTCGACCGCAAGCGACCTCGGCGATTTGAGACGAAAGCGTTTCTTGTATATCTTACAATTAGTAAATATATTAACTCTCCTATAAGACGATCTCATTTTCACTCCGCCGCGGTCGCTTGCGAGCGAGGCGCTACAATTTTCTAAAACGAACGATTTTGTGTATACATTTTAAATCCAAGGCCTCGACCGCAAGCGACCTCGGCGATTTGAGACGAAATCGTTTCTTGTATATCTTAGTAAATATATAAACTCTCCTATAAGACGATTTTATTCTCACTCCGCCGAGGTCGCTTACGGGCGAGGCGCTACAATTTTCCAAAATGAACGATTTTGTGTATACATTTCAAATCCAAGGCCTCGACCGCAAGCGACCTCGGCGATTTGAGACGAAATCGTTTCTTGTATATCTTAGTAAATATATAAACTCTCCTATAAGACGATTTTATTCTCACTCCGCCGAGGTCGCTTACGGGCGAGGCGCTACAATTTTCCAAAATGAACGATTTTGTGTATACATTTCAAATCCAAAGCCTCGACCGCAAGCGACCTCGGCGATTTGAGACGAAATCGTTTCTTGTATATCTTAGTAAATATATAAACTCTCCTATAAGACGATTTTATTCTCACTCCGCCGAGGTCGCTTGCGGGCGAGGCGCTACAATTTTCCAAAATGAACGATTTTGTGTATACATTTCAAATCCAAAGCCTCGACCGCAAGCGACCTCGGCGATTTGAGACGAAATCGTTTCTTGTATATCTTACAATTAGTAAATATATAAACTCTGCTATAAGACGATCTTATTTTCACTCCGCCGAGGTCGCTTGCGAGCGAGGCGCTACAATTTTCTAAAATGAATGATTTTGAGTATACATTTTAAATCCAAAGCATCGACCGCAAGCGACCTCGGCGATTTGAGACGAAATCGTTTCTTGTATATCTTAGTAAATATATAAACTCTCCTATAAGACGATTTTATTCTCACTCCGCCGAGGTCGCTTACGGGCGAGGCGCTACAATTTTCCAAAATGAACGATTTTGTGTATACATTTCAAATCCAAAGCCTCGACCGCAAGCGACCTCGGCGATTTGAGACGAAATCGTTTCTTGTATATCTTAGTAAATATATAAACTCTCCTATAAGACGATTTTATTCTCACTCCGCCGAGGTCGCTTGCGGGCGAGGCGCTACAATTTTCCAAAATGAACGATTTTGTGTATACATTTCAAATCCAAAGCCTCGACCGCAAGCGACCTCGGCGATTTGAGACGAAATCGTTTCTTGTATATCTTACAATTAGTAAATATATAAACTCTGCTATAAGACGATCTTATTTTCACTCCGCCGAGGTCGCTTGCGAGCGAGGCGCTACAATTTTCTAAAATGAATGATTTTGAGTATACATTTTAAATCCAAAGCATCGACCGCAAGCGACCTCGGCGATTTGAGACGAAATCGTTTCTTGTATATCTTAGTAAATATATAAACTCTCCTATAAGACGATTTTATTCTCACTCCGCCGAGGTCGCTTACGGGCGAGGCGCTACAATTTTCCAAAATGAACGATTTTGTGTATACATTTCAAATCCAAGGGCTCGACCGCAAGCGACCTCGGCGATTTGAGACGAAATCGTTTCTTGTATATCTTACAATTAGTAAATATATAAACTCTCCTATAAGACGATCTTATTTTCACTCCGCCGAGGTCGCTTGCGAGCGAGGCGCTACAATTTTCTAAAATGAATGATTTTGAGTATACATTTTAAATCCAAAGCATCGACCGCAAGCGACCTCGGCGATTTGAGACGAAATCGTTTCTTGTATATCTTAGTAAATATATAAACTCTCCTATAAGACGATTTTATTCTCACTCCGCCGAGGTCGCTTACGGGCGAGGCGCTACAATTTTCTAAAACGAACGATTTTGTGTATACATTTTAAATCCAAGGCCTCGACCGCAAGCGACCTCGGCGATTTGAGACGAAATCGTTTCTTGTATATCTTAGTAAATATATAAACTCTCCTATAAGACGATTTTATTCTCACTCCGCCGAGGTCGCTTGCGGGCGAGGTGCTACAATTTTCCAAAATGAACGATTTTGTGTATACATTTCAAATCCAAGGCCTCGACCGCAAGCGACCTCGGCGATTTGAGACGAAATCGTTTCTTGTATATCTTAGTAAATATATAAACTCTCCTATAAGACGATTTTATTCTCACTCCGCCGAGGTCGCTTGCGGGCGAGGTGCTACAATTTTCCAAAATGAACGATTTTGTGTATACATTTCAAATCCAAGGCCTCGACCGCAAGCGACCTCGGCGATTTGAGACGAAATCGTTTCTTGTATATCTTAGTAAATATATAAACTCTCCTATAAGACGATTTTATTCTCACTCCGCCGAGGTCGCTTGCGGGCGAGGTGCTACAATTTTCCAAAATGAACGATTTTGTGTATACATTTCAAATCCAAGGCCTCGACCGCAAGCGACCTCGGCGATTTGAGACGAAATCGTTTCTTGTATATCTTACAATTAGTAAATATATAAACTCTCCTATAAGACGATTTTAATCTCACTCCGCCGAGGTCGCTTGCGGGCGAGGCGCTACAATTTTCTAAAATAAATGATTTTGTGTATACATTTTAAATCCAAAGCATCGACCGCAAGCGACCTCGGCGATTTGAGACGAAATCGTTTCTTGTATATCTTAGTAAATATATAAACTCTCCTATAAGACGA
Organism: Onthophagus sagittarius; assembly: GCA_036711965.1. Classification (NCBI taxonomy): domain Eukaryota; kingdom Metazoa; phylum Arthropoda; class Insecta; order Coleoptera; family Scarabaeidae; genus Onthophagus; species Onthophagus sagittarius. The sequence goes on along the minus strand of JASERS010000010.1, from coordinate 11,517,513 downwards.
TTTTATTCTCACTCCGCCGAGGTCGCTTGCGGGCGAGGTGCTACAATTTTCCAAAATGAACGATTTTGTGTATACATTTCAAATCCAAGGCCTCGACCGCAAGCGACCTCGGCGATTTGAGACGAAATCGTTTCTTGTATATCTTAGTAAATATATAAACTCTCCTATAAGACGATTTTAATCTCACTCCGCCGAGGTCGCTTGCGGGCGAGGTGCTACAATTTTCCAAAATGAACGATTTTGTGTATACATTTCAAATCCAAAGCCTCGACCGCAAGCGACCTCGGCGATTTGGGACGAAATCGTTTCTTGTATATCTTAGTAAATATATAAACTCTCCTATAAGACGATTTTATTCTCACTCCGCCGACGTCGCTTGCGGGCGAGGTGCTACAATTTTCCAAAATGAACGATTTTGTGTATACATTTCAAATCCAAGGCCTCGACCGCAAGCGACCTCGGCGATTTGAGACGAAATCGTTTCTTGTATATCTTACAATTAGTAAATATATAAACTCTCCTATAAGACGATTTTATTCTCACTCCGCCGAGGTCGCTTGCGGGCGAGGCGCTACAATTTTCCAAAATGAACGATTTTGTGTATACATTTCAAATCCAAAGCCTCGACCGCAAGCGACCTCGGCGATTTGGGACGAAATCGTTTCTTGTATATCTTAGTAAATATATAAACTCTCCTATAAGACGATTTTATTCTCACTCCGCCGAGGTCGCTTGCGGGCGAGGTGCTACAATTTTCCAAAATGAACGATTTTGTGTATACATTTCAAATCCAAGGCCTCGACCGCAAGCGACCTCGGCGATTTGAGACGAAATCGTTTCTTGTATATCTTAGTAAATATATAAACTCTCCTATAAGACGATTTTAATCTCACTCCGCCGAGGTCGCTTGCGGGCGAGGTGCTACAATTTTCCAAAATGAACGATTTTGTGTATACATTTCAAATCCAAAGCCTCGACCGCAAGCGACCTCGGCGATTTGGGACGAAATCGTTTCTTGTATATCTTAGTAAATATATAAACTCTCCTATAAGACGATTTTATTCTCACTCCGCCGACGTCGCTTGCGGGCGAGGTGCTACAATTTTCCAAAATGAACGATTTTGTGTATACATTTCAAATCCAAGGCCTCGACCGCAAGCGACCTCGGCGATTTGAGACGAAATCGTTTCTTGTATATCTTACAATTAGTAAATATATAAACTCTCCTATAAGACGATTTTATTCTCACTCCGCCGAGGTCGCTTGCGGGCGAGGCGCTACAATTTTCCAAAATGAACGATTTTGTGTATACATTTCAAATCCAAAGCCTCGACCGCAAGCGACCTCGGCGATTTGGGACGAAATCGTTTCTTGTATATCTTAGTAAATATATAAACTCTCCTATAAGACGATTTTATTCTCACTCCGCCGAGGTCGCTTGCGGGCGAGGTGCTACAATTTTCCAAAATGAACGATTTTGTGTATACATTTCAAATCCAAGGCCTCGACCGCAAGCGACCTCGGCGATTTGAGACGAAATCGTTTCTTGTATATCTTAGTAAATATATAAACTCTCCTATAAGACGATTTTAATCTCACTCCGCCGAGGTCGCTTGCGGGCGAGGTGCTACAATTTTCCAAAATGAACGATTTTGTGTATACATTTCAAATCCAAGGCCTCGACCGCAAGCGACCTCGGCGATTTGAGACGAAATCGTTTCTTGTATATCTTACAATTAGTAAATATATAAACTCTCCTATAAGACGATTTTATTCTCACTCCGCCGAGGTCGCTTGCGGGCGAGGCGCTACAATTTTCCAAAATGAACGATTTTGTATATACATTTCAAATCCAAAGCCTCGACCGCAAGCGACCTCGGCGATTTGGGACGAAATCGTTTCTTGTATATCTTAGTAAATATATAAACTCTCCTATAAGACGATTTTAATCTCACTCCGCCGAGGTCGCTTGCGGGCGAGGCGCTACAATTTTCTAAAATAAATGATTTTGTGTATACATTTTAAATCCAAAGCATCGACCGCAAGCGACCTCGGCGATTTGAGACGAAATCGTTTCTTGTATATCTTAGTAAATATATAAACTCTCCTATAAGACAATTTTATTCTCACTCCGCCGAGGTCGCTCGCGGGTGAGGCGCTACAATTTTGCAAAATGAACGATTTTGTAAATACTTTTCAAATCCAGCGCCTCGCCCGCAAGCGACCTCGGCGATTTGAAACAAAATCGTTCCCTATATATCCTAGTAAATAGGTAAAGCCTCCTACAAAACGATTTTATTCTCACTCCGCCGAAGTCGTTTTCGGGCGAGGCGCTACAATTTTCTAAAATGAACGATTTTGTGTATACATTTTAAATCCAAGGCCTCGACCGCAAGCGACCTCGGCGATTTGAGACGAAATCGTTTCTTGTATATCTTAGTAAATATATAAACTCTCCTATAAGACGATTTTATTCTCACCCCGCCGAGGTCGCTTGCGGGCGAGGTGCTACAATTTTCCAAAATGAACGATTTTGTGTATACATTTCAAATCCAAGGCCTCGACCGCAAGCGACCTCGGCGATTTGAGACGAAATCGTTTCTTGTATATCTTACAATTAGTAAATATATAAACTCTCCTATAAGACGATTTTATTCTCACTCCGCCAAGGTCGCTTGCGGGCGAGGCGCTACAATTTTCCAAAATGAACGATTTTGTAAATACTTTTCAAATCCAACGCCTGGCCCGCAAGCGACCTTGGCGATTTGAAACAAAATCGTTCCCTATATATCCTAGTAAATAGGTAAAGCCTCCTACAAAACGATTTTATTCTCACTCCTCCGAGATCGTTTGCAGGCGAGGCGTTACAGTCTTCCAAAATAAACGATTTCGTCTTAAAATTTCCTCTGCGATTTGAAACAAAATCGTTCCTTGTAAAAAGAAGAGATTTTAGTTCCAAGTAGTGCTGGGCAAAGCATCGATACTTGTCGATGGTATCAATACCTATTTTGATATCGAAAAGTACCCGCAAAGTATCAGTATCGAAATATCAAATCGAAAATTGTTTTTTTATATACAGGAAATTACCTTTACAGTATATTTAAAACGATGACTACGTAAAAAAAATGGCTAAGTCTTCTATTAGCAATATCAAGACTTTTAGAAGCAGTATCAAGTCTTCTGGATTATTAAATATTCCGGAATCAATTTAAGTCTTCTAGAAGTAGTTTAAGTCTCCTAGAGGCAATATCAAGTCTTCTGGAATCAGCATCAAATCTTCTGAATTCTGGGGCAGTATTAAGTCTTCCGGATGCATCTCAATTTTTTTAGAAACACTCTCAGGTGTTCCAGAAGCAGTATCGAGCCTTCTGGAAGCATTTCAAGTCTTCTATAACCAGCATCAAATCTTCTGAATGTATTGCAAGTCTTCTTGAAACCTTCTAAGTCTTTTAGAAGCAGTATCAAGTCTTCCAAGAGCAGTATAAAGTCTTCCGGAAGCATTTCAAATCTCTTGGAAACACTCTCAAGTATTCCAGAGGCAATATCAAGTCTTCTGGAACCATTTCACGTCTTTTGGAATTACTTTCAAGTCTTTCAGAGGCAGTATCGAGTCTTCTTGAAGCTTGGAATGCTTCTATAACTAGCATCAAATCATCTGAATGTATTGAAAGTCTTCTAGAAACCTTTTAAGTCTTTTAAAAGCAGTATCAAGTCTTCCATTTCAAATCTTTTGGAAACACTCTCAAGCAGTGATATGAGTTTGTAAGTTACTTTGTAAGTTACTAGAATATTTACGGTAATTATATGCGCATGCGTATATACGTTTAACTACTTCTTTGAAGTTTGGACAAAGATTTTATTAAATCAAAATAATAATAAAATGTTTACACCCATGCTGTGATAAAAGTCTTCTGGAAAAATTTTAGGTCTTTTAAAAGTAGTATCAAGTCTTCCAAAGAGAATATTAAGTGTTCTGAAAGTATTTCAAGTCTTCTAGAAGTAATTCAAATCTTTCAGAAGCAGCTTCAATTTTTTTGGTAGCATTTCAAGACTTCCACATCCAATACTAAGTCTCCCAAGGGAAGTATCAAGTCTTTAAAAGCATTTAAGAGGCATTTAAAATCTACTGGAAGCAGTTTAAAGCCTATCAAATACAGTATTAACACTTCTGGAAACAATTCAATTTTTCTGGAAGTAGCATAATTTTTTCTTGAAGCAGAGGTCTTAATTCAAAATAAGTGACCTCAAAATGACACTCGCAACAGATACTAGGACTGAATTGAGCATAAAAAGTTCATTTTCTATTGTAATAATAGAAAATCAATAGAAGATGATGATAACCTTTAATTCAGATAAAACCATCAACTATTTCAACAAGTTAAGGTGCGTAACTGATTTTTTTCTTTTTCCTTTTATTTACGAAAAAAAATACATAAAAAATTGCTTGTTATGTACTTACTATGTTATTAAAATATTATTTCCAATAAATCGATACTTTAAATAATATCGATACTAGGATACATCTTTTTTTTACTTAAGGTACACCTTTTTGCACCAGTGGGGAATCTATTTAACAGGAGTTTTGTACCAAATAAAATGGCCTGAGTTTTAGCAGCATTTAGTTAAACTCTTCTACGATTGTACTAGTATAGATTTGGAGATCGTCTGCATATAGGAGATAGTTTGAAGTTATGGTCTTGGTTACACTATCAATAAAAATTTAGAAAAGCAGCAAACCCAAACACTTCCCTGTGGTACACCACATGAAAGTTCATGATTGGTCGAGAGGCCAGAGTCGGTACGTACGTATAAAGAACGATGGGCGAAATAGGATTGAAACCACTACATAAAAGAAGGAGAAAAACCAATAGATGAGAGAATTGCGAATAGAATATCATGATCAACCGAATCATCAAAGGCTTTACTGAAATCAAGCAGTTCGAGTACTGCCAAGCGTCGATGCCTTATGTCATCAGTTATCTTAATCAAAGTGGTTGTGGTGCTATGGCCAGGGCTGAAATCAGATTGCATCTTATCTATCAAATAATGCTCGTCAAGATAATTGTATACTTGTATGTACACAGCACGCTCTAGAGCTTTTGACAAAACAGAAAGAATTGATACACTACACAGGCAAGCTTCCAAATAGATGGAAAGGACTCCAATGTCTCCAAGACTAATTTTGGAAAGCCTCTGGTGAAAATATGACTTTTTTGATTTTGTTGACTTTTTCAACACACAATATCTTTCCTTATCAATGTGCACCAGAGTGCGATTAAATCGCGCCTTAGCTCTATTTTGATAAGATCCCTAATATCTTCAGTGAGCCAGGGGTAGGGAAATGCTTTGCTTTTCTTTTCCTGGGTGGGGCATGTTTATTGTACAACTTTGTTATTTAATCGTTAAAATAATTACGTAAGTAATTTCGTTGCCAATCAATCACCTTTGGAACAAAATTAGGAGCCTCGTAATCGATATTCCTAAAATCACGATAAAATATGGTACGCTGAGCAGTTATAGCATGGCACAGTTGAACAGCACAATAAATGAGATCGTGATTAGAAAATTGATTGGCAGGTAATTGGCCATGTGCTAGAATTTTGTAAGGGCAGGACGAGATAATTACGAAGGTTGGAGGAATAAAATAGACAAGTTTAAGGAGGAGGTGATAAATGTAAGCTTTTCACTGCGCGTGTCTTTCTTAAGGGTACAAGTGTTGAAATCCCCAAGTAACAAAATGTTATCATAATTAACCCCATACCTCTCCAGGAGGTCTTCAAAATTGTCGAAATAGTTTGTCCCTGGAGGGCGGTAAAATACCCCAGCAAGATCTTATCATACCGACATTTAAGCTCAATCAACGAGAACTCCATTCCTGGTTGAGATCCATCAGATGATTACAAAGGTTTCAAAATTCGCGGTCATTTCTGAATAAACAATAACCGGGCAATACAAACATGGAAGAGTGTGAACCACGACCACATCAAATAAGTTTAACTCGAAACTAAATAAAAAGTCATCAAAATGTATAAAGTAAAAAAATGTTAAATGCACGGTTTAATACAACGCTGTATATTTAAACTGAAATAAAATTAGAACTAACACTAGAACTAGAATCATTCGGGTTTAGCCTTCTTCAGGAAATTCTACATCTAGATCTAATGATATAAAACTAGAACTAACACTAGACCTAGAAGTGGAAAGATTTGGGTTTAGCCGTGCGTCAACGATTTCAATATAGATGGTTGTCAAATCAGTTTGTAAAACACTATTTTAAAACTATTCATTACAGAGGCCATCGTTAAAAAAAATCTTCAGATGCACAGCTAAACCCAACCCAACCCAACTTTGTATATTTGAACCAAAGCCGTCCTAAGATATTTGGTACCCCAAGGTTGGGTTGGACCAGCGAAACCCATTTTCATACAAAATTTAATACAAAAAAAAAGTACTAACCTCAAAAGGGACTCTTGGTACATGTATGATTTAAATACCATGCATTTTATTGCAAAAAGAGTAAAATAGTACTTTGATTTGGTGATCATTGATAAGCTTCAACTTAAAACTCCATCTATTGCACTGACCAGTATCGCTTAGGAGGAAGAAATTTTGAAGTCACATTTCGTTTTGAAATACAAACCTGCCTCATTTAAATAAAACATAATCTTTGCTAATATTTTTTTTAAATTTTTACATGTCAGAAGAAATTTTTGGTTATCAATTAATCTCAGACATTTTTAAGGGTATGGTGGTTGTATTCAATAAACATGATGTCTGGGAGGATCGTCTTAAGGAGACGTACGGCTAAACCCGAATGTTTCTAGTTTTATACCTAGATCTAATGATATAAAACTAGAACTAACACTAAATAAAAACTAACACATTATCAAACGCACGGTTAAACTCGAATCTTTCATCGTAAAAAAAAAACCTTCAGATGCACAGCTAAACCCAACCCAACCAAACTCTGTATATTTGAACCAAAGCCGTCCTAAGATATTTGGTACCCCAAGGTTGGGTTGGACCAGCGAAACCCATTTTCATACAAAATTTAATGCAAAAAAAAGTACTAACCTCAAAAGGGACTCTTGGTACATGTATGATTTAAATACCATGCATTTTATTGCTAAAAGAATAAAATAGTACTTTGATTTGGTGATCATTGATGAGCTTCAACTTAAAAACTCCATCTATTGCACTGACCAGTATCGCTTAGGAGGAAGAAATTTTGAAGTCACATTTCGTTTTGAAATACAAACCTGCCTCATTTAAATAAAACATAATCTTTGCTAATATTTTTTTTAAATTTTTACATGTCAGAAGAAATTTTTGGTTATCAATTAATCTCAGACATTTTTAAGGGTATGGTGGTTGTATTCAATAAACATGATGTCTGGGAGGATCGTCTTAAGAAGACGTAAGGCTAAACCCGAATGTTTCTAGTTCTACATCTAGATTTAATGATATAAAACTAGAACTAACACTAGACCTAGAAGTGGAAAGATTTCAAAACATTTCAATATAGATGATTGTCAAATCAGTTTGTAAAACACTCTATTTTGAAACTATTCATTATAGAGGCCATCGTTAAAAAAAATCTTCAGATGCACAGCTAAACCCAACCCAACCCAACTCTGTATATTTGAACCAAAGCCGTTCTAAGATATTTGGTACCCAAAGGTTGGGTTGGATTAGCGAAACCCATTTTCATACAAAATTTAATGCCAAAAAAAGTACTAACCTCAAAAGGGACTCTTGGTACATGTATGATTTAAATACCAAGCATTTTATTGCAAAAAGAGTAAAATAGTACTTTGATTTGGTGATCATTGATGAGCTTCAACTTAAAACTCCATCTATTGCACTGACCAGTATCGCTTAGGAGGAAGAAATTTTGAAGTCACAGTTCGTTTTGAAATACAAACCTGCCTCATTTAAATAAAACATAATCTTTGCTAATATTTTTTAAAATTTTTACATGTCAGAAGAAATTTTTGGTTATCAATTAATCCCAGACATTTTTAAGGGTATGGTGGTTGTATTCAATAAACATGATGTTTGGGAGGATCGTCTTAAGGAGACGTAAGGCTAAACCCGAATGTTTCTAGTTCTATATCTAGATTTAATGATATAAAACTAGAACTAACACTAGACCTAGAAGTGGAAAGATTTCAAAACATTTCAATATAGATGATTGTCAAATCAGTTTGTAAAACACTCTATTTCGAAACTATTCATTATAGAGGCCATCGTTAAAAAAAATCTTCAGATGCACAGCTAAACCCAACCCAACCCAACTCTGTATATTTGAACCAAAGCCGTTCTAAGATATTTGGTACCCCAAGGTTGGGTTGGATCAGCGAAACCCATTTTCATACAAAATTTAATGCCAAAAAAAGTACTAACCTCAAAAGGGACTCTTGGTACATGTATGATTTAAATACCATGCATTTTATTGCTAAAAGAATAAAATAGTACTTTGATTTGGTGATCATTGATGAGCTTCAACTTAAAAACTCCATCTATTGCACTGACCAGTATCGCTTAGGAGGAAGAAATTTTGAAGTCACATTTCGTTTTGAAATACAAACCTGCCTCATTTAAATAAAACATAATCTTTGCTAATATTTTTTTTAAATTTTTACATGTCAGAAGAAATTTTTGGTTATCAATTAATCTCAGACATTTTTAAGGGTATGGTGGTTGTATTCAATAAACATGATGTCTGGGAGGATCGTCTTAAGGAGAAGTACGGCTAAACCCGAATGTTTCTAGTTTTATACCTAGATCTAATGATATAAAACTAGAACTAACACTAAATAAAAACTAACACATTATCAGACGCACGGTTAAACTCGAATCTTTCATCGTAAAAAAAACCTTCAGATGCACAGCTAAACCCAACCCAACCCAACTTTGTATATTTGAACCAAAGCCGTCCTAAGATATTTGGTACCCCAAGGTTGGGTTGGACCAGCGAAACCCATTTTCATACAAAATTTAATACAAAAAAAAAGTACTAACCTCAAAAGGGACTCTTGGTACATGTATGATTTAAATACCATGCATTTTATTGCAAAAAGAGTAAAATAGTACTTTGATTTGGTGATCATTGATAAGCTTCAACTTAAAACTCCATCTATTGCACTGACCAGTATCGCTTAGGAGGAAGAAATTTTGAAGTCACATTTCGTTTTGAAATACAAACCTGCCTCATTTAAATAAAACATAATCTTTGCTAATATTTTTTTAAATTTTTACATGTCAGAAGAAGTTTTTAGTTATCAATTAATCCCAGACATTTTTAAGGGTATGGTGGTTGTATTCAATAAACATGATGTCTGGGAGGATCGTCTTAAGGAGAAGTACGGCTAAACCCGAATGTTTCTAGTTTTATACCTAGATCTAATGATATAAAACTAGAACTAACACTAAATAAAAACTAACACATTATCAGACGCACGGTTAAACTCGAATCTTTCATCGTAAAAAAAACCTTCAGATGCACAGCTAAACCCAACCCAACCCAACCCAACTCTGTATATATGAACCAAAGCCGTCCTAAGATATTTGGTACCCCAAGGTTGGGTTGGACCAGCGAAACCCATTTTCATACAAAATTTAATGCAAAAAAAAGGAACTAACCTCAAAAGGGACTCTTGGTACATGTATGATTTAAATACCAAGCATTTTATTGCAAAAAGAGTAAAATAGTACTTTGATTTGGTGATCATTGATGAGCTTCAACTTAAAACTCCATCTATTGCACTGACCAGTATCGCTTAGGAGGAAGAAATTTTGAAGTCACAGTTCGTTTTGAAATACAAACCTGCCTCATTTAAATAAAACATAATCTTTGCTAATATTTTTTTTAAATTTTTACATGTCAGAAGAAATTTTTGGTTATCAATTAATCTCAGACATTTTTAAGGGTATGGTGGTTGTATTCAATAAACATGATGTCTGGGAGGATCGTCTTAAGGAGACGTACGGCTAAACCCGAATGTTTCTAGTTTTATACCTAGATCTAATGATATAAAACTAGAACTAACACTAAATAAAAACTAACACATTATCAAACGCACGGTTAAACTCGAATCTTTCATCGTAAAAAAAAAACCTTCAGATGCACAGCTAAACCCAACCCAACCAAACTCTGTATATTTGAACCAAAGCCGTCCTAAGATATTTGGTACCCCAAGGTTGGGTTGGACCAGCGAAACCCATTTTCATACAAAATTTAATGCAAAAAAAAGTACTAACCTCAAAAGGGACTCTTGGTACATGTATGATTTAAATACCAAGCATTTTATTGCTAAAAGAATAAAATAGTACTTTGATTTGGTGATCATTGATGAGCTTCAACTTAAAAACTCCATCTATTGCACTGACCAGTATCGCTTAGGAGGAAGAAATTTTGAAGTCACATTTCGTTTTGAAATACAAACCTGCCTCATTTAAATAAAACATAATCTTTGCTAATATTTTTTTTAAATTTTTACATGTCAGAAGAAATTTTTGGTTATCAATTAATCTCAGACATTTTTAAGGGTATGGTGGTTGTATTCAATAAACATGATGTCTGGGAGGATCGTCTTAAGGAGACGTACGGCTAAACCCGAATGTTTCTAGTTTTATACCTAGATCTAATGATATAAAACTAGAACTAACACTAAATAAAAACTAACACATTATCAGACGCACGGTTAAACTCGAATCTTTCATCGTAAAAAAAACCTTCAGATGCACAGCTAAACCCAACCCAACCCAACCCAACTCTGTATATATGAACCAAAGCCGTCCTAAGATATTTGGTACCCCAAGGTTGGGTTGGACCAGCGAAACCCATTTTCATACAAAATTTAATGCAAAAAAAAGGAACTAACCTCAAAAGGGACTCTTGGTACATGTATGATTTAAATACCAAGCATTTTATTGCAAAAAGAGTAAAATAGTACTTTGATTTGGTGATCATTGATGAGCTTCAACTTAAAACTCCATCTATTGCACTGACCAGTATCGCTTAGGAGGAAGAAATTTTGAAGTCACAGTTCGTTTTGAAATACAAACCTGCCTCATTTAAATAAAACATAATCTTTGCTAATATTTTTTTAAATTTTTACATGTCAGAAGAAATTTTTGGTTATCAATTAATCTCAGACATTTTTAAGGGTATGGTGGTTGTATTCAATAAACATGATGTCTGGGAGGATCGTCTTAAGGAGAAGTACGGCTAAACCCGAATGTTTCTAGTTTTATACCTAGATCTAATGATATAAAACTAGAACTAACACTAAATAAAAACTAACACATTATCAGACGCACGGTTAAACTCGAATCTTTCATCGTAAAAATAAACCTTCAGATGCACAGCTAAACCCAACCCAACCCAACTCTGTATATTTGAACCAAAGCCGTCCTAAGATATTTGGTACCCCAAGGTTGGGTTGGACCAGCGAAACCCATTTTCATACAAAATTTAATGCAAAAAAAAAGGAACTAACCTCAAAAGGGACTCTTGGTACATGTATGAATTAAATACCATGCATTTTATTGCAAAAAGAGTAAAATAGTACTTTGATTTGGTGATCATTGATGAGCTTCAACTTAAAACTCCATCTATTGCACTGACCAGTATCGCTTAGGAGGAAGAAATTTTGAAGTCAGAGTTCGTTTTGAAATACAAACCTGCCTCATTTAAATACAACATAATCTTTGCTAATATTTTTTTAAATTTTTACATGTCAGAAGAAATTTTTGGTTATCAATTAATCCCAGACATTTTTAAGGGTATGGTGGTTGTACTCAATAAACATGATGTTTGGGAGGATCGTCTTAAGGAGACGTAAGGCTAAACCCGAATGTTTCTAGTTCTATATCTAGATTTAATGATATAAAACTAGAACTAACACTAGACCTAGAAGTGGAAAGTTTTGGGTTTAGCCGTGCGTCATCAGACGCACGGCTAAACCCGAATCTAAACCCGAACTAACACTAAATAAAAACTAACACATTATCAGACGCACGGTTAAACTCGAATCTTTCATCGTAAAAAAAACCTTCAGATGCACAGCTAAACCCAACCCAACCCAACTCTGTATATTTGAACCAAAGCCGTCCTAAGATATTTGGTACCCCAAGGTTGGGTTGGACCAGCGAAACCCATTTTCATACAAAATTTAATGCAAAAAAAAGTACTAACCTCAAAAGGGACTCTTGGTACATGTATGATTTAAATACCATGCATTTTATTGCAAAAAGAGTAAAATAGTACTTTGATTTGGTGATCATTGATGAGCTTCAACTTAAAACTCCATGTATTGCACTGACCAGTATCGCTTAGGAGGAAGAAATTTTGGAGCCACATTTCGTTTTGAAATACAAACCTGCCTCATTTAAATAAAACATAATCTTTGCTAATATTTTTTTAAATTTTTACATGTCAGAAGAAATTTTTGGTTATCAATTAATCCCAGACATTTTTAAGGGTATGGTGGTTGTACTCAATAAACATGATGTCTGGGAGGATCGTCTTAAGAAGACGTAAGGCTAAGCCGGAATGTTTCTAGTTCTATATCTAGATTTAATGATATAAAACTAGAACCAACACTAAATAAAAACTAACACATTATCAGACGCACGGTTAAACTCGAATCTTTCATCTTAAAAAAAAACCTTCAGATGCACAGCTAAACCCAACCCAACCCAACTCTGTATATTTGAACCAAAGCCGTTCTAAGATATTTGGTACCCAAAGGTTGGGTTGGATTAGCGAAACCCATTTTCATACAAAATTTAATGCCAAAAAAAGTACTAACCTCAAAAGGGACTCTTGGTACATGTATGATTTAAATACCATGCATTTTATTGCAAAAAGAGTAAAATAGTACTTTGATTCGGTGATCATTGATGAGCTTCAACTTAAAACTCCATCTATTGCACTGACCAGTATCGCTTAGGAGGAAGAAATTTTGAAGTCACATTTCGTTTTGAAATACAAACCTGCCTCATTTAAATAAAACATAATCTTTGCTAATATTTTTTTAAATTTTTACATGTCAGAAGAAATTTTTGGTTATCAATTAATGCCAGACATTTTTAAGGGTATGGTGGTTGTATTCACTAAACATGATGTCTGGGAGGATCGTCTTAAGAAGACGTAAGGCTAAACCCGAATGTTTCTAGTTCTATATCTAGATTTAATGATATAAAACTATCTCTGACGCACGGCTAAACCCAAAACTTTCCACTTCTAGGTATAGTGTTAGTTCTAGTTTTACCTCATTTCAATATAGATGGTTGTCAAATCAGTTTATAAAACACTCTATTTTGAAACTATTCATTGTAGAGGCCATCGTTAAAAAAAAACTTCAGATGCACAGCTAAACCCAACCCAACCCAACTCTGTATATTTGAACCAAAGCCGTTCTAAGATATTTGGTACCCAAAGGTTGGGTTGGATTAGCGAAACCCATTTTCATACAAAATTTAATGCCAAACAAAGTACTAACCTCAAAAGGAACTCTTGGTACATGTATGATTTAAATACCGTGCATTTTATTGCAAAAAGTGTAAAATAGTACTTTGATTTGGTGATCATTGATGAGCTTCAACTTAAAACTCCATCTATTGCACTGACCAGTATCGCTTAGGAGGAAGAAATTTTGAAGTCACAGTTCGTTTTGAAATACAAACCTGCCTCATTTAAATAAAACATAATCTTTGCTAATATTTTTTTAAATTTTTACATGTCAGAAGAAATTTTTGGTTATCAATTAATCCCAGACATTTTTAAGGGTATGGTGGTTGTATACAATAAACATGATGTCTGGGAGGATCGTCTTAAGGAGACTTATGGCTAAACCCGAATGTTTCTAGTTCTATATCTAGATTTAATGATATAAAACTAGAACTAACACTAGACCTAGAAGTGGAAAGTCGAATCTTTCCACTTCTAGGTCTAGTGTTAGTTCTAGTTTTACCTCATTTCAATATAGATGGTTGTCAAATCAGTTTGTAAAACACTCTATTTTGAAACTATTCATTGTACAGGCCATCGTTAAAAAAATCTTCAGATGCACAGCTAAACCCAACCCAACCCAACTCTGTATATTTGAACCGTATTTGAAGCCGTTCTAAGATATTTGGTACCCAAAGGTTGGGTTGGACCAGCGAAACCCATTTTCATACAAAATTTAATGCAAAAAAAAAGTACTAACCTCAAAAGAGACTCTTGGTACATGTATGATTTAAATACCATGCATTTTATTGCAAAAAGAGTAAAATAGTACTTTGATTTGGTGATCATTAATGCGCTTCAACTTAAAACTCCATCTATTGCACTGACCAGTATCCCTTAGGATGAAGACTTTTTGGAGCCACATTTCGTTTTGAAATACAAACCTCCTCCTGATCAAAATGAACGATTTCGTGTCGATCATAATCTTACAAACAACAACGAATTTATTCCACAAAACAAAATTCTGTTTACACAAAAAACTTTTTCGTTCTTAATTAAAATAAAATAGCGTATTCTTAAAATAAGAACTCGCCCGAAAAGTTTATATTTGAATTGCGAGAGAAACTTCACGGAATTGTTTAATTGGCAATTAGGCTAACTTCCCGTGTATAGAAGCGACCCCCTTTTCGGTATCGGTAACTATAAATCAACATTCACAATGATTAACAGTCCACCGTTTCGAGCCCGAGCTTTCACACCCAAACTTAGAAGACTAATGACGTCACCATTCGCCAAATTATATCCTAAAAACACATCATCTTACAACAAAAATACCGACTAATTACTCCCCATTAAAACAACCGATGAGAATCCAATTAAAACCGAATTATTGATTTTACACGGTTTTAAATAAATATCCTGTTATTTGGGGCTGTTTATTTCGTCGGTAATTCATCGCTGTTACTATTTAGACTTGTATAAATAAATTTTACCGGGACGTGTGTACCGAAAACAGAAAGAATTAAATAAATATAAATAGAGGCGCTGATAACGTTCACAATTAAATTGGAAACCGCATTTTGTTTTGTTAATTAATAATTAATGACAAAGTAATTTTCAATCCTTTTAACGCTAATGATTCATTATTTTTATGATTTTAATCATATTTACCTCCTCCGTTCCGATAACAAAGATAAGGGAATCTCCAGACGTTCCCTAATCCGACTGCATATGTCCAACATGATAAAACAAACTCAATGGGATTACTCCAAGTAGCTCGTTTTTTAACTTCGTTAATATCCTGTTAAGAAAAAATTAAATTAATATAATGCTACCAGGATTTAAATAATCAATATCATTACATTGAAATCGAAGAAATTATCAAAGAAGCTAAATTGCATGATACAATAATTCTTAATGAAATAAATTGAAAACGTGTAATAAAAAACGTGATTTTCACAGAACAAGAAAGAAGATTAATGGAAAAACGTCTGAAATATGTTCCAAAAAGAGAAATTAACGTCCCAATACAGGCAATGGAACTTCAGGCAGCTATCAAAGGACACGAAAAGGAAAACATTATGAATAAGGAGATTCAACAAATCCTAACTAAAGAAGAAAAGAGACAAACAAACAATAAGAAATGGAGAAGAGGAAAAGGAACAAAAAATTATTAAAAACATCAAGCGGAAAATTAAAGAAAACGAATTAATAGTTACTCCTGCAGACAAAAACGCAGGAATGATACTTTTAACCAAAGATCTCTACATAAATAAGACTGAAAGCTTTATGAAAGGTAATAACTTTAAAACTATCAATAAAAACCCCACAAACAATTTTCACAAAAAAGTGAAATCAATAATTAAAGAAAACAAAACGACAATAACAGAAATTGGAGGTACCTTGACCATGAATCCACAAACCCCTAAATTGTATGCACTACCTAAAGTTCACAAAAATGGATTACCAATAAGACCCATTATAACCTCCATTGAATCCAGCACATACAAACTCACAAAACTTTTACAAAAATTTATAATAAATGACATCAATTTTATACCAAAATATATTATAATTAATCGTTACCAACTTCCTGATTTAAATGACAAAATACAGCTACCAGAAGGTTTCAAAATGATTTCATTTGATGTCAATAACCTATATACAAACATACCCATAACCGACACAATAACGATATTAGAAGAAATATTAAAGACTGACCTCAAAAACAAAGACAAAACTCGCTCCATCTTAACGCTATTAAAACTATGCTTAGAGCAAAATGTTTGTATCTTTAACGATAAATACTATCAATATTTAGATGGATTACCAATGGGATCACCATTGAGTAGTGTGATGGCAGATATTTTCATGGACAACCTAGAGAAAATCAAATTATGTGTGACAAAAACCCTTATAGAGACGATATTATCCTATGGACAATATACTGTGAGCGTCAAAAAAAAAGTAAACAGCTGTTGTTTTTCTATTAAAAGGTTAATAAAAATGCAGTTAATAATGAAAATCAAAAAGTTTTGTTGCAGTCTTCACAACTCATCTATACTATATTTAAATCAATAGAAACATGAAAAAAAAAACAAATCATTACCCGTAAAAATTCAGATTATTGTAAATATCTACCGAATTTACGCGTCAAAAGAAAGTAAACAGAATTCGGAACTAATAGGTATTAAGTACAAAAATAAATATATTAACTTTTAATACTTGGTTTGAGCTCCTTTGGTCTTCAACACCTCCCTTAATCTCCTTGGCATGGATTCCACCAATTTTTTTGTAATATTTTGAGGGATTTTCATCCATTCTTCAGTTAAAGCTTTTTTAAGGTCGTCTTTATTTGAAATTGTCCTTTCTCTGATCTTCCTGTCAAGGTGATCCCACAGATGTTCTATAGAATTAAGGTCTGGGGACTGCGGTGGATGATCAAGGGTTTTAGGGACTCGGTATAGCTTCCATTCCTTCACAATTTTGGAAGTGTGCTTTGGATCGTTATCCTGTTGGAAGATCCAGTTCTCTGATAAACTCAATTCATTAATACTCGGGGAAATATTGTTCTTTAAAATGGTTAAATAGTTCATTTTATTCATTGTTGATTCAATAAAAACTAGATTACCGACCCCTGACGCCGCCATACAGCCCCAGACCATAACCGAGCCTCCACCGTGTTTGATGGTATTGGTAACAAATTTCTCTTTGAAGGCCTCATTTTTTGGCCGCCATATCTTTGGTGGTTTTCTTTTACCAAAAATTTCAAATTTACTTTCATCACTAAATACAGGCAACCCTCCTATAACACGGTAGTTAGGTTCCTAGAAAATGCCGTGTTGTGTGAAACCGTGTTGCATGAGACCCAGAGCTAGTGCAAAAAGGGGGGTTACGTTCCAAAAACTTATTAAAAACAAATATTTTTCTTAATTCGACATAAACAACGTAATTTTTATTAAAAATATAAATGATGTACAACACAAAGTATAAAAAAAATATTTTAATCTAACGCAACCATAATTTAATGAATTTACTCGTCGTCACTGCTCAGTATAATCAACCGAGAACGTTTTTTCGGTGGAACGACATCGCCTTCACTTTCTGAACTTTTTTCGTTATTTAAAGTTTTTGTATGTTTTCCCCTCTTAAAAAAATCTGTAATGGAACTTTGCTTGCTGGTTCTTATTAGATCATTGTAAATTTCCCGGTATGGAGCTAAACATTTTTGCAGCTCCCTTTTGAATTTTCGACTTCTTTCCGTCGAAGGGTCTTCATTCAAGAAAAATGATTCCAGATTTTCCGCTAAGCATAGGCCTTCTTGTAATTTTTTTAATGTTAAATTCTTGACTGCACAATCTTCGTCAGAGCTAGCGTCCTCAAAATCGATTTGATTTGCATCTAGGAATGCCATTTCGATTAATTCCGCTTCGTCAACTTCTTCTTCCACTAATAAATCTTCAATGTCTTTGGAAGCCATATCCACAAAACCTTCGCCTCCGATTGATTTAGCGACTTCTAATATCGCACCAATTTCATTTTCTAATGTTTCACGTATGTTTTCCGTTTCAATTGCAGAGGGCCATATCTTCTTCCAACACGCATTTAATGTTGATGTTTTTATTTCATTCAGTAACAAAGATATGATATCGATGCAGTGCTTGATGGAAAATTTCTTCCATGCTTCCATTACGCTAATTGATTGCGAATCGGTTGCGTCTAAAATCCACTGTAACGATCTTCTTATGTAATATGTTTTAAAGGTGTAAATAATACCTTGATCCAGTGGTTGGAGCAACGAAGTAGTGTTCGGTGGTAAGAACATTATTTTGATGTTGGGATGTGTTAAATCTTGTGGGTGGCATGGAGCATTATCTAATAGCAACAGCGCCTTGCAGCTCAAATTTTTTCGCTTTAAATACCGCTCAACGCTTGGCACAAAACAATTCAAAAACCAATCTCTAAATAAATGTCCTGTTACCCAAGCTCTCGAATTTGCTGTCCAGTATACCGGCAAGGTGTTTTTATTCACGTTTTTTAGTGCACGAGGATTCAAAGATCTGTACACTAGCATCGGTTTTGTCATGAAGTCCCCCGATGCATTACTGCACAAAAGGAGCGTTAAACGATCTTTGGACACCTTAAATCCGGGTGCAGTTTTTTCTGTCTTCGATATGAAAGTTTTACTGGGCATTTTTTTCCACCAAAGCCCAGTTTCGTCGGCATTGAAAACTTGATCTGCTGTGTATCCTTGCTCGGCTATGATGTTTTGAATTTTTTCTGGATACGTCCTAGCAGCTTCATGATCAGCCGACGCAGACTCTCCTTGGATTCTTATGCTATGAATCGCAAAACGCTTTTTGAATTTCTCGAACCAACCTTTACTCGCCACAAAATCTGGATTGACAGAGGATTCTCCTTGTTGTTTGAGATGGTTGTAAATTTTTAATCCTTTTTGTTTTATAATATTGCCATCTAATGGAATTTTTTTTTTGACAGCAATCGTCAATCCAAATGCAGAGGGCCTTTTCCATTTTCTCAATTATTGCTGGTCTGGGGCGAGCTGAACGTTTTGCGGATGTCGAAGATCCTGCGGCAACTGCACTTCTGATTTCTTTTTCATTTTTCTTGATTGTTCTAATTGTTGCTTCGTTCAAATTAAGGTTTTTCCCAATGTGGGATGCTTTTTCTCCTTTCGATAGACGATCCAAGATTTGAATCTTTACTTCCAAAGAAATGAATTTTCTCTTGAACGTTGTTTTATCTTTACCTGACATTGCTTGGGGCTGAAGCTTAATGTCTTAAAGATAAAAAAATTGTTCTTTAACACACCGTGGCGCGACGTAGACTACCGAGTAGCAGCGTGAGACACTTTTGTTTTCAGGCCACGGAGATGAAAGTAAAGAACGTACGAAAACCACACGGAAAACTGACTGACGACTCTTCGAGGAAAAAACACACGCATTTTAAACCAGAACTATCGTAGGCGTTGCCTAATTATTAAGCAGCAATCGTGTGTTCCCACCCTAACTGGGCGTACCCCAATGTCCTACGGGGGACATAGGGCCCGATAAGAGGAACAACCGTCTTGCTCTTCCAGCAATTTGGAAGTGACATCGTGCACGTGGCTCGCAGAGCCGCGTCGGGCACTTTACCCGGTCTGTATAAGTATATACAGTGTTGTATGTACAAAGGATTTGCAGTTTTCTCATCGCGTTATAGCGAAAACGTGTTGTAGGATACCGTGTTGTAGGAGGTTTCCCGCAATTTACGAATCGTGTTATAGCGAAACCGTGTTATAAGATACCGTGTTAGAGGAGGGCTACCTGTAATATATTTTTTCAAAAATCTGGAGCTTCGTTCTGATATTTTTTTGCGAAATCAAGACGTTTCTGTTTATTTATTTTCGATATGTAAGGCTTTTTACGGGGTGTTCTTCCATGCAGGCCACTTCTATGGAGTGTTCTTCGTATGGTACTGAAACTTATTGGTTGTGTTTGCTATCTACGATATGTAGTTTGCTATTTTAACCGCACTTGAACATGGATTATTCTTCACTTCTCTTACCACTGCTCTAGCCTGTGCTTTTGTAAGGCGCTTTGGTCATCCAACGCGTTGTAAATCGGCTACAGTATGATGTTTTGCGTATTTATCCAAAATTTTTTTATTGTGCAGTGATTTCGTCCCATTATTTTAGCTATTTCGCGTAATGATTTACCTTTTTCATTTAAACTTAATATAATTTTACGCGTTTCTATACTTGTTTGTTTTCCCATGATGATTTTTGGTATTTATAATTAATTTCGACGTTCAACCACTTGCTGTTTCTTCTAAAATGTTCTAAAGTTGTCCTGGGAGGGGTTTATAAGTATTTATACGAAAAGTGTGGTACTTCCCCTAAATCTAAAATGAATTTACAACAACCGGACCGGCTGTTTACTTTCTTTTGACGCGTAAAAATCGGGGTATTTTCACTCTAAAGGGGATTTACCATATTTGTGGGGTTTTTTGCTTAACTATTTTTTACGATAGGATTGCTCACAAATAGTCGTAAATTTTGGTATCTACATTTTTATTGTAAATTAACAGAATCGTAGTAAAAATGGTTTTTAGAAATAAACAGCTAGTGTTTACTTTCTTTTGACGCTCACAGTACGTGACAGACATTTTAGTACTGATTAAAGACGACCAACATATTGATAATCTTCATAAATATATTAACAGTTTACACCCCAATATTAACTTCACTATAGATTGTATTTTTAGGAGTATAGATTTTATTAGAGATATGTCGGTTGATATCTTGACCCGTCTGCTGGAGAGCTTAAGGGAGCGTAGGTATGTGATTCTGGCTGGTGATTTTAATATACACTTTGATAGAAATAACGCTGCTGCAGGCGAGGTGTGTGATCTCTTTCTATCTTTCGGTTTCGTGCGAACTATTAATGAACCAACTAGAGTAAATAACTGCATTGATAATATATTCTTAAATTTTAGTTATAATGATTTCGCGGCAGGTGTATTAAAGAATTGTAATCTATCAAACCACTATGCTCAGTATATAAAAAGAAAGATAATTCGCCCAATTACTCGGTACGGTCTGAATATATACTTCAATATACTTGGTGAACACAGTTTTGATCTGTTGCTGTCAGGCAATCACCTTACGGCTGGTGATAAATATGAAGTATTTTTTAAATATGTTCTGGAAGCTTTTTATGTGGCATTTCCTTTGCGCCGTCAGGTATCTAGGTCATCAGATGGCTGTGTAAAATGGTTTAATCAGTCATTATCAGACTTAAGGTCTAGGTACAACCTGCTCTGTGAATTGTATAGTCGTTATAAAATAGATAACTTACTTCATCTACGGAACACTACAAGATCTTTTTATCGAAAAGCTATATCTGAAGCAAAAATTAAAGCGGCTAGCTATTTTATCGAAAATTCTAGTAATAAATCTTGCGCCGCATGGAAAATAATTAATGCTCAGCGGAATGATGAAAAGGGTCAGTGTGTAGATCTGAATCCGGATGAAGTAAATAGTTATTTTGTGAAGATGCCTATAACTATTGTTCAAAACCTAACTGAAATACGCAATGATGATAGCAGTGTTTGCACTATTCCAAGAAATTCCAATATATTTAGCCTACAGGCAGTAACACACAGCGACATTCGCGAAATTCTTCGCGGTCTAAAAAATAGTCCATCTAAGGATATCTTTGGCCTGTCTGTTAATTTCATAAAAAATAACATAAGCTTATATGTTCTTCCTTTAAGTAAATTGATAAATGCTGCATTTAAGGAGGGAATATTTCCTGACAGCCTGAAGAAAGCTTCTGTTGTACCGGTGTTTAAAAGCGGTAACAGGGGCGTGATCACTAATTATAGACCGATTAGCATTCTTCCCGTGTTCTCCAAGGTGTATGAACGAGCGATCTACAATCAAATAATGTCTCACGTAAAAGAATATAATATATTATATGACAATCAATTTGGATTTCAAGGAGGTAAATGTGCGGAAGATGCAATACTAAAATTAACGAATATTTGTATGGATACCTTTGAGAGTGGCGAGTATTGTATATCGTTGTTTTTGGATCTGTCTCGTGCCTTTGACTGTGTATCGCATACCATTCTAATACATAATTAATAAATATATATAATTTTGATGTTTATTCTGTAAGTCTAATTAACATTAATAAGAACACAAATGACAAGAGTCGGTAATTCTACATTTAACTCCTTACCGTTAATGAGAGGGGTACCACAGGGATTAATCTTGGGTCCCCTCTTATTTTTGTTGCTTTTCAATGATTTTGCTTACTACATAAAAGCAAGTCTTAATAACTGTGAGTGCATCCTATATGCTGATGATGCTACAATTTGAATACGGGGTAGAAATAAGGATGATTTTGATAGGGGGGTTGAGATGGCGCTGTCGAGGGCAATGAAAATAAAACGGTCAAACTTTACATTACCGTTTACATTGAGGCAGATTGAGACTCCTTGTCCCAGTGTAACCAAGTTTTTGGGCCTCTACATAACTAGTCCTGCGCTGCGTTTTAATGAGCATAGTGTGGAAATGAGCAAAAAGGTTAACCGTAATATATTTCTTTTGAGACGGCTTGCAGTAACTGTAATGCCAAAAGTAGTAAGAAGTGTGTACTTTGCATTCGTTCATTCCATACTTTCCTATTCTATACTAGCATGGGGAGCGACCCCTGAAGCTGTTCGCATGTTCGCGCTGCAGCGCAGGGCAGTGAGAATAGTGGCGGGTTTAAGTTATCGTGATGATTGCAGAAATGCTTTTATTACACAGTCAATACTCACTATTCCTTCTCTATACATCCTCCGGTGCGTGGGATACACCTTGGAGAGCATGAAATCTCTAAAAAAAACATGGTGATATTCATACTTATTGATTGAAGTTTAATTCGAAATCCATTTTTTTTTTACCAGTGTTGTATCAAATCGAATAAGGTTAAAAGTCAAGTAAAAATTTTTTTTTGTACTTTAACTGGTCGTTTTTCAAAAATATTTATTTATCTAACTAGTTTCGGCCTTATTGCCATCTTCAGAGATAAAAAGTCAAACAAGAAAATAAGAGCATGTGAATACTAAACATGTGAATACTAAACACGAAGAATTGTTCTTTGGCAAGAACAATTCTTCGTAGTTTGTACCACGTTTCTTGTCAATTAAATGTTAAGTGTGTTTTTAACTCAGTATGTATTAATGTAAGGCCTTCCACATGATCAAAATGTACATGGGATTATATTTAGTATTCACATGCTCTTATTTTCTTGTTTGACTTTTTATCTCTGAAGATGGCAATAAGGCCGAAACTAGTTAGATAAATAAATATTTTTGAAAAACGACCAGTTAAAGTACAAAAAAAAAATTTTACTTGACTTTTAACCTTATTCGAGTTCATACTTATAACACACGTGGGAGAGAAGGCTTCTGCCCAGACTTTGTGCGGTTATGCAAAACAAAGTCAGGTCCCATACACATGGGACAAACATTTTATAATCACCTGCCAAATAATATGAGAGCTCTTCCAGCGGACGGGATACTTGGGGAGTTGACGGGATTCTTGCTGAGGAAAGCATTTTATCTACTGAGGAATTTCTGCGGACCTCCGTCGACATTGTTAGTGCTTCAGGATTCTTAACATTTTTTTATAAATTTAATCAAATCCATTCTTTTTTATGTAATTTGTAAAGATTAGTTTAGCGATTTGTTCGGTTGATTAACGAGGTTTTCTATTTTTTCTCATGTATTCGTTTTTTTGAATTGACGAGTGTAAGGATTGTACTTTCTTATCAGCACAATAAAGGATTATTATTATTATTATTATTATTATCGAGTCTGAAAACAATCAAAAATTAAATTTCTTAGACTATACACTACGACATTCAAACAACAAAATTAAATATGACATCTACAGAAAACCTACACCAACTAGTACCACCACCCCATTCGATTCTCATCATGATGAAACTCATAAAATGGCAGCATACCGGGTTTATATACACAGAGCTTTCCATTCAAAATTGGAACAACAATATCTAGAAAAAGAGATCGAAATTATCCACCAAATTGCAAGCGAAAACAGTTTCCCACCGACATTTATGCAACGAATATTTTCGAAAATACAAAACAAATATAATCTTCAAGAAACAACTTCCCTATCCGACCGAAAACCTGATCCACCAACAACGTACAGATCCATAACTTACCCAGGAGAAATATCCCATAAAATCAAGAAAATGTTCCATAAAAAACATTGGAACGCAGGGTGCAGCAGAAAAGAAACAATAACAGTCTACCAGTAGAAACAATCGTCATCAACAGATCGAGTATCCCACTAACGAAGGAAGAAACCATGGTATTGGCAAAAGGACTAAATTACGCAATCGCTCCAAAGATGGTCCCGAAGGAAGAAATGCCGAACGCCGAAGAGATCCGAAAAGAAGTTGCCAGGGTATTGAAATCAGCAAAACCACCAAAATCCAACTTGACAGTTAGTGAGAAGGAGGCACTCCGATCTATTAAAGAAAAGTCAGAAATCGTCGTGTTACCAGCAGACAAGGGCAATGCCACCGTTGTGATGGACAAGGAAGAATATGACGCCAAAATGATAGACCTACTGGATCCGGCCACCTACAGGAAGATCAAGAAGGACCCTACAGACAAGATCGTAAGGAATATGAAGAGCCTTGTAAAATCCACAGCTATTCCACCAGAACATCAGAAAGGTTTGTTTGTGCAGGCTCCGGTACCACCAAGAATTTATGGACTACCGAAGATCCTTAAACCAGACATCCCCCTTCGTCCTATCGTCAGTGCCATCAATTCACCAACATACTAGCCAAACATCTCGCTAAAATTCTCTCTCCTTTTATAGGCAACACGGAATCATATGTTAGGGACTCGACACATTTCGTGGAATCAGTGAAAAATGTAAAGTTAGATGCTGAGGATATTTTGGTTAGTTTCGATGTAGAATCTCTTTTTACTAGGGTACCAATTAAGGATGCGGTAGAGGGTCTTCGCGAAAAACTCATTCCGGAGGGTTTGCCAGAGTACGTGCCAGATTTAGTGGAATTTTGTTTATCGTCGACGTATTTCAGTTGGAAAGGAGAGTTTTACGAACAGTTTGAGGGGGCAGCCATGGGATCTGCTTTGTCGCCGGTGATAGCTAACTTTTACATGGAATTGTTCGAAGAAAATGCTCTGAAGAGGAGCCAATGGAAACCAAAGCTATGGCTCCGATATGTGGACGACACGTTTGTGGTATGGCAACATGTAGGGAACGCCTCTTTGAATATCTAGGTCATCTAAACGCTCAACATCCCATGATCAAATTTACCATGGAAACAGAATCCGCCAAGCAGTTGCCCTTCTTAGATGTATTGGTCACTAGAACGACAAATCGTGATATGGAACTGGGGGTGTATCGAAAGAAAACCCACACCAATAGGTACTTAGAGGGAACATCGCACCATCATCCCCAACAGAAGAGGTCCGTAATTCGCACTTTGTTTCAGAGAGCAGCAAGAATATGTAAAGGAGATAATCTAAAGAAGGAAGAACGATTTCTACGGGACGTACTACAGAAAAATGGATATAGTTTAAAGGACATCAACCGAGCCACCAAGCAGCGGAAGCAGGGAGAAGAAGCTGCAGCAAGTACAGAACCAGCTGGTTTCATCTGTCTTCCTTACGTTTCCGGTGTAACGGAACGAATTGCAAGACACCTCAAGAAAAACGATATCGTAGTGCGATACGGAACGGTCACCAAAATTCGGAATACACTCCCGGTAGCCAAGGACAAGCTACCTCTATTAAAAGGAGCGGGTGTCTATCGGCTGTCATGCAGTTATGGGAAGTTTTACGTTGACCAAACCAGACGAAACATCGAATGCCGTATCAAGGAACACGAGAGGGATGTGAGGCTGGTTCTGGCTAGGAATAATAAATATCAACAACGGCTGACAAGAGAAGCCATAGAAATCCACCGACATAAAAACAACGTCAACAGAGAAGATGGCTGGGAACTCAGCAGAACATGGAAGATGGTGGTGTAGACGAACACGACTCCCAAATCGGACGCGACGCAGTAATTAGTTAGTAATTAGCTTGTAATTAATATAAATTAATTATTAATTAGTTTTTTCGACCTATATATTGTTTTACGATCCCCGATTCTGTCAGTTAGAACCAGTTTCTGAAGAAGGTTGCAACATGGCATCCAAAACGTCAAAAATTTTTTCAAAAAACGCACGGCGAAACCCGAAAGTTTCTAGTTTTAGATCTAGTTTTAGATCTAGTGTTAGTCCTAGTGATAGTTCTAGTGTTAGCTCTAATTTTAGTTCAATGTTCCATAAGTTCGACATAACAATGACATTTAAAAACAAAAACAATCTTAAGGCATTATTAGTTAATAACAAAAACAAGACTACAACTCTCGCTAAAAGTGGCATATACCAATTGCAATGTGCGACCTGTTCAGCCACGTACATAGGCGAAATGGGGAGAAGGATCCAAACAAGGCTTAAAGAACATAAAAAGAGTTCAAAATCGGCATTCGGAAAACATCTAATTTTCAACAACCACGAATTTGACGAAAATACAACTTTTAAATTACTACACCAACTTAATAAAAGGAACCTTATGGAAATAATGGAAATGTACGAAATCAACAAGTTTATTGAAATTAACAGTAATATTATAAGCCTTAATGAACAAATTATCCCGACCCAAAAACCAATTTATAGTTGCCTGCAAGATCCGTATCTAAAAGGATGTGGCTATTTATACATATAGTATGTATATGTAATTGGCTATTTATACATACAGTATGTATACGTAATTGGCTATATACACATACAGTATGTATATGTAATTGGCTGTTTATACATACTGCATGTATACGCAATTGGCTATTTGTACATAGAACATGTGTACACAATTGGCTGTTTAGACATACTGTATGCTTGGATATATACCAATTACAGCTCCTATAGCAATTAAGTTAGGAATTTCTTTCAAATGACTTGTACTATATATACGAGTGTATTTCTGAAAATATTGTCGCATATACGGCTTGGTCCAAAAAGTGTAACGACACAAAGTGTATTTTCTTAAATAAATGCCCTATATTTTTGCATATTCTGAGTAGCTGTCTTAAATGCTATAACTGCACATCTTATTTTCAAATTTTGTATGCAAAGTTACCACGTTATTAACCATTTTGTGAAAATTTTTGAAAATTTATGTAGTCACTTAAAATTCGTTATCAGCACTACTATTAAACATTGAAGATTTCAATTTATCGATAAACATAGTTTGGGCCCTTCGACCACCACTAATACTATTGGATAATATTATACAGGGTGGTTACCAGAACCTGTTAATTTACGCGTTGTTTGTGGAATCATAACTTTGTTATTTTAAATGAAACACCCTACACTTTTCATGCCTCCGAAGGCTTTATTAAGCACCTTTCATTTTTGTAAGCATATGGTACATCTGAGACGTACATTTTTTGAGATAATTAGACTATTTCAAAAATTATTTGATTTTTCACAAGAAATCAGGTATGAAAAAGGCAATTTTAAACAAATGCTTATAAATTTAGATCGTAAAAGATGAGAAAGTATACCTCTGTGCAAAGACAATAGCATTAAAAAAACAATTTTTCAAAAATTCTATTTGAATAGCTGATTTTTTATTGAATTTCTTTAATATCAATTTTTATTAATTGATTTTCTAAGAAATTCAAAAAAAAATCTCCGTTGACGGTTGCCTTGAAAGAATACGGTTGATCAAATAAGATCCTACAACCTTGTATGAAATTAGTCACTTATCCGCTGAATACAACAAAATCCTAAAATAAATACGTATGGTTAGTAAGGTATCTTTTTGAACGAACCCAAACCGGAATTTGAAATCCACCCCTGCTCTACTATCTATGTTGGAAATTGTATTTCCAAGCAAAATCCTAAAATATATCTGTATGGTTGGTGGATCCGTGTGTACGTATCTTTTTCAACGGACCCAAAGCGAAATTTGAAACCCACAATTGTAGAATTTTTTAAGATGTGCCGTTATAGCATTTAAGGCAGCTAATCAGGATATACAAAAAATATATGGTATTCCTTTAAAAAGAAATATATTTTGTGTAGAAAGAAGAAATTCTTGGATCTATGGATCCCTGACGCACTATTGCAGGACCCTGTATATGTAATTGGCTATTTACTGATACTGACTGTATACGCTATTATCTCGTTTAATATTGTGTTAATAACTACACAATTATAATATAGTTTCATTTATTAAAGTTAGTTTTCAGTTTTTTGTATGTATATGTCTAAACAGCCAATTGTGTACACATGTTGTATGTACAAATAGCCAATTGCGTATACATGCAGTATGTATAAATAGCCAATTCCGTATACATACTGTATGTATAAATAGCCACATCCTATCTAAAACACAAAAATAAAAACAAAAACAAAAAAAAACCTAACGTCACACAACAACTTTTGAGGTAAATTTTGAAAATTTTTGATTAATTTTTCTAATTTGTTAATAACGTAATTATTAAGGCTGGAAACTAGTTTAGAAAAATAAATTTTAATTATCACCAGAAGTAAATTTTTTAAAAAGACCCTAAAAATCTAAAACACAACTCAATTAGCAAGTAAAGTAGTTGATAAAGCAGGAAAATGTGATTTTTTTATAATTTCATTATTTTCTTATTAATCAATTTTTGACCCAATTTTCGAGTTATTTGTTGAGCGGAAAATCAACAAAGCACTCCGGATAACGAGTCTGTTTAACCGGATTCTATTTATTTTATAAGAGGCACTTAACTAAAGAGTGAAAAGCACGTTTCAAATATTTATTTCCACATTCTCATTTTGATTTTGTCCCATTTTATTCTTTTTATTCAATTTATTCTCCGCTTATTTATTTGTTTAACCCGATTTATCCCCTTTTTACTGTGCAACATAGATAAATTGATTTAGCTTTGATTAATAATTTGATATTTTGTTGCAGGGAAAGTTTTAAAAAGATAAAAGGGAAAATTCGATTGGGATGTTAATTAATTGGAAAAAATTATTTACACTAAAAACGTTGGAGTTGAAATAAATCAATATTTACCTGCTTTATCACCATTTTCGCGGTATATAATATTCTTGGTGCGGTTCTTTGTAGACTGAATCGATCTAAACACTTACCAAGCAATTAACCTGGACCATAATGAACAGATAACGCGAAATTGAAGATTATCCTTAAGCTTAAATGAAGCGATAAAATAAAAACATGCACGAAATCTTTTTGTTTCGCAAAAATCGTTAATTTACGAATTAACCAATTATCAAAATGATTTTGTTATGATCAATAAACAATTTATACGTTAGGGTCGTTAAATGAGAAGATTTATGTATTTGTAGGGGCTCCCCCGATTTATTCCGTCCGGACTATGCACAATCAATTATTATACAACACGGTCACGATAGGGGCGCATAAATTAACTAAACCGGGGGAGGGTAATTTCGCGGGGAAAAACCACGCGGTAGATGTTAATCTTTTAAATAATATGCCAAAACGGCAATCGCCCTGATTGCAATTACAACGCCAAAATTAAAACAATACGTAATTAATATTG
Organism: Onthophagus sagittarius; assembly: GCA_036711965.1. Classification (NCBI taxonomy): domain Eukaryota; kingdom Metazoa; phylum Arthropoda; class Insecta; order Coleoptera; family Scarabaeidae; genus Onthophagus; species Onthophagus sagittarius. Next base: position 11,487,871 of record JASERS010000010.1, on the reverse strand, counting down.
GTCGGCGAGGCTGTAAATTTAAATGACAATAACTTAATCATATATGTAAATAAATATTGGGGCCAATTTAAATAAATTAAAATTAATTTTGTAATTAAATTTAAATTAAGAACAAAAATAGATTCCTAATTTAAATTAAGCGGGAAGAAATCTATTTTACCCCCTTAATAATTATCAAAAATAAAAATGATTTAATACATAAATAAATATTAATTTAAACAAATTAATTGAAATTAAAAATTTTTGACTCAAATTTTTAACTAATTATAAAGAAATCTACTTTACCCACTTAATTGTCAAAATTTTTGGGATAAATTTATAACAATTAAACCTAAATTTACAACAAATTTAAGCTTAATGAATCGAATAACATCAAAAATCGTTCAAATAAGTAAGATCCATAAATAATTAAAAATTAAATTAAAAATCAAAAAAAATTTTGACGTTTAAGGTTATGTTTCTGTCTCAACTTTTAGCTCCCATAAAAAACTCAACAAAACGTACCTTAATAATGGTTTCAAACCCCATAGAGACGTCTATCCGGGAAAAACTCACCTCCGAATTCACCCCGAACCATTTAGAAGTAATAAATGAATCTCCAATGCACAACGTTCCAAAAGGATCAGAGTCCCATTTCAAAGTTTTGGTCGTTTCTGAAAAATTTGCAAACGTACCGTTAATTAAGGTGGGTTAAAATCGAATTAATTATAAAATTAGTAACGAATTAATTCATTTAGAGACATCGCATGGTGAATGATGCCTTAAAAGAGGAATTAGCACAAGGATTACATGCTTTATCGATTCAAGCGAAAACTCCGGATCAATGGAAGCCTTCCGATGTTGTTGAACCAAGTCCGAATTGCAGGGGGGGATTTGGAAAATAAAATGATTTCCTTGATTATTATATTTAGGAAATTAATTCATTAAAAACATATTAATTAATTAAATAGATTTTCGTTTCAATTCTAAACAATTTGAATTAATAAGGGAACTAAAAAAGACCACTACTGTCACATAACGAAATTTTCCAAGCGTAATTTCCCTTCGTTTTCGGTTAAATAAAGCATATCCGCCATTGTTTGCTCAGAAATTGCTTCTTCCGCTTTTTCAAACATCTATAAAAAAATGGGCGTTTAAATTTGATTTAATCGATTATATGTAATTAATTTTATATTAAATGATTACCCCGCGGTATTTGAATTGTTCCTGAGAAGGGGCGCACTTAAAGTTGGGGCCAAAATTGACGGAAACTGTGGCGTTTTTGTGTAACGATAATATTGGGTAATAAGATCCGCAATAAACGTCGTTGAAAGCGATTCCGTGGCATTGGCCGTTTTTGAAGAAGATTATTTTACTTCCGGGTAGCGGTTTTAGATTTTTTAGACATTCTGATACGTTGTCTTTTTCTTCGTAATATAGGTGGCTTTTAAATTTTACTAGAGGCTGTAACAAAAAAATAAATTAATAAAATTATAAGATGTTTGTAGTTAAATCAGTTTGTGCAGTGCTCTATTTCATAAATTATTCAATGTAGAGGTTTTTGTTAAGAAGATGTCTTGAGAAGTAGGGCTAAATCCAACCCAACCTGTATGTTTGAATTAAACTGAAATTAGAATCATTTGGATTTAGCCATCTTGAGAGATGTATGGCTAAACACAAATGTTTCTAGTTCTACATACTTTTACAAGCAGTACCAAGTCTTCTGAAAGCATATCAACAACTCTGGCGGCAATATCAAGTCTTCTGGAAGCATTTCAAGTCTTCTAGGAGCAATGTCAAGTATTCCAAAAAAATGGAAAATCTTCTAGAAGCATCAAATCGTCTGAACGCAATATTAAGACTTTTAGAAGCAATATCATTGGTTAGCTGTCTAAATGATTGATAGCCACATCAGCTTAATTAAAACAGTTCAAAACCAGGATGGAAATCATTTAGAAACATAGCTAAATTATTTATAAACTGATTTAAAGCTAATTTAAGTTAATCAAATGATGAAAACTCGATTAATACACATTAGCTAGTTGTCTAAATGATTGAAATCTACTTCAATTTGTTTGGAATGACTGAAAGCTAAGTTGACAATTATTAGAATCTTGGCTAAATACTTGCAAAGTGATTTATAACTAATTTAAGTTGATTAAAATTGTGAAAATCTGATTGGTACTCATTGGTTAGCTGTCTAAATGATTGATAGCCACATCAGCTTAATTAAAACAGTTAAAAACCAGGACGGCAATCATTTAGAAACATAGCTAAATAATTTATAAACTAATTTATAGATAATTTAAGTTAATCAAGTGATGAGAACCGGATTAATACACATTAGCTAGTTGTCTAAATGATTGAAATCTACTTCAATTTGTTTGGAATGACTGAAAGCTAAGTTGACAATTATTAGAATCTTGGCTAAATACTTGCAAAGTGATTTATAACTAATTTAAGTTGATTAAAATTATGAAAATCTGATTGGTACTCATTGGTTAGCTGTCTAAATGATTGATAGCCACATCAGCTTAATTAAAACAGTTCAAAACCAGGATGATAATCATTTAGAAACATAGCTAAATTATTTATAACCTAATTTAAAGCTAATTTAAGTTAATCAAATGATGAAAACCAGATTAATACACATTAGCTAGTTGTCTAAATGATTGAAATCTACTTCAATTTGTTTGGAATGACTGAAAGCTAAGTTGACAATTATTAGAATCTTGGCTAAATACTTGCAAAGTGATTTATAACTAATTTAAGTTGATTAAAATTATGAAAATCTGATTGGTACTCATTGGTTAGCTGTCTAAATGATTGATAGCCACATCAGCTTAATTAAAACAGTTCAAAACCAGGATGGCAATAATTTAGAAACATAGCTAAATAATTTATAAACTAATTTAAAGCTAATTTAAGTTAATCAAATGATGAAAACCCGATTAATACACATTAGCTAGTTGTCTAAATGATTGAAATCTACTTCAATTTGTTTAGAATGACTGAAAGCTAAGTTGACAATTATTAGAATCTTGGCTAAATACTTGCAAAGTGATTTATAACTAATTTAACTTGATTAAAATTATGAAAATCTGATTGGTACTCATTGGTTAGCTGTCTAAATGATTGATAGCCACATCAGCTTAATTAAAACAGTTAAAAACCAGGATGGCAATCATTTAGAAACATAGCTAAATAATTTATAAACTAACGTAAAGCTAATTTAAGTTAATCAAATGATGAAAACCCGATTAATACACATTAGCTAGTTGTCTAAATGATTGAAATCTACTTCAATTTGTTTGGAATGACTGAAAGCTAAGTTGACAATTATTAGAAACTTGGCTAAATACTTGCAAAGTGATTTATAACTAATTTAAGTTGACTAAAATTATGAAAATCTGATTGAAACTCATTGGTTAGCTGTCTAAATGATTGATAGCCACATCAGCTTAATTAAAACAGTTCAAAACCACGATGGCAATCATTTAGAAACATAGCTAAATAATTTATAAACTAATTTATAGCTAATTTAAGTTAATCAAATGATGAAAACCCGATTAATACACATTAGCTAGTTGTCTAAATGATTGAAATCTACTTCAATTTGTTTGGAATGACTGAAAGTTAAGTTGACAATTATTAGAAACTTGGCTAAATACTTGCAAAGTGATTTATAACTAATTTAAGTTGATTAAAATTATGAAAATCTGATTGGTACTCATTGGTTAGCTGTCTAAATGATTGATAGCCACATCAGCTTAATTAAAACAGTTAAAAACCAGGATGGTAATCATTTAGAAACATAGCTAAATAATTTATAAACTAATTTAAAGCTAATTTAAGTTAATCAAATGATGAAAACCCGATTAATACACATTAGCTAGTTGTCTAAATGATTGAAATCTACTTCAATTTGTTTGGAATGACTGAAAGCTAAGTTGACAATTATTAGAAACTTGGCTAAATACTTGCAAAGTGATTTATAACTAATTTAAGTTGATTAAAATTATGAAAATCTGATTGGTACTCATTGGTTAGCCGTCTAAATGATTGATAGTCACATCAGCTTAATTAAAACAGTTAAAAATCAGGATGGCAATAATTTAGAAACATAGCTAAATAATTTATAAACTGATTTAAAACTAATTTAAGTTAATCAAATGATGAAAACCCGATTAATACACATTAGCTAGTTGTCTAAATGATTGAAATCTACTTCAATTTGTTTGGAATGACTGAAAGCTAGGTTGACAATTATTAGAAACTTGGCTAAATACTTGCAATGTGATTTATAACTAATTTAAGTTGATCAAAATGATGAAAACCTGATTGAAACTCATTGGAAACTTGTATAAATAATTTTAAATTGAGTTATTGCTACTCAAAGTTGTTCAACACGATGAAAAAGTCATTAAAGTTACTTTAAAGATTTAAAGTTATTCATAATTGCTCAAAATGACGAAAAACTTATTGGAAACTACTGTACTTTGTTCAAAACATTACAATGTCTTTAAATGAATGAGGTGTTCAAAATAATTGCAAATTGCTGATTTCACATTCTTTAAAATGATTAAAAATTGAGTTAAAAATGTGACTAAATGAATATGTAATGATTCATAACTAGTCTTAGTTGTTCATAATGACGAAAAACTGATTGGAATATTGCTTTCACTTCATAAAATCGTCCAAATAATTCAAAGTTAATCTAAATTATGCAGAATGATAAATAAAGCAAGTTGCAACTGACTTACAAGTTCTCAAATAATTGAAAAAATGATTGAAATCTTTGTTGTTAAATACAAGCATGTCTAAATGATTATAAATTGATTCATTGCTAATCTAAGCTATTTGATAATAGAAAGCCAATTGATACTCATTGAAAATTGATTTAAATTCAAAATGATGAAAAACTGATTGTTACTTATCCAAAACGGTTGAGCAACCAATTCATTGTATCTAATATGATTAAAATTGATATTAAGTTGTTCAAAGTAACGAAAAACCATATTCAAATACAATTTTTGTTGTACTAATTGAGGTTATGTTTTACCCTATCTTTATAAGTATTTGGAATATTTCTTGCATGGGGCGATTCCGGTAAGAAAATCATAAATCCCAACGTATCACCCTCCCCATATCCATCAGAATTAATCCCATAACGCTTTCCATTACTTTCATGAAATTTAGTCCCTTTCTTGGATCTCCATGAATATCCAAATTTATCATAACCAACGGGGGCTTGCAAATTGGCGTAATCTTGCCCCCAACCGATTCTAGTGGCCGATCCTTCAGGCATCTCTTCAATCGTTGCTTCATAATACCAACATCCTTTAGTTACACCTAAATAATTTAAAATTTCATTTAAATTCATTTTTGAGTTGTAATTGTTATAATTTACAATGAGTCGCTCTAACAGTGCAATATCCTTTATCTCCAGTCACGGCTAATCGATCTTCAGAGATTTTTAATTGAGGGGCCCTGTCGTGGAGGGCTAACAACACCGTGCTGGGTACTAAAGTGCGATATAACCAACCTGGGATTGGTTTTCCAGCCCAATCTGAGCTCTCATCAAATTCCTGTAATCAAAAAATAATTAATTAATCAAATTTTGAATTAATTAAATAAGTTACTTGTCTGTATGGAGCGTGGGGATCAGGTTCGGCCAATAAGTAACGATAACCATCTTTGTTAAAAGGATGATCTAACGGATATCCATGAGCCGGTAGTTTGGGCGTTCCCAATTCGACGTTTCTTCCTTTTTTTCCCGTTGGTAAATCGCCGGGTAATTTCCGCTTGGTGCTCCGGCTTTTGGGGCCACTCGGGACCGGCACTGAAACATTAACATTAACAACGTTTGACATGTTCATAACAAAGACTTTTATCTAATCATATGTTTAAGTCATTCAATAATTCATTCATTCATTTCGTTCCCACCATTAAAAAAAAACTAAACTCTAAAAAAAGCAGTTATTTAAGATAAGATAAAATTTATCTGAATAAGTAATTTAATATTTCTTTTGTAATCAAATACCTGCATGCATCATTTTTGCTGATTTTTAATTATTAAACAACAATTAGGCGATATTCAAATTGTTTTTTTGTTTATTTATTTTTTGATAACTAGATCTTTTTGATTTTAAATACAAATTTTTTTTACCGTGTTGTATCCCCATATCGGTGACTCGTAAAGTCCCCCCTCGAATCATTGCTTCATAATTGGGCTTAATGTGAGTTAAATCGGTGTTTAAGAGCCCATACATTTGCCCGTCTAAGGAAGTTTCTTCATAAACGAACAAAATATGGATGTCTTTCATTAAAGCTTTATGAACGGTGGCATGCCACGATTGGGTGACCCTCCTTGAAGTTGTTGTGAGCGCCTCCCAATGATACTCAATATAAGGGATGATATCTTTGTCTTTACTAAACATTGTTCGATTAGTTCCATCTTTAAAACTTGTTTGTTGTAAGTTGGCCAAAGTTGTTATACACATTTGGGGGATTTCTAAAAAATGTCTCCGATTTAATTTGATGGTTTTGAACCAGATTTTAATCAAACCTTACGTGCTTGACTCTTTTTAAAGTTTTCTAAACCCGTTGGGGAGCAATTTTTACATAAAAAGACGTAATTACATAAAAAAGGGACTAATTTCCCCAATTGGTACCCAATGCAAGACTCGTGGAACCATCTATTACAATTTGCACACAATAATTCAACAATGTTTAAGTTCCTCTCTTTTCCACTACAACAAAAAAGATTAAAAATCAAGTTATTTTTTTGGAATTAATTGTACCAATAACAACTTCCTTGGTCGACTTTCTTGCCGTTTTTTTCGTTTCCTTCACCACTTTTGCTGTTATTATCGCTATTATCGCTTTTTTCATCACTTTTCGGTTCACTTTGTGGTGCCCTAAAACGCAAAGTTATCAATCAAATTTCGATTTAAACGCTTAAAGGATACCCAAATTCTAAATCATCCGTCATTGTGAATTGGATTAAATCGGTTTTGGGGCTGAAAAAATCGTTTAAAAATGATTTTTTATTAAAAAATGATTTGTTTTGGTTTTTTGGTTAGGAGCGTTTATAACCGCTTTTGATGCGCCATCTATCGATAAATTTTAGAATTTTATGTCATACTTTATTTAAAGCATGAATAAAATAATTATATTAAAAGAGAATTAAATAATAAACTTACAAACTGAATTTCCGCACCTTTTTATGATTCTTGATATTATCATCTCGATACAAAATTCGCAAATTTGAAGGTTTCTTTTAACCTCTTCTTTTCTTCTTCCAATTGATTTTTTATCCATTTTATTGTTTACCATATAAACTTTTTCTCATATTATTATTAATTAATTCCTTTTAATAACCCAATTTATTTAATTTGGTGTTGATTGTAACGAAATCAATCTTCAAACAAAAACGCCATCTATTTCGATCATTCGAACTTTTAAAACAAAGAGCGCCCTCTATCCAATGACATAAAAAATTTGATTTTTTATTAAACAATTCCAAATTTTCAGTTTTAAACTTTTATTTTAAATGAAATATAATGCCTAAAAATGGTTAAAAAAGTTTTTGTTCAAAATGATTTAAATTAAATAAACAATAAATGGGATTTAAATTTATTAAGACATGTAATTTGGGTTGCATAACTTCAAAACATTTAATTAAAAATCGTTCTTTAATTAATTTATTTAATCCTTTGATTTTAAACATTGTAAAAAAATTGGATAATTTTTTGATAATAAAAATAAACTCGTTATAAAAAGTTTACATTTATTTTTGTTTTTCGTTTCCTTTTCTTCTGTTGAGACCAAAAAAAAAATATTAGCCATAAATAAATTATTTAAATTATTTTTTCCTACAAGCTAATAATTCCCAATTCAAGAAATTATTAATATACATTACAGATTCTGCTTTGTTTAAAAAAAAATCCTATTTTTGTATTATTTATAAAAAAAATGGTCGCAACTCTGAATCCCCCTTTCCCCTCCTTTTAGATTTAATTTCTTAATTTTAATCGATATATTGCGCTAACCAACGAAAACCCTCTCCATATCCTTGTCGTTTCAACACAGAGCACATAAATAACTCTAAGGGACGACCTGGAAGATCAGACCTTGGCACTTTACCCTATTAATAATAATAAAGTTATTAATTTTAATTAATTAATTTTGACTTAATATTGTTGGTTATTTATTTACTTTTCCTGTGGTTTGTCCAAATAAGCCGTAAACCTGCCTTAATTCATCTTCGGAAGCAGCTCCGGGGAGATCGATTTTATTACCGAGTATTAACAAGGGACAGTTCGATAACGTTTCATCTGTTAGTAAAGATTCCAATTCATTTTTACTTTCCGTGAATCTCTCTCGATCGTGGGCATCAACCAAAAAGACTATCGCGTCTACGGCGGGGAAATAATCTTTCCAAACTCTTCGTGCTAAAATACAAAAAAAAATATTTGTTTTTATTAAAAAAATTTAATCAGGAATGATTAAAAAAGGAGTTAACGAAGGAATTATTACCTTGAGTGTGTCCACCTAAATCGAATGTTGTAAACCTCATATTTCCAATGGATAATTCTTCCGATGCTAAATAAAATAAAAAGGAAAATTAATATATGTTAGAATTAAAAGTTTCCCAAATTGTAACTTATTCATTTATATTTAGATTTTTGTGAGTTAAGATTGAAATGAAGGGGTTTGATGAAGTTGGTTTTATGGTTTAAAACGCCCAATATTGGTAATAATCATTAAAAGTAATTTCAGTAAACAGATCAACAATTATAAGTTATTTATTTGCATGGGACACAATTTTTTTATTAGGATTAACGAATTCACATTAAAAATCTGTATCCAATAACACACACTGGGCTAAATCTTGATTTTAACTGGATAAAGTAGAGAAAGCAGTCCCAATATTTGCTACCAATGTTTTTTTAGAGAGCACATATTCTGAATTGAGAGTTGATGACCGCTTTTAGAAGACTTGACATGCTTCCAGAAGATTTCAAAATTTCCATAGGACTTGATACTAGATTTAGATGACTTGATACTATCTTCAAAAGATTTGAAATATTTCCAGAAGGTTTGAAATGCTTCCAAAAGACTTAATACGCCTAGAAGATTTGATATTGCTTGTAGAATACTTGATATTGCCTCCAAAAGACTTGAAGTGCTTACAACAGATTTTCCATGTTTGCAGAAGACTTGATACTGCTTCTAGGACACTTGTTATTGCTTTCAAAGGATTTAAAATGCTTCTGGAGGGCTTAATGTTGCCTCTAGAACACTTGATACTGCTTTCAGAAGACTTGTTATTGCTTCCAGAAAACTTGAAATACTTTCAGAAGACTTGCAATGTTTTTAGATGACTTGACATATTTCCAGAAGACTTGATACTGCTTCTAGGACACTTGATACTGCTTCTAGGACACTTGTTATTGCTTCCAAAGGATTTAAAATGCTTCTGGAGGGCTTAATATTGCTTCTAGAACACTTGACACTGCTTTCAGAAGACTTGTTATTGCTTCCAGAAAACTTGAAATACTTTCAGAAGACTTGCAATGTTTTTAGATGACTTGACATATTTCCTGAAGACTTGACACTGCTTCTAGGACACTTGTTATTGCTTCCAAAGGATTTAAAATGCTTCTGGAGGGCTTAATATTGCTTCTAGAACACTTGACACTGCTTTCAGAAGACTTGTTATTGCTTCCAGAAAACTTGAAATACTTTCAGAAGACTTGCAATGTTTTTAGATGACTTGACATATTTTTTTATGACATATTACTTGATACTGCTTCTAGGACACTTGTTATTGCTTCCAAAGGATTTAAAATGCTTCTGGAGGGCTTAATATTGCCTCTAGAACACTTGATACTGCTTTCAGAAGACTTGTTATTGCTTCCAGAAAACTTGAAATACTTTCAGAAGACTTGCAATGTTTTTAGATGACTTGACATATTTCCTGAAGACTTGATACTGCTTCTAGGACACTTGTTATTGCTTCCAAAGGATTTAAAATGCTTCTGGAGGGCTTAATATTGCTTCTAGAACACTTGACACTGCTTTCAGAAGACTTGCAATGGTAACGTAAAAGCGCGAAATGCAGTCACTGAAATCGCTACAATCTTCCAATGCAGTGACAAATGGACGACTTTTTATGAATATTTCAAATTCAGCATCTCGCCTGCCAGCGACCTCGGCGATTTGAAGCGAAATCGTTCCTTGTATATCTTATAAGATGATTTTATTCTCACTCCGCCAAGGTCGTTTGCGGGCGAGGCGCCATAATCTTTCTAAATGGACGGGTTCACACAAATATTTCAAATCCAGCGCCTAGCCCGCAAGCGACCTCGGCGATTTAAGGCGAAATCGTGACGATTTTATCCTCAATTCAATTTTGCAATTTTCCAAAAAGGACGATTTTATATAAACATTTTAAGTCCAGCGCCTCGCCCACAAATGACCTCGGCGATTTGAAGCGAAATGGTTCCTTGTATACCTTATAGGACGATTTTATTCTCACTCCGCCGAGGTCGCTTGCGGGCAAGGCGCCATAATCTTTCTAAATGGACGGGTTCACACAAATATTTCAAATCCAAAGCCTCGCCCGCAAGCGACCTCGGCGACTTGAAGCGAAATCGTTCCTTGTATATCTTAGTAAACATACAAAGTCTGCTATAAGACGTTTTTATCCTCAATTAGCCAAGGACGCTTCCGAGCGAGGCGCTACAATTTTCCAAAGTGTACAATTTTATGTAAACATTTCAAATCCAGCGCCTCGCCCACAAGCGATCTCGACGATTTGAAGCGAAATCGTTCCTTGGATACCTTATAAGACGATTTTATTCTCACTCCGCCCAGGTCGCTTGCAGACGAGACGCCATAATCTTCCTAAATGGACAATTTCACACAAATATTTCAAATCCAAAGCCTCGCCCGCAAGCGACCTCGGCGATTTGAAGCCAAATCGTTCCTTGTATATCTTAGTAAACATACAAAATCTGTTATAAGATGGTTTTATCCTCACTTCGCCAAGGACGCTTGAGAGCGAGGCGCTACAATTTTCCAAAGTAGACAATTTTATGTAAACATTTCAAATCCAGCGCCTCGCCCACAAGCGATTTCGACGATTTGAAGCGAAATCGTTCCTTAGATACCTTATAAGATGATTTTATTCTCACTCCGCCCAGGTCGCTTGCAGGCGAGGCGCCATAATCTTCCTAAATGGATGATTTCACACAAATATTTCAAATCCAAAGCCTCGCCCGCAAGCGACCTCGGCGATTTGAAGCCAAATCGTTCCTTGTATATTTTAGTAAACATACAAAGTCTGTTAAAAGTCTGTTATAAGACGATTTTATTCTCACTCCGCCCAGATCGCTTGCAGGCGAGGCGCCATAATCTTCCTAAATGGATGATTTCACACAAATATTTCAAATCCAAAGCCTCGCCCGCAAGCGACCTCGGCGATTTGAAGCCAAATCATTTCTTGTATATCTTAGTAAACATACAAAGTCTGTTATAAGACGATTTTATTCTCACTCCGCCCAGGTCGCTTGCAGGCGAGGCGCCATAATCTTCCTGAATGGACGATTTCACACAAATATTTCAAATCCAGGGCATCGCCCGCAAGCGACCTCGGCGAATAGAAGCCAAATCGTTCCTTGTATATCTTAGTAAACATACAAAGTCTGTTATAAGACGATTTTATTCTCACTTTGCCAAGGATACTTGCGTGCAAGGCGCTACAATTTTCCAAAGTGGACAATTTTATGTAAACATTTCAAATCCAGCGCCTCGCCCACAAGCGATTTCGACGATTTGAGGCGAAATCGTTCCTTGAATACCTTATAAGACGATTTTATTCTCACTCAATCTTCCTAAATGGATGATTTCACACAAATATTTCAAATCCAAAGCCTGGCCCGCAAGCGACCTCGGCGATTTGAAGTCAAATCGTTCCTTGTATATCTTAGTAAACATACAAAATCTGTTATAAGACGATTTTATCCTCACTTCGCCAAGGACGATTGCGAGCGAGGCGCTACCATTTTCCGAAATGGACGATTTCACACAAATATTTCAAATCTAGGGCCTCGCCCACAAGCGACCTCGGCGGCTTGAAGCCAAATCGTTCCTTGTGTATCTTAGTAAATATAGAAAGTCTCCTATAAGACGATTTTATTCTCAATTCGCTGAGGTCACTTGCGGCCGAGGCGCTACAATTTTCCAAAGTGGGCGATTTTATGTAAATATTTCAAATCATAATTTGATGTTTTCCAAAGCATAATATAAATGGAGACAGTTAAATCAAAACTGATTATGGATCATGCGTTAGTGAATTAGTGTTAAAGCTATCAATACTCAATGCACAGACTTTTAATATCATTACACCTTGTTATTACAGACCTTAGTAATTCTAAAAACTACCATTGAAGGAGTAAATATTTGAAACAAGAGCTCATCATAGATTTAATTTAAGAGGGTATGGTTGATGAGCAAAGCAAAGTGGAGAAGGAAATATTTTTTCTCTCCATTTCAGATTATTAAAGTTATCTGTTTCTCTCCTTAGTAATTATAAAAAGTACCATTGAAGGAGTAAATGTTTGAGACAAGAGCTCATCATAGATTTAATTTAAGAGGATATGGTTGATGAGCAAAGCAAAGTGGAGAAGGAAATATTTTTTTTTCTCCATTTCAGATTATTAAAAGCCAAAAAAATATTCAGCCAAAACTGACACTTACTTTTTCCTTTACATATTTTTTTAAGCTATTCTACTCACCCAAGTTTTCGACAATTACAAGTTGATATTACATTGAAATTAAAAACGGCATTATAAACCCTCAAACCAAATTCAAAAAAAACCTCATCAAATCATTTCAATTCATTAAAATCAACATATAAATGACAAAATTACAACTTTTTTGGTGCAAAAATTTTAGTTACAAGTAATTTAGATAAGCCTTATCAAAATTATCCCAATCAAATTCACGTTTTTTCCTTAAATGATAAAGCGCTTTTTGTACATTGAAGTAGATATTGTCACAAATTCAATTAGACACCATTTAATTTATAAATAAGTACCAAAGAAAGAAAGAGAAAGAAAGATTTGGCCAAAGTCCATAAACGTATTGCAAAAAATGAAACAAAACTAAGGCTCTATTTATTTATAGGATCAAAGTTTCTTTTTATTCTTACTGGGATGAAGTGTAGGAACATGTTGAGCTAATCTGTCGTCCTTTAGCATGTGCAACAAAGTGGTTTTCCCTGCATTATCCAGCCCCAAAAATAGAAGTTTCCCAGATTTTTTCCAAAGACCTACACGACAACATGCAAAATATTAGTAAGACCTCAACAAAAACTCACCAGGTGTTGTATTCGGATAAGGAATACACTCAATTAAGTCTTCTTCAAAAAGCAACTTGATTAAGGTGTTTTTACCCGAATTCGGTAAACCACACAACACATATTTTCCTTTACGGCTATACAAGCCTACGTTTCATTAATTAATTTTAATTTATTGTAAGGAAAGAGAAAAAGTTTACCTAAGTATCCCAAAACGCCTGTAAACCAATCCCAGATGAACATTTCGTTAATGTGTCTGCAAAAAAATAATTATGTTAATTATAATTGTGTTTAATCGTGATTAACGTGTAATTATTATAAAAATTGACACGAAAACGACGTAGTAACATAAAAATTACCATCTGATCGTGACAATGGGGAATTCGTTAATTTTCGCGATTTAAACGGAGGTGAGTTGAGAAAACAAAGTTTACTTACGTATATCTAACGGGTTATTTCTAACTATTTACAAAACTTTTAATTAGATTTATTTTCTATCTTTTATGAAATTAAAACGTAAGCAGTTGTGTCTGGGACAAAACTGAGCCACAATGACAAGAAGACCGATTCGGTACGTCAATTGATTCGGTAAGTTGTGATGTGACATTTCCTGTAACGTCAATTATTTTCTTTTTAACCAGAAATATTTAAAATAAGATATTAAATGATTAACTTAATTATAATGAAATGAGCCAAAATTAATTGGTTTTTGTAATAATTAATGTTTCAAATCGGAGAAAATCGGGTCTTAATTTTGCGATGTTTACTTCCGGTACGGATTGAGTCAAATCAAGTTTCCGTTAAAATAAAATTGAAAATTTTAAATTAATTTCTTTATGGTTGAATTAATTCCGAGTTATTATCATTTTTAAATTAAAATTTAACGATATAATCTTGTTTATAATTAAGATTTCAATAAAAATAGATTAAATAAAAATAGTAATGGTGATATAAAAATGACAGGTAAGATCAAATTGGCGTTTTTTTTTTAATTATTATTTTTTATGCTAAAATTGGCCAAAATTAAAAATAAGATGCTAATTATTTACGTTAATTTAATCGTTTTAACTCAATTTTGTGCTCATGAAGAGAATTATTAATAATCGTTAAATTTAAGCCCAAAAATTTTTTTGAATCTGTCAAATCAAATTTTAATTTTTTGTGGATTTTTATTAATTAATTATTTAAATCGAGCTAAAACGATTAATTTGGTTTCAATTAAATTAATTTTAAACTTAAATTAATTTTCTTTTAACAAATAATCCGACTCGTCGTGTACTTATTATATGAAATCGCCTATACAAGTATACGACGAGTCGGACGGCTTGTTTGAACGAGCTTATTGATTCTGCCCTTATAACCTAAAAATAATCAATATTTCCTTTTTAGTTACAAATAGAAAGATGTGTACCAATAAATCAGGAAAAAGGAATAGAAATGTACGAGAAAAAGTTGATCAAAAACACGAAGAGATCGAAAAAATGTATTTCGAGGACCAACAAAGTTTTGATAAATCATCTTCAAGTTCTTTAAGCTGGGGCGAAGACTGCGAACAAGAGGCAACGTTGAGAGTAAAGGATGAGTACGAGAGAATGCATAGAGTCCTAAAAGGCTTAGATCCTATCCCCCCAAATTACGACAAGGACGAATACAAACTTTGGATCAAAACTTTCCCATCATTAAGGTAAATTAAGATTAATCAAAAAAATTTGATAAAATCAATCTTATTTTGAAGATCTTCAATTAAAATTAATTCAACAACGCGGAAAAGAAGTTACCCAACGACTCCAATGTCTTCTCGAATCAGTATGAAACCAGTTCAACCTGCTATAGATGAGTTTATAACAAAATTATGCCACAAATTATCTCATCCCAAACCAACAAAGCCCATAAAAAAGGAAAGGAGAAAAATTAACATACCAAATCCTTTAGAAATGTTAGAAAGAGATTTTGAAAGTTTATTACGAATTTCCCCTGCACCTTTTGGAAACAAATCTGGGAATATTGGCACAAGAAATCTATTAAATTGTACGACGCACGAGGAATACACCTCGTTACCTTATTTGGAGCCTAAAATTGTTCAAAAACGTTCTTCGAAAGTGAATCGAAAGCATTTAACTTTACCACCGATCGATGTGAATTTGAACCAATTCAGATCGGTTTCTGCGATGCCTCTGCAATCTTTACAACAGGGGAAATGTTTATCGGCTTTATCTAATGGCACTAATTTAAATTTTGATTTAAAAGGGAAAGGGGTCGAGGGCAATTTAAACAGTGCGAGAAATTTGAAATTTTTAAATTAATTAATTTAATAATTAATTAATCGTTATGTGTTTATAGGAAAAAATAAATTTTGTTGGAATTAAAATGTGTTTGGTTGCCCAAATTATTATTTTAAAATGTGTGTTGTGTGTGTTGGGTTATCTGTTATACATTTAATTTTGAATTTATCAAAAAATTAGTTTATAAGCATGATTGTGTGTTTTTAATTAATTTTAATAGGAAATATATGAGGAAATTGGAAAATGTGGTTCGAAGATGAACAAAGTTTTGTTAAATCATCATTGTTCTTTAAGATAGAGACAAAATTCTAAATACTGCTTCTAGAAGACTTGATATTGCCTCTAGATGACTTTAAAATGCTTTTTGAACATTTTCCATGTTTCGAGAAGGGTTGATATTGCTCCTAGAAGACATGAAATGCTTCCAGAAGATTTGATATTGCCTCCATCCTAAATTTAAGGGCTAATAGGACTATAGCCCTGGGGGGTGTCTGTTTTTTTACAATTATGTGAAGGATGAAGGATTTAAACTGCTTTCAGAAGAGTTAATACTGCTTTGGAAGATTTGATAGAGCTTCTAGAATGCTTCTAAAAAACTTGTAATGTTTCCAGAAGACTTGAACTACTTCTGGACAACCTGATACTGCATCTTGAAAACTTGCAATGCTTCTAGAAGACTTCATAATGCTCGGTAAACTGGAAACTCGGTATATTTAAATTGAAGTAAAACTAGAACTAACACTAGACCTAGAAGTGGAAAGATTCGGGTTTAGCCGTGCGTCTGAAGACGTGTTAGTTTTAGTTTTATGTCTTTAGGTCTAACTCTAGATCTAGAACTAGAAACATTCGAATTTAACCGTATATCTTCCAAGACGGCTAAACCCGGATGATTTTAGTTCTTGATCTAGCGTTAGTGCTAGTTTTAAATCTACAGGGTTAGGTTGGGTTGATTTGAGTTGAGTTTAGCCATACATCTGGCCTCTACAATGAACACCCTATAAGGTAGCATTCGAGTTTAGCCGTACAACTCTCAAGACGGCTAAACCCGAATGATTCTAATTTTTAAATGCTTCCAGATCACTTGAAGTGATTCCAGAAGATTTGATATTGCCTCCACACAACTTGAAATGGTTTCAGAAAACTTGATACTGCTTCTAGAAGACTTGATATTGCCTCCAGATGACTTTAAATGTTTTCCGAAAATTTTCCTTAATTCCAGATACCTTCATAATGCTCCTAGAAGATTTGAAATGTTTCCAGAAGGCCTGATATCGCCTCCAGAATGTTTGAAATGGTTTCAGAAAACTTGATACTGTTTCTAGAACACTTGATATTGCTTCTAGAAGATTTGATATTGCTCCTAGAAGATTTGAAATGCTTTCAGAAGACTTGATATTGCTTCTAGAAGATTTGGTATTGCTCCTAGAAGATTTGAAATGCTTTCAGAAGACTTGATATTGCTTCTGGACGATTATATATTGCTCCTAGAAGATTTGAAATGCTTTCAGACGACTTGATATTGCTTCTAGAAGACTTGATATTGCTTTCAGATGACTTTAAATGTTTTCCGAAAATTTTCCATAATTTCAGATAACCTGATATTGCTCTTAGAAGATTTGAAATGCTTCCAGAAGACCTGATATCACCTCCAGAACGCTTGAAATGGTTTCAGAAAACTTGATACTGCTTCTGGAAGACTTGTTATTGCTTCTAGAAGATTTGATATTGCTCGTAGAAGATTTGAAATGCTTTCAGAAGACTTGATATTGCTTCTAGAAGATTTAATATTGCTCCTAGAAGATTTGAAATACTTTCAGAAGACTCGATGTTGCTTCTAGAAGACTCGATATTGCTTTCAGATGACTTTAAATGTTTTCCGAAAATTTTCTATAATTTCAGATAACCTGATATTGCTCTTAGAAGATTTGAAATACTTCCAGAAGACCTGATATCAAGTCCAGAACACTTGAAATGGTTTCAGAAAATTTGATACTGCTTCTGGAAGACTTGATATTGCTTCTAGAAGATTTGATATTGCTCTTAGAAGATTTGAAATGCTTTCAGAAGACTTGATATTGCTTCTAGAAGATTTAATATTGCTCCTAAAAGATTTGAAATGCTTTCAGAAGACTTGATATTGCTTCTAGAAAACTTGATATTACTTCCAGATGACTTTAAATGTTTTCCGAAAATTTTCCATAATTCCAGATAACCTGATATTGCTCTTAGAAGATTTGAAATGCTTCCAGAAGACCTGATATCGCCTCCAGAACGCTTGAAATGGTTTCAGAAAACTTGATACTGCTTCTAGAAGACTTGATATTGTTTCTAGAAGATTTGATATTGCTCCTAGAAGATTTAAAACGCTTTCAGAAGACTTGATATTGTTTCTAGAAGATTTAATATTGCTCCTAGAAGATTTGAAATGCTTTCAGAAGACTCGATATTGCTTTCAGATGACTTTAAATGTTTTCCGAAAATTTTCCATAATTCCAGATAACCTGATATTGCTCTTAGAAGATTTGAAATGCTTCCAGAAGACCTGATATCGCCTCCAGAGCGCTTGAAATGGTTTCAGAAAACTTGATACTGCTTCTAGAAGACTTGATATTGCTTCTAGAAGATTTAATATTGCTCCTAAAAGATTTGAAATGCTTTCAGAAGACTTGATATTGCTTCTAGAAAACTTGATATTACTTCCAGATGACTTTAAATGTTTTCTGAAAATTTTCCATAATTCCAGATAACCTGATATTGCTCTTAGAAGATTTGAAATGCTTCCAGAAGACCTGATATCGCCTCCAGAACGCTTGAAATGGTTTCAGAAAACTTGATACTGCTTCTAGAAGACTTGATATTGCTTCTAGAAGATTTAATATTGCTCCTAGAAGATTTGAAATGCTTTCAGAAGACTTGATATTGCTTCTAGAAAATTTAATATTGCTCCTAGAAGATTTGAAATGCTTTCAGATGACTTGATATTACTTCTAGAAGACTTGATATTATTGCTTCCAGATGACTTTAAATGTTTTCCGAAAATTTTCCATAATTCCAGATAACCTGATATTGCTCTTAGAAGATTTGAAATGCTTCCAGAAGACCTGATATGGCCTCCATAACGCTTGAAATGGTTTCAGAAAACTTGATACTGCTTCTAGAAGACTTGATATTGCTTCTAGAAGATTTGATATTGCTCCTAGAAGATTTGAAACGCTTTCAGAAGACTTGATATTGTTTCTAGAAGATTTAATATTGCTCCTAGAAGATTTGAAATGCTTTCAGAAGACTTGATATTGCTTCTAGAAAACTTGATATTACTTCCAGATGACTTTAAATGTTTTCCGAAAATTTTCCATAATTCCAGATAACCTGATATTGCTCTTAGAAGATTTGAAATGCTTCCAGAAGACCTGATATCGCCTCCAGAACGCTTGAAATGGTTTCAGAAAACTTGATACTGCTTCTAGAAGACTTGATATTGCTTCTAGAAGATTTAATATTGCTCCTAGAAGATTTGAAATGCTTTCAGAAGATTTGATATTGCTTCTAGAAAATTTAATATTGCTCCTAGAAGATTTGAAATGCTTTCAGATGACTTGATATTACTTCTAGAAGACTTGATATTATTGCTTCCAGATGACTTTAAATGTTTTCCGAAAATTTTCCATAATTCCAGATAACCTGATATTGCTCTTAGAAGATTTGAAATGCTTCCAGAAGACCTGATATCAAGTCCAGAACGCTTGAAATGGTTTCAGAAAATTTGATACTGCTTCTGGAAGACTTGATATTGCTTCTAGAAGATTTGATATTGCTCTTAGAAGATTTGAAATGCTTTCAGAAGACTTGATATTGCTTCTAGAAGATTTAATATTGCTCCTAGAAGATTTGAAATGCTTTCAGAAGACTTGATATTGCTTCTAGAAAACTTGATATTACTTCCAGATGACTTTAAATGTTTTCTGAAAATTTTCCATAATTCCAGATAACCTGATATTGCTCTTAGAAGATTTGAAATGCTTCCAGAAGACCTGATATCGCCTCCAGAACGCTTGAAATGGTTTCAGAAAACTTGATACTGCTTCTAGAAGACTTGATATTGCTTCTAGAAGATTTAATATTGCTCCTAGAAGATTTGAAATGCTTTCAGAAGACTTGATATTGCTTCTAGAAAATTTAATATTGCTCCTAGAAGATTTGAAATGCTTTCAGATGACTTGATATTACTTCTAGAAGACTTGATATTATTGCTTCCAGATGACTTTAAATGTTTTCCGAAAATTTTCCATAATTCCAGATAACCTGATATTGCTCTTAGAAGATTTGAAATGCTTCCAGAAGACCTGATATCGCCTCCATAACGCTTGAAATGGTTTCAGAAAACTTGATACTGCTTCTAGAAGACTTGATATTGCTTCTAGAAGATTTGATATTGCTCCTAGAAGATTTGAAACGCTTTCAGAAGACTTGATATTGTTTCTAGAAGATTTAATATTGCTCCTAGAAGATTTGAAATGCTTTCAGAAGACTTGATATTGCTTCTAGAAAACTTGATATTACTTCCAGATGACTTTAAATGTTTTCCGAAAATTTTCCATAATTCCAGATAACCTGATATTGCTCTTAGAAGATTTGAAATGCTTCCAGAAGACCTGATATCGCCTCCAGAACGCTTGAAATGGTTTCAGAAAACTTGATACTGCTTCTAGAAGACTTGATATTGCTTCTAGAAGATTTAATATTGCTCCTAGAAGATTTGAAATGCTTTCAGAAGATTTGATATTGCTTCTAGAAAATTTAATATTGCTCCTAGAAGATTTGAAATGCTTTCAGATGACTTGATATTACTTCTAGAAGACTTGATATTATTGCTTCCAGATGACTTTAAATGTTTTCCGAAAATTTTCCATAATTCCAGATAACCTGATATTGCTCTTAGAAGATTTGAAATGCTTCCAGAAGGCCTGATATCACCTCCAGAACGCTTGAAATGGTTTCAGAAAACTTGATACTGCTTCTAGAAGACTCGATATTGCTTCTAGAAAATTTGATATTGCTCCTAGAAAATTTGAAATGCTTTCAGAAGACTTCATATTGCTTCTAGAAGATTTGATATTGCTCCTAGAAGATTTGAAATGCTTTCAGAAGACTTGATATTACTTCTAGAAGACTTGATATTGCTTCCAGATGACTTTAAATGCTTTCCGAAAATTTTGCATAATTCCAGATAACCTGATATTGCTCTTAGAAGATTTGAAATGCTTCCAGAAGACCTGATATCGCCTCCAGAACGCTTGAAATGGTTTCAGAAAACTTAATACTGGTTCTAGAAGACTTGATATTGCTTCTAGAAGATTTGATATTGCTCCTAGAAGATTTGAAACGCTTTCAGAAGACTTGATATTGTTTCTAGAAGATTTGATATTGCTCCTAGAAGATTTGAAATGCTTTCAGAAGACTTGATATTGCTTCTAGAAGACTTGATATTGCTTTCAGATGACTTTAAATGTTTTCTGAAAATTTTCCATAATTTCAGATAACCTGATATTGCTCTTAGAAGATTTGAAATGCTTTTAGAAGACTTGAAATAGTCTCCAGAAAACTTGATACTGCCTCCATAGGAGTTGATATGCTTCCAGAAGACTTGCTACTGTTTGAAGAACACTTGATATTGCGTTCAGAAAACTTGCGATGACAAAACTAAAGATAAATGTGTTTAACATGGATAATATGACGAAACGACTACTGAACTTAATAGAAACGCAACAAAAATTCAAGTATATCTCTGAAACAATTGATTTTAGGACCTAAAATTTTTTTGTGAGGTAGTGGTAGCCAAAAATAAATCGAAAGGAGCTTCTTGGCTAAAATGGAAGCACAGTCCCTTAAGATGAAGCTTGGAATCCCATCTACTCCGATAGTACTGACTATCACTCTACAATCACTATCACCCATGATCAGGGGCGACAATTCGAATCAAAACTTTTCGCAAAATTTCACACTCTTTTAGGAACGCGTCAAATTTATACATCCACCTTCCATCCCCAAAGCAACGGAATTTTAGAAAGATTTCACCGTTTTTTAAAAACAGCGATAACTGCCTGAGGTGACACTACGAGGTGGAACAATGATCTTTCCTTAGTTCTCCTTGGCCTTCAGATCATCTCTTAAGGAAGATCTAGGTTGTTCGTCCGCCGAACTTGTATACGGTCAACCACTTAGGCATCTGGAGAATTTTTTGTTAATTCTAAAAACCCTTCAGAAACTGATTCATTGCTGTCCAGTTTACGAGAAACATTCTCTTGTTTGAAACCAATAAATATAGCTTTTAATTCAAAACAAAAACCTTTTTTGTCAAAATTAATGGGATTAGACCATCTTTACCACCAAGACACGAAGGGCCATTTAAGGTAATAAAACAATTTCCGAAATATTTTGTAATTTTCAAAAACAACAAGGAATTGGCAATAAACATCGACAACGTTAAACCAGCATTTCTTTTAAACGAAAATTCAACATGTCACCACAGCGAGATTAATTTTAAAATAAATAAAATTTAAAAGAAAATTACTTTCAATTTTTAAATTTTAATTATTTTTTGATCAGCATATTCATCTTTTTATTAATTTTTATAGGAGGGGAAGGGGCTGCAGCATGATGTGCACACGACATGGATAGTGATGTTGTTGCTAACAAAATTCAGTTATTAATAATTGTGTCATTCACAGCAATTGTGTAATTGTGTTAATATAAATATTAATTTAAAACAAATTATTCTTTATTGTGGACAAAACCGACACTATTTTATACTTTAACGATGAAATTTTGTTTTATTTTTCAGTTTTTACCGGTTTCGGCCTCACTGGCTATTCTCAGGAAAGCACTGTAATGTATTTGGTGGCCTAAGTTATAAAAATATGTAATGTATATTGGGCTGCCTGTTATTTTTTAAATTTATAAAAAATTAGTAAACTTATTTACACGTGTTTAACATGTTTGAAGTGATGAATTAGTGTGAAAGAATTATTTAATAAAATTGTATCATTCTGATGAGAAATTAAAAGTTGAAAGTGATAAAAAGGAGATTTATAAGAAGAATCTCGTGGTGTCTCGCCGTCGCCGTTGCCGTCGCCGTCGCCGTCGTCATCGTGATCAATCCCGGCGTCGTCGTTTTCGTCGCCGTTTCGTCGGTGGCGCAAGCGTCGCGACGTCCCCACCGTCGAGTATCGATCGTAAAGGTTTCCGCGACGCCGTCGCAACAGTCTCCGTTCGGCGTCTTCTGATTACGTTCCGCGGTCCAAATAAAAACTCCGCGGAGAGGTTCGCGGGGACAACTATGAAAGAAAAGTTTTCGCCGATCGCGTTCATCACTTTTAAAACGAAATTTGAGAAATTCATTGAGAAACGCGCATGAAAAAGAACGCTTTTCGGAAGGAAGTCGCCTCCCAGAGGACGACGTCATGACGAGCGCCGTCGTTCTGACCACTGAGCAGTCGGCGGTGTCTTCTGCGTCGCCGTCTTCTTCAGGAATTGAGGGGACCGTCAGCATCGAGGAATGCCTCACCGTCAGGAAGTACTGGTGCTTTTTATTAAGCAGTATTTGTACATTCTTGGCCGGTCTCCTCATTGTACTCATATGGAGGGCGTTTGCGTTCCTTTGCTGTCGAAAAGATGCTGAGTATGGACCGAATGACCCAAAACAAAAGGAGCAAAAAGCTGCGAGGCAGGGCAAACAAGAGTTTGAGGGAACTTTTATGACCGAAGCTAAAGATTGGGCTGGAGAATTAATTTCTGGGCAAACCACAACAGGAAGAATACTCGTAAGATATTTACTAACTTTACAAAATTTAGTTAATCGTAACTTGCAAATTGTTTATTTCTTTGGCAAAGTACACTCAATAATTCACGATCGGAGTAAATAACATAAATTTTCCAATTGAATAAATCAGATAATATCCGATAAAACTACAAATTAAGCTAAAAGAGGAAAAAACATTGCGTGTGCTTTCAAATAAACCCATCCAATTTAACTCATAATCCAAACTCAAATAGATCTTAATTACCAATAAAGACATAATTAAAACAACGGCGAAATTCGAATTCGCAAACCGAGAAACTGGCCCATAAATTTTAATACTCCTCGTGACAAAATTGTTGTTATAACGGTCGTAAATTCTCGGCGCTGCTCCTATTTAGTAAATGAATGTGTTTGTTCGATGAAAAGTACACTGAAAATTGCTGAAAAATGCGCGTTATTTTCTACTTCTCTTGGAACGTAGTTCCACAAAGGGGGGTTGAAGATACTAGGTCACTGTTATATCGATTTGAGAGCTACGTGTAGGGATCGCATCTCTATCTCTTCGTGCATTTGAAATATTTTAAATTTCCGTAAAAGCTGTTAGTTTTCGTATTTTAATCGGTTTGCCGCAATGCATCATGGTAATCTAATAAAACGGTGCAATTATGTGATAATATCGGAATGAATAAAATTAAATATGTATGAGTTATGAAAATTTCGAAGAAAAATCTTGCCTACATCAATTTTGATTCCTTTCAGATAAATCGATAAATTTTATCATATATTTTACCATATTTTTATATATCTATAAGAAGATGCTTTTGTTGCGTGAAGAAAAAAAACTTAAAACAAGTGTATAAGTATTCTTGAATCGCAAGAAAATGAATTTTTCAATCTTAGTGTTGCATCAAGAATCCTATTTTACTGGAATTAATATATTCATAATCTTGAAAGACGAATATAGACGTCCCATTAAAGTGGGACATAGAATTTCAAAAAGATGAAACATGCTCTCGACAATTCAAAGGTTGCAGCGCTGGTTGAGGCGTTGGATTTGAAATGTTTACATAAAATCGTCCGTTTTGGAAAATTGTAGCGCCTCGCTCGCAAGCGACCTCGGCGAAATGAGAATAAAATCGTCTTCTAGGAGACTTTATATGTTTACTAAGATATACAAGAAACGATTTTGCCTCAAATCGCCGAGGTCGCTTGCGGGCGAGGCGCTGGATTTAGAATGTTTACCTAAAAGCACTCGTTTAGAAAAATTGTAGCGCCTCGCACGCAAGCGACCTCGGCGGAGTGAGAATAAAATCGTTTTATAGGAGACTTTATATGTTTACTAAGATATACAAGGAACGATTTTGTCTCTAATCGCCGAGGTCGCTTGCGGGCGAGGCACTGGATTCGAAATGTTTATCTAAAATCGTCCATTCTGGAAAATTGTAGAGCCTCGCCCGCGAGCGACCTCGGCGAAGTGAGGATAAAATCGTCTTATAGGAAATTTTATATGTTTACTAAGATATACAAGAAACGATTTTGTCTCAAATCGCCGAGGTCGCTTTTGGGCGAGGCGCTCGATTTGAAATCATTACATAAAATTATCCATTTTGGAAGATTCGTCTTATAAAAGACTTGACATGTTTACTAGGATATACAAGGAACGATTTGGAATGTTTATCTAGAATCGTTCGTTTTGGAAAATTGTAGCGCCTCGCCCGCAAGCGACCTCGGCGAAATGAGAATAAAATCGTCTTCGAGGAGACTTTATATGTTTACTAAGATATACAAGAAACGATTTTGCCTCAAATCGCCGAGGTCGCTTGCGGGCGAGGCGCTGGATTTAGAATGTTTACCTAAAATCACACGTTTAGAAAAATTGTAGCGCCTCGCACGCAAGCGACCTCGGCGGAGTGAGAATAAAATCGTTTTATAGGAGACTTTATATGTTTACTAAGATATACAAGGAACGATTTTGTCTCTAATCGCCGAGGTCGCTTGCGGGCGAGGCACTGGATTCGAAATGTTTATCTAAAATCGTCCATTCTGGAAAATTGTACAGCCTCGCCCGCGAGCGACCTCGGCGAAGTGAGGATAAAATCGTCTTATAGGAAATTTTATATGTTTACTAAGATATACAAGAAACGATTTTGTCTCAAATCGCCGAGGTCGCTTTTGGGCGAGGCGCTCGATTTGAAATCATTACATAAAATTATTCATTTTGGAAGATTCGTCTTATAAAAGACTTGACATGTTTACTAGGATATACAAGGAACGATTTGGAATGTTTATCTAGAATCGTTCGTTTTGGAAAATTGTAGCGCCTCGCCCGCAAGCGACCTCGGCGAAATGAGAATAAAATCGTCTTCGAGGAGACTTTATATGTTTACTAAGATATACAAGAAACGATTTTGCCTCAAATCGCCGAGGTCGCTTGCGGGCGAGGCGCTGGATTTGGAATGTTTACCTAAAATCACCCGTTTAGAAAAATTGTAGCGCCTCGCACGCAAGCGACCTCGGCGGAGTGAGAATAAAATCGTTTTATAGGAGACTTTATATGTTTACTAAGATATACAAGGAACGATTTTGTCTCTAATCGCCGAGGTCGCTTGCGGGCGAGGCACTGGATTCGAAATGTTTATCTAAAATCGTCCATTCTGGAAAATTGTAGAGCCTCGCCCGCGAGCGACCTCGGCGAAGTGAGGATAAAATCGTCTTATAGGAAATTTTATATGTTTACTAAGATATACAAGAAACGATTTTGTCTCAAATCGCCGAGGTCGCTTTTGGGCGAGGCGCTCGATTTGAAATCATTACATAAAATTATTCATTTTGGAAGATTCGTCTTATAAAAGACTTGACATGTTTACTAGGATATACAAGGAACGATTTGGAATGTTTATCTAGAATCGTTCGTTTTGGAAAATTGTAGCGCCTCGCCCGCAAGCGACCTCGGCGAAATGAGAATAAAATCGTCTTCGAGGAGACTTTATATGTTTACTAAGATATACAAGAAACGATTTTGCCTCAAATCGCCGAGGTCGCTTGCGGGCGAGGCGCTGGATTTGGAATGTTTACCTAAAATCACCTGTTTAGAAAAATTGTAGCGCCTCGCACGCAAGCGACCTCGGCGGAGTGAGAATAAAATCGTTTTATAGGAGACTTTATATGTTTACTAAGATATACAAGGAACGATTTTGCCTTAAGTCGCCGAGGTCGCTTGCGGGCGAGGCGCTCGATTTGAAATCATTACATAAAATTATCCATTTTGGAAGATTCGTCTTATAAAAGACTTGACATGTTTACTAGGATATACAAGGAACGATTTGGAATGTTTATCTAGAATCGTTCGTTTTGGAAAATTGTAGCGCCTCGCCCGCAAGCGACCTCGGCGAAATGAGAATAAAATCGTCTTCGAGGAGACTTTATATGTTTACTAAGATATACAAGAAACGATTTTGCCTCAAATCGCCGAGGTCGCTTGCGGGCGAGGCGCTGGATTTGGAATGTTTACCTAAAATCACCTGTTTAGAAAAATTGTAGCGCCTCGCACGCAAGCGACCTCGGCGGAGTGAGAATAAAATCGTTTTATAGGAGACTTTATATGTTTACTAAGATATACAAGGAACGATTTTGCCTTAAGTCGCCGAGGTCGCTTGCGGGCGAGGCGCTCGATTTGAAATCATTACATAAAATTATCCATTTTGGAAGATTCGTCTTATAAAAGACTTGACATGTTTACTAGGATATACAAGGAACGATTTGGAATGTTTATCTAGAATCGTTCGTTTTGGAAAATTGTAGCGCCTCGCCCGCAAGCGACCTCGGCGAAATGAGAATAAAATCGTTTTCTAGGAGACTTTATATGTTTACTAAGATATACAAGAAACGATTTTGCCTCAAATCGCCGAGGTCGCTTGCGGGCGAGGCGCTGGATTTGGAATGTTTACCTAAAATCACCTGTTTAGAAAAATTGTAGCGCCTCGCACGCAAGCGACCTCGGCGGAGTGAGAATAAAATCGTTTTATAGGAGACTTTATATGTTTACTAAGATATACAAGGAACGATTTTGCCTTAAGTCGCCGAGGTCGCTTGCGGGCGAGGCGCTCGATTTGAAATCATTACATAAAATTATCCATTTTGGAAGATTCGTCTTATAAAAGACTTGACATGTTTACTAGGATATACAAGGAACGATTTGGAATGTTTATCTAGAATCGTTCGTTTTGGAAAATTGTAGCGCCTCGCCCGCAAGCGACCTCGGCGAAATGAGAATAAAATCGTTTTCTAGGAGACTTTATATGTTTACTAAGATATACAAGAAACGATTTTGCCTCAAATCGCCGAGGTCGCTTGCGGGCGGTGCGCTGAATTTGGAATGTTTACCTAAAATCGCCCATTTAGGAAAATTGTAGCGCTTCGCCCGCAAGCGACATCGGCGATTTAAGGCGAAATCGCTCCTTGTATATCTTAGTAAACATATAAAGTCTTCTATAAGACGATTTTATTTTTACATAAAATTATCCATTTTGGAAAATTGTAGCGCCTCGGCCGCGAGCGACCTCAGCGAAGTGGATATAAAATCAAATTAGATTGGTATTAAAAAAGTAAGTCTAGTAAACTTTCTTTTAAATAACTCGAAAGTTAAAAAGAAATCACGATCTAGCGGCAGATAGTGAGATAAAACCACCCGATTTAGTTCTTGTTTCAATACCAACCAATTTTTTCGCCTCTTTAAGTTGATTTCTCACTTATGCTCATAATGTTGGAGGTAGGAGAGCGATATTGCAGGGGTATGTCATATATAAAGCTGTATATGTTTCCTTATTTAATTAATTTATATCTCTACTAATTTTTAAACTACGCGATTGTTTTGGGTCAACCATAAATACTAGAGTCAAAATGTTTTTTGTTCAAAATAAATGGCCTTCAAAGTCAACCCAAACCAATAAAGATCAACACAACCAAATGCAAATCAACACTTTTTTGGGTTGGGTTGGGTTGAGTTGGGAGAAGAAAATGTTGTATACATTGAGTCTTGGATTCATTGACTTGGATAATATTGGTCAGATTTTAGACTTTAAGGTTGCCTTAGATTTCCTAATCTAACTTATATAGACTTCTTGTGAAAAAGTTAATTTATTCTTCATGCTTTATCTCTTCCTACATAATCAATTAAAAATGTTTAGTGATACATTAACACATTTTTTAATTCGAATGTATTCATTTATTCTTAAAGAAATAAAAATATCAGTCTGTGTAGTTAGTAAAGAAAGATATAAAAATGTCAAAAGTTAAGATCTAGTATTAGTTATACAGTAGAGCGTCAAAAATCCGAACGAGAAAAAATAACGTTTTTGTAATTTCCTTACTTTTAAACTTCACAACTTTGAAAGTAGTCATTTTAACTAAACGTACTATAATGCTGTGAAGTAATTCAATAATATTCTCCTAGGTGACATAGTTATTTTAATTACTACTTATATGTACATACTTAATTGATTAATAATGTTTAAAACGCCAAACAATATTTACAGTATTTTTCATCCCAGCAGTAGTTCACATTTCCGAAAAACTTTTCATTTGGTAAAAACGTTTGCATTTTATAATTTCTCACATGTTCTTGAAGTCAGAGAACAACCAAGCGTCATTCGCACTGAGTTAGTTTATGCGGTGTGTTCTGTATACAATTCAATTTTTTAACACGAGTTTGAATTTAAATCATGGCATCGACTTCAACTAAAGGATTAAAACGGAAGTGTACATTCTTGACGATTGAGACTAAATTGAAAATTTTGAATAGAAAATCTACGAAATAGGTAAAGCTACGATATCTGATATTAAAAGGAAAAAAGAGGAGATTTTGAATTTTGCATCCAAGTTGGATTCGGATGATGGATCTAAACGAAGAAAAATCATAAGGACTGCAAAATACAAATCGTTAGAGGATGCTGTTTGAAAAAGCCCTTTATTTTATTGAACAGTGAGGAGGTTCTACTGACTTTAAAGCTAGCACAAGTTGGTTAAAAAATTTCAAATTTAGACGTCTGAAGACGCACGGCTAAACTAATTATTAGGGTTTAGCTGTCTAAAGAGACGTACGGCTAAATCCTAATGCTTCTACTTCTAGGTCTAATGTTAGTTCTGAAGCTAAGTTGTAGGTCTAGTATTAGTTATACTTCTAGTTCCAGTAGAATTTGCAACAATCAAGCATTGAATGGTAATTAAAACGGCTAAACCGAAACTTTCTAGTACTAGGTCTAGTGTTAGTTATAGTTTTACTTTGATACAAGTATACAACAATTTCAGACTGAATAACAACTAAAAATAGAGCCAAAACTAACGCCAGAGCTAATAGTAAGTAAATAAAGTAAATTGAAATAAAATTCGAATTAATGACACTGTTTCATTTAGATAAAAATTTGGTTTGACCAAAACTAATTGTTTAAAAGGTAATAACAACTTTAAACACAATAATACATTATTGTACCCAAATTTAATCTTTTAAGAGTTAATAATAACCCGTAAATTGCGAAATCAAAGATTTGATTATGAAAATATCACCCAAAAGTTATCATCGTAATAACTGAATTAAAATATTATTCTAAAACAAACATAAAGTATTGTGGGGAATTTTTATTTTTTAATTTTTATCGCTTTAATAATTATAATTTTCGCTTTTTAATCGGTTTGTCGCAATACAACTCGTTAATCTAACAAAAGGGGTCAACTTATACGATCATATCGTGGCAATAAAATCGTTTGTTGCAGGAAATTGTGGTCATAACAAACTTTGTTAGCGATAAAAGAACTAAAAACAAGAATGTAAATGTAAACCTCATTTTTTTTATGTTTGATTGTTAACGTTCTTGATGAAGTGAAAAGGACAATCTATATATACTCGAATACAACCTAAATGTAGTTATAAAATTAGCTAAGTTGTAATTGTTTCAGATTTCATGAATTGATTACTGAAACGATCGAACACTGACATTGAACCCAACACATTGTAGTGACGGCGTGATTAATGAGTTAATAAACGTTGGCCAATTGCCAATAGTGTCATTTTAAACGGATTTTAAATTCGTTTTTTTGCCGGATTAAAAACGATTTCTCAAAAATGATTAAATTTATGATAAAATTAAATAACGTAGGTACAAAAAAGTTTTGAAATCTGCATATATCTCGCAGAAGATACTTTGCGTTTTAAAAATAGACCCGGGTAGAGAGTCTCTAAGATATTATTGGAATACAGTGGTGTCTTGAAATAAACCACGTTTTTCAGTTTTTCCAAAAATAACACTTTCAGATTTTAATCGTCATTTTAAATCTTTCAATGTTTCACTTAACATCATAAACTTCTCATATTTTCTAATTTCATTATTAAACCGTTTAGTCTCACGTTCGATGTTTGTTTTTGGGTTGGTACCGGAATTTCTGTTCTGTTTTGACTGGACGTTAACCCGAACTAAAAACATAAATATTAATATTAATATAAATCTAACAAGGAATTTGTCAAAAAAAATTGACATTTTCTCTTTTCATGTTTAAGACTTAATTGGCGGTTTGACATTGGCATAAACTGATAATGTGTAAACTGATATTATCTGGCACAAAATCCTAAATGTTATTTTCAATTTCGGGTCTAAAACTTCCGTCTTCAAATACACGGCTAAACCTGAATCTTTCTAGTACTAAGTCTAGTAGTAGAAATTAATAGTAGTTTATTCTAGTTTTAATTTCCATACAGTGATTAGATTGTTGTACATTCTACTGGAACTAGAAGTATAACTAATACTAGACCTATAACTTAGCTTCAGAAATAACACTAGGCTTGGAACTATTAGGATTTAGCCGTACGTCTCTTTAGACGGCAGCATCTGTAGATATAGCATCTATCTAGGTGACATCTTTCACAACAAGAGTATCCAGTATGAGCTTTTATACATTTGATGTCAATCTTGAATTTGAAATAACTTTTCTTAAGATAGGCTTAAGATAGAATACCATGTATATGAAAATATTTGGAAAAATATTGCATTAAATGCATTTAAATTAAATTGACTATTTTAATTGTTATTAAATTTAATGAAATTGAGCAATTTGGGAAGAAATTGAAAGAAATCAGTCTGATATCATGGTATCAAGTTGGGTTGGATAGAGCTTCAACTTCATATCATACCTCATGTTGAATGGTATGAAGTTAGTACTTAACCCAACCTATGATTTCAAGCTTTCTAGGATTGTGTTGGGTTGAGCTTCAACTTCAAACCGTGCCTCATATTGAATCGAAGTTGATAATCAATCCAAATATTGAATGGTATAAAGTTGGAGTTCAACTGAACCCAAGTTTTCATTCATTCACTTCATTGAATTGGGGTTAGAAGGTGTTGATTTTGTTTTTCTATGATTTTGGGTTGAGCTTCAACTTCAAACCATACCTTGTATTGAATGGTATGAAGTTGGTACTCAACCCAACCCAATCATAGAGGAAAAGCTTCACACCATCTCTCATATTAAATGGTATGAAGTTGGAGCTCAACTCAACCCAAGTTGATACCATCTCTCATTCATTCACTTCATTGAATTGAAGTTAGAAGATGTTGATTTTGTTTTTCTATGATTTTGGGTTGAGCTTCAATTTCAAACCATTCCTCATATTGAATGGTATGAAGTTGGTACTCAACCCAACCTAATCATAGAAGAAACACTTTATACCATCCCTGATAGTGAATGGTATGAAGTTGGAGCTCAACTCAACCCAAGTTGATACCATCTCTCATGTTGAATTGGGTTTGGAAGATGTTGTGATAGGGTTGATATTGTTTTTCTATGATTGGGTTGGGTTGAGCATAAACTTCATATCATGCCTCATATTGAATGGTATAAAGTTGGAGCACAACTCAACTCAACTTGATACCATCTGTCATGTTGAATTGAGCTTAGAAGATATTGTTTTGGGATTGATTTTGTTTTTCTATGATTGGGTTGGGTTGAACTTTAACTTCATACCATCCCTCATAATGAATGGTATGGAGTTGGGCTCAACCCAACTCCACCATAGAAAACCTCAATCCAATCTAACCGTAGAAAAAAAAATCAAACCCAAAATTCATCTTTCATAGTGAATTGAAATTAGAAGGTTGGTTGTTTTGGATTTTTTTTTGTTATTTGAGAAATGGTATGAAATTAAAGCTTAACTTGACAAGTTCACTTTAAAGTTGTAGCTTAACCCATCTCAATTATAGAAGAAAACTTTCATACTACCCTTCATATTCCCTCATTTTCTTCTAGTTAGAGAAGAAAAAATCATGGAATATTTCCGAAAACCTAAGAAGATTCTTTATATTGGGTTGGGTTTAGTTGTGTTAAGCTGCAATTTCATATAATTCAATATGAGGAATGTTATGGGTTTGATTAAATTAGTTGCGTTTCCAATCCAAGTATGAACTTAGGAACCTCTTCCTCCTGATGGCTTCTCTTCAGGCTGTCACGGTCTGTTACCATCTCGCTTCGCTTCTTCAGCATCCTGTTGCTGTCATGTCCTTCCATCCTCGAAACTTCGCATTTGTGTGCAGAAAGTTAGGTGTATTGAAGAAATATTGTACAAAACTCTTAACATTCCTGAAACATATTCTGATGTTATATTTAGGTCTATATCCCTCTTCAGTTAACATTTCACGACCCTTCATCTATACCAGTGGAGGAATGTGTGTTCTGCATCATCGATTGTTGCATCTGAATACAAACTGAGTTGTCGATTTTTTCGGTGATGTATAGATATTTGTTAAAGTGGCCGTGACCAGTCAGGTACG
Source organism: Onthophagus sagittarius (assembly GCA_036711965.1). Lineage (NCBI taxonomy): Eukaryota > Metazoa > Arthropoda > Insecta > Coleoptera > Scarabaeidae > Onthophagus > Onthophagus sagittarius. The sequence continues at coordinate 11,454,631 of JASERS010000010.1, read as the reverse complement.
CTAAGTTCTTGAAAGTTCGGGTTTTGTTTTGCTTTCTCTTCTCTGTTATTCCCTTTTCAAGTCAATTGAGCTTACTTTCTTATGCCATTTGACGTTTCTTATACCACGATCAGAGACAGAGTCGTCTCCACAAGAAGAGGTGTTATGGGTAACAAGACGAAGGAAGTTGATAGGAAAAGATAGGAGAGGATTAAGTTAAGGAAACAACTGAAGAGAATGTACTAGAAAAAAGAAAGAAAGTAGGTATAAAGTTGGAGCTCAACTGAACCCAAGTTTTCATTCATTCACTTCATTGAATTGAAGTTAGAAGGTGTTGATTTTGTTTTTCTATGATTTTGGGTTGAGCTTCAACTTCAAACCATGCCTCGTATTGAATGATATAAAGTTGGTACTCAACCCAACTCAATCATAGAAGAAAAACTTCATACCATTACTCATATTGAATGGTATGAAGTTGGAGCTCAACTCAACCCAAGTTGATACCACCTCTCATGTTGAATTGGGCTTAGAAGATGTTGTGTTGGGGTTGATATTGTTTTTCTATGATTGGGTTGGGTTGAGCTTCAGCTTCATATCGTGCCTCATTGAATGATATGAAGTTGGAGCTCAACTCAACTCAACTTGATACCATCTGTCATTTTGAATTGAACTTACAAGATATTGTTTTGGGATTGATTTTGTTTTTCTATGATTGGGTTGGGTTGAGTTTTAACTTCATACCATCCCTCATACTGAATGTTGCATAAAGTTGGAGCTCAACTCAACCCGAGCTGATACCATCTCTCATGTTGAATTGGACTTAGAAGATGTTGATATTGTTTTTCTATGATTGGGTTGGGTTGAGCTTCAACTTCAAACCGTGCCTCATATTGAATAGTATGAAGTTGGTAGTCAACCAAACTATAGAAGAAGAACTTTATACCATCCCTCATATTGAATGGTATGAAGTTGGTACTCAACCCAATTCAATCATAGAAGAAAACCTTCATACCATCCCTCATAGTGAATGGTATGAAGTTGGAGCTCAACTCAACTCAAGTTGATACCATCTCTCATGTTGAATTGGGTTTGGAAGATGTTGTGTGGGGGTTGATATTGTTTTTCTATGATTGGGTTGGGTTGAGCTTCAACTTCATATCATGCCTCATTGAATGTTATGAAGCTGGGCTCAACCCAACTCCACCATAGAAAACCTCAGTCCAATCTAACCGTAGAATAAAAAAATCAAATCCAAAATCTTTCATAGTGATTTGAAATTAGAAGGTTGGTTGTTTTGGATTTTTGTTTTTTGTTATTTGAGAAATGGTATGAAATTAAAGCTTAACTTGACAAGTTCACTTTAAAGTTGTAGCTTAACCCATCTCAATCACAGAAGAAAACTTTCATACTGTCCTTCATATTTCTTCATTTTCTTCTAATTAGAGAAGAAAAAATCATGGAATATTTCCGAAAACCTTAGAAGATTCTTTATATTGGGTTGGGTTTAGTTGTGTTAAGCTGCAATTTCATATCATTCAATATGAGGAATGTTATGGGTTGGATTAAATTGGTTGCGTTTGGTTTGGTTAGGTTGGGTTGAACTTCAGCTTTATACCTTTCCTTCATATTGAAAGGTTGGTCCATGATATTTAAAGAATGTTATGGATTGAATTGGGTTGAGCTTTAACTTCATACTTTCATACTTGGGTTGGATGAAGTTGATTGCGTTCAACTTGTTGTTGGATTTGATTTGGTTAGGTTGGGTTGAACTTCAACTTTATACCTTTCCTTCATATTGAAAGGTTGGTCCATGATATTTGAAGAATGTTATGGATTGAATTGGGTTGACCTTTAACTTCATACTTTCATACTTGGGTTGGATGAAGTTGATTGCGTTCAACTTGTTGTTGGATTTGGTTTGGTTAGGTTGGGTTGAACTTCAACTTTATACCTTTCCTTCATATTGAAAGGTATAAAGTTGTAGTTCAACCCAACCTAACCAAACAAAATCCAACTTAACCAAACCGAACGCAACCAACTTCATCCAACCCAAGTATGAAAGTATGAAGTTAGAGCTCAACCTAACTCAATCCATAACATTTTTCAAATAACATGGACCACTATAACTTTTTACAAAAATATCTCAGGACATACAATAACTTGCAAAACAGTGTAATACAAAAACTTACGGTTTTTACAAAAAGTGTGGTACAAAATTTGACGTTATTTCAAACGTCTAAATCACGTCACTTATCAACCGTCTTAAAATGGTTTAAAAATGACGTCAATTATGATGTATATTATTGGACATAAGACGTCGTTGACGAATGTATATTCAGGGAAGAAATGAAAGACGAACAACCCCCTTCGTTTTCCACTTTTCCAGAGGTAGGAACCTCTTCTTCCTCATGGCTTCTCTTCAGGCAGTCGCATTCGTATCCAGAACGTTAGATGTATTGAAGAAATATGGTACAAAACTCCTAACATTCCTGAAACATATTCTGATGTTATATTTAGGTCTATATTCCTCTTCAGTTAACATTTCACGACCCTTCATCTATACCAGTGGAGGAATGTGTGTTCTGCATCATCGATTGTTGCACCTGAATACAAACTGAGTTGTCGATTTTTTCGCTGATGTACAGATATTTGTTAAAGTGGCCGTGACCAGTCAGGTACGTAAAGTTCTTAGAAAGTTCGGGTTTTGTTTTGCTTTCTCTTCTCTGTTATTCCCTTTGCAAGTCAATTGAACTTACATTCTTGTGCCATTTGACGTTTCTTATACCACGATCACAGACAGAGTCGTCTCCACAAGAAGAGGTGTTATGGATAACAAGACGAAGGAAAAGATAGGAGAGGATTGAGTTAAGGAAACAACTGAAGAGAATGTACAAGAAAAAAGAAGGAAAGTAGGTATAATCAGAAATATGGCGGAGTTGTGGTGGATGGATTACCAACGTACTTGATGATGGAGACGATTCAAGAGAGGAGCCAGTTTCAAGAGTGGGAATGAGGAAAGGACGAATAAATATTGGATGAAGAAAGAAGATGAATGGGGGGAAGTGGGGAGTGAGGAGAATGAGGAAAACAAAGAGTGGCCGGTTATATTACTATGAAATTATTGCAACCTTTTGGGAAACTAAAATTGTTTAAAAAATATAAATACTTTAAAATTTCTTTTTAATTACAATAGAAATTCCCTTCCCCATTTTAATCAATCTCCAATTTGAAATCATTAAAAACAATTCTTTTATTAATCCTTCCTTAATTTAATTTTCAGGTCGTTTTGGTGTTCATACTCAGCATCGCATCTTTAGTAATATACTTTATAGACGCGTCCAAGTGAGTATAATTACTTGTGTAGATGGTAATTTGAAGTTGTAATTAAATTTTTTGGCGATGCGCTCTATGTGACGACCGATTTATATATTTTTTTTTCTTTCCAGTGACGGCGTGGAGCGCTGCCAAAAATGGAGCAACAACATAACGCAGCAGATCGACCTTGCCTTCAACATATTTTTTATGGTATATTTTTTTATAAGAGTAAGTTACTTAACCAAGTCAAATTAAGTTAATTAATTAATGTTTTTATTTCAGTTTATAGCCGCTAGTGATAAATTATGGTTTATGCTGGAGATGTATTCCTTCGTAGATTACTTCACGATACCACCGTCCTTTGTATCGATTTATTTAGATCGCACGTGGATAGGTAACGAGGGTGGAGAAGAATTAATTGGGTTAATTAAGTTTTTGTGTTGATTAGGGTTAAGATTTTTACGTGCTTTACGTTTAATGACCGTTCCGGATATTCTGCAATATTTAAACATTCTCAAGACTTCCAGCTCCATTCGACTCGCTCAGTTAGTTTCGATCTTTATCTCGGTTTGGTTAACAGCAGCGGGGATTATTCATTTGGTAAAGATGAATAATAAATTTTATTATTTAATTGATTTATTTTGCCTCATTTAGTTGGAGAATTCGGGGGATCCCCTAGATTTTGACAATCCACAACCTTTACCGTATTGGACGTGCGTTTATTTCTTAATCGTCACCATGTCCACCGTTGGATATGGGGACGTTTATTGCCACACCGTGTTGGGGAGGACTTTTTTGGTGTTTTTCTTGCTCGTCGGATTGGTAAGTGACTTTTTATTACTTTAACTTCTTTAATTTAATTTTTTTCTGTTTTTATTTCGAGTAAAAACACTTCTCTCTATATTTATTATTTACTTTTTACTCTATATCTTCGTATACATCATCTTCTTGATGAGTAAATGTTACAAAAAAATTAAGAAAAAAATTTTCTTAAAACAACATTTTTGCCTGCTTCATGCTTGGTTTTTTAAATTATTTCTTTAAGTTAATTTTTAAATGAAACGAAAAAAAAATAAAATTGAGATAGATTTTATTTAATCCTGATTTTATTTGTTTTTAAATCTTTATCCTCTACTTAACATCCTTCGTAAATTAAAAAAATTATATATTCTTGTAAATAACAGAATTGAGATAAGAAAAAATATTGTTATTAAAAAAATAATATGGCATGTTATTTCGATTTTAACGCACTGCAGGCTTTTCTGTACTATAATCTTCACTTTGATAATTTTTCGCTTTTAGCTTATTGAGATAAAAATCTAACAAAATTTAATTTCTTCAACCCTTTTTTGTGCTTCCACGTTTATTTTATTAATTAAGCACGCTTTAAACAAATCACACTTGGTTGTTTTGTTTGTAGAAAAAAAAACATTTACATGCATAGATTATACGTTATTTTCCAGGCAATATTTGCTAGTAGTATCCCAGAAATCATAGATCTCGTAGGAACTAGGTCCAAATATTGCGGTGAATATAAAAGGGAACACGGAAAAAGGTATATTTTTTCATACAAAAAAATTCTTTGCTCAAAATTATTGAATGGGGAAAAATTGAAATTCGCGTGACTTTTATTTTGTTACAAATAAAAAAAAATATGTAAAAGAAATCAATACACACCGTCCATTTCTCGTTTTCCTCTTTTAATAATTCACCGAGTATCGGAAGTCGATTTTGGGCTAATAATAACTTCGGAAATGGTTGGTGTTAAGTATTGATGATAATTTTGAGCAATCGGCGAGATTTTATTTTCATAAAACTATTATCGTAAAAGAACAAAGTTACACTTGAAGCAAACTAAAACTACTAACTAAAAACGTATCGTTCATTCAGGACAAAATGGATTAGTTAATTAGTTAATGCAAAAGAGGAAGGACGATTTTGCATGCCAATCTAAAAAGTTTAAGTACGATTTTTTAGGACGTTTCAGCCAAGCCACATAACTTACTTTTCGTTATTTAGAACCATTTATATTTATACCTTCATCTATACATTTTATTAAACTTCAATTAATATTCATATAAAGTGTGTTCAATAAAATAAAATTACTTAGTTAATTATTTGCTTTTCCGTGTTTCAAAATATTAAGCGATTAATTGTAAATGTTATAATTTGATGTTGAGATGATTTTATCAAAATTTAAAGATCACAATTTTTATCTAAAATACAAAATCAGCATTCTTTGGGTGACTTTTCGATTCTACAACCCAACCATAAACAATATTAGGGTAGCCAATTTTAAATACATTGGGTTGGGTTGGGTTGAATAAATTCGGTGGAGTTGCGTTGATAACTTGAGACAGTTCATCATACTCGGATCGACCGACGTCTTCAAAGTCCGTTGAGGTTATTTTTTCTATCCATATCAAGTAGATTCAGAAATAAACCATGCAGCCCTAAGCATCCATTATTCATGAATACTTAGGGCCTCTTCATCCTCTTGACATTTTTGAAAGAAATAATCTCGACCAACTTACAACAAGTATCAAGTATCATGAACTAGGGTTAAGGTCTAGCTACTCTTGACCTTAACTCCAACTCAACCCAAACCAACCAAATATCATAAACAATGTTAGAGATCGATTCTTAATTACCTTGCTTAATTATCTAGCTTGATTAGATTCTTAATTATCTATAACTATAGAGGCAATAATTGTATGGCAATAACAAAAAATTAAAATTCATTTCCCTCAAACCAAAGCAAATTAATAATTTTAAATTTACTAATCATCGATAAAATTTAAAGTTTCCTTATTTTTCGGCGTAGAATAAGCTGGTGAAAGAAAAATTTGGGGGTGTTATTTAAAAAAATGAAGTTTTCGACATTTCGAGATAATGAAGTTGTACGCAAAATTCTGATCTTTATAATTTTTTTAAAAAACCTTTCATTGTTGATGTAAGCTACGGGTCCCCTCTGTACAAATATTTGGCAGGACTCGAGTGTAACTACGAAAAATTATTATTTATTGTTATTGTTGTATCTATCAAAATTTTGAAAAAACTGAAATAATTAAAAAATATGATGATTTATATCAAATTCTATTAAAATTTAATATTGATCTCGAGAATTCAAAAAGAATTGGTACATTTCATTTAAAATGACGAAGTTGGTGTCCATTAGCTGAAAAAAGCACCTCAAATAAACCCTGTATGCAAATTTTCACAAAAATAGTACCAGTACTTTAGCAAATACTTATAGACTCAACTCGTCGTGATAGACCCTAACTATAGGGTCTGTCTTCAGACGCATGGCTTAGAATCTTTCCATTTCTAGGTCTAGTGTTAGTTCCAGTTTTACTTCAATTTAAATATACAGAGTTGCTAAATCAGTTTGTAAAGTACTTTACTTTAGAAACTATTCATTGTTAGTAGCACAACTTAAATCAACCAAAATGAACCCTGTATATAGTCATTCTATTTAAACCACATCAATCATCGAAAAAATTTCGAAAGGAAAAAAGACGAAATTTCTTCAATAAACTATGAAGAAAAAAACAATATCTTATTTACAAATAATCAAAAGAAAACATAAAAAATCCCAGTTATGGTTGAAATTAATGGAATATACAGGGTGTACTTAAACGACGTTCCCGTTTTTTTTAATCTCGAAAACTATAAACCTCAAAAAATTAAAATTAGGAGTATAAGTTTGGGTCTTTAGACGCACGGCTAAACCCAAATCTTTCCACTTCCAGGTTTAGTGTTAGTTCCAATTTTAATTCGATTTAAATATACAGAGTTGCCAAGGTACCTTACAGGGTGTTCAGAAATTATTCATTGTAGAGGCATTCTTTAAAAAAATGTTTTCAGATGCACGGCTAAACTCAACTCAAACCAACCCAACCCAACCCAATCCTGTATATTTAAAACTAGCACTAACACTAGATCAATAACTACAATCATCCGGGTTTAGCCGTCTATCCGGGAAACCCGAATGTTTCTAGTTATAAATCTAGACCTAATGATATAAAACTGGAACTAACACTAGACCTAGAAGTGGAAAGTTTCGGTTTAGCCGTGCGTCTTAAGACATTTCTTTAAGTTACTCCTCTACAATGAATAATTTCTGAACACCCTGTAAGATACCTTGGCAAGTTTGTATATTTGAACTGAAATAAAACTAGAACTAACACTAAACCTAGAACTAGAATCTTTTTTTATTTTTGAATTTTGTATATTAAAAGTACACTTGTTTCGTATCTCAGGATCTTAGCACTGATAACTAATACAGTGTGTCCCCAAAAATCATAAAAAAACGTTAATTGAACCTACGAGCTCACTTCTCAAAGATGGTTTAAATTGATTAATGAGTTATATCAAATAAAAAAATTTTCTTGCTAACTTTGAAGTTCTCTAGCGACGAAATACAGCAACTTTAGATATAGATAACTTAAATCGATCTATTTTGCGCCAAGGAACCTGTTGTGTATTTCACGCATTATGCGATCAAAATGCATAGAAAACAATTGTAACAACATTGAATGTAACCATAAGAAGTTCATCTTATAACAAGACAAAGTATACAGAGCGCCCGTTATCTTCCGGATTAATGCATTATTCTAAAACGATTTTCTAATCAAATGTCGTCATATTGTTTATAATAACTACACTAGAACTATTTAATACCGTCCAATGGCCAATTCTAGTAAATCAATCTCAGGCAACCTCTGATTCGGAAGATACCGGACATCCTGTATAAAAAGTGGTTGAATTTTTCATTGGAAGCAAATTATTTGACGAAATTACAGCAATTTAACGATAAAGTCAAGACGAAAAGAGATGCTGATAGATTCACCATCCTCTTCGCATACTATTTTGTATTTTTAGACCTCTACGATCAATGAAAACATTTCAAAATCGCCATTGTATGTTTCTGTGAATTACTCAAAAACGATGTGTCCAATCAAACATTTCTAATATTTTTAACATGAAATGGGATTGTAGAACCTGTTTAAAATTTAATGGTTAATAAGAAAGTTTAATGGTGATAATCTTTATGAACAGCCTGTATAACATAGACCATACTATATAGGCATGATTTCTCATGATAATATTGCATTATTTGCAAAGTTATTACCTTGATTTAACAAAATGTTTATAAATTGTACCTTACAGGGTGGTGTTCAGAAATTATTCATTGTAGGGGCATTCTTTAAAAAAATGTTTTCAGATGCACGGCTAAACTCAACTCAAACCAACTCAACCCAACCCAACCCTGTATATTTAAAACTAGTACTAACACTAGATCAATAACTACAATCATACGGGTTTAGCCGTCTATCCGGGAAACCCGAATGTTTCTAGTTATAAATCTAGACCTAATGATATAAAACTAGAACTAACACTAGACCTAGAAGTGGAAAGTTGTGGAAAGTCTGAAGACGCACGGCTAAACCGAAACTTTCCACTTCTAGGTCTAGTGTTAGTTCCAGTTTTACTTCAAGTTAAATATACAGAGTTGCTAAATCAGTTTGTAAAGTACTCTACTTTAGAAACTATTCATTGTTAGTAGCACAACTTAAATAAACCAAAATCAACCCTGTATATAGTCATTTTATTTAAACCACATCAATCACCGAAAAAATTTCGAAAGAAAAAAATACGAGATTTCTTCAATAAATTATGAAGAAAAAGACAAAATCTTGTTTACAAATAATCAAAAGAAAACATAAAAAATCCCAGTTATAACTATAAACTCCAAGAAATTAAAATTAGGAGTATAAGTTTGGGTCTTTAGACGCACGGCTAAACCCAAATCTTTCCACTTCCAGGTTTAGTGTTAGTTCCAGTTTTACTTCGATTTAAATATACAGAGTTGCCAAGGTACCTTACAGGGTGTTCAGAAATTATTCATTGTAGGGGCATTCTTTAAAAAAATGTTTTCAAATGCACGGCTAAACTCAACTCAAACCAACCCAACCCAACCCAACCCTGTATATTTAACACTAGCACTAACACTAGATCAATACCTAAAATTATCCGAGTTTAGCCGTCTTGAAAAATGTACGACTAAACCCGAATGTTTCTGGTTATAAATCTAGACCTAATGATATCTGAAGACGCACGGCTAAACCGAAACTTTCCACTTCTAGGTCTAGTGTTAGTTCCAGTTTTACTTCAAGTTAAATATACAGAGTTGCTAAATCAGTTTGTAAAGTACTCTACTTTAGAAACTATTCATTGTTAGTAGCACAACTTAAATCAACCAAAATCAACCCTGTATATAGCCATTTTATTTAAACCACATCAATCACCGAAAAAATTTCGAAAGAAAAAAATTCGAGATTTCTTCAATAAACTATGAAGAAAAAGACAAAATCTTATTTACAAATAATCAAAAGAAAACATAAAAAATCCCAGTTATGGTTGAAATTAATCGAATATACAGGGTGTACTTAAACGACGTTCCCTTTTTTTAATCTCGAAACTATAAACACCAAGAAATTAAAATTAGGAGTATTAATTTTGGTCATTTTGATACACTTTGTACATTTAAATTTTATTTTATTGAACTCATAATGAATGTGCTTGTAACCTTATACAAAGTAGAGTTGCACTAATATTATTATTATTATTTTGGTAATTTTTGTGTTGAAAATAATCACCAGTTTTGTGTCTAATTACAAGTAGCGCATCTTTGTATCGTTCTTAATTCTTAGTTTTAATCGAATTAAACCAATCAATTAAAACTAAGAAGATGGAAGAATTTTTAACACAACCTCTCTTTAAACAAAGACTTTTTACACTTTCTCTTAGAGAATTAGAGATTTTTTTAATAACTAATTTCTAAAACAAAAAAAAATATTTTAAGAAATTTAAAATTTGGAATTAAATAATTTACTCTTCAAGATTTTTTGATTATTATTATTATTATGGATTTTTAATAAAAAAAAATGGTGCTATTTGAGGAGCCTGATATCGCCTGTTATCTTATTGCGTTATTGTTAGGCTGTATTTGCGAGTTGGATTCCGGAAATCACAGAGCTGGCGGCAAATCGACCAAAGTACGGAGGAAAATACAGCAAAGATGTTAGACGAAGGTACAAATTAAAAAGAATAATTAAAATAAAGTTTTATATAAGCGAAACGAATTTTCCCTTTGAAAAGTTTTTATACATAGATTTTTATTTTATTATTAGTAAATTTTCCTAATTTTTTTTTATTTTATTTTTTGAAAATAACATTTTAACACTTAACACTTTATACACCTCATTTAATTCGCTTTAATATGATACAAGTTAAGTCTTAGATTCCTCAAAGTCAATTAATTAAATTAAAAGGAATCTTTGACTACTCTCTATTATTATTATTATTATTATTATTATTCGGAACACGTAGTACATTTTTTTGCTGTAATTTATTAGAAGATAATACAAAAATATCTATATTTAAAATTAAGATATTTTTGTAATTAATTTTTTTGAATAATTTAGTCGAATCGAATTAAAAAAAAAATAAAAAAAAACAGCATGGCTAGCAAAAAGTATTATTTTAATTTTTTTAACATAATATTGCGAAATCATTCTGAGCGCTTTTTTTTCAAACTTAAAGCTTCCTCATTTAGCGAACAGAATGAATTGGATTTCCTCATTATTATTTTTTTTAATTTTTTGAATCTTTGAGCCTTGGTACTAAAAGAAATATACTTAGATAATTAACCGAAGATATTGTAATTATTCTTCATTTAATCTTATTAAATCTTTACAAAATCTTCAGTTTTAGCCCTGGTATTAACAAATTTATTTTTTGAAACGTAGAATATCTTTAGTAGCACTTTGAAGAAAGCCTGCACAGCCTGTTTCCGCCACGAACGATAAAACGTTCAACGTGATTTCTCATCGATTAAATTCATTTGAATCGTTGAGTTAATTTTTGTGCAGGAAAAAATCATTTTGATAATTTTTTTTTCAATTAAAGGTAAGTTTGAGAATTAAAAAAAATTGAGATATCAATCATCGCGATTATTATAATATTAGAACGTTATTAGGCTCCTCTAATTTGTACCAAAATTTTAGAAATCGTGATTTTTTGATTAAAATTTTTTATCCAAAAATCCCATCAATTCCATAAAAAATCCTCCAATTTGTATTTGTTAAATCCCTTTGCTTTCTTTTTAATTTTTTTAAAGGAAATCATTAAAAAATTAAAATTAATTAATTCATTTTATTATTTTTCTTTAATTTTATTTTATTAAAAAAAAACGAAGATGAACCGAATTAAAAATTCTAAACAGAAAAATTTGATTCTTTTGATCCTAAAAATTATCTCTGAATCTTTATTCTTCGACGTTTAGGCGATTTTTGCAAGTTGTATTCCTGAAATCATAGATTTGATTGGAACTAGACCCAAATATGGGGGAACTTTGAAGAATGAACGTGGCCGTAGGTGAGAACTTAACCAAAAAAAGTGATCTATATATATGAACACAATTTATGAATCGATTTTAATGAATTTTATAAAAAATTCAAAGTAAATTACCTAAAAAACGATTTTTTTTGTAAAATTCATTTAAAACCGATTTTGACTTAGAACTTTTTTATAATTTTTTTAATTTTCGTTTTAACTTCATATCCATGTTTATTATTATTGTTTTTTAAATGTTTCCTGCACGCTTTGTGAATAATCGAGAAAAACCTCACCAAAAAAATCTATATAAAGTTCTTTTTTTAGATTAAATCGAATTTTTATTAAAACAAATTGTTCTTCATCTATATACATGTTTGTTGTTCTTGTTTTCGTGTTTTGGTGTTTTTATATTATAAAATACTTCTACTCCCTATATTCTTCCTTAATAATTACTCTACATGTGTCTCTGTTAGATCGTTTGATATTTTTATTTAATTTCTCTTAAAAACAATTTTTTATATAAACGAAAACTCGATCATAACTTTAAAAATAATAATAATCGTGCTAGATTTATTCGAGAGGGTGGTTGCATGTTCTTCAGCATGATCCACTCCAATAAAAAAATTAAAAAAATAAACAAAAACAGTTCGTGGCCAGGCTGTGAATGTAGGCACAATTTTTTCACGTTTTTTCTATTTTTTAACCCAATAATTAAATGAAATTAACTTTCCCGATTAGCTTTTTCAGTGAATTGACCGTTTAACGCACAATTTTTTCGTAGAATACTTAGATTATTGGATTTGACGTAAATATTATTAAAGTTCATGAAAAATCCTTTCATTTGATACCAAACTCGACATATTTCGGTTAAAAACAACGTTAGATATTAAATTATTTGACAATTTTAATTAATAAAACAAATGAAGATTATTTAATTAATTAAGAACTCGCAATTTTGCCGGGTTATATTCGAGTTTGATATCAAATTAATCATAATTGAATTTTCTGTTTAATTTTATTAGATATAAAATAAATAATCGAGATTTTAATTAATTAATTCTTAATTAAAATTAATTAAATTAATCGAAAATAATCTACTTATAGCAAAAATAATCGTGTTGTAATGAACATTTATTATTAATTAATTAAAAATTTATTTATTTAATTAGTATTAAAATTTTTAATAATTTTCTTAAATTTTGTAACAAAATCGAATAGAAAATTAAATTTTCTTTAACTTGATATCAAAGTCGCCATATTTCGGTCAAAAATAACTTTAGATGTCAAAATATTTAACCATTTTAATTAAAAAAACAATTAAAATGCGTTTAATTAATTAAAAAATCGCAAATTTGTTGTTATTAATTAATTTTTCATTAATTTTATACCAAACTCGAGATATTTCGGTTAAAAATAAATTTAGATATCAAAGTATTTAACTATTTTAATCAACAAAACAATTGAAATGCGTTTAATTAATTAAAAAATTAAATTTTTGTTGTTTTTTATCTGATTGTAGCCGAGTTTGGTTTCAAATTAACCGCAATTTAATTGTCCATTTCATAATGTTAATAATAATCGAATTAATCGAGGTTTTAATTAATTAATAATTCAGTAAAATAATTAAAAATGATGGATTAATCGATAATTATTTATTTTTATTTGATATAGTCGACTTTTAAGGAATATTTGATGATATTCAGGAAGTTTTAATTATTTTGATTAAAAAATTAATTAATTAAAACTTCTACATTTTCGAATCTTAACAAAATCGAATAAAAAATTAAATTTTTTTTAATTTCATACCAAACTCGAGATATTTTGATAAAAAATAAACTTAGATATTAGCTTATTTAATTATTTTAATTAATAAAACAATTAAAATGCGTTTAATTAATTAAGAAATCGCTACTTTGTTATTTTTGATCCGATTATAGTCGAATTTGGTTTCAAACTAACCCCAAGATAATTTTTTATTTCATTTTGTTAATAATAACCCAAATAATCGAGATTTTAATTAATTAAAAATTAAGTAAAATAATTAAAATTGATTGATTAATCGATAATTATTAATTTTTATTTGATATAATCGACTTTTAAGGAATATTTGATGATATTAAAGCAGTTTTAATTATTTTAATTAAAGAATTAATTAATTAAAACTTCTACATTTTCGAATCTTAACAAAATCGAATAAAAAATTAAATTTTTTTTAATTTCATACCAAACTCGAGATATTTTGATAAAAAATAAACTTAGATATTAGCGTATTTAATTATTTTAATTAATAAAACAATTAAAATGCGTTTAATTAATTAAGAAATCGCTACTTTGCTGTTTTTGATCCGATTATAGTCGAATTTGGTTTCAAACTAACCCCAAGTTAATTTTTTATTTCATCTTGTTAATAATAACCCAAATAATCGAGATTTTAATTAATTAAAAATTAAGTAAAATAATTAAAATTGATTGATTAATCGATAATTATTAATTTTTATTCGATATAATTGACTTTTAAGGAATATTTGATGATATTAAAGCAGTTTTAATTATTTTAATTAAAAAATTAATTAATTAAAACTTCTACATTTTCGAATCTTAACAAAATCGAATAAAAAATTAATTTTTTTTAATTTCATACCAAACTCGAGATATTTTGATAAAAAATAAACTTAGATATTAGCGTATTTAATTATTTTAATTAATAAAACAATTAAAATGCGTTTAATTAATTAAGAAATCGCTACTTTGTTGTTTTTGATCCGATTATAGTCGAATTTGGTTTCAAACTAACCCCAAGTTAATTTTTTATTTCATTTTGTTAATAATAATCCACTTAATCGAGGTATTAATTAATTAAAAATTAAGTAAAATAATTAAAATTGATTGATTAATCGATAATTATTAATTTTTATTCGATATAATCGACTTTTAAGGAATATTTGATGATATTAAAGCAGTTTTAATTATTTTGATTAAAAAATTAATTAATTAAAACTTCTACATTATCGAATCTTAACAAAATCGAATAAAAAATTAAATTTTCGTTAATTTTATACTAAACTTGAGATATTTTTTTAAAAAATAAACTTAGATATTAACGTATTTAATCATTTTAATTAATAAAACAATTGATATGCGTTTAATTAATTAAGTAATCGCTACTTTGTTGTTTTTGATCCGATTATAGTCGAATTTGGTTTCAAACTAACCCCAAGATAATTTTTTATTTCATTTTGTTAATAATAATCCAATTAATCGAGATTTTAATTAATTAAAAATTAAGTAAAATAATTAAAATTGATTGATTAATCGATAATTATTAATTTTTATTCGATATAATCGACTTTTAAGGAATATTTGATGATATTAAAGCAGTTTTAATTATTTTAATTAAAAAATTAATTAATTAAAACTTCTACATTTTCGAATCTTAACAAAATCGAATAAAAAATTAATTTTTTTTTTAATTTCATACCAAACTCGAGATATTTTGATAAACAATAAACTTAGATATTAGCGTATTTAATTATTTTTATTAATAAAATAATTAAAATGCGTTTAATTAATTAAGAAATCGCTACTTTGTTGTTTTTGATCCGATTATAGTCGAATTTGGTTTCAAACTAACCCCAAGTTAATTTTTTATTTCATTTTGTTAATAATAACCCAAATAATCGAGATTTTAATTAATTAAAAATTAAGTAAAATAATTAAAATTGATTCATTAATCGATAATTATTAATTTTTATTCGATATAATCGACTTTTAAGGAATATTTGATGATATTAAAGTAGTTTTAATTATTTTGATTAAAAAATTAATTAATTAAAACTTCAACATTTTTGAATCTTAACAAAATCGAATAAAAAATTAAATTTTTTTAAATTTCATACCAAACTCGAGATATTTTGATAAAAAATAAACTTAGATATTAGCTTATTTAATTATTTTTATTAATAAAACAATTAAAATGCGTTTAATTAATTAAGAAATCGCTACTTTGTTGTTTTTGATCCGATTATAGTCGAATTTGGTTTCAAACTAACCCCAAGTTAATTTTTTATTTCATTTTGTTAATAATAACCCAATTAATCGAGATTTTAATTAATTAAAAATTAAGTAAAATAATTAAAATTGATTCATTAATCGATAATTATTAATTTTTATTCGATATAATCGACTTTTAAGGAATATTTGATGATATTAAAGTAGTTTTAATTATTTTGATTAAAAAATTAATTAATTAAAACTTCAACATTTTTGAATCTTAACAAAATCGAATAAAAAATTAAATTTTTTTTAATTTCATACCAAACTCGAGATATTTTGATAAAAAATAAACTTAGATATTAGCGTATTTAATTATTTTAATTAATAAAACAATTAAAATGCGTTTAATTAATTAAGAAATCGCTACTTTGTTGTTTTTGATCCGATTATAGTCGAATTTGGTTTCAAACTAACCCCAAGTTAATTTTTTATTTCATTTTGTTAATAATAACCCAAATAATCGAGATTTTAATTAATTAAAAATTAAGTAAAATAATTAAAATTGATTGATTAATCGATAATTATTAATTTTTATTCGATATAATCGACTTTTAAGGAATATTTGATGATATTAAAGCAGTTTTAATTATTTTAATTAAAAAATTAATTAATTAAAACTTCTACATTTTCGAATCTTAACAAATTCGAATAAAAAATTATTTTTTTTTTAATTTCATACCAAACTCGAGATATTTTGATAAAAAATAAACTTAGATATTAGCTTATTTAATTATTTTTATTAATAAAATAATTAAAATGCGTTTAATTAATTAAGAAATCGCTACTTTGTTGTTTTTGATCCGATTATAGTCGAATTTGGTTTCAAACTAACCGTAATTTAATTTTCTATTTCATTTTGTTAATAATAACCCAAATAATCGAGATTTTAATTAATTAAAAATTAAGTAAAATAATTAAAAATTAATGATTAATCGATAATTATTAATTTTTATTCGATATAATCGACTTTTAAGGAATATTTGATGATATTAAAGCAGTTTTAATTATTTTAATTAAAAAATTAATTCATTAAAACTTCTACATTTTCGAATCTTAACAAAATCGAATAAAAAATTAATTTTTTTTTTAATTTCATACCAAACTCGAGATATTTTGATAAACAATAAACTTAGATATTAGCGTATTTAATTATTTTTATTAATAAAATAATTAAAATGCGTTTAATTAATTAAGAAATCGCTACTTTGTTGTTTTTGATCCGATTATAGTCGAATTTGGTTTCAAACTAACCCCAAGTTAATTTTTTATTTCATTTTGTTAATAATAACCCAAATAATCGAGATTTTAATTAATTAAAAATTAAGTAAAATAATTAAAATTGATTCATTAATCGATAATTATTAATTTTTATTCGATATAATCGACTTTTAAGGAATATTTGATGATATTAAAGTAGTTTTAATTATTTTGATTAAAAAATTAATTAATTAAAACTTCAACATTTTTGAATCTTAACAAAATCGAATAAAAAATTAATTTTTTTTTTAATTTCATACCAAACTCGAGATATTTTGATAAAAAATAAACTTAGATATTAGCTTATTTAATTATTTTTATTAATAAAATAATTAAAATGCGTTTAATTAATTAAGAAATCGCTACTTTGTTGTTTTTGATCCGATTATAGTCGAATTTGGTTTCAAACTAACCGTAATTTAATTTTCTATTTCATTTTGTTAATAATAACCCAAATAATCGAGATTTTAATTAATTAAAAATTAAGTAAAATAATTAAAAATTAATGATTAATCGATAATTATTAATTTTTATTCGATATAATCGACTTTTAAGGAATATTTGATGATATTAAAGTAGTTTTAATTATTTTGATTAAAAAATTAATTAATTAAAACTTCAACATTTTTGAATCTTAACAAAATCGAATAAAAAATTAAATTTTTTTTAATTTCATACCAAACTCGAGATATTTTGATAAAAAATAAACTTAGATATTAGCGTATTTAATTATTTTAATTAATAAAACAATTAAAATGCGTTTAATTAATTAAGAAATCGCTACTTTGTTGTTTTTGATCCGATTATAGTCGAATTTGGTTTCAAACTAACCCCAAGTTAATTTTTTATTTCATTTTGTTAATAATAACCCAAATAATCGAGATTTTAATTAATTAAAAATTAAGTAAAATAATTAAAATTGATTGATTAATCGATAATTATTAATTTTTATTCGATATAATCGACTTTTAAGGAATATTTGATGATATTAAAGCAGTTTTAATTATTTTAATTAAAAAATTAATTAATTAAAACTTCTACATTTTCGAATCTTAACAAATTCGAATAAAAAATTATTTTTTTTTTAATTTCATACCAAACTCGAGATATTTTGATAAAAAATAAACTTAGATATTAGCTTATTTAATTATTTTTATTAATAAAATAATTAAAATGCGTTTAATTAATTAAGAAATCGCTACTTTGTTGTTTTTGATCCGATTATAGTCGAATTTGGTTTCAAACTAACCGTAATTTAATTTTCTATTTCATTTTGTTAATAATAACCCAAATAATCGAGATTTTAATTAATTAAAAATTAAGTAAAATAATTAAAAATTAATGATTAATCGATAATTATTAATTTTTATTCGATATAATCGACTTTTAAGGAATATTTGATGATATTAAAGCAGTTTTAATTATTTTAATTAAAAAATTAATTAATTAAAACTTCTACATTTTCGAATCTTAACAAAATCGAATAAAAAATTAATTTTTTTTTTAATTTCATACCAAACTCGAGATATTTTGATAAACAATAAACTTAGATATTAGCGTATTTAATTATTTTTATTAATAAAATAATTAAAATGCGTTTAATTAATTAAGAAATCGCTACTTTGTTGTTTTTGATCCGATTATAGTCGAATTTGGTTTCAAACTAACCCCAAGTTAATTTTTTATTTCATTTTGTTAATAATAACCCAAATAATCGAGATTTTAATTAATTAAAAATTAAGTAAAATAATTAAAATTGATTCATTAATCGATAATTATTAATTTTTATTCGATATAATCGACTTTTAAGGAATATTTGATGATATTAAAGTAGTTTTAATTATTTTGATTAAAAAATTAATTAATTAAAACTTCAACATTTTTGAATCTTAACAAAATCGAATAAAAAATTAAATTTTTTTAAATTTCATACCAAACTCGAGATATTTTGATAAAAAATAAACTTAGATATTAGCTTATTTAATTATTTTTATTAATAAAACAATTAAAATGCGTTTAATTAATTAAGAAATCGCTACTTTGTTGTTTTTGATCCGATTATAGTCGAATTTGGTTTCAAACTAACCCCAAGTTAATTTTTTATTTCATTTTGTTAATAATAACCCAATTAATCGAGATTTTAATTAATTAAAAATTAAGTAAAATAATTAAAATTGATTCATTAATCGATAATTATTAATTTTTATTCGATATAATCGACTTTTAAGGAATATTTGATGATATTAAAGTAGTTTTAATTATTTTGATTAAAAAATTAATTAATTAAAACTTCAACATTTTTGAATCTTAACAAAATCGAATAAAAAATTAAATTTTTTTTAATTTCATACCAAACTCGAGATATTTTGATAAAAAATAAACTTAGATATTAGCGTATTTAATTATTTTAATTAATAAAACAATTAAAATGCGTTTAATTAATTAAGAAATCGCTACTTTGTTGTTTTTGATCCGATTATAGTCGAATTTGGTTTCAAACTAACCCCAAGTTAATTTTTTATTTCATTTTGTTAAAAATAACCCAATTAATCGAGATTTTAATTAATTAAAAATTAAGTAAAATAATTAAAATTGATTGATTAATCGATAATTATTAATTTTTATTCGATATAATCGACTTTTAAGGAATATTTGATGATATTAAAGCAGTAATAATTATTTTAATTAAAAAATTAATTAATTAAAACTTCTACATTTTCGAATCTTAACAAAATCGAATAAAAAATTAATTTTTTTTTTAATTTCATACCAAACTCGAGATATTTTGATAAAAAATAAACTTAGATATTAGCTTATTTAATTATTTTAATTAATAAAACAATTAAAATGTGTTTAATTAATTAAGAAATCGCTACTTTGTTGTTTTTGATCCGATTATAGTCGAATTTGGTTTCAAACTAACCCCAAGATAATCTTTTATTTCATTTTGTTAATAATAACCCAAATAATCGAGATTTTAATTAATTAAAAATTAAGTAAAATAATTAAAATTGATTGATTAATCGATAATTATTAATTTTTATTCGATATAATCGACTTTTGAGGAATATTTGATGATATTAAAGCAGTTTTAATTATTTTAATTAAAAAATTAATTAATTAAAACTTCTACATTTTCGAATCTTAACAAAATCGAATAAAAAATTAAATTTTTTTTAATTTCATACCAAACTCGAGATATTTTGATAAAAAATAAACTTAGATATTAGCGTATTTAATTATTTTAATTAATAAAACAATTAAAATGTGTTTAATTAATTAAGAAATCGCTACTTTGTTGTTTTTGATCCGATTATAGTCGAATTTGGTTTCAAACTAACCCCAAGTTAATTTTTTATTTTATTTTGTTAATAATAATCCAATTAATCGAGATTTTAATTAATTAAAAATTAAGTAAAATAATTAAAATTGATTGATTAATCGATAATTATTAATTTTTATTCGATATAATCGACTTTTAAGGAATATTTGATGATATTAAAGCAGTAATAATTATTTTAATTAAAAAATTAATTAATTAAAACTTCTACATTTTCGAATCTTAACAAAATCGAATAAAAAATTAATTTTTTTTTTAATTTCATACCAAACTCGAGATATTTTGATAAAAAATAAACTTAGATATTAGCTTATTTAATTATTTTAATTAATAAAACAATTAAAATGTGTTTAATTAATTAAGAAATCGCTACTTTGTTGTTTTTGATCCGATTATAGTCGAATTTGGTTTCAAACTAACCCCAAGTTAATTTTTTATTTTATTTTGTTAATAATAATCCAATTAATCGAGATTTTAATTAATTAAAAATTAAGTAAAATAATTAAAATTGATTGATTAATCGATAATTATTAATTTTTATTCGATATAATCGACTTTTAAGGAATATTTGATGATATTAAAGCAGTTTTAATTATTTTAATTAAAAAATTAATTAATTAAAACTTCAACATTTTCGAATCTTAACAAAATCGAATAAAAAATTAATTTTTTTTTAAATTTTATACCAAACTCGAGTTATTTTGATAAAAAATAAACTTAGATATTAGCTTATTTAATTGTTTTAATTAATAAAACAATTAAAATGCGTTTAATTAATTAAGTAATCGCTACTGTGTTGTTTTTGATCCGATTATAGTCGAATTTGGTTTCAAATCAACCACAATTTAATTTTCTATTTCATTTTGTTAATAATAACCTAATTAATCGAGATTTTAATGAATTAACAATTAATTAAAATAGTTAAAATTGACTGATTAATTAATAATTATCTATTTATATCTAATATAATCGAGTTTTAAAGGTTATTTGATCATATTAAAGTAGTTTTAATTATCTTAATTAAAAAATTAATTAATTAAAATTTATATTTTTAGATTTTTTTAACAAATTCGAATATAAAATGATTTTTTTTTTAATTTGACACCAAACTCGACATATTTCGGTTAAAAATAAACTTAGATATAACAGAATTTAACCATTTTAATTAACAAAACAATTGAAATGAGTTTAATTAATTAAAAAAATTAAGTCATTTTTGTTTTTTATCTGAAAAATTAAATTCTCCTTGATTTCATACCAAACTCGAGATATTTTGATTAAAAGTAAACTTAGATATCAAAGTATTTAATCATTTTAATTAACAAAATAATGGAAATGCGGTTAATTAATTAAAAAATCGAAATATTTAACAATTTTAATTAAGATAGAAATTGAAGTGCGTTTAATTAATTAAAACAATTAAAAATGTTTGATTAATTGTTAAATATCTATTTATATCTAATATAATCGACTTTTAAAGAATATGTGATACTACTTTAATATAAGTAGTTTTAATTATTTTAATTAAGAAATTAATTAATTAAAACTTCGATTTTTTCGAAACTTTTTAACAAAATCGAATAAAACATTAACTTTTATAACTTAAACATATTTTGTTTAAAAATAACCTCAGATATTAAAATATTTAATAATTTTTAGCGTTTAATTAATTAAACGATCGCAACTTTGTTGTTTTTAACTCGATTATAGCCGAGTTTGGGTTCAAATTAATCGAAATTAAATTTTCTATTTTATTTTATTATAAATAATCCAAATGATTAAATTTAATTAATTAATTTTTAAATAAAACAATTAATCTATCAAAAATAATCGATTAATATCGCAAATAATTAAGTTTTAAGAAACATTTAATATAAATAAAAATTAATTAATTAAAACATCGATTTATTTTAATACTTTTTATAAAATCGAATAAAAAATTAAATTTTTATCAAGTTAACACCAAGCATAACCCATTTAAGTTAAAAATTGATGTCTTAATTAATTAAAAAATTGTATCTTTGTTGTTTTTGACTCGATTGTAGCCGAATTTGGTATCAAATAAACGGAAATTTAATTTTGTTGTTTTGTAATACGTTAAAGGGTCAATTCCTTTTTTTGAATCTAATATAATTGAGTTTAACTTGAATTAATGAAAATTAAGCCAATTTTTGCATGATAAACTTGAATTATGGACCCCCCCTGGAAAGAATAATCCTAAAAAAAATAATTTTTGCACCTTTTTAGTCCTTGAGAGATTTTTAGTGAAAAAACTTTAGTGAAAGAACTTAGTTGATAGGCATGTAGAACGTACTTTTTCGAGATTTTCGAGTTACGTAGTAAAAACGCTTCGAGTTTTATCCCCGACCCCAATTCCCTCAAAAAAAAACTTTACTAATACGAAACTTTTTTTATGCCACCCACCCAGACACATCGTCGTGTGTGGACATATCACCTACGAATCGGTATCCCATTTCCTTAAGGATTTTCTACATGAAGATCGAGAAGACGTCGACGTTGAGGTCGTCTTTTTGCACAGGTAAAAATAAATTTTTAATTTTCGTTTAAATTATTCTTAGGGTTTTCGAAAATTAATTAATTTTCTTAATTAATAAATAAAAGGATAAAGAAGGAAATTGTTTTTGTGTGTTGCTCGAAAAATATTTTTTTAGAAAAGAACCAGATCTGGAACTCGAGGGTCTTCTGAAGCGCCACTACACCACCGTGGAGTTTTTTCAAGGAACAATGATGAACGCGGTTGACCTTGAACGCGTCAAGGTACTTCCCCAAAAAAAATAAAAAATAAAAAAAAAACCAAAACAAAGATACTAAAGAACAAAGCCTCTGTGCATACTATTTTTATTTTATTTTTTTAATTAAATAACAGTGCCTCTTACAAAAAGATAACGAGATCGTGGGCTTCTTTATTTATATCATTGCCTTTTGAGCAGCACTATACATTATTGAAAATATAATTGCGGTTTTATTTTGAATTTTTCGATTATTTTTCATTTAATTAATAAATAATTGCGTCGAAAAAATCGGGATTGATCGAAAAATTCAAAAAGTACCTTATTTTCTCGCAGAATTAGTGCAATTTGGGTTAGTCGCCTCTATTTATACTCTTATTGCATGGTGTAATCAGATTTCCGCTAAATTTTTTTTGGTTTTGGAACGATGGAGGAAAACGAGACCACCCCGGAAAAATAACTGGATAATTCGGAAAATTCTTTCTCTATTAAAAAGAAAAACTTTTTCTTTTTTTATTACCTTGTTTTTGGAGTAGCATTTTTTTTCTGTACTTTTTTTGGGTAACTCATTGGAAATGTGTAGGAAACCACCCGATCTTGAATTGGAAGGTCTATTCAAGCGACATTTCACCACAGTCGAATTCTTCCAGGGGACTATAATGAACCCTATTGATCTTCAAAGGGTAAAGGTAAGATTATCAATGTAAACCCGGGACTTTTCAATAATTCCAAAAAAAAAGAAAAGATGAATAAACCCGTTTATGTGGTTATTTTGATTTTTAACGCGTTTTCTTTTTGATTTTATTTTTTTATATTTTCTTTGATGTTTTGACTGAATAAACACAAAAATCATTTCTTCGATTTATAGACGTACGTTTCTTTCGAGATAGAATTAATCTTATTGTTAGATTAAAATGAAGAATTAATAAAAATTTAAAATAATTTCATTCCCCCTTCATTTTAAACTAAATAAGATATAAATTGATCAAATCAAAAAAAAAATTAGCTCGCCATACCACAACCATTATTTACCAGGTACTGTGACACCCCTGGATAAATCTTCTTCGTTTTTCTTTTTTGTTCCCCTTTTCTAAGTGTGTCTAAATAGCTACCACAAAAAAAATTACGTTTTAGTCCCTCACCTACTTCGTTGGGCGAAGGTAAGTTGCCCAGAAAAAAAATCGTTAAAAAAGTTTTAACCCTTTTAGTTGTTTTAAGAAAAAAGCTGCATCCAAACGTAACGTTGTAGATGATTTAGATTAGAAGGGAATGATGCGTTCTTATTATTTAATTTTAATTTCGAAAAAAAAAAGATAATTAGGGTGCATGGTTTTGTTTTTGACTTAATTCATTAATTATTGGCGATGATGTTACATATTAAAATAGAAACTAAATTATTTGTAAATAAAAAATTGCGGCGAAAACGAATAATTTGTTTAATTTTTTTCGTATCTTTTTGCTTAGGTTCACGAAGCGGACGCTTGCTTGGTGTTGGCCAATAAATACTGTCAAGATCCGGATGCTGAAGATGCGGCTAATATCATGAGGGTGATTTCGATTAAGAATTACAGCGATGATATTCGGGTTATCATTCAATTGATGCAATATCATAATAAGGTAAGACAAAATCAAGAAATTTTGTTATGATGTATACTGCGATTAAAAAAGATGATCCATAAAAAAGTATTTTCTCAAGCGCTTGATACCAATACTTCGTCCCTCATTATGAAAATTTTCAATCAATAAGAGCGTTTAACCCTCGCAGTACTGACGTTTCGCCAACCGTTGCGGACGGTGTATGTAAATATCACATTTTGATTTATATTTATTGTCATTTCCAATACACAAGCTACATCTTGAGCGTTTTTCTAATGTTGTACTCATTTGTTTATTTATTTTTCGGCCTGTACTTTCGATGGCGTCCACAATGTGTCTCGAAAATACTACTGCATTGGTTTCAAATGCTCTAGCTCTAGAATCTATGTTTGCAGCAACTAACTGTTCAGACAAATTTTCTATAAATTGTTTTCTTCTTGATTTTATGTTACCAGTTGCCCAATCCGGATTTTTGAGTTGCCATAGTACAAATGCATTATAGGCTGCAATATTTTATTACCATTTATTGCCACAAATAAAATACAAAACTACATAAAATACACAAGAAGAGAAAAAAAAAAAATAAGAACAAAATATATGTATGCATAATCCCATTGTCGATTGTTAGTCGAGCAATGAATAAACTTAAACTTAAGTTTAAGTTTAAGCAAATGGATCATTTTATCGCACAAGCGATATCTGCCAAATGACCCAACAGAACAAACAAAATAGTATTTACTAAAGCAAAATTATCCTAGGATTAATATGGCAAGTAGTGATAATTAGATATCATTAACATTTATCACCAAATAAGATTAATCAAGAAGAAAAGTAAAGAAAAAGATACGACAAGAGAGACAGAAGCTAAAAAAAACCAAAAGAATTTGCCGGATATCAGTTGCCAACAAGTGAAAGCAGTTGAAGAGAGGAAAAAGAGAAAGACAAAGAACAAAGAATCAGGAAACAGACAATGGGCCACATCAGTTTTTGAAAGATATTAGTTTTTTTTACGGGAAACTAATTTTCAGACCATAATAATAACGTACGTTGCAGTTATCCCAGTTATAAATTCCGCGTTATTGAAAAATATGGAATTAAAATGTCTTTTTTTATTCGAGTCTATAAAACGGCAACCAGCCGATGACGTAGCAGGAACTCTGTACACTGATTGGTTACCGTATTCCTTGTTTTCTTCGCCACAAACTTTAAACTGCATAAGACAGAGACCGATTGAGATCGATGTACATTTCCGTGACCGATGTATATCCATCTCTGTTCATAGCGTTTACCCTATTATGTTTCTCTCTTACTAATGAATATCGTATTCTACGATTCGATATCTTGTAACGTGTTTAATATATATGTGATTGATATGACATATTGTAATCAACAGTTTTCAAAGCGTTTTAAATAAACTTGAATAGTTTTGTTAAATATTAATATTTAGACTTAGCCAATAATATTTAGTGTTAGTGTTTTTTTATTGTGTTTATGAAGGGTGAAAGAGTAGCAACCAATCCGATACGAGAGTTCTTGCTACGTCACAGCAGAACCGCGCCATGGGTCCGTTTAAACGTATTTTTTAATCAGACGTTTTCATGATTTTTTTTTGGGATGTTAGGAGCTGATTTAAAGAAAATAAAAAAATACGGCAAAATTATTTTTCTCTGTACTATTATATGCAACAATAAAAAAAATGACTGATGTGGCCCATTGAAGGGCAAGCAAGTGGCTCTTTAAAACACATCTAAAATTAGCAATATTAGAAATATTACGAATTTCAGAAGGCAGTCCATTCCACAGCGCAATCGACCGTACTGTAAATGATCTGTGATAAATTTCACTGCTATGAATCAGAACACGAACGAGTAGCAAACTCATGAGATGATAATTGCTGAAACCTATCTGATAAGTACTTTGGGGTGCAGTTATGAAGAATTTTAAATAAAATGGTTAATAAACGAAAGGATCTACGTCTCTCACAAGTTAACATCTGAATGTAATTGCGATACGGCGTTACATGCTCAAATCTATTTATGTCAAATATGAATCGGATGCAATTATTCTGTAGCCGCTACAATTTATCCAGGAGAGTTACCGAGAGATCGGGATAAACCGCGTCCGCATAGTCGAAGTGAGGAAATATAAGTGAATAGCAAAGATTACGACGGACCAAAGGAGGAAGAGAGCAACGAAGTCTCTTTAAAGAGTGGAAGCAAGCATAAACGTTTCTGCAAACATGTTGAATTTGCGGCTTCCAAGACAGTGAAGAATCCATAAAGACTCCGAGATTCTTAACTGTGTCAGAAAACCGTATGACAGTACCATCCAGCATCAGATCACTGCAGCTAGATGGACTGATCTTACCAAGTAATTGACGAGTACCAAACACAATAGCTTGCGTTTTAACTGCGTTCAACTTAAGTCCGTATCTCCGAGACCAGTTCAAGACGTTAGATAGATCATTATTAAGTCGCACAATAGCTTCCGGAAATTCAGCAACCGTTGTAGTAGTGTATATTTGGAGGTCGTCAGCATACAAATGATAATTACACGAGATATGATCAGTAACACTATTAACGAACAAAGAAAAAAGTAACGGTCCCAATACACTGCCCTGAGGAACACCACATTTGATTGCACAAGCAGAAGAAACTGAAGAATTAGCGCGTACGCACAAGGAGCGATTGGAAAGATAGGAATGAAACCAAGAAACACAGGAAGGAGTGAATCCGTAGGCAGAAAGAGATGCTAAAAGTAGGTTGTGGTCGACAGAATCAAAAGCCTTGCTGAAATCGAGTAGAACTAGCACAGTAACACATCTGTTGTCACAGGCATACCTAATATCATCAGTAACTTTAATGAGGGCAGTAGTCGTACTATGCCCACTGCGAAAACCCGATTGGAACTCATTGTGTAAATTAAACCTCTCGAGATATCCTTGGACTTGTAAATAAACTAAACGTTCAAGAGCTTTTGATAGTACGGATAAAATTGAAATCGGACGGAAATCAGTGTTACATGAAGGGGACTTGGATTTAGGTATGGGGACGACATGAGCTACTTTCCAGGCAGAGGGAAATAAAGACTGTTCAAAAGAAAAGTTGAAGATATGTGTTAATGGTGGAAGCACTATATCCAGTATAGGACGAAGAAGGTTGAGACCGATACCATCAGAACCCACGCAAGGGGATTTTGAATATGCCATAGCATCACCCACTTCGGTCGCGGTTACAAGCGTAAAAGAGAAGAAACACGATTTAGGAGCAGTAAGAATTTCATTAATTGTAGCCGCCTTAGTTACGTCATCAATGATCAGGGGAGGCTCTGCAATATCTATATAATGTAAAAAAAGCGACAGAGGCCAACGTCGTGTACATCTCCGGCAAGTGTATTCTCTTAGAATTTTATCTAAAACATCCACTCCACTTTTTGTTGAATTGTAATAATTGATAATATTAGGTTTGTAATTATTATTTTCGTCAGAAATAGCATGTTCTCGCTGAACGCTCGAAAGTAAAACTACGCATTTTCTTGGTTTTGGGATATACGACACAAGTGTTAGATTTTCAGAAAATATAAAATCGGAAGAGAATTGAGCTCTTCCGGATATTGTTATCAAAGATTTTGGTAAATCCTTTCTATTTTTCCGCATTGTTCCCACTATAAATATGTTATCTTTGAGTAAATCCTCTGCAAGTGAGATATCCGTAAAAAAATTGTCGGTTGTGATAGTTCGATTAGATCCCTTCCAAAACTCTGAAAGAACTCTAACTACTCGTTGTCCTTGTCCTTTCTCCGGTGTGTTTCCGCATTTTCCTAAATACACTTCAAAATTACAACAATAATATGTAGTAGCGTCACATAGGGCCCATAATTTCAGCCCATATTTCCCCGGCTTGCTCGGCATATACACCTTGAATGGACATCTTCCTCGAAATGTTACTAATTGTTCATCAATAGTGCCTACATTAGACGCTCGGTAATTATCTCTGCAATTTCTTGTTAAAATATTTGTAATGGTTCTCAAAGCTGCCAACTTATCGGTCATTTTTCTTTCTTCTCGTGTCTGAAAGTCGTCAAAACGCAAAAATCGTAAAATGTTTGTAAATCTATCATGAGACATAGATGCTCGATAAATTTGTCGACTATAAGCAATCTTTTTCTTCCATAGATCTTTTTTACTTTCACGTGATTCCCGAAAACGGCCAGTAATTAGTAAAATCCCAAAAAATGCCTTCAATTCAACACGGCCTACCGGCTTCCATATATTATTTGAAAACATTTCATAATATTTAACCGCTTTTTCATTTGTATAAGTAATTATAATGTCCATGATTTCATCATTTATAAATAAATCAAAACATTGTTCCATGGTTTCTACACCCTCAGAATTTGCTGTGAGTGTAGCATCATATTTACCAAATTCTGCATCTCTGTTTGTGGGGGAAATATATCTCCATGTTCGTCCACAAACATTTTGGTCTTTACAGTGTGACATATTATTACTATTTTCACCACTAAACTCATCACTTTCATAATCCTCTTCTTCTGGTACTGCATCACTAAAAGTCAATGATGCACATTCATCATCAGAAGACACTTCATTGTTATAATCATCATTATTATTTACAAAATTAGCAAACATTTTATTTTTCGATGTAGATCGTTGCTCTAAAATACACCTTCTGTGAACTAAATCAAGAATTTAATGGCAATTGTATTGTCGCTATAGCCTCTTACACAGACAGACGCCTGGCGCTGTAAAGAAACGGTCGAGACATATTTTTTCGTCGTTTTTTCGTCGGGACGTCCGTTTGACGCCGATCTAACTTAACGCACTCCTTGAGTAACGACAAATCTATTTATTACAATTTCTCGCAAAAATTTATTTGGGTCCAAATAGACCCAGGCACCGGAATACGAGGGTTAAACAAGTAGAGGTGGAGTGAGCGATGTAAGTATTGGTATTAAATGCATTGGAAAGTAATTTTTTATGAATCGTCTTTTTTGATCCTTTTTAAGAATTTAAGCAGACTTGAAAAATATCAAATTCTTGGACTTTTGAAGGTCCCCAAAACTGATAAACCGTTAAGGCCAATAATCAATAATATAAATAGACCTATAAATTTTTTTATCAAAGTTCTTAAATAGAGAAGTTTAAATACATATAATTCTCTTAATGATTACGATGTTAAAAATGCAAAGTATTACGACAATATAGATAACTATGACGTTGTTAGTTATGACGTTAAATTTTTATTCACCAATGTACCATTACATATAGCAGATCTATATCTGATTGAAAAAAATTGGCAGCATATAGAAGACCATACACCAATTAAAAACAAAAATCTATTTGTGGAAGGTATTAAGTTGTGTACAACGCATAGTTATTTCAAGCATGACAACAAGTTTTTTAGACAAATTTTCGGGCTACCAATGGGTTCAAACTTAAGCATAAATTTAAGTGGTATAGTTATGAAGCATTTAATAAAAATACAACTAACATCAACTCACATAAAACCCCTACTAATCGCAAAATATATACATGACTTGTTACTTATAGTGCCAAAAAATCAATATCCGGAATTGTTAGAAGTATTCAATAATTATAATAATATATTA
Source organism: Onthophagus sagittarius (assembly GCA_036711965.1). NCBI lineage: Eukaryota > Metazoa > Arthropoda > Insecta > Coleoptera > Scarabaeidae > Onthophagus > Onthophagus sagittarius. Next base: position 11,424,310 of record JASERS010000010.1, on the reverse strand, counting down.
AATTTTACCGTAGAAATACCAACAAATATATCTTATATTTAAATAATAAATACAAATATATATACAAATATATCTTTAGTAATTCGTAATGCTTCGCGGATGGAAAAGTATGTATTTTGGTTGATCCGATGTATCATCCGTTCATCTTCTTGGTTGTTCCCTGTGGACAGGGGCAGACGTTTCGCCAAGATCTCACTTGGCATCTTCAGTGCTTATATAATAATAAATATAAATATATATTTATAAAAAATATATATTTTTTATAATATATAAAAAAGATATAAGTACGAAGGCTTTCACGACCGGTGTTAATTGAACTAAAATTAGAACTAACACTAGCACTAACACTAGCACTAACACTAGAACTATCACTAGGACTAACACTAGATCTAAAACTAGAAACTTTCGGGTTTCGCCGTGCGTTTTTTGAAAAAATGTTTGACGTTTCGGATGCCATGTTGCAACCTTCTTCAGATACTGGTTCTAACTAAACAGTTAGAACAGTAACTGAACAGTTAGAACAGTTAGATCCAGTTTCTGAAGAAGGTTGTAATATAGCATCCGAAACATTTTTTTCAAAAAACGCACGGCGAAACCCGAAAGTTTCTAGTTTTAGATGTAGTGTTAGTCCTAGTGATAGTTCTAGTGTTAGTGCTAGTGTTAGTTCTAATTGAAGCATGGAAAACAAAAAGCAGTTATGTCCACATAGGCAATTTTTTCAGGAGACATAAAAAACCGTTAAAAACGAAAAGTACATAACTTTCCTCATAATAGATAGTCTTCAACTTTAAAATCGTTATCAGTTAGCTACTACTGAATATCTACCGCAACATTGTCGAATTAGTTTTCTCTAAAAAAAATAATAGTTGGGGTGGACTTAGGGTTTTTTTTTATTTCCACAAAAAGAAATACAAAGAAAATGTTATATAAATTCAGTATCTGATTCGCTTTCATCACCTGGGACACTCTGACAAGCTGCAAAAAGTTCTACGTAGTACTGTTGGGCTTCCGCGGAGAGATATCGTATTAAATTTTTAAGGTTGTCTATCTTTGCTTCCTTCATTGCTGTAGATATTCAGTAGTAGCTAATTGATAACGATTTTAAAGTTGAAGACTATCTATTATGAGGAAAGTTATGTACTTTTCGTTTTTAACGGTTTTTATGTTTCCTGAAAAAATTGCCTATGTGGACATAACTGCTTTTTGATTTCCATGCTTCAATTAGAACTAACACTAGCACTAACACTAGAACTATCACTAGGACTAACACTAGATCTAAAACTAGAAACTTTCGGGTTTCGCCGTGCGTTATTTGAAAAATGTTTGACGTTTCGGATGCCATGTTGCAACCTTCTTTAGATACTGGTTCTAGCTGAACAGTTAGAACAGTAACTGAACAGTTAGAACAGTTAGATCCAGTTTCTGAAGAAGGTTGTAACATGGCATCCGAAACGTCAAACATTTTTTCAAAAAACGCACGGCGAAACCCGAAAGTTTCTAGTTTTAGATCTAGTGTTAGTCCTAGTGATAGTTCTAGTGTTAGTGCTAGTGTTAGTTCTAATTGAAGCATGGAAATCAAAAAGCAGTTATGTCCACATAGGCAATTTTTTCAGGAGACATAAAAAACCGTTAAAAACGAAAAGTACATAACTTTCCTCATAATAGATAGTCTTCAACTTTAAAATCGTTATCAGTTAGCTACTACTGAATATCTACCGCAACATTGTCGAATTAGTTTTTTCTAAAAAAAATAATAGTTGGGGTGGACTTATGGGTTTTTTTATTTCCACAAAAAGAAATACAAAGAAAATGTTGTATAAATTCAGTATCTGATTCGCTTTCATCACCTGGGACACTCTGACAAGCTGCAAAAAGTTCTACGTAGTACTGTTGAGCTTCCGCGGAGAGATATCGTATTAAATTTTTAAGGTTGTCTATCTTTGCTTCCTTCATTGGTAGATAACTATTATAAAGTGGTTGTTTAGGAAAACTGACAACACTTTTATTTTTTTGTAAACCAAACTGGCTCCAAACTGTACCTTTCATTGTTTTACTGACCTGAATTTCATGCTTATGAGACGCAGAATATTTTACTATCTTGCAGTCCGATATTAAAAACTTTTCAGATGGTGTACCACGTGAGCCTTTAGAAGTAATAGTTTTTTTAAAAATACTTGTAAAATGATTCTTATATTTATAAAAAATATATATTTTTTATAATATATAAAAAAGATATAAGTACGAAGGCTTTCACGACCGGTGTTAATTGAACTAAAATTAGAACTAACACTAGCACTAACACTAGCACTAACACTAGAACTATCACTAGGACTAACACTAGATCTAAAACTAGAAACTTTCGGGTTTCGCCGTACGTTTTTTGAAAAAATGTTTGACGTTTCGGATGCCATGTTGCAACCTTCTTCAGATACTGGTTCTAACTAAACAGTTAGAACAGTAACTGAACAGTTAGATCCAGTTAGAACAGTAACTGAACAGTTAGATCCAGTTTCTGAAGAAGGTTGTAACATGGCATCCGAAACGTCAAACATTTTTTCAAAAAACGCACGGCGAAACCCAAAAGTTTCTAGTTTTAGATCTAGTGTTAGTCCTAGTGATAGTTCTAGTGTTAGTGCTAGTGTTAGTTCTAATTGAAGCATGGAAATCAAAAAGCAGTTATGTCCACATAGGCAATTTTTTCAGGAGACATAAAAAACCGTTAAAAACGAAAGTACATAACTTTCCTCATAATAGATAGTCTTCAACTTTAAAATCGTTATCAGTTAGCTACTACTGAATATCTACCGTAACATTGTCGAATTAGTTTTTTCTAAAAAAAATAATAGTTGGGGTGGACTTATGGGCTTTTTTATTTACACAAAAAGAAATACAAAGAAAATGTTATATAAATTCAGTATCTGATTCGCTTTCATCACCTGGGACACTCTGACAAGCTGCAAAAAGTTCTACGTAGTACTGTTGAGCTTCCGCGGAGAGATATCGTATTAAATTTTTAAGGTTGTCTATCTTTGCTTCCTTCATTGGTAGATAACTATTATAAAGTGGTGTTTAGGAAAACTGACAACACTTTTATTTTTTGTAAACCAAACTGGCTCCAAACTGTACCTTTCATTGTTTTACTGACCTGAATTTCATGCTTATGAGACGCAGAATATTTTACTATCTTGCAGTCCGATATTAAAAACTTTTCATGGTGTACCCCGTGAGCCTTTAGAAGTAATAGTTTTTTTAAAAATACTTGTAAAATGATTCTTATATTTATAAAAAATATATGTTTTTTATAATATATAAAAAAGATATAAGTACGAAGGCTTTCACGACCGGTGTTAATTGAACTAAAATTAGAACTAACACTAGCACTAACACTAGCACTAACACTAGAACTATCACTAGGACTAACACTAGATCTAAAACTAGAAACTTTCGGGTTTCGCCGTACGTTTTTTGAAAAAATGTTTGACGTTTCGGATGCCATGTTGCAACCTTCTTCAGATACTGGTTCTAACTAAACAGTTAGAACAGTAACTGAACAGTTAGATCCAGTTAGAACAGTAACTGAACAGTTAGATCCAGTTTCTGAAGAAGGTTGTAACATGGCATCCGAAACGTCAAACATTTTTTCAAAAAACGCACGGCGAAACCCAAAAGTTTCTAGTTTTAGATCTAGTGTTAGTCCTAGTGATAGTTCTAGTGTTAGTGCTAGTGTTAGTTCTAATTGAAGCATGGAAATCAAAAAGCAGTTATGTCCACATAGGCAATTTTTTCAGGAGACATAAAAAACCGTTAAAAACGAAAGTACATAACTTTCCTCATAATAGATAGTCTTCAACTTTAAAATCGTTATCAGTTAGCTACTACTGAATATCTACCGTAACATAGTCGAATTAGTTTTTTCTAAAAAAAATAATAGTTGGGGTGGACTTATGGGCTTTTTTATTTACACAAAAAGAAATACAAAGAAAATGTTATATAAATTCAGTATCTGATTCGCTTTCATCACCTGGGACACTCTGACAAGCTGCAAAAAGTTCTACGTAGTACTGTTGAGCTTCCGCGGAGAGATATCGTATTAAATTTTTAAGGTTGTCTATCTTTGCCTCCTTCATTGGTAGATAACTATTATAAAGTGGTTGTTTAGGAAAACTGACAACACTTTTATTTTTTTGTAAACCAAACTGTCTCCAAACTGTACCTTTCATTGTTTTACTGACCTGAATTTCATGCTTATGAGATGCAGAATATTTTTCTATCTTGCAGTCCGATATTAAAAACTTTTCAGATGGTGTACCCCGTGAGCCTTTAGAAGTAATACTTTCTTTAAAAATACTTGTAAAATGATTCTTAAAATCAAAAATCATGTCTTGTCGAACATCAACAACTTCAAAGTGAACATTATTGCGAACAATATCATACCATTTCTGAGGCACTTCTATTTTCGCCTTTTTTGAAGTTCTATTTTCACGAAATCTCTGTCATTAGGTAAATAACTATGGCCTCTTATAGGATATCGTTGTTCAATATAGTCGAATCTTCCCAACTGAATTAGGCAATAAAAAAATTCAACTAGTGTATGATTTCGATTCTGGCCTGTGCACCCGTCAGAAAAAACATAGAGTTTTTTTACTGTTTTAGGTATATAGTTCTCAATAAAGTGATTAAGTAGGCTAACCACCTCTGAACAACCTTTCTTTGCATCGGTTTCTTTGTACATGTACATAACTGTTTATTGTCCGACATCTTATGCACTCCAAAGTTATATACCCACATCTGCCTAGAGTAGAACTCGTCTGTGACGTTTGTTACGGGCACAGGAAGATTCTGCTGATAATCAAAAGTTATCATTTCGGTATCTTGGTTATCCTCAGCCAGCTTTTTACATCGGTTAATTTCTTCATAAAATTTTTTGCTTTCGTTTTATGCAGTTTTAATTGAGTTTGAAGTTGGTTTCTTACAGCAGAGTTTTTTTCAGATTTAATTTTCACATTTAATTCTTCACAAGTCTTCCACTTATCAGTGAGGGGTCTGCCAAAACCATAATTGAAGTGGTTTCGAAAATATGTAAGGTACGTTCTATATGAAGCAATACCGTGAACTTTATCTACTGACAGTCCTCCATCAACGAATTTTTTATAATTTTCATAATCATTCTCCTTTAGAAATAATTCATACATTGTACGTACTGTCAAGGTACTGCCTAAATATCTTCTCCTTTTTGCTGTGCTACTGTAATGCGACACTCTGTACGGGAATTTTCGAATATGAAAAATGATAAGCTGAAGAACACGTTCTGGTACAGCATTTGCACGGTTTGTGTGTTTTCTTCCTCTTTGCTCTGCAGGGAAAAGCTCCATATTAGCAAGTTTGGAAAGTCTTCGTACACGATCCATTTTAATGCCATGTAAACTGCAAAAAGCCTTAAGGCACACAATAAGTTCCTCATTTCCTGTGAATGAAATATATTAATATGTTGTATATCACTTTGATTTTATTACTTTATATGATACCAAGTTTTATTTTGTAGAGAAATGCTGCACTCCGTTGTTTACATCATTCCTTAACATTGGTACAAGGTTAACAAAAGGTCGATTTATCGCCAGAGGCGATGTTTTCAAAACGACCCAATCAGCAATGTATGTTAAAAAAAAAAATAAATTGATATGGCGAATATAAGTAAAAAAAATAATAAATTTATGTATAAAGTATTAGAAAAAGAGTATGCAAGAACAAGAAGGAAAGAGACTCGAATTAAACAAAAAAAAAATGATTGGAGAAGAAGAAATAAAGCTGTCAGCTGAGAACGGAAAGAGAAGAGGCAGATTAAATCAGGAAACAGTCTGAGACAACTGTTGTGACAACAAGCGATCTTTAAGCGATGCTCTGAATACAGAAAAACTACGGGCTTCCCGCAACTCAGTGGGTAAGTTATTCCAGAGAGTTATAGCTTGCACTGTGTATGACCCGTGATATATTTCGGTACGATGAATCGGAAACATGAGTGAGACACCAGATTGTGCTCTAGTAGGAAGACCGCGAGAGGCCATGAACTCAAATGTAATGAATAGATAGATTGGAGGCTGAGAGGAAAGAATCTTGTATGAGGTAGTTAGTATACGGAAAGATCTACGGTTCTCAACGGTAAGCATTTCGAGGTGATTACGATAAGGTCTAACATGCTCACATTTTCTCAGATCGAAGATAAAGCGCACACAATTATTTTGTAACTTCTCTAATTTGTTACGAAGACCAATCGAAAGGTCCGGGTATATGGTATCGGCATAGTCCAAATGGGGAAGAATTAAAGAGTAACAAAGGTTACGACGAACAGTAGGTGGAAGGAAACAACCAAGCTTGCGTAGGGAGTAGAAACAGAAATAGACCTTCCTACAGATAGACTGAATCTGGGGCTGCCAGGACAATGCAGAATCCATCATCACACCCAAGTTTTTAACAGTTCGAGAGAATTGTATAATATTACCGTCAAGTGACAAATAGGTATTGTTAAGGGAGTAAAATTTTGTTACCAGAGGCCTTGATCCAAAAGCAATAGCCTGAGTCTTTGCCACATTTAGCAAAGACTCACACAGCTTTACACACAGCTGCAGTTGTATAAATTTGGAGGTCATCTGCATATAGGTGAAAGTTGCACTTAATTATTTTAGAAATGGAGTTTATAAATACTGAAAATAGGAGTGGACCCAAGACACTGCCCTGGGGCACACCACAGTGGCTTGCAACTAAAGACGAAGATGATGAGGAGTCACGTACACACAACGAACGATTAGAAAGGTACGATTGAAACCACGCGACACAGCTCGACGAAAAACCCACAGAAGAAAGAATTGCCACCAACAAACCATGATCAACAGAATCAAATGCCTTGCTGAAATCGAGCAAGACCAATAAGGTCAAACGCCGATCATCACAACCACGTCTAATATCATCAGTAATCTTGATGAGCGCCGATGTCGTGCTATGGCCTGGCCGAAAACCTGATTGAAAATCAGTGATAATTTTATGCTCATCAAAATACTGCTGCATCTGCATATATACCAAGCGCTCTAGTGCTTTAGAAATTACAGAAATAATGGATATAGGACGAAAATCACTCAGACAAGTGGAACATTTAAGTTTAGGTATGGGTACAACGTAAGCTAGTTTCCAAATAGAGGGGAAGGTCGATGTCTCAATGGAGAAGTTAAATATGTGGAGTAGTGGAGGAATGATTACATCCAAAATAGGAAGGAGCTGCTTAATGCTGACACCATCAGCACCAACACTAGTGGACTTAGAATGACTGAGAGCTTGTTTACCACCCTGCTTTCTGGGTCTACGTCAAGCAACAGCACGTGGGGTAATAAGTCCTTGTAAATAGACATCTTGGGCTACTTTTTGTCCATTTTTGCCAATAGCATTAAATCGATTCAGAATATGAAGCATTGCTGCATTACTGAATTTATCGAAACATTTCTTTCTGCAACTACAATATTTGCTAACTTAGTTTATTAGTTATAAGTAAAAGTTTGAGATTATATTTACTTGCAGTTTGCGCCTGTTGTTCTACTTGCTACAATATTTCCTTTCCAATTGACATGCTCCTGTCCTTCAGCTTTTAGCCTTTTGATTTTATTGCGTTTCCACTCCTTATCATTTCTACGTTTTTTAACACGAATTTCATCACCTTCCGAGTCCGATGACTCCATTACGCAAGTGTAAAATAACCACTGAACGGCACTTATGTGATGATGTCATACGTCTGACAACTGCGTTATCGCGCACGCAACCTAGCAATATGGTATACAAAAACCCTGTAAGTCCATGGACTAAAGGGATTTTTGTGTTCCACGATATTTTGGGAGCGTTGTACTTGCCGCATATTAACAGACTTACTGGCTTTTTGCACTACATGGATAGCTGGCATGTTTAACAACAGAATTATGTATTTAACTCAAATATTCAAAATATTGGACTTACAGGATTTTTGATCTCCTTCATTCAATTTCAGATCAATATAAAAAAGATATATCCAGCAATCGTCTTTTGAATTTTTGTAGTAATCACACGAGATCACAAATAATGAACACGATGTCTAATTATATAAGAAAAGCATTAACTAACATTAACAGACAACATTTATATGAAAGGAGTTAAAACACAAGTATAATATCTTAACAGAAAGCTTCTATCCAACAACAATCATAAATAAATTTTGTCTAGTATTAATACTAAAGATAGGTTGTAGGTCTAGTATTAGTTATACTCTCAGTTCCAGAAGAATTTACAACAATTAAGCACTGAATAGCAATTAAAACTAGAACCAACACTAGACTTAGTACTAGGAAGATTCAGGTTTAGCCGTGCGTCTTTAGATTCTCTTTCAACCAAATCTTTCTAGCACTAGGTCTAGTGTTGCTTCTAGTTTTAGTGTGAAACAAGTATACAACAATTTAAGAATGAATAACAACTAAAAATAGAACCAACACTAACACTAGAGCTAATTCTAAACCTGGAACGAAAAAAAATTAGGTTTAGTCATACCTCTCTTAAGACGGAACCCAACCCAACGTAGTTTTAGAACTAACACTCGGCGTAGAACTGGAAACATTAGGGGTTAACCATTTAAAGAAAAGCTCGAACAGTTTTCCAATTTTTCAAGAAAGTTAACAATTTGCTCCATATGTTATAAATCAGCCTGTATAGAGTATTCTATAAAAAAAGTTGGCCCGTTTTCAGAATAAACTAAAAGTGATAAACAATAATTTGAGTTAAAGAAAAATAAAAATTTGCATGTCTTGGCTCATGGTGATATCTTCAGCCGTTTTTAAGTTATACAGCGAAAAGTTACTAATGTACAGTGTCTTATAAAAAATGTATCCCCGTTGCTAGTATACATATAATGTTCAACATACAATGTTTATATTTTTAGAACATTTTTCTCATTGCAAAATTTGAAATCAATGTCATCACGTACAAAGGATATTTTAAGTATTAATAAAGTAAACAAAATGAAATTTGCTTATTTTGAGAAATGACCTTTTGCACTTGCGTAATTTTTTAACGCGTAACATTTTAGTAACAACGAATGTAAAAAAAAAATAAAATTATTAACAAATATTTAAGGAAACGAGACTTTTGCAAAATTAACGCGTAATTTCTTGTTCCTATGATTGTCTTTCTAGGATTGTCAACCCAAAGTTGAATTTTTGTAAATTTATCTAAATCATCAAAAGTAAAAAAAAATAAAATTAAATTAAAAGGTGCCTGATATCATCTATTATTGGCCATTCCAAAAGTTCTCATTGTAAGGTCTTTACATATAATGTTCAACATACAATGTTTATATCCTCATTTACCCATCCAAAATCTGCTTTTAGTTCCTTTCTTCTTGTCTCAGCTTGAAGCATTCTTTCAATTGTCACAACCACATCATTTGCAACCGATAAACGAAAGTGTGTCAGGCTGATTTTTCTAAGGAAATGATCTTCATGTTCGTTAGTTGGCCGCTGCCGAAAAGTTTCAGTTCAATTTGGGTCAATTTTGTTGAAACTTAATTGATTTTTAGAACATTTTTCTCATTGCAAAATTTGAAATCAATGTCATCACGTACAAAGGATGTTTTAAGTATTAATAAAATAAACAAAATGAAATTTGCTTATTTTGAGAAATGACCTTTTGCACTTGCGTAATTTTTTAACGCGTAACATTTTAGTAACAACGAATGTAAAAAAAAAATAAAATTATTAACATATATTTAAGGAAACGAGACTTTTGCAAAATTAACGCGTAATTTCTTGTTCCTATGATTGTCTTCCTAGGATTGTCAACCCAAAGTTGAATTTTTGTAAATTTATCTAAATCATCAAAAGTAAAAAAAAATAAAATTAAATTAAAAGGTGCCTGATATCATCTATTATTGGCCATTCCAAAAGTTCTCATTGTAAGGTCTATACATATAATGTTCAACATACAATGTTTATATCCTCATTTACCCATCCAAAATCTGCTTTTAGTTCCTTTCTTCTTGTCTCAGCTTGAAGCATTCTTTCAATTGTCACAACCACATCATTTGCAACCGATAAACGAAAGTGTGTCAGGCTGATTTTTCTAAGGAAATGATCTTCATGTTCGTTAGTTGGCCGCTGCCGAAAAGTTTCAGTTCAATTTGGGTCAATTTTGTTGAAACTTAATTGATTTTTAGAACATTTTTCTCATTGCAAAATTTGAAATCAATGTCATCACGTACAAAGGATGTTTTAAGTATTAATAAAGTAAACAAAATGAAATTTGCTTATTTTGAGAAATGACTTTTTGCACTTGCGTAATTTTTTTAACGCGTAACATTTTAGTAATAACGAATGTAAAAAAAATAAAATTATTAACATATATTTAAGGAAACGAGACTTTTGCAAAATTAACGCGTAATTTCTTGTTCCTATGATTGTCTTCCTAGGATTGTCAACCCAAAGTTGAATTTTTGTAAATTTATCTAAATCATCAAAAGTAAAAAAAAAATAAAATTAAATTAAAAGGTGTCTGATATCATCTATTATTGGCCATTCCAAAAGTTCTCATTGTAAGGTCTATACATATAATGTTCAACATACAATGTTTATATCCTCATTTACCCATCCAAAATCTGCTTTTAGTTCCTTTCTTCTTGTCTCAGCTCGAAGCATTCTTTCAATTGTCACAACAACCACATCATTTGCAACCGATAAACGAAAGTGTGTCAGGCTGATTTTTCTAAGGAAATGATCTTCATGATCGTTAGTTGGCCGCTGTCGAAAAGTTTCAGTTCAATTTGGGTCAATTTTGTTGAAGCTTAATTGATTTTTAGAACATTTTTCTCATTGCAAAATTTGAAACCAATGTCATCACGTACAAAGGATGTTTTAAGTATTAATAAAGTAAACAAAATGAAATTTGCAAATTTTGAGACACTTGCGTAATTTTTTTAACGCGTAACATTTTAGTAACAACGAATGTAAAAAAAAATAAAATTATTAACATATATTTAAGGAAACGAGACTTTTGCAAAATTAACGCGTAATTTCTTGTTCCTATGATTGTCTTCCTAGGATTGTCAACCCAAAGTTGAATTTTTGTAAATTTATCTAAATCATCAAAAGTAAAAAAAAAATAAATTAAATTTAAAGGTGCCTGATATCATCTATTATTATTTAATTCCAAAAGTTCTCATTGTAAGGTCTATCAAAGAGTGGCATCACACAAAATGTACTTGACTGAAATTGTGGAGGTGCTTATTTACCTTACAGTGACCCACGAGACAGCCATCAGCAAGTTTAATAGCAGTTAATTCAGCTTTTAGAACGGCATAGGCACCGGTTCTTGAAAATACGTATGGGTGTTAAAAAATTTTATACCACGAGTGATGACTCTCCAGCCAAAAAGGCTGAATTGATACTGGGACTGAATTGGAAAGAAAAAACTCAATAATACATAAAAATTAATCAATTAATTGAAAATGGTAACTTCAATCCAGATAAAACCATTAACAATTTTGTATGAGTGCTCTTTTGGAAGCGTCTATCGTATCGAATCTTCTATAAGCAATTAAAGTCTTGTAGAAGCATTTCAAGTTTCCTAAAAGCAGTATCGAGTCTTCTGGAGACAGAATCAAGTCTCTTAGAAGCATTTTAAGTCTTCTAGAAGAAGTATTAAGTCTTCTGCAGGGACATGAAGTCTTCTATTTTAGTGGTATTAAGTCTCCTTGAAGCAGTATCAAATCTTCTAGAAGCACTTAAAGTCTTGTAGAAGCATTTCAAGTCTTCAGCATCAAGTCTCGTGAAGCTGTTTTAAATCTTTTGAAAGCACATCAAGTCTTATAAAATCATTATTAAGTCTCCTAGTAGCAAAGTTGCGTCTTCTGGAAGCAGATGAAGACTCCTAGTAACATCTTGCCCACCGAGAGCATCCACGTATTCGGCACCTATATATGACGGTAGTACTTGTCTGTAAAGGTTACGGAGATGAATCCGAGGATTATGGGAAAAGATGTACAATTCCTTCTTTTTGAACCAACATTGTAGATATCCAAGGTTTGTGTGCAGCTACTTTTTAACGATAAATATGTCTTAAGTCAATGAGATTTAGTATTTGAAAACTATTATATCAGCTCCACCGCCTCGCCCACAAGCGACTCGGCGATGTTAGGTAAAATTGTCCATTTGATGTCTTGAAAACTACACAATTTTTGAATAAAAAGTCGTTTAATTTTTACTTTGTCTTTTAAACGATGCTTGCCATCCTTGGTACAAATTCAAAGCTGATATTTAGTTTTTCTTAGATCTTTCGTGGAATTCACTCGTTTCATTTTTAGGACGATTCTTGATAAGCCACCTCGTCCTCGCTTATTCTCAAAATCGTAGTCTATGTAATAACCATTAGCTCAGTACCCAGTTTTTTGGATATTCGAGAGGCTTTTCGACTTTGGTGATACCTGATATACTAAATACTGAATATACTTAAGAACTGATATGGGTCAGATAGTTCTTTTAAAATGCGTATTTGGCATTACAATGGATATTTTAGGAGCCAAAAAGGATTTGCAAATTTAGAGTTAAGGAACTGACTGTTTGCAATCGCGCAATTTCTTCTTCTACTGCCAAATTTGACTATGTGTATTTATCCTGTTCCTTATGTATCCACAGCCGATGACATTTCCCCATATCATTTGCCCAGTACCTGTTCACTCTTTCTTCATTTCCACAACGGAATCTCACCACCAGCTTCACTCCCTTCACATCTTTCATTGTATCTTCCCTCTTTTATCTACGCCTTACTCTTCTGTCTCGGGATGTCCCTATCCCTGTTACTTGATATCATCATGATATATTGGAAATTGTAGACTTTAGTTAGTTGATAATAAAAAGCAATCTCAAATTTCTTGAAATTCGTATTTTCTTCAATTTTTACAAGTTATGAATTGATCAAAATTTCATTTATAATACATAAATCATAATAACAATATCATACATATTCTTATACGTGTGTATTTGAATATACAAATTCATACTTTTTTCTAAGTATGCATTAATCTTTTCAGGAGTTAAGGAAGGGTTTTGAGGTCATGAAAGTGACGTTCAACTCTAGCTCGTTACTACCATCTTCTGGTTAAACTATCTAAGGAATTATTACCACGGTTACGGCTATTTCACGCATTCTGATTGGCTTGATGGATGTGTTTATCCATAAGATAAATTTAACTAAAAGATGGTAGTAATGGACCTGTTGTGTCATCTGCAACGTTTGGGGTGAAAAAAACATTTTGAGATTTTGACATAGTCGTCAAAAATCTTGAATATGCATGCAGTTACGAAAATTTTTACTCAGCAACGGGGTCAATTTTTCTTAAACACCCTGTATTTAACACAAGTGATATACAGGTGTTTTTTTTTTCGAAACAAATTTCGACACAAATTTCTGATAAATCAAACAAATTTTAATAAATAATTTCTTAATTTCAGGCTTACTTATTAAATATACCATCATGGGATTGGAAACAAGGTGACGATGTAATCTGTTTAGCCGAATTAAAATTGGGTTTTATAGCCCAATCGTGTTTGGCTCCTGGCTTTTCAACGATGATGGCAAATTTATTCGCGATGAGAAGTTTTAAAACGGTAAGTTTGATAAAAGATTACCATCCCCTCATCTTTGATACGTTTCGTACAATTTTTCTAAAACGTTTGGATTCATCGTCGGAGATTTGGGTATAATTAAAAATGTTGGATGCCGTTAAAATGTTCGACTAAGATTTATATTGAAATGTTTTGATGAAATTGAAATTTCCAGTCACCCGGTATGCAGGTGTGGACGAATGATTACTTGAGAGGAACCGGGATGGAAATGTACACAGAGACCTTAAGTCCCACGTTTATAGGCATGCCTTTCGCGCAGGCTACAGAGTAAGTCGCGAAAAAAATTCCAAAGGCCAAAAAACTATTTCACTTGAGTATAAATAAGAGATGATTTTTAAATCCAGCTTTCTTTAAATCGCAAATATTTTACTCTAAAATATACCAACTATTTTATAAGCTTATGTGTTTTTGCCTTCAGTGTGTCTCCAAATCACTTTTTCACCAACAAAAAATTACGTGTACAGAAATAATAACTTTTAAATCTGTTTTCTTTTTTTAAGGGAGAGAAATATTTATTCCTCTTGTAGTACGTCTCGTTTCAGCCTCGCACCTCTTAATTATTGTAAAAAAGAACTTTTGAAATTCTTAAAATTGTTCTGTGGCACTATTGTTGTCTTTTCCAGTCCCCTGACACTCAGGTGTGGCAGAATGACTATCTGCAGGGAACGGGTTGCGAGATGTACACAGAAACGTTGTCCCCCTCGTTCACCGGCATGACATTCCCTCAGGCGAGCGAGTAAGAACCTCACCTGAACAAACAATTATGACTAATTAACTAACAAGATATACAAACTAAATTTTTTTTACTAAAAACTTACTACCAACTATTTTTTCACTAAAAACACTTCTCAATCAATACTTTTTTCTTAGAAAAAATTCGATTCTTTTTAAGTTGCCTTTTTAAAGTTTTTGGGAAATGATTTTTGTCGCTATAAAAATCATTTCTTTTTATTAGTTATTTTTAATCCTTCGGTAAAAGTATGCCAGCATCCATTTCAATTTGCGAGTGATGTCTTGGACTACAAAAATAATTCGAAAGGAACTGAACCTGCTCTAAACGCGGCATATCTCCATTGCACTGCATACAAGACTGCTTCATCATATGAATAAGTGCATTTTATTAAGGTTATTAACTTCAAGTCTACTTATGAAAACATCATACGAGCCAATGTGGCGAACAAAATGATTCATTGTCTCAATGAGATGACAATGAAATTCCTGCAAAGAATTTGCTGACAACATCATGCAATTCAGATCAATCCAATCCAACTCACTTAAACCCTTAAGGTCTTTTAAAAACAAAAATGTGTTATATTAAGCTGGAAATATCATTTCAAAAGTGTATATGTCATATGTCAAGTTGGAAATGTCATTTCCACGTTAAAATATCATTTTTATAGTGAAATACAGTTGGATTAGGGGATTAGGATTTCAAGGGGTGATGTTTCAGCGAAAATTAAAGGGTGCCCTTCACATCACGTTTTGTTCAAAACTCCTTCTCTTCCAACTCATAGCCCTCTAAATTTATTATTTTGAATATAGAAACACCCTGTATAAATTAAAGATGTAGAATTAGGTTGGATTGGGTTTAAGTGAGTTAAACCCAATCCAACAAATGGAAGAGAAGGAGTTTTGAACAAAACGTGATGTGAAGGGCACCCTTTAATTTTCGCTGAAACATCACCCCTTGAAATCCTAATCCCCTAATCCAACTGTATTTCACTATAAAAATGATATTTTAACGTGGAAATGACATTTCCAACTTGACATATGACATATACACTTTTGAAATGATATTTCCAGCTTAATATAACACATTTTTGTTTTTAAAAGACCTTTAGATAAGAATGCCGTTACAAATGATAAAATAAAATATAAAAATGACGTTTTTTACTTTGAAAATGACATTTGCAACTTGACATATGACATTTATTGTTTATAAATGACATTCTAACTTGACACATATCATAAGAAAGTGTCACAAAAAACCTAGCTCATTTGAAATGATCCTTCTAGGTAACATATGACGTTTTTTATTATGACAAATAACTTTTACAACATAAAAATGACATTTTCACTTTGAAAATGACATTTGCAAATTGACATACGACATGTATACTTTATAAATGACATTTTCAACTTGACACATGACATCTAAGCCTTTGTAATGATCTTTCTGGCTAACATATGACGTTTTCAGTCTGACAAATGACCTTTAAAACATAAAAATGACATTTTTACTTTGGAAATGACATTTCCAACTTGACATACGACATTTATACTTTATAAATGACATTTAGAACTTAACACATGGCATCTATATCTGTCAAATGGTCTTTCTATCTAGCATATGACGTTTTCAGTCTGACAAATGACCTTTCAAACATAAAAATGACATTTTTACTTTGAAAATGATATTTCCAACTTGACATACGACATTTATACTTTATAAATGACATTTAGAACTTAACACATGGCATCTATATCTGTCAAATGGTCTTTCTATCTAGCATATGACGTTTTCAGTCTGACAAATGACCTTTGAAACATAAAAATGACATTTTTACTTTGAAAATGACATTTCCAACTTGACATACGACATTTATACTTTATAAATGACATTTACAACTTGACACATGACATCTAAGCCTTTGTAATGATCTTTCTGGCTAACATATGACGTTTTTATTCTGATAAATGACCTTTAAAGCATAAAAATGACATGTTTACTTTGAAAATGATATTTCCAACTTGACATATGACATTTATACTTTATAAATGACATTTCCAACTTGACACATGACATCTAAGCCTTTGTAATGATCTTTCTGGCTAACATATGACGTTTTCAGTCTGACAAATGACCTTTCAAACATAAAAATGACATTTTTACTTTGAAAATGACATTTCCAACTTGACATACGACATTTATACTTTATAAATGACATTTAGAACTTAACACATGGCATCTATATCTGTCAAATGGTCTTTCTATCTAGCATATGACGTTTTCAGTCTGACAAATGACCTTTGAAACATAAAAATGACATTTTTACTTTGAAAATGACATTTCCAACTTGACATACGACATTTATACTTTATAAATGACATTTACAACTTGACACATGACATCTAAGCCTTTGTAATGATCTTTCTGGCTAACATATGACGTTTTTATTCTGATAAATGACCTTTAAAGCATAAAAATGACATGTTTACTTTGAAAATGATATTTCCAACTTGACATATGACATTTATACTTTATAAATGACATTTCCAACTTGACACATGACATCTAAGCCTTTGTAATGATCTTTCTGGCTAACATATGACGTTTTCAGTCTGACAAATGACCTTTCAAACATAAAAATGACATTTTTACTTTGAAAATGACATTTCCAACTTGACATACGACATTTATACTTTATAAATGACATTTAGAACTTAACACATGGCATCTATATCTGTCAAATGGTCTTTCTATCTAGCATATGACGTTTTCAGTCTGACAAATGACCTTTAAAACATAAAAATGACATTTTTACTTTGAAAATGACATTTCCAACTTGACATACGACATTTATACTTTATAAATGACATTTCCAACTTGACACATGACATCTAAGCCTTTGTAATGATCTTTCTGGCTAACATATGACGTTTTTATTCTGATAAATGACCTTTAAAGCATAAAAATGACATGTTTACTTTGAAAATGATATTTCCAACTTGACATATGACATTTATACTTTATAAATGACATTTCCAACTTGACACATGACATCTAAGCCTTTGAAATGATCTTTCTAGCTAACATATGACGTTTTTATTCTGATAAATGACCTTTAAAACATAAAAATGACATTTTTACTTTGAAAATGACATTTTTACTTTGAAAATGACATTTACAACTTGACATACGACATTTATACTTTATAAATGACATTTAGAACTTAACACATAACATCTATATCTGTCAAATGGGCTTTCTATCTATCATATGACGTTTTCAGTCTGACAAATGACCTTTAAAACATAAAAATGACATTTTTACTTTGGAAATGACATTTACAACTTGACATACGACATTTATACTTTATAAATGACATTTAGAACTTAACACATAACATCTATATCTGTCAAATGGTCTTTCTATCTAGCATATGACGTTTTCAGTCTGACAAATGACCTTTAAGACATAAAAATGACATTTTTACTTTGGAAATGACATTTACAACTTGACATACGACATTTATACTTTATAAATGACATTTAGAACTTAACACATAACATCTATATCTGTCAAATGGGCTTTCTATCTATCATATGACGTTTTCAGTCTGACAAATGACCTTTAAACATAAAAATGACATTTTTACTTTGGAAATGACATTTACAACTTGACATACGACATTTATACTTTATAAATGACATTTAGAACTTAACACATAACATCCATATCTGTCAAATGGTCTTTCTATCTAGCATATGACGTTTTCAGTCTGACAAATGACCTTTAAGACATAAAAATGACATTTTTACTTTGGAAATGACATTTACAACTTGACATACGACATTTATACTTTATAAATGACATTTAGAACTTAACACATAACATCTATATCTGTCAAATGGGCTTTCTATCTATCATATGACGTTTTCAGTCTGACAAATGACCTTTAAACATAAAAATGACATTTTTACTTTGGAAATGACATTTACAACTTGACATACGACATTTATACTTTATAAATGACATTTAGAACTTAACACATAACATCCATATCTGTCAAATGGTCTTTCTATCTAGCATATGACGTTTTCAGTCTGACAAATGACCTTTAAGACATAAAAATGACATTTTTACTTTGGAAATGACATTTACAACTTGACATACGACATTTATACTTTATAAATGACATTTAGAACTTAACACATATCATCTATATCTGTCAAATGGTCTTTCTATCTAGCATATGACGTTTTCAGTCTGACAAATGACCTTTAAAACATAAAAATGACATTTTTACTTTGGAAATGACATTTACAACTTGACATACGACATTTATACTTTATAAATGACATTTAGAACTTAACACATAACATCTATATCTGTCAAATGGTCTTTCTATCTAGCATATGACGTTTTCAGTCTGACAAATGACTTTTAAAACATAAAAATGACATTTTTACTTTGGAAATGACATTTACAACTTGACATACGACATTTATACTTTATAAATGACGTTTACAACTTGACACATATCATTTATACCTGTCAAATGGTCTTTCTATCTAGCATATGACGTTTTCAGTCTGACAAATGACCTTTAAAACATAAAAATGACATTTTTACTTTGGAAATGACATTTACAACTTGACATACGACATTTATACTTTATAAATGACATTTACAACTTGACACATGACATCTATATCTGTCAAATGGGCTTTCTATCTATCGTATGACGTTTTCAGTCTGACAAATGACCTTTAAAACATAAAGATGACATTTTTACTTTGGAAATGAGATTTACAACTTGACATACGACATTTATACTTTATAAATGACATTTAGAACTTAACACATGGCATCTATATCTGTCAAATGGTCTTTCTATCTAGCATATGACGTTTTCAGTCTGACAAATGACCTTTAAAACATAAAAATGACATTTTTACTTTGAAAATTACATTTCCAACTTGACATATGACATTTATACTTTATAAATGACATTTCCAACTTAACACACTACATCTAAGCCTTTGAAATGATCTTTCTGGCTAACATATGACGTTTTTATTCTGACAAATGACCTTTAAGCATAAAAATGACATGTTTACGTTGAAAATGATATTTCCAACTTGACATATGACATTCATACTTTATAAATGACATTTCCAACTTGACACATGACATCTAAGCCTTTGAAATGATCTTTCTAGCTAACATATGACGTTTTTATTCTGATAAATGACCTTTAAATCATAAAAATGACATATTTACTTTGAAAATGACATTTACAACTTGACATATGACATTTATACTTTATAAATGACATTTCCAACTTGACACATGACATCTAAGCCTTTGAAATGGTTTTTCTGGCTAACATATGACGTTTTTATTCTGATAAATGACCTTTAAAAAAACATAATAATGACATTTTTACTTTGAAAATGACATTTACAACTTGACATACCACATTTATACTTTATAAATGACATTTGCAACTTGACACATGACATCTGTATCTGTCAAATGGTCTTTCTATCTAGCATATGACGTTTTCAGTCTGACAAATGACTTTTAAAACATAAAAATGACATTTTTACTTTGAAAATGACATTTACAACTTGACATACGACATTTATACTTTATAAATGACATTTACAACTTGACACATATCATTTATACCGGTCAAATTGTCTTTCTATCTAACATATGACGTTTTCAGTCTGACAAATGACTTTTAAAACATAAAAATGACATTTTTACTTTGAAAATGACATTTACAGCTTGACATATGACATTTATACTTTATAAATGACATTTCCAACTTGACACATGACACCTATATCTGTCTAATGGTCTTTCTATCTAACATATGACGTTTTCAGTCTGACAAATAACTTTTAAAACATAAAAATGACATTTTTACTTTGAAAATGACATTTACAACTTGACATATGACATTTATACTTTATAAATGACATTTCCAACTTGACACATATCATTTATACCTGTCAAATGGTCTTTCTATCTAACATATGACGTTTTCAGTCTGACAAATGACTTTTAAAACATAAAAATGACATTTTTACTTTGAAAATGACATTTACAGCTTGACATATGACATTTATACTTTATAAATGACATTTCCAACTTGACACATGACACCTATATCTGTCTAATGGTCTTTCTATCTAACATATGACGTTTTCAGTCTGACAAATAACTTTTAAAACATAAAAATGACATTTTTACTTTGAAAATGACATTTACAACTTGACATATGACATTTATACTTTATAAATGACATTTCCAACTTGACACATATCATTTATACCTGTCAAATGGTCTTTCTATCTAACATATGACGTTTTCAGTCTGACAAATGACTTTTAAAACATAAAAATGATATTTTTACTTTGAAAATGACATTTACAACTTGACATACGACATTTATACTTTATAAATGACATTTCCAACTTGACACATGGCATCTAAACCTTAGAAATGATCTTTGTAGCTTAACATATCACATTATTACTTTGACAAAAGACCTTTAGATAAAATGACGTTTCGGCTTTGAATATGACATTCGCAATATAAAATATGACATTTAGAATTTATAAATGACATTTTTAACTTCACACATATCATAAAAAAGTGCCACAAGAAATCCTAAGCCAACCCAATTGTATGTCATTGTAAAAATGACATTTCAACCAAAAAAAAGATATTTTCAAGTTGACACATGACATCTAAACCTTTGAAATGATCTTTGTAGCTTAACATAGTTGACTTTTGTTTTGGTAAATGTCATTTAAAGCATAAAAACGTTTCTGTTTTGAAAATGACATTTGCAACTTGTAAAAAAGTATCGTAAGAAAAATCCAACTGTATTTCACTATAAATATGATATTCTAACTTAAAAATTACATTTCTAAGATGACACATGACACCTAAACGTTTGAAATGACATTTCTAGCTTAATGTATAACATTGGAATTTGGCAAATGCCGTTTGAAGCATAAAGAAGACATTTCTATTTCAAAAATGACATTCTAACTGGACACATATAAGAAAGTATTATAAAAAAGAACGCAACTATAATAGACCATGAAAATGACATTTTCAACATACACAACAAATATTTGTACTCCTTCTTCATTTAACTCCCTATATCTGGTAGATATGGACGATATAAGGTTGGGCGTTTCTCCTGAACACGTCAGAAAGGTTGCAAAATCTTGTCAATGAAGACTTTTATCGCAACGACATGGCATAATATCAAGTCACCTCGAAGAGCATTGAAGGCACACGTTGATCATTTTTCCATAAAGAAAATCATTAAGCGATCCTATTTGTTAATTCAACGAAGACTTTCTTGGTGCTGTTTACGGCACATTTATGAAGTTGTGCAAAAGGAAGAAGAATTGAGTGATGTAAGACTTCAATACCGTCGTCAAAACTTTGCCAAAGATGAAAAATTAAATGAACAACATCATTTATGACCTCAGAAAGAATCTTGCAATATCCACTAAAACTTCGATGATCTTAGTTTCAGCATTTTATGATGAACTCAAATAATAACTTCAGAATAGTGATGTTCATAGGATATTTGTAGGGATAAAGACCTTTTCAAATATTTTCCGAGATATCACTCCCCAAACTTAATTTCATTCAATGTAAGCATAAAGTTGGATACTTACACTTATCGGAGGGTTAAAAAATATTAAGCCATTTTAGATTAAATTTTTTAATCATAGAAAAATTAGATTAGACTCTTTAAAATTAGACCAACTTAGATTTTCAACATTCAAATAAAAAAATAACAAAACCCCAAACCCATAACAAATTAAATCGATAACAACAACCCCAGCAAAAAATCACTTTCAACACTTTTTCAAGCATGCAAACACAAAAAGAAAAAAAAAGCTTTTTTTGTGAATGTAACCTTTTCTTTACCCGCTTTCGATTTTAATAACCCTACATTTTGGTGGCTTGAATTTGACGCTTAAATAACGTTTTATGTACTATAACATTTTAAAATGATTTTTTTATCCAGATTATGTTTCACGAAATTAAAATTGCTCCTCCTCGCGATTGAAGTGAAAGGAGTCGAAGGTGCGGACACGAAAATCTCGATAAATCCGAGGGGGGCGAAAATTCAAGCGAACACGCAAGGATTTTTTATTGCTCAATCGGCGGATGAAGTCAAAAGGTGCAATTTGTTGTATTTTTAACGATGATGTAAATGATTAAATGATTTTTTTATTATTAGAGCTTGGTTTTATTGTAAGGCCTGTCACGATGACATCAAAGATGAGACGCTGATCAAAAAATGCAAATGCAAAAACTGTGAGTAATTAAAATTGTTTTTATATAAAAATTTAACAAATAATAATCGGGAATATTTATTAATTATTCCCCAATTTATTAATTAAACGTTTTTGTTTCAACATTCGCTCCTTTACAATCTTTCCTAATTTTCGTTCTTTCTATTCCTCCTATTTCTGTGTGTGATTAAACCTAAATGAGTCTTCTTACTTTATTTACTTCTTTACAAATAAACCCAAAGCGACTAAAGGGAATTTTATTTTTGTGAGTTTTTGATTTAACTTTTTTCCAAATCCCCCCCAAAAAAAATACATATAATGTTTCCAACAAACGTAATATTTTTTTGTAAATGTTCCAATTTAATTTATTTAATTGACTTGAGATCACTTTTAGTGGCAGCGCAACAGCGAAATTGGTCACACGAATTAGGTAAATGCTGCCCGTAAAACCGATTTCTTATATTATTCTTATTGCCGCCTTAATTTTTTATTAACAATTTAATCCTTATATTTTTTGGATAGCCCTTTTTTCTCATATTGTATAATTTTTTTATTAAAATAGAACCTTTTGAAACGCTTGTCCTTTTTTTGGAAAGGCAATATTAGTTAATTTTTGGTCTGTCCGCGATTGTATTCTAACCTCTCTTGTGCATTAATCTCTTCTTTTATCTTTCTCTGTCAGATATAATCACCAAACACCTTTTTTTATTGTGTGTATGTTCGTTCACACTTCTTGCTACATTTATTTTTGGTATGTTGTAGTTCAATTATTAATATTAATGTGTTCATCATACTATGAATATCGACCCAAAAAGATTTTCATAGTTAATTTTATAAACTGTTTGTAAACACTTTTAAAATTATTTTGCAAAAAAACTTACCGATTTTTTTGGTTGTTTGTTTAAGTATTCCATCAATTCTCTTCATCTGCTGTTAGTGGATGGGACATCATATTTGAGGTTTAAGGGCAGGTTAGAAATCTCATAGGAACCAACCCTGTAACAAAAAGTAAAAGAAATTAGAATATGTAAGTGATGGATAAGGATTATGTTATAGAAGGGAATTAGTTAGTTACTAGAATTGTCTGCTTTTGGCATATAACTAGAAGCAGATAATTTTTGTAAATTTATTGTGTAATCCTGAGGGAGTATCGCAAAAAACTGAGGTAGCACAGGGTTGTTATGGACAGAGAGAAAAAAGGAGATGTTATAGAATGGTAGAGGGGTTAGCTTTGGTTCTCAACTAAATTGGTGAGATGACTAGGAAAAGAGAGGACAAAATAGAGTGGGAGTTAGAAGTAGGTATCATCATATACAACATTATAAAATCGTGAGGGAGTGCCGCAGAAAGACTTAAGTAGGAAAGGGCTGCTGTAGATGGAGAGAAAGGAAGAGATGTAAGACAATGGTAGGATAAGGTTGGGTTGGTTTCTACAAAGTTTCACATTTCTAGTGAATTTTTAACTTTTCATTTCTTGAATGAAATTTTGAGTATCAGATACACAAGAAATGACTGCCAACTTGTTGGCAACATGAGCTATGGTGTCTCCAATGTTCTGCTCGTTAATTTGAAGTCTGCCAACTTGTTGGTAACATGAGCTGTTGCTGTTCCAATCACTGTACATTATTTTAAAGACTGCCAACTTGTTGGCAGCATGAGCTCTTACTATTCCACAGACTATATGTTATCTCAAAGACTGTCAACTTGTTGGCAGCATGAGCTATTGCGTTTCCAAAGTCCTGCACATTAGTTTGAAGTCTGCTAACTTGTTGGCAGCATGACCTATTACTAAAGGTATGATGTGCTGAAGATATGTTACATCCTCGGAGAGGCTGCAAATGTTTCCAGAAGACTTGAACTGCATTTAGTAGATTCATCACTGCCTCTGAAGAAGTGATACTAGTTCCAAAAACTTGATATACTTCCAGAAGACTGCATATGCTTCTAGAAGATTTGAGAAATGCTTCCATAAGACTCGATACTTCCTCTGGGAGACCGCAAATGCTTCCAGAAGACTTGAACTACATTCAGAAGATTAATTACTGTCTTTGAAGAGGTGATACTAGTTCCAACAACTTGAAATACTTCCAGAAGACTTGTATGGTTTCCAAAGTATTTGAAATGTTTTCAGAAGACTAGATACTGTCTCTGGAAGACTTGATACTACTTCTAGAAGAGTTGAGAAAACTTGATATTTTCTCTGGAATACTGCAAATGCTTTCAGAAAAGTTGAAATGTTCCAGAAGACTTGATGTGCTGCTAGAAGACTTGATACTGCTTATAGAACACTTGAAATGCTTGATATTGTCTTTGGAAGACTTCAAATGCTTCAAGAATTGCTGAAATGCTTCCAGAAGAGTTGAATTGTATTCAGAAGACTCAATATTGCCTCTGAAAATGTAATACTGGTTCCAAAAAGCTTGAAAGTTTCTAGAAAGCTTGCAATGCATCCAGAACACTTGATACTGCTTCTGGAAGACTTGAGACTGCTTATAGAAAACTTGAAATGCTTCCAGAGGAATTGATATTGTCTTTGGAATACTTCAAATGCTCTCAGAAATGTTTTGAGAGGACTTCAGTTGCATCTAGAAACCTCATTCCTGACTTAAAGGTGATACTGGTTCCAAAAACTTGCAATGCTTCCAAAAGACTTGCAATGCTTTCAGAAAGAAGACATGCAATGCTTCCAGAAGATTTGATACTGCTTCTAGAAGAAATGACTGCCAACTTGTTGGCAGCATGAGCTATGGTGTCTCCAATGTTCTGCTCGTTAATTTGAAGTCTGCCAACTTGTTGGTAACATGAGCTGTTGCTGTTCCAATTACTGTACATTATTTTAAAGACTGCCAACTTGTTGGCAGCATGAGCTCTTACTATTCCACAGACTATATGTTATCTCAAAGACTGTCAACTTGTTGGCAGCATGAGCTATTGCGTTTCCAAAGTCCTGCACATTAGTTTGAAGTCTGCTAACTTATTGGCAGCATGACCAATAGGTCGTGTAGTAATAACTAAAGATATGATGTACTGAAGGTATGATACATCCTCGGGGAGACTGTAAATGTTTCCAAAAGACTTGAACTGCATTTAGTAGATTCATCACTGCCTCTGAAGAAGTGATACTGATTCCAAAAACTTGATATACTTCCAGAAGACTGCATATGCTTCTAGAAGATTTGAGAAATGCTTCCATAAGACTCGATACTTCCTCTGGGAGACCGCAAATGCTTCCAGAAGACTTGAACTACATTCAGAAGATTAATTACTGTCTTTGAAGAGGTGATACTAGTTCCAACAACTTGAAATACTTCCAGAAGACTTGTATTGTTTCCAAAGTATTTGAAATGTTTCCAGAAGACTAGATACTGTCTCTGGAAGACTTGATACTATTTCTAGAAGAGTTGAGAAAACTTGATATTTTCTCTGAAATACTGCAAATGCTTTCAGAAAAGTTGAAATGTTCCAGAAGACTTGATGTGCTGCTAGAAGACTTGATACTGCTTATAGAACACTTGAAATGCTTGATATTGTCTTTGGAAGACTTCAAATGCTTCAAGAATTGCTGAAATGCTTCCAGAAGAGTTGAATTGTATTCAGAAGACTCAATATTGCCTCTGAAAATGTAATACTGGTACCAAAAAGCTGGAAAGTTTCTAGAAAGCTTGCAATGCATCCAGAATACTTGATACTGCTTCTGGAAGACTTGATACTGCTTATAGAAGACTTGAAATGCTTCCAGAGGAATTGATATTGTCTTTGGAATACTTCAAATGCTCTCAGAAATGTTTTGAGAGGACTTTAGTTGCATCTAGAAACCTCAATCCTGACTTAAAGGTGATACTGGTTCCAAAAACTTGCAATGCTTCCAAAAGACTTGCAATGCTTTCAGAAAGAAGACATGCAATGCTTCCAGAAGATTTGATACTGCTTCTAGAAGAAATGACTGCCAACTTGTTGGCAGTATGAGCTATGGTGTCTCCAATGTTCTGCTC
Organism: Onthophagus sagittarius; assembly: GCA_036711965.1. NCBI lineage: Eukaryota > Metazoa > Arthropoda > Insecta > Coleoptera > Scarabaeidae > Onthophagus > Onthophagus sagittarius. Next base: position 11,397,573 of record JASERS010000010.1, on the reverse strand, counting down.
GTTAATTTGAAGTCTGCCAACTTGTTGGTAATATGCGCTGTTGCTGTTCCAAACACTGTACATTATTTTAAAGACTGCCAACTTGTTGGCAGCATGAGCTCTTACTATTCCACAGACTATATGTTATCTCAAAGACTGCCAACTTATTGGCAGCATGAGCTATTGCGTTTCCAAAGTCTTGCACATTAGTTTGAAGTCTGCTAACTTATTGGCAGCATGACCTATTACTAAAGATATGATGTGCTGAAGATATGATACATCCTCGGGGAGACTGCAAATGTTTCCAAAAGACTTGAACTGCATTTAGTAGATTCATTACTGCCTCTGAAGAAGTGATACTGGTTCCAAAAACTTGCTATACTTCCAGGAGACTGCATATGCTTCTAGAAGATTTGAGAAATGCTTCCATAAGACTCGATACTTCCTCTGGGAGACCGCAAATGCTTCCAGAAGACTTGAACTACATTGAGAAGATTAATTACTGTCTTTGAAGAGGTGATACTAGTTCCAACAACTTGAAATACTTCCAGAAGACTTGTATTGTTTCCAAAGTATTTGAAATGTTTCCAGAAGACTAGATACTGTCTCTGGAAGACTTGATACTACTTCTAGAAGAGTTGAGAAAACTTGATATTTTCTCTGGAATACTGCAAATGCTTTCAGAAAAGTTGAAATGTTCCAGAAGACTTGATGTGCTGCTAGAAGACTTGATACTGCTTATAGAACACTTGAAATGCTTGATATTGTCTTTGGAAGACTTTAAATGCTTCAAGAATTGCTGAAATGCTTCCAGAAGAGTTGAATTGTATTCAGAAGACTCAATATTGCTTCTGAAAATGTAATACTGCTTCCAAAAAGCTGGAAAGTTTCTAGAAAGCTTGCAATGCATCCAGAATACTTGATACTGCTTCTGGAAGACTTGAGACTGCTTATAGAAGACTTGAAATGCTTCCAGAGGAATTGATATTGTCTTTGGAATACTTCAAATGCTCTCAGAAATGTTTTGAGAGGACTTCAGTTGCATCTAGAAACCTCAATCCTGACTCAAAGGTGATACTGGTACCAAAAACTTGCAATGATTCCAAAAGACCTGTAATGCTTTCCGAAAGAAGACTTGCAATGCTTTCAGAAGATTTGATACTGCTTCTAGAAGAAATGACTGCGAACTTGTTGGCAGCATGAGCTATGGTGTCTCCAATGTTCTGCTCGTTAATTTGAAGTCTGCCAACTTGTTGGTAACATGAGTTGTTGCTGTTCCAATCACTGTACATTATTTTAAAGACTGCCAACTTGTTGGCAGCATGAGCTCTTACTATTCCACAGACTATATGTTATCTCAAAGACTGTCAACTTGTTGGCAGCATGAGCTACTGCGTTTCCAAAGTCCTGCACATTAGTTTGAAGTCTGCTAACTTATTGGCAGCATGACCAATAGGTCATGTAGTAATAACTAAAGATATGATGTACTGAAGGTATGATACATCCTCGGGGAGACTGTAAATGTTTCCAAAAGACTTGAACTGCATTTAGTAGATTCATCACTGCCTCTGAAGAAGTGATACTGGTTCCAAAAACTTGATATACTTCCAGAAGACTGCATATGCTTCTAGAAGATTTGAGAAATGCTTCCATAAGACTCGATACTTCCTCTGGGAGACCGCAAATGCTTCCAGAAGACTTGAACTACATTCAGAAGATTAATTACTGTCTTTGAAGAGGTGATACTAGTTCTAACAACTTGAAATACTTCCAGAAGACTTGTATTGTTTCCAAAGTATTTGAAATGTTTCCAGAAGACTAGATACTGTCTCTGGAAGACTTGATACTACTTCTAGAAGAGTTGAGAAAACTTGATATTTTCTCTGGAATACTGCAAATGCTTTCAGAAAAGTTGAAATGTTCCAGATGTGCTGCTAGAAGACTTGATACTGCTTATAGAACACTTGAAATGCTTGATATTGTCTTTCGAAGACTTCAAATGCTTCAAGAATTGCTGAAATGCTTCCAGAAGAGTTGAATTGTATTCAGAAGACTCAATATTGCCTCTGAAAATGTAATACTGGTTCCAAAAAGCTGGAAAGTTTCTAGAAAGCTTGCAATGCATCCAGAATACTTGATACTGCTTCTGGAAGACTTGATACTGCTTATAGAAGACTTGAAATGCTTCCAGAGGAATTGATATTGTCTTTGGAATACTTCAAATGCTCTCAAAAATGTTTTGAGAGGACTTCAGTTGCATCTAGAAACCTCAATCTTGACTCAAAGGTGATACTGGTTCCAAAAACTTGCAATGCTTCCAAAAGACTTGCAATGCTTTCAGAAAGAACACATGCAATGGTTCCAGAAGATTTGATACTGCTTCTAGAAGAAATGACTGCCAACTTGTTGGCAGCATGAGCTATGGTGTCTCCAATGTTCTGCTCGTTAATTTGAAGTCTGCCAACTTGTTGGTAACATGAGCTGTTGCTGTTCCAAACACTGTACATTATTTTAAAGACTGCCAACTTGTTGGCAGCATGAGCTCTTACTATTCCACAGACTATATGTTATCTCAAAGACTGTCAACTTGTTGGCAGCATGAGCTATTGCGCTTCCAAAGTCTTGCACATTAGTTTGAAGTCTACTAACTTATTGCCAGCATGACCTATTACTAAAGATATGATGTGCTGAAGATATGATACATCCTCGGGGAGACTGCAAATGTTTCCAGAAGACTTGAACTGCATTTAGTAGATTCATCACTGCCTCTAAAGAAGTGATACTGGTTCCAAAAACTTGATATACTTCCAGAAGACTGCATATGCTTCTAGAAGATTTGAGAAATGCTTCCATAAGACTCGATTCTTCCTCTCGGAGACCGCAAATGCTTCCAGAAGACTTGAACTGCATTCAGAAGATTAATTACTGTCTTTGAAGAGGTGATACTAGTTCTAACAACTTGAAATACTTCCAGAAGACTTGTATTGTTTCCAAAGTATTTGAAATTCTTCCAGAAGACTAGATACTGTCTCTAGAAGACTTGATACTACTTCTAGAAAACTTGAGAAGACTTGACATTTTCTCTGGAATACTGCAAATGCTTTCAGAAGAGTTGAAATGTTCCAGAAGACTTGATGTGCTGCTAGAAGACTTGATACTGCTTATAGAACACTTGAAATGCTTGAAATTGTCTTTGGAAGACTTTAAATGCTTCCAGAATTGCTGAAATGCTTCCAGAAGAGTTGAATTGTATTCAGAAGACTCAATATTGCCTCTGAAGATGTAATACTGGTTCCAAAAAGCTGGAAAGTTTCTAGAAAGCTTGCAATGCATCCAGAATACTTGATACTGCTTCTGGAAGACTTGATACTGCTTATAGAAGACTTGAAATGCTTCCAGAGGAATTGATATTGTCTTTGGAATACTTCAAATGCTCTCAGAAATGTTTTGAGAGGACTTCAGTTGCATCTAGAAACCACAATCCTGACATAAAGGTGATACTGGTTCCAAAAACTTGCAATGCTTCCAAAAGACTTGCAATGCTTTCAGAAAGAAGACATGCAATGCTTCCAGAAGATTTGATACTGCTTCTAGAAGAAATGACTGCCAACTTGTTGGCAGCATGAGCTATGGTGTCTCCAATGTTCTGCTCGTTAATTTAAAGTCTGCCAACTTGTTGGTAACATGCGCTGTTGCTGTTCCAAACACTGTACATTATTTTAAAGACTGCCAACTTGTTGGCAGCATGAGCTCTTACTATTCCACAGACTATATGTTATCTCAAAGACTGTCAACTTGTTGGCAGCATGAGCTATTGCGCTTCCAAAGTCTTGCACATTAGTTTGAAGTCTGCTAACTTATTGCCAGCATGACCTATTACTAAAGATATGATGTGCTGAAGATATGATACATCCTCGGGGAGACTGCAAATGTTTCCAGAAGACTTGAACTGCATTTAGTAGATTCATCACTGCCTCTGAAGAAGTGATACTGGTTCCAAAAACTTGATATACTTCCAGAAGGCTGCATATGCTTCTAGAAGATTTGAGAAATGCTTCCATAAGACTCGATACTTCCTCTGGGAGACCGCAAATGCTTCCAGAAGACTTGAACTATATTCAGAAGATTAATTACTGTCTTTGAAGAGGTGATACTAGTTCCAACAACTTGAAATACTTCCAGAAGACTTGTATTGTTTCCAAAGTATTTGAAATGCTTCCAGAAGACCAGATACTGTCTCTGGAAGACTTGATACTACTTCTAGAAAAGTTGAGAAGACTTGACATTTTCTCTGGAATACTGCAAATGCTTTCAGAAAAGTTGAAATGTTCCAGAAGACTTGATGTGCTGCTAGAAGACTTGATACTGCTTATAGAACATTTGAAATGCTTTCAGAGGACCAGTATTGCTGAAATGCTTACAGAAGAATTGAACTGCATTCAGAAGACTCAATATTGCATCTGAAAATGTAATACTGGTTGCAAAAACTGAAATGTTTCTAGAAGGCTTGCAATGCATCCAGAATACTTGATACTGCTTCTGGAAGACGTGATACCGCTTCTGGAAGACTTGATACTGCCTATAGAAGACTTGAAATGCTTCCAGAGGAATTGATATTGTCTTTAGAATACTTCAAATGCTCTCAAAATTGCTGAAATGCTTTGAGAAGACTTCAGTTGCATCTATAAGCCTCAATCCTGACTCAAAGGTGATACTGAAAAAAACTTGCAATGTTTTCAAAAGACCTGCAATGCTTTCAGAAAGAAGACTTGCAATGCATCCAGAAGATTTGATACTGCTTCTAGAAGACATGAAATTCTTCCAAAAGGGCACTCATATAAAATTGTTTGTGATTTTACATGGATTGAAATTTTTAAATATTAATGTCTCCGCATCTCCTATGAACATTTTTTTGGAAAGCACGTATTTTGAATGTTTTCAAAGTTTTATTTTCTTTAAAGAATTGTATCTCTTAGGAATAATAAAGCTTTTTTCTAAAAAAAAAAAGTTTGAGAACCGCTGCTCTATTTTATTTCGTAGAGTATGTTTCGAACATTTTCAGACATTGTCTCTTGAATTACGGTAGATAATATAAAACATCTTGAATCTGGCCAAAATAGATTTATCAGGCTGTAACCAAATTTTCGTTAACTTTTACTTAGGACGGAGTAAACCAAAGCAATTCGGATTTCTCTAAGTACGTGTTCTTTAAGTAAGGGTTGTTTTAAAATTCTGACGTTAAGTCGCTACTTCGAACAGGTTGAGGATATTGCTTGTGGAATTTTTGACATTAAAAAACTCGTACAATTCAAAAGAAAAGGTGGGATATGCTGAGTAAAGTTGTATTTCTTTTTGGTAATGCCGAATCGAATACAAGACCTGATAGGGATCTGATAGGATGTAGACCTGATATAAAATCCTAATCTAGTGTCCAGTAATTTCCATGGGTTCATATGTTTTATGAGACATCTGATTAGTCAGCACCTCCACATCGACGATGTTGTTATAATGACCTTGTTGCAGTGGAGATATCAGAAGACAGATTTCTACGAGAATAGTATTCAAAAGCTGGTTATACGATACGATAAGTGCCTTGTATGTATGTATGGTACGGGGAGTGCATATTTGTACGTGTATTTAGGTCCCAATGGCCCCCCTGGACAAGCTTGTCTAAAAGGTTTTTGTTAATAACAGTTTGTCTCGAAACCTCTTTCACCCATGGGAGTTCACGACAGCCAGACTGAGAATAAGTCTATATTAATGTAAAAATAAAATTGTTAAGAACAGTATTTAAAAATCGCACATCGTAAATGTAATTAATTTATATGTTATCAACATCTTCACAATAACATCCTTTACTCAAAGCAATTAAGGTTTAAACATAGATAATCTTTATAAAATTAGTTCATCAGAAAAAGGACGCAAACCGCAATCTCTTTTAAAAAGAAGCAATCCAAAAGATGCTTTTAAAAGAAGGATTATGTCATGGATTTAAATCCTCTTTTGTTTAGCAATCTGGTTAAAGTTTGTTTCTAAAGACAGCGGTAATTAAGCATCCCCGCTTCGTGTAGATATTTCGCAATTTCTTCTGGCTTACAATATCCTCTCTTTTCGTTGTTAAATTTTAATTGAATTTTAGTTTAGCAATTAATTTTCTAAGTATTTACAAACAAAATAATCACTAAAGAATTACCAAAATAATACGCAAACAAAAATTATCAACAAAATAAAAAATATTTCGGAACAGAAGGTGAATGACTATGTTTCTTGTATTTTTTCTTACGGAATGTGTCACACACGTATATACTTTTTATTGTCCCAAAAATTTGCACAAAACTCTTTTTGCATGTTTCGTTTATCCCCTCGAACCCCAACTTACTTATCCTTTATCTTTATTTTTAAACTTCTTTATTTTTAAATTTAATCTCCTCGATGATCGATAATAAATCCAATAAAGATTTTGCAAATTCATCAAATTTATAAAAGTTATAAATCTTTATTTGATTGATTAAAAAGAAAAAAGAAATTGTCTTAAAAGTAATAAATGTAAGTATAAAATGAACATCGAAAATTGCTTAACCCTGGGCTGCAAACATTTAACTTTATCCCCAACATTTATTTTAATTAACAATTCATTTTATTATTATTATTATTATTTTGTTTTGTTGTACATTTTTAATCTTGGCGTCATCCGCCCTCTTCATTCTGCTTTATTTCCAGATGTCGGAATGATCATGATGCAAACTGGCATGATGAAAACAGGATTTAATACCACATATTACAGATATATGGAGGGTACGGCCCCCATTTTAGACTAAAAATACGTCTAATTATTATTATTATTACATTTTAAGCTCGCTTTTTTTTAACTTTTCGTTTCTTATTTTTTTTTTTAGTTAATTTTTGAAGCTAACAAAATTATTTTTTTACTAAAAAAAAATTAAATGAAACTGCTTGCATCAATGTACCTTTTTTTAGCTGATCTAATCGCTAATTTTATTTACTAACTAAATAACCCTTATTAAACGAAAGCTAAAAATCAGAACGAATAACTGGAATATTTAGGTAGGTTTTTTTTCTTTGAGAGAATACCCCTCGATTTTAGTAAGAAAAGGTAAATATTGTTGATTTTTTTTGGTATTGCCCAGGGTTTAAGAATGTCTTAATTTAATTTGTTAAAAATTAAAAGATTCAAAGAAATAGATGTTCTTATGATAAAAAATATATAATTTTTGTTTGTCTTGTGGTCGAAATTGAGAAAATAAATTTTGGTCGCGACTAACTCTCTTTTTGTCTGGTTAATGGCAGTGGCGACCTTCAGGAAAGGTGTGAGAGCAATTCAAATGGTCGGAAGAACAAGTACGTATCAATAAGAAGTAACAGTAATACACACATTAACATTTCAAAACATTTTCTTTTAAAACGACCAAAAAACAAACTTTTTTTCGTTTCATTAATTTTTTTTGTAAAAACACAAATATTCCACTCTTCGCTCTAATAATTGGTGTTTTAGTCTGGTTTTGATTTATACGGGTGTCTCAAAAATAGAATCAAACATTCAAATCAAACTCGCTCTATTTTTCAAACACCCTGTATATAAGATCTATTTATTATTTATTTTCTTTTATAATAATAATAATATTATTATTAATCGGTGTTTATTCTTTTTAGTGTTTCTAGTATATAAATTTCATATCCGGTTTGGTAAAAGAGAATTGTATGCTTGATTTAAATTTTTTAGTTGTGTAACGTTTTTGTTTAATTATTTAAAAAAATTACCAATACAAATGACACGTTGAAAATCTCCGAATATACCACAAATTTTTCTGCAGGTGTGGACCCAATAAATTTGTACGCAAGTAAGTCGCCAGAAAAAAAATCGTATCTAAAACAATAAAAAAAATTATATATCGACCAAAAACCTAAAATAACACATCAAATTTAAGAGAATCAAAATCAAAAATGTTAAAAAGAAATTCTTTGTAAATAGTGACTTAGAATGCCCTTTTCGTTTAATTATTTTTGCACGGTTTTCTTGCTTGTATCTATCTTCTCTTTCTTTCTGGCTTGGTTCTAAATTCTAAGCATGTTATTTTATTTTGGGTATGATCACGACGTTTTTAGATTTAGAAAAAAATACCTCGATTAAAATTAATTTAATCCCAACATTTTAATTAATTCAAATCGACGGTATTTTTAGAAATAAATTTTAGCGATGATTAGATTTTTCTGTATATACCATTTGCTCGATGTGTTTTTAATGCAATTTTACAGATGATCATCATCCACCTCCAACTTTTACTCCGCCCGAAATTCCAAAGAAAGTTCATATAAGAGGTATTACATATTAGTTTGAATGTTATTTTAGAATTAGAACCTTAAAATACAAAACACACATTTAAACACCCTAAATTTGTTTTGATTAAATCTTTTAATTAAAATATTATTTTAATTTTAGGCGATGCTAACAACAGAGTCCAAGAAGACATACAAAGTGAGTTTGCCCTAAATTTATTATTAATTTGATGATGAAATTTATTTTAGTGACTCATAGAAATCACACTCCGAGGAATAACGCCGTTCCTAACGCGAACATGGTGAATTCAACGAAACAAGTTAATAAAGTGAAACCGACGGTGAACAGGAATAGCACGGAAAATGCCGTTTCTCCTGGTTATAATAGGTAACAAAATTCTTAAAGAGAATTTTGAAAATTTTCGGATAAAAAATAAATTTATTTTATCTCAAACCGAATTGATTAAGCTGTAAAATTAGTGTTTATAAAAAGTTGGAAAAAGAAGACGTTAATATAAATTTTCAGAGGCACAGAACAGGAACCCGGAGGCTATGCCGGCTATCATCTTGCCTACGAAGTGAAAAAACTCATGTACGCTTCAAGCATTTACTTAACACTTTTTTACTTGCTTGCTTTTTCTTGTACAAACTTTTTTTTCATCGATGATTATTGGAAAATGTACTTATTCTTTTACTCTATTAATTATTTTGTATACATGATTAAGCGATCTTTAAATTAATGGAGAGGTTTTGCGACTTAATACATCTTATAAACGAATGAAAATAACTAATACCAGATCTACAACTTAACTTTAGAACTAACACTAGACTTAGAACTAGATACATTAGTTCTAATGTTCATTATTTATTTTCATTATTTCAGAACATTCATTATTTGTTTGTAAAAAGTTTAGTGGTGAAAGAAATGTTTGTGAAAGGAAATGTGGTCGGTTGTTAAACAGAGAAAATATGGTGAAAGTGATGTTAGAATCAGAAGAATTGTGGAATATAGTGCAAGACATGGTGATTAAAATAATGAAATTGAAGGAAAGCCATGAAAAACTCCTAGAAGGAGTTGGAGGTGGTGGAGATGGTGAAGATGAGACTTTGAAGAATGCATAAATTTGTATTTTATTCTTATTCCCCGAAGTAATACCGGGAAGAGAAGAGGTAGGGTTTTAGAAAGTCGAAGATTTCTTCAATCTGTCACCATCTGGCTACATGATATCTTCGGTCAGGTGTCTGTTTACAGTTTTCCTTTTTTATAATAAAAAGAAGGGTTTGCAACGTTAATTTCTATTACCCAAATGTGGGGCAATAATAATTATAATTTATTACCAAAGAACCATGAACTCACAAGTTTGTTACCCTGTTGGACTAAACTTAAGACAACCCTCCTACATTTGACGATCTTGAAGATCAAGAAAAGAAAAAATGCAGTGAGCAAAATTGGATTAGGTCTACAAGTTGTATTAACTTGGGTGTAAGAAACTCAACCCAAGACAATTTTCCCACATTTGATAATCTTGAGGGTCAGGAAAGAAACGATGTAGATAGGGGAATTGGGTTGGGTTAGGCGTAGAGACCAAATCAAAGATAACTCTCCTACATTTAACAATCTTGAGGATCAGGAAAGGAAAGATGCAGTCAGGAGAGTTGAGTTGGGTTGAGCGTGGAGACCAAATCCAAGACAACTCTCCTACATTTGACGATCTTAAAGATCAAGAAAATATAAAATGCAGTGAGGAAAATTGGATTAAGTCTACAAGTTGTGTTAACTTGGGTGTAAGAGACTCAACCCAAGACAACTCTCCTACATTTGACGATCTTGAAGATCAAGAAAAGATAAAATGCAGTGAGCAAAATTGGTTTAGGTCTACAAGTTGTATTAACTTGGGTATAAGAAACTCAACCCAAGACAATTTTCCCACATTTGATAATCTTGAGGGTCAGGAAAGAAACGATGTAGATAGGGGAATTGGGTTAGGTTAGGCGTAGAGACCAAATCAAAGATAACTCTCCTACATTTAGCAATCTTGAGGATTAGGAAAGGAAAGATGCAGTCAGGAGAGTTGAGTTGGGTTGAGCGTGGAGACCAAATCCAAGACAACTCTCCTACATTTGACGATCTTAAAGATCAAGAAAATATAAAATGCAGTGAGGAAAATTGGATTAAGTCTACAAGTTGTGTTAACTTGGGTGTAAGAGACTCAACCCAAGACAACTCTCCTACATTTGACGATCTTGAAGATCAAGAAAAGATAAAATGCAGTGAGCAAAATTGGATTAGATCTACAAGTTGTATTAACTTGGGTGTAAGAAACTCAACCCAAGACAATTTTCCCACATTTGATAATCTTGAGGGTCAGGAAAGAAACGATGTAGATAGGGGAATTGGGTTGGGTTAGGCGTAGAGACCAAATCAAAGATAACTCTCCTACATTTAACAATCTTGAGGATCAGGAAAGGAAAGATGCAGTCAGGAGAGTTGAGTTGTGTTGAGCGTGGAAACCAAATCCAAGACAACTCTCCTACATTTGACGATCTTAAAGATCAAGAAAATATAAAATGCAATGAGGAAAATTGGATTAAGTCTACAAGTTGTGTTAACTTGGGTGTAAGAGACTCAACCCAAGACAACTCTCCTACATTTGACGATCTTAAAGATCAAGAAAATATAAAATGCAGTGAGCAAAATTGGATTAGGTCTACAAGTTGTATTAACTTCGGTGTAAGAGACTCAACCCAAGACAATTCTCCCACATTTGACAATCATGAGGGTCAGGAAAGAAAAGATGCAGATAGGGGAATTGGGTTGGGTTAGGCGTAGAGACCAAATCAAAGATAACTCTCCTACCTTTAGCAATCTTGAGGATTAGGAAAGGAAAGATGCAGTCAGGAGAGTTGAGTTGGGTTGAGCGTGGAGACCAAATCCAAGACAACTCTCCTACATTTGACGATCTTAAAGATCAAGAAAATATAAAATGTAATGAGGAAAATTGGATTAGGTCTACAAGTTGTGTTAACTTGGGTGTAAGAGACTCAACCCAAGACAACTCTCCTACATTTGACGATCTTGAAGATCAAGAAAAGATAAAATGCAGTGAGCAAAATTGGATTAGGGCTACAAGTTGTGTTAACTTGGGTGTAAGAGACTCAACCCAAGACAACTCTCCTACATTTGACGATCTTGAAGATCAAGAAAAGATAAAATGCAGTGAGCAAAATTGGATTAGGGCTACAAGTTGTGTTAACTTGGGTGTAAGAGACTCAACCCAAGACAATTTTCCCACATTTGACAATCTTGAGGGTCAGGAAAGAAAAGATGCAGATAGGGGAATTGGGTTGGGTTAGGCGTAGAGGCCAAATCAAAGATAACTCTCCTACATTTAGCAATCTTGAGGATTAGGAAAGGAAAGATGCGTTCAGTAAAGTTGAGTTGGGTTGAGCGTGGAGGCCAAATCCAAAACAACTCTCCTACATTTGACAAACTTGATTATTAAGAAAGGAAAGATGAAATTAGAAGGCTTGGGTTGAGCGTGGAAACCAAATCCAAGACAATTCTCCTACATTTGACAATCTTGAAGATCATGAAAGGAAAGATGCATTCAGAAAAGTTGGAGTCACTCTCATCACTCTTCTTAGTTGGAAAATTATGAAATCGAATTCTCTCCAACTACATGTTCCATTCCATTATATACCTAATTATTGATTCGTACTGTATTAATGATATTATGCTCTACACGTCTCATCATTCATGTTTTGTTTTATGAAAAGAAGACATGTATAGATATACAACGATCACACAGTCGTTATTATTAATTCTCTAAGGATTACTTTTACCACCGCTTGATAAATTTATCTAACGGTTAAAAACCGGCCTATAGCCAATGGAAGTACTTAAAATCGATATAACCGCTTGTTAGTTTAATTGGAAGTTGATAAAAGTGGGCCTAAGCAATGGTTTACAGTTCTCCATTGCATCCAACTTGCATTCAAGTTCGTATTGCACTTTTATGTATTATAAAGATACTTGCAATACCGAGAACCCGGACAATTTTTGTCCGGTATTAAAAATCGGTATTCATGGCAAAATACCGGTATTTGGGTATTAGTATTAGTACTAAATACAAAAAAAAAAAATAAAAACCGCTAAATCATCGAGCGCCGCAACCTCTTGGAATCATAGCCCATCCCAGCCCAATAGGTTGACCCTCAAGGTATTTTGGAAACCACTCTCTAATTATGTCCCCATATATCATGACATCTTTCCTATCTTATTGGTGTATTTCTCTTCTGTCTATAAACATCCCTATCCCTGTCGCTTACTTCCGCCCAATAATTAATAATATAAAATTAATAATATGACCCAACACATTTTTTTACGAAGAAGCCCTCTCTCTTTTCTGCTCCATCGTCCAATCTGCGATCATTTCATCACCATACCTACATACTGATCTGTTACGATCTCTCCTCTGCCTGCTTCACGATTATGACCCCCCTCACAAACATCTTTACTGTGTTCCACCTTTCCTAACATGCTACTATAACTTTAATGCAGTTTCTTGGGGTGAATACTGTTCATAATTCCTTCCAGGTTTCCTTTATATCATCTTAAAAGCTTACATACTTAAAAATGCTCTGCTCTACATCGTCTATGTTGTCTTTAAAGAGATAGTCTCTGAAATAATCCTGTCCGTTCACAGTTGACTGATAAAGTACTTTGCTTCCCTCTTCGTCGAGAGAAGCATGTGTCAAATCCAATTAGTATTATCCATTTAGTCCATCTGCCCAATTCATTGGTTATTCTAATCTTGAACTATTTCTCCCCCAGGGAGGTTGAATCTTCCTTTGCTACTCCCGCGGATACCCTCCCTCTAGTCATTAGCTCAATTGGCTTGTCATCACTTGCAGTGCTTCACAACACAACACAATCCAACCCAACTCAGCCCAATCCATCCTAATCTAACTCAATGGCTCGACATAATCTATCAGATCATTAGACAAAGTTATCATCATGGATAAGAAAACCTTTAATAAACAAAGAAAGGAGCCCGATGAACAGTCTGTTTGGCATAATTTCCTAATAGAAACAAAATAATATCTACTAGACATTCTATTAATGGTCCTTATACATATTGAAGAATCATTCATAGTCCTATTTCTAAGACATATAGACTCACGAGATGACAGATATGAACCATGTGAGAACGATACAAACAAAGCAAAGTAGCTCAAGTCATTCTTTAATGTTGGACTAATGAAATATATTAAAGTAATACCGATATCCCGGTTTAAAAATTTTGAATACCGAATAATAAGATTAAGATTTTGGTCTAATATTGCAAGTCCTAGACATAATGCATCACCACAGCTGTATGTCGATCTGTTAATCTCATTACTGTTGGGCTAAGCTAGAAAACTACGAAACTAAGCTGTTTTCAAACTTCATATATCTGTATTTCCATTTTGATTTAGTATGAAACTCAATTTTTTGTGTTTCTTCTTCATTCAGTTGCAGTCTACTACTTTAAACCAGTCGAAAGTGACTAGCCGACTAAAAATTTCATCTTCTTTCCCTTCAAACATTATAGTATTATATGTTTTCAACGATACAGGGAGATAATTAGCATACAGCAAAAAAAAATTGCTCCAAGATGGATCCATGCGACTTGTCCATGAAAACCATCTTGGTACCATCTCTTACCAGTTTGCCAAGTATGATTTAAGCATTGAAATCGTCTTATATCGTAATTTTTTAATTTATTGTTTATATTTTCCAACTCAAGTTAATGCAAAGCAACCCAACCCAACTGCATAGTTTAGTTGAATTTGGTTGGGTTGGGTTGGGTTGGGTTAGGTTGGGTTCAATCTAACTTAGCTTTCAAACTAACACTAAAATTAAAACTAGAAATATTAGGATTTAACCGTTTAAAGAGACGTACTGCTAAATCCTAATGTTGCTAGTTCTAAGTCTAGTGTCAGTTCTGAAGATAAGTTGTAGATGTAGTATTAGTTATACTTTTAGTTCCAACAATCAAGTACTGAATGGCAATTAAAACTAGAACTAACACTAGACCTAGTACTAGAATGATTCAGGTTTAGGCGTGCGTCTGAAGACGCACGGCTAAACCGAAACTTTCTAGTACTAGGTCTAGTGTTAGTTCTAGTTTTGCTTTGATACAAGTATACAACAATTTAAGACTGAATAACAATTAAAAATGGACCCAACACTATCGCTAGGGCTAATAGTATACCTAAAACGAAACTAGAACTAACACTAGACCTAGTACTAGAATGATTCAGGTTTAGGCGTGCGTCTGAAGACGCACGGCTAAACCGAAACTTTCTAGTACTAGGTCTAGTGTTAGTTCTAGTTTTGCTTTGATACAAGTATACAACAATTTAAGACTGAATAACAATTAAAAATGGACCCAACACTATCGCTAAGGCTAATAGTATACCTAAAACGAAACACATTTAGGTTTAGTCGTACCTCTCTTAAGACTGAAACCAACCCAAGTTAGCTTCTGAACTAACACTAGACATAGGACTAGAAATATTAGGATTTAGCCGTACGTCTCTTTAGACGGCTAAATCCTAATGTTTCTAGTTCTAAGTCTAGTGTTAGTTCTGAAGCTAAGTTGGGTTGGTTTAAGTTGTAGGTGTAGTATTAGTTATACTTCACATTCCAGGTTTAGTGTTAATACTAACGCTAGCTTGTAGGTCCTACATTAGTTATACTCGTAGTTACAGAAGAATTTACAATAATTAAGCTGTATGATAATTAAAACTAGAACTAACACTAGACCTAGTACTAGAAAGATTCAGGTTTAGCCGTGCGTCTAAAGACGCACGGCTAAACCGAAACTTTCTAGTACTAGGTCTAGTGTTAGTTCTAGTTTTAGTTTGATATAAATATACAATAATTTAAGACTGAATAGCAACTAAAAATAAAGAAAAATTAAACGTTTGAGCTAGAACGAAAAATATTTATGTTTAGACGTACCAATGTTACTAGTTTTTAACTCTATTCGAAATAGGTTCGAATCTAAGACTCTTAGGAACATCTATCTGATAAAAATAAATAATGATCACATCCATCATTATTTATAGATACAAAACCAGTAAGAAAATTATTTCTGCCACTGTCTATTTCTTAAGACATATGGTTTTCTTAAAATTTCAGCCGAGTTCGTGTTTAATTACATCATATACTTTATCATTAATACCAAAAAATAAATTAAATAAATAAATAAAATTCACAAATTATTAAATATTAATTAAACTTTTTTTTTCAATAAGTACATTTTACAATATTCATTAAATAAACTCCTTCAAAAACTCAAAAAAAATCCCACTTTTTCTAACAACTTTCTCATCTTCTCTCATACATTCTACTCAAAATCAATGTTTTTCTCTCATTCAAAAACCAACTTTCATTGCATGATTTTTTTTTTATTTAAATATAAATATTCTTCACTGTTTATTCTCTCTCTCTATTTCTCCTAGTTTTCTACGTTGTTTTTTTATTGTCTAAAAACTAATAGCTATTAGACTCTTTTTTATTAAAGTAGTGGGTCCCTTTTACTATTATAAGATAAATTTTTGAAAATCTCGCTGGACAATAACCCGGATTAGTCACTCGAATGTTGTGTTCTCATTTCTGATTTTCAGGCCGACGAGTCGCACGAGCGGCGGAACCAATCAGAACAACAACGGCGTCGCACTTCCGGTCGGTTTGGCTGACGACCAAGCGAAAGATTTCGACTTTGAAAAGACCGAAATGAAATATGATAGTACTGGGATGTTTCATTGGGGGCCCGCGAAAAATTTAGAAGACTGTATACTCGTAAGGAAATTTTTATTTAATTTTTGGTACATATTCAGGAATTGATTTGATGACGGCTTTATTTTCGGTTATTTTTTTATATCTCACTTCATTTTTGTGTCTGTTAACGTTAAATTTCGAATTTTTGTTAGTCAAATTTAATATGGGGTAACCTAAAAATAATTTTTTAAAAAAGTTTATTGTAGTTTAAAAAATCGATTCTTACTTTTTTGCTGCTTACTTTCTTTTAAGGGGGGAACAAATTTATTCTGATTTTTTGTCGATTGCGTAAGAGACGGAATAAACCCATTAACCGGTAAAAACTTCTTATTTAAATTTCCATCCTTTTGAAGCACGCAAGATTTTTTTTCGTCTGTTTTTAAAAATGCTTGAACACTGGGGGGCTTTTTTGTATTTGAATAATGTCTCACGCCCCATTTTTTTAATAATTTCGATACAGAATTCGCAAACCGTTTTTTTAAATATTGATTTTTTTGGGTTTCACGAACCGCCGTAACCCATTTTTTTGATTCGTCGATTTTGTAGATATCCAAAACGGATCTAGGGGCGAAATCGTTTTTAACTTCAAACTTTTTATCAAAAATTTCTAATAACGGGGGGGCTAATTTAACGGGCAAAATTCTTCTTGAATTTCCTAAATTCTTCAAAAACACTTTTAAAATACTTCTTGCACCCATTTTGAGTGACAGCAAAAAAAATGTGACAATTTTTTTTTATTTTAGGATCGAAATCAAGCTGCAATGACGGTTTTAAATGGCCACGTCGTAGTTTGTCTTTTCGCCGATCCAGATTCACCATTAATCGGGTTAAGGAACCTCGTTATGCCATTGAGGGCCTCAAATTTTCATTACCACGAATTAAAGCACGTTGTAATCGTTGGTTCGGTGGATTATATACGAAGGGAGTGGAAAATGTTGCAGAATCTCCCAAAAATCTCGGTTTTAAACGGATCCCCGTTAAGTCGAGCTGATTTGCGAGCCGTTAACGTGAATTTATGCGATATGTGCTGTATTTTATCAGCAAAAGTACCTAGTAATGACGATCCAACGCTCGCCGATAAAGAAGCCATCTTAGCCTCTTTAAACATAAAAGCAATGACTTTCGATGATACAATTGGCGTTTTAAGCCAAGTAAACGGCGATCAAGATGCTGGAACCCCAGTCGGAAGTCCAATCGTTCTTCAAAGAAGAGGCTCAGTTTATGGCGCTAACGTTCCAATGATAACCGAATTAGTAAACGATAGTAACGTTCAGTTCTTGGATCAAGACGATGACGACGATCCCGATACAGAACTTTATTTAACACAACCTTTCGCTTGCGGCACCGCATTCGCCGTTAGCGTATTGGATTCGTTGATGTCTACGACTTATTTTAACCAAAATGCCTTAACTTTAATCCGTTCGTTGATAACCGGCGGGGCGACCCCCGAATTAGAATTAATTTTGGCTGAAGGTGCTGGACTAAGAGGCGGTTATAGCACCCCGGAAAGTTTGGCTAATCGAGATCGGTGTCGAGTCGGACAAATTTCTTTGTACGATGGTCCGTTGGCTCAATTTGGAGAAACCGGAAAGTATGGAGATTTATTTGTCGCCGCTTTGAAGCAGTTCGGAATGTTATGTATTGGATTGTATCGGTTTCGAGATACAAGTTCGTCGTGTGATGCAAGTAGTAAAAGATATGTTATTACGAATCCACCAGATGATTTTCAATTATATCCAACAGATCAGGTAATTTTTTTTATAATTTTGTCCTTCTCGTTATCCACTAATCAAGTCATCAAAATCTCTCCATGTATATACCTAAGACAATTCCGATACTAAAGTTGTATCATTGCGTAAATGTTGCGTTCTTCACACTTTTATACTATATATGCAAATTTTGCTATCTTTGCTTTCTATATTGTAGGTTTCATTACGTTGGACATTGAATTCTTATTTAGGGTTTTGTCTCAACCATCACAATTTAAAGTTCAAATTTCAGCAAAGTAGTGGCTTAAAACTATCTCCCCGCCCTTCGCACATAGTCAGGATTCAACAATCTCGGTTCCAATGAAGGCACCCTTTAGAATTTTAATGCTGCTACGAGCAATTTTTAAAATATTCGTAGGTATGAAAGTGGTGATGTTAATAATCAACTTAGCATGCCTGATTCAAGAACTGGTCTATGATAGGCGAAGTCTCTGTCTGCAACCTGCTCTTATACTATCTCAATACTTACTAACTGTTCTTTTATGCTAGCTCAAAGAAATTTAGGACCTAGATCAAAGAATCTATTATTACAATTCAGCGTTTAAAGCTCATTTCGTTATTAACCAAAACTGACACAGTTATTTGACACTGTCTTCTTCATCTCGCGCTGTAAAAGAATTTTAGCATCGACATCAATAAATGCTGAATGTCAATCGAAGACCGCTGTTAAGACAATATAATCTACTCATATTAGAGTACTGCACGAGTATCGTTTAGAAATCAGCATCGTTTAGAATCGATATCGGCGAGTATAATCGTATTTGACATCATTTTGCATCGGCATTTGCGCCGATTATGCGATTATGTTTATGCTGACGGAATGAATATTGTATGAGATATTTATAGGATTGTGAGAAATTTTACAAAAGACAAACTTAAAAACGAAAATACAAGGTGTTATTTTGGACAGAGTTTTGACTTGGATATCACACATCAGTTGCAAAAGCCAATGTCGAAGGGCAAGTAGAAATACCTAGGGATTAAATCTAAGGGTTACTGCATTTATACTTCTGTGGTAAGAGCCATGAGGATCAGGAGGAGGCCGTGATGGCGTTGCTTCGATTGCGATCAAAGAATGATAAGCAGATTGCTAAAATAGGAATAGTCCCGAGTAGAAATATGCGCGCGAGTGCCTTTTTATGCCCATTCACACCCACTCACGATCTAAACCTACGCGGGTCACGCACGCCACCCACGTGAATATTATACATGAATCACGTCAATTCACGTGACTCACGCTCGATCAGGCGATATTAATTAATCGTGACCTTAAGAAATGACCTCAATATTTTGTTATTGAAAATGTTACGAATAATCCAGAAAGCATCAGAAGTTTTATTCGGATTTTAGGTAATACCAACAGAAACCAAAAACTGTGGACAAAAATGGAATTATTGACTAAGGGCCGGATTAAGAGGACCTCCTTATGGCTATCATAAACATCTGACAGGAAATTCACAAGGAGCTGTGTTCTTTAAAGTAATATATTTGCAAATATAAATAATGTAGATATGAATGGTCTTGAAATTGATGATTGGTTCTAAGACTACTTAATGCTTCCTTTGAAAGACTTGAAACTGCTTTTAGAACACTTAAAAGGTTTCTAGAAGACTTTCGATATATTCAAAAGATTTGATGCTAGTTATAGAAGCTTTGAAATGCATCCAAAACACATCTCTAGAAGACTTGAAATTGCTTTGAAAAGACTTGCAATGCTTCCAAAACACTTAATATTGTTTTGGAGACTTGATGCTGCTTTTAGAAGACTTGAAATGTTTCCAGAAGACTTTGAATACATTGAAGATTTGATGCTGGTTATAGAGGCATTGAAGTGCTTCCAAAACACTAAAAACACCAAAATTGCTTCGAAAAGGCTTGAAATGCATCTAGAAGACTTGATACTGCCCCTGGAAGACTTGATACAGCTTCTAGAATAATTGAAATGCTTCCAAAAGACTAAACATTGCCTCTCGAAAACTTGAACTACTTTTAGAAAACTTGATACTGCTTCTAGAATACTTGAAATGCTTCAGAAAGAATGTATATTGCCTTTGGAAAACTTGAAATTGCTTCGAAAAGGCTTGAAATGCTTCCAGAAGACTTAATATTGCCCTTGATAAACCTGATATTACTTCTAGAATACTTGCAATGCTTCCAAAAGACTATACATTGCCTCTGGAAAACTTGCACTGCTTCTAAAAAGGTTGATATTTCTTTCAGGATAGTTGGAATGCTTCCAAAAGACTTGAAATGCTCCAGAAAACTTGACACTTTTAGAAGACTTGAAATGCTTTCAGAAGACTTGATATTGCATAAATGCTGCTAGAGGACTTAATACGACTTGGTACTGATTCTAGAGACTTAAAATGTTTCTAGAAGACATTTTGACATTTTGCCTTTGGAAGGCTTGAAATTTTAGTACTCTAGTTAAGAGCACTAAATAACAACTTATTTATCAACCGATATTAAATACTAATGATTAAAAAATTATCTTAAGAAAAGGGCTGAAGAACATTGGTTCAGATAAAGGTTTTGATAAATCAAAATAATCAAAAAGAATTGTGACCACAATAATTTATCAAAAAATTAGAGATTTCAAGTCTTCTGGAAATAGTATCAAGTCTTGCGGAAAAAAATTTTTTTTCTTTAAATCTTCTATACATAATATTGACTCTTCATAAAGCTTTTGAAGAAGTTTTTGGAAGTATTTCAAGGCTTTCAGAAGCAATATCAAGTCTTTTAGAAGTAGTATCAAGTATTCCAGGGGCAGTAGTTAGACTTCTGGAAGCAGTTCAAATCTTTTGAAAACATTTCAAGTCTTTTGGAAGCAGTGTCACGTCCACCAGAGGCAGTAACGAGATTTCTAGAAGCTTTTGTAACTCATATTATTGTCACAAATTGCTGCTACGATGACGAATGTACAACAAATGGAACAGCAAACCGCCTTATCTCTGAAAACTGAAGACAAAAAGAAAAGCCAACGATCAAAAGCTGCTCATCCATCCACATCCGAAATGCTGAATGAAGCGATTCAGACCCTTAAAGGACGCAACGGTTCTTCGCTTCAAGCTATTAGAAAGTACATGACTTCCAATTACAAAGTAGATGCCGAGAAGATGGATCCATTTATTTAGAAATTCCTAAATACCGCACTCTTGCCCAAACTAAAGGTAAAGGTGCAAACTAAAGACTGCAATGAAAGTCAAAAAAAGCAGCAAGTTTTGGTGGAAACATTTATGTCTTCTGGAAGCATTTCAAATCAATGTCATATTGAACCAAATTGGTTCTTCCAGGTCGATTTGAAAATAATTCAGAAAATTTTCCAGTTAAGTTCCCTTTGCATGTTGTAAAACTTCTATCTCTTCTTTCTCCGAGGATGTCGGATCTCAACTGTATATAGTTTTTCATAGTAAGGTTTCCGTAAATTTACATATACAAGAATTTGTTTTCTTCTTCCTGTTAGTTCTTTTAGTCTGTAGTTGATATCTGCTATTTTCTTTACTATTTTCTTTAGAAGTCTCCGTTTAATTTGTTATTTATATTTTTCTTTGGAATTAACTTCTTTTCTTGCCTTTTCAAAAGGCAAGAAGCTGTTAAATTAATTTGATTTTGCTTTTTCATCTCTATATGTATACAATCTGATAGTGTTCCCATCAAATCTGATGGCGTTGGTAGTACAATATCAGTCACAACATCAGAACATATCTTGCTGACTCCTCTATATGTACATCCAAAGGAAATAGTCCAAGTAGAACATCAATTGCTAAAGTTGGCAATTTCGCATATTACACAACATATTGATAATGAAATCTTCTACTAATGGTTAGATTCTTGGTGATGTAATCAGTTTTCTAACATCTTTCTTATAATCAACCATAAGATAGATAAAAGGCGTTACATATATATTCAAACATTCTTGTTCATGTCTTTGTATTATATTCATTTCTTTTTCTTCCTCCTGTTACATCACTTCACACTGAGAGAATTATTTAGATTTTAATTAAACACTTTTTTCTACACGAATCATTTTGTACTACTTATATGTGTTTAAACAAAGAAAATGTTTATAATTGTTTTAATTCCCTTTAGGTATTCGTGTTGATGCAATTCGATCCTGGTTTAGAGTACAAAAATATTCGGGGAAGAACCGGAACCGGCCAAGGGGGTGGTACAGGGGGCGGCGGGACAAATAAAGACGATAATTCCTGACTATTGCTTTGTAGCGCCCTAACCGATGGTCCCTATTCTTACATTTAAAACTGAATAGGACCATCGAAGACAAAAAAACGAAATCCAATACCCTTTATTTAAAATCGATTTTCCCTAAATTTTTTCATTTCCCATAGTATTCTTTTAATAATTAATTTAAATAAATGTTGGGTGTTGGTTTAAAGGGTGCTACTTTGATAAAAAAAAGGACTCTAAAAGGTTACATCAAAAATATTAAATCGTAAAAGGACAAAAATTGATGGTTAAAGTAAAACCATAAAAATATAGAAAAAGTGATTCAGTGCCACAACTTGAGAGGGAGTAAAGAACTGTTATAAAATCCGCTTTTTTACGTCGAAATGTTCATACATAGGTGCAAGGATATTTAAAAATATTAAAAAAATATAAATAAAATAAATTTAAAGTAATAAAAAATAACTAAATCTAATAATCATAAAAAAATAAAAAGATTTTACGATAAATGTTAGAGGTGGGCCGATATTTTTGAAAAAGACCTAATTACGTTATTAAAATAAATATAAAAGTTGTTAAATGTTTTGTTATTTGTTGGTTTTTTATATTATTATTATTATTAAATAGGTTTTAATAATACATAATATATAAATATAGATTTTTTAAGTTAAATCAAAAAATTAGAAAAAAAAAAATAATACAGGAATTGTTATTATCTTAAAAATCATTATTATTAGTTGTTATGTGGGATAAAAAAGGATATAATAAATTTTTCTATTGTGATATTGTATATATTAGTTAAAAATTAAAATTAATTAAGGAATAATATGGTTTTGTACACGTTTGCAATTAGCATCACATTCTAAGTAACTAATTAAGTAGTTAATTATTTGCAAAAATTTATTTGAAAAAATAAACGCCCTCAAACTCTAAAAATAAAAACGGAAATAAAAGTGTCTTCTACATCCGATTTTAACAACATTCAAAAAGTCAAAAAATGTATATATTAAATATGACCATGTATTTAATTATATTTCATTCTTGTTTGATTACTTTTTGAATCCATAAAATCGAAAAATCTCTTTTGACACGATCAATATACGTATAGCGTTTTATTAATAAAAATAAAAACGAAATTTGTATAAATGAGCGCTCACCGCAATCGGTTTAATAGAAATCGTACTCGGCATTTTTCTGCTTGTTTCTTTAGGATATTACAAAACGTTTTATACAAAAAAAATCAATTAACAATAACAGGAACACAAACGCCCGCTAAAAACTATTGTAACTCTGTGCTAGGCGTAAACAATTAAAATTTAAAACAAGAAAAAGAGTATAATGTTGTTGATGTTACATAATTGTTAAATTTAAAATTAAAAAAATGCAGACTGTATATAAATTAAAAGATGAAATTAATAAATATTGTACAATATTTGAGTAAGAAAGTGGTTTTATTAATACACATTGTGTGTATAACTAACATTAATATCAAAATATATCTGGCAAAGATAGTTTATGATTAACCCTGTATATCCTTATGCTCAATTCTATTTATTTATTATCTATTTATTTGATTAGCCGTGTCTTCAGACGCAGGTCTACTCGAAAAACGGAAATCATGCAAAAAAAATCATCAAAAGTAAAAATTGCACCTTTTTGATAACTTTGAACGAATTAAGATATTTAGATGAATAATATCTTAAAATAAAGCCTGATCAATAAAGATTTAACGATAATAACATAGATTGTATAACAGCATGTGGAATTTTTAGAGTTACGTTACTTAGAATAAATTGAAATGCTCTAAATCGCAATTTAAAACCAATTCATCGATAACTCCTGAGTAAATCAAGATATTTTGATGATTCGTACGTCAAAATGAACCTTAATAAATAGCAATTCATTTGTGATATGGCGTGTATAAATGGAACTCGATCAATTTTTAGAATTTATCGTTAAGTATAGCCAAAAATCATCAAAATTAAAAATTATATTTTTTTGATGACTTTTGAACGAATTAAGATATTTTAATGAGTAATATCTTAGAATAAAGACTGATTAATAAAGATTTAACGATGATATCATAGATTGTATAACAGCATGTGGAATTTTTAGAGTTACGTTACTTAGAAGAAATTGAAATGCTCTAAATCGCAATTTAAAACCAATTCGTCGATAACTCCTGAGTAAATCAAGATATTTTGGTGATTCGTATCTCAAAATGAACCATAATACATAGCAATTCATTTGTAATATGGCGTGTATAAATGGAACTCGATCAATTTTTAGAATTTATCGTTAAGTATAGCCAAAAATCATCAAAATTAAAAATTATATTTTTTTGATGACTTTTGAACGAATTAAGATATTTTAATGACTACTAATATCTTAGAATAAAGCCTGATCAATAAAGATTTAACGATAATAACATAGATTGTATAACAGCATCTGGAATTTTTAGAGTTACGTTACTTAGAAGAAATTGAAATGCTCTAAATCGCAATTTAAAACCAATTCGTCGATAACTCCCGAGTAAATCAAGATATTTTGGTGATTCGTATCTCAAAATGAACCATAATACATAGCAATTCATTTGTAATATGGCGTGTATAAATGGAACTCGATCAATTTTTAGAATTTATCGTTAAGTATAGCAAAAAATCATCAAAATTAAAAATTATATTTTTTTGATGACTTTTGAAACGAATTAAGATATTTTAATGACTAATATCTTAGAATAAAGCCTGATCAATAAAGATTTAACGATAATAACATAGATTGTATAACAGCATGTGGAATTTTTAGAGTTACGTTACTTAGAAGAAATTGAAATGCTCTAAATCGCAATTTAAAACCAATTCGTCGATAACTCCTGAGTAAATCAAGATATTTTGGTGATTCGTATCTCAAAATGAACCATAATACCTAGCAATTCATTTGTAATATGGCGTGTATAAATGGAACTCGATCAATTTTTAGAATTTATCGTTAAGTATAGCCAAAAATCATCAAAATTAAGAATTGTATTTTTTTGATGACTTTTGAACGAATTAAGATATTTTAATGAGTAATATCTTAGAATAAAGACTGATTAATAAAGATTTAACGATGATATCATAGATTGTATAACAGCATGTGGAATTTTTAGAGTTACGTTACTTAGAAGAAATTGAAATGCTCTAAATCGCAATTTAAAACCAATTCGTCAATAACTCCTGAGTAAATCAAGATATTTTGGTGATTCGTATCTCAAAATGAACCATAATACATAGCAATTCATTTGTAATATGGCGTGTATAAATGGAACTCGATCAATTTTTAGAATTTATCGTTAAGTATAGCAAAAAATCATCAAAATTAAAAATTATATTTTTTTGATGACTTTTGAAACGAATTAAGATATTTTAATGACTAATATCTTAGAATAAAGCCTGATCAATAAAGATTTAACGATAATAACATAGATTGTATAACAGCATGTGGAATTTTTAGAGTTACGTTACTTAGAAGAAATTGAAATGCTCTAAATCGCAATTTAAAACCAATTCGTCGATAACTCCTGAGTAAATCAAGATATTTTGGTGATTCGTATCTCAAAATGAACCATAATACATAGCAATTCATTTGTAATATGGCGTGTATAAATGGAACTCGATCAATTTTTAGAATTTATCGTTAAGTATAGCCAAAAATCATCAAAATTAAGAATTGTATTTTTTTGATGACTTTTGAACGAATTAAGATATTTTAATGAGTAATATCTTAGAATAAAGACTGATTAATAAAGATTTAACGATGATATCATAGATTGTATAACAGCATGTGGAATTTTTAGAGTTACGTTACTTAGAAGAAATTGAAATGCTCTAAATCGCAATTTAAAACCAATTCGTCAATAACTCCTGAGTAAATCAAGATATTTTGGTGATTCGTATCTCAAAATGAACCATAATACATAGCAATTCATTTGTAATATGGCGTGTATAAATGGAACTCGATCAATTTTTAGAATTTATCGTTAAGTATAGCCAAAAATCATCTAAATTAAAAATCATATTTTTTTGATGACTTTTGAACGAATTAAAATATTTTAATGACTAATATCTTAGAATAAAGACTGATTAATAAAGATTTAACGATGATATCATAGATTGTATAACAGCATGTGGAATTTTTAGAATTACGTTATTTAGAATCAGTTGAAACGCTCTAAATCGCATTTTAAAACCATTTCTTCTACAACTTCTGAATAAATCAAGACATTTTGATGATTCGTATCTCAAAATGAACCTTAATAAATAACAATTTATTTGTAATATGGCGTGTTTAAATGGAACTCGATCAATTTTTAGAATCTGCTGTTAGGTATAGCCAAAAATCATCAAAATTAAGAATTGTATTTTTTTGATGACTTTTGAACGAATTAAGATATTTTAATGACTAATATCTTAGAATAAAGCCTGATTAATAAAGATTTAACGATGATATCATAGATTGTATAACAGCATGTGGAATTTTTAGAATTACATTATTTAGAATCAGTTGAAACGCTCTAAATCGCATTTTAAAACCTTTGCTTCGATAAGTTCTAACTAAATCAAGATATTTTGATGATTCGTATATCAAAATTACCCTTAATAAATAGCAATTCATTTGTGATACGGCGTGTTTAAATGGAACTCGATCAATTTTTAGAATCTGCTGTTAAGTATAGCCAAAAATCATCAAAATTAAGAATTGTATTTTTTTGATGACTTTTGAACGAATTAAGATATTTTAACGACTAATATCTTAGAATAAAGCGTGATTAATAAAAATTTAACGATGATATCATAGATTGTATAACAGCATGTGGAATTTTTAGAATTACGTTATTTAGAATCAGTTGAAACGCTCTAAATCGCATTTTAAAACCTTTTCTTCGATAAGTTCTAAGTAAATCAAGATATTTTGATGATTCGTATGTCAAAATTAACCTTAATAAATAGCAATTCATTTGTGATACGGCGTGTTTAAATGGAACTCGATCAATTTTTAGAATCTGCTGTTAGGTATAGCCAAAAATCATCAAAATTAAGAATTGTATTTTTTTGATGACTTTTGAACGAATTAAGATATTTTAATGACTAATATCTTAGAATAAAGCCTGATTAATAAAGATTTAACGATGATATCATAGATTGTATAACAGCATGTGGAATTTTTAGAATTACGTTATTTAGAATCAGTTGAAACGCTCTAAATCGCATTTTAAAACCATTTCTTCTACAACTTCTGAATAAATCAAGACATTTTGATGATTCGTATCTCAAAATGAACCTTAATAAATAGCAATTCATTTGTGATACGGCGTGTTTAAATGGAACTCGATCAATTTTTAGAATCTGCTGTTAGGTATAGCCAAAAATCATCAAAATTAAGAATTGTATTTTTTTGATGACTTTTGAACGAATTAAGATATTTTAATGACTAATATCTTAGAATAAAGCCTGATTAATAAAGATTTAACGATGATATCATAGATTGTATAACAGCATGTGGAATTTTTAGAATTACGTTATTTAGAATCAGTTGAAACGCTCTAAATCGCATTTTAAAACCATTTCTTCTACAACTTCTGAATAAATCAAGACATTTTGATGATTCGTATCTCAAAATTAACCTTAATAAATAGCAATTCATTTGTGATACGGCGTGTTTAAATGGAACTCGATCAATTTTTAGAATCTGCTGTTAGGTATAGCCAAAAATCATCAAAATTAAGAATTGTATTTTTTTGATGACTTTTGAACGAATTAAGATATTTTAATGACTAATATCTTAGAATAAAGACTGATTAATAAAGATTTAACGATGATATCATAGATTGTATAACAGCATGTGGAATTTTTAGAATTACGTTGTTTAGAATCAGTTGAAACGCTCTAAATCGCATTTTAAAACCATTTCTTCTACAACTTCTGAATAAATCAAGACATTTTGATGATTCGTATCTCAAAATGAACCTTAATAAATAACAATTTATTTGTAATATGGCGTGTTTAAATGGAACTCGATCAATTTTTAGAATCTGCTGTTAAGTATAGCCAAAAATCATCAAAATTAAGAATAGTGTTTTTTTGATGACTTTTGAACGAATTAAGATATTTTGATGACTAATATCTTAAAATAATGCCTGATTAATAAAGATTCAACGATGATATCATAGGTAATAGCATGTAGAATTACGTCACTTATGCCCGGTTTCTCGTACGTTATAGCATTGAGTAGATATCGGAGCAACAGTTATTGGATCGATATCTTTTATCGAGTCTGGTAGGAACTGATCGATAGATATTGCACACAACAGTTATCGAACAGGTTTTTAACAGTTTTGTCAAAAAATCGATTTCTTGTTTATTGCCGTCGATAAGTGGCGGTACAAATTTTGAATAACAATTCGTAAAATTATTTATTTATTATATTTGAGATGAAAACTGGATAAGTCCAGCATCCAGTAATAGATCACAATAAATAACATAACCAAATAATTTTTAAACAAAAATAAAATATTGCTGAACAAGAAATTAAAAATAATGAAAATTATCAAAAGAAAATCAAATAATAACGAAAATGATTAGTAAAAGAACATAATTAATAAATAAGAAAACATTTTAAAGGCTCAATTACACAGAGAACAGTTGTCGGTAAGTTATAGTCATTTAGGTAAACTAAGTCAACTTAAATAACCTTTATCTCAAAAACGAACAAAAATTGTCTAATTTGGTTCGCACCATGACAAAATAGACACTTACCTCTATAAATTTTGAATGTTTCATTAAAATATCTCAAGAATTCGATTTTTGGTGATTTTTAATTAACTCAAGATATCCAATGATAAATGTTCACGATTAATTTAATGATTTATATCTCAAAAACGAATAAATATTTTTAAGATCCGGTTTCACCATGAGAAAGTAGATACTTTCCTCTATAAATCATGAATAATTCATTAAGATATCTTAAGAATTCGATTTTTCGTGATTTTTTAAAACAAGATTATTAATTTCAAAAAATCATAAAAAATAGGTTAACTTAAATAATCTTTATCTCAAAAACGAATAAAGATTTTCTAATTTGGTTCTCACCATGACAAAATAGACACTTGCCTCTATAAATTTTGAATGTTTCATTAAAATATCTCAAGAATTCGATTTTTGGTGATTTTTAATTAACTTGAGATAGCCGTAAATGTTCACGTTGAATTTAATGATTTATATCTCAAAAACGAATAAATATTTTCAAGATCCGGTTTCACCATTAGAAAGTAGATACTTTCCTCTATAGATCATGAATAATTCATTAAGATATCTTAAGAATTCGATTTTTCGTGATTTTTTAAAACAAGATCATTAATTTCAAAAAATCATAAAAAATAGGTTAACTTAAATACTCTTTATCTCAAAAACGAATAAAGATTTTCTAATTTGGTGCTCACCATGACAAAATAGACACTTGCCTCTATAATTTTGAATGTTTCATTAAAATATCTCAAGAATTCGATTTTTGGTAATTTTTAATTAACTTGAGATAGCCATAAATGTTCACGTTGAATTTAATGATTTATATCTCAAAAACGAATAAATATTTTCAAGATCCGGTTTCACCATGAGAAATTAGATACTTTCCTCTATAGATCATGAATAATTCATTAAGATATCTTAAGAATTCGATTTTTCGTGATTTTTGAAAACAAGATTATTAATTTCAAAAAATCATAAAAAATAGGTTAACTTAAATAGTCTTTATCTCAAAAACGAATAAAGATTGTCTAATTTGGTTCGCACCATGACAAAATAGACATTTACCTCTATAAATTTTGAATGTTTCATTAAAATATCTCAAGAATTCGATTTTTGGTGATTTTTAATTAACTCAAGATACCCAATGATAAATGTTCACGATTAATTTAATGAATCATATCTCAAAACCGAATAAATATTTTCAAGATCCGGTTTTATCATGAGAAAGTAGATACTTTCCTCTATAAATCATGAATAATTCATTAAGATATCTTAAGAATTCGATTTTTCGTGATTTTTTAAAACAAGATCATTAATTTCAAAAAATCATAAAAAATAGGTTAACTTAAATAATCTTTATCTCAAAACGAATAAAGATTTTCTAATTTGGTGCTCACCATGACAAAATAGACACTTGCCTCTATAAATTTTGAATGTTTCATTAAAATATTTCAAGAATTCGATTTTTGGTAATTTTTAATTAACTTGAGATAGCCATAAATGTTCACGTTGAATTTAATGATTTATATCTCAAAAACGAATAAATATTTTCAAGATCCGGTTTCACCATGAGAAAGTAGATACTTTCCTCTATAAATCATGAATAATTCATTAAAATATCTTAAAAATTCGATTTTTCGTGATTTTTTAAAACAAGATTATTAATTTCAAAAAATCATAAAAAATAGGTTAACTTAAATAGTCTTTATCTCAAAAACGAATAAAGATTGTCTAATTTGGTTCGCACCATGACAAAATAGACATTTACCTCTATAAATTTTGAATGTTTCATTAAAATATCTCAAGAATTCGATTTTTGGTGATTTTTAATTAACTCAAGATACCCAATGATAAATGTTCACGATTAATTTAATGAATCATATCTCAAAACCGAATAAATATTTTCAAGATCCGGTTTTATCATGAGAAAGTAGATACTTTCCTCTATAAATCATGAATAATTCATTAAGATATCTTAAGAATTCGATTTTTCGTGATTTTTTAAAACAAGATCATTAATTTCAAAAAATCATAAAAAATAGGTTAACTTAAATAATCTTTATCTCAAAACGAATAAAGATTTTCTAATTTGGTGCTCACCATGACAAAATAGACACTTGCCTCTATAAATTTTGAATGTTTCATTAAAATATCTCAAGAATTCGATTTTTGGTAATTTTTAATTAACTTGAGATAGCCATAAATGTTCACGTTGAATTTAATGATTTATATCTCAAAAACGAATAAATATTTTCAAGATCCGGTTTCACCATGAGAAAGTAGATACTTTCCTCTATAAATCATGAATAATTCATTAAAATATCTTAAGAATTCGATTTTTCGTGATTTTTTAAAACAAGATTATTAATTTCAAAAAATCATAAAAAATAGGTTAACTTAAATAATCTTTATCTCAAAAACGAATAAGGATTGTCTAATTTGGTTCGCACCATGACAAAATAGACATTTACCTCTATAAATTTTGAATGTTTCATTAAAATATCTCAAGAATTCGATTTTTGGTGATTTTTAATTAACTCAAGATACCCAATGATAAATGTTCAGGATTAATTTAATGAATCATATCTCAAAACCGAATAAATATTTTCAAGATCCGGTTTTATCATGAGAAAGTAGATACTTTCCTCTATAAATCATGAATAATTCATTAAGATATCTTAAGAATTCGATTTTTCGTGATTTTTTAAAACAAGATCATTAATTTCAAAAAATCATAAAAAATAGGTTAACTTAAATAATCTTTATCTCAAAACGAATAAAGATTTTCTAATTTGGTGCTCACCATGACAAAATAGACACTTGCCTCTATAAATTTTGAATGTTCCATTAAAATATCTCAAGAATTCGATTTTTGGTGATTTTTAATTAACTTGAAATAGCCATAAAGGTTCACGTGGAATTTAATGACTTATATCTCAAAAACAAATCAATATTTTCAAGATTCGTTTTCATCACGAGAAAGTAGACACTTTCCTTTATAAATTATGAATAATTCATTAAGATATCTTAAGAATTCGATTTCTTGTGATTTTTAAAACAAGATTATTAATTTTAAAAAATCATAAAAAATTACGTGAACTTAAATAATCTTTATCTCAAAAGCGAATAAAGATTTTCTAATTTGGTGCTCACCATGACAAAATAGACACTTGCCTCTATAAATTTTGAATGTTTCATTAAAATATCTCAAGAATTCGATTTTTGGTGATTTTTAATTAACTTGAGATAGCCATAAATGTTCACGTTGAATTTAATGATTTACATCTCAAAAACCAATAAATATTTTCAAGATCCGCTTTCATCACAAGAAAATAGACACTTTCCTCTATAAATCATGAATAATTCATTACGATATCTTAAGAATTCGATTTTTCGTGATTTTTTAAAATAAGATTATTAATTTCAAAAAATTATAAAAAACTAAGTTAACATAAATAATCTAAGGTTTTTTTAATTCGGTTCTCAACATGATAAAATGTTATCATTATAATGAATCTTCATAGGGGAGTTTGGTTAATGTCTAAAATTTTTAAAATATGAGTGTTTGGATGAACTTGAAATTGATAAAATCGATCTGCATTCTTTGGAGATAAAATTCTGTAAGAAGATGTTTGA
Source organism: Onthophagus sagittarius (assembly GCA_036711965.1). Lineage (NCBI taxonomy): Eukaryota > Metazoa > Arthropoda > Insecta > Coleoptera > Scarabaeidae > Onthophagus > Onthophagus sagittarius. The sequence continues at coordinate 11,365,099 of JASERS010000010.1, read as the reverse complement.
ATTTTACCTAATACATGTAATTATATTTTTGCCAAATTTTATATTCCTTCCAGGATCTTTTTGTTTCTTTCTGTGTTAGAAAGCAATCAAAACGCAGAAGTCCTAAAATGCCCATGAATTTATCAAGAAACATTTCCTCCCACAGATAGTTCTTGTTCGAGTAATAATTCCACATTAAACAATTCCTTCATTTTAAAAAGATTCAAAGGGATTTAATAAGGGATTCATTAATATTTTCCTCAATTCTTTCGTGAAATATGACATTTCCAATGCAGATATTGTATAAAACTGCACATGCAGAAATTGAAAGTAATGTCGTCCTACGTTTTAATCGCATTCTCATCGATAGGCAAGGAAATCCTTGTTTTTTTCTAAATTTCAAAATAATGCACAATGTTTAATTACGTAAATATTTATGTAAATATAAATTAGAAAATAGAAACTATCACTTTTGACATACGTTACTATCGTTAATCACACTTATCGAGTCGATATAGGTACTTATTGCATGCGACATAGTTATCGGTTCGATATCTCCTATTGGCTCTTTCAGAAACCCAATTGACGAATATCGCTCGAGTTATCGATGATCAACAGCACAATATCGGTTCGATATCGACATGTGAATACGTACGAGAAACCGGCCATTAGAGTAAGTTGAAATGCTCTAAATCGCATTTTAAAACCTTTTCTTCGATAAGTTCTAAGTAAATCAAGATATTTTGATGATTCGCCAAAAATCATCAAAATTAAGAATTGTATTTTTTTGATGACTTTTGAATTAAGATATTTTAATGACTAATATCTTAGAATAAAGCCTGGTTAATAAAGATTTAACGATGATATCATAGATTGTATAACAGCATGTGGAATTTTTAGAATTACGTTATATGGAATCAGTTGAAACGCTCTAAATCGCATTTTAAAACCATTTCTTCTACAACTTCTGAATAAATCAAGACATTTTGATGATTCGTATCTCAAAATGAACCTTAAGAAATAACAATCTATTTGTAATATGGCGTGTTTAAATGGAACTCGATCAATTTTTAGAATCTGCCATTAAGTATAGCCAAAAATCGATATTTTTGATATTATAAGAATTAAGATATTTTGATGACTAGTATCTTAAAATAAAGCCTGATTAATAAAGATTCAATGATAATATCATAGGTTTTATAACAGCATGTGTAATTTTTAGAATTAATTGAAATGCTCTAAATCTTATTTAAAATCTCTTCTTCGATAACTTCTGAGTAAATCAAGATATTTTGGTGACTCATATCGTCTCATAAATATGCTTTTAGAAAAAAATTAGGTAAAAGGAACAACATTTTTTTGCCGAAACAAATTGCGATCGCTTTGAACTTACTGGCACAAGGAGTACCATAAAAAGGATTTAAATAGAATCGTCGATTCCAGTTCCGTAAAGGAGGGATCCTGCTGCAGCTGCATGTCCAGGACATCCTTTAGCTCCTGTCTGATACGAATTCCTACTTCGCGAGTTATACCCTCAGCTTTTTTCTCAGCTGTGGGTATGCGATGTTCATCCTGTATCTGTGCGTACTCATAACTATTTCTGCCAAGTTTTACATCTAACCTGTGCAACAAAAGCAGCAGAGCTGAGATACTGCTATTGAATGTACAAGCAGCTACTAATTCTACTATTTTCGATCCACCAGAAAGTACTTTTGGATTCATTTTCCAAATTACATACTTGCTTAGCTCTTCATAAATAAAATATTTATTTAATAATTTTTGCACTTTATTAAGACGATAGTATTTCAAACAATGTTTCTACCGGTTTCGGTCACGTTTAGACCATCTTCAGGATACACATTTTTAAAAAATTGTTGATCGTATTGACGTTTTATTTTTATTTATGTTGTGATTTATGACATGTGTCAATGTGAAATATTAAAATAGGATTAAAATAAAATAAAATAAAATTAAAATTGAATATTTCCCAAAACAAAAGTTCAAATATCTATTATAAATTTGGGAAAAATGGGAAAATGTTATTGCGTATGTTAGGGTTTTTTAATTTTATTTTTATTTTTATTTTTATTTTTAGGTGGAGTAAAAGGATTTTTCAAATACATATATAAAGGTTTTTCTGTGTAATTAATTTGGTCATTCAAACATAAAATTTGTGGATGATTATGTTTAAATTTTCTAATTTCATAAAGTTCAAGTATTTCCAAAAGGTTACTTTTATTTTTCTTATGAAGTAATGTTGTGTTTTTTGTTTCGACAATGACAGACAAGAAACAATAACCAACTTACACAACTACATTAATAATTTACATAAAGACATCAAATTTACAATCGAAATAGAACATAACAACCGCATAAATTTTTTAGACTTAACAATTTTAAAAACAGACAACGGACTTCAATACAGTATCTATAGAAAACCAACGCAAACAGATACTATCATCCCAAATGATTCTTTTCATGATTATACTCATAAAATGGCAACTTTCAACGCATTTATACACCGTGCCTTCAACACAAAACTTAGTGAAAAAGAACTTAGAACAGAAATATCCATTATCAAACAAATTGGCCAAAATAATGGATATAAACCACAAATCATCAACAAAATGATTGACAAATACAGAAACAAACAAAATCACATAAAACTTACCACTCTTACAAATATAACAAATAACAAAAACAATATTTATAGAACAATAGAATATCAAGGTAACATACATAATAAAATCAAAAAAATTTTTAAGAAACACAATATAATTATAACATCCAAAAGCAACAACACACTAGATAAAATTTTAATTAACAACAAAGATAAAATCAATAAAATGAACGATAATGGAGTTTACAAATTAGAATGTGATACGTGTAAAGCCATTTACATTGGTGAAACAGGGAGATGCTTAAAAACTCGTATAAAAGAACATAGAACACAACAGAGATCTAACTTTGGAAGACATATAATATTTAACAAAGAACACCAATTTAATGAAACAAAAAACACAACATTACTTCATAAGAAAAATAAAAGTAACCTTTTGGAAATACTTGAACTTTATGAAATTAGAAAATTTAAACATAATCATCCACAAATTTTATGTTTGAATGACCAAATTAATTACACAGAAAAACCTTTATATATGTATTTGAAAAATCCTTTTACTCCACCTAAAAATAAAAATAAAATTAAAAAACCCTAACATACGCAATAACATTTTCCCATTTTTCCCAAATTTATAATAGATATTTGAACTTTTGTTTTGGGAAATATTCAATTTTAATTTTATTTTATTTTATTTTAATCCTATTTTAATATTTCACATTGACACATGTCATAAATCACAACATAAATAAAAATAAAACGTCAATACGATCAACAATTTTTTAAAAATGTGTATCCTGAAGATGGTCTAAACGTGACCGAAACCGGTAGAAACATTGTTTGAAATACTATCGTCTTAATAAAGTGCAAAAATTATTAAATAAATATTTTAATTCAAGACGAAAAACTTTCCTATAAAATAAAAGAATACTTCATAAATAAGCTTGATGAAAAAAAATGGTGTTTGAATGTTGACAAAACATGCATGGCTTACTCAAGCCCTCTTGGGCATTTTTCATGCTGTGGGTTTTGATCCGTAGAGTTGTAATGGAAGCAAATTGCTCATATATTTTGAACTGAATCACAATGTCTTCTTATAGCTAGCCCATAATAAATTGTAAATTTATCAATAAATTTGCTTATAAGTTTCCCTTTACCAGATGGAGTTCTTTTTCTGATCGTTTTGCCCTTGATTTTTATCTCTTAAAATTTTTTCACCATAAGGCTTGAAATTTACTAATGCAAAATTTTGGAATCACCGTGTTTAATGTAATTAAGGTTCCTCAAGCAATTTTTCTAATTGCAACGATTGATGATACTTTCATATTACCTGCTGATCCTTCATGATTACCATAGCATTCTTTTTTCTCGTAATGATCTTCTTGCTACTCATGAAATTCTGATGAGTTCTGTCGATTCTTCCATGTTTCACATAATTGATTATAGGAGCTTCTCGCAAATACATACAATAGTTTTTCAGAATGATAACCAATCAATGTCGCGCCACTTAGGCCCGTTATTGCCACTTATAATTAAGGTCATAGTATCTAACAGATAACGTAAAAATCAGTTACTAGTCAGCCCAACAAAGGCTCTACCTGTTACAGTTTTAATCAGATTAGCTTGAAATTTTCAGAAAGTATCATAAACATATTATATTATCAAATAAAAAAACGATTTTTTGACATTTTCTAACCCATCTAACCCCTTCAAACGGCTCCCAACCCAATTTAGCTTCAGAATTAAGTAGATTTATTACTAGAAACAGTTAAGGTTGGCACTAACCACGAAGATCAGAGCCGTATTAAACAAAGTCATGGTTAGGATACGGCTTCAACCATTTTTTTTTGTAAGAACACGTTATTCTGGTTACACAATAAATAGTTGTTAATTTGCTTAAATATTTTCAATAAGAATATAACATGGTGTCAGGTGAAAAAGAATAAAGTATAAAGAAGAAAAGTCTGGAAAAGAATTACAGTTAAGAGGTACTTTGGTAATTTTTATCATATAATCGATAAAATGTAAGAGATAATTTTATAACATTTAAACATGCTTTCGAAATCAACATGCTTGCTGCGAATTTGAACAAGAAATTGGACGAAATAAAGATTGCGATCTTCTTAAACGTGACGGGAAGTGAAGCATTAGAAGTTTATAACACGTTACCTCTAAATGAAGATTAGAAAAAGGAATACAATACAGTTGTTGAAGCTTTTGAAAGGTACTGTGAGCCACACAAAAATGAAACTTATGACAGATACAAGTTTATGAATAGAGTTCAACAAGCCCAGCAAGAAGATATATTCTTAGTTTCAGAAGAATTTACAACAATTAAGCACTTAATGATCCGAAAACTTTTTGTAATTTCTGACCAAAATACAATCATGGCTTCACTCCAATATCATAGACCAAAATAGATAAATGGGGAACATTCATACAAGAAAATGAAAATTAAATATTGCTAGGATGCTGCAAATTAATAAAGCCATTATTTATTTAGCACAATAATAAAATTCATAAATAAATTGGAGTCAAACTAAAAAATTAAACAAAATAAAGCGCCATTTACTCACCAGAAATGAAATTACATGTAAAACAAATTTTAAATTAAATTTCAAAATTAATTAATTATAACAACTTTATTTTTTACATCAACAAAATAGTATCAAATTCCATCATCTCAAATTCAAAAAAAAAAGAAATAAATAAATACATTTTATAGTTTATGTCTCAATTCTTCACCATCCGGAAGTCTCATAAAGTGATTTGCAACAATATCTGAACTAACTTCCTCCAAAGTAGCAGGATTCCATTTGGGGTCCTTATCTTTGTCGATCAACAAAGCCCTAACACCCTCATAAAAGTCATGATTAGCCAAACAGGCCACTGCCATTCTATATTCCATTTGAAGACATTCCAAAAGATCCGCTTTAGCGCCCAATTGCAATAATCTCAACGTAATTTTCATGCTTGTTGGGGACATACCATCCAAAGTTTTCAAAGTCTTCCTTGCCCAATCCGAGTCGTCTTCTGATAATCTATAGTAAAGTTCTTCCATGGTGTTGGCTGTGAAATAGCTGTCAATTTTAACTTGGTGTTGTTTTAATGAAAAAGGTTTATCATCCATTACTGAAAATTTATCTAAAACGTCCCTGATTGTTTCATGGTTTTTACAGCGCACTAATTCGTCTGTTAAATGCGCCATATTTTGACTATTAACGTAATGAGTAGCTATTCCGGCTTTTTGTATATCCGCCCCTTTTAATCTATGTCCAGTTAATGCCAAATAATATCCCAATCTTCCAGGAAGGCGCGGTAAAAAATAGGAACCCCCCACATCAGGGAATAGCCCAATTTGCGTTTCAGGCATTGCAAAAAGCGATCTCTCAGTGCAAACCCTGTAATGACCATGCACTGATAACCCAACCCCTCCCCCCATAACAATCCCATCAATCAATGCAACATAAGGGATGCGATAATTTCCAATTAACCCATTCATTGTGTATTCAGTTTTGAAAAATTGATGCCCTAATTTTTCACCTCTTCGTCCCGCTTCAACAACAGCCCTTACATCACCCCCAGCACAAAAAGCTTTATCCCCAGCTCCTTTTATTAAAACAAACGATTGGGTGCTTTCCCATTCTTGTAAAGCTGGAAGGATTTTTTGGACCATTGACAAGTTGATAGCATTTAAAGCTTTCGGGCGATTCAAAGTGATAATGCCAACGTTATTAACAGACTCTAAGATTACATCATCTCCCCCAGGCCCAGAAGACATCTTTCGATTAAAATTTAAAGACGATGCCGGTCGAAGAAGTATTTTCTCAAAGATCTTGGAGGTTATGTGCAGGTTTCTTGGAGAAATAAAAACCTAATTGACACAAAACGAAATTATCTTATTATAAATTCGAATGAATAAATTGATGGATTATGATTAAATCGATTTTGAAGTGATTACCATTTCTTTGAAGGAGGATTTTTCCGGGGTGTATCAAAAAAATCTTATGTCACATGAAACACATCCACACAACACACAGAGAGATTACGTTTTTGAACCGTTCAAAGGTCGTTTCGGTTCGTTTTAGAAAATCCAAAAGGGAACGTGTAAACAGGATCGTACAGATGGAAAACGAGCGGGAAATTGTGAAAATGTTTGTTTTGACGTTTTACCTGTCAATGAAGACCACGTGTTCGACACGTTTATTATTTTATAAATACTGTTTATAAATTATTGCGAGAATTCGATGATATGGTTTAAGGAGTATGTTGGTTTATCAAATTAAAATGGCAAGTCATCGCTTTTAATTTCGTATACTTGAAAAATAAATTTTAATTAATTGATGCAACCAAAGTAACTTGATTAATAATTATGCAACCCAAATTACTTTAAAAAATCTGATTTTGAATTGTTAACTTTCTTGAAAAATTGGAAAACTTTCTGCATGTCCCTTGAAACCACTGAATCCTAACGTGTAATTGTCCATTTTGAACACGCAAAATTAATAAAAACTTCATTAACAAACAACTTTATGTTTAAACTACATAAGCAAGTTGACGGCTCAATTTGTTTTTTTTTAATTGCCATGGCCAACTTTTTCGAAAATTATTGTGTTTAGTGTTACCATTGAAATCGAAGCTTAATATTTTCGCGTTTAACTCGCAAACGGTTAATGTTATCAAAATTTTCAAAGAGTCAAAAAAGTTTCGAAAATAAATTTTCTATTAAAAACTACTATTTAGGGTTACGAACAAACAAAAAAGTTCTGAGCAAACAAATTTTAGGAACACCTGTATAACATGGTTGCCGTCGTCCGATCAAAGTCAAAATTGGTTCAATGATTTTACATGATGTTTGTTTACTCTGTACCAAATTTCAACCCTCTACCATAAATGGTTTTGAAAATATTTAGAAAAATGTGTTAAAATTTCTGAACTTTGATGGCCCATATCTTGGCCATTTAAAGACTTTTATAATAATTTTTTTCGCGAATCGTCATCATTTTTGCTCTAGTATATGTGGTTAATTTTATGCCCCGAGTCACGGGAACACCCTGTATATACAGGGTGTCTCACGTAACTGGTTCATGAGACATAACATTGTTCATAACATTGTGGTTCATGAGATATATATATACAGGGCGACTGGCGGTAGAAGATCGTTTGCATATCGAGCCCTCTTCCCCGACCGAAGTGAAAGAGGCAATCGCGAGATGTAAGTCGAAGAAGGCATCGGGACCGGACGGAATCGGAAACGCCGCTTTAAAGGCCTTGCCTTTAAAGGCGGTCGTTTCGCTAACGGGGATCATCAATGCGACGCTCCGCAGGGTTGCCAGATTTAAATTATGCCATTATGGTAGTGGAAATTACAAAATATGGTATAATATGTGAAAATATGGTATATATTATTTATAAAAGGTTTCTCAATTTAATAACTAAACAAAAATAGATTCTTTGTCATCCTCCATATTTTCATTATTTATCGATTTATCAGTAGTGGTAGTTGCAGTGCGAGGATATAAGTTGGCTGATGTCATTTTATTAATAAGGGTTTTATCTGGCGTGCAGTTATAGCATCCATTATTTCTTTTTAGTTCGTCCGATGTAATTATAATTGAATTTATTGTTTTTGTGGCTAAACGTGACCTGATTTTCGTGACGTTTAAATTTGCTTTTGAAAAAACACGTTCACAAGCTGCGTTAGAATGTGGCAGAGTAAATAATTCAAAAATAAATTTTACTAAATCTTTGTATAGATAATTACCGTCCAAGTCTTGCATGTTATAAACATTAGCCCAGTAAGCACAAAAGTCTGTGATAGCAGGTTTTTCAGCATAAAGCACAAAATGTTTCCACTGATCATTAATAGTATCAGCCCTACAGGTTTCATTTCTAGTAACAATGCGTGGTACTAAGCTAATTACATCCAGAATGCTGCACGGCTTATTTATAAAACGTGGAGCAAATATGTGTAGCTTACTTAATAATGGGTGATCAAAATCATATCGTTTTTTTAGTTCCTCGCAAGTCGTAATAAGGAATTTTCGTACATGTATCAAAAATTTGTCTAGCTCTTGTTTACTCAACTTGGATTTATGATTCAACACATTAGCACCTAGGTGTATATTAATGGGATTGATAAAATATCTACTATTGTTTGGGTTTATTACATTTAGTGGTGTTCTGTTGACATAATCTTGATTAAGATATATTGACAGTATTTCTTTATAGGATTCACACATCTTTTTATGCAAACCTACTACTACAACTTGGTCACTTTGAAATTTTTCATTTAAGGTTGTTAGTTTTGGAAGTATCCATTCTAAAAAGTAATAATACAACCGTAATGAAATGTCGTTTAAATAACAATAATTTTTTCGAGCAGATGGTAATTTATACTCTAACCATTGTGAAGTGAAAAATAAATTTAGAGCATCCCATTGCTCGTTTATCCTTTTCACAACGTTCAAAAGAGATAACTACCTTGTTTGGGATAACTTAAGTATTTTATGCGGTTCTGCATTGCAAAATTCTTGAAATTGTCTAAACGAAATTATTCTTTTTGAACTTTGTTTAAAAAACCCATAAATATCTTTCGCCAAATCTTCACACTCCTGCGGCAACTGTTTGCAAGCCTCACTTGCACATAAGTGGATCGAATGGCAAATACATTTTAAAATAACAACTCCTGGAAAATCAGCTTGCAGTTTTGTTATTACTGAATTATGTGCCCCCATCATCGTATTACATCCATCGGATGCAAACCCAACATATTTTGTAGAGGAATGTTCTGATTTTTAAACGTTGTCTTGATGAGATCATACAATTTTTGAGCTAGAGAAGAAATACATCATTATTATAACTATTATTATATAACTATTTTTTAAAAAACATACCAGTAGCACCCTGATTTGCACCTTCAGGACTGTTTTCAGAAAAAACCTCGATAAATTTTAATGTACGAGTATCTATTTCTTTCAAAGAATCGTTAAAAAACCGAACACAAATACATAAATGCTTTACAGCAGCTATGCTTGTTGACTCATCGATAATAATGCTAAACTTGTTCCTTCGTAAATGTTCAGCGAGTAAATGTTCATAATGGGGGTTAAAACATTATTTAAAATATTTGTAGTTTTCGTACGGTTAAAACTTATAGTTTGTGCAATTTTGGAATCGGGAAAAGCTCGTTTGACTATTTTACTTAAGTGGTCTGCCGTACGGAGAGCAATGTTATGTTCCGTAAAAAAATTCGTAAATAAAATTTCAGCCGTTTTTTTACTATTATTAAGATTTTCCTGTTCATTACTCATTGTTAATGTCTCAGTTATAGATTTTTGAGATCTTCCAGGTATCAATTTAATATTCTGCGCGTGTTTTTTGGATATACTATGGTTTTTAATTACTGAAACATCACATTTTAACGACACATTACATACGATGCATTTAGCTTTATTTTTATAATTGATATCTCGTTTTAACCATGGTTTAAATTGCTGTTCCCATTCAATTCGATAATTCTGGGTTATTTTTCTTTTTTTTAATATTGGTTTGTCACCGCCACCACTATCACTGCCGCTACTCATTGTTTTATAATGCAAAACGAAAAGCAATTTAATTAACAACACTGACCAATTTAATCGTCTCACGTCTGTGACCGTTTGTCGTTTTAATGGGAATTTGGGAAATCCCCAGTTCTATTTCAACATCATTTTATTTGGGATCTTCAAATCTAGATGACGCTAGTTCATCTACTAAACAGTTTCCTGTATAAATCAGTATCACAGTTATTATTAAATAAAAATTACATTTTTATAAAAATAATGTAATTATAAATATGTAATAGTGAATATAGTATAAAAAATGTTAAAATTATGGTATTTTCTTTCTGCGAATTGGATAATGGTATTAGCTATAATATTATGGTAGAAATACCATAATTATGGTACATCTGGCAACGCTGACGCTCCGGCTGCACCACTTTCCCACCACGTGGAAAAGCGCTGACGTCGTCGTGTTACCGAAACCCAGAGCGAACCTGACGTTCCCGCAAAACTACAGGCCCATCAGTTTGCTTTCTTGTCTCGGCAAGGTATGCGAGAGGGTCGTCCAGACGAGGCTACAAAGATCCGTTAGAGATCTTAAGCTCATCCAGGACGAACAGTTTGGTTTCCGACCCAAACATTCGACCGTACACCAGGTACTGCGACTTGTCGAACATATAACCGAAGGCTTCAATCGAAAGCAAAGCACTTGTGCTGTGTTTTTCGATGTTGCCAAAGCGTTCGACAAAGTATGGCATGAAGGACTTTTGTTCAAATTGAACTTTTGTCCAATTGATCGCCTCCTACCTTGACGGCAGGAAAGCGCGTATCAAACTGGAAGGTACGCGTTCGAGAGAGCGAATCCTAACTGCTGGCGTCCCTCAGGGGTCGTTGCTTTCACCGATACTTTTTTGTATCTTTGTAAGCGACTTACCCCGTTACGAGGGCACACAGCGATGTACGCCGACGATGTGTGCATCTACATGTATATATTATTTAAAGATAATAAAATTATCTTAAGGTGCTCCACCAAAAGGTACTACACCAAAATTGATAATACAAATCAAATTAATACTAATAATGAAATTATTAAAATAAGTTATGATAAAATTGACTTTACCAACGTCTTTCCTACCTCCCCTAACCCTCCCATAAGCGTCAATTTGCATGCAAGCTAGCAAAAGCGTATCTACAGAATACAATTATCAAAAGAAAGCCAAATCATAACACAGTCCCGGAAATCAAATTAAAAATTACTTAGAAAATTACTTCTTATCAATGAACTTCTTCGAGAAATCGTTAAATAAAGACCACCATTCGGTAGTTTTATTTATTTTATTAATTTCATCTATATTTCTAGGCCAACAAAGACCTTTACAAATCAATTTATTCTCTAATCTACTTCTATTTTCAAATTTATTCACACACTTAAACAGCACATGAACAGCATTTCCAACTTCTCCGCAAGAGCAAAATAGGGATTCACGTTTACCAATTCTATTGAGGTATTCTTCAAAATTACCATGACCAGTTATCAATTCTATTGTTTCTGGATACAGGAAATTGTAAGCAATACCAACTCTCGGCATAAACTGCTAAGTCAATCTACCATTCGTCGACTTATCCCATCTTTCCTGCCAAACTCCCATAAAATATTTTCTAATTTTATTCTTAACACTTCGTCTAGAAATAAAATTGAAACCAACATGAGAATTCTCTAGCAAAGATGCCTCTTTAGCCAGTTGATCCGCTCTCTCATTTCCTTTAATACCAGAGTGACCTTTAATCCAAAAGAAATTGATCCTATTCTTAAGGTCTCTAATCAAATCCCACGTCTCTTTCTGCAGTTGAGTGAGTCTGTTCATATTTTTCAATCCCTCTAAAACAGAAGCACTATCACTAAATAAATCACACACTTCAATATTACTTTTAATAACATATTTTATAGCACTATTAACAGCGATTAATTCAGCGTAAAAATTATTACATAAACTACCGAGCTTAATTTTTTCACTATAAGTCTCAACACCTTCACAATAACCAACATCACTATCACTTTTAGCACCGTCCGTATATATCTGAACACCACTAACTTTATTAACACTCCCGATAATTTTAAAATTCATAACCGCCCGTTTAGCTGGATGAACAATTCATAAAAACTCACTTTCTTTTTCAATAAGATCTTTATTTAAATTTAAACCAGTAACTAACTTTAATTTATCAGTTTCTAAACTATCAAAACTTTGTAGTAAAGCTAATTCTCTGAATCTTAAATCAGCTGGTAAAATGCCTGCAATAACACTAAACGCATCATTTGAAACTGTGCTATAGGCTTTAATAATAAATTTATTCCTAGCTTTAATACTTTTAATTTTATTTTCCCAAACCGAAGCTGCATAAAACATACAGGGTTCGATGACACCCTTGTAAATGGTGCTAGAAGCATTACCATTCAGACCCCAACTAACTTTAGCAGCAGCTCCTATTTTATTAGAAATTTCCCTAGCTTTTCTAGTTACATAATCTAAATGAAAATTAAAATTGAGTTTATCATCTAAATAGACACCTAAATATCTAACAACATTTTTACAAATAATCCTATTCCCATCTAAATTCAAAATTGGTAACCTCTGATTTAATTTGCCAAAAAATATTGCTTTTGATTTAGAAGCGTTAAACTTTAATTTACAATTCCTACTCCATACATTAATTTTTTCTAACGCCTCATTAGCTATAATAGAAATGTTTTTATAGAGATTACTTCTAACTAAAAGAGTAGTATCATCCGCGAAGGCAACAATTTCACAACCTGTAGGTAAATTAATGTCAAAAATGGTATCAAACATAATATTCCAATAACCAGGACCTGACCTAGAGCCTTGCGGACAGCCTCTCTCAATATTATAATTTATGTTGATGCCTGGTTCATCGATAATAGCAACCCTATCTGAAAAGTAAGATTTTGCTAAGTTAAGTAAATTTTTCGGACAACGTTTTCTAATTAACTGATTCAATATTAGATGCCACAATGCGTGGTCAAAAGCGCCTGAGATATCTAGCATAACTACCAAACAATAATGATTGTTTTCTTTAGAATTTTCAATAAACTTAATAACATAATTAATAGCATCTTTAGTATTTTTACCCCTAGTAAAGCCAAATTGTCTATTACACAAGCTATAATTATTCCTAATATGAAATTCAATTCTATTTATTAACAAACTATCTAAAACTTTGCCTATAACAGGTAACAAACTAATCGGCCTATATGTTTTTAAATCTGAAATATCCTTTTTACCTGGTTTAGGAATAATTTTGATTAATTGTTTTTTCCAAACATTTGGAAAGATACCAAATTCTAAACATTTATTGAATAACAGACAAAACAAACTTTTGTCTATATTAAAAACCCTTAAAACAATATCTGGAGTAATACCATTTAGACCTGGCGCTTTATTTTTATTCATAGATTTAATTGAATTTTCTATTTCATTAATATTGAAATCTAAATCATCATCCTCATTACTAATTAATTTACAATTTTCCCTAACACTAATATGATAAAAATTTTCTAACTTATTATCATCTTTCGGAAAAAAGTTGTACAAAAATTCATTATAAGTTTCAATAATATTATCTGTAAATAAACCATCTGATTTTCTTATTGTTGAAATATTTTTTCCAGCTGACTTATTTCCCCTGATAATTTTATAAGGAAGACCCCAAGGGTCTTTTTCCCCCACTTACTACAAAATTCTTTCCATTTAACTGTACGAGTTTCTTCTAACTTATTTTTATATACCCTAAACTTACTAAAATATTCTAATCGACGAACTTCACGTAGATCAGCAACACTGCACCTTTGAAACTTTCTTCTAAGTCTATTAACTTCTTTTCTTATAACTGTCAATTCACTTGTCCACCATGGAACCCATTTTTTGAAGAACTTCTTTCTTGAAAAACACTTTTCACAACACTTAACTATACTATCATTAAAAATCAAAACTAAATCATGTAATTTATTACAATTATAACTATTAATAGCACCTAATTTCTTTTTAAAATCTATTAATTCTACTTTTAATAATTCATCAAATTTAAACCAATCAGCATTATTAGTATTAAACCTTCTACTAACATTAGCAACCCTATCACTACTAAAACTAAAAATTTTGAAAAATATACAACCGTGATCGGATAAACTATCTTCATCTTCAAGTATCCAATCTTTAACTGCACTAACAAAATTAAAACTAACTACAGTAAAATCAATAAAACAAGCACCCCTATTATTATTAAAACTAGGTTCACTATTATTATTAAGTACAACTAGATTATATTTATTAATTAACACTTCTAACTCACGTCCTCTTCTATCTTCAACATCACTACCCCACAAAGCACTTTTACTATTACCGTCTATACAAAATACTATTCTAGGATTTAAATATGTATTATTTAAATTACTAATTAAATTCTCAAATTCATTGATTCGATATTTAAACTCTCCAGAATGTCTTTCTTCTGGTGGAAAATAAATTGAGACTGCAATAAAAGACAAACAATTACTTTTAACTTCCAGAACCGTGAAATAACCATCACAAAAATCAGATAAAAGGAAAGCATTAACTCTAGGGTCCATTATTAATATCGCTGTTCTGATGGGTTTATTAGCTAAAGAAAGACCATTAAAAATTCTAAACTTTTTACTAATACCAAATAACTCATCATTAACTACCCAATGCTCTTGAAGAAAAGCTATATGAATATTTTTCCTAGAAATATATTCCATTAAATTCAATGTGGAACACTTTCCCCTACCTAAATTAATTTGAACACAATTAATTTCTTTAATATCACAATTAGTCATAATCTATTTTTTTAACTAATTCCGAAAAATATTTTTTTAGGCTTAAGCATTCTTTTGAATAACATTCATGTTTTACACTATCATTACTAACTTTTTTTCTAATGCAAGCTATACATTTTTTTTCTAAAGATTTGCATACGTTAAAATCATGTTTACCACTACAAATTTTACAAAATTGTTCATCCTTACAATGCTCTGACCTATGGCCCATTCTCAAACATTTAAAACAATAAAGAAATGATCTATCGTCTTCAACCTTACAATGGTTCCAACCAATGTTTAAACCATTTTTAAAAATACTCCTCAAATTACCTGGTAATGTGTGCATCTACAACAGATCTTGGTCCCCCGAGGTCGCCGCTCGTAGACTGCAGGCAGCATCGGACGAGTTGCTCGACTACTTCGCAAAGTGGCGGGTCAAAATCAACGCTGATAAAAGTACCGCAGTACTTTTTACTCGGCGTAGACAGAGACCCCCCGATGCGTTGGTACTGCAAGGGGACGAGGTCCCCTGGCGTTCCGAAGCCAGGTATTTGGGTGTCATTCTGGACTCTAAACTTACTTGGAAAAGTCACATCGACGCGATGGCGAACCGGGCGAAGGCAGCTCTGGTCAATCTGTACGCTCTGATTAATCGTCGAAGTTGGATCCTCTTCGGAAGATTCGACTCTACAAAGCGGTTATCAGGCCTACGATGAGTTACGCCTCTTCAGTCTGGGGTTACGCCGCGCACTCGCACGTGCAAAAACTCCAAGTGGTTCAGAACAAGGTCCTAAGGATGGCATTTGATGCACCTTGGTTTGTCAGTAATGCGACACTGCACAATGATTCCCAGATGGCGACCATCGAGGAATTTATTCGGGACAAGGCCAGTACCGAGTTGACGCGACTCGAAAACCACCCCAATCCCCTCCTAGCGGGATTAATGGATTATGACACAGAACACATTCGCTGCCGATTACACCTATAGGTGCATTATACGGTGTTATTAGAGGCACCGGCTACGCCTATAGGTGGTTACTGTATAGTTTGTTGTATACAGTATACACCTTCTTAATGTTTGATGTAAGTGTTTTAGTATTAGTTTAGGCTAGTATTCTGATAAGGTGTTGTGAATTTTTTTTCAATTGTATATTGTCGTTTTGAAAATGGTGAGTCAACCAAAATCTTCAAGTTCGACTGATAAATAATAATATAAAATAATATAATAAATAATAATATATATAATAATAAATAATAGTTGTGGAATTGACGGTGTACAGAACGAAGTGTTGCCAAAAAATAATTGTAGCGAGACTAATATGCCGAGACACGACCATTTTCTACTGTTGTTTGATGAAGATCTAATAAATTTTTTCTAAAAAATCTTTTTTCATCAGATTCGTGTTCTGCACAATCTCGTATTAGACAATGGAAACATTTTACAACAGACGAATTGAAAACACTTATTGGTTTGTTGCTACTGTCTGGTACAGTTTAACTTTCTCGACTATCAGACTATTGAAAAGAACACTGGTTGTATAGAAGTTGCTTCTCCAACTATATGTCAAAAAATAGATTTTTACGGATACTGAGATGTTTGCATTTTTCATCTGATGACAAAAATAACAAAGACCGTTTAGTAAGAATATGGCCCGTAATGGACCACTTCAATACTAATATGCA
Source organism: Onthophagus sagittarius (assembly GCA_036711965.1). Taxonomy (NCBI): domain Eukaryota; kingdom Metazoa; phylum Arthropoda; class Insecta; order Coleoptera; family Scarabaeidae; genus Onthophagus; species Onthophagus sagittarius. The sequence continues at coordinate 11,348,418 of JASERS010000010.1, read as the reverse complement.
GCCTGTTTACAGCCCTGGAAAAGAATTTTCAGAAAATAAGAAACATAAGTACGGCGTGAAACTTTATATGTTGACGAAACCCAATGGACTGGTACAAAAGTTTACAATTTTCCATGGCTCAACGGATGTGTAGGGTGGAGCTGGACATACATCAAAGGCTGTTACAAGACTTATTACAAGATAAGTCTTGAAATATACATACTTATTACAAGATAGACTGCATCAGGGACATTCTGTTTATATGGATCGGTATTACAATAGCTATGAATTAGCCTCATACCTTCTCCAAAATAAAACATAATGTACTGGAACCCTAAATATAAGAAGAAAAAAAAAAGTCCTGTATCTAACGACTGAATATGGAAATAACATGGCTGAATCCAGAAATAAAAGAGGACAAGTAACACTAAAACCTCTTGCAATTATCAATTACAATAAATACATGTCAGGCATTGATCAGCATGATCAAATGCTGTCGTATTACCCCTGTGTTCGGAAAACACTGCGCTGATACAAAAAATCTTAATCATTTTTACCGAAAGTTGTACCGAAAGCTTCTGTGACCCTGCACGAGTTACGAAAAATAGAGAAAACTACTGAAGAAGTATATCAAACACCTGATCAAACAACTAAGAATCTGAAAAGAGTAGTAAGAAAGGAGTGTAAAGTTTGAAGAAGTAATAAGAAGAGGACTGCAACTACGTACATTTGTAATTCTTGTGAAGGTTCACCTGGTTTTTGCGTTGAATGCTTTTTATTTATCATAAGCAATAAATTATAGAACTTACACCTATAGATGTAATCGGCACTGGCAACGACATTTTGGTTAGAAGTGCCGAGTGCACCTATAGGTTTTTATAGCTTATATAGTGAATAATAATAATCATAATTGTGTTAACAATTTAAATAAATTATGTCTATTTACTTGTCACAACCTTGCATTAAATTCATGGTGTGTTTACTTATACTCACAGAGTACAAAAGTGTCAGTTTAGCCGTGCGTCTTCAGGCTTTTGCATTGTTATTCACTCTTAAATTGTTTTATACTCGTATCAAACTAATCAAATAATTTAATTGCTTTATTAAACTGAAAACGAAATCATTGTTAATTTAAGATACTTAAATATTTATGATTATTTCACACAACCGAAATAACTTGAATAATAATTATGCAACCCAAATCACTAATTTAATGTTTTATTTTATAAAGACATAATGTCATGATTTTGCTATTTCTGGCATTTTTCAGTTTATTTTTGCAAACCTCCCTCGGTAATAATGCCTTCCCCGACGATTTTTTATTCGGAGTTTCGACCTCTGCCTATCAGATAGAAGGTGGATGGAATGCGAATGGTAATTGATTCATTTGGGGATTCCCAAATTAATTATTTATATTATTTTTTAATTTTAGGTAAAGGTGAAAGCATTTGGGATGTTTTCGCCCATAATAATCCCGATAAAATAATCGATAATTCAACTGGTGATGTAGCCGCCGATTCTTATCACCAATTCCGTGAGGATTTGGCTAATTTAGTTTATCTTGGAGTACATTTTTACAGATTTTCGATATCTTGGCCGCGGGTTTTACCAACTGGCTTTATTAACCACGTTAATCAGGATGGGGTTAAATATTACAATGATATAATCGATCAGTTAGTATCGAGTAAAATCGAACCGATGGTAACGATGTATAATTGGGATTTACCGGTGATGTTACAAGATTTAGGGGGATGGACAAATCCGAATATCGAAAATTATTTCGTCGATTACGCCGATTTTTTATTCAGCAAATTTTCGCATAAAGTTAAGTATTGGATTACGTTTAATGAGCCGGGGGAAATTTGCGAAACTGGCTATGGATTGGGTTTAAACGCGCCGGGAATTAATATGAGTGGAATCGCCGATTATTTGTGTGGAAAAACGGTTTTATTGAGCCACTCAAAAGTTTACCGATTATACAAGAGCAAATACAACAATGGAAAGTTGGGGATTTCCATTTCCACGCCGTGGTACGAACCCAAAAACAAAAACGTTAAGGCTGATGTAAAAGCGGCAGAAAGAGCGCTCCAAATGGAATTCGGTTGGTGGGCTCATCCGATTTTTTCGCGTCACGGGGATTACCCCGAAATAATGAAGGATCGTATAAAAAACATAAGTTTAGCCGATAATTTCACCGGGACTCGATTGCCGCTTTTCTGCAAAGATGAGATAAAAAGGATTCGAGGTTCGGCCGATTTCTTAGGGCTGAATCATTACACGACTTATTTAGTGAGTAATAACGATTACAACACGAACGTAACGTCCCATGTAAAAGATGTCGGAGTTAAAAAAGAAATAGACCCGAAATGGCCAGCTTCGAAAGCGCGATGGTTAAAAGTCGTCCCATGGGGCTTTGAAAAATTATTAATTTGGATCAAAAATGAATATAATAATCCGATTGTTTTTATAACGGAAAATGGTTACCCGGATGATGGGGGTCTTTTAGATATGGATCGAGTTCGATATTTAGCAGTAAATAATTTTAATTAATCATTAAATAGCAAAATCATATTTTCTTAAATAATTCAAAAATGATTTACAACTTTAAATGATAATATCTCAAGAAATAATTGAGATATCGAGATAATTTAACAACGAATTTGGGGTTATAAATTAACTAGTTTCAATATCTTAAAGATAATTTTTTCGATTCCATAAATCTCAATGATACGATTTTTTTATTGAAAATGTGTTTGTTGAGGTTAAGTTGATTTTAATGTGATTTAATAAATCGTATCTTAAGATCTAATTGAGATATTAACATAAAATAAAAAAGAATTTGAAGCAAATTTAATCTAGTTTCAATATCTTAAAGATAATTCTTTCGATTCTATAAATCTTCTTGATACGATTTTTGAAATCAATTTTGTATACCAATTTAAAAAGTAACTTGATGTTAAATTTAAATGATAATATCTTAAGAAATAATTGAGATATCGAGATGATTTAAAAACGGATTTGAAGCAAATTTAATCTAGTTTCAATATCTTAAAGATAATTCTTTCAATTCTATAAATCTCGATGATACGATTTTTTTATTGAAAATATGATGTTGAGGTTAAGTTGATTTTATAAATCGTATCTTAAGAATTAATTGAGATATTAACACAAAATAAAAAAGAATTTGAAGCAAATTTAATCTAGTTTTAATATCTCAAAGATAATTCTTTCGATTCTATAAATCATCATGATACGATTTTTTTTATTAACAATGTGTGTGTTGAGGTTAAATTGATTTTAGTTTAATTTAATAAATCGTATCTTAAGAACTAATTGAGATATTAACCTAAATTAAAAAAGAATTTGAAGCAAATTTAATCTAGTTTTAATATCTCAAAGATAATTCTTTCGATTCTATAAATCATCATGATACGATTTTTTTTATTAACAATGTGTGTGTTGAGGTTAAATTGATTTTAGTTTAATTTAATAAATCGTATCTTAAGAACTAATTGAGATATTAACCTAAATTAAAAAAGAATTTGAAGCAAATTTAATCTAGTTTTAATATCTCAAAGATAATTCTTTCGATTCTATAAATCATCATGATACGATTTTTTTTATTAACAATGTGTGTGTTGAGGTTAAATTGATTTTAGTTTAATTTAATAAATCGTATCTTAAGAACTAATTGAGATATTAACCTAAATTAAAAAAGAATTTGAAGCAAATTTAATCTAGTTTTAATATCTCAAAGATAATTCTTTCGATTCTATAAATCATCATGATACGATTTTTTTTATTAACAATGTGTGTGTTGAGGTTAAATTGATTTTAGTTTAATTTAATAAATCGTATCTTAAGAACTAATTGAGATATTAACCTAAATTAAAAAAGAATTTGAAGCAAATTTAATCTAGTTTTAATATCTCAAAGATAATTCTTTCGATTCTATAAATCATCATGATACGATTTTTTTTATTAACAATGTGTGTGTTGAGGTTAAATTGATTTTAGTTTAATTTAATAAATCGTATCTTAAGAACTAATTGAGATATTAACCTGAATTAAAAAAGAATTTGAAGCAAATTTAATCTAGTTTCAATATCTTAAAGATAATTGCTTCGATTCTATAAATCTCCTAGATACGATTTTTTAAATCAATTTTGTATACCAATTTATGACGGAGTAACTTGATGTCAAATTTAAATTATCATATCTTAAGAAGTAATTGGGATATCGAGATGACTTAAAAACGAATTTGAAGCAAATTTAATCTAGTTTCAATATCTTAAAGATAATTCTTTCGATTCTATAAATCTTCTTGATACGATTTTTGAAATCAATTTTGTATACCAATTTAAAAAGTAACTTGATGTTAAATTTAAATGATAATATCTTAAGAAATAATTGAGATATCGAGATGATTTAAAAACGGATTTGAAGCAAATTTAATCTAGTTTCAATATCCTAAAGATAATTCTTTCAATTCTATAAATCTCGATGATACGATTTTTTTATTGAAAATATGATTGTTGAGGTTAAGTTGATTTTATAAATCGTATCTTAAGAATTAATTGAGATATTAACACAAAATAAAAAAGAATTTGAAGCAAATTTAACCTAGTTTTAATATCTCAAAGATAATTCTTTCGATTCTATAAATCATCATGATACGATTTTTTTTATTAACAATGTGTATGTTGAGGTTAAATTGATTTTAGTCTAATTTAATAAATCGTATCTTAAGAACTAATTGAGATATTAACCTGAATTAAAAAAGAATTTGAAGCAAATTTAATCTAGTTTCAATATCTTAAAGATAATTGCTTCGATTCTATAAATCTCCTAGATACGATTTTTTATATCAATTTTGTATACCAATTTATGACGGAGTAACTTGATGTCAAATTTAAATTATGATATCTTAAGAAGTAATTGGGATATCGAGATGACTTAAAAACGAATTTGAAGCAAATTTAATCTAGTTTCAATATCTTAAAGATAATTCTTTCGATTCTATAAATCTTCATGATACGATTTTTTTATTAAAAATGTGTTTGTTGAGGTTAAATTGATTTTAGTCTAATTTAATAAATCGTATCTTAAGAACTAATTGAGATATTAACCTAAATTAAAAAAGAATTTGAAGCAAATTTAATCTAGTTTTAATATCTCAAAGATAATTCTTTCGATTCTATAAATCTTCATGATACGATTTTTTTATTAAAAATCTGTTTGTTGAGGTTAAATTGATTTTAGTCTAATTTAATAAATCGTATCTTAAGAACTAATTGAGATATTAACCTAAATTAAAAAAGAATTTGAAGCAAATTTAATCTAGTTTCAATATCTTAAAGATAATTGCTTCGATTCTATAAATCTCCTAGATACGATTTTTTATATCAATTTTGTATACCAATTTATGACGGAGTAACTTGATGTCAAATTTAAATTATGATATCTTAAGAAGTAATTGGGATATCGAGATGACTTAAAAACGAATTTGAAGCAAATTTAATCTAGTTTCAATATCTTAAAGATAATTCTTTCGATTCTATAAATCTTCATGATACGATTTTTTTATTAAAAATGTGTTTGTTGAGGTTAAATTGATTTTAGTCTAATTTAATAAATCGTATCTTAAGAACTAATTGAGATATTAACCTAAATTAAAAAAGAATTTGAAGCAAATTTAATCTAGTTTTAATATCTCAAAGATAATTCTTTCGATTCTATAAATCTTCATGATACGATTTTTTTATTAAAAATCTGTTTGTTGAGGTTAAATTGATTTTAGTCTAATTTAATAAATCGTATCTTAAGAACTAATTGAGATATTAACCTAAATTAAAAAAGAATTTGAAGCAAATTTAATCTAGTTTCAATATCTCAAAGATATTTCTTTCGATTCTATAAATCTCCTAGATACGATTTTTTATATCAATTTTGTATACCAATTTATGACGGAGTAACTTGATGTCAAATTTAAATTATGATATCTTAAGAAGTAATTGGGATATCGAGATGACTTAAAAACGAATTTGAAGCAAATTTAATCTAGTTTCAATATCTTAAAGATAATTCTTTCGATTCTATAAATCTCGATGAAACGATTATTTTATTGAAAATGTATTTGTTGAGGTTAAGTTGATTTTAATGTGATTTAATAAATCGTATCTTAAGAACTAATTGAGATATTAACACAAAATAAAAAAAAATTTGAAGCAAATTTAATCTAGTTTTAATATCTCAAAGATAATTCTTTCGATTCTATAAATCTTCATGATACGATTTTTTTATTAAAAATGTGTTTGTTGAGGTTAAATTGATTTTAGTCTAATTTAACAAATCGTATCTTAAGAACTAATTGAGATATCAACCTAAATTAAAAAAGAATTTGAAGCAAATTTAATCTAGTTTTAATATCTCAAAGATAATTTTTTCGATTCTTTAAATCTCGATGATACGATTTTTTTTATTAAAAATGTGTTTGATGAGGTTAAATTGATTTTAGTCTAATTTAATAAATCGTATCTTAAGAACTAGTTGAGATATTAACATAAAATAAAAAAGATTTTGAAGCAAATTTAATCTAGTTTTAATATCTCAAAGATAATTCTTTCGATTCTATAAATCTTCATGATACGATTTTTTTATTAAAAATCTGTTTGTTGAGGTTAAATTGATTTTAGTCTAATTTAATAAATCGTATCTTAAGAACTAATTGAGATATTAACCTAAATTAAAAAAGAATTTGAAGCAAATTTAATCTAGTTTTAATATCTCAAAGATAATTTTTTCGATTCTTTAAATCTCGATGATACGATTTTTTTTTATTAAAAATGTGTTTGATGAGGTTAAATTGATTTTAGTCTAATTTGATAAATCGTATCTTAAGAACTAGTTGAGATATTAACATAAAATAAAAAAGATTTTGAAGCAAATTTAATCTAGTTTTAATATCTCAAAGATAATTCTTTCGATTCTATAAATCTTCATGATACGATTTTTTTATTAAAAATGTGTTTGTTGAGGTTAAATTGATTTTAGTCTAATTTAATAAATCGTATCTTAAGAACTAATTGAGATATTAACATAAAATAAAAAAGAATTTGAAGCAAATTTAATCTAGTTTTAATATCTCAAAGATAATTCTTTCGATTCTATAAATCTCCTAGATACGATTTTTTAAATCAATTTTGTATACCAATTTATGACGGAGTAACTTGATGTCAAATTTAAGTTATGATATCTTAAGAAGTAATTGGGATATCGAGATGATTTAAAAACGGATTTGAAGCAAATTTAATTTAGTTTTAATATCTCAAAGATATATTTTTACACTTAATAAATCTCGATGATATGATCTTTTAGTTGGTTTTAATTATTATTTGATGAGATAAACATCGTTTCAATTAACGCTAGACTCTAAATGCGTGCGAATTAATTTAGATAATAATATGAATATAATTGTCGTAATAATTAAAATAATGTGTTTTAGGGTTACATAAAATCGATGTTAAGAGCGATACAAGAATCTCAAGTCAATGTCAAAGGTTACGCAGTTTGGAGTTTAATGGATAATTGGGAGTGGATAGATGGATTTACTTTAAAGTTTGGATTGTATCAAATCGATTACGATGATTGCGCGAGGATTAGAAAGCCGAAATCTTCCGTGAATTTCTACAAAGATCTAATCCACGTTATGGAAATCCCGGCAATTTGTTTCGAAGGAGCCCCGGTAATCCCGAAGATAGAACATATCTAATAAATGATTAAAATGAATTAAAAAAAAAATTTCTCTTATTTGAAACGTCCAAAATAACAACACGATACGTTAGAATTAACGTGTCATCGTCGTGTGTTAACGACCCCAGGTAGCTATTATAATTATTACAACGGCAAAAAAATTTCCCCCCATATCTCACGTGGAGGCGGGTTGAAACGGTGCGTGTAAAAGTAGAGAGAAAGTTTCACCCCTTTTTACGGGGTGAAAAGCATAAACCTCGGCGCGTTCCAATAGAATTTTCACCGTTTTGCCACCAGCAGCACCGGTTAACTACGGAGAGAGGATTCGAGTTTTGGGGTCGTGTTGTTGTTAGTAGCGGCGTCGCGACGATCGGCGTCGGTAGGCGTCGTGACCCAATTCGATGCCGCTCCAAAAATCGACTGACGACAAAGAGACTAACTCGGGTTGATCTTTGATTCTCGAACGAAAAAAAAAACGAAGTGGAGAGAGGAGGCAACAGAAGAGATAATGTCGTTCGTATCGGTCGTCGTCGTCGTCGTCAACGTTTAACATCCTCTCAAAGACGAAGATTCTTTAACTTAAAAACCGTCCTAATAGTTCAGTACAGTGCTTCTAAGTAACAACATCTAAAAAAAGTCAAATTTTAAAACAACCCGAGTATAATGTAATAAAACAATTTCGTTTCGTCTCATTTATTTTTGGTCATTCTTACAAAAACTTTTCTGTGATAATTTAACCACGAAAAACGACGTGTTACGTTTTAAATCAAACTTTTTATCGAAATAACGGAACACAATGAAGAAAATAAAAGTGTTTGGAATCTTATTTAGTGTTTTATCTGTGTTAGTGTACTTTCCCCAATCTGCGATTACGTTCGCTTACAAAAATTACACAAAGCCAACCATAAAAACTAAATTCACCATCGAGGAATTAGTGAACGGTAATTTTCCGAAACGGACTTCCGATGATTTGGATTTAGATCCGTGTAAATCTGGTGAGTACTAGAAATTGCTGGATTTTGTGTCAATTAATTAATTAATAAAGTTACAGGAATTAAAAAGATTAAGTTGTTTTTAAGTTTTATAAGTAACAATTAAACATGTAAACATAGGTTTAATAAATCATAATTATGACTAAATTAGGTTTATGGTAATAAGAGATTATTTATGGGCGATAAATCTTTATTAAGATTGTTATAAAATGTGTTAAGCTATCTTATTGCGTTTTTGAGATTTTATCATACATTTTTTTCTTCAGTTTTCAATTTCTTTCTGATATTATCACACTTCTTTTAGTATCCCCTTGGTCTTTGTTCAACCTCTTTCTTTTATTGTTAGGATATTTGTGATATTAGTAGTTTTTTCTTGTATTAAAGTTCAAATTTCTACCAAATTTTTGTGTTTGTTCAGTTTTTCTTTTCTTTGTAGTCTTTGTTCAAAGTTTCTCTTCTATTATAACCGTTACAATGAGAATCTGGGGTGTTATCCCATCAGGTACAGGAATTATCTTTTCTTTATGCATCTCATTACATATTTCAGTTCTGCCAGGGTTCTTAGAAGATATTCGTCCCTTTATCTCATTTTTTGCTCTCATAATATTTCTTTAAGCCTTATTAAGAGTTTACGAATTTGACGTAGAAATTCACACTCTTCTATCGGCATTTATTCCTTAGCTTAAGAACTCAAGCTAATCAAACCCAATCCTGTTCCTCTGTTGAACCTTCTGTTTTTCCCACCTGGACACTTCACCCTCATCGACCTCTTCCTTTTGTATTGTTGTAAAGATTTCATTACAAAGAGTCTTTATTGCCGCTCAATTCCTCTTTTTATTTCAATAATAACCAACTCACATTTTTTTTCGCACCTATTTCTTTCTCTCTTTCAAACTTTTCACACATAGATACAGGATGTTTGGGTCTCAGCTTTCTTTGTTTTATGGCCGTAGATACCAAAAATACCATGCCCTGTGAATTCTTGGGTCGTATAATGGTCTATTTCTTCCAACTTCCAGTTTGCCCAAGCCTCTACGTTTTCTATGAAGACCTTTGCCCATCCACCATAATCTTTCCATCTTTTCTACAGTTAGTTTCTGCAGGTTAAATCTTGCTTCTTCCTTATTTTCCTGTTCTTTTTCAAAGAGGTGGACGAGTCCACTGTCAGATCAAGAGGGAGCATGGTCGCTATCACTACTACACTCATGGCTGATATCGTACAGTAAGCCGAAATAGTACCGGTTATTAGTCTCCTATTGATTGATTGCAGCAAGTTCTTGTAGTAATCATACTTTAATTACCAATCCCTAAGTGTTAGGATGGGCAATTTCTAATGTGGGTTACATTAGATCTCCCAGATACTTGACCATATTGCTTGTTTTTCATTAGCTGATTACCTATCCTTATTGTCATATTTCAGGCTTTTATCCCCTACCTCGCAGTGATTTCGGTCTATGAAGGACAATGTCCTATAAAGTTTAACTTATCCACCACTGTCTTTACTGCGTTACTTGACTTTCCTACACAGCTGTTTTTGTTGAACTAAAATTAGGGTTGACACTAGCTCTAACACTAGAACTATCACTAAGGCTAAGACTAGATCTAAAACTAGAAACTTTCTCCAGCACTGAAGAAAGAAAGCCACTGCTAGCTCGTCAGCATATTCAACCAAATTTACACATTTTTCAAGTTATGTTATTAGAATTTCCTCGTCCTTTATTAGTCTCACAATTTTCTGTCAAGTTAAATCCAACTCATCTTTAATTGAATCCAACCCAACCTAAGCTAACCCTTTCGTCGTTTTCCTCTGAAACTGCTGGCCAGAAAAAGCAGGGTTCTTCCAACTATCATTCTACCCCCTTCCTTTCTGTTCCTCCTTGCTTCTTCTCACGAATTATCTTCCCTTCTTCTTTACTCCTCTTTTATCCACCCCATGGCTTGATAACGCCTGGATGATCTAAAATTCCTACTATTCTCTACCCATCCAAGCTACCAGGTCCGGTATCATCATCTTGGTCCACCTGTTATTCGTTCTCCATCTTAGGTACCACTCATCTGTTATTTTCGCCTTAAATTCCCTTCGTTATTCATACGCATCACTCCTTTCTTCCACCAGCAAGTTAATTGATGAGATCTTTGCTATAACCTAAGGCTGACATTATACCAACATATAATCTTGTATGGACTAATTGTAAGGCAACCCAACCCAATATAACTCAGTGTTTTTCCTCTATTAGTAGTTTTTTAATCCCCCACTTATTTCTCCAGATTCTTTCGCCCTTTTGTAGTCTTTGCTTAGAGCTCCTCTAACTGCTATAATGAGACATATCTTAGTCATATCTTACAGCCTCTCTTCAGTGTTATTTTTTTCCATTATGAGATTGTTTCTGCTATTATCAATTCTAACATTGTCTTCTACTTTTCTGCGCAGTTTTCTCTTTCTCCTTTATAATCTCTCATACTTCTTACTTCTGATTCTTTGATTGATTTTACTTCTGATGATTCTGTCTGCCACAGCCGATATGTTTTAGTGTCCAAGCTTCCTATGAAGTCAAGCCAAACTCATTTTCAACTGAATTCAATCCAATCCAGTGTTTTCCTTCATATTATCATATCTACCCATTTTTCAGCCAATTGTCAGTTTCATCTTACAGCTTCTTTAGTATTTTGTTTTCATTATGAGGCAGTTTCTGCTATTACACATTTCTGACATCTTTTGCGCAGTCTCTTTCCTTTCCTTCTGCTGTTTTTGCAATAGTATTTTCTTTCTAGTTATTTAGCGTCCTATCAAGACAATGTTAACTCATCTTTAATTGAATAGCAGGTTTTCCTTGTCCTTTTGTTTTACGAATTTGGTAAAAATCTGCTTACAGACATCTGACATGGTGTGTTGGATGATCATACAGTTTAACCCTTTTCCTCGTCTTCTCCGGTATCCATCAGGAGGCAATTCTTTGAAGTCTCCCTTTCACCATTTTGTTCTTGAGCCAACCCAACTGGATCCAAGACAATCTAACCCAAACCAACTCTAATTTAATCTTCAAAATTCTCTTTGCAAACAAACAGCATATTCGGAATCTGTCATCATTAAGACACTTCGAAAATGACCAAAGTCTTTTTTGATTAATTTTTTCATTTCGTTAAGTATCATTGAGCTCTTTATAATCGATTTGGAATTATTTTGTCAACAGCAATCAGCTTTTCCAATATTGTAAAAATTTAGAATTTTCTGGAAATCATCCCCATTCATTTTTTTGATAATTTTCAACTTTATTACTTAAAATGAAAATGTTTTCTATCATTTATACAATCTTTATCTACATTTTGATAACATTCAGATACCGCGAAAAGACATTAAAAGCACTTTTTTCAATTAGATCATCAGTTTTAAGTATTTTCTTATAATATAGTCGTCCACATCAAGAATTATCGACACAGTTAAACGGTTTAGATTACATTACTTGACATGAATGACTGCATTTAAGGAGTGCACGACGAGTCGGAACAAACAAAATCAGGGAATTACCCGACAAAATTTTTAGCTCGGCTAAAAATGAAAAAGTTTAGTTGAAATTTATGATTATTGGAGGGGGCCCCCTATTTGGGGAGTTATGTTTCATGATGTATAAATCATATATTAATAAATCACCGGATTGGAACGCAAACAGTGGCTATTTGCGCGCAAACAACGCCACCATCCCCTTTCCCCTCTCACTTGAACACAATTTGCGAGTTTCCGCGTTTCCTCTCTTTAATTAAAAATTTTCACCGGCCCGAATATCGATTTCCACGGCCACGCTAAAATTCGAATTAACAAAAACTAAACGTTTAAAACAAAGTTGCATTCGAACGCGAAAACAAAACAAAGATCGCTTTTTTTTGTTATTTTTCATTGTTTTGTAAACAAGCGATAAGAAATTATTTGTTTCCTAATTTATTAGGAAAAGGATCGTAAATCATCGATTAAAATCAAAACTAAATTTAAAGTTTAATTATGGAAATAAATCGAACCGACCAATAAATTAAATAACGTGTCAATTTTATCAGCAGTATACGCACGTTCCACAATTTTTTTTTGCTTTTCTAAAATTTAAATTGCTGTTTGCTAATCGTTTCTTTTGAGAGTGATAACCCAAAAATAAATTGTACTGCGAATAATTTGTTCGCGGAGCGGTAATTGCCCCGGATTTTTTTATTATTTCTCGGAATCAAAATCGTTATCGCTTTTATTCAGAGAGTTTAAAAACAACAACAAAAGCAATAAGAGAACATATATTTTTCTTCGTTTAAAATTACGACATACGATATAATCATCCCATGAAACAGAAAAAGCTTATTGGTGAGTGTCAAAATGGCTCTAAATGATAGATAACATTTTAATCTTACTTAATAAAGTTTGAAATTGTCGAAATAGTTAATGGGGATGATTTCCAGAAAATTCTAAAATTTCCCTCCTTTGGAAAAGTTGATTTGTGTTGGTAAAATGATTTCAAATCGATTAAAAAGAGCAGTAAAATACTTAAAATTGGCACAAAATATTTTGATGTCTTTTCCAAAACAATTTGGTGATTGCCAAAATTACAGTAAATGATAACTTTTCGGACAAAAATAGTAGGATATTTGATTTTGATCAATTGCACTTTTCATCTCAGAGGGCTCAATACAAAGACGTATAAGAAAATCGGAATATCCATTTCGTTATACTTTCTTTCAACTTGCAACATTTTTTTGTTCGTTCGAGAGATAACCTTATTTTTTTCGAGTTCAAAACTCGATAAAGAAGTGATTTATCAAACAGAAACACGGAGACGAAACGTCTGTTGTAAAACTTTAAATCATATTGTGCATACATACGTAAATTTTTTCTCACGAGCGAAAAATCTCGCTTCCAAAACAAGTTTTATTTGAACGAAGGATTAAAAAAAAGCTCACAACAAAACGAAACGAAATGAAAATCAGCTCGTTCCAGTTCTGAATACACGAACATACTCTCTCTGGATGAATACACTTTGGAGATGAATAGAAATTCCTCTCGCTCTCCTCCAAAGCATTCAAAACCATCTTTTCAATGGAGTTATTCAGTTACACACACGTTTTGTACACCCGAAACAATACACATCTCCGCATGCACATTTTTTATCGTCTCTTAACAAAAAAAAATCTAAACGTAACCTTATACGACACACAAGACATAATAAATAAATAACCCAACCTTGACATACTTGCATAATAAACTAACATTTTTTAACAACATCAAGATCGAATCAAATCCTTATGTAAACAATCTAATTAACTCGTTTATTAATTTTTAGGAATGTTTCTTGGGGATATCGCGATTCCCGACGATGTCCCGACGAAAAAGGATCAGGATCAATTGAGAAAGTTGGTTTTAGAGGGGCTCCAAATCGAAGAGGAAGGTCTTTTGGAGTTGATCAAAAAGAAGCACAAACAGCCACTCCCCCACGACATTCTCAAAGATTATAACGACCCCGCCGATAAATTTCCGCAAAATTTCGGCGATTTAAAACAAGATTTTACGGTTCGAGCCTCGTCGCAGCCGTTCTTCGATTCTAAACTAAAAGAAAATTTGAAGAATGACGAGAAAACCAGGAAAATACGACATCAGAGGAGATCGAGAAAAAGAAAAAATGAAAATTCTCAAAGGTTAAAAAATCAAATCTAATCAAATTATTTATAGTGTAGATCTAGGCCTAGTGTTAGTTTTATTTGCTTTGTTTGTTAGATTATTCTATACTTGTATCGAACTAAAACTAGAATTAACACTAGACCTAGAACTAGAAAGATTCAGGTTCATCTGCCAATATTAAGCGACGTTTTTTTTTGAGAAATACGGCTAAACCCAAATGTTTTTAGTGCTAAGTCTATTTATAGTTGTTATTCAGTCTTAAATTGTTGTATACTTAATCGAAGTAAAACTAGAACTAACACTAGACCTAGAATTAGAAAGGTTCAGGTTTAGCCGTGCGTCTTTAGACGCACGGCTAAACCGAAACTTTCTAGTTCTAGGTCTAGTGTTAGTTCTAGTTTTAATTCTTATTTATCACAAGATTGTTTTAAATTCTTCTGGAACTTAAAGAATAATTAATACTAAACGTACAATCCAGCTTCAGAACTAACAGTACATAACTAAAAAACATTAGGGTTTAGCCGTACGTCTCTTAAAACGGCTACACCATGATATTTTTAGTTCTAGATCTAGTATTTAGTTCTGAAGCTGGGTTGGGTTGGGTTCTAGTGATAACTTGTAACTCTACTTTTAGCTGTTATTTGGTTTTAGATTATTCTATACTTGTATCGAACTAAAACTAGAACTAACACTAGATCTAGAAAATTGAACTAGACGTAGAACTAGAAACTTTCTAGCATAACCTCAAGATTTCATCGAATACCGATAACATCAATTGATCCTATACCTTCCTCGTCCCTTCCATTACTACATCCATACTATCCTTTTAGTTCTTTTCCATTTTAGGTAAGCGATGTTACATACTAAAAATACATAAACATACAATTAAATGGGGGGGTAAATAGGTGGGTTACACCAGCAGTGTATCTTTTGGCAATGACGAATTATCCTTATCTTCATCAACAACCTCCTCCCACCTAAGCTCCCACATACTCATTTCTGCCTGTAACTTGGCACCAATTAGATCTGGACCTTAATTTATTACCCCACCTAAATATGTAGCCACATTCTTACAAAATCCAAGTAAATCGTCTTCTGATTTCTTCACGCATAAAAAAGAAATAACGCAATTTAATTGATAATGTTGTGTTTTGTTTGTTTAAATCTAAAATTTAGATCCCTTGTTAAATTATCCAATAGTGGAATAAATGTAGTTATTTTATAGCATTCTTCTGGATCGTTGACATCAATGTTTGTGCGAAAGTTCTGTCGAGCTACCCTTCTAGGCAAAATACCTATTTTTTCGTGGCATTCTTTAATATTTTGAAAGATTGTTTTAAATTTTTTGCCAACATGGTATCTTTTGTCTTTAAGTACATTGATAACATCATCTACTAAGTAGATGCATAGTGTTGGTTCAACGAGTAGTACTTTGCTCAGATTCAAAGTAATTGCTAAAATGTAAGATAATGTATCGAGGCGATGAAGTTAGTATTAGCAATCGAATTACTTAAATTCTGTGCTTTAGGGGATGTTTCTCTGTCTTTCCACTGTGACACCATCTCTAAAGAGATCAGTATATTGTGTAGTGAAGATTTAAACCTAAGGACAGAATCGTTTTTTTCGGTCCATCTTGTTTCGCATAGTTTAATCAATTGGTCATTACAAGTAGTTTTCTTCAAAGCAGTCAATGAATGACACAAAATCTTCGCAAACTTCATTCTTCTTCTGATCATAATATTTGACAACCAAAGACATTTGAGAACGGTGACCAAAAGATCAGTTCTCTCATCAAAGATAACACTGTAATAAATTGATTTGTCTACGTTCTCAGATGTAAGTCTTAAAATTTCATTGCCATAAATTTGTATTAATTCTGATTGTATGTTACTGCTTATATATATTGTTTTATTGTTTTTTGAAACCTAGTAGTTTTTTAGGATGTCATCTCCACTTGTGGCGCGAAAACGTTGCAATTTTCGAAAGTTCCTTTCATTAATATTAGTGTATTGCATGTGTCTAACGATAAATCTCCATAATCTTTATGTCCTCTAAGTGGTATAGTTTGGCTTCCCATAAAGATCATTGTTTCTATAATGGGTAGTGACCGGATAGTTTCCAGTTTTCAATTATTTGAGTAAATATTTACTATGTCTTTCTGAGGGTCTTCAAAAGTCTTAATAAAATTCTGTGTTTCCACTATTGCGTGTAGGTGATAATTATATTTATTATGGCTGTTGTACCTGGTATTGCACATCGCCGTTTCGGTTTAGCTGTGCATTCTAGGTCTACTGTTAGTTCTAGTTTTATTTCATGTTTGTTACTACAATGTTTTAAATTCTTCTGGAACTAAAAGTATAATAAATACTAAACATACAACCCAGCTTCAGAACTTTCACTAGATATAGAACTAGAAACATTAGGGTTTAGCCTTACGTCTTTTAAGACTGTTCTAGATCTAGTATTTACTGATTTACTGATTTCTAGCTGAGTTGGGTTGGGTTGGGTTGGGTTTTAGTGTTAGTTTTAGTGTAGGTATTAACTTTACTTTTAGCTGTTACCCGGTTTTAAATTATTGCATACCTTATCGAACTAACACTAGATCTACAACTAAAAACGTTAGGGTTTATCCTCTTAAGATGGCAAAGTATATATCGGCATATCACAAAAGTTTTGGATCAAACAGATCGCAATTAAGTTAGTTAAACACTAATTACTTATGTATTTTGATTTTTAGTGAAGAAACGACATCTTTACCACCCCAAAGATTGAGTGAAGATTTTCCAATTCACGAATTCGAACCAAAATTTGATTTTAAATCGAAATTAAACACCGAAATCGGAAATATTTATGGGGAAAAATTAATCCATCGGAGGATAACGAGAGCTGCAACCGCCCGAAAAGAAAGGGTTTGGGATTACGGGGTTATCCCGTACGAAATCGACGGTAATTTTAGCGGGCAACACAAAGCTTTGTTTAAACAGGCGATGAGACATTGGGAAAATTTTACTTGCGTAAAATTCGTCGAGAGATCCCCGATAGATCACCCCAATTATATCTTGTTCACTGAAAGACCTTGCGGGTAAGACTCTAAAAAAAATTATATTCTACGATGAAAATGTTTTAAAATAAGTTCAAACATGATTTAGTTTGCAATTAAAGTTTTTGTTATTTAAATGAAAATAATTAATTCGTACATTATGAGGTAGATTATTAAAAAACGTTTAAAATGAGTCCAAATTCGATATATCTACGAGTTACAAAATCCGAGTTATTATCATTTTTATAAAAATAAGATGTCGGAAAACAAAACACTAAAAAATTATGTCAACTGTTTAAAACTATTTAAAAATTCATCAAATTAATTTTTAAAATAATTAATAATGTACGCTAAACGTGGCGGTAGTAGGAAAGAGATGAAGAAATCTTTTTTTTTTGATTTGTTCGTTATATCCGATTTCATCACCCACTTCCGGTTTTTATTTTTTATCTAAAATATATCGTGTTTGGTATCAAATTAAAGCTTATTCAACAAAGATTAATAATTTAATGTAATTAGATCATTTTAACGATAATTCAACGTTTTAGGTGTTGCTCGTTCGTTGGAAAACGGGGAAACGGAGCTCAAGCGATAAGTATTGGGAAAAATTGCGATAAATTCGGAATCGTCGTCCACGAATTGGGCCACGTGGTTGGGTTTTGGCACGAACACACCCGCCCGGATCGAGATAAACACGTTAACATCAATAGGGACCACATCATGAATGGTAAATAAATTCAAAGTTTTAAAATCTTTTTTCTTATTTGATTATTTTTTTTAAATAGGCCAAGAGTACAACTTTAACAAATTGAATGAAGAGGAAGTGAACTCGTTGGGATTAACTTACGATTATGATTCCATTATGCATTATGCAAGAAATACTTTTTCGAAGGGGACTTATTTGGATACGATTCAACCGGTTGATATGCCATCGAGGAAAAGGCCGGAGATTGGGCAGAGGTTGCGTTTGAGTGAGGGGGATATCGCTCAAACGAATCTTTTGTATAAATGCCCAAGTCAGTAAATTAATTTTTGTTGATAATTAATTGATTTTAATGATGATTTGATTTTAAGAGTGTGGGAGGACTTTCCAAGCTAACTCAGCGACGATTATTTCCCCGAATTACTTAGTTCATAATCTCCCCGAGGATGGGGAAAAATGCGAGTGGAGGATATCGGCCACTCATGGAGAAAGGATCAACTTAAACATCACTGAATTCGACGTTGCCAAATCAACGGATTGTCGCACGGATTATTTGGAGATACGAGACGGATACTGGCACAAATCTGCTTTATTAGCCAAATTTTGCGGCTCAAAAACCATGTCAGGTCCGGTCGTTTCATCCGGGAGCAGGATGTTACTCACTTTAGTCATGAAAAATGGGGGGCATCGCGGGTTCACAGCAAATTACGAAGCAGTTTGCGGCGGAGATTTAGATTTAGAAACAAGTAGACACTTGGAATCCCCGAATTTCCCCGAGGAGTACCAACCCAACAAAGAGTGCATTTGGAGGTTATCCGTTCCCGAAGGATATCAAGTAACTTTGCAATTTCAATCCTTTGAAATTGAAAATCACGATAACTGCGTTTATGATTACGTAGAGGTCCGAGATGGGCTCACAAAAGAATGTCAAAGCATCGGGGTTTATTGCGGATACAAAGTCCCCGGAAATATCACATCAACCGGAAATCATCTTTGGGTCAAATTCGTCTCGGACGGTTCGGTCCAAAAAGCCGGGTTTTCCGCGACTTTCATGAAGGAATTGGACGAGTGCTCAATGGTGAATCACGGATGTGCCCAAGAATGCATTAACACATTGGGGTCTTATAAATGCGCGTGTCGAATCGGATACGAGTTACATTCGGATGGAAAAAATTGCGAGGACGCTTGCGGCGGGGTGTATGATACAGAGAACGGAACAATTATATCCCCATCATTCCCTCAACTTTACCCTCCAGATAAACATTGCGTTTGGGAAATCATAACATTCCCAGAACACCGCATCAATTTAAACTTCACCCACTTCGATTTAGAAGGAAATAGCAACTTAAACAAACCCGTGTGTGAATACGACGTAATCGAAATTTACAACAAATTCAGCGACACCAAATTAACAAAAATCGGGTCATTTTGCGGGGGAAAACCCCCAACAGCAATCACCTCCGAAACGAACGTCTTAAGAATTGTCTTCAAATCCGACGTGAGCGTCCAAAAAACCGGATTCGCCGCCGTTTTTCAAACGGACCAAGACGAATGCGCCATTAACAAAGGGGGATGTGAACACGAGTGCGTCAACACGATCGGATCGTATTCTTGCACTTGCCATAACGGGTTTACGTTGCACGAAAACGGAAGGGACTGCAAAGAGGGAGGCTGTAAATACGAAATTAACTCCCCGTACGGGATAATTTCATCACCGAATTACCCCGAGTATTATCCGAGCCAAAAGGATTGTATTTGGCACTTTCAAACCACCCCGGGACATAGGATTAAAATTATGTTTTTGAGTTTTGATATTGAGTCGCATCAGGAATGCTCTTACGATCATATCGTGTTTTATGATGGGGATTCCCCCGAATCGACGATTTTGGGGAGGTTTTGTGGATTGAAAACTCCGCACCCAATTGTTGCGACTTGTAATCAGATGTATATGGTGTTTAAGTCGGATGGGTCGGTTCAAAGAAAAGGATTTCAGGTAATTTATTCAAAAAATTCATTAATAGTTAACACTAGACTCAGCACTAAAAATATTCGGGATTAGCCGTGTATCTGAAGACATACTTCTCTCTAAACAAAATGTTTAAAACAAACTGCTTTAATCATGTTTACAACTGTGTGATATGCTTTAAACTACATTTGTTTTGAACAGTTCTAAAGCTGCTTTAAAAACAGAGGGTGTAGTTTGAAAGAAGTTTTGTTTAAAAATTAGCATGTTCTATTTTCCTTTATGTATATTTAGCGACAAACCTACTTACAACTAAAACTTAATATATGATTAAAAACTAAACCAAAACTTAAACAAAAATCGTTGCTGGTTTCCGCTAGATGCACTATTTACTCCATTAAAGTATGCAGACTATTTTTGCTACTTTATCAACTCCTTATCTATTATTTAAAGTAGATTGTGTTAAGTTTTATGAAGAAAACGTCGATTAATATTGGCACATGATGCTACCATATCATATGTAGCTATTAAAATAATTTTAATATAATAGTATCCAAAGAATTAAAAAAATTCCGCATTCCAAGATTGCCCAGATCAATCTGATAGTCAAGATTTTGCATTTTGTGCAATAGTATTTATAATTAGATTAATTAGAAGCAAACTTAAATAGTTTGTCAACAATATCGGGTTTTTTGCGAGTCTTAAAAACAATATCAAATGTTCTGGAAGCAGTATCAAGTCTTTGGAAACATTTCAAATTTTTCAAAAGCAATTCAGCAAAAAATTGCTTAAAAGCGAATTAAAAAAATCTTTTTATTTTTGCACTTTTACAATGCAATTTTTATTTATTCACTATCAGAAATTAATCACTACGAGAAATTTTGTTTGCTTTAAAAGTTCTTAAAACTTCTATTTCCAAACCGTTTTCTCTGCCCAATTAGAAAGAATTTCATCTTCCTCGCAAAAATTCTATGCAAGATTATCGAATGTATGACGAAAGCAATTCATTATTGTTTTTTTTTTTCTAACATTAAAATATCGATTTTTAATTTTTCGTTCAGATCCATAGCTTCTACTAACTTGAACAATAACTTTTGTCGGTAAAACGTTTTCATTGATTGAATTATGCCTTGTTCCATCGATTGTAAGTACATCAGATGAAAGTACGCCAGTTCAATACATTCTAAGTTTTTAATATGAGGAATGTCCAGAAAATTGTCTACCAATAATAAAATTTTTCTTTTTTGACGTTTTAAATCACGCTCCTAATAAAAAATTCTTTTCTTAAAGATTTCACTTAACATCCAAGTTTTTGAATTGTTAAAGTAACTTACTGGCAGGTTTTGGCTTTCCTATTACACATAACTTTGATTTTTCAGATCCGCGAATCTGGCGCGTCACAACGTCACCAGATTTTTACGTCATTCGCTCGTTATAGACGGTACAAAATACGCAAAACTACAACCGAGCTCTCGTTATAACCGAACTCTCGTTATAACCGAACACGCGTTATAACCGAAATTTTTTACATTGTAAGGATAGGATTTTTTACGGGACTTGGAAGCTTGCTCGTTATAGAGCAGGTGTAGAGCATACTCGTTATAACCGGTCTTTACTGTATTAAGTTTTCTGGAAGCACTTTAAATCTTCTAGCAGCAGAAATAAGTGTTTTGAAGCATTATAAGTACTCTGAACATTTCAAGTCTTTTGAAAGCAAACTCTAGAAGCAGAATTAAGTATATTATGGGCAGTATCAAATCTTCTGGAAACAGTTTAAGTCTTCTGGAAGCAATATAAAGTGTTCTAAAAACAGAGCAAGTCTTCTAAGGGCAGCATCAAGCCTTCTGGAAGCACTTCATATCTTCAGGAAGTGACATCAAATCTTCTAAAAGAGTTTCAAGTCTTCTTTGAGCATTTTAAGTCCTCCGGGTGTCAAGTCTTCTAAACGTAGTATTAAGTCTTCTGGAAGCAACATCAAGCCTTCAAAAAGCAAATCGTCTGGAAGCAATATCTAGTGTTCTAGAAACAATATCAAGTTTTCCAAGGGCAGTATCAAACCTTTTAGAAGCATTTCTAGTTTTCTGGAAGCAACATCAAATCTTCTGAAAGCATTTCAAATCATCTGGGAGCAATACCAAGTCTTCTAAATGCAGTATCAAGTCTTCTGGAAACATTTTAAGTTTCCAGGGGCAGTATTATTTTTTGTCTTCCAAAGTCAATATCAAGTTTTCTGGTAGCATTTCAAGTCTTCTGAGGGATTACAGTCAGTATTCTGAAGCATCTCAAATCTTTTGGAAGCAGTATCAGGTCCTATACAAGCATGTGTATAGAGCATACAAGCATGCGCATAGAATTATGTGTTCTATTGGCAGTATCAAGTCTTTTGGAAGCCTTTTGAGAGAATCCACATAGTCTATGTTTCTGGATAATTCATTTCGACAAACTCCATTGCATTATTTAATTGATGCCGATTAATATTTGCTCCTCAAAATCGATGATTAATTCATTGATTAATTAATCTTAGATTCTAAGAAGCTACATAAAAACAATTATAATAGTTAATTAAATCATTTTAGGCAACCTACGTTTCGGTTTGCGGAGGTCATCTTCAGGCGACAAACGAAAGAAAGCATTTTTATTCCCACTCGAAATTTGGAAGCATGCCCTACGAGCACAAAACCGATTGTGATTGGACGATAGAGGCGATGACCGGATTAAACGTACGTTTAACATTCGTAACGTTTGATATCGAAGGAGACCCGGAATGTAATTACGATTACATCGAGATTTTTAGCGGCTTAGATTCAAGCGGATCTTCGTACGGACGATTTTGCGGAAAAACCGTAAGATTAAAACGCATTTTTTTTCTCTAATTTAAATAATTTTTATTTTTAAGAGACCATCCGATATAATATCGGTAAACGAAGCTTTACTAATCAGATTCAAAACCGACGATTCGTTATCGTTTAAAGGGTTTAGCATAGCTTACGAGGCGATCGAACCTTACGAAAGCGAAGAGGAAGTGTGAGAAGGCGATAAAAATAAATCAAGAACGGACAATAATACGTAAAGTAATAACCGTGTTAGTATTTATTTTTAGAAACCGTGCTTAGGTACTTACGTTTCTTGACTATTTATTTAGTCTTTGACGGATTTTTAGTATGTGTAGTGTCGTGTTTGTGATAGAGTCAATGTCGTACTCGAGAGAAAAAGTTTCCGAAATTATCGAATTTTAATCCAAAATGAAATTAAAATTAAAAAAGTGTGTGCCATATGAATAAATTAGAATTATTAGTTTATGTTGTTTTATTTAGAAACTCCCAAAAAAACCCCCATCCCAACCCCATCAAAAATCAATTTTCCAGATAAAATATTTAAATCTCTTTCGGATTATGTTCCATTAAACGTAGATCGAAGCTCGAACTAGATATCGCGAGATGCTTTTTTAACCTTTTTCCCCAAACCGTTCCCCTTTTACACGTTTCAATTTCGACCTGGAAATGGGGACCTCTTTATAATACCCAAGGGGGGTTACAACGCAGATTTCACTCAAACATCTTTTATTTTTGTCGCAACTGAAAATGTACTTGCTCAGTTTCTGTCGCTAAAACGATAATAATCCTTTTAACCTTTTTTCCATTCCTCCGTTCGCCCTAATTCAATAATATTCATTCTTCTCCTTGCGAGTTAATTGAAAAATCTAATTTAATTCACACGATGAGATAAAATTAGGACGTCGCCTCCTTTTGACGTTTAAATGGAGGAAGATAATACTGCCTCAGAGTTATTAAATTTCTAATATAAATGGAGGGGTAATATTCTAGTGATATTTTCGAGTATAGTGGCCATCCAAGGTAATGTAATCCTTGTTTAAACAGTTCCTTTAGAATATGTCTCCGTTTAACCTCCGGGCTCTCCCGGGATGAGCTAAGTGAAGTGATGGAAATGTATTCATCAAATAATAACCGAGAGGTTCCAGATATATTTGCTATGTTTACATTGCTAGTATACATAAATAAAGATAAATAAAGGTTGTAAATATTAAAAATGGTTTTGCTTCGTCTTTAAATTCATTTTAAATGGGAAAAATTTGATTTATTTTAAAAAATGAGACTTTTACCTTTTGAAATATTTCTAGTTCTAGGTCTACGTACGGCTAAATCCAAATGTGTCCAGTTCTAGGTTTAGTGTCAGTTTTATGCTAGTGTTAGTTATGTAGTTCTTCTTCAATACTAGATTGGATATATTCTATTGAACTAAAACTAGAACTAACACTAGACCTAGGACTAGAAACATTAGAGTTTAGCCGTCTTAAGAGACTTACGGCTAAATCTTAATGTTTCTAGTTGTAAGTTTACTGTTAGTTCTGGAGCTAAGTTTGGGTCGAGTTGGGTTGGGTTCCGTCTTAAGAGAGATACGGCTAAACCCAAATGTTTTTAGTGCTAAGTCTAGTGCTAGCTCCAACATTAGTGTTAGCTCTATTTATAGTTGTTATTCAGTCTTAAATTGTTGTATAGTTAATCGAAGTATAACTAGAACTAACACTAGACCTAGAACTAGAAAGTTTCGGTTTAGAAGACGCACGGTCTTCTAGTTCTAGGCCGTACGTCTAAAGACGCACGGCCACTAGCCGTTAGGTTAGAAAGTTCAGAAAATCTCCAACAAAAAACGAAGTTCTTCAAAAATATTTAAAAAAAAGCACAGAAAAGAACTGAAACTTCAACTTGACTGCAAAACAAGATGAAATAACAAGATAAAAAACTGCATTATATGCATTAGTGACAGTGAGTTTCAAATATGAGGAGTTGGTTTGACTTTTAGATCTGGTTAAAGTGACTATTGAATGTATTTGTCATCCATATATGAATCTCAATAAAGCAGATATTGCTTTAGAATGCATTGCTGTAAGAAATTAAAAAAAGTTGATGATTTAACAGCTTAAGACTATATCGTTCAGCCTTTGTTGATAATTAAACGACTGAAAGTGAATTTCCGGTAATAACAATCCGTTGCTCATTGAAACTAACAATAATTAGAGTACAAGACACGTACTGGTGAAAGAGATTAAAAAATGTAATAGAAAAACTTAGAGGAAATGAAGGTGAAGATAACAAAATCGACCATTAGGAAAAAGGTGATATTTCGTTTGTTGACAGGGAGAAGAAAGTTGTCTTTTGAAAAAATGTTTGTCATTTCGGGTACCTTTGCCTTCTTCAGCCTTCTTCAGAAACTAGTTCGAAGTAACTTCGAACCAGTTTCAGTTTGTTTTAGTTCTAGTATTAGTCCTAGTGATAGTTCTAGTGTTAGTTCTAATTTTAGTTCAATTAACACCAGATGATTTGAACGAAATGGATAAGTAGAAAGTTCAAGACCGTTTAGAAATGGTATAAACTCCTGGTCATCACTTAGTCAATATATTAAAACATCGATTTTGAGGAGCAAATATTAATCGAGGACGATTAGATAATGCAATGGAGTTTGTCGAAATGAATTATCCAGAAGCATAGACTATGTGGGTTCTCTCAAAAGGCTCAAAATGCTTCCAAAAGACTTGATACTGTCCATAGAAGACTTCAAAAGATTTATGGAAACATATCAAAAGATTTGATATGTTTCCAGAATACCTGTAATTCCTCAAAAGACTTGAAATGTTTCCAGAAACTTGATATTGCCTTTGGAAGACAAAAAATGATACCGGAAGATTTAGTACTGCTTCTAGAAGACTTAATACTGCTCCTGGATACTTCAAATGTTTCCAGAATACTTGATACTGCATTTAGAATGCTTCTAGAAGATATCATGCTGCTTTTTGAAGGCTTGATATTGCTCCAGAAGACTTAATTCTACGTTTAGAAGACTTCATATTGGTTCCATAACACTTGTTATTGCCCATGGAAGACTTAAAATGCTCCCAGAAAACTTGAAATTCTTTTAGAAGATTTGATGTCACTTCCAGAAGATACGAAATGCTTCCAGAAGACTTGATGCTGTCCTTAGAAAATTTGGGACTATTTTGAGAACATTTTATATTGCTTCCAGAAGACTTGCAATGATCCCAAAAGACTTAAACTGCTTCCAGAAGATTTGATGAAGACAAAAGATGCTACCGGAAGATTTAGTACTGCTTTTAGAAGACTTAATACTGCTCCTGGATACTTCAAATGTTTCCAGAATACTTGATACTGCATTTAGAATGCTTCTAAAAGACATCATACTGCTTTTTGAAGGCTTGATATTGCTCCAGAAGACTTAATACTACGTTTAGAAGACTTCCTATTGGTTCCATAACACTTGATATAGCCCATGGAAAACTTAAAATGCTCCCAGAAAACTTGAATTCTTTTAGAAGATTTGATGTCACTTCCAGAAGATACGAAATGCTTCTAGAAGACTTGATGCTGTCCTTAGAAAACTTGGTACTATTTTGAGAACATTTTATATTGCTTCCAGAAAACTTGCAATGATCCCAAAAGACTTAAACTGCTTCCAGAAGATTTGATGAAGACAAAAGATGCTACCGGAAGATTTAGTACTGCTTTTAGAAGACTTAATACTGCTCCTGGATACTTCAAATGTTTCCAGAATACTTGATACTGCATTTAGAATGCTTCTAAAAGACATCATACTGCTTTTTGAAGGCTTGATATTGCTCCAGAAGACTTAATTCTACGTTTAGAAGACTTCATATTGGTTCCATAATACTTGATATAGCCCACGGAAGACTTAAAATGCTCCCAGAAAACTTGAATTCTTTTAGAAGATTTGATGTCACTTCCAGAAGATACGAAATGCTTCTAGAAGACTTGATGCTGTCCTTAGAAAACTTGGTACTATTTTGAGAACATTTTATATTGCTTCCAGAAGACTTGCAATGATCCCAAAAGACTTAAACTGCTTCCAGAAGATTTGATGAAGACAAAAGATACTACCGGAAGATTTAATACTGCTTTCAGAAGACTTAATACTGCTCCTGGATACTTCAAATGTTTCCAGAATACTTGATACTGCATTTAGAATGCTTCTAAAAGACATCATACTGCTTTTTGAAGGCTTGATATTGCTCCAGAAGACTTAATACTACGTTTAGAAGACTTCATATTGGTTCCATAATACTTGATACAGCCCATGGAAGACTTAAAATGCTCCCAGAAAACTTGAATTCTTTTAGAAGATTTGATGTCACTTCCAGAAGATACGTAATGCTTCTAGAAGACTTGATGCTGTCCTCAGAAAACTTGGTACTATTTTGAGAACATTTTATATTGCTTCCAGAAGACTTCCAATGGTCCCAAAAAACTTAAACTGCTTCCAGAAGATTTGATGAAGACAAAAGATGCTACCGGAAGATTTAGTACTGCTTCTAGAAGACTTAATACTGCTCCTGGATACTTCAAATGTTTCCAAAATACTTGATACTGCATTTAGAATGCTTCTAGAAGATATCATGCTGCTTTTTGAAGGCTTGATATTGCTCCAGAAGACTTAATTCTACGTTTAGAAGACTTCATATTGGTTCCATAACACTTGTTATTGCCCATGGAAGACTTAAAATGCTCCCAGAAAACTTGAATTCTTTTAGAAGATTTGATGTCACTTCCAGAAGATACGAAATGCTTCCAGAAGACTTGATGCTGTCCTCAGAAAACTTGGTACTATTTTGAGAACATTTTATATTGCTTCCAGAAGACTTGCAATGATCCCAAAAGACTTAAACTGCTTCCAGAAGATTTGATAAAGACAAAAGATGCTACCGGAAGATTTAGTACTGCTTTTAGAAGACTTAATACTGCTGCTCCTGGATACTTCAAATGTTTCCAGAATACTTGATACTGCATTTAGAATGCTTCTAAAAGACATCATACTGCTTTTTGAAGGCTTGATATTGCTCCAGAAGACTTAATACTACGTTTAGAAGACTTCAAATTGGTTCCATAATACTTGATATAGCCCATGGAAGACTTAAAATGCTCCCAGAAAACTTGAATTCTTTTAGAAGATTTGATGTCACTTCCAGAAGATACGAAATGCTTCCAGAAGACTTGATGCTGTCCTCAGAAAACTTGGTACTATTTTGAGAACATTTTATATTGCTTCCAGAAGACTTGCAATGATCCCAAAAGACTTAAACTGCTTCCAGAAGATTTGATGAAGACAAAAGATGCTACCGGAAGATTTAGTACTGCTTTTAGAAGACTTAATACTGCTCCTGGATACTTCAAATGTTTCCAGAATACTTGATACTGCATTTAGAATGCTTCTAAAAAACATCATACTGCTTTTTGAATGTTTGATATTGCTCCAGAAGACTTAATACTACGTTTAGAAGACTTCATATTGGTTCCATAACACTTGATATAGCCCATGGAAGACTTAAAATGCTCCCAGAAAACTTGAATTCTTTTAGAAGATTTGATGTCACTTCCAGAAGATACGAAATGCTTCCAGAAGACTTGATGCTGTCCTTAGAAAACTTGGTACTATTTTGAGAACATTTTATATTGCTTCCAGAAGACTTGCAATGATCCCAAAAGACTTAAACTGCTTCCAGAAGATTTGATACTGCCCATAATAGGCTTAATACTGTTTCTAGAGTATCTGATATTGCTTCCAAAAGACTTAAAGTGTTCAGAATACTTATAATGCTTCAAAACATTACTTCTGCTACTAGAAGATTTAAAGTACTTCCAGAAAACTTAATATTGCTTTTGGAAAATTTGAAATGCTTCCAAAAGACTTGATACTTCCAGAAGATTTGATATTGTTTTTAAAACTCGCAAACAATTCGATATTGTTGACAAACTATTTAAGTTTGCTTCGAATTAATTTAATTATAAATACTATTGCATAAAATGCAAAATCTTGATTTGCAGATTGATCTGGGCAATCTTGGCATGTGGAATTTTTTTAATTCTTTGAATGCTGTTATATTAAAATTATTTTAATAACTACATATGATATGATAGCATCATCTGCCAATATTAAGCGACGTTTTCTTTTGAGAAATACGGCTAAACCCAAATGTTTTTAGTGCTAAGTCTAGTACCAGCTCCAACATTAGTGTTAGCTCTATTTATAGTTGTTATTCAGTCTTAAATTGTTGTATACTTAATCGAAGTAAAACTAGAACTAACACTAGACCTAGAACTAGAATGTTTTGGTTTAGCCGTGCGTCTAAAGACGCACGGCTAAATCTGAACCTTTCTAGTTCTAGGTCTAGTGTTAGTTCTAGTTTTAACTCTTCTTTATCTCTAGATTGTTGTAAATTCTTCTGGAACTAACTACACCAAATTTCAAGTTCCTAGATTGAACAGATTTTATTGTAAGTATTTTTATAAAAGACATCTTCATATCAAAAAAAAGCTTAAAAGAATTTTTAAAAAATTTCAAAATCAGTTTCAAAAAATGATCTTAAAAGAATTTTTTTTCGAAAACTGTTTGCTATTAAACAATGAAAAAAAAAATTAACACAAAATAATATTTTTATTATTTATTATTTAATATTTTTTTTATGGGAAGAAACAATTTGCAACCATGCCAAGATGGTTCAATAAATGTCACAAACTCTAACATCAAAACGTTAAAATCGCTCCATTTAGCTAATTTTTTAAAAAATAAGATTAAAATTACATCGGAATTGAAATTTGTTTTAACCAAATTTTAAGTTTTAAAGTTGAAATGATTTTTTCCTTTTTAAAATTTAGCGTTAAAAAAATGAAGTTATTATAATTTTTTTTTCTATGAAACGATTTGGGATTGAGTAATAATTTTTTTTGGGCTATAATAGAATATTTGATGTTGCGTTGCATAAAATTGCAAGTTTCTTACATAAACAGTTTTCGTTATAACAAAAATAAATTCTTCTTTAATTTTAATTTGGTGCTTTTTGAAAATGGAGCAATAAAAGATGTTTTTTTTTTTTCAAAATGGGTTTGATTGGAAACATGTAACTTTGCGAGATTATAAAAAAGCTATTAAATTATAGATTAAACCAAATTTTAAATTTTCAGATTGAGTGGTTTCGTTCTAAAATTAATTTAAAGAATTTGAAATTTGATATTTCTTAAAAATTAAGTTAAGAAAAGATTTTTTTTTCGGAAACGTTTCCAAGCAAGAAATGAAATTTTTATAAACTTTTGGTAAACTTTTATTTACCTCTAGATTGTTATAAATTTTTCTGGAACTAATTACACCAAATTTCAAGTTTCCAAGTTAAACAGATTTTATTGTAAACATTTTTATAAAATGAATCCTTATAATTTGAAATTTAACATTTCAAAAAATGAGTTTAGAAGAATTTTTTTTGAAACTGTTTGCTATTAAGTAATGAAAAAAAAATAACACAAAAAAAACAAGGAAAAAAGAACAAAAAAGAATTGTTTCATACGTAACGGATTAAAATTGAGAAAATCAAATTTGATGTTTTTATTAATAAAATTTCAATTTTCTTTTAGTCATTTTTTGAAATATGAATTAACTCATTATGAGTATATTTAAGCAAAGACTCGTTAAATTATTCCTGGAATTCATTAAAATTATGATAGAAAATCAAAAATAATTTTTAATAAATTTAATATAAATCTATCAATATAATTCAATGTCCTCTCGTACCATACATACATATATTAATCCTATTTTGCTTTATCTTTATGATCTAACTCGAAATCCCGGATTTATAAAGTCCTTTGAGGGTCGTTTATTTCCCGGGGATTGTCCATGACAGATATGAGGCTATAATTTCTATCGCGTTTGATTTGTATTTATGCTTAGACAATGCAATATGATGTTATTTATGTGGGAAATAAATTTTTATAAACGAAGACTATGTAGAAATAGATGAGTTCACCTAATTGAAACGCGATAAACCGCAAAACCGCAGCCGCGGTTCCCTAACCTACAATATCACAAAACATAATTTTAGTAATGCACCCCACCTGATGGAATATTTGCTTCGGCATACCATCGGAAGTGGGTTTCCCCTTTCCCCGACATTCGTGGTCATTTAATCTCACAAATGGGGACGAATCCACAAAAATTCTTCTAGCAAATATTTTCGGAGTTACTCATTTATAAGAATACCCAATATTTTTAGTTTTGTTTTTTTGGTCAAAATGTTTTCGCAAAGTACCCTTCATCACCGGACGATTTATTTTACCCGAAACGTAAACATTTCGGAAAATTTCGACGTCTTGTTGATGTTAAAGTTTTTTATCGAACGTATTTAAATCTTTAATGCGATTTTTAATTTCTATTTCCTTTTTTTTTAATTTTAAAAAAAGGGTTAGTAACAAATTCTTGTTAACGCACGATTTCGTTTTAAGAGTTTCCCCGATTCTACGAATACCAGTTGACTTGCGTGAACCATCCGATGCCGAGAACTCGGAAAGTTCTTCAGTCCGCAACAGAACGCGTTCCTGAAAAGACTCAAAAACGAAACTGAAACTGAAATTGAAATTGAAAGAGATCGCGCGCGTTGTGTAACTTTGATTAAACAATTTTTCCGAGATTTCATTTCCATTTTTTTTTAGATAGAATTATTGGTGAAATTAGGGGTAAGTTTGATTATGAATTATTAATGCTTCGATTTGATTTGGATAAATTGGGGGAAGTTTGATGGGAGTGATTTGTCATGGAAAAGTTTTTAAACCACCAAATTTATCTCAAATTTTTTTTTGCACATATTTTTTTTTAATGGGAAGAGACAATTTGGAACCGTGCCAAGATGGTCCAATAAATGTCACAAACTGTAACGTCAAAACGTTAAAATCGTTCCATTTAGATCATTTTTTTTAAATAAGATTAAAATTAAATTGGAATTGAAATTTGTTTTAACCAAATTTTAAATTCCAATGTTGAAATGATTTTTTCCTTTTTAAAATTTAGCGTTAAAAAAACGAAGTTATTATAAATTATTTTCTATGAACGATTTGGGATTGAGTAATAACTTTTTTTTGGGTTATAATAGAATATTTGATGTTGTGTTGCATGAAATTGCAAGTTTCGTAAATAAACAGTTTTCGATATAAAAAAAAATAAATTCCTTTATTTTAAATTGATGTTTTTTGAAAATGGAGCAACAAAGATGTATTTTTTTTTCAAAATGGATTGGATTGGAATCATGTAACTTTGTGAGATTATAAAAAAATTATTAAATTATAGGTTAAACCAAATTTTAAATTTTCAGATTGAGTGGTTTTGTTATAAAATTAATTAAATGAATTTGAAATTTGATATTTCTTAAAAACTAAATCAAGAAACGATTTTTTTCTCGGAAACGGTTTCCAAGCAAGAAATAAAATTTCGTATGCTTATAATAGAATAGCTGATCTTAAATCATGCCAAATTTTAAGATTCCTAGACAAAAAGTTTTTTGAAAAGTTGATTTCATCAATTCCAATTTGACAGTTTTTGCGAATGAAATTGGAAAAAATTTCTCCCACATAGATCGGAATTGGATTCTGCAATTTCGCGAGGTTACAAATGATTGTTAGAGAATGGGTTATGCCAAATATTAACAGCACAGAGTTTGAGAATCACTGCTAAAACTAAGACTGACCTACAACCTAGTTTTAGAACTAACACTAGACTTAAAACTAGAGTCATTTTTTAGCCGTACGTCTCTTAAGACGGTTAAACCCTAATGTTTCTAGTTCTAGGTCTAGTATTAGTACTAAAGCTAGGTTGTAAGTCTAGAATTAGTTATACTTGTCTGTGCTAGTCCAATGCTAGCTCTAGCGTTAGTGTTGATTCTATTTTAGTTGTTATTCAGTCTTAAATTGTTGTATACTTGCATCGAAATAAAATTAGAAGTAACACTAGACATAGTACTAGAAAATTTCGGTTCACACCTACAAGCTAGCTTTAGTACTAATACTAAATCTAGAAATAGAAACATTAGAGTTTAGCTAGTTAGTAAAGTCTAGTGTTAGTTCTGAAGCTAGTTTTTGATTCAGTTGGGTTGAGTTCCGTCTTAAGAGAGATACGACTAAACCCAAATATTTTTAGTGCTAAGTCTAGTGCTAGTTCTAGCATTAGTGTTAACTCTATTTCTAATTGTTATTCAGAAATTATTGTATACTTAATCGAACTAAAACTAGAACTAACACTAGACCTAGAACTAGAAAGTTTCGGTTTAGTCGTGCGTCTTTAGACGCACGGCTAAACCTGAATCTTTCTAATTCTAGGTCTAGTGTTAGTTCTAGTTTTAACTCTTCTTTATCTCTAGATTGTTGTAAATTCTTCTGGAACTAACTACACCAAATTTCAAGTTCCTAGATTGAACAGATTTTATTGTAAGTATTTTTATAAAAGACATCTTCATATCAAAAAAAGCTTAAAAGAATTTTTAAAAAATTTCAAAATCAGTTTCAACAAATGATCTTAAAAGAATTTTTTTCGAAAACTGTTTGCTATTAAACAATGAAAAAAAAAATTAACACAAAATAATATTTTTATTATTTATTATTAAATATTTTTTTATGGGAAGAAACAATTTGGAACCATGCCAAGATGGTCCAATAAATGTCACAAACTCTAACATCAAAACGTTAAAATCGCTCCATTTAGCTAATTTTTTTAAAAATAAGATTAAAATTACATCGGAATTGAAATTTGTTTTAACCAAATGTTAAGTTTTAAAGTTGAAATGATATTTTTCTTTTTAAAATTTGGCGTTAAAAAAACGAAGTTATTATAAATTATTTTCTATGAACGACTTGGGATTGAGTAATAACTTTTTTTTGGGTTATAATAGAATATTTGATGTTGTGTTGCATGAAATTGCAAGTTTCGTAAATAAATAGTTTTCGATATAAAAAAAAATAAATTCCTTTATTTTAAATTGATGTTTTTTGAAAATGGAGCAACACAGATGTATTTTTTTTCAAAATGGGTTGGATTGGAAACATGTAACTTTGCGAGATTATAAAAAAACTATTAAATTACAGGTTAAACCAAATTTGAAATTTTCAGATTGAGTGCTTTTGTTATAAAATTAATTAAAAGAATTTGAAATTTGATATTTCTTAAAAATTAAATCAAGAAACGATTTTTTTCTCGGAAACGGTTTCCAAGCAAGAAATAAAATTTCGTATACTTATAATAGAATAGCTGATCTTAAATCATGCCAAATTTTAAGATTCCTAGACAAAAAGTTTTTTGAAAAGTTGATTTCATCAATTCCAATTTGACAGTTTTTGCAAATGAAATTGGAAAAAATTTCTCCCACATAGATCGGAATTGGATTCTGCAATTTCGCGAGGTTATAAAAGATTGTTGGAGAATGGGTTATGACAAATATTAACAGCGCAGAGTTTGAAAATCACTGCTGAAACTAAGATTGACCTACAACCTAGTTTTAGAACTAACAATAAGAACTAACAAAAGCTAGGTTGTAAGTCTAGTATTAGTTATACTTGTCTGTGCTAGTCCAATGCTAGCTCTAGCGTTAGTGTTGATTCTATTTTAGTTGTTATTCAGTCTTAAATTGTTGTATACTTGCATCGAAATAAAATTAGAAGTAACACTAGACATAGTACTAGAAAATTTCGGTTCACACCTACAAGCTAGCTTTAGTACTAATACTAAATCTAGAAATAGAAACATTAGAGTTTAGCTAGTTAGTTAAATCTAGTGTTAGTTTTGAAGCTAGTTTTTGATTCAGTTGGGTTGAGTTCCGTCTTAAGAGAGATACGACTAAACCCAAATATTCTTAGTGCTAAGTCTAGTGCTAGCTCTAGCATTAGTGTTAACTCTATTTCTAATTGTTATTCAGTCTTAAATTGTTGTATACTTAATCTAACTAAAACTAGAACTAACACTAGACCTAGAACTAGGAAGTTTCGGTTTAGCCGTGCGTCTTTAGACTCTTCTTTATCTCTAGATGGTTTTAAATTCTTCTGGAACTAACTACACCAAATTTCAAGTTTCTAGATTGAACAGATTTTATTGTGAGTATTTTTATAAAAGACATCTTTATATCAAAAAAAAGCTTAAAAGAATTTTTAAAAAATTTCAAAATCAGTTTCAAAAAATGATCTTAAAAGAATTTTTTTTCGAAAACTGTTTGCTATTAAACAATGAAAAAAATTAACACAAAATAATATTTTTATTATTTATTATTTAATATTTTTTTTATGGGAAGAAACAATTTGGAACCATGCCAAGGTGGTCCAATAAATGTCACAAACTCTAACATCAAAACGTTAAAATCGCTCCATTTAGCTAATTTTTTTAAAAATAAGATTAAAATTACATCGGAATTGAAATTTGTTTTAACCAAATGTTAAGTTTTAAAGTTGAAATGATATTTTTCTTTTTAAAATTTGGCGTTAAAAAAACGAAGTTATTATAAATTATTTTCTATGAACGACTTGGGATTGAGTAATAACTTTTTTTTGGGTTATAATAGAATATTTGATGTTGTGTTGCATGAAATTGCAAGTTTCGTAAATAAATAGTTTTCGATATAAAAAAAATAAATTCCTTTATTTTAAATTGATGTTTTTTGAAAATGGAGCAATAAAAAATGTTTTTTTTCAAAATAGGGTTTGATTGGAAACATGTAACTTTGCGAGATTATAAAAAAAACTATTAAATTATAGGTTAAACCAAATTTGAAATTTTCAGATTGAGTGCTTTTGTTATAAAATTAATTAAAAGAATTTGAAATTTGATATTTCTTAAAAATTAAATCAAGAAACGATTTTTTTCTCGGAAACGGTTTCCAAGCAAGAAATAAAATTTCGTATGCTTATAATAGAATAGCTGATCTTAAATCATGCCAAGCTTTAAGATTCCTAGACAAAAAGTTTTTTGAAAAGTTGATTTCATCAATTCCAATTTGACAGTTTTTGCAAATGAAATTGGAAAAAATTTCTCCCACATAGATCGGAATTGGATTCTGCAATTTCGCGAGGTTATAAAAGATTGTTAGAGAATGGGTTATGCCAAATATTAACAGCGCAGAGTTTGAGAATCACTGCTAAAACTAAGACTGACCTACAACCTAGTTTTAGAACTAACACTAGACTTAAAACTAGAGTCAAACCCTAATGTTTCTAGTTCTAGGTCTAGTATTAGTACTAAAGCTAGGTTGTAGGTCTAGTATTAGTTATGCTTGTCTGTGCTAGTCCAATGCTAGCTCTAGCGTTAGTGTTGATTCTATTTTAGTTGTTATTCAGTCTTAAATTATTGTATACTTGCATCGAAATAAAATTAGAAGTAACAGTAGACATAGTACTAGAAAATTTCGGTTCACACCTACAAGCTAGCTTTAGTACTAATACTAAATCTAAAACTAGAAACATTAGAGTTTAGCTAGTTAGTTAAGTCTAGTGTTAGTTCTGAAGCTAGTTTTTGATTGAGTTGGGTTGAGTTCCGTCTTAAGAGAGATACGACTAAACCCAAATATTCTTAATGCTAAGTCTAGTGCTAGCTCTAGCATTAGTGTTAACTCTATTTCTAATTGTTATTCAGTCTTAAATTGTTGTATACTTAATCGAACTAAAACTAGAACTAACACTAGACCTAGAACTAGAAAGTTTCGGTTTAGCCGTGCGTCTTTAGCGTGCGTCTAAACCTGAATCTTTCTAGTTCTAGGTCTAGTGTTAGTTCTAGTTTTAACTCTTCTTTATCTCTAGATTGTTGTAAATTCTTCTGGAACTAACAACACCAAATTTCAAGTTTCTAGATTGAACAGATTTTATTGTAAGTATTTTTATAAAAGACATCTTTATATCAAAAAAAAAAGCTTAAAAGAATTTTTAAAAAATTTCAAAATCAGTTTCAAAAAATGATCTTAAAAGATTTTTTTTTCGAAAACCGTTTGCTATTAGCAATGAAAAAAAAATTAACACAAAATAATATTTTTATTATTTATTATTAAATATTTTTTTATGGGAAGAAACAATTTGGAACCATGCCAAGATGGTCCAATAAATGTCACAAACTCTAACATCAAAACGTTAAAATCGCTCCATTTAGCTAATTTTTTTTAAAATAAGATTAAAATTACATCGGAATTGAAATTTGTTTTAACCAAATTTTAAGTTTTAAAGTTGAAATGATATGTTCCTTTTTAAAATTTAGCATTAAAAAAATGAAGTTATTATAATTTTTTTTTTCTATGAAACGATTTGGGATTGAGTAATAATTTTTTTTGGGTTTCTTAAATAAACAGTTTTTGTTATAACAAAAATAAATTCTTTAATTTTAATTTAATGCTTTTTGAAAATGGAGCAATAAAAGATGTTTTTTTTTAAATGGGTTTGATTGGACACATGTAACTTTGTGAGATTATAAAAAAAGCTATTAAATTATAGATTAAACCAAATTTAAAATTTTCAGATTGAGTGGTTTCGTTCTAAAATTAATTTAAAGAATTTGAAATTTGATATTTCTTAAAAATTAAGTTAAGAAATGATTTTTTTTTCGGAAACGTTTCCAAGCAAGAAATGAAATTTCGTATAATTATAATGGAATAACTGATCTTAAATTACGCCAAATGTACACACAAGTTTCCTATACAAAAAGTTTCGGCAAAAAAATTTGATTTCATCAATTCCAATTTGATGAAGTTTTTGAAATTTTTATATTTTGAAATATGAAGTTTTTGCAAATGAGATTATAAAAAATTTCCCCCACATAGATCGGAATTAGATTTTGCAATTTCGCGAGGTTATAAAAGGTTGTTAAAGAATGGGTTATACCAAATATTAATAGCGCAGAGTTTGGGAATCACTGGTAGAACTAAGGCTAACCTACAACCTAGCTTTACAATTAACTCTAGACTTAAAACTAGAATCATTAGGACTTAGCCGTACGTCTCTTAAGACGGCTAAACCTTAATGTTTCTAGTTCTAAGTCTTTGTTAGTTCTGAAGCTAGGTTGGGTTGGGTTCCGTATTAAGAGAAAACCCTAATGTTTTTCGTTCTTGGTATATTGTTGATCAGTCTTAAATTGTATACTTGTATCGAATTAAAACTAAAACTAACACTAGACTGAAGATATATGAAAATCAGCTCTGATGACACCACGTCTAGGGAAAGTTTTATTATTTAAAGCAGTTCTAAGTAACTTTGCAAAAAAATTAGAAATAGCATAAGTTGGACAACCAACAAAAGAAATTACAGGCCTCAGAGGACACTCAGATTTATGAACTTTGGGTAAACCATAAAATTTAGGACAAATAAGTTTTTAAATAAAACATTTATCAAAGTACGACACAACTGTGTTACTCTGCCTTTGGATTGTTGGTGTAGGGTAATCCTTCAGAACATCATATATTGCTGGATCTGTTAACAACAAAAATGATTTTTCAAAATAAGTCGATCTGTTTAAAGCAACCGTCACTTCTCCTTTGTGTGCCTTTAAGATTATTACAGGGTCATCCCTTTTAACTTTTAGAAACTTTTTTGTATCGTTTTGAGTTTTTTTCAACAAAGATTGAAAACAGGTGGGGCGAGGTACAACGAGCTGAAATTACATTTTGTTTTTCTTTAGGTGTACATTTAATAATATACAGCTAAATTTGGTATATCCCATTTGGTATTCTCTAACAACCCTTTATAACCACGCGAAATTGTGGAATTCAATTCCGATCTATTCGGGAGATATTTTTTATAATCTCATTTGTAAAAACTATCAAATTGGAAATGATAAAATCAAATTTTTTGGTCGAAACTCTTTATGTAACTGAAACTTTCCAATTCTAGGTCTAGTGTTAGTTCTAATTTTAGTATGATACAAGTATACAATAATTTAAGACTGAATAACTACTAAAAATAGAACCAGCACTAACGCTAGAGCTAGCACTAAACCTAGCATTTAAAACATTTGGGTTTAGCCGTATCGCTCTTAAGACTCTAGGAACTTTCTACTTCTAGATCTAGTATTAGTACTAAATCTAGGTTGTAGGTCTGGTATTAGTTATACTTTTCGTTTCAAAATAATTTACAACAATCAAGAACTTAATAAGAATTAAAACTACAACTAATAAAAGACCTATAACCTAGCTTCTGAACTAACATTAGACTTGACTTCTGAACTAGATACATTAGGGTTTAGCCGTCTTAACAGACGTATGGCTCAACCCTAATGATTCTAGTAGTAATTCTAGTGTTAGTTCTAAATTTAGGTTATAGGTCTAGTATTAGTTATACCAGTGATTCCCAAACTATGCACTGTTAGTATTTGGTATAACCCATTCTCTAACAACCTTTCACAACCTCGCGAAATTGAAGAATTCTATTCCGGAAAATTTGTTTATAATCTCATTTGCAAAAACTATCAAATTGGTGTTGATAAAATCTTTTTTTTTGTTGAAACTTCTTATGTAACTGAAACTTTCCTCTAGTCTGGTCTAGTGTTAGTTCTAATTTTGGCAAACCTAAAATTTGGCATAATTTAAGGTCAACTATTTTATTATAACACTACGAAATTTCATTTCTTACTTGAAAATCGTTTCGGAGAAAAAAATCAGTTCTTAATTTCATTTTTAAGAAATATCAAATTTCAAATGCGTTGTTATTCGTGTCATTTATCATCATAAGTTTCTACAAGTTATTACTTTTAGCTTAAAGCGACTTCTTTCTTTTAGTCGTTAAAGTATGAAAGCACTGCT
Source organism: Onthophagus sagittarius (assembly GCA_036711965.1). NCBI lineage: Eukaryota > Metazoa > Arthropoda > Insecta > Coleoptera > Scarabaeidae > Onthophagus > Onthophagus sagittarius. The sequence goes on along the minus strand of JASERS010000010.1, from coordinate 11,308,724 downwards.
TCATTTGTTTTGACTTTCTGGAAATCCTAAAGTCGAAACTTTAGTGACTGATATAAGGATACCAACCGAAATCTTTCATATCAAATTGTCTGTTTTCAACGTTCTCTTTTGAATGGGATCGGTGCAATAATAAAAATTTGTACAGGGTTCGCCGCAAAGAAAAGGTTGAGAAACCCTGCTCTATACAAGTCCAACTTCGACAAACAGATTAAGCACGGTAAAGCACACTTCTATGCGGACGACACACAAATATATCATTACTTTTCGGTTCATGTTGTTGTCTGAAGACGCACGGCTAAACATGAATCTTTCTAGTACTAGGTCTAGTTTTAATTCTTATTAAGTTCTTGATTGTTGTAAATTCTTCTGGAACCAACAGTATAACTAACATCAGACCTACAACCTAGCTTTAGTACTAATACTAAATCTAGAACATTAGATTTCTAAACCCTAATCTAGAAACATTAGAGTACAGCTAAACCCTAATGTTTCTAGTTTTAAGTCTAGTGTTAGTTTTTGGTTGAGTTGATTTGAGTTCTGTCTTAAGAGAGATACGATTAAACCCAAATATTTTCAGTGCTAAGTCTAGTGCTAGCTCTAGCATTAGTGTTAACTCTATTTTTTATTGTTCTTCAATCTTAAGTTGTTGTATACTTAATCGAACTAAAACTAGAACTAACACTAGACCTAGAACTAGAATGTTTTGGTTTAGCCGTGCGTCTAAAGACGCACGGCTAAACCTAAATCTTTCTAGTTCTAGGTCTAGTGTTAGTTCTAGTTTGAACTCGTTTTTACCTGTAGATTGTTGTAAATTCTTCTAGAACTAATTACACCAAATTTCAAGTTTCCAAGATGAACAGATTTTATTGTAAACATTTTTATAAAAAAACATCCTTATAACTTTACGTTTCAAGAAATGACCTTAAAAGAATTTTTCAAATTTTTAAATTAACACAAAAAAAGCAAGAAAAAAACAAAAAAGAATTGTTTGATACGTAACGGATTAAAATTGAATTCGTGGATGTCTTACACAAAATTTTAAGATGCTACATAAAAAATCTTGTTCCAATAACTGTCAGGAAGTCGACGCTAATGGATCGATAAAGAGCGGATATACCAGAGCAAGATTGACCCCGAATCAATTTTAAAAGATGAAAAATCGAGGGTATTTTATAAAGTAAACTTCCTGGATATAAATTTCCTTCGCGAGATCGTGCGAAAGCTTATTTTCCCTTCATTCAAGACAAATCGCGGCATATTAATTTCGAATCACATCCATATTTTTCTACATCATATTTTTCTAATAACAAAAAAGTTTTTAATAAAAACGTGTTAACGAGTGGAGGATGTTTCAATTTTCCCACCACTAAGGAAAATTGAAAATTGTCTCGGTGATATTGTAAAAGTTTCAATTTGGGCAACCATAAAATTTCACCGATACACTGCGAGGGAGTACCAGAAAGCGTTGTTGGAGTACCAAGGTCCTTTGTAACTTTCTTGGAGTCACGCCAGGGTTGATACAAAGGTTCTGAAAACGTGCGGGTACAAAGCCAAAGCACTTGCTTTCCCCAACGACGACACAGTCCGGGAAAAACCTGACAATTTGTAGCTAGTTTATGCCACGAGAACACGAAAGAGAGAATGTAGCAAAAAAGTACAATCACAAACAACTTGAAAACTTTATAAAAAAGATTAATTAATTAAAAGTTGCATTTAATTGGGACTATTGGGGATGGTTAACTTAATCGCAAGAGACGATGTCTCCTCGTTAGCGATTCCCAATGGATACGACTTAGCATTATTAGAGAGAAGGACTATCTTTAGAAATCAATATCAAGCTTTAGTTTAAACTAGAATCTGATTGATTATAGCTTGAAGGCGAAAACCCTGCAAAGCATGAAAGCTTGAATATTATCCGAAACGTTGTCATATTAATTTTACCGTACGATCTGATAATACCAAAAGCTCTCGCGTTAACTTACTCAAGCGAACGAAACTTTCGAGATTAAATTATCAGTTTGTGCATCGATTCCCTTAGTTTCATTGAACATAATTTTTTTCATTGTTTATCAAAAAAGTTACTAATGATTTCTCGTAAATTAGTTGGAAAAGTATTCGGAAAAGTAGTTTTAAAGTTGTTGGAGTGGTCGGAAAAGAACTTTAGTTCTTAAGATAAATCGATATATCACCTGGTCCTTACCCTTTTTCTTTTGGGGGGCGGGTAAAAACAGCACGAGACAATAACTCTTCGGATCTCGGCCTTAAAACCTTGCCAGGACAGAACCGGACTGGTTTCCTTTTCCGGGGCAGTAAAAAATATACGAGCATGAAATAAATTTACTTGCGGCGTATTTTCGCCGGAAACAATTTGTATCAATTTAATGTGGTTATTTTTGGCGTAACAAATTTACTCTAATAGATTAACTCGTGTTGTTTATAAAGAAAAATCAATAATAATTTTATTAATTAAAGAAAAAAAATGTATCATCACGATTTGATTTTTTAATTAATTATTAGAGATTAAATCAAAATTTTATGCTTTTGACCCCAACATTGATAATAATTGAAACAAAATTTCAATGTTAAAAAGGAGATGTTCGAATTATCTATAAAATAAAAAAGTTAATTATTACTTAAAAGAGTTAATTGATGCTATTTAGTGCTCTAGTACTTTTCGAAATTAATGGAAAAGACCAATTATTTCCAATTAACCAATTAACATGAAATTGTAAATAAGTACTATCGAATGGAATTATGCTGATTTTGCTATGATTCATTGCAATTCTGGTTGACCTTGACGATTTTATTTTTACTCCGCCGAAGTCGTTTGCGGGAGAGGCGTTACAATTTTCCAAAATGGACTATTTTATGTAATCATTTCAAATCCTGCGCCTCGGCCACAAGCGACCTCAGCGATTTAAGGCAAAAACGTTCCTTGTATACCTTAGTGAATATATGAAGTCTCCTATAAGACGATTTTATTCTCACTCCGCCGAGGTCGCTTGCGAGCGAGGCGCTCCAATATTCCAAAATGGACGATTTTATGTAAACTTATTAAATCCTGCGCCTCGGCCGCAAGCGACCTCGGCGATTTAAGACATAATCGTTCCTTGTATATCTTAGTGAATATATGAAGTCTCATATAAGACGATTTTATTCTCACTCCGCCGAGATCACTTGAGGGCGAGGAGCTACAATTTTCCAAAATGGACGATTCTATGTAAATATTTCATAACCTGCGCCTCGGCCGCAAGCGACCTCGGCGATTTAAGACAAAATCGTTCCTTGTATATCTTAGTGAATATATGAAATCTCCTATAAGACGATTTTATTCTCACTCCGCCGAGGTCGCATGAGGGCGAGGCGCTACAATTTTCCAAAATGCACGATTTTATGTAAACATATTAAATCCTGCGCCTCGGCCGCAAGTGACCTCGGTGATTTAAGACATAATCGTTCCTTGTATATCTTAGTGAATATATGAAGTCTCCTATAAGACGATTTTATTCTCACTCCGCCGAGGTCGCTTGCGGGCGAGGAGCTACAATTTTCCAAAATGGACGATTCTATGTAAATATTTCATATCCTGCGCCTCGGCCGCAAGCGATCTCGGCGATTTAAGACAAAATTGTTCCTTGTATATCTTAGTGAATATATGAAGTCTCCTATAAGACGATTTTATTGTCACTCCGGCGAGGTCGCTTGCGGGCGAGGAGCTACAATTTTCCAAAATGGACGATTCTATGTAAATATTTCATATCCTGCGCCTCGGCCGCAAGCGACCTCGGCGATTTAAGGCAAAATCGTTCCTTGTATATCTTAGTGAATATATGAAATCTCCTATAAGACGATTTTATTCTCACTCCGCCGAGGTCGCATGAGGGCGAGGCGCTACAATTTTCCAAAATGCACGATTTTATGTAAACTTATTAAATCCTGCGCCTCGGCCGCAAGCGACCTCGGCGATTTAATGCAAAATCGTTCCTTGTATATCTTAGTAAATATATAAAGACTCTGCAGACTCCGAAATTACCACAACCCCAGCAAAATCTAAAGATGTACAGCTTACAAATGAAACAAAAAATAAAAACATTTTTATAATTGAGTTGTATAATAATAGTTTCAAAATTTTCTATTCACATAATTTTTTTTATACAAAATAAATATTTGTGCCATGTCCAATTGCAAATTCGTACTCATTCAACATATTCAAGTATCTCTCTATATTTACATTTTCTTGGTAGACTCTATATGCTAAAATTCTGTTATCTAAAAGAGCACACCATACAATAAACCCGAATCTCCCTTGAGAACGTCTGGCTATGCAATTAGGGTTAGTACCGGAATAAAAACGTTCATTATTCTGATTAAATATTCCCGCGCTACTAAAGTGAACTTTATAGTTCACATTTTGGGTAAACGGAGAATTGTTTCATTTTTCCAAATACCGTTGGATAAGTTTTAATCGTAAATTTACTTCATTAGTACTTAAATGATAAATTACCCTCTTCAATTTCTTTACAAATAATATAGATGGAGATTAAGCTATGTTAAATTTAAATTAGTATGTTTTAAGACGTCGTTATTTGAAGGACCTAAATTTCATCAAAGTACTACACATTTGAAAATTTTCGAAATATAGCATCAAAATTTATATTTTGAAATAGTTTAACATCGACCCAAATTTGACTTAATAGCAACATTAAGTTAAATCTAAATTATAATTTGAGAAAAGAATTTCCTTTGTACCTCGATTTTTTTTGTATATAACCTAAAAATAAATTCAATCTCCCGGAATTCCAGTTTTGAACATCCTTAATCTGTATACAGAGGATAGTGGATTTAGTGCTTAGTTAAATACACTCCAGAGGGGGTTCAAACCGCCCTTATACCCTTACCTCCATCCTCGCGAGATTCGTTGTAGTAATAAAACCATCTCGGAAATTCAGGTCGGTTTAGAAATCCGTTTGGGAACGCAAATTCATCGAATTATCCTAATTTATTATTGCCTCACCCAACATCAACAACAATTTGCTATTTATTACTACACATTTTCTTTTTTCGGTTGGTTGACGTAAAAGAATATTTTGTCAACGTCAATTTTTCGCGATGACGAGACAAAGTGTACCGTAAACCCAATATTTTCCTCCCTATTTTATCTTGTTCGCTTTCCCTCGAGGAAGAGACGTTACCGGACAGGGTTAATATATATCCTGCGTGACAGGATACGATAAAATTCTTTTCGTTTCAAAAAATCTTCACACGATAATAATCTATGTAGGGATGTTTTTAAAATTTTTGTATTTTTTCTTCAAAATTCTATTCGTGTGGATGAATTTAGACTTTTTAATAGTTATTTATTAACGTGGGAAAAAAGTATTAGATTTTAGTTCGAGTTTGATACCTCATCTCTGTTGATAAGTAGTAAAATATCACTTTTTCCCCGTGGGCAAAAAAGTGGCATTTTATGACCTGTCAACAGATTAAAAAAATAATAATACACTTATTTAATATGAATTCGTCGTTCTTCCAGTTGTAGAAAAAATAACTTGTTATGCGCGGGGAAAAAAGTATTAGATTTTAGTTTAATATATTACTTTTTTCCCATGTGTAATAAATAACTATTTCCTTGAACATTAAAAAGTTTAATTTCATCCAACGGACGAAGACAAAAATCGAGAGCCAGAATCTAATACTTTTTTCCCATGTACATAAAATAACTATTTTTCAATTTGACGAAAAATGAGTTATCTTCAACTTAGAGAATTTGTAAAAGATACTCCTTTGATGTATATCTTTGACCTATTAATTACGTAGTGCTTAGTTGGATAACCACCAGGTATTATTGTTAGCTTTAGAGCTTATTGCCCAATTGAGCCATGGTTTCTCAAATTATTATTGTACTCCACATAGTTAGGAACAAAGTTATTTGTTAATTAACAGAGATGAAACAGCAAATTGTTTAGAATTGATAAATGAAAAAGTTAAAATAAAAAATTTGTTATTTATTTTTATCGAAAATAAAGTTTATTTTTCATATTCCATTTATTTACGTTTGCCTACAATCTGGTGCAATATTACCAAACGTGATGCATTTAATTTGGATGGAATTCCAACCAACTGGCTCATGAATAATTTCCGTTTAACTTCCGATTTCCGCCATGGGCGATGTGTTTCGTATTCTGGTCCGACCATAATTTCCGAACAAACTTTGTCCGAAAGGCTTGAACCTCATCGACAGGTAATTTTCAAAGCCCAAAAATTATCTAACTTTTCCGCAAAGATTTGCAACTTTTCTAAAAAGTTTTAACCGATCATTTCTATTAACCCTTTTTTGGTAAAAAACAAAGATGCATTTCGGAATATGTTCTTGCAGATCTCGCAGAGCCTCCTCGATTGCAATTAGAGTTTTTTAGAGTAGTTTGGGGGGGTAAAACGACGAGAGCTTTTAAGGACTATGCATTTTTTATAAACGGCACTCAACTTTCCCGAGGATATTTAATGCTTTCGGACCCCCTCGTTCATTTCGGTTGCAAGTACTACATCTTTCCATCTCTATTTCATTCAAACTTTTTACGCCGAGTTTTTCACTAAAATAACTCGTTGCGAATTAAACCGATTTGATTAAACGTGGGGTTTCTAAAACATTTACATTACGTTATACAAAGTAATTCTTGGGTTAAATTGTTTCGAACTAAATAATTATAAACATTTTCGGATTAATTCGATTTAACTCGTACTTAGTGTGATAGAAATCAACTGTTATAAATAAAGTTAATTAGCATATACGGTGAAGTAAAATCCAAGGGCGTGCAGTATCGATTTAACAAAAGCTCCGCAAAAGCTGGGAATTTCAAGAAATTGTAAAGGGGGAAAGAAATTAAAGAACCCGTGAAAAAACAGAACTTATTTTTTTACTCCTCTTCCCGTTAAACTCGTTAAGTGTAATTCTTTATAATTTATCGCCGAGTTCCCACCTCGCGAGCAAAAATAAAATAAACTAAGGGCTTAATGGCCTAATGAGGCGCCGTTTTTAAACGTAAAAATTAAAAATTAATGGATTACGAAAAATGTTTTTTGTATTAAAATAAAATTTTGTTCGGTTTAATTCATTTCGGCGCACCTCCAACACGCCTTCAACCCTAAATTATAAATCACGCTTCGTGGGGCGTGCGAATATTAAAGCACATAAACAATAAGAGTGGTTGTATGTCAAGCGTCATATTAAAACGGGGAGTTTGGATTTTCAACCCTTCGTCATCACATTTTAACAAAAATGACTTTTTCATTAAAAATTTTTCAACTAGAAATTCGCGTCATTAAAAAATTCGTTATACAAGCGCATAGATTATCTTGTGGGGCTGAAGATTTATTTGAAACGAAAAGAATTTTAACAAAATTTTAGCTTTTACTCGAGGGACAAGAAACAAGATAAATTGGAAGGAAAACATTTTGCAAAAAAATAGTATTTAGTGGTCTTTTTCATGCAAGATCTAAAGTCCGTGCCAAAAGTCAAGGCCCTTCATTTTAGAGATCGATATCTTGAAAATCACCCGATGAAAAAAAAATGCGGTAAAGTTTATATTAATCAGTGAACATTTCTGCGTATCTCATTTGTTAATTTGGACATTTTCGTATATGCGGTTTTTTTTATTGCGAGTTAAGTGAAAAAAAACAGGTGATTTTTGAGAGTGCCGGCAACTTTGTTTATTTTGTGATTTCTTTCTCTCAAAAACTATTTGACGAATAAATTTCAAATTTGCACTGGTGGTAACCCGAAATATTCTTAATGTGAGGCACATTTTATTTTGTCGATGTTTCATATATTCCGCGGAAAATCACGCTTTAGCACGATGCGATTAATTTGAAAACGACCAGGTGTATAGTAGTATAAGTCTTCTGGAAGCAATATCAAGTCTTCCAGAAGCAGTATCAAGTCTTCTAGAAGCTGTATTAAGTCTTATAGAGGCAGTATCGAGTCTTTTGGAAGCATTTTAAAACATTTAGAAGCAGTTTCGAGACTTCTGGAAACAGATTCAAGTCATTTGGAAGTATTTCAAGCAATTTCGAAGTATTTCAGGTCTTTTAAAAGTAGCATCAGGTCTTCTAGAAATCTTTTGGAAGCATTGTAAATCGTCTGGAAACATTTTAAGTCTTCTAGATGCAATATCAAGTCATCTGAAAGCAATGTAAGTCATCTGGAAGCAATGTAAGTCATCTGGAAGCATTGTAAGTTGTTTGGAAACATTTCAAGTTTTCTGGAAGTAAAACCAAGTTATCTAAAGACAGTATTAACTCTTCTAGATGCAATATTAAGTCTTCTGGAAGGAATGTCAAATTTTCTATAAACCGAATCATATCATCTAGAGGCAGTCATATCATCAGTCTTGTGGTAGTAAATCAAGTCTTCTAGATGCAATATGAAGTCTTCTGGAAGCATCTCATTTTCTAACAGCAACATCAAGTCTTCTGGAGGCATTATAAAAAGCATTACAAGCTTTCTAGATGTAATGCCAAGTCATTTGGAAGCATTGCAAATCTTCTGGAAGCATTGTAAGTCGTTTTGAAGTATTGTAAGTTATTGGAAAATATTTCAGGCAATATCAAGTTTTTTAGAAACAGTATCATATCATGTAGAGCCAGTACTCGGTCTTCTGGTAGCAAATCAAGTCTTCTAACAGTAACGTCAAGTTTTCCGGAAGAATTATAAGTCATCTAGAAGCATTTCAAGTCTTTTGCAAGCACTATCAAGTTGGAGCAGTATCAAGACATTCAGAGGCAGTAGAAAATCTTTTGGAAGCAGTTCAAATCTTCTGGAAACACATCATTCATTCATATCCTGTTTGGAATCATTTCTAATCTTTTAGAAACAGTATCAAGTTTTTTGAAAGCCCAACTTGGTCCTGGGAATTCTTCATTATACATCATTCCAGCTTCGATGTGGCTTAATATCACTAAATCGAGTTCATTCTTTGATAATTCTAAACAATTGTTTCACGTATTCTCTATCATTTTTCGTGGTATCATTGTATGACTTTTTTTATTACAACCTTTTAAAATAAAGTTAGTTACTAGACCTTTTTCCTGTTTATTAAAAGCAGATAACTCCAACCTAACGAAATTTTGTTTCATATTATCGTCCGCCTCAGAAATAGTAGCCCATCATCATCGCCATCGGATGTGTCATTGTCCTGGATTTTATAGTCATCATTTTCACCAATTGTCTATACGTAATAGTGATATAACCGTTCTCATCAATACTCATTTTTTATCATTTTTATAATGCAGAAACAATTACATGAAATGTCATTACGAAAAACAACAAAGAAAAGATAATAACTAACGTGAAAGTGAGGAAACAAATAGTTTATCTTTGATAGTTATTTTCTGGAAAACTTATTTTCAAACGTAAGCCCCATTTTCATACACCAAGTGAACTTAATAATAATATATGGGTAGGTACATCGTTATTTCCTAAAATTCCTTCTTCAAATATGGCAACATTTTTAATAAATCTGCAATGTAGGTATTGTGTAAAACTACATATGCAGAAATTGTATGTAATATTGTGCTGTTTTAATCGTATTAGCATCGATAGGCAAGGAAATCTCCTTTTTAAAATTCCAAAACAATGCACAATGTTTAAACACGTAAATATTTATTTACATATGTAAGCATTGATTAAGAACAGTTACTGATTATTACTTTGGATACACGTCAAAGTCGTAAATCACATTTATCAAGCAGATATATATAGATATCGCTCCGATATCTCCAATTGACTTTTTTAGAAAGCTAATTTAACGATATCGCTCAAGTTATCGGTCAACATCGTAATATCGATCGATATTGATATATTAATACGTACGAGAAACTGGCTATTAGTGTTTTACAAGCAAAGTGCATTTTCTGCAATTTATTTTTCCATTATTAGGATCTAGATTAACACTAGATCTAGAATGTTTTTCCCAACTCAAACCAACCCAACCCAACCCTAATGTTTCTAGCCCTAGGTCTAATATTAGTTCTACTTTTAGTTCAATGAACTATATGGAATCTAACATTGAATAACAACTACAATTAGAACTAGCACTAGCATTAAAGCTGACACTACACCTAGAACTAGAAACATACGGATTTAGTCGTACGTCTCTTAAGGTGGGTAAACCCGAATGTTTTTAATTCTAAATCTTGTGTGAGTTCTTGTTTTACTACATTAAATATATATAACGTGTTTGTACTGAATCACAAGTAAAACTAGAACTAACACTAGACCTAGGATTAGAAATATTAGGGTTTAGCCGTGCGTCTGCTAGTTTTAGTTCAATGGAACACATACGATCCAACATTCATTTTTATACAACCTTATTTTTGAAATTTCTCATTTTTCCTCATTTAATAGAAGAGAACAAAACCATTTTAAGATGGACATTTGATTTTGGCTACGTTTGAGATACCTTGAAGTAGTTAATATGAAGTATCAGAATGATTTGGGTGTGCAGTAAAGTTATTTATATTGTTTTTAATAAAAACAAATTTACTTTTTTCATCAGAAAAAAAATAATATTTTTTTAAAATTAAATAGAATAACCGTGACTTTTATTGAAGCGAATTGATTTTAGTCGATTACAAAAAAACATCTCGTATTTCCAAAAACGAATCGACGAGAGTATATTGGTAGGTTTTTCCTGCGCCACCATATTCACTATGACGGGTCATCTGCACTCGAATTTTCAGTTAAACAGTATGGACGCGTACTCATACATTTCGACGTTTATTTCCGCACGTGAAACCAACATTCTAAAATTGAATCTGGGTGATATCACGTTTTACATTGAATTTCGAAAAAAGTAAATAAAAATAAAACTGAATAAGTCCCACATTTTTAACCGAAACCATGTTTTAACGATCACATCGAGGATTTGAAAGGGAGGGGAGAAAAGGACAATTAATTTTAATTACGCCCCCAAGGACTAAAAACCTTCATAAGGGATTCACTCCGGAACTTCTTCGAGACCCCTCCAACCATTATCGTTAGAGTTAAGATAATATTAGCCCTAACATTTAATATTAACGAATGAGAACAACTGGAATTGCATTCGAGAAAGTTTAACATCACTTTGTATTTTCACGGATACATCCGTAATTACGCCCCGAAGGACACTTAACTTCTTCGTCTATCAACCAATCGATGTTGGCCAAAAACAACTAAAACTACTTGGATATCGTCGCCTCAACGTAATTGCTCATGTTACGTTCTGGAAAATGTGGTTTTATGTTGGATCATAAATTTTTATGGTACTTTTTACGTTTGTTTATGGTAATGCACAACGCGATCGAATGGTTCTAAGGAAATGTTTAATAATAAATTCGGTGCTAATTAAAATCGTTAAATTTTAAAACCAAAAAAAAATAACAATCCTTTTTAATAACCTCTGCAGTTGATTGGGTCGTTCGAAACTCTTATGAAACGACTTGATGGCGGTGTAATTGCATTTCTAGACACAAAAGCGTCATGTCGCTAAATTGACGTCAATTTCAACAAAAAATAAGTTTTTAATACTTTTTAACGGATTAAATTTCCTATGAAGCAATCATTTTTTAACACCCCAAATTCAAATTCAATTCGGTTTTGATATAATAATAATATTAACAAACGCCGGCGTTTCGATTCGGTAATAATATTCCATTTCAGGGAGTTTTAATTACACGGCTGCCAACACCAGTTCAATTCATATCATAATAACTCAATACATTTCGAAATAATTAAATCACAATATATTAAAATAAATTCGTAAATTTTGATTGAAAAATTGAAAATCAAAACTTCAAAGAGTTTGATTTTAAACGTCTTCTTAAAATATAAAAGGAAGTCGTAAAAATGTTATGGTAATTAGACGTAAAAGAAATAAGAACTTTGAGTACTTTTTAGCTGAAACCTTAATATCCTCAATTTTTATCTTTAATGCCGCATAAGTTGGCGACAAAGAATGATGGAGTAACTTTGTTAATTAAAAATACTTTTTGGGATAATTTTAGTAGAAAAAAAATGTTATTGCAATTATTTTTTGAATCATAAAACAATTTGATTGTAAAAATAATCATAATTGATTATTTTAAAACTCACGACGAATTAAAAAAACTTATTGTTAATTATATTTTTCGGTTCATTTATAAAGTTTTTTGTTAAAAACTTTTTCACTATTTTAGTTCTTTAGACATAAAAATATAATCTCAACACGTCCAATTTATGATGTTAAAATATTACAGCTCCTGGGTTGGTTAAAAGTAATGGTGAGATAAAAGATTGATTATAAAAGAAATTTTGTAGATTAATTTGTAATGTTGTTATACAAAAGGCTTTCACTATCTGTGTTATTTCTTTTGAAATATTAAAAAAAAGACATCAAAACATCAAATTGTGCATGCGAGCCATTCATGTGAATATCATGAACACGTGTGGGTCACGTCAATTCACGTGATTCACGCTCGATCAGGTGATCAAATGAATGAACCATGTTTGATTACTTATTAATTTGATTATTAGGTAATCATGTTTGATTCATTCATCATAAATTTAAATTAAATTTTGTTCTACTTCATTAGTTTATAAAATGTTTTTACAATAAATATGCATTCCTCTAAAACCGTATTTACTTAAAGATTGATTAGAATTTTGAACTCAACATTTTGTTACTGAAAATGCAGACTTCAAACTGATGAGCAGATCTTTGGATACATAACAGTTCATGCTGCCAACAAGTTAACAGACTTCAAACTAATAAGTAGGATTGTTATTAAAATAATAACGAAGATATTGTTTTGTACTTTAACGATGAAATTTCATATTTTTATTTTTTAGTTTCAACCGGTTTCGGTCTCACTATCCATCCTCAGGAAACCACGTCAATTCTTAAATGATTTTTAAACATATTCCTTCCTTAATTTTTTTGTTTGTTTGTTGTAAAAACTTGTAATATGTTTAATTTATGATGTTTTGTTACTAATTAATAACGATAAGTTATGGCACGAAAACTTCTTATAATTTCATGTTATGTATAAGAAGTTTTCGCGCCATCATTTATCGTTATTAATTAGTAACCAAACATCATAAATTAAATATATTACAAGTTTTTACAACAAACGAACAAAGAACATTTAAGGAAGGGTATATATGTTTATATAGATATGTTTTAAAATCATTTAAGAAATGACGTGGTTTCCTGAGGATGACCAGTGAGGCTGAAACCGGTTGAAACTAAAAAATAATAAATAATAAATATCAAATGTCATCGACCTAGTGTACAAAACAGTATCATTATATATTATTATATATAATAATCCCACACCATGATCAACAAAAATCAAAACAATATGATAAGTAGGACATTGACGTTAAAAAAACTCATACTGCCAACATGTTCGCATTCTTGAAGATAATGTACAATGTTTGGAACAGTAATGGCTCATGCTGCCAACATGTTGGCAAACTTCAAACCTTAAATTGATGAGTATGACCTTGAAGACATGATAGCTCATGCTGCCAACAAGTTAACAGTCTTTAAGATAATGTACAGTCCTGGGAACAGTAATAGCTCATGCTGCCAACAAGTTGGCAGATTTTAAAAAATGCAAAGTAAGAGTTTTTATATTTGAAGATATAAAAACTCATACTGTCTGTTGGCATTCTAATAGCTTATAGTGCCAATGATATGGCAGCATTAAGTACATTATCTTTAAGATAATGTACAATATTTAGAACAATAATAGATACTTATTTTTAACCCTCGCAGTACTGACGTTTCGCCAACCGTTGCGGACGGTGCCTGGGTCAACCGAGACCCGAACAGTTTTTGTTTACGTAGAATATAAAAAATGAAGCTTTTGCCATTATGATTTTGACTTATTTTATTTTAAAGGTGAACTATTATTAGGGATATAAAATAATACATAAAAATAAAATTTTAAAAAAATTACATAAATCATTACATATTTATTCTAAATCATTACAATTTGTACACAAAATATTTTTTGTACATGTTGAATGTATATTACATACATATTTATGACAAACATCACATTTTGATTTATATTTATTGTCATTTCCAATACACAAGCTACATCTTGAGCGTTTTTCTTATGTTGTACTCATTTGTTTATTTATTTTTCGGCCTGTACTTTCGATGGCGTCCACAATGTGTCTCGAAAATACTACTGCATTGGTTTCAAATGCTCTAGCTCTAGAATCTATGTTTGCAGCAACTAACTGTTCAGACAAATTTTCTATAAATTGTTTTCTTCTTGATTTTATGTTACCAGTTGCCCAATCCGGATTTTTGAGTTGCCATAGTACAAATGCATTATAGGCTGCAATATCTATATAATGTAAAAAAAGCGACAGAGGCCAACGTCGTGTACATCTCCGGCAAGTGTATTCTCTTAGAATTTTATCTAAAACATCCACTCCACTTTTTGTTGAATTGTAATAATTGATAATATTAGGTTTGTAATTATTATTTTCGTCAGAAATAGCATGTTCTCGATGAACGCTCGAAAGTAAAACTACGCATTTTCTTGGTTTTGGGATATATGACACAAGTGTTAGATTTTCAGAAAATATAAAATCGGAAGAGAATTGAGCTCTTCCGGATATTGTTATCAAAGATTTTGGTAAATCCTTTCTATTTTTCCGCATTGTTCCCACTATAAATATGTTATCTTTGAGTAAATCCTCTGCAAGTGAGATATCCGTAAAAAAATTGTCGGTTGTGATAGTTCGATTAGATCCCTTCCAAAACTCCGAAAGAACTCTAACTACTCGTTGTCCTTGTCCTTTCTCCAGTGTGTTTCCGCATTTTCCTAAATACACTTCAAAATTACAACAATAATATGTAGTAGCGTCACATAGGGCCCATAATTTCAGCCCATATTTCCCCGGCTTGCTCGGCATATACACCTTGAATGGACATCTTCCTCGAAATGTTACTAATTGTTCATCAATAGTGCCTACATTAGACGCTCGGTAATTATCTCTGCAATTTCTTGTTAAAATATTTGTAATGGTTCTCAAAGCTGCCAACTTATCGGTCATTTTTCTTTCTTCTCGTGTCTGAAAGTCGTCAAAACGCAAAAATCGTAAAATGTTTGTAAATCTATCACGACACAGATGCTCGATAAATTTGTCGACTATAAGCAATCTTTTTCTTCCATAGATCTTTTTTACTTTCACGTGATTCCCGAAAACGGCCAGTAATTAGTAAAATCCCAAAAAATGCCTTCAATTCAACACGGTCTACCGGCTTCCATATATTATTTGAAAACATTTCATAATATTTAACCGCTTTTTCATTTGTATAAGTAATTATAATGTCCATGATTTCATCATTTATAAATAAATCAAAACATTGTTCCATGGTTTCTACACCCTCAGAATTTGCTGTGAGTGTAGCATCATATTTACCAAATTCTGCATCTCTGTTTGTGGGGGAAATATATCTCCATGTTCGTCCACAAACATTTTGGTCTTTACAGTGTGACATATTATTACTATTTTCACCACTAAACTCATCATTTTCATAATCCTCTTCTTCTGGTACTGCATCACTAAAAGTCAATGACGCACATTCATCATCAGAAGACACTTCATTGTTATAATCATCATTATTATTTACAAAATTAGCAAACATTTTATTTTTCGATGTAGATCGTTGCTCTAAAATACACCTTCTGTGAACTAAATCAAGAATTTAATGGCAATTGTATTGTCGCTATAGCCTCTTACACAGACAGACGCCTGGCGCTGTAAAGAAACGGTCGAGACATATTTTTTCGTCGTTTTTTCGTCGGGACGTCCGTTTGACGCCGATCTAACTTAACGCACTCCTTGAGTAACGACAAATCTATTTATTACAATTTCTCGCAAAAATTTATTTGGGTCCAAATAGACCCAGGCACCGGAATACGAGGGTTAATAGATACTTTCTGACTCTTTATTCGAAATTGCAATCAAGAAATGAAAATTTGAAAAAATCACCAGAATTGCTAAATTTGGCTGAAGTTTTCTGAAGTACTTTGCAACAATGTTCATTTGTAATATACGATTCACTATCGATAATTATATAAGTTGTCTTCGCTGATAAGGATATAACGATTTCGCCACAAATCGCCGAAGTCGTTCATTACAGGACTCATGAAAAATATGGTATTTCAACCAAGACATATAATGAACGATTTTGCCTTTAATAAAACCGTCCCTTTTGGAAGATTGTAGCGCCACGCCCGCAAGCGACCTTGGCGGAGTGGGAATAAAAGCGTCTTATAGGAAACTATATATTTACTAGAATATACAAGGAACGATTTCGCCTCAAATCGCCAAGGTCGCTTGCGGGCGAGGTACTGGATTGTAAATTTTTATATAAAACCGTTCATTTTGGAAGGTTGTAGCGCCTTGCCCGCAAGCGACCTCGGCGGAGTGAGAATAAAATCGTCTTATAGGAGACTATATATTTACTAGAATATACAAAGAATGATTTCGCCTGAAATCGCCGAGGTCGCGTGAGGGCGAGGTACTGGATTGTAAATTTTTATATAAAACCGTTCATTTTGGAAGATTGTAGCGCCTTGCCCGCAAGCGACCTTGGCGGAGTGAGAATAAAATCGTCTTATAGGAAACTACATATTTACTAGAATATACAAGGAACGATTTGACCTCAAATCGCCAAGATCGCTTGCGGGCGAGGTACTGGATTGTAAATTTTTATATAAAACCGTTCATTTTGGAAGATTGTAGCGCCTCGCCCGCAAGCGACCTCGGCGGAGTGAGAATAAAATCGTCTTATAGGAGACTATATATTTACTAGAATATACAAAGAACGACTTCGCCTCAAATCGCCGAGATCTTGCTAATTTGAGTATCAAAGACGTCTTATAAATAATTTGGTATCTTAACCAAGACATGTAATGAACGATTTCGTCTTAAATCGCCGAGGTCGCTTGCGGGCGAGGCGCTACAACCTTTAAATTGTCGATTTTGTGTTAACACATTAACTCTGGCGCCTCGCCCGCAAGCGACCTTGGCGACTTGAGGCAATATCGTTCATTGCATGTCTTGGTTAAGATGCTAAACTTGTTATAAGATGATATTTATACTCAAATCGCTTGTTGATAAGATGACGTTTATGAAATATAAAATTTCTAACATTCAAAATTAATATCAACAGAACGAATTACATACATGAAAAAGTTTGATTTCTCAAATTCCAAAGTACTTATAAAAACGACTTTAACAATGCTCGTAATTTATTTGAGATTTTAGCTTTTAGTAAGTTCTGTTTTTAAAATAGAATTTATGCGAAATCATTGTGCATTGATTGAATTTAAACGGAAGCAATTACTTTATAAACGTCCCTTAAAGTGCACAGTCTGTAGTCGTTACACAATAACTTCATTGTACTCGTTCGACTGAAGCAACCTAAAATCAATTAACAAAAGCCGCCCCCCATTGTATTCGTAGGTCTTCCAACGTCACTGTTGAATAATTGCTTGACTTGTTGGCGATGGCGACGATAAGAAGAAAAGCTTACGCAAACCTCCCATCTCTCACTCTTTTCACATTTAAGGTGGTTAAAGCTTCGTTGTTAAGTTTGAGATTGTCGCCTGGATTTTGGAATTACAACTTTTTTAAAGTTGTAGGAGTCTTTGTGGTAATAACTGTGGAAGGGAAGTCGGGAAGTAAGGAAATAGGGGTGGGAGATTTATTCAAGCTGGGAGGTTTTTCCGGAAAACTTGAAAACCACACCGGTATTACCAATGCAAATTCCCCCGAGTTACCTTTTTCTAGGATAACCTCACTTTGACCGCTCCCTACTAGTAAAGGAAGTGTGTGTGCTTTTCGAAACGAACTAGAGGAGTTTTTTAAGAAAACCCGCGAGATTTCATCCCCGAATAGAAGTACAAAAGTAGTCCGCAAACAACGAGAACCGAAGGAATTTTCGTGTATATCGTGTACCAAAAACTTTCGACAGGATTTCTGCGTGTTCAAGCTGCAGTATTCGAAGCTTTCCATAATTTGCAATTCAAATTTTCCCGTTTTCTGAGTCTGGTGCAACACATTAATGTTTCAGTTTACTCGGCACTTCAAACATGTTAATTTTTTACGTCTAATTACCATGACAATTTTTTTTTTAATTCTTCTTTGTTCATTTTGAAAACCATTTTCATTTAATGCTTTTACCCCATTGTCAACAATCTAAAAATAAATTTCCCCCTCTTAAGGTTTTAAGAATAATTCCTTTTATACCGTATTCGTTCGACTCTAAGATACACTGTTTTTGGTAAATAGATGTTCCTAATAATGGGGTGCGTCTTAGATTAGAATCTTAAACTAGGTCTAGTGTTAGTTCTAGTTTTACTTGTGATTCAGTACAAACATTTTGTATATGTTTAAAGAACTAAAAGTAGAGCTCACAATGGACTTAGAACTAGTAACAGTCAGCTTTAATGTTAATATTAGTTCTAGTTGTAGATTTTATTTAATGTTAAATTGTATATATTCCATTGAACCAAAACTAGAACTAACACTAGACCTAGGACTAGAAATATTTGGGCAAACCAGCCCCAGAAACTTAGTTCTAGTTAAAGTTAGTTCTAGTTTTACTTGTGATTAATTGATATTTTGTTTAAAATGAGCCCGAATTCGATATATCTACGAGTTATAACATCCGAGATATCATTATTTTTATGAAAACAAGACAACGGAAAACAAAACACTAAAAAATTATATCAATTGTTCAAAATTCATTAAATTATTTTTCAAAATAATTAATTATATACGTTAAACGTGAGTGTAAGTTTATACAGATTAAGAAATTTTTGTTTGTTTACTCGTTATATCCGATTTCCATCATCCATTTCCGGTTTTTATTTTTTAACGAAAACAAATCGAGTTTGGTATCAAAATAAAGCTTTTTGAATGATATTTAATGATTTATAAGAATTTTTTAATTTAACCTCACCATTTCCCCGAAATTCTTAAAATTAAGTTTTTTATAACCAAAATTTTTTTATTAATTCTCAAACTGCTTTATAACCTTCTATAAAGTGGTTAGAAACGAGTAAAAACCCACCCCGGTTACAAAAATATGTCATATTATATTACAAAATTATTGAGAATTTCTTTTTCGTTATATCCGACTTCCACAATTTAGTTCCGGTTCTTATCTTTTAACGAAAACATATCCTGTTTGGTATTAAATTAAAGCTTTTTGAATAATATTTAATGATTTATAAGAATTTTTTAATTTAACCTCACCATTTTCTCGAAATTCTCAAAATTAAGTTTTTATAACAAAATTTTTTTTATTAATTTCCAAACTGCTTTATAACCTTCTATAAAGTGGTTAGAAACGAGTAAAAACCCACCCCGGTTACAAAAATATGTCATATTATATTACTAAATTATTGAAAATTTTTTTTTCGTTATATCCGACTTCCACAATTTAGTTCCGGTTCTTATCTTTTAACGGAAACATATCCTGTTTGGTATTAAATCAAAGCTTTTTGAATAATATTTAATGATTTATAAGAATTTTTTAATTTAACCTCACCATTTTCTCGAAATTCTCAAAATTAAGTTTTTATGACAAAATTTTTTTTATTAATTTCCAAACTGCTTTATAACCTTCTATAAAGTGGTTAGAAACGAGTAAAAACCCACCCCGATTACAAAAATATGTCATATTATATTATTAAATTATTGAGAAATTTTTTTTCGTTATATCAGGCTTCCACAATTTACTTCCGGTTCTTATCTTTTAACGGAAACATATCCTGTTTGGTATTAAATTAAAGCTTTTTGAATAATATTTAATGATTTATAAGAATTTTTTAATTTAACCTCACCATTTTCTCGAAATTCTCAAAATTAAGTTTTTATGACAAAATTTTTTTTATTAATTTCCAAACTGCTTTATAACCTTCTATAAAGTGGTTAGAAACGAGTAAAAACCCACCCCGGTTACAAAAATATGTCATATTATATTATTAAATTATTGAGAAATTTTTTTTCGTTATATCCGACTTCCACAATTTACTTCCGGTTCTTATCTTTTAACGGAAACATATCCTGTTTGGTATTAAATTAAAGCTTTTTGAATGATATTTAATAATTTATATGAATTTTTTAATTTAGCCTCACCATTTCCCCGAAATTCTCAAAATTAAGTTTTTTATAACCAAAATTTTTTTATTAATTTCCAAACTGCTTTATAACCTTCTATAAAGTGGTTAGAAACGAGTAAAAACCCACCCCGGTTACAAAAACATGTCATATTATATTATTAAATTATTGAGAAATTTTTTTTCGTTATATCCGACTTCCACAATTTACTTCCGGTTCTTATCTTTTAAAGTAAACATATCCTATTTGGTATTAAATTAAAGCTTTTTGAATGATATTTAATGATTTATAAGATTTTTTTAATTTCACCTCACCATTTTCTCGAAATTCTTAAAATAAAGTTTTTATAACCAAAAATTTATTTTATTAATTTCCAAATTACTTTATAACCTTCTATAAAGTGGCCAGAGAAAATTTCGCGGGCCGATCTGACCGTGCAGATACACTTTTCTTAATGAAAACAAGATTCCTCATCTTGATTATGAATAGGAATGAATTTTCCGAAAATGTTGATTTAAAATTAAAAATCTAGTTATTTAGCATCCAAAGATACTCAAAAAAACAAAAAAGAAACAAAGCCACCACCTTTGTCTAAGAACTGTTATTTTGAGGGTATATTGGTAATATTATCATAAATATGAGATATTGGATGACTAATTAAGGGATTCCTCATCTTGATTATGAATATGAATGAATTTTCCAAAAATCTCGTCAAATATTTTTTAAAATTTTTCACAAAATTGTTCCCATTCAATTTAAAATTAAAAATCCAGTTATTTAGCTTCCAAAGATACTCGAAAAAACAAAAAAGAAACAAAGGTGGTAATTTTATCATAAATAAGAGATATTGGATGGCTAATTAAAGGATTTCTTATCTTGATTGTGAATATGAATGATTTTTTAAAAATACTTTCCAAATATTTTATAAAATTTTTCACAAAAATTAATCAAAATTGTTGTTATTCGATTTAAAATCAAAAATCGGGTTATTTAAGTCCAAACACGAAGGATTTATCTTCATATCCTCCAAAGATACCCAAAAAAAAAAATAAAAAACAAAAAACAAACTCAAATTAAAGAAATTTTCATTTTGATTATGAATCTGAACGAGTTTTTCAAATATCTTTTTAAAATATTTAACAAATTTAATCAAAATTGTACTTATTCGATTTAAAATTTTTTAAGTTTAAGTCTAGAAATCTTTAGAAACATCAAAACATATTTAAAAAAACAAAAGAAAACAAGGAAGAACTGTCATTGCGAGGTTCTGTTTGATAATTTTCTCATAAATAATGATTCTTGGGTATCAAATTAAAGAATTTTTAATTCTCTTTATGAATTTGAACGTATTTTACAAATATATTTTATAATATCCTTTTGAATTGTCGATTCACGTAAAAATGGCAAAAATGGAATAATTTTTGTGAGGGAATTTCCCCGAAAATTGGGCTTATCTTTTTCAACAAAAAGTTCAACAAAAAAATTGCAACTCCAAATCGGAGGACGAAAAATTCAGTTCAGTTCAACGCGTTTCGAAAAAAAAGGAAATAAAGGCACAAAAAGGGCAAACTTCCCTTCTGTGTATGGGCTCTATGGAGGTAGCATTCCCGACCTTTCCACGACGTGGAAAATCATCTCTCTCTGGAGAATATTTCCGACGCGATGCACATCAAAGGAATTGCACACGTCGCGTGCTCCTAAAATGCGCCAACTTCATCTAAACCAAGCGACGCAAAATAATGTTGCGTTTTAACTAAATTATTAGAGTTTACAGTAAAGTTATCTCTATTTTATTAACGTAAGCTAATTTTAAATCTAAACAATTTTCTTTTTTGTACATTTCGCTAAGATAAACTCGGATTTATTTATCTTTCAAAAAGTTGGTCAGTTGAAAAGTTTTACAATTCTATTCTAAAAAATACACACCAAGGAGCGAATGTAAATCTGCAAAGTGTACCTTTCGAAAGTCTTTATTTATCTTACAACTAAATTTGTGAGAAGGCAAAACTTCTTGGTTCGAAAATTCCTAATTACTCCGACAACCCAAAAAAAATCAAAGGAACGTTATGAAAGAGGAAAGCCTTTCTAGTTTTTCTTTAATTATTTGCCATCGCTCAATAATAGACGCCGGTCGGACAACGCACAGAAATAGAACTAGACTCAATTTAATTAAATTCCTTCACCACCGTCCTAAGAAGGGTAAATACCTTAAGACGACGTTCTCGAAAACCGACTCGATCTCCAAAATAAGAACCGAACGAAACGGAATTATTCAATCCCCCGTTTATTCAAATCGTTTGATCAATATCAAAGGGAACTTCGACTACTAATTGAAACAGTACAATTCATTTCAACTATCGCAATCGAATAATTATCCCAACTGAATAATTATCTTTTGATGTTCACTTTCAATTTAACACAATTAGTATTGAACGAAATCACCCTGTATATACACTCCTTCCTTAGTATTGACATCAGGGTCAAGTAGAATCCCCAACACGAGATGCAGTAAGTACACAAGACTCGATAAGAAGTGAAAGAGCAATTTTGTGTAGCCGTAATGCAGTTTCTCGCCTCAGAGTATAACGTGTGGGACATAAATTGCTCCGGTCTTAAGTCAACTCAAGAAGAAGAAGAAGATCGAAAGCTGAAGTGAAAATCCATCCAATCAATTATTATTAAAATATCGTTAAAGGAAATATTTTTCTATGTACCATTCAAAAATGGGGTTGTATTAAAATTCATGCGAGTTTTCAATCCGATACTGAAAAGGTTTAAGGTGTATTTGAAAAATTCAATTTTCTAGCTTTACACTGCGCTAAAATTGAATATGGAATTGGAATGACACGAAAATTTTCAATAAAATAAAGAGTTTTGAAATCTTGAAAAATTTTTTGTAAAAAGTTATTTTGAAAGATTTTACTCAACCGAGTTTAAGATTTATTATCGGCAGAACGAATGGAAAAGATTAATTTTTCCTTCATATGATTTTTGTATAAAAGTTTTTCTCATCTACAATCACAACTAATACTAGCATTAAAGCTGACACTCTACTTAAAACTAGAAACATTCGGATTTAGCCGTAAATCTCTTAAAACGGCTAAACCCGACTGATTCTAGTTCTCATTCTATTCGAAATAGGTTCGATTCTAAGACATCAAATAAAAATCTTGTCTTAAATTCGAACAAACACGACTATATAAAAAAATGTGAATTGAAAATATTGAATTTTGAGGATTTATCAAAAACGGTGGGATTAAATAAAATAATAATAAATTAAAAATGTCTTAAAAGTCTTTAAATATCATTCGAAAAGTTTTAATTTGATATCAAACACGATATGTTTTTGTTAAAAAATAAGAACCGGAAGTGAATTATGGAAGTCGGATATAACGAAAAAAAAAACGATTTCTCAATTTAATCAAAATGAGAAATCATTTAATTAGCCAATATCTCATATTTATGATAAAATTAGTATTTTTTGAGTATCTTTGGAAGTTTAAAAGATAAACCCTTCGTGTTTGGACTTAAATTACTCGATTTTTAATTTTAAATCAAATGAGAGTAATTGTTATTCATTTTTGGGAATAAATAAAAAAATAATTTCATAAAAACAAAATATTTCAAGTAAAAATTATTGTTTTTGTCATGAGGAATAGCATGATGATTTTAAATAATAGTTATCACAAGTATTTTAGGTAGAGGGGCCACAAAACAAGCTTAAACACATATTAATCTAATTAAACAATAAAATGAACGTTCTACTTCTAGGAATAGTGTTAGTTCTTGTTTTTAATTGTTATATTCCGTCCTTGCTGTTATGTTAATACTATTGTGGATGTGGATAGTTGTCCGACTTTGTGCCCATTAAAATTAATCTCCCTTCCGCATAATAATCTGTTTTACTAGATATTTTTATATCTTCATTAATATTAAAATATTATCCCACAGAATGAACTTTTGTAGTAAAATAGTAAATTACGACCTTTTCAGCGAGAAAGAACCAAAAATAGAATAGAATGAGTGTCACTAATGAAGTTATACAGCTTTAATGCGCACCCAGAAATTTCCCTGGTGGAGCTTTGCGGCCCGATATTGTGTCACGTTCGTGTTTATTTTGCGTTAATGTAAGTTTTCACTTAGTTGTTACGAAACGGCATGAAACGGGACTTTTGAAATACACAAAAAAAATTGTACTGAAAGCGAGAAAAGAGAGATTTAACAAAGGACCAAACTTAATTGTAAGTTCTTTTCGATTTTTCATCATCGACCAATTTTTTATTTTCTAATTTCAACAAGGAATTCCACTTAAGATTGGTTTGTGTTTTGAGCCGCCCCTATTGGTTCTTAATTGGGGTGTGATCCCTTCAAAGTTTAGATCTTAATTAACAATTCAATCAATTCAAGAGGATGACAAAACTGAATAATTAATTTTCGCTTTCTATTTTTGAATGATTTCGATGGCACATCTTTTTAGGGAATTAATTCGGCGTATATAACGGGTTTACGCGTACGATTCATTCACCGGGGGGATATTTAACAACAACAACGTTAATAAACTCTCGCGCCCCGCGCGCACGAACTCAATTATCTGGATACAACAATAGCTGCGTGGTTCTCAATTTAACGGTAATGGTCACGCGCTGCGTTTAATCAGTTTTATAAAATTAAGCACGGGAAAAAATGGTTTAAATAAAAACAGATAGGGGGTGAAAATTAACGTTACGCGAAAAGTTTTAAATGGATTTCGTTGAGACCTATCCGGATGAATTCCGAGTGCAATCCGTTTAGATGAAATCTAAAAATACTCTTTGCAACCATTTGGTGGAGTGCAAGTGAAGGGTTCATTTTATTTTGAAATTAAATTAAAATGGGTTTAAACTTGTTTGCTGGGATCTCCTCCAAAAATGTTTAAACAATTTCAATTTTAATTATTTATAAAAATAAATCAAACTTGTTTTCCAAAAACACCTAAAAGTTAAAATTTTACAAAAAAATTTTACCATAAATATTAATTTTTAATAATAAAAATAAATTTTGAAATCGTGTACACTTAATTAAACTGATTCCTTTGGGCAATATTCTTTTATGGAGCTTGATTATTTCCTCCAACATCATCCTGGAATCCCTCGAGGGCGTTTAAAGCACTTACATATTTACATTTAAACCTCACCCCATAATTTTAATTTTATCTCCTCCTCGTCCCATCTTTTTATTTACTCCCGGATAGTTCGAAATTCTTAATAGAGACCAAAACTTTGCGTTAAAATTCAAATTTATTCCACTTAGAAATAATCTCAAAACATAAAAAAACTACTTTTATACAAAGTTGTACTATGTTTATACTTCAAATTCGTGTCGAATTCATGTCGAATTCATGACGAATTCAGCGAAGTTGAGTTTATATTCGAATGAATAATATTTCGAACATTTTCCTTTCTTTATCGTTTCTTTTTCGTATGTCGGCGACATTTCTCTACTAGCACTTCGGATGCATTTGCATTGTAAGTGAGTCAGAGTCCGTGGAGGAAACTTCTATCAAATCGAATAACGAATAAACGTCCTGAAAAGATCATTTTTCTCATGGATGAGAAGTTTAATAAGGAAAAATCCAACTTTTACGACATACGTTTTAAGTTCTTTTTGTGAACAGGAAATTAAATAAAGGAAATTGGAGAAAAACTAAAATCAAGAAGTAAAATCGATAAAGGAAATGAAATAACCTTCAAAAATCTGTAATTTGATAAAGTTAAGATTAATTCGGCAAATATTGGAGGGTAGTTTAAAATTATTGCGTCAAATCGGATAGAAAGAAAATGGATGAATAATTTATGTATGGTGAAAAGTGGGGTTATTTACTTCACGTAAAATTGCATCGTAAACCGTCCCAAAAACAAACAAGCTACGTGAAGCTAACGTTTAGCAGCTTACCAATTTAGATGTTACCTGTCGTAAACCGGCTATTGCAGGAAAGCAGATTGCACCGAATTGCAAATAAGGTGGGTACTCCAAATTGCTTCCGACCGTCACTTTTCCAACAAAATAAATTCCCACACTCAACTTGTTTACTTGCGTTTGCGGAATTTTAATAAATTAATTAAATTGTAATAATTAAATTACGTCTTCTTACGACGATTTATTTCAATTTTTATGTCAATTAACATTAAACTCATTCGATGTAAAATTGAAAGTAACTAGTCCAAACACGAAGAACTATGTTTTAAAACTTATATACAGGTTGGGTTTAGTAGCGCTTCTCAAACAAAAATTTTAAACAATGATTGAAATTTCTAAACTGATTTGGTAACTCTGTATGTTTGAATTGAAGTAAAACTAGAACTAACACTAGACATAGACGTGGAAAGTTCTGGGTCTAGTGTTAGTTCAGTTTTGTATCATTAGATCTAACCCAAAAAGTACAACCAATACTAGAGTTACAACTTAACTTCAGAACTAACACTATGAAATAGTGTTAGTTCCTTGAACTAGAAACATTCGGGTTTAGCTGTACATTTCTCAAGACGGCTAAACCCGATCGATACTAGTTCTAGATCTAGCGTCAGTTCCAGTTTTACTTCAGTTCAAATATGCAGGATTGGATTAGGTGTTGTATATTAGCTTCTAAAGCTTAGTTATTAATTCAGTTAAGAGTTTGATATTTTAAAGGGCTGTATCTCAGACCGCATTTTACGAAATTATTTTTATACAAGGGCTGTCCCAAAAAAGTGTGACCTCATAATGTAATGGGGTCTATAATAAATTGTCTATAACCCTCTAAAATTTCATTGAAATCGGCTGAATGACAGCAGTACAAAAATATAAAAACAAAAAAGAATCCTATTTTCGTCGCGCAGTGGTTAATTTTACAATCAATTAAACACTGCATAAGTGATTAAAATTGTGAGAAATATCCATATCATAAATTTCACTCGAAATAAACTGGCATATTTTAGAAAAGTACATAAAAATGCGTGTATAAGCCTTTATATCTAAACATATAGATGTTAAATTACGTTAACCAGAAGTAATCAGGTTTATTCTTTAGTTCATATTTAAACTAAGTGTGTGATTGAATACAATAAAATTATTCTAATGGATTAATTTTGAGTAAATCGTGAATTTGCTTGGATTACAACAAACTTCAAATGGGAAAATTTTCAAATACACATTTAAACATACAAAAGAATACCAGAAGCTGACCTTCACAATGTCAAAATGTTGTCGAGTTAATAAAATTTGTTGCTGAAAAACTAGTTTAACAATTAACATTTTATAATGGATTTTACTGTGATCAATAATTTTATGAAATAAAAATGGTAAGAACTATTAAAAGTATTAATTAAAATTAATTTAATCAAATTGAAATGATGTTTGAGCTTCTTATGAATTTTTCAAAATAAAATTTCATCATTTCATCCATTACTTTTGGCAATAAAATAAGCACCGTTTTTCCGTTAATGTTGGAACGTATTTTTTAACCTGAAGGTCTTTTAAAATGTTATTTTGACGTGTTCGAAAGTTCCTGAAGATAGTTCTTGAATGAACCGAAACCGGTAGAACTATTTTATATATAAAAGAAGCATTTTGTTAATTCTTTCTGCTGTCGATTCTTTCGACTGTCATAAATGTGTTCGTTGCAGTATCACTGAAGAAGAAACCTCCAACATTGCTGGATCTTACTGTAAGATTATTGCAGATTCTTTTTTAAATCATATTGTAGGAATAAGCTTTCCAGCACAAAGTAATTGAATTATTTCGAATTATAGCGTTTAAATTGAGTTTTATAAAATAGTAATAATCGCAATTTATCAAGACATGTTGTGATAAAAACTAAGAAAATTTTAAAATGACTCACCAAACGGATTTTGTTTCCAAAGTACACCTGAAAAATACAACAAATTATTTTATTGTACCTGAAATTAAATTAAATACGATTTAATATACCATTTAACATCAGTAAAATAGCAATCCGGATATCCTTGCATCACAAGAATAGTCTTCATATTAATGTCAAAAAACGCGTAACCGAACAAATTTATAATTCGCACTATTAATTTTATTTTTAATTACTTAAGAAGTCAACCCCGCACATTAATTAAAATCACATTTTATCACACAATCCAACGGATGTTGTTTTCTTTGGATTCCTCTTCATAATTCAGCTGAGGAAAAAGCAAAAAAACAACAAATTAGTTTATTGCAACAAAAAATAAATTAATATGATACTACTTAACTAAATGATCCCAACATCACTGGAATTGTCTTCATATTAATCACATAAACCACCAGCACTCTCGTAATAAGTTTGACTTTTAACAATTACTTGATCAAAGCTCAGATCAACTAAGATGTGACAGTATCTATATCACATCAGAGTAACAGTCATATCACGAAGATTGTTTGGATGTATTTGAATCTCGCCATATTCCGAAATGGGAGTAAAAGTTTGGCAAATCAAGCTCATAGCAACAAAATCGGAGTTTAGATGACATGGTGATGTGGTCTGATAGAACTATTAACAAAGCAAATTTGTTGCTTCACCAAAAACTTGGATTTTCTATTAAACATCCCTTTAGTAGCCTTAAAGCTTATTATGCAACACATTACTAATAGTAAGTGTATAGACCAACAATATCGATTTACAAAACTTTAACGTTGGCAAACTAAATAGCGGCGATTAAAGAGGTCGAGAAGGAAGCTAAAAAAAAATCTGAAATTGCAAAGGCTTTTTGGGATTCCTCCTAACACTTTATTTACATTCTCAAAAAACAAAGACACAGAGAATCCAGATTTGGACCAATGCGTATTGAAATTGTTCAAACAAACAAGAGATAAAAAGATTCTTATTAGGGGTCCAATTTTAAGAAGGCTGAGCAGTTTGCTGCAGATTTAGCAAAGACAAATTTTAACGCACTGGATGGCTTGATGATTTCAAACAAAGAAACAAAATCTCGTTTAAATCAATTTGTGGAAAGAGTGGCGCTGTTAACCAGTAACAAGCCGATCAGTGGAAAAAGGATTTAGAAGAAATGATCCAAGACAGGAACCCAAAGTTATTGATATATAATTTAATAACTTTTAACCGATTTCGGTTCATTCAATGAACCATCTTCAAAACATTTGAACACGTCAAAATAACACTTTGAAAGACCTTGAAGTTAAAAAATACGTTCCAACATCAAATGGAAGTACGGTGCTTATTTTATTGTGAATATAATGGATGAAATGATTTCATCATGTGTGATTTCATCAAATGATTTCATCATTTCATCCATTATTTTCACAATAAAATAAGCACTGTTCTTCCGTTAATGTTGGTATGTATTTTTTAACCTACAGGTCTTTTAAAATGTTATTTTGACGTGTTCGAAAGTTCCTGAAGATAGTTCTTGAATGAACCGAAACCGGTAGAACTCTTACAAAAATATCTTCCATTTTAAATAAAAGTACAAAGGCTGTCATAAATGTGTTCGTTGCAGCACCACTAAAATAGAAACCTCCAACATTGCTGGATCTTACTGTAACATTATTGGAGATTCTTTTTTAAATCCTATTGTAGGAATAAGCTTTCCAGCACAAAGTAATTGAATTATTTCGAATTATAACGCTATAATTCGAAATATAAATCGAGTTTTATAAAATAGTAATAATCGCAATTTATCAAGACATGTTGTGATAAAAACTAAGAAAATTTTAAAATGACTCACCAAACGGATTTTGTTTCCAAAGTACACCTGAAAAATACAACAAATTATTTTATTGTAGCTGAAATTAAATTAAATACGATTTAATATACCGTTTAACATCCGTAAAATAGCAATCCAGATATCCTCACATCACAAGAATAGTCTTCATATTAATGTCAAAAAACGCGTAACCGAACAAATTTATAATTCGCACTATTAATTTTATTTTTAATTACTTAAGAAGTCAACCCCGCACATTAATTAAAATCACATTTTATCACACAATCCAACGGATGTTGTTTTCTTTGGATTCCTCTTCATAATTCACCTGAGGAAAAGCAAACAAATCAACAAATTAGTTTATTGCAACAAAAAATAAATTAATATGATATTACTTAACATTACAACATCACTGGAATTGTCTTCATATTAATCACATAAACCACCAGCACTCTCGTAATAAGTTTGACTTTTAACAATTACTTGATCAAAGCTCAGATCAACTAAGATGTGACAGTATCTATATCACATCAGAGTAACAGTTATATCACGAAGATTGTTTGGATGCATTTGAATCTAGCCATATTCCGAAATGGGACTAAAAGTTTAGTAAATCAAAGCTAGTATATATCAACAAAATCGGAGTTTAGATGACATGGTAATAAGGTCCGATAGAGCCATCAGCAAAGCAAATTTGTTGCTTCACCAAAAACTTGGATTTTCTATTAAACATCCCTTCAGAAGCCTTAAAGCTCATTATGTAAAACATTACAAATAGATTTTCCTATTTAGTTCAATGGAAAAAAGAGCTATCTTCATCGCGTTATGTTTTATTTAAGTGATTTTTATGATATTTTTGTTATTATTGTTTTAGTTTATTTATTGCTAATCTAATAGATGTTCAAAAATCTATTTTTAAAATCTATTCTCGCTAAATCTCTAAATCATATCATTTAACAATAATAACATTTAATAAATTTTATTTAAATGCGTAGATAAAAAGTAATTAAATTGTTTTTATACAATTTTAAGAGAAGATTTTTGGTTCGGTAAATCCGTTCACCGAATCGGATTTTATTCCGAAATAATTACACCGTGATTTGTCGATATAAATTTTGGTGAAAAATAAAAATTTCAAAACGACTCACCGAACGGATGTTGTTTTCCTTGGTTCCCTCTGCACAATTCAGCTGAAAAAGACCAACAATTTATTTAATTACAGCAAAAATTAAATTAAACAAAATTCAAAAAAGGAAACAACCCCAGAAAATTCTTCGAAAATCGACGATATTACGATACCCAATTGGATTTCTAATTTGATTTGTAAGAAAAATCATTTTTAATAAAAAAATTTAGAAGTAGGAGCAAATTTAGTGCGGATTCATCCGATGATGACATTGAAGTTGATTCTCATTTAAACGATTTAGATTTCAACTTTTTATTGCTTTCATGTTCATTCGAAAAAGACGAAAAATTCACTCATTCAAAATTATTTAAGGATAACAAAGTTGAAATGAAAGTTTTGCATTCCTCAAACCCGATCTGAAGACGATTTTGTGGAAAAAATTAGAAGAATCTACTGATAAATTAAGATCGTTATCGCTTAAGGATGAAAAATCGATTAAAACACAAACGAATGGGTTTAAAAAATTATTTCGGGAAGATTCTTTAGAACTAAATTTTTGGGGGAATGAATCTGTTCTTGAAGAATTAAAAAATAAGCTCTCTTTTTATGGCACCAAATCGGAATACCTGATAAAACCTTTGAAAGTACTCAAAGAGTGCCGAAGAAGAAGCGATGAGAAATTGTGATTACTTTAAGGCAATTTTTATTATCTTAAATAATTTGTAATTAATAAAAAATAAATAAATATACCATTTAACATCCGTAAAATAGCAATCCGATGATTCCATCAACATCACAAAAATAGTCTTAGTATTAATCACATAAAACTCAAATAACTTATTATTAATTTAATTCACTTAATAAGTTTTATTCAACAAGTTCATACTTGACCAAATCAAATAAAATCACATTTTCTTAATCACGCATTTGATATCTTTTGGATCCGAAAAATTCTGCCACGGAAATAAGTATTGAGCGTTGAAGTCAAATATCGATTTTTCGCGTAATAAGTTTTATTTTTAAGAACAACTCGATCGGTCAAACCCCGCACTTAAACTAAATCGTGATGATAAGGTGCCAACGTCTTAACATCCCCTCTATAATTTATTGTGTGGAAAACGAAAAGTGGAGGTGAAACGACAAAAAAAGTTGGGATGAAAAGGCAACTGGTGGTTTTATGACCAAAAAAGATTTTAAATTTGCATTTTCAACGTTTATTTCGTCGTTTGATTTTTAAAACGTTTTATTTTAAATTTCAAATACAATAGTAAATCGAATTAAATTTAGTTAATTTAGAACTGAGTAGGACATAATTATTCTGTTTATAATTTTGGAGTTCTATTTATTTTCTTTTGTATTATTTACCTCTAATTATTAATGAATACAACCTATTTATTA
This sequence comes from Onthophagus sagittarius, assembly GCA_036711965.1. Classification (NCBI taxonomy): domain Eukaryota; kingdom Metazoa; phylum Arthropoda; class Insecta; order Coleoptera; family Scarabaeidae; genus Onthophagus; species Onthophagus sagittarius. The sequence continues at coordinate 11,276,338 of JASERS010000010.1, read as the reverse complement.
CAATTTTATTAATTTATTTCTTAATTTTAATAATATTACGGCATTGAAACCTAAAGATTATTTTACGTTTTAATGCCGTAACATCGCTTTTTATTTTTGAGTTTTTCCAGATGTGTCCGTTGCCCCTGGCAACTTTACCTGGGAATAAAATTTTTATTCGTTTCATCAAAATATTTCAACTTATTCTGTTAAAATAAGATTAACTAATTCTTTTTTATTGTTGAAATGTATTATATGATTTTAATTAACACGTTGACGGACAGTAGAAACAAGTGTAATTCGAAAATTGACACTATATGTTTTTGTAATTTTTAGAATATTAGAAGTATAGTTTTACTCTTTCTGCTTAAATACACTTAATTTTGATTAATTCAGCACCTTTAATTAGGTTGCGGCTACAACCGTCATGGCGCCAGCGGACTCTAGACACTATGTAATGGGACGATGGCGGCTATAACAGCAAAAATTTAAAAACGTAAATGACAGGTTTAATGACTGAAATAAGCAATTTTTTGTGAGCAACAAAGTATTTTTGGGAGTTTTACACGAAATGTTAGTTCATGATCAAACAAAAATAAATAAATGACAAATAAATTTATTATAATTTTATAATTATTATACATTATTTTCGGTATGCCATGTTTCAAAGCATGGTGCAGGACACAGTGCAGGTTTTGATATGCAATTCTTGCAGCAATATGATGTTTCCTTCCTTACTCCCTGTTTATAACATTGTTTACAACGCTGAAAATATGTTTTTCGCTGATAATTTTCAGGAGGAGAAATATTCTCAGGAAAATGCTGTGTTCCATTGTTGTTGATTTCATTGGTTTGGATTCGTGCACGTTTAAATTGAACCAAAGACCTTCCATCCTGTTTATAATCTATGCCAGTTAGAGATCGTATAATTGCTTCCCTGAATTCTATAAACTTCATTTGAGAACCTGTCTTTTCTTTAAAGATGTAGTAAGAATTCCACACTGCTACATCCAGCAGATGAAAGATTATCTTTTTGTACCATCTAATTGTTTTTCGTGGACAGGAATAATAGGACATCATCTGATCTGCTCTGTCGACACCTGACATATTCTGATTATAATTCACTATTTCAATTGGTTTTCTCTTTTCCTGTTGTCGACGGTTAGCTGTGTTTATCATACTTGGGTGGTAAGCTGTTGTTAGACATAGCACATCCCGTTTATCTTTCCATTTGGACACGTATGTCTGATTTTGGCGTCGCCATACATGTTCTCCTTTTCTAAGCTTACGACCTGTTATTTCTTGCGGCAGACCCTTCCTATTTACACGAAGAGTTCCTGTCACATGTGTCTTTTTGCTCAGTAATTTGTTAGCCAATGGTACACTGTTGTAATAGTTATCCATGAACAAATGATGCCCTTTGTTTAAATATGACTGCATCAATCGCATCACAAGACTTTCAATAGTTGTCATGTTTTCTTCGTTTTCTCGATGGCCTTTGTATATTTCTATGTTCAAAACATAACCTTGGGCAGAACAAAGTTCGTACAATTTAATTCCGTATTTTGCCTTTTTGCCTTTCATGTACGTGCGAAAAGAAAGCCTTCCTCGAAATAATAACAAAGATTCGTCTAATGATAATGCCTCATTTGGTGCATATGCATTCGCAAACTTTTTTATGAGCAAATCAAGAAATATTTTTATTTTCCTCAAACGGTCGTTTGAATTTTCTTCTTCTACACAAAAGCATCTCAATATTTGCTCAAACCTCCTTCCAGACATTTGTGAAGGAAAAGCTGGGTAGTAATGTAATGCATCAACGGAAAAGAGTTTTCTAATACTGGAGAATTTTAGCTGGGACTGAAGCAAACACAAACCCAAAAACTTTCTCATTTCAATCGTATCAGTATTTTTGAAATTTGCCTTCCTACTATGCCTTGTATGTGGCCGTGTTTGATTGCAAAGTTTTAGGCCGTAATCATTCGTAGATTTTATAATCATTTTCATTACTTGGTCATCCCAAATTTTTTCAAAAACCTGAATTGGAGACACATTTTCGTCTATATCCAAAAGAATCCCAGCCGCATCTGCATCAAAAGAAAAGTTTCTTATAGGTGTTGTATTGATATGCCATGTCTCATCATTTTCTGGTTCTTCTGGTGCTTCATATTCCTCATCTGTAGTTGATTCATTTTCTTCACTACCCGAACTGTTATTTTCAGTACAGTCAGCATCAGGTTCAGATTCACTGTTGCTTGACCCACTACCTGTTTCCTCAAAAAGCTTCAGCAGCCTAGCCTGTTCTTTTTCCCAACTGGCCATTTTCTATAAATATTGAATAAAACATTCAATTTTATTTTATATTATTATTTATTGTATATTATTTATACATTTATTATTTACATTATTGTTTTTATATTTCAAATGTAATATCATAAAAAACAAAAAGTAAACAGTATAACTATAAATATCGCTAAATGAATCAAAAAATGCTAAATTTAATTTTTTTTATTTCTATTTAAAGTGTAAAATCAATCATAAACAAATACTTACCAGTATAAACAAAAAATATCGTTAAATGTATCAATAGCAACTGTAAATTGAAGAGAAAACAAGATCGCACTACTCCGTTCACAACCACGTGCATACTCAATGTGTTAACCTTGCATACTAAATTTTTTTTCGAAAACATGACACTAGGCTTCTACTTGTACGCTGGTAAATGCACATTTGTGCTGCTACAGCCGCAGTGTCTAAAAACGACCGTTTCGTATTGGACGGCTATTGCCGTCATGTCACATAGTGAACTTGAACTTGACGGCTATAGACGCAACTGTCCGTCAACGTGTTAACATTTCAAACATGAAAGAAATATATTAATATATTATATGATAAGAAATATATTATTGTGCCCTTTTCTAGCACCATGATGACAACAATAATGATATTAATAATGATGATCGAAGTATGGATCTATGCACAGACAATAGTATTAAGAACACAACTTTTCAAAAATTCTATTTAAATATGTTGCAAAAATCCTATCATAGTGGGAAAGTGTACCATCGTGTTGAAACCACATTCTTTGTCAAACGTCTCGTAAAACATCTTTTGGCAATTGATTTTCTAAGAAATTGATATCTGATCAAATAAGATTCTAGAATCCCTAGATAGTTTAGGATCATTGTTGTTAGTGGGCTACTTCTCATATAAATTTACGGTTGACAATATCGTAGTAATGAAGATTAAGGCGGTTAACATAGTTGTTTTTACAAAACATCGCTTACACTGTGTTAAATAATTATCGTAACCTACGTCACGTTGTAATGTTGGTTATCTATCTCATTGTGTAGTGGTAACGGCGATATTTTTAAATTAGTAACCAGATTTTAACCAGATGTTGACAGCAGATCGAACGTTATTAGGTTATTATTGTCGCGATTGTCGTATGCTTTGTGTGTTTCCGGATTTTCTTTATTCTTTAACCATTTTTGCTGCCTTTATATTTCTCCAAACAGTTCTTCTTAGAGCTATCGTTGTTTCTAGCGATTGATTTAAGCGGTAAATCAATAAACAAATTAAAATAACGAAAACGTTCAATGAGAATTTCTTTCAGATTTTTATTTCTTTCGTTATGACGTTCACACCGGAACAAGATGCCTTTATTTTAATGGCACATTATCGAAGCGGTACGCAGAATGCGGACGATTGTTGGGTTTATTCCTTACAAAGCTGTATACAGCAATTCAACCAACATTTCCCAGATTTCGACGTTGATTATGACGCTTTTAAGCATAGGAAACACGTTTTTACAGTCGTTAATTGCTATACAAAAGTCAACTTTTAATAGCATTTTTCGAAAAAATTATTTCAAATAATAGGAATATTCGTCGCGTTGCAATACCAATACTGTGATATTGGTTGCCTAGATTCGGGTACGATAATTAGTTAACACACTGTATTCGCTGTATAGAAGATAATCGTAAAAATTACATCATTGTTGTTGATCTTTTTCTAATATTAAGATTTATTGATTCCATCTTCACCTTGTTGTGTTATTTAAGGGGTTATAAAAAATTAGAAAATACTTAGGTGATTGTTTTTTTTTGTTTGTTTCTATACCGGGTTTCGGGCCTCACCCATCATCAGTAGAAAACAGTAGAAGTAGAAAAGTTAGGTTTGGATGTAGGTAAGATAGAGAACTCGAATATGGCTGCTTTTTTAGAAAAGTCATTTGAAGGTTGTGGATTAAAAGTTAAAATGCTTATGGCTTATAAATCAAAATGAAAGTAGTGGTAAACCAAATTAAATTAAAAAATAAGTGTATAACAAATAGAAAGAAATTTTTAAGAAATTCTAGGGTCACCCGAATGAATAAATAAAATTATGGGACTTGGGGGCTTGGGGTGCAAGTGGTGCAAGAACAGAATCGCCACCTAACTCTGCCTTCTCTTCCACTTGCACGAAGTTAAATTTTTGTGATGGTTTCTTCATAAAAAGGGTTTTTTAGACAACTATATAGCGGTGTGTATGTGAGTAATATTTGGTCGTTTAAATTAGTTACATTCGGGTTCCTTTTTATGAATTTATTTATTTCGTACGTTTCTATCATTTCCATGAGGGTACTCTTGTTAATTTGGTGTAAAAGTTTCACGTTTTTGTTTTTCTCAAAATTGTGGTTGTTGAAGATTAAATGTCTTCCAAAGTTAGATCTGGAGCTACTCATATGTTCTTTAATTCTAGTTCTCAGATTCCTTCCTGTTTGGCCTATGTAGGTGGCGGAGCAGGTGTCGCATTGTAGTTGGTATATTCCGCTTTTTGATAAAAGAGGTGTCTTTTCTTTGTTATTTATTAATATGTTCTTTAGTGTGTGTTTGTTTTTAAAGCACATTGTTATTTTATATTTATTGAATATTTTCTTTATATTACTAGAGATATTTCCTGGAAAATTAATTGATCTATATGTGTTGTTTTCGTTCTTGGGTTTGCCTGATAGGGTTGTTGTGGTTTCCAATTCAAACTTGTTCTTGAATCTTGAGATAAGTTTTTGTATTTGTTGTTGTGGGAAGTTATTATTTGTCGCGATTTGTTCTATTATCTGAATTTCTCTCTCTAATTCTTCCTGTTCCAATTCTGATGTGAAAGCTCTGTGTAAGTAAGTTCTTATGGCAGCAAATTTATGTGTGTTGTCGTGATGTGAATCGTATGGGATTATGGTGTTTGTTTGAGTTGGTTTTCTGTAAATTTCATATTTTATTTTGTTGTTGTGTCGATGGAGAGTGAAATCTAGAAAATTCAATTTACCGTTATTTTCTATTTCTATCGTGAAATTTATTCTTGGGTGTAATTTGTTTATGTAGTTGTGTAAATTATTAATTTCTTTTTCATCTTTGATAAATACCAACATACCATCGACATACCTGATCCATGTTAAGATTTCATTTCTGTAAGGGTTTCTGCTGTTAATAATGAAGGTTTGTTCTAAGTTATTCATGAAAATATCGGCCAAAATTCCGCTTAGAGGGGAACCCATTGGTAAGCCGTCGTTGAATTGGTAAAATCTTCCGTTAAAAATACAAAAATTCTGTTCTATGCAGATATCAAACAGTTCCTGAATATTGTTGGTTTTAGTATTATCTTTTATTTCCATTCTGGTTAGATGTTTAAGAATATTCATGGTTTCATTAATGGGTATATTTGTGTAGAGATTACTTACATCAAAAGATAACATTTTGAATTTCATTGGTAGGTTCAGCTCTTTTAACATTTCTAGAATTTGGCCTCGACTGTCAATTGTGTGCTTTGGTTTGAAATTAAGTGTGTTTCTAATGAATTTCTGTAGTAATCTTGATAGCCGGTATGTGCTAGAGTTAACTGAGCTAATGCTTGGTCGTACTGGTAAGTTGGGTTTATGTATTTTCGGTAGGGTGTACATCTTTGGTGTTTGAGGGTTCATTGGTAGAATATTATTTCGGTCAGTTAAATATTCTGAAGAAATTTCTGTCTTTTTTCTTGCTTTATAAGTATATGTTGGATTTCTTTTTTAATTTCGTTCTCCCTTTCATGTCCTCTTATCGTGAAATGAATTTCCATAGCTATCATTGATAGGTCTATATTTTGTCTTGGGGCATATTTGACTCCCTTTTGTAGTAGTTCCTTTTCTTGTTTATTGAATGTTATGGGTGTGAGATTTGTGACCTTTGGATGAAATGTATGAATTTCCGTTATGTTTTCATTCTTCTCTAATAGCTTCTTGTGTTTTATTTCTCGAAGTCTGTTTAGCTTATTATATTTTTTCTGGCGTATATGGTTTAGTAATGTTATGTCATGTGTTTGAGCCTCCTCTATAACTGTCTCTATGATAATGTGGTGAAATAAACGATTCAGTTGTTGATAATTGTTATATAGTTTCATGTTTAGTGAGTTTAGTTTCCTGTAGTGGTTGTTAATTGTTTTTCGTATATCTTGTAATTTAATTTGCTCTATTTGTTCCCTTTTCAAGTATCTAGGAAAATAATTAATAATAATAATTCTAATACCCATTTCGAAAATTCTAGTCTTTTTTGAACTGAATATGCACATATGTATACTTTTTCATCTTTTACAAAATAGAGGCAGGAAAGATAATTAATAAAGCCTTCTGAGGCATTGAAAAAATATAGGGTGTTCCATTTAAAATAACAAAGTTATGGTCCCTCAAACATTCCATAAATTTGCCGGTTCTAGTAACCACATGTATGATGACATAATTTTTTTTTTAATTTTCAGCGGTAAAGCCACAATCTTCCGTCCCCGCACTCTTATACCCTATTCAGTATCCTGCACTATCTACCAACATGCTATATATAGCAAATAAAACAAGACCAGATATCAGTTTCGCAATAAATTTCGTAAGTCGGTTTATAAATAAAGTAACTAATAATGATATAATCAACGTAAAACGAATTCTATTCTAATATATAATGTTCGTTAAATAACTTAAACACTCCTAAAAACTTTCGAAGCAGAATATATAGCACCAGCCGAATGTTGTAAAGAATTGATGTACCTAAAAGGACTAATAGAGGAGATCATCGGAAGAAATATAGAAGCAATCTTAAACATGGACAATAAAAGTGTAATTAGCTTAATTCATAGTGGAATGATGAGCAGACGTAGTAAATATATAGATGTTAGATATCACTACATGATTTGATTGCTGACATGTTTCCTAAACTTCTCGAAAGAGTTAAACTTACTTTTTTTCACAGTAAGATTGTTAATGAAATTTAGATAATTTTTTTTAATATGTTTCGTTTACAGGCGGATGTTGTATCATAAAATTTACAAACGAAAAATATCATAAGTAGTAATAAAACATAAAAGAAATGTTATTAAAGAAAAGTTAGTATATACATAATTACCAATACAAATGTAATCTTCTGTTAAAAGAAAAATTAATATTCCAATATAAAAATAACCTGGTTCCACTGAAAACCAAGATTAGATTTACTTTGTAAACTGATTTTGCAACCCTGTATATTTCAATGGAAGTAAAACTAGAACTATCACTAGATTTAGAAGTGGAAAGCTTTGTATTTAGCCTTGCGTCTGAAGATGCACTCCCAAATTCGATTTAAAATTCAAATTCTAATCATTTAATTCCAAACACAAAGGATTTATCATAATAGTTCTTATTCGTTTTAAAATTAAAAACTGAATAATTCAACCCCAAATACGAAGGTTTTATCTTTAAAACATCCGTAGATACTCTTTACCATAAATATAGGTTGTTGGGTATCAGATTAAATGATTTTCAATTTTGTCCATGAAACTAAACTTATTTTTGAAATATCTTATAAATATTTTTTTAGTATAGAATTTTAATAATTTATCGAAATTGTTTATCGAAAATCATAAAAATTCGCCCCTTTACGACGTTTTATTTAAATTTTTATGCGAGCGACGAGTTCATTTCGAATTCAACAAGCAGAGCTTGAACAAAATTCCGTTTGAGGAAGTTATTGGTAATCCTGAATTTTTATTATTTACGCGTTTTATTGAATGCTTTCACGGGGAGCTTTTTCGAAGGAACAAAAATGACGTGATGATCTCGTGCTGCGTCTTAATCTTAATCGAAGATGTCTTTATTAGGTTTTATTACCTCTCACATTTCCTTTATTAATATCTTTGTCCGTGACATTTAACGTTAAAGTCTCTGATGTACTTTGCATTCAGCCTTATCTAAGACAAAGTTGTAGCCGAACTTTGACTGTGAGTTATGCGCGTATCTGCAGTGGGAATGGGGAATGGGGAGGAAGGTTGATGGAGGCATTTGACGTCGTGGGTTATTGCCGAGACGACCGTGATTGAGTTGTTTCGGCCGTGGCTTCATTTGCCAAGTTGCCGAGAAAGCTACTTTCAAGAACAGAGCAGAACGGAACAGAAGGCAATGTTCCTCACGAACAGAATCGACCTAAACTATTCCAATAATACTCGTCTGTGTGCTTATAAACGCATTTCGGATCTTACCATAAGTACATTTCATTCGATTTGTTTTTTGTTTTTATCCCGGCTTCTTTCAAATTTCGATGTAAATTTTGCCTCATCAAGAGTACCTCAGAGCAAAGAATGATTTAAATTAAATATCCAGCCGCGGGGAATTTTCTCAAAATTAATTCTAAACTCAATCAAGGGTTTCACAAAGACCCACCGCGAAGCTATTAAAGTAAAAGAAAATGAATTTCAATTTTAGCCACCCACATCACGTTGTAGTAAGTTTTCAATTTCTTTTTGGAATGAAAACATTTACAAAAGCAAGATTCGACTTAAAACAAAAAATACTTTAATTTAAGTCCAAACACGATGAAATTAACTATAAAACATCCAAGACACTCAAAATAAAAACTTTAAATCTAAAATCTTTAATAATTTTTGTATAATCAACGCGGTCAATTCCATAAGATCATCTAAATAAAGTAATCGATATTAAAGCAATCTCAAAAAGTGCACTCAACGAGAAAGTTTTTATTACAAAAGAAAAAAGCACCAAAATACAGATTCACTTCGGTTGTATAATGAAAACTAGTCGATAAGATTTCAATTGAATCGAATTTTCTTTTTGTATTATTGTTACAGATAATGAAAATGTTCTCGAATGCGACAGATAAGGCGAGTTCGAGTGCTTCGGACACTTCCAGTTCAATTTTAAACAGGAAAATAAAATAATTCGAGATATCTCCAAACAAAATGAATCTTTCGGAAGATTTTAATTTCACTTCGAATTCGAGCGATTTTATTGGCAACGATACCGGTGAGTGATTAATTTTTTTTTTTGCTTTGATTACATAATTGACTGAAATACATCAAAGTACCCAAAAATATCTCCTTTTCCTTTCGGAATAAGACGAATTCTACGAAATTAAGCGAAACGATCTTTTGGTGTGGTCACCCTATGTCAAAGTCTAAGACTTTTCCTTTAAGATTTACGTCTTGTCGAGGGGAAAGTTTCTCCGGGAACATCTAATCGGAATCCATCTTTCCTTACGAAATGGATAAAATCTCCAAGGTCCAGTTAATCATTATTACTTCTCTTTTACAGGACAATTTATCCTTCCGGTTTGGAGGCAAGTAATATGGAGCGTTTTATACGCCACTATAATTATAATTGCAACTGGTGGGAACGTTATCGTCATTTGGATTGTTCTTGCACATAAAAGAATGAGAACGGTTACCAATTATTTCTTGCGTAAGTTAAAATCGATTAAATTGACCCTTAGAGATAATTTTTTGGGGATTTTAGTGAATCTTTCAGTGGCTGATACGATGGTCTCGACGTTGAACGTTACATTTAGCTTCGTATATTGCTTAAATGGACATTGGCCCTTTGGTGAATCATACTGCAAGATTTCTCAGTTCATATCGGTGGTTTCAGTGTGCGCATCAGTGTTTTCGTTAATGGCGATATCCATCGATAGGTCAGTAAACTATTTATTAATACAAGACGATTTTAATGTTAATTTAGAACTATCATTACTTTTTATTCGTTTTATTCGTATTATAAGATATAATCTTATCTTAGCCGACTTCAAAGACTTTCTAATTCCAACCCAACCCAATCCAACCCAACCCTCTGATGCCCTAGAGCAGTACTCTTCAACCTTTGATTCGCGGAATCCTTTTTTGGGATATTTTTTGCATGATTTGATTTTCGGAATGAATGTGTTAAATTATTCTGTTGAAAAGTGGCATTCTGTAACTCTGCAAGAAAGATACTGACACCAGTTCCAGAACGTTGTTGACATAATGACATGCGCTTAATGGACCTAGAATGAACGTAAAAGATGACCTGAACACATATCGCCCCCCAAACCATAACCTCAGGTGTTAAGGCTGTGTATAGTCTTTGAACGAACTCCAAATTCCGTGTTTCCCTCCATGTCGCTTGCATCCTTCTATGACCATCATTCATCCATAAACAAAACCTTGAGGCAGACGATGTCAGTCCATTTATGAGCACACACATGCCGTTACAAACATAGCATGTAACTCGAAAACCAAAATAAATAGAAATAAATGCCATGACTAAAAATTATTCATAATGATCCCAAAATACATAAACTATTACCAGATAAAATCTAACGATGACAGTTCCTTATGTACGTAGCAGGAAACATCAAAATGTCAAAATCGACAATTTTCGTTAGAGACACAGGTTTTAACTCAAGAGCCAACATAGATAGAAATAAATGTAATTAGCAAAAATTGTTCATAATGATCTCAGAATACATAAACCATTACCAGATAAAGTCTGACGATGACAGTTCCTTATGTATGTAGCAGAAACCATCAAAATGTCAAAATAGACAACTTTGGTTATAAACATAGGTTGTAACTCAAGAACCAAATTGGATAGAAATAAATGCCAGCTGCAAAAATTGTTCATAATGATCCCAAAATACATAAACCATTACCAGATAAAGTCTGACGATGACAGTTCCTTATGTATGTAGCAGAAAATATCAAAATGTCAAAATCAACAACTTTGGTTATAAACATAGGTTGTTATTCAAGAACCAAATTAGATAGAAATAAATATCATTGGCAAAAATTGTTTATAATGATCCCAAAATGTATAAACCATTACCAGATGAAGTCTAACGATGTCAGTTCCTTATGTATGTAGCAGAAAATATCAAAATGTCAAAACCAACAACTTTGGTTATAAACATAGGTTGTTACTCAAGAACCAAATTAGATAGAAATAAATATCATTGGCAAAAATTGTTTATAATGATCCCAAAATCTATAAACCATTACCAGATAAAGTCTAACGATGACAGTTCCTTATGTATGTAGCAGAAAACATCAAAATGTCAAAATCAACAACTTTGGTTATAAACATAGGTTGTTACTCAAGAACCAAATTAGATAGAAATAAATATCATTGGCAAAAATTGTTTATAATGATCCCAAAATGTATAAACCATTACCAGATAAAGTCTAGCGATGACAGTTCCTTATGTATCTAGCAGAAAACATCAAAATGTCAAAATCAACAACTTTGGTTATAAACATAGGTTGTTACTAAAGAACCAAATTAGATAGAAATAAATATCATTGTCAAAAATTGTTTATAATGATCCCAAAATGTATAAACCATTACCAGATAAAGTCTAACGATGACAGTTCCTTATATATGTAGCAGAAAGCATCAAGATATCAAAATAGACAACTTTGGTTATAAACATAGGTTGTAACTCAAGAACCAAATTGGATAGAAATAAATGCCAGTAGCAAAAATTGTTCATAATGATCCCAAAATACATAAACCATTACCAGATAAAGTCTGACGATGACAGTTCCTTATGTATGTAGCAGAAAATATCAAAATGTTAAAATCAACAACTTTGGTTATAAACATAGGTTGTTACTCAAGAACCAAATTAGATAGAAATAAATATCATTGGCAAAAATTGTTTATAATGATCCCAAAATGTATAAACCATTACCAGATGAAGTCTAACAATGACAGTTCCTTATGTATGTAGCAGAAAGCATCAAAATATCAAAATAGACAACTTTGGTTATAAACATAGGTTGTAACTCAAGAACCAAATTGGATAGAAATAAATGTCAGTAGCAGAAATTGTTCATAATGATCCCAAAATATATAAACCATTACCAGATAAAGTCTGACGATGACAGTTCCTTATGTATGTAGCAGAAAATATCAAAATGTCAAAACCAACAACTTTGGTTATAAACATAGGTTGTTACTCAAGAACCAAATTAGATGAAAATAAATATCATTGGCAAAAATTGTTTATAATGATCCCAAAATGTATAAACCATTACCAGATAAAGTCTAACGATGACAGTTCCTTATGTATGTAGCAGAAAATATCAAAATGTCAAAACCAACAACTTTGGTTATAAACATAGGTTGTTACTCAAGAACCAAATTAGATAGAAATAAATATCATTGGCAAAAATTGTTTATAATGATCCCAAAATGTATAAACCATTACCAGATAAAGTCTAACGATGACAGTTCCTTATGTATGTAGGAGAAAATATCAAAATGTCAAAATCAACAACTTTGGTTATAAACATAGGTTGTTACTCAAGAACCAAATTAGATAGAAATAAATATCATTGGCAAAAATTGTTTATAATGATCCCAAAATGTATAAACCATTACCAGATAAAGTCTAGCGATGACAGTTCCTTATGTATCTAGCAGAAAACATCAAAATGTCAAAATCAACAACTTTGGTTATAAACATAGGTTGTTACTAAAGAACCAAATTAGATAGAAATAAATATCATTGTCAAAAATTGTTTATAATGATCCCAAAATGTATAAACCATTACCAGATAAAGTCTAACGATGACAGTTCCTTATATATGTAGCAGAAAGCATCAAGATATCAAAATAGACAACTTTGGTTATAAACATAGGTTGTAACTCAAGAACCAAATTGGATAGAAATAAATGCCAGTAGCAAAAATTGTTCATAATGATCCCAAAATACATAAACCATTACCAGATAAAGTCTGACGATGACAGTTCCTTATGTATGTAGCAGAAAATATCAAAATGTTAAAATCAACAACTTTGGTTATAAACATAGGTTGTTACTCAAGAACCAAATTAGATAGAAATAAATATCATTGGCAAAAATTGTTTATAATGATCCCAAAATGTATAAACCATTACCAGATGAAGTCTAACAATGACAGTTCCTTATGTATGTAGCAGAAAGCATCAAAATATCAAAATAGACAACTTTGGTTATAAACATAGGTTGTAACTCAAGAACCAAATTGGATAGAAATAAATGTCAGTAGCAGAAATTGTTCATAATGATCCCAAAATATATAAACCATTACCAGATAAAGTCTGACGATGACAGTTCCTTATGTATGTAGCAGAAAATATCAAAATGTCAAAACCAACAACTTTGGTTATAAACATAGGTTGTTACTCAAGAACCAAATTAGATGAAAATAAATATCATTGGCAAAAATTGTTTATAATGATCCCAAAATGTATAAACCATTACCAGATGAAGTCTAACGATGTCAGTTCCTTATGTATGTAGCAGAAAATATCAAAATGTCAAAACCAACAACTTTGGTTATAAACATAGGTTGTTACTCAAGAACTAAATTAGATAGAAATAAATATCATTGGCAAAAATTGTTTATAATGATCCCAAAATGTATAAACCATTACCAGATAAAGTCTAACGATGACAGTTCCTTATGTATGTAGCAGAAAATATCAAAATGTCAAAACCAACAACTTTGGTTATAAACATAGGTTGTTACTCAAGAACCAAATTAGATAGAAATAAATATCATTGGCAAAAATTGTTTATAATGATCCCAAAATGTATAAACCATTACCAGATAAAGTCTAACGATGACAGTTCCTTATGTATGTAGGAGAAAATATCAAAATGTCAAAATCAACAACTTTGGTTATAAACATAGGTTGTTACTCAAGAACCAAATTAGATAGAAATAAATATCATTGGCAAAAATTGTTTATAATGATCCCAAAATGTATAAACCATTACCAGATGAAGTCTAACGATGACAGTTCCTTATGTATGTAGCAGAAAGCATCAAAATATCAAAATAGACAACTTTGGTTATAAACATAGGTTGTAACTCAAGAACCAAATTGGATAGAAATAAATGTCCGTAGCAGAAATTGTTCATAATGATCCCAAAATACATAAACCATTACCAGATAAAGTCTGACGATGACAGTTCCTTATGTACATAGCAGGAAATATCAAAATGTCAAAATCGACTACTTTGGTCACAAACATAGTTGGCACCATGCAACGGCGCCCCTAAATATTTTCTTTGGGCCATAAAAACCATATCCAAGAAATTCTTTAATTGCCAAAAAGAACATATTGAAAGTTGGAGATCACAATACTACAGGAAACATAACAGTTGAGATAAATTGTTACGAAAGGCATCAATTCTTTTATGACGTATTTGGAAATTTCTCGATATACATCCATTAATTTGAACCAAAATGGACTAATATCGTTTACATATATAAATTTTAATGTGGTGTTGCAAACTAGTTCCGCGTCACAGAAACCTGACATGTCTGTAATCGTCATTAAATCAATGTCGTATCATCTTGCGAATTGTAACGTTGTAACCCTGGGTTCCGCGAAACACAGGTTAAAAAACACTGGCCTAAAAAAACATGCTGATGGTAAGAAGGTTATGTCTTATATCACGAATTAATTGGAACTATACTATTTTTAATTCATCTTGATATCACAATTATTGATTTTAACTTTCAAATTATCGCCTAATTAACCAATAAATTTCCACTAAAACATTAAATCAATTTAGATATATGGCCATAATGACTCCGTTACGTCCACGAATGGGAAAAACAGCAACTTTATGCGTAGCTGTCGGAATTTGGACCATTAGCGGAATATTTTCCCTTCCAAACTTGTTCGTTTACACACTTTTTCACCACGTTGAAGCGGATAGGCAGATTTGTTACCCGGAGTGGACGAACAGTTCTCATCAGAAAACGTAAGTATTCTCCCATCACATTGTTTCTTGTTAAATCGTCGCCACGGTGCCAATTTGGTAATAATTGACTTCCCTCCTCCCAAAGGAGAGTAGGGAATAATCCAATTTCTTCCGGTACACTGAGGTCTTTAATGGGGAAACCCTAATCGATTCCGTGTACTGTTCTCTGTTCGCAGGTACGAAATACTCTTTCTCTTCATTACCTACGTGGTACCAATCGGAAGTATGACGTTTGCTTACGCACGAATTGGGATTGAATTGTGGGGTTCCCAGAGTATTGGGGAGTGTACTCAACGACAAAAGGAAAATATTAGAAATAAACGGAGGGTAAGTTGTAATAAAATAAATGTCACCCGAGTTAACGTGATTATATTAAAACCACGTATCCATTCGTGTATTTATTTATCCCGTTTTAATGGAACGGAAAACGAGCAGCTAATAATCCACATATATACCACGAACGGGAGGCAAACAGACAAATATTGAATATGCGAGCGAATTACGTAATTGACGTTCAAATTTCCAATAACATAATTGTGTACAGCCTTTATTTACTTTTCCGAGTTAAATTCTTTGTTCCAACCCAAAAAGACACAAAGAAACGTTAAAAATAAGTTTTCGGATGTCACTCTGGTTTCCTTCGTTGAATTTTCGCCAATTCAGAAGACAACAACCGGAACGAGGAGACGATTGCAAACGGCTTCTCGATAATGAAACCGACGTTAAATGAACCGTACACCAATAAAAAACGGTTCCAATTCGAGAATGGGATTCCTGAAATCCCGTTGGTTAGGTTGGGTTAGATTTCTGAAGGGCTCTGAAATCGATTTCAATGTTTATATCAATTCGATTAGGTTAAAAAAATCTTTTGATGTCTTTATGTCGCGTATAAAATAATAAATGAACAAAAAGATTGGTTTAAGTTATAAAAATATTGCTTTAATGAAAAACGAAATTAGTCTAGGACAAATTTTCCATTTATACAAAACGAATTTGTAATGGGAATGAAGTTATAGACCGAACACAATACGAAGGCACAATCGAAATCCTCTGAGAAATTCATAGAAGCATTTTGCAAAGCGGAACCTGGTATATTTCATTTCGTTGAAAGCTCCTTTCGCCGAGCCCCTCGGATTACCTGGGTGCGAGCTTGAAAAATGCTGAAACTTTAAAGCTTGTTATAGCATCGAGTATAAAACCGTTATTAGTATTCGGAAAATTTTAAAAGATTAATTCGGCATTAAAAATCGTAACGTCGGAATTTATGGGATCGAAAGAATTATCTTTGGGGCGTTGAAACTCGATTAAATTTGCGAGAAATTGATGTTTAAATCATCTCGATATGTCAATTATTTCTTAAGATACGACACTTTAAATTTGACATTGTGAAAGTTAATCGGCCATAAACTTGAGTACAGAAATTGATTAATAAATCCAGCGCCGTCCTAAACCTAAGTGGTAATAACTTCGGGGGGCGCTTAGTTTTGCAATGAGTCCCCTTTATTCATGTACTTAGTATCTCCTCTGAGGTACAGAACTGTTCTTTGACATTGAATTTTGGAAGAAAATTTATTTTTATTATCTTCAGTTATCTTTAGTCGAATCGATTTTATTACGAAGAATTGAACAAAGAAATCGAAATCGAATGTAAAAACTCGAATTTGGTTATCAAAAAGGCTTAGCAAATCTGAAGACGAAGCGAAAGAATCATCATCTTCATCTTCTTCGTCATCATCAATTCAATTTTATCATCGATTTTATGAGAGAACATCAGATTCTGTTGAATACCCCGAGTACCGAGAGAGAATATTCGATTTTGAACCAATCGTCGGGAAAGTTTATTGATGATGATATTAATGATAAAGGGAATAAGAAAGTTCTTGAGGAAAAATTTAGTGACGATGAGAAAGAGATTGATGAAGATGAGGAAGAAATTGATGTTAATGAGAAAGAAATTGATGATAATGAGAAAGAAATTGATGATAATAAGAAAGAAATTGATGATAATGAGGAAGGCATTGATAATAATCAAGAAGAATTGTTCAAATTGAAGAAAACGAAAAGATAATGAGGTAATTGAAAAAAAGAATGATGATGTAGAAGAAGTTCGTCCGCTACCGAAGATGCTTCAAGGTGACATTGCGTCTGAACAATTTTTCTGGACATTTGAAAAAGAAGAAATCGAAGAGAACCAAAGAAAATGGAAAAACTAAAAAGCTAAAACTGTGAAGACAAAATGATTCAGAAATCAACGAAAACAACAAAAATTCGATAAGTCTTAGCAAATCAGAAGACGAAGAGAAGCAGTCATTATCTTCATCTTCTTCTTTATCATTAATTCAATTTTACATCGATTTTATGGGTAAACATCAGATTCTGAAGAAATTGATGATAACGAGAAAGAAATTGATGATAATGAGAAAGAAATTGATGATAATGAGAAAGGCATTGATAATAATCAAGAAAGAATTGTTCAAATTGAAGAAAAACAAAAAGATAATGAGGTAATTGAAAAAAAGAATGAAGATGTAGAAGAAGTTCGTCCGCTACCGAAGATGCTTCAAGGTGACTTTGAGTCTGAATCATTTTTCTGGACATTTGAAAAAGAAGAAATCGAAGAGAACCAAAGAAAATGGAAAAACTAAAAAGCTAAAACTCTGAAGACAAAATAATTCAGAAATCAACGAAAACACTAAAAATTCGATAAGTCTTAGCAAATAAGAAGACGAAGAGAAGCAGTCATTATCTTCATCTTCTTTTTTGTCATTAATTCAATTTTACATCGATTTTATGGGTAAACATCAGATTCTGAAGAAATTGATGATAACGAGAAAGAAATTGATGATAATGAGAAAGAAATTGATGATAATGAGGAAGGCATTGATAATAATCAAGAAAGAATTGTTCAAATTGAAGAAACAAAAAGATAATGAGGTAATTGAAAAAAAGAATGAAGATGTAGAAGAAGTTCGTCCGCTACCGAAGATGTTTCAAGGTGATCTTGAGTCTGAACAATTTTTCTGGACATTTGAAAAAAAAGAAATCGAAGAGAACCAAAGAAAACGGAAAAACTAAAAAGCTAAAACTCTGAAGACAAAATAATTCAGAAATCAACGAAAACAATAAAAATTCGATAAGTCTTAGCAAATAAGAAGACGAAGAGAAGCAGTCATTATCTTCATCTTCTTCTTTATCATTAATTCAATTTTACATCGATTTTATGGGTAAACATCAGATTCTGAAGAAATTGATGATAACGAGAAAGAAATTGATGATAATGAGAAAGAAATTGATGATAATGAGAAAGGCATTGATAATAATCAAGAAAGAATTGTTCAAATTGAAGAAAAACAAAAAGATAATGAGGTAATTGAAAAAAAGAATGAAGATGTAGAAGAAGTTCGTCCGCTACCGAAGATGCTTCAAGGTGACTTTGAGTCTGAATCATTTTTCTGGACATTTGAAAAAGAAGAAATCGAAGAGAACCAAAGAAAATGGAAAAACTAAAAAGCTAAAACTCTGAAGACAAAATAATTCAGAAATCAACGAAAACACTAAAAATTCGATAAGTCTTAGCAAATAAGAAGACGAAGAGAAGCAGTCATTATCTTCATCTTCTTTTTTGTCATTAATTCAATTTTACATCGATTTTATGGGTAAACATCAGATTCTGAAGAAATTGATGATAACGAGAAAGAAATTGATGATAATGAGAAAGAAATTGATGATAATGAGAAAGGCATTGATAATAATCAAGAAAGAATTGTTCAAATTGAAGAAAAACAAAAAGATAATGAGGTAATTGAAAAAAAGAATGAAGATGTAGAAGAAGTTCGTCCGCTACCGAAGATGCTTCAAGGTGACTTTGAGTCTGAATCATTTTTCTGGACATTTGAAAAAGAAGAAATCGAAGAGAACCAAAGAAAATGGAAAAACTAAAAAGCTAAAACTGTGAAGACAAAATGATTCAGAAATCAACGAAAACAACAAAAATTCGATAAGTCTTAGCAAATCAGAAGACGAAGAGAAGCAGTCATTATCTTCATCTTCTTCTTTATCATTAATTCAATTTTACATCGATTTTATGGGTAAACATCAGATTCTGAAGAAATTGATGATAACGAGAAAGAAATTGATGATAATGAGAAAGAAATTGATGATAATGAGAGGAAGGCATTGATAATAATCAAGAAAGAATTGTTCAAATTGAAGAAACAAAAAGATAATGAGGTAATTGAAAAAAAGAATGAAGATGTAGAAGAAGTTCGTCCGCTACCGAAGATGCTTCAAGGTGATCTTGAGTCTGAACAATTTTTCTGGACATTTGAAAAAAAAGAAATCGAAGAGAACCAAAGAAAAGGGAAAAACTAAAAAGCTAAAACTCTGAAGACAAAATAATTCAGAAATCAACGAAAACAATAAAAATTCGATAAGTCTTAGCAAATAAGAAGACGAAGAGAAGCAGTCATCATCTTCATCTTCTTCTTTATCATTAATTCAATTTTACATCGATTTTATGGGTAAACATCAGATTCTGAAGAAATTGATGATAACGAGAAAGAAATTGATGATAATGAGAAAGAAATTGATGATAATGAGAAAGGCATTGATAATAATCAAGAAAGAATTGTTCAAATTGAAGAAAAATAAAAAGATAATGAGGTAATTGAAAAAAAGAATGAAGATGTAGAAGAAGTTCGTCCGCTACCGAAGATGCTTCATGGTGACTTTGAGTCTGAATCATTTTTCTGGACATTTGGAAAAGAAGAAATCGAAGAGGACCAAAGAAAATGGAAAAACTAAAAAGCTAAAACTCTGAAGACAAAATAATTCAGAAATCAACGAAAACAAAAATTCGATAAGTCTTAGCAAATCAGAAGACAAAGAGAAGCAGTCATTATCTTCATCTTCTTCTTTATCATTAATTCAATTTTACATCGATTTTATGGGTAAACATCAGATTCTGAAGAAATTGATGATAATGAGAAAGAAATTGACGATAATGAGGAAGGCATTGATAATAATCAAGAAAGAATTGTTCAAATTGAAGAAAAACAAAAAGATAATGAGGTAATTGAAAAAAAGAATGAAGATGTAGAAGAAGTTCGTCCGCTACCGAAGATGCTTCATGGTGACTTTGAGTCTGAATCATTTTTCTGGACATTTGGAAAAGAAGAAATCGAAGAATCAAAGAAAATTGGAAAAAAACTAAAAGGATACAACGATGAAATCGATGAAAACCTTGAAATTAAATGCAAAACAGAAAAGAAAATATTTGAAGACAAATTAAAGAAGACCAGAAACTGAAACAAGTCGCTGAAGGACTCAAAAAAGTCGAAGAAATCAACGATAACTTGCTAATTAAGATTTACGCCTCAGTTATCTTCAGTGGAATCGATTTTATTACGATGCATTGGATTCCGAAAGTGTTTCAAGGCGAACTTGAGTTTTCTGGATCATTTTTCTGGACATTTAGAAAAGAAGAAATCGAAGAATCAAAGAAAATTGAAAAAAACTAAAAGGATACAACGATGAAAACCTTGAAATTATATGCAAAACAGAAAAGAAAATATTTGAAGACAAATTAAAAAAGACCAGAAACTAAAACAAGTCGCTGAAGGACTCAAAAAAGTCGAAGAAATCAACGATAACTTGCTAATTAAGATTTACGCCCCAGTTATCTTCAGTGGAATCGATTTTATTACGAAGCATTGGATTTCGAAAGTATTTCAAGGCGAGCTTCAGTTAGAATCATTTTTCTGGACATTTGGAAAAGAAGAAATCGAAGAATCAAAGAAAATTGAAAAAAACTAAAAGGATACAACGATGAAAACCTTGAAATTAGATGCAAAACAGAAAAGAAAATATTTGAAGACAAATTAAAAAAGACCAGAAACTAAAACAAGTCGCTGAAGGACTCAAAAAAGTCGAAGAAATCAACGATAACTTGCTAATTAAGATTTACGCCTCAGTTATCTTCAGTGGAATCGATTTTATTACGAAGCATTGGATTCCGAAAGTGTTTCAAGGCGAACTTGAGTTAGAATCATTTTTCTGGGCATTTGGAAAAGAAGAAATCGAAGAATCAAAGAAAACGGAAGAACTAAAAAGCTCAAACGAAGAAATCGATGAAAATTCAAATTAGATGCAAAAAAGGAACAAAATGTTTGAAGACGAATTAAAGAAAGATCATTTATTTTTATTATCTTCAGTCGAATCGATTTTATTACAAAGAATTGAATAAAGCAATCGAAATCGGATGTAAGAACATGAAATTCGTTGAGAAAGAGCAAAAAGTGATCGACAAGAGCAAAATCGATTATGGTGGAAATCCAGAAAGAAGAGATGACTAAATCTGAATGATTCTAGGTCTAGTGTTAGTTTTACTTCAATTCAAATACAGGGTTGAGTTGGGTTTTGCCGTGCATCTGAAAACATTTCTTTTAACGAAGGTCTCTACAATAAATAATTTCTGCAATAGAGTACTTTACAAACTAATTTGACAACCCTGTATATTCCAACTGAAGTAAAACTAGAACTAACACTAGACCTAGAAGTGGACAGTTTTGGGTTTAGCCGTGCGTCAGAGACGCACGGCTAAACCCGAATCTTTCCACTTCTAGGTCTAGTGTTAGTTCTAGTTTTACATCATTAGATCTTAGTCTAGATTTAGAAACATTCGGGTTTAGCCGTACATCTCTCAAGACGGCTAAACCCGAATAATTCTAGTTCTAGGTCTAGTATTAGTTCTATTATTATTTCAATTCAAATATATAGAGTTGGGTTGAGTCTAACCGTACATATGAAGACATTTTTTTAACGAAGGTCTCTACAATAAACAGTTTATTTATAAATAGAGTACTGATTTTCAATTGAAATATACAGGGTGTATATTTTAATCGAAGTAAAAATCCTTTTTTTTTAATTTTGAAAGGTGCGCACTCCTTTCGTTCAGCCCTGGCACGCTCAAAACGATAAAATTATTTTTGGTGTGATTGAATCTCCTCCATACATTTCTCAATTTCCTCTTAAGTTACAATTTTTTGAAACACGACTCAAACAAAACCATCAACCTCATTATGCCTTATTTTCTTTTAGGTGGTAAAAATGATGATGATAGTGGTAATAATCTTCGCGGTTTGTTGGTTACCATACGATCTTTACTTCATCATAACCTCGTTTTACCCGGAAGTACAAGATCAACCATACATTCAAGAAACTTATTTGGCTATTTACTGGCTGGCAATGAGCAACTCAATGTACAATCCGATCATATATTGCTGGCTGAACTCGAGGTAAGTGTTAAAATCGAGCATTTTCCAATCCGGATTCTTCTCATTAAACTTAATTGCATTATCGGCTCTTTTCACCCCCAAAGGCCCTATTTATGGGACCCTGAACGGCCAATTCAGTTACGATTTTCCACCGAGTCTACAGCGACTAATCGAGTTACAACGAAATCTGTATTACCCCGGGGGAACTATTAAGTTAGTTAGAAAATGTAAGAAGGGAAGTCCCCGTTAGTTCTGTCATTTTCTAGTTTTGACCGAGAGAAAAGCATTTTTTTTTGATTTCTCGGGGCAAGATTAAATTTTATTATTGTTTGCTTAGATAATATCTTATATTTTCTGGATATTGGGGGCGAGATATGGCATTAAGAAAATCGAATGTGTCACGTAAGTCGTAAAAGGTGATTTCGTTTTATTGAGGTGCTTTTATGTCTTGTACCGAGAGGATTATGGCAACAAAAATATGTTCCTTTTTTGGGAGGAAACGAAAAGGGTGTAAAAGACATCATAATAAAAAAATAATTTATTTTTTAAAAGATTGTTTAGTGTGACTTTTTTTGATACGGACGAATTTGAATTATCTCTAATAATTAATTGGAACGTAATATGATAGGATTATAATAAAAAAAAACGATAAAATGATTTAAATTAAAATTATTTGGGGGTGAATTGGGGAGATATGCAACTTATTAAGCGGGACGTTAATTTGGATTGTCTATCTTGTTAATTAAATTTTTTGAGTTAATTTATTATAAAATTAATTGAAACGCGAGTTTCCTTTATACCCTCATAAATAAGACGTTTCTTTTTTATTGCGCAGATTTCGCCGTGGTTTTAAACAAGTTTTTTCCTGGTTACCTTACGTAAATGTGAGCCCAGCTAAATTAACAAGGAGGGGTGTGTTTACGAGCAACAGAAGATCGTATTCCGGATCGCCGGATCATAATAGGATCGTTCGGAATGGTTTGTATGCTCCCAACAAAAAAGAGAACCACTAAAAAGTTTAAAGCAGCGCATCTTGTTACGCAATTTTCCAAGCTTTCTATTAATGCAAAAAACTTCTTTTTTCTCTCTGATTTTTCCTGCTTTGCGGAAAGCTGTAGACGAAATCAGGTTTATATTTTTATTCTTTTAATTTCATCCTCACTTTTTTAAACATTTTCACCTCAAAACGTTTCTACTTTAATAAAATTATTTTTAAGGAACTGTGAGAACCCCGCTTTACAATGCTTGCGCTAATCAAAGCTCGGCGGATACATGTTACACAAACGTCGACGATTTCGGATCCGTTCGAGGAAGCAGACGTTGGAGGGCAAGTGTTGAGTTGCGCCAACCTTCTTGACATAAATCGAACGTTAGAGGTGATCCTTTCGACGCCAGAGAATCAATCCGAGAAAGAAACACATGGATATAGTGCAAGAAGAAACGTCCAGGGGAATCCCCGGGATTGTTAGAAACGAAAATGTGAATGAAGATTATACATATCTATTTATCGTAATCTCATTTTGATTCCTTTTTGATTCATTCTTGATTCGTTTTAAACGAAGAATATGATTAGATGTTATGTAGGACCTTTTGAATCTAAAACGGCATGAATCTGTAAAGACTGAGCCAAAAAAAATGTTTAAAAGCACAAAATACGGGTAAATATTAAATAAACATAGTAAATTAAATGTGTGTATAAAAATTATGTAATAACGGGAAAAAATAAACGCTTTCGTTTGGTGTTTATGATAAGAAGTGAGTAAAAGCTTTTCGTGTTTTCATTGCACACAAAACGCAACAAAAAGAAACCGGACCAGAAAAAAATTCGAAATAAAATTAAAAACGACCTAATTATTCGTAGAGTAGTGGCACACAATCAAACTATTAGAATTTAAAAGTATTTAACAACAAATTACACAAAGATATTTTTTACCTTTACCTAAAGATTATTACCAAAGATTTTATTGTAAATAAAAATGTAAATAGGGGAGTATTTAGAAACATTAACCGGCAACGATTATTATGAAGATAAAAATTTCAAATATCTATTTGTAAATAAGTCGGTGTTTGAATGTGATTATTGTAAATTAAAAAGAAATTAATAAAGAATATGATGGAAATAAAATGGTTTAATGTAGTTTGTATACATTTTGTTGAATATAACTAAAAGAATACTGTAGTGTTAAGGCGGCGATTCGATTATCTGAAACAGCTTCAAGTTATTTTTTCGCATGTAATTAAAATGTGACAAAAAATACAGCATTCCATTTAAAATAACGAAGTTGTGATCTACTTCCGGTAGACCAGAAGTGGCGACCATCTTGAAAATATGTTAGATCGAAAGATCGGGTTGAACTTCCCATACAAACTGAATTCCAACAAGCACTGCCAGCAATAATTAGTATTTAATTAACAGTTTTTGAGCTTAAGCCAAGATTTTGCATTTTGTCCAATAGTATTCAATAAAATCGAAGCAAACTCAAACAGTTTATCAACAGTACCTTCTTTTTTACGATGAAAATATTCTCTACTTGCAGTTTTAAAATTAGTATCAGTCGTCTGGAAGCATTTCTGAGGCATTACAAGCACTCTGGAAACATTTCAAGTGTTTTAGATGCAATATCATGCTTTCTAAGTCCTCTAGGGGCAGTATCAAGTCATTTGAAAGCAGTTCACTTCTTTTGGAAGCATTTCAAGTCTTCTGGAAGTATTTCTAGTATTCAGGAAGCAATATCAATTGTTCTAGAAGCAGTATCTAGAACAATTGATATAATACAAGCAGTATCAGTCTTCCAGCGGCAATATCAAGCCTTCTAGAAGTATCCTAAGTTTCCTGGAAGCGTCATCAAGTCTTCTAAAGGCATTTCAAGTCTTCTGGGAGTAACATTAAGTCTTCTAGATACAGCATCAAATCATCTTAAAGCATTTCAAGTTTTCTAAGGGCAGCAATCAAATTTACTGAAAGCAGGTTAACTGTTTCAAGGGCAGTATCATGTCTTTTGGAAGCAGTATCAAGTCCTCCATACTAAGTATCAAGTCTAATGGAAGCAATTCCAGTTTTTTGGAACCATTGCAAGTCTTCTGGAAGCATTTCAAGTTTTTTAGTGGTAGTATCAAGTCCTTTGGAAGCAGTTCAACTCTTCCAGAGGCAGTATCAAGTTTTTAGAAGCAGTATTAACCCCTTAACTGATTAATAAATTTTAGAAGGTATGTTCATAAAATTGTCTATTTCTATTATTGATTATTTTGATAGGATTTATGTTGTAAATAACAAATGTAATGATAAATTTTAAAACATGGAATCACACAAATTCCAACATCACATTTTTTACAACAATATCTGGTTTCCCTCGTAACTTTCTTTCTATGATCGTTCTTTTTAGAGCAACAAACAGCACAAAATCGGGAAAATGGCGGTCCGTTAGCCGCAACAGATTTGGTGATAATCTAAACTTATCTGCGTGCGTTATCAACAGATCTGCTAATTGATGAGAGGTATAAAAATTATCCGTAGTTAGACAATATCCTTTTCCTAGCAAATCTTTTATTAAAAATAATTTATGTAATTTTAGGCAAATCATTATATTCCATTATCAATACAGGGTCTTTCTCTGTGTGTATAAAAATTTTCCATATGTATCCAGAGGTCAATTCACAAAGTAAGAAACATTATATTCCAAACCTAGCGCATTTGGAAAGAATATATTACGTCCAGTTTAATCGCCCCTTATAAAGTTACAAGCTTTCATCTATGGAATTTCTTTTCTGGTGTAAACATTTCAGAAAAACGCAAATTTAAACAATGGTATATTGCCCAAATTTTTTCAATTTTGGATTAGGAATAAATTTTTTCAAAAGCATAAATCTTGAATAGGAGATTATTAGCGAAAAAGGGATTCCTATTGCCGCTTTCTCTAATTTCACTCCAAATTCGACTTTTTACTATACCTTGAATTATTATAATGGTAAAGAATCTGTTGGTTTCTTGTGCGATACTTTGCAAGAGGTAATCCGTAAAAAATAAACGGTAATACAGGGTGCGGCAATTAATTCTCCCACATTTGAAAGAGCTGTTAAATAAAAACGAAATGAGATATTTGAAAATTTTCTTTTTTATTCAAAAAGCTTGTATAGTCAAGTTTTTTTTGACTTAGGATTTAAAAATAATGTCGGCTAAATGACGACCTTGGCGCGTGGCGCACATCTGGAGACTTTCGCGGAAGTTTTCCATGACTCTCCTTAACATACCGTTGTCAATGTGAACGATTTCCTCCGCAATTGCCTCTTTTAACTCTTCCAGGGTCCTAGGGCGATGTTTGAGCACCTCAGCCTTGAGGTAACCCCACAGGAAAAAGTCACAGGGACTCAAATCCGGCGAGCGAGGAGGCCAAGGAATGTTCGCGTGTAGGGAGGTTAGCTGACCGGGGAACATGTCCTGCAGAATCTGACGCGAACGACGGGCTGCATGGGCCGTAGCCCCATCCTGCTGGAACCAGAAGTCCTCTCTGTTGTTCTCTTCCTCGTATTCCTCAATCTTTGGTCGCAAAAATTCCTCCAATATGTTACAGTATCGATGGGACGTCACGGTGACTGTAACAGCTCCTTCCTCGAAAAAGTAAGATCCTATGATCCCTATGGCGGACACGGCACACCATATCGTAACCTTTAGGCTGTGTAAAGGTCTCTGATGAAGCTCTCGAGGGTTTTCGGGGGCCCAGTATCGACAGCTTTGCTTATTAACGCAGCCCGACAGGTGGAAATGGGCTTCGTCGCTCGTCCATAAAACTGCAGTGGGTGGTACCGCCTCGAGGATAATGTTACAACAATCCAGTCGTCTTCCCCAGTCAGCTGGGGATAATTCCTGAACCACAGCAATTTTGTATGGGTGTAACTTGAGGTCGCAGTGTAAAATTCGTCTCATCGTTCTGTCCGAAATTCGAAGAGCAGCCGAATGTTTCCGTGCAGAGCGCGTTGGGGATTGCTCAATGGATGTCCTCACTATGGCGATGTTTTCCGGGGTCCTCTTCCATTTCGAGGAGCCTCTACGCTTCACACCTACAGCTGATGATGTGGTCCTAAAGTTGTGAACCCAACTCAAAATTGTTTTTCGATCAGGGATCACGCTCTCTGAGTGATTGTAACGGATTCGCCATTTTTTAAAAACACTTCGACAACGTAAGCACGATGCGCACGTGATCAAACCATTGCGACGACTAAAAACTTGAGCTGTCACTGCGTCGAACATGTCAATCTCAACGCCTCTGTCGCACCTTCCACGATTTTTTGAAAAGTGGGAGAACTAATTGCTGCACCCTGTATATACACCGCCAACAGAAGATTCTACACTCTTGGTGTATTCGTAAACGGGAAACGTAATGGGGTTGATATTGGATTGTAAGGATCGATCTGGGAGAATGTACGAGCACAATTAAAATCAATACCTTCATCAGAATTAACAATATCTTCAAAAAATATAGTCTCTTCATCGCTTGACAAAATCTCGCTGTTTTGCTGATAATAGTAGAACTATACTACAATAAAAGAATAAACATACGTACCTTCTTGTGTTAAAACTAAACACAAACATCTTCAAAAGTAACAAAGAAAAAAGGCTATAGTGAAGAAATTAGAAATGTATTTACTTTATTTTGTCAACACGAAATGGAAACGTGTTCTGATAATCGAAGAAACAGGTTTGAATAAGGGTGAAACACTAAACCACAAAGAGAAACAAATATACAAACAAAACAGGTCTCGTATATTCGAATAAAATAACATTCGACGGATGAGATACGTTCAAATCACTGTATGACCACGTTAGCATGAACATATCGCGTACGTTCAAACCAGTTAAGGGGTTAAGTCGTTTGGAAGTAGTTGAAGTCTTTTGGAACCATTACATGTTTTCTGGAAGCAATATTAAGTGTTCTAGAAGCAGTATCATGTTTTCCAATGGCAGTATCAAGCCTTCTAGAAGCATTTCAAGTTTTCTGGAAACATCATCAAGTCTTCTAAAGACATTTCAAGTCTTTTGGGAGTACCATTAAGTCTTCTAGATACAGCATCAAATCTTCTGAAAGCATTTCAAGTCTTCTAGGGGCAACATTAAGTCTTCCAGGTTTAGCATCACGCCTTTTAGATGCAGCATCAAATCTTTTGGAAGCACTTCAAGTCTTCTAGGTTTAACATTAAGTCTTCTAGGGTTAACATTAAATCTTCTAGAGGCAACATTAAGTCGTTTAGGGGCAACATTAAATCTTCTAGATGTAGTATCAAGTCTTCTAGATTCAGTATCAAGTCTTCTGAAAGCATTTCAAATCTTTCAGAAGCAGTATCAAAGTCTATTGGAAGCAGTTTTAGTCTTTTGAAACCATTACAAGTCTTCTGGAAGCATTCTCAGTCTCGTATATTCGAATAAAATAACATTCGACGGATGAGATACGTTCAAATCACTGTGTGACCACGTTAGCATGAACATATCGCGTACGTTCAAATCAGTTAAGGGGTTAAGTCGTTTGGAAGTAGTTGAAGGAACCATTACATGTTTTCTGGAAGCAATTTTAAGTGTTCTAGAAGCAATATCATGTTTTCCAATGGCAGTATCAAGCCTTCTAGAAGCATTTCAAGTTTTCTGGAAACATCATCAAGTCTTCTAAAGACATTTCAAATCTTTTGGGAGTACCATTAAGTCTTCTAGATACAGCATCAAATCTTCTGAAAGCATTTCAAGTCTTCTAGGGGCAACATTAAGTCTTCCAGATTTAGCATCACGCCTTTTAGATGCAGCATCAAATCTTTTGGAAGCACTTCAAGTCTTCTAGGTTTAACATTAAGTCTTCTAGGGTTAACATTAAGTCTTCTAGAGGCAACATTAAGTCCTTTAGGGGCAACATTAAATCTTCTAGATGTAGTATCAAGTCTTCTAGATTCAGTATCAAGTCTTCTGAAAGCATTTCAAATCTTTCAGAAGCAGTATCAAAGTCTATTGGAAGCAGTTTTAGTCTTTTGAAACCATTACAAGTCTTCTGGAAGCATTCTCAGTTTCGTATATTCGAATAAAATAATATTCGACGGATGAGATACGTTCAAATCACTGTATGACCACTTTAGCATGAACATATCGCGTACGTTCAAACCAGTTAAGGGGTTAAGTCGTTTGGAAGTAGTTGAAGTCTTTTGGAACCATTACATGTTTTCTGGAAGCAATATTAAGTGTTCTAGAAGCAGTATTATGTTTTCCAATGGCAGTATCAAGCCTTCTAGAAGCATTTCAAGTTTTCTGGAAACATCATCAAGTCTTCTAAAGACATTTCAAATCTTTTGGGAGTACCATTAAGTCTTCTAGATACAGCATCAAATCTTCTGAAAGCATTTCAAGTCTTCTAGGGGCAACATTAAGTCTTCCAAATTTAGCAGCACGCCTTTTAGATGCAGCATCAAATCTTTTGGAAGCACTTCAAGTCTTCTAGGTTTAACATTAAGTCTTCTAGGGTTAACATTAAGTCTTCTAGGGGCAACATTAAGTCGTTTAGGGGCAACATCAAGTCGTTTAGGGGCAACATTAAATCTTCTAGATGTAGTATCAAGTCTTCTAGATTCAGTATCAAGTCTTCTGAAAGCATTTCAAATCTTTCAGAAGCAGTATCAAAGTCTATTGGAAGCAGTTTTAGTCTTTTGAAACCATTACAAGTCTTCTGAAAGCATTCTCAGTCTCGCATATTCGAATAAAATGACATTCGACGGATGAGATACGTTCAAATCACTGTATGACCACGTAAGCATGAATATATCGCGTACGTTCAAATCAGTTAAGGGGTTAAGTCGTTTGGAAGTAGTTGAAGGAACCATTACATGTTTTCTGGAAACAATATTAAGTGTTCTAGAAGCAGTATCATGTTTTCCAATGGCAGTATCAAGCCTTCTAGAAGCATTTCAAGTTTTCTGGGAACATCATCAAGTCTTCTAAAGACATTTCAAATCTTTTGGGAGTACCATTAAGTCTTCTAGATACAGCATCAAATCTTCTGAAAGCATTTCAAGTCTTCTAGGGGCAACATTAAGTCTTCCAGATTTAGCATCACGCCTTTTAGATGCAACATCAAATCTTTTGGAAGCACTTCAAGTCTTCTTCAACATTAAGTCTTCTAGGGTTAACATTAAATCTTCTAGGGGCAACATTAAGTCGTTTAGGGGCAACATCAAGTCGTTTAGGGGCAACATTAAATCTTCTAGATGTAGTATCAAGTCTTCTAGATTCAGTATCAAGTCTTCTGAAAGCATTTCAAATCTTTCAGAAGCAGTATCAAAGTCTATTGGAAGCAGTTTTAGTCTTTTGAAACCATTACAAGTCTTCTGGAAGTATTCCCAATTTTCTAGTGGCAGTATCAAGTCTTTTGGAAGTAGGTCAACAATTTCAGGCGCAGTATCAAATTTTTTGGAGCACTCAGCGAACTCACCCATTCAGCGATTATGCGTATTAACAATTTTGTATGGATGCTTGTGTACCCAGAGCACTCACGCATTTACCGCGTATGCTTCTGGATAATTCATTTCGATATACTCCATTACATTATGAGATTTACTCCTTAAAATCGCCATTTCTAAACGGTTTGGAACTTTTTATACATCCATTTCGTTAAAATCGCCATCAATAAGTTCACATATAAATGTTTTTAATAGTTTTAGTAATGATTTTTTAGTTTTGTAATGGGATTCCCTGAACAATATTGAATTCCAACATAAACAGGTTTAAAAGACATGTTTAAAAAAAGTTTTATTTGCTCAAAACACAATCTTTAAACTAGTACCGAACAACAATTTAAAGCAAAAACAAAAAGTTTAAAACAATAAAAACAAGTAGTAGTATTTGTTTAAAATGAAAAAACATGTTTCCTCCAACCCTGATTTGGAGTATTTACACAAATTATTACAATATACTTATCACCTTCCTAAAAAAATCTATGTAAAAATTGAAAAGGTTGTTACTTTTAGTAATTTGAAAGTAAGGATTGAAAGTACATATGAGGAGCTCGCGTGCAAAAGCGCATATATCAGTTTTCAAAAAGTGTCAAAAAACGAGAAAAACTTGGTTTTATAACATTTAAAGGAACGTAGCTCTCTAGGGAAGCTGAAGGCGCCCATAATTCATATAAGAAAATTAAAATTAGCTAAAGAATCAACCATAAAGATTGGAAGATAACTATCCAGCAAATTTGAATCACTTGCGAAAAGCTGTTTTTACACCAACCGTAAATTGAGCATTTACTATAAATAGATCAGCAGAATTTTATTTCATTTTGGTTTTTCAGCTGTGATGAAAATTTGTTGCTGTAGTATTTTTTGCAGTGAAATGATCTGATGCTTCATAATTAAGAAAATTATTGGTACAGTAAGGCCCCAACATTCGCGAGGGTTAGGTTCTAAAAATACGCCGCGAATGTTGAATCCGCGAATATTGAAGCACTAGATATTATGAAGGATAAACTACTACTTCTATGTTCTTTTAACACGTTAACCGCCAAATGGTCACCGACGCCAAAAGTTTCATTTAATTTAATTTTAAAAATTAAAAATTTCAAAAATTAATAAATTATACATACTAAATAAAACGCTTAAAATTGCAAAATAAAACGACTGGTCTTAAAACTTTTGTATTCGGAACTAATACAGATATTAAAATAATTACAATTGTTTAAAATATAAAAAAACCTAAACTCGATAGCAATAACAAACTGCAACAAAATAAACTAAAAAAAGAAATAAAAGTTAACATTTCTACTCATCAATAATAATTGCTTTAGAACACGATGGTTTAAAAAATGAAAGGATAGTAGGTTGCAATGCTTTGTGTTGCATATCCTTTTGAAGCTCTTTGTAAGGAGCAAGAAGAGTATTCAGACCATTTTTAAATTTTGTGCTTCGTTCCGTTGATGGATCATATTCTACTATTTTTTCAGCAAGATTATTTGCTTCTTGTATAAATAAATTAAGTTCCTTCAACGTTAATTTATTACATAGGGAATTACTATTATCTTCTTCATCCGTTCCTGAAACATTTTCTATTAGTAGCGCTTCTAAGTCTGCACTGGACAACTCTTCCTCTTGATCATTGACGAGAGATTCGATATCAGCTGGTACAATGGTATGAAAATCATCTCCCGGTAGCAACCGTGCAGAAAGAACAGCTCTCTCTATTGCCTCATCAATTTCGCTTACACTTTGCGCACACTTTGTCTTTTTTCAACAGTTTTTTCCATGCATTACTTACGGTTGATACTTTAATGTCATTTAAAGCAAGTTTTATAGATGTAATCGCATGGTCAATATTGTATAATTTCCACACATCTTTTATTGAGAAAACACTATCATTTTGTATTTTCTCATGTACAAAATCGAACATGTGCCGGATATAATGACTTTTAAAAGCTTTTATAACACCTTGATCTAAAGGTTGTAATAAGGATGTTGTGTTGGGCGGAAGAAATACCACCTCGACACATGGATGAGCTAATTTGAGAGCATCTACTGGATGAGATGGGGCGTTATCCAATATCAATAAAACGTGAAATGCTAAATTTTTAGATTTTAGGTAACGCTCCACTTCTTTAACAAAGTACTCTTTAAACCACTCTATAAATAGCTGAGAAGTCATCCAAGCTTTTGAACTAGCTCGCCAATAGACCGGAAGAGCTTCTTTGTCCTTGTTCTTTAAAGCTCGTGGATTAGCTGCTCGATATATTAACAATGGTTTTGTAATAAAGTCTCCGCGTGCATTTGCACAAAATAAAACTGTAACTCTATCCTTAGCCGATTTAAAACAAGGTGCTGTCTTTTCATTTTTTGAAATGTATGTTCGTGTGGGCATTTGTTTCCAATAAAGCCCGGTTTCGTCCGCATTAAATATTTGTTCAGGACAGTAACCTTTTTCTTCTATTAATTTTATTATTTCATCAGGAAATTTTGCAGCCTGTTGATGATCTGCTGAAGCTGATTCTCCACACAACTTAATGTTATGGAGATTAAAACGAGTTTTGAATCTTTCGAACCATCCTCTGCTGGCTTTAAATTTACAATCGTCTTCAGCACAGTCCATTCCACACGAAAAATGTTGATAAAGTTCCTTGGCTTTATCCATTAATCTAGCCCTAGTTAATGGTATATTTTTGCGACCATGGTCCTCAATCCAAAGATAAAGAGACTTCTCCATTTTTTTAATATTAACATCACGAACTTGTGACGTTACCTTTAATGATGACGGTATGCCACTTTTTACGCTATTTCTAATTACCTCTTCTTGTTTCTTTATAGATCTTATCGTAGATTCATTGACACCGAAGACCCGGCCTACTTCGGTAGCTCTTTTCCCTTCCCGGAGCATATCAAGAACTTGAATTTTTCTTTCTAGAGTCATAACTGACTTTGCACGTTTGGCAATTAAATTTATTTCCATCGCAAGCCTTTTTGTACCCATTTTGAGTACTGTTGTGAGATTAATTTATTGTTTATAAAATTATAGTAAAAAAACGGGCGAAACACTAACCTGAACGAAATACAGAACACAAAAATAAGCACCTAACGCAAACATTAAAATCGATCATAAATGAGGGATTCCCAGAGAAACGCATATGTGAAGCTGGTTGCTTGTACAGTAAACCTACGGTAAACTTCGTTTTAAATTTTTAAAAAATGACACACATACTTGCTATGTATTCGCGAATAATCGAGTCGTGAATGTTGAAAAAGGCAGCAAAATTTAAAACGCGAATATGCGAATCCGTGTAATTTGAAGCCGCGAATGTCGGGGCCCTACTGTATATATAAGATGTTTATTTCTTCTTCATTTCAACTAAATCCTTCTTTTTTTAAACAATTTTAAAAATCGAGGTTAGTTAAAAAGAAATTGATAACTAGTCTTAAGAAAAATCACCTATTGTTAATCCCTTTAAAATTTATGATACATTTTATTGGTAATTAACTACTTTTTATATTTATTTTTTGAATTCTGAATCGGTATCTAACGCCATCTACAAGATAATTGCCAAAGGTTTACTTTACTCTGTTTTGTTGATTTTAGGCAACCCATTTTACATCATTTCTTCATAAAAGACACATTCCAATCAAAAAATAATTAATTAATGAAGAAATAATCAAAACTCAAACATTTAAAAACTAATTCTACAGTGTTATTAATTTTTCTTTTTACTTAGGTAAATAATTTGTAAAAACAATTATCAAATTAATCATAAATAAAGTGAAATGTAAAATTATTTTTGAATAACGAATAATAATGAAAACACATCTTACCTTTTTTTGGATTTCTTGATTCAGGATACTTAGATTCTTCATGGATTACGAACAAAGAATTCTTGAGTATACGAAATTCTTCTTTGGAATGTTGGACCAGATTATTTGAAATTATTCAAAAACCTTTTCTTCTATTAAAATTGTTCAATTAATTTCACTGACTTTGAGGTTATGTCACTATTATAGTTGACAGATTATTTGTTATTTTTCTTCTGCTCCAACACAAAATTTACATGCTCACCTCATCACGTTCAAAATCATACTAAACTCTATCAATTTCTTTTGTTTATGACCAAAACTATTCAAATAACGGCTCCTGATTGGTTGATTCCTTCAACTTGAAATTCGTAATTTAAATTTCTTCATTAGTACCAACATCGAAATGTCAAATGTACTATTAAAATTTATAAAATAATTATTGAAATTTTTGTTATAACATTAATTTTGTATGAAATGTTGTAGTTTGAATACCCTTTATCTTTCTTTCGCAGATTTTAGAACCTTTTCTTTAATATTTCAACGTTCAAATTCAAAAATTAATCAAACATTTAATTTACACATTTTCATCCAACTCTTCATCAAAACCCGGAAAAGATGGATGGATTTTATTCGTAACATGCCAAGGTTATTCCTTTTAATGGTTTCAACCGAATAAATATGAATTACAAGAAAAAAATTAAAGAAAAACTAAAATTTGAGGTTATGTAACTGTCAAATTAAGTAAAATTACTTCTTTTTGATTTTATATGGGTTAAATGCAAAAATTAATGTAAAGTGACGATAAAACAGCATTAATTCTAAATATTTAAAGATATTCTTAACACTAAAACAATTTTCTATAATTTATTATTCGTAACATCATCCTACGATGAATACGATAATCAAGCTCTACAAAAATAATTAATAATATTGGTGTTGTATTATTACAGAATTGTGTAATTATTTATTAAATATTACTTAAAGGATATTAACCCCAATATTTTGTCCTTAACTTAATTAAATTATTTAAAAAAAGCGCAATTTGGGTTGCCTATTCTATTTTTTTATGTTCATCCATTTATTAATTCTAACAATTAATTAATATTTAAATAAACAATTAAAAATTTTGTTGTTTTAACATAGAAGTTAAACTGCTTACGATTTGTGCCTCATTATTGGGGAGATTACAAAAATTCGAATCCTTAAATTCCCAACGATACGAAAGATTGGACCAAATTCTTTCTGGAGTTAACCCCATCGGTGTAGTTAAGAGCCGATTCCAATCAGGATTCCAAAATCCCGATAAAAGTTGATCAAACGGGCGATATCCAACGTGAAACATCGTGTGTAACAAAGCCGAACGACATTTTTGAACATAAATCGCCTCCGATTTAACATCGAAAACCCCCAATTTGAAATTAAAAAAATCGGAATTGTTTCGAATGAAATCAAGCAAAATCTAAAATAATATCAATTAATTATGAGTTATATTGATTAATTAAAACTTACTTTTAAACTCCTTTTTCCGTTCAAATCGGCCAATAATTCGCTGCATAAAACTTCAACGACTTCTTGAGTGCTTTCAGTTCTTTTACAACCATCGGAAGATATAAAATTTTGCTCCAACTCATCGTTTACTTCCTCTAAAAACTCAACTATTTGCTCTGTGTGTTTGTTATCTTCGTCGATACTACATAAAGCTTCCCCCACAGCTAAAGCTATTGCATCACTTGAATTATTAAATCCATCAAAACTTGTTAAAGAGTTTTTATGTTGGGACAAAACCGGAGATGACTCTTTAATTTTAACCCTTTTATTTTCAACTTCCCCTATTTTCAATAAATCCGAATACAACGCGCTTAATAATAATTGTAATAAAACTGAATTCCCAATCGGGGTGATATCAGAAGGCAAATTTTCTTGAAATAGATTGCAGATTAAAACGACGTTTCTATTAACGCAATCCCAAAGTTGACTAAAACAGGCTAAAACGATCGACATCGCTTGGTACATACTCGCTCCGGTTTGAACGGCGTTAATTACGGTTTTTGAAATTGTAGGGAGAATTTCTTGGATGTTTTCGATTAAAGCTTCGAAAAAAGGGGGCCGATTTTGATTCCATATTTCTCTTCTATCGAAACATTTACTCCAGTTATCATATTTTATGATTAGAGGCAAAAAAATTTCTTCCAAATCGGATTTATTCCCGATTATCAAAAAAATATGAGTTATCGATGATATAATCTCGAAATAATCAAAATGAATCGATGTGGTGCAAATTTCCGAACACAAAAATCGATTACATTTAATCAAATTCTTTTTTGAAGGAATTTCCAAAATCGATGAAATTCCGTTTAAAATTATCGTCGCAATTTTGCAATTTCTCATGCAAATTACTTTTAATAAAAGGCTCCAATTCGGTTGGGGTTGATGATTCAGCACCGCTAAATCTAAAGCTATCGCGACGTTATCATCGAAATCGTCAATTTTCGATATGTTTTTCATTTTGTGTCCAAAAATGTTTGGTAAAGCGAAAATAATCCAAGGAATGATCGTGTTTGATTTAGTCTTGCTTAAATCTAAATTATCAATTCCTTTTCGAAAGATTTTCATCAAAGAATCAAGCGGGGATGTTCTCAGGATGAAAAATGAGAATAATTCTTGACTTTTTACGTGGACGTCTCTTAAAAGTTTACTTTGATTGTTCAAGAATAGTCCAATAAGTTCTGATGAATCGTTACAAATTGATGGTAATAATTGTCCGATGCATAATAATAAATTACTGATGTCGACTGAATATAATTTTGATCGATTTTCGGATGGAATAACCTGTTAAAAAATTATTAAAATTTAAAAATTTATTTGAGTTATTCATTACTCAAATTAATCAATTTAATAATAATAATAATTTGATTGTTGTGAGATTTAGAGATGAGTTATATGAATAACTCAAGATTATTACAGTTAAGGTAATGAATTTTTAATTGAATTAAATGCAAATAAATCTCAACAGAATAATAATACATAACTTAGACTTTGTCGTAGGATATCAAGTTGAGATCGGGATCCAATATTTCTATTCCAAGATTTTTCCTTTGGTTAGAAAGGATCATTTTCTTATTAATATCTCTATTTCTAACTCTGTACTCGTAATACGAGGTGAATAACGTACATTTATAAGCTCGTAGTTAACCCTTAGCTACATAGCGTTGCTCTCAAGTAATATATCGTTTTATATCCTCCTAACGCATTCTATTCGTGGTCAGGTAAACTATTTTGTGTTCCTTGAGAACAACAACATGCATTCTTTCACATCTGTGAGCTATAAACGGAGAATTGTGCTTTTCAGCTTGATTTTTATGTCATCCAAGGTTATCCAAGTGAAATTGTGCATTTTTGTAGATCGAGTTCAGTGTGTTTTTATGATTTGTGGTGAATCAAATAATTGCTAGTAGTTGAATACATTGTGCAAAAGCGGAAAACGTGTTTATTTGAAGAAACATTTTATTCAAATAAGTAATAATTGTAATAACCTTCATGTTGCTTTTGAGCAACATTATGCATTTACGATTAGTGCTTTGAAGTTATCTGAAATATGCATAGAAATATTTTTCCTAGTTTCCAAAGTAAGCAAATTTTGTAAAATGAAGCGAATTTCTGTGTGGTTGCTGTACGTAAAGCAGACATAATATGTAAATGTGACTGTTTTCGTTTTATCTTTGGACTCCGTCTGAATATTTTTTCCTTTTTCCTGTTCCAGAATGAGTGACTTATTCCTTCTCATAGACAAAGGAAATAAACGGAAGATAACAGAAAGGGAACTATTTTCTCTCCTCGAAATTCCCTATGGGAGTGAAGGTGAAGAATCGCGATGAAGAAGCACCAGCCCTGCAGTTGCATGATGAAACAAAATCGATGTCAATGCCAGATGACATTTTGCTAGAGAGAGTAGATGATTTTTTGGAGAAATTTAGATATATGGATGATACAAACTACGCAGAAGAAGTACTCGAAGATTTGCAGCAAGTAGCGGCTCAGGAAGGTTTCTTAGAAGCGTCATCTTTGCAAAATGTCGATGTCTAAGCAGGACTGCCACAATCTTCAACTTCACCTGTGATAATGGAAAGTTATCCTAGAAGATCTTTCAGGAAAAAAGGCAATCCTGTTCTAAAAACCATCCAGTCAAAAAATCAACCATTAGATGCTAGCACCTCTAATTCACAAAATCAGTCACCGAACGCCAGTTTACGCGCCCCTTCAACACAACCTTCTCAATCTCGCCGTCAGACAAACAGTTCTAAAAATAGGCAACAGAAACCGCAATATGAATGGGAAAAAATCTCTTTGAGAGACCACCAAGTGACTTTTCTGGTGACCAAGAGCTTCCGTCTATATTGAAAGAATTAGAAAGTCCATTGGAGTTTTTCAAATATTTGTTCAAAACTGAATCGATGGATTGCATTGTAGATGAGAGCAATCGCTACGCAGATCAAACATGCTAAAGACTGCTAAAGATCTACCCAAATATTTGGGAGTAATTGTGTTCGCTTCAGTTCGTCGGTCTTTCAATCTTCGTGAAATGTGGAGTTAACACTGTTCGAGAAAATATTTGTATAATTCCTTCGAGAAGATCCGTTCTACAATTCACTTCAATGATAACAATAATAATCTCCCTGAATCTGATGTCATTGATGCATTGAACACATCATTTTCAACTATACCCAAACCACAGTTTTTGTCGGTGGATGAACAGATCTGCGCTACAAAAACCAAACACAATCTTCGCAGGTACAACCCTCAAAAACCCCACAAATGGGGTTTCAAACTTTATGTCATGTGTGATACTACTGGATGCGGGTTTTCAAAGTCAAGTAACTTTTTACTTCCATTGCCAAAGATAGATTATGTGTGCTTATCATGTTCAATAGACATTGGAAAAGCTTTAACACTAATTATCATCAATCTGTACTATTTGATTGTGTATCTTTATCATATAAACCAAAGGTTCCCAATCTTTTTCAGTTTGCACCCAATTAATGAAAATTTTTTCTGTCTTACTTTCTAGAAAAATTGGGAAATTTTCCTTTTTAGAACTGATTACCAATATTTCGCGACGCCCTTATGACGTCGCCGCGGCACACCGTTTGTGATTCACTGGCATAGAGAAACTCATTCTCTATCAAAATATGCAATAAAATAGATGACTTTCATTTAAAATAATAATGTTAGTTGCTAGAAACTCTTATTTAAAACATTTTTCTTTAAAACCACGAATGACGAAGTTATTGGCTACATTCCATACATTTGACATACCCTGCATAATATAGAGTTTTTCATTAAAAGCAATGGACCTTTGGGATTCTTTGGAGATGATTTTTATTTCAAATAAAAGTGTAATTGATGCTTTTATTTAAGGGGTACGACTTTATTCAAATAATCGCCTCAAAAGCGTTAGCACAATCGAATTTGCTAGACCCCGTTTTCCTTTATAACACGATCCCAGAAATCGTCCGAAATACCAGACATTTCGAGCCAAACTGTTAATTTTTTGATTAAAGCTGTGTCGTGCATCATTTAATGCTGCTCATTCATCAAAATGCGATAACTTTGCTTATTGACGAGATCATTGAATCAGAAGTGAGGTTCATCCAAAAAGGTGATTTTTTTGCGAATGTGATTGTCAGCTTGTATTTAGTCCAGATCGTAATTAGCGACTGTGCGACGCTGAAAATGGTCGGTTGGCTTTAGTTTTTGAATAAACACTATCTTATATGGAAAAAGAGTCAAATCGTTCTGCTAAATTTGTCACAAAGTTATCATACTGATGTTCAACGTCTGCGCTTGATATAAAGTTAGAAGAATTACAGAATTAGCCTTCTCAGAATCTATCCCATTCAGGTCACGTACACCACCTAAGTAAATGAACGTGAGTCACGCATGATTCACGTAATCTAAGGATAGGATTCAGAAGAACAATGATTTAACTGTAAATTTTTTGTGTAATCGAGTTTTAATGCTATCACAAAGGCTTAAATCGGGCAAAGGAACTCCTGAGAATTTTAGTATCAGCTATGACATGGTCAATTACGAAATATATTTCAAGCTGGGCCACGTCGGAACCACACTCATAGTTAAATCACGCATGACTCACACGATCTGGCGTGATTCACGTTAATCACAAATCTCTATGTGAAGGGGAAACACTAATATCGCTCTAACTGAAGTTGATCTTGGTGCAAGTGCAAATGTTGTTGTTAAGTTGACCAGGGGATTCCTTTGTTCCAGAATTATTACGTCTATTTTGTTAATTATTACACCTCTATTACCCTACAAGAGTATCTCAAACAAGAAAGAGGAATGCTTGCATGGATTGGCTCCATTCTACAAATTTGCCTTCCGAGCGAATCATTACACAAAACATTCCACCAGGACAGGCTGAAGAGTTCATTCTGAATTTAAATGGTTGTCTTATTTGTTTAGTCATTTGGAAGGATAATCGAACTGTAACTCTTGTTTCTACTATCTGTGGTATAGAACCAAAACAAAAAATAAAGAGATATGAAAAGTCAAACAAGAGATACATAGACATTGAATGCCGGAACATAATCAAAATATATAATAAACACATGGACGTCTTCGTATTCACATCAAATCAATCAAGTGGTATTTTAGACTCTTCCATCACTTGGTAGATATGACCATTGTGAATGCCTGGATTTTGTATAGACGAGTGATGATGGAAAAAATGTAAAAAACATTCAAACTCAAAAAGAATTCGGAATATCTTTGGCTATGTCTGTGCTTCAAGTTGGATTCAAGACAACAAAACAAAAAGGGGAAGACGCAGCAAAGACGAAGGCCCTGAACCAAAAAAGGGGCCGACTAGTGGTGCCAGGACGTGCTAAGGAAGTCAGAAGAGACAGGATCGATCATTGTCCCATTTTCCAAAATAACAAAACAAGATGCAAAAAGGAAGGCTGTAAAAATTTTACTTTTGTGTCATGTTCTAAATGCAATAATTTCTCGCTAAGAGAAATTGTTTTTATAATTATCACAAATAAGATTTTCTTAGGCTTAGGCTAGATAACATGAAATGTAAAACTGTAAAGTTTAATATAAGAAATAAAATTTTCAGCAATTTGTAAAACTTGTAATAATAATAATAATAATAATAATAATAGGACTTTATATCCCACAGGTACCACCCAGTTACAGGAAAAAATAACATTACAATATTTAAATTTAAATTAACTAAATGAAAAGATATAGCTATAAGCAAAATTAAAAGCTAATACAACTACATAATCTAATCATAATCATAACCACTAACAATTTACTGCACGCCAAAGTGATCCAAAGTCACCCTAACCACCGTGTTCAAGGAATCAAAAAACATATCGCAATGCGGCGAAACCCGATTGCCGTAATCGGACATCAACGAGACAGGAGATTTTCGTAAAATGTTACTATTACTACGGTAATTATAGAACATGAGGGGACAGCGTGAGTTGAGACGTGGCACAAGAACGGTTAACCTTTCCAACAACCAGCCACAATCAATATCGTAATGCAACAGTTTATAAATAAAATTAACTATGTAAACAACTCTGCGCTGCTGTAGTGAAAGAAAACTAAATCGCGAAAGGAGAGAAGCATAATCAGCACCCCTAGGCGGGTAAACACGATCCAGTCGAAAGCATAGATACTTTAAAAATGTCTTTTGTACAGATTCAAGCGCATTCGCGTAAAACTGATAGAACGGATACCTAATAATTACCGCATACTCCAACCGCGATCTGATCAA
This sequence comes from Onthophagus sagittarius, assembly GCA_036711965.1. NCBI lineage: Eukaryota > Metazoa > Arthropoda > Insecta > Coleoptera > Scarabaeidae > Onthophagus > Onthophagus sagittarius. The sequence goes on along the minus strand of JASERS010000010.1, from coordinate 11,233,936 downwards.
CGGAAAAAACAACGTACTTAAACATCTGATGGATAGACCTTTACAGGTCCAAACAATAAACCTGTAAATTTTATAACACTTAGCAACTAAGTCAAGAATGTGTTCGTTAAATGTAAGACCACTGTCAAACAGCACCCCAAGGTCACAGCATTTACGTTCGGACATTAACGGTTGACTGGTCAGGTGATATGCCTAGTCGATTGTGTTTAATTTTTTAAAATTAAAGGTTAAAATTAACGGTTGCTAAGGCACCAATCCTCAACACGAAACATGTTTTCCTGCAAGCGTTCACAATCGCTGAGATCCCCAACAGCCGAGAATAACTTCAAATCATCGGCAAACAGCAGCTTCTCACAATCCAAGATCTCAGTCACGTCATTAATAAAAGCCAGGAACAGCAATGGACCGAGGTTGGATCCCTGGGGAACCCCTGAAATTGAAGAAAATCCTCTGGAGGTAAAGCGGCCATAATTAACGAACTGCTGCCGACCTAGCAAATAAGATTTCATTAACGACAACAGAGGGGCACTTAATCCAAAGTTACTCAGCTTTTTTTAATAAGATAAAGTGATCAAGCTGATCAAACGCCTTATATCAGCAAGAAATTGGGCGAAGCATGACAGATTAGTGACAGTGGATCGACCACAAACCAATCCGTGTTGGGCTGGGCTTATGGTCTTATTTAAATGATGAATAGAGATATGCTTGAATAGAACGCTTTCAAAAATCTTCGAGAAACAACACAGCAGCGATATAGGCCTGTAATTCTCAATCTCCGCAGGATTGCCCTTCTTCAGAATTGGACAGACGTATGACTCCTTCCATAACGACGGAAAGGTAGAAGTAGACTGGATTAGATTGAAAATCGAAAGCAATGGGGCGGCCAGAATCGAAGCACAGTCCTTCAGTAAGAATCGCTCGGCATCCCATCTACTCCCGCCGTAAGAGTATTCTTTGCACGCTTCAACGCACCCTCGACCTCTTCCAAGCTGAAGCTCTCCACAGACAAACAAAGACTCTGATCGGGGAAACTAGACACCACAACAACAGGATCAGATTGAATATAAACGGACTCAAAATAATCAGCAAAAGCGTCCACAATACTTCGACCCAAACTGATCAGAAATCAAAGATCGCTCTACTGATCATGTGCGCATTATATGCATCGGTAATAAGGTGTTTCGATAGAGATCTGTAGTGTTTAAATTCATTGAGGCAAAACAGTGAACCAGTATCTTTTATCTCCTTCGTGAACCAGACAGACCAACGACGACTCATAGAATCTCTCACAGTTTTAGGCACTGCTAAATCAAAAACAATTGTGCTAATTTTTCCAAAGAACCTTTTCATGACCTTTGATGCATAATGTTACTTACAAGTAACACAAAGATTTTTTGGATTTTCCGGAAAACTATGAACATAGGAAATTTTTCCTTATTTTTCCCATCATCTAGAGATCAGAAACTATAACAGAGTTTCTTTTTGGTAAAAAAAGAAAATTCATGCAGCAAAAGGGTTAATCGGTAAAAGTTTTTCAGTTACAATTTCCTTTTTAAACCAATTTTTGAAAGATTTATGGCACAAAATTCGTAATAAACTCAAAATTGGGAAAAAACTTTATGAAGAACACTTTTTACGTTAGTACTGAGAAGAAAATAAGAGATGGCGCAATTAATTAATTTACCTTTTTTTTAAATTAAATTACTTATTATATAATTATTTCGGTTGGTAGGCGAGGATATTTCGTTTAAAACACCTCAAAAAGAAAATCTCGATTTTTTTTATATTTTCTAGATGTATAAAAGGAAATAAAAACTTTCTTGGCATAAACTAACCTCAAAATTTTTTGTCAAAGAAAATTCTTATTAAATTTTGATTTAAAGCTTATTAAATTTGTTTAAAAATAAAAAATTATGGAGAAAACTTAATGGATACAATCTTATCAATTAGTATTAAAAACAGATTTAGAATCGAGTCAAAAATACTTAAAAGTATTTATACCTACCTGTCCATATCGAACAGTAAAAATCGTCAACGTCTCATTTAACATCCCAGCAAAAACTCTTTGAGCCATTTTCGGAGGAACAGTTTCCCATAAATCATCCATCGTTCCTTTCATGTACAACCACCACATCTGCAGGATATAAGATCCTCTTTCTGACTCAAAAAACGGCTTTTCATTCTCCCAATCTAAACATTCAGCATCTTGCAAAATATACAACGACAATAACCGACAATGAAGGTCGAGTAACCTCTCGGCTAAAGCTTCGCACATTTCCTGATAATCCTTCAAAATCGTTTGGAGTTGATCCGTTTCGTTCGTCTTCGACGATAAATAACACCACAAACAGTTTTTTAAAAGGGACGCAGCCCCAATTGTGCCGTTTAAAACGGTTAAATCGGCGTGGTCGAGGGCTTCTTGGGTCAAGACGTGCAAATGAGCTAAATGAGGATATTTTTATTTTAATAAAAATTGAAGGGATGAAATATTACTTAAAATTTGTTCTGAGGATTTCGTAATTGATGAAATAAATTTTTCTGGGTTGGAAGTTTTTACGATGCCCCCACAACCTCCACCGACGTCGTCCAAAATTAAATCGTTCGAAGGTTTCATAAAACCGGATCCTTTTCTGAAAGCAGCTAAATATTCTTCTTCCCACCAATTTACTAATTTAATTGCTGCGAATGATGCTGATGGCGGGAAATCTAATCGACCCCCAATTACGCCCGGGCAAAGTTTTTCTTGCAAAATTGATTGATTTTTCTAAAATAAATCAATTAATTTGAATTTATTAATATTAATTTTTACCTTATAATACTCCATATCCCTTTGAATTAACACATTTACTTTATCCATAAGATTCCCATCCTCCATTAACTCCATTATTAAACGTAATATGTAAAAAAAAACTCCCCAAAAACAACGAAATATATTCAAAAAACAATTAATTAAACCTTACTAAAACTACATTTATTAAAATCAACTTTCTCCCCGATTATTTTAGATATTTCTTCTTGTAATAATTGATGCAAACTGACCCCATCGTGCTTATAAACCCAACAATTTTCTTCCAAATCAAAATCGTACCTTTTCGGACCTGATGTTGGGGAACTCAGCCAAATTTGTTTGTTAGGACTTTGGCGATTAATCACGTAAGTCCCGTGAGGTAATCCAAAGTCTACGGTGAGTACTCCACTCTAAAACGTGCAAATTTATTTGAAATACTTAACAGATAAGTTATTATTACGCTGTAAGAAACGTCTGCTTCGTGTAAATGTTTCGCGTTCTCAACCAGCTCCTCGAAATAGTCATTTAATGATTCTAAAGTCTCCTCGCAAACTTTCTCGAAATGTATCGAATCATTTTCAGTTGAGAATCTTTTCGGTAGACTTACACAGTTTAATTTTGGATATTTTCGATTTAACAAACTCGTAGTTGCCGTTGCTATGGGTAATCGGCGCTGATTGAAATTGATTTGATGAATTTTTCGGTTTATTCTAACTAATTTGTTGCGGTTTATTAATAAATTGAGTTTTAAATATTTCGTTGGGAACATTATTAAATTTGAGGTTAACTCAAACTTCACTTCCTTCACTTTTTAAGGTTATGTATTAAATTTGATCGGTGAGCGCCATCTTTTATCAAATAGGGGTTATTTAAACTTATATTAAATTTATAAAACTCCTTTTTATTGATTTTAATTTTATTTAAAGGATTATTTTATAACGCATGACTGTTTTTATATCCAAATATTGATGTTTACGCGTTTATTTCGTCTTCTGCAATGTATATCCCAATTGATGTGGATGATGATTAATTATGAATAATTTTTTTGTTGTTGCATAAGATATTCTTTAAAAATTCAATGGGTTTAGATAATTATTTTCCAAAGGGTTTCACCCGGTTGATAATCATTCAAAGAGATGGGGGTCGGTTTCTGGACGTCTTTTGATGTGTTTGTGACACTTTCCAAGCGTGAAAATTACGGGAATATGGTTCGGTGGGTAACCACAACACTGTAAACGGTAATTCGGGGTGAATAATGTGCATTTATAAGCTCGTAATCAATACGATAGAAGTTCAAGAATAAATCCAATTTTTTTTCGTTTCTTCATTTTTTCGTCTTTAGGTCAATTCGTTTCGGTTTGGCGGCGAGGATATTTCATTTAAAATGCCCCAAATTCGGTTTTCTTTGTGTTTTCTAGATATACAACAGGAAATTTAAATAAATAAAAGTATAACTAACCTCAAAATTTTTCTTCTGTCAAATTGACATTTGTCTTTAAAAAAATGTTATTACGTTATTTTGCGTTACAATTTCCTTTTTAAATCAATTTTAAAACCCTTTAAATCAATTTTTGGGAGATTTAAGAAGCAAAATTGGTAGGAAAATCGAAAAATTAATTAAGAAAAGCTCTAACAAAATTAATACTAAGATGAAATTAAAAGATGGCGCTTTTTTATCTGTCAAGTTGACAAATCTTAAAAAAAAAATTGTATTAAACAATTTTAAGTTAAAATCTCTTTTTAAAACAATTTTAAAACCCTTTAAATCAATTTTTGGGAGATTTAAGAAGCAAAATTTGTAGGAAATCGAAAAGTTAATTAAGAAAAGCTCTGAAAAAATTAATACTAAGAAGAAATTAAGAGATGGCGCTTTTTATCTGTCAAATTGACAAATCTTTTTTAAGGAAAATTTTTATTATATAATTTTGAGTTAAAATTTCTTTTTAAATCAATTTTAAAACCCTTTAAATCAATTTTTAGGAGATTTAAGAAGCAAGATTTGTAGGAAAATCGAAAAATTAATTAAGAAAAGCTCCAACAAAATTAATACTACGAAGAAATTAAGAGATGGCGCTTTTTTATCTGTCAAATTGACATATTTTTTAAGAAAAATTTTTATTAAATAATTTTGAGTTAAAATTTCTTTTTAAATCAATTTTAAAACTCTTTAAATCAATTTTTGAGAGATTTAAGAAGCAAAATTTGTAGGAATATCGAAAAATTAATTAAGAAAAGCTCCAACAAAATTAATACTACGAAGAAATTAAGAGATGGCGCTTTTTTATCTGTCAAATTGACAAATCTTTTTTAAGGAAAATTTTTATTAAATAATTTTGAATTAAAAGTTCTTTTTAAATCAATTTTAAAACCCTTTAAATCATTTTTTTGGGAGATTTGAGAAGCAGAATTTGTAGGAAAATTGAAAAATTAATTAAGAAAAGCTCTAACAAAATTAATACTAAGAAGAAATTAAGAGATGGCGCTTTTTTATCTGTCAAATTGACATATTTTTTAAGGAAAATTTTTATTAAATAATTTTGAGTTAAAATTTCTTTTTAAATCAATTTTAAAACCCTTTAAATTAATTTTTGGGAGATTTAAGAAGCAGAATTTGTAGGAAAATCGAAAAATTAATTAAGAAAAGCTCTAACAAAATTAATACTAAGAAGAAATTAAGAGATGGCGTTTTTTTATCTGTCAAATTGACAAATCTTTTTTAAGGAAAATTTTTATTAAATAATTTTGAATTAAAAGTTCTTTTTAAATCAATTTTAAAACCCTTTAAATCATTTTTTTGGGAGATTTGAGAAGCAGAATTTGTAGGAAAATTGAAAAATTAATTAAGAAAAGCTCTAACAAAATTAATACTAAGAAGAAATTAAGAGATGGCGCTTTTTTATCTGTCAAGTTGACAAATCTTTTTTAAAGAAAATTTTTATTAAATAATTTTGAGTTAAAATTTCTTTTTAAATCAATTTTAAAACTCTTTAAATCAATTTTTGAGAGATTTAAGAAGCAAAATTTGTAGGAAAATCGAAAAATTAATTATGAAAAGTTCTAACAAAATTAATATTAAGAAGAAATTAAGAGATGGCGCTTTTTACCTGTCAAATTGACATATTTTTTAAGGAAAATTTTTATTAAATAATTTTGAGTTAAAATTTCTTTTTAAATCAATTTTAAAACCCTTTAAAAAAATTTTTGGGAGATTTAAGAAGCAAAATATGTGGGAAAATCGAAAAATTAATTAAGAAAAGCTCCAACAAAATTAATACTAAGATGAAATTAAAAGATGGCGCTTTTTTACCTGTCAAGTTGACAAATCTTTTTTAAGGAAAGTTTTTATTACATAATTTTGAGTTAAAATTTCTTTTTAAATCAATTTTAAAACCCTTTAAATTAATTTTTGGGAGATTTAAGAAGCAAAATTTGTAGGAAAATCGAAAAATTAATTAAGAAAAGCTCTAACAAAATTAATACTAAGAAGAAATTAAGAGATGGCGCTTTTTTATCTGTCAAATTGACATATTTTTTAAGGAAAATTTTTATTAAATAATTTTGAGTTAAAATTTCTTTTTAAATCAATTTTAAAACCCTTTAAATTAATTTTTGGGAGATTTAAGAAGCAGAATTTGTAGGAAAATCGAAAAATTAATTAAGAAAAGCTCTAACAAAATTAATACTAAGAAGAAATTAAGAGATGGCGCTTTTTTATCTGTCAAATTGACAAATCTTTTTTAAGGAAAATTTTTATTAAATAATTTTGAATTAAAAGTTCTTTTTAAATCAATTTTAAAACCCTTTAAATCATTTTTTTTGGGAGATTTGAGAAGCAGAATTTGTAGGAAAATTGAAAAATTAATTAAGAAAAGCTCTAACAAAATTAATACTAAGAAGAAATTAAGAGATGGCGCTTTTTTATCTGTCAAGTTGACAAATCTTTTTTAAAGAAAATTTTTATTAAATAATTTTGAGTTAAAATTTCTTTTTAAATCAATTTTAAAACCCTTTAAATTAATTTTTGGGAGATTTAAGAAGCAGAATTTGTAGGAAAATCGAAAAATTAATTAAGAAAAGCTCTAACAAAATTAATACTAAGAAGAAATTAAGAGATGGCGCTTTTTTATCTGTCAAATTGACAAATCTTTTTTAAGGAAAATTTTTATTAAATAATTTTGAATTAAAAGTTCTTTTTAAATCAATTTTAAAACCCTTTAAATCATTTTTTTGGGAGATTTGAGAAGCAGAATTTGTAGGAAAATTGAAAAATTAATTAAGAAAAGCTCTAACAAAATTAATACTAAGAAGAAATTAAGAGATGGCGCTTTTTTATCTGTCAAGTTGACAAATCTTTTTTAAAGAAAATTTTTATTAAATAATTTTGAGTTAAAATTTCTTTTTAAATCAATTTTAAAACTCTTTAAATCAATTTTTGAGAGATTTAAGAAGCAAAATTTGTAGGAAAATCGAAAAATTAATTATGAAAAGTTCTAACAAAATTAATATTAAGAAGAAATTAAGAGATGGCGCTTTTTACCTGTCAAATTGACATATTTTTTAAGGAAAATTTTTATTAAATAATTTTGAGTTAAAATTTCTTTTTAAATCAATTTTAAAACCCTTTAAAAAAATTTTTGGGAGATTTAAGAAGCAAAATATGTGGGAAAATCGAAAAATTAATTAAGAAAAGCTCCAACAAAATTAATACTAAGATGAAATTAAAAGATGGCGCTTTTTTACCTGTCAAGTTGACAAATCTTTTTTAAGGAAAGTTTTTATTAAATAATTTTGAGTTAAAATTTCTTTTTAAATCAATTTTAAAACCCTTTAAATTAATTTTTGGGAGATTTAAGAAGCAAAATTTGTAGGAAAATCGAAAAATTAATTAAGAAAAGCTCTAACAAAATTAATACTAAGAAGAAAATAAGAGATGGCGCTTTTTTATCTATCAAGTTGACAAATCTTTTTTAAAGAAAATTATTATTAAATAATTTTGAGTTAAAATTTCTTTTTAAATCAATTTTAAAACTCTTTAAATCAATTTTTGAGAGATTTAAGAAGCAAAATTTGTAGGAAAATCGAAAAATTAATTAAGAAAAGCTCTAACAAAATTAATACTAAGAAGAAATTAAGAGATGGCGCTTTTTTATCTGTCAAATTGACATATTTTTTAAGGAAAATTTTTATTAAATAATTTTGAGTTAAAATTTCTTTTTAAATCAATTTTAAAACCCTTTAAATTAATTTTTGGGAGATTTAAGAAGCAGAATTTGTAGGAAAATCGAAAAATTAATTAAGAAAAGCTCTAACAAAATTAATACTAAGAAGAAATTAAGAGATGGCGCTTTTTTATCTGTCAAATTGACAAATCTTTTTTAAGGAAAATTTTTATTAAATAATTTTGAATTAAAAGTTCTTTTTAAATCAATTTTAAAACCCTTTAAATCATTTTTTTGGGAGATTTGAGAAGCAGAATTTGTAGGAAAATTGAAAAATTAATTAAGAAAAGCTCTAACAAAATTAATACTAAGAAGAAATTAAGAGATGGCGCTTTTTTATCTGTCAAGTTGACAAATCTTTTTTAAAGAAAATTTTTATTAAATAATTTTGAGTTAAAATTTCTTTTTAAATCAATTTTAAAACCCTTTAAATTAATTTTTGGGAGATTTAAGAAGCAAAATTTGTAGGAAAATCGAAAAATTAATTAAGAAAAGCTCCAACAAAATTAATACTAAGAAGAAATTAAGAGATGGCGCTTTTTATCTGTCAAATTGACAAATCTTTTTTAAGGAAAATTTTTATTAAACTATTTTAACTTAAAATCTCTTTTTAAATCAATTTTAAAACCCTTTAAATCAATTTTTGAGAGATTTAAGAAGCAAAATTTGTAGGAAAATCGAAAAATTAATTAAGAAAAGTTCTAACAAAATTAATATTAAGAAGAAATTAAGAGATGGCGCTTTTTTATCTGTCAAATTGATAAATCTTCTTTAAGGAAAATTTTTATTAAATAATTTTGAGTTAAAATTCCTTTTTGAATTAATTCTTTTGAGATTTAGGACTAAAGTTTGTAATAAAATCAAAAATTTTAAATCAAAAAATCCTTTTTAATTAGCACAAAGAAAAAAATAAGAGATGGCGCAATTAATTGATTTGAAAATAACTCAAACTAAAAAAATTTCTTTTCTTTGTATTAAACCTCTTAGTACCGTGAGAATTGTACCATCTTCCCCGGTTTCGTTGATAGAAACCGCATCCTTTTCTTTTTTGCCCTAACAAATACAACCGTAGTCGATATAAAGTTAGTTTCGCTGTCTCAAAGATTCCTCTCTCTTTGGTAAACCCAACAAAGAGCACACAAAAAAGACCGAAAGAAGCGAAGAGACTTTATAAAACGATCGACTTCCACCTATATATATAGATAGATCCATAAGAAAGAGAAAAACCTTTCGAAAGAAACGAGACTTTTGCCTTGAAAAATTCATAGACATAAAATAGGCGAGAAAACCGAAATCGAATATTTTATTTATGCAAAAACGATCAGAAAAGTTCTTCGCTTGTATCTTTTCTCGTTGTATTAGGTTAGAAAGGAAACTTTGGTTATATGTAGGCAAAGAGGGCTTAAATCAGTTTATAACGTCGCCGTAATGGTTCAGGTACGAAATTAATTCTCGAAGAAGTGAGAGGGTCTCAAGAGGAACAAAGCTTTTACCGGAAGATAACTTTGAATATGAAACGATCTTAAAACTATTACGTTAGGATATGTTGTAAAAGGCTAAGTTTACTGCCTCAATTTCGTTTTAACAAAGAAATTTAACTTATTATTTAAAACATTTAACGTTTCATTACAAAATTAATTCCGTGTTAATCCGATTTAAATCCTCTTAAATTAAAACATCCACATTTTGTTCGTCGCAAAAGCGGATTTAAGTTTAGTTCGGGAAATTCGTTTAAAGTTCAAACTCATAAATCGATTCAACATTATTATTAAAGATTAAAAACGTTGTTAAATCTAATCTTTTAGGTAAATACAATTTTTTTTTGAGTGAATGATTTTAAATTTAACTTGTAACGATTACCAAACGGTTCAACGGTTTATTTATCACGCTTGAACTTTGTTGCGTGTTCGAATTGTTTTTAGATAACGACTCAGTTTGTTTTAGAACGCACACCTGTGCCGAATTTCGGTTATATTTTCATTTCTAAATTAGATAAGTCGAATAATAATTATGGTTTTAATTGAAGGAACTTACGAAATCGTGAAAAACGAGAATTTTCAGGAATATCTCAAATCATTAGGTAAAATCTACATTTACGTAATAATTAATTCGTTAATTTAACGGTTTAGGTACTGAAATGACTGAGGATATGGTTAAGCGTTTAAACGCGTCCAGATCAACGATCCAAGTGGAATTAGATGGAAATAAATGTAGCTTTATCACAAGTTCGCACGATGGGACATTTACAACTTTATCTTTCGAATTTGGAGTTAGTTTCGTCGACGAACTTACCCCTACATTAAAATTAAAGGTTATATTTTTTATCTTAAAATCCTCAACTTATTATTATTATTATTATTATTATTATTATTGATTATTATTAATTAAAAAGACCACCCCGACTTTCGACGGCGCAACAATCGTTAATTTAAAGTCGGAAACTGAAGATGGAAGAGGAGGAAATAGAAAGTATGAATTTTCCGACGATGGATTAATAATTGTAAGTTTATTAATGTTATTATTAAGTTTTATTTGCAATTACAATTTTAGTATTATTCCACCAATGGCTCGGACGAAACCGCGAGACGAATCTATAAAAGGGTTTAAACGTCGATTTGATAAAATTAATTTTTGATTTTTATTACGAATTTTATTTTTTAAGAAAATGCGATGTAAATTTGGTAAATTCTTAGGCACGAATTAAATGTATAAATAATGTGTATTTATAAATAGCGTTAGCACTTAAAATAAATTGATTTTATTAATTTTCTTTTCGATTTAATAAAATTAAAATTTTGATGAATTAAACTCGAAGGATCTTATGAGGTATCGTGATACAGAGCTTTTGAGCTTCAATTTATGATATAAAACGTTGCTTAATAAATTGATTGTTAATTAATATTGCAAAATAATATATGGAGAACATACGGAAATAAAGTTATAATGGAGGATGAATCGAAGCGCGATGTGGATATGGTAAGGGAAGAGATAGAGAAAAGTGATTTTTGGTATACCGAGAAAAATGCAGGAGATGAAGATAATGAAACAGATCTGGGAGAAGAACTTGGATAATATGGCGTTGGGATTAAAGTATGAGTTCATTTTGGGGGAGGATAAAGTTTAAAATAGGAAAAAGGACTTTCCTTTACAGTACAGTTCAAAAAGGGGTTGTTGAGAAATGAATAACTGTTTATACGATTAAGATCGTGTGGGGTGGAAGACTTCCGATGTATAACACGATTTACATTTATATTTACATTCGATATGCGAAATGTAAAAATAGGGCACGAGTTTAAGGAGTGCAAAGAGAAGGGAAGTGGATCGGTGTGCGCGATCTGCATGGAGGTAGGAATGAGGGGGGATTATGAAGCAGTGAGTAGGAAGAATCTACAAATAAAAACCAAATTAATTAGAGAGAATAGAGACAATTACACATTATGTAGCCCTTTCCCTCATAATCTGTAATTGTAGACGAGGAAGAAAAGGGCTCGATAAAAAATTAGGCAGAGCTGTGGGAGTTAGGGCAGCAAATAGGGCTAGGAGGGAGATGAAAGCGGTTAGAGTAGTTTTCTGGAACGTGGCGAGGATTGTGAATAAAGATGATCAGTTCTGGGAGTATTTGAAAAGCTTTGAGGTGATTTGTTTGGTCGAAAGATAGAGGGTGTTTGAAGATAGAAGGAAAGATGCCAGATGGGTATAGATGAGATTGTGTATTTGCAGTAAAAAGAAATAAGAACGGTGAACGGTGAACTTGACGGGCCTCTTGAGGTTCCTAGAATTTCTTCTTTAACCCTCTTCATCGGATCTAAAACAGACGGAAAATATATTAATTAATGTTCACTGATTTAGTGATATCGGAAGTAGGTGTTGAAAGGATTGTCGGGTCCTGAATTGTTAGACTAGAAGCAACCTTGGCCGTTTGTAGCGAAGGTGTTCTGTGTCATAATCCATTAATCCCGCCAGGAGGGGATTGGGGTGGTTTTCGAGTCGCGTCAACTTGGTACTGGCGTTGTCCCGAATGAATTCCTCGATGGTCGCCATCTGGGAATCATCTGGGAAGAAAAGAAAGAAAGATTAGAAGAGTGAGGCAGACGTTATAGATACTCACAAAACTATACGAGGAGTTGAAAAGGGAGGGGACTGTACGATACTTAATAATGTGGAGTAACTTCAATCCAAAAGTGAAGGAAGAAGGTAGACGGGAGGACCTCTGGGGGCTGGAGGGGACCGACGCACATAACCAAATCAGTTGAAAATCATGGTCAAAAAGATATTTTTATTTATTATTTGTAAAATTGGTGGATATTAAAAAAAGTATCTACACAACTAACAAATATGAGGTACTTCATGATATACTTACAAGTTGTACTACTTATGTAACGAAAGGTCTAGTAAGCGGTATCCCTACTCTAAACTAGCCAGGATTACCATTTACAGATTTATGTAATATGGTTAAAGCTATACCAAAATGCTTTGCCAATACCGTCAGATGGTTCATGCAAATATTTACATGTTCACAGATGAATCAAATACACCAGATGGAGTCAGTGATGGCTCTAGCGAATGATAGAGTGAGAACAAAGTCACTCTGAACTGGGTTTGAGGTTAATCTAAAGTACTGGTAACCAAACGGCAGATAAGCTAGCACTAAAAAGCAGTGTTAATGCGTTTGTCGAACCAAAGCCAACAGTAGATGAGTATCATTTGCTACGTCCAAACATATGATTGGACTATGGGCTAAAGGCAGACTTCGCCTATTGTGGACCAGTTTTCCTGGACTAAGATATGCGAAATTATTTAACATCGTTGCTATTAGACCCGGGAACATTTTAGAATTTGAGTTCTAATGGCTGTCTTTATTGGCCACGGTTGATTAAAGACACACCTCAACTTGTTGAGCCCAGTCAACGTTGTTGAATGCCGAATATGTGCGAAGGATAATGTTCGGAAGATTGCGAAGATTCGAAGGATCTGTTAATAAGTTTTGGAAAGATACTTCCGTTTTGTTTAATAAATTATTTAGATAGCAACTTTTTTGGAAAAGTACCTTCATAATTTGGATACAGATCTGAATGGTAACTTTTTGCAACATTTTTCATGACTTTGTACTGAAATTTTCGTTAACTTAGCTTCTACAAAAAGTTATAATTCTTCGTCTCTGGAAAGTAAACTTACTTTTGTGATAGCCAAAGGTTTTTTTGAGTAATTTGCTTTATTACATCTACTATAACTAATTTACCTTCCGACCTAAGTTTCATTTGTCCAGCATATGTAAGTTCTTCAATAGAAAAATCAAAAATAAGCTCTTCTGTTTTTCAAATATGTCAAATAATTTCGGTTATTGGATTCCGGTATTAGATTTTCAAAATTATGTGTCCCTAATTTGTTATGAGCGATTCATCATTATTTCCACAACAACATCCGCGCCCAAATCCAATCCCTTAAATCAGACAAGTGGGAATTCATTGTCAGAAAATCCGATTCGGTCAAATCCATCTGGAAACTCTCCGAAGCACTAGTCAAGTCCAAAAACCAAGTTACCTAGACACCCATAACGTAAATAACATGTCAAAATCCCTAAACTCATAACCTAGTTGCACAATCCCTCCTAAACCACAACCTCACTTACCACGTAACACCCACGACCGACCTCACCTCTCCCAAAGAAGTTCATAACATCAAAAAACGCCCCAATCCTGGAAAAGGTCCCGGATTCCACCAACTCTCCAACAAGACCCTAACTGCATTACATTTACAACTCCTGTCTAAATCTCCCTTACTTCTCAACGGCTTGGAAATAAACCGTGGTGATCCCCATTCGCAATCTAAAGCTACCCATCAACATTGTGAAGTCCTACAGATTCCAAGAATTTCGACTTTCAAACCAACTCCATAAGACCCGAAAAATTCGACTTCTGATCCCAATACAGCACCACTATGTAACTAATTATCCTAACAGACATCATAACCCGTAATTTCAATTACAACAAAGTCACCCCCCTTGTCACCGTCGAAATCAAAAAAGCGTTCTGGCACGATACCCTAACCCAACACAATATCCCCCCTTAAATAGTCAACATCACAAAATCCTTTCTAAACAATAGATCCTTCCGCGTCAAAGCCAAGCCCGAAATGTCCCCCCCAAAACCACAACATCTTCTATAGACTCCTCGAACCAAGCTTGCTATATTCGCTGATGACACAGCAATGTACTCCAAGTCAAATCAGATCTCCCAATCAACCAAATAACTTCAAATTCACCTAAATCTCCTTAAAGGCTCTTTCCAGAAATGGAAACTCCTATCCAATCCCGCAAGATCACCGCAAGATCAAAGTGGGTGACTTTACCAATAAAACAAAATTCCTACCACACTCTCCCCTAACCTTCCACATCCAACACCCTCACAGATACCCAATCTACAAAATACCTAGGAATAACCCCAGACCAAAAACCGTGCTTCTCAAACCACATCTACACAATCCAAAACAAGACCCGTGCCAGCTTTTCTTCCCTTTATCCCCTGTTCAACAAATTTATTAAATTCTCCCGGAAAACCAAACTCTTGCTCTACAAAGCCTACATAAACCCATAATTCTCTACTCATAGCAACTCTGCAGCAACACTAACAAATCCAACTGCAATAAGCTCCAAACTATCCAAAACAAAGCCCTTAGACTGATCCTACCATTTAATCCGAAATCCTTAAACATACGACTAAATTTTTTAAATCCAACACCAACATGCGATTCACCCACAAGCTAAACCAGCATATCGAGCATATATATAGTCTGTACCACGAGAAGTGAATGTGACTCATCGATTTCCGTAAGAATTTTGCGCATACGTTACAAATATTATGTCCGCGCGTTGACTCGTGTTAGAGTGGAATGATTTCTAGCGCGTACGTCTGTTCCGTACACTGTTAGGTGATGAGTCACCTCCACTTCTCGTGGTACAGACTATATATAGAATTTGGTGTTTCCCATGATAATGGCAATGATATTGAACAGTATTTAATATCTGAAAAACATAAAAATGCCGATCGTGCCGCCGCTTCAAGATCTTTGATGTTAACCTTCTTTGATGTTAACCCCCGTGATGTTAACCCCGGCAGAAGGTGTCTGGGCTTGTCACACAATACAAGAAAATCGCTGTTTTCGTTCTAATAATTGTGTGTTTTGATCCCAAATTTACATGCGCGCTTTTTTCAACCTTACGTAGGTGTGCAACTAAAAATTTTTGATCTCCAAGACCAACCAGGTGACACTTCTGACATCATTGTCGATTATTTACACCAAGTGTTGACAGATAAATTATTATCTGTTAACAGCAAAAGTTGTGGCATTTTGTGGAGACAATGCCAAGGTCAATTTTGGAGGTGCGATTAGGCGAGGAACTAACAATAAATAAATAAATAAATAAATAATTATTTATTATGCAAAGCGGAAAAAATCTTTAACAATTTAGCAACAATACATAAATTAAATACAAGTTATTTAACAAAAATAAAGAAAACTATTACTTATACGCCTCGCACAATCACCGGGCAACAATTCAGGAACAAGGACCTGATCTTCCATTGTCACCCTGACACAAATGAAAGAGAAAAAAAAGTATACAAACAAAAAGATTTAATAATACTAAATAATAAAACTAATTCTAATTCACATTAATTCACAATCAAATAATATTAATATTTATAATATTAATCGACTATCAAATACAAATTAAAAAAAAAAAAATGAAAAATGCGCATATCTAATTTATAAAAACTTAATAATATAATGATATAAGAACTAAATGAAGCCAAAAATAAAAAGAAATGTAAAACCAAAAATCAAAAATGAAAAATGCCAGACCGCCAAATAACCAACCAGTGCTACCACCTAAGAGCATCGCCCAACACATTCAAATATCGCCCCTGAGTAATAATCAAACTTTGACTCTCGAGCAACCCTGTATAAAGTCTCCTTCGAAACCGTGCCGCATCCACGATCCTAAGGTCAACAGGCAACTCATTGTATGATTTGTATATATGGTAGGAGAATGAACGTTTAAACATTGAAGTTCTGTGATACGGGGGGTAAATATCGTATTTTCCTCTGGTATCACGACTCCTTACCAAAGAATTGAAACGAATTTTATTAAATAAATACTCAGGAATTTCAGAGTTAATTAATTTTTTATAAAATAACAGAGTGTGAAGCTGTCTTCTATTACCCATTGACAACCACCCCGCCTCAGTTAGTTTATAAGTTATGGAATCGTATTTATGAATATTATAAATAAATCTTAAACAGTTATTTTGAACCATTTGAATGCGTTTAGCGTCGAGAGCACTAATCGCAGGATGATAGACTGGAACTAAGTAATTAAAATGTGATAACACAAGTGCTTCACAAAGTCTCGTCCTCAAGCGAGTAGGAAGACACGATCGGTGAGGATATATCATCCGCAAGCCCATGTATGCATTTTTTATATACCGGCTAATTTGAGTGACATATCTAAAGTCATTTGACAAAGAAAGACCCAAACTCTTAGCCTCGTCGACAAAGGGGAGGGTATATCCATCTATGTTAATATCTATTAGATTTTTCAACTCCGCACAGACACGCCGATTACCAAACAGCACAACCGCAGATTTGGCTGGATTTAACTTCAACTGATGCATATTTGATGTTGCCCACAGGGTGTGAAGGTCAAGATTGACTCTCTCTTGAGCAGCAATATATTCCTCAGGTTTAAAAGAATAAAATAGCTGGGTATCATCGGTATATATATGAAACTTATTGAACTTAATGCCTTTAAAAATAAGTGAAGTGTATAAGGTATACAAGAGTGGCGCGACTATTGAACCCTGTGGGACACCATGCTCTACCGGCCTAGGAGCAGACAACATATTATCAATTTGAACAGCTTGGCAACGACCAGATAGGTAACTATCAAAGAGTTGTCGTCCAGACTCACTCAGACCAAAGTATTTTAAAATTTTTAACAACGTTAAGTGGTTAACCGTATCAAATGCCTTACTGTAATCCAACAGCGTCATTATTGTAATATCGCCCCTGTCTGTAGCCTCCATAATGTCGTCCGTAACAGCCAACATCGCCGTGGTACAACTGTGTCCTTCCCTGAATCCAGACTGAGTAGGTGGAAGGATATCATATAGATTGGCAAATTGTGACAGTTGAAACTGAATCACCCTCTCAAAGACCTTACAAAGAAATGGGAGGATGCTAACAGGCCGGAGGTCATTAAAAGACAGAGGTTTTGAATTTTTAGGTATTGGTTTGACTATTGCAAATTTCCAACAATCTGGGACCGTGCTCTCTATCAAGCATGAGTTGATAATATGCGTAATATAGGGCAACACCGTAGGGCAACACAGCTTTATCATTTGGGAACTCAAACCGTCAGAACCTGCAGAAGATGATTTCGAATTATAAATAATATCTTTTATAGCGTCAGCGGTAACAGGTAAAAATTCATAGTTTCTGTCTGGAAAAAGAGAACAATCATACGCGTCCCCATCATACCCAACATTGCAAAAACTGTTTGCCACATCCGCTACCCTATCAACGAAAAAGTTGTTAAGCTCAGAGACCTGCTTCAGACAGCAAGGCAAGTCAACGTGCTTCCTCCGTTTCACGTTCAAAGACTCGAGACGACGCCAAACGTTTTTATTGTTAACGCCATTAGTTACAAATTCAAAGTATGCTCGCTTTTCAGCTGTTACCGTGCGGGAAGTTAAATTTCGCAAATCCTTATAATACTCCCAGGTACCGCTACTACCAGTTCGTTTGAATCTTTTTTTAGCATCATCTCGAAGTCTCATCATTAATTTTAAATTTTCAGTTAACCAAGGAGGATTAATTTTAGAGAAACTACACTTTTTTACAATGTGTTAACGAAATTACAATCATCACTGAAAAATGAAGTATATATAAAAACTTGTTTTGTACTTTTAATTGGTCTTTTATTATAAAATATCTTACTAGTTTCGGCTAGGTGCCATCTTCAGAGATAAGTCAATAATAAGAAATTAACATAGTTCATGTAAATCAGTTTCTTCTCGTATTTACATTACACATATTTCATACATTTCGTATTTATCGCGTGTTCGTCAACTCTGTAAAAACTGTTATCCATGTTTAATTGGTTTTTTCAACGAAAGAGGAAAAGTTTTTGTAATTTGTGTGAGTGAGAAGAAGCTGATTTACATGAACTATGTTAATTTGTTATTATTGACTTATCTCTGAAGATGGCAACTAGCCGAAACTAGTAAGATATTTTATAATAAAAGACCAATTAAAAGTACAAAACAAGTTTTTATATATACTTCATTCACGACACTGGTAAAATGGATTCTCAAACCAATTCTAATCAAATCACTAAGAAAGCCATTAAGCGGTAGCAGACAGGCTACCGTTAGATTATGAAAGCATTGTGAAGATATATCCATTTTTTTATATTTACACAATTAGAATTGAAGCTCTAAAGGAATTTTGCGCCGAAACTGAAACGGAATATCAACAAATGTTCGGCTACAGCAAAACTAGATGACTTGCTCTTTATGCCTTTAGAATGGATTTTTTTATTGACCACCTGTTAATTAATCTAAATAAACCAATGTCCCGTTTTGAGTCAAAGAATAAGTGGTCACATCATTGCTGCCCACATTTTATTATTGGCAGCAAGAAATGAAAGAGTACTATAGAAGAATGGGATGGTCAACGAAAGGAGTAATCACAAAGGGGAAGAAGAATGTTCTGTGAGGGGACGGCGATAGGAGAAAGTAGGTATAATTCGAATTATTACGAAATGATATCGGAGGGGCTACCAAAGTACCTGATGAGGAAAGCTGGCAACCAGCTTTTTCCTCATTCTCATTCCTCATTCCTCCGTTTAGGTGTGGGAATGAGGAGAGGGCCAACAGATGTTGGATGGAGGATGTAGAAAGGGGGTGTAGATTGTGTGGGGAAGGGTGTGAGTCCGAACAGCATCGTGGTGGTGTGTAATAAATTGAGGGAGGAGGAGATGGATTGGAGGCGGGTATTGGGAGGAAAGAAGATGTATGCGAAAGGTTATGGAAGCGAGAAGAAGGAGGATTGTTGATGATGTATGATGTTGTAAAATTGTAACTTTTGGGAAACATTAAATTATTAAAAAACAATTTTTGTTTAAAACAAATTCTCCTATACCTTTTAGTTCTTCAGATAATGGTGCTTTAATGTCAAAACTTATTAAATTTTGTTTTTATTTTATAACTAGACTACGGTTATAATCAAAATATTTTAATTTTTTTAATTAATTATAAACAATTTTTATTTCAAATATTTTTTTAGTTCTTCAGATAAAAAAAACAAAACGATTTTTTTATTAAAATTTTTATTATTCAAAAAATCATTATTACTTAAACTCTTTTGTAAATACGTTTAGCAACGACGGATCCTTTGTAAGTAATTGTAAGTCCCTCAGAGGTAAATTCGTAAGTTCTTGAACCGTCCAATCCAACTTCAGCACAGCTAGTTTTAACATCGATGGTGTTTCCGTTTAAAGTGGCTGTACTCTGCGCACAAAAACAATGAATTCGGTTAAAGTGAAAGCAGTAATTATAAAATTAACGAAACAATTACTTTGGCAATATGCTCGGTTGGAAGGGGATCATCGCATTCTTGTCCAATGATAAAAGTTGTGGTTGTATTTTTAACTCCGGAATCGCTAACTAAGTCAATTTTATCGCCAGATACGCTTACGGTGAGATGGGGGCGAAGTTTATCGGCGTATTGGGCATTATCGGCTGGGACACCTAATAACAACAATAATTAAGTAATTAGAATAATGATTAATAAGAAAAATGTACCTAAAGATGTCAAAAAACCAACGAAATTTTCGTTGTTTTCCAACTTGTATTTTCCAGGGATTAAAGCCATTATTACTCACTTAACCGATCCGTTAAATCAGACCAACTAAAGTTCAATTGATTAAAATCTGATTTATATATAAATCTAGTTATCTAAAAGTATCCGATTTCTATCAAATGTTTTATTTTTTTGAATGACTTTGTTAAGAATCGTTACTTAATTAATCGATTCTATCTATTACAAAATTTTTTTTTCGATACAAAATTGAATAAACACTCGAAGGAAAAGGTGGTGATACTTGACCTTGATTCGTTTCGAAAAGGACTCGCTTCAAATTAGACTTTTAGTCGTGATCCTTAATAGAAATCGGCACGAAACGATTTTTTCTTATTTTAAAATTTTAAGGGGGCTTTTAGCGATAAAATTTCAAAACGAAATTAATCGACATCGAAATTGATTGAGGCTAATTGAAACGAAAATTTTCGAACAAATCGATTTTCCAAGTAATACACTTATTACATATTATCCAAACAACCTAATTTATTAAACAGACCAATTAATCAATACATACTCTATTTAGTTTTCATTTACAATTTTGTTATAGACCGAAAATGACGTCTTGTGGAAAACGTTTTTATTCGAAAATTACTGATATATTTTCAGCGGTACAACCGATTTATTTAACGACGCATTTTTTGGGACTTTCTAGTTATAAAGTTTCCGAAATTAACAACAAGAAATGCTACAAATCGACGATTTTAATGTCGATAAAAGCGGTTATCCAATTTGGGATTTTAATCGGTTCCGTTAGTTACAATTTAACGTTTCAAGAAATTCCTGAAGACGCCAACACAATCGCTGATAAGATCACTTATTACCAAGATATAATGAGTTGCACCTTATCGGTTGCCAACGTCGGATTTGGATTGCTTTTCACCAAGAAAATGTGCAAGATTATTAATCGTTTGCACGAAATCGATTTGGAATTTGAAGGCTTAGGAATTCAAAGGGAGTATAGGAAAACTTATTTGAAGTGTTTTTTAAGCACGGTGATGGCGTTTCTTTCGATTCCTGGGTATTTGGGGTTTATGGTTTACATAAGTGATGATTTTTCGTGGATTATTTTATTGATTTCTCTCTCCAGTTATTACCCGTACTTTTTAAACACCGTCGTTGAGGTGCAATACGCCAGTTACGCGATTATAATCGGCGATAAATACAAAATTTTAAATAATTATTTGGAGGAGTTATTCCAAAATGTTCACGGAGGTATTTAATTTTAAATTATTCGCGAAACCTTTCCAATCCGAGTTTTCATCGGAAACACGTTTTGATTTCAATTAAACTTTGTTTATACACATTTATTTTAAAATCACTAATTTCACTTTGACACTTAAAAGTCGAAACCACAAAAACTCATTTTTTATTATTATTTTTTTTTAAATAGTCTTTTAATTAGTTAAATTATTGAGTGTGAATCGGTGCTGAAAGCACCTAGTTTTTCGATCGCGTTTACAAAGTCTTATTCTAGTAGTAATTTTAGTATTTATTTAGTGCGTTTTGTTCCAAACAGTGACTTGTGATAGCTGCTTTACTGGATTATATTTCATATTTTTGTGACAATCAAGTTATAATCCAACGTTCATTCAGAGTAACATGGCCCAACTTTGTAATACGTGCAGAACGCGCCTTTCTTCGAAGCAACCTGGTCTTCAGTGCACTGGAGATTGCGAGCTTTTCTTCCATGCAAAGTGTGTTAAAATCTCTAATGCGAATCTGGTTCAATTTAAATCTGAGGGTGTTTTCTGGAGGTGCAGTTCTTGCAAGGAGCAAGCGAATGGCTCCATTGTTATAGATGAAGTCCCTACAACGACCGCTACCTCATTAATACCTACAACTGCCGTTATGTATCAACTTTTAAAATCTATTCAGTCTGAAATTAAAGACATGAACGCGAAATACGGCGAGTTGGTTCAATCTATCTCGTTTTACGGAGATAAGATCAGCGATTTTGAAAATACTTTGAAGGATTTAGGTGATGGAATAAAGCGCGTTGAATCGGTTGCAGCCGAAAACATTAAGCTCAAGTCATTAATTGGCGATTTGACTTCACGTGTCGAACATCTAGAACAATACTCTAGATTGAATAATCTGATTTTGGCTGGAATCCCTGAAAAATACGACGAGGATCTGTGTTCCACTGTATCCAAGATCGGAGAGATTATTGATTGCCCAGTTTTGAAAAACGACTTGGATGCCATTCATCGTCTTCCGACTCGGCCCACACCTGGTGATCCTAACAGAAACCCACGAAATATTTGTTTCTCCTAGATTACGAGACCATTTTATAACGGCTTCAAAATCCTACCTCAAAAATAATAGCAACGGATCTCCCGGTATTAAGATACCAAACATAACTGATAAATTGTTTGTTAATGAACATCTAACGCTCCAAAATGCCGAATTATTAAAATCCACAAAAAAGGCGTGACAGGATAAGGGTTATAAGTATGTTTGGTTGAGGAATTGTATCATTCACGTACGGAAGGATGATCGCGCGAGAGCATCTGTAATAAAATCTGAACCTGACCTTCTGAAACTTTAACGATCTTACCTTTAACTATTGTATTTTCCTTGTTAACAATGGTCCTATCCTTATTTTATCAGAACGTGCGTGGTTTACGAACAAAAACTGCTAAATCTTATCGGAACTCGCTTAGCTTTGCGTATGATTTGATTTGTATCACGGAAACATTTATAAACGATCCTATTCTTGACGGAGAGATTCTTTATAGCGATTATACTATTTATCGAAGAAACAGAAATGCTTCCAGCTCTCGTCAGTGTGATGGAGGTGGAGTTCTTGTAGCTGCTAGGAAAAACTTTCATGTTACACCCTTATCATCATCATCTTATACTACAGGGGCCGAAGACTTGTGGTTGTGTATACATTGTGGTGCGACATGAGTGATTTTGTGTTGTGTTTATCTTCCTCCTGGTGATTCTCCAGCCTTTTCAGTGTTTCTTCAACAAACGCAGCTTATACGTGATCAAAATCCTGACGACGATCTCTTAATCATCGGCGATTTCAATTTACTTAATATTGTATGGAGATCGTCTCCCGGAGATCGTTTAGTAGACCTTGATAATCATCATCCTGCTTTAGAATTTATATATCAGTCTAACCTTTTTTTTTTTTTTTGGAGAGGGGATTAGGAAATCTGCAAGCAGACACCCGGCTTAAGCTGTCAGGCGGCCAGATAGTGTCCGGTTGGGTGCCTTCTTAGGATACCCGACCGACTAAAACCCTTCCCCCTCAGCTCCGGAACCGCCAGAAAAAGGCATTACTTCGGAGTGTCAATTACCATCCTCTTCTATCCTCCCTATGCTTCCGTTTTTTTACCTTTATACTTCTTTTCTTACTTCTTTCTCTCCTATCCCTTCCTTTCCTTTCCCTTCTCTTCCCCCGGGACGGTTTGATCGGCGACCTGGGAGAGGTCTTCTTCCTCCTGTCGTCCTCGATTGGCGTCCTCTCTCGACTCATCCGTGACACCAACAAAACAAACACCTTGCTATTAACTTTTGAATTATCTTTACCTCAAAACGTACCTGGGAGAGGGGAAGGAGCGAAGCCCCCTCCCCCGCCTTCTTTCTCCTGTCGTCCTCGATTGGCGTCCTCTCTCGACTCCTCCATGGCACCAACAAAAACAAAAACCTTGCTATCACCTTTTGAAATATCTTTACCTCAAAACGTACCTGGAAAAGGGGAGAGAGCCCTCCCCCCAGTTTCCTTCTTCTTTTCGACGTTCACGATCATCTTCCTGGAAGAGGGGAGGGGCACAGCCCCCCCCTCAGCCGCCTCCCTCCACCTATAATCGACCGGTCCGAAGTACCAGCGCTTTGCGTCATATCTTTCTTTTTCTTTTCTCTTTCTCTTTCATAATCCTCCTTGCTCTTAAGGATAGATGTTACCATTTCTTGTATTTCCACCATGTTATGTTTAGTTATTCGTACTCCACATCTCGTTTCACATCTGCTTCTTTGTACGTTGAACTCTTCACATTCAAAGAATGTGTGCTCAGGTGTGTCTGTTTCTCCGCAAAACCAGCAAGAATCCTCTTCGGCTTTTCTGATTCGATACAGATATGCTCCGTACACTCCGTGTCCTGTGAGTGCCTGTGACAGATAGTAGTCTGTTTCCCCCCATCCTCTTGTGATCCATTTTTGTAAATTGGGAATCAGGATCCTTGTCCACCCGGTATTGGTATTCCACCTAGCTTGCCACTCATCCAACACACGCGCCCTGCATTCCTCTTTTCCCTCTTTTCCTTTTTTATATATTTCGCATCTCTCATTCACAAGCAAGTCCAAAGGAGGTAAACCTGTTATAACTTCGATTGCTTCCGCTGATACCGTACGGTACGCGGAAGCGATCCCTATGGCAATCTTCCTGTTCGTCCTGGTTAGCAGGCCCCTGTATCTTTTATACTTTAGGCATCTCTGCCAAGTGGGTACGGCATATAAAATGACCGATATCACCGCTGATGCTATTAGCCTCCTGCTACTTGCCTTGCATCCTCCCAGTCTAGGCATCAGTCTCATGACTAGATTTGTCATTATTGCCGCTTTCTTTGTAACATTCATGACATGATCTGTCATACTCATATCCTTGTTCAGAAAGACTCCAAGGTACTTTACAGTTCTTATACTTTCGACTTCAGTCGTGCCCACGTTTATCTTGATTGACTTCACTAACCGTCTTCCTTGCAAAAGCACTATTTCCGTCTTCTGTGCCGCTATCTTTAGTCCCATGCTCGTCAGTTCCGATGTTATGCTTTGTACGGCGTAAGAAGCTTTATCTTCTAACTGTTCCCGGGTTTTGGCTTTTACCACCAGAGCGAGATCATCCGCGTATGCAAACAATTCTGTCCCCTCCTTCCAGTCCAGTCTAAGTATTCTGTCGTAGAACAGATTCCATAATAATGGGCCCAGTAGGGAGCCCTGCGGTACTCCACAGGTCACCTTGTATTTAATGCCGTTTGGCGCTATTATGCATCGTTCGGATAGGTATCCTTTGATCATTTGTACCAAATAAGCGCTAACTCTTCCAGCAGTCAGGGCCTTCACAATTTCTTTCCACGATGCAGAATTAAACGGGTTTTCTATGTCTAGGAGAATCAAGGCGCACACTTCCCTGTTTTTGAGAGCTTTTTTCTTAATGTCGTCCACTATTTTCTGGACTCTTTCCACCGCCTGTACCGTCGATCTCCCTTTCCTGTATCCAAACTGATTTTGGTGCAGTAGACTATTGGTTTCTACCTCTACTTGTAATCTCTCTCTAAGCAGACTCTCTAACAACTTTCCTAGCGTATCTAGCAGGCATAGGGGTCGGTATGTCACACTTGCATCCCTTTTTCTCGGTTTCTCCATGAGGACCAGCCTAGGAGCCTATATCAGTCTAACCGCACTCACTATTTACGTAATGGTCCGTCGTCTACTTTAGTTTTTGGTCGTGCTAACTACCAAAGTATAAAAACCGCTCTCCTCAATACGAATTGGAATGATTTATTTTTTGGTATTGATGTCAACCTCTGTGTTGACAAATTTTACGGCCAGTTGAACCGAATTATTAATGTTTATATCCCGCGTCTTACTTTTAGTAAACACCGCTACCTAATCTAATGGAAAAGATGGGGTAATTACGCGGATTTTCTTTCCTTCGTGCTACGTAGCAAGTCTAAAGCATTGATCTCGAATGACTACAAATCCTATTTAATCAGCATACAATCCACTTTGATCGATTTGCCCTCACAACTGTGGTCCTATGCTAAACATAAAAAACGTTGTTCTTACAGTTTTCCGGCTTGTATGGAACACGATGGCAATTTGACAGAAGGTGGTCAGCAAATATCGGAACTATTCCCCTCTTTCTTTAGTTCGGTATTCATTGACGGCAGACTCCAACAACACCCATGTTCTACTATATCCTCCAGTTTCCAGCCATGGTTCTCAATCGATGATGTAGCGCAGAGCCTCACTAGCATTGATAAAAAGATGAGTTCGGGTCCTGACGGGTTGCCAGGTATTTTCCTAAAGACATGCGCCTCTGAACTGGCTGAACCGCACTTTATAGTCTTTAGTCAATCATTGGCGCAATCAGTATTTCCATTAGAGTGGAAAAAAGCATTTGTACTTCCCATCTATAAGAGTGGAAATAGAAATTGTGTCTCAAATTACCGTCCAATTTCTATTCTCTCCATTTTATCTAAGGTTTTCGAAAAAATTGTTTATGATAAAATATACCGTTCAATTCAACCTTTTCTTATCCAGCAACAACATAGTTTTAATCTCGAAGAATCCAATCTCGTATCCTATGCAAACTACATTCAAGCTTGTCTGAATAGTTTACACCGATTTCAGTAAGGCCTTTGACAGGTTGCATCATGAGGTACTTCTGACTAAATTACATAGATTTGACTTGACTGATGGGTTATTAATGTGGACATCTTATATATCTGATAGGTGCCAGGCTATAAAAATTAATAATTACTTATTTAACTTTTTTCCAGTCACTTCAGGTGTGCCTCAGGGTAGTCATTTGGGTCCGGTTCTATTTGTGGCTTATATAAATGACATCTATGACTGCTTTCACAATAGTAATTTTTTACTATATGCAGATAATTGTAAAATATTTTCCAAGATTGAATCTTCTTCTGATTGCGATAAACTTCAAATGGATTTAAACCGTTTAAACCTACTGTACTAATAATTATCTCTTTATAAACTATGGTAAATGCGGTCAAATAACTTTCACCAGAAAGAGATACACTATAAATCGTAACTACAGCCTTGGTCCTGGTCCCTTAAGTGTGACGTCTAAAGTAAAGGATCTGGGCTTAGTGCTAGATTCCAAGCTATTATTCTTCTATCATGTAGAGGAATTAATTAGCAGGGCGAACAGAAGCCTAGGTTTTATTATTAGGTTGACTCGTGAAATCCAATTTGCTACAACTTTTGTTTGAAGAATTTTTTTGTAACATGTTTAGATTTTCATGTTTAGATAGGTGTGAATATTATATTCGTCAATTTCATCATTTTCCTATTTTTCTCAATATTGATACATCTTAGGACAAAAGTACAAGAGAGCAATATTGTTAAGAATCCAATTTGCTACAACTTTTGTTTGAAAAATTCTTTTATAACATGTTTATATTTTTATGTTTAGACCGGTCTGAATATTAAATTCGTCAAGTTCACCATTTTCCTATTTTTCTTGCTATTGATACATCTTATGACAAAAGTAAAAGAGAGCAATATTGTTAAAAATCAAATTTGCCACAACTTTTGTTTGAAAAATTTTTTTGAAACACGTTTAGATTTTCATGTTTAGATAGGTGTGAATATTACTTTCGTCAATTTCACCATTCTCCTATTTCTCTCAATATTGATACATCTAAGGGCAAAAGTACAAGAGAGCAATATTATTAAGAATCCAATTTGCTACAACTTCTGTTTGAAAAATTTTTTTATAACATGTTTATATTTTCATGTCTAGACAGGCCTGAATATTAAATTCGTCAAGTTCACCATTTTCCTATTTTTCTTGCTATTGATACATCTTATGACAAAAGTAAAAGAGAGCAATATTGTTAAAAATCCACTTGGCAACAACTTTAGTTTGAAGAACTTTTTTGTAATATGTTTAGATTTTCATGTTTAGATAGGTGTGAATATTATATTCGTCAATTTCACATTTTCCTATTTTTCTCAATATTGATACATCTTAGGGCAAAAGTACAAGAGAGCAATATTGTTAAGAATCAAATTTGCTACAACTTTTGTTTGAAAAATTCTTTTATAACATGTTTATATTTTCATGTTTGGACAGGTCTGAATATTAAATTCGTCAAGTTCAGCATTTTCCTATTTTTCTTGCTATTGATACATCTTATGACAAAAGTAAAAGAGAGCAATATTGTTAAAAATCCACTTGGCAACAACGTTTGTTTGAAGAATTTTTTTGTAATATGTTTAGATTTTCATGTTTAGATAGGTGTGAATATTATATTCGTCAATTTCATCATTTTCCTATTTTTCTCAATATTGATACATCTTAGGACAAAAGTACAAGAGAGCAATATTGTTAAGAATCCAATTTGCTACAACTTTTGTTTCAAAAATTCTTTTATAACATGTTTATATTTTCATGTTTAGACAGGTCTAAATATTAAATTCGTCAATTTCACCATTTTCCTATTTCCTTGCTATTGATACATCTTATGACAAAAGTAAAAGAGAGCAATATTGTTAAAAATCCACTTGGCAACAACTTTAGTTTGAAGAACTTTTTTGTAATATGTTTAGATTTTCATGTTTAGATAGGTGTGAATATTATATTCGTCAATTTCACATTTTCCTATTTTTCTCAATATTGATACATCTTAGGGCAAAAGTACAAGAGAGCAATATTGTTAAGAATCAAATTTGCTACAACTTTTGTTTGAAAAATTCTTTTATAACATGTTTATATTTTCATGTTTGGACAGGTCTGAATATTAAATTCGTCAAGTTCAGCATTTTCCTATTTTTCTTGCTATTGATACATCTTATGACAAAAGTAAAAGAGAGCAATATTGTTAAAAATCCACTTGGCAACAACGTTTGTTTGAAGAATTTTTTTGTAATATGTTTAGATTTTCATGTTTAGATAGGTGTGAATATTATATTCGTCAATTTCATCATTTTCCTATTTTTCTCAATATTGATACATCTTAGGACAAAAGTACAAGAGAGCAATATTGTTAAGAATCCAATTTGCTACAACTTTTGTTTCAAAAATTCTTTTATAACATGTTTATATTTTCATGTTTAGACAGGTCTAAATATTAAATTCGTCAATTTCACCATTTTCCTATTTCCTTGCTATTGATACATCTTATGACAAAAGTAAAAGAGAGCAATATTGTTAAAAATCCACTTGGCAACAACTTTAGTTTGAAGAACTTTTTTGTAATATGTTTAGATTTTCATGTTTAGATAGGTGTGAATATTATATTCGTCAATTTCACATTTTCCTATTTTTCTCAATATTGATACATCTTAGGGCAAAAGTACAAGAGAGCAATATTGTTAAGAATCAAATTTGCTACAACTTTTGTTTGAAAAATTCTTTTATAACATGTTTATATTTTCATGTTTGGACAGGTCTGAATATTAAATTCGTCAAGTTCAGCATTTTCCTATTTTTCTTGCTATTGATACATCTTATGACAAAAGTAAAAGAGAGCAATATTGTTAAAAATCCACTTGGCAACAACGTTTGTTTGAAGAATTTTTTTGTAATATGTTTAGATTTTCATGTTTAGATAGGTGTGAATATTATATTCGTCAATTTCATCATTTTCCTATTTTTCTCAATATTGATACATCTTAGGACAAAAGTACAAGAGAGCAATATTGTTAAGAATCCAATTTGCTACAACTTTTGTTTCAAAAATTCTTTTATAACATGTTTATATTTTCATGTTTAGACAGGTCTAAATATTAAATTCGTCAATTTCACCATTTTCCTATTTCCTTGCTATTGATACATCTTATGACAAAAGTAAAAGAGAGCAATATTGTTAAAAATCCACTTGGCAACAACTTTTGTTTGAAGAATCTTTTTGTAATATGTTTAGATTTTCATGTTTAGATAGGTGTGAATATTATATTCGTCAATTTCATAATTTTCTTATTTTTCTCAATATTGATACATCTTAGGACAAAAGTACAAGAGAGCAATATTGTTAAGAATCAAGTTTGTTACAACTTTTGTTTGAAAAATTCTTTTATAACATGTTTATATTTTCATGTTTAGACAGGTCTGAATATTAAATTCGTCAATTTCAACATTTTCCTATTTTTCTTGCTATTGATACATCTTATGACAAAAGTAAAAGAGAGCAATATTGTTAGAAATCAACTTGGCAACAACTTTTGTTTGAAGAATTTTTTTGTAATATGTTTAGATTTTCATGTTTAGATAGGTGTGAATATTATATTCGTCAATTTCATCATTTTCCTATTTTTCTCAATATTGATACATCTTAGGACAAAAGTACAAGAGAGCAATATTGTTAAGAATCCAATTTGCTACAACTTTTGTTTGAAAAATTCTTTTAGAACTTGTTTATATTTTCATGTTTAGACAGGTCTGAGTATTAAATTCGTCAATTTCACCATTTTCCTATTTTTCTTGCTATTGATACATCTTATGACAAAAGTAAAAGAGAGCAATATTATTAAAAATCCAATTTGCAACAACTTTTCTTTGAAGAATTTCTTTGTAATATGTTTAGATTCCCATGTTTAGATAGGTGTGTATATTAAATTTGTCAATTTCATCATTTTCCTATTTTTCTTGCTATTGATACATCTTATGACAAAAGTAAAGGAGAGCAATATTGTTAAAAATCCACTTGGCAACAACTTTTGTTTGAAGAATTTTTTTGTAATATGTTTAGATTTTCATGTTTGGATAGGTGTGAGTATTATATTCGTCAATTTCATCATTATCCTATTTTTCTCAATATTGATACATCTTAGGGCAAAAGTACAAGAGAGCAATATTGTTAAGAATCAAATTTGCGACAACTTTTGTTTGAAAAATTCTTTTATAACATGTTTATATTTTCATGTTTAGACAGGTCTGAATATTAAATTCGTCAATTTCACCATTTTCCTATTTTTCTTGCTATTGATACATCTTATGACAAAAGTAAAAGAGAGCAATATTGTTAGAAATCAACTTGGCAACAACTTTTGTTTGAAGAATTTTTTTGTAATATGTTTAGATTTTCATGTTTGGATAGGTGTGAATATTATATTCGTCAATTTCATCATTATCCTATTTTTCTCAATATTGATACATCTTAGGGCAAAAGTACAAGAGAGCAATATTGTTAAGAATCAAATTTGCGACAACTTTTGTTTGAAAAATTCTTTTATAACATGTTTATATTTTCATGTTTAGACAGGTCTGAATATTAAATTCGTCAATTTCACCATTTTCCTATTTTTCTTGCTATTGATACATCTTATGACAAAAGTAAAAGAGAGCAATATTGTTAAAAATCCACTTGGCAACAACATTTGTTTGAAGAATTTTTTTGTAATATGTTTAGATTTTCATGTTTAGATAGGTGTGAATATTATATTCGTCAATTTCATCATTGTCCTATTTTTCTCAATATCGATACATCTTAGGGCAAAAGTACAAGAGAGCAATATTATTAAGAATCCAATTTGCTACAACTTCTGTTTGAAAAAATTTTTTATAACATGTTTATATTTTCATGTTTAGACAGGTCTGAATATTAAATTCATCAATTTCACCATTTTCCTATTTTTCTTGCTATTGATACATCTTATGACAAAAGTAAAAGAGAGCAATATTGTTAAAAATCAAATTTGCTACAACTTTTGTTTGAAAAATATTTTTGTAACACGTTTAGACTTTCATCTTTAGATAGGTGTGAATATTACATTCGTCAATTTCATCATTTTCCTATTTTTCTCAATATTGATACATCTAAGGGCAAAAGTACAAGAGAGCAATATTGTTAAGAATCCAATTTGCTACAACTTTTGTTTGAAAAATTCTTTTATGACATGTTTATATTTTCATGTTTAGACAGGTCTATATATTAAATTCGTCAATTTCACCATTTTCCTATTTTTCTTGCTATTGATACATCTTATGACAAAAGTAAAAGAGAGCAATATTGTTAGAAATCAACTTGGCAACAACTTTTGTTTGAAGAATCATTTGTAATATGTTTAGATTTTCATGTTTAGATAGGTGTGAATATTATATTCGTCAATTTCATCATTTTCCTATTTTTCTCAATATTGATACATCTTAGGGCAAAAGTACAACAGAGCAATATTGTTAAGAATTCAATTTGCTACAACTTTTGTTTGAAAAATTCTTTTATAACATGTTTATATTTTCATGTTTAGACCGGTCTGAATATTAAATTCGTCATGTTCACCATTTTCCTATTTTTCTTGCTATTGATACATCTTATGACAAAAGTAAAAGAGAGCAATATTGTTAGAAATCAACTTGGCAACAACTTTTGTTTGAAGAATTTTTTTGTAATATGTTTAGATTTTCATGTTTAGATAGGTGTGAATATTATATTCGTCAATTTCATCATTTTCCTATTTTTCTCAATATTGATACATCTTAGGACAAAAGTACGAGAGAGCAATATTGTTAAGAATCCAATTTGCTACAACTTTTGTTTGAAATATTCTTTTATGACATGTTTATATTTTCATGTTTAGACAGGTCTGAATATTAAATTCGTCAATTTCACCATTTTCCTATTTTTCTTGCTATTGATACATCTTATGACAAAAGTAAAAGAGAGCAATATTGTTAAAAATCCACTTGGCAACAAGTTTTGTTTGAAGAATTTTTTTGTAATATGTTTAGATTTTCATGTTTAGATAGGTGTGAATATTATATTCGTCAATTTCATCATTTTCCTATTTTTCTCAATATTGATACATCTTAGGACAAAAGTAGAAGAGAGCAATATTGTTAAGAATCCAATTTGCAACAACTTTTGTTTGAAAAATTCTTTTATAACATGTTTATATTTTCATGTTTAGACAGGTCTGAGTATTAAATTCGTCAATTTCACCATTTTCCTATTTTTCTTGCTATTGATACATCTTATGACAAAAGCAAAAGAGAGCAATATTATTAAAAATCCACTTGGCAACAATTTTTGTTTGAAGAATTTTTTTGTAATATGTTTAGATTTTCATGTTTAGATAGGTGTGAATATTATATTCGTCAATTTCATCATTTTCCTATTTTTTTCAATATTGATACATCTTAGGACAAAAGTACAACAGAGCAATATTGTTAAGAATCAAATTTGCTACAACTTTTGTTTGAAAAATTCTTTTATAACATGTTTATATTTTCATGTTTAGACAGGTCTGAATATTAAATTCGTCAAGTTCACCATTTTCCTATTTTTCTTGCTATTGATACATCTTATGACAAAAGTAAAAGAGAGCAATATTGTTAAAAATCTACTTGGCAACAACTTTTGTTTGAAGAATTTTTTTGTAATAAGTTTAGATTTTCATGTTTAGATAGGTGTGAATATTATATTCGTCAATTTCACATTTTCCTATTTTTCTCAATATTGATACATCTTAGGGCAAAAGTACAAGAGAGCAATATTGTTAAGAATCAAATTTTTGGCTTATATAAATGACATCTATGACTGCTTTCATCATAGTAATTTTTTACTATATGCAGATGATTGTAAAATATTTTCCAAGATTGAATCTTCTTCTGATTGCGATAAACTTCAAATGGATTTAAATCGTTTACAAACCTACTGTACTAATAATTATCTCTTTATAAACTATGGTAAATGCAGTTAAATAACTTTCACCAGAAAGAGATACACTATAAATCGTAACTAAAGCCTTGGTCCTGGTCCCTTAAGTGCGTCGTCTAAAGCAAAGTATCTGGGCTTGGTGCTAGATTCCAAGCTATTATTCTTCTATCATGTAGAGGAATTAATTAGCAGGACGAACAGAAGCCTAGGTTTTATTATTAGGTTGTCAAAATCATTTAGTGTATCAAATCTTTGTACATGGCTTATGTGAACAGCATTCTTAATTTTGCTTCAGTTGTTTGGAATCCTGCATATGCTGTGTACATTAATCGCATTGAGGCCTTGCAGGTCAGATTTGTGAGATATCTGGCTCACGAATTCGCATTGCCATATTGCTCCTACGAGCAGAGGTGCACTGTATTTGGCTTACGTACACTGTGTGGACGTCGTACTGCTACTGACTTGATGTTGTTGTTCAGGCTAAAGAACGGCTTCGTTGACTCGCCAGAGCTTCTGAGACACATTCCTTTTTTTATTCCCAGTTATCCCACTCGAGATCAATGTGTTTTCCGGTTGCCTGCTTCTACTACTAATTATGCATTGTTATAATCGTCATTGCTCAACGTGCGATATTTTTAATTCTTCGTTGACGTCCTTCCGCAAGAGTGTATTAAGTTTGACAATATATCATTGAATATATTCGTGTTCAATCTGGCTCGTATTATTAACTGAGAACGCTATTTTTTATTTTTCATCCAGAGTTTATTACTTATTTTTACTGTTACCAGATTTTTATGTGAAATTGTTTGGTTGTTAATTCACTGATTTCATTCATGTTGTTACGATTGTATTCTGTTAGAGGATACTATTGTGGGGGAAGCCCCGTTTGTATCCCGAATAAATAAATAAATTAAGTTTATTTCAATTTTGCATCAAAACACTTAATTCATTCATTTTATCATTAACTTTTAATTTATTAACAATTTCAATTTAATTTATAAATATTTTAAAATAACCAATTTCAATTTTACATTTTAATTTTTTTATTTCCCTTTTAATAAATCAGTTTAAATTTAAAAATTTAATTTTTATTCACTAATTTTTAATTTATCCATGATTCCAAATTAATTTATAAATAATTCTTTTGCATATTGGGTGGCATAAACAACACATTTTTTAAATTACCCTTTTTAGCTTGGTTCATCCAAACGAATCCATCAAAAATTCAAAAGCCATCAAAACTCGATTTGGACCAATCATCCTGGATCGACACGGTGGCAAGGTTTCATATAAAATTATCAAACGTAGCGACATTCCTAAATCATGCGTTCCGATTGCAATTATTGTTATTAATTAGTACATCCTTCGTTGGGATTGTGACCTCCTTATTTTTGATCGCGATTAATTTCAAAGATTCGGAGGATGGGGATGAAAACAAAAAGAATTGGAACTATATGTTCACAACTTGGGCTTTCACAAACGCTTTAGCTTTGGTTATCATCGTCCACACAACTTCAAGAATTTGCGATGAAGCGAATCGGACCCCGAAAATTTTGCACGCAATTCGCAATAAAACCGCCGATTTAAAGCTACACGAAACAGTAAAATCGATTAATCAAAAAAAACAAAACGTCTCTTACAATATTTTTTAGATCGAAATGTATTCGCTTCAAATGTACCATAATCGATTACAATTCGATGTTTGCGGATTATTCTCTTTAGATTACACCTTATTATACACGGTGAGTAAATTAAATGATTAAACCCGAACAAATTTCGAGTTATTTTTTAGATAGTAGCAAGCGTAACGACGCATTTGGTTATTTTAATTCAATTTAACAGTGGTCAACATCAATCAGCGTCGAAACCAAGCACCATCAACAATACCCTGCAACAAAATTAAACTAAATGAAGTTATAAAGTAGTTAAAAAGTTAAAGTAGAAGTAATTTAAGATTGAGATTAATCGTATTGACTATAATTTATTTTTATTAAAAGTTATTTTAACTATTAACGAGTTTAAGTAGTCGCCGTTTGTTGTTGTGTGAAAATTGGAAATATTAATGCGAAAGTTTGGAAAATGTTGAAAAAATAAAAGTCGCCTTTTTAGTTAAAAACGCGTCAATTTCAATTCAAAATCCAATTTGGGAGTTAATTGAGTTTTAAAAATTCAATCTGCTCCCTGTAGGTGTCCAAGCATTTTTTATCTATTCCCATATTTTCGTTTTACTCCAAAAAAAAACTATCATGCGCATTAAGTTTAAAAAAAAATCGATCGTGATTTAAAAAGCAATTTTACCATCGGCATAATTTAAAAGGTTCAAAACGAAAATTTAACTGATTTTTAGAATATACGGGGTGTCCAAATCCTGACTCTTATAAACTTAAAGAGTAGATATGATCCATAACTTAAAAATTCAGACTTCATTTTGAATGTCTGAGTGTTAAATCCTAAGAAGCGATTGATTTTAATTTTAATTATTGCCCCATGGTAAGTTTTTCCTGTTCATTTTGTCTACAACTTTCAAACATAATACAAAAAAGGGAGAACACGTAATTAATACATAAAATTTTGTTATATTACAAAAGGTAATTAACTTATGGGGAGGGGTACAGACTAAAAATTGAATCCCATGCGCAATCAAACCGAAAATAAAATATAATTCAAAAGATCTGGTTTTCGCAGCCTGCATAGAGTCAGTAGATAAAAATATCGGACAGATAAGAGATTTAAGACTCGAAAAGTTACTTTATAACAGCAAAATAATATGCATAAAGAAACTGGAAAAGAAAGGAAGAGATTTTTATTCCAAACCACAGAATTTCTTGTAAGGAATTCTGTGGTTTGTTCTAACCAGGAACATAGATCCAATATTTCCCGAGGAAGAGCTGCTCACTCATCTAAGAACTGAGGACGACGATTGCGTGCTGTACATAAGAAGAATAACAAGAAGAGTGAAGAGAAGAATAACAAGAAGAGAACTCTTTCAGGGAGTTGCACTGCCCATATATTTTTAGACTTTTTTGAGACATATTAACCCCTAAACCATATATTCCTCCATGATCTATTATCCGTGCCAAAAGTCAAGGCCCCTCACTTTAGAGATCGATATCTTCGAAATCGCTTGATGAAAAAGTGCGGTAAAGTTTATTGTAACCAATGAACTTTTCTGTGTATCATAGGTTAATTTGGTAATTTTCGGTGTTTTTCTATCACGAGTTTAATTGAAGATAATTGGAAAATTGAACATTGTCTACTTTGCGATTTTTTTTCTCATAAATTTATAATATATAGTATTTATAATATATATTATTGAATATTACAGGAATCTGTATTAAAAAGGGATCATTTAGGAAAAGCGTTAAACAAAGAAATGGAGCTCTCGGTCTTGAGGGTCTATAATAAATTGTAGTCAGTATTGGAGTAAATACATAGTTAAGAAGAAAAAAATTAAAGAAATTATGATATGGTACAATTACTTCTCTTACAAAGCAACACAAAAAAAAATGACACAAAGATCAGCCCAGCGTTCCAAAGGCCACATACAACAGAAAATCAGGTACAAGCTCACTTATATAAGAAAACTGTAGTAAATTATATGATATCGAAAAAATCTGAGTTAACAATAGAATAATTATATGATACAAAATGCGATAAAAGAAGCGCACCCAAATCAACCCAAGAATATTTATCAGAAACCAGACCGAAAGCTCGTGACATGGAATATGAGGAACAAACAGCACTCCCAGTGATGAGATGTCATCATCCAAAACCCTCGTTCTACACCCCATCTAACAGCTAACTATTCATATCACGTTCACAAAATGACCTTTCAGTGTTAATTAAGAAGCTACTCATCTATGAAGCAATAGATGTGGTTGATCTTAGTATCAAGTGACCTAGCAGATAAAATAAACTACTATACAGGATGGGACACTCTAGGTATCGATCATTTTTCGGTATTTTTGAAAATGACAATGCCAGAGGTGAGAGAATCCTCGATATCAAACACGAAAACAAAAGCCAACAAGCCAAGGATTGGAGACTGGGCAATATACACTAGTGTATCCATAAAAGCTGTAAAAAATGCAAAAACCCAAGTTCCGATCCAAAAAGATCTTATTATGGAAAATCGTGCCAATTTTTGAATTTTCACGTTCATTGGGTCTCATTTGACGAAACATAAGGATAAATAAGAGAGCAATCTCCAACGGAAAATGGTTGGAATGAAGATTTTTAAATATTTTATGCCCGGCGTATATCCCATCTACGGAAAAACTTAATTTTGAAGAAGCCATATCAAGCGGAATAGCAAACAATGAGTCTTCAAGTCCAATAACATTAATAGAGATAGAAAGGACCATACATAATAAGAAAGAAGTGACCAAATTTCATGCACCATGCTGAAAAACCTTCCAACTGACTGTAAAATTGACCTCCCAAGCATTTATTTACTTCCAAAAAGAATATGGTGCGATAATGAGATAATGCCCAACGAGTGAAATGAAATTTTCGTTGTGCCTATTATGAAGCCTGGGAAGAATCCAAAGGAAGCAGCCAGCTACCGGCCAATTTCGGTATGATCATGTATCATCATATGATCATGGTTAGACACATCTCGTTTGTCAAGATTTTCGGGGATGCTTGACTGACAACAGATGACATCACGAAGATGCCTCTGAGTGATGTCCTGGCCTTTAGTAATCCATTCGGATGGTTGATGTCGTAACAGGAGTATGCACAAAGATCCCATTTCCCTACATCAGAAGTTCAAATAACTTAAAAGCTGGCATAATTTGTAGATATTAAGACAATGGACATATTCCGACTTTAACAAAAATTGTTAAGGAACGATAGTTGGGTTTATTCCTTACAAAGCTATATACAGCAATTCAACCAACGTTTTCCAGATTTCGACGTTGATTATGACGCTTTTAAGCATAGGAAACACGTTTTTACAGTCGTTAATTGCTATACAAAAGTCAACTTTTAATAGCATTTTGCGAAAAAATTATTTCAATTAATACGAATATTGGTCGCGTTATAATACCAATACTGTGATATTGGTTGCCTAGATTTCGGGTACGATAATTAGTTAACACACTGTATTAGAAAGATTTTTGAACGCGCTTTAGCTAACAAACTGGACTGGTGGTTCGAGAACAAACATATATTTGATGAGCTATTTCTGTAAAAAACAGATTGTGTTTTTAACAATTTAATTTAGCCTTAAGCAACGTTGCTATAACGTCTGCACGATTAATGGAATGTCTGCTAATCGTAATGGAATGTCTGGAATGAATTAATGTAACAAAGAAGCAGATAGCTGTGTGCACCCGAAAAGGCAATCGCCCCTTCTGTAGCTACTCATGTCTATATGATCAAGTACTTCATCCACAAGAACAGCTCAATGTTTATTAGAGTTGGCAAAAATCACCCTACTATTAGCCACAGATCTCACGGGGCATTGTAATGCATATAACACCTTTATAATGTGAAGCTTGTTGACTCCCATCTCTATGGAATCTGCCAAGAGGACGACGAGATGGTTAGACACATCTCGTGTGATTGCCCTTCTCCAACCAGTTCTGCTTAGAGCTATCGTTGTTTCTAGCGATTGATTTAAGCGTTCAATGAAAATTTCTTTCAGATTTTTATTTCTTTCGTTATGACGTTCACACCGGAACAGGATGCTTTTATTTTAATGGTACATTATCCAAGCCGTACGCAGAATGCGGACGATAGTTGGGTTTATTCCTTACAAAGCTGTATACAGCAATTCAACCAACGTTTCCCAGATTTCGACGTTGATTATGACGCTTTTAAGCATAGGAAACACGTTTTTACAGTCGTTAATTGCTATACAAAAGTCAACTTTTAATAGCATTTTGCGAAAAAATTATTTCAAATAATACGAATATTGGTCGCGTTGTAATACCAATACTGTGACATAGGTTGCCTAGATTTCGGGTACGATAATTATTTAACACACTGTATTAGAAAGATTTTTGAACGCGCTTTAGCTAACAAACTGGACTGGTGGTTCGAGAACAAACATATATTTGATGAGCTATTTCTGTAAAAAACAGATTGTGTTTTTAACAATTTAATTTAGCCTTAAGCAACGTTGCTATAACGTCTGCACAATTAATGGAATGTCTGCTAATCGTAATGGAATGTCTGGAATGAATTAATGTAACAAACATGCAGATAGCTGTGTGCACCCGAAAAGGTAATCGCCCCTTCTTTAGCTACTCATGTCAATATGATCAAGTACTTCATCCACAAGAACAGCTCAACGTTTGTTAGAGTTGGCAAAAATCACCCTACCTTCATAATGTGAAGCTTGTTGACTCCCATCTCTATGGAATCTGCCAAGAGGACGACGAGATGGTTAGACACATCTCGTGTGATTGCCCTTCTCCAACCATCCTCAGATTGAAGATTTTCGGGGAGGCTTGGCTGACCACAGATAACATCAGGAACATGCCTCTGTGTGACATCCTGGCCTTTAGTAATCCATTAGGTTGGTTGATATCGTATCGGGAGTATGCACAAGGGGCCAAATGGGGTCTAAATGTCCCATTTCCCTACATCAGAAGTGCAAATAACTTCAAAACTGGCACAATTTGTAGATATTAAGACAATGTACATATTCCGACTTTAACAAAAATTGTTAAGGAAGCTGGTGCTCCTTCAAAACTCGCAGCTAAAAACAGATCATAAAAATGTCGATGAGACGAATGATGTAGGATGAATAATGTTCTCAAACTTTCGGAGTATTTTTAGAATATCAACACCTAGAAATATCAGTAATGAAAATGAATGCCATAATATTTGCGAGAAAAAGAAACTTTAATCGCCCTATACTCGTATATGATCAACAAGAAATACAATATACTTAACTAAAAACGAAATCCTGAGCACACTCTACAAGGCCATTATTAGATCAAGACTGGAACATGGAATATGGATTATGATGGCATTAGATCATATCAAACTACTCTCCATCTTTGGGGCGTACACCAAAAATCTGAAATATTGAGGGCTAACAAACTCTCCGAACACAATTCAAGCAATAAAAGAATTTAATTTCAAGACTCGGACGCACCCAAATATCATCGAAATATTTGAATTGTTACACAGAGCACTTACAAGAAGCACCGAAGTACAGTTGGCATGGATTCCTGGCCATATAGGGATCAAAGAAAACGAAAAGGTGGATCAATTGGTAGATATGGGTCACCGAAGAAAAATTATTGACATCGATATATGTTAAAACTACAAAGAAAAGGAATGGGAGAGTGAATGGAAAACAACATTTAAACTAAAAGGCGTTAACTATGCAAAGATACAATCATCAATTTTATACAACGATAACAAGATTAAGACTGGGTCAAGCCATCACATATCATAAAATTAAACTTAAAGACATAAAGATTTTGAAGGTTGTTAATCAAATTTTAATCATACAATCGTTTATTTGCAATATCATTTTCCACAAAAATTGCCTCTTTCATATTTAAAAAAAAAGTAAAAATTTTTTGTGGTAAATGACGTTTTCAGATCGCGTAGTACACACACCTGAAAGCTCGCACCAAATCTATAAATAACACGACGCAACATATTGCATTGATTTGGGCTTTCGAGTTTGAACAGTTTTTCCAACCCCCATTCAACATAAAAAATTTATTCACTTCCAATTTTTATTTGTGTTTATCTTTTTTTCGTTATTTTTTATATTCGACTGAAATCGTTTATTTCCTAAATCAACTAAAAATGGAATTTATGTAAAATCTTTGTGTACCACTTTTCGAAAATGTATATTTCCGTGAAGTTTTTCAAATTGCATTATTCTCCACTATCTCCCGTTCACAAATCGCTAATGGATCCTGCGCCTAACTAATTTTCAACTTGAAAGCTCCCTTTTAAAATAGGATAAAAGCTTTTCAACCCATTTTTAAACTCAATACTATTCCTTTTCTTTTCAATTTCTTAATCCGAACAAAAACAGATTATAACCGAAAAGTTTATGTGATGATTAGGTTTTGAAAATTATTTTAATTTTGAAACTATTCGTGCTTTTGATACCCTATTATTATATGATCATGGAAGTTGATTGGATATATGAAAGGACGTGTTGTGTTGGTTCGGGCGAAACGGTTTAAATGAAAACTACTACCATCATGTACATACTAACCTGATTGAAAACGATGGGGGGGATTCATCGAAGTTAAGCTCCATTGCGCCCATATTTCCATTTGAAAACGTCGTGTCACAGATGAGAGAGTACCCGGATTAAGCTTTCATTTCCACCGTCCTGCTATAGACACTTATTTAACGATTTTTTTATAAAAAAAATGATAAGTAAGAAAATTAAATGTGCAAAGTTGGGTTTAAAAATCACAACAATGAAATTTACGATTAATTAATTATTGCTCATTAAGTGTTGACTAAGTTTACTTTAAAATGCACTTTATTTCATTTTAATAACTCAATTCGTTCTTGAGATTTGATACTTTAAATCGCCAATTTTGATTTTAGATAAATCAAATGTGGAGAGTTGAGATCAAAAAATCATAACGACGATTTTTATGGAAAATAAAAGAAATTGTTTATTGCTTATTTAGTGCTGATTAAATTTGCTTTAAAAAGCACTTTATTTCATCTTGACATCTCAATGCATTCTTGAGATATTATTACTCAAATCTTGCTATTTCGATAATAAAAAATGGAATGTGCAGAGTTTGGTTAAAAAAATCATAACAAAAATGTTTATGGAAATTAAGAAATTGTTTATTGGATATTTAGTGTTGACTAAATTTGCTTAAAAACGCACTTTATTTCATCCTGATATCTTAATTCATTCTTGAGATATGATTCTTTAAACCGCCGATTTTAATATTAGATAAACCAAATGTGGAGAGTTGGGTTCAACAAATCATAACGACGATGATTATGGAAATTAAAAAATTGTTTATTGCTTATTTAGTGCTGATTAAATTTGCATTAAAAAGCACTTTATGTCATCTTGGTATCTCAATTCGTTCTTGAGATATGATTCTTTAAATCGCCGATTTTGATTTTACATAAGTGAAATGAGGAGAGTCGGGATAAAAAATCATAACGACGATGTTTATGGAAAATAAGAAATTATTTATTGCTCATTAAGTGTAGATTAAGTTTGTTTTAAAATGCACTTTATTTCATCTTGATATCTCAATTCGTTCTTGAGATATGATTCCTTAAATCGCCGATTTTGATATTAGATAAACGAAATGTGGAGAGTTGGGTTCAAAAAATCATAACGACGATGTTTATGGAAAATAAGAAATTATTTATTGCTTACTATGTGATGATTAAATTTGCTTTAAAATGCACTTTATTTCATCTTGATATCTCAATTCGTTCTTGAGATATGATTCCTTAAATCACCGATATTGATATTAGATAAACGAAATGTGGAGAGTTGGGTTCAAAAAATCATAACGACGATGTTTATGGAAAATAAGAAATTATTTATTGCTCATTAAGTGTTGATTAAGTTTGCTTTAAAATGCACTTTATTTCATCTTGATATCTCAATTCGTTCTTTAGATATGATTCCTTAAATCGCCGATTTTGATATTAGATAAACGAAATGTGGAGAGTTGGGTTAAAAAATCATAACGACGATGTTTATGGAAAATATGAAATTATTTATTGCTTATTATGTGATGATTAAATTTGCTTTAAAATGCACTTTATCTCATCTTGATATCTCAATTCGTTCTTGAGATATGATTCCTTAAATCGCCGATTTTGATATTAGATAAACGAAATGTGGAGAGTTGGGTTAAAAAATCATAACGACGATGTTTATGGAAAATAAGAAATTATTTATTGCTTATTATGTGATGATTAAATTTGCTTTAAAATGCACTTTATTTCATCTTGATATCTCAATTCGTTCTTGAGATATGATTCCTTAAATCGCCAATATTGATATTAGATAAACGAAATGTGGAGAGTTGGGTTCAAAAAATCATAACGACGATGTTTATGGAAAATAAGAAATTATTTATTGCTCATTAAGTGTAGATTAAGTTTGCTTTAAAATGCACTTTATTTCATCTTGATATCTCAATTCGTTCTTGAGATATGATTCCTTAAATCGCCGATTTTGATATTAAATAAACGAAATATGGAGAGTTGGGTTCAAAAAATCATAAGGACGATGTTTATGGAAAATAAGAAATTATTTATTGTTTATTATGTGTTGATTAAATTTGCTTTAAAATGCACTTTATTTCATCTTGATATCTCAATCCGTTCTTGAGATATGATTCCTTAAATCGCCGATTTTGATATTAGATAAACGAAATGTGGAGAGTTGGGTTCAAAAAATCATAACGATGATGTTTATGGAAAATAAGAAATTATTTATTGCTTATTATGTGATGATTAAATTTGCTTTAAAATGCACTTTATTTCATCTTGATATCTCAATTCGTTCTTGAGATATGATTCCTTAAATCGCCGATATTGATATTAGATAAACGAAATGTGGAGAGTTGGGTTCAAAAAATCATAACGACGATGTTTATGGAAAATAAGAAATTATTTATTGCTCATTAAGTGTAGATTAAGTTTGCTTTAAAATGCACTTTATTTCATCTTGATATCTCAATTCGTTCTTTAGATATGATTCCTTAAATCGCCGATTTTGATATTAGATAAACGAAATGTGGAGAGTTGAGTTAAAAAAATCATAACGACGATGTTTATGGAAAATAAGAAATTATTTATTGCTTATTATGTGTTGATTAAATTTGCTTTAAAATGCACTTTATTTCATCTTGATATCTCGATTCGTTCTTAAGATATGATTTTTTTAATTTTTCTATTTTGATTTAAAAAAAATGGAATGTGCAGAGTTTGGTTAAAAAAATCATCACAACGATGTTTATGGAAAATAAGAAATTATTAATTGTTCATTAAGTATTGATTAAATTTTCTTTAGAAGGCACTTTATTTCATCTTGATATCTCAATTCGTTTTTGAGATATGATTCTTTTAATTTTTTTATTTTGATTAAAAAAAAGGAAATGTTGGTTAAAAAAATCATAACTACAATGTTTATGGAAAATAAGAAAATATTTATTACTCTTTTAGTATTGATTAAATTTGCTTTAAAATAAACTTTATTTTA
The DNA here is from genome assembly GCA_036711965.1 of Onthophagus sagittarius. Taxonomy (NCBI): domain Eukaryota; kingdom Metazoa; phylum Arthropoda; class Insecta; order Coleoptera; family Scarabaeidae; genus Onthophagus; species Onthophagus sagittarius. The sequence continues at coordinate 11,189,461 of JASERS010000010.1, read as the reverse complement.
TCTTGATATCTCAATTCGTTCTTGAGATATGATTATTTAAATCGCCGATTTTGATATATGATAAATCAAATATGGAGAGTTTGGATCAAAAAATTATAACGACGATGTTTATGGAAAATATGAAATTATTTATTGCTCATTAAGTGTTGATTAAATTTGCTTTAAAACGCACTTTATATCATCTTCATATCTCAATTCGTTCTTGAGATGTGATTCTATCAACATTTTATTTCGATTTTAATAAAATGGAATGTGCAGAGTTTGGTTTAAAAAATCATCACAACGATGTTTATGAAAATAAAGTAATTTGTTTATTGCTCATTAAGTGTTGATTAAATTTGCTTTAAAATGCACTTTATTTCATCTTGATATCTCAATTCGTTCTTGAGATATGATTCCTTAAATCGCCGATTTTGATATTAGATAAACGAAATGTGGAGAGTTGGGTTCACAAAATCATAACGACGATGTTTATGGAAAATAAGAAATTATTTATTGCTTATTATGTGATGATTAAATTTGCTTTAAAATGCACTTTATTTCATCTTGATATCTCAATTCGTTCTTGAGATATGATTTTTTTAATTTTTCTATTTTGATTTTAAAAAAATGGAATGTGCAGAGTTTGGTTAAAAAAATCATCACAACGATGTTTATGGAAAATAAGAAATTATTAATTGTTCATTAAGTATTGATTAAATTTTCTTTAGAACGCACTTTATTTCATCTTGATATCTCAATCCGTTTTTGAGATATGATTCTTTTAATTTTTTTATTTTGATTAAAAAAAAAAGGAAATGTTGGTTAAAAAAATCATAACTACGATGTTTATGGAAAATAAGAAAATATTTATTACTCATTTAGTATTGATTAAATTTGCTTTAAAATACACTTTGTTTCATCTTAATATCTCAATTCGTTCTTGAGATATGATTTTTTAAATCGCCGATTTTGATATATGATAAATCAAATATGGAGAGTTTGGATCAAAAAATTATAACGACGATGTTTATGGAAAATATGAAATTATTTATTGCTCATTAAGTGTTGATTAAATTTGCTTTAAAACGCACTTTATATCATCTTGATATCTCAATTCGTTCTTGAGATGTGATTCTATCAATATTTTATTTCGATTTTAATAAAATGGAATGTGCAGAGTTTGGTTTAAAAATCATCACAACGATGTTTATGAAAATAAAGAAATTTGTTTATTGCTCATTAAGTGTTGATTAAATTTGCTTTAAAACGCACTTTATTTTATCTTGATATCTCAATTCATTCTTGAGATATGATGCTTTTAATTTTTCTATTTCGATTAAAAAAAATGGATGTGCAGTTTTGTTCAAAAAATCATAACAACGATATTTATGGAAAATAAAAAATTAGTTATTGCTAATTAAGTATTGATTAAATTTGCTTTAAAATGCACTTTATTTCATTTTGATATCTCAATTCGTTCTTGAGATATGATACCTTAAATTTTTCTATTTCGGTATTAAAAAAATTGAATTTGCAGAGTTTGTTTCAAAAAATCATAACAGTGATGTTTATGGAAATTAAGAAATAATTTATTGCTCATTTAGTGTTGATTAAATTTACTCTAAAATGCACTTTATTTCATCTTTATGTCTCATTTCGTTCTTGAGATATGATTTTTTAAATCGGCAATTTTGATTTTAGATAAATGAAACGTGGAGAGTTTTGTTTAAACAATCATAACAACAATATTTATTGAAACTAAGAATTTATTTATTACTCATTAAATCTTTATTAAATTTGCTTCAAAATGCATTGAATTTGATGTTATTATCTCAATTCTTTTATTATAATTTCCACAGTTTATTTTACCCGGATAAGTTTTCATTTCGTATCCACAATTTGATACTTATTTAACGATTTTCTAATAAAAAAAATTTATTAGAATTGTTTTAGCTAACTAAAATTGATGATGAAATCTTTTTCCGCGAAGGATTGATTGAAATAGAAGTTTCCCCCAAAAACGAAAGCCATGTCAACGTGTCACTTAAACGAAACGTTACGAAAAAGGGGGAAAATTTAACTTGTGCCATTTTTATTTGATATCGATGCAACATTGTACCTTGACACGTTTCGTAATCCACTTAAATTTTTTTAATTAACCATAAAAGCAATATAATATATATCGATTACGCGATAAGGTTTCAATTTCAAATAAAGATAAAATAAAAAAATATTTTCGGTGGAAACTTTTTATTTGCTTAAATCGAACGCATCGTATTTTTAAAATAGTATGAAACAAAACTTAGAGCAAAAAACTTTTTTATAACAAGACGAAATCAAGTTTTAAACTCTCTTGAAAAATCTTTTTCCGCTTCCTTTCGAGTTGGAGTAATGCTGGAAGAAATAAAACAAAAAAAAAATCGATTTTGCAGTAAAAAATTAACACTCACGATAATTAATCCGCCTTCGGAAAATTCGAAAACCCTGCTTCCGCTTCTGCCATCGCCAAATACCGATTGAACCTCGACTTTGTTGCCATTCAATGTGGCGGTGGTCTTTACAAGTAATTAAAAGTGTTAATTTGAATTATTTCGATTTTAATTTCAATTTCGCTCACCTTAACGGTTATTCCGGGGAATAACTCTTCGTCGAAAGTTTCGCCGAACGTGAACTTTTGACCTCTTCCTCCTGTACTTTCAATGCTGCACACATTTCCATCGATAACAACATCAATCGTTGGTTTTGATCCATCTAATTTCGATGCAATCTCATCACTCACTTCTGGTCCTAAACAAAATAAATTAAATAAAAAAAAGAAATAATTAAAATTAATCGTTCTTACCCAATGATTTTAAATATTCAAAATATTTTTCATTCTTTTCAAATTGGTATTTCCCCGCAAGTAAAGCCATTGTGTCGAGAGAGTTTAAGATGAAGGCGGTTGTAAATCACTCGAAATTATGACAAATGTCTCGGTTGTACTGCTCTATTTATATCTTTCATTTAATTCAATAGATTAAGGTTAAATTACTTTGGCCTGCCTTTTCAAATACTTTTATCTGAGAGTGTTGCTTGTGCGTTAAAATTTGAGCGCACAGATTTAAAGATCGACTCGAACGAAAATTTAATTAACTTTATTAATAAAAATAATATGCAAAATCGAAAAGGCGTTTAGATAATCTCACCTAAAATATATCGGCAATAAACCACTCATTTTTAAAGATCGATCGAATCGATCCGTCTTAATCCGTGCCATAAAACTATGCCCGCTATAAAAGATGCGGTTTGAGACGATCAAAATTCAGTTTATTTCAACAATTCGTTATTGGACGAGTGGGAAAAATCGAAAAGAAAATGGTCTTGATTGCCGGAAAATTCGAAAACACCGGGAACGAAAATTTCGCCCAATACTTGAAGTCTTTGGGGCCGGAAATTACCGACGAATTGGCCTCGAAGATGGACAGTTCGAGACCAACGATCGAAATTAAAGTCGACGGTGACAATTGCTGCATTACCAGCACTTCTGGTAGGGGGCAATGCTTCACTTTTGGAAAAACGTTCGAAGACGAACCATTACCCGGACAAAAGGCCCAAGTAATAAAAAAATTTACGAAAAAAAAATTAAATTTAATAATCCAATAATATTTTTAGAGCACCGCTGTCCTCAACGGCAACAAAGTCGAAATCAAATCCGTCAGTGGATCCACAACAGGAAATAGGGTTTATGAATTTAGCGACTCCGGTCTCGTTGTTGTAAGTAAAAAAATAAATTAAAAAGATTAATGAAATTAACGTTGGAATCAATTTTTGCAGCATTACTCAGCCCCAAGCGGTGTAACTGCCAAAAGAATTTACAAGAGGGTCTAAATAATCAACGAAAACACAAATTTTTAATCGAAATGTAATTATTGAAGTAATAAAAAATTAAAAAAATAAATTTGTTTTATTAAATCTTCTTAGAATGCGTTTTGATATCTCTTTTCTGAGAGATACGAATTTCATTATTGTTAAAATCGAAAACAACAAAAACGCAGGGGGTTAAAGAAATCATAAAAAATATGTTTATAAAAATAAATAAATTATTATATTTAATTTCGAATAATTTTGCTTTAAAATGCTTTTTATTTTATCATGATATCTCAATTCGTTCTTGAGATATGATTCTTTAAATTTTGCTATTTTGATATTAAAAAAATGAGATGTGCGGAGTTTGGTTCAAGAAATCATATCAAACATGTTTATGAAAATTAAGAAATTGTTTGTTGCTCATTTAGTGTTGATTAAATTTGCTCTAAACCGTACTTTATTTCATATTGGTATCTCAATTCGTTCTTGAGATACGATTCTTTAAATCGCCAATTTTGATATTAGATAAATCAAATGTGGAGAGTTAGGATCAAAAAATCATAACGATGATGTTTATGGAAAATAAGAAATTATTTATTGCTGATTTAGTATTGATTAAATTTGCTTTAAAATGTACCATATATCATCTTGATATCTCAATTCGTTCTTGAGATATGATTCTTTAAATCGCCAATTTTGATATTAGACAAATCAAATGAGGAGAGTTGGGATCAAAAAATCATAACGACGATGTTTATGGAAAATAAGAAATTATTTATTGCTGATTTAGTATTGATTGAATTTGCTTTAAAATATACTATATTTCATCTTGATGTCTCAATTCGTTCTTGAGATATGCTTCTCTAAATTGCCCAGTTTGAAGTTAGATAAATCAAATGAGGAGAGTTGGGATTAAAAAATCACAATGATGATGTTTATGGAAAATAAGAAACTATTTATTGCTTATTATGTGATGATTAAATTTGCTTTAAAATGCACTTTATTTCATCTTGATATCTCAATTCGTTCTTGAGATATGATTCCTTAAATCGCCGATTTTCATATTAGATAAACGAAATGTGGAGAGTTGGGTTCAAAAAATCATAACGACGATGTTTATGGAAAATAAGAAATTATTTATAGCTTATTATGTGTTGATTAAATTTGCTTTAAAATGCACTTCATTTCATCTTGATATCTCAATTCGTTCTTGAGATATGATTCCTTAAATCGCCGATTTTGATATTAGATAAACGAGATGTGGAGAGTTGGGTTCAAAAAATCATAACGACGATGTTTATGGAAAATAAGAAATTATTTATTGCTTATTATGTGATGATTAAATTTGCTTTAAAATGCACTTTATTTCATCTTGATATCTCAATTCGTTCTTGAGATATAATTCTTTAAATCGCCGATTTTGATATAAGATAAATCGAATATGGAGAGTTTGGATCAAAAAATAATAACGACGATGTTTATGGAAAATAAGAAACTATTTATTGCCTATTTAGTATTGATTAAATTTGCTTTAAAATGTACCATATATCATCTTAATATCTCAATTCGTTCTTGAGATACGATTTTTTAAATCGCCAATTTTGATATTAGACAAATCAAATGAGGAGAGTTGGCATCAGAAAATCATAACGACGATATTTATGGAAAATAGGAAATTATTTATTGTTCATTAAGTGCTGATTAAATTTGCTTTCAAACGCACTTTATTTGACCTTGATATCTCAATTCGTTCTTGAGATACGATTCTTTAAATCGCCAATTTTGATATTAGATAAATCAAATGTGGAGAGTTTGAATCAAAAAATCATAACGACGATGTTTATGGAAAACAAGAAATTATTTATTGCTGATTTAGTATTGATTAAATTTGCTTTAAAATGTACCATATATCATCTTGATATCTCAATTCGTTCTTGAGATATGATTCTTTAAATCGCCAATTTTGATATTAGATAAATCAAATGTGGAGAGTTTGAATCAAAAAATCATAACGACGATGTTTATGGAAAACAAGAAATTATTTATTGCTGATTTAGTATTGATTAAATTTGCTTTAAAATGTACCATATATCATCTTGATATCTCAATTCGTTCTTGAGATATGATTCTTTAAATCGCCAATTTTGATATTAGATAAATCAAATGTGGAGAATTGGGATCAAAAAATCAAACGACGATGTTTATGGAAAATAAGAAATTATTTATTGATGATTTAGTATTGATTAAATTTGCTTTAAAATGTACCATATATGATCTTGATATCTCAATTCGTTCTTGAGATATGATTCTTTAAATCGCCAATTTTGATATTAGATAAATCAAATGTGGAGAATTGGGATAAAAAAATCATAACGACGATGTTTATGGAAAATAAGAAATTATTTATTGCTGATTTAGTATTGATTAAATTTGCTTTAAAATGTACTATATGTCATCTTGATATCTCAATTCGTTCTTGAGATACGATTCTTTAAATAGCCAATTTTGATATTAGATAAATCAAATGTGGAGAATTGGGATCAAAAAATCATAACGACGATGTTTATGGAAAATAAGAGATTATTTATTGCTGATTTAGTATTGATTAAATTTGCTTTAAAATGTACTATATGTCATCTTGATATCTCAATTCGTTCTTGAGATACGATTCTTTAAATCGCCAATTTTGATATTAGATAAATCAAATGTGGAGAGTTTGAATCAAAAAATCATAACGACGATGTTTATGGAAAACAAGAAATTATTTATTGCTGATTTAGTATTGATTAAATTTGCTTAAAATGTACCATATATCATCTTGATATCTCAATTCGTTCTTGAGATATGATTCTTTAAATCGCCAATTTTGATATTAGATAAATCAAATGTGGAGAATTGGGATCAAAAAATCATAACGACGATGTTTATGGAAAATAAGAAATTATTTATTGCTGATTTAGTATTGATTAAATTTGCTTTAAAGTATACCATATTTCATCTTGATGTCTCAATTCGTTCTTGAGATATGCTTCTCTAAATTGCCCAGTTTGAAGTTAGATAAATCAAATGAGGAGAGTTGGGATTAAAAAATCACAACGACGATATGTATGGAAAATAGGAAATTATTTATTGCTGATTTAGTATTGATTAAATTTGCTTTAAAATGTACTATATGTCATCTTGATATCTCAATTTGTTCTTGAGATACGATTCTTTAAATTGCCGATTTTGATTTTAGACAAATCAAATGAGGAGAGTTGGAATCAAAAAATCATAACGACGATATTTATGGAAAATAGGAAATTATTTATTGCTCATTAAGTGCTGATTAAATTTGCTTTCAAACGCATTTTATTTCACCTTGATATCTCAATGCGTTCTTGAGATACGATTCTTTAAATCGCCAATTTTGATATTAGACAAATCAAATGAGGAGAGTTGGGATCAAAAAATCATAACCACGATGTTTATGGAAAATAAGAAATTATTTATTGCTGATTTAGTATTGATTAAATTTGCTTTAAAATGTACCATATATCATCTAGATATCTCAATTCGTTCTTGAGATATGATTCTTTAAATCGCCAATTTTGATATTAGATAAATCAAATGTGGAGAATTGGGATCAAAAAATCATAACGACGATGTTTAAGGAAAATAAGAAATTATTTATTGTTGATTTAGTAATGATTAAATTTGCTTTAAAATGTACCATATATCATCTTGATATCTCAATTCGTTCTTGAGATATGATTCTTTTTGAATCGCCAATTTTGATATTAGATAAATCTAATGTGGAGAGTTGGGATCAAAAAATCATAACAACGATGTTTAAGGAAAATAAGAAATTATTTATTGTTGATTTAGTAATGATTAAATTTGCTTTAAAATGTACCATATATCATCTTGATATCTCAATTCGTTCTTAAGATATGATTCTTTAAATCACCAATTTTGATATTAGACAAATCAAATGAGGAGAGTTGGGATCAAAAAATCATAACGACGATATTTATGGAAAATAGGAAATTGTTTATTGCTCATTAAGTGCTGATCAAATTTGCTTTAAAACGCACTTTATTTCATCTTGATATCTCGATTCTTTTAATTTTGTTATTGATTTTTAAAGAATGGAATGTGCAGAGTTTGATTCAAAAAATCATAACAACGAGGTTTATGGAAATTAAGAGATTATAAACTGCTCATTTAGTATTGATTAAATTTGCTTTAAAATGTACTATATTTCATCTTGATATCTCAATTCATTCTTGAAATATGATTCTTCAAATTGCCGATTTTTATATTAGATAAATCAAATGAGAAGAGTTGGGATTAAAAAATCATAAAAACGATATTTATGGAAAATAAGAAATTATTTATTGCTAACTAAGTATTAATTAAATTTTCTTTAAAACGCACTTTATTTCATCTTGATATCGCAATTCGCTCTTGAGATACGAATCTTTAAAGTTTCGGTTTTAAACTAGAATTAAATTCTTTTACAATTCACTTAAAAACTCATTTTCCTCATCTTCCATATCATCATCTTTCAGTTCTCTCTTCTTCCAAACATTTTTTGGAAGATTGTCCCAATATTTTTAAACGACATAAATATAATTATCAATTTTATCGGGAAAAAACCGGATTTTGCAAATCTTCTTTAATTTCGGGGATAAAAATTTTTTAATGGCCATTGTTTATAATTTATCAAATAATAACAATAAAATACAAATCATTATTTATCCATTAAAATATATTATTATTAAAAAATAATTAATTTAATTAATAAATATGTAAAAATGTTGAGTGTAGACCACTTAATACGTCAATTTGAGCCGGTTGCTTCCATCACAATAATTTTAAAATTGTGATTATTAATTTTACGATGTGTTATTTTGATTTTGATGGAAATGGACAAGAAAATCAAGAATAATGGATAGTTTGAGTAATCCGGAACACGATGTAGCAAGAAAATAACTATAGTGGAGAGTAAAAGTCCCAAGATCGATCAAAGGTATAATTTGACTCATTTTTAATTAATCAAATTAATAACTCATTTTGTGCGCATACATATTTTATAAATATTTTTCAGACCTAACTTAATAATAGGCGATTTCTTAAACCGAAGCTTTAACGAATTATTAAAAAAATCATGCGATGAGATCTAAGGTTTATTTATTTATTTAATTTTTTTTTGATCGAATAAATCTCAAGAATTAATTCGTCAATCAGGATACGAAATAAATCCGTCCGAATAAAAATCACAATGAACCAACGAATCTTCGTAACCCATTTTTTTGTTCCCCACATTTTCGAGGGTTTATAAATCGAGATTAACAATTAAAAAAAAAGATATTAAACGGGTGTGCGTTACATAAACTTATCGGTGTTTGCGTTTCAAATTTATAAATAAATCCTTGTTTGATTTCGCCCGATGATTAAACAACAAATGTGGGTGCGCTTCTCGTTATCTATTGTGTAAAATGTAAAATTGATTTTAATCGTACGATCTCATCGCGTTACAAGTCCAAAATACAATATTCCATGTTTATTAAGCATCATAATAACTAAATAAAATTCGAAATTTATGTTTAAATAAAATTTATTGTAATATCATTTTTTTGAGACATCTTCAAACTCTCTTATAGGTGCGTTTGGCTGTTGCATTTGCCGAAGTGTAAGTCTGAAATGAGAAAATAAATCGTTTTCTAAATTAGAATTGATTGAATTAAAAAAGAACTTACAACGACGAGACCTGAATCGGAAAATTCATAAACACGACTTCCAGAGATTCCGGTTGAGTTGGTCGATTTTACTTCGACTTTATTTCCGTTTAAAGTGGCCGTGCTTTGGATTTCTTGTCCGGGGAATAAATCGTCCTTGAAGCTCTGTCCGAAAGTGAAAGTTTCCTTTCTTCCGGAACTGCTTGAAATGGTGCATTGATCGCCTGTTACGGAAATTTCCAAACTTGATTTTGAACCGGCGTATTTTTTCGCTAATTCTGGTGTCATCTCCGGGGCTAAAAATAACAAAAACAATTAACACCATAAATTGGATAATTAAATCATTTTCTTACATAATCCCAAAATGTAAGCTTCGAAATTTTCGTTGCTTTCGTGGGCGTACTTTCCGTTGATTAGGGCCATGTTGCGAGACTTTGAGAAGGCTTATTGTTAGTAGAACAAATTGTGCGAATTCACTAATTTTGGAACGAATAAAAGCCGAGTTTATATAGATAAAATTGTGCAAGTAATCGTCGGAGGTGGATTAGATGATTTATTGCAGTTTATTTGTCAATTCAGTGTTAGGTTTTTTTTTTGAAATCGAGAATTACCTAAAAAGTGTTTATAATGAATTGGATGATTTATTAACTGATATAGAACTCTCCAATAATGCTATAATGGTGATTTTGTAATAGTCAAGTTTTATTACCTTGCAAATTTTCCATTTGAAAGTCATTTATGCATCTTTTTTTTATTCTAAAGTACAATTTGATGGACGAAACAAGGGGTAATAACGATGGGGATAGTAATAGTACCATCTATCAAAATAAGTAAGTATATCTTGTGTATAGGCTGATTTGTAATACTCGGAGCAGAATAAGAGGCCAAATTTGAGATATTTTTTATTAACTATTAAGTTTTCAATAAAATAATCTTCAGTTTGAATACATCTAATACCAACCCTTTTAGTATGCTCCGTATATTAGAAGTTATAAATCACCGTATTTATACTTATAGGATATTCTATACATTGACACATTTTTTTCAGGATGAAATCGTTTCCTGAATCTTCTGCACTGTTTTGCTCTTTGAGGAGCAAAATGGAGCACGATAAATATCTTTATAGACAGTCGAGTCATAAATATAACGTGTTTTTTAATAAAAAAATAAGATTTAAGAAAAATTAAATGTGCAGAGTTGGAATCAAAAAATCATAACGACGATGTTTATGGAAAATAAGAAATTATTTATTACTCATTAAGAGTTGATTAAATTTGCTTTAAAACGCACCTTATTTCATCTTGATATCTCAATTTGTTCTTGAGATATGATTCTTCAAATCACCCGTTTTGATATTAGATAAATCAAATGTGATGAGTTGGGATCAAAAATCATAACGATGTTTATGGAAAATAAAAAATCATTGATTGCTAATTAAGTGTTGATTAAATTTGCTTTCAAACGCACTTTATTTCATTTTGATATCTCAATTCGTTCTTGAGATATGAATCTTTTAATTTTGCTGTTTTGATTTAAAAAAATGGAATGTGCAGAGTTTGGTTCAAAAAGTCATAACGACGTTTATGGAAATTAAGAAATTATTTATCGCTTATTTAGTGTTGATTAAATATGCTTTAAAATGCACTTTATTTCATCTTGATATCTCAATTCTTTCTTGAGATATGAATCTTTTAATTTTGCTGTTTTGATTTAAAAAAATGGAATGTGTAGAGTTTGGTTCAAAAAGTCATAACAACGACGTTTATGGAAATTAAGAAATTATTTATCGCTTATTTAGTGTTGATTAAATATGCTTTAAAATGCACTTTATTTCATCTTGATATCTCAATTCGTTCTTGAGATATGATTCTCTAAATTGCCGATTTTGATATTGGATAAATCAAATGAGGAGCTTTGGGATTAAAAAATCATAAAGACGATGTTTATCGAAAATAAGAAATTTATTTCTCATTAAGTGTTAATTAAATTTGCCTTCGAACGCACTTTATTTCGCTTTGACATCTCAATTTGTTCTTGAGATATGATTCTCTTAATTTTGCTGTTTTGATTTAAAAAAACGGAATGTGCACAGTTTGGTTCAAAAAGTCATAACAACGACGTTTATGGAAATTAAGAAATTATTTATCGCTTATTTAGTGTTGATTAAATATGCTTTAAAATGCACTTTATTTCATCTTGATATCTCAATTCGTTCTTGAGATATGATTCTCTAAATTGCCGATTTTGATATTGGATAAATCAAATGAGTAGCATTGGGATTAAAAAATCATAAAGACGATGTTTATCGAAAATAAGAAATTTATTTCTCATTAAGTGTTAATTAAATTTGCTTTCGAACGCGCTTTATTTCGCCTTGACATCTCAATTTGTTCTTGAGATATGATTCTCTTAATTTTGCTGTTTTGATTTAAAAAATGGAATGTGCAGAGTTTGGTTCAAAAAGTCATAACAACGACGTTTATGGAAATTAAGAAATTATATATCGCTTATTTAGTGTTGATTAAATATGCTTTAAAATGCACTTTATTTCATCTTGATATCTCAATTCGTTCTTGAGATATGATTCTCTAAATTGCCGATTTTGATATTGGATAAATCAAATGAGGAGCCTTGGGATTAAAAAATCATAAAGACGATGTTAATCGAAAATAAGAAATTTATTTCTCATTAAGTGTTAATTAAATTTGCCTTCGAACGCACTTTATTTCGCTTTGACATCTCAATTTGTTCTTGAGATATGATTCTCTTAATTTTGCTGTTTTGATTTAAAAAAACGGAATGTGCAGAGTTTGGTTCAAAAAGTCATAACAACGGTGTTTATGGAAATTAAGAAATTATTTATCGCTTATTTAGTGTTGATTAAATATGCTTTAAAATGCACTTTATTTCATCTTGATATCTCAATTCGTTCTTGAGATACGATTCTCTAAATTGCCGATTTTGATATTGGATAAATCAAATGAGTAGCATTGGGATTAAAAAATCATAAAGACGATGTTTATCGAAAATAAGAAATTTATTTCTCATTAAGTGCTAATTAAATTTGCTTTCAAACGCACTTTATTTCGCCTTGAAATCTCAATTTGTTCTTGAGATATGAATCTTTTAATTTTGCTGTTTTGATTTAAAAAATGGAATGTGCAGAGTTTGGTTCAAAAAGTCATAACAACGACGTTTATGGAAATTAAGAAATTATTTATCGCTTATTTAGTGTTGATTAAATATGCTTTAAAATGCACTTTATCTCATCTTGATATCTCAATTCGTTCTTGAGATATGATTCTCTAAATTGCCGATATTGATATTGGATAAATCAAATGAGGAGCCTTGGGATTAAAAAATCATAAAGACGATGTTTATAGAAAATAAGAAATTTATTTCTCATTAAGTGCTAATTAAATTTGCTTTCAAACGCATTTTATTTCGCCTTGAAATCTCAATTTGTTCTTGAGATATGAATCTTTTAATTTTGCTGTTTTGATTTAAAAAATGGAATGTGCAGAGTTTGGTTCAAAAAGTCATAACAACGACGTTTATGGAAATTAAGAAATTATTTATCGCTTATTTAGTGTTGATTAAATATGCTTTAAAATGCACTTTATTTCATCTTGATATCTCAATTCGTTCTTGAGATACGATTCTCTAAATTGCCGATTTTGATATTGGATAAATCAAATGAGGAGCCTTGGGATTAAAAAATCATAAAGACGATGTTTATCGAAAATAAGAAATTTATTTCTCATTAAGTGCTAATTAAATTTGCTTTCAAACGCACTTTATTTCGCCTTGAAATCTCAATTTGTTCTTGAGATATTGTTCTCTTAATTTTGCTGTTTTGATTTAAAAAATGGAATGTGCAGAGTTTGGTTCAAAAAGTCATAACAACGACGTTTATGGAAATTAAGAAATTATTTATCGCTTATTTAGTGTTGATTAAATATGCTTTAAAATGCACTTTATTTCATCTTGATATCTCAATTCGTTCTTGAGATATGATTCTCTAAATTGCCGATTTTGATATTGGATAAATTAAATGAGTAGCATTGGGATTAAAAAATCATAAAGACGATGTTTATCGAAAATAAGAAATTTATTTCTCATTAAGTGTTAATTAAATTTGCTTTCGAACGCGCTTTATTTCGCCTTGACATCTCAATTTGTTCTTGAGATATGATTCTCTTAATTTTGCTGTTTTGATTTAAAAAATGGAATGTGCAGAGTTTGGTTCAAAAAGTCATAACAACGACGTTTATGGAAATTAAGAAATTATTTATCGCTTATTTAGTATTGATTAAATATGCTTTAAAATGCACTTTATTTCATCTTGATATCTCAATTCGTTCTTGAGATATGATTCTCTAAATTGCCGATTTTGATATTGGATAAATCAAATGAGGAGCCTTGGGATTAAAAAATCAAAAGACGATGTTTATCGAAAATAAGAAATTTATTTCTCATTAAGTGTTAATTAAATTTGCTTTCGAACGCGCTTTATTTCGTCTTGACATCTCAATTTGTTCTTGAGATATGATTCTCTTAATTTTGCTGTTTTGATTTAAAAAATGGAATGTGCAGAGTTTGGTTCAAAAAGTCATAACAACGACGTTTATGGAAATTAAGAAATTATTTATCGCTTATTTAGTGTTGATTAAATATGCTTTAAAATGCACTTTATTTCATCTTGATATCTCAATTCGTTCTTGAGATATGAATCTTTTAATTTTGCTGTTTTGATTTAAAAAAATGGAATGTGCAGAGTTTGGTTCAAAAAGTCATAACAACGACGTTTATGGAAATTAAGAAATTATTTATCGCTTATTTAGTGTTGATTAAATATGCTTTAAAATGCACTTTATTTCATCTTGATATCTCAATTCGTTCTTGAGATACGATTCTCTAAATTGCCGATTTTGATATTGGATAAATCAAATGAGGAGCCTTGGGATTAAAAAATCATAAAGACGATGTTTATCGAAAATAAGAAATTTATTTCTCATTAAGTGTTAATTAAATTTGCTTTCGAACGCGCTTTATTTCGTCTTGACATCTCAATTTGTTCTTGAGATATGATTCTCTTAATTTTGCTGTTTTGATTTAAAAAATGGAATGTGCAGAGTTTGGTTCAAAAAGTCATAACTACGACGTTTATGGAAATTAAGAAATTATTTATCGCTTATTTAGTGTTGATTAAATATGCTTTAAAATGCACTTTATTTCATCTTGATATCTCAATTCGTTCTTGAGATATGATTCTCTAAACTGCCGATTTTGATATTGGATAAATCAAATGAGTAGCATTGGGATTAAAAAATCATAAAGACGATGTTTATCGAAAATAAGAAATTTATTTCTCATTAAGTGTTAATTAAATTTGCTTTCAAACGCACTTTATTTCGCCTTGAAATCTCAATTTGTTCTTGAGATATGATTCTCTTAATTTTGCTGTTTTGATTTTAAAAATGGAATGTGCAGAGTTTGGTTCAAAAAGTCATAACAACGACGTTTATGGAAATTAAGAAATTATTTATCGCTTATTTAGTGTTGATTAAATATGCTTTAAAATGCACTTTATTTCATCTTGATATCTCAATTCGTTCTTGAGATATGATTCTCTTAATTTTGCTGTTTTGATTTAAAAAATGGAATGTGCAGAGTTTGGTTCAAAAAGTCATAACTACGACGTTTATGGAAATTAAGAAATTATTTATCGCTTATTTAGTGTTGATTAAATATGCTTTAAAATGCACTTTATTTCATCTTGATATCTCAATTCGTTCTTGAGATACGATTCTCTAAATTGCCGATTTTGATATTGGATAAATCAAATGAGGAGCTTTGGGATTAAAAAATCATAAATACGATGTTTATCGAAAATAAGAAATTTATTTCTCATTAAGTGCTAATTAAATTTGCTTTCAAACGCACATTATTTCGCCTTGATATCTCAATTTGTACTTGAGATATGATTCTCTTAATTTTGCTGTTTTGATTTAAAAAATGGAATGTGCAGAGTTTGGTTCAAAAAGTCATAACAACGACGTTTATGGAAATTAAGAAATTATTTATCGCTTATTTAGTGTTGATTAAATATGCTTTAAAATGCACTTTATTTCATCTTGATATCTCAATTCGTTCTTGAGATATGATTCTCTAAATTGCCGATTTTGATATTGGATAAATCAAATGAGTAGCATTGGGATTAAAAAATCATAAAGACGATGTTTATCGAAAATAAGAAACTTATTTCTCATTAAGTGTTAATTAAATTTGCTTTCGAACGCGCTTTATTTCGCCTTGACATCTCAATTTGTTCTTGAGATATGATTCTCTTAATTTTGCTATTTTGATTTCAAAAAAATGGAATGTGCAGAGTTTGGTTCAAAAAGTCATAACAACGACGTTTATGGAAATTAAGAAATTATTTATCGCTTATTTAGTGTTGATTAAATATGCTTTAAAATGCACTTTATTTCATCTTGATATCTCAATTCGTTCTTGAGATATGATTCTCTAAATTGCCGATTTTGATATTGGATAAATCAAATGAGGAGCCTTGGGATTAAAATATCATAAAGACGATGTTTATCGAAAATAAGAAATTTATTTCTCATTAAGTGTTAATTAAATTTGCTTTCGAACGCGCTTTATTTCGCCTTGACATCTCAATTTGTTCTTGAGATATGATTCTCTTCATTTTGCTGCTTTGATTTAAAAAAATGGAATGTGCAGAGTTTGGTTCAAAAAGTCATAACAACGACGTTTATGGAAATTATGAAATTATTTATCGCTTATTTAGTGTTGATTAAATATGCTTTAAAATGCACTTTATTTCATCTTGATATCTTAATTCGTTCTTGAGATATGATTCTCTAAATTGCCGATTTTGATATTGGATAAATCAAATGAGGAGCCTTGGGATTAAAAAATCATAAAGACGATGTTTATCGAACATAAGAAATTTATTTCTCATTAAGTGTTAACTAAATTTGCTTTCGAACGCACTTTATTTCGCTTTGACATCTCAATTTGTTCTTGAGATATGATTCTCTTAATTTTGCTGTTTTGACTTAAAAAATGGAATGTGCAGAGTTTGGTTCAAAAAGTCATAACAACGACGTTTATGGAAATTAAGAAATTATTTATCGCTTATTTAGTGTTGATTAAATATGCTTTAAAATGCACTTTATTTCATCTTGATATCTCAATTCGTTCTTGAGATATGATTCTCTAAATTGCCGATTTTGATATTGGATAAATCAAATGAGGAGCCTTGGGATTAAAATATCATAAAGACGATGTTTATCGAAAATAAGAAATTTATTTCTCATTAAGTGTTAATTAAATTTGCTTTCGAACGCGCTTTATTTCGCCTTGACATCTCAATTTGTTCTTGAGATATGATTCTCTTCATTTTGCTGCTTTGATTTAAAAAAATGGAATGTGCAGAGTTTGGTTCAAAAAGTCATAACAACGACGTTTATGGAAATTATGAAATTATTTATCGCTTATTTAGTGTTGATTAAATATGCTTTAAAATGCACTTTATTTCATTTTGATATCTCAATTCGTTCTTGAGATATGATTCTCTAAATTGCCGATTTTGATATTGGATAAATCAAATGAGGAGCCTTGGGATTAAAAAATCATAAAGACGATGTTTATCGAAAATAAGAAATTTATTTCTCATTAAGTGTTAATTAAATTTGCTTTCGAACGCACTTTATTTCGCTTTGGCATCTCAATTTGTTCTTGAGATATGATTCTCTCAATTTTGCTGTTTTGATTTAAAAAATGGAATGTGCAGAGTTTGGTTCAAAAAGTCATAACAACGACGTTTATGGAAATTAAGAAATTATTTATCGCTTATTTAGTGTTGATTAAATATGCTTCAAAATGCACTTTATTTCATCTTGATATCTCAATTCATTCTTGAGATATGAATCTTTTAATTTTGCTGTTTTGATTTAAAAAATGGAATGTGCAGAGTTTGGTTCAAAAAGTCATAACAACGGCGTTTATGGAAATTAAGAAATTATTTATCGCTTATTTAGTGTTGATTAAATATGCTTTAAAATGCACTTTATTTCATTTTGATATCTCAATTCGTTCTTGAGATATGATTCTCTAAATTGCCGATTTTGATATTGGATAAATCAAATGAGGAGCCTTGGGATTAAAAAATCATAAAGACGATGTTTATCGAAAATAAGAAATTTATTTCTCATTAAGTGCTAATTAAATTTGCTTTCAAACGCACTTTATTTCGCCTTGATATCTCAATTTGTACTTGAGATATGATTCTCTTAATTTTGCTATTTTGATTTCAAAAAAATGGAATGTGCAGAGTTTGGTTTAAAAAGTCATAACAACGACGTTTATGGAAATTAAGAAATTATTTATCGCTTATTTAGTGTTGATTAAATATACTTTAAAATGCACTTTATTTCATCTTGATATCTCAATTCGTTCTTGAGATATGATTCTCTAAATTGCCGATTTTGATATTGGATAAATCAAATGAGGAGTCTTCGGATTAAAAAATCATAAAGACGATGTTTATCGAAAATAAGAAATTTATTTCTCATTAAGTGTTAATTAAATTTGCTTTCGAACGCACTTTATTTCGCTTTGGCATCTCAATTTGTTCTTGAGATATGATTCTCTCAATTTTGCTGTTTTGATTTAAAAAATGGAATGTGCAGAGTTTGGTTCAAAAAGTCATAACAACGACGTTTATGGAAATTAAGAAATTATTTATCGCTTATTTAGTGTTGATTAAATATGCTTCAAAATGCACTTTATTTCATCTTGATATCTCAATTCATTCTTGAGATATGAATCTTTTAATTTTGCTGTTTTGATTTAAAAAATGGAATGTGCAGAGTTTGGTTCAAAAAGTCATAACAACGACGTTTATGGAAATTAAGAAATTATTTATCGCTTATTTAGATTTGATTAAATATGCTTTAAAATCCACTTTATTTCATCTTGATATCCCAATTCGTTCTTGAGATATGAATCTTTTAATTTTGCTGTTTTGATTTAAAAAAATGGAATGTGCAGAGTTTGGTTCAAAAAGTCTTAACAACGACGTTTATGGAAATTAAGAAATTATTTATCGCTCATTTAGTGTTGATTAAATATGCTTTAAAATGCACTTTATTTCATCTTGATATCTCAATTCGTTCTTGAGATATGATTCTCTAAATTGCCGATTTTGACATTGGATAAATCAAATGAGGAGCCTTGTGATTAAAAAATCATAACGACGATGTTTATCGAAAATAAGAAATTTATTTCTCATTAAGTGTTAATTAAATTTGCTTTCGAACGCGCTTTATTTCGCCTTGACATCTCAATTTGTTCTTGAGATATGATTTTCTTAATTTTGCTGTTTTGATTTAAAAAATGGAATGTGCAGAGTTTGGTTCAAAAAGTCTTAACAACGACGTTTATGGAAATTAAGAAATTATTTATCGCTCATTTAGTGTTGATTAAATATGCTTTAAAATGCACTTTATTTCATCTTGATATCTCAATTCGTTCTTGAGATATGATTCTCTAAATTGCCGATTTTGACATTGGATAAATCAAATGAGGAGCCTAGTGATTAAAAAAATCATAACGACGATGTTTATCGAAAATAAGAAGTTTATTTCTCATTAAGTGTTAATTAAATTTGCTTTCGAACGCGCTTTATTTCGCCTTGACATCTCAATTTGTTCTTGAGATATGATTTTCTTAATTTTGCTGTTTTGATTTAAAAAATGGAATGTGCAGAGTTTGGTTCAAAAAGTCATAACTACGACGTTTATGGAAATTAAGAAATTATTTATCGCTTATTTAGTGTTGATTAAATATGCTTTAAAATGCACTTTATTTCATCTTGATATCTCAATTCGTTCTTGAGATATGATTCTCTAAATTGCCGATTTTGATATTGGATAAATCAAATGAGTAGCATTGGGATTAAAAAATCATAAAGACGATGTTTATCGAAAATAAGAAACTTATTTCTCATTAAGTGTTAATTAAATTTGCTTTCGAACGCGCTTTATTTCGCCTTGACATCTCAATTTGTTCTTGAGATATGATTCTCTTAATTTTGCTATTTTGATTTCAAAAAAATGGAATGTGCAGAGTTTGGTTCAAAAAGTCATAACAACGACGTTTATGGAAATTAAGAAATTATTTATCGCTTATTTAGTGTTGCTTAAATATGCTTTAAAATGCACTTTATTTCATCTTGATATCTCAATTCGTTCTTGAGATATGATTCTCTAAATTGCCGATTTTGATATTGGATAAATCAAATGAGGAGCCTTGGGATTAAAAAATCATAAAGACGATGTTTATCGAAAATAAGAAATTTATTTCTCATTAAATGCTAATTAAATTTGCTTTCAAACGCACTTTATTTCATCTTGATATCTCAATTCGTTCTTGAGATATGAATCTTTTAATTTTGCTGTTTTGATTTAAAAAAATGGAATGTGCAGAGTTTGGTTCAAAAAGTCATAACAACGACGTTTATGGAAATTAAGAAATTATTTATCGCTTATTTAGTGTTGATTAAATATGCTTTAAAATGCACTTTATTTCATCTTGATATCTCAATTCGTTCTTGAGATACGATTCTCTAAATTGCCGATTTTGATATTGGATAAATCAAATGAGGAGCCTTGGGATTAAAAAATCATAAAGACGATGTTTATCGAAAATAAGAAATTTATTTCTCATTAAGTGTTAATTAAATTTGCTTTCAAACGCACTTTATTTCGCCTTGAAATCTCAATTTGTTCTTGAGATATTGTTCTCTTAATTTTGCTGTTTTGATTTAAAAAATGGAATGTGCAGAGTTTGGTTCAAAAAGTCATAACAACGACGTTTATGGAAATTAAGAAATTATTTATCGCTTATTTAGTGTTGATTAAATATGCTTTAAAATGCACTTTATTTCATCTTGATATCTCAATTCGTTCTTGAGATATGATTCTCTAAACTGCCGATTTTGATATTGGATAAATCAAATGAGTAGCATTGGGATTAAAAAATCATAAAGACGATGTTTATCGAAAATAAGAAATTTATTTCTCATTAAGTGTTAATTAAATTTGCTTTCGAACGCGCTTTATTTCGCCTTGATATCTCAATTTGTTCTTGAGATATGATTCTCTTAATTTTGCTGTTTTGATTTAAAAAATGGAATGTGCAGAGTTTGGTTCAAAAAGTCATAACAACGACGTTTATGGAAATTAAGAAATTATTTATCGCTTATTTAGTGTTGATTAAATATGCTTTAAAATGCACTTTATCTCATCTTGATATCTCAATTCGTTCTTGAGATATGATTCTCTAAATTGCCGATATTGATATTGGATAAATCAAATGAGGAGCCTTGGGATTAAAAAATCATAAAGACGATGTTTATAGAAAATAAGAAATTTATTTCTCATTAAGTGCTAATTAAATTTGCTTTCAAACGCACTTTATTTCGCCTTGAAATCTCAATTTGTTCTTGAGATATGAATCTTTTAATTTTGCTGTTTTGATTTAAAAAATGGAATGTGCAGAGTTTGGTTCAAAAAGTCATAACAACGACGTTTATGGAAATTAAGAAATTATTTATCGCTTATTTAGTGTTGATTAAATATGCTTTAAAATGCACTTTATTTCATCTTGATATATCAATTCGTTCTTGAGATACGATTCTCTAAATTGCCGATTTTGATATTGGATAAATCAAATGAGGAGCCTTGGGATTAAAAAATCATAAAGACGATGTTTATCGAAAATAAGAAATTTATTTCTCATTAAGTGCTAATTAAATTTGCTTTCAAACGCACTTTATTTCGCCTTGAAATCTCAATTTGTTCTTGAGATATTGTTCTCTTAATTTTGCTGTTTTGATTTAAAAAATGGAATGTGCAGAGTTTGGTTCAAAAAGTCATAACAACGACGTTTATGGAAATTAAGAAATTATTTATCGCTTATTTAGTATTGATTAAATATGCTTTAAAATGCACTTTATTTCATCTTGATATCTCAATTCGTTCTTGAGATATGATTCTCTAAATTGCCGATTTTGATATTGGATAAATCAAATGAGGAGCCTTGGGATTAAAAAATCATAAAGACGATGTTTATCGAAAATAAGAAATTTATTTCTCATTAAATGCTAATTAAATTTGCTTTCAAACGCACTTTATTTCATCTTGATATCTCAATTCGTTCTTGAGATATGAATCTTTTAATTTTGCTGTTTTGATTTAAAAAAATGGAATGTGCAGAGTTTGGTTCAAAAAGTCATAACAACGACGTTTATGGAAATTAAGAAATTATTTATCGCTTATTTAGTGTTGATTAAATATGCTTTAAAATGCACTTTATTTCATCTTGATATCTCAATTCGTTCTTGAGATATGATTCTCTAAACTGCCGATTTTGATATTGGATAAATCAAATGAGGAGCCTTGGGATTAAAAAATCATAAAGACGATGTTTATCGAAAATAAGAAATTTATTTCTCATTAAGTGTTAATTAAATTTGCTTTCGAACGCGCTTTATTTCGCCTTGATATCTCAATTTGTTCTTGAGATATGAATCTTTTAATTTTGCTGTTTTGATTTAAAAAAATGGAATGTGCAGAGTTTGGTTCAAAAAGTCATAACAACGACGTTTATGGAAATTAAGAAATTATTTATCGCTTATTTAGTGTTGATTAAATATGCTTTAAAATGCACTTTATTTCATCTTGATATCTCAATTCGTTCTTGAGATACGATTCTCTAAATTGCCGATTTTGATATTGGATAAATCAAATGAGGAGCCTTGGGATTAAAAAATCATAAAGACGATGTTTATCGAAAATAAGAAATTTATTTCTCATTAAGTGTTAATTAAATTTGCTTTCGAACGCGCTTTATTTCGTCTTGACATCTCAATTTGTTCTTGAGATATGATTCTCTTAATTTTGCTGTTTTGATTTAAAAAATGGAATGTGCAGAGTTTGGTTCAAAAAGTCATAACTACGACGTTTATGGAAATTAAGAAATTATTTATCGCTTATTTAGTGTTGATTAAATATGCTTTAAAATGCACTTTATTTCATCTTGATATCTCAATTCGTTCTTGAGATATGATTCTCTAAACTGCCGATTTTGATATTGGATAAATCAAATGAGGAGCCTTGGGATTAAAAAATCATAAAGACGATGTTTATCGAAAATAAGAAATTTATTTCTCATTAAGTGTTAATTAAATTTGCTTTCGAACGCGCTTTATTTCGCCTTGATATCTCAATTTGTTCTTGAGATATGATTCTCTTAATTTTGCTGTTTTGATTTAAAAAATGGAATGTGCAGAGTTTGGTTCAAAAAGTCATAACAACGACGTTTATGGAAATTAAGAAATTATATATCGCTTATTTAGTGTTGATTAAATATGCTTTAAAATGCACTTTATTTCATCTTGATATCTCAATTCGTTCTTGAGATATGATTCTCTAAATTGCCGATTTTGATATTGGATAAATCAAATGAGGAGCCTTGGGATTAAAAAATCATAAAGACGATGTTAATCGAAAATAAGAAATTTATTTCTCATTAAGTGTTAATTAAATTTGCCTTCGAACGCACTTTATTTCGCTTTGACATCTCAATTTGTTCTTGAGATATGATTCTCTTAATTTTGCTGTTTTGATTTAAAAAAACGGAATGTGCAGAGTTTGGTTCAAAAAGTCATAACAACGGTGTTTATGGAAATTAAGAAATTATTTATCGCTTATTTAGTGTTGATTAAATATGCTTTAAAATGCACTTTATTTCATCTTGATATCTCAATTCGTTCTTGAGATATGATTCTCTAAATTGCCGATTTTGATATTGGATAAATCAAATGAGTAGCATTGGGATTAAAAAATCATAAAGACGATGTTTATCGAAAATAAGAAATTTATTTCTCATTAAGTGCTAATTAAATTTGCTTTCAAACGCACTTTATTTCGCCTTGAAATCTCAATTTGTTCTTGAGATATGAATCTTTTAATTTTGCTGTTTTGATTTAAAAAATGGAATGTGCAGAGTTTGGTTCAAGAAGTCATAACAACGACGTTTATGGAAATTAAGAAATTATTTATCGCTTATTTAGTGTTGATTAAATATGCTTTAAAATGCACTTTATTTCATCTTGATATCTCAATTCGTTCTTGAGATATGATTCTCTAAATTGCCGATTTTGATATTGGATAAATCAAATGAGTAGCATTGGGATTAAAAAATCATAAAGACGATGTTTATCGAAAATAAGAAATTTATTTCTCATTAAGTGTTAATTAAATTTGCTTTCGAACGCGCTTTATTTCGCCTTGATATCTCAATTTGTTCTTGAGATATGATTCTCTTAATTTTGCTGTTTTGATTTAAAAAATGGAATGTGCAGAGTTTGGTTCAAAAAGTCATAACAACGACGTTTATGGAAATTAAGAAATTATATATCGCTTATTTAGTGTTGATTAAATATGCTTTAAAATGCACTTTATTTCATCTTGATATCTCAATTCGTTCTTGAGATATGATTCTCTAAATTGCCGATTTTGATATTGGATAAATCAAATGAGGAGCCTTGGGATTAAAAAATCATAAAGACGATGTTAATCGAAAATAAGAAATTTATTTCTCATTAAGTGTTAATTAAATTTGCCTTCGAACGCACTTTATTTCGCTTTGACATCTCAATTTGTTCTTGAGATATGATTCTCTTAATTTTGCTGTTTTGATTTAAAAAAACGGAATGTGCAGAGTTTGGTTCAAAAAGTCATAACAACGGTGTTTATGGAAATTAAGAAATTATTTATCGCTTATTTAGTGTTGATTAAATATGCTTTAAAATGCACTTTATTTCATCTTGATATCTCAATTCGTTCTTGAGATATGATTCTCTAAATTGCCGATTTTGATATTGGATAAATCAAATGAGTAGCATTGGGATTAAAAAATCATAAAGACGATGTTTATCGAAAATAAGAAATTTATTTCTCATTAAGTGCTAATTAAATTTGCTTTCAAACGCACTTTATTTCGCCTTGAAATCTCAATTTGTTCTTGAGATATGAATCTTTTAATTTTGCTGTTTTGATTTAAAAAATGGAATGTGCAGAGTTTGGTTCAAGAAGTCATAACAACGACGTTTATGGAAATTAAGAAATTATTTATCGCTTATTTAGTGTTGATTAAATATGCTTTAAAATGCACTTTATTTCATCTTGATATCTCAATTCGTTCTTGAGATATGATTCTCTAAATTGCCGATTTTGATATTGGATAAATCAAATGAGTAGCATTGGGATTAAAAAATCATAAAGACGATGTTTATCGAAAATAAGAAATTTATTTCTCATTAAGTGTTAATTAAATTTGCTTTCGAACGCGCTTTATTTCGCCTTGACATCTCAATTTGTTCTTGAGATATGATTCTCTTAATTTTGCTGTTTTGATTTAAAAAATGGAATGTGCAGAGTTTGGTTCAAAAAGTCATAACAACGACGTTTATGGAAATTAAGAAATTATTTATCGCTTATTTAGTGTTGATTAAATATGCTTTAAAATGCACTTTATTTCATCTTGATATCTCAATTCGTTCTTGAGATACGATTCTCTAAATTGCCGATTTTGATATTGGATAAATCAAATGAGGAGCCTTGGGATTAAAAAATCATAAAGACGATGTTTATCGAAAACAAGAAATTTATTTCTCATTAAGTGTTAATTAAATTTGCTTTCGAACGCGCTTTATTTCGCCTTGATATCTCAATTTGTTCTTGAGATATGAATCTTTTAATTTTGCTGTTTTGATTTAAAAAAATGGAATGTGCAGAGTTTGGTTCAAAAAGTCATAACAACGACGTTTATGAAAATTAAGAAATTATTTATCGCTTATTTAGTGTTGATTAAATATGCTTTAAAATGCACTTTATTTCATCTTGATATCTCAATTCGTTCTTGAGATATGATTCTCTAAATTGCCGATTTTGATATTGGATAAATCAAATGAGGAGCCTTGGGATTAAAATATCATAAAGACGATGTTTATCGAAAATAAGAAATTTATTTCTCATTAAGTGTTAATTAAATTTGCTTTCGAACGCGCTTTATTTCGCCTTGATATCTCAATTTGTTCTTGAGATATGATTCTCTTAATTTTGCTGTTTTGATTTAAAAAATGGAATGTGCAGAGTTTGGTTCAAAAAGTCATAACAACGACGTTTATGGAAATTAAGAAATTATTTATCGCTTATTTAGTGTTGATTAAATATGCTTTAAAATGCACTTTATTTCATCTTGATATCTCAATTCGTTCTTGAGATACGATTCTCTAAATTGCCGATTTTGATATTGGATAAATCAAATGAGGAGCTTTGGGATTAAAAAATCATAAATACGATGTTTATCGAAAATAAGAAATTTATTTCTCATTAAGTGCTAATTAAATTTGCTTTCAAACGCACATTATTTCGCCTTGATATCTCAATTTGTACTTGAGATATGATTCTCTTAATTTTGCTGTTTTGATTTAAAAAATGGAATGTGCAGAGTTTGGTTCAAAAAGTCATAACAACGACGTTTATGGAAATTAAGAAATTATTTATCGCTTATTTAGTGTTGATTAAATATGCTTTAAAATGCACTTTATTTCATCTTGATATCTCAATTCGTTCTTGAGATATGATTCTCTAAATTGCCGATTTTGATATTGGATAAATCAAATGAGGAGCCTTGGGATTAAAAAATCATAAAGACGATGTTTATCGAAAATAAGAAATTTATTTCTCATTAAGAGTTAATTAAATTTGCTTTCGAACGCGCTTTATTTCGCCTTGACATCTCAATTTGTTCTTGAGATAGGATTCTCTTAATTTTGCTGTTTTGATTTAAAAAATGGAATGTGCAGAGTTTGGTTCAAAAAGTCATAACAACGACGTTTATGGAAATTAAGAAATTATTTATCGCTTATTTAGTGTTGATTAAATATGCTTTAAAATACACTTTATTTCATCTTGATATCTCAGTTCGTTCTTGAGATACGATTCTCTAAATTGCCGATTTTGATATTGGATAAATCAAATGAGGAGCCTTGGGATTAAAAAATCATAAAGACGATGTTTATCGAAAATAAGAAATTTATTTCTCATTAAGAGTTAATTAAATTTGCTTTCGAACGCGCTTTATTTCGCCTTGACATCTCAATTTGTTCTTGAGATATGATTCTCTTAATTTTGCTGTTTTGATTTAAAAAATGGAATGTGCAGAGTTTGGTTCAAAAAGTCATAACAACGACGTTTATGGAAATTAAGAAATTATTTATCGCTTATTTAGTGTTGATTAAATATGCTTTAAAATGCACTTTATTTCATCTTGATATCTCAATTCGTTCTTGAGATACGATTCTCTAAATTGCCGATTTTGATATTGGATAAATCAAATGAGGAGCTTTGGGATTAAAAAATCATAAATACGATGTTTATCGAAAATAAGAAATTTATTTCTCATTAAGTGCTAATTAAATTTGCTTTCAAACGCACATTATTTCGCCTTGATATCTCAATTTGTACTTGAGATATGATTCTCTTAATTTTGCTGTTTTGATTTAAAAAATGGAATGTGCAGAGTTTGGTTCAAAAAGTCATAACAACGACGTTTATGGAAATTAAGAAATTATTTATCGCTTATTTAGTGTTGATTAAATATGCTTTAAAATGCACTTTATTTCATCTTGATATCTCAATTCGTTCTTGAGATATGATTCTCTAAATTGCCGATTTTGATATTGGATAAATCAAATGAGGAGCCTTGGGATTAAAAAATCATAAAGACGATGTTTATCGAAAATAAGAAATTTATTTCTCATTAAGAGTTAATTAAATTTGCTTTCGAACGCGCTTTATTTCGCCTTGACATCTCAATTTGTTCTTGAGATAGGATTCTCTTAATTTTGCTGTTTTGATTTAAAAAATGGAATGTGCAGAGTTTGGTTCAAAAAGTCATAACAACGACGTTTATGGAAATTAAGAAATTATTTATCGCTTATTTAGTGTTGATTAAATATGCTTTAAAATACACTTTATTTCATCTTGATATCTCAGTTCGTTCTTGAGATACGATTCTCTAAATTGCCGATTTTGATATTGGATAAATCAAATGAGGAGCCTTGGGATTAAAAAATCATAAAGACGATGTTTATCGAAAATAAGAAATTTATTTCTCATTAAGAGTTAATTAAATTTGCTTTCGAACGCGCTTTATTTCGCCTTGATATCTCAATTTGTACTTGAGATATGATTCTCTTAATTTTGCTGTTTTGATTTAAAAAATGGAATGTGCAGAGTTTGGTTCAAAAAGTCATAACAACGACGTTTATGGAAATTAAGAAATTATTTATCGCTTATTTAGTGTTGATTAAATATGCTTTAAAATGCACTTTATTTCATCTTGATATCTCAATTCGTTCTTGAGATATGATTCTCTAAATTGCCGATTTTGATATTGGATAAATCAAATGAGTAGCATTGGGATTAAAAAATCATAAAGACGATGTTTATCGAAAATAAGAAACTTATTTCTCATTAAGTGTTAATTAAATTTGCTTTCGAACGCGCTTTATTTCGCCTTGACATCTCAATTTGTGCTTGAGATATGATTCTCTTAATTTTGCTATTTTGATTTCAAAAAAATGGAATGTGCAGAGTTTGGTTCAAAAAGTCATAACAACGACGTTTATGGAAATTAAGAAATTATTTATCGCTTATTTAGTGTTGATTAAATATGCTTTAAAATGCACTTTATTTCATCTTGATATCTCAATTCGTTCTTGAGATATGATTCTCTAAATTGCCGATTTTGATATTGGATAAATCAAATCAGGAGCCTTGGGATTAAAAAATCATAAACACGATGTTTATCGAAAATAAGAAATTTATTTCACATTAAGTGCTAATTAAATTTGCTTTCGAACGCACTTTATTTCGCTTTGACATCTCAATTTGTTCTTGAGATATGATTCTCTTAATTTTGCTGTTTTGACTTAAAAAATGGAATGTGCAGAGTTTGGTTCAAAAAGTCATAACAACGACGTTTATGGAAATTAAGAAATTATTTATCGCTTATTTAGTGTTGATTAAATATGCTTTAAAATGCACTTTATTTCATCTTGATATCTCAATTCGTTCTTGAGATATGATTCTCTAAATTGCCGATTTTGATATTGGATAAATCAAATGAGGAGCCTTGGGATTAAAAAATCATAAAGACGATGTTTATCGAAAATAAGAAATTTATTTCTCATTAAGTGTTAATTAAATTTGCTTTCGAACGCGCTTTATTTCGCCTTGACATCTCAATTTGTTCTTGAGATATGATTCTCTTAATTTTGCTGTTTTGATTTAAAAAATGGAATATGCAGAGTTTGGTTCAAAAAGTCATAACAACGACGTTTATGGAAATTAAGAAATTATTTATCGCTTATTTAGTGTTGATTAAATATGCTTTAAAATGCACTATATTTCATCTTGATATCTCAATTCGTTCTTGAGATATGATTCTCTAAACTGCCGATTTTGATATTGGATAAATCAAATGAGGAGCCTTGGGATTAAAAAATCATAAAAACGATGTTTATCGAAAATAAGAAATTTATTTCACATTAAGTGTTAATTAAATTTGCTTTCGAACGCGCTTTATTTCGTCTTGACATCTCAATTTGTTCTTGAGATATGATTCTCTTAATTTTGCTGTTTTGATTTAAAAAATGGAATGTGCAGAGTTTGGTTCAAAAAGTCATAACAACGACGTTTATGGAAATTAAGAAATTATTTATCGCTTATTTAGTGTTGATTAAATATGCTTTAAAATGCACTTTATTTCCTCTTGATATCTCAATTCGTTCTTGAGATACGATTCTCTAAATTGCCGATTTTGATATTGGATAAATCAAATGAGGAGCCTTGGCATTAAAATATCATAAAGACGATGTTTATCGAAAATAAGAAATTTATTTCTCATTAAGTGTTAATTAAATTTGCTTTCGAACGCGCTTTATTTCGCCTTGACATCTCAATTTGTTCTTGAGATATGATTCTCTTAATTTTGCTGTTTTGATTTAAAAAATGGAATATGCAGAGTTTGGTTCAAAAAGTCATAACAACGACGTTTATGGAAATTAAGAAATTATTTATCGCTTATTTAGTGTTGATTAAATATGCTTTAAAATGCACTATATTTCATCTTGATATCTCAATTCGTTCTTGAGATATGATTCTCTAAACTGCCGATTTTGATATTGGATAAATCAAATGAGGAGCCTTGGGATTAAAAAATCATAAAGACGATGTTTATCGAAAATAAGAAATTTATTTCTCATTAAGTGTTAATTAAATTTGCTTTCGAACGCACTTTATTTCGCTTTGACATCTCAATTTGTTCTTGAGATATGAATCTTTTAATTTTGCTGTTTTGATTTAAAAAATGGAATGTGCAGAGTTTGGTTCAAAAAGTCATAACAACGGCGTTTATGGAAATTAAGAAATTATTTATCGCTTATTTAGTGTTGATTAAATATGCTTTAAAATGCACTTTATTTCATCTTGATATCTCAATTCGTTCTTGAGATATGATTCTCTAAATTGCCGATTTTGATATTGGATAAATCAAATGAGGAGCCTTGGGATTAAAAAATCATAAAGACGATGTTTATCGAAAATAAGAAATTTATTTCTCATTAAGTGCTAATTAAATTTGCTTTCAAACGCACTTTATTTCGCCTTGAAATCTCAATTTGTTCTTGAGATATGAATCTTTTAATTTTGCTGTTTTGATTTAAAAAATGGAATGTGCAGAGTTTGGTTCAAAAAGTCATAACAACGACGTTTATGGAAATTAAGAAATTATTTATCGCTTATTTAGTGTTGATTAAATATGCTTTAAAATGCACTTTATTTCATCTTGATATCTCAATTCGTTCTTGAGATATGATTCTCTAAATTGCCGATTTTGATATTGGATAAATCAAATGAGGAGCCTTGGGATTAAAAAATCATAAAGACGATGTTTATCGAAAATAAGAAATTTATTTCTCATTAAGTGCTAATTAAATTTGCTTTCAAACGCACTTTATTTCGCCTTGAAATCTCAATTTGTTCTTGAGATATGAATCTTTTAATTTTGCTGTTTTGATTTAAAAAATGGAATGTGCAGAGTTTGGTTCAAAAAGTCATAACAACGACGTTTATGGAAATTAAGAAATTATTTATCGCTTATTTAGTGTTGATTAAATATGCTTTAAAATGCACTTTATCTCATCTTGATATCTCAATTCGTTCTTGAGATATGATTCTCTAAATTGCCGATATTGATATTGGATAAATCAAATGAGGAGCCTTGGGATTAAAAAATCATAAAGACGATGTTTATAGAAAATAAGAAATTTATTTCTCATTAAGTGCTAATTAAATTTGCTTTCAAACGCATTTTATTTCGCCTTGAAATCTCAATTTGTTCTTGAGATATGAATCTTTTAATTTTGCTGTTTTGATTTAAAAAATGGAATGTGCAGAGTTTGGTTCAAAAAGTCATAACAACGACGTTTATGGAAATTAAGAAATTATTTATCGCTTATTTAGTGTTGATTAAATATGCTTTAAAATGCACTTTATTTCATCTTGATATCTCAATTCGTTCTTGAGATACGATTCTCTAAATTGCCGATTTTGATATTGGATAAATCAAATGAGGAGCCTTGGGATTAAAAAATCATAAAGACGATGTTTATCGAAAATAAGAAATTTATTTCTCATTAAGTGCTAATTAAATTTGCTTTCAAACGCACTTTATTTCGCCTTGAAATCTCAATTTGTTCTTGAGATATGAATCTTTTAATTTTGCTGTTTTGATTTAAAAAATGGAATGTGCAGAGTTTGGTTCAAAAAGTCATAACAACGACGTTTATGGAAATTAAGAAATTATTTATCGCTTATTTAGTGTTGATTAAATATGCTTTAAAATGCACTTTATCTCATCTTGATATCTCAATTCGTTCTTGAGATATGATTCTCTAAATTGCCGATATTGATATTGGATAAATCAAATGAGGAGCCTTGGGATTAAAAAATCATAAAGACGATGTTTATAGAAAATAAGAAATTTATTTCTCATTAAGTGCTAATTAAATTTGCTTTCAAACGCATTTTATTTCGCCTTGAAATCTCAATTTGTTCTTGAGATATGAATCTTTTAATTTTGCTGTTTTGATTTAAAAAATGGAATGTGCAGAGTTTGGTTCAAAAAGTCATAACAACGACGTTTATGGAAATTAAGAAATTATTTATCGCTTATTTAGTGTTGATTAAATATGCTTTAAAATGCACTTTATTTCATCTTGATATCTCAATTCGTTCTTGAGATACGATTCTCTAAATTGCCGATTTTGATATTGGATAAATCAAATGAGGAGCCTTGGGATTAAAAAATCATAAAGACGATGTTTATCGAAAATAAGAAATTTATTTCTCATTAAGTGCTAATTAAATTTGCTTTCAAACGCACTTTATTTCGCCTTGAAATCTCAATTTGTTCTTGAGATATTGTTCTCTTAATTTTGCTGTTTTGATTTAAAAAATGGAATGTGCAGAGTTTGGTTCAAAAAGTCATAACAACGACGTTTATGGAAATTAAGAAATTATTTATCGCTTATTTAGTGTTGATTAAATATGCTTTAAAATGCACTTTATTTCATCTTGATATCTCAATTCGTTCTTGAGATATGATTCTCTAAATTGCCGATTTTGATATTGGATAAATTAAATGAGTAGCATTGGGATTAAAAAATCATAAAGACGATGTTTATCGAAAATAAGAAATTTATTTCTCATTAAGTGTTAATTAAATTTGCTTTCGAACGCGCTTTATTTCGCCTTGACATCTCAATTTGTTCTTGAGATATGATTCTCTTAATTTTGCTGTTTTGATTTAAAAAATGGAATGTGCAGAGTTTGGTTCAAAAAGTCATAACAACGACGTTTATGGAAATTAAGAAATTATTTATCGCTTATTTAGTATTGATTAAATATGCTTTAAAATGCACTTTATTTCATCTTGATATCTCAATTCGTTCTTGAGATATGATTCTCTAAATTGCCGATTTTGATATTGGATAAATCAAATGAGGAGCCTTGGGATTAAAAAATCATAAAGACGATGTTTATCGAAAATAAGAAATTTATTTCTCATTAAATGCTAATTAAATTTGCTTTCAAACGCACTTTATTTCATCTTGATATCTCAATTCGTTCTTGAGATATGAATCTTTTAATTTTGCTGTTTTGATTTAAAAAAATGGAATGTGCAGAGTTTGGTTCAAAAAGTCATAACAACGACGTTTATGGAAATTAAGAAATTATTTATCGCTTATTTAGTGTTGATTAAATATGCTTTAAAATGCACTTTATTTCATCTTGATATCTCAATTCGTTCTTGAGATATGATTCTCTAAACTGCCGATTTTGATATTGGATAAATCAAATGAGGAGCCTTGGGATTAAAAAATCATAAAGACGATGTTTATCGAAAATAAGAAATTTATTTCTCATTAAATGCTAATTAAATTTGCTTTCAAACGCACTTTATTTCATCTTGATATCTCAATTCGTTCTTGAGATATGAATCTTTTAATTTTGCTGTTTTGATTTAAAAAATAGAATGTGCAGAGTTTGGTTCAAAAAGTCATAACAACGACGTTTATGGAAATTAAGAAATTATTTATCGCTTATTTAGTGTTGATTAAATATGCTTTAAAATGCACTTTATTTCATCTTGATATCTCAATTCGTTCTTGAGATATGATTCTCTAAACTGCCGATTTTGATATTGGATAAATCAAATGAGGAGCCTTGGGATTAAAAAATCATAAAGACGATGTTAATCGAAAATAAGAAATTTATTTCTCATTAAGTGTTAATTAAATTTGCCTTCGAACGCACTTTATTTCGCTTTGACATCTCAATTTGTTCTTGAGATATGATTCTCTTAATTTTGCTGTTTTGATTTAAAAAAACGGAATGTGCAGAGTTTGGTTCAAAAAGTCATAACAACGACGTTTATGGAAATTAAGAAATTATTTATCGCTTATTTAGTGTTGATTAAATATGCTTTAAAATGCACTTTATCTCATCTTGATATCTCAATTCGTTCTTGAGATATGATTCTCTAAATTGCCGATATTGATATTGGATAAATCAAATGAGGAGCCTTGGGATTAAAAAATCATAAAGACGATGTTTATAGAAAATAAGAAATTTATTTCTCATTAAGTGCTAATTAAATTTGCTTTCAAACGCACTTTATTTCGCCTTGAAATCTCAATTTGTTCTTGAGATATGATTCTCTTAATTTTGCTGTTTTGATTTTAAAAATGGAATGTGCAGAGTTTGGTTCAAAAAGTCATAACAACGACGTTTATGGAAATTAAGAAATTATTTATCGCTTATTTAGTGTTGATTAAATATGCTTTAAAATGCACTTTATTTCATCTTGATATCTCAATTCGTTCTTGAGATACGATTCTCTAAATTGCCGATTTTGATATTGGATAAATCAAATGAGGAGCCTTGGGATTAAAAAATCATAAAGACGATGTTTATCGAAAACAAGAAATTTATTTCTCATTAAGTGTTAATTAAATTTGCTTTCGAACGCGCTTTATTTCGCCTTGATATCTCAATTTGTTCTTGAGATATGAATCTTTTAATTTTGCTGTTTTGATTTAAAAAAATGGAATGTGCAGAGTTTGGTTCAAAAAGTCATAACTACGACGTTTATGGAAATTAAGAAATTATTTATCGCTTATTTAGTGTTGATTAAATATGCTTTAAAATGCACTTTATTTCATCTTGATATCTCAATTCGTTCTTGAGATATGATTCTCTAAATTGCCGATTTTGACATTGGATAAATCAAATGAGGAGCCTTGTGATTAAAAAATCATAACGACGATGTTTATCGAAAATAAGAAATTTATTTCTCATTAAGTGTTAATTAAATTTGCTTTCGAACGCGCTTTATTTCGCCTTGACATCTCAATTTGTTCTTGAGATATGATTTTCTTAATTTTGCTGTTTTGATTTAAAAAATGGAATGTGCAGAGTTTGGTTCAAAAAGTCATAACTACGACGTTTATGGAAATTAAGAAATTATTTATCGCTTATTTAGTGTTGATTAAATATGCTTTAAAATGCACTTTATTTCATCTTGATATCTCAATTCGTTCTTGAGATACGATTCTCTAAACTGCCGATTTTGATATTGGATAAATCAAATGAGGAGCTTTGGGATTAAAAAATCATAAAGACGATGTTTATCGAAAATAAGAAATTTATTTCTCATTAAGTGTTAATTAAATTTGCTTTCGAACGCGCTTTATTTCGCCTTGACATCTCAATTTGTTCTTGAGATATGATTCTCTTAATTTTGCTGTTTTGATTTAAAAAATGGAATGTGCAGAGTTTGGTTCAAAAAGTCATAACAACGACGTTTATGGAAATTAAGAAATTATTTATCGCTTATTTAGTGTTGATTAAATATGCTTTAAAATGCACTTTATTTCATCTTGATATCTCAATTCGTTCTTGAGATATGAATCTTTTAATTTTACTATTTTGATTTCAAAAAAATGGAATGTGCAGAGTTTGGTTCTGAAAGTCATAACAACGATGTTTTTATTTGTCAATTCAGTGTTACGTTTTTTTGTTGAAATCGAGAATTACCTAAAAAGTGTTTATAATGAATTGGATGATTTATTAACTGATATAGAACCCTCCAATAATGCTATAATGGTGATTTTGTAATAGTCAAGTTTTATTACCTTGTAAATTTTCCATTTGAAAAGCATTTATGCATCTTTTTTTTATTCTAAAGTACAATTTGATGGACGAAACAAGGGATGATAACGATGGGGATAGTAGTAGTACCATCTATGATAATTAGTATATCTTGAGTATATGCTGATTTGTAATACTCGGAGCAGAATAAGAGGCCAAATTTGAGATATTTTTTATTAATTATTAAGTTTTCAACAAAATAATCTTCAGTTTGAATTCATCCAATACCAACCCTTTTAGTATGCTACGTATATTAGAAGTTATAAATCACCGTATTTATACTTATATAGGAGATTCTATACATTGACACATTTTTTCAGGATGAAATCGTTTCCTGAATCTTCTGCACTGTTTTGCTCTTTGAGGAGCAAAATGGAGCACGATAAATACCTCTATATAGAGTCGAGTCATAAAGATAACGTGAGGCCTAAGTCACGTTTAAATTCGCACTGATCAAAGAATATAAAAGAACCTGGAAAATTCGCCTAGGATAATTGACTAATCTTATGGTGGGTTTTAGATTACAAAACATTGTGTGTCATGCTCCCAACCCAGATATAGATTACAAAAGATGTCCTAAGCTGAAGCGATCTTCCAGCGATCAAATAAAAAGTGAAGAGAACAGCTGATTCTCATGAATCCAAAAACCATTATTAATAAAGATGATGACCAAAAATATCCAATAGGAGAAATAAATTAGATTAAATAGGAGAAATTGATCTTCATTTAGTATAGATCATAAGTTTTGGTTTCTAATCATCTTGAGAAAAAACTTCAATTTTCAAAATATTACTAAAACTGGTCTTTGAAGATAGCTAAAAGCCAAAATTAGTTAAACTCATGTACTTTATTAAATAAAGACTAGCTTTTTAGGAGGATGACATGAAAAGAAAATTACAAACCTCCTTGGGTATATTCGTGAAAGCTGCCGGGAAAAAAGCGCTTTTGAAGTACTTGGTTAACTTTCCCAGTATTAACCATTCACTCTTTATATAAATCTATTAAAACTAGATTCATCAAAACCGTAACAAAAACGTATTTTTTTCTATCAATTCAATTAAAACTTTGTAAATCAAACCTCGTAAAATTCCACGAAACAAAATCAACTAAATTTTTTTCTCCCCGTTTCTCCGAAACCCTCCAATGTTAATTCAATCCGATCCTTTGATTTTCAATGGGGAGTTCTTTTTCATTCGATTACTTGCAAAAACAACCTAAAAAAACGTTTTACTCGCAATCAGTTTAAATGAGTAACAATAGATTTACCATCAAATAATAATGAGTAATCAATTTACTTAACTACTGTGTCATCTCATCTGCAATCGCTTATACGATAAACTGACCCCCCAAAATTAGATAACCAATGATTTACAATTTATCGGTTGAGTATATATATTAATAAACTTTTTGAGAAACTAAAAGTCATTTTTAAAAAACGTTAAAATGGTTCAAATCGCTGGAAAATACACTCACGACCGAAATGAAAATTTCGAGGCATACATGCAATCTTTCGGTAAGCTTTAATAAAAAAACTGATTAATATTATATAAATTAAAATGATATAAATTAAAATGATATAAATTAAAATTAAATAAATTCATTTAGGTCCTTTGGTTACCCCCGAAATAATAACTCAATACGTAAATTCAAAACCAACGATCGAAGTTAAATTGGATGGCAATAATTGTACGATTTCCAGTTCTGGAGGACAAACGCAAAGTTTTACGTTCGGGCAGGCTTACAAAGACGATGTTTTCGCTGGTCACGATGTTGAGGTTCATTTCATTTTTCAAGTCATAATCGGTGATTAAATTAACATTAATTTTTTCTTTATAGAGCACGGCAACTTTAAATGGAAACAAAATCGAAATTAAAACTGTTAGCAAGAAATCTGGTAAATCCGGTGGAAGGACTTACGAATTCTCAGACGCAGGCTTAGTCATCGTAAGATTATTTCAAAAATTATTATTTAATTAAAATTAAATTTTATTTTTATTTATAGCATTACACCGGCGATGTTGAAGCAAAAAGATATTATAATCGTGCTTAAAAATCATTTAAATCTTCAATAGAATGTTATAAAGAAATTTTAATATAATAATTTTTTTTTGTTTCATCTCAATATATCCCGTAGTTGTGTATATAAATCTTACGTATAACACAACGTGTTTTCAATATCCACTTTAAGACAGCAATTTGTGTCTCAAAAAGCTTCTCCATTACAGAGGCACGAATGAGATGATGCGCTTTGTCGCATTTTTATATGACATTGATACAGTTGAGTTATCATGTTACACACGACGTAATAATAAAAATAATAGAGATTCATACAATAATAAAATGACTCATCAATGCTATTATAAGCATCTCCAAATTGACGGATTCATCATGACTATTTAGGCATTTTATGAAAATATAATGAATAAGGAATATAAAGTAGATTCAAAGTTGAAAATAGAGAAGATGAATTTGGAAGTTTTGGTATTGCATTTGTTAATATTGTTTTATATTAGTAGTTAGTATTTTTTTTCACGATTTTATGTAAACATTCTACCGTCTCGTTGGCAAGTGACCTTGGCGATTTGAAGTGAAATTGTTTCTTGTATTTCAAAACAAATATATAGTCTCCTCTATAAGACGATTTTATTCTCACTTCGCCGAGGTCGCTTGCGGGCGAAGCGTTGAATATGAAATAATAATACGAAATCGTTCATTTTCGAAGATTTTGACGCCTTGCCCGCAAGCGACCTCGGCGAAGTGAGATTAAAATCGTTTATAGGAGGATTTATATATTTACTAATATATACAAGAAACGATTTTGCCTCAAATCGCCGAGGTCGCTTGCGGGCGAGGCGCTGGATATGAAATAATAATACGAAATCGTTCATTTTCGAAGATTTTGACGCCTTGCCCGCAAGCGACCTCTACGAAGTGAGATTAAAATCGTTTATAGGAGGATTTATATATTTACTAATATATACAAGGAACGATTTCGCCTCAAATCGCCGAGGTCGCTTGCGGGCGAGGCGCTGGATATGAAATAATAATACGAAATCGTTCATTTTCGAAGATTGTGACGCCTCGCCCGCAAGCGACCTCGGCGGAGTGAGACTAAGATCGTTTATTGGAGGATTTATATATTTACTAATATATACAAGGAACGATTTCGCCTCAAATCGTCGAGGTCGCTTGCGGGCGAGGCGCTGGATATGAAGTAATAACACGAAATCGTTCATTTTGGAAAGTTGTGGCGTCTCGCCCGCAAGCGATTTTGGCGGTATGAGAATAAAATCGCTTTATAGAAGGCTTTATATATTTGCTAAGATATACAAGAAACGATTTTGCCTCAAATCGCCGAGGTCGTGTGCGGACAAGACGCTAGGTATGTTATAATTACACGAAATCGTTCATTTTGGAAGATTGTGACGCCTCGCCCGCAAGCGACCTCGGCGGAGTGAGACTAAGATCGTTTATTGGAGGATTTATATATTTACTAATATATACAAGGAATGATTTCACCTCAAATCGTCGAGGTCGCTTGCGGGCGAGGCGCTGGATATGAAATAATAATACGAAATCGTTCATTTTCGAAGATTGTGACGCCTCGCCCGCAAGCGACCTCGGCGGAGTGAGACTAAGATCGTTTATTGGAGGATTTATATATTTACTAATATATACAAGGAACGATTTCGCCTCAAATCGTCGAGGTCGCTTGCGGGCGAGGCGCTGGATATGAAGTAATAACACGAAATCGTTCATTTTGGAAAGTTGTGGCGTCTCGCCCGCAAGCGATTTTGGCGGTATGAGAATAAAATCGCTTTATAGAAGGCTTTATATATTTGCTAAGATATACAAGAAACGATTTTGCCTCAAATCGCCGAGGTCGTGTGCGGACAAGACGCTAGGTATGTTATAATTACACGAAATCGTTCATTTTGGAAGATTGTGACGCCTCGCCCGCAAGCGACCTCGGCGGAGTGAGACTAAGATCGTTTATTGGAGGATTTATATATTTACTAATATATACAAGGAACGATTTCGCCTCAAATCGTCGAGGTCGCTTGCGGGCGAGGCGCTGGATATGAAGTAATAACACGAAATCGTTCATTTTGGAAAGTTGTGGCGTCTCGCCCGCAAGCGATTTTGGCGGTATGAGAATAAAATCGCTTTATAGAAGGCTTTATATATTTGCTAAGATATACAAGAAACGATTTTGCCTCAAATCGCCGAGGTCGTGTGCGGACAAGACGCTAGGTATGTTATAATTACACGAAATCGTTCATTTTGGAAGATTGTGACGCCTCGCCCGCAAGCGACCTCGGCGGAGTGAGACTAAGATCGTTTATTGGAGGATTTATATATTTACTAATATATACAAGGAATGATTTCACCTCAAATCGCCGAGGTCGCTTGCGGGCGGGGCGCTGGATATGAAATAATAATACGAAATCGTTCATTTTCGAAGATTGTGACGCCTCGCCCGCAAGCGACCTCGGCGGAGTGAGACTAAGATCGTTTATTGGAGGATTTATATATTTACTAATATATACAAGGAACGATTTCGCCTCAAATCGTCGAGGTCGCTTGCGGGCGAGGCGCTGGATATGAAGTAATAACACGAAATCGTTCATTTTGGAAAGTTGTGGCGTCTCGCCCGCAAGCGATTTTGGCGGTATGAGAATAAAATCGCTTTATAGAAGGCTTTATATATTTGCTAAGATATACAAGAAACGATTTTGCCTCAAATCGCCGAGGTCGTGTGCGGACAAGACGCTAGGTATGTTATAATTACACGAAATCGTTCATTTTGGAAGATTGTGACGCCTCGCCCGCAAGCGACCTCGGCGGAGTGAGACTAAGATCGTTTATTGGAGGATTTATATATTTACTAATATATACAAGGAATGATTTCACCTCAAATCGTCGAGGTCGCTTGCGGGCGAGGCGCTGGATATGAAATAATAATACGAAATCGTTCATTTTCGAAGATTGTGACGCCTCGCCCGCAAGCGACCTCGGCGGAGTGAGACTAAGATCGTTTATTGGAGGATTTATATATTTACTAATATATACAAGGAACGATTTCGCCTCAAATCGTCGAGGTCGCTTGCGGGCGAGGCGCTGGATATGAAGTAATAACACGAAATCGTTCATTTTGGAAAGTTGTGGCGTCTCGCCCGCAAGCGATTTTGGCGGTATGAGAATAAAATCGCTTTATAGAAGGCTTTATATATTTGCTAAGATATACAAGAAACGATTTTGCCTCAAATCGCCGAGGTCGTGTGCGGACAAGACGCTAGGTATGTTATAATTACACGAAATCGTTCATTTTGGAAGATTGTGACGCCTCGCCCGCAAGCGACCTCGGCGGAGTGAGACTAAGATCGTTTATTGGAGGATTTATATATTTACTAATATATACAAGGAACGATTTCACCTCAAATCGCCGAGGTCGCTTGCGGGCGAGGCGCTGGATATGAAATAATAATACGAAATCGTTCATTTTCGAAGATTGTGACGCCTTGCCCGCAAGCGACCTCGGCGAAGTGAGATTAAAATCGTTTATAGGAGGATTTATATATTTACTAATATATATAAGGAACGATTTCACCTCAAATCGCCGAGGTCGCTTACGGGCGAGGCGCTGGATATGAAATAATAATACGAAATCGTTCATTTTCGAAGATTGTGACGCCTTGCCCGCAAGCGACCTCTACGAAGTGAGATTAAAATCGTTTATAGGAGGATTTATATATTTACTAATATATACAAGGAACGATTTCGCCTCAAATCGTCGAGGTCGCTTGCGGGCGAGGCGCTGGATATGAAGTAATAACACGAAATCGTTCATTTTAGAAAGTTGTGGCGTCTCGCCCGCAAGCGATTTCGGCGGTATGAGAATAAAATCGCTTTATAGAAGGCTTTATATATTTGCTAAGATATACAAGAA
Source organism: Onthophagus sagittarius (assembly GCA_036711965.1). Taxonomy (NCBI): domain Eukaryota; kingdom Metazoa; phylum Arthropoda; class Insecta; order Coleoptera; family Scarabaeidae; genus Onthophagus; species Onthophagus sagittarius. The sequence goes on along the minus strand of JASERS010000010.1, from coordinate 11,148,017 downwards.
ACGATTTTGCCTCAAATCGCCGAGGTCGCGTGCGGGCAAGACGCTAGGTATGTTATAATTACACGAAATCGTTCATTTTGGAAGATTGTGACGCCTCGCCCGCAAGCGACCTCGGCGGAGTGAGACTAAGATCGTTTATTGGAGGATTTATATATTTACTAATATATACAAGGAACGATTTCGCCTCAAATCGTCGAGGTCGCTTGCGGGCGAGGCGCTGGATATGAAGTAATAACACGAAATCGTTCATTTTGGAAAGTTGTGGCGTCTCGCCCGCAAGCGATTTCGGCGGTATGAGAATAAAATCGCTTTATAGAAGGCTTTATATATTTGCTAAGATATACAAGAAACGATTTTGCCTCAAATCGCCGAGGTCGTGTGCGGACAAGACGCTAGGTATGTTATAATTACACGAAATCGTTCATTTTGGAAGATTGTGACGCCTCGCCCGCAAGCGACCTCGGCGGAGTGAGACTAAGATCGTTTATTGGAGGATTTATATATTTACTAATATATACAAGGAATGATTTCACCTCAAATCGCCGAGGTCGCTTGCGGGCGAGGCGCTGGATATGAAATAATAATACGAAATCGTTCATTTTCGAAGATTGTGACGCCTCGCCCGCAAGCGACCTCGGCGGAGTGAGACTAAGATCGTTTATTGGAGGATTTATATATTTACTAATATATACAAGGAACGATTTCGCCTCAAATCGTCGAGGTCGCTTGCGGGCGAGGCGCTGGATATGAAGTAATAACACGAAATCGTTCATTTTGGAAAGTTGTGGCGTCTCGCCCGCAAGCGATTTTGGCGGTATGAGAATAAAATCGCTTTATAGAAGGCTTTATATATTTGCTAAGATATACAAGAAACGATTTTGCCTCAAATCGCCGAGGTCGTGTGCGGACAAGACGCTAGGTATGTTATAATTACACGAAATCGTTCATTTTGGAAGATTGTGACGCCTCGCCCGCAAGCGACCTCGGCGGAGTGAGACTAAGATCGTTTATTGGAGGATTTATATATTTACTAATATATACAAGGAATGATTTCACCTCAAATCGCCGAGGTCGCTTGCGGGCGAGGCGCTGGATATGAAATAATAATACGAAATCGTTCATTTTCGAAGATTGTGACGCCTCGCCCGCAAGCGACCTCGGCGGAGTGAGACTAAGATCGTTTATTGGAGGATTTATATATTTACTAATATATACAAGGAACGATTTCGCCTCAAATCGTCGAGGTCGCTTGCGGGCGAGGCGCTGGATATGAAGTAATAACACGAAATCGTTCATTTTGGAAAGTTGTGGCGTCTCGCCCGCAAGCGATTTTGGCGGTATGAGAATAAAATCGCTTTATAGAAGGCGTTATATATTTGCTAAGATATACAAGAAACGATTTTGCCTCAAATCGCCGAGGTCGTGTGCGGACAAGACGCTAGGTATGTTATAATTACACGAAATCGTTCATTTTGGAAGATTGTGACGCCTCGCCCGCAAGCGACCTCGGCGGAGTGAGACTAAGATCGTTTATTGGAGGATTTATATATTTACTAATATATACAAGGAACGATTTCACCTCAAATCGCCGAGGTCGCTTGCGGGCGAGGCGCTGGATATGAAATAATAATACGAAATCGTTCATTTTCGAAGATTGTGACGCCTTGCCCGCAAGCGACCTCGGCGAAGTGAGATTAAAATCGTTTATAGGAGGATTTATATATTTACTAATATATATAAGGAACGATTTCACCTCAAATCGCCGAGGTCGCTTACGGGCGAGGCGCTGGATATGAAATAATAATACGAAATCGTTCATTTTCGAAGATTGTGACGCCTTGCCCGCAAGCGACCTCTACGAAGTGAGATTAAAATCGTTTATAGGAGGATTTATATATTTACTAATATATACAAGGAACGATTTCGCCTCAAATCGTCGAGGTCGCTTGCGGGCGAGGCGCTGGATATGAAGTAATAACACGAAATCGTTCATTTTAGAAAGTTGTGGCGTCTCGCCCGCAAGCGATTTCGGCGGTATGAGAATAAAATCGCTTTATAGAAGGCTTTATATATTTGCTAAGATATACAAGAAACGATTTTGCCTCAAATCGCCGAGGTCGCGTGCGGGCAAGACGCTAGGTATGTTATAATTACACGAAATCGTTCATTTTGGAAGATTGTGACGCCTCGCCCGCAAGCGACCTCGGCGGAGTGAGACTAAGATCGTTTATTGGAGGATTTATATATTTACTAATATATACAAGGAATGATTTCACCTCAAATCGCCGAGGTCGCTTGCGGGCGAGGCGCTGGATATGAAATAATAATACGAAATCGTTCATTTTCGAAGATTGTGACGCCTCGCCCGCAAGCGACCTCGGCGGAGTGAGACTAAGATCGTTTATTGGAGGATTTATATATTTACTAATATATACAAGGAACGATTTCGCCTCAAATCGTCGAGGTCGCTTGCGGGCGAGGCGCTGGATATGAAGTAATAACACGAAATCGTTCATTTTGGAAAGTTGTGGCGTCTCGCCCGCAAGCGATTTTGGCGGTATGAGAATAAAATCGCTTTATAGAAGGCTTTATATATTTGCTAAGATATACAAGAAACGATTTTGCCTCAAATCGCCGAGGTCGTGTGCGGACAAGACGCTAGGTATGTTATAATTACACGAAATCGTTCATTTTGGAAGATTGTGACGCCTCGCCCGCAAGCGACCTCGGCGGAGTGAGACTAAGATCGTTTATTGGAGGATTTATATATTTACTAATATATACAAGGAATGATTTCACCTCAAATCGAAGAGGTCGCTTGCGGGCGGGGCGCTGGATATGAAATAATAATACGAAATCGTTCATTTTCGAAGATTGTGACGCCTCGCCCGCAAGCGACCTCGGCGGAGTGAGACTAAGATCGTTTATTGGAGGATTTATATATTTACTAATATATACAAGGAACGATTTCGCCTCAAATCGTCGAGGTCGCTTGCGGGCGAGGCGCTGGATATGAAGTAATAACACGAAATCGTTCATTTTGGAAAGTTGTGGCGTCTCGCCCGCAAGCGATTTTGGCGGTATGAGAATAAAATCGCTTTATAGAAGGCGTTATATATTTGCTAAGATATACAAGAAACGATTTTGCCTCAAATCGCCGAGGTCGTGTGCGGACAAGACGCTAGGTATGTTATAATTACACGAAATCGTTCATTTTGGAAGATTGTGACGCCTCGCCCGCAAGCGACCTCGGCGGAGTGAGACTAAGATCGTTTATTGGAGGATTTATATATTTACTAATATATACAAGGAACGATTTCACCTCAAATCGCCGAGGTCGCTTGCGGGCGAGGCGCTGGATATGAAATAATAATACGAAATCGTTCATTTTCGAAGATTGTGACGCCTTGCCCGCAAGCGACCTCGGCGAAGTGAGATTAAAATCGTTTATAGGAGGATTTATATATTTACTAATATATATAAGGAACGATTTCACCTCAAATCGCCGAGGTCGCTTACGGGCGAGGCGCTGGATATGAAATAATAATACGAAATCGTTCATTTTCGAAGATTGTGACGCCTTGCCCGCAAGCGACCTCTACGAAGTGAGATTAAAATCGTTTATAGGAGGATTTATATATTTACTAATATATACAAGGAACGATTTCGCCTCAAATCGTCGAGGTCGCTTGCGGGCGAGGCGCTGGATATGAAGTAATAACACGAAATCGTTCATTTTAGAAAGTTGTGGCGTCTCGCCCGCAAGCGATTTCGGCGGTATGAGAATAAAATCGCTTTATAGAAGGCTTTATATATTTGCTAAGATATACAAGAAACGATTTTGCCTCAAATCGCCGAGGTCGCGTGCGGGCAAGACGCTAGGTATGTTATAATTACACGAAATCGTTCATTTTGGAAGATTGTGACGCCTCGCCCGCAAGCGACCTCGGCGGAGTGAGACTAAGATCGTTTATTGGAGGATTTATATATTTACTAATATATACAAGGAATGATTTCACCTCAAATCGCCGAGGTCGCTTGCGGGCGAGGCGCTGGATATGAAATAATAATACGAAATCGTTCATTTTCGAAGATTGTGACGCCTCGCCCGCAAGCGACCTCGGCGGAGTGAGACTAAGATCGTTTATTGGAGGATTTATATATTTACTAATATATACAAGGAACGATTTCGCCTCAAATCGTCGAGGTCGCTTGCGGGCGAGGCGCTGGATATGAAGTAATAACACGAAATCGTTCATTTTGGAAAGTTGTGGCGTCTCGCCCGCAAGCGATTTTGGCGGTATGAGAATAAAATCGCTTTATAGAAGGCTTTATATATTTGCTAAGATATACAAGAAACGATTTTGCCTCAAATCGCCGAGGTCGTGTGCGGACAAGACGCTAGGTATGTTATAATTACACGAAATCGTTCATTTTGGAAGATTGTGACGCCTCGCCCGCAAGCGACCTCGGCGGAGTGAGACTAAGATCGTTTATTGGAGGATTTATATATTTACTAATATATACAAGGAACGATTTCACCTCAAATCGCCGAGGTCGCTTGCGGGCGAGGCGCTGGATATGAAATAATAATACGAAATCGTTCATTTTCGAAGATTGTGACGCCTTGCCCGCAAGCGACCTCGGCGAAGTGAGATTAAAATCGTTTATAGGAGGATTTATATATTTACTAATATATATAAGGAACGATTTCACCTCAAATCGCCGAGGTCGCTTACGGGCGAGGCGCTGGATATGAAATAATAATACGAAATCGTTCATTTTCGAAGATTGTGACGCCTTGCCCGCAAGCGACCTCTACGAAGTGAGATTAAAATCGTTTATAGGAGGATTTATATATTTACTAATATATACAAGGAACGATTTCGCCTCAAATCGTCGAGGTCGCTTGCGGGCGAGGCGCTGGATATGAAGTAATAACACGAAATCGTTCATTTTAGAAAGTTGTGGCGTCTCGCCCGCAAGCGATTTCGGCGGTATGAGAATAAAATCGCTTTATAGAAGGCTTTATATATTTGCTAAGATATACAAGAAACGATTTTGCCTCAAATCGCCGAGGTCGCGTGCGGGCAAGACGCTAGATATGTTATAATTACACGAAATCGTTCATTTTGGAAGATTGTGACGCCTCGCCCGCAAGCGACCTCGGCGGAGTGAGACTAAGATCGTTTATTGGAGGATTTATATATTTACTAATATATACAAGGAATGATTTCACCTCAAATCGCCGAGGTCGCTTGCGGGCGAGGCGCTGGATATGAAATAATAATACGAAATCGTTCATTTTCGAAGATTGTGACGCCTTGCCCGCAAGCGACCTCTACGAAGTGAGATTAAAATCGTTTATAGGAGGATTTATATATTTACTAATATATACAAGGAACGATTTCGCCTCAAATCGCCGAGGTCGCTTGCGGGCGAGGCGCTGGATATGAAATAATAATACGAAATCGTTCATTTTCGAAGATTGTGACGCCTTGCCCGCAAGCGACCTCTACGAAGTGAGATTAAAATCGTTTATAGGAGGATTTATATATTTACTAATATATACAAGGAACGATTTCGCCTCAAATCGCCGAGGTCGCTTGCGGGCGAGGCGCTGGATATGAAATAATAATACGAAATCGTTCATTTTCGAAGATTGTGACGCCTTGCCCGCAAGCGACCTCTACGAAGTGAGATTAAAATCGTTTATAGGAGGATTTATATATTTACTAATATATACAAGGAACGATTTCGCCTCAAATCGCCGAGGTCGCTTGCGGGCGAGGCGCTGGATATGAAATAATAATACGAAATCGTTCATTTTGGAAAGTTGTGGCGTCTCGCCCGCAAGCGATTTCGGCGGTATGAGAATAAAATCGCTTTATAGAAGGCTTTATATATTTGCTAAGATATACAAGAAACGATTTTGCCTCAAATCGCCGAGCTCGCGTGCGGGCAAGACGCTAGGTATGTTATAATTACACGAAATCGTTCATTTTGGAAGATTGTGACGCCTCGCCCGCAAGCGACCTCTACGAAGTGAGATTAAAATCGTTTATAGGAGGATTTATATATTTACTAATATATACAAGGAACGATTTCGCCTCAAATCGCCGAGGTCGCTTGCGGGCGAGGCGCTGGATATGAAATAATAATACGAAATCGTTCAATTTCGAAGATTGTGACGCCTCGCCCGCAAGCGACCTCTACGAAGTGAGATTAAAATCGTTTATAGGAGGATTTATATATTTACTAATATATACAAGGAACGATTTCACCTCAAATCGCCGAGGTCGCTTGCGGGCGAGGCGCTGGAAATGAAATAATAATACGAAATCGTTCATTTTCGAAGATTGTGGCGCCTTGCCCGCAAGCGACCTCTACGAAGTGAGATTAAAATCGTTTATAGGAGGATTTATATATTTACTAATATATACAAGGAACGATTTTGCCTCGAATCGCCGAGGTCGCTTGCGGGCGAGGCGCTGGATATGAAGTAATAACACGAAATCGTTCATTTTCGAAGATTGTGACGCCTTGCCCGCAAGCGACCTCTACGAAGTGAGATTAAAATCGTTTATAGGAGGATTTATATATTTACTAATATATACAAGGAACGATTTCGCCTCAAATCGCCGAGGTCGCTCGTGGGCGAGGCGCTGGATATGAAATAATAATACGAAATCGTTCATTTTCGAAGATTGTGACGCATTACCCGCAAGCGACCTCGGCGAAGTGAGATTAAAATCGTTTATAGGAGGATTTATATATTTACTAATATATACAAGGAACGATTTCGCCTCAAATCGTCGAGGTTGCTTGCGGGCGAGGCGCTGTATATGAAACAATAACACAAAATCGTTCATTTTAGAAGATTGTGGCGTTTCGCCCGCAAGTGATCTCGGCGGAGTGAGAATAAAATCGTTTATAGGTTTTATATATTTAGTAAAATATAGAAGGAACGATTTCGCCTCAAATCGCAGAGGCCGCCGCGTTGAAAGATTAGGAGATTTATAGAAGACTCTATATTAACTAAAATATGCAAGGAAAAGATATACAACTATAAAGAAAACAGACTCTCAACTTCCATGCTGAAATTATTGAACAACAGATCCGCAGTATTCGATGAATTTTACAGCCTTTTGAATTTCAGCTGGTTTAAATAATTTTGGATTCGTACTTGGTTTATTTGCTAGGCCATGTTCTCGCAGTGTTACACCATTTTTATGAGTTACCAAATGTTCGTAACGTTTCTTTCCGCATGCGTGTATAAAAAGGAAAAGCGAACGAATCTGATGCCTTGTATCTTCTTTACCTTTTCTGCATCCTTCTATCTTCCGCTTAGCAACTTTTGAATAAACACCTTGGAATTCTTCGTTATACCTTATTCCAGCTTCGATATTACTTAGTATCACTAAATCAAGTTTGTTTTTGGATAGTTCTAAACAATTGGTTCTACTACTAACAATCCGATCTCGAGATATGAGTGTGTCGCATTTCTTAATACACCAATCGTAGAGAGAAATTTTGCTATCAGCTCTTCTTCTTCTAAATCGGCCATAGATAAGTTCATTTTAACGAAACTTTCCTCTGTATCATCTCTTGCCTGATATAAATCACAATCGCTATCCAAATCATGACCAATATCGGATTTATCACTATCTTCTTCGTTTTCACCGAAATATTATCTGTAATCGGAAATGAACTCTTCTTCAACACTCAGCATTAGTATCCCAGTATTAATCTTGCACTCTTATTAGTTTTGTTAAAAGCACCTTAAAGAACACCTTGGTATAGCCCTAAAGTGATCTTTATACGACAGTTTAGTTTTTTGCTCTATTGTATGTATGTCTAAAAAACATTTTTCTTGGACATAAGTTCAAAATCTCAAAATATTGAAGTACTGGTCCAATATTGAACTTAAACTTTGAGTCCACGCAAAAAAAATACATTGGATGATTATATCCATCAGCCATCCAATAACAGGGGTATTAATACCCCTTTTTTGCAATTCTGTGTACTCAGGGATGAAGTTATTATTTTCTATAACAGGTCTCAATCGTTTGAATGAGGAAATAAAAAAACTTGGCAGCAGAAAAAAGATTTCTCATTCATCTACACATAGTGACAAGTTCCAAAAGCTTAAACATGAATGTTTCCTACATAAACTGTGAGCACACGAAGATGATGATTGTTAGTATGGAAATCAACCAAGATTATGAAGAGACTCGTAAGCTTTGTTACTCCTATTGTGAATAATATTGCAATTTAAAGCAAAATAATCAAAGTCTAATCAATATTGAAATCTTGAAAACAAAAAATTTCACATCAGTTATTCCTAAAGAAACATCTCAATCACATCACATTGGATTTTGATTCCAGGCAGAAAATTTTATCGAAATTCAGCAGTGGGTTCTAATCATGCTCCCTCTGTGACTTCATGCTCCAATGTTATAACCAAAATGGAAAAGTAACTAGATTTAGGATTTTATAAAATCGAAGTCATGGACATCCTGGAATGAAGTTATTATTTTCTATTACAAATGTAAGTCTTTTGAGCAATCAGTAAGATAGTCTTTGGATTCAGATTAGTTCTCATGTCATTTACTAATATATTACGTCTTTGGTTTTTTTTTTTGGTTTGCTTACCCTAAATTGCAAAATGCTTGATAATAGTAGGTATGAGTCTTTCATGATCTTGTTTAAATTCCATATTAACCAATCATCACCTTATCATAATAATTTTTGCAGTAACTTTTTTGCCAAAGTCTCTCGATCAGTATGTAATGTATAGTTTTGTGTGAGAGATCTTTCTCCTGCTGCCAAATTCTTATATTTTTCCATTTTTCATTGATAAATCCTCTGATCTACTAAATGATGAACTCTAATTGGTCAAAAATTTGAATCGATGAGATATTAAAGATTTTTAATGCGCCTCATATTATGATATAAATAGAAAAGATTTTGACATCATCATTTTGGCGCTAATATTGCAAATATAACATCAAATTTAAAAATTTTTATTATGTTATAAGGTTTAAATCGAAGAGTTGAATGAAAAAAGAATTTAGTTTTTAGTGGTGACGAAGTAGGAATTGAGTGGAGTCGACGCAGCATCCGAAGCATCGCGGCGACGACGCCGGGCGTCGCGACGCTCAGTCCGCTCTGGGGCTTATCTCTGTTCGGTGCTCTGCTCTCAATTCACACCCGTAAACCCTCCTAACCCTTTTTTAATTCTCCTCGTTTTTTCGAACAATAAATAAAAATAAAATTTAAGAAAAAAAAACTAGAAACTCTAAAAAGTAATTAAACAAAAAGAACCAAAACCACCCCAGTGCGAAGTCGCCTGGCGTCGAGAACCACGACGAAAACGTCATCTTTTCCAAGAAAAATTAATCCCAACAAAAAAATAATTAATTAAAAATAAGCACGAGCGAGAAAAAATCCGCGAGTAATAAAAAATATTTAATAAATTAGTGAGTAAATTGGTTGAAGAGATAAAAAGAAATTTTGAAGTAGAAAAGTAAAAAAGAATAAGTGGAAAAGAAGAAATCTGGTGGTGCATGGTGAGTATGTTATTAGAGTAATTGAAAAAACGTCCCTCACAGCAGGATTCGTTGCTGTTGTTTTACGGGGGGAGTTCCTTTTGTTTTCGGGTTTTAATTGAAAAACGATTCGCCCCCGGAAAAAAAAACCTTACCTCTTACCTCGTTTAATTAGAACCGGAAAATTCACCGGAAATGTTTACAACCACAAGAATCTCTTTGACTTGTAAAAGAATCGAAATTCCACAGTTCCCCTTTTATTCATTACGCTAACAAAATTAATTAAGAAAATCAAAAATAGAGAAAAAATTAATCATTAAAAAAACGTTATCACGATTTACTTTATTTGTTAAGTAATACGATAAACGAAAAAAAAATTTACAGATAAGTTACATAATATTTGATGTTACTCAATGTAGAAAGAAAAAAAGCTTTAATTGTAAATTTATTTGTAACAATTTAATAATTAAAAGGATAAGATAAGTTCCATTCGGAGTAATCTTATTTTTAACGGGCGCCGCACTTTAGGCGTCTTAGCATCTCCAAGCTGATTCACCTAAGAGATGCGCTCAAAATGTTTATAATTAGATTGTAGACCTGCACGTATTTACCCCGAGAACGCGCATCTATTTCCATTACAGTTGTATTTAAACCACAACACAAATAATACAAATAATTAACATAGTTAAAAAGAACAACATAATTTTATTTTTCAAAATTGCTATTAAAAAAAATATTTTTTTTAATTAAATTTAAAAAAGTTTTTAATTAAATACGCTCCTGTATTAATAATTTTACCTGTACTATGATCGTTCGCTGTTACCTGGCAACATGCGCTCCGAACTCTCCGGTTGCCATAACGACGACGCGTACTCTATACCCCGTCCTCGTCGTTCTGCATCGATTCCGTGACGTCACGGCGTCACGACCGCCGCGATATCGACGCCGCACGTCACGACGACGTGCCCGAAACGCTCAAAGCGCCCAAAGGGCCGGAGTATTCGCCGCGACGCGTTCGTCCGGAAAATAATACGAAAAAAATACGTAACTACGTTCGCCGGCGATCCGGACCTGGAATAATTGAATTAGCCGCGCGCGCTTTTCTCTCGTAGCGGTTGATATCGAAACTAAAGTTACCCGATGATTTCTTTTTTTCGGCCACCCTGTATTACTTTGATGTCACCCTAATTTTGCCGTCTCTTTCCCATTTTCAAGCTGTGGGCGAATTTACTTTTCGGTTCGGTGATTATCCTTTAATCGGGTTTGCTTAATTAGTAACGAAACGTTAAATAATTTCAATTTGGGTTGAGGTGTTATATCTAGAATGTTTTTTTTAAATCATTAAAAAAAATGTTCAATCAATCATTATGAATAAACACTTCATTTACGATTTATATTACAAAGCTGTAGAGTAATTTGCCAAGTTAACTTGCATTTTTTTTAGCCCCCAAAGAGGTAGAATTTTACATGAATAGTATTTTGATTATAATAAGAGAACCACTCAACCGATTTTAATAAACAATGTCTTACTCGAAATATTAATCATTGGTTTCTAATAATAACGATGTTACAAAATTAACGGGAAGAACTTGAAATCGAGCATTTTGTGACTTTGAAATAGAGATGTGCAAATTACGTGAGTCCCGTCGGGACATAATGGGTCACGCGTCACCCATCATGACTCCTTCCAGAAGCCTTTCATGGTTTTCCTTAAATTACGTTATTTTTACTACCATGTCTTGCAAAGTATTCCACAATCTTCTGATTCTAACCCAACCTGATCCAGCTGTATCCAACCCAACCCAACTTGATGCATGATATAAAACAGATTTCTTTCAATTTCTTCCCAAATTGGGGGACGGCTAAACCCAACCCAATTTGTATATTGAAATTGAACTAAAACTAGACTTAAAATAAAACTAGAATCATTCGAGTTTAGCTATCTTGAGAGACATACGGCTAAAGCCGAATGTTTCTAGTTCCAATAATATAAAACACAGCGTCTAAAGACGCCCGACTAAACCCGAATCTTTCTACTTCTAGGTCTAGTGTTAGTTCTAGTTTTACTTCAATTCAAGTATGCAAGGTTGTCAAATCAGTTTGTAGAGTACTCTGTTCCAGAAATTTTTGATTGTAGATGCTTTCTTTTAAAAAAATGTCTACAGATGCACGGCTAAACTCAACCCAACCTAACTGTATTAGAAGCAGAACTATATAAGATATTCGGCACCCCAGGGCTGGGTTGCCAAGAGAACCACTCAACCGATTTTAATAGACAATGCTTACTCGAAATATTAATCATTGGTCTCTAATAATAACGATGATATTATTATTATTATATATGAATATTATGATTAGATATAAACGAATCAATGATTGTCATTGCGAGGATTGTACAAAATTAACGGGAAGAACTTGAAATCGAGCATTTTGTGACTTTAAAGTAGAGATGTGGAAATTACGTGAGTCCCGTCGGGACATAATGGGTCACGCGTCACCCATCATGACTCCTTCCAGAAGCCTTTCATGGCTTTCGTTAAATTTCGTTATTTTTACTGCCATGTCTTGCAAAGTATTCTACAATCTTCTGATTCTAACATCACTTTCACATTTTCTTCCACAAATATTTCTTTCACTACTAAACTTTTCACAAACAAACAGTGTATGTTCCACTGTGTCAATGTTTTCACAAAACCAACATACCTCACTTTCCGATTTTTGAATTTTACATAAATAAATAAATATAACACTCTGTGACCAGACAAAACTTGAGTCAAGTATAAGTCAATCTCGTCCCACTTTCTATCGAATCATGGTTCTATTTCCGGGATAAGAATTCTTATCCATCCCTCATCTAGATTTCATCTTTCCTGCCAGGCCTTCAATAACGCTTTTTTTATTGAGGTTGAGGAAAAATCTGTGGACAGACATCTGCCCTGTGGTGATGGACGGCCAGGTAGTGTGGGGTTGGGATTAAAACCCCGACCCACTAAAAAACCCCTTTCCTCACTTCTCTGGAACCGCCGGATGACAAAATTATGCCCCCCTTTCTTTATTCAGCTTTATATCCCTTCTCGGCTGCCTTGATTTTTTGACTATATCCAACTTTAGTCCAGAATCCGAAATTTTAGATTTTGGACTCTGCTCCTGCCCCCAGACTTACTGACTCGACTCAAGAAGAGAAAAACCACATGAAACAAAAGATCGGAATTACTTTTTGAAATAAAATTTTTTGATCGCATACCCGTCTAGCAGGGGCTGGCTGCTGCCCCTCCCCCTCTCCTTCCTCTGTCAGTCCACTGACTTTTCCGGACTCTCTCCATTTCTTTCTCGTATTCTTTCTTCTTCATCATTATCCCCGTAATCATCTCTCTGATGGCCCCGACCATTTTTCTTCGCTTTCCAGCATTTGGACAATTATGTTCTCTTTGCTTAAGGTCTCACCACATCTGAATTTCTCTTTTGCAAACTCATCTCTTCTCACCCTTTTCTCTATACAAATTGAAGGTTTTGCAGTCGAAGATCGTATGTTCCACGCTATCCCTCTCTTCGCAGAACCAGCATGTATCAGACTCCGCCTTTTTTATTCTGTGCAATTAGGTTCCAAATATTCCCGTCAGGAACTGTGTCAGGAAATGATCAGGCTCGCCCCATTTCCTACTCAGCTATCTCGTAATATCTGGGATCAGCTTCCTCGTCCATCCAGCATTTCGGTTCCATCTTTCTTGCCATAGTTGCATTAATGATTCTCTATTTGCGCTTTTGCTTTCTCTACCGCTTCTATATGTGTCGCTCCTTTCTTTTATTAAAAGATCGATAGGTGGCAGTCCTGCAATTACTTCCACGCCTTCTGAAGGTGCCGTTCTATAAGCCGATGTAATTCCTATGCCTTCAATAACCCAACCCAATCTAACCTAACTAAATCGAACGCAACCAACTTAATCCAACCCATAAGATTCCAACTTCATGCTATCCTTCGTATTGAGTTCAACCCAACAAAGTTAAAGCTTAACCCAATCTAACGAATTTTCTAAGTTTTTCGGAAATATTCCGTGACTTTTCCTTTTATAGTTGGATTGAGTTGAGCTCTATATTCGTACCATTCAATATGAGGGATGGTTGAGTCTTCTAAAAGGCTTTCTCTTATGGTTGAGTTGGGTTGAGCTTTTGAACTTTAAATTATTAAGAATGAAATTATTAATCCAATCCAAATATAGAAGAAAAAAGCACGGAATCTCTCGATATTTCCTTGTTTGGTTGAGTTGGGTTAAACTTGAACTTTATACCAATCAATATGAAGGATGGTATAAAGTTGAAGCTCAACCTAACCCAATCATAACATACAGGTTGCTATACTTCCAAAGTTTGGAATAATTTTTAATTTCATTAAATTTCTAGGATCTAAAACAACAAAACTTCCAAGTTCAATTCAATATGAGATATAGTATCAAGTTGGGACGGGTTGAACTCCAACTTCATACCATTCAAAATGAGGGATGGTATGAAGTTGAAGCTGTATCCAACCCAACCCAACTTGATGCCATGATGTAAAACATTTCTTTCAATTTCTTCCCAAATTGGGGGACGGCTAAACACAACCCAATTTGTATATTGAAATTGAACTAAAACTAGACTTAAAATAAAACTAGAATCATTCGAGTTTAGCTATCTTGAGAGACATACGGCTAAACCCGAATGTTTCTAGTTCCAATAATATAAAACACAGCGTCTAAAGACGCACGGCTAAACCCGAATCTTTCTACTTCTAGGTCTAGTGTTAGTTCTAGTTTTACTTCAATTCAAGTATGCAAGGTTGTCAAATCAGTTTGTAGAGTACTCTGTTCCAGAAATTTTTGATTGTAGATGCTTTCTTTTAAAAAAATGTCTACAGATGCACGGCTAAACTCAACCCAACCTAACTGTATTAGAAGCAGAACTATATAAGATATTCGGCACCCCAGAGCAGGGTTGGACGAACAAAACGAGTGCATCCCTCTTCATGTAAAAAACAATTCAAAAGAAAGTTCGCACCTTAAACGGGTTACTGAGTTGGCACCCAAGGGCTGTAGCCCTATTACCCCTTAGGATGGCGCTGGTCGTCATCTACATGATAATGTTCAAATCAAACCCAACTTAAATCTTGAAAAAAATGTGTATATCACGGCACTATATATGTATATCCAATCGAATGAGGTAGAATTTTACATGAATAGTATTTTGATTATAATAAGAGAACCACTCAACCGATTTTAATGAACAATGTCTTACTCGAAATATTAATCATTGGTCTCTAATAATAACGATGTTAGATATAAACGAATCAACGATTGTCATTGCGAGGATTGTACAAAATTAACGGGAAGAACTTGAAATCGGGACATAATGGGTCACGCGTCACCCATCATGACTCCTTCCAGAAGCCTTTCATGGCTTTCGTTAAATTTCGTTATTTTTACTGCCATGTCTTGCAAAGTATTCTACAATCTTCTGATTCTAACATCACTTTCACTATATTTTTTCGGTTTAACAGGCGATCACATTTTCTTCCACAAATATTTCTTTCACTACTAAACTTTTCACAAACAAATAGTGTATGTTCCACTGTGTCAATGTTTTCACAAAACCAACATACCTCACTTTCCGATTTTTTAATTTTACATAAATAATTAAATAAATAAATATAACACTCTGTGAGCAGACAAAACTTGAGTCAAGTATAAGTCAATCTCATCCCACTTTCTATCCAACCATGGTTCTATTTCCGGGATAAGAATTCTTTTCCATCCCTCATCTAGATTTCATCTTTCCTGCCAGGCCTTCAATAACCCTTTTTTTAATGAGGTTGGGGAAAAATCTGTGGACAGACATCTGGCCTGTGGTGATGGACGGCCAGGTAGTGTGGGGTTGGGATTAAAACCCCGACCCACTAAAAAACCCCTTTCCTCACTTCTCTGGAACCGCCGGATGGCATTTCTACAGAGTAACATTTCTTTTCGTCGTGGCAGATCCTTAGGTATTCCAGGCTCTCCCAAATTTCATCTCGAAAACTCACGCTTATTCGGGATAAAACAAGAAGAGTCCACGGTTAGTATTCTGCAATATGTACATTTTATAGCGAACCCGATTTGGAGGGACAAAATGATGCCCCTCCCTATTTTTATTCAGCTTTATATCCTTTCTCGGCTGCCTTGATTTTTTGACTATATCCAACTTTAGTCCAGAACCCGAAATTTTAGATTTTGGACTCTGCTCCTACCCCCAGACTTACTGACTCGACCCAAGAAGAGAAGAACCACATGAAACAAAAGATCGGAATTACTTTTTGAAATAAAATTTTTGGATCGCATACCCGTCTAGGAGGGGCTGACTACTGCCCCTCCCTCTCTCCTTCCTCTGTCACTCCACTGACTTTTCCGGACTCTCTCCATTTCTTTCTCGTATTCTTTCTTCTTCATCATTATCCCCGTAATCATCTCTCTGATGGCCCCGACCATTTTTCTTCGCTTTCCAGCATTTGGACAATTATGTTCTCTTTGCTTAAGGTCTCACCACATCTGAATTACTCTTTTGCAAACTCATCTCTTCTCACCCTTTTCTCTATACAAATTGAAGATTTTGCAGTCGAAGATCGTATGTTCCACGCTATCCCTCTCTTCGCAGAACCAGCATGTATCAGACTCCGCCTTTTTTATTCTGTGCAATTAGGTTCCAAATATTCCGTGACCCGTCAGGAACTGTGTCAGGAAATGATCCGGCTCGCCTCATTTCCTACTCAGCCATCTCGTAATATCTGGGATCAGCTTCCTCGTCCATCCAGCATTTCGGTTTCATCTTTCTTGCCATAGTTGCATTAATGATTCTCTATTTGCGCTTTTGCTTTCTCTACCGCTTCTATATGTGTCGCTCCTTTCTTTTATTAAGAGATCGATAGGTGGCAGTCCTGCAATTACTTCCACGCCTTCTGAAAGTACTGCTCTATAAGCCGATGTAATTCCTATGCCTTCAATAACCCAACCCAATCTAACCTAACTAAATCGAACGCAACCAACTTAATCCAACCCATAAGATTCCAACTTCATGCTATCCTTCGTATTGAGTTCAACGCAACAAAGTTAAAGCTTAACCCAATCTAACGAATTTTCTAAGTTTTTCGGAATTGAGTTGAGCTCTATATTCACACCATTCAATATGAGGGATGGTTGAGTCTTCTAAAAGGCTTTCTTCTATGGTTGAGTTGGGTTGAGCTCTTGAACTTTAAATTATTAAGAATGAAGTTGTTAATCCAATCCAAATTTAGAAGAAAAAAGCACAGAATCGTTTGATATTTCCTTTTATAGTTGAGTTGTGTTAATCTTCAACGTCTTGTCATCTCCCATATAACAAAAAATCAAATCCAAAATTCTATCGCGGTTGAGTTGGGTTAAACTTGAACTTTATACCATTTAATATGAAGGATGGTATAAAGTTGAAGTTCAACCTAACCCAATCATAACATACAGGTTGCTATACTTCCAAAGTTTGGAATAATTTTTAATTTCATTAAATTTCTAGGATCTAAAACAACAAAACTTCCAAGTTCAATTCAATATGAGATATAGTATCAAGTTGGGACGGGTTGAACTCCAACTTCATACCATTCAAAATGAGGGATGGTATGAAGTTGAAGCTGTATCCAACCCAACCTAACTTGATGCCATGATATCAAACAGATTTATTTCAATTTCTTCCGAAATTGGGGAACAGCTAAACCCAACCCTGTATACTGAAATTAAACTAAAACTATACTTAAAATAAAACTAGAATCATTCGGGTTTAGCTATCTTGAGAGACATACGCCTAAACCCGAATGTTGCTAGTTCCAATGATATAAAACACAGCGTCTGAAGACGCACGGCTAAACCCGAATCTTTCTACTTCTAGGTCTAGTGTTAGTTCTAGTTTTACTTCAATTCAAGTATACAAGGTTGTCAAATCACTTTGTAAAGTACTCTGTTTCAGAAATTTTTCATTGTAGATGCTTTCTTTTAAAAAATGTCTTCAGATGCACGGCTAAACTCAACCCAACCTAACTGCATATTTGAAGCAGAACTGTACTAAGATATTCGGCACCCCAGGGCTGGGTTGGACGATCAAAACGAGTGCATCCCTCTTCATGTAAAAATCAATTCAAAAAAAAGTTCGCACCTTAAAGGGGTCACTGAGTTGGCACCCAAGGGCTGTAGCCCTATTAACCCTTAGGATGGCGCTGGTCGTCACCTACATGATAATGTTCAAATCAAACCCAACTTAAATCTTGAAAAAAATATGTATATAGGCTTTACTGTATATCCAATCGAATGACAAGTACAGGATGTTTCGATGACTCAGGAAACAATTTTAACTACATATAATACTAGTATTCATTGAAATTTGAGTGTAATAACATATGTACATGAAAACAGAAGGAAATATTACCTAACACACGTAAAGACAAGAAAAGCAATGAAAAGAAAGATTAGGTAGCTGCGCCTGTTCTTGCGTGTATTAAATAATTTTTCTTCCTGTTTTCATTTAAACACATACTAGAGTGTAAAATTTATGTAAAAAGATTGGTCAAGGACCTAAAAAGGCAAAGACACAAGCCATCACAGGACATTTTTTCAATATTTTAAACACTATTTATGATAAAACTTTAAAATTTGATACCATATAACCAAATATTAAGAAAATCACTGGGCAATGGGTGTCAAGTCTCAATATGTGGTCTCGGGATTTCATTAAAGAAATAATAGGTCAGGGATCACTAAGAAGTCTCGGGATTTTAAAAGTCTCGAAATTAAGAAAATGTTAAATTGCCGGAACGATTTTTCTACCGCCTTTTGTTTTACAATGAAAATACTCTCGGTATTAGGAGATAAATTTTTAAAAGCAACTTAAAACTTTAAATGCATTTAATTTAGTTTCTTTCGATATTTGCGTTTCTTATTCTACATAAATTTATTTTATTCAATTGGATAAGTCGTTGGAGGAGTCAATTTTTTAAAATACGTACGGGTGCTGGATGTTGAAAAAAACTGAATTGAGAATAGACAGTAGCAAGTTTTTTAGAGGCAGTGTCGAGTCTTCTGGAAGCAGTTTAAGCATTTTGGAAGCATTTCAAGCATTTTGGAAGCATTTCAAGCATTTTGGAAGCTGTATCAAGACTTCCAGAGGCAGTATTGAGCCGACTAGAAACAATTCAAGTCTTCTGGAAATATTTCAATTCTTCTAGAAACAATATTGAGTCTTCTGGAAGCATTTCAAATCTTATGGAAGTAGTATTTAGTTTTCTATAGGTAGTGAGGAGTCTTCTGGAAGCATTTCAAGTCATTTGGAAGCAGTATCTCGTCTTTTGAAAGCAGTATCTAGTCTTCCAGAAATTTCTCCTAGAAATAATATCGAGTCTTCTGGAAACATTTCAAGTCTTTTGGAAGCATTTCAAATCTTTTGGAAGCAGTATCTAGTCTTCCACATACTGCTTCTTGAGTCTTTCAGAGGAAGTGTGGAGTTTTCTGGAAGTATTTCAAGTCATTTGAAAGCAGTATCTAGTCTTCTAGAGGCAATGTCGAGCCTTTTGGAAGTATTTCAGTTCTTCTAGAAACAATATCGAGTATTTTGGAAACATTTCAAGTCTTTTGGAAGCATTTTCAATCTTTTGGAAGCAGTATCCAGTCTTACAGAGGCAGTGTTGAGATTTCTGGAAGCATTTCAATTCTTCTCGAAGCAATATCGAGTCTTCTGGAAGCATTTCAAATCGTTTGGAAGCTGTATCTAGTCTTTCAGAGGCATTGTCGAGACTTCTGAAAGTATTTCAAGTCTTATGGAAGCATTTCAAATTTTTTGGAAACAGTATCTAGTCTTCCAAAGGCAGTGTGGAGTCTTCTGGGAGCATTTCAAGTTTTTTGGAAGCATTTCAACTCTTTTGGAAGCATTTCAAGTCTTTTGGAAACATTTCAAATCTTTTGGAAGTAATATCTTGTCTTTCAGAGGCAGTGTCGAATCGTCTGGAAGCATTTCAATTCTTCTAGAAGCAATATCGAGTCTTCTAGAAGCATTTCAAATCTTTTAGAAGCATTTCAAATCTTTTGGAAGCAGAATCTAGTTTTCCAGAGGCAGTGGCGAGTCTTTTAGAACATTTCAATTCTTCTAGAAACAATATCGAGTCTTCTGGAAGCATTTGAAATATTTTAAAGCATTTCAAATCTTTTGGAAGCAGTATTTAGTCTTCCAGAGGTAGTGTGGAGCCTTCTGGGAGCATTTCAAGTCATTTGAAAGCAGTACCTAGTCTTTTGGAAGCAGTATCTAGTCTTCCAGAGGCAGTGTCGAGTCTTTTGGAAGTATTTCAATTCTTGTAGAAACAATATCAAGTCTTCTGGAAGCATTTCAAGTCTTTTGGAAGCATTTCAAATCTTTTGGAAGCAGTATCTAGTATTCCAGAGGCAGTGTCTAGTCTTCTGGAGGCATTTCAAGTCTTATGGAAGTAGTATTTAGTCTTCTATAGGTAGTGAGGAGTCTTCTGGAAGCATTTCAAGTCATTTAGAAGCAGTATCTCGTCTTTTGAAAGCATTATCTAGTTTTCCAGAGGCAGTGTCGAGTCTTTTGGAAGTATTTCAGTTCTCCTAGAAATAATATCGAGTCTTCTGGAAACATTTCAAGTCTTTTGGAAGCATTTCAAATCTTTTGGAAGCAGTATCTAGTCTTCCAGATACTACTTCTTGAGTCTTTCAGAGGCAATGTCGAGCCTTTTGGAAGTATTTCAGTTCTTCTAGAAACAATATCGAGTCTTCTGGAAGCATTTCAAATCGTTTGGAAGCTGTATCTAGTCTTTCAGAGGCATTGTCGAGACTTCTGAAAGTATTTCAAGTCTTATGGAAGCATTTCAAATTTTTTGGAAACAGTATCTAGTTTTCCAAAGGCAGTGTGGAGTTTTCTGGAAGCATTTCAAGTTTTTTGGGAGCATTTCAACTCTTTTGGAAGCATTTCAAGTCTTTTGGAAACATTTTAAATCTTTTGGAAGTAATATCTTGTCTTTCAGAGGCAGTGTCGAATCGTCTGGAAGCATTTCAATTCTTCTAGAAGGAATATCGAGTCTTCTAGAAGCATTT
Organism: Onthophagus sagittarius; assembly: GCA_036711965.1. Taxonomy (NCBI): domain Eukaryota; kingdom Metazoa; phylum Arthropoda; class Insecta; order Coleoptera; family Scarabaeidae; genus Onthophagus; species Onthophagus sagittarius. Next base: position 11,127,343 of record JASERS010000010.1, on the reverse strand, counting down.
CAAATCTTTTAGAAGCATTTCAAATCTTTTGGAAGCAGTATCTAGTTTTCCAGAGGCAGTGGCGAGTCTTTTAGAACATTTCAATTCTTCTAGAAACAATATCGAGTCTTCTGGAAGCATTTGAAGTCTTTTAAAGCATTTCAAATCTTTTGGAAGCAGTATTTAGTCTTCCAGAGGTAGTGTGGAGTCTTCTGGGAGCATTTCAAGTCATTTGAAAGCAGTACCTAGTCTTTTGGAAGCAGTATCTAGTCTTCCAGAGGCAGTGTCGAGTCTTTTGGAAGTATTTCAATTCTTGTAGAAACAATATCAAGTCTTCTGGAAGCATTTCAAGTCTTTTGGAAGCATTTCAAATCTTTTGGAAGCAGTATCTAGTATTCCAGAGGCAGTGTCTAGTCTTCTGGAGGCATTTCAAGTCTTCTGGAGGCATTTCAAGTCTTTTGAAGGTATTTCTAGTCTTCTAGAAACAGTATCAAGTCTTCTTGAAGCATTTCAAGTCTTTCAGAGGCAATATCAAGTTTTTCGAAAGCATTTCAAAGCCTAACATTGTTTATCAAAATCATTTGAGTGGTTCTCTTGTTATAACCAAAATAAGTTGTTGCCCTTTCAGATAAATTAATTTATTCCTCTTTAAATCAAAAGTATTTAAATTTGACATCTTCTTGCCCATTTATGTTACTTTATGTTATGTTTCTATAGAAATTAAATACTTTATTACTATTTCATTGCAGATTCAAACTTGACGTCCATCACTTTACAATTTGTTTAAATCTTTTTAATTTATTCATTGCATAAATTAAATAAATTTGCATTAAACATTTTTTTATCACATAAATATGTGTAACCCTCTTAATGCCATCTAGTGGACAATAGTTGTATTCACAAATCAAGTAATCAATTTACAAATTTCCCAAATTTCGTCCGAATTAATTTCGTAATTTCCTTATCATAAATTTAATTAGATAATTAAAAAAGATTTTTGATATAAATCAATTTTTGTGAAGTTATGGTAAAACACTGACATTTAGACGTTTAAGAGAACTTAAGATTAGAGTGAGATAGAATAAGTTAAAATTTTAGTGATTGAGAGAGATCAAAAATTATTAAAGGTATTATACATAAATGTTAAGTCATTGATTTGACGTTTAACCATAAAGTTTGTTGTTTTAGGTTATGTTGTGATTTTATTAAATATTTGTTAATGTATTGTTGCAATTAGTGAAAATTAATTAACTATCAGGTAAATATTTTTTACTCATCATTATCTAAACAAAAATTGTATCAATTTCACAACGTGATATTTGAGATTTAAATGAATTTCCAGATTTAAACCCCTATTATTTCACTAAATAAGGCTGTCAGTCATCCAATATAGACACAGTTCCTCCCGTTTCTCCATTAAACGGGGGGTTGCCGGAGAATTCGGTGTTTAGCTCTGATTAAAGTTTCATTCAGACGTTATCTGCAGCTTCGCACACTCTGCAGAGTGGTCCGTTTCAGTGGAGAGACCATTCTCATTGTTAATTTCTGTTTGAATGGCAGTTTTGTTCGCGACACTCCACACAGAATCAGCACTCAACAAATTCTTAAACAATTCAAAGTATACAAGATTGGGTACGCGTTTAAAAGTGGGGTAATTCGCATATATTTAGGTCAACGTGGCATCGTGATTAATTAATTTTTGTGGGAACCACCTGCTCAGCGCATCGTAACGTTTCTGGGAATAGGGGCGTTGGGGGGGTCACATCAATTAAAACATCGAGCCCCAACTTTCCAAAGTTCCATCCCACACAGTGACAGTGAGATTTACTGCATCAATTATTAAATTCCAATCCTGCAAATTGCGCCAACTACCGACGACGCCAATTTCGATGGTTTCCACGTGAAGAATGAATAATGGGGGTTAAAACCCCACGAAACTGAAACCTTTCCGATTTTGGAGAAGTCACCTCTCCAAATTCTAGGTTTAATTGATCATGAAAGACACGGTAAAGTGGCGGGTTGATTGACGGCGACAAGGGCGGATTCGGGACGTAAAAACCCGGAAACTAAATAATAAACATGTCATTTCCATAAATGTTGGATATCCCGAGGATCGGGATAAAGGGGAGGGTGTGGAGAGTAATAGTTCGGGAGCGAACTGAGCGTCAACCTCATACATAATTCATGTTTGGATCTCGAGAAGTGTTTGGCAATTCGAGACATCTGGTGTCCTGGTTATTAATTAAAAAGGTTATTTAATAATCATAATTGAAATGGAAATTTTTATGGCAACGTCACGTATCATCAAAACAATACGAGAATCATCCATTATGACAGCGAAAAATTCGCGGACGTCACTCTCCATATGCGAGAAAACAAGAAAACAAACGAACCCCCTTTCTAAAATAACAAATGAACGGAACCGGTTCCTTTATTATTTCTTTTTTTTCGTCGGACTTTCAATAAAACGTTTCAAATCTTTTGGAAGCAGTATTTAGTCTTCCAGAGGCAGTGTCGAGTCTTTTGGAAGTATTTCAATTCTTGTAGAAACTATATCAAGTCTTCTAGAAGCATTTCAAGTCTTTTGGAAGCAGTATTTAGTCTTCCAGAGGTAGTGTGGAGTCTTCTGGGAGCATTTCAAGTCATTTGAAAGCAGTACCTAGTCTTTTGGAAGCAGTATCTAGTCTTCCAGAGGCAGTGTCGAGTCTTTTGGAAGTATTTCAATTCATGTAGAAACAAAATCAAGTCTTCTAGAAGCATTTCAAGTCTTTTGGAAGCAGTATTTAGTCTTCCAGAGGTAGTGTGGAGTCTTCTGGGAGCATTTCAAGTTATTTGAAAGCAATATCTAGTCTTTTGGAAGCAGTATCTAGTCTTCCAGAGGCAGTGTCGAGTCTTTTGGAAGTATTTCAATTCATGTAGAAACAAAATCAAGTCTTCTAGAAGCATTTCAAGTCTTTTGGAAACAGTATTTAGTCTTCCAGAGGTAGTGTGGAGTCTTCTGAGAGCATTTCAAGTTATTTGAAAGCAATACCTAGTCTTTTGGAAGCAGTATCTAGTCTTCCAGAGGTAGTGTGGAGTCTTCTGGGAGCATTTCAAGTCATTTGAAAGCAGTACCTAGTCTTTTGGAAGCAGTATCTAGTCTTCCAGAGGCAGTGTCGAGTCTTTTGGAAGTATTTCAATTCATGTAGAAACAAAATCAAGTCTTCTAGAAGCATTTCAAGTCTTTTGGAAACAGTATTTAGTCTTCCAGAGGTAGTGTGGAGTCTTCTGAGAGCATTTCAAGTTATTTGAAAGCAATACCTAGTCTTTTGGAAGCAGTATCTAGTCTTCCAGAGGTAGTGTGGAGTCTTCTGGGAGCATTTCAAGTCATTTGAAAGCAGTACCTAGTCTTTTGGAAGCAGTATCTAGTCTTCCAGAGGCAGTGTCGAGTCTTTTGGAAGTATTTCAATTCATGTAGAAACAAAATCAAGTCTTCTAGAAGCATTTCAAGTCTTTTGGAAGCAGTATTTAGTCTTCCAGAGGTAGTGTGGAGTCTTCTGGGAGCATTTCAAGTTATTTGAAAGCAATACCTAGTCTTTTGGAAGCAGTATCTAGTCTTCCAGAGGCAGTGTCGAGTCTTTTGGAAGTATTTTAATTCATGTAGAAACAAAATCAAGTCTTCTAGAACCATTTCAAATCTTTTGGAAGTGGTATTTAGTCTTCCAGAGGTAGTGTGGAGTCTTCTGGGAGCATTTCAAGTTATTTGAAACCAATACCTAGTCTTTTGGAAGCAGTATCTAGTCTTCCAGAGGCAGTGTCGAGTCTTTTGGAAGTATTTCAATTCATGTAGAAACAAAATCAAGTCTTCTAGAAGCATTTCAAGTCTTTTGGAAGCAGTATTTAGTCTTTCAGAGGTAGTGTGGAGTCTTCTGGGAGCATTTCAAGTTATTTGAAAGCAATACCTAGTCTTTTGGAAGCAGTATCTAGTCTTCCAGAGGTAGTGTGGAGTCTTCTGGGAGCATTTCAAGTCATTTGAAAGCGGTACCTAGTCTTTTGGAAGCAGTATCTAGTCTTCCAGAGGCAGTGTCGAGTATTTTGGAAGTATTTCAATTCTTGTAGAAACTATATCAAGTCTTCTAGAAGCATTTCAAATCTTTTGGAAGCAGTATTTAGTCTTCCAGAGGTAGTATGGAGTCTTCTGGGAGCATTTCAAGCCATTTGAAAGCAGTACCTAGTCTTTTGGAAGCAGTATCTAGTCTTCCAGAGGCAGTGTCGAGTCTTTTGGAAGTATTTCAATTCTTGTAGAAACTATATCAAGTCTTCTAGAAGCATTTCAAGTCTTTTGGAAGCAGTATTTAGTCTTCCAGAGGTAGTGTGGAGTCTTCTGGGAGCATTTCAAGTCATTTGAAAGCAGTACCTAGTCTTTTGGAAGCAGTATCTAGTCTTCCAGAGGCAGTGTCGAGTCTTTTGGAAGTATTTCAATTCTTGTAGAAACTATATCAAGTCTTCTAGAAGCATTTCAAATCTTTTGGAAGCAGTATTTAGTCTTCCAGAGGTAGTGTGGAGTCTTCTGGGAGCATTTCAAGCCATTTGAAAGCAGTACCTAGTCTTTTGGAAGCAGTATCTAGTCTTCCAGAGGCAGTGTCGAGTCTTTTGGAAGTATTTCAATTCTTGTAGAAACTATATCAAGTCTTCTAGAAGCATTTCAAATCTTTTGGAAGCAGTATCTAGTCTTCCAGAGGTAGTGTGGAGTCTTCTGGGAGCATTTCAAGTTATTTGAAAGCAGTACCTAGTCTTTTGGAAGCAGTATCTAGTCTTCCAGAGGCAGTGTCGAGTCTTTTGGAAGTATTTCAATTCTTGTAGAAACAATATCAAGTCTTTTGGAAGCAGTATTTCTTCCAGAGGTAGTGTGGAGTCTTCTGGGAGCATTTCAAGTTATTTGAAAGCAGTACCTAATCTTTTGGAAGCAGTATCTAGTCTTCCAGAGGCAGTGTCGAGTCTTTTGGAAGTATTTCAATTCTTGTAGAAACAAAATCAAGTCTTCTAGAAGCATTTCAAATCTTTTGGAAGCAGTATTTAGTCTTCCAGAGGTAGTGTGGAGTCTTCTGGGAGCATTTAAAGTCATTTGAAACAGTACCCAGTCTTTTGGAAGCAGTATCTAGTCTTCCAGAGGCAGTGTGGAGTCTTTTGGAAGTATTTCTATTCTTGTAGAAACTATATCAAGTCTTCTAGAAGCATTTCAAATCTTTTGGAAGCAGTATTTAGTCTTCCAGAGGTGGTGTGGAGTCTTCTGGGAACATTTCAAGTCATTTGAAAGCAGTACCTAATCTTTTGGAAGCAGTATCTAGTCTTCCAGAGGCAGTGTCGAGTCTTTTGGAAGTATTTTAAATCTTTTGGAAGCAGTATCTAGTCTTCCAGAGGCGGTGTCTAGTCTTCTGGAGGCATTTCAAGTGTTCTGGAGGCATTTCAAGTCTTTTGAAGGCATTTCAAATCTTTTGGAAGCAGTATCTAGTCTTCCAGAGGCAGTGTCGAGTCTTTTGGAAGTATTTCAATTCTTGTAGAAACTATATCAAGTCTTCTAGAAGCATTTCAAGTCTTTTGGAAGCAGTGTTTAGTCTTCCAGAGGTAGTGTGGAGTCTTCTGGGAGCATTTCAAGTCATTTGAAAGCAGTACCTAGTCTTTTGGAAGCAGTATCTAGTCTTCCAGAGGCAGTGTCGAGTCTTTTGGAAGTATTTCAATTCTTGTAGAAACTATATCAAGTCTTCTAGAAGCATTTCAAATCTTTTGGAAGCAGTATTTAGTCTTCCAGAGGTAGTGTGGAGTCTTCTGGGAGCATTTCAAGCCATTTGAAAGCAGTACCTAGTCTTTTGGAAGCAGTATCTAGTCTTCCAGAGGCAGTGTCGAGTCTTTTGGAAGTATTTCAATTCTTGTAGAAACTATATCAAGTCTTCTAGAAGCATTTCAAATCTTTTGGAAGCAGTATTTAGTCTTCCAGAGGTGGTGTGGAGTCTTCTGGGAACATTTCAAGTCATTTGAAAGCAGTACCTAATCTTTTGGAAGCAGTATCTAGTCTTCCAGAGGCAGCGTCGAGTCTTTTGGAAGTATTTCAAATCTTTTGGAAGCAGTATCTAGTCTTCCAGAGGCAGTGTCGAGTCTTTTGGAAGTATTTCAAATCTTTTGGAAGCAGTATCTAGTCTGCCAGAGGCAGTGTCGAGTCTTTTGGAAGTATTTCAAATCTTTTGGAAGCAGTATCTAGTCTTCCAGAGGCAGTGTCGAGTCTTTTGGAAGTATTTCAAATCTTTTGGAAGCAGTATCTAGTCTTCCAGAGGCAGTGTCGAGTCTTTTGGAAGTATTTCAAATCTTTTGGAAGCAGTATCTAGTCTTCCAGAGGCAGTGTCTAGTCTTCTGGAGGCATTTCAAGTGTTCTGGAGGCATTTCAAGTGTTCTGGAGGCATTTCAAGTCTTTTGGAAGCAGTATCTAGTCTTCCAGAGGCAATGTCTAGTCTTCTGGAGGCATTTCAAGTCTTCTGGAGATATTTCAAGTCTTTTGAAGGCATTTCAAGTCTTCTGGAAACAGTATCAAGTCTTGAAGCATTTCAAGTCTTTCAGAGGCAATATCAAGTTTATCAGAAGCATTTCGAAGCCTAACATTTTTCGAAGGGGGAGGGTGTGGAGAGTAATAGTTCCGGGGCGAACTGAGCGTCAACCTCATACATAATTCATGTTTGGATCTCGAGAAGTGTTTGGCAATTCGAGACATCTGGTGTCCTGGTTATTAATTAAAAGGGTTATTTAATAATCATAATTGAAATGATTGAAATGGAAATTTTTATGGCAACGTCACGTATCATCAAAACAATACGAAAATCATCCGTTATGACAGCGAAAAATTCGCGGACGTCACTCTCCATATGCGAGAAAACGAGAAAACAAACGAACCCCGTTTGTAAAATAACAAATGAACGGAACCGGTTCCTTTATTATTTCTTTTTTTTTCGTCGGACTTTCAATAAAGCGCCCCCTACATGCAAACTTTCTTTTGTGTCTGGGTCTTGTTTGGGATTCTAAAGCTCTCTTTGCCGACAGCTTTCGAGGAAAGGAAGTAGACGTCTTATGCCAGAGGCAACCCGATACGAAGACGACAGACAAAGTTTTCACCACCATTATGGGATGAGGTTGGGTTGGAAAGCTGTCGCATTAGAAACTTTAGGTTTGCATGTTTAAAGATCGGGCCAAGTCGAAAGGTTGAATCGAAAAGTTTTTCGTTCTAATTTTTGATGCAATTTAAAAAAGCTGTTGCCGTTTATCGGTTTTTATCTTTAACGCCGCCTACCGGGAAATGAACGATTTTATCGGGTTCGTTTTCAATTTGCCAGTTTCCGTTCGGTTCTTGCTACATCCCACGAAAATCTACCCTCCCGTCCCAATAGAGTTCGAGTAACGTTCGGGAAACGATGAGAATATAAAGATTATTTTGATATTTATGGACGTGTCAGAATTTAATCCCTCTTCCCGAACGCCATTTCCGGATTTTACGTCGAATCCTCCTACTTTCGCTGTCAAGTGCAATGCGACATTAACTCCGTTTTACGTCTAAACGTAAATATCTCCGCACGCCGCTGACAAAACGAAATTACCCCTTAATCCATGTAATTCGAACTTAATACCGCCCTGACTCTAACTGCGATATTATAATTCCATTTAGAGCGGACCCGACGAGGACGCAACCCCCGTTTTCACTTGCAAAGCGATATTTAATAACCCCCAACTCTCCCTGGGTCGTCCCATTTAGACCATCATCCTAAAAAAATCAGAACCCTACCTGCCCTCATTATTTATACATGGAAAATGTTAAATTTTCCCAAAAAAAAAGCGAAAAGAAATGTGGGTTCTTTGTGTAGCGAAAAATCAATTAATTTAATACCGATATCTTCGAGAACGTTGCTATCTGAATCGATCAGATTTAGTTCTCTGCGAGATGGGGTTCGGAAATGGACCGAATCGGTGAAAAAGACCATCATCTCTCAGCGTGACAGGATATTTTCTGGAGTAAAACGATTTCTGTGATACTTTTCAGGTGATTACATCTCTTCTTGGTCACAATAAAACCCATAGTGATTTTTCAAATGAATTATGAAGTTAATTAAAACAATATTCAAGATGTTAAATGCATTTTAAGTGAATTACAAACAAAATTGACTAAAACACCCAAATTGTGAGTGTTCTCAGTGTAATTACAATTTTCTCTTGCAATTTTTAATCATCTCGTGGCATTTTCAAACATTTTCTTACAATTTCCAACATTTTCTTGACTTTGCACTTTATCCAGAAGAAATCAAAACTTTTTCTGCGTATTTCAAAGCTTGTTCATTGCAATTTAAGACTTAATTTTAGCTTAGAACCATTTTAGCTTTCTCTTTGCAATTTTGCAACAACCCAACGCATTTTCTAAGAATCATTTTAAACTTATAAGTGTTCTCAGTGTAATTACAATTTTTTCTTGCAATTTTTAATCATCTCGTGGCATTTTCAAACATTTTCTTACAATTTTCAACATTTTCTTGATTTTGCACTTTATCCAGAAGAAATCAAAACTTCTTCTGCGTATTTCAAAGCTTGTTCATTGCAATTTAAGACTTAATTTTAGCTTAGAACCATTTTAGCTTTCTCTTTGTAATTTTGCAACAACCCAACGCATTTTCTAAGAATCATTTTAAACTTGTAAACGTTCTCAGTGTAATTACAATTTTTTCTTGCAATTTTTAATCATCTCGTGGCATTTTCAAACATTTTCTTACAATTTCCAACATTTTCTTGACTTTGCACTTTATCCAGAAGAAATCAAAACTTTTTCTGTGTATTTCAAAACTTGTTCATTGCAATTTAAGACTTAATTTTAGCTTAGAACCATTTTAGCTTTCTCTTTGCAATTTTGCAACAACCCAACGCATTTTCTAAGAATCATTTTAAACTTGTAAGTGTTCTCAGTGTAATTACAATTTTTTCTTGCAATTTTTAATCATCTCGTGGCATTTTCAAACATTTTCTTACAATTTTCAACATTTTCTTGATTTTGCACTTTATCCAGAAGAAATCAAAACTTCTTCTGCGTATTTCAAAGCTTGTTCATTGCAATTTAAGACTTAATTTTAGCTTAGAACCATTTTAGCTTTCTCTTTGCAATTTTGCAACAATCCAACGCATTTTCTAAGAATCATTTTAAACTTGTAAACGTTCTCAGTGTAATTACAATTTTTTCTTGCAATTTTTAATTATCTCGTGGCATTTTCAAACATTTCCTTACAATTTCCAACATTTTCTTGTCTTTGCACTTTATGCAGAAGAAATCAAAACTTTTTCTGTGTATTTCAAAACTTGTTCATTGCAATTTAAGACTTAATTTTAGCTTAGAACCATTTTAGCTTTCTCTTTGCAATTTTGCAACAACCCAACGGATTTTCTAAGAATCATTTTAAACTTGTAAGTGTTCTCAGTGTAATTACAATTTTTTCTTGCAATTTTTAATCATCTCGTGGCATTTCCAAACAATTCCTTACAATTTTCAACATTTTCTTGACTTTGCACTTTATCCAGAAGAAATCAAAACTTCTTCTGCGTATTTCAAAGCTTGTTCATTGCAATTTAAGACTTAATTTTAGCTTAGAAGCATTTTAGCTTTCTCTTTGCAATTTTGCAACAACCCAACGCATTTTCTAAGAATCATTTTAAACTTGTAAGTGTTCTCAGTGTAATTACAATTTTTTCTTGCAATTTTTGATCATCTCGTGGCATTTTCAAACATTTCCTTACAATATCCAACATTTTCTTGACTTTGCACTTTATCCAGAAGAAATCAAAACTTCTTCTGCGTATTTCAAAGCTTGTTCATTGCAATTTAAGACTTAATTTTAGCTTAGAAGCATTTTAGCTTTCTCTTTACAATTTTGCAACAACCCAACGGATTTTCTAAGAATCATTTTAAACTTGTTAGTGTTCTCAGTGTAATTACAATCTTTTCTTGCAATTTTTAATCATCTCGTGGCATTTTCAAACATTTCCTTACAATTTCCAACATTTTCTTGACTTTGCAAATTATCCAGAAAAAATCAAAACTTTTTCTGCGTATTTCAAAGCTTGTTCATTGCAATTTAAGACTTAATTTTAGCTTAGAAGCATTTTAGCTTTCTCTTTGCAATTTTGCAACAACCCAACGCTTTTTCTAAGAATCATTTTAAACTTGTAAGTGTTCTCAGTGTAATTACAATTTTTTCTCGCAATTTTTAATCATCTCGTGGAATTTTCAAACATTTTCTTACAATTTCCAACATTTTCTTGACTTTGCACTTTATCCAGAAGAAATCAAAACTTCTTCTGCATATTTCAAAGCTTGTCCATTGCAATTTAAGACTTAATTTTAGCTTAAAACCATTTTAGCTTTCTCTTTGCAATTTTGCAACAACCCAACGCATTTTCTAAGAATCATTTTAAACTTGTAAGTGTTCTCAGTGTAATTACAATTTTTTCTTGCAATTTCTAATCATCTCGTGGCATTTTCAAACATTTTCTTACAATTTCCAACATTTTCTTGACTTTGCACTTTATCCAGAAGAAATCAAAACTTCTTCTGCATATTTCAAAGCTTGTCCATTGCAATTTAAGACTTAATTTTAGCTTAAAACCATTTTAGCTTTCTCTTTGCAATTTTGCAACAACCCAACGCATTTTCTAAGAATCATTTTAAACTTGTAAGTGTTCTCAGTGTAATTACAATTTTTTCTTGCAATTTTTAATCATCTCGTGGCATTTTCAAACATTTCCTTACAATTTCCAACATTTTCTTGTCTTTGCACTTTATCCAGAAGAAATCAAAACTTCTTCTGCGTATTTCAAAGCTTGTTCATTGCAATTTAAGACTTAATTTTAGCTTAGAAGCATTTTAGCTTTCTCTTTGCAATTTTGCAACAACCCAACGCATTTTCTAAGAATCATTTTAAACTTGTAAGTGTTCTCAGTGTAATTACAATTTTTTCTTGCAATTTTTAATCATCTCGTGGCATTTTCGAACATTGTCTTACAATTTCCAACATTTTCTTGACTTTGCACTTTATCCAGAAGAAATCAAAACTTTTTCTGCGTATTTCAAAGCTTGTTCATTGCAATTTAAGACTTAATTTTAGCTTCGAACCATTTTAGCTTTCTCTTTGCAATTTTGCAACAACCCAACGCATTTTCTAAGAATCATTTTAAACTTGTAAGTGTTCTCAGTGTAATTACAATTTTTTCTTGCAATTTTTAATCGTCTCGTGGCATTTTCAAACATTTTCTTACAATATCCAACATTTTCTTGACTTTGCACATTATCCAGAAGAAATCAAAACTTCTTCTGCGTATTTCAAAGCTTGTTCATTGCAATTTAAGACTTAATTTTAGCTTAGAACCATTTTAGCTTTCTCTTTGCAATTTTGCAACAACCCAACGCATTTTCTAAGAATCATTTTAAACTTGTAAGTGTTCTCAGTGTAATTACAATTTTTTCTTGCAATTTTTAATCATCTCCTGGCATTTCCAAACAATTCCTTACAATTTCCAACATTTTCTTGACTTTGCACTTTATCCAGAAGAAATCAAAACTTTTTCTGCGTATTTCAAAGCTTGTTCATTGCAATTTAAGACTTAATTTTAGCTTAGAACCATTTTAGCTTTCTCTTTGCAATTTTGCAACAACCCAACGCATTTTCTAAGAATCATTTTAAACTTGTAAGTGTTCTCAGTGTAATTGCAATTTTTTCTTGCAATTTTTAATCATCTCGTGGCATTTTCAAACATTTCCTTACAATTTCCAACATTTTCTTGACTTTTTACATTATCCAAAAGAAATCAAAACTTCTTCTGCGTATTTCAAAGCTTGTTCATTGCAATTTAAGACTTAATTTTAGCTTAAAACCATTTTAGCTTTCTCTTTGCAATTTTGCAACAACCCAACGCATTTTCTAAGAATCATTTTAAACTTGTAAGTGTTCTCAGTGTAATTACAATTTTTTCTTGCAATTTTTAATCATCTCGTGGCATTTTCAAACATTTCCTTACAATATCCAACATTTTCTTGACTTTGCACTTTATCCAGAAGAAATCAAAACTTCTTCTGCGTATTTCAAAGCTTGTTCATTGCAATTTAAGACTTAATTTTAGCTTAGAACCATTTTAGCTTTCTCTTTGCAATTTTGCAACAACCCAACGCATTTTCTAAGAATCATTTTAAACTTGTAAGTGTTCTCAGTGTAATTACAATTTTTTCTTGCAATTTTTAATCATCTCGTGGCATTTTCAAACATTTTCTTACAATTTCCAACATTTTCTTGACTTTGCACATTATCCAGAAGAAATCAAAACTTTTTCTGCGTATTTCAAAGCTTGTTCATTGCAATTTAAGACTTAATTTTAGCTTAGAACCATTTTAGCTTTCTCTTTGCAATTTTGCAACAACCCAACGCATTTTCTAAGAATCGTTTTAAACTTGTAAGTGTTCTCAGTGTAATTACAATTTTTACTTGCAATTTTTAATCATCTCGTGGCATTTTCAAGCATTTTCTTACAATTTCCAACATTTTCTTGACTTTGCACATTATCCAGAAGAAATCAAAACTTCTTCTGCGTATTTCAAAGCTTGTTCATTGCAATTTAAGACTTAATTTTAGCTTAGAACCATTTTAGCTTTCTCTTTGCAATTTTGCAACAACTCAACGCATTTTCTAAGAATCATTTTAAACTTGTAAGTGTTCTCAGTGTAATTACAATTTTTTCTTGCAATTTTTAATCATCTCGTGGCATTTTCAAACATTTCCTTACAATTTCCAACATTTTCTTGACTTTGCACATTATCCAGAAGAAATCAAAACTTCTTCTGCGTATTTCAAAGCTTGTTCATTGCAATTTAAGACTTAATTTTAGCTTAGAAGCATTTTAGCTTTCTCTTTGCAATTTTGCAACAACCCAACGCATTTTCTAAGAATCATTTTAAACTTGTAAGTGTTCTCAGTGTAATTACAATTTTTTCTTGCAATTTTTAATCATCTCGTGGCATTTTCAAACATTTCCTTACAATTTTCAACATTTTCTTGACTTTGCAAATTATCCAGAAGAAATCAAAACTTTTTCTGCGTATTTCAAAGCTTGTTCATTGCAATTTAAGACTTAATTTTAGCTTAGAACCATTTTAGCTTTCTCTTTGCAATTTTGCAACAACCCAACGCATTTTCTAAGAATCATTTTAAACTTGTAAGTGTTCTCAGTGTAATTACAATTTTTTCTTGCAATTTTTAATCATCTCGTGGCATTTTCAAACATTTCCTTACAATTTTCAACATTTTCTTGACTTTGCAAATTATCCAGAAGAAATCAAAACTTTTTCTGCGTATTTCAAAGCTTGTTCATTGCAATTTAAGACTTAATTTTAGCTTAGAACCATTTTAGCTTTCTCTTTGCAATTTTGCAACAACCCAACGCATTTTCTAAGAATCATTTTAAACTTGTAAGTGTTCTCAGTGTAATTACAATTTTTTCTTGCAATTTTTAATCATCTCCTGGCATTTCCAAACAATTCCTTACAATTTCCAACATTTTCTTGACTTTGCACTTTATCCAGAAGAAATCAAAACTTTTTCTGCGTATTTCAAAGCTTGTTCATTGCAATTTAAGACTTAATTTTAGCTTAGAACCATTTTAGCTTTCTCTTTGCAATTTTGCAACAACCCAACGCATTTTCTAAGAATCATTTTAAACTTGTAAGTGTTCTCAGTGTAATTGCAATTTTTTCTTGCAATTTTTAATCATCTCGTGGCATTTTCAAACATTTCCTTACAATTTCCAACATTTTCTTGACTTTTTACATTATCCAAAAGAAATCAAAACTTCTTCTGCGTATTTCAAAGCTTGTTCATTGCAATTTAAGACTTAATTTTAGCTTAAAACCATTTTAGCTTTCTCTTTGCAATTTTGCAACAACCCAACGCATTTTCTAAGAATCATTTTAAACTTGTAAGTGTTCTCAGTGTAATTACAATTTTTTCTTGCAATTTTTAATCATCTCGTGGCATTTTCAAACATTTCCTTACAATATCCAACATTTTCTTGACTTTGCACTTTATCCAGAAGAAATCAAAACTTCTTCTGCGTATTTCAAAGCTTGTTCATTGCAATTTAAGACTTAATTTTAGCTTAGAACCATTTTAGCTTTCTCTTTGCAATTTTGCAACAACCCAACGCATTTTCTAAGAATCATTTTAAACTTGTAAGTGTTCTCAGTGTAATTACAATTTTTTCTTGCAATTTTTAATCATCTCGTGGCATTTTCAAACATTTTCTTACAATTTCCAACATTTTCTTGACTTTGCACATTATCCAGAAGAAATCAAAACTTTTTCTGCGTATTTCAAAGCTTGTTCATTGCAATTTAAGACTTAATTTTAGCTTAGAACCATTTTAGCTTTCTCTTTGCAATTTTGCAACAACCCAACGCATTTTCTAAGAATCGTTTTAAACTTGTAAGTGTTCTCAGTGTAATTACAATTTTTACTTGCAATTTTTAATCATCTCGTGGCATTTTCAAGCATTTTCTTACAATTTCCAACATTTTCTTGACTTTGCACATTATCCAGAAGAAATCAAAACTTCTTCTGCGTATTTCAAAGCTTGTTCATTGCAATTTAAGACTTAATTTTAGCTTAGAACCATTTTAGCTTTCTCTTTGCAATTTTGCAACAACTCAACGCATTTTCTAAGAATCATTTTAAACTTGTAAGTGTTCTCAGTGTAATTACAATTTTTTCTTGCAATTTTTAATCATCTCGTGGCATTTTCAAACATTTCCTTACAATTTCCAACATTTTCTTGACTTTGCACATTATCCAGAAGAAATCAAAACTTCTTCTGCGTATTTCAAAGCTTGTTCATTGCAATTTAAGACTTAATTTTAGCTTAGAAGCATTTTAGCTTTCTCTTTGCAATTTTGCAACAACCCAACGCATTTTCTAAGAATCATTTTAAACTTGTAAGTGTTCTCAGTGTAATTACAATTTTTTCTTGCAATTTTTAATCATCTCGTGGCATTTTCAAACATTTCCTTACAATTTTCAACATTTTCTTGACTTTGCAAATTATCCAGAAGAAATCAAAACTTTTTCTGCGTATTTCAAAGCTTGTTCATTGCAATTTAAGACTTAATTTTAGCTTAGAACCATTTTAGCTTTCTCTTTGCAATTTTGCAACAACCCAACGCATTTTCTAAGAATCATTTTAAACTTGTAAGTGTTCTCAGTGTAATTACAATTTTTTCTTGCAATTTTTAATCATCTCGTGGCATTTTCAAACATTTCCTTACAATTTTCAACATTTTCTTGACTTTGCAAATTATCCAGAAGAAATCAAAACTTTTTCTGCGTATTTCAAAGCTTGTTCATTGCAATTTAAGACTTAATTTTAGCTTAGAACCATTTTAGCTTTCTCTTTGCAATTTTGCAACAACCCAACGCATTTTCTAAGAATCATTTTAAACTTGTAAGTGTTCTCAGTGTAATTGCAATTTTTTCTTGCAATTTTTAATCATCTCGTGGCATTTTCAAACATTTTCTTACAATTTCCAACATTTTCTTGACTTTGCACTTTATCCAGAAGAAATCAAAACTTTTTCTGCGTATTTCAAAGCTTGTTATTGCAATTTAAGACTTAATTTTAACCTAGAAGCATTTTAGCTTTCTCTTTGCAATTTTGCAACAACCCAACGCATTTTCTAAGAATCATTTTAAACTTGTAAGTGTTCTCAGTGTAATTGCAATTTTTTCTTGCAATTTTTAATCATCTCGTGGCATTTTCAAACATTTTCTTACAATTTCCAACATTTTCTTGACTTTGCACTTTATCCAGAAGAAATCAAAACTTTTTCTGCGTATTTCAAAGCTTGTTATTGCAATTTAAGACTTAATTTTAACCTAGAAGCATTTTAGCTTTCTCTTTGCAATTTTGCAACAACCCAACGCATTTTCTAAGAATCATTTTAAACTTGTAAGTGTTCTCAGTGTAATTGCAATTTTTTCTTGCAATTTTTAATCATCTCGTGGCATTTTCAAACATTTTCTTACAATTTCCAACATTTTCTTGACTTTGCACTTTATCCAGAAGAAATCAAAACTTTTTCTGCGTATTTCAAAGCTTGTTATTGCAATTTAAGACTTAATTTTAACCTAGAAGCATTTTAGCTTTCTCTTTGCAATTTTGCAACAACCCAACGCATTTTCTAAGAATCATTTTAAACTTGTAAGTGTTCTCAGTGTAATTACAATTTTTTCTTGCAATTTTTAATCATCTCGTGGCATTTTCAAACATTTTCTTACAATTTCCAACATTTTCTTGACTTTGCACTTTATCCAGAAGAAATCAAAACTTTTTCTGTGTATTTCAAAGCTTGTTCATTGCAATTTAAGACTTAATTTTAGCTTAGAGCCATTCTATTCTCATTATAATTTTAATCAAAGCATTTTCTGAGAATCCTACGTTTAGTCGTTACAATTTAGGATTTAATTTTGTACATAGTCCATTTTCTTTTTGTAATTTTAAAGTGCAAAAACAAGTCAAACTAATAATTTAACTCAAGAAAAAGCTTAAAATAGGGCGTGTACAAACTCAACTTGAAACCTAAAATTAACTTTACCGTCGAGGTTACGTAGTCATGTAGGAGACGCTTAGATGTCTCTCGTAATTGGTTAAATAATTAACGCGACGTTCTCGGTATACCTACTCAAGCTTGTTATATAGGGGTTATGCATTAGGGATACATAGGACCAGGTGTGTAGGCGTATGTAGATTATTCGCAGACTTAGCCTCTTGAGATAACAGCTAATTAAACGACAATTTCGCCCTTTATAATCGAAAGGCAAACTAAACGACTTTCATATCTTTTTTTCTTTTCAATTTTCATTTCAAATTTCATTGGGCGGAGCAAAAAAATTATCTGTGTGTCAGAAACATCCACCGCAGATACTCATTCGGATAAATCGATATTATTGGTACAATACTGATAAATAGCTAGTGTAGCGAGAGAGGGAGATGGGATTGGGGAGAAACGTGGGGGGTGAAAGAGGACTTCCGGTGACACGGTGACAGGTTGAAACCTGCCTCGAGCGTCGGTTACCTGGATCGTCTATTCATCCCCGTTCTCCCCACTTCGTTCCGGCTCGGTATTAATTACGTTTTCTGACTCGCAACGTCGGAATTAGGACGCCATTCCATAGGCTGAAACGTGGAAGTTGATATGTCGGGGTTCATATGATGCTGGAGAATTTTCCGACGTTAAACATCATCCACTTTATCTATCTATTAGTTGTCATAGACTATTCCAATTTTTTATTAACATTAATTTATTATTTCGAGTACTTTATCATAGTACGAAACATTTGGCTTTGAAACTTGATGGGGAATTAATCACAAAGTGTCGATTTAGATCTTCATATCTGCAAAAAAAAATAAAAAACGTTTTAATTACTTCCCGCTAATTAAACGAAGCATTCTAGCTTTTACTGCCTTTTTTATTGGGGTAGAGTAGATCTCAACAGATAATAAGATCAAAAAGCGATTAAAAAAAAGCAAACGAAAGGTTGAAGTTAATTATGAAAAGAAGTGAACTTTACTTTCGAAACTCCCAGCTTGGAAAGTAAGTTGGAATCTATTGACGTTAGCGAAGTCGATTGTTCTAACTCAGCACCTGGAGAAACTAAGATAATATTGAAGTTGTTCTCGTATTCACGATCCGAAACGAAGGATAAGGAAATTATATTCATGTAATATCAACTAAATCAATTTTTTTAAATCAATTTGTCGAAATTGAATCACGTGTCAATTCAACCAAAAAGTTTGTTTGATGGAAAATAAATTTTACAAGTAGAGATCGATCATTTCTCTCCCCCCGAAAAGGTTTCCATCGGGACATTTATCTCACTCAGATTGAATCCACGTCTCAAATTTTCCGGTCTATCTCGGTATACTTACGAGAGAGGAAGAATTGAATGCTATCTGGTCGGTTTCCGGCGGCTTGAACACGTCACGATAAAAGAAAAAAACCTCCACCCTCACAAACTCTATTAAAAAGTACAAAAAAGCGAACGCCGAGTAAAAATGATCATAAAAACGAGCTACAATTTTTACTAAAACGTGACTTTAATGAGCAATAACTCGGGTAGAAGTCCGTAAGAATGAAATATTGCGACAAGATAATGCCCTCGTAACCTAATTTAATTTCAAAGTCGCAGGTGTAGAAAAAGAGAACAGGAGGAGACTGAGAGTACGCAGAGAACAAGATCCCCTGGAGGGAAACCGAGATTAAAAGCATTTATTCAAATTTATTGTTGTAATGTAACCGAGTTGAAATAAACGTGAATATAAACTTGTAAAGAAAATGGTGTAATCATAAATATTATTAATGCTCCTTGCGGAAGCATCAAAATTATTTATTTAAATTTCTACAGAAAACTTTCTTTCTTCATTTTCAATGTTTTAAATGAAATTATGAGTTTATTTTAACATTTATAGTAACTTTAATAAATATTTAAATTTTAATATAATACTTTCCACAATTTACGATATGTTATTAATTATTACAGTAAGCTTTGCTAATTCAAATCAATTAAACCAGCTTAATTCAGATTATGGAAGCATGCGGATTGTTAAAGAAGCGTTTACTAACTTCATCGCTTTTAATTCATTCAACAACCCAACCCAACCCTGTATATTTGAACTGAAACAAAACTGGAACTGACACTAGAACTAGAATCATTCGGGTTTAGCCGTCTTAAAAGATGTAGGGCTTAACCCGAATGTTTCTAGTTCTAGATCATACGATATAAAACTAGAACTAACACTAGACCTAGAAGTGGAAAGTTCTGGGTTTAGCCGTGCGTCTTCAGACGCTAAACCCGAATCTTTCGGGAATCATTCGGGTTTAGCCGTCTTAAAAGATGTACGGCTTAACCCGAATGTTTGTAGTTCTAGATCTAATGATATAAAACTAGAACTAACACTAGACCTAGAAGTGGAAAGTTCTGGGTTTAGCCGTGCGTCTTCAGACGCACGGCTAAACCCGAATCTTTCGGGAATCATTCGGGTTTAGCCGTCTTAAAAGATGTACGGCTTAACCCGAATGTTTCTAGTTCTAGATCTAATGATATAAAACTAGAACTAACACTAAACCTAGAAGTGGAAAGTTCTGGGTTTAGCCGTGCGTCTTCAGACGCACGGCTAAACCCGAATCTTTCGGGAATCATTCGGGTTTAGCCGTCTTAAAAGATGTACGGTTTAACCCGAATGTTTCTAGTTCTAGATCTAACGATATAGTTTTACTTCAATTCAAATATACAGGTTTGCCAAATCAGTTTGTAAAGTAATCTATTCCAGAAACTATTCTTTGTAGAGGCCTTCGTTATAAAAATGTCTTCAGAGGCTAAACCTAACTCTGAAACTGACAACAACTGAAATAAAAGTAGAACTGACACTAAACTTAGAACTAGAATCACTCAGGTTTAGCCGTTTTGAGAAACGTACGGCTAAACCCGAACGATTCTAGTTTTTAATCTAGAGTTAGATCTAATGATATAAAACTAGAACTAATACTAGCCAAAACGTCAAACATTTTTTCAATAGACTCATGGCAAACCCCAACATCTTCTAGTTCTGTTATTAGATTTAGCATTGATCTTTGTGTTAGTTCTAGTTTTAGTTCAATTAACACAAACCGTGAAAGCCAAAAGTTTTTTTGGAATTAGTTTTAGAAATCTTATAAAGAACGATTTGATTCTGAAGATATCTGTAATGGTCCATTCTTACATTGCATTGTTGGCTTTGTAGGAAGCGTAAGTTGAGCATTACAAATGTTTTTTAGACATTCATTTTTGCCATACATCATAATCTGTCTCATTTACATAACTTAATAACTCTTGAAAGCAGTTGATGTTGTCGCAAAAGTTAATATTATTGTCAAAATAATTTAAAAATCATGCCTGAGTGGATGTTGATGTATTCTCTATAATACACAAATTTTTATCATCTACATTACATTAGGATCTATTGTTCCCCAATAGATAAGATTACCAAATTTTATCTTGTAGTCCAATGCTTTTAACGAACATTAATACCTTGCCCGATGAAAAAATTTTCATATCATTTGAGATGTGTCTTAAAATATTCCCGTGTTTGAGAAATAGTCCATAATAGGCAAAGTATTTCCTTAGCTCACAGTCCAATCCTATGTTTTACCATCACAAATGCTGCCCTAACTGCTAGGTCTAATCCCACAAATGCATTATCGCTGCCTTCACGTGCTAACTCATCTGCCGCTTCATTGCTAGCAACTTTAGAATGACTTAGGATCCAGATCAGAGATCCTTTGTTATCACAACTCAGTGTTTTTAAATTTCCCTTATAGTTATCAATCAGAACGATTTTAAAATCTCTCTCTCTAGAAGGATTTTTGCTCCGAAGTTACCAGCAACTATTTCCGCTTGGAATACAATACAATAAGTACCCAGATTGTTAACTTGATCCACCTGTGAACATGAAAATATCTGCCATTAAGTGACCTCATCAAATCTGACGACATTGATAGCAAAATATCAGTACTTATAGTGTCTTCCGTAGCCCATTGGTAAGACATGTCGAAACTGGTTTGAGCATATATTGCTTAAATCTGTAAATGGTGTTTTTGGCCACTTTCTTTATACGCATGTGCAAAGAGTTAAGCCAAGTAGAACATCCATTGCTGCAATTGGTTTTGTGCTTATCGCACCAGAGATAGCTAATCCAGCTACCCGTTGAAATTTTGAAAGTTTATTGATAACTGAAGTCTGTCAAACTTTCCCATACCATGCTGCTGCTCCATATGTAATTATAGGTCTGTTTACCACATGTCTACATATTCTGTACGCTTTATCACTTTTCATTTTAGATTGTTTATGGATGTCTACATATTATTGCTTCTGTAATAGCTATATATTCAGCTATGGTAGATAAAAGACTTACACATTGCCATTATCGATACTCTTGTTATCTTATTATTTTTTAAGCTATTCTAGTCCTTATTAAGCTCATAAAATAATTATATCTAGCTATAATTCGGATTTAGCCCGGTATGTGCAATTAATTCTAGTGTTGCATATTGTTCTATAACTAAAATTAAATCCGTACTTATTTTTTTAAACAAAATGGCGCAAATATGCGCAAACTATTTTGATTCATTATGAAACTGTATTAGTCATTTTATAAAAAATATTGACCCGATATCATCCGGAACTTTATCAAAAGTTTACCTTTATATGTTCTTATATGTTGAAACTTTCGACGATTTTCCTCGCAAAATACCTTCACAAATTAATTGCAGCACAAAGAAATAGTAGTCAAGCTTATAAATGTTATACCTGGAAGATCAACAGCCATCCCTTTTCTATTTTTATTGAATGGTAAGATACCAAGAATATATGCATATATGTTATTATAGACATTTGACCATAATAATAAATTATGTATTAACACTTTTTCCAACTTTTCGCTGTTTTGGTCCCACTGTGCGCCTATTGATTTCCAATTAGTCTTCTGGAAGCATTTCAAGTCTTCCAAAAGCAGTATCAAGTCTTTTGTTAGCATCTCAAATCTTTTGGAAGCAATTTAAATGTTCTAGAAGCAGTATCAAGTCTTATGGAAACATTTTAAGGCTTCTGGAAGCAATCTTAGGCTTAATATTACCAGCGGCAATATCGAGTTTTTTGTAACCATATTAAAGCTTCTAGAAGCAGTATCAAGTCTTCTAGAAACTCTTCAAGTTTTTTGGTAGCAATATCAAGTCTTTCAGAAACAGTATCAAGTCTTCTGGAAGCATTTCAAATCTTCTAGAAGCTGTATCACGTTTTATAGGGGCAGTATCGAGTCTTTTGGAAGCATTTTAAAACATCTAAAAACAGTATCAAGTCTTCTGGAAACAGAAGCAATTCTTTTGCAAACATTTTAAGCAATTTCGAAATATTTCACGTCTTCTAAAAGTGGCATCAAGTCTTCTAGAAATATTTCATGTTTTCTGGAAGCATTTCAAGTCTTCTGGAAGCAATATCAAATTTTCTAGAAACAAAATCATGTCATCTAGCGGCAGTATCCAGGGATTTTGGTAGTAAATCAAGTCTTCTGGAAACATCTCAAGTCCTCTAACAGTAACATCAAATCTTCTGGACACATCATAAGTCGTCTGGAAGCATTTCAAGCCTTTTAGATGCAATATCAAGTTATCTGGAAGCATTGCAAGTCTTCAGGAAGCATTGTAAGTAGTCTGGAAACATTTCGAGTCTTCTGGAAGCAATATAAAGTTTTCTAGGAACAGTATCAAATCATCTGGAGCCAATATTTGGTCTTCTGGTAGCAAATCAAATCTTTTAGCAGTAACATCAAGCCTTCTGAAAGCATCTTAAGTCTTCTAACAGAAACATTAAGTCTTCTGGAAGCATTATCAATTTTATGGAAACCAAATGTATTGAATGCCATTGCCAAAAAAATGGCATTCAATATGGTGTTATCAGTAACAATAGATATTTTAATGTAAATTTACGCTTAATGATGATTTCTTGATAATGAGTTGATTAAATTCAAACGTCGAGGTTTTAAATGTTTTTCATTTTTAAATAAATTGGAAATTATACTGAGAAGTTGTGTTTGTTATAATTGAAAGTAAACTTGTTTAACCTCAGTGAAACAAGAAGAATTATATTAATTTCAAGTCTTCTGGGTGCAATATCTAGTTTTCTAAAAAGACTATCAAATCATTTAGAGGCAGTATCCAATCTCCTAGTAGGAAGTCTTTTGGAAGCACCTCAAGTCTTCTAACAGTTACATCAAATCTTCTGAAAGAATTTCATTGTAAGTCGTCTGGAAGAATTTCCAGTCTTCTAGAAACAGTATCAGTTTTCTGGAAACATTTAAAGTCTGCTAGAAACAATATCAAGTTTTCTAGAGACAGTATCAAGTCAATTAGAGCAGTATCCAGTCTTCTTGCAGCATATCAAGTCTTTTAGATGCAATATCAAGTCTTCTGGAAGCAATATCAACTTTTCTAGAAACAGTATCAAGTCGTCTAGAGGCTGTATCCTATCTTCTGGTAACAAATCAAGTCTTCTAGGAACCCTAGGAATTGGTGTCACAGGGATGTACCCTATTAGCAAGCCCTTAGATTTAAGATCGTGCTGTTCCTCTTCCTCATCTGTCTCTCCAAATACAATTCTTTAGCATCTTTTTGAAAGTACTGAGAAAAAACGTTCAGTAACTTACAGGAATTGGTAAAAGATTAGTGAACCTTTTACCAATTCGCACTACAAGGGACACAATGCAAATTTTATGGGTTTATGACAATAGATAGCGCTAGATAACGATTAAATTTTCTTGCAAAAAATACTTTTATTTATTTATAAAATTATTTAAATGAAATAGAAGTATTTAAACTTAAATGTAATCAAATTATTCATAAGATTTAATTGAAATTATTTAATTTAAAATATATTTTAGAAAATATGTTCATGTTAATCATTAATCAAAGTGATTTTAAATCCATGAAAAGCAACATAATTTGACTAGAAATTGATTCAAAATAAATAAAATTTGGTGAAATTTTAGGAATTTGGATGTGACCCCATTAAAATTGATGAAAACTCATTTAATAGACTAGGAATCGATTAAAATGTACTGAAATCCAAAAGATATGTCATCAATTTTGATATAAATCAACTTAAACTTAATCAAAATAAACGAAAATTGATGATTGAATAGAAAAGAGTGAGAATTGAAGAAAAATGTTGTCAAAATTGATCCCAACTCAACCCAAACTTTTTTATTTTTACTTCATAAAGGGTGCCTAAATTGTTCTAAATACTTTTTAATAATGGGAATTAATTAAAATTGATGAAAATTCATTTAATAAAATAGGAATCGATTAAAATGTACTGAAATCTAAGAAATATGTCATCAATTTTGATATAAATTATCGTAACTTAATCAAAATAAACGAAAATTGACGATTGAATACAAAAAAAAATGAGAATTGAAGAAGAATGCAGTCAAAATTGATCCCAACTCAACCCAAGCTTTTTTATTTTTACTTCATAAAGGGTGCCTAAATTGTTCTAAATACTTTTTAATAATGGGAGTTAATTAAAATTGATGAAAATTCATTTAATAAAATAGGAATCGATTAAAATGTACTGAAATCTAAAAAATATGTCATCAACTTTGATATAAATCATCGTAACTTAATCAAAATAAAGGAAAATTGACGATTGAATAGAAAAGAGTGAGAATTGAAGAAAAATGCAGTCAAAATTGATCCCAACTCAACCCAATTTTTTTTTATTTTTACTTCATAAAGGGTGCCTAAATTGTTCTAAATACTTTTTAATAATGGGAGTTAATTAAAATTGATGAAAATTCATTTAATAAAATAGGAATCGATTAAAATGTACTGAAATCTAAGAAATATGTCATCAACTTTGATATAAATTATCGTAACTTAATCAAAATAAAGGAAAATTGACGATTGAATACAAAGAAAATGAGAATTGAAGAAATATGCAGTCAAAATTGATCCCAACTCAACCCAAGTTTTTTCATTTTTACTTCATAAAGGGTGCCTAAATTGTTCTAAATACTTTTTAATAATGGGAGTTAATTAAAATTGATGAAAATTCATTTAATAAAATAGGAATCGATTAAAATGTACTGAAATCTAAGAAATATGCCATCAACTTTGATATAAATTATCGTAACTTAATCAAAATAAAGGAAAATTGACGATTGAATAGAAAAGAGTGAGAATTGAAGAAAAATGCAGTCAAAATTGATCCCAACTCAACCCAAGTTTTTTCATTTTTACTTCATAAAAGGTGCCTAAATTGTTCTAAATACTTTTTAATAATGGGAGTTAATTAAAATTGATGAAAATTCATTTAATAAAATAGGAATCGATTAAAATGTACTGAAATCTAAGAAATATGTCATCAACTTTGATATAAATTATCGTAACTTAATCAAAATAAACGAAAATTGACGATTGAATACAAAGAAAATGAGAATTGAAGAAAAATGCAGTCAAAATTGATCCCAACTCAACCCAAGTTTTTTCATTTTTACTTCATAAAGGGTGCCTAAATTGTTCTAAATACTTTTTAATAATGGGAGTTAATTAAAATTGATGAAAATTCATTTAATAAAATAGGAATCGATTAAAATGTACTGAAATCTAAGAAATATGTCATCAACTTTGATATAAATTATCGTAACTTAATCAAAATAAAGGAAAATTGACGATTGAATAGAAAAGAGTGAAAATTGAAGAAAAATGTAGTCAAAATTGATCCCAACTCAACTCAAGCTTTTTTATTTTTACTTCATAAAGGGTGCCTAAATTGTTCTAAATACTTTTTAATAATGGGAGTTAATTAAAATTGATGAAAATTCATTTAATAAAATAGGAATCGATTAAAATGTACTGAAATCTAAAAAATATGTCATCAACTTTGATATAAATCATCGTAACTTAATCAAAATAAAGGAAAATTGACGAATGAATAGAAAAGAGTGAGAATTGAAGAAAAATGCAGTCAAAATTGATCCCAACTCAACCCAATTTTTTTTTATTTTTACTTCATAAAGGGTGCCTAAATTGTTCTAAATACTTTTTAATAATAGGAGTTAATTAAAATTGATGAAAATTCATTTAATAAAATAGGAATCGATTAAAATGTACTGAAATCTAAGAAATATGTCATCAACTTTGATATAAATTATCGTAACTTAATCAAAATAAAGGAAAATTGACGATTGAATAGAAAAGAGTGAAAATTGAAGAAAAATGTAGTCAAAATTGATCCCAACTCAACTCAAGCTTTTTTATTTTTACTTCATAAAGGGTGCCTAAATTGTTCTAAATACTTTTTAATAATGGGAGTTAATTAAAATTGATGAAAATTCATTTAATAAAATAGGAATCGATTAAAATGTACTGAAATCTAAAAAATATGTCATCAACTTTGATATAAATCATCGTAACTTAATCAAAATAAAGGAAAATTGACGAATGAATAGAAAAGAGTGAGAATTGAAGAAAAATGCAGTCAAAATTGATCCCAACTCAACCCAATTTTTTTTTATTTTTACTTCATAAAGGGTGCCTAAATTGTTCTAAATACTTTTTAATAATAGGAGTTAATTAAAATTGATGAAAATTCATTTAATAAAATAGGAATCGATTAAAATATACTGAAATCTAAGAAATATGTCATCAACTTTGATATAAATTATCGTAACTTAATCAAAATAAAGGAAAATTGACGATTGAATAGAAAAGAGTGAAAATTGAAGAAAAATGTAGTCAAAATTGATCCCAACTCAACTCAAGCTTTTTTATTTTTACTTCATAAAGGGTGCCTAAATTGTTCTAAATACTTTTTAATAATGGGAGTTAATTAAAATTGATGAAAATTCATTTAATAAAATAGGAATCGATTAAAATATACTGAAATCTAAGAAATATGTCATCAACTTTGATATAAATTATCGTAACTTAATCAAAATAAAGGAAAATTGACGATTGAATAGAAAAGAGTGAGAATTGAAGAAAAATGTTGTCAAAATTGATCCCAACTCAACTCAAGCTTTTTTATTTTTACTTCATAAAGGGTGCCTAAATTGTTCTAAATACTTTTTAATAATGGGAGTTAATTAAAATTGATGAAAATTCATTTAATAAAATAGGAATCGATTAAAATGTACTGAAATCTAAGAAATATGTCATCAACTTTGATATAAATTATCGTAACTTAATCAAAATAAAGGAAAATTGACGATTGAATAGAAAAGAGTGAGAATTGAAGAAAAATGTAGTCAAAATTGATCCCAACTCAACTCAAGCTTTTTTATTTTTACTTCATAAAGGGTGCCTAAATTATTCTAATTACTGTTTAATAATAATGGAAGTTAATTAAAATTGACGAAAATTCATTTAATAGAATAGGAATCGATTAAACTGTAATGAAATCAAAAAGATGTGATGAACTTTGATATAAATTGACTTAAACTTAATTCAAATGAAGGAAAATTGACGAATTGAATAGAAAATCCTGATCCTAACTCAACCCAAGCTTTTTCATTTTGTTTCAAAATAGTTTTTATTACTCCTTCTACCAAGTAAAGAATCTTTTAATAACAATAAATTTAATATTTTATTACCGAAAAAACTAGAATAAATCCTTTTTTTCTTTATTACTCACTAAAAACTTCAACAATTACATTAAAACGTGACCTAGTTAAAATCCCTCGCGGTATCAACTTTGCCATTAAACAACGGAAGTTGTTAATTTATATCCTCTCCCGGATTGCACGAGCTTTTTAAGCTTGACACTAAATTTCTAGAGGCATTTTCCGGCGTTGTAAAATCGCAATATCAGGTTAGGAAAGTAAATCTGGAACTCCTTTCCTGGAAGGTTCGTACGAAGCACTTCAAAAAGCCTCGCTTTACGAATATTATTGGGATTTTGAACGAAAAGCGAGCAACCTTTCCTCTTTTGCCCGCCCCTTCGGAGTTCGTAATTGAAATTATTACATTCCGGGAGGTAACTTTGCCTTTTTTGCTAGGAAAAAAAGGAATTTAAAGCGAAATAGGATGAATCAAAAATATGGAATTTATTAATATTCGAAATGATTGAAAACGTGAAGATTATGTACGATTATCAAGTGATATTTCGATTTTAGTCCATAACCTCAATTTGGAGATTGGAAGGGAGCGATCCTTGCCTAATATGCATTTCTAGGGTCCTGAGGCAAGGGGTTTCGATAGAAATTGCTTGTTAAGGAATTCAGAACTCCACAGCAAGCAGGGCTTCGTATCAAGTAGTCTCTCCACTTTGAATAAAGCCTCTGAACTTGTTCCAACCGGCTTTCGAGTGGCGCATTTTTTCCCCACCGCCGACTTTCAAAATCGTTAAATTTTAAGCGAATCTGAAAAGTGACCGTGTCAAGTTGTCGTAATCTAATTTTCGGCAAACATACGGTAACAGCGTAACAGCAGAGCGCTTCGGCGACGACCGAGTATTACATTACCTAATTGAATAGGGAAACGGAGTGTGTATATGGCTCCCGTGACGTAATAACCGACCTGTCTTGTCCCATGAGACTCCTATTCCCGTCCAAACATGTGATTCATCTAACTAAATTAACAACGATTTCTAAAATTTCATTTATATTCCCTTAATTCCTCATAAAATGGAAAAACGCATAAAATGTTATCAACAAATCCATTCAATTTTAACTCCATAGAATTATGGAACAAAAAACTTTTGTCTACTTGATAGAAATGAAATACAAACACAGGAGTAATCCGATTTTAATGGAATACAAAGCTGCCGGTAACGACACTGTTCCACCCCTAGTGAATATCCCGTTAACTCCAGTTGATGTACGGCTCTGAATCCGGACGAAAAGATACGTTTACAATGCTCAATGTTACGTGCTATAACCAGTTCACAATTCGATGGTACGTTTGGAATTTAATAAAGGGAATATCGGGAATGTTCCCTGCGACCCTTGATGCACACACGCAACCGTTTGCTATTTAGAAAATGAAATTTGAAAACTCCTATGTTATGTATATTCGGCTCTGAATGCAGCCATAATATTGAGGTATTATACATGATGTAAAGGTAAAATTTATCCCGAAAAGTCGCAAAAATCAACTCAATTTATATCTAGCAGTTTTTCATTCTTTTTTATAATTTATTTTAGATAATAATAATAATGTTTAACTAATACAACTTGATAAACTTATAAAATTATATCATAAACTTAATTCTACCGTTTTGCCAAAAAGGATTGAGTCAGTTCACATGGATGAACCATCTGTAACTGTTTTTCTACAACCCTTGAGGAATAAAAAAGAATAATAGTAATAGAAACTAAACCTGATTATACAAATGAGTATATTTAATAAACTAAAATATTAAATGATATCTTTCTTTCCATTTTTGTTTAATAAAAATACTAATGGTTTTTGCACTAAATGGATTTTATTTTATTTTTCTCTACCGGTTTCTCCTTCTACACGGCATCATCAGGAGAATACGTCAAAAATCACAACAAAGATGTAACATAAACATTTATGTTACATCATTACATATAAACTTAAGATAACTGGAGAAGAAAACAATCGAACGAAGATAGTAAACATATCAACGCACAGACATTTTACTATCTTCGTTCGATTGTTTTCTTCTTCAGTTATCTTAATTTTTGTTAACTTTTCGAGTGGAATATATAATTATACCGGATAAAATGTTTATGTTACATCTTTGTTGTGATTTTTGACGTATTCTCCTGATGATGCCGTGTAGAAAGCGAAACCGGTAGAGAAAAATAAAATAAAATCCATTTAGTGCAAAAACCATTTTTATAAAATATCAGAACCTCCATTGATGTTTTAAGAGTAATACTTGCAGTATTTCTAAATTTTGGTAAAGCTTCCGATATTAGCAATCATCAGCTTCTAATGGGCAAGATAGTACGTTATGGATGTAAAAAAAGTACACCGGATTCAATACTATTTTGTGAACAGATCTCACCAAACAAAGGTTAATGTAATATATTAATTCCTATATATCTTCATTGAACTGGTCATGCATATGATCTCACCATTTTCTAAATCAACAGATTGCGACTGTTGAGAGGAATCTCAATTTTACATGTTAGAACAAGTTATCCTTTTCTACGTAAGTCATGCTATTTTAAAAATACAACCAAGATGCATACTTTTGTTAGCTATGTTATACAATTTAATACTTTATAAATTGCTTTGCTATTTATATTGCATCTTAATACCAAGATCACAAATACTTTAATAAGTTAATTTAATATAGAGGCAGTTGTTGACAATTTCCAGACATATATCTGCAAAATTTTACAGATCTGCAAGTTACGATCGTTTCTTAGATGATTAAGATGCACTTTAAAGCGCAGGCTTCTTTGGTTAAATGTATAATTTCATAATATGGTTCTGTTTTATGGCCAGCACGTAGTTCTGATCTTTCAATCATGGATTTTTATTTTATTGAAATAAATTGTTTACAGTAGACCATGGACGATTATGTAGAATTAAGAATAATGAATGCGATAGAATTTCTAACACTGGTAGAAATTCGTAACTGTTATAAATTATGTTGTAATTGTATTGAACATAAATATTGCAAATATGTTTAAGCTTTGGGTTATTATATGAATTTCTTCTTAACGGCTTAATCAATTTGGACAAAAATTTGTGTATGTAGGCTATATAACTTTACAAACTCAAATGTTCTATCGGAAATGTTGCCAAGTTTATGGTTTCTGAGATAAAATGAAAAAATCTTTTCTTTTAAATGGGATATCTCTATATAATTTTACATTTTTTTAGAGATATTACTATTACCTATTCAGTGATATATTTGTATTCCTAGATTTGTACCTGTAATGACTTAGAAATTACCATTTACAACTTTCATTTCCTCAATAAATGACGGCCATGAAAGAAAAATAAACAATATCAAAACTTATTTTTTAAATAAAAAACCACTTTTGGTAGCCTACTGGTGCGAATACAAGAAGGATGTGTGTGAATTTAAACCCCTTCTTCAGAATTCTGCAAAACTCGCACTGCTTGAGGGATTATAAGAACTGTGACCACATTTTTATTGAAGGGGTCTAAATTCACAAATATCCTTTCCATGCCCACCAGCAAATTTTAGAATCGTTTATTTTTCTTTCATGGTCGTCATTTATTGAGGAAATGAAAACTGTAATTTGTATTTTCTAAGTCATTGCAGGTACAAACCTAGATATACAAATATATCACAGAATAGGTAACAGTATTATCTCAAAAAAAGAAAAGAGAACAAGCTAAAGAAGAAAGATTGTATACCAACTGAAAAAAAGGAATCAAAAGGAAAAAGCAACTGAAACACAATAAGAAAGTGTGGAAGTAAAAAGTAGAAGAAAAATAAAAGAAGAAAATAATAAATGAATATGAAAGTTATGATAACTGCTGAAGAAGCAGAAATTTTTAAAAACCGCCTCAAAGCCAGACTCACCACGCACGCCGTTTGATGTGCAACGGAATACTATTATAAACTCTACATGTATTGTAAGAGGAAGAACGTTTAAAACGCTGTAAATGATGTACAGGTGTCGTAAAAGTGAAACGATGTCTTAAGTTTAGGTTGTGTATGTCGCACCGGAAACGAATTTTATTCCATAAATAAGGAGGAGACTTATTCAAAGTTACTATATGAAAGAGACATGTTGAGTGTAAAATTGAAATAAAGCTAGAACTAACACTAGACCTTAGCAACTATTCATTGAAAGGCTTTCGCAAAGAAAATCTCTTCAAATATACGGCTAAACCCAACTCTGTATATTGAAGCAAAACTAGAACTAGAATCATTCAGGTTTAGCCATCTTCAGATATATACGCTTATACCCGAATGTTTCTTGTTCCAGATCTAGATTTAACAATATAAAACTAGAACTAACACTAGAGACTATCGAAGTGGTACGCAGAATGCGGACGATACTTGGGTTTACTCCTTACAAAGCTGTATACAGCAATTCAACCAACGTTTCTCAGATTTCGACGTTGATTATGAGGCTTTTATGCATAAGAAACACGTTTTTATCCCTTCGTCATTGTGGTGATGTAAAGTCACATCAGTGGTGTGGTGGGGTATCTGATACCCCATGGTGATAGTTGATTTTTTTTAACAAATTACTATATAATAATATAGTTTTTATATCTTTAATGTCTTTCAGTGGTAATAAATTGAAGAGAATATCATCAATTACTTTATAACAACGATAAAATTTTGGAATATAATTTATTTTTAGAAGCTATTACATTTCACAGATGGGAAAAACGGGAATTTATTTAATAAATCACCTATGCGTAACTGTAACTAACTCTTAATATAACAAATGTTATTTTTCTTAACAAAATGTCTATATTGCATAAAAAAAATAAATTAGGTAAGTATTTACTACAACAACATAATTACATGCTATCAGTGTTGGCGCAATTATCGCACATCAGATTAGAATGTGTGAGACATAGAGCAGCATGACATCGCATGCATTTATGAAATGTTTTGCGATCTTTATTTCGTGGACATACGGAACATCTTTTGGATGTTTTCGGCTGTTTAGAACTAGGTTCACCAACATTTTCTTGTAAATCCACTCGGAGCTCACGTGGCAGTCGTTTGTTCTGTAATCTTGCTTCTTTAGCATGAGTTATAAGTTGTAAACCAAGATCTTTTAGAAACTGCCGCCGTTTAAAATTATATTGTTTTGTATTGGCATTATAAATAACGAAAGCATTTATTGCAATTGTATTTAGAAAGGAGAAAAATAATGTTAGAGGCCATCGTCTACTGTTTCTGATAACACTGTAGTTTGCTGACATCTGATCTAATTGATCTACACCTCCTTTGGTTGAATTGTAGAAATCAATGATCTCTGGTAATTGTTTTGGTCCAGATTCCTGCAGAATATTATTAGTATGATGTAGAGTGGAAAATAAAATAACATTTTTCGATCGTCGAGGAACATAGGAAACAGCGGTAATATCCCCTTGAAATGCAAATAATGAACTCGCTGCAACTCTTGTTTTTATATTTAGAAACTCTCGTGGAATCTGTGTTTTATTTTTTCGTACTGTTCCTACAGATGTCAGCTTATCAGTGTGTAACAAGTCAATCATCAAGGGATAGCTCGTGTACCAATTGTCAAAGGTAACATTACGTTTTGATCCAAATATTGGTCTTACTAAACGTTTCACTATATCATGTGGTTTATTGCTTAACCTGAATGGACCTGGTGGTTGTAAACCAACATAGACTTCCATGTTGATACAATAGAAGGTTTTCGCGTCAACTAGAGCGTGTACTTTTAGTCCATACTTACTGGGTTTGTTTGGTATGTATTGGAGAAAATCAACTCTTCCTCTGAAGGGCTCCAATTTTTCATCGACGGTAAGATACTCACTAGGTGTGTAATACATTGGAAAATGCTCAACAAGTTTCTCAAAAATTCCTCTTATAGGAGCAAGTTTATCTAGAGATCTTCTCTGGACTCTGTTTTCGATATTATCAAAACGGAGGCATTGCAATAAAATGGCAAATCTCTGTTGGGACATTGTTTTTCTAAACACATCTATGCCAGTATCATCTGTACACCATAGATCGGCAATATTCTCTCTATTTCCTTTATATAACCCAGCTAAATACAATAAACCAAGCAGTGCCTTTATTTCAACTACGTTTGTTTCCTTTACTAAATATTTATGATTTGTATCATATTTTTATTTTAGTGTTTATTTTGATATTTGTATTGAATACAATGTCTCCTAACATGTCATCCGTAAGAAACAATGACCAGCATAATATTGGATTTTGTTTATGTTTTGCCTCACCTTTCACTCCTGGTAAATGAGTGATTATATTCTCAGACCTTGTTCTGATGGTTTTTCCCTGGTTCCCTGAACCATTTTGTTCCATCTTTAGCTAGCATAAACCGTGTGTTACTAGTTTCCACTTGATCGTCATCGTCAGTATCGTCTTCACTCGTTTCTTCGGCGAAACGTTCTCTAATATCAGCAACTATATCAGTATGAGGAGACACTTCTTCATCTTCTGAGTTTGAGTCGATAAACCATTCAGAATCGGAAAGAACTTCCGCCCACAAGGCTAATAACCTATTTTGTTCTTTTTCGTACTCGTATTTTGACATTTTCGCATAAAATCATGAAGAGATTTGAGATGAACAATGACTCAACATGCACTTGTCAGGTGTACTAACGAGTTAAGTGTGGTGGGGTATAGCATACCCCAGTCGTATTCTGCATTTATTATTTTATTTTTCCGAACTTGTACACTTATAATATAGATGACGTTCTACTAACAACGTACTTTTCTCCAGCTACTAAAAATTAAATGGCGCTAGTAGTAACACATTCTATAATATTTAGAGAAATATAATGATTGGGGTAGGTTATACCCCACCACACTGATGAAGGGTTAAGGAGGTTGTTGAACATCCGAAGCTGATGAGGTTGCTTCTTTTCAATTCTCGGAATTTCTCGTAGATTTCAGAGAAATGTGATCGAGCGTCGTTAAGGGAATCTAATTGTAGTTTTTTCAACTGAATATCTTCCAGTTGCCAGATGGTTGTTCTTCTGGAACATTGAGTAGGCTTATCGGGGCTAAATGATATTCTCTCTCCGATAGGTAAGTAGTTGTTGTCCGAAGGACCTCTTTTCCTAAGTGGACAATGCATTCTGGTGTTATTTGAATTAAAAGATTTCCTTGGAATTGGCGAACTTCTCTACGATTTTCACATACGGTTTCTCCAGTAAAATTGGCCTGGAACAAGATCCATTCAGAATCAGTGGGATGAACACTTTCTTCTTTTAATCGAGCCCATTTCGTATGAGTGCATGTTGATATTGGTAAATGTCTCAGTAATTCATAAGCACAAGTTGATCAAGGCTGGTGGCTTCGCATAAATATTCTCTTCTTTGAAATTCTTTACAGGTGGAAGTCATGGTAAAGTATTTGTCTTTACTTTCTGCGAGGTAGGGCTGTGGAATGTTTAGCATTAGGTAACTTGAATTATATAGAACGGGAAGTGGAACTAATTGGTAATATTGATAAATTGTTTTCTCTAATCCGTGAGGAGTTTTAATATTAAATTCGCAATTGTTACAAGAATAAAAAAAATTAGCATCACTAAATATTTTTGTACTAATTAATGAACATTCTGCACCAGTATCTATTAAAAATTTGAATCCTTCAAATTCGACATAAGGTAATAAGGGTTCTTTTGAGTAAACTTTGTTAGATATTGTTACTGTTGTTGCGGTTGTGGGTCTTGGAGGATTTCCTGGAGAAAATCCTGCAATTCGACATTGTTTTCGACATATTGATCTTCTTCGTAAAATTCTTCTACTGGTACATAATCGTTCGTTATTTCACCATCTTGGTACTGAACATAGTAAGCGTCTTCGGGAATTTCGGAAGGCATTTCAATGTTGTTGGACATCCATTGTCTCTTTGGAGGTGGATTACTTATCGAGGGTGCTGATCTCTTATTATTGTTATCGATGTCCATAGGGGTTGGTTTGTACAATGGTTGTTGTAATTGTACTGGAGATTTACCAGATTGTGGGTAAAAGTTTGGTCTTGGTCGTTGTGTAAACATTGGTCTCATTTGCATCATCTGAGCAGGAGGAATGTATTTACTTGGTAATGGAGTTTGATACGACAGCATTGGTAGTCTTTGCGCTGGATTCGGTTTTTGAACTACAATAGGAGCAGGAGTAAAATTATTTTTCATTATTGGCTGTCGGATGTTAAGAAGAAACCGTTGCTTTTGAGTATTATAATTTGCAATTTCCAATGCAAATGCTTCTGCGGTTTCGATGTCTCCGGGTTGTCTTAATTTAACTTCTAACCCTATGTTGGTGTTAATTAGATCTAATCCAAACAGATATGTCCTTAATGCTATTTGATTGTATTGATTCTGCTTAATATTTCTAATTTCTACTTCTTCGTCTTCTAAATGAATTTTAGATAGAAGCGTGTATAACGTGGACTTAATTTTGTTTGCGTAACTTGACGTTGTGTCTTCCTTCTGCGGTCTTGAACTATTTAGGTCATATACCAGGACTTCTTCAGATCTTTTGTCTCCAAATGAGTGTATGAGAATATTCTTTAATTCGGGCCAAGACGTGGGCATTTTATTTGCGTCCACTGCCTCGCGTGCTTTAGCACGTAATCTTCCCATAAATATCATAAGTAAACGCTTTGCCATTCTGACTTCGTTCGGGTTTCGTGGAACTGTGGGTAGATATTCTTCTATCAAGAATTCACAAGCGTTAATGTAACTCTTCAGAGTTATGCGGTCTCCATCGAATACGGGAATCAGATCTTGATCGACTTTTGATATCTCTCGTGCCATGTTGACGTCGTTTAAAGCTTCCAATAAATCGGTTAAATTCTCCACGGTGGTCAAGGATTTGGGATAATTAATAAGGAATGCAGAAAGAAAGTACTTACAGTAATAAAATTATTACATTTTTAAAAAAACTTTAATCTTTTTTTTATCAAAATTTTTAATCTTGTAGTTTCTCCTTCTTTTTCTTCAGTTTTAGGTGCTTCATTGTTTATTGATACCTCTTCTTCGGGTATTCCATCATTATTATCTATATTTTCATTGTCAAAGTTTTCTAAAACTATCCTTTAATAAGATAAAATACTTTTCCTTATGATTGTTGTTCCATTCGCCGTCCTAAACCTAAGGATTAATAGAGCTACAGAGCTGGGACTTCAACTCCTGAGGGTACATCATACATCCCAATGCTTCTAGTTCTAGATCTAGAGTTAGATCTAATGATATAAAATTAGAACTAACACTAGACCTAGAAATAGAAAGATTCGTACATCTGAAGACATTTTTTAACGAAATTGTCTCTTCAATGAATAGTTTCTGAAATAGAGTACTTTACAAACTGATTTGAGAACCCTGTACATGGTATTGAACATAGAAGTGGAAAGCTTTGTATTTTCGACTTTTAGGCCTAGTGTTAGTTTTATATCGTTATTAAAATATAAAAAAGACAAAATAAAACAGTTTCGATCCTATATTAGGTCATCATTATCTGAATGGTCAAAATAAAGATTAAAATAAAATTAAATAACATTTGTATGGTTATTATCAGTAAAATAGCACATTTAACGAAACGTTACAAACACAATTTCATGAAAAACGACAAGCACTTGATTCAAAAGTTTATTCGACAATACTGAAATAATTGTAAATGCGAGTAATCTAAAGTTCATAAAAAACAACACTGTTTTGTTTTGTCTTTTTTATATTTCAAAAATTTAATCTCGCAACATGGATCTAACTAATATTATATCATTAAATCTAACTCTAGAACTAGAAACATTCAGGCTTAGCCGTACATCTCTCGAGACGACTCTAAGCCCAGTTTTAGTTCAATTCCAATATACAGGGTTGGTTTTAGGCGTGCATCTCTCACACGGCTGAACCCAAATGGTTGCAGTTCTAGGTCTAGTGTCAGTTTTAGTTTTTTCAGTTCAAATATACAGGGTTAGGTTGAATTTGGGTTTAGTCGTGTATCTGAAGACATTTTTTTTAACAAAGGCTTCTCTACAATGAATAATTTCTGAAATAGAGTACTTTAAAAACTGCTTCGGTAACCCTGTATATTGGACTGAAGTAAAACTAGAACTAACACTAGACCTAGAAGTGGAAAGATTCAGGTTTAGTGTTTGTTCTAGTTTTATATCATTAAATCTAGATCTAGAACAAGAAACATTCGGGTATAGCCGTACATATTTCAAGATGGCTAAATCTGAATAATTCATATCATTCAGGTTTGAATAAATGTTGTATGTTATTAGAGTGGGTTGGTAGGGTTGGTTTTAAACGTGCATCTCTCAGACGGCTGATCCCAAATGGTTGCAGTTCTAGGTTGGTTCTAGGTTTAGTGTCAGTTTTAGTTTTTTCAGTTCAAATATACAGGGTTAGGTTGAATTTGGGTTTAGTCGTGTATCTGAAGAAATTTTTTAACAAAGGCTTCTCTACAATGAATAATTTCTGAAATAGAGTACTTTAAAAACTGCTTTGGCAACCCTGTATATTGGACTGAAGTAAAACTAGAACTAACACTAGACCTAGAAGTGGAAAAATTCAGGTTTAGTGTTTGTTCTAGTTTTATATCATTAAATCTAGATCTAGAACAAGAAACATTCGGGTATAGCCGTACATATTTCAAGATGGCTAAATCTGAATAATTCATATCATTCAGGTTTGAATAAATGTTTTATATTATTAGAGTGGGTTGGTAGGGTTGGTTTTAAGCGTGCATCTCTCAGACGGCTGAACCCAAATGGTTGCAATTCTAGGTTGCAGTTCTAGGTTGGTTCTAGGTCTAGTGTCAGTTTTAGTTTTTTCAGTTCAAATATACAGGGTTAGGTTGGATTTGGGTTTAGTCGTGTGTCTGAAGACATTTTTTAACAAAGGCCTCTTTACAATGAATCATTTCTGAAATAGAGTACGTTAAAAACTGCTTTGGCTACCCTGTATATTGAACTGAAGTAAAACTAGAACTAACACTAGGCCTAGAAATGGAAAGATTCAGGTTTAGTCCTGCGTCTTTGACGCACAACTAAACCCTTTTTTTTTGGCGCAGTGGAGGGGAAAATGCGTTATGTACCCCGGCCTACTGTTGACGCTTTCCGTGGTCTTCTTGGATGTTTCTGTTTCGGCCGGGGGTGTGGGACTATCTCTAGCCCCAAGACTACCCACTAAAAACCCCCCCACTCTTCCCGGAATCGCCCTTCCAGGCATATCTTCGGGGAAATTAAACTCTCACACCTAATGGTGCGGCTCTTCTTCACTTTTCTTACAATCTTCCTTCTTTCTTTCCTCTCATCTTTTTCATCTTCTTCGATTCTCCATCTTAATCCTCATTTTGCTCGTCTCATCTCTGTCCTGGGTGCCGGGAATTCTCTCTCGTTCCTCATCCCATTTTCTGCCTGTCTTTCGTGATTCTTTCATTCAAAAGGTCTCTTCTGTCTTCTCGTTCTTTGCATCCGGTGGCTTTATGGATGAAATATAAAGGGATTACTTTTTGAAATGTTATTATATTATAACATACCTGGGTGCGGGGATTTCCTCCTCGTTCTTCATCCCATGTTCTGCATGTCTCCCTTTATCCTTTCATTCAGATCCCTTTCTGCTCTTCCCTCCAGTCCACTCCGATGTAGTCGTTGAAATTGCGGGAGAAAATGAAATATTAACTTTTTGCATTAACTTTTGTTTACAACGTACCTGGATGCGGGGGAGCTCCTCGGCTCCACCTCATTGTCATCCCTTCTCTTCTCTTCAATCTCCTTGGCCATCATAATCTCAGTAATATAATTGATTACTTCATTTCCAATCTCATCACTCTCTAAGAGTACTTCAGAGATACTGTCTACGTCTAGTTTCCTCCCAATTTTGCGTTCTACTTCTCTTCTCGATGCTTCAAAGTATCTACATTCGAAAACAGTATGTATATATCATTAAATCCAGATCTAGAACAAGAAACATTCGGGTATAGCCGTACATATCTCAAGATGGCTAAATCTGAATAATTCATATCATTCAGGATTGAATAAATGTTTTATGTTATTAGAGTGGGTTGGTAGGGTTGGTTTTAAGCGTGCATCTCTCAGACGGCTGATCCCAAATGGTTGCAGTTCTAGGTTGCAGTTCTAGGTTGGTTCTAGGTCTAGTGTCAGTTTTAGTTTTTTCAGTTCAAATATACAGGGTTAGGTTGGATTTGGGTTTAGTCGTGTATCTGAAGACATTTTTTAACAAAGGCCTCTTTACAATGAATCATTTCTGAAATAGAGTACGTTAAAAACTGCTTTGGCTACCCTGTATATTGAACTGAAGTAAAACTAGAACTAACACTAGGCCTAGAAATTCAAAGATTCAGGTTTAGTCCTGCGTCTTTGACGCACAACTAAACCCTTTTTTTTTGGCGCAGTGGAAAATGCGTTATGTACCCCGGCCTACTGTTGACGCTTTCCGTGGTCTTCTTGGATGTTTCTGTTTCGGCCGGGGGTGTGGGACTATCTCTAGCCCCAAGACTACCCACTAAAACCCCCCCACTCTTCCCGGAATCGCCCTTCCGGGCATATCTTCGGGGAAATTAAACTCTCACACCTAATGGTGCGGCTCTTCTTCACTTTTCTTACAATCTTCCTTCTTTCTTTCCTCTCATCTTTTTCATCTTCTTCGATTCTCCTTCTTCATCCTCATTTTGCTCGTCTCATCTCTGTCCTGGGTGCCGGGAAGTTCATATTATTCAGGTTTGAATAAATGTTTTATATCATTAGATCTAACTTTTGATCTAGAAGTAAAAACATTCCGATTTAGCCGTACATCTCTTAAGACGGCTAAACCCAGATGATACTGGTTCTAGTGTCAGTTCTAGTTTTATTTCAAATATACAAGATTGGGTTGGGTTGGGTTTAGTCGTGTATCTGAAGACTTTTTTTTTAACAAAGATCTATAGAATTTTTTTTAATTTTGTATGAAAAGGGGGCGTTAAATATCTTAGGAAACTTCATTCTACTCTCATTTCTTGCATGAGATTCTTCATAATTGATGTTATGACGCTTTAACAATATTCTCATGTATGTTTTTGATTGATGTACAAATCGCTTATGGTATCCTTGTAAAGAATCTATAACTACTCCTACATTTGCACTACAATCAATCTCTGTATTCGAATTTCATTTTATACAACTTTCAATCTCTTGATGCTATGGCAACAACTATGTTATATATCTGTAGTATCCTTTCAAAAAAGCAACCTCCAAAGAAAATATATTTATTTTCAAATCTGGGACATACATACAAAACATTTTTTAAATCTACCATTTTCCAATTAAACGCATTTCGAATTCTTCCTACTACATTTTTTAAATTTTGAATAATCTTTATTTTTTTAGATGTCGATAAAGTAGTTCCCTAAATTAATTATTTTTTTTTATTAAATTGTTTTTAGTTTAATATCGTTTGATGGAATAAAAATCCATCAAATGCAGTTCCGATACCGCCTAAAAAGATTGATAGTATCGGGAATCCCGTCAATCCAACCCTTGAATAGGGGATGTAAAATGGAGCTTGTCGTGCCGCCATCTATCGGAAATCCGCAGCACGAAAGCTGGTAATCCGCGAAAATTGCCCCGAAATCCCCGGTATCCAGCAGTGTGCGCGTCGCCGAATATGTAGATTAAACGTGTCTGGATCGGTACGACTCGACAGACGGCGAATAAATTGATTGACCGGAATCGGATTTCACAATGAACTTTCTACCTACCACCGTTAGATGGGGCTGTTTAAATTTTTACAAAATCAATTTTATTTAAAATTTAATTTTTATTTATAAAAAATAATTTAAATTTATTTAAAAACCTAATTAATATCATAATAATTTTATTTATTATTAACAAAAAGCATTTATAACATTTAATTATTGATTTAATTGTAACAAAAATGTTTGAAATGTACGCGCCGACTAAATCCGGAACCCCGGGTATCGAAGCTGAACATAATTAGATTTATTAATTAGCTCGATACTACGTCATGAAATTACCGAGCACACTAGGTTTATTCCTGCATCATCACCCATCCTAAAAGGTACCCACCAAAATCAACGAATTCATTTAATCATTCCGTTTCAAAAAAATTATTTTTAAGTTACATTAATTGAATTTTATTATTCGCAAAAAAGACGCGTAACAAATATTTTAGGGACATTTCGGGATTTTAGTTAACTCCGGTATTTAGGTTGGTAGCGTTGTCGCTTGAAGCGGTTCACGTGCACATCAAGTAAGCGTCGGAAGCGGTTGTAGAGTGTGTTTATTTTTTCTTTAAACAACCTTCCGGTAAGTAACCGACTAGATTTTTTAGGCGGGATTTATCCGAAATCGTTAACTTTCGTCGGATAACTTCAAATTGTGGTCCCTTAGGTATTTTTTTCCGGTATTACTTCGACGAGGTTATTGGCGTCCTTATAACGGTACGCTTTAGAATCTAAAGGCATTTGACCCGAGATGAGCCATTAAAAAAATTGTTGTAGTTAGCCGTGTCTACGTGTTTCGTTTGTTATTTTTGTAATTGATTAGGTTATTTTGTTAATTCAACTGTTTTTTTAAATTAATGATGTTTTTTTGTTATAGATCTGACCCCACACCTTCCCGAGCCCAAGGAGATCCCTTCAGACAACATTCAACATTGTATAGGTTATGGATTTGGATGTTAAACCCATGATGAACGACGATCCGAATATCACCCTCACCATCAGGCTTATCATGCAAGGAAAGGTGAGAATTGTTGGTTTTTCTTTGTAGGAAATCTAGTTACAATGGGAAACCTTACATGTGTAAAAGTAATCTAATTAGAATTATGCAAAGTTGAGGCTAATCGTAATAGGATAATCTTTGAGTGTTTATTTATATTTTAACAATGTTTTAGTTAGATTTGTTTTGTTGTAATAACAAGATTTTGTTTAAAAAACCCTGATCAAGTTTTGGAACCTAACTTTTTCAAAAAATGTTAACAAACGAATATCAGAAAATCATTTTTTTTAAAGCATAGCAACCCAATTTTTGAAAATTTTGCACAAAAACAAAAAAAATTGTTTTTTATTATTATTCATATTAAATTAAAAATCAATTTATGCACTTTATCCATTAATTGGGTTAAAGTGAAGTTAAATGATTATAGATTATGAGAATATATGAAAACTTTTGGGTTGGATCATAAAAATTATAAGAGAAAGCAATTTTAAGTGAAGATGTCTCAAATTTATATTTAAACATAAAATTGTTTTTTTAAACCATCCATCAACAGCATTTTTAGGATGTAAGAAAAGATTCATATTTCAAATTAAAGCTAAAAGATTGTAGATTATCATGAGGTATAAAAATATTGGGGTTGGGTCATAAAAATGTTAAGAGAAAGCAATTTTAAGTAAAGATGTGTCAAATTTATACATAAACAAAAAGAAATGTTTAAAAAAAGTCATACCAACCACATTTTTAAAATGTAAGAAATGATTTTTATCTGAAATTGAAGCTAAATGATTATAGATTATCATGAGGTATAAATATATTGGGGTTGGGTCATAAAAATTTTAAGAAAAAGCAATTTTAAGTAAAGATGTATCAAATTTTTGCATAAACAAAGAGAAATGTTTAAAAAATGTCATACCAACCTCATTTTTAAGATGTAAGAAATGATTTCTATCTGAAATTGAAGCTAAATGATTGTAGATTATCATGAGCTATAAAAACGTAGGGGTTGGGTCATAAAAATTTTAAGAGAAAGCAATTTTAAGTAAAGCTGTGTCAAATTTATGCAGAAACAAAAAGAAATGTTTAAAAAAAGTCATACCAACCACATTTTTAAGATGTAAGAAATGATTTTTATCTGAAATTGAAGCTAAATGATTGTAGATTATCATGAGGTATAAAAATATTGGGGTTGGGTCATAAAAATTTTAAGAGAAAGCAATTTTAAGTAAAGATGTGTCAAATTTATGCAATAACAAAAAAAAGATGTTTAAAAAAGTCATACCAACCACATTTTTAAGATGTAAGAAATGATCTTTATCTGAAATTGAAGCTAAATGATTGTAGATTATCATGAGGTATAAAAATATTGGGGTTGGGTCATAAAAATTTTAAGAAAAAGCAATTTTAAGTAAAGATGTATCAAATTTTTGCATAAACAAAGAGAAATGTTTAAAAAATGTCATACCAACCTCATTTTTAAGATGTAAGAAATGATTTCTATCTGAAATTGAAGCTAAATGATTGTAGATTATCATGAGCTATAAAAACGTAGGGGTTGGGTCATAAAAATTTTAAGAGAAAGCAATTTTAAGTAAAGCTGTGTCAAATTTATGCAGAAACAAAAAGAAATGTTTAAAAAAAGTCATACCAACCACATTTTTAAGATGTAAGAAATGATTTTTATCTGAAATTGAAGCTAAATGATTGTAGATTATCATGAGGTATAAAAATATTGGGGTTGGGTCATAAAAATTTTAAGAGAAAGCAATTTTAAGTAAAGATGTCTCAAATTTATGCAATAACAAAAAAAAGATGTTTAAAAAAGTCATACCAACCACATTTTTAAGATGTAAGAAATGATCTTTATCTGAAATTGAAGCTAAATGATTGTAGATTATCATGAGGTATAAAAATATTGGGGTTGGGTCATAAAAATTTTAAGAAAAAGCAATTTTAAGTAAAGATTTATCAATATAATGCAAAAACAAAAAGAAATGTTTAAAAAAGTCATACCAACCACATTTTTAAGATGTAAAAAATGATTTTTATCTGAAATTGAAGCTAAATGATTGTAGATTATCATGAGCTACAAAAACGTTGGGGTTGGGTCATAAAAATTTTAAGAGAAAGCAATTTTAAGTAAAGATGTGTCAAATTTATGCATAAACAAAAAGAAATGTTTAAGAAAAGTCATACCAACCACATTTTTAAGATGTAAGAAATGATTTTTATCTGAAATTGAAGCTAAATGATTGTAGATTATCATGAGGTATAAAAACGTTGGGGTTGGGTCATAAAAATTTTAAGAAAAAGCAATTTTAAGTAAAGATGTGTCAAATTTATGCATAAACAAAAAGAAATGTTTAAAAAAGTTATACCAACCTCATTTTTAAGATGTAAGAAATGATTTTTATCTGAAATTGAAGCTAAATGATTGTAGATTATCATGAGGTATAAAAACGTTGGGGTTGGGTCATAAAAATTTTAAGAAAAAGCAATTTTAAGTAAAGATGTGTCAAATTTATGCATAAACAAAAAGAAATGTTTAAAAAAAGTCATACCAACCACATTTTTAAAATGTAAGAAATGATTTTTATCTGAAATTGAAGCTA
Source organism: Onthophagus sagittarius (assembly GCA_036711965.1). Lineage (NCBI taxonomy): Eukaryota > Metazoa > Arthropoda > Insecta > Coleoptera > Scarabaeidae > Onthophagus > Onthophagus sagittarius. Next base: position 11,082,753 of record JASERS010000010.1, on the reverse strand, counting down.
AATGATTGTAGATTATCATGAGGTATAAAAACGTTGGGGTTGGGTCATAAAAATTTTAAGAAAAAGGAATTTTAAGTAAAGATGTGTCAAATTTATGCAGAAACAAAAAAAAAATGTATAAAAAAAGTCATACCAACCACATTTTTAAGATGTAAAAAATGATTTTTATCTGAAATTGAAGCTAAATGATTGTAGATTATCATGAGCTATAAAAACGTTGGGGTTGGGTCATAAAAATTTTAAGAAAACGCAATTTTAAGTAAAGATATGTCAAATTTATGCATAAACAAAAAGAAATGTTTAAAAAAAGTCATACCAACCACATTTTTAAGATGTAAAAAATGATTTTTATCTGAAATTGAAGCTAAATGATTGTAGATTATCATGAGCTATAAAAACGTTGGGGTTGGGTCATAAAAATTTTAAGAAAAAGCAATTTTAAGTAAAGATGTCTCAAATTTATGCAGAAACAAAAAGAAATGTTTAAACAAAGTCATATCAACCTCATCTTTAAGATGTAAGAAATGATTTTTATCTGAAATTGAAGCTAAATGATTGTAGATTATGATGAGCTATAAAAACGTTTTGGTTGGGTCATAAAAATTTTAAGAGAAAGCAATTTTAAATAAAGATGTCTCAAATTTTTACATAAACAAAGAGAAATATTTAAAAAAAGTCATACCAATCTCATTTTTAAGATGTAAGAAATGATTTTTATCTGAAATTGAAGCTAAATGATTGTAGATTATCATGAGCTATAAAAATATTGGGGTTGGGTCATAAAAATATTAAGAGAAAGCAATTTTAAGTAAAGATTTGTCAAATTTATGCAGAAACAAAAAGAAATGTTTAAAAAAAGTCATACCAACCTCATTTTTAAGATGTAAGACATGATTTCTATCTGAAATTGAAGCCAAATGATTGTACATAATCATCAGCTACAAAAACATTGGGGTTGGGTCATAAAAATTTTAAGAAAAAGCAATTTTAAGTAAAGATGTGTCAAATTTATGCATAAACAAAGAGAAATGTTTAAAAATAGTCATACCAACCTCATTTTTATGATGTAAGAAATGATTCCTATCTGAAATTGAACCTAAATGATTTTAGATTATGATAAGATAAGAAAACATTAGGGTTGGATCATAAAAATTTTGAGAAGAATTGATTTTAAAGGAAAATGTGTCAAATTTATGAATAAGCAAAATACTTTAACTTTGTTATTTTAAAAGGTATGCTACAGTTTTTGTTGCTTTTAAATGTATGCCAAAAAATAAGTTGACTTTGATACTCTCTTTGTCCCATAATAAGTGTCCGATTTTGGCATTTACCGAAACTTAATGTTATTTTGAAATGTTAGTTACAATCTTGTATTCCATCAAGTGACTTCAACGTCAAAAAATTTAAACGCGTCTAACACATGGGCTGAAAAGTCCCGGGCCGTTTTTTTGGTTCAAAATTAACTTTATTCATCAACGTAATCTCCATCAAGAGCAACGCAATCATTCCAGCCCCGCTCTAACATTTCAATACCACTTTTATAGAACGATTTATCTTTTGCCTCAAAATAGGCCTCAGTTTCAATGATAACCTCTTCATTCAATGCTGGGAGCAAATCTGGCGAATACTGTGGATGTGGGAGATTGTAATGTTTGAGTTAGGTTGATATCAGTTCTATCATTCCCAAAGGTTGGACTGGGTTGAGTTGGGGAGATATATCTAACACTAATCCAGTCTAACCTTTGACTATGATATTATAAATGATACCAATCCACGTCATGAGAACAATATCAGAAATTATTCTTATAAAAAAGGTGTCTTAAGAAGGGATTAATGTATTATTTTTTTAATTTCAAAAATAAACGAAATACGATCATTTTTAAAGATCGTGATAATTTGAGTTTTTGACTACAACTTAAAAACAAAAACAAATTGAAGAACTTAGGTTGGGTTGGTATCATTTCTAATATAATGAAGGTTATGTTGAGTGGGGGTTGGGTTGAGAATAACTAATTTATAATTAATAATAAATAATCATATATGCAGAGTGTTTCTAAATTGATGCGAAAGATTTGTAGGGGTGATGTTTCAGCGAAACAAACCAGACCTTGGAAAAAAAGGAGTTTGGAACCCCGCTGAAAACCCCCTGAAAAATCAGCCCTTGAAATCTTTCGCATCAGTTTAGAAACATCGTGTATATACAGGGTGTTAATGAACGACATTTACATATTTCAGGGAGCAGTAGTACTCGATAAAATAGGAAAAAAATGCCAATAAACATGTGGTCAAAAATACGTCATGTGGTCACTACAGAGTGAAGAACTTGAACAGAATAGTAAAGTTACAGTTTTTTTTTAATTTTACGGTTATCTCCGGTGTTTTTTTGAATAATTATTTCAAATTTGGTATACACCGAATGTTTACGAATTTCTACAACACAATGACAAAATAATCATCCACACTTGCGGTTGGTACAAGCATCAAGACCATGAAAAAATGGAACACTCCTGGTAGTGTGGATGACGATTTTGTCATTTTATTGTAGAGATTCACAAACATGAAGTGTATACCAAATTTGAAACAATTATTCAAAAAAACACCGGAGAAAAACGCAAAATTAGAAAAATAAATTGAAACTTTACCACTCTGTAATGAACACATAACGCATTTTTGACCACATGTTTTATTAGCATTTTTTTCCTATTTTATCGAGAGACTACTATTTGTAGTAGTACCGCCCCCTGAAATATATACATGTCGTTCATTAACACCCTGTATATCTAAAATATAAACTAAAAAATGAAATATAGTTCATATACAACCAGATAAAGTGAAATCATATACAATTATATCGAAACAAGGTCATATTTACAGAGAATCATGCACAATCATCTATAAATATGAATTAATATGTAATCATATGCAATATAAGTTCATATAGAATAAATTAAAAGTAAAATTTTTGATTTGAAACATAAGTTTCATATTAATATATTAATATAAATTGATAAAAAATGGACCAGACATTGATATTTTATAAAAAAAATGAAACCTCTATCGTCGGAGAGACTTTATGAAAAAAATAACAACAACAATAATAAAAATAAACATAATACAACAAAAATTTTCATAAAATTACATACTATTCTTAATCTTCTTCAAATTCCTCTTCACTGCTATGCTCACCCCGCTCAATATAAGGATGCTCTTCTTGTTCATCTCTTTTAACTCTACTTCTCGATCGCAGTATTCCTTAATTATCTTTTCAATATAACCTATGGCATTCTTCCACATTGTTGGGGTAATTGTTGCAAGGGCTTCATCCCACATTTCTAAACATTTTTATTTTCTATATCCATCTCTTCCAATATGCCGATTGTAATAATTTTCAATTGGATTAAAAATGCAATGATATGGAGGTAATCTTAAATTCTTATTTTGTTTTCTTATTTAGAAATCTTATTTTTTAATAGAATCTTATTTTGTTTTTTTAGGCTTATGCTGAAGTGCAGCTTGTAAAATTTCCTTTTTAAATCCATCCTTATTAAACCTTACATTCCTTTCTGTTCACCAATCTTGAATTTTTCCTTTTGTCCATGAAATATTTGGGATTTTATGTTCCAACACTGAATGATACAATACCTTGCATTATCCATAATAATTAATGACGGTTCTTCCAAATATTTTAACAATTTTTTTTTTCAAACCGATGGCTGAAGTTTTCATGGTTCATTTCTCCATGATAGTCGGATTCTTTGGTTTTTAATGAAAAAATCAAATCTGCTCCTGGAATAAAACTATTTTCGTTACATGCGTGTACAATAACATACCTGACACTCTCTGGTTTGATATTTTGCTCTGATTAGTTTGTTCTATCTTGTCATGATCTTCCAGCACTACCATTTTGATGAATCTATGTTTCGTCTAGAAACACAAACTGCCAAAACAACATGTGGTAATTCCACGAGACCTACATTTGGATTATCTTTTATCCACCGAAATCCAAGCCCTTTTACAATCCTCCATAATGATGTCCTACTACAATCTATGATGTCCGTTTCTTTTACATTTTTTCATCATTTTAAACATTTCATAAATCTCTCTTCTGATGTTATTCTTCGACATTTCATCAATGTCTGTTATAGGTTTCCGTTTCATAAGTTGTTTATTGTTGTTGCATTCTTTGTTACCAATCAGGCGTGATATGGTTTGTAGATTATTAAAAATAATGAACTATTAATTTCATTTATTTGAGTTACCTCGTTTGCTGCATTTATAGGGATTAAAGGACCTCCATTGTTACGCTCTTTTCTGAAATAATCCACCAACTTTAGGATGATTTCCTGAACGACGTCGTTGCTGTACTTCGGCATTCTATAAAATTAAATTATCTCCTACAAAACAAAAAAATTAAAAAATTTATATTTTTACTTACTTCATATTTAACATATGTTTAGACGATAATAACAGATAAAAACACAAGAAAACTATAAACAATAAACACTTAAAAACAAACAGAAATTCGTTAATCTCTTTAAATCGCTCTTTTATATATTATGATATTATATATCCGCATTTATATTTACAATTAAATATTACAATTAAAATTTATAAATTGTTGGTCAATAAAGCAACGCTGTGACGTATTGGTGACGACAATGCTCATGGAATAGACTATACAATAATTTATCAACAAAAAGCTAGCACCAGACCTAAAATTAAAATCATTTGGGTTTAGCTGCACGTCTCTTAGGATGGTTAAACCCAAATGTTTCTCATATCAAGTCTAATTATAATTCTATTGTCAGTATTAGTTGCAGTGTTAATAAATTCCCCCCCACAAAATCATTATGGTTAACATGGCATGGAAAAACTTATTTTATGGTTTCTACAGTTACATATCATACATTTTAGCTAGAATATTTTTCTATTTAAAAGAAAAAGTCAAATGTTTACATAAAATTGGAATAATTAGTTAATTTCTATAGTTCGAGAATAAAATTTTCGTAATTTGGTGATTTTAAATACATTTTTTTGGTTTTTTTGGTGGAAAATAAGTAATACATTTTTTTCTATAACTTGATCCTGGGACATATTGTATAAGCGCTTCCAAATGTATCGGAATTTCGACTAATCGTCTCTTTTAGAGCTGATTAGTCGGCCCAACCTTACTATTTTGTAAAAATATTAATGGTTTTTGCACTAAATGGATTTTAGTTTATTTTTCTCTACCGGTTTCGCCTTCTGCACGGCATCATCAGGAGAATACGTCAAACATCACAACAAAAATGTAACATAAACATTTTATCCAGTATAATTATATATTCCACTCGAAAAGTTAACAAAAATTAAGATAACTGGAGAAGAAAACAATCGAACGAAGATGATGCCGAGATCTTCGTTCGATTGTGTTCTCCTGATGATGCTGTTTAGAAGGCGAAACCGGTAGAGAAAAATAAAATAAAATCCATTTAATGCAAAAATCATTAGTATTTTTATTAAACAAAAATGGAAAGAAAGATATCATTTAATATTACTATTTTGTATTTAGAAATTAGTATATTACAGTACAAATGAGGAAACTAAGGTTTTTCACTCACGCGTATGTCAGATTGGAAAGACATACAAGTGAGTGGAAAATATTGGTTTCTTACGTGTGCTGTATAGTGTTTTGTTCAATCCTACTATTTAGAGAAAATTCGGTCTTAAAATTCGTTAATTCTTGGCTAATGTCATGTCGATATGTCGGAGACGACACTTTTTGACATTGTTATTGTAGCGGATCCCGTTTCCATTTTCATTGTTCATTTATTTTAAAATTTAAAAATATCATAGTCGTTGTTGTTTAAAAAAAAGATTATAATAGAAAAATAAATAAGACACATAGAAGAAGTTGTATGTCGTTTTTATAAGAGTAAAATTACAAAAATATTGTTGGCTACAACAGCCACATTTTGGTGACCCCGAGAAGAAACACGAAACAACATCAAACTCCCTCAAACAACTTCAAAGGTATTTGGGCATGATAAATTTTTATCATCGTTTTTTACCTAAAATATCAACAATTTTGGCTCCACTTCACGAATTATCCAATTCACTAAACAAACAAAAATTAAAAACAATAACTTGTTGGTCAGAAGAACACGAAAATTCTTTTTCGACCTCCAAGCAAATTTTAATAAATTGCAACACACTTGCACATCCTCTTCATAATGCAACATATACACTGACAACAGACGCATCCAACGTTGGAATAGGAGCCGTCTTGTCTCAAAGAATCGATACTCGCTCACAACCACAAGGATTCTATTCTCAAAAGTTAACGACTACCCAGCAAAAATATTCAACTTTTGATAGAGAGTTACTAGCTATATATAGTTCAATTAAATTCTTTCAACATTTCCTGCACGGACATGAATTTACGATATATACAGATCACAAACCGTTAATTACAACTATTTTCTCAACCACTGAAAAATCTCCTCGCCAGTCACGTTATCTTAATTATATAGCACAATATTCTTCAGATATTCGCTATATAAAAGGTGATTCTAACATAGTAGCTGATACTCTATCAAGAGTTGATATTGAACCTATCACCACGCACTATCCTGATGCAGAAGTGATACAACAAGAACAATTTACAGATACAGAACTAAATCATCTTCTAAACAAAAAATTTTCGATAACTCACGACATTAAAATTCATCTCGCGCAACGAATCATTCAACCAAACAACGTCAAGTTGTGGTGTGAAATTTCTCACAGTAATCCACGCATATATATACCTCAAAATCTTCGTCCAAACATTTTCAACAATTTTCATTCCCTAACTCATTCAGGTTTTCGGACAACTCTTCACTCAATTAAAACAAGATTCTTTTGGCCACACATGTCAAAGGACATACAATTGTGGACAAAAATCTGTCTACAATGTCAACGTACCAAAATTCAAAAACACACAAAAACACCTTTTCAACAAATTCCCATGCCTAATTCACGATTCGATCATATTCATATAGATATTGTTGGCCCATCAATTTCGTCTCTTGGTTGCACTTACATGCTCACAGTCATCGATCGTTTTACTCGATGACCAGAGGTATTTCCTCTGAAAAATATAAATGCCGATACCATAGCAAATAAATTATTTCGACATTATTTCAGCCGATTTAGTATTCCTAGTACAATTACACACGACCAAGGACGATAATTCGAATCGAAATTATTCACTAAATTCCAAACACTTTTCGGCACTCATCAAATACACACCACACCTTATCACCCACAAAGTAACGGCATGATTGAAAGGTTCCACAGAACCCTTAAATCAGCTATGATTTCACGGGGAAACACCAATCGATGGAACCACGATTTACCGCTCATACTTTTAGGTATAAGATCGTCTTTAAAAGAAGATTTAGGTTGCTCACCTGCAGAATTGGTTTATGGTCAGCCTCTTAAACTTCCAGGAAAATTTTTTATTCAAACCGATAAAAATCCAGAACATGAGCCTTTTCTTTTAAATCTTCGTTCATCATTCGCTGACCTTAAACCAATTCCAGCAACTTCGCATGGTAGTCAAAAGTCGTTTGTGCATAAAGAACTCTTTAAGACAAATTTCGTTTTTATTAAAATTAATGGTCTTAAACAGTCTCTTACTCCTAGATTTGAAGGTCCCTACCCTATAATAGAGAGGAATGCAAAATATTTTAAAATTCTTAAGAATAATAAAGTTCTAACAGTCAGCGTAGACCAACTAAAACCAGCATTTTGCTTAAAAGAAGATATATCTGCTACCATCAATGATATTAATAAAATAAAAAAACTTAAAAAAGTTCGATTCATTTTTTAAGTTTAATTAATTTCGTTCTTTCTTTAAAGGGGGGGATAAGTGTAGCGGATCCCGTTTCCATTTTCATTGTTCATTTATTTTAAAATTAAAAAATATCATAGTCGTTGTTGTTTAAAAAAAAGATTATAATAAAAAAATAAATAAGACACATAGAAGAAGTTGTATGTCGTTTTTATAAGAGTAAAATTACAAAAATATTGTTGGCTACAACAGCCACAGTTACACTCGTAATTGATTGAAAAACAACCAGTTGTGTCAAATTGTGAGACTTTTTGACATTGTCATATTCTTAATTACATCATTACGCAAATTAATGAAGATTAATAATTTATACAAGTGAAATACTTCATTTAATTTTCTTTGTATGCTCCCTACCGTACTTTTTAGTTCATATCCGTTACGTTTAAACATAGGGTTGTACCTTTAAAGGTTTAAATTTCGCTAATAGTGGATGAAGAAAATTAGAGTGAGTGAAAAATTCTTATACAGTGAGTATCAGCTTATTTGATCCAGGCAACAAAATTATGTTTCAAATCACTTAACTTCTGAACCAAATGAGATATCCAAAAACCTGATATGGTATTTTAGAGGGCGAACATTTTCTATAAAATAAACATTTCATATGGTTCATATTTTATTCGTAATTTTTATAACATAAAAAGAAATAAAGAAAACATTATTTTTACAATAAGCAGCTTATTTGATGTAACATTATAAAATTGAAAAATGAAACGAATATTTTGATTTTTGCAGTACCATCAGTACTTTGTATGGTATCCTTTTTGTGAGATTACTGCCTTCAGCCTTTTTTCCATAAAATTGACGATTTTTTTTGTTACTTCTGGCGAAATTTTAGCCCATTCTTCAACTAATGCTTGTTTCAAAGTTTCTTTGCTAGAAATGTGATGTTTTCTAATATTGGTTTCTAGCAATGCCCATAAATTCTCAATAACGTTTAAGTCCGGAGATTGCGCCGGTGGTGCCATGAGGTGAGGGCAATTCCATATTAGCCAGGTCTGTACAATTCTCGACTTATATTTAGGGTCGTTGTCTTGGTAAAATCTGAAGTTGCTTTGCAGAACCAATTTTTCAGCACTTTGTGGCAAATTCCCTTTTAATATGCTTCAATACATGGTTTTATCCATGTTCCCGTCTATAAAAACAAGGTTTCCAACGCCTGATGCTGCCATGCAGGCCCAAACCATAACACTTCCTCCACCATGTTTTACACTCGCGCATAAATTTTTTAAATCGAGCTGCTTATTTGGCTTCCGGCATACAAACGACCTTCCATCAGAACCAAATATATTAAATTTGGACTCATCAGCAAAAATTACGGTGTTCCAAAATTTTGAATCCTTCGAAACATGATTTTTGGCGAAGGAAATTTAGCCGACTGATTTTATTGCGTTGGCTGATAAAGGGCTTCTTGAGTGGTACTCGACCATGAAAAAATCATGTGATCGCAAGATATGGCGAATTGTTGATGCACTACAATTCTTACCAAGAAAATTGTGTACCTCATCAGCTAATTTTTGAGCCGATAACTTGGGGTTTTCACAAATTTTTTGGATGATCCATCTGTTGTCACTTGGTGTAAAAATTTTATTTGGCGAGTTTCTGCCTTTATCTTTCACTCGGTTGTCCTTCAAGAATCGTTCTATTATATGTTGGACTGTGGATGATGGTATGTTAACCATTTGAGCTATTAAACGTTGGCTTTTTTCATGTTCAAAGTGGTGAATTACTAATTCCCGTTGCTCTACGCTTGTACGTCGACCCATGTTTAAAAAATTAATCTGTCTTCACTATCTAATTTAACATACACACTGACAACTAATTACTCAATGTGTGTTGGTGTAGTAACTGTCAAATTTTATATTCTACCGTCTAAAGTTGGCTGCATCAAATAAGCTGCTCATTGTAAAAATACTATTATCTTTATTTCTTTTTATTTAACTTTTTATTAAACAATCAATTCGAAAAATGTACCAAAAAAATTGTCTTTTATCCCAATTAATTAAAAGGGATGATTTTTAAAAAGACACTACTGTCAAATTAAAATTTATTACAATTCCGATAGAGATTAAATTAGATTCCGTGACAATAAAGACGTCTGAAGAATTTCTGCGTCATTCCGAGTCATTCTGTTCCTTTTCGGTCATCTTAGAATTTATTTTTAGGCTAAATCGGTGAAATTAGTTGTTTTGGCCTTGACGGGTAATTTCGAAATCGTCACGTATTTTGATTTCGGGAATTTTGTTCGTCTGCCAAAAACGAATTTTCCAGACGATATGGGCGCCAATTTGGGGCCGGTCCAGACTGTTTTATGACCCAAACAAAACGGAAATGCATCGACGTCATCTCTTATAATGCACCTTAATGTTTAATGTGACGTTTATACATTTTTTTTGTTTCATTCTAATCGAAAGGGAATTTATTAAATTAAGTAAATTAATTTTTTTTATTATTATTTTTTAAAATGATTGGGTAAGAAAATACCAAAGAAATAGATCGACCGGGAAACGATAAATTAACAATTAGATCGAAATAGTCTTCGGTTATGAGCCAGGTTGGCCAATCTTTCGAGCAGCTGTTACTTGGTTTTAATTCCCGTTATTTCTGGTACTTGTGTTACATTAATTACCAAAATAAAACGCTAATTATTTTAGTGTTATGCGCCTCATTTGTTCGGCCACCATTTAATTAGTCGTATTTTTCGGTTCGAACGACAATGGGTTGGTCATAAATTTGTATCTACGACGAAAACTTGTTTTTGTCCGAGTCGGTATAAATAAAACTTTTAGTTATTTTTAGGTTTTAAAAATTGCTTATTTACGTTTTAAATTTCATTGAAAAAAATTAAATTGTGTTAAAAGTTATCTTTAATTCGTAATTTATTTTTAATTCTTAGGAAGTTGGAAGCATAATTGGTAAAAAAGGAGAGATTGTAAAACGTTTTCGTGAAGAATCAGGTGCCAAAATTAACATATCGGACGGATCATGTCCCGAACGTATTGTAACAGTAACCGGATCAACCAGCGCTATATTTAAGGCTTTTACCTTGATCTGCAAGAAATTTGAGGAGGTAATCTTTTTTATCTTTACATTTTCTTCATGTGTTATCTTATTTTAATGCAATCTTCTGGTGAACCCACATAGTGGTGTTCCCAGTTCCAGGATATAAATAGCGGAAGTAGCGGAGTTCCGCGGCCACCAATTACTCTCAGACTTATTGTGCCAGCTTCCCAATGTGGTTCATTAATCGGAAAAGGGGGTTCAAAAATCAAGGAGATTCGCGAAGTGACTGGAGCCTCGATTCAAGTCGCCTCAGAAATGCTTCCAAACTCAACAGAACGTGCAGTTACCATATCAGGAACTGGGGAAGCAATAACGCAATGCATTTTCCACATTTGCAATGTCATGCTTGAGGTAAACCAAATTTTTGGTTAATTTGATGGTGGTGTTTAATAATTTTTGTTTTTTTTCAGTCCCCTCCTAAAGGAGCTACCATCCCTTATCGCCCTAAACCCCAAGTTGGCGGCCCTGTGATCCTGGCCGGGGGACAGGCCTATACCATCCAAGGCAACTACGCCGTTCCCGCCCACGCTGACGTAAGTACCCATGTATCCCATCACCAGCCCATGTACGCCCCACACGGCTTGCCCCTCGGCCATCCGCTGGCCGCGGCCGTCGCGCCCGCTCAGGCGCCTGCCGCCCTTGTGTCACTCGAGCCGCTCAACAAGAATGGACACTTGCAGGCCGCCCTACCGCCCGCGCATCTCATTGCCCACGACGTAAGTTTCAGTGCCCGTATCTCCCCCCCAGACCCAGAGACCATCACCCCTATAATGTCAACCGATGGCCGAAACTCTATAATTGGCCACCCACCTTTTTTCTTGTGGTCGGAGCCCCACGTGGCATGACCCCTAATACCTTCGAGAACCCCTTTATGGTAGGGCCCCTGTTATGTCATAGCCTTAATCGTTTATGGTGTGCGTTGGAATGTTTTTTAAAATTACATTTAAGGTTATGTCATGGCATGTTCTTTTTTGTTATTACGTAAGCTGTATCTCATTGCATGGCTTTATGTAACATTTTATTTCGGTATATAAATAAAATTAATTTGGATAAATTAATTATTTTCTATAAAAAAAAGATCTGCTTATGCTAAGATGCTGCATATTATATGAAAAAATTGCAACTTCTTCGTAATTTATTTGGATATCCTGTACATACTTATTTTCCTGCGACGATGGAAAAGTCACAAGATTCAATGACTTGCATGCCTGTATAATTATAAGATAATTAATTATCCGGTTCGACGGGTGTGAAGAGACGCCGAGGGGCAACGTTGGGCAACGCATTATTTTTATTAAACAATAACGAGAACCAAGTAATCTTGGCAATAGCAGAAACTTTCGAAAATTACCCGTATTTTCAACGGGAGATGTTTTTTTAATTGTTGCAGATGAGTGCTTTAGGTAAAAGCCCATTAGCTGGACTTGCAGCCCTTGGTTTAGGAGGACTTGCACCTTCAAATACTGGCGGATTAAATCCAGCAGGTAATGAATTTTTATTATTTCATCTTTTCAAATATTTTTAAAAAGGAACTTTTAAGTTATTTTAAATTTGTTTATTTTAATTAAAATTTTAATAAATGTTGAAATATAAAATATTATCATATATTAAGTGATATTTAAAATTTCATATATATTTCATAGTGGATAAAACAACTGTCGCTTTCGCTATTTTATTCCAGCCCAAGTGCCTACTGAGCAATGAAAATACAAATTATTCTTCCTGGTCTAAGTACCATAAGACGATGGGTAGGCTACGTAACCATCTTGCCCAGGTTCTATATTAGCATTAAAAGACGGCTACTGATGAAGACTCAGACAATGACTAAAATTTAAAAATTTTGCGTTTTCTGAACTAAAATTAGAACTAATACTAGATCTAAAACTAGAAACCTTCGGGTTTTGATGTGTTTTTTGAAAAACTGTTTGACGTTTCGGATGCCACGTTGCAACCTTCTTCAGAAGCTGGTTCGAAGTGTTCAAAGTGTTTTTTTGCGTTCTCTGTTTTGACGAGATATCTACACAACATTTTTTTTAGAATACTCAAAGGCCCTTGATGTGATAGAGGGTTATGAAGCTTTAGGCTGCTTAGGACGACGTAACTTATATCCAAAGAAAGCAATGGTATTTATGATAAGTAGATTATTTGAAAAATGAAAACTGCCAATTGCATACTTCTTTACCGAAACAGGAGTTAATTATTAATGCAATAGATTATATGGAAGATTGTGGTTTTTTTTCTCACACTTATCACCAGTGATTAGGATCCAGGAAACACTTCAGTTATGAAAAAACTAAATGTTAGTACAAATCAACTTTATGCCGTACATAAAAACAGTATAATATTTTGCATTTACTATGTACTACACCTGTTTAGAAATAATTTTATATCCTGTTTGTTAATTTTGACGTCTTGATTCAGGCTTTCACAGCTAAATCAAATACATGTTTTTCTGAGCTATCTTATCCAGCAGATACATGTATAAAATTGCTTGCCTTCTGTTTAAAGATCAATATCTTCGCAACAGCTCAACAAAAAAAATGTTCAGTAAACTTTGTTATAATAAGTGATCTTTTCTGCAGACTGAATTTGAAAATGGTTGGTTCCTCAGTTCTTTTTTATGGCAAATTAAACATAAAAAACACCAGATTTTTTAGTATCTCGTGCATGCCTCCACTTTGTGAATTTTTTTAGCAAAAACTATAAGACGAAAAATTTGGTTGAATTTCAACAGGTGATAATCTAATATGTATAAAAGTGATTTATTCAGGATAAACGGTCCACAAAGTAATTAATGAAACAACTTTTTAAAATTGCTAATATATTTCGAATGTATTTTTCATTCTTCTTCAGAGCATTTATGTTGCTAAAATAGAGATTTTTTAGATTTTTTGATTAATAATGGTTCAGTTTTTCATATAAATTTCATTAAGAAATATGTTGATGATTTGGTTTTGGGGGTACACAAGGATGATGTCAATACAGTGTTAAATTGTTTTAATGATTTTCATCCGAGCATTCAGTTTACAATGGAGTTGGAAAGTAATAATAGCATTCCTTTTTTGGATACTAAAATAATCAGAGACGGTTTCAATAAGATTAAGTTTGATTGGTACGTTAAACCGACTTACTCAGGACGTTATCTTAATTATTTCTCAAGTCATAGCTTTAAGCACAAACTTTCAACTGTACGTTGCATGAAGCACAGAGTCTCCAACATTTGTGATAAAGAATTTCTTCGTGAAAACTTTGAATTTCTACAAAAAACTTTTGTTAATAATGGTTACCCAAGTAAATTAATCAATAAAATTTTATTTTCAACACCGTTAATTAATAATAACATAAACCAGATCAGTTTAACTAACCCATCTTTACTTACAACTGAACCTATCATTTATAAAAAACTACCTTATATCGAGAAGTTAAGTGATTCTTTGAAAAAAACATTATCAGTGATTGACAATTTAAAAGTAGTTGAGTGCTACGATAACAAACTTGGTAACCATTTCACAAAACTTAAAGACGCTACAGAAAACAAATTTAAATCCAATTTAATTTACTGCATTTCATGCAACGATTGTAGTGGAAAATATGTTGGTCAGACTTCTCAATGGCTTAAAAGTAGAATTTCTAAACATAAAAGTAACTGCCAGTTGAATAAGACTGTTTGTGCATTATCCCAACATGTTCAGGAATTTTTACATTTTAACGTTCTCATCGAGTCCATTTTGTATTGTTAAATTTTACACGTTCTTGTTGAACTTTTAATTTGTTATTTTAATTTACCGATACTCAGTTTTAATGTGTTTTCTACTATGACCAAGACGGTTTTTTATATTTCATGCTTTTTAAAACAAGTAAGTTTAATTTCATCTTATTTTGTTCTTTGGCGTCTTCAACATATGTTGGATGCTCATGTTAAAAAATCTTTTCATTAATTGTATTAAAAAAATCTCCATTTTAGAAACATAAATGCTCTGAAGAAGAATGAAAAATACATTCGAAATATATTAGCAATCTTAAAAAGTTGTTTCATTAATTACTTTGTGGACCGTTTATCCTGAATAAATCACTTTTATACTTATTGCCCACGTTGGATACTTCTTGCCGTTATAATCCAATATGTTCTGAATGTGAGGTCGAAACGATCTTTTTTTTTATATTTTGTCTAGATTCGCGAATTTTCGCAGTTTTCAACGACTTTTGCACTGAATTTTATAGATAATAGTTTTTCAAAATCAATTTTTTCTGATTTTTCAACATGAGTAAAGTGTCGCCCTCAAAGAACCTGTTAAACCAGAATGGTCGCGGTGACTGAATGTCTGCTTCACAGCCGAAGATACATACCATATCTATTTTGTATAGCATAAACACAAATTACAACAAATTATATTTGTGTGTTTAACATTTACAGTGATGTAAACAATATTTATCAACAAATTAATGTTATACCATGGATAACAACCTTGATATACATCTTCGACACTGCACCAGACATTCAGTCACCTCAGCGATTCTGGTTTCTCGGGTTCTCTGAGGACGATTATCGCTGGCCCGTTACCCTGCACCGGCCTCCCTTAGCCTGTATAATTCTGATTTCTTTCAAACACTTTACTCGCTCCAAAAAATCGGAAAAATTTTATTTTGAAAAACTGTTACTGACGATAAACATATCGATTTATTGCGTACAATTCAGTGTAAAAAGTGTTAAAATCCATCAAACCATTTTCAAAATAACAACATTCCCTTAACACGTTGAGTGCCATATGAGATCGCGTTGGTCTCATGTTGTATTGGAACGTAGAGACTGCGCGAGTCCACATTGGTCTCATATTAAACAATTTTACATTTGGCCGTGTGTGACCACGGTGGTATCACGTAATGCATTGAAATACATGTGGTAGCAGAGTAGACGGCCAGAAGAAACGATTTATGTTATTGGCCTGTTATTGTGAGACCAATATGTCACCACGTGGCATAGGGAACTGTAATATGTAAATAATGCAATAAAGTTAGAAAAAAACAAATAGAAATAGAAAAATAAATAGATCTATCTAGTCTATCTATTTATTTTACCTTTTATAATAATACAAAAAAATATATAATTCTTAATACATTAATACAACATAGATATAATCCATAAGAAAACATAAATATCATTCGAAAACATGGATATAAATCTTAAATCTAAAAAAACAGAAAATATGGTGTGTGTATACTAAATTTTAGAAGCTGTATGTGCTTCAAAAAAACAGTTCAAACAAAAATATTGATCGCAAGCACTACATTTCAACGTGGTTTGGGGAGTTTTCCTCGATGCTTGTTCTCTTCCAGATTCGTTTGAAATTTTCTTGTAGCATATTACACACCGACGTCTTTTAGAACGACCAACATCTTCTAATTTATGCTCTATTTCGGTCATGTTTTCAGATATTTCTTCCTGTCTCGCTGTTTTTAACAGACCACTTATGACTTCTTCTTTGAATGCAGTTATTGATATTTTATTATTGGTTATTTCTTTATACGCAATGTAGGCATTTACCATTGCACTTCCAGTTAATAACTCGAACGCCAATTTCCTATACCATTTCATACTACGGCGAAGGCAGGTATTATAAGACTTTAACTGATCAGATATATCAATATATGATTTATATTTATTGTATTCAACCACATTTTTGGGCTTTTGTATTTCTTTACCTCTTTTGATTAAAGTAACCATTTCATTTCCATATCTAGTGCTCAATACTAATACGTCCCTTTTATCTCTCCATTTTTCAACTACTATTCCTTGCTTACATTCTTCAGCTATTACTTCTCCAACTTTCAACTTTTTATCTACAACCCTTTTGGGGTTATATTTTCTATTAGATCGTAATGTTCCAATAAGATGTGTTTTTCTATGTAATAGTGCATTAGCTAAACTCACTGATGTGTAATAGTTGTCAGTGCATAAAGTACGTCCGCTGTCTAAAAGATTTGTCATCACATCCATTACAACTTTTATAGGCATTGACACATGAGCATCCTTCGATTTGCCGCAGTATACTTGGAAATCATATTGTTGATATATATTGATTTCGAACTTATGTCGTTTATTGGATATATATTGACGAAATTTCAGTCTTCCTCTAAAAGGTACAAGAGTCTCATCTATACAAACGTACTCGGAGGGTGTCATTTGGCACTGAAATGATGTCCGAAGCTTGTTCACAAGTGGTGTTATCTTGTGTAATTTATCATCACTAATTTCCTCATTATTACTAAAATGTATCATTTTCAAAAGTAACTGAAAATGATTTCTGGACATTACACTTGGGATTGCATTTTTGTACAATCGTTTCGTTGACCTCATACTGGTAGAAAGTTCTGGGAAAGAACACAACCCCATCCACAAAATAATACCAATGAAATGTTCTATTTCTGTAGGGTCTGTGGGAGTCCATTTCAGAATACGTGCGTTTGGTAGAATATTACTTCGTTTACACTGTTCAGCGTATCTGTTTGTTTCTTCTACCTAAAATATATATTATTATTATGTTATTTTAATACAAGATTTTTTGACTCACGATTAAGCTTATGACGTCGTCATTCACAAAAACTTTGAAAAAATCATATGGCAGTTTGTCGTATTGTTCATACAGATTTGAGATACATTACCACGTAATGCAGTATTAATAGACAATAGATTAGAGAGTTTAGTTCCTTTATTAAATAATTGCAAAAGATTCGCCAACTTTGAAGATTGGCAAAAAATTGATGATGAGTGGAGAAGATTATCGACTTTTCCTAAAAATGATTTGCCAGATTTAGATTTAGAAGCAGTTGAATTTTGGGGTAAAATGTTAAACTTAACGGTTGCAGATGAGTATCTGTTCAAAAATTTGTCATCGTTTGTGCTGAATATTTTGAGTTTACCACATTCCAATGCAGAATGCGAAAGAGTGTTCAGCAAATTAAATTTAATAAAAACCAACACTAGAAACAGACTTGTAACTAAAACAATTAATGGTACAATGCTTGCTTCGCAATACACTTAGCAACAGAAGTCTGCGTACAAAAAACTTCTAACACTTTAACTGAAAAAATAAGGGTCATGATCTAATGTGATAAACTTCAATTTTTTTATTTTGTGTATTAACTACATATAATTCTATTAACAAAATATGCATCAATAAAACAGAAATATTGGTTACAAAAGAAATTAAAATTAAAAATTCTCCAAATAATGCGTATGCAAAAATCTGCGTACAAATTAAGACGCCTTCTTGTAATAAAAATCTCAAACGAAAAAGTGCTACACTTGCATGTAGAAGATTTAATTAATTTCTGATATTCACTCAGAATATGATTTAAAGTTATCCAAGATTGTAAAAACTGTTACTGATAATGCATCTAATATGGTTAAGGCATTTAAAGACTTTGGAAAAAGAGAACAACATTTCGACAGCTCTGATGATGATAATGATAATAATAATGATGAGGATGATTTAGTTCTATCAGCTCTCCCGAAGCCAACTGATAATCACGAGGAATTTTTACTTCCTAATCACGAGAGATGTGCAACCCATACGCTGCATTTGATAGCTGCAAATGATATAGAACAAGCTAGAACACAAAATTATCCTTACAAGAAACTTCATGACGCAGCTTTCGCTAAATGTCAAGCAGTATGGAATCTATGTTCAAGATCTCCAAAAGCGTGCGAGATATATTTGGAGTCTACTGGAAGGTCTCTTACTTCTCCATGCTCAACTAGATGGAACTCTTATTACAACTGTATTCGAGACATTTTGACGGTACAAGAACTCCTAAATGAAACGTTAAGAAAATTAAACTTGCCATCTTTTAAAGACAATGAAATAGAGGTACTCTAAAGAGAATACATAAGTTGCTTAAAACCAATTGCAAACGCCATCAGAACCTTGGAAGGCGACCAAGACATTTACTATGGATGCCTACTACCGGAGTTAATGTGTATATGACGCATGTTAAATTCGCTAAAATCTGATAAACCAAAGTACTGCAGTAGCTTAATCGATACTATAGAGAAAAGTGTAAATAAGCGCTTCAATTGTCACCTGGATTTGGATACACCCTCTGCAAAAAGTGCTTGCTATATTGGCGGCTGTTTCTCATCCAGTTTTTAAACTTAAATGGATACCTAAACATAATCGAGAAAATGTCAAAAACATTTTTACCGACGCGGAAAATCAAAAATAAAGAACAGAAAAGAGAAGAGAAGTCCATCACAAATGATGGAAATAGTAATACCGGTGATTTAGAACTACTTCACTATTTGACAGATAGTGACAATAATTTGAATTGTTTACATACACTTAGCAGCAGAAGTCTGCGTACAAAAAACTTCTAACGCTTTAACTGAAAAAATAAGGGTCATGATCTAATGTGATAAACTTCAATTTTTTTTTATTTTGTGTATTAACTACATATTTATACAATTTTATTAACAAAATATGCATCAATAAAAGAGAAATATTAGTTACAAAAAAAATTAAAATTAAAAATTCTCCAAATAATGCGTATGCAAAAATCTGCGTACAAATAAAGACGCCTTCTCCAAAATATACTTATTTATTTAAATACGTAGCTGGCGATGTACGCTTTCCGATTTAAATAAAAGATAATCGGTGTCAATTATATTAGCAGAGGCTTAGAAGCTAAAAGTTAGAATGGACACGAAAGGAAAGGAAATTGAATTGGGAGAGAGAAAAATTATTGTAAAGTTATGGAAAGAGGGAAAATCTTTTCGATAAATAGGAGAAACTGTCGGCAGGTCACACTCTTCCATTCAAAGAGTAATTAATAATTATAAAGACACTGAAGATTACCTCTCACGTCCGCGGTCTGTCCTTTTAACAAACCGAGAGAAGCGAAATATTGTACAGCAGGTTAGAAAAGAACCTAGGCTGACGGCAAAAAAAAATAGTAGAAAATGTACAAGAAGAATTTCATAAAACTATCAGCAAAGATACGGTGAGAAGGACGTTAAAAAAAGCTAACCATCACAGTCGCGTTGCACGAAAAAAGCCATTTGTGTCAGAGGTCAATCGTCAGAAGCGGATCGCCTTTGCAAAAAAAACTCTTAGACAAGCCCATTGAATTCTGGGAGAAAGTTCTCTTTACAGATGAGAGCAAATTTTGCATTTTCGACATTAACGGTAAACAACTTGTATGGAGAAAACCTAATACTGCCCTTAATCCCGAAAATTTGAAAGCGACTGTAAAACACAGAGGTGGTGGAGTTATGGTTTGGGGGTGTATGTGCACCAAAGGGGTGGGAAGGTTGGTTTTCATAACATCGACAATGGACCATAAAATGTATATAGACATTTTAAAAGAAAATTTGAAGCCTAGCATCGAAAACTTGGGCTTGGGGCCCGAATACCTTTTTCAACAAGATAATGACCCCAAACATTGCGCCCACAACACTAAGCTTTGGCTACTATACAATACCCCAAAGCAACTTAAAACACCTCCACAATCGCCGGACTTGAATCCCATCGAACACCTCTGGGATTTACTGGAACGCAGGATTCGGCAACACAACATAACGTCGAAGGAAACGTTAAAAAATGTTATGATTGAGGAATGGGCCAAAATCAGTTCGGACGAAACGAAGAAATTAGTGCACTCCATGCCTAAACGTTTAAGGGAGGTCATTAAACCGAAAGTAAAGGTTATCCGACCTCATATTAATATAGAAACAATGATCTCATTTATGAATTTTTTATAAATACTGTCCTGACTTGTACGCAGATTTTTGCATACCCGTTATTTGTAGAATTTTTAGTTTTGATTTTTTTCTGTAACTACTGTTTCTGTTTTGTTGAAGCATATTTTGTTAATAGAATTATATGTAGTTAATATACAAAATAAAAAAAAATCAAGTTTATCACATTAGATTATGACTCTTATTTTTTCAATTAAAGTATTACAAGTTTTTTATACGCAGACTTCTGCTGCTGAGTGTATATTTCTAGGAGCGGTGGTAGCAACAAATTTAATCCACCAAATGATGTCATAAATCAAATGAATAGTAAGATGTATACAGATATTTATAATTTAGATTGGAATTAATTTAATAGTTTTGTTTTTTATTATTACTGTTATTAATATCTTTACTGCAAAGTTTGTTAAGAATCAAGTTTAATTTCAAGTTTTTTGTATTCAATAAAGATAATATTGAAATCTGGCAACACTGCTATGCACCGAAATTTTCGGCTGCCGATCGGAGAATCTTCAGATTCGCTGGCAATCGACTATGCATACGGGCCTTAGAACTGCAAGTCGTACCTCTAAATTTAAGCATTTCGATGAATTATGAGACGGTTCTTATCTATTGAATAAATTTATCAAGAAGTCATCTAAGTGTAATAAAATTAATAATTGAAATTGTTTTTGTTTTAGCATTGGCCGCATTAGCCGGATCTCAACTTCGTACTTCAAACACACGCAATCAACAAAATTCAAATCAACAAACACACGAGATGACGGTGCCGAACGAGTTGATCGGTTGCATAATCGGAAAGGGCGGTACGAAAATCGCGGAGATCAGGCAGATTTCGGGGGCGATGATCAGAATTTCGAACTGCGACGATCGGGAGAGCGGCGTCACGGATCGCACGATCACGATTTCCGGAAATCCGGATTCGGTCGCGCTCGCTCAGTACCTAATCAACATGAGGTAAGCGATTTGATCATTTTTAATCTCTCTTCTTTTTTTGGCGAAAATAAAATCAACCGCAAAAAGATTAATTTTTATCTCCTCTTAAATAAATCTCTCCCGGTTTAATCATATTCGTTAACAACTCTGACATTCCCATGATGAATTCCATGAGCGTTTATGAAAGATTCGTAATTTAAACGTGAAAAAAGTTATTTTTTTATTTATTTATAGATTGTAAGTTTGTTTTAATGATTGTAAATTGGATAATAAGGTGTTGTTGTTATATTGTGTAAGGAATTTGTTTAAAGGATCGAGAAGAAGCAAAGATATGTTTTTAACGACCATCTCCTCTCGATATCCACCGATTTTCAATCTCCTTACGCACCATATTTTTTAAACTACACCATCTCTCTCTCAAAAAAAAAAGAAACATTTTGAATATAAAATTTTGAGTTAATTCGATTTTATATTCAAAGTGCGATGTTAACCCGATGTTGTGAATTTTTTTTACCACCAAAAAAAAGTTAATTTGAAGACTTCCTTCCCGTTTAGTTGCATTTAAAAATGACTTAAATATTTTACCCCCCTTAATTAAAACCAATCTTATGATAATCAAATCAACTCAAATCCGGTTAAAACCGTTTTCCCAACCCTTTTCTCTCGCTCACCCCCCGCGTCTCTCTCTTGTTACAGCGTTGAGTTGCAGAAGGCAAACCTGGAGGCGCAGAGTACGCCCTCCGCGACCGGAGGGGGCACCGGGCAATCGGCTCAGACAGCGACAACGGCCGCTTCGCCCCTTGCGAGCGCAATTCCGCTAGCCCAGCTTTTAACAAAACCGGGGGCTCTCAATGCCTTGACGAGTTTGAGCGCCCTCGGGGGGTTAACCGAGTTGCTGGCGGGAGGTGGGGGGCAATCAGTTACCTCCGCTCCACCCGTTCAAACGACGGGGGTTCACCGGTCTCATAAACCGTACGCGCAAACGTCAACACGTTTACGTTCGCCGGGTGGGGGCGGAGGCCCGACCGATGGGGCCGGAAAGCTCAAGAACGAAAGGAACAAGTTTAATCCTTACTAATAAGAAAAAATTATTAATTTTTTGGACCAGAGATGACTGTTGCAACCCAAATAAAAATTTAAAAAAACATAAACATTGATAATAATAAATAAAAATAATAATAATAAAGTTATTAAGTAAAATTATGAAATAAGATACAATTAATTAATTAATTAATTGGGTTGCGTTAGATTTATTTAGTTTTAATTATTTTGATTAATTTAACGAATTGTGTTAATTTGCGTTAATATAACTTCCTTTTTGACTACGTAGATTTAAGTAACAAGTCTATTTTGCCGTTTTTCGTGTTTTATTAATAACGAATTACTACTTTTTATTTTTTCTTTTGCTCCTACTTTCGCCGGTCGTTATAAGAAGAAGCATTCTTTAAAGATAGTGACTTTTAAGTAATTTTGGTGCCATCTTTGGAGAAATTTGAAACATCGTTTCTTTTTGTTAATTTAAATTCGATCGTGTGTTAAAATTGATTTTGTCTCTTTATATTGATTCATATAAAAGGAATAATGTAGAGTTTATAATTATAAGGTAATAATATTGTAATTAGGTAGTTTTATACAAAAAAAATTGGAATAATTCGGCATAAAAACAGCTTTTTGTAGGGGAACATATCAGCTACAAAAATAGTTTTCTTTGGGCGTTAGCGCTAAAAGTTTCTTACATTTATAGTTAATCAATCGAGTTTGATTTAATTAAGTTGATTAACTATATCTCTATAAATTAATGGTGTTTTATATAAATACGATTTATTAATTAAGAAAACACGATTTTAGATGTACTTTGTTGAAATCAATAATTCAATTAATACATTATACTCTATGTAAAAATTCTTTTTAATTTTTAATAATTTTTTGTTTACAAATTATTTTTAACAGGGGGAGAATAGTTTGTTTTTCTTTCGGAAGGAGCTTCAATAACTATGTTTATTTATGTATCAATGAAGAATTTCTCCCTTGCATAATAATAATAATACAAGGGAGAAATTCCCTTGTAAAAAGTAAATCTTATTACTTTTTTCCCATGTATAATAAATAAGTTATTGAAACGACTTCAAAGTTTGAGTGAAAGTCGAATAATATTGGTTGTGTGAACACACGTTCCCGTCCTGGCCCAGATATATAACAAGTCCAAAATAAAAAAATCGAGCCCTCTCTCATCTTCCAGAAAAACAAAATCCAGGCAAAGAAGACATTTTTATCCCGGTAAGCTTAAGCCATCCGATGTTTTCCTATTTCTAAGAATCTTATCCCCAAATCAATTTATTAAGTTTTCTTTTATATTTTCATTAACCCTTTAATGATATTTTGTGGAAATTAATTTGTATAGTACATATTTTATTTATCGTCCTTCGGAGGGGACGTTAAGCCGTCGGTCCCAATAACCAGTTATACAACCCTGGTTATTGTTATAGAGAGGGTATGTAAAGGCAATAAAATTTATTATTGCACCCCTCATCTATTATTTAATAACTTTTGTTTATATTTTAGTGCCATTTATTTATTACCGGCAAATTAATTTCGATGTTTTGATACGATTGGCGACGAAGACGAATACTTTACCAAATAATCTCTATAAAAGTGAATTAATGGGAAAGGTATCTTAATTTTTGCTTCATCTTTGCTGTTCTTTTGTGGTAAGGTAAAAAATTTCTATTTTTACTTCTAATTTTGTTATAAAGAAATCAAGACGATTAATTTGAATTGTTGAAAAATCGATTTCTTCTTGCTTCAAATTATTTATTATTAAAAATAGGAAAGAAATTATTTTATTTATTTCTTGGATACTTTCCAAATTTATATTGAAATAATGGTAATAATGCTCCTCGCCTGCAAACAACATTTTTTTATGTTCTTATCAAAATCACATTAAGAACGTACTTCTCATTCATTGCTATAAAAAAATGGAGAAATAAAAAACTATACATTCTTGAATTTGATCAGTTTTGAAATTATGATTCAATTTAACATCAACTTGGTCGAAAACGTCTTTGGGTTGACTTCGAAATCTTATTGCGGTGTTATAATAAACTATTTTTGTTGGAACAGTATTTTTTTTTTTTAATGGGTTTAATACCAATATGTTGTCGATGTAGCGCCTCGCCCGCAAATAACCTTGACGTGATTACTTAAAATTTTTTCAATAAAATGGATAATACCTCATCTTAAGAACAACATTATTAAAACGTATTGTACAACACTTGCTTTAAGATTATAAAGTTTTGTATCAAAATGATATCAATGTAGTGTCCGGTTGTAAGAAACCTCAGTTTAATGATCAATCTTTTATATTGTTGGAGTTTATATTAATAATGCATCATTTCTTGTTGCAACCAATCTTGGTGTTATTTACTTGAAATCATAGATTTTTTTCAAGCTTCAATTTAACATATACATCATATCATTTAATTCAAAAATATAAATGATAAGATTTTCTAAAAAAAAGTTGTCGGTTTTGACAGTTTTCTCGTTATCAGTTCTTTTTCTTTAAATTTTAATAATTCTATCATATAGTTTTTATATGGTATCATAAACTAGAATCTATCAGCTACAATTTAACATATACATCATATCATTCAAAAATATAAATGATATGATTTTTTTGAAAAAAATGTTAATTTGACAGTTTCCTCGTTATCAGCTTTTTTCTGAACATTTTAATAATTCTAGCATATAGTTTTTATATCATATCATAAACTAGAATCTATCAGCTTCAATTTAACATACGCATCATATCATTTCATTCAAAAATATAAATGATATGATTTTTTTGAAAAAAAAATGTTAATTTGACAGTTTCCTCGTTATCAGCTTTTTTCTGAACATTTTAATAATTCTAGCATATAATTTTTATATGGTATCATAAACTAGAATCTATCAGCTACAATTTAACATATACATCATATCATTCAAAAATATAAATATGATTTTTTTGAAATAAATGTTAATTTGACAGTTTCCTCGTTATCAGCTTTTTTCTGAACATTTTAATAATTCTAGCATATAGTTTTTATATCATATCATAAACTAGAATCTATCAGCTTCAATTTAACATACGCATCATATCATTTCATTCAAAAATATAAATGATATGATTTTTTTGAAAAAAAAATGTTAATTTGACAGTTTCCTCGTTATCAGCTTTTTTCTGAACATTTTAATAATTCTAGCATATAGTTTTTATATCATATCATAAACTAGAATCTATCAGCTTCAATTTAACATACGCATCATATCATTTCATTCAAAAATATAAATGATATGATTTTTTTGAAAAAAAAATGTTAATTTGACAGTTTCCTCGTTATCAGCTTTTTTCTGAACATTTTAATAATTCTAGCATATAGTTTTTATATCATATCATAAACTAGAATCTATCAGCTTCAATTTAACATACGCATCATATCATTTCATTCAAAAATATAAATGATATGATTTTTTTGAAAAAAAAATGTTAATTTGACAGTTTCCTCGTTATCAGCTTTTTTCTGAACATTTTAATAATTCTAGCATATAGTTTTTATATCATATCATAAACTAGAATCTATCAGCTTCAATTTAACATACGCATCATATCATTTCATTCAAAAATATAAATGATATGATTTTTTTGAAAAAAATGTTAATTTGACAGTTTCCTCGTTATCAGCTTTTTTCTGAAAATTTTAATAATTCTATCATATAGTTTTTATATCATATCATAATCTAAAATTTTTAAGCTTCAATTTAACATATACATCATATTATTTCATTCAAAAATATAAATGATATGATTTTTTGAAAAAAATGTTAATTTGACAGTTTTGTCGTTATTAGCTTTTTTCTGAAAATTTTAATAATATTATCATATAGTTTTTATATCATATCATAAACTAAAATTTTAAGCTTCAATTTAACATATACATCATATCATTTCATTCAAAACTATAAATGATATGATTTTCTTGAAAAAAATGTTAATTTCACAGTTTCCTCGTTATTAGCTTTTTTCTGAAAATTTTAATAATACTATCACATAGTTCTTATATCATATCATAAACTAGTGTCTATCAGCTTCAATTTAACATATACGTCATATCATTTCATTCAAAATATAGATGATATGATTTTTTGAAAAATATGTTACTTTGACAATTCCCTCGTTATCAGCCTTTTTCTGAAAATTTTAATTATTCTAGCATATAGTTTTTATATCATATCATAAACTAGAATCTATCAGCTTCAATTTAACATATACATCATATCATTTCATTCAAAACTATAAATGATATGATTTTTTTGAAAAAAAAATGTTAATTTGACAGTTTCCTCGTTATCAGCTTTTTTCTGCAAATTTTAATAATACTATCATATAGTTTTTATATCATATCATAAACTAGAATCTATCAGCTTCAATTTAACATATACGTCATATCATTTAATTCAAAAATATGAATGAAAAATTTTCTAAAGAAAATGTTGGTTTTGACAGTTTTTTGGTTATCAACACTTTTTCTGGAAATTTTAATAATTCTATCATATAGTTTTTATATCATATCGTAAACTAGAATCTGTCAGCTTCAATTTAACATATACATCATATCATTTCATTCAAAAATTTAAATGATATGATTGTTTTGAAAAGATGTAATTTGACAGTTTCCTCGTTATCAGTTTTTTTCTGAAAATTTTAATAATACTATCATATAGTTTTTAGATCATATCATAAACTAGAATCTATCAGCTTCAATTTAACATATACGTCATATCATTTAATTCAAAAATATGAATGAAAAATTGTCTAAAGAGAATGTTATCGGTTTTGACAGTTTTCTGGTTATCAACACTTTTTCTGAAAATTTTAATAATTCTGTCATATAATTTTTATATCAGATCATAAACGGGAATCTATCAGCTACAATTTGACACATACATCATATCATTTTCTTCAAAAATATAAATGATGTGATTTTTTGAAAAAAATGTACTTAGACAGTTTCCTCGTTAACAGCTTTTTTCTAAAAATTTTAATAATACTATCATAGAGTTTTTATATCATATCATAAACTAAAATTTTTAAGCTTCAATTTAACATATACATCATATTATTTCATTCAAAAATATAAATGATATGATTTTTTGAAAAAAATGTTAATTTGACAGTTTTCTCGTTATTAGCTTTTTTCTGAAAATTTTAATAATATTATCATATAGTTTTTATATCATATCATAAACTAAAATTTTAAGCTTCAATTTAACATATACATCATATCATTTCATTCAAAACTATAAATGATATGATTTTCTTGAAAAAAATGTTAATTTGACAGTTTCCTCGTTATTAGCTTTTTTCTGAAAATTTTAATAATACTATCATATAGTTCTTATATCATATCATAAACTAGTATCTATCAGCTTCAATTTAACATATACGTCATATCATTTCATTCAAAATATAAATGATATGATTTTTTTGAAAAATATGTTAATTTGACAGTTTCCTCGTTATCAGCTTTTTTCTGAAAATTTTAATAATACTATCATATAGTTTTTATTTCATATCATAAACTAGTATCTATCAGCATCAATTTAACATATACGTCATATCATTTAATTCAAAAATATGAATGAATAATTTTCTAAAGGAAATGTTATCGGTTTTGACAGTTTTCTGGTTATCAACACTTTTTCTGGAAATTTTAATAATTCTATCATATAATTTTTATATCAGATCATAAACGGGAATCTATCAGCTACAATTTGATACATACATCATATCATTTTCTTCAAAAATATAAATGATGTGATTTTTTGAAAAAAATGTTGCTTTGACAGTTTCCTCGTTATCAGCTTTTTTCCGAAAATTTTAATAATACTATCATATAGTTTTTATTTCATATCATAAACTAGTATCTATCAGCATCAATTTAACATATACGTCATATCATTTAATTCAAAAATATGAATGAATAATTTTCTAAAGGAAATGTTATCGGTTTTGACAGTTTTCTGGTTATCAACACTTTTTCTGGAAATTTTAATAATTCTATCATATAATTTTTATATCAGATCATAAACGGGAATCTATCAGCTACAATTTGATACATACATCATATCATTTTCTTCAAAAATATAAATGATGTGATTTTTTGAAAAAAATGTTGCTTTGACAGTTTCCTCGTTATCAGCTTTTTTCCGAAAATTTTAATAATACTATCATATAGTTTTTATATCATATCATAAACTAGAATCTATCAGCTTCACTTTAACATATACATCATATCATTTCATTCAAAAATATAAATGATATGATTTTTTTTTTTTTTAATGTTAGTTTGACAGTTTCCTCGTTATCAGCTTTTTTCTGAAAATTTTAATAATACTATCATATAGTTTTTATATCATATCATAAACTAGAATCTATCAGCTTCAATTTAACATATACATCATATCATTTCATTCAAAAATATAAATGATATGATTTTTTTTTTTTTAATGTTAGTTTGACAGTTTCCTCGTTATTAGCTTTTTTCTGAAAATTTTAATAATACTATCATATAGTTTTTATATCATATCATAAACTAGAATCTATCAGCTTCAATTTAACATATACATCATATCATTTCATTCCAAAATATAAATGATATGATTTTTTTTGAAAAAAAAATGTTTGACAGTTTCCTCGTTATCAGCTTTTTTCTGAAAATTTTATTAATACTATCATATAGTTTTTATATCATATCATAAACTAGAATCTATCAGCTTCAATTTAACATATACATCATATCATTTCATTCAAAAATATAAATGATATGATTTTTTTTTTTTTTAATGTTAGTTTGACAGTTTCCTCGTTATTAGCTTTTTTCTGAAAATTTTAATAATACTATCATATAGTTTTTATATCATATCATAAACTAGAATCTATCAGCTTCAATTTAACATATACATCATATCATTTCATTCCAAAATATAAATGATATGATTTTTTTTGAAAAAAAAATGTTTGACAGTTTCCTCGTTATCAGCTTTTTTCTGAAAATTTTATTAATACTATCATATAGTTTTTATATCATATCATAAACTAGAATCTATCAGCTTCAATTTAACATATACATCATATCATTTCATTCAAAAATATAAATGATATGATTTTTTTTTTTTTTAATGTTAGTTTGACAGTTTCCTCGTTATTAGCTTTTTTCTGAAAATTTTAATAATACTATCATATAGTTTTTATATCATATCATAAACTAGAATCTATCAGCTTCAATTTAACATATACATCATATCATTTCATTCCAAAATATAAATGATATGATTTTTTTTGAAAAAAAAATGTTTGACAGTTTCCTCGTTATCAGCTTTTTTCTGAAAATTTTATTAATACTATCATATAGTTTTTATATCATATCATAAACTAGAATCTATCAGCTTCAATTTAACATATACATCATATCATTTCATTCAAAAATATAAATGATATGATTTTTTTGAAAAAAAAATGTTAATTTGACAGTTTCCTCGTTATCAGCTTTTTTCTGAACATTTTAATAATTCTAGCATATAGTTTTTATATCATATCATAAACTAGAATCTATCAGCTTCAATTTAACATACGCATCATATCATTTCATTCAAAAATATAAATGATATGATTTTTTTGAAAAAAAAATGTTAATTTGACAGTTTCCTCGTTATCAGCTTTTTTCTGAACATTTTAATAATTCTAGCATATAGTTTTTATATCATATCATAAACTAGAATCTATCAGCTTCAATTTAACATACGCATCATATCATTTCATTCAAAAATATAAATGATATGATTTTTTTGAAAAAAATGTTAATTTGACAGTTTCCTCGTTATCAGCTTTTTTCTGAAAATTTTAATAATTCTATCATATAGTTTTTATATCATATCATAATCTAAAATTTTTAAGCTTCAATTTAACATATACATCATATTATTTCATTCAAAAATATAAATGATATGATTTTTTGAAAAAAATGTTAATTTGACAGTTTTGTCGTTATTAGCTTTTTTCTGAAAATTTTAATAATATTATCATATAGTTTTTATATCATATCATAAACTAAAATTTTAAGCTTCAATTTAACATATACATCATATCATTTCATTCAAAACTATAAATGATATGATTTTCTTGAAAAAAATGTTAATTTCACAGTTTCCTCGTTATTAGCTTTTTTCTGAAAATTTTAATAATACTATCACATAGTTCTTATATCATATCATAAACTAGTGTCTATCAGCTTCAATTTAACATATACGTCATATCATTTCATTCAAAATATAGATGATATGATTTTTTGAAAAATATGTTACTTTGACAATTCCCTCGTTATCAGCCTTTTTCTGAAAATTTTAATTATTCTAGCATATAGTTTTTATATCATATCATAAACTAGAATCTATCAGCTTCAATTTAACATATACATCATATCATTTCATTCAAAACTATAAATGATATGATTTTTTTGAAAAAAAAATGTTAATTTGACAGTTTCCTCGTTATCAGCTTTTTTCTGCAAATTTTAATAATACTATCATATAGTTTTTATATCATATCATAAACTAGAATCTATCAGCTTCAATTTAACATATACGTCATATCATTTAATTCAAAAATATGAATGAAAAATTTTCTAAAGAAAATGTTGGTTTTGACAGTTTTTTGGTTATCAACACTTTTTCTGGAAATTTTAATAATTCTATCATATAGTTTTTATATCATATCGTAAACTAGAATCTGTCAGCTTCAATTTAACATATACATCATATCATTTCATTCAAAAATTTAAATGATATGATTGTTTTGAAAAGATGTAATTTGACAGTTTCCTCGTTATCAGTTTTTTTCTGAAAATTTTAATAATACTATCATATAGTTTTTAGATCATATCATAAACTAGAATCTATCAGCTTCAATTTAACATATACGTCATATCATTTAATTCAAAAATATGAATGAAAAATTGTCTAAAGAGAATGTTATCGGTTTTGACAGTTTTCTGGTTATCAACACTTTTTCTGAAAATTTTAATAATTCTGTCATATAATTTTTATATCAGATCATAAACGGGAATCTATCAGCTACAATTTGACACATACATCATATCATTTTCTTCAAAAATATAAATGATGTGATTTTTTGAAAAAAATGTACTTAGACAGTTTCCTCGTTAACAGCTTTTTTCTAAAAATTTTAATAATACTATCATAGAGTTTTTATATCATATCATAAACTAAAATTTTTAAGCTTCAATTTAACATATACATCATATTATTTCATTCAAAAATATAAATGATATGATTTTTTGAAAAAAATGTTAATTTGACAGTTTTCTCGTTATTAGCTTTTTTCTGAAAATTTTAATAATATTATCATATAGTTTTTATATCATATCATAAACTAAAATTTTAAGCTTCAATTTAACATATACATCATATCATTTCATTCAAAACTATAAATGATATGATTTTCTTGAAAAAAATGTTAATTTGACAGTTTCCTCGTTATTAGCTTTTTTCTGAAAATTTTAATAATACTATCATATAGTTCTTATATCATATCATAAACTAGTATCTATCAGCTTCAATTTAACATATACGTCATATCATTTCATTCAAAATATAAATGATATGATTTTTTTGAAAAATATGTTAATTTGACAGTTTCCTCGTTATCAGCTTTTTTCTGAAAATTTTAATAATACTATCATATAGTTTTTATTTCATATCATAAACTAGTATCTATCAGCATCAATTTAACATATACGTCATATCATTTAATTCAAAAATATGAATGAATAATTTTCTAAAGGAAATGTTATCGGTTTTGACAGTTTTCTGGTTATCAACACTTTTTCTGGAAATTTTAATAATTCTATCATATAATTTTTATATCAGATCATAAACGGGAATCTATCAGCTACAATTTGATACATACATCATATCATTTTCTTCAAAAATATAAATGATGTGATTTTTTGAAAAAAATGTTGCTTTGACAGTTTCCTCGTTATCAGCTTTTTTCCGAAAATTTTAATAATACTATCATATAGTTTTTATTTCATATCATAAACTAGTATCTATCAGCATCAATTTAACATATACGTCATATCATTTAATTCAAAAATATGAATGAATAATTTTCTAAAGGAAATGTTATCGGTTTTGACAGTTTTCTGGTTATCAACACTTTTTCTGGAAATTTTAATAATTCTATCATATAATTTTTATATCAGATCATAAACGGGAATCTATCAGCTACAATTTGATACATACATCATATCATTTTCTTCAAAAATATAAATGATGTGATTTTTTGAAAAAAATGTTGCTTTGACAGTTTCCTCGTTATCAGCTTTTTTCCGAAAATTTTAATAATACTATCATATAGTTTTTATATCATATCATAAACTAGAATCTATCAGCTTCACTTTAACATATACATCATATCATTTCATTCAAAAATATAAATGATATGATTTTTTTTTTTTTTAATGTTAGTTTGACAGTTTCCTCGTTATCAGCTTTTTTCTGAAAATTTTAATAATACTATCATATAGTTTTTATATCATATCATAAACTAGAATCTATCAGCTTCAATTTAACATATACATCATATCATTTCATTCAAAAATATAAATGATATGATTTTTTTTTTTTTAATGTTAGTTTGACAGTTTCCTCGTTATTAGCTTTTTTCTGAAAATTTTAATAATACTATCATATAGTTTTTATATCATATCATAAACTAGAATCTATCAGCTTCAATTTAACATATACATCATATCATTTCATTCCAAAATATAAATGATATGATTTTTTTTGAAAAAAAAATGTTTGACAGTTTCCTCGTTATCAGCTTTTTTCTGAAAATTTTATTAATACTATCATATAGTTTTTATATCATATCATAAACTAGAATCTATCAGCTTCAATTTAACATATACATCATATCATTTCATTCAAAAATATAAATGATATGATTTTTTTTTTTTTAATGTTAGTTTGACAGTTTCCTCGTTATTAGCTTTTTTCTGAAAATTTTAATAATACTATCATATAGTTTTTATATCATATCATAAACTAGAATCTATCAGCTTCAATTTAACATATACATCATATCATTTCATTCCAAAATATAAATGATATGATTTTTTTTGAAAAAAAAATGTTTGACAGTTTCCTCGTTATCAGCTTTTTTCTGAAAATTTTATTAATACTATCATATAGTTTTTATATCATATCATAAACTAGAATCTATCAGCTTCAATTTAACATATACATCATATCATTTCATTCAAAAATATAAATGATATGATTTTTTTTTTTTTTAATGTTAGTTTGACAGTTTCCTCGTTATTAGCTTTTTTCTGAAAATTTTAATAATACTATCATATAGTTTTTATATCATATCATAAACTAGAATCTATCAGCTTCAATTTAACATATACATCATATCATTTCATTCCAAAATATAAATGATATGATTTTTTTTGAAAAAAAAATGTTTGACAGTTTCCTCGTTATCAGCTTTTTTCTGAAAATTTTATTAATACTATCATATAGTTTTTATATCATATCATAAACTAGAATCTATCAGCTTCAATTTAACATATACATCATATCATTTCATTCAAAAATATAAATGATATGATTTTTTTTTTTTTTAATGTTAGTTTGACAGTTTCCTCGTTATCAGCTTTTTTCTGAAAATTTTAATAATACTATCATATAGTTTTTATATCATATCATAAACTAGAATCTATCAGCTTCAATTTAACATATACATCTTATCATTTCATTCCAAAATATAAATGATATGATTTTTTTTGAAAAAAAATGTTTGACAGTTTCCTCGTTATCAGCTTTTTTCTGAAAATTTTATTAATACTATCATATAGTTTTTATATCATATCATAAACTAGAATCTATCAGCTTCAATTTAACATATACATAATATCATTTCATTCAAAAATATAAATGATATGATTTTTTTGAAAAAAATGTTAATTTGACAGTTTCCTCGTTATCAGCTTTTTCTGAAAATTTTAATAATACTATCATATAGTTTTTATATCATATCATAAACTAAAATTTTTAAGCTTCAACTTAACATATACATCATATCATTTCATTCAAAACTATAAATGATATGTTTTTTTTTTTTGAAAAAAATGTTAATTTGACAATTTCCTCGTTATTAGCTTCTTTCTGAAAATTTTAATAATTCTAGCATATAGTTTTTATATCATATCATAAGCTAAAATTTTTAAGCTTCAATTTAACATATACATCATATCATTTTATTCAAAAATATAAATGATATGATTTTTTTGAAAAAAATGTTAATTTGACAGTTTCCTCGTTATCAGCTTTTTCTGAAAATTTTAATAATACTATCATATAGTTTTTATATCATATCATAAACTAAAATTTTTAAGCTTCAACTTAACATATACATCATATCATTTCATTCAAAACTATAAATGATATGTTTTTTTTTTTGAAGAAAATGTTAATTTGACAATTTCCTCGTTATCAGCTTCTTTCTGAAAATTTTAATAATTCTAGCATATAGTTTTTATATCATATCATAAACTAGAATCTATCAGCTTCAATTTAACATACATATCATATCATTTCATTCAAAAATATAAATGATATGACTTTTTTGAAAAAAAATGTTTGTTTGACAGTTGCCTCGTTATCAGCTTTTTTCTGAAAATTTTAATAATTCCATCAT
Organism: Onthophagus sagittarius; assembly: GCA_036711965.1. NCBI lineage: Eukaryota > Metazoa > Arthropoda > Insecta > Coleoptera > Scarabaeidae > Onthophagus > Onthophagus sagittarius. The sequence continues at coordinate 11,047,302 of JASERS010000010.1, read as the reverse complement.
TTAGTTTTTATATCTTATCATAAACTAGAATCTATCAGCTTCAATTTAACATATACATTATATCATTTCATTCAAAAATATAAATGATATGATTTAAAAAAAAAAAAATGTTTGACAGTTTCCTCGTTATCAGCTTTTTTCTGAAAATTTTAATAATTCCATCATTTAGTTTTTATATCTTATCATAAACTAGAATCTATCAGCTACAATTTGACATATACATCATATCATTCAAAAATATAAATGATATGATTTTTTTGAAAAAAAATGTTTGTTTGACAGTTTCCTCGTTATCAGCTTTTTTCTGAAAATTTTAATAATTCTAGCATATAGTTTTTATATCATATCATAAACTAGAATCTATCATCTTCAATTTAACATATACATCATATCATTTCATTCAAAAATATAAATGATATGATTTTTTGAAAAAAAATGTTTGACAGTTTCCTCGTTATCAGCTTTTTTCTGAAAATTTTAATAATTCCATCATTTAGTTTTTATATCTTATCATAAACTAGAATCTATCAGCTACGATTTGACATATTGATCATATCATTTTCTTCAAAAATATAAATGAAACAAAGTACAAAATGTCATATTCTTCAAAACTATATGAATATGTTAGTATTGCATCATTTGCAAGCAATCTTTTCTTCATTACTTCGAATCTATCATATCTTGACTGATTTTAAAAATGTCTCTTACTTCAATAAAATTAATCTTAATTTAGTAGCCATCTCATCTTAAATACACCCCAAAAACTTGTAGAATAACACATTCTTCAAAATTGACGAGTTTTGTATGAAAATGGTATCGAACATCAAATCTCGCAATCTTCAAAACTGTTCTCATTTGTATCTATATTGCGTCAATTTCAAGTCGTCTCAACTTTATTACTTGAAGCAAATACACTTTTCAAACACTTATGTTGATGTAGCGCCTCAGTTAAATCAAACATTTATCGCAAAATATATTAAAGGGTTAATTCAAAACAAATCATTTTCTACAATTAATTATAAGTAAAATGAATTAATTCAATGTTTTTAATAAATTTTTGTATGTTGAAAGGATATCGATGGAAACAGCTGGACTCCCGATGCCGGGTTATCACTACATAGCTCCAAACCACATTGTAAAAGCTCCGATTCACTAACTGGAGTGGCTTTACCCGTTTGGTGGGAGTTGGTAAACGGTGTTGTTGGAAAGAAAAGAGGACGACGCAAAAAAAAAATAAAAACACTATGAAATTAAATGACAATACGGTCATCCAGTTGGGTAAATATAATAAAAAAAATAATAACAAGAAAATGAAACTTAAATTGACAAAAAAAAAAAAATATTAAGCAACTTAAGAAAATTTGGTATTGGGAACAAAGACCAATATTTGTTAATTTTAATTTTTTATATAAACATATTTATATAATATATTTAGATACTGAGGGATATGTTTGTATTTAAAATGATAAAAAAGAACTATGTAAGTAGAATGTTTGTAGATGTAAACGACGTTATTTTAGAGAATAATGGGGTAACTTTGGACTGTTAAAGTTAAAGATGAAAAACAAAACAAAAAAAAAAAGATTTGAGCGATTCAAATTGCGTTCTTTAAAGACAATTATTAATTGTATTTGTAACTTAGATGCAATATATCTAAATAGGACTAGTGCAATAATTAGGTTTTAAGAATTTTTTTTTAAGTGTCAAATCAACGTTTTCTTTTCGCTTTGCATTTTTATTTTTCGACTTTAAGAGAGGTTCTCTTGGAGGTTATTTTTTACATTCTTAGGCTGTGTTGTTTTATTACTTACTTCCGGATTAAAATCGGTGCCAAATTTTTGCTCATATTTGAGAGAAAGAAAAAAAATAATTTTGAAAATGAGAAAAATTCAAATTTGTTTTTTTTTGATTCGGAGAAAGCTCACATCACTTTAACAAGTAAAAGAAAATTATATATAAATATAAATATATATATGGTATTTAAATTATTTTTTAATGATAGTTTTATAATTAGGTATTATTAACAGTATTTATATACGTAGTCGCGATTTGAAAGGGGTCGCGGTGCATAATAAAAAAATATATTATTATATTGATAATAAATAATTAACTTATATGTGGTTAGTGGTAGCTAACTGTGATGGAAGGATTTTTAACGTATTTTTTTAAACACCAAAGCGTTTATTTAAATCGATAACGCTTTGTGTTTAAAACGTAGATTTGTAATTTTAAAATTTTGCACTTTTAGATCGTCTTAATTTATTTACATCATTTTCGGTGAGACCACAAAAATTCTAGTCATTTTATTTAAAGTAATTAATTCGCTCAAAAGCATTTTATCTCGTAATTTTTAGCTACCATTAAATTATTTTATCGTTTCGAATTCTTTTACAATTTTACTTTCATTTCTAATCAAATTTAAAAGTTAAGCACCTTGCTTGTTATTATACGTAGTGATATTACCTCTAGTCTTGTTAAATTCTCGATGTCAACTCTTTAAAAAAAAGAAAAAACCGAACAAAGCAAAGATTTAAAAAGACGTAAAAATGCGCGCTCAAAAACGATTTAAAAACAAAACAATTTCGACTATAACTAATTAATTAATTAATTAATAAAGAGTAATTAATAAAAATAAATGGGACAATCTTACGGATGAGTATCAACAATAACAAAAAAAGAAAATTGAATCTTAATTGTGCCAAATCAAAGTATGGCTCAAAATTAATTTCTTTTTGAATTAATTAATAACAATTAATGAAGTAAATGCTTGTTTGTCACAAAACGTTAATAATAAACTGTGTAGACTGCGTTATCGATGCTAGAATGTGTCGTTTTAGTGAGTTAGCGGTGGCCTTATAACCTGCTGATTCAATGTGTTAGGTTCTGTCGTGTTGTGGGCAATCATTAACCAAAAAAAAATGGAAAAAAAATAATAAAAATTACATAAAAGTAATCCGATTATGTTTTACTCATTAAAATTTTGCTCAAATTAGTTTTATTAATCTTTTAACGAAGAAATAATCGATTTTTGACAGCTTTGAAACGTCGTTTTGACAAGTTCATATCCTGTGGATAATCTGCTGAGATAATTTGATAGGTTTTATCATATTATGAGAAATTATTGATCACAAAAAAATAATTAAATAAATTTTAATCATAATAAGTTTCTGCTCAAAATCATTTTAATCTTTTGATTTAAAAAAATTAATCTTTTTGACAGGTATTAAAACGTTATTTTGACGTTTATTAACTTATTAGGTTATGTTCAAAACGTCAAAATGACATTACGTTTTTAGACTACGTTCGAAATGTCATAATGACATTTATTAATTTTTTAGACTATGTTCGAAATGTCAAAATGACATTTTTTTTACTTTTCTTTAAAGGAAGTTTTTTTATTTATATATTTTTTATTATAAAAATATATATTTTTATTATATTTATAACACATTTTTTCTTCTTACGATTTTTGTATGTATTTAAATTAATACATGTCAATACAGATAATACGACGTTTCGAGCGTATTTACCCATCATCAGGTACATAAGAATCATCAATGTATTTTTTATTATTTATATACATTTATTTGTACATTTTATATGAAAGTTCTCAATTTTAGACTACAAATGACATTTATTTATATTTTTTGGTTGAATTTCATCTACAAATCGCATAAAAAAATAAATCTAATAATTAACAGCGACTCAAACGTCAAAATAACAATTATTAACTATTTAGACTATCTTCAAAACGTCAAAAGACTATGATCGAAATGTCAAAATGACATTTATTAACTTTTTAAACTATGTTCGAAATGTCAAAATGACACTTATTAACCTTTTAGGATATGTACGAAACGTCAAAATGATATTTATTTAGATTTTTTTATTGTATTTACATCTACAAATCGTAAAAAGAACAATAAATCTAATATTTGACAGCGACTCAAACGTCAAAATAACAATTATTAACTTTTTAGACTATGTTCAAAACGTCAAAATGACATTAGACTATGTTCGAAATGTCAAAATGACATTTAGTCAGATTTTTTGGTTGTATTTGTATCTACAAGTCGCAAAGAAAAACAATAAATCTAATATTTGACAGCTATTAAAACGTCAAAATGACATTTATTAACTTTTTAGACTATGTTCAAAACGTCAATATACTATGTTCGAAATGTCAAAATGACATTTTTTGTTATATTTGTACCTACATGTCGCGAAAAAAACAATCTAACGTTTATTACCTTCTTAGACAACGTTCAAAACGTCAAACTGACATTTATTAATTTTTTAGACTATATCCGAAATGTCAAAATGACACTTATTAGCTTTTTAGACTATGTTCGAAACGTCAAAATGACATTTATTTGGATTATTTCATTGTATTTACATCTACAAATCGCAAAAAAAAATAAATCTAACATTTGACAGCGACTCAAACGTCAAAATAACAATTATTAACTTTTTAGACCATCTTCAAAACGTCAAACGACTATGTTCGAAATGTCAAAATGACATTTATTAACTTTTTAGGCTATGTTCGAAATGTCATTTATTAACTTCTTAGACTATGTTCAAAACGTCAAAATGACATTAGCTATTTAAACTATGTTCGAAACGTCAAAATGACATTTATTAATTTTTTAGACTATGTTCGAAATGTCATTTATTAACTTCTTAGACTATGTTCAAAACGTCAAAATGACATTAGCTATTTAAACTATGTTCGAAACGTCAAAATGACAATTATTAATTTTTTAGACTATGTTCGAAATGTCATTTATTAACTTCTTAGACTATGTTCAAAACGTCAAAATGACATTAACTATTTAAACTATGTTCGAAACGTCAAAATGACAATTATTAATTTTTTAGACTATGTTCGAAATGTCATTTATTAACTTCTTAGACTATGTTCAAAACGTCAAAATGACATTAGCTATTTAAACTATGTTCGAAACGTCAAAATGACAATTATTAATTTTTTAGACTATGTTCGAAATGTCATTTATTAACTTCTTAGACTATGTTCAAAACGTCAAAATGACATTAGCTATTTAAACTATGTTCGAAACGTCAAAATGACAATTATTAATTTTTTAGACTATGTTCGAAATGTCATTTATTAACTTCTTAGACTATGTTCAAAACGTCAAAATGACGTAACTATTTAAACTATGTTCAAAACGTGAAAATGACAATTATTAATTTTTTAGACTATGTTCGAAATGTCATTTATTAACTTCTTAGACTATGTTCAAAACGTCAAAATGACATTAGCTATTTAAACTATGTTCGAAACGTCAAAATGACAATCATTAATTTTTTAAACTATGTTCGAAATGTCATTTATTAACTTCTTAGACTATGTTCAAAACGTCAAAATGACAATTATTAATTTTTTAGACTATGTTCGAAATGTCAAAATGTCATTTATTAACTTTTAGATTATATTTGAAACGTCAAAATGATATTCATTTAGTTTTTGGTTGTATTTGTATTTACAAGTTGCAAAAAACAATAAATCTAATATTTGACAATTTAATATTGACTACTAAAACATCAAAATGTCATTTATTAACTTTTTAGATTATGTTCAAAACGTCAAAATGACATTTACTATCTATTTAGATTATAACACGAATGGATTTCTCCATAATCCTATGTATTTTTAATCAAAATGAAACACAGAAAGTGTGAAGAATTAATATTTAGCGCTTATTCTACACCACCGGTTTCGAAAAAATGACTTTTCATCTTCAGGTGGAACTAAAGGATGGAAAATAGGCGTACATTGTAATCCAGGTAAAATAAGATCTAGACAAAATGTGGATTACAATGTCTGCCTATTTTCCATCTTTTAGTTGCACCTGAAGACGAAAAGTCATTTTTTCGAAACTGGTGGTGTAGAATAACCAATAAATACTAATTCTTCACACTTTATGTGTTTCATTTTGATTTTTAGACAATGTTCAAAACGTCAAAATGACATTAACTTTTTAGACAATGTTCAAAACGACATTAACTTTTTAGACTATGTTCGAAATTTATTATAGATTTTTTTTATTTTCTTAATGTATTAGGATTCTATTGTTTTTTGAGGTCAATAAAGTTATTATTATTATTATTATTATTATTAAATGTCAAAATCACATTTATTTAGAGTTTTTAGTTACATTTGTATCTATAAGTCGCAAAGAAAAACAATAAATCTAATATTTGACAGCTATTAAAACGTCAAAATGACATTTATTAACTTTTTAGACTATGTTCAAAACGTCAAAATGACATTAGACTATGTTCAAAACGTCAAAATGACATTAGACTATGTTTGAAATGTCAAAATGACATTAGACTATGTTCGAAATGTCAAAATGTCATTTAGTTAGATTTTTTGGTTGTATTTGCATTTACAAGTCGCAAAAAACAATAAATCTAATATTTGACAGCTATTAAAACGTCAAAATGACATCTGTTAAATTTTTAGACTATGTTCAAAACGTCAAAATGACATTAGACTATGTTCGAAATGTCAAAATGTCATTTATTTAGATTTTTTGGTTGTATTTGCATTTACAAGTCGCAAGAAAACAATAAATCTAATATTTGACAGCTATTAAAACGTCAAAATGACATCAATTAAATTTTTAGACTATGTTCAAAACGTCAAAATGACATTAGACTATGTTCGAAATGTCAAAATGTCATTTATTTAGATTTTTTGGTTGTATTTGCATTTACAAGTCGCAAGAAAACAATAAATCTAATATTTGACAGCTATTAAAACGTCAAAATGACATCAATTAAATTTTTAGACTATGTTCAATACGTCAAAATGACATTAGACTATGTTCGAAATGTCAAAATGACATCAATTAAATTTTTAGGCTATGTTCAAAACGTCAAAATGACATTAGACTATGTTCGAAATGTCAAAATGTCATTTATTTAGATTTTTTGGTTGTATTTGCATTTACAAGTCGCAAGAAAACAATAAATCTAATATTTGACAGCTATTAAAACGTCAAAATGACATCAATTAAATTTTTAGACTATGTTCAATACGTCAAAATGACATTAGACTATGTTCGAAATGTCAAAATGACATCAATTAAATTTTTAGGCTATGTTCAAAACGTCAAAATGACATTAGACTATGTTCGAAATGTCAAAATGTCATTTATTTAGATTTTTTGGTTGTATTTGCATTTACAAGTCGCAAGAAAACAATAAATCTAATATTTGACAGCTATTAAAACGTCAAAATGACATCAATTAAATTTTTAGGCTATGTTCAAAACGTCAAAATGACATTAGACTATGTTCGAAATGTCAAAATGTCATTTATTTAGATTTTTTGGTTGTACTTGCATTTACAAGTCGCAAGAAAACAATAAATCTAATATTTGACAGCTATTAAAACGTCAAAATGACATCAATTAAATTTTTAGACTATGTTCAAAACGTCAAAATGACATTAGACTATGTTCGAAATGTCAAAATGTCATTTATTTAGATTTTTTGGTTGTATTTGCATTTACAAGTCGCAAGAAAACAATAAATCTAATATTTGACAGCTATTAAAACGTCAAAATGACATCAATTAAATTTTTAGGCTATGTTCAAAACGTCAAAATGACATTAGACTATGTTCGAAATGTCAAAATGTCATTTATTTAGATTTTTTGGTTGTATTTGCATTTACAAGTCGTACGAAAACAATAAATCTAATATTTGACAGCTATTAAAACGTCAAAATGACATCAATTAAATTTTTAGACTATGTTCAAAACGTCAAAATGACATTAGACTATGTTCGAAATGTCAAAATGTCATTTATTTAGATTTTTTGGTTGTATTTGCATTTACAAGTCGCAAGAAAACAATAAATCTAATATTTGACAGCTATTAAAACGTCAAAATGACATCAATTAAATTTTTAGACTATGTTCAATACGTCAAAATGACATTAGACTATGTTCGAAATGTCAAAATGACATCAATTAAATTTTTAGGCTATGTTCAAAACGTCAAAATGACATTAGACTATGTTCGAAATGTCAAAATGTCATTTATTTAGATTTTTTGGTTGTATTTGCATTTACAAGTCGCAAGAAAACAATAAATCTAATATTTGACAGCTATTAAAACGTCAAAATGACATCAATTAAATTTTTAGGCTATGTTCAAAACGTCAAAATGACATTAGACTATGTTCGAAATGTCAAAATGTCATTTATTTAGATTTTTTGGTTGTACTTGCATTTACAAGTCGCAAGAAAACAATAAATCTAATATTTGACAGCTATTAAAACGTCAAAATGACATCAATTAAATTTTTAGACTATGTTCAAAACGTCAAAATGACATTAGACTATGTTCGAAATGTCAAAATGTCATTTATTTAGATTTTTTGGTTGTATTTGCATTTACAAGTCGCAAGAAAACAATAAATCTAATATTTGACAGCTATTAAAACGTCAAAATGACATCAATTAAATTTTTAGGCTATGTTCAAAACGTCAAAATGACATTAGACTATGTTCGAAATGTCAAAATGTCATTTATTTAGATTTTTTGGTTGTATTTGCATTTACAAGTCGTACGAAAACAATAAATCTAATATTTGACAGCTATTAAAACGTCAAAATGACATCAATTAAATTTTTAGACTATGTTCAAAACGTCAAAATGACATTAGACTATGTTCGAAATGTCAAAATGTCATTTATTTAGATTTTTTGGTTGTATTTGCATTTACAAGTCGCAAGAAAACAATAAATCTAATATTTGACAGCTATTAAAACGTCAAAATGACATCAATTAAATTTTTAGACTATGTTCAATACGTCAAAATGACATTAGACTATGTTCGAAATGTCAAAATGACATCAATTAAATTTTTAGGCTATGTTCAAAACGTCAAAATGACATTAGACTATGTTCGAAATGTCAAAATGTCATTTATTTAGATTTTTTGGTTGTATTTGCATTTACAAGTCGCAAGAAAACAATAAATCTAATATTTGACAGCTATTAAAACGTCAAAATGACATCAATTAAATTTTTAGGCTATGTTCAAAACGTCAAAATGACATTAGACTATGTTCGAAATGTCAAAATGTCATTTATTTAGATTTTTTGGTTGTACTTGCATTTACAAGTCGCAAGAAAACAATAAATCTAATATTTGACAGCTATTAAAACGTCAAAATGACATCAATTAAATTTTTAGACTATGTTCAAAACGTCAAAATGACATTAGACTATGTTCGAAATGTCAAAATGTCATTTATTTAGATTTTTTGGTTGTATTTGCATTTACAAGTCGCAAGAAAACAATAAATCTAATATTTGACAGCTATTAAAACGTCAAAATGACATCAATTAAATTTTTAGGCTATGTTCAAAACGTCAAAATGACATTAGACTATGTTCGAAATGTCAAAATGTCATTTATTTAGATTTTTTGGTTGTATTTGCATTTACAAGTCGTACGAAAACAATAAATCTAATATTTGACAGCTATTAAAACGTCAAAATGACATCAATTAAATTTTTAGACTATGTTCAAAACGTCAAAATGACATTAGACTATGTTCGAAATGTCAAAATGTCATTTATTTAGATTTTTTGGTTGTATTTGCATTTACAAGTCGCAAGAAAACAATAAATCTAATATTTGACAGCTATTAAAACGTCAAAATGACATCAATTAAATTTTTAGACTATGTTCAAAACGTCAAAGTGACATTAGACTATGTTCGAAATGTCAAAATGTCATTTATTTAGATTTTTTGGTTGTATTTGTATTTACAAGTCGCAAAGAAAAACAATAAATCTAATATTTGACAGCTATTAAAACGTCAAAATGACATTTATTAACTTTTTAGACTATGTTCAAAACGTCAAAATGACATTAGACTATGTTCGAAATGTCAAAATGACATTTAGTTAGATTTTTTGGTTGTATTTGTATCTACAAGTCGCAAAGAAAAACAATAAATCTAATATTTGACAGCTATTAAAACGTCAAAATGACATTTATTAACTTTTTAGATTATGTTCGAAACGTCAAAATGACATTTATTTGTGCTTTTTGGTTCTATTTGTATCTACAAGTCGCAAAAAAAAACTATAAATCTTATATTTGACAACAACCAAAACGTCAAAATGTCATTTATTAACTTCTTAGACTATGTTCAAAACGTCAAAATGACATTTATTAACTTCTTATACTATAATGTTAAAGGAATGTTTTTTGTCTTGAACAAATTAAAGATATTTTTATTTAATTTTGTACTTTTTTTATAAAGACGAATTTGATTTGTTATAGTTCTACCGGTTTCGGCCCTGTTTAGGCGATCTTCAGGAACTTTTGGACACTGTTGATTTTGCGTGTTTTATTTTACATAACATAAATAAAACACGCCATTATAAACCATAAAATTTTATTTTATGTTATTTTACATAACATAAAATAAAACACGCCATTATAAAACCAACAAATTTTGAATAGATTTTTAAATAATCTGAAGATCAACAGTGTTCGAAAGCTCCTGAAGATGGCCTAAACAGGGCCGAAGCCGGTAGAACAACTACAACAAATAAAATTCGTCTTTATAAAAAATACAAAATTAAATAAAAATAAAAATATCTTTAATTCTTAGACTATGTTCAAAATGTCAAAATGACATTTATTAACTTTTTAGACTATGCTCGAAACGTCAAAATGACATTTATTAACTTTTTAGGTTAAATTCGAAACGTCAAGATGACATTTATTAAAATGTTTTGTTTATATTCGTATCTACAGGGTCGTAAACAAAAATAAATCTTCGTTAAAAGATTAAATTAAAAAAATAACAGTTTCATTTAAAACAAAAATATTAAAAAAAAAAACAATATTTATACTCAACAATCAAGCTTTGTGAGAAAGATTTATAAAAAAAAACTAAATAATTATTAATTTATCGAAATATTTACATAGCCTTTAATATACAGGGTCATAAAATTTAAGAGTAATTTAGACTTTTTCGAAATAAAAAACACGTCTTCTTTTCTCAAACGTTAATTAACTAATTATTAATAATAAAATATTAATAATAACAAATAATTTCTTTTGCGCATTAAGCACGCTTTTTAATTAACATAATAATATTTAAAAAAAATTAACACGTAGTTATACATATCCAAACAAAATTAAATAAAATCACTAATTTCTTTTCCGATTAAGATTAAAAATAAAAAAAAATAAATACTGTGATCGTGTTGAGATCGTCGTTGTAAACGTGTTATTAGTATTGGCAACGTATTCAGGGTAAATAATAAGATGAAAATCTTTTTTTCATAAATTCGAATCACGTCACTTATTAAAAAAATTTAAAATAATAAAAAAAGGATTATTAAAAAAGTCGTATTATAAGGAGTATTTTAGTCCGTAAATTGTACTATTACTGTGTATAGGAAGAAAGAGTAAAGCAAAGCTTTTTTTGCTTCGATAACACTTAAAAAATTTTATTTGATTCGACGCGAAATAATGTATTAATTAATTAAATTCAAACACAACACGACTTCATCAGTTTTAAAAAAATTAATAAAAAAAATTTAAAGATGTAAAAATGTGAAGAAAGTAATGGGATAGAATGTAGTTAGAAACAAAAAGGAATTGTTACTTTTTTATTAAAAACTAATTTAATTATATCAAAAAAATCATATCTTTAAAAAAAACATATCGAGTTAATACCAAAAAAATTTGCTCAATGATTCGATTAATAATTAATTATTTTTTGACAGCTTAATAAATAATTAAGTAACAATTTCTTAATACTTTAATCATCAAATATGATTAAAAAATCACTAATTTACCGCTGAGTAGTTTTTAAAGAAAATAAAAAAAATGTTAAGGCAATAAACGTTTAAAATAAAAAAAATATCGACAGAAGTAAGTCACATGTATGACAAAAAAGACAATTTTTAAAATACATAGATTATTATATTATATCGCACTGTATTTCTCTTTTTATCTCTCTCGTTATTATTCTCTCATCTCCCAGAGTATGCAATGTTTAGAGACGGTGTACCCAATAAGCAATGTTAATTATTATCTAATTATTATCGTTTATTAGATGGTAATCTCCAATTCGTTTCATATCGATTCATTTTAATTTCATCTTTCATCATTTTCCTTCACCTTTCAAAACATTAATTTAATTAAGTTCATTTTAACGTTAATCGCTCCTATTATTGTATTCATAAAGAGTTCTTTTCTTTCAAGTCTTTATTTTCGTTGCGTTTGTAATAAAGTGTGAGTATTACAGTTAAAGATTGTTTTATTTTAATCATTTAGTAACATTTTAATAAATCTTTACCATAGAGGGAATTTAAATAAGTAAAGAAATTGAAAATAAAAGTAAAAAAGTTTTCACACCCAATTACAGGAAACCAAATTAATAACTTCAATTAAGGTTGAACGGTATCAAATGAAACAAAAAAAATAAAAATGGATATAGACCACAAACTGGTCTGTCAAGTCTCAAATTGGTTGACAAGTCGATCATCCAGAAACGACCAAGAATCAAAAAAAAATATCGCATTCATCAAAAATTTGATTAAAAAAGTTACACATCAGTGTCACAGGCGCATGCTGACCCGCCGTTGTTAAACTCTTTAAAATACTCTTTGAAGGTGAAGACTGAAGCTTTTCAAAAAATTTTGCAGACGGTAAGATGTTTTTTTTCCGTTCAAAATGGCTTCTTATCTGATTAGAAGAAACGAATAAGATAATGAAAGCTGTAGAACATAAATGCCCCGAAAAATGTGCAGCGTATTCAACGCGGGCATTTATTTGCCTATCGCAAATTTTATGATAATAAAAAAAATTTTTTAATTATTGTCTTAAAAAGAATACAAATTAAAGTCCCTAAATTTATAAAGTACCGCGGCTTCCAGAAGACTGATACTGCTTCTAGAGGATTTAAAATACTTCCAGACGACTTATAATGCTTTCAGATAACTTGATATAGCATCTAGAAAACTTAAAATGTTTCCAGAAGACTTGATGTTGTTACCTCTAGATGATTTGATACTGTTTTAAGAAAACTTTATATTGCTTTCAGAAGACTTGAATTTCTAGACTGATATTTCTAGAAGACTTAAAATGATGAATTTACAGATGTCTTACAATGCATCCAGACGACTTACAATGCTTACAGATGACTTACAACGCTTTAAGGACTTTTAGGACTTGAAGTGTGTCCAGACGACCTACAATGCTTCCAAAGTACTTTTTGTCGCTGTTAGAAGACTGAAGATGCTTCCAGAAGACTTGATATTGTATCTAAGAAACTTGATATGGTTTCCAGAATACTACTTCCAGATGACTTACAATACCTCCAGACGACTTACAATGTTTCCAGAAGACCTTACACTTACTTTTAGAAGACTTGAAATACTTCAAAATTACTTGAAGTGCTTCCAAAAGACTGGATACTACTTCCAGAAGACTTGATACTGCTTCTAGATGTTTTAAAATTCCTCCTAAAGCTTTGATACTGCCCCTATAAGACTTTATACTGCTTCTAGACGATTTCAAATGCTTTCAGAAGACTTGAGAAGTTTCCAAAAGACTTGATACTGCTTCTAGAAAATTTTAATAATTAAGAATCGATACTGCTTCTAGATATTTTAAAATGCTTTCAAAAGATTAGATATAGCTCCTGTAAGACTTTATACTATTTCTGGAAGATTTGAAATGCTTTCAGAAGACTCGAGAAGATTCCAGAAGACTTGATACTGCTTCTAGATGTTTTAAAATGCTTCCTAAAGGCTTGATACTGTCCCTGTAAGACTTTATACTGCTTCCAGAAGATTTCAAATGCTTTCAGAAGACTTGAGAAGTTTCCAAAAGACTTGATACTGCTTCTAGAAGATTTTAATAATTAAGACATGATACTGCTTCTAGATATTTTAAAATGCTTCCAAAAGATTAGATATAGCCCCTGTAAGACTTTATACTGTTTCTGGAAGATTTTAAATGCTTTCAGAAGACTCGAGAAGATTCCAGAAGACTTGATACTACTTCTAGAAGATTTAAAATGGTTACAAAAGTCTCGATATTGGCTCAGGTAGGCTTAATATTGCTTCTAGAAGATCTAAATTGCTTCCAAAACATTTGGAATGCTAACAAAAGATTTGATATTGCTGTCAGAATACTTGACATTGCGTCTATAAGGCTTGAAATGCTTCCAGAAAATTAATTTATTTGGTGCCAATCGTATTTTCATTGCAAATCTTTCTTAATGCTCCCAAACTTCTAAACGATAAATCTTCTTTCATGAAATCCCGGCATGAACCCGGAATATACTGGGACTGGACTGAAACTGAAATGTACAAGTATCTTAAAATTGAGATACCATTCCTAAGATGACTACTTGTTTAATTGTTAAGATTTCAAGGCATTAAAGATGGTATTTGCACCTCCTAGCGGTCATCTCAGAATCCTGAAAATAATTTCCTGTATTTTCTCTTAGCCACTTTAGTCATAAAGTTTTTTCCTGCAAGTCTGCTGTCAAATAATTTCCAGTATTTTCTCTTAGCCACGATTTTATGATTAATAAAATCTTTTCCTGCAAGTTTAACTATCGACTTACAGAGTCTTTTAGCAATTTGCAACCGCTGGTTCGGCGGACCGCAACCATTCAAGTTAACATTTTTTTTTAATATATCCGTTCTTGTCTACGAAAAAAGGACTTATTTTCGAAAATAAGTTTTGGTGGAAACAGCTAATAAAGGTAAATAGGTCATTTCGTCAGTTTCTAGTTAGTTAATCCCTTTTTTCTGTATTTGCCGATGTTGAAGGACGTCAAAGTATTATTTCAGATCAGAATGTTGTCGTTGTTAATGGCGTTAGTTGCTAGTTTCAGATTTCTAAATATATAATACTGTAGAAGTGAGTTTGTAAATATAATTATATTGGACATTTTATTACTGATTGCGCAAGTGAGGAATAATCTTGGGATTAAATGAGAACACAAGCTGAGTAACTCATCTCCACAAAGCTCGAAATCAAGTAGAGGATTATCAAAATTTATGTGGAAATACAGATAGCTCAAACGGTTCGTCGTTTTAACTACACTGAGGTCACTCTGGAAGTGCTGCCAATGAAACGGCAGATGAGCTAGTGCTAAAGCGTTTTTAGGACAAGAACCAGCAATTTGTGTAAGATTTACGATGCCCAAATAGAGGATTCGAAGAATTCTGCAGCTAACTGATTTATCTTTAGATCGTCAGTGGTACATCTAACACAATCTTCGTAGCTTCATAAGCGCCGGTTTTTGAAAATAAGTATGGGTGCTGGATAGTGAAAAAATTGAATTGGGAAAAGATTCAAACGACGAATGACTGTTCTCAAAACAAAAGTGATATGATAACCGTCCATGTATCTGGCGCCTATGGTTAATTTGCAATAGAAATGCCTTATATCAACAGTGCTTACACCTTCACAAGCAATATTTGGTCTATAATTGAAATTTTTTGAACTTTTGAAATGAACATTTTGTATCCTAGCAGTATTTGGTATTTTGGAAGCAAAATCAAATTGTATTAACAATTTCGTGCCTTTTGCAATAAAAATGTCTTCTTTAAGACTTTGCATTTTCAAACATTTTTTTGCCAGTAGTTTTACAAACGGTATCAAGTCTTTTGGAATCATTTAAAATCTTCTAGAAATAGTATCAAGTCTTTCAGCTGCAGCATAAAATCTTGTGGAAGCAGTTCAAGCCTTCTGAAAGCTATGTTAAAGCTTCTAGAAGCATTATCAAGTCTTCCAGAGGTAGTATCAACATTTTTGAAAGCAGTTCAAGGCTCCTGGTAGCTTATCAAGTTTGTTTTAAGCAGTATCAGCCACCGAAGAAACGAAAGGTGAAGGTACGTTTTTCTCACTCATAAACTCCCTATTCGTACACCTGGTCGCTGACATGCTGTCAAATCACCATTTTGGCTCGAATCGTTTGAATACATAGATATCATGAACCGCGGTACTTTAGTAATCTAGGGAGTTTAATACAAATCTCTTATTTGGCAAAGAAACCCGGACTCTCAGTCCGGTGCGAGCACTCACGTCAAAAAAAAATGCGCGTGTACTGGAGGGTTAATCTGGGCACGCTAAAATTAATGTTACACAGAATCTACGAACAATCAATAGTACCATGCAACAATTCATATAAAAATTTGACAGCGATCATTACTCTACGTGTAGATAGAGTAATGATATTCAATCAATTCAAAATGATAATCAATGCCCCTAGGCGGGTAAGTTGCATCAATACGATATGACAAAAATTTTAAATATAATCTTTGTGTGCGCTCTACGGAATTAATATGAGTATTAAAGTATGGTTGCCAAATCAACGCAATTCTTTACAATTGCGTTAAATAAATCCGTACGTTTGGTAGCATTTAGTGCAAAGATCAGAAATATGATTTACAAATGTTAGCTGAGAATCAAAGGTTACTCCTAAGTCTATGATAGTACTCGTTCTACGCAAGTGAACATCGCCAATATAGTATTCGCAGGATATCAAAGAACTTCTGGTGTAAAACATGACGGCGCACTTAGACACATTTAGGCTCAAACGGTTACTCACACACCGCTCAACGAAAAATCTCTGGAAAAGTCTTGCTCAAAATTGATTCAACACGAGGAGGGACGTATCACAGAAGCAGAGTCCGACCATGAAGAAAGTTTACAGCAAATTTTCACGAAAATACCAGGATGTAAAAATGTTACGGAAACAGAAGGTAATGAATGGTTAAACAGTGATAATGTAGAAGATGAAGTCTACCAATGTCCATTTTCGTTTATTATAAAATATTCTTTTTGTTATTTTGTATCAAATTGTTCATAATAATTTTTTCCCAAACAATTACAAAACCTTCAAATCAACAACTGCATTGTATATTTTCCAGTTTATTTTCACACAATATATGCTGTTACGTTTTTTCATTTCCTGGAAACTTAACATTTTGGACTTTGGTTGTTTTTGTAAAAAGCTCCTCAATTTAGTACATTTTATTTATTTTATCAAAAGAAAATTTTAAATGAAAATCAATCAAAATAGCGCCATCTACACAATTTTGCAAAAACTAAATCATGAATCATTGAAATATTAATAAAATAATCAACAAGGTCAAAATAATCAAGGAAAAGGTAGAACCCTGGAAAAGTCTTGGTCAAAATTGATTCAACACGAGGAGGGACGTATCACAGAAGCAGAGTCCGACCATGAAGAAAGTTTACAGCAAATTTTCACGAAAATACCAGGATGTAAAAATGTTACGGAAACAGAAGGTAATGAATGGTTAAACAGTGATAATGTAGAAGATGAAGTCTACCAATGTCCATTTTCGTTTATTATAAAATATTCTTTTTGTTATTTTGTATCCAATTGTTCATAATAATTTTTTCCCAAACAATTACAAAACCTTCAAATCAACAACTGCATTGTATATTTTCCAGTTTATTTTCACACAATATATAATAATAATAATAATATATATTTATTAACCCATATATCCAAAAAAACATAAAAGATACAAAGAAACGAAAAATTTGCATTAATAATAAAAAAAATTGTAAATCATGAAATTAAAGAGTTAAAGAGAGCCAAGTCAATTAGCGAAATCGCAAACTGTTTTTCATTGACCCTCGAATATTATAAATGAAATTAAACATAAAACCCATTCCAAAACCAACCCCAAGTGCATTGCCAATTTACAAACCTGATATTCATGACATGCTTAGTGATGATGATTGCTCGCCTCCACCTGCTGTCTCAGTAGTTCAATTTTTAGTTTTTTGCTAAAGCCACGTACATTCTCCAGCTTTATACAAAGTGGGATATTGCTGTAAATGTTAGGCACACAGTAGGAGTAGGATCGCTTGAATACTTCAAGTCGGTGCTTCGGTATTGTTAATGTATAACGGTGCCTAACATTAATATTATGAATATCTGTACGATAGCTAATTTTGTTGTATAAATACGGAGGAGTTTTGAAAGTAAGAATTTTGTGATACAGACAAGCGGAGTGTTGTAACATATTCAGCCAACCGACCCAATCAAGCGTATGAGATATTTTCTCACGTCCCCTGATACCAAAGATAAAGCGAAGACAGGAATTCTGCACGCGCTGAATACGAGATCGATTCGCGGCGTCGATGCAAGAGTGGTAAAGGGCATCCCCGTAATTAAAGATGGATAACACAAGTGATTCGCATAAATGAATTCTTAATTGTTGAGGCAAAATATTTTTGTTAGAATATAATAGCTTAAGGGTGGAATAGGCTCTCTGAAGGAGATTACTGACATGTCCCCTGAATCTCAAGTCAGCGTCCATGGCAATACCCAAATTGCGTATTTTATTTGTTCATCATTGATAAAAATTTTGAAAGATAGCCTAGCCTCAGCCGCAAGAGCACCAGTACCAAAAATAATAATAGACGATTTCGAAGTATTAATGGACAAGCAATGGCGAGTGGAGTTGTGAACGAGTAATTTCAAATCATTGTTAATTAAAGATTGCGACTCGCCAAAGTTATCCCCATCAAAACGGAAATACACTTGTGTATCGTCAGCATACATGTGGGTTTTACAGTGGTTGAGGTTAAAACACAAATTAATCGTATAAATAAGATAAAGTATAGGTCCTAAAATTGATCCTTGAGGTACTCCGGAAGTAATAAGGCCACTCTCTGATAAGACATCCTGAAATTTTACAATTTGTGAGCGCTGCAAAAAATAATTTTTAAAGAAATCAACAGCCAACGCAGAGAGGCCGATATAATGGAGTACTGATAGGAGTGTTAAATGATGGATCGTGTCAAAAGCCTTAGAGAAATCGATCAGAACTAGTGCAGTGACACATCCATCATCCATCCCACGCAAGATATCATCGGCAACATCAAGAAGAGCCGTGCTGCAACTAAAACCAGAGTTGGACAAAACGAATCAAAACAAGATGGTCCCACATTCTCGACGCCACAATCATTTCCAAAACTTTCGACGTAACATTTAAAATACTGATAGGCCGTAGATCAACGAAAGCATTCGGATTCTTTTTTTTTTTTTGGAATTGGAGAAACCAATGCAGTTTTCCATTTATCGGGATAGACCCCAAATTCCAGACAACAATTGATAATATGACACATATAAGGAACAACAACAGGGCAGCACAGCAACAACATTTTTACGCTGATACCATCGCACCCAACTGCATTCGTTTTAATAGATTTTAACGTACCAAGGACCTCCTCTTCCGAGGCGAGCGAAAAGTACAGCCTACTAGAGACCTGCGGCAGTATGTTATTATTATAAAACTGTATAAGATCCGCGTCACCAGGGCTGTTAACCTGAGAAGACAAGAAAAAATTGTTGATAGAATTAGCGTCGCCAACGTCACCAGGAACGTCACCATTCTTATTCGTACAGACTCCCAATGACCTAAAGGCAATCCAAAGTTTTTTTGAGTTATTATGCCCGAATATGTGAGATAAAAAGGCTTTCTTTTCATGATGCAGTGCAATATTGGTATAGTTACGTAATTGCTTGTAATAAGTAAAATCAGAGGATGTTTTAGTGGACTTAAACCTCCTATAAGCTGTATCTCTCAGTCTCATAAGAAGTTTAATGTTGTCCGTAACCCAAGGGCGATAATGCTTATGTAGAACCGATGTCTTGATGGGTGCATAAACATTAAAAAGATTAATAATATGATAATTGAAGAAATCTACTTTTTCGTTAATATTCGACCAGAGCAGAAATTTTTTCCAAGGAAGTGCTTTCAGCTCATCCAGAAAAATTTCAGGATTAAAGTTTCTGAAATCTCTGTAAGTAATGCTTTTAACAGTAGAAATAGGCAAATCAAAAGACAAGGTAACGAAGACAAGCGAATGGTCGGTAATGTTATGAATACTAATCACACCCGATTCAAGAACAGGAGCATCCATATTCAAAATCACAAAGTCAATCAAAGTGGCGGAGGAGACATAAACATTTGTACTTGTACAAAATGTACAAGCACGTCGACCCGCCTTTCGGCATGCGACAGACCCCACGATCAGCGAGACCACTACCAAGGCAACCCGCCACCTCCGCCTTCCAAAAATTTGCGGCGAAAAAAGACCCCCAAACTTTATTATACATAATACAAAATAATAATAAACTTTTCAAATCATACAGAATTTCCAAATAATACAAAATTAAAATTTCCAAATAATACAAAATTAAATAATGCAAAATTATACAGAATAATACAAAATTATACAGAATTAAACTCAACTAACAAGTAAATCAAACAGTATTTATAAATAATACCCTAACCTAAACTCGATATAAACAAAAAACCAAATAGAAAATTCTAAAATAATTAATCCCACCCTTTCTTTTACAGGTTTCCCACCCCCCGGTGACACCGCTGGAGAGAGTGACCAACATGTAATCAGCGACTATCAGGTAAGTATCTAACTATCAGGTAAGTATCCAATTTAATTTAACTCACCCCCTATAATTTAGCTCACCCCATATCTCCCGTCCCCATCATAGTAGAATACCATTTCTGCGGCCAATTCATTCCAATCATTCATATCCTCATCATTCGTTATCTCACGCAATTCTCCTCTCCCTTCCATTCTCCTTTTTTCCATCACCCTCACTCTACAGTTCACCCTCCTCTCATCCATGCATTCCCACAGTATGTGCTGCGGTGTGTCCTCACCCACACCACAGACACATAATCCATCCGTATCACTCAACCTAAATTTCTTCAAATACGCTCTAAACGGTCCATGTCCACTCATCAACTGCACCCCTTTTGCCGACATCGCCCTCTCACCTATCCATCCATTCTTCAAAAAATTGAACACATTTCTACCCGTTTTTCCTTTACTCCATCGTTGCTCCCACTCCTCCCACATCTTCTTCCTTTGCTCCCTCCTAAACACCCCCTTCATCTTACACAAAACCTTAGTCACCCCATCCTCTCCATTTCCCTTCACGAACTCACCCACCTCTCTCATTCCATCCTCATCCCTCGACTTCCATCCTATCAACATTGCCCTGTTTCCACCCCCTGCAATCCTACACATTTTCCTAACCTCATTCGTCTCCCAATTCTTCACACGCACCCCACACACCTGTTCCACCGCTGTTTTATTGTCATTATAAATGACATACTTCCCTTCTTTCCTTCCAATCACCCACTCCACACCCATTCCTATCGCTTGAACCTCAGCCTACACCACAGTCGCATACCCACTCACCTTCCTTTTCCCTCTATCAAATACCACACCATCCTTCCTCACAACAAACCCAACATTGACCCCTCTTACCCCCTTGCTAGCGTCCGTAAAAATCTCCATCCAATCATCCATCCCCTCATCCTCTTCACCTACCATACTTGCTCCATCACACCATTCATTCCCCATACATTTCCTCTCCCATTCCCCAGTTATCTGCTTCTTCCATTTTTCCCTGCTAAACTTCGCCTGTAGTTGCAACGGTGGTGTACCTAAGACGACACAGAGAGCCTCTGTCGGAGTCGTTTTGTAAGCCCCTGTTGCCCACAACAAAAATGGTCTGACCGCAGCACTTATTCCCTTCTCCAGCCTTGAATCTAACGCTCTCTCACCCCATACCTCCGCACCATACATAATTCCAGGAACAATCACTCTTTCAAACACAATCTTCCTCAACTCCATATTCACCCCCCAATCCTTCCCAGCCATTACCGCCATACGACCTAACATACCACACACTTTTCCCCTGACGTACCTCACATGCTCGATAAACAACAGTCCTGAGTCGATCATCACACCCAAATATTTTATCACGCTTTCCATTCTCACCACACCCCTCTCAACCCTAAGAATCGGAACATCCCTGATTCTTTTCTTTGAGAAAAACATCCCAACTAACTTCTCACTCGCGTACTCCACCTTATACTCCTCAGCCCATTTTTTACATACCTTCCATACACTGTGCCATCTCTTCTCTATCTTTCTCACCGAAACATCCCCAATTAAAATTACCTGATCATCCGCATACGCTTGCACTAAATCACTATCCTCATCCAGACACTCACTAACCATTCCAAACCACTCATTCATCGCGCAGTTCCGCAAAATTGGGCCCAAACTGGAGCCCTGTGGACATCCCCTATTCACACTGATTTCAACCCCCTCACACTTAAGCACCCTCTCACTCAGAAAATTATTCACCGCACATACTAAGTATTCAGGAACACCCATTCTAATCAATCCATTCAAAATCCCAGGCACCCACACTGCATTAAATGCATTAGCTATATCTAAAGTTACTACCACACCATGCCATCCATGTCCCTTACACCTACGTATTCCATTCACTAACCCATCCAAAGCCTGCACCGTTCCTCTTCCTTTCCTAAACCCAAACTGTCTTTCATCCAACCTTCCATTCTTTTCCACAAAACACAATAACCTTTCCGCCAATACCCTGTCCAGCACCTTTCCCAGAGCCGAGGCAAGACAAATTGGTCGAACGCTGCCATTTGGTTTTGGTAACCAAACTACCCTGGCCTCCCTCCAAATCCCTGGAAATATCCCCTCACGCAGACATTTTTCAATACACTTAATCCATTCATCCCTGAACCTACTCCAAGACTCTTTCACCACCACGCTCCTAATCCCATCCGAACCTGCAGCCTTTCCCTCACCCATATTATTAATAATTCCCTCCAATTCACGCTAGTGGCGGAGGAGACAGTGACACGAGTCGGGCTCGAGATAATTTATTGAAGGCTAAACTGTTCAATAGTTGAGATGAACCGACTGCCACACCAGCCATTAATATCCAATCCATTAATGTTAAAATCACCCATGCAGACAAGTTCCTCCGTAGTCGGAGCAAGAGAAGACAGAATATCCTCAAAATGGGAGAGAAATTCACTGAAGGCATTGTGAGGCCGGTAAACAACGCCAATAATCATGGTAACAGGAGCATTAATAACTTCTAACTACAGGTGCTCGATAACCGGAGATATCTCTTGAAATAAAACATTGAATTTTAAAGTAAATCTAATATAAAAGCCAACTCCACTACCACCACCCGCATTGGTGTGGTTATGAAGGCGAGTACGACTGGCGAAAAAGCATCCATATCAAATCGCCATCAATAATTTGATCCCTAATGGCTGGAAAATGCGCAGGCAATGAACGAACGTTTAAATGACCGAATTTCATGTGAAAAAGGCAAATCTAGAGAAGCACATGACAGCAAGAGTAAACAAGGTAACAATAAATAAATAATTAATAATTAATAAATAAACGGAGAAATCAGTAAGCAAAATAAAATAAAAATAAATATGCTGTTACGTTTTTTTCATTTCCTGGAAACTTAACATTTTGGACTATGGTTGTTTTTGTAAAAAGCTCCTCAATTTAGTACATTTTATTTATTTTATCAAAAGGAAATTTTAAATTAAAATCAATCAAAATAGCGCCATCTACACAATTTTGCAAAAACTAAATCATGAATCATTGAAATATTAATAAAATAATCAACAAGGTCGGCGAAAGATGTCGCCACGTACAATCACAAAACCCCCAATTGATTACGTTTTGATTATTTTTTAAATAAGAATTTAAGAATGACGCTAAACCGAACATAATGACATTTAAAACGTTATTAGTGTCAATTAGCGCTGTGTCGTTAAAATGTATTATTTTCGTGAATTTCTTGTAGGAAAATAAGTAAAGAAAGAAAAAAACGGTGGCACTTTTCGCGATTGCGTCGCTCCTCGCGGAGTGAGATAGACTCGGGGACGACGAGGAAAATCGCGCAGTCGCTTTCTTAGAACGTTCGAGGGCCGATCAAGGGCTGGTGTTGGTGCTGGTTAACATAAAAACCCAAACGTTCGTTAACCACCGAGTAGAAAGCAAAATGTTCGCCAATATACCGCGTTGTTGCATGTAAGTTTTTCATTTTTACAAACTTACACATTCTAATTTCCCTAATATAAACGAAACCTATATTAAATTTATCGTTTTCATACATAGTTGAGGTGAAAATATTAAATCCAAGCAGAGTTATGTGATCAAACGCGACTAAAATAGAGACGAGCTACAAGATCGATATCGTTATGTTGGATTATTAACTCGTGTATGTGTGTAGAAATTATTATGTGGAAAATTAAAAGGATTTCAAATAACCAGGTGGTTATTTATCGAGTTTAACCTTTTAAAAATGAACAAGGCGCTATAAGTATCCAACAGTGATGCAACGCTAAGAAATTAACGGGACCAGTGGTTGTAAAAATGTTTTGAATTCGTCGCGCCGAGGAACGGTTTTGTCGGGGAAAATGAAAATAAATAAAAGACCCGCGGTGCCAAAAATATTTTCATCGGACAACTGCATACGATAAAAATACAATTATTTTATATAACCAAAAAATCGTTGCAAAAAATCATTTTAATCTAAAAAATTATTAATTTATCAATCAATCCGATTTTTTAATTTAGCCCAGTAGATTAGCAAATTCCTAGAACAAATCGTTTCAAGGACTTTATTTTAATTCTAATTTAAAACGTTTAATAATAACGTAAAAACCCGTAATCGTAAAAAACAAAAAAAGTCACATTCATTTGTTTTGTCACTTAATCGGTTATCATCATAATAATGCGCAATTATTTAATTGAAGTTGCATGCGACACCCTGCATTTGTTTCAAAATAAATTGGTGTCATATTTCGAAATGAATTGTAAAATGTAAATACTTTTTTATCTCCCTATACAAACACGATTGTTTCAAAAAAAATTGAAATGAATAGACCGATTCTTTCGTTATTTAAAAAATTAAAAAATTGTACAGGACGTTTCAAAAACGATTCTTATTAAGATTAAGATGAAGTTGTATTTGTTTAAACATCACCTGTCCCCGTCGCCTGATGTTCTATTTTTATTATCTAAAAATAAATTCGAAAATTATTCAACTACATTTTAATCAATTTATCTATTAATTTAATTATAATTCGGGGATTTTTTAATATTTTCTATTTAAATCAAATTGGCATTAAAAACGTCAAATAAATTAGTTTGATTGTTTCATAAAAGATGGCGTAAATTATTAAGATAAATACCAATTTCAACTAAATTAAATAAAATTAAATTTAACCCTCCAGTACACGCGAATTTTTTTTGTGACGTGAGTGCTCGCACCGGACTGAGAGTCCGGGTTTCTTTGCCAAATAAGAGATTTGTATTAAACTCCCTAGATTACTAAAGTACCGCGGTTCATGATATCTATGTATTCAAACGATTCGAGCCAAAATGGTGATTTGACAGCATGTCAGTGACCAGGTGTACGAATAGGGAGTTTATGTGTGAACTTCACCTTTCGTTTCTTCGGTGGCTGATACTGCTTAAAACAAACTTGATAGCTACCATGAGCCTTGAACTGCTTTCAAAAATGTTGATACTACCTCTGGAAGACTTGATAATGCTTCTAGAAGCTTTAACATAGCTTTCAGAAGGCTTGAACTGCATCCACAATATTTTATACTGCAGCTGAAAGACTTGATACTATTTCTAGAAGATTTTAAATGATTCCAAAAGACTTGATACCGTTTGTAAAACTACTGGCAAAAAAATGTTTGAAAATGCAAAGTCTTAAAGAAGACATTTTTATTGCAAAAGGCACGAAATTGTTAATAAAATTTGATTTTGCTTCCAAAATACCAAATACTGCTAGGATACAAAATGTTCATTTCAAAAGTTCAAAAAATTTCAATTATAGACCAAATATTGCTTGTGAAGGTGTAAGCACTGTTGATATAAGGCATTTCTATTGCAAATTAACCATAGGCGCCAGATACATGGACGTTTTTCATGTCACTTTTGTTTTGAGAACAGTCATTCGTCGTTTGAATCTTTTCCCAATTCAGTTTTTTCACTATCCAGCACCCATATTTATTTTCAAAAACCGGCGCTTATGAAGCTACGAAGATTGTGTTAGATGTACCACTGACGATTTAAAGATAAATCAGTTAGCTGCAGAATTCTTCGAATCCTCTATTTGGGCATCGTAAATCTTACACAAATTGCTGGTTCTGGTCCTAAAAACGCTTTAGCACTAGCTCATCTGCCGTTTCATTGGCAGCACTTCCAGGGTGACCTCAGTGTAGTTAAAACGACGGACCGTTTGAGCGATCTGTATTTCCACATAAATTTTGATAATCCTCTACTTGATTTCGAGCTTTGTGGAGATGAGTTACTCAGCTTGTGTTCTCATTTAATCCCAAGATTATTCCTCACTTGCGCAATCAGTAATAAAATGTCCAATATAATTATATTTACAAACTCACTTCTACAGTATTATATATTTAGAAATCTGAAATTAGCAACTAACGCCATTAACAACGACAACATTCTGATCTGAAATAATACTTTGACGTCCTTCAACATCGGCAAATACAGAAAAAAGGGATTAACTAACTAGAAACTGACGAAATGACCTATTTACCTTTATTAGCTGTTTCCACCAAAACTTATTTTCGAAAGTAAGTCCTTTTTTCGTAGACAAGAACGGATATATTAAAAAAAATGTTAACTTGAATGGTTGCGGTCCGCTGAACCAGCGGTTGCAAATTGCTAAAAGACTCTGTAAGTCGATAGTTAAACTTGCAGGAAAAAAACTTGATGACTAAAGTGGCTAAGAGAAAATACAGGAAATTATTTTCAGGATTTTGAGATGACCGCTAGGAGGTGCAAATACCATCTTTAATGCCTTGAAATCTTAACAATTAAACAATTAGTCATCTTAGGAATGGTATCTCAATTTTAAGATACTTGTACATTTCAGTTTCAGTCCAGTCCCAGTATATTCCGGGTTCATGCCGGGATTTCATGAAAGAAGATTTATCGTTTAGAAGTCTGGGAGCATTAAGAAAGATTTGCAATGAAAATACGATTGGCACCAAATAAATTAATTTTCTGGAAGCATTTCAAGCCTTATAGACGCAATGTTAAGTATTCTGACAGCAATATCAAATCTTTTGTTAGCATTCCAAATGTTTTGGAAGCAATTTAGATCTTCTAGAAGCAATATTAAGCCTACCTGAGCCAATATCGAGACTTTTGTAACCATTTTAAATCTTCTAGAAGTAGTATCAAGTCTTCTGGAATCTTCTCGAGTCTTCTGAAAGCATTTTAGAATATCTTAGAATCTTTAAAATATCTAGAAGCAGTATCATGGCTTAATTATTAAAATCTTCTAGAAGCAGTATCAAATCTTTTGGAAACTTCTCAAGTCTTCTGAAAGCATTTGAAATCTTCTGGAAGCAGTATAAAGTCTTACAGGGACAGTATCAAGCCTTTAGGAAGCATTTTAAAACATCTAGAAGCAGTATCAAGTCTTCTGGAATCTTCTCGAGTCTTCTGAAAGCATTTCAAATCTTCCAGAAATAGTATAAAGTCTTACAGGGGCTATATCTAATCTTTTGAAAGTATTTTAAAATATCTAGAAGCAGTATCATGGCTTAATTATTAAAATCTTCTAGAAGCAGTATCAAATCTTTTGGAAACTTCTCAAGTCTTCTGAAAGCATTTGAAATCTTCTGGAAGCAGTATAAAGTCTTACAGGGACAGTATCAAAGCTTTAGGAGGCATTTTAAAACATCTAGAAGCAGTATCAAGTCTTCTGGAAGTAGTATCCAGTCTTTTGGAAGCACTTCAAGTAATTTTGAAGTATTTCAAGTCTTCTAAAAGTAAGTATAAGGTCTTCTGGAAACATTGTAAGTCGTCTGGAAGTATTGTAAGTCATCTGGAAATATTTTAAGTCTTCTAGAAGCAGTATCAGTCTTCTGGAAACATTCCAAGTATTCTGGAAACCATATCAAGTTTCTTAGATACAATATCAAGTCTTCTGGAAGCATCTTCAGTCTTCTAACAGCGACATGAAGTACTTTGGAAGCATTATAGGTCGTCTGGACACACTTCAAGTCCTCTAGATGCAATATCAAGGCTTCTAAAAGCGTTGTAAGTCATCTGTAAGCATTGTAAGTCGTCTGGATGCATTGTAAGACATCTGTAAATTCATCATTTTAAGTCTTCTAGAAATATCAGTCTAGAAATTCAAGTCTTCTGAAAGCAATATAAAGTTTTCTTAAAACAGTATCAAATCATCTAGAGGTAATAACATCAAGTCTTCTGGAAATATTCGTCTGGAAGTATTTTAAATCCTCTAGAAGCAGTAACAGTCTTCTGGAAGCCGCGGTACTTTATAAATCTAGAAAGTTTAATTTGTATTCTTTTTAAGACAATAATTTAAAAAATTTTTTTATTATCATATAATTTGCGATAGGCAAATAAATGTCCGCGTTGAATGCGCTGCACATTTTTCGGGGCATTTATGTTCTACAGCTTTCATTATCTTCTTCGTTTCTTCTAATCAGATAAGAAGCCATTTTGAACGGAAAAAAACATCTTACCGTCTGCAAAATTTTTTGAAAAGCTTCAGTCTTCACCTTCAAAGAGTATTTTTCTTCGCTATCGTATTCATATTCGTATTTTACTGTGTTGTACACTAAGAAATTTTTGACACTAAAATGACATAATTATGTCGGTAAAAATGTTGCCTTTTCTGTTAAACAATAGAGGGTGCAGAACCCGGAGTTTTACGAAAAATAAATTAAATTATTATAAAATCTGTTGTTCGTCTTTTTATTTAAGGAAATAAAAAGAAGGATAAATTTAAAATACCGACGAAAGCTTGAATACTAAGAAAATGAGAAAAACTGCTCTAAACAAGATAGAGGATCTTTACAATATCAACGAGGATTTTGGTTTTTAACAATGTTTTGCAAAAAAATGAGACGAAATGGCTTCAATATAGAAAGAAAAAAGAAGGCACTATTTTATTATTTAAGGATGTTGAGTATTAACATACTCTTCGAAAGAGTTAATTACAATTATTTTTCTTAAAAAACATAAATTAAAAAAATATTGCACAAAAGCGCCATCTCTTGTTTGACAAATCAACCTGGTTAATAATATTAAAACTCAATCTATGTAAAGCTTTTCTTCAAAAACTTTAGCTTTTTTTATTAATATGAATTAATTCTCGGTAAATTGAAATAATTAAATTTGCAACACGGCCTTCATTCACTCTTTAATTGAAGAGCGCTGCTTTCGATTATAAAACCTATTTTGACAGTTCTAATATAGGAATCTGTAACTGAAGTATTTTTGAATTCAAAATTGTCAGTTCGACTGATTTGATCAGATTTAACATAGTAATTTTTAAGTGTGTTGTGTTGTGTACGAAACAAGAGTAATAACACACATTTATTGCCTCAAAAAAAGAAATTACAAAAAGAAAAGTATACATTAGCAACATATAAAGATCAAGACAAAAGGATCAATTTATCGCTGTAATCGTTATCTTCCAAGAGACCCAACTATTACTGCGTATAATATTAAAGTCGGAGGTGATATGATATTTTTTCCATGATTATAAATAGAGCAAACATAAATTATCATCATACAGAATAGACAACAAACACAAAGAAGTCAAGATGGCATTTCATTAAATTTTTAAAAGACACAAAACTTCGAATTGCGAATAGCGATGCAACTGTAAAAGATCTGTGAAAGATCTCAATAGCATGAACCGGAAACATTAAGGTGGTATCAGAACTGGATCGGGCGGAAAAACCATGCGACGATAAAAACTTAAATGAGTCAGACAAATAGGCAGGAGTGCAGCTTTGCAGAACCTTGTAAAAAGTAGAAAGTATCCGAAAAGACCTGCGATTCTGTAGAGTAAGCATCTGCAAATAATTACGATGCCGCGTTATGTGCTGAAACTTCCCCATATCAAAGATGTAACGAATACAATTATAGTAAGTCTCTCCAGTTTATTCTGGAGTTAAAGAAAGATTAGAGTATACCACATCACCATAATCAACATGAGACAAGATAAGAGAGTAACAAAGGTTGCGACGAACAACAGGCGGGAGGAAACACCAAAATTTTCTCAAAGTGTGAAAGCAGTAGTAAACCCTTTTACAAACACTCTGTACCTGAGGCCTCCAAGACAGAGTAGAATCCATAATCAAACCAAGATTCTTAACCGTGTCCGAAAACTGAATAACGTTGCCATCAAGCATCACTTGAGAGGAAAAGTGAAAGTTCATCTTTGATAGTAGAGGACGAGTGCCAAAAGCAATGGCTTGCGTTTTCGATTGATTTAGTTTAAGCCCATAACGTTTAATAAGAACATTTTATTTACATGGTCGTCATAATTCAAGAATATGCTGGTATTGGTAACTTTTATTTGAATGTTCCAACGAGAACACAATACCTATAAAAATTAAATAGTAGAGAAACAGAAGAAGAATTTTTGCAAAACAATGACATTCCTACAATTCACGAATGTTAAGATAATTTCTTTTTAATTTTAACTAAACCCTTCTTTTTTACATAATTATACAAATTGTGGCAAGTAAAAACAATTGATAACTAACTTTAACAAAAGCTACCTGTCTCAAGTCAGTAAAATTTCGATATATGAGAACACAAGCGCCGCCCACTTACAGTCGCCCAGCTATTGCTAATGCATCTATCCGCAGGTCAATTAGAAGCAGACTGTATATTGTTGATGAAATACTAAACGTTGCGTTTGGAGGACTGAGATACTGCGTTTTGAGAATTAAACACTTCTTACAGAAGAGTAGAGATTATTGGAAAAAACTGTACAGTGATTATAAGGTATTATACTGCTTTTGTAAGATCAGATATATTAGTTATATATTGCTTCTGGAAGACTGAACACTACTTGTAGAAGATTAAACACTAAATCTTCCAGAACATTGCATACTGTTGGTTGAAGATAAAATACTGCTGATTAACTATATATTGATGGCAAAAGACTAATTGTTGTATTTGGAGGAGCAGATACTACAGTTTCGCTTTAGTTGTTCGCCTCGCCTTGCATTCCATCGCATCCTACTTTGTTCGAGGACATCCAGTGTTGTATCAATGGCATAGCTATTTGAAACAATTTTATCGGCCAGTTCCATTACAGATTGTACGGATTGTGTAAAAACCAAAAAAAAAACGCTGATAGTGAGAATATGGACACTTTTCAGCTGTTGTTCAAACCTATTGAGTGCCAAAAACTATACAACCAGTTGTTTTAACTTTAGGATGCCAATGGTATATATATCAAAATCTTCGCAGTTTAGTCACAAATTCAGGAAAAGTAGATATTACAGCTCCAGTACCGAAAGAAAAGTTGGTATCAAAGAAACAAAAGCCCGAAGTTAATATAATAAGTTTAAATTAATATAAATAAGCGGCTACCTTGCCAAATAAAAATTCGGTATGAAACGAAAGGCAAAAGGTAATGACGAGGAAGATTCTACGGCTCTATTCCCAAAAAAGAAGTTAGCATCGAAATAAAAAACAACTAAATCCGAAGAAACAGTGAAGGAAGATTCTGTGGCTTCATTATCAAGGAAAAAGGTAGCATCGAAAATACTAACTTTTTTCATTTTCAATCATATCTGCTCTTCTTTTTGTATCAAACATCTCTACCAGTTAGAAACTTCTGGTTTGCTCCATTCGAAAGAGCATATTTTACTTTATCCAAATCGCCAAAAAAGTGAAAAATGATTTTTTCACGCCTAAGTTCGCCTTTCGTAGACCAGGTCACATATGCTGGTTATAAGATTTTGGAAAATTTTAGAAGAATTTGCTTCTAGAAGACACAGCATTTCATGCAGAAACTACATGCTGTTAGTAGTAAACTAGATACCACTAGCAAACTACATAGTGTTGGTAGAAAAGCAAAAACTGCTTTGGGAAGATCAAATAGAGATGATTAAATATTATCTTTAGAGAACATACTGTTGGTAAAAGAGTACATATTGTTCTAAAAGGCAAGATATTATCCTGGAAAAAAAATACTGCACAATATATATAGCAGAACACTACAGATTCTTGGAACCGACTATAAATTACTGGTAGAGACTTAATAAATGGAATGGTATATAGGGTGTTGCGGGGAAATTGTGCCTATATACTAAAAGGGGTTGTACAAAAAAAATCTAAAATTGTACATCCAAAATCATGAAGATAAGTTTATATAAAGGCCGGTACAAAAATGCTCCCTAAGGTACGCTAGAGATTTCTGAAGTAGAGTAGTTTACAAACTAATTTGGCAACCTTTTACATTTGAATTGAAATAAAACTAAAATTAGATGCACGCATAAAATATTTTTAAGACTTTTTATTACCAAATGATAATTTACTAGCTTGTTATGTTTTTCGATGTATTTTTTTTTGTAAAACATTGTAAGCGACAAAATTTGAAAAGTGTTCGCCAAACAATGTTTTCGAAAAAAAAAAATCAAAAAAGCTTTTATAATGAACTCGTACGTTGGCATCCGATCAGAGTTGACTAGGACCGCACTTAACTTTTACGACCTTCCTCGGATAGTAATTGTAAAAGAAAATGGCACTAAATGAAAAACAACGAACGTTTCGCTATTTTGTCAGGAATTGCCTTTTCTCCCACAAAGTAATTTTTATAATTGGTTCTTCGTTGTTCTGCTTTCTGGGTATAGCTGAGGCGCCCCTGAACCACCAAGGTTTTCAATATGTCTAAACCTGAGATGGAGCGTCTATTGCCAGCTCTTTCTTCAGTATGCATGGTGTATACCAACGTGGTACTGCTTTGATTAGCCAATCATTCAATGTAATGAATAGCCAATGCAATGATTAGCAATTATGTAATTATGCAATTATGTAGTGCAATTTGCTATTACTATCTTATCAACTTGTTATAGTGTGCACCACAAGGAGTGAGAGGGACTCATCGCCTAAAAGTGTACAGAACAGACGTACGCGCTAGAAATCATTTCACTCTAACACACGTTAACGCACGGGCATAATATTTGTAACGTATGAGCAAAATTCTTACGGAAATCGATGAGTCACTCTCACTTCTCGTAGGGAAGTGATGGGAGTGTAGTAAATTCGAAATTTCATCACCATAACCGTAAAGGCATTCTCAACTATACTTCTTGCTGATGAGAGGCGATAGTGAAAAACTTAAATATAGTACTCTTTGGAACCCGGAAGTTAATGTCACCTGTTGCCAAGTATCTCATAGCTATTTGTAGTTTGATTCGTGCAGGTAACGGAGGTCTCATAAGAGTATTCTCTCTTTATATTTTTTTTCAACTTTACTCAAGAGATAGTCAAATTGCCGCTATTCAGCCTCAAATGGTTACTGTTAGTTCCTGTTCCGCCATAAAATCTAGGATCTTGCCCAAATCCTTTTCTTTTACGAGATCTCATTTTCTCTCAATTTATCTCTTCTATTAACAAATCTGCTGCAATTTCAATTCCATGAAGCAACAAAGCCCCGTCGTTTGGCATGTTTGTATTTTAAAAGTGAACAAACTGATACGAGATCGAATCGTCGTAAATCTTTATCTATGATTTGCAATTCAATCGCTAAGGGACGGCTACTATCAAATTATTTAACGTTAAATATTTGTTGTCACGAAATGTCAAAGAATAGTGTTTTATTTTATGATTTTTTGAAAAATATTAAAACTAAACAGTAAGAGAACAGTGACAAATAATGAATTAATCATCTTTTAATTTTAGATCACGAGGAACGATTCAACAGTTCTGCAAAAAAACCCGTATATTAGGAAACCATGAAACGTCGTCGAGTTTCGAAGTTGAAAAACGTGATGTATCCCAAGTAACAGGCGACATCGTCTCACCCGGCACCGTAATGGGAATCGAACATCTTCGCGACCCCCGTTTGAACAAAGTAACCCCACAAAAATAAATAAAACACTTTTAAATTTTTGGCATTACAACACCCGGATTTTTGTTTATTTCTTTACGACGCTATTAGAAGTATAATTGTAGGGACTCGCCTTTACGTTGGAGGAGAGACAGGCTTTGGGAATCCACGGTCTCCAACCACCGCGCATTAAAACCCAGGAGGAGCAATTGGAGTTATGCCGGATATCGGTCGAACGATATCAAGAAGATTTAAATAAGTATCTTTACCTAACCGAACTTGCGGATCGTAACGAAAAACTTTTCTTTCGTTTGTTGAGCGAAAACGTTGACAAATTAATGCCCATTGTTTATACACCAACAGTTGGGTTGGCTTGCCAAAAGTTTGGATTGATTTATCGACGTCCTAGAGGATTGTTTATCACATTAAATGATAAAGGACATATTTTTGATGTGATGAAAAATTGGTATGTAAAAATGTTTTTATTATAAAATTTTAATTAAATCATTTTTAGGCCTGAACCAAACGTACGAGCTATCGTCGTCACCGATGGTGAACGCATTCTTGGCCTTGGTGATTTGGGAGCTTGCGGAATGGGTATTCCAGTTGGAAAATTATCTTTATACACCGCTTTAGCTGGAATTAAACCTCACCAATGTTTACCAGTATTATTAGATGTTGGAACGAACAACAAGGTTTGTTTTATTAAATGTATCGTTTAAAAACGATTAAACAATTATTTTATCTTAATAAGGATATTAACCTCTTCTCATTCTTTGTTTTTCTTTGGGAGTTGAGCGCTAAGTATTAAGTCAATATTTAAAAAGCGATTAGGAATGTAAGAATTTTTAAAAATAATTTCTATATTTGCCTTATTTTAAAAGAAATCGAAAATATAAAAATTTCTTTATCTGTCAATTTTGATATCTTTTCTTGATGACAGTTCTAAATTCTTTTTTAGACTCTCTTAGAAGATCCATTATACATAGGACTTCGTCAACACCGAGAAAAAGGAGAACGTTACGACGAGTTTATCGATGAATTCATGGAGGCGTGCGTAAAACGTTACGGGCAAAACGTTCTAATTCAATTTGAAGATTTTGGAAACCACAACGCTTTCCGTTTCCTCGATAAATACAAATCGAGATATTGCACTTTTAACGATGACATTCAAGGAACTGCGAGTGTTGCTGTGGCTGGGTTATTAGCGTCGCAACGTGTTACGAAGAAATCGATCGGGGATTACAAATTCCTTTTCTTAGGAGCTGGTGAGGCGGCGATTGGGATTGCAAATTTGACAGTTCGCGCATTGAGGAAACAGGGGCTCTCCGTTCAAGAAGCTCGCGACAGAATTTGGATGTTTGATATTGATGGGTTATTGGCGAAAGGTCGCCCGGAGGGGAAATTGGACGGACATAAAGCTCATTACGCTAAAGAGCACGCCCCGACTAAAAGCTTAGAGGAAATTGTTGATGAGCAAAAACCGTCGGTGATTATTGGGGCTGCCGCAGCTCCGGGGGCTTTTACCCCTCAAATTTTACAAAAAATGGGGAAATACAATGAAAGGCCGATTATTTTCGCTTTAAGTAATCCTACACATAAAGCTGAATGCACCGCGGAACAAGCTTACACCAACACTGACGGGAGATGTATCTTTTCGAGCGGTTCCCCATTCCCCCCCGTTGAATATAAAGGCAAAACTTTCAGACCCGGGCAAGGAAATAACGCTTACATCTTTCCGGGGGTTGCTTTGGGCGTTATTTTATCGGGAATTCATCACATTCAAAACGAAATATTTTTATTGGCTTCGGAGTCGGTGGCAGATTGCGTTACTGAGGAGTCCCTTGAATTAGGCAGCTTATACCCGCCGTTAAAAAGCGTGAAAGATGTTTCATTGGAAATTGCAGCTAAGTTAATCCAATATGCATATGATAAAGGTAAAAAGTTAACGAAATTAATAATGATTTATTAATTATTATCGTTTCATTTAGGTATTGCGTCTGTTTACCCCGAACCTGTAGATAAAAGAGCTTTCATTGAGAGCAAAATGTATAGCTTCAACTATAAAAGCGCGTTGCCAAATCAATGGAGTTGGCCTGAACCTGAACCCATCAAAACCAGACCTTTAGAACCCACGCAACTTGGCGCTAAGTAATAATTTTTACGACTTAAGTAACAAATTAAGAGAACTCATTAACGTTATTTGATAAGAAAAATAAGCAATTTTATATTATGTGATTATTATCGACACTTGTTGCTCTGTTAACTTTTATTTTAATTTATTCTCGCTCGTTATTTATTTTAAAAAATGATTGTTATTTCTCCAGACATCCAAAGTCTTCGACCGACTTTTAATTCCATTGTAACTAACATCTTGTTGTTAACATTTTTTAGAGGAGAAAGTAGATTTGATGAACGCAAGCACCAGAAAGATTGAGACACCACGCAAATTGAGGTTGGCGGTAACCCGACGACGAATTAGTGTAATTTATTTATTTTATTTCATTTCATGAAATCGTTTTAAAAGAAGTGAAGTTGAAGCAGTATTTAAAACAAAATCTGGTCATATTTTAAATAAATGTACTTGTTAAATCATTTTTTCTTTGTGATTGAATTGATTAATAAAGAAAATAATTGTTATTAACTTGTTTCATTTGAAATTTAAAGTAATTAATATTTGAAATTTCACCTCAAAAAATGTTTCAAGAACGATTCATTAAATTATTATAATACAGACGGTTCCTTTGTGAACGAACCCAGAGCTGTTGGTTGTGGAGTTTTTTCCCACAATATCAATTTATCAATAAGTTTGCCTGCTTGTATGTCCATTTTTGCAGTTGAAGCTTTAGCCATTGGTGAGGCTCTTAACATAACTCGTCAAAATCTTAAACAAGCTATTATTTTTACCGATTCTCTAAGCGCGTTACAAGCTCTTAAAAATTTTAGATATGGAAGATCGATCCATTACCTAATTGTAGAAATTATGAAGAAGTTGAATTTAATTAAAAATGAGGGAATTGAGGTGAAGTTATGTTGTTACGCGCTCAATGATACCTCTATTTTATTTGATAAAGGATGATCAATAACGCATAAGCTGGGAGGAAGGCGACTTGAACCATATCTTCTTGCATGCGAAAAGTTGCAAAGAAGAAAGGCCCGCGAAAATGCCAGCTTCCATCAAACTTGATAATAATATCTTGGCTAAACGGTCCTTTGAATATATTTCAAACTTTATACTGCTTCTAGAAGACTTAAAATGCTTCCAGCAGACTTTATACTGCTTTCAGGAGACATTATACTGCTTCTAGATGATTTAAAATTCTTACAGAAGACTTTATACTGCGTCTAGATAACTTTTTACTGCTTCTAGAAGACTTGATATTGCTTCTTGAATTATTGAAATGATACAAGAAAGCTTGAAACTGCACCTAAAACACTTGAAATATTTCCAGAAGACTTGTTATTGCTTCTAGAAGATGTGAAATGCATCCAAAAGACTTGATACTGCCTATGGAAGACTTAGTACTGCTTCCAGAAAACTTAATCTTGCTTACAGAAAACTTGAAATATTTCCAGAAGACTTGTTATTGCTTCTAGAAGATGTGAAATGCATCCAAAAGACTTGATACTGCCTATGAAGGACTTAGTACTGCTTCCAGAAAACTTAATCTTGCGTACAGAAAACTTGAAATATTTCCAGAAGACTTTCTTTTCTGAGAAATCTTTTCAGAACCAATTCAAGCTTTTGTTGGAGGTCCCTAGTTTGAATAGATTCCCAATTTCTCATCACACTTACAACAAACTCAAAGTATTATATAACCGTTGTACCTAAGTTATGAAACACATAATTTTTTAGAAAAATTAGACTAAAGGATGATCAATGACGCATAAGCTGGGAGGAAGGCGACTTGAAACATATCTTCTTGCATGCGAAAGGTTGCAAAGAAGAAAGGCCCGCGAAAATGCCAGCTTCCAACAGACTTGATAACAATATCTTGGCTAAACGGTCGTTTGAATATATTTCAAACTTTATACTGCTTCTAGAAGACTTAAAATGCTTCCAGCGGACTTTATACTGCTTTCAGCAGACATTATACTACTTCTAGATGATTTAAAATTCTTACAGAAGACTTTATACTGCGTCTAGATAACTTTTTACTGCTTCTAGAAGACTTGATATTGCTTCTTGAATTATTGAAATGTTTCAAAAAGGCTTGAAACTGCACCTAATACACTTGAAATATTTCCAGAAGACTTGTTACTGCTTCTAGAAGATGTGAAATGCATCCAAAAGACTTGATACTGCCTATGGAAGACTTAGTACTGCTTCCAGAAAACTTGATCTTGCTTGCAGAAAACTTGAAATATTTCCAGAAGACTTTCTTTTCTGAGAAATCTTTTCAGAACCAATTCAAGCTTTTGTTGGAGGTCCGTAGTTTGAATAGATTCCCAATTTCTTATCACACTTACAACAAACTCAAAGTATTATATAACCGTTGTACCTAAATTATGAAACATAATTTTTTAGAAAAATTAGACTAAAGGGTCATCCATTACGCATAAGCTGGAAGGAAGGCGACTTGAACCATATCTTCTTGCATGCGAAAGGTTGCAAAGAAAAAGGCCCGCGAAAATGCCAGCTTCCAACAAACTTGATAACAATATTTTGACTAAACGGTTCTTTGAATATATTTCAAACTTTATGCTGCTTCTAGAAGACTTAAAATGCTTCCAGCGGACTTTATACTGCTTTCAGCAGACATTATACTACTTCTAGATGATTTAAAATTCTTACAGAAGACTTTATACTGCGTCTAGATAACTTTTTACTGCTTCTAGAAGACTTGATATTGCTTCTTGAATTATTGAAATGATTCAAGAAAGCTTGAAACTGCACCTAAAACACTTGAAATATTTCCAGAAGACTTGTTATTGCTTCTAGAAGATGTGAAATGCATCTAAAAGACTTGATACTGCCTATGGAAAACTTAGTACTGCTTCCAGAAAACTTGATCTTGCTTACAGAAAACTTGAAATATTTCCAGAAGACTTTCTTTTCTGAGAAATCTTTTCAGAACCAATTCAGGCTTTTGTTAGAGGTCCGTAGTTTGAATAGATTCCCAATTTCTCATCACACTTACAACAAACTCAAAGTATTATATAACCGTTGTATCTAAATTATGAAACATATAATTTTTTAGATTAACTAAATTAAGGATGATCAATGACGCATAAGCTAAGAGGAAGGCGACTTGAACCATATCTTCTTGCATGCGAAAGGTTGCAAAGAAGAAAGGCCCGCGAAAATGCCAGTTTTCAACAAACTTGATAACAATATCTTGGCTAAACGGTCCTTTGAATATATTTCAAACATTATACTGCTTCTAGAAGACTTAAAATGCTTCCAGCAGACTTTATACTGCTTTCAGCAGACATTATACTACTTCTAGATGATTTAAAATTCTTACAGAAGACTTTATACTGCGCCTAGATAACTTTTTACTGCTTCTAGAAGACTTGATATTGCTTCTTGAATTATTGAAATGATTCAAGAAAGCTTGAAACTGCACCTAAAACACTTGAAATATTTCCAGAAGACTTGTTATTGCTTCTAGAAGACGTGAAATGCATCCAAAAGACTTGATACTGCCTATGGAGGACTTAGTACTGCTTCCAGAAAACTTAATCTTGCGTACAGAAAACTTGAAATATTTCCAGAAGACTTTCTTTTCTGAGAAATCTTTTCAGAACCAATTCAAGCTTTTGTTGGAGGTCCGTAGTTTGAATAGATTCCCAATTTCTCATCACACTTACAACAAACTCAAAGTATTATATAACCGTTGTACCTAAGTTATGAAACACATAATTTTTTAGAAAAATTAGACTAAAGGATGATCAATGACGCATAAGCTGGGAGGAAGGCGACTTGAACCATACCTTCTTGCATGCGAAAGGTTGCAAGGAAGAAAGGCCCGCGAAAATGCCAGCTTCCAACAAACTTGATAACAATATCTTGGCTAAATGGTCCTTTGAATATATTTCAAACTTTATACTGCTTCTAGAAACATAAAATGTTTCCAGCGGACTTTATACTGCTTTCAGCAGACATTATACTACTTCTAGATGATTTAAAATTCTTACAGAAGACTTTATACTGCGTCTAGATAACTTTTTACTGCTTCTAGAAGACTTGATATTGCTTCTTGAATTATTGAAATGCTTCCAGAAGGCTTGAAACTGCACCTAAAACACTTGAAATATTTCCAGAAGACTTGTTACTGCTTTTAGAAGATGTGAAATGCATCCAAAAGACTTGATACTGCCTATGGAAGACTTAGTACTGCTTCCAGAAAACTTGATCTTGCTTGCAGAAAACTTGAAATATTTCCAGAAGACTTTCTTTTCTGAGAAATCTTTTCAGAACCAATTCAAGCTTTTATTGGTGGTCTGTAGTTTAAATAGATTCCCAATTTCTCATCACACTTACAACAAACTCAAAGTATTATATGACCGTTGTACCTAAATTATGAAACATATAATTTTTTAGAAAAATTAGACTAAAGGATCATCCATTACGCCTAAGCTGGAAGGAAGGCGACTTGAACCATATCTTCTTGCATGCGAAAGGTTACAAAGAAGAAAGGCCCGCGAAAATGCCAGCTTCCAACAAACTTGATAACAATATCTTGGCTAAACGGTCCTTTGAATATATTTCAAACTTTATACTGCTTCTAGAAGACTTAAAATGCTTCCAGCGGACTTTATACTGCTTTCAGCAGACATTATACTACTTCTAGATGATTTAAAATTCTTACAGAAGACTTTATACTGCGTCTAGATAACTTTTTACTGCTTCTAGAAGACTTGATATTGCTTCTTGAATTATTGAAATGATTCAAGAAAGCTTGAAACTGCACCTAAAACACTTGAAATATTTCCAGAAGATTTGTTACTGCTTCTAGAAGATGTGGAATGCATCCAAAAGACTTGATACTGCCTATGGAAGACTTAGTACTGCTTCCAGAAAACTTAATCTTGCTTACAGAAAACTTGAAATACTTCCAGAAGACTTTCTTTTCTGAGAAATCTTTTCAGAACCAATTCAAGCTTTTGTTGGAGGTCCCTAGTTTGAATAGATTCCCAATTTCTCATCACACTTACAACAAACTCAAAGTATTATATAACCGTTGTATCTAAATTATGAAACATATAATTTTTTAGATTAACTAAACTAAAGGATGATCAATGATGCATAAGCTAGGAGGAAGGCGACTTGAACCATATCTTCTTGCATGCGAAAGGTTGCAAAGAAGAAAGGCCCGCGAAAATGCCAGCTTCCAACAAACTTGATAACAATATCTTGGCTAAACGGCCCTTTGAATATATTTCAAACTTTATACTGCTTCTAGAAGACTTAAAATGCTTCCAGCAGACTTTATACTGCTTTCAGGAGACATTATACTACTTCTAGATGATTTAAAATTGTTACAGAAGACTTTATACTACGTCTAGATAACTTTTTGCTGCTTCTAGAAGACTTGATATTGCTTCTTGAATTATTGAAATACTTCCAGAAGGCTTGAAACTGCACCTAGAACACTTGAAATATTTCCAGAAGACTTGTTATTGCTTTTAGAAGATGTGAAATGCATCCAAAAGACTTGATACTGCCTATGGAAGACTTAGTATTGCTTCCAGAAAACTTGATCTTGCTTGCAGAAAACTTGAAATATTTCCAGAAGACTTTCTTTCCTGAGAAATCTTTTCAGAACCAATTCAAGCTTTTGTTGGAGGTCCGTA
The DNA here is from genome assembly GCA_036711965.1 of Onthophagus sagittarius. Lineage (NCBI taxonomy): Eukaryota > Metazoa > Arthropoda > Insecta > Coleoptera > Scarabaeidae > Onthophagus > Onthophagus sagittarius. Next base: position 11,005,639 of record JASERS010000010.1, on the reverse strand, counting down.
GTTTGAACAAATTCCCAATTTCTCATCACACTTACAACAAACTCAAAGTATTATATAACCGTTGTACCTAAATTATGAAACATATAATTTTTTAGAAAAATTAGACTAAAGGGTCATCCATAACGCATAAGCTGGAAGGAAGGCGACTTGAACCATATCTTCTTGCATGCGAAAGGTTGCAAAGAAAAAGGCCCGCGAAAATGCCAGCTTCCAACAAACTTGATAACAATATCTTGGCTAAACGGTCCTTTGAATATAGTTCAAACTTTATACTGCTTCTAGAAGACTTAAAATGCTTCCAGCGGACTTTATATTGCTTTCAGCAGACATTATAATACTTCTAGATGATTTAAAATTCTTACAGAAGACTTTATACTGCGTCTAGATAACTTTTTACTGCTTCTAGAAGACTTGATATTGCTTCTTGAATTATTGAAATGTTTCAAGAAGGCTTGAAACTGCACCTAAGATACTTGAAATATTTCCAGAAGACTTGTTACTGCTTCTAGAAGATGTGAAATGCATCCAAAAGACTTGATACTGCCTATGGAGGACTTAGTACTGCTTCCAGAAAACTTAATCTTGCTTACAGAAAACTTGAAATATTTCCAGAAGACTTTCTTTTCTGAGAAATCTTTTCAGAACCAATTCAAGCTTTTGTTGGAGGTCCGTAGTTTGAATAGATTCCCAATTTCTCATCACACATACAACAAACTCAAAGTATTATATAACCGTTGTACCTAAATTACGAAACATATAATTTTTTAGAAAAATTAGACTAAAGGATGATCAATGACGCATAAGCTGGGAGGAAAGCGACTTGAACCATATCTTCTTGCATGCGAAAGGTTGCAAAGAAGAAAGGCCCGCGAAAATGCCAGCTTCCAACAAACTTGATAACAATATCTTGGCTAAACGGTCCTTTGAATATATTTCAAACTTTATACTGCTTCTAGAAGACTTAAAATGCTTCCAGCAGACTTTATACTGCTTTCAGGAGACATTATACTGCTTCTAGATGATTTAAAATTCTTACAGAAGACTTTATACTGCGTCTAGATAACTTTTTACTGCTTCTAGAAGACTTGATATTGCTTCTTGAATTATTGAAATGACTCAAGAAAGCTTGAAACTGCACCTAAAACACTTGAAATATTTCCGGAAGACTTGTTATTGCTTCTAGAAGATGTGAAATGCATCCAAAAGACTTGATACTGCCTATGGAGGACTTAGTACTGCTTCCAGAAAACTTAATCTTGCTTACAGAAAACTTGAAATATTTCCAGAAGACTTTCTTTTCTGAGAAATCTTTTCAGAACCAATTCAAGCTTTTGTTGGAGGTCCCTAGTTTGAATAGATTCCCAATTTCTCATCACACTTACAACAAACTCAAAGTATTATATAACCGTTGTACCTAAGTTATGAAACATATAATTTTTTAGAAAAATTAGACTAAAGGATCATCCATTACGCATAAGCTGGAAGGAAGGCGACTTGAACCATATCTTCTTGCATGCGAAAGGTTGCAAAGAAGAAAGGCCCGCGAGAATGCCAGTTTTCACCAAACTTGATAACAATATCTTGGCTAAACGGTCCTTTGAATATATTTCAAACATTATACTGCTTCTAGAAGACTTAAAATGCTTCCAGCGGACTTTATACTGCTTTCAGCAGACATTATACTACTTCTAGATGATTTAAAATTCTTACAGAAGACTTTATACTGCGTCTAGATAACTTTTTACTGCTCCTAGAAGACTTGATATTGCTTCTTGAATTATTGAAATGCTTCAAGAAGACTTGAAACTGCACCTAAAACACATGAAATATTTCCAGAAGACTTGTTATTGCTTCTAGAAGATGTGAAATGCATCCAAAAGACTTGATACTTAGTACTGCTTCCAGAAAATTTGATCTTGCTTACAGAAAACTGGAAATATTTGCAGAAGACTTTCTTTTCTGAGAAATCTTTTCAGAACCAATTCAGGCTTTTGTTGGAGATCCGTTGTTTGAATAGATTCCTAATTTTGTTCTAGTTTTGACTTCTTTTCGATAAGACTAGACATGATCTTAAGCAACCTGGCGTTAAATAGGAGTATCATCCTTACCGGCGATTTGAATGTACAATTTCATAAGGTGTGTAGAGAGACAGAGCTGCTCTATTCCTTATGCAGATCTTATGGCTTGGTTAGGACAAATTATAAGAATACTAGAGGCGATGCATGTTAGGACAACGTTTGCACAAATATTCCCGAGTGTTTTTTTATCTGTCCGGTGTTATTGATCCATGTTTGTTTGGCCACTTACCTATATATATATAATAGCAACGTCCTTCTTTCCAAACAAATTATATACTCTCTCCAAAGCCTCATTGATATCGTCCCCGCATCTCTCTATACTACAGTCCGACCCAATTACAACGATGTCATCTGCATGTGACATTGCAGTACAACCAGTTCTCAATATTTCTCCATTCAACCCATTTGCATACAAATTGAACAATAAAGGACTTAATGGGCTGACCTAATAAAAATATAACTTTTATGATCCCCGACATATCGTTGCTCCAATATGTCCACCTGTAGAGGGATAGATACGTTATCATATGTTGCCTTTATGTCAAGAAAAACAGCTATCAATATCATTTTTTTTAATCATTGCCAATTGCATTTTTTTTTCGGTGCATGCACCCAGGTCGTCAAAAACACATTATGAGGTCAATGACACTTACAATATTGTTGGGTAACATCAAGGTAGTATCATCATCATTGATATCACATAGGTTGTACTTGTCCATGATTGACTTTAGAGATCTACCCCTTTGATTCACTAAATATAATTCACATTTAATGAACCAAAGCTGCTCTATTCCTTATGCAGATCTTATGGTTTATTTAGGACAAATTATAAGAATACTAGAAGCGATGCATCTTAGGACAACGTTTTAACAAATATTCCCGAGTGTTTTTTTTATCTGTGCGGTGTTATTGATCCATGTTTATTTGGCCACTTAGCTATTATATATATATAGCTAAGTGTATAAACTTTAAGTTTGTAGACTATATTGAAATGGAAATTAGTGACAAATTTTCATGTTTATACTAAAAATCTCGGCTACTTTTAATGCTAGTTTTCCTGTTAGAACAAGTATGTCTGATACTCGTTTTGAACTTAATTTGCATTGGTTTGATGATGGCATTTTTCAGATATTTTCACAGATATTTTCGAAAGAAGTTGCTCACCCTAAATGATTTTCATAAGCATTACAATGAACTTGTTGGGCGCCGCGATGTAGAAAGGCATAGGAAGCTGTATTGTGAAGTAAGTATTGTTAACTATATAAAATATAGCAATAATAAACAGGCTACAATGTGGAAGGTATCAAATAAAATTAAAATTTGCCATCGATGAAAATGTAAATGCAGATGATTTCAACAGGTTTTTTAGCAACATTGCTAAGACTATCATTTGTAATATTGTACCAAGTTGTTAAGGATGCAGGAATCCAACTGTGATATATAAAATATCTAGAATGTTGATTAGTAAATACAAATTAAGACCTAGCTTAGACTAACCGTAAATATCCAAAGCTGTGATAAAACTATAGGCATATTGAATCGTTAATTAATAAATAAACGAGGATGTGATAAATCTCACTTAAAGCTGCACAATCCTTTGTCCTAACTAGTCCTAACCTAGGTCTAAGGGCTCTCTTAGATTTTGCTTGCTTTTTCTGCTTAAGCCGAGTCTGTGGGCCCCTGGCTCGCAGAAGAAACCTAATAAATGTTATCTTTTCTGTCTGTAATTTCTGCTTATGCATCAATTTCATGGGAAAGAGAAGAGAGGGAAGAGAAAATTGAAAACTAAACGGGGATCTTGAAATCTAACCATTCCAAAAGGAAAATCAAATAAATAAGAAAAGTAACGAATGGTGAATAAAAGACAGGGAATGATAAGTGTGGAAAATGAATTAATTTAGTGATGTGATTGAATACAAGTTAGAATGTTAAAACTCCATTTAGCACCCGTTTGACAACCAACCAACCATAACCTCAAAAATTGTTTTAAGAACGATTCATTAAACTTGGCGCAATTTTTGGTTAATTTTTAAAATGTAATTGGATATTTTTATGAATTAATGCAAATAAAAAAACTTACCGGCTATTTTATTGCGGCTTGATGATATTATAACACTTTTTCACTAAAAATATGAATTTAAAGCACATCTAATCGTAAGTTGTGTCATTACTGTCAAAACCGATTTTGGCGCTATCTATTGGACAATACTTTAAAGATAACATTTTATTTTAAATAATTAGATATAATCAAAAATATGAAAAATTATCGATTATTTTATTATGCATTAAAATTCAATTAAATATTTTTAAATAAAAGCAAGAATTTTAATCATATCTGTGAATATCAAATAATGTTATAATAAAAAAGGCGCTATCTATTGGGGAAATTTCGAAATATAACAAGTTTTTTTTAATAATAAATAAATATGTTTAAAAAATAAAAACTTGCCAATTATTTTGTTTCATATTGAAGATATTATAAGATTATTAACTAAAAACATGATTTTTATGTACATTAATTGATATTAAATAAAATTGAAACCTAAATTGCGCCATCTATTGGTGAAAATTTAAAATATGAATAAATTTTAAAGAAAAAAATACAATAAATATAAACAAACATTAATTGTTAATAAAATCTTATTAACCCATTAATTTAAAATAATAATTTCAAGGTAAGAACATATATTATTTCCAATAACATTTTAATAACACCAAATCGCACCATAACCTTGAAAACGACACAACTATTGGACAATATTTTAAAGATAACATTTTTTTTAATAATTAGATATAATCAAAAATATGAAAAATTATCGATTATTTTATTATGCATTAAAATTCAATTAAATATTTTTAAATAAATGCAAGAATTATAATCATATCTGTGAATATTAAATAATGTTATAATAAAAAAGGCGCTATCTATTGGTGAAACTTCGAAATATAACAAGTTTTTTTTTTTAATTAAATAAATATGTTTAAACAATAAAAACTTGCCGATTATTTTGTTTCATATTGAAGATATTATAAGATTATTAACTAAAAACATGATTTTTAAGCACATTAATTGAAATCAAATAAAATTGAAATCGAAATTGCGCCATCTATTGGTGAAAATTTAAAATATGATTAAATGTTAAAAAAAACAATAAATATAAACAAACATTAATTGTTAATAATATCTTATTAAACCATTAATTTAAAATAATAATTTCAAGGTAAGAACTTATATTATTTCCAATAACATTTTAATAACACCGAATCGCTCAAAAATTGTTTTAAGAACGATTCATTAAACTTGGCGCAATTTTTGGTTAATTTTTAAAATGTAACTGAATATTTTTATGAATTAATGCAAATAAAAAAACTTACCGGCTATTTTATTGCGGCTTGATGATATTATAACACTTTTTCACTAAAAATATGAATTTAAAGCACATCTAATCGTAAGTTGTGTCATTACTGTCAAAACCGATTTTGGCGCTATCTATTGGACAATATTTTAAAGATAACATTTTATTTTAAATAATTAGATATAATCAAAAATATGAAAAATTATCGATTAATTTATTATGCATTAAAATTCAATTAAATATTTTTAAATAAAAGCAAGATTTTTAATCATATCTGTGAATATTAAATAATGTTTTAATCAAAAAAGGCGCTATCTATTGGGGAAATTTCGAAATATAACAAGTTTTTTTTTAATAATAAATAAATATGTTTAAAAAATAAAAATTTGCCGATTATTTTGTTTTATATTGAAGATATTATAAGATTATTAACTAAAAACATTATTTTTATGTACATTAATTGATATTAAATAAAATTGAAACCTAAATTGCGCCATCTATTGGTGAAAATTTAAAATATGAATAAATTTTAAAGAAAAAAAATACAATAAATATAAACAAACATTAATTGTTAATAAAATCTTATTAACGCACTAATTTAAAATAATAATTTCAAGGTAAGAACATACATTATTTCCAATAACATTTTAATAACACCAAATCGCACCATAACCTTGAAAGCGACACAACTATTGGACAATATTTTAAAGATAACATTTTTTTTAATAATTAAATATAATCAAAAATATGAAAAATTATCGATTATTTTATTATGCATTAAAATTCAATTAAATATTTTTAAATAAAAGCAAGATTTTTAATCATACCTGTGAATATTAAATAATGTTATAATAGAAAAGGCGCTATCTATTGGGGAAATTTCGAAATATAACAAGTTTTTTTTAATAATAAATAAATATGTTTAAAAAATAAAAACTTGCCGATTATTTTGTTTCATATTGAAGATATTATAAGATTATTAACTAAAAAAATGATTTTTAAGTACATTAATTGATATTAAATAAAATTGAAACCTAAATTGCGCCATCTATTGGTGAAAATTTAAGATATGATTAAATGTTAAAGAAAAAAATATAATAAATATAAACAAACATTAATTGTTAATAAAATCTTATTAACCCATTAATTTAAAATAATAATTTCAAGGTAAGAACATATATTATTTCCAATAACATTTTAATAACACCAAATCGCACCATAACCTTGAAAACGACACAACTATTGGACAATATTTTAAAGATAACATTTTTTTTAAATAATTAGATATAATCAAAAATATGAAAAATTATCGATTATTTTATTATGCATTAAAATTCAATTAAATATTTTTAAATAAAAGCAAGAATTTTAATCATATCTGTGAATATCAAATAATGTTATAATAAAAAAAGCGCTATCTATTGGGGAAATTTCGAAATATAACAAGTTTTTTTTAATAATTAAATAAATATGTTTAAAAAATAAAAACTTGCAGATTATTTTGTTTTATATTGAAGATATTATAAGATTATTAACTAAAAACATGATTTCTATGTACATTAATTGATATTAAATAAAATTGAAACCTAAATTGCGCCATCTATTGGTGAAAATCTAAAATATGAATAAATTTTAAAGAAAAAAAATACAATAAATATAAACAAACATTAATTGTTAATAAAATCTTATTAACCCATTAATTTAAAATAATAATTTCAAGATAAGAACATACATTATTTCCAATAACATTTTAATAACACCAAATCGCACCATAACCTTGAAAACGACACAACTATTGGACAATATTTTAAAGATAACATTTTTTTTAATAATTAGATATAATCAAAAATATGAAAAATTATCGATTATTTTATTATGCATTAAAATTCAATTAAATATTTTTAAATAAAAGCAAGAATTTTAATCATATCTGTGAATATCAAATAATGTTATAATAAAAAGGGCGCTATCTATTGGGGAAATTTCGAAATATAACAAGTTTTTTTTAATAATTAAATAAATATGTTTAAAAAATAAAAACTTGCAGATTATTTTGTTTTATATTGAAGATATTATAAGATTATTAACTAAAAACATGATTTTTATGTACATTAATTGATATTAAATAAAATTGAAACCTAAATTGCGCCATCTATTGGTGAAAATTTAAAATATGAATAAATTTTAAAGAAAAAAAATACAATAAATATAAACAAACATTAATTGTTAATAAAATCTTATTAACCCATTAATTTAAAATAATAATTTCAAGGTAAGAACATATATTATTTCCAATAACATTTTAATAACACCGAATCGCACCATAACCTTGAAAACGACACAACAATGCGGTTCAATAAGGACCCTATTAATAATTTTAATCAGCGTTTCAAGTGGTTCTCGTGATAATAGCAAGTAGTTTAATTCATTAAGAAGATATGTCTGAAAGTGAAGAAATTAAAGAAAAGCAATTTTGCGTGGACGTTGCAAAACAATCCCGAGCAACATGCAAAAAGTGCAAAGAAAAATGTTTAACCGGTCAGGTGAGAATTGCGAAGTTAGCGCCGAGCCCCTTCGGCGCGGGAAATATGAAGAATTGGCATCACCCCCAATGCATTTTCGAGCAAATTTTAAAACAACGGGTTACAACCAAAAGAATTGAAAAGCCGGATGATTTGGATGGATGGAATGAGTTAGACGAAGATAATAAGGAGAAAATATTTAAATTAATCGATGAAAGTAATAAAAACGTCGCTGATAAATACAACTTAAAATATGAACCATTACAAAAAATTAAAGGAGGGATTAAAAAGAATTCGAAAAAGGAAGTTTCTATCTCAAATAATGATAATCGTGATATGTCTTTTAGAGAATTTCGTAGGCTAATAGCCGATATAACGAACGTAAATAGTTACAACGATAAAACTAATCTAGTAAAAGAATTTTTGAAGAAAGGTTCAGATAAAAACGGATTTAAAGGTGATATTAAATTATGGGTAAGATTATTATTACCAGGTGTAATTAAACGCATTTATAATCTCCAAAGTAAACAATTAATTAAGTTATTTGCACGCATTTTAAACAGCTCCCAAGAGGAAATGTTGGAACATTTAGAGCAAGGTGATATCTCAGTTACCATTTCGCACTTTTACACAGAGAAGAAAATCGCCCCCAAAAAGAGTTGCTTAAATTTAATAGAGATTGATGAATTTTTAAACGATTTATCCAAACTAACAAAAGAAGAAGACCAAATGGGGCACTTTGAAAATATTTTACCAAAATGCACCGAAAACGATTTAAAAACCTTAATTCGATTAATAAAAGGTGATTTAAGAATGAATGCCGGGGCTAAACACATTTTAGATGGAGTCCATCATGATGCTTACGAAATGTATAAAGCTTCAAAAGATATCGAATCGGTTTTAACAAGATGTTTAGAAGGGGAATCATCGAAATTAACCCTAAAAGCAACTATATCATTATTAACCCCAGTTCAACCCATGTTAGCCGAAGCTTGCAAATCAATAGAACAAGCCTTCAAAAAATGCCCCAATGGGATGTACTCAGAAATAAAATATGACGGCGAAAGGGTGCAAATCCATAAACGAGGAAACGAATTCAAATATTTCTCTCGAGCATTAAAACCTGTCGTGCCCCACAAAGTGGTTCATTTAAAAAATTTCATTTCCAAAGCTTTTCCGAAAGGGGAAGATCTAATTTTGGATAGTGAAATTTTAATGGTTGAACACGAAACGGGGAAACCACTTCCGTTCGGAACATTGGGAATCCACAAGAAAACCGAATTTAAAGACGCGAATGTTTGCCTCTTCGTTTTTGATTGTATCTATTACAATGGGGAAGATTTAATGTTGAAACCATTAAAATTTAGGAAAAACGTTTTGAGAGATAACATGAAAGAGATTAAAAATCACGTTGTTTTTTCTGAAATGGAGGAGATTTATAAAGTTGATGATTTGAAAGCGATGATCGCGAAAACTTTGTCTTTGGGTTTAGAGGGGTTGGTTTTAAAGGATTTAAAAAGTATTTATGAACCAGGTAAAAGGCATTGGTTGAAAGTGAAGAAAGATTATTTATTTGATGGGGCGATGGCTGATAGTGCTGATTTAATCGTTTTAGGGGCTTGGTATGTACATTTTTTTTAATAAGTTAAAATTGTTAGTTTAAATTTATGATAACTTATTAAGTGTAGTGAAATATTATGTTTGTTTTTTCCATGACATTTAAGACAATTTCAGAAATAACTTCATAATTTCCTGTCTTGGTGAAATGATTCCACATAAAGTTGATTTAAAATGCAGCTTGATGTCTATCTATACATACATAGAAAATTTGTTTTCAAGCATATCTTGAATAAACTTTGAGATCAGGAGGTAATGATTTAGGTAATGCCTTTTTCTTCCTATAAACTTTTCTGTTTCAATGATTTTGTTTATTTCTGATACAACCCTATGACAGAATTGATGGTAAGTAGCATGCCATTGAGACATTTTTGATATTTTTCTTCACATCAGTCGCTCTTCTTAAGACATAAAATCCAAATAAATTCTACTCTGACTAAATTGCCTCCTATTTAAAGTGTCAAACATATTGTTGATATTTAAATAGGCCTACACCCATACAATGGCTTGATACTTGAACAGAACATTTAACGTTCATTTTCTGGAATGTATTCGGTATTACATGTATTTCTGTAAGTTTTGGCAATACCCTATCCTAGCTAATGTAATAACTCCCGAGTATACTGTATCAGACAAAAAATGTGCATCAAAAAATTATTTCGTAGCTGTTTCGTGAAATTTCGTTTATTTACAAATTGCTAAGGATAACATTTGGGAATCAAAGCATGTTACAAAAAAACTATTAGGTCAGAACTTGTAGCAAATTTTATTCTCAACAATATTTGCCATTATCTAGCTTATTATCGGATATAATTATTATTTTAACCAAGTTATTATTAAAGATATTAGATTATTACCTTATTTTGCAACATTTAGGATTTTTGATTAAAATACTCATTCAGTACCAAATTATTCAGAAAAATATTATTGATTCACATCCTCAATGGTAATAAATTATGGGGCGAAATGTTGGGTTATGTATAGTTGACTACGAAGGAAGAATCAGTGCTATATCCTAAACCAAAGGCAAATTGGGGTACAGCCAACTCTTGGAGGGTCGGCTATTTTTGCAATTAAATGCGTGGTATTCCCATCACACTGTTAAGTCTTGGTTATTTTATAAAGGTTTAGGTGCTACTATGAAAGGCTTGTAATTAATTCTAAAAGCAACTATTTCATTATTAACCCCAGTTCAACCCGTATTTCTCTCGAGCAATGAAACCTGTTGTGCCCCACAAAGTGGTTCATTTAAAAAATTTCATTTCCAAAGCTTTTCCGAAAGGGGAAGATCTAATTTTGGATAGTGAAATTTTAATGGTTGAACACGAAACGGGGAAACCACTTCCGTTCGGAACGTTGGGAATCCACAAGAAAACCGAATTTAAAGACGCGAATGTTTGCCTCTTCGTTTTTGATTGTATCTATTACAATGGGGAAGATTTAATGTTGAAACCATTAAAATTTAGGAAAAACGTTTTGAGAGATAACATGAAAGAGATTAAAAATCACGTTGTTTTTTCTGAAATGGAGGAGATTTATAAAGTTGATGATTTAAAAGCGATGATCGCGAAAACTTTGTCTTTGGGCTTAGAGGGGTTGGTTTTGAAGGATTTAAAAAGTATTTACGAACCGGGTAAAAGGCATTGGTTGAAAGTGAAGAAAGATTATTTATTTGATGGAGCGATGGCTGATAGCGCTGATTTAATCGTTTTAGGGGCTTGGTATGTACATTTTTTTTAATAAGTTAAAGTTGTTGGTTTAAGTTTATGATAACTTATTAAGTTTAGTGATGATTTCTAATACAGGAACCTGTAACGGAACTATTTTTTTTATAAAAATATTAAAAGTATTAGCCCTATGTATGTAGGAAAGCGGAGGGTAAGCAAAAGCATACAGCACCTAGGCACAACCAGCCTAAGGAGTTACCGAAGGCTAGGATACAGCTCAGAGCTGTGTTCCTGATGCCATCTGTGCTTGGCCATTCCTCTCCAAAGTCTCTCATTCTGAGGTCTTGTAGACTGGGGCATTCACACAAGATGTGTCGAACAGTCTCCTCGCTCTCTTGACAAAAGCGACAGAGGAGACTGGTAGCAAGCTTAAGGTTGTAGAGATGCTCGTTTACCTTACAGTGACCTGTGATGAGTTCCGCTAAAATACGTAGGGCGCTTCTACCGAGTCTTACAAAAGACAAGGCTGTTTTTGCTGAAGGATAACACAATAGTTCTTTAAACAGATAGCAGCCCTTTGTCCTATCCCACTATTCTGTTAATTTCTTGTGGGTGAAGAAATCTTTAATAAGCTCAATTTGAGTTGATTAACGGTTATATACATAGCTCGCTTGGCAGCTCTTTTGGCAAGCCTATCAGCGTGCTTATTACCTGAACAGATCGAGTGTCCTTTTATCCATTGAAGTGGAACACAGTTATGTGCTGCGGTCTTCTCCAATGTTAGGTGACAGTCCATGACAAGTCCTGAGGTAATAGTTATTCTACTCAGGGCTGAAATGGATTCTCTAGTGTCAGTATAAATTGTGAAAGTCTTACCTTGCAAGTTGGATCTGACAATAAAGTCAGCGGCAAGTAGAATGGCGATTAATTCTGCCTGCACGACGGTGGTACCTTTACCTAATGGAGTAGATATGTGGAGTTGGAGATCGTATGAGAGAACTCCAGCTCCAGCTCCATCCCAACTAACCGAACCATCAGTGTAGATTTTGTTACTTTTATTTACTTCTACTTCTGTGGATCTTATTATTTAGACAATATTCGTCTTATTGCAGCCTTATATCAGATGTGGTAGGCATCGTAAATATAATAAACATAGTTTTTTGCAACTATTTAAATTTGGATAAACTTCTTCTCTGGGGCAAGGTTTTGAGTCGACAGTTTTGACGTTCTGCATAGATGTGCGAAGTATACAAACGTTATGTTGATTTCCATACCATTCTGGGGAGATCGTTTAGTATTAAATAAGTTTATTTCTGAATTTAATGTTCTTGTCGTCTTAAGCGTCGCCATTTTACTCGGCATGGGTTGCTTATGAATCGATCTGGCAGAAATTTATTGGTGAGATCTTTGCTGGATATGGTCAACCCTTTTGATGCTGCAAATGACCATGTAAATATGGGAAATCTTGTCCATTTAGTGACTCAGCCGGAAGTTGAGTTGAAGTGTCGGTCTAATTTTGCTAATCATGTGGTTGCGCGAGTGTCTCGGTTTGGGGGTATTCGGGCTATGCATGATATGATTTTCGCTGCGGATCGGGATGTGTGCCGTCATGACGCGATTTCGGACATGGTTAATAATGAGAAAAATGGAACTTCAGCTGAGGTGACTTGTGAAATTTCGTCTTTTCACAGTGGCGGAGTTCTAGATGCTCGCAACTAGTAAAAATTAACATTCTGCATGTCAATGTTCAGTCGATCTTTAATAAGTTTAACAAAATAGTATTATTAACTATTGAACATGCTCCACATATCTTATGTATTAGCGAGCATTGGGCGACTTCTACTGCACAGAAGGCCATTAATGTACAGGGTTACCAGCTTGTAAGTATTTATTCTCGTTCTGCTGGAGCGCATGGTGGTACTCTTATACTCGCGAAATCTAACTTTCATGTGAACTCAGTTGAGTTGGATAAATTCGCTAAGGATATGTTGTTTGAGTGCTGTGCGTTCCGGTTTAAATACTCAAATCAGAGTTATGTTTGCGCTTATATTTATAGACCTCCCTCGAGTTGCTTTGACGCTTTTATAGATATTTTAGCTTCAATGCTGGAGTTTTTGTATTGTAATAATGATTTTGTTGTGCTTTGCGGGGATTTGAATGTTGATATAAACAATGATACTATGGAGTCTAAAATTCTCGGCAATTTGTGTCATTCTTATGAACTGCGCGGAGATACGACGGAATATACTAGAATTTGTTGTAACTTAAATGGAGCAGTAAGTCAACACTTGATTATATTATAACAAATTTATCGCCGTCTTTATCTTCTTTTGATGTTTTTGACCGAAATATAGCAGACCATTTTGTCTGCTCCTTGGTCTATACTGCTCAAAGTTTGCAAATTGAGGATTCCAACCGAACGGTTTCCATTTCTAAGCGGAGATTTTCCTATAATAATTTATCTTTCTTAAATCATAAACTGATTTTGTTCGATTGGGATTCTCTCCTTGCTGTGAATTTGAATGATGTGAATTCCTTGTACGCGAGTTTTTTTGAGATATTTCGGTATTATTATAACTTATATTGTCCGACTGTTAGAAGGGATTCTCCCGTAAAAAGTGGTTCACATAAAAGATGGGTAACATCTGCGATAGTACAAGCCGGACAGGAACTAAAAAATTTCCATTGGTTACTAACAAATGGTTTTTCGGAACTTCGAGCGGAATATAACAATAAAAAAGAACATATAGGGATTTAATTAACCAGGCAAAGAGAGATTTTTTAGTAAATAAAATTAATAATTCTTCAAACAAATGTAGAATGCTGTGGTGTTGCATCAACGAGCAATTGGGGCGTTCTGTGGTGTTGTTTGTTGATGGCAGGTTGATATATGATGTATCAGAGTGTTGCAATCATTTTGGCGAGTATTTTTCATCTGTAGTTCAGGACAGATTGGTGGCTACTTTTTACTCTTGGATGCTATTAAAGGCTTGAAAAATGTTAAAGCTGTTGGATGGGATGATGTTATTGTTGAATGCGTCAAATTTGTGAGTGATAGCTTATGCGTGCCTTTGGCCAAGATTTTGAATCGGTCAATTGAGTTAGGGGTTTTAAAGGACGGTGAAATTGTTTATTTCTTCAACGATAGGGTCCAACATCTTATCATCAAAGAATAGCCTCTAGCAATCTACAATGAATGTGGAATCTTTGCTGTAATTCATTGCACCTGTACCTTCTTTTATTATGTTTACAGATCCCGTTTTTCCTTTTATTAGTGGATTTTTTGACCACACGGACCCATCCTTACCATTATACGAAGAAACTTTCAATCGTTACAAAATAGTATTATTAACTATTGAACATGCTCCACATATCTTATGTATTAACGAGCAATGGGCGACATCTACTGCACAGAAGGCCATTAATGTACCGGGTTACCAGCTTGTAAGTATTTATTCTCGTTCTGCTGGAGCGCATGGTGGTACTCTTATACTCGCGAGATCTGACTTTCATGTGAACTCAGTTGAGTTGGATAGATTCGCTAAGGATACTAGGCGGATATTCTACGGTTGAATCACTAGATTCACCTTCTTGTTCTGACTCAAATAATTTGTTCTTCAATCACATTTTCATTAACTTCGTCTTCACCAGAGTGTAAAATCCAGTTTTTAATTGGCAGTTTTTAAACTCTCTATCCTTCTCACCGTGTTTGTGAAACTCGATTGATCTTTTAAAAATAACAGTATTCTTACCTTCCCTTGTATCAATATTCTCAAAGCTGTGGTGTTTGTCAACGGAAATCGTGAAAGATTTTTGGGCTCTGTTAGCCAGTATGAGACGAGACGTGTTGATTTGCCGTTGCTGCGACACTAAACAGCATTTTTTGAGAAAAGTCCGCAATACGATTTTGTAAAACTATATAATAAGTTACCTGTCTCAATAAAAAGCATCACCGCTGCTCGTGCATTCAAAAATAAAGTTAAGGCGTACTTGATCGAGAATGTTTTTTATAGTTTACGGGAGTATCTCTGTGATGTATTTAGCTTTTTTCTTTTTTTTTCTTTGTGTATTTTGTTATGTGTAATAATGTATTGTATGACTTATCTCCATCTACAGTTATGTGGCACTGAGACTAATAAATTATTATTATTATTATTACTTGTTTGGGCCTGCCGTTGTGGTACAGTATTCCATACAGTGCCATTTTTGCTTGTCAAAATAGTACATTTTGAAGAGCACTCTAATTCCACTTCGTGTTCATCGTAGTCACTTTCATCTGACGTATCACATTGTTCAATAAACGGTTGCTCTTCAATATCGGACGCTTCTAAATCTAAATTTTCGGGAACATATTCCTCTTCATCTGAAGAAATAAAAGGCTCTTCATCCTCACCTCTCAGGATTTTCTCGTCATTAGCCGGTGTTTTATTTCTCAGTCACATAAAGGTTAATATATCTAATGTTGTTCGTATATCGTCGGTTTTCTTATCCATAAACTCCATAGCCAGTCAATAAATAAGAAGATAGTGTTAAGAAACTTAGTTGTATATAGGGTTGCCAGATTTAAAAATGACCTCACCCTGAGATTCTGACGACAAAAAAAAAAGAAATTGCAAATAAAATTTTCATTCCCTCAGTTTTGATAATAAACTTTTTATTCTTTTCGAAAAGAAAAACAAATAGTCTAAACAACAAAAGTTTGTTCCAAAAAAATAAAACATTGCATTTCATTTTCTTACTTTGAATAATAAATTTTTTTTAAAAAAACAACAATTTAAACATAATGTACGTAAAAATAAAACAAAAATGTTACAAATTTTCACTAAAACTGTACAACTTTATATTACATAAATAAAGCATGACATTATTTGTAACTTAGTTTAGTTACGTTTTTGAAACTTATATTTGCTGTTACTTTGGCATATTTTTAATAAATTATTTTGTTCGCGTTTTTCTAAATATTCAGCAAATTGTCGGCATGACATATTGAAATTTAATTTTGTACATAATTCTGCCTTTACCAAAGCCACGCTCATGCGATTACGTTCGTCAGTCCACAACTTTTTCATTAACGAAAATATTCTTTCGGGGTAAGCATTGCTTACGGGTATCGATAAAATTTTAATGACAATTTTCGTCAATTGTGGCATATCTGCAGTTTCAAATATCTGACACCATATTTTGTCTGTGCCCAATTCCAAAGTAACCGAATTATCTTGTAGAGTTTTAAGGGTTTTTCTAACAAGAAGTACCTCATCATATAATCGATCTTCATCTATATTTACTTTGATAACATTTTTAGTTTCTAATATCTTTTGATACTCAATACTTTTATTTTTTTTTAATTTAAGCATTCAAAATATTTAAAAGGTGAGTTTTCAAAATCATAATACTGGTTTAAGTAATTTAAAGTTCTTTGATAAACTAATATAGCTTCTTTTATAAATATTTTTTATATTTTTTTATTTTATAGGAATGTTTTTTGTCTTGAATTAAATGTTTATTTAATAATTTTCTGCACTTTTATTAACAAGACGATAGTATTTTACACAATGTTACTACCGGTTTCGGTTAAGTTTAAACCATCTTCAGGAAATATATTTTAAAGAAAATTGTTGATGTTATTGACATTTTATTTTGTGATTAATGTCATGTTGTGTCAATAAATCAAGAGCTGGGGCTCCTTATAGACGTTGATAAAGACGAAACATTTGTAGAAATAGATGACGAAAAGGACGATGACCTGGATGATGAAGAAGTGTCGTTTAGTGAGCATGGCAGCAATTCTGAAATTTCAACCGATGATAGTGAAGAAGAAAATTTAGATACTGAAATTTTCAGTGATAAATTTTATTTTGGCAAAGATAAGACGACGAAATGGTCTAAAGTAAGTTTAGTTCGTAAGGCAGTAAGAACAAAGGCACGTAATTTAGTCAAAATATTGCCAGGGCCAAAACTGGATGCTCGCGATAGAAAACGAGATAGACAGTTTTTTGAAAATATTTTCAATAGAAATGATACATGAAATTATTATGTACTCAAATAAATATATAGATAGTGTAAAACAGAAATTTCAAAGGGAAAGGGACTGCAAATATATATCTAAAAATGAAATGTTAGCATTTATTGGGTTACTTTTCTTATCTGGCATGAAACGAGCCAATCATACAACTTTTTTGGAGTTATGGGCAACTGATGGTACAGGTATTGAGATATTTCGAGCCTGCATGAACTATAAGAGATTTCTTTTTATATTACGAGTTCTGAGATTTGATGACATAACGACAAGGGAACAAAGACGTAAACTGGATAAGCTAGCACCAATTAGATCGATATTGGATGCTCTAAGCGAAAACTGTAAAAAGATTTATTGCATAAGCGAGTACATGACAATCGATGAAATGTTAGTTCCATTTCGAGGGCGTTGCAATTTTATACAATATATACCAAGCAAACCGGCAAAATACGGTATCAAAATGTTTGCACTTTGCGATGCTAAAAGTTTCTTCACTAGTAAAATAGAAATTTATTGCGGAAAGCAGCCAGATGGGCCTTATTTTATCAATAACACACCTGCAGATATTGTTTCAAGATTAGTGGATCATGTAAAAAGAAAGAATAGGAATCTAACATGCGATAATTGGTATAGCAGTTATCAGTTAGCAAAGTCATTACTTGCTAATAAAATCACATACCTAGGGACGTTGCGAAAAAATAAGAGAGAAATCCCTCCTGAGTTTTTGCCTAATAAAAAGAGAGAAGTTGGGTCCTCTTTATTTGGTTTCCAGCAAGAAATCACAATTACTTCCTATGTACCCAAGAAAAATAAATCTGTTTTAATTTTCATACCATGCATAATGACAGCTCCCTAAATGAGGACACAAAGAAGCCAGAAGTAATTCACGACTATAACATGACGAAAGGCGGTGTAGATACCGTTGATCAACTTTGTTCAAACTACTCAGTATCAAGAAGAACAAAGAGGTGGCCTTTGTGTACATTTTTTCACTTGCTAAATATTTCCTTAATAAACGCTCAAATATTGTATAATAACATTTCCAATAAAGCAGTCACAAGAAGACTGTTTCTAAAAACACTTGCTATTAGCCTTATTTCCGTGATCGTCTCCGTAATAAAAGTTTACCTTTAGATATAAAGCTACTATTGAAGAAACACGTCGAGGAGGAAGAAGAGAGGGAAAGAGAAGACGAACCACCACCAAAAATTAGAAGCAGATGCCATATTTGCGGCAGAAGGAAGAATAGAGTAACAACTATGCGGTGTGATCTTTGCCATTTATTTGTGTGTAAGGAGCACAGCAAAAAATGCTTACGTTGTAAACAATGCTCAGAGGACACTATCCAAGAAGATGAAAATTGATAGAGTATTTCATATTCTGGAATATTTTTTAGGAATCAAAGTATTAATTTATATTTATTATTTAGAGTTATGTTTATTTTCTTTTAATTTTTTTTGTAAACGTCCATATCTGTTTTAGTCACAATAAAGTCTATGTTATTTTGATAGTTTATTTCCTATAAACGATATTTTATTATATCTTAAATAAATAAAAACCAAAAACAAAAGTATTTCATTGAAACACTTGATAATTTCACTACATTATTGGTGGTGCTTAAAATACACCGCGCGACCAATTATGTTATTTTTTTGACGCGCCTAATTAAGGGTTAAAGATTTTTCACCATCATGTTGAACAGTAAATTTTATGTTGCAGATATTACATTTAGCTGTAAACTCATCTATTTTCACCAACCAACTTTTGTATAGCGGATTTTGTCTCCAACTGTCCTTAAAATCCGTTGCATACTTGGCCTTTTTATTTTTATGGAAGGATTCAAATGACGTAGATGCATTCGAATTTTCTCTGTTATTGTTCTCACTCATTGCAAATTGCAAAACTGTAAATAACTACAAAACTTTTTAAAACTCACAAAACAAATCAAAAAATTGCACTGAAACTTTACTACTTTACTTTACTTACACTGAATAGGTGATTCCCCTATCCTTTTCCTATTTCGATTACAGATTACTACGTAAAAGGACTTATTTAGTGCAACAGATAGCACAACTTTGATGAAAATAACAATAATATGTGTTTTCTTATAACTTCAACAAATAATTAGTTCTGTTAAAATTAATTACTCTTAAAATTTAAGCGTTATTTTTAATTTTTAACAGGAATAAATGATTCTCTTAGACGCAAAAAAACTTTATTAAGCATTACAAATGTTAACGATTTACCCGATAGACAATATTTTGAGTCTTAATATTTATTATCTTTACCATTCTTAATATGTTTTCCTGTTGTAAAAAGAGTTTTAGATCTTTTCCATTATTCTTTTGTTAAATACGTTTTTACCCGGAGAAAATGTGTAGTGAACCGGAACCTGGAGACTGCATGTCAAAACCCGGAGTCTCCGGGTCAAACCCGGAGAGTTGTATATACTTATGTGTCCATAAATAAGGTGTTATCTCATTTTATCATTTTTTCTCGATAATTAATTACTACTCGAGAGGCTAAAATATCTTTAATATTTAATATACCGTAATCAGCTCTCATATTAACCAATTCTTGAGCAAATTCCAAGAACCCTTCACCTAAAAGGTTATTTAATAAGTAAAAAAACTGCCCCACTTTCCCCTACATAATAATATCGTATCTATGCTAATAATCGCAATAATTGCTTATTTGAATTTGCAAAAAGAATCATCGTATTTATTCTAATTTATAATAATTATTATTATTTCAGGTATGGTACTGGTAAAAAAGGGGGAATGATGTCAATTTTTTTGATGGGCTGTTACGATCCAAATCGCGATTATTTCTGCACCGTTACAAAAGTTCACACAGGACACGATGATAAAACCTTAGAAAGGCTTCAAAACGAACTCGATATGATAAAAATTAGCGGAGATGTTAATAAAGTACCTAAATGGTTACGTTGTACGAAAACAATGATCCCCGATTTGGTAGCTAAAGACCCCAAAAACCAACCGGTTTGGGAAATAACCGGGGCGGAGTTCACCCAACACGAAGTTCACACCGCAAATGGAATTTCAATTCGTTTCCCTAGGGTTACAAAAATACGAGAGGAGAAGACTTGGAGAGAGGCAACTAATTTAAATGAACTAGAAAGATTGATGGAGGAATCTAAAACGAAAACTGATTACTCTTTATTAATGAATTCGTCAACATCTTCAATAACTTCATCAAATTCATCACCATGTAGTAGTAAAAATACTCCAAAAAAACGTAAATTAGAAAACATAAATAACGAAAATGAAAAAAAAATAAATTTAGATTCTAATCTTTTTGAAAATGTTAAATTATTATGTGTACCTGAAGCATTTAAATTTAGAATGGAGATTATTGAGAGATTCCGAAAGAATGGTGGGGTTATTCTGGATGAGGATAATTGGGAACAAGCAACGCACGTTTTGCATCATTATGATCATGATATAAATGATCCCGAGAATATGTTGTATCCAAAAACAGCAAAGCACGTTATTTCTGAGTGGCTCGAAGATAGTTTATACGAAAATAAATTGGTTGATGTTCGGGAATATTATGTTAGATGGAAATCTACCATTCATCGAAATGATGATTCTGATCCTGAATTTCATTTGAAATAATTATTAAATTTTTTAATTTATTAAAATTGGTTATGCACAATAAATTTGTTTCTTTTTACCTTAATTTGATTAAAAAGTATAAAAAAATAATTAGTATTAGTTGATTTATTTTTTATAAGTACGAAAGCTTTCATGACTGGTCTTAATTGAGCTAAAATTAGAACTAACGCTAGCACTAACACTAGAACTTAAGCAGGAGATTTTTATTCTTCAATCCCGTTAGCAAATCGAGTAAACTTCTATTTCCAGGATAGGATTGAGGACAAAAAGAACGCAATTATTTTTTCATGACTGATATTGAAGCTTCTTCAGGGTTTGAATTTCTACAAATTAACAAGCTCAATTAAAATAGCTAAAAGCTATTTTCAGAAAAACTTACTAATTGAACTTGAAATCGCCTATTTCTTCGCCTTAAATTTAAAATTTGTCCTAAACACAACTAAAATAAAGTTTCATCAGAGGGTCCAGGATCAAAGTTGTTTTTTATGTTGTTGTAAATTTAAAGAGTACAAATTACTTAAAGAGCCGACGTCAGTCCTGAAATTAACTGTATTAACAATATGAAACATTTCCAAAAATAAACGCAATTTCAATAAATGGAAGCGAAATATTGGCCATGAAAAAATAATTGCGTTCTTTTTGTCCTCAATCCTATCCTGGAAGTAGAAGTTTACTCGATATCACTAGAACTAACACTAGATCTAAAACTAGAATCTTTCGGGTTTTGCCATGCGTTTTTTGAAAAAATGTTTGACGTTTTGGATGCCATGTTGCAACCTTCTTCAGAAACTGGTTATAACTCTACAAAGAGGCGTTCCCTACCATGTTGCCATACCACAAACGTGTCGTCCACATATCGGAGCCATAGCTTTGGTTTTCATTGGCTCTTCTTCAGAGCATTTTCTTCGAATAATCCCATGTAAAAGTTAGCTATCACCGGCGACAAAGGAGATCCCATGGCTGCCCCCTCAAACTGTTCGTAAAACTCTCCTTTCGAACTGAAATACGTCGACGATAAACAAAATTCCACTAAATCTGGCACGTACTCTGGTAAACCCTCCGGAATGAGTTTTTGGCGAAGACCCTCTACCGCATCCTTAACTGGTACCCGAGTAAAAACTGGGACGTCTTGGTGGTACCGGAGCCTGCACAAACAAACCTTTCTGATGTTCTGGTGGAATAGCTGTGGATTTTAGAAGGTTCTTCATATTCCTTACGATCTTGTCTGTAGGGTCCTTCTTGATCTTCCTGTAGGTGGCCTCCATCATTTTGGCGACATATTCTTCCTTATCCATCACAACGGTGGCATTCCCCTTGTCTGCTGGTAACACGACGATATCTGACTTCTCTTTAATGGATCGGAGTGTCTTCTTCTCACTAACTGTCAAATTGGATTTTGGTGGTTTTGCTGATTTCAATACCCTCGCAACTTCTTGTCGGATCTCTTCGGCTTTCAGTGTGGGCATCCCTCGAACTGCTGCTTCCACTTCGCAGATTATTTCTTCCTTCGGAACCTTCTTTGGGGCGATTGCGTAATTTAGTCCTTTGGCCAATACCATGGTTTCTTCCTTCGTTAGTGGGATACTCGATCTGTTGATAACGATTGTTTCTACTGGTAGACTGTATTGTTAGTCCAACCTTCTTCAGAAACTGGTTCTAACTCTTCAAAGAGGCGTTCCCTACCATGTTGCCATTTACTCGATATCACTAGAACTATCACTAGGACTAACACTAGATCTAAAACTAGAATCTTTGGGGTTTTGCCATGCGTGTTTTGAAAAAATGTTTGACGTTTTGGATGCCATGTTGCAACCTTCTTCAGAAACTGGTTCTAACTCTTCAAAGAGGCGTTCCCTACCATGTTGCCATACCACAAACGTGTCATCCACACATCGGAGCCATAGCTTTGGTTTTCATTGGCTCTTCTTCAGAGCATTTTCTTCGAACAATTCCATGTAAAAGTTAGCTATCACCGGCGACAAAGGAGATCCCATGGCTGCCCCCTCAAACTGTTCGTAAAACTCTCCTTTCCAACTGAGATACGTCGACGATAAACAAAATTCCACTAAATCTGGCACGTACTCTGGCAAATCCTCCGGAATGAGTTTTTGGCGAAGACCTTCTACCGCATCCTTAATTGGTACCCTAATAAAAAGAGATTCTGCATCGAAATTAATCAAAATATCCTCAGCATCTAATTTTACATTTTTCACTGATTCCAAGAAATGTGTCAAGTCCCTAACATATGATTCCGTGTTGCCTATAAAAGAAGAGAGAATTTTAGCGAGATTTTTGGTTAGTAGGTACGTTGGAGAATTGATGGCACTGACGATAGGACGAAGGGGGACGTCTGGTTTATGGATCTTCAGTAATCCATAAATTCTTGGTGGTACCGGAGCCTGCACAAACAAATCTTTCTGATATTCTGGTGGATTAGCTGTGGATTTTGCAAGGCTCTTCATATTCGTTACGATCTTGTCTGTTAGGTCCTTCTTGATCTTCCTGTAGGTGGCCTCCATCATTTTTGCGTCATATTCTTCCGTGTCCATCACAACGGTGGCATTCCCCTTGTCTGCTGGTAACACAACGATTTCTGACTTTTCTTTAATAGATCGAAGTGTCTTCTTCTCACTAACTATCATGTTGGAATTTGGTGGTTTTGCTGATTTCAATACCCTGGCAACTTCTTGTCGGATCTCTTCGGCTTTCAGTGTGGGCATCCCTCGAACTGCTGCTTCCACTTCGCAGATTATTTCTTCCTTCGGGACCTTCTTTGGGGCGATTGCGTAATTTATTCCTTTTCCAATACCATGGTTTCTTCTTTCGTTAGTTGGATACTCGATCTGTTGATGACGATTGTTTCTACTGGTAGACTGTATTGTTAGCCCAACCTTGATATGTGGATGACACAAACGTGTCATCCACATATCGGAGCCATAGCTTTGGTTTTCATTGGTTCTTCTTCAAAGTATTTTCTTCGAACAATTCCATGTAAAAGTTAGCTATCACCGGCGACAAAGGAGATCCCATGGCTGCCCCCTCAAACTGTTCGTAAAACTCTCCTTTCCAACTGAAATACATCGACGATAAACAAAATTCCACTAAATCTGGCACGTACTCTGGCAAACCCTCCGGAATGAGTTTTTGGCGAAGACCCTCTACCGCATCCTTAATTGGTACCCTAGTAAAAAGAGATTCTACATCGAAACTAACCAAAATATCCTCAGCATCTAACTTTACATTTTTCACTGATTCCGCGAAATGTGTCAAATCCCTAACATATGATTCCGTGTTGCCTATAAAAGAAGAGAGAATTTTAGCGAGATTTGTGGTTAGTAGGTACGTTGGAGAATTGATGGCACTGACGATAGGATGAAGAGGGACGTCTGGTTTATGGATCTTCAGTAATCCATAAATTCTTGGTGGTACCGGAGCCTGCACAAACAAACCTTTCTGATGTTCTGGTGGATTAGCTGTGGATTTTGCAAGGCTCTTCATATTCGTTACGATCTTGTCTGTTGGGTCCTTCTTGATCTTCCTGTAGGTGGCCTCCATCATTTTGGCGTCATATTCTTCCTTGCCCATCACAACAGTGGCATTCCCCTTGTCTGCTGGTAACACGACGATTCCTGACTTCTCTTTAATAGATCGGAGTGCCTTCTTCTCACTAACTGTCAAGTTGGATTTTGGTGGTTTTGCTGATTTCAATACCCTAGCAACTTCTTGTCGGATCTCTTCGGCTTTCAGTGTGGGCATCCCTCGAACTGCTGCTTCCACTTCGCAGATTAATTCTTCCTTCGGGACCTTCTTTGGGGCGATTGCGTAATTTATTCCTTTTCCAATACCATGGTTTCTTCCTTCGTTAGTGGGATACTCGATCTGTTGATAACGATTGTTTCTACTGGTAGACTGTATTGCTAGTCCAACCTTCTTCAGAAACTGGTTCTAACTCTTCAAAGAGGCGTTCCCTACCATGTTGCCATACCACAAACGTGTCATCCACATATCGGAGCCATAGCTTTGGTTTCCATTGGCTCTTCTTCAAAGCATTTTCTTCGAACAATTCCATGTAAAAGTTAGCTATCACCGGCGACAAAGGAGATCCCATGGCTGCCCCCTCAAACTGTTCGTAAAACTCTCCTTTCCAACTGAGATACGTCGACGATAAACAAAATTCCACTAAATCTGGCACGTACTCTGGTAAACCCTCCGGAATGAGTTTTTGGCGAAGACCCTCTACCGCATCCTTAATTGGTACCCGAGTAAAAACGGGGACGTCTTGGTAGTACCGGAGCCTGCACAAACAAACCTTTCTGATGTTCTGGTGGATTAGCTGTGGATTTTGCAAGGCTCTTCATATTCGTTACGATCTTGTCTGTTGAGTCCTTCTTGATCTTCCTGTAGGTGACCTCCATCATTTTGGCGTCATATTCTACCGGAGCCTGCACAAATAAACCTTTCTGATGTTCTGGTGGAATAGCTGTGGTTTTTAGAAGGCTCTTCATATTCCTTACGATCTTGTCTGTAGGGTCCTTCTTGATCTTCCTGTAGGTGGCCTCCATCATTTTGGCGTCATATTCTTCCTTATCCACCACAACGGTGGCATTCCCCTTGTCTGCTGGTAACACGACGATTTCTGATTTCTCTTTAATAGATCGGAGTGCCTTCTTCTCACTAACTGTCAAGTTGGATTTTGGTGGTTTTGCTGATTTCAATATCCTGGCAACTTCTTGTCCGATCTCTTCGGCTTTCAGTGTGGGCATCCCTCGAACTGCTGCTTCCACTTTGCAGATTATTTCTTCCTTCGGGACCTTCTTTGGGGCGATTGCGTAATTTATTCCTTTTCCAATACCATGGTTCCTTCCTTCGTTAGTAACACAACGATTTCTGACTTCTCTGTAATAGATCGGAGTGCCTTCTTCTCACTAACTGTCAAGTTGGATTTTGGTGGTTTTGCTGATTTCAATACCCTGGCAACTTCTTGTCGGATCTCTTCGGCTTTCAGTGTGGGCATCCCTCGAACTGCTGCTTCCACTTCCCAGATTATTTCTTCCTTCGGGACCTTCTTTGGGGCGATTGCGTAATTTATTCCTTTTCCAATACCATGGTTCCTTCCTTCGTTAGTAACACGACGATTTCTGACTTCTCTTTAATAGATCGGAGTGCCTTCTTCTCACTAACTGTCAAGTTGGATTTTGGTGGTTTTGCTGATTTCAATACCCTGGCAACTAACTTCTTGTCGGATCTCTTCGGCTTTCAGTGTGGGCATCCCTCGAACTGCTGCTTCCACTTCGCAGATTATTTCTTCCTTCGGGACCTTCTTTGGGGCGATTGCGTAATTTATTCCTTTTCCAATACCATGGTTTCTTCCTTCGTTAGTGGGATACTCGATCTGTTGATGACGATTGTTTCTACTGGTAGACTGTTGTTGTTTCTCTTCTGCTGCACCCGGCGTTCCAATGTTTCAAATTTCTTGATCTGTGTGTCGCGGGTCTTCTTGAATTCACGATCAGCTTTCTCCATTGTTAGTCTGTCCACTTTATCCCAGACTTCTCCGGACATACTATTGGAAAGTGAGAGGTGGAGTCGTAGTAACCTCTCACTTACCTTCTATAAATCACTGTATATCTGTATATCTGTCTTATATATCCTTTCTCGTAGTAATGCCTGTTCTGTCCTAATCAAGATTCTACGAGCTGCAGCGGAGTCGATGTGGTGCTTCACCTTCAAGAAAGTCGGCGTAACTTTCTTCTCTCTGCATCTTCGTAAAAAAGCTAAACTGCTTAACAGCTTGCGTTGTCTAAACCGTGAGTTATCGAAGTCCGTGATTTCTTTGTTGATATCATCCCCATAAAGGTTAATAATATAAGTACGAAGGCTTTCACGACGGGTGTTTAATTGAGCTAAAATTAGGACTAACATAATTCTAATTTTAGCTCGATTTATTTTTTATTATTATTAAATTATTGATTTATGTTTTTAATTAAAATTTTATATCAATGTTTAATTTTCTCATTCAGTATATTTGAGAGTTTCAAAATAACCTAAATCGCTGTTACGCACTGCTTCTTGCAATAAAAACTCGAAGTAAACAAGAAAAAACAGCACCGGAAGTACCCATTCTGTTTTGAGTCTTTGTATAAACATTTAGGCGAGTCTCCTTCTTACTTTGTGCATCCGGTTTTAAACGGGCTTCTCTATCCAACTCCTTCCGGTTTCATATTTACACCTTATCGATATTTTTTACTAATTAATTAATTAAGTTTTATCGCCATTAAAGATATATATCAAGATTTTGGACTTCTTAAAAATAATTGATCAATTATCTAATAAATTAAATGATTGAACCGCTCCTTTTAAAAGTCAAACTAAGCCGTTTTTAATTTTTTAATTGAATGAGTGGCTAATATGTTCATGTGAGCATGTAATAACGGCACTCCCAGAAAAAGCACTGAAAATTGATGTCGTTTTGAACATTCTCGTCGTCATCGTGTCGTTTAGCCCAGCCTATAATTTATTGATTCGTCTCAAATAGGCTGTAAATAAACGACCCACAAACAAGATCGAAAGAAAAAAAAAACGTTTTGTCGAAGAATTCCAATCGACAAAACTAACATTTTTATCATGTTCATGTTATAACAAAAAAACTTAATTTTTAAAAATTTATATAAAGTATTGTAATAAAAAGATTTTTATTAATTATTTATTAGCGATCTCAACAATAATAATTTGTGTCATGCGCTTCGCCCCACCAAAGTGTATCGGCCCTTTGCAAAGCTTTAAAAGCTGAGGAGGAACTCCGCGACGTTTAATGTAGACTCACTGGTGTTCATCGACAACATCGCGTGACCTTCCAATCCATACTTATTACATCGCAAGAAAGAAAATTAATCATGGTAAGTTCAAAAATTTGATACAAATTATTTTATTGAAATTCAATCGTTATGTGAAACGTGAAACTCGAAATAACATTGCGTGACTTCGTTGAAGGATACTCAAAGAATTAGATAATGTTTTTTTTTGTATACCAAGAAACAAATTAATAAAGAATAATAATCTTAAATTGTAATTATAGCTATAATAAGATTTTTTTTTGCTTTAAAAGATTGTATTAGAACGTTCTACTTCTATTTTGTTATTTGGTTTTATTTTATGAACGGTTTTGCGGTTTTTAAATGGGAAAAGACGGGATGAGTCATATTCTTGATTTTATTTAGATTTAGCTTAAAATTCATTAAAATTATTTATTTTTTGGTATTTTAATTTATGTTGGTATTCTTTATAAAAAAATCAATTTTTTGACATTGATAATTAACTTCATCATTTATTCTTTATTTTATTGACTAAAGTTATCAACTAAATGAATTAATTTTCATTATAACTAAAAGAGAATAAAAATTTTTTAAATCAAATTGATTTTTAGTTTTTTAAATAAATAAATTTAAATTAAATAAAACCAATCCTATTAACGATATCTATTTAAGTTTTCAAATTATTATTTTACTTAATAATTAATAATTTTATTGTTATATAATTATTTAAACAATAATTAAGTAACAAATTAACGCCATCTATGGACGCGTTTTTAAAAAAATCGCTGTCAAAATTTTTTTCTTGACGTTTGACATTGTTGTTTATGAAGTAAACCACAAATCAAGTTTTTTGATGTTTTTCTTTATATCAAGAAGTAAATTGGTGTGTAAAAGGTAATTAGAACGTTTCTTATAACGAAATAATAATCTCAAACGGGAATTGCGGCTACAATAGGAACTTTTTGCTTTGAAAGGTTGTATTAAAACGTTCTACTTCTGCATTACAACTTCCTTTGCGAACGGTTTTGCGGTTTTTCAATAGAAGAAGACGGGATGAGTAATGACTATTATCTACAATGTCGCTAATTTACTGTTACAATGTCGATATTTTTTATTAAAAAAATTAATTTTATGACTTGACGTTCTGACATTGACAACTAAGTTTTGGCACATTTTATTTTTTAAAATTCTTATTTTGATTCATAATTAATAACTTTATCGTCATATTAATCAAAATTATGCTTGATTTATCTTATATTTCATATTTAAACAATAATTAAGTAACAAATTAAAAAAATTAAACGTTTAAGTAACGCCATCTGTAGACGCTGACTCAAAGAAATCGTTGTCAAAACATTTTTTTTGACGTTTGACGTTGTTGGTGATGAAGTAAACAATAAATTAAGTTTTTTTGATGATTTTCTTGTATATCAAGAAGTGAATTGGTGTGTAAAAGGAGAAGAAACGAAATAATAATCTCAAACAGGAATTGCAGCTACAATAGGAACTTTTTTGGCATTGAAAGGTTGTATTAAAACGTTCTACTTCTATAATACAACTTCTTTTACGAACAATTTTGCGGCTTTTCAATGGAAAATACAGGATAAGTAATAATTATCGCTATTTTACTGTTACAATGTCGATATTTCTTATTAAAAAATCAATGTTATAACTTGACATTTCTGACATTGACAACAAAATTTTGACACATCACATTTTATTTTTAAAATTCTTATTTTGATTAATAATTTATAACTTTATGGTTATATTAATCAAAACTATGTTTGATTTATCTTATATTTCATATTTAAACAATAATTAAGTAACAAATTAAAAAAATTAAACGTTTAAGTAACGCCATCTGTAGACGCTGACTCAAAGAAATCGTTGTCAAAACATTTTTTTTGACGTTTGACGTTGTTGGTGATGAAGTAAACAATAAATTAAGTTTTTTTGATGATTTTCTTGTATATCAAGAAGTAAATTTTATGTGTAAAAGTAAATAACGAAATAATAATCTCAAACAGGAATTGCATCTACAATAGGAACTTTTTTGGCATTGAAAGGTTGTATTAAAACGTTCTACTTCTATATTACAACTTCCTTTGCGAACAATTCTGCGATTTTTCAATAGAAAATACGGGATGAGTAATAATTATCGCTATTTTACTGTTACAATGTCGATATTTTCTATTAAAAAATCAATTTTATAACTTGACATTTCTGACATTGACAACAAAATTTTGACACATTACATTTTATTTTTAACATTCTTATTTTGATTAATAATTTATAACTTTATGGTTATATTAATCAAAATTATGTTTGATTTATCTTATATTTCATATTTAAACAATAATTAAGAAACAAATTTAAAAAATTGAACATTTAAGTAATGCCATCTGTGGTCGCTGACTCAAAGAAATCGTTGTCGAAACATTTTTTTTGACGTTTGACGTTGTTGGTGATGAAGTAAATAACACATTAAGTTTTTTTGAGTTTTTCTTGTATATCAAGAAGTGAATTGGTGTGTAAAAGTAAATAACGAAATAATAATCTCAAACAGGAATTACATCTACAACAGGAACTTTTTGGCATTGAAAGGTTGTATTAAAACGTTCTATTTCTATATTACAACTTCCTTTGCGAACAATTTTGCGGTTTTTCAATAGAAAATACGGGATGAGTAATAATTATCGCTATTTTACTGTTACAATGTCGATATTTTCTATTAAAAAATCAATTTTATAACTTGACATTTCTGACATTGACAACAAAATTTTGACACGACATTACATTTTATTTTTAAAATTCTTATTTTGATTAATAATTTATAACTTTATGGTTATATTAATCAAAATTATGTTTGATTTATCTTATATTTCATATTTAAACAATAATTAAGTAACAAATTAAAAAAATTAAACATTTAAGTAACGCCATCTGTAGACGCTGACTCAAAGAAATCGTTGTCGAAATATTTTTTTTGACGTTTGACATTGTTGGTGATGAAGTAAACAATAAATTAAGTTTTTTTGAGTTTTTCTTGTATATCAAGAAGTGAATTGGTGTGTAAAAGGAGAAAGAGCGAAATAATAATCTCAAACAGGAATTGCAGCTACAATAGGAACTTTTTTGGCATTGAAAGGTTGTATTAAAACGTTCTACTTCTATATTACAACTTCCTTTGCGAACAATTCTGCGATTTTTCAATAGAAAATACGGGATGAGTAATAATTATCGCTATTTTACTGTTACAATGTGGATATTTTCTATTAAAAAATCAATTTTATAACTTGACATTTCTGACATTGATAACAAAATTTTAACACTACATTTTATTTTTAAAATTCTTATTTTGATTAATAATTTATAACTTTATGGTTATATTAATCAAAATTATGTTTGATTTATCTTATATTTCATATTTAAACAATAATAAGTAACAAATTTAAAAAATTAAACGTTTAAGTAACGCCATCTGTAGACGCTGACTCAAAGATATCGTTGTCGAAACATTTTTTTTGACGTTTGACGTTGTTGGTGATGAAGTAAACAATAAATTAAGTTTTTTTGATGATTTTCTTGTATATCAAGAAGTGAATTTTATGTGTAAAAATAAATAACGAAATAATAATCTCGAACAAGAATTGCATCTACAATAGGAGCTTTCTTGGCATTGAAAGGTTGTATTAAAACGTTCTACTTCTATATTACAACTTCCCTTGCGAACAATTTTGCGATTTTTCAATAGAAAATACGGGATGAGTAATAATTATCGCTATTTTACTGTTACAATGTCGATATTTTCTATTAAAAAATCAATGTTATAACTTGACATTTCTGACATTGACAACAAAATTTTGACACATCACATTTTATTTTTAAAATTCTTATTTTGATTAATAATTTATAACTTCATGGTTATATTAATCAAAATTATGTTTGATTTATCTTATATTTCATATTTAAACAATAATTAAGTAACAAATTTAAAAAATTAAACGTTTAAGTAACGCCATCTGTAGACGCTGACTCAAAGAAATCGTTGTCGAAACATTTTTTTTGACGTTTGACATTGTTGGTGATGAGGTAAACAATAAATTAAGTTTTTTTGAGTTTTTCTTGTATATCAAGAAGTGAATTGGTGTGTAAAAGGAGAAAGAGCGAAATAATAATCTCAAACAGGAATTGCAGCTACAATAGGAACTTTTTTGGCATTGAAAGGTTGTATTAAAACGTTCTACTTCTATATTACAACTTCCTTTGCGAACAATTTTGCGATTTTTCAATAGAAAATACGGGATGAGTAATAATTATCGCTATTTTACTGTTACAATGTCGATATTTTCTATTAAAAAATCAATTTTATAACTTGACATTTCTGACATTGACAACAAAATTTTGACACGACATTACATTTTATTTTTAAAATTCTTATTTTGATTAATAATTTATAACTTTATGGTTATATTAATCAAAATTATGTTTGATTTATCTTATATTTCATATTTAAACAATAATTAAGTAACAAATTAAAAAAATTAAACATTTAAGTAACGCCATCTGTAGACGCTGACTCAAAGAATCGTTGTCAAAACATTTTCTTGACGTTTGACATTGTTGGTGATGAAGTAAACAACAAATTAAGTTTTTTTGAGTTTTTCTTGTATATCAAGAAGTGAATTGGTGTGTAAAAGTAAATAACGAAATAATAATCTCAAACAGGAATAGCAGTTACAATAGGAACTTTTTTGGCATTGAAAGGTTGTATTAAAACGTTCTATTTCTATATTACAACTTCCTTTGCGAACAATTTTGCGATTTTTCAATAGAAAATACGGGATGAATAATAATTATCGCTATTTTACTGTTACAATGTCGATATTTTCTATTAAAAAATCAATTTTATAACTTGACATTTCTGACATTGACAACAAAATTTTGACACGACATTACATTTTATTTTTAAAATTCTTATTTTGATTAATAATTTATAACTTTATGGTTATATTAATCAAAATTATGTTTGATTTATCTTATATTTCATATTTAAACAATAATTAAGTAACAAATTAAAAAAATTAAACATTTAAGTAGCGCCATCTGTGGACGCTGACTCAAAGAAATCGTTGTCAAAACATTTTTTTTTGACGTTTGACGTTGTTGGTGATGAAGTAAACCATAAATTAAGTTTTTTTGCTGATTTTCTTGTATATCAAGAAGTGAATTGGTGTGTAAAAGTAAATAACGAAATAATAATCTCAAACAGGAATTGCATCTACAATAGGAACTTTTTTGGAATTGAAAGGTAGTATTAAAACGTTCTATTTCTATATTACAACTTCCTTTGCGAACAATTTTGCGATTTTTCAATAGAAAATACGGGATGAATAATAATTATCGCTATTTTACTGTTACAATGTCGATATTTTCTATTAAAAAATCAATTTTATAACTTGACATTTCTGACATTGACAACAAAATTTTGACACGACATTACATTTTATTTTTAAAATTCTTATTTTGATTAATAATTTATAACTTTATGGTTATATTAATCAAAATTATGTTTGATTTATCTTATATTTCATATTTAAACAATAATTAAGTAACAAATTAAAAAAATTAAACATTTAAGTAGCGCCATCTGTGGACGCTGACTCAAAGAAATCGTTGTCAAAACATTTTTTTTTGACGTTTGACGTTGTTGGTGATGAAGTAAACCATAAATTAAGTTTTTTTGCTGATTTTCTTGTATATCAAGAAGTGAATTGGTGTGTAAAAGTAAATAACGAAATAATAATCTCAAACAGGAATTGCATCTACAATAGGAACTTTTTTGGAATTGAAAGGTAGTATTAAAACGTTCTATTTCTATATTACAACTTCCTTTGCGAACAATTTTGCGATTTTTCAATAGAAAATACGGGATGAATAATAATTATCGCTATTTTACTGTTACAATGTCGATATTTTCTATTAAAAAATCAATTTTATAACTTGACATTTCTGACATTGACAACAAAATTTTGACACGACATTACATTTTATTTTTAAAATTCTTATTTTGATTAATAATTTATAACTTTATGGTTATATTAATCAAAATTATGTTTGATTTATCTTATATTTCATATTTAAACAATAATTAAGTAACAAATTAAAAAAATTAAACATTTAAGTAGCGCCATCTGTGGACGCTGACTCAAAGAAATCGTTGTCAAAACATTTTTTTTTGACGTTTGACGTTGTTGGTGATGAAGTAAACCATAAATTAAGTTTTTTTGCTGATTTTCTTGTATATCAAGAAGTGAATTGGTGTGTAAAAGTAAATAACGAAATAATAATCTCAAACAGGAATTGCATCTACAATAGGAACTTTTTTGGAATTGAAAGGTAGTATTAAAACGTTCTATTTCTATATTACAACTTCCTTTGCGAACAATTTTGCGATTTTTCAATAGAAAATACGGGATGAATAATAATTATCGCTATTTTACTGTTACAATGTCGATATTTTCTATTAAAAAATCAATTTTATAACTTGACATTTCTGACATTGACAACAAAATTTTGACACGACATTACATTTTATTTTTAAAATTCTTATTTTGATTAATAATTTATAACTTTATGGTTATATTAATCAAAATTATGTTTGATTTATCTTATATTTCATATTTAAACAATAATTAAGTAACAAATTAAAAAAATTAAACATTTAAGTAACGCCATCTGTAGACGCTGACTCAAAGAAATCGTTGTCGAAACATTTTTTTGACGTTTGACATTTTTGGTGATGAAGTAAACAACAAATTAAGTTTTTTTGAGTTTTTCTTGTATATCAAGAAGTGAATTGGTGTGTAAAAGTAAATAACGAAATAATAATCTCAAACAGGAATAGCAGTTACAATGGGAACTTTTTTGGCATTGAAAGGTTGTATTAAAACGTTCTATTTCTATATTACAACTTCCTTTGCGAACAATTTTGCGGTTTTTCAATAGAAAATACGGATGAATAATAATTATCGCTATTTTACTGTTACAATGTCGATATTTTCTATTAAAAAATCAATTTTATAACTTGACATTTCTGACATTGACAACAAAATTTTGACACAAGACATTACATTTTATTTTTAAAATTCTTATTTTGATTAATAATTTATAACTTTATGGTTATATTAATCAAAATTATGTTTGATTTATCTTATATTTCATATTTAAACAATAATTAAGTAACAAATTAAAAAAATTAAACATTTAAGTAGCGCCATCTGTGGACGCTGACTCAAAGAAATCGTTGTCAAAACATTTTTTTTTGACGTTTGACGTTGTTGGTGATGAAGTAAACCATAAATTAAGTTTTTTTGCTGATTTTCTTGTATATCAAGAAGTGAATTTTATGTGTAAAAGTAAATAACGAAATAATCTCAAACAGGAATTGCATCTACAACAGGAACTTTTTTGGCATTGAAAGGTTGTATTAAAACGTTCTATTTCTATATTACAACTTCCTTTGCGAACAATTTTGCGGTTTTTCAATAGAAAATACGGGATGAGTAATAATTATCGCTATTTTACTGTTACAATGTCGATATTTTCTATTAAAAAAGTCAATTTTATAACTTGACATTTCTGACATTGACAACTAAATTTTGACACAAGACATTACATTTTATTTTTAAAATTCTTATTTTGATTAATAATTTATAACTTTATCGTTATATTAATCAAAATTAAGTTTGATTTATCTTATATTTCATATTTAAACAATAATTAAGTAACAAATTAAAGAAATTAAACATTTAAGTAGCGCCATCTGTAGACGCTGACTCAAAGAAATCGTTGTCCAAACATTTTTTGACGTTTGACATTGTCGGTGATTAAGTAAACAACAAATTAAGTTTTTTTGAAGATTTTTTTTTGTATATTAAGAAGTGAATTGGTGTGTAAAGTTATTTTTTCTATTAGCAATAAAAGCTTCCATCGTCATGCGCAAAAGAAAAGCAAGTTAAGGCACCATAGGTACCAACTCAAACAAAATTCCCCACTTATATCAGTTCTAACAAGTCAGCATTAAAAGTAAAAAACAAAGCAAAAAATCAACAGCATGTAAAGGAAACAAAGGTAGCACTCACACATAAAGAATTCTTCTCGAGCCTCGGGGGTGTAGGGTCTTTACGTAAAGGAAAGAAAGTTGCCCCTCAGTCTGGAATTAGATGTGTCTTTCTGGAATTTTTTTTTGGGGGTTCTTAATATTTTAAGAACCCCCTTAAATAGGTCTATATATTTCTATCTTTCTTAAAGCTAATAGTTATCTAAGTTCATATGGTTGATGGTAATTCATTTGACACAATTCATATATCAGTTTGTGTCTTTGTGCGTTGTATTGAGGATACTCAACAATTAAATGGTTAATGTCGCCACTTTTTCCACTCTGGTTATCTCTCTGTCCAATTTTTTGTAAGTATTTTTCACTGTACAAAAATGTCTGGATACGTATGGATGTTTCTGGAGCCAACTTTTCCTCATTAGCTGCAGGTGAATATCCTGATGTTATTTCGCAGCATTTAGTTTATTCCTCTCACATCCAATCTGAATACTGTTGTCCCTCCTTTTGACACTGCATACTAACCGATAAAGGTCTCTTTTCTAGCCCTCTTCGTGCCAAAACATCCGCCGTCTCATTGCCCTGTATCTCACAATGTGATGACACCCAACAGAAATAAACCTCCCTTTCCCTGACGAACATCTCATGTAACATCTTCAATGTTGAGAGTAGCAGGTAGTGCCCGGTCCCGCCAGGAAGAAAATTGTGAATAACTTGTAACGCACTGAGGGAAAAAAAAAAAAAAAATTCAGCGGCATATATAGTCATTTGGGATGCTAAGCCAACACAATATACCAAATTCCCCACCATAGAGTAAATGCCAACTCCAACAGCTTTAAGTTCCCTTAGCAGAGACCGGCCCCTAAAGACTAAATTATAATTTGGCCATCTTGTCCTTATGTATGTCATAAACATAGTATTTACCCCGTTTGGTTGAGCGATCAATTTCTTATATTGTTGTATATTGTTGCCATGGGAGGTTGCTTCATAAGAAATAGTGAAAGTGGCGGGTCTAATATCGTGTTTTATTTTCTACCTGGCATCCGTAATCGTTCTCAATACACTAATCAACAAAGGTGCTTTATTTGGTGGAGTTTGTGCGTTTCACTCGGCACTTAGTCTTTGCAACAGCAGAATGAGCTTTCTGACCCTCACCTCTGCCAGGATCCTCAATGGTGGATCAACGTCCTCAGCCTCCAATACATTAGTCGGTGTGGTTCTAAGAAGTCCAAAGACACACCTAAGTACATGATATTTGACTTTCTCCAGCTTTTCTAGCAGCGTCCTTAGAAACGACGTGATTATGCCAAGCAAAATCTTCAATCTAGATCTCACCAGACTTCTATGTAGCATTCCAAGCATCACTGAAACACTCTCCCATCTAGAGGAGGACACAGCTTTAAGAATATTAATCGTCTTATTAACCTCATTCGCCGAAAAGTGGAACTCCAACTCAGCTTAATGTTGATTCTAAGTCTTAACTTCTTCTCCCAACCTTATGGATGGATGAGGAATATTCCCCATAATTCCCTGGTCAGGATCATTGCTTTTGTTTTATTTATCGAAATGCTCAGAATACGTTCATCAAGGAAATCCAAAACCCTTTTCAATGCATCATTTGTAGCTTCCACACATCTCTATGGAATATACTCTCCAAAAGAGAACCAAGTCGTCCGCGTAGTATATAACTGAACAACCGGTTGACATTAACAATGTGTTTAGTCCATTTATATATATATATATATATATATATATATTGAAGAGTAGAGGACTCAAAGGACTTTCCTGGCGCAATCCTCGATGCTAAATATACGCGCGCCGATGTTCTGCGAATCCTTGAATTCTTCGCCATCGTGTAAGTTTGTATGTTGCATTTATCCACAAATCTTCCACGTTAGTCCACGTTATCGTATGCGGTTTGTATATCCAAAAACCGACTGCCATTACATCTTCACCTACCATATCGCAATGATTGTAACACCTTAATTATTGCGCTATCCTTATATTTGACCTAGAAATTAAGATTCATTTTTTGTGTAGTCTAGTGGGTTTCAAGTTGTATGTTATGAATGTATGATGTGGAACAACTTTATTGGGTTCGTCACGTTGTTGTTTTCTTGCTGTTTGCTTTTGACTAAAAGTAGGATGTACAGTGTGTTATGCCTTTATCCTTCCTAAAATCAAGGGACCATTACAACATTTCTCCATTCATTCGAGATTCTTCCACCATTTAGCATATTAGTAATCTCTCTTTGTATTATCTCATGGGCTATCGTTGGTAACAGTTAAAGGATATGATACGTTATTTTGTCGCCTCCTCATGCTATATTTCTAAAACCTTTCAATACCTTCTTCATTTCTGTTCTGGAA
Organism: Onthophagus sagittarius; assembly: GCA_036711965.1. Lineage (NCBI taxonomy): Eukaryota > Metazoa > Arthropoda > Insecta > Coleoptera > Scarabaeidae > Onthophagus > Onthophagus sagittarius. Next base: position 10,967,447 of record JASERS010000010.1, on the reverse strand, counting down.
ATAAGTCTCGAATTGATGTTTTCGGGCCAATCTGTTGTCTCCAGCAGGTCCTCCTCAGTTTCCTTCTTCAAAAAATGGAAAATCCTCAAAAAGGATTTATGCCATGTTTTCCATTCTTCGGGTTATTCCACGTCGTTCTCTAGCATTCTCACTACTCGGAGTATTTCCATCAATTCCACTACAACATTTTCTAAAGTATTCTCTTTTCTTCCTCAATATAACTTTTTTAGTCAATGTCTTTTTTGGCTTGAGTATTCTCTGTCCCACCATGGGCAGAAATAATGTTGAGTCAATTCTTTAGTCACTAAAGAAGTGGAATCTTTCTTGCGTCCTCAATAGCCCATGTAATATCTGATACAGTATTAACTTCTCCGGAGGCAAAACAATTCTTGAAATTTCTCCCATTTGTTGACTCGTTTCCTACGTCGATGACCCAAATTTATTTGGCATGATTGAATAATCTCAAATGTGACCTAAACAAGGAAATGATCGCTTCTCAATGTATCATTCAGAATGTTACACAGAGGTTCCCTTGCCACGTCTGAAAAAACAACGTGGACTTACCATCGTTCATCACACATAGCCCAGAGTCTTCGATCACTGATTGAAGTGGCATTCTCCAAGTGTCTAAACAAATTTGGATTCATGTGGTATGTTCTGTAGAACTCCTATAGGGTAGTCTTCTTTTAGCCATATCTCTGTTATAACTGCAATTTCTGTATGTTGCTTTTGAAGGAAATCGAATAGACTTGCTTTGTTATGTGGTAAAATCTTGGCATTCTACAGTAACACTTTCATCAAAAGGAATGTCTTCGTCTAAATGTATATCTTTCCTCCATTCTCATTAGTATCGTTGGTTTAATTTTCTGTTCTTCGTTTCATTTATTCAAATTAACATACCATGCTATTTCTATATCTTTCAGAGGAGTTTGTATCTTTTTTTTAATGACCTTACCCTTCTCCACCGCACTTTTCTCTGGAGATATTTTTCTTTTAGGAATATCCTGCACCCTTTTTATTTTTCTGGCGCTCATTGATGTACCAGGATTTATACTGTCAGATTCTGGTTCCTTTATTATTTCGGCATAACTAATCAGTGGCTTGTAATTTGCTGTTGAAGCTGTGAAGTTTGCAGACTTGGTGGTCGCCTTTCCAATGACAACAATAATTAAGCATTAAATTAAAATATTGTTAAAATAAATTAAAACGTAAACAAATGTTTCCCTTGGCATTATAATTTTTTAATTTAATTTTCATTGACTTTTTTAACTAAATCCCGTTATTAAAAAACACCTCCCTGCGGGTAACGATGATTCATATCGTCTGCTTTACCGCAGTCATCAATTAGGTCCGTAGCAAGTTCATCAACCTCAATCTTCTTCATAAACCGTGTGTGGGCACTTTTCCACAAACTTGCTTAATTCCAAAGAAATCCGTTTCAAAGCAAACAAAAAAAAATAAAAGTTTCATTAGAAATCGTTTCTCAATTTGATTTCAATCTCAATCGTTCCGATATCATTATCGTTCTCCAGTTCAATTTATCGAATTACTTTTTCTAATCAACATTACGGAACTGTATCGGAATTGAAAAGGAATCCAACCGGTAACGATTTAATATGCGAAATGAGACGATTGTTGGAACAAGATTTCCGTGTTACTCAGTTCCGTGTACAAAGAAGAAAATCAATCGTTCGCTTTGAAAAAGGGAAATAAAACGAAAATCAGAACAAAACTGGGGGCTTTGACCCGTTTATTGTCTTTACTTTGCATTCTTATAATTTAAGAAACATTTTATTGAGTTGTTAATGTTGATATTGTTAAAGGGAGTCTCATTTAAATTTGAATTAAATGTTTGTATTAAACTTTTCTATTATCGATTTCTTTGTCATTCGCATTAAAGTAAACGTAAATGAATCGTATTAATGGCTAAAACTGTAAAATTACCTCTTAATGTTCTTTATATCTTATTTTATTTTCTTTGTTTGTTTTAGAGGGAGTGTATTTCCGTTCACATCGGCCAAGCCGGGGTACAAATCGGGAACGCTTGTTGGGAATTGTATTGCTTAGAACATGGAATCCAACCCGATGGGCAAATGCCTTCAGATAAAACTATCGGTGGAGGAGACGATAGCTTCAACACTTTTTTCAGCGAAACCGGCGCTGGGAAGCACGTCCCCCGCGCCGTTTTCGTCGATTTAGAACCAACGGTCGTTGGTAAGATTTGTCTCGATAAAAACAATTTGGGTGTGGCTGATCTAAAAGCGATTGTAAGAAAATTTATTTTTTATTGCTTGTTTTGGCGTTAACAATAGCCGTTGGTAAGTTTACGCTTCAGGAATTCAATGAGTCATATTCTAAGAATACAACAGCAATTCCTCTAATTACACCAACTTCGGAGGGATTTAAGAATATTTCGGGATTCAAGGACGCGTTTAAAAGATCTTTTCTGATTATTCCATTCAATTAAGAATTAACTTTTTTTTAGATGAAGTTCGAACCGGAACTTATCGCCAGCTTTTTCACCCCGAACAATTAATCACCGGGAAAGAAGACGCCGCAAATAATTACGCAAGGGGTCATTACACGATTGGAAAGGAAATTGTCGATGTTGTTTTGGATCGAATTCGAAAATTAGCCGATCAATGCACTGGATTACAAGTAAGAATCAAATTAAATTAATCTCAATTTTTAAATTAATAATAATGGCGCCATCTCTTATTTATTTTAATAACTTTTTTTACTTAAAAAATATTTAAATCTTTTTTAAAGTTATAATAATTAATTATTTAACTTGCATTATTATCCTAAATTAAGATAATTTTTAATATCATTATTTTGGAATATAATTTTAATTTGATTTCATTTTTCAAAATTATTTGATATTTTAATAAGTTATTAATTAGCTAAGTGGTGCCATCTCTTAATTATTTCATATTTCACTTAAAAATTTATTTTTATCTCATTCTAAGTAATAATAATTAATTATTTAACTTATAATAATATTATCCTACATTAAGATAACCTTTAATATAACTATTTTGGTATATAATTTTAAAATGATCCCATTTTTCAAAATTATTTCATATTTTAATAAGTTATTAATTAGCTAAATGGCGCCATCTCTTAATTATTTCATATTTCACTTAAAAATTTATTTTTATCTCATTCTAAGTAATAATAATTAATTATTTAACTTATAATAATATTATCCTACATTAAGATAACCTTTAATATGACTATTTTGGTATATAATTTTAAAATGATCTCATTTTTCAAAATTATTTGATATTTTAATAAGTTATTAATTAACTAAATGGCGCCATCTCTTAATTATTTCATATTTCACTTAAAAATTTATTTTTATCTCATTCTAAGTAATAATAATTAATTATTTAACTTGTAATAATATTATCCTACATTAAGATAACCTTTAATATGACTATTTTGGTATATAATTTTAAAATGATCTCATTTTTCAAAATTATTTGATATTTTAATAAGTTATTAATTAACTAAATGGCGCCATCTCTTAATTATTTCATATTTCACTTAAAAATTTATTTTTATCTCATTCTAAGTAATAATAATTAATTATTTAACTTATAATAATATTATAATACATTAAGATAACCTTTAATATGACTATTTTGGTATATAATTTTAAAATGATCTCATTTTTCAAAATTATTTGATATTTTAATAAGCTATTAATTAACTAAGTGGCGCCATCTCTTAATTATTTCATATTTCACTTAAAAATTTATTTTTATCTCATTCTAAGTAATAATAATTAATTATTTAACTTATAATAATATTATCCTACATTAAGATAACCTTTAATATAACTATTTTGGTATATAATTTTAAAATGATCCCATTTTTCAAAATTATTTCATATTTTAATAAGTTATTAATTAGCTAAATGGCGCCATCTCTTAATTATTTCATATTTCACTTAAAAATTTATTTTTATCTCATTCTAAGTAATAATAATTAATTATTTAACTTATAATAATATTATCCTACATTAAGATAACCTTTAATATGACTATTTTGGTATATAATTTTAAAATGATCTCATTTTTCAAAATTATTTGATATTTTAATAAGTTATTAATTAACTAAATGGCGCCATCTCTTAATTATTTCATATTTCACTTAAAAATTTATTTTTATCTCATTCTAAGTAATAATAATTAATTATTTAACTTGTAATAATATTATCCTACATTAAGATAACCTTTAATATGACTATTTTGGTATATAATTTTAAAATGATCTCATTTTTCAAAATTATTTGATATTTTAATAAGTTATTAATTAACTAAATGGCGCCATCTCTTAATTATTTCATATTTCACTTAAAAATTTATTTTTATCTCATTCTAAGTAATAATAATTAATTATTTAACTTGTAATAATATTATCCTACATTAAGATAACCTTTAATATGACTATTTTGGTATATAATTTTAAAATGATCTCATTTTTCAAAATTATTTGATATTTTAATAAGTTATTAATTAACTAAGTGGCGCCATCTTTTAATTATTTCATATTTCACTTAAAAATTTATTTTTATCTCATTCTAAGTAATAATAATTAATTATTTAACTTATAATAATATTATCCTACATTAAGATAACCTTTAATATGATTATTTTGGTATATAATTTTAAAATGATCTCATTTTTAAAAATTATTTGATATTTTAATAAGTTATTAATTAACTAAGTGGCGCCATCTCTTAATTATTTCATATTTCACTTAAAAAATTATTTTTATCTCATTCTAAGTGATAATAATTCATTATTTAACTTATAATAATATTATCCTACATTAAGATAACCTTTAATATGATTATTTTGGTATACAATTTTAAAATGTTCTCATTTTTCAAAATTATTTGATATTTTAATAAGTTATTAATTAACTAAGTGGCGCCATCTTTTAATTATTTCATATTTCACTTAAAAATTTATTTTTATCTCATTCTAAGTAATAATAATTAATTATTTAACTTATAATAATATTATCCTACATTAAGATAACCTTTAATATGACTATTTTGGTATATAATTTTAAAATGATCTCATTTTTCAAAATTATTTGATATTTTAATAAGTTATTAATTAACTAAATGGCGCCATCTCTTAATTATTTCATATTTCACTTAAAAATTTATTTTTATCTCATTCTAAGTAATAATAATTAATTATTTAACTTATAATAATATTATAATACATTAAGATAACCTTTAATATGACTATTTTGGTATATAATTTTAAAATGATCTCATTTTTCAAAATTATTTGATATTTTAATAAGCTATTAATTAACTAAGTGGCGCCATCTCTTAATTATTTCATATTTCACTTAAAAATTTATTTTTATCTCATTCTAAGTAATAATAATTAATTATTTAACTTATAATAATATTATAATACATTAAGATAACCTTTAATATGACTATTTTGGTATATAATTTTAAAATGATCTCATTTTTCAAAATTATTTGATATTTTAATAAGCTATTAATTAACTAAGTGGCGCCATCTCTTAATTATTTCATATTTCACTTAAAAATTTATTTTTATCTCATTCTAAGTAATAATAATTAATTATTTAACTTATAATAATATTATAATACATTAAGATAACCTTTAATATGACTATTTTGGTATATAATTTTAAAATGATCTCATTTTTCAAAATTATTTGATATTTTAATAAGTTATTAATTAACTAAGTGGCGCCATCTCTTAATTATTTCATATTTCACTTAAAAATTTATTTTTATCTCATTCTAAGTAATAATAATTAATTATTTAACTTATAATAATATTATCCTACATTAAGATAACCTTTAATATGATTATTTTGGTATATAATTTTAAAATGATCTCATTTTTAAAAATTATTTGATATTTTAATAAGTTATTAATTAACTAAGTGGCGCCATCTCTTAATTATTTCATATTTCACTTAAAAAATTATTTTTATCTCATTCTAAGTGATAATAATTCATTATTTAACTTATAATAATATTATCCTACGTTAAGGTAACCTTTAATATGATTATTTTGGTACATAATTTTAAAATGATCTCATTTTTAAAAATTATTTGATATTTTAATAAGTTATTAATTAACTAAGTGGCGCCATCTCTTAGTTATTTCATATTTCACTTAAAAAATTATTTTTATCTCATTCTAAGTGATAATAATTAATTATTTAACTTATAATAATATTATCCTACATTAAGATAACCTTTAATATGATTATTTTGGTATATAATTTTAAAATGATCTCATTTTTCAAAATTATTTGATATTTTAATAAGTTATTAATTAGCTAAGCGGCGCCATCTCTTAATTATTTCTTATTTCACTTAAAAATTTATTTTTATCTCATTCTAAGTAATAATAATTAATTATTTAACTTATAATAATATTATCCTACATTAAGATAACCTTTAATATGACTATTTTGGTATATAATTTTAAAATGATCTCATTTTTCAAAATTATTTGATATTGCAATAAGTTATTAATTAACTAAGTGGCGCCATCTCTTAATTATTTCTTATTTCACTTAAAAATTTATTTTTATCTCATTCTAAGTAATAATAATTAATTATTTAACTTATAATAATATTATCCTACATTAAGATAACCTTTAATATGACTATTTTGGTATATAATTTTAAAATGATCTCATTTTTCAAAATTATTTGATATTGCAATAAGTTATTAATTAACTAAGTGGCGCCATCTCTTAATTATTTCTTATTTCACTTAAAAATTTATTTTTATCTCATTCTAAGTAATAATAATTAATTATTTAACTTATAATAATATTATCCTACATTAAGATAACCTTTAATATGACTATTTTGGTATATAATTTTAAAATGATCTCATTTTTCAAAATTATTTGATATTTTAATAAGTTATTAATTAACTAAGTGGCGCCATCTCTTAATTATTTCTTATTTCACTTAAAAATTTATTTTTATCTCATTCTAAGTAATAATAATTAATTATTTAACTTAAAATAATATTATCCTACATTAAGATAACCTTTAATATGACTATTTTGGTATATAATTTTAAAATGATCTCATTTTTCAAAATTATTTGATATTTTAATAAGTTATTAATTAACTAAGTGGCGCCATCTCTTAATTATTTCTTATTTCACTTAAAAATTTATTTTTATCTCATTCTAAGTAATAATAATTAATTATTTAACTTATAATAATATTATCCTACATTAAGATAACCTTTAATATGACTATTTTGGTATATAATTTTAAAATGATCTCATTTTTCAAAATTATTTGATATTTTAATAAGTTATTAATTAACTAAGTGGCGCCATCTCTTAATTATTTCATATTTCTCTTAAAAATTTATTTTTATCTCATTCTAAGTAATAATAATTAATTATTTAACTTATAATAATATTATCCTACATTAAGATAACCTTTAATATGATTATTTTGGTATATAATTTTAAAATGATCTCATTTTTCAAAATTATTTGATATTTTAATAAGTTATTAATTAACTAAGTGGCGCCATCTCTTAATTATTTCATATTTCTCTTAAAAATTTATTTTTATCTCATTCTAAGTAATAATAATTAATTATTTAACTTATAATAATATTATCCTACATTAAGATAACCTTTAATATGACTATTTTGGTATATAATTTTAAAATGATCTCATTTTTAAAAATTATTTGATATTTTAATAAGTTATTAATTAACTAAGTGGCGCCATCTCTTAGTTATTTCATATTTCACTTAAAAAATTATTTTTATCTCATTCTAAGTGATAATAATTAATTATTTAACTTATAATAATATTATCCTACATTAAGATAACCTTTAATATGATTATTTTGGTATATAATTTTAAAATGATCTCATTTTTCAAAATTATTTGATATTTTAATAAGTTATTAATTAGCTAAGCGGCGCCATCTCTTAATTATTTCTTATTTCACTTAAAAATTTATTTTTATCTCATTCTAAGTAATAATAATTAATTATTTAACTTATAATAATATTATCCTACATTAAGATAACCTTTAATATGACTATTTTGGTATATAATTTTAAAATGATCTCATTTTTCAAAATTATTTGATATTGCAATAAGTTATTAATTAACTAAGTGGCGCCATCTCTTAATTATTTCTTATTTCACTTAAAAATTTATTTTTATCTCATTCTAAGTAATAATAATTAATTATTTAACTTATAATAATATTATCCTACATTAAGATAACCTTTAATATGACTATTTTGGTATATAATTTTAAAATGATCTCATTTTTCAAAATTATTTGATATTTTAATAAGTTATTAATTAGCTAAGTGGCGCCATCTCTTAATTATTTCATTTTTCACTTAAAAATTTATTCTTATCTCATTCTAAGTGATAATAATTAATTATTTAACTTATAATAATATTATCCTAGATTAAAATAACCTTTAATATGATTATTTTGGTATATAATTTTAAAATGATCTCATTTTTCAAAATTATTTGATATTTTAATAAGTTATTAATTAGCTAAGTGGCGCCATCTCTTAATTATTTCATATTTCACTTAAAAATTTATTTTTATTTAATTTTAAGTTATAATAATTAATTATTATTTAACTTGCATTTTTATTCTGCATAAAAAATAATCTTTAATATGATTACTATGATGTATAGTTTTAATTTTTCAATTTCTTTTTTGATATTTTAATAAGTTATCAATTAGCTAAGTGGCGCCATCTCTTATTTCATATATCACTTCAAAAATTATATTAATATAAAATCAATATTTTAATATAAAAGTTATATATTATAATAATAAAATAAATTATATATCAAAATAATATGATTATCATCATCTATAACTTTAATACTATTGAATTTTTAAATCCAATATTAGGCATTTCAGCATAAGCGCCATCTATTATGATTAATTTATGATTTTAAAATTAATACTTAATAAATTAATGTTTAATTTTAAAATTTTAGGGATTCTTAGTATTCCATTCATTCGGCGGAGGAACCGGGTCCGGATTCACCAGCTTATTAATGGAAAGATTGAGCGTCGATTACGGCAAAAAATCAAAACTAGAATTTTCGATTTACCCAGCCCCGCAGGTGATTCCCCCATAACAAAAACATCAATAACTTCATAAACAACCTTTTTAGGTATCCACAGCCGTTGTCGAACCTTACAATTCAATTTTAACGACTCACACAACGCTCGAACACTCCGATTGTGCCTTTATGGTCGATAACGAAGCAATTTACGACATTTGCCGCAGAAACCTCGACATCGAGCGGCCAACCTACACCAATTTGAACCGTTTAATCGGCCAAATCGTTTCGTCGATTACAGCATCTTTGCGGTTCGATGGTGCCTTAAACGTTGATCTGACCGAATTCCAAACGAATCTTGTTCCATACCCGAGGATTCATTTCCCATTAGCGACTTATGCGCCGGTTATTTCCGCCGAAAAAGCTTATCACGAGCAATTAACCGTCGCTGAGATAACCAACGCATGTTTCGAACCGGCCAATCAAATGGTGAAATGCGATCCTCGCCACGGAAAATACATGGCTTGTTGTATGCTGTATCGAGGGGATGTTGTTCCTAAAGATGTTAACGCAGCCATTGCGACGATTAAAACGAAGAGGACGATTCAATTTGTGGATTGGTGTCCCACTGGGTTTAAAGTTGGGATTAATTATCAGCCTCCAACGGTGGTTCCGGGAGGGGATTTGGCTAAGGTGCAAAGGGCGGTTTGTATGTTGTCGAATACAACTGCTATTGCGGAAGCTTGGGCAAGATTGGATCATAAATTTGATTTGATGTACGCTAAAAGGGCTTTTGTGCATTGGTACGTAGGGGAGGGGATGGAAGAAGGGGAATTTTCCGAAGCTCGCGAAGATTTGGCCGCTTTGGAAAAAGATTATGAAGAGGTTGCTGTTGATTCAGTTGAGGGCGAAGCCGATGAAGGCGATGAATATTAAGAAAAGATTTGCTTCAAATTAATGAAAAGCTTTTTTTGGGGGATTTTTATATTATTCTCTTAACGTTTTTTAATTTTATTTTATTCCGTATTTTATATCGCACTTTTGCAACAATATTTAATAATAATAATAATAATATATACAACAATAAAAAAGTTTTATTTCCATTTTAAAAAATCATTTCAACTGAATATTAATCCTATGATAAGCGTTATTAAGAACCCCCCTTAAATTCCAAATATTTTTGAACGACTCCGGTTGAGTGTTGTAAGAAGAATCAACAGCTTTCGCCCAAACTTCAATCTAAAATCAAAAATTAATTTTAAAAACAAAAAAAATTATAATTAACTCACATTTCCCGATTTATTTTTAACCGGGACTTTAACCGTCCATAAGGTCCAAGCCCAATGTTGCGGTGGAACCGCTTCTTCTTGATGATCAAACCCTGCCACATACCAGTTTTCACCCCCATCAATCGTTACATCAACCCGAACGATTTTTTTTCCACCCCCCGACCAAGCGTAACCCCTCACCGTGATCATCCCTTCATCATCAACTTTAACAATTTCATTTTCGGTCGGTTTGCAAATCGCGGAAATAACGGGAAGTTCTTGAATCGCCGGGGAGCTGGTCCAATCGATGTTATCGTAAGTTGTACTGGGAGAAAATCCTTTATAATCAAATTGTTGCCAATGCGATTCGCTCTCATTTTGCGTGACAATTATCTTAGATAACCACTTAACATTTCGCGCGCCCACCGTTCCCGGAACGACGGCGCGAATTGGAAATCCGTGATCTCTCGGTAAAACTTGCCCGTTCATTTCGTACGCTAAAATGACGTCTCCACGACGATCAGTTCCTTTCAAAAACGGGATCGAAGCTCCGTAAGGTACGTTTGAGGTGTTTACGTCTAATCCTTCAAACTAAAATTTAATTTATAAACTAATTATTTATTTATTTTTTGTTGTTACTTGAATATGATGGAATCCTTGGGATTCATCGGTAATTCCAACTAATTTTAAAACATCGCTTAATCTAGCACCGGCCCATTGCGCATTTCCTATCGAGGCTTGCCCCCAACTTAACCCTTTAACTTCTTTGATCCGATTCATTTCGCTGCGGCGGTTTCCCGCGCACATAATCGTCGCGTTTATTGTGTGTTTGGGTAATTTTTTTAAATCGGATAATTTTAAAGTTTTTTTGATGGTCTTAGCCCCGTTGTCTACCTCAATTTCGAGTTCGTAAGTTTCTGGATCAACGTGAGGAACCGGCAAATGATTTCGGACATAAAAAATTTCGCTAAAATGAAAAAATATTTAACTTTTTTTTTGTATAAAGTTGATCAATTGAGTGTTTTTAATTAATTATTTAAATTTTATGATTTATCACAATTTGTGTTATTACCAGTTATGCGCGACAGGTAATTACTCGATGGGTGAGTATTTATAAATTTGACATTTATCTGGTAGAACAGGGATATAAAATTAAGATTAAAGGAGTCATAGAAGGTAAAGGTAGGAAAATTATCAAATTTTATTACGAAAATACTAAAAATTCAAAGTCATTAAAACGAGAAAAACGAGGCTATGCTATGGATCGCAATCCACAAACTAAAAGATATGGATGCAAATAAATTTTGAAAAATGATAGAGAGCGTATTCCACTCCCCCAAAATTTAGGTAGCTTATAAAAGCTTATGCTTTACTCTAAAGAGATTCTATTGAAAGTAGGAGTCAATGAACAAATAAAGGACCTTAGAGGCACAAAGATAGGAAAGCTTCTTACAACAGTTGAAAAGGATATGGATGCATATAAAAAGTTTACGAACCACCAAACATAAGAGGAGAGACAATGAACTGTAGAACATTGGGCGATGATAGTACACAATTTCTGTACATACAAGAGATCAAAGACGCAATACAACAAACACTGGGTGGAAAACCAAAGCTTATTAAGCTGCATTAAGCTGAGAAATCTAAAACCAATGAGAGATTAAACGCAAGCCATAACAATCAAATTAGACCAAAAAAAATAGAAGTCTTAGGGTAGACTTCACAAAATGCGAGATTGAAAAAAGAATCGACATTAATAAATGTTTCAGATGCTGGGAGTATGGGATGAAGGACATGCTAACGAATGCGAAATTCCATTCTTCCCATAATGCAAAGAGGACGGGCATAAAATGAAGTGGAAAGGCAGTTAAGAAAAAAAGAAAATGATGTAGAAAAGGGCAGAGACCCAGCCATCGAAAACGTAGATAAGATAAGATGGCTGCCAAAGTAAAAATATTGCAGACTAATGCAGACAGAAGTATCAAAGCTATGAACATAATGGAAAAATTTGTTAAAGAATACAAAATGGATGTGGTTGAGGAGAGAGATTAAGAAGGACAAGAAAAATGCATGGAGAGGTCTATGCAATGATTTGTCATCATCAGCCAAACTAAAATAGCTCCAGAAAAAATTGATGGGTTGAGGAGGAAGATTAAGAAGGCCAAGAAAAATACATGGAGAGGTCTATGCAATGAACTGTCATCATTAGCCAAACTTAAATACCTCCAGGAAAGATAAGTTTTCCTGCTGGAGGAGCTATTCCCAAAGGGAAAAAAAGAACTTGGCAAGATTGTCAAGGAATTAAAAAACGGAAAGCCGCCAGGATTACACATGAAATCGTAAAGGACACGGTGACGATGGGAATCTCTAAGGTAACGGAAATATATAATAAATTATTCGTAGAAGGTAAATTCCCAGCGATATGGAAAATTGGTCTTAATAGAAACGCCAGGCAACTTAAACCATAAAAAGTATAGACCTCTATGTCTCCTGAATATATACGGTAAGGTATTAAAAGCAGGATAAGTGAAGAACTAGAGGAAATGGGCAAAATGTCAAATGACCAGTTTGGCTTCACCAAGAGCAGATCTATGGTACATGCGATTTTATTACGATTTTATTTCATGGTACATTTCACCTAAGATTTGTTAATGGATGATGTGTTTTCACGTTTTAGTAGAATTACGAAAGAAATGATAAAATTTGAACGATTGAGTGGGTCTTGTTTTTGAACATGAAGAAATGAGTTGCATGGCAAATTAAAGGTTGAAGCTTTCTCTTTAAAATGTCAACTTCAATTCTTCAAATGTGTCCAGAAATCATTAAGCATCTTTTTGACATCAATAAGTGTTCTCTGATGGTGTTTAAAACGGTTTAAAACGCGGTTAAACACATTTTGACAATGATGAAAATTTTTATAACTGTTTGGGTAATTTGGGAAATCATTAAATATGTCCAAAACGCGTTTATGTAACACATTTGGAAATGTTTGCCATTGTTTAATATCAACTTGAATCATCACGGATCTTTTTGACATCTATGAATATCATTTGGTAATAAATAAAACCGGAAATTTTTAGAAATATTAACCTATAATCTAACTATAATCATTTGGAAACGTTTTTGAGATCTGTTGGTGGCTTTGGTACTATTTAAAATTGTCTAAAAAGCGTTTAGACATATTTTGATGATGATGGACATTTTTGGCAATATCTGAGTAACTTAGAAAATCATTAATGAAGAAAAATGAAGAACTGACTTTTATATCTAATTAAAGATTGAACCTTCCTCTTTAAAATGATGTATGACTCATCGTTTCAAGTTGAAATCGATTCCACCTAAGAAATGTTAAAAGACGATGTGATTTTGACATTTTAGTAGAATCACGAAAACAATAATAAAATTTGAAAGATCATGAACGTGTTATTTTTGAAAATGAAGAAATGACTCGCATACCAGATTGAAGCTTGAACTTTCCTCTTTCAAATGATGTATAACTCGTTGTTTCAGTTTAAAATCGATTCCACCCAGGAAATGTTAAAATATGACGGATTTTATCGACGCTTTAAAGGAATCAAGATAAAAATGATGAAATTTGACAACTTATTTTTGAAAATGAAGAAATGGCTTTTATACCAAATTAAAGGTAGAACCTTCCTCTCTAAAATGATGTATGACTCATTGTTTCAAGTTGAAATCGATTCCACTTAAGAAATGTTAAAAGACGATGTGATTTTGACATTTTAGTAGAATCACGAAAAAAATGATAAAATTTGAAAGATGATGAACGTGTTATTTTTGAAAATGAAGAAATGACTCGCATACCAGATTGAAGCTTGAACTTTCCTCTTTCAAATGATGTATAACTCGTTGTTTCAGTTTAAAATCGATTCCACCCAGGAAATGTTAAAATATGATGGATTTTATCGACGCTTTAAAGGAATCAAGATAAAAATGATGAAATTTGACAACTTATTTTTGAAAATGAAGAAATGGCTTTTATATCAAATTAAAGGTAGAACCTTCCTCTCTAAAATGATGTATGACTCATTGTTTCAAGTTGAAATCGATTCCACTTAAGAAATGTTAAAAGACGATGTGATTTTGACATTTTAGTAGAATCACGAAAAAAATGATAAAATTTGAAAGATGATGAACGTGTTATTTTTGAAAATGAAGAAATGACTCGCATACCAGATTGAAGCTTGAACTTTCCTCTTTCAAATGATGTATAACTCGTTGTTTCAGTTTAAAATCGATTCCACCCAGGAAATGTTAAAATATGATGGATTTTATCGACGCTTTAAAGGAATCAAGATAAAAATGATGAAATTTGACGACTTATTTTTGAAAATGAAGAAATGGCTTTTATATCAAATTAAAGGTAGAACCTTCCTCTCTAAAATGATGTATGACTCATTGTTTCAAGTTGAAATCGATTCCACTTAAGAAATGTTAAAAGACGATGTGATTTTGACATTTTAGTAGAATCACGAAAAAAATAATAAAATTTGAAAGATCATGAACGTGTTATACTTTTGAAAATGAAGAAATGACTCGCATACCAGATTGAAGCTTGAACTTTCCTCTTTCAAATGATGTATAACTCGTTGTTTCAGTTTAAAATCGATTCCAACCAGGAAATGTTAAAATATGATGGATTTTATCGACGCTTTAAAGGAATCAAGATAAAAATGATGAAATTTGACAACTTATTTTTGAAAATGAAGAAATGGCTTTTATATCAAATTAAAGGTAGAACCTTCCTCTCTAAAATGATGTATGACTCATTGTTTCAAGTTGAAATCGATTTCACTTAAGAAATGTTAAAAGACGATGTGATTTTGACATTTTAGTAGAATCACGAAAAAAATAATAAAATTTGAAAGATGATGAACGTGTTATATTTTTGAAAATGAAGAAATGACTCGCATACCAGATTGAAGCTTGAACCTTCCTCTTTCAAATGATGTATAACTCGTTGTTTCAGTTTAAAATCGATTCCACCCAGGAAATGTTAAAATATGATTGATTTTATCGACCCTTTAAAGGAATCAAGATAAAAATGATGAAATTTGACAACTTATTTTTGAAAATGAAGAAATGGCTTTTATATCAAATTAAAGGTAGAACCTTTCTCTCTAAAATGATGTATGACTCATTGTTTCAAGTTGAAATCGATTCCACTTAAGAAATGTTAAAAGACGATGTGATTTTGACATTTTAGTAGAATCACGAAAAAAATGATAAAATTTGAAAGATCATGAACGTGTTATTTTTGAAAATGAAGAAATGACTCGCATACCAGATTGAAGCTTGAACTTTCCTCTTTCAAATGATGTATAACTCGTTGTTTCAGTTTAAAATCGATTCCACCCAGGAAATGTTAAAATATGTTGGATTTTATCGAGGCTTTAAAGGAATCAAGATAAAAATGATGAAATTTGACAACTTATTTTTGAAAATGAAGAAATGGCTTTTATATCAAATTAAAGGTAGAACCTTCCTCTCTAAAATGATGTATGACTCATTGTTTCAAGTTGAAATCGATTCCACTTAAGAAATGTTAAAAGACGATGTGATTTTGACATTTTAGTAGAATCACGAAAAAAATGATAAAATTTGAAAGATCATGAACGTGTTATTTTTGAAAATGAAGAAATGACTCGCATACCAGATTGAAGCTTGAACTTTCCTCTTTCAAATGATGTATAACTCGTTGTTTCAGTTTAAAATCGATTCCACCCAGGAAATGTTAAAATATGATGGATTTTATCGAGGCTTTAAAGGAATCAAGATAAAAATGATGAAATTTGATAACTTATTTTTGAAAATGAAGAAATGGCTTTTATATCAAATTAAAGGTAGAACCTTCCTCTCTAAAATGATGTATGACTCATTGTTTCAAGTTGAAATCGATTCCACTTAAGAAATGTTAAAAGACGATGTGATTTTGACATTTTAGTAGAATCACGAAAAAAATGATAAAATTTGAAAGATCATGAACGTGTTATTTTTGAAAATGAAGAAATGACTCGCATACCAGATTGAAGCTTGAACTTTCCTCTTTCAAATGATGTATAACTCGTTGTTACAGTTTAAAATCGATTCCACCCAGGAAATGTTAAAATATGATTGATTTTATCGACGCTTTAAAGGAATCAAGATAAAAATGATGAAATTTGACAACTTATTTTTGAAAATGAAGAAATGGCTTTTATATCAAATTAAAGGTAGAACCTTCCTCTCTAAAATGATGTATGACTCATTGTTTCAAGTTGAAATCGATTCCACTTAAGAAATGTTAAAAGACGATGTGATTTTGACATTTTAGTAGAATCACGAAAAAAATGATAAAATTTGAAAGATGATGAACGTGTTATTTTTGAAAATGAAGAAATGACTCGCATACCAGATTGAAGCTTGAACTTTCCTCTTTCAAATGATGTATAACTCGTTGTTTCAGTTTAAAATCGATTCCACCCAGGAAATGTTAAAATATGATGGATTTTATCGACGCTTTAAAGGAATCAAGATAAAAATGATGAAATTTGACAACTTATTTTTGAAAATGAAGAAATGGCTTTTATATCAAATTAAAGGTAGAACCTTCCTCTCTAAAATGATGTATGACTCATTGTTTCAAGTTGAAATCGATTCCACTTAAGAAATGTTAAAAGACGATGTGATTTTGACATTTTAGTAGAATCACGAAAAAAATAATAAAATTTGAAAGATCATGAACGTGTTATATTTTTGAAAATGAAGAAATGACTCGCATACCAGATTGAAGCTTGAACTTTCCTCTTTCAAATGATGTATAACTCGTTGTTTCAGTTTAAAATCGATTCCACCAGGAAATGTTAAAATATGATGGATTTTATCGACGCTTTAAAGGAATCAAGATAAAAATGATGAAATTTGACAACTTATTTTTGAAAATGAAGAAATGGCTTTTATATCAAATTAAAGGTAGAACCTTCCACTCTAAAATGATGTATGACTCATTGTTTCAAGTTGAAATCGATTCCACTTAAGAAATGTTAAAAGACGATGTGATTTTGACGTTTTAGTAGAATCACGAAAAAAATGATAAAATTTGAAAGATGATGAACGTGTTATTTTTGAAAATGAAGAAATGACTCGCATACCAGATTGAAGCTTGAACTTTCCTCTTTCAAATGATGTATAACTCGTTGTTTCAGTTTAAAATCGATTCCACCCAGGAAATGTTAAAATATGATGGATTTTATCGACGCTTTAAAGGAATCAAGATAAAAATGATGAAATTTGACAACTTATTTTTGAAAATGAAGAAATGGCTTTTATATCAAATTAAAGGTAGAACCTTCCTCTCTAAAATGATGTATGACTCATTGTTTCAAGTTGAAATCGATTCCACCTAAGAAATGTTAAAAGACGATGTGATTTTGACATTTTAGTAGAGTCACGAAAAAAATGATAAAATTTGAAAGATCATGAACGTGTTATATTTTTGAAAATGAAGAAATGACTCGCATACCAGATTGAAGCTTGAACTTTCCTCTTTCAAATGATGTATAACTCGTTGTTACAGTTTAAAATCGATTCCACCCAGGAAATGTTAAAATATGATGGATTTTATCGACGCTTTAAAGGAATCAAGATAAAAATGATGAAATTTGACAACTTATTTTTGAAAATGAAGAAATGGCTTTTATATCAAATTAAAGGTAGAACCTTCCTCTCTAAAATGATGTATGACTCATTGTTTCAAGTTGAAATCGATTCCACTTAAGAAATGTTAAAAGACGATGTGATTTTGACATTTTAGTAGAATCACGAAAAAAATGATAAAATTTGAAAGATGATGAACGTGTTATTTTTGAAAATGAAGAAATGACTCGCATACCAGATTGAAGCTTCAACTTTCCTCTTTCAAATGATGTATAACTCGTTGTTTCAGTTTAAAATCGATTCCACCCAGGAAATGTTAAAATATGATGGATTTTATCGACACTTTAAAGGAATCAAGATAAAAATGATGAAATTTGACAACTTATTTTTGAAAATGAAGAAATGGCTTTTATATCAAATTAAAGGTAGAACCTTTCTCTCTAAAATGATGTATGACTTGTTCTTTCATGTTGAAATCGATTCCACTTAAGATATATTAAACACGTTTTATTGGGATTATGAAAAAAATAATAAAATTTGAAAGATTGACTCTTTAAAGAGAGACTCTTTAAAATGATGTACAAATTTTGTTTTAATTAGGAATAGATAGCACTCAAGAAAAGTTAAAAAATGATATTTTTCACGTATTTTGAAATTTGATTACTAATATATGTTGTAATTTGAGAACCAGAATAAGTAGAAATAAATGATATTAACAAAAATTGTTCATAATTATCCCAAAATACATAAACCATTACCAGATAAAATCTAATAATGACAGTTCCATAAATTAAATGAATATGATTACTTCTTCAGTGATCTTTGTGTTTAAATTTTATAAACACCTCAAAATCCCCATCTTGAGTAAACACCCTCAAGTATATTCTATTTAAGAGCTATTTAACAACACTAATTATTACTAACTTTGGTGTTAAAAAATGTTCAACCAATAAAGTAGAGGGTGGTTCCGCATTATAAGGTTTTTCCGATGCCGGTTTTAAAACGGTGTGCCTTAAAGGCTCCCCAGAATATGGATCATCCATATCTTGCGTAACAAAACGAGTTTCTTCTTCAGAAATATTCCCTATACGCATCTCTTCGAGGATTTTGTAGATTTGCGGGGTTTTATGGATACCATAAAGCAACCAAAAAGGCTCAATCGAGCTGCCTGCAGCCATCAAGATCTGATCACCACCCGGGTGCTCATTAATAAACTTGGTAATATCATAAACGCCTTGTTTGTAAGTGACCCAAATTCCAGTTTCTCTTTAAAAAATAAAAAAAATCTAATTTATGACATAACCTAACTTAAAAATATTAACTTTGTAGCGTGTTTATTTACTTCTTCCATCGTGTATTTAGGTAGATTATCTTTAAAATTTCCTGCTGATGAATTATCAGTTTCATTTTTATATTCCTCCAAATAAACGTTCCTTTTTTTCTTGTAAATACCATAACCAACGTAACCAGAAATTGTAGATGCGATTAAAACGGCTTTATAACTAATCTTCCAATTGGAATTGACTCCTTTGTACTCATTTTTAATCCTGTTTATTTTATAACTAAGACAACGAGACGAATTTATTTTTAAAGCTTGATTAAGCCAAGTTTTAGATAACAGCAACCTAAAATTAATTATTTATCTTAAAATCAAGTTTGATCCAGTTTTATTTATGTATTACCTTTGTGGCACAAAACTCATCGTAACTCGCACGTTTATAAGACTCAAAATTTATTGTTTATTTAATTGGTTTGCGAAGATTTAGCGAAAAGAGATGAGACGAAAATGAATAGAGTCACCTGTTTTGTGTCAATAAGAGGTGAAAGTGATTTTATTTGTACTTAAATTAATAAATTTTAAGTTTTAACTAGATTATATCATATCAAATTTATTACAACTTAACGAATCGAACTTATTTTTTATCATGTTGTTTAGAAATAAAATAATCTAAACGCAATAAATGCTAATAATAGAAATGTTGATACAGATAAGAGGAATTAAAGGTTTTTTTATTGAATTTATAAATAAAAACGTTGAGGGGAAAGTGATAAGTGATTAGAACAACTTTGGTTACTTAATTTAGTTAGGTTGGGAACAGGGGGATGACACAATATCGGATTTAATTTATCTAGGTATATAGTTTCCTGTTACATCCATGGGTGGCGCTACTTTCGATCAATCGGCAATATTCGGCATTGTTCGTTCTTCCCGAAGTTTAATAATTCAAATTTTAACGGTTTATTTTTAGATTAATTTTAGATTAATCGGCTCATTAATGAAAAATAAAAATTACAGAAATCGAATAAAAAAACAAAATGCATTGAGAACCATAGGAGCTGCGCTAAATACAAATGAGAATGAAATCGGTCGTAAATTGCATAATTTACGAACTCAATTTCATAGCGAATTAAGAAAAATAAAAGCCAACCATAGTAGATAATCTTGTAAGTACTTTTATTAACTATCATTTTAAATAATACGTATAATGATTTATGAATTTTTATAGTAAATAACCGTTTATAACACTTAACACAATGAGTTAAATAATATATTTATTAGTTCCTAACATTAACTAAAAGAAGTTAATTTAATTTAGATGTTTTGATACTGCCAATGTATTTCTCCTTGTGGGGCAATAAAATAATCTCTAAATTCGTCACGTATCTCTTTAGCATTTGCTGCACAGTTATGAGCATTTCCATGTTCTAAATCTAAGGCCTACTGTCCACTGAGGCGTCATTTGACGAATGCGTATAAACTACAAATGACGACAGGCGTAATTTGCATCTTAGATACACTCAGCAGCAGAAGACTGCGTACAAAAAACTTGTAATACTTTAATTGAAAAAATAAGAGTCATAATCTAATGTGATAAACTTGATTTTTTTTTTATTTTGTATATTAACTACATATAATTCTATTAACAAAATATGCTTCAACAAAACAGAAACAGTAGTTACAGAAAAAAATCAAAACTAAAAATTCTACAAATAACGGGTATGCAAAAATCTGCGTACAAGTCAGGACAGTATTAATAAAAAATTCATAAATGAGATCATTGTTTCTATATTAATATGAGGTCGGATAACCTTTACGTTTAATGACCTCCCTTAAACGTTTAGGCATGGAGTGCACTAATTTCTTCGTTTCGTCCGAACTGATTTTGGCCCATTCCTCAATCATAACATTTTTTAACGTTTCCTTCGACGTTATGTTGTGTTGCCGAATCCTGCGTTCCAGTAAATCCCAGAGGTGTTCGATGGGATTCAAGTCCGGCGATTGTGGAGGTGTTTTAAGTTGCTTTGGGGTATTGTATAGCAGCCAAAGCTTAGTGTTGTGGGCGCAATGTTTGGGGTCATTATCTTGTTGAAAAAAGTATTCGGGCCCCAAGCCCAAGTTTTCGATGCTAGGCTTCAAGTTTTCTTTTAAAATGTCTATATACATTTTATGGTCCATTGTCGATGTTATAAAAACGAACCTTCCCACCCCTTTGGTGCACATACACCCCCAAACCATAACTCCACCACCTCCGTGTTTTACAGTCGCTTTCAAATTTTCGGGATTAAGGGCAGTATTAGGTTTTCTCCATACAAGTTGTTTACCCTTAATGCCGAAAATGCAAAATTTGCTCTCATCTATAAAGAGAACTTTCTCCCAGAATTCAATGGGCTTGTCTAAGAGTTTTTTTGCAAAGGCGATCCGCTTCTGACGATTGACCTCTGACACAAATGGCTTTTTTCGTGCAACGCCATTGTGATAGTTAGCTTTTTTTAACGTCCTTCTCTCCGTATCTTTGCTGATAGTTTTATGAAATTCTTCTTGTACATTTTCTACTATTTTTTTTTGCAGTCAGCCTAGGTTCTTTTCTAACCTGCTGTACAATTTTTCGCTTCTCTCGGTTTGTTAAAAGGGGTCGCTTCTCTCGGTCAGATCGCGGACGTGAGAGGTAATTTTCAGTGTCTTTATAATTATTAATTACTCTTTGAATGGAAGAGTGTGACCTGCCGACAGTTTCCCCTATTTTTCGAAAAGATTTTCCCTCTTTCCATAACTTTACAATAATTTTTCTCTCTCCCAATTCAATTTCCTTTCCTTTCGTGTCCATTCTAACTTTTAGCTTTTAAGCCTCTGCTAATATAATTAACACCGATTATCTTTTATTTAAATCGGAAAGCGTACATCGCCTACTACGTATTCAAGTAAATAAGTATATTTTGGAGAAGGCGTCTTTATTTGTACGCAGATTTTTGCATACGCATTATTTGGAGAATTTTTAATTTTAATTTTTTTTGTAACTAATATTTCTGTTTTATTGATGCATATTTTGTTAATAGAATTATATGTAGTTAATACACAAAATAAAAAAAAATTGAAGTTTATCACATTAGATCATGACCCTTATTTTTTCAGTTAAAGTGTTAGAAGTTTTTTGTACGCAGACTTCTGCTGCTAAGTGTATGTATTCAAACGATTCGAGCCAAAATGGTGATTTGACAGCATGTCGGTGACCAGGTGTACGAATAGGGAGTTTATGTGTGAGAAAAACGTTTTGCTCCGCCCCCGATTCGAGAACATTATTAAACTTCACCTTTCGTTTCTTCGGTGGCTGATACTGCTTAAAACAAACTTGATAAGCTACCAGGAGCCTTGAACTGCTTTCAAAAATGTTGATACTACCTTTGGAAGACTTGATAATGCTTCTAGAAGCCTTAACATAGCTTTCATAAGGCTTGAACTGCTTCCACAAGATTTTATGATGGCAAAAAAATGTTTGAAAATGCAAAGTCTTAAAGAAGACATTTTTATTGCAAAAGGCACGAAATTGTTAATACAATTTGATTTTGTTTCCAAAATACCAAATACTGCTAGGATACAAAATATTCATTTCAAAAGTTCAAAAAATTTCAATTATAGACTAAATATTGCTTGTGAAGGTGTAAGCACTGTTGATATAAAGCACTTCTATTGCAAATTAACCATAGGCGCCAGATACATGGACGTTTTTCATGTCACTTTTATTTTGAGAACAGTCATTCGTCGTTTGAATCTTTTCCCAATTCAGTTTTTTCACTATCCAGCACCCATATTTATTTTCAAAAACCGGCGCTTATGAAGCTACGAAGATTGTGTTAGATGTACCACTGACGATCTAAAGATAAATCAGTTACAGTTAGCTGCAGAATTCTTGGAATCCTCTATTTGGGCATCGTAAATCTTACACAAATTGCTGGTTCTGGTCCTAAAAACGCTTTAGCACTAGCTCATCTGCCGTTTCATTGGCAGCACTTCCAGAGTGACCTCAGTGTAGTTAAAACGATGAACCGTTTAAGCCATCTGTATTTCCACACAAATTTTGATAATCCTCTACTTGATTTCGAGCTTTGTGGAGATGAGTTACTCAGCTTGTGTTCTCATTTAATCCCAAGATTATTCCTCACTTGCGCAATCAGTAATAAAATGTCCAATATAATTATACTTACAAACTCACTTCTACAGTATTATATATGTAGAAATCTGAAACTAGCAACTAACGCCATTAACAACGACAACATTCTGATCTGAAATAATACTTTGACGTCCTTCAACATCGGCAAATACAGAAAAAAGGGATTAACTAACTAGAAACTGACGAAATGACCTATTTACCTTTATTAGCTGTTTCCACCAAAACTTATTTTCGAAAGTAAGTCCTTTTTTCGTAGACAAGAACAGATATATTCAAAAAAAATGTTAACTTGAATGGTTGCGGTCCGTCGAACCAGCGGTTGCAAATTGCTAAAAGACTCTGTAAGTCGATAGTTAAACTTGCAGGAAAAGATTTTATTAATCATAAAATCGTGGCTAAGAGAAAATACTGGAAATTATTTGACAGCAGACTTGCAGGAAAAAAACTTTATGACTAAAGTGGCTAAGAGAAAATACAGGAAATTCTTTTCAGGATTCTGAGATAACCGCTAGGAGATGCAAATACCATCTTTAATGTCTTGAAATCGTAACAATTAAACAATTAGTCATCTTAGTAATGGTATCTCAATTTTAAGATACTTGTACATATCAGTTTCAGTCCAGTCCCAGTATATTCCGGGTTCATGCCGGGATTTCGTGAAAGAAGATTTATCGTTTAGAAGTCTGGGAGCATTAAGAAAGATTTGCAATGAAAATACGATTAGCACCAAATAGATTAATTTTCTGGAAGCATTTCAAGCCTTATAGACGCAATGTTAAGTATTCTGACAGCAATATCAAATCTTTTGTTAGCATTCCAAATGTTTTGGAAGCAATTTAGATCTTCTAGAAGTAATATTAAGCCTACCTGAACCAATATCGAGACTTTTGTAACCATTTTAAATCTTCTAGAAGTAGTATCAAGTCTTCTGGAATCTTCTCGAGTCTTCTGAAAGCATTTCAAATCTTCCAGAAACAGTATAAAGTCTTACAGGGGCTATATCTAATCTTTTGGAAGCATTTTAAAATGTCTAGAAGCAGTATCGATTCTTAATTATTAATGTTTTCTAGAAGCAGTATCAAGTCTTTTGGAAACTTCTCAAGTCTTCTGAAAGCATTTGAAATCGTCTAGAAGCAATATAAAGTCTTATAGGGGCAGTATCAAGCTTTAGGAGGCATTTTAAAACATCTAGAAGCAGTATCAACTCTTCTGGAAGTAGTATCCAGTCTTTTGGAAGCACTTCAAGTAATTTTGAAGTATTTCAAGTCTTCTAAAAGTAAGTATAAGGTCTTCTGGAAACATTGTAAGTCGTCTGGAAGTATTGTAAGTCATCTGAAAATATTTTAAGCCTTCTAGAAGCAATATCAGTCTTCTGGAAACATTCCAAGTATTCTGGAAACCATATCAAGTTTCTTAGATACAATATCAAGTCTTCTGGAAGCATCTTCAGTCTTCTAACAGCGACATAAAGTACTTTGGAAGCATTGTAGGTCGTCTGGACACACTTCAAGTCCTCTAGATGCAATATCAAGGCTTCTAAAAGCGTTGTAAGTCATCTGTAAGCATTGTAAGTCGTCTGGATGCATTGTAAGACATCTGTAAATTCATCATTTTAAGTCTTCTAGAAATATCAGTCTAGAAATTCAAGTCTTCTGAAAGCAATATAAAGTTTTCTTAAGACAGTATCAAATCATCTAGAGGTAACAACATCAAGTCTTCTGGAAACATTTTAAGTTTTCTAGATGCTATATCAAGTTATCTGAAAGCATTGTAAGTCGTCTGGAAGTATTTTAAATCCTCTAGAAGCAGTAACAGTCTTCTGGAAGCCGCGGTACTTTATAAATCTAGGGACTTTAATTTGTATTCTTTTTAAGACAATAATTAAAAAAAATTTTTTATTATCATAAAATTTGCGATAGGCAAATAAATGCCTGCGTTGAATACGCTGCACATTTTTCGGGGCATTTATGTTCTACAGCTTTCATTATCTTCTTCGTTTCTTCTAATCAGATAAGAAGCCATTTTGAACGAAAAAAAACATCTTACCGTCTGCAAAATTTTTTTGAAAAGCTTCAGTCTTCACCTTCAAAGAGTATTTTTCTTCGCTATCGTATTCATATTCGTATTTTACTGTGTTGTACACTAAGAAATTTTTGACACAAAAATGACATAATTATGTCGGTAAAAAAGTTGCCTTTTCTGTTAAACAATAGAGGGAGTCCGGTGCGTGTATCGAAAGGTTAAACCCGCCGATTTGCCGCGGTCCTTATTAGTTCTCCTATTACATCGCCAGAGGCGCTGACGGCAGGATAAAATTTTTATTATTACGTGTCCCCCCATGGTTGGGAACTAAATTTGTGTTAATTTTTGTCGCGTGATTTAAAACTAAAAAACATCACGTGTTTTGTAATGTGTTATTATTTTAATATTAATTTAATTAATTAATTAATTTAGAATATTTTTTTTAATTGATTAAAATGAGCGGGGAATTTTTGTTTTCTCGGATTGGTAGGCATTACAAAAACAGTGATAAAGCGACATCTACGTGAAAATCTCCTGTCACATCTGTCATTCTGTTACGGACAAGAACGAATAATGGATAGAAAATGGATAATTTGACGGGGATATTCGCAGCGGAGGATCGCGGATCGTGTGAGATGCCCGTACGGGTGCCCCCGTTGGGACAATGGGCGGCTGCATAGGTGTTTCCCGCGGTCGGAGCGGGGCTATCGAGGACTCCGGGTCTAATTCCAGGCCTTACACAGGTATTTATCCCGGAAAAAAATTAATTAATTTATAACCTTCGCCCGCGACGATTTCGTACGCGATTCGCTTATTAATTAGCTCAATTCGATTCATTAATCATTCGCACGTACAAATTAAAAAATTATTTGACATTTCTTTTAGAGGTTATGTGCTAATTTTTTTATTGATGTCAAAAATTTTTTTTAGGTAGTACTCGAAAAAATCATCCTTTATGCCACGAAACGATTCGTTGGAAATCAGATGTGCCATTAACCGAGGGGCAACTTCGTAGTAAACGCGACGAATTTTGGGACACAGCCCCAGCTTTCGACGGGAGAAAAGAAATCTGGGACGCTCTTCGAGCTGCGGCTGTAGCCGCAGAATCGAAAGATTACGAGTTAGCCCAAGCAATTTTAGATGGGGCGAGCGTTTCAGTACCGAACGGTTACTTAATAGAATGTTACGACGAGTTAGGTTCAAGATACCAAGTCCCCATTTATTGTCTCTCTTACCCCATTAACATCGTAAAAGAAGATAATGGAAGGGACTCCCCCGCTGAGTGTTCAGAGCCCGTCGAAGGTGGTTCGGAAACTGTGCTAAAATTGAGGTTGTCTCATAATTGTACGGACGTAAAACTGGCTGTGTACTCGACTGATACAATTGGGGTGTGTAAAAAGAAGTTGCAAAGTCAGGAAGGGATTGAATCGTCGAGACAAAGATGGTTTTATGGGGGGAAATTGTTGGGGGATAAATTACACGTGGAGGAAGCGAAAATTCCTAATGGATACGTTGTTCAGGTTATTGTTAATATTGAAGGTTTAAAAATGGGATCATGAGAGCCTTAACGAACAAAAAAAAATGTAGCTTGGGGTTGTATTTAATTCTAATAATAATAATAAAAGACTATTCATATCAAAAAATAAAATTGTGAAGTGATTTTAATGATGTGAATGTGAAAGTGATTTTTTTTGTATAATTGCTTGTAATATATAATTTAACTCGCTTTTTGCATAAAAGAATTAGTGTTTAATAAGAACCGGTTGTGTACTTTTGCTGATTACTTTAATTGATATATATCATTTTTTCACGTAATTTGTAAATAATCTGTCAATTAATTCATTGTATTTAAATGAGTCCCTAGGGCGAGGGGTGTGAAAAATCCAATTTATTAATTATTAATTAATAAAAAATCATGTCCTAATGTACCTGAGAACAATAATTAATGAGAATAAAAAAATTAATTAAATTAATATGAAAATAATAAAACGCTTATTGTAAATAAAATAGTTCTTTGGCCGAAAATGAAACGGAAAAACTTGTTGGGGCCCCGTTTTTGCAATTTTAACAAAGGCAATAGGTATTTTTCAAATGTAATCGTCCGTCACACTTTGTAATACACCTGCGTTCTTTTTTCGTATGTGGTGGGGTTAAAACGATTTTTTTTTTATCATAAACGTCGTCGAACGATGCCTGTGTGTTGATTTTTAAGACATGATTCAATAAAGAGTTGTTATAAACGTTTTTTTAAATTATTTAAGAAATTCAATGTCAAAAATTTTTTTATTGAAACGATTATTACCATGAAATATTTAGATATATATGCTAAATTCATTTAATTAATTAATACAAATTTATTTTAAAATAAACTTGATTTTATTTTAATTAAATCATTGGTGTTATTTTGTGGTTTGATGGGTTTTAATCCGGATAAGGAAACAAAGATGGAATTAAACCTTAATTAAATAGTATTTAAAAAAATAATATGCATTTATTAATAAAAATAACAAAAAAAAAGATTACAAACATGCGCAGGGCCTATTTAGGACCAAGTCGTCTCTATCACCCAATCCAAAAAAATGTAAATATCATCAAAAAAAGCAAACTTAATACAAAATCGATCTTGACAATAATACTAATGCTAAGAAAACACCTATTTAGAGGGAAAATAATAACAGTAAGAAAAAAGAAATCTTAAATGATGTAAATTAATGATTAGCCCAATTCTGAACACAGACAATGATCCCGTTGAACCCTTTCTTAAAGGTACTGAGTGGCAACGGGTTGTCATGACTTTACAATATTAAGTCAAGAAATAGCAAACTATATAGGGAAAATATAATAATAATAATAAACTTTATTGCCAACCCACATAGCAAATTACAAAAGTAATAAATCAATATAAAACCCAAAAATAAAAAACATCAAACACAATACTTACTTAAAGAGATAAATCTATTTTACATAGTGCGTAAGCAATTCACGAGGCGGAGATTTAGGAAAAAAATCCTGTTCTTCCATCTGGACCTCGATAATAAAAAGAGTTATTACATTAATAATTATGAACATGCAAACACGAAACAAAAAAAAAACAAATATATTGAATTGAATATAAATGTTAATTATATGTAAATTTAAAATTACTGAACAACTAACTAACTAAAACATCATTCCGCGACATGCGCAACGCAACTCGATATCGGGATTCCTTGCATCAGATAAGTATTCTGACATCTGAATAATCTCTCAAATAACCGAGACCTGAACGTCGACACACTTAACTTTCTATCAGCCATCGAAACGAGATTATAGGATTTGTAAACATGGTATGAGAAAGATCTCTCAAACAAACTGGTCCGATGGAGAGGTGGAGAAATAAAGAAAACAGCCCTAGTCAATCGATCATGAGCGTCTCGTCTGAACTTAATTTTTCTATATAAATAACTTGGAGTTTTGCTCAAAATCAGTTTATGATAAACCACCAATGTTTGTAGCACTCTTCTGTTCCTCATGGATAACCACCCAGCGTCAACCAACTTATGAGATATCTTATCATATTTTCGTATGCCATAAATAAAACGTAGACAGCAGTTTTGAACTTTTTGAATCCTGTTAGAATCAAAAGCAGTTAACGCCGGATGGTACACAGGAACCATGTAATTAAATTGAGACAAAACAAGAGAATCACATAGCATCCTCTTAACATCTATTGGCAAGTATGACCTATGTGGAAAAAGCAATCTGAGAGCAAAATAAGCGTTCCTAATGTATTTACTGACCTGAGACGAAAATCTAAAAGAACCGTCAATCTCCAGACCAAGCCCCTTGTGACTATCAACTATAGGCAACTTCGTATTATCCATGACAATATCAAAAGACCCAGCTATACCTGAAGTAAACTTTGTATTCCCGAAGATCATCACCGCTGATTTATCAGGATTAATCCTGAGACTGTGTGCAGTGGATGCCCTATAAACACAATCAAGATCAGCATTGATGCGCAGAACAGCTTCCCGCCATTCACAGGGAAGAAAGGAGTGAACCAACTGCGTATCATCCGCATAAACATACCGTGTGCAATATCGAATTCGATCAAAAAGATGAGCTGTATAAATGGAAAACAAAATTGGTCCAAGAATAGATCCCTGCGGAACCCCTGAGGTAATCTCCCGTTGCACAGTGGGGTATTTGACCCAAAAAGTTGGCCAAAATTATTTTATGGTTTTATTTTATATGTTTTGATATGATAAACTTGAAAAAAATGTTTAAAAAAATCTAGGAGCCAAGTAATGTGAAAATAAATAACAAAAAAGATATATTTACGAACAAAATCGCTGTATTAATTAATTGTTCTTTGGCTATTAATTGTGCTTGTATAAACCTGACCTGAAGGTAGAGATGATATACTTGAATACCTACTTTAAACAAATAGGTCCTTAATTATTTTCTGTTATAAATTTTTAAGGATAGGAAATACCAAGCTAATTTGTAAAGAAGTTCCGGATACAATAGATTGCTATTATTTTGTGGTACCAATTATTTTAAAATTGAACTGCAGGTATATATGGGAAATGTAAACAAAAAAATGCTATAAAATATTTTGTGACAGAACCTACCCTTTTGAGAAGTTCTAAGAAAAATAACTCATTACTTTTACTGCTCCGTTTTATTTTGAGAAAAGCTAAAAAAGACACTTCACAATAAATACTTGTTTAAAAATCTACTCGGAAATAGCAGGTATGAGAAGTAGCTCTAAAAAATATAGGTAAATTAAGATATTAAATTATTTACAATATAAATTACAAATAGGTTATTTATTTACAATATAAATTGGTTATTTACAATATAAATATTGTTTACAACATAAACAATATTTTTTTTTTGCAATATAAATCAATATACATTTACTAATCAAAATCTTCTTCTATTTCTTCTTCATGTTCTTCTTCATCATCATCTTCTTCTTTCTCATCGGGAAGCAACATTTCTACAGTTTCTTTCAGAAATGGCTTTGAAAGAGTTTTTCTTTTTTGTCTCATCGAAGAGAGCAGCGGATCTGAAGTTAATAATAAGCGATTTAATACATCTTCGTTACATTTTACTCTCGAATATTTCCGCGCAAATTTTTCTCGATAATTTCGAAAATGTTTGTTTCTGCATTCCGCTGCCTCTTCTGATAATTGCCCTATAGGTAACAGAGCATTTTTTATAATTTCTGGTCCATGGATCAAAATTTTATGGAGAGTTGGAGACATTGGGTACCATGGGTATAAATTAATGTAAAGTTGAGCCGTCTCGAAAGTGTAAGCCTCAAACTTTTCTACATTTACTTTTTTTCCAGCCGATATTACTTCTAAGATTACTTTAATACGAAATATAAATTCTTGATTTACACCAGTAATCTTAGCAGCAACTTCAGGGTCGTTAAAAAATCTTCTGTTGGTATTGCCATCATTAGTGTTACCAAAACCGGGTTTAGGTATGTCCACTAATAATCCCATTTCCGTTTTAAATAATTGTTTAATTTTTTGTTTTGTGTTTGCTACAATTTCAGTATCTTCTTTTGCTTTGGCCTGCCACTTTCCTATGGGAATTTTGTATGAAATGTGCAAAATATGCTCGAATAGACGAATTCTCGCATGGAGAATAGATAACCCGAATTCTAACGTGTCCTGCTTTATGGGTTTTTTCTGAGCGATGTTATTAAACTCTTTTGATGTTGCGCCACAAATATAACACCTCATGGTTGATGTAGTATGTGTAACGGAGTTACATACTTTGCCATCGACCATACAAAAAATTAAAGTGTGTTTAATTTTTCCATCGATTCCTTGGATTGCAACATTAGTCGGGTTTAATTCTCTAATTTGGTCATTAATGTAATCTACCTCTTCTGTTGTGACGTCCACAGTTTCCTGTAGATATCTAATCCTTATAGGTCTACAATAATGGGCAGAAGATGGTTTAGGATTCAACCAAATGGTTTTTTTCTTGGCCAACAATTTTAATGGCACCATGGAACTTTGGAAAATATGTGCATCAGAAGACGTGGTATTTTCAAATTTTTGTTGATATTGTGACTGATGAGAGCCGTCACATCCCCATTTATATATTAATTCTAAGCTTTTCATTTCCTCATCGCTTAACATTAGTAATACGTCTTTCAGATATTCGCATAAGCGTGAAGACGTGTGGTCCAGTAAATTTTGTAATTTTATTTCAGCACTAGTTTCGCTGACAATTATCGCATCCTTGGATGGATAGCACGCTTTCTTTTCTCGTTGCAATATACTATAGCAAGGATATAATGTCTTGTCAGCACTCCTATAAATTTCGTACTCTCTTCGAGATGAACCTGCTTCTACAAATATTGCCAAAGCTTCTAGCGGTGACAATCCTCTAACGTTACTTTTTGCAGTTTGCGAAAATGCAGCTTGATATTTTTGTCCTCGTGTTGGAGAAACTGTAACATCTTTCACTACACGAGAAGCAGCTACATTGCCGGATTCCCGTAGCTTCATTTGTGTAGCATAAGTTAATTCAGCTACCGACGAACTTCTCAATTCTTTAGTTTTTCTCCTCTTTGTTCGTTCGCTTGATTCATCAAAATGTATTGTTGGTCGACCAACAGTGCCTGAAGTTTGTCTTTCAAATGGTATGCAGATAGTGCCATCTAGCCAAGCGGCATTATTTTTTAAAAACACTTCGTGTTTTTTATGAGCAGCTTGCCACTTAGTTCTAAATTTCGATTTTAGAATTCTTATTTGTAGATAAACATTTTCACTTTTTTCCTTGGTAAAATTTGTATCTTCAACTAAATATTTCTCCATAAAATCTAATTTTTTAGAGAAATTTTTTTCTGGACAATTTCGCATGATTTCGTAAAGATGCCTACGGGTTACTACTTTCATCCCAGATGAACCTAAAATTATATTGAAATTATCTATTAGATAGATTTTACAGACTTTATATTTTATTAATTTATAGTAAATTTTAATCGTTTTATGTCAAAAGCCTACCCACAATGCAACGCAAGAATATTAAATTTTTTTTTTTTAAAGGTAGGTGCTCAAAGAAAAATTCATAAAAAGTGGATCTGCGAATTTCCGCGAGAAATTCTTGATTAAAATTGTCGTAGATAAGTTACTGAACAGATTAAAAAAATATATACTGCGGTACATAGGGGTACACTACAACAAAAATCATTTTGAACATAAAAATTGATCACAGAAAATGGTTTACAATTAAGATTTTTTTTAACTGGTAATAGCGTTAATAAAAAAATGATTTTAATGGACCAGATAGTACACATTATAACTTACCTTGTTCCGAAAATTCCATGACGTGAAGAAAAAAATACACAATTGATAAATAAAACTCAGAAGCACAAAATATCACGCACCGAAGTGATGATTCGAAAGATTAACTTTGAAATGACTTCACGCCGTGGGTTTTATAGGTACAGTACCTGAAATGTTTTTCTGGTATTCCCTATCTATTGTACTACAATATTTGCCGCTTTTTACCTGTTTTTATAAAACTTTGGAAATTTGAATTTTGACCAGCTTTTTAGGTCAAATACCCCACTGTGCGTTGTCTGGATACCACCCCATCAATAACAACCGACTGTGATCTACCATTCAAATATGCACCCACCAAGTTTAGAGCAGTCGTATCCAATCCAATTGCCGAAAGAATCGACAAAAGAATGGAATAATTCACAGTGTCAAATGCACGACTAAAATCTAACACAGCAAGAACAGCAACATTACCCTGATCAACAGCAGCAATCAACTCATCCACAAGTGCCATCATTGAAGTAGTAGTACTAAAACCCATTCTGAAACCAGATTGAAATTCTGGAAGTATATTAAAATTATTCAGGTATTCTACAAGTTGTTGTTTTAATATCTTCTCCAGGATCTTTGAAAAGGCTGGCAATAAACTGACTGGTCTCAGATGACTAAAACTGGTGGGATTTTGATTTTTAGGAATAGGTTTAATTAGAGCATGTTTCCAAATGTCTGGAAACCACCCCTCAGCAATACAAACATTTACTATATGCGTAATATAAGGCAAAACAACTGGACAGGCAAGCTTAATCATATCAGCGCTAATACCATCACTACCTTCAGAACATGACTTTAAGTCATACACAAGTTTCTCCACCGTTGAAGGACAAACAGTCGAAAATTTAAAAGCGCCTCCATTATTAGGCAAATTATTATAAAAATCCACCACTGATTGATCCAAAGGCATTAAACCAAGAATATCAGAGATACTATTCAAAAAGTGATCATTCAAATCATTAACATTTTTCAAACCATCTGGGATACCACATACTGACTCCTTTTTCAAACTAAGTGCCCTCAGCTTAGACCACATTTGTTTTTTGTCACGCATATTACCAATATGACGAAAATAAGCCCGCTTCTCTGCCCTTACAGTAAGTGTCGTTAAGTTTCGGAGAGACTTATAGTAGTCCCACTTAGCAGAGGTCTGAATCCTCCTAAAGTCCGCCTTCGCCTTATCACGCAAAGAAATCATAAACTTTAAGTTGTCCGTGAGCCAAGGGGGTCGCATCCTATTATTTCTCCTTCTAGTCACCACCGGTGAAAAAAGATTAAAAGCAAAAAGAATGCTGTCATTAAAAAATGAAAGCTTCTCATTAATATCCTCAATAAAAAAAATATGATTGAAAGAAATTTGTTTTAAAAACTCTCTAAAACCCTTTACACCAACTCCAAAAGAATCTGTGGAAAAAGACCTAACTAATGATAACTCACAAAAGATAATATCATGATCAGAAATCTGAGAAGCCAGAACCCCCGAATGTTTGACATCCACCGCACAGAAGGCAAAAACAAGATCAATTAGTTTGGACGAAGTACGAGTAACTCTAGTTGGCTCACAAATCAACTGTCTAGCATCAAAAGATGAAAAAAGCGTCTTCAAAGCTGACTTGTTTACATTTTGAGCGTCAAGAAAATCAATGTTAAAGTCACCACAGACTATAATCTCATCGCTAAGGGGTAGACACAGAGATACAGCTTCCTCAAGTTCATCCAGAAAAGCACTACACGGAAAATTGGGAGGACGATAAACTACGCCCAAAATAATTTTACGTTTATTTACTCTGAAAAGTAACCATAGTTGTTCAATATTACGAGATCTCTCAATTATAGTGTATTTAAATGTATTTCTAACATAAAAGCACACACCACCGCCCATACCAATTCGGTCCTCCCTTTCCAAATTATACCCATCAATCGACAACGATCCGTCCGGAATATCAGACGACAACCAGGTCTCAGTTAATGCAAATACATCAAAATTCTGATGTCTGATAAGATTATAAAATTGATTAAACTTAGGGACTAAGGATCTGATGTTTAAGTGAGCAAACCTAAAAAAGCCACTCATAGCCCCGATAATCACGTCGCATCACGCATCCTAAAACAAAAAAATAGTACACAAATTTACAAATTAAAAAAGAAAAAAAAACAAACAAAAAAAAAATATAGAATACAACAAAAATTCACAATAAAAAAAAAAACAAAAATTATTTCTAAATTCCGAAAAAGCAAACGCAGCCAACGGCATCCGCAACAAATAAACTACAAGTAAGATTTATCACGCATTGAACTAATTTTTTTAATTTCATCACCCTTTTTATAAAAAATATTACAATTCTCCGTAAATACATTTTTAGGGCCCAATTTTTCAACCAAATGCTTCACCACGCCAGCCCGCTCACGCGTCAAATCTTCCCGAATAACAAGTTTCGTGCCTTTGAGTTTAGTTTTGGCTCTATAAATAGAGTTACGCACAGATCTCCGACAGAACTTGACAATAACAGGTCTCGGCATTTTATCAGCCACCGCAGTAGCCCCTAAACGATGACAACAATCCACATCCTCCAATTTTAGGTCTATATTAAGTTTCTGCTTACAAATATTCACAAGTACCTCTGGAAGATCTTCCTTGGGTTTCTCCACAACGCCGAACAAACGTAGGTTGTTCCTACGGGAATATTGTTCGTGTTCCTCCAAAAGAAAAACATTTTTTGAGACTTGCTGTTCTAAAGTTGAAGCCCGGACCTCCAGGGCAACAACTTTCTGTCTCTCTTGTTCATGTTCCTCCAAGAGAAAAACATTCTTTGAAACTTGTTCTTCAAAAGCCGACACACGGGCCTCCAGAGCAACCACCCTCTGTCTCTCTTCCTCCAACTGGTCTTTAAAGATGTCAATCACACGGTCTTTTAATTTTTCAATAAACTTATCCAGCAAAATATCGCTGGACAATACCTTTTCAACAACTCTTGCAACCATAGCATCATCCTCCTTATTACCAGCCCGCGTAGAAATACCCTTAGACATCTTTCACAGCTCAATACACGTGAAAAATTAACTCACTATAAGCGGATTACCGGAATACACGTCTAAGCTGTACAAGCGCACATCGCGGAATATAGGGAACTAGAGAGTCGAACTCGACATAGATATAATGAGCGATTATAACCTAATATCATATAAATTTAACTAATACATAAAGACCATCGAACGATATAAGGAGAAGGGCTAAAAACCGAATTAAAGGTTGAAAACATTACGACCTCAATCGCGCAAGCATGCGACAGAAAATTTAGAAAGAGATACTTTATGAGCAACATACGTAATTACTGGTGGAATATCGAATCAGTCGAAGTACGGAAAGAATGCATAAGAAAAAGAAAACGTAGACCAATACAAGAAACAGTACAAAAAATGCATAATATAAAGAAACCAAAAGAGTAACGAAGAGACAAGAAGAGGAGAACTATTAAATAGCAAAATTCTGTACAAGCAATTTGCAATTATGGTTTTCCAAATAGCAAATATATCAGACAATAATTATAGAAGAGCTCAAGTCAAGGAAAACTCCCGGCAGAAAACAAAAACCCAAAATATGATGAATTTATACAATATAGGTCACTTTGTTAGAAATTACTACAGATGAAGAACCATCATGGTGGGTTCATGCAACGTGTTTTAGTTTTAGTCGTAGTTTTAGACTTAACCGTTTGCGTTAGCTGTAGTTGTAAGGAAAAGTATTGGTTCATGCAAGATTTAAGCACAGTATATTAAAGCAAAATTTTGACATATACATTGTCGTGCCAAATTAAAAATACAGAAAGAAATCAGGAGTGAATAATTAATATGAATAATATGAATAAAAATAAAATTGACGACGTTTTGGCAGAAGACCCATCAATAAGAATCGAGAATTAGAGGGGAATTATGCCACTCTTATTAGAAATATGTTAGAAAAGGAAGAGGACGATTTACAATTTTTTAAATATGTTCGCATGTCATTTGAAGAGTTTAAATAATTGTTAAAACTGGTTGCACCTTTTTTATCAAAAACACCAAATAAAAATAATAAAAAATCTAATTATTAGATTTAATTAATTTTTAATTATTATTATACCAGTTTACCAGCAAAGGAATTACATGAAATAAAAACAAATTCTATTGAAAGGGACATAGAGATATGTGGGATAAAATTGGGGAAAAAATTTATAATATCAATTTATAGATCACCAGACGGCAATTTATATAAATTTAATGAAGGTTTTTACACTATACTAGAAAAAATAAAATGCTCATTTACGAGCGTTTTTATTGCTGGTGATTACAATATCAATTTCATGCAAACTAGCACAATACAAACTGAGTTTGAAGAATTATGTGCTTCCTTTGGGTATCATGTGTTAACCAGAGAGGCTTCCAGAGTTACATGTAACACAAAATCATGTATAGACAACATAATAACTAACACACAGAGCGATACTCAGCATGTTAGAACAATTAACCTACATTTGGCCGATCATTTCGGACAATTATTGACCATCGATTTGAAAAATATCTTCAATCAAAGTAGTCTCCAAAGGCAAAGATTAATATCTAGAGAAAACATATTAAAATTTGAAAGTAAAGTAAGGGAAAATGATTGGATATCTGTCCTTGAAGGGTTGAAGTCCGATTTTAACAAATTTCACAAGCGCTTGTTGGAAATTTTTGAACAATGTTTTCCAATTGTAGTAAAAAGGTGGGAAAATGTTGCTAGAAAACCAGTCAAATGGTGGTCAAAAGAATTACGCCAAATGAAATATACTTTGGAAGCACTATGGGTTATTAATCAGGTTAAGAAAGATCAACCATCATCAGAAATATACAAACGATACAAAAAAGAATACCTAAAAAAAGCAAAAGAGACCAAAAGATTCCACATTACCAGGGAGATTAATGAGTCTGATAATAAACAGAAGACAGTATGGAAAGTAATAAAAAGAGAAAGTAACAGAACGCAAATCACCTCAAAAGATGGTAATATCACGGTAGAAGAGTTGAACGACTTCTTTACCAGCATCGGTGAGCATACATCAGCAATGATCCCTCAGGCGAGCTGTCCATACAGTTTGCTCCAAAACATGTCTTACACTACACGATATTCATTATTTTTTCAACCTACTACTAAAGAAGAAGTAATGTGGATAGTTCATAAAATGAAAAATAAAGCAACTCCGGATGCGTATGGGTTTTCCGTGAAAATACTGAAAATAGTTATACCATACATAGCTGATGCTGTTTCCATTATGATTAATAATTCTTTTTTATATGGACATTT
Source organism: Onthophagus sagittarius (assembly GCA_036711965.1). Classification (NCBI taxonomy): domain Eukaryota; kingdom Metazoa; phylum Arthropoda; class Insecta; order Coleoptera; family Scarabaeidae; genus Onthophagus; species Onthophagus sagittarius. The sequence continues at coordinate 10,929,270 of JASERS010000010.1, read as the reverse complement.
TCCTGACCTATTGAAAAAAGCTAGAATTGCTCCCATCTATAAAAGTGGTGATCGAAACGATTTGAAGAATTATAGACCAGTTTCAATTCTTCCTACACTATCAAAGATATGGGAAGTTGCCACACGTAACCGTATAGAAGAACACTTTGATAGCAGCAGCATGTGGAACGAAAATCACCACGGCTTCCGCAGACAAAGATCGACGATAACTGCAGGGGCAAGCATTCTCGGATCTATATTAGAAGCTTTTGATAAAAACTTGAAGATAGAAGCAGCATTTTGTGACCTCAGTAAGGCGTTCGATACAGTTGACCACAGGATACTGTTGGGAAAGTTAAGCTACTATGGCATAAGAGGCGTTGCTAATAAAATAATGGAATCCTATCTAACAGATCGTACACAATACACTGAGTGGAACAATGGAAGATCCGGTGAAAGCATGGTACATGTGGGTGTTCCGCAGGGTTCAGTGCTTGGTCCTTTGCTATACATTATATACACCAACGATTTACCAATAAACGTACAGGCAGCAATTACACTTCAATATGCTGATGACACATCATTTCTAAATTATAATATTACAGAAGAAGGTCTACACAGAAAAACTGTAACTTCAATGCAGGACGCAGAAATTTGGTTTAATAGCAATAAAGTCATGCTAAATAGAGAGAAAACAAAGATTATGAAGTTTTGTACGCGACTTGAAGGGAAAAGAGAAACCGTAAAATTTCTGGGAATTGTGTTAGATAGTACCCTTACCTTTCAAAACCATGTACAGTATATGTCCGGTAAGCTCAGTTCAATAATCTACACTATCAGGGTATTAAATAGAACAGCAACGTATGAAGCGGCTCGTCAAGCTTACTTTTCACTGTTTCACAGTGCTGCAACATACGGAATCCTTCTGTGGGGCGCATCTCCTCATGCACGAAAAATATTTATAAAGCAAAAAGAAGCAGTAAGAGCTCTTTACAAATTAAATTCTAAAGAAAGCTGTAGGAATGTATTCAAAAGTAATATACTTACCATCCCAGCAGAATATATATTTGTGTGTATTATGTACGTGCACGAAAGAAAGGAGCAATGGGAGAAAGGATCCAATGTTCACTGCTATAAAACTAGAAATGCAGAAGAGTTTCGACCACCTAAACGCCGTTTGCGGAAGACTCAGCATGGAATTGATTATGTTGGAGTCCGTCTGTACAATAAATTACCGGAGTATATTAAGATAATGTCACGGAAAACATTTAAAAAAACAGTGAAAAGTGTACTACTGAATGGTGGGTTTTATTCAGTAGACGAATATTTGGAAGCTGAAATTGTGTGATTTGTGTCATTATATTTATATATTCAGAATGTGACGAGCCGAATATTCTTTTGTTTGTATGAATTTTTAGGCAATAAAGATTATTATTATTATTATAAAAATAAAATTATTATTGTTACTTGTTAGAAAAAAGTACTATGCAAGAGCTACCTTGGAATTTTAGAATGGGAGAATCTACTATTAGTTATATTACTAAAGAAACAATAACTGTTTTGTGGAACTACCAGACTTAAGAAGAAACATATTAATCTCTGTTGAAGATATGTTTTAGAAAAACATACTCAATTTTATCGGAGCTATTGATGGGAAACACATCCACATACAAGCGTCAAAAGTATCGTGAAGTGAGTTCTTTCTCTACAAGCAAAGCTTCAACTTTGTTCTAATGGCATGTGTAGATGCAGATTATAATTTCAATGTAACAGATATTGGAGGTAGTGGAAGAAATCATGACAGCACTATTTTTAAAGAATCTTCTTTCGGAAGAGCTTTTTCAAATGGAAACATAGATATCCCTATTATCAAGAAACTACCTGAAAGTAATATTACACTTCTACATTTTATTGTGGGTGATGCTGCATTTCCTCTACTGGAAAATATAATGAGACCATACTACCCAGACAGAAAAAAACATTTTCAGTTATCGCTTATCCAGGGCAAGGAGGACCGTAAAAAATGTCTTTGGTATACTCTGTCAGCGGTAGCGAATTCTACGGAAGCTGAAGAACAAAGAAGAAGAACAAAGCTGAAGCTTTGCTTGTAAAGGAAGAACTCACTTCACGACACTTTTGACGCTTGTATGTGGATGTGTTTCCCATCAACAGCCCCGATAAAATTGCGTATGCTTTTTGTAAAGCATATCTTCAACAGAGATTAATATGTCTCTTGTTAAGTCTGGTAATTCCACAAAACAGTTATTGTTTCTTTAATAATATAATGAACAGTAGATTCCCCCATTCCAAAATTCCAAGGTAGCTCTTGCATAGTACTTTTTTTCTGACAAGTAACAATAATAATTTTATTTTTATAATAATAATTAAAAATTAATTAAATCTAATAATTAAATTTTTTATTATTTTTATTTGGTGTTTTTGATAAAAAAAGGTGCAACCAGTTTTAACAATTATTTAAACTCTTCAAATGACATGCGAACATATTTAAAAAATTGTAAATCGTCCTCTTCCTTTTCTAACATATTTCTAATAAGAGTGGCATAATTCCCCTCTAATTCTCGATTCTTATTGATGGGTCTTCTGCCAAAACGTCGACAATTTTATTTTTATTCATATTATTCATTCTAATGGCATGTATAGATGCAGATTATAATTTCAATGTAACAGATATTGGAGCTAGTGGAAGAAATCATGACAGCACTATCTTTAAAGAATCTTCTTTCGGAAGAGCTTTTTCAAATGGAAACATAAATATCCCTATTATCAAGAAACTACCTGAAAGTAACATTACACTTCTACATTTTATTGTGGGTGATGCTGCATTTCCTCTACTGGAAAATATAATGAGACCATACTACCCAGACAGAAAAAAACATTTTCAGTTATCGCTTATCCAGGGCAAGGAGGACCGTAAAAAATGTCTTTGGTATACTCTGTCAGCGGTAGCGAATTCTACGGAAGCTGAAGAACAAAGAAGAAGAACAAAGCTGAAGCTTTGCTTGTAGAGAAAGAACTCACTTCACGACACTTTTGACGCTTGTATGTGGATGTGTTTCCCATCAACAGCCCCGATAAAATTGCGTATGTTTTTTGTAAAGCATGTCTTCAACAGAGATTAATATGTCTCTTGTTAAGTCTGGTAGTACCACAAAACAGTTATTGTTTCTTTAATAATATAATGAACAGTAGATTCCCCCATTCCAAAATTCCAAGGTAGCTCTTGCATAGTACTTTTTTCTGACAAGTAACAATAATAATTTTATTTTTATAATAATAATTAAAAATTAATTAAATCTAATAATTAAATTTTTTATTATTTTTATTTGGTGTTTTTGATAAAAAAAGGTGCAACCAGTTTTAACAATTATTTAAACTCTTCAAATGACATGCGAACATATTTAAAAAATTGTAAATCGTCCTCTTCCTTTTCTAACATATTTCTAATAAGAGTGGCATAATTCCCCTCTAATTCTCGATTCTTATTGATGGGTCTTCTGCCAAAACGTCGACAATTTTATTTTTATTCATATTATTCATTCTAATGGCATGTGTAGATGCGGATTATAATTTCAATGTAACAGATATTGGAGCTAGTGGAAGAAATCATGACAGCACTATCTTTAAAGAATCTTCTTTCGGGAGAGCTCTTTTAAATGGAAACATAGAGATCCCTACTCTCAAGAAACTACCTGAAAGTAACATTACGCTTCCACATTTTGTTGTGGGCGATGCTGCATTTCCTCTACTGGAAAATATAATGAGACCATATCCCAGACAGTACTTAAGGCTAGAAAAAAACATTTTCAGTTATCGTTTATCCAGGGCAAGGAGGAACGTAGAAAGTGTCTTTGGTATACTCTGTCAGCGGTAACGAATTCTACGGAAGCCATTCATAGCTAATGTAGACATAGCAGATGGTATTGTAAAAGCCACAGTAGTCTTACAAAGCTTTCTTAGCATTTTACGGCAAAACCAAAGGTACTGTCCTCTAGGATATGATAATACCAAACAGTACGAGTCAGGGTATATTATAAATGGTCAGTGCAACAACGCTACTGGAAGGTATTGAAGTGTTGCGTCTATTGGTGTCTGTGTTGCGTTTTCTATTGTTTCTATGTATGTATAACCATGGTACGATACTGAAGGTGTGGTTGAACATGATGTTCCGCTATTGCTTGTTACATCCAAAATCTCAAAAAATTTAGATGGTGCATCTGATGTACAACCCAAGGTATTCTTACTCCTAAAAATGTCATTATTTTTTAATAAGACTCAAAAGGTCAAAAATGTTTTATAATTGAGGGAAGAAGTTATTCCTAAAATAATTTCTGCAGTCACTTCATTTCTTAATTATCTTTTCTTAATTTTCTGTGAGGAATAAGCTATTTCTTCAATAAGGATCATATAACACCCGATTTATCTGCAGAAAAGTACTTTCTGTCTCCTTTTTACAAATGAGTTTAAAAAGCCTAAAAGCATTATGTATGGTGCTCCAATTTTGGTTGAGCAGCGGACCCTGATGGTAATTGCCTTTTACAGCGGGTATAATACTGCCTTAAATTACTCCATAGGTCCTGGCATAAACTTGCTAAAGTATTTATATTATTGTATTTTTATATTATATTTACTATTATATACTTTTTAAAATTTTTTGTTAATAAATTTACCAACCATTTCAAACATTTCTGATTTACCCTCAATTTCTGTAAAGTTATTTTCACACATTATTTATATGATCTTTGCGACCTGGATCATAAAGATATTGGTACTCTTGTACCAATTGTATTAATTTTGGATCAATTTGTGCGCATGCGTCAAGTTGCGACGGAAGGTTTTAGCTTTAAGAAGTTAAAAGTTGGGCAACTCTAGGGCTACAACAAAAACCGTTTTAGTCGTAAGATATTGCATGAACAGTAATACTATAACGCAATTTCAACTTTTCACTCTTACGACTAAATCTAAAACACATTGCATGAACCCACCATCAATGACAGATTAACAGAAAACCTAGAACAAAATAAAACAATATCTGATGCATATAACTGGTACAGTAATGAAATGAGTACCGTTGATGCCGTCATGACTATAATAAAGGAAGCACAAGTATGAAAGAAAACATTACTAACTCACCGCGGATACAGGGTGACAATGTTATTATTCACGTTTAATAATGCATTCAATTCGATGCCATGGGTAGTAGTAGGTCGTACGCTTGAAAAGTGTGGTGCTTTAGAAGAGGTGATAAGACTGGTCAACTCCACCTCATCTCAAAGCCTAGTTGTGTAAACCCTGCTGAGATGGAATGATTTGCTCTTGATACATTTTATGCCATGAATGTCTGATGATAATTCAAGGTTTAAGTTTGGTGTCGTCAAACCACTCGTTGTATTTATTGTTATTGAGCTGATAATATCAGTCCAGAAATGGTAAAGCTTTGCTGTCCTCACATAGTACCTTTTATAACACATATTATAAATTTCTGCATTCTGGAAAGTGTTTTTCTTGATTGCTGGAAGGAAGTCTTAATTAAACCTATACCTAAACGTAGTGATCCAAAAGCTTCAAATGACCTGAGACTGATTGATGATGACTTATAGTCAATTGAGTCATATGAACACACAGCCGGATGATATAAAGCAGACATATAATTAAATTGAGAAAAAACCAAGGTGTCACATAATTTTTTTTCAATTTGATAGGCAACAGTAGCCTTACAGAATGATAAGCTTTCTTGATGTAGTTATTAACTTGACTATGGTGTCTAAAACTGTTATCTATAATCAACTACTATTGAAGTTGACGGAATACGTGCTAAAATGTTGAATATGTGTTGTCCAATTGTACCATATATATCATATTGTGAACTATTGCCTTGAATTGTCTGCTTCTAGACAGTCAATCCCAAAAATATGAAGCCCTCGCGATTTTGAAGATTTCCATTTCATAAGTATTTTGCCTATATTGTCTATGATTCTGGACAAAGTAGTAGATACTAGACTTACTTAGCGTCTAAATAAATTTAATATTCTACCAGTTCGTCACTCTGGTTTCCGATCAGGACACAGTTGTACAATAGCCCTTCTCGATGGATGATAATTTCCATGCGATAGACCAAGAACGCCTTTGATACCTCACAGTCTAGGCAATACTTCACCATATTGTTCTTTCGGAAAGTGCAAAAAATTTTTATAGCAGTCCCTAAATCGATCACAAACTGTTAAACTTCATGGAGAAGAGTCTTTAGGGGCAGTCGTATCTTCAAGCGTGCCGCAGGGTTTAATTTTTCAAAAGTGCTACACCATTACACTGCTCACATGTATGCTGACGATACTCAGGTCTATTACTCATTCAATGAGAAAGACATTGACAAGGTTGATAGAGCTATTAATTCTGATTTAAACAAACTGGCCCACGAAGCTTTAAATCTTTGTTTAAAAATTAATCCGATTGGTGGTGTGGTGAACAGAATTAAGGAGTGTTTGAATATCAGAGTGGATGGTATTAAATTAATCTGCTTATTTATTTATTAAACTACTCTGAATATGGCAAATTTGTTAAATATGGCGCAACGCAGAATTTTTCTCTGTGCTTGCTCCTTTCACAGAGTCATGATGTATAAATTTTCAGCATATTTGACCAACAGAGTCAGGGATCGCAGTGAAGTGCACAATATTAATATACGACATCGGAACATGTTATCACACTCGGAATTGGACAAATTGGTTAAATATGGCACAACGCAGAATCCTTCTCTGTGCTTGCTTCTTTCACAGAATCATGATATATAAATGTCCACCATATTTGACTAACGGAGTCAGGTATCGCAGTGAAGTGCACAATATTAATATACGACGTCGGCACATGTTATGCATATTTCGCCATAATCTTCAGATCTTTAAAAGATTTTATTCTTATAATATAGTTGCTATAATGCATAACATTCCCGATTCAGTTAAACAGCAGAGTGAGTAAAGATTCAAGTCAAATTATAAAAAAAAATCTTTTGATGTAGCAAAACAGCATTTAATTTAATTTAATTTCTAATAAAGAGGTAATTTTCACTTTTTTGTGAAATGTGTCTCAACAGGGTATGGGGATTGTTTGCAGCAGCTTGTTCTACCTTCATTTGCGACATTTGATGATTTTTTTTTCCTTAGTTTTATGTATTTTGTTAAATATTTTTCTTTTACTTTGTTAGTCTTTATTATTATTTTCTATTATTGTTATTTTTCATTTAGTGAGTGAATTCAAGACTCTCAAGACTCCAATGGATGGACCAAAAGAAATGTAAAGCTGGGTATCATCGGCATAACTATGAACTTGATTATCTTTCACATTAAGAAAAATTGTTGAAGTATATAACGAAAACAATGTGGGACCAAGAATTAAGCCAAAATTAATTAGTCGAGAAGATGTTATACCCTCAATCTGGACGCATTGTGATCTTTGTCCAAGATAACTGCTAAGCAGAGCTACTGCTGAAGGATCAAGCCCTACAGAGTGAAGAATCTTAACAAGGATTGTATGATTAACAGTATCAAACGTCTTACTATAGTCTAATAGTAAAATAGAGCAACAATTCGACGAAACCCAGACTAAGTAGATAGCAGAGACCCAGTATTCGTAATAAATTTCGTCGATTGAACATTCAGTATTCTTTCAAGAACCTTTGATAACATTGGCAAAATACTAATAGGTCTCAGGTCTTTTAAAGTATTTGGATCACTACATTTAGGTATAGATTTAATTAAGGCTTCCTTCCAGCAATCAGAAGAAACACTTTCCAGAATGCAGGAATTTATAACATGTGTTATAAAAGGTACTGTGTGAGGACAGCAAAGCTTTACCATTTCTGGACTGATATTATCAGCTCAATAACAATAAATACAACGAGTGGTTCGACGACAACAAACTTAAACCTTGAATGATCATCACTGACATTCATGGCATAAAATGTATCAAGAGCAGTGTTACTAGAAGGCGGAAACCATCTACAATATCTAATATACTGTCAACAAAGTATTTATTTATGTCCTCAACATTTTTCAAATGATCTTGTATGTTCACGTTTTTATTCTTACGGATGTTCATGCCATTAAGTGCGCGTCATTTTTCTCTACCATCACTCAGTTGAGAAACATACTTAAAATAAGCTTTGAATGTGTACAATGAAAAAAATATGTAGACAAAGATGAAAATTTAACTGATCTAACACAAAAGATTGATTAAAGAAAATGAGATTAATAATTTAAAGATTAAAATAAAAAGATAAAATTCAATTACGTTGAATTGTAAAAGTTTCTATAAATTTTTGTAATAATTTTACTCCTTTAGTTTTTTCAATGTAAAAAAAAATAAATAAAAAAGAAAATTGTTTAATAAAAAAATAAAATGACAAGAAAAGTCATGGAAACGGAAAAAAAGGATGAATATTAAGAATTAATATATAAAAAATAAATAATACGGGGATTGAAAAGCGGAAGAATTTAATTAAAAAAATAAACAGCACAAAGAAAGCGAATTATTAATAATGAACGAATTAGTAAAGAAGAAATCGAAGAAGAAAGGAAAAAAATCAAAAATAACGAAGAAATCGGAGTTGAAGTTATCTTTGCAATTCTTTGACAAATTCTACCTGTTAAGTATAGATGGCGTATTGAACCTAAATTTGTAGTTTCTAAAGATCAATTTTAATTATTTCTTTTAAATAAAGTCCAAAAAATAAATCGATTCTAATTAAATAAAAGAGAATCTTTTTATTTCACCACAATATGTTTGAGACGCCACTTCTAAATGTAGCGACGCCTCAAATGGAATGTCTGGTAGATAAATAAACTCGAAAAGATAACGATTATGTCAAGATTGTGAAATATTTCCGAGAATTTTAGCGCCAGCAGGTATAAATATCAGTTTCTAGGAAGGCCGGCCCAAATTTTCCCGCCCATTCCACCCCTATTCCCTTTTTTTTTTAAATCAAACAAATTTAAAGAGGCTAAAATAAAAGATAAAAATTTTAACAATAAATCTATATTATCATCATCATTACAACTAAACTAGTCTATTTTGGAGACAAAAGTATAGGAATTATGTACAGTTTTAGTATCTTGTTATTCACATATTCATCTTTACGCAATCATCCTTCCTTAAAAAGAAAAAACTTAAATTTTTACATCACACAAAATTTACTTCACCACACAAACAGGCAAAGGAAAAATTTATTTTTGTACTAAATCAAAAAAGGTCTCGAATGAATCCGTAACGTTCAATCTAAAATTAAAAAACACTTTTTCACTATCTCCCATATTTTTCATAAATACATCTTAAAAAAACCCACAATTCGCAATAAATATTATTACCAAAAACTCACTCATCTCGCTTTGACACGATCTCTCTCTATTTCAGGCGATTACATTAATAATAATAATTAAATTGTTTCTTTTTTAATAATAATATTATTATCAAAAATCGAATACGAAATTGGGTAAAAATCAGTGCGTGTTCTGTGTGTGTATTTGTGGTTACCACTTATAAAGAGTCATTAGTTAACATTCAATATACAAATAGTAGTTAAAAAAAATCGTTAGAACGTGATATGAGATTCCTAAAAAAGCTCTTGTTCTTTGACTAGGAGGACAAAATACATTATTATCTGGAGTACAGGATAAGGAAAAACGTAATAATACGCGTGTTCTCTCATTATTTCTTTTAACCGAAAATATCAAATCAAAGTCTCTTTTAAGCCATGAAAGCTTTAACGCAAGCGCGTACTTCTTGCCTACAAACGGGGCACGTCGTTGCAGTCGCCGCACAATCAACGCATGCTATCATGTGCCTACAAGGCAGATTTACTATTGAACGTTCATTAACGTAGCAAATACCGCATAGAGGAACACTTTTATTACTTGATGACGAAGAAGAAGAAGAAGACGCTGCGGTCGCAGCTTCTTTGGTATCATTAATAATGCCGTTTTGAGTTTGAACCGAAGAATTTCTCCGTTTCGTGATATCGATATTTAAACTCGCGCACATCTCTTGCGCTTGCACACTACTCGTCGGCGAAGAAGGAATCAAACTCTCCATAAACCCAGAATGATGTTTCTCTTTGATTTCTTTGATATACTCGACGCCCTTTTGCAATCTCAAAAACACACATTTCTCAGACCACAAGGCGTGTTGCTCCCAAGGATCGTCGTCTTCCTGCCACGCTTTCAAACCCAACCCGCAATGGAAACACACGGTTTGATCCCCATATCCCGTATAATAATAACCGGCCGAAGCCAAATCTTTCGGTTTTTGCTTTATCGAAACGGGCCAATGCTCAAACGAAGCTAACCTCTTATCGAAAAGGGCGTAATTCGGATGCGTAACCGTGATATTCGTCTCAATCCCCAAATTGTTTAATAAAACCGATAAATTTCTCTCCTCACCTTCCTCCTTTCTAAACTGATTTCCATCCATTTTATAGCCACAATCGTCGACGCCTATACACAAATTAAGCCGTACGCTGTTATTTAAAAGCGGGCAATTCGGGTTCCAACGACGATGCTCAGCGTTCGGAACGTCTCCTCGCTCCCAACGGCCGATTTCTACGCCGCAAAATGCGCAACGAACTTTGTCACCTTCCCCGAAGTAATAGAAACCATCTTCCGCTAACGTTTCTTTACCAATAAACGAGACGGACCAACCTTCGAACGTGTTTAGACGTTGAATATAATTTTGCATTAATAAATTTGCGGCTATTTCATCTTTTATCGACGTAAGGAGGTTATGGTTGTTTGTGTACGAACCCAACAGTGAGGACGTCATGTTGTGGATATGACTAAATTTAACCTGAAACAAATAAAAATAATGTTTAAGTATAATTAAAAAGATATTTTTTAAAAATTGATTTACTTTTTTTTTAGGTTATGTTGTTGTGACGTTTCGATATCCTTTATAGGTTAGGTTGGCGATTAATTTAATTTTATGTATTGATTTGAAATTGAAATAATTAATTACTTTTTAACAAAAAATTTTAGAATAATATTCTTAAATTAATTTTGAGATTAAATTAATTAATTTTGAATCAATTAATTTAAAAGTTAATTTAGTTTGTAAGTTTTGAAATAATTAAATCGGTTGGTATCTTGGAATTTTTCTCGACCAACTTCATCAATATTTATAGAGAAAACTAAAAATTAAATCAAATTTGATTTAATTTTAATCTTAATCCTAAAATAAACGATTTTTGATAATAATTAGAAGAAAATAAGAAAAAATTGGAAATTTAAATAAAGTTTTTTTGTGAATTTAAGGTTACTTTTGGTTGCTAAGCAACGATTATATAGAAACGTCAATGTCAATTAAAATTGAATGTTATAATTTAATTAATATAACTAAGAATTAAAGATAAATAGCAAATAAAGATTAACCTAAATTAAGCAAAAATAATTTGTGAGTACATTTACCTTTGAATTAATAAATATTTATTTAATTTGTCTTTTAATTTAGGTTATCGATTGGTGCCTAACTTCATGAATATTTACAGCGAAAATGTCGAAACGAATTGGATTTAATTTTTGATCATAATCATGTAATAAAAGATTTCTGTTAAAAATTGACGAAATTAAGGAAAATGGGCGAGTATTATTTATATTTATTACTTTTTAATTGTATAACAAAATTGTTTTGATACATTTAGGGTTAAGTTGGTTGCTAAGCAACGATTATGCAAGAAATGTCAATTTTGATCAAAATTGGATGTAATTTGAATAAATATTAAGATGAACTTTGAATAAAAAATAAACTAAATCAAGCAAAAATAAATTGTGAGTACATTTACTTTTGAATTAATAAATATTCATTTAATTTGTCTTTTAATTTAGGTTATCGATTGGTGTCTAACTTCATGAATATTTACAGCGAAAATTTCGAAGCGAATTGCATTTAATTTTTGATCATAATCATGTAATAAAAGATTTCTGATAAAAATTGACCAAATTAAGCAAAATGGGCGAGTATTATTTATATTTATTACTTTTTAATTGTATAACAAAATTGTTTTGATAAATTTAGGGTTAAGTTGGTTGCTAAGCAACGATTATGCAAGAAATGTCAATTTTGATCAAAATTGGATGTAATTTGAATAAATATTAAGATGAACTTTGAATAAAAAATAAATTAAATTAAGCAAAAATAATTTGTGAGTACATTTACTTTTGAATTAATAAATATTTATTTAATTTGTCTTTTGATTTAGGTTATCGATTGGTGTCTAACTTCATGAATATTTACAGCGAAAATGTCGAAACGAATTGGATTTAATTTTTGATCATAATCATGTAATAAAAGATTTCTGTTAAAAATTGACGAAATTAAGGAAAATGGGTGAGTATTATTTATATTTATTACTTTCTAATTGTATAACAAAATTGTTTTGATAAATCTAGGGTTAAGTTGGTTGCTAAGCAACGATTATGCAAGAAATGTCAATTTTGATCAAAATTGGATTTAATTTGAAGAAATATTAAGATGAGCTTTGAATAAAGAATAAATTAAATCAAGCAAAAATAATTTGTGAGTACATTTACCTTTGAATTAATAAATATTTATTTAATTTGTCTTTTAATTTAGGTTATCGATTGGTGTCTAACTTCATGAATATTTACAGCGAAAATTTCGAAGCGAATTGCATTTAATTTTTGATCATAATCATGTAATAAAAGATTTCTGATAAAAATTGACCAAATTAAGCAAAATGGGCGAGTATTATTTATATTTATTACTTTTTAATTGTATAACAAAATTGTTTTGATACATTTAGGGTTAAGTTGGTTGCTAAGCAACGATTATGCAAGAAATGTCAATTTCGATCAAAATTGGATTTAATTTGAAGAAATATTAAGATGAACTTTGAATAAAGAATAAATTAAATCAAGCAAAAATAATTTGTGAGTACATTTACCTTTGAATTAATAAATATTTATTTAATTTGTCTTTTAATTTAGGTTATCGATTGGTGTCTAACTTCATGAATATTTACAGCGAAAATGTTGAAGCAAAATTGGATTTAATTTTTAATCATATACTTAATAATTTTTGTTGAAAATAGACGAAATTAAAGAAAATGAGTGAGTATTATCTATATTTATTATTTTTTAATTGTACAATAAAATTTCTTTGATAAATTTAGGGTTAACTTGGTTACTAAGCAAGAATTATACAAGAAATGTCAATTTTGATCAATATTGGATATAATTTGAATGAATATGATAAAGAATAAAGATGAACCTTGAACAAAGGATGAAGTGAATCAAGCAAAAATAAGTTGTGAGTAGATTTACCTTCAAATCGTCTTTTAGTTTAGATTATTGTCTGATGTCTCAACCCAACATTGTATATTTGAACTGAAGTAAAACTAGAACTAATACTAGAATTAGAATCATTCAGGTTTAGCCGTTTTTGGAGATGTACAGCTAACCCCGAATGTTTGTAGTTCTAGAATTAGATCTAATGATATAAAACTAAAACTAACACTAGACCAAGAAGTGGAAAGTTTTGGGTTTAGTCTAGTCTAGTGTTAGTTCTAGTTTTACTTCAATATAACTATGCAGAATTGCCAAATCTGTTTCAAAAGTACTCTACTTCAGAAATTATTCATTTTAGAGGTATTCGTTAAAAAATGTCTTCAGATGCACGGCTAAACTCAACCTAACTTTACCTTGCATATTTGAATTGAAGAAAAACTGAATTAAGACTAGTCCTAGAACTAGAATCATTCGGGTTTAGCAATTATGAGAAATGCTAAACCCGAATGTTTTTATTTATAGAGTTAGATTTAAGCCGTTTATTTTGAAAGTGGCCCAAGTCCATTTTCATCCTTTTTCAAGTTAACTGTAGAGATATATATATATATAATTTATGCTGAACTATCAAAAAAATAAATCTGCATTGAAATATGTTTGACGCATTTGTAAATTTTGAAAATTTTTTTTGTGAAAATTTTCTGAACTTTTTATTCATAATGTCAAAAAGTGCCACAATATAGGTAACTTAAATTACATTATAATATTGATTTACCAAACACTAAAGTAAAAGCATCAGAAAAAAATGAAGAGAAAAATAGATTTGCACAAAGCTAACTACTTCAGTAGCTTATTATAAATGGAACAGATATATTTTAAATTTAGGCATACACAATTTCACAACAATGATGTAAGTTTCCAAGAAATGGCTTCATGCCTCTTCAGATGCCTTAAAACTCTAAAAAATGAAAAACATATCTTTGCGTAAAGTGATATGTGTGGAGGAAAAAAATAAAAATATCCAAAACCACCCAAAACAATACAGAAAATGAACGTAGCCATAAATAATAATTGCAGACAGTTTCATGTAGCCGTTTGGCAATGTTAAAGGGGAATTCCTTAAATATCATTCTTTTATTATTTGTGCGGAAATTTTGTTAGTTATCCGGAATGTTTAGACAGAGAAGCCAAACGACTGTTGAAGTGAGAAAATTAGTTATTAATCATTTCCAGGAAGGAAAATCTGTGCGAGAGATTTCTAGAATTGTTGATAAAAGTCGATGACATAATAAGGCGCTTCAAAAATCGCTCAAAACAATTTTTTTACAGACTCGGAAATAAAATAAATATAATAATAATAAAATAAAGAAAGATCCCTTCTTTAGTGCACCAAAGGTGATTATTATTGTTGAAAATGACTTAAAAAAGAAAGCCAGTGCTAGTAGAAAAGAAAATTAGCAAAGGAATCCACTTTTTTAGATCAAAATTCGCGAAATATCATCAAAACAAAGATTTTTCTTTTCGGAAAAGAGTTCTTTTTATTAATAAAAGTAAATTTAACATTATTGGTTCGGATGGTAAGCCAAAATATGTAAAATGTTTATTTAGATATTTTAAGAACGAATTTAACTAAAAGTGATTGAACCCAACCCAACCCAAAGTACAAATCTTATAAAGTATAGTCCTGGCTTTTGAATAATTGTATTCATGTCTATTCATATGATGGAAACTCCACCTCAAAGCTCAGACATAAATCTAATCGATAACATGAGGAAATATTTGGATAGAAGGGTTCGAGAACATGCTATTTCTAATACATTTCAGTTGAAGAGCGCCTTGTTGGAAAAATGGGAGAAAATCTCTCCCAATTTTTTCTAAAAAAACTTATCCAGTCAATACCTAAATTAAAATGGTTATAAGAAATAAAGGTCTTCATATCAAATATTAATTATTGAAAAGGGGAAAGTTTCCACTTCTCTCCAAAGAAGTCTCCTGCGATTTGTAATTTATGTGATGCTAAAAGTGTGTATGGTCGTTCAACGAGTTCAATGAACAAACATTTATCTGGTGTTCATTTGTTCATAAGCGTAACAAACCCCAGGTAAAGAACAAACACAGAATAAAAATGTTGGGGCCATAGTTACTGATTTGAGTTCTGGTTCTCAGACTTGCATAACAGGCTGTTTTAAAAGAAGAATTGGACTGCCCCAATCTCGTCAAGTTAAAATAACATATTTAATTAATAATTTAGTATTGGGAAATGCACTACCCCTACATTTTACAGAGAGTAAGTTATAAATCTTTAAGAAAGTTATAAATTACCTAAAGCCAGATTATAAAGTACCTTGTTATGAACCTATATTCCAAAATTTGAAACGCGATGAAAAGAAAATTAAAGAAATGGTGACAAATGAACTGAAAGAAGCATGTTTCGTTAACCACTGATGCTTGGACATCAAACAATAACGCATCATATTTTGCACGCACTGCATCATATATAACTACTGACTGGGCTATTAAATCCACACTTTTAGATACAATAATGTTTTTGGAGGAGAGGCACTCCGCATCCTATTTGGCTATTAAAAGTTTGTGACTATTGTTAAATTTTATTGCTAAGTGTGTACATGCAGCTAGCAGATTAGTCGGACATTTCAATCATAGTGTTTTGGCAACAAATGAGCTATTGAAACGACATGAAACAATGCTTGAATGCCCAAAGGAAACACAGCTGATAAGTTTTACAAATAAATATTCCAATGCATTTACTCTATCTAAATTAATTTTCTAGTGGATGACGATGAGTACGAAGAGTTTGAATCAGACAACGAAGAAACATCTCAAAAACGAACACTCTCCGCCTGAAAACCTACAAAACATAGATTGAAATTGATACAGTACTGCAAGGCTAGATGGGACTCAACTTTCAGTATGCTAGATCCAAAGGTAACAAAAAGATGTGACACAATACATTTACAACTGAAGGATGAGCAGTGGAAATTAATCGGCGATGTCTTGTTTTTATTGCCTAGATGCAAAAACCCTGTTTATGTAAAAGCAATGGACAGGTAATTTACAAATACTTGGGTCATTTTCGGGCAACGGGTGATACCCGGGTAGAAATTATTTCGGGTATCGTCATCCCGAGTTTTATCCGAATTGTAGTTAATTTTCATGTATAAGCCATTAAGCTTTCTTTGAACCACGTATTCTGAATTTTTTCAAACCCAAGTCATCATCTGAGTCTTTTCCCATTTCATTAAGCGGCGTTTATGAATTATAGTGCCCAGATGTTGATAGCTGCTAACATGGGTGATAAATTGACCATCATAAAGATGAATGTTGAATATCAGTGATAAATATATTTTTTATTTTATGTTTGATGAATAGACACACTAAATGATGAAGCTACAAAAAAGGAATTGGAGTGGAGATTCGTTTTGTTAGTCAATTGCAGTGCCTAGATCTTGATAACTACTAGCCTCGGAGATAAATTGATCAACAACTAACACTAAACTAACACTAGACCTAGAATCATTCAGGTTTAGCAGTCTTAAGAGATGTACCGTCAAACGGGGTGAAATTGATTTTACGGGGGGACTTTGATAATCGATAATATTTTAATAAATAAATTCATATTTCGCGCAAATACAGTCAAAGCTTTCGTCATTGTTGTGTCGTATAACTTTGCTGGTAAGTATCTGTTATAATCTTTTTGTTAATAGTTTGGAATATTGCTTAAAACTGGCGCTAAATTGACACTGCCCAAAATTATAATGTATTTAATCAATGCTTACTTATTTTATGAAAGTAAAGGTGATTTAAGATTAGGTGCTTTCTACTTAACCTCACTTAATATGAACGTGGCGCCAAATACGTTTATTTGAAAAGTTTTTTGATGAAAGAAATTGATAGAAATTTGATAGAAAATTGAATAGAAAAATTGATAGAAATTGATGAAAGAGATTGATAGTTTTATCAGAATTTGATTTAATCTATAGACTAGTTTTAATTTTAATTTCACGTCAAGGGTTCGAGAATCCACAATGGGCCGTATTTACAAGCGTAAAGTTGGGTGCAGAAGTTATAAGAACTACAATGATAAAGATATTGATAAAGCTTTAGAAAAGATAGTCGATTCAAACTGGTCCATAAACAAAGCATCCAAGGAATTCAAGATTCCCTACGGAACTTTAATTCATAAGTACAAAGGCATGCATGTGAGACCACCTGGAGGACAAACTGTTTTTAGTAAGGAAGAAGAACAAGCAATAATTCAGTTTATAATAACCTGCAGTGATTGGGGTTTTCCGTTAAGTGTAGAAGATGTACGAATGGTTACAAAATCGTTCTTAGACAAGCAAGGACTACAGGTTCCCCGTTTTAAAAATAATATCCCCGGTCAAGATTGGGTTTATTCTCTTATTAAAAGAAATAAGGCTAGTCTGACACAACGCCTAGCAGCTAATATAAAACGTGCACGTGCAGGTGTTTCCCCTGAAGTAATTCGGCAATATTTTCAAAATCTGCAAATTAGCATTGACAATGTGCCTCCGTCTAATTTATTCAATTACGACAAAACTAACATGGCTGACGATCCTGGGAAAAAGAAGTGGCTCTACCGCAGAGGTAAAAAATACCCGGAAAATATTATAAACCATTCAAAATCGGCCATTTCCATCATGTTTTGCGGGTCAGCATCAGGCGTTTTTCTACCTCCGTACATGATTTACAAATCCGCGCATTTGTGGGATGGCTGGACCGAAAATGGTCCCAAAGGACATACTTGTTACGAGGACCGTTGTTGCAGCTCTGGATCCAGATATATATACTGTCGCCCCACTTTACTGATGAAGTTTTACAATTGTGTAACCAAAATGACATTGTCTTTTTGTGCCATCCTCCAAATTCAACCCATTTGACACAGCCACTTGATGTGGCTTTCTTCAGGCCGTTAAAAACTGCATGGAGGTCAATATTGTTGGAGTGGAAAATGCAAAATCCAAAACAAGCTTCTTTAAAGAAAAAATCATTTCCACAATTGCTACGGCTTATGCCAAAAAAAAAATTAATTCCTCAGGAACTCACTCACCACGAGTTATTGACCACGATTTAAGGGCTGGATTTGAGGCAACGGGAGTTTTCCCATCAAATCCTGATAAAATTTTATTTAAAATTCCAACGTGTGATAATAATGGTGATCAATTTGGGGCAGATTTTGATAATAATTTGGTTTCCTATCTAAAGGAAAAACGTTACAACAGCACCTCTGTTCGAAAACCATTAAATAAAAAGAAACGGTTAACTGTGGCAGCTGGAAAAAGTGTCGCTTGCCCAACAAATGAAACGAACGAAAGCAAACAAGATGATCGTATTTTGGAAGAACTATCAGATGGCACTGAAGACTCGCACTCTGAGGTTGCTGACGAAGTCGACTATTTACCTCCTAACCCTAAAGATATTGTGAATTTTAAGATATTTTTACTAGAATGAAATTCATTCTAGTAAAAGAGTTGTCTGGAAACAGAAATTCTACCAAGTATAAATACGTTGCCCAGGTTGAAGGGCAAGTAGGCAAAAATGAATACAATGTCTTGGGATTAAAACCATTAGACACCACAAAAGTAACGTTTAAAGTTGTTCCTAACGATTTGTTTACGGTAAGCTTGGAGGACATAATAGCCGTTCTAGAGCAGCTCCTGGACGGCGCGGAACGAGATATGTGTTTTCCAAATCAGTTGATGTTTTTGAATGTTAAATTTTGTTGCAAAGTGAGGTTTGCATTGATTTTTGATTGAAGTGGCGTTTATGCATTTATGTTAAGTTAAAGACTGTAGTATTTCCACGTACTACCAAAGAATGTGCCAATTGTTTAGTTTTGATACTTTTATAAGAAATAAAGTTTAATTTTGTTACCAACAAAAGAGGTTATTTGCATGTCTACAATAAGAATTTGTTAAAATACAATTCCTATGTCGAACGGTAGAGAGTGACTTTGATAAATTTATGTAAGCTTATGGATAATTAAAGTCGCCCCAAGTTGAGTATAACTTTGAGAAGGTTATTATTATTTTGCAACAGAACAACAATTATTTGAAAGTTGTTGTAAGCCTGGATGTATCCATTGGTCATGTGCGAATACGTTAATATTTTTCTGGACGTAAAACTAAGTGTAGTTTAATTATTATAATAATTCACAAATTATTAATAAAAGCTATCAATTTCACCCCGTTTGACGGTACTGTTAATTTCATGGATATTTACAGCGAAAATATGGAATCAAATTGAAACCAAATGGGATTTAATTAATCATAATCAAAAAATAAATGATTTTTATAATCAGTGAATTTTTATGTCAAAGAAATTGAAGAAAAATGTGAGTATTTTTTTATATCAATTAAAATTGTTGATAAATTTGAAGTTCATTTGATTGGTTGCTAGGCAACGGATATGAATTGTCAATGTCATAATGAAAAAAGATGATGATGGAAAAGTTTTAATTAAACCCAAGAAGAACTGTAAATAAAGGAATAACAGTTTTAAAAATTCTTCATCTCAAAAAGAACGGTTTTTCTGAGAAGGCTGAAGAAGGAAAAGATTAAAAGAGAGAAAAAAGGGGCAACGTCGCAAATGAACCAACCGCGTAGAATGTGACTATATGCGGATAGGAATCGGAGAGTCGGGCGGCGGCTGTAACACGGCAATCTGGCGGCCCCAGCCTGCCCCAGCCTCCGGGGAGACTGTAACAGCCGTCGCCGTCGCCGAGAGAGAGGCTGAGCTCATGGATTTTTCTAGCGAGCAATCCGTGGGAACGGCGGCAACGACGGCAACGCCGCTCGATCGGCTCCATTCATAGTTTTCAACATTCCAAAGACCCCCCCACTCCGCCGCCCCTCGCACCCGGGGGGGCCACCCAGCGTCTCAAGACCCGTCCGACTACATTCCATACCAATCGCTGAATGACCGTATACTTTTTCAAAAAAATTCACATTCCTCAAACGAAATAATGACACAAAAAAAATCATTAAAAAAATATTGTTTTCGAACCGCCATTTTAAAACAAAAAAGAATCAAAATAAAAGAAACCATATGGGTCAAAGATATCTATGGGTTACGATCTAAATTTTTTTTACTACATTAATAATCTAGTATAATTCGATCCGATTCTATTAATTAGTTATTTAGTATAATAATAAATAATAAGAGGAAAAAGAACGACCGGTACGTGTCTTATGAATGGGAAAATAATCGTCCTTCACGTCACCATCACGTGAACATATTCGTCGCCACCTTTTATAATCTATTGACCGTATCGAAAACAACCGTTCTTATCGTAAAATCGAAGCATACTTACATGAGATGATAAAACCCGTGATGTCCGTAAAAAAGTTGTATATAACTAAGGTAGTGTAAGCGTATTTTAAGCGCACTGTATCGTCGCAAACGCGAGACTAGAAAATCTTAAACTAGCAGGCGGTGGGCGCCATTTGTAAATTCCCTCTTCATTCGTTTCGGTTTTATCCCCACCCCACCAGTTTCAGTTTTTAGTTGAAAGCAACGCGCCGCCGCCGTCGATCTCGTTCACAACAACGCGACGTGGCGCTAGCGAGCAACGGGGACGCCTCGTCCCCGAGTTCACCGACTATGACCGTTTTACACGACCTTCTGTCTGGTACACAACAGAATAAAATGATGCAAAATGACGATGATGATGATGAGCGAGAGAGATACAAAGTTCAATTTGTATTTATAAATGCGGCTTTTTAAAGGGAAAACAAAGACGACTTTGAGTTCATCAAAGAGAAAGATCGGGTCAACTCGAAGTCCAGATGGTTTATTTTTTCTTTTCTCTTATCTGTGCTTCTTTTCTTTGTTTATACATGTGTTTTATAAAAAATTATTAATTAATTAATAAAAAAATTCGAAATAAAAAATCGGTTGGTACCACTGAATATACCTATAACTAATTTCATTGATATTTACAACGAAAACGTCAAATTGGATTTAATTTTGAATCATAAATTTTTAAATTTTTGATAAAAATTTTAAAAAAATGAGGAAATATTGGCAATTTTAAGTTATTTTTGGTTACAAAAATCAAAATTGGATATAATTTAATAAAAATAACAAGAAATAATGATCAATTAAAAATAATTAATAGCTTCAATCAAACAAAAATGTGTATTTATCGTTAAATACTTACAATTTTAGACGTTTTAGATTGATGTTGGTTTCTGAGAATGATTTTTAATCATAATTAGAATATTTTTTGATAAAATCGATGAAATCGAGGAAAGATGATTATTACTTTTTAGTTGTATTATAAAAATTCTTACAATTAGATAAATTTATGATTAAATTGGTTGCTAGGAAATGATTATGTTAGAAACGTCAATGTTGGATGGAAACGATTAAAAATTGATATATTTAATTAAATATATCCATTTATATTTATCGTTATTATATTTATATATCCACGACAAATGAAGAAAAATTATGATTAAATTCTAAATTAAATTTAAGAGTTGAGACTTCAAATGCTTCCAGAATACTCGATACTGTCTCTGGAAGAGTTTAAATAGTTTTAGTTTTGCTTCCAGAATACTTACAATGGCTCCAAAAGACTTAATACTTCTTCTAGAAGGCTTGAAATGCTTCCAGATTACTTGATATTACCTCTGAAATATTTGATCTACTCCCAAAAGACTTCATATTGCTTTTAGAAGACCTAAAATGCTTCCAGAAGAGTTGATATTGCGTTCAGAAAACTTGAAATACTTCCAGAAAATTTTTAATACACCCATAAGGCTTAAAATGTATCTAAAACACTTGATATTGCTTCCAGAAGACTTACAATGATTTCAAAAGACTTAATACTTCTTCTAGAACGCTTGAAATGCTTCCAGATGACTTGATATTACCTCTAAAATATTTGATCTACTCCCAAAAGACTTCATATTGCTTTTAGAAGACCTAAAATGCTTCCAGAAAAGTTGATATTGCGTTCAGAAACTTGAAATACTTCTAGAAGATTTTTAATACGTCCACAAGGCTTAAAATGTATCTGAAACACTTAATATTGCTTCCAGAAGACTTACAATGATTTCAAAAGACTTAATACTTATTCTAGAACGCTTGAAATGCTTCCAGATGACTTGATATTATCTCTGGAATATTTGACTTACTCCCAAAAGACTTCATATTGCTTCTAGAAGACCTAAAATGCTTCCAGAAAAGTTGATATTGCGTTTGGAAAACTTGAAATACTTCCAGAAAATTTTTAATACACCCACAAGGCTTAAAATGTATCTAAAACACTTGATATTGCTTCCAGAAGACTTACAATGATTTCAAAAGACTTAATACTTCTTCTAGAACGCTTGAAATGCTTCCAGATGACTTGATATTATCTCTGGAATATTTGATCAACTCCCAAAAGACTTCATATTGCTTTTAGAAGACCTAAAATGTTTCCAGAAGAGTTGATATTGCGTTCAGAAAACTTGAAATACTTCTAGAAGATTTTTAATACGTCTACAAGGCTTAAAATGTATCTAAAACACTTGATACAATGATTTTAAAAGACTTAATACTTATTCTAGAACGCTTGAAATGATTCCAGATGACTTGATATTATCTCTGGAATATTTGATTTACTCCCAAAAGACTTCATATTGCTTCTAGAAGACCTAAAATGCTTCCAGAAGAGTTGATATTGCGTTCAGAAAACTTGAAATACTTCCAGAAAATTTTTAATACGCCCACAAGGCTTAAAAAGTATCTAAAACACTTGATATTGCTTCCAGAAGACTTACAATGATTTGAAAAGACTTAATACTTATTCTAGAACGCTTGGAATGCTTCCAGATGACTTGATATTATCTCTGGAATATTTGACTTACTCCCAAAAGACTTCATATTGCTTCTAGAAGACCTAAAATGCTTCCAGAAGAGTTGATATTGCGTTCAGAAAACTTGAAATACTTCCAGAAAATTTTTAATACGCCCACAAGGCTTAAAATGTATCTAAAACACTTGATATTGCTTCCAGAAGACTTGCAATGATTTCAAAAGACTTAATACTTCTTCTAGAACGCTTGAAATGCTTCCAGATGACTTGATATTATCTCTGGAATATTTGATCAACTCCCAAAAGACTTCATATTGCTTTTAGAAGACCTAAAATGCTTCCAGAAGAGTTGATATTGCGTTCAGAAAACTTGAAATACTTCTAGAAGATTTTTAATACGTCCACAAGGCTTAAAATCTATCTGAAACACTTAATATTGCTTCCAGAAGACTTACAATGATTTCAAAAGACTTAATACTTCTTCTAGAACGCTTGAAATGCTTCCAGATGACTTGATATTATCTCTGGAATATTTGATCAACTCCCAAAAGACTTCATATTGCTTTTAGAAGACCTAAAATGCTTCCAGAAAAGTTGATATTGCGTTCAGAAACTTGAAATACTTCTAGAAGATTTTTAATACGTCCACAAGGCTTAAAATGTATCTGAAACACTTAATATTGCTTCCAGAAGACTTACAATGATTTCAAAAGACTTAATACTTATTCTAGAACGCTTGAAATGCTTCCAGATGACTTGATATTATCTCTGGAATATTTCACTTACTCCCAAAAGACTTCATATTGTTTCTAGAAGACCTAAAATGCTTCCAGAAGAGTTGATATTGCGTTCAGAAAACTTGAAATACTTCCAGAAAATTTTTAATACATCCATAAGGTTTAAAATGTATCTAAAACACTTGATATTGCTTCCAGAAGACGTACAATGATTTCAAAAGACTTAATACTTCTTCTAGAACGTTTGAAATGCTTCCAGATGACTTGATATTATCTCTGGAATATTTGATCAACTCCCAAAAGACTTCATATTGCTTTTAGAAGACCTAAAATGCTTCCAGAAGAGTTGATATTGCGTTCAGAAAACTTGAAATACTTCCAGAAAATTTTTAATACGTCCACAAGGCTTAAAATCTATCTGAAACACTTAATATTGCTTCCAGAAGACTTACAATGATTTCAAAAGACTTAATACTTCTTCTAGAACGTTTGAAATGCTTCCAGATGACTTGATATTATCTCTGGAATATTTGATTTACTCCCAAAAGACTTCATATTGCTTCTAGAAGACCTAAAATGCTTCCAGAAGAGTTGATATTGCGTTCAGAAAACTTGAAATACTTCCAGAAAATTTTTAATACGCCCACAAGGCTTAAAATGTATCTAAAACACTTGATATTGCTTCCAGAAGACTTGCAATGATTTCAAAAGACTTAATACTTCTTCTAGAACGCTTGAAATGCTTCCAGATGACTTGATATTATCTCTGGAATATTTGATCAACTCCCAAAAGACTTCATATTGCTTTTAGAAGACCTAAAATGCTTCCAGAAAAGTTGATATTGCGTTCAGAAAACTTGAAATACTTCCAGAAAATTTTTAATACATCCACAAGGCTTAAAATGTATCTAAAACACTTGATATTGCTTCCAGAAGACTTACAATGATTTCAAAAGACTTAATACTTATTCTAGAACGCTTGAAATACTTCCAGATGACTTGATATTATCTCTGGAATATTTGACTTACTCCCAAAAGACTTCATATTGCTTCTAGAAGACCTAAAATGCTTCCAGAAAAGTTGATATTGCGTTTGGAAAACTTGAAATACTTCCAGAAAATTTTTAATACACCCACAAGGCTTAAAATGTATCTAAAACACTTGATATTGCTTCCAGAAGACTTACAATGATTTCAAAAGACTTAATACTTCTTCTAGAACGCTTGAAATGCTTCCAGATGATTTGATATTATCTCTGGAATATTTGATTTACTCCCAAAAGACTTCATATTGCTTCTAGAAGACCTAGAATGTTTCCAGAAGAGTTGATATTACGTTCAGAAAACTTGAAACACTTTTAGAAGATTTTTAATACGTCCACAAGGCTTAAAATCTATCTAAAACACTTGATATAGCTTCCAGAAAACTTACAATTTTTTCAAAAGGCTTAATACTTCTTCTAGTATGCTTGAAATGCTTCCAGATGACTTAATATTATCTCTAAAATATTTAATCTACTTCCAAAAGACTTCATATTGTTTCTAGAAGATCTAAAATGTTTCTAAAAGATGATATTGCGTTCAGAAAACTTGAAATTCTTCCAGAAGATTTTTAATAGATCCACAAGGCTTAAAATGTATTTAAAACACTTCCAGAAAGCTTGATATTACTTTTGGAATAATAGAAATGCTTCCCATATACCTAAACTACTTCCAAAACTCTCAATATTGCCTCTAGAAGACTTGAAATGCTTCTAGAAGATTTGATGTTGATTGTAGAAGACATGTAAAGCTTTCAAAAGACTTGATACTGCTTCTAAAAGACTTTAAATGCTTTCAGAATACTTGATACTGCTTGCAAAATTGCTGGTAAAATACATTTTCATTATAAAAACCTTGGAGAAGATATTTTTATTGCAAAAGCCAACAAATTGTTAATAATATTTGATTTTGTTTCTAAAATACCCAAGACATAAAATACAAAACCTCCATGTAATAAGTTTAAAACTATCAAGTAGTTTTACAACTTTGTTGTTTGTAAAACTAAATACTATTGGCAGAAGATATTTAAATTGCAAAAGAACCATTATATAGGTTCCCAAGTAAGAAATATTATGAAGAGTAAAATAAGAACTGCATTTTCTTTAATTATTGAGAATCATGAAATGGAGTACATACGAAATTACTTAGAAGAAGAAACCTCTCGAGTATTAGGAACTCAATGGACCCTTCCAGCAGCAAAAATAAATGTATTTATTATTTTTTTATATGCACGTGGCACCTATCAGGCAAACAATTTGAACATTTCGTATCTATGGAGCAGTAAATGGAGTTCTGCTTCTTATTTCGAACGCCAATGAGCAGCAGTGATTTTTGTGAAATTAAGTTTGCTCTAATTATTCAAGTTTGATGCAAACTGAAAATTGCATTGGTTTGATAGGAATGGCAGGAAGTAGGAATGTATGAAGGTTAGTGTTAACAAATGTTGGCCTCTACAAAGAATAATTTCTGAAATAGAGTACTTCACAAACCTATTTGGCAACCCAGTATATTTGAATTGAAGTAAAACTAGAACTAACACTAGACCTAGAAGTGGAAAGAGTGGGGTTTAGCCGTGCGTCTTCAGACGCACGGCTAAACCCAAAGCTTTCCACTTCTAGGTCTAGTGTTAGTTCTAGTTTTATATCCTAAGACTTAACTCTAGATCTAGAATTAGAAACATTCGGGTTTAACCATATATTTTTCAAGATGGCTAAAGCAGAATGTTCTAGTTTTAAGTCTAGTGTTAGTTCTAGTTTTATTTTAATTTAAATATACAGAGAATTATATATATTAAGAGTGGGGTAACCCATATCTTTCCACTTCTAGGTCTACTGTTAGTTCTAGTTTTATATCCTAAGATCTAATTCTATATCTAAGATCAGAAACATTCGGGTTTAGCTGCACATTCCTCAAGATGGCTAAACCCAAGTGATTGTAGTTGTAGGTTTAGTGTTAGTTAACAAAGAATAGTTTGTTGAAAAAACATTCAAATAACAAATTTAACTTTGGCGCCGATTTCATCTTTGTATGACATTATCTAAAATTAATTACGCATTCTAACTAAACTATATAATATCTTATCTATGATCAAAATTGGATACAATTTAATTAAATATAATAAGGAATAAAGGCATAATGTGAATGAAAGATAACCTAAAATAATTTGTGCGTATATTAGCCTACAAATAAATATTTTTTTTAATTAAACGTTTCAATGTTTTTTAGGTTCCTTTATCAATTGATATTTAATCTACTTGACAAATTTCATGAATGTTTACAACGAAACTGTCAAATAAAGTTTTATCGAATAATTACTTAATTATTCATAATTATAAAATAAACTATTTAGTCATATAACTCGAAAAAGATCTGGACATCACGAAGTCCAGATGATTCTTTGTTTACGATGATTAACTCGGGTAATTTTCCGTGATTATCTCAAAATAAGTGATTAACTAAGAATTAAAGTTTAATTTATTTGGAACTAATTCGTAAAATTTTAACGTTAACTAATGATTTATAAATAGGAGTATTATTGCAGAAATAAGTTTTGAAAGAAACTTCAAAGTTTGTTTTGTAATCCGGTACATGTGAACGGAATTTGTATCGTCTACGCCAAGCTTTATGCCCATAAACTTTTGCTCTTTTGTACCATGGGAACGTAACCTCTTAAAAAAGAAGAACCGAACCGACGTCGTCGTCGTCGTCGAGGACGGTGGTAACAAGAAAGAGAGAGAACCGGCCCCGAAATATTTCGGCCCGTTTTATACAGTTTACCTTTTACGGCTCGTTCTCGGCGCTTTTCGGATTAAATAAAGCAGGTGGATTTAAAATTGAAAAGAGGCCGATTTTGAAGATTTCTTTGAAGGTACCGCTTTGAAAAATTAACAAGTCGGTTACGTTATAAATAAATGAAAAGGGTTTTACGCGTTTTATTAAGCGTTCTTCCTCCCACGCAACGTGGGACGACGACGACGTCGATTCTTCGGAATCAAACTACTTCTTGTGGTGTGTATGTGGGGGTATTGTGTGGGCCCCATTCCCACGGGTTTGGTTTATCTTTATATCCTTTTGTTTTCGTACATTTTTTGCGATTTCAAACAGGAAATGGTTACCGATTGTTGTTTTCTAGGTTTTAATTTCAGATTATAAATTTTTAATTA
Organism: Onthophagus sagittarius; assembly: GCA_036711965.1. NCBI lineage: Eukaryota > Metazoa > Arthropoda > Insecta > Coleoptera > Scarabaeidae > Onthophagus > Onthophagus sagittarius. Next base: position 10,901,195 of record JASERS010000010.1, on the reverse strand, counting down.
TAATCACACAATTAGTAATAAAACGATTATGGACATCATTTTTTTAAATAAATGATATAACTTCGCCAAAAAAAAAAAAAATGAAATTAATCCGACTTCTCCGACCTTCCCAAAATGATCTCATGGTTCCAAATAAACAAAGTTGACGTCATATTACCTACAAAAAAATAACCATTCTGCGCAATAATTTTTCGATAAATTACGTAATGCTTTTAAAGACCGGACGCGCAATTCGTGTAACAATTAGCATTTAGCAAACCGTTCGACCTTGGTATACAAACACCGATTTTTTGAATGCGTTTCTACGACGTCTACGCAGCAATACAAAGAGAGGTGCCCAAGAAAACCTTTCGAGACATTTTTTCCGACTCACGTGGAGCGTAGGCCGTTAAAAAAACCACTCTAAATATTTATGAGAGAATATTTATGTATGTGTATGCGAGTTGAGCCCGCGCGTGATGGTATGCGGTTGAATCATTTTTCTTTTCAAAATAATACAGGGTTAGTGTGTTTGTATTTTTTCGCCGATCACATTTCGGACTGTTTATTTATGTTGTGATTAACCTAACTTTAAGAAATAAAGATTCGCGTAGCATTATAAACATTTTTCACACATTTATCACACTGAATTCTGTGTAGATTACTTGAGCAAGATGGACACCCGATGTTTGTTGGTTTCTCATTTGATTGTGATTGTGTTCTATTTGACAAAAATAGTCTTCTGCGAAAACTCTTTCTTGTACTGTTCTAATTGGTATTTATTTGGATAAATAAAACGAAAGCGTTGTATGCAGAAATATCAACCATGTTGCAAATCAGCGCATCAAATCACCCATTTAACCATTCAACCATCTGGTCATCCAACCATCGTCAGATCATAAAATTATATTATGTCTGGTTTCTTCTCAGGATTGGTTTCAATTCGAACAGTCGAATGATAAGTCAACGTATGGGAACCACAAGAACTCATACAATATTTTACCTGAAATATTTTCAGGAGGCTTGAACTACTTTCAGATGGCTTAAACAGCTTCCAGAAGACATGGTATTGGCCCTGGAAGACTTGGCACTGCTTCTAAAAAACGTAACACTGTTTCCAGTAGATTTGAAATGTTTCCAAAATACTTGATATTGTTTCTAGAAGACTTGAAATGTTTCCAGAAGACTTGAAATGTTTCCAGAAGACTTGAAATGTTTCCAGAAGATTTGAAATGTTTTCAGAAGACTTGAACTGCTTCCAGAAGGATTAAACTGCTTTCAGACAGCTAGAACTGCTACCAAAAGGCATGATACTGCAACTGGAAAACTTGACACTGCTTCTAGGAAATTTGACACTGTTTCCAGTAAACTTAAAATGCTTCCAGAAGATTTGAAATGTTTCAAAAAGCTTGAACTGCTTCCAGCAGATTCGGTATTATTTCTGGAAGACTGATCTTGTTTCCAAAAGACTTGAAAATGCTTCCAGAAAGCTTGGATTGCTTCCAGAAAGATTTAATACTGCTTCTGGAAGACTTGATATAAAAGCTTTGAAATATTTCCATAAGACTTACTATGCTTCCTGAAGACTTAATATACATTCAGAAGATTTGATGTTTTTGATGATGCGCCGCTTTTTGAAAATAAGTATGGATGCTGGGTGCTAAGAAACTGAGTTGGGAAAAGACTCAAACAACGAATAACAATTCTCAAAGAAAAAAGTAATAAAAAATGAAAGAAAATGCCATCAGCCAGTAATGTTTAAGGTTTTACAAACATAGTTTAGTTTCTAATTAACAGTTTTGAAGCACAAAACACGAAAGTATTGCGAAGAATGGACAACTTAATTCTATTCCAAGTTGTACCCTTGGGGAGTTATAACTCTTAGTTTGTAATGGAAAGTCTTCTACTAGTAATGTTTATAATTTTATAAGCAATATCCAGTCATTAATTAGCAATTTTTCAACTTCTAACATGAAGATTTTGTTTTTGCTAATAGTATTTGGTAATTTTGAAGCAAAATTGAATCTGATAAACAGTATTTTGCCTTTTGTAATAAAAATGTCTTCCTCGCGATTTTACATTCTGTCCAATAAAGAACATTTTCTAACAACAGTTTTACAAACGGTATCAAGTCTTTTAGAAGCAGTATCAAGTCTTCCAGGGGCAGTATCAAATCTTTTGAAAACAGTTCAAGCCTTTTGGAAACACATCAAGTTTAAGTTGTATTAAGTCTTCCCGAGGCAGTATCGAGTCTTTTGGAAGCAGTTTAAATCTTCTCGATGAATGTCATGTTTTCTGGAAGCAGTATCAAGACTTCTAGAAGCAGTATCTTTTTCTGCTTCTGCTTCAGAACATTTTCTTACAAGCAGTATCAAGCTTTTTGGAAGCATTTCAAGTCTTTTAAAAGCAGTATTAAATCTTCCCGAGGCAATATTAAAATGCTTTCAGAAGGCTTGAGTTGTTTCCAGAAGTCATCATATTGGCCCAGGTAGAGTTGGCACTGCCTCTAGAAAACGTAACACTGCTTCCAATAAATTTGAAATGCTTCCAAAAGACTTGATATTGTTTCCAAAACACTTGAAATGTTTTCAGAAGACTTAAACTGTTTCCAGAAGGATTTAACTGCTTTCAGATAACTAGAACTGCTACCAAAAGACATGATACTGCCCTGAAAAATTTGACACTGCTTCTAGGAAATTTGACACTGTTTCCGTAAAATGCTTCCAGAAGACTTGAAATATTTCAAAAAGACATTAATTCCTTTCAGAAGATTTGCTATTGTTTGTGGAAGGGTGTTCTGGAAGCTTTGAAATATTTCCAGAAGACTTACTATGCTTCCTAAAGACTTGATACTGTTTCTAAAAGACTTGATATACTATCTGAAAACTTTATGTTGCCTCTGTAAGAGTTGAAATGCTTCCAGATGACTTGATATGTTTCCGAAAGACTTAATGCTGCTTGTAGGAAACTGGAAATAACCGCTGGAAGACTTAAAATGCTTCCAGAAGATTAAATTCTACATGATATTGCTTGTAGAAGTGATAGCAGATAACGTTTTCATTGCAAAGGAACAAGATAATTTTGATAAATCCTTTGAGTTTTCTTCTAAAATATTTGGACATAATGTAAAATATTGAAGTAAGTAGTCCAAAACCTGTTAATTAAAGACTAAATACTGATAGCAGAAGTAAATACAAACTTTGATTGTTTTCAAAATACCAAATACTGTTGACAAAATGCAATATCTTTATATCAGAAGTTCAAAAACTGGCAATTAACAAGTAGATAATGCTCTTGCAAATTCTTTTTCATTTTCATATTGACTAAGATATAGGTAGTATTTTGTTTCGATTTTTATAAATCATACCGGTTAATAATGAAAGAAATTACCTTGATTTATATAACTACATTAACAATCTTCACCCTAAGATAAAATTTACGATTGAGATGGAAAATGAAGATAGAATTCATTTCCTCGATTTCAGTCTAAAAAGAGAAGATAACAAAATAAAATATTTAATATACAGGAAACCTACACCATTATTCCTTTTAACTCTCACCCACTCATGATATCACCCACAAATTTGCAGCACTAAGATCGTACTTACACAGGGCTTTTACATCCGAATTAGGACAACAAGAAATGGAAAAAGAAATCTTAATAATAGAGCAGATTGTAAATAAATAAAGTTGTTTAAATCTTCTGGAAGCAGTATCAAGACTTCAAGAAGCAGTATCTTTTTCTGCTTCTAGGAGCTTTTGCTTCAGAACATTTTCTGCAGCACTCTTAGAAGCAGTATCAAGCTTTTTGGAAGCATTTCAAGTCTTTTAAAAGCAGTATCAAATCTTCCCGAGGCTATATCGAGTCTTCTGGAAAGAGATCAAGTCTTTTGAAAGCAATTCAAAATGCTGTTTCAAGTTTGGTTCAAGCATTTTAGTCTTCTTGAGGCAGTGTCAATAATCGAAGAAATGAAAGGTGATATTTAGTAATGTTCTCAAATCAGGAACGGAAAAAGATCCATGTTTTTAACAATTAAACGTTGTTTAACAATTACGTAAAAGGGTTTTAAGAAAGATGACTTAAGAAAAATATAAAAACAGCTTGATATTGTCAAACGTATGTGTTTTGAGTGGATATTTTTCCAAGAAATAATTTCGATTTGTTTCATGTTTGCATATACACTTCTTTCTCTTAACTATTTAAGGAACTTTTAAATAATCTGTAAGTTATACAGAAACGGTGAGAAAATGAAAACATTTTCTTTTATACATAAGCTCCTTATTTGTAGACGAGGTTATATATGAATCATACACCACATAATTCCAGAAGAATTTACAATAATTAAGCGCTAAATGACAATTAAAACTAGAACTAACACTAGATCTAGTACTAGAAAGTTTCGGTTTAGCCGTGCGTCTTCAGACGCGTAGAACGTGTTAGTTCTAGTTTTAGTTTGATAGATTGACAAGTATATAACAGTTTAAGACTGAATAATAACTAAGAACTGAGCTAATACTAACGCTAGAGCTAATACTAGACCTAGAACGAAAAGCATTTAGGTTTAGCTGTACCTCTCTTATGACGGAACCAAATCCAACCCAACTCAACCTATCTTCAGAACGAACACTAGACTTGGAACTAGAATCATTAGGATTTAGTCGTCTACAGAGACATGCGGCTAAATCTTAATGTTTCTAGTTCTAAGTCTAGTGTTAATACTAACGCAATGTTGTTGCGTTAGTATTAGTTATACTCTTAGCTCCAGAAGAATTTACAACAATGAAGCGCTGAATGGCAATTAAAACTAGAACTAACACTAGACCTAGTACTAGAAAGTCTTGGTTTAGCCGTGCGTCCTCAGACGCACGGCTAAACTTCAATCTTTCTAGTACTAAGTCTAGTGTTAGTTCTAGTTTTAGTTTGATGCCAGTATATAACAGTTTAAGACTGAATAATAACTAAGAACTGAACTAATACTAACGCTAGAGCTAATACTAGACCTAGAACGAAAAGCATTTAGATTTAACTGTACCTCTCTTATGACGGAACCCAATCCAACCCAACTCAACCTATCTTCAGAACGAACACTAGACTTGGAACTAGAATCATTAGGATTTAGTATAACTGTAGTTATACTCTTAGCTCCAGAAGAAATTACAACAATCAAGCGCTGAATGGCAATTAAAACTAGAACTAACACTACACCTAGTACTAGAAAGTTTCGGTTTAGCCGTGCGTCCTCAGACGCACGGCATAATTTAAATTCGGTTAATAACGCATTATTAACCGATATGATTTATAAAAATCGAAACAAAATACTACCTATATCTTAGTCAATATGAAAATGAAAAAGAATTTGCAAGAGCATTATCTACTTGTTAATTGCCAGTTTTTGAACTTCTGATATAAAGATATTGCATTTTGTCAACAGTATTTGGTATTTTGAAAACAATCAAAGTTTGTATTTACTTCTGCTATCAGTATTTAGTCTTTAATTAACAGGTTTTGGACTACTTACTTCAATATTTTACATTATGTCCAAATATTTTAAAAGAAAACTCAAAGGATTTATCAAAATTATCTTGTTCCTTTGCAATGAAAATGTTATCTGCTATCACTTCTACAAGCAATATCATGTAGTATTAAATCTTCTGGAAGCATTTTAAGTCTTCCAGCGATTATTTCCAGTTTCCTACAAGCAGTATTAAGTCTTTCGGAAACATATCAAGTCATCTGGAAGCATTTCAACTCTTACAGAGGCAACATAAAGTTTTCAGGTAGTATATCAAGTCTTTTAGAAACAGTATCAAGTCTTTAGGAAGCATAGTAAGTCTTCTGGAAATATTTCAAAGCTTCCAGAACAGCTTTCCACAAACAATAGCAAATCTTCTGAAAGCAGTTAATGTCTTTTTGAAATATTTCAAGTCTTCTGGAAGCATTTTACGGAAACAGTGTCAAATTTCCTAGAAGCAGTGTCAAGTTTTCCAGGGCAGTATCATGTCTTTTGGTAGCAGTTATCTTCCTCAGTCAGTCCTCAGACGCACGGCTAAACTTGAATCTTTCTAGTACTAGGTCTAGTGTTAGTTCTAGTTTTAGTTTGATACCAGTATATAACAGTTTAAGACTGAATAATAACTAAGAACTGAGGTAATACTAACGCTAGAGCTAATACTAGACCTAGAACGAAAAACATTTAGGTTTAGCTGTACCTCTCTTATGACGGAACCCAATCCAACCCAACTCAACCTATCTTCAGAACGAACACTAGACTTGGAACTAGAATCATTAGGATTTAGTCGTCTAAAGAGACATGCGGCTAAATCCTAATGTTTCTAGTTCTAAGTCTAGTGTTAATACTAACGCAAGGTTGTTGCGCTAGTATTAATTATACTCTTAGCTCCAGAAGAATTTACAACAATCAAGCGCTGAATGGCAATTAAAACTAGAACTAACAGTAGATCTAGTACTAGAAAGATTCAGGTTTAGCCGTGCGTCTGAAGACGCTAAATCGAAACTTTCTAGTACTAGGTCTAGTGTTAGTCCTAGTTTTAGTTTGATGCCAGTATATAACTGTTTAAGACTGAATAATAACTAAAAACTGAGCTAATACTAACGCTAGAGCTAATACTAGACCTAGAACGAAAAGCATTTAGGTTTAGCTGTACCTCTCTTATGACGGAACCCAATCCAACCCAACTCAACCTATCTTTAGAACGAACACTAGACTTGGAACTAGAATCATTAGGATTTAGTCGTCTAAAGAGACATGCGGCTAAGTCCTAATGTTTCTAGTTCTAAGTCTAGTGTTAATACTAACGCAAGGTTGTTGCGCTGGTATTAGTTATACTTTTAGCTCCAAAAGAATTTACAACAATCAAGCGCTGAATGGCAATTAAAACTAGAACTAACACTAGACCTAGTACTAGAAAGATTCAAGTTTAGCCGTGCGTCCTCAGACGCACGGCTAAACCGAAACTTTCTAGTACTAGGTCTAGTGTTAGTTCTAGTTTTAGTTTGATACCAGTATATAACAGTTTAAGACTGAATAATAACTAAAAACTGAGCTAATACTAACGCTAGAGTTAATACTAGACCTAGAACGAAAAGCATTTAGGTTTAGCTGTACCTCTCTTATGACGGAACCCAATCCAACCCAACTCAACCTATCTTTAGAACGAACACTAGACTTGGAACTAGAATCATTAGGATTTAGTCGTCTAAAAAGACATGCGGCTAAGTCCTAATGTTTCTAGTTCTAAGTCTAGTGTTAATACTAACGCAAGGTTGTTGCGCTGGTATTAGTTATACTTTTAGCTCCAGAAGAATTTACAACAATCAAGCGGTGAATGGCAATTAAAACTAGAACTAACACTAGACCTAGTACTAGAAAGTTTCGGTTTAGCCGTGCGTCCTCAGACGCACGGCTAAACTTGAATCTTTCTAGTACTAGGTCTAGTGTTAGTTCTAGTTTTAGTTTGATGCCAGTATATAACAGTTTAAGACTGAATAATAACTAAGAACTGAACTAATACTAACGCTAGAGCTAATACTAGATCTAGAACGAAAAGCATTTAGGTTTAGCTGTACCTCTCTTATGACGGAACCCAATCCAACCCAACTCAACCTATCTTTAGAACGAACACTAGACTTGGAACTAGAATCATTAGGATTTAGTCGTCTAAAGAGACATGCGGCTAAGTCCTAATGTTTCTAGTTCTAAGTCTAGTGTTAATACTAACGCAAGGTTGTTGCGCTGGTATTAGTTATACTTTTAGCTCCAAAAGAATTTACAACAATCAAGCGCTGAATGGCAATTAAAACTAGAACTAACAGTAGATCTAGTACTAGAAAGATTCAGGTTTAGCCGTGCGTCTGAAGACGCTAAATCGAAACTTTCTAGTACTAGGTCTAGTGTTAGTCCTAGTTTTAGTTTGATGCCAGTATATAACTGTTTAAGACTGAATAATAACTAAAAACTGAGCTAATACTAACGCTAGAGCTAATACTAGACCTAGAACGAAAAGCATTTAGGTTTAGCTGTACCTCTCTTATGACGGAACCCAATCCAACCCAACTCAACCTATCTTTAGAACGAACACTAGACTTGGAACTAGAGTCATTAGGATTTAGTCGTCTAATGAGACATGCGGCTAAGTCCTAATGTTTCTAGTTCTAAGTCTAGTGTTAATACTAACGCAAGGTTGTTGCGCTAGTATTAGTTATACTCTTAGCTCCAGAAGAATTTACAACAATCAAGCGCTGAATGGCAATTAAAACTAGAACTAACACTAGACCTAGTACTAGAAAGTTTCGGTTTAGCCGTGCGTCCTCAGACGCACGGCTAAACTTGAATCTTTCTAGTACTAGGTCTAGTGTTAGTTCTAGTTTTAGTTTGATGCCAGTATATAACAGTTTAAGACTGAATAATAACTAAGAACTGAACTAATACTAACGCTAGAGCTAATACTAGATCTAGAACGAAAAGCATTTAGGTTTAGCTGTACCTCTCTTATGACGGAACCCAATCCAACCCAACTCAACCTATCTTTAGAACGAACACTAGACTTGGAACTAGAATCATTAGGATTTAGTCGTCTAAAAAGACATGCGGCTAAGTCCTAATGTTTCTAGTTCTAAGTCTAGTGTTAATACTAACGCAAGGTTGTTGCGCTGGTATTAGTTATACTTTTAGCTCCAGAAGAATTTACAACAATCAAGCGCTGAATGGCAATTAAAACTAGAACTAACACTAGACCTAGTACTAGAAAGATTCAAGTTTAGCCGTGCGTCCTCAGACGCAAACCGAAACTTTCTAGTACTAGGTCTAGTGTTAGTTCTAGTTTTAGTTTGATACCAGTATATAACAGTTTAAGACTGAATAATAACTAAAAACTGAGCTAATACTAACGCTAGAGTTAATACTAGACCTAGAACGAAAAGCATTTAGGTTTAGCTGTACCTCTCTTATGACGGAACCCAATCCAACCCAACTCAACCTATCTTTAGAACGAACACTAGACTTGGAACTAGAATCATTAGGATTTAGTCGTCTAAAGAGACATGCGGCTAAGTCCTAATGTTTCTAGTTCTAAGTCTAGTGTTAATACTAACGCAAGGTTGTTGCGCTGGTATTAGTTATACTTTTAGCTCCAGAAGAATTTACAACAATCAAGCGCTGAATGGCAATTAAAACTAGAACTAACACTAGACCTAGTACTAGAAAGTTTCGGTTTAGCCGAGCGTCTGAGGACGCACGGCTAAACTTGAATCTTTCTAGTACTAGGTCTAGTGTTAGTTCTAGTTTTAGTTTGATGCCAGTATATAACAGTTTACGACTGAATAATAACTAAGAACTGAACTAATACTAACGCTAGAGCTAATACTAGATCTAGAACGAAAAGCATTTAGATTTAGCTGTACCTCTCTTATGACGGAACCCAATCCAACCCAACTCAACCTATCTTTAGAACGAACACTAGACTTGGAACTAGAATCATTAGGATTTAGTCGTCTAAAGAGACATGCGGCTAAGTCCTAATGTTTCTAGTTCTAAGTCTAGTGTTAATACTAACGCAAGGTTGTTGCGCTAGTATTAGTTATACTCTTAGCTCCAGAAGAATTTACAACAATCAAGCGCTGAATGGCAATTAAAACGTCTGAAGACGCACGGCTAAACCTAAATCTTTCTAGTACTAGGTCTAGTGTTAGTTCTAGTTTTAGTTTGATACCAGTATATAACAGTTTAAGACTGAATAATAACTAAGAACTGAGGCAATACTAACGCTAGAGCTAATACTAGACCTAGAACGAATAACATTTAGGTTTAGCTGTACCTCTCTTATGACGGAACCCAATCCAACCCAACTCAACCTATCTTCAGAACGAACACTAGACTTGGAACTAGAATCATTAGGATTTAGCCGTTTAAAGAGACATGCGGCTAAATCCTAATGTTTCTAGTTCTAAGTCTAGTGTTAATACTAAAGCAAGGTTGTAGCTCTAGTATTAGTTATACTCTTAGCTCCAGAAGAATTTACAACAATCAAGAGCTGAATGACAATTAAAACTAGAACTAACACTATACCTAGTACTAAATCTTTCTAGTACTAGGTCTAGTTTTAGTTTGATACAAATATACAACAATTGAAATAAGTAAATAAATTCATAAATCAATAAAGTCATTTTTGATGTTTAGTTCAATGTCGTTCAGATTATGAATGATTAGGAATACAAAAATAAACCAACAATCATAAAAGTTCTTAGAAAAAGCATTACAAATCGAGATTATTTAAATTTCCCAATTATTTAGTTATGATAAAACCATCAAACATTAATCACGAATTCCTCCAACAAAACTACAATAACACCGTCTATGTTTAAAAAATGATTTGATTAGAAACTAGAAGCACTTGTTCGATACAAGATAAATATTTTTTTCTTGATTTGAGTCAGCTGCGCGAAAGATTTCCCAACACACAATACACATATAATTTTTTTAATTTCATTGTTTAATCATTAAAATTAGCTAAGGTAAAGTTTGAATTTGCGGAAGCAATAAAATTTTCTTATTCTTCAATAATTGAACGTCCTATTAAAGAAGAAGACAAGAATCGTACGGTACTAGAACGGCGCGGCGAGGGTAATTCCGCTTTCTAATCTGGTGAACTCGGCGATTGCACTTTGAAATTACAGGAAACGGAATCAACGGAGTGAATAACCGCTTTGAAATTCAAAACGAATCCTTTAATTTTTCGATAACAATAGTGATAAGATAAACAAGAATCTTTTTCATTTCCATTTTAGAATAAGTCAAATTTCTTGTCGTTTTTTACAGTTAACTTTTTTATTCTGTTACGTAAAAATTAGAAATCTTACCTTTTGAAATCCAACGATTCTCTTCTCCTTATAAAGCCTGGAAATCGTTCTTGTTTCAACCTTCAATTTAAATTGTTTATTTTTAGATTCTTTTCTTCTGTTCGACAAAAAAATGAGAAATTTGTTATCAAAATTATTCTTATCGAGTTTGAGAAAAAAAATAAAGAACAATAGCGATTGTTCTTTAAACGAAACACTTTTTCAAACGAAATGCTCGATTTTGCGATTTAGATGAATGAAAATGAATTAGAAAAGAGTTGAATTTCTCTTCTGATCGCACCTTTTTGAGACTTCTCTCAAAGTAGAAAGCGGCGCGGCGTCGTCGAAGCTTTGAGAAACCGCTTCTCTCCACTCGGTTTACTTTTGAATTCCGTTCCTTTACGATGGAAAACCGCGGTGGAGAGGAGAAGGATCGGTCACCGTCGGCCGTTCCCGTCCTACTTAAGAAATTCCATTCACGGCTTCCGTGGTAATCCTTTTCTATCCTTTTAGGTGTTGTTTAAAACGTAGGAAACTCCCCCACTTACATCAATAACATCCGGTCTGGAAATAATCGACAATAAAAGAAACTCGATCGATTCTTGAAAACAAAACTTAAAAATTTTGATATTACTTTAAAAAGAATTTGTTTGGGTTTTCGATTTGTAATCGACAGCTGCTGGATGTGAGACGATGTTCCAGGCACCAGGTGATCGCAACAGCTGCCATTGCAGCCGTTTCGTTGGGTTCTTTTGCACGGAAAGAAGCAGAAGGTACCCACGTGTACAGCAAGCACGTGCTGTAATCTACCTGCGATTTCCGCTCTTGAATTCCACAATTTTTTACCTAAAAAAAAAAGAAATTAATTAAGTTTATCAAAAAACAATAAAAAAGATAACAATAATAATAATCTTTATTACCCCAACAGACATAAGTCCTATAACAAAGGTAATATAAAAATTACAAAAATTATTCAAATTATTTAAAGAAGGTGAAAAAACTGGGTCAATAATGACCCGAAAACAATAATTGTTTAAATAGTATTCGAAATACAAATTGGAATATGCGATATGCAAGTTTATATTACAAATATTGTGATCGTCAGAATGCTTTGAAATCAGAATAGTGCATCAAGTAGGAGACCTATAAGCCTCAAAAAAATTGCAGAGAGGCTTATAAAAGTTAAGAAAAATAAAGGACAACAAATAGTAAAATCGTAATTGTTCGAAGAAACTTAAAGGATTTGCTAAAAATATTGCGCTCGTTATTCATCCTGATTTCATTCCGCAAAGGACATAAATCTATAATTAAAGAAATGTGTGATAGTTTTATTATCTATGCAGCTTATCTATAAATATTGTTTTGGAATATAGAGAAACAAAGAGTGGAGTCTTGGACAAATTCATTCATGAACATAGGCACCGATTTTTGGAAATACGTGTGGGTGTTGAAAAAATCTGAAATGGCAAAAGACTCAGGTGACGAATTGAGTTTGAAAACGTCTGAAAAAAATGAGAATACGTGCTCTCAATACATTGAAATTAAAAAAATAATTGAAAATAGTAACTTAAATCCAGATAAAACCAACAATACTGTTGAAGTTTACTTCAAATTTTCTGCAAGCATTATAAAATCTTTTAGAAGCAGTATCAAGTCTTCTAGACGCATTTCAAGTCTTCCAGAGGTATTTTCAATTTTTATGGAAGCATATCAAATCTTATAGAAGCGGTATCAAATCTTCTGGAAGCATTTCATTTTTTTTGCAAGCAATATCAAGTCTTTCAGAAGCAATACCAATTCTCCTGGAAGCATTTCAAGTCTTATAGAAACAGTATCAAGTCTTGTGGAAGGATTTGAACTCTTCTAGAAGCATTATCAAGCATATAGTAGTAATAGTCAAGAAATGCTTACAGAGGAGGCATTTCTATTCTTCTAGAAGCGGTATCAAGTCTTCTGGAAGCATTTCCAGTTTTTTGCAAGTAATATCAAGTCTTTCAGAAGTAATACCAATTCTCCTGAAAGCATTTCAAGTCTTATAGAAACAGTATCAAGACTTGTGGAAGAATTTGAAGTCTTCTAGAAGCAATATCAAGTATGTAGTAGTAATGTGTCAAGAAATGCTTACAGAGGAAGCAATACCAATTCTCCTGGAAGCATTTCAAGTCTTATAGAAACAGTATCAAGACTTGTGGAAGAATTTGAAGTCTTCTAGAAGCAATATCAAGTATGTAGTAGTAATAGTCAAGAAATGCTTACAGAGGAAGCATTTCTATTCTTCTAGAAGCGGTATCAAGTCTTCTGGAAGCATTTCAAGTTTTTTGCAAGCAATATCAAGTCTTTCAGAAGTAATACCAATTCTCCTGGAAGCATTTCAAGTCTTATAGAAACAGTATCAAGACTTGTGGAAGAATTTGAAGTCTTCTAGAAGCAATATCAAGTATGTAGTAGTAATGTGTCAAGAAATGCTTACAGAGGAAGCAATACCAATTCTCCTGGAAGCATTTCAAGTCTTATAGAAACAGTATCAAGACTTGTGGAAGAATTTGAAGTCTTCTAGAAGCAATATCAAGTATGTAGTAGTAATATTCAAGAAATGCTTACAGAGGAAGCATTTCTATTCTTCTAGAAGCGGTATCAAGTCTTCTGGTAGCATTTCAAGTTTTTTGCAAGCAATATCAAGTCTTTCAGAAGTAATACCAATTCTCCTGGAAGCATTTCAAGTCTTATAGAAACAGTATCAAGTCTTGTGGAAGGATTTGAACTCTTCTAGAAGCATTATCAAGCATATAGTAGTAATGGTCAAGAAATGCTTACAGAGGAAGCATTTCTATTCTTCTAGAAGCGGTATCAAGTCTTCTGGAAGCATTTCAAGTTTTTTGCAAGCAATATCAAGTCTTTCAGAAGCAAAACCAATTCTCCTGGAAGCATTTCAAATCTTATAGAAACAGTATCAAGACTTGTGGAAGGATTTGAACTCTTTTAGAAGCAATATCAAGTATGTAGTAGTAATAGTCAAGAAATGCTTACAGAGGAAGCATTTCTATTCTTTTAGAAGCGGTATCAAATCTTCTGGAAGCATTTCAAGTTTTCTGCAAGCAATATCAAGTCTTTCAGAAGCAATACCAATTCTCCTGGAAGCATTTCAAGTCTTATAGAAACAGTATCAAGTCTTGTGGAAGGATTTGAACTCTTCTAGAAGCAATATCAAGTATGTAGTAGTAATAGTCAAGAAATGCTTACAGTGGAAGCATTTCTATTCTTCTAGAAGCGGTATCAAGTCTTCTGGAAGCATTTCAAGTTTTTTGCAAGCAATATCAAGTCCTTCAGAAGCAATACCAATTCTCCTGGAAGCATTTCAAGTCTTATAGAAACAGTATCAAGTCTTGTGGAAGGATTTGAAGTCTTCTAGAAGCAATATCAAGTATGTAGTAGTAATGGTCAATAAATGCTTACAGAGGAAGCATTTCTATTCTTCTAGAAGCGGTATCAAGTCTTCTGGAAGCATTTCAAGTTTTTTGTAAGCAATATCAACTCTTTCAGAAGTAATACCAATTCTCCTAGAAGCATTTCAAGTGTTATAGAAACAGTATCAAGACTTGTGGAAGAATTTGAAGTCTTCTAGAAGCAATATCAAGTATGTAGTAGTAATAGTCAAGAAATGCTTACAGAGGAAGCATTTCTATTCTTCTAGAAGCGGTATCAAATCTTCTGGAAGCATTTCAAGTTTTCTGCAAGCAATATCAAGTCTTTCAGAAGCAATACCAATTCTCCTGGAAGCATTTCAAGTCTTATAGAAACAGTATCAAGTCTTGTGGAAGGATTTGAACTCTTCTAGAAGCAATATCAAGTATGTAGTAGTAATAGTCAAGAAATGCTTACAGAGGAAGCATTTCTATTCTTCTAGAAGCGGTTCAAATCTTCTGGAAGCATTTCAAGTTTTCTGCAAACAATATCAAATCTTTCAGAAGCAATACCAATTCTCCTGGAAGCATTTCAAGTCTTATAGAAACAGTATCAAGTCTTGTGGAAGAATTTGAACTCTTCTAGAAGCAATATCAAGTATGTAGTAGTAATAGTCAAGAAATCCTTACAGAGGAAGCATTTCTATTCTTCTAGAAGCGGTATCAAATCTTCTGGAAGCATTTCAAGTTTTCCGCAAGCAATATCAAGTCTTTCAGAAGCAATACCAATTCTCCTGGAAGCATTTCAAGTCTTATAAAAACAGTATCAAGTCTTGTGGAAGGATTTGAACTCTTCTAGAAGCAATATCAAGTATGTAGTAGTAATAGTCAAGAAATGCTTACAGAGGAAGCATTTCTATTCTTCTAGAAGCGGTATTAAATCTTCTGGAAGCATTTCAAGTTTTCTGCAAGCAATATCAAGTCTTTCAGAAGCAATACCAATTCTCTTGGAAGCATTTCAAGTCTTATAGAAACAGTATCAAGTCTTGTGGAAGGATTTGAACTCTTCTAGAAGCAATATCAAGTATGTAATAGTAATAGTCAAGAAATGCTTACAGAGGAAGCATTTCTATTCTTCTAGAAGCGGTATCAAATCTTCTGGAAGCATTTCAAGTTTTCTGCAAGCAATATCAAGTCTTTCAGAAGCAATACCAATTCTCTTGGAAGCATTTCAAGTCTTATAGAAACAGTATCAAGTCTTGTGGAAGGATTTGAACTCTTCTAGAAGCAATATCAAGTATGTAGTAGCAATAGTCAAGAAATGCTTACAGGGGAAGCATTTTTCTATTCTTCTAGAAGCGGTATCAAATCTTCTGGAAGCATTTCAAGTTTTCTGCAAGCAATATCAAGTCTTTCAGAAGCAATACCAATTCTCCTGGAAGCATTTCAAGTCTTATAGAAACAGTATCAAGACTTGTGGAAGGATTTGAACTCTTCTAGAAGCAATATCAAGTATGTAGTAGTAATGGTCAAGAAATGCTTACAGAGGAAGCATTTCTATTCTTCTAGAAGCGGTATCAAGTCTTCTGGAAGCATTTCAAGTTTTCTGCAAGCAATATCAAGTCTTTCAGAAGCAATACCAATTCTCCTGGAAGCATTTCAAGTCTTATAGAAACAGTATCAAGTCTTGTGGAAGGATTTGAACTCTTCTAGAAGCAATATCAAGTATGTAGTAGTAATAGTCAAGAAATGCTTACAGAGGAAGCATTTCTACTCTTCTAGAAGCGGTATCAAGTCTTCTGGAAGCATTTCAAGTTTTTTGCAAGCAATATCAAGTCTTTCAGAAGTAATACCAATTCTCCTGGAAGCATTTCAAGTCTTATAGAAACAGAATCAAGTCTTGTGGAAGGATTTGAACTCTTCCAGAAGCGGTATCAAGTTTTGTGGAAAGATTTGAAATTTTCTAGAAGAAGTATCAAATTTCTGGAAGCATTTCAAGTCTTTTCGAAACGTTTCAAGTTTTTTGGAAGCAGTATCAAGACATTTAGAAGCAGTATCAAGTCTTCTGGAAACAGATCAAATCTTCTAGAAGCAATATCAAGCCTTCTAGCAGTAGTATTAAGTCTTCTGGAAGCAGTATCAAGTCTCAATTCAAAATATGTACTCTTGTATCGGTGCCTATCTTACGAGAGGCATTATTAACAAGTCTTGTGGAAGGATTCGAAGTCGTCCAGAAGCAATAGCAAGTCTTCTGGAAGCATTTCAATTTCTTTGCAAGTAATATCTAGTCTTCCAGAAGCAATACCAACTCTCCTTGAAACCTTTCAAGTCTTATAGAAACGGTATCAAGTTTGGTGGAAGGATTTGAACTCTTCTAGAAGCAAAATCAAGTATGTATTAGTAATAGTCTAGAAATGAAAAAGATGAAAATATCAGTGGAGAAAATAATTTCAGGCGGTACCGCTGAAAAAGCTACTGTGGCGTCATACGAAGTAGCATTACTGATAGCTAAATCTGGGAAGTATATATATTATATATATATACTATATATAGTTGCGGAAGAACTAATCTTACCAGCGGCAAAAAAATTATGTAATATCATGGTAGGAGAGGCAGCTGCTAAGAAAGTAAGTACAGTTCCTCTTTCAAAGGATTTTATAAAACGTGGAATTGATGACATGTCGAAAAATATTGAAGGACAGTTACTTTGTAAATTGAAATCCACCTAATTGTATGCTTTGCGGCTTGATGAAGTACTGACTTAACAGACAAATCTAACTTATCTTTTGTTAGGTATGAAAATGATAAGTGTGTGTCAGAAGAGTTTTTGTTTTGCAAAGCGATTCTTCATAATAATGTATGCCCATGATGTCTTTGAAGCAGTAAACAATTTTATTTCATCAAATAACTTAGATTGGCAGCGTTGTGTTGGTTTGAGTACTAATGGAGCGGGAGCCATGGCTGGCAAAAAATCAGGCCTCATTGTTCGCATCATGTCTGTGGCCTCCAAAGTGAAATGGACTCACTGCTCTATTCATAGGGAGGTTTTGGCTGTGAAGCAAATGCCAAGAGACCTAAAAACGACGTTAAGTGAAGTTGTGAAAATTGTCAATTATATTAAAGCCCGACCGTTGAATTATCGCATTTTTACTCAGCTTTGTGAAGAAATTGGAAGTGAACATGTTCAGCTCTTACTTCACACCGAGGTACGTTGACTTTCTCGAGGCCAAAACGATTTTTTGAATTGCGTGATGAGATAAGGATTTTTTTTTTGGAAGAAACACTTGAAAGCTTTTCTCTGAAAGACAAGTTGTGTGATTTTACATAGTTGAGCAAGGTTGCATATCTGGCAGATATCTTTCAGCATTTGAACGTCTTAAATACAAAATTTCAAGGGCCTGATACCGTTATATTTGGTGTAGAAGAAAAAGTGGAAGCTATCATAGAAAAAGTAAAGCTTTGGTCTGATCGAGCTCTTAAAGCTCCTTGACAATTTTGCAACTCTGCAAAAACAAAAGAATTGGTTTCTGAACATTCAATAGGTTTAGCTCAAACTCTTAGGAGCTATTTTCCTGAACCCAACCTTAACAATAAGTGGATCAAATATCCTTTCAAGAAGAGAAGTGTTGGTGCCCTTGTTCGTCTTTCTGATACTGAGCAAGACCAATTGGTCGAACTCTTTGAAGATTTTGGCTACTTGCTCAAGTTGAAGTACCAGAACTCGAAAGGCGCGAAAGTCATGCGGAAAATTGTACCACTAACCACTCAGGAACCGCTGGGAAAATGGAAATCGATGGAATAATCGAAATGTTTAGCCGATCAGAGGAAAAGCATGGTGTGAAATACGTGACCTATGTGGAGGATGGAGATAGCAAAACTTTTAATGGAATCCTTTCTTGTAATCCTTATACCGATGTGACCGTGAAGAAAAAAGAATGCGTAGACCATGTAGAAAAAATGCCAAGAAAAATAACAAAGCTAACGGACAAAATAATCGGGGAGTTGACATTGCAGCTCGTCGAATGAAAATTCGAACCACATTTTATGCCCACCTGGTTCAGATAGTTGGTGCAAGTGGCGTCAAGCGGAGGTGGAGGGCACCTTGGCGACTTTTAAACATAAGCGAGATCCTCTGAATCCTTCAGTTTTAAAGGTTATAATAGCTATAACTCTGTGGAATAACTTACCTACTGAGTTGCGGTAAGCCCGCAGTTTTTTAGAAATGGAGTTTATAAATACTGAAAATAGGAGTGGACCTAAGACACTGCCCTGAGGCACACCACAGTGGCTTGTAACTACAGACGAAGGAGTTACGTACACACAACGAACGATTAGAAATATCTACGGTACGATTGAAACCAAGCGACACAGCTCGACGAAAAACCCACAGAAGAAAGAATTGCCACCAACAAACCATGATCAACAGAATCAAATGCCTTGCTAAAATCGAACAAGGACACAAAGTATAAGAATAAGTGAGACAGAAAACTGGTTTATATATTATTATCGAAAAAAAAACGTTAAATAACGCACTTGCAAATGCAGATTGTAGACGTTTCAGCAATAAAATAGTACAAGGAATCACTCAAAAACTTCCTACAACGATATATATTCGAAATATATTCTAAACGATATACATATTATTATTAAGATGTACTTACCAAAAAATGTACTTGAATTCCACAAAAATTTTTAACCTAAAAAACGAAATTAATTAATTTAACCAAAAAAAACAATAAAAAGATGTACTTACTTGTAAGTTTTTCTTTCCATTATCCATTCTAAGTTAAATTTAATATTAAAAATTAGATTTTAACACCTTAACTTAAAATTGACGTTTCTAATTTTTTTGTTTAGAAATGTCATTTATTGCCAACTTAAATTTAGGAATTTTTATCGGTTCAATCGATACTAACTTCATGTATTAAAATTAATTTGAATTTAAATTATTTTTTAAATTCTTTTTAACCGTCTCATCAGAAAGAATGATTCTTTGTCTTTCCTCACGTCCACAAACCGTGCACTCACATAACTCGTCATTACACTCTTCACAGGTCGTTAAATGTCTACAAGGAATCGACAAAACATTTCTCGTTCGTTCCAAGCAAATAACACACAGGAAATCATCGATTTTTTTAACTTCAATCTCTTCCTCTCTCCTTCGTCTTAGCTCCAAAAAATCTTTGACTCCTCCGTTTCTTATAAACGCACAATTAGGTGAGAATTTTTTGTGCTCCAACCAAGCATCGTCGTCCGGTTCCCAATCGCTTAAACCAACTCCGCATTCGAAACAAATCACTTTATCTGCATCTTGCGTGTAAAAGAATCCAGCTTGGGCCAAATCTTTCGGTTTTGGGCGAAGATTTTTCGGGTAATTTTTGAATGTTTCTAAGCGCGATTTGATGGTGTCGTTTGGAAGCATCCCGATGTGGTGTGGTGTCTTTTCTGAATAAGCATGGGATCTAATAAAGAAATTGATGTTAAAATAAGCATAAAAATATAGTGATGGGGGGCGAACCTTGTAGGGTAGAGACGATCATCGTTTAAACCCATCATTTTCTTCTTTTTAAGAAAAGCTATTCACGTCAAGTTTGAGTCAAATCTTTTTTCTAACCCATTTAATTTCTTTATTTTTGGTAACATCACGGTTTTTAATAAGGACTTTTTCATTTATGGTTAATAAAACGTATTGATCGAAAAGAAATTAATTGTACTCGAGATAGCGACATTATCTAGAAAGAGATAATGTCCAAGATAGTGCATTAAAATCGAAAAAAAAATTGTTTGAAAAACACAATTAGAAATATTTACGATTTCTCAACATTCTAATCTTTTATTTGTGTTGATTTAACACATTTAAAAAAAAAAAAAAAAACGAATTAACCCACTTCCGCATTAAAAACAAGTCATGTTTAAACACACATCACTTTTCCTGGATTACAACAAACATTTTTCCTTAGAAATCAATAAAAAAGTCTAATCAACAATTTTTTAGTAACACCCATATCTTTTACTGATAAAAGATAACAAGTCTGTATATTACATACAACCCAAACGCCCATATCGTTTTTTTTCGTACAATGCGTATGGGTAAGTTAAAAATGTTTCATTTAAAACAAATCTAATTTTTTTTTTCATTTATAGCGCAAGAAATTGGACCAAATCGAGTTAAAGAAATGAACGCTGCTGTACTACAACCTGAAACCTACTCCACAATTCGATCAGGAGCACCAGAAAGATGTCCACAAATTCAAAGTACCACGTTAACAAGTCGATTACAAACGTTTAAGGATTGGCCAAAACAATTAAATCAAAAACCGAAGGATTTGGCTCAAGCTGGATTTTATTACGTCGGGGAAGGTGATAAAGTGCTGTGTTTTAGCTGCGGGGTTGGTTTAAACGATTGGGAGGCTGAAGATGATCCATGGAGCGAACATCAGCGTTGGTCTCCAAGGTGCCCCTTTTTAAATCTCGGCGGAAACAAGGAAATTTTGGAGACATACCATACGTCTATATCAAAAGAACCCAGTAAAGAGGTTCCTAATAACATACAATGCGTTATATGCTGTGATAGAATAAGGAATATTTTATCCCTACCCTGTAAGCATCTTAGCACTTGCGAAGAATGTAACGATAAACTTTCAAATTGCCCGATTTGTAAAAAGGAGGAAAGTTATCGTGTTAAAATTTATATTCCTTAATATAATCGTTTTTAACTTATTTAATTCATATAAAAATTATATGATATTTTATTTTATAAAATATTATTATTATATGATTTTATATGAAATGTTTATGTTAATTAAGTATTTAATAAATAAAGTGTTATAAATACAACTAATTAAAAAATTGATTTTTCTTTGAATTAAAAGTTCGATGCAATTTGAAATTAAAAATTTTTCGAAATAAAACGTCGATTTTAATTCAAAATAATGTAACGTACATTATTTTTTATAATGTAACGTACATTATTTTGAATTAAAATCGACGTTTATCTGACAGATAAAAAAAAATACGTGAGTATTATTGATTTAGGACACAAAGGTTAATTAAGTCAGAATAAAAATGTATAAATCTAATTAAAACTTTAAAAAAATAACATATAGAGTGTGGAACAGACTTAAAATGGAAAATCAAAAATGAATTTTGATTTTTAAAGTGAAAGTCTAAGAATTCGTGTGATATCCCCAAGCATAAAATGTATTTTCAAATTTTACATGAAATATTATAGAGATACTTGACAATATCAATCCTTGAATTAATAAATATTTTTGTCCATTAACAGATGAACACTTGAACTGAAATGTGGAGTTGAAGAAATTGTTAATGAAAGTGTCGATAAAATAATGAATGCAAATCTTATGATGGTAGCATTAAATTGTCTGAATTTTTATGTTTTAACGAAATAAAGAGATTAGTCAGAAATTAATCAAAAATGTTGGGTAATCATAAGTGTATACTAAAGTTAGAACATGAAAAAGAAGTAAAGAAGAAAAAAAATTTACTGCCAACATGTTGACCGTCTTTAAGATAGTGTACTGTGTTTGGAACAGACTTCAAACTGATGAGGAGGACTTTGGAGACATAACAGCTCATGCCGCCAACAAGTTGATAACCTTCAAGTTGATGAGCATGACTTTGGAGACACTACCAACAAGTTGGCAGATTTCAAACTGATCAGTGAGACTTTAAAAATATAAAGACTCATACTGCCAACATGTTCGCATTTTTGAAGATAATGTACAATGTTTGGAACAGTAATAGCTCATGCTGCCAACAAGCTGGCAGACTTCAAATTGATACGCGTGACTTTGAAGGCATGATAGCTCATGTTGGCAACAAATTAGCAGTTTTTAAGATTTTTTTAAGCTTTTCACGCATAGTATTTAAATTGTGTGAAAATTATTAAAAAATCTAAATTGGTCACGATCACGCACGCTCACGTGAGTGGTTCAAAAATTGATACACGCATGACTCATCGTGACTCACATAATTTTGCACATCTCTAATTGACACTAGACCTAGAACTAGAAACATTAGGATTTAGCCGTACGTCTCTTTAGACGACTAAACCCTAATGCTTTTAGTAAGTTTAGTGTTTTGAACCATTCTTCACAATTTCTTTCTTTGTCAAGATCTCTTTAATCATTCCAAATTTCTCTTTAAACATTTTTACAAATAACATCTCTGACCTTAGAGATTATCATTCAAAGACAGCATATTTAATTTTTTTTAGTATTATTTATGGTAAATTTCTAAACTATTTTTGACATCTCCCTAAAATTTTTCAAACTCTCTTGGTGGCTTCTAATATCTTCTCCAATCAGTTTTGTCAAAAAGTCATTCCGAACATTATTTAGGACATTATCAATTATTATACATTGTGTGTGATATGATACCCCTTAACATTCTCCTTACATTTTTTAAAACATTATCCTTAACATTAATTATTCCTAGAACTGCCTTTATTTTTCCTTACACTCTCTCTTAAACATTCTGTATGATGTCTTTTTCACTTTCCCCATTGGTGATTAAAAATAATTTTGTAACAATTTTCCAAACAAAATTGATTTTTCAAGAACTTTTAGATTTATTCAAAATATTGGAAAAACCCCAATTAACTTCAGCAATTTATATTTCAAGAACTAAGTGAGATATTTCGAAATTGACATCATTTTTTGAAAGTAGATGCTCCAATTATTAATTGAAGGTAATTTCATAACAATTTTACACCAAAAAATAAATTTTTTAAGAATTTTTCAATTTATTCAAAATATTGGTAAAATTCCAATTAAGTGCAACAACCTATATCTCAAGAACTAAGTGAGATATTTCAAAATTGACATCATTTTTTGAAAGTAGATGCTCCAATTATTAATTGAAGGTAATTTCATAACAATTTTACACCAAAAAATAAATTTATTAAGAATTTTTCAATTTATTCAAAATATTGGAAAAATTCCAATTAAGTGCAACAACTTATATCTCAAGAACTAAGTGAGATATTTCAAAATTGATATCATTTTTTGAAAGTAGATGCTCCAATTATTAATTGAAGGTAATTTCATAACAATTTTACACCAAAAAATAAATTTTTTAAGAATTTTTCAATTTATTCAAAATATTGGAAAAATTCCAATTAAGTGCAACAACTTATATCTCAAGAACTAAGTGAGATATTTCAAAATTGATATCATTTTTTGAAAGTAGATGCTCCAATTATTAATTGAAGGTAATTTCATAACAATTTTACACCAAAAAATAAATTTTTTAAGAATTTTTCAATTTATTCAAAATATTGGAAAAATTCTAATAAAGTGCAACAACTTATATCTCAAGAACTAAGTGAGATATTTCAAAATTGACATCATTTTTTGAAAGTAGATGCTCCAATTATTAATTGAAGGTAATTTCATAACAATTTTATACCAAAAAATAAATTTTTTAAGAATTTTTCAATTTATTCAAAATATTGGAAAAATTCCAATTAAGTGCAACAACTTATATCTCAAGAACTAAGTGAGATGTTTCAAAATTGACATCATTTTTTGAAAGTAGATGCTCCAATTATTAATTGAAGGTAATTTCATAACAATTTTACACCAAAAAATAAATTTTTTAAGAATTTTTCAATTTATTCAAAATATTGGAAAAATTCCAATTAAGTGCAACAACCTATATCTCAAGAACTAAGTGAGATATTTCAAAATTGACATCATTTTTTGAAAGTAGATGCTCCAATTATTAATTGAAGGTAATTTCATAACAATTTTACACCAAAAAATAAATTTTTTAAGAATTTTTCAATTTATTCAAAATATTGGAAAAATTCCAATTAAGTGCAACAACTTATATCTCAAGAACTAAGTGAGATATTTCAAAATTGACATCATTTTTTGAAAGTAGATGCTCCAATTATTAATTGAAGGTAATTTCATAACAATTTTACACCAAAAAATAAATTTATTAAGAATTTTTCAATTTATTCAAAATATTGGAAAAATTCCAATTAAGTGCAACAACTTATATCTCAAGAACTAAGTGAGATATTTCAAAATTGACATCATTTTTTGAAAGTAGATGCTCCAATTATTAATTGAAGGTAATTTCATAACAATTTTACACAAAAAAATAAATTTTTTAAGAATTTTTCAATTTATTCAAAATATTGGAAAAATTCCAATTAAGTGCAACAACTTATATCTCAAGAACTAAGTGAGATATTTCAAAATTGACATCATTTTTTGAAAGTAGATGCTCCAATTATTAATTGAAGGTAATTTCATAACAATTTTACACCAAAAAATAAATTTTTTAAGAATTTTTCAATTTATTCAAAATATTGGAAAAATTCCAATTAAGTGCAACAACTTATATCTCAAGAACTAAGTGAGATATTTCAAAATTGACATCATTTTTTGAAAGTAGATGCTCCAATTATTAATTGAAGGTAATTTCATAACAATTTTACACCAAAAAATAAATTTTTTAAGAATTTTTCAATTTATTCAAAATATTGGAAAAATTCCAATTAAGTGCAACAACTTATATCTCAAGAACTAAGTGAGATATTTCAAAATTGACATCATTTTTTGAAAGTAGATGCTCCAATTATTAATTGAAGGTAATTTCATAACAATTTTACACCAAAAAATTAATTTTTTAAGAATTTTTCAATTTATTCAAAATATTGGAAAAATTCCAATTAAGTGCAACAACTTATATCTCAAGAACTAAGTGAGATATTTCAAAATTGACATCATTTTTTGAAAGTAGATGCTCCAATTATTAATTGAAGGTAATTTCATAACAATTTTACACCAAAAAATAAATTTATTAAGAATTTTTCAATTTATTCAAAATATTGGAAAAATTCCAATTAAGTGCAACAACTTATATCTCAAGAACTAAGTGAGATATTTCAAAATTGATATCATTTTTTGAAAGTAGATGCTCCAATTATTAATTGAAGGTAATTTCATAACAATTTTACACCAAAAAATAAATTTTTTAAGAATTTTTCAATTTATTCAAAATATTGGAAAAATTCTAATTAAGTGCAACAACTTATATCTCAAGAACTAAGTGAGATATTTCAAAATTGACATCATTTTTTGAAAGTAGATGCTCCAATTATTAATTGAAGGTAATTTCATAACAATTTTACACCAAAAAATAAATTTTTTAAGAATTTTTCAATTTATTCAAAATATTGGAAAAATTCCAATTAAGTGCAACAACTTATATCTCAAGAACTAAGTGAGATGTTTCAAAATTGACATCATTTTTTGAAAGTAGATGCTCCAATTATTAATTGAAGGTAATTTCATAACAATTTTACACCAAAAAATAAATTTTTTAAGAATTTTTCAATTTATTCAAAATATTGGAAAAATTCCAATTAAGTGCAACAACCTATATCTCAAGAACTAAGTGAGATATTTCAAAATTGACATCATTTTTTGAAAGTAGATGCTCCAATTATTAATTGAAGGTAATTTCATAACAATTTTACACCAAAAAATAAATTTTTTAAGAATTTTTCAATTTATTCAAAATATTGGAAAAATTCCAATTAAGTGCAACAACTTATATCTCAAGAACTAAGTGAGATATTTCAAAATTGACATCATTTTTTGAAAGTAGATGCTCCAATTATTAATTGAAGGTAATTTCATAACAATTTTACACCAAAAAATAAATTTATTAAGAATTTTTCAATTTATTCAAAATATTGGAAAAATTCCAATTAAGTGCAACAACTTATATCTCAAGAACTAAGTGAGATATTTCAAAATTGACATCATTTTTTGAAAGTAGATGCTCCAATTATTAATTGAAGGTAATTTCATAACAATTTTACACAAAAAAATAAATTTTTTAAGAATTTTTCAATTTATTCAAAATATTGGAAAAATTCCAATTAAGTGCAACAACTTATATCTCAAGAACTAAGTGAGATATTTCAAAATTGACATCATTTTTTGAAAGTAGATGCTCCAATTATTAATTGAAGGTAATTTCATAACAATTTTACACCAAAAAATAAATTTTTTAAGAATTTTTCAATTTATTCAAAATATTGGAAAAATTCCAATTAAGTGCAACAACTTATATCTCAAGAACTAAGTGAGATATTTCAAAATTGACATCATTTTTTGAAAGTAGATGCTCCAATTATTAATTGAAGGTAATTTCATAACAATTTTACACCAAAAAATAAATTTTTTAAGAATTTTTCAATTTATTCAAAATATTGGAAAAATTCCAATTAAGTGCAACAACTTATATCTCAAGAACTAAGTGAGATATTTCAAAATTGACATCATTTTTTGAAAGTAGATGCTCCAATTATTAATTGAGGGTAATTTCATAACAATTTTACACCAAAAAATAAATTTTTTAAGAATTTTTCAATTTATTCAAAATATTGGAAAAATTCCAATTAAGTGCAACAACTTATATCTCAAGAACTAAGTGAGATATTTCAAAATTGACATCATTTTTTGAAAGTAGATGCTCCAATTATTAATTGAAGGTAATTTCATAACAATTTTACACCAAAAAATAAATTTTTTAAGAATTTTTCAATTTATTCAAAATATTGAAAAAATTCCAATTAAGTGCAACAACTTATATCTCAAGAACTAAGTGAGATATTTCAAAATTGACATCATTTTTTGAAAGTAGATGCTCCAATTATTAATTGAAGGTAATTTCATAACAATTTTACACCAAAAAATAATTTTTTTAAGAATTTTTCAATTTATTCAAAATATTGGAAAAATTCCAATTAAGTGCAACAACTTATATCTCAAGAACTAAGTGAGATATTTCAAAATTGACATCATTTTTTGAAAGTAGATGCTCCAATTATTAATTGAAGGTAATTTCATAACAATTTTACACCAAAAAATAAATTTTTTAAGAATTTTTCAATTTATTCAAAATATTGAAAAAATTCCAATTAAGTGCAACAACTTATATCTCAAGAACTAAGTGAGATATTTCAAAATTGACATCATTTTTTGAAAGTAGATGCTCCAATTATTAATTGAAGGTAATTTCATAACAATTTTACACAAAAAAATAAATTTTTTAAGAATTTTTCAATTTATTCAAAATATTGGAAAAATTCCAATTAAGTGCAACAACTTATATCTCAAGAACTAAGTGAGATATTTCAAAATTGACATCATTTTTTGAAAGTAGATGCTCCAATTATTAATTGAAGGTAATTTCATAACAATTTTACACCAAAAAATAAATTTTTTAAGAATTTTTCAATTTATTCAAAATATTGGAAAAATTCCAATTAAGTGCAACAACTTATATCTCAAGAACTAAGTGAGATATTTCAAAATTGACATCATTTTTTGAAAGTAGATGCTCCAATTATTAATTGAAGGTAATTTCATAACAATTTTACACCAAAAAATAAATTTTTTAAGAATTTTTCAATTTATTCAAAATATTGGAAAAATTCCAATTAAGTGCAACAACTTATATCTCAAGAACTAAGTGAGATATTTCAAAATTGACATCATTTTTTGAAAGTAGATGCTCCAATTATTAATTGAAGGTAATTTCATAACAATTTTACACCAAAAAATAATTTTTTAAGAATTTTTCAATTTATTCAAAATATTGGCAAAATTCCAATTAAGTGCAACAACTTATATCTCAAGAACTAAGTGAGATATTTCAAAATTGACATCATTTTTTGAAAGTAGATGCTCCAATTATTAATTGAAGGTAATTTCATAACAATTTTACACCAAAAAATAAATTTTTTAAGAATTTTTCAATTTATTCAAAATATTGGAAAAATTCCAATTAAGTGCAACAACTTATATCTCAAGAACTAAGTGAGATATTTCAAAATTGACATCATTTTTTGAAAGTAGATGCTCCAATTATTAATTGAAGGTAATTTCATAACAATTTTACACCAAAAAATAAATTTATTAAGAATTTTTCAATTTATTCAAAATATTGGAAAAATTCCAATTAAGTGCAACAACCTATATCTCAAGAACTAAGTGAGATATTTCAAAATTGACATCATTTTTTGAAAGTAGATGCTCCAATTATTAATTGAAGGTAATTTCATAACAATTTTACACCAAAAAATAAATTTTTTAAGAATTTTTCAATTTATTCAAAATATTGGAAAAATTCCAATTAAGTGCAACAACTTATATCTCAAGAACTAAGTGAGATATTTCAAAATTGACATCATTTTTTGAAAGTAGATGCTCCAATTATTAATTGAAGGTAATTTCATAACAATTTTACACCAAAAAATAAATTTTTTAAGAATTTTTCAATTTATTCAAAATATTGGAAAAATTCCAATTAAGTGCAACAACTTATATCTCAAGAACTAAGTGAGATATTTCAAAATTGACATCATTTTTTGAAAGTAGATGCTCCAATTATTAATTGAAGGTAATTTCATAACAATTTTACACCAAAAAATAAATTTTTTAAGAATTTTTCAATTTATTCAAAATATTGGAAAAATTCCAATTAAGTGCAACAACTTATATCTCAAGAACTAAGTGAGATATTTCAAAATTGACATCATTTTTTGAAAGTAGATGCTCCAATTATTAATTGAAGGTAATTTCATAACAATTTTACACCAAAAAATAAATTTTTTAAGAATTTTTCAATTTATTCAAAATATTGGAAAAATTCCAATTAAGTGCAACAACTTATATCTCAAGAACTAAGTGAGATATTTCAAAATTGACATCATTTTTTGAAAGTAGATGCTCCAATTATTAATTGAGGGTAATTTCATAACAATTTTACACCAAAAAATAAATTTTTTAAGAATTTTTCAATTTATTCAAAATATTGGAAAAATTCCAATTAAGTGCAACAACTTATATCTCAAGAACTAAGTGAGATATTTCAAAATTGACATCATTTTTTGAAAGTAGATGCTCCAATTATTAATTGAAGGTAATTTCATAACAATTTTACACCAAAAAATAATTTTTTTAAGAATTTTTCAATTTATTCAAAATATTGGCAAAATTCCAATTAAGTGCAACAACTTATATCTCAAGAACTAAGTGAGATATTTCAAAATTGACATCATTTTTTGAAAGTAGATGCTCCAATTATTAATTGAAGGTAATTTCATAACAATTTTACACCAAAAAATAAATTTTTTAAGAATTTTTCAATTTATTCAAAATATTGGAAAAATTCCAATTAAGTGCAACAACTTATATCTCAAGAACTAAGTGAGATATTTCAAAATTGACATCATTTTTTGAAAGTAGATGCTCCAATTATTAATTGAAGGTAATTTCATAACAATTTTACACCAAAAAATAATTTTTTTAAGAATTTTTCAATTTATTCAAAATATTGGAAAAATTCCAATTAAGTGCAACAACCTATATCTCAAGAACTAAGTGAGATATTTCAAAATTGACATCATTTTTTAAAGTAGATGCTCCAATTATTAATTGAAGGTAATTTCATAACAATTTTACACCAAAAAATAATTTTTTTAAGAATTTTTCAATTTATTCAAAATATTGGAAAAATTCCAATTAAGTGCAACAACTTATATCTCAAGAACTAAGTGAGATATTTCAAAATTGACATCATTTTTTGAAAGTAGATGCTCCAATTATTAATTGAAGGTAATTTCATAACAATTTTACACCAAAAAATAATTTTTTTAAGAATTTTTCAATTTATTCAAAATATTGGAAAAATTCCAATTAAGTGCAACAACTTATATCTCAAGAACTAAGTGAGATATTTCAAAATTGACATCATTTTTTGAAAGTAGATGCTCCAATTATTAATTGAAGGTAATTTCATAAAAATTTTACACCAAAAAATAATTTTTTTAAGAATTTTTCAATTTATTCAAAATATTGGAAAAATTCCAATTAAGTGCAACAACTTATATCTCAAGAACTAAGTGAGATATTTCAAAATTGACATCATTTTTTGAAAGTAGATGCTCCAATTATTAATTGAAGGTAATTTCATAACAATTTTACACCAAAAAATAAATTTTTTAAGAATTTTTCAATTTATTCAAAATATTGGAAAAATTCCAATTAAGTGCAACAACTTATATCTCAAGAACTAAGTGAGATATTTCAAAATTGACATCATTTTTTGAAAGTAGATGCTCCAATTATTAATTGAAGGTAATTTCATAACAATTTTACACCAAAAAATAAATTTATTAAGAATTTTTCAATTTATTCAAAATATTGGAAAAATTCCAATTAAGTGCAACAACTTATATCTCAAGAACTAAGTGAGATATTTCAAAATTGACATCATTTTTTGAAAGTAGATGCTCCAATTATTAATTGAAGGTAATTTCATAACAATTTTACACAAAAAAATAAATTTTTTAAGAATTTTTCAATTTATTCAAAATATTGGAAAAATTCCAATTAAGTGCAACAACTTATATCTCAAGAACTAAGTGAGATATTTCAAAATTGACATCATTTTTTGAAAGTAGATGCTCCAATTATTAATTGAAGGTAATTTCATAACAATTTTACACCAAAAAATAAATTTATTAAGAATTTTTCAATTTATTCAAAATATTGGAAAAATTCCAATTAAGTGCAACAACTTATATCTCAAGAACTAAGTGAGATATTTCAAAATTGACATCATTTTTTGAAAGTAGATGCTCCAATTATTAATTGAAGGTAATTTCATAACAATTTTACACAAAAAAATAAATTTTTTAAGAATTTTTCAATTTATTCAAAATATTGGAAAAATTCCAATTAAGTGCAACAACTTATATCTCAAGAACTAAGTGAGATATTTCAAAATTGACATCATTTTTTGAAAGTAGATGCTCCAATTATTAATTGAAGGTAATTTCATAACAATTTTACACCAAAAAATAAATTTTTTAAGAATTTTTCAATTTATTCAAAATATTGGAAAAATTCCAATTAAGTGCAACAACTTATATCTCAAGAACTAAGTGAGATATTTCAAAATTGACATCATTTTTTGAAAGTAGATGCTCCAATTATTAATTGAAGGTAATTTCATAACAATTTTACACCAAAAAATAAATTTTTTAAGAATTTTTCAATTTATTCAAAATATTGGAAAAATTCCAATTAAGTGCAACAACCTATATCTCAAGAACTAAGTGAGATATTTCAAAATTGACATCATTTTTTGAAAGTAGATGCTCCAATTATTAATTGAAGGTAATTTCATAACAATTTTACACCAAAAAATAAATTTTTTAAGAATTTTTCAATTTATTCAAAATATTGGAAAAATTCCAATTAAGTGCAACAACTTATATCTCAAGAACTAAGTGAGATATTTCAAAATTGACATCATTTTTTGAAAGTAGATGCTCCAATTATTAATTGAAGGTAATTTCATAACAATTTTACACCAAAAAATAAATTTTTTAAGAATTTTTCAATTTATTCAAAATATTGGAAAAATTCCAATTAAGTGCAACAACCTATATCTCAAGAACTAAGTGAGATATTTCAAAATTGACTTTATTTTCGGAAAGTAGATGCTCCGATTAGTACAGTAGAACCCCTCATATCCGACCTCGGGATATCCGACTCCTCGGGATATCCGTCACCCCTCCCTACTCCCAATTTTGTTCAAATGCTCTAATGTACGTTTTTGTGAATCCCAAGAGACCCGACTTTCCGTCGGGGAATCACTTGATTCGCTCAATCTTGATGTTTGCCAAAGGTTGCGCAACTGTGTTCATCATTGTGAATATCAATTGTATGCATATTTACAATTGTTATAGTAAAAGTGATTATGGCTACCCAACAAAAACGAAAACGTATTGTATGTACACTACAGAAGAAATTGGAAGTTATTCAGAGGCTAGACAATGGCGAGTCAGTTCAAAAATTATCTTCTGAATTAGGAATAGGCGTCACAACTATTAAAGACTGGAGGAAAAATAGAAAGAATATCGAATCGTACTCTATGACAGTGGAAAGGGAGGAGGGTTTAAAAAATAGAAAGATGCTTAAAAAGCCTAAATTTGATGTTTTAGATGATGCTCTCTGGATATGGTTTTGCCAAGAAAGACGCAAAGGAACTCCTTTGTCAGGTCCTATAATTAAAGAGAAGGCAGCGATTTTACACAAAACAATAGTAGGAGAGGAAGGGGAAAATTTCAGTGCAAGTGAAGGTTGGCTTCACCGATGGAAACGTCGCCATGGTATACGTCACGTTGTTATTTCTGGAGAAAAGCTATCAGCTGATGATGACGCAACCAAAGAGTTCGTGAAGAAATTTGAAGTTTTTATTAAAGAAAACAATATGCATCCGGATCAAGTGTATAATATTGACGAGTCAGGGTTAAACTACAAGATGCTCCCACAAAAAACTCTTGCTGCAAAAAATGAAAAAGTAACAGGGACAAAATTATCCAAGGATAGACTAACTTTTGCAACTTGTAGTAATGCAAGTGGAAACCATAAAATGCCATTGTTTGTCATTGGAAAATCTAAAAAGCCCAGAGCGTTCAAACATGTGAACATGGCATCATTGCCTGTTTATTATAAAAATCAAAAATCTGCTTGGATGGACAGTTCTTTGTTTAAACAGTGGTTTTTTGAAGAGTTTGTACCAGATGTAAAAAAACACTTGAAAATGAAAAATCTACCACTCAATGCAGTCTTGATTCTTGACAATGCTCCCAGTCATCCTTCGGAAAACGAACTAACAATGGGAAACAGCAAAGCTATGTTTCTACCTCCTCGTGTGACACCTTTAATCCATCCTATGGATCAAGGGGTTATTGAGTGGTTGAAGAAAAGATACAGGCGAAAATATGTCAGCTTCTTATTAGAGCAAACGGAAGGAGGCAGTAACCTATTTGAGGCAATGAAGACTTTTAATATAAAAGATGCCATTTACATTGCCGCACAAGCCTGGGACGAACTCAATCACACCACTCTACAAAAATCTTGGAGAAAACTATGGCCAAGTATTATTGAAGGTGAGAGCGCAATCTCTAATGAGTCTGAAACTTTAAATACAAATGAAGCAGAAATTCTACAAGATTTACAGACCATCGATGCCCAAATCCAACCAGCGGATATAGAAGAATGGCTATTGGGAGGGGACATAGTTGAAGTCACTAACGAGGATCTGAACGACGAACAAATCGTATCCGCAGTTTTTAAAGTTGAAACAGAGGAAGATGAAACGGATGATGAAAAAGAAGAACCTGAAAATATCAGTCATACGACAGCTACAGAGGCTTTCGAGATTGCAATGAAATACGTCGAGCAACATCCAGAAGCAACACCGATGGATGTGCTGTGCATTAAAAAGTGGAAAGATATCTCAGCTAAAGCAAGATTTGGTAGATTAAAACAAAAAAATATAACTGATTTTTTTAAATAAATTTACATGTACATACATGGATTTGTATACATAATTAAATATATGTACTCGTTTATGTTTGTCTTGTTCATTTTTGTTGTTCCTCGGATTATCCGACCTTTTTTGGTAACCGACCATGCTCCGGTCCCATGGGTGACGGATATGAGGGGTTCTACTGTAATTGAAAGTAGTTTCGTAACAATTTTCCAAACAAAACTCGATTTTTCAAGAACTTTTAAATTTATTCAAAATGTTGGAAAAATCCCAATTAAGTACAGCAGCTTATACCTCAAGAACTTAGTGAGATATATCAGAATTGACTTCATTTTTGGAAAGTACATACTCCGATTAATAATTGCAATTAATTTCGTAACAATTTTCTAAAAAAAATCGATTTATTCAAAATATTGGAAAAATCCCAATGAAGTTCAGCAGCTTATATTTCAAGATCTAAGTGAAATATCTCAAAATTGAATTCATTTTCGGAAAGTAGATGCTCCAATTAGTAATTGAAAGTAATTTTGTAACAATTTCTATCAGGACTAGTCTGGCTCTCTTCCAGATAGTGTGATGAGTAGATTCAGATGTTCTTCGATATTAGAAACCATATCAGGAAGATTTTCACCTAGATGTTCGCAGACTCCCGAAATAATTAAATTGTTTAAGCGAGAATATTGCTCTAGACGGTTATTTACAACAGCCAAATCTGCCCTGAATTTCAAATTATCAGCCACCACTGCATCGATTTGTTTGACCTTATCACCAAATTTATTTAGGGTCCGTTCAAAATCAGTAATTTTATCACCATAGAATGAGATAGACTTAGTAACATGTCTGATAATTTTTTCGCCTCAGTCTGTATGGAAGACATGCTTTATGCTTTTAGTTAATAGTAGAAGAATTTACAACAATCTAAAGCTAAATAAGACTTAAAACTAGAACTGATACTAGCCCTAGAATTAGAAAGATTCAACCCAAATTTTCTAGTACTAGGTCTACAGTTACAGTACAGTTCTGGTTTAATACAAGTATACAACAATTTAAACCTGAATAACAACTAAAAATAAAGCCAATACTAACGCTAGAGCTAATACTAAACCTAGAACCAAAAACATATGGGTTTAACCATACCTCTCTTAACCAACCCAACCTTACAATTAGAATCATCAGGGTTTACCCGTCTAAAAAGACGGATGGCTAAGTCTGAATGTTTCTAGTTCTAAGTCTAGTGTTAATGCTAAAGCAAGGTTGTAGCTCTAGTACTAGTTATACTCTTAGCTCCAGAAGAATTTACAACAATCAAGCGCTGAATGGCAATTAAAACTAGCACTAACACTAGACCTAGTACTAGAAAGTCTGAAGACGAAAAATTGTTCCAAACGGGTCACGACGAGTCCCGTTGAAACCAAAGATGTTCACGATCACGTAAATTGTACAATTAATGCCCGCTCACGATGGGTCACGCATGACCCATTATAAATCTAATAAAGTATTAGGTTCAGTTGGATTGTTGTTTTATAAATACCTAAAAAAAGATTGCTCAAATCAATGTAATATTTTTGTTATATAATAGGATTTTAAATTTAACTTTATATAATCTATCTGAGTAATTTATATTTTGTTCATTAATAAAAAGCTAATGTATTAAACCTGCACTCAACATTGCCACTTATTTACGCATGTATCAAGTCTTTAAAAACATTGGATTTAAATTTGAGAAAAATTTGTATTAACAAATTAAAAAAGATTCTAAAGAATGGCAACCATTTAAAGTTTGTCAAAATAAATGTCAGGAAGGGATTTTAAGGTTAAAATCCTTTTTTAAACACTTAATTAAAATAATAAGCGTATATTTGAAGTTAAAAAATCAACAGAAAAAAAAACATCACCAATCAACAAAAAGAAAAGCGAAAGAAAACTAGGAAAAAAACGTTCTGACGGTAGCCTTAATCGGAGCCCTACACAACGGACAATCCTTCAAATTCGGCGCACACTGAACGCACGAAGTCAAATGTCCACATGGCAATAAAACAATCCCTACCTCAGCATCCATACAAATCTTACACATCCTCGCTTCTTTTAATTGGCGATTTTCCTCTTCGAGACTGATTTGGTCGCCGTTTTTCCGTTGATAATCGTTTTTGGGAATTTCCTTTTTCAAAACCCCGCCGTCAGCGCATTTCGGCTCCGTTCTAACCGCCGAACTTAAAACATCCTGTAAAATAATCGAAACGGTCTTGGATAAATTCGAATTGCTCGTGTTTGGACTGTCGAAGTCTTCGTCGTCGATTTGAAGGTTTAAGGCGGCCTCAATGAGGGCGTCGCTCGAGGAAAAACCCACCCCGGTCTCTTCAAGTTTATTTTTAATCGCTCGTTTTACACGATCCAATTGAAGGCCAACGCTTAAAGCGGATCTCGCTTGATCCGAATCGAGGTACGTTTGAAGTTGTTGATCTGTTGGGATTTCGCCTCGTTTTGATGTTGGTCTTGATGATGCCGTGGGGATCGTTATTGCATTATCCTAAATTAAAAAAAATTGGTTAAATTTGAAATAAAGAAATAATTTCGAGGAATTAAGTTGAATAAAATAAAAATAAGTTGTTATGACTAATCTAATCGCTAATGAATAATTAAAAAGGATAAAGTTATATAAAGGAGAGCTGGAGGCCGAGTGCTGGATGCAACGAACGCTCACTTATGCCGTTTGTGCAAGCTAAGAAGCGGTTTAACGCTTGGAAGGAACGAGAAAGAGAGAGATTCTTAGTCATGTCGATGGAATGCAACGTAACCTCTGTGACCTTCGCGTCTTGACATCGTTTTGCTGTTGCGGCCGTCAATGGACCTCAACAACGACGTCGACCAAACCCGAGACTTCTCTTGAACGAACGAAACTCAACCGCCTTTTAACTTATTTCATTACTTCAACCATTATTTTTATTTTAAAAACACCCTGTATTCGCTATATTTACGGTTTAAGTGCTATAATCGGAATTTACGTCGCGTAATCGCAGTCTGGCGCCGAATAGTGACGCAGTAAAACATATTTCCTGGAACACTCACTTAATCAGTGGGACTATTTTAATGATGATGAAAAGAAATTACAAATTGAGTTGCGTCGATCAATCGCTCTTTATGCATTTTTAATCGTTTCAAAATGAACAATGTCGACACAATATTAAGGCTTTGCTTCATTGCTGTTTCAAAATGTTGTTGTTTTGTCGGTAAAATGAACTTTTAATAAACAAGGAGTTGCAAAAATATTGTTCGTTTTATGTGCGCAAAAACGAGTTTCGATTTTTAAATTCGTTATTGTTTAATTTTGCAAAATCATATCTTGTTAAAAGTACAGCAAATGAAGATTTAACGAGAAAAATAATGAATTAATAAATGAATAATCCAACTATTCAATCAGCAGACAAAAAGAAGATGTATTAATGTATTAATTTATTCCCATAAAAATATCAAATTGTATAGTTAGTAAAGAAAAGTTTAAAAATGCCAAAAGTTCCTAGGTCTAGTGTTAGTTATAATTTTAGTTCTACAAGAATTTACAACAATCAAGCACTGAATGGTAAATAAAACTAGAACTAACGCTAGATTTAAAAAATTAGCATTCGTATTCAAATGTTTCTTCTCAAAGACAAATGAGCAACGAATGACACTTGATTTTTTTAAATAACAGTATACCCTTTCATTACGCTCATCTGATAGATATTTATGAAAAGTATTTTTAAAAATAAATAGGTCATGTTTAGACTCATTTTAAAAGATTTCTCTTTAAAATCTTCTTCTTTAAAGTTTTTCATTAAAATTCTCAATCCGCATTAAATTTGTTTCAATATAAATTCAAACACGACCAAAATATCTTCAAAAACAACCAAGATATGAATAAAATAAAATTATGTTGACAGTTAACGTTTGACATTTTCAGTTTATCTTACTAAAAATTGTATTGAGTACTTCTGGTTTTCAAAAATTAAAGTTATTCATCAAAATTTTTAATCTGCATTAAGTTTGTTTCAAAATAAACCCAAACACGACCAAATTATCTTCAAAAATAACCGAAATATGATGAAAACAAAATTATTTTGACAGCTGACGTTTGACATTTTCGGTTTGTCTTAATAAAAATTGTATTGAGTACTTCTGGTATTCAAAAAATAAAGTTTATCATAAAAATTCTCAATCTGCATTAAGTTTGTTTCAAAATAAACCAAAAAACGACCAAATTATCTTCAAAAATAACCAAGATATGACGAAAACAAAATTATTTTGACAGCCGAGATTTGACATTTTAGGTTAACTTTAATAAAAATTGTATTTTTAACGATAAATAGGTCATGTTTGGGCTCATTTTAAAGAATTTCTCATGCTTCATGCATTAGAAATCATAAAAATTGCAAGTTAAAAAAATGTGTACTGCCGGTTTTCAAAAAATAAAGTTTATCATAAAAATTCTCAATCTGCATTGAGTTTGTTTCGAGATAAATTCAAACACGACCAAATTATCTTCAAAAATAACCGAAATATGATGAAAACAAAATTATTTTAACAGCTGACGTTTGACATTTTAGGGTTATATTAATAAAAATTGTATTGAGTACTCCTGGTATTCAAAAAATAAAGTTTATCATAAAAATTCTCAATCTGCATTAAGTTTGTTTCAAAATAAACCCAAAAACGACCAAATTATCTTCAAAAATAACCAAGATATGACGAAAACAAAATTATTTTGAGAGCGGAGATTTGACATTTTAGGTTAATTTTAATAAAAAAATGTATTTTTAACGATAAATACGTCATGTTTGGGCTCATTTTAAAGAATTTCTCGTGCTTAATGCATTAAAAATCATAAAAATTGCAAATTAAAAGAAATGTGTACTTCCGGTTTTCAAAAAATAAAGTTATCATAAAAATTCTCAATCTGCATTGAGTTTGTTTCGAAATAAATTCAAACACGACCAAATTATCTTCGAAAATAACCGAAATATGATGAAAACAAAATTATTTTGACAGCTGACGTTTGACATTTTAGGGTTATATTAATAAAAATTGTATTGAGTACTTTCGGTATTCAAAAAATAAAGTTTATCATAAAAATTCTGAATCTGCATTAAGTTTGTTTCAAAATAAACCCAAACACGACCAAATTATCTTCAAAAACAACCAAAATATGACGAAAACAAAATTATTTTGACAGCCGAGATTTGACATTTTAGGTTAACTTTAATAAAAATTGTATTTTTAACGATAAATAGGTCATGTTTGGGCTCATTTTAAAGAATTTCTCATGCTTAATGCATTAGAAATCATAAAAATTGCAAATTAAAAGAAAAGTGTACTTCCGGTTTTAAAAAATAAAGTTATCATAAAAATTCTCAATCTGTATTGAGTTTGTTTCGAGATAAATTCAAACACGACCAAATTATCTTCAAAAATAACCGAAATATGATGAAAACAAAATTATTTTGATAGCTGACGTTTGACATTTTCGGTTTATATTAATAAAAATTGTATTGAGTACTTTTGGTATTCAAAAAATAAAGTTTATCATAAAAATTCTCAATCTGCATTAAGTTTGTTTCAAAATAAACCAAAAAACGACCAAATTATCTTCAAAAATAACCAAGATATGACGAAAACAAAATTATTTTGACAGCCGAGATTTGACATTTTAGGTTAACTTTAATAAAAATTGTATTTTTAACGATAAATAGGTCATGTTTGGGCTCATTTTAAAGAATTTCTCATACTTAATGCATTAGAAGTCATAAAAATTGCAAATTAAAACAAATGTGTACTTCCGGTTTTCAAAAAATAAAGTTATCATAAAAATTCCAAGTTTATCATAAAAATTCTCAATCTGCATTAAGTTTGTTTCAAAATAAACCCAAACACGACCAAATTATCTTCAAAAATAACCAAGATATGACGAAAACAAAATTATTTTGACAGCTGAGATTTGACATTTTAGGTTAATTTTAATAAAAATTGTATTTATAAAGATAAATAGGTCATGTTTGGGCTCATTTTAAAGAATTTCTCATGCTTAATGCATTATAAATAATAAAAATTGCAAATTAAAAGAAATGTGTAATTCCGGTTTTCAAAAAATAAAGTTATCATAAAAATTCCAAGTTTATCGTAAAAATTCTCAATCTGCATTAAGTTTGTTTCAAAATAAACCCAAACACGACCAAATTATCTTCAAAAATAACCAAGATATGACAAAAACAAAATTATTTTGACAGCGGAGATTTGACATTTTACGTTAATTTTAATAAAAATTGTATTTTTAAAGATAAATACGTCATGTTTGGGCTCATTTTAAAGAATTTCTCGTGCTTAATGCATTAAAAATCATAAAAATTGCAAATTAAAAAAGTCAGTCGTAGTTTGAGTCTTTTCCCTATTATGTTCTTTCAGCAAAAATTTTGGCCAAAATCAATGTTGGCAATACAAAAACATTTTTAAGTAAGATCTCGTTAAATTTTCTAAAGTTTTACTAAGAATTTTTGACATTTAAATCAGTTAGTAGCTACTCTTTCTGTCTAAAATGTCTCAAACGAATGGGGAATTATGAAATTTTAAGATAATTCTTCTCGGAAATTTTCTTGTGTCACCAATATTAATTGTAATAGATTCAGAAAAAAATCCTCTAACAAAAATTAATTTTTATTCCTATTCCGTAATCAAAATTGGCGATATCTATTTGAAAAAAGTATCCATGACGTCATAACTTGTTCTTAGAAAAAGCATTACAAATCGAGATTATTTAAATTTCCCAATTATTTAGTTATGATAAAACCATCAAACATTAATCACGAATTCCTCCAACAAAACTACAATAACACCGTCTATGTTTAAAAAATGATTTGATTAGAAACTAGAAGCACTTGTTTGATACAAGATAAATATTTTTTTCTTAATTTGAGTCAGCTGCGCGAAAGATTTCCCAACACACAATGCACATATAATCTTTTTAATTTCATTGTTTAATCATTAAAATTAGCTAAGGTAAAGTTTGAATTTGCGGAAGCAATAAAATTTTCTTATTCTTCAATAATTGAACGTCCTATTAAAGAAGAAGACAAGAATCGTACGGTACTAGAACGGCGCGTTGTTAGTTCTAGTTTTACTTTGATACAAGTATACAAGAATTCAAGACTGAATAACAACTAAAAATAGAATCACACTAACACTAACACTTCAGCGGTTTTGTGTTTTGATGAAAACGTGTTTGAGGAACAAATTATTTATGAGTCAGAACAAGTGAATCTAGTTATTCAGTCGCAGAACATCCTCTTAGCAAAAGATTGAAAGTATCTTCGTATAATGGTAAGGATGTGTCCGTGTGATCAAAAAATCCAATAAATAATGCAAATATAATAAAAGAAGGTCCAGGTGTGACGAATTACACCAAAGATTCCACATTCGTTGAGCATTTGCTGGAGGCTATTCTTTGATGATAATATGTTGGACTCTATCGTTGAAGAAAAAAACAAATTTATTGCAAAATAGTCCATCAAATACAAGCGACTTGAACCGGACTTAAACCCGGATTGAAGTTCAAGCATTGCTTGGTTTATTATATTTAGCGGAAACATTGAAAGATGATACTCGATTGAATATAGATTGAATTATGGGATAGAAACGGAAATGGAATTGAATATTTTTGGTTGACACTTTCCAAATCAAGGCGTTTGTTTCTTTTACGTTGCCTTCGATTTGATGATTTCTCAACAAGAGAAGAAAGAAAATCTGTGGACAGACTTGCCCCAATACGACAATTTTTTGACTCTTGTAATAAATTGCAAGAAAAGTTATAAAGTCAGTGTTTGCGTTACTGTGGAGAAAAAACTTGAAGCTTTTCGAGGACGCTGTATTTTCAAACAATACATACCCAGTAAACCGAATAAGTATGGGCTAAAAATATTTGCTGTAGTTAATTTGCAAAATCGTTATACCACCATTTCAATCCGCAAACGACCCAACCAGTGTTGTTAAAAGACTTTTTTCTCCTATTTTTGGATCCGGAAAAAACATAACTTGTAACAGCTGTAATGAATTTGTCAACACCATGAATAGACCGATATATTCAAGTGTCTTTGGTTTAAAAAAAATATGACCATTGTGTCCATATTTTGGTGTTGAGTATGCATTTTGATGGCACAATAGATACAACAAGTATAAAAATGATTTATTCAGGATAAACGGTCCACAAAGTAATTAATGAAACAACTTTTTAAAATTGCTAATATATTTCGAATGTATTTTTCATTCTTCTTCAGAGCATTTATGTTGCTAAAATGGAGATTTTTTTATTACAATTAATGAAAAGGTTTTTTAACATGAGCATCCAACATATGTTGAAGACGCCAAAGAACAAAATAAGATGAAATTAAACTTACTTGTTTTAAAAAGCATGAAATATAAAAATCGTCTTGGTCATAGTAGAAAACACATTAAAACTGAGTATCGGTAAATTAAAATAACAAATTAAAAGTTCAACAAGAACGTGTAAAATTTAACAATACAAAATGGACTCGATGAGAACGTTAAAATGTAAAAATTGATATGAAAAAAAAAAAAACCTGTTTTCGATCGCAAACACAACCCCGAAAAACGAAACTGCGCACAAACCGAAATTTACCAAAAACAAAGCGGAAAGTTTAAAAATTTAAATTTCAAAAATTCAAACCAAAGAAACGATTTATCAAATAAAAACAATAAAACGTAATCAGAATAATTAATACAGACTATGTAAATAAGAAAATGCAATTAACAATAAAAAATGAACCTACTAACTTAAAAACTAGGAAACCATGCGCATGTTAGAAAACCATGCATAACATGAGCATGTTGGATGCTCATGTTAAAAAACCTTTTCATTAATTGTAATAAAAAAATCTCCATTTTAGCAACATAAATGCTCTGAAGAAGAATGAAAAATACATTCGACATATATTAGCAATTTTAAAAAGTTGTTTCATTAATTACTTTGTGGACCGTTTATCCTGAATAAATCATTTTTATACTTATTGCCCACGTACGGTCGTTGGATACTTCTTGCCGTTATAACTTATAGATAATGGGATTTTTTGAGGAAATTTGAAGATGTGCAGACTTAACACCAAGCTGGCAAAGTTAAAAAATCGTCTTACCTTTTTAATAAAATGTAGAAGAAATGGACTCTTCCCACCACACATTGGAAATTGCTCAAAGAATTGGATCAACCTGTTAGAAACTGACTCATCAATCCTCCTGAGAAGATTGGAAAGTTTGAAAGATAGGTGGGCAGTAAGCACATTAAATTTAGAAATAAAAATCACTATAGATAATTTGAGTAAAAAATTAGAGTCTCGTTTAACAATTTGTCCAACCGCATAAAAGCCTTGTTACCATCCAATGTTTATAATAATTTTGTTGATTCTCTTAAATTTAAATACAATAAGATTTTTTGTAATGTTAGAAAAAGTAATATTAAAAAGTTTGAGATGATGCTAACCAAGTCCGAAAATAACGTAAAATTCTTTAATGATAACAAAAAATGGTTAGTCAATTTAACATCTGTAGATGTCCCTGAGGAGGTTGTAAACTTACTTTCGCTTGGTCCGAAATTTAACTTACCAGTGGATGCTCATAATTTCGATCTAAAAAGGTTGTTGATGTACTTAGAGAACATCATTAACGAACTAAAAACAGACACCAAGAATGTGGTGAGAGGCAAAATCACTAATATTATCACTAACTATATGGGTACCAGCAGAACGTGTGACGGGTTGCACAGTATTTTACGTAATTATTTATTTAAAAAAAACAAAAATTTTTCTAAAGGATAACCCTTCCGTAATGATTACCAAGGCAGATAAAGGTTCAACAACAGTTATTATTGATAAAACTGACTACATAAACAAATCAAAAGGTATGCTCGACGATATAAATGTTTACAAGGTGTTAAATTCTAATTCGTTATTAACGGTTCAAAACAACATTAACAGTTTTATCAAACTACTACAGGAAAAAAATTACATAACTTTTTCTGAAAAGAAAAAGTTAACAACTAATAATTCTAAAAACAACTAATAATTTTAAGACCTATCATCTCTTCCATTGGTGCGGCATCGTACGATTTGTCGGGTCACATTTCTGATATATTAAGTCGGACTTTTAGTAACAGAACTTATTATAACATCACTAACACTTTTCAATTTGTTGAAGAGTTTAGAGGTTACAGCCTCCCTGAAAAATCACATCTTAATTTATTTAGATGTTGTTAGTTTGTTCACCGTTATCCCTTTGGATTTGGTTAATGATATAATTAAGGAAAAATGGAATTTAATTGCTGAACATTGCTCTTGGGATAGGGATACCTTTTTAACAGGTTTAAAGTTGATTTTTGACACTTCAATTTTTACATTTGATAATGTTATTTATCATCAAGTCGAAGGTACACCTATGGGATCTAAATATATCACCTGTCTTGGCTTTGATTGTGATGGACTATGCGTTGGACGAGATTTTGATTAATAATGGTTCAGTTTTTCGTATAAATTTCATTAAGAAATATGTTGATGATTTGGTTTTGGGGGTAGACTAGGTGATGTCAATACAGTGTTAAATTGTTTTAATGATTTTCATCCGAGCATTCAGTTTACAATGGAGTTGGAAAGTAATAATAGCATTCCTTTTTTGGATATTAAAATAATCAGAGACGGTTTCAATAAGATTAAGTTTGATTGGTACGTTAAACCGACTTACTCAGGACGTTATTTTAATTATTTCTCAAGTCAT
Source organism: Onthophagus sagittarius (assembly GCA_036711965.1). NCBI lineage: Eukaryota > Metazoa > Arthropoda > Insecta > Coleoptera > Scarabaeidae > Onthophagus > Onthophagus sagittarius. The sequence continues at coordinate 10,856,762 of JASERS010000010.1, read as the reverse complement.
AGCTTTAAGCACAAACTTTCAACTGTACGTTGCATGAAGCACAGAGTCTCCAACATTTGTGATAAAGAATTTCTTCGTGAAAACTTTGAATTTCTACAAAAAACTTTTGTTAATAATGGTTACCCAAGTAAATTAATTAATAAAATTTTATTTTCAACACCGTTAATTAATAATAACATAAACCAGGTCAGTTTAACTAACCCATCTTTACTTACAACTGAACCTATCATTTATAAAAAACTACCTTATATCGAGAAGTTAAGTGATTCTTTGAAAAAAACATTATCAGTGACTGACAATTTAAAAGTAGTTGAGCACTACGATAACAAACTTGGTAACCATTTCACAAAACTTAAAGACGCTACAGAAAACAAATTTAAGTCCAATTTAATTTACTGCATTTCATGCAACGATTGTAGTGGAAAATATGTTGGTCAGACTTCTCAATGGCTTAAAAGTAGAATTTCTAAACATAAAAGTAACTGCCAGTTGAATAAGACCGTTTGTGCATTATCCCAACATGTTCAGGATTGCAAACACACCTTCGATTTTGATAACGTTAAAATTTTGGATGTTGAATCTAATTACTACAATAGAATTTTCTTAGAGATGGTCCATATAAATTACACTAGTAATACTGTTAACTATAGAACGGATACTCAGAATTTAAGTAACATATATGCTTACTTGTTTACTAGGGACAAGACTAACCATAACTATAATCCACCAACCCAACATAATCATATTAATAATAATATTAATATATATATTAATAATGTTTCTACTTTCTCTAATGATATGGATTTCTAGTTTTTAAGTTAGTAGGTTCATTTTTGATTGTTAATTGCATTTTCTTATTTACATAGTCTGTATTAATTATTCTGATTACGTTTTATTGTTTTTATTTGATAAATCGTTCCTTTGGTTTGAATTTTTGAAATTTAAATTTTTAAAGTTTCCGCTTTGTTTTTGGTAAATTTCGGTTTGTGCGCAGTTTCGTTTTTCGGGGTTGTGTTTGCGATCGAAAACAGGTTTTTTTTTTTCATATCAATTTTTACATTTTAACGTTCTCATCGAGTCCATTTTGTATTGTTAAATTTTACACGTTCTTGTTGAACTTTTAATTTGTTATTTTAATTTACCGATACTCAGTTTTAATGTGTTTTCTACTATGACCAAGACGATTTTTATATTTCATGCTTTTTAAAACAAGTAAGTTTAATTTCATCTTATTTTGTTCTTTGGCGTCTTCAACATATGTTGGATGCTCATGTTAAAAAACCTTTTCATTAATTGTAATAAAAAAATCTCCATTTTAGCAACATAAATGCTCTGAAGAAGAATGAAAAATACATTCGAAATATATTAGCAATTTTAAAAAGTTGTTCCATTAATTACTTTGTGGACCGTTTATCCTGAATAAATCATTTTTATACTTATTGCCCACGTACGGTCGTTGGATACTTCTTGCCGTAATAGATACAACGACTGAAGAAAGACAAAAGTCAGAAATCATCGCCTTTTATAATGAAATATAAGGAGGAGTTATACTGTTGATCAACTTTGTGCTACATATACGTGGCTCAGAACACCTGAAGATGGCCCCATGGTTTTATTTTATTCATTGATGAACATCACCGGCATAACCACTCAAATAATTTTTTTAATAATAAAAGAGAAGCAGAAAAAAAGAGTAATTTTGAAACAGTTATGCTTTGCAGTGACTGAATCTCAAATGACACGACGCGCGCAAGAAAAAAATCCAAAGAAAAAAGTCGGTTGGAAGCAGCAGGAGCATCTACAGAAGACCAAAATATCATTGGAAATATTGAAATACCGCCAGGTACAAAAAAAGCGCTGTGTTTCTATTTCGCAATATTATTGTATAAACTGTAAAAAATTCTTGTGGTTTTCTCATATGAAAACTTATTGTAAGAATAGTTGCCAACGAATATGCAAAATTGTGATTAATATTCATTATCAATAAAGTGTTATTCATTGGATTGCCGATTTTTTTAAGTAATAATAATATGTATCATCATTTATTCTGGCAAAAACTTAGACGTTCAATTTATGTCACAAAACATAAACATGAATGGAAATTCAATTTCTTAATTATAAGGTAGGCTAAAAATAAGTGGGAGAATACTTTATATCAAATAAAAAAATTAGAAACTGAATTTGAGTTTGAAATATCGTGGAAAGTTTTCCAATGTTTCAAGAACGTTAACAATTTAAAACAACTTGTATTTTTGGATTAAACATGGTTACTTATTTAGAAGTCTTTGTCTTTACCCATCTTGGGTAAATATTCCTTTGAAAGTAAATACTACCCGGGTATTTATTTCAACAACACTGTATACAGGTGTTCAAAAATTAGTGATTAATTTGTACATAGCGCCAACTTTGAATCAAAAATCTGCTTCGTATGGTTTCAGGAAGCAATTAAAAAAATGTAATCATGTCGCAACATATTTGTATGCCACAATCTACGAAAACATCTCACTTATCATTTCATTGTATTGAAATTCCAGATAAACGATTATTTATTTATGCTGTATCCCATAATTCTACTAAGTCTCTAAGACAATTTAGAACAATAACAAATTTAAAACAAATCACTCATTTAAATGTTGTTATTAAATGGAATAAACAGAAACACATTAAAATTGAATTAAAAACGAGAAAATTCAAAGAAACTGAATTTGAAGTTATTGTATTGAGTTAAAATCAAAAGAAACTTCATATTTACAAATTACCTAATGCAGCAAATCATCTAACATCGCAAATTACTCAACGTTACGTAATTTATTTAAGATTGATTGCAGTTTACAACAAAATCGACTTAAAATTGATCTATTTAATCTATTTTATAACAATAGATAGAAACAAACAATAGATTTTAATAAATTTAACCAAGAATTTTTATTTTAATTATCAGGAATTACTTTGTTTTGAACAAGCATCAATCTCATCTTATCGTTTAAGATGTAAAGATTAAAAGTAATAAAAATAAGACCTTTTGTTATACAGGGTGTTGAAAAATTATGATGTTAATTAGAGTAAAAATATTTTTTAAAAGAAAAAAGGAATCAGTTGGAAATTTTACGACGCAATAAGAATGCTTTTTAGACCACTCTTCTAATAATGATCCCGTAATTCCATAATTTCGAAAGGTAACATTAATTAGGTTCAAATCAACAATTTTCACGAAAATTACCATCATTTTTATGCTTTATATCATCATTTATATTTTTTATAAATGATTTATATTCCTAAAAACTCTAACAAAATTTTTTTTAACATTGTTTATATCCAATTCTTTCCTCAAACGATTTTATGGAAATTATTTTTTAAAATTTAATTTAAAGTTTAAAAATGTTTTAGTTAACCAATAACTCAATAGATGGCGCTTTAAAAACTAAATCTACTTTATCAACAATCACATAACCTAACTTTTTTTTATTAACTTAATTCCTTCAAATCAAAATTAAATCGAATCATTGTAATACTTACATTTACTGGTGATGATTGTTGAATAAATTCTTGTCCTTTCATTAAAAGTATATAACAGCACGTGGGGAACCAATGAGCGTGTTGAGACCACGGCTCATCGTCCGGATCCCAATGATTCAATCCACCGCCGCAATGAAAACATCGAACTCGATCGCCAAATCCCTCATAATAAAACCCGGCGGAGGCTAAATCTTCCGGTTTTTGCGATACCGAATTGGGCCATTTCACAAACGATCTTATCCTGGCTTCGAACGTTGCAAAATCAGGATGTTTGGGTAATTTGTGTTCTTGCACCCCTAAATTGCTTAAATTTCCATCCCCTTCGATCAATAATAGATTCGAATTGCTGTTACTGGTGGTGACGTTTCTTTCGTTATTCATAAGCTTTAAATAAGCACAATTTGGGGAGCACCGGTAATGCTCTCTGTTTGGGTCATCTCCTTGTTCCCACGAAATTAAAACGACGTCGCAAAATGCGCACTTAACGTAATCCTTAATCTTGAGTGAGTAAAATCCGGATTTTGCTAAAGCTTCCGGTGCTACAATATCCGATTTTGGCCAGTTATCAAAGGTTTGTAATCGAGCTGATTCGGTTTTGTAATCTTCTGTGTTATTTGTGATGTTATTCACTGGGGCTGAATAATAATTGGGTATGTAGGGAATATTTCCGCATGTTGCCTGATTTAAAACGAAAGGACACTGTGGGCTGGAAGCTCGGTGTTTTGCCATAACTTGATCTCCAAACTCCCATCCGGATATTTCGACGTCGCACGAGAAACATTTCACCGTTTCGTTTCTTCCGGTGTAATAAAACCCCGCTTTGGCAAGTTTCCCTAGGGAAACCGGCGCGTAAGGGGGCCAATTTCTGTAGGTTTTTAGTCGATTTTTCTCGATATTCATTGCGTTTTGTAAGGTTATGTTTTCAGGGTATAGTACGTCAGTTGCGGATATATTAAATTAAAAGGAAACGGACTAAACTAACTTACATTGCGTAACACATTAAATACGTTAGGGGGGCGTATCAATTTTAACATCATTAGTTCTAAATGATTTAACATTTTACTTCTTTTTTCGATGATTAATAACTGTCAATGTCAGAAATAAAATGTCGGATTGAAACGACATCTAGGAACACAAACATGAATTAAAAGTAAAAATGTTAAATTAATCATTTCATTTTATCTTTAGTTAATTACTTATTAATTAATACAATTTAATTAATCTTGGGTTAATTTTGAAATGGAAGCGGATATTTCATTGACTTGTCCCATAATCTTCAATAAAGAGGTAGCTTGTTGCAATTGCTGTTCTATTCTACAATATGTATTAATATTATGATAATAATAATAATAATAATAAATAAAGAATTTGTTAATATTTACTCTTGGCAATCCAAACTGGCTCTTTCAAGCGAACTTCGTAACATTAATAATTCGGATTTTACCATGAAAAATAAAAGATTTATTTTCGTTTCTATCTCGTGATACGGAATGCTGTCGGTGTTAATGAACATTACGGATTTAAATTCCTCTATTACGGTTAAAACGGAATTCATCGCTTCGTCGAATAACTCGATTTGAGACATTTTCAACTTAGGTTAACTTAACTTAGGTTGAATAAAATTTGAGTTTTGAATTATAGATGGCGGAAGATGTCTTCTGTATTAATAAAATCTTCATTGAAACTATCAAATTCTATTACTAATTTGTTTAGTTTCTTCAATTACATTTTTTTATTAATATATTATTATTTAAATTTTTATATATAATTTCGTAAAATTGGAATTAAATTTGATTTAATTTAATCCAAGTTCAATTTTAATTTTGATTAAGTTACGCCATCTCGTAGATTGAGATTACACTAAATTATGTGCACCAACTTTGCATTTATTAAATAATTTTTTTAATTATTTATTATTTTTATAATAAAGTAATAACAAATTTAAAACTATATTCAAGTTTCTTTTCTTTTAGTAATAAAATTTGGGATAAATTTGATTTAATTTAATCCAAGTTCAAATTCAATTTTGATTAAGTTACGCCATCTCGTAGATTGAGATTACACTAAATTATATACATCAGCTTCGCATTTATTAAATAATTTTTTTAATTATTTGTTGTTTTTATAATAAAGTAATAACAAATTTAAAACTATATTCAAGTTTCTTTTCTTTCAGTAATAAAATTTGGGATAAATTTGATTTAATTTAATCCAAGTTTAATTTTAATTTGATTAAGTTGTGCCATCTCGTAAATTGAGATTACACTAAATTATGTAGATAAACTTTGCATTTATTAAATAATTCTTTTAATTATTTATTGTTTTTATAATAAAGTAATAACAAATTTAAAACTATATTCAAGTTTCTTTTCTTTCAGTAATAAAATTTGGGATAAATTTGATTTAATTTAATCCAAGTTCAATTTCAATTTGATTAAGTTACGCCATCTCGTAGATTGAGATTACACTAAATTATATATATAAACTTTGCATTTATTAAATAATTTTTTTAATTATTTATTGTTTTTATAATAAAGTAATAACAAATTTAAAACTATATTCAAGTTTCTTTTCTTTCAGTAACAAAATTTGGAATAAATTTGATTTAATTTAATCCAAATTCAATATCAATTTGATTAAGTTACGCCATCTCGTAGATTGAGATTACACTAAATTATATATATAAGCTTTGCATTTATTAAATAATTTTTTTAATTATTTATTGTTTTTATAATAAAGTAATAACAAATTTAAAACTATATTCAAGTTTCTTTTCTTTCAGTAATAAAATTTGGGATAAATTTGATTTAATTTATTCCAATTCAATTTCAATTTGATTAAGTTACGCCATCTCGTAAATTGAGATTATACTAAATTATATAGATAAACTTTGCATTTATTAAATAATTCTTTTAATTATTTATTGTTTTTATAATAAAGTAATAACAAATTTAAAACTATATTCAAGTTTCTTTTCTTTCAGTAATAAAATTTGGGATAAATTTGATTTAATTTATTCCAATTCAATTTCAATTTGATTAAGTTACGCCATCTCGTAAATTGAGATTATACTAAATTATATAGATAAACTTTGCATTTATTATATAATTCTTTTAATTATTTATTGTTTTTATAATAAAGTAATAACAAATTTAAAACTATATTCAAGTTTCTTTTCTTTCAGTAATAAAATTTGGGATAAATTTGATTTAATTTATTCCAATTCAATTTCAATTTGATTAAGTTACGCCATCTCGTAAATTGAGATTACACTAAATTATATAGATAAACTTTGCATTTATTAAATAATTCTTTTAATTATTTATTGTTTTTATAATAAAGTAATAACAAATTTAAAATTATATTCAAATTTCTTTTCTTTCAGTAATAAAATTTGGGATAAATTTGATTTAATTTATTCCAATTCAATTTCAATTTGATTAAGTTGCGCCATCTCGTAAATTGAGATTACACTAAATTATGTAGATAAACTTTGCATTTATTAAATAATTCTTTTAATTATTTATTGTTTTTATAATAAAGTAATAACAAATTTAAAACTATATTCAAATTTCTTTTCTTTCAGTAATAAAATTTGGGATAAATTTGATTTAATTTATTCCAATTCAATTTCAATTTGATTAAGTTGCGCCATCTCGTAAATTGAGATTACACTAAATTATGTAGATAAACTTTGCATTTATTAAATAATTCTTTTAATTATTTATTGTTTTTATAATAAAGTAATAACAAATTTAAAACTATATTCAAGTTTCTTTTCTTTTAGTAATAAAATTTGGGATAAATTTGATTTAATTTATTCCAATTCAATTTGATTAAGTTACGCCATCTCGTAAATTGAGATTACACTAAATTATATAGATAAACTTTACATTTATTAAATAATTCTTTTAATTATTTATTGTTTTTATAATAAAGTAATAACAAATTTAAAACTATATTCAAGTTTCGTTTTCTTTTAGTAATAAAATTTGGGATAAATTTGATTTAATTTAACCCAAATTTAATTTCAATTCAAGGTGCGCCATCTCGTGGATTAAAGTTACACCGAATCATATTTGTCAAAATTGCAAAATAATATAATTCTTTTTATTTATTTGATTTTTCTATAATAAATAAACCAATAAATCATTTAAAACCATATAAACGTTCCTTTTCTTTTAGTAAAAAAATACATTAAAATAAAAAAATTAATTTAAAGTTGATAACAAAACTTTCAATTCTGATGTATTCTTTTTAATTATTCCTGTTAATAGCAGTTTTAAACCGGTTTTTATATTCAAATTAATTCATTTCAACCTGATTTAATATTCATAATAACAATTATCTTCAATACAAGTCTTATATCAACAAGCAGGTTATATATGGTGGTTAAGGTCAAAGTCTGTTTTCTCACATATTTTTAGTTTAAATCTTTGTTACAACCGTAGTTTAGCTCGAAAAACACAACGATGGCATTCAGGTTCGCTCAGGTAAAAGAAAAACCTCTAATTTCCCCCAAATTTCATTGATTATTATTTAGGTTATCCGGTCATATAGCACAGCCCCAAAACTCAATGAAGTCGTTGTTATATCAGCCGCTAGAACCCCGATGGGGTCGTTTTTGGGGTCCCTCTCATCAATGTCAGCCCCACAATTAGGGGCTGTCGCGATAAAAGCAGCGATTGAGCGCGCCGGAATTCCTAAAGAAGAAGTTAAAGAGGTTTATATAGGTAATGTGTGCCAAGGGGGTGTTGGACAAGCCCCTGCAAGACAAGCTGTGATTTTTTCTGGAATGCCGAAAACCACCGTTTGCACAACTGTAAATAAAGTATGTTCATCTGGAATGAAAGCCGTAATGTTAGCATCACAAGCCCTTCAAACTGGGAGTCAAGAATGCGTTTTAGCCGGGGGAATGGAATCAATGTCGAAGGTGCCTTATTATTTAAACAGGGGACAAACCCCTTATGGCCAAGTTAATTTAGTCGATGGGATAGTCCTCGATGGATTAACGGATGTTTACAATAAATTTCATATGGGGAATTGCGCCGAGAATACAGCGAAAAAAATGGGAATTACGAGACAACAACAAGATGATTTCGCAATTGATTCTTATAAACGCAGCGAAGAAGCTTACAAAAACAATGTATTTGCTGACGAATTAGTGCCCGTTCCCGTCCCACAAAAGAAAGGACAACCCGATAAGATTTTCGCAGCCGACGAAGAATACAAACGAGTCAATTTCGACAAATTCAACAAATTATCCACCGTTTTCCAAAAAGAAAACGGCACAGTAACCGCGGGGAATGCCTCAACATTAAATGACGGAGCTGCCGCTTTAATTTTAACAACCCCCGAACACGCGAAACGTCTCAACGCGAAACCTTTAGCGAGAATCGTCGGATTTTACGACGCAGAAATCGACCCAATCGATTTCCCCACCGCCCCAGCTTACGCAATTCCAACTTTATTAAAAAACGCTGGAGTTAATAAGGATGATATCGCTATGTGGGAAATTAACGAAGCGTTCAGCGTCGTTGTTTTAGCAAACGAGAAGATGTTGGGGTTAGATCATAACAAAGTTAACATTCACGGTGGTGCCGTTAGCTTGGGGCACCCAATTGGGATGTCGGGAGCTAGGCTTGTAACGCATTTAGTGCATGCTTTAAAACCGGGCCAAAAAGGAGTTGCGGCTATTTGTAACGGTGGTGGTGGAGCCTCATCGATTTTAATCGAGAAATTGTAAGTTGTATCATAAAAATAAGTGAGGTTATATTTTTTTATGTTTTATTAAGAATAAAACTAACTCTTGTATCGTTTTAAATTTTTTTTCCTTTTTGCCCCTCCAAAAATTTTGGGTGATCTTTGTAACCAACTTTATTTTCAGAGAGGAGACTTTGCCCAGGAATGTTCTACCCAAAATTACGTTATACACGAAAAATCCTTGCCCGTTATGCGACGAAGTTAAATTAAAATTAACCAATTATCTAGATCGATGCGAATTAGAAATCGTTGATATCACAAAGAAAGAGAATTTAAGATATTTGAGATTATACCGAATGGAAATTCCTGTTTTATTTTTAAATGGGCAATATTTATGTAAACATATTTTGGATGAGGTGTTATTGATAAGGAGGTTGCGCGAAATTGAGGAGCGATTATAAAATGATTTTGTGTATTTATTATTTTAATTAAATAATTTAAAAAGAAAAAAAAATAGTGGTGACATCTTTGAACGATTTTTGTAACTAAACGATTTTAATTTAAATTTAAACTAAAAGAAATATCGAAATTTTTTCATTACGTAAACGTTTTTATATAAAAAGAAATTAATTTATTACTTTAATTATGTAATAACGAAATGAAATGTAATAACTGTTGAAATTGAATGTGTAAAAGAAAAATAAAATATTTTGAAACTTTTAATGCAATCGCATTAAATTAATAATCATTAAGGTAAATTTAATTAAATAAATTAATTTTTAATTTATTAAAACCGTATAAACAAGATTTCACTAAAATTAAATTCATTTTTGCTTTAATTAGCGCCATCTTCGTTTAAAAACATGAAATTATAAATTGATTTGTAATTTTGAAAAATAAATCAAAATAATCTCTATTTTTTTGAATTTTATGAATAAAACGGCGAAGAATTATTAAAATTAGGTCGAAATCGTTTCGAAAGTACTAAAATAAAGGAGCGTTTCGTTGAAAGTCGTTTGAAATGGAATTTATTATTTTTTTATGTTAATCATAACCGGAATACGTTATAATTAGTTTTTGCGCAATAATCACCAAAAAAATGATTAATTTTTATTAATTTTAAATTATTTTTAATAAAATCGTAATGGTGACATCTTTAAAAAACACATCAAACTAATTAAGGGATAAAGAAACCGACTTTATCTTCATCACTGACATTGACATATTCAATCAGATTCAATTTGAAGTTTATTTTACAAAGTTTTATTTATTTAATTTAAGTTATAAAAAAAATTATTGAATGATATTGTGTTGTGCTAGTTTTAAAAGTGTTTAAGTAAGTAATTCTATGTAAAAACTCTCTTGGAATGCGACTTATTTAGTTTTATCATAAAGTTATGTTTTAGAAATGAACTCTTTGTTTGTGACGAAAAATATCTCGAAGTATAAATGGTATAAATATAAGTTCACGGACATTTCCGGGCAGGTACCGTGATCACCTTCTCTACCTCTACCGGTAGAGATATACCTCCTTCTAGTCCCCGGTTGTCCACTCCACCAACCAGTATAAACCAAGTAGTATCGGTAGAAAAGCCCGGTAGAGTGGACGTCATCACCGTTTTGACCTCAACTTGAAAGAAAAAGACTTTTTCGCGTCAAAGAAAAACCCCGCATTAACCAATCGATTAAAATTAGAATTTAGTTAATAATTTTAATTTATATTGATGGGGGAAACTTTGATTCAGTGTTGGTTTGTTGTGAGCGTCGAAGAGTTTACCTGTTACTTGGTAACATGTGACCCTGAAGCTCTATCGAACCACAAAAGCTGGGTTTCTTCTCTTGTGATGGTGTTAGTTTTCGCGTTTTAAACACGTAGTGGGTGTGTTTCCCATTGAGGCTTTCTCTTTTTGCCCTTTTCAAACGGTTAAATCTAAATAGAACAATAAGATTCTTTGAATTGAAGAAAAAGGAGGTTTTTTTATTTGGTAAGATTCTTTTACTTTTGCAACTTAGCAACAACTTTATTTTTAAAAAATTTAAATAAAACAAACATAAATTAGCTTTGTTAAACAAAAAAAAATCGAAATGAATAAAGCAAACGGATAAAGATTTCGTTCTTTAGCAACAAAACAAAATCTGACTCAACCTGTTTCTATATAAAGACCAATTAGTTATTTAATACCTCGGTTTTATTAAAAAAGGATTTTTCAGATGAAAAATTTTCGCGGAAGTCGTTAAATTCGCGTCTAGGTCATCGTTATCTCAACATTAATAAATGATAAACACCTTGTAATTACCTGGACAGATGTTGATGTGAACAGTTAATCGAATGCATTCGATTTACTAAAGAAAGCATATACAAAGCACGTTTTCTTCGTGTACCGTTAGATTTATAAAGGAGAAAATTCCTAAACGGTGATAAAAGTTTCAAAATTGATGAAAAATTGATGACGTTTTGAATGATACAGAAAATAAAACCTTCAAGATAAAGTTCCTTTAAATCCAATGATTAGAACTTAACTTAAAAAGTTGTTGATGACTCATTTGGTAAATTAGGGGATATAAATTAATTACAAACTTGATACTTACGCCGAGGTAATCAAATTGGTAACATTGTTATAATTTTTTTCTTGCAATTCGCACGCGCTCTTTCAAGTGTTACACAATTACTTCACACGATTTAATGATTAAAATCTGACTTAAAACGTTGTTAATCATTAATAACCCACGTAAGACATAAAATAAAGTTATCAAAATACACTTAGCAGCAAATGTCTGTGTACAACGAACTTAGAATACTTTAATCGGCAAAAAAATAGTGCAAATCTAATATGAAAAAGTCCGATTGATATTTATTTTGTATTTCAATCAAATATAAGCATTAGTTATAAAAAAATATAAAATAAAAATACTTCATAAAAGGTATGTGCAAAAATTTGCGTACACAGCAAAGTGATAAGAGTCAACAATACGTTGTTTATAGTTTATATGTGGTTACTTGTTTTAGTAACAATACAGTTCATTGTAATTGCATTAGTAGAGAATTGAAAACTAAAAGTTGAAATAAAGACGAAAGGAAAAGAAATTGATACAGCAGAAAGATTTATGATTTAAAGCTATGGGAAGATGAAAAAACATTCCTTCATTGAGAGACTCATTAATAATTACAAAGACACTGGAGGATACTCTTACAACCAAACTCGGATCGACCATCCCTTCTAACATATAAAGAGTCTGACAGGAAAAAGAATAGCAAAGAATGTACAAAAGTAATTTAATGACTATCAGTAAAGATAACGATATCAAAGGCTAACAACTACCATAGTCATATTGCACGAAAAACGCCATTTATACGAACAGAAGCTAAATAAGAACATCTAAATAAGCCGATAGAGTTCTGAGAGAAACTTCTATTTACTAATCCTCAAAATTGAAAAGCTACCATAAAGCATAAAAGTGATGGTGTGATGGTTTGGGGGTGTATCTGAACCAACGAAAAAACCGGCTTTTAAAAGAAAATTTGAACCCAAGCATCGACGATTTGGATTTGGGGTCCAATAAGATAACTATCTCAAACGAAATTAACGAAGCGTTCAGCGTCGTTGTTTTAGCAAACGGGAAGATGTTGGGGTTAGATCATAACAAAGTTAACATTCACGGTGGTGCCGTTAGCTTGGGGCACCCAATTGGGATGTCGGGAGCTAGGCTTGTAACGCATTTAGTGCATGCTTTAAAACCGGCCCAAAAAGAAGTTGCGGCTATTTGTAACGATGGTGTATTTTGAGTCTGACAGGAAAAAGAATAGCAAAGAATGTACAACAGTAATTTAATGACTATCAGTAAAGATAACGATATCAAAGGCTAACAACTACCATAGTCATATTGCACGAAAAACGCCATTTATACGAACAGAAGCTAAATAAGAACATCTAAATAAGCCGATAGAGTTCTGGGAGAAACTTCTATTTACTGATCCTCAAAATTGAAAAGCTACCATAAAGCATAAAAGTGATGGTGTGATGGTTTGGGGGTGTATCTGAACCAACGAAAAAACTGGCTTTTAAAAGAAAATTTGAATCCAAGCATCGACGATTTGGATTTGGGGTCCAATAAGATAACTATCTCAAACGAAATTAACGAAGCGTTCAGCGTCGTTGTTTTAGCAAACGAGAAGATGTTGGGGTTAGATCATAACAAAGTTAACATTCACGGTGGTGCCGTTAGCTCGGGGTACCCAATTGGGATGTCGGGAGCTAGGCTTGTAACGCATTTAGTGCATGTTTTAAAACCGGCCCAAAAAGGAGTTGCCGCTATTTGTAACGGTGGTGTATTTTGAGTCTGACAGGAAAAAGAATAGCAAAGAATGTACAACAGTAATTTAATGACTATCAGTAAAAATAACGATATCAAAGGCTAACAACTACCATAGTCATATTGCACGAAAAACGCCATTTATATGAACGGAAGCTAAATAAGAACATCTAAATAAGCCGATAGAGTTCTGGGAGAAACTTCTATTTACTGATCCTCAAAATTGAAAAGCTACCATAAAGCATAAAAGTGATGGTGTGATGGTTTGGGGGTGTATCTGCGCCAAAGAAAAAACTGGCTTTTAAAAGAAAATTTGAACCCAAGCACCGACGATTTGGATTTGGGGTCCAATAAGATAACTATCTCAAACGAAATTAACGAAGCGTTCAGCGTCGTTGTTTTAGCAAACGAGAAGATGTTGGGGTTAGATCATAACAAAGTTAACATTCACGGTAGTGCCGTTAGCTTGGGGCACCCAATTGGGATGTTGGGAGCTAGGCTTGTAACGCATTTAGTGCATGCTTTAAAACCGGCCCAAAAAGGAGTTGCGGCTATTTGTAACGGTGGTGTATTTTGAGTCTGACAGGAAAAAGAATAGCAAAGAATGTCCAACAGTAATTTAATGACTATCAGTAAAGATAACGATATCAAAGGCTAACAACTACCATAGTCATATTGCACGAAAAACGCCATTTATACGAACAGAAGCTAAATAAGAACATCTAAATAAGCCGATAGAGTTCTGAGAGAAACTTCTATTTACTGATCCTCAAAATTGAAAAGCTACCATAAAGCATAAAAGTGATGGTGTGATGGTTTGGGGGTGTATCTGAACCAACGAAAAAACCGGCTTTTAAAAGAAAATTTGAACCCAAGCATCGACGATTTGGATTTGGGGTCCAATAAGATAACTATCTCAAACGAAATTAACGAAGCGTTCAGCGTCGTTGTTTTAGCAAACGGGAAGATGTTGGGGTTAGATCATAACAAAGTTAACATTCACGGTGGTGCCGTTAGCTTGGGGCACCCAATTGGGATGTCGGGAGCTAGGCTTGTAACGCATTTAGTGCATGCTTTAAAACCGGCCCAAAAAGAAGTTGCGGCTATTTGTAACGATGGTGTATTTTGAGTCTGACAGGAAAAAGAATAGCAAAGAATGTACAACAGTAATTTAATGACTATCAGTAAAGATAACGATATCAAAGGCTAACAACTACCATAGTCATATTGCACGAAAAACGCCATTTATACGAACAGAAGCTAAATAAGAACATCTAAATAAGCCGATAGAGTTCTGGGAGAAACTTCTATTTACTGATCCTCAAAATTGAAAAGCTACCATAAAGCATAAAAGTGATGGTGTGATGGTTTGGGGGTGTATCTGCGCCAAAGAAAAAACTGGCTTTTAAAAGAAAATTTGAACCCAAGCACCGACGATTTGGATTTGGGGTCCAATAAGATAACTATCTCAATCGAAATTAACGAAGCGTTCAGCGTCGTTGTTTTAGCAAACGAGAAGATGTTGGGGTTAGATCATAACAAAGTTAACATTCACGGTGGTGCCGTTAGCTTGGGGTACCCAATTGGGATGTCGAGAGCTAGGCTTGTAACGCATTTAGTGCATGCTTTAAACCGGCCCAAAAAGGAGTTGCGGCTATTTGTAACGGTGGTGTATTTTGAGTCTGACAGGAAAAAGAATAGCAAAGAATGTACAACAGTAATTTAATGACTATCAGTAAAGATAACGATATCAAAGGCTAACAACTACCATAGTCATATTGCACGAAAAACGCCATTTATACGAACAGAAGCTAAATAAGAACATCTAAATAAGCCGATAGAGTTCTGGGAGAAACTTCTATTTACTGATCCTCAAAATTGAAAAGCTACCATAAAGCATAAAAGTGATGGTGTGATGGTTTGGGGGTGTATTTGCGCCAAAAAAAAACTGGCTTTTAAAAGAAAATTTGAACCCGAGCACCGACGATTTGGATTTGGGGTCCAATAAGATAACTATCTCAAACGAAATTAACGAAGCGTTCAGCGTCGTTGTTTTAGCAAACGAGAAGATGTTGGGGTTAGATCATAACAAAGTTAACATTCACGGTGGTGCCGTTAGCTTGGGGTACCCAATTGGGATGTCGAGAGCTAGGCTTGTAACGCATTTAGTGCATGCTTTAAACCGGCCCAAAAAGGAGTTGCGGCTATTTGTAACGGTGGTGTATTTTGAGTCTGACAGGAAAAAGAATAGCAAAGAATGTCCAACAGTAATTTAATGACTATCAGTAAAGATAACGATATCAAAGGCTAACAACTACCATAGTCATATTGCACGAAAAACTCCATTTATATGAACAGAAGCTAAATAAGAACATCTAAATAAGCCGATAGAGTTCTGGGAGAAACTTCTATTTACTGATCCTCAAAATTGAAAAGCTACCATAAAGCATAAAAGTGGTGGTGTGATGGTTTGGGGGTGTATCTGCGCCAAAGAAAAAAACTGGCTTTTAAAAGAAAATTTGAACCCAAGCATCGACGATTTGGATTTGGGGTCCAATAAGATAACTATCTCAAACGAAATTAACGAAGCGTTCAGCGTCGTTGTTTTAGCAAACGAGAAGATGTTGGGGTTAGATCATAACAAAGTTAACATTCACGGTGGTGCCGTTAGCTTGGGGCACCCAATTGGGATGTCGGGAGCTAGGCTTGTAACGCATTTAGTGCATGCTTTAAAACCGGGCCAAAAAGGAGTTGCGGCTATTTGTAACGGTGGTGGCCTCATCGATATTAATCGAGAAATTGTAAGTTGTATCATAAAAATAAGTGAGGTTATATTTTTCAAGGACCGACGATTTGGATTTGGGGTCCAATAAGATAACTATCTCAAACGTTGTGCTCAAAATACCAAACTTTGGTTGTTATACAACACCCCAAAGCAATTGAAAACACCACCTTAGTCACCCAACTTAAATCTCCGCAGAAGTCGTCAACATAACATAACGTCAAAAGAAATGTTAAAACATGTTACGACTGAGGAATGGGTTAAAATCACTGCGGAAAATACAAACAAGTTAGTTCAATCCATGCCAGAACGTTTACTAAAATGTACTAACACACTTTTTCAAGAAGTCGTCTAACTCTGTACGCAAGAAGTACGCGTGAGTGACATTTTATGCTCGCTCACGATCTAGACCCATGTGGGTCACGCACATCTCGCGTGACACTCATGTGAATATTATACATAAATCACGTGACTCACGCCAATTCACGTAACTGAATCATGTTTTGATTACTTGTTAATTTGATTTGACTGTGGAATATTTTCGAGGTTACTGTCTGGGAGTGAGAAATTCCAAGTTAAGGTGAAAATACTAGACTATTGTAGTAAAACCTCCAAAGGTTTTAGTATTGTCAGACCAGACTTCTTTTTAATCACCTTTTAAATTATAATTCAGTTATAACTCAAAAACCATTGATGATTTCTTATTTCATTCTTCAGCAAAATTGTTTATTCTTAAATATATAATTTCTATCAATACTGGGTAGGCAAAATATTCATAGACTGACATATAAATGGCGCTACGATTATTAAATCCATATGGTTCTTAGTTAGCCCTAACATTCAAAAGATACGTGTATAAATTTGACATCTGCCGAACTATTAATTTGTAAGATTTTAGTTTGAAAAAAATGGACAAAAAGGAATTTCGTATGTTAATAAAACATTGCTTTTTGGCAAAAAAAAATACTGTTGAAGCCAAGGCATGGCCTGACAAACATTATTCAGACTCTGAGCCAGAAAAATCAATCGTTGAGAAGTAGTTTGCTAAGTTTAAAAGAT
Source organism: Onthophagus sagittarius (assembly GCA_036711965.1). Taxonomy (NCBI): domain Eukaryota; kingdom Metazoa; phylum Arthropoda; class Insecta; order Coleoptera; family Scarabaeidae; genus Onthophagus; species Onthophagus sagittarius. The sequence continues at coordinate 10,839,391 of JASERS010000010.1, read as the reverse complement.
GCGAAATAAGCACTGAGGACGATGCATTCAGTGCACTCCCCAAAGAGGGTGTTACCGACGAAAACATAAAAAAAGTCCACAAAATAATTTTGGATAACCGTAAAGTGTAGTTGATTGAGATAGCCGAGACTCTAAAGACATCAAAGGAACGTGTTAAACATATCGTGAATGAATATTTGGGTATGCGAAAGCTCGAATTGATGATTCTGAGTAGTGTTTGGAGCTGTCCTATCGTAAAAAAACCGAGTCATCGATATGTGATAATGGATAAAATGGCTCCATCATTTCACCCGGACTCCAATCGACAGTCAGCTGGAGTCGGACGTGTTGAACCAACTCCAAAATGTGGAAAGATGCAAAAGTCGGCTGGCAAGGTTATGATGGCATGAGTATTTTGGGATGCGCATGGTACAATATTCATAGACTATGTTTGAAGGACGAAATCGCAGAAACGGTCCAATTTGAAGAAGAAGAAAGTGCTTTTCATCAAGACAATGCACCATGTCATAAATCAAAGAAAACGATGACAAAATTGCTTGAATTGGGATTTGAATTGCTCCCGTATCCACCGCATTCTCCAGACCTCAAGAGAATACTTGCTGATGGTTTTCTATGTTAGCTTATGAACTTTTCAGCCCAACAGCATTTTAAGTCTTTTGAACTCATTTTAAGTCTTAAAGCCAGTATAAAATCTTCTAGAAGCAGTATCGAGTCTTCTGGAAATAGTTTAAGTCTTCTTAAAGCATTTCAAGTCTTCTGGAAGCAATATCAAGTTTTCTAGAATCAGTGTCAAGTATTCTAGGGGCAGTATCAAGCTTTCTCGATGTATTTTAACTCTTCTGAATACATATTATGACCTTTAAAATCAGTAACAAGTTTTCAAGAGGCAATATCGGGTCTTCTGGAATAAGTTTAAGTCTTCTGAAAGCTTTCCAATTCTTCTGGACGCAATTATCAAATCTCTTAGAAGCAATATCAAGATTTGTGAGGAGCAGTATCAAGTCTGGAAACAGTATCAAGGCTTGTTGTAGCATTATCAAGTTTTCTGGAAGCGTTTCAAACCCTTTGGAAGCAGTATCAAGTCTTCCAAAGAATCATTAACAATTTCGTATGGATGCCCGAACACGTAGATAAGATAACCATCGTACGATACGATTATTCAACCTCAACTTGAACCTAAACTTAAACAGCAACTTCATCTTCAACCTCAGCCACAACCTCTGAGCACCGATGCCCGCTCACGGTGGGTTACGCATGACCCATCGTGACCCGCAAAAAATCATAAAAAATCGAATTCTTAAGATATCTAGATAATTTTTTTTGTTATTTATAAAGAAAAGTCTGTATTTTTACGAGAACAAAGGTATGCCTGAGTATTTCAATGCGTTTTTAAGACATCAACCTTTGAATCCAACCTAAAAGATATATTGACGAATTTTTTGTCATTTATAAAGAAAACTATCCACTTTTACGAGAATAAAGGTATGCGTGAGTATCTCAATTCATTTTTGAGATACCAAGCGTTGAACTTTGTGACATTTCAGAAAATTAACAATTACGTTAATTATTTTTAAAAAATTGCAAAAAATCGAATTTTTAAGATATCTTGCTAAAATTTTTTGCCATTTATAAAGAAAAGTATGTAATTTTAAGAGAATAAAGGTATACATGAGTATCTCAATTTGTTTTTGAGATATCAATCTTTGAATCTAACCTAAATTTGTAACATTTTATAAAAACATCAATTTCCTTGATTATTTTAAAAAAATCATAGAAAATCGAATTCTTAAGAAATATTGCTGATTTTTTCTGTCATTTATAAAGAAAAGTATCCATTTTTACGAGAATAAAGGTATGCGTGAGTATCTCAAGTCATTTTTGAGATAGAGAAGCGTTGAGCTTTGCGATATTTCAGAAAATTAACAATTTCCTTAATTATTTTTAAAAAATTGCAAAAAATCGAATTTTTAAGATATCTTGTTAAAATTTTTGGCCATTTATAAAGAGAAGTATATAATTTTAAGAGAATAAAGGTATACATGAGTATCTCAATTTGTTTTTGAGATATCAATCTTTGAATCTAACCTAAATTTGTAACATTTTATAAAAACATCAATTTCCTTGATTATTTTAAAAAAATGATAGAAAATCGAATTCTTAAGAAATATTGCTGATTTGTTTTGTCATTTATAAAGAAAAGTATCCATTTTTACGAGAATAAAGGTATGCGTGAGTATCTCAAGTCATTTTTGAGATAGAGAAGCGTTGAACTTTGCGACATTTCAGAAAATTAACAATTTCCTTAACTATTTTTAAAAAATTGCAAAGAATCGAATTTTTAAGATATCTTGTTAAAATTTTTTGCCATTTATAAAGAAAAGTATATAATTTTAAGAGAATAACATGAGTATCTCAATTTGTTTTTGAGATATCAATCTTTGAACCTAACCTAAATTTGTAACATTTTATAAAAACATCAATTTCCTTGATTATTTTAAAAAAATCATAGAAAATCGAATTCTTAAGAAATATTGCTGATTTTTTCTGTCATTTATAAAGAAAAGTATCCATTTTTACGAGAATAAAGGTATGCGTGAGTATCTCAAGTCATTTTTGAGATAGAGAAGCGTTGAACTTTGCGACATTTCAGAAAATTAACAATTTCCTTAATTATTTTTAAAAAATTGCAAAAAATCGAATTTTTAAGATATCTTGTTAAAATTTTTGGCCATTTATAAAGAGAAGTATATAATTTTAAGAGAATAAAGGTATACATGAGTATCTCAATTTGTTTTTGAGATATCACTCTTTGAACCTAACCTAAATTTGTAACATTTTATAAAAACATCAATTTCCTTGATTATTTTAAAAAAATCATAGAAAATCGAATTCTTAAGAAATATTGCTGATTTTTTTTGTCATTTATAAAGAAAAATATCCATTTTTACGAGAATAAAGGTATGCGTGAGTATCTCAAGTCATTTTTGAGATAGAGAAGCGTTGAACTTTGCGACATTTCAGAAAATTAACAATTTCCTTAATTATTTTTAAAAAATTGCAAAAAATCAAATTTTTAAGATATTTTGTTAAAATTTTTGGCCATTTATAAAGAAAAGTATATAATTTTAAGAGAATAAAGGTATACATGAGTATCTCAATTTGCTTTTGAGATATCAATAATTAATAACCCACGTAAAATATAAAAATTAAGTTATGTTGTTAATAAATTCGATTCAGTCAAATTTTTTCTTAATTCCATTACAACTAATTAATTTAATTTATAAAATTTGATAACTTTTATTAATCATAATTAACTGTTTATTAATTAATTATAAATAAATCAATCATTTTATCCCCCCAAATTAGTTACCAACAAAATAATCTTTTTTTATAACATTATTTTAAAATTTCCTTTTCTCACAATTCACGTTCTTTCAACTTTACGCAATTACTTCACGACCTACATTCTAAAAACCGTTTTCCTGTGCAATTCTATCGCCGTATAAACACATTCTATTTATTCGCAACTTTATTTTTTTTAAATAAAACAATAAAACAATTAAACGTGATAAGACTTTTTATTGCAAGCCATAAAAATCTTTATTTAATTTGATTATTATTTATTTCAGACTGGTCTAGAAAATGTCTAATTTAGAAGATTTTGAGACGGATCTAATCGATTTCGCCGGTTCCCCCCCAAATATCGCATCCCCAATCAACGAAAATATTTCAAATCTTGAAGATGATTTAACGACGGATAATTTAATCGATTCGGACGTTAAAATACTCGAGAAGAAGCTTCAAAATTCGATAAATAACCCAGTAAATACAACGTTTATTGATGCGATCGATGTTGAAGATATTTTAATTAATTTAGATGATGATGATGATGAAGTGAATGAGGGTAATGAGGATTTAAATGATTTCGTGCAAGATAGTGAGGTATTAAGCGTTTTAGAGCAATTGGATAAGGTAATTAATGATTCTTTGGAGGATTGCGATGTAGTCATAGAAGAAGAAGAATTAGTGAGGATTTATCTTGAAGAATTAGATTCTTACTTAAAAAATATTGAAACGAATTGCTCCTTTATCGATTATGAGGAAGAAAATTTAAGAAGCAAAGAAATAAATGTGCAAGAAATCAGCTTAGGCTCGAATTCTTCGAATTCCTCAATAACATCGCCCTCCTGTTGTGCAAATTTATTACGAAAATCATCCAGTTTTAGATTTTCATCAAGCGAAACGACGAGAAACGAAGCGTTTCGGCGTTCGCACCCATATCGTTCAACCGTTTCGAGCATTTCAACATCACTTCCTCCATTAAAAATTGAAAAAAATCAAGAAAATCCTCCCCAAACGGCTTCTTCGCACCACCAAACCCACGAGGATCAATCAAATAATCCCGAAAATCAAATTGAAAATGAGGAGCAAATCCAAAAATTACAATCAACACCGGAACCGCATTGGTTAAGAAGCTCAATGCGGCGATTAAGACATCTAAGACTTCCTAGCGACACCGGAAACGCACCCACAACCTCGATTTCCAATGAAAATGAAAATTCCGATCAAGTTGATGAGAACGTTGAAATTGTTGAGAATCGTCCGATTGAGACGAGAAATCAACGCCCAACGAGCGCACCTTCGGTTTTAATCGGTGCGGAAGAGCGGGCACCAACCGCGTCGGTTTCGGAAACCGGAAACGAAGTTCCCCCAGGAAATAGAACCCGGATAAATTCCTCGTCGTCACGGAATAGGAGACATACTAGTCCCTCTTCGAGCGAATCGAGTGTTGCGACGACTGTTGATAGCACTCCGAGTTGTACGCCGATTCCTTCACCGATGAGAGGGGGTGCTACCGATGAAGGTGGAGGAACCAATTTGAATTCGAGAAGGTAAAAAATTATTTTTGAAACGAATTAATTTAATAAATTAGTCTATTATATTGATAATCTAAACTAAAAGACGATTTGAAGTTAAACTAGACTGATATATTAAACTTAGACTGATATGGTCTATATGTTATATCAAAGCTTAAAGATTCTAGTTTATGATATAAAAACTATATGATAATAGTAAAAAAGTTTTCCGAAAAAAATTGAAAAGAAAATTGTATAAAACACAAAAATTAAAATTTTTCGAAGAATCATATCAGCTGTATTTTTAAGGTTAATGATATGAAGCCTATGTTAAATTAAAGCTTAGAGATTCTATTTTATATGATATAAAAGCTATAGGATAATATTAATAAAGCTTCGAAAAAAAATTGAAGAGGTATCTGTATAAAACACGAAAATTTCAAATTTTCGAAAAATCATATCATCTGAATTTTAAAGATTAATGATATGAAGCCTATGTTAAATTAAAGCTTAGAGTTTCTATTTTAAGATATGATACAAGAGCTATATGATAATATTAAAAAAGTTTCCCGAAAAAAATTGAAGAGAAAACTGTATAAAACACGAAAATTTCACAATTTTCGAAGAATCATATCATCTGTATTTTTCAGACTAATGATGTGAAGCCTATGTTAAATTGAAGCTTAGAGTTTCTAATTTATGATATGATGTAAAAGCTATATGATAATATCAATAAAACTTCAAACAAAAATGAAGAGGAATCTGTATAAAACACAAAAATTTCAAATTTTCCAAGAATCATATCATCTGTATTTTAAAGATTAATGATATGAAGCATATATTAAATTAAAGTTTAGAGATTCTATTTTATGATATGATATAAAAATTATATGATAATATTAAAAAAGCTTCCCGAAAAAAATTGAAAAGAAAACTGTATAAAACACAAAAATTTCAAATTTTTCGAAAAATCATATCATTTGTATTTTTAATACTAATGATAAGAAGCCTGTGTTGACTTGAAGCTTAGAGTTTCTATTTTATGATATAATATAAAAGCTATATGATAATATCAATAAAACTTTACAAAAAAAATTAACAAGAATCTCTATAAAACACAAAAATTTCAGATTTTCGGAGAATCATATCATCTGTATTTTAAAGATTAATGATATCAAGCATATATTAAATTAAAGTTTAGAGATTCTATTTTATGATATGATATAAAAACTATATGATAATATTAAAAAAGCTTCCCGAAAAAAATTGAAAAGAAAACTGTATAAAACACAAAAATTTCAAATTTTTCGAAAAATCATATCATTTGTATTTTTAATACTAATGATAAGAAGCCTGTGTTGACTTGAAGCTTAGAGTTTCTATTTTATGATATGATACAAAAACTATATGATAATATCAATAAAACTTCAAAAAAATTGAAGAAGAATCTGTATAAAACACAAAAATTTCAAATTTTTCGAAGAATCATATTATTTGGGTTTTTAAGATTAATTATATGAAGCCTATGTTAAATTAAAGCTTAAAGATTCTATTTTATGATATTATTTAAAGGCTATATGATAATATTAATAAAACTTTACAAAAAAATTAACAAGAATCTCTATAAAACACAAAAATTTCAGATTTTCGGAGAATCATATCATCTGTATTTTAAAGATTAATTATATGAAGCCTATTTTAAATTAAAGCTTAGAGTTTCTATTTTAAGATATGATATAAAAGCTATATGATAATATTAAAAAAGTTTCCCGAAAAAAATTGAAGAGAAAACTGTATAAAACACGAAAATTTCACATTTTTCGAAGAATCATATCATCTGTATTTTAAAGATTAATGATATCAAGCATATATTAAATTAAAGTTTAGAGATTCTATTTTATGATATGATATAAAAACTATATGATAATATTAAAAAAGCTTCCCGAAAAAAATTGAAAAGAAAACTGTATAAAACACAAAAATTTCAAATTTTTCGAAAAATCATATCATTTGTATTTTTAACACTAATGATAAGAAGCCTGTGTTGACTTGAAGCTTAGAGGTTCTATTTTATGATATGATACAAAAACTATATGATAATATCAATAAAACTTCAAAAAAATTGACGAAGAATCTGTATAAAACACAAAAATTTCAAATTTTTCGAAGAATCATATCATCTGGATTTTTAAGATTAATGATATGAAGCCTATGTAAAATTAAAGCTTAGAGATTCTATTTTATGATATGATATAAAAGCTATAGGATAATATCAACAAAACTTCGAAAAAAAATTGAAGAGGTATCTGCATAAAACACAAAAATTTCAAATTTTCGAAAAATCATATCATCTCTATTTTAAAGATTAATGATATGAAGCCTATGTTAAATTAAAGCTTAGAGATTCTGTTTTATGATATGATATAAAAATTATATGATAATATCAATAAAATTTTAAAAAAATAAGAAGAATCTGTATATAACATAAAAATCTCAAATTTTTCGAAAAATCATATCATCTATGTTTTTAAAGATATAGACTACATGTTATATCGAAGCCTAAATATTCTAGTATATAATAATAATAAATATTCATATGATATAATAACTATATGGTAATATTAATAAAGGTTCCAGAAATAGATTAAAGAAGAAACTGTCTATAAAATACAAAAATCTCAATTTTTTTAAAATCATATCATCTGCATTTTTAATAATAATGATATGAAGCATATATTAAATTAATCCTTACAGATTCTAGTTTATGATATGGTACAAAAATTGTATTATAATATTAATAAAACTTCCAGAAAAAAATTTAAGAGCAATCTGGATACAAAATATAAAAATCTCAAATTTTTCAAAAATCTTTAATTTTTCAAAAATCATATCTATATTATTATGAAATCCTGTCTTGAATTGAAGCTTAGAGACTCTAGTTTATAATGTGTATAATTATATTAATATTATCATATAATTTTTGTATCATATCATAAGCTAGATTCCCTAAGTTGCAGTTTAACATACACATCATATGATTTTTGAAAAATTCTTCTTTAATTTATTTCTGCAGCTTTTATTATTATTATAATAGATTTTATATCAAATCATAAACTAGAATCTTTAAGCTATGATATATAAATCATACAAATAACATATAGATCATATTTTATGTCATATCATAGACGGAAATCTCTAAACGTTAATTTAACATATGATTCATATCATTATTATTTTCTAACCCGAATCTTTCCACTTCTAGGTCTAGTATTAGTTCTAGTTTTATATCATTAGATCCCAACCCAAAACATTCCACTTCTAGGTCTAGTGTTAGTTCTAGTTTTACATCGAGTCCAATATACAGGATTGCTAATTCAATTTATAAAGTATTCTATTTCAAAAATAGAGCTTGCAGTACCGGAATCTCGAAAACCGGGATCACGGACAATTTTCATCCGGTATGAAAAACCGGTATTGATGGTAAAATACCGATATTCAGTGTCTAATAGTTTTATGCAGCATACTCAAATTTGGGTTTGGAGCAAAGAATGTTGTGCATAAATGATTTAAAATCGTTTAAAAATACACAATCCATAACCAGATATGGTTTAATTATGATTATATTCTACCTACAATGTAGACATTCACTATAAGTATATTAATATAGATTTTGTTCGTTATTAAAGTCGACCATTACTCAAATAAAACGGTGTTAGAACTAGAAATGTTGAACATAAGTTATTTATAATGGTGTAGGAATAAATAATCTATAACCAGAAATTTTTCAATTATAATTATATTCCAGATAGAATCTATAAACCCTAACATATCAAAATTGATGATGTTTCGCTATAACACGGTTTCGCTATAACACGGTTTCGCTATAACACGGTTTCGCTATAACACGGTTTCGCTATAACACGGTTTCGCTATAACACGGTATCTTATAACACGGTTTCGCTATATTAAAATGCGTGTGTTTTTTCCTCGAAGAGTCAGTCAGTCAGTTTTCCGTGTGGTTTTCGTACGTTCTTTACTTTCATCTCCGTGGCCTGAAAACAAAAGTGTCTCACGCTGCTACTCGGTAGTCTACGTCGCGCCACGGTGTGTTAAAGAACAATTTTTTTATCTTTAAGACATTAAGCTTCAGCCCCAAGCAATGTCAGGTAAAGATAAAATAACGTTCAAGAGAAAATTCATTTCTTTGGAAGTAAAGATTCAAATCTTGGATCGTCTATCGAAAGGAGAAAAAGCATCCCACATTGGGAAAAACCTTAATTTGAACGAAGCAACAATTAGAACAATCAAGAAAAATGAAAAAGAAATCAGAAGTGCAGTTGCCGCAGGATCTTCGACATCCGCAAAACGTTCAGCCCGCCCCAGACCAGCAATAATTGAGAAAATGGAAAAGGCCCTCAGCAATTGGATTGACGATTGCTGTCAAAAAAAAATTCCATTAGATGGCAATATTATAAAACAAAAAGGATTAAAAATTTACAACCATCTCAAACAACAAGGAGAATCCTCTGTCAATCCAGATTTTGTGGCGAGTAAAGGTTGGTTCGAGAAATTCAAAAAGCGTTTTGCGTTTCATAGCATAAGAATCCAAGGAGAGTCTGCGTCGGCTGATCATGAAGCTGCTAGGACGTATCCAGAAAAAATTCAAAACATTATAGCCGAGCAAGGATACACAGCAGATCAAGTTTTCAATGCCGACGAAACTGGGCTTTGGTGAAAAAAATGCCGAGTAAAACTTTCATATCGAAGACAGAAAAAACTGCATCCGGATTTAAGGTGTCCAAAGATCGTTTAACGCTCCTTTTGTGCAGTAATGCATCGGGGGACTTCATGACAAAACCGATGCTAGTGTACAGATCTTTGAATCCTCGTGCACTAAAAAACGTGAATAAAAACACCTTGCCGGTATACTGGACAGCAAATTCGAGAGCTTGGGTAACAGGACATTTATTTAGAGATTGGTTTTTGAATTGTTTTGTGCCAAGCGTTGAGCGGTATTTAAAGCGAAAAAATTTGAGCTGCAAGGCGCTGTTGCTATTAGATAATGCTCCATGCCACCCACAAGATTTAACACATCCCAACATCAAAATAATGTTCTTACCACCGAACACTACTTCGTTGCTCCAACCACTGGATCAAGGTATTATTTACACCTTTAAAACATATTACATAAGAAGATCGTTACGGTGGATTTTAGACGCAACCGATTCGCAATCAATTAGCGTAACGGAAGCATGGAAGAAATTTTCCATCAAGCACTGCATCGATATCACATCTTTGTCACTGAATGAAATAAAAACATCAACATTAAATGCGTGTTGGAAGAAGATATGGCCCTCTGCAATTGAAACGGAAAACATACGTGAAACATTAGAAAATGAAATTGGTGCGATATTAGAAGTCGCTAAATCAATCGGAGGCGAAGGTTTTGTGGATATGGCTTCCAAAGACATTGAAGATTTATTAGTGGAAGAAGAAGTTGACGAAGTGGAATTAATCGAAATGGCATCCCTAGATGCAAATCAAATCGATTTTGAGGACGCTAGCTCTGACGAAGATTGTGCAGTCAAGAATTTAACATTAAAAAAATTACAAGAAGGCCTATGCTTAACGGAAAATCTGGAATCATTTTTCTTGAATGAAGACCCTTCGACGGAAAGAAGTCGAAAATTCAAAAGGGAGCTGCAAAACTGTTTAGCTCCATACCGGGAAATTTACAATGATCTAATAAGAACCAGCAAGCAAAGTTCCATTACAGATTTTTTTAAGAGGGGAAAACATACAAAAACTTTAAATAACGAAAAAAGTTCAGAAAGTGAAGGCGATGTCGTTCCACCGAAAAAACGTTCTCGGTTGATTATACTGAGTAGTGACGACGAGTAAATTCATTAAATTATGGTTGCGTTAGATTAAAATATTTTTTTTATACTTTGTGTTGTACATACATTTATATTTTTAATAAAAATTACGTTGTTTATGTCGAATTAAGAAAAATATTTGTTTTTAATAAGTTTTTGGAACGTAACCCCCCTTTTTGCACTAGCTCTGGGTCTCATACAACACGGTTTCACACAACACGGCATTTTCTAGGAACCTAACTACCGTGTTATAGGAGGGTTGCCTGTATTACGCGCTCTGGATAAGGTTGATCCAAAGGCTGGACCCGGTCCGGATGATTTATCTGGTTATTTCATTAAAAGATGCACGAACGATCTCACTAAACTTGTATACTTAATCTGTCTTTCTTTGGAAACTGGCTCTTTCCCAGTTTAATGGAAAAGGGGGTTTGTGCTGCCGATTTTTAAGTCTAGTGACTTCTGTGACGTATCAAATTACCGACATATATCTATTTCGCCATTGATATCTAAGGTATTTGAAAAGATTGCACATTCCTTTTTGGAGCCCTACTTGATTAGGGAACAACATGTTTTTTTCCTGGAAGATCCGTTGAAACTCATTTAATTTCTTATACTAATTCCATTCATAACTGTCTTAATTGTTCTAATCAAGTAGATGCAATCTATACTGATTTTAGCAGAGCTTTTGACAAGATTAATCATAACATTTTAATGCATAAGTCGATTTAATATTCCCCCAGGAGTTCTGTCATGGTTTTCAAAATTTTTGTTATATGCTGACGATTGTAAAATTTGTTTGAATGTTACGAGTACACGTGACTGTGAAAATTTTCAGGGTAATCTAGATCGATTCCAACAATATTGCGCTGATAATAGCCTTTTTCTCAATTACAGTAAATGGTCTACAATCACATTTGCGCGTAAACGTTACCCACTGAACCATACTTAACGTGTGGGAACTCATACACTTGTTTCGTGTGACCACATTAACGATCTTGGTGTTATTCTTGACAGCAGGCTTATATTTTATTTACACGTGGATTCTACTGTTACTAAGGCTTCGAAGAGTTAACTAATGTACAGTCTGAGTTAATTGATCATCCAACTCATCTTTGGTCATATGCAAAGCATAGAAAACGTGGTGGTGGCAGTGTATCGACTCGTATGGAATATAATAATGATTCTGCAGTCGGGGGTCCTCAGATTGTGGAGTTATTCTCCAAATATTTTTCGGTTTTTGTTGATAGTGCAAATCAGATACCAGCATATCTAACGGTTTCTAATAACTTTTGTCCCTGGTTCTCGGTTGATGATGTTTTGAATGGTCTTGCTTCTGTTGATAGTAAATTGGGTCCTGGGGCCGATGGATTACCTGGTATTTTCATAAAAACTTGTGCACCGGAACTTGCTAAACCACTTTTCATTATTTTCTGCTGCTCTTTTTCACAATCAGTTTTCCCCTCAGAGCGGAAGAGAGCATTTGTTCTACCTATATTTAAATCGGGTTGTAGAAATATTGTTTCGAACTATCGTCCCATTTCTATTTTACCGATTATAGCTAAAGTATTCGAAAAAATTGTTTATAATAATTTATATCGTACGTTGCAACCTTCTTTGATTCAGCAACAGCATGGCTTTCTCCGTGGTCGCTCGGTTAATACTAATCTGTTATCACACTTCTATCTAAACTTGAAGGATACAATTTGTCAAATTGGCTTTTATCGTGGTTGGCTTCTTATATTTCCAATAGATATCAAGCTGTAAAAATCAATAATTATACCTCCAACTTCGCTTTGGTTACTTCTGGTGTACCTCAAGGAAGTCACTTAGACCCGCTTTTGTTCATTGCCTACATTAACGATATTCATGAATGTTTTCAACACAGTAAATTTTTGCTTTACGCTGACGACTGCAAAATATTTATTAAGGTACGATCTACATCTGACTGCGTTAAACTTCAGGATGACCTTAATCGTTTGCAAAATTACTGTACAAAAAATTCTCTTTATCTAAATTATGGCAAATGCACACATATTAAGTTCAGCAGAAAAAGATACAACGTGAACTTTGACTATAGAATCGGGTCGGAGTCCTTGAGAGTTACTTCCAGTGTTCAGGATTTGGGTGTCGTTTTTGACTCTAAATTGCTCTTCAATTACCATTCGGAACAAGTATTCTCTAAAGCTAACAGATTATTAGGTTATATCATTAGAATCTCCAGACCCTTTACTAACTTACAATGTATGAGATCTTTATATACGTCAATAGTGTACTAAATTATGCATCGGTAGTCTGGAATCCTGTTTATAATGTGTACATTGATCGCCTTGAGGGACTGCAGAAAAAATTTGCTAGATACTTGGCTCACAAATTTAACTTACCGTATTGTTCGTATGAGCAGAGGTGCACCATCTTCGGTTTGCGTACACTCCGTGGTCGTAGAACTGCTGCCGATATATTACTTTTGCATAAATTGATCAATGGATTAGTGAATTCGCCTGATCTTTTGAGCCATATCTCATTCGCGGTGCCCGGCTATTCTACTCGGGATCAGTGTTTATTTAGATTGCCCTCTTGTAGCACTAATGCATTTTTTAATTCGCCACTTCCCCGAATTATGAATATGTATAATCGTTACTGTTCTGACGTGGACATTTTTGTTTTATCATTTATTAGTTTTCGGAATGTTGTTTGTAAATTGAACGCATGTCAATAATAGTACCAGAGTTGTAATTTCTTTAAAATATTCTTAGTTTTTTTGTAGCTAATTACTGCTTATTGTTGTTTATAGCTACATTTACATCCTTTTTTTGGTTGTTGTTCGAGTTTTTTCTTTTCTTTAAGTTTGGTTGAATTGTTATTTTGTTATTTGTTAGTGGATACTGTTGTGGGGTTTACCCTGTTTGAATCCCGATCTAGTGTTAGTTCTAGTTTTACTTCAAAACAATTATACATGTTTCCAAATAAATTTATATAGGAGTCTATTTCAGAAACTATTCATTGTAGAGGCCTTTATTTGACAAAATGCCTTCAGATGCATAGCTAAATCCAACTCAACCCAACCCTAGGATTAGAATCATTCGGGTTAAGCCGACTTGAGAGATGTACGGCTAAACCCGAATGTTTCTAGTTCTAAGATGTGGATACCATGCGTTTCATTGCAAAAATAAGCATCCCAGGGTTATTATCCCTTAAGTTTAGGACGGTGTGACACCGACTCCTCCTCCGTACACATTACTTAATAACAATGACACAACACAATCAAAAATATTATTGTTAAACCTGGCCAAATCGATGAAACCGACAAATCTGACCCGAAAAGTTACAATTTCCCGTATCAGAACTGTTAAAATAAATTTTTAAAGCAGCACTATAAATAACAATATCCAGAATTAAACGCAGATTCCCCACTTTAATGAGGAGTTAATGAGGTATTGCGTTAGTTATACCTCAAATTTGTTAAAAATGTTATTTATGAATGAATCAATTTATGTTTAAAGCGTCAAAATTGTGTTTTACTCACAAAGCATTATCGTCATATCATGGTCATTAAAAAACTCATCATCACCTAGTTCAAAGTAACTAAAAGTTGATTCAACTAATTTTTATTTCTTTTTTCGTTTTTTTTATTTAATATCTTGATAAAAATCTTATTAATTCGAATCAAGTTTCTTTGCATGTTCTAACAACGTTTTTGGCTCGAATAAAAAATCAATAAATTTCCATATATGAGTCACCCAGGTTGGAAAAGGTCAAAACACTTCATTTAATTATATAAAGCATTCTTATTTAACACCGATCTTCCGGTTCTTTACTCTTAACAGTTTGAGGGTCATCTCCTTCCGTGGTTTTATCACTTCCGGAATCGTCCGAATCGGAATCTGGTCGTCGAACGGTTCCGGGGGGACACTGAGGGGGATAACTTTCCGGTATACACATCCTCCCTAATTCCTCCAAATCCTTTTCGGATTGTTTTCGTCGCTCTTCCGCGAGCACAGCATCTCTTTCCGCTTTTATCCTTAAACGCTCTTCGCGAGCTTTCGATTCAACGTGGGAGAACAATATGTGCTTATTAAAGCCGTATATAATTCCTGCGATTAAAAAACTCCATCTCCCTGCCTAAAATGTTTATTTTTTTAAATTAATTTTAATTCGATTAAATTGAAATTACTCGTATCAAAGGGTGCACATCGATTGGGGGTTTGAATCCATCACTCATTTTGTTATTTTTGACATATTTGTTTTAATTCATCTTTTTATTATTATTATTTAAATTTGATTGCTTGATTTAATTTTTTTTTGAAAGTTTTGGTGCGTGCGGAATTTATCCCGTTCTTCTAGTTCTTCTCGTCTTTTCCTCTTCGTCTGTTACGGGTCACGATGACGCCGGAACTGTAACTGTTAGTCGTTCTTGTTCTTCTATAACGTACGCAGGGACCTAAATATTTAAAACGTGCTCTTGCGATGTAATTGTATGTTTTTTAACAGTTTTCTTCAAAATTATGGAATTTTTTTATTTCATACGGTAAGATAGAATAATTAAAATATATTTTTCACTTATATTTTAAAAAAAGCACATAAATAACACAAATTGTAAAAATAATATAAAAAAAATATAAATTTTTATGATTTTTATGAGGTTAGATTAATTATTTCTTTGACGTTTTGAGGTTAGTTTTTTTTTACAATTCAACCTTAATAAATGTACAGTTTTAATCGATTCAACTTTATTTTTTGGAGTATAGAAACGATTTACATCTCAAATTGAGGATAAAAGATCTTATTTTGAGATGTGATGTAGAAATAATTTTGAAAATTCTTAAAAATTTTCAGAAAAATATGTATAAAGAAAATTAAGTTGGGTTATGTACGAAAAACATCATAATTTAAAAGAATCATCAATCTTTAAAAGAATCTTTTAAAATTAAGAAACGATTTATATCTTTTTGTTTATATATGTATATAATAATTGAAAAAAATAATTTTTTAACTAAAATAAAATAAAAATTTTGATTTTTTATAGGTTAGGTCAATTTTTTTGACGTTTTGAGGTTAGATTTTTTTTCCTTACAACTCAACCTTCATAAATGTACAGTTTTAATCGATTCAACTTTATTTTTTGGAGTATAGAAACGATTTACATCTCAAATTGAGGATAAAAGATCTTATTTTGAGATGTGATGTAGAAATAATTTTGTAAATACTTAAAAATTTTGAGAAAAATATGTATAAAGAAAATTAAGTTAGGTTATGTACGAAAAACATCAAAATTTAAAAGAATCATCAATCTTTAAAAGAATCTTTTAAAATTTAGAAACGATTTATATCTTTTTGTTTATATATGTATATGATAATTGAAAAAAATAATTTTTTAACGAAAATAAAATAAAATTTTTGATTTTTTTATAGGTTAGGTCAATTTTTTTTGACGTTTTGAGGTTAGATTTTTTATCCTTACAACTCAACCTTCATAAATGTACAATTTTAATCGATTCAACTTTATTTTTTGGAGTATAGAAACGATTTACATCTCAAATTGAGGATAAAAGATCTTATTTTGAGATGTGATGTAGAAATAATTTTGTAAATACTTAAAAATTTTGACAAAAATATGTATAAAGAAAATTAAGTTAGGTTATGTACGAAAAACATCAAAATTTAAGAGAATCATCAATATTTAAAGGAATCTTTTTAAATTAAGAAACGATTTATATCTTTTTGTTTATATATGTATAAGATAATTGAAAAAAAAGCATTTTTAACTAAACTGAAATAAAAATTTTGATTTTTTTATAGGTTAGGTCAATTTTTTTTGACGTTTTGAGGTTAGGTTTTTTTTTTACAATTCAACCTTAATAAATGTACAGTTTCAATCGATTCAACTTTATTTTTTGGAGTATAGAAACGATTTACATCTCAAATTGAGGATAAAAGATCTTATTTTGAGTTGTGATGTAGAAATAATTTTGTAAATACTTAAAAATTTTGAGAAAAATATGTATAAAGAAAATTAAGTTAGGTTATGTATGAAAAACATCAAAATTTAAAAGAATCATCAATCTTTAAAAGAATCTTTTAAAATTAAGAAACGATTTATATCCTTTTGTTTATATATGTATATGATAATTGAAAAAAATAATTTTTTACCAAAAATAAATAAAAATTTTGATTTTTTATAGGTTAGGTACATTTTTTTGGACGTTTTGAGGTTAGATTTTTTTTCCTTGCAACTCAACCTTCATAAATGTACAATTTTAATCGATTCAACTTTATTTTTCGGAGTATAGAAACGATTTACATCTCAAATTGAGGATAAAAGATCTTACTTTGAGATATAATGTAGAAATAATTATGTAAATACTTAAAAATTTTGAGAAAAATATGTATGTATAAAGAAAATTAAGTTAGGTTATGTACGAAAAACATCAAAATTTAAAAGAATCATCAATCTTTAAAAGAATCTTTTAAAATTAAGAAACGATTTATATCTTTTTGTTTATATATGTATATGATAATTGAAAAAAATAATTTTTTAACTAAAATAAAATAAAAATTTTGATTTTTTATAGGTTAGGTCAATTTTTTTTGACGTTTTGAGGTTAGATTTTTTTCTTTACAACTCAACCTTCATAAATGTACAATTTTAATCGATTAAATTTTATTTTTTGGAGTATAGAAACGATTTACATCTCAAATTGAGGATAAAAGATCTTATTTTGAGATGTGATGTAGAAATAATTTTGTAAATACTTAAAAATTTTGAGCAAAATATGTATAAAGAAAATTAAGTTAGGTTATGTACGAAAAACATCAAAATTTAAGAGAATCATCAATATTTAAAGGAATCTTTTTAAATTAAGAAACGATTTATATCTTTTTGTTTATATATGTATAAGATAATTAAAAAAAAAGCATTTTTAACTAAACTGAAATAAAAATTTTGATTTTTTTATAGGTTAGGTCAATTTTTTTTGACGTTTTGAGGTTAGGTTTTTTTTCACAATTCAACCTTAATAAATGTACAGTTTTAATCGATTCAACTTTATTTTTTGGAGTATAGAAACGATTTACATCTCAAATTGAGGATAAAAGATCTTATTTTGAGATGTGATGTAGAAATAATTATGTAAATACTTAAAAATTTTGAGAAAAATATGTATAAAGAAAATTAAGTTAGGTTATGTACGAAAAACATCAAAATTTAAAAGAATCTTTTAAAATTAAGAAACGATTTATATCTTTTTGTTTATATATGTATATGATAATTGAAAAAAATAATTTTTTAACTAAAATAAAATAAAAATTTTGATTTTTTATAGGTTAGGTCAATTTTTTTTGACGTTTTGAGGTTAGATTTTTTTCTTTACAACTCAACCTTCATAAATGTACAATTTTAATCGATTAAATTTTATTTTTTGGAGTATAGAAACGATTTACATCTCAAATTGAGGATAAAAGATCTTATTTTGAGATGTGATGTAGAAATAATTTTGTAAATACTTAAAAATTTTGAGCAAAATATGTATAAAGAAAATTAAGTTAGGTTATGTACGAAAAACATCAAAATTTAAGAGAATCATCAATATTTAAAGGAATCTTTTTAAATTAAGAAACGATTTATATCTTTTTGTTTATATATGTATAAGATAATTTAAAAAAAAGCATTTTTAACTAAACTGAAATAAAAATTTTGATTTTTTTATAGGTTAGGTCAATTTTTTTTGACGTTTTGAGGTTAGGTTTTTTTCACAATTCAACCTTAATAAATGTACAGTTTTAATCGATTCAACTTAATTTTTTGGAGTATTGAAACGATTTACATCTCAAATTGAGGATAAAAGATCTTATTTTGAGATGTGATGTAGAAATAATTTTGTAAATACTTAAAAATTTTGAGAAAAATATGTATAAAGAAAATTAAGTTAGGTTATGTATGAAAAACATCAAAATTTAAAAGAATCATCAATCTTTAAAAGAATCTTTTAAAATTAAGAAACGATTTATATCCTTTTGTTTATATATGTATATGATAATTGAAAAAAATAATTTTTTACCAAAAATAAATAAAAATTTTGATTTTTTATAGGTTAGGTACATTTTTTTGGACGTTTTGAGGTTAGATTTTTTTTCCTTGCAACTCAACCTTCATAAATGTACAATTTTAATCGATTCAACTTTATTTTTCGGAGTATAGAAACGATTTACATCTCAAATTGAGGATAAAAGATCTTACTTTGAGATATAATGTAGAAATAATTATGTAAATACTTAAAAATTTTGAGAAAAATATGTATGTATAAAGAAAATTAAGTTAGGTTATGTACGAAAAACATCAAAATTTAAAAGAATCATCAATCTTTAAAAGAATCTTTTAAAATTAAGAAACGATTTATATCTTTTTGTTTATATATGTATATGATAATTGAAAAAAATAATTTTTTAACTAAAATAAAATAAAAATTTTGATTTTTTATAGGTTAGGTCAATTTTTTTTGACGTTTTGAGGTTAGATTTTTTTCTTTACAACTCAACCTTCATAAATGTACAATTTTAATCGATTAAATTTTATTTTTTGGAGTATAGAAACGATTTACATCTCAAATTGAGGATAAAAGATCTTATTTTGAGATGTGATGTAGAAATAATTTTGTAAATACTTAAAAATTTTGAGCAAAATATGTATAAAGAAAATTAAGTTAGGTTATGTACGAAAAACATCAAAATTTAAGAGAATCATCAATATTTAAAGGAATCTTTTTAAATTAAGAAACGATTTATATCTTTTTGTTTATATATGTATAAGATAATTAAAAAAAAAGCATTTTTAACTAAACTGAAATAAAAATTTTGATTTTTTTATAGGTTAGGTCAATTTTTTTTGACGTTTTGAGGTTAGGTTTTTTTTCACAATTCAACCTTAATAAATGTACAGTTTTAATCGATTCAACTTTATTTTTTGGAGTATAGAAACGATTTACATCTCAAATTGAGGATAAAAGATCTTATTTTGAGATGTGATGTAGAAATAATTATGTAAATACTTAAAAATTTTGAGAAAAATATGTATAAAGAAAATTAAGTTAGGTTATGTACGAAAAACATCAAAATTTAAAAGAATCTTTTAAAATTAAGAAACGATTTATATCTTTTTGTTTATATATGTATATGATAATTGAAAAAAATAATTTTTTAACTAAAATAAAATAAAAATTTTGATTTTTTATAGGTTAGGTCAATTTTTTTTGACGTTTTGAGGTTAGATTTTTTTCTTTACAACTCAACCTTCATAAATGTACAATTTTAATCGATTAAATTTTATTTTTTGGAGTATAGAAACGATTTACATCTCAAATTGAGGATAAAAGATCTTATTTTGAGATGTGATGTAGAAATAATTTTGTAAATACTTAAAAATTTTGAGCAAAATATGTATAAAGAAAATTAAGTTAGGTTATGTACGAAAAACATCAAAATTTAAGAGAATCATCAATATTTAAAGGAATCTTTTTAAATTAAGAAACGATTTATATCTTTTTGTTTATATATGTATAAGATAATTAAAAAAAAAGCATTTTTAACTAAACTGAAATAAAAATTTTGATTTTTTTATAGGTTAGGTCAATTTTTTTTGACGTTTTGAGGTTAGGTTTTTTTCACAATTCAACCTTAATAAATGTACAGTTTTAATCGATTCAACTTTATTTTTTGGAGTATAGAAACGATTTACATCTCAAATTGAGGATAAAAGATCTTATTTTGAGATGTGATGTAGAAATAATTTTGTAAATACTTAAAAATTTTGAGAAAAATATGTATAAAGAAAATTAAGTTAGGTTATGTATGAAAAACATCAAAATTTAAAAGAATCATCAATCTTTAAAAGAATCTTTTAAAATTAAGAAACGATTTATATCCTTTTGTTTATATATGTATATGATAATTGAAAAAAATAATTTTTTACCAAAAATAAATAAAAATTTTGATTTTTTATAGGTTAGGTACATTTTTTTGGACGTTTTGAGGTTAGATTTTTTTTCCTTGCAACTCAACCTTCATAAATGTACAATTTTAATCGATTCAACTTTATTTTTCGGAGTATAGAAACGATTTACATCTCAAATTGAGGATAAAAGATCTTACTTTGAGATATAATGTAGAAATAATTATGTAAATACTTAAAAATTTTGAGAAAAATATGTATGTATAAAGAAAATTAAGTTAGGTTATGTACGAAAAACATCAAAATTTAAAAGAATCATCAATCTTTAAAAGAATCTTTTAAAATTAAGAAACGATTTATATCTTTTTGTTTATATATGTATATGATAATTGAAAAAAATAATTTTTTAACTAAAATAAAATAAAAATTTTGATTTTTTATAGGTTAGGTCAATTTTTTTTGACGTTTTGAGGTTAGATTTTTTTCTTTACAACTCAACCTTCATAAATGTACAATTTTAATCGATTAAATTTTATTTTTTGGAGTATAGAAACGATTTACATCTCAAATTGAGGATAAAAGATCTTATTTTGAGATGTGATGTAGAAATAATTTTGTAAATACTTAAAAATTTTGAGCAAAATATGTATAAAGAAAATTAAGTTAGGTTATGTACGAAAAACATCAAAATTTAAGAGAATCATCAATATTTAAAGGAATCTTTTTAAATTAAGAAACGATTTATATCTTTTTGTTTATATATGTATAAGATAATTAAAAAAAAAAGCATTTTTAACTAAACTGAAATAAAAATTTTGATTTTTTTATAGGTTAGGTCAATTTTTTTTGACGTTTTGAGGTTAGGTTTTTTTTTACAATTCAACCTTAATAAATGTACAGTTTCAATCGATTCAACTTTATTTTTTGGAGTATAGAAACGATTTACATCTCAAATTGAGGATAAAAGATCTTATTTTGAGTTGTGATGTAGAAATAATTTTGTAAATACTTAAAAATTTTGAGAAAAATATGTATAAAGAAAATTAAGTTAGGTTATGTATGAAAAACATCAAAATTTAAAAGAATCATCAATCTTTAAAAGAATCTTTTAAAATTAAGAAACGATTTATATCCTTTTGTTTATATATGTATATGATAATTGAAAAAAATAATTTTTTACCAAAAATAAATAAAAATTTTGATTTTTTATAGGTTAGGTACATTTTTTTGGACGTTTTGAGGTTAGATTTTTTTTCCTTGCAACTCAACCTTCATAAATGTACAATTTTAATCGATTCAACTTTATTTTTCGGAGTATAGAAACGATTTACATCTCAAATTGAGGATAAAAGATCTTACTTTGAGATATAATGTAGAAATAATTATGTAAATACTTAAAAATTTTGAGAAAAATATGTATGTATAAAGAAAATTAAGTTAGGTTATGTACGAAAAACATCAAAATTTAAAAGAATCATCAATCTTTAAAAGAATCTTTTAAAATTAAGAAACGATTTATATCTTTTTGTTTATATATGTATATGATAATTGAAAAAAATAATTTTTTAACTAAAATAAAATAAAAATTTTGATTTTTTATAGGTTAGGTCAATTTTTTTTGACGTTTTGAGGTTAGATTTTTTTCTTTACAACTCAACCTTCATAAATGTACAATTTTAATCGATTAAACTTTATTTTTTGGAGTATAGAAACGATTTACATCTCAAATTGAGGATAAAAGATCTTATTTTGAGATGTGATGTAGAAATAATTTTGTAAATACTTAAAAATTTTGAGCAAAATATGTATAAAGAAAATTAAGTTAGGTTATGTACGAAAAACATCAAAATTTAAGAGAATCATCAATATTTAAAGGAATCTTTTTAAATTAAGAAACGATTTATATCTTTTTGTTTATATATGTATAAGATAATTTAAAAAAAAGCATTTTTAACTAAACTGAAATAAAAATTTTGATTTTTTTATAGGTTAGGTCAATTTTTTTTGACGTTTTGAGGTTAGGTTTTTTTTCACAATTCAACCTTAATAAATGTACAGTTTTAATCGATTCAACTTTATTTTTTGGAGTATAGAAACGATTTACATCTCAAATTGAGGATAAAAGATCTTATTTTGAGATGTGATGTAGAAATAATTTTGTAAATACTTAAAAATTTTGAGAAAAATATGTATAAAGAAAATTAAGTTAGGTTATGTACGAATAACATCAAAATTTAAAAGAATCTTTTAAAATTAAGAAACGATTTATATCTTTTTGTTTATATATGTAATAATTGAAAAAAATAATTTTTTAACTAAAATAAAATAGAAATTTTGATTTTTTATAGGTTAGGTCAATTTTAAAAAATATGTATAAAGAAAATTAAGTTAGGTTATGTACGAAAAACATCAAAATTTAAAAGAATCATCAACCTTTAAAAGAATCTTTTAAAATTAAGAAACGATTTATATCTCTTTGTTTATATATGTACAAGATAATTGAAAAAAAAGCATTTTTAACTAAACTGAAATAAAAATTTTGATTTTTTTATAGGTTAGGTCAATTTTTTTTGACGTTTTGAGGTTAGGTTTTTTTTTTACAATTCAACCTTAATAAATGTACAGTTTTAATCGATTCAACTTTATTTTTTGGAGTATAGAAACGATTTACATCTCAAATTGAGGATAAAAGATCTTATTTTGAGATGTGATGTAGAAATAATTTTGTAAATACTTAAAAATTTTGAGAAAAATATGTATAAAGAAAATTAAGTTAGGTTATGTATGAAAAACATCAAAATTTAAAAGAATCATCAATCTTTAAAAGAATCTTTTAAAATTAAGAAACGATTTATATCCTTTTGTTTATATATGTATATGATAATTGAAAAAAATAATTTTTTACCAAAAATAAATAAAAATTTTGATTTTTTATAGGTTAGGTACATTTTTTTGGACGTTTTGAGGTTAGATTTTTTTTCCTTGCAACTCAACCTTCATAAATGTACAATTTTAATCGATTCAACTTTATTTTTCGGAGTATAGAAACGATTTACATCTCAAATTGAGGATAAAAGATCTTACTTTGAGATATAATGTAGAAATAATTATGTAAATACTTAAAAATTTTGAGAAAAATATGTATGTATAAAGAAAATTAAGTTAGGTTATGTACGAAAAACATCAAAATTTAAAAGAATCATCAATCTTTAAAAGAATCTTTTAAAATTAAGAAACGATTTATATCTTTTTGTTTATATATGTATATGATAATTGAAAAAAATAATTTTTTAACTAAAATAAAATAAAAATTTTGATTTTTTATAGGTTAGGTCAATTTTTTTTGACGTTTTGAGGTTAGATTTTTTTCTTTACAACTCAACCTTCATAAATGTACAATTTTAATCGATTAAATTTTATTTTTTGGAGTATAGAAACGATTTACATCTCAAATTGAGGATAAAAGATCTTATTTTGAGATGTGATGTAGAAATAATTTTGTAAATACTTAAAAATTTTGAGCAAAATATGTATAAAGAAAATTAAGTTAGGTTATGTACGAAAAACATCAAAATTTAAGAGAATCATCAATATTTAAAGGAATCTTTTTAAATTAAGAAACGATTTATATCTTTTTGTTTATATATGTATAAGATAATTAAAAAAAAAGCATTTTTAACTAAACTGAAATAAAAATTTTGATTTTTTTATAGGTTAGGTCAATTTTTTTTGACGTTTTGAGGTTAGGTTTTTTTTTTACAATTCAACCTTAATAAATGTACAGTTTCAATCGATTCAACTTTATTTTTTGGAGTATAGAAACGATTTACATCTCAAATTGAGGATAAAAGATCTTATTTTGAGATGTGATGTAGAAATAATTTTGTAAATACTTAAAAATTTTGACAAAAATATGTATAAAGAAAATTAAGTTAGGTTATGTACGAAAAACATCAAAATTTAAGAGAATCATCAATATTTAAAGGAATCTTTTAAAATTAAGAAACGATTTATATCTCTTTGTTTATATATGTACAAGATAATTGAAAAAAAAGCATTTTTAACTAAACTGAAATAAAAATTTTGATTTTTTTATAGGTTAGGTCAATTTTTTTTGACGTTTTGAGGTTAGGTTTTTTTTTTACAATTCAACCTTAATAAATGTACAGTTTCAATCGATTCAACTTTATTTTTTGGAGTATAGAAACGATTTACATCTCAAATTGAGAATAAAAGATCTTATTTTGAGATGTGATGTAGAAATAATTTTGTAAATACTTAAAAATTTTGAGAAAAATATGTATAAAGAAAATTAAGTTAGGTTATGAAAAACATCAAAATTTAAAAGAATCTTTTAAAATTAAGAAACGATTTATATCTTTTTGTTTATATATGTATATGATAATTGAAAAAAATAATTTTTTAACGAAAATAAAATAAAATTTTTGATTTTTTTATAGGTTAGGTCAATTTTCTTTGACGTTTTGAGGTTAGATTTTTTTCTTTACAACTCAACCTTCATAAATGTACAGTTTTAATCGAATCAGAACGTTCTCATACATAATCATGTGTAGATCTACTTCCTCGCTTTAATTCTTTCTTAATAATAATTCCTTTTTAATTTTCTTTTAGGTTATGTGAAAGAGTACGAACTGAATTACCGGATGTAGAAAGTCCATTAGGACATTGGCCGCACAGTTTAAGTTCAATGCTGGCATGTTTAAGCTGCTCACTAGGATTATTCAACATTTGCCGCTTTGCGATATTAAGCATACATTTCGGCGCAAATTTTATATTCCAATTTTTTATATTATCTATGGTTATTGGTTTGCCCATGTTTACGCTGCAATTATGTCTGGGGCAACAACTTGGAGCTGGGGTTATTGATATGTGGAGGATTTCGCCGCTTTTTCAAGGAGTTGGAGTCTCATTATTAGTTTCACAAGCTTTAATGGGACTTTATAGCATAACGGGGGTTTCGTGGATGTTTGTTTATTTCCGGGATAGTTTTATAACAAAAATGGATAAATATCGATGGGCGGAACCGTTTATGCAATATAGAAAAGGTAATATCATCTTTTAATTAATAATTAATAAAATAAACCTTACCTTGTTGTTTGAGGTTATGTTCCGTTTTCATCCATAAATGACAACGTAAGGTGTGACAACTTAAAAAAAAAATAAAAGTAACCTCAAATTAATTTTATCTATTCTCTCAAAAATCGTAATTTTTTAAATATTTTCAATTAAAGTACGTAACATTAAAGTATTTTTTTAAAAAATAATAAAAGTATTAAAATATTAAAGTCAAATAATTTTTTGACAGTTTCAAAAATTGTGATTAATTATTAATTTTAATTTTCTTTTTCAGATCAACCATTAAACACATCATTTAAACTTTCCGATACAATCCCCGATTACTTAAGCGGCGTCGTTTACCAACGAACCAACCTAGTATACGGAAACGTTTATGGCACAATAAAATTTCAACCTGCCTTTAATTTAGCCGTTGTTTGGATGATCGTTTTCGTATCATTAAGCAAAGGTCTCAGATCTTACGGGAAAGTTGTTTTTGTATTTACGCTACTTCCCGTGTTCGCTATGTTTATTTTCTGCGCGAAATTATTGGGAATGATGCCGCCGGAATACATCCACATCGTTTTCCCGGAGACGTCTTGGGGCGAGTTTTTCTTAAATTCGAAGAGTTGGGTCGCAGCGGGGCAAGAAACCTTTTTAACTTGGGGATTATTAAGCGCGGCCGTTATGCAGTTGGCTTCGCACAATAAAAATAAACATTTATTGCAGAGGGATTCGAGTTTAATCGCTGTTTTAACGTTTAGCATTTTGATTTTGGTCGCTTTTTTGGCGAATACTTGCGTGCAAATTTTACATTCTTACGGATATGTGTATCAACCTAACAGTTTCGGTAATTATTCATAAAATTATTGAGTTAATTAATTATATAATTTTTTTTTTTAGAAAAAATGTCATCTTATGGCTTTTTAAGACCGTTAAGAGATAATTTACCCGGAAATTCGGGATCTACCCCTTTAAGATATATGGGGCATAACTCTTACATCCTTGGGGAGAAAGTTTTAAAGCCTGGGATGGATACAACCTCAGAAAGTGGGTACCAAGTTTTACGATTTGCCACAGAATTGATTCCGGCGACTTTCGCTTTGTTGGGTTCTGAGAAAATTTCGCCGTTTTGGGCTGTTTTATTCTACTTTATCTTGATCTTATTTGGCATCGCCCAACAATTAGCGATTTGGCACTGCGTCATCACTGGGATTATGGCTATTAAAGCCAAAGTACTGAAATCATGGGAAACTACCATCACATTCTTTAGTTGTACTTGTGGGTTTGTTTTAGGATTACCGATGACTACAGAAGTACGTTATTTAATAAATCTAATTAAAAAATTAATTATTATTTTTTCAGCTTGGAGTTTATGTCGTTTATTTCCTTGATGTGACAATCGGGGGGCTCTGGTGGTTAATTCTCGTAATTCTTTTACAAATAATCGCCGTTTTTATGGTTCGGGGAAGGCCCTACAGCGGAGATACGGTTGTTACGGCCCTTTTTAAACATTCCGCGCCTTCTTGCGTCCACAGTTGGGCCCCGGCTTTGTTGTCCTTCGTTTGGAACGTTATTTTACCTGTTGTTTTAATGGTAATTGCTTTAATAATAACCAACATTTTGTTACATCTCATTTTTTAGATTTTTTGTGTGACTTTTTTCAAAAATGGAAATTTCCGGGAACTTTTCATTTGGCATCACGCCCCAACCGACGAATATTGGTCCCTTTGGGCGCGCCAAATTGGCTCAATCATCCAACTTTTACCAATTTTGTGCATTCCCATCATCGCAGTCATTCAAAGCTATCGATATTTAAATAACGGATCACCAGATATCTTAGACGTAAGTGTACCCCTTCTTTAATTTATTTCATTATTAATTAAGTTATTTCCGATGCATATCTTAAGGATTATCCCGATGATGATGCAGATTACGTCAGTATTTAAATTTTTAATCAATATATGCAACCCGAATGACTTCGTGTTAATTGGGTTGCGTTCTTTTTAAATTTAATTAAATTATTTTTTTTATTTTTAGCGAATTCAATATTTATACCGCCCCCCGCTTGGAGAACACATGGATTCTTTGGCCATCCAAGAAATCGCTTCAACAATTTTAGCCACATCCGTTGTAGTACCGGAAGTAGTTCGCTCGGAAGATCCTCCACCAAAATATACTCCCCCACCATCTTATACCACCGCAACCGGGGCAAGAATTGCAAAATTTCTCCGGCAAAGTATTCGACGGAGCGTTCGAAGAATAGCGAACGCTTTAGGTGAAGGAAGTTCCCGCCAAACCACCTCTAACACCCCCACATCATCAAGCGCGGTGGTTGTGGTGCCTCCCCCTGATTATAACGCCGTTTTAGTCGAGATGAATAATCAAACGGGGCCAGACAATCCCAACCAAGTTTCGGTTTACGTCACAAACGCTTCAAACACGACAACAGATGGGTTAACAGCAGCCCAAGTCGCGAATATTTTAAGGGGGAGTTTCAGAAGAAACGAAACCGGAACTGCCTCATTAAGTGCGGAAAATTTGGTCGATTCGGCCGTTCCTATCGGGGAATCTTCCCTTGTAACCGACGATAAAACTATATGTGATACTGTGATATAGTTTATTAAGAATTTAAATCTTATTTTATAAAAACACGTTTTGTTTCTGTGCCATTTTTTTGCTGCAATTTCTTATATTTTCGTTCTTCCCACTATGAAGTCATTAATTTTAGATGTAAATATGACTTAAATTAAAATAATCGAATTTTAACGAATTAATCTCACATTGTTTTAAATCAAAGTTGTGTAAATTAATGTAAATATTTATTGAAAAACCAAAACCTACGAAGACTTGTGAAAGCTTAAAATTGGTAAATAGTTGTATTAATTAATTATATTAGGAGTATTTAAGACACAATTTTCTCAATAAATTTGATTATTAAAAAACAAGTTATCCTAAAATCTTAATCCCTGACCTTTGGGGTCAAATCTGTTATCATTTCAATTGAGCCGTAACAATAAATAAGGTCAAATTACCATTCATTTCAACTTTAGTAACAAATTTAATTCTTTTTCTTTGGCCAGCTCGGGTTAATATACCCGCTGAAACCTCTCGTATCGAATGGTTCGTCTTTTACTTGTTTTATATCTTTAAGGATCGGTTTCCTGGTGTCCTTCTCCTTTTCCGATTTAATCTCCGAAGCGGGATATTCAAATTCCGATTTATCATCCTCCACAATAACAATTGTAAATGTTTTATTCGGCTCATCCTCTTGATAAATAACGAAACAATCGGCCGGAACTATGGTTAATTTCATTTCGTTCGTTTTACGGTTGCGATAACCCAACAATAACTCGTTCGGTTCTGTTTCATCGTCCATAATTGCGGACATTTTTGGCAAAGACTGCGTGCTTAATAGGTAGGAAAGAATTTTTCCTGAATCGGCTACGCTTACTTTTGATGCTTTTTTCGCCGTTGATGGTAACGGGTCGTATTTGTGGTTTATTCTGGAAGATGAAGCGAGTGATGCATTATCTGGCTCATTTATTGTTACTAAATGTTCTTTTCGGGGTGGAATGTTGTTCGTGGTAAAGCTTTCAAAACAAGATGGTTTCTTTTTTTCATCCTCACTGATTTTAGCGGCGTGGATTGTCTCTTCTGATATTAAATAAGATAAAAGCGACATACTCGAATGTTGGTTTTTGAGCTCGGATCGTTTACGAGAAGTACGTTTTTGGTGCTTTAACATTAACTCTTCCTTTCTTAACTTATTTAGATTCTTTTTTGAGCTAATAACGCGTTCAATCGATGAATTTTGAATCGCCGGTGAGCTGCTAGGTCGCTCATTATTTTTATTTTCTAATTTTTTGTTTTTATCGTCGTTATTATCTTCGTTTATATTTGCATGTTTACTTTTTTTATCATTCTTATTAACCATTTTTTTTATAAATAAACAACTTATTATTCAATCTATTTTGAGTGTGTTCTCTTTTCAAGAGTGAATGATTTAATACTCAATGCCACTTCTCTGTAATTTGCACGTTACTCACTCGTTTTATTCAGTCATAAACTAACTGCGGTCGTGGTGATTTTACTTCTGAAATGTAATCTTTGTGCTTTTTTTAATAAAAATGAGTGCTTTAATAAACCATTTTTGTTCGTATTTCGTATTAATTTTTCTATTTTATCACGCTGAAGGTAAGACTCTTAATTCAGCTTATTAAAATCATTATATAACTTATTTGTTACTTCATTATTAACTAAAAGTGTAGCTTTAATACTTAAAATTTCGATTTTTAAAATGATCAAACTGACAATTTCAAATTCAACGCATTGAGGTTTCCTGCATCAACCAACTTTCTCATTTGACCTCTATTTATAAAACAAACATAGAAATTTCGAATTTTACGTAACTTCTTTACTAAGTTAAAATTAATAATAATTATTTAACAAATTAATTTTTTAAACATTATTTGAGGTTATGTTATCTGTCAAATCAAATTAATTATTATATTGATTATAAATTGCCATAGAAACGAAATTGAAACCAAATTAGCAATATTTTAAGTATTTTTTATTATTAATCACGATTTTATTCAAAAAATCGTTAAAATTACTAAAGAATTATTAATTTGATCTTATGACATGATTTAACCTCAAAAAAATTTGATCGAATTAAAACCGTCCCTAATCAATATTAACATCATTTTTTACTTTAATATGATTATTAATTATAAGTATTAATTATAAATATTAAGTACATACCTGATTTTATATGATTTTTTCATTTCAAAACGCACAAAATAAAACGACCTTCACAAAAAAAACTTACAAAAAGCGCCCTCTACAAAGTTAGAGCGAAACTTAATTTATCCTCAAACCAAATCGAATTAAAAATATCTCCAATTAATATTAACACCTAATTTTGTTTTAATCTAATTATTAATAACAAATATTAACTAAATTCCTGATTTTATATATTTTTTTTCATTTCAAACGATCGTAATAAAAATGAATCGGAAAGCGCCATCTATACATTAAAAGGTTCATCACATTCTAATCTTACTTTTCTATGTCCAATTATTTATTTTTGATTTTAAATAATCAAAAATTAAGGAATTAAGGTTTCCAACTTTCTCGTTTGACCTCTATTCATAAAATAAATACAGAAATTTTGAATTTTACGTAACCTCTTTACTAAATTAAAATTAACATTTTTTTAAACATTATTTGAGGTTATGTTATCTGTCAAATCAAATTAATTATTACATTGATTATAAATTACCATATAAACGTCAAATTAGCTAAATTCCAAATATTAATCAAGATTTTATTTAAAAAATCGTTAAAATTACTAAAGTATTATTAATTTGCATGTTTTAAAAGCTCTTATAACATGATTTAACCTCAAAAGAATTTAATCGAATTAAAACCTTTCCTAATCAATATTAACATCATTTTTTGATTAAATATGATTATTAATAATAAATATTAGGTACATACCTGATTTTATTTGATATTTTCATTTCAAAACGCACAAAATAAAACGATCTTCACAAAAAAAATTTATAAAAGGCGCCCTCTACATATTTAGAGCAAAACTTAATTTATCCTCAAACTAAATCGAATTAAAAATGTCTCCAATTAATATTAACACCTAATTTTGCTTCAATCTAATTATTAATAACAAATATTAACTTAATTCCTGATTTTATATATATTATTTTATTTTAAACGATCATAATAAAAATTAATCGAAAAGAGCCATCTATACATTAAAAGGCGCACCACATTCTAACCTCACTTTTCTATGTCCAATTATTTATTTTTGATTTTAAATAATTTATTTTTTAGCAATTTCAAAATGTGGAAAAGTTTTTATAACGATATCCTCATTCGAGGCTGGTTTTATCGAATTAAATTGGGTTACGAATTGCGAATCCCTCGACGATTATCCATCAAGAATCGAATTGTTCACTTATAATCCGAAAACTGTGGTAAAATGGGTAAAATTTTCTTCAAATAATTCGATTAATGCTTTCTTATTTAGATGGGTGAACGTCCTTTAGTTTCAATTAACGCACACATTTATCCCGAAGGTTATTACATGACTAAAATTAAATTTAATCCGCCTTGGTTGCCTGGGGATTGGGATTATTATGAAGGGATAAATATAACGATTCCTGGACCGCATTGTTTTCCTTTTTATATCGCTTCTTTTAAGGGTAACAACCTTTTTGACTCGGATTGTTTAAAGATACAGCCAACGTGGATGTCCGACAATAGGTATTGAAGGTATCAAGATAATAATAAAAATCATTTTCATTCTATTTCTTTTTTTAATGTGGTTTTGTAGGAAAATTTTGGGGCAAAAGCGAATTGGGACGATTTTAATACCAGGTACACATAATTCAGGAGCTTATGGATTCATTCCTGGCTTTTTGCAACACTACGTTTTGAATCAAGATAGAGACATTTGGACCCAATTAGTTTTTGGTGTAAGATATTTAGATTTTCGAGTTGGTTATTACCCCAACGAAGGCTTCTTCATCAACCACGATTTGATGAGAATCACCAAATTGGAACCTCTATTAAAAGAAATAACAAGTTTTATGCGATTAGCTCCAAAAGAAATCATCATTTTGGATTTTCACCGATTCCCCTACCCCACTAAATTCGAAGATAAACTTCATCGCCAATTAATCAATATTATTCAAAAAGAATTGGGGCATTTAGCTTTACCACCCAACGGTCTTCAAGTTGGTAAAGGTCCAACGTTGGACGAAATTTGGCAACGGAATAAAACCCTAATTATTTGCTATGGGCATCGTAATATCGCGAAAGAATTTTCTTGGTTATGGACGCCTTTGCACCAATATTGGGGCGATAAACGCAAAGTCGACGAATTAAAAGAGTACTTGAGGAGGTCAATAAAAAATCACAATAGCATTTCTAATCCGTTATGGGCTTTAATGGCCGAATTAACAATAAGCCCTATTGATGTTTTCTTTGTTCGAACGACAAACAGAAAATTAGCTCAAGAAACGAATAAAGAATTAAGCAAATGGTTTCGAGATGAATGGGGAAAAGAATCTAACATCGTCGCAACAGATTTTTTTTTAGGGAATGATATGATTAATGTTGCTATTGAAACGAATACAGGAAATTAAATAATTGTTGAATTTAGTTAGTAATATATAAGAAATAAAAGGAAATAATCAAAATATATTATTTATTTTATTTGATTAAAATTATTAAAAATAGCTCCTAAATAATTTAATAGATGGCGCTGTTCTATTGACAATTTTAAGAGTGTGTAATGAAATTAGTTACGAATTCGATACAATTAAAAAAATAACAATTTTTATTTATAATTATCAACAATAAACTCGAATTAAATTAATGTTTGTTTCATTCAATAATATAGAAATAATAAATACATTAAAAATAGATGTTTTTGCGTTAAACTCAAAAACACTCCGTTACGTCATAAATTTAGAAGCAAAGATGGCTGCCATTTTTACTACTTGACGCTTCCCGCAATAAAACCAGAAAATAAATCGATTAAACAGCCAAACATTAACAAATAACGGATAATTCTGGATAAATTCTCAACGATGGACGCCGTAAAGTCGTTTAATTCGGAGGTGAGTCTCGTTTTATACCAATAATTGAAATCGGCGTTGATTAACGTCAACATTTTTTTGGGTGTATCAATCCATAAAAAGGTAACCTTTTTAATTATTTTTTGTTGTAGCTATCCTCGTTGTACGAGGTGAGGCCCCCGATTTCGAAAGCGAAAATGACTGCGATCACCCGAGGAGCAATTAAGGCTATCAAGTTTTACAAGCACGTAGTGCAAAGCGTTGAAAAATTTATATTGAAATGTAAAACGGAGTACAAAGTACCGGGTTTATATGTTATTGATTCGATTGTGAGGCAGTCTCGGCATCAATTTGGAACCGACAAGGATGTTTTTGCACCTAGATTTGCGAAAAATATGCAACAAACTTTCGTCAATCTATATA
Organism: Onthophagus sagittarius; assembly: GCA_036711965.1. Lineage (NCBI taxonomy): Eukaryota > Metazoa > Arthropoda > Insecta > Coleoptera > Scarabaeidae > Onthophagus > Onthophagus sagittarius. Next base: position 10,805,616 of record JASERS010000010.1, on the reverse strand, counting down.
AATGCCCACCTGAAGATAAAGTGAGTAAAAGAAGATATATTCCTTGATTCATTTTCTTTGTGATCTTAATATAATGGCATTTCTTTAATGACGCCATCTTTTGGTTAATTGAGCTTGTGTTAATAGCGCCATCTTTTGATTAATCAAAACATTCCTTTCTAATTTAATTTTTATTTAATTTTTTGCAGAGCAAAGTTATAAGAGTGTTAAATTTATGGCAAAAGAACCAAGTATTTGCCCCAGAAGTAATTCAGCCATTATTTGATTTGGCCGACCCAAACCATCCCATTTACAAAGAAATTAATCAGAATAACGGAACAATTGGAAATATCAGTGGGACTACGAGTCTACCAAAAGGTAGGTGAAACCTTTATTATTCTTATTTTTATTATTTACTTAAGGTAAAATCAGTTTTTAATTCCGTGATTTGATGATGATTGAATTAAATTTTTTAAACTCAATTTTTTGTTTATCATGATACTTATCTAAAAACGTTTTTCCTAACCAGGTTCACCGGCGCTCCAGAAGACGCCTACGAAGGTCACACAACAAGGAACTGATCAGGCAAACGCCGTGCCCCACAGCGTTAATACAACGGTACAAAAACGCTCCAATTAAAAAAACAAAAAAGATTAAAATTAAAATAAAATTGAAAGGAAAAACGTTTTTATGAAAAGTATCAAACTCTAATTTAAGCCTTTTGTGTGGTTCACTGAGTTAACATTAATTTTGGGGTTAATTTCTTTTAGGCGACCCCAAATCTCGACCCAGCGACTTTAGCTCAACTCCAACAGCTGCATAAGTTGTTATATCAAGGGGGTGCCGGAAAATCCGATGGGCAACCAGTTCATTTTGACAGGAAATTATTAGATTTTGATTATGGGGATGATGAAGATGAAGACCCAAATAATCCATCCCCAAAACTTTCAAATACTAATAATACATCAATTGATTCAGTTGGAAAGTCAGTATTTCGTGTTAATTTTAATGTTAAATTTTGATAAAATTCTTGTTTTAGTTTATTATCAAATCCGGAAGTGTTAAAACAGCTTCAAACGCTCCAAAATTCGATGCTGCAGCATGGCCAACATCAAGAAATTGATTTAGAAAAGTTGAGGAAATTGCATGAAATGAAACAGCAAGAAGATGAATTTGATAAACATCTTGCTCAAACTGTACCAGTTAGTATTAATTTGAATGCTTGGTTTCTTGTATATTATAAAGTCTATTATAATAATGAAACATAATTAAGAAAAAAGAGTGGCTAAAACATAATCATATGAGAAACCAGCCATAGAAATATTATTATTAATATACTAAAACTTTGCTCTTTTTTTTTAAGCATTTACCATTCGCTTCCGAATGCGAATTCAAACCAAGCAATAACTCCCCAGCCGTCCCATCAAATTATTTCCTCCCAATGACCACCGATATGTCCCAACCCCCACCCGGTTACAAAACGACCCAACAACCTCCAGGAGTCGGTTATATAACTCAAAATCAGGATCAAGACGGTACGGTTAGTTCCGAAGTGGAATTTGTGGGTACCGGAACCGATAACGACGTCGAGGTGATCACGGTGGATCATGGGGATTCCCGGAGTGTATCACCCGATCGTTATGGGAGTTCGCGTAGACGCGGAAGAAGTCGAAGTCGTTCGCGCGATCGTGGACGAGATCGCCGTTCGAGGCGCTCGTCGAGATCGAGATCGCATTCGCGGTCGCGCCGACGAAGATCGAGATCGCGTGATCGCGAAAAGGATAGAGAAAGGGAAAAGGAACGTGAAAAGGATAAGGAGAGGAAGAAGCGGGGGTTGCCGCCGATTAAAAAGGATCATTTAAGCGTGTGTAGCACCACGTTATGGGTGGGGCATCTTTCTAAGTTGGTGCATCAAGAAGATTTATCAGATACTTTTGGAGAATTTGGTGGGATTATTAGTATTGATTTGATTATACCAAGAGGGTGCGCTTTTATCGTGATGGATCGAAGGCAAGACGCCGCGAAATGTTTAACGAAATTGAAAAATTATAAGTTACATGGGAAAGCTTTGACTTTAGCTTGGGCTCCTGGGAAAGGAGTTAAAGGTAAAGATCTTAAAGATTATTGGGAAGGTGATTTAGGGGTTTCTTATATACCTTATGGCAAATTAAAACCGGATATGGATACTGAACTATTAGAAGATGGGGGTGTTATCGATGAAGAAACGATGCCGCAATGGATGAAGTCTAAATTAAATCAAAAACCGCTTGAAAATCAATCCGTTGGGGATTTATCGAATCTTGCTGCAACTTTAACGTCGGTTTCTTCGGCTACTTTGGATACATCTCAACCCCCGCCAGTTCCAGGAAATCTTTTATCCGCTCCGCCCATCGCCTTATCGCTAGTTCCACCGTTCCAATTAAACAGAAACTTATTAAACGCCGTCGGCATGAATTTACAAACGAGTTTAATGACGAACGTCCCCATCGGGGTGCCCCCACCAAACTTAGCAAACGCTCTCCTCCCGAATCAACTTTTAGGGATTAATTCGCCGTTTGGCCAAGCGCCTCCGAGCTTGTTGCAAACCCCGAACGTTCCTCAAATGTCGGTTGCGGCTCCTTCAGTACCAGTCGCAGGAAATACGGGAGATAACAACAGTCAAGATTCAGTTAATGATAACGGTTTACTTCCGCTACCAATACAAACGCAATCGAACACCGGATTTGGAATTGTACATCATGCCGACGATAATATGGACGTCGAAATGGAGGATGCCGATAAAATGGATCGACCAGCGTTAAGTGACCAATTGTTAGCCACGATGGGGTCCTATAACAGTTCAGGGGAGGTTAACTTAAGCGCTGTTGTGAATCGATTTAATCGGCACGATGAGATGGATGATGGAAGAAGGGATCGAAGAGATAATAGAGGAGGAGGTAATATAAATAATTAATTTTTTTTCTATAATGCTTCCTGAAGCCTGATAGACCATTTTAACGATAAGATTTTCAATTTTGCAAAATGAACGATTTCGTGTTAATGTTTCACTCTGCCAAGACGTAATAATTTCCCAAAATGAATTTTATTTTTACTCCGCCGAGGTCGCTTGCGGGCGAGGCGCTGCAATCTTCCAAAATGAACGATTTTGTTCTCACTCAGCCGAGGTCGCTTGCGGGCGAGGCGCTACAATCTTCCAAAATGGACGATTTTATGTAAACATTTTAACACCAGCGCCTCGCCCCCAAGCGATCTCGGCGATTTGAGGTAAAATCGTTCCTTGTATATCTTAATTAAATTAAATATATAAAGCCTCCAATAAGACGATTTTATACTCACTCCGCTGAGGTCGCTTGCGGGCGAGGCGCCACAATCTTCCACAATGAACGATTTTGTGTTATTATTTCATAACTTGCGCCTCGCCCGCAAGCGATCTCGGCGATTTGAGGCGAAATCGTTCTTAAGATATTCAAGTAATTATATAAATCCTCCTATAAACGATTTTATTCTCATTCTGCCGAGGTCGCTTGCGGGCAAGGCGCCAGAATCTTCTAAAATGAACGATTTCATGCTATTATTTCATATCCAGGGATGGTTCGTTGAAGAGGGACGTAGACAAACTGTCTCGAAAAATATCGATGTGTGCATGAAAGAGACGAAGTTGTAAAAACAAGTTGCTACGCTTACATAAATTTCAAAAAATATCTATTTTTATTAAAATCGGTAAAGTTGTTTAAGAGAATATTGCTATAATTTAAAATTCTTGGTAAAGATACATCTCTGGATTTTTTCATGTTTCAAGGTGTCTGAAAATTGCAGAATTTGGTTTTGTCAGATGTTCCTTAAACTGAACGACCTGTCTGTCCAATGTAAAATTTATCACAGTCAGAGGTAAAATCGTTCCTTGTATATCTTACAAGGAAACATCGCGGTTGACTCTTTACTAATTTTGATAATTTTTATTGTGATGAATCTATGTTGAATATGTATCACTTTTACCAGAGCTTTTGTTCTAATCCCCCTTCTAAGGGACGTACTTTATTTTTTAAGTTTCAGCGCGTTTAAAATTCATTTTATATGTCGCAAGGAAAAATCGATTTTCCACAATTGAGTATTGCGACTTGAAACTTAAAAAATAATTTTAAAAAAATATATAAAATCTCCTAGAAGATGATTTTATTCTCACTTCGCCGAGGCCACTTGCGGGCGAGGCGCTACAATCTTAAAGAATGGACGATTTTATGTAGACATTTCAAAACCATCGCCTCGGCCGCAAGCGACCTCGGCAATTTGAGGTAAAATCGTTCCGTGTATATCTTAGTAAATATAAAAAATTTCCTGTAAGACGATTTTATTTTTACTTCGCCGAGGGCGCTTGCGGGCGAGGCGCTATAATCTTCTAAAATGGACGATTTTATGTAAACATTTCAAAACCAGCGCCTCGCCCGCAAGCGATCTCGGCAATTTGAGGTAAAATCGTTCGTCGTATATCTTAGAAAATATATAAAATCTCCTACAAGATGATTTTATTTTTATTTCGCCGAGGTCGCTTGTGGTCGAGACGCTATAATCTTCTAAAGTGGACGATTTTATGTAAACATTTCAAAACCAGTGCCTCGCCCGCAAGCGACCTCGGCGAGTTGAGGCAAAATCGTTCCTTATATATCTCGGTAAATATATAAAGTCTTCCAGAATGGACGATTTCATCTAAACATTTCAAAACCAGCGCCTCCGCCGCAAGCGACCTCGGCGATTTGAGGCAAAATCGTTCCTTATATATCTCTGTAAATATATAAAGTCTCCCAGAATGGACGATTTTATGTAAACATTTCAAAACCAGCGCCTCGCCCGCTAGCGACCTCGGCGATTTGAGGCAAAATCGTTCCTTATATATCTCAGTAAATATATAAAGCCTTCCAGAATGGACGATTTCATCTAAACATTTCAAAACCAGTACCTCGCCCGCAAGCGACCTCGGCGATTTGAGGCAAAATCGTTCCTTATATATCTCAGTAAATATATAAAGCCTTCCAGAATGGACGATTTCATCTAAACATTTCAAAACCAGCGCCTCCGCCGCAAGCGACCTCGGCGATTTGAGGCAAAATCGTTCCTTATATATCTCTGTAAATATATAAAGTCTCCCAGAATGGACGATTTTATGTAAACATTTCAAAACCAGCGCCTCGCCCGCTAGCGACCTCGGCGATTTGAGGCAAAATCGTTCCTTATATATCTCAGTAAATATATAAAGCTTTCCAGAATGGACGATTTCATCTAAACATTTCAAAACCAGTGCCTCGCCCGCAAGCGACCTCGGCGATTTGAGGCAAAATCGTTCCTCGTATATCTTAGTAAATATATAAAGTCTTCCAGAATGGACGATTTCATCTAAACATTTCAAAACCAGCGCCTCCGCCGCAAGCGACCTCGGCGATTTGAGGCAAAATCGTTCCTTATATATCTCTGTAAATATATAAAGTCTCCCAGAATGGACGATTTTATGTAAACATTTCAAAACCAGCGCCTCGCCCGCTAGCGACCTCGGCGATTTGAGGCAAAATCGTTCCTTATATATCTCAGTAAATATATAAAGCCTTCCAGAATGGACGATTTCATCTAAACATTTCAAAACCAGTGCCTCGCCCGCAAGCGACCTCGGCGATTTGAGGCAAAATCGTTCCTCGTATATCTTAGTAAATATATAAAGTCTTCCAGAATGGACGATTTCATCTAAACATTTCAAAACCAGTGCCTCCGCCGCAAGCGACCTCGGCGATTTGAGGCAAAATCGTTCCTTATATATCTCAGTAAATATATGAAGTCTTCCAGAATGGACGATTTCATCTAAACATTTCAAAACCAGTGCCTCCGCCGCAAGCGACCTCGGCGATTTGAGGCAAAATCGTTCCTTATATATCTCAGTAAATATATGAAGTCTTCCAGAATGGACGATTTCATCTAAACATTTCAAAACCAGCGCCTCGCCCGCTAGCGACCTCGGTGATTTGAGGCAAAATCGTTCCTTATATATCTCAGTAAATATATAAAGCCTTCCAGAATGGACGATTTCATCTAAACATTTCAAAACCAATGCCTCGCCCGCAAGCGACCTCGGCGATTTGAGGCAAAATCGTTCCTCGTATATCTTAGTAAATATATAAAGTCTTCCAGAATGGACGATTTCATCTAAACATTTCAAAACCAGTGCCTCCGCCGCAAGCGACCTCGGCGATTTGAGGCAAAATCGTTCCTTATATATCTCAGTAAATATATGAAGTCTTCCAGAATGGACGATTTCATCTAAACATTTCAAAACCAGCGCCTCGCCCGCTAGCGACCTCGGCGATTTGAGGCAAAATCGTTCCTTATATATCTCAGTAAATATATAAAGCCTTCCAGAATGGACGATTTCATCTAAACATTTCAAAACCAGTGCCTCGCCCGCAAGCGACCTCGGCGATTTGAGGCAAAATCGTTCCTCGTATATCTTAGTAAATATATAAAGTCTTCCAGAATGGACGATTTCATCTAAACATTTCAAAACCAGTGCCTCCGCCGCAAGCGACCTCGGCGATTTGAGGCAAAATCGTTCCTTATATATCTCGGTAAATATATAAAGTCTTCCAGAATGGACGATTTCATCTAAACATTTCAAAACCAGCGCCTCGGCCGCAAGCGATCGCGGCGATTTGAGACAAAATAGTTCCTTATATATCTCAGTAAATATATAAAGCCTTCCAGAATGGACGATTTCATCTAAACATTTCAAAACGAGTGCCTCGCCCGCAAGCGACCTCGGCGATTTGAGGCAAAGTCGTTCCTCGTATATCTTAGTAAATATATAAAGTCTTCCAGAATGGACGATTTCATCTAAGCATTTCAAAACCAGCGCCTCCGCCGCAAGCGACCTCGGCGATTTGAGGCAAAATCGTTCCTTATATATCTCGGTAAATATATAAAGTCTCCCAGAATGGACGATTTTATGTAAACATTTCAAAACCAGCGCCTCGCCCGCTAGCGACCTCGGCGATTTGAGGCAAAATCGTTCGTTATATATCTCAGTAAATATATAAAGTCTCCCAGAATGGACGATTTTATGTAAACATTTCAAAATCAGCGCCTCGCCCGCTAGCGACCTCGGCGATTTGAGGCAAAATCGTTCCTTATATATCTCAGTAAATATATAAAGCCTTCCAGAATGGACGATTTCTTCTAAACATTTCAAAACCAGTGCCTCGCCCGCAAGCGACCTCGGCGATTTGAGGCAAAATCGTTCGTTGTATATCTTAGTAAATATATAAAATCTCCTATAAGACGATTTTATTCTCAAAATATAAAAATTTAATAATTCAATTAATTTTGTTAAAACTTTTTCAGGGAGAAATCGTAGTAGAGATCGTGACAGAGGCGATCGAAATCGCGATAGAAGTCGAAGAGGCGGTAGTTACGATAGAAATCGCGATAACCGAAATAACCCGGATAACAGGCGTGGTGAAAATCGCCGTGATAATCGTGGGGGTGGCGGTATAAATCGTTGGTCAGACCGGGATGACTCAAGAAGCGTCGAACTGGAAAGACGAGAACGCGAAAAGCGCTTAAACGATCGTCTCAGAGAAATGGCGAATGACGGGTCTTTTCCCGCCCGCGAATCCCAGGACCCCGAAAGACACCTTTACCCGCCCCCGGCTAGTTATGAGGGCGAAAATTTGGGTCCTCTTGATAATAATTTGCCACCGCTTGATGCGCACGATGATTATGATCGTCAGGGACCGAGAATGTGCCGACCTCCGATGGGGGATGGTTATCCAGGTCCGGAATTTGATTATCCTCCTGATTTCGACGGACCTAGAAATGTCCCCCCAATGCCGCATATGGATTTATTGGATGATAGATTTATGAGGAGAGATCGATTTGTAGATGAAATCGATGAGTATGAAAGGTTTAGAGGGCCCGAGTTTTATCCCCCACATAGAGGCGACGTTTTTGGACCAAGGGGTGTGCACCCGCCGATGAGGGGGATGCGACCTGATGGGTTCAATGGACGTGGACACTTAATGGGACCTCCTCGGGGGGGAATGTTTCATCCTAGGGGACCCCCCCACTTAGGACACATACGAGGACCTCGAATAGGTTCATTTTTTTGTTATCTAATCAATTTTTTTAATCACTAAATTATACATTACAGGCCCATGGATGGACGGAGTTGGAATAAGACCCAATTTTTGTCCCCCACCTCGTTTTGAAGCGCCCCCTGGGTTTCGAGGTCACTTTGAAGACCATGGCCATCACCCTCCACCAAGGCACCGCGGGCAATTCGACAGACGGGGAGGGGGAAGATTTAACAAATACGATCAACAAGAACCACATGAAATCGAGAATAAACCTGGCGATTTTGAGCGATCAGAACGAAAGAGCCGGTGGAGTATGGCCAATTCCCCATCGCGCCAAGAAGAAAATAATTCTAATAGGAGGAATAGTTTTACTAAAAATGAAAACGACGATAATGTAGAGGAGCAAAATCAAGATAACGATGTTATTGATAATAATAATGAAGATAATGATATGGTTGATGATAACATTGAGGAAGATACGAATGATAATGAGGGCGTTGTTAAAAAGGAAGAGGGTAATACAACTCCTTTACGAGATGAGCATCTTGAGGAATTTGAGGAAAAAAAGGTTGTTGAGGAAGATGGGGATGAGAATGACGCGGGTGGGGATCAAATAATAGAAAATAACGAAGAGGGGGTTGATGCTGAGGAGGGTTAAAAATAATGCAAAGAAAGTTATAGGACTCTTTAGTTTAAACGACATTTTTTTAGTTTGTTTTTAGATATTTCGTGTGTTGCAAATATGTTAAGACTAAATAATAAAAAAACGAGGGCTGTGATAGTGATGAGGAACACAGGTGACCTATGTAATTTTTTTCTATACATATATATATATTTTTCTTTCTGTACACCGATTTTTCGAGATAAAACGATTTCGCGTATTAAGTAATATAGTAATAATGAAGTGAGAGAAATTTTTTACATAAAGAGAATTGAGGAAATAAACGATTACTGAATGATTTTTTTAAAGAAAAGTTGGGATTGTATTTTATAACAATTAACCTAAAAACTCGGTTCAAATTGATTCTTTTCGATAAATAAAATAAAACTGAATTAAGTTATGAGTGAAGGGAGCGTCGAAAAGGTAGGTCCATCCTGTGTTCTGCTTCGCATCACGGAGGAACCAGCGTTGGCACTCAAACTGAGCGATCAATGCAAGGTACTGTGACACACATTCTATATTTTCGAGAAATTCAAATATTAATTAACTCATTTATCCCCCGATACATGTTTGCAGTACTTTAAATAAGATTAAGTAAATCAAATCATTAATCTTTTTGTAATTGACATGTTTAGTAATAAATTTTTTTGGTGAAGTATTCGAAATAAATGTTAAATTTGTAAGATTGTTTATGATTTTGGATACTTCTTATTATTATAATATTTTTTGCAAGAAATAGATGGTAGCACCGCTTTATATCAGGTTTAATCAAAATTATTTTTTATTTAACTTATTTTGTGTAATCTATCTTGATTATTTTTATATTTATAAGATTTAGTTCTACTTAAAGATAATTCGATGTTTAATGTTATTATTACAAGCTCAAGTTTTCAATTTAATTTGGATTGATTTAGTCGTTATTAAATAGTTGTAAGAAAGTATTTTGGCAAAGCAAATTGTGCTACCACCGTTTTCTTCCATTTTTCACAAATATGTACATAATTGATGATAAATGTTTGTTAATTTTTTAACACATCTGAGTTCTCTTAGTAATTATAATCTTTGATATAGGCCCGGTTTTATAAATCTCGCTCAACTTGATCGGAGTAAGTTGATTGAGCTTTATTGACCGGGATGAATTTTTTGCACTAATAACCTTTAAAGAAACTAACATTAAACTGTAGACTTCGTATGTTAAAAAAATAAATTAAATTGAGATTAAAAAAGAAAAAATCGATCTTTTCAATTGACTTAAAACGTTTTTATTTAATTTATTTTGTGTGTACCGTACATGCGAATGAATAAACGAGATTCGCAAATTATTATTACTTCATCCAAATCAATCCCCCTTTTTTTCATTGTTGAGTATTTTTCGATCCCACGACTCCAATCCCGTTATGATGACCAGGCGTTCCTCTTCCAACCGGAATACAAGGCTACAATGGAAAGCCATATTCGCAGTGGCCACCACGTACTCGCAAAAAGCGAATCTGCTAAACGCTAAATCGTGACACAACAATCGATGCTCCGCAAAAAAGATAATCATCCCGATTGTGCAGACCATCGACGTCAATAAAAGACACTTTTTTATGAATATCTCCTTGTCGAATGTGTGGGAATCACCGCGAGTTTTTGCTATCAATTGTAAAGCTTTTATTGATGCCAACATGTGGCCTAAACTTGTAAACATAAATGTTATAAATAATTTCTCGTGGATTGCTACAAACAAAAATTTAAATTAATTGATTTAATTCAAATTAATACAAAATTGGAGTTGTTATTACGGTAATTTTCTATATTGGAAATGTATGTAACTCCAGCCAAGGCGCTAACTTCTACAATATTCAAAATGTGGGCGATTGAGAGCCATCTATAGATTGTTTTCTTAGTCTAAAATGTTTTAAAACATTAAAAACGCAAAAACATTTTTAAGTTTACCTCTAAAGTGGCTGAAGAGCTGATTAAACCATGCAAGTATCTTTTATAAGCTGTTGCAATAACGTATCTGGGCGTAATATGTAAAGCAACGCTTAATCTCCATAAATATCGTTGGGGGCTCACCCCGGTTATGGCACTAATTGATGGAATAACATTATAAACCTAAAATCAAAAAAATGAATTTCTACATCAAACATTAAACGAATCAACTTACTCTACAATGCGTTTCGTGAACCTCGTCCGGTTGAAAGATAACAGCAGTAACGAGACAAATAACAAGTGCAAGAAATGGAAAAGCCGCGGTGAGTACACAAAGTTTCCTTAAGCTAAGTGAATAGTGTACGGCGACGGAACGTGGTGCGTCGCCCCCCGGCACAAGGGGTGGCTCAATTTTCGTCATTTCGACGGCACTACCACCACGACGTTCCCGGTGATATCGCAATTTCGCGAGAGGTCATCGTTACGGACTAAAAATAACCGCGCGCTGGAGGAAGTGGCCCCGCGATATTCACGAGATGACCGGAAAACGAACGCCGAAAATACGATCAACGCCAATGACATTTGAAAGGGGCGCGAACTTTGCGGCACTGCACCAAAACATTTCCCCCCGAACAAAAAATATATCACGAAAATTAATGATTTTCCTTTAAATCACGATCTGTTTACCCCCTTTGACCTGTCAAAAAGAAACTTCAAAACGGGCTTTTAAAATAACCTATTTTGACGGTTATTTTGAAGTTAACTTTGAATTTTTTTATTCTAATTTGGAAAATTTTGAGGATATCGTAAATATTTAAGAATTTAAAAAGAAAAAGTTATAATTTTAAATAGAAAACTATAACGTTAATTATCCGATAGATGGCGCTTATGTATAATTGTTAATTCAATATTTTAATATTAATTAAAATTGTTCTTATTTTTTATTACTAATTTGAGTATTGTTATTAAAAAGGTTTGTCCTTTAATTCATTTTAATCGTGAAGTAATTAAAACGCAATTTTTAAATTTTCTTGTCAAAACGTCAAATTTTTTATGTCAATCTTGTCAAAAAAAGAACTCAAAATGCAGTTTTAAATCTTATTTTTGTAATTATTTTTAATTAATTTTTTATTTTAAGTAAGAAAATTTATGGGATATAAGAAATTTTAATAAAAATTAAAAAGAAATTTAAATCAGAAAGTATGATTTTAATTAGTCGATAGATGGCGCTTATGTGTAATTGTTAATTCAATATTTTATTATTAATTAAAATTGTACTTATTTTTTATTACTAATTTGAGTATTGTTATTAAAAAGGTTTGTCCTTTAATTCATTTTAATCGTGAAGTAATCAAAATGCAATTTTTAAATTTTTTTGTCAAAACGTCAAATTTTTGATGTGAATCTTGTCAAAAAAAAAACTCAAAATGCAGTTTTAAATCTTATCTTTGTAATTATTTTTAATTAATTTTTTATTTTAAATAAGAAAATTTATGGGATATAAGAAATTTTAATAAAAATTAAAAAGAAATTTAAATCAGAAAGTATGATTTTAATTAGTCGATAGATGGCGCTTATGTATAATTGTTAATTCAATATTTTATTATTAATTAAAATTGTTCTTATTTTTTATTTCTAATTTGAATATTGTTACTAAAAAGGTTTGTCCTTTAATTCATTTTAATCGTGAAGTAATTAAAATGCAATTTTTAAATTTTCTTGTCAAAACGTCAAATTTTTAGTCAATCTTGTCAAAAAAAAAAACTCAAAATGCAGTTTAAAATCTTATTTTTGTAATTATTTTTAATTAATTTTTGATTTTAAGTAAGAAAATTTATGGGATATAAAAAATTTTAATAAAAATTAAAAAGAAATTTAAATCAGAAAGTATGATTTTAATTAGTCGATAGATGGCGCTTATGTATAATTGTTAATTCAATATTTTATTATTAATTAAAATTGTTCTTATTTTTTATTACTAATTTGAGTATTGTTATTAAAAAGGTTTGTCCTTTAATTCATTTTAATCGTGAAGTAATTAAAATGCAATTTTTAAATTTTCTTGTCAAAACGTCAAATTTTTGATGTCAATCTTGTCAAAAAAAAACTCAAAATGCAGTTTTAAATCTTATTTTTGTAATTATTTCTTGATTTTAAATAAGAAAATTTATGGGATATAAGAAATTTTAATAAAAATTAAAAAGAAATTTAAATCAAAAAGTATGATTTTAATTAGTTGATAGATGGCGCTTATGTATAATTGTTAATTGAATATTTTATTATTAATTAAAATTGTTCTTATTTTTTATTACTAATTTGAGTATTGTTATTAAAAAGGTTTGTCCTTTAATTCATTTTAATCGTGAAGTAATTAAAATGCAATTTTTAAATTTTCTTGTCAAAACGTCAAATTTTTGATGTCAATCCTGTCAAAAAAAAACTCAAAATGCAGATTTAAATCTAATTTTTGTAATGATTTTTAATTAATTTTTGATTTTAAGTAAGAAAATGTATGGGATATAAGAAATTTTAATAAAAATTAAAAAGAAATTTAAATCAGAAAGTATGATTTTAATTAGTCGATAGATGGCGCTTATGTATAATTGTTAATTCAATATTTTATTATTAATTAAAATTGTTCTTATTTTTTATTACTAATTTGAGTATTGTTATTAAATAGGTTTGTCCTTTAATTCATTTTAATCGTGAAGTAATTAAAATGCAATTTTTAAATTTTCTTGTCAAAACGTCAAATTTTTAGTCAATCTTGTCAAAAAAAAAAACTCAAAATGCAGTTTAAAATCTTATTTTTGTAATTATTTTTAATTAATTTTTGATTTTAAGTAAGAAAATTTATGGGATATAAAAAATTTTAATAAAAATTAAAAAGAAATTTAAATCAGAAAGTATGATTTTAATTAGTCGATAGATGGCGCTTATGTATAATTGTTAATTCAATATTTTATTATTAATTAAAATTGTTCTTATTTTTTATTACTAATTTGAGTATTGTTATTAAAAAGGTTTGTCCTTTAATTCATTTTAATCGTGAAGTAATTAAAACGCAATTTTTAAATTTTCTTGTCAAAACGTCAAATTTTTTATGTCAATCTTGTCAAAAAAAGAACTCAAAATGCAGTTTTAAATCTTATTTTTGTAATTATTTTTAATTAATTTTTTATTTTAAGTAAGAAAATTTATGGGATATAAGAAATTTTAATAAAAATTAAAAAGAAATTTAAATCAGAAAGTATGATTTTAATTAGTCGATAGATGGCGCTTATGTGTAATTGTTAATTCAATATTTTATTATTAATTAAAATTGTACTTATTTTTTATTACTAATTTGAGTATTGTTATTAAAAAGGTTTGTCCTTTAATTCATTTTAATCGTGAAGTAATCAAAATGCAATTTTTAAATTTTTTTGTCAAAACGTCAAATTTTTGATGTGAATCTTGTCAAAAAAAAAACTCAAAATGCAGTTTTAAATCTTATCTTTGTAATTATTTTTAATTAATTTTTTATTTTAAATAAGAAAATTTATGGGATATAAGAAATTTTAATAAAAATTAAAAAGAAATTTAAATCAGAAAGTATGATTTTAATTAGTCGATAGATGGCGCTTATGTATAATTGTTAATTCAATATTTTATTATTAATTAAAATTGTTCTTATTTTTTATTTCTAATTTGAATATTGTTACTAAAAAGGTTTGTCCTTTAATTCATTTTAATCGTGAAGTAATTAAAATGCAATTTTTAAATTTTCTTGTCAAAACGTCAAATTTTTAGTCAATCTTGTCAAAAAAAAAAACTCAAAATGCAGTTTAAAATCTTATTTTTGTAATTATTTTTAATTAATTTTTGATTTTAAGTAAGAAAATTTATGGGATATAAAAAATTTTAATAAAAATTAAAAAGAAATTTAAATCAGAAAGTATGATTTTAATTAGTCGATAGATGGCGCTTATGTATAATTGTTAATTCAATATTTTATTATTAATTAAAATTGTTCTTATTTTTTATTACTAATTTGAGTATTGTTATTAAAAAGGTTTGTCCTTTAATTCATTTTAATCGTGAAGTAATTAAAATGCAATTTTTAAATTTTCTTGTCAAAACGTCAAATTTTTGATGTCAATCTTGTCAAAAAAAAACTCAAAATGCAGTTTTAAATCTTATTTTTGTAATTATTTCTTGATTTTAAATAAGAAAATTTATGGGATATAAGAAATTTTAATAAAAATTAAAAAGAAATTTAAATCAAAAAGTATGATTTTAATTAGTTGATAGATGGCGCTTATGTATAATTGTTAATTGAATATTTTATTATTAATTAAAATTGTTCTTATTTTTTATTACTAATTTGAGTATTGTTATTAAAAAGGTTTGTCCTTTAATTCATTTTAATCGTGAAGTAATTAAAATGCAATTTTTAAATTTTCTTGTCAAAACGTCAAATTTTTGATGTCAATCCTGTCAAAAAAAAACTCAAAATGCAGATTTAAATCTAATTTTTGTAATGATTTTTAATTAATTTTTGATTTTAAGTAAGAAAATGTATGGGATATAAGAAATTTTAATAAAAATTAAAAAGAAATTTAAATCAGAAAGTATGATTTTAATTAGTCGATAGATGGCGCTTATGTATAATTGTTAATTCAATATTTTATTATTAATTAAAATTGTTCTTATTTTTTATTACTAATTTGAGTATTGTTATTAAATAGGTTTGTCCTTTAATTCATTTTAATCGTGAAGTAATTAAAATGCAATTTTTAAATTTTCTTGTCAAAACGTCAAATTTTTAGTCAATCTTGTCAAAAAAAAAAACTCAAAATGCAGTTTAAAATCTTATTTTTGTAATTATTTTTAATTAATTTTTGATTTTAAGTAAGAAAATTTATGGGATATAAAAAATTTTAATAAAAATTAAAAAGAAATTTAAATCAGAAAGTATGATTTTAATTAGTCGATAGATGGCGCTTATGTATAATTGTTAATTCAATATTTTATTATTAATTAAAATTGTTCTTATTTTTTATTACTAATTTGAGTATTGTTATTAAAAAGGTTTGTCCTTTAATTCATTTTAATCGTGAAGTAATTAAAATGCAATTTTTAAATTTTCTTGTCAAAACGTCAAATTTTTGATGTCAATCCTGTCAAAAAAAAACTCAAAATGCAGATTTAAATCTAATTTTTGTAATGATTTTTAATTAATTTTTGATTTTAAGTAAGAAAATGTATGGGATATAAGAAATTTTAATAAAAATTAAAAAGAAATTTAAATCAGAAAGTATGATTTTAATTAGTCGATAGATGGCGCTTATGTATAATTGTTAATTCAATATTTTATTATTAATTAAAATTGTTCTTATTTTTTATTACTAATTTGAGTATTGTTATTAAATAGGTTTGTCCTTTAATTCATTTTAATCGTGAAGTAATTAAAATGCAATTTTTAAATTTTCTTGTCAAAACGTCAAATTCTTTATGTCAATCTTGTCAAAAAAAAACTCAAAATGCAGTTTTAAATCTTATTTTTGTAATTATTTTTAATTAATTTTTTATTTTAAATAAGAAAATTTATGGGATATGAGAAATTTTAATAAAAATTAAAAAGAAATTTAAATCAGAAAGTATGATTTTAATTAGTCGATAGATGGCGCTTATGTATAATTGTTAATTCAATATTTTATTATTAATTAAAATTGTTCTTATTTTTTATTACTAATTTGAGTATTGTTATTAAATAGGTTTGTCCTTTAATTCATTTTAATCGTGAAGTAATTAAAATGCAATTTTTAAATTTTCTTGTCAAAACGTCAAATTCTTTATGTCAATCTTGTCAAAAAAAAACTCAAAATGCAGTTTTAAATCTTATTTTTGTAATTATTTTTAATTAATTTTTTATTTTAAATAAGAAAATTTATGGGATATGAGAAATTTTAATAAAAATTAAAAAGAAATTTAAATCAGAAAGTATGATTTTAATTAGTCGATAGATGGCGCTTATGTATAATTGTTAATTCAATATTTTATTATTAATTAAAATTGTTCTTATTTTTTATTTCTAATTTGAATATTGTTACTAAAAAGGTTTGTCCTTTAATTCATTTTAATCGTGAAGTAATTAAAATGCAATTTTTAAATTTTCTTGTCAAAACGTCAAATTTTTAGTCAATCTTGTCAAAAAAAAAAACTCAAAATGCAGTTTAAAATCTTATTTTTGTAATTATTTTTAATTAATTTTTGATTTTAAGTAAGAAAATTTATGGGATATAAAAAATTTTAATAAAAATTAAAAAGAAATTTAAATCAGAAAGTATGATTTTAATTAGTCGATAGATGGCGCTTATGTATAATTGTTAATTCAATATTTTATTATTAATTAAAATTGTTCTTATTTTTTATTTCTAATTTGAATATTGTTACTAAAAAGGTTTGTCCTTTAATTCATTTTAATCGTGAAGTAATTAAAATGCAATTTTTAAATTTTCTTGTCAAAACGTCAAATTTTTAGTCAATCTTGTCAAAAAAAAAAACTCAAAATGCAGTTTAAAATCTTATTTTTGTAATTATTTTTAATTAATTTTTGATTTTAAGTAAGAAAATTTATGGGATATAAAAAATTTTAATAAAAATTAAAAAGAAATTTAAATCAGAAAGTATGATTTTAATTAGTCGATAGATGGCGCTTATGTATAATTGTTAATTCAATATTTTATTATTAATTAAAATTGTTCTTATTTTTTATTTCTAATTTGAATATTGTTACTAAAAAGGTTTGTCCTTTAATTCATTTTAATCGTGAAGTAATTAAAATGCAATTTTTAAATTTTCTTGTCAAAACGTCAAATTTTTAGTCAATCTTGTCAAAAAAAAAAACTCAAAATGCAGTTTAAAATCTTATTTTTGTAATTATTTTTAATTAATTTTTGATTTTAAGTAAGAAAATTTATGGGATATAAAAAATTTTAATAAAAATTAAAAAGAAATTTAAATCAGAAAGTATGATTTTAATTAGTCGATAGATGGCGCTTATGTATAATTGTTAATTCAATATTTTATTATTAATTAAAATTGTTCTTATTTTTTATTACTAATTTGAGTATTGTTATTAAAAAGGTTTGTCCTTTAATTCATTTTAATCGTGAAGTAATTAAAATGCAATTTTTAAATTTTCTTGTCAAAACGTCAAATTTTTGATGTCAATCTTGTCAAAAAAAAACTCAAAATGCAGTTTTAAATCTTATTTTTGTAATTATTTCTTGATTTTAAATAAGAAAATTTATGGGATATAAGAAATTTTAATAAAAATTAAAAAGAAATTTAAATCAAAAAGTATGATTTTAATTAGTTGATAGATGGCGCTTATGTATAATTGTTAATTGAATATTTTATTATTAATTAAAATTGTTCTTATTTTTTATTACTAATTTGAGTATTGTTATTAAAAAGGTTTGTCCTTTAATTCATTTTAATCGTGAAGTAATTAAAATGCAATTTTTAAATTTTCTTGTCAAAACGTCAAATTTTTGATGTCAATCCTGTCAAAAAAAAACTCAAAATGCAGATTTAAATCTAATTTTTGTAATGATTTTTAATTAATTTTTGATTTTAAGTAAGAAAATGTATGGGATATAAGAAATTTTAATAAAAATTAAAAAGAAATTTAAATCAGAAAGTATGATTTTAATTAGTCGATAGATGGCGCTTATGTATAATTGTTAATTCAATATTTTATTATTAATTAAAATTGTTCTTATTTTTTATTACTAATTTGAGTATTGTTATTAAATAGGTTTGTCCTTTAATTCATTTTAATCGTGAAGTAATTAAAATGCAATTTTTAAATTTTCTTGTCAAAACGTCAAATTTTTAGTCAATCTTGTCAAAAAAAAAAACTCAAAATGCAGTTTAAAATCTTATTTTTGTAATTATTTTTAATTAATTTTTGATTTTAAGTAAGAAAATTTATGGGATATAAAAAATTTTAATAAAAATTAAAAAGAAATTTAAATCAGAAAGTATGATTTTAATTAGTCGATAGATGGCGCTTATGTATAATTGTTAATTGAATATTTTATTATTAATTAAAATTGTTCTTATTTTTTATTACTAATTTGAGTATTGTTATTAAAAAGGTTTGTCCTTTAATTCATTTTAATCGTGAAGTAATTAAAATGCAATTTTTAAATTTTCTTGTCAAAACGTCAAATTTTTGATGTCAATCCTGTCAAAAAAAAACTCAAAATGCAGATTTAAATCTAATTTTTGTAATGATTTTTAATTAATTTTTGATTTTAAGTAAGAAAATGTATGGGATATAAGAAATTTTAATAAAAATTAAAAAGAAATTTAAATCAGAAAGTATGATTTTAATTAGTCGATAGATGGCGCTTATGTATAATTGTTAATTCAATATTTTATTATTAATTAAAATTGTTCTTATTTTTTATTACTAATTTGAGTATTGTTATTAAATAGGTTTGTCCTTTAATTCATTTTAATCGTGAAGTAATTAAAATGCAATTTTTAAATTTTCTTGTCAAAACGTCAAATTTTTAGTCAATCTTGTCAAAAAAAAAACTCAAAATGCAGATTTAAATCTAATTTTTGTAATGATTTTTAATTAATTTTTGATTTTAAGTAAGAAAATGTATGGGATATAAGAAATTTTAATAAAAATTAAAAAGAAATTTAAATCAGAAAGTATGATTTTAATTAGTCGATAGATGGCGCTTATGTATAATTGTTAATTCAATATTTTATTATTAATTAAAATTGTTCTTATTTTTTATTACTAATTTGAGTATTGTTATTAAATAGGTTTGTCCTTTAATTCATTTTAATCGTGAAGTAATTAAAATGCAATTTTTAAATTTTCTTGTCAAAACGTCAAATTCTTTATGTCAATCTTGTCAAAAAAAAACTCAAAATGCAGTTTTAAATCTTATTTTTGTAATTATTTTTAATTAATTTTTTATTTTAAATAAGAAAATTTATGGGATATGAGAAATTTTAATAAAAATTAAAAAGAAATTTAAATCAGAAAGTATGATTTTAATTAGTCGATAGATGGCGCTTATGTATAATTGTTAATTCAATATTTTATTATTAATTAAAATTGTTCTTATTTTTTATTTCTAATTTGAATATTGTTACTAAAAAGGTTTGTCCTTTAATTCATTTTAATCGTGAAGTAATTAAAATGCAATTTTTAAATTTTCTTGTCAAAACGTCAAATTTTTAGTCAATCTTGTCAAAAAAAAAAACTCAAAATGCAGTTTAAAATCTTATTTTTGTAATTATTTTTAATTAATTTTTGATTTTAAGTAAGAAAATTTATGGGATATAAAAAATTTTAATAAAAATTAAAAAGAAATTTAAATCAGAAAGTATGATTTTAATTAGTCGATAGATGGCGCTTATGTATAATTGTTAATTCAATATTTTATTATTAATTAAAATTGTTCTTATTTTTTATTACTAATTTGAGTATTGTTATTAAAAAGGTTTGTCCTTTAATTCATTTTAATCGTGAAGTAATTAAAATGCAATTTTTAAATTTTCTTGTCAAAACGTCAAATTTTTGATGTCAATCTTGTCAAAAAAAAACTCAAAATGCAGTTTTAAATCTTATTTTTGTAATTATTTCTTGATTTTAAATAAGAAAATTTATGGGATATAAGAAATTTTAATAAAAATTAAAAAGAAATTTAAATCAAAAAGTATGATTTTAATTAGTTGATAGATGGCGCTTATGTATAATTGTTAATTGAATATTTTATTATTAATTAAAATTGTTCTTATTTTTTATTACTAATTTGAGTATTGTTATTAAAAAGGTTTGTCCTTTAATTCATTTTAATCGTGAAGTAATTAAAATGCAATTTTTAAATTTTCTTGTCAAAACGTCAAATTTTTGATGTCAATCCTGTCAAAAAAAAACTCAAAATGCAGATTTAAATCTAATTTTTGTAATGATTTTTAATTAATTTTTGATTTTAAGTAAGAAAATGTATGGGATATAAGAAATTTTAATAAAAATTAAAAAGAAATTTAAATCAGAAAGTATGATTTTAATTAGTCGATAGATGGCGCTTATGTATAATTGTTAATTCAATATTTTATTATTAATTAAAATTGTTCTTATTTTTTATTACTAATTTGAGTATTGTTATTAAATAGGTTTGTCCTTTAATTCATTTTAATCGTGAAGTAATTAAAATGCAATTTTTAAATTTTCTTGTCAAAACGTCAAATTTTTAGTCAATCGTGTCAAAAAAAAAAACTCAAAATGCAGTTTAAAATCTTATTTTTGTAATTATTTTTAATTAATTTTTGATTTTAAGTAAGAAAATTTATGGGATATAAAAAATTTTAATAAAAATTAAAAAGAAATTTAAATCAGAAAGTATGATTTTAATTAGTCGATAGATGGCGCTTATGTATAATTGTTAATTCAATATTTTATTATTAATTAAAATTGTTCTTATTTTTTATTACTAATTTGAGTATTGTTATTAAAAAGGTTTGTCCTTTAATTCATTTTAATCGCGAAGTAATTAAAATGCAATTTTTAAATTTTCTTGTCAAAACGTCAAATTTTTGATGTCAATCCTGTCAAAAAAAAACTCAAAATGCAGATTTAAATCTAATTTTTGTAATGATTTTTAATTAATTTTTGATTTTAAGTAAGAAAATGTATGGGATATAAGAAATTTTAATAAAAATTAAAAAGAAATTTAAATCAGAAAGTATGATTTTAATTAGTCGATAGATGGCGCTTATGTATAATTGTTAATTCAATATTTTATTATTAATTAAAATTGTTCTTATTTTTTATTACTAATTTGAGTATTGTTATTAAATAGGTTTGTCCTTTAATTCATTTTAATCGTGAAGTAATTAAAATGCAATTTTTAAATTTTCTTGTCAAAACGTCAAATTCTTTATGTCAATCTTGTCAAAAAAAAACTCAAAATGCAGTTTTAAATCTTATTTTTGTAATTATTTTTAATTAATTTTTTATTTTAAATAAGAAAATTTATGGGATATGAGAAATTTTAATAAAAATTAAAAAGAAATTTAAATCAGAAAGTATGATTTTAATTAGTCGATAGATGGCGCTTATGTATAATTGTTAATTCAATATTTTATTATTAATTAAAATTGTTCTTATTTTTTATTACTAATTTGAGTATTGTTATTAAAAAGGTTTGTCCTTTAATTCATTTTAATCGTGAAGTAATTAAAACGCAATTTTTAAATTTTCTTGTCAAAACGTCAAATTTTTTATGTCAATCTTGTCAAAAAAAGAACTCAAAATGCAGTTTTAAATCTTATTTTTGTAATTATTTTTAATTAATTTTTTATTTTAAACAAGAAATTTTATGGGATATGAGAAATTTTAATAAAAATTAAAAAGAAATTTAAATCAGAAAGTATGATTTTAATTAGTCGATAGATGGCGCTTATGTATAATTGTTAATTCAATATTTTATTATTAATTAAAATTGTTCTTATTTTTTATTACTAATTTGAGTATTGTTATTAAAAAGGTTTGTCCTTTAATTCATTTTAATCGTGAAGTAATTAAAATGCAATTTTTAAATTTTCTTGTCAAAACGTCAAATTTTTGATGTCAATCTTGTCAAAAAAAAAACTCAAAATGCAATTTTAAATCTTATTTTTGTAATTATTTTGAATTAATTTTTGATTTTAAGTAAGAAAATTTATGGGATATAAGAAATTTTAATAAAAATTAAAAAGAAATTTAAACCAGAAAGTATGATTTAATCAATAAGTCGATAGATGGCGCTTATGTATAATTGCTAATTCAATATTTTATTATTAATTAAAATTGTTATTATTTTTTATTATTAATTTGAATATTGTTATTAAAAAGGTAAACAGATTTCCTTTTAATTTATTTGAATCATAAGGTTTATTAATTGGTTTATTTATTATTAATTTAAGATGCCTCAATTTTTTTTAAGACATCGAAAGGTGCAACTTTTGTAACTTATTAATATAAAAAATTTGTCTTCATAATTATTTTAAATTAATTATGGATTTCTTTGATTTTAAATAACAAAACTTAGAAGATATCATTAATTTTAAAGAAATTAAAAAGGGAACATTTACAACAAGAAACTATGAAGTCACTTATTGTATAGATGGCGCTAATATTTAATTGTTTATTTAAGTTACATAGAAAATAATGTTTTTATTGTAATTTTCTTTTAAGTCAGTATTTGTAATAATTTTGCTGTTTAACGTTTTGGAATTTCTATAAAAAAATGAAAAATGATAGTTTTAATTAATAAAGTTAATTTATATATGTAATAAAATTGATTTATTTTATAATTAATATTTAATTTAAATAATTTGAATTAATAATTAAATGAATAAATAAATTGATTTAAAATTAATAGAAACCTGTAAAAAGTTTCAAAATAAAATCAATAGATGTCCAAACCGTAATGGTCGGCCATTTTGAGCATGCGTATTGTTATTCGACGGCGGTGGGGCTCGGGGGGCAAACTCGCTGTGGAGCGCTTACCATGCGCACGTCAGGTGCGCCGTAGCGCTCGCGTTGTCCAGATTCTTTGTGCCATTCTTCGCATACCAATAACCGACGGACGGCGAGTGTTTTTGGGACGAAAACCAACTGGTGAAGCGAAAAACCCTCCAGAACGAGCGGATCCAACGGCTGGGGTGAGTACGGACCCGTTTCCGGGCCGAATCCATACAGTTCGCGCCGGCTTTCCGCGAAAAACCGCCGCAGAATGTCAGTTATGCGTCCACAATTCCAACAATACTTTACATACTTGACGTGCTTGCGCCGTATAGACGTCGCTAGTGTCGCGACCGAAACCCAAATCCCCGAAAACGCGTTTTCACTAAACTTTTTTTACTCCCACGTTTTAACTATATCGTTTTCTTTATGTCGGTTTGTTTCTATCGGTCATTTATCGAATTGATTCTTCGCCCGTTTCGTTTGCCCCAAGCTCAGTGAAAACCAGTGGTCAGTGGCTTGCGATGCTATGGCTGTCGCGAAGTAAATAAATAAGTGATGTGCGTTTAACCACAACAACAATAACAATGTGATGATGTTTTTATAAAATTATATACAAATTGTGAGGTTTTATCGTACTCACGTACAAAATGATCTTAAATAGGTAGGGAGTCACTCAATAATTACTTTTAATATTATTTATTATAACAATAACGATTTATTCATTAATTAATTAAGCTTCGATTCATTTTTTTAAAAATTGAGGTTATGTTTAATCACTTAAAATCAAGAAACGTCAAAACTGACATAAGCATAAACAATTTTTTTCTTAGAAATTTTATGGTTAAATCAAACTTATTTATTATTTACCTTAATCAATAATATAAATAAATTTAATTTAATTGATTCAAAATTTTACATCAAATTTGACTTTTTTTCACCTAATAATTGTTTTATCTAATTTTAGATGAGTTGTCACAATCGAAATTTTTCCATAACCTGTTGCTTTTTAAGCCGCGTTTCCGTCGGATATCTCCCCTTTTCTCCCGGATTCAAGTGCCGAGGGATTTGTTTGTCGTTTATTTTGCACTTGGAAAATACGCGCGCACTATCGACACGACGGGGATCCTAATTTTAGATCGGATAGAAATAGAGTTTGTTCGCGCTATAAGAGAACCTCCTCTCCGAGAGTCTTCCATGCTTTAAAATGTCAAAGTCACATTGGATAAAAAATATAATAATGGAACTAACGTAGAAGTAGATACAGATATAAATATATCTATATCAATCAATTTTAAACAATAACAAGTAGTCCTACCGGTAAATAAACGATAACGTCTTTAATAAAACGTGAATCGGCTCAAACCTTTCTTATCGTTCCTCGGTAACCGATAAGATATACTAGGAGTAGTGAAGGTCGTGAGTCACCTCTCATATAATAGGAACAGGTGATAAAGATAAAAGAAAAAAAATATTAATTTCTTTAATCTTTTTTGTTTCTTTGTATTTGATATTGATATAAATATATTGCGAATGTTATGATTGAGAAGTTTATGTAGGGAATGATAGAAAGATGAGGTAAAAACATGAGGGTTTAGCCATCTAAAAAGACTTATGTTCTGTTATTTTGTCTAGTATTAATACTAAAGCTAGGTTGAAGGCGTAGTATCAATTATACTTTTAGTTCCAAAAAAATTTGCAACAATCAAGAACTAAATGACAGTTAAATTCAGGTTTAGCAATGCGTCTGAAGACGCACGGCTAAACCGAAACTTTCTAGTACTAGGTCTAGTGTTAGTTCTAGTTTTATTTTGATACAGATATACAACACTTTAAGCCTGAACAACGACCTAAAAAAGTAATAAGTAGTAATAACTAATACTAGACCTAGAACGAAAAACATTTAGGTTTAGCTATACCCAGTGTTGCCAACGACATCGTAGAAAAATATTACTACCTCTGTTTCATAATAAGTGAGCCATTTTAATATTTTAGAAATACTACTAATATTTATTCTTAAAAATATGTTAAAAATGTTAATACAAACGAATTGTAGGCAAACGATTCTCTCTACGTAGCTTTGCCTTGCTAATATGTTTAAGCTTATAATTATTGTTTCCATCGCAATCTATAATAGATTTCATAACTAGTTGTAAACTTATAAAAACGTTATCTAATGTATGTCTAGTTTCTTCTTCGAAAGATTCTTCAACAACCTTTATTAAATCGTCTATATTTCGCGGTGAACGCTGATGTTGTAAGGATTGAATAGACGCAAAGAAGCCAAGATCGAGAACATTCAAATCGGGACTATTTGCCGGTTGAAAAGTAAAGGAAATGTTCCAACCGTCCCTCCTACACTCTGCCTGTAGTTGCTCATCTTCAATATTGCAATGTAGCCGTGTATTATCCTGCTGTATGATTATATTTTTTGAGGAGCTCCTTGGCCACTTTTTTTTAATTGCCGGAATCAGTTTATCCATTAACATACGTTTGTAAACATTTTTACAGATATCCAGAGGTTTGGTAACAAGTGCACTTCTAGGTCGATTTTTACTATTTCGCGCGGCTGCTTCTTGTACTACAAATGGCCATATGCCTATTTTGCCGTGAAAATGTTGGTTACGGTAACGATCGTACCGCGGTCGAGCAACAGCTGCTAAAAACATTACTTTGGTCATGTTTGATTTATTTGCCACTTGACGACATGGCTCAATTTCTTCTGGCAGGAGATAAATTTTTTGATTTACTTTACTGATATAAAACCACTTTTCATCTATATGGATGTAATTCATCAAATCCTCAAACTCCCCATTCTCTTGCACAAATGATAGACAATAATCCAGGCGTGCTAATTTATTGTTTTCTTTTAGAAGGGGTTTCAAAGAATTGGAGTGCCTTTTAATTTCGCCATTTTTTAGCAACCTCCATAACGAGGTAGGCGAAATACCAACTCCAAATTATAATGACCGCAATGTGCCTCTTCTTTTATAAGCAAGTGATGGTATTTTGGCAATTAATTCTGTCCTATCAATTGTTTTTCGACCAGAATTGCCTTGTTTTTTATTCTTAACATTCATAGGCTCATTCGCATCAAGACTACAACTACTATTATTAACAGAATCTTTACCTTGTTTCCAAATTCTTTTTATGGTGGCCCTTGATGTTCTGAATTTTTGAATTACGGATATAACCGTTCCCTTTGTCAGCCGTCCATTTTTCTGACGTTGCAATAAAAACTGAACTATAGTCATTCGCTTTTCGTTAGTTAAATTCGGTTTTCTCATCGTTCTAAATTTTTCGGTGTTAAAAAAACTTTCACGTAATTGTTTGATGTTTAATTGTTGTTAAGTGACAAGTTAAACTGTCAAATATTTTGAAATCATGGCATATGTTATTAAGAATATTATGTATATTAACAACATAAAAAATAAAGTTAAAAAAAAATTTTATTGGCAATAAGTTTGACAGAAAACGCAAATGGCTCACTTATTATGAAACAGAGGTAGTAATTTCCTTAATCTTTTTTGTTTCTTTGTATTTGATATTGATATAAATATATTGCAACTGTTATGATTGCCAAGTTTATGTAGGGAATGATAGAAAGACGAAGTAAAACATGAGGGTTTAGCCATCTAAAGAGACTAGTATTCTATTTTTTCTCTAGTGTTAATACTAAAGCTAGGTGGAAGACCTAGTATCAATTATACTTTTAGTTCCAAACAAATTTGCAACAATCAAGAACTAAATGACAGTTAAAACTAGAACTAACACTAGACCTAGAACTAGAAAGTTTCGGTTTAGCCGTGCGTCTTCAGACGCACGGCTAAACCTGAATCTTTCTAGTACTAGGTCTAGTGTTAGTTCTAGTTTTATTTTGACACAGATATACAATACTTTAAGCCTGAACAACGACTAAAAATAGTAATAAGTAGTAATAACTAATACTAGACCTAGAACGAAAAACAGTTAGGTTTAGCTACACCCAGTGTTGCCAACGACATGGTAGAAAAATATTAATTTCTTTAATCTTTTTTGTTTCTTTGTATTTGATATTGATATAAATATATTGCGACTGTTATGATTGCCAAGTTTTTGTAGGGAATGATAGAAAGACGAAGTAAAACATGAGGGTTTAGCCATCTAAAGAGACTAGTATTCTATTTTTTTCTAGTGTTAATACTAAAGCTAGGTTCAAGGCGTAGTATCAATTATACTTTTAGTTCCAAACAAATTTGCAACAATCAAGATCTAAATGACAGTTAAATTCAGGTTTAGCCATGCGTCTGAAGACGCACGGCTAAACCAAAACTTTCTAGCACTAGGTCTAGTGTTAGTTCTAGTTTTATTTTGATACAGATATACAATACTTTAAGCCTTAACAACGACTAAAAATAGTAATAAGTAGTAATAACTAATACTAGACCTAGAACGAAAAACAGTTAGGTTTAGCTACACCCAGTGTTGCCAACAACATCGTAGAAAAATATTAATTTCTTTAATCTTTTTTGTTTCTATGTATTTGATATTGATATAAATATATTGCGAATATTATGATTGAGAAGTTTATGTAGGGAATGATAGAAAGATGAAGTAAATACATGAGGGTTCAGCCATCTAAAGAGACAAGTGTTCTGTTATTTTGCCTAGTATTAATATTGAAGCTAGGTTGAAGGCCGAGTATCCATTATACTTTTAGTTCCAAAAAAATTTGCAACAATCAAGAACTAAATGACAGTTAAATTCAAATGACAGTTAAATTCAGGTTTAGCCATGCGTCTGAAGGCGCACGGCTAAACCGAAACTTTCTAGTACTAGGTCTAGTGTTAGTTTTAGTTTTATTTTGATACAGATATACAATACTTTAAGCCTTAATAACGACTAAAAATAGTAATAGGTAGTAATAACTAATACTAGACCTAGAACGAAAAACATTTAGGTTTAGCTACACCCAGTGTTGCCAACGACATCGTAGAAAAATATTAATTTCTTTAATCTTTTTTGTTTCTTTGTATTTGATATTGATACAAAATATTGCGAATGTTATGATTGAGAAGTTTATGTAGGGAATGATAGAAAGATGATTTAAAAACATGAGTGTTTAGCCATCTAAAGAGACTAGCGTTCTGTTCATTTGTCTTATTGTAATACTAAAACTAGGTTGAAGGCCTAGTATCAATTATACTTTTAGTTCCAAAAAAATTTGCAACAATCAAGAACTAAATGACAGTTAAATTCAAATGACAGTTAAATTCAGGTTTAGCCATGCGTCTGAAGACGCACGGCTAAACCAAAACTTTCTGGTACTAGGTCTAGTGTTAGTTCTAGTTTTATTTTGATACAGATATACAACACTTTAAGCCTGAACAACGACTAAAAATAGTAATAAGTAGTAATAACTAATACTAGACCTAGACCGAAAACATTTAGACCGACATCGTAGAAAAATATTAATTTCTTTAATCTTTTTTGTTTCTTTGTATTTGATATTGATACAAAATATTGCGAATGTTATGATTGAGAAGTTTATGTAGGGAATGATAGAAAGATGAGGTAAAAACATGAGGGTTTAGCCATCTAAAGAGACTAGTATTCTGATTTTATCAATTATACTTTTAGTTCCAAAAAAATTCACAACAATCAAGAACTAAATGGCAGACAAAACTAGAACTAACACTAGACCTAGTACTAGAAAGTTTCGGTTGAATCTTTCTAGTACTAGGTCTAGTGTTAGTTCTAGTTTTACTTCGATACAAGTATACAACAACTTAATACTGAATACCAACTAAAAATACGTCACGTATCAAATTAGAAGTGTCGTTTTCAAATTCTGTCAAGTTTGAAATGTCATTTTTTATATTTAAATCATTGTTCAGTGCAGCAAATTAGGCAGTTCTCTTCAGGACAAACGGTTTTTAGCTACACCTCTCTTAAGGCGAAATTCAATTCAACCCAACTAAACCAAGCTTCAGAACTAACACTAGATTTAGAACTAGAAACATTGGCTTTAGCCGTCTGAATGTTAGGTAGTTATACTTTTAGTTCCAGAAAACTTTACAGCAATCAAGCACTGAATTGCAGTTAAAACTAGAACTACTAAACCGAAACATTCTAGTACTAGGTTTACTGTTCGTTCTAGTTTTATTTTGATACAAGTATACAACACTTTAAGACTTAATCACGACTAAAAATAAACTCACACTAACGTTAGAGCTCATACTAGATCTAGAATAAAAAAGTTTAGGTTTAGTCGCATCTCTTTTAACACGTTGAGTGCCATATGAAACCGCGTTTTTGTCTTATGTTGTATAGGAACGTAGGGCTGCGCGAGTCCATCCTGGTCTCACATTCAACAATATTACATTTAACCGCGTAAGACCACGGTGGTATCACGTATTACACACTGACGTCTTTTAGAACAATCAACATCTTCTAATTTAAAAGTTTGCGAGTAGAAGGTAGAATACAAAACTCATTACTTCCCTTTCATCACTTCCAGCAAATCATAAATTGACTCATTTGATTATTCAACAAGAACACATTAGACTAATTCATGCCGGACCTCAGGCAGTTGCGATCAGTTTAAGAAGACATTATTGGATCATACATTTAAGACTCAAATTAGAAAAATAATTCACAGATGTATTAGTATCAGTAAATAGTATCATAGACCAACAAGATATTGTCAATATTTACAAACTATTTGATATATATCTTAAACAAAATTTCTGTTTATTTAACAAATGCCTATACACATACCAAGAAGGCCTACCCATGGAATCTCCACTTAGTTGTCTGATATCAGAAATCTTTTTGAACAATCTAGGAAGTAAATTGTTGATGTTGATGACATATGGGTCATTGTTGATACTGAAGATATCACAATAATAAACCAACTGTATAACGACATTAACCATTTACACACTAACATAAACTTTACTATGGAGTTGGAAAGAGATAATCAAATTAATTTCCTCGATTTAAATCTAAGAAAAGAAAATAAATCCATAATATACAACATATACAGAAAACCTACCCAAATCATGGCCGTTATACCATACGATTCTTATCATATCTTCATATGAAAGATGAACTTAAAATCATCCGACAGATTGCTAAAAACAACAAATATTCCATGAACTTCATAGAGAAGATTCTATACAAGACAACAACCAGAATACAACATTAACGACCCAAGACAAACCTAAGAAACAACATTTTAGAGCCGTTACATTCAGGTTCAGGTTTTGCCGTGCGTCTTCAGAATCTTACTAGTTCTAGGTCTATTCGACAAATGGGATCCCACTGGCCAATAGTTTTTTTATTTTAGAATCTTGTAATTATTGTTCTACACATTCAAGAATTAAGATTAAGGTGAATATGTCATACGAAAAAGAACAAGCAGGTTTGAAGAAGTTATGGAAAGTTATGAAAAGTTTCGGTTGAATCTTTCTAGTACTAGGTCTAGTGTTAGTTCTAGTTTTACTTCGATACAAGTATACATCAATTTAATACTGAATACCAACTAAAAATACGTCACGTATCAAATTAGAAATGTCATTTTCAAATTCTGCCAAGTTTGAAATGTCATTTTTTATATTTAAATCATTGTTCAGTGCAGCAAATTAGGCAATTCTCTTCAGGACAAACGGTTTTTAGCTACACCTCTCTTAAGACGAAATTCAATTCAACCCAACTAAACCAAGCTTCGGAACTAACACTAGATTTAGAACTAGAAACATTGGCTTTAGCCGTCTAAATGTTAGGTAGTTATACTTTTAGTTCCAGAAAACTTTACAACAATCAATCACTGAATTGCAGTTAAAACTAGAACTACTAAACCGAAACATTCTAGTACTAGGTTTAGTGTTCGTTCTAGTTTTATTTTGATACAAGTATACAACATTTTAAGACTTAATAACGACTAAAAATAAACTCACACTAACGCTAGAGCTCATACTAGATCTAGAATAAAAAAGTTTAGGTTTAGTCGCATCACTTTTAACACGTTGAGTGCCATATGAAACCGCGTTTTTGTCTTATGTTGTATAGGAACGTAGGCCTGTGCGAGTCCATCCTGGTCTCATATTCAACAATATTACATTTAACCGCGTAAGACCACGGTGGTATCACGTATTACACACTGGCGTCTTTTAGAACAATCAAATCTTTTAATTTATGTTCTATTTCCGTCATGTTTTCAAACATTTCTTCCTGTCACACTGTTTTCGACAGACCATTTATGACTTCTTCTTTGAACGCAGTTATTAATATTTTATTATTGGTTATTTCTTTATACGCTATTTTAGGAAGAAAATTTTCTATACCATTTCATAGTACGGTGAAGGGAGCTATTATAAGATTGTAACTGATCAGATATATCAATATATGATTTATATTTATTGTATTCAACCACATTTTTGGTCTTTTCTATTTCTTTACCTCTTTTTCGTTTCATTTCCATATCTAGTGCTCAATACCAATACGTCCCCTTTATCTCTCAATTTTTCAACTACTATTCCTTGCTGACATTCTTCAGCTATTATTTCTCCAACTTTCAACTTTTTATCTACAATCTTTTTCGAGTTATAATTTCTATTAGTTCGTAATGTTCCAATAAGATGTGTTTTTCTATGTAATAGTGCATTAGCGAAACTCACTGATGTATGATAGTTGTCAGTGTATAACGTACGTTCGGTGTCTAAAATATTTATCATCAAATCTATTATAACTTTTGTAGGCACTGACACACAATCATCCTTCGATTTGCCGCAGTATACTTGAACATCATATGTGTACCCACCTTTTAGGCACAGCTTAAATAATTTGACTCCGAACTTGTGCCGCTTATTGAATATATATTGACGAAATTCCAGTCTTCCTCTAAAAGGTACAAGAGAGATTTGGCACTGAAATGATGTCCGAAGCTTGTTTACAAGTGATGTTATCTTGTGTAATTTATCATCACTAATTTCCTTAATTATTACTAAAATGTATCATTTTCAGAAGTAACTGAAAACGATTTCTGGATATTGAAAAAATCATATGGCAGTTTGTCGTATTGTTCATACACAGCAATATTAAAACCAGAATTTGGGACACTAAACTGTAGGTATTTTAGATTTTTCTCATTACTCTGGTTATTTGGTTCTTTTTCAATATCATTATTTTCTTCACCACCCAAGTCGTCATAACGCATGTTTCTTATAACTTCTTCTATTATTTCGTCTATGTAATTGGAGCTTTCTGCGAGGTAGACGGTTCTGGTGTTTGCAAAGATGGCAGAAAAATTTTTTTTTAGCCGTTTAGATTTAGACCGATAATCGTTTTCGGATTCAGAACTTTCTGTATCCGGTTCGTATATTTCGTCGTCGTCAAAAATTGCCTCACTTTCTTTATCAGAAAGCAACTCTTTCCATAACTTCTTCAAACGTGCTTGTTCTTTTTCGTATGACATATTCACCTTAATCTTAATTCTTGAATGTGTAGAACAATAATTACAAGATCCTAAAATAAAAAAAACTATTGGCCAGTGGGATCCCATTTGTCGAATATATAGTAGCATTCAACGTGTTAAGGCGGAACTTTCTTACAACACTTTAAGACTTGAGTTAATACTAGACCTAGAACGAAAACCATTTAGGTTTAGCTACACCTCTCTTAAAACGAAATCCAATCCAACCCAACTAAACCTTGCTTCAGAACTAAGACTAGATCTAGAAATAGAAACATTAGGGTTTAGCCGTCTAAAAGATGTACGGTTAAATCCTAATGTTTCTAATCCTAACCTAGCTTTAGTTTTTTAATACTAAAGCTAGGTTGAAGGTCTAGTATTAGTTATGCTTTTAGTTCTAAAAAAATTTACAACAATCAAGCACTGAATGACAGTTAAAACTAGACTAAGCAGTTAAAACTAACACTAGACCTAGAACTAGTAAGATTCTGAAGACGCACGGCAAAACCTGAACCTGAATGTAACGGCTCTAAAATGTTGTTTCTTAGGTTTGTCTTGGGTCGTTAATGTTGTATTCTGGTTGTTGTCTTGTATAGAATCTTCTCTATGCAGTTCATGGAATATTTGTTGTTTTTAGCAATCTGTCGGATGATTTTAAGTTCATCTTTCATATGAAGATATGATAAGAATCGTATGGTATAACGGCCATGGTTTGGGTAGGTTTTCTGTATATGTTGTATATTATGGATTTATTTTCTTTTCTTAGATTTAAATCGAGGAAATAAATTTGATTATCTCTTTCCAACTCCATAGTAAAGTTTATGTTAGTGTATAAATGGTTAATGTCGTTATACAGTTGGTTTATTATTGTGATGTCTTCAGTATCAACAATGACCCATATGTTATCAACATCAACAATTTACTTCCTAGATTGTTCAAAAAGATTTCTGATATCAGACAACTAAGTGGAGATTCCATGGGTAGGCTTTCTTGGTATGTGTATAGGCATGATCGCAACTGCCTGAGGTCCGGCATGAATTAGTCTAATGTGTTCTTATTAAATAATCAAATGAGTCAATTTATGATTTGCTGGAAGTAATGAAAGGGAAGTAATGAGTTTTGTATTCTACCTTCTACTCGCAAACTTTTATTCTGGTCAATTTAACGATAAAATTTTACTGTTTCGATGAACTGAACTTTGTCTCTGTAACTCTTGCAATTCTGGACCAACGAACTCTTGTTGTGTTAAATTTATTAATAAAATAAGTAAACGATTCAAATCAGGGATTTTTTCATTTTTTCAGGATTTCGAAACTTTCTATTACTAGGTCTAGTGTTAGTTCTAGTTTTCTTTTGATACAAGTATCAACACTTTAAAAATGCATAATGACTAAAAATAGACTCACACTAACGCTAGAGCTAATACTAGGTGATACAGGTGATAAAGATAAAAGAAAGAAAAAACAAAATTGATTTTTTTAATCTCCTTTGTTTCTTTGTATATAATATTGGTATAAAATATTGCAAATATTATGATGGAGAAGTTTATGTAGGGAATGATAAAAAGTGCAATATCGATTGAAACGGGGAGATTTGGAGGGCGGAGTACGAACGGGTTGGGGTTGGGAACGCAAAACCCCGGTTCGGGAATTCCAGGTGAAATGCCAAAGTTATACTCACGTTTGCCGGATGTTGTGAATTATTCCGGCCGAAAACTAGAAATTAAATTCGTTGCCCGTCGAACATCTCTTTCGAAGCGACCCAGGAATTTGTTAAATTAATCCGACGCTTATCCCTCTATTCCGATTGTGATTTCATTTAGAAATCAAAATCAAAACGTTCTTAACCGAAATAATTTTTTTCTTAATTAACATTTAATTCGAGTACACTTTACGAATTTAATTATTTTTTAATTATTAAATTGACATTAGTAATTAATTTGATATTTCTGAAACGTCAAATTGCTGAAAATTATTCAAAATCATCAATTTATATCATTCTGTTACGGAAGTGGTGCGATAATTCTGGTTTGCTGAATGATTATGGTCAGAAATTACAAAAAAAATTGTCAGATCTTCAGCTTTAACAAAGCAACAGTGTAATACTAAAATTATTACAAGGACTAATACTAGAATTGAAACTAGAAGCTTTCGGATTTTACCGCGTGTCTTGGAAAAATATTTGACGTTTTGGATGCCATGTTGCTACCTTCACAAACGGGATCAAATGAAAAATGCTTCTCTTAACTGGACCAAACAGCTGTAGGAGAAAATTATATGATGCAACGAGACCAAGTTTGATATTTTGACATAATGGAATGTTATGGATACGTTGTGATTCAGACACTTACTTGATTTCAAGTTCCAAATAACCACTATAAATCACGATACAACCATTTTAGTGTGGGATGGTTCAACATCATCAAGACTGGTCAACATACTTTCAAATACTTTTACCTGTAGGTGACCTCGACAATTTTATTGTATTTTATATATTTACCCACAAACCGAACACAAATTGCAAAAAAATTGGTCGGAATTGGTTGTTTCAACAAAGCAATGATTTAAGTTTAAATCATTATTATATTAAGTGATTAAAACCTCACTGGCCAACCGCTTTGAGAGATTCTGCTGGTTCCAATGAATCATTTAAATCAGTTGAAGCAGTTTCTGAAGAAGATTGCGACACATCAAACATTTTTTCAAAAGACGAACACAAAGCACAAAAGCTTCTAATATTAATTCTAATTAAACCGGAGATACAATTTTGCTATCAATTGGATGCTTGACTATACGAATCTGTTTCCATACCTTGATTTTAATAAGTAAAATAAACAGATTATGTGCAATCTGTTATATATAAATCTGCCCCATACCTGTATGAAAATGCCCCGCATATGGGGTAATTTCATTCATTTTTCATCATTTTTTGAAAAAAAATGTTGCATCACTTTGACGTTTTAAAAATAAAAAAATGACAATTTAAGTTTAACATGAAATAAAGAAATATTTCTAAATAGACTTTTTCGAAAACTGCTATTAAAAGTTCACTTTTGCATAGCACTGTCAAAACGATACTTTTTTGTGCGTAGGACGTAATAGTATATTACAGTACAAGTGAGGAAACGTAAGGTTTTTCACTCACGCGTATGTCAGATTTCGCTAAAGCTCGCAAAAAAGAATTTTCGTTCTCGAATGCAAAACTGTCATTTCGCTATCTAGAATCAAAAATAACTATTTTTTGATTGACCACTTTTTGCCACCTCTTGATTAATTTATCCTCTATGTAGTTTAACAGGAGATTGGTAAAACTGTTCTAATTTGAAAATGACGTCGTTAATCTGACTGTAACGTTTAGAAATATCAATTCAAACTTGACTAGCGACATTTTCAATGATATGGTATTAAAAACGTTACTTCTTGTTTAATAGACCAGATCAGACGAGATATAAAAAATAACTGTTATATGTAAAAGGGACGTTTCAAGTTTGGCAAGTTTCTAAATCGACATATGATATTAAAAACTTAAAAATGACAGTTTTTTCGTTGATAATATAAAAAATGTTTATGTATAAAATCGGTTGTTATAAGTGTTGCTTTAAGATGTATATAATCCGATTATGATTAGAAAACATCGCCCGAGGTGAGATGAAATAAAGGGCGCGGTTCGAGAGAGTCTCGGACGGTTAACGGTACAGGCGCCTACTGCTACGGAGTCTGTACGTTTTGCCTGTCGTCGTCTGGATCAAATCCTTCCTTCAGCGGCGGCGGAGGCCGAACCGTTTGAAATGAGCTACTTGTTGAATGGCGCCCGTTCAACTCCGAGTTCCCGTTTTCCTATTTCCTCTTCATCCCACACCCTTTAAAAACACCTGTTAATGCAATATTTTGATTTAAAGTATTTCGTCTGAATAATATTAGGTATTTCTCGTCTCTAAGTAATTGAGTAGAAAGAAATGAAGAAAGGGCTTTCTTGGTAGATTGTAACGATTAAAAGAAAGAGAAAAAGACGATGGTATAACCGCAATGTCCAGTCGATCAGAACGGGCCTCCGCGTTTAATAATAACCCAACGCGGTTTATTTATTCCCCCCGTTTAAACTTATTTCTTGATATTAGTAGTAATAGTAAACGGTGTCCCGTAAACGGGCGATTGTGTTCGCTAATTGCGACCGTATGACGCATTTAAACCGGGAGACCGTTTCGCGACCCGAGACCACTTTCTAACGGTGGGAAACAGACATTGCACTAAAAACGGTTAAAACCTTTTTATTCCATTATCGATTATTTTTTCTCTTTTCATTCTCAATTTTCAATTAACCGTTAGATTATAACTTTATAACAGGGCAATTAATGTTTTTCAAAAAATACATATAACCATGCTTTCTTATACACGTGGTTAAAATCGCGGTTCATAACAAATCCAATAATAAAATTGTAGGTAATAATATCGTGTGACTCACTCCTTTAAACTATAAACAAGAAAGAGACGGAAAGAAAAGTACATTCTCTTCAAAATTAATACAGAATATCCTCGATATATTTTTAACTCAAACTGTTATTATTGATTTTTTCCATTTTTATAGAATGGGGTATTCTCCAAGTTATCTATTGTATGTATAAATCAATCTTTTCAATTAATAGATTTAAAATTTGATTTTCTAATTAATTAAAACATGAAATAATTAGATTAATTACTTATTGTTAAATTTTATTACATAGTAATTTTATTTTTTTTTCGAAGTTGGTAGTAAAAAAAAGAATTTCAAAAAGACATTCCAAAATGTAAGAAAAAAATTCTACAATTTAAAATCAAATTTATTAATATATATAACAAATTTGATTTTTTCATTTCAAATATTTATGGAAAATCGTAATTAATTAATTAAAAACATGAAATAATTTTATTACATAGTAATTTTATTTTTTTCGAAGTTGGTAGTAAAAAAAAAGAATCAACGTCAACACATAAATGTCAAAGATTATTTGAACGATATAAATATGTTTTAAGATTTAGTGACATTCCAAAAAGTAAGAAAAAAATTTTGCAATTTAAAATCAAATTTATTAATATATATAACAAATTTGATTTTTTCATTTCAAATATTTATGGAAAATCGTAATTAATTAAAATCATGAAATAATTTTATTAATTGCTTAAATTTTATTACGTAGTAATTTTATTTTTTCAAGGTTGGCAGTAAAAAAGATTCAACGTCAACACAAAAATGTCAAAGATTCTTTAAACGTTTTAAATCCATTTTTTGGTTAAAATAATCTAAAGAAATCAATTTTACTACAAAAACTAAGAAAATGTAAGTTAAATTAAGTGCTTAAATGCACTTAAAATTCAATAACTTTTTTTAATTCAAAATGTAAACGTAGTAATGTTATGAACGAAAATCAATTTTGAGGTTAAGTTTACATCTTGAAATTTTTTCTTTTAATCCAAATTTTTTTAATATATGTAATTATATAAAGTATAATTGGTTTAAAATCGTATTTAAGCAGGAATTAATCTTAATTAATAATTTTTTGTTTAAAATAAAAAATACTTTATGATTTAGTGACATTTCAAAATACAACAATAAAATGTTACAATTTAAAATCAAATTTATTAATAGATATATCAAATTTGATTTTTTCATTATAAATATTTACGTAAAATATTAATTAATTAAAAACTTGAAACAGTTTTATTATTTGCTTAAATTTATTACGTAGTAATTTTATTTTTTCGAGGTTGGTAGTAAAAAAGATCAACATCAGGACATAAATGTCAAAAATTATTTAAATATTATAAATCCATTTTTTGGCTAAAATAATCAAAAGGAAATCGATTTTGCCACAAAAATAAGTAAATGTAAGTTAAATTTACTTATTTAATAACATTTTTTAGTTCAAATTATATTCGTATTAATATTACGAACGAAAATCAATTTTGAGGTTAAGTTTACATTTAATGTTTAACATATTTAAGTACATAAAGTTTACTTGGTTTAAAATCGTATTTAAGCAGGAATTAATTTTAATTTATAATTTTTTGTTTAAAATAAAAAATATTTAAAAATTTAGTGACATTTCAAAATGTAAGAGAAAAATTTTGCAATTTAAAATCAAATTTATTAATAGACACATCAAATTTGATTTTTTCATTATAAATATTTGCGTAAAATCGCAATTACTTAATTAAAAACTTGAAACAATTTTATTAATTACTTAAATTTTATTACGTAGTAGTTTTATTTTTTCGAAGTTGGCAGTAAAAAAGTTTAAACGTCAACACATAAATGTCAATGATTATTTAAAAGTTATAAATACACTTTTTGGTTAAAATAATCAAAAAGAAATCGATTTTACTACAAAAATTAAGTAAATGTGAGTTAAATATACTTATTTAATAACTTTTTTTAGTTCAAATTATATTCCTATTAATGTCATGAACAAAAATTAACTTTGAGGTTAAGTTCACATCTTAAAATTTTTTCTTTCAGCCCAAATTTTTTAATATATGTAATTGTATAAAGTATAATTGGTTTAAAATCGTATTTAAGCAGGAATTAACCTTAATTTATAATTTTTTGTTTAAAATAAAAAATAATTTATGATTTAGTGACATTTCAAAATACAAGAATAAGATTTTACAATTTAAAATCAAATTTATTAATAGATACATCAAATTTGATTTTTTCATTATAAATATTTACGTAAAATCGCAATTAATTAATTAAAAACATGAAACAATTTTATTAATTGCTTAAATTTTATTACGTAGTAGTTTTATTTTTTCGAAGTTGGCAGTAAAAAAGTTTAAACGTCAACACATAAATGTCAATGATTATTTAAAAGTTATAAATACACTTTTTTGTTAAAATAATCAAAAAGAAATCGATTTTACTACAAAAATTAAGTAAATGTAAGTTAAATATACTTATTTAATAACTTTTTTTAGTTCAAATTATATTCGTATTAATGTCATGAACAAAAATCAACTTTGAGGTTAAGTTTACATCTTAAAATTTTTTTCTTTCAGCCCAAATTTTTTAATATATGTAATTATATAAAGTATAATTGGTTTAAAATCGTATTTAAGCAGGAATTAACCTTAATTTATAATTTTTTGTTTAAAATACAAAATAATTTATGATTTAGTGACATTTCAAAATACAAGAATAAAATTTTACAATTTAAAATCAAATTTATTAATAGATACATCAAATTTGATTTTTTCATTATAAATATTTACGTAAAATCGCAATTAATTAATTAAAAACATGAAACAATTTTATTAATTGCTTAAATTTTATTACATAGTAGTTTTATTTTTTCGGGGTTGGCAGTAAAAAAGTTTAAACGTCAATACATAAATGTCAATGATTATTTAAAAGTTATAAATACACTTTTTGGTTAAAATAATCAAAAAGAAATCGATTTTATTACAAAAATTAAGTAAATGTAAGTTAAATATACTTATTTAATAACTTTTTTTAGTTCAAATTATATTCGTATTAATGACATGAACAAAAATCAACTTTGAGGTTAAGTTTACATCTTAAAATTTTTTCTTTCAGCCCAAATTTTTTAATATATGTAATTATATAAAGTATAATTGGTTTAAAATCGTATTTAAGCAGGAATTAATCTTAATTTATAATTTTTTGTTTAAAATAAAAAATACTTTATGATTTAGTGACATTTCAAAATACAACAATAAAATTTTATAATTTAAAATCAAATTTATTGATAGATATATCAGATTTGATTTCTTCATTATAAATATTTACGTAAAATCGCAATTAATTAATTAAAAACATGAAACAATTTTATTAATTGCTTAAATTTTATTACGTAGTAGTTTTATTTTTTCGGGGTTGGCAGTAAAAAAGTTTAAACGTCACCACATAGATGTCAATGATTATTTAGAAGTTATAATTACATTTTTTGGTTAAAATAATCAAAAAGAAATCGATTTTACTACAAAAATTAAGTAAATGTAAGTTAAATATACTTATTAAATAACTTTTTTTAGTTCAAATTATATTCGTATTAATGTCAGGAACGAAAATCAACTTTGAGGTTAAGTTTACATCTTAAAATTTTTTCTTTCAGC
The DNA here is from genome assembly GCA_036711965.1 of Onthophagus sagittarius. Lineage (NCBI taxonomy): Eukaryota > Metazoa > Arthropoda > Insecta > Coleoptera > Scarabaeidae > Onthophagus > Onthophagus sagittarius. Next base: position 10,764,857 of record JASERS010000010.1, on the reverse strand, counting down.
CCAAATTTTTTAATATATGTAATTATATAAAGTATAATTGGTTTAAAATCGTATTTAAGCAGGAATTAATCTTAATTTATAATTTTTTGTTTAAAATAAAAAATACTTTATGATTTAGTGACATTTCAAAATACAAGAATAAAATTTTACAATTTAAAATCAAATTTATTAATAGATACATCAAATTTGATTTTTTCATTATAAATATTTACGTAAAATCGCAATTAATTAATTAAAATCATGAAACAATTTTATTAATTGCTTAAATTTTATTACGTAGTAGTTTTATTTTTTCGAGGTTGGCAGTAAAAAAGTTTAAACGTCAACACATAAATGTCAATGATTATTTAAAAGTTATAAATACACTTTTTCGTTAAAATAATCAAAAAGAAATCGATTTTACTACAAAAATTAAGTAAATGTAAGTTAAATATACTTATTTAATAACTTTTTTTAGTTCAAATTATATTCGTATTAATGTCATGAACGAAAATCAACTTTGAGGTTAAGTTTACATCTTAAAATTTTTTCTTTCAGCCCAAATTCTTTAATATATGTAATTATATAAAGTATAATTGGTTTAAAATCGTATTTAAGCAGGAATTAATCTTAATTTATAATTTTTTGTTTAAAATAAAAAATACTTTATGATTTAGTGACATTTCAAAATACAACAATAAAATTTTATAATTTAAAATCAAATTTATTGATAGATATATCAGATTTGATTTCTTCATTATAAATATTTACGTAAAATCGCAATTAATTAATTAAAAACTAGAAACAATTTTATTAATTGCTTAAATTTTATTACGTAGTAGTTTTATTTTTTCGAGGTTGGCAGTAAAAAAGTTTAAACGTCAATACATAAATGTCAATGATTATTTAAAAGTTATAAATACACTTTTTGGTTAAAATAATCAAAAAGAAATCGATTTTACTACAAAGATTAAGTAAATGTAAGTTAAATATACTTATTTAATAACTTTTTTTAGTTCAAATTATATTCGTATTAATGTCATGAACAAAAATCAACTTTGAGGTTAAGTTTACATCTTAAAATTTTTTCTTTCAGCCCAAATTTTTTAATATATGTAATTATATAAAGTATAATTGGTTTAAAATCGTATTTAAGCAGGAATTAATCTTAATTTATAATTTTTTGTTTAAATAAAAAATACTTTATGATTTAGTGACATTTCAAAATACAACAATAAAATTTTACAATTTAAAATCAAATTTTTTAATAGATATATCAAATTTGATTTTTTCATTATAAATATTTACGTAAAATCGCAATTAATTAATTAAAAACATGAAACAATTTTATTAATTGCTTAAATTTTATTACGTAGTAGTTTATTTTTTCGAAGTTGGCAGTAAAAAAGTTTAAACGTCAACACATAAATGTCAATGATTATTTAAAAGTTATAAATACACTTTTTGGTTAAAATAATCAAAAAGAAATGGATTTTACTACAAAAATTAAGTAAATGCAAGTTAAATATACTTATTTAATAACTTTTTTTAGTTCAAATTATATTCGTATTAATGTCATGAACGAAAATCAACTTTGAGGTTAAGTTTACATCTTAAAATTTTTTCTTTCAGCCCAAATTTTTTAATATATGTAATTATATAAAGTATAATTGGTTTAAAATCGTATTTAAGCAGGAATTAATCTTAATTTATAATTTTTTGTTTAAAATAAAAAATACTTTATGATTTAGTGACATTTCAAAATACAAGAATAAAATTTTACAATTTAAAATCAAATTTATTAATAGATACATCAAATTTGATTTTTTCATTATAAATATTTACGTAAAATCGCAATTAATTAATTAAAATCATGAAACAATTTTATTAATTGCTTAAATTTTATTACGTAGTAGTTTTATTTTTTCGAGGTTGGCAGTAAAAAAGTTTAAACGTCAACACATAAATGTCAATGATTATTTAAAAGTTATAAATACACTTTTTCGTTAAAATAATCAAAAAGAAATCGATTTTACTACAAAAATTAAGTAAATGTAAGTTAAATATACTTATTTAATAACTTTTTTTAGTTCAAATTATATTCGTATTAATGTCATGAACGAAAATCAACTTTGAGGTTAAGTTTACATCTTAAAATTTTTTCTTTCAGCCCAAATTTTTTAATATATGTAATTATATAAAGTATAATTGGTTTAAAATCGTATTTAAGCAGGAGTTAACCTTAATTTATAATTATTTCTTTAAAACAAAAAGAATGTTTTAAGATTTATTGACATTTCAAAAGATAAGAATAACATTTTTTCATATAATAACATACTATTATCATTTTTATATAAAAATGGTTATAATTTAAACGTAATCTAAATATAAAATATTACGATTTCAGATCTTTTAAGTTTGAAACGTCATTTTCTAACTTGAATAGATGAATTAAAATTAAATGTTAGCGTCGTTTAAAACTACATCAAAGCATAAACGACGATTTCTAATCTAATCCAATTCAGACCAATCTAGCTTCAGAACTAACACTAGACTTAGAACTAGAAACATCTAAAAAAAACGAATTGCCAAGTCCTAATTGTTCTAGTTCAAGGGTTAATATTAAAGGTTATAGATCTAGTATTAGTAATACTTTTAGTTCCAGAAGAATTTACAACAATCAAGCACTGAATGGCAATTAAAACTAGAACTAACACTAGACCTAGCACTAGAAAGTTTCGGTTTAGCCGTGCGTCTTCAGACGCACGGCTAAACCTGAATCTTTCTAGTACTAGGTCTAGTGTTAGTTCTAGTTTTACTTCGATACAATTATACAATAATTTAAAACTGAATAGCAACTGAAAATACGTCACGTATCAAGTTATAGAAGAGTCGTTTTCAAATTGTTTAAGTTTGAAATGCCATTTTTTGTATTTAAATCATTGCCAATATCATTTTTAAATATTACAGCCAAATTGGAAATGTACTTTTCAAATTACCTCAATTAAATCAACAGATATCAACTTGAAAACGTTTTTTTATATTCAAAACGTCACATGTCAAGTTTAAAATGTCATTTTTCATTTTTAAAACGTCAAATGTCAGTTTAGAAACGTCATTTTCCGTTTAAAATTCTTTTTAAATATTAATTTTGATGCCAAATTACTATTTTTAAAACGTTACATTTGAATTAAAAAACGTCATTATCAAAGTATACAATTAAATTAACGTAAAAATAATGATTTCATGTTTTAAATGTCATCTGTCAAGTCGTAAATGTCATTTTCAAATCAAGTATCAAATAGCAAGTTTGAAATGTCGTAACTTTTTTTTATTAGAATAGTTACGATTTAAATTAAAAATAAACATATTTGTATTTTTCGTCGTTTAATAAAGGTTTAAATCGAAAATCAAGTCATTATCAAAACAAAAAGTTTCAAATGACATCTGTCAAATCATCTCGTTTGTTATAACGGGCCAACTATTCTTTATTTCAAAATTTTATTGTGCTTTTACGATTTATATTTTTACGCTCGTTTTAATTTTCTAACGTTAAAAAAAAAAGAATGCGAACTATTGGAATTTAATAAAAATATTTGGCGCGTTATCGTTTTAATTGAATTTCAGGAACGTTCGTTATTTTTTAATTTTTTTTTTATTAATTTTTTTGTCGATTTTGAACTTTTCATTTATTTACATTTCGTTGTGTTTTGTTACAGGGATCTAAGGCGGAAAGAGAAACGTCAACTTTGGGAGGAAACGTGACATGAGCGCACCCTTCCTCGAGAAAGGTCAGTTAATTACGGTTATTATTTGTTTAAAAAGGAGCTGTTTATTGTTTATAAGGTGCTTGTAACAATTTGACGCGTTTTTACGATAAGAAAACTCGGGTAATGATAAGAGAAAAATTTCGCTGTTGCAAGAACAATTTTTTGCTCTATATTCCAACAATTTTAAAAAATATAAAAAAATTTTTTCTAAAGAATTTATTTTTGCGTTATTATCTTGTTAACTCGAAGAAATCAATAAACTTAACTTAAGCAGTTCATTAAGCACAAAATGACGGTGAAATTCGCTTTACTTCCCGATTTATACTAATTAACCAAATTAGCCATAAACCGGTTTCAAAAATGATTGCAACTCGATTTCCGTTTTGCGGAGAGACACTTTCACATGCATTTACCGTCTCGTCGTGTTGATATTAATTCGTTTGATTTACGAAAAGAGCATTGGGCGGATTATTGAAACGAGGGGCTTGGAGGGACCGCAACGGCGGAACGAGGAACGTCAGGAATGAGGGCCCCGTTCAGGTGCTGCAGGAGTCCGGAGGCTCCGGCATTCGATCGCCGACCATAATTAATACGAACAAACAATACGGGGCCGAATGCCGATCGCCGCGCCGCGCGGCTCCGGTCCCTTTGTTTTTGTCCCGACGTCCAAAGGGCCCCCCTTGCACATCTCCCGTCCCCTGGTCGAACCCCGAAGAGAAACAGATTCAAAAACAACCAGATTCCTAGTTTCAATTTTATTGTCTCACTGTAACGGTTATCAAAAATAAAAGAATAAGAAAATCGATTTTGTAACAAATTTTTATATTGATTTTTAGTCTGAACATCTTCTTTTCTTCTTGGAGGTTCTAAAATTAAAAGAAAATAAGTTATACTAAATCAAATTTATATGCTAATCATAAAAAAGGGGTGATTTCTCTTTGTATTTTATTGTTTGCCTCCGAGGTGCTACATTTGATTAAAAGTTAATGCAAAGATAAACGTCGTTAGTTAAATCGAGATACATCCCTGTTGAAGTGTTATGATTAATATTACATTGATACGAAATTAGTTAATCTAATGTAGCGCCTCGGCCAAAATTTAAATGAGTCAAAAATAAGTTATACTAAATCAAATTTATATGCTAATCATAAAAAAGGGGTGATTTCTCTTTGTATTTTATTGTTTGCGTCCGAGGTGCTACATTTGATTAAAAGTTAATGCAAAGATAAACGTCGTTAGTTAAATCGAGATACATCCCTGTTGAGGTGTTATGATTAATATTACATTGACACGAAATTAGTTAATCTAATGTAGCGCCTCGGCCAATATTTAAATGAGTCGAAAATAAGTTATACTAAATCAAATTTATATGCTAATCATAAAAAAGGGGCGATTTCTCTTTGTATTTTATTGTTTGCGTCCGAGGTGCTACATTTGATTAAAAGTTAATGCAAAGATAAACGTCGTTAGTTAAATCGAGATACATCCCTGTTGAGGTGTTATGATTAATATTACATTGACATTACATTGAAATTAGTTAATCTAATGTAGCGCCTCGGCCAAAATTTAAATGAGTCGAGGTACTTTGTGGCTGAGGCTGAATAGAATTTGTTGTACTATATTGTATTTGATAATGGTTATAATGTGAAATTAAACGTTTTGTGTTTTTAGTTAAGCCGAGATCGCGAGGCAATATCTTTCATTATAAGGCCCGTTATTATCATCTTCTGGTTAAACTATCTAAGGGATTATTACCATGGTTACGGCTATTTTATGCGCCCTGATTGGCTAGTAGATGGGTTTATCTATAAGATAACTTTAACTAAAAGATGGTAGTAATAGGCCTAAGGACCTTAGTAATCAGTCTAAGGTTCGTTATTATCATCTTCTGGTTAAACTATCTAAGGGATTATTACCATGGTTACGGCTATTTTACGCGCCCTGATTGGCTAGTAGATGGGTTTATCTATAAGATAACTTTAACTAAAAAATGGTAGTAATAGGCCTAAGGCTCGTTACTACCATCTTGTGGTTAAGCTATCTAAGAGATTGTTACCATAGTTACGGGTATTTTACGCATTCTGATTGGCTAGTGGATGGGTTTATCTATAAGATAAATTTAACTAAGAGATGGTAGTAATGGGCCTATGGCTCGTTACTACCATCTTCTAGTTAAACTATCTAAGAGATAGTTACCATGGTTACGGCTATTTCACACGCCCTGATTGGCTAATAAATGGGTTTATCTATAAGATAACTTTAACTAAAAGGTGGTAGTAATAGGCCTATAGACCTTAGTAATCAGGCTAAGGCTCGTTTATTATCATCTTCTGGTTAAACTATCTAAGGGATTATTACCATGGTTACGGCTATTTTACGCGCTCTGATTGGCTAGTAGATAGGTTTATCTATAAGATAACTTTAACTAAAAGATCGTAGTAATAGGCCTAAGGACCTTAGTAATCAGCCTAAGGGCCGGTTTATTCATCTTTGGTTAAATTTAACTACTGGATATTTTCCATGGTTACTGTAATTTCACTTGCCATGATTGGCTATATTAACAGTAACTATGGTAAGTATCCAATAGTTATATTTAACCAAAGATGAATAAACTGGGCATTAGGCTCGTTATTATCATCTTCTGGTTAAGCTATCTAAGGGATTATTACCATCGTTACGGCTATTTTACGCGCCCTGATTGGCTAGTAGATGGGTTTATCTATAAGATAACTTTAACTAAAAAATGGTAGTAATAGGCCTAAGGACCTTAGTAATCAGTCTAAGGTTCGTTATTATCATCTTCTGGTTAAACTATCTAAGGGATTATTACCATGGTTACGGCTATTTTACGCGCTCTGATTGGCTAGTAGATGGGTTTATCTATAAGATAGTTTTAACTAAAAGATGGTAGTAATAGGGCTAAGGACCTTAATAATCAGCCTAAGGCTCGTTATTATCATCTTCTGGTTAAACTATCTAAGGGATTATTACCATGATTACGGCTATTTTACGCGCCCTGATTGGCTAGTAGATGGGTTTATCTATAAGACAATTTTAACTAAAAGATGGTAGTAATAGGCCTAAGGACCTTAATAATCAGCCTAAGGGTCGTTATTATCATCTTCTGGTTAAACTATCTAAGGGATTATTACCATGGTTACGGCTATTTTACGCGCCCTGATTGGCTAGTAGATGGGTTTATCTATAAGATAACATTAACTAAAAGATGGTAATAATAGGCCTAAGCACCTTAGTAATCAGTCTAAGGCTCGTTATTATCATCTTCTGGTTAAACTATCTAAGGGATTATTACCATGGTTACGGCTATTTTACGCGTTCTGATTGACTAGTAGATGGGTTTATCTATAAGATAACTTTAACTAAAAGATGGTAGTAATAGGCCTAAGGATCTTAGTAATCAGCCTAAGGGTCGTTATTATCATCTTCTGGTTAAACTATCTAAGGGATTATTACCATGGTTACGGCTATTTTACGCGCCCTGATTGGCTAGTATATGGGTTTATCTATAAGATAACTTTAACTAAAAGATGGTAGTAATAGGCCTAAGGATCTTAGTAATCAGCTTAAGGGTCGTTATTATCATCTTCTGGTTAAACTATCTAAGGGATTATTACCATGGTTACGGCTATTTTACGCGCCCTGATTGGCTAGTAGATGGGTTTATCTATAAGATAATTTTAACTAAAAGATGGTAGTAATAGGCCTAAGGACCTTAATAATCAGCCTAAGGCTCGCTACTACCATTCTCTAGTTAAACTATCTAAGAGATTATTACCATGGTTACGTCTATTTTCCGCGCTCTGATTGGCCAGTAGATGGGTTTATCTATAAGATAACTTTAACTAAAAGATGGTAGTAACGGGCCTAAGGTTCGTTATTATCATCTTCTGGTTAAACTATCTAAGGGATTATTACCATGATTACGGCTATTTTACGCGCCCTGATTGGCTAGTAGATGGGTTTATCTATAAGATAACTTTAACTAAAAGATGGTAGTAATAGACCTAAGGACCTTAGTAATCAGCCTAAGGCTCGTTATTATCATCTTCTGGTTAAACTATCTAAGGGATTATTACCATGGTTACGGCTATTTTACGCGCCCTGATTGGTTATTAGATGGGTTTATCTATAAGATAAATTTAACTAAAAATAGTGGTAACTGGCCTTAGTCTCGAATTAATTCTGCAAAAGCATACTTATCTAACTATAACAAAAAGTCGCTTGCGACTGAGGTGTTACAATTAACATGTCAAAATTACAATTAACACTAAGTTATGTACTAAATGACTTCTACCTCTAGGTCTAGTGTTAGTTCTAACTATTAATCAGCGCTAAACTGTTGTATATTTGTATTGAAATAATACTAGAATTAACACTAGACTTAGAACTAGAATCATTCGGCATTAGCCGTCTTAAGAGACGTTAGACTAAGCCAGAATATTTCTAGTTCTACGTCTAGTATTAATTCTAGTATTTGTGTCAATTCTACTTTTAATTGTTATTCAGAGCTACATTCTTGTATCTTTTGTAGTTCTGGTTTTAACTGCTAATCAGCGCTAAACTCTTATACAGGATGTTCAGAAATTGATAAAAAATCTATATATAATGACATTCTTCGTTCAATTCTAAAGCAAAAACCTTAATTTTAAATCTTCTGATTAGTCCATAAATAATGACTAAAGTCCTTGCCAAAAGTCAGGGCCCCTCACTTTGTCATCTTTGCGATGTTTTTTCTCAAAAACTATTCGACGAAAAAATTTCAAATTTGAACTAGTAGTAATCCGAAGTGTTCTCAATAAAGGGCATACTTTATTTTATCGATATTCCATGCAGAAAATCGCAGTTTAATAGTGTGCAGTTATTTCGAAAACGACCGAACGGATTTCATCGCACCAAAATGTGTCAATTAATGTCGTTTAGCAGATTCCGTAATCGGTTTTTCAAAGTTAGCTGTCTCAAATTTTTTAAGTGATTTAATGGATTTGTAAAGTAAAGAGATACAGAAATAAACCGTGCTGGGGTTCCGGTCAATGCGATTGAAGTTGAAAAGATATGGTGCTGGCGCGACATTACGTTCTGTGTGGCGTCTACGTAGGTAAATAGATATTTAAAATTTTAGCTACTGCAAAATGAAATTTTTGTAAATAAGACATAAATAATGCATCTAAATTTAAACAAAAATAATGTAGAACTACTTTCTTCAAAATATTTAATTTTGATTTAATATACACCAAGAATAATAAAATGTTAATTATAAAGTTTTATAATCAATTGTCATCATTCAAATCCAAAATATTTTTTATTTATTTGCGTAATCTATCCCATATTTTCATGCCAGTTTGTTTAAATCTATATACATTATTTATGCCTTATACAGGGTGTTCCTGTGACTCGGGGCATAAAATTAACCACATATACTAGAGCAAAAATGATGATGATTCGTGAAAAAAAATTATTATAAAAGTCTTCAAATGGCCAAGATATGGGCCATCAAAGTTCAGAAATTTTAACACATTTTTCTAAATATTTTCAAAACCATTAATGGTAGAGGGTTGAAATTTGGTACAGAGTAAACAAACATCATGCAAAATTATTGAACCAATTTTGACTTTGGCCGGATGACGGCAACCATGTTATACAGGGTGTTCCTAAAATTTGTTTGCTCAGAACTTTTTTGTTTGTTCGTAACCCTACATTTATTTTTGTAGTTTTTAATAGAAAATTTATTTTCGAAACTTTTTTCACTCTTTGAAAATTTTGATAACATTGACTGTTTTCGAGTTATACGCGAAACTGTTAAGCTTTGATTTCAATCGTAACAAATAAAACATATTCCGCAAGATCTGAGAAGGCGATGACAATTGAAAAACGAACTGATCTAATAACCATTATTTGCATAAATTTCTCAGTGTAGATTTAGTTAAATCCAGTGTTAATTTATTTTAATTGAATAAAAGAATGTAATTTCCAAAACAATAAATTTAATTTTCGCGGTAACAACAAACAAGAACATAATAAAAATTCTAACAAAAATATGAACAAGAACAATAAAATTATAAACAAATGGTAATAAATAAAACAGAACAAAAAAAAATACTAAAGCAGATGTTCAAAAACACTCCCGCCGGCTTCAATGCACGCCTGATATCGCCGGCTTCAATGCACGCCTGATATCGCCGTCTTAAATTAAAGCGCACTCTGCTGAGGACGTTGATTTCAGTTCGAAGTTGATCAAATGAATCAACAATTCGTAACCTCAGTTGATCAACTGAAGTTATTTCAACGCAGTACACAAGCGATTTAATGCGTCCCCATAAATAAAAATCTAGAGGTGTAAGATCCGGCGATCGGGGGGGCCAACTTATCGGTGCATCCACTCCTCGTCCAATCCACCGTTCCGGAAACCGTTCACATAGAAATTCTTGGACAGCATGTGTACTATGCGCAGGAGCACCATCATGCATATACCACATTTCTTGTCTTGTGTTTAAAGGAACGTCATCTAAAATATCATTTAATTGCTCTAAATGTCCCCTGTATGTATGGCCATCCAGCCTTGACGGCAAGAAAACGGGTCCTATAATGACATCGCCCACAATGCCAGCCCAAACGTTAAGAGAAAACCTCCATTGCGATTTCCAAGCCATGTGAATTTCTCAAATTGATGATTCCATCTTTAGAAAATGTCGATTCATCTGCAAAAAGTATTTTTTCTAAAAATTGATCATCAATTTGGATTTTGTGCTGCATTATTTGACAATATTGCAGTCGTAGTGGGTAATCAGCCTGTCGAACTTCCTGAACTTTATAACTATGATATGGATAAAGCTGTTGCTCGTGAAGAACACGCCAGATAGTTGTTTTTGACGTTAAAAAATGCCTCGCCATATCCAAAGTACTAGCTGTAGGATTTTCTTGTACGTAGTCTAGAATATCTTCTTCTAGTTCGGTTGTTCGGACTGATCTGACTTTACCGTTGTTACTAAAATTCGGCTTAAACGTCCCATTTTCCCTTAAACGGGTTTCAATTCTTAAAAATGTTTTTCGATTGGGCGCTCTGCGGTTCGGAAATTTCTCCCGATAACGGTTAGCGGTTGCTACGGCGTTTCCATGACATTCTCCCAATGTCAAAATCATGTCAGTTTGTTCACTAAATGTGTAATTGTCCATTTTGAACACGCAAAATTAATAAAAACTTCATTAACAAACAACTTTATGTTTAAACTACATAAGCAAGTTGACGGCTCAATTTGTTTTTTTTTTAATTGCCATGGCCAACTTTTTCGAAAATTATTGTGTTTAGTGTTACCATTGAAATCGAAGCTTAATATTTTCGCGTTTAACTCGCAAACGGTTAATGTTATCAAAATTTTCAAAGAGTGAAAAAAGTTTCGAAAATAAATTTTCTATTAAAAACTACAAAAATAAATGTAGGGTTACGAACAAACAAAAAAGTTCTGAGCAAACAAATTTTAGGAACACCCTGTATAACATGGTTGACGTCATCCGGCCAAAGTCAAAATTGGTTCAATGATTTTGCATGATGTTTGTTTACTCTGTACCAAATTTCAACCCTCTACCATTAATGGTTTTGAAAATATTTAGAAAAATGTGTTAAAATTTCTGAACTTTGATGGCCCATATCTTGGCCATTTGAAGACTTTTATAATAATTTTTTTTCACGAATCATCATCATTTTTGCTCTAGTATATGTGGTTAATTTTATGCCCCGAGTCACGGGAACACCCTGTATATAAAAATGAAACGTACTTATTCAATTTGTAACAAAATAATTTTATAAACAATTTTAAAAAACGTTTTATCTACGTAGATGGAAAGAAGCCACGTCCCGTTTGAAAAACACGCCGTACACAGAAAAATCGCTTCGACTCTGTTCCGATTGGCCGGAATCTCCCTCTCCACGCAAGGTTTATTTCTGTTTCTCTTTAATTTATAATTCTGTTAAATCGCTCATACAAAATTAGGGAAACCTAACTTTGAAAAACTAATTACAAAATCCGGCAAATAATATTATTCAACACAACAATATTAATCGCAAAGTAGACGATGTTGCTGGCAAACTCAAAAATCGGGTACAGGTTTCACTTAACTCATGATAAAAGAAACCCGCAGTTCCGAAAATTTCCAAATTAACATATGATACACAGAAATGTTCACTGATTACAATAAACTTTACCGCAATTTTTTTCATCGAGCGATTTCGAAGATATTGATCTCTAAAGTGAGGGGCCTTGACCTCTGATACGGACAATAGTATTCATTTGATGATAAATAAGATGTAATTTGAAATAAACAAAATTTTGAAAAATAGCACAACATTTTCAAAACATTCAAACTTTTTTTATTATTATATTTAAATGTCACTTAAACTTTATTTCCAGATATATATCTTCTTCGTTTCGAAACTAATTAAAATATGAATTATTACATATTATACAAATACAATGTTGCCACATATTTACGCTTCTTTTAAGTGCTTCCTGAAACCATACGAAGCATTGTATAACATTAACATTAAAATTTTCGATTCAAAGTTCAAAATTTCTGAACACCCCGTATATTTTCATTGAATTAACATTACAAATGGAGTCGTTCGGATTAAATGTCACCGGTTATGTTAGAAATGTCATTTTCTCAAATAAGAAACCAACCCAAGCTAATCTAATGCAACTCTCCATCAGGCATAAGTTATCTTATCTAGTTAAAGGAGAAATATTGTATACCGGGTGTCCCAATTAACGCAAATCCCTCTTTTAAAGAAGACTATATCACCTGTCAAGACGTAAATGTGATTTTTGCAATACGTCAAGGTGATAATCCCGATTGTATACATAAAGCTGCCTTTAGTGCGAGGAAGAATTGGGTACTTGTGAATTGGATATTTCGTTCGGATTGGCTGATGACGACCACGTGACGCCAGGACCTTCGCCATCAGCCAATCAGAACGAAATACCCGATACACAAATACCCAATTCTCCCTTGCACTAAAGGCAGCTTTAGACGTCATCCGTTAAGTTGGATATATCATTTTCTAAATGGACTACATTGATTTAAATTGTCATCAATCAAATTAACAATACCATTTATATCGTACATCAACGTACGCGTTTATATCACCGTTTATGTCATATACATCAAGGTGTAAATAATGCCACATTCGCTCCTCATTGATATGGGGAACCTGCGTTTTGTTCTGTATATTGTCACTTGTAGCGCTGTTTTCCATTAGAAAACCTACTTTGACAATTCTGATACCAAAACCTGTAGCAGAACTATTTTTGAAAAATTGTCAGTTTGACCGATTAGACTAGGTTTGACAAAGGATGACTCTGGTTCAACTATACAGGGTTGGGTTGGGTTCCTATGGACATGCTAGTAAAGGAAAGAGTCTGCCTACATCAAAGAGGGAGACAAAGTAGGAAAGATCTGGGGGAGGACCTCATGCGGAAGTGGCAGGTCAGGTGGGACCAGTATGAGGGATGGACACGGACAATGGTACCGAAGGTGAAACCGAGGGTGGGGGGAGGTTGATTACTTCCTGACCCAGGTGAAGACGGACCACAGAGTCTTTGGTACATATCTGAAAATGATTGGGAAAGCGGTATGGGACCAGTGTTGGTTCTGTCAAAGGGAGGATACGCCGGAACATACGGTGTTCCACTGCCCGCGGTTTGAGATAGATAGAAGGAAATGCTTTGGAAAGTATGATGAAGTAAGCAAGTATAACATAGGGGCTTTGGTATTGGCCGACCGTGCGACCTGGGAAGACGTGGGACAGTACCTTAGACACGTTATAAAAATAAAACTGAAGGAGGAGTGGAGAAGGGAAAGGGCGCATACAGTAGGAATATCTTGCATTAAAAATTCCGGTTGGGTGGTACCGAAAATAGATGGGAAAGGGTTTTAGTCGGCCGGCTATCCCAAGAGGGAAGTCATCCCGACACCACCTGGCCGCGTGATACTTTAATCCATGTGTCTGTTTAGCAGATTTCCTAATCACCACTTAAAACAAAAAGTAGGGTTGGATTGAGCCATGCATACGAAGACATTTCTTAAGGAAGGCTTCTACAATGAATAGTTCTGAAATAGAGTACTTTACAAACTGAATTAGCAACACTATGTGTTTGAGTTGAAGTAAAACTAGAATTAATACTGGACCTAGAAGTGGAAAAATTCAGGTTTAGCCGCGTCTTCAGACTTAGACCTTGAATTGAAGTATAACTGGAATTAACACTAGACCCAGAACTAGAATCATTTGGGTTTAGCCCTACATCTCTCAAGAGAGCTAAATCCGAATGATTCTAGTTCCAGTGTTAGTTCTAGTTTTTCTTCAGTGCAAATATACAGGGTTGGGTTAGGTTGGGTTTAGCCGTGTATCTGAAGACATTTTTAGTGAAGGCCTCTTTTTTGCTATTTGTTCTGAAATAAAGTACAAAGATATTAGGCAACTCTCTATATTTGTATTGAAGTAAAACTAGAACTAACACTAGACCTAGAAGTGGAAAGATTCAGGAAACCGAAAACATTCTACTTTTAGGTTTAGTGTTAGTTCTACTTTTATATGATAAATCTAAGTCTAGATCTAGAGCTAAATACATTCAAGTTTAGCCTAGCATTAGAGTTTAGAGGAAAGTACCTTCATACAATTTTTACATTTTGTTTTATAGAATTCCCATCATTAATGTACTCAGTGTCCCTCTGAGCTGCAAACCTTTATCTTTGGCATTGAATTTTGTATGAAAAGGGACGCACTCGTTTCGTTCGACCCAACCCTGGGGCGCAGAATGTCTTAGGACGGTTCTGGTTCAAATATACAGGATTGGGTTGGGTTGGGGTTAGCCGTGCATCTGAAGATTTTTTTATGAATGCCTTTACAATGAATAGTTTCTGAAATAGACTACTTTACAAACTGATGTGGCAATCTGTATATTTGAATTGAAGTAAAACTAGAACTAACACTAGACTTAGAAGTGGAAAGATTCAGGAAACCGAAAACATTCTACTTCTAGGTTTAGTGTTAGTTCTACTTTTATATGATAAATCTAAGTCTAGATCTAGAGCTAAATACATTCAAGTTTAGCCTAGCATTAGAGTTTAGAGGAAAGTGGGCTACCTTCATACAATTTTTACATTTTGTTTTATAGAATTCCCATCATTAATGTACTCAGTGTCCCTCTGAGCTGCAAACCTTTATCTTTGGCATTGAATTTTGTATGAAAAGGGACGCACTCGTTTCGTTCGACCCAACCCTGGGGCGCAGAATGTCTTAGGACGGTTCTGGTTCAAATATACAGGATTGGGTTGGGTTGAGTTGGGGTTAGCCGTGCATCTGAAGATTTTTTTATGAATGCCTTTACAATGAACAGTTTCTGAAATAGACTACTTTACAAACTGATGTGGCAATCTGTATATTTGAATTGAAGTAAAACTAGAACTAACACTAGATCTAGAAGTGGAAAAATGGGGTTTAGCCGTGCGTCTTTGACGTGAGTTCTAGTTTTATATCATTAGATCCATCTCTCTAGAACTAAAATCATTCGAGTTTAGCTGTACATCTCTCAAGACTGCTAAACCCGAATGATTCTAGTTCTAGTTCTAATTTTATTTCAATTAAAATATACAGATTACTAAATCAATTTGCAAAGTATTCTAAAGTTTGACATAGTCAAATTTTGGATTGTGTTAAAGTAGAGTATTTTACGAAATGATTTAGGAACATATTTGACTTGAGGTAAAACTAGAACTAACACTAGACCTAGAAGTGGAAAGTTTTGGGTTTAGCCGTGCGTCTTAGACGCACGGCTAAACCCTAAATTTTCCACTTCTAGGTCTAGTGTTAGTTCTAGTTTTAGGTTATTAGATCTAACTCTCTAGAATAGAAATAAACGGGTTTAGTCTCTCAAGACGGCTAAACCTGAATGATTCTAATTCTATTGTTAGTTGTAGTTTTACTTCAGTTCAAATATACAGGTTTTTCTTTGGGTTGAGTTGCACTTACCTGTGCATCTGAAGACATTTTTTAATGAAGGCCTGTACAATAAATAGTTTCTGAAATAGGCTACTACACAAATTTATTTGGATACCTGTATATTTGAATTAAAGAAAAACTAGAACTAACACTTAAAGAAACGTCATTTCTTATTTTTTATATGTCACATGTCATTTAAGAATAATCATTTTCAAATTAGAGCAGTTAAGTGCCGTTTGCGTAACCATATATACATGTATACAGTTTAAGTTCAACCTAGGTTGTTATACATTGTATAATATTGTATCTACATTAAATTAAATCTCAACAAGCAACCTTGACTTAACTATAACCGAAAAGAGGTCAATTTAATACATAATGTAGCCTCATCATATTTCATCCAAGGTCACTTATGGCTAAGACGCTACATTAAGATAGTTAACAAGCAATGTAGCACCTCAACTTAGCTTAACCTTGCGATGGCATATAATCCTTTGCCTCGGTCGAAACTCCTTCTTGATTTAACAAGGAGATTTATTTCTTTACAAAGATCCTTTTAATTGTTAAAACGTTTATTTCTACTTTCTTATAAAAAAAGAAAAAATAAATAAAACCAACTTTTATCTCTAACGTAATTCCTGGTGAATTAAGAAGAAAAACGGGTATATCACCGAGAGACATAGACGTCTTCTCCGGTTCTCTTTGGCGCGCGCGATTCTTAGAACCGAGACCGCGACGACGACGTCGAAACGAAAATGCCACGACGCGGCTGCATTACGAAGATTCTTCCGCGGCAATTATACCCCGTTTCTTTCGCCCGGAATCCGTTCGTTACTATTTCTTTTTCCACTTACACGACGCCGCTTTGGTTGTTGTTGCCGAAGCCGAAGACGAAGAAGACGACGAGGGCCTCCCCGTCTCCGCACCATCCTTCACCGATCCTTTCGAAGCAGCCAAATTTTCTTCTTTTCCGAATCCTTTGCTGTACTTCATTTCCTGTTGATCGGCCTCGACGATTTTTCGAAACGCGTCGTTTTCGTCGATATCTTCCGCTTCGACTTCGAGCTTTTTGAAATGATAGTTTCTTTCGTGCACTTCTTGATTGTTATCGAAGTCGACAATTTCCCCTTTTAATTTTGATTGATATTGTTTTATCGGGTCGTTCGTATCGATTAATTTTGATGCATCGCCTTGGGTTTTCAAAGTTTCATCTTCGTCGAGATTAGATTCTTCGATGATTTTATCGCATAATTCTAAGGCTTCTCGGACGAAAGCCATCTTTTTTTGTTCGGAAGAGTTCCGAAGAACGTTTAAAACGTGATCCGGGGATGGATCTTGGTGGAGTTGTTTTTGTTGGAGTTGGTTTTGTTGGGCTTTCACCGATTTTTCCTCGAGATAATTTTTGAGTAAGGTCACTTTCGTTGGGTTCATATCTTTTAGGTCGTTATCTAAAAACTTTTTGAAATTCCTTTCTAAAACGGATCTGTGCTCTTTTAGGAGATGCAATAAAAGTACTTGTTTTAGCGTTTCGTCGTATTGGCCCTCTTCCATTGTTCCTCCTAATTCGCGAAGGAGATCGTCTCTTCCTTTCGGTGTCTTATCGTTTTGTTTCATTTTCTTCGGGTCGTTGTAATAAATGTTAATCGTGTAATTATTTCCCGGTTTATTTGGCGGTTTTGAGCTTGAAATTCGAGCTTCTTCGATCGATTTCAGATTATCTTTTGAGTATTCTTGAAAGTCGCTGTTTTTCCTTATGAAGTCCAACATGTATTTGGGGTAGCGGTGTTGTTGTTGTTGGTGGTGAATCGTCGCTCCAACTTTACTTTTAAGGGTCCTCCTGGTCGTCCTGTCCAACGTTCTCCAACTCAATTTGAAAAGAGGGGCGAGTTGTGATTGATCCAGTTTTATATAACGCATAACTACGATTGCATCAAAGCCGTTCTTTCAGGAAACTAACGCAGGAAGGAGTCCCTTTGTCTCCGAGTTTCCTGTTTTATCTTTTTTTTTATTGAAATAATGCACTGGAATTTTTTAACGAAGTATTCTTATGGGGTGGTTTTCAAAAATTTGCTGTCACGTCAAAATTTTTAATTTATACAAAAAAAATTTAATTATTTCCATGGATACCACTTACAATTAGGTTATTTCCGAATATTATTATTGAATTTAAAAATAATCAATTATTATTATTATTTCTTATCTCTCTAATCGGAAATGTCACTTATACTTTTAGTTCCAGAAAAATTTAAAACAATCTAGAGCTAAACCAAAAAGTAAAACTAGAACTAACACTAGAACTAGAAAGTTTTAGCAAACCTGAATCTTTCTAGTTCTAGGTCTAGTGTTAGTTCTAGTTTTAGTTCGATACAAGTATACAATAATCTAAAGCCAGATAACAGCTAAAGCTGCCTTTAGTGCGCAGGATAATTGAGTATTTCGTTCGGAATGGCTGATGACGACCACGTGATGCCAGGACCTTCACCATCAGCCAATCAAAACGAAATACCCGATACACAAATACCCAATTCTCCCTCGCACTAAAGGCAGCTTAAAAGTGGGGTGACATTTTCTTAATATTTTCGAGAAAATATCACCTGATATTCAACAGATAATCAAATTAATCATATTTAGCATACAATCCAAATGTTATCTGTGTGCTACGATGTAATCTCTTCTACAAACTGGGGGTTTTCATGAGAAAAATTTTGGTGATAAACGTTACTCAGTGAAACACTACATCAAAGGATTAACGAAATATCTTATGACATGGATATTGCTTCAGAATTGAAAAAGACCCTTTCTCATTTTGAATCAAATTTTATAAGTAGATAGCTTATATCTCAAAGAAATAATGTTTTTGGAGGAAAAGGAGAATTAACGACGAAATGGGATTGAAAAGGTCTGAAAAGATTGAAAGTACATCTTCTCCAAAAGACGTTCACAGCAGTTGCTAAAACTGAATTAGAAAAAAAGTTCAATAATATGTACATTAAAAATCGAAAAGTAATTGAAAGTAATGATGTCAATTCAGATAAAACCATTGACAATATTGTATAAGGGCTCTTTTGGAAGCATTTTAAGTCTTTTAGAAGCAATGTTAAGTGTTCCAGGGGCAGTAACAAGTCAGTTGGAATCAGTTCAAATATTCTTGAAGCATTCCATGTGTTTTGGAAGCAGTATCAAGTATTCTCAAACCAGACCAAATCTTATAAAGCAGTATCAAGTCTTCCATAGGCCATATTAAGTCTTCTGGAAGCCTTTCAGGAGCAGTATCAAGTCTTCTGGAAGCAGTATCATGTCCTCTGGAAGCAGATCAAGTAAAATAATAGTCTTCTGGAAGCAGTATCAACTCACAATTTAAAATAAACTCAAAAAGAACTTCTAGCTGATAACTGAATTGGGAAGAAAACGCTCAATATACTGATACCTTCCTATACGGCCCGTCTTTATGTGGCGATCTTCTCAAAATATACCTCTATTTCGCGTTACGGTCTACCATGTTTCTATGTATGGCCAAACCTGAGTGATACTAAATGAACTCTTTGTCTTATATATCTTCGGAAGAGCAATTTAAGTCCAAAAATTCTGCACCATTATATCGAACCATAAAATCAATGAAGTTCAATTTTTTCCCAAATTTTTTTTTTCCTTGGCCCCGCTTTGCGATGGAGGGGTAAGAACTTTAAGTCGTAAGTTGAGATGATATACATCTCAAGCATTCCATGTCCTTTAGAAGCAGTATTAAGTCTTTTGGAACCAGAACAGATCTTAAAAAAGCAGTATCAAGTCTTCCATGGGTCATATTAAGTCTTCTGGAAGCATTTCAAGTTTTATAGAAGCAGTATTATGTCTTGCAGGAACAAGTTTTCTGGAAGCAGTTCAAATCTTTTGGAATTAGTTCAAATATTCTGGAAGCAGACCAAATTTTATAAAAGAAGTATTAAGTCTTTTATAGGTCATATTAAGTCTTCTGGGAGCATTTCAAGTCAAGAAGTAGTATCAACTCTTCTAGAAACAGTAGCAAGTCTTCTGGAAGCTGTTAAAATCTTTGAGAATTAGTTCAACTATTCTGGAAGCAGAATCAAGTTTTCTGGAAGTGATATACATCAGTTCGATAACATACTTTGTCTAACAAATACTAAGGCAATTTTTAATACAGAATGTATAAATCTGAATGTATAAACCCAACGTGCATTTTATAGAAACTAAACACGAAGCTGATCGACTCTCAACAAATAAGGTCCATACAACCACATCGTCGAAATTCAATCAAGCTAAAACCATGCTAGACTAGCACAACGTAGCTTTGTTGTAAACGCCCAGTATGTGTCGACAGAGATCAAAGTTGAAGACTTTGATTAACATAAGCCGCTTGGAGAACATTAGAAATATGTATGCGAAATCTTAAATCGATTTCAATGTGGGGTCCTAGGTTACGTATCTTGGAAACTACCAGAAGGGGCAATTGGAGTAATTTGGAACATCTCTATTTCCCACCTTTGACTTACTGAGATTCAGTCTAAGGTTACATTTCCGCAAGCTGAAAAAAGTATGTTGTTTGTTTCGAATATGGTACTCAAGGTTCATGGATGTTAACCTGAATCAGGACTGATACTAATTTTGCTACTTCTTCTCGAGGTGTCCTCTACCATACCAAAAGTATAGGATCACGGGACTAGCAAATATAATCGAGCAATTATAGATGTAAAATACTATTTAATTGAGAGCTAAATCTTCATACATGATTCAACAAAAAGTGAATTGCTAGGCACTACTCATTTCTTAATTTAAATCAGTCAATTTCCCTCCAATCGTTCCTATTGGTTCCTTACACAAAGATGGCGGCGAGCGGTAACCAACGAAACCGTAACCAAGTAACGCATGGTGATTTTGACAGACTTTTAAATTTGAAATTTTGAAAATTAATTCGATTTAATTAAAAAAAAGTTTTTGTTATACACACAACATTTCGTATTAAGTACCTTAATTAATAAATTTTCTTGATCTATTGAACATATGTCGACAGATGTTGTGTGGAGAAGGTTTTAATTGCTTTGCAATCGATAAATTTTTTTACTACATTTCTTATTGTGTATGTAAGACGTAGAGTTGGTGGAAAAATGAAATTCTTATGGGTCGAAAAAGAATTTGTCCTTGTAGCCGTCTCGAACAATGCAAATAATATGCAGATTCGTCCTCGTAGATTCTAACTGTTAGGGAGTTTAGGGGGTAGATGGCGAGACGCGTATATGGCCGGGGGGATCGAGGTCCTTTCACCGCTGGACTATATACCCACATTTCCGTAATGGGGCGCGCTACGCGATATTGCGGTGCATTCCTCACTCCGGCCATCATTATGGGGTAAATTTACAGATGGCGGAATCTCATAGTTGGAAAAACCAAAATAGAGAAACATCAAAATATATATTGCCTCATAAAAAGTAAAACTAATTTAGTTGAAACTGATTTAAACGAGTTTTTTTTATTATTTTTTGGTTCGTTGATACTGAAGTTTCTTTTAAAAGGAAGTATGTAGTTCCAAGTTAGTTGAATTTTACACATGATGAAACGTTTAAGGATTGCGGACGAGGGTCTTTTGGACAAGGGAAAAGGACAATAGGTCCGCTTTAATAACCGTCCGGTCATAGATCATGTTTGCCGTATAGCGGCGCTTTATCATAGCATAGGGGCGTCCTCGGCGTTAATATTTCCGGGAGGTGCCTTAGGAAATTTATGACTTTACGGGGGCAATATCGACGATTATAGTCTTAAATTTACACGTTCCGTGCTCGGAAAATGAACAATTACTACTTTCGATTACTCATTTAGACTTTTTTCCTCTTTTAAGCAAACAATTAAAAATGAATCATTTCGTAAATGATTAATTATATAATAATTAATTAATAATTCTTGTTTTAGGTAGCGTTGTATCACCAAGCACGATTAGTTCCCCTTGGACACCGGTGACCGGACCGTCAGCGGACGCGAACGGTCCGGTCCAAGATACCAAAAACTTGGACGTTGGAGATGTCAGCGATGTAAGTATTAAATTTTCATTTTTAATTGTCTTAAAAATTTTATGAAATCCGAATGTCTAAATCACACGAATTTTATACTTTAGTTACAGAAATTAAGTAATTTTTCCCATTTTTATGTAAAAATTTAAATTGAAAATTTATTCAAGTTCAATTTATGATATGTAACCAGAAAAACTATAAAATTAAGTTTTTTCAAACATTAGACTTCCATTAAATTTGGAACTAGAAACATTTAGGTTTAACCATCCCGAGAGACGTGATAGCTTTAGTGATTGTATTTGCTCTACTTTTAGCTATTATTCAATTTTAGATTATTGTATACTTGTAGCGAACTAAAACTAGAATTAACACTAGACTTAAAAATAGAAAGTTTAGGGTTTAGCCGTGTATCAAAAACGATAAACTACGACCAAAAAAAACTAGAATCTAATACGATTGACAGCAAAGCTGTGACTCATCGACACCTTGCTCCTTTGCACATATTCAGCATCAACATCGTGACCTAGGTCCAAGGAGTTGAGGTGTGTTTTTAATCGATAATGCCCAGTAAAGACACCAATTAAAACTCCAATATTACCATGCGCAAATTCTAAAATGTTCCCGAGTTTAGCAGCAACGATATTAAATAACTTCCCATATTGCATTTCAAGAGAACTGGTCCACAATACGCAAAGTCTGCCTTTAGCTCATAGTCCAATTTTGTGTTTGGAAGTGGTAAATGATACATCAACTGCTGGCTTTGGTCCGATAAATGCATAACGTTGCTTTCTCGTGCTAACTCATCTGCAGCTTGATTACCAATAAATCTAGAGTAACTAGGGACCCAGATCAGAGAGTCTGTGTTACCACCACTTAGTGTGTTTTTAAATCACTTTTACAGTCATTAGTTAGAGTCGACATTGACTCCATCTGAACCAGACTATTTTCATCAGTACCTGTAATTTTGAAAAAGCATTTTGGAACAGTTTTAAGCATGTTACTTAAATCTGTGACTGGTAATCCTGGCTACTTTCTGTATATGGTTTCTGTATGTATAAAGGAGTTAGAGAAGTTAAGTTAAGATATTCCACGTACTAGAGCATAAGTATTACAACATGTCAATACATCATAAAATACTTCATATTTAATAATTGTGTAGATATTTTTTTAATTTTCATCATGATTTTTAACTAATTCACTTCTCTGGGGCGGCCAACATCATCTTCAGTTTTAGTAGTTGGGTTGGTTCAATTTATTCCATAAGTTTCAAATAGATTAGTCTTGGTATTCTTTAACAATTTTAGACAAATAAACTATCTCGGACGACTTTGAAGACTTCGGCTGCCTGCAGCACAGTTAAGGTGGCTGATGTCTTCAAAGTTGGCCAACACTTCGGACGGCTGACGTCTTCGAAGTCGGCCGAGATAACTTTTTATATCACAAAATAACTTGGCGCTGCCGACATCCTCAAAGGTGACCAACGTTATTTCTAATATCACAAACATAAATTCGGACGGCCGACGTCTTTGAAGTCGGCCGAGATTATTTTTTGCGTAAAACTGTTAATGATGATGAAATAGAAATTGTGGGTTGATAGGATGTACCAACCTTACAAACAAAACCAATTCAAATACTCAAAAATATTAAAAAGATAAAAAAGGATTTTACTTAAAAGTTGTTATCTCAAGAATTAATCGAGATGCGATTAATATTTTAATTTTATTAGAAAGGTGACTCTTCATTTGATAATTAATTAAAAGATTCATTTCGATGTCTTAAGAATTCGATTTATTACGATTTTTTAAAAATTACTTTCAAATGTTAAAAAAAATTAAAAGCGATTTCATTTAAAAGTTGTTATCTCAAGAACTAATCGAGAAGTGATTAATATTTTTATTTTTGTAGAAAGGTGAGATTTTACTTGATAATTAGTTAAAAGATTCATTTCGATATCTTAAGAATTCGATTTATCATAATTTTTTGAAAATTAATAATTTTATGAAATGCTACCCACTTGGGTTGTGTTCTAAAGTTGATATCTCAAAATCGAATTGAGATATTCCAAGTTTTAATCCTGGAAAAGCGCATACTCTCCTTTATAATTTGTAAAATATTTCATCGATATCTTAAGACTCCCATTTTTTGTGATTTTTCAAAGTTGATTAACGAAATTTTTAGTTGCACGAAATGCTTCAAATGTAATTTGAATCCAGAACTTGATATCTCAAAAACGGATTGAGATATTCAACTACAATTTTGTGCATATAAAAGTGTACACTTTTCTTTATAAATTACAAAATAAATTGATTAAAATATCTTAAGAATTCGATTTTTAACGATTTTTCAAAGTTGATTAAGAAAATTTTTATTTTTACTAAAAGCTTCAAATTTAGATTGAATCCAGGACTTGATATGTTAAAAACGGATTGAGACCTTCAACGTTGGATTTGAGCAAATAAATGTGCATACTTTTCTTTATAAATCGTAAAAAAATTCATTAAGGTATCTTAAGAATTCGATTTATTACGATTTTTTAAAGTTGGTTAAGGAAATTTTGTGCTTCAAATTTAGGTTGAATCTAGAACTTGATATCTCAAAAATGGATTGAGATATTCATCAACAGTTTTGTGGATATAAAAGTGTACACTTTTCTTTATAAATCCCAAAAAAATCATTAAGATATCTTAAGAATTCGATTTATTACAATTTTTTAAACTCGTTAAGGAAATTTTATGCTTCAAATTTAGGTTGAATCCAGAACTTGATATCTCAAAAACGGATTGAGATATTCAACAACAGCTTTGTGCATATAAAAGCGTAACTTTTCTTTATAAATCACAAAAGGAATCATTAAAATATCTTAAAAATTCGATTTTAACGATTTTTTAAAAGTTGATTAAGAAAATTTTTAATTTTACGAAAAGCTTCAAATTTAGATTGAATCCAGGACTTGATATCTTCAAAACGGATTGAGATCGTCAATGTTGGTTTTGTGCAAACAAAAATGCATACTTTTCTTTATAAATTAAAAAAAAATGCAAAAAAAATCATTAAGATATCTTAAGAATTTGATTTATTATGATTTTTTAAAGTTGGTTAATGAAATTTTATGCTTCAAATTTAGGTTGAATCCAGAACTTAATATCTCAAAAACGAATTGAGATATTCCACAACAGTTTTATGCATGTAAAAGTGTACACTTTTCTTTATAAATCACAAAATAAATTCATTAAAATATCTTAAGAATTCGATTTTTAACGATTTTTCAAAGTTGATTAAGGAAATTTTTAATTTTACGAAAAGCTTCAAATTTAGATTGAATCCAGGACTTGATATCTTCAAACCGGATTGAGATCGTCAATGTTGGTTTTGTGCAAACAAAAATGCATACTTTTCTTTATAAATCGCAAAAAAATTCATTAAGATATTTTAAGAATTTGATTTATTACGATTTTTTAAAGTTGGTTAAAGAAATTTTATGTTTCAAATTTAGGTTGAATCCAGAACTTGATATCTCAAAACGGATTGAGATATTCAAGTACAATTTTGTGCATATAAAAGTGTACACTTTTCTTTATAAATCACAAAATAAATTCATTAAAATATCTTAAGAATTCGATTTTTAACGATTTTTTAAAAGTTGATTAAGAAAATTTTTAATTTTACGAAAAGCTTCAAATTTAGATTGAATCCAGGACTTGATATCTTCAAAACGAATTGAGATCTTCAATGTTGGTTTTGTGCAAACAAAAATGCATACTTTTCTTTATAAATTAAAAAAAATGCAAAAAAAATCATAAAGATATCTTAAGAATTTGATTTATTACGATTTTTTAAAGTTGGTTAATGAAATTTTATGCTTCAAATTTAGGTTGAATCCAGAACTTAATATCTCAAAAACGAATTGAGATATTCCACAACAGTTTTATGTATGTAAAAGTGTACACTTTTCTTTATAAATCACAAAATAAATTCATTAAAATATCTTAAGAATTCAAATTTTAACGATTTTTTAAAAGTTGATTAAGAAAATTTTTAATTTTACGAAAAGCTTCAAATTTAGATTGAATCCAGGACTTGATATCTTCAAAACGAATTGAGATCTTCAATGTTGGTTTTGTGCAAACAAAAATGCATACTTTTCTTTATAAATTAAAAAAAAATGCAAAAAAAATCATTAAGATATCTTAAGAATTTGATTTATTATGATTTTTTAAAGTTGGTTAATGAAATTTTATGCTTCAAATTTAGGTTGAATCCAGAACTTAATATCTCAAAAACGAGTTGAAATATTCCACAGCAGTTTTATGCATGTAAAAGTGTACACTTTTCTTTATAAATCACAAAATTAATTCATTAAAATATCTTAAGAATTCGATTTTCAACGATTTTTCAAAGTTGATTAAGGAAATTTTGAATTTTACGAAAAGCTTCAAATTTAGATTGTATCCAGGACTTGATATCTTCTAAACGGATTGAGATCGTCAATGTTGGTTTTGTGCAAACAAAAATGCATACTTTTCTTTATAAATCGCAAAAAAATCATTAAGATATCTTAAGAGTTTGATTTATTATGATTTTTTAAAGTTGGTTAAAGAAATTTTATGCTTCAAATTTAGGTTGAATCCAGAACTTGATATCTCAAAACGGATTGAGATATTCAAGTACAATTTTGTGGATATAAAAGTGTACACTTTTCTTTATAAATCACAAAATAAATTCATTAAAATATCTTAAGAATTCGATTTTTAACGATTTTTCAAAGTTGATTAAGGAAATTTTTATTTTTACGAAAAGCTTCAAATTTAGATTGAATCCAGGACTTGATATCTTCAAAACGGATTGAGATCGTCAATGTTGGTTTTGTGCAAACAAAAATGCATACTTTTCTTTATAAATTAAAAAAAAATGCAAAAAAAATCATTAAGATATCTTAAGAATTTGATTTATTATGATTTTTTAAAGTTGGTTAATGAAATTTTATGCTTCAAATTTAGGTTGAATCCAGAACTTAATATCTCAAAAACGAATTGAGATATTCCACAACAGTTTTATGCATGTAAAAGTGTACACTTTTCTTTATAAATCACAAAATAAATTCATTAAAATATCTTAAGAATTCGATTTTTAACGATTTTTCAAAGTTGATTAAGGAAATTTTTAATTTTACGAAAAGCTTCAAATTTAGATTGAATCCAGGACTTGATATCTTCAAAACGGATTGAGATCTTCAATGTTGGTTTTGTGCAAACAAAGTGCATACTTTTCTTTATAAATCGCAAAAAAATCATTAAGATATCTTAAGAATTCGATTTATTATTACGATTTTTTAAAGTAAGTTAAGGAAATTTTATCCTTCCAAATTAGAAGGATACCAACCTAAATTATCAACCTATCAACCTAAATTAGGTTGAATCCGGAACTTGATATCTCAAAACGGATTGAGATATTCAAGTACAATTTTGTGCATATAAAAGTGCATACTTTTCTTTATAAATCACAAAAAATTTACTAAGATATCTTAAGAATTCGATTTATTAAGATTTTTTTAAAATTAATAATTGTATCAAAAACTACAAACTTGAGTTGTGTTCAAAAGTTGATATCTCAAAATAGAATTGAGATATTCCAGTATGGTTTTAATCCTGGAAAAGTGCATACTCTCCTTTATAATTTGCAACATATTTAATTGATATATCTTAAGACTTCGATTTTTTGTGATTTTTCAAAGTTGATTAAGGAAATTTTTAGTTTCACGAAATGCTTCAAATGTAAGTTGAATCCAGAACTTGATATCTCAAAAATAAGAAAATAAGAAATCTCCGTTGTACTTCAAGAATGAAAATTTTATTATTATTTTTTGGTTTCGACCGATTTCGGCTACACAGCCATCATCAGGAAACCACATTAAAAAATTTAAAACTATTCCTTAATAACATCGAGGTTCATTAATTATATTTTTTAGAAAATCAGTTAATTGTCTAATTTTAATATGGTCGAATATTATAAAATTGGACATTCAGAAAAGATAAAATTAAGTTTAAATTTAAGGCGCGAACAAATTAAAAAGTAAGATTGAAGTATAACAGGGATTTCTTATTTTTTATTCTAAGCTTCAAAGTTAGGTTCAATCAGAACTTAATGTCTTAAGTTTTTAAGATACCAGCACAATCCAACTATGTTAAAAAATATGTCAGGAAATATTGTGAATTGATAGAGATTATAATTTGATTTTATTTTTGAGTGTCTCACGAAAATAACCGTATTTAAAGTTAAGACTTAAATTGTATTAATTTTCCGTTGTATTTCAAAATCAGACGAATCTGTTTCATTAAATTTGACAGCAAAATAACACATTGATTCACTACTAATTGTTGCAATAACACCAAATCATCCAAATACACATTAACATCAAGCCACTCCAAATGGAGTTTAATGCTTTTAACCCCATTATATAAAGAGTCATTCTGATGTAAAGTGCACCCCAAAAGTAAAGTCCAAATTCATTACATCAAAGTCATTTTTTAACTTGTTAAAACGTCATCAATATTTTTTCAGTAAAACTAATATTACATCAGCAAACTTTTGATAAATATTACCTTTAAGTTTCATAATTTTCCATTCATTTAAAATAGAGAAAGTTGTGCGTAACCGTGGCAATCAACGAAATATTGACAAGAAATGGTTAATCATGATTAAGCTACTTTTAATTTGATCGTCGTAAATTATTAAAATTAATTTAGTTCTATAAATTTTATAATAGTGCTGAAAGATGCTATTAATAAAATGAGAATGTAAAACTTAGATAAAACGGTGATTTCGATATTAAAATACAAAACGAAATGTAAACATTGATAAAGATTCTCGAACGTTTCGAATTTTTGATTTCGTTCTAATCGCGAAAACCATCCAAAAACGTAAGAGTCAAAAACAACAACACCGCCCGATATTACTCTTACGCTAATATAACTCGCGTAACGCTTTTTACGTCACCACCATAACAAACGTAAATACATTTTAAAAGGGAACAAAAAGAAATCCTGTTAACGATAAAATCAATTCATCTTGTTCAAACTATTTCAAATACCGTTCAATTTTTAAGATGCGCGCATCGTAAAATCGCGATGAAACGATTGTTTAAAAACGCTTATTATCTTCTTCAGGACGAGAAGGATATGTCCGCGGCGGACGCGGAGGGTGTCTGGAGTCCGGATATCGAGCAGAGCTTTCAAGAAGCGCTTGCCATTTACCCACCTTGTGGAAGAAGGAAGATTATCCTTTCCGACGAGGGAAAAATGTACGGTAAGTCAACGTCTTAATTTCCTTTTGGGGGAGGAAAACTTCGTCAAAGTCGCCCCCAAAAATCTACCCCTTTGGAAGATCCCCTTTTTGAAAGGAGAAGGGGTGGAAGGAAACTACGTCGACGACACCCCCCTCCCCCAGACCGTGGCGACGGAATCGGTGACGGCCTGGAAAGATGCGGCCCCGAACTATGCCAAGAATGTGCAATTAGTGAACGAGCGAGTCCCTAGAACCCGAGTGCTGTAAGGGGCGGGTTCGAAAGGGGGGAAGGTTTCGGGGGGCGAGCGACCTCCTCTTTCTGTTTTCATCTTCTTCTTTCCATTTTTTATTCGAAATTTTTCGAATCAAAAATTAAAACAAAATAATACTTTTGATAAACTTTGTATCAACGAAATCTTAATATACAGAGTTGAAGAAAAGTTTTTTATTGTAACTTTAAATTTAGGAAAGAGTATTTCTTTATCTTTATATTTTGTTTTAGGTCGAAACGAGCTTATAGCCAGGTATATAAAATTGAGAACCGGAAAGACGCGCACGAGGAAACAGGTCAGCTCGCACATACAGGTGCTGGCGAGGCGAAAACTCCGCGAGATACAGGCCAAACTCAAAGTGGTGAGTCACCAAAACGAACCATCATCTACACCATCTTTCTTTCCCTCTCTTTCTTTGTTGACTCTCCTCCTCGGAACGAGAGGCGATACCCGATCGTTGCGCAAGGAAATTAATAGTGCATGTACCGTTGTAGTATATTGTACAATTCTTAGAAAGTCAACCTCACTTCTCTCTTTATATCTCCTTCTCTTTCGTTTCTCCATTGGTTCCCCAAGAAAAGAAAAGATACGGCTCATTAACGCGGCGAATTAATCTAGTATCTTAATTCGAACGATGGTAATTTCGTAACCAGATGTGGCCACCAACACCGGAAACGCCGACGAAGAAAAAAAATTCATACCCAGAAAAAAAACGACTAATCAAAACAATTTTAAGAAAAATTAACGAAATGATTCGAAAGAAAACTTATTTATTTATTTATTTGTTTTTTATAATGGTGGAGAAGATGCGTTGACAGTCGAGGATATCTGGCTTAGGTCCAAGACGTAAAAAGAGCGCGTCTAAAATTAGCGGGACGCTGATTGTGCCCCGACGAGAGAGGCGAGAGTAGAACGGTTCATTTCGCGGTTAATTTCTAATTTAACGCTGAATAAAAAATTAATTTAAATCAATACGAATGATACGATTATTTTAGAAAACGTTTGTATTCGTAAATATCAAGTTAAATGTCGCTAAACTAGCTGTAAACGTAATTAGTTGCCTATTAAATCGGTAAATAATGGTAATATTGACATTCTCCCTCTATCCAAGACAACGTTATAGAGCTGTCCCAGATGTTATTGCATCCAAGATAAATCAAAAATCGTTTATGAGTCTATTTTATTGTTTCGAATTTTTTTATTGTTTCAAATTTTTTTATTGTTTCAAATTTTTTATTATTTCAAATCGTTTATTTTCTCTTTTTTTATCTGTTCATTGATCTAAATTGCATAATGAATTTCGTTTTTTTTTTGTGGTAACCGACCTAATTTTCACTTCCTGGTTGTAAAATATCTTCATTTTTTCTTCAAAAGATGAAACTAAAAAATAAATAATTCATTAGGATAATGTGGCGAAGGAAAAAGCCCTACAAACAATGTCGAATATGTCGAGTGCTCAAATTGTATCTGCCTCGGCAATGCACAGCAAGGGAGCCCCCGTTTTGGGTTTGCTTCCATCGACTGTTGCGTCATACAACCATGCGGCCATGGTAAGTCGATGTGGCAAAAAAAAGTTTAAAGAAAATTAATTAATATTAATAATATAATAATTGTGGCTTATTAATTAAGCGTTATTTAAATAACTTGCTGTGTGTTGCTGCTGGCTACCCCATCGCGCTATAAATCAAATTATTAATTAATAATTAAGTTATTTTTATTTTTTTTAGCAATTTTGGCAACCAGGATTACAACCAGGAACGTCACAAGAGTAAGTTTTTAAATAATTTCTTTTAATTAATATTAAAAAACTTAACTTTTCATTTCATTATTAAAATCCGGTTTTAACGCCCTCTCTTGTTGAATAGAAAAAGCTTTCTTTGAGTAATAATTTAAATTATTTTTTTTAATGGAATTCGTTAATAAAATAAGATAAAAACTTCTTAAGTATACAACAAAGTTAAATGCAAAGATGATTTTTTGTATTTTAAATCTTTTTTGAGTTGAATTCGTTTAAATTTTAAGGCAGGATTTTTTATAAACATTTTTTTTGCAACTAGAAATTTAAGAATAAATTAACTTGTTGGGATGAGCCATGCATCTTAAGATATTTCTTTTTGAAGGCCTCTACAATGAATAGTTTCTAAAGTAGAATACTTTGCAAATTGATTTAGTAATCTGTATATTTTAATTGAAATAAAATTAGAACTAGAATCATTCGGGTTTAGCAGTCTTGAGAGATGTACAGCTAAACTCGAATGCTTTTAGTTCTAGAGAGATGGATCTAATGATATAAAACTAAAACTAACACTAGACCAAGAAGTGGAAAGATTGAGGTTTAGCCGTGCGTCAAAGACGCACGGCTAAACCGAATCTTTCCACTTCTAGGTCTAGTGTTAGTTCTAGTTTTACTTTAATTCAAATATACAGGATTGCCAAATCTGTTTGTGAAGTACTCTATTTCAGAAACTAGCCATTGAAGAGGTCTTTGTTAAAAAATGTCTTCAGATGCACTGCTAAATGCAACTCAACCCAACCATGCGTATTTAAACTGAAGTAAAACTAGAACTAACACTAGAATCATACGGGTTTAGCCATCTTAGTACTCAAAAATTCCTTTTTTCTGGCTTAACTACTTATGTAATCAAAATCTTATAACGGACAAAGAAGTTCCAGAACTAAATGGGCTATTCAGAAATTTTAATTATGTAGTCATCGCCTACTCAGCAAAAAAGATATGGAGTAATACAGCTTTTCGATTATTTCTGCCTTATCAAAATTTCACCTAAAACCATAATATTAATTGAACCTAGGAACTCACATCTCAAAAATGGTTTAGATTGATTATCGCGTTTTCAAGTTATAAAGAATAAACGAATTTTTTTTGCTAACTTAGAAGCCCTCTAACGGCGAAACGAAGCAACTTTGGATATAGATAAGTTAACTTAATCGGCCTATTTTGAGCTAAGGAATCTGTATTTCGTTGTACACGCATTTCAGCGACACCCTGTATATCATCTGTTGCGAAATATTTTGAGTGCTTTGAAGTCGATTTTCTCGAGTATTTTTGAGCATTACATCGTACTGCCTCAGGAAAGTGATGTCCGAGTACTGATCTTCAACCCCTGCAAATATGAACAAAACCGGCTTAATATTGGCAGATGATTTAATTTAATAGCATCCAAAGATTTAAAATATTCCACATGCCAAGATTGCCCGGATCAAATTCATCAAAAATTTTTACCAGAAGTTTTAAAAACAATATCAAGTCTTCTGAAAGCAGTATCAAGTCTTTTGGACGTATTGAAATTCTTGTAAAAGCAGTATCATGTCTTTTACAGCCAATATCGAATTTCTTTTCTGGAAGAAGTTCAAGCATTTTAAGTTTTATGGAAGCAATATCAAGGAATCTGTATTTCGTTGTACACGCATTTCAGCCACACCCTGTATATCATCTGTTGCGAAATATTTTGAGTGCTTTGAAGTAGATTTTCTCGAGTGTTTTTGAGCATTGCATCGTACTGCCTCAGGAAAGTGATGTCCGAGTACTGATCTTCAACCCCTGCAAATATGAACAAAACCGGCTTAATATTGGCAGATGATTTAATTTAATAGCATCCAAAGATTTAAAATATTCCACATGCCAAGATTGCCCGGATCAAATTCATCAAAAATTTTTACCAGAAGTTTTAAAAACAATATCAAGTCTTCTGAAAGCAGTATCAAGTCTTTTGGACGTATTGAAATTCTTGTAAAAGCAGTATCATGTCTTTTACAGCCAATATCGAATTTCTTTTCTGGAAGAAGTTCAAGCATTTTAAGTTTTATGGAAGCAATATCAAGGAATCTGTATTTCGTTGTACACGCATTTCAGCCACACCCTGTATATCATCTGTTGCGAAATATTTTGAGTGCTTTGAAGTCGATTTTCTCGAGTATTTTTGAGCATTACATCGTACTGCCTCAGGAAAGTGATGTCCGAGTACTGATCTTCAACCCCTGCAAATATGAACAAAACCGGCTTAATATTGGCAGATGATTTAATTTAATAGCATCCAAAGATTTAAAATATTCCACATGCCAAGATTGCCCGGATCAAATTCATCAAAAATTTTTACCAGAAGTTTTAAAAACAATATCAAGTCTTCTGAAAGCAGTATCAAGTCTTTTGGACGTATTGAAATTCTTGTAAAAGCAGTATCATGTCTTTTACAGCCAATATCGAATTTCTTTTCTGGAAGAAGTTCAAGCATTTTAAGTTTTATGGAAGCAATATCAAGGAATCTGTATTTCGTTGTACACGCATTTCAGCCACACCCTGTATATCATCTGTTGCGAAATATTTTGAGTGCTTTGAAGTCGATTTTCTCGAGTATTTTTGAGCATTGCATCGTACTGCCTCAGGAAAGTGATGTCCGAGTACTGATCTTCAACCCCTGCAAATATGAACAAAACCGGCTTAATATTGGCAGATGATTTAATTTAATAGCATCCAAAGATTTAAAATATTCCACATGCCAAGATTGCCCGGATCAAATTCATCAAAAATTTTTACCAGAAGTTTTAAAAACAATATCAAGTCTTCTGAAAGCAGTATCAAGTCTTTTGGAAGTATTTCAATTCTTCTAAAAGCAGAATCATGTCTTCCACAGCCAATATCGAATTTCTTTTCTGGAAGAAGTTCAGGCATTTTAAGTTTTATAGAAGCAATATCAAGTCTTCTGGACACAGTATCATGTTTTCTGAAGCAATATAACGTCTTGAAAAAGCAGTATGAAGTGTTATTTCCATAATTTTATATTTGAATTGAAATAGATTCAAGTCTTCTAAAAGCAATATCAAGTTTTCTGGAAGTACTTCAAATCTTTTAGAAGCAGTATTAAGTTTTTTGGAACATTCTAAACATTCCAAGGTTTTTTGAAGCAATTTCAGGTCCATTAAAAACAGTGTTAAGTCTGCTATAGACACCATTACAAGTCTTTTGGAAGCAATATAAAGTGTTCAAAAAACAGTATCAAGTTTTCTAAAGGTAGCATCAAGCCTTCTAGAAACATTCTTGATCCAGGTTGGGTTGGGTTGGATTTAGCCGTGCATCTAAAGACTTTAATGAAGGCTTTTTAGAAGTTTTTTGCAATATCAAGTCTTCTGGAAACAGTATCATGTCTTCTGGAGCAATATAAAGTCTTCGAAAAGCAGTATGAAGTCTTATGGAAGCATTTCAAGTTTTCCAAAAACAATATCAAGTTTTCTGGAAGCACATTAAGTCTTGTAGAAACAGTATTAGTCTTTTGAAGCATTAGAAGTATTCTGAACATTACAAGTCTTATCTTGTAAGCAATATCTATGGGCATGCCATGGGCAGTATCAAATCTTCTAGAAGTAGTTTAAGACTTTTGGTACCATTGCAAGCAAGGGCATAGCCAGGATTTATAACAGGGGGCCAACCATGGTCCATGGGCGTTCAAAATGTAAAATTTTAGGGTAAAAAAGAAAAGGCAAAAGAAACCAAAACTTTGAGATTTTAATTATACTTAAATTAAACAAATGACATTCTTCTTGGGTTTAAACTAAATTTATCCAATACTTTTTTCACTATGCAGTCCTGATTTTCCTTCAAAAATTTTCTATGCACACTCATTAAATACAACCCAGTGAGTCTGTCATCACCCATTGTACTCCTGAGCCAGGTTTTTACCCTTCGTAGGGTACTGAACGATCTTTCCACGGTAGCAGTTGTAGATGGGAAAGCACTTATATAAGCAGTGCGTGCCTTGTCGCTGGGAAAAAACATTAGTTTCCTCCAAAAATACAGTCACTTCAATGTCCTTTAATTTGTGTTCTGCTAAATTTTTTTTCATCCACATATTATACCACAAACCTAATTCTGCAAAGACATCACCCAACTTATAAAATTCCATGAAAGTTTCTGCATTGTTTTTGAAATCTTTTGAAGCCATTTTGAGCATGCTTCAAGTATAAACATAAGGTAAAGCAAAAATAGGTGTATTTTCGTTCGAGAATAAGCATTCAGGTCTATTGTGGCGCTACAAGTATTCTGAAACTCTATTAAAAGTAGTATCAGGTCTTCTAGAAGTATTATTAAGTCTTGTATGAACAGTATCAAGTCTTTGGAAGAATTTCAATTCTTCTGAGAGAACCCACACAGTTTATGCTTCTGGATAATTCATTTCGACATACTCCATTGCATTATCTAATTGCCCCGAATAATATTTGCTCCTCAAAATCGATGTTTTTGTATATTGGCCAAGTAATGACCGTGAGTTAATCCATTTCATTAAAATCATCATTTCCGGTGTTCATTGAACCAAAATTAGAACCAACACTAGCACTAACATTAGAAATTAAAAAAAAATTTTACTTGAAAAATCGAAACGTTTCAAATCCATAACAATATCACATTTATTAAAAGGTATTTTCAATGTAATCAAAAAGAAAAAATCAATAAAACGATTCAAAACTGAATAATAATGTTTACAATTTAAACCAAAGTGACATTAAGAACGTCAAATAATTCGTTTGATAGCTCAACAAAAGATGGCACTCACAAATCGAGTATTGTCAAAAGAAATTGTTAAAAAATTATTACCAAAATATTAATAATAATACGCGAATATTGGAGATTAAATTGATTGTTAATATTAAAAAAATATTAATTATAATTTTCATTAAATGTTAATTTACATCAAACTGACATTAAGAAAGTCAAAAAAATTGGTTTGATAGTTCAATAAAAGATGGCACTCACAAATCGAGTATTGTCAAAAGAAATTGTTAAAAAATTATTACCAAAATATTAATAATAATACGCCAATATTGGAGATTAAATTAATTGTTAATATTAAAAAAATATTAATTACAATTTTCATTAAATGTCAATTTACATCACACTGACATTAAGAAAGTCAAATAATTCGTTTGATAGCTCAACAAAAGATGGCACTCACAAATCGAGTATTGTCAAAAGAAATTGTTAAAAAATTATTACCAAAATATTAATAATAATACGCCAATATTGGAGATTAAATTAAATGTTAATATTAAAAAAATATTAATTATAATTTTCATTAGATGTCAATTTACATCAAACTGACATTCAGAACGTCAAATAATTCGTTTATAATTCAACAAAAGATGGCACTCACAAATCGAGTATTGACAAAAGAAATTGTTAAAAAATTATTACCAAAATATTAATAATAATACGCGAATATTGGAGATTAAATTGATTGTTAATATTAAAAAAATATTAATTAGAATTTTCATTAAATGTCAATTTACATCAAACTGACATTAAGAGCATCAAATAATTCGTTTGATAGTTCAACAAAAGATGGCACTTACAAATCGAGTATTGTCAAAAGAAATTGTTAAAAAATTATTACCAAAATATTAATAATAATACGCCAATATTGGAGATTAAATTAAATGTTAATATTAAAAAAATATTAATTATAATTTTCATTAGATGTCAATTTACATCAAACTGACATTCAGAACGTCAAATAATTCGTTTATAATTCAACAAAAGATGGCACTCACAAATCGAGTATTGACAAAAGAAATTGTTAAAAAATTATTACCAAAATATTAATAATAATACGCGAATATTGGAGATTAAATTGATTGTTAATATTAAAAAAATATTAATTAGAATTTTCATTAAATGTCAATTTACATCAAACTGACATTAAGAGCATCAAATAATTCGTTTGATAGTTCAACAAAAGATGGCACTTACAAATCGAGTATTGTCAAAAGAAATTGTTAAAAAATTATTACCAAAATATTAATAATAATACGCCAATATTGGAGATTAAATTAAATGTTAATATTAAAAAAATATTAATTATAATTTTCATTAGATGTCAATTTACATCAAACTGACATTCAGAACGTCAAATAATTCGTTTATAATTCAACAAAAGATGGCACTCACAAATCGAGTATTGACAAAAGAAATTGTTAAAAAATTATTACCAAAATATTAATAATAATACGCGAATATTGGAGATTAAATTGATTGTTAATATTAAAAAAATATTAATTAGAATTTTCATTAAATGTCAATTTACATCAAACTGACATTAAGAGCATCAAATAATTCGTTTGATAGTTCAACAAAAGATGGCACTTACAAATCGAGTATTGTCAAAAGAAATTGTTAAAAAATTATTACCAAAATATTAATAATAATACGCGAATATTGGAGATTAAATTAATTGTTAATATTAAAAAAATATTAATTATAATTTTCATTAAATGTCAATTTACATCAAACTGACATTAAGAACGTCAAATAATTCGTTTGATAGCTCAACAAAAGATGGCACTCACAAATCGAGCATTGTCAAAAGAAATTGTTAGAAAATTATTACCAAAACATTAATAATAATACGCGAATATTGGAGATTAAATTGATTGTTAATATTAAAAAAATATTAATTATAATTTTCATTAAATGTCAATTTACATCAAACTGACATTAAGAACGTCAAATAATTCGTTTGATAGCTCAACAAAAGATGGCACTCACAAATCGAGTATTGTCAAAAGAAATTGTTAAAAAATTATTACCAAAATATTAATAATAATACGCCAATATTGGAGATTAAATTAATTGTTAATATTAAAAAAATATTAATTACAATTTTCATTAAATGTCAATTTACATCAAACTGACATTAAGAACGTCAAATAATTCGTTTATAATTCAACAAAAGATGGCACTCACAAATCGAGTATTGTCAAAAGAAATTGTTAAAAAATTATTACCAAAATATTAATAATAATACGCCAATATTGGAGATTAAATTAATTGTTAATATTAAAAAAAATATTAATTATAATTTTCATTAAATGTCAATTTACATCAAACTGACATTAAGAACATCAAATAATTCGTTTGATAGCTCAACAAAAGATGGCACTCACAAATCGAGTATTGTCAAAAGAAATTGTTAAAAAATTATTACCAAAATATTAATAATAATACGCGAATATTGGTGATTAAATTAATTGTTATTATTAAAAAAATATT
This sequence comes from Onthophagus sagittarius, assembly GCA_036711965.1. Taxonomy (NCBI): domain Eukaryota; kingdom Metazoa; phylum Arthropoda; class Insecta; order Coleoptera; family Scarabaeidae; genus Onthophagus; species Onthophagus sagittarius. The sequence continues at coordinate 10,726,473 of JASERS010000010.1, read as the reverse complement.
AATTATAATTTTCATTAAATGTCAATTTACATCAAACTGACATTAAGAACGTCAAATAATTCGTTTATAATTCAACAAAAGATGGCACTCACAAATCGAGTATTGTCAAAAGAAATTGTTAAAAAATTATTACCAAAATATTAATAATAATACGCCAATATTGGAGATTAAATTAATTGTTAATATTAAAAAAATATTAATTACAATTTTCATTAAATGTCAATTTACATCAAACTGACATTAAGAACGTCAAATAATTCGTTTATAATTCAACAAAAGATGGCACTCACAAATCGAGTATTGTCAAAAGAAATTGTTAAAAAATTATTACCAAAATATTAATAATAATACGCCAATATTGGAGATTAAATTAATTGTTAATATTAAAAAAATATTAATTACAATTTTCATTAAATGTCAATTTACATCAAACTGACGTTAAGAACGTCAAATAATTCGTTTATAATTCAACAAAAGATGGCACTCACAAATCGAGTATTGTCAAAAGAAATTGTTAAAAAATTATTACCAAAATATTAATAATAATACGCCAATATTGGAGATTAAATTAATTGTTAATATTAAAAAAATATTAATTACAATTTTCATTAAATGTCAATTTACATCAAACTGACATTAAGAACGTCAAATAATTCGTTTGAGAGTTCAACAAAAGATGGCACTCACAAATCGAGTATTGTCAAAAGAAATTGTTAAAAAATTATTACCAAAATATTAATAATAATACGCCAATATTGGAGATTAAATTAATTGTTAATATTAAAAAAAATATTAATTATAATTTTCATTAAATGTCAATTTATATCAAACTGACATTAAGAACGTCAAATAATTCGTTTGAGAGTTCAACAAAAGATGGCACTCACAAATCGAGTATTGTCAAAAGAAATTGTTAAAAAATTATTACCAAAATATTAATAATAATACGCCAATATTGGAGATTAAATTAATTGTTAATATTAAAAAAATATTAATTACAATTTTCATTAAATGTCAATTTACATCAAACTGACATTAAGAACGTCAAATAATTCGTTTATAATTCAACAAAAGATGGCACTCACAAATCGAGTATTGTCAAAAGAAATTGTTAAAAAATTATTACCAAAATATTAATAATAATACGCCAATATTGGAGATTAAATTAATTGTTAATATTAAAAAAATATTAATTACAATTTTCATTAAATGTCAATTTACATCAAACTGACATTAAGAACGTCAAATAATTCGTTTATAATTCAACAAAAGATGGCACTCACAAATCGAGTATTGTCAAAAGAAATTGTTAAAAAATTATTACCAAAATATTAATAATAATACGCCAATATTGGAGATTAAATTAATTGTTAATATTAAAAAAATATTAATTACAATTTTCATTAAATGTCAATTTACATCACACTGACATTAAGAAAGTCAAATAATTCGTTTGATAGCTCAACAAAAGATGGCACTCACAAATCGAGTATTGTCAAAAGAAATTGTTAAAAAATTATTACCAAAATATTAATAATAATACGCCAATATTGGAGATTAAATTAAATGTTAATATTAAAAAAATATTAATTATAATTTTCATTAGATGTCAATTTACATCAAACTGACATTCAGAACGTCAAATAATTCGTTTATAATTCAACAAAAGATGGCACTCACAAATCGAGTATTGACAAAAGAAATTGTTAAAAAATTATTACCAAAATATTAATAATAATACGCGAATATTGGAGATTAAATTGATTGTTAATATTAAAAAAATATTAATTATAATTTTCATTAAATGTCAATTTACATCAAACTGACATTAAGAGCATCAAATAATTCGTTTGATAGTTCAACAAAAGATGGCACTTACAAATCGAGTATTGTCAAAAGAAATTGTTAAAAAATTATTACCAAAATATTAATAATAATACGCCAATATTGGAGATTAAATTAAATGTTAATATTAAAAACATATTAATTATAATTTTCATTAGATGTCAATTTACATCAAACTGACATTCAGAACGTCAAATAATTCGTTTATAATTCAACAAAAGATGGCACTCACAAATCGAGTATTGACAAAAGAAATTGTTAAAAAATTATTACCAAAATATTAATAATAATACGCGAATATTGGAGATTAAATTGATTGTTAATATTAAAAAAATATTAATTATAATTTTCATTAAATGTCAATTTACATCAAACTGACATTAAGAGCATCAAATAATTCGTTTGATAGTTCAACAAAAGATGGCACTTACAAATCGAGTATTGTCAAAAGAAATTGTTAAAAAATTATTACCAAAATATTAATAATAATACGCCAATATTGGAGATTAAATTAAATGTTAATATTAAAAACATATTAATTATAATTTTCATTAGATGTCAATTTACATCAAACTGACATTCAGAACGTCAAATAATTCGTTTATAATTCAACAAAAGATGGCACTCACAAATCGAGTATTGACAAAAGAAATTGTTAAAAAATTATTACCAAAATATTAATAATAATACGCGAATATTGGAGATTAAATTGATTGTTAATATTAAAAAAATATTAATTATAATTTTCATTAAATGTCAATTTACATCAAACTGACATTAAGAACGTCAAATAATTCGTTTGATAGCTCAACAAAAGATGGCACTCACAAATCGAGTATTGTCAAAAGAAATTGTTAGAAAATTATTACCAAAACATTAATAATAATACGCGAATATTGGAGATTAAATTGATTGTTAATATTAAAAAAATATTAATTATAATTTTCATTAAATGTCAATTTACATCAAACTGACATTAAGAACGTCAAATAATTCGTTTGATAGCTCAACAAAAGATGGCACTCACAAATCGAGTATTGTCAAAAGAAATTGTTAAAAAATTATTACCAAAATATTAATAATAATACGCCAATATTGGAGATTAAATTAATTGTTAATATTAAAAAAATATTAATTACAATTTTCATTAAATGTCAATTTACATCAAACTGACATTAAGAACGTCAAATAATTCGTTTATAATTCAACAAAAGATGGCACTCACAAATCGAGTATTGTCAAAAGAAATTGTTAAAAAATTATTACCAAAATATTAATAATAATACGCCAATATTGGAGATTAAATTAATTGTTAATATTAAAAAAAATATTAATTATAATTTTCATTAAATGTCAATTTACATCAAACTGACATTAAGAACATCAAATAATTCGTTTGATAGCTCAACAAAAGATGGCACTCACAAATCGAGTATTGTCAAAAGAAATTGTTAAAAAATTATTACCAAAATATTAATAATAATACGCGAATATTGGTGATTAAATTAATTGTTATTATTAAAAAAATATTAATTATAATTTTCATTAAATGTCAATTTACATCAAACTGACATTAAGAACATCAAATAATTCGTTTGATAGCTCAACAAAAGATGGCACTCACAAATCGAGTATTGTCAAAAGAAATTGTTAAAAAATTATTACCAAAATATTAATAATAATACGCGAATATTGTTGATTAAATTAATTGTTATTATTAAAAAAATATTAATTATAATTTTCATTAAATGTCAATTTACGTCAAACTGACATTAAGAACGTCAAATAATTCGTTTATAATTCAACAAAAGATGGCACTCACAAATCGAGTATTGTCAAAAGAAATTGTTAAAAAATTATTACCAAAATATTAATAATAATACGCCAATATTGGAGATTAAATTAATTGTTAATATTAAAAAAAATATTAATTACAATTTTCATTAAATGTCAGTTTACATCAAACTGACATTAAGAACGTCAAATAATTCGTTTATAATTCAACAAAAGATGGCACTCACAAATCGAGTATTGTCAAAAGAAATTGTTAAAAAATTATTACCAAAATATTAATAATAATACGCCAATATTGGAGATTAAATTAATTGTTAATATTAAAAAAAATATTAATTACAATTTTCATTAAATGTCAATTTATATCAAACTGACATTAAGAACGTCAAATAATTCGTTTGAGAGTTCAACAAAAGATGGCACTCACAAATCGAGTATTGTCAAAAGAAATTGTTAAAAAATTATTACCAAAATATTAATAATAATACGCCAATATTGGAGATTAAATTAATTGTTATTATTAAAAAAAATATTAATTATAATTTTCATTAAATGTCAATTTACATCAAACTGACATTAAGAACGTCAAATAATTCGTTTGAGAGTTCAACAAAAGATGGCACTCACAAATCGAGTATTGTCAAAAGAAATTGTTAAAAAATTATTACCAAAATATTAATAATAATACGCCAATATTGGAGATTAAATTAATTGTTAATATTAAAAAAATATTAATTACAATTTTCATTAAATGTCAATTTACATCAAACTGACATTAAGAACGTCAAATAATTCGTTTATAATTCAACAAAAGATGGCACTCACAAATCGAGTATTGTCAAAAGAAATTGTTAAAAAATTATTACCAAAATATTAATAATAATACGCCAATATTGGAGATTAAATTAATTGTTAATATTAAAAAAATATTAATTACAATTTTCATTAAATGTCAATTTACATCAAACTGACATTAAGAACGTCAAATAATTCGTTTATAATTCAACAAAAGATGGCACTCACAAATCGAGTATTGTCAAAAGAAATTGTTAAAAAATTATTACCAAAATATTAATAATAATACGCCAATATTGGAGATTAAATTAATTGTTAATATTAAAAAAATATTAATTACAATTTTCATTAAATGTCAATTTACATCAAACTGACATTAAGAACGTCAAATAATTCGTTTATAATTCAACAAAAGATGGCACTCACAAATCGAGTATTGTCAAAAGAAATTGTTAAAAAATTATTACCAAAATATTAATAATAATACGCCAATATTGGAGATTAAATTAATTGTTAATATTAAAAAAAATATTAATTATAATTTTCATTAAATGTCAATTTATATCAAACTGACATTAAGAACGTCAAATAATTCGTTTATAATTCAACAAAAGATGGCACTCACAAATCGAGTATTGTCAAAAGAAATTGTTAAAAAATTATTACCAAAATATTAATAATAATACGCCAATATTGGAGATTAAATTAATTGTTAATATTAAAAAAATATTAATTACAATTTTCATTAAATGTCAATTTACATCAAACTGACATTAAGAACGTCAAATAATTCGTTTATAATTCAACAAAAGATGGCACTCACAAATCGAGTATTGTCAAAAGAAATTGTTAAAAAATTATTACCAAAATATTAATAATAATACGCCAATATTGGAGATTAAATTAATTGTTAATATTAAAAAAATATTAATTACAATTTTCATTAAATGTCAATTTACATCAAACTGACATTAAGAACGTCAAATAATTCGTTTATAATTCAACAAAAGATGGCACTCACAAATCGAGTATTGTCAAAAGAAATTGTTAAAAAATTATTACCAAAATATTAATAATAATACGCGAATATTGGAGATTAAATTAATTGTTAATATTAAAAAAAATATTAATTACAATTTTCATTAAATGTCAGTTTACATCAAACTGACATTAAGAACGTCAAATAATTCGTTTATAATTCAACAAAAGATGGCACTCACAAATCGAGTATTGTCAAAAGAAATTGTTAAAAAATTATTACCAAAATATTAATAATAATACGCCAATATTGGAGATTAAATTAATTGTTAATATTAAAAAAAATATTAATTACAATTTTCATTAAATGTCAGTTTACATCAAACTGACATTAAGAACGTCAAATAATTCGTTTATAATTCAACAAAAGATGGCACTCACAAATCGAGTATTGTCAAAAGAAATTGTTAAAAAATTATTACCAAAATATTAATAATAATACGCCAATATTGGAGATTAAATTAATTGTTAATATTAAAAAAAATATTAATTACAATTTTCATTAAATGTCAGTTTACATCAAACTGACATTAAGAACGTCAAATAATTCGTTTATAATTCAACAAAAGATGGCACTCACAAATCGAGTATTGTCAAAAGAAATTGTTAAAAAATTATTACCAAAATATTAATAATAATACGCCAATATTGGAGATTAAATTAATTGTTAATATTAAAAAAAATATTAATTACAATTTTCATTAAATGTCAGTTTACATCAAACTGACATTAAGAACGTCAAATAATTCGTTTATAATTCAACAAAAGATGGCACTCACAAATCGAGTATTGTCAAAAGAAATTGTTAAAAAATTATTACCAAAATATTAATAATAATACGCGAATATTGGAGATTAAATTAATTGTTAATATTAAAAAAAATATTAATTACAATTTTCATTAAATGTCAATTTACATCAAACTGACATTAAGAACGTCAAATAATTCGTTTATAATTCAACAAAAGATGGCACTCACAAATCGAGTATTGTCAAAAGAAATTGTTAAAAAATTATTACCAAAATATTAATAATAATACGCCAATATTGGAGATTAAATTAATTGTTAATATTAAAAAAAATATTAATTAGAATTTTCATTAAATGTCAGTTTACATCAAACTGACATTAAGAACGTCAAATAATTCGTTTATAATTCAACAAAAGATGGCACTCACAAATCGAGTATTGTCAAAAGAAATTGTTAAAAAATTATTACCAAAATATTAATAATAATACGCCAATATTGGAGATTAAATTAATTGTTAATATTAAAAAAATATTAATTACAATTTTCATTAAATGTCAATTTACATCAAACTGACATTAAGAACATCAAATAATTCGTTTGATAGCTCAACAAAAGATGGCACTCACAAATCGAGTATTGTCAAAAGAAATTGTTAAAAAATTATTACCAAAATATTAATAATAATACGCCAATATTGGAGATTAAATTAATTGTTAATATTAAAAAAAATATTAATTATAATTTTCATTAAATGTCAATTTACATCAAACTGACATTAAGAACATCAAATAATTCGTTTGATAGCTCAACAAAAGATGGCACTCACAAATCGAGTATTGTCAAAAGAAATTGTTAAAAAATTATTACCAAAATATTAATAATAATACGCCAATATTGGAGATTAAATTAATTGTTAATATTAAAAAAAATATTAATTATAATTTTCATTAAATGTCAATTTACATCAAACTGACATTAAGAACATCAAATAATTCGTTTGATAGCTCAACAAAAGATGGCACTCACAAATCGAGTATTGTCAAAAGAAATTGTTAAAAAATTATTACCAAAATATTAATAATAATACGCGAATATTGGTGATTAAATTAATTGTTATTATTAAAAAAATATTAATTATAATTTTCATTAAATGTCAATTTACATCAAACTGACATTAAGAACGTCAAATAATTCGTTTATAATTCAACAAAAGATGGCACTCACAAATCGAGTATTGTCAAAAGAAATTGTTAAAAAATTATTACCAAAATATTAATAATAATACGCCAATATTGGAGATTAAATTAATTGTTAATATTAAAAAAATATTAATTACAATTTTCATTAAATGTCAATTTACATCAAACTGACATTAAGAACATCAAATAATTCGTTTGATAGCTCAACAAAAGATGGCACTCCCAAATCGAGTATTGTCAAAAGAAATTGTTAAAAAATTATTACCAAAATATTAATAATAATACGCCAATATTGGAGATTAAATTAATTGTTAATATTAAAAAAATATTAATTACAATTTTCATTAAATGTCAATTTACATCAAACTGACATTAAGAACATCAAATAATTCGTTTGATAGCTCAACAAAAGATGGCACTCACAAATCGAGTATTGTCAAAAGAAATTGTTAAAAAATTATTACCAAAATATTAATAATAATACGCCAATATTGGAGATTAAATTAATTGTTAATATTAAAAAAAATATTAATTATAATTTTCATTAAATGTCAATTTACATCAAACTGACATTAAGAACATCAAATAATTCGTTTGATAGCTCAACAAAAGATGGCACTCACAAATCGAGTATTGTCAAAAGAAATTGTTAAAAAATTATTACCAAAATATTAATAATAATACGCCAATATTGGAGATTAAATTAATTGTTAATATTAAAAAAAATATTAATTATAATTTTCATTAAATGTCAATTTACATCAAACTGACATTAAGAACATCAAATAATTCGTTTGATAGCTCAACAAAAGATGGCACTCACAAATCGAGTATTGTCAAAAGAAATTGTTAAAAAATTATTACCAAAATATTAATAATAATACGCGAATATTGGTGATTAAATTAATTGTTATTATTAAAAAAATATTAATTATAATTTTCATTAAATGTCAATTTACATCAAACTGACATTAAGAACGTCAAATAATTCGTTTATAATTCAACAAAAGATGGCACTCACAAATCGAGTATTGTCAAAAGAAATTGTTAAAAAATTATTACCAAAATATTAATAATAATACGCCAATATTGGAGATTAAATTAATTGTTAATATTAAAAAAATATTAATTACAATTTTCATTAAATGTCAATTTACATCAAACTGACATTAAGAACATCAAATAATTCGTTTGATAGCTCAACAAAAGATGGCACTCCCAAATCGAGTATTGTCAAAAGAAATTGTTAAAAAATTATTACCAAAATATTAATAATAATACGCCAATATTGGAGATTAAATTAATTGTTAATATTAAAAAAATATTAATTACAATTTTCATTAAATGTCAATTTACATCAAACTGACATTAAGAACGTCAAATAATTCGTTTATAATTCAACAAAAGATGGCACTCACAAATCGAGTATTGTCAAAAGAAATTGTTAAAAAATTATTACCAAAATATTAATAATAATACGCCAATATTGGAGATTAAATTAATTGTTAATATTAAAAAAATATTAATTACAATTTTCATTAAATGTCAATTTACATCAAACTGACATTAAGAACGTCAAATAATTCGTTTATAATTCAACAAAAGATGGCACTCACAAATCGAGTATTGTCAAAAGAAATTGTTAAAAAATTATTACCAAAATATTAATAATAATACGCCAATATTGGAGATTAAATTAATTGTTAATATTAAAAAAATATTAATTACAATTTTCATTAAATGTCAATTTACATCAAACTGACATTAAGAACATCAAATAATTCGTTTGATAGCTCAACAAAAGATGGCACTCCCAAATCGAGTATTGTCAAAAGAAATTGTTAAAAAATTATTACCAAAATATTAATAATAATACGCCAATATTGGAGATTAAATTAATTGTTAATATTAAAAAAATATTAATTACAATTTTCATTAAATGTCAATTTACATCAAACTGACATTAAGAACGTCAAATAATTCGTTTATAATTCAACAAAAGATGGCACTCACAAATCGAGTATTGTCAAAAGAAATTGTTAAAAAATTATTACCAAAATATTAATAATAATACGCCAATATTGGAGATTAAATTAATTGTTAATATTAAAAAAAATATTAATTACAATTTTCATTAAATGTCAGTTTACATCAAACTGACATTAAGAACGTCAAATAATTCGTTTATAATTCAACAAAAGATGGCACTCACAAATCGAGTATTGTCAAAAGAAATTGTTAAAAAATTATTACCAAAATATTAATAATAATACGCCAATATTGGAGATTAAATTAATTGTTAATATTAAAAAAATATTAATTACAATTTTCATTAAATGTCAATTTACATCAAACTGACATTAAGAACATCAAATAATTCGTTTGATAGCTCAACAAAAGATGGCACTCACAAATCGAGTATTGTCAAAAGAAATTGTTAAAAAATTATTACCAAAATATTAATAATAATACGCCAATATTGGAGATTAAATTAATTGTTAATATTAAAAAAAATATTAATTATAATTTTCATTAAATGTCAATTTACATCAAACTGACATTAAGAACATCAAATAATTCGTTTGATAGCTCAACAAAAGATGGCACTCACAAATCGAGTATTGTCAAAAGAAATTGTTAAAAAATTATTACCAAAATATTAATAATAATACGCGAATATTGGTGATTAAATTAATTGTTATTATTAAAAAAATATTAATTATAATTTTCATTAAATGTCAATTTACATCAAACTGACATTAAGAACGTCAAATAATTCGTTTATAATTCAACAAAAGATGGCACTCACAAATCGAGTATTGTCAAAAGAAATTGTTAAAAAATTATTACCAAAATATTAATAATAATACGCCAATATTGGAGATTAAATTAATTGTTAATATTAAAAAAATATTAATTACAATTTTCATTAAATGTCAATTTACATCAAACTGACATTAAGAACATCAAATAATTCGTTTGATAGCTCAACAAAAGATGGCACTCCCAAATCGAGTATTGTCAAAAGAAATTGTTAAAAAATTATTACCAAAATATTAATAATAATACGCCAATATTGGAGATTAAATTAATTGTTAATATTAAAAAAATATTAATTACAATTTTCATTAAATGTCAATTTACATCAAACTGACATTAAGAACGTCAAATAATTCGTTTATAATTCAACAAAAGATGGCACTCACAAATCGAGTATTGTCAAAAGAAATTGTTAAAAAATTATTACCAAAATATTAATAATAATACGCCAATATTGGAGATTAAATTAATTGTTAATATTAAAAAAATATTAATTACAATTTTCATTAAATGTCAATTTACATCAAACTGACATTAAGAACATCAAATAATTCGTTTGATAGCTCAACAAAAGATGGCACTCCCAAATCGAGTATTGTCAAAAGAAATTGTTAAAAAATTATTACCAAAATATTAATAATAATACGCCAATATTGGAGATTAAATTAATTGTTAATATTAAAAAAATATTAATTACAATTTTCATTAAATGTCAATTTACATCAAACTGACATTAAGAACGTCAAATAATTCGTTTATAATTCAACAAAAGATGGCACTCACAAATCGAGTATTGTCAAAAGAAATTGTTAAAAAATTATTACCAAAATATTAATAATAATACGCCAATATTGGAGATTAAATTAATTGTTAATATTAAAAAAATATTAATTACAATTTTCATTAAATGTCAATTTACATCAAACTGACATTAAGAACGTCAAATAATTCGTTTATAATTCAACAAAAGATGGCACTCACAAATCGAGTATTGTCAAAAGAAATTGTTAAAAAATTATTACCAAAATATTAATAATAATACGCCAATATTGGAGATTAAATTAATTGTTAATATTAAAAAAATATTAATTACAATTTTCATTAAATGTCAATTTACATCAAACTGACATTAAGAACGTCAAATAATTCGTTTATAATTCAACAAAAGATGGCACTCACAAATCGAGTATTGTCAAAAGAAATTGTTAAAAAATTATTACCAAAATATTAATAATAATACGCCAATATTGGAGATTAAATTAATTGTTAATATTAAAAAAAATATTAATTATAATTTTCATTAAATGTCAATTTATATCAAACTGACATTAAGAACGTCAAATAATTCGTTTATAATTCAACAAAAGATGGCACTCACAAATCGAGTATTGTCAAAAGAAATTGTTAAAAAATTATTACCAAAATATTAATAATAATACGCCAATATTGGAGATTAAATTAATTGTTAATATTAAAAAAATATTAATTACAATTTTCATTAAATGTCAATTTACATCAAACTGACATTAAGAACGTCAAATAATTCGTTTATAATTCAACAAAAGATGGCACTCACAAATCGAGTATTGTCAAAAGAAATTGTTAAAAAATTATTACCAAAATATTAATAATAATACGCCAATATTGGAGATTAAATTAATTGTTAATATTAAAAAAATATTAATTACAATTTTCATTAAATGTCAATTTACATCAAACTGACATTAAGAACGTCAAATAATTCGTTTATAATTCAACAAAAGATGGCACTCACAAATCGAGTATTGTCAAAAGAAATTGTTAAAAAATTATTACCAAAATATTAATAATAATACGCGAATATTGGAGATTAAATTAATTGTTAATATTAAAAAAAATATTAATTACAATTTTCATTAAATGTCAGTTTACATCAAACTGACATTAAGAACGTCAAATAATTCGTTTATAATTCAACAAAAGATGGCACTCACAAATCGAGTATTGTCAAAAGAAATTGTTAAAAAATTATTACCAAAATATTAATAATAATACGCCAATATTGGAGATTAAATTAATTGTTAATATTAAAAAAAATATTAATTACAATTTTCATTAAATGTCAGTTTACATCAAACTGACATTAAGAACGTCAAATAATTCGTTTATAATTCAACAAAAGATGGCACTCACAAATCGAGTATTGTCAAAAGAAATTGTTAAAAAATTATTACCAAAATATTAATAATAATACGCCAATATTGGAGATTAAATTAATTGTTAATATTAAAAAAAATATTAATTACAATTTTCATTAAATGTCAGTTTACATCAAACTGACATTAAGAACGTCAAATAATTCGTTTATAATTCAACAAAAGATGGCACTCACAAATCGAGTATTGTCAAAAGAAATTGTTAAAAAATTATTACCAAAATATTAATAATAATACGCCAATATTGGAGATTAAATTAATTGTTAATATTAAAAAAAATATTAATTACAATTTTCATTAAATGTCAGTTTACATCAAACTGACATTAAGAACGTCAAATAATTCGTTTATAATTCAACAAAAGATGGCACTCACAAATCGAGTATTGTCAAAAGAAATTGTTAAAAAATTATTACCAAAATATTAATAATAATACGCCAATATTGGAGATTAAATTAATTGTTAATATTAAAAAAAATATTAATTACAATTTTCATTAAATGTCAGTTTACATCAAACTGACATTAAGAACGTCAAATAATTCGTTTATAATTCAACAAAAGATGGCACTCACAAATCGAGTATTGTCAAAAGAAATTGTTAAAAAATTATTACCAAAATATTAATAATAATACGCCAATATTGGAGATTAAATTAATTGTTAATATTAAAAAAATATTAATTACAATTTTCATTAAATGTCAATTTACATCAAACTGACATTAAGAACATCAAATAATTCGTTTGATAGCTCAACAAAAGATGGCACTCACAAATCGAGTATTGTCAAAAGAAATTGTTAAAAAATTATTACCAAAATATTAATAATAATACGCCAATATTGGAGATTAAATTAATTGTTAATATTAAAAAAAATATTAATTATAATTTTCATTAAATGTCAATTTACATCAAACTGACATTAAGAACATCAAATAATTCGTTTGATAGCTCAACAAAAGATGGCACTCACAAATCGAGTATTGTCAAAAGAAATTGTTAAAAAATTATTACCAAAATATTAATAATAATACGCGAATATTGGTGATTAAATTAATTGTTATTATTAAAAAAATATTAATTATAATTTTCATTAAATGTCAATTTACATCAAACTGACATTAAGAACGTCAAATAATTCGTTTATAATTCAACAAAAGATGGCACTCACAAATCGAGTATTGTCAAAAGAAATTGTTAAAAAATTATTACCAAAATATTAATAATAATACGCCAATATTGGAGATTAAATTAATTGTTAATATTAAAAAAATATTAATTACAATTTTCATTAAATGTCAATTTACATCAAACTGACATTAAGAACATCAAATAATTCGTTTGATAGCTCAACAAAAGATGGCACTCCCAAATCGAGTATTGTCAAAAGAAATTGTTAAAAAATTATTACCAAAATATTAATAATAATACGCCAATATTGGAGATTAAATTAATTGTTAATATTAAAAAAATATTAATTACAATTTTCATTAAATGTCAATTTACATCAAACTGACATTGAAAACGTCAGATAATTCGTTTGATAGTTCAACAAGAGATGACGCTCACAAACCAAGTATTGTCAAAAGAAATTTTTAAAAAATTATAATCGAAATGTCAATAATAATAATACTGGCTTAATATTGGAGATTAAATTAATTATGATTACTATTAACTGTAATAATTTACTTATAAGTAGATATAAATTTTAAATTATTTTTTTTTAGTGTAAAACCATTCCCGCAATCATCATATCCAAGTGGAAAACCTTCCACGGCAGTTTCCCAAGGCGATGTTGGAGCTTTACAACCACCACATCCCCCGGTATGGGAAGGAAGAGCAATTGCGACCCATAAATTAAGGCTGGTCGAATTTTCGGCGTTTATGGAGTCGCAAAATCGAGACGAGCCGGTAAATGTATTTACAAAATTTCCAATTCACTTTCGAACACTTCCGCTAATTTTCATCAATTTTTTAGTACCCAAGACATCTATTTGTGCATATAGGGGGTCCAGCAATATCTTACGCCGATCCTTTATTAGAAGCGGTCGATGTGCGACAAATTTACGATAAATTCCCGGAGAAAAAAGGCGGATTAAAGGAATTATACGATAAGGGCCCGCAGAACGCGTTCTTTCTCGTTAAATTTTGGGCGGATCTTAATAGTAATATACAAGATGAAGCCGGTGCTTTTTATGGTGTAACTAGCCAGTAAGGAAAAAATAATTTCGTTTTATTTTTGGATAATTTTAATAATTTTTTTGTTTGAAATAGGTACGAGAGTAACGAAAACATGACTATAACGTGTTCGACGAAAGTTTGTTCGTTTGGGAAGCAAGTTGTGGAGAAGGTTGAGACGGAATATGCTCGCTATGATAATGGGAAGTTTATTTATAGGATTCATAGGAGTCCGATGTGCGAATATATGATTAATTTTATACATAAATTAAAACATCTTCCCGAAAAATACATGATGAATAGTGTGTTGGAAAATTTTACAATTTTACAAGTAAGTTTTTAAATTTTTATTGAATTTAAATTTTTAATGAATCAATTTCTTTTAGGTGGTGAGTAATAGGGAAACACAAGAAACGTTACTTTGTACGGCGTACGTTTTCGAAGTATCAACATCCGAGCATGGAGCTCAACACCACATTTACCGACTGGTTAAGGACTAGCCTCTATTCGGTCGCGTTTTTAATAAAACATTTTCACTTACGTGCCTACAAACTCACAATATTAGTATTATTACGATTACTATTATTACGTCATTATTATCAGTTCGTAGGTTTAGATCGTACGTTATTATAAAGAGGAGGAACGTTTTAAACGACAAAGAATGATGACAAAAAGGATTTTTTTTTCGTTTGTTGGGAAAACGAGGTTTTTTAAAAATCCCTTCCTATTTTCACGGATTTCGACTTTTAATTCTTTTTTAATTTGGTACCTCGTATCCGCAGGTCGGAAACAAAGTACTAAAAATAATGAATCGGATACTTTAATTTTACGTTTTAACTTTGAGGTTGAATCACTCAATTAATTAGATATTAACTCAGTATTTTTTTTTTTTTTTTTCGATTTGTATCCTTGTTTTTAGTTTTTTTGTGCAATGAAAAAATGAAATAAAATTAATAAAATGAGCCTATTTAAAAAAAGAAAATTAATTAATAATTCGTCGTTCGTGTAATATTTTATTGTATTTTTTAATATATAAGAGATATATGTATATTTTAAGAAGAGTGGCAATGATTTAATTTGATCTCTGCGCGATTTTATTATATTTTTTTTTCGGTAGCTTTTGTGAATTTAGTTTTTTTCGTAGTGGTAATGGTCCGCCTTCCGTGAAGGTGCACGCTCTATTTTGATACATATTTTTCGCGGATTCCCCCAAAATGGATCACTGAGAACAATAATTAATGATAAAAAGTTCCGCGATGCAAAAATTAATAATAATAAATCAAAGGAAACAAGACGATCTTCTATTTTAATGTGTCGATGTAAATTTTTTTCATCCTAAACAAAATAAAGTACGAATTTGTAAATAAATTAACCCCTAATAACCTAATTCTTAATTTTATAAAAACGTAAAAAAAGAATTTATTTATTAAGGGTGATTTAACTATGTAGATGCTCATTATGTACTTTTTACATGAAAATTGTTTAATTTTTTGAAATACATAATGAGATCTGTATGTTTATATGCGATTATATATTTCTATACTCGGAAACCTTGGCGGCTACGGGCACTTCTCTCGGAAGGGACTCAAAGAGACTAAAACTATTCTATAATTGAGAGCATGTTTATATATATAAATATATATATGAAATAGAGATTCATATCCGTAAAAATGCCATATCAAGAAAAAGATGAATCTGTTTTTTTAGTTCTAATTTTTTTGCTCTGTATGTGTACAGTATTTTAAATCGAGTTTATAATTTTTATGGAAATTAAAGATAATTGATTAAAAAATGATTCGTTTTATTAAATTTTATTAAAAAAAAAACGATATAATCTTATTTAAACATTATCATCAATTCAATTCAATTCAATTTAATTCAATTTAATTTAATTCAAAGTTTCGATTTATTCCCTTTTCTCGTTATATTAATGTAGGGTTGAACAAGCGGGTGCATTTCGTGCGAACTCTTAAACGCGGTCACATCATGGACCAACGTTTGCGATGAAACCAACTTCATCGTTTCTTCGTGCCCCTTCTTAACCCCATCAGCGACGGATATCACGTGTATCGCAATCTTGTGCCTTTGCTCCGCGTTTTCCGCCAACAAAGTTTTATAAAAATCGCAAATATCGTTTTTGGTGATATTCCTCAAATACGCAACTTCAACATTAACGCGATCGAAATGGTATTGTTGCATGTTAATCTCCGTCCAATACACGTAAGATTGCGACGATAATTGTTTCGGTTTTTCTAATCGTTGCACCGCCAAAGCTTCTTTGTGCTTTGCGAATTCCTCCTCGGACATATTCTCTATGTACTCGTACATACTCGTGAGGAATTCCTCGATCCTCTCGTCGACGTAAGTTGGGTGCCTTTGCGATTGGACGATTATTCTTAAGCCGTGAACCCCGTTTGAGCGGCGAATCCCGCTAAAAACTATGTAACCCAATTGCTCCTAAAACAATTAAATTAAAATCAAAATTAACAAATTGATTAATAAATCACCTTCGTCCTTAAAACGTTAAAACAAGGTTCGTGGATAATCTGCGAAAACAACTCCAACAACATATTACTCCCAGTATTTTGAACCCCACACTGATAATACAACTCGACACAACTCGCAACATGAACCTCATTCTGCACTTCGTATAAATAATTACAACCATCCTCCAATTTTAATTCCCGATTAAGCAATAATTGCCTCGGTAATAACGGTTGCATGTTAACACTTTGTTGTAAGCGATTTTCAACGATTTCGACCAAATCCAAACCTTTCGAGCGAGTCAAATTGCCATGAAGTAAACACTCGACGTGCAATTTCGATAAAATCTGCGGTATAAACGCCTCCAATCTATCAACAGTTAATTCTAAGATCATTTTAAAGGTAGATGTTAGTTTATTTAAACAACACTCACGTTCCGTTGCGGCTAAAAGTTCCTGTTTCGTCCAAGAATGCTCGGTTAATAGGACGGCTAAGTAATAAACGGCGTGTTGGTACGGTTGTTCCGCGGCGAAATTCTTTAACATCCTTATATACTAAAAAAAATGATTTAGATCTTTTTGATTAAAAATTTTAATTAATTACGTTTTCTTTAAAAATTTCGAAGCGTTTTGGGTCAATTTTAAACGTGGTTAATTTCTCCATTATTTTATCTAAGAAAACTGATTGTTTATCGTTAAACCCACTCAACACTAACTAAAAAAAATTGATTTACAACAAAATTTTAAAAGAATTAATTACTTTACGATCAATCCGTATTTTGTGTTGGATAATTCGTACTTTAACCCAGCCAATTCTGCGGCGTAAGCATATTGATTTAATGAGTCCTTAAATAATTGCACGAACATGTGGGTTAAGTTGCAATTGAGGGGGTCCAAATAAGCTAAAGGACTTTAATAAGAATTAGATTAATTACAAACTTTTTTTAGAAAGGATTTTTATACCTGACGAAATCGAACATTAAATTAGTTTTGGGCAATAAAAATTTATCGTCCTGCTTAAACCAAACTCGGCTAATTGGGGTGTCTTTAATAATACTCGGCCATTCAGTGTTCTCTTTTTCCAAGGGGTACACTTCGAAACTGCTGGGGATTAATTCGTTTTTTTCTGGTAAATGAAGATCGCTTGAAACTTCCACATTTTTCCACATCTACAAATATATATAATACAAATTAAATTAATATAAAAAAAGAACGCCATCTAGTGACGATTAAAAAAGGGAATTTTAGTTTGTGATAAATTAATGAAGGATTTTTTTGTATTAAAGTAAATTAATTTATGTGTGCTTTACCATAACTCAAACGTGTTCTATTTTGTGTGCTCTGAGTCTCGTGAGTAACTAACTTTATTCGCACAAGTTCATCAAAAACATCCCCCTTTCTAAGTACATTTCAAAACTTAAAATCTAATTAAGTCTTTTAATCTTCTGGGTTCTCTTGTTCTGCGTTCGCTTCTCCTTGGGCCGTTTTCTTCATCATTGTTTTTCTCTGAGATTGCTGTATCTTCCTCTGTCACATGTTCTTGTTCTTCGTTAGTATCTTCTGTATTTACATGACCTTTGTCCCTGTCTTGTGTTGGAAGTGGTTGTAATTGTTTCCTGTTCCTACGAATATCCTCTTTTTCCGTTTCTACTATATATGATCTCGGTTCCGTTGTCATCTCTTTCACTATTCCCTCTCTTTGCATGTTCACTATCCATACTCTTTCACCAATTTCCAAGTATTCGTTTGTTCTCACTCTATGTCTTCGGTTATATTGTTTTTTCTGTTTTTCTCTTTCGGTTCCAAATTCTTTTCTCAGTCTATTATGGTTTGCTGTTCTAGGGTCTAATTTTGATTTAAGTATTGGAATTTTATCCCTTAATCTTCTGCCAAAAAGCAATTGGGCTGGAGAAAACCCGCATTTTAAAGGGGTATTTCTATAGATTAATAGTGCAATGTGATCAGCACTCTCCGCCTGTCCGTTTGCTTGCTGATATTCTGGGCTACTGATTGTACTTTTGAACCCATAATCTTTAGCAAATTGCTTAAATTCATAGCTGACAAATTGTTTACCATTGTCTGATCTTATTTCTTTTGGAATTCCATGGTGAGATATACAGTAGGGCCGACATTCGCGGCTTCAAATTACACGGATTCGCATATTCGCGTTTTAAATTTTGCTGCCTTTTTCAACATTCACGACTCGATTATTCGCGAATACATAGCAAGTATGTATGTCATTTTTTAAAAATTTAAAACGAAGTTTACCGTAGGTTTACTGTACAAGCAACCAGCTTCACATATGCGTTTCTCTGGGAATCCCTCATTTATGATCGATTTTAATGTTTGTGTTAGGTGCTTATTTTTGTGTTCTGTATTTCGTTCAGGTTAGTGTTTCGCCCGTTTTTTTACTATAATTTTATAAACAATAAATTAATCTCACAACAGTACTCAAAATGGGTACAAAAAGGCCTGCGATGGAAATAAATTTAATTGCCAAACGTGCAAAGTCAGTTATGACTCTAGAAAGAAAAATTCAAGTTCTTGATATGCTCCGGGAAGGGAAAAGAGCTACCGAAGTAGGCCGGGTCTTCGGTGTCAATGAATCTACGATAAGATCTATAAAGAAACAAGAAGAGGTAATTAGAAATAGCGTAAAAAGTGGCATACCGTCATCATTAAAGGTAACGTCACAAGTTCGTGATGTTAATATTGAAATAATGGAGAAGTCTCTTTATCTTTGGATTGAGGACCATGGTCGCAAAAATATACCATTAACTAGGGCTAGATTAATGGATAAAGCCAAGGAACTTTATCAACATTTTTCGTGTGGAATGGACTGTGCTGAAGACGATTGTAAATTTAAAGCCAGCAGAGGATGGTTCGAAAGATTCAAAACTCGTTTTAATCTCCATAACATTAAGTTGTGTGGAGAATCAGCTTCAGCAGATCATCAACAGGCTGCAAAATTTCCTGATGAAATAATAAAATTAATAGAAGAAAAAGGTTACCGTCCTGAACAAATATTTAATGCGGACGAAACCGGGCTTTATTGGAAACAAATGCCCACACGAACATACATTTTAAAAAATGAAAAGACAGCACCTGGTTTTAAATCGGCTAAGGATAGAGTTACAGTTTTATTTTGTGCAAATGCACGCGGAGACTTTATTACAAAACCAATGTTAATATATCGAGCAGCTAATCCACGAGCTTTAAAGAACAAGGACAAAGAAGCTCTTCCGGTCTATTGGCGAGCTAATTCAAAAGCTTGGATGACTTCTCAGCTATTTATAGAGTGGTTTAAAGAGTGCTTTGTTAAAGAAGTGGAGCGTTACCTAAAATCTAAAAATTTAGCATTTCACGTTTTATTGATATTGGATAACGCCCCATCTCATCCAGTAGATGCTCTCAAATTAGCTCATCCATGTGTCGAGTTGGTATTTCTTCCGCCCAACACAACATCCTTATTACAACCTTTAGATCAAGGTGTTATAAAAGCTTTTAAAAGTCATTATATCCGGCACATGTTCGATTTTATACATGAGAAAATACAAAATGATAGTGTTTTCTCAATAAAAGATGTGTGGAAATTATACAATATTGACCATGCGATTACATCTATAAAACTTGCTTTAAATGACATTAAAGTATCAACCGTAAGTAATGCATGGAAAAAACTGTTGAAAAAAGACAAAGTGTGCGCAAAGTGTAAGCGAAATTGATGAGGCAATAGAGAGAGCTGTTCTTTCTGCACGGTTGCTACCGGGAGATGATTTTCATACCATTGTACCAGCTGATATCGAATCTCTCGTCAATGATCAAGAGGAAGAGTTGTCCAGTGCAGACTTAGAAGCGCTACTAATAGAAAATGTTTCAGGAACGGATGAAGAAGATAATAGTAATTTCCTATGTAATAAATTAACGTTGAAGGAACTTAATTTATTTATACAAGAAGCAAATAATCTTGCTGAAAAAATAGTAGAATATGATCCATCAACGGAACGAAGCACAAAATTTAAAAATGGTCTGAATACTCTTCTTGCTCCTTACAAAGAGCTTCAAAAGGATATGCAACACAAAGCATTGCAACCTACTATCCTTTCATTTTTTAAACCATCGTGTTCTAAAGCAATTATTATTGATGAGTAGAAATGTTAACTTTTATTTCTTTCTTTAGTTTATTTTGTTGCAGTTTGTTATTGCTATCGAGTTTAGGTTTTTTTATATTTTAAACAATTTTGTAATTATTTTAATATCTGTATTAGTTCCGAATACAAAAGTTTTAAGACCAGTCGTTTTATTTTGCAATTTTAAGCGTTTTATTTAGTATGTATAATTTATTAATTTTTGAAATTTTTAATTTTTAAAATTAAATTAAATGAAACTTTTGGCGTCGGTGACCATTTGGCGGTTAACGTGTTAAAAGAACATAGAAGTAGTAGTTTATCCTTCATAATATCTAGTGCTTCAATATTCGCGGATTCAACATTCGCGGCGTATTTTTAGAACCTAACCCTCGCGAATGTTGGGGCCTTACTGTAATATCTTTTAACTGCTCTATGATAGTTTCGCTACCCATGTTCTCTAATTTTCGAATCTCAGGGTATTTAGAATAATAATCCTGCATAACTAAATAATTTGCATTTTTGTAGGTAGCTATATCCATTCCCAACATTTCCCATGGTCTGTGTGGTACTTTGCTCGGAATCATTGGTTCCGTTGAAGGTATCTTATTTTTTAAACAAATTTCACTGGTTTCTATTTTATCAATGATTTGTCGTCCTATTCCTGGCCACCAAATAGTCTCTCTTGCTCTCGCTAAGCATTTGTTTATTCCAAAATGCCCCTCGTGAATAGCTTTGAGGCTATATTTTCTACACTCTCTGGGAATAACTATTCGATCACCATATGTTAGTACACCATCAACCATTCTAAGATTATTTGCGTATTTTGCGTATTCTCTGGCTAAGTCGTTTATTTTTTTCTTCCTCGGCCATCCGTTTCTTACATACCTCTTCACGTGTTCGATTCCAGTGTCCGAGTCTTGTTTTTTCTTAACGATTTCTTCCGTAATTATCTCTTGCCCACTTCTTTTATAATCACATTTATGTAAATGTCCGTATCTTCTAATATTGTATTTACTTCTGATAAGTCCGCACTAATTGGCGCTAATTCGCCACTACTAGTTCGTTTGCCGGCACATATATTATGTCATAATTAAATTTTGATAACCGCATTCGAAAGCGTTGTAGTCTATTTGATAATTTATTTACACTTAGCAGCAGAAGTCTGCGTACAGAAAACTTCTAACACTTTAACTGAAAAAATAAGGGTCATGATCTAATGTGATAAACTTCAATTTTTTTTTATTTTGTGTATTAACTACATATAATTCTATTAACAAAATATGCATCAATAAAACAGAAATATTTGTTACAAAAAAAATTAAAAATAAAAATCTGCGTACAAATAAAGACGCCTTCTCCAAAATATACTTATTTACTTAAATACGTAGTCGGCGATGTACGCTTTCCGATTTAAATAAAAGATAATCGGTGTCAATTATATTAGCAGAGGCTTAGAAGCTAAAAGTTAGAATGGACACGAAAGGAAAGGAAATTGAATTGGGAGAGAGAAAAATTATTGTAAAGTTATGGAAAGAGGGAAAATCTTTTCGAAAAATAGGAGAAACTGTCGGCAGGTCACACTCTTCCATTCAAAGAGTAATTAATAATTATAAAGACACTGAAGATTACCTCTCACGTCCACGATCTGACCGAGAGAAGCGACCCCTTTTAACAAACCGAGAGAAGCGAAAAATTGTACAGCAGGTTAGAAAAGAACCTAGGCTGACGGCAAAAAAATAGTAGAAAATGTACAAGAAGAATTTCATAAAACTATCAGCAAAGATACGGTGAGAAGGACGTTAAAAAAAGCTAACTATCACAGTCGCGTTGCACGAAAAAAGCCATTTGTGTCAGAGGTTAATCGTCAGAAGCGGATCGCCTTTGCAAAAAAACTCTTAGACAAGCCCATTGAATTCTGGGAGAAAGTTCTCTTTACAGATGAACTTGTATGCAGAAAACCTAATACTGCCCTTAATCCCGAAAATTTGAAAGCGACTGTAAAACACGGAGGTGGTGGAGTTATGGTTTGGGGGTGTATGTGCACCAAAGGGGTGGGAAGGTTGGTTTTCATAACATCGACAATGGACCATAAAATGTATGTAGACATTTAAAAAAAAAATTGAAGCCTAGCATCGAAATCTTGGGCTTGGGGCCCGAATACTTTTTTCAACAAGATAATGACCCCAAACATTGCGCCCACAACACTAAGCTTTGGCTACTATACAATACCCCAAAGCAACTTAAAACACCTCCACAATCGCCGGACTTGAATCCCATCGAACACCTCTGGGATTTACTGGAACGCAGGATTCGGCAACACAACATAACGTCGAAGGAAACGTTAAAAAATGTTATGATTGAGGAATGGGCCAAAATCAGTTCGGACGAAACGAAAAAATTAGTGCACTCCATGCCTAAACGTTTAAGGGAGGTCATTAAATCGAAAGTAAAGGTTATCAAAAAGGTGGTTTCAAAAAGGATGATGCGCATAGTATTGAGAACTACAGGCCTATTTCTATTTGTAGCGTGTTTTCAAAAATATTCGAAAGCGTTGTTAAGCGGAGATTGTTGAGTTTTTTTGATGCATTTCGAGTAATGTGTCGATCGCAGCACGGATTTCGAAGGGGCTTATCAACTGAGACCGCTACTGTCGATTTCTTTTCATATGTCTATGAACACCTAGACAAAGGTAATTATGTGGTTGGTCTTTTTTTGACCTTTCCCGAGCTTTCGATTCGTTGCCTCCACACTTCATCAAGGAAAAGTTATACAATGTGGGTATTCGTGGAAGTCTACTTAAATGGTTAACTTCTTTCGTTACGAGTCGTAGTTTGAGAGTGGTTCTGTCGGGAATAGCCTCGGAGGACTCACCTGTAAATCTTGGCGTACCTCAGGGTTCCATACTGGGTCCCTTACTGTTCTTAATTTTTGTAAATGATTTACCAAGTTTTTTCGAGAATGTTCATGTGGTGATGTATGCGGATGACACCTCTATCGCTATTTGGTTGGTTGGTAGCACTGTAGAGCGTTTTGTGGATTGGTGCACCCGAAACAGAATAATCTTGAATGTACAGAAAACTGTCTGCGTAAATTTTCATGTTCGGCGACCGCTTTCCATAGAACATCTTGCTGGGATTCCTTTACAGAAGGAAGCCAACTTTTTGGGCTTGAGCATTGATACCGAAATAAGTTTTGGACCACATATAAATAACGTATGTAAAAGATTAAATTCGTCGTATTTTGCGTTGCTCAAGCTCAAATATTCGTTGGACAGGACGCATATTACGCGCTTTGCTACTCACACATTTCATACAATATTCTTTTGTGGGGCAGAAGTTCTCAGTGGCGGCGTGTATTTGTGACTCAGAAACGAATAATCAGATTAATATTTCAATTACAATGTGGTGAATCCTGCAAGGAAGTTTTTAAAAATAATAGTATTCTTACCTTCCCTTGTATCTATATTCTCAAAGCTGTGGTGTTTGTCAACGGAAATCGTGAAAGATTTGTGGGCTCTGTTAGCCAGTATGAGACGAGACGTGTTGATTTGCCGTTGTTGCGACACAAAACAGCATTTTTTGAGAAAAGTCCGCAATACGATTTTGTAAAACTATATAATAAGTTACCTGTCTCAATAAAAAGCATCACCGCTCCTCGTGCATTCAAAAATAAAGTTAAGGCGTACTTGATCGAGAATGTTTTTTATAGTTTACGGGAGTATCTCTGTGGGGTCACGGACTTACCATAGGCATAAAGATGTATTTAGCTTTTTTCTTTTTTTTTCTTTGTGTATTTTGTTATGTGTAATAATGTATTGTATGACTTATCTCCATCTACAGTTATGTGGCACTGAGACTAATAAATTATTATTATTATTATTATCCGACCTCATATTAATATAGAAACAATGATCTCATTTATGAATTTTTTATAAATACTGTCCTGACTTGTACGCAGATTTTTGCATACCCGTTATTTGTAGAATTTTTAGTTTTGATTTTTTTCTGTAACTACTGTTTCTGTTTTGTTGAAGCATATTTTGTTTCAACAAAATTAGTTTATCACATTAGATTATGACTCTTATTTTTTCAATTAAAGTATTACAAGTTTTTTGTACGCAGACTTCTGCTGCTGAGTGTATGTTCAATCTAAAAATAAATGCCACAGTTGGAATTTCTTACTTATCTTTATCAATCCTAACAAGCTTTTTACAACATTTCTAATGTAGACCACCTATACGAAGCTGTATTTTTGTGAACTTTTAAATTTTTGTGAACGGACGTGCTTTTTTGGCAGATTTGCAAATTTCAACAAATGATTATCCATCTTTTTATAAACTAACATTACATCCCGAATATTTTGTGAAATTTGGCGGTTTCTTGTACTAATTTTTAATAAAATCACACGAATATGACATGAAACCGCAACAGAGTTTTTTCGGAAATATAGGCATCTAAGAAATTAAGCCTATTTGAGGAGCAATGTAAGGTTACTTGTGTACGGAGATTGGTTGTGTGTAAAATTTGCACGTTTTCAGATACTTATTTTTTATAAAGCCAATATATGTTCAATTTAAAAATAAATGGCACAGTTCGAATTTCATACATATCTTTATCAATCCTAACAAGTTTTTCAGTACATTTCTAATGAAGAATACCTGTATAAAGCTGTATTTTTGTAAACGGACGCACTTTAATAGAATTATATGTAGTTAATACACAAAATAAAAAAAAATTAAAGTTTATCACATTAGATCATGACCCTTATTTTTTCAGTTAAAGTGTTAGAAGTTTTTTGTACGCAGACTTCTGCTGCTAAGTGTAGGCTCAAACAAGATTTCTCTAGACATTAATAAAACCATAAACAACTTTTTTAGAGTTTAAATTATTTATCTTGATCTAGATAACTTGCAATATTTCTAAAACATAACTAGAATACTTTTAATGTAGATAAGAAAAATGTGCATAGAACAAACTGACTCTCAAATTGTACTTAGATAATTGCAACAATTTTATCCTACAATCTAAAGCTGTTGAGTTAAAATTAAAGACGAATTATCCAATTAAACATTTAAAAACAAAAAGGTGTTAGTTTTACATCAAATTCGCCCAAAATTGACATCCGAGAGAGGCGAACCAAAATTAAATCAAGTTCATAAACTCTTCAAGGTTATTTTTTTATATCCAAACTTTACTTTTATTCCTTTTCAAAAATTAATTAATTAATTCGTTTTTAATAATTTATTTTTGCTAATCAAATCGAAATAAGAGTTACACTTAGCAGCAGAAGTCTGCGTACAAAAAACTTCTAACACTTTAACTGAAAAAATAAGGGTCATGATCTAATGTGATAAACTTCAATTTTTTTTTATTTTGTGTATTAACTACATATAATTCTATTAACAAAATATGCATCAATAAAACAGAAATATTAGTTACAAAAAAAATAAAATTAAAAATTCTCCAAATAATGCGTATGCAAAAATCTGCGTACAAATAAAGACGCCTTCTCCAAAATATACTTATTTACTTAAATACGTAGTTGGCGATGTACGCTTTCCGATTTAAATAAAAGATAATCGGTGTCAATTATATTAGCACAGGCTTAGAAGCTAAAAGTTAGAATGGACACGAAAGGAAAGGAAATTGAATTGGGAGAGAGAAAAATTATTGTAAAGTTATGGAAAGAGGGAAAATCTTTTCGAAAAATAGGACAAACTGTCGGCAGCTCACACTCTTCCATTCAAAGAGTAATTAATAATTATAAAGACACTGAAGATTACCTCTCACGTCCGCGATCTGACCGAGAGAAGCGACCCCTTTTAACAAACCGAGAGAAGCGACCCCTTTTAACAAACCGAGAGAAGCGAAAAATTGTGAAGCAGGTTAGAAAAGAACCTAGGCTGACGGCAAAAAAAATAGTAGAAAATGTACAAGAAGAATTTCATAAAACTATCAGCAAAGATACGGTGAGAAGGACGTTAAAAAAAGCTAACTATCACAGTCGCGTTGCACGAAAAAAGCCATTTGTGTTAGAGGTCAATCGTCATAAGTGGATCGCCTTTGCAAAAAAACTCTTAGACAAGCCCATTGAATTCTGGGAGAAAGTTCTCTTTACAGATGAACTTGTATGAAGAAAACCTAATACTGCCCTTAATCCCGAAAATTTGAAAGCGACTGTAAAACACGGAGGTGGTGGAGTTATGGTTTGGGGGTGTATGTGCACCAAAGGGGTGGGAAAGTTGGTTTTCATAACATCGACAATGGACCATAAAATGTATATAGACATTTTAAAAGAAAATTTGAAGCCTAGCATCGAAAACTTGGGCTTGGGGCCCGAATACTTTTTTCAACAAGATAATGACCCAAACATTGCGCCCACAACACTAAGCTTTGGTTACTATACAATACCCACAATCGCCGGACTTGACTCCCATCGAACACCTCTGGGATTTACTGGAACGCAGGATTCGGCAACACAACATAACGTCGAAGGAAACGTTAAAAAATGTTATGATTGAGGAATGGGCCAAAATTAGTTCGGACGAAACGAAGAAATTAGTGCACTCCATGCCTAAACGTTTAAGGGAGGTCATTAAACGTAAAGGTTATCCGACCTCATATTAATATAGAAACAATGATCTCATTTATGAATTTTTTATAAATACTGTCCTGACTTGTACGCAGATTTTTGCATACCCGTTATTTGTAGAATTTTTAGTTTTGATTTTTTTCTGTAACTAATGTTTCTGTTTTGTTGAAGCATATTTTGTTAATAGAATTATATGTAGTTAATCTACAAAATAAAAAAAATCAAGTTTATCACATTAGATTATGACTCTTATTTTTTCAATTAAAGTATTACAAGTTTTTTGTACGCAGACTTCCGCTGCTGAGTGTATGTAAAAAATCGTGTTACAACAATAACTTTAACACGTTGAATGCCACCATATATTCGACAAATGGGGTCCCATTGGCCAATAGTTTTTTATTTTAGAATCTTGTAATTATTGCTCTACAGATTCAGGAATTAACATAAATTATTATTATAATTTTTTTTTTAATATTTATGTTAAACTTTTATTTTATGGTGACACGTTGGTCTCGCGCGGCCTACAATAGACGCGTATATCTCGAGTAGCCATGTGAGTCCAATGTGTCATCACGTAATTCCTGTATGAACTTGTAAAATCTCTCATACACGTGTTTACGGCGATCGAGTATTACTTTTCGCAGTCTTTGTTTGGATGTTGTGAGTGTAATTGTGAATGTGAATATGTCATACGAAAAAGAACAAGCACGTTTGAAGAAGTTATGGAAAGAGTTGCTTTCTGATGAAGAAAGTGAGGCAAATATTTTTGACGGCGACGAAATATACGAACCGGTTACAGAAAGTTCTGAATCCGAGGACGATTATCGGTCTAAATCTAAACGGTTCAAAAAAAATAATTGTACACCATCTTCGCAAAAACCAGACCCGTCTACCTCACAAAAAATTATAGAAAGCCCCAATTACATGGATGAAATAATAGAAGAAGTTATAAGAAACATGCGTTATGACGACTTGGGTGATGAAGAAAATAATAATGATATTGAAAAAGAAGCAAATAACCAGAGTAATGAGTTTGAGTGGGCTCATGCAACTGGGAAAAATCTAAAAAACTTACAGTTTAGTGTCCCAAACTCTGGTTTTAGTATTGCTCTGTATGAACAATACGACAAACTGCCATATGATTTTTTCAAAGATTTTGTGAATGACGACATCATAAGCTTAATCGTGAGTCAAAAAATCTTGTATTAAAATAACATAATAATAATATATATTTTAGGTAGAAGAAACAAACAGATATGCTGAAAAAGTGTAAACGAAGTAATATTCTACCAAACGCACGTATTCTGAAATGGACTCCCACAGACCCTACAGAAATAGAACATTTCATTGGTATTATTTTGTGGATGGGGTTGTGTTCTTTCCCAGAACTTTCTTCATACTGGTCAACGAAACGATTGTACAAAAATGCAATCCCAAGTGTAATGTCCAGAAATCGTTTTCAGTTACTTCTGAAAATGATACATTTTAGTAATAATGAGGAAATTAGTGATGATAAATTACACAAGATAACACCACTTGTGAACAAGCTTCGGACATCATTTCAGTGCCAAATGACACCCTCCGAGTACGTTTGTATAATAAGGCTACTTCTAACACCAATCAGGACACCACCACCATCAGTCTTGTGAGACATCGACGAACATCTATCGCGTCGAAAGACGGTGTAATCAGAGGAAAAAAACTCGTTATTAGCAATTGAAGGATTAAGGGATGTCTCAGTAAGACAGATGATATCGTGACCCAGATTAGATGAATTAATAAGTGATGTTGAAGTCTTCGTACGTAGACCATTAACATTTTGGTAATAGACTGATATAGCCATTTAAAACAAAAAATTAGCAATATAAAATTGGAGCGCAATAACAATAAAAACTAAATTTTTTCCAAATCGCTTCGTGAGCGGATAATAATCACCCGAGAACGTTCAGCTTTACGCACACGAACAGCATCACCTTTAAACCAGACAAATTTATATTCCTTCTCCGCAGCTACCGACCTGACTTCCCGAAGAAGCTTGGCATTCTCCATCGTTAAATGTTCATTGACGAAGATACCGTTCCCCAGACTCTCAACTGCAATGCCCCGAGACGGAGCAGAGCCCTGAACACCAGAACTGGAACGCTGTTTGAGCTTGAGCTTGGCGGCCCTCAAGAATCGGTCCCGTACAATTCTGGACACGAATCTAACAATAATATTCTTGGGCTTCCGTTCTTTCTTATCCAATGATTCAATACAAACTATGAAAGGACCATAATTCTTACTTAAATATAACAATTTTGGATTGGGTATAAACGAAATATCGTTTTTCATTAGCACTTTGGTCCATAACTCCGTATAAAATCGAACTTCAGAGTCATGCGTTTCGACTTACACCTTTTGATAATGAAATTTCAGCTAAAGATACTTCGTAAATGTTTCCAACATTACTATCCAAATACTCAATTATATTTGCTGCAGTCGCTTTCTTTTTATTACTTCTGTCAAAAAAAAAATTAGAGGTGTTGTACCACCTCCGCTTTCGGAGTCCATTTTCGAATCGCTTTCAATGTATTTTCGGTTTTCTTCCTTATACTCCAATTTATATCATGATGCAGATAATTTAACAGGAGAAAGATAACAAACACAACATTAAACACTTTAAAACTTGCCATGGGGCAATTTATTTACTTATTCTGAGCAATTTACCTTCCTTGGCACGAGATTTTTTGTAGAATCATGAAGTTAAAATGGTTGAAAAGTGATAAGTTAATAAATAAATAAAAAAGATAAATTTACCTCTAAAGTTTCTTGAGGTATCGTAACAATCTTATAATCAGTTCCATACCAAGGTTCTTTTTGATCAACAATATCCACATATTTCTTAGCAATAACCCCAACTCGAATATTATCCGGATTAAAATCATTTAATAAACTCGTAATTACGTCCGGTTTCCAATCAGTCAAAAAATATCCACCACTTAAAACATCTTCGAGCGGAAAATGCTTCAAAGTAAAATAAAATTAACCCTTTAAATCCACATTTCTAAACAAACTAACCTGCAAATTATTCACAAGCCCCACAATATAACTCCTAGGACTCTCTTTATCCTTAAACCGAAAAGTCATTGCGGATATATCACGCTGCTCCTCTTGAATCCACAATAAAGGCCCAGCGTCTTTCAACATTTTAATATACTAAGAAGTAAGCTTAATTATTGATTTATTGCAAAAAAGGGGTTAATTTACTTGAAATATTAACGTTATTATATCATCGATGTGTTTAATCCCTTCCTCGGTTAAATCAACTGAAATTCCAAAGAACCCCATCCCTCTTGGGGCTGGTTTATTCCCCGCTACGAGACTATTCGACCATCCTCTCTCTTTTAACGCTGATAAGAGACTTCCTGGACCTTCATGTCCAATTAAATGACTTATATAATTACCAGGCTAAAAAGAAATAAAATAATTATTATTAATTATTCACAAAAAATTTTTGAAACAAAAATTAAAAAAATATTTTGATTTTTAGGTTAAAATCATAATTCAAAATGGTTGAATTCAGTGTAGGCAACTTAAGAAAAAAAATAACTAACATACCAAAATAAATAAAATTACGGCGAAATCGTTTTTTATTTCTAAAAAAATATCAATTTTTGTTAAATTTAGCAAAAAATACCATAATTTTCTAAAAACCTTAATAAAGGCAATTTAAATTCGAATTAAACCCGACTTACATAAACATAACCTCAATTGGTAAAAACTTTGTCGAAATTCCGTCAAAATCATTTTTATTAAATTTGCCAAAAAAAATAGCACGATTTTATATAAATCTTATTAATAATTAATTAATGGAAACTCAAGATCGATTTAAACCAGACTTAATAAACATCTCCTCATCAGAAAATGAACCATGTCGAAGAATCCAAATGGAAATCCCACCATTAATCGACACTTACGATATCGCAGTAAACGACCCTAAAGTAATGTACACAACAGAGAATATCCCAACGAAAGAAACATACGATAATTTTTACGATTTAGCAACTGGATGTAAATGTATTGATTTATGTACGAAAGAATCCGGGTGTAGCTGCATAGAATTAAACCCAAATTACGAATTTCAACGCGACAAAACCTCCGATACAATCGATTCAATCCAAAATAATTATGAATTAATCAAAAAAGATAGCCCTGTGTATGAGTGTAACAAAAATTGCCTTTGTTCCCCTTTTTGCGGAAACAAATTGGTGCAATACGGACCAAGGAAAGGTCTTAGGATATTAACCGAAAACGAATTAACAAAATTAAATAAACAACGAATTAAGGATTTGAAGGGATCGAAAGGGGCCGGGTTAATGACAACGGAGGCTATTAAAGAAGGAAATTTCGTCTGCGAATACGCTGGGGAAGTTATTTCGAAACGCGAGGCTGATTTAAGATTTAAACGACAAGAAGAACATAGTTTGCCTAATTACATTTTTAGTTTAATGGAGCAATTTGGAGAAAATAAGATACAAACTTATATAGATCCTTCGATTTTTGGGAATATCGGGCGATACATTAATCATAGTTGTCAACCGAATTGTTTGGTAATCCCAATTCGGTGTCAATGCGTTATTCCAAAGCTTTGTGTGTTCGCTTTACATGATATCCCAGAAAATACAGAAATAACTTTCGATTATGGTGATGGCCGATTGGGGTTTGTACCAAATAACGATGGTGAAATTGTTAAGAAAAGATGTTATTGTAATAGTAGTTTATGCAGAAAGTTTTTACCATTTCAAAAATGTTTGTATTGAAGAGGTTTATTGATTTATCTTGTTTATATTTATTTTTTAATAAATAATATTTAATGAAATATTAAAAACATAAATTCTTTTTAATTAATTAATTCTAAAACTAACACTAGATCTAGAATCAATCGTGTTTGGCTGTACGTCTCTTAAGACAGAACCTAATCCAATCTAGCTTTAGAATTAAGACATACATTATTTATTAAAATACCACCTAAATTATGCAATAAGTTTAAAACTACATATTTTTTTAATCAACTGATGGATTTTGATGATTCCTTCTTCACAGTATAGGTTGATTTTTAAGGAAGAAATGTGTTGATGGTTTCTGACAATTATCAACGTTTTTCCCATATGCGGGGTGTAAAAAGAAATTTACGTTTTTTCTACTTATTTTGCAACACTCTA
Organism: Onthophagus sagittarius; assembly: GCA_036711965.1. Taxonomy (NCBI): domain Eukaryota; kingdom Metazoa; phylum Arthropoda; class Insecta; order Coleoptera; family Scarabaeidae; genus Onthophagus; species Onthophagus sagittarius. The sequence goes on along the minus strand of JASERS010000010.1, from coordinate 10,693,454 downwards.
TGGAATTTATCAGAAAGAACCCCAACATTCCATTTATATTACGTTAGAAAGACAACCCTTCTCTACATTTTTGTTCAAGAATTTAACACATTTTTTAAGTTTGACTTATACATACATGTAACAGATGGTAATAATATATTCAATATCCTGCCAGAGCACAAAATTTAAACGCAAATCATCGTAGAAGGAGATTGCAATTTGCCAAAGAACATCTTGACTGAAATGCTGATGACTGGGAACAAGTACTGTTCACAGATAAATCAAGGTTTTGTTTAGACAGCTCAGATAGACGTTTAAGGCCCGCTTTTAACAATCTACATTTAAACTATCTAGCGGTAGTTATATCGATTTTACGCGCTCCCATTGGTTATGAGTTATGTGACCATACGTCCCGTTTTGAAAGGGATTGTCCCGTTCTTCTGTTAGTAGTCCCATCGTCACGAATAAACTCTAAAACGTCCCGTTTTCATAATCACAAAGTGCATAAATCTCATTAAGTATCTAGCTATATTTACACAGCTTTTTTTATTGGTAATATTTCGTTTCTTTGTTTGCGAGAGTTATACCAAACATGCCTAAATGTAAGTGTAAATTTTTTTGAAACTTGGGGGGTAAATAGAAAAAGTGTAAACAATATTTATACAAAACCGAGCACATTGTTGGAACAAGAACTAATAGGGATTGGCTGTGAAGCTCATAATGTCCACAATGCAATTAAAACTGCCGATTGCTTACCATTTGATTTAGAATGCATTATTGTCAAAATTTATTTTTTTAATATTTATAGTGTACGCATTGAAACTGTAAAAGAATTCTATGACTCGATAGGTACAGAGTATAAAAGAATGTTGGGTTACAATAAATCTAAATGGCCTGTACTTAAATAGTGCTTAAAATGTTTGTGAGATTAGAAAACTATTTTAGATTGCTAATCTAAGAAAATAGGATTCTAATAGGCATTCATTCTAATAGTTACTCTTCTAATACCAGTCATCTAATGCCCGAATATATTGAAGTTGTTTTTTGGCAATCCCAGCTCTGAATGCTGGTTATATTTGGTGTACGCCCAAGAAGTTGGTTTTCACCAAGCCGCTTTAAATACCGAAGGACAAAATATATCAGCAATGGATGTGAATTTAACAAACCGTTTAAAAGATAATTTGTCTTTAGAAAAAATTCAGTTGTTATCCCACACGTTACACAAAATTTATTAGCAATGTTGATCAAAATCAGAGCTTGGCTAACTGCTTGAAAAAAGTAGTCGAGTATAATTACTAACTATTTCCACGAAAATAGAAGCATCAAATCAAGGAAAATCAGTTGAATTTAAATTATGGAACCATGCGGATTATAGTCAAATTGTATTAGATAATAACATTATCTGCTGTTTATCTTGCAATACATGATATACTAAAACTTTTACTAACTTCCTCACTTTTAATTCACTTATCCCAACATCTTCGTGGAGAAATTGCCTTATTTGCTGCAGCATGCTACATAAATTATTGAATGGACAGTGGAATACCGCTATCAGGTTCTTCTTCCTCAGCTGATTTTTGAAATACACATCTCTACCATTTTGCTAATAAATTACAAGGATTTGCAATCCTTAGAAAGTATAGATTCAGCATTTTTGATAGAAATGCTCTTTAGTGTATTGGAATTAATCGTCTTTCTCTGCAGATAGAACGAATAGTCTTTTCCGATTAGCGAATCTCTTACCAATTCGGATTACAAGGGACATAATGCAAATTTTACGTTTTTCAATTTTGTTCAGATTACCAGGGAATTCGGATTTGGGGTTGTACGAATTAGCAACGCTTTACTGTACTTCTGTAACTACATAATAAGATGCAGTTGTAATGCCTAAAAGAGATTGGCTTGCACTCTTCAAAAAAAGTCTGTCTACTCTTTAATTGTCAGTTTTTAAACTTTTTTCAGTTTTTTTGTCAGTATTTAGCTTTTAGCAGATATGATGATGTTGTATTTTGTCGACAGTTTTTGATATTTTGGAAGGAAAATTAAATTTTATTAACAGTCCTTCGCTTTTTACCATAAAAGTGTCTTCTGCCAGCAGTATTTAACCTTTAATTAACAGTTTATGGACTTCTTACGTAAAGGTTGTGCATTTTGTTCAATAGTATTTAATATTTTCAAAGCATAGTCAATTGGTTTATCAACAGTATCCACTATTTACAAACAGTTTTGCAAGTAGTATCAAGTCCTTTGGAAGTATTTCAAGTCTTCCAAGGGCAGTATCAAATTTTCTGGAAGTAGTATTAAGTCTTCTAAAAGCAATATCAAGACTTCCGGAAGTAGTATCAAGTTTTCTAAAAGCATTTCAAGTCTTTTGGAAGCAATAACAAGCCATCTAGAAGCAGTTCAAATCTTCTGGAAGCAATATCATATCTTCTAGAAGTATTTTAAGTCTTCGAGAAGCAATATCAAAACTTCTGGAAGTAGTGTCAGGTTTTCTAGAAACATTCCAGGTCTTCTAAAATCATTTCAAGTCTTCTGGGAGCATTTCAAGTTTTTTGAAAGTAATAACAAGCCATCTAGTAGTTCAAATCTTCTGAAAGCAATATTAAGTTTTCTAGAAGCATTTCAAGTCCTATGAAAGCAGTATCAAGTTTTCTAAAAGCATTTCAAGTCTTCTGGAAGCTTTTCAAGTCTCCTTGAAGCAGTATTAAGTTTTCTATAAGCAATATTAAGTCCTCTGGAAGTAGTGTCAAGCTTTCTAAAAACATTCTAAGTCTTCTAAAAGTATTTCAAGTGGTCTGAGATCATTTCAAGTCTTCTGAAAGCAATATCAAGACTTCTAGCAGCAATAACAAGTCTTCTAGAAGCATTGCAAATCTTTAGGAAACTGCATCATATTTTGTAGAAGCTGTATCAAGTCTAACTTAAAACCTAATTTTAATAATTTTAGACTGCACCTGATTATCGACAAAAGTACCTAGATTTGTCCCGTTTTCAGTCGAAATAAAAACGGTCACTTTAGTTATGAGCCGGTTTTTAACTGTTAAATTTATCAAGAGGTGGTAAAAGTGGCCCTAAGAGTAATTCGACGGCCCAATGAACGCTACCCATAGTGCAACATACTACTGACAACTTTATTTAGGGCCACTTTTACCATCTCTTGCTTAAGGAGCGCTTAAAATCGCTGTAAAAACCGCTTGTTAGTTTAACTGGAGGTTGGTAAAAGCGGGCCTTATTGCAGGATCTGTAATGGTTTTGGGTGGAATTTCGCTTACAACACAAACAGACCTTATTTCTTTGCAAAGAAATTAATTAACCCTCCGTTAAGCGCGCGTGTATCCAGCAGATAATGCATAAAATTCCTTCCCTTCTGTTTATATATTTTCGGTCGATATCTTTAGAACGGATGAACAAAAAAATTTTCAGTAAACTTTGTTATAATTATTGGACATTTGTGCTATACTAGCGTAAATTTGAAAATTTTTGGCCTCTTAGTATTTTTTTTATAGTGAGTTAAACATAAAAAACACCCGATTTTCGTAATTTCCGTATATCAATCATTTTATGAATTTTTTTCTCGGAAACTAACACGAAAAAATTTGATATTTCAACAGTTGATAACTTAATATGTTCTGCATATGGGGCACATTTTATTTTTTTCATATTCTGCATAGTTTTGCATGCAGAATATTTCATTTCGAAAACGGCTGGATGGATTACAATGTATTTTGCACTGAATTGTGCGCAATAAATCTGTATGTGGAATCAGTAAAAATTCATTACACACTGCTGTGTCGTGTTCTGGCTTTAAAAATCCCCTTTGAATTAATAAATTCATCACTTGTTGTACTTTATCCCACTCAGGTACTTTTTGTAGATTCAATTACTACACTTTTGATGTCATTTTGATCAGAGCTGGATAGTAGTTAACAATAAAAATAGTTAAAAACATTACTTTATGATGATCCCGCGTGATTCTGAGAATGATCCTAACAACAGATTGAAGGAAGTCAATTGGCTAGTCAATTTATCTCCTATACGACTACAGACTTGTTATTACTGCTTGAACTGCTTCTAAAAGACTTGAAGACTACTCTCAGAAGACTTGAAATGCTTTTAGAAGATTTGTAATGCTTCTAGAAAACTTGGTACTACGTTTAGAAAACTTGATACTACATCCAAAAGACTTAATATTGCCTCTAGAAGACTTAGTAATACTTCAAGAAGACTTGAACTGCTTTTTGAAAAAAACTTGATACTGCTTTCATAGGACTTGAAATGCTTCTACAAAACTTGATATTGCTCTCAGAAAATTTGAACTGCTTTTAGATGACTTGTTATTGCTTCCAAAAGACTTAAAATGCCTTTAAAAGACTTGAAATCCTTCTAGAAAACTTGATACTACTTCCAGAAGACTTGAAATGCTTCCAGAAGGCTTGTTATTACTGCTAGAAGTCTTGGTATTGCTTTCAGAAGACTTGAACTGCATCAAAAAGACTTGAAATGCTCTCAGAAGACTTGAAATGCATTTAGAAGATTGGAAATGCTTTTAGAAGAGTTTAAATCATTCTAGAAAACTTAATACTGCTTCAAGAAGACTTGAAAAGCTTCCAGAAGACCTGAAATGCTTTTAGAAAACATGATATTGCTTTCAGAAGATTTGAACTGCTTCTAGATGGTTTGTTATTACTTTCAAAAGACTTGGAATGCTCCCAGATTTCAATTGCTTACACAACACATGAAATGCTTTTAGAAGACTTGAAATGCTTTTAGAAGATTTATTTCAAGTCTTTTAAGGTGCCGTTTCATGGCGCGTGGAGTGAGTGAGTCCTGGGGCGTGGGGTCTGAACGATCGCGTTCTCACGGCCTGTCACGAATGACGAGTTTCACGCCGCGCGTCCAGGCTTGTCACGCATCTAAACATTTTCACAATCAACAATGCGGCGTTAGGAGCGAATGGCCGGTTGTGCTGCGGCTTGCTACGTTTTATTAAATAGTGATGATGATTTCCAAAGAAAGAAAAAAAGGCAACGGTGGTGGATGTCGTCGCACAATAAAAGTCGATCAAGGTAAATTTAAAAACTCCGTCCGCGCGCGATTGTTGAAAACTGTCGGTTATCCACATGCTTAGACACGCGGCGTGAAAAACGTCGATCAGTTCACTCACACGGCGTGGAAAGTGACAATTCACGCGCCGGGCGTGCCACTCCACACGCCGTGTAACGGCACCTTTAGAAGATTTGTAATGCTTCTAGAAAACTTGGTACTACATCCAGAAGACTTAATAATAATTCAAAAAGACTTGAAAAACTTCCAGAAAACTTGAACTGTGTTTAGAAAACATGATACTACATCCAAAAGACTTAATATTGCTTCTAGAAGACTTAAACTGGTTTTTGAAAACTTGATACTGCTTTCATAGGACTTGCAATACTTCTACAAAACTTGATATTGCTCTCAGAAGATTTGAACTGCTTTTAGATGGCTTGTTATTACTTCCAAAAGACTTAAAATGCCTTTAAAAGCCTTGAAATCCATATAGAAAACATGATACTACTTCCAGAAGACTTGACATGCTTCCAGAAGGCTTGTTATTATTGCTAGAAGTCTTGGTATTGCTTTCAGAAGACTTGAACTGCATCAAAAAGATTTGAAATGCTCTCAGAAGACTTGAAATGCATTTAGAAGGTCAGTTTAGACCCATGCATAGTAAACCATCTTAGGTTTAGTTCAAAGCATTAAAATTAAATATTGTATTAGAAATATTTATGGAATGGTTTAAATCTTTTTTATCTGTTTGAATATTTGATTTAAATCGAATTGCAAACATTTCCAGCCTAATTAAGACTTTTTTGTTCCAAATTACAAAAACATTATACGCCACATTATCAAAATAATTCATAAAGAATACTTATGGCCATCGTCTTGTAGTTCTACGGCAACTATACTCTCGAAGATAGGCATCGGAACAAGAGTACATATTTTGAATCGAGACTTGATACTGCTTCCAGAAGACTTGATATTACTGCTAGAAGGCTTGATATTGCTTCTAAAAGATTTAATCTGCTTCCAGAAGACTTGATACTGCTTCTAAATGTCTTGATACTGCTTCCAAAAAACTTGAAACGTTTCGAAAAGGCTTGAAATGCTTCCAGAAATTTAATTCTTCTTCTAGAAAACTTCAAATCTTTCCACAAGACTTGATACCGCTTCTAGAAGAGTTCAAATCCTTCCACAAAACGTGATACTGTTTCTATTAGACTTGAAAGGCTTCCAGGAGAGTTGGTATTGCTTCTGGAAGACTTGATATTGCTTGGAAAAAAACTTGAAATGCTTCCGGAAGACTTGCTATTGCTTCTGGAAGACTTCGAATCCTTCCACAAGACTTGATACCACTTCTATAAGACATGAAATGCTTCCATAAAAACTTATAAGGCCTCTCGTAAGATAAGCACCGGTACAAGAGTACATATTTGGAATTAAGACTTGATACTGCTTCCAGAAGACTTGATACTACTACTAGAAGGCTTGATATTGCCATAAATTCATTAGACACTGCTGTGTTATGTTCTGGCTTTAAAAATCCCCTTTGAATTAATAAATCCATCACTTGTTGTAGTTTATCCCACTCAGGTACTTTTTGTAGATTCAATTACTACAATTTTTATGTTATTTTGATCAGAGCTGGACAGTAGTTAACAATAAAAATAGTTAAAAAACATTACAGACATAGTAATACTTCAAGAAGACTTGAAAAACTTCCAGAAGACTTGAACTGCTTTTAGAAAACTTGATACTGCTTTCATAGGACTTGAAATGCTTCTACAAAACTTGATATTGCTTTCAGAAGATTTGAACTGCTTTTAGATGGCTTGTTATTGCTTCGAAAAGACTTAAAATGCCTTTAAAAGACTTGAAATCCTTCTAGAAAACTTGATACTACTTCCAGAAGACTTGAAATGCTTCCAGAAGGCTTGTTATTACCGCTGGAAGTCTTGGTATTGCTTTCAGAAGACTTGAACTGCATCCAAAAGACTTGAAATGCTCTCAGAAGACTTGAAATGCTCTCAGAAGACTTGAAATGCATTTAGAAGATTGGAAATGCTTTTAGAAGAGATTAATCATTCTAGAAAACTTAATACAGCTTCAAGAAGATTTGAAAAGCTTCCAGAAGACCTGAAATACTTTTAGAAAATATGATATTGCTTTCAGAAGATTTAAACTGCTTCTAGATGGTTTGTTATTACTTCTAAAAGACTCGGAATGCTCTCAGATTTGAATTGCTTACACAACACATGAAATGCTTTTAGAAGACTTGAAATGCTTTTAGAAGATTTGTAATGATTCTAGAAAACTTGGTACTACATCCAGAAGTCTTAATAATAATTCAAAAAGACTTCAAAAGCTTCCAGAAAACTTGAACTACGTTTAGAAAACTTGATACTACATCCAAAAGACTTAATATTGCTTCTAGAAGACTTAGTAATACTTCAAGAAGACTTAAACTGCTTTTTGAAAACTTGACACTGCTTTCATAGGACTTGAAATGCTTCTACAAAACTTGATATTGCTCTCAGAAGATTTGAACTGCTTTTAGATGGCTTGTTATTGCTTCGAAAAGACTTAAAATGCCTTTAAAAGACTTGAAATCCTTCTAGAAAACTTGATACTACTTCCAGAAGATTTGAAATGCTTCCAGAAGGCTTGTTATTACTGCTAGAAGTCTTGGTATTGCTTTCAGAAGACTTGAACTGCATCCAAAAGACTTGAAATGCTCTCAGAAAACTTGAAATGCTCTCAGAAGACTTGAAATGCATTTAGAAGATTGGAAATGCTTTTAGAAGAGATTAATCATTCAAGAAAACTTAATACAGCTTCAAGAAGATTTGAAAAGCTTCCAGAAGACCTGAAATACTTTTAGAAAATATGATATTGCTTTCAGAAGATTTAAACTGCTTCTAGATGGTTTGTTATTACTTCTAAAAGACTCGGAATGCTCTCAGATTTGAATTGCTTACACAACACATGAAATGCTTTTAGAAGACTTGAAATGCTTTTAGAAGATTTGTAATGATTCTAGAAAACTTGGTACTACATCCAGAAGTCTTAATAATAATTCAAAAAGACTTCAAAAGCTTCCAGAAAACTTGAACTACGTTTAGAAAACTTGATACTACATCCAAAAGACTTAATATTGCTTCTAGAAGACTTAGTAATACTTCAAGAAGACTTAAACTGCTTTTTGAAAACTTGACACTGCTTTCATAGGACTTGAAATGCTTCTACAAAACTTGATATTGCTTTCAGAAGATTTGAACTGCTTTTAGATGGCTTGTTATTGCTTCGAAAAGACTTAAAATGCCTTTAAAAGACTTGAAATCCTTCTAGAAAACTTGATACTACTTCCAGAAGACTTGAAATGCTTCCAGAAGGCTTGTTATTACCGCTGGAAGTCTTGGTATTGCTTTCAGAAGACTTGAAATGCATTTAGAAAATTGGAAATACTTTTAGAAGAGTTTAAATCATTTTAGAAAACTTAATACTGCTTCAAGAAGACTTGAAAAGCTTCCAGAAGACCTGAAATGCTTTTAGAAAACATGATATTGCTTTCAGAAGATTTGAACTGCTTCTAGATGGTATGTTATTACTTCCAAAAGACTTGGAATGCTCGAAGATTTGAATTGCTTATACAACACTTGAAATGCTTCTAAAATACCTCATATTACTTCCAGAAGACCTGATATTGCTTGTTTCTTGAAGATTTAAAGTGCTTCAAAAGATTTGGACTACCTCCTAAAGACTTGAAATACTTTTAAAGAAGTTGAAATGCTTCTAGAAGACTTAGTATTATTTCTAGAAGGCTTAATATTACTCCATGAAGACTTAAAAAACTTCCAGAAGACTTAAAATGCTTGTAGAAGACTTGATATTGCATCCAGAAGATTTGAACTGCTGCTAGTTGGCTTATTATTGCTTCCAAAATACTTTAAATGCTCCCAGAACACGTGAAATGCTTTCACAAGACTTGAAATGGTTGGTTTTTGGTGTGTTGGGTTTTTTAGTGAAAATTTATCTTAAATTTAAAATCGCCCAAAGTTACAAGATTCTATGTTCATTTGTTTATTATATATTTTATTTTTTAGTTTTAACAAATTTAAATTAGATCCTACGTCATAAGTTTCAGTTTTGTATGTTTGTATCAAGATAATCTGACTTTTAAGGATAATTTATGTATAACAGTTCAAAAGTTCTAACTACTTTTAAACGGTTTGTTCACATCCATTGCTGATACATTTTGTCCTTCAATATTTAACATGGCATGGCGAAAACCAATTCGTGCGTTATTAGACTCACTTTTAAACCGAAACTTTCTAGTACTAGGTCTAGTGTTAGTTCTAGTTTTAATTTGGTACATAATATCTCATTTCAATCTTATTATTAAAAAAAACTTCTCATCTTTAATGGTTAACAGAATAAATTTCAAAATATTCCCAATTTTTAATTCAAAAAACCAATATCTATGAAATCAATACTTACTTGCGATTTATATAATTCAATTAAATCAGGTGTTGGAAAAACAACATTTAAATTCCTAATATCCTTAATTGGAACCATATACGTACAAGTTCTTAATTGATCACCAGAAAAAGGATGTACCTCCCATTTGGGAGCCGTAACATCCTTATCCTTAACCTCACTAAACATTTTTATAACCATCTGTTCCAACTCGTCCAAACCTTCTAAAAATGTTAATTCAAATTTAATTTAATTTCAATAAATTCTTTAAATTTACCTTTTCCTAAAACGGCTAAACACATAATATTCGATGAATACCAAGCCCCGTGAAATTTCAACAACTCATCTCTAACATTAACCCCATTTTCTTTTGGGGTGATTTCTAATGTTTGTCGACTTCCTGTCCCGAATTTATGAAAAGGGTGATTAGAATCGGCGGTGTGTTTATCTAATTGGTCTATGCGCCAAACATCACTTGCTAAATTTTTTTCGTGCTCTGAATGAACGGCTTTTATTTCACGTTCAGTTGCGCTCGCGGTGAATAACGGTGATTTAAAAAATTGTGAAAATCTATCGAGGGCGTTTGGAAGCTGCTCTGGGACAATATCAAAATAATAATTTGTATGATCGTGAGTTGTTGAGGCGTTCGAGCTTCCTCCATGTTCACTTAAAAATTTATTATAATCATTTTCGTTGGGGTACTTTTCCGTGCCAAGAAATAACATGTGCTCACAAAAATGAGCCAACCCCGGGATGTTATCCGGGTCACTTAAATATCCAACACCCACATCCATAGCAGCGGCTGATTTATCAGTTGTTGGATCACTAACCAAAATCACTTTCATGTTGTTAGCAAGGATCAAACCGCGATAGAGCCGTTTATCTTCAGCCGATTTAGCAATGTCGTTGAATCGCTTGATTACGTTATTATCCATTTTGGCGACTTTTTTAATGTTGGTTTGTTGCTCGTTATTTAGTTTTATTGAGCTGAAACGACAAGAAAAACGTGAAATTTTAAATAATCAAAATTGAAAATATAATCGTCAAAAACATAACCTAAAAATGAAAAATGTACCTGTACAAGCAAAGGGTCGTCTTGAAATGCCTCCTGATGTTCCCGCTCAACACCACACTCACTAGAACTCTCATTCGCAATTACCTTATCGTTCACATGCACATAATTTAATGATATTCAAGATGATTACTTGCATTTGAGTTTTATCAAAGGGTTTTAATGAAACGTCAAATGGATTATCTGTCAAAAAAAAATAATAAAGGTTCGATTGACTCAAAATTATATTTATTACATGATTTTTCTTGGTTTTTCGTGAAAGGGAATTGAGTCATTCTAGGAAAAATTACATCATTTTCAAGGTTAAATACAAACAATACGTAGTTTTCTTTTAAAATAAAACTTATTCGTTTCACACGATTTCCATAATGCAAAAACTTCGTTCTGACTCATCGTGTACTTTAATGCGATTTCCTTTGACGATTCACGAAGAGTCGGGCTGCTTGTTACAATACAACTTAATTATTCCTTTTTAATTATTATTTTCTTATTCAATTCTATTTATGAAACGAATTAATTTAAAAAATGATGTTATTACATTATTATCTTTGTTTGCAAGGTTGAAGTTCTTAAATAAATTATTGATTAATTAATTATAATTGAGGTTAATTTGAGTTAGATCTACTTTATTCAGCACGGTTATACATAAAAAGGCCATACAAGAATATCCTTTCTTAATGTGACATACAAAAATTTGCAAATATAACATAGTTTTCTAAATTAATTGGTATTAATAAATTTAAAAAAGAACCTTTAAAATCTATCACTTTCTCTTATCCAATATAATTAATTAACGACTAAATTTAACAATAAAATTACTAATAATCGTTTTATCAATAAATCTCCATAATTTCCATTTTTAATTAATTGTTAACGAATCATTCACCATCCAGAATTTGGGGGTTGTTGTTGATAACCGCCTTGAGGTGGGGGTTGTTGAGGATATCCTTGGGGATAACCCCCTTGTTGTTGTTGTTGCGGTTGTTGAGGATAACCAGGGAAACCACCTCCATAATTATAAGTCGCTAAAAATTAAAAATTAATTAATAAAAAAAATTTTTGTTTCAGAATCGTAAAATACCTGGATATGGCATAGTTCCATATGGATTATAACTCGAAGGCATAGGTGCTGGAGCTGCATACGATGGATAAGGAGCTGAGCTTGAAGCCCCATACGGGATGGGCATCCCTTGGACATAAACTGGATAAGGTAAATTCGATGGAACTTGATTTGGAGGCACGGAAGAAGACGGTGTTGAAGGCGTGGGTTGTGGAGGAAGTGTACCGTGATAACTTGGCTGTTGAGGAGTAACAGCGGGAGCTTGCCTACTTTTCTCTTGGGTAAGATCTTTTAATAACTCCTCCTTTTCCGTTTTGCGAGCGAAGCAATAATCGGAAATCTTATTTTGGGCGGCCAACAAAATTTGAGTCAAATCGTTATAAAATTTAGTGCCTTCCTTTAAATTGTTTTGAATTTCTTTAAATGCATCATACCCAGACGCCAATTGAGACATGATTCTTTCCCGATCCCCAGATGTTGAGCCCCTCTCTCGAACGAATTCGTTATTTGCAGATTGAATCTTTTCCAAAAGCAATTCTTGCTTTTCAACGCTCTCTTTAACTTGTTTTTGCAAAGGTCCAAACGTTTTTCCAAGCATTTCAACAGAAAGAACCGGCTCGTTTACGGCCCCATCGTTAGCTAATGAGGACATAAATTTATCTTTCATATCCAAAGTTGCGTTTGTTAATTCATATTCGATTGTATCCCTTTCCGCTTTAATTGTGTCCACTTCTTGCATTAATTCTCGTAAAGTACTGACAGCAGAACTATTTCCGATTGAATTTCCGTTTCCGGAGGGGACGATCGATTCTAATTCGCTCGTTGATTTACTTAAATTCACAATTCCTTCTTTATTTGATTCAAATTTTTCTCTTACAATTTTATCAGCCTTAAAAATAAATTAAATAATATTAAAAATAATTTTTTTCATTTTTAAATAAAAAAATAAATACTTACATCAACAGCATTATTAATAATTTGCCGATACTTAGCCGAATTTGATCTGAACATATCAGTAAGTTTTTCCGAAGGAGTTCTATTCCATCTTTCTTTGAATTGCGCTCTTAAAGCATCATCAGATTGCTTCTCCTCATTTAACATCCTATCAGACTAAACACAAAAATAAATCATCACAAATTAAACTTAACAAAATTTTACCTCATCTAAAATATCTTGATTTCTTTTCAACAAATCTGGTAAATCGTTAATTAATTGTTGCAGAGCAACAATACCCCCATCCTGTTTAACACTATCAGCCTTTTCAATCAAACTCGGGGGTAATCCCCCTCCAGAAGTGACCTCAATAGCAGCCGGAAGATTCAAAGAAGCTAACGCGCCGTTTAAAACCTGCGTCGATTCGCGTAATTTCGAAATTTCGCTGCTCACAATCTCCGATTTGCGCAAATCGTAAGCGGCTAAAGCTTGATGAACAACGACGGGGACTAATTCGGCAAATAAATCTTTAAAATGTTGACTCATCGGGTAATTAACAGGGATAATTTTAGCTAAAACAGCTTTTCCAATGGGATCTAAAGTTTTTACATCAGGAATTCGTTCGTGGTAAATAAAATTGTTATCTTTGTGAGCTTCCGCTAAATTTCGTTGAACTTTTACGTAGACATCTGGGAAGAATTGCTTTCCGGAACGTTCTTGACTCGCTTTAAACAATTCAACGGAGTGCTAAAAATAAAATTAGTTAAATTTGATTAAATTAAAGATGGAATGGTTAACTTGAAGCCAAGCAATTTCTTGTCCAACGGCTTTATTCGCCTTGCACACCAAGCTTTGATAAAAAGTGGCTAAACCGCGCATTACGGCTTGTTTTCCGGCAATCTAAAAATAATGATTTTAAAGAAAGAATTAAATTTGATGATTTTTACCGTTGGAATCCAATCTTTATCCCAAATAACTTTCAAATTGTCTCTTTGAAACACCTTTAAGCAATCCGCGTATAATTCATCACATTGTTGAGCCAATTTTGCCGTTATCGCATCTTTCATTGAATCTAAATCAATAAAAAAGAATTTTTTAATTTTCTCTAACATAACCTTAATTATTTACCATGTATTGCTTTATGGACGAAAATTTCTTGTGCTTGAGCCAACATTAATCCCGATAAAGCTTGTAAAGTGTCCGGTAATAAATCTGATGTGGGTTCTTGTTGGATATTTAACATAACCGTACTTTTTAAGTGATCGAAATTTCCGGCCGCTTGTTGAAGTAATTTTGCTGCTAATTTTAAACCGTCGTCATTATCCAAGTTTTGTGCGGCTGCCACGTTACTTTGTAAGGCGGAAATGTTAAATAAAACGCACACTTTTTCGAAGCTTAATGAAGGAATTGCTAAAAAAATTAAATTAAATTAATAAAAATTAAAAATATGTTTAATTTATTTACTTAAACTGGATCTAGACCCAAAAATAGACCCTTTATCGAAAGCATCCTTCCATTTGAACGGAATTTGGACCTCCTGGGGTGGAATTTTTTGTTCCAAGGCAACCAATTGATCATAATAACTTGAAATTAATTCAATATGTAAGAACGTATTTAAAACTTTAATTTGAATAATTTTTGTACCTATAAACAACCTCTAACGAACTTTCGTATTTTTCAAACGCCTTCCATATCCCGGTCGTGCGCAATTTTGCGAATTCGTTGATCGCCTCGCTATAATCTTGAGGTTTGTCGGCCGTACTGTACCTTGACTGTATTAAATTCTTTAACGGTTTTACCACATCTACTTCTGAAGGCTTCTTTAACGGTATCGATAAAAGATCCGTCATTTTAGAAAGAATTAAATTAAAACACGTTCACAATGATCGCTTTGGACCACTTCAGGGAGTTAACGTCTTTTGACAGATGAGTCAACAACCAACAAATGATCAGGGAATTTTATTGGTTTAAGTTGGTCACGTGATATTAATTGTCATCAACGGTTTTAAAGATAATAATGAGTTTAAAATAAACATGATAACTCATTTTAAATTGTTTTGTATAAATTGGGATTTATCAATGCAGAAATATAAATACATTGTTTGTTTAGCTAAAAATAGAATTGCAATTTTAGATAGAGTGGCGCCATCTCTTGCATTATCGCGGTATTTTTTTATATTAAATTTTATTATTATTAAAGAATTAATTAATAAAAATTATTTAGATTTATTTATTTATTAATAATTATTAAAATAAGTTTATTTTTTAGATTCGAATCAATCCAAAAGAAGATTTTGTTGCTTTTAAAAGAGAGTGGCGCCATCTCTTGTATTAATATCTTTCTTAAATGTCACTTTTTAAATTTAATTATAAATTAATTAAAATAAAATTAATTTGATTTATTTATTAAACAATAATTATTAAAATAAGCTTATTTTTTAGGTAAAAATCGATCCAAAGCACTCGCAGGTTTCGTTCCTTTCGAAACCTTATTTTTCCCCCCACTTTCCTTCAAACTTTTCACCTTCTTCACAAATTCCTACAATAAACCCCTTAATAAATAACAAAAAACGAAATTAATTAATTAACTCACCTTTTTAGCAAGTTCATTAACAATCTTTTTATTCCTCGCCATTTTAGCCACCCCTCCGCGTCCTTTCATCTTATTTTTGCCTGCATAACTTATTTTCGGCGGTTTCACGTGCTTTAAAATAAAACGAATTAATAAAAACTTTCTTTAACTCAATTAACTTACCAATAATTTCTTCTTCGCTTCAATTTTATCCCTTAAAGTAACCGTATCAACTTGGGCTATTTTGGTCGGATCTAAAGTGATTAGATCGGGTTGGATCTTTTCAAGTAAAGCTTTAACTTCGGCTTCGCGCCTTTGCGTTTTCGTTTGATACGGATTAGCTTCGTGGGCGTCAAAATTGGGTTCACCACAACCGGGGATTAAAAGGCTCGCGAATCCGTGCTTTACACCCACCCCCAAAACATCTTCATATGGGACAAAATTAACGTTGGAGATTTGGGATGAAAAGCGATGACGAAGATACGGCTTTTTTTGCGCTTTATGCACGCAATCGTTAAAAATTTCGACCATATTTCCCATGGTGACGGCTAAAAGATCTCTTTGAGAGAATGCAACGTTTCCTACGGCGCTGTTGAAATGGTACGATTGTAATGGTCCAATTAGTTTTCTTACGTCCCAAATTTTAACGGTTCGATCAACGGCTGCTGTTACTAAATGTTGTCCTCTTGGATCGACGTGAAGAGCTGTCATGGGGGCTTTATGACAAAGCAGTTTTACGAGGGGTTCTCTGACTGTGGGTGACCACATTGATACGACCCCTTTGGCATGACCTATGCATAAACATGCATTGTAGGGGTTTTGAGTAAGGAGGTTTAAAGGGCCTAATCTTGTGTTGAACTGGCCAGCTAATTCACCTATTGATATATCTAACCATGATAAATAACCAGTTTCGCCCTAAATGAAAACAAATTAATCAAAAAATTAAATCAATTTAATAATAAATCTTACCGCAGTAGCTAATAAGAAATGATAAGGCAAAAACTCCATTTTACTAACTCTATTTAACCTCTTCACGCAATGCAACTCAATTCCTTGGTGGTCATAAATATAAACCCACTGTTTTTGTGCAATGGCGAACATAGTTTCAAGATGCAACCAACAAACATCGTGAACTGATTCCATAACGTTTAATTCACAATGTAACTTCTTTGTGACCCAATCCATGGCCGCAACATGCCCGATTTTCCCTCCTAACAGCAAATGTCGCCCATTTTGGGTGTATCGACATCGGTAAGGACCAAAATTTTCAAGTTTTAATTCAAAACTTTTAGCAGCTGAAGCTATGTCCACGTTAGCTTTGATATCGGTCTGATTAAATTGTAAGGACGTCTCCCCATCGTCCGGTTCTAAGAAACCACCCGATTCCGTAAGCAAGATTTCTCCTTTTGCCGCTTCCTCCGCTGCAAATTGAATCGCTTTTTGTCGGGTGTGGTGTTTCCGTTTATGAACGCTGGTTCGGACTCCTTTTGCGGTATTTTCAACATTATTTCCCGATTTTTTCATTTCTAAAAAAGAAGTTTGTGTGTTTGAGGTTATGTTTAAAAAATTATAGGTTATACCTCGTTGTATATGTTGACATTGACAATATTTTAACATTTATATTACAAATTTAAATAAAAATCATTTCTTTTTTTACATCTCAATACTTATCCAATTTATTAATTAAATTTAAAACTTAATAATTAATTTAAAAATCAATTTTGGGGATTTTCTTTATATATTGGCAACACGGTCGCCATTTTATTCCCCGTTACGTGAGTGGAAGAGACGTCAGTCCTGTCATTCGCAATATCACGTTAAAATTTATAATTGAGCGAAAATATTAACTCTCTAAAATGCAATCGAACCGATTATTCGCCCACATTATCCGCAGACACGGTGAGTAACTTAATTATAGTTATTCTTAATAAATTAGCGATAACAGTTTTTGTTTGATGTAACATAACCTCAATCGTTATTATGTAACCTTTCCACCCATTTTTTTGCAGTTTCAAAACGAAATTATTCCGGTTCGGAGATAAAAGCCTCATATAACGATTTGCCATCGCCGCAGGGAAGCTGGCAAACCCATCACGATGCCATGCAAAGGAAATACAACATGCACTTGATTTTTGGAGTTGGATTTGCCATTGGGACGATTATTTTCGCTCGTGCTGCTGGTTTCTTGGACTTGAATTACGCCCCACCAGCAAAACCCGCTGAATAAGTGTATTTTAAGATTTAATGTTTCCAGTAGTGAGAATAAATAATAAATAAATAAATAAATTATTAGGTTATTATGTTTTTATTCTTTTTATTTCGAGTACATGATTATGTAGAGAATAATTATATAAAGAAAAAAAAAATAGATTAAATATATGTTAGCATGATATATAAAAAGTATACAGGAAGTTTTTGTAAGTTTCCTGTAAAAATTTTTGGTCCAAGCCTTCAAAGTTAAGAAATTATTAAATATTTTCTTAATTTTATGAAATGCTACAAATTTAGAATGAGTTTAAAAGCTGATATCTCAAAAACGAAGTGAGATACTAAAGTATAATTTTGTTCTGATGAAAGTATATACTTTCGTTTATAAATCGCAAAGATATCTTAAAATGATCTTACATTAAAGGTCCACATCTTAGTCTTTATGGGTTTAGACCAAAAATTATGCCACTACTTACAGAAATATCTCCCGTATAAGTATCACTTTGATCATCGAGTTATGAGGTTAATTCTCTTCGCTTTCAAAGCTTATAAAAAAATGAAATTCACGTAATAAGAGATTACATATAATCGATAAGAATTTTTTTCAATTTCGAGTCATTTAAAGTCTCACTTTCAGATCTTCCATACGCTGCTTAATTCGCCGTTTCATTTCGATAAATCTGAAACGAAATAATTAAATAAATCGTAAACAAATTATTTATAATATCATTACTTATCCCTAATACGAGCAACTTCTCTTTCTTCTTGAGTTTGATACTGTTTTAAGATCGCCCTGCATTCGGCTAAGCTCAAATTCAAAAATTGGGCGACTTCGCAACTCACTTCTGGGGTGCTATGACCGTCCATTAAAAATAATCTCGCTACGTCTTCATGGGGGCCTAATAAAACTCGCGTTAAAAGCGGATATTCGTCTTCTTTTAATCTTTTTTGTTCTAAAATTAATTAAAAAAATTAGTTTTAATTTTGCGCCATCTATTGGATTTAAAATTAACCTCCATTATCTCGAACAATAAATAAAGCGAAATTCTTTGGGTCACTATCCACTTTGTATTTCTCCAAAAGTAAATTAATCACCTCCTGGGTGTTAACTAACGAAGTTATCCAAACGCTCATTTGACTACCTCTTGGAGGAGTAAAAAAGCTCGTTTCGCGGTCGTAAAAATGACCATTAATCGAGCATCTTCGCTTAATTTTTGATCGAGAGAGTCGTTTTCCATGTCTCCTTTTAATCGCGGCTGAGCCAGTTTTTGCAGCCCTTCTAACCACCACCTCTTGGTTATCAGTGTTCATAACTTCAAAGCTACTAACGGTTGATCGATCGAATTCGGGCGATGGCGGTTCCCGTAATCGTTCCAAACAATCCGGCCCGGACATCGAGCGATTTAAATGATTATTCGAGTTATCCCAGGAATCGTTTAAGGATACGTTTTCTTTGTTCCCTTTAGTATCTTGCGGGGATGAAGCGCCGTTCAGAGTTTTTGTGCTTGAATCAGATCTTAAAATAACAAAAATTTAATGCTCATAATTTAAATGGAAATAAATGATGAGTTACCTTGAAGTATCTTCACGACTGGTGCTACTAGAATTACTTTCTATGCTGGTTTGAGATGGTAAAGCAACAGGCATTGTTTGATAAATTTTTTCTTTTTCATTAATTTTTCGCTCAACTTGCAATAAATCGTCCAATTCGTCCCATTCAACATTTTTCAAGTCTAATTTAGGAGGTAAAGTTAAACTTTTTGGTAAATCCTCATTCGGTGATAAACTCTCGGCCATGCTAACATCCATTGACTCAATCCCAGTATCGGATTTATCTAGATCATCAAAATTTAAAGTATTTGATGAACTCAAATCGGATGAGCTAATTGAAACATCACTATAACTGCTATCCCTTGTTATGTCTTCATCAGAATCGTAATCGTGAAAAATTCGACAAGAATTCCTTTTTCGGATTGTTACAGTTCTTTGATCATCATTTTCTTTTAGGTGTATTACCCCCATAACGCCCCAATGGATTCTTAACGATCCTTCAAGCACCAGCCGGCCGTTAACTTCTCTGCTTCGAATCTCATTGCTTTTCCCCTCATAAAATTGATTGTAAACTTTTAGTTTTGAGTCGAGATGGGTTCGAGGTAATATAGGACCAGTTCCCACTTTGGGAGAATTTTGATGTTGCCCGAAACTCTTATGGGACTCCACCCTGGTACCATGCCCGAACAATTGAGGCCCAAACAGGGCGCCATAACAAGGAACATGGCAGTAGGGAACACCTTTATGTTCCGCATGTTGCCCCGGATTTAGGCGTTTTCCACATTCTTCGCATCGTAAACACTCCGGATGCCAGTCGTAACCAAGAGATTGTTTACGTTCCGCTTAACGTTTTGAAACGATTTAATTACTTTAATAATATAAAAATTAATTAATTAACTCACCGAAATAGACCGGTTTTCCGCATTTGTGGCATTTCCACATTTTGATTCTTTCGATTTGAGATGAATGAAAGATTCTGAGCTTATTTATTTATCTTAAAAAACGTTCACAAAGTAATTATTCAACTTACATACAAAGAATTAAATCGGCACCATTGTGACAGATGACATTAAATACATCTTGGGGGTGGAGCCATCTATTAGAAAACTATAATACTAAGAGATTAAGTAGTTTTAAGATTTCAATGAGAGATGGAACGTGTTTTGATAAAAATTAATTTAATTTTGAAAATATTAATCTTATATTTTCGATTTAAATGATTAAATCGCCATTCAAAAATGAAAAAGTAGATAAAAACATTTTTAACCACATCTACTTAACGATACATCACTTAGATGGCGCTAGTTAACATAAATTATTTTACAAATATATTTATAATATTATTTATTTATATATAACAAATAATAAAACTTACCATTTTTGTTTGATTTAGAATCGTGGATTAAATAGGAATTCTCCAAAATTATGAAATTTGAGATAAATTTTCGATCTGTCAAATGTGACGTTTGATGAAATTTTCATTTTATTTTTGAAAATTTCGGTTCAAAATAGCGCTTTTTTAAATAAATTGTATAAATATATCAACTTTAAGCACTTTAAAAACTTTTTACAAACATTTATTTCTTCATAATCTTCTTCACACTACATTAATTCGACATGAGTCTTAACCTGAAAAAAAGTTAAATCTAATTAATGATAATTAACTTAAAATTGTTTTGAAAATATTATATGATAATCCTAAATTGTTTTATTAATATTATATAAGAATTTATGAAATTCTTCGTGTTTGCTGTATTGAAGTGGCTATAATTTACGTGGATTAAAGTTTTAATCTATTTCATCAAATGTGACATTTGATGTTAATTTTTAAGAAATAATACTTCAAAAAAGCATTTTTTGAAATAAATTGAGAAATCAAGTAAACAAAATTAATTAATTAATAAAATTAATCAATTAAATAAAATTTTTGATGCGTCATTTGGGTTGCATAACTTAATTTATAAAATTAAATCAAATTTAATTTTTTTAAATTAAATTTTGTTGTAATTTCAATAACAAATAATAAAACTTACAATTTTTGTTGTGATTTAGAATCGTGGATTAAATAGGAATTCTCCAAAATTATGAAATTTGAGATAAATCTTCGATCTGTCAAATTTGACGTTTGATGAAATTTTCATTTTATTTTTGAAAATTTCGGTTCAAAATAGCGCTTTTTTAAATAAATTGTATAAATATATCAACTTTAAGCACTTTAAAAACTTTTTACAAACATTTATTTCTTCATAATCTTCTTCACACTACATTAATTCGACATGAGTCTTAACCTGAAAAAAAGTTAAATCTAATTAATGATAATTAACTTAAAATTGTTTTGAAAATATTATATGATAATCCTAAATTGTTTTATTAATATTATATAAGAATTTATGAAATTCTTCGTGTTTGCTGTATTGAAGTGGCTATAATTTACGTGGATTAAAGTTTTAATCTATTTCATCAAATGTGACATTTGATGTTAATTTTTAAGAAATAATACTTCAAAAAAGCATTTTTTGAAATAAATTGAGAAATCAAGTAAACAAAATTAATTAATTAATAAAATTAAACAATTAAATAAAATTTTTGATGCGTTATTTGGGTTGCATAACTTAATTTATAAAATCAAATCAAATCTAATTTTTTTAAATTAAATTTTGTTGTAATTTCAATAACAAATAATAAAACTTACCATTTTTGTTTGATTTAGAACCGTGGATTAAATAGGAATTCTCCAAAATTATGAAATTTGAGATAAATTTTCGATCTGTCAAATGTGACGTTTGATGAAATTTTCATTTTATTTTTGAAAATTTCGGTTCAAAATAGCGCTTTTTTAAATAAATTGTATAAATATATCAACTTTAAGCACTTTAAAAACTTTTTACAAACATTTATTTCTTCATAATCTTCTTCACACTACATTAATTCGACATGAGTCTTAACCTGAAAAAAAGTTAAATCTAATTAATGATAATTAACTTAAAATTGTTTTGAAAATATTTTATGATAATCCTAAATTGTTTTATTAATATTATATAAGAATTTATGAATTTCCTCGTGTTTGCTGTATTTAAGTGGCTATAATTTACGTGGATTAAAGTTTTAATCTATTTCATCAAATGTGACATTTGATGTTAATTTTTAAGAAATAATACTTCAAAAAAGTATTTTTTGAAATAAATTGAGAAATCAAGTAAACAAAATTAATTAATTAATAAAATTAAACAATTAAATAAAATTTTTGATGCGTTATTTGGGTTGTATAACTTAATTTATAAAATCAAATCAAATCTAATTTTTTTAAATTAAATTTTGTTGTAATTTCAATAACAAATAATAAAACTTACCATTTTTGTTTGATTTAGAACCGTGGATTAAATGGGAATTCTTCAAAATTATGAAATTTAAGATAAGTCTTCGATCTGTCAAATTTGACGTTTGATGAAATTTTCATTTTATTTTTGAAAATTTCGGTTCAAAATAGCGCTTTTTTAAATAAATTGTATAAATATATCAACTTTAAGCATTTTAAAAACTTTTTACAAACATTTATTTCTTCATAATCTTCTTCACACTACATTAATTCGACATGAGTCTTAACCTGAAAAAAAAGTTAAATCTAATTAATGATAATTAACTTAAAATTGTTTTGAAAATATTTTATGATAATCCTAAATTGTTTTATTAATATTATATAAGAATTTATGAATTTCCTCGTGTTTGCTGTATTTAAGTGGCTATAATTTACGTGGATTAAAGTTTTAATCTATTTCATCAAATGTGACATTTGATGTTAATTTTTAAGAAATAATACTTCAAAAAAGTATTTTTTGAAATAAATTGAGAAATCAAGTAAACAAAATTAATTAATTAATAAAATTAAACAATTAAATAAAATTTTTGATGCGTTATTTGGGTTGTATAACTTAATTTATAAAATCAAATCAAATCTAATTTTTTTAAATTAAATTTTGTTGTAATTTCAATAACAAATAATAAAACTTACCATTTTTGTTTGATTTAGAACCGTGGATTAAATGGGAATTCTTCAAAATTATGAAATTTAAGATAAGTCTTCGATCTGTCAAATTTGACGTTTGATGAAATTTTCATTTTATTTTTGAAAATTTCGGTTCAAAATAGCGCTTTTTTAAATAAATTGTATAAATATATCAACTTTAAGCACTTTAAAAACTTTTTACAAACATTTATTTCTTCATAATCTTCTTCACACTACATTAATTCGACATGAGTCTTAACCTGAAAAAAAAGTTAAATCTAATTAATGATAATTAACTTAAAATTGTTTTGAAAATATTTTATGATAATCCTAAATTGTTTTATTAATATTATATAAGAATTTATGAAATTCTTCGTGTTTGCTGTATTGAAGTGGCTATAATTTCCGTGGATTAAAGTTTTAATCTATTTCATCAAATGTGACATTTGATGTTAATTTTTAAGAAATAATACTTCAAAAAAGCATTTTTTGAAATAAATTGAGAAATCAAGTAAACAAAATTAATTAATTAATAAAATTAAACAATTAAATAAAATTTTTGATGCGTTATTTGGGTTGTATAACTTAATTTATAAAATCAAATCAAATCTAATTTTTTTAAATTAAATTTTGTTGTAATTTCAATAACAAATAATAAAACTTACCATTTTTGTTTGATTTAGAACCGTGGATTAAATGGGAATTCTTCAAAATTATGAAATTTAAGATAAGTCTTCGATCTGTCAAATTTGACGTTTGATGAAATTTTCATTTTATTTTTGAAAATTTCGGTTCAAAATAGCGCTTTTTTAAATAAATTGTATAAATATATCAACTTTAAGCACTTTAAAAACTTTTTACAAACATTTATTTCTTCATAATCTTCTTCACACTACATTAATTCGACATGAGTCTTAACCTGAAAAAAAAGTTAAATCTAATTAATGATAATTAACTTAAAATTGTTTTGAAAATATTTTATGATAATCCTAAATTGTTTTATTAATATTATATAAGAATTTATGAAATTCTTCGTGTTTGCTGTATTGAAGTGGCTATAATTTCCGTGGATTAAAGTTTTAATCTATTTCATCAAATGTGACATTTGATGTTAATTTTTAAGAAATAATACTTCAAAAAAGCATTTTTTGAAATAAATTGAGAAATCAAGTAAACAAAATTAATTAATTAATAAAATTAATCAATTAAATAAAATTTTTGATGCGTCATTTGGGTTGCATAACTTAATTTATAAAATTAAATCAAATTTAATTTTTTTAAATTAAATTTTGTTGTAATTTCAATAACAAATAATAAAACTTACAATTTTTGTTGTGATTTAGAATCGTGGATTAAACAGGAATTCTCCAAAATTATGAAATTTGAGATAAATCTTCGATCTGTCAAATTTGACGTTTGATGAAATTTTCATTTTATTTTTGAAAATTTCGGTTCAAAATAGCGCTTTTTTAAATAAATTGTATAAATATATCAACTTTAAGCACTTTAAAAACTTTTTACAAACATTTATTTCTTCATAATCTTCTTCACACTACATTAATTCGACATGAGTCTTAACCTGAAAAAAAGTTAAATCTAATTAATGATAATTAACTTAAAATTGTTTTGAAAATATTTTATGATAATCCTAAATTGTTTTATTAATATTATATAAGAATTTATGAATTTCCTCGTGTTTGCTGTATTTAAGTGGCTATAATTTCCGTGAATTAAAGTTTTAATCTATTTCATGAAATGTGATATTTGATGTTAATTTTTAAGAAATAATACTTCAAAAAAGCATTTTTTGAAATAAATTGAGAAATCAATTAAACAAAATTAATTAATCAATAAAATTAATCAATTAAATAAAATTTTTGATGCGTCATTTGGGTTGCATAACTTAATTTATAAAATTAAATCAAATTTAATTTTTTTAAATTAAATTTTGTTGTAATTTCAATAACAAATAATAAAACTTACAATTTTTGTTGTGATTTAGAATCGTGGATTAAATAGGAATTCTCCAAAATTATGAAATTTGAGATAAATCTTCGATCTGTCAAATTTGACGTTTGATGAAATTTTCATTTTATTTTTGAAAATTTCGGTTCAAAATAGCGCTTTTTTAAATAAATTGTATAAATATATCAACTTTAAGCACTTTAAAAACTTTTTACAAACATTTATTTCTTCATAATCTTCTTCACACTACATTAATTCGACATGAGTCTTAACCTGAAAAAAAGTTAAATCTAATTAATGATAATTAACTTAAAATTGTTTTGAAAATATTTTATGATAATCCTAAATTGTTTTATTAATATTATATAAGAATTTATGAATTTCCTCGTGTTTGCTGTATTTAAGTGGCTATAATTTCCGTGAATTAAAGTTTTAATCTATTTCATGAAATGTGATATTTGATGTTAATTTTTAAGAAATAATACTTCAAAAAAGCATTTTTTGAAATAAATTGAGAAATCAATTAAACAAAATTAATTAATCAATAAAATTAATCAATTAAATAAAATTTTTGATGCGTCATTTGGGTTGCATAACTTAATTTATAAAATTAAATCAAATTTAATTTTTTTAAATTAAATTTTGTTGTAATTTCAATAACAAATAATAAAACTTACAATTTTTGTTGTGATTTAGAATCGTGGATTAAATAGGAATTCTCCAAAATTATGAAATTTGAGATAAATCTTCGATCTGTCAAATTTGACGTTTGATGAAATTTTCATTTTATTTTTGAAAATTTCGGTTCAAAATAGCGCTTTTTTAAATAAATTGTATAAATATATCAACTTTAAGCACTTTAAAAACTTTTTACAAACATTTATTTCTTCATAATCTTCTTCACACTACATTAATTCGACATGAGTCTTAACCTGAAAAAAAGTTAAATCTAATTAATGATAATTAACTTAAAATTGTTTTGAAAATATTTTATGATAATCCTAAATTGTTTTATTAATATTATATAAGAATTTATGAAATTCTTCGTGTTTGCTGTATTGAAGTGGCTATAATTTCCGTGGATTAAAGTTTTAATCTATTTCATCAAATGTGACATTTGATGTTAATTTTTAAGAAATAATACTTCAAAAAAGCATTTTTTGAAATAAATTGAGAAATCAAGTAAACAAAATTAATTAATTAATAAAATTAATCAATTAAATAAAATTTTTGATGCGTCATTTGGGTTGCATAACTTAATTTATAAAATTAAATCAAATTTAATTTTTTTAAATTAAATTTTGTTGTAATTTCAATAACAAATAATAAAACTTACAATTTTTGTTGTGATTTAGAATCGTGGATTAAACAGGAATTCTCCAAAATTATGAAATTTGAGATAAATCTTCGATCTGTCAAATTTGACGTTTGATGAAATTTTCATTTTATTTTTGAAAATTTCGGTTCAAAATAGCGCTTTTTTAAATAAATTGTATAAATATATCAACTTTAAGCACTTTAAAAACTTTTTACAAACATTTATTTCTTCATAATCTTCTTCACACTACATTAATTCGACATGAGTCTTAACCTGAAAAAAAGTTAAATCTAATTAATGATAATTAACTTAAAATTGTTTTGAAAATATTTTATGATAATCCTAAATTGTTTTATTAATATTATATAAGAATTTATGAATTTCCTCGTGTTTGCTGTATTTAAGTGGCTATAATTTCCGTGGATTAAAGTTTTAATCTATTTCATGAAATGTGATATTTGATGTTAATTTTTAAGAAATAATACTTCAAAAAAGCATTTTTTTAAATAAATTGAGAAATCAAGTAAACAAAATTAATTAATTAATAAAATTAATCAATTAAATAAAATTTTTGATGCGTCATTTGGGTTGCATAACTTAATTTATAAAATTAAATCAAATTTAATTTTTTTAAATTAAATTTTGTTGTAATTTCAATAACAAATAATAAAACTTACAATTTTTGTTGTGATTTAGAATCGTGGATTAAACAGGAATTCTCCAAAATTATGAAATTTGAGATAAATCTTCGATCTGTCAAATTTGACGTTTGATGAAATTTTCATTTTATTTTTGAAAATTTCGGTTCAAAATAGCGCTTTTTTAAATAAATTGTATAAATATATCAACTTTAAGCACTTTAAAAACTTTTTACAAACATTTATTTCTTCATAATCTTCTTCACACTACATTAATTCGACATGAGTCTTAACCTGAAAAAAAGTTAAATCTAATTAATGATAATTAACTTAAAATTGTTTTGAAAATATTTTATGATAATCCTAAATTGTTTTATTAATATTATATAAGAATTTATGAATTTCCTCGTGTTTGCTGTATTTAAGTGGCTATAATTTCCGTGGATTAAAGTTTTAATCTATTTCATGAAATGTGATATTTGATGTTAATTTTTAAGAAATAATACTTCAAAAAAGCATTTTTTTAAATAAATTGAGAAATCAAGTAAACAAAATTAATTAATTAATAAAATTAATCAATTAAATAAAATTTTTGATGCGTCATTTGGGTTGCATAACTTAATTTATAAAATTAAATCAAATTTATTTTTTTAAATTAAATTTTGTTGTAATTTCAATAACAAATAATAAAACTTACCATTTTTGTTGTGATTTAGAATCATGGATTAAATAGGAATTCTCCAAAATTATAAAATTTGAGATAAATCTTCGATCTGTCAAATGTGACGTTTGATGAAATTTTCATTTTATTTTTGAAAATTTCGGTTCAAAATAACGCTTCTTTTAATAAATTGCATAAATATATCAACTTTAAGCACTTTATAAACTTTTTACAAACATTTATTTCTTCATAATCTTCTTCACACTACATTAATTTGACATGAGTCTTAACCTGAAAAAAAAGTTAAATCTAATTAATGATAATTAACTTAAAATTGTTTTGAAAATATTTTATGATAATCATAAATTGTTTTATTAATATTATATAAGAATTTATGAAATTCCTCGTGTTTGCTGTATTTAAGTAGCTATAATTTCCGTGGATTAAAGTTTTAATCTATTTCGTCAAATGTGACATTTGATAAAATTTTCGTTAATTTTTAAGAAATAATTCTTCAAAAAGGCATTTTTTAAAACAAATTGAAGAATCAATTAAACAAAATTAACTAATTAATTTAATTAATCAATTAAATAAAATTTTTGATGTGTTATTTGGGTTGCATAACTTAATTTATAAAATTAAATCAAATTTAATTTTTTTAAATTTAATTTTGTTATAATGTCGATTTAAACGATTAAATCGCGATTCACCACTTACTTATTAATGGAGATGTGCGTAACAACAATTTTTATTGATGCTATCTCGGACTAAATCAAGTGTTTTGCAATTAAGGAATCATCCATGTGATCTATTCATATTTTTATATAAAAAAGTTGTTTGATAACGGTTTAAAAAGTATATATAAGGTGTCCGAACCGTATTCTTTTAGTTTATGAGCAATCCTCGATTCACAATGGAATCACGAATCGTCTTTGTTCTCATCGCGCTCCAAGTTCTCTCAACCTACGCAGCTCCAAGATCAGGTAGAAACGAACAATAAAATCATTTCTGAATTAATTTAATTTATTTCGTTAAGGATGCACGATATCGATTAATAACGATTTGGGGGATCCTCAACCTTTGGTGATAAAACCAAACGGCGGGGTCGGCCAAGAAGCTTTTTATCAACCAACTTCCGGCGATAAAATCGTTCTTAACGATGGAGACGTCGTTGAAGTCGCTTGCCCAAACACCAATCTAATAATCGATGGAGTATCCGGAAGTTCCGTCGACGAAGCTATTTGTAACGGGGGCAAATTCGACATCGACGGCCAAACAGTTTACTTCTCCGACATTACGTGCAAATCAAATCCTTATCACGTAGCCAAAAAAGTAGAAGGAGCCACTTGCACCAACGGAAAAACCCCCTTTGAAATCGGTTTCGAAATCGACTCAAACAGATTTTTGAAAATCATCGATATCTGCTTCGACGAAGACCTCCAAACGACGCTCCACAGCAGATTTGATTTGCCCAAAAGCATCGGGGGATATCAAAGCGGATATCCAAGACCTGGATGGATGGACGATCATTTTACCGCCCCAAATGTTGACAATTTATACACAAGAAACACCCAAAGAGAAACTGTAAACGCCCTCGTTGGGTTACCCTCAAATTCCTACAAATACATCGAGCAATCGAGTGATTACTTCATGTCACGGGGTCATTTAACCGCGAAAGCCGACTTCGTTTACGGCGCCCACCAAAGAGCAACGTTTTATTTCTTAAACGCAGCCCCGCAATGGCAAACCTTCAACGGAAAAAATTGGAATACCTTAGAACAAGACGTTCGTGGATACGCCGAAGATGAACAAAAAGATCTCGTTGTTTACACCGGCACTCACGGAGTCGCAACTTTACCCCACGAAGAAACCGGAGAAGAAATCGAATTGTATCTCTACGTAAATGGAAATGTTAAACAAATTCCGGTTCCCCAACTTTACTGGAAGTTAGTTTACGAGCCAAGCACCAAATCTGCGATTACTTTCGTCGGGGTTAATAACCCCTACGTCGATGATTTAACCGACCAAATTATTTGTACCGATATTTGTGACGGAATCAATTGGTTGAGTTGGAAACCACACGATACTCAAGCTGGATATGGATATTGTTGCTCCTACGATGATCTAAAACAAACTGTTAAGAATTTACCTGATTTGGATGTTCAACGTTTGTTACAATAAAGAATAATGTAAAAATTTTAAATAAAATAATTCAATCACTTTGACGTTTATCACTCTTTATCACTCTTGTATGTCTGTAAACACCTAACACAGTTTCTTATCAATATTATTTAATAAGTTATAATGTTTGCGGTTTTTGTTATGAAATATAAGTGCAGATTAACCTGTGAGACTTGAAAATTACAAAATTAATTACAGCACAGTAGCTGAAGAATCATCAGATTCTGAAAATTCGTTTTCATTAACAGTCAACTGGATAAATACAATTCCTAGGATAGATATTTTAATGAATGAAAATAATGACGAAGCAGATGCATTGGTAATAAATGGAATGGGTTATAAACAGCCAGAAAATTGTATAGCCTATTTTGATAATCTCTTGTTTTGCGACAACAATTAATGTATAGTAGAATTTTTAATCATGTTAAAGTCTCGTTGAATATAAATCAACAAAGATTTATTTCAAATCGCTTTGTGGAAACCAACTTATCCATCTTGACGGACTACGACGTTGCAAAGGCAGGTTGATAGGGTAGATCAAGACACACTTCTACGCAAGCTGGCACAACACGGTTTTGCGGATTATACTCTTATTTTTTTTGTCTCACACTTATCTAACAGATTTTATTACGTTTTTTATAAAAACGCAGTCCCAGATATGTTGGGTATCAATTCAGGGGTTCCGCAGGGGAGTAATCTGGGACTTTTCTTATTCTTATTATTTATAAATGATTCACCTCAGGTAATTAATTCAACCAGATGTTGTTTGTTCGTAATTTAAATAACTGTCGGGCTTTGCAATCAGATTTGGATAATGTATTTAATTGGTGTCGACCCAATAATCTCCATTTTAATGTGTCTAAATGAGTCTATGTCGTATACCTTGAAGAAGAGGCCGTTAGAATTTGTATACAAAATTAATAATGTAGGTTTGTCGTCTGTGAAAAATACCGTATATTCATCGGATACAGATCATATGAACGGGAGTTGTATGTATGAATACATACACTCCAATACAATAGTATAGAGTAAGGAGAGCGTATTCTATACGCAGCACCTAGGCCACAACGGGCCCCTTGTACACTGGCTTCCTCTAAGAGGTTTGAGATGTTAAATGTGAGTATATTATATAATAACTTATTATTATAACTCGTTTTTTGGCTGATTCCGCTTCTTGACCGACCCCTGTCAGTGTGTGTGAGTTTGCCCCTGTTAGGTGCCGCTCCAGGATACCACCACATTCCTCGTGGAGTCCCACGAGGTGCCGGTGGCCTCCAGGGCGCTAACGCGCATTCAGCCATTTTTGTTCAAACCCCTTACACACATAGTGATAACGACAGCCAGAGATGAACGACTGGTTGCCGGGACCGACGGCTTAACGTCCCCTCCGAAGGACGGGGGGCGACCTAACGTGATTACACCGGGATACGAACCCGGGACGTCTGCGTGTTAATTCGAGAGTTAACACGCTGAGCCATTGCGCCCCCTTACGAACGGGAGTTGTTTAAGATCACGAGGTTATATGTGCGAAGGAAAGTTATATCGCTTTGTTTTCTACGTAGATTGTTGAATAATAATATTAACGCCCCGTTATTATTGGAGAATATTGGTCTTTATGCGCCTGCCTATTTTGGTAGGCTGAAGGGTTTTTTCTATGTTTATCAGAACCCTACTTCTGTACAACACATTATCGGCGGCATCTATCATACCTCTCTTTGGAGCAGATATCGAATCATTTAGAAACAATTTATCAACTTTAATGAGTCCTACAGCCACCCAGTAGCTAAACTTGATATTTGTCATTTCCACCACCGATGACTACATCAACCAGGATAAACATCCCCAACATCTATATCAACGGATGCAACTTCAACACATAGTAAAGAAGAGACTATCACTAAAAACTTGGACATCTAAAAGATCCAGAAAACTATCCAAGTATCTTTCAGATTATACAGTATAGGAGGGATGTAGTGTCTAATAAGATCATTGGGTTCCATCTGAAGAAAGGTACTTTCAATCTTAAATATTTTTGTTCTAGGTATAGTATTAGTTCTATACTCTGTTCACCGAACAGAGTCAGTAGCCGTGAGCGAAGCAACGCCCATAACCCCCACTATTACACAATAGCCAGTTTCACAAACAAAAAAAAATAAAGAAAGAAAATTGGATATATAAACATGCAGTGTCATTTCAGTGACACATGGCGACACAGGTTATGTGTCATTTCAAAATTTGGTTTATGTAGATATTTTTACAAAAACAATGGTGACACTGCAGTGGTGCATATGAGTGTAAATCATGTGCGGTCAAAGTAATTTGTGAATTTAATATACAAAATGATTTTTAACCTGTTATATAAAAAAAATAAATATAATGCAAACAAAATTTTATTTATGTATACAATTTTAACAATAAATGTTTCAATAATACGTGTAATTCCGGCCCCCTGTCGGGGGGTGGGGAGCTGGTAAACCCCAACCGGACGCGTCCCCAGGTGGCGGATCGGGGAACGCTCGCCTCGGCGAGTATCGGATTAATCCGACGCGGACCAACCAGCTTGCTATTTAGGCTTCTATAGCCTACATTTTTGCCAGGACCGGCACGGCACCGGCTTGTTTCGTCTTTGTCTTTTGTCTTCTTATCGTTTTTCGTGATTGGCTCGTATTTTGGAAACCCTGGGAGTGCTGACGAAGCCTCCGGTGTCTCGGCCGGGGGTGGAGGAGGCTGATGTGAGCTTGCTCTGCCGAGGGGGGACTGGATACGTGTCAGAGGCCAGCCACTTCGGGCCCTGATCAGGTAGTACAGCATGGATGCGGAGGTCGGAATCCGCATTGCCCCGAACGAGTATCGATTCGTCCGTGATTTATCCGGAATCGATAAAATGAGGGTTGGGCCCCGGGGAACTGGGGTAGACTTCTATAGTCGAGGGTATACCCGTTCCCAACCATACTCAGCCCGTTCCTTGCTGTACGAAGCGCTGGTGAAACCAAAAGGATGGACAACTCAACGAGACCCATTCAAGAGGCGCCCGCCTCTAAAAAAACGGGCAAAGTGACGAACCTAGAAAAGGAGGTTATTCCCCGGTTCTTGGTCGTTAAAGCTCTGAAAGGTCTGTCATTTGACAAACTCAGCCCATTTTTGTTACAAAAGCAGTTGTACGGATTGTTTGGTGACTTTAAGTCAATAAAGAAAACGAAGGACGGTCTTTTACTTGAAACCGCGTCTGCGGTACAAGCAAAACGTGTTCTAATGGGAAAGAGAATAGGTGATATTGACGTCGAGGTTAGCCCTCACAAGGTTCTTAATACCTCTAAAGGTATAATCTATTGCCCGGACTTGTTGAATTGTTCCGTTGAAGAAATTCAATCGGAGCTGAAATCTCAAGGAGTGATAGAAGTTAGAAGAATTAAATCCAGGAGGGATGGTGTTCTTAGCGACACCCCCAATCATATTATTACTTTTAACACACCTATTCTCCCGAAAAAAGTTAAGGCGGCATACTACTCGTTGGATGTCAGGTTATATATCCCTGCTCCAATGAGATGCTTCAAGTGTCAGCGTTACGGTCACACATCCGAGCGATGTGAGGCCGAACAAATTTGTGTGTGTGGTAAGGCCATCCACGACGGGCGACCTTGCGAGGACCCCCTCGTGTGTGTTAATTGCGGTGGACCTCATTCCGCCCGCTCTCGATCCTGTCCCGTCTTCAAGAAAGAAGCGGCGATACAGGAAATCAAGACGAAAGAGAGACTGTCCTATATCGAAGCAAAACGGAAGCTGCAAGCGACGACGGTACGCACTCCCACTCAGGGAGTGTCATACTCGTCGGCTACCGCCGCGCAGCCTAAGTACGATAACTTAATAAAAGACCTCGTACCGGCCATCATAGCGGCCATCAAGCCGCTCATTAAAGCGGAAGCAAAGGCGACGGTTCAACCGTCGACCAGTACTTCCGCTACATTCGATATATTCAAAGTTCCGATGGCCGTAGACCTTACTACCGATAACGCTGACACCTCTAGTCAGATCTCCTTTACGGAGTCTGAAAAGAGGAAGCATAATGAAGCTCTGACTTCATCCGGTGAGGACTTGTCCGAGTCCAGCACCGGCAAGATTCCCAAAAGAAAGAAGGGATGGGAGAAGGGAAGGCCTCGTAAGCCTGTTCCCACCCTCCCCACATTTGTTGGTGGCTCTCCGCAGGCACCACCACCGGGACAGCCTCCCGGGGGATCCGCCTCGGCTAAAACGTCGCCGATGTTGACGCGACGTTCATCCGTAGGTGGTCCCCAACAGCATCTGTGATATTAGTCTTAAGTTATTTATTCTTTATTTTATTTATTTTCTCGTTGTTCTGTCCAGAGAATTTATTTACCTACATGTTTGTACTTGTCTTTATAGTTATTTATTATAGAGCATCTATTTACTTACATGTTTGTCCGTCCTTATACACTTTTATTTTATTTATTTATTATAGAGATTTATTTATTTTTCTCGTTTGTTTTGTCCTTTTTACATTTTTATTATATTTATATATTTATTTATTTCTATTTATTTATTTATTGTTGTCTTGTTTGTTCGTCTGGTCATCTGGTTCAACGTTGCATAAAAGAATTTTCTAAAATTCGATAGTTCCACAATAAACATCATCCAGTGGAACTGTAACGGCTTGATTAGTCACTATTGTGAACTAAAAACCCTTATGAACCAGTACGACCCTTTGTGTATTTGTCTGCAGGAGACGCATCTGACGCCGGAAAACGTCTATAGCTTAAAACGCTACGAAACGTTCCGCGTCGATTGTCCCCGAAACATTCGGGCGAAGGGAGGGGTGGCGTTGTTAGTCAAGAGACCGCACGTAGCGATCCCGGTTACCATCACCGGTAACCTGCAGGTCGTTGCGATACGGTTGAGCAGTCCATTTCGGGTCACGATTTGTAGCATCTACCTGCCAAATCCTGAATGGACTCTAAACGATTTACGTCACCTTGTCGCTCAGCTACCCCGCCCATTTATTCTTCTAGGCGATTTCAACGCCCACAGTCCCATGTGGGGCTGTAATAGAAGAGACGCCCAAGGGAGCATTGTCGAAACGCTCATGGAGGACGAGGGACTCGTTCTCTTGAACGCCGGTGATCCCACGCACTTGGCGGCCAGGTCAGGCGCTTTAACGGCTGTAGATTTGTCCATCGCGTCTCCGTCGATAGCTCCGAGACTTTCTTGGAGCACGGCGGGGCACATGTCTTTTAGCGATCACGTCCCTATTATAATATCGATTCCGAGTCTTTCCGCTACCACGAACCGCGAAACACCGAGAAAGTTTCTTCTCGAGAAGGCGGACTGGACGCGTTTCGCGCTCCGGCTCCGAAAACCCACCTTCACCGGTGACGTGGAGCATGACGTGGAAGTTTTCACGCGCGCGATTCAAAGTGCAGCGGAGGAATCGATACCGCGCACTAGCGGACGTGTGAGGACGGGTTCCGTTCCCTGGTGGAACCCCGCTATAGCAGCAGCCGTTAAGGAAAAAAAGACAGCTTACAACCGCTTCAAGAATCTATCGACGCCAGAGCGTCTGATAGAATTCAAAAAAGCGAGGGCCAAAGCGAGACGTCTTATGCTCGCGGCCAAACGAAAAAGCTGGAACGATTACGTCTCATCCCTGACCTGCAAAGCCTCCCCCGCCGAGGTGTGGAGGAAAATAGGCGCCATCAAGGGGGTCGGATATTACGGCCCCATCAATGAAATCCTCGAAGGCGATAACTCTCTGACAGACAGAGAGGACATCGCGGAGGCTCTGAGTCGGCATTTCGAGTGCACGAGCTCATCCCGCAATTACGATGGCGATTTCCGGCGAGACAAAGCGAATAGAGAATCGAGTCCTCTAAGGTTCACGAGTGAGGGTGAGTTATCCTACAACTTACCCTTCACGATGACTGAACTTCGCGAGTCTCTGAAGACGTCGAAATCTTCCGCAGCCGGACACGACGAGATTCGCTACGAACTCGTCAAGCGTCTTCCCGACGATTGGTTGAAACTGCTTCTGGACCTATACAATCGCGTATGGTCCGCCGGGACGTTTCCGCCTTCTTGGAAAACGTCCCTGATAGTCCCGATATTGAAGCAGGGTAAAGATCCGACGTCGGCGAACAGCTACAGACCTATCAGTCTCACGTGCTGCCTCAGCAAGCTGTTCGAGAAGATGATTAATTCCAGGTTAGTGTGGGTACTGGAAAGTAAGCGACTCCTAGCCGACCACCAGTTCGGTTTTAGGCAGGGTCGCTCTACGACCGATAATCTGGTCATCCTGGAGCGAGCCGTTCAGGACGCTTTCTACAAGCGCGAGCATCTGGTTGCCGTTTTTTTCGATATCGAGAAAGCCTACGACATGACGTGGCGATACGGTATACTCGACCAACTCCACGAGTGGGGTTTTCGGGGTAATCTCCCCGTGGCCGTATCGTCGTTCCTGGAAAACCGAAACTTTCGAGTTCGGGTAGGAAATTGTCTGTCGGAAAGCAGAACTCTCGAAAACGGTATACCGCAAGGCTCAACCCTGAGCGTTACATTATTTCTAGTGGCCATGAACTCCATCACCTCCGGTTTGGAAGCCAACGTCGGAAGATGTTTATACGTCGACGACTTGGCGATTTTCCACCGGGGGAGTGACATGGCCGCGATGGAGTGTACGCTTCAAACGGCTATTGATAAAATTATATACAATGCTAGCTCCAGAGGTTTTAGAATTTCAAAAGATAAGACCAAATCGATGCACTTCTGCAGATTGCGCCGCGAGCATGCCGATCCGAGACTGCGAATTCTAGATTCGCCAATCGAATGCGTCCAGTCGATGCGCTTTTTAGGCGTCATCCTGGACAGCGCACTCAGATGGACGGCTCACGTAGAGGACATTTTAGCTCGCGGTAAGAAAGCGCTAAATACGGTTCGGGTGGTATCCGGCACTAAGTGGGGAGCGGATTCGTCCGTGTTACTGCGACTACATCACGCCTTGGTGCTACCGATCCTCGATTACGGGGCGGTAGCGTACGCGTCCGCAAGAAAATCCCTTCTGCAAAAACTGGATCCAATCCACAATTTGGGACTGAGATACGCCATCGGGGCGTTTCCAACGACCCCCACAAGCAGTCTCTACTGCGAGTGTGGCGTACCGTCCCTGTGGAAAAGAAGGGAGAAGGCGCTCTTGATGTACGCCTCGAAAGTGAGCGCGCGACCGCATCATCCGGTTCGCGCGTGTATCTTCGAGGTGGAGTTGCGTTATGACTTGAGACCCACCATCACCCGACCGTGCGCTGTGCGTTTGGCAGACCTGCAACGCGAGATGGACTGGCGTTTGCCCGCGATTGAGTCCGTAGAGGCGGCGGAGGGCCAAGAGCCCTGGATCGAACATACAGCCGGGAACGTCCCGACGGTTGATACCGAGACGCCCGCTCCTGAATTGACAACAGTTTTGAGCCACATAAAACAACGAATGTTGGCGAGGTGGCAACAGGAGTGGGAAGACGACGGCAATCCGAGCTTTCGGACGGTAAAGCCGGAGGTGGAGGCCTGGAAATTCCCCATCCCGCTGTCGCGGGAGGACCAGGTCCTTTTCCACCGACTTCGTCTCGGACACACCGCCCTGACCTCCTCCCACCTTCTAAAGGGGGAGGAGAGGCCTCGATGCGACGAGTGTGACGAGTCTCTGACCGTCACACATATACTCTTACATTGTCGTCGCTATGAAGAACTTAGACAACGCTTTAACGTGAATATCGAGGCTCCGCTTAATATCAGCGGGCAAAACATTAAAAAAGTCCTCGCGTTTGTCAAAGAAGCAGGTCTGCGCAGCAGAATATAGATTTGGTCGTTTTTGTTGTGTCGTTTTATTTTATTTACTTATTTATTTATAGAGTTTATTTATTTACATATTTGTTAGTCCGTCCTTATACATTTTATTTATTTAACAGAGTTTTTATTTACATACCAGTGTTTGTCCCTTTTACACTTATATGTTATGTATTATAGAGATTTTATTTATTTATTAGTGTTTTTGTCCATTTTATACTTATTGTTATTTATTATAGAGTTTTTATCTATTTATTAGTGTATGTCCTTTTTACACTTTTATGTTATTTATTACAGAGCTTTATTTATATATTAGTGTTTTTGTCCTTTTACACTTTTATGTTATTTATTTATTGTAGAGTTTTATATTTATACATCTATCTGTTTGTCCGTCCTTTTACACTGTTATTTTGTCCCTATTTGTGTTAATGTTGGAGTTTCTTGTACATACTGTTTTGTCAGTACTGACCTATTATTGGTCGCCTTGAATGAACAAGACTCCACGATGGCCCTAATGACCATAGATGTCGATGGGCCTATTAAAAAAAAAAAAAAAAAAATACGTGTAATATTATTCGGCACCATCTTATACGTATAATATTTAAAATTAATATCCATTTTAACAAGTAATGATAGGCATTAAAATAATAATAGAAATGGTCTTCTTTTGTACGTTGACTGGTTTAAAATAATTTTTAAAAATGATTGTTTCATGAATCTGTAACGAATGTGAAGTACTTATCATATAAAAAAGATAGACTGTATGAAAATTTTGAAAATATATGTAGGTTAAGTACCACTTCCGGTTGTTCGATTACACAAAAATTGCACACTTCGTTCTTTCTCATTGTTTCTGTAGCGAATGTTAAGGTCTTGTCTTATATAAAAAATATATCATGTTATGAAAAAAATTGAAAAAATGACTAGGTCAAGTTCCAATTCCGGTTATTCCATCGTGTTGAAATTACATATCTGCTGCTTTTTCATCGTTTCATAGCGAATATGAAATACTTATCATATATAAAAAATCAACTTCAACACTTTGTATGAAAATTTTTAAAATGTGTTTAGGTTAACTAGCACTTCCAATTGACGAAATCGTCCATAAAGTGATACCGATCTACGATTTTGTTATAATTAATGTACATAAAATTTGGTAATTCATCATACGCTTCATTTTCGCGTGATCGCGTTCACTTTTTTTATACTTACGTATACGAGAAAGTTAATAATATTTTACACTATTTTATGCATCATCACTTCGCTGTAAAATTGGGGTAATCTAACTTAGTTCGAATCAGTTTCGGAGGGAGTTTTCTCTTCGGAGGAAGAATCATCACCCACATTAATTTGTAGTTGCTCGATTCTAACCTCCATTAAATTGTCGACTTGCCATAATTTTTCTTCCTCGCCTTTGGCATGACGAATAGCATTTCTCCAATTTTCTGCGGTAACATTGTTTAAAGCTTGTTGAAATAACGTGTGTAGGTCTTTCATTTTAAATGTTTTGTTATTTCTTGCAACTTCTCCTTTTATTTGCGCCCATATTAACTCAATAGGATTTAATTCGCAGTGATATGGGGGCAATCGTAGTATCGTACGATTCTGTTGTTCTGCCATTTCATCGACCACATACTTTGGTGTAATAGCCGCCCGTTTTACAAGGTCCAGCAGTTCACATTTTAGCATGTCAGCTTCGTAAGTAATTAAATTATTCGTTAACCAGACTTGAATATCAGCTTTTTTAGTGGCATTATTGGGTATTTTCTCTGTTTTTCGACTATGGTAAGAAGCATTGTCCATTACAACCACGGCATGTTCGTCTAAATGTGGTAGAATTTTGGCAAACCATTTTTCGAAGACTTCAGCATTCATCTCTTCATGATAATTTCCAGTCTTCTTTGACTCAAAACACAGTAATCCATTTTCTAAAAAACCGTCTTCTGATCCTATGTGGAGAATTATCAACCGCCCACCTTTTCCTGAAGGATCTTTTAATCCTGTCGTCAAGCCTTCAATAAAAGCCTGCCTTGGCGTTATTACTGACATGTCCTTCCATACCTTGTTGACAGTATGTCCAGCGTTCACCCAAGTTTCATCTAAAAAGTATAATTTTCTACCCTCTTCTCGGTGTTTTCGCACTTCTCGTATGAAACGTCTACGCCAGATAATGATTTCGTGCTTTTCCTTAAGTACACTATTGCGTGACCTTTTTGAGAACCTATTACCAAACATAACTATATTAGAACATGTGATAATAAAAAAAAAGGATGATCACCGAAAACCAATTTCTTTCATCAATTTCCATAAACAAGTTCGCTTAAAATCAGGTATAGCATCATTTTCTTGTATCAGTGCTAAAATTTTATTCAGCGTAGGTGGTTCGTTTTCTTCAAAAAAAGAATGAATCAATCGTCTGAGAGCGCTTTTGGTGTCATAGTCAACATTATCTAAAACTATTCTTTGACGCTGGTATCTTTTCGGTGGTTGAAATTCATTCATTCTTGTGTGTTCATTAAGTAATCTAAATACACTACGCTCGGACACACCTGTAGAGGACTTTTTTTTTAAATTTATTTTTCCAAAATAAAGATGTACCTGCAAATTACCTGCTGCCGTTGCTGTAAATTGGACCTTTTGCATCTTTGTTTTATGTGGGTTTTCACTATCATAAGTATTAAAGATGTTTAATACACGCTGTTTATCGTCAACTGAGAAATGTTTAGCCGGACGCTTTTTTACTAAAGGAAGAGCAGCGGCTTCATCCATAGTAGCAACACGTTATATAAATACTACAAAACGTGTACTGTACGTACTGAAAAGTACGGAGATTAAGAGATAATAACAATAAATCGAAGAAGAATTAAAAGCAAATTAGCGCGAAATCACTTGAAATTCAAATGACAGACGTCAGAAACATACGTAATGACAAGGAAAGTAATAAAAAAGATAGCCGGTCTTGGTTGATCTATGTAAACCGGGCTTACCAATAAAAAAAATCTATTCAAAGTTCGCGCGTGTTTGTGGGAGGAGTTATAATGTCAAATCGCTGACTCTGTTCGGTGAACAGAGTATAGTAGCTAAACTTGATATTTGTCATTTCCACCACCGATGACTACATCAACCAGGATAAACATCCCCAACATCTATATCAACGGATGCAACTTCAACACATAGTAAAGAAGAGACTATCACTAAAAACTTGGACATCTAAAAGATCCAGAAAACTATCCAAGTATCTTTCAGATTATACAATATAGGAGGGATGTAGTGTCTAATAAGATGTACTGTCTAATAAGATCATTGGGTTCCATCTGAAGAAAGGTACTTTCAATCTTAAATATTTTTGTTCTAGGTATAGTATTAGTTCTAGTGTTAGTGTGATTTTAGTAACAAACAATAGTATGCTTATAACAAAATAAAACTAGAACTAACACTAGACTTACTAACTGAAACTTTCTAGTACTAGGTCTAGTGTTAGTTCTAGTTTTCATAGCCATTCAGTACATGGTTGTTGTAAATTCTGCTGGAACTAAGAGTATAGCTAATACTAGACTTACAACCTAAGAAAGCTGGTCAGACCTCAAAAAAAGGTCTGAATTCAATGGTTGGAAAAAATTCAAGATACATGCTTTCCAACAAAGGTTGTCAGCAGATGCTTGCACTGAAATGGGAAGAATAAGCTGAATAGTTCATTAAAATTAAAATATTATTTGAAAATCATAACTTCAATTCAAATAAAATCTTTAAGAATTTTATATGGGTGCTCTTTTTTTTTATTTATTTATATTGGGGAGCAACAACAGTTGTCCTGTACCCAATAAACCAATAAAGTTGCTCCACATAATTGATTATACATTTACAGGAAAAAAAATTACATTAAAAACTCAATATGTTAATAATAACCAAAAGAACAGAAAAATAAATAAGTTATTATTTTAAATAAACCTAACTAAATTATTTTATTTATTTAGTGTGATAGAAATATGTTATATAATATTATTATTATAATGTGCAGTCTTCACAGCCTCACGGATTGCAAACTTAGTAGTGCGTGGGCTACTCGAGAAAAGATCGCAACTTACGCGATCCGCAGTTCTTTCCATCCTTAGAATGGGTGAATTACGATATGCATTTGTTCGTGGAGTGGGCATATAAAAAAGAAAGTCATATCGTAATTGACGAGGAGGAATGTGAAAATCAATTCGTCTTTCGTTTTAAGTCGTCAGCGTACATCAGGCAACGCGAATAAACAAGAGTACTAAAAATGTCATTTACGTAAATTAAAAACAGTAAAGGACCAAGATGACTGCCCTGAGGTACTCCGGAACTGGTATGAATCAATCGTGACTTATAGTCACCAATATGTACAGACTGGGAGCGATCGGACACGTATGAAGCAAACCAACGCAACAAATTGCCAGATATACCAAAAAGTTGCAATTTACTTAGCAGCAAAGAGTGATCAACTTTGTCGAAGGCCTTACTAAAATCGGTGTACACTGCGTCCACTTGAATATTTCTGTCAAGTAACGCAAATAGAAAATCGGTATACTCTAAAAGATTAGTTTCGACGGAACGCCCGGAAAAAAAACCGTGCTGATTAGCATTAATATGTCCACGAATCTGAAAAAATACACTGGCGTACTCCAACTTCTCAAAGACCTTTCCAAGTATAGGTAATATAGATATTGGACGATAATTGGCAACGAGGTGACGATCACCTGACTTAAAAATGGGTACAACGTTAGCCCGCTTCCACGCATCCGGAAACACCCCAGTCTTAATAGATTTGTTATACAGTAGCTGTAAAGGAATAGATAACGCCGGAGCACACTTTTTGACCAGTATAGCAGGTATACCGTCAGCACCCGGGCCCTTGTTCAAAGCTACTTGACGTAATGCCCCCTCCACTTCAAAAAGATCAAAGTCATGAATACGTACACGCGAAGAATCAACCGTCTCCACTACATCAAAATGGGTAGCAGACGGTGCTGCAAAAACTGCACTGAAATAATCCGCAAATAGCGAACAAATGGCATCACCGTCCGATGCTTCAATCCCATCTAAAATTACAGTTGATGGGATTCCCGCACCGCCTTTTCTGCGTTTGAGATATGCCCATAACTGTTTTGCGTCCACCGCAACACCGTCCTGCACACGCTTAATATATGCCGTATAATCCTGATCAATCAGGTATTTAGAGCGACCGCGCAGAAGACGAAATGTTATATAATCCAACTGACTTCCATAACGTTTCCACCTTTTGTGAGCTTTATATTTTTCGTTTATTACTCTTATTGTGCTTTTAGAGAACCAAACCGGGTAACCGTTCACTGGTTGGCATTTATGTGGTACAAATGTTTTAATAGCTGAAGACAAATGATTATTAAAAATGTCAG
The DNA here is from genome assembly GCA_036711965.1 of Onthophagus sagittarius. Lineage (NCBI taxonomy): Eukaryota > Metazoa > Arthropoda > Insecta > Coleoptera > Scarabaeidae > Onthophagus > Onthophagus sagittarius. Next base: position 10,650,553 of record JASERS010000010.1, on the reverse strand, counting down.
TAGTGGTATTAACATTTATATTTGCAAATACAGCTTTCCAATTAATATTATTAAGGTAATCATTGATATCATCAAAAGCAGCTCTTTTGAAGTTATAAGTAATTGGAAGTCGTTCTGTGAGGTTGCTTACAGGTGTAATATTGCATGCCAACTCAAGTGACGAATGAGCTACGTCTTCAGGGAGTAAAGAAAACTCACTCAATTGTATTCTGGATATAATAACAAATCGCTCCAAGACCAAATCTAACGTGTTACCGGATATGTTTCTAAAAGAGTTATGTTGGTTAAATTCACAAAGTGAAAGGGCGTCTAAGAAATCAGCTGAACGTGGGCTAGCGGAAAAGGCAGTACACAATCCAGAACCATCAACATTCCAAACTATCTCGGGCAAGTTAAAATCGCCTAAAATCAAGAATTTATCATCACGGAAGCGGTCAACTATGTGTCTCAATTCGTTAGAAAATACATTCAATGCATCATTATCATTAGTAGGAATGTAGATACAACAAATGTGTAGCTTGCTATTACGTTTATCACAATAAAGTGTTACACAAATGGCTTCAATGGTAGGAAACCAGTCTGACCGATGAACACTGCGAAGACGCGCACTGACACCAATCAGCACTCCACCGCCTCGAGACACCACACCTGGAACCGCACCAATACGATCTTTTCTGTAAATGTTGTAGGAAGTAGGAAGAACCTCAGTCGAGCCGATACCAGGGTGGAGCCATGTCTCCGTCAGGCAAAGCACGTCAACATTGGTATTTAGCGCATTATTATAAATGGTAACTAGCTTGGTGCGAACCCCACGAACATTTTGATAGTAAACTGAAAGGCCAAGCATTTTGAGCTTATATTTTATTAATTCTGTTTAATTGATTAATTGACTAAAGCCGCGACAAGTCATCAGCAGACCTTATATGGACCACCGGCGATGATTCGTTTTTCCTGACAAAAATCTTACAATCACGTATCCAGACAAAACGATAACTCTTATCTCTGACAATCCCTCTTGCTCGAGCAAATAAGGCCTTATTAGCTGGCGTAAGGTGGTCATTAACGAAGCAATGTTGTCCAACCCCCTCTATAGACAAACCTTGTCGGGAATCGGATACGGACTTTCTCTTGCTGATTGCCGCTGCTAGAAATTCATCGCGCTTCAAGCGGCTGCAAAACCGCATTACTATGGCCCGTGGAGTTTTATTCTGCTTGTCGAAGTGGGGAACCCGATGAATGGCATCAACGTCCGTTGAAGAGAACTGGATTCCCACATGTTCGGCTATTTTTTCAGTAATAGACAACAGATTTTCATTGTCACGTTGGGGAACACCTTGAACTTCAACATTGTTCCTACGGGAGAACTGCTCAACATCATCCAGCCTAGCAGTTAAGCTTATTACTTGCTGTCGCAAGTGGGTATTTTCAGAAGTTAACTGATCAACAATTTTCATTTTTCCATTGAACGATTCAAGTATCTTTTCAAAATCACTTATTCGATTGCTACAGAAATTTACAGAATCAAGCAAGCTATCATGCTTACTCCGTATTTCAACACGCATCTCCTTGATCATATCATAGACGGATTCCAATGTGACGGTCGCAGGGCGAGGCGGATTAGATGGCGCAATTGAGCTACGACGTTGCGAGCAGCGTTGTGGCGATCGACAGACGGTGCATCTCCATGAAGCGCCCGGTACGGACAACAGCGCCTGAGATGCTCCGTCTAAGTCCGTACATTTCGAGTGATACCAGGTATCGCAAATCTCGCAATGAATACCAGGACCTGATTTCCTCCCCACCAACTGTTGACACGCCCCACACTTCGATGCAGGCATAATGGCTATTTTATCACGGGAAAATTACCCAAAAAGAAATTAAGATTTTACTCACGTTACTCGTTTGTTCCTAAGGATTAATTGCAAAAACTTAAAGGTTATTACTTAAACACACTATGGGCCCAAAACACACAGAGAACTGAGACTGTTATGCTCGGAAAATAACCGAAACTCATAGAGCCTCATAAACGCGTGTGTACGAGCTAAACACTTTTTTGATCTTTCGAAAGCATTTTAAGCCTTCTGGAAGTAAATCTTTCAGAGGCAATATCAAGTTTTATGACAATATTTTAAATCATCTAGAAGCGGTATCAAGTCTTTTAGAAGCAATATCAAATGTTCCAGATGTACTACTTCTGGAATCAACTGAATTCAACTGTTCTGGAATCAGTTCAAGACTTTCAGAAGTAATACCAAGCCTTCTGAAAGCATTCTAAATCTTCTAGAAGCAGTACTAAGTATTTTGAAAGCAATAGCAAGTGTTCCAGAAGCAGTATCAACTGTTCTGGAATCATTTCAAGACTTTCGGAAGTAATACCAAGTCTTCTGAAAGCATTCTAAATCTTCTAGGAGCCGTATCAAGTATTTTGGAAGCAATAGCAAGTGTTCCAGAAGTAGTATCAACTGTTCTGGGATCATTTCAAGATTTTCAGAAGTAATACCAAGTCTTCTGAAAGCAGTCTAAATCTTCTAGAAGCAGAATCAAGTATTCTAGAAGCAATATTAAGTGTTCCAGAGGTAGTATCAACTGTTCTCGAACCATTCCAAGACGTTTAGAAGTAATATCAAGTCTTCTGAAAGCATTCTAAATCTTCTAGAAGCAGTATTAAGTCTTCTGGAAGCAATGTCAAGACTTTCAGAATAATACCAAGTCGTCTGAAAGAATTCTAGTCTAGTGTTAGTTCTGAAGCTAGGTTGGATTGGGTTAACTAAACCTTAATGATTTTAGTTCTAGGTCCAGTATTAGCTTAGCGTTAGTGTAGCATCTATTTTTAATTGTATATTCAGTCTTAAATTATTGTATCAAACTAACACTAGATTTAGTACTAGAAAGCTTCCGTCTCGTATTGTTAGTCCTAAGTCAATCAATCAAAATCAATTAAAACGAATTAATTAATATGAAATTGATTACATCGTAAAAAAAGTAACTCTAAATTAAGAATCCCCGTAAAAAAAGATAAATAAAATAAACATCGGAATGCGAGATTACCGCCTTTCCCAATAATTTAGTCACGTTTGTTATCATTGGAATTTATTAAGATTATAAGGAAAAAAAATTCTAAGACTTAACCAGTTTGGAAAGACCCACCAATTTTTCAACATGAAAATAAACTGTTTTATTATTATTACTTTTATAGCACTACTCAAGTTAATTTACGGTAAGTCAATAAATAAATCGATCAAAATGAGCGTAATTTAGATAAGAAGTTATAAAAATAATTTAATTTGTAGGATGCACAATCTCTTTAAACAACGATTTAGGAGATCCACAACCTTTAATTTTAAAATCCAATTTTACTGACGATTTAGCAGATCCGTTTTATTCACCAACAAACAGAGATCGAATACATTTAAATAATAACGAAGCCGTTTTCGTTTCATGCCCCGGCGGATATTTATTAGTAAAAAATGTCCCGATTTGGACTGATCATGAACGAATTGTTTGCAAAGGGAATAAGTTTCTTTTTTACGAGGAAAAAAGGGAAGTACATTTCAATGATATAACGTGTAATAAAATGCCAAAACACGCCGCGAGAAGCACAAATAAGAATTGCTTAAAGAATTACGACGAAATCGAGATTGGATTTTATGTTAAAGGTTATTTCTTAAAATTGATCGAAATTTGTTTCGATAAAAATCTCGATAAAGCTATTTACACTAAGCATAACTTAACAAAAACTATTTCCGGGTTTCAATTTGGGTTTCCAAGACCCTCCTGGACACAAGATAAATTCTTTAAAGCGAACAACGTTAATTTATTGTACACAAGAAACGCACAAAGACGCACAATCAACGCACTTTTAGGGTTAGAAACGGGCTCGTTTAAATACATCGCACAATACGGAGATTTTTTTTTAGCACGGGGCCATTTAACACCAAGAGCCGATTTTTTATACGGATCGCTACAATGGGCCACGTTTTATTTCGTGAATGCGGCCCCCCAATGGCAAACTTTTAATGGAGCAAACTGGATGTTCTTAGAATCCGACATTCGAAGATTTTCATCGAGAAACTTACGCGATTTAGTTATCTACACCGGAACTTACGGCGTTTTAACCCTCCCACATGCCCGAAAGAACAAAGAAATCGAATTGTATTTGGATGTTTCGCAAAAACATAAAATCCCGGTTCCCAAATTGTTTTGGAAAATTGTTTATGATCCCAGCTCGAAATCGGGCGTCGTATTCCTCGGAGTTAACAACCCTTATATGAAAATTGAAGATGTTAAAGATTATGTTATTTGTGAGGATGTTTGCGATGAGATTAAGTGGTTAACTTGGGAGAGAATGAATGTTACGACTGGATATGGTTATTGCTGTGAGGTTGAGGAGTTTACGAAGAAAGTTAATGTCCCAAATTTTAATGTTAAAACTTTACTTAATTAACCAATTTTTGACTCAAAATTAGGTTATGTTGATTTTGACGTTTAGTTTTTAACTGACAACCCAACTTTTTAAGCATTTCCAAGAGATGGCGCTTTTTTAATTTGTAAACTATAAATTTCTTCATAAAGTTGATTTAAATTCTTTTAGTTATTTTCTTACTTTACATTTAATACATCGTATTTATTACTGTTTACAACATAGTAAGAAAAAGTAAAAAAATAGTTACCTTAAAAACTAATCCTGTTACATTTCCACTTGAATTTGTATAAACAGCCAATAAACTTTATGATTAACATTATGAAATTCCCATGAAATATAAGTCTGGATTAACTGGATACACTTACAAATTACGAAATTAATAACACGCACAGAACTGATTTTTTTAATCTGTCAAACTTGACGTTTGTTAAAAAAGTTCATTAATTTTTAAGAGATGGAGTTATAAAACGCACTTTTTAAATAAACTATAAAAAATTATTTATGTATATTGTATTTGGAGCTTATTTGAATTTGAATTACGAGTTTAATTACCCATAAATGACCCTTTTGGAAATACAAATACTTCATTTAAAAAAAATTTCGTAACGGTCAAAAATATATTTAACGATTTATACGCTAGATGGCGTTACGCAACTTTAAATTAACTTAAAATTGTTATATATATATCATAATTCTAAACTATTTTATCAAAATTATATAAAAATTCATGAACATCGCAGTGTTTGCTATGAGTTATAACAGTGGATTAAATATTAAGACATGAAAATTAAGATATTTGATACAATTTGTCAAATTGATGATTGATGAAAGTGTCATTATTTTTTAAAAGATATCACTTCAAAAAGGGCTGCTTTTTTAAAATAAATTAAGAAATCGGTTAAAATGAATTATTTATAAGTAAATAATAACTAATCATTAATAATTTTCGAATTATAAATTTAAATAAGACAGAAGTGACATTTGCTATTTGGGTTGCATAACTTAATTTATAAAATTACAAAATAATTCTTTAATTCGTGGTTTGATAATGAAATTATCGTTAATATTTAATAATATTAATCAATATTAATCAAATTTGTTAATTTCAAACTTGTTATCCTAATACATAACTAACTAAACATGTAATTTAATTATCGAACAATAAAATATTATAATCTTATTTAAATCACTATTTCAACATTTCATATATCAAAAACGTGAGATTAACGCAATAAAAACGAAAAAAAATTGATTTATTATGATCAGATAAGGTCAAGAGGACACTTATAAAAACAATATCACTCTCAAATTTAATTCATTTCAATTAAAACTAAAATAATGTTGATTCCTGTGTTATTTTTTGCACTATCTTTACAAGCAACTGTAACATATGGTAAGATACTTAAAAAAAAATAATAAACAAGTAATTAATCGTTTTCTTAGGGTGCACCATATCCATAAATGATGATTTGGGCGACCCACAACCTTTAGTTTTAAATCCAAGCGGTGGTCATGGCCTTACCGCTTTTTATTTACCCGACACGGGGGATAAAATTAAATTATCTAACGGGGATACTGTTCAAGTAGCTTGCCCGGGGGGTTATGTCGTAGTTGGGGGAGTCTCAACGTCGAGTAATGTTGGAACAGCCACTTGTAACAACAACAAATTCACAATTGCTTCTAAGTCGGTTAGTTTCATCGATATAACATGCTCCACTTATCCGTATCACACCGCTAGAGCCACCGGAAATAAATGTTTAACAACCCATAAAGAAATCGAGATTGGTTTTGATATAAACAATCGTTTCCTAAAACATATGGACATTTGTTTTGATGAAAGCAAAGATAATGTTTTATACAGCAAATTTAATTTGACCAAAACTATCGATGGGTATCAATCGGGTTATCCAAGACCAAGTTGGATTCAGGGTGACTTTTTTAGCGTATCCGGTGTTAATAATTTGTACACGAAGAATAGTCAAAGAGCGGTTATTAATGGCTTATTGGGGTTGGATGAATCCTCTTATAAATACATCGCGGAATCATCCGATTATTATTTAGCAAGGGGACATTTAACAGCGAAAGCTGATTTTTTGTTTGGGGCTCAACAACGCGCCACGTTTTATTTTGTAAACGCCGCCCCCCAATGGCAAACTTTTAATGGGCAAAACTGGATGTACTTGGAATCCGATACTCGCGATTTCGCCGTAGCAAAAAATAAAGATTTAATCGTTTACACCGGAACTTACGGCGTTGCAACTTTACCCCACGAAAAAACCGGGGCTGACACTGAATTATACTTGTATGTTAATGGAAGTAATAAAAGGATACCGGTTCCAAGATTATTTTGGAAGGTTTTATACGAACCAACTACAAAAGCCGGAGTTGTTTTCTTAGGGGTTAATAACCCGTACTTTATGAATTCTTCCAAGGATATTATTTGCACGGATATTTGTTCTCAGTATTCTTGGTTAACTTGGGACAGGAAAACGGTTTCGGAAGGATATGGATATTGTTGTTCGGTTGCTGATTTTAGGAAGGTTGTTACCACGCTTCCCGCTTTTGAAGTGACGCAGTTGCTAAATAAATGATTAATGATAAATAGATGTTAGAAAAATAATTAATTGTTTCTTTCAAAAACCTTTTAAAATTTTCTTTACCTAAAACGTAAACACAACGTAACCTTAATCAACATAAACTGTCAAAATTGTTTTAACTGACATGTAGCGACATCTAATAAAGAATTGATTAAGTAATTTTCTTTAAATTTATTGATTAATTTTAATAATTAATTAACAACTAAAATTAATTGTATGTGAGGATTTTAAATTTGCAATCAAAATTTCATGATTATTAAATAAAATTATTACTTTTTGTTGTTAAATTATTAAATTACTATTTTTGGCATTAATTGTAAAATATTTCCACTAGGGGGCGGGCGTTTAGATTTTTTTTAAAATAAATTTATTTTTAATATTAATCCGAAACAACAAGAAATATTTAATAAATAACGCATTATTTATGTAAAAGTCTTAAAACATTTAATTATTAACTAAAAAATGTATTTATTTGCTAAGAACAACGAACAAATATTTCAAATTTTTGCCGCTAGATTGCGCTCGGAAAGTTTTTTTAAAAAAACTTTTTTAGTTTTATTCCAAAAATATTACAAATAGTAATAATAATAAGAAAAAATAATTAATTTTATATGAATAATATATTAGCGAATTACAAACTTTATTTTACAACTAATTACTCAAAAATATTTCGCATTCTTACTTTTCAAAAACCTTTTAACATTTTTTTTACAAACGATCCCAACTACTATATAAATCAACTAAGCTCCCATTATTAAAGCATTAACGTCCTCGTTATGACGCAGAAAACAATAACGTTCATTGCGTTCTTTCTCGAATTATTCGCCGTACACGTTTTCGGTAAATATAATAAAAATTGTTTAATTTTTTGTTAAGTTTAAGTTACCATTAAAATCAAATCTTTTAGGCTGTTCAATTTCGATTAACAATGACTTAGGAGACCCTCAACCGTTAATTTTAAAGCCAACGAAAGACGGAAATGAAGAACCGTTTTATTTACCATCATTAGGGGACCAAATCACTTTACAAGTCGGGGAGGTCATAAAAATCGCATGCCCGGGGAGCTTTATAAACATAAATGGAGCATCAACAGGCAAAGTTGAAGATTACGCGGTTTGTAACAACGAAGGAAAATTCGATATTGAGTCAAAATCGACTTTTTTTTCTTCGATTACATGCTCGTCCCTCCCAGATCATACAGCAAGATACACCAACAATACTTGCTTAAATAATTTCACCGAAATAGAAATCGGATTTGAGCTTTCTAATCAATTCTTAAGACAAATTTTGATTTGTTTCGACGATGGCAAAGACAACACTTTATTCGCATCTTTTAACTTAACCAAAACTATAAGTGGTTCTCAACTAAATTTTCCAAGACCCAGTTGGTTGCAGGGAAAATTTTACCACGTCACAGGAGTTAACACTTTGTACTCGAGAGCAACACAAAGAAAAACCATCAATTCCCTTCTTGGTTTGGCCGCGTCATCTTACAAATACGTCGCGGCATCCGGTGATTTATACCTAACGCGAGGTCATTTAGCGGCAAAAACCGATTTCTTATTTGGATCCCAACACAGGGCTACTTTTTATTTCATAAACGCAGTTCCGCAATGGCAAACGTTCAACGCGGTTAATTGGGGAAGATTGGAGGCGAATGTACGAGATTATGCAGCCAATTCCGGAAAAGATTTGATTGTTTATACAGGAACTTATGGCGCGACGACGTTGAAACATGAAACAACGGGGGAGGATGTTGAGTTGTATCTCTCAGTGAATGGGGACGATAAAAAAATTCCTGTTCCCCAACTTATTTGGAAAATAGCTTATGAACCTTTACATAAATCGGCGATTGTTATGGTTGGAGTTAATAACCCTTATAGAACACAAGATGATTTGGCTAAAGATATTATTTGCGAAGATGTTTCCAATAAAATCCATTGGGTTACTTGGAATACGACGAATTTGAAGAACGGTTACGGTTATTGTTGCGATTATCGCGAGTTTAAAAAGGTTGTTTGGAATGTACCAGAATTAGAGGTACATAATTTGTTGATGTGAATCAAATAAATTTTATTAAGCCAAGTTTTTGATTTAATTTACCCATAAAAAAATTGTTTAAGTAAGAATTTATCTTGGTAATTAAAATTAAATTTAAATAAATCAAACTAAGAACTTAAAAAACGTCAAATTTGACAATTAAACGTCAAAAATGACATTTAAGAACAAACTTGAGGTTCGTGAAGTAATCTTGGTATTAAAATTTAAGTTTTGTTTTAAAAAGCGTTAAAAATGATCGATTATCAATAATTTCCATCTTTATGCTATTTTAAATCTTCGCATTTTACTTTGTTCACAACTTAGATTTGGGACGGCTCTAAAATGACATTAAATGTCGGTAAGAAAGATACCTTTTCTACTCAACAAAAAAGGGCGCAGATGGGAGACATTAAAGAATAATGAAATTAATAAAAATAATCATTTTCATAAAAAACGAGTAGAAAGAGACTAGATTAAGACTTATAAACTTTCAAACTAATTAAATTTCTTATTTTGTTCGAATTTGTAAATGTATTTAAGAAACGTCAAATTTGACAGTTAAACGTCAAAAATGACATTTAAGAACAAAGAGGTTCGTGAGGTAATCTTGGTATTAAAATTTTAGTTTTGTTCTAAAAAACGTTAAAAATGATCGATTATATTTAATATTGTGTATCAAAGATTAGAAACATAACAAATTTGTAAATTAACCATAAATTAAACGTCAAAAATGATATTATGGTTACAAAATAAAAGTGACATTTCCGAGATGAAGTTTGTAATATTACCTTGATTTTAATAAAACGTTAAAAATGATCGATTAATGAATTAGTTAATGAATTTGTTGTTATTAGAGGTGTAGTGATATCAATTTGTATAAGAAGCCGTTTCGGATGTAAAAAAAGTCATCTTACCATCCATTGAGTTTTCAAGAGTTCCAATCCTCATCATCGAAAATATCAATGTTGAAAGCATTAGTCTTCACCTTCAAACAATAATTTCCATCTTTATCCTATTTATCTTCGTATTTTACTGTTCTTTAGATTTGGGATGTCTCTTACATGACCAACATGACATTATTATGTCGGTAAGAAAGTTACCTTTTCTACTCAACAAAAAAGGGTGCAAAAGGGAGACATTAAAGAATAATCAAATTAATAAAAATAATCATTTTCATAAAAGACGAGTAGAAAAAGACGAGACTAAGACTTATAAACTTTCATATTAATTAAGTTTCTTATTTTGTTCGAATTTATAAATAAACAGCTCCATCTATTGAGTATCCTCTAACTTAATTTCTGACTCAATTGAATAAAATAAAAAAAATGTTCAATACATGAATAAATATTTTCTAATTCCAATGTATTAATTTATTTACAAAGAAATAAAAAAGTCAGTTTGTGGTCTAGCTAGAGCCAACTGATTTTTCTAGGTCTAGCTTTGATTATACAGGTGTCCGGAAATTACGTCTATATACTGAAAGGGGTGAATCTACATCTAAAATCATGAAGAAAATCTCGTTTTATATAGAGCTTGGTCCGAAAATGCTCCTGAAAGGCGTTAGATTCCATAAATTTAAAAGATATTTTTTTTTTAAATCGCCTCTCTTGTTATTGAGGTTAAATTGAATAATCTAATTCACATCATCATATCTCAAAAACGAATTGAGATATTATTATGAAATGAAAATCATTTTGAAGCAAATTTAATCTAGTTTTAACACACCAATTATAATTTCTTCGATTCCATAAATTAAATAGATGCAATTTTTTTAAATCGCCTCTCTTATTATTGAGGTTAAATTGAATAATCTAATTTACATCATCATATCTCAAAAACGAATTGAGATATTATTATAAAATGAAAATCATTTTGAAGCAAATTTAATCTAGTTTTAACACACCAATTATAATTTCTTCGATTCCATAAATTAAATAGATGCAATTTTTTTAAATCGCCTCTCTTATTATTGAGGTTAAATTGAATAATCTAATTTACATCATCATATCTCAAAAACGAATTGAGATATTATTATGAAATGAAAATCATTTTGAAGCAAATTTAATCTAATTTTAACAAACCAATTATAATTTCTTCGATTCCATAAATTAAATAGATGCAATTTTTTTAAATCACCTCTCTTATTATTGAGGTTAAATTGAAAAATCTAATTTACATCATCATATCTCAAAAACGAATTGAGATATTATTATGAAATAAAAATCATTTTGAAGCAAATTTAATCTAGTTTTAACACACCAATTATAATTTCTTCGATTCCATAAATTAAAAAGATACAATTTTTTTAAATCACCTCGCTTATTGCGCTTAAATTGAATAATCTAATTTACATCATCATATTTCAAAGACGAATTGAGATATTATTATGAAATAAAAATCATTTTGAAGCAAATTTAATCTAGTTTTAACACACCAATTATAATTTCTTCGATTCCATAAATTAAAAAGATACAATTTTTTTAAATCACCTCGCTTATTATTGCGGTTAAATTGAATAATCTAATTTACATCATCATATCTCAAAGACGAATTGAGATATTGTTATGAAATAAAAATCATTTTGAAACAAATTTAATCTAATTTTAACACACCAATTATAATTTCTTCGATTCCATAAATTAAAATGATACAATTTTTATAAATCACCTCTCTTGTTATTGAGGTTAAATGGAATAATCTAATTTACATCATCGTATCTCAAAGACGAATTGAGATATTATTATGAAATAAAAATCATTTTGAAGCAAATTTAATCTAGTTTTAACACACCAATTATAATTTCTTCGATTCCATAAATTAAAAAGATACAATTTTTTTAAGTCACCTTTCTTATTATTGAGGTTAAATTGAATAATCTAATTTACATCATCATATCTCAAAGACGAATTGAGATATTATTATGAAATAAAAATCATTTTGAAACAAATTTAATCTAATTTTAACACACCAATTATAATTTCTTCGATTCCATAAATTAAATAGATACAATTTTTTTAAATTACCTTTCTTATTATTGAGGTTAAATGGAATAATCTAATTTATATCATCATATCTCAAAGACGAATTGAGATATTGTTATGAAATAAAAATCATTTTGAAACAAATTTAATCTAGTTTTAACACACCAATTATAATTTCTTCGATTCCATAAATTAAAAAGATACAATTTTTTTAAATTACCTTTCTTATTATTGAGGTTAAATTGAATAATCTAATTTATATCATCATATCTCAAAGACGAATTGAGATATTATTATGAAATAAAAATCATTTTGAAGCAAATTTAATCTAGTTTTAACACACCAATTATAATTTCTTCGATTCCATAAATTAAAAAGATACAATTTTTTTAAGTCACCTTTCTTATTATTGAGGTTAAATTGAATAATCTAATTTACATCATCATATCTCAAAGACGAATTGAGATATTATTATGAAATAAAAATCATTTTGAAGCAAATTTAATCTAGTTTTAACACACCAATTATAATTTCCTCGATTCCATAAATTAAAAAGACACAATTTTTTTAAATCACCTCTCTTATTATTGAGGTTAAATTGAATAATCTAATTTACATCATCATATCTCAAAGACGAATTGAGATATTATTATGAAATAAAAATCATTTTGAAGCAAATTTAATCTAGTTTTAACACACCAATTATAATTTCCTCGATTCCATAAATTAAAAAGACACAATTTTTTTAAATCACCTCTCTTATTATTGAGGTTAAATTGAATAATTTAATTTACATCATCATATCTCAAAGACGAATTGAGATATTATTATGAAATAAAAATCATTTTGAAGCAAATTTAATCTAGTTTTAACACACCAATTATAATTTCTTCGATTCCATAAATTAAAAAGACACAATTTTTTTAAATCACCTCTCTTATTATTGAGGTTAAATTGAATAATCTAATTTACATCATCATATCTCAAAGACGAATTGAGATATTATTATGAAATAAAAATCATTTTGAAGCAAATTTAATCTAGTTTTAACACACCAATTATAATTTCCTCGATTCCATAAATTAAAAAGACACAATTTTTTTAAATCACCTCTCTTATTATTGAGGTTAAATTGAATAATCTAATTTACATCATCATATCTCAAAGACGAATTGAGATATTATTATGAAATAAAAATCATTTTGAAGCAAATTTAATCTAGTTTTAACACACCAATTATAATTTCTTCGATTCCATAAATTAAAAAGACACAATTTTTTTAAATCACCTCTCTTATTATTGAGGTTAAATTGAATAATCTAATTTACATCATCATATCTCAAAGACGAATTGAGATATTATTATGAAATAAAAATCATTTTGAAGCAAATTTAATCTAGTTTTAACACACCAATTATAATTTCTTCGATTCCATAAATTAAAAAGATACAATTTTTTTAAATCACCTTTCTTATTATTTAGGTTAAATTGAATAATCTAATTTACATCATCATATCTCAAAGACGAATTGAGATATTGTTATGAAATAAAAATCATTTTGAAGCAAATTTAATCTAGTTTTAACACACCAATTATAATTTCTTCGATTCCATAAATTAAAAAGATAATTTTTTTTAATCGCCTCTCTTGTTATTGAGGTTAAATTGAATAATCTAATTTACATCATCATATCTCAAAGACGAATTGAGATATTATTATGAAATAAAAATCATTTTGAAGCAAATTTAATCTAGTTTTAACACACCAATTATAATTTCTTCGATTCCATAAATTAAAAAGACACAATTTTTTTAAATCACCTCTCTTATTATTGAGGTTAAATTGAAAAATCTAATTTACATCATCATATCTCAAAGACGAATTGAGATATTATTATGAAATAAAAATCATTTTGAAGCAAATTTAATCTAGTTTTAACACACCAATTATAATTTCCTCGATTCCATAAATTAAAAAGACACAATTTTTTTAAATCACCTCTCTTATTATTGAGGTTAAATTGAATAATCTAATTTACATCATCATATCTCAAAGACGAATTGAGATATTATTATGAAATAAAAATCATTTTGAAGCAAATTTAATCTAGTTTTAACACACCAATTATAATTTCCTCGATTCCATAAATTAAAAAGACACAATTTTTTTAAATCACCTCTCTTATTATTCAGGTTAAATTGAATAATCTAATTTACATCATCATATCTCAAAGACGAATTGAGATATTATTATGAAATAAAAATCATTTTGAAGCAAATTTAATCTAGTTTTAACACACCAATTATAATTTCCTCGATTCCATAAATTAAAAAGACACAATTTTTTTAAATCACCTCTCTTATTATTGAGGTTAAATTGAATAATCTAATTTACATCATCATATCTCAAAGACGAATTGAGATATTATTATGAAATAAAAATCATTTTGAAGCAAATTTAATCTAGTTTTAACACACCAATTATAATTTCTTCGATTCCATAAATTAAATAGATACAATTTTTTAAATCACCTCTCTTATTATTGAGGTTAAATTGAATAATCTAATTTACATCATCATATCTCAAAGACGAATTGAGGTATTATTATGAAATAAAAATCATTTTGAAGCAAATTTAATCTAGTTTTAACACACCAATTATAATTTCTTCGATTCCATAAATTAAAAAGACACAATTTTTTAAATCACCTCTCTTATTATTGAGGTTAAATTGAATAATCTAATTTACATCATCATATCTCAAAGACGAATTGAGATATTATTGTGAAATAAAAATCATTTTGAAGCAAATTTAATCTAGTTTTAACACACCAATTATAATTTCTTCGATTCCATAAATTAAAAAGATACAATTTTTTTAAATCACCTCGCTTATTGCGCTTAAATTGAATAATCTAATTTACATCATCATATCTCAAAGACGAATTGAGATATTATTATGAAATAAAAATCATTTTGAAGCAAATTTAATCTAGTTTTAACACACCAATTATAATTTCTTCGATTCCATAAATTAAAAAGACACAATTTTTTTAAATCACCTCTCTTATTATTGAGGTTAAATTGAATAATCTAATTTACATCATCATATCTCAAAGACGAATTGAGATATTATTATGAAATAAAAATCATTTTGAAGCAAATTTAATCTAGTTTTAACACACCAATTATAATTTCCTCGATTCCATAAATTAAAAAGACACAATTTTTTTAAATCACCTCTCTTATTATTGAGGTTAAATTGAATAATCTAATTTACATCATCATATCTCAAAGACGAATTGAGATATTATTATGAAATAAAAATCATTTTGAAGCAAATTTAATCTAGTTTTAACACACCAATTATAATTTCTTCGATTCCATAAATTAAAAAGACACAATTTTTTTAAATCACCTCTCTTATTATTGAGGTTAAATTGAATAATCTAATTTACATCATCATATCTCAAAGACGAATTGAGATATTATTATGAAATAAAAATCATTTTGAAGCAAATTTAATCTAGTTTTAACACACCAATTATAATTTCTTCGATTCCATAAATTAAAAAGATACAATTTTTTTAAATCACCTTTCTTATTATTTAGGTTAAATTGAATAATCTAATTTACATCATCATATCTCAAAGACGAATTGAGATATTGTTATGAAATAAAAATCATTTTGAAGCAAATTTAATCTAGTTTTAACACACCAATTATAATTTCTTCGATTCCATAAATTAAAAAGATAATTTTTTTTAATCGCCTCTCTTGTTATTGAGGTTAAATTGAATAATCTAATTTACATCATCATATCTCAAAGACGAATTGAGATATTATTATGAAATAAAAATCATTTTGAAGCAAATTTAATCTAGTTTTAACACACCAATTATAATTTCTTCGATTCCATAAATTAAAAAGACACAATTTTTTTAAATCACCTCTCTTATTATTGAGGTTAAATTGAAAAATCTAATTTACATCATCATATCTCAAAGACGAATTGAGATATTATTATGAAATAAAAATCATTTTGAAGCAAATTTAATCTAGTTTTAACACACCAATTATAATTTCCTCGATTCCATAAATTAAAAAGACACAATTTTTTTAAATCACCTCTCTTATTATTGAGGTTAAATTGAATAATCTAATTTACATCATCATATCTCAAAGACGAATTGAGATATTATTATGAAATAAAAATCATTTTGAAGCAAATTTAATCTAGTTTTAACACACCAATTATAATTTCCTCGATTCCATAAATTAAAAAGACACAATTTTTTTAAATCACCTCTCTTATTATTCAGGTTAAATTGAATAATCTAATTTACATCATCATATCTCAAAGACGAATTGAGATATTATTATGAAATAAAAATCATTTTGAAGCAAATTTAATCTAGTTTTAACACACCAATTATAATTTCTTCGATTCCATAAATTAAAAAGACACAATTTTTTAAATCACCTCTCTTATTATTGAGGTTAAATTGAATAATCTAATTTACATCATCATATCTCAAAGACGAATTGAGATATTATTGTGAAATAAAAATCATTTTGAAGCAAATTTAATCTAGTTTTAACACACCAATTATAATTTCTTCGATTCCATAAATTAAAAAGATACAATTTTTTTAAATCACCTCGCTTATTGCGCTTAAATTGAATAATCTAATTTACATCATCATATCTCAAAGACGAATTGAGATATTATTATGAAATAAAAATCATTTTGAAGCAAATTTAATCTAGTTTTAACACACCAATTATAATTTCTTCGATTCCATAAATTAAAAAGACACAATTTTTTTAAATCACCTCTCTT
Source organism: Onthophagus sagittarius (assembly GCA_036711965.1). Lineage (NCBI taxonomy): Eukaryota > Metazoa > Arthropoda > Insecta > Coleoptera > Scarabaeidae > Onthophagus > Onthophagus sagittarius. The sequence goes on along the minus strand of JASERS010000010.1, from coordinate 10,633,670 downwards.
ATTATTGAGGTTAAATTGAATAATCTAATTTACATCATCATATCTCAAAGACGAATTGAGATATTATTATGAAATAAAAATCATTTTGAAGCAAATTTAATCTAGTTTTAACACACCAATTATAATTTCCTCGATTCCATAAATTAAAAAGACACAATTTTTTTAAATCACCTCTCTTATTATTGAGGTTAAATTGAATAATCTAATTTACATCATCATATCTCAAAGACGAATTGAGATATTATTATGAAATAAAAATCATTTTGAAGCAAATTTAATCTAGTTTTAACACACCAATTATAATTTCTTCGATTCCATAAATTAAAAAGACACAATTTTTTTAAATCACCTCTCTTATTATTGAGGTTAAATTGAATAATCTAATTTACATCATCATATCTCAAAGACGAATTGAGATATTATTATGAAATAAAAATCATTTTGAAGCAAATTTAATCTAGTTTTAACACACCAATTATAATTTCTTCGATTCCATAAATTAAAAAGATACAATTTTTTTAAATCACCTTTCTTATTATTTAGGTTAAATTGAATAATCTAATTTACATCATCATATCTCAAAGACGAATTGAGATATTGTTATGAAATAAAAATCATTTTGAAGCAAATTTAATCTAGTTTTAACACACCAATTATAATTTCTTCGATTCCATAAATTAAAAAGATAATTTTTTTTAATCGCCTCTCTTGTTATTGAGGTTAAATTGAATAATCTAATTTACATCATCATATCTCAAAGACGAATTGAGATATTATTATGAAATAAAAATCATTTTGAAGCAAATTTAATCTAGTTTTAACACACCAATTATAATTTCTTCGATTCCATAAATTAAAAAGACACAATTTTTTTAAATCACCTCTCTTATTATTGAGGTTAAATTGAAAAATCTAATTTACATCATCATATCTCAAAGACGAATTGAGATATTATTATGAAATAAAAATCATTTTGAAGCAAATTTAATCTAGTTTTAACACACCAATTATAATTTCCTCGATTCCATAAATTAAAAAGACACAATTTTTTTAAATCACCTCTCTTATTATTGAGGTTAAATTGAATAATCTAATTTACATCATCATATCTCAAAGACGAATTGAGATATTATTATGAAATAAAAATCATTTTGAAGCAAATTTAATCTAGTTTTAACACACCAATTATAATTTCCTCGATTCCATAAATTAAAAAGACACAATTTTTTTAAATCACCTCTCTTATTATTCAGGTTAAATTGAATAATCTAATTTACATCATCATATCTCAAAGACGAATTGAGATATTATTATGAAATAAAAATCATTTTGAAGCAAATTTAATCTAGTTTTAACACACCAATTATAATTTCCTCGATTCCATAAATTAAAAAGACACAATTTTTTTAAATCACCTCTCTTATTATTGAGGTTAAATTGAATAATCTAATTTACATCATCATATCTCAAAGACGAATTGAGATATTATTATGAAATAAAAATCATTTTGAAGCAAATTTAATCTAGTTTTAACACACCAATTATAATTTCTTCGATTCCATAAATTAAATAGATACAATTTTTTAAATCACCTCTCTTATTATTGAGGTTAAATTGAATAATCTAATTTACATCATCATATCTCAAAGACGAATTGAGGTATTATTATGAAATAAAAATCATTTTGAAGCAAATTTAATCTAGTTTTAACACACCAATTATAATTTCTTCGATTCCATAAATTAAAAAGACACAATTTTTTAAATCACCTCTCTTATTATTGAGGTTAAATTGAATAATCTAATTTACATCATCATATCTCAAAGACGAATTGAGATATTATTGTGAAATAAAAATCATTTTGAAGCAAATTTAATCTAGTTTTAACACACCAATTATAATTTCTTCGATTCCATAAATTAAAAAGATACAATTTTTTTAAATCACCTCGCTTATTGCGCTTAAATTGAATAATCTAATTTACATCATCATATCTCAAAGACGAATTGAGATATTATTATGAAATAAAAATCATTTTGAAGCAAATTTAATCTAGTTTTAACACACCAATTATAATTTCTTCGATTCCATAAATTAAAAAGACACAATTTTTTTAAATCACCTCTCTTATTATTGAGGTTAAATTGAATAATCTAATTTACATCATCATATCTCAAAGACGAATTGAGATATTATTATGAAATAAAAATCATTTTGAAGCAAATTTAATCTAGTTTTAACACACCAATTATAATTTCCTCGATTCCATAAATTAAAAAGACACAATTTTTTTAAATCACCTCTCTTATTATTGAGGTTAAATTGAATAATCTAATTTACATCATCATATCTCAAAGACGAATTGAGATATTATTATGAAATAAAAATCATTTTGAAGCAAATTTAATCTAGTTTTAACACACCAATTATAATTTCTTCGATTCCATAAATTAAAAAGATACAATTTTTTTAAATCACCTTTCTTATTATTGAGGTTAAATTGAATAATCTAATTTACATCATCATATCTCAAAGACGAATTGAGATATTGTTATGAAATAAAAATCATTTTGAAGCAAATTTAATCTAGTTTTAACACACCAATTATAATTTCTTCGATTCCATAAATTAAAAATATAATTTTTTTTAATCGCCTCTCTTGTTATTGAGGTTAAATTGAATAATCTAATTTACATCATCATATCTCAAAGACGAATTGAGATATTATTATGAAATAAAAATCATTTTGAAGCAAATTTAATCTAGTTTTAACACACCAATTATAATTTCTTCGATTCCATAAATTAAAAAGACACAATTTTTTTAAATCACCTCTCTTATTATTGAGGTTAAATTGAATAATCTAATTTACATCATCATATCTCAAAGACGAATTGAGATATTATTATGAAATAAAAATCATTTTGAAGCAAATTTAATCTAGTTTTAACACACCAATTATAATTTCCTCGATTCCATAAATTAAAAAGACACAATTTTTTTAAATCACCTCTCTTATTATTGAGGTTAAATTGAATAATCTAATTTACATCATCATATCTCAAAGACGAATTGAGATATTATTATGAAATAAAAATCATTTTGAAGCAAATTTAATCTAGTTTTAACACACCAATTATAATTTCCTCGATTCCATAAATTAAAAAGACACATTTTTTTTAAATCACCTCTCTTATTATTGAGGTTAAATTGAATAATCTAATTTACATCATCATATCTCAAAGACGAATTGAGATATTATTATGAAATAAAAATCATTTTGAAGCAAATTTAATCTAGTTTTAACACACCAATTATAATTTCCTCGATTCCATAAATTAAAAAGACACAATTTTTTTAAATCACCTCTCTTATTATTGAGGTTAAATTGAATAATCTAATTTACATCATCATATCTCAAAGACGAATTGAGATATTATTATGAAATAAAAATCATTTTGAAGCAAATTTAATCTAGTTTTAACACACCAATTATAATTTCCTCGATTCCATAAATTAAAAAGACACAATTTTTTTAAATCACCTCTCTTATTATTGAGGTTAAATTGAATAATCTAATTTACATCATCATATCTCAAAGACGAATTGAGATATTATTATGAAATAAAAATCATTTTGAAGCAAATTTAATCTAGTTTTAACACACCAATTATAATTTCCTCGATTCCATAAATTAAAAAGACACAATTTTTTTAAATCACCTCTCTTATTATTGAGGTTAAATTGAATAATCTAATTTACATCATCATATCTCAAAGACGAATTGAGATATTATTATGAAATAAAAATCATTTTGAAGCAAATTTAATCTAGTTTTAACACACCAATTATAATTTCTTCGATTCCATAAATTAAAAAGATACAATTTTTTAAATCACCTCTTTTATTATTGAGGTTAAATTGAATAATCTAATTTACATCATCATATCTCAAAGACGAATTGAGATATTATTATGAAATAAAAATCATTTTGAAGCAAATTTAATCTAGTTTTAACACACCAATTATAATTTCCTCGATTCCATAAATTAAAAAGACACAATTTTTTTAAATCACCTCTCTTATTATTGAGGTTAAATTGAATAATCTAATTTACATCATCATATCTCAAAGACGAATTGAGATATTATTATGAAATAAAAATCATTTTGAAGCAAATTTAATCTAGTTTTAACACACCAATTATAATTTCTTCGATTCTATAAATTAAATAGATACAATTTTTTAAATCACCTCTCTTATTATTGAGGTTAAATTGAATAATCTAATTTACATCATCGTATCTCAAAGACGAATTGAGGTATTATTATGAAATAAAAATCATTTTGAAGCAAATTTAATCTAGTTTTAACACACCAATTATAATTTCTTCGATTCCATAAATTAAAAAGATACAATTTTTTTAAATCACCTCTCTTATTATTGAGGTTAAATTGAATAATCTAACTTACATCATCATATCTCAAAGACGAATTGAGATATTATTATGAAATAAAAATCATTTTGAAGCAAATTTAATCTAGTTTTAACACACCAATTATAATTTCTTCGATTCCATAAATTAAAAAGATACAATTTTTTTAAATCACCTTTCTTATTGTTGAGGTTAAATTGAATAATCTAATTTACATCATCATATCTCAAAGACGAATTGAGATATTATTATGAAATAAAAATCATTTTGAAGCAATTTTAATCTAGTTTTAACACACCAATTATAATTTCTTCGATTCCATAAATTAAAAAGATACAATTTTTTTAAATCACCTTTCTTATTATTGAGGTTAAATTGAATAATCTAATTTACATCATCATATCTCAAAGACGAATTGAGATATTATTATGAAATAAAAATCATTTTGAAGCAAATTTAATCTAGTTTTAACACACCAATTATAATTTCTTCGATTCCATAAATTAAAAAGATACAATTTTTTTAAATCACCTTTCTTATTATTGAGGTTAAATTGAATAATCTAGTTTACATCATCATATCTCAAAGACGAATTGAGATATTATTATGAAATAAAAATCATTTTGAAGCAAATTTAATCTAGTTTTAACACACCAATTATAATTTCTTCGATTCCATAAATTAAAAAGATACAATTTTTTTAAATCACCTTTCTTATTATTGAGGTTAAATTGAATAATCTAGTTTACATCATCATATCTCAAAGACGAATTGAGATATTATTATGAAATAAAAATCATTTTGAAGCAATTTTAATCTAGTTTTAACACACCAATTATAATTTCTTCGATTCCATAAATTAAAAAGATACAATTTTTTTAAGTCACCTTTCTTATTATTGAGGTTAAATTGAATAATCTAATTTACATCATCATATCTCAAAGACGAATTGAGATATTATTATGAAATAAAAATCATTTTGAAGCAAATTTAATCTAGTTTTAACACACCAATTATAATTTCCTCGATTCGATAAATTAAAAAGACACAATTTTTTTAAATCACCTCTCTTATTATTGAGGTTAAATTGAATAATCTAATTTACATCATCATATCTCAAAGACGAATTGAGATATTATTATGAAATAAAAATCATTTTGAAGCAAATTTAATCTAGTTTTAACACACCAATTATAATTTCTTCGATTCCATAAATTAAAAAGATACAATTTTTTAAATCACCTCTCTTATTATTGAGGTTAAATTGAATAATCTAATTTACATCATCATATCTCAAAGACGAATTGAGATATTATTATGAAATAAAAATCATTTTGAAGCAAATTTAATCTAGTTTTAACACACCAATTATAATTTCCTCGATTCCATAAATTAAAAAGACACAATTTTTTTAAATCACCTCTCTTATTATTGAGGTTAAATTGAATAATCTAATTTACATCATCATATCTCAAAGACGAATTGAGATATTATTATGAAATAAAAATCATTTTGAAGCAAATTTAATCTAGTTTTAACACACCAATTATAATTTCCTCGATTCCATAAATTAAAAAGACACAATTTTTTTAAATCACCTCTCTTATTATTGAGGTTAAATTGAATAATCTAATTTACATCATCATATCTCAAAGACGAATTGAGATATTATTATGAAATAAAAATCATTTTGAAGCAAATTTAATCTAGTTTTAACACACCAATTATAATTTCCTCGATTCCATAAATTAAAAAGACACAATTTTTTTAAATCACCTCTCTTATTATTGAGGTTAAATTGAATAACCTAATTTACATCATCATATCTCAAAGACGAATTGAGATATTATTATGAAATAAAAATCATTTTGAAGCAAATTTAATCTAGTTTTAACACACCAATTATAATTTCCTCGATTCCATAAATTAAAAAGACACAATTTTTTTAAATCACCTCTCTTATTATTGAGGTTAAATTGAATAATCTAATTTACATCATCATATCTCAAAGACGAATTGAGATATTATTATGAAATAAAAATCATTTTGAAGCAAATTTAATCTAGTTTTAACACACCAATTATAATTTCCTCGATTCCATAAATTAAAAAGACACAATTTTTTTAAATCACCTCTCTTATTATTGAGGTTAAATTGAATAATCTAATTTACATCATCATATCTCAAAGACGAATTGAGATATTATTATGAAATAAAAATCATTTTGAAGCAAATTTAATCTAGTTTTAACACACCAATTATAATTTCCTCGATTCCATAAATTAAAAAGACACAATTTTTTTAAATCACCTCTCTTATTATTGAGGTTAAATTGAATAATCTAATTTACATCATCATATCTCAAAGACGAATTGAGATATTATTATGAAATAAAAATCATTTTGAAGCAAATTTAATCTAGTTTTAACACACCAATTATAATTTCCTCGATTCCATAAATTAAAAAGACACAATTTTTTTAAATCACCTCTCTTATTATTGAGGTTAAATTGAATAATCTAATTTACATCATCATATCTCAAAGACGAATTGAGATATTATTATGAAATAAAAATCATTTTGAAGCAAATTTAATCTAGTTTTAACACACCAATTATAATTTCCTCGATTCCATAAATTAAAAAGACACAATTTTTTTAAATCACCTCTCTTATTATTGAGGTTAAATTGAATAATCTAATTTACATCATCATATCTCAAAGACGAATTGAGATATTATTATGAAATAAAAATCATTTTGAAGCAAATTTAATCTAGTTTTAACACACCAATTATAATTTCCTCGATTCCATAAATTAAAAAGACACAATTTTTTTAAATCACCTCTCTTATTATTGAGGTTAAATTGAATAATCTAATTTACATCATCATATCTCAAAGACGAATTGAGATATTATTATGAAATAAAAATCATTTTGAAGCAAATTTAATCTAGTTTTAACACACCAATTATAATTTCCTCGATTCCATAAATTAAAAAGACACAATTTTTTTTAAATCACCTCTCTTATTATTGAGGTTAAATTGAATAATCTAATTTACATCATCATATCTCAAAGACGAATTGAGATATTATTATGAAATAAAAATCATTTTGAAGCAAATTTAATCTAGTTTTAACACACCAATTATAATTTCCTCGATTCCATAAATTAAAAAGACACAATTTTTTTAAATCACCTCTCTTATTATTGAGGTTAAATTGAATAATCTAATTTACATCATCATATCTCAAAGACGAATTGAGATATTATTATGAAATAAAAATCATTTTGAAGCAAATTTAATCTAGTTTTAACACACCAATTATAATTTCCTCGATTCCATAAATTAAAAAGACACAATTTTTTTAAATCACCTCTCTTATTATTGAGGTTAAATTGAATAATCTAATTTACATCATCATATCTCAAAGACGAATTGAGATATTATTATGAAATAAAAATCATTTTGAAGCAAATTTAATCTAGTTTTAACACACCAATTATAATTTCCTCGATTCCATAAATTAAAAAGACACAATTTTTTTAAATCACCTCTCTTATTATTGAGGTTAAATTGAATAATCTAATTTACATCATCATATCTCAAAGACGAATTGAGATATTATTATGAAATAAAAATCATTTTGAAGCAAATTTAATCTAGTTTTAACACACCAATTATAATTTCCTCGATTCCATAAATTAAAAAGACACAATTTTTTTAAATCACCTCTCTTATTATTGAGGTTAAATTGAATAATCTAATTTACATCATCATATCTCAAAGACGAATTGAGATATTATTATGAAATAAAAATCATTTTGAAGCAAATTTAATCTAGTTTTAACACACCAATTATAATTTCCTCGATTCCATAAATTAAAAAGACACAATTTTTTTAAATCACCTCTCTTATTATTGAGGTTAAATTGAATAATCTAATTTACATCATCATATCTCAAAGACGAATTGAGATATTATTATGAAATAAAAATCATTTTGAAGCAAATTTAATCTAGTTTTAACACACCAATTATAATTTCCTCGATTCCATAAATTAAAAAGACACAATTTTTTTAAATCACCTCTCTTATTATTGAGGTTAAATTGAATAATCTAATTTACATCATCATATCTCAAAGACGAATTGAGATATTATTATGAAATAAAAATCATTTTGAAGCAAATTTAATCTAGTTTTAACACACCAATTATAATTTCTTCGATTCCATAAATTAAAAAGATACAATTTTTTTAAATCACCTTTCTTATTATTGAGGTTAAATTGAATAATCTAATTTACATCATTATATCTCAAAGACGAATTGAGATATTGTTATGAAATAAAAATCATTTTGAAGCAAATTTAATCTAGTTTTAACACACCAATTATAATTTCTTCGATTCCATAAATTAAAAAGATACAATTTTTTTAAATCACCTTTCTTATTATTGAGATTAAATTGAATAATCTAATTTACATCATCATATCTCAAAAACGAATTGAGATATTATTATGAAATAAAAATCATTTTTAAATGATTTTTATGCATTACGCTAACTCAACTTACCTTCAGAATTAACACTAGAATTAGAATTAGAAACATTAGGATTTAGCGGTATGTTTTTTTGCAATGTTAAAATACAATCAAGCACTGAATGGCAGTAAAACTAAAATTAATACTAGACCTAGTACTAAAAAGATTCAGGATTTTTTTATAAATTCCTCAAAATATCCATTTTGGGTTAATAAACCCGGGTGTATACCCAGGGCATATTCCCTTGAAAATAAATACTCGGGTATTTAACAACATTACTCATTTGTGTTAAAAGAAAAATCAATCATTTTATTATATAAAACAAACTTAACAGGAACATAATCCTAAATAAAACTAAACAGGAACATAATCAAAAATAAACTCAAAATAAAAACTCTAAAAAAAATAAAAATATTCTTATAACAACATATAAGAAAATCAGTCTCTCCCAAAATATATAACTAAAATAAATTAATATTAATCCCATTTTCATTGTAATTCATCATTTTATTTAATCATTTTTGAAATTCGCTTTGAATGACTAGCTTAGATTCAGGAACGACTTTAACAAACATCTTCGGCAACTTCTGTTTGCGTCCAGCGCTCTTCCTATATGTGACTTGCTTAATTTTGTTTTCTTTTTTCCTTGTATCAACCTCATCGTTCGTTATATCAATCACTTCAACCGACAAATTCGTCGACGCCACCGGCAAAGGCGCTGTCATCGAACAAGGAATAACATTTCTTTGAAAGTTTGGTTCAAATCGAGATTGTATTTGATGTTGCAGAACATCCTGAGGAGAGATTGGAGTCGGATTTCTTTGAATTTTCATAAGACGATCCGATTCGTTGAGTTCGTATTTTACCGATTTGTATAAAGCTTCAAAACAGCCGCTGTGTTCGGCAAAACCCAATTTGAGATACTACAATTAAAATTAATTTCATTTATTATTATTAAATGTTTAAAACTTACCGGGAAATTTAATGTAAATAAAGTAGCATCGATATCGATACATTTAGGAATGTTGTTATTTTCGTTATCTTCTTGAATTTTAATTTTTTTTTTAGGGGCAAACGTTTTTGGCGCAAAGTTTGTCCAAGGTGATGGAAGTACCCGGTTTTTAAATAACGACACTTTACCCATATTGTGTAAAAAAAATTAACAAGTTTAACAAAATAAATTTTTGTTAACGGCTTAATTTCGTTTGTGATAAATCTTGTACTATCTCGTCACCAATCACGCCGTCTTCTTGCTCTTCAGACGTCGATACTTGCAAAGTTAACTCTTTCTTTTCTATCGCTGCAATAATAATAATAATTTTAATAAGGAATACGTCTTAACTCGATTTGACTAAACCTAATTCTGCTTCATCTTATTGTTAAAATAAAGTTGATCCGAATAAACCAGTTTTATCACCAGTTTTTGCGATTTGTTTTCGTAAAAAAGAGGTTTAAGGAAAAATAATAAATTTCTTGTAAATCCAACAATTTTATCTTATGAATTAAAAAGATTACTCAACATTAAATTTACACTTAAAACGAAACAAATTTGAACGTCAAAATTGGCGTATTAATTATCAAACGGGAAACTTAAACATAAAAAATGATTGAAAAATTCGTGATGTAATTTTGATTTTAAATTTGAATTTTCTCTCGAAACCGTTAAATGTGTTTGATTAATGAATTACGTTAGATATTATGCATTCAAAGTTAATCCAAACAATAAAATTTACACTTAACACGTAACAAATTTGTAAATTATCCTTCAACGTCGATAACGAATCGTCAAAAATGATTGTTTATTTGATTTGTTTAAATAATAAAATAAGCATTTTCGAAAAAGGTGAGTAAAAAGAGAAGTTTCAAATTGTAAACTGTTTTAAATTTTCAAACGATATTATTTTCAATTTCTGCATGTGTAGTTTTATACAATATCTGTATTGGAAATGTTGCCATATTTGAAGAAGGAATTGGGGCAAATATTAATGAATCTCTTGTTGAATCCATTTTAATCTTTTAAAATTGAAGGATTCTTTTGGAACTTTTCTAATTACTGGACGTTTCCGGGTATTACTCGAAAACAAGAACTATCTGTGGGAGGAAATGTTTCTTGATAAATTCAAAGGTGTTTTGATTGCTTTCTAACACGGGAAGAAACAAAAAATCCTAGAAGGAAGATAAAATTTGGCAAAAATATATATAAATACATGTGTTAGGTAAAATTCGAACATCTTCTCATAGAATTGTATCTCAAAAGAATTCAGGTTGATTTTATCAATTTCAAATTCATCCAAACACCCATATTCTAAAAATTCTAGACATTATCCAAACTCACCTGTGATGATTCATTATAATAATAACTATTTTATCTATTTTATCATATTGAGAAGCAAATTAGAAAAACTTTATTTCTTTTTTGAGATAAAGATCATCTAAGTTAACCTAATTTTTTATGATTTTTTGAAATTAATAAACTTTGCTTTAAAAAATCATGAAAAGTCGAATTCTTAAGATATGTTAATGAACTATTCATGATTTATAGAGGAAAGTATCTATTTTCTTGCGATAAAAGCGGATCTTGAAAATATTTATTTGTTTTTGAGATATAAATCATTAAATTCAAAGTGAACATTTAAGGCTATCTCAAGTTAATTAAAAATCACCAAAAATCGAATTCTTGAGATATTTTAATGAAACATTCAAAATTTATAGAGATAAGTGTCTATTTTGTCGTGGTGAAAACCAACTTAGAAAATCTTTAGTAATTTTTGAGATAAAGATTATTGAAGGTGACCTGATTTTTTATGATTTTTGGAAATTAATAATCTTGTTTTAAAAAATCACGAGAAATCGAATTCTTAAAATATCTTAATGAACTATTCATGATTTATAGAGGAAAGTATCCATTTTCTTGCGATAAAAGCGGATCTTGAAAATATTTATTTGTTTTTGAGATATAAATCATTAAATTCAAAGTGAACATTTATGGCTATCTCAAGTTAATTAAAAATCACCAAAAATCGAATTCTTGAGATATTTTAATGAAACCTTCAAAATTTATAGAGATAAGTGTCTATTTTGTCGTGGTGAAAACCAACTTAGAAAATCTTTATTAATTTTTGAGATAAAGATTATTGAAGGTGACCTGATTTTTTATGATTTTTGGAAATTAATAATCTTGTTTTAAAAAATCACGAGAAATCGAATTCTTAAAATATCTTAATGAACTATTCATGATTTATAGAGGAAAGTATCCATTTTCTTGCGATAAAAGCGGATCTTGAAAATATTTATTTGTTTTTGAGATATAAATCATTAAATTCAAAGTGAACATTTAAGGCTATCTCAAGTTAATTAAAAATCACCAAAAATCGAATTCTTGAGATATTTTAATGAAACATTCAAAATTTATAGAGATAAGTGTCCATTTAGTCGTGGTGAGAACCAACTTAGAAAATCTTTATTAATTATTGAGATAACGATTATTGAAGGTGTCCTGATTTTTTATGATATTTCGAAATTAATAATCTTGTTTTAAAAAATCACGAGAAATCGAATTCTTAAAATATCTTAACGAACTATTCATGATTTATAGAGGAAAGTGTCTATTTTCTGGTGATGAAAGCAGATCTTGAAAATATTTATTCGTTTTTTAGATATAAATCATTAAATTCAACGTGAACATTTATGGCTATCTCAAGTTAATTAAAAATCACCAAAAATCGAATTCTTGAGATATTTTAATGATTCATTCAAAATTTATAGAGGCAAGTGTCTATTTTGTCATGGTGAGAACCAAATTAGAAAATCTTTATTCGCTTTTGAGATAAAGATTATTTAAGCTAACCTATTTTTTAATGATTTTTTGAAATTAATAATCTTGTTTTAAGAAATCACGAAAAATCGAATTCTTAAGATATGTTAATGAACTATGCATGATTTATAGAGGAAAGTGTCTATTTTCTGGTGATGAAAGCAGATATTGAAAATATTTATTCGTTTTTTAGATATAAATCATTAAATTCAACGTGAACATTTATGGCAATCTCAAGTTAATTAAAAATCACCAAAAATCGAATTCTTGAGATATTTTAATGAAACATTCAAAATTTATAGAGGCAAGTATCTATTTTGCCATGGTGAGAACCAAATTAAAAAATCTTTATTCGTTTTTGAGATAAAGATTATTTAAGCTAACCTATTTTTTAATGATTTTTTGAAATTAATAATCTTGTTTTAAGAAATCACGAAAAATCGAATTCTTAAGATATCTTAATGAATTATTCATGGCGTATAGAGGAAAGTGCTTACTTTCTCGTGATGAAACCGGATCTTGAAAATATTTATTCGTTTTAGAGATATAAATCATTAAATTCAACGTGAACATTTATGGCTATCTCAAGTTAATTAAAAATCACCAAAAATCGAATTCTTGAGATATTTTAATGAAACATTCAAAATTTATAGAGACAAGTATCTATTTTGCCATGGTGAGAACCAAATTAAAAAATCTTTATTCGTTTTTGAGATAAAGATTATTTAAGCTAACCTATTTTTTAATGATTTTTTGAAATTAATAATCTTGTTTTAAGAAATCACGAAAAATCGAATTCTTAAGATATGTTAATGAACTATGCATGATTTATAGAGGAAAGTGTCTATTTTCTGGTGATGAAAGCAGATATTGAAAATATTTATTCGTTTTTTAGATATAAATCATTAAATTCAACGTGAACATTTATGGCAATCTCAAGTTAATTAAAAATCACCAAAAATCGAATTCTTGAGATATTTTAATGAAACATTCAAAATTTATAGAGGCAAGTATCTATTTTGCCATGGTGAGAACCAAATTAAAAAATCTTTATTCGTTTTTGAGATAAAGATTATTTAAGCTAACCTATTTTTTAATGATTTTTTGAAATTAATAATCTTGTTTTAAGAAATCACGAAAAATCGAATTCTTAAGATATCTTAATGAATTATTCATGGCGTATAGAGGAAAGTGCTTACTTTCTCGTGATGAAACCGGATCTTGAAAATATTTATTCGTTTTAGAGATATAAATCATTAAATTCAACGTGAACATTTATGGCTATCTCAAGTTAATTAAAAATCACCAAAAATCGAATTCTTGAGATATTTTAATGAAACATTCAAAATTTATAGAGACAAGTATCTATTTTGCCATGGTGAGAACCAAATTAAAAAATCTTTATTCGTTTTTGAGATAAAGATTATTTAAGCTAACCTATTTTTTAATGATTTTTTGAAATTAATAATCTTGTTTTAAGAAATCACGAAAAATCGAATTCTTAAGATATCTTAATGAATTATTCATGGCGTATAGAGGAAAGTGCTTACTTTCTCGTGATGAAACCGGATCTTGAAAATATTTATTCGTTTTAGAGATATAAATCATTAAATTCAACGTGAACATTTATGGCTATCTCAAGTTAATTAAAAATCACCAAAAATCGAATTCTTGAGATATTTTAATGAAACATTCAAAATTTATAGAGACAAGTATCTATTTTGCCATGGTGAGAACCAAATTAAAAAATATTTATTCGTTTTTGAGATAAAGATTATTTAAGCTAACCTATTTTTTAATGATTTTTTGAAATTAATAATCTTGTTTTAAGAAATCACGAAAAATCGAATTCTTAAGATATGTTAATGAACTATGCATGATTTATAGAGGAAAGTGTCTATTTTCTGGTGATGAAAGCGGATCTTGAAAATATTTATTTGTTTTTGAGATATAAATCATTAAATTCAAGGTGAACATTTATGGCTATCTCAAGTTAATTAAAAATCACCAAAAATCGAATTCTTGAGATATTTTAATGAAACGTTCAAAATTTCTAGAGGCAAGTATCTATTTTGCCATGGTGAGAACCAAATTAAAAAATCTTTATTCGTTTTTGAGATAAAGATTATTTAAGCTAACCTATTTTTAATGATTTTTTGAAATTAATAATCGTGTTTTAAGAAATCACGAAAAATCGATTTCTTAAGATATGTTAATGAACTATGCATGATTTATAGAGGAAAGTGTCTATTTTCTGGTGATGAAAGCAGATCTTGAAAATATTTATTCGTTTTTTAGATATAAATCATTAAATTCAACGTGAACATTTATGGCAATCTCAAGTTAATTAAAAATCATCAAAAATCGAATTCTTGAGATATTTTAATGAAACATTCAAAATTTATAGAGGCAAGTATCTATTTTGCCATGGTGAGAACCAAATTAAAAAATCTTTATTCGCTTTTGAGATAAAGATTATTTAAGCTAACCTATTTTTTAATGATTTTTTGAAATTAATAATCTTGTTTTAAGAAATTACGAAAAATCGAATTCTTAAGATATGTTAATGAACTATGCATGATTTATAGAGGAAAGTGTCTATTTTCTGGTGATGAAAGCGGATCTTGAAAATATTTATTTGTTTTTGAGATATAAATCATTAAATTCAAAGTGAACATTTAAGGCTATCTCAAGTTAATTAAAAATCACCAAAAATCGAATTCTTGAGATATTTTAATGATACATTCAAAATTTATAGAGGCAAGTATCTATTTTGTCATGGTGAGAACCAAATTAGAAAATCTTTATTCGGTTTTGAGATAAAGATTATTTAAGCTAACCTATTTTTTAATGATTTTTTGAAATTAATAATCTTGTTTTAAGAAATCACGAAAAATCGAATTCTTAAGATATGTTAATGAACTATGCATGATTTATAGAGGAAAGTGTCTATTTTCTGGTGATGAAAGCGGATCTTGAAAATATTTATTTGTTTTTGAGATATAAATCATTAAATTCAAAGTGAACATTTATGGCTATCTCAAGTTAATTAAAAATCACCAAAAATCGAATTCTTGTGATATTTTAATGAAACATTCAAAATTTAAAGAGATAAGTGTCCATTTTGTCGTGGTGAGAACCAACTTAGAAAATCTTTATTAATTTTTGAGATAAAGATTACTGAAGGTGACCTGATTTTTTATGATTTTTGGAAATTAATAAGCTTGTTTTAAAAAATCACGAAAAATCGAATTCTTAAGATATCTTAATAAATTATTCATGGCTTATAGAGGAAAGTGTTTACTTTCTCGTGATGAAACCGGATCTTGAAAATATTTATTCGTTTTAGAGATATAAATCATTAAATTCAACGTGAACATTTATGGCTATCTCAAGTTAATTAAAAATCACCAAAAATCGAATTCTTGAGATATTTTAATGAAACATTCAAAATTTATAGAGGCAAGTATCTATTTTGACTTGTGAGAACCAAATTAAAAAATCTTTATTCGTTTTTGAGATAAAGATTATTTAAGCTAACCTATTTTTTAATGATTTTTTGAAATTAATAATCTTGTTTTAAGAAATCACGAAAAATCGAATTCTTAAGATATGTTAATGAACTATGCATGATTTATAGAGGAAAGTGTCTATTTTTTGGTGATGAAAGCGGATCTTGAAAATATTTATTTGTTTTTGAGGTACAAATCATTAAATTTAAAGTGAACATTTATGGCTATCTCAAGTTAATTAAAAATCACCAAAAATCGAATTCTTGAGATATTTTAATGATACATTCAAAATTTATAGAGGCGAGTGTCTATTTTGTCATGGTGAGAACCAACTTAGAAAATCTTTATTCGTTTTTGAGATAAAGAATATTATTTTAATTGAACATGAAATAGGCGAACACTCTTGAAAATCAATGAGTGTTCAATCAAAGTGTTCGCCTATTTCAAGTTCAATTAAAATTCAAATCCTGAAGAAGCTTCAATAAATGAAGCGAAATATTGGTCATGAAAAAATAATTGCGTTCTTTTTGTCCTCAATCCTATCCTGGAAGTAGAAATTTACTTGATTTGCTAACGAGATTGAAGAATAAAAATCTCCTTTTTAAGTAAATAATCCTTAATGCCTCTCAATGTCTACCGCCATGGGTACAAAACAGACTTTGTCGTCGCTCATCTTAACCCCCACTTTATCTTAACCATAGTCTCCATGTATATTTCTTTCACTCTCGCTATTAGGTGATTCGTGAGCTCCCTCATCCCCATCTCCTCCCACAATTTCCCCCTAACCACCTTATCAAAAACCGCCTCTAGATCTATCAACAGGGCATACAATTTTCCCTCTTTCTTATCCAGCTTCCTATCTGCCAAATGTTTTAACACATACGCGTTCTTGATTGATCCCCTTCTCTTTCGAAATCTTGCCTGCTCATCCGGCAAAATTCCTCCCAACTACATCCTCTCCTCCAATCTTCCCAACAGTATCTTATTGTATGCCTTGTATGCTGAGCCAAGTAAGTTAATTCCCCTGTAGCTATCTACACTTCCTTTATTACTCTTTTGTATACTGGGCAGATTATACCAATTTTCCATACGTTATTCATTATGCCTCGTTATGGATCCCATCTTCTCCTGGTGCCTTACGCTTCTTCAATTTCTTAAGCACTATTTCCATACCCTTTTCTATTATCTCTTCTCCCCCATCAAATTAGATTTGTTTACACCTGTCAATCATCCATTGTAATACGAAAGAATGTAAAGACAGGTAGCTTGTTTTGGTCCCCGATTATACCGTGAAGGCCGCCTTCTTTTGTTCCCCAATTAAAGCGTGAAGGCACCTGTCAATCATCCATTGTAATACAAAGGAATGCTGTTTTCTTTTGCGATTTTATCTTCAATTGCAAATTTTTCAGTTCCACCTTATCAAAATCACCTATTTGAAGCAGAACCGTTCTAAGATATTCAACACCTCAGGGCTGGGTTGGACTAAACCCAACATAATCAACAATATTATCTTAACTGTGTCATGTCCACTTTCTTCGTAATAGTTCTCATCAACAGTTTCTTCGTCACTAAAGTCTTCACTTCATTGTCTTCTACTTTTTCTGCCCACCGTAACACGGTACTCTCAAGTCTGGATCACAGTACCCGGGGTCACCCTAATCACAGGGCTAACTGGGCTTTAGCCCTAAGGCGCCAGATCTTAGGGGACGGCAATTTTTAGCACGAAATGTATGTAGCCCCACTTATATTTAATTTTTTGCGAAAAAAGGGAGCATTGATATGTGTTTTAGTGTAATTTTTCTCTCATTAATACGAGTTTTATTTCTAATATTCGGTGACAAACTGACCATGCGACCACTTGAAGGTATCGAGAGTTGTGATGTTGAAATGAGGAAGTTAGTTATATTAGGAATGAGATACGCTGCGGACCTCACTACGGTGGTTAAGGATTAAACCTGGTCAAATCGGTCAAACTGAGAATTCTGACTTCAAAAATTACAGGTTCCTGTATCAGAACTATTAAAATAGATTTTGTTAAAATTATATTAAACACAAGTTTTAATTAAACGCAAGTTTTAATTAAACACAAGTTCCCCATTTCAATCTGGAATGAATGGGACATGATTTCTATAATTTACAAAAATTATATAATTTTGATTTTGGAGCTTTAATATTGTCTCCAAAAACATAAAAAACGATCGATTCATGTTTTATATCAGATATTATCCATTAAAGAAATAAAATTTGCACTCAAAACATTAACAACTAAACAAAATGACACTATCATTTTTGACGTGTAAATATTAAAATTTAAATATTAAAATCATTTTCTTTAATTAAATGAATCAGTTTTAACTTACCGGCTTTATTACATTTAATCTTTGATTTATTATTATTATAAACAGCCCTCTTCATCTCAACGTCCCTCTCAAAAACATCCTCGATTTCCTCATTCATCTCCTCATCGCATTTCCGGTAATAACAAAAATGGGGATTCTTCCTCTGTATTTTTTTGTTCAAAACCCCCGCGCCATCTCGTTTATTACAAACATTCCCATTTCTGTACTTCCTCACGTACAAGAGTCGGTCCACACTCGAAACGAACTCATTTTTGCACATTGAAAGGGCCGTGTGAAGACTCGCCGGGTGCATTTCCGGGAAAAGCTGCATTAAACGCACGAAATTGTTGAAGTAAGTTATCGTTGGTTTCGTTTTTATACACCAAGACGATGATTTTAAATGAGGCGATGAGAAATTCGTGGGGGATTTGGGTGGGACGTGGCAGTTTTCTGAGCATTTTCCCCCGGTTTTGCAACTTGTTGTTGCGGTGATTGGGGCGTTTGAAGTCCAAGGGCAATGAATAGTTGCTGATTTTAATCTTAAATGATGATCTGAAATATAATTATTTTATTATGTTTTTTGAATGAGATGTGAGTTACCTCGATTCGAATCGTTCATTGTTTTGTCGATTTAATCAATTTTAGATTAAAATTGTCATTAATTGTTGTAATTTTTATAAATAAAATTTGTTTTTTTTTGTTTAAATAAATTAGCGTCACATATTTTGGGTCAGATTAACTTAAATAGATTTCTTCATTGCCGGCATTGATAAAAAAATTATTTTAATAAAAAAGTATAAAAATTTATTTTAAAAACTTACATAAAGTTAATTACAAATTATTATTGTTTAAGGGAGCGCGGGAAATTCGAAATTTTCGATGTAACTCGGCCTCTTCCTCAAATATTTTTTTCTTATATCTTTAACTCTGCTTGAAAACACTTTGTTTAAGTTATAATTTCCGTATGGAAAAAATCGTTGTCGTGAAGATTGCCTTTTCACCAAAATCTTTTCATTTCCTTCATTGATTGCTCTCCCAGAAACTTGTGCAGCGTTAAAATAGACGGTCATTAAAACCATGCATAAAAAAATATAAAAATATTTCGCCATCTATTAAAAAAAATGTAAAAATGTATGATAACTTTATCTCAACTTAGATCTTAAAGCTTACCATTTTTTATATTTTTAAAAGTCTTCTTGTGTAACCAAACTCAAAAACAATTTGAAACTGATAAATATCGAACGTGGCTGGGCGAATTTATACCAAATATTGTGGTGAGTATTCGTTAAGTGGTGAGTCAAGATGGAAAGAATATTATCGAAGATGGAGATGGAACCTTCTTAGAATTGTAAACGACATTTTTAAAACAATCAAATAAACAACTCTAGAAGATAGAGATGGTCAGTAAATTGTTTAAAGATGAGTTACGGTGGAGGTGCTAATGCTAAAAAGCCATATAATTCGTTTACTCAACGTCTAACACGTGGAAATAAATTGTGATACATTATTTACGACGAAATACCGTTTGTAATTGTTCTAATTTTAGATGTATCTTTTAGGAAATGTTCCCTCAAGGATGATAAATATTTGCTTTAATACTTAATTCTTTCAAGAAGTTTCTATTGAGCAACATTGAAAACGAAACTTTAGGAATTTCTAAAATTCCTGAATCATGAATGAACCCGGAATAATTAAATTTAAAGGGAAACTTATTAACAAAGTGGCGCTAAATTAGAGAGATTTTTTTAAATATCACTTATGTTGTTTACTGGCTTTAATTACAAAAAAATGCATATAAAAATTTATTTAAAAATGATTTATTTGACGTTTTAGACGTCATTGGAATTAAAAACCAACTTCACTTACAATTAGATTTAATTATTTTAATTATTAAGTGCAAAATGAGCAAAAAAATATGAAAACTTTATTAAAAAATCATTTGTATTAATAAATTTTAATCAGTTTAAATTAAATTTATTAAATTTAAAAATAATTAATAACAATTTTGAAGTTAGAATTGAAAACTAACTTCACTTATATCTAATTAAATGATTTATAAAAATAAAATCTGATAAAATAAAAATGAATCAATAAACAATTTTTATTAAACAAAAAATTCTTTTAGAACAAAAGTTGTTGCAAATTTTATTGTTTACAATTTTGCTTTCTTGCACTTTTCTTCTTAGATGCATAAATAATTAATTATTTAATTAAATGAAATGAGAAAAAATGAGCAAGAAAAGTATGAAAATTTAATTAAAAAAACGTTTGTATTAATAAATTTTAATTATTTAAAAATTAAATTTAAAAATAATTAATAACAATTTTGAAGTTAGAATTGAAGACTAACTTCACTTAAATCTAACTAAATAATTTATAAAAATTAAATATAATAAAACAAAAATTAACCAATAAACCAAATTTTATAAACAAATTATCAACAAATTTGTACTCATTTTAAATAAATTAACTAAATTTAACCAAAACAAATTTATTAATAAACAAAGATGTCGCTTCATGAAGTTTCCGTATCCGGAAGCTAACTTCACTCTCTTCGTTGTTGTCTAGAACGCTGTCAGGTACTTGTCAACGCTTTTTATCAAAATTTTCGCTAAAATCGCCTTAATATTCCCCCCAAAATTAATTAAAACCCTCATTATTACAACAAAGATCAATTTAATTAATTAAAACATCAAGAAAATCAATTAATTTTATTCCCACATAGAGTTAACGATCACTCATTAACAACGTGTTCTTTTTTTCTAATTCTTTTTAGATAACAACTTTCAAAATGCAATTGATCGTTCGAGGTTTATCCACCAACGTTTTGGAGTGCCAGGGCACCGAAACCGTTGCAGAATTAAAGGTAAAAACGTTTAAAAAAAAAGTGAGGTTATGTTTAATTTTGGTTGTGAAATCTCTTTTAGAGTAAAATCGCTGCGTTAGAAAATCTTACGTCTCTTGATGTGAGTTTATACGCATCCGGGCGTCCAATTTCTGATGATACAGTCATCTCGGCTTTTGAAAATATCGATATTGAGTTGGATTGTGGGTTACAAGGTGGTAAAGTTCACGGATCCCTTGCGCGTGCAGGTTTGTTACATTGAGTTGATTTTCATTATTTTAAGTTTAATTGCAAGCGTCAGCAGGTATCTTTATGTAATAATTGATTGATAACCTTCCGGAAGCTTGCTAAAGAATGAATCGGAATTGTTTGACATGTTCATTATCATATTTATGAATGTACGTGATAAAAATTCTTGACAAATCACTTTGTAATCAAAAAATTTATGGTGGAATTATGCTTTAAAGAATTTTTTTTATGTTTTAGGTAAAGTAAAAGGGCAGACTCCTAAAGTGGAAAAGCAAGAGAAGAAAAAGAAGAAGACGGGGCGCGCTAAAAGACGTATTCAATACAACAGGAGATTTGTTAATGTTGTAACTGCGTTTGGACGCCGTAAAGGACCTAATTCTAAATCCACTTAAGTTTCTAGTTGTATAAAAGTGTATACAAATAAAAAGATGTATTTCTAACTAATTTGGTTTTATTACATTAATTTTTTTAAATAAATTAGTTGAAAATTCCTTAATAATTATTATTATGGTTAACTTATGCAACCAATTTAACCCCCCCATAAACGTCAACATGAATATCACTTTATTCCAACTTCAATAAAACCGAAATGCAGTCTTTAAACCAATATAAAGTAGAATTATCACCTCCAATTACATATTACATTCCAAATTTTATTACGCACGATGAAGAACAAGAAATCCTCAAGAAAGTATACGAAGTGCCAAAACCGAAATGGACCTGCTTAAAAAATCGCCGGTTACAAGATTATGGTGGGATTCCTCACCGAAATGGGATGATAGTCGATAAAATCCCATCCTGGTTAGATGTGTATTTAGATCGAGTCTCGAACCTGAACGTTTTTAATGGGCAAAAAGCGAATCATGTACTCATCAACGAATACTCTCCCGGTCAGGGGATTATGCCCCATTTAGACGGATCTCTTTTCTACCCAACAATAACAACGATAACGTGTGGATCTCATACTATTTTGGAGTTTTTAGACGATTATAACGGCTCAAGAATTCCAATTTGTTCCTTGTTGTTAGAAAGATACAGTTTAGTGATATTACAAGGTGAAATGTACGGGAAATATTTACATTGCATCAATGAAATCGAAGAGGATGTTATTACGGAGGAAGTGGTGAATTTAAAAAAATGTGGCGAGATTTTTAGTGTTGGACAAACCTTAAAACGCGAAACTCGAGTTTCTTTAACGATCCGTAACGTTCCTAAAGTCGCAAAGTTAGATTTAATGAACATTATTATGAATAAAACTAAATAAAACATTTTTAAATTAACTTTTTATTCATCAAATTCCTATAATTAACACATTAAAGGAAATAAGTCCTTGGTCTACGAACTGAGAAGCGATTCATTGTCTTCCTTTGTTGTATACGCTTAGGTAATGGGAACCTAATTGTAGAATCATGGAATTGCTTCACTTGTGGTCTTCGGCAAGCTGAAGCTTTAACTTCCTCAACCTTAATAACCTACAAAAATTTGTTTTAATTATGATTTATTAATTATTAAGTGACTTACTTGAATAGAATGGGCACGAGCGCGATGACGAGCCCCCATATCGCGATAACACTGTGTAACAGCAGCCGAAACGCTCAAATCGCGATATTCGCGGTACATATTGTGTGTACCCGACCTAGAATCATACCTCAACCAAATTCCAAAGTTCTTAATCTTAATTGGGGTCTTTTCCGGGATGGGGCGCACTGAAACGATCTCCCCCGTTGATTTCTTGAACTTTTTAAGTTGTCTTAAGAAATACCAAAAACGAGATTTAGCAACGATCGGATCAGGGGCGAAAATCCTCATTTTGTATAATGGGGTTTCCTTTTCTTTTTCCGTGGGCAGTTTACGCCCGATTACTTCGAACTCTTTCAACTAAAAATAAAAGAAATTGGATTAAAATCAAATTTCGAAGAAAAACACGTGGACATAACCTCAAATTAAAAACATTAATGATATGTTGGTTTTGGGGGATAAATTTGCGGGATTTAATTGATTATTTCATCGTTGGGCGAATATATATGATTTTGAGACGTTAATTAGTACGTTTAGATGATTATTAATTAAGAAATAATGAAAACAAACCTCTCCTTTGGCTTTCATGGCTGCGGCGTCAACGAAAAGGAAGCGGAAATTTCTAACCTGTCACAAAATGAAATGTCACTTGAAGTAGCTAACTTCGGATTGCTAAAATCGATATATTTTATTAATAATTCCGTTTATTATTAATAATTAATTAAAAATTTGTTTTGATTATTATATTCTATCTCCCCAGTTTATAACAACTAAATTCTTGCTTAAATGTAAACATTTCTATCTGGTAAATTTAAGCATCTAACATGGCGATCTCTCCAGAGATGGCGCTTCACTAAATAATTTAATTTTTATTTTAATTTTGTCCCAATAAATAAAAAACGTTTTATTAATACAAAAAAAAATTATTTATTAAATCTATTCCGACATTACTTCCGGCCCAGGACTATTAGTGATATCATCCAAAGAAGTATTCATATGATCATCATCGCTTTTATCCTCAGACATACTCTGCAATTGATTACAACTCGAAATAAGAACGTGAAATTGCTTCCTTCTCATATCCAGTTTTTGCTCCAACAACCGCTTTTCTTCCCTTAATTCCCCCAACTCCGCCTTAAGCTCCATCAATCGCTTATCCGTATCTTTCCTAGCCGGTTGCTCCTGAATACTTTGAGCCAACAAATCGTACATCATCATGTTTTGCTTCAAAATCTTCGCCTGCTCCAATTCAATTTTAATCTCTTCAATCGCTTTCTTCACATTCAATATTTTCTCCTCCAAAACACTTTGAATTATCTTGTAATTTTCTAATTCTCTTTGATTCGTTTTTTGTAATAGGAGGGATCGTCTCATCGCGAATTCGCACTGTGCTATTTGCGAAAGCATCCTATCAAAAATAATTTGATTTTCAGTTTCCGACTCATCCGAGGAATTTGCAAATTTTATTACTGCCTTTAAAAGCGCGTTTAAGCGCCTATCGTCGCCAGTTCCATCCCCATCAATTAATAAGCGTCTTCGGATAACTTCCTCTGTAAATAAATTGGAGTAAGTTGATTAATTTTATTTAAAAATAATTAATTTGGGTTTGTTTACCGTCAGACATTTTGACACTTAAAAAGTGAGGTTATGTTTTTTTTAATGTTATTTTAATGTGAATATAGATGGTGCTTTAATTAATTTATTATTAAAAATAAGAGAATAAAACGATTAAAGAGTATATTTTTAGTATATAACAAACGTGTTTACTGAAAGAGACGAAGTACAATAACTTAGATATCATCTTCCATGTTCTTTTTTGTATTTCTGGTAAGCTTCACGGTTTCCAGGAGATTCCAAGAATTGGGAAGTGAAATAAAGTTGATTTAGGTATTTGTTAACCCATTTTTACTTAAAATACTTCTAATAACTGGATTAAACAGCTCAAAACTGATAACAAATTAGTTACTTTATATTTTTGTTTCGAAATTGCTTTTAGTCGCCAGTTCCATCCCCGTCGATTAATAAACGTCTTCGGATAACTTCCTCTATAAATAAATTGAATTAAGTTAAATAATTTTATTTAAAAATAATTAATTTAAGTTTGTTTACCACCAGACATTTTGACACTTTAAAGTGAGGTTATGATCATTTAATGTGAGTATAGATGGTGCTTTAATTAATTTATTATTAAAAATAAGAGAATAAAACGATTAAAGAGTATATTTTTAGTATATAACAAACGTGTTTACTGAAAGAGACGAAGTACAACAACTTAGATATCATCTTCCATGTTCTTTTTTGTATTTCTGGTAAGCTTCACGGTTTCCAGGAGATTCCAAGAATTGGGAAGTGAAATAAAGTTGATTTAGGTATTTGTTAACCCATTTTTACTTAAAATACTTCTAATAACTGGATTAAACAGCTCAAAACTGATAACAAATTAGTTACTTTATATTTTTGTTTCGAAATTGCTTTTAGTCGCCAGTTCCATCCCCGTCGATTAATAAACGTCTTCGGATAACTTCCTCTATAAATAAATTGAATTAAGTTAAATAATTTTATTTAAAAATAATTAATTTAAGTTTGTTTACCACCAGACATTTTGACACTTTAAAGTGAGGTTATGATCATTTAATGTGAGTATAGATGGTGCTTTAATTAATTTATTATTAAAAATAAGGAAATAAAACGATTAAAGAGTATATTTTTGATATATAACAAATCTATACACATATTTACTGAAAACAACAAGTACAATAACTTAGATATCATCTTCCATGTTCTTTTCTGTATTTCTCGTAAGCTTCCCGGTTTCCGGGAGATTCCTTATATAATTCTAAACGTTGTTCTTCTATGTTCCCCAAAAATTTCTCCCTAATTATAACAATTAGCTTAAAATAACTTTAGTAGATACATAACCTTAAATTACCGGTAAATTAATCCAGTTCCTGCTAACACGAGAATTCCCCCAAAGAGAATTGGGAAGCGAAGTAAAGTTGATTTAGGTATTTGCGAACCCATTTTTGCCTAAAATACTTTTAATAACTTGGTTAAACTGGGTTAAACAGCTCAAAACAGATAACGAATTAGTTACTTTATGTTATGGAGGGATGACAGTTGGCAATAAAATTTTATTGATTCAATTTGTTATTAAATGATTAAAATGAATATTTATTTAAAACACATTAATTTCGGATAAATTCGATTGTTAATATGTTGGAGAATTCGATTAGTTTATAATTAAAAATAAATTTTCGATTAAATGTTTAAAAATTGATGAAAAACCTGAAAAAAATAAAAGTCACTAAAGAAGTAACGCAACTGCGGGTTGTTTGGTGGACGGGTGTTGCTTGGTGCGGAAGCCGGCCGTCGGTTTTTCGCGCGGTTTTCCGGCGGTAGATGAGCCCCCTTTGGGGTAATGGGGGCCGGAACCAGCAGAGACGATAACGACGAGGACACCGATGAGGACCTATCCAGGAGAACCTCACAGAATTTGGTGAGAAAACGGTTTTATTATTATTAATCTAAGATGGTGTAAGATCATCTCCCCGATTTATTTAATTTAATCATATTTAATTAAATTTAATTAATTAATGCTAAGATTTTATCCGAAGCAAGACGAAAATAACTTGATTAATCAAAAATATCAATATTTGTTTTCACACCCATAAATTAAATTAATTTAATTTAAGTGAAGTTTGTTTAAGTATTAATTTAGTTAATTTAGTGATTTTTGGGGATATTTAATTTTTTAATTCATTGATATATCAACCAACCTATTGATACAAAGAAAAGCGTTTGTTTTTTCAATCAGCTGATCGTTTAAAGAGTTAATTTTTGAAAATTTATGATTTCGCGTTTATTCGAAAAGTTTAATTGAATTAACGGCACGTTTCTCATTAGACCGTTTCATTATTATTTTGTGACGATGAAGTTTGATGACGTCATCGCAAAACGTTTATATTCCGAACGAAGTGTTTCTCGCGATGATCTGAAGTTGGTAGTCGCGGTCGAGTGAACGTTTTTTACGCGCACAGCATCGAGTTAGCCGTGTGTTTCCATAACGACGTCGTTCATTCTTTTTTTGCGCCCGTAAAAATGCGTTTTAGACTCTAAATAGTGTACTAATACATAAACAAACTGAAAAAAAACACGTGCCTACTTTGTTGATTCGTTTTTGTTAATTAAAAGGCGGTAAATTTAAAATCGGCCCGAGTTTATGTACTATGTCAAGGGCTTCTAGACAACGAAATCGGATTAATAGGGTACGTTCCATAACAAAATCATTTTTTTTATTAATCATTAGATTTAGATAACAAGGAGAAATGCGATTTTTTCTAAAAATAAAGTGTCGGTGTATATGTATTTTGGCTCAACGTGCCAAAAACTAGCGCACGTTCCGACGAATCTTTTTTTATTGTTCGTTTTGAGTCGGTTGAGCTTGTAACTGCACCCACAACCATCGCCAAAAAATGATCCAAACTAAACTACGTACCAAAACCTGAATTAAAAAATTTTAAAAATGCAATCCCGAAGAATTAAAAGATAGAGCGAGACGGGAAGGAGAAAAAATGCGATTGTTGAAGGAGAAATCTAATCGAATAGGAAATGCATGCGCGTGTGTGACTAACTCGGTAAATTCGAATTAATTCGCAAACAAACAACATAAACAAAGTATTAATAAGTAAAAACACTCAAAAAATTATCATTGTTTCAAAGAATTGATTAATTGCAATTAATTTCGATTTTCTTTGTTGGAATTCGATGTTAATGTGCTCGTTACGAATATAAATAGACGTATTATTTATAAAAGACCAATAAAGAGATTCGTTTTTGGTTCCCTTTGTTGCCTTCGAACAACAACTTTTTCCTTTTTATAATAAGAAATAATCTTGACGTAATTATGTCAAATTAAAAGTAAAATTTTTTTATGTTATTTTAGTAATTGTAATTAATTATTAAGTGGTTATTTTTTTATATGGACAATAAAAGGAAAATTTTATTATAATTAAAAAAATTCAAAATAAAATAAATTGGTTACCATGGAAACGGGATACGATATTTGAAATGTCAAAAAGAATTTTAATCAATTCTAATGTAACTTTAGTAAAACGACGATTTAAATTGATGATTTATACCTGTGAAATTAATTATTTATGTTTTTTTTTTTGTTAAAAATGAATTCATTAAATCATGTATTTAAAAATTGCTTTAATCGAACACATCTTAATTTCTTGTGACAAACTTACCCCATCTAGCGGTAACCACTCATATTAATGTTGGTATTTTTGACATTTAAAACCTGTGATAACGATAACATTTCTTCATAAAATATTAATTTATACGAAAGAAATAGATGGATTAATCGGAAAACCACTAAAATACCATTTTAAAACCGTAAGTTATCTTTTATAAGTAACCCTAAGTTCTTGGAAGTGTTCCTTATTAATTAATCGGTGACGTATCGAAAACATAACCTAACTTTCTTCATACGTTAATTTAAAATTGATTTATACATTGCCTCGATATAATCTTACAAATTAACTTTTTAGTAGAGGTCGTCATTAAAAAAATGTCTTCGGATGTAGCCAACCCAACCTTGTATATTTGAGCTGAAGAAAAACTAGGACTAACACTAGACCTAGAACTAAAATCATTCGGGTTTAGTCATCTTGAAAGATGTATGGTTAAACCCGAATGTTTTTAGTTCTAGATCTAGAGCTGTATCTAATGATATAAAAGTAGATGTAACATTAGATCTAGAACTAGAATCATTCGGGTTTAGCCGTTTTAAGGAGACGTACGGCTAAATCCGAATGTGTCTAGTTCTAGATCTAGAATTCGATCTAATGATAGAAAACTAGAAGTACTTAAGTACCTAGAGTTGTAAACCAGTTTGTGAAGTACTCTATTTCAGAAACTTTTCGTTGTAGATACCTTCATTAGCAAAATTTCTTCAAATGCATGGCTAAACTCAACCCAGCACATTTAAATTGCAATAAAATTGGAACTAAAAATAGAACTAGAATCATTCGGGTTTAACCATCTTGAAAGATGTATGGCTAAACCCGAATGTTTCTAGTTCCAGATCTAGAGTTGTATCCAATGATTTAAAAATAGATCTAACATTATATCTAGAACTAGAATCATTCGGGGTTAGCCGTCTTAAGGAGACGTACGGCTTAATCCGAAAGTGTCTAGTTCTAGATCTAGAATTCGATGTAATGATAGAAAACTAGAACTAACACTAGACCTAGAAGTGGAAATTTCTGGGTTTAGCCGTGCGTCTTAAACGCAATGCTAAATCCATACTTTTCCAGTTTTAGGTCTAGTGTTAGTTCTAGTTTTACTTCAATTGATATATACAGAGTTGTAAACCAGTTTGTAAAGTACTCTATTTCAGAAACTTTTCGTTGTAGATACCTTCATTAGCAAAATTTCTTCAAATGCATGGCTAAAGTCAACCCAGCACATTTAAATTGCAATAAAATTGGAACTAACAATAGAACTAGAATCATTCGGGTTTAGCCATCTTGAAAGATGTATGGCTAAACCCGAATGTTTCTAGTTCCAGATCTAGAGTTGTATCCAATGATTTAAAAATAGATCTAACATTATATCTAGAACTAGAATCATTCGGGGTTAGCCGTCTTAAGGAGACGTACGGCTAAATCCGAATGTGTCTAGTTCTAGATCTAGAATACGATGTAATGATAGAAAACTAGAACTAACACTAGACCTAGAAGTGGAAAATTCTGGGTTTACCCGTGCGTCTTAAACGCACGGCTAAACCCGTACCTTTCCACTTTTAGGTCTAGTGTTAGTTCTAGTTTTACTTCAAGTGAAATATAGAGTTGCAAACCAGTTTGTAAAGTACTCTATTTCAGAAACTTTTCATTGTAGATACCTTAATTAAAAAAATTTCTTCAAATGCATGGCTAAACCCAACCCAGCACTTTAAATTGCAATAAAATTGGAACTAACAATAGAACTAGCATCATTCGGGTTTAGCCATCTTGAAAGATGTATGGCTAAACCCGAATGTTTCTAGTTCCAGATCTAGAGTTGTATCCAATGATTTAAAAATAGATCTAACATTATATCTAGAACTAGAATCATTCGGGGTTAGCCGTCTTAAGGAGACGTACGGCTAAATCCGAAAGTGTCTAGTTCTAGATCTAGAATTCGATGTAATGATAGAAAACTAGAACTAACACTAGACCTAGAAGTGGAAAATTCTGGGTTTAGCCGTGCGTCTTAAACGCAAGGCCAAACCCATACTTTTCCAGTTTTAGGTCTAGTGTTAGTTCTAGTTTTACTTCAATTGATATATACAGAGTTGTAAACCAGTTTGTAAAGTACTCTATTTCAGAAACTTTCATTGTAGATACGTTAATTAAAAAAATTTCTTCAAATGCATGGCTAAACCCAACCCAGCACATTTAAATTGCAATAAAATTGGAGCTAACACTAGAACTAGAATCATTCGAGTTTAGCCATCTTGAAAGATGTATGGCTAAACCCGAATGTTTCTAGTTCCAGATCTAGAGTTGTATCCAATGATTTAAAAATAGATCTAACAATATATCTAGAACTAGAATCATTCGGGGTTAGCCGTCTTAAGGAGACGTACGGCTAAATCCGAATGTGTCTAGTTCTAGATCTAGAATACGATGTAATGATAGAAAACTAGAACTAACACTAGACCTAGAAGTGGAAATTTCTGGGTTTAGCCGTGCGTCTTAAACGCAAGGCTAAACCCGTACCTTTCCACTTTTAGGTCTAGTGTTAGTTCTAGTTTTACTTCAAGTGAAATATACAGAGTTGCAAACCAGTTTGTAAAGTACTCTATTTCAGAAACTTTTCATTGTAGATACCTTAATTAAAAAAATTTCTTCAAATGCATGGCTAAACCCAACCCAGCACATTTAAATTGCAATAAAATTGGAGCTAACACTAGAACTAGAATCATTCGAGTTTAGCCATCTTGAAAGATGTATGGCTAAACCCGAATGTTTCTAGTTCCAGATCTAGAGTTGTATCTATTGATTTAAAACTAGATCTAACATTGTATCTAGAACTAGAATCATTCGGGTTTAGCCGTCTTAAGGAGACGTACGGCTAAATCCGAATGTGTCTAGTTCTAGATCTAGAATTTATTTATTTATTTACAATAATTGGGCATGGTACAGGACAAACCCAATAAAAACCGTACCACGGATAAACTAACGGAAACCATAATTAACAGTTATAAATAATAACAGTTATAACTAATGTAAAAAGAAAAGAAAAATCATACAATCCAAAAAAAAAAATAAATAAAAATCAGAAAATTAAATTTAAACGCCAAAGAAAAAGAAAGACTAGTTCAAATAACAAAATAAAAATAATCAAACAACACTAAATTAAATAATACGCCAAAAACTAAGGAAAATTCAAAAGAATAAATAAAAGCAAACAATAATTATGTCTTCAAAACGTGAGGAGCACAATCAATCGACGTAATAGAATTTTAAATGCGCGATCTGCAGCTCTAGCCATACGTAGTAAGGGGGAATTTTGGAAAGCGTTAGTACGTGGTGTAGGAGTGGAAAATAAGTAATCAAAACGCAACAAACGTGGAGGAACATGCACTCAGACAAGACTAAGTAAAGAAGGAGAATCGCATAGGTTACGTAGAAGTTTAAAGAAGGAGAGCACATCACTACAAAAACGACCCCGATTAAGGTCATGATATGAAAATAATTACATGAAGAAACGTTGTCAATGTATTGAATAGAACTTTTATAGCAAAGGTATTTTAAAAATTTTGATTGTATTTTATCAATTCGAGCTATGTATGTTTGATATTGAGGGCTCCAGATAACACTACAATAATTAAGAACACTATGGACAAAAGAAAAATATAAAGTTTTTATTGCATTAACGTTTCTGAATAAGGCAGTAGATCTAATAATGAAACCGAGAATACGTCAAGCTTTAGTAACAATAGAATGTATGTGTTCGTTAAATAAAAACTTAGTGTCAAGAATGACGCCCAAATCTTTTACAGACGAAACACGAGTGAGTGTCTGGTCTGCAAGCAAATAGTTGTAGTGTAAGGTGCTCGATTTCTTAGAGAAATATATGACGTTACATTTGGATAGGTTTAGAGTAAGACGATTTTTAAGACAATACTCGTAAAGGTTAGAGAGATAGATCACTTTGAAGCCTAGAACAGTCGAGAGGTGAAGAGACACGGAGAAAGAGTTTAAGATCGTCCGCATACATCAAACAACATGAATGTTGGATGACCTCAAATAAATCATTCATGTAAATATTAAATAGTAATGGCCCAAAGTGACTGCCCTGAGGTACACCAGAGGGTATATGCGTAGTAACAGAATGGAAACCATTGACAGAAACTATTTGACTTCTATCGTTTAGGTAAGAGGAGAACCACTGAAGCAACCTCCCATGAATACCAAAGATTTAAAGTTTGGATAATAATAAGCTATGATCAACACGATCAAAGGCCTTACTAAAGTCAGTATAAATAGAGTCGACTTGACAATGTTGATCAAAGGAGGAAAGAATATAATATGTGTACGCCAGTACATTGCTTTCCACCGATCGACCAGCAAAGAAACCATGCTGTCTCGGGTCAATTTTAGATTTTACTGCAAAGAAAAGGCGGGCATATATAAGTTTTTCAAATACTTTTCCAAAAATCGGCAATATAGATATGGGACGATAATTGGAGTCATCACTACGACTCCCTGACTTGTGAATAGGAATGTACCCTGTAGCAAAGAATTATTAAATAAAATTTTGAGAGGCAATGAAAGTGAATGAAATTGCTTTGCAAAAATCGAAGGTATACCATCAGTACATAAAGTATTACTAATTTTAATAGACTTAAGCGCGTCCTCCACCTCGACCATCCCAAACTCCAAAGAACCCAAGGGACTAGGAGCATCATTGATAACAGCCTCAGGTAAATCACTGGAGGGAGTGATAAACACCGAAGAAAAAAATCTGGAGAATAGCGAGCAAATTTCCTCACCATCCTCGGCAACTGTACCCTCGAAGCTCATCGTCGACGGAACCACATTAACGCCCCTCTTATCACGTACAAAAGACTAAAAATGTTTAGAATTCGATGTAATGATAGAGAACTAGAACTAACACTAGACCTAGAAGAACTTAGAAGAAACTTTTCATTGTAGATACCTTCATTAAAAAAATTTCTTCAAATGCATTGCTAAACCCAACCCAGCACATTTAAATTGCAATAAAAATGGAAGTAACACTAGAACTAGAATCATTCGGGTTTGGCCATCTTGAGAGATGTGTGGTTAAACCCGAATGTTTCTAGTTTTAATTAGATGTAATTATATAAACCTAGAACTAACATTTGACCTAGAATTAGAATCATTTGGGTTTAGCTGTTTTAAGATGACTTACGGTTGAACCCGGATGATTTTACTTCTAGTTTTACTTCAATTCAAATAGAGTTACTAAATCAGTTTGTAAAGTACTTTGTCTTAGAAACTATTTATTGTAAAGGCCTTCATTTCATCTGGTTCTGGTCATATTTTTATCGTCTTAAAATATTCGGCGCTTCAAGGCTGAGTGAAAAAACTAATTGCGCCCATTTTCAAGCCGGAAACATAACACGCACTATTTGACTAAATTAGCGTGAAATATACTTGAAAAGTAATTCTTAAAGTCGAAGGAAATAGTACATATTACCTGGTTACTTGCCAACTCACAAGTTGTTATGGGAAGTGCAAGCCGAACGGCGAGTAACTTCTAAAAATGAACAAAATTGATAATAGGAATATAGATTCTTTATTGTGCCATTAAGAAAAATTCTTTTACACTTATTACAGCAAAAAAAATGTTAAAAAAATAAACCCTTTTGCGCCGTAGACCGTATATTCTCGTGTGATATTCAAACGATGAGTACCGTGCGTTGATTTCTGATGTGTTAATACGTTAGTTTGAGTATATGAATAAGTTTAAACGTGTTTAGTCGGCAGTACTAATTCTTAGTCGTTGTGTAGACGTAAACTCACGAAATTAATCAAACAAAACGAAGTAATAATTGTATAATAAATAATAATGTTATTTTATGCTTGTTGACAAAATGTCTAATTGTCTAAGGAAAAATCTAACGGAAAAAGAACTTAAACAAGATACATATGATATGATATACAAACATAAAGCATAAAGCTTGTGTAGACTCTCCGAAACCAGACATTGATTAGTGGTTTTTTTTTTATAAAAATCGAGCTTTAGAAAATGATATCGTTTTTCCTATATTTTTTATAGAAAGAAGAGTCCAATTTGGCCCATTCTGTATGTATAGTATGTGTATACATATATACACTGTGTACATAAAGTATGGAATATATTTTTTAACGCGCAATTTTTATGATAAAGCTGAAATGAACATATTGTTGAGATACCATACATAAATTGAGGAGCTCGCGTACAAAACCGGTTATATCCACATTTTGACGAAATTTATACAGCATATGAATTCAATTACAGGAAGAAGCGGATATATCACACTCTAATAACTAGTTAAAAATATGCATTGCTTATCTTTAAAGGCAAACTGTCAAAAGTTTTTCGCGTTTTCTGACACTTTTAAAAATGAATATATCCGGTTTTGCACGCGAGCTCCTCAATTGACGTTCTTAATTAGGATCCCCCACTTTTTGTTTTATAAATAAAACACAAATTGAGGGATTCTACGTTGGATTTTGAAAGTTTCCATGTATACCAATTATAAGGAGACTTATACAATTTAATTATCTGAAAAGTATCTGAAAAAAATTGTGTTGATCAATATAACATACATGTCCAGTCACTTTTTTTTCTAATTTCATGTACACACTGTATAACACTATAAATTGGATACCAATTTATAGTGTACGCGGGTATTTAGTCCCATATCAATCCCGGGATTTTAAAAATCTTGAAATTAAGAAAAAATTAAAATATATGGACCAATTTTTCTACCGCTTATTGTTTTGTAATGAAAATGCTCTCGGTATGGGAGATACATTTTTAAAAGCAACTTATATTTTTGGAGTTCCAAATTTGTGGTTTTATTATGTTTTATTTCAAATCTTCGGGAAACATTGCAAACCTTGCGAAAGCAATTCAAGTCTTTTCCAAACAATATCAAATTTTATAGAAGCAAAGTCAAGTCTTCCAGAGGCAGTATCGACTCCACAAGAAGCAGTATCTAGTCCTCCAGAAGCAATATCAAATCTTCTGCAAGTATTTTAAATCTTGTAGAAAGAATATCAAATTTTTTAAAAGCAATATCAAGTTTTCTGGAAGTATTTTAAGTCTCCCAAAGGCGATATCAAGTCTTCTGGAAGCATTTCAAATATTCTAGAAGGAGTGTTAAATTTGGAAACAATCTGGAAATCTGGAAACATTTCTAGTAATCTAGAGGCAATACAAAATCATCTGGAAACATTTCAGGTCTTCTAAATACAGTGTCAAGCCTTCTAGATACAGTGTCAAGTCTTCTAGATATAGTGTCAAGTCTTCTAGAAGCATTGCAGGTCTTCTGGAAGCATTTTGAGTCCTCTGTAAGCAATATCAAGTCTTTTGGAAGAAGATCAAGTTTTCTAGAAGCAGTGTCATGTCTTCTAGAAACATTTCAGTTCTTCTTGAAGCAATATCAAGTCTCCTAGAAACATTTCGTATTTTATGGAAGCAGATCAAGTCATCAAGAAGCAGTGTAATGTCTTTGGAAAATATTTTAGGTCTTCTGGAAGGAGTATCAAGTCTTTGTTCAAAATACGTGCTCTCCGATTAAAACGTTCGCAATAGATGCTGGGTTTGGATTGAGAGGAAAGAGTTAATATTGAAGATGGCAACCTCAATCTAGATAAAATCATTAAACATTTTGTATGGGTGCTTGCGTACTCAGAGTATCCACATATTAGGCTGCTATGGATAAATCCTACAGTTACATTAAAGTAAAAAAATCCAATATACGTTTTTAAAAGTTGTTTTGCAAGCGTATTTTGATTTTAGGGCTATTTTCAAGAATCTCGAGACCTTTAGCTCAGAACTTAGTCCCGAATCCTAAACACATTTTTGGTCCAGGCAATTGGACAACCTTAACTGTAAATCTGACGGTGAATTGTAGTTAGTTTTAGTTCGCAACTCTCCGACGTTCTTTCGACGAGTAGAGAACGTTCGCAGTTCTCTACTCGTCTTTGATTCGGGGCCGTTTTGCAACACATGTTGTGATATACTCATAAGTCTCCAAGTACTTTGCAATTTCTCTCTAAGTGTGGATCCGGCTTCAAACAAAATTGAATGCGAAAATTAAAGATCCGCACTTCAGAGAGGACACTGGGTTCTTCATTTCATCGCAAAAATTGCGCCCTAGGAGTTGGCATCTTAGGCCTATAGCCCTATTAGCCTTTTATTAGCCATTCCCATAAATCTCCCAAGACTGGAGATGGGTAAACCCGAATATTTCTAATTCTGGGTTGGGTTGTCAGTAACCACTACGTTATGCTACTTCTAAATCTAGATCCAATGATATGAAATTAGATTGAAATATACAGGGTTTTAAACCAGTTTGTAAAGTACTCTATTCCAAAAACTATTCATTGTAGAGGCTTTCATTAAAAAATATCATCTGATGTATGGAAACCCAAACTAACGCTGTATGTTTAGCCGTTAATCCCAACTTTCCACTTCCAAAACTTTAAACCCAAAACTTTCCACTTCTAGGGTTAGTGTTAGTTTTACTTCAATACAAATATACATAGTTGCTAAATCCGTTTGTAAAAAACTCTATTTCAGAACTATTCATTGTATGAGCCTTCATTTAAAAAAATTTAAATGTATAAACCTTCTTAAAATGCACAGCTAAACCCAATCCAATCCATCTTTGTTCATTTGAACCGGAGCCGTCCTAAGATATTCAGCACCCTAGAGCTGCGTTGTGCCGTTTCGTTGGCACTCGTTTTGTACCCCTTTTCACGCAAAATTTAATGCGAAAATAAAATGCATGTTTTTATGAAATTTTATCCATCCATTTCATTGCAAAAAAAGATTTTCATTACTTTGGATTTTTTTTATACAGGTCTTAAAATTAATTTGTACGAAGACTTTATTGAGACAGTGTTTGTATAAAATTAATTGTTTATGTTTTTCTGTTGAAATAAATAATATATTGGCATAATTTACAGTCAAATTAAACGTAAAAAATTTTCTTTATCAGATAAATATATTTTAAGCGATTTTTCCTAGGTGTCAATAATTATTTGAATGGTTATTTTTTTGTACGAAAAAGATAAGGAAACTTTCATAATAAATTTAAAAAATGTAATCAATTTTAAATTAAAAAATGTTACCGTAGAAACACGGGCTACATTCTTCTGGAATGTCGGAAAGAAAATTTTCGACTATTATTGCCGGGATCGACGATGTTATCTTTTAAGATTACTACGTCTCCAGGTTTAAGATTTTCTTCTCGTGAAGTCCATTTTAATCTTTGTTGTAATCTACTCAGATATTCTTGGGACCAAGACTGCCAGAAGTCGCTTCGCATTTTTTGAACGAGCTTCCATCTTGTCGAGAGATTTTCGTGTATTTTTGATCTTTCTTCTGGTGGTGCGATAATTGGTCTTCCAATTAATAAATGACCTGGAGTAATTATTTCTTCTGTGACATCTTCGCTGATTGGGATGAGTGGTCGTGAGTTCAAGCAAGCTTCTATTTGATAAATCAACGTTGTTAACTCTTCGAAGGTTAGGGTTGAATCTCCAATCACACGTTTTAAATGGTGTTTCATTGATTTTACACCGGCTTCCCAAATTCCTCCAAAGTGGGGAGCAGCGGGCGGAATGAAGTGCCACTGAGTTCCTTGTACTGTCAGGGCATTTTGAACTTCAGGGTTTGACGTTATCGATGTTACTTCTCCTAGTATTTTGTGAGCGCCTACGAAGTTAGTCCCATTGTCGCTGTACATGTGAGCACAGTGACCTCTTCTCGAAACAAATCTTCGGAACGCTGCTATAAATGCTTCTGTTGTCATGTCGCTGACAGCTTCTATATGGATCGCTCTGGTGGTTAGACACACGAAGATTGCAATGTACCCCTTGTATGATTTATAACTTCTTCCTTTCGTAGTTTTTATTTGAATTGGACCGGCGTAGTCGACGCCAGTGTGTGTAAATGGAGGAGATGGTGTGATTCTGGGGCTTGGTAATACACCCATTAGCTGCTTGGCCGTCTCTGCCTTGTAGCGTATGCATTTTACACAATTTCGAATACATTTCTGTACTGCTCTCTTTCCATTGATTATCCAGAATCTTCTGCGTAGATGTGCGAGAGTTAATTGATTTCCACCATGTAAAGTTGATTGGTGCGCATTGTGTATTAGTAGTGTCGAGAGATGAGAATAATATGGAAGAATGATTGGGTGTTTTTCTTCGTATGATAACAAGGATTTTTGAAGTCTACCTCCAACCCTTAGTATGCCTTTGTTATCCAAAAATGGATATAGTTTGGATATTTTGCTTTTCTTGTCGACTTGAGACGTTTTCTTTAGTGATCTTATTTCTTCCTGGTATTCTTCTTTTTGTACTTCTTCTACTATTTTCATCAACGTTGTCTTCATTTCTTCGACCGTGATATAACCTTCTTCTTTGGTTGATTTTCGGCAGTTGTTCATGAATCTTCTGCAATAGGTAAGCACTCGAACCATAGTTGTTAGAGAAGAGAATCGTTCCAAGATTAGTTTGACTTCTCCCAGGGATTGATAACAACTAACAATTCCTTTTGATCTTGTTTCTTCTTCTGTTGTTAATGTTTTATGGTTTGTTGGCCACTTTTCTTCAGTTTGTAACCAAGGTGGACCAGTCCACCACAATGAATGCGTTGCTAATCTCTCTGGGTCAATTCCGCGTGATATGATGTCAGCTGGATTATTGGCAGTATCGACGTGTCTCCAACAATCTTTCGCAACTAGCCTATTAATTTCCGCTACTCGATTTGCCACAAACGTTTTCCATCTTATCGGATCGCCTTTTATCCATGCTAAAGCTATGGTTGAATCCGACCAAGTGACGACGGTTGTATTTTCTTTTAAGTCCAGGATTGTAAGTGTTCGCTTGACGAGTTTGGCAAGAAGAACCGCTGCACATAGCTCTAGTTTTGGAAGTGTTATTTTTGATCGTGCTGGCGCTACTTTGGACTTTGCAGTGAGTAGCGTTGTCCGCGACTGACCATCGTTCTCTCTATATCTAACGTACACCACAGCACCATATGCTTTTTCTGATGCATCGCAGAATCCATGTAGTTCGATGTTATTGTTTTTTGTAGTGTGGAGCCATCTTGGCAGTTTTATTTGTTCTAGTTGTGTTTGAAATTTGTTCCACTGATCTTGGATATTAATGGGAACAGGTTGATCCCATTCCACGTTTTGTATCCACAGATCTTGAATTAGAAGTTTAGCTTGATTATGACAGTTGATAGCCAACCTAAGGGATCATACAGTTTTGCTATCTCTGATAAGATCATCCGTTTTGAGGGAGTATCGTGTCTTTTTGTGTTTACTTTGAACCGGAAGGTGTCCGATTTTGGTGCCCAATATACACCTAAAGACTTTGTTAGCCAATCTTCGGTAATTTCTTTTTCATTTTCTTCTTTCAATTCATTTGACAGTGAGGAAAGAAGTTCTTCTCTATTGCTGACCCATTTTCTTAGAGTAAAACCTTCAGCTTTCAGCATCTTGATCAGTTGTTGTTGTATTTCGCAAGCTTCTTGGATTGAATCAGCTCCAGAGAGAACGTCGTCTACGTAAAAATCACGCAGAGCGACTTGTGAAGCTTTCGGATAATTATCTTCTTCCTCTCGAGCTAATTGTTGTAACGTCTGCACAGCAAGGTATGGTGCCGCCGTGGTCCCATAAGTCACTGTTGTCAATTTATACTCTTCAATCTGAGAAAGTTTGTTGAATCGCCACAAGATCCTTTGATATTGTTGATCTTCTTTGGACATTCTAATCTGACGATACATTTTCTCTACGTCTGCTGAAAAAACGATTTTATGGGTACGCCAACGTAGCAAAATATCTGCGATTTCTTGTTGTAATCTTGGGCCAGTGTGCATGAAATCGTTGAGACTCTTGCCGTTAGAGCTTTTGCAAGATGCATCAAATACTACCCGTGGTTTTGTAGTGGTGCTAGATGGCCTTAGTACCGCTTGGTGCGGAATGTAGTATCTTCCTGGGCTGTCTTCTTCGGAGATCTTCTCCATGTGACCCAGTTCGATGTATTCTTGTATGAACTTATCGTATTGTGATTTTAGCTCATCATTCTTTGCAAGGCGATTTTCTAATTGGAATAGTCTCGCTCCCGCCCCCTTTTTGTGGTTTGTTCATAATATTTCTCGCAATCTTGTTCATCTTCGGACTTTGGTTGCGGTTGTTCCACATCTTCTATTTCCCAAAACTTGGTCAGTTGTTGGTCTTCTTCTACGCGACTGACGAAACTAGTTACTTTGGTTGTGGACGGACATTGTTGTTTCAGATGACCGGACAAAATCCAGCCTAGTTTTGTTTTTTGACCCAATAATCCATCGGTTGTCTTGTAAAGACCTTCTTCTAGAATTTTCCCATATTCTTTTGCTCCAATGATTGCGTCGATAGGGCCTGGTGTGTTGTATGTTGGATCAGCAAGGATTTTATTGATTAGTTCTTGGGAATTTTGTTCAGGTAACTCTTTGCTTGGTAAGGATTGTGTTAGTTTTGGTAACACAAGGAATGTCGTCGGCATGGAAAAGTTTTGCTAACAGTGTTGGGTTACGTCAGTAACCACTACGTTATGCTAGTTCTAAATCTAGATCCAATGATATGAAATTAGATTGAAATATACAGGGTTTTAAACCAGTTTGTAAAGTACTCTATTCCAAAAACTATTCATTGTAGAGGCTTTCATTAAAAAATATCATCTGATGTATGGAAACCCAAACTAACGCTGTATGTTTAGCCGTTAATCCCAACTTTCCACTTCCAAAACTTTAAACCCAAAACTTTCCACTTCTAGGGCTAGTGTTAGTTTTACTTCAATACAAATATACATAGTTGCTAAATCCATTTGAAAAAAACTCTATTTCAGAACTATTCATTGTATAAGCCTTCATTTAAAAAAATTTAAATGTATAAGCCTTCTTAAAATGCACAGCTAAACCCAATCCAATCCATCTTTGTACATTTGAACCGGAGCCGTCCTAAGATATTCAGCACCCTAGAGCTGCGTTGTGCCGTTTCGTTGGCACTCGTTTTGTGCCCCTTTTCACGCAAAATTTAATGCGAAAATGCATGTTTTTATGAAATTTTATCCATCCATTTCATTGCAAAAAAAGATTTTCATTACTTTGGATTTTTTTATACAGGTCTTAAAATTAATTTGTACGAAGACTTTATTGAGACAGTGTTTGTATAATATTAATTGTTTATGTTTTTCTGTTGAAATAAATAATATTTTGGCATAATTTACAGTCAAATTAAACGTAAAAAATTTTCTTTATCAGATAAATATATTTTAAGCGATTTTTCCTAGGTGTCAATAATTATTTGAATGGTTATTTTTTTGTACGAAAAAGATAAGGAAACTTTCATAATAAATTTAAAAAATGTAATCAATTTCAATTTTAAATTAAAAAATGTTACCATAGAAACACGGGCTCCATTCTTCTGGAATGTCGGAAAGAAAATTTTCGACTATTATCGATTCGTTTAAATAGTTTAATCGATTCAATTTCAATTGTATTGGGTATAAAAGGAATTCTTAATGAGTGTTTAATGCAATCTTAACTTTTTTCAAAGTTATGAGTAAGTTTTTAACCATTTTAGAATTAATTTATTAAAAACAAACTTAATTCACCTTGGAAAGGTTTTGATTTGTGCTAACTCACAATTTCTTCTTTCTTGCTAACCCATCATATTCTCCATTCTTATCGTCAAAATTTTTTTTATTATAATAATCCAATTTATCAGTTCTGAAACTTTTGGAATCAATTTTTTTTATGTAATACCGAAATCTTTTTAACTTAATTTACTTAAAATTCTTAATTCTTTTAAAACACGTCATTTTTCTTCAGGATAAATTCAAATTGAAACGCGACAGAACAAAGTAGACTTTTAAGTGATCAATTGGCCGCTAACTTTTAAGTGGATAAAAACATCCTGAGCATATTCATCTTTGTACATCTATTTTCATAATTTTTTTTATTTTAGGAAAAAAACTCGATTGCATTTTGTGCATTTGTTGCAAAATAAACCGTTGGAAACCGTTCAAGTGTGATTATTTTTAGAACTGAAACGCGTTTTTTTTTGTTGAGAACGTATTTTTACAAATTTTCTTGTTTGATTTGAAGTCTTTTAAGTGCACCTTGTAAATGAGGAGCAAAAAAAATAGGTTGCATACAAAACTCAACGATACATGAGAATTTTAAACGAGTGAGCGAATCTCTTTCAGTACATTAACGGCATCAAAACGCATTCGAAAATTCTCATTTAAAAATTAATTTCAAGGTTTTTTTTGTTTAAAAAAATTTTTTAGCGCTTTGTAACAATTATGATTGATGGTTTCGATTGGTTATTTATTTCTCTCGAAAGAATTACATTTTTAAGCTCGCTTTTTAAGTTTTAATCCTCGGTAATGTATTATTACGTTGTTTATTCATCTGGAATATCAAAAAAGCGATCGAAAGGTCAATCGTACGTTAAGATTAAAGTTATTTGTTACATTTAGCGATTCTAAATAAATTTTCAAAAATAAAATGTGAACTTAAACGTTGACATTGAACTACCTTTGTTTACTTGGCGATGGGCCAAATGGGAAATGCAAAAAGAGAGACAACATAATTGAGGGTTAGGCTTAAACCATCGATTAAATAAAACAAATTGGTTTTGTTAAAATTAAAATGGGTAACTAAAAACCAGAAAAAGTGGGAGTTCATAATAATAACCGATAACTATGTGATAATAAAGAGGATTTGCTGAAATAATAATAAAAACTTTTGCGACACTTTCAATACGCGCGTTTTAAAAATAACTTCTCTTCGTTAATTTAATTTGTCATTCGAATTAGAAAGATTTATTTGCCGCTTACGCAAAAGGAACAATTAAATGGAAAAGATGAATTGTTTTTGTAAACGGGAGTTGTTAATTTTTATGAAACGTGTTATATCTAACATTTTTTTATCGCCTTTATTATTTAAACCATTTACAAAATTTCGTGTTTATTCATTCTTAATCGCAACACCCAGCGTATTAACAATTGTTCGAGTTGTGTTGAAATATTTAACCTTTAAACATTGATCGTTGATTCTTGATTCCTCAATCGAATTCCATCGGAAATAAGGAAGGCGATTTCTCACAGCTGTAACGTTAAAGTAAATAATTTTTTTAGGTTAAAATTTTTGTTACGGCACTTAATAATATCAATCTGATCGAGAAACTTTAATCTCTCTAAATACCTACACCTATAATTCATGTTTTAGACAATTTTTGATCTCAATCGTAAAGATAAAGAGAAAAAAATCTGTAATTTCGTTTAGATTGTTGGTGATCCTCGAATCTTGTTCATCTCGATCGGTTTTTATGTTAAATCGTTTCGATTAATGGAAACAGAATCATCTGTAAGTAAACAATTATTCAAAATTAACAATTTTTAGCATAATTAAAGAAATTAATACGACTCTTATTAACTTTGTAACATAAAAATAAATAAAATCGTTTGTTTTTAGTTAAAATGTGAATGGGGTTATTAGTTACAATGTAATTTGTTAGTTTAAAAGAAAAATAATTAAAATGGATTATTAAAAACGTCAAATAACATATAAATGTTTCTATTTTGAAATGTTGACGATAATGATTGTGAAGAACGAGTTAATGTTGATGATGAAGAAAGACGTAAAAATAAGCAATATTTTTTTTATTATTTTCGTTTTTATAATAAATTTGTTACACTGTTATTACAACAACCGCAGATAATTTCTTTTGATAGGTAAAATAGCAAAAGTTAGGACGAATTGTCAAAAGTCTTTAAATTAATGAGTTTTTATTGAACTTTATGTTTAATGTTTTATAATTGGATTAACTTTATTACGATTTCAATCGAATAATTTTTTTGTGATAAACTTACCTCATCTAACGTTAGCCACCCGAATTAGTGTTTGAATTATTCTTAACGTTTTAATATTGTGATAATATTTCTTCCTGAAATATTAAATTTTACTTTAGATAATTGGAAATATGATTTTGGAGTTTCTAAGTTACCTTTTTTTTATAAATCTAAGGTCTTAGAAGTGGTCCTTATTAATTGGTATTAAAAAAATTACTTCGGATGCAAGGCTAAACCCAACCTAACCCACAAATGTATATTTGAATTGAAGTAAAACTAGTATTAACACTAGAAGTAGAGTTAGATCTAATGATATAAAACTAGAACTAACACTAGACCT
Source organism: Onthophagus sagittarius (assembly GCA_036711965.1). Classification (NCBI taxonomy): domain Eukaryota; kingdom Metazoa; phylum Arthropoda; class Insecta; order Coleoptera; family Scarabaeidae; genus Onthophagus; species Onthophagus sagittarius. Next base: position 10,588,910 of record JASERS010000010.1, on the reverse strand, counting down.
AGAATGGAAAGATTCTCAATCCAACTCAACGCTGTATATTTAAATTGAGGTAAAACTGGAACTAACTAAATTATACCTATGACTAGAATCATTCAGGTTTAGCCGTCTTAAGGAGACGTATGGCTCCTATCTCTTCTCCCATTTCCTTTTCCTCCCTCTCCTTTTCACCTACTATCCTCCTTGCAAAACTCTCCACACCCATCCATGATCCCTCGTTCTCATTCAACATGTCCAAGTTTCCTCTACATTTCCTCTGTGCTGTACGTTATCGATTTCTGAAGAGTACCAACATACATGACCAGTTGATATTTGGGTGAGGTAATAGCTCTCATCTCCCCATCACGTCTCTTATTAGCCTCCTGATCCAGGCTGCCTTTTCCATCTCCCCTCGCCATCTCTCTTGCTACTTGCTCATAGCCTTCCTTTCCAGCTCAGCCTTCTCTCGCTCGAACGACTTCGCTCTTTTCCAGACTATTATTTCAACAGGTAGCACTCCATCCACCACCTGCAATGCCACTGTAGATACAGTTCTGTTGTTTTAATTAGCAGTTGTCTCTGGATTATTGTAAGGCCTGCCACCAACTTTTTTATTGCGCGTGCTTTTTGCAGAACATGCGTATAGGATTTTGGCGTACACTGTTTTCGCTATTATTGCTTTTTTTAACGCCATCAGACCGTAGGTGTTTCCTATTACCGGTTTAGTACTTGGGTTGTCTTCTGCGCTTTGGTATACAGTGCCTTTATATGCGCATTATCACTCTTCTCACCCGAATGTTCACCTCCCTTGGACTTGTTCTGTTTCGGAGGAGCACAGCTTCTATATTCCGGAGCTACTTCCAATCCTAGACGTGCAATTCTTTCCATTATTTCTTCTATCTCCTCCATCTCCACTATCTCTCAACCAGTCATTACCATAGCCAGATCGTCGGCTATCTTCTGCCTGTAGTTCTTCCAGCACAATATAATAGAGACAGCAATACAATAGGGACTTCTCTAGTAATTTGGAACTTCTTCTGTTCGTGGATCACACATCTCTCATTTAGGTTATTCGATAGTTGTTTTCTTTTCATAGCCTCATTAATGTTGCTCTATGATAGTGTCTTTTTTTTTCAGGAATTTACATGATTCCAGTAGTTCCGTCGTGCGATTTGTCATCGTGGTCTTGACCGCCTCCCTCATCTCCTTTATATCTACTTTTCTTTCCACACAGCAGATTTTTGTTTCTGTCCTTTTATGGTGTTCTCTAACTTTATGCTGGGTGCATTTCTTGTTCTTTTCATAACTATGGTTTTCGTTTTCATTCAGCTCGTCTCACAGTTTCCTCCAATCCAGCTTTTTTGCGTTCTTAATTTCCCTCTTCAGATTCTTTTGAACATTTTTGTGTTCCTTTTCTGGTATTATTACTTCCGGCGTCTCATCCCATCTATCGCAAAAAGCTTGATGAGAGATGAAGTTTATCAGCTTTGATACTGTAATAACGGCTAGTGGTGAAAACGGTTCAGAGGAGCTCGGTGATTATGTCCCTTAATTCCAATGTGAGTGTAGTTCCAGTTGTCTGTATTTTGGGCATATCATACCGCCCATTCTGTGTCTTTCTTCCTACAGTCTCTACAGTAGGAATTTGTTTTACAATCCGCCAGTAGATACGTTCATGGTAACTGCGGCAGCTTTTGCCCCGTTTTCTTTCCTTTTCCAGAAATTCCTTTGCCAAATGTCCATTCTTCTGACATTTATAACATACCTTAAATTATTACCCTAAAGAATTACCTGTTTTTGGTCTCGCCACTTCTTATCTGTTATTATTTTCACTTCATAGTCGTGTTCGTTTATTTCTATAAACTCTGTATTGATACTATGTCTAATCTCTTTTTCGTTCTTCGCCATGTCTATGTTTTTAATTCTGACAGACTTCTGATTTGTATCTTGTTCTGTCATCTTGCATGGCTAAACCCAACCTTTTTTTTTCGGGAGGTTGGAGAAAAATCTGCTACCAGACACCGAAGACACAGAATTCTTAAGAATTCTTGAGCGGCCTGGTAATGACGGGTTGGCGTTTATACCAATCGTCTAAAAAAAACCCTTTCCTCAAAACATCATTCTTGCAAGACCGGAAATACGCTGTCGTGTTTTACCCATCAAATCCAATCTACTTCAATTTCGCTCCTTCTCCTGTCGCTTCTCTCCTGTTTCTCTCTTCCGGTCTACCTTTATCAAACACCAAAAGCTTTTTGTTTATAACTAGCAAAGATTCATGCAGGGAAGAGGGAGGTAGTCTCTCCTTCAGTCAGTCGCCCATCTCCATTCTTTCGCCTCTTTGAGTTTTTGCTTCGGTTCTCCTCCTGCGGGTGCTAAATAAAGAAACAAACCACAAGTTTTTTGCTTTGCAATCTTAATGATATATATCTGTCAGAGGTTCACTCTCCCTGGGCCTTGTATCCTCCCTCCCGGTGAGTTTCCTTCTGTATCTGCCTCTCTTTCGTCTCCTTCTCTGCCAATATGGCACTTTGCCGTAGTTTCCATAATTCTCAAATCCATGGACATGGAATTTGCTTGGAGTGCTTCTATCGAGCAAGTTCGGTAAGCACTACACGTTCGAATTAATACACCCCTCTGTACTTTGTGCAAACCTTCCATGTTTTTTTACGCTCCATACTTCTCTGCATACTCGACAAGTATAGACGAGCTGTGAGAATATCGTCGCATTTATAAGTCTTCTCTTGGCTGCACCCTGAACCCATGAGCCTATGATTCCCTGCAGTACGTGCATAGTTTTTTTCGCCTTAATGGCCGCAGTCTGTATGTGCCTTCTCCATTTACCATCTTTCCCTAGTATGACTTTTTTAAGGCTAAACCATACCAAACCTAACCTTGTATATTTAAACTGAAATGAAATTAGAACTAACACTAGACCTAAGACTGGAATTATTCGGATTTAGCCGTCTTAACGAGACGTACGGCTAAACCTGAATGTTTCTAGTTCTAAAGTTAAATCTAATGATATATCATAGATCTATAGATCTAAGTCTAGAACTAAAAGATTCGGGTTTACCTGTATCCATTTTGGCCAGATTAATTTCGTTTTTCTTGAAGTTTTAATCCTGTGATAATTTTTTTTTCCTGAAATATTAAACTTTACGAAAAAATAATGTTAGATGAATTGAAATACGATTTTAAAACTAAGTTACTTTTTTCTAAGATATCTTAAATTCTAAAAAGGGTTCTTTATTAAATAAAAAGGTAAAAAAACCTCAATTTAAAATTGTTGATTTATATCGATAAAATTAATTATTGATGTATTTTTGTTGAAAATTATTCCATAAAATCATACGTTATGTTACGTACACTTATTCGGAATTTTAATCGTGAATTTTAGCGTTAACTACCCATATTAATATAAATATTTATAGTATTTGTAGTAATTAATAAAACTAAGATAAATTTTATAAAAAAATAATTAAATTAATCGAAAAATCATTAAAATACGATTTTATTGTATAGAAAACATAACAAAATTTTTTTTAACTTTTTTAAACGTCAATTTATACTTAATTTATATCATTAAAAACGAATTATTTTTGTAAATCTTTCTCGAAGCGAATTAAAAATGTTTGAAATTAAAAATAATCTGTTAAGTTAAATATATTTTCCTTTATATTGTATTAAAATAACTTAAGCCCATTGTACATAACACAAAAGTAAGAAAACTTGGTTGTAACTTAACCAAACAAAATAATCAGTCTCTAACAGTTTTAACAGGGTTTAAACAGTTATTTAATTGCCTCGAGAAACATTCATACTGGTGCTAATCGTTCCCAATCAAAGAAAAATATTAGTGCAACGACAACGAAAAAAACACAGTTCCATACATAATTTCAAAGTGGTATTACATGTCCTCTTAAAGAAAAGTTTTGTTTAAATAAGAAATAGAGTCGAGAAGTGTCTTTTGTATGCTCAAGTAGATTAAAACTGATAGATAAATTGTGTACTATAAAATCGTCGCTCGCGTAATTATCGAAGCATTTCGTAGTTTTGTTAGAGGATCGAACATCTCGATTTTTTAATTTTTTTTAGTTCAAATTAAATTTGTGAAAGTAATGAGTGAGAAAAAAACTGTAAGTAAAGCATCTAAACTCAGTGCGTTTTTATTATTTATTATATCTCAGCTCTCCTTATTATTAATTAAAATTTATGCAAATTTAATCCACGCTTTTTGGTTTGTAAATAATAAATTTTTATCAAGTGAATTTCTCGTTACCGCAAACATTAATTTATTAATTTTAAGAGCATTTTTTTTGATCGAATCATTATTATAATTAAGTTACATAATTCCGATTATAAATTAAATTAATAATTTGGGTTGAGTGGAATTACTTCACAACTATGAATCGCTATTATATCCTTTGTTCGATATCTCAACGATGGTAAACAACGATTAAGTGTGTCAATCTATAGTTTAGAAAAAATTGAACAATAACCACTTATAAGTGCAATATTTCATTCAATTATCTAATACAATTTAATCCACGCGTTTAGTTTAGTTTTTTGAATAATCTTGATTTTTTTTTATTTTTTCTTTTAGACTGAAAGTGAAATAGCATGCGAAGAGGCGGCTCGTTTAACGGCCGAACAAGAACAAGAGGAAGATGAAGAGTATTGCGATTACCACGATCTTCCACCGCCTCCCGATGGGGGGTACGGTTGGGTCATCGTCGCCGCTTCTTTTATGTGCAACATGATCGTTGATGGGATCGCGTACACATTCGGCGTTTTCATCAACGAATTCATCAATTACTATGGAGAACCAGCAGGAAAAACCGCCTGGGTTGGGTCTTTACTATCAGGAATGTATCTTAGCGCCGGCCCCGTCGTTAGCGCCCTCACCAACAAGTACGGATGTCGAGCCGTTTGCATCGCCGGAAGCCTGATTTCAACATCCGCATTCGTCCTTTCCATTTTCAGCCCGACGGTTAACGTTTTAATGTTAACGTACGGCTTTATGGGCGGATTAGGATTCGGTTTGATTTATCTTCCGGCGGTCGTCTGCGTCGGATATTATTTTGAAACGAAACGATCCCTCGCGACGGGAATCGCCGTCTGCGGTTCTGGGGTCGGAACGTTCGCTTTTGCACCCCTCGCGACCGCTTTACTTCAAGTTTATGATTGGAAAGGAGCTAATTTAATCTTAGCCGGGATTATTCTAAATTGTGCCATATTTGGCGCTTTAATGCGCCCCTTAGAATATCCCAAGGAACCTAGGGTTAAACCGTTATTGCAAAGAATGGCTGAAGAAAGACGAATTGCCATGGAAAGAGGTAAATATTTTGTGTAGTCCCGATTTTAATTAACCATTCTGAGGGATTTCATTTTATTCATTGAAAATCAATAAACATTAATTTTCATAACGGTTGTGAAGTTAGCCATAGATTTTTAAACCGAAAAGTGACCAATTTCTGCAACTCGAATCCACAATTAAAGTTCATTTGTGTTTAGCACTCTTAGAAGAACCCCTACACAATAATTTGCTTGAGGGTGTTTTCATTTAAGAAAGTAAAAATTTCCCAAACTTATGAATATCATGCGCGCCATATACCGTTCGACTAAAATCGTAAAATCGTTCATATTTGAGTTTAGCACTCTTAGAAGAACCTTAACACAAAAATTTTAATTTATTATTAAAATCATCCGAATTTTAGTCAAATCTTTGTGGGTTTTTTCGGGTACCCTCATACTCAAAAATTAATCTATGTAATGCTCTTATTGCATGTGTGGGTGCCGATTTAAGATTAGCATTAATTGTAGGAATATTTGATAAATTTTCCATCGTGAAAAATAGATATAAAATTCACTTGCTAGCGTCCGTTATTCTTATAAAAACCGAATCCAACACAAGTTATGCAAAAATAATGATATTCTTTGAGTCGCTCCACACGTCTACTCTTCTCTGGGTAGTTCTTCTTCTTCTCTTTCTATCGATAAACTCTTCTCCTTGTCCCATCTATTGTCGTCTGCTAACATAAATAAGATTGCGCTTCAAATCAATTAAACTTCAAAAAATCATATTGGCTTTAATAATGGAGATGAAGGGATGAATCATGGCTTAAATTGAAGATAACGATGTCGTCTTTAAAATAATAACTACTGTTTTATGCAAAAATTGATAAAAAAGATAATAATTAAAGTCTAATAACATCCAAAGAATTAAAAAATTTCAAATGCGAAGATTGCTCAGATCAATCTGCCAGTCAAGATTTTGCATTTTGTCCAATAGTATTTAATATTTTCGAAGCAAACTCAAATAGTTGATCAACAATATCGTGTTTTTTTGCGATGAAAATGTTTTCTGCCAGAAGTTTTAAAAACAACATCAAGTCTTCTGGAAGCACTTCAAGTCTTATAGAAGCAGTATCAGGTCCAGATACTTCAGAATAATTGTAGTCTTTTGAAGCATTACAATTATTCTGAACATTTTAAGCCTTTTAGAAGCAATATCAGGTCCTTTTGAAGCAGTCTTCTGGGAGCAGTATTAAATCTTTTGGATGCATTCAATTCTTCTAAAAGCATTCAGAGGTAATATCGATTCTGGAAGAATTCAAGCCTTTTAGAAGCATTTCAAGTTTTTTGGAAGCAATATTAGAAAAGTCTTCTGGAAACACTTCAAGTCTTATAGAAGCAGTATCGGGTCCAGATACTTCAGAATAATTGTAGTCTTTTGAAGCATTACAATTATTCTGAACATTTTAAGCCTTTTAGAAGCAATATTAGGTCCTTTTGAAGCAGTCTTCTGGGAGCAGTATTAAGTCTTTTGGATACATTCAATTCTTCTAAAAGCATTCAGAGGTAATATCGATTCTGGAAGAAGTTCAAGCCTTTTAGAATTATTTCAAGTTTTTTGGAAGTAATATTAAGTCTTCTGAAAACACTTCAAGTCTTATAGAAGCAGTATTAAGTCTTTTGAAGCATTACAATTATTCTGAACATTTTAAGCCTTTTAGAAGCAATATCAAGTCCTTTTGAAGCAGTCTTCTGGGAGCAGCATTAAATCTTTTGGATGTATTCAATTCTTCTAAAAGCATTCAGAGGTAATATCGATTCTGGAAGAATTCAAGCCTTTTAGAAGCATTTCAAGTTTTTTTGAAGCAATATTAAGTCTTCTGGAAACACTTCAAGTCTTATAGAAGCAGTATCGGGTCCAGATACTTCAGAATAATTGTAGTCTTTTGAAGCATTATAATTATTCTGAACATTTTAAGCCGTTTAGAAGCAATATCAGGTCCTTTTGAAGCAGTCTTCTGGGAGCAGTATTAAGTCTTTTGGATACATTCAATTCTTCTAAAAGCATTCAGAGGTAATATCGATTCTGGAAGAAGTTCAAGCCTTTTAGAAGCATTTCAAGTTTTTTGGAAGCAATATTAAGTCTTCTGGAAGCACTTCAAGTCTTATAGAAGCAGTATCAGGTCCAGATACTTCAGAATAATTGTAGTCTTTTGAAGCATTACAATTATTCTGAACATTTTAAGCCTTTTAGAAGCAATATCAGGTCCTTTTGAAGCAGTCTTCTGGGAGCAGCATTAAGTCTTTTGGATGCATTCAATTCTTCTAAAAGCATTCAGAGGTAATATCGATTATGGAACAAGTTCAAGAATTTTAGAAGCATTTCAAGTTTTTTCGAAGCAATATTAAGTCTTCTGGAAACACTTCAAGTCTTATAGAAGCAGTATCGGGTCCAGATACTTCAGAATAATTGTAGTCTTTTGAAGCATTATAATTATTCTGAACATTTTAAGCCGTTTAGAAGCAATATCAGGTCCTTTTGAAGCAGTCTTCTGGGAGCAGTATTAAGTCTTTTGGATGCATTCAATTCTTCTAAAAGCATTCAGAGGTAATATCGATTATGGAACAAGTTCAAGAATTTTAGAAGCATTTCAAGTTTTTTCGAAGCAATATTAAGTCTTCTGGAAACACTTCAAGTCTTATAGAAGCAGTATCGGGTCCAGATACTTCAGAATAATTGTAGTCTTTTGAAGAATTATAATTATTCTGAACATTTTAAGCCGTTTAGAAGCAATATCAGGTCCTTTTGAAGCAGTCTTCTGGGAGCAGCATTAAGTCTTTTGGATACATTCAATTCTTTTAAAAGCATTTAGACGTAATATCGATTATGGAAGAAGTTCAAGCCTTTTAGAAGCATTTTAAGCTTTTTGGAAGCAACATCAAGTCTTCTGGAAGCACTTCAAGTCTTATAGAAACAGTATCAGGTCCAGATACTTCAGAATAATTGTAGTCTTTTGAAGCATTATAATTATTCTGAACATTTTAAGCCTTTTAGAAGCAATATCAGGTCCTTTTGAAGCAGTCCTCTGGGAGCAGCATTAAGTCTTTTGGATGCATTCAATTCTTCTAAAAGCATTCAGAGGTAATATCGATTCTGGAAGAAGTTCAAGCCTTTTAGAAACATTTCAAGTTTTTTGGAATCAATATTAAGTCTTCTGGAAACACTTCAAGTCTTATAGAAGCTGTATCGGGTCCAGATACTTCAGAATAATTGTAGTCTTTTGAAGCATTACAATTATTCAGAACATATTAAGCCTTTTAGAAGCAGTATCAAGTCCTTTTGAAGCAGTCTTCTGGGAGCAGCATTAAGTCTTTTGGATACATTCAATTCTTTTAAAAGCATTCAGTGGTAATATCGATTCTGGAAGATGTTCAAGCCTTTTAGAAGCATTTTAAGCTTTTTGGAAGCAACATCAAGTCTTCTGGAAGCACTTCAAGTCTTATAGAAGCAGTATTAAGTCTTTTGAAGCATTACAATTATTCTGAACATTTTAAGCCTTTTAGAAGCAATATCAGGTCCTTTTGAAGCAGTGTTAAGTCTATTATTAAGCAGTATTAATTGAAGCAGTATTAAGTCTATGGGCGGAATTAAGTCTTCTGGAAGCAGTTTAAGTTTTTTACAGATCAAGCCTTCTAGAAACATTTTATGTCTTCTGGTAGCGACATCAAATCTTCTAAAAGCATTTCAAATCGTCTGAGAGCAACATCAAGTCTTCTAAATGTAGTATCAAGCCTTCTGGAAGCATTTCAAACCATCCAGGGGCAGTTCTAAGTCGTTTGGAGGCAATATCAGGTCTTCTGAAAGCAGTACTAAGTCTTCGAAAAGCAATATGAAATCTTCTGAAAGTATTTGTAGTCTTCCAAAGGCAATATCAAGTTTTCTGGAAGCATTTCAAATCTTTTGGAAGCAGTATCAGGTGCTCTAGAAGCAATATTAAGTTTTCTGTGGACAATATCAAGTCATTTGGGAGCATGTCAAGTCTTTTGAAAGAACCCACACAGTTTATGCTTCTGGATAATTCATTTCGACATACTCCATTGTAATATCTAATTGTCCCCGATTATTATTTGCTTCTCAAAATCTACGCGTGAACGTTACAGATGTCAAGTTATTTTTAATATTTTATGTGATCGTTCAAAAACATGTGGATAATTAATTCCAATATTTAACTTTTTATACATTGAACTAATTTAAGACTTAAAAGTTAAAATTTATAAAATATCTTTATATCACATTAACACGTTAAAATTATCGGATGTTTTGGGTTGTTTGCAGAAGTCAAAAAGTACCTAGTTAGTACCTAATTTTAATTTTAGTTTTGAGTTGCAGAAATTGGTCCTTTTTTCAATTTTATAATCTAGGGCTAACTTCAAAGCGTATTTGTAATATGATTTTTTTTAGGAAGTATTGGTGGTTCATATTTTATGGTACAATTACCTGATGGAACAATGGAAAAGCGTCAAAAACAACCATTAAACATTGATCCAGGTGTTCATTCGAGTTTTAATTTGGATCAATTGGCCCCCGGAACGCCAATAACCCCGATACCAACCGTCCCCACCTTGCCAACAATAGCCGAAGCTAGAACTCAAGAGCAAAACGGCGAATCGTCTGATTTAAAAGTAAAAAATCCCCGTCTTGGTGAATTACGAAATCAAGATGGAACGAAAGGTGGCGAATTTGACCCCACGAATAAGTTGCCGCGAAACGCATCGCAACCCGCCTTTTCAACCCACGTCGCGTTGCCCAAGAACGGTTCGGTTCCCTTTTTCGATCGGGCGAGGAAAGCGTCCGTCGGTGAACGTTTTAAACCGAGCTTGAATCCGATTAAATCTTCCTCGAGGGGCGCTGTGAACTCGAACGGTGATATGAGAAAGAGTACCCGCTCGTTTTTGGGTAGTCGAAACAATAACTCCGAGGTGGATTGCGAAAGTTTGGGGTACACCTCGTCGAAATTGTCGTTGTCGCGGGAAAAGCCACAAATGGTTCGTCCGTTATCGAGAAAAGATATTTTTTATTCCGGTTCTATCGTAAATTTACCACAATATCAATCTCAAAAGTCTTTGGAACATTACAGGCAGAGTATCCAAAGTTTAGCCAAACCCAGAACGGAAAAATCCGATGGTAAAAAGTAATTATAAAAACGTTTTGGGAAAAAATTATTTTTTTTTCGTTTTAGAAACCGAATTATGTCCATGTTTCGTTTTACCGGAAGGCGTAAAAGCGGCTTTAGGTCAAATGATGGACGTTTCTTTGTTGAAGAACCCCGTTTTTATGATGATTGGGATTTCGAATTTATTCGGAATGGCTGGACTTTACGTCCCGTTCGTTTATCTCGTTGATGTTGCGAAGAAAGATGGAATTGATGGCAGCCAAGCGTCCTTTTTAATTTCTATAATCGGCATAACTAACACCATCGGGCGTATAGCTTGCGGATATTTCGCCGATTACCCTCAGGTTAACGCCTTATTCGTCAATAATATTTGTCTCGTCATTTCCACCATTGCGGTTACTTTAACGCCGTTTTGTCATAGTTATGGGGCTTACGTAGCTATGGCCATCTTTTTTGGATTAGCCATTTGTAAGTTATTTTATTAAGTTATTTTGTTTGAATTTAATATTTTAATTCTTTTTAGCTGGTTACATCTCTTTAACTTCCATAATCCTTGTCGATCTCCTTGGATTGGAAAAATTAACGAGTGCTTTTGGTTTATTGATTTTATTCCGTGGGGCCGCGACGATTGTGGGGTCCCCATTAGCTGGGGCTCTCTACGATATGACGCAAACCTACGATTTGCCGTTTTTCGTAGCTGGCGGATTATTCGGAGTTTCTGCATTAACAAGCTTCGCAGCCCCTCTATTTAAGCGCTTCGTCCCCAATGAGCAACAACCGGTCGTGGGGGATGTTTTAACCCCGATTGATGAAGATGAGGAGGAGGATGAGGATGATAGGCCCATCACAATAGGGCATGGGAAGATACCAGAGATTATAAAGACCGCTTCGAGCCCCGATACGGAGAAAGAAATTAAACAAATCGAATCAGTTTTATAGAAAATTTTTATTTTAAATGTCGGGGGAAAACCCGAAATGTTAAGAAGACTGTAATTTAATTAAAAAGAAGAAAACAGGTTTAAGAAATAAAGAAAAAAGTATGTGTGTGATAAAATGGTATTTATGTTAAATAGTCAATTTTTTTGATTAAAATGGAAAGAAAATGAGGTTATGATTGTAAATAATTATTACGAGAAAGCGTCATCATCTCCAAAAAATCCAAATGTTCAATAAAATTAAATTTTAATTCAAAGCGTCGCATATCAAAATAAATGTCGACACTCAAAAAGTTTTTTTTTATTGAACATGTACATATTATATAATTTTTGCTTAACTAACCGTAAAAATTGTCGCACAATGTAATACGTATAAGTAAAAAAAAGTAGCTAGTTTTAAGGTTAGATAAACAATTTTCTTTCTATAATCAATTTCGTCAAATCTTTTTTTAGTTTGATATCTTTGTAAATAGCGCAGCCAGTTTCCAAAAAAAGGAGAGTAACACAAAGGTTATGAGAACGATGTTGATAATAAATATTTAAAATAATTAACACTATGCTCAGGTCCGTGACGCTGAGGCGCGCAAAGTAAAAGTAACTCGGTAAATAACCCGACGCTCGATAGACGCCTTAACTACTACGATATGTAATTAATTATTAAATTGATAATGATAATTGAAACTAAGTACGTTGTGTATAAATGATAATAATAAACAAATAATAAATTAAAATAGGAACGATACGTTTAGTACCTGTGCACTTGGAGTTTAATTAATTAATTATTATTATTACGATTGATTAATTATTGTATTTTATTCGAAACACGTAAACTAAAAAATACATATTGTGATCTCGACTTTTTTTTTATTTCAAGTTGGCACCACTTACTTGTCAAATCCTGTTAGTGTCACTAATGTTTGTGTTTAAATTGTGTTTTCTTGCTTCAAATCGCCTTTAAGGTAAGATTTAATACCCTAATAATAGAAATATTATTACTAAAATGTATTTATTACGTTACTTTAATGTTAAATAACTTTTTTTGTGTTAACCGGAAATATAACCTAACTTTCTAATAATCATAAAATTTTAGGAAAAGAAACGAATTTAAGAAAATTAATAAACGGCTTTGAAATTGTTTCATTAAAGTTCCTGCAATTTTGCCATAATTTAGTGACGAATCGAAAACATAACCTAGCTTTCTTGAAATGTTAATTTAAAATTGATGATTGTATCGAAAAGTCGTTCAATTATGCAATGAATTTTAATCGAAAACCTTTTTCTAATAATGGTGCTTTATGAGTATTCAAAATATAAAAATAGATAGTGATTTCGAAATAAATTTGATTTTAAGTTGGTACTACTTAAATGTCAACTCACTTTCCAGTTTCAAATGTCAATTTTAATTTTGTGTATTTAAAACGTTTTTAATAGTGCTTAAGGTGTTCTAATGTATTTTAAACAGTGTTGTTAAATCTATTTTCAAGGGAATATATCCGGGGGTATTTAGCCAAGATAAGTATTTTGAGGTAATTGTAAAATTTAAAAAAAAGTACAACAAAAACGGAGACCACTAAAATAGTAACAAAGTTTAATCCAAAAATACGAGTTCTTTTCTAATAAAAAGCAATAACAATTGTTATTTGCACATAAACTCAAAAATAATTTAATAATCTTAATAAATCAGAGATTCCCTATCAGTCTCGAGACGGGTATGGCTAAACCACAGAATAACTGTGGCTAAACCTAAACTGTATTTAAATTAAAATACTACAGGGTGTCTCACGTAACTGGTTCATTAGAACTTTTTTGGGTTACACTATTCGTAGAGGCTTGAAATTTTGGTATCATGGGTTGTTCATTCCAATCTATTAATCTAAAATATTTTCAAGATGGCCACCACTTCCGGTCTACCGGAAGTAGACCCCAATTTCGTTATTTTAAATGGAATGCTATAGTTTTTATTACACCATTCAATTACACGTAAGAAAATTTGTTGGCTTTGATAACAGTTGTTGGTACCTATCGTTTTTTGTTTTCGAGTTATTTTGATTTTAAGTGTTTTTTGGCAAATATCACCATGGTCTTTATAAGCTCATATCTCAGCCAACGTTAATTCAAAAACGTTTTGTATTGGTACAATAACTCGTCATATGCTGTTAAATAAATTGTCACTTGTTATATCAATGTACCTTATACAGCGTGGTCAAAAATTGAATTACCATTTCGCTGTATTCAATTGCGAGAAAGTCGAAAATTTTAAATGGAACGCACCATATCCTTTTAGCCTATCTAAACGGGAATTTAACTCTCTACAAATTATCTATAAATATTGCTATACCTATTTATTATAGTTTTCTTCATATTGAGTATTTTATCAAAATCCTACACAAAATGCTGGAAGCCGGTCGTGTTTTTAGTAGAAGGCTATGATATTTTGACAGTTTATTGTTTAATTTATTTAAATTATCATTGGTATTATTTCTAGAATGATCTGCGATTGAATAAATTTGAGTTTGTTAGCTTTTATTTGCCAAAAATAACCAGCAGAAGAACGCATAAATGAAACAATGATATGGCGTAATATTCGACGTAATGATGCGCGAGATGTTCCTAGAGAGTTCAGTTTATTTATTTACGGTACTTTCTTGTAAAATATTATTCATCTAAATCCACCGAACCACCTCTTACCGAAGAATTTGGTAAAGCAATAAAATATGACAAAACATTTATTCTTAAGCTGCTGGTGATAGAAATTTATGGTTTCTTGTTATTTTGATCTTTCCAAAACTAAGAGATACGTCTCTTATCCTATCCAAAACTTTATTACATCCGCCATGAATATAAGACGAATTTAAAATGTTGGCGTGGGAATAATTCGCCATGATATTCAAAGACATTAACAGCAGTAAGTGATGACACAACTATGTAATGACAACAATAACATAAATATGGTTGCAAAGTTATCAAAACTCCGTGGCTTTCTAACATAAAAACAAGAAGCTTTCCAGCATTGCATGCGTCCATTAATTTCCAAATATGAGGGCAACTACAACAAATAGGCGCAGGAAAGTATCTAAATAGTTTGTAGAGAATTAAATTCCCATAATTTATTTTTGTAATTTTCAGTTTTTCATTCTTTTATGTTATTGATTTTAATTTTTATCATTAAATTGTTGTTTTTCATTGTTTCATTTATTCGGTTTTCTTTTGGTTATTTTTGGTAAATTACAGCTAGCAATCTAAAGTTTATTCAATCACAGTTCATTGTAGAAATAATACTAATAATAATTTAAATAAATTAAACAAAAAACTGTCAAAATGTCATAGCCTTCTAACAAAAACACAGACGATTTCTAGCATTTTACCTATGATTTTGATAAATTCCTCAATAGCAAGAAAACTATAATAAATAGGTATAGGAATATTTATAGATAATTAAATTTCCTTTCTGATAGGGTATGAAAATATGGGGCGTTCCATTTAAAATTTTCGACTTTCACGCAATTGAATACAGAGAAACGGTAACTCAATTTTTGACCAGCCTGTATAAGATATACTGATATAACAAATGACAATCTATTTAGCAGCATATGAAGAGTTATCACACCAATGCAAAACGTTTTTGAATTAACGTTGGCTGAGATATGGGCTTGTAAACAGCATGGTGATATTTGCCAAAAAACACTTAAAATCAAAATAACTCGAAAACAAAAAACGGTAGGCGCCAACAACTGTTATCAAAGTCAACATATTTTCTTATGTGTAATTGAATGGTGTAATAAAAACTATAGCATTCCATTTAAAATAACGAAGTTGAAGTCTACTTCCGGTAGACCGGAAGTGGCGGCCATCTTGAAAATATTTTGGATTAATAGATCGGAATGAACAACCCATGTTACCAAAATTTCAAGCCTCTACGAATAATGGAACCTAAAAAAGTTCTAATGAACCAGTTACGTGAGACACCCTGTATAGATATAGTTTTTTCAACAATGATTTTTATTCCTTAATATAAGCGCTATAATTATTTCGAATGCTTAGCATTCGTCATCAGGCACGACTACGAGAGAGACAACAAAAGGTTAAAATAAGTTAAAATATATAAAATATAGTTATAATTACCGTCAATAAGAGTAAAATTAAACACTTTTTTGCACATCAACCGTGTTTAAAAGAATAAATATTGGAAAACAATAAACGTCTTGAACATTACATATTAAATCACATGAATTGTAAAAGACAATATTACCCTTGTCTATAGATATACATAGTTATTCAACCTGTCGAGATGGTTTGCTCTAGCTCGTGCTGCCTCTAATTTGCCATTAGAGGCAAATTTTTACAAGAGAATTTTTATTAATGAATGAACTTGTAGTATAAGCTGCATACTCAAATTACAAAATTAATATGATTTCATATTGAATTTTTTTAGCCAAAAAGCTTTTCATAAATAATATGGAATTGTTTTAGAACGAGTAATTACAAATACACTTAGCAGCAGAAGTCTGCGTACAAAAAACTTCTAACACTTTAACTGAAAAAATAAGGGTCATGATTTAATGTGATAAACTTCATTTTTTTTTATTTTGTGTATTAATTACATATAATTCTATTAACAAAATATGCATCAATAAAACAGAAATATTAGTTACAAAAAAAATTAAAATTAAAAATTCTCCAAATAATGCGTATGCAAAAATCTGCGTACAAATAAAGACGCCTTCTCCAAAATATACTTATTTACTTAAATACGTAGTTGGCGATTTACGCTTTCCGATTTAAATAAAAGATAATCGGTGTCAATTATATTAGCAGAGGCTTAGAAGCTAAAAGTTAGAATGGACACGAAAGGAAAGGAAATTGAATTGGGAGAGAGAAAAATTATTGTAAAGTTATGGAAAGAGGGAAAACCTTTTCGAAAAATAGGAGAAACTATCGGCAGGTCACACTCTTCCATTCAAAGAGTAATTATTAATTATAAAGTAGTGGTGTTACGGATGTGGGTTTAACGGATGCGGATGCGGAACCGGATTTTTTAATTCTAATTTTGCGGATGCGGATGCGTAAGCAGATTTTTGGATGCGGATTTAACGGATGCGGAGTTGTTGAAAAAAGTTACATGCTAAAATTTTCTTGAAAATATCTAATGCACAAATAAAGTAATTAATATTCATAATTTATTATAGGCAAATTATATTTTAAAAACAGCAATTTTGATGCCTTCTCTCCTTTCAGACTTTTTCTTTTATCTGTGTATATTAACGATGCTCCACTGAATAGCTGTTCACTGGTAAAGCTGCTTGGTGGTGTTGATAAATATTGTCGAACAACCGGCAATAAAACGGTATATTTGTACCCATTTTGTCGCCACCACATTAATGGATCTTCTTCTAAAGGTAGTCTTCTTTCTTTAATATAATTTTTCAGCACAATTTTCAGTGTTATTAATTGGTCATCTTCTGCCTCGCTTTCACTTGAACTTAGAACGGATTGTACTGACTGCAGTAGTTTGGAAGAACAACAGCTAGAATTAGTAATAATTTGTTTATCAATTTTTCTTTTCTCATGTATCGGACTACAATCTTTATCTTGATGAATCGTTTGAATTTGGCACAAATTAGCTGTTGTGGCTTCGACTTCTTCTATTTCAAAACTATTAAAAAATTTGGTTTTATATCTGGGATCTAAGTACGTGGAAATCGAACATAGTAAATTTCTGTTTAAATCGCCAAATCTTTCACTTATTACTCGTATAACTTTAACAAAAAGTGCTTTGATATTTTCTGGCGTATTTGAGCTATCTTTCTCAGCTTTTAATATTGTCAAAGTAACGTGCAGAAGTGGTATAACCATAGAAATGCTGTTCTTCGAGTTACTTAATTCTTTAGTAAGGTCTTCAAAAGGTGCCAACAATTTTAACAACAGTTCAATTGTTGACAAATCATCCGGAGAAAATGACACAAGTTGTTTTGTAGTTAAGTATAGAAGTAAAGAATCTTTTATTTTAACAAAACGTTCCAACATGTAAAATGTGCTGTTCCACCTGAAATGAAAATTAGTTATACTTTTTAATTTATAGACAATCGTTGGCTTACCTAGTGGGACAATCTTGTATTGTTGACATTGGAGGTTGCTTCAATCTTATTACCTGTATAGCTTTTAATTCATCTTGTGCTACTAGGGAATGATTAAAATGTGTTGACACTTTTTTCACTTTTTCAATTACTTCTTGAACCCATTCTTCCGATAATATAACATTTTTAATGCAACACTGTATTTGATGAATCACACAATCAAAATCAGTAAATCCAGATATCTGCATTGCTTTAATCATGTTGCTACCACGATCGCGTACCACACAGTGAACATTGTCCTGTTTTATACCCCATTCTTCAAGAATGGTTTCAAGTTTTGTCGAAATAGCTTGACCAGTGTGACGGCCTTCCATTATTTCACATTTCAAAATAATTCTTACTCTTTCAAAACCTTCGTTTATACCATGAGCAGTCAAACTAACTAATGAAGTCCCACAACTTGTATCTGACCAAACATCAGTTGTAAAGGATATTTTCCTAAGATCTTTTAATAGTGCTTTAATTTTATTTGCCACACCGTTATATAAATCGTCACATACAAGCGACGTAAAAAACTGACTTAATTAAAATTAACTTAATTTATATCGTGGAAGTATTGTATTGATTAATCGCCGAAAACCAACACCTTCGACGAAGTTGAATGGTAAGTCTTCCAAAGCAATCATTTCGCCTATTAATCGATCCGTATCTTTGGATTTTGTATATGAGAAATCCCAACATACATTCTTCGTTAAACATTCTTGTAAAGTAAGTTGTTTTGTTGTATTTGGACCTGTATCTGTAGATGTACTACAACTTGGCTGGTTCTGTTCTGCATTTTCAGCTATACGTTTTTCTAACTCTTCAAATATTTTTGTATGCTTAGATTCCAAATGATTTTTTAAAGAAGATGTGGTACGTCCTTTTCGTGAATATTCCTTTTCACAAATCTTACAACGAGCAATCAAACTGTTAATTTCCGAGAAATATTCCCAAATAAAGCTTGTTTTTGGTTTCATTTTAATTAATTTAATTTCGATGGATAGCAAACAATAAAACGAATGACGATAAATGCGCAAAAGCATACATACAAGTTGCCATCCGTTCAACAACTGATCGTCTTTAGGAATTAAGATCTTTTAGAGCGCTATGCATTGGCGCCCCCGATTTGAGGCGTTGCGGCGCGACAATATAGGAGCCGTATCGTCCGTCGCCACATCGCGATTACCTCACGTGTTCGTGCATGTTACAATATCTAAAAATTTTTTTTATCTAAAAAATCGAAACAAAAAACTGTCACTATTTTACCGGAGCTCCGTTAAAATATATGCGGATGCGGATGCAGATGCGGATCTTCAAAACAATGCGGATTATCCGCAGTTGCGGATGCGAATATCCGTTACACCACTATTATAAAGACACTGAAGATTACCTCTCACGTCGGCGATCGGTTCTTTTAACAAACCGAGAGAAGCGAAAAATTGTACAGCCGGTTAGAAAAGAACCTAGGCTGACGGCAAAAAAAATAGTAGAAAATGTACAAGAAGAATTTCATAAAACTATCAGCAAAGATACGGTGAGAAGGACGTTAAAAAAAGCTAACTATCACAGTCGCGTTGCACGAAAAAAGCCATTTGTGTCAGAGGTCAATCGTCAGAAGCGGATCGCCTTTGCAAAAAAACTCTTAGACAAGCCCATTGAATTCTGGGAGAAAGTTCTCTTTACAGATGAGAGCAAATTTTGCATTTTCGGTATTAAGGGTAAACAACTTGTATGGAGAAAACCTAATACTGCCCTTAATCCCGAAAATTTGAAAGCGACTGTAAAACACGGAGGTGGTGGAGTTATGGTTTGGGGGTGTATGTGCACCAAAGGGGTGGGAAGGTTAGTTTTCATAACATCGACAATGGACCATAAAATGTATATAGACATTTTAAAAGAAAATTTGAAGCGTAGCATCGAAAACTTGGGCTTGGGGCCCGAATACTTTTTTCAACAAGATAATGACCCCAAACATTGCGCCCACAACACTAAGCTTTGGCTACTATACAATACCCCAAAGCAACTTAAAACACCTCCACAATCACCGGACTTGAATCCCATCGAACACCTCTGGGATTTACTGGAACGCAGGATTCGGCAACACAACATAACGTCGAAGGAAACGTTAAAAAATGTTATGATTGAGGAATGGGCCAAAAGCATTTCGGACGAAACGAAGAAATTAGTGCACTCCATGCCTAAACGTTTAAGGAAGGTCATTAAACGTAAAGGTTATCCGACCTCATATTAATATAGAAACAATGATCTCATTTATGAATTTTTTATAAATACTGTCCTGACTTGTACGCAGATTTTTGCATACCCTACATTTGTAGAATTTTTAGTTTTGATTTTTTTCTCTAACTACTGTTTCTGTTTTGTTGAAGCACATTTTGTTAATAGAATTATATGTAGTTGATATACAAAATAAAAAAAAATCAAGTTTATCACATTTATTATTATTTTTTCAATTAAAGTATTACAAGTTTTTTGTACGCAGACTTCTGCTGCTGAGTGTAGTTTTTTCAACAATGATTTTTATTCCTTAATATAAGTGCTATAATTACACACTACGAGAGAGACAACAAAAGGTTAAAATAAGTTAAAATATATAAAATATAGTTATAATTACCGTGTTTAAAAGAATAAATATTGGAAAACAATAAACGTCTTGAACATTACATATTAACTCACATGAATTGTAAAAGACAATATTACGAACATTTAACATCTGAACAAACTGGATGACAAGAACGACTGCTCTTAGACAAAGAAACTTACCTAGATAAAACCTACAACTTTTTCAAAGACAATAATATAAAACAAATTAAATACAATCTCACCAAAAAATTTAACACAAACTTGAAGAAATTAATTAAAGAACATGATCAATCTTTGAGAAACTTTAACATAACACAGTTCAATTCCTTAGAAATGAACCCACTAATTCCCACATTAAAATCTTTAATAAAGCTCCATAAAACAGACAACAGTATTAGACCTATTATTGGTAATCAAAATACTCCCACATGTCGTATAGCTAAACACATACAGAAATTTCTATATAACACTTTTTATGCCGAAATTAAATATAAAGTAAACAATTCATTAGATTTAGTAGAAAAGGTATTAGATAGCTTTTCTGTGGAGTTTCATTGCGAAGTTGCTGCTGTCGTCATTCCTATTTCAGGGATCACGGTTGTTACCGCGTATCGCTCTCCTTCTGGTGATCTTGATATTTTTATGAATATAGTTTCGAACGTACTTTCCTTCATCGATGCACACAATAAAAATGTTTTATTGACTGCCGGCTTCAATGTCCATTTTGGATCTAACGATCGGCGTGCGTGTATGGTCAGCGATGTCTTACGCGGGTTTGGTCTCCTTTCTACCTTTTGTGGTCCTACGAGATTTGGTAACTGTCTAGATAATATTTTCTCCAATTTAGATACGGAGATTTCTAGTTCACCAGTTGATTTGTTGTTTTCGGACCATCTCGGAATTGTTAGCGAATTTATTATACCACTACATAAACCACAAGTAAATATTAAAAGGATGGTAAGACCTACAACAGTTGGTGGCCTACACAATTTTTATAATATCATATCTTCTGAAGATTTTGCTTTCATTTATACCAACGACACTGATGCAGCAAATAAAATGTCAGTTTTCATGACTATCCTAAAAAAAGCCGCTGTTACAGCTTTTCCCATTAAAACGATTTCTTTTGCGAAGAATGGGTCTTTATCTATATCGTGGTTTACCGATAAGCTTAGACATATGCGTGTTAAATTACAGGAGCTGAACGAACTTTATTATCATACCCAATGTCCGGAGTTGCGCACTTTGAGAAATGGTTTTCGTCACCAATACCATAAAGAATTAAAATCAGCTAAACGCAATGCAAATAATAAATTCATTTTATCCCACCAAAATTCTTCTCGCGCTGTATGGGATGTTATTACTTCCAACTCATGTAGGAAAAGGACGGGAGCGGTTTCCCATGAAATTAAAGCTGAAACATTTAATAATTACTTCTTGAGTGCTCCTTTGCTTATTTTAAGAAACGTGACATCTAAAGTTAATGCGATGGAGAGACTTCTTTATATTCATAGCCCTCCCTCTAAAACTTACTTTTCGTTTAGAGCTGTATCGCAAGTGGAAGTAAGGGATGCTATTGGCGGTTTGAAGCCAACTAAATGTTTAAACTTGTACGAATTAAATGCTACCATCGTAAAGAGAGCTACTGATGCTTTGGTGGGGCCATTAACAAAACTGTTTAATTGCTATATTGAGGAAGGCAACTTTCCGGCTGTTCTTAAAACAGCGCTTGTGCTGCCCATTTTTAAAAAGGGTGATTCTAAAGATCCAGGTAATTACAGACCTATAAGTATATTGCCTGTAATTTCCAAAATATTTGAGGTTCTGTTGAAAGATCAGTTGTTGGAGTATTTTGAAGTTAATAATTTATTAAACGACAGCCAGTGCGGCTTCAGACCTGGCAGATCAACAACAACAGCTCTTCTTCAGTTCGTTGATAACGTCATCGATTATTTTGAAACTTCTCAATATTGTGAGGTAACCTTCGTTGATCTATCGAAAGCGTTCGATTGCGTTTCGCATGAAATCTTAATCAGTAAACTCTATGCGTACAATATTTCTCCGTTGAGTTGTAGACTTTTGAGTTCTTATCTGGCCGACAGACTTCAGTCCGTCAAAGTGGGAAATGATCTGTCTAATCCCGGCCAACTTCTTTGTGGGGTTCCTCAGGGTTCGATCCTGGGACCCCTCCTTTTTTTAATTTACATTAACGACCTTCCTGGTTCCCTGAATGATGGTGCGTCTCCTTTTCATCCTAGCTTTTTTTTGCCGTTCCACCACTTTTCGTTTTCCACACAATAAATTAAAGAGGGGATGTTAAGACGTTGGTACCTGATTATCACGATTTAGTTATAGTGCGGGCTTTGGCCGATCGGGTTGTTATTAAAATAAAATTTATTACGCGAATTACGTAAAAAAATTTGACTTCCATACTCAATATTTGTTTTCGTGGCAGAATTTTTGGTATCTGAAAGACTTTAACTGCTTAATAATAATGTGATTTTAGTTGATGTTGATTGAATTAAAAATGAAAGTAATTAGGTGAATTAAACTAATAATAAGTGATGTGTTTTATGTGATTAATACTAAGACTATTCTTGTGATGTTGATGGGATCATCGGATTGTTATTTTACAGATGTTAAATGGTATATTAAATTTAATTGTTGTTTTAATAAAATTAATTGTTGGTCTTTTTCAGCTGAGTTGTGCAGAGGAAACCAAGGAAAACAACATCGGTTCGGTGAGTCGTTTTCAAATCTTTAATTTTTAGCAAATCATATCTAGACAAATCACGATGTAAAGGTATTTTGAATTCTTGGTATAAAGAAATACTATTTCGGAATGAAATCCGATTTAAACGCTATCGCTGAAAATAGTTCAGTTATTTTATGTTGAAAAGCTTACGAACATATTTATGATAGTCGAAAGATCGCTGTTAAGGTTGTAGTTAACATCGATTGAGATATTATTGTTGTTAAGTAAATTATTTGATAATAATATTCCACAGAACCAGTTTTCTTCTATTTTGTGTTTTAGTTCTTTCTGCAGAAGCAGATCAAAAATCTATTTACACTCATCACATCACTAACGTTTAAATTTTACCATTTATATGGTACACTCACGATATTAGTGATAAATAATATCGTCACCTGTCACCCATCCCTGGTTGTATTATCTTTAAGGTAAAATTTAAAACTTTAATAACACAGAAATATCATTCCTAAAATAAATGTATTGATTACTTTTAAATAACGATTACATTCTAATAACGATCATCAGAATTAAAATCTCTGCTGGAAATTTTGCTGCTGTTGATTTCCATTGTTATACATCATCTGCTGTTGATGAAATTCCTGTTGTTGTTGTGACATTCGAACCACCTGCGGATTAACGTCAACGGCGTGCGGCCCCAATCGAACCCGTTTAGCGGGATTTCCGTGATCTTGATTCACGTTGACGTTTTGTTGTTGTTGCTGTTGATTCTGTTGTTGTTGTTGCGCTTGTTGCTGGTTTTGTTGTTGTTGCTGCTGTTGCGCTTGTTGCTGTTGTTGTTGCGCTTGGCGTTTACTCTCGGCCTTATCCTCTTGGTCATCATCCGTTAAAAATTCACGTTTCGGATAAGGAATGGTGCAACCGGCAAAAACGTCTTGAGTGGGTTTCGGGTCTTCTTGAAAGTAGGGATCTTGCATGGCTTGTTCTGAAGTGATTCGTTTATTTGGATCCATTAAAAGGAGTTTTTGTAAGAGGTGGAAGGCTTTTGAATCTGGTTTAATTTTATGACGGTCCATATATTTTACTAAGGAACAGTTTACGTAACTAAAATAAAATTAATAAATACATAAAAATGAAGAAATTAGTTGATCATACTTATTCTTTTTGAAGTCTTTTGATAATGTAGGATGTTCGGGCATCCTTTTTATGTCCTCCCAATCTTTTTCATGGGGAAATCCCATAACGTTAAATATCCTATCCAATTGATCATGATGGTATGGATTACTTGTTTTGATATCTTCTTGTCGACAATGAAAAATCGGCTCGGACGTTAATAGTTCAGCAAAAATGCATCCAATAGCCCATATATCGATAGCTTTTGTGTAATGTCTAGCCCCTAATAATAATTCTGGGGCGCGATACCAAAATGTTACCACAACTGGGTCTAAATCGGCTAAAGGTTTTAAGGGGGCATTAAAAAGTCTTGCGAAACCCATGTCGGCGATTTTAACGCGCCCCCGTTCCGGTCCTTCACCCATCACCAAGATGTTAGCTGGTTTTAAATCGCGATGTAACACCCAGTTCGAGTGTAAATAGTGAATTCCATCCAAAATCTGATAGAGGAGGGATTTCACCATTCCAGTCGGTACGATGACTGGCTTCTTATTCGCCTTCGCCGCCCGATGGTACTTAATGATGTGCCAAAGGTCGTGTTCGGCGAAATCAAACATAAGCCAGACTTTCCGATCGTTGTGCGACAGGAAAACTCGAATTAATGTTATTACATTGGGATGTTTTAACTCCCGAAGCAACTAAAACATAAAATTGTTTGTTAAGTTCATTGTTGCAAAACAATTCTTCGTTAAGTTACCGCGATTTCTCTACAAGCAGACATCGAGAGTCCGGTTCCTTCAATTTGCTTTAAGGCGTAATCTTTCGGGTCCGAGCCGTCCTTTCGTCGACCCTTATAAACGTGGCCGTAGGTGCCCCGTCCCACTTTGCAACCCTCGTAATCGAATAGGTCCTCTACTTTAACTCGTTCCGTTTGCGTCTTAATTTTAAACTCGTAATCCATCATCAACCCGGTCATATTACAAACTGTTAAAATCACAAGAATAAACACTTCTTTTATGAAGTGTTAATGAATTAATTTCTAATTGCTGTTTATGCACAATTTATTCTTTATTCGAGTTGTTTTGATTAACATAACCTCACATTTTTTTTAAATTTTCGATTACCTATAAGAGATGGCGCTATATAATATTTTCTTTTTATTATTTTGAACTTAATAATTTCAAATTAATAAGATCAATTTTAATTTATATTTTAAATAACTTTATTAATATTTATTTATTATTTGATTAATTAATCAATTAATTAAAATCATAAAAAACTTTGACATATCTATCAACATAACCTCAATTATGTTTAAAAACATAACCTATAAATATTATTTTAATTGAAATGTTTTTTATAAACGTAATGTTACCCCCGAAAATATCATCTTTAATTCATTCAAATATTCGAAGGAAGCTATCAAGAACCGCGGTTAAACACCAAATTAAAAATGATTTGTCTGGGGGGGTTATGCAAATATTTGATAGAAAAACTAAAACGCTTCAAAGAGAACGGGCTGCTTCGGCTCAAGACGTTAATTTATACGATTATCTTAAAGAAGAGATCGGATATAGAGTTGCTGATAGGATTTTTGATATTAAAAGGAGATTTAAATGTGCTGCCGATATTGGTGATTATTCCCCACAAAAACAAATCAAATATATCATAAAGCACTTTGTAGGTTGTAGTAGAGGATATGTTTCGAAGCATATCACCTCAGATTCAGTGGAAGAATTAATCTTATGCGATGTGAGCCAAGCCAATTTAGATTCGGTAACTGTGAGCGATGGAATTAAGGTTATAAAACAGATTTTAGATGAAGAAAATATCCATGTAAGTTTCATTAACTTACATTAATTACAATTAAATAATTTTTAATTTAATAGTTTGAATCAAACTCTTTGGATTTAGTTGTTTCAAGTTTAAATTTGCATTGGGTAAATGATCTACCGAAGGCTTTAAACGCAATAATAAGCGCTTTGAAGCAAGATGGTGTTTTTATGGCATCAGTTTTCGGTGGGGAAACTTTATACGAACTACGATCATCACTACAATTAGCTGAATTAGAACGTAGGGGTGGGTTATCGCCCCATATATCACCTTTTACGGAAGTGAGAGATATCGGAAGTTTGCTAACAAGGGCTGGATTTGCAATGTTAACTATAGATACAGATGAAATAGTCGTTAATTACCCGACAATGTTTGAATTAATGTGGGATTTAAAGGGAATGGCTGAAAATAATGCAGCTTTAAATCGATCGTTGCATCTTCACAGAGATACTCAATTTGCTGCAGCTGCCATTTATGAACAGTTGTATGGAAAATATGATGAGGAGACTCGAAGGAGTGGGGTCCCTGCTACGTTTCAAATTATTAATATGATTGGGTGGAAACCGCATCCAAAGCAACCAAAACCGATTGAACGAGGAACTGGGGAGGTTTCTTTGAAGGATTTGCATCGGTTAGATGAGATTATTAAAGAAATTAAAACGGTTAAATTGGATGATGATAATGAGAAAAAGTAGGCTAAAATAAATGTTGGATTGTTGTTAATATTTGTTTCAATGTTTCTACATAGTTAAATAAGTATTATTGATACAACAAAATCTACTTCTTTACTATTTATTAAATATGCAATAGCCCAGAAATTGCGACTAAATACATATTTTATAGAGAATGAATAATTTCTGAAATAGAGTATTTCACAAACTGATTTAGCAACTCAGTATATTTGAATTAAAGAAAAACTAGAACTAACACTAGACCTAGAAGTGAAAAGTTTTGGAAAGTCAAAAACGCACGGCTAAACCCTAATGATTCCCCCCATCTCTGCCTCCATACTACGTCCCAAATGAAATAGCCCCATCGAATTCTCCTCCTCTCTCTCAGCCAGTCAAAATCACAATTATCATCAACTTTTGAAATCTTAATACCTTTAAAAACGTACCTGCCAGAGGGAAGGCTGATAAAACAGCCCTCCCCCCGTCCTCCGCGATGTCTCCTGTCTAATTGCTATTTACCTCATTTCGTCCAAAGTTGTACTCCGCCACGACATCGTTTACCATTTATCAGTTCGAGAACATAGGCATCGATTAATTTTTAAATTATTGATTATTGACATACCTACGCCGGGGGCTGGTTCTGGTTTTTTACCCCCGCCCCCTTTCTTCCTAAGGACGCTCCCATTCCTTTGTTCCGACCACCTCCCTGATGAAGTTCTCCACGATATTCCATCTGTCCTCACTCTCTAGCATCATCCCTACACAGTTTTCCGGAGTCAGGATCAAGCCCAGCAATTGATAAATCTTCTCTGTTTCCCTCCTCCATCGGTGGCATTCAAAAAATGTGTGTTCCACATCGTCCTTAACTCCACAATACACGCAGTCATCTTCACCCACCTTCTTATAGTCGTTCAAGTAAGCCCTGAAAAAACCATGCCCGCTTAAATGATCTGGCTTAGGTGGTAATTAATTTCGCCCCACCGTATATTGATCCACGGTATTATATTTGGTATCAACTGTTTGCTCCATCGGGTTTTTCTGCTATCCCTCTTCCATCTATCTTCCCATTTATTATGTATTTTTGTAGTTATATATATACTCCTTCTTACTCTTTCTAATCTCATACACGAGGTCCATCGGCAACGTACTTCCCATCATCAGTAAGGCCTCAGTAAATACGGTCCTATAGACGCGCGTAACCCTTATCAGAATTCTCCTCTGTATTCTACCCAGCTTCTCGACATGCTTCTTCACATTAAAGGCATCCCTCCAGAGATAGCAGGCGTACATCATCTGAGAATATATCACAGATGCTATCATCTTTCTTCTCTCCGCCCGGGGACCGTATGTTGCTCCTATTACTCTGTGTCTTATTTTGTATATACTCTATGTGCGTGCCCCACCTCATATCTTTCTCGATCATGACTCCGAGATACTTTACCGCCCGCTGCGACTCGATTGTGTGTCCTTTAACCGTTATCCGAACTTCCTTTTTTGACTATCTACTTTTCAGCATCACCGCCTCTGTCTTTTCCGGTGCCATTTCAATGTCCATTTCTTCCATCTTGTTATACACAACAAATTTGACTGTTTCTAGTTTGTTTTGTTTCAACAGCTGGTCGAAGAAAATATTCCACAAAACCGGGCCTAAAATCGAACCTTGTGGAACGCCCCTGGTCATTTGGTAATTTCCTCCTTCATATTCGACACTTCTGTTACATAAATATCTTTTAATTAAGTTGAGTAAGTATGCTGATATGCCGTTCTTCTCTAATTCCTCCACTATTTTTCCTCACGTTCATATTTAGAACTAGAATCATTCGGGTTTAGCCATACGTCTCCTTAAGACAGCTAAACCCGAATGATTCTAGTTTTAAGTCTAGTGTAAGATGTAATATCGATGCAATATGTCACGGCCCCTCACTTTCGAGATGGATATCTTCGAAACCCTTCGATAAAAAAATTCCGGCCCGAATCATTTCACTTCTAGGTATAGTGGCAATTCTAGTTTTATATAATTAGATCTAATTGTAGATCTAGAACTAGAATTATTGGGTTTAAAAATTGAATTGAAATAAAACTAGAACTAACTGAAAATTGTGTTAATTTGATACAAAGTCCGGATGAGGGTTAAAACGGCTAAACCCAACTAATTCGAGTTCTAGGTCTAGTGTAAGATGTAATATCGGTGCAATATGTCAAGGACTCTCACTTTAGCGATCGATATCTTCGAAACCGCTCCATAAAAAAATTGCGGCCCGAATCTTTCCATTTCTAGGTCTAGTGTTAGTTCTAATTTTATATCATTAGATCTAATTCTAGATCTAGAAGTAAAAACATTCGGGTTTAGCCTAAATCCGAGTTAACGAAGGCTTCTACAATGAATAGTTTTTGAAGTACAGTACTCTACAAACTGATTTGGCTAGCCTGTATATTTGAATTGGAGTAAAACTAAAACTAACACTAGACCTAGAAGTGGAAAGATTTGGGTTTAGCCGTGCTTCTTTGACTCTAAACTTTCCACTTTTAGGTCTAGTGTTAGTTCTAGTTTTATATCATTAGATCTAACTCCATATTTAGAACTAGAATCATTCGGGTTTAGCCATACGTCTCCTTAAGACGGCTAAACCCGAATGATTCTAGTTTTAAGTCTAGTGTAAGATGTAATATTGGTGCAATATGTCAAGGCCCCTCACTTTCGAGATGGATATCTTCGAAACCCTTCGATAAAAAAAATTCCGGCCCGAATCATTTCACTTCTAGGTATAGTGGCAATTCTAGTTTTATATAATTAGATCTAATTATAGATCCAGAACTAGAATTATTCGGGTTTAGCCTAAATTCATCCATCCCCGCCCTGGTTGTTTAAGATGGATTAAGAGTAATTTATACTAAATCTTAAGCTTCTAACTTAATTAATAGAAACCTTTTTAATTTGATAAAACAATCAATATCAAATAAGAATAATTTAGTTAGCTCAATCTCAACTCTACGAGTCAACCCAAGTTGGAATTAATTAATCTAGAGCCACCCTCTTCGTATTCATACCAAACTTGGCTTTTAGGAAATAAGTAGGTCTAAAATCGAATAGTTTGATCGACGCAAAGTGAAAAAGCTCAATGTTTGCTTTTCCATTCGAACAGCTTATCGAATATTTAGAAACGATTGGATGATAATTTTAGAAATGTTGGAATACTTAATCGGTTTTAATCATTTACTGAAAATTGTGTTAATTTGATACAAAGTCCGGATGAGGGTTAAAACGGCTAAATCCAACTGATTCGAGTTTTAGGTCTAGTGTAAGATGTAATATCGGTGCAATATGTCAAGGCCCCTCAATTTAGAGATGGATATCTTCAAAACCGCTCTATAAAAAAATTGCGGCCTGAAACTTTCCACTTCTAGTGTTAGTTCTAGTTTTATATCATAAGATCGAACTCTGCTATTTATTAAATATACAGTTCCCCAGAAATTACGACTATATACATATTTAAAAACTGCTATATGCATATTAATTTATCTGCAAATACAGTCATAGAAAATCTTAAAATACAAAAGGCGAAGTTATTTCCAAACACCTGTATATTAATAAATGGCAAAAAAGATTTTATTGTTTTAATAATAAATATTAGATCATGTTATATATTTATAAAAATAATAAAAGCTTCCTTTAAATTTATTCTAAAAGATCACACAATAATCTAAACAACTAATTATATTCAAGTTCAATTCAATGCGGTTTCGGAGTATGTCCATCAACATAAAAATTCCTTGTAGCTTGTGGCAATTGCAGCTCCATCCCTTCCATGTCTTTGCTCAAAATTATTTGGCATCCCAATCGAGAATTTTCCTTTAAAAACGGCGCTAAATCTAACAGATCATCTTCCTTTTCTTCGGGAGGGTTTAACTTGTCTAAATAATCCCCGTTGACATAAACATGACAAGTGGTGCAAGCTAAAGAAGCTTCGCAAGCTCCTTCCATAGGGATACCGTATCGATGAGCTAAATAAAGGAGGTTGTCCCCGATTTTACCTCGAATTTTAACTTTTTCCCCATCTTTTTTGACAATACAAATATTTACTCTAAAAATTAATTATTAATAAAAAATTCACATCTAATTGATAGCATACACTTCATCTTCAGATTTAGGATCTTTCCATTCGTATTCGCCGTGGTTTAAAGCTAAAAAATTTATAAGAAAAATTTGAATTAAAAAAATTCGATTTCTAACCTTACTTTTTGTGTTGTGTATGATCCGATTAAAAGAATTTATTTTAGTTTTTTTGAATAAACTATAATTATATTTGTTACTTAGATATCTAAAAATGTTTGGGAGCATTTCGTAATATTTTATTTACAGATTAAAAACATTTTTATCAATTTTCGCAGGGATATTAAAGGTTATGTTTTTGACATATTTTTTTGTGACCAACGTCAAAACACGAAATCCCCAAATATATTTTAGTTTTAACCCTTTTAATTCTCACATCTTTTCGGGTTTTATTAGAAAATTATCTAAATTTAATTCATTTCGAGGATTTAAACAAAAAGAAATGGTGGTTTTTAGCGGGCTACGCCCCATTTTATTCAGCAAAGCTAATTTGTTGATAAAAAACGGAGGTATTGGGATATTACATAATTTTGAGGTTAATTTAACATTAATTTATTATTTAAGCGCAACGTTCTATGTCGGGGCACAACACTTTTCCTTATCAACCATCGAGATTCCAATGGACTAAATTCAAAGATCTTTTTCATTATTACGTGATGATCGGAGCCATCCCGATTGGTTTGATCGTCACTTACGTTAACATTTTCATTGGGCCGGCTACTTTAAGTGAAATCCCCGAGGGTTATACCCCAAAACATTGGGAATACTTTCGCGTAATTTAAAACGTTATTTTCATAAATTCAATTTTGAGGTTAATTTTTGATTTAGCACCCCATCACGAGATTTATATCCAAATATCTTGTAAGCTCCCCTCAGGAGGATTATGAGAAATATTTGCATCATATCTTTGAGGAAGATGAAAAAGCGAGGATGAGGAAACTTGAGAAAGAAGTTGAGACATTCATCTCAAAGAGGAATGATTACCAGGCTTATTATTATAGACCTGTATTAGCTAAGTATCACAGGATTAGTAAAGAAGCTGCCGATTATTTAGAATCGCTTAGTGGTGATTAAATTAAATCGTTGATTTAAAGTTGTAGAAAAAGTGTTGTAACTAAAATTGCTTTAAAAATAAAGTGTGAAAGGAAATTTGATTTGATTTTGGGGAAAAAATGAGTCAACATCCTTGAAAATTAGACACATTTATTTGTTACTTACTTGTTAGAGATTAAAACTGGTCAAAACTTGTTTTTAAAAAAGTAAATTGTAAAATATAACGATCACAACCCCTAGTTACAATATCTTTTTGTGAATTTGAGTGACATTGAGAACAATATCGATAGTTTTGTGATGATTTATCTGCAAAATTAGAGTATCTAGTTGAGTATCTATGTAATGCGGAAAGTTTGGCACAAATCTACTTTTTCTCATTTCAAATCTACTTATTATTTTTTTTTTACACTTTAAATCGCATGCATTTTTTTAACTATCAACATAAAAAACACAATCATGCGTTCAATAACTAAAATTGCTTTAAAAATAAAGTGTGAAAGGAAATTTGATTTGATTTTGGGGAAAAATGAGTCAACATCCTCGAAAATTAGACACATTTATTTGTTACTTAGTTGTTAGAGATTAAAACTGGTCAAAACTTGTTTTTAAAAAAGTAAATTGTAAAATATAACGATCACAACCCCTAGTTACAATATCTTTTTGTGAATTTGAGTGACATTGAGAACAATATCGATAGTTTTGTGATGATTTATCTGCAAAATTAGAGTATCTAGTTGAGTATCTATGTAATGCGAAAAGTTTGGCACAAATCTACTTTTTCTCATTTCAAATCTACTTATTTTTTTTTTTCACTTTAAATCGCATGCATTTTTTAACTATCAACATAAAAAACACAATCATGCGTTCAATAAAATTGAAATGCCGTTTATTATTGAACACATTAATAGAATTAAACGATAAATCTTATTAAATAATCAGTACGTAATAAAAAAATAAAATAAGCTCTCGATATAGACATTTATGGCACATTAAATAGTATTTTTTGATATTTTTGTATTATTTAGATTAGATATACAGAGTGGACCAGATTTTAATTACAAGTTTTGGAATTAAAATATGAATCACCCTGCATTTATATAAATTTATCAATCTTGATAGATAACGCTCAATATACCATCTCATATTAAAATAGATCTCTTAGATTCCATTTTTTTACTTTTAAATATTCGCAATTCCTCAGATCCAAACGATTTATGTACAAGAAAAAATTAAATATGAAATATAAAAATTAAAAAGTCGTTAACAAAATAATAATTTATCAGATTCTTCGAATGTCAAACTTAAGCCTTGTACCTCCCGCCTTTATTAATGGCAAAAGTTAAAATTAAAGAGAACACGAGCCCCAATACTTCAACGGACATTATTCCAAATCCAACTCCAACGAAGATATTTATGTTATTCCGGATGTACGTGGCGACTTTCGTGATGCACCCTTCTTGATAGATGAGATTAGGGTCAATTATACCACCAACATCAACTCGAAGGGCGCTTTCGCATTTCTCTATTGGAACATTTTCGCGGCAACAACTTTTCGGAATGTTGTATTTAGTCCCATCGGAAATTGGTTTGAACGCTATCTCTTTGTCCGCAATCCAATCTGAGGGACCATCAGCCCCGCAACATTTTAACTAATCAAAAAAATTTAATCAAATTTAAGAATTATTTTTGATTTAGCGGAATATTATAATTACCCCGTTTTGGATAGCATCAAAAGTGGCGCGCCGATTCTCGTTATCCCGGTATTCATCGCGAACGGTCGTTTTTACGAAATTCCTAATAACAGGCTCCAAAGTGTCTCCGTGCATGTGAGCCCAAATAACCGCCGCGATTTCCGCAACGAGGATGATTAATAATAAGCAGAAAAACTGGAATGAAGATTAAAAAAAAAAGATTATTTTGGATTTAATGGATGAGTGGGGTACTAACCGAAACTAAGAGGCAGGAATTCTCTCTAAACGCGCCGCAACATCCCAAAAATGCTACGATTACCAATAAAACACCAGCTGCTAGGAGAAGATAAGCCGATATGTAGTAGTTATTTGTGTCTTGGGCCATTGAAACGTAGAAAGTTTGATCGACGAGCATCCATACTGCGAGAGCTACGGTTGCTAAACCGGTTATCTGAAAAAAATAAAAAATTAATCTTTTGATTCTTGATTTTTTATGGGTTGGATTGAATTTTTGTGGTTGGGTTGGAAGACATTTTTTAATCAATATTTTACCAAATAGAGTACTTACAAATTGATTTGTGAAGTTTTTGGATTGGGTTGAATTTAGCCATGTGATGTGGGAGGAAGAAATGGTAGGAAATGATGATGTGGTGTCATTAGATACTAAGCTGGATATCCTGATTGCAACAGTTATTGGAAAAAAGAAGTTTTTATTGCTTTGTACAACGAATGTATAAAGGAAGGTTATTTCCCAGCATCTTGGAAGATTACAAACTTGATGTAAATCGAAAAACCAAAAAAGATACCTAGTCTTATAGATCCATCTTTATATTTATTTACTCATTGTTAAAAAAAGTACTTCATGATGAACTGTAGAGCTTCAGAAAGGAAAGATCTACAGTACAGGCGATGCAGAACATACAGAATATGATGGAGGTCAAGTCGAAGGCGTATTAACATCAGGACTGTTTCGTGATGGTGATGCTGAATGAGGAGAATGCGTTTGATTCTGCTCCCTGGAGAGGAATAGCAAGAGCCATGAAAAAAGGGGCCGTAATCAACTACTTGGTGAAGATATTTAAGTCGTACTTCACGAGTAAATTAAAATTAATACTGAAGTTGAGGAGGAAGCTCAATTAATAGCGTATGCCGATGACCTGGATATAGCAGTTAAAGCTAGAAATGGACAGCATTTAGAAGATAAAGTAACCTATGCTACAACGAAAATAACACGTAAACTTTCAGAAACAGGTTTGTTTAAAACGGAAGTGATTCTTTTACAAGGTAGAAGGAAACTTTCACGTTTATCAAGCATGGACGCTACAAATAGAAGACCAAAGGGTTCAAAGTGTACCATATGCCAGATTCCTCTGAGTATATATCAATAAAGACATGACAAAGATGAACCATCTCAAAGAAATTTATAAATACATTTTCAAAAACATGTCAAATTTACTAAGGAGATTGATGCCTCATTTGAGGGAACTACAAAAGACTGATTGCCTCGACATCCCTGTCAGTGATGCTATATGGAGACAGATTCTTATAAAAGATATGAAGATAAGCTAAAAGCAGTGAACAGAAAGCTTGCATTGGGGATTAGATCCGCTTATCTTACAGTGTGAGCCGAGGGAGCGGATTTGATTACGGGAATGCCACCTATGGATCTCTTAGTAGAAGAAAGATGTCTACTTTATAAAAGAGGGGAGGAATCCGCCTCAGACTTGAAGGAAAGAATTGTGGACATTTGGGAAGAGAGGTGGAACTAGTACCACTGGGACAGTGATCCTAAACATTGCGGATTGGATTAGTAGAAAATGGAGAGAAACGCAGTGTCTTAATGCAGGCACTCACAGAACATGGAAACTTCAAAATGTAACTTCATAAGATCTGGAAGGCGAAATCGTTTTACGGCCAGGAAGACACTCGAGATTACACACTTTTTCAGTGTGAAAAGTTTTTAGTGATAAGGGAGAAGTGGGCAATTGATTAATGCGATTAATATAGTGACGTGCATGCTTGAGAATGAGAAAATGTAACACGCTGCGAGGAGGATGGTGAAAAAGATAATGCGGCGAAAAGAGGAGTATGAGAAAGAACTGGAGAAACAGGGCTTAGTAAGTGAAAGCGTTAGAACAGAACGGTGAGAAGAGAGAGGGAGAGTAGTATATTTCCCCCTCGATCGGGTACAACTTTTTCAGCCAAGCCATCACGAAATGACGAGAAAGCCAGGACTGCAAATCAATAGGTTGAAAGAGGAGCAAAAATGCATGGAAGGGGATCATTCCCCGCCAATCGAAATAATAAAATTTTAAAAAATGATAAAATACTTTTGTTATTTGATAACACCACACTCAAAACACGGTGTGAATTTGAAAACACTTAAGACGGAACGGAAAATAAACGAATACTGAATGGATGGATAGAACGACGAGATCTTTGAAGTAATGCCTCCCCGGTAGTTTCAAAGAATACGAGGAAAGGGGTTTCAATCTATTGTCATAGCCCATTAACGTCATGTTTTGACGTTGCTGGAACGTGATTTAATAAACAGCCCAATAAAGAGACTTCTAAATGAAGGAATTATTTATTATTTTGCTCTTAAGTCAAGTAATCTAACAATTCAATAATTTACGCATAACACAAAGCAATCATGCATACAATCAGTTGGAAATGTTGATATTAAATCGATTGGTAGATCAACTAAAGGTGAATTTTCAATATAGTGCTTCTCATCATTTTGCAATCTATTCATTTTGGAGACAAAGTTCCTTTTAAAACTGTCCTATTATTAATAATCAGTTAATCCAGTATGAATTTTTATATATTTGATGTATTCCAAAAAAGTAATACAAAATATTTTCACTTTCTAGAATTTATCAACAAAATTTAAACCATTACTAGATAACTCAAAAATAAAACCATGCATATAAAGTTCTGATTGAATGAAATTAAGCGATTTGGGAAGAAATTGAAAGAAATCAGTCTGATATCATGGTATTAAAAATTAAATTAAAATTAATTCATGTACAGGTGGCTGTCGACTTACGACGGGGTTACGTTCCAAAGACTCCGTCGAAAGTCGATTATTTATTTATTTAAAAAAGGTATAACTGTTATCTTATGAACAGTTATACCTATTACATTCTATATCTGCTATGTTTTATTTAGGGTATCTAGTCCCAGTAATTGGTCACGAGTTCGACCTGGGTTAGTCTGGGAGCACTAAGAAGTCTGGAAATTAAGAAAAAATTAAAATATACATAACGATTTCGTTGATTTGAAATAAATTAGTCTTCTGGGCGCATTTCAAGTCTCCCGTAGACAATATCAAATCTTCTAGAAGCAATATCAAGTCTTCTAGAACCAGTACGAAATCTTCTGTTAGCATTTCAAATCATTTGGAAGCAGTTTAAATGGTCTATAAGCAGTATCAAGCATTCCTGAGGCAGTGTCGATACTTTTGCAACCATTTTAAATCTCTTAGAAGCAGTATCAAGTCTTCTGGAAGCTATATCAAGTCTTTCAGAAATAGTAGCAAGTCATTTGGAAGCTTTCCAAATCTTTTAGAAGCAGTATTAAGTCTTACAGTGGCAGTATCGAGTCTTTTGGAAACAGTATGAAATCTTTTGTAAACATTTCAAATCGTTTGGAAGCATTTTTAAATTTGCTAGATGCAATATCAAGTCATCTGGAAGCATTGCAAGTTTTTTTGGAAGCATTGTGAATGTTCTGGAAGCATTGTGAGTCGTCTAGAAACATTTTAAGCCTTCTAGAAGCAGTATCAGTCTCCTGGAAACATTTGAAATCTGGCAGCAATACCAACTTTTCTAAAACCAGTATCAAGTCATCTAGAGGCAGCATCCAGTTTTCTAGCAAATCATGTCTCCTCTATGCTATATGAAGTCTTCTGGAAGCATCTCAAATCTTCTTGTAGTTTCCAAGACAGCCTATTTGGCCATCAAATTTAAACCATCTATATGTATTACAACAGGATTTTGTTAATTGTAGTAAGTGCAAGTTATCGTATGGCGGCAAACGGCGGTATTTTAATAATCTATGGACTTTAATGTGTAAAAATAGACTTCAACATAACGTGGGACTGCTACCTGGGTCCACCCACTTGTAGGATTGGTGTTAAATCTAGTTTTTTCACTTTAACAATTGGAGAGTTATGTAAAGAGGCTCAAAAGTCGGAAAACGAGCTAGTTCGCAGGTTTAGAGAGTATTGCACAAGAAAATTTGATGAAATTCAAGCAAATCACAAACAAAAAAAATGAATCAAGAAGCGAAAATGTTAATATTAATATTGGACGATTCTCCAGAAGAAAATGGTAAAAAAGATGATGGTCAAGAAAGTGAGGAAGAATATAATAATGATGAGGACATACAACATACGGTTTCACTCCTGTGGAATTATATTATGGGAAGCAAATTAAATATAGACAGCGGAAATTTTGAAAAATAATGTTAATGCTGATTCAAAGGTTGCAAAGATTATGGAATATAATAAGATTGAATACCAAAAAGAGGCGCATGGGACAAAGTAGGGAAGAAGATAACTCGGGGGCTCTCCCTAAACCAGATATATATGTAAGTAAAAGCTAAAATTTCAAAAAGGGATGGGAATACTTTGATTTTGTAAAAGGAAGTGTGTAGTGCTTAGTAACATCACTTTGCACAAGGAGAATAAACAGAAGAAAGGAGAAGAAATGGTGAGGCGCTTTTCTCCTTTCCATCTAGATGAACTATGGGACCGTGTGGCTTGCACAAGGAGGTGATTGCCTTTTCTCAGGAAGGATGCGCGAAAAATGCACGACGGTTGAAATGAATGGATTCCCCGAAGTAACCCTGCATTCATATCACGCCCGACTTCGAAGATGTAGGCCCACAAAAGCATCACTAAGTTGGATTTGATTGAGTTAGATTTCGAAATTCCAACCTAACTCAATACTTGAAGATCACCTAAGATTGGGTGGTCGAAGGCTTTGGATTGAAGTGGAATTTCGAAATCCAATCCAATCCAATCCCGTGATACTTTGGGCGGTCGATTTCGAAGACGTCGATCAGACGCAGAAATATGAATGGAAGACGATTAGAAGCAGTGAATATTGAGGTTTTGTTTATATTAAAAGAAATAATTCGGCCAATTGCGAAGCAAAACCAGTTTTCAATATTTCGCTCATACTTCGTTTAGAATCCCGGTATTTTGAGTCCCGGAATATCGGTATTAAAAACTCTAGGAGATTGAAAGAAATTAATAAAGAAAATATCAGATACTAACTATGTATATGTAAATTTATTGAAACCTTATTATGAAAAACCTGAAATAGTTTAGATATTCATATGATATGTTACATATTCAGGGGAAGAAGAGATAGTAATGAATATATGTATATGAATTGGAAGAAGAAAAGAAAGAAACTTTACCGACTATAGAAGTTTTACATCGACACCCATTGATGAGAAGTACTGACTGTGAAAAACTAGAGCAAAACTAGAAACTTTCGGGTTTTGCCATCCGTCTTTTCAATAAGTGTTTGACGTTTCAAATATCATGTTGCAACCGTCTTCAGAAACTGGTTCAAATATATCGGTCGAAAACTAATTAATTATCAATTTATACTAATTACAAGCTTACTACTAACTAATTACTGTATCACATCTGGTTTGAGAGTCTTGTTCGTGTTCACCACCATCTTCCATGTTCTGCTGAGTTCCCTGCAATCTTCTTCGTTGACGTTGTTTTTATGCCGGTGGATTTCTATGGCTTCTCTTGTCAGCCTTTGGTGATGTTTCTTAGTTTTAGCCAGTACCTTTGCTTTGTCGAAGTCTATTCGGTATCTCTCTGAATGGCAATGTTCCGCAACCGCCGACTGCTGTCTGACAGATAAATGGTTATTAGCTGGTTATGTACTTACTTCATCTTCGTCCCTCAACGAATATCCGATTTTCTGCAGTACGTCCCATAGAAACCGTTCCTTCTTCTATAGGTTATCTCCTTTACAAATTCTTACTGTTCTTTGAAACAAAGTGTGGTTCACGGATCTCTTCTGTAGGGAATGATGGTGTGATGTTGCCTTTAAGTACACTTGATGTGGGTCCTCTTCCTATGCACTCCAAGTTCCATGTCACCATTTGTCGTGCTAGTGACCAACGCATCTAGGAAAGGCAACTATTTGATAGTTTCCGTTTCCATGATAAACTTTATCGTTGGATGTTGTTGACGTCGTTTAAGTGATCTAAGAACTCCTGGAGGCATTTGCTGCCTTCTAGCCATATCACAAACGCATCAAAGCCATAGTTTTGGTTTCTACAGGTTCTTCTTCAAAGCATCTTCTTCGAATGAATAGTTGGAGATTTCATGGCTGCCCCGTCAAACTGCACGTAAAACTCTCCTTTCCAACAAAAATACGTCGCCGATAAACAGTAATCCATAAACATATTCTGGTAATCCCTCCGCAATGAGTTTCTGGCAAAGACCGTTTACAGCATTCTTTATTGGTTTCCCCAGTAAAAACTTCTTATTGCTTCTTTCGGGACGTCCCTTGTAGCGATTGCGTAATGGAGTCCTTTGGTCAGTTCCATGGTTTCTTCTTTCTTTAGTGAGACACTATATCTGTTGATGACTGATTCTGTATTCGGCTTACCAATGATTCAAACTTGATGTGTGTACCACAGGTCTTCTGAAATTCTTAATTCTTCTCCATTGTTAGTTTGTCCACTTTATCATATTTTATATTATTAAGTGATAATGAAGATGTGCATTCGATAGGTTTAGAAGATTATATTACCGAATATTTCTCGAGATATATTCGGATTATATCGAAGTATGTTATTTACAAAAGAAAGGTGAACTGATTGTGAGATGCAATAATCACATTTTAATTTTTTATAATTTTTATACTTTACAATTGTAAACGATGTTTATTTCAATTAAAAAAAATGTAGACGTAAACTTAAATAGTTGCAAGAAACTTAGTTTATCTACCTACTCATTTCGATTCGATGTGTCGACCCGGGTCGACCGTTTACTCAAAAGAACGCAGAGCACCAACTACGTCTGAAATAAGTTTGAAATAAGATGAATATTGTGTAAATAAAATGTAATTTTTATAAAAAATATATTTGTAATTTTTTCTTAGAAAACAATTCCATATTATTTATGATAAGTCTCTTTTGTGTAAAAATTTTAATATCCTATCATATTGATTTTCTAGATTGAGTATACAACTTATACTACAAGTTGAATTTTTCCAATTCATTTATAAATGTAGTTGCTTTCGTTTGCTGTTAGAGGCAGCAATAACTATGTATATCTATAAACAAGGGTAATATTCTGCCATATTTTTTCTGTTACTTCCATTCTGTATTGTATTAAATTTATTATTAATATAGCTTGTATTTGAACCGAAGTTGATACAGCTTATTATACAGAAGTTGATTCACCTAAACCCGAATAATTCTAGTCCTAGTGCTAGTTCTAGTTTTATTTCATTTTAAATATACAAGGTTGCGTTGGGTCATGGTTTAGTCATGCACCTGAAGATAGACCCTTTTCATTCAATTTTGTATGAGGCACCGTATATTTTATTGCGGCTCAGAATATAAAATAAAAAGTGTTCTTTAATATACGACCTTTAACAGATTAAAAAAGAAAAACCCTACAAAAAGAGCCCAAACTCGACTGAATCATCTTTAAAATTAACAAAGTTATAACCGGAAGTTAAAAAAAAACAACAAAACTTATGATAATAAAAAAAAGCACTAACGATAAGATTGTTTTGTTTATTATTATTATCTTGGATCGATTGAAAGCGTTTAAAATGGCTGTTTATCCACGAATTAGGCGGAGAAAGGAGTCTGAAAAGCTCACCCAAAATATCAAGTTAACGATGACCAAAAGGTACTTGATGATGCCCAAACAAGCACCCAAACCCATCTCGAACACGTTTTAACTCGAATCTTTTCAAATCAGAGCGAAATTGGCCCAGTTTTTTTTATTTATTTTCGCTATTAACTCGGATAGACGAGATGAATCACAGTCGCCGGAAACGCGGAAGATGATTCAAGAACGAGTTAACCCGAATAATCCCGAACGTCAAAATGTGACAGATGTCATAAATTTAATTAAACGATTTTAACCTCAATTTTAATCAATTATTTGTTAATCAATAAAAATGTATTGAATGATAAACAAATAAAGATAACGTTAGTTAAAGTAATTATTACATAACCTTTGTTTATTTTATAAAATTTTTGCGCATGCGCGCTTAACGGCGTGTTTAATGGCGTCGTTTGATTAAAAAATGCTACATCGAAAAACATTAATTTTTTTAATTAATTCGTGTTTACGAGTTAAAACAAGTAATTAAGTGAAAGTCGTTTAATAAAACTTAAATAACATGGAAGTTCGGACAGCGAAAGATTTCCGAAATGATATAAACAATAACATTGATTTATTAATTCAGAAAATCCAACCTTTAACCAAACAAAACCAAGCTAACGTTAATATAACCCAAGTAAGTAAAATACATCATAAATAAGATTAATTATTTATTATATCCTTCACACCCAGTTACTCACAGAATTTTATAAAACCGTCCAACAATCAGAGAGTTACCACAAAGTCGGAATATTCGCCCTAAATTTCGCCAAGGCAGCTAATTTTTTGGACCATGCGTTCCTAATTTACTCTAAGCAAGTTGATTTATTATGGGATTTATCAATTAATGCCCAAAAAAGATACCTTTCGTATGAGGAAGATTCCGCGGAAAAAGTTGAAGCTGAAAAGCGCCTCGAGGAAAAAGCCCAGCTTGGGAAGAGGCGCAGAAAAAAAGCAATCGTCGAAGTACCCAAAGAAGACATCCCAGTTGATTGGAAAAAAGTTCGATTAAAAATGAAAAAATACTTTCGTAAATCACTTTTAGATCTAGACGAATTTAACTTTGAAGATGAATTAGATGGGGCTGAGGTTAACCCAGATACTTTCGAACCGTTCACTCGATTAAAATGGGTTAAAAGTTGGAATAAATTGTACCAAAAAAAACATGTTATGGCTCCTTACATAGATAGCGGATTCGTTACACAAATAGATGAAGATTGTTATTATCACAGTGATAACGCCACAAATCATTTAGATTTTTTATTTCCAGAAATCCAAAGAAAACTCGCCTACAATTTAACTGAGAATAAAAAATTAGAAACAATCGGATGTGATGTCCACGATAAAGTATTTCAACATTTCATTTGTAACGAACAAATTTCTAATCCCTCTGAGCATTTTAATGCAGAAATGTATCAGAAATTTCAAAAATATTTGGAGAAGTACTTAATCAACGGCCAACCCCCGATGAGTTTATCAGAAAAGTGCAAAAAATTATGCCCGAGAAGGACATCAATTGTTCTGACAAGACTTTCTAGTGATGTAGTTCAAAAACATCTTAACGATGAACCAAGTACAAGCAAAGATGATTCTGGTTTTTTCGAAGATTTTGATGACTTGTCACAAGATTCTTCAAGCTTAATTGATGCAAATAAAACTGAAGAAATTGTGATAAGGAGAAGTGAAAGAAAAAGGGTAATTAATATCTTTTAATTGAGTTGACTAATAATTTGTAAAGAGGGGTTATAATGTTTGAGTTATTATTATTGATTTGTAAGATTTTTTGGTAATTATGTAGCTCTATAAATGCTTAGAGCAA
Source organism: Onthophagus sagittarius (assembly GCA_036711965.1). Lineage (NCBI taxonomy): Eukaryota > Metazoa > Arthropoda > Insecta > Coleoptera > Scarabaeidae > Onthophagus > Onthophagus sagittarius. Next base: position 10,545,924 of record JASERS010000010.1, on the reverse strand, counting down.
ATGATTTGGCTGTGCGTCTTTGTCCAAGAACTAGAAACGTTTTGTTTAGCCGTTTTAAGAAGACTTATGGCTAAATCCAAATGTTTCTTGTTCTAGATTCAGAGTTTGATTTAATGATATAAAACTAGAATTAACATTAGACCTAGAAGTGGAAAGATTGGGATACTTTCCACTTCTAATGCCTGGTTTCTCATATGTTATGGTATTGAGTAAATATGGGAGCAATAGTTATTGGATTGATATCTTTTATCAAGTTGATATCTACTATTGGTGTTCTGGTAGGAACTGATGATAGAGAGATATTCCAAACCATAGTTATTGTATTATTAAAAAATCGATAACTTGTTTATTCCCATCGATTGGTGGCGGTAAAAATTTTGAATAACAATTCGTAAAATTATTTATTTATTATATTTGAGATGAAAACTGGAAAGTCCAGCAAAGCATCCAGTAATAAAACACAATAAATAACATAAACAAATAATTTTTTAACAAAAATAAAAGATTACTGGACAATAAATTAATAATAATGAATTAAAATATCTCAAGAATTCGATTTTTGGTGATTTTTAATCAACTTGAGATAGTGGTAAATGTTCACGTTGAATATATTGATTTATATCTCAAAATCGAATAAATATTTTCAAAATCCGCTTTTATCACTAGAAAATAGACTCTTTCCTCTATAACTCATGAACAGTTCATTAATATATCTTAAGAATTCGATGATTTTTTAAATCAAGATTATTAATTTCAAAAAATCATAAAAAAATAGATTACCTTAAATAATTTTTATCTTAAAAACGAATAAAGATTTTCTAATTTGGTTCTCACCATGACAAAATATACATTTACGTCTATAAATTTTGAATGTTTCATTAAAATATCTCAAGAATTCGATTTTTGGTGATTTTTAATTAACTTGAGATAGCCGTAAATTTTCACGTTGAATTTAATGATTTATATCTCTAAAACGAATAAATATTTTCAAGATGCGGTTCCATCAGAAGAAAATAGACACTTTCTTCTATAAATCATGAATAGTTCATTAATATATCTTAAGAATTCGATTTTTGTGGTTTTTTAAAACAAGATTATTAATTGATATAGTTTCGCATTAATTGATAAAGTTTCCCAGTCCGCTTAAACATGTCATTGTATAAGAGTGACTCAAGTTTAGTTTAATTTTATTTTTTTCAAATATCAGTTTTTAAAATTCAAAATTGTAACAAATATTGTTTTGGCGTAACTTTTTGACTTCAATTTATTTAATTTTTGACTTAATTTTTTAAATTTTTCAAATATTTCATAAAAATTAGCGTGGGTGGTTTTAAAAATAAGTTTTCAGGCTCAAATTTATAAGATCAAATTTTTTCCAATGTATATTTCTAAAATGTCCTTTCCGCTGTTCATGTACTCAACACAACAACGTGTCCATTGACGTCGTGCCTGTCGATGCCGTTACTGGCGAAACACGTGTCGCACTGAAGATTTGATTGAATAATTTAAATACATCGTTTTAAGCCATACCAAAGGTTTTTTTCTTTTTAAGATTATTAATTTCAAAAAATGATAAAAAATTAGGTTAACTGAAATAATCTTTATCTCAAAAACGAATAAAGATTTTTTAATTTGGTTCTCACCATGACAAAATATACATTTACCTCTATAAATTTTGAATGTTTCATTAAAATATCTCAAGAATTCGATTTTTGGTAATTTTTAATCAACTTGGGATAGCCATAAATGTTCACGTTGAATTTAATGATTTATATCTCAAAAACGAATAAATATTTTCAAGATCCGGTTTTATCACGAAAAAGTAGACACTTTCCTCTATAAATCGTGAATAGTTCATTATGATATCTTAAGAATTCGATTTTTTGTGATTTTTTAAATCAAGATTATTAATTTCAAAAAATCATAAAAAAATTGGTTAACTTAAATTATTTTTATCTCAAAAACGAATAAAGATTTTCTAATTTGATTCTCAGCAAGACAGAATAGACACTTACCTCTATAAATTTTGAATGTATCATTAAAATATATCAAGAATTAATTTTTGGTAATTTTAATTAACTTGGGATAGCCATAAATGTTCACGTTGAATTTAATGATTTATATCTCAGAAACCAATAAATATTTTCAAGATCCGGTTCCATCAGAAGAAAATAAACACTTTCCTCTATAAATCATGAGTAGTTCATTAAGATATCTTAAGAATTCGATTTTTCGTGGTTTTTTAAAACAAGATTATTAATTTCAAAAAATGATAAAAAATTAGGTTAACTTAAATAATCTTTATCTCAAAAATGAATACAGATTTTCTAATTTGATTCTCAGCAAGACAAAATAGACACTTACCTCTATAAATTTTGAATGTTTCATTAAAATATCTCAAGAATTCGATTTTTGGTGATTTTTAATTAACTTGAGATAGCCGTAAATTTTCACGTTGAATTTAATGATTTATATCTCAGAAACCAATAAATATTTTCAAGATCCGGTTCCATCAGAAGAATATGAACACTTTCCTCTATAAATCATGTGTAGTTTATTATGATATCTTAAGAATTCGATTTTTCGTGGTTTTTTAAAACAAGATTATTAATTTCAAAAAATGATAAAAAATTAGGTTAACTGAAATAATCTTTATCTCAAAAACGAATAAAGATTATCTAATTTAATTCTCAGCAAGACAAAATAGACACTTACCTCTATAAATTTTGAATGTTTCATTAAAATATCTCAAGAATTCGATTTTTGGTGATTTTTAATTAACTTGAGATAGCCGTAAATTTTCACGTTGAATTTAATGATTTATATCTCAGAAACCAATAAATATTTTCAAGATCCGGTTCCATCAGAAGAAGATAAACACTTTCCTCTATAAATCATGAGTAGTTTATTAAGATATCTTAAGAATTCGATTTTTCGTGGTTTTTTAAAACAAGATTATTAATTTCAAAAAGTCATAAAAAATTAGGTTAACTTAAATAATCTTTATCTCAAAAATGAATAAAGATTTTCTAATTTGGTTGTCAGCATGACAAAATAGATGCTAGCCTCTATAAATTTTGAATGTTTCATTAAAATATCTCAAGAATTCGATTTTTGGTGATTTTAATTAACTTGGGATAGCCATAAATGTTCACGTTGAATTTAATGATTTATATCTCAAAAACGAATAAATATTTTCAAGGTCCGGTTTTATCATGAAAAAGTAGACACTTTCCTCTATAAATCGTGAATAGTTCATTATGATATCTTAAGAATTCGATTTTTCTTGATTTTCTTAAACTAGATTATTAATTTCAAAAAATCATAAAAATTAGGTTAACTTAAATAATCTTTATCTCAAAAACGAATAAAGATTTTCTAATTTGGTTCTCACCATGACATAATATACATTTACCTCTATAAGTTTTGAATGTTTCATTAAAATATCTCAAGAATTCGATTTTTGGTAATTTTTAATCAACTTGGGATAGCCATAAATGTTCACGTTGAATTTAATGATTTATATCTCAAAAACGAATAAATATTTTCAAGGTCCGGTTTTATCATGAAAAAGTAGACACTTTCCTCTATAAATCGTGAATGGTTCATTATGATATCTTAAGAATTCGACTTTTCGTGATTTTTTAAAACTAGATTATTAATTTCAAAAAATCATAAAAATTAGGTTAACTTAAAAAATTTTTATCTCAAAAACGAATAAAGATTTTCTAATTTGATTCTCAGCAAGACAAAATAGACACTTACCTCTATAAATTTTGAATGTTTCATTAAAATATCTCAAGAATTCGATTTTTGGTGATTTTAATTAACTTGGGATAGCCATAAATGTTCACGTTGAATTTAATGATTTATATCTCAAAAACGAATAAATATTTTCAAGGTCCGGTTTTATCATGAAAAAGTAGACACTTTCCTCTATAAATCGTGAATAGTTCATTATGATATCTTAAGAATTCGACTTTTCGTGATTTTTTAAAACTAGATTATTAATTTCAAAAAATCATAAAAATTAGGTTAACTTAAAACATTTTTATCTCAAAAACGAATAAAGATTTTCTAATTTGATTCTCAGCAAGACAAAATAGACACTTACCTCTATAAATTTTGAATGTATCATTAAAATATCTCAAGAATTCGATTTTTGGTGATTTTTAATTAACTTGAGATAGCTGTAAATTTTCACGTTGAATTTAATGATTTATATCTCAGAAACCAATAAATATTTTCAAGATCCGGTTCCATCAAAAGAAAATAAATACTTTCCTCTATAAATCGTGAATAGTTCATTATGATATCTTAAGAATTCGATTTTTCGTGGTTTTTTAAATCAAGATTATTAATTTCAAAAAATCATAAAAAAATTGGTTAACTTAAATAATTTTTATCTCAAAAACGAATAAAGATTTTCTAATTTGATTCTCACCATGACAAAATATACATTTACCTCTATAAATTTTGAATGTTTCATTAAAATATCTCAAGAATTCGATTTTTGGTAATTTTTAATCAACTTGGGATAGCCATAAATGTTCACGTTGAATTTAATGATTTATATCTCAAAAACGAATAAATATTTTCAAGGTCCGGTTTTATCATGAAAAAGTAGACACTTTCCTCTATAAATCGTGAATAATTCATTATGATATCTTAAGAATTCGACTTTTCGTGATTTTTTAAAACTACATTATTAATTTCAAAAAATCATAAAAATTAGGTTAACTTAAAAAATTTTTATCTCAAAAACGAATAAAGATTTTCTAATTTGATTCTCAGCAAGACAAAATAGACACTTACCTCTATAAATTTTGAATGTTTCATTAAAATATCTCAAGAATTCGATTTTTGGTGATTTTTAATTAACTTGAGATGTCCGTAAATTTTCACGTTGAATTTAATGATTTATATCTCAAAAACCAATAAATATTTTCAAGATCCGGTTTTATCACGAAAAAGTAGACACTTTCCTCTATAAATCATGAATAGTTCATTAATATATCTTAAGAATTCGATTTTTCGTGGTTTTTTAAATCAAGATTATTAATTTCAAAAAATCATAAAAAAAATTGGTTAACTTAAATAATTTTTATCTCAAAAACGAATAAAGATTTTCTAATTTGATTCCCAGCAAGATAAAATAGACACTTACCTCTATAAATTTTGAATGATTTTTAATTAACTTGAGATAGCCGTAAATTTTCACGTTGAATTTAATGATTTATATCTCAGAAACCAATAAATATTTTCAAGATCCGGTTCCATCAGAAGAAAATAAACACTTTCCTCTATAAATTATGACTAGTTCATTAAGATATCTTAAGAATTTGATTTTTCGTGGTTTTTTAAAACAAGATTATTAACAATTAAACAATTAATAAACAATTTTCTAATTTGGTTGTCAGCATGACAAAATAGATGCTTGCCTCTATAAATTTTGAATGTTGTATTAAAATTATTAAAATTAACTCAAAAACCAATGAATATTTTCAAGATCTTTTTCATACCTGAGAGAACCCCCCCCCCCCCCTCTCTTCTCCGTCCTTCCCTCTCATCAGTCTCCATTTTTTCCTTCTTCTTCCCCTTCCCTCCAGGCATTCGTGGACTCATTTACACAAAAATAACACAGCAAACATTATTTTTTGAAGCAACTTTTATCTATTGTTGGAAGGGGGGATACGTCCCCCCTCCTCTCTTCCTCCTTCCCTGCTGCTGATTTCAATTTTTTCTTCTTTCTCCCTTCATCCCTTTCTTCCTCTTCTTGCCTCCAGATGTTCGTGGACATTAACACAACATAGAAAGATTTAATTTTTTGAAACTATAGTTTATACCTTTCATACCTGGGAAGGGGGAAAAGGTTTTTCTGTGTTTTCTTCCACTCTTCGTTCCTCCGCTTGTTTCTTCTTCATTATGTTTCGTAGCATTTTTATAATTATATCTCTTTCCTCTCCTCTCGATATTATAAAACCAGAAATATTATCCTCATTTATGTGTTCCCCAATAAGTTGGTCTGCGACTTTTCTGTCCTCTCGAAACTCCCTACATTTAAAAATCGTGTGCTTTGGCGTATCGGGTTTATTACATCCAACCAACACAAATCTGACTCTATCTTTTTGATATTTTTAAGATAGCTACCAAACGTGCTGTGGCTTCTTATGGCCTGTGTTGCATAATTCTCCTGCTGGCCCAATGTGTATACTTTCCCTATCGTCCTTGCCATCTCTTTGTGATTTTCATCCTTCTTGGAGCTCCTCGTCTCTCAATTTCTAGCTCTCTCCCACACAAGTAGGTCATATGGGGGACATCCACCCAATGCTCCTACCGCTTCTGTAGACACTGTTCTGTATGCGGATGTTACTCATATCGACGTTTTCCTTTCTATTGCGCGTAGTACACTAACATATTTCTTATAGCGCAGGACTGATTATATCACCATTGCCAGCTTTCTTTTCCTTCCCAGACTCGGCCCTCCTTTTGTCGGCATCACCTTTACTAGTGTATTGTACATTTTTGACGCTATCTCTGCAACTCTTTTGATGTGGTTCGTCATTTTAAGATCTTTGTCCAGATACACTCCTAAGTACTTAGCTGATTTTGTGCTCTCAATCTGAACTCTCTCGACCATTATGTTCATAGTTGTGAGTTTACGCCTTCCTTCTAGTATAACAGCAATTAATTTCATATTCATTTCTAACACACTCTCCAATTTCATACACAATAGATTTATGGTCACTTAAATTAGATTGATCGAAGCAGCTGTAAAATCCACTAAGGATTCTCCAGCTGGTGCAGATAATTTCGGAATATTGCCTTGGTTTAGAACAATCAAATTATTGGAAGCCAACCATAGTTTCTAAACTTCTCTTTTATTAGAAATACTGGAGCCTGCCTGCAGCATTTTGGCGTTCAAATCTCCTCCAATCAAGACATCCTTGTCAAATTTCTTAACATTATCTGCATATTGTGAAGCACACACATATTTCTATACATTAACAAACGCATCACAATTCTTGTCACAATACTGCTTTGATTCCAATTTAATATCTATCCTATTTTTTTTAGAACTTCTATATACTGGACACGTCATACTGTTTGTTTTGTGTCTTGCAGTCTCGCAATCTCTGCGGAAGGTCTCCTCTTTACATTCATTCATTTTGTGTCCTGGCTTTTGGCATTTATTGCACGGCTAAACCCAATCTAACACAATTTAATTAGATAGAATTAGATCTAACTTTAGACTTTGAATTAGAATCATTCAGGTTTAGCCGTCTTAAGGAGACGTACGACTAAATCTGAAAGTTTCTAGTTCTAAATCTAGAGTTAGATCTAATGATATAAAACTAGAACTAACACTAGACCTAGAAGTGAAAAGTATTTCAGGGTTTCGCCTGATTGGGGCCTCGCCCGCTTCGCGACCTTGGTGAAGTTGGGTGATATCGTTCATTTAATATCTTAACAAATAATGTATTCAAATCTTAAATGAAAAATCGTTTATCCTCACTCCGCCGAGGTCGCGAAGCGGGCGAGGCGCAGGTAGAACTACTTTAAACTTCATCTATATTGATATGATTGTATACCCAGCGCCTCGCCCGCTTCGCGATCTCGGCGAAGTTGGATGATATCGTTCATTTGATGTCTTGGCAAATAATGTACACAATTCTTGAATGAAAAATCGTTTATCTTCACTCCGCCGAGGTCGCGAAGCGGGCGAGGCGTAAGCTTTGATACTTTAAATTTCATCTATATTGATATGATTGTATATCCAGCGCCTCGCCCGCTTCGCGATCTCGGCGAAGTTGGATGATATCGTTCATTTGATGTCTTGGCAAATAATGTACACAATTCTTGAATGAAAAATCGTTTATCTTCACTCCGCCGAGGTCGCGAAGCGGGCGAGGCGTAAGCTTTGATACTTTAAATTTCATCTATATTGATATGATTGTATATCCAGCGCCTCGCCCGCTTCGCGATCTCGGCGAAGTTGGATGATATCGATCATTTAATGTCTTAACAAGTAATGCATACAATTCTTGAATGAAAAATCGTTTATCTTCACTCCGCCGAGATCGCGAAGCGGGCGAGGCGCAGGCATTAATACTTTAAACTTTACCTATATTGATATGATTGTATATCTAGCGCCTCGCCCGCTTCGCGACCTCGACAAAGTTTGGTGATTGCTTTCATTTGATGTCTTAATAAATAACGTATACAAATCTTAAATGAAAATTGTTTATCTTCACTCCGCCGAGGTCGCGAAGCGGGCGAGGCGTAAGCTTTGATACTTTAAATTTCATCTATATTGATATGATTGTATATCCAGCGCCTCGCCCGCTTCGCGATCTCGGCGAAGTTGCGTGATATCGATCATTTAATGTCTTAACAAGTAATGCATACAATTCTTGAATGAAAAGTCGTTTATCTTCACTTCGCCGAGGTCGCGAAGCGGGCGAGGCGCAGGCATTAATACTTTAAACTTTACCTATATTGATATGATTGTATATCTAGCGCCTCGCCCGCTTCGCGACCTCGACAAAGTTTGGTGATTGCTTTCATTTGATGTCTTAATAAATAACGTATACAAATCTTAAATGAAAATTGTTTATCTTCACTCCGCCGAGGTCGCGAAGCGGGCGAGGCGTAGGCTTTGATACTTTAAATTTCATCTACATTGATATGATTGTATATCCAGCGCCCCGCCCACTTGGCGATCTCGGCGAAGTTGGGTGATATCGATCATTTAATATCTTAACAAGTAATGCATACAATTCTTGAATGAAAAGTCGTTTATCTTCACTCCGCCGAGATCGCGAAGCGGGGGAGGCGCAGGCATTAATACTTTAAACTTTACCTATATTGATATGATTGTATATCTAGCGCCTCGCCCGCTTCGCGACCTCGACAAAGTTCGGTGGTTGCTTTCATTTGATGTCTTAATAAATAACATATACAAATCTTACATGAAAATCGTTTAACTTCACTCCGCCGAGGTCGCGAAGCGGGCGAGGCGTAGGCTTTGATACTTTAAATTTCATCTATATTGATATGATTGTATACCCAGCGCCTCGCTCGCTTCGCGATCTCGGCGAAGTTGGATGATATCGTTCATTTGATGTCTTAGCAAATAATACATACAATTCTTGAATGAAAAGTCGTTTATCTTCACTCCGCCGAGGTCGCGAAGCGGACGAGGCGCAGGCATTAATACTTTAAACTTTACCTATATTGATATGATTGTAGATCTAGCGCTTCGCGACCTCGACAAAGTTCGGTGATTTCTTTCATTTGATGTCTTAATAAATAACGTATACAAATCTTAAATGAAAAATCGTTTATCTTCGATCCGCCGAGGTCGCGAAGCGGGCGAGGCGTAGGCTTTGATACTTTAAATTTCATCTACATTGATGTGACTGTATATCCAGCGCCTCGCCCGCTTCGCGATCTCGGCGAAGTTGGGTGATATCGATCATTTAATGTCTTAACAAGTAATGCATACAATTCTGGAATGAAAAGTCGTTTATCTTCACTCCGCCGAGGTCGCGAAGCGGGCGAGGCGCAGGCATTAATACTTTAAACTTTACCTATATTGATATGATTGTATATCTAGCGCCTCGCCCGCTTCGCGACCTCGACAAAGTTCGGTGATTGCTTTCATTTGATGGCTTAATAAATAACGTATACAAATCTTAAATGAAAATCGTTTATCTTCACTCCGCCGAGGTCGCGAAGCGGGCGAGGCGTAGGCTTTGATACTTTAAATTTCATCTACATTGATATGATTGTATATCCAGCGCCTCGCCCGCTTCGCGATCTCGGCGAAGTTGGATGATATCGTTCATTTGATGTCTTAGCAAATAATACATATAGTTCTTGAATGAAAAGTCGTTTATCTTCACTCCGCCGAGATCGCGAAGCGGGCGAGGCGTAGGCATTAATACTTTAAACTTTACCTATATTGATATGATTGTATATCCAGCGCCTCGCCCGCTTCGCGACCTCGGCGAAATTGGATGATAACGTTCATATAATGTCTCAACAAATAATGTATACAATTCTTAAATGAAAAACCGTTTATCTTCACTCCGACGATGTCGCGAAGCGGGCGAGGCGCAGGTATTAATACTTTAAACTTCATCTACGTTAATATGATTGCATATTCAGCGCCTCGCCCGCTTCGCGACCTCGGCGAAGTGGGGTGATATCGATCGTTCATTTGATGTCTTAGCAAATAATGTACACCATTTTTGAATGAACAATCGTTTATCTTCAGTCCGCCGAGGTCGCGAAGCGGGCGAGGCGCAGGTATTGCTACTTTAAACTTCATCTATATTGATATGATTGTATACCCAGTGCCTCGCCCGCTTCGCGATCTCGGCGAAGTTGGGTGATATCGTTCATTTGATGTCTTAGCCAATAATGTACACCATTTTTGAATGAAAAATCGTTTATTTTCACTCCGCCGAGGTCGCGAAGCGGGCGAGGCGCAGGTAGAACTACTTTAAACTTCATCTATATTGATATGATTGTATACCCAGCGCCTCGCCCGCTTCGCGATCTCGGCGAAGTTGGATGATATCGATCATTTAATGTCTTAACAAGTAATGCATACAATTCTTGAATGAAAAATCGTTTATCTTCACTCCGCCGAGATCGCGAAGCGGGGGAGGCGCAGGCATTAATACTTTAAACTTTACCTATATTGATATGATTGTATATTTAGCGCCTCGCCCGCTTCGCGACCTCGACAAAGTTCGGTGATTTCTTTCATTTGATGTCTTAATAAATAACGTATACAAATCTTAAATGAAAAATCGTTCATCTTCACTGCGCAGAGGTCGCGAAGCGGGCGAGGCGCAGGTATTGCTACTTTAAACTTCATCTATATTGATATGATTGTATACAAATCTTAAATGAAAAATCGTTCATCTTCACTGCGCAGAGGTCGCGAAGCGGGCGAGGCGCAGGTATTGCTACTTTAAACTTCATCTATATTGATATGATTGTATACAAATCTTAAATGAAAAAATGTTCATCTTCACTGCGCAGAGGTCGCGAAGCGGGCGAGGCGCAGGTATTGCTACTTTAAACTTCATCTATATTGATATGATTGTATATCCAGCGCCTCGCCCGCTTCGCGACCTCGGCGAAATTGGATGATAACGTTCATATAATGTCTCAACAAATAATGTATACAATTCTTAAATGAAAAACCGTTTATCTTCACTCCGACGAAGTCGCGAAGCGGGCGAGGCGCAGGTATTAATACTTTATTAATACTTTAAACTTCATCTACGTTAATATGATTGCATATTCAGCGCCTCGCCCGCTTCGCGACCTCGGTGAAGTGGGGTGATATCGATCGTTCATTTGATGTCTTAGCAAATAATGTACACCATTTTTGAATGAACAATCGTTTATCTTCAGTCCGCCGAGGTCGCGAAGCGGGCGAGGCGCAGGTATTGCTACTTTAAACTTCATCTATATTGATATGATTGTATACCCAGTGCCTCGCCCGCTTCGCGATCTCGGCGAAGTTGGGTGATATCGTTCATTTGATGTCTTAGCCAATAATGTACACCATTTTTGAATGAAAAATCGTTTATTTTCACTCCGCCGAGGTCGCGAAGCGGGCGAGGCGCAGGCTTTGATACTTTAAATTTCATCTACATTGATATGATTGTATATCCAGCGCCTCGTCCGCTTCGCGATCTCGGCGAAGTTGGGTGATATCGTTCATTTAATGTCTTAGCCAATAATGTACTCAATTCTTCAATGAAAAATTGTTATCTTCACTCCGCCGAGGTCGCGAAGCGGGCGAGGCGCAGGTATTGCTACTTTAAACATCATCTATATTGATATGATGGTATACCCAGCCAGTAAGTTGAATGATATCGTTCATTTTATATCTTAGCAAATAATGTACACAATTCTTGAATGAAAAATCGTTTAGCTTCACTCCGCCGAGGACGTGAAGCGGGCGAGGCGCAGGCTTTGATAAGAACTAACATTAGACCTAGAAGTGGAAAGATTGGGGTTTAACCGTCTAGCCCATGTCTTTCCACTTCTAGGTCTAGTGTTAGTTCTAGTTTTACTTCAAATCAAATATACAGGTTGCAACATCAGTTTGTATAGAACTCTATTTCAGAAACTGTTTATTGTAGAGATCTTCACTAAAAAATGTTTTTTTTTGGATGGACGGCTAAATCCAACCCATCATATCAAATTGTGGAAGCATTTAAAGTCTTTTAAAAGCTTGCCTGTGTTCAACATTAAATTCATTGAGTTTTCAAAATATATCACATAACCCCTTTTTACATCCAATCCAATTCAATGATGATATAAACCTTAAATTTTAATTTTAATTTAATCTTTAGAAACCAATTACCATAGAAAAACCAATAAAATTAAAATGTCAAAGAAAAAAGGACATTTTTAAATGGCTCAAAACAACGACGGTTACTTTAAAACGTTTTGAAAAATTTTTTTTATCCAATTACATCACCGAATGGGATGAAGGTGAAATAAAAGAAGTTGAATTTTCCTCCGACGACGAAGCTTTCGAAGATGATGACACCGATGAAGAAGCTCATGAAAAAACTCAAAACAATCCGAAACAATCCACATCAAACCCTCAAATTGAGTACTCAAATATCGACAATTTCGAAAAAATCGAAAAAGACGCCGCTTTGAAACGTTACCTCGATTGGAATCGCTTCATAAAAGACGAATTAAAACGTAGGGATCAAATTGATTTCGATATTCACGAGTACGGGACGAAAATAATCGATAATTTAAGTCTGGAGAAATCCGTTGGGTTTAATAATATTCTAATCAATTCTAATTCAAATGGGAAAGGTGGTGAAATAGCCCGATATTTCGCCGCGGCGCTTCAATTGGTGAATTCGAAAAACATTGAATTTAGAAATTTCGAATCCGGTCGAGTTGCGAATAATTTAGAATTAATTTTGATTAATCGCGATCGACATCACGAACATTTGGATCAATACAAAAATGCTTCTGATGCTATTATACAAGAAAAAGTTAAAAAAATCGAGGGGAAAAGACGTTATTTAAGTGCTGATGAGGCAAAAACGTACAAAAAATTTAAAAAGATAAATTAATTATTTTAGTATATTTTGACCGCTGTGATAAAAATAAAAATTGTTTTGACGGTTTAAAGTTTTAAAATGTTTTAATTTTTGCAGTATTATAATATTGTAATAAATATAAATGACACTTTTATATTTTATATTTGAATAAATAGTTTTAAATAATTTTTGCTTAATCTTAAACCTTAAGAAATCGTTTCTGGAATTTTTGATTTCCATTCAACAGGAGTGAGCTCATCAATCCGTCGATTCAAAAAAGCCACTCTATTACTTAAAGTGGTTACAGTCTCGTCCATGTGAGCTTGTCTCCTCCATTGAAGTTGAGGAATAAGCAGTTCCGCTTGAGATACTCGAGACTCCATTGATTTGATTTTTTGACGAATTGCGTCTAAGTAAGCATCTTGTAATAAATTCGCGTTATTTTTAGCCAAGGGAACTAAATCAATCAATTTCTTTTAAAGCAATTTTTAATTTATCTTTTAATTTACCTGTATGGTGTATATTTAGGATCTCCACATAAAAAGGGCTACAAAATAATGTATTCATAAAAACGAAAAGAAATGATTTAAAAAATGTACTTATCCACATCATTCCCTTTTTGCAACTCCCCCAACGGCATTAAAACACCATCTTTATTTCGAATTTTAATCACTTTCTTTTCGCTTAGGTCGATTTCTAGTAAGTGTTCGAGTTCTTGTTTTAATTTTGTGTATTCTAAATCTTTATCGAGTTGAATTCGTTTAAATTCTGGGGTTGGATTTTCTGTAAACACTTTTTTAAGCGACAAGAAAAGTAGGAATTAATTAATTTACCTGAATAATCGAAACGTTTCAAACAAATATAAACTTCAGCTTTATTAAAAGACATTTTTAATACAATCAACGGAAATGAATCAATAAAACGTTTATTTCAAGGTTGAATAGCAATGTTTACAATTTACATGAAATTGACATTAAAAACGTCAGATGATTCGTTTCATGATTTAATAAAAGAGGGCGCTCACAATAGTTATTCTTTATTCTTGTTAGAAAAAATATTATTTAAATGATATAGAGGTTTCATAAAACGTAAAAGAATAGTAGAAAAATGTTATTGAAAATGAACTTCGAAAGGGATTTTTATGAATTTATTTTTTTATTACAATGAAAATGTAGCGGTATCGTTCGAAAGACAATTGCTAGATGGCGCTATATGTATATGATTTTTAAAAGTATTTAAACTATAATATTGTGATATTTAACACAATATTATTGCAAACGGTTAAATATACAATTCAGGACAAGCAGATTCTAACAAATTAATATACAAATTCATATTGCTTTTTTCTATTTTCTTATTATTATTATTATGAGTGGGGTATTAAAACTTCTAAAGATCTTAGGACTGTAATTCAAAATGATTTTTGGAGTCTTAAATATCGCTTAAACAATCTTAGATGTATTTTGGAAAGATTGGAGGATTTTTATACATTCTGATTCAATTGATTTTGATTGTTGACTTTTGCACATTTTTGGGCTGAGTACTGGGAGGGAAATTGTGAGGAGAGTGAATTAAAAGGATGGTATGTTGCCTTGTTAGGGGCGACTATTTTAAATTATGCTCTTACAATCACTGGTTAACTCTTTTATTTATTTTCATTACAAGATAAGTACAATGTTACTTATCTAACTTGGTCAGTGACATACATTAAAATGAACAATTCCTTTTTTACAAATATAGGTTGTATCTCAGGATATAAAGGTGATGGAACGTTTCCCGCCAAAAAAATTGTTCGTAATGAGTCCATAACATCTAATTTATGGCCGGTTAATGCCTAACGATGATAGTTCTTGAGATATGTTCCAAGAAATACGAATCTATCAAAATGGACAATGTTGGTTTATGAGTCAAGATCCAATATCGATAGAAAGTAACCTCTCTCATAAAAATTGTTCGTAATGAACCCAAATTACATAATCTATAATCGGTTAATGTCTAACGGTAACAATTTTTGACATATGTACCAAGAAATAGGCAAATGTCAAAATGAACAATTTCTTTTTTACAAACATAGGTTGTATCTCAAGATGTAAAGGTGATGGAACGTTTCCCGCCAAAAAAATTGTTCGTAATGAGTCCATAACATCTAATTTATGGCCGGTTAATGCCTAACGATGATAGTTCTTGAGATATGTCCCAAGAAATACGAATCTATCAAAAAGGACAATGTCGGTTTATGAGTCAAGATCCAACACCGATAGAAAGTAACCTCTCCCACAAAAATTGATTGTTATGAACCCAAATTACATAATCTATAATCGGTTAATGTCTAACGGTAACAATTTTTGACATATGTACCAAGAAATAGGCAAATGTCAAAATGAATAATTTCTTTTTTACAAACATAGGTTGTATCTCAAGATGTAAAGGTGATGGAACGTTTCCCGCTAAAAAAATTGTTCGTAATGAGTCCATAACATCTAATTTATGGCCGGTTAATGCCTAACGATGATAGTTCTTGAGATATGTCCCAAGAAATACGAATCTATCAAAAAGGACAATTTTGGTTTATGAGTCAAGATCCAACACCGATAGAAAGTAACCTCTCCCACAAAAATTGATTATTATGAACCCAAATTACATAATCTATAATCGGTTAATGTCTAACGGTAACAATTTTTGACATATGTACCAAGAAATAGGCAAATGTCAAAATGAACAATTTCTTTTTTACAAACATAGGTTGTATCTCAAGATGTAAAGGTGATGGAACGTTTCCCGCCAATAAAAATTGTTTGTAATGAGCCCATAACATATAATTTATGGCCGGTTAATGCCTAACGATGATAGTTCTTGAGATATGTTCCAAAAAATACGAATCTATCAAAGGGGACAATGTTGGTTTATGAGTCAAGATCCAACACCGATAGAAAGTAACTTCTCCCACAAAAATTGATTATTATGAACCCAAATTACTTAATCTATAATCGGATAATGTCTAACGGTAACAATTTTTGACATATGTACCAAGAAATAGGCAAATGTCAAAATGAACAATTTCTTTTTTAAAAACATAGGTTGTATCTCAAGATGTAAAGGTGATGGAACGTTTCCCGCCAATAAAAATTGTTTGTAATGAGCCCATAACATATAATTTATGGCCGGTTAATGCCTAACGATGATAGTTCTTGAGATATGTTCCAAAAAATACGAATCTATCAAAGGGGACAATGTTGGTTTATGAGTCAAGATCCAACACCGATAGAAAGTAACTTCTCCCACAAAAATTGATTATTATGAACCCAAATTACTTAATCTATAATCGGATAATGTCTAACGGTAACAATTTTTGACATATGTACCAAGAAATAGGCAAATGTCAAAATGAACAATTTCTTTTTTACAAACATAGGTTGTATTACGAGATGTAAAGGTGATGGAACGTTTCCCGCCAAAAAAATTGTTCGTAATGAGTCCATAACATCTAATTTATGGCCGGTTAATGCCTAACGATGATAGTTCTTGAGATATGTCCCAAGAAATACGAATGTATCAAAAAGGACAATGTTGGTTTATGAGTCAAGATCCAATATCGATAGAAAGTAACCTCTCTCATAGAAACTGTTCGTAATGAACCCAAATTACATAATCTATAATCGGTTAATGTCTAACGGTAATAATTTTTGACGTATGTACCAAGAAATAGGCAAATGTCAAAATGAATAATTTCTTTTTTACAAACATAGGTTGTATCTCAAGATGTAAAGGTGATGGAACGTTTCCCGCCAATAAAAATTGTTCGTAATGAGCCCATAACATCTAATTTATGGCCGGTTAATGCCTAACGATGATAGTTCTTGAGATATGTTCCAAGAAATACGAATCTATCAAAGAGGACAATGTCGGTTTATGAGTCAAGATCCAATACCGATAGAAAGTAACCTCTCCCACAAAAATTGATTATTATGAACCCAAATTACATAATCTATAATCGGTTAATGTCTAACGGTAATAATTTTTGACGTATGTACCAAGAAATAGGCAAATGTCGAAATGAACAATTCCTTTTTTACAAATATAGGTTGTATCTCAGGATATAAAGGTGATGGAACGTTTCCCGCCAAAAAAATTGTTCGTAATGAGTCCACAACATCTAATTTATGGCCGGTTAATGCCTAACGATGATAGTTCTTGAGATATGTCCCAAGAAATACGAATCTATCAAAAAGGACAATGTTGGTTTATGAGTCAAGATCCAATATCGATAGAAAGTAACCTCTCTCATAAAAATTGTTCGTAATGAACCCAAATTACATAATCTATAATCGGTTAATGTCTAACGGTAACAATTTTTGACATATGTACCAAGAAATAGGCAAATGTCGAAATGAACAATTTCTTTTTTACAAACATAGGTTGTATCTCAAGATGTAAAGGTGATGGAACTTTTCCCGCCAATAAAAATTGTTTGTAATGAGCCCATAACATCTAATTTATGGCCGGTTAATGCCTAACGATGATAGTTCTTGAGATATGTCCCAAGAAATACGAATCTATCAAAAAGGACAATGTTGGTTTATGAGTCAAGATCCAATATCGATAGAAAGTAACCTCTCTCATAAAAATTGTTCGTAATGAACCCAAATTATATAATCTATAATCGGTTAATGTCTAACGGTAATAATTTTTGACGTATGTACCAAGAAATAGGCAAATGTCGAAATGAACAATTTCTTTTTTACAAACATAGGTTGTATCTCAAGATGTAAAGGTGATGGAACGTTTCCCGCCAATAAAAATTGTTTGTAATGAGCCCATAACATCTAATTTATGGCCGGTTAATGCCTAACGATGATAGTTCTTGAGATATGTTCCAAGAAATACGAATCTATCAAAGAGGACAATGTCGGTTTATGAGTCAAGATCCAACACCGATAGAAAGTAACCTCTCCCACAAAAATTGATTATTATGAACCCAAATTACATAATCTATAATCGGTTAATGTCTAACGGTAACAATTTTTGACATATGTACCAAGAAATAGGCAAATGTCAAAATGAATAATTTCTTTTTTACAAACATAGGTTGTATCTCAAGATGTAAAGGTGATGGAACGTTTCCCGCCAATAAAAATTGTTTGTAATGAGCCCATAACATCTAATTTATGGCCGGTTAATGCCTAACGATGATAGTTCTTGAGATATGTTCCAAGAAATACGAATCTATTAAAGAGGACAATGTCGGTTTATGAGTCAAGATCCAACACCGATAGAAAGTAACCTCTCCCACAAAAATTGATTATTATGAACCCAAATTACATAATCTATAATCGGTTAATGTCTAACGGTAACAATTTTTGACATATGTACCAAGAAATAGGCAAATGTCAAAATGAACAATTTCTTTTTTACAAACATAGGTTGTATCTCAAGATGTAAAGGTGATGGAACGTTTCCCGCCAATAAAAATTGTTTGTAATGAGTCCATAACATCTAATTTATGGCCGGTTAATGCCTAACGATGATAGTTCTTGAGATATGTTCTAAGAAATACGAATCTATCAAAGAGGACAATGTTGGTTTATGAGTCAAGATCCAACACCGATAGAAAGTAACCTCTCCCACAAAAATTGATTATTATGAACCCAAATTACATAATCTATAATCGGTTAATGTCTAACGGTAACAATTTTTGACATATGTACCAAGAAATAGGCAAATGTCAAAATGAACAATTTCTTTTTTACAAACATAGGTTGTATCTCAAGATGTAAAGGTGATGGAACGTTTCCCGCCAATAAAAATTGTTTGTAATGAGCCCATAACATCTAATTTATGGCCGGTTAATGCCTAACGATGATAGTTCTTGAGATATATTCCAAGAAATACGAATCTATCAAAGAGGACAATGTTGGTTTATGAGTTAAGATCCAATACAGATAGAAAGTAACCTCACCCACAAAAATTGATCATAATGAACCCAAATTACATAATCTATAATCGGTTAATGTCTAACGGTAATAATTTTTGACGTATGTACCAAGAAATAGGCAAATGTCGAAATGAACAATTTCTTTTTTACAAACATAGGTTGTGTCTCAAGATGTAAAGGTGATGGAACGTTTCCCGCCAAAAAAATTATTCGTAATGAGTCCATAACATCTAATTTATGGCCGGTTAATGCCTAACGATGATAGTTCTTGAGATATGTTCCAAGAAATACGAATCTATCAAAGAGGACAATGTCGGTTTATGAGTCAAGATCCAACACCGCTAGAAAGTAACCTCTCCCACAAAAATTGATTATTATGAACCAAAATTACATAATCTATAATCGGTTAATGTCTAACGGTAACAATTTTTGACATATGTACCAAGAAATAGGCAAATGTCAAAATGAATAATTTCTTTTTTACAAACATAGGTTGTATCTCAAGATGTAAAGGTGATGGAACGTTTCCCGCCAATAAAAATTGTTTGTAATGAGCCCATAACATCTAATTTATGGCCGGTTAATGCCTAACGATGATAGTTCTTGAGATATGTTCCAAGAAATACGAATCTATCAAAGAGGACAATGTTGGTTTATGAGTCAAGATCCAATATCGATAGAAAGTAACCTCTCTCATAAAAATTGTTCGTAATGAACCCAAATTACATAATCTATAATCGGTTAATGTCTAACGGTAATAATTTTTGACGTATGTACCAAGAAATAGGCAAATGTCGAAATGAACAATTTCTTTTTACAAGCATAGGTTGTATCTCAAGATGTAAAGGTGATGCAACGTTTCCCGCCAAAAAAATTGTTCGTAATGAGTCCATAACATCTAATTTATGGCCGGTTAATGCCTAACGATGATAGTTCTTGAGATATGTTCCAAGAAATACGAATCTATCAAAGAGGACAATGTCGGTTTATGAGTCAAGATCCAACACCGCTAGAAAGTAACCTCTCCCACAAAAATTGATTATTATGAACCAAAATTACATAATCTATAATCGGTTAATGTCTAACGGTAACAATTTTTGACATATGTACCAAGAAATAGGCAAATGTCGAAATGAACAATTTCTTTTTTACAAGCATAGGTTGTATCTCAAGATGTAAAGGTGATGCAACGTTTCCCGCCAAAAAAATTGTTCGTAATGAGTCCATAACATCTAATTTATGGCCGGTTAATGCCTAACGATGATAGTTCTTGAGATATGTTCCAAGAAATACGAATCTATCAAAGAGGACAATGTCGGTTTATGAGTCAAGATCCAATATCGATAGAAAGTAACCTCTCTCATAAAAATTGTTCGTAATGAACCCAAATTACATAATCTATAATCGGTTAATGTCTAACGGTAATAATTTTTGACGTATGTACCAAGAAATAGGCAAATGTCGAAATGAACAATTTCTTTTTACAAGCATAGGTTGTATCTCAAGATGTAAAGGTGATGCAACGTTTCCCGCCAAAAAAATTGTTCGTAATGAGTCCATAACATCTAATTTATGGCCGGTTAATGCCTAACGATGATAGTTCTTGAGATATGTTCCAAGAAATACGAATCTATCAAAGAGGACAATGTCGGTTTATGAGTCAAGATCCAACACCGCTAGAAAGTAACCTCTCCCACAAAAATTGATTATTATGAACCAAAATTACATAATCTATAATCGGTTAATGTCTAACGGTAACAATTTTTGACATATGTACCAAGAAATAGGCAAATGTCGAAATGAACAATTTCTTTTTTACAAGCATAGGTTGTATCTCAAGATGTAAAGGTGATGCAACGTTTCCCGCCAAAAAAATTGTTCGTAATGAGTCCATAACATCTAATTTATGGCCGGTTAATGCCTAACGATGATAGTTCTTGAGATATGTTCCAAGAAATACGAATCTATCAAAGAGGACAATGTCGGTTTATGAGTCAAGATCCAATATCGATAGAAAGTAACCTCTCTCATAAAAATTGTTCGTAATGAACCCAAATTACATAATCTATAATCGGTTAATGTCTAACGGTAACAATTTTTGACATATGTACCAAGAAATAGGCAAATGTCAAAATGAACAATTTCTTTTTTACAAACATAGGTTGTATCTCAAGATGTAAAGGTGATGGAACGTTTCCCGCCAATAAAACTTGTTCGTAATGAGCCCACAACATCTAATTTATGGTCCGTTAATGCCTAACGATGACAGTTCTTGAGATATGTCCCAAGAAATACGAAATTATCAAAAGCGACAATTTTGGTTTACTCAAGATCCAATACTGATAGAAAGTAACCTCTCCCATAAATATTGTTCGTAATGAACCTAAATTACATAATCTACGAGATAACTTATTGAATTTCACGCTTTAATGAAGGTTAGAATGAGTTTTTTTTTAAATAATAATAAATCAACAAGTATTAATAAAAACGTTTTTATTTATTGACTTAGGATAATTATTGTGCATTAATTAAAACATTGATATGAATACATTATACAAATAGCGACCTTTCTCGACGGCGTCAAAAACGTCCTCATAATAGAAAATATAAATACCGGCGGCTAATTGTTGTTAAATTTGTTGTTTGGATCGGTGCAATTAGTTACTTTTTCATTTATATATACAAAACGTGTGCTTTTCGAACGTTATTAAGTATTACAATAATTTAATAATACGAATATAATAAATTTGAGTTAATGTTTTATGGTGTTCACGAGATGGGAGTCTTTGTTTTATTCTTTTTTATTAAATAGGTATCTAATTGTAAGTAGTTGATAATAACTATGAGTGTAATAATATTCTACGTTGGCACTAATTTGTTTTGGCTTTTTTAACTTTCTTAAAGGCTCTACTTTTCTTCTTTTACTAAAAGTCATCTACTTTTAAAGCATTTTTCAAACGGAAATTTATTTATTATTTTTTTGTTATTTTTTTGGCACTCGCCGCTTAATTTGGATAACAATAATTTGGCAATGAGTTAAAAATAGACATTATTATTTTTTACTTGTTAATGGGCGGATTTTTAATCTATTCTATTTTTTTTTTCATATAGTTAATTTATTTACATGGATTTTTTTTGGTATTTTATTTAGATTGAGTTTATTTACGCATAACAAATCTGATCTTTTTTTTGGCGTTTTATTCAAATGTGTTTTAATCCTTTTTAACAAGTTTAAATTGGCACTAGCAATTTTTTTTTACCTTTCAACCTCGAATCGTATCATTTTGTAATCACAACACCGGTTACATTTTTGTTGTTAATAAAATTAACGTTGTTTATCAAACAATTTCGACTTAACCATTTTGTTATTAACAACCTCCTTTAATAAGCCCCACAATTCGTCTTTATCCAATAAAATGTATTTATCGTTTTTGTTTTCGGGGGGGAAACCAATTCCTTTGTTAGAATCATCGTTCTCATCAATTTTTTCTTTTAATTTATTAGGAACTTCGTGAATTTTCGTGTTAATGTGTCTCGGGGGCGAAACGTTCATGTTAACGACTAATTCTTTTTGCTTCTCTTGGTCTAATTCTTTAGGGAACCCCTTTTTTAAATCAATATCAATTTTAGTTCCTTTTTTCACCACTTTCTTTTTATCTTTTTTCTCAACTTTTTTCTCGACTTTGCTTTTAATGATATTTTTGAAACAATCTGAGTCTTCTTTTAGCTCATTTTGAGCGCGTTTCTCTCCCCCGAACCAAGTCACAATATCATCATCGGTGATTCCCTTCATTAAAGTGCTTTTATTCTCCGCGTGGAAAAACATTTCAACCCCTAAATCCTCCCTTACAACCGGAAATATTCTCGCATAAGCCGGCCTCAACGAGGATATTACAAACGAGCTTTTCGCTAAGTATTGGACGCAAATCGGACAAGTTCCTGTGACGTTAGCAAAAATGAACCAAATTTGGTTATCATACGAGCCGTGTTCCATCTCAATTTTCGTATTTCCTTTGAGTGGGCCGAAAATCGTCGGGGGAGGTGAAGAGGATAACTCGAAACCTGAGAATAAATTGATTTCAAGGCGTAAAATTCCTGATGGTTCGGTACTTTTCCATTTAAAGCACGTTTTTAGTTTTAACATGGGTAATTTTCCTTCGATTTCATCAACAGAGCTTCGTTCCGGGTTGATTTCTTCGATTACGCTCGAGAAGAGGTTTAAATGTTTCGAATTAGATTGGGTTGAGTATGTTGAATAAGTGGTTCTTCCCTAAAAAAAATATATCTCATAAACTAAGGAAGATATCAAAATGAGATAAAAAGCGTTTTGTTGCAAATTTAATCTAATTTTGGTGTGCCATAGATTATTTCTTACTTTCCAAATTTGGCTTAGTTTTGATTTTTTGAATCCGAGTCTATTTGGTTGAATTCAACAAAATTTACATTTAAAAATCGAATCATATCTCAAAAACTAACGATGATATTAAAACGAGATAAAAAGCATTTTAAATCTAAATTGATTTAGTTTTGATATACTAAAGATTATTTCTTAATTTTCATATTTGGAGTAGTTACGATTTTTCGAATCCGATTCTGCTTTGTTAAATTTAAAGATTACGTTTTGAAAGTGAAAATTAAAAAAATCATATCTCAAAAACTAAGGAAGATATCAAAATGAGATAAAAAGCAGTTTATTACAAATTTAATCTAATTTTGGTGTGCCAAAGATTATTTCTTACTCTCCAAATTTAGTTTAGTTTTGATTTTTTGAATTCGAGCCTATTTGGTTGAATTCAACAAAATTTACATTTAAAAATCGAATCACATCTCAAAAACTAACGATCATATTAAAACGAGATAAAAAGCATTTTAAATCTAAATTGATTTAGTTTTGATATACCAAAGATTATTTCTTAATTTTCATATTTGGAGTAGTTACGATTTTTCGAATCCACTCTACTTTGTTAAATTTAAAGATTACGTTTTGAAAGTGAAAATTAAAAAAATCATATCTCAAAAACTAAGGAAGATATCTAAATGAGATAAAAAGCAGTTTATTACAAATTTAATCTAATTTTGGTGCGTCATAGATTATTTCTTACTCTCCAAATTTAGTTTAGTTTTGATTTTGTGAATTCGAGCCTATTTGGTTGAATTCAACAAAATTTACATTTAAAAATCGAATCATATCTCAAAAACTAACGATGATATTAAAACGAAATAAAAAGCATTTTAAATCTAAATTGATTTAGTTTTGATATACTAAAGATTATTTCTTAATTTTCATATTTGGAGTAGTTACGATTTTTCGAATCCGATTCTGCTTTGTTAAATTTAAAGATTACGTTTTGAAAGTGAAAATTAAAAAAATCATATCTCAAAAACTAAGGAAGATATCAAAATGAGATAAAAAGCAGTTTATTACAAATTTAATCTAATTTTGGTGTGCCAAAGATTATTTCTTACTCTCCAAATTTAGTTTAGTTTTGATTTTTTGAATTCGAGCCTATTTGGTTGAATTCAACAAAATTTACATTTAAAAATCGAATCACATCTCAAAAACTAACGATCATATTAAAACGAGATAAAAAGCATTTTAAATCTAAATTGATTTAGTTTTGATATACCAAAGATTATTTCTTAATTTTCATATTTGGAGTAGTTACGATTTTTCGAATCCACTCTACTTTGTTAAATTTAAAGATTACGTTTTGAAAGTGAAAATTAAAAAAATCATATCTCAAAAACTAAGGAAGATATCTAAATGAGATAAAAAGCAGTTTATTACAAATTTAATCTAATTTTGGTGCGTCATAGATTATTTCTTACTCTCCAAATTTAGTTTAGTTTTGATTTTGTGAATTCGAGCCTATTTGGTTGAATTCAACAAAATTTACATTTAAAAATCGAATCATATCTCAAAAACTAACGATGATATTAAAACGAAATAAAAAGCATTTTAAATCTAAATTGATTTAGTTTTGATATACCAAAGATTATTTCTTAATTTTCATATTTGGAGTAATTACGATTTTTCGAATCCGATTCTGCTTTGTTAAATTTAAAGATTACGTTTTGAAAGTGAAAATTAAAAAAATCATATCTCAAAAACGAAGGAAGATATCAAAATGAGATAAAAAGCAGTTTATTACAAATTTAATTTAATTTTGGTGTGTCATAGATTATTTCTTACTTTCCAAATTTGGCTTAGTTTTGATTTTTTGAATTCGAGCCTATTTGGTTAAATTCAACAAACTTTACATTTAAAAATCGAATCATATCTCAAAAACTAACGATGATATTAAAACGAGATAAAAAGCATTTTAAATCTAAATTGATTTAGTTTTGATATACCAAAGATTATTTCTTAATTTTCATATTTGGAGTAGTTACGATTTTTCGAATCCACTCTACTTTGTTAAATTTAAAGATTACGTTTTGAAAGTGAAAATTAAAAAAATCATATCTCAAAAACTAAGGAAGATATCAAAATGAGATAAAAAGCAGTTTATTACAAATTTAATCTAATTTTGGTGCGTCATAGATTATTTCTTACTTTCCAAATTTGGCTTAGTTTTGATTTTTTGAATCCGAGTCTATTTGGTTGAATTCAACAAAATTTACATTTAAAAATCGAATCATGTCTCAAAAACTAACGATCATATTAAAACGAGATAAAAAGCATTTTAAATCTAAATTGATTTAGTTTTGATATACCAAAGATTATTTCTTAATTTTCATATTTGGAGTAGTTACGATTTTTCGAATCCACTCTACTTTGTTAAATTTAAAGATTACGTTTTGAAAGTGAAAATTAAAAAAATCATATCTCAAGAACTAAAGAAGATATCAAAATGAGATAAAAAGCATTTTGTTGCAAATTTAATCTAATTTTGGTGTGCCAAAGATTATTTCTTACTCTCCAAATTTAGTTTAGTTTTGATTTTTTGAATTCGAGCCTATTTGGTTGAATTCAACAAAATTTACATTTAAAAATCGAATCATATCTCAAAAACTAACGATGATATTAAAACGAGATAAAAAGCGTTTTAAATCTAAATTGATTTAGTTTTGATATACCAAAGATTATTTCTTAATTTTCATATTTGGAGTAGTTACGATTTCTCGAATCCACTCTACTTTGTTAAATTTAAAGATTACGTTTTGAAAGTGAAAATTAAAAAAATCATATCTCAAAAACTAAGGAAGATATCAAAATGAGATAAAAAGCAGTTTATTACAAATTTAATTTAATTTTGGTGTGTCATAGATTATTTCTTACTTTCTAAATTTGGCTTAGCTTTAATTTTTTGAATCCGAGTCTATTGGGTTGAATTCAACAAAATTTACATTTAAAAATCGAATCATGTCTCAAAAACTAACGATCATATTAAAACGAGATAAAAAGCATTTTAAATCTAAATTGATTTAGTTTTGATATACCAAAGATTATTTCTTAATTTTCATATTTGGAGTAGTTACGATTTTTCGAATCCACTCTACTTTGTTAAATTTAAAGATTACGTTTTGAAAGTGAAAATTAAAAAAATCATATCTCAAGAACTAAAGAAGATATCAAAATGAGATAAAAAGCATTTTGTTGCAAATTTAATCTAATTTTGGTGTGCCATAGATTATTTCTTAGTTTCCTAATTTGGCTGAGTTTTGATTTTTTGAATCCGAGTCTATTTGGTTGAATTCAACAAAATTTACATTTAAAAATCGAATCATATCTCAAAAACTAACGATGATATTAAAACGAGATAAAAAGCATTTTAAATCTAAATTGATTTAGTTTTGATTTACCAAAGATTATTTCTTAATTTTCATATTTGGAGTAGTTACGATTTTTCGAATCCACTCTACTTTGTTAAATTTAAAGATTACGTTTTGAAAGTGAAAATTAAAAAAATCATATCTCAAAAACGAAGGAAGATATCAAAATGAGATAAAAAGCAGTTTATTACAAATTTAATCTAATTTTGGTGCGTCATATATTATTTCTTACTTTCCAGATTTGACATAGTTTTGATTTTTTGAATCCGAGTCTATTGGGTTGAATTCAACAACATTTACATTTAAAAATCGAATCATATCTCAAAAACTAACGATGATATTAAAACGAGATAAAAAGCATTTTAAATCTAAATTGATTTAGTTTTGATATACCAAAGATTATTTCTTAATTTTCATATTTGGAGTAGTTACGATTTTTCGAATCCACTCTACTTTGTTAAATTTAAAGATTACGTTTTGAAAGTGAAAATTAAAAAAATCATATCTCAAAAACTAAGGAAGATATCAAAATGAGATAAAAAGCAGTTTATTACAAATTTAATCTAATTTTGGTGCGTCATAGATTATTTCTTACTTTCCAAATTTGGCTTAGTTTTGATTTTTTGAATCCGAGTCTATTTGGTTGAATTAAACAAAATTTACATTTAAAAATCGAATCATATCTCAAAAACTAACGACCATATTAAAACGAGATAAAAAGCATTTTAAATCTAAATTAATTTAGTTTTGATATACTAAAGATTATTTCTTAATTTTCATATTTGGAGTAGTTATGATTTTTCGAATCCGATTCTACTTTGTTAAATTTAAAGATTACATTTTGAAAGTGAAAATCAAAAAATCATATCTCAAGAACTAAAGAAGATATCAAAATGAGATAAAAAGCATTTTGTTGCAAATTTAATCTAATTTTGGTGTGCCATAGATTATTTCTCACTTTCCAAATTTGGCTTAGTTTTGATTTTTTGAATCCGAGTCTATTTGGTTGAATTAAACAAAATTTACATTTAAAAATCGAATCATATCTCAAAAACTAACGATGATATTAAAGCGAGATAAAAAGCATTTTATATCTAAATTAATTTAGTTTTGATACACCAAAGAATATTTCTTAATTTTCATATTTGAGGTAGTTATAATTTTTCGAATCCGACTCTGCTTTGTTAAATTTAAAGATTACATTTTGAAAGTGAAAATTAAAAAAATCATATCTCAAAAACTAAGGAAGATATCAAAATGAGATAAAAAGCAGTTTATTACAAATTTAATCTAATTTTGGTGCGTCATAGATTATTTCTTACTTTCCAAATTTGGCTTAGTTTTGATTTTTTGAATCCGAGTCTATTTGGTTGAATTCAACAAAAATTACATTTAAAAATCGAATCATATCTCAAAAACTAACGATCATATTAAAACGAGATAAAAAGCATTTTAAATCTAAATTAATTTAGGTTTGATACACCAAAGATTATTTCTTAATTTTCATATTTGGAGTAGTTACGATTTTTCGAATCCACTCTACTTTGTTAAATTTAAAGATTACGTTTTGAAAGTGAAAATTAAAAAAATCATATCTCAAAAACTAAGGAAGATATCAAAATGAGATAAAAAGCAGTTTATTACAAATTTAATCTAATTTTGGTGTGCCAAAGATTATTTCTTACTCTCCAAATTTAGTTTAGTTTTGATTTTTTGAATTCGAGCCTATTTGGTTGAATTCAACAAAATTTACATTTAAAAATCGAATCATATCTCAAAAACTAACGATCATATTAAAACGAGATAAAAAGCATTTTAAATCTAAATTAATTTAGGTTTGATACACCAAAGATTATTTCTTAATTTTCATATTTGGAGTAGTTACGATTTTTCGAATCCACTCTACTTTGTTAAATTTAAAGATTACGTTTTGAAAGTGAAAATTAAAAAAATCATATCTCAAAAACTAAGGAAGATATCAAAATGAGATAAAAAGCAGTTTATTACAAATTTAATCTAATTTTGGTGCGTCATAGATTATTTCTTACTTTCCAAATTTGGCTTAGTTTTGATTTTTTGAATCCGAGTCTATTTGGTTGAATTAAACAAAAATTACATTTAAAAATCGAATCATATCTCAAAAACTAACGATCATATTAAAACGAGATAAAAAGCATTTTAAATCTAAATTGATTTAGTTTTGATATACCAAAGATTATTTCTTAATTTTCATATTTGGAGTAGTTACGATTTTTCGAATCCACTCTACTTTGTTAAATTTAAAGATTACGTTTTGAAAGTGAAAATTAAAAAAATCATATCTCATAAACTAAGGAAGATATCAAAATGAGATAGAAAGCAGTTTATTACAAATTTAATCTAATTTTGGTGCGTCATAGATTATTTCTTACTTTCCAAATTTGGCTTAGTTTTGATTTTTTGAATCCGAGTCTATTTGGTTGAATTAAACAAAAATTACATTTAAAAATCGAATCATATCTCAAAAACTAACGATCATATTAAAACGAGATAAAAAGCATTTTAAATCTAAATTGATTTAGTTTTGATATACTAAAGATTATTTCTTAATTTTCATATTTGGAGTAGTTACGATTTTTCGAATCCACTCTACTTTGTTAAATTTAAAGATTACGTTTTGAAAGTGAAAATTAAAAAAATCATATCTCAAAAACTAAGGAAGATATCAAAATGAGATAGAAAGCAGTTTATTACAAATTTAATCTAATTTTGGTGCGTCATAGATTATTTCTTACTTTCCAAATTTGGCTTAGTTTTGATTTTTTGAATCCGAGTCTATTTGGTTGAATTAAACAAAAATTACATTTAAAAATCGAATCATATCTCAAAAACTAACGATGATATTAAAACGAGATAAAAAGCATTTTAAATCTAAATTGATTTAGTTTTGATATACCAAAGATTATTTCTTAATTTTCATATTTGGAGTAGTTACGATTTTTCGAATCCACTCTACTTTGTTAAATTTAAAGATTACGTTTTGAAAGTGAAAATTAAAAAAATCATATCTCAAAAACGAAGGAAGATATCAAAAGGAGATAAAAAGCAGTTTATTACAAATTTAATCTAATTTTGGTGCGTCATAGATTATTTCTTACTTTCCAAATTTTGCTTAGTTTTGATTTTTTGAATCCGAGTCTATTTGGTTGAATTAAACAAAATTTACATTTAAAAATCGAATCATATCTCAAAAACTAACGATGATATTAAAACGAGATAAAAAGCATTTTAAATCTAAATTGATTTAGTTTTGATATACCAAAGATTATTTCTTAATTTTCATATTTGGAGTAGTTATGATTTTTCGAATCCGATTCTGCTTTGTTAAATTTAAAGATTACGTTTTGAAAGTGAAAATTAAAAAAATCATATCTCAAAAACTAAGGAAGATATCAAAATGAGATAAAAAGCATTTTGTTGCAAATTTAATCTAATTTTGGTGTGCCACAGATTATTTCTTAGTTTCCAAATTTGGCTTAGTTTTGATTTTTTGAATTCGAGTCTATTTGGTTGAATTCAACAAAATTTACATTTAAAAATCGAATCATATCTCAAAAACTAACGATGATATTAAAGCGAGATAAAAAGCATTTTAAATCTAAATTGATTTAGTTTTGATATACCAAAGATTATTTCTTAATTTTGATATTTGGAGTAGTTACGATTTTTCGAATCCACTCTACTTTGTTAAATTTAAAGATTACGTTTTGAAAGTGAAAATTAAAAAATCATATCTCAAGAACTAAAGAAGATATCAAAATGAGATAAAAAGCATTTTGTTGCAAATTTAATCTAATTTTGGTGTGCCATAGATTATTTCTCACTTTCCAAATTTGGCTTAGCTTTAATTTTTTGAATCCGAGTCTATTGGGTTGAATTCAACAAAATTTACTTTTAAAAATCGAATCATATCTCAAAAACTAACGATGATATTAAAACGAGGTAAAAAGCATTTTAAATCTAAATTGATTTAGTTTTGATATACCAAAGATTATTTCTTAATTTTCATATTTGGAGTAGTTACGATTTTTCGAATCCACTCTACTTTGTTAAATTTAAAGATTACGTTTTGAAAGTGAAAATTAAAAAAATCATATCTCATAAACTAAGGAAGATATCAAAATGAGATAGAAAGCAGTTTATTACAAATTTAATCTAATTTTGGTGCGTCATAGATTATTTCTTACTTTCCAAATTTGGCTTAGTTTTGATTTTTTGAATCCGAGTCTATTTGGTTGAATTAAACAAAATTTACTTTTAAAAATCGAATCATATCTCAAAAACTAACGATGATATTAAAACGAGATAAAAAGCATTTTAAATCTAAATTGATTTAGTTTTGATATACCAAGGGTTATTTCTTAATTTTCATATTTGGAGTAATTACGATTTTTCGAATCCACTCTACTTTGTTAAATTTAAAGATTACGTTTTGAAAGTGAAAATTAAAAAAATCATATCTCAAAAACGAAGGAAGATATCAAAAGGAGATAAAAAGCAGTTTATTACAAATTTAATCTAATTTTGGTGCGTCATAGATTATTTCTTACTTTCCAAATTTTGCTTAGTTTTGATTTTTTGAATCCGAGTCTATTTGGTTGAATTAAACAAAATTTACATTTAAAAATCGAATCATATCTCAAAAACTAACGATGATATTAAAACGAGATAAAAAGCATTTTAAATCTAAATTGATTTAGTTTTGATATACCAAAGATTATTTCTTAATTTTCATATTTGGAGTAGTTATGATTTTTCGAATCCGATTCTGCTTTGTTAAATTTAAAGATTACGTTTTGAAAGTGAAAATTAAAAAAATCAAGCGGGTGCGCCAAATATAAGACCTGGAAATCGCCACCCACTTTCATACCTGTTGTCGTTCGACATCCTACCTGTTAACCCATGTGGAGGGCATTGGTTGGGGGGCGCTCGGCGCTGGATGTATGTATATATATATCCTTTGTGTTATTTTTTTTTTTTTTGTTTTCTTTTATTATTATTACTTTTTCTCTCTATTACTTTGTGTTTCTCTCTTTTTTTTTCTTTTTTTTTTCCTTCTCTTTCCTCGTTTCTTTTTGCAGGAACTTTAGCGTGAGTGTTGCGGACTGAGCAGATGTTTGATATCGGTCATCTAAATGTTAGATCTTTGCTTAAATCTCTTAATGACTTTAAAATTGTATTGGCTGACGGTGGCTATCATGTGTTTGCATTGAGCGAGACTTGGCTGTCTGCTGAAACCGTTGATAATGCAATATCTATAAACGGGTATAGAGTGCTTCGGAAGGACAGAGAGACTAGAGCGGGGGGGGTTGCGTTGTATATAAGGGAAGGAATAACAGCTACCACAATCGAAGTGAGTGATGCAATAGAGCAGCTATGGGTCAGGATACGACTGAACAGGTTGTGTCTTGCCTTGGCAGTAGTATACAGACCCCCATCGGCCAATTACAGTTTGTTCCTCGGTGAACTGGAGGATGTGCTTTCGAGTGTATTGCCTACGGTGGACGGGGTGGTGATCCTTGGAGATTTCAATATCGACATGCTGAACCCACGTACCCGAATGGCCCGAGCGTTACAAGATTTACTCGATTCTACGGGTTTATATCAAGTCATTGAGGGACCAACACGAGTGACCCAATCATCGTCTACTTTGCTTGACCTGATACTGGTGTCAGACCGCGGTTTGGTCAGTGAGGTGGGTGTTACAGATGGGGGAACCATGTCAGATCATGATATAATATATTGCAATCTAAAATTTAAAACTCCTCCAC
Source organism: Onthophagus sagittarius (assembly GCA_036711965.1). Lineage (NCBI taxonomy): Eukaryota > Metazoa > Arthropoda > Insecta > Coleoptera > Scarabaeidae > Onthophagus > Onthophagus sagittarius. The sequence goes on along the minus strand of JASERS010000010.1, from coordinate 10,513,306 downwards.
ATCAGCCTCCGATTAAAACCTTTCGCTGTTTTAAATTTTTTCAATATAACCAATTCACGAGTGATCTGTATAGAATACCATTTTTTCATATTTTTGATTTGCCCGATGGGGACTCTAAGGTAAATTTTTTCAATAGCGCCCTTTCTAGTGTTTTGGAGGTTCATTGTCCACTGAGGACCTGCAGTTTTGTAAAGCCTCAGTCGCCTTGGATTACTGATACTGTTAGGTCTATGCAGAGAATTCGGGACAGGGCGTATCGGGAGTTTAAGGCGACAAAGCTTCCGCAGAAGTGGACCTTTTATAAATCGATGAGACGACTTGTTACGGAAGCTATCCGTACAGAGCGCAGAGTATATCTGGAACTTCAAATTAAAAACTCAAATAATAAATGGGTAGCTTTGAGAAAAGTGGGTCTCTTTAATAAAAAGCAAATTTTAATACCGCAGCACCTTAAAAATCTAAACCAGTTAAATGCGCACTTTATTAGTGTGGGTACATTGGAGTATGATGCGGAGCTTTATAGTTATTATCTTAGTAATACACTGTATGACCAGGTTTTTGAATTTGCTGAAATTAGTGAAGCCATTGTCGAGGAAACTATTAACGCAATAAACAGTAACGCAATGGGCTATGACAGCCTAAATAAAAAAATTATTCAATTATGTTGCCCCCATGTTACACCATATGTTAGGCATATTGTAAATCACGTCATAGAAACTAGTTCATTTCCGGCTGCGTGGAAGATATCGTTGCTGAATCCTCTCCCAAAAATTAATAATCCTCAAAGGCTGTCTGACTTAAGACCTATAAGCATATTGCCGATTCTTTCAAAGGTCATGGAGAAGATTCTGTTTGAACAACTTAATAAATATATTGCAATCAAAAACATTCTGCCGGACCGGCAATCTGGATTTCGTCCTGGTTTCAGTTGCACGACGGCGCTGGTTGACGTTGTAGATGACATTGTGAGAGCGATGGATAGTGATAAAATTACCGTTCTCTGCCTGCTTGATTACTCGAAAGCCTTTGACACTTTGAACCATAAAATCCTCCTGTCCAAGCTACATCATATAGGGTTGAAGCGCAATGCAGTTAATTTGTTGGAGAGTTTTTTGGAAAATAGGGTCCAGCGTGTGAGTGTGGATGGTCGAATGTCGGACGCCATGACGGTATCGGTGGGTGTGCCTCAGGGATCGGTTCTCTCTCCGCTCCTTTTCTCAATATACACTAGCGATTTTCACAAGCATGTATCGTTTTGTAATATGCACCAATATGCGGATGACACTCAGCTTTATGGGTCTTTTGGCGAGGTTGGGGTTGATGAGGCCTGTAAGCGGATAAGTGCTGACCTTGATAGTCTTGTGGATGTGTCTCGTCGTCATAATTTATTAATTAACTCAGCAAAAACTGATGTTATAGTTTTTGGTCCCAAGAAACTTAAGGAAAGAATTAAATCTCAACTTAATATACGCATAGAAAACCAACAATTAAATTGCAAAAATTCAGTTAAAAGTCTAGGAATAATTATTGATGAGAATCTAACATTCAACGAATACATTAATAAAAAGATCCGGACGGCATACGGTCAATTAAAATCCATTTATAACGCGCGTCATTTTCTCACCGGTAGCAGTAAACGTTTACTTTGCGAGAGCCTAGTGTTATCCAGTTTTAACTATGGGGACATGCTGTACTCCTCTTTTATTTCCAAACGTATAACCCAAAAGATTCAAAAAGTACAAAATTCATGTCTGCGACTAATTTTTGGGATAAGGCGACGAGAACACATTAGTCACAAGTTGGTTGAAGTAAACTGGTTAAATATGATCAACCGCAGAAAATTGCACTGCGCAACAGCTTACTACAATATTATAACGACAGACCGACCACCCTATCTTCGCCGGAAGATACAGTACAGGACGGACGTGCACAACCTCAATATTAGATTTAAGGGAACTCTCACACCACCAGTCCACAAACGGCAATTTTTTAAACACTGTTATACTTACCAAATTTCCCAAATGTGTAACGATATTTTTCGATCTATAGGACTGTGCACGTCCGTCGCAGCTCTTAAACGACGATATGGGGCAGCCCTGTTTTCGGCTCAATGCACCTTCTAAAACTTACCGATGATGTTCATGTTTCAGCTCTGCCGTATTTACGCATAGGTTTCTCTTTTGTTTTATGTTTTCTTATATCTTATATCTTTTTTTTTTTGTTTTTCTCTCCCTCTTTTCATATCATTTTCTGTTACATCTATTTTTTTTATGTATTATTTTCAACGGAGTGATTGTGGAAGAACGATAGGAGGCTATCGAACGTCACCCTTTGTTCATGAATATATTTTTTGAATATATTTTGTATATTTTGAATATTTAGGAACATATAATTTTTGAGTTAGCACGATATGTATATGAAACACGATATATGTATGATGATTTGTTTTTGTGAACAATAAACAATATTATTATATTATTATTATTATTAGTCTATTTGGTTGAATTAAACAAAATTTACATTTAAAAATCGAATCATATCTCAAAAACTAACGATCATATTAAAACGAGATAAAAAGCATTTTAAATCTAAATTGATTTAGTTTTGATATACCAAAGATTATTTCTTAATTTTCATATTTGGAGTAGTTACGATTTTTCGAATCCACTCTACTTTGTTAAATTTAAAGATTACGTTTTGAAAGTGAAAATTAAAAAAATCATATCTCAAAAACGAAGGAAGATATCAAAATGAGATAAAAAGCAGTTTATTACAAATTTAATCTAATTTTGGTGCGTCATAGATTATTTCTTACTTTCCAAATTTGGCTTAGTTTTGATTTTTTGAATCCGAGTTTATTTGGTTGAATTAAACAAAATTTACATTTAAAAATCGAATCATATCTCAAAAACTAACGATGATATTAAAACGAGATAAAAAGCATTTTAAATCTAAATTAATTTAGTTTTGGTATACCAAAGATTATTTCTTAATTTTCATATTTGGAGTAGTTACGATTTTTCGAATCCACTCTACTTTGTTAAATTTAAAGATTACGTTTTGAAAGTGAAAATTAAAAAAATCATATCTCAAAAACGAAGGAAGATATCAAAATGAGATAAAAAGCAGTTTATTACAAATTTAATCTAATTTTGGTGTGCCATAGATTATTTCTCACTTTCCAAATTTAGCTTAGTTTTGATTTTTTGAATCTGAGTCTATTTGGTTGAATTCAACAAAATTTACATTTAAAAATCGAATCATATCTCAAAAACTAACGATGATATTAAAACAAGATAAAAAGCATTTTAAATCTAAATTAATGTAGTTTTGGTATACCAAAGATTATTTCTAAATTTTCATATTTGGAGTAGTTATGATTTTTCGAATCCGACTCTACTTTGTTAAATTTAAAGATTACATTTTGAAAGTGAAAATTAAAAGAATCACATCTCAAAAACTAAAGAAGATATCAAAATGAGATAAAAAGCATTTTGTTGCAAATTTAATCTAATTTTGGTGTGCCAAAGATCATTTCTTACTCTCCAAATTTAGTTTAGTTTTGATTTTTTGAATTCGAGCCTATTTGGTTGAATTCAACAAACTTTACATTTAAATATCGAATCATATCTCAAAAACTAACGATGATATTAAAACGAGATAAAAAGCATTTTAAATCTAAATTGATTTAGTTTTGATATACCAAGGATTATTTCTTAATTTTCATATTTGGGGTAGTTATAATTTTTCGAATCCGAATCTGCTTTGTTAAATTTAAAGATTACATTTTGAAAGTGAAAATTAAAAAAATCATATCTTAAGAACTAAAGAAGATATCAAAATGAGATAAAAAGCATTTTGTTGCAAATTTAATCTAATTTTGGTGTGCCACAGATTATTTCTTAGTTTCCAAATTTGGTTTAGTTTTGATTTTTTGAATTCGAGCCTATTTGGTTAAATTCAACAAAATTTACATTTAAAAATCGAATCATATCTCAAAAACTAACGATGATATTAAAACGAGATAAAAAGCATTTTAAATCTAAATTGATTTAGTTTTGATATACCAAGGATTATTTCTTAATTTTCATATTTGGGGTAGTTATAATTTTTCGAATCCGAATCTGCTTTGTTAAATTTAAAGATTACATTTTGAAAGTGAAAATTAAAAAAATCATATCTTAAGAACTAAAGAAGATATCAAAATGAGATAAAAAGCATTTTGTTGCAAATTTAATCTAATTTTGGTGTGCCACAGATTATTTCTTAGTTTCCAAATTTGGCTTAGTTTTGATTTTTTGAATTCGAGCCTATTTGGTTAAATTCAACAAAATTTACATTTAAAAATCGAATCATATCTCAAAAACTAACGATGATATTAAAACGAGATAAAAAGCATTTTAAATCTAAATTGATTTAGTTTTGATATACCAAAGATTATTTCTTAATTTTCATATTTGGAGTAGTTACGATTTTTCGAATCCACTCTACTTTGTTAAATTTAAAGATTACGTTTTGAAAGTGAAAATTAAAAAAATCATATCTCAAAAACTAAGGAAGATATCAAAATGAGATAAAAAGCAGTTTATTACAAATTTAATTTAATTTTGGTGTGTCATAGATTATTTCTTACTTTCCAAATTTGGCTTAGTTTTGATTTTTTGAATTCGAGCCTATTTGGTTAAATTCAACAAAATTTACATTTAAAAATCGAATCATATCTCAAAAACTAACGATGATATTAAAACGAGATAAAAAGCATTTTAAATCTAAATTGATTTAGTTTTGATATACCAAAGATTATTTCTTAATTTTCATATTTGGAGTAGTTACGATTTTTCGAATCCACTCTACTTTGTTAAATTTAAAGATTACGTTTTGAAAGTGAAAATTAAAAAAATCATATCTCAAAAACTAAGGAAGATATCAAAATGAGATAAAAAGCAGTTTATTACAAATTTAATCTAATTTTGGTGCGTCATAGATTATTTGGCTTAGTTTTGATTTTTTGAATCCGAGTCTATTTGGTTGAATTCAACAAAATTTACATTTAAAAATCGAATCATATCTCAAAAACTAACGATGATATTAAAACGAGATAAAAAGCATTTTAAATCTAAATTGATTTAGTTTTGATATACCAAAGATTATTTCTTAATTTTCATATTTGGAGTAGTTACGATTTTTCGAATCCACTCTACTTTGTTAAATTTAAAAGATTACGTTTTGAAAGTGAAAATTAAAAAAATCATATCTCAAAAACTAAGGAAGATATCAAAATGAGATAAAAAGCAGTTTATTACAAATTTAATTTAATTTTGGTGTGTCATAGATTATTTCTTACTTTCCAAATTTGGCTTAGTTTTAATTTTTTGAATTCGAGCCTATTTGGTTAAATTCAACAAACTTTACATTTAAAAATCGAATCATATCTCAAAAACTAACGATGATATTAAAACGAGATAAAAAGCATTTTAAATCTAAATTGATTTAGTTTTGATATACCAAAGATTATTTCTTAATTTTCATATTTGGAGTAGTTACGATTTTTCGAATCCACTCTACTTTGTTAAATTTAAAGATTACGTTTTGAAAGTGAAAATTAAAAAAATCATATCTCAAAAACTAAGGAAGATATCAAAATGAGATAAAAAGCAGTTTATTACAAATTTAATTTAATTTTGGTGTGTCATAGATTATTTCTTACTTTCCAAATTTGGCTTAGTTTTGATTTTTTGAATTCGAGCCTATTTGGTTAAATTCAACAAACTTTACATTTAAAAATCGAATCATATCTCAAAAACTAACGATGATATTAAAACGAGATAAAAAGCATTTTAAATCTAAATTGATTTAGTTTTGATATACCAAAGATTATTTCTTAATTTTCATATTTGGAGTAGTTACGATTTTTCGAATCCACTCTACTTTGTTAAATTTAAAGATTACGTTTTGAAAGTGAAAATTAAAAAAATCATATCTCAAAAACTAAGGAAGATATCAAAATGAGATAAAAAGCAGTTTATTACAAATTTAATTTAATTTTGGTGTGTCATAGATTATTTCTTACTTTCCAAATTTGGCTTAGCTTTAATTTTTTGAATCCGAGTCTATTTGGTTGAATTAAACAAAATTTACATTTAAAAATCGAATCATATCTCAAAAACTAACGACCATATTAAAACGAGATAAAAAGCATTTTAAATCTAAATTAATTTAGTTTTGATATACTAAAGATTATTTCTTAATTTTCATATTTGGAGTAGTTATGATTTTTCGAATCCGATTCTACTTTGTTAAATTTAAAGATTACATTTTGAAAGTGAAAATCAAAAAATCATATCTCAAGAACTAAAGAAGATATCAAAATGAGATAAAAAGCATTTTGTTGCAAATTTAATCTAATTTTGGTGTGCCATAGATTATTTCTCACTTTCCAAATTTGGCTTAGTTTTGATTTTTTGAATCCGAGTCTATTTGGTTGAATTAAACAAAATTTACATTTAAAAATCGAATCATATCTCAAAAACTAACGATGATATTAAAACGAGATAAAAAGCATTTTAAATCTAAATTGATTTAGTTTTGATATACCAAAGATTATTTCTTAATTTTCATATTTGGAGTAGTTACGATTTTTCGAATCCGATTCTGCTTTGTTAAATTTAAAGATTACGTTTTGAAAGTGAAAATTAAAAAAATCATATCTCAAAAACTAAGGAAGATATCAAAATGAGATAAAAAGCAGTTTATTACAAATTTAATCTAATTTTGGTGCGTCATAGATTATTTCTTACTTTCCAAATTTGGCTTAGTTTTGATTTTTTGAATCCGAGTCTATTTGGTTGAATTCAACAAAATTTACATTTAAAAATCGAATCATATCTCAAAAACTAACGACCATATTAAAACGAGATAAAAAGCATTTTAAATCTAAATTAATTTAGTTTTGATATACTAAAGATTATTTCTTAATTTTCATATTTGGAGTAGTTATGATTTTTCGAATCCGATTCTACTTTGTTAAATTTAAAGATTACATTTTGAAAGTGAAAATCAAAAAATCATATCTCAAGAACTAAAGAAGATATCAAAATGAGATAAAAAGCATTTTGTTGCAAATTTAATCTAATTTTGGTGTGCCATAGATTATTTCTCACTTTCCAAATTTGGCTTAGTTTTGATTTTTTGAATCCGAGTCTATTTGGTTGAATTAAACAAAATTTACATTTAAAAATCGAATCATATCTCAAAAACTAACGATGATATTAAAACGAGATAAAAAGCATTTTAAATCTAAATTGATTTAGTTTTGATATACTAAAGATTATTTCTTAATTTTCATATTTGGAGTAGTTACGATTTTTCGAATCCGATTCTGCTTTGTTAAATTTAAAGATTACGTTTTGAAAGTGAAAATTAAAAAAATCATATCTCAAAAACTAAGGAAGATATCAAAATGAGATAAAAAGCATTTTGTTGCAAATTTAATCTAATTTTGGTGTGTCATAGATTATTTCTTACTTTCCAAATTTGGCTTAGCTTTAATTTTTTGAATCCGAGTCTATTTGGTTGAATTAAACAAAATTTACATTTAAAAATCGAATCATATCTCAAAAACTAACGACCATATTAAAACGAGATAAAAAGCATTTTAAATCTAAATTAATTTAGTTTTGATATACTAAAGATTATTTCTTAATTTTCATATTTGGAGTAGTTATGATTTTTCGAATCCGATTCTACTTTGTTAAATTTAAAGATTACATTTTGAAAGTGAAAATCAAAAAATCATATCTCAAGAACTAAAGAAGATATCAAAATGAGATAAAAAGCATTTTGTTGCAAATTTAATCTAATTTTGGTGTGCCATAGATTATTTCTCACTTTCCAAATTTGGCTTAGTTTTGATTTTTTGAATCCGAGTCTATTTGGTTGAATTAAACAAAATTTACATTTAAAAATCGAATCATATCTCAAAAACTAACGATGATATTAAAACGAGATAAAAAGCATTTTAAATCTAAATTGATTTAGTTTTGATATACTAAAGATTATTTCTTAATTTTCATATTTGGAGTAGTTACGATTTTTCGAATCCGATTCTGCTTTGTTAAATTTAAAGATTACGTTTTGAAAGTGAAAATTAAAAAAATCATATCTCAAAAACTAAGGAAGATATCAAAATGAGATAAAAAGCAGTTTATTACAAATTTAATCTAATTTTGGTGCGTCATAGATTATTTCTTACTTTCCAAATTTGGCTTAGTTTTGATTTTTTGAATCCGAGTCTATTTGGTTGAATTCAACAAAATTTACATTTAAAAATCGAATCATATCTCAAAAACTAACGATGATATTAAAACGAGATAAAAAGCATTTTAAATCTAAATTGATTTAGTTTTGATATACTAAAGATTATTTGTTAATTTTCATATTTGGAGTAGTTATGATTTTTCGAATCCGATTCTGCTTTGTTAAATTTAAAGATTACGTTTTGAAAGTGAAAATTAAAAAAATCATATCTTAAAAACTAAGGAAGATATCAAAATGAGATAAAAAGCAGTTTATTACAAATTTAATCTAATTTTGGTGCGTCATAGATTATTTCTTACTTTCCAAATTTGGCTTAGTTTTGATTTTTTGAATCCGAGTCTATTTGGTTGAATTAAACAACATTTACATTTAAAAATCGAATCATATCTCAAAAACGAACGATCATATTAAAACGAGATAAAAAGCATTTTAAATCTAAATTGATTTAGTTTTGATATACCAAAGATTATTTCTTAATTTTCATGTTTGGAGTAGTTACGATTTTTCGAATCCGATTCTGCTTTGTTAAATTTAAAGATTACGTTTTGAAAGTGAAAATTAAAAAAATCATATCTCAAAAACTAAGGAAGATATCAAAATGAGATAGAAAGCAGTTTATTACAAATTTAATCTAATTTTGGTGTGTAATAGATTATTTCTTACTTTCCAAATTTGGCTTAGCTTTGATTTTTTGAATCCGAGTCTATTTGGTTGAATTAAACAAAATTTACTTTTAAAAATCGAATCATATCTCAAAAACTAACGATGATATTAAAACGAGATAAAAAGCATTTTAAATCTAAATTGATTTAGTTTTGATATACCAAAGATTATTTCTTAATTTTCATATTTGGAGTAGTTACGATTTTTCGAATCCACTCTACTTTGTTAAATTTAAAGATTACGTTTTGAAAGTGAAAATTAAAAAAATCATATCTCAAAAACTAAGGAAGATATCAAAATGAGATAGAAAGCAGTTTATTACAAATTTAATCTAATTTTGGTGCGTCATAGATTATTTCTTACTTTCCAAATTTGGCTTAGTTTTGATTTTTTGAATTCGAGCCTATTTGGTTGAATTAAACAAAATTTACATTTATAAATCGAATCATATCCCAAAAATTAACGATGATATTAAAACGAGATAAAAAGCATTTTAAATCTAAATTGATTTAGTTTTGATATACCAAAGATTATTTCTTAATTTTCATATTTGGAGTAGTTACGATTTTTCGAATCCACTCTACTTTGTTAAATTTAAAGATTACGTTTTGAAAGTGAAAATTAAAAAAATCATATCTCAAAAACTAAGGAAGATATCAAAATGAGATAGAAAGCAGTTTATTACAAATTTAATCTAATTTTGGTGCGTCATAGATTATTTCTTACTTTCCAAATTTGGCTTAGTTTTGATTTTTTGAATTCGAGCCTATTTGGTTGAATTAAACAAAATTTACATTTATAAATCGAATCATATCCCAAAAATTAACGATGATATTAAAACGAGATAAAAAGCATTTTAAATCTAAATTGATTTAGTTTTGATATACCAAAGATTATTTCTTAATTTTCATATTTGGAGTAGTTACGATTTTTCGAATCCACTCTACTTTGTTAAATTTAAAGATTACGTTTTGAAAGTGAAAATTAAAAAAATCATATCTCAAAAACTAAGGAAGATATCAAAATGAGATAAAAAGCAGTTTATTACAAATTTAATCTAATTTTGGTGCGTCATAGATTATTTCTTACTCTCCAAATTTAGTTTAGTTTTGATTTTTTGAATTCGAGTCTATTTGGTTGAATTCAACAAAATTTACTTTTAAAAATCGAATCATATCTCAAAAACTAACGATCATATTAAAACGAGATAAAAAGCATTTTAAATCTAAATTGATTTAGTTTTGATATACCAAAGATTATTTCTTAATTTTCACATTTAGAGTAGTTACGATTTTTCGAATCCACTCTACTTTGTTAAATTTAAAGATTACGTTTTGAAAGTGAAAATTAAAAAAATCATATCTCAAAAACTAAGGAAGATATCAAAATGAGATAAAAAGCAGTTTATTACAAATTTAATTTAATTTTGGTGTGTCATAGATTATTTCTTACTTTCCAAATTTGGCTTAGTTTTGATTTTTTGAATTCGAGCCTATTTGGTTAAATTCAACAAACTTTACATTTAAAAATCGAATCATATCTCAAAAACTTACGATGATATTAAAACGAGATAAAAAGCATTTTAAATCTAAATTGATTTAGTTTTGATATACCAAAGATTATTTCTTAATTTTCATATTTGGAGTAGTTACGATTTTTCGAATCCACTCTACTTTGTTAAATTTAAAGATTACGTTTTGAAAGTGAAAATTAAAAAAATCATATCTCAAAAACTAAGGAAGATATCAAAATGAGATAGAAAGCAGTTTATTACAAATTTAATCTAATTTTGGTGCGTCATAGATTATTTCTTACTTTCCAAATTTGGCTTAGTTTTGATTTTTTGAATTCGAGCCTATTTGGTTGAATTAAACAAAATTTACATTTATAAATCGAATCATATCCCAAAAATTAACGATGATATTAAAACGAGATAAAAAGCATTTTAAATCTAAATTGATTTAGTTTTGATATACCAAAGATTATTTCTTAATTTTCATATTTGGAGTAGTTACGATTTTTCGAATCCACTCTACTTTGTTAAATTTAAAGATTACGTTTTGAAAGTGAAAATTAAAAAAATCATATCTCAAAAACTAAGGAAGATATCAAAATGAGATAAAAAGCAGTTTATTACAAATTTAATCTAATTTTGGTGCGTCATAGATTATTTCTTACTCTCCAAATTTAGTTTAGTTTTGATTTTTTGAATTCGAGTCTATTTGGTTGAATTCAACAAAATTTACTTTTAAAAATCGAATCATATCTCAAAAACTAACGATCATATTAAAACGAGATAAAAAGCATTTTAAATCTAAATTGATTTAGTTTTGATATACCAAAGATTATTTCTTAATTTTCACATTTAGAGTAGTTACGATTTTTCGAATCCACTCTACTTTGTTAAATTTAAAGATTACGTTTTGAAAGTGAAAATTAAAAAAATCATATCTCAAAAACTAAGGAAGATATCAAAATGAGATAAAAAGCAGTTTATTACAAATTTAATTTAATTTTGGTGTGTCATAGATTATTTCTTACTTTCCAAATTTGGCTTAGTTTTGATTTTTTGAATTCGAGCCTATTTGGTTAAATTCAACAAACTTTACATTTAAAAATCGAATCATATCTCAAAAACTAACGATGATATTAAAACGAGATAAAAAGCATTTTAAATCTAAATTGATTTAGTTTTGATATACCAAAGATTATTTCTTAATTTTCATATTTGGAGTAGTTACGATTTTTCGAATCCACTCTACTTTGTTAAATTTAAAGATTACGTTTTGAAAGTGAAAATTAAAAAAATCATATCTCAAAAACTAAGGAAGATATCAAAATGAGATAAAAAGCAGTTTATTACAAATTTAATTTAATTTTGGTGTGTCATAGATTATTTCTTACTTTCCAAATTTGGCTTAGTTTTGATTTTTTGAATTCGAGCCTATTTGGTTAAATTCAACAAACTTTACATTTAAAAATCGAATCATATCTCAAAAACTAACGATGATATTAAAACGAGATAAAAAGCATTTTAAATCTAAATTGATTTAGTTTTGATATACCAAAGATTATTTCTTAATTTTCATATTTGGAGTAGTTACGATTTTTCGAATCCACTCTACTTTGTTAAATTTAAAGATTACGTTTTGAAAGTGAAAATTAAAAAAATCATATCTCAAAAACTAAGGAAGATATCAAAATGAGATAAAAAGCAGTTTATTACAAATTTAATTTAATTTTGGTGTGTCATAGATTATTTCTTACTTTCCAAATTTGGCTTAGTTTTGATTTTTTGAATTCGAGCCTATTTGGTTAAATTCAACAAACTTTACATTTAAAAATCGAATCATATCTCAAAAACTAACGATGATATTAAAACGAGATAAAAAGCATTTTAAATCTAAATTGATTTAGTTTTGATATACCAAAGATTATTTCTTAATTTTCATATTTGGAGTAGTTACGATTTTTCGAATCCACTCTACTTTGTTAAATTTAAAGATTACGTTTTGAAAGTGAAAATTAAAAAAATCATATCTCAAAAACTAAGGAAGATATCAAAATGAGATAAAAAGCAGTTTATTACAAATTTAATTTAATTTTGGTGTGTCATAGATTATTTCTTACTTTCCAAATTTGGCTTAGCTTTAATTTTTTGAATCCGAGTCTATTTGGTTGAATTAAACAAAATTTACATTTAAAAATCAAATCATATCTCAAAAACTAACGACCATATTAAAACGAGATAAAAAGCATTTTAAATCTAAATTAATTTAGTTTTGATATACTAAAGATTATTTCTTAATTTTCATATTTGGAGTAGTTATGATTTTTCGAATCCGATTCTACTTTGTTAAATTTAAAGATTACATTTTGAAAGTGAAAATCAAAAAATCATATCTCAAGAACTAAAGAAGATATCAAAATGAGATAAAAAGCATTTTGTTGCAAATTTAATCTAATTTTGGTGTGCCATAGATTATTTCTCACTTTCCAAATTTGGCTTAGTTTTGATTTTTTGAATCCGAGTCTATTTGGTTGAATTAAACAAAATTTACATTTAAAAATCGAATCATATCTCAAAAACTAACGATGATATTAAAACGAGATAAAAAGCATTTTAAATCTAAATTGATTTAGTTTTGATATACTAAAGATTATTTCTTAATTTTCATATTTGGAGTAGTTACGATTTTTCGAATCCGATTCTGCTTTGTTAAATTTAAAGATTACGTTTTGAAAGTGAAAATTAAAAAAATCATATCTCAAAAACTAAGGAAGATATCAAAATGAGATAAAAAGCAGTTTATTACAAATTTAATCTAATTTTGGTGCGTCATAGATTATTTCTTACTTTCCAAATTTGGCTTAGTTTTGATTTTTTGAATCCGAGTCTATTTGGTTGAATTCAACAAAATTTACATTTAAAAATCGAATCATATCTCAAAAACTAACGACCATATTAAAACGAGATAAAAAGCATTTTAAATCTAAATTAATTTAGTTTTGATATACTAAAGATTATTTCTTAATTTTCATATTTGGAGTAGTTATGATTTTTCGAATCCGATTCTACTTTGTTAAATTTAAAGATTACATTTTGAAAGTGAAAATCAAAAAATCATATCTCAAGAACTAAAGAAGATATCAAAATGAGATAAAAAGCATTTTGTTGCAAATTTAATCTAATTTTGGTGTGCCATAGATTATTTCTCACTTTCCAAATTTGGCTTAGTTTTGATTTTTTGAATCCGAGTCTATTTGGTTGAATTAAACAAAATTTACATTTAAAAATCGAATCATATCTCAAAAACTAACGATGATATTAAAACGAGATAAAAAGCATTTTAAATCTAAATTGATTTAGTTTTGATATACTAAAGATTATTTCTTAATTTTCATATTTGGAGTAGTTACGATTTTTCGAATCCGATTCTGCTTTGTTAAATTTAAAGATTACGTTTTGAAAGTGAAAATTAAAAAAATCATATCTCAAAAACTAAGGAAGATATCAAAATGAGATAAAAAGCATTTTGTTGCAAATTTAATCTAATTTTGGTGTGTCATAGATTATTTCTTACTTTCCAAATTTGGCTTAGCTTTAATTTTTTGAATCCGAGTCTATTTGGTTGAATTAAACAAAATTTACATTTAAAAATCGAATCATATCTCAAAAACTAACGACCATATTAAAACGAGATAAAAAGCATTTTAAATCTAAATTAATTTAGTTTTGATATACTAAAGATTATTTCTTAATTTTCATATTTGGAGTAGTTATGATTTTTCGAATCCGATTCTACTTTGTTAAATTTAAAGATTACATTTTGAAAGTGAAAATCAAAAAATCATATCTCAAGAACTAAAGAAGATATCAAAATGAGATAAAAAGCATTTTGTTGCAAATTTAATCTAATTTTGGTGTGCCATAGATTATTTCTCACTTTCCAAATTTGGCTTAGTTTTGATTTTTTGAATCCGAGTCTATTTGGTTGAATTAAACAAAATTTACATTTAAAAATCGAATCATATCTCAAAAACTAACGATGATATTAAAACGAGATAAAAAGCATTTTAAATCTAAATTGATTTAGTTTTGATATACTAAAGATTATTTCTTAATTTTCATATTTGGAGTAGTTACGATTTTTCGAATCCGATTCTGCTTTGTTAAATTTAAAGATTACGTTTTGAAAGTGAAAATTAAAAAAATCATATCTCAAAAACTAAGGAAGATATCAAAATGAGATAAAAAGCAGTTTATTACAAATTTAATCTAATTTTGGTGCGTCATAGATTATTTCTTACTTTCCAAATTTGGCTTAGTTTTGATTTTTTGAATCCGAGTCTATTTGGTTGAATTCAACAAAATTTACATTTAAAAATCGAATCATATCTCAAAAACTAACGATGATATTAAAACGAGATAAAAAGCATTTTAAATCTAAATTGATTTAGTTTTGATATACTAAAGATTATTTGTTAATTTTCATATTTGGAGTAGTTATGATTTTTCGAATCCGATTCTGCTTTGTTAAATTTAAAGATTACGTTTTGAAAGTGAAAATTAAAAAAATCATATCTTAAAAACTAAGGAAGATATCAAAATGAGATAAAAAGCAGTTTATTACAAATTTAATCTAATTTTGGTGCGTCATAGATTATTTCTTACTTTCCAAATTTGGCTTAGTTTTGATTTTTTGAATCCGAGTCTATTTGGTTGAATTAAACAACATTTACATTTAAAAATCGAATCATATCTCAAAAACGAACGATCATATTAAAACGAGATAAAAAGCATTTTAAATCTAAATTGATTTAGTTTTGATATACCAAAGATTATTTCTTAATTTTCATATTTGGAGTAGTTATGATTTTTCGAATCCGATTCTGCTTTGTTAAATTTAAAGATTACGTTTTGAAAGTGAAAATTAAAAAAGTCATATCTCAAAAACTAAGGAAGATATCAGAATGAGATAAAAAGCAGTTTATTACAAATTTAATTTAATTTTGGTGTGTCATAGATTATTTCTTACTTTCCAAATTTGGCTTAGTTTTGATTTTTTGAATTCGAGCCTATTTGGTTGAATTCAACAAAATTTACATTTAAAAATGGAATCATATCTCAAAAACTAACGATGATATTAAAACGAGATAAAAAGCATTTTAAATCTAAATTGATTTAGTTTTGATATACCAAAGATTATTTGTTAATTTTCATATTTGGAGTAGTTACGATTTTTCGAATCCACTCTACTTTGTTAAATTTAAAGATTACGTTTTGAAAGTGAAAATTAAAAAAATCATATCTCAAAAACTAAGGAAGATATCAAAATGAGATAGAAAGCAGTTTATTACAAATTTAATCTAATTTTGGTGTGTAATAGATTATTTCTTACTTTCCAAATTTGGCTTAGCTTTGATTTTTTGAATCCGAGTCTATTTGGTTGAATTAAACAAAATTTACTTTTAAAAATCGAATCATATCTCAAAAACTAACGATGATATTAAAACGAGATAAAAAGCATTTTAAATCTAATTGATTTAGTTTTGATATACCAAAGATTATTTCTTAATTTTCATATTTGGAGTAGTTACGATTTTTCGAATCCACTCTACTTTGTTAAATTTAAAGATTACGTTTTGAAAGTGAAAATTAAAAAAATCATATCTCAAAAACTAAGGAAGATATCAAAATGAGATAGAAAGCAGTTTATTACAAATTTAATCTAATTTTGGTGCGTCATAGATTATTTCTTACTTTCCAAATTTGGCTTAGTTTTGATTTTTTGAATTCGAGCCTATTTGGTTGAATTAAACAAAATTTACATTTATAAATCGAATCATATCCCAAAAATTAACGATGATATTAAAACGAGATAAAAAGCATTTTAAATCTAAATTGATTTAGTTTTGATATACCAAAGATTATTTCTTAATTTTCATATTTGGAGTAGTTACGATTTTTCGAATCCACTCTACTTTGTTAAATTTAAAGATTACGTTTTGAAAGTGAAAATTAAAAAAATCATATCTCAAAAACTAAGGAAGATATCAAAATGAGATAAAAAGCAGTTTATTACAAATTTAATCTAATTTTGGTGCGTCATAGATTATTTCTTACTCTCCAAATTTAGTTTAGTTTTGATTTTTTGAATTCGAGTCTATTTGGTTGAATTCAACAAAATTTACTTTTAAAAATCGAATCATATCTCAAAAACTAACGATCATATTAAAACGAGATAAAAAGCATTTTAAATCTAAATTGATTTAGTTTTGATATACCAAAGATTATTTCTTAATTTTCACATTTAGAGTAGTTACGATTTTTCGAATCCACTCTACTTTGTTAAATTTAAAGATTACGTTTTGAAAGTGAAAATTAAAAAAATCATATCTCAAAAACTAAGGAAGATATCAAAATGAGATAAAAAGCAGTTTATTACAAATTTAATTTAATTTTGGTGTGTCATAGATTATTTCTTACTTTCCAAATTTGGCTTAGTTTTGATTTTTTGAATTCGAGCCTATTTGGTTAAATTCAACAAACTTTACATTTAAAAATCGAATCATATCTCAAAAACTAACGATGATATTAAAACGAGATAAAAAGCATTTTAAATCTAAATTGATTTAGTTTTGATATACCAAAGATTATTTCTTAATTTTCATATTTGGAGTAGTTACGATTTTTCGAATCCACTCTACTTTGTTAAATTTAAAGATTACGTTTTGAAAGTGAAAATTAAAAAAATCATATCTCAAAAACTAAGGAAGATATCAAAATGAGATAAAAAGCAGTTTATTACAAATTTAATTTAATTTTGGTGTGTCATAGATTATTTCTTACTTTCCAAATTTGGCTTAGTTTTGATTTTTTGAATTCGAGCCTATTTGGTTAAATTCAACAAACTTTACATTTAAAAATCGAATCATATCTCAAAAACTAACGATGATATTAAAACGAGATAAAAAGCATTTTAAATCTAAATTGATTTAGTTTTGATATACCAAAGATTATTTCTTAATTTTCATATTTGGAGTAGTTACGATTTTTCGAATCCACTCTACTTTGTTAAATTTAAAGATTACGTTTTGAAAGTGAAAATTAAAAAAATCATATCTCAAAAACTAAGGAAGATATCAAAATGAGATAAAAAGCAGTTTATTACAAATTTAATTTAATTTTGGTGTGTCATAGATTATTTCTTACTTTCCAAATTTGGCTTAGCTTTAATTTTTTGAATCCGAGTCTATTTGGTTGAATTAAACAAAATTTACATTTAAAAATCAAATCATATCTCAAAAACTAACGACCATATTAAAACGAGATAAAAAGCATTTTAAATCTAAATTAATTTAGTTTTGATATACTAAAGATTATTTCTTAATTTTCATATTTGGAGTAGTTATGATTTTTCGAATCCGATTCTACTTTGTTAAATTTAAAGATTACATTTTGAAAGTGAAAATCAAAAAATCATATCTCAAGAACTAAAGAAGATATCAAAATGAGATAAAAAGCATTTTGTTGCAAATTTAATCTAATTTTGGTGTGCCATAGATTATTTCTCACTTTCCAAATTTGGCTTAGTTTTGATTTTTTGAATCCGAGTCTATTTGGTTGAATTAAACAAAATTTACATTTAAAAATCGAATCATATCTCAAAAACTAACGATGATATTAAAGCGAGATAAAAAGCATTTTATATCTAAATTAATTTAGTTTTGATACACCAAAGAATATTTCTTAATTTTCATATTTGAGGTAGTTATAATTTTTCGAATCCGACTCTGCTTTGTTAAATTTAAAGATTACATTTTGAAAGTGAAAATTAAAAAAATCATATCTCAAAAACTAAGGAAGATATCAAAATGAGATAAAAAGCAGTTTATTACAAATTTAATTTAATTTTGGTGTGTCATAGATTATTTCTTACTTTCCAAATTTGGCTTAGTTTTGATTTTTTGAATTCGAGCCTATTTGGTTAAATTCAACAAAATTTACATTTAAAAATCGAATCATATCTCAAAAACTAACGATGATATTAAAACGAGATAAAAAGCATTTTAAATCTAAATTGATTTAGTTTTGATATACCAAAGATTATTTCTTAATTTTCATATTTGGAGTAGTTATGATTTTTCGAATCCGATTCTGCTTTGTTAAATTTAAAGATTACGTTTTGAAAGTGAAAATTAAAAAAATCATATCTCAAAAACTAAGGAAGATATCAAAATGAGATAAAAAGCAGTTTATTACAAATTTAATTTAATTTTGGTGTGTCATAGATTATTTCTTACTTTCCAAATTTGGCTTAGTTTTGATTTTTTGAATTCGAGCCTATTTGGTTAAATTCAACAAAATTTACATTTAAAAATCGAATCATATCTCAAAAACTAACGATGATATTAAAACGAGATAAAAAGCATTTTAAATCTAAATTGATTTAGTTTTGATATACCAAAGATTATTTCTTAATTTTCATATTTGGAGTAGTTATGATTTTTCGAATCCGATTCTGCTTTGTTAAATTTAAAGATTACGTTTTGAAAGTGAAAATTAAAAAAATCATATCTCAAAAACTAAGGAAGATATCAAAATGAGATAAAAAGCAGTTTATTACAAATTTAATCTAATTTTGGTGCATCATAGATTATTTCTTACTTTCCAAATTTGGCTTAGTTTTAATTTTTTGAATCCGAGTCTATTTGGTTGAATTAAACAAAATTTACATTTAAAAATCGAATCATATCTCAAAAACTAACGATCATATTAAAACGAGATAA
Organism: Onthophagus sagittarius; assembly: GCA_036711965.1. Classification (NCBI taxonomy): domain Eukaryota; kingdom Metazoa; phylum Arthropoda; class Insecta; order Coleoptera; family Scarabaeidae; genus Onthophagus; species Onthophagus sagittarius. Next base: position 10,494,034 of record JASERS010000010.1, on the reverse strand, counting down.
AAACATTTTAAATCTAAATTGATTTAGTTTTGATATACCAAAGATTATTTCTTAATTTTCATATTTGGAGTAGTTACGATTTTTCGAATCCACTCTACTTTGTTAAATTTAAAGATTACGTTTTGAAAGTGAAAATTAAAAAAATCATATCTCAAAAACTAAGGAAGATATCAAAATGAGATAAAAAGCAGTTTATTACAAATTTAATTTAATTTTGGTGTGTCATAGATTATTTCTTACTTTCCAAATTTGGCTTAGTTTTGATTTTTTGAATTCGAGCCTATTTGGTTGAATTCAACAAAATTTACATTTAAAAATCGAATCATATCTCAAAAACTAACGATGATATTAAAACGAGATAAAAAGCATTTTAAATCTAAATTGATTTAGTTTTGATATACTAAAGATTATTACTTAATTTTCATATTTGGAGTAGTTACGATTTTTCGAATCCACTCTACTTTGTTAAATTTAAAGATTACGTTTTGAAAGTGAAAATTAAAAAATCAGATCTCAAAAACTAAGAAAGATATCAAAATGAGATAAAAAGCAGTTTATTACAAATTTAATCTAATTTTGGTGCGTCATAGATTATTTCTTACTCTCCAAATTTAGTTTAGTTTTGATTTTTTGAATTCGAGCCTATTTGGTTGAATTCAACAAAATTTACATTTAAAAATCGAATCATATCTCAAAAACTAACTATGATATTAAAACGAGATAAAAAGTATTTTAAATCTAAATTGATTTAGTTTTGATATACCAAGGATTATTTCTTAATTTTCATATTTGGGGTAGTTATAATTTTTCGAATCCGAATCTGCTTTGTTAAATTTAAAGATTACATTTTGAAAGTGAAAATTAAAAAAATCATATCTTAAGAACTAAAGAAGATATCAAAATGAGATAAAAAGCATTTTGTTGCAAATTTAATCTAATTTTGGTGTGCCACAGATTATTTCTTAGTTTCCAAATTTGGCTTAGTTTTGATTTTTTGAATTCGAGTCTATTTGGTTGAATTCAACAAAATTTACATTTAAAAATCGAATCATATCTCAAAAACTAACTATGATATTAAAACGAGATAAAAAGTATTTTAAATCTAAATTGATTTAGTTTTGATATACCAAGGATTATTTCTTAATTTTCATATTTGGGGTAGTTATAATTTTTCGAATCCGAATCTGCTTTGTTAAATTTAAAGATTACATTTTGAAAGTGAAAATTAAAAAAATCATATCTTAAGAACTAAAGAAGATATCAAAATGAGATAAAAAGCATTTTGTTGCAAATTTAATCTAATTTTGGTGTGCCACAGATTATTTCTTAGTTTCCAAATTTGGCTTAGTTTTGATTTTTTGAATTCGAGCCTATTTGGTTAAATTCAACAAAATTTACATTTAAAAATCGAATCATATCTCAAAAACTAACGATGATATTAAAACGAGATAAAAAGCATTTTAAATCTAAATTAATGTAGTTTTGGTATACCAAAGATTATTTCTCAATTTTCATATTTGGAGTAGTTATGATTTTTCGAATCCGACTCTACTTTGTTAAATTTAAAGATTACGTTTTGAAAGTGAAAATTAAAAAAATCATATCTCAAAAACTAAGGAAGATATCAAAATGAGATAAAAAGCAGTTTATTACAAATTTAATTTAATTTTGGTGTGTCATAGATTATTTCTTACTTTCCAAATTTGGCTTAGTTTTGATTTTTTGAATCCGAGTCTATTTGGTTGAATTAAACAAAATTTACATTTAAAAATCGAATCATATCTCAAAAACTAACGATGATATTAAAACGAGATAAAAAGCATTTTAAATCTAAATTGATTTAGTTTTGATATACCAAAGATTATTTCTTAATTTTCATATTTGGAGTAGTTACGATTTTTCGAATCCACTCTACTTTGTTAAATTTAAAGATTACGTTTTGTTAGTGAAAATTAAAAAAATCATATCTCAAAAACTAAGGAAGATATCAAAATGAGATAAAAAGCAGTTTATTACAAATTTAATTTAATTTTGGTGTGTCATAGATTATTTCTTACTTTCCAAATTTGGCTTAGCTTTAATTTTTTGAATCCGAGCCTATTTGGTTAAATTCAACAAAATTTACATTTAAAAATCGAATCATATCTCAAAAACTAACGATGATATTAAAACGAGATAAAAAGCATTTTAAATCTAAATTGATTTAGTTTTGATACACCAAAGAATATTTCTTAATTTTCATATTTGAGGTAGTTATAATTTTTCGAATCCGACTCTGCTTTGTTAAATTTAAAGATTACATTTTGAAAGTGAAAATTAAAAAAATCATATCTCAAAAACTAAGGAAGATATCAAAATGAGATAAAAAGCAGTTTATTACAAATTTAATTTAATTTTGGTGTGTCATAGATTATTTCTTACTTTCCAAATTTGGCTTAATTTTGATTTTTTGAATTCGAGCCTATTTGGTTAAATTCAACAAACTTTACATTTAAAAATCGAATCATATCTCAAAAACTAACGATGATATTAAAACGAGATAAAAAGCATTTTAAATCTAAATTGATTTAGTTTTGATACACCAAAGATTATTTCTTAATTTTCATATTTGGGGTAGTTATAATTTTTCGAATCCGACTCTGCTTTGTTAAATTTAAAGATTACATTTTGAAAGTCAAAATTAAAAAAATCATATCTCAAGAACTAAAGAAGATACATTTTAAAGTCAAATTAATCTCGTTTTGGTATAACGTAACTTTGTTAATAAAGTTTTTTTTAACAATATATGCAATAACATTAATTAATATTATTAACAATCTTTTACCTGAACTGTAGCGCAACCTCCCCCCGTTGCATAAACAAAAACTTTCGTGGGCAAACTCGGTAAATGCCTAATTTGTTCGGGTTTTTCCCCTTTTATATCCAAAGTATCCGTTAATTCCATTCCGGAAGTTGCTAAAGATATAGTTAAAACTCTGTGTTTGTCGTTGGATAACGAGTCGAATAACCCAATCGCTTTTGCTGCAGAATATAACAATTCGGGATGTTTATCCAGCATGTGAGATCGATAAAAAAGGTATCTCGTAACGGATTCGGCAAATTTAACGTCGCCGATAACGCAAAACGTGGCCAAAGCGTAAATCGAAGCTTCATAATCCTCCAACGTGGCGATTAACGGCGATTCTTTCATCGCTTTTCCCGTTTCCGATTCATATAACCAATTAGCCGCGTCTCGTTTTGGCAGTAAAAACGGCCACCCGAATTCGTTATCTTCCGTTGTCGATGCGTTCCGTAATTTTTCGATTGCCCAAGTTGATGTGGCGCTTCGCATTAAAACTAAAGCGAAAGTAACCGTTGCTATGGCGGCGTTTGATTTAATGTTGGGGAGCGAATTTTCCAAGAAAATTTTCGCTTTTTGCAAACTATCGGAATCCTCGTCGCACTCAATTCCCATTTCTAATAAAATTATGACCGTGCGAGCGGTTATTTGGACGATTTCCCGGAAAGATTCGTTATTTTTCGTTTCATTCCCATCTAATTTTGATAAATTTATATCAGCCGGTAAAGGGAGGAAGCTCCCGTTATCCTCTTGCCGCAATTGAATCCACTTTTTAATCCCTTGCAGTAAATCCGGATCGATATTAAAAAATCTCCTCACAACCAACAAAATCTCCAAAACGGAAACGGTCGTTTTATGGCTCGAAAGCATTCGATGCTCGCTAAAAGAATTATCCGGTTTGCGATACGATAAAATATTTTGAACCTCCCCAGGGATTTTCTTTAAAATCTCATCTTTAAACGATTGATTAGTTTGAGTCAATTTCAACTGATCCAAACAGATTAATCCGGCCAATGACGCAATCGACGACGATAAATCTCCTGTTTTTTGTAATTTTGGGAATATTTTTAGGGCCAAACCACTCGAGACGATTAAACGACCCGATTCGGAACCGGGAACGAGCGATTTCGGGGTTTCCAAGTGGAGAACTTGGCTGTAACCGGCCTCATCGTTAAAATTCCACACTCTAAACTCGGCGTGGGTCCCCCAATTTGAAGAAAATCCTAAATTCTCCAATTTAATTTTCCGATCTAAATTAATCGACAATAAAGTGTTGTTGTTATTATTCGGGATTGAGCCAGAACCGAATTTTAAAACGTTTTTATCCCAACTTAACCAAAATGTTCTCCATTCATCCCGCGATAAAATTCCTTTCGTTTTTTTCCTTTGCAGTTGGATTGAATAATCTAAAATAAGAATGATTTAGTTGTTTAATATTAGATTTGTAATTAAAATCATTTGGATTTAGTCATCTTGAGAGATGCACGCGTAAATCTGAATGTTATGTGTTAGTTCTAGTTTTACTTCAATTGAAATATACAGAGTTGTAAACCAGTTTGTAAAGTACTCTATTTCAGAAACTTTTCATTGTAGATACCTTCATTAAAAAAAATTTCTGCAAATGCATGGCTAAATCCAACCCAGCACATTTAAATTGCAATAAAATTGGAACTAACACTAGAACTAGAATCATTCGGGTTTAGCCATCTTGAAAGATGTACGGCTAAACCCGAATGTTTCTTGTTTCAGATCTAGAGTTGTATCTAATGATTTAAAAATAGATCTAACATTAAAGCTAGGACTAGAATCATTCGGGTTTAGCCGTCTTAAGGAGATGTACGGCTAAACATGAATGCTTCTAATTCTAAATCTAGAGTTAGATCTAATAATGTAAAACTAGAACTAAGACTAGACCTAGAAATGGAATGATTCAGGACCCTAAACTTTCCACTTTTATGTCTAGTGTTAGTTCTAGTTTTACTTCAATTCAAATATACAGGGTTGCTAAGTTAGTTTATAAAGGATTCTATGTCAGAAATTATTCATTGTAGAGGCCTTCGTTAAAAAATGTATTCAGATGCACGACTAAACCCATCCCAATCCAACAATATATATTTGAATTGAAGTAAATCTAGAATATTCAATCATTCAAGCCATCATGAGAGATGTACAGTTAAACTCTAGATCTAGAGTTAGATCTAATAATATAAAACTAGACTTAGAAACGAAAAGATTGCATTTTAATTTACCATGTTTTCCTCTTGATATAAAACTTTCGGTATTCCCAACATCCCCAACGGTTATTTTATAACTTTTATCATTGACGTTTCTTCCTTCCGACAAAATAAAATGCACGGGGCCTTGTTTCCGGTCAATTTTCACTTCAACGACGACGCTTTCCCGGTTTCTCGGCGCCTTAATCCACTCGTACTTAAAATTATCTTTGTTTGAAATGATTATGTTTTCGTTTGCGCAAAAATACGCGCTCTCTGTGTCGACGCGCACCGTTCCTTCGTGTAACACCTTAATTGTGGATGATTTTACAACGGCCCCAACTAAGCTTGTGTTGGCTAAACCTTCATCTGTACCTTCGCAAGTTGGGGAGCTATATCCGTTTACTTCAACTAAAAATTAAAAAAAAATAATTAATTAAATTAAAGGAATTAAGTTATTATTAATTAATTAATTAACCAGTTAAGTTTTTTAATCCAGGCGTTGTTACTAAAAGTCGAACAACCAGGGAAGTCGCCCCATTTGGCCCCAAACGTAACCTCTCTGTCACGTATAATAAGCCATTACTTAAAAATTGTGCTCCTTCGCTTAATGCAAGCAAAGCTGTTACCTAAAATCATAAAAATTAAGTTATTAAATTAATTAATAAATATTAAAATTACTTACATCCATACAAGCGTTAATATTATTAACGATTTTAACGTCGACTTCAAGCGTTTCTCGAACTTTTATAGTATTAGGAAGTCGAAATTCCACCTCCAAGGGTCTGAAAATGTTGACGGTTGTTTGGGGGGAAAATCGAAGCCCCCCCGAATTCGAAACAGTCAAAGCCCAAACGGACCATTTTCCCGGTTCTTGGGGCGCTTGAATTGTTAATCCGGACGAGGCGATTGTTGATCTAAAATGATTATTATTAGTACTTCAATTAACATTTTTTTTTGTATTTACGTGTAATTAAAACATTTCCATAACCATAATTGATCGAAATGGGTTCCCCCGACTAAACTTTCTGGGGGTTTCCTTCGGTTGGAAGGCCCCGCGCCGGATCCTCTCTGCCTGTACGATAAGACACTCAATTTTGAGTCGTTTTTCTTCAAGCATTGGCGTTGGAAAAACGATAATCCCGCCTCTAAAAAGTCGACTTCTCCGGTTATCGACGAGGGGTAACGTTCTTCGCTAAATAAGCTTGTTTTAATCAAAAAAAATTAAATAACGATGAAACTAACCTTATTCGAGGATCAAATTTTAAATCGTTTCCGCTCGATTTCCCCCCTAAAAGACAAACTAAAGAGGATAATTCGGCAACGACCGGGTCCAAATCAACCGGTTGATTCGGAAGCCAAAAATCGCGGTCTTCCACGTTAACGTAAACCTAAAAAATAAAATTATTTATTAAAATTTTGCTATAATTTTGTCAATTTTTTAATGCCAACTTATAAAAAGTAAAAATTTTACATCAAGAATAATTTAATCTGTCAAAAAATTAATCATATTTACATTACAAAATTCTCAGTGTAAAATAAAAAAAAATGTATGGATATTGTACTTGTATAGATAAAAACAACCCTGACGCTCCACCCCCGCCTCCACCCCCAACCCAACAAGACGGCGATAAATGCACTTGCGCCTTATCAAAAAGAACTGCAGATGGAATAATTCGGTGTCGAAACCCCAACTTGCAAGATCTCCCATTCGATTCGCTCCATCATTTAAATTTAGCAACAAACACTCATGATCTCCATCAACTTTTTGGGGACGTTAAATTCGTTGTGATGGGCGGCGACCCGAATCGCATGAAAAACTTTGCCCATTTCATGAAAAACGAACTAAAAGTTACCCTTCCATGCGGAGTTTCATTAACCGATATCAGCAAACACTCGTATCGATACGCTTTGTATAAAACGGGACCGATTCTTTCGATTAGCCACGGAATGGGGACTTCATCCATCTCAATTTTACTTCACGAGGTTATCAAATTGATGCACTACGCGAAATGCAAAAACCCAATCTTTTTCCGGGTCGGAACTTGCGGTGGATTAGACATAGACCCCGGAACCGTGGTCATCACGGAATCTTTAATGGACGCTATGAATCGCGATTATCAAGAAGTGTGCGTATTGGGATATCCGGTTCGGCGTCCCGCAAAGCTCGATACCAAAATAACGAATCGGTTGAAAAAATTTACGAGCCCCGATGATGGATATCAAACGATTTCGGGTAAAACCCTGTGCACGATGGATTTTTACGAGGAACAAGGTAGATGTGATGGGGCGATTTGCGAACACGGCGAAGCCGAGAAATTGGAGTATTTAAACCGATTGAAAGCGGCGGGGGTGGTGAACATCGAGATGGAGGGAATCCCCTTCGCTGCTTACACGAATCATTGCGGGGTTCAAGCCGCGATGGTTTGCGTTTGCATAGTTGATAGAATGAAAAGCGATGTGCTCCCGCCAGCCAGCGAAGATTACGAGAACATGCAAATGAGACCGATGATTCTCGTCTCGAGATACATCAAGAAGTACTTTGAGAAGCTGTTGGAGAAGCGACGAAGAGAAATGTCGATGTTAATTTAGAATCTTACCTGCTTATTTAATAATTTTACGTCGAAATTTATTACGTCGCTTACTGGCTCGCCTTGTGGGGTTACGTAATAAACTAAAAGTTGACTTATTGGGGCCATTAAAGCTCGTACGGTAAAACTGTAACAAAATTAAATATTATATTTTTTATACATTTTATTCGCAAATAAATTAAATTAATTGATTTAAGTCGTTATTTCTAACTTGATATGAAAATGGCGTTTGTCACGTTTTAAATTAAATTCCATTAGTACCATAGTGTCCGAATGAAACCCAATTTTAAGCCGATACTGAAATCGAAATTCTGCCATGGCCATTTTTCTATTTTTATCTATAAACTCGATTTGTTCTAAATCGAAATTTTTGTAAGTTAAATATTTCGATTTAACCATTCTAAGAGACCTGCGGATAAACCCGAATGTTTTTAGTTTTAGTATTACCTGTATTATTGGTATTAGCTTTACTTTTAGCTATTATTCGGTTTTAGATTATTGTATTGTTGTATCGAACTAAAACTAGAACTAACACTAGACCTAGAACTAGAAAGATTTAGGTTTAGCCGTGCGTCTAAAGACAAAGGTATCGTAAGCGTGAAACGATGACGAATGTTCAAATTATGAACATCACAGCGAAAGCAAATTTTGTTCCATAAATAAGGAGGGGTTTTATATAAAATGACTAAAGACGCACGGCTAAACCTAAATCTTTCTAGTTCTAGGTCTAGTGTTAGTTCTAGTTTTATCTTTTTGTTTAATTCTAGATTGTTTTAAATTTTTCTGGAACCAAAAGTATAATTAATACCAAACTTACAACCTAGCTTCAGAATTAACACTAGATATAGAACTAGAAACAACTGTTTCTAGTTCTAAGTTAGTTCTAAAGTTAGGTCAGGTTAGGTTGGCTTGGGTTCCATATTAAGATAAATCTGGCTAAACCCGAATGATTCTAGTTCTAGTGTTAGCTCTAGCGTTAGTGTTGGCTCTAGATTTAGTTGTACAGGGTGTTCCATAGGCTATCTCCGAAACGACAAGAGATAGAAAAGAAGCAGCTCATATGTCATGATCCTATTTTTCGAGAAACTGCAAATGCCGAAAACTTTGAACAGCTATCGTCTTTTATTTCCGCCCTATCGACAAAAAGTGAAAAATTTGCGAATACGATAAACGTGAATATCTATCTCACTTATTATCAAAGATGGAATATTATAACTAAGACATTGTATGGGTAACTTCTTACGATTAATTATAATAATAATAATATTTATTTGAAAAGACACAATTACAGAATATTATAATACAAAACTTCGAATACTATTACTAGCAAAGAAAACAACCGATACTGTATCCTTCCAAAGGGGATTGAGTCAGCGCACCAGGTCAAACCAGGAATAACTGTTTTTCATCAACCCCAAAATAACAAAATTAAGAATTAATTTATAATAATAATAACAATGACATTGATCTAAGAAGACTTACGAGACGAAAGAGAAGAGAAAAGAAAGAGAAAAACAACAAAAAGGAAGGAAAGCAACATAAGAGAAACATGTACAAGAAAAGAAGGAAAGAGAAAGAAAGAAAACAAAAAGAACAAAAAAAAAAGATAAGAGTCTATTGGCGCTGCTGCTGAAGCAAATGAGATCTGTAAGCTGATCTAAAGGATTGCTCACTCCGCTGCTTAATTTGCTCTGGGATGCTGTTGAGAACTTTGCAAACAGAATACGAAAAGGACCTTTTGAAAAGTTCAGTACGGTGAGCTGGTATCGTAAGCGTGAAACGATGACGAATGTTCAAATTATGAACATCACAGCGAAAGCAAATTTTGTTCCATAAATAAGGAGGGGTTTTATATAAAATGACTCGGTGAAAGAGACAAGCAGCGTGTAGAGACCTCCGATTCGCCATATTAAGCCAGTTGACCCGACCTTGAGCACTCGAGACATGATCTCTCCTTCTCAAACCAAAAATGAAACGCAAGCAAGCGTTTTGAACACGTTGAATACGAGTGGAAGTAAAGTTATCTATACAAGAGCCGTATAAGACATCACCGAAATTAAAGAGAGACAAAACCAAAGATTCACACAACTGTATTTTTAAACGTAAATTAAGTAAGCAACGATTACTGTAAAGGAGTCGAAGGGTAGAGTAAGCACTACGAATAAGGTTTGAAACATGAGATCGAAATCTAAAAGAAGAATCTATAACAATACCTAGATTCCTAGCCTCTTCAGTAAAGTTAAGTGAAACATCACCAATCTGAATAGATAGAGACTTTCGCATAGAATCACGGAAGGATGGACACCCAAACAGCATAACGGAGGATTTCTTAGCATTAATATTTAAACATAGCTGAGACGCACGAGTGATTAACCTTTGCAAATCGTCGTTAATACATTCCTGAGCAACGCAAAGTTGATCCGGAGTAAAAGAAAAATACAGTTGCGTGTCGTCGGCGTACATATGCACAGAGCAGTGCCTCAGAACATCAGTTAGATTAAAAGTATAAATTAAATAAAGTAAAGGACCAAGAACCGATCCCTGAGGCACCCCAGACGTAACGGATGCTTCCACTGATTGCAGGCCATTGAGTGTGACAATCTGCTTGCGATTACATAAATAGTGCTTAAAGAAAGAACACACATTGCGAGAACATCCAATGTAATGAAGAATGGCAAGAAGTATCTCATGATGCACAGTGTCAAAAGCTTTTGAAAAGTCAAGTAAAACAAGAACAGAAGCAGATTTGCGATCAATTTTCCGGATAATGTTATCGCAAACTTCCAAAAGTGCTGTGCTACAACTGAAACCGGATCTGAAACCAGATTGAGTGCATGGTAGAATCTTGAACGTATCTAAATGACTGCGTAGACGTAAACTGATGATTTTCTCCAGAACCTTGGAGAGAACCGAGAGAATGCTAATAGGTCTAAGGTCACTGTAACTTGCAGGGTTGCTGGTTTTAGGAAGAGGCATAACAAGGGCAGTCTTCCAAGCGGAAGGAAACACAGCATACTCCAAGCAAACATTGATAATGTGACACAAGTAGGGTAGAATAAAAGGGCAGCACATAGTTAACATTTTAATACCAATGCCATCAGACCCAATAGCAGCAGTTTTAAAAGACAGTAAAATTTCACCAATCTCTTCCTCAGTGGAAAGAGAAAAGACAAATTCATTGCTGACAGACGGGTGGGTATTGGAGAGAAAATGAGAAATGACATCAGGATCACCGGAAGAACCAACTTGTGAAGACAAAAAAGAAATATTAATAGCTTCAACATCGGATAAAGCTACTGGTACTGACCGCTGTTTAGCTTTAATGATTCCCATCCTATTAAAAGACTTCCACAGTTCACGACTATTATTAGAGTTCAAAACGGACTCTATATATGCCCTTTTCTCTCTCCGAATACAAGAATTTGTAAAATTGCGTAACTCTTTATAGTACGAAAAGTCCGCAGGAAGTTTGGATTTTTTAAATTTTAGATAAGCCTCATCCCTATATTTCATCAGGAATTTAATATTATCAGTCACCCAAGGACGGTATCCTCGCCTGGATGAAATAGTTTTAACAGGTGCATGTAAATCGAAGAGAAGTAACATGTAGTAGTTGAAGAGTGAAACCTTATCATCAATATCATTCAGATATAAGATATCAGCCCACGGAGTAGCAGCCAAGTCTCGCTCAAAATCAGCAAGACAAAAATGATTAAAATCTCTGTAACGAATAGAACTAGGTGGTTGATATTGAGACTTAGAAAAATCAAATTTAACAAATATAAGGGAGTGGTCGGCAATATTGTGGACGGGAACCACACCCTTGTCATCAATGTGGGTATCGACAGGAACAATTATGTGGTCAATTAAGCTAGAAGACGTAGGAGTAATGCGAGTGGGAGAATCTATTATTTGAGTAAGCCCAAAAGATGCAAGGAGAGGCAAATAGTGAGTGTAATATATTCCGGAGTTGTTGTGCGCGTCAATATTGAAGTCACCAACACAGACAATATCATCTGTGAGAGGGAAAACGGTAGACAGAGTGCTATCCAAGCTATTGAAGAAAAGATCCGCTTGCGGACCTGAAATTCACAATTTAGGGACAATTTAGGTCCATGCTAAACTGTTTTAAAATTCGAAATTTAATGGTACAAAGTTTAAAGAACAGTGTTTAATGTTATCAAGTCACCATCAAATATGATGGTGACAGAAAATCAGTAATCTTGACAATAATGATGCAGACCAATACAACATCAAGCAACGGACAATGTTCTGAAAGATCCTACAATTAGTCAAATATTATGTTGTACATAATCTCTGACTGGGACATAATAAATTTGATGATAAAAACGATGTTAATGGATAATTGGAAAAAATGTTGAATGATTCTAAGACAACATTAAGCAATGTCAAGGATTATATTGACAAATAATGAAACAAATGTAGAAATTTTAAACAACGTTCAGCATGATCTTAGGAATTTGTGTAATCAGAGATAATAAAGACAATGTTGATGGATGATTGAAGAAAAGATATCAAAAATACAACGTAGAAAGATACAAACAACACTAAGAAAAAATATAGATACTATCTTTGAGAATGATGATCTTATAGTTCAGATTTTATTTAAAAATGTTGATGAATTCCAGTAAAATGTCGAAAATGTGACAAAGATATCACAAAGAATGTTTAAGAAAAAACTTTTCAGACAAACCAAAACAGTGCTGATGGATGTTAAAGACGATGTTTTAAGAAATATTAGAAGAATGCTGAGGAATGTCATATTAAGAACAGTATCTAATTATTTCAAACATAATATTGAAAGATTACAACGATGATGCTGACAGATAATTGATAATATTGACGATAGTGATATGACAACATGAAACAACGGAGAATGTTCTTAAAGATCTTACAATTAGTCATAGATAATGTTGGAAGTTGATAAAGCCGATGTTAGTGGATGATTGGACAATGTTCTGAATGATCTTAGGGATTAGTGCAATCAGACGTGATTTTAAAAAATGGCAAAAACAACAAAAATGGGTGACTGGAAAAGATTTTGATGGAGATTGAGACAGTTTGAAAAATTCCAGGGATGTTGCTGGGAGATGTCGAAAACTGAATAGAAAGATACCATAAACAATACTAAGAAAAATTAAGGACGCTTTCTTTGAATAATGATCTCAAAGGCCAGAGATATTATTTTTGGAAAGTGATAAAGCCGATGTTGATGAATGATTGGGAAACATGTTGAAGGAGACCAAGACAACATTTAGCAACGGCAAGGATAATCTTGATGGATAATAAAAAAATGTATAAATCCTGGACAATATTCTGAAAAATATTAGGGATTAGTGCAATCAGACATGATTTTGAATGATGGCGAAGACGACAATAATGGGTGATTGGAGAAGATATAGAAGGAGATTGAGACAGTTTGAAAAATTCCGGGTGATGTTGCTGGGAGATGTCAAAAACAGAATAGAAAGATACCATAAGCAATACTAAGAAAAAATAAGGAAGCTGTGTTTGAACGATGATCTCAAAGGCCAGAGATGTTATTTTAAAATTTTAAAATGTTGAGTAAGACTTTACTTTTCCCAAACATCATTCTTATGTATTCATGATTAATTAATGATAATCTTTGATTATCTATCAATGAGTAGAGAAATGTAGAAATCCTAAACAATGTTCTGAATGACGTTGGTATACTATCTCTGACTCAATTAATTCCTAAGGTCTTTTTGACGATTGTTCAAGACTTTACTTTTCCCAAACATCATTCTTATGTATTCATGATTAATTAATGATAATCTTTGATTATCTATCAATGAGTAGAGAAATGTAGAAATCCTAAACAATGTTCTGAATGACGTTGGTATACTATCTCTGACTCAATTAATTCCTAAGGTCTCTTTGACGATTGTTCAAAATTTCTATATTTCTTTCTTTCTTTATCAACATCTTTTTAAATCATCTTACAGGATGACTAAATGAGAATCATCCTGCAAGATCTGTATTCTTGTTTGTTTTGGTATTCCTCAACATTTTTGCAGGATGATTCTCATTTAAACATCCAGCAAGATGATTTAAAAAGAAGTTGGTGAAGAAATCTTGAACAATGGTCAAAAAGACTTTGGGAATTAATCGACTCAGAGATAATATTGTAAGATGGCCAAGACGATGTTGATGAATAATTGGAAAAGATGTTGAAGGAAGAGGGTGTAGTGAAGTTAAGGTGGAGGCAATGGACAGGAAGCAGGTTTTGGGAGAGAGGGGCGAGGGTAAAAGGTGGATGAGGGAGGTGATGGTGGCAAGGAGGCGGAGATGTGGGAAAGGGGGAAGAGGGTAGGCGACTTGAAAAATTGTATACTAAATAAACAATAAAATGCTTGAAGAATTCCGAGAGATATCAAAAACTACGCTGTAACGAGAAAAAGCTATAAATGATACTAAGAAAAATCAAGTGTTTGAATGATAGAGAAATGTTGAGGAAAATCACGATTGTAATGCGATATATGATATATATGATATTGAGAAATCGTAACGACGATGTTGGTGATTGTTAACAATGGAGAGAAATATCAAGTATCAGTGATGATATTGAGAAAAGATGGTGGAGATTTTGACAGTGCTCAATATCAGGGTGTATCTAGAGGCGTAAAAAGAAGATTCTAATGGAAGGGACAGAAGGAATTTGTAATAGGTAATAGATTTTATCTAACATAGGCAATGTTAAGGGACAGTTAGGAAGATGTTGAAAAATAAATAACCAATGCTGATAATTAATATAAATAATCTTGATAATGCAAGATAACTAAAATGTTGACTAAAACAAAAAATGATGTTGCTGATAATGTGTAGAGACGTTGTTGATTAAATCTTGTAAATATGAGAACACTTATAAGTCAGACTTATAAATCATGACATAATTTTAACCACAAATACAAGAAATAAAATGATAATGGTTCGCATAAAAAATTTTAATCTAAACATATAAACTGCTAAGATATGGGCTTTGAAAGGTAAGATTTTTTTTAACATTTTCTTTAATATTTTCAATACAAGCTGTCTTAGAAAGATCAAATTTGGTTTCTTAAATTAATTAACTTTCACTAAGCTGTAAAGCTGCGTTTAGTACGAGGGAGAATTCGATATTTGTGTATCGGGTATTTCGGGTCTCGCCAGGACCTTCGCCATCAGCCAAACAGAACGAAATACACAAATACCTAATTCTCCCTTGCACTAAAGGCAGCTTCAGACAAGGATAAAACTTCATATTTTGAAACAGTTTAACATCGACCTAAGCCTGCTGCCCAAAATGTATTGACTTAAGAAGATTGGTTTGCATTATAGTAAGGTTATTATCATAACAACATTACTTGTTGAATACATTTTTTTGTGAATACATTTGTATGCAGTTATGTGAGAAAAAACAAGATTTTTTGTTAAATATTGTTTTATAATAAGAAATATCCCTAACAAACTACATATATTCCTGATAACAATCAGGAAAAGATATCGACTTATTTTAAGCTATCTATATTACGCAAAATCTCGAAAATAAATCATAGGAAAAAAATTCCTATGATTTATTTTCATGTGTGTGATAAGTTATTTTGAAGGTTATGGTTTTGTGTGTGTAGAATTATCACAATTTGTGATAATTTCCTGTTATTTTTCTCCAAATAAGTTGATTGAAAAATTTGAAGTTTTGCTTTACAACATACAGATTATGTTAAGGAAGTTTGACAAGGATGTCTTGATTGGAGGGGATTTGAACGCCAAAATGGTTCAGGCAGGCTCAAGTATTTCTAATAGAAGAGGAGAAATGCTAGAACTATGGTTGGCTTCAAATAATCTAATCGTTCTAAACCAAGGCAACATTCCGACATTTTCTGGACCAGCTGGAGAATCCTTAGTGGATTTTACGGCTGCTTCGATCAAATTAGGAAGAAGAGTAAGAAATTGGTGTGTGGATCTAGAAAGTGATAATTTAAGTGATCATAGAACTATTATGTATGAAATAGGAGAGTGTGTTAGAAGTGAAAGTGAAAGTGAAATTAATTTTGGCAGGTGGGTAGCTTCTGAAAGGAATTTGGAGAAAATGATGAAAGATGAAACTCCATTTTTTGATAAGGATGAAGCGAGAACACCAGAAAATTTAATCAAAAATATACAGAGAGTTTGTAATAAGTATTGTGTTAAGAAAAATGGCAGAAATTTTAGCCACAAACCAGTATACTGGTGGAACGACGAAATTGCAGAAAAAAGAAAAGAATGCAATAGAATAAGAAGAAGCTTAACACGAAGTAGAGGGAGGGCTATTTTTGATTTGGAATTAATTGAAAATTTGAAGTTAGAACTAAAAAACAAAAGAAAAGAACTTAAAAAACTCATTGGAAAGAGTAAAAAAGATAAATGGAACCAACTATGTTCAGATCTTGAAGAAGATGTCTGGGAAAAGGCATATCAAATAATTACCAAAAGATTGAAACTGAAAAACAGAAATGGTATTGAGGATAAGATGGTAGAAGAACAAGTCAGTAAACTGTTCCCTAAGCATGAAGCTTTTACCTGGGAGGCTAGGGATGGTCCACTAAACTCAATTCCCTTTACAGTGGAGGAACTCTCAGTGGCGGTAAGTAATTTAAGAAAAAAGAAAGCCCCGGGACCGGATGCCATTCCATCTGAAATAGTTGGATTGTTGGCATCGAAGTATTCAAAGGATTTTTTAGAGGTATACAATGACTCTGTGTGTCTAAAGGTATATTTCCGAAAATCTGGAAAAGTGCAAGACTTGTACTTATTGAGAAGCCGAAGAAAGCAGGACAACCTTTGGCGTATAGACCTCTATGTCTATTGGATACGACGGGGAAACTTTTGGAAGGATTACTGAGAATGCGATTGGTTGTAGAAGCGGAGGAGAATAACCTTCTACATGAAAACCAATATGGATTTAGGAAGGGAAGATCCACTGTACAAGCGATTGAAAAAGTGCAGAAAAGCATTGATAAGATAAAGGAAAAGGCATTAAAGAATAGAAAATTCTGTGCCTTAGTACTTTTGGACATCAAAAATGCTTTTAATTCTGCACCGTGGAAGGAAATAATCGGATCCTTAGTTAGTGGAAATATAAGTCCCTATTTGGTAGAAATGATAAGAAGTTACTTGTCGGAGAGAAACATCATAGCTCCGAATGGGAAAGTTTACGAAATGTCTTGTGGAGTGCCTCAAGGATCTCTATTAGGTCCACTTTTATGGAATCTATATTATGATAGAATTCTAAGAGTGGAATTGGAGTCCGAAGTAGAGATCATTGGTTATGCTGATGATCTGGCATTGTTGGTCATTGGTCGTGATGAGAGTGAACTGCAAGACAAGGCGTCGTATGCAGTTAAACAGATTATTGATAAACTGGAGGAGATGGGTCTTGACATAGCTGCACAGAAAACAGAAATGGTTTTACTTCAAGGGAGAAGAAAGATAAGATCTCTTAACCTTGAAGTAAATGGGTCTGTAATTGAAAGTGCTGAAAGAGTCAAGTATCTCGGAGTTTTTATCAATAAAGACATGACTATGACGAAACATATTGAAGAGATAACAAGTAAGGCAACATTCATGAGCAATTTACTTTTAAGGTTGATGCCGAACTTAGGTGGACCAAGATCAAGAAGTAGGAAACTTCTTGCATCGACGGTGAAGTCAGTTGTACTTTACGCCGCACCTATTTGGCAAAGAGCCCTTAAATTTAAAAGGTACCGTGATATGTTGACTAGAGTGAATCGAAAACTTGCAATAGGAATTTGTTCCGCATATCGAACGGTTTCTGCTGAAGGGATTCAGGTTATTGCTGGAATGCCTCCGCTGGACTTACTTGCTGAAGAAAGAACAGCGTTATATAGGAGAGGTAAAGAAGCAAAACGTGAATGTAGAGTAAGTTTATTGAAGGCCTGGCAGGAAAGGTGGGATCTATATGAGGGATGGACAAGAATCCTTATCCCGGAAATAGAACCATGGTTTGATAGGAAGTGGGGCGAGGTAGATTTCTACTTATCTCAGGTTTTGTCAGGTCATGGAATTTTTAAAAAGTATCTTTTTAAAATTAAAAAGTCGGAAAGGGTGTGTTGGTTCTGTGATAGTATAGACACAGTGGAACATACATTATTTGTATGTGAAAAGTTTAGTGGTGAAAGGCATATTTGTGAAAGAAAGTGTGGTCGATTATTAAATCGAGACAATATAGTGAAAGTGATGTTAGAAAGTGAAGAATTATGGAACATTGTACAAGAAATGGTTATGAAAATAATGAAAGTGAAGGAAAGCCATGAAAGATTCCTTGAAGGAATTGAAAATGGTGAGGATGAGAACTTGGAAAATGTTGTGGAAAACAACATTGAAGAATAATAAATTGTTTATTATTAATATTCCCTGAAGCTAGTACCTTAGCGGGTGGTTCCGGGAATAGAGGGGGAAGGGTTTTAGACGGTCGAAGTTTACTTGATGTTTGCTTCAACCCGTCACTATCTGGCCACATGATATCTTCGGTCAGGTGTCTGTTTACAGATTTCCTAATCCCCTCTATAATAAAAAAAAAGGAAAAAAATTCCACCTATGCCATTGAATTGTTCGTAAAAAGTCTTTAATAACAAGTGTCACTTTTGCCGATAGGACGAAAACAAACGGCGATAGCTGTTCGGTGTTTTCGGCATTTGCACTTTCTAAAGCTACTTTTTTTTCTATCTCTTTTCGTTTTGGAGATAGCCTATGCGGACATCGAAATTGGGACATCCTGTACAGTGTACAATGCTATGGTACTAAATATTGGATCATCTTTTTGTTTAGTTATAAAAAAAAATGTGGAAACGGATTTTAAATAGCAATTATTAATAACTGTATTATTATATGACTATATGAATAATTACAAAGATAGAAAAAATACAGCCAAAACTGAAATTTCAAAAAAGTAACCCTCTCTATTTAATAATAGAGGGCACTTAATCTGGATTAAATCCTGAAATGCTATTTTTATTTGATAGCTGTCATTTAAACATAAATCCTAGCTTAATTTTTGGTTTTAAATGTTATTTTTTAATCGTTATTTTTTAAAAATAAATAGTATGTACGTTAAATTCCTCTTGGAAAATCTCGGTAGGAAGCGTGAAGGAATCCCAAGAGTGAGATTCCTAACAGAACATACGGATGGTTCGTGTCAATTTTCTACGATCCGGGGATCAGTTGATTAGGGAGACAAGACGAGGAAGATGGATGACTAAACGAGGACTCTATTTGGAGGGAAAGAGTGAGACGGGGAAAGGTGAAAGGAAACGAGCGAAAGACGGACGACAGCGGGTGCGGCCGGGCGGTTTCCCGGCGGCGGGAGGAGGATTTTCCTCGTCGGGTTTAAGGAAAGAGGTTGCGTAATTGGGATCAAGGGGTTTACGGATAACGGGGATGATGAGGTAGGAGACTTCAGATAGGATGGGGAAGTAACGAGAATGAGTGCGAAATGGTAATTTTAGATGCGAAGGAGATTATTCAAAACGAATTTTTAATTTGTAATAACAGGTGAATTGGGATTTATAAGATTTATTATTAAATAATGCCTAATAATGCTAATGGATATGACAGATACAAGTTATTTTTTCAAAATGAATAGAAAATCGATTCTTTTTTTAATTTTTGATTTTATCAAATAATATTTTTAGTATTTAATATAAGTAGTAAGAATTAATAATTTAAAATCAATTTTTATCGCCAATTTTATTTTATAAGCGATTAAATTAACTTCACACCTATTTTGATGTAAAGTTATATATGAATTGTTGTCAAAAAGTTTTTATCCCTATATTTTTTCGTCTATTTGAGTATTATACGGCATATTACCTTGTGTATTTCACCCCTTATTACGTTCAAAACGGGCGAGGTCGGCAACTCAACCCAAGTTTAATATAATCGGGATCGAGTTTCCGCCAGAAAATAACCTCAAAATTATTGAAATTTACCACCTAAATTTAACGTTTTTGCACTTTAATGAAATTTCAAATAAGTTTTATTACCTGAAATTTAATTTGCATACTCCTCCGCGATTCTTTTTGGCCGTAACATCAATCGGTAGAGGATCTTCGTATCTTCTTTGGGCCCAATCCGTGACTCTCCCATCGGTGGTTATTACGTAATGAAGATCCCTCTCGCAAGGACACGTCGATAAAATGTCGACGTGAGCCTCATCTTCGGGCTAAAATTTTTTTAATAATAAATTTAATTGAGTAAATTGATTAGATTTTTTTGTACCAAAAGAGTTCTTTCAATTCCTTCGATTAATAAATAACAATCGGTCGTTGAGTTCCACTTTTTAATCTGTTCTTTCGCTAAAACGTAGTGACTTTCGATTTCTTTGCTTTCCACCGAAACTAATTCGGCCTGAAAACGATTTAAAAAAAGGAGGGCTTTAAAACGATTTAATACGTGAGTTTTTGAATTAAATTCGAATAGGTGGAGTTTTTGAGGCCCCTCCATTTCGTCTTCAGCCGTTAATTCACAATTTAAATTCGGACCCTTTTACCCGAGAATTGAACGGAATTACGGAGGCGATTTATACGGAAAAGGGGCCGGCTTTCAAATAGGGGCTCCAATAAAAATCCATCCAAAAGTTCCGAATTTTTTTAATTTTTACCTGTAATGCGATCGTATCGCTATCTGCTAAAATCGCGGGGACAACGAATGTTCCTTCTCCATTGCTTATCTCAATATCTTGGCTGTAAATTGCTGTCATGTTATCGTAAACTTTTACTCGAACCCGAACGGATTTTTCAGTACTCATTGCTTCAACCTGAAAATTGATTGATCTTGGTGAGAAAAACAAACAAAGAGGGGGAAATTTTTTGTCTCTACCTTCCCGGAAAACGGTAAACCTGGTTTATACCTCCTCCTCATGTCCCTTCCAAATCTCAATTCGACGTAGTGTTCTTCGGCGGCTGCCACGTCCGGGAGACCGTTTCCAAATCCGGGAACGATGTCAATTTGCGCGGAAAACTCGGTCGTATCGACCTCGACCAATAACGTCCAACGTCCCGGTCTGACATACTCAGAGATGGGCAAAGAAAAAGTTCGAACTCCCTCATTTAGTTGAATTTCACTCCAAATACCCACTTTACTACCCTGAGGATCTTTTACGCTAACCGTCGCGAGAGAATCGGGTACTATTTGGAGGTCGTGATCTAAAGCTAAGATCCAAAATTCAACTGGAAATTCAAAAACAATTTTAGACTCGAATAAAATTAAACAGGAAAAACTTACTAATTTCATCAGGCCTATAAGTATGTCGAGCCGGTCGAATTATAACATCCCTAACATTTCCGACCAACCTCATTCGAGTTGTACTTTGTAAAATACAAGATTCGCCTTCGCTGCTGTTGACAATTGTCTTTAAAATATACTGACCGGCAGAATTCGCCGGGATTTCCAGCGGAAGTATTCCGTGACCTGGAAGACGACCGAAAAAAGATATTCACGAAAATCACCAACGTGGCAAGTTTTTTAAAACGAACGCACCCGTAATTATTCATCAAACTACACACAGTCTACTTCACTCCGCCTCAAGCCCCCTCAAATTTCCAAATTTGCATAGTTTACCGACGGATTGGAAATTCGGGGGTGGCGAATTATTAGAATATCCCATGGGAAATAGGGAAAATTGGAACCGCTAAATTGGGCAATTAATTATGCATATTGTTTAAATATGCCGGAAAAGTTACCGCTTGAATTAGTTGAAATGATGTATTAGATATTATATAATATTCGAACGTGGTAATTACAAGTTAAGTTCCAAAGGGATCATATTTTCCAAGCGCCAATTTCCCGGAATGACTAAATGCACTTTGAACGCCGTTTCATAACTAAATATTATTGATGTTTTAGGAAATTGGGTGATTCGGTGTTATTTTATGGATCAAACATATTAATCAAATGTGGAATAAGAATTTGTTGAAAATACATGAAAATTTCAGAAAAAGATTTCTCGAAACTGGAACTAGGGATTAAGAGATAAAAGTTTGTGTGATTATAAAGGAAGGGTTAATGGTTGTTTATACCAAATTTGAAGTTTTTAGGTCATTTGATAGATTTGCGTCTGAAAACGCACGGTTAAACCTGAATCTTCCCACTTCTAAATCTAGTGTCAGCTTTATTATTTTTATATCATTAGATGTAATTCTAGATCTGGAACTAGAAACGTCTCGTTAAGACTGCTAAACCTGAATGATTCTAGTCTTAGGTCTAGTGTAAGATGTAATATCGGTGCAATATATCAAGGCCCTTCAGTTTAGAGATGGATATCTTCAAAACCGCTTTATAAAAAAATTGCGGCCTGAACCTTTCCGTTTCTAGGTCTAATGTTAGTTCTAATTTTATGTCATTAGATCTAATTCTAGATTTAGAACTAAAAACATTCGGGTTTAGCCTAAATTCGGGTTAATGAAGGCCTCTACAATGAATAGTTTTTGAAGTAGAGTACTCTACAAACTGATTTGGCAAGCCTGTATATTTGAATTGAAATAAAATTAGAACTAACTGAAAATTGTGTTAATTTGATACAAAGTCCGGATGAGGGTTAAAACGGCTAAACCCAACTGATTCGAGTTCTAGGTCTAGTGTAAGATGTAATATCGGTGCAAAATGTCAAGGCTCCTCAGTTTAGAGATGGATATCTTCAAAATCGCTCTATAAAAAAATTGCGGCCCGAATCTTTCCGTTTCTAGGTCTAATGTTAGTTCTAATTTTATGTCATTAGATCTAATTCTAGATTTAGAACTAAAAACATTCGGGTTTAGCCTAAATTCGGGTTAACGAAGGCTTCTACAATGAATAGCTTTTGAAGTAGAGTACTCTACAAACTGATTTGGCTAGCCTGTATATTTGAATTGGCGTAAAAGACGCACGGCTAAACCCAAATCTTTCCACTTCTAGGTCTAGTGTTAGTTCTAGTTTTATATCATTAGATTTAACTCTAGATTTAGAACTAGAATCATTCGGGTTTAGCCGTACATCTCGTTAAAACGGTTAAACCCGAATGATTCTAGTTTTAGGTCAAGTGTATGATGTAATATCGGTGCAATATGTCAAGGCCCCTTACTTTCGAGATGGATATCTTAAGGTCTCCTTAAGAAGGCTAAATCCAAATGATTCTAGTTCTAGGTCTAGTGTAAGATGTAATATCGGTGCAATATGTTAAGGCCTCTCACTATAACGATCGATATCTTCGAAACCGCTCCATAAAAAAATTGCGGCCCGAATCTTTCCGTTTCTAGGTCTAGTGTTAGTTCTAATTTTATATCATTAGATCTAATTCTAGATCTAGAAGTAGAAACATTCGGGTTTAGCCTAAATTCGGGTTAACAAAGGCTTCTACAATGAATAGCTTTTGAAGTAGAGTACTCTACAAACTGATTTGGCTAGCCTGTATATTTGAATTGGCGTAAAACTAGAACTAACACTAGACCTAGAAGTGGAAAGATTTGGGTTTAGCCGTGCGTCAAAGACGCACGGCTAAACTCTAAACTTTACACTTCTAGGTCTAGTGTTAGTTCTAGTTTTATATCATTAGATTTAACTCTAGATTTAGAACTAGAATCATTCGGGTTTAGCCGTACATCTCGTTAAAACGGTTAAACCCGAATGGTTCTAGTTTTAGGTCTAGTGTATGATGTAATATCGGTGCAATATGTCAAGGCCCCTTACTTTCGAGATGGATATCTTCGAAACCCTTCGATAAAAAAAATTCCGGCCCGAATCATTGCACTTCTAGGTATAGTGGCAATTCTAGTTTTATATAATTAGATCTAATTGTAGATCTAGAACTAGAATTATTCGGGTTTAGCCTAAATTAATCCAACCCCGCCCTGGTTGCTTAAGATGGATTAAGAGTAATTTATACTAAATCTTATGCTTCTAACTTAATTAATTTAATTAATAGAAACCTTTTTAATTTGATAAAACCATCAGTATCAAATAAGAATAATTTAGTTAGCACAATCTCAACTCTACGAATCAACTCAAGTTGGAATTAATTAATCTAGAGCCACCCTCTTCGTATTCATACCAAACTTGGCTTTTAGGAAATAAGTAGGTCTAAAATCGAATAGTTTGATCGACGCAAAGTGAAAAAGCTCAATGTTTGCAAGGTAACATCGCTTTTCCATTCAGACGGCTTATCGAATATTGATTTAGGAACGATTGGATGATAATTTTAGAAATGTTGGAATATTTAATCGGTTTTAATCATTTATTTTTATAGGAAAGGAGGACGAAAATAGTAAAGTGTAAAAAAAAAGCAGAAATCCCGGAATTGGATTGCGTCGCGTAATCAGATTAGGTATTTTTTTAGCGAATCGTTCCCGGATATTTCGCTTTCGCGTCATATCCGGGGTTGTACGTCGTCCTATGCCTCCAGTAAAATAGAGTAAATCGGACTAAAATGGAATACCTAAGCCGGAGCAAACCGTAGTAATCATCTCCTCCCGGACGTTAATTTTAATAGATGACCCAATTTCGAAATAACCCTGTTTGCGTCAATTTCATTTTAATCTTGTAAAAATAGGAAAACTCATTAACCGGATGATTTTTATAAAACTAATTAAGCCATCAAAAATAATGTCATTTTTAATTCAAATTTATTATTTTTAACTCATCGCGGTTTATTAAAGAAGTTACAAAGTTAAATTAAGTTGCAAAACCGTTTAAATTCAAAATATAAGGGGAAGTTTTAATTCCAATTTACCCCTTAGAACCGGATATCTTAAGCCTTTGGTCTTAGAACTATCGGAAACGGCGATTAGACTTCCTTCCAGTCAAATCCCGGGCCTAAATCCCCGCTTACAAACAAGGAATTTGGGGAATTCGAAGGGAAAATCGCCCCTTCAACCCCATATTAGTTAAAAAAGGAGTTTTAATAAAATTGTAAAAAAATAATTGCAATCGCTTATCGATTAAATTCCAACTCAAATCGTGAGGAGCATTTTGCGGTTCACTGAGCCGAATTATTGTCACCCTAAATTTGCCTCTCCACCTCATGGTTCGCCGCCCCTTCCCGTTCCTTTGATGTAACCTACGGGCGGAAAGGACTCGTCGTCGTCGTACGGCGTGATTTAATTTGTCCCCCCAATCGTTCAGGATTCGAGTAGGTGAAAATTTGCGATTCGTTTCATTCGAGTTCTCGGCAAAAGTTATCGAAAAAAGTTTATTCGCTTACTTTTGATTTCTTGTACGGTTTCTATTGGTTCTTGAGTACTTTCTTCGTCTTCCGGTTCAAGTTTTATCGTAACGTTTACTGGCTCGGCGCATAATGGTCCTTGGAAAGTGACGAAAATCGCCGTTGTTTTCCCAGGGACTGCTAATTCAGGTGCCACAATCGAAACACCTCTGCAAAACAAAATAAAAGAAAATATTAAATTACAAGTTAATTACCGGAAAATTTAAGTAATTAATCCGTTGAGGTGAACAACCGATTCTAATCTATCTCTAAATTTGAACCGGGTGATAATCCAATTATTTTCGAATGCGATTTGACTCGCCCAAAAAAGAACCGTAAAAGACAAAAGGGGGCGCACGGTGAAGATCGATAAGAAACGGGCAATTAAGGTCTTTCGAAAGGCCGACACTTTTCTTTCCCTTTTCTCGGAGGTGGTTGAAAAACTTCTTTCGTACCCCTCTGGAAGTTTTCTAATGCGACTCCATTGAGCTCGAGAAGTGAGAAGAAGGGTTTAAAATGGAAAACGTCACGATCTCGAAAAAAGTTAATTAGTTTCGTTTCTAATAAAAAAAAAAATTATTTTTGTTTCGGAGATACGATAATTTGAGGTTAAGGTTGAATTTATTTTTCAGTTGGATGCCAACGCCCTACTTTTGCCCCAATTTTACGCCGTCTTCCCGAAAAAGTTCATCTCAAAAGCCGAGTTGGGTTGCTCGAACTCTGACAGTGGAAGTATAAAGAAAAGCTTCTCCAGCATGATGTTTATTAAAAATTCACGTTTCCTATTTCCGTTCTTATCAACCACCCACTGAATTCTATGGGCGTGCAACGTCGGAAGTTCGCGACGGGTGAGAACGCAGAACGGTTTTGTAAAAGCTTATCTACCAAGCTTCGATGTGAATGGAGCTTTATTGCCGGTGGCAATTCAGATAATACATATTCATTTAGCCGACGTTTGTGTAATCATTTTTTTGTTTTGAATTAAATATTTTAAATTTATCTGCAAAAGTAAAAATTGTAACACAAACATATTCAGATTTACGCCAATTTAGTTAGAAATTCAAATATAAAGTTAATTAATATAATTAATATAAAAAAAAATGTTACACAAATGGAATTAATTAAACAACCTTTTAGGCGAAATGTCAATTTGATAGTTAAACATCAAAAAGTAAATTATATAAAGGTGATGTTTTAATTAATATTTGAAATGGATGTGATACGGCTTCCATTATGATATTATGATACGGCTTCCACAAGCCTTGAAATGCTTTTAGAAGATTTGATATTGCTCTCAAAAAACTCGATATTTCCTTTGGAAGACTTAATACTACTTTTGAAAGACTTGATACTGCGTTTGGAAGACTTGATATTGCTTTTAAAAGCCTTAAAATGCTTCCAGAAGACTCAATACTACCTTTGGAAGACTTGATACTATCGTTGGAAGACTTGATATTGTTTTTACAAGTCTTGAAATGCTTCCAGAAAATTTGATACTGTTTCTAGAAGACTTGACACTGCTTCTAGAAGAATTAACACTGCTTCCAGAAGACTTGATATGTTTCCACAAGTCTGGATATTGCTTTTGGAAGACTGGATATTGCTTTTGGAAGACTTGATATTGCTTTTAAAAATTTTGAAATACTTTCAGAAAATTTGATACTGTCTTTGGAAGACTTGATGCTGCCTTTGGAAGACTTGATACTGCTTTTGGAAGACTTGATATTATTGCTTTTAAAAGTCTTGTAATGCTTCAAGAAAACTTGATACTGCTATCAGAAGACTTAAACGGTTTCTAGAAAACTCGATACTACCTTTGGAAAACTTGATACTGCCTTTGGTAGACTTAATATTGCTTTTAAACGTCTTGTAATGCTTCCAGAAAACTTGATACTGCTATCAGATGACTTAAACGGTTTCTAGAAAACTGAATACTACCTTTGGAAAACTTGATACTGCCTTTGGTAGACTTAATATTGCTTTTAAATGTCTTGTAATGCTTCCAGAAAACTTGATACTGTTTCTAGAAGATTAAATACTGCTTTGAAAATACTTGATACTGCTTTTCACATGAAATGCTTTCAGAAAGCTTGAACTGTTTCCAAAAGATTTGATAGTGCTCCTGGAATAATTAGTAATGCTTCTACAAGCCTTAATATTGCTTCCAGAAGACTTAAAATATTTCCAAAAAACTTGCAGTTAAACAGAAAACCTGATATTGCTTCTAGAAAACTAGAAATACTTCCAGAAAACTTAATATTGCCTCTGGAAGTCTTGAAATATTTTCAAAAGACTTGAAATGATTCCAGTTTGTAAAACTGCTGGCAGAAAATGTTGTTTATTGAACAAAATGCAAATCCTTGAAGAAGACATTTTTATTGCAAAAGGCAAGAAACTGTAAATAAGATTTTCCAAAATACCTAATACTGTTGGTATACAGAATGTTCACGTAAAAGTTCAAATAATACCAATTAAAGACTAGATACTGCTTTTAAAACTGCAAACACTGTTGCTATAAGCATATTAGTTGCAAACATAAGCACCAGATACATTGGCGTTTTTTTTCTTACCCAAATAAGAAAACCTTGCTATCACCACACAGTGTGGTTAAAACGATGAACCTTTTCAGTATTTGCACACAAATGTTGATAATTCGCTACCTGATTTCGAGCTTTGTGTAGATGATTTATTCAGCTTCTGTCCTCATTCAATTTCAAGATCATTCTTCACTTGCGTAATCAATAGCAAAAAATGGCCAACATGATCATATTCATAAACTCATTTCTCCAGTGTTATTTATTTATAAATCCGAAAGTAGCAACTGATACTTTGAGACTTTGATGTTCTTCAACACCGGCCAATACAGAAAAAAAGAGAGTAACTAATTGTAAGTAGAAGCTGACGATACAGCGTGCTTATCTTAATTGGCTGTTTTCATGAAAAGTTAGTTTTGAATGTAAGCTCCCTTTTCATAGACGAGGACACATATATTATTTGTCAAGAAAATGTGTCATTTAAAATTTATTCGGGTGTTATTTTTTGAATGCGTGTCATAGGTTCACCATCCCTGCTCTAGATTGTATTAAATTATTCTGGAACTAAAAGTAGAACGTAGTTCTAAAAGTAGAACTAGAACACTGAATCTTTCTAGTTCTAAGTTTAGTGTTAGTTCTAAAGCTACATTGACTTAGGTTAAGTTGGCTTCCATCTTAAGAGACGTACGGATAAACCCAAATGATTGTATGACTACCCGAATAATTAATTAACCTTTCAAGCGGAACATCAATTTGATAATTAAACGTGAAAAAGCAAGTTAATTTAATAAGAAACTTTATAAAAATAGAATGATTATAATCTTAAAATTGAATTGGACACTGTCAAATTTAGCAGATTAACGTCTAAAAGTAACCAACATGAAGGAAGTGACGTTTTAACAAATTGAATTTTAAGTCTTCGGAATAAATCTTACTGAAATATGTATTTGAAGCCGAAACGAATATTTAAATTGATATATTTTAACATTTTATAATCGGGGTTTCAAGTATTTAATACAAATTTAAATAAAGTTAATGTACTAAGAAATTTAATAAATATAGAATATGATAATCTCATAATTGAATTTATCAATATCTCAAAAAATTGAACCCCAATTTAATTTATTTATTTATGTATAACTACCATTCAAAGTCCGTTATATTATGATTTTACTATATCTAGTTGTTCTACGAAAATTCTTTCTCGTAAATCATCGTTTTTCCTGTCAAAAGCTTAACCTTTAAAATATAAACGAGTACGAACCAGAAGGGGGACGTGAATTAGAAAAGAAATGATGATTTACCGCTTTCGAGTTTATTTATGATTTACTGTCATTGTGGTTTAAACGATGATTTAAAGTCGGTGTGGATTTTTTTTAATGTAAAGATACGTTTATGATGAAACGTCGAGATCGCCACCTTCGTTTGCTATGCACATACTAAGGTGGGGCGGTAAAAAGGAGGGTTTTGGCGGATTGGGGGTGAAATGTTGGAACGTTTCGTCTCGTAACATAAATATTTATAACCAAAATGTCCCCGGGGACATTCAAACGTACTAGCTAGGAATCGACCAACCGAACAGCGTAGCATAATTCTTACAGGTTTTGAATAAATAAATAAATATAAAAGGTTCTGCTATGTTTTTTTAAACATTTAATAAATTAGCTGGAAATACGAAAAAGAACATGACACAGCTCGTGTTAATTAAGAATAATGACGAAGTTAATTTCGGATAGATAATTAATCTGTAAGGAAGAAAATTACTTCGTTCAAAGGCAGGACATCCCTATATCTCATCTCCCAAGACAGACTCAATATCTGCGAGAAGTTATCACTCGATTAACTTCCAATTAACATGAAAAGATGACACTAATATTAAGTTAATCCTCGTTTTGATTAATACTTTAATCATTGAGGTAACTAATTTTTATATTTTCCGATTAATTCTTTTGAAATGAAACGGTATAAATGTACCGTTGAAATATTTCAATGGAAATCAATAACAAAAACAACAGAAACATAAACACGTATATATCTATATATATACATATATGTGCATTTTAAATAAACCAACTTCCATCGCGTCGAAGAGTTAATCCTATTATACAGTGAAATTCCCGGAAAATCCGTCTGTCCATTCAACCGGAAGTAATTGACGGGCTCGGGCGTTTATTATCCAAACGAAGAGGCGAAAATTACCCCTCATTCTTTCTAAAAGAAATCGGAGGGAGCGGTTCGATTCAAATGCATAAACTCAAAGTAGCAGTGGCAGGAGTAGCAGTAACGAAGTTGTTTGAAAAGAACTCCGGGTTTGCGAAATGAGTTTGAAAATGAGAGAAGTACGACATAAGAGAATCTCAAACTCAACCGTGAACTAAAAGAGACGCTGCTGTGTATATACATATATACGAGTGGTCGATAAATAAGAGGGGGTCTTAACGTTGGGGGCGTGTAAATGAATTAAATTAGTCGAGTGGCCGAGCCCCCTCATTCTACTCGCTACTAATTTCCGCGTTTTCTCGTTGAACGTTAAAATAATACCTACACGTACCGCTATGTTTTGTAACAGAATCAGTGTTTCTTATGTAAATAAAGAGCCACTTTGGAAAAGATTTTGTTTAATCCAGTGATTCCGAAACTGTTAACAATTAAAGAAAAAAATCGGGTATGTTAAGGGAAATTCAAGAAATGATTAGGAACCTCTGAGTTATACTTTTAGTCCCAAAATGATAGGTTTAGCTTTAGTTTTAATGTTTATTTAACTCTAGATTGTTTTAATTTTGTCTGGAACTAAAAGTATAATGCTTGACCTACAATTATAAATATTAGGGTTTAGCCGTTCGTCTCTTAAGACGGTAAAACCGGTCATCTTAGAAACCTGAAAATAATTTCCAGCATTTTCTCTTAGCCACTTTAGTTATAAAATTTTTTACCGAAAGGTTTCATTTCAATGAGTAATCTCCGAGATATGGCGCTTATTTGACCACCCGGTACAATTTTTTTTTGAGAGTTACTTTAAACCTAACTAAAAAAACATTTTTATATGTTTTTATATGGAACTGCCTTTGTTAGGTTTTCTTTAACAGTAAAAAAATCGTGAAAATTATCAAGTATTTAAGTCTTGAAACGTAAATGGGGGGTATTTACGTAACCCTTGACCTGAAACATTTTTCTGACAGAATAAAGCGAAAGAATATCTGCTAATCACGGCAATATTGTAAGTCCCGTGCACTTGTCCGTTTAAATACCTTCTGGCTAGTCTATAATAAGCATAATCCTGCAGTATCGTCGCGACTGCTGTAGTGTTTACGTCGCAATAACGATAGTTCTGTAAACGTATAGGTCTAGTAAGCCAGGTGTTTCGCATTATAGTGTTTTTATGTTAGATCTAGGAGGAAGCTTGTTACGGATTGTGTGCTGATGAATAATAAGGTATTTCATATTTTATGTATGAAAAGCATATTTACACTCATATTTTATAATTTTGTAGTGAAATTGATAGAGCAGGACCTAGCAGAATTGACCCCGTAAATCTTGCGGACCCAGATTTTGCAAACAAATAAAAAGCATTCTACTTGCCGATGGTCACGATTTGTATGTATCCGACCAAGAGAGTGACGAGGATACAAATAATATTATAGATGATTCGGATGAAGATCCCGATTTTATAATTCGACAAAGTGAATCATCTGGGAGTGAAGAACAGAGCCGAACCTTTACAAGCAGAAGAGAATATGAATATATTCAAAGGAAAAAACGGTTTTCAGTGCCAGGGAACGGAATGTTCGAGAAATACAAGGAGACGAAGACATATCATTATCAGAGGATTATCAGCCCTAACAGCGCATAACAGGACTTTGGGAAACGGCCCTTCTAAATCTGATATTTGGAATTTGTTGATGGATGATAAGATGTTATTAAGATGTAGCGTGGACAAACCAAAAAATTATTATAATGAGAGAAAAGTTGTCTGATTCAACTAATACATCAAATTACAGAAGTACAAATATAGTTGAGATAAAGGCTCTGATTGGGCTTTTTATGCTATCTTCAGTTATAAAATCTCCACATGAAGACATGCTTCAATTGTTTTCTAAAGATGTTTTGGGTCGGCCAATATTCAGAATGACTATGTCTTTGAAGAGATTTGAAATACTTTTGTCATGTCTTAGATTTGATAATAGCATGGATCGCGAAGAACAAAAGAAAACTGATAAAACAGCAGCAATTTCAAATATTTTCAATAATTTTGTGTTTAATTGCCAAAAGCTATTCACGTTGTCAGATTGTGTAACTGTGGATGAGTTGCTACTTCCGTTTAGAGATCACTGTGGTTTTCGAATTTACATGCCTAGTAAACCTGCCAAATACGGCATAAAAATAATGTGCATGACATGCTAAAAGATCGCATTTCTATAATGAGTATATATTCTCAGGAAAAGATTCGGATGGTGTAGGACTTTCAGAAGAAGAATTAAAGCTTTCCAAGCCTGTTCAATGTGGCATACGATTATCCAAGCCAATAGAGGGCTCTAATCGAAATATTACGGCTGATAATTACTTCTCTTCAATAGAGTTTGTCAAAGAGTTAGAAAAACGTCACCTCACTTATGTGGGTATAGTAAAAAAAAATAAACGAGAAGTTCCTTTCGAATTCCTGGCTAATAAAAGTAGGAGAATTGGTATTAGATCTGGGGTACTGGTGCAGTTATCCACAAAATAAAAGCAAACTACTTGCTTCCATTTTCTATGAATTCTTTTTACCATGAATAATAATGCATGATTAGCAAATTTAGGTTTCCTATTTGACCCACCCATGTCACCAAAACCATCAATACTATCTAAGGTGGCATTATACTGCACGCGAGTACTTAATGACACTTCGTCAAACATTAAAATGCAATATTTATCTAAGAGCCGGTTCTATAATGTCCAGTTGACAGTAGGTTATCCGTCAACCGCCGGTTAACCGTTGTTTTGCGTTGCACGACTTACGGATGAGTAGTAACGTTCCGATTAAACGGAGGTTATTTCAACCGCAGGTTCAAGGTAATGATATATGTCATTTGATGTAATTCTTGCTTATACCGGTGAATATATTGATTAAAAACAGATTAATATCCATTCTACCAGTGCATGTTATCGATATTATCGATAAATATAGAGTAGTCGAATGTGAAAAAAAAAAACAGATGCAATCACGTGGAAGGGAAAAGTGCAGTTAATTCTTAAAATCCTGACTATTTTAAAAAATGTTTACTATTTAATTTAGATCACGCTTGGAAAAAAAATGCGAATCAGTATAATGCTGAAACAAATTTGAAAAAAATGAAGAGGAAGATTGAAATTTTAAGAAGAGCTCAATAAAAAATAAAAATTTTACAAACTCCAATCTGTTTTATGTAGTTACATATAATATACTACTACTATAACAAAATGTGGTTTAAAAACGTTATATAACAATCCAAAAATATAAAAACGTTTTTATACGAACACAAATATTACATTAATAACACAAAATAATCACTTAACCATGTTAACGTTTTCAAATAGACGCATTTCATTGGTGAAAAATTAGCCTGCACTGCAGCCAACATTGACCGGGGCCGGTTGACGACTAGCTAATAAACCGGAGGTTAAAATCCTGACATAAAACGTGACGATGTTCAACTTCCGGTTGACTTCTCAACCGGAGGTTTGATAACCACCGGTCAACGTCAACTTTTATAAAACCGGCCCTAAATCATTCTGCATTTTATTTACATAATATTTTAGATGTTTAAAAATGGACTCATCAATTCCAGACCTAAAAGGAAAATAAGCTAAAAGCTTCTGTAGAGTCTTCCTGGATGGTAAAGAAATGAGATTTGATAAGAAACGGTATCCTTTATCACTTTGCTTATAAATCGAAAGAGCCAGCAACTTGTCATCCAATGTAAACTGTCATCCGCGTAGTTATTTTGTTTGATTTCTGCACTGCTTGCCAAAGAAATTTATAGTGGCTTGGTTTAAATTTTTGACATTCATTAACAACTGAGACACTCTATGGTTTTTTCAATGACATTACCTTGATATCATATGTACCGAAGAAAAATAGAGCTATGCTTTTATTATCCTCTATGCGTCACACCAAAGATATTGAATTAGAAAAACCAGAAATAATTAAGTATTGTAATAGTACAAAATCGGGAGTTGATGTGTTAGATATGAAGTGTGCCAATTATGGTGTAAATTGCCGGACAAGACGTTGGGCCGTAGCCGTATTTTACACACTTGTAAACATAAGTTCAGTCAACAGTTACATCCTATTTCTTTGTTACTAAGATAATAAATTACATCCCCGTTTTAAATTTGTAAAAGATTTGGAATTTAACTAGAAACAACTAGACTAGAAACAAATCTTTCCCGAGAACTTAGAAAGAATATAGAGATTTGTTTGGAAATTAATCCGGATGTGTCTATCGAGGATATATGCTACAAGGTTCCAGATGATAAGCTTCCAAAAAAAAAATTGTGTAGCATTTGTCCATCATCAAAAATGAGGAAGACAAATTATAAATGTGTGCGTTGCTCAAAAGCTATTTGTTTGGAGTGTAGTAAAAAAGTGTCTTCAAAACTAGTAGCTATATATATTTTTCTTCCTAGACGTATATGTTTTTTTACCACTTGATTATGACTAATATACTTATAATAATGTTCTGTTTTTGGTGTTTATTTGTTAGATGTTATATTTCTTTGCTTGTTTACACCTAGTAAACTTCATAAGGTTTTTGTACGGCATTTGTTTCCCATTTATTTCACTTTTTTCGTATACTGGACTAACAGACCATAGGTTCCGCATTAGCAAATTGTAATGTTTCGAGTTAAAGGTTAAGAGACGTATGGCTAAACCTTAATGTTTCTAGTTCTAGGTCTAGTGTTAGTTTTAAAGATGAGTTGTAGGTCTAGTATTAGTTACATTTCAAGTTCCAGAAAAAATTAAAACAATCTAGAGCTAAATAAAAATTAAATCTAGAACTAACACTAGACCTAGAACTAGAAAGACTCAGATTTAGCCGTGCGTCTTCAGACGCACAGACACGCGGCTAAACTGAAACTTCCTAGTTCTAGTGTTAGTTCTAGTTTGAGTTCGATATAAGTATACAATAATCTAAAACCGAATAACAGGTAAGAATAGAATAGGTAGTAGAACTAATACCAACACTAAAGTTAGCATTGGATCAAGAACTAAAACATTTAGGTTTAACCTTAAGATGGAACCGAATAAAGCCCAACCAAAATTCAGAACTAATACTATACGTGGAATTAAAATCAATCCAACCCAACTTAGCTTTAGTACTAAGACTGGACTTAGGACTAATAACATTAGAGTTTAGCTGTCTTAACCCAAAAATGTCATTTCTATAACTAATTGTAAGTTACTTTTGACGTTTAACTATCAAATTAACAATTTCTAATTCAATTTAAAGCTTATAATTTTATTTTTATGAAATTTGTTATTAAATCAACTTTTTGATTTAAATTTTTATTAAACATTTATTCTTAGGTTAATTTTGATTTCTAATATGCATAATCAACATCAAATCGTATAAAATCCATGAATGATGTTTACCAATGACTTCAAATTTACACCAAATCCTTATTAACGAATTAATATTGACCAAATTGAATTGTACAAAGCTAATTTATTTCCCAAATCTCGATTTTTGCACGATATACATGAAAATTAAACAACCATTTCAAATATTAATAAAACATCACTTTTATGTGATTCCATTTTTGACGTTTAAAAAGTTCAAATTTACTTTTTGCTTAAAAGGTTACTTAATTAAATCAATTTTTGTAAAATTTTTTATTAAATTAACTTTATATTTGATTTTTTGACTTAATTAACGTTGAAATTAAACTAAAATTATTCATAAACCAGATTTTTAGCCTCAAATTAAAAAACGAGATCAAATTGACATTTCATTTCGGGGGAATTTAATTGAAACATACTACTTTATTATTATTGAGGACGAGGAAGGACAATATGTTCCAATTAAGTGAGGCATTATGTAACGACGCCGGTGGGGTTCGTTGTTTACGTAATCAAATCTATTACGAGCGCGTTCGATTTTGATTTACGACGGCCCCTTATTATCGACGAGGTGTTTCCCCGACGGCGTCACCAACTGCGCCTTTTTAATTATTACTTTTTCCGGCGCTCAACTAAATTCGCAGCTTTTCCGCGATGGATACATAAATTCCAATTTCGCTCTCGGGCGAAAAGTTAAATTAAACGACCAACTTTTTTTCGTTTTCGTTTTCATTTTCGTTTTCGTTTCATTTACTTACGTCGTGCAGTTGGAGGAGGACGAGATCGCCTGCGAAATCCACAGGCTAAGAAGGGAACAAACCAAGAACAGCGAGAAATCCATTTTATTTAACTTGACGTAATAACAAAAATTATCTTCTCCACATTTTCTTATTACGAAAACAAACTGTAACAAATTAAAAATTAATTTAATTAGAATTCAATCGGTTCAATTAATCAAGAGTTTGGGTTGGGGGCTAGTTTTGGTCAGCCGATTTGCAAAGGGTAATCGACGCAAGTCTTTACAAATTGAGTTTAACGTCCGTGCCAGATTTCGAATAATTAACTTAAACCGTTTTATCAAAATGACAAAATAAAAAGATTATATAGAAGTAGTTCAGAAATTAAGTTGGTTTAATTAGATTAAAACGTAGTGCTGCTTCGAGGGACGAATTTAAATGGGGGAAAAGTTAAGAAAAAAAAAGAGTGGGCAAAAAAAGTAATAGTAGTGAAAAGTAAGAGCTGCAGCCGCCGCTAGAAAAAGCTCTCGCGCCTCTTTTGCGTTTTGCCTCGTTGAAGAAGTGGTCCGAGACTTGAGCAGTTAAAAGGGCGGCACGTCGCAATTAGTTCTTGCAGAGTTTTCCTCTTTTATGAACGGCTTAAAAGCCGTAGGCCTAATTACTACCCCGTGTTTACCGCCTTCGCTACAACGGCTGTGACCTAATTTTTCCTCCCCATACCCTCTCGCATCAAAACAAAGCCATCGAAACACAAAAATTAATTAAAAAACATTCTTTTTTTTTGTAATGTATTTACAAATTTGTATTAATTTTTATTATAACTTACCAATTTCCGAATTATTTTATCGAGTCTTCCTTCTCTTCAATCTTCTTTAACCGTCTCGAAATAAATCGCACAATTTTGAAGAATACAGATTTTTTCACTCAATGATCGTTGAGCACTGTTCTAAGACAAGTTTTATTCTGTTGATGACGGAGTTTCCGCGGAAAGGAGCAGGTTTCAACTGGACGATGACGGTGGGTTTGGGGCGCACGCTTCGTTCTAGGGGCTAAAACGGCACGGGCGTGCGCGGTGTATTCGCCCCGCGCCCCGGACGACGAACGAGTCGAAACAGGACCCCTCTAAAGAAGACGACAACTACGGCGGACATATGTAGTTGTAATTGGGGGTGATTCTGTTCCTTTGCCCGGGCTTTTCTCAGCTTTTGTTCTCTCACTGTTTAACAATATCTAAAATTGATTATTACAAAATTTGATTTAATAAAAATTTATGTAAAAGTTTTAGATTTTAGATAAAAATCATTTCTTAAATTTAAATCGTATAGGAGAAAAGATCCTAAATTCGTAGAAAAATGATTTTATGGAATATATTTGAAATTATTACTAAGATAACTTAAGATTAAATGTTTAAATCTAATTCCAACCAATATAAAATTTTTGGTTTTTTCGATTAACTTTATAAATGTGTGATTTTAATCTTAATTATTTAAAAAAATAATAAGAACTTACCTTATTCTTGTAAAAATAATTCGATTTCTTCATATTTGGATTCTTCATGGATTAAGAAAAAAGGATTCTTGAGGTTATGAAATACTTTTTCGGAATGGTTCAGAACGCTTTACTTTTCTTGTTATTCAATATTAGGTGATTAATTTTATTCCAAAATAACTTTACTCATTTTGAGGTTATGTCACTTTTATGGTTGATTTTTTTCTACTCGAAGATAAAATTTGCGTGCTCTCCTTGTCACGTTCAAAATCACACTAATCCCTATCAATTTCATTTGTTTATGCTTAAACAATTCAAATAACGGCTTCTGATTGGTCGAATCTCTCAACTTGAAATTCGCAATTTAAATTTTTTCATTATAACCAACCTCGAAATGTCAAATGTCAACATTAGAATTTATAAAATAATTTAAAAAATTTTATTATTACTTTAATTTTGTATAAAATTTTGTAATTTTAATGCCCTTTATCTTTGTTTTGTGGATGTTGGAAAGTTTTCTTTTATATTTCAACTTCAAAAATATAATAATCAAATATTTAATTTACTTATTTTCGTTCAATTTTTCATCAAAACTCGGAATTGATGGATGGATTTCGTTCTTGAGATGCTAAGCTTATCCTTCTCAATGGTTTCAAACGAACAAATATCAATTACAAGAAGAAATTAAATGAAAAAATAAAATTTGAGGTTATGTAAATGTCAAAGTATTATAAAATTACTTCGTATCGACTTTATATGGATTAAATACAAAAATTAACCAATGAAACATCATATTTATAACATTTTTTTTAATACTAAAACAATTTTCTCTAATTTATTATTAATAACACCAAAATTATAAAAAAATCAATTCGATTATCAAACTCTACAAAAATAATTAATGATATCGTTGTTGAATTATTACATTATACTTTGTTTAAAATCGTATTTAAGCAAGAATTAGCCTCAATTTATAATTTTTTATTTAAATAAAAAGATTTTAAAATTTAATGGCATTTTTATGGTAAGAAAAAATTTTACAATTTAAAATCAATTTTATTAACAGATATATCAAATTTGATTTATTCAATTCAAACATTTACGTAAAATCGTAATTAATTAATTAACAACATGAAATAATTCGATAAATTACTTAATTCTTTTTTACGTAGTAATTTAATTTTTCGAGGTTGGCAGTAAAAAAGTTTCAACGTCAACACATAAATATCAAAGATTATTTAAACGTTATAAATAAGTTTTTTTAATTAAAATAATCAAGAACAAACTGATTTTATGAAAAAAAATTATTAAACGTAAGTTAAATGCACTTATTTTATAACATTTTTAGTTCAAAGTATAATCGTATTAATGTTATGAGCAAAAATCGAGTTTGAGGTTATGTTTACATCTTAAATTTCCTTCTTTCATTCCAAATTCTTTAATTTACGTAATTACATAAAGTATACTTGGTTTAAAATCGTATTTAAGCAGGAATTAACCTCAATTTATACTTTATTATTTAAAATAAAAAAAAATTAAGCTTTTGTGACTTGTTATGGTAAGAATAAAATTTTACAATTTAAAATCAAATTTATCAATACATATATCAATTTTTTCATTTTAAACATTTACGAAAAATCGTAATTAATTAATTAAAAACATGATATAATTCGATTAATTACCTAAATTTTTTTGTGTAGTAATTTAATTTTTCGAGGTTGGCAGTAAAAAAGTTTCAACGTCAACACATAAATATCAAAGATTATTTA
This sequence comes from Onthophagus sagittarius, assembly GCA_036711965.1. Lineage (NCBI taxonomy): Eukaryota > Metazoa > Arthropoda > Insecta > Coleoptera > Scarabaeidae > Onthophagus > Onthophagus sagittarius. The sequence goes on along the minus strand of JASERS010000010.1, from coordinate 10,455,033 downwards.
AACGTTATAAATAAGTTTTTTTAATTAAAATAATCAAGAACAAACTGATTTTACGAAAAAAATTATTAAACGTAAGTTAAATGCACTTATTTAATAATATTTTTAGTTCAAAGTATAATCGTATTAATGTTATGAGCAAAAATCGAGTTTGAGGTTATGTTTACATCTTAAATTTTTTTCTTTCATTCCAAATTCTTTAATTTACGTAATTACATAAAGTATACTTGGTTTAAAATCGTATTTAAGCAGGAATTAACCTCAATTTATACTTTATTATTTAAAATAAAAAAAAATCAAGATTTTGTGACTTGTTATGGTAAGAATAAAATTTTACAATTTAAAATCAAATTTATCAATACATATATTAAATTTTTCATTTTAAACATTTACGAAAAATCGTAATTAATTAATTAAAAACATGATATAATTCGATTAATTACCTAAATTTTTTTGTGTAGTAATTTAATTTTTCGAGGTTGGCAGTAAAAAGGTTTCAACATCAACACATAAATATCAAAGATTATTTAAACGTTATAAATAAGTTTTTTTAATTAAAATAATCAAGAACAAACTGATTTTATGAAAAAAAAATATTAAACGTAAGTTAAATGCACTTATTTTATAACATTTTTAGTTCAAAGTATAATCGTATTAATGTTATGAGCAAAAATCGAGTTTGAGGTTATGTTTACATCTTAAATTTTTTTCTTTCATTCCAAATTCTTTAATTTACGTAATTACATAAAGTATACTTGGTTTAAAATCGTATTTAAGCAGGAATTAACCTCAATTTATACTTTATTATTTAAAATAAAAAAAAATTAAGATTTTGTGACTTGTTATGGTAAGAATAAAATTTTACAATTTAAAATCAAATTTATCAATACATATATCAAATTTTTCATTTTAAACATTTACGAAAAATCGTAATTAATTAATTAAAAACATGATATAATTCGATTAATTACTTAAATTTTTTTGTGTAGTAATTTAATTTTTCGAGGTTGGCAGTAAAAAAGTTTCAACGTCAACACATAAATATCAAAGATTATTTAAACGTTATAAATAAGTTTTTTTAATTAAAATAATCAAGAACAAACTGATTTTACGAAAAAAATTATTAAACGTAAGTTAAATGCACTTATTTAATAACATTTTTAGTTCAAAGTATAATCGTATTAATGTTATGAGCAAAAATCGAGTTTGAGGTTATGTTTACATCTTAAATTTTTTTCTTTCATTCCAAATTCTTTAATTTACGTAATTACATAAAGTATACTTGGTTTAAAATCGTATTTAAGCAGGAATTAACCTCAATTTATACTTTATTATTTAAAATAAAAAAAAAATTAAGATTTTGTGACTTGTTATGGTAAGAATAAAATTTTACAATTTAAAATCAAATTTATCAATACATATATCAATTTTTTCATTTTAAACATTTACGAAAAATCGTAATTAATTAATTAAAAACATGAAATAATTCGATTAATTACTTAATTTTTTTTTACGTAGTAATTTAATTTTTCGAGGTTGGCAGTAAAAAAGTTTCAACGTCAACACATAAATATCAAAGATTATTTAAACGTTATAAATAAGTTTTTTTAATTAAAATAATCAAGAACAAACTGATTTTATGAAAAAAAATTATTAAACGTAAGTTAAATGCACTTATTTTATAACATTTTTAGTTCAAAGTATAATCGTATTAATGTTATGAGCAAAAATCGAGTTTGAGGTTATGTTTACATCTTAAATTTTTTTCTTTCATTCCAAATTCTTTAATTTACGTAATTACATAAAGTATACTTGGTTTAAAATCGTATTTAAGCAGGAATTAACCTCAATTTATACTTTATTATTTAAAATAAAAAAAAATCAAGATTTTGTGACTTGTTATGGTAAGAATAAAATTTTACAATTTAAAATCAAATTTATCAATACATATATTAAATTTTTCATTTTAAACATTTACGAAAAATCGTAATTAATTAATTAAAAACATGATATAATTCGATTAATTACCTAAATTTTTTTGTGTAGTAATTTAATTTTTCGAGGTTGGCAGTAAAAAGGTTTCAACATCAACACATAAATATCAAAGATTATTTAAACGTTATAAATAAGTTTTTTTAATTAAAATAATCAAGAACAAACTGATTTTATGAAAAAAAAATATTAAACGTAAGTTAAATGCACTTATTTTATAACATTTTTAGTTCAAAGTATAATCGTATTAATGTTATGAGCAAAAATCGAGTTTGAGGTTATGTTTACATCTTAAATTTTTTTCTTTCATTCCAAATTCTTTAATTTACGTAATTACATAAAGTATACTTGGTTTAAAATCGTATTTAAGCAGGAATTAACCTCAATTTATACTTTATTATTTAAAATAAAAAAAAATCAAGATTTTGTGACTTGTTATGGTAAGAATAAAATTTTACAATTTAAAATCAAATTTATCAATACATATATTAAATTTTTCATTTTAAACATTTACGAAAAATCGTAATTAATTAATTAAAAACATGATATAATTCGATTAATTACCTAAATTTTTTTGTGTAGTAATTTAATTTTTCGAGGTTGGCAGTAAAAAGGTTTCAACATCAACACATAAATATCAAAGATTATTTAAACGTTATAAATAAGTTTTTTTAATTAAAATAATCAAGAACAAACTGATTTTATGAAAAAAAAATATTAAACGTAAGTTAAATGCACTTATTTTATAACATTTTTAGTTCAAAGTATAATCGTATTAATGTTATGAGCAAAAATCGAGTTTGAGGTTATGTTTACATCTTAAATTTTTTTCTTTCATTCCAAATTCTTTAATTTACGTAATTACATAAAGTATACTTGGTTTAAAATCGTATTTAAGCAGGAATTAACCTCAATTTATACTTTATTATTTAAAATAAAAAAAAATTAAGATTTTGTGACTTGTTATGGTAAGAATAAAATTTTACAATTTAAAATCAAATTTATCAATACATATATCAAATTTTTCATTTTAAACATTTACGAAAAATCGTAATTAATTAATTAAAAACATGATATAATTCGATTAATTACTTAAATTTTTTTGTGTAGTAATTTAATTTTTCGAGGTTGGCAGTAAAAAAGTTTCAACGTCAACACATAAATATCAAAGATTATTTAAACGTTATAAATAAGTTTTTTTAATTAAAATAATCAAGAACAAACTGATTTTACGAAAAAAATTATTAAACGTAAGTTAAATGCACTTATTTAATAACATTTTTAGTTCAAAGTATAATCGTATTAATGTTATGAGCAAAAATCGAGTTTGAGGTTATGTTTACATCTTAAATTTTTTTCTTTCATTCCAAATTCTTTAATTTACGTAATTACATAAAGTATACTTGGTTTAAAATCGTATTTAAGCAGGAATTAACCTCAATTTATACTTTATTATTTAAAATAAAAAAAAATCAAGATTTTGTGACTTGTTATGGTAAGAATAAAATTTTACAATTTAAAATCAAATTTATCAATACATATATTAAATTTTTCATTTTAAACATTTACGAAAAATCGTAATTAATTAATTAAAAACATGATATAATTCGATTAATTACCTAAATTTTTTTGTGTAGTAATTTAATTTTTCGAGGTTGGCAGTAAAAAGGTTTCAACATCAACACATAAATATCAAAGATTATTTAAACGTTATAAATAAGTTTTTTTAATTAAAATAATCAAGAACAAACTGATTTTATGAAAAAAAAATATTAAACGTAAGTTAAATGCACTTATTTTATAACATTTTTAGTTCAAAGTATAATCGTATTAATGTTATGAGCAAAAATCGAGTTTGAGGTTATGTTTACATCTTAAATTTTTTTCTTTCATTCCAAATTCTTTAATTTACGTAATTACATAAAGTATACTTGGTTTAAAATCGTATTTAAGCAGGAATTAACCTCAATTTATACTTTATTATTTAAAATAAAAAAAAATCAAGATTTTGTGACTTGTTATGGTAAGAATAAAATTTTACAATTTAAAATCAAATTTATCAATACATATATTAAATTTTTCATTTTAAACATTTACGAAAAATCGTAATTAATTAATTAAAAACATGATATAATTCGATTAATTACCTAAATTTTTTTGTGTAGTAATTTAATTTTTCGAGGTTGGCAGTAAAAAGGTTTCAACATCAACACATAAATATCAAAGATTATTTAAACGTTATAAATAAGTTTTTTTAATTAAAATAATCAAGAACAAACTGATTTTATGAAAAAAAAAATATTAAACGTAAGTTAAATGCACTTATTTTATAACATTTTTAGTTCAAAGTATAATCGTATTAATGTTATGAGCAAAAATCGAGTTTGAGGTTATGTTTACATCTTAAATTTTTTTCTTTCATTCCAAATTCTTTAATTTACGTAATTACATAAAGTATACTTGGTTTAAAATCGTATTTAAGCAGGAATTAACCTCAATTTATACTTTATTATTTAAAATAAAAAAAAAATTAAGATTTTGTGACTTGTTATGGTAAGAATAAAATTTTACAATTTAAAATCAAATTTATCAATACATATATCAATTTTTTCATTTTAAACATTTACGAAAAATCGTAATTAATTAATTAAAAACATGAAATAATTCGATTAATTACTTAATTTTTTTTTACGTAGTAATTTTATTTTTTCGAGGTTGGCAGTAAAAAAGTTTCAACGTCAACACATAAACGTCAAAGATTATTTAAACGTTATAAATAAGTTTTTTTAATTAAAATAATCAAGAACAAACTGATTTTACGAAAAAATTATTAAACGTAAGTTTAATTATTAATTAGCACTTATATAATAACATTTTAGTTCAAAATATAATGTTATGAAAGAAAAACAATTTTGAGGTTAAGTTTGCATCTTAAAACTTTTTCTTTCATTCCAAATTCTTTAATGCATTTTATCATCGTTTCGGAGAACTTTATTTCAATATTTGTAATAAAATAAATCTAATTAAGATTAATATTTGGATAAAATATGAACTCTGTTGAAACAAAGTTCATTAAAAACTCTTAAAATCGCACAATTTCCTGTTAAACGCGCTGTCAGCTCCTCGTCGTCTTTCTCGAACGAAATGACTTATTGTTTAGAGGTGCGGAAACGGAACTCTGTGGACTCTACTCTCGCGTCGTTTTGCCGTCGTAGGGCGCAGGAATCATCAACTTTTATTTAACATTAGCATATAAATTAAGCCTGTTTCCGCGTACCCCCGTGAGCCTTCGTTTCTCTCTCTCTCCTTCTTCCGTTCTCCGTTCGTTTCATTCGGGGTGCACGTGCGAACGTCGTAACCGAGAAGAAAACGACGCCTCCGGGAACGACATCCTAATCCCTTGCGGTATTTATCGCGGTCCCTTCACACACCGAAAACAACCCCAACTTCAAAAGCGCCCCGACTCTATGATCATATCTGTATTATATTTCCTCTTTCCAACCATTCGCCGCTTAGTAGTGCTCTTTAGAGCCCCATTTTCGAACGTCTTTCTCACAAAGGATCAACATAATATTGATGAACAAATAAGGGTTTAGACACACTTAATCATAACTTCGATTATGTATATACTTAACATTATTTACTTATATCAACGATCCTCCTGATGTAGCTAGTAGAAATATAACAGAAATAAGAGAATTTAGAACGTTCTCTAAAATTTCGAATAATTGACGAATACTTTCTGTTGACAATTAATAAAAATTGCATTTAAGAGAACACGTTTAAAGCGTAACATCATTTACTTTAGACCCCCTGCCGATCTAGGAACCGTCAACGACCATCCCCTGCCGTACCAAGTAGAAGTAAGAATACGTGTCTGGGATGGGAATTAAGGACGTTAAGGGGGAAATTCGCCATCGCCGTTGTCGTTTTACCCCCCACGTTCCCGTCGTCGCAAATTTTGAAAAGCCGATCACGTGCCAAATTAGATTGAGGAGCGCCGACAATTGTTTCTATTTATCTGGAAGCGAGAGGAGTTCGCGCTCTGGGATTTCGGAACGAAGTTAGCAAACTAATACTTGAGTCCCGGATGTTTCAAAATTGATCTAGGTACGGTTTAAATTAAAAATATCAATTAACGATTTATTAATAATTGTCTCATTTGTTATGTTAGTTTTGATTCTTGTTTGGTTTTTATAGGCGGGGATTGGGGATGAACCCTTAATTTTCCGTTGACAAACAGACGGAGTTCGCGTAGACTTTCCCGCTTCTTCCCGGTTTCGCAAATAGATTTTTAATTGCAATTTTACGACTCGCGTCGACGACGGTAGCCGGGTTCCCGGAACCGGAAGCTTCGAGTCCAAGCTTTAAAGCTAGACGACAATTATCATCCGCCCCCCCGGGCTTTGTGCTTGTTTTTTGTCGCGTTTACGAGAGATCCCTTTTATCATTTCGCCCCGCGATCGTTTCCAAACTACCCCCTTTTTAACGTTAAATCGATAAATACAATATTCGCTGCCGTTCGTTTCGGTTTTATTAACCGTTTTTGATTGATCGTTAATCAATGTGTAAAAGAATTATAAACAGAATTCTGTCGTTTCAAATATTATTAGTAAGGAATTAAAGACTATTAAAGAAAATGTAACGCGACTTGAAGACGAAAACCAGTCTCTCAAGAAAAAGTGGTGCAACTAGAACAATATACACATCGTACAACAATTTACGTACAGTTAGTGTCAGCTTATTTGATGCAGGCAACAAAATTATGTTTCAAATCACTTAGCTTCTGAACCAAATGAGATATCGAAAAACCTGATATGGTATTTTAGCACCTGCTCAAGCGTAGAGCAACCGGAATTAGTAATTCACCACTTTAAACATGAAAAAAGCCAACGTTTAATAGCTCAAATGGTAAACATACCATCATCTACAGTCCAACATATAATAATAGAACGATTCTTGAAGGACAACCGAGTGAAAGATAAAGGCAGAAACGCGCCAAATAAAATTTTTACACCAAGTGACGAAAGATGGATCATCCGAAAAATTTGTAAAAACCACAAGTTATCGGCTCAAAAATTAGCTGATGAGGTACACAATTTTCTTGGTAAGAATTGTACTGCATCAACAATTCGCCGTATCTTGCGATCACGTGATTTTCATGGTCGAGTACCACTCAAGAAGCCCTTTATCAGCCAACGTAATAAAATTAGCCGGCTAGCCTTCGCCAAAAATCATGTTTCGAAGGATTCGAAATTTTGGAACACCGTAATTTTTGCTGATGAGTCCAAATTTAATATACAGTAGAACCCCTCATATCCGTCACCCATGGGACCGGAGCATGGTCGGTTACCAAAAAAGGTCGGATAATCCGAGGAACAACAAAAATGAACAAGACAAACATAAACGAGTACATATATTTAATTATGTATACAAATTCATGTATGTACATGTAAATTTATTTAAAAAAATCAGTTATATTTTTTTGTTTTAATCTACCAAATCTTGCTTTAGCTGAGATATCTTTCCACTTTTTAATGCACAGCACATCCATCGGTGTTGCTTCTGGATGTTGCTCGACGTATTTCATTGCAATCTCGAAAGCCTCTGTAGCTGTCGTATGACTGATATTTTCAGGTTCTTCTTTTTCATCATCCGTTTCATCTTCCTCTGTTTCAACTTTAAAAACTGCGGATACGATTTGTTCGTCGTTCAGATCCTCGTTAGTGACTTCAACTATGTCCCCTCCCAATAGCCACTCTTCTATATCCGCTGGTTGGATTTGGGCATCGATGGTCTGTAAATCTTGTAGAATTTCTGCTTCATCTGTATTTAAAGTTTAAGACTCATTAGAGATTGCGCTCTCACCTTCAATAATACTTGGCCATAGTTTTCTCCAAGATTTTTGTAGAGTGGTGTGATTGAGTTCGTCCCAGGCTTGTGCGGCAATGTAAATGGCATCTTTTATATTAAAAGTCTTCATTGCCTCAAATAGGTTACTGCCTCCTTCCGTTTGCTCTAATAAGAAGCTGACATATTTTCGCCTGTATCTTTTCTTCAACCACTCAATAACCCCTTGATCCATAGGTTGGATTAAAGGTGTCACACGAGGAGGTAGAAACATAGCTTTGATGTTTCCCATTGTTAGTTCGTTTTCCGAAGGATGACTGGGAGCATTGTCAAGAATCAAGACTGCATTGAGTGGTAGATTTTTCATTTTCAAGTGTTTTTTTACATCTGGTACAAACTCTTCAAAAAACCACTGTTTAAACAAAGAACTGTCCATCCAAGCAGATTTTTGATTTTTATAATAAACAGGCAATGATGCCATGTTCACATGTTCATGAACGCTTTGGGCTTTTTAGATTTTCCAATGACAAACAATGGCATTTTATGGTTTCCACTTGCATTACTACAAGTTGCAGAAGTTAGTCTATCCTTGGATAATTTTGTCCCTGTTACTTTTTCATTTTTTGCAGCAAGAGTTTTTTGTGGGAGCATCTTGTAGTTTAACCCTGACTCGTCAATATTATACACTTGATCCGGATGCATATTGTTTTCTTTAATAAAAACTTCAAATTTCTTCACGAACTCTTTGGTTGCGTCATCATCAGCTGATAGCTTTTCTCCAGAAATAACAACGTGACGTATACCATGGCGACGTTTCCATCGGTGAAGCCAACCTTCACTTGCACTGAAATTTTCCCCTTCCTCTCCTACTATTGTTTTATGTAAAATCGCTGCCTTCTCTTTAATTATAGGACCTGACAAAGGAGTTCCTTTGCGTCTTTCTTGGCAAAACCATAACCAGAGAGCATCATCTAAAACATCAAATTTAGGCTTTTTAAGCATCTTTCTATTTTTTAAACCCTCCTCCCCTTCCACTGTCATAGAGTACGATTCGATATTCTTTCTGTTTTTCCTCCAGTCTTTAATAGTTGTGACGCCTATTCCTAATTCAGAAGATAATTTTTGAACTGACTCGCCATTGTCTAGCCTCTGAATAACTTCCAATTTCTTCTGTAGTGTACATACAATACGTTTTCGTTTTTGTTGGGTAGCCATAATCACTTTTACTATAACAATTGTAAATATGCATACAATTGATATTCACAATGATGAACACAGTTGCGCAACCCTTGGCAAACATCAAGATTGAGCGAATCAAGTAATTCCCCGACGGAAAGTCGGGTCTCTTGTCTCTTCACAAAAACGTACATTAGAGCATTTGAACAAAATTGGGAGTAGGGAGGGGTGACGGATATCCCGAGGAGTCGGATATCCCGAGGTCGGATATGAGGGGTTCTACTGTATTTGGTTCTGATGGAAGGTCGTTTGTATGGCGGAAGCCCAATAAACAGCTCGATTTAAAAAATTTATGCGCGAGTGTGAAACATGGTGGAGGAAGTGTTATGGTTTGGGCCAACATGGCAGCATCAGGCGTTGGAAATCTTGTTTTTATAGACAAAGAAAACAAGAAAGTGCTGAAAAACTGGGTTTGCGTAGCAACTTCAGATTTTACGAAGACAACGACCCTAAACATAAATCGGAAATTGTACAGACTTGGCTAATGTCGAATTGCCCTCACCTCATGGCACCACCGGCGTAATCTCCGGACTTAAACATTATTGAGAATTTATGGGCATTGCTAGAAACCAATATTAGAAAACATCAAATTTCTAGCAAAGAAACTTTGAAAAAAGCATTAGTTGAAAAATGGGCTAAAATTTCGCCAGAAGTAACAAAAAAACTCGTAAATTCTATGGAAAAAAGGCAATAATCTCACAAAAAGGGTACCATACAAAGTACTGAAGGTACTGCAAAAATCAAAATATTCGTTTCGTTTTTCAATTTTATAATGTTGCATCAAATAAGCTGCTCATTGTAAAAATACTGTTTTCTTTATTTCTTTTTATATTATAAAAATTACGAATAAAATATGAACCATTTGAAATGTTTATTTTATAGAAAATGTTCGCCCTCTAAAATACCATATCAGGTTTTTCGATATCTCATTTGGTTCAGAAGCTAAGTGATTTGAAACATAATTTTGTTGCCTGCATCAAATAAGCTGACACTCACTGTATATATCGAATTCCTAAAAATAATAATGAAAATGTTGAAGAAAATATCATGCAGGTTTTTAAGGAAAAATTAAATGTTGACTTTCCTAACGTAGTGGTTGTATATCGCGTGGAATTATATTAAAATATATCAGCTATAAATATCGTAATAAGGTTTTTGATTCCAAGTGGCTACTAAAGGGCGCTCGAATTATAATCAATGAATGAAGATCTAATCTGGAAATATCACGAGTTGTTGATGATGAATTTTGACTGATATTTTTGCGCGACTTTGTGGTGTGAACTAACACATCTTGTTTCAAAATGAACCCAAACGAATCCAACCCAACTCGTCTTCTTTTAAAATGAATCCAAAAATGCGTTGTGCACTCCGGCTTACTGTTGGTGCCTCTGGTGTTTTACACTGCACTGGAAAGTTTTGTTCTTCAGCCGGGAGTGTGGGACTATTTTAGACCCAGAACTACCCACTAAAAAACCCCCCTCTTTTCCTATTCCGGAACCGCCCAGAAGGCATTACATCGGAATAAAGTCAAACTTCTTGACTCATTCTGCATTTCTCTATCTTCACAGTCTCCCTCTGTCTCACATCCTGTTCCTTGACCAGGAACAGGATGTGAGACAAAATCTCCCATGGTGGAAAAAGGAAAATTTTACTTTTTGAATTAAATAATTTCCTTAACGTACCCTGGTCGATGGGAAGGATCTCCCTCTCCTTCCTTTTCTCTCTTCTACTTTTCTCTTTTCTTCTCCTCCACAGTCCCATCAGCCTATCCGATGGTAGAAAAAGAAAGCGTATTACTTTTTGAAATTATTAAGCAGAGAGAAATTACAGTTCTCCAGCAGATCGAGTTCCTAGTCTTTTTGTGAGTACTTGATATGCAGTACCCCACACATCTTGCTCTAGTTCCTGCCAAAGATCATTCCACTTTTTTTTGGGATTTTTTAATCATAACTGATAGATGTTTCTTCGCTTTCTTATATTCTTCTTTTCTCTGCATCACTTTTCTCCTTCTTACACATTTCTTTCTTCAAAATGAAGCCAACTCAACTCAATCGAAGTCATCTCATCATGCTTTTAAATGAACCTAATCCAATCCAACTCAACCCATCTTGCTTCTTAGTGAAGCCAACCCATCATAACAACCCATCATAACACATCTTGTTTCAAAATGAACCCAAACGAATCCAACCCAACTCGTCTTCTTTTAAAATGAATCCAAAAATGCGTTGTGCACTCCGGCTTACTGTTGGTGCCTCTGGTGTTTTACACTACACTGGAAAGTTTTGTTCTTCAGCCGGGAGTGTGGCACTATTTTAGACCCAGAACTACCCACTAAAAACCCCCCTCTTTTCCTATTCCGGAAGCGCCCAGAAGGCATTACATCGGAATAAAGTCAAACTTCTTGACTCATTCTGCATTTCTCTATCTTCACAGTCTCCCTCTGTCTCACATCCTGTTCCTTGACCAGGAACAGGATGTGAGACAAAATCTCCCATGGTGGAAAAAGGAAAATTTAACTTTTTGAATTAAATAATTTCCTCAACGTACCCTGGTCGATGGGAAGGATCTCCCTCTCCTTCCTTTTCTCTCTTCTACTTTTCTCTTTTCTTCTCCTCCACAGTCCAATCAGCCCATCCGATGGTAGAAAAAGAAAGCGTATTACTTTTTGAAATTATTCAGCAGAGAGAAATTACAGTTCTCCAGCAGATCGAGTTCCTAGTCTTTTTGTGAATACTTGATATGCAGTACCCCACACATCTTGCTCTAGTTCCTGCCAAAGATCATTCCACTTTTTTTTGGGATTTTTTAATCATAACTGATAGATGTTTCTTCGCTTTCTTATATTCTTCTTTTCTCTGCATCACTTTTCTCTTTCTTACACATTTCTTTCTTCAAAATGAAGCCAACTCAACTCAATCGAAGTCATCTCATCTTGCTTTTAAATGAACCTATTCCAATCCAACTCAACCCATCTTGCTTCATAGTGAAGCCAACCCATCATAACAACCCATCATAACACATCTTGTTTCAAAATGAACCCAAACGAATCCAACCCAACTCGTCTTCTTTTAAAATGAATCCAAAAATGCGTTGTGCACTCCGGCTTACTGTTGGTGCCTCTGGTGTTTTGCACTACACTGGAAAGTTTTGTTCTTCAGCCGGGAGTGTGGGACTATTTTAGCCCCAGAACTACCCACTAAAAACCCCCCCTCTTTTCCTATTCCGAAACCGCCCAAAAGGCATTACATCGGAATAAAGTCTAACTTCTTGACTCATTCTGCATTTCTCTATCTTCACAGTCTCCCTCTGTCTCACATTCCTTGACCAGGAACAGGATGTGAGACAAAATCTCCCATGGTGGAAAAAGGAAAATTTTCCTTTTTGAATTAAATAATTTCCTCAACGTACCCTGGTCGATGGGAAGGATCTCCCTCTCCTTCCTTTTCTCTCTTCTACTTTTCTCTTTTCTTCTCCTCCACAATCCAATCAGCCCATCCGATGGTAGAAAAAGAAAACGTATTACTTTTTGAAATTATTAAGCAGAGAGAAGTTACAGTTCTCCAGCAGATCGAGTTCCTAGTCTTTTTGTGAGTACTTGATATGCAGTACCCCACACATCTTGCTTTAGTTCCTGCCAAAGACCATTCCACTTTTTTTTTGGTTTTTTTAATCATAACTGATAGATGTTTCTTCGCTTTCTTATATTCTTCTTCTCTCTGCATCACTTTTCTCCTTCTTACACATTTCTTTGTTCAAAATGAAGCCAACTCAACTCAATCCAACCGATCTCATCTTGCTTTTAAATGAACCTAATCCAATCCAACTCAACCCATCTTGCTTCATAGTGAAGCCAACCCATCGCAATCCAACCCAACTCATTTCTTTCTTCAAAATGAAGCCAACTCAACTCAATCGAAGTCATCTCATCATGCTTTTAAATGAACCTAATCCAATCCAACTCAACCCATCTTGCTTCATAGTGAAGCCAACCCATCGCAATCCAACCCAACTCATTTCTTTCTTCAAAATGAAGCCAACTCAACTCAATCGAAGTCATCTCATCATGCTTTTAAATGAACCTAATCCAATCCAACTCAACCCATCTTGCTTCATAGTGAAGCCAACCCATCGCAATCCAACCCAACTCATTTCTTTCTTCAAAATGAAGCCAACTCAACTCAATCGAAGTCATCTCATCATGCTTTTAAATGAACCTAATCCAATCCAACTCAATCCATCTTGCTTCATAGTGAAGCCAACCCATCGCAATCCAACCCAACTCATTTCTTTCTTCAAAATGAAGCCAACTCAACTCAATCGAAGTCATCTCATCATGCTTTTAAATGAACCTAATCCAATCCAACTCAACCCATCTTGCTTCATAGTGAAGCGAACCCATCGCAATCCAACCCAACTCATCTCATTTCAAAATGAAGCCAACTCAACTCAATCGAAGTCATCTCATCTTGCTGGTAACTGGATGTTATTATTCGCCATTTGCACAGCTTAATGTGGGGTGTACCCAGACTGAGGATGATAGGGATTTTTATGTATTTAGTAGATTAATTTCTATATCTATTTCTTAGTAGATTTTAATTTTGGGCTTAAAATGGTGAAAAGGATAAAATTAAAAAGAAAGTCCTAACCCTTATTCCCCCATATGTTCTTGAGAATTTTCTTCGATTATCGTACTTGTCGCATAAATTCAAGTAAATACATAAAATTTCATGCTTTTAATCCTAACAGGTTTTGAAATAATAAGGAATATGTTGAATGTCATCTTCAAAGTATCTTAGCTCCCTTGAAGTATTATAGTACACATCTCTAAGTGACCTTTTCTTAATATTGTTTTCTGTAGGATGACTCCTTTAAATATACTGCAAGCGCAATTTCCTGTATACAAAAAAAAACAATTTTTGATACTTCGATACCGATGCTTTGCTGGTATCGAGTATCGATACTGAGATAGGTATCGATATCATTGACAAGTATAGACCCTTGCCCAGGGTAAATACTCGTATAAATATCCAATTTATATTTATACCAACCCACCGGGTATTTACCAGTCACCATCATTGCTTGAGATACGATGTTTCCAATTTTCTGCATCCAACCAGAAAATGTTCGGACTATTTTGGAAGTATTTATCGAACCTAAATCAAAAAATAAATCATAAATAAAAAAATCAAAATTGATTGCAATAAAGTCTTGATGCCGATATTCGTTAGTTAAACCACCTGCAAACGAGCTAATTCTAAACACGTGTGCGTATATGTTAGTATAGTTGTCGATAGTGTTTGCTCTTCGACGGTAGGGGACATCGATTCGAGGGGGCAATGCGCAACGTAATTGGGTCGTCGGTGGGTTGGGGCCTCGTTTTGTCCTCTGAAATTCGCCGCCCTCGGTTCGCATTAACGGCGAGAGTAAACTTGCCCGAATTTATGATTGCACGGAATTCTGTTGGGGATTAACCACTACCAATAATAGCAATTTCGAAAAAAACACAAAAAAAGAAAAATCCAATAACGAATTTGGAAATTTATTTCGAACCTTAAAAGATAAAATTATATCGCCTTTATAAACCTTTCCGAAAATATTCTCGGTTCTGTTGGGAAAATTCTTCAATTGAGAAAACCCGACATCAGTTCAATACAATGGCTTGATAAGGAGTGCACTCGGGATGGGTTTTTCGAGTTTCTCTTCCTCTTCGGTGGCGTATTTACCCTCGTTTCGAGTCGCAACGGGAGGGGCAGTTTACCCGGAATCGTCCCATTCACGCCACAATGAACCCGATGAGGTTCGATTTTCCATACTCATCGATTATCCGGCGATAATTTATTTTTTTTTGTGACGAAATTTTCTCTTTTTACTTTTATTCTTCCCGTACCCTTGGTATTTCAATCACGTAGGAAAAAGAACGAAACGGAGGGGTTATAAAAAGACCCCCAAATTTATTTTTCCACCACCTCAATCTTCCCCACTGAAAACGTAAATTCGTAATGAAGACAAGTTTATTATTCTATTCTTTCACCCCAACATCTTCGGAGAATCTCGGAAAAATGTAGTACTGCAATGTTAATAATAACTTTCGTGTCTCGACGAAATCCATTACAAGTTGAGATTAATACGAGCAGAGATTTAATTGGCAGTTTCGCTCAATCACCGGGGGGTGGGATGATCTCTTGGTGTGGAGAAAGGGGGTCGAATTCGCTAGCGATAATACGTTGTCCTAATCGATTAAATGGGCCCTAAATGAATTAATGGCTTCGGTCGGTTGACGTGGCGGATCTGTTTTCGGCTGCGGCAACATAAATCCACCTCTTACTACCACTGGGTCGGGTTCGGACTTTTAATCTAACCCCAAATACAAACTCTCTTTTACACAATGATTAACGATCAATCCAAAACGGTTAATAAAACCGAAACATGCGATGGAGTTTAAAAAATCACCAAAAACATGTATCGTATCTCAAGAGCGAATTGAAATACAATGATGTATCAACAAACATTTTAAAGCAAATTTAGTGACGATTAAATTTAGTAAAAATAATTTCTTTGTTTCCATAAATACATGATTTTGTGAACAAACATTTTTCTTGAACGAACATTTTCGCCCTATCGATAAAAATGAAGTGTTGGAGAATGTATGAAAATGTTATTGTTGAAGAGAGCTTTATTTGTATTACAAATCCTACCTTATTTGTGATGAATGTAGATTTGATGAGAAAATTTATTGATTTTGATATTTTTTTACATTTTGTCTAAAGAAATGTAGGTCAAGTACCATTTTCTTCAAATGATATGAATTAACAATTTTACCGTATAACTTTTATCTATACAAGGTGTCTCATGTAATTGGTTCGCTAGAACTTCCTCAGGATCCACTATTCGGCTGCCTTTAGTACGAGGAAGAATTGGGTATTTGTGTATCGGGTATTTTGTTCTGATTGGCCATGGCGATGGTCCTGACGACACGTGGTCGCCATCAGCCAATCCGAAGGAAATACTCGATTCACAAATAGCCAATTTTCCCTCGCATTAAAGGCAGCTTTAGTGGAGATTCAACATTTTGATAACATGAATTATTTATGCTTAACTTTCGATGTTGACATTGATAAATGTTGTTCGCATTTAACGTTCTTTGTTTTCGAGTTATTTTGATTTAAAGTATGCAAATGGCATGCTCTTTAAAAGCCCATATTGTTAATGAGGGATTTCATTAAAAAAAATGATAAGTCTGGGAGCATTAAGAGGTCTCGAAATTAAGAAAAAATTTAAATATCCGAAATGATTTCTACCGCTTGTTAATTTACAGCGAAAATAGACTCGGCACCAAATAAACTAGAATTCCGGAAGCATTACTTACAGAGGCAATGAAGCGTATGGATAAAAGAAGTATTTGCTTCTACTTCAAGTAACAGAAAATGTTGCGAATCATTAACTACAATTGATGCTTAGTACATAGAGTAAAAACTACGTTCCGAAGTAAATGCTTCAACTAGCTGTAACAGTATCAAGTCTTCTAAAAATTTTTCAAGTCTTTTGAAGCCAATATCAAGTCTTTCAGAAGCAATTTCAAGTCTTCTAGAAGTGTTTTAAATAATCTAGAAGCATTATTAAGTCTCACATGGGCAGTATCGAGTCTTTTAGAAGCATTTTGAAACATCTACAAGCAGTATTAAGTCTTCTGGAAACAGTGTCAAGTCTTTTTGAAGCATTTCAAGTAATTTCCAAGTATTTCAAGACTTCTAAAAGTAGTATCAAGTCTTCTAGAAGCATTATAAGTTATCTGGAAGCATTACAAGTCTTCTAGAAGCATTGTAACTTGTCTGCAACCATTTGCAGTCTTCTAGAAGCAGAATCAGCCTACCGGAAACATTTCAAATCTTCTGGACGCAATATCAAGTCTTTCAGAAACAGTTTCAAGTCTTTCGGAAGCGTTTCAATTCTTCTGGAAGCGGTGTTAAGTCTCACAGGGGCAGTATGGGGTCCTTTTGAAACATTTTGAAACATCTAGAAGCAGTATTGAGTCTTCTGGAAACAGTATAAAGTCTTTTCGAAGCATTTCAAGTAATTTTGAAGTATTTTAAGACTTCTAAAAGTATTATCAAGTCTTCTAGAAGAATTACAGATCTTCTGGAAGCATTGCAAGTCGTCTGAAATATTTTAAGCCTTCTAGAAGCAGTGTAAGTTTTCTGGCAATATTTCAAGTCTTCTGGAAGCAATATCAAGTTTTCTAGAGGCTGTATCAAATCATCTAGAGGCAGTACTCGGACTTTTGGTAGCAAATCATGTCTTTTAGAAGCAATATCAAGTCTTCTGGGAGTATCTCAAGTTTTCTAACAGCAATATCAGTCTTCTGTTATTGTATTTATTGTATTGTAAGTCATCTGGAAGCATTTCAAGTCTTCTAGATGCAATATCAAGTTTTCTCAAAACAATATCAAATCATCTAGAGGCAGCATCCAGTCTTCTGGTAGCAAATCAAGTCTTCTAGGTGCAATATCGAGTCTTATGGAAGCACCTCAAGTTTTCTAACAGTAACATCAAGTCTTCTGGAGCCTTTAAGTTTTCTGGAGGCATTGTAAGTCAACTAGAAAAATTTCAAGTCTTCTGGAAGCAAAATAAAGTTTTCTAGAGACAGTATCAAATCATTTAGACGCAGTACCCGGACTTCTGGCAGCATATCAAGTGGTTTAGATGCACTATCAAGTCTTCTGGAGGCATCTCAAGTTCTCTAACAGTGATATTAAGTCTTTTAGAAACATTGTAAGTCATCTGGAAGCATTTCAAGTCTTCTAGATGCAATATCAAGTTTTCTCAAAACAATATCAAATCATCTAGAGGCAGCATCCAGTCTTCTGGTAGCAAATCAAGTCTTCTAGGTGCAATATCGAGTCTTATGGAAGCACCTCAAGTTTTCTAACAGTAACATCAAGTCTTCTGGAGCCTTTAAGTTTTCTGGAGGCATTGTAAGTCAACTGGAAAAATTTCAAGTCTTCTGGAAGCAAAATAAAGTTTTCTAGAGACAGTATCAAATCATTTAGACGCAGTACCCGGACTTCTGGCAGCATATCAAGTGGTTTAGATGCACTATCAAGTCTTCTGGAGGCATCTCAAGTTCTCTAACAGTGATATTAAGTCTTTTAGAAACATTGTAAGTCATCTGGAAGCATTTCAAGTCTTCTAGATGCAATATCAAGTTTTCTTAAAACAATATCAAATCATCTAGAGGCAGCATCCAGTCTTCTGGTAGCAAATCAAGTCTTCCAGGTGCAATATCGAGTCTTATGGAAGCACCTCAAGTTTTCTAACATTAACATCAAGTCTTCTGGAGCTTTTAAGTTTTCTGGAAGCATTGTAAGTCATCTGGAAACATTTCAAGTCTTCTGGAAGCAATATCAAGTTTTCTAGAAACAGTATCAACTCATCTAGAGGCGGAATCCAGCTTCTAGTAGCAAATCAAGTCTTGTAACAGTAATATCAAGTCTTCTGAAAGCATTGTAAGTCGTTTGGAAGTATTTCAAGCCTACTAGATGCAATATCAAGTCATCTGAAATATTGTAAGTCATCTGGAGGTATTGCAAGTCATCTGGAAGCATTTTAGGTAATTTGGAAGTATTTTAGGTCTTCTAGATGACATGTCAAGTCATCTAGAAGCATTGCAAGTCTTCTAGAAACAGTATCAGCTTTCCGGAAACATTTCAAGTCTTCTGGAAGCAATATCAAGTTTTCTAGAAACAGTATCAAATCATCTAGATGCAGCATCCGGTCTTCCTGTAGTAAATCAAGTCTTCTATGTACAATATCAAGTCTTTTAGAAGCAATGCCAAGTCTTCTAGAAGCGTTTCAAATTTTCTGGAAGCAATTTCAAGTTTTATAGAAATATCATCTAATCATCCAGAGGCAGAATCCAGTCTTCTGATAGCAAATCAAGTCCATTGAATCAACATCAACTTTTCTAGAAACAGATTCAAGTCATCTAGATAGTCATCTGAACAGATTCTAGTCTTCTAAGTGTAATATCAAGTTTTCTGGAAGCACCTCAAGAATTCTTGTAGTTTTTCGGGCCAAAATGGCGACAAATCGCAGTGTTTTATTAATCTAGGAACTTTAATATTACATGCTATATATTGCCATCTTTGAAAATCATTTAGCAACTATTTTTTACGATTATTATAAAGTATCAAAAATAATCATTCAATTATAATAAAAATTAAGTTTAATTAAATGATTTTTATAAAATTTGTGATTTACTGAATAAAATAAAACTTCATTTGAGTTTGTATGTGACATCTTTTATTACAAAGTTGGCATATCTGAAATTTCTTAAATATCAAAAGTCAAGAAAACAACAAATCGGTTTATTCTTATTTAGTTTAATCAATAAAATAAATAATTTATAATTAAAAGTTATCCCTTCTCCTAAAATAATTCGTTTTAGTATTAATAATTAAGATTTTCAAATAGTGATTTAACGCTTTTCCTTCTTTTCGATTTTTTCCTCAACTGAAAATACTCCAAATCGATGTTCTCATCGTCGAAATCCCGTTCAAGCCCGCTTTCAGTGCTAGATATCGAGGCTAAAGTTTCGGCCAAACCTTCTCTGTGTAACGATCCCCTCAATCCGTTTTGAATCTTATTAAAAGGGTCGTCTTGGTATAAATCGCGAATGTGTAATGCTTTCATACTGACACTTCTTTGTGGTTCTGGTTTTTTCATAGTTTTCGATCCGACCAAATTAAGTTGCTCTATCGATCGAAAGTAATGACGCGCGCTTTCGAAGCGTTGTCGCGATTCCTCCATATAATTAATATCTTCCTCGTTAACCGGCAAATCGTGCATTAAATCATGAATATTCGCGATCCCTTCAGAATTTTTAACCGATTGATAGAATTCGATGTTTTTTTTAGTTTTTTTTAACAGCGAGTTGTGTTTCTCAGAGTTAAAATTTTGATCGAAAATTTTAATCCGATCGAAAACTTTGTTTGAGGAATCGTCTCGTGTTATTATTTTTGATTTTGATTCATTCTCGATGTTATTCAGCGATAAAGTGTTGTTAATTTTTTGATCAAATTTTGGTTTGAACCCGGTTTCCATTGAATTTAAGCTCACGCAACTTCCCGTTTCAGCTAATCGATCCCAAAATTGTTTTTTCTCTTTGAATTGCATCAAAAATTCGTTCGTTTTATCGTCGTAACTTAAAAAGCTCTCTTTTTCATAGTCGTCTTTACTAATTGTTAGATTAGGCATACTCTGAGTGAAATCAAGATTCGATTTTTTAATTAACCCGCGGTTAATGCGGCTGTATTGGGACTTTTTACAAATCGGGTTCGTTTCTTGGATTTTTCTTTCGTATTTTAATTTCATCTCGAAGACATTGACTCCGAGGAAATCGTCGTTATCGGCCGATTCGGAATCTAAATCGGATACGATCGTTTCGGTTATTTCGGGTTTCGGGGTTGAAATCTTTTCTTCTCGCGGAAGAATCGAATCGTTATTAATTTGATCAGATTTATTAACTTCTTGCTCGATATCTTTTATTAATACCGGGGAAGTTTTGGTTGTCTCGAAGAGGTCGCGTAAATCTTTAATCGAGGTCGTACAAGAAACAAATCCCGAGTCGTTAATTAGTTTTAATGATGATTCATCGTCGCTTTCTTCGGTTACGTTTACGTTTTTTTTGTCCGAATCGTCTTCTTGGATTAAACTAATTTCGGTTTTTAAGGAATCTTCGGTTATTTCTGAATCGATTTTTATTAGACTTTGTGGGTCATCGCTCTCGGAGAAATTTGGGTTTAAATCAATCTCTGAGGGGGTGTTAACTAAAAATTCGGGTTCTTCCCCCGATTTGACATCATCATCGAAATTATTCGTGCTTAATGACTCGATTAAAACATTTTCTTCATTTTCGATCGTTTCTAAATCGATCTTTTTGATTTCTTCTTCTTTTCGCGAATTTATTTCGTTCTCTTCCTCATTCTTGGAATCGATTTTTTCGTTTTCGCTTAAATTTTGGTTATAAATCATTTCGAACTCTTTATCATCATCGAATCGATACCCATCTTCGTCATTTTTTTCAATTTTTACATCCTCAACTAAAATCGTCGTGGGGGAATCAACTTCTTCCTTTTTAACTTGAATTATTTCCATTTCCGGCAAATTTTTTTCAATTAACTCATCATTTTCGTTGTTATTTTGATCTAATTTTAAGAAAATCTTATTCTCTTCGTCGACATCGACGGATTCGTCGATGAATCCGATGTTTTTGCATACGATTTTCTCCTCGTAATCCTTCATGACGCGAATTCCGAAGGGAGACCCATAAATGTGCTCATCATTACAAGTTAATAATAATTCGTACATCCCGGAATGTTTTGGAACGAAACTAATCTTAGCTCGGTCTTTTTCCATCGTCGTCTCGATGGAGATGTCGCCTGATTTTTGATTTTTCGGCAAAACGTACTCGAAAATCGGCTTGAAGAACGATTTTTGCGTCTTGCTCGTGAACGTTAATTGTTTGCGTTCGTTTTCGAGCTCCCTCCTCAACTTAGCTAAGCGTTTCGCGTTTTTAGACATCTCCACGGAGGATAAGCAGCGCTTCCCGTACGAATTATATGGCCCTTTTATGCTTATGTAGATATCGTCGAGTTTTTCTACGTCGATGTTTGGGTACAAATAAAAAGTTGATGTCTTATTGCGCTCCCCGATTATTAACCCCATTCCTCTGGCTATGTATTTGTTGGTGTATCTCAAAGATTCCGAGTCAATCGAAGTCTTCGCGATCAGTTCTTGCAGCGATATCAAATAGTTACAAAATTTGCTTTCATCGCTTATACTCAAAGCTTTATCGTTGAAGTCGGATGATGTCAAAACCTAAAAAACTTAAATAATCAATCTTATAGCAAGAAATCTCATTTATTTACCGGTTCTAATCCGAAATACTTGAAAATTAAAGCTTGGGCATGTATCGGGGGTTGCTTCCAGTGCTTTTGGGGGTTGGGGCACGCCCCGGGGATAACCGTGTTAATGAGGGTGCACAATAATGAGCCGTCCTTCCAAAATTGCGAAATCCTCTTCGGAACCGTCGTTGAATACGGGATTTTGTCGATTAACCATGATAAGAGACGTTGCTTTTGAGTTACAGATGGCCATAAACCTAAAAATCGTTCTTTTAAACCCTTTTAACTTAATTAATTAAAACATTACCTGTTACATAATTAATCGTCGGTTGGATTTTAATTTTTTTCGAAAATAGTAGGGCTACTAAAGCGACCGGAAGCAATATTTGGACCGCTAACGATAAATCTGACCAAAAAATCGAGGCATTGTCGTTCGGGACAAGCCTTGCTTCTAAATTATCTGAAAATACAAGAAAAATTTCTTAATTTTCCTCTAAATCAATAAGTCTTTAAATAAATTTGATCTAACATGAAATAAAATAATAACAAATACAAGATAAGATCATCTTAAATATAGATTACACAAGTAAATATCGAATAATTTAAATTAAGATTAAAGAATCCGCGAGAGAGAGAGAGAGGAAAACAAATTTTTAACACCATATTAACTGGGCAACGCCGAGACTAAATTAACGATGAATTTTCCAACCAAATGGAAAACCCTCGGTGCATAATTTACAAAACGGGGTAACGCGAACCGAGCCAATTATCACGGGGTAAAAGAGCACGCAAAAAAGCGCAGAGAAAAAAAAATAATTATAAAACTGATTCAAATTTAAATCGAACGAAAAACGTTTTAATTAAGTTACCTTTTTTCTTCTTTTTGTCGTTTTTCGACATTTTCAAGCACACAACACGATGTTAATTGAGTTCCAAAACTCTCAAAAATTTAGTATTATTAAATTTTGCGTTATCACTTTAGAAATGAATGATTTTAATGGAATGTTTTGTTGTCGATGAGGTGATGAGATGCGAGACGAATTTTTCCTAATATAAGCGATTAATATCGATAAAATACGTAATCTTATCGTAAAGATATTGGTTGAGATAAGATTTAAAAGAATTTCAATTGTTATGTTTTGATATAATGGTTATAATATTTTTCATTTACATATTGACATTTGAAACAGTTATCAACAAAAGATGATGATACTGAGAAATTAGAATTTTAAATTTCGCGTTTCATTCAATTTAACAGGTAATTAAAAATGATAGTGAGAGGAGACTTTTCAACCCAAGATAACGAAAGAAAACCCGACTCAATTCAACCCAATAAAAGTCAATAAAAACCAACCGATGGAAACAAAAAGCCAATTAACAACCCAATCAAACACGAACTAACCCAATTGAGTACGGGTTTCAGTTCTGAGTTCAAATCATGATATTAGGAACTAGAGATGTGCGCGTGAGTGACTTTTTATACCCGCTCACGATCTAGATCCACGCGGGTCACGCACGCCACTCACGTGAATATCATACATGAATCACGTAAGCCTAAATAAATCACACAACCCTAAAAAGTTTTCCTTAAAGCAACAAGTATTAGAGAAAAAGACGTAGTGCAGAATTTATAAACCTTAAAAAGTACGATATAGATAACAACGTGCAAGTTGGCAGACTTCAAAACGGTGAGTAGGAGTTTGGGGACATAATACGTTATGCTTCCAATAAGTTGGCAGTCTTTAATATAATGTACTGAGTTTGAAACAATAATAGCTCATGTTGTTAACAAGTTAAGAGACTTCAAACTGATGAGTAGGATTTTAAAGATATTTTGAAGATATAATATAGCCCGTACTGCCAAAAAGTTGGCAGTCATAAATTGTGTATAATGTTTGAAATAGTAATAACTTATGCTGCCAAGAAGTTAAGTAGTCATTAAGATAATATATGGTCTGTGGAACAGTAATACCTTAAGTTGGTAGACTTAAAAACTTTTTGGAGACAAAAAAGCTTATACTGCCAACAAGTTGGCAGACTTCAAATTGATGACCATGACATTGGCGATATAACAGCTCATGCTGCCAACAAGTTGGCAGGCTTTAAGATAATATACAATGTTTGGAACTGTAATATTCATGCTACCAACAAAGTTGGCTGACTTCAAATTAATGAACAAGACTTTAGAGAAAAAGCAACTGGTGCTGCTAATAAGTGGCATTTTTTAAAATAATATTTAGTCTATGGAACAGTAATAGGTCTTACTTCAAAGTGATGAGCAATACTTGGAGACATAATACTTCATACTGAAATTTAAATTTTGATGAAATTGCAATAAAAAAATGAAACGATGGTGGACAAAGTTGCTCACAATCACACACGTTCTCGTGAGTGATAAAAAGAATAATGCCCGCTCACGGTGGGTCACTCATGACCCATCGTAACCCGGCGGAACTCACGTAATTTGCAGATCTCCATTAGGAACCTACAGTATATACATGCCTGACGTCACTAAGAGACTGATGGTTAAAAAATTCGAATAAAGAAAAATATTACTCCATTTGAGCTAAAATTAGAACTAATTACTTTTCCAGATTCCGTTTTTATGGTTCCCATGATCAAATTTACCAAGGAACAAGCTACCTCTATTAAAAGGAGTCTATCGGCTATCATGCAGTTGTAGAAAATTTTACGTAGGCCAAATCGAATGCCTGGTATGTATATATGTATAGGACGGGGAGGGCATGCAGCACTTAGGCCTCAACAATCTGCCTAGGAGACTCTAGGTGTTCTGGGAAAGATCTCAGATTAGGTGACCCCGTATGATCGAGCCTTCTAAACATACATGTGTATTATTATGGACAACCAGAGATGTTAGACTGGTTGCCGGGACCGACGGCTTAACGTCCCCTCCGAAGAACGGGAGCCAACGTCGTTACACCGGGATTCGTACCCTGGATGTCTGCGTTTTAACTCGAGAATTGACACGCTGAGCTATGCGCCCCCATCGAATGCCTTATCACGAAAGGGATGTGAGGCTGAGGAAGATTTAACAGTCAGCGGTTGCGGAACATTGCCATTCAGACGGATACTGAATAGACGACAAAACAAAGGTTCTGGCTAGGAAGATGGTGATGAACAAGAACACCAATCTTAAACCAAATACGTCGCAGTAATTAGTTGGTAAGTATAAATTAATTATTAATTAGTTTTTTATCCACATGTTGTTTTGTCACTTTGAACCAGTTTCTGAAGAAGGTTGCAACATGGCATCCAAAACGTCAAATATTTTTTGGCCCTAGTGATAGTTCTAGCGTTGGTGCTAGTATCAGTTCAAATTTTAACATTCATCATTTGAATATAATCTTTACTATTTTTTTTTTATTTTTATATGACAGAAGAAATTTTTGATTATCAATTATTGCCAGACATTTTTAAGGGTACGATTTCATCATTCCATGACAACAACATCTGCTCTGCTCTGCTGATTCTCACAGCTGATATCTGTGAGAATCATTGGGTATCGCAACACCAAATCAATTCCTCAGTGAATCGTCTACCACGTGTAGTCCCTAATTTAATTTAACAGGATGAGAGGATTCATAACGAAGCTAAAATCCACGTATTGGATGAAATGAGGTTGAAGAGATTCCAGACAAGCGCTCTTTCACTCAAGCGGCATCGCTGTTCATTCTCGTTGCTTGAAGAATGCCATAAAAATCTTTGTGTGGCAGCCGCTCGTAATGAGATTACGATCTGCTGGTCAAAGGATCATTCTGGAATTAAACTTTAGGACATGGCGGTGTTGTATGTAATATGGCGGACAAATTAGCGAGGAAATGAACCTCCGGGATCAACAGAACCATTCATCGTCTCTACAATAAAGTTTTTAATAGAGCTTCAAAAAGAAGAAATACGTAAAATGTTTCTAAATTACTAGGACAGGACACCAGGATGTCGCCAGGTTAAGGAAGTTCTGATGTATTATGATCCAAACCGAACTGATTTATTTATGAGACTGTTTGGTCATAGGTCTAATCACTGGACACTGCCATCTACAGAGGCACTTGCAGAACATGAGAATAAGTGACACCGACATCTGCAGAGGATGTGGTAAGGAGGATGACCCGATGGAACACATATTATGAGATTGCGTGGCCCTCCAAGCATTACTTTTTTCCATTTTTTGGGCATATCCAGATTGACATGAGTGAGCAAGAGCTCTGCTGTAGACATAGTGCTGCGGGTGGTGATAAAGCCCGCCTTCCCGCGAATACAGAATTGGATGAAGTGAAGTAAAGACATTAAGCAAGAGAGAAAGAACCAAGCTGGCTCTAGATTATTTACACTATACATGTGCTTCAATTTGTTAAGATTAATGATAAAATCCGCCAAAAAAGAATTGGCAATTTTTCCTTAGTTTCCCTTTTCAGAAACAATATCATCACCTAACGAATACTGTTATGCCATTATAGCCCCGTCGTTAAAAAGATTTTCTGAAAATGCCAAAACCTTCATACTCTGGATCATGGATGCATACAAAGTGTCTGCTTACCATGCTCAGTCAAATGCAGTAGATAGATTACATGAAGAATGTTTAATGAACATTTTTCATGTATTTCAGAAGACATGAAGTCTTCTGCACGTGTTAAACAATGAATGTTTAAGAGATTACTCAGAGCTTTGAGTTACAATCAAGGAAAAGAGTGGGACAAGCTCATATTATCTTAGAGATACTAATGAACCAGTAGCTAATTATGGTTTCAAATTACTAGCACGATTGAAGTCAAATTAAAGCACGCGACACATAAAAGAAATATTGTAATAAAAGAGCAAAAGAAGTTATTTATAGAGAAGAGAAGGAGGGGTAAAAAGAAAAGATCACCATTTTAAGGAAAATATCAGATATCAATTACTTACTAAAAGGAGTAACTCGAAGAAGAAAATAAACCCTTTTTCAAAGACTATATTACAGCTTGGCAAATCTATTTTGGCTGGTCAAAGTTAACTTATTTATCTATTGGATTTTGTAGAGATTTCTTATTTTATATTTGCAGACATCGTGTCTTCAATCACGGGAAATACGGTCAAACATTTTCAAAATTCTTAAATAAAGGTTATAGTGTGTTTTTGAGCATTTTTGAAAATACTGAAAAAAACTGAGAATAGACTCAAACGATGAGTGATGACTCTTTAAAAATACGTTCCCATCAGATGATAGAACTAAATTAAGACGAAAAATTGAATAGTAGATTAAAATTAAAAACTTAATTGAATATGGCAACTTCAATCTAGATAAAACCATTAACAATTTTGGATGAGTGCTCTTTTGGAAGTATTTTCAAGTCTCTTGGAAGCATTTCAAAGTCTTCTAGAAGCATTATCAAGGCTTTTGGAATCATTTCAAGTCTTCTAGAAGCGTTGCAAGTTTTTTGGAAATCTTTTAAAAATAGTATTAAGTCATCTAAAAGCAGAATCAAGTCTTTCGAAAACATTTCAAGTGTTCTAGAAACATTATCAAGTCTACTGGAAGCAGTTTTAAATCGTCTGGTAGCATTTCAAGTCTTCTGGAAGCATTGCAAGTTTTTTGGAAACCTTTTAAAAATAGTATTAAGTCATCTAAAAGCAGAATCAAGTCTTTTGAAAACATTTTAAGTCTTCTAGAAACATTGTCAAGTCTTCTGGAAGCAGTTTTAAATCTTCTGGTAGCATTTCAAGTCTTCTGGAAGCATTGCAAGTTTTTTGGAAATCTTTTAAAAATAGTATTAAGTCATCTAAAAGCAGAATTACATCTTGCGAAAACATTTCAAGTCTGTTAGAAACATTATCAAGTCTTCTGGAAGTAGTTTTAAATCTTCTGGTAGCATTTCAAGTCTTCTGGAAGCATTGCAAGTTTTTTGGAACTCTTTTAAAAATAGTATTAAGTCATCTAAAAGCAGAATCAAGTCTTTCGAAAACATTTCAAGTCTTCTAGAAACATTGTCAAGTCTTCTGGAAGCAGTTTTAAATCTTCTGGTAGCATTTCAAGCCTTGTAGAAGCATTGCAAGTTTTTTGGAAATCTTTTAAAAATAGTATTAAGTCATCTAAAAGCAGAATCAAGTCTTTCGAAAACATTTTAAGTCTTCTAGAAACATTGTCAAGTCTTCTGGAAGCAGTTTTAAATCTTCTGGTACCATTTCAAGTCTTCTGGAAGCATTGCAAGTTTTTTGGAAATCTTTTAAAAATAGTATTAAGTCATCTAAAAGCAGAATCAAGTCTTTCGAAAACATTTGAAGTCTTCTAGAAACATTGTCAAGTCTTCTGGAAGCAGTTTTAAATCTTCTGGTAGCATTTCAAGCCTTCTGGAAGCATTGCAAGTTTTTTGGAAATCTTTTAAAAATAGTATTAAGTCATCTAAAAGCAGAATCAAGTCTCTGGTGGGTGGTAGTCCTCTGGAAGCATTGCAAGTTTTCTGGATATTTTTTAAAAATAGTATTAAGTCATCTAAAAGCAGAATTAAGTCTTTCGAAAACATTTTAAGTCTTCTAGAAACATTGTCAAGTCTTCTGGAAGCAGTTTTAAATCTTCTGGTAGCATTTCAAGCCTTCTAGAAGCATTGCAAGTTTTTTGGAAATCTTTTAAAAATAGTATTAAGTCATCTAAAAGCAGAATTAAGTCTTTCGAAAACATTTTAAGTCTTCTAGAAACATTGTCAAGTCTTCTGGAAGCAGTTTTAAATCTTCTGGTAGCATTTCAAGCCTTCTGGAAGCATTGCAAGTTTTTTGGAAATCTTTTAAAAATAGTATTAAGTCATCTAAAAGCAAAATCAAGTCTTTCGAAAACATTTCAAGTCTTCTAGAAACATTATCAAGTCGTCTGGAAGCAGTTCTAAATCTTCTGGTAGCATTTCAAGTCTTCTGGAAGCATTGCAAGTTTTTTGGAAATCTTTTAAAAATAGTATTAACTCATCTAAAAGCAGAATCAAGTCTTTCGAAAACATTTCAAGTCTTCTAGAAACATTGTCAAGTCTTCTGGAAGCAGTTTTAAATCTTCTGGTAGCATTTCAAGTCTTCTGGAAGCATTGCAAGTTTTTTGGAAATCTTTTAAAAATAGTATTAAGTCATCTAAAAGCAGAATCAAGTCTTTCGAAAACATTTTAAGTCTTCTAGAAACATTGTCAAGTCTTCTGGAAGCAGTTTTAAATCTTCTAGTAGCATTTCAAATCTTCTGGGAGCATTGCAAGTTTTTGGAAATCTTTTAAAAATAGTATTAAGTCATCTAGAAGCAGAATCAAGTCTTTCGAAAGATTTCAAGTCTTCTAGAAACGTTATCAAGTCTTCTGGAAGCAGTTTTAAATCTTTTGGCAGCATTTTAAGTCTTCTGGAAGCATTGCAAGTTTTTTGGAAATCTTTTAAAATAGTATTAAGTCATCTAAAAGCAGAATCAAGTCTTTCGAAAACATTTCAAGTCTTCTAAAAATATTATCAAGTCTTCTGGAAGCAGTTTTAAATCTTCTGGTAGCATTTCAGGTCTTCTGGAAGCATTGCAAGTTTTTGGAAATCTTTTAAAAATAGTATTAAGTCATCTAGAAGCAGAATCAAGTCTTTCGAAAGATTTCAAGTCTTCTAGAAACGTTATCAAGTCTTCTGGAAGCAGTTTTAAATCTTTTGGTAGCATTTTAAGTCTTCTGGAAGCATTGCAAGTTTTTTGGAAATCTTTTAAAATAGTATTAAGTCATCTAAAAGCAGAATCAAGTCTTTCGAAAACATTTCAAGTCTTCTAAAAACATTATCAAGTCTTCTGGAAGCAGTTTTAAATCTTCTGGTAGCATTTCAAGTCTTCTGGAAGCATTGCAAGTTTTTGGAAATCTTTTAAAAATAGTATTAAGTCATCTAGAAGCAGAATCAAGTCTTTCGAAAGATTTCAAGTCTTCTAGAAACGTTATCAAGTCTTCTGGAAGCAGTTTTAAATCTTTTGGTAGCATTTTAAGTCTTCTGGAAGCATTGCAAGTTTTTTGGAAATCTTTTAAAATAATATTAAGTCATCTAAATGCAGAATCAAGTCTTTCGAAAACATTTCAAGTCTTCTAAAAACATTATCAAGTCTTCTGGAAGCAGTTTTAAATCTTCTGGTAGTATTTCAAGTCTTCTGGAAGCATTGCAAGTTTTTGGAAATCTTTTAAATATAGTATTAAGTCATCTAGAAGCAGAATCAAGTCTTTCGAAAGATTTCAAGTTTTCTAGAAACGTTATCAAGTCTTCTAGAAGCAGTTTTAAATCTTTTGATAGCATTTTAAGTCTTCTGGAAGCATTGCAAGTTTTTTGGAAATCTTTTAAAATAGTATTAAGTCATCTAAAAGCAGAATCAAGTCTTTCGAAAATATTTCAAGTTTTCTAGAAACGTTATCAAGTCTTCTGGAAGCAGTTTTAAATCTTCTGGTAGCATTTCAAATCTTCTGGAAGCATTGCAAGTTTTTTGGAAATCTTTTAAAAATAGTATTAAGTCATCTAAAAGCAGAATCAAGTCTTTCGAAAACATTTTAAGTCTTCTAGAAACATTGTCAAGTCTTCTGGAAGCAGTTTTAAATCTTCTGGTAGCATTTCAAGTCTTCTGGAAGCATTGCAAGTTTTTTGGAAATCTTTTAAAAATAGTATTAAGTCATCTAAAAGCAGAATCAAGTCTTTCGAAAACATTTTAAGTCTTCTAGAAACATTGTCAAGTCTTCTGGAAGCAGTTTTAAATCTTCTGGTAGCATTTCAAGTCTTCTGGAAGCATTGCAAGTTTTTTGGAAATCTTTTAAAAATAGTATTAAGTCATCTAAAAGCAGAATCAAGTCTTTCGACAACATTTTAAGTCTTCTAGAAACATTGTCAAGTCTTCTGGAAGCAGTTTTAAATCTTCTGGTAGCATTTCAAGCCTTCTGGAAGCATTGCAAGTTTTTTGGAAATCTTTTAAAAATAGTATTAAGTCATCTAAAAGCAGAATCAAGTCTTTCGAAAACATTTTAAGTCTTCTAGAAACATTGTCAAGTCTTCTGGAAGCAGTTTTAAATCTTCTGGTAGCATTTCAAGTCCTCTGGAAGCATTGCAAGTTTTTTGGAAATCTTTTAAAAATAGTATTAAGTCATCTAAAAGCAGAATCAAGTCTTTCGAAAACATTTTAAGTCTTCTAGAAACATTGTCAAGTCTTCTGGAAGCAGTTTTAAATCTTCTGGTAGCATTTCAAGTCCTCTGGAAGCATTGCAAGTTTTTTGGAAATCTTTTAAAAATAGTATTAAGTCATCTAAAAGCAGAATCAAGTCTTTCGAAAACATTTTAAGTCTTCTAGAAACATTGTCAAGTCTTCTGGAAGCAGTTTTAAATCTTCTGGTAGCATTTCAAGTCCTCTGGAAGCATTGCAAGTTTTTTGGAAATCTTTTAAAAATAGTATTAAGTCATCTAAAAGCAGAATCAAGTCTTTCGAAAACATTTTAAGTCTTCTAGAAACATTGTCAAGTCTTCTGGAAGCAGTTTTAAATCTTCTGGTAGCATTTCAAGTCCTCTGGAAGCATTGCAAGTTTTTTGGAAATCTTTTAAAAATAGTGTTAAGTCATCTAAAAGCAGAATCAAGTCTTTCGAAAACATTTTAAGTCTTCTAGAAACATTGTCAAGTCTTCTGGAAGCAGTTTTAAATCTTCTGGTAGCATTTCAAATCCTCTGGAAGCATTGCAAGTTTTTTGGAAATCTTTTAAAAATAGTATTAAGTCATCTAAAAGCAGAATCAAGTCTTTCGAAAACATTTTAAGTCTTCTAGAAACATTGTCAAGTCTTCTGGAAGCAGTTTTAAATCTTCTGGTAGCATTTCAAGTCCTCTGGAAGCATTGCAAGTTTTTTGGAAATCTTTTAAAAATAGTATTAAGTCATCTAAAAGCAGAATCAAGTCTTTCGAAAACATTTTAAGTCTTCTAGAAACATTGTCAAGTCTTCTGGAAGCAGTTTTAAATCTTCTGGTAGCATTTCAAGCCTTCTGGAAGCATTGCAAGTTTTTTGGAAATCTTTTAAAAATAGTATTAAGTCATCTAAAAGCAGAATCAAGTCTTTCGAAAACATTTGAAGTCTTCTAGAAACATTGTCAAGTCTTCTGGAAGCAGTTTTAAATCTTCTGGTAGCATTTCAAGTCTTCTGGAAGCATTGCAAGTTTTTTGGAAATCTTTTAAAAATAGTATTAAGTCATCTAAAAGCAGAATCAAGTCTTTCGAAAACATTTGAAGTCTTCTAGAAACATTGTCAAGTCTTCTGGAAGCAGTTTTAAATCTTCTGGTAGCATTTCAAGCCTTCTGGAAGCATTGCAAGTTTTTTGGAAATCTTTTAAAAATAGTATTAAGTCATCTAAAAGCAGAAGCAAGTCTTGCGAAAACATTTCAAGTCTTTTAGAAACATTATCAAGTCTTCTTGAAGCAGTTTTAAATCTTCTGGTAGCATTTCAAGTCTTTTGGAAGCATTGCAAGTTTTTTGGAAATCTTTTAAAAATAGTATTAAGTCATCTAAAAGCAGAATCAAGTCTTTCGAAAACATTTTAAGTCTTCTAGAAACATTGTCAAGTCTTCTGGAAGCAGTTTTAAATCTTCTGGTAGCATTTCAAGTCTTCTGGAAGCATTGCAAGTTTTTTGGAAATCTTTTAAAAATAGTATTAAGTCATCTAAAAGCAGAATCAAGTCTTTCGAAAACATTTTAAGTCTTCTAGAAACATTGTCAAGTCTTCTGGAAGCAGTTTTAAATCTTCTGGTAGCATTTCAAGTCCTCTGGAAGCATTGCAAGTTTTTTGGAAATCTTTTAAAAATAGTATTAAGTCATCTAAAAGCAGAATCAAGTCTTTCGAAAACATTTTAAGTCTTCTAGAAACATTGTCAAGTCTTCTGGAAGCAGTTTTAAATCTTCTGGTAGCATTTCAAGTCCTCTGGAAGCATTGCAAGTTTTTTGGAAATCTTTTAAAAATAGTGTTAAGTCATCTAAAAGCAGAATCAAGTCTTTCGAAAACATTTTAAGTCTTCTAGAAACATTGTCAAGTCTTCTGGAAGCAGTTTTAAATCTTCTGGTAGCATTTCAAATCCTCTGGAAGCATTGCAAGTTTTTTGGAAATCTTTTAAAAATAGTATTAAGTCATCTAAAAGCAGAATCAAGTCTTTCGAAAACATTTTAAGTCTTCTAGAAACATTGTCAAGTCTTCTGGAAGCAGTTTTAAATCTTCTGGTAGCATTTCAAGTCCTCTGGAAGCATTGCAAGTTTTTTGGAAATCTTTTAAAAATAGTATTAAGTCATCTAAAAGCAGAATCAAGTCTTTCGAAAACATTTTAAGTCTTCTAGAAACATTGTCAAGTCTTCTGGAAGCAGTTTTAAATCTTCTGGTAGCATTTCAAGCCTTCTGGAAGCATTGCAAGTTTTTTGGAAATCTTTTAAAAATAGTATTAAGTCATCTAAAAGCAGAATCAAGTCTTTCGAAAACATTTGAAGTCTTCTAGAAACATTGTCAAGTCTTCTGGAAGCAGTTTTAAATCTTCTGGTAGCATTTCAAGTCTTCTGGAAGCATTGCAAGTTTTTTGGAAATCTTTTAAAAATAGTATTAAGTCATCTAAAAGCAGAATCAAGTCTTTCGAAAACATTTGAAGTCTTCTAGAAACATTGTCAAGTCTTCTGGAAGCAGTTTTAAATCTTCTGGTAGCATTTCAAGCCTTCTGGAAGCATTGCAAGTTTTTTGGAAATCTTTTAAAAATAGTATTAAGTCATCTAAAAGCAGAAGCAAGTCTTGCGAAAACATTTCAAGTCTTTTAGAAACATTATCAAGTCTTCTTGAAGCAG
Organism: Onthophagus sagittarius; assembly: GCA_036711965.1. Classification (NCBI taxonomy): domain Eukaryota; kingdom Metazoa; phylum Arthropoda; class Insecta; order Coleoptera; family Scarabaeidae; genus Onthophagus; species Onthophagus sagittarius. The sequence continues at coordinate 10,421,242 of JASERS010000010.1, read as the reverse complement.
TTTTAAATCTTCTGGTAGCATTTCAAGTCTTTTGGAAGCATTGCAAGTTTTTTGGAAATCTTTTAAAAATAGTATTAAGTCATCTAAAAGCAGAATCAAGTCTTTCGAAAACATTTTAAGTCTTCTAGAAACATTGTCAAGTCTTCTGGAAGCAGTTTTAAATCTTCTGGTAGCATTTCAAGTCTTCTGGAAGCATTGCAAGTTTTTTGGAAATCTTTTAAAAATAGTATTAAGTCATCTAAAAGCAGAATCAAGTCTTTCGAAAACATTTTAAGTCTTCTAGAAACATTGTCAAGTCTTCTGGAAGCAGTTTTAAATCTTCTGGTAGGATTTCAAGTCTTCTGGAAGCATTGCAAGTTTTTTGGAAATCTTTTAAAAATAGTATTAAGTCATCTAAAAGCAGAATCAAGTCTTTCGAAAACATTTTAAGTCTTCTAGAAACATTGTCAAGTCTTCTGGAAGCAGTTTTAAATCTTCTGGTAGCATTTCAAGTCTTCTGGAAGCATTGCAAGTTTTTTGGAAATCTTTTAAAAATAGTATTAAGTCATCTAAAAGCAGAATCAAGTCTTTCGAAAACATTTTAAGTCTTCTAGAAACATTGTCAAGTCTTCTGGAAGCAGTTTTAAATCTTCTGGTAGCATTTCAAATCTTCTGGAAGCATTGCAAGTTTTTTGGAAATCTTTTAAAAATAGTATTAAGTCATCTAAAAGCAGAATCAAGTCTTTCGAAAACATTTTAAGTCTTCTAGAAACATTGTCAAGTCTTCTGGAAGCAGTTTTAAATCTTCTGGTAGCATTTCAAGTCTTCTGGAAGCATTGCAAGTTTTTTGGAAATCTTTTAAAAATAGTATTAAGTCATCTAAAAGCAGAATTACATCTTGCGAAAACATTTCAAGTCTTTTAGAAACATTATCAAGTCTTCTTGAAGTAGTTTTAAATCTTCTGGTAGCATTTCAAGTCCTCTGGAAGCATTGCAAGTTTTCTGGATATTTTTTAAAAATAGTATTAAGTCATCTAAAAGCAGAATTAAGTCTTTCGAAAACATTTTAAGTCTTCTAGAAACATTGTCAAGTCTTCTGGAAGCAGTTTTAAATCTTCTGGTAGCATTTCAAGTCTTCTGGAAGCATTGCAAGTTTTTTGGAAATCTTTTAAAAATAGTATTAAGTCATCTAAAAGCAGAATTACATCTTGCGAAAACATTTCAAGTCTGTTAGAAACATTATCAAGTCTTCTGGAAGTAGTTTTAAATCTTCTGGTAGCATTTCAAGTCTTCTGGAAGCATTGCAAGTTTTTTGGAACTCTTTTAAAAATAGTATTAAGTCATCTAAAAGCAGAATCAAGTCTTTCGAAAACATTTTAAGTCTTCTAGAAACATTATCAAGTCTTCTGGAAGCAGTTTTAAATCTTTTGGTAGCATTTCAAGTCCTCTGGAAGCATTGCAAGTTTTTTGGAAATCTTTTAAAAATAGTATTAAGTCATCTAAAAGCACAATCAAATCTTTCGAAAACATTTTAAGTCTTCTAGAAACATTGTCAAGTCTTCTGGAAGCAGTTTTAAATCTTCTGGTAGCATTTCAAGTCTTCTGGAAGCATTGCAAGTTTTTTGGAAATCTTTTAAAAATAGTATTAAGTCATCTAAAAGCAGAATCAAGTCTTTCGAAAACATTTTAAGTCTTCTAGAAACATTGTCAAGTCTTCTGGAAGCAGTTTTAAATCTTCTGGTAGCATTTCAAGTCTTCTGGAAGCATTGCAAGTTTTTTGGAAATCTTTTAAAAATAGTATTAAGTCATCTAAAAGCAGAATCAAGTCTTTCGGCAACATTTTAAGTCTTCTAGAAACATTGTCAAGTCTTCTGGAAGCAGTTTTAAATCTTCTGGTAGCATTTCAAGCCTTCTGGAAGCATTGCAAGTTTTTTGGAAATCTTTTAAAAATAGTATTAAGTCATCTAAAAGCAGAATCAAGTCTTTCGAAAACATTTTAAGTCTTCTAGAAACATTGTCAAGTCTTCTGGAAGCAGTTTTAAATCTTCTGGTAGCATTTCAAGTCCTCTGGAAGCATTGCAAGTTTTTTGGAAATCTTTTAAAAATAGTATTAAGTCATCTAAAAGCAGAATCAAGTCTTTCGAAAACATTTTAAGTCTTCTAGAAACATTGTCAAGTCTTCTGGAAGCAGTTTTAAATCTTCTGGTAGCATTTCAAGTCTTCTGGAAGCATTGCAAGTTTTTTGGAAATCTTTTAAAAATAGTATTAAGTCATCTAAAAGCAGAATCAAGTCTTTCGAAAACATTTTAAGTCTTCTAGAAACATTGTCAAGTCTTCTGGAAGCAGTTTTAAATCTTCTGGTAGCATTTCAAGTCCTCTGGAAGCATTGCAAGTTTTTTGGAAATCTTTTAAAAATAGTATTAAGTCATCTAAAAGCAGAATCAAGTCTTTCGAAAACATTTTAAGTCTTCTAGAAACATTGTCAAGTCTTCTGGAAGCAGTTTTAAATCTTCTGGTAGCATTTCAAGTCTTCTGGAAGCATTGCAAGTTTTTTGGAAATCTTTTAAAAATAGTATTAAGTCATCTAAAAGCAGAATCAAGTCTTTCGAAAACATTTTAAGTCTTCTAGAAACATTGTCAAGTCTTCTGGAAGCAGTTTTAAATCTTCTGGTAGCATTTCAAGTCTTCTGGAAGCATTGCAAGTTTTTTGGAAATCTTTTAAAAATAGTATTAAGTCATCTAAAAGCAGAATCAAGTCTTTCGACAACATTTTAAGTCTTCTAGAAACATTGTCAAGTCTTCTGGAAGCAGTTTTAAATCTTTTGGTAGCATTTCAAGTCCTCTGGAAGCATTGCAAGTTTTTTGGAAATCTTTTAAAAATAGTATTAAGTCATCTAAAAGCACAATCAAGTCTTTCGAAAACATTTTAAGTCTTCTAGAAACATTGTCAAGTCTTCTGGAAGCAGTTTTAAATCTTCTGGTAGCATTTCAAGTCTTCTGGAAGCATTGCAAGTTTTTTGGAAATCTTTTAAAAATAGTATTAAGTCATCTAAAAGCAGAATCAAGTCTTTCGAAAACATTTTAAGTCTTCTAGAAACATTGTCAAGTCTTCTGGAAGCAGTTTTAAATCTTCTGGTAGCATTTCAAGTCTTCTGGAAGCATTGCAAGTTTTTTGGAAATCTTTTAAAAATAGTATTAAGTCATCTAAAAGCAGAAGCAAGTCTTTCGAAAACATTTTAAGTCTTCTAGAAACATTGTCAAGTCTTCTGGAAGCAGTTTTAAATCTTCTGGTAGCATTTCAAGTCTTCTGGAAGCATTGCAAGTTTTTTGGAAATCTTTTAAAAATAGTATTAAGTCATCTAAAAGCAGAATCAAGTCTTGCGAGAACATATCAAGTCTTTTAGAAACATTATCAAGTCTTCTGGAAGTAGTTTTAAATCTTCTGGTAGCATTTCAAGCCTTCTGGAAACATTGCAAGTTTTTTGGAAATCTTTTAAAAATAGTATTAAGTCATCTAAAAGCAGAATCAAGTCTTTCGAAAACATTTTAAGTCTTCTAGAAACATTGTCAAGTCTTCTGGAAGCAGTTTTAAATCTTCTGGTAGTATTTCAAGTCTTCTGGAAGCATTGCAAGTTTTTTGGAAATCTTTTAAAAATAGTATTAAGTCATCTAAAAGCAGAAGCAAGTCTTGCGAAAACATTTCAAGTCTTTTAGAAACATTATCAAGTCTTCTTGAAGTAGTTTTAAATCTTCTGGTAGCATTTCAAGTCCTCTGGAAGCATTGCAAGTTTTTTGGATATCTTTTAAAAATAGTATTAAGTCATCTAAAAGCAGAATCAAGTCTTTCGAAAACATTTTAAGTCTTCTAGAAACATTGTCAAGTCTTCTGGAAGCAGTTTTAAATCTTCTGGTAGCATTTCAAGCCTTCTAGAAGCATTGCAAGTTTTTTGGAAATCTTTTAAAAATAGTATTAAGTCATCTAAAAGCAGAATCAAGTCTTTCGAAAACATTTCAAGTGTTCTAGAAACATTATCAAGTCTTCTGGAAGTAGTTTTAAATCTTCTGGTAGCATTTCAAGTCTTCTGGAAGCATTGCAAGTTTTTTGGAAATCTTTTAAAAATAGTATTAAGTCATCTAAAAGCAGAAGCAAGTCTTGCGAAAACATTTCAAGTCTTTTAGAAACATTATCAAGTCTTCTGGAAGTAGTTTTAAATCTTCTGGTAGCATTTCAAGTCTTCTGGAAGCATTGCAAGTTTTTTGGAAATCTTTTAAAAATAGTATTAAGTCATCTAAAAGCAGAATCAAGTCTTTCGAAAACATTTGAAGTCTTCTAGAAACATTGTCAAGTCTTCTGGAAGCAATTTTAAATCTTCTGGTAGCATTTCAAGTCTTCTGGAAGCATTGCAAGTTTTTTGGAAACCTTTTAAAAATAGTATTAAGTCATCTAAAAGCAGAATCAAGTCTTTCGAAAACATTTTAAGTCTTCTAGAAACATTGTCAAGTCTTCTGGAAGCAGTTTTAAATCTTCTGGTAGCATTTCAATCCTTCTGGAAGCATTGCAAGTTTTTTGGAAATCTTTTAAAAATAGTATTAAGTCATCTAAAAGCAGTATCAGTCTGAATATATAAATTTATATACTATTAGTAGTTGAGATATATGAAGACATGTATGAAAGAAGAACCAAACCATATTCACAATTTCCAAAAGTACGAGGAATTATTGACCAAAAAATTGATAAAACTCTTAATTTAGGTGTGATTAAACAAAGTGATGGTCAACCGAGATATTTTAGTAATTGGAAAGCCCTGTATATGCTAAAATATAGTTATATGTATCAAAGTTTCGTAATTGCCGCCAAAACTACTCTTTTATATATATCTATGTTCCTAATATGATGAGATAGAACACTGTCACAGACTAAAGTCCTTTGATTTCAAAAAACTTTCTATCATAACGCGATTTTAAGCTAAATAAAAAGGTGATTGAGTCACCCAAGCTTATTGATTACCGAATTTATTATTTAGTAACATAAAAAATCAATCCATACTTACATAAAACCAAAAAAAGCACAACTTTCTTATCTCTTAAAACATAGTTGGTACTAAAAAAATTAACTTATTTGCGTTTTGATAAAACGGAAAATAAAAAATCGAAATTGTTGGTTTAATATCTAATAATAAGTCTAAGCGTGTAAATGTAACGGCGATAACTAAGAGAATAAAATTCTTTTTTAGTTTCTAAAAGATAAAAGGAGCGGAGAAGGTAATAATTACAGGGGGTAATTAGCACGAGATGGTTTGTTGGGTGGAAAATTAAAGAATAAATTAAGATTTCTAATCGGTTCGGCGATCGTATCTATTTTTCCGTTTGATAAAATTACACGCTCTATAAATTAAAAAAAAAAAACGTTCTTAATACAAAAACTAAAAACTGCGATTTACTGCGATAAAAAAAAAATTTTTTTAGGAGTTGAAAAACAATTTTAGCAATTAAACCACAAACGTTGCAATAAATAAATTGTACCAATTTTTTGTAATTTAACAACCAAAAAAAATGATTCTACCTTAAAACAATTTCCAAAATCAAACTCACCGAAATTTGATGACATCCAATTTTTCTTTACTAAACAATCACTGTCATAACAACGTTTCTCCCAAAAAATCATCAAAAAAAATTTCAACTAAACAGATTTCTTTTAATCGAATTACTTTTATTGGATTATTAGATTAATGTAATTTTTTAAATCGATTTTGACCCTTTTTTTTTCTTCAAGCGGCGTTGAGGCGCGTTTGGTTTGTTGTACGATTAAAAACTACTCGCCGTAAGTGGTTTCGAGCGGTTTATAAGGTCGAACAGCAAAAATAACATTAAAATTGCTTTACACTACCGACAACGGAGAGAACAACGAATTTTCACTGCGTTTTAAGCTTTAAAACGCGCTTTAAGCGTGGCGAACGATCCGTTATGAATAAATTTTCGAAAAAATAAAATTGGTTTCGCTTCAAAAAATTTTTTAAATATCCTGTTACTTTATTATAATTAAATCTTTTTTTGTTAAATTAGAAATTAGAAAGTTTAAAAGAATGATTAAATTTTCTTTTTATTCTTTTTGCGACAAATTTTACGTTAAAATTAATTTACAATTAATTTAATTAACATACTAATAAATTAAATATAATTTATTTTGATTTAAATATTTTCAGTTTTAACTAGATTCCTTCTCACTTTTCTTTAACCAAGTCATAGATGTCGCTAAACATTATTGTTTATAAAGTCCAGTTCGAGAACATTACTAAACTTCACTTTTCGTTTCTTGGATGGCTGATACTCTGGTAGACCTAATAATGCTTCTAGAAGCCTTAATATTGCTTGCAAAAGACTTGAATTGCTTCCACAAGATTTTATGCTGCAGCTGGAAGACTTGATACTGTTTCTGGAAGACTTGAAATGCTTCAAAATGACTTAATAGTGCTTCTAGAAGACTTGAAATGATTCCAAAAGACTTGATACCGTTTGTAAAACTGCTGGCAAAAAATGTTGTTTGAAAATGCAAACTCTTAAAGAAGACAATTTTATTGCAAAAGGCACGAAACTGTGAATACAATTTGATTTTGCTTCCAAAATACTGGAAATTATTTTCAGGATTCTAAGATGACTGCTAGGAGGTGCAAATGCCATCTTTAATGTCTCGAAATCTTAACAATTAAACAATTGGTCATCTTAGGAATGGTATCTCAATTTTAAGATCCTTGTACATTTCAGTTTCAGTCCAGTCCCAATATATCCCGAGTTCATGCCGGGATTTCATGGAAGAAGATTTATCATTTAGAAGTATGGGAGCATTTGCAATGAAAATTCGCTTGGTACCAAATAAATTAGTTTTCTGGAAGCCTTATAGGAGCAATGTCAAGTCTTCTGAACGCAATATCAAATATTCTAGAAGCAGTATCAAATTTTTTGTTAGCATTCCAAATGTTTTGGAAGCAATTTAAATCTTCTAGAAGCAGTATGTAGTCTTCTGGATACATTTCAAATCTTTTGGAAGCAATATTAATACTACCAGAGCCAATGTCGAGACTGCTGTAATCATTTTAAATCTTCTAGAAGTAGTATCAAGTCTTCTGGAAACTTCTCAAGTCTTCTGGAAGCATTTCGAATCTTCTAGAAACAGTATAAAGTCTTATAGGGGCAGTATCGAGTCTTTTGGAAGCATTTTAAAATACCTAGAACCAGTACTGAGTCTAAGCATTTTTAAACATCTAGAAGCAGTATCCAGTCTTTTGGAAGCATTTCAAGTAGTGGTAAGTAAATAAATAAAAAAAATAATTAAATATAATTTAAAAATTTTCAGTTTTAAGTAGATCTCTCTCAACTTTTCTTTAACCAATTCATAGATGTCGCTAAATGTTTATAAAATCCGGTTCGAGAACATTACTAAACTTCACTTTTCGTTTCTTGGATGGCTGATACTCTGGTAGACTTGATAATGCTTCTAGAAGCCTTAATATTGCTTGCAAAAGACTTGAATTGTTTCCACAAGATTTTATGCTGCAGCTGGAAGACTTGATACTGTTTCTGGAAGACTTGAAATGCTTCAAAATGACTTAATAGTGCTTCTAGAAGACTTGAAATGATTCCAAAAGACTTGATACCGTTTGTAAAACTGCTGGCAAAAAATGTTGTTTGAAAATGCAAACTCTTATAGAAGACATTTTTATTGCAAAAGGCACGAAACTGTGAATACACTTTGATTTTGCTTCCAAAATACTGGAAATTATTTTCAGGATTCTAAGATGACTGCTAGGAGGTGCAAATGCCATCTTTAATGTCTCGAAATCTTTACAATTAAACAATTGGTCATCTTAGGAATGGTATCGCAATTTTAAGATCCTTGTACATTTCAGTTTCAGTCAAATCCCAGTATATCACGGGTTCATGCCGGGATTTCATGAAAGAAGATTTATCATTTAGAAGTCTGGGAGCATTTGCAATGAAAATTCGCTTGGTACCAAATAAATTAGTTTTCTGGAAGCCAATGTCAAGCAATGTCAAGTATTCTGAAAGCAATATCAAATATTCTAGAAGCAGTATCAAATCTTTTGTTAGCATTCCAAATGTTTTGGAAGCAATTTAAATCTTCTAGAAGCAGTATGAAGTCTTTTGGATACAGTTCAAATCTTCTGGAAGCAATATTAACGCTACCAGAGCCAATGCTGCGACTTCTGTAATCATTTTAAATCTTCTAGAAGTAGTATCAAGTCTTCTGGAAACTTCTCAAGTCTTTTGGAAGCATTTCGAACCTTCTAGAAACAGTATAAAGTCTTACAGGGCCAGTATCGAGTCTTTTGGAAGCATTTTAAAATACCTAGAAGCAGACCGAGTCTTAATTATTAAAATCTTCTAGAAGCAGTATCAAGTCTTCTGGAAACTTCTAAAGTCTTCTGAAAGCATTTCAAATCTTCTAGAAGTAGTATAAAGTCTTATAGGAGTAGTATCGAGTCATTAGGAAACATTTTAAAACATCTAGAAGCAGTATCAAGTCTTCTGGAAACAGTATCCAGTCTTTTGGAAGCTTTTCAAGTAATGGTGAGTAAATAAATAAAAAAAAATAATTAAATATAATTTAAAAATTTTCAGTTTTAAGTAGATCCCACTCAACTTTTCTTTAACCAATTCATAGATGTCGCTAAATGTTTATAAAGTCCGGTTCGAGAACATTACCAAACTTCACTTTTCGTTTCTTGGATGGCTGATACTCTGGTAGACCTAATAATGCTTTTAGAAGCCTTAATATTGCTTGCAAAAGACTTGAGTTGCTTCCACAAGATTTTATGCTGCAGCTGGAAGACTTTATACTGTTTCTGGAAGACTTGAAATGCTTCAAAATGACTTGATAGTGCTTCTAGAAGACTTGAAATGATTCCAAAAGACTTGATACCGTTTGTAAAACTGCTGGCAAAAAATGTTGTTTGAAAATGCAAACTCTTAAAGAAGACATTTTTATTGCAAAAGGCACGAAACTGTGAATACAATTTGCTTCCAAAATACTTGAAACTATTTTCAGGATTCTAAGATGACTGCTAGGAGGTGCAAATGCCATCTTTAATGTCTTGAAATCTTTACAATTAAACAATTGGTCATCTTAGGAATGGTATCGCAATTTTAAGATCCTTGTACATTTCAGTTTCAGTCAAATCCCAGTATATCACGGGTTCATGCCGGGATTTCATGAAAGAAGATTTATCATTTAGAAGTCTGGGAGCATTTGCAATGAAAATTCGCTTGGTACCAAATAAATTAGTTTTCTGGAAGCCAATGTCAAGCAATGTCAAGTATTCTGAAAGCAATATCAAATATTCTAGAAGCAGTATCAAATCTTTTGTTAGCATTCCAAATGTTTTGGAAGCAATTTAAATCTTCTAGAAGCAGTATGAAGTCTTTTGGATACAGTTCAAATCTTCTGGAAGCAATATTAACGCTACCAGAGCCAATGCTGCGACTTCTGTAATCATTTTAAATCTTCTAGAAGTAGTATCAAGTCTTCTGGAAACTTCTCAAGTCTTTTGGAAGCATTTCGAACCTTCTAGAAACAGTATAAAGTCTTACAGGGCCAGTATCGAGTCTTTTGGAAGCATTTTAAAATACCTAGAAGCAGACCGAGTCTTAATTATTAAAATCTTCTAGAAGCAGTATCAAGTCTTCTGGAAACTTCTAAAGTCTTCTGAAAGCATTTCAAATCTTCTAGAAGTAGTATAAAGTCTTATAGGAGTAGTATCGAGTCATTAGGAAACATTTTAAAACATCTAGAAGCAGTATCAAGTCTTCTGGAAACAGTATCCAGTCTTTTGGAAGCTTTTCAAGTAATGGTAAGTAAATAAATAAAAAAAAAATAATTAAATATAATTTAAAAATTTTCAGTTTTAAGTAGATCCCACTCAACTTTTCTTTAACCAATTCATAGATGTCGCTAAATGTTTATAAAGTCCGGTTCGAGAACATTACCAAACTTCACTTTTCGTTTCTTGGATGGCTGATACTCTGGTAGACCTAATAATGCTTTTAGAAGCCTTAATATTGCTTGCAAAAGACTTGAGTTGCTTCCACAAGATTTTATGCTGCAGCTGGAAGACTTTATACTGTTTCTGGAAGACTTGAAATGCTTCAAAATGACTTGATAGTGCTTCTAGAAGACTTGAAATGATTCCAAAAGACTTGATACCGTTTGTAAAACTGCTGGCAAAAAATGTTGTTTGAAAATGCAAACTCTTAAAGAAGACATTTTTATTGCAAAAGGCACGAAACTGTGAATACAATTTGCTTCCAAAATACTTGAAACTATTTTCAGGATTCTAAGATGACTGCTAGGAGGTGCAAATGCCATCTTTAATGTCTTGAAATCTTAACAATTAAACAATTGGTCATCTTAGGAATGGTATCGCAATTTTAAGATCCTTGTACATTTCAGTTTCAGTCAAATCCCAGTATATCACGGGTTCATGCCGGGATTTCATGAAAGAAGATTTATCATTTAGAAGTCTGGGAGCATTTGCAATGAAAATTCGCTTGGTACCAAATAAATTAGTTTTCTGGAAGCCAATGTCAAGCAATGTCAAGTATTCTGAAACCAATATTAAATATTCTAGAAGCAGTATCCAGTCTTTTGGAAGCTTTTCAAGTAATGGTAAGTAAATAAATAAAAAAATTAATTAAATATAATTTAAAAATTTTCAGTAGATCCCTCTCAACTTTTCTTTAACCAATTCATAGATGTCGCTAAACATTATTTGTTTATAAAGTCCGGTTTAAGAACATTACTAAACTTCACTTTTCGTTTCTTGGATGGCTGATACTCTGGTAGACTTGATAATGCTTCTAGAAGCCTTAATATTACTTGCAAAAGACTTGAATTGTTTCCACAAGATTTTATGCTGCAGCTGGAAGACTTGATACTGTTTCTGGAAGACTTGAAATGCTTCAAAATGACTTTATAGTGCATCTAGAAGACTTGAAATGATTCCAAAAGACTTGATACCGTTTGTAAAACTGCTGGCAAAAAATGTTGTTTGAAAATGCAAACTCTTAAAGAAGACAATTTTATTGCAAAAGGCACGAAACTGTGAATACAATTTAATTTTGCTTGCAAAATACCAAATACTGCTAGGATACAAAATGTTTATTTCAAAAAATTTCAATTATAGACCAAATATACTGCTTATAAAGCTGACATAAAGCATTTCAAACGACAAACAGTCATTCGTCGTTTGAGTCTTTTCCCAATTCAGTTTTTTCAGTGTCCAGCACCCATACTTATTTTCAAAAACCGGCGCTTATGAAGCTGCGAAGACTGTTAAATGCACCACTACGCTCTAAAAATAAATCAGTTGACTGCAGAATTCTTCGAATCTTCTATTTGGGCATCGTAAATGTTACACAAATTGCTGGTTCTGGCCCTAAACATGCATCAGCGCTGCCCTCTCTTACTAGCTCATCTGCCGTTTCATTGACAGCACTTCCAGAGTGACCTCAGTGTAGTTAAAACGACGAGCCGTCACACAAATTTTGATAATCCCCTACTTGATTTCGAGCTTTGTGCAGGTGAGTTACTCTTGAGTTTGGAGATGAGTTCTTCACTTGCGCAATCAATAGTAAAAAACGTCCAATATAATTATATTTGCAAAATCACTTCTCCAGTATTATATATTTAGAAATCTGAAACTAGCAACTAACGCCATTGACTTCGACAACATTCTGATCTGAAACTGGAACCAATTTCCTTGTTATAATGTTTAAAGTCTTCTAAAGTGCACAATCTAATTTGGAATTATAGTAGTAAATAATATTGGTGATTCAGTAACAGTTTTCAAATCAGTAAATATACAAAGGCTTCTAGAAGACGATTTTACCCTCACTTCGCCGAGGTCGCGTAGCGGGCGAGGCGCTTTATTTTCATTGTTAACATATTGTTCATTTTGGAAGGTTGTAGCGACTCGCCCGCTACGCGACCTCGGCAGAGTGAAGATGAAATCGTCTTATGGAGCCTTTGTATATTTACTAAGGTATATAAGAAACAATTTTCTCTCAATTCGTAGCGGGCGAGGCGCTGGAATTGAAATTAATTCATAATATCGTCCATTCTGGAATATTCTAGGATCTCGCCCGCAAGCGACCTCGGCGGAGTGAGTATAAAATCGTCTTATAAGAGACTTTATATTTTACTAAGATATACAAGGAACGATTTCGTCTTATTTCGTCGAGGTCGCGTAGCGGGCGAGGCGCTGGCATTGAAATTAATTCATAATATCGTCCATTCTGGAAAATTCTAGGGCCTCGCTCGCTGCGCGACCTCGGCGGAGTGAAGATGGAATCGTCTTATGGGAGTCTTTGTTTATTTACTAAGATGTACAAGGAACGATTTCGCCTCACTTCGCCGAGGTCGCGTAGCGGGCGAGGCGCTGGATTTTCAATGTTAACATAAAATAGTCCATTTTAGAAGATTGTAGCGCCTCGCCCGCTACGCGACTTCGGCGAAGTAAAGATAGAATCGTCTTATAGGAGTCTTTGTATATTTACTAAGATATACAAGGAACGATTTCGCCTCACTTCGCCGAGGTCGCGTAGCGGGCGAGGCGCTGGATTTTCAATGTTAACATAAAATAGTCCATTTTAGAAGATTGTAGCGCCTCGCCCGCTACGCGACTTCGGCGAAGTGAAGATAGAATCGTCTTATAGGAGTCTTTGTATATTTACTAAGATATACAAGGAACGATTTCGCCTCACTTCGCCGAGGTCGCGTAGCGGGCGAGGCGCTGGCATTGAAATTATATCATAATATCGTCCATTCTGGAAAATTCTAGGGCCTCGCCCGCTGCGCGACCTCGGCGGAGTGAAGATGGAATCGTCTTATGGGAGTCTTTGTTTATTTACTAAGATATACAAGGAACGATTTCGCCTCACTTCGCCGAGGTCGCGTAGCGGGCGAGGCGCTGGATTTTCAATGTTAACATAAAATAGTCCATTTTAGAAGATTGTAGCGCCTCGCCCGCTACGCGACTTCGGCGAAGTGAAGATAGAATCGTCTTATGGGAGTCTTTGTATATTTACTAAGATATACAAGGAACGATTTCGCCTCACTTCGCCGAGGTCGCGTAGCGGGCGAGGCGTTGGATTTTCAATGTTAACATAAAATAGTCCATTTTAGAAGATTGTAACGCCTCGCCCGCTACGCGACCTCGGCGAAATGAAGATGGAATCGTCTTATGGGAGTCTTTGTATATTTACTAAGATATACAAGGAACGATTTCGCCTCACTTCGCCGAGGTCGCGTAGCGGGCGAGGCGCTGGATTTTCAATGTTAACATAAAATAGTCCATTTTAGAAGATTGTAGCGCCTCGCCCGCTACGCGACTTCGGCGAAGTGAAGATAGAATCGTCTTATGGGAGTCTTTGTATATTTACTAAGATATACAAGGAACGATTTCGCCTCACTTCGCCGAGGTCGCGTAGCGGGCGAGGCGCTGGCATTGAAATTATATCATAATATCGTCCATTCTGGAAAATTCTAGGGCCTCGCCCGCTGCGCGACCTCGGCGGAGTGAAGATGGAATCGTCTTATGGGAGTCTTTGTTTATTTACTAAGATATACAAGGAACGATTTCGCCTCACTTCGCCGAGGTCGCGTAGCGGGCGAGGCGCTGGATTTTCAATGTTAACATAAAATAGTCCATTTTAGAAGATTGTAGCGCCTCGCCCGCTACGCGACTTCGGCGAAGTGAAGATAGAATCGTCTTATGGGAGTCTTTGTATATTTACTAAGATATACAAGGAACGATTTCGCCTCACTTCGCCGAGGTCGCGTAGCGGGCGAGGCGTTGGATTTTCAATGTTAACATAAAATAGTCCATTTTAGAAGATTGTAACGCCTCGCCCGCTACGCGACCTCGGCGAAATGAAGATGGAATCGTCTTATGGGAGTCTTTGTATATTTACTAAGATATACAAGGAACGATTTCGCCTCACTTCGCCGAGGTCGCGTAGCGGGCGAGGCGCTGGATTTTCAATGTTAACATAAAATAGTCCATTTTAGAAGATTGTAGCGCCTCGCCCGCTACGCGACTTCGGCGAAGTGAAGATAGAATCGTCTTATGGGAGTCTTTGTATATTTACTAAGATATACAAGGAACGATTTCGCCTCACTTCGCCGAGGTCGCGTAGCGGGCGAGGCGCTGGCATTGAAATTAATTCATAATATCGTCCATTCTGGAAAATTCTAGGGCCTCGCCCGCTTCGCGACCTCGGCGGAGTGAAGATGGAATCGTCTTATGGGAGTCTTTGTTTATTTACTAAGATATACAAGGAACGATTTCGCCTCACTTCGCCGAGGTCGCGTAGCGGGCGAGGCGTTGGATTTTCAATGTTAACATAAAATAGTCCATTTTAGAAGATTGTAACGCCTCGCCCGCTACGCGACCTTGCGCGACAACTTTGCGCAGTGGCAGTATCGTAACCAATGAAGCTCAGCTGAGATTGCTCCTGCGTATAGGCCTATATAGCGATTTTGAGATAAGTGAATTCTAGCAAGCATTTAAATTTTTTTTTTTTTTATTTTTCTTTAATTTTCAAGTAATTTATTTTAACAATCGCAAGTCGAAGGGGTATTGGTTGAAGTTTTCGGCTGGCCGAGTATACGTACTCGCCAGGCGGGGAAACCCACCTCCACGAGGTGCATCTCGTCAACGACGGATGGGCTGGTTAGTCGGTTGTGGCTGCAATTGACAGTGAGCCATAAGAATCCTATCTACGGCCAAGGGCACCGCCTGGTAGGTCACCCCGACCAACAGGGGACTGACTTCAGAAGCTAGGTCTTGCCAACCTAGTGGAAAAAGTTGGCATCAGCCAATCGTGTGCATCCTCTGGGCTTGCTCCCAAGATGCAGCGAACCCCTCCCGCTACTCCGCTACCACAGAGACGCTCTGTTACGGTAGAGATGGAGTTAGACAATGCCGCAAGGCAAAAGGACACAAAGGATGTCCAAAAAGCGACCGACAAACGAAAGAGGCTTCCCGATAGTCCGGAATACAGACCTCAAGAGGATGACCCCTCAGAGGCTTTAACGGAACGACTCACGCAATTGATGGACTATGTCAATAACGACATGGATCCATCAAACAGGTTAAGTAAATTGGGCAGAGAAGGATTGCGAATGAGAATCAGTGCTTGGGCGATTGCACAGGCGGAACTGATCGGTCAACTCAAACTATTAAGGAAAGAAAACGAAAAACTCAAATCAGAATTAAAGGAAAATAGTAAAACTACCGTGCCGGCAATGAACTACGCTGAAGTCGCAGCTAAAAAAGTGGAAATCAAAAACGCTAAAATTGACAAATTAAATATTACCCAAAAACAACCTACACTTTTCCTTACAGCAAAAAGTGAAAAACAAATTAAGGATATGAAAACAGTTTTCACCAGATCCATAAACCCGGTTAAGGATAGAATAAAAATCAAGTCAATTAGAACCACACAAAAAACGCTTATAATTGAAACGGAAAATGAGGCTGATAAACAAAAAATACAGTCGCACACAGAAATAAACAAAAACTTCAAAGTTGATGAGCCGAAAAAAAGGAAACCATTAGTGATCTTGTACGATGTCAAAGCATCACTGGAACTTCAAGAAATAAAAGACACAATATATGAACAAAATTTTTACAACATAACATCTAAAGAGGAATTCGAGGCTAATTTTAATATAAAATTCAAGACAGGACCGAGAAACAAAGATACAGTTCACATAGTAGCCGAAACAAGTGGAAAGTTGAGAAAACTAATTTTAGCGCAAAGACGCATATACATTGGGTACAACGCTGTAACCGCTAAGGACTATATCGTTGTCCCAAGATGTAACAAATGTGGAGACTTAGGACACGTGGCTAAATACTGTAATGGAGAAGAAAAATGCTCCCAATGTGGTGAAACAACTCACAATAAAACCCAGTGTGATCAGGCAGGAAAAACGACAACTTGTATCCCTTGTAGTAATCGTGGCAAAAAATGTACAGCTGATAAAAAAGACTGCCCAACGTACAAGCTATTGTTGGAACGACTTATTCAAAAGACCGATTATGAATAAGACACAGCAAATAGAGGTATTTGATGAAAAAGATAAAAGAGCAGTACGAAACAGAGCCAGGGCAGAAAACTTTAAACAACGACAATCAGAGAAATATAACAAGCTAAAAAATACAAGGGACGCATCAACTAGCACACTGGACGAAACTGAACAACAAACAGAACAAGATAATAGCCAAACAGACCTTACCACAACGCCTCAGACCAGCAAAACATTAAAAGACAAAATAAAAAATATAACAAGTGCCCTGCGAAAAATGGGCAAACGACACAGACAAACATCGCCTAAACAAGAGGAAATTCTAGAACCTGATAAAACGAAAGACATTGCTGAAAAGGTCGATGAATCTCCCAATACCGAGACACCTGTAGTAACTTATGACATTTTTGATATAAACAACGATCCTACGTCGTTTTATATAAAACTGGAAGAGACATATAAACTAAGCAGGCTGGAAGAACCACAAATGCTCACGACAGCACTCAGACACCTAATAAGGACAAAACATCCCAAGGGCAGGAGAATTACCTTCCCGGTCCCAGAGGCGGTAGACAGGATTCACCTTAAATGCGCGAACCTGCCTACTGACCCAGACGTGTTGAAATACTACCTGAGGGAAGTATTCAGACGGAGGGAGGAAATCTTGAACGTACAAACCTTGTATGAAGATTTCGTCATGACTTACGGAAGGCTAGCCTTCAACTACGATCAGAAGTGGCCCCAAAGCCACATTCACACACGGCATCCGTAATGTCTTCATTACGAGTATGTCAGATAAATGCTCAAGGCAGCAAAACGGTCATGGCGGAATTATTGCAACTTTCGAGCAAGAATCAGTACGACATACTATGTGTACAAGAACCATACACCGTAAACGGTCGATTTCCTGACCTCCCTCAAACAGCAAGACAGGTTGGACTGGGAGGTAAGCCTCAGGCCCTAATAATAGTCCTAGATGCTTCGCTAGTGGTTACCAGCCTCACACAGCACAATAACAGCCACTGTGCTGTGGCGGAGATACGTAAGGGAATGAGAAAATGGGTTATAATCAGCCAGTACTATCAGTACTCGGATGATATAACCCAACACATAGACAAAACGAGACGGATTTTAATAGAAACTGAGGATACTCCAGCAATCCTCACGGCCGATGTAAACGCGAGATCGCAACTGTGGCATAGCTCTGAAAGCAACGAAAAAGGACAAGAACTGGAAGAAATGATTGAAGAACTGGCACTGGAGGTAGAAAATCTACCTGGAAATCCACCAACATATCAGGGAAGAGCCGGAGCGTCGTCGAATATCGACGTGACAATAACAAATCTGAAAGCGGCTAATCTGGTGGCAAATTGGAAAGTGCTAGAGAGTGCCACAGTGAGCGATCACAACGTAATACAATTCGAGTTGGCTAATGGAAAAACTGATGAGCAATCCTTTACACCAGTCAAAAGGTATAACATCAGGAAAACAGACTGGGATAAGTTACTAAGGTCGTTTAATCCTAGAATTCCCATAGTCACAAATTATAATCAGGTTGATACGGAAGAACTTGCGAAAGAAATAACGAGAGCTGTACAGAAGGCAATGGATGCCGCAGTTCCTCAATATATGCAATCTAAGCCGAGGAATTGTCAATTTTGGAATGATAGACTACGGAAAAAGAGGCAAGTTGTCAGAAATTGCAGGAAACGATATCAGAGAGCATATACGGATGAGGACAAAGAAATGTACCTTCTCAGATATTTAGCCGAAAAAGCCGAATACAAACAACTGATTCAGGAGGAGAAACAAAAATGTGTCGAGCGTTTTGTGCGGGAAAACTTGGAAACTGACCCGTGGGGCATGCCATATAGAATTGCAATGCAGAAAGTGAGAAGCCCAACCACTTTCTCTACCTTGAGGAAAGAGGATGGAACTTTTACACAGGACTGGAGAGAAACGGCAACAACCCTACTTCACACACTACTGCCAGACGATGATGAACAACTAGAAACACCGGAACAGAGGCAGCTGAGGGAGCAGCTTGCAGAACGGTGTCCGTCGATGGAGAATGTGAGTGAAGTAACGGTGGAAGAAACTTTGGCGTGGATAGCGCTCTGTAAAAACAAGAAGTCTCCAGGAAAAGACAACATTCCTTCCGAAATAATTAAGGCATTGCAACACCGTCTGGCATCGCCATTAACACTTCTATACAATGCTTGTATCAGTCAGGGAAGGTTTCCAAGAATTTTCAAACAGGCTAACGTCACAATACTTTTCAAAGGAAAAGGGAAACCGCTAAATGATCCCAAGTCGTACCGTCCGATCTGTCTTCTCAATATAATGGGAAAAATATTTGAACGTATCTTATGCTCAAGACTACAGATCCATAGAGCAAACATGAATCTAATAAACGAGGCTCAGTTTGCATATAGAAAAGGAAAGTCCACGGAAGACGCAATAAATAAATTTAGGGAAGAAATAGATAAAGTAAACTCAAAGTATGCGATTGCGATTTTTATAGATATTACAGGAGCTTTTGATAATCTTTGGTGGCCATCGCTTTTTGCGAGACTAAGATCTTTAAGCTGTCCGGAAAACTTGTATAGAGTTTTTAGAAGCTACTGTCAGGACAGATATGCGGCATTATGCTGTGGGAAAGAAAATACAATAACCAAGAGAATAACCAAAGGATGTCCGCAGGGTTCGGTGTGTGGTCCGCTGTTTTGGGACATAGTAATTGAGGATTTGTTGAACAAAATTGAGCCTGAAGTCACTGCCACTATAGCATACGCCGATGACATTTTGCTTATAATCGAAGCCAACAATAGAAACGACATTGAAAAGAAAGCAACGGATGCGCTAGTGGTAGTTGATAAATGGTGCAAGCAAAATAAACTAGCCGTCTCGGAGCAGAAGACCACATTTGCGATAATGAAAGGGACATTGAAAAGGGATCCAGTCATAAAGATGGGTAACACCTCCATCAAGAGACAAAAAACGACCAACTATCTAGGAGTAAACATCACAGAAAGGTTCCAGTATGCAACTCACGTAGAAGAGACTTGTATCAAGGCAACAGCAGCAATGCACAAAATTGCTAGTCTGGCCACAAGGAAGTATGACTTGAAAATGCAGCAAATAAATAGATATTTGAATGCGGTAATGTCTGCAATAACAACGTATGCAGCGAGTGTTTGGGGAGAAAAAGCCTTGCAGGTGAAACCACGGGAGAGACTTAACAGAGCCCAAAGAACCATTCTTCTGAGAATGACCGGAGCGTACAGAACAACACCTACAGATGCGCTCACGGTTTTAATGGGGACTCTTCCAATGGACCTGCAGGTCATCAAAAGAGCTGCCACCTACTGGCTAAAGAAAGGTAACCAAACCAAAGTCAAAAGCCTGTTAGGAAAGGAGGCAAGGGATCAGAATGATATCCTGGAAACCATCTTGGATAAATGGCAACAAAGATGGGACAGCTCTGAAACAGGTAGAAGAGTTTATGCCATCTTTCCTAACGTCAGGTTAAGACTCCAAACACAGCTAGAACTCAGCAGATCAGTCATACACTTCCTTACCGGACATGGCCCGTTTCCGAAATACTTGTACGAAAGGAAACTTAAGGAAACCAACTTGTGCGAGTGTGGTGAAATGGGAACTCCAGAACACGCACTTCTTGAATGTGGTCTCATTGCAAACGTTGAGGATAAAAGAGCGGAACTCAGAGATGTACCAATATCGGAAATTCTTCAGAACGTGGAAAAGATAAAATCGTTAGAGCACATACTGCAAGAAATAGAGAAAAGAGACAAGAACATACCGTGACCAAACCATCTGGTCATTTCCAATCCCTCGTACCTGGATACCGTACTACGATGAACCGGTCGAGGGAATCTATTGGACGACAATTAAAACCCGGAATTGACAAAACACCGATCAAGACAAGCGCAAAGCGCCTAGTTATAGTTTAGTTTTAAGTAGTTTTAGTTAAATATAAGTTAGTTGAGTAGGACTTCTTTTTATTTCAAACTCATCTCAATTATATTAATTAAAAGATTACAGCAAGATGATAGAACATTATTAAGCGGCAGAACTAGATAGTGGGTAAAAGTGCGCCTCCACGTTGGCGGGACATGGAAACGAGGTTTAGGTAACTGTATAACAGCAATAAAATTCCTAAACCCGGCCAAGCACTGAATAGAAGAACAACCGTTAACATCTGAATGGTAAATAATTACGATTTCGTTATTATTTTGCTTTACCGCATGTGAAACTGCATGTAATCCAATTAATTCTTTCTGATCGCATGTCATCTTCCTTAATCAATTACAAATCCATATTGTTCATTATTTTACTTAATTGGTTTCATTTCATTGCATGTGAATTTGCATGTTTTATATTATATTAGCTTAGTTATTACCTATTAGTTAGCATTTGATTTTTTTTTTTTTTGAAATTTATTTTTGAAGGGGTTAATTAGGTTAGGAAATTACTTTTATTTTCTTTTTGCATGTAGAATATTAACACAAGGGCTTAGGTTAAGATAGAATAAATCATTATTTTGCTCGCTTATTAATTAATCAATAGTTTTCAGGCAAAGCTTAACAGTAGTTTCATTCGTTTTATTTTATTTTATTTGAATTTAATTTTAATTTCATTTTCAATTTTTATTAAAAAAAAATGCATGTTTAATAATGTTTTTGGAAAACTTAATCTGTATCAATTTCCGATCTAGTTTTATTGTTAGTCACTAGTGTTACTTAATTTTTCTGGTTTGCGCTGATTCAAAAACACTTCTTTTTAACTTAAAATATTCTTTATTATTTTTTTACTGGTTTACACTACTACTAAACTATTTTCTGGTATAAGTTGTATGGTTCGTACACAAATCAAAACGTGACGAGAGAGTGTTTCGAGAGTTGAGAGAGTTTCGAGAGTTACGAGAGTTTCGAGAGTTACGAGAGTTAAGAGTGTTTTTGGGCGAACAAGCTCTTTTATAATCTTTTTTAACAAAAAAAAGTTGTTCTTGAATACATACAGAAATTAAAATAAAATGCTTTAGGCAACCCAACTTACATTAAACGTTAAACCCCAAAATTTATAAACCCAACAAAAGAAAAAATAAAAGGAATTAAAATAATCTTAACATACCCCCCGCTTTGAAAGGACTCCCTTTCAATAACGAGAACAAAATCAATAAAAGAAATCAAAAATTAATAATCTTAAATTCTAACCTAAGAATCACAAATACATTTGACAACATTGCGCATGCGAAAACGCATCACGCACAAACGATGGTTTTAACTTCTATATACAAAACGCAAAAACGCAAACGACGCGACCTACTCCACTGGCAAAGGACAAAGTTTATTTATCGCCCGTTTAACAATGCCAGACGGAGTGCGTACAGTGGCTACTCGTGCTACACCATCTTCACCATGGTACACCTCGATGATTCGACCAGTGATCCATTTTAAGGTGGGTAGATTTTCTTCCTTTATGACGACTAATTGACCCTTTTTTAGGTTAGAACTGCCGCCCGCCCATTTGTTGCGACGCTGCAGTTCGGACAAGTATTCCTTCGACCACCTAGCCCAAAAATGCTGTTGTATTCGCTGTACATGTTGAAACTGTGATAGCCGATTTTCCTTTATGTGGCCTAAACTTGGATCCGGAGGTGACGTAAGTTTTCTCCCGATTAAAAAGTGCGCTGGGGTTAATGGGGTTGTATCATTTGGATCCATAGATAATGGAGTTAGCGGACGGGAATTTAGGATACCCTCTATCTGTACGAGTAATGTATAAAAGTTTTCATAAGTGAACGAGGCATTGCCAGCAACACGCCGCAAGTGAAACTTCACCGATTTAACACCGGCCTCCCACAAACCACCAAAATGTGGTGAATTAGGAGGGATAAATTTCCAATTGATAGACGCGACAGCCACTGAAAAAACCTTTTTCTTAATTTCAGGTAAATACTCGTTCCGAAAATCTCTAACCGGCCACATGTTTTCATTTTCTTTCAGCCATTTGGGCCCGGCCCAATATAGCTCCAAACCGGCCAAATCAACGGCACTGATCCCTCTTGATACAGGATCGGCAGGATTATCGCTACCACGTACGTATTTCCAATCACTAAATTTTGATTGTTCAGTTATTCGCGCCACCCGATTACCGACAAATATTTGCAATTGTGAAGGGCTCGTCGCCAACCAACCCAACACCACGCTGGAATCGGTCCAATAAATTTCCCGACTAACGTTTATCTTTAATATCGACTTTACCTTTGTTACCAGTTCCGTAAGCAATAACGCGCCCAATAGTTCCAGCCGTGGAATTGTACCCTTCTTTAACGGTGCGACCTTAGATTTCGCGCATATTAAACGAATTAAAACATTTCTGTCACTATCAACGGTTCGAAGATATACGCACGCCCCGTATGCCTTTGTCGACGCGTCGGAAAAGCCGTGTATCTGAAACGATTCTGAATTTTTCAGTGAGATATGACGCGGAATTTTAATGTCGTTCAGATAAGTTAATCCATCGGCGAATTTACACCAACTGGTATGAATATAATTTGGAAGGACCTCGTCCCAACCTAATCCAACCTCCCAGATTTCTTGCAATATAATTTTTGCCCGAATAATTACAGGACTCAGCAAACCAAGAGGGTCAAAAATTTGAGCGATTTGGGAAAGAATATTTCTTTTAGTTAACCGACCCGGTGAGATTTTTCGAATTTTATATTTAAAATGATCTTTGATAGGATCCCATAATAAGCCTAGAGTACGTGTGTTTTCGTTCTTTCCTAGATCAAGAATCTCCGCAGGGGTCGTATTTACGTCGCGAATACTATACAAAATTTTTGGATCGTTCGAAATCCATTTGTGCAACTTGAATCCTCCGCTATTTAAAACCGTTTTTACGCTTTCTGCAATGCGAATTACTTCCTCTAACGAATCTGCTCCCGTAAGCAAGTCGTCAACGTAAAAATGGGAACTAATGACATCCGCAACTATAGGGTCTGAACATTCTAAACCCAATTGCTTGAGACACCGAGTTGCCAAATAACTCGCCGAAGCCGTTCCGTAAGTTATAGTTAAAAGTTCGTACGCGTTAATGGGTAATTCATCTGAGTCACGCCACAAGATACGTTGAAATTTCGTTTGTTCAGGATGAATTAAGCACGCACGATACATTTTCTGAACGTCAGCAGCTACCACGTAATTGTATTTTCGATAACGAATCAAAGCACTGAATAGATCGGGTTGCAAAGTGGGTCCTACTACTTGTAAATCGTTGAACGAGCGGCCCGTAGTCGTAGGACAGGACGCATCGAATACGACTCTTAACTTAGTGGTGCTACTGTTCTCATTCAACACACCATGATGTGGTATGTA
The DNA here is from genome assembly GCA_036711965.1 of Onthophagus sagittarius. Classification (NCBI taxonomy): domain Eukaryota; kingdom Metazoa; phylum Arthropoda; class Insecta; order Coleoptera; family Scarabaeidae; genus Onthophagus; species Onthophagus sagittarius. The sequence goes on along the minus strand of JASERS010000010.1, from coordinate 10,397,752 downwards.
ATAGTTTAACCCGTTTGTAATTTCATCATTAACTTTGCGCATGTGACCCAACTCCAAATATTCGCGCATGAATTCATGGTACCGATACCCGAAATCCGGATTATTTTTACATTTACGCTCAATGCTAATTAACCGATTTTTCGCGCTTCTATATGAATCGCCCAATTGATCTACGCTATCTTTAAGTGGAATAGTAACTATGAATCGACCGTCCGGCGCGCGCATGGTCGTCCTATTAAAGTGTTCCTCGCAAAGCACCTCATTTTCTGACGGAGGAACCGGACCACCAACTGCTTCAACTTCCCAAAATCGCGTTAATTGATTGTTTATTTCTACTTGATCATTTTTTTGTATTAGGTTGCAATGCACCAAATGTGCTGCGCTTGACTGTATCGGTCCCGATATTATCCATCCCAATCGCGTATTGTGCATAATTGGGCCGTCATTAAGTTTAATTTGTCCCACGCAAAGCAAATTCCAAAAGTAATCTGCCCCAATCAACAAGTCGATTTTATCCGGCTTATTAAATGACGGATCCGCCAAGCGTAAGTGCGCAGGAATATTTAACTCGCTCGCGTTTATTTCAAAACTTGGCAAATTGCTCGCGATCGCCGCGATGACTAAACAATTAACTTTAACCGAATAATCCGAACAATGTGAGTGTATCCGTAACGAACATGAACTAGTAATTACCGATTGTGTTTTATTTATTGTCGCTACATTAACGTTTGTTTCGATTTCAGGTAATCGCAAGCGTTTACACGCTTCTGCTGAAAGAAAGCTACTCTGGCTGCCCGGATCCAAGAGAGCACGTAACGAATGTTTTTTGTTGTGGCGATCGTATGTATGAACGAGAACGGTTGAGAGTAAGATGTGCGAATGTGTTGCATGCGGAGCGAAATTGAGATTGTGTGTTTGGGTACATGTGGATGTCTGTGGTTGTGGATCTGGGCGGTCTATTTCCAAATGGAGCATCGTGTGATGTCGAGCCTTGCATCGTTTACATGAACTCGAGCGACATTGATTAAGAAAATGCCCTGACCGAAGGCAGTTTATACATAGTTTTAATTGTTTAACACGATCTAAGCGCCCCTGAACGGTAAGTTTATTGAAATTTGGGCACTCTTGAATGTAATGATCGCCTTTACAGACAACGCAACGCCTTTCCGCTACCGAATTTGCGACCAAAAACGATTTCGCACGCGTATTATTTTTATCCTTGTCCGCGACCCGCTTAAACGAACCGGTTTCTAACGTCTCCAATAAGTCCGCCCGTTCTTTCAAGAATTCTAATAAATTTTCCAAACTAGGTCTCGTCAAAGTTACCTTTCTTTTTTCCCACTCGCTATTCGAACCTGTATCGAGCTTTGTACCGGCTAAATAAATAAGAAGTGTATCCCAATTGTCCGTCGGCTCGTTTAATGCCGTCAAAGCGCGTAAGTGCTTGCGAATGTTATCAATGAATTTCCGAATAGCCTGTGGATTATCTCCGGTAACCCTTTCGATATCGAATAAAGCCTTAACGTGGTTGTGTATCAATATTCGCGGGTTGTCGTACCGTTCCCGAACCAATCCCCACGCTACCTGATAGTTCGTGTTAGTTATCTCGAGACTTTCGATGACTTGACGAGCACTACCGGTTAGTGCCGATACCAAGTAATGAAATTTTTGTATGTCATTTATTGAAGCGTTCGCGTGAATCAAAGACTCGAAAATATCCCTGAAACCAAGCCATGTATCGTAACCGCCGCCAAATTTGGGTAAATCTATTACGGGCAATTTAACGTGTTGCTCCGGAACCGGTCCTACCACGAACGACGAGTCGACGCATATTGTCCTGTTCGTCAAGATTCGTTTTGCTTTGGCGGTGTTAGCGTAAAAAACCCCTTCAAATGCTTCCCTTTCCGCGCTTTGCACCTCGCCATCAACGCTCAAAATATCAATTTCCCCCTGAATTTCTTCAAATTCATTGATAAGATTAACCGCGCGATCGTAGCGCTGCTCTAACTCCACCGAAAGTTCCGAAACGATACCGCCGTCTTTTATAATCGCCTCAAATCTCGCGATAAATTTTGAAAAATTCGTTAATTTACCTTTGACAATGCCTCGTTTTTTGACCAGATTGTCTAATTGGCTCATATTGCCAGTGAAAACCCGATACAGATAGAGACCAACAAGGAAGGAAGAAAAAGGACTTACAGCACGTCACAATGGCGTCGTTTCCGGCTACCAGGCCTCCAGCATGGACCTTTAACACGCGTGGTCTGGAATTCCTGAGTCGTCTTGGACGGGTCAGCAAACCGCTCTCACCAGGATGGACAACGTCTTGGAAAAAGATTTGACACGCCGCATCAATGACTGGATACCAAATTTTATTTCGACGTGATTTTTAATATCCGGCTCGAAGGACCATTTTATGTTACTTAATTTTTCTGGTTTGCGCTGATTCAAAAACACTTCTTTTTAACTTAAAATATTCTTTATTATTTTTTTACTGGTTTACACTACTACTAAACTATTTTCTGGTATAAGTTGTATGGTTCGTACACAAATCAAAACGTGACGAGAGAGTGTTTCGAGAGTTGAGAGAGTTTCGAGAGTTACGAGAGTTTCGAGAGTTACGAGAGTTAAGAGTGTTTTTGGGCGAACAAGCTCTTTTATAATCTTTTTTAACAAAAAAAAGTTGTTCTTGAATACATACAGAAATTAAAATAAAATGCTTTAGGCAACCCAACTTACATTAAACGTTAAACCCCAAAATTTATAAACCCAACAAAAGAAAAAATAAAAGGAATTAAAATAATCTTAACAACTAGATCATTGTAATAATAAATAAATGTAATGTAATGTATGCGACCTCGGCGGAGTGAAGATAGAATCGTCTTATGGGAGTCTTTGTATATTTACTAAGATATACAAGGAACGATTTCGCCTCACTTCACCGAGGTCGCGTAGCGGGCGAGGCGTTGGATTTTCAATGTTAACATAAAATAGTCCATTTTAGAAGATTGTAACGCCTCGCCCGCTATGCGACCTCGGCAGAGTAAAGATAGAATCGTCTTATGGGAGTCTTTGTATATTTACTTAGATATACAAGGAACGATTTCGCCTCACTTCGCCGAGGTCGCGTAGCGGGCGAGGCGTTGGATTTTCAATGTTAACATAAAATAGTCCATTTTAGAAGATTGTAACGCCTCGCCCGCTACGCGACCTCGGCGAAATGAAGATGGAATCGTCTTATGGGAGTCTTTGTATATTTACTAAGATATACAAGGAACGATTTCGCCTCACTTCGCCGAGGTCGCGTAGCGGGCGAGGCGCTGGATTTTCAATGTTAACATAAAATAGTCCATTTTAGAAGATTGTAGCGCCTCGCCCGCTACGCGACTTCGGCGAAGTGAAGATAGAATCGTCTTATGGGAGTCTTTGTATATTTACTAAGATATACAAGGAACGATTTCGCCTCACTTCGCCGAGGTCGCGTAGCGGGCGAGGCGCTGGCATTGAAATTAATTCATAATATCGTCCATTCTGGAAAATTCTAGGGCCTCGCCCGCTTCGCGACCTCGGCGGAGTGAAGATGGAATCGTCTTATGGGAGTCTTTGTTTATTTACTAAGATATACAAGGAACGATTTCGCCTCACTTCGCCGAGGTCGCGTAGCGGGCGAGGCGTTGGATTTTCAATGTTAACATAAAATAGTCCATTTTAGAAGATTGTAACGCCTCGCCCGCTATGCGACCTCGGCGGAGTGAAGATAGAATCGTCTTATGGGAGTCTTTGTATATTTACTAAGATATACAAGGAACGATTTCGCCTCACTTCGCCGAGGTCGCGTAGCGGGCGAGGCGCTGGCATTGAAATTAATTCATAATATCGTCCATTCTGGAAAATTCTAGGGCCTCGCCCGCTTCGCGACCTCGGCGGAGTGAAGATGGAATCGTCTTATGGGAGTCTTTGTTTATTTACTAAGATATACAAGGAACGATTTCGCCTCACTTCGCCGAGGTCGCGTAGCGGGCGAGGCGTTGGATTTTCAATGTTAACATAAAATAGTCCATTTTAGAAGATTGTAACGCCTCGCCCGCTATGCGACCTCGGCGGAGTGAAGATAGAATCGTCTTATGGGAGTCTTTGTATATTTACTAAGATATACAAGGAACGATTTCGCCTCACTTCGCCGAGGTCGCGTAGCGGGCGAGGCGCTGGCATTGAAATTAATTCATAATATCGTCCATTCTGGAAAATTCTAGGGCCTCGCCCGCTTCGCGACCTCGGCGGAGTGAAGATGGAATCGTCTTATGGGAGTCTTTGTTTATTTACTAAGATATACAAGGAACGATTTCGCCTCACTTCGCCGAGGTCGCGTAGCGGGCGAGGCGTTGGATTTTCAATGTTAACATAAAATAGTCCATTTTAGAAGATTGTAACGCCTCGCCCGCTATGCGACCTCGGCGGAGTGAAGATAGAATCGTCTTATGGGAGTCTTTGTATATTTACTAAGATATACAAGGAACGATTTCGCCTCACTTCGCCGAGGTCGCGTAGCGGGCGAGGCGCTGGCATTGAAATTAATTCATAATATCGTCCATTCTGGAAAATTCTAGGGCCTCGCCCGCTTCGCGACCTCGGCGGAGTGAAGATGGAATCGTCTTATGGGAGTCTTTGTTTATTTACTAAGATATACAAGGAACGATTTCGCCTCACTTCGCCGAGGTCGCGTAGCGGGCGAGGCGTTGGATTTTCAATGTTAACATAAAATAGTCCATTTTAGAAGATTGTAACGCCTCGCCCGCTATGCGACCTCGGCGGAGTGAAGATAGAATCGTCTTATGGGAGTCTTTGTATATTTACTAAGATATACAAGGAACGATTTCGCCTCACTTCGCCGAGGTCGCGTAGCGGGCGAGGCGCTGGCATTGAAATTAATTCATAATATCGTCCATTCTGGAAAATTCTAGGGCCTCGCCCGCTTCGCGACCTCGGCGGAGTGAAGATGGAATCGTCTTATGGGAGTCTTTGTTTATTTACTAAGATATACAAGGAACGATTTCGCCTCACTTCGCCGAGGTCGCGTAGCGGGCGAGGCGTTGGATTTTCAATGTTAACATAAAATAGTCCATTTTAGAAGATTGTAACGCCTCGCCCGCTATGCGACCTCGGCGGAGTGAAGATAGAATCGTCTTATGGGAGTCTTTGTATATTTACTAAGATATACAAGGAACGATTTCGCCTCACTTCACCGAGGTCGCGTAGCGGGCGAGGCGTTGGATTTTCAATGTTAACATAAAATAGTCCATTTTAGAAGATTGTAACGCCTCGCCCGCTATGCGACCTCGGCAGAGTAAAGATAGAATCGTCTTATGGGAGTCTTTGTATATTTACTTAGATATACAAGGAACGATTTCGCCTCACTTCGCCGAGGTCGCGTAGCGGGCGAGGCGTTGGATTTTCAATGTTAACATAAAATAGTCCATTTTAGAAGATTGTAACGCCTCGCCCGCTACGCGACCTCGGCGAAATGAAGATGGAATCGTCTTATGGGAGTCTTTGTATATTTACTAAGATATACAAGGAACGATTTCGCCTCACTTCGCCGAGGTCGCGTAGCGGGCGAGGCGCTGGATTTTCAATGTTAACATAAAATAGTCCATTTTAGAAGATTGTAGCGCCTCGCCCGCTACGCGACTTCGGCGAAGTGAAGATAGAATCGTCTTATGGGAGTCTTTGTATATTTACTAAGATATACAAGGAACGATTTCGCCTCACTTCGCCGAGGTCGCGTAGCGGGCGAGGCGCTGGCATTGAAATTAATTCATAATATCGTCCATTCTGGAAAATTCTAGGGCCTCGCCCGCTTCGCGACCTCGGCGGAGTGAAGATGGAATCGTCTTATGGGAGTCTTTGTTTATTTACTAAGATATACAAGGAACGATTTCGCCTCACTTCGCCGAGGTCGCGTAGCGGGCGAGGCGTTGGATTTTCAATGTTAACATAAAATAGTCCATTTTAGAAGATTGTAACGCCTCGCCCGCTATGCGACCTCGGCGGAGTGAAGATAGAATCGTCTTATGGGAGTCTTTGTATATTTACTAAGATATACAAGGAACGATTTCGCCTCACTTCACCGAGGTCGCGTAGCGGGCGAGGCGTTGGATTTTCAATGTTAACATAAAATAGTCCATTTTAGAAGATTGTAACGCCTCGCCCGCTATGCGACCTCGGCAGAGTAAAGATAGAATCGTCTTATGGGAGTCTTTGTATATTTACTTAGATATACAAGGAACGATTTCGCCTCACTTCGCCGAGGTCGCGTAGCGGGCGAGGCGTTGGATTTTCAATGTTAACATAAAATAGTCCATTTTAGAAGATTGTAACGCCTCGCCCGCTACGCGACCTCGGCGAAATGAAGATGGAATCGTCTTATGGGAGTCTTTGTATATTTACTAAGATATACAAGGAACGATTTCGCCTCACTTCGCCGAGGTCGCGTAGCGGGCGAGGCGTTGGATTTTCAATGTTAACATAAAATAGTCCATTTTAGAAGATTGTAACGCCTCGCCCGCTACGCGACCTCGGCGAAGTGAAGATAGAATCGTCTTATGGGAGTCTTTGTATATTTACTAAGATATACAAGGAACGATTTCGCCTCACTTCGCCGAGGTCGCGTAGCGGGCGAGGCGCTGGATTTTCAATGTTAACATAAAATAGTCCATTTTAGAAGATTGTAGCGCCTCGCCCGCTACGCGACTTCGGCGAAGTGAAGATAGAATCGTCTTATGGGAGTCTTTGTATATTTACTAAGATATACAAGGAACGATTTCGCCTCACTTCGCCGAGGTCGCGTAGCGGGCGAGGCGCTGGCATTGAAATTAATTCATAATATCGTCCATTCTGGAAAATTCTAGGGCCTCGCCCGCTTCGCGACCTCGGCGGAGTGAAGATGGAATCGTCTTATGGGAGTCTTTGTTTATTTACTAAGATATACAAGGAACGATTTCGCCTCACTTCGCCGAGGTCGCGTAGCGGGCGAGGCGTTGGATTTTCAATGTTAACATAAAATAGTCCATTTTAGAAGATTGTAACGCCTCGCCCGCTATGCGACCTCGGCGGAGTGAAGATAGAATCGTCTTATGGGAGTCTTTGTATATTTACTAAGATATACAAGGAACGATTTCGCCTCACTTCGCCGAGGTCGCGTAGCGGGCGAGGCGCTGGCATTGAAATTAATTCATAATATCGTCCATTCTGGAAAATTCTAGGGCCTCGCCCGCTTCGCGACCTCGGCGGAGTGAAGATGGAATCGTCTTATGGGAGTCTTTGTTTATTTACTAAGATATACAAGGAACGATTTCGCCTCACTTCGCCGAGGTCGCGTAGCGGGCGAGGCGTTGGATTTTCAATGTTAACATAAAATAGTCCATTTTAGAAGATTGTAACGCCTCGCCCGCTATGCGACCTCGGCGGAGTGAAGATAGAATCGTCTTATGGGAGTCTTTGTATATTTACTAAGATATACAAGGAACGATTTCGCCTCACTTCGCCGAGGTCGCGTAGCGGGCGAGGCGCTGGCATTGAAATTAATTCATAATATCGTCCATTCTGGAAAATTCTAGGGCCTCGCCCGCTTCGCGACCTCGGCGGAGTGAAGATGGAATCGTCTTATGGGAGTCTTTGTTTATTTACTAAGATATACAAGGAACGATTTCGCCTCACTTCGCCGAGGTCGCGTAGCGGGCGAGGCGTTGGATTTTCAATGTTAACATAAAATAGTCCATTTTAGAAGATTGTAACGCCTCGCCCGCTATGCGACCTCGGCAGAGTAAAGATAGAATCGTCTTATGGGAGTCTTTGTATATTTACTTAGATATACAAGGAACGATTTCGCCTCACTTCGCCGAGGTCGCGTAGCGGGCGAGGCGTTGGATTTTCAATGTTAACATAAAATAGTCCATTTTAGAAGATTGTAACGCCTCGCCCGCTACGCGACCTCGGCGAAATGAAGATGGAATCGTCTTATGGGAGTCTTTGTATATTTACTAAGATATACAAGGAACGATTTCGCCTCACTTCGCCGAGGTCGCGTAGCGGGCGAGGCGTTGGATTTTCAATGTTAACATAAAATAGTCCATTTTAGAAGATTGTAACGCCTCGCCCGCTACGCGACCTCGGCGAAATGAAGATGGAATCGTCTTATGGGAGTCTTTGTATATTTACTAAGATATACAAGGAACGATTTCGCCTCACTTCGCCGAGGTCGCGTAGCGGGCGAGGCGCTGGATTTTCAATGTTAACATAAAATAGTCCATTTTAGAAGATTGTAGCGCCTCGCCCGCTACGCGACTTCGGCGAAGTGAAGATAGAATCGTCTTATGGGAGTCTTTGTATATTTACTAAGATATACAAGGAACGATTTCGCCTCACTTCGCCGAGGTCGCGTAGCGGGCGAGGCGCTGGCATTGAAATTAATTCATAATATCGTCCATTCTGGAAAATTCTAGGGCCTCGCCCGCTTCGCGACCTCGGCGGAGTGAAGATGGAATCGTCTTATGGGAGTCTTTGTTTATTTACTAAGATATACAAGGAACGATTTCGCCTCACTTCGCCGAGGTCGCGTAGCGGGCGAGGCGTTGGATTTTCAATGTTAACATAAAATAGTCCATTTTAGAAGATTGTAACGCCTCGCCCGCTATGCGACCTCGGCAGAGTAAAGATAGAATCGTCTTATGGGAGTCTTTGTATATTTACTTAGATATACAAGGAACGATTTCGCCTCACTTCGCCGAGGTCGCGTAGCGGGCGAGGCGCTGGATTTTCAATGTTAACATAAAATAGTCCATTTTAGAAGATTGTAGCGCCTCGCCCGCTACGCGACTTCGGCGAAGTGAAGATAGAATCGTCTTATGGGAGTCTTTGTATATTTACTAAGATATACAAGGAACGATTTCGCCTCACTTCGCCGAGGTCGCGTAGCGGGCGAGGCGCTGGCATTGAAATTAATTCATAATATCGTCCATTCTGGAAAATTCTAGGGCCTCGCCCGCTTCGCGACCTCGGCGGAGTGAAGATGGAATCGTCTTATGGGAGTCTTTGTTTATTTACTAAGATATACAAGGAACGATTTCGCCTCACTTCGCCGAGGTCGCGTAGCGGGCGAGGCGTTGGATTTTCAATGTTAACATAAAATAGTCCATTTTAGAAGATTGTAACGCCTCGCCCGCTATGCGACCTCGGCGGAGTGAAGATAGAATCGTCTTATGGGAGTCTTTGTATATTTACTAAGATATACAAGGAACGATTTCGCCTCACTTCGCCGAGGTCGCGTAGCGGGCGAGGCGCTGGCATTGAAATTAATTCATAATATCGTCCATTCTGGAAAATTCTAGGGCCTCGCCCGCTTCGCGACCTCGGCGGAGTGAAGATGGAATCGTCTTATGGGAGTCTTTGTTTATTTACTAAGATATACAAGGAACGATTTCGCCTCACTTCGCCGAGGTCGCGTAGCGGGCGAGGCGTTGGATTTTCAATGTTAACATAAAATAGTCCATTTTAGAAGATTGTAACGCCTCGCCCGCTATGCGACCTCGGCGGAGTGAAGATAGAATCGTCTTATGGGAGTCTTTGTATATTTACTAAGATATACAAGGAACGATTTCGCCTCACTTCACCGAGGTCGCGTAGCGGGCGAGGCGTTGGATTTTCAATGTTAACATAAAATAGTCCATTTTAGAAGATTGTAACGCCTCGCCCGCTATGCGACCTCGGCAGAGTAAAGATAGAATCGTCTTATGGGAGTCTTTGTATATTTACTTAGATATACAAGGAACGATTTCGCCTCACTTCGCCGAGGTCGCGTAGCGGGCGAGGCGTTGGATTTTCAATGTTAACATAAAATAGTCCATTTTAGAAGATTGTAACGCCTCGCCCGCTATGCGACCTCGGCGGAGTGAAGATAGAATCGTCTTATGGGAGTCTTTGTATATTTACTAAGATATACAAGGAACGATTTCGCCTCACTTCACCGAGGTCGCGTAGCGGGCGAGGCGTTGGATTTTCAATGTTAACATAAAATAGTCCATTTTAGAAGATTGTAACGCCTCGCCCGCTATGCGACCTCGGCGGAGTGAAGATAGAATCGTCTTATGGGAGTCTTTGTATATTTACTAAGATATACAAGGAACGATTTCGCCTCACTTCACCGAGGTCGCGTAGCGGGCGAGGCGTTGGATTTTCAATGTTAACATAAAATAGTCCATTTTAGAAGATTGTAACGCCTCGCCCGCTATGCGACCTCGGCGGAGTGAAGATAGAATCGTCTTATGGGAGTCTTTGTATATTTACTAAGATATACAAGGAACGATTTCGCCTCACTTCACCGAGGTCGCGTAGCGGGCGAGGCGTTGGATTTTCAATGTTAACATAAAATAGTCCATTTTAGAAGATTGTAACGCCTCGCCCGCTATGCGACCTCGGCGAAATGAAGATGGAATCGTCTTATGGGAGTCTTTGTATATTTACTAAGATATACAAGGAACGATTTCGCCTCACTTCGCCGAGGTCGCGTAGCGGGCGAGGCGTTGGATTTTCAATGTTAACATAAAATAGTCCATTTTAGAAGATTGTAACGCCTCGCCCGCTATGCGACCTCGGCGGAGTGAAGATAGAATCGTCTTATGGGAGTCTTTGTATATTTACTAAGATATACAAGGAACGATTTCGCCTCACTTCACCGAGGTCGCGTAGCGGGCGAGGCGTTGGATTTTCAATGTTAACATAAAATAGTCCATTTTAGAAGATTGTAACGCCTCGCCCGCTACGCGACCTCGGCGAAATGAAGATGGAATCGTCTTATGGGAGTCTTTGTATATTTACTAAGATATACAAGGAACGATTTCGCCTCACTTCGCCGAGGTCGCGTAGCGGGCGAGGCGCTGGATTTTCAATGTTAACATAAAATAGTCCATTTTAGAAGATTGTAGCGCCTCGCCCGCTACGCGACTTCGGCGAAGTGAAGATAGAATCGTCTTATGGGAGTCTTTGTATATTTACTAAGATATACAAGGAACGATTTCGCCTCACTTCGCCGAGGTCGCGTAGCGGGCGAGGCGCTGGCATTGAAATTAATTCATAATATCGTCCATTCTGGAAAATTCTAGGGCCTCGCCCGCTTCGCGACCTCGGCGGAGTGAAGATGGAATCGTCTTATGGGAGTCTTTGTTTATTTACTAAGATATACAAGGAACGATTTCGCCTCACTTCGCCGAGGTCGCGTAGCGGGCGAGGCGTTGGATTTTCAATGTTAACATAAAATAGTCCATTTTAGAAGATTGTAACGCCTCGCCCGCTATGCGACCTCGGCGGAGTGAAGATAGAATCGTCTTATGGGAGTCTTTGTATATTTACTAAGATATACAAGGAACGATTTCGCCTCACTTCACCGAGGTCGCGTAGCGGGCGAGGCGTTGGATTTTCAATGTTAACATAAAATAGTCCATTTTAGAAGATTGTAACGCCTCGCCCGCTATGCGACCTCGGCAGAGTAAAGATAGAATCGTCTTATGGGAGTCTTTGTATATTTACTTAGATATACAAGGAACGATTTCGCCTCACTTCGCCGAGGTCGCGTAGCGGGCGAGGCGTTGGATTTTCAATGTTAACATAAAATAGTCCATTTTAGAAGATTGTAACGCCTCGCCCGCTATGCGACCTCGGCGGAGTGAAGATAGAATCGTCTTATGGGAGTCTTTGTATATTTACTAAGATATACAAGGAACGATTTCGCCTCACTTCACCGAGGTCGCGTAGCGGGCGAGGCGTTGGATTTTCAATGTTAACATAAAATAGTCCATTTTAGAAGATTGTAACGCCTCGCCCGCTATGCGACCTCGGCGAAATGAAGATGGAATCGTCTTATGGGAGTCTTTGTATATTTACTAAGATATACAAGGAACGATTTCGCCTCACTTCGCCGAGGTCGCGTAGCGGGCGAGGCGTTGGATTTTCAATGTTAACATAAAATAGTCCATTTTAGAAGATTGTAACGCCTCGCCCGCTATGCGACCTCGGCGGAGTGAAGATAGAATCGTCTTATGGGAGTCTTTGTATATTTACTAAGATATACAAGGAACGATTTCGCCTCACTTCACCGAGGTCGCGTAGCGGGCGAGGCGTTGGATTTTCAATGTTAACATAAAATAGTCCATTTTAGAAGATTGTAACGCCTCGCCCGCTATGCGACCTCGGCAGAGTAAAGATAGAATCGTCTTATGGGAGTCTTTGTATATTTACTTAGATATACAAGGAACGATTTCGCCTCACTTCGCCGAGGTCGCGTAGCGGGCGAGGCGTTGGATTTTCAATGTTAACATAAAATAGTCCATTTTAGAAGATTGTAACGCCTCGCCCGCTATGCGACCTCGGCGGAGTGAAGATAGAATCGTCTTATGGGAGTCTTTGTATATTTACTAAGATATACAAGGAACGATTTCGCCTCACTTCACCGAGGTCGCGTAGCGGGCGAGGCGTTGGATTTTCAATGTTAACATAAAATAGTCCATTTTAGAAGATTGTAACGCCTCGCCCGCTATGCGACCTCGGCAGAGTAAAGATAGAATCGTCTTATGGGAGTCTTTGTATATTTACTTAGATATACAAGGAACGATTTCGCCTCACTTCGCCGAGGTCGCGTAGCGGGCGAGGCGTTGGATTTTCAATGTTAACATAAAATAGTCCATTTTAGAAGATTGTAACGCCTCGCCCGCTATGCGACCTCGGCGGAGTGAAGATAGAATCGTCTTATGGGAGTCTTTGTATATTTACTAAGATATACAAGGAACGATTTCGCCTCACTTCACCGAGGTCGCGTAGCGGGCGAGGCGTTGGATTTTCAATGTTAACATAAAATAGTCCATTTTAGAAGATTGTAACGCCTCGCCCGCTATGCGACCTCGGCAGAGTAAAGATAGAATCGTCTTATGGGAGTCTTTGTATATTTACTTAGATATACAAGGAACGATTTCGCCTCACTTCGCCGAGGTCGCGTAGCGGGCGAGGCGTTGGATTTTCAATGTTAACATAAAATAGTCCATTTTAGAAGATTGTAACGCCTCGCCCGCTATGCGACCTCGGCGGAGTGAAGATAGAATCGTCTTATGGGAGTCTTTGTATATTTACTAAGATATACAAGGAACGATTTCGCCTCACTTCACCGAGGTCGCGTAGCGGGCGAGGCGTTGGATTTTCAATGTTAACATAAAATAGTCCATTTTAGAAGATTGTAACGCCTCGCCCGCTATGCGACCTCGGCAGAGTAAAGATAGAATCGTCTTATGGGAGTCTTTGTATATTTACTTAGATATACAAGGAACGATTTCGCCTCACTTCGCCGAGGTCGCGTAGCGGGCGAGGCGTTGGATTTTCAATGTTAACATAAAATAGTCCATTTTAGAAGATTGTAACGCCTCGCCCGCTATGCGACCTCGGCGGAGTGAAGATAGAATCGTCTTATGGGAGTCTTTGTATATTTACTAAGATATACAAGGAACGATTTCGCCTCACTTCACCGAGGTCGCGTAGCGGGCGAGGCGTTGGATTTTCAATGTTAACATAAAATAGTCCATTTTAGAAGATTGTAACGCCTCGCCCGCTATGCGACCTCGGCAGAGTAAAGATAGAATCGTCTTATGGGAGTCTTTGTATATTTACTTAGATATACAAGGAACGATTTCGCCTCACTTCGCCGAGGTCGCGTAGCGGGCGAGGCGTTGGATTTTCAATGTTAACATAAAATAGTCCATTTTAGAAGATTGTAACGCCTCGCCCGCTATGCGACCTCGGCGGAGTGAAGATAGAATCGTCTTATGGGAGTCTTTGTATATTTACTAAGATATACAAGGAACGATTTCGCCTCACTTCACCGAGGTCGCGTAGCGGGCGAGGCGTTGGATTTTCAATGTTAACATAAAATAGTCCATTTTAGAAGATTGTAACGCCTCGCCCGCTATGCGACCTCGGCAGAGTAAAGATAGAATCGTCTTATGGGAGTCTTTGTATATTTACTTAGATATACAAGGAACGATTTCGCCTCACTTCGCCGAGGTCGCGTAGCGGGCGAGGCGTTGGATTTTCAATGTTAACATAAAATAGTCCATTTTAGAAGATTGTAACGCCTCGCCCGCTATGCGACCTCGGCGGAGTGAAGATAGAATCGTCTTATGGGAGTCTTTGTATATTTACTAAGATATACAAGGAACGATTTCGCCTCACTTCACCGAGGTCGCGTAGCGGGCGAGGCGTTGGATTTTCAATGTTAACATAAAATAGTCCATTTTAGAAGATTGTAACGCCTCGCCCGCTATGCGACCTCGGCAGAGTAAAGATAGAATCGTCTTATGGGAGTCTTTGTATATTTACTTAGATATACAAGGAACGATTTCGCCTCACTTCGCCGAGGTCGCGTAGCGGGCGAGGCGTTGGATTTTCAATGTTAACATAAAATAGTCCATTTTAGAAGATTGTAACGCCTCGCCCGCTATGCGACCTCGGCGGAGTGAAGATAGAATCGTCTTATGGGAGTCTTTGTATATTTACTAAGATATACAAGGAACGATTTCGCCTCACTTCACCGAGGTCGCGTAGCGGGCGAGGCGTTGGATTTTCAATGTTAACATAAAATAGTCCATTTTAGAAGATTGTAACGCCTCGCCCGCTATGCGACCTCGGCAGAGTAAAGATAGAATCGTCTTATGGGAGTCTTTGTATATTTACTTAGATATACAAGGAACGATTTCGCCTCACTTCGCCGAGGTCGCGTAGCGGGCGAGGCGTTGGATTTTCAATGTTAACATAAAATAGTCCATTTTAGAAGATTGTAACGCCTCGCCCGCTATGCGACCTCGGCGGAGTGAAGATAGAATCGTCTTATGGGAGTCTTTGTATATTTACTAAGATATACAAGGAACGATTTCGCCTCACTTCACCGAGGTCGCGTAGCGGGCGAGGCGTTGGATTTTCAATGTTAACATAAAATAGTCCATTTTAGAAGATTGTAACGCCTCGCCCGCTATGCGACCTCGGCGAAATGAAGATGGAATCGTCTTATGGGAGTCTTTGTATATTTACTAAGATATACAAGGAACGATTTCGCCTCACATCGCCGAGGTCGCGTAGCGGGCGAGGCACGGGTTTTCAATGTTAATATAAAATCGTCCATTTTGGAAGGTTGTAACGCCTCGCCCTCTTCGCGACCTCGGTGAAGTGAGGCGAAATCGTTCCTTGTATATCTTAGTAAATATACAAAGACTCTTATAAGACAATTCCAGCCGAAGTCGCGAAGCGGGCGAGGCGCTACAATCTTCCAAAATGGACGATTTTATGTTAATATTAAAATCCAGCGTCTCGCTTGCAAGCGACCTCGGCGGAGTGAAGGTAAAATCGGCTTATAGGAGCTTTTGCATATTTACTAAGATGTACAAGGAACGATTTAGCCTCACTTCTCCAGTATTATATATTTAGAAATGTGAAACTAGCAACTAACGCCATTAGTTCCTGCTAAACTTGCAGGAAAATATTATTAAAATTAAATATTTATTAGTCTTAAAATCGTGGCTAAGAAAAAATACTGGAAATTATTTGATAGTAGACTTGGAGGAAAAAACTTTATGACTAAAATGGCTAAGAGAAAATATTGAAAATTATTTTCATGATTCTAAGATGACTGCTAGGAGGTGCAAATACCATCTTAAATGCTTCAAATCTTAACAATTAAACAATTAGTCGTCTTAGGAATGGTATCTTAATTTTAAGATCCTTGTACATTTCAGTTTCAGTCCAGTCCCAGCATATCCCGGATTCATGCCGGGATTTCATGAAAAAAGATTTATCATTTAGAAGTCTGGCAGCATTTGCAATGAAAATTCGCTTGGTACCAAATAAATTAGTTTTCTGGAAGCCTTATAGGAGCAATGTCAAGTATTCTGATAGCAATATCAAATCTTCTAGAAGCAGTATCAAATCTTTTGTTAGCGTTCCAAATGTTTTGGAAGCAATTTAATCCTTCTAGAAGCAGTCTAAATTTTCTGGAAACAATATTAAGCCTACCAGAGCCAATGTCGAGACTTCTGTAATCATTTTAAATCTTCTAGAAGTAGTATCGAGTCTTCTGGAAACTTCTCAAGTCTTTTGAAAGCATTTCAAATCTTCTAGAAGTAGTATAAAGTCTTATAGGAGCAGTATCGAGTCATTAGGACGCATTTTAAAACATTTAGAAGCAGTATCAACTCTTCTGGAAACAGTATCCAGTCTTTTGGAAGCATTTCAAGTAGTGGTAAGCAAATAAATAAAAAAATTAATTAAACATAATTTAATCTAAAAATTTCCACTTTTAAGTAGATCTCTCTCAACTTTTCTTTAACCAATTCATAGATGTCGCTAAACATTATTTGTTTATATGGTTTTAAGTGACGTTTTAAACGTCAATCAACATTACGCGACAAATTTAACCTTAAAATGATTTATTAAATTTAATTCTTGAATTACTTGGCATAAAATTATAAAAAATGGCAAATTATTTCGATGAAATGGGTTGGACCCCGTTGGGAGACGGCGAAACTCCCGATTTAACCACTGTAATTCAACAATTATTGAGAGATTTTTTGATGTTCGATGAGAATACAACGAATCGCTTACCTCCCCCTGCCTCTAAAAGTGCCGTTTTAAATTTAAAAACGCAAAAAGTGTCTTTGGAAGGTAAGTAAATAAATAAAAAAAATTATTTAACATATTTTTTTGTTATGTTTAGGTAATCAATGCCCAATTTGTCTTAAATCGTTTAAAATTGATGAAACTTTTAAGGAAATGCCTTGCGAACATTCATTCCACCCAGAATGTATTGATTTATGGTTAAGTAAAGTAAGTGAGGTTATGGTAAGAATTTACTTTTTTTTAAATAATCATTTTTAGACAAATTCGTGTCCTTTATGTCGGTTTGAATTACCCACTGATGATGAGGATTACGAAGCATATAGGAAAGAAAAAATCCGAGCTAAACAAAGAGAGGAAGAATTAAAAGTTTTGCATAATTCTATGTTTGGTTAATTAATTAATTTTTGTATTAAAAAGAATTTTATGTGGAAGTATTTATTTCAATTAAAACAATTGAAAGCTTTTACA
The DNA here is from genome assembly GCA_036711965.1 of Onthophagus sagittarius. Taxonomy (NCBI): domain Eukaryota; kingdom Metazoa; phylum Arthropoda; class Insecta; order Coleoptera; family Scarabaeidae; genus Onthophagus; species Onthophagus sagittarius. The sequence goes on along the minus strand of JASERS010000010.1, from coordinate 10,380,583 downwards.
ACTTAAAAACCTACATAACAATTTCATCCTTTTAAAAAGCAGTGCTATTTAATTATTTTTTGTCTACTTTTTTACTATTTTATTTTTGTGAACACAATTTTAAATGGCACATTAAGGTCCACTTTTACCAACTCCAGTTAAATTAAATTATTCAAAAAAAAATTTTTTTTTACTGATGAATAAATTTATCAAAAGGTGGTAAAAGTGAGCCTAAATAAACTTTATTTATTTATTTATCTTAATTTTGTTATTATTTAGGTTGAGGAGTTGTAGCTCGATAAGAAGACAATCCCGGAGGTAAACTGGCAGTGTTCGAAAGAGTATTATCTAATTTCCGAGCTTCATGTTCCAATAACAAAGCATCAAGAGATGGATCTTGAGACACAGTACGCAGGGAATCCCCCAAAGCTTGTCTTAATTGTTGCATTTCCCGCCCAGCCCGCGTCGACCTCAAAACGTATTGTTGACGCCTTTTAATTTCTTGATTTAATTGCTCCCTTAACATCGCCAATTGATGCTCTAACCTCTGAACTTGTTGCCTATGGCTTTGCTCGCGCGCCTCCAACAAACGCTCAGCTTGCAATTGAGCCGCGCGATACCTCTCAATCTCACTCCTATCGTACTTTTGATCCAAAATCGGTTGGCGCGTCTTCAACCGCGCCAATTCAGTTTCTTTCTCGGTCAATTCATTCTCAAGCTTTTGTATTTTCAGTTTTAAATCGCGATTTTCTTGTTGCAATTTAAAATCGTCGCCGTCATCGAATTTCTCGCCCCTTTTATTGGTCAAATTCGGTTGGGACGTTTTGGTTAATCGCTCCAAATTTCTTTTATCGCTCTCTAACTGTCGCATTTTATGGGACATCGTATCGACTTTCCCTCTTAATTCCGTTTTTTCCTTTTGAATCGATTGCAATTGTCGCATCAAATCGTCGTCGTTGTTCTCACTCCCCGAGGGCCATTGCGACATTCTCAACTGCGATTCTAACCCGGATTTTTGCACCTCGCAATTCGAGAGTTCGTTGTTTAACCGCGCCATTTGATCTTGTAGGATTTGGTTGTTTCTGCGTAACTCCGCGACGGTTTGTTGGCACCCGTCCATGCGTTCTGAGAGGACTCTTTTTTCGTTTTCGGAGTTTGCGAGGGATTTTTGTAAATGTTTTAGGCGCTCAATTCCCGAATGCGACGCGGCTGTTGTTTCCATTAAGTTTCTTTGTAAGTTTTGGATTTCTGCTTTTAGCTCGTTTTCGGACGATGAGGATCTGTCTAAGGTTTGGGTGAGTTGGTCGATCGTTGATTTTAGCGAAACGCACCGCTCCTCTAAGGTGGTTATTATTTTTGATTGAGATTCGCACTTTTCGTGGCACTTCTGTATCTGGTTCTCTTTATCTTGCAGCATCATTTGAAGCCGTTGAAGATCTCCCTCCGCGGACATTCTTTGCAACTCTAATTTAGTCGCGCGGGATTCCACGCGGGATAACTCCTCCTGGAAATTTCTTTTTTCATTCTCAATCCGTGACAATTGATTCTTCAATTTCTCAATTTTATCCTCAAGTTGAAGCTTATCCTCCCCCATCGAATTCAAAGATAACTCCAACGACACAATCCGATCCCTTTGAATCTGATTTTCGTCGCATTTTTTCTGGAAAATTTCGCTTTGCGTTTGTAAAGATTTAATTTTTTGTCCCAACTTCACCTCCAAACTCCCTTTCTCATCTTGGAGATTCCTCAAATTACTCATTAATTTTCCCAGCTTATTATCGCCTTTACTTTGTATTTCGTGCGCTTCATGAAGTTGTTTCTTCATCGAAACCATTTGAGTTTTAAAATCGTCCCTTTCGCGCTCGATTTGCGCGACTTGCTGCATCAAATTCCTCACCCCCTTTCGAATCGATTCGGGATCAACATCCCCATCATGTTCTTGTTGTTGCTGATGACTCGTCCGAGCTGGGGACCACCTCCTCGAGGGGCTCATCAAGCGATACGGAGCCGTTAGCGACCCGTCTAATTGTATCCCGGCGATTCTTCTCAACGTTGAGACAACGCTGTGTAATTTTTGTTCGATTTCGCGCTTGCTGCTTTCGTTTTGGGTTAGTTGGGCGTCGAGCGCTTTGACTCGCCCCTCGGAGCCGCTTAATCGCGCTTTTAATTCTTGGATTTGTTGAGTCGCGTCAACTAAACAAACCTCTAAGTTATGCTTTTGATCTTCTAATTTTTTTTCGCGCGTTCTGCTGTCTTCGAGGTGTGCTAAAAGATCTTGTTCTCTCGCGTGGAATTGTTCTTCGTGGTGGATTGAGTGGGTTCTTGTTCGGGATAATTCTTGCCGGGTTTGATCGAGGTTTCGTTCTAATTCGGCGATTTGTTTTTTGGTTTCGTGGATTTCTTGGTGGGCTCTTTCCCGCTCTTCAATTTCGTTTAGTAATCGAGCTTGGAGCTCTTTTTCTTCGGCTTGGGCTTGAGCCCCAGAGTTTTGCTGCCTTTGTAGATCTTCTTGGAGGGATTCAATTTTGTGTTGGGAAGTTAATTGATCTTTTTCCATTTCTTTGATTTGTTCTTGAAGTTTCGTTTTTTCCGTTTCAATTGAGATTTTGATTTCTTCCGCGCTGGTTATTTTTTGGAGATTTTCTTCTAATTGGCGCGTTGTTTCGCGCTTTTCTTGCTCGATTCTTTTAATAAACTCCCTTAATTCTTTATTAGTTCCGTGATATTTCTCCTTCTCAATGTTACAGTCATTTAACTGCCTCTTAACGTCCATCAAATCTTTCCTCAACCCTTCCGCGTGATTCTCACATTCCTTTAATTTCCGAATCGTCTCATGTAATTGCCCATGAAGATCATCAATCTTATCCTCCCCCAAATGCAATTGCACCTTCAAATTTTCGACCTCACTTTGGCATTGATCCCGCTCATTCCGGATTTCCTCGATTTTCGATTCTAACCGAATCCTTTCTTCTTCGCATTTTTGGCGGGTTTCGTCCAACTTGCTTTTAAATTTATTAATCTCATCTTTTAATTGGTTAATATTTCCTCGGTCGTTTTCGTATTGGGAGTTCGATTCTCTTTTTAGGCGCTCTAAATTGTCTCGCTCCGTTTCCAACTCTTTTTTTGTGGCGTCGAGGCGCTCTTGGAGCGCTTGGTGGTCGTGATGCGCCAATAATAAAGCCTGTTGCTTGTCGTTTTCGGCCCGCAACATCAACTCTTCGTGTTGCTGGCATAAATTGTCGATGTGGTTCTGTAAATTTTCGATTCGTTCCAATAACTTATTAATTTCCGAGTCTTTCTCGTGGGTTATTTGTTGCGTTGTTTGAGCGAGCTTTTTCTCCAAAACAGCCCGAATTTTCTCCCTCTCCTCGGTTAGCTTTTTAATATTATCTTCGTTAATTTTTTTTAAGTTCAAAATTGTTTCTGTGAATTCCGCCTCTTGATTCCCGGCTTGTTGGGCCATCGCGTTCTTCACCTCGACACATCTCTTCTCGGATCTCTCTAAATCTTTCATTAATCTCGCCACGTTTCCTTTTAAGCTTTCTTGTTTTATCAACAACTCTTGTTGCTCCTTTTCCAATTGAAACTTTTTATTTTCGCATGTTTCCAGGTTCGTTTGGGCGTCGAAAAGGACCCCTTCTAAAGCTTCTTTCTCGCACCGAACCGCGGCTAATTGTTCTGCCAAACGTTGTAGGTCTTTATCTAACGCGTCCATCGAGCATTGCTTCTCCTCGCATTCTCGAACTAACTCCTCTAAATTTCTGTTTATCCGGGAATTCGTTTCAGACGCTTGTTCTAGTTTTTGACGCGTTCTAATTAATTCGTCGTTTAAGGCGTCTTTTTTTCGATTCAATACCGTTAATTGATTTGAAAAATCGTTTCTTTCCCGGATTACTTGTCCCAATTCCATCTCAACCTAAATAAAAAAATATTTTGTTTTTCTCCCAATTACGCCCAACTCTTTTTTAAGACGATTTTGAAGTTTCTGTAAGACGCTATCAAAATTAGAATTAAGAATTGTTTTTGGGATTTGTGCTATAACAAAAAATTCGTGTAAGTGAACCGTGTTATTTCAAAATCATGTAAAAAAAGAGTTGGGTGTACAACGAAAATTTTATCATAATTTTATAATTACCTTTCCTTTCTCGATTTCTAAAAACTTTATTTTCTCATTCAAACTAACTTTTTCCGACTCCAAATTCAATTTTTGTTGTTCCGCTTGAAGCAATTCCTTCCTCAGCGATTGGATATCGTTCTGCTGATCGCCACATTGCGAATGAAGCGCGGCTTTTTCGCCCTCTAATTTTTTAATTTCCTCCTGAAGTTTTTTTTTTTCCGCTTCCAAAGCGTTAACAACCCCTTCTTGTTTTGCCAAATTATCGTTGACGTTGTTCCGCTCGCCTGCCGCTCTATCCAGCTTCGATTCCGCTTCGTTTTTGGCTTTTTCTAAATTTACGATCATCTCGTCGGCTTCGATTTTTTGTTGTTCCAATAAATCGTGATTTAAATATAATCTGTTGAGCTCCTCCCGAACGACCAATAATTCCTCTCTCATCCGGCTGCATCGATCCTCCTCCGCTCGCAAATTAATGTCTTGATTTTCCGCGTTTTGATTTAATCTTTCCATTTCGGTTTGCAAAAAAATTTTTTCTTCGTGTATCATATCCAAATCTTTTTGGAGGCGGTGATTTTCTTTTTGTAACTTTTCGTAATCCGAATTTAATCCTTCAACAATACAATTTATTTCAACGCGGTGTTTATCTAAAGCTAAATTTTCAACTTTAAAACTTTCCAAAGCTTTGTGTAAGGTATCTCTTTCTTGTGAGCAATGCGATAATTGAGCCCGATTTGCATCCAACTGAGCTACAAGTTCTTTAAAGCGTTGTTCCATCGTTTGAAGATTTTCTTCTGATGATTCATTTTGTTTCCGAACCAACAATAGTTGCTCCTTATTTGATTGGAGTTTAACCTTAAATTAATAAAATATTAATTAACACTAATTTTGTTTACTCTTTAATCTTTGCTAATAGAGGATATGTATTTGACAATTTCGGGAAAAAGATCTGGATACATATCAAGGTCATTATCTTTTTGTACACGTTATTGAAAACACGTGGGTTCGATATTAAAAATAAAGACAAAATATTGGAATTGTACACTAAATATAATAATTATGACTCACCCCCATATATTATTAATTTAGAATAGATGGGGAATATTACTGGTCTTCGAGACATCCAAGTAGGAAAATTTTTTTATGAAAATCTTTAAAATTTAAGAATAAACATAGCGTTAAACGATTTCTTTCATCAGAAGTTTATGTTACACCGGTAGTACAATGTTTTAAATGTTGCAGATACAGTCACACACAAAAAATGCACTACAAAAGAAAAATTTCATTCCGTGATGTGCGCTTGTACAGCTTACAATCAGACGTGTATTCAGGTTATCCGCATTTAATAAAGTGAATTTTTCTCATGAATTTAGCTATTAAAGATGTCCAAACGCATTTCTACGCGAGCTAGTAATAAAGAAGATGGTGCTGAAGTCGCTCGAGTTGTTGAAAAAGTGTTATCTGGCAATATGTTACTGGATAAGTTTATTGAAAAGTTAAAAGACCGGGTGATTGACATATTTAAAGACAAGTTAGAGGAAAACAGACAGAAAGCCCGTGTTTCAACTTTAGAAGAACAAATTTCCAATAATGTTTTTATTTTGGAAGAACACGAACAATATTCTCGTAGGAATAGCTTACGTTTGTTTGGTGTTGTGGAGAAACCTAAAGAAGACCTTGCCGAGGTGCTTGTGAAGATTTGTAAAGAGAAACTTAAGATTGATCTAAAAACGGAGGATGTAGACTATTGTCATCGTTTGGGAGCTACTACGGATGCTGATAAAACGCCGAGACCTATTATTGTTAAGTTCAGTCGAAGATCGGTACGTAATTCTATTTATAGACGCAAAACTAAACTCGAAGGCACAAAACTGGTTATTCGGGAAGATTTGACTACGCTTACTCTTCAGATTGTTTTTATTTTAGTATTATTTCTAGATACTGTTTTTTTTGTATACGTATTTGCTGCTCTATCAATTCCTGATCTATTGCTTAAAATATGGTATTAAGTCCTAGGAAGTAAAAGTCGCTTAATATTGGCAGATGATGCTACTACATCGGGTGTAGCTATTAAAATAATTTTAATATAATAGCATCCAAAGAGATAAAAAAAGATCAATCTGCCAGTCAAGATTTTGCATTTTGTCTAATAATATTTAATATTTTCGAGGGAAACTCAAACAGTTTATCAATAATATCGTGTTTTTTGCAATGAAACTATTTTCTGCCAGAAGTTTTAAAAACAATATCAAGTCTTCTGGAAGCAGAATCAAGTCTTTCGGAAGCATTTCAATTTTTCTAAAACCAGTATCAAGTCTTTCAGAGGCTATATACGCTTTTCTAGAAGAAGTGCCCTCTAGAAGCATTTTAAGTCTCCCAAAAGCAATATCAAGTTTTCTGGAAGAACTTCAAGCCTTCTAGAAGCAGTATTAAATCTTTTAAAGCATTACAAGTATTCTGAACATTTCACATCTTTTGGAAGCAATATCAGGTTCTTTAGAAACAGTATTAAATCTGCTATGGGCTTATAAAATTTTCTGGAAGTAGTTTAAGTCTTTTATGACTATTACAAGTCATTACATGTCTTCTGGCAGCTACATCAAATCTTCTAAAAGAATTTCATATCGTCTAAGAGCAAGATCAAGCAGTATCAAGTCTTCTAGAAGCATTTCAAGTCGTCCAGGGGCAGTAGTAAGTCGTTTGGATGAATTGGTACAAGAGTACCAATATCTTTATGATACTTATATTTCTATGATACAGCACACGAAGATCATAAAAATTCCGAAGCAAATACACAATCCCGGGATTAGATTTTATGAAGCCGGGATTCCGGGATTGATTTCGAGATTGGTTTATCTGTTTTCAAGTGTTTCTTTAAAAGACTTCGGTTTCTCCTGGTCAACTTTCTTCTCCAGAAAGACGGCGAAATATCGCATTCTTCTTCATGGTCGACTTTGTCATTTTTACCTTCATTTTCTCTAAATCTTTCTATTATATTTTAATCTCTTTCATCTATACGTTTCTTGTACCCTTATTATTGTTAGTTTTATTGAAGAAAGTGTTGTTGTTACCGGAATTTTAAAAAGGCTGAACGATGACGAATACAGTCTTACGCTGTTAAATCATCGAAATCAAACAATCTTCAAAGGTCTTTTCTAAAGGATCATAACTTTTTTTAATTTATGCAGCATGCATTCTAAAGTAACATCTGCTTTATTAAGATTCATGTCTCGATGACAAATACCTTCAACAGTCACTTTGACCCGATCTAAAAGTCAAACCAACTTCTCATAATTTGAAACTCACTGTCATTAATGTATATAATACAGTACTTTAGACTGTCATATTGCTTTAACATGATTCAAAGGCTATTTCATCTTCTTTTGCAGTCAAGTTGAAGTTTCAGTTCTTTTCCATGTTCTTCTTTTACACATTTTTGAAGATCTTTGTTTTTTGTTAGAGATTTTCGGTACTTGGTTATTATGGGAACAACTCCGGGATCCAGGGATCCCGAACAATTTTCTTTTTATTCATATTAAATAATGTTAGAAACAAAATGTTTCTAACACATTTGAAATCTGTTTCACTCCAGATTTCTTTTTATATTACACGACTGTATATATGTTCAAATTTTGCTTTAATGTGCTATGCTTAAATATTGCACGAACCAATATCTTTCCTTACAACTAAAGCTAACGCAAACGGTTAAGACTAAGACTACGACTAAAACTAAAACACGTTGCATGAACCCACCATTAAACATCAGATCCTTAGTCCCTAAGTTTAATCAATTTTGTAATCTTATTAGACATCAGAATTTTGATGTATTTGCTATAACTGAGACCTGGTTGTTGTTTGATATTCCTGACGGATCGTTGTCGATTAATGGATATAATTTGGAAAGGGTGGACCGAATTAGTAGGGGTGGTGGTGTCTGTTTTCATGTGAGGAATATACTATAACTGAAAGTTCGCGTAATGTTGAACATTATGGTTACTTTTCACCGTAAATAAACGCAAAACTATTTTAGGCATAGTTTATCGTCCTCCAAATTTTCCATGTAGCGCTTTTCTGGATGAACTTGAGGAAACTATCTCTATGTGTCTGCCTCTTAGTGATGATATTATAGTTTGTGGTGACTTTAACATTGATTTTCTTAATTTTCAAAATATGAATACTGAGGCTTTAAAAACGCTTTTTTCATCCTTTGATGCTAAACAGTTGATTAATGATCCAACTAGAGTTACTCGTACTTCGTCGAAATTAAATGATCTTGTTTTCGCCTTCTGTACGGTGGATGTTAAACATTCGGGGGTCCTGGCTTCTCAGATTTCTGTCATGACATTATTTTTTGCGAGTTGTCGTTAGTTGGGTCTTTCTCCAAAGTTTCTCTTCAGATCGGGAGAAATCTGGGTACGATTGATGTAGCGGGTTTTAGGAAATTTTTAAAACAAACTTCTTTTTATCAAATTTTTTATTGAGAACGTTAATGAGAAGCTTGCTTTTCTCAATGATAGCATTCTATATGCTTTCGATGTTTTTGCACCCATGTTGAGTAGGAAGAGAAGTGGTAGGAAGCGCCCATCTTGGCTCACTGACAATTTAAAATTTATGATTTGTTTGAGAGATAAGGCGAAAGCGGACTTTAGGAAGAATCAGTCCTCTGCTAAATGGGATTATTATAAATCTCTCCGGAACTTAACGGCATTTACTGTGACAACAGAGAAGCGAGCTTATTTTCGTCATATTGGTAATATGTGTGATAGGAAACAGATGTGGTCTAGATTTAGGGCACTTAGCTTGAAAAAGGAGTCAATAAGTGGTATTCCGGATGTTTTGAAAAATGTTAACGATTTGAATGATTTCTTTTTGAGGAGTATCTTTGATATACTTGATTCAATGCCTCTTGAGCAATCGGTTTTGGATTTTTATTCTAACTTGCCTGATACTGAAGGTGTTTTTAAATTTTGTACTATGTGTCCTGCTTGAGTGGAGAAACTTGTTTTTGACTTAAAGTCATGTTCTGAAGATAGTGATGGTATTAGCCCCGATATGATTACGCTCGTTTGTCCAGTTATTTTAGACATATATTAAATGTTTGTATTACTGAGGGACAGTTTCCGGGCATTTCAGAAGCATGCTCTCATTAAACCTATTCCTAAAAGTCAAAATCCTACCAGTTTTGGTCATCTGAGACCAATTACTTTGTTGCCAGCTTTTTCAAAGATCCTGGAGAAGATTCTGAGACAACAACTTGTGGAATATCTTGATAAATTTAGAATTCTTCCGGAATTTCAATCGAGTTTTAGAATGTGTTTAGTACTACTACTTCAATGATGGCGCTTATGGATGAGTTAATTGCAGCGGTTGATCAGAGTAATGTTGCTGTTCTCACTCTGTTAGACTTTAGTCGTGCATTTAATACTGTAAATTATACCATTCTGTTGCCGATTCTTTCGGCAATTGGCTTTGATTCGGCTGCTTTAAACTTAATTGGTACATACTTGAGTGGTAGGTCACAGTCGGTTGTTGTTGATGGGGTGATTTCCGAGAGTCGTGAAGTTACCTCCGGGGTTCCATTCTGGCTTCCAGAATGTTTGGAATATTAACGGCCATCAAAATAACTAGATTACTCAACGTAAAAAGAACTTTACAGATTCATTAAGTACAGTTTCAACTTTGGAGGAGTATAAGTCTAACCTAGAAGGACATCACTTTCTCCTTGAGATCATGGAAGAATTATACAAGGCATATATATGCGTGTGTTGGATCAAGGGACACTATGGTTTGGAGGGAAACGAGAGACTAAGCATGGACATAGTAAACAGACATTGGATACAAAATTGGGAGTGAGTGAGGTCTTTGTAGATATGAAAAGAGGCATTTGGGACAGGTGGATACAGGAAGCAAAAACCTCATTAGAATCAAAAAGACTACATTACAGAGCTCAAGAGGAAGTCAGCCGTAAAGCATGGTTTGAGAGGTTTCCATACATATCAAGGAATTTCTTCACACTTTTTTCTAGACTCCGACTGGGACATGCCATGTTCCCATCACATCTATACAAAATCAAAATGAGAGAAATTCCGAATTATGACTGTGGACAGTATGGCGATTTAAATCACATATTCTTCGCATGCAACAGAGATGAGCTGACCAGAAATATCATGATTAGGAAATTAATATCAAAAAAAGGTATCCCCATATAATTTAACCTCTTTGCTTGCTGATAACGAATTGGTAATATATCTTATTCTGTAAGATTATATAATCGCTGACAAGCAATATTTTTAAGATACATATATGTATCTGGACACCTTACCTGGAGGCAACAATCAATTAATCAATAACCTCAAAAAAAAATTTTTTTTTTAAATAAATTTACCTGTAGTTCATGAATCATCGATTGGTATTTATGTAAAGCTGCTTGAACCGCTGAAATCGTGCTTTCTGCAAAAGCTGCCGGGGAAACGTTTGATTTTGTTGGTTTTTGCGACCTAAAAACGTTATGTTAACAAAGTTTAAAGAAGATTTAACAACGATTTTTACCTGTGCGTCATTAATTGGGCGCTTAAATGAACGTGAGAGCTTCCGGTGCATTGTTCTTTAGCTTCAGAATCTTGGATTAAAGCGTGCGTTATATCTCTTAAAGCTCCGTGAAGAATGTCCAAGTCTTCTTGAAGACGGAACGATTGGGAGACGTTTTTTTCGGCCGCTTCGCAACGTTCCTCCTTTAAACGGAATTAATTAATCAAAGAGTTTTTTTCAATTAAGATTATAAATAAAAAAGCAGCTCAATTTTGTAATAATATAACTCAACGTCAAAAAATGTCTTAATACCAACTGTTTTCTTGACGACCAATTTCATTGCTGCCAACAAACGTCTTATTTGGGTTAATTTGGTGATAATTTTGAAATGATTTATTTTATTTTCCAATCGATTTGAAGACAAATCGGACTGTTCAAATAGATTGTTGTTATTTTGACGATATTAAAAACAAATTGTTCATTTCACCCTCAAAAAGTTATTTTTTTGATACATTTCCATGACGACCAACTTCTTCATTGTCAACAAATTTTCTATTTGCAAAAAAATTTGTTTTAAAAAAATTAAAATATTAATTTAAAATTATAATATTAATTAAAACTAAACAAGAAAAGTGAAATTAAAACTTAATATTGTGCTGGCACCAAGAGAATCTTCGTTTCAACCTCAATATTTGTAAGTAATTTAACCTTATTTCAAAAAAAATTTTTAATACGTTTCCGTGGCAATCAATTTCGCTATATATCAATAATATTATATTATATATATCAGCCGATTTGAGGACAAATATACAATATATTTGCTGATTATATTTGCAAATAACCTAACCTCAAAAAGAATTTTTCTAATACGTTTCCATGACAACCAAATTTATAAACATGAAAATCTTTCAGTCAATTTTTGGAAAAATTTGGTAATTTAATTAACAGTTCGGTACACGCAGCGGACTCTCACTCCGGGTTCTGCACCCTCTATTGTTTAATAGAAAAGGCAACTTTTTTACCGACATAATTATGTCATTTTTGTGTCAAAAATTTCTTAGTGTATGACACAGTAAAATACGAATATGAATACGATAGCGAAGAAAAATACTCTTTGAAGGTGAAGACTGAAGATTTTCAAAAAATTTTGCAGACGGTAAGATGTTTTTTTTCCGTTCAAAATGGCTTCTTATCTAATTAGAAGAAACGAAGAAGATATTGAAAGCTGTAGAACAAAGCCCCGAAAAATGTGCAGCGTATTCAACGCGGGCATTTATTTGCCTATCGTAAATTCTATGATAATAAAAAAATTTTTTAAATTATTGTCTTAAAAAGAATAATAAATAATTGAAGTCCCTAGATTTATAAAGTACCGCGGCTTCCAGAAGACTGTTACTGCTTCTAGAGGATTTAAAATACTTCCAGACGACTTACAATGCTTTCAGATAACTTGATATAGCACCTAGAAAACTTAAAATGTTTCCAGAACACTTGATGCTGTTACCTCTAGATGATTTGATACTGTTTTAAGAAAACTTTATATTGCTTTCAGAAGACTTGAATTTCTAGAAGACTTAAAATGATGAATTTACAGATGTCTTACAATGCATCCAGACGACTTACAATGCTTACAGATGACTTGCAATACCTCCAGATGACTTACAATATTTCAGATGACTTGATATGGCATCTAGTAGGCTTGAAATGCTTCCAAACGACGTACAATGCTTTCAGAAGACTTGATATTACTGTTACAAGACTTGATTTGCTACTAGAAGACTGGATTCCGCCTCTAGATGAGTTAATACTGTTTCTAGAAAACTTGATATTGCTTCCAGAAGACTTGAAATGTTTCCAGATGACTTACAATGCTTCCAGAAAACTTGAAAGCTCCAGAAGACTTGATGTTACTATTAGAAAACTTGAGGTGCTTCCATAAGACTCGATATTGCACCTGGAAGACTTAATTTGCTACCAGAAGACTGGATGCTGCCTCTAGATGATTTGATATTGTTTTAAGAAAACTTGATATTGCATCTAGAAGACTTGAAATGCTTCCAGATGACTTACAATGTTTCTAAAAGACTTAATATCACTGTTAGAGAACTTGAGATGCCTCCAGAAGACTTGATAGTGCATTAAACCCCTTGATATGCTGCCAGAAGTCCGGGTACTGCGTCTAAATGATTTGATGCTGTCTCTAGAAAGCTTGATATTGCTTCCAGAAGACTTGAAATGTTTCCAGATGATTTACAATGCTTCCAGAAAACTTAAAATCTCCAGAAGACTTGATGTTACTGTTAGAAAACTTGAGGTGCTTCCATAAGACTCGATATTGCACCTAGAAGACTTGATTTGCTACCAGAAGACTGGATGCTGCCTCTAGATGATTTAATATTGTTTTGAGAAAACTTGATATTGCATCTAGAAGACTTGAAATGCTTCCAGTAGATTTACAATGTTTCTAAAAGACTTAATATCACTGTTAGAGAACTTGAGATTCCTCCAGAAGACTTGATAGTGCATCTAAACCCCTTGATATGCTGCCAGAAGTCCGGGTACTGCGTCTAAATGATTTGATACTGTCTCTAGAAAACTTTATTTTGCTTCCAGAAGACTTGAAATTTTTCCAGTTGACTTACAATGCCTCCAGAAAACTTAAAGGCTCCAGAAGACTTGATGTTACTGTTAGAAAACTTGAGGTGCTTCCATAAGACTCGATATTGCACCTAGAAGACTTGATTTGCTACCAGAAGACTGGATGCTGCCTCTAGATGATTTGATATTGTTTTGAGAAAACTTGATATTGCATCTAGAAGACTTGAAATGCTTCCAGATGACTTACAATACAATAAATACAATAACAGAAGACTGATATTGCTGTTAGAAAACTTGAGATACTCCCAGAAGACTTGATATTGCTTCTAAAAGACATGATTTGCTACCAAAAGTCCGAGTACTGCCTCTAGATGATTTGGTAGAGCCTCTAGAAAATTTGATATTGCTTCCAGAAGACTTGAAATATTAGCAGAAAACTTTTGGAAGCCTTGATATTGCATCTAGAGGACTTGAAGTGTGTCCAGACGACCTACAATGCTTCCAAAGTACTTTATGTCGCTGTTAGAAGACTTAAGATGCTTCCAGAAGACTTGATATTGTATCTAAGAAACTTGATATGGTTTCCAGAATACTTGGAATGTTTCCAGAAGACTGATACTGCTTCTAGAAGATTTTAATAATTAAGAATCGATACTGCTTCTAGACATTTTAAAATGCTTTCAAAAGATTAGATATAGCCCCTGTAAGACTTTATACTATTTCTGGAAGATTTGAAATGCTTTCAGAAGACTCGAGAAGATTCCAGAAGACTTGATACTGCTTCTAGATGTTTTAAAATGCTTCCTAAAGGCTTGATACTGTCCCTGTAAGACTTTATACTGCTTCCAGAAGATTTCAAATGCTTTCAGAAGACTTGAGAAGTTTCCAAAAGACTTGATACTGTTTCTAGAAGATTTTAATAATGAAGACATGATACTGCTTCTAGATATTTTAAAATGCTTCCAAAAGATTAGATATAGCCCCTGTAAGACTTTATACTGTTTCTGGAAGATTTGAAATGCTTTCAGTAGACTCGAGAAGATTCCAGAAGACTTGATACTACTTCTAGAAGATTTAAAATGGTTACAAAAGTCTCGATATTGGCTCAGGTATGCTTAATATTGCTTCTAGAAGATCTAAATTGCTTCCAAAACATTTGGAATGCTAACAAAAGATTTGATATTGCTGTCAGAATACTTGACATTGCGTCTATAAGGCTTGAAATGCTTCCAGAAAATTAATTTATTTGGTGCCAATCGTATTTTCATTGCAAATCTTTCTTAATGCTCCCAGACTTCTAAACGATAAATCTTCTTTCATGAAATCCCGACATGAACCCGGAATATACTGGGACTGGACTGAAACTGAAATGTACAAGTATCTTAAAATTGAGATACCATTCCTAAGATGACTAATTGTTTAATTGTTAAGATTTCAAGACATTAAAGATGGTATTTGCACCTCCTAGCGGTCATCTCAGAATGCTGTCAAATAATTTCCAGTATTTTCTCTTAGCCACGATTTTATGATTAATAAAATCTTTTCCTGCAAGTTTAACTATCGACTTACAGAGTCTTTTAGCAATTTGCAACCGCTGGTTCGGTGGACCGCAACCATTCAAGTTAACATTTTTTTCTAATATATCACCCGTTCTTGTCTACGAAAAAAGGACTTACTTTCGAAAATAAGTTTTGGTAGAAACAGCTAATAAAGGTAAATAGGTCATTTCGTCAGTTTCTAGTTAGTTAATCCCTTTTTTCTGTATTTGCCGATGTTGAAGGACGTCAAAGTATTATTTCACATCAGAATGTTGTCGTTGTTAATGGCGTTAGTTGCTAGTTTCAGATTTCTAAATATATAATACTGTAGAAGTGAGTTTGTAAATATAATTATATTGGACTCTTTTATTACTGATTGCGCAAGTGAGGAATAATCTTGGGATTGAATGAGAACACAAGCTGAGTAACTCATCTCCACAAAGCTCGAAATCAAGTAGAGGATTATCAAAATTTGTGTGGAAATACAGATGGCTCAAACGGTTCGTCGTTTTAACTACACTGAGGTCACTCTGGAAGTGCTGCCAGTGAAACGGCAGATGAGCTAGTGCTAAAGCGTTTTTAGGACCAGAACCAGCAATTTGTGTAAGATTTACGATGCCCAAATAGAGGATTCGAAAAATTCTGCAGCTAACTGATTTATCTTTAGATCGTCAGTGGTTCATCTAACACAATCTTCGTAGCTTCATAAGCGCCGGTTTTTGAAAATAAGTATGGGTGCTGGATAGTGAAAAAACTGAATTGGGAAAAGATTCAAACGACGAATGACTGTTCTCAAAACAAAAGTGACATGAAGAACGTCCATGTATCTGGCGCATATGATTAATTTGCAATAGAAATGCCTTATATCAACAGTGCTTACACCTTCACAAGCAATATTTGGTCTATAATTGAAATTTTTTGAACTTTTGAAACGAACATTTTGCAGTATTTGGTATTTTGGAAGCAAAATCAAATTGTATTAACAATTTCGTGCCTTTTGCAGTAAAAATGTCTTCTTTAAGACTTTGCATTTTCAAACATTTTTTGCCAGTAGTTTTACAAATGGTATCAAGTCTTTTGGAATCATTTAAAATCTTCTAGAAATAGTATCAAGTTTTTCAGCTGCAGTATAAAATCTTGTGGAAGCAGTTCAAGCCTTCTGAAAGCTATGTTAAGGCTTCTAGACGCATTATCAAGTGCTTCTATTCTTCCAGAGGTAGTATCAACATTTTTGAAAGCAGTTCAAGGCTCTTGGTAGCTTATCAAGTTTGTTTTAAGCAGTATCAGCCACCGAAGAAACGAAAGGTGAACTTAATAATGTTCTCGAATCGGGGGCGGAGCAAAACGTTTTTCTCACACATAAACTCCCTATTCGTACACCTGGTCACTGACATGCTGTCAAATCACCATTTTGGCTCGAATCGTTTGAATACACAGATATCATGAACCGCGGTACTTTAGTAATCTAGGGAGTTTAATACAAATCTCTTATTTGGCAAAGAAACCCGGACTCTCAGTCCGGTGCAAGCACTCACGTCAAAAAAAAAAATGCGCGTGTACTGGAGGGTTAATATTAAATCAAAATAGGAATCGTTTTAGACAACTTAATAATAATTGCAACCTCAAATTTTAACCCTCTATTGCATATTGTTCCCAATCGGGAACATACATTTTAAATATATATAATATCGCAATCTTACGCATTTTTAGCAAATTACATGATTGGCGTTGTATACTACATACTATCAGATATCCGTGAATAAAAATTGAAATACAAAGTGATGTAGGTGATGTGAAGTCATCGGGAAGGTGACTTTTTTTTATTTTTTTATTCAAAAATAAAGATTTGTGATTATTGTTGTTTTTGCTAATTCTCATCTATATTAAACGCAAAAATACAGAAAAACAATTTTTTTGTAAAATATAGTAAATCGTGCAATAGAGGGTTAATTAAAACTTATATATTAAATTTTATTACCAAAATTTGAAAATCCTTCATCAACTGTTTAATTTTATCCTCTTTCATTTTAATCTCAATTTGTGCATTTTCATTTTGAGTTTTCAAAGCGTCAATTTGCGATTTGAAATTCAAATTGTCCTCGTAAGGTTTTTCGCTTCTTATTAAAAGCGATTCCATCGATATATTTCTGTCCAACCTTCCGACGGTGTGCGAGGCTTCTCTTCCCATATTTCCGATTTCCATTTTTAATTTTGAAAGATCTTTCTCCGTCGTCGATTGAACGTCCATAAAGAGCCGTTTAATCCCAACGACGTCCCGCCACAAATTCAACAAACGATTATGCTCGGTGCTGTAATAATCGTTAAAAGCTTGCTCCTCATCTTTCCATTCGTCCTCTTTCACGATGATTTCTTCGCGTAATTCCTCGAAATCGTTGGTTAATTTTTGTAAATCGGCCGTTAAGTTTTCGTTGGTTCTTCTCGATTCGTCTAATTGTTCCCGTAACGTTGAGTTTAATTGCATCATTTTTTCGCACTTTGCTCTTTCGTCGTCTAATCGCCTTAATGCTGTTTCTAAATCTGTCACGCGGTCTTCCCGGATTTCTCTTAAGTGTTGTTGTGCTTGCTCTAAAGCTGATCCTCCTGATGTTGATGAAAGTGGAATTTTATGATGGTGTTGGTCGTAATCGTGATCGCGATCGTCGTGGTGATGTGCGGTGATTTGGTCCTCGAGTTCAGCACATCTTTGTTTGTACTGGAGTACTTTAGCTTGTAATCTGCTGACTAAAGCTGCTTGGTTTTGTTGTGCTTGTCTGTAGGTGTCTAATTTTCGGCGATAAAGACTCGCCTCGTCTTGTAAGCGCTGTCGCAAGTCGGTGTTTTGTCGCGCCAAGTCTTCATCGCTGCTGTTTTGGTCGGTTCTTGATCGGGATGTGTCTAATCTGCTTGATGATCTCGCGGTCTAAATGAATTAAAATTAATTAGAAGATATGAATTAAGTTTGGAGGAGAATCTTACGTCAGTTCTAGATTTGGGGCGATAAATCGGGGGTCTTTTTCTATCGGGGTTGCTCATCTTCTTCTCGAATGTAACCTGTTTTTGTAGAGAAAAAAAGGAAAATAGTTTAGTAGGAAACTCGTCCACAACATAGAAAAGTTTTATCTACACGCGAACGTCTCCGCCCGGCACTGGAATACTCTCCTTTCGGATTCAACATGCAAATTCCTATCGGGGTGAAATTAAGAAGGGGTTATTAACCCCTAATAAAATTTTAAAGATATTCATAAGAATCAAATTTATTTTTTTTACCCTCGACATGTTAGTATCTTCTTTGATTTTTTCACCCCAACTCGAAGATAAACCACCACTACCTTCAATACTTTCGCCTTTGCCTTCGCCTTCACCGGAAGTTAACTCACGACAGACCAACTTTAGGATTTCCCCGTTTCTATGTAGGATGGGTTCCGTAGAGGGGATGTACAGGGTGTCACGCGATCCCGGGGCACGTTTACTAAGCCATTCAACCACCCCCTCCATTCAGATATCTTTAAATGATTTACTCCACGACATAAAAGCCATCGTAAAAAAATATTATTGATACTCAATAATAAATATTATAGTAGCGTGGAAACGTTTACGGGTAGTGGAGCGTTCCATTTATCATTTCGTTCGTGTCTCACGACGCAATTAAGTACAAAAACAGAAAGATTATAATATTTTGATCGTAAAACTTTGGGGACACGCAAAAATTTTCTTTTTTCGCTTCGTAACTCCACGAAAGTTGACTCTAAACTAAAGAAAATTAGTTCGCAGATATCGACTTTACACTGTTATTGAAGATTTAATTAATGACACGTCAAGAATGTAACAATGAAAATTATCGATTGTTTTTATATAAAAGAAAATTTCAATAAAATCATTACAATAGAACTGACTAATAGGGGAAAAATATGTAATTTTAATCTCTATGAATTACAGCTAATTGGTCGTACTTTAAGATGTGATAAAGCAATAACATTAATCTGAAAATTTTTGAGAAAAATGATTATAAAAAAATTTGTTTCCATGGTAACACAACCTCAAAAACATTAATGTTATTTTAATTATTAATTTATTTTCAGTAATTTTCTAACCAATTAAATAATATTAAGACTTAATTGGTTACAAATAAAGAGCGATTTTATGCGTAATAAAATCGGGGGCGTCTCGGAATCTCCGATCTTGAGTCGGATTCCAAAGTCCACCCCCGCGTTTGTTTCATCAAAAGAATTCCCAGACATGCAAAGTCCAACCGGAGAGGATTACGAAAGACACACATCTACAATGACAAACACTAACAGCTCAGGAGTTCAATAAGATTCAACTTCTTATCTTAGGACACTTTAGATATAAAATGATACAAATATATCGTATTAGTGTCGAGATTTTTTACTTATTTTTTTGCGACCTAATTTTTATATTACAGTTTTTTATGAATTTTTTTTTTCGGGGGGATAAAAGTGAAAAGAGGGAGCGTAGTAAAAGAGGCACATCGCAGAGTATGGATTTAATGATGCAGTGATATCCGGAGATATCCCCAGGTGCGGGTTCGTAGCCCCATCTCGTGACAAACTGTTTGTTTTGCGCGGGGGGAAAAGCTGAAACAGGGCGGCAGCGTCCCCATTTACTAGTTTATTTAGGCGGGGTTAAACTAAATTCTAAAACGAAACACGGAGATGATTGTTGTAATTTTTTTTTTCGGTTGGAGTTAGAATTTTTTTAACTTCATTTTCGTGAACCAATTTTAATTCATCTCAAACATACCAACCGCAAAATAACTAAAACATAATAAAGAATTTTAAAGAATTTTGATTTCTTTTGATAGGTAATCAAAAAATCAATAAAATATTGCATAAATTGTCGAGCTGTAAAAATTTTAAAAAAATTTGAAGAATCTGATACACATACAACCTCAAAGGTTAAATAGGAATTAAGAAACAAAAATCGTCTTGAAGAGGTTGATGAAAACCTTCTTTACACTAACCATTAAGAAACATTGAATCAACAACGTGGTATTATTTCAAATAACACATTAAAATAATTGTTGTCGATATATTTGATGGGTACTAAATTGTTTATTGCTATTTTGACACCCTATTTTGACCATTTTGGTGAAAAAGAATGAAACGGTGAAATTGAAGAAGATGAAAGAAGATGCTCATTTCAGTTCACAATTTGCAAAAAATGAAGACCAATACTAATGCGTTACTGAAAATACAGTTCGAATTTTTTTTTAACAAAAAAAAGATAAGAAGAAAGAAGACGATAACAAGGATTTTGCAGAATTTGGTAATACTATAATTTCCGCCGCCGATGGAACGACGTAAGAAAGATGAAAAAGAATGAAAATGAGAAAAAGATAGATTGCACTCAAGACGACGATGATGACAAAAAAAAGAAACTGAAGATAACACTGATGATGAGAACAACGTGGATAAGAAACAATTCAATATTAGCCATTCAATGAAACCGACATTTGCCTTGTCGTTCCGTGATCTAGAAGACACATTTTTCCGTGATGTACATTTTCTAGGGAAGATGAAGTGCAGGTGATAATAGTGATAATAGATTTTGAAGAAATAGCCGTAACGATGTTCTTATATGCCAAGAAATGATTAACTGGTTTAGCAAAATTGTTTATGAAAAGTGAGAGGGGAATAACTTCATGGCACAAATTGAAAAAACTTTGAAGACTTTTTTAAACAAGGCGATAGCTCAACCTTATTTGCATCAACGAATACTTACGAACCTATAACGGTGTAAAGAAAAGTTTATAACACTTATTAGAATTTCAAAGAACAACATTAAGACTTTGGGTCAGTTTGTGTCTAATATTATTATAGATGGTGATGTGTATTAAACTACAATATACATTGTACCTGAAAAAGTTATGAGTTGCAAGTTGCTTTTGGGTGATGATTTATTTTCATAATACCCCTGGTATTGATTAACCAATCTGGAATCTATGTCACGAAGATACATGAAACATTCGAAATTATGCAAATTGCTCTTAATGACGGCACGATTGACAATAACGACTGTTACGACTGAAATGTAAGCAAATATTGAAGATCAACTAGACAGATTGCAAAAATCAAAGATATTCAGTACGCTAGATCTAATGAATGGTTTTCCATATCCCCGTCGAAGAAGGAAGCAGAAAGTTTACACTGTTTCTGCTGGTCAATATCAGTTTCTTCGAACAACATTTCGGCTTTGCAATTCACCGGCCATGCAACACTTTCAGAGATTTGATAAAGGGATAGAATGATTGAAAAGAGTATTAAAAGTTGCTAAAAATCATAGATTAGTTGGAATACATGTCAATTCTTAAAGTCAAAAATAGAGTATCTGGGTTATAGAATAATTAATGGAAGTATTCGACCATTTCCGAGAAAAATAAAAACGATAACGATATTTCCAGATCCTAGAAATGTGAAACAATTCCAATCAATTTTGGATCTTGCTGGTTATTTTCGAAAATTTGTCAAAATCTATTCAGTGATAACCAAGCCGTTAAGAAATTTGAAGAAAGAGAATCAGGTGTTTTGGTTCGGAATGATATACTAGTTTCGTATATCCCTTTTAGTAACTCCTCAAAAACGCACGGCTAAACCCGAATCTTTCCACTTCTAGGTCTAGTGTTAGTTCTACTTTTATATCATTTGATATAACTCTAGATCTAAAGCCAGAAACAGAGTTAATGGAGTTTATAATCGGTCTTATTGGTAGGTTGGTTTTGTGAATTTTGGGAAGGGGGTATAATTTAGGAATTTATGGGTTCATGGGTAGAATAAAATTAATATTTCCTCCCAAATCAATGATGGTAGGTGAAATCAATGAATGGTTTTGTTAATAATCTTCTTTTTTGTGTTTTTTACATTATGATCAAAACGATATTTTACTTCTATATCTTATTTATTTATATTATTCTTTTATTTTTTCAAAAGGCCAACTATATTTTTTAATTTAAAATAAATGAATAATGTAGACGGGATCCGCTACACTTATCCCCCCCTTAAAGAAAGAACGAAATCAAATTTAAATAATGAATCGAACTTTTAATTTTTTCTGACTGTCAGAACTTTATTATTTTTAAGAATTTTAAAATATTTTGCATTCCTTTCTATTATAGGGTAGGGACCTTCACCCAGTCATCTAGGGTTAGAGACTGTTTAAGATCATTAATTTTAATAAAAACGAAATTTGTCTTAAAAAGTTCTTTATGCACAAACGATTTTTGGTTACTATGAGAAGTTGCTGGAATTGGTTTAAGGTCAGCGAATGATGAACGAAGATTTAAAAGAAAAGGTTCATGTTCTGGATTTTTATCGCTTTGAATAAAAAATTCTCCCGGAAGTTTAGGAGGCTGACCATAAACCATTCAGCTTTTGCCGTATATCTCTCAGATGGCTAAACCCGAATGATTCTAGTTCTAAATCTAATGATAGTTTCGGTTTTACTTCAACAGGGTTGGGTTGGTTTGGCTATAGCCGTGCATCTTCTTTGTCAATACTTTGATTATTATCAGCACCGTTCTAAACCTAAATACTAATAGAACTACAGCCGTAGGGTGCCAACTCCTGGGGGCGCCTATTTTAGCAATGAGTATCCTCATCATATTTTTCTTTCTCAGATTTGTTTTCTTGACATTGCATTTTTATGAAAAGGGGCGCAGTCGTTTCGTTCGTTCAACCCGACACTGCACAGTGTTAGGAAATTTTTAAATAACCGGCCATAATACGAAAAAGAAAACAAAATTTGTTTATGCCAACAATAAGATAATAAGAAAATACAATAAGGGAAAGAAGTTGGCATAAAAAGGCTATCGACCGTAGTCTTTTTGCTTGGGAAATCTTGGCTAGAATCTTGTTCTTGAGTTAGTTCCGTTGTAATTGACGAAGAAGGTGAAGGCAGTAGTGGGATGATTAAGAAGTGATGAGTAAGTTTTTAAGGGATCAAAAGAGAAGTTGATAGCAGCATTATAGGATAGAAATTTTAGGCAGAAATTGATTGGTGGGATCGCTTGAAGTCAGTTTCATTTTCACCTTGATAGCATGGTAGGAAAATTTTAATTTTCTGTCTATCGAGATTCCCAGGTATTTCAGATTATAGAGGAAGATATGACCGTGGATTAAATGGTTATGGTGAGAGAATGACCATGGATGGGAAGAAATGGAATGAAAAATTGTGTTTTAGGTGGATTGAATTGGATTTTCCATTTTTGCAGCCAACTCTCCGTGGATTGGATTAGCGTCTGTAGCCTTTGGACTGCGGATGTGATATAATAATTAATACACCAAGCTAATGACGAAATAACTATGTCGTAAAGTTTATTACAATCAGTAAATATTTCTATATGTTAAATTGCCGGGTCTTTACTTTTTTTAAAGCGGGTTAAGTGAAAAAGAACCCGGTTTTTGAGAGTGTTGAAGGTATTAAACTCTAAAGTGAGAGGCCTTGGCTTTTTGCATGAACTTTAGTGTTGGTAAAAATTGAAGATCTCACGAATTTGCGCTTATAAATTAAAAATGCCATTGAAAATGCAAGATAAAATCTGAATAATATCTTTGAAAGCGAAGGAAGATTAACGTAACCAATTCATTTAAAAATCTTTTTTTTTGTAAAATTACACATTAAAAAATGATAAAATAGAAGTGGTTTTCATTGATATAAACTAAAAATATCTCAAAAATTACGTCTATATGTCAAATTACAGTGATATATAACCAAATACTGCTTATCATTCATAATGCAGTAATGCTCAAACTTAGGAAAACTTAACTTTATCGTATCATATCTTAAGAGGAACAAACAATAGGACATCATGTTATAAGCATTTTCATTCAAAAAAAGGAAATTTCTAACCCCTTAAATTTTTTCTACTCATATCTGATACACCTGTATAGAAAAGGTTCATGTTCTGGATTTTTATCGCTTTGAATAAAAAATTCTCCCGGAAGTTTAGGAGGCTGACCATAAACCATTCAGCTTTTGCCGTATATCTCTCAGATGGCTAAACCCGAATGATTCTAGTTCTAAATCTAATGATAGTTACGGTTTTACTTCAACAGGGTTGGGTTGGGTTGGCTTTAGCCGTGCATCTTCTTTGTCAATACTTTGATTATTATCAGCACCGTTCTAAACCTAAATACTAATAGAGCTACAGCCGTAGGGTGCCAACTCCTGGGGGCGCCTATTTTAGCAATGAGTATCCTCATCATATTTTTCTTTCTCAGATTTGTTTTCTTGACATTGCATTTTTATGAAAAGGGGCGCAGTCGTTTCGTTCGTTCAACCCGACACTGCACAGTGTTAGGAAATTTTTAAATAACCGGCCATAATACGAAAAAGAAAACAAAATTTGTTTATGCCAACAATAAGATAATAAGAAAATACAATAAGGGAAAGAAGTTGGCATAAAAAGGCTATCGACCGTAGTCTTTTTGCTCGGGAAATCTTCGCTAGAATCTTGTTCTTGAGTTAGTTCCGTTGTAATTGACGAAGAAGGTGAAGGCAGTAGTGGGATGATTAAGAAGTGATGAGTAAGTTTTTAAGGGATCAAAAGA
Source organism: Onthophagus sagittarius (assembly GCA_036711965.1). Taxonomy (NCBI): domain Eukaryota; kingdom Metazoa; phylum Arthropoda; class Insecta; order Coleoptera; family Scarabaeidae; genus Onthophagus; species Onthophagus sagittarius. The sequence goes on along the minus strand of JASERS010000010.1, from coordinate 10,356,260 downwards.
GAAGTTGATAGCAGCATTATAGGATAGAAATTTTAGGCAGAAATTGATTGGTGGGATCGCTTGAAGTCAGTTTCATTTTCACCTTGATAGCATGGTAGGAAAATTTTAATTTTCTGTCTATCGAGATTCCCAGGTATTTCAGATTATAGAGGGAGATATGACCGTGGATTAAATGGTTATGGTGAGAGAATGACCATGGATGGGAAGAAATGGAATGAAAAATTGTGTTTTAGGTGGATTGAATTGGATTTTCCATTTTTGCAGCCAACTCTCCGTGGATTGGATTAGCGTCTGTAGCCTTTGGACTGTGGATGTGATATAATAATTAATACACCAAGCTAATGACGAAATAACTATGTCGTAAAGTTTATTACAATCAGTAAATATTTCTATATATCATAAGCTAATAATGAACATATGTTAAATTGCCGGGTCTTTACTTTTTTTAAAGCGGGTTAAGTGAAAAAGAACCCGGTTTTTGAGAGTGTTGAAGGTATTAAACTCTAAACTGAGAGGCCTTGGCTTTTTGCATGAACTTTAGTGTTGGTAAAAATTGAAGATCTCGCGAATTTGCGCTTATAAATTAAAAATGCCTTTGAAAGTGCAAGACAAAATCTGAATAATATCTTTGAAAGCGAAGGAAGATTAACGTAACCAATTCATTTAAAAATCTTTTTTTTTTTGTTAAATTACACATTAAAGAATGATAAAAGAGAAGTGGTTTTCATTTAAACTAAAAATATCTCAACAATTACGTTTGTCACTGCTTACTATCATTCATAATGCAGTAATGCTCAAACTTTGGAAAACTTAACTTTATCGTATCATATCTTAAGAAGAACAAACAATAAGACATCATGTTATAAGTATTTTCATTCAAAAAAAGGAAATTTCTAACCCCTTAAATTTTTTCTACTCATATCTGATACACCCTGTATAGTTATTGTTAGGGTACATGAAGTAAATGGAGTATTGGCTTTTATTAACAAATTACCTTTTCAAAATTCTAAGTTTTGTTTTAAGCACTGTTTATAGATTAATAAGTCTTAGATAACCATTAATAAAAAAATATAATGGAATTAACCTTCATTTAGTTGATTATTAGCTAGATAATCATAACTTCCTCACACTGTGTATTGGGGCGCCGAATATCTTAGGACAGCGCTGGTTCAAATATACAGGGTTGGGTTAAGTTGGGTTTAGCCGTCCATCTAGAGACATTTTTTAATGAAGAGTTCTACACAAACTGATTTGATAACCCTGTATGTTTGAACTGAAGTAAAACTAGAACTAACACTAAACCTAGAAGTGGAAAGTTCGCACTTTAACGGCTAAACTCGAATCTTTCCACTGCTAAGTCTAGTGTTAGTTCTAGTTTATATCATTAGATATAACTCTAGATCTGAAACCAGAACCATTCAGCTTTTGCCGTATATCTCTCAAGACGGCTAAACCCGAATGATTCTAGTTATAGGTCTAATGTTAGTTTAAGTTTTACTTCAACAGGGTTGGGTTGGGTTGGCTTTAGCTATGCATTTTCTTAATCAAAAACTAGAACTAACACTAGACCTAGAAGTGGAAAGTTTTGGGTTTAACGAACAGGATTGGATTGGCTTTCGCCATGAATTTATAAACAGTTTTTTAACTAAGGCCTCTACAAACAATAGTTCCTGAAATAGAGTACTAATTTGGCAACTCTGTATATTTGAATTAAAGTAAAACTAGAACTAACACTAGATCTAGAATCTTTATTTTTTTAAATTTTGTATGAAAAGCACCAAATATCTTAAGACGACACTGATTATTATTATTCATTGATTAAGAAATCACTTTGTGTATGTTCAATCTTAGACAAACTTGGGAAAGTTAAAAAAGCATAAAAACCTCCGCAAAAAGCAGGCATGAAGTCAAAGTTAAGTTGGGAAAGTTTTTGCAATTTATAAAGATATAAATGTACTTTTTCTGATAACAAAACTATGCATGAGTATCTCAATTCATTTTTGAAATATCAAGTTTTGAACGTACAGTAGAACCCCTCATATCCGTCACCCATGGGACCGGAGCATGGTCGGTTACCAAAAAAGGTCGGATAATCCGAGGAACAACAAAAATGAACAAGACAAACATAAACGAGTACATATATTTAATTATGTATACAAATCCATGTATGTACATGTAAATTTATTTAAAAAAATCAGTTATATTTTTTTGTTTTAATCTACCAAATCTTGCTTTAGCTGAGATATCTTTCCACTTTTTAATGCACAGCACATCCATCGGTGTTGCTTCTGGATGTTGCTCGACGTATTTCATTGCAATCTCGAAAGCCTCTGTAGCTGTCGTATGACTGATATTTTCAGGTTCTTCTTTTTCATCATCCGTTTCATCTTCCTCTGTTTCAACTTTAAAAACTGCGGATACGATTTGTTCGTCGTTCAAATCCTCTTCAAACACTCTTCTATATTCGCTGGTTGGATTTGGGCATCGATGGTCTGTAAATCTTGTAGAATTTCTGCTTCATCTGTATTTAAAATTTAAGACTCATTACAGATTGCGCTTTCACCTTCAATAATACTTGGCCATAGTTTTCTCCAAGATTTTTGTAGAGTGGTGTGATTGAGTTCGTCCCAGGCTTGTGCGGCAATGTAAATGGCATCTTTTATATTAAAAGTCTTCATTGCCTCAAATAGGTTACTGCCTCCTTCCGTTTGCTCTAATAAGAAGCTGATATATTTTCGCCTGTATCTTTTCTTCAACCACTCAATAACCCCTTGATCCATAGGTTGGATTAAAGGTGTCACACGAGGAGGTAGAAACATAGCTTTGATGTTTCCCATTGTTAGTTCGTTTTCCGAAGGATGACTGGGAGCATTGTCAAGAATCAAGACTGCATTGAGTGGTAGATTTTTCATTTTCAAGTGTTTTTTTACATCTGGTACAAACTCTTCAAAAAACCACTGTTTAAACAAAGAACTGTCCATCCAAGCAGATTTTTGATTTTTATAATAAACAGGCAATGATGCCATGTTCACATGTTCATGAACGCTCTGGGCTTTTTAGATTTTCCAATGACAAACAATGGCATTTTATGGTTTCCACTTGCATTACTACAAGTTGCAAAAGTTAGTCTATCCTTGGATAATTTTGTCCCTGTTACTTTTTCATTTTCTGCAGCAAGAGTTTTTGGTGGGAGCATCTTGTAGTTTAACCCTGACTCGTCAATATTATACACTTGATCCGGATGCATATTGTTTTCTTTAATAAAAACTTCAAATTTCTTCACGAACTCTTTGGTTGCGTCATCATCAGCTGATAGCTTTTCTCCAGAAATAACAACGTGACGTATACCATGGCGACGTTTCCATCGGTGAAGCCAACCTTCACTTGCACTGAAATTTTCCCCTTCCTCTCCTACTATTGTTTTATGTAAAATCGCTGCCTTCTCTTTAATTATAGGACCTGACAAAGGAGTTCCTTTGCGTCTTTCTTGGCAAAACCATATCCAGAGAGCATCATCTAAAACATCAAATTTAGGCTTTTTAAGCATCTTTCTATTTTTTAAACCCTCCTCCCCTTCCACTGTCATAGAGTACGATTCGATATTCTTTCTGTTTTTCCTCCAGTCTTTAATAGTTGTGACGCCTATTCCTAATTCAGAAGATAATTTTTGAACTGACTTGCCATTGTCTAGCCTCTGAATAACTTCCAATTTCTTGTGTAGTGTACATACAATACGTTTTCGTTTTTGTTGGGTAGCCATAATCACTTTTACTATAACAATTGTAAATATGCATACAATTGATATTCACAATGATGAACACAGTTGCGCAACCCTTGGCAAACATCAAGATTGAGCGAATCAAGTAATTCCCCGACGGAAAGTCGGGTCTCTTGGGATTCACAAAAACGTACATTAGAGCATTTGAACAAAATTGGGAGTAGGGAGGGGTGACGGATATCCCGAGGAGTCGGATATCCCGAGGTCGGATATGAGGGGTTCTACTGTACTTAAATTTATTTTATTTCATAAAATTAAAAATTTCTAATTTTGATTAAAACTGTGGCACAATTTATAGAAACATCCTGTATATTAAAAAAATCGTGTAATGAATAAAACTATAAACAAAATAAAATAAAACAATTCACGTAAAAAGAGAATTAGATGTAATATTTGTAAACTTAGACATTTTCTAGACCTGTTTACGCAAACATAACCGTCCAAAAGAAAATAAACAAACATATCTCGCTAAAATGACCCGTTAAAATCCTTAGATTATTTTTATTTCTTTTTGGTTATAATTTTTTTTTTATAAATAGGTAGCTTGTGACCGTGAAGCGATAAAACCTGCATTAAATCTCGTCTTATTTTAGCGCTGAGCGCTTATTTTGCAACAAAATTTTTATCATTCCAAGTCAAAAGTTTATCTGGATGTTTTGCAGAAATCGTCGTGTTTCAGCGATATTAACGACGATGCACATTTCACATTAATTAATTTACGAAAAGATGGATTAGAAAATAAAGAAATAAACGAAGGCATCAAATTCTATGTATTTTATTACACGTACTCATTAATCATTGATACAATGATACAAAAAATTAAATTAATAAATTAAGTAAATAAGAATTAATTAGTTTTTTATTGTTAATGAAAGGGGGCTGTCGCTGGTTTGGGGAAACTATCTTGTCGTCTTTGAACGAACCCCAAAACGTTTTGAAACGGGAGTTGCATGTGGTAATACGCGCAATAAGGTAGGGGGTCCCATAAAGTAAAGAGTGCTTCTCGTTTGTCTAAAACGGTCCCGATTAATCGTGTTACTTTTTCCATGGATGGGTTTCGGAGGGTGTCCATTAAAGTGTCTGGCATCCAATAGCGCCCGTTTTCGTTGATTATCGGGCCGGAGTTTTGGCGGTTAAAATGCTTGCACGGTTTCCATAATAATCGGGGATGAACGCTCGTATAACAAATATACGGTAGCGAAATCCCGACTCGGGAACTCAAAGGCAAGATAGTCGAGGTATTTTTGGCAATGACCAATCTAAAGCTGATGTGCCCGGTGATTGGGCGCAGCAAGTTTAGGTTGTCAAAAAAGTTCTTCAACCAAGCTTCAATCTGTTGATTTTCAACAGGGACTAAGTCGTTCGTGTTTTGATTCATTTTACAAGTCACGTTCGCGATTACTCTACTTTCTTTTATCGTCGTACAGGTTAAGTAGTGCTCCCCTTCAATATTTTGGACCACAACCCAAGGTTTTTGCTCCGAAATTTCCCCCAAAAACTTCAAGTCGTTTCTGCAAGGGGGTAAACGCATTTTAGAGCGCTCTCTAAGCCCGCTCGGGCCGGCTGTCGTCATTATAAAGTTACCATTCCGAATAATCCCGTTTTCGTACAAATTAAAAACGTCTTGTTTCGATGTGATTGCGTGGTAAGGCGGGGTGGGGATGTTTAATTTTTGGCAACGTTTCAAAACTTCCAAGGTATCATCCAAAGCCCAAACTTCCTTAATTCCCGGGCAGAAGCACGTACACCCGAGCAATTCCAAGTGGGGTTTAGCAACTGCGTCGTAATAAGCCGGGGTCGTAGCGCTCACCGGGATGTAATAAACGGCCTCCTCTTTATCGACGATTTCGCATAAAGCTCGCACATAGTTTTGGAGTTGATCGCTGGTGGGCTTTGGGACGGTATAAAATTTACTAACAGCCGTTGAAAATCGAGCTAATGCGAATAACCCGTCGATTTCGCAAACTACAATTCGCGCCCCGGCCGAGTGGAAATTCCTGGCTAAATGCAAAGCTTGAATCGTCGAACCACCACTAATCAAAACCGTTCGTTTCTTTCTTAACCTCTCCGTTGGGGGAGTTAAAAGAAACGAAATCACCATTTTAATAATCGTCAACGGGAGCTGTACGAATTGCCAAAAAACCCAAATCCACATCGAAATCCATAACCCGGGTAAAGCGAAAATAATCTGCTTCCAAGTTCTTGGCAAAAACGCGATTACTATGGCTTGGACGCATCTTAAAAGCACCGCGGGGTACCAGCCGATCAATTCGGATAAAGCGGAAATGCACGGTTCTTCTTGCGGCTGATTCGCAGGACTTTGACTTCGAGTATCGCGATGATCTGATCGGATTATAAACGGTTCTTGGATAACCGATCCGGCGGAACTTGCGCGTCGAATTCGACGTCTTCTTAGGGTGTTATCCGGGGATGTTGTTGGCGACATCGCTAGAGGGGAAGTCGGGCTGTGAAACCCCGACGAAATGTTCCCCAAGGATTCGATGCTCGACCAGGAACGGGACAAATTTTCACCACTACAACCGGGCATTTTAAAACTACACTGTTAGTAAATATTACGCAGTCACAACTTTCTTTAAAAAACTCGATCGGATTGATTTGAGTTTAATTGGATACTGAAGAGTGCAACTCGGAGCGATCAGTTTTATTCAGAACCGAGTGCACTTTGAACCCTTTGATGTTGTTCCCCTTCTCGGTGAAACAATTTCGAAGAGATTTAATCGTAAATCTCGCATTGAGGTAGGACAATTAAAATAATCTTAATCTTAACGATTTAACGATCTTAACGATAATCATTGTAATCAAATTTAAGATTTATTTAAAAATGTGGTTAATAAAAATCGAAGAAAGTAGACTTTGTACAAGAAATTTTTGGGTCGACACAAACAAGCAATTAAAACCCAAATTATGTTAATTAGTCACTAGATTAGGTAATTTCGATTCGTTGCAAAATTACGAGAGTTTTCTTATCGTTTTTTTTAAGTCATAATATCTTCATAATTGGGATGTTATACAAAACTTGATCGAAAAAAAGTAAATAAAAAATCGCGAGCTAATCGCGCAAGATATTTTTAAATTTTACGGAATTGAATCAGATTTAATTAATCATTAATAAACATTATAAGCTAAAACTTACCCTTTGATTATAATTAAAAGCACTTAACAAACATCTTTTCAAGAAATGACACAAAATGACATATTATAATGTTGTGATTAACTCAGAGATTACCATGGCAACCAATACAAGTAATAAATAAAATCAAAAGCAAATAATACACAAAATTAATAAAATATTTAATTAATTAACTAATAATTAATTATAAGTTGATTTGAAGTGAAATAAATTAAATTTTGATTAATTTAAAAATCAAATAATACGTTTTAATTCGACCTTTTGAACGTAGATGGCGCCACTTTAGGCCGAATTAAGAAGATTTATTATTTAGATGAATCTAAATTAATCAAAATGTTTAGTTTGGGTCAAAAATAAGACGCTAAAATCAAATTTCATACAAAATTCCTTAACAATTACCTATAATACATTCTTTATATATTACAATGTAAAAATTATTTCCTGTACAACGCTCTTGCTCGAGCTGTCATCCTGCGAATTCTTCCTCGGCTGCTAACCGTAACCACTCCACCGCTACTTGACGAATTCGTTTCTTCGCTACTAGCGCTGCTACTCTCCTCTTCGTCCTCTTGATCACTATCATCTTCGACGTACCTCCTTCGTTTGGCGTTATTTCGCGTTCTAACTTTGCTTATAACTTCTTCTTCATCGCTATCTGAACTGCTCGTTTTGTAAACTCGTTTCCGTTGACTTTGGGATGGGGGTTCCTTGTAACAATGCGTATTTTTATACGTACTCAACGGTTCGTAATCGCTATCATCCCCTGAAGCGGATTCGCTTGAACTCGATTTCGTGTGATTCCCATTAACATGATTATGCGAAACATTACCGGAAGTACCGTTAAAAACGTCCCCATTACATCTAGTATTTTGAGGCTTTTTCATCATTATTTTAGTTTTGATTAAGGGTTTTTCGTCGTCCGAAGATGATGATGAAGAGTCCGGTTCCTCCGATTTTTCTTCGGAATTTTCGGTATCTTCGGATTCGATTTTTTTCTTTTTTGGGCGACTTTTTAATCGTTTTGAGTGTTTCCAAGTTTGGATCAAACGGGATGCGTGTTCTTCGAACATTGCCGACAATCGGACGGTCATTGCGAAAATCTAAAAAATTAAGTTATAATTTTAGTTAATTAAAATAATACAACTTTGATATAACGGATTAATATTGAGATGGAAGTGTTTATTATAACTAAAAGTTCTAATATTAATGTAAACCAATTCAATACAAAATTAGATTAAAATTTAAATATCAATTTGATAACTAAATATCCCAAAACTACGCAACTATGGTCCAAATAACAGCACAAATGTTTAATCTAATTCATTCAAAATTTTAATAATATTGATGTTTATTGTGAATTAATAAACCATAGTTTTTCTTCATCATTTAATGATGTGAAAAAAGAAGATAACATTCTTTTTTTATGTTTGACTGATTTCATAAGTTCGTAATGTGCATTTTTAAATAAAACTTACAATTTCTTTGTATTATACAGTATTTTTTTGTACAAAGGCAAGTGAAGCTGTCATGTATTTGCAATTGAGTTTCTCAACTTTGCTCCAGTATTGATATCGAATGGAATTTTCCACATGCACCGAAATTGTAAACTTCATGCACAACAATGATCAATGTTTGGTAAAATATATATTTAAAATTTTTACACTTACACTGCTTTTGACTACTAGGCTTGAAAAGCAAGAATCTTTACTACCGATACACACAAACAGAAAGCTGCTAAAAATATATATCTTCGTTCAATTTGTCAGGATGTATGTTAAAAATTCAGAAATGTGGACCATAGTTACGTAGTTTTACGGTATTAGAAAGTAAACAAGTTCGTGGTAAGAATAATTGTAGTCAGTGTTGTTAAATACCTGTATACTTATATCAAACTAAAACTAGAACTAACACTAGACCTAGTACTAGAAAGTTTCGGTACTGAAGACGGTCTGAAGACGCACGGCTAAACCGTGCGTTCCATTCAGTGCCATTCAGTGCTTGATTGTAGCAAACTCTTTTGGAACTAAAAATATAACTAATACTAGACCTACAACTAATACAACCTAGCTTTCGTATTAACACTAGAAGTAGAAACATTAGGATTTAGCCAACGTCTCTTGAGACGGCAAAACCCTAACGTTTCTAGTTCTAAGCTTAGTGTTAATTCTAAAGGTAGGTTGGTAGTGATTTAAATAACGGTAATTAATAATTTTTGTAAATAACTGCTGTAAATTACGTTTTTTTGCTCTCAAAATGTATTCTCACGTAATTTAAAAATTTTTTTGATAAATTATTACGGTATTTTTTTATTATTTTGATTTAATAGAATCATTAAGCAAACTACAAAAGAACATTTAAATGTATTTGCATATGCGCGTACATTTTTTTTATTATTTTGATTTATTAAAACCTTTATCTAAACCATTGTTCTTCAACCCTTTTTTAGATAATTTTTTAACGTCAAGGGACGTTATAATAAACAAAGAATAGAATATAGAATGAAATAAAATGGCATTTTCCACATGCACCAAAATTGTAAACTTCATGCACAACAATGGTCAATGTTTGGTAAAATATATATTTAAAAATTTTACACTTACACTGCTTTTGACTACTAGGCTTGAAAAGCAAGAACTTTTACTACCGATACACACAAGCAGAAAGCTGCTAAAGATATGTATCTTCGTTCAATTTGACAGGATGTATGTTAAAAATTCAGAAATGTGGACCATAGTTACGTAGTTTTACGGTATTAGAAAGTAAATAAGTTCGTGGTAAGAATAATTGTAGTCAGTGTTGTTAAATGCCTGTATGCTTATATCAAACTAAAACTAGAACTAACACTAGACCTAGTACTAGAAAGATTCAGGTTTAGCCGTGCGTCTGAAGACGCATGGCTAAACCGAAACTTTCTAGTACTAGGTCTAGTGTTAGTTCTAGTTTTAATAGCCATTCAGTGCTTGATTGTAGCAAACTCTTTTGGAACTAAAAATATAACTAATACTAGACCTACAACTAATACATCCTAGCTTTCGTATTAACACTAGAAGTAGAAACATTAGGATTTAGCCAACGTCTCTTGAGACGGCTAAACCCTAACGTTTCTAGTTCTAAGCTTAGTGTTAATTCTAAAGGTAGGTTGGTAGTGATTTAAATAACGGTAATTAATAATTTTTGTAAATAACTGCTGTAAATTACGTTTTTTTGCTCTCAAAATGTATTCTCACGTAGTTTAAAAATTTTTTTGATAAATTATTACGGTATTTTTTTATTATTTTGATTTAATAGATTCATTGAGCAAACTACAAAAGAACATTTAAATGTATTTGCATATGCGCGTACATTTTTTTTATTATTTTGATTTATTAATTAAAACCTTTATCTAAACCATTGTTCTTCAACCCTTTTTTAGATAATTTTTTAACGTCAAGGGACGTTATAATAAACAAAGAATAGAATATAGAATGAAATAAAATGGCATTTTCCACATGCACCAAAATTGTAAACTTCATGCACAACAATGGTCAATGTTTGGTAAAATATATATTTAAAAATTTTACACTTACACTGCTTTTGACTACTAGGCTTGAAAAGCAAGAACCTTTACTACCGATACACACAAACAGAAAGCTGCTAAAAATATATATCTTCGTTCAATTTGTCAGGATGTATGTTAAAAATTCAGAAATGTGGACCATAGTTACGTAGTTTTATGGTATTAGAAAGTAAAAAAAGTTCGTGGTAAGAATAATTGTAGTCAGTGTTGTTAAATGCCTGTATGCTTATATCAAACTAAAACTAGAACTAACACTAGACCTAGTACTAGAAAGATTCAGGTTTAGCCGTGCGTCTGAAGACGCACGGCTAAACCGAAACTTTCTAGTACTAGGTCTAGTGTTAGTTCTAGTTTTAATAACCATTCAGTGCTTGATTTTAGCAAACTCTTTTGGAACTAAAAATATAACTAATACTAGACCTACAACAAATACAACCTAGCTTTCGTATTAACACTAGAACTAGAAACATTAGGATTTAGCCAACGTCTCTTGAGACGGCTAAACCCTAACTTTTCTAGTTTTAAGCTTAGTGTTAATTCTAAAGGTAGGTTGGTAGTTCTTTAAATCACGGTAATTAATAATTTTTGTAAATAACTGCTGTAAATTACGTTTTTTTGCTCTCAAAATGTATTCTCACGTAATTTAAAAATTTTTTTGATAAACTATTACGGTATTTTTTTATTATTTTGATTTAATAGAATCATTAAGCAAACTACAAAAGAACATTTAAATGTATTTGCATATGCGCGTACATTTTTTTTATTATTTTGATTTATTAAAACGTTTATCTAAACCGTTGTTCTTCAACCCTTTTTTAGATAATTTTTTAACGTCAAGGGACGTTATAATAAACAAAGAATAGAATATAGAATGAAATAAAATGGCATCCACATGCACCAAAATTGTAAACTTCATGCACAACAATGGTCAATGTTTGGTAAAATATATATTTAAAAATTTTACACTTACACTGCTTTTGACTACTAGGCTTTAAAAAAAAACAAGAACCTTTGCTACCGATACACACAAACAGAAGGCTGCTAAAGATATCTTCGTTCAATTTGACAGGATGTAAGTTAAAAATTTTGAAATGTGGACCATAGTTGCGTAGTGTTACGGTATTATAAAGTAAAAAAAAGTTCGTGGTAAGAATAATTGTAGTCAGTGTTTTTCACCTGTATACTTATATCAAACTAAAACTAGAACTAACACTAGACCTAGTACTAGAAAGATTCAGGTTTAGCCGTGTGTCTTCAGACGCACAGCTAAACCGAAACTTTCTAGTACTAGGTCTAGTGTTAGTTCTAGTTTTAATAGCCATCCAGTGCTTGATTGTAGCAAACTCTTTTGGAACTAAAAATATAACTAATACTAGACCTACAACTAATACAACCTAGCTTTCATATTAACACTAGAACTAGAAACATTAGGATTTAGCCAACGTCTCTTGAAACGGCTAAACCCTAACGTTTCTAGTTCTAAGCTTAGTGTTAATTCTAAAGGTAGGTTGGTAGTGATTTAAATAACGGTAATTAATAATTTTTGTAAATAACTGCTGTAAATTACGTTTTTTGCTCTCAAAATGTATTCTCACGTAATATAAAATTTTTTTTGATAAATTATTATGGTATTTTTTTATTATTTTGATTTAATAGAATCATTAAGCAAACTACAAAAGAACATTTAAATGTATTTGCATATGCGCGTACATTTTTTTTTATTATTTTGATTTATTAAAACCTTTATGTAAACCATTGTTCTTCAACCCTTTTTTAGATAATTTTTTAACGTCAAGGGACGTTATAATAAACAAAGAATAGAATATAGAATGAAATAGAATGGAATTTTCCACATACACCAAAATTGTAAACTTCATGCACAACAATGGTCAATGTTTGGTAAAATATATATTTAAAAATTTTACACTTACACTGCTTTTGACTACTAGGCTTTAAAAAAAAACAAGAACCTTTGCTACCTATACACACAAACAGAAGGCTGCTAAAGATATCTTCGTTCAATTTGACAGGATGTAAGTTAAAAATTTTGAAATGTGGACCATAGTTGCGTAGTGTTACGGTATTATAAAGTAAAAAAAGTTCGTGGTAAGAATAATTGTAGTCAGTGTTTTTAAATACCTGTATACTTATATCAAACTAAAACTAGAACTAACACTAGACCTAGTACTAGAAAGTTTCGGTTTAGCCGTGCGTCTGAAGACGCACGGCTAAACCTGAATCTTTCTAATACTAGGTCTAGTGTTAGTTCTAGTTTTAATAGCCATTCAGTGCTTGATTGTAGCAAACTCTTTTGGAACTAAAAATATAACTAATACTAGACCTACAACAAATACAACCTAGCTTTTGTATTAACACTAGAACTAGAAACATTAGGATTTAGCCAACGTCTCTTGAGATGGCTAAACCCTAACGTTTCTAGTTCTAAGCTTAGTGTTAATTCTAAAGGTAGGTTGGTAGTGCTTTAAATTACGGTAATTAATAATTTTTGTAAATAACTGCTGTAAATTACGTTTTTTTGCTCTCAAAATGTATTCTCACGTAATTTAAAAATTTTTTTGATAAATTATTACGGTATCTTTTTATTATTTTGATTTAATAGAATCATTAAGCAAACTACAAAAGAACATTTAAATGTATTTGCATATGCGCGTACATTTTTTTTATTATTTTGATTTATTAAAACCTTTATCTAAACCGTTGTTCTTCAACCCTTTTTTAGATAATTTTTTAACGTCAAGGGACGTTATAATAAACAAAGAATAGAATATAGAATGAAATAGAATGGAATTTTCCACATATACCAAAATTGTAAACTTCATGCACAACAATGGTCAATGTTTGGTAAAATATATATTTAAAAATTTTACACTTACACTGCTTTTGACTACTAGGCTTTAAAAAAAACAAGAACCTTTGCTACCGATACACACAAATAGAAGGCTGCTAAAGATATCTTCGTTCAATTTAACAGGATGTAAGTTAAAAATTTTGAAATGTGGACCATAGTTGCGTAGTGTTACGGTATTATAAAGTAAAAAAAGTTCGTGGTAAGAATAATTGTAGTCAGTGTTTTTAAATACCTGTATACTTATATCAAACTAAAACTAGAACTAACACTAGACCTAGTACTAGAAAGTTTCGGTTTAGCCGTGCGTCTGAAGACGCACGGCTAAACCTGAATCTTTCTAATACTAGGTCTAGTGTTAGTTCTAGTTTTAATAGCCATTCAGTGCTTGATTGTAGCAAACTCTTTTGGAATTAAAAATATAACTAATACTAGACCTACAACTAATACAACCTAGCTTTCGTATTAACACTAGAAGTAGAAACATTAGGATTTAGCCAACGTCTCTTGAGACGGCTAAACCCTAACGTTTCTAGTTCTAAGCTTAGTGTTTATTATAAGTTAGGTTGGTAGTGATTTAAATCACGGTAATTAATAATTTTTGTAAATAACTGCTGTAAATTACGTTTTTTGCTCTCAAAATGTATTCTCACGTAATATAAAATCTTTTTTGATAAATTATTACGGTATTTTTTCATTATTTTGATTTAATAGAATCATTAAGCAAACTACAAAAGAACATTTAAATGTATTTGCATATGCGCGTACATTTTTTTTTTATTATTTTGATTTATTAAAACCTTTATGTAAACCATTGTTCTTCAACCCTTTTTTAGATAATTTTTTAACGTCAAGGGACGTTATAATATACAAAGAATAGAATATAGAATGAAATAGAATGGAATTTTCATTGGTCAATGGTCAATGTTTGGTAAAATATATATTTAAAAATTTTACACTTACACTGCTTTTGACTACTAGGCTTGAAAAGCAAGAACCTTTACTACCGATACACACAAACAGAAAGCTGCTAAAAATATATATCTTCGTTCAATTTGACAGGATGTATGTTAAAAATTCAGAAATGTGGACCATAGTTACGTAATTTTACGGTATTAGAAAGTAAACAAGTTTGTGGTAAGAATAATTGTAGTCAGTGTTGTTAAATGCCTGTATGCTTATATCAAACTAAAACTAGAACTAACACTAGACCTAGTACTAGAAAGATTCAGGTTTAGCCGTGCGTCTGAAGACGCATGGCTAAACCGAAACTTTCTAGTACTAGGTCTAGTATTAGTTCTAGTTTTAATAGCCATTCAGTGCTTGATTGTAGCAAACTCTTTTGGAACTAAAAATATAACTAATACTAGACCTACAACTAATACAACCTGGCTTTCGTATTAACACTAGAACTAGAAACATTAGGATTTAGCCAACGTCTCTTGAGACGGCTAAACCCTAACGTTTCTAGTTCTAAGCTTAGTGTTAATTCTAAAGGTAGGTTGGTAGTGATTTAAATAACGGCAATTAATAATTTTTGTAAATAACTGCTGTAAATTACGTTTTTTTGCTCTCAAAATGTATTCTCACGTAGTTTAAAAATTTTTTTGATAAATTATTACGGTATTTTTTTATTATTTTGATTTAATAGAATCATTAAGCAAACTACAAAAGAGCATTTAAATGTATTTGCACATGTGCGTACGTTTTTTTTATTATTGTGATTTATTAAAACCTTTATCTAAACCGTTGTTCTTCAACCCTTTTTTAGATAATTTTTTAACGTCAAGGGACGTTATAATAAACAAAGAATAGAATATAGAATGAAATAGAATGGAATTTTCCACATATACCAAAATTGTAAACTTCATGCACAACAATGGTCAATGTTTGGTAAAATATATATTTAAAAATTTTACACTTACACTGCTTTTGACTACTAGGCTTGAAAAGCAAGAACCTTTACTACCGATACACACAAACAGAAAGCTGCTAAAAATATATATCTTCGTTCAATTTGACAGGATGTATGTTAAAAATTCAGAAAAGTGGACCATAGTTACGTAGTTTTACGGTATTAGAAAGTAAACAAGTTCGTGGTAAGAATAATTGTAGTCAGTGTTGTTAAATGCCTGTATACTTATATCGCACGGCTAAACCTGAATCTTTCTAGTACTAGGTCTAGTGTTAGTTCTAGTTTTAATAGTCATTCAGTGCTTGATTGTAGCAAACTCTTTTGGAACTAAAAATATAACTAATACTAGACCTACAACAAATACAACCTAGCTTTCGTATTAACACTAGAACTAGAAACATTAGGATTTAGCCAACGTCTCTTGAGACGGCTAAACCCTAACGTTTCTAGTTCTAAGCTTAGTGTTAATTCTAAAGGTAGGTTGGTAGTGCTTTAAATCACGCTAATTAATAATTTTTGTAAATAACTGCTGTAAATTACGTTTTTTTGCTCTCAAAATGTATTCTCACGTAATTTAAAATTTTTTTTGATAAATTATTACGGTAATTTTTTATTATTTTGATTTAATAGAATCATTAAGCAAACCAGAAAAGAACATTTAAATGTATTTGCATATGCGCGTACATTTTTTTTATTATTTTGATTTATTAAAACCTTTATCTAAACCATTGTTCTTCAACCCTTTTTTAGATAATTTTTTAACGTCAAGGGACGTTATAATAAACAAAAAATAGAATATAGAATGAAATAGAATGGAATTTTCCACATACACCAAAATTGTAAACTTCATGCACAACAATGGTCAATGTTTGGTAAAATATATATTTAAAAATTTTACACTTACACTGTTTTTGACTACTAGGCTTGAAAAGCAAGAACCTTTACTACCGATACACACAAACAGAAAGCTGCTAAAAATATATATCTTCGTTCAATTTGACAGGATGTATGTTAAAAATTCAGAAATGTGGACCATAGTTACGTAATTTTACGGTATTAGAAAGTAAACAAGTTTGTGGTAAGAATAATTGTAGTCAGTGTTGTTAAATGCCTGTATGCTTATATCAAACTAAAACTAGAACTAACACTAGACCTAGTACTAGAAAGATTCAGGTTTAGCCATGCGTCTGAAGACGCACCGCTAAACCGAAACTTTCTAGTACTAGGTCTAGTGTTAGTTCTAGTTTTAATAGCCGTTCAGTGCTTGATTGTAGCAAACTCTTTTGGAACTAAAAATATAACTAATACTAGACCTACAACAAATACAACCTAGCTTTCGTATTAACACTAGAACTAGAAACATTAGGATTTAGCCAACGTCTCTTGAGACGGCAAAACCCTAACGTTTCTAGTTCTAAGCTTAGTGTTAATTCTAAAGGTAGGTTGGTAGTTCTTTAAATCACGGTAATTAATAATTTTTGTAAATAACTGCTGTAAATTACGTTTTTTTGCTCGCAAAATGTATATTCACGTAATTTAAAATTTTTTTGATAAATTATTACGGTATTTTTTTATTATTTTGATTTAATAGAATCATTAAGCAAACTACAAAAGAGCATTTAAATTTATTTGCACATGTGCGTACGTTTTTTTTATTATTTTGATTTATTAAAACCTTTATCTAAACCGTTGTTCTTCAACCTTTTTTTAGATAATTTTTTAACGTCAAGGGACGTTATAATAAACAAAGAATAGAATACAGAATGAAATAGAATGGAATTTTCATTGGTCAATGGTCAATGTTTGGTAAAATATATATTTAAAAATTTTACACTTACACTGCTTTTGACTACTAGGCTTGAAAAGCAAGAACCTTTACTACCGATACACACAAACAGAAAGCTGCTAAATATATATATCTTCGTTCAATTTGACATGATGTATGTTAAAAATTCAGAAATGTGGACCATAGTTACGTAGTTTTACGGCATTAGAAAGTAAACAAGTTCGTGGTAAGAATAATTGTAGTCAGTGTTGTTAAATGCCTGTATGCTTATATCAAACTAAAACTAGAACTAACACTAGACCTAGTACTAGAAAGATTCAGGTTTAGCCGTGCGTCTGAAGACGCACCGCTAAACCGAAACTTTCTAGTACTAGGTCTAGTGTTAGTTCTAGTTTTAATAGCCATTCAGTGCTTGATTGTAGCAAACTCTTTTGGAATTAAAAATATAACTAATACTAGACCTACAACTAATACAACCTAGCTTTCGTATTAACACTAGAAGTAGAAACATTAGGATTTAGCCAACGTCTCTTGAGACGGCAAAACCCTAACGTTTCTAGTTCTAAGCTTAGTATTTATTCTAAAGGTAGGTTGGTAGTGATTTAAATCACGGTAATTAATAATTTTTGTAAATAACTGTTGTAAATTACGTTTTTTTGCTCTCAAAATGTATTCTCACGTATTTTAAAAATTTTTTTGATAAATTATTACGGTATTTTTTTATTATTTTGATTTAATAGAATCATTAAGCAAACTACAAAAGAACATTTAAATGTATTTGCATATGCGCGTACATTTTTTTTATTATTTTGATTTATTAATTAAAACCTTTATCTAAACCATTGTTCTTCAACCCTTTTTTAGATAATTTTTTAACGTCAAGGGACGTTATAATAAACAAAGAATAGAATATAGAATGAAATAAAATGGCATTTTCCACATGCACCAAAATTGTAAACTTCATGCACAACAATGGTCAATGTTTGGTAAAATATATATTTAAAATTTTTACACTTACACTGCTTTTGACTACTAGGCTTGAAAAGCAAGAATCTTTACTACCGATACACACAAACAGAAAGCTGCTAAAAATATATATCTTCCTTCAATTTGACAGGATGTATGTTAAAAATTCAGAAATGTGGACCATAGTTACGTAGTTTTACGGCATTAGAAAGTAAACAAGTTCGTGGTAAGAATAATTGTAGTCAGTGTTGTTAAATGCCTGTATGCTTATATCAAACTAAAACTAGAACTAACACTAGACCTAGTACTAGAAAGATTCAGGTTTAGCCGTGCGTCTGAAGACGCACCGCTAAACCGAAACTTTCTAGTACTAGGTCTAGTGTTAGTTCTAGTTTTAATAGCCATTCAGTGCTTGATTGTAGCAAACTCTTTTGGAACTAAAAATATAACTAATACTAGACCTACAACAAATACAACCTAGCTTTCGTATTAACACTAGAAGTAGAAAGATTAGGATTTAGCCAACGTGTCTTGAGACGGCTAAACTCTAACGTTTCTAGTTCTAAGCTTAGTGTTAATTCTAAAGGTAGGTTGGTAGTGATTTAAATAACGGTAATTAATAATTTTTGTAAATAACTGCTGTAAATTACGTTTTTTTGCTCTTAAAATGTATTTCCGTACGTCTTCAGACGCACGGCTAAACCTGAATCTTTCTAGTACTAGGTCTAGTGTTAGTTCTAGTTTTAATAGCCATTCAGTGCTTGATTGTAGCAAACTCTTTTGGAACTAAAAATGTAACTAATACTAGACCTACAACTAATACAACCTAGCTTTCATATTAACACTAGAACTAGAAACATTAGGATTTAGCCAAGGTCTCTTGAGACGGCTAAACCCTAACGTTTCTAGTTCTAAGCTTAGTGTTAATTCTAAAGGTAGGTTGGTAGTGCTTTAAATCACGGTAATTAATAATTTTTGTAAATAACTGCTGTAAATTACGTTTTTTTGCTCTTAAAATGTATTTCCGTACGTCTTCAGACGCACGGCTAAACCTGAATCTTTCTAGTACTAGGTCTAGTGTTAGTTCTAGTTTTAATAGCCATTCAGTGCTTGATTGTAGCAAACTCTTTTGGAACTAAAAATGTAACTAATACTAGACCTACAACTAATACAACCTAGCTTTCATATTAACACTAGAACTAGAAACATTAGGATTTAGCCAAGGTCTCTTGAGACGGCTAAACCCTAACGTTTCTAGTTCTAAGCTTAGTGTTAATTCTAAAGGTAGGTTGGTAGTGCTTTAAATCACGGTAATTAATAATTTTTGTAAATAACTGCTGTAAATTACGTTTTTTTGCTCTCAAAATGTATTCTCACGTAATTTAAAATTTTTTTTGATAAATTATTACGGTATTTTTTTATTATTTTGATTTAATAGAATCATTAAGCAAACTACAAAAGAACATTTAAATGTATTTGCATATGCGCGTACATTTTTTTTATTATTTTGATTTATTAAAACCTTTATCTAAACCATTGTTCTTCAACCCTTTTTTAGATAATTTTTTAACGTCAAGGGACGTTATAATAAACAAAGAATATCCCCAACTTACGATGCATGTAACTATGAATGCAATTGTAATTTACGAGATAGCTAGTGGGAAAAGATTTTTACGTCCAGCCATGAAAATCAAAAAATTTGGTACTATTAATGGTTGATTTATTACTGTTAATAGTTTCTCGCAAAAAAACTTTCGTTCTCGGATACAAAAGTGTCAATTTGCTATCAAAGAAGAACCAAAAATAATTTTTAATTTTATTTTTCCTTGGTATATTATTTGCCCTATTATACTAAAGCGGACTAATTGATGCTTTTATTGTTTGTTTTTTTTTGCCAATTAATAACCAATTAATTGTAAACTAAAAACTAGCCAAATAATCGGCTCTTCCGTTTAGTCGCTGATTAATCGGTACAACCTTAATTTCAAATCTTTCAGAGGTAATATCAGGTCTTCTACATGCATTTCAAGAATTTTAGAAGCAGTTTTAAGTATTATAGAAGTATTTCAAGTCTTCCAGAGGCAATAAATAAATAAAGTTAAGTCTTCTGGAAGCATTACAAGTCTTTTGAAAGCATTTCAACTATCCTGGAAGCAATATCAAGTATTGTAGAAGCACTGTCATGACTTCAAGAGGCAGAATCGAGTCTTTTAGAAGCAGTTCAAGTATACTTTAGCATTTAAAATCTTCTGGAAATAGTATCAAGTCTTTTGAAATTATATATTTTGCAGGTAACATCTTCACTTCTAGAAGCAAATCTGTCGGAAGTATTTTAAGGCTTTTAGAAGCAATATCAAAGCTTCTAGAAGCAATATCAAGTCTTCTAGAAGCAATATCAAGTCTTCTAGAAGTAGTACCAAGTGTTCCAGGAGCAGTAGAAAGTCTTCTGGAAGCAGTTCAAATCTCCTGGAACCATTTCAAGTCTTTTGGAAGCAGTATCACGTCTAATAAAGGCAGTATCGAATCTTCTGGAAGCTTTTTACATCTCGTGGAAGCATTTCAAATCAATATCATATTGAACCAAATTGGTAATTTCAGGTCGATTTCAAAATAATTAAGGAAATTTGAAAATTAAATTCTTCAAATCCCTCCTTTGTTTTTCTGCAAATTACCAAACATCCTTTGTATGTTGTAAAACTTCTTCATATATATTAATTTCAATTGCAATTTACGAGATAGCTAGTGGGAAAAGACTTTTACGTCCAGCTATGAAAATCAAAAAATTTGGTACTATTAATGGTTGATTTATTACTATTAATAGTTTCTCGCAAAAAAACTTTCGTTCTCGGATACAAAAGTGTCAATTTGTTATCAAAGAAGAACCAAAAATAATTTTTAATTTTATTTTTCCTTGGTATATTATTTGCCCTATTATACTAAAGCGGACTTATTATACTAAAGCGAAAGATGCTTTTATTGTTTGTTTTTTTTTGCCAATTAATAGCCAACTAATTGTAGACTAAAAACTAGCCAAATAATCGGCTCTTCCGTTTAGTCGCTGATTAATCGGTATAACCTTAATTTCAAATCTTTCAGAGGTAATATCAAGTCTTCTACAAGCCTTTCAAGAATTTTAGAAGCCGTATTAAGTATTATAGAAGCATTTCAAGTCTTCCAGAGGCAATAAATAAATAAAGTTAAGTCTTCTGGAACCACTACAAGTCTTTTGAAAGCATTTCAACTATCCTGGAAGCAATATCAAGTATTGTAGAAGCACTGTCATGACTTCAAGAGGCAGAATCGAGTCTTTTAGAAGCAGTTCAAGTATTCTTTAGCATTTAAAATCTTCTGGAAATAGTATCAAGTCTTTTGGAATTATATCTTTTGTAGGTAATATCGACACTTCTAGAAGCAAATCTGTCGAAAGTATTTCAAGGCTTCTAGAAGCAATATCAAATCTTCTAGAAGTAGTACCAAGTGTTCCAGGAGCAGTAAAAAGTCTTCAAATCTCCTGGAACCATTTCAAGTCTTTTGGAAGCAATATCACGTCTATTAGAGGCAGTATCGAATCTTCTAGAAGCTTTTTAAATCTCGTGGAAGCATTTCAAATCAATATCATATTGAACCAAATTGGTAATTTCAGATCGATTTGAAAATAATTCAGGAAATTTTCCAATTAAATTCTTCAAATCCCTCCTTTGTTCTTCTGCAAATTGCCCAACATCCTTTGTATGTTGTAAAACTTCTTCATATATTCATTTCTATCTCTTCTTCCTCCAAAGATGTTACATACATCTCAACTGTATCAAGTTTTTTATAGTAAGGTTTCAATAAATTTATATATACAAGGATTTGTTTCCTTCTTCCAGTTACTTTTAGTATGTAGTTGATATCTGATATTTTGTATTCTGTACTGTACGACTAATTTTGAGTCAGCTACTTGTAATGGTGTTTTTTTTTGTCGTATGTCTGAGGAAACGTGGGCACCTTTATGTAAAAGATAAATGGTGATCATGGTCACCCTTTAAAATCACCATGATTAAAAGAGAATGGTCGCTGATTACTACGTTCCTTAATAATCACGGGAATGTAATTCTAATTTAATTTATCTCTCATTTAAACTACAAAAGAGCAGTTAAACGTTTTCACGAATGAGCAAATAATTGTACTGGTAATTTATGAAAAAATTGTTTGGTAATTTACAGTAAATTATTAAATATTTAGTATTTTGCAAGGTAAATTACAAATTCACATCATCACTGTAAGTTGGGTAAGGTTGGCTTGGGTTCCATCTTAAGATAAGCATGACTAAACCCAAATGATTCTAGTTATAGATCTAGTGCTAGTTCTGGTTTTAATATTAGCTCTACTTTTTATTATTATTATTCAGTTTTAGATTGTTATATACTTATATCAAAGTAAACGAATAAAAATCACGATCAAAAATGTTTTGTTTCCGTTATACCAACGTTCTTTTTTGTATTTAAATTACCCTTGAGCGTTTATTTGTGTTATAATTTTTCGAGTTTTGAAAAATTAATCGCATATCCTTGCAAAAATCAATTGGAGCTTCGTAATTTCCAGCTACAAGTTCTTCTTTGACAGTTCCCAAATCCATTGGGCTATCAATTATTTGATAATACTCTAAAATAATAAAAAAAAGTTATTAAAAAAAAAAATAAAATAAAAAAATATATACCAGGATGTCTTAAACTATCAACAGGTGCCCGAAAAGGGTCAGAATCCTCGCAATGCCAAAGAACATCCAACAACCGTTTAGCTTCAATTTTCCAATCATCGGGATTCGTAAACTTCCTTAAATTAACTGTCCGGCTCCGCGATGTTGATGGTTCAGGTTCTAAAACGTCAACTTCTTGTTCTTGCTCCGAATCGGTGCTTTCATAAGAATCAACTAACTGGTGATAAATCGTATTTACATCCGCTGCCTGTAAACTTCCTCTATAAAAAAAATAAAATTTATTATCTCTTAATTAATCAAGTGTTTAAATTTAAACTAACTTGATAACTCTTAAGCACAAATCGGTAATTATCCTAGCATTTTTAACAATGGTACTGTGCGGTTTGTTGAATTTTTCCGCGTTAGTAGCTAAATATCGCACGTCGAATTGGGACGAAGTTATTCGGCGATAAAAGTTGTTTTCAAAACGGGCTTTAATCGTTGATAAATCAATTGGATACTCGACTATAAATGCATACGATGGATAAACGTTAAGATCGACAGGTACCAAAAATGGCTCGGCAATCGCCAAACCCATCACTTCGTCCAAACCGGATATGATGGCCTGTTTTGATTCTTCGCGGTCCCCGTTCGGCCATTCTTCTGGTTGAGGCTGATATTGCAAACTTTGTAATTCTTGGGGGAGAACTGGGACCGCCTCATCCGGATTTTCCGGCATTCCTAAATCAATAAAGACATCAATTTGGATCAATTAATGATATGGTATTAAAATAAATATATTTACTGTCTTCTCTTAATGGCTCCATATCCCATGGGCTCATATTTTCCGATTCGCCGTTTAACCAACGAATTTCGTAACCCATAAAAAGTGATTCCGCGGATTCTTCGTTTACCGACTTTGATATTACTTCCCCAATCCACCAAGCATCATCGATCATGCAACGAAAGCTATCAAGATATAATTAATTAATAAATGATTTATTTTAATTTAAGGTATTTACCGATCACCTATACTCCAATTTCTTGAAATTGCAGCTTCGTACGTTTGTTTAAGAACGAAAAAATCGAGGACGTCTGGCATATCGTGATATTTTACGGTAAAATCTTCGCCTGTTAATCTCCCTTCGCGATCTAATAAGGTTAATTTTAAACAACATAATCTAGGCGGTCTAATTTCGTATTTAATTCCGACGATTTTAACGAATTCTTGATCTTTTAATTTCATTTTGTTCCAGGGGAAATCTTTTGGGTTCGTCTCATAAACGTTTTTCGCGTTAACCGCCTTTACATAAAGTTGATGACCCTGTTTAAAATAAACAACCTCATCCCCCATTTGTGGGAAATACGGCGCCTTTTTCGGCATCGTCTCCGCCAACCAATCTAACGGTTTAAAAAGTTCAGGTACTTCTTTTAACTTATTCGCCGATTGATGAGTCATTTGCGGTTCCCATTTGCTACTACTCGACGATGCTTTTGGTTCGGGGGGTTCAGATTCTTCCGGTGGGGGTTGCCTTTGTTTTTGTTTTCGTTTTGATCGTTTAGGCGGCTCCAACCCAACACCTTCATCTCGCACCCAATCCGAATATCCGGATGATTCACTAAAAGAGTCGCTTGATGCCGAATCTTCTTTGCTTGTTGCAAATTCGGTTTCGCTACTATTCGCCCCGTCGTTTTCTTCTTCCGTTTCTGAATGTTGCGGCTCGATTTCGACTGAGCGGGTGTGATAATGTTTTTTACGGCGTCTTATTCGGGTGCATTGAGTGGTTATGGGTTGGGTGTTGATCATTGTGGGGCGATGTTTCATTTCTAAGGCGAATTCGTCCAATTCTTTTTGCGCTTTTAATTGCGCCATCACTTTTCTTTTGTCTAACATCCAAGATTCTAATGGCTTGACGAGGACGCGACTTCCCCAAACTATATCGGGGTCTCGCTCCCAATTTCCACTGGATTGCCGAATTCCTTCGACATCACTAGAACTAAATTAACAAAATTAAAAGGAATTAATTTATTTTTTTTAAATTACGTTCTCATCCCCGTTCGAATTCCGGGGCGCCCATAAACGCCGTGTCTCGATGATGACCCTTGAGGTTGATCATAATATTGATGTTCTTCTGGAAGACCTTCGATAACTTCTTGGGTGCCTTCGTTCCCCACAACTATATTGGGCACTAATTGTTCGCTATCGCAGTTTTCTCTCCCAGGGACTAAACGTTGTAAAACGGGCGGATATGGGTTGCCGTCGATGTCGACGAGGAACGGGGGCGGCATTAAATGGGGCGCTATTTGAGTTTGTTCGTCTAAAACGATGTTGTTTGGATCGCGAACTAAAGGACGGTAATCAGTGTGGAAAAACAACTCCTTCGGAAGCTAAAATTGAGTTTAAAGTTAAAATGATCGAATAAATTTTAAGTTGACTCACAAATTTTAACATGGCATTCCCCGATCCTAACCCAAACAACAAAATGTGCCCGTGAGAATCGGACGCCGCGATGGTGTTCCCGCAAGGGGACCATTTCGCGTCGAAAACCGCGCCGTGCCCTTGATTCTCCAAATTATTCGTGAAATGAATGATCGATTTCCCCGTTAAGATGTTCCAAACGAAGATTTGCCCATCATGTCCCGCCGATAGTAAAACGTGAGGATCTTTCGGGTGCGCCTCCAAAACGAATACTTCCTCGGTGTGCCCCACAAGCATTTTGTGTAAATTCCCAGTTTCCGCAAACCAAACCCTCAATTTATAATCGCTTACCGCCGTTACGATCCACATATCGGACATATCCCAACAAACCATTGTCACTCGGAGCTTCTTTGAATCGTCTTCTTGATTTGCAGGTTGACTAATTAAAAATAAATTAAAATAAATTAAGATGATTTAATGCAATTTGTCTCTATACTAAGTACCCCTGAGATTTTATCCCTTCAAAGATCCAACTTTGAAACTGTGTTTTCAATTTGAATCGATATAAATTTCTTAAACATTTTTAGATCTAACTCAAGATTTAGAACTATTATCGGATTCAAAAGATTTTACCCCTCACTTTGATCGCGAATAACAGAAAAACTACTCCATAGAAAAAAATCGAGACAAGTTTCGCCGGGGGCGAAATTTAATTCTTTATAATGTGGAGAAATTTCAAATTTTTCCTCCCAATCGTATAATAATTATCACAGGTTTGATGAGAAAATGTACCCGACTTCGGTCGATTTGCGAAAAAGCTCGACTTTGCGATTTTTTTTAATCGGTCTGTTAAAGTCTGTTAAACATGCCAAGCATAATTCTTCCTTATTTATGTTACATCGTGAATTTTTGTTTAGAATTTTCCGTGTTTCCTGACTAGTGGAAGATTGTTCTGATAATACCTACCCCTAAAAATAAAAACCCTTCAGGCCTGAATGATATTAGACCCATCAGTATCTTGCACATTTTATCCAAAATCTTAGAAAAACTTATTACTGAAAGATTAAGGGCTTTTATCACCAATAATAACATTCTTCCACCTAAACAGTCTGGATTTCGACCTGACTTCAGTTACGCCACTGCACTTCTGGATGTTACTAACGACATATTGAGGAGAGCAGATGATGGATGTCTCACTGCGCTTGCTTTATTGGATTTTTCAAAAGTGATATGCGACATCACATTTTTTCCGGTTTTTCTTGTCACATTTTTATTCATTTTATTTATCCTCTCGAATTCAAGTTACGAAGATTATACTTTTCTCGTGTTATCAATTAAAACTTTACTAAGTATCTTATTATTTATAAGCAGTGTGTTAATAGTTATTTTTATTTTACAACGAATAATCAATTTTCATTTATGTACTTTTGTAATGGACAACGCGTAAAAGTGCTTACAGACAAAAGGTTAGTGAACGCGAGTGTAATTAGGACATGTTAAAAATGCGCTTATTAAGCATTATAGGTAATAAGTTAGAATAGAATTGATTAGTAGTAGTTAAGTAAGAAATGTTGTATGGTTAACATCTTTAAATAAAATAATAAAAATTGTCGACACCAATTGTCGTATTACAAATGGTATGTCCTATAAATGTTGGCGTCCTGTTGATGGTAATCGTTATAGTGGGAATCATTGGATACATGGTATGGAATCGATGCAAAAAATCTGTGGAAATGATTCCGATGACTGTGTAGTTTTGCCATCTGAAATTTGTGAAGGAGTATTTACCGCGGGTGTCATTGCTCGCCCAAATACTCACATGATACCAATACGTATTATGAATATAAATGAAAACGAAGTAAAAATTAAAAATGTTCAGCCTAGCACATCTAAATTAACAAATTATCATTTATATAACTTTAATAATAATAACATTTCAGTAGAAAGGGTAGATAAATTACTTGATTTGTTAGATACTAAACATTTAAACAAAGAGGAGAAAGAGTCCATTCAGAAAATTTGTGCAAAATATGCAGACATTTTTCATTTAGAGAATGATTCTATAACTGTCACAAATGTAGGAAAGGAAATTATTAGATTAAAGAAAGATGCAGAACCAGTTTATGTTAAACCGTATCGGTTACCGCATTATCATAAATTAGAAATAAATAAACAAGTTAATGATATACTAAAAAAGGGTGTAATGGAACCAACAAGATCAGGGTGGTCTTCCCCATTGCTTATTGTACCGAAAAAGTCGAGTTCATGTGAAGATAAAAAATGGAGAGTAGTTATTGACTAGACTTTTGAATAAAAACGTAGAAGACGACCGTTTTCCATTACCGAACATTACTGAAATTTTAGATTCATTATCAGGAGCAATTTATTTCACACATTTAGATTTGTCACAAGGCTATTATCAAGTTGAGTTAGAGCCCTCAAGTAGAAAATGTACATCATTTACTACTAGCAAGGGACAGTTCCAAATGACAAGATTGCCGATGGGTTTAAAAACTAGCCCCAGTGCATTTTCAAGGGTGATGACAATCGCTATGTCCGGATTAAACTATGAATCTTGTTTTGTTTATCTTGATGACCTTATCGTGTTTGGCAATAGTTTGCAAAATCATACGCAAAACTTAATAAAAATTTTTAACAGACTTTGTGATGTAAATTTAAAATTAAATCCGAGCAAATGTCAATTTTTAAAGAAAGAAGTTTTATATCTGGGACATGTAATATCATCAGAAGGCATTTCTCCAGATCCAAATAAAATTAGCGTCATTCAAGATTATCCAACACCTGTTAGTACAGATGAGTGTAAACGATTCGTAGCTTTTGCAAATTATTACAGAAAATTTATACCAAATTTTGCTGCAATAGTAAATCCATTAAATAAATTAACGCGCAAATCAGTTAAATTTGATTGGAATAACGATTGTCAGGAAGCTTTTGAAAGGCTTAAGTTAGTTTTAATTAACCCCCCAATCTTACAATATCCGGATTTTTCAACTTCAAATGAATTTATCCTTCGAACGGATGCCTCTGGATATGCAATTGGATCAATTCTTTCCAATTCAGATAATAGACCAATAGCTTTCGCAAGTAGAGCTTTAAATAAAGCTGAATTAAATTATGCAACCATTGAAAAAGAATTGTTAGCAATAGTTTGGTCTGTCAAACATTTTAGACCTTATTTATTTGGTAGAAAATTCAAAATTTATACAGACCATCGTCCTTTAATTTACTTGTTTGGTATGAACGATCCGTCTTCTAGGTTAACAAAATTTAGGTTAATTTTGGAAGAATTTGATTTTTCTGTTCATTACGTAAGGGGTAAAGATAATTCTGTCGCGGACGCATTATCTCGAATAACAGTAGATTCGAAAGATTTGGAAAATTTATCAAAAAGTGTGTTTGCAATTACAAGAGCAATGAGTAAAGAAAAAACAGTAGAAACGGAATTAAGACTCAATAACGAAAATAATGATAGGACTGGCCATCCGGGAATTGTTGAGTTATTGAAACGTCCTTCCAACTCAACTCTGTTGAATTGAAACAGATAAATAATAAAGAATTTTTAATACTATCACAAAATTGTACTTTAGTAAAATCGGGTTCATTACTATATGATAAAGAATTAAATATACTTTATATAAAAGTAATACATTCATCGACTTTAGCCCTCGACGCTGAGTTGAAATGTTTACAAACTATATGTATTAATAATGGAATTCCTCAATTATATATTTTAAAAAATAAAGAAAATGAATCGTTAATCGCCCGATTAATCAATCAATCTAAAGTATTGAAAACACTAAATTTGAAAATCTCTGTAATTAACGCAGCTACTCGAATCGACTGTAAAGAGACCCGTCGACTGATTTTAAATGATTTCCATATGCTTCCAACAGGTGGACATGCGGGAATCAATCGTATGTATGCAAATATAAAAAAGTATTACTTTTGGCAAGGAATTAAAAATGATATTTCGAAATTTGTTCTTAAATGCGATGATTGTCAACGTTACAAACACTCTAAACCACATCAGGAACCCTTGACAATTACAACAACTGCATCCTCGGCATTTGAAAAAATTTATTTAGACTTAGTAGGTCCTTTAAACCAAGACAACGAGGAAAATAAATACATACTCACAATTCAGTGTGAACTTACAAAATTTGTTGAAGGATACTGTATCAGAGATAAAGAAGCCTTAACTGTAGCTAAATCATTTGTTAATAACTTCATTTTAAAACATGGCATTCCAAATGAGATAGTTACGGACCAGGGCACTGAATTTCTAGCACAAGTTTTTCAAGATGTAGCAAAAATTTTAAATATTAAACGCTTAAATTCTACCGCTTATCATCATGATACGCTTGGTGCATTAGAAAATACTCATAAAAATCTAGGCGCGTACTTAAGAATACAAATATCAAAATTTCCAGATACTTGGAGCAGTTGGGTACCTTTTTGGTGTTTTTCTTTTAATAACACGGTACATACGGAGACTAAATACACTCCATATTAACTTGTTTTTGGTAAACGTTGTAATCTACCATCAAATTTAACAACTAAGATAGATCCAGTGTATAATTTTGACAATTATGCAAACGAATTAAAATTTAGATTACAGCATGCATGGCAAGACGCAAAGAATACCTTAATTGAATCTAAAAATAAACGAAAAAATCAATTAGATCGAACTAGTAACAACATTAAATATAAATTTAACGATAAAGTTTTAGTAAAAAGAGACAGTAATAACAAACTAGAACCAATTTATAAAGGTCCTTATAAGGTAATATGTGATAATTCACCAAATGTCACATTAAAAATTAAAAATAAAATACAACGAGTGCACAAAAATGGAGTGAAATTGTACAGACAAGAAGATAAATAAAACATTAAATGTTAATGTTTAAGTTAATTTTAAGTAATAATTGTTAAAAAAAAAAAAAATTGTAATAAATAAAGGGATATGTAGCATAAAATAATAATGTTAAAATAATATAATAATTGGGTATTATAGGATAGGAAGATTAATAATAAAATTTTTAAATAATAATATTAATATAAAAATTTTCTCGTAAAAAGGAAAGTGTAATGGACAACGCGTAAAAGTGCTTACAGACAAAAGGTTAGTGAACGCGAGTGTAATTAGAACATGTTAAAAATGCGCTTATTAAGCATTATAGGTAATAAGTTAGAATAGAATTGATTAGTAGTAGTTAAGTAAGAAATGTTGTATGGTTAACATCTTTAAATAAAATAATAAAAATTGTCGACACCAATTGTCGTATTATTTAATAAATAAGATATATCAACCAAGAACCTATTACACTTTGTCCTTTCTGACAATTTGTTCGTTTTCTTGTGTTTTTCCATTTTTACTGGGGATACAATTACCATAAAATTTTGGTATGCTTTTTAATTGTGATTTCTTTTAATAATTGACTGTAAGACAATTTTATTTAATTTTTTATTTTTAATGTTTATTATATTAGACTTTGTATTTAATCTTTTAATATATATTTTACCCAATTCATGTGTTTGTAGATTTTGGCTGAAGATGGTAATTTAATTACCGAAACCGGTCCCAAGTAATTAAAGATAATTATAATGAGGGTTAAAGAGGTCTTTTTACTTTTATTTTCAATTTCCTTACGTATTTAAATTCCCTCTATGGTATGGACTTATTAAAATAAAACTAACTTTGACTCTAGAACTAGAAATTGATAACTAAAATGCTTACTTTGGGAGCTTTGTGTGCATGCTTAATTCGATGTGTTTCCATTGTTGTTGTTTAAAATGCCAAACGAAAGCTGTACCATCTTTGCTACCAGAAACAAATTGTATTCGATTATGAGACCATTGAATTGAATCAACAGGGTCCGCATGAGCTGCTTCCTCCAATATTCGTTTTGGACCTTCATCGAGAAGGTGATAAATTCGAACATGATGATCAGCACAACCTAAATAAATTAAATAAAATATGAGGAAAAAGAAATCTATGAAAAAATTAAATCTACCTGTTGCTAAAAAATTTCCACCTGGACTAAAACTAGAACAAATCATTTTAGCTTGTCCCGGTCGTATCCGTTCATGATAAATAGTGGGGTTACAAGCAAAAGTGGCCGAATTTCCGCTTGTGTGTTGATACGACCAAAACGCGACTGATCCATCGGTGCTGGTCGTAATTAAATAGCGCCGTTCGAGTAACGTTAAAGGGGAGAAATTAACGGAAGTAATCATCCCTGTGTGTCCGGGTAAAACAGCAACGGGGGCCCCTGTTTGTATACTCCAAACCCTTAAGATACGATCGATCGATCCGGCCGCTAACAAAGTGTTTTCCAAATTAATATCGATATCGGTTATTTCCGAGGAAGCCCCTCGAAACGTCGCTAAAAGCCTCCCAGTCGTTGAAGACCATAATTTTATTAATAAATCGTCGGCTCCCTTAAAATAATTCAAATTAATTATAATTCA
The DNA here is from genome assembly GCA_036711965.1 of Onthophagus sagittarius. NCBI lineage: Eukaryota > Metazoa > Arthropoda > Insecta > Coleoptera > Scarabaeidae > Onthophagus > Onthophagus sagittarius. Next base: position 10,324,653 of record JASERS010000010.1, on the reverse strand, counting down.
TAAAATATTAAGTGATATTTACCGTAAAAATATATCGACCCGAATGATCGAACATTAAGCAATAAACGGCCGATAAATGACCCAACGTTTGTCTTTGGAGTTGTAACGAGCTGTATCGTGCCGGAAAAACTAATGATCGTGTTATTGGGCCAGAAATTTGGTTACTTTGTAATACTCTTACTAAAAATTAAAAAAATAATTTAAAATAATTAAAAATTTAACAAAAAAAGTGAGGTTAAGTTTAATAAAAATTGTCAAGTTGAAACAAAAGTGAGGTTAAGTTTTAAATAAAATTGTTAAAAATTAAAATTACACATATTTCTCTTTGTACACGATTAATATGTTACTAAAAAAATTGTGTAAAAAAGAATTAGGTATTTTAACAATATTAAAAAAGTTTTTATGAATTATTTCGTTCTTATATAGATGTGTTTGTAAATCGTGGAATAATTTTAATCACTAATACTAAGATGAAAATGAACACTTTTCTAAGAAGAAAACGTGAATATATCAATTATTTTATAAGATATAAAGTTTTGAACTCATCATAAATTTGTGGGTATTTCATAAAGTAACAATTTCTTTAGTTATTTTTGAAAAATTGTAAAAATCGAATTCTTAAGAAACTTTGACGAAAATGGGTGTAATTTATAAAGGAAAGTATTGCATTTTCGTCAATACAAAACCAACCTTGAATATCGTAATTTGTTTACTTGAATTTCGTTAATTTAAAATCTAAATCAGCAATTCCTTTTTCCTTTTCACTCTAGTATTTATGATTAAAATTATACTGCGACATACAGAAACAATTCCTGTAAAAAGAGAAAAATTTAAGTTAAAGAAAAAAATTCAAGTTAATGAAAAAAATTGAGGTTAAGTTTAACAAAATGTCAAGTTGAAAAAAAAGTGGGGTTATTAACTTAAATTAAAAACTTATTCTTACTAATATTGTGGGTCGTTGAAGAAAAAGGATCAACATATGATTTCCCATGTTTTCTAACAGCATAAAAATACACGTTATTTGATAAATTCTTATCCTTTTTCCCAAATACTAAACTTCCAATCCCCAGGAATGGTTTTAAACCTTTCGCAGAAGCTGCAAATTCTTTCGTTCGTTCCAAACCAATTTTCGAACATATTTGTAATAAATGATTTGGACCTACACCCGGATATAACCTCTCCTAACAAAATTAAGCTTAAATCATAATTTCAAAGCATTCTTTTTAACTTACAAGTTCGCAAGGTGGTCTTTTATGTTTATATCCTTTCCAATCTAAGCGTTCCGGTAAAATCTAAAAAAAATTAATTGCTTTTAATTTATAAAAATAAGATAATATTAACTCACATCATTTTCTTCTAATTCCTTGCAAAAAACCTTAAAAAAACACACAAAGTTAACCCAAACATAACCAAGAACAACTTTAAAACTCACCCTGTACGTTTCACTTAAAGGACTCGTCGATAAAAACTTTTGTATCGCAAAATATAACTCTAGAAATCAAAATAACAACAAAACCGTTAAGGGGTTAAATTCAAAACTAAAAAAATAAATAAAAACTGCGCGTTTCTCGAGTACCTGGTAGATGCACGGAGTGTTCCGAATCCATCACTAAAATTCGCGCATGTTTTTGTGTGGTTAATCGTAATGGGATTATTATCCCGGTCTTAAAATTTCCGTTTTAATTAATGAACCGAACGATCTCGCACAAATAAAAATACGTATGAATGTGGTTAGTTTTTAGTTTGGCAAGTGACATTGAATCACCGATCGGCGTGAAGATGGATGCGTCATTTTTTTCGGAATTACCAACCTCGAAAAAATAAAATAAACCAAAAGATTTATTTAAAATTTATTTAATTAAAAAAAATACAAATTTAAGAAAAAAAAAGTAATAATACTCAAATTTCTAAGTAATTTAGTATTATTCGTAATGTTTGAAAAAACATATCAAATTAAAATTGAGTATTGAAAGAGCTATAAATTAATAATGACCAATTGTTCGAATAGTTACGATAAATAAGTTACAAAATCACTTTAAAGTTAACGTTTTTTCATTCGGGTTTATAAATTAACCATGGATGTTAAAATCACTCTAATTCTCTTTAATTTATGGTGTTTATCCTCATCTTTTGATCTTCGTAAGTAACCCATTTCATTCTTTATCTTTATTAATTTAATTATATGTATTTAGCCCCTTTTATAAATAAATGCGAACTTAACTCGCCGAAAGAGATTGAAAAATGCGTTTTGGGGCAAGTACCGGAAGTTTTGTTTAATTTTAAATCGGGATATGCCCCTTTTAATATCTCTCCCTTGGATCCAGTGGTGATTCCATCGCTAGATATGGCTTTAAGCGAAGATTTCCTTATAAATATGAAAGATTTGCAAATTGAAGGATTAACAACAGCCGTTGTGAACAAATTTTTACCCGAATTTGAAGAGAATAAGACGGAAATAGCTTCGATTGAAATCTCGTTGATGATTCCTAACTTAAAATTGAGGGGGGTTTATAATTTAGAAGGATTTTTCTTTATTATGGCGGTAAAAGGAAAAGGATTCACCGAAATGGAAATACGTAAGAAAATTTGTTAAAATTGTTAAATTAAAAAAACGTTTAAAATTTTTTTGTAGACGATTTAAGCATGGATTTAAAAGTAAATGTATCAATCGATGTAAGAAACGACGTGGAGTATTATCAAATTCCGAGAAATTTCGACGTCGATTTAAATTTTACCGATTTACACACTCATTTTGAAAATTTGGTTCCAAACAAAGAACTTAACGATAAGCTGAATGAGTTTATGAATGAGAGGGGTTTGTTGATGTTCGAATTAATAAAACCGGGGATTATTAAGACAATAAGAACGATTGGGCACGAGTTTATTATTAAGTTATTAATGCACGTTCCCATCGAATTCTTTTGGGGCAAATAAAAATTAAATTCGAAAATATTTAAAATATGAATAAACTCAATTAAAGATTTTTATAATTTTTATCTCTTAATTCTCCCCTGGCCCAAAAGGTGGTCATTTTCTTTGGAAAAATAAATTTCGGGGCAAAATTTCTTCATCGAAACCATTTTGCGATGAATTCATTGAGATTTATCCAATTTTCAATGAAATAATTTTCATCATTTCCGGTGTATTTATTAAAAATGCGAAATGAGGTATACACCTAATTAAAGCTTTAATCCTATTTAAAAAAATTTTTCAATTTCTTCTTCAAAAAATATATAATTTTTTAAAGTTGATGCTTAATTAAGATTTTTTTTGAAATTAATTTTGATGAAGTTTTATATAATTAATAATTCCAGCTTAAGTTATTGAAGTTAAAGCACGAGTTACACATCAAATTAAAGCTAAAGCTCTAATCTTTATTCGTGAAAAAAGAAATTGTTTCAATCCCATAAATAAAAGCTCGACGATTTTTTGAATTTCGCGATTGCGTTTAGGGGATAAATTAAATAATTTTCATTAAAAAGATCATTTCCGGTGTATTTATTAAAAATGCGAAATGAGGTATACACCTAATTAAAGCTTTAATCCTACTTAAAAGTATTTTTCAATGTCTTATTCAAAAAAGGTATAATTTTTCAAAGTTGGTGCTTAATTTAGATTTTTTATAGAAATTAATTTTGATGGAGTTGTACATAATTAATAATTCCAGCTTAAGTCATTGAAGTTAAAGCACGAGTTATACATCAAATTATAGCTAAAGCTCCAATCTTTATTCGTGAAAAAAGAAATTGTTTCAATCCCATAAATAAAAGCTCGACGATTTTTTGAATTTCGCGATTGCGTTTAGGGGATAAATTAAATAATTTTCATTAAAAAGATCATTTCCGGTGTATTTATTAAAAATGCGAAATGAGGTATACACCTAATTAAAGCTTTAATCCTACTTAAAAGTATTTTTCAATTTCTTATTCAAAAAAGGTATAATTTTTCAAAGTTGGTGCTTAATTTAGATTTTTTTTAGAAATTAATTTTGATGGAGTTGTACATAATTAATAATTCCAGCTTAAGTCTTTGAAGTTAAAGCACGAGTTATACATCAAATTAAAGCTAAAGCTCCAATCTTTATTCGTGAAAAAAGAAATTGTTTCAATCCCATAAATAAAAGCTCGACGATTTTTTGAATTTCGCGATTGCGTTTAGGGGATAAATTAAATAATTTTCATTAAAAAGATCATTTCCGGTGTATTTATTAAAAATGCGAAATGAGGTATACACCTAATTAAAGCTTTAATCCTACTTAAAAGTATTTTTCAATTTCTTATTCAAAAAAGGTATAATTTTTCAAAGTTGGTGCTTAATTTAGATTTTTTTTAGAAATTAATTTTGATGGAGTTGTACATAATTAATAATTCCAGCTTAAGTTATTAAAGTTAACGCACGAGTTATACATCAAATTAAAGCTAAAGCTCTAATCATTATTAGTGAAAAAAGAAATTGTTTCAATCCCATAAACAAAAACTCGACGATTTTTTGAATTTTGCGATTGCGTTTAGGGGATAAATTAAATCATTTTCATTAAAAAGATCATTTCCGGTGTATTTATTAAAAATGCGGAATGAGCTGTACACCAAATTAATGCTTTAATCCTAAACTTTAATCCTACTTAAAAGCGCTTTTTCGATTTTTTATTCAAAAAAGATATAATTTTTCAAAGTTGGTGCTTAATTTAGATTTTTTATAGAAATTAATTTTGATGGAGTTGTACATAATTAATAATTCCAGCTTAAGTCATTGAAGTTAAAGCACGAGTTATACATCAAATTATAGCTAAAGCTCTAATCTTTATTCGTGAAAAAAGAAATTGTTTCAATCCCATAAACAAAAACTCGACGATTTTTTGAATTTTGCGATTGCGTTTAGGGGATAAATTAAATAATTTTCATTAAAAAGATCATTTCCGGTGTATTTATTAAAAATGCGGAATGAGCTGTACACCAAATTAATGCTTTAATCCTAAACTTTAATCCTACTTAAAAGCGCTATTTCGATTTTTTATTCAAAAAAGATATAATTTTTCAAAGTTGGTGTTTAATTTAGATTTTTTATAGAAATTAATTTTGATGGAGTTGTACATAATTAATAATTCCAGCTTAAGTCATTGAAGTTAAAGCACGAGTTATACATCAAATTATAGCTAAAGCTCTAATCTTTATTCGTGAAAAAAGAAATTGTTTCAATCCCATAAACAAAAACTCGACGATTTTTTGAATTTTGCGATTGCGTTTAGGGGATAAATTAAATAATTTTCATTAAAAAGATCATTTCCGGTGTATTTATTAAAAATGCGGAATGAGCTGTACACCAAATTAATGCTTTAATCCTAAACTTTAATCCTACTTAAAAGCGCTATTTCGATTTTTTATTCAAAAAAGATATAATTTTTCAAAGTTGGTGTTTAATTTAGATTTTTTTAGAAATTAATTTTGATGGAGTTGTACATAATTAATAATTCCAGCTTAAGTCTTTGAAGTTAAAGCACGAGTTATACATCAAATTAAAGCTAAAGCTCCAATCTTTATTCATGAAAAAAGAAATTGTTTCAATCCCATAAATAAAAGCTCGACGATTTTTTGAATTTTGCGATTGCATTTAGGGGATAAATTAAATAATTTTCATTAAAAAGATCATTTCCGGTGTATTTATTAAAAATGCGGAATGAGCTGTACACCAAATTAATGCTTTAATCCTAAACTTTAATCCTACTTAAAAGCGCTTTTTCGATTTTTTATTCAAAAAAGATATAATTTTTCAAAGTTGGTGCTCAATTTAGATTTTTTTAGAAATTAATTTTGATGGAGTTGTACATAATTAATAAATCCAGCTTAAGTTATTCAAGTTAACGCACGAGTTATACATCAAATTAAAGCTAAAGCTCTAATCATTATTAGTGAAAAAGGAAATTGTTTCAATCCCATAAATAAAAGCTCGTCGATTTTTTGAATTTTGCGATTGCGTTTAGGGGATAAATTAAATAATTTTCATTAAAAAGATCATTTCCGGTGTATTTATTAAAAATGCGGAATGAGCTGTACACCAAATTAATGCTTTAATTCTAAATTTTAATCCTACTTAAAAGCGCTTTTTCGATTTTTTATTCAAAAAAGATATAATTTTTCAAAGTTGGTGCTTAATTTAGATTTTTTTTAGAAATTAATTTTGATGGAGTTGTACATAATTAATAATTCCAGCTTAAGTCTTTGAAGTTAAAGCACGAGTTATACATCAAATTAAAGCTAAAGCTCCAATCTTTATTCATGAAAAAAGAAATTGTTTCAATCCCATAAATAAAAGCTCGACGATTTTTTGAATTTTGCGATTGCATTTAGGGGATAAATTAAATAATTTTCATTAAAAAGATCATTTCCGGTGTATTTATTAAAAATGCGGAATGAGCTGTACACCAAATTAATGCTTTAATCCTAAACTTTAATCCTACTTAAAAGCGCTTTTTCGATTTTTTATTCAAAAAAGATATAATTTTTCAAAGTTGGTGCTTAATTTAGATTTTTTTAGAAATTAATTTTGATGGAGTTGTACATAATTAATAAATCCAGCTTAAGTTATTCAAGTTAACGCACGAGTTATACATCAAATGAAAGCTAAAGCTCTAATCATTATTAGTGAAAAAAGAAATTGTTTCAATCCCATAAACAAAAACTCGACGATTTTTTGAATTTTGCGATTGCGTTTAAGGGATAAATTAAATAATATTCATTAAAAAGATCATTTCCGGTGTATTTATTAAAAATGCGGAATGTGCAGTACACCAAATTAATGCTTTAATCCTAAACTTTAATCCTACTTAAAAGCGCTTTTTCGATTTTTTATTCAAAAAAGATATAATTTTTCAAAGTTGGTGCTTAATTTAGATTTTTTATAGAAATTAATTTTGATGGAGTTGTACATAATTAATAAATCCAGCTTAAGTTATTGAAGTTAACGCACGAGTTATACATCAAATTAAAGCTAAAGCTCTAATCATTAATAGTGAAAAAAGAAATTGTTTCAATCCCATAAACAAAAACTCGACGATTTTTTGAATTTCGCGATTGCGTTTAGGGGATAAATTAAATAATTTTCATTAAAAAGATCATTTCCGGTGTATTTATTAAAAATGCGGAATGAGCTGTACGCCAAATTAATGCTTTAATCATAAACTTTAATCCTACTTAAAAGCGCTTTTTCGATTTTTTATTCAAAAAAGATATAATTTTTCAAATTATATAAATAAAACCAATTGTCTGCATAGAACGATGAAATTATTTATTTGAGTTCGGTGCTACAGTACTGTTTCGGTAACATTCATGTGTACCGTCATCAGGCACGACTAAAAATCATTACATTACATTAAGCATCAGTAAAATCAAAATCAAAATATAAATACCGTCATAAACACTTCATCGAGAAGATTCTGGTAGAGTTGAGAAAAACATTGAAATTTATTTTCTAAGATGGCTGAATATTGTAAAATTCTTCAAAAAACCCTATTGTTAAATTTAAATTTGAAATCACTAAAATGCCAATTCAAACCAAAAACTTCCTACAAAGGTAACAAATTTAGCAAAATAGTATTTAAAAACAAGATGGCGTTACCCACGTTTTCGTTCTGTGCAAAAATCCGTTTTCCTTTTATTTTCTTTTTTAACCAACAAGTTGCGAAAATGCGTAAAGACTGCGTGAAAAGAAACAGAGTCAGTAATGAATTATTGTGAATTTGGAATGAGTCATACCTTATCTATATTCTAAAAAATTTTTATTTTCAACAAAAAGGGTGTTTATTCTAGTGAGTCTTGAAGTTGACTGAGGCTGCCAACCTGTCTATTGCGCATGTTGGTCTGAGTCGAGTCGTGGGCGGGGAAATTAAAAAATTTTAGAAAGAACCTATTATCATTAAATTCTATATTATCATTAATTAAAAGATCTTTGTTATTTTTACGGATATGAAATTCTTCTAAAAGGTCCATTTTCTTGGATTTTGTTAGTGGTGCTATTAATTCAATATTTTCAATTTTGGATTCATGTCCATTGACCTCTAGGTGTTTTTTGAAGGCTGAGCTGCCTTTAGTAGTATGTTCCCTATACCTGATTTTGAGATTTCTTCCTGTCTGCCCGATATAAAATTTATCACAATTATCGCATGATAACTTGTAGACTCCACTTTTCTCCAAATTATTGAATTTATGTTTGTTATTAATTAATCTTTGTCCTATTTTATTATTGGATCTAAAAGCTGGTGTGATTTTATATTTAACAAAATTATTTTTAAAACCCTTTTGAAAATTTGGGTGAAACGGTAGAACAATAAACTTTTGTTTTGTTTTGTATCTAGGGTATATGATGTTATTAATATTGTTCTTGTGGATTTTATTAAAAATATGTTGAAGTTCAGAAATATTGTATTGATTGTTAATACCAATTTTTATTATTTTCATTAGTTCTTGTGTAAAAAAAACGTCATTAAGTGGTATGTTATTGAGCCTGTTAAACATAAATCTAAAAGCAGCCTCCTTGTGTGTTCGACAGTGACAGGAATGTTTTGGAATGATGGTGTCCGTATAGGTCTCTTTTCTATAGATATTGAAAAATAATGTTTTATTGTCAATGTTTTTATGAATTTCTAGATCTAAAAAATTTATTTTATTGTTAATTTCAATCTCATTTGTAAACTCTAATTTTGAGATATTGTTGAAGATATTATTCAAGGCAATCAAATTAGCATTATTTCCATTATATATTATTAGAATGTCATCAACATAACGTCCATAGAAGATGATATCTTTAGTGAATAAACTGTATTTGTTTGAGAAAAGCTTTTTTTCAAACCAATTGACATAGATGTCTGCCAGAACTCCTGAAATTGGAGATCCCATAGGGAGACCATCCTTCATATTATAAAATTTATTGTCAAACAGAAAAAAGTTTTGCTTACAAACATGTTGTAGTACCTTCAGAAAACCCTCAATTTCCAAGAAATCCAGATTTAATCTATCTTTTTTTCTTTGTAAAAACTCTTCAATAATCAAAATAGTGTCATTAACGGGTACGTTACTATATAAATTTTTTATGTCGAATGAAATGAGTTTAGTTTTTTTATTGATCTCTATGTTTTTAATTTTATTTATTAAATCTAGTGAATTATTTATACTGTACCTAAATTGACTTTTGAAATTTTGATATAAAAATTGTTGAATGTGCTTAGCTATCTTCTCTGAAGGAGTATTTTTATTACTTATAATTGGTCTTATGGTCTTTTGAGGTTTATGAAGTTTTATCAAACTCTTCAAAGTAGGAATCATGGGATTCATGATCAGAGAATTACCCGCATGTATGTTAAACTTTTTTAAATTGTTATCTTTAATGATTTTTTTCAATTTATTATTAAATACATGTGTAGGGTTGTTTTTAATTTCAAAGATATCATTTTCCGTAAAGAAATCTTTTGTTTTCTGTATATAATCCTCTTTATTTAGTATCACAAAACCCGCATTCTTGTCTCCTAGAGTGATAATTAAATTTTCTTTTTCAATCTTTGTTTGTAAATTTTTCAGATTACTTTTAATGAAATTGTAAAATTTATTATTTTTGTTTATATTAATATCACTAATTATATGAAAATTGTCGTTGAAAATGTTCTTTATGTACAGATTGTTATGTAATTGAGACTCTATATCAATGGCTAATCCTATAGAACTTATTGTAGATGGGATAGCAAATTTATGACCCAGGTTCAGAATGCAAATATCGTTTTTTGAAAATTGAATATTACTTAAGTTAGTAAAACGTGGAGCGAAGGTGAAGCCTTCTAAATTATTCACTTTAACATTGTAAATTGGTTTAGAGGAGTCTATTTTTCTAATTTTAAATACATTATCTTTCACTTTATCAACCTCTGCAATGGTTACCCCACTCCCATCTCGACCCAAACCATCATTTGCATGGTTTATAATGTTTTTATAATTATTAGAATGTTTTTTACCCTTCTCAACCCTACCATTTGAAATCGATTTTGATTGTCTAACATTATTATTCCTATCATTAAGTAGTCTTTTTAGTTTTTTCTGTTTCACTTCTTTGTTCTTGAGAGTCTTGTAGAAAACTTCTTCACGAATTTTTTCCAAAACTTGTTCATGCTCGATGTAATGCAGTCTCTTACTCAAAATTCGATGAATGAACTTCAAAATTGAATCTTGGTTTGTTTGGTCTTCGTAATGTTTCCTCAATTGTTTTCTCATGAGTCTTTTTTCTAGATTTAGTTGTTGGTTTTTGAATGTTTTAGGTGTTTTTATTTTGAAAGATCGAGGTGTAACATTTAGTTCGATGGATTTGTGTATAAATTCGATATGGTCCTTAGTGTTCTCTCTTCTCAATGAAATGTTCCTTAGGTTTTGGAGTACAGCGGATAACTCCGCATTCTTTAAATAGGCAATACTTTTCTCCAGGTTCATCGTAATATATAACTATATAAATAAAACCAATTGTCTGCATAGAACGATGAAATTATTTATTTGAGTTCGGTGCTACAGTACTGTTTCGGTAACATTCATGTGTACCGTCATCAGGCACGACTAAAAATCATTACATTACATTAAGCATCAGTAAAATCAAAATCAAAATATAAATACCGTCATAAACACTTCATCGAGAAGATTCTGGTAGAGTTGAGAAAAACATTGAAATTTATTTTCTAAGATGGCTGAATATTGTAAAATTCTTCAAAAAACCCTATTGTTAAATTTAAATTTGAAATCACTAAAATGCCAATTCAAACCAAAAACTTCCTACAAAGGTAACAAATTTAGCAAAATAGTATTTAAAAACAAGATGGCGTTACCCACGTTTTCGTTCTGTGCAAAAATCCGTTTTCCTTTTATTTTCTTTTTTAACCAACAAGTTGCGAAAATGCGTAAAGACTGCGTGAAAAGAAACAGAGTCAGTAATGAATTATTGTGAATTTGGAATGAGTCATACCTTATCTATATTCTAAAAAATTTTTATTTTCAACAAAAAGGGTGTTTATTCTAGTGAGTCTTGAAGTTGACTGAGGCTGCCAACCTGTCTATTGCGCATGTTGGTCTGAGTCGAGTCGTGGGCGGGGAAATTAAAAAATTTTAGAAAGAACCTATTATCATTAAATTCTATATTATCATTAATTAAAAGATCTTTGTTATTTTTACGGATATGAAATTCTTCTAAAAGGTCCATTTTCTTGGATTTTGTTAGTGGTGCTATTAATTCAATATTTTCAATTTTGGATTCATGTCCATTGACCTCTAGGTGTTTTTTGAAGGCTGAGCTGCCTTTAGTAGTATGTTCCCTATACCTGATTTTGAGATTTCTTCCTGTCTGCCCGATATAAAATTTATCACAATTATCGCATGATAACTTGTAGACTCCACTTTTCTCCAAATTATTGAATTTATGTTTGTTATTAATTAATCTTTGTCCTATTTTATTATTGGATCTAAAAGCTGGTGTGATTTTATATTTAACAAAATTATTTTTAAAACCCTTTTGAAAATTTGGGTGAAACGGTAGAACAATAAACTTTTGTTTTGTTTTGTATCTAGGGTATATGATGTTATTAATATTGTTCTTGTGGATTTTATTAAAAATATGTTGAAGTTCAGAAATATTGTATTGATTGTTAATACCAATTTTTATTATTTTCATTAGTTCTTGTGTAAAAAAAACGTCATTAAGTGGTATGTTATTGAGCCTGTTAAACATAAATCTAAAAGCAGCCTCCTTGTGTGTTCGACAGTGACAGGAATGTTTTGGAATGATGGTGTCCGTATAGGTCTCTTTTCTATAGATATTGAAAAATAATGTTTTATTGTCAATGTTTTTATGAATTTCTAGATCTAAAAAATTTATTTTATTGTTAATTTCAATCTCATTTGTAAACTCTAATTTTGAGATATTGTTGAAGATATTATTCAAGGCAATCAAATTAGCATTATTTCCATTATATATTATTAGAATGTCATCAACATAACGTCCATAGAAGATGATATCTTTAGTGAATAAACTGTATTTGTTTGAGAAAAGCTTTTTTTCAAACCAATTGACATAGATGTCTGCCAGAACTCCTGAAATTGGAGATCCCATAGGGAGACCATCCTTCATATTATAAAATTTATTGTCAAACAGAAAAAAGTTTTGCTTACAAACATGTTGTAGTACCTTCAGAAAACCCTCAATTTCCAAGAAATCCAGATTTAATCTATCTTTTTTTCTTTGTAAAAACTCTTCAATAATCAAAATAGTGTCATTAACGGGTACGTTACTATATAAATTTTTTATGTCGAATGAAATGAGTTTAGTTTTTTTATTGATCTCTATGTTTTTAATTTTATTTATTAAATCTAGTGAATTATTTATACTGTACCTAAATTGACTTTTGAAATTTTGATATAAAAATTGTTGAATGTGCTTAGCTATCTTCTCTGAAGGAGTATTTTTATTACTTATAATTGGTCTTATGGTCTTTTGAGGTTTATGAAGTTTTATCAAACTCTTCAAAGTAGGAATCATGGGATTCATGATCAGAGAATTACCCGCATGTATGTTAAACTTTTTTAAATTGTTATCTTTAATGATTTTTTTCAATTTATTATTAAATACATGTGTAGGGTTGTTTTTAATTTCAAAGATATCATTTTCCGTAAAGAAATCTTTTGTTTTCTGTATATAATCCTCTTTATTTAGTATCACAAAACCCGCATTCTTGTCTCCTAGAGTGATAATTAAATTTTCTTTTTCAATCTTTGTTTGTAAATTTTTCAGATTACTTTTAATGAAATTGTAAAATTTATTATTTTTGTTTATATTAATATCACTAATTATATGAAAATTGTCGTTGAAAATGTTCTTTATGTACAGATTGTTATGTAATTGAGACTCTATATCAATGGCTAATCCTATAGAACTTATTGTAGATGGGATAGCAAATTTATGACCCAGGTTCAGAATGCAAATATCGTTTTTTGAAAATTGAATATTACTTAAGTTAGTAAAACGTGGAGCGAAGGTGAAGCCTTCTAAATTATTCACTTTAACATTGTAAATTGGTTTAGAGGAGTCTATTTTTCTAATTTTAAATACATTATCTTTCACTTTATCAACCTCTGCAATGGTTACCCCACTCCCATCTCGACCCAAACCATCATTTGCATGGTTTATAATGTTTTTATAATTATTAGAATGTTTTTTACCCTTCTCAACCCTACCATTTGAAATCGATTTTGATTGTCTAACATTATTATTCCTATCATTAAGTAGTCTTTTTAGTTTTTTCTGTTTCACTTCTTTGTTCTTGAGAGTCTTGTAGAAAACTTCTTCACGAATTTTTTCCAAAACTTGTTCATGCTCGATGTAATGCAGTCTCTTACTCAAAATTCGATGAATGAACTTCAAAATTGAATCTTGGTTTGTTTGGTCTTCGTAATGTTTCCTCAATTGTTTTCTCATGAGTCTTTTTTCTAGATTTAGTTGTTGGTTTTTGAATGTTTTAGGTGTTTTTATTTTGAAAGATCGAGGTGTAACATTTAGTTCGATGGATTTGTGTATAAATTCGATATGGTCCTTAGTGTTCTCTCTTCTCAATGAAATGTTCCTTAGGTTTTGGAGTACAGCGGATAACTCCGCATTCTTTAAATAGGCAATACTTTTCTCCAGGTTCATCGTAATATATAACTATATAAATAAAACCAATTGTCTGCATAGAACGATGAAATTATTTATTTGAGTTCGGTGCTACAGTACTGTTTCGGTAACATTCATGTGTACCGTCATCAGGCACGACTAAAAATCATTACATTACATTAAGCATCAGTAAAATCAAAATCAAAATATAAATACCGTCATAAACACTTCATCGAGAAGATTCTGGTAGAGTTGAGAAAAACATTGAAATTTATTTTCTACCAGAATCTTCTCGATGAAGTGTTTATGACGGTATTTATATTTTGATTTTGATTTTACTGATGCTTAATGTAATGTAATGATTTTTAGTCGTGCCTGATGACGGTACACATGAATGTTACCGAAACAGTACTGTAGCACCGAACTCAAATAAATAATTTCATCGTTCTATGCAGACAATTGGTTTTATTTATATAGTTATATATTACGATGAACCTGGAGAAAAGTATTGCCTATTTAAAGAATGCGGAGTTATCCGCTGTACTCCAAAACCTAAGGAACATTTCATTGAGAAGAGAGAACACTAAGGACCATATCGAATTTATACACAAATCCATCGAACTAAATGTTACACCTCGATCTTTCAAAATAAAAACACCTAAAACATTCAAAAACCAACAACTAAATCTAGAAAAAAGACTCATGAGAAAACAATTGAGGAAACATTACGAAGACCAAACAAACCAAGATTCAATTTTGAAGTTCATTCATCGAATTTTGAGTAAGAGACTGCATTACATCGAGCATGAACAAGTTTTGGAAAAAATTCGTGAAGAAGTTTTCTACAAGACTCTCAAGAACAAAGAAGTGAAACAGAAAAAACTAAAAAGACTACTTAATGATAGGAATAATAATGTTAGACAATCAAAATCGATTTCAAATGGTAGGGTTGAGAAGGGTAAAAAACATTCTAATAATTATAAAAACATTATAAACCATGCAAATGATGGTTTGGGTCGAGATGGGAGTGGGGTAACCATTGCAGAGGTTGATAAAGTGAAAGATAATGTATTTAAAATTAGAAAAATAGACTCCTCTAAACCAATTTACAATGTTAAAGTGAATAATTTAGAAGGCTTCACCTTCGCTCCACGTTTTACTAACTTAAGTAATATTCAATTTTCAAAAAACGATATTTGCATTCTGAACCTGGGTCATAAATTTGCTATCCCATCTACAATAAGTTCTATAGGATTAGCCATTGATATAGAGTCTCAATTACATAACAATCTGTACATAAAGAACATTTTCAACGACAATTTTCATATAATTAGTGATATTAATATAAACAAAAATAATAAATTTTACAATTTCATTAAAAGTAATCTGAAAAATTTACAAACAAAGATTGAAAAAGAAAATTTAATTATCACTCTAGGAGACAAGAATGCGGGTTTTGTGATACTAAATAAAGAGGATTATATACAGAAAACAAAAGATTTCTTTACGGAAAATGATATCTTTGAAATTAAAAACAACCCTACACATGTATTTAATAATAAATTGAAAAAAATCATTAAAGATAACAATTTAAAAAAGTTTAACATACATGCGGGTAATTCTCTGATCATGAATCCCATGATTCCTACTTTGAAGAGTTTGATAAAACTTCATAAACCTCAAAAGACCATAAGACCAATTATAAGTAATAAAAATACTCCTTCAGAGAAGATAGCTAAGCACATTCAACAATTTTTATATCAAAATTTCAAAAGTCAATTTAGGTACAGTATAAATAATTCACTAGATTTAATAAATAAAATTAAAAACATAGAGATCAATAAAAAAACTAAACTCATTTCATTCGACATAAAAAATTTATATAGTAACGTACCCGTTAATGACACTATTTTGATTATTGAAGAGTTTTTACAAAGAAAAAAAGATAGATTAAATCTGGATTTCTTGGAAATTGAGGGTTTTCTGAAGGTACTACAACATGTTTGTAAGCAAAACTTTTTTCTGTTTGACAATAAATTTTATAATATGAAGGATGGTCTCCCTATGGGATCTCCAATTTCAGGAGTTCTGGCAGACATCTATGTCAATTGGTTTGAAAAAAAGCTTTTCTCAAACAAATACAGTTTATTCACTAAAGATATCATCTTCTATGGACGTTATGTTGATGACATTCTAATAATATATAATGGAAATAATGCTAATTTGATTGCCTTGAATAATATCTTCAACAATATCTCAAAATTAGAGTTTACAAATGAGATTGAAATTAACAATAAAATAAATTTTTTAGATCTAGAAATTCATAAAAACATTGACAATAAAACATTATTTTTCAATATCTATAGAAAAGAGACCTATACGGACACCATCATTCCAAAACATTCCTGTCACTGTCGAACACACAAGGAGGCTGCTTTTAGATTTATGTTTAACAGGCTCAATAACATACCACTTAATGACGTTTTTTTTTACACAAGAACTAATGAAAATAATAAAAATTGGTATTAACAATCAATACAATATTTCTGAACTTCAACATATTTTTAATAAAATCCACAAGAACAATATTAATAACATCATATACCCTAGATACAAAACAAAACAAAAGTTTATTGTTCTACCGTTTCACCCAAATTTTCAAAAGGGTTTTAAAAATAATTTTGTTAAATATAAAATCACACCAGCTTTTAGATCCAATAATAAAATAGGACAAAGATTAATTAATAACAAACATAAATTCAATAATTTGGAGAAAAGTGGAGTCTACAAGTTATCATGCGATAATTGTGATAAATTTTATATCGGGCAGACAGGAAGAAATCTCAAAATCAGGTATAGGGAACATACTACTAAAGGCAGCTCAGCCTTCAAAAAACACCTAGAGGTCAATGGACATGAATCCAAAATTGAAAATATTGAATTAATAGCACCACTAACAAAATCCAAGAAAATGGACCTTTTAGAAGAATTTCATATCCGTAAAAATAACAAAGATCTTTTAATTAATGATAATATAGAATTTAATGATAATAGGTTCTTTCTAAAATTTTTTAATTTCCCCGCCCACGACTCGACTCAGACCAACATGCGCAATAGACAGGTTGGCAGCCTCAGTCAACTTCAAGACTCACTAGAATAAACACCCTTTTTGTTGAAAATAAAAATTTTTTAGAATATAGATAAGGTATGACTCATTCCAAATTCACAATAATTCATTACTGACTCTGTTTCTTTTCACGCAGTCTTTACGCATTTTCGCAACTTGTTGGTTAAAAAAGAAAATAAAAGGAAAACGGATTTTTGCACAGAACGAAAACGTGGGTAACGCCATCTTGTTTTTAAATACTATTTTGCTAAATTTGTTACCTTTGTAGGAAGTTTTTGGTTTGAATTGGCATTTTAGTGATTTCAAATTTAAATTTAACAATAGGGTTTTTTGAAGAATTTTACAATATTCAGCCATCTTAGAAAATAAATTTCAATGTTTTTCTCAACTCTACCAGAATCTTCTCGATGAAGTGTTTATGACGGTATTTATATTTTGATTTTGATTTTACTGATGCTTAATGTAATGTAATGATTTTTAGTCGTGCCTGATGACGGTACACATGAATGTTACCGAAACAGTACTGTAGCACCGAACTCAAATAAATAATTTCATCGTTCTATGCAGACAATTGGTTTTATTTATATAGTTATATATTACGATGAACCTGGAGAAAAGTATTGCCTATTTAAAGAATGCGGAGTTATCCGCTGTACTCCAAAACCTAAGGAACATTTCATTGAGAAGAGAGAACACTAAGGACCATATCGAATTTATACACAAATCCATCGAACTGAATGTTACACCTCGATCTTTCAAAATAAAAACACCTAAAACATTCAAAAACCAACAACTAAATCTAGAAAAAAGACTCATGAGAAAACAATTGAGGAAACATTACGAAGACCAAACAAACCAAGATTCAATTTTGAAGTTCATTCATCGAATTTTGAGTAAGAGACTGCATTACATCGAGCATGAACAAGTTTTGGAAAAAATTCGTGAAGAAGTTTTCTACAAGACTCTCAAGAACAAAGAAGTGAAACAGAAAAAACTAAAAAGACTACTTAATGATAGGAATAATAATGTTAGACAATCAAAATCGATTTCAAATGGTAGGGTTGAGAAGGGTAAAAAACATTCTAATAATTATAAAAACATTATAAACCATGCAAATGATGGTTTGGGTCGAGATGGGAGTGGGGTAACCATTGCAGAGGTTGATAAAGTGAAAGATAATGTATTTAAAATTAGAAAAATAGACTCCTCTAAACCAATTTACAATGTTAAAGTGAATAATTTAGAAGGCTTCACCTTCGCTCCACGTTTTACTAACTTAAGTAATATTCAATTTTCAAAAAACGATATTTGCATTCTGAACCTGGGTCATAAATTTGCTATCCCATCTACAATAAGTTCTATAGGATTAGCCATTGATATAGAGTCTCAATTACATAACAATCTGTACATAAAGAACATTTTCAACGACAATTTTCATATAATTAGTGATATTAATATAAACAAAAATAATAAATTTTACAATTTCATTAAAAGTAATCTGAAAAATTTACAAACAAAGATTGAAAAAGAAAATTTAATTATCACTCTAGGAGACAAGAATGCGGGTTTTGTGATACTAAATAAAGAGGATTATATACAGAAAACAAAAGATTTCTTTACGGAAAATGATATCTTTGAAATTAAAAACAACCCTACACATGTATTTAATAATAAATTGAAAAAAATCATTAAAGATAACAATTTAAAAAAGTTTAACATACATGCGGGTAATTCTCTGATCATGAATCCCATGATTCCTACTTTGAAGAGTTTGATAAAACTTCATAAACCTCAAAAGACCATAAGACCAATTATAAGTAATAAAAATACTCCTTCAGAGAAGATAGCTAAGCACATTCAACAATTTTTATATCAAAATTTCAAAAGTCAATTTAGGTACAGTATAAATAATTCACTAGATTTAATAAATAAAATTAAAAACATAGAGATCAATAAAAAAACTAAACTCATTTCATTCGACATAAAAAATTTATATAGTAACGTACCCGTTAATGACACTATTTTGATTATTGAAGAGTTTTTACAAAGAAAAAAAGATAGATTAAATCTGGATTTCTTGGAAATTGAGGGTTTTCTGAAGGTACTACAACATGTTTGTAAGCAAAACTTTTTTCTGTTTGACAATAAATTTTATAATATGAAGGATGGTCTCCCTATGGGATCTCCAATTTCAGGAGTTCTGGCAGACATCTATGTCAATTGGTTTGAAAAAAAGCTTTTCTCAAACAAATACAGTTTATTCACTAAAGATATCATCTTCTATGGACGTTATGTTGATGACATTCTAATAATATATAATGGAAATAATGCTAATTTGATTGCCTTGAATAATATCTTCAACAATATCTCAAAATTAGAGTTTACAAATGAGATTGAAATTAACAATAAAATAAATTTTTTAGATCTAGAAATTCATAAAAACATTGACAATAAAACATTATTTTTCAATATCTATAGAAAAGAGACCTATACGGACACCATCATTCCAAAACATTCCTGTCACTGTCGAACACACAAGGAGGCTGCTTTTAGATTTATGTTTAACAGGCTCAATAACATACCACTTAATGACGTTTTTTTTTACACAAGAACTAATGAAAATAATAAAAATTGGTATTAACAATCAATACAATATTTCTGAACTTCAACATATTTTTAATAAAATCCACAAGAACAATATTAATAACATCATATACCCTAGATACAAAACAAAACAAAAGTTTATTGTTCTACCGTTTCACCCAAATTTTCAAAAGGGTTTTAAAAATAATTTTGTTAAATATAAAATCACACCAGCTTTTAGATCCAATAATAAAATAGGACAAAGATTAATTAATAACAAACATAAATTCAATAATTTGGAGAAAAGTGGAGTCTACAAGTTATCATGCGATAATTGTGATAAATTTTATATCGGGCAGACAGGAAGAAATCTCAAAATCAGGTATAGGGAACATACTACTAAAGGCAGCTCAGCCTTCAAAAAACACCTAGAGGTCAATGGACATGAATCCAAAATTGAAAATATTGAATTAATAGCACCACTAACAAAATCCAAGAAAATGGACCTTTTAGAAGAATTTCATATCCGTAAAAATAACAAAGATCTTTTAATTAATGATAATATAGAATTTAATGATAATAGGTTCTTTCTAAAATTTTTTAATTTCCCCGCCCACGACTCGACTCAGACCAACATGCGCAATAGACAGGTTGGCAGCCTCAGTCAACTTCAAGACTCACTAGAATAAACACCCTTTTTGTTGAAAATAAAAATTTTTTAGAATATAGATAAGGTATGACTCATTCCAAATTCACAATAATTCATTACTGACTCTGTTTCTTTTCACGCAGTCTTTACGCATTTTCGCAACTTGTTGGTTAAAAAAGAAAATAAAAGGAAAACGGATTTTTGCACAGAACGAAAACGTGGGTAACGCCATCTTGTTTTTAAATACTATTTTGCTAAATTTGTTACCTTTGTAGGAAGTTTTTGGTTTGAATTGGCATTTTAGTGATTTCAAATTTAAATTTAACAATAGGGTTTTTTGAAGAATTTTACAATATTCAGCCATCTTAGAAAATAAATTTCAATGTTTTTCTCAACTCTACCAGAATCTTCTCGATGAAGTGTTTATGACGGTATTTATATTTTGATTTTGATTTTACTGATGCTTAATGTAATGTAATGATTTTTAGTCGTGCCTGATGACGGTACACATGAATGTTACCGAAACAGTACTGTAGCACCGAACTCAAATAAATAATTTCATCGTTCTATGCAGACAATTGGTTTTATTTATATAGTTATATATTACGATGAACCTGGAGAAAAGTATTGCCTATAATTTTTCAAAGTTGGTGCTTAATTTAGATTTTTTTAGAAATTAATTTTGATGGAGTTGTACATAATTAATAAATCCAGCTTAAGTTATTGAAGTTAACGCACGAGTTATACATCAAATTAAAGCTAAAGCTCTAATCTTTATTCGTGAAAAAAGAAATTGTTTTAATCCCATAAATAAAAGCTCGACGATTTTTTGAATTTTGTGATTGCGTTTAGGGGATAAATTAAATAATTTTCATTAAAAAGATCATTTCCGGTGTATTTATTAAAAATGCGGAATGAGCTGTACACCAAATTAATGCTTTAATCATAAACTTTAATCCTACTTAAAAGCGCTTTTTCGATTTTTTATTCAAAAAAGATATAATTTTTCAAAGTTGGTGCTTAATTTAGATTTTTTTAGAAATTAATTTTGATGGAGTTGTACATAATTAATAATTCCAGCTTAAGTTATTGAAGTTAAAGTACGAGTTATACATCAAATTAAAGCTAAAGCTCTAATCATTATTCGAAAAAAAAGAAATTGTTTCAATCCCATAAACAAAAACTCGACGATTTTTTGAATTTTGCGATTGCGTTTAGGGGATAAATTAAATAATTTTCATTAAAAAGTTCATTTCCGGTGTATTTATTAAAAATGCGGAATGAGCTGTACACCAAATTAATGCTTTAATCCTAAACTTTAATCCCACTTAAAAGTGCTTTTTCGATTTTTTATTCAAAAGAGATATAATTTTTCAAAGTTGGTGCTTAATTTAGATTTTTTTAGAAATTAATTTTGATGGAGTTGTACATAATTAATAATTCCAGCTTAAGTTATTGAAGTTAAAGCACGAGTTATACATCAAATTATAGCTAAAGCTCTAATCTTTATTCGTGAAAAAAGAAATTGTTTCAATCCCATAAATAAAAGCTCGACGATTTTTTGAATTTCGCGATTGCGGTTAGGGGATAAATTAAATAACTTTCATTAAAAAGATCATTTCCGGTGTATTAATTAAAAATGCGGAATGAACTATACACCAAATTAAAGCTTTAATCCTAAACTTTAATCCCACTTAAAAGTGCTTTTTCGATTTCTTATTCAAAAAAGATATAATTTTTCAAAGTTGGTGCTTAATTTAGATTTTTTTAGAAATTAATTTTGATGGAGTTGTACATAATTAATAATTCCAGCTTAAGTCATTGAAGTTAAAGCACGAGTTATACATCAAATTAAAGCTAAAGCTCTAATCATTATTAGTGAAAAAAGAAATTGTTTCAATCCCGTAAATAAAAGCTCGACAATTTTTTGAATATTGCGATTGCGTTTAGGGGAT
Organism: Onthophagus sagittarius; assembly: GCA_036711965.1. Taxonomy (NCBI): domain Eukaryota; kingdom Metazoa; phylum Arthropoda; class Insecta; order Coleoptera; family Scarabaeidae; genus Onthophagus; species Onthophagus sagittarius. The sequence continues at coordinate 10,302,677 of JASERS010000010.1, read as the reverse complement.
AAATTAAATAATTTTCATTAAAAAGATCTTTTTCGGTGTATTTATTAAAAATGCGGAATGAGCTGTACACCAAATTAATGCTTTAATCCTAAACTTTAATCCCACTTAAAAGTGCTTTTTCGATTTCTTATTCAAAAAAGATATAATTTTTCAAAAGTGGTGCTTAATTTAGATTTTTTAAGAAATTAATTTTGATGGAGTTGTACATAATTAATAAATCCAGCTTAAGTTATTGAAGTTAACGCACGAGTTATACATCAAATTAAAGCTAAAGCTCTAATCATTATTAGTGAAAAAAGAAATTGTTTCAATCCCATAAATAAAAGCTCGACGATTTTTTGAATTTTGCGATTGCGTTTAGGGGATAAATTAAATAATTTTCATTAAAAAGATCATTTCCGGTGTATTTATTAAAAATGCGGAATGAGCTGTACACCAAATTAATGCTTTAATCCTAAACTTTAATCCCACTTAAAAGTGCTTTTTCGATTTCTTATTCAAAAAAGATATAATTTTTCAAAATTGGTGCTTAATTTAGATTTTTTTAGAAATTAATTTTGATGGAGTTGTACATAATTAATAAATCCAGCTTAAGTTATTCAAGTTAACGCACGAGTTATACATCAAATTAAAGCTAAAGCTCTAATCATTATTAGTGAAAAAAGAAATTGTTTCAATCCCATAAATAAAAGCTCGACGATTTTTTGAATTTTGCGATTGCGTTTAGGGGATAAATTAAATAATTTTCATTAAAAAGATCATTTCCGGTGTATTCATTAAAAATGCGGAATGAACTATACACCAAATTAAAGCTTTAATCCTAAACTTTAATCCCACTTAAAAGCGCTTTTTCGATTTCTTATTCAAAAAAGATATAATTTTTCAAAGTTGGTGCTTAATTTAGATTTTTTTAGAAATAAATTTTGATGGAGTTGTACATAATTAATAATTCCAGCTTAAGTTATTGAAGTTAACGCACGAGTTATACATCAAATTAAAGCTAAAGCTCTAATCATTATTAGTGAAAAAGGAAATTGTTTCAATACCATAAATAAAAGCTCGACAATTTTTTGAATATTGCGATTGCGGCTAGGGGATAAATTAAATAATTTTCATTAAAAAGATCATTTCCGGTGTATTCATTAAAAATGCGGAATGAACTATACACCAAATTAAAGCTTTAATCCTAAAATTTAATCCCACTTAAAAGCACTTTTTCGATTTCTTATTCAAAAAAGATATAATTTTTTAAAGTTGATGCTTAATTAAGATCTTTAGAAATTAATTTTGATGAAGTTTTATATAATTAATAATTCCAGCTTAAGTTATTGAAGTTAAAGCACGAGTTATACATCAAATTAAAGCTAAAGCTCTAATCATTATTCGTAAACAAAGAAATTGTTTCAATCCCATAAATAAAAGCTCGACGATTTTTTGAATTTTGCGATTGCGTTTAAGGGATAAATTAAATAATATTCATTAAAAAGATCATTTCCGGTGTATTTATTAAAAATGCGGAATGAGCTGTATACCAAATTAATGCTTTAATCCTAAACTTTAATCCTACTTAAAAGCGCTTTTTCGATTTTTTATTCAAAAAGGATATAATTTTTCAAAGTTAGTGTTTAATTTAGATTTTTTTAGAAATTAATTTTGATGGAGTTGTACATAATTAATAATTCCAGCTTAAATTATTGAAGTTAAAGCACGAGTTATACATCAAATTAAAGCTAAAGCTCTAATCATTATTCGTAAAAAAAGAAATTGTTTCAATCCCATAAATAAAAGCTCGACGATTTTTTTGAATTTTGCGATTGCGTTTAAGGGATAAATTAAATTATATTCATTAAAAAGATCATTTCCGGTGTATTTATTAAAAATGCGGAATAAGCTGTACACCAAATTAATGCTTTAATCCTAAACTTTAATCCTACTTAAAAGCGCTTTTTCGATTCTTTATTCAAAAAAGATATAATTCTTCAAAGTTGGTGCTTAATTTAGATTTTTTTAGAAATTAATTTTGATGGAGTTGTACATAATTAATAATTCCAGCTTAAGTTATTGAAGTTAACGCACGAGTTATACATCAAATTAAAGCTAAAGCTCTAATCATTATTAGTGAAAAAAGAAATTGTTTCAATCCCATAAACAAAAACTCGACGATTTTTTGAATTTTGCGATTGCGTTTAGGGGATAAATTAAATAATTTTCATTAAAAAGATCATTTCCGGTGTATTTATTAAAAATGCGGAATGAGCTGTACACCAAATTAATGCTTTAATCCTAAACTTTAATCCTACTTAAAAGTATTTTTTCAATTTCTTATTCAAAAAAGATATAATTTTTCAAAGTTGGTGCTTAATTTAGATTTTTTTAGAAATTAATTTTGATGGCGTTTTACATAATTAATAATTCCAGCTTAAGTTATTGAAGTTAAAGGACGAGTTATACATCAAATTAAAGCTAAAGCTCTAATCTTTATTCGTGAAAAAAGAAATTGTTTCAATCCCATAAATAAAAGCTCGACGATTTTTTGAATTTCGCGATTGCGTTTAGGGGATACATTAAATAATTTTCATTAAAAAGATCATTTCCGGTGTATTTATGAAAAATGCGGAATGAGCTGTACACCAAATTAATGCTTTAATCCTAAACTTTAATCCTACTTAAAAGCGCTTTTTCGATTTTTTATTCAAAAAAGATATAATTTTTCAAAGTTGGTGCTTAATCTAGATTTTTTTAAAAATTAATTTTGATGGAGTTGTGCATAATTAATAATTCCAGCTTAAGTTATTGAAGTTAACGCACGAGTTATACATCAAATTATAGCCAAAGCTCTAATCTTTATTCGTGAAAAAAGAAATTGTTTCAATCCCATAAATAAAAGCTCGACGATTTTTTGAATTTCGCGATTGCGTTTAGGGGATAAATTAAATAATTTTCATTAAAAAGATCATTTTCGGTGTATTTATTAAAAATGCGGAATGAACTATACACCAAATTAAAGCTTTAATCCTAAACTTTAATCCTACTTAAAAGCGCTTTCTCGATTTTTTATTCAAAATAGATATAATTTTTCAAAGTTGGTGCTTAATTTAGATTTTTTTAGAAATTAATTTTGATGGAGTTGTACATAATTAATAATTCCAGCTTAAGTTATTGAAGTTAACGCACGAGTTATACATCAAATTAAAGCTAAAGCTCTAATCATTATTAGTGAAAAAAGAAATTGTTTCAATCCCATAAATTAAAGCTCGATGATTTTTTGAATATTGCGATTACGGTTAGGGGATAAATTAAATAATTTTCATTAATAAGATCATTTTCGGTGTATTCATTAAAAATGCGGAATGAACTATACACCAAATTAAAGCTTTAATCCTAAAATTCAATCCCACTTAAAAGCACTTTTTCGATTTCTTATTCAAAAAAGATATAATTTTTTAAAGTTGATGTTTAATTAAGATTTTTTTAGAAATTAATTTTGATGAAGTTTTATATAGTTTTATATAATTAATCATTCCAGCTTAAGTTATTGAAATTAAAGCACGAGTTCTACATCAAATTAAAGGTAAAGCTTTAATCATTATTCGTAAAAAAAAGAAATTGTTTCAATCCCATAAATAAAAGCTCGACGATTTTTTGAATTTTGCGATTGCGTTTAGGGGATAAATTAAATAATTTTCATTAAAAAGATCATTTCCGGTATATTTATTAAAAATGCGGAATGAGCTGTACACCAAATTAATGCTTTAATCCTAAACTTTAATCCTACTTAAAAGCGCTTTTTCGACTTTTTATTCAAAAAAGATATAATTTTTCAAAGTTGGTGTTTAATTTTGATTTTTTAGAAATTAATTTTGATGGAGTTCTATATAATCAATAATTCCAGCAGTCTTTGAAAATTACTTGATTTTTAACTAACACATATAGTTACGTTTTACAGAGTTTTATTCAAAAAATCATAACTCGGAGATTTGAAGATATGAAGAAACGATCTTTGGTACATTAAATACTGAATAAATTTGCTTCAAATTACTTCTTATTTCATTACGATAACTTAATTAGTTCTTTAGATAGCTGTCTTTGAAAATTACTTGATTTTTACCTAACACATATAGTTACGTTTTACAGAGTTTTATTCAAAAAATCATAATTCGGAGATTTGAAGATATGAAGAAACGATCTTTGGTACATTAAATACTGAATAAATTTGCTTCAAATTGCTTCTTATTTCATTACGATAACTTAATTAGTTCTTTAGATAGCTGTCTTTGAAAATTACTTGATTTTTACCTAACACATATAGTTACGTTTTACAGAGTTTTAATCAAGAAATCATAACTCGGAGATTTGAAGATATGAAGAAACGATCATTGGCACATTAAATACTCCATGTATTTGCTGCAGATTGCTCCTTATTTCATCACGATAGCTCAATTAGTTCTTTAGATAGCAGTCTTTGAAAATTACTTGATTTTTACCTAACACATATAGCTAAGGTTTAAAGAGTTTTAATCAAAAAATCATAACTCGGAGATTTGAAGATATGAAGCAACGATCTTTGGTACAATAAATACTTAATAAATTTGCTTCAAATTGCTTCTTATTTCATTACGATACCTCACTTAAATCTTCAGATAGCAGTCTTTGAAAATTTCTTGATTTTTACCTAACACTTATAATTACATTTTACAGAGTTTTAATCAAAAAATCATTACTCGGAGATTTGAAGATATGAAGAAACGATCTTTGGCACATTAAATACTCCATGTACTTGCTTCAGATTGCTCCTTATTTCATCACGATAGCTCAATTAGTTCTTTAGATAGCAGTCTTTGAAAATTACTTGATTTTTACCTAACACATATAGCTACGTTTTACAGAGATTTAATCAAAAAATCCTAACTCGGAGATTTGAAGATATGAAGCAACGATCTTTGGTACAATAAATACTTAATAAATTTGCTTCAAATTGCTTCTTATTTCATTACGATACCTCACTTAAATCTTCAAATAGCAGTCTTTGAAAATTTCTTGATTTTTACCTAACATTTATAATTACATTTTACAAAGCTTTAATCAAAAAAATCATAACTCGGAGATTTGAAGATATGAAGCAACGATCTTTGGTACAATAAATACTCAATGAATTTGCTTCAAATTGCTTATTATTTCATTACGATATCTCAATTAATCCTTCAAATACCACTCTTTGAAAATTACTTAATTTTTACCTAATATAATTACGTTTTTGCACATTTCTAATCTAAAAGTGATAACGACGTAGAGTATTATCAAATTCCGAGAAATTTAACGTCGATTTAAATTTTACCGATTTACATTTCGAAAATTTAGTTCGAAACAAAAAACTTAACGATAAGCTGAATGAGTTTATGAATTAGAGGGGTTTATTAATGTTCGAATTAATTAAGACAATAAGAACGATTGGGTACGAGTTTATTATTAAATTATTAATGGACGTTCCCATCGAATTTTTTTGGGCCAAATAAAAATTAAATTCGAAAATATCTAAAATATGAATAAACTAAATTAAAAATGTTTATAATTTTTATCACTTAGTTCCCCCCTCGCCCATAAAGTGATAACACTCTCCTCGGAAAAATAAATTTCGGGGCAAAATTTCTTCATCAAAACCATTTTGCGATGAATTCGTTGGAATGTTCGTTGGGATTTATCCAATTTTCGATTTTTAAATATTTTCTCGTTACTCGTCGTTTTCGAACACAAACTCATCAACGATTTATGCTCCTGAATGTTTTTCTCGCATTCCCGCAACTTTTCCAAACTATTTTTCACATCCGCTCCAACATTTAAAATAAGACTTGTCGATGAGAACCGTTTCAAACACATCTCATCGTCGAATTTCTTTAAATAACCGTCGATTTCAGAGTCATCGACTTTTTTGTTAAAATTAGGGTTAATATAAATGTTATTAACTTGATGTAAATCTTTAAACGATACATTTCCGGATCCTAATGAGGTAAAACTTTCTCGCAATCGACGAATTTTTTCCGTTTCTTCGGGGGGGATTAAATTTTCTAATAAATACGTTATTTCAACGGATGTTATGTTTTGAAATGGTTGGGATAAAATTATTCCGTCGTTTTCGAGTTGTTTTTGAGTTGGTTTCCGTAATTTCGCGGAGAGGGATTTTAAAAATGCGGTTTTCATTCTAAAAGAAAGGATTTTATGCAAAATGTCACGTCAAAATTTAATTTATTGACTCAATATGATCTAACAATAAATAAAACAGAAATAGAAACGAACATTTATTAAAACCAGATTTTTATACAATAAAAAAAAATTATCCATCGATTAAAAACAAATCGAAGGTTTTTGATTCGATTTTTATTTTATTTCATTGATATTATCTAATAGAACACATTTCAAAGCTAAATACATAGAGAGGTTATTTTTTCGTTAAGAATTGGCCCACGTTTTATTTTTAATGTAATAATGAACTCTAAAATGCTTGTTTTGCTTCTAAATAGCGATTTATTTTTTTTATTTCTAGTTTTGAGATATTTTAGGCCAATCGACCTTTCCCTATAAAACCATACGAATTATAAGAGTTAATTTGATTTTGCCGGATCGCTTTCGATTTCGACCCGGTACAATTTTGTGATTGTTTAGTTGAATGTTGACATTTTAACGCAGTCCTTAATTCTGACGCCATTTCAGCACATAATGATATCTAAACAAATCGAAAATTATGATGAGAATAATTAATTAAAATAAATATATAGCCCTAATGATAAATAAGGTTTTTTTACTTACTTCTAAATAAACTTACCTTCTACTTTTCCAAGAATTTTTTGAAACATGAAAACAGATCGTATATATATATTTAACTTAATCTCAAAAGAAATATTGTCATTTTTACGATTTTCACACACAGATTAGACGGAGACGGAGAAAGATTAATTATCATTGTATTCATTATCTTATTATCTACTTTTAATTATTGTTTAACCTATTTTTTTGTGGTTCAAGAGTCGCCCATTCTCCGTTTCTTTGCCATTAGGAAAACGATCTAAGTAAAATTGGGGGGCGAATCGCAATTTTATAATGTGATACAAAATCTCGTTAATTCACAGCTATGTATCGTGCAGAATGCTGCTCACCCGTTCCTCAACTGCGACCTTCCTCGACTTCCAAACAAATTCGCACACGGCAATCACACAAGCCACCCCCATTCCACCCATTAACACCACGAAAACACCACCGACGTTCGCCAAGCCCAATTCGTTCGCTGTGCTACTCGCTTTTGTCGTTTCATCCTTAAATAATTTGGTTATAAAAATGTTTGGTGTGTTAAAATTTGTTGGCAATTACTCTACAAGCTCCTCCACCTCTTTTTTCTTTCCACCACCTCGTTTTTAAAATGTGTAGTTTTCCTTCTTCTTGTAATTTTAAAATTGCACCACTTATAGCTGTTCTAAATGGAGAATCTGTAATCAAAATATAAATATATCAAATTTACAAACAAATATGTTTGTAGGTACAGTAAAATCCAACCTAACCCAACCCTTTATATTTGAATTCAAGTAAAAATTAAATGATTCTAGTTCTATCATTTGTGTTTAGCCATCTTGACAGATGTAAGGCTGAACCCAAATATTTTTGGTTTTAAATCTATAGTTATATCTAATGATATAAAACGCTCGTATAAGCTCGTTCATTGATGCAGTTGATAATTGCAGTATGGACACGGAAGCTATTGCTTATATTTACACCCTTTTATTTTACAACCTATTACACCAATAGAATTGCCCTTCTTAGATGTATTGGTTACTAGAACGACAAATGGTGATATGGAACTGGGGGTGTATCGAAAGAAAACCCACACCAATAGGTACTTAGAGGCAACATCGCACCATCATCCCCAACAGAAGAGGTCCGTAATTCGCACTTTGTTTCAGAGAGCAGCAAGAATATGTAAAGGAGATAACCTAAAGAAGGAAGAACGGTTTCTACGGAACGTACTACAGAAAAATGGCTATAGTTTAAAGGACATCAACCGAGCCACCAAGCAGCGGAAGCAGGGAGAAGAAGCTGCAGCAAGTACAGAACCAGCTGGTTTCATCTGTTTTCCTTACGTTTCCGGTATAACGGAACGAATTGCAAAACACCTCAAGAAAAACGACATCGTGGTGCGATATGGAACGGTCACCAAAATTCGGAATACACTCCCGGTAGCCAAGGACAAGCTACCTCTATTAAAAGGAGCGGGTGTCTATCGGCTGTCATGCAGTTGTGGGAAGTTTTACGTTGGCCAAACCGGACGAAACATCGAATGCCGTATCAAGGAACACGAGAGGGATGTGAAGCTGAGGAAGATTCAACAGTCGGCGGTTGCGGAACATTGCCATTCGGAGGGTCACCGAATAAACTTCGACAAAACAAAGGTTCGTAGGTAGGAATAATAAATATCATCAACGGCTGACAAGAGAAGCCATAGAAATCCACCGACATAAAAACAACGTCAACAGAGAAGATGGCTGGGAACTCAGCAGAACATGGAAGATGGTGGTGAAGACGAACACGACTCCCAAACCGGACGCGACGCAGTAATTAGTTAGTAATTAGCTTGTAATTAATATAAATTAATTATTAATTAGTTTTTCGACCTATATATTGTTTTACGATCCCCGATTTTGTCAGTTAGAACCAGTTTCTGAAGAAGGTTGCAACATGGCATCCGAAACGTCAAACATTTTTTCAAAAAACGCACGGCGAAACCCGAAAGTTTCTAGTTTTAGATCTAGTGTTAGTTCTAGTGTTAGTTCTAATTTTAGTTCAATTAACACCGGTCGTGAAAGTCTTCGTACTTATATTACACCAATAATTATATAAGATGACTCCAAATGAAAAAATATATCACCATACTATACAACCATGTATTATCAACTAAAACTACGCTAAACATTCAAACAATAATATGATAACAATAAGTCTACCCATAAATTGCAGATATAAATATCTTTAAATCCGGTAATAACAAAGCCATATATATTCCTATTATCCGTGCCAGATATCAAGGCCCCTCACCTTAGAAATCGATATCTTCGAAATCGCCCAATAAAAAAAAAATGCGGTAAGTTTATTATAATCAGTGAACATTTTTGTGTATCACCATTTAATTTGGAAATGTTCGAATTTGCGGTTTTTTTTTAATGGCGAGTTAATTGAAAAAATACTCGATTTTTAAGAGTGGCGATAACTTTGTGACGTTATATAGTTACGTTTTACAGAGTTTTAATCAAAACATCATAACTCGAAGATTTGAAGATATGAAGAAACGATCCTTGGCACATTAAATACTCAATAAATTTGTTTCAAATTGTTTCTTATTTTATTACGATAGCTCAATTAGTTCTTTAGATAGCTGTCTTTGAAAATTACTTGATTTTTACCTAACACATATAGTTACGTTTTACAGAGTTTTATTCAAAAAATCATAACTCGGAGATTTGAAGATATGAAGAAACGATCATTGGCACATTAAATACTCAATAAATTTGCTTCAAATCACTTCTTATTTCATTACGATACCTCAATTAAATCTTCAGATACCAGTCTTTGAAAATTACTTGATTTTTATCCTAACATATATTGGCGTTTTACCGAATTTTAATGAAAAAAACCTTACCCCGGAGATTTGAAGATGTGAAGAAACGATCAATGGCGCATTAATACTCAATAAATTTGCTTCAGATTGCTTCTTATTTCTTTACGATATCTCAATTAGTTCTTTAAATACCAGTCTTTGAAAATTACTTAATTTTTATCTAGCACAAATAGTTACGTGTTACAGAGATTTAATCAAAAAATCATAACTCGGAGATTTGAAGATATGAGGAAACGATCTTTGACACATTAAATACTCAATAAATTTGCTTTAGATTGCTTCTTATTTCATTACGATACCTCACTTAAATCTTCAGATAGCAGTCTTTGAAAATTTCTTGATTTTTACCTAACACTTATAATTACATTTTACAGAGTTTTAATCAAAAAAATCATAACTCGGAGATTTGAAGATATGAAGAAACGATCTTTGGTACAATAAATACTTAATAAATTTGCTTCAAATTGCTTCTTATTTCATTACGATACCTCACTTAAATCTTCAGGTAGCAGTCTTTGAAAATTTCTTGATTTTTACCTAACACATATAGCTACGTTTTAGAGTTTTAATCAAAAAATCATAACTCGGAGATTTGAAGATATGAAGCAACGATCTTTGGTGCAATAAATACTTAATAAATTTGCTTCAAATTGCTTCTTATTTCATTACGATACCTCACTTAAATCTTCAGATAGCAGTCTTTGAAAATTTCTTGATTTTTACCTAACACTTATAATTACATTTTACAGAGTTTTAATCAACAAAATCATAACTCGGAGATTTGAAGATATGAAGAAACGATCTTTGGCACATTAAATACTCCATGTATTTGCTTCAGATTCCCCCTTATTTCATCACGATAGCTCAATTAGTTCTTTAGATAGCAGTCTTTGAAAATTACCTGATTTTTACCTAACACATATAGCTACGTTTTAGAGTTTTAATCAAAAAATCATAACTCGGAGATTTGAAGATATGAAGCAACGATCTTTGGTGCAATAAATACTTAATAAATTTGCTTCAAATTGCTTCTTATTTCATTACGATACCTCACTTAAATCTTCAGATAGCAGTCTTTGAAAATTTCTTGATTTTTACCTAACACTTATAATTACATTTTACAGAGTTTTAATCAACAAAATCATAACTCGGAGATTTGAAGATATGAAGAAACGATCTTTGGCACATTAAATACTCCATGTATTTGCTTCAGATTCCTCCTTATTTCATCACGATAGCTCAATTAGTTCTTTAGATAGCAGTCTTTGAAAATTACTTGATTTTTACCTAACACATATAGCTACGTTTTAGAGTTTTAATCAAAAAATCATAACTCGGAGATTTGAAGATATGAAGAAACGATCTTTGGTACAATAAATACTTAATAAATTTGCTTCAAATTGCTTCTTATTTCATTACGATACCTCACTTAAATCTTCAGGTAGCAGTCTTTGAAAATTTCTTGATTTTTACCTAACACATATAGCTACGTTTTAGAGTTTTAATCAAAAAATCATAACTCGGAGATTTGAAGATATGAAGCAACGATCTTTGGTGCAATAAATACTTAATAAATTTGCTTCAAATTGCTTCTTATTTCATTACGATACCTCACTTAAATCTTCAGATAGCAGTCTTTGAAAATTTCTTGATTTTTACCTAACACTTATAATTACATTTTACAGAGTTTTAATCAACAAAATCATAACTCGGAGATTTGAAGATATGAAGAAACGATGTTTGGCACATTAAATACTCCATGTATTTGCTTCAGATTCCCCCTTATTTCATCACGATAGCTCAATTAGTTCTTTAGATAGCAGTCTTTGAAAATTACCTGATTTTTACCTAACACATATAGCTACGTTTTAGAGTTTTAATCAAAAAATCATAACTCGGAGATTTGAAGATATGAAGCAACGATCTTTGGTGCAATAAATACTTAATAAATTTGCTTCAAATTGCTTCTTATTTCATTACGATACCTCACTTAAATCTTCAGATAGCAGTCTTTGAAAATTTCTTGATTTTTACCTAACACTTATAATTACATTTTACAGAGTTTTAATCAACAAAATCATAACTCGGAGATTTGAAGATATGAAGAAACGATCTTTGGCACATTAAATACTCCATGTATTTGCTTCAGATTCCCCCTTATTTCATCATGATAGCTCAATTAGTTCTTTAGATAGCAGTCTTTGAAAATTACTTGATTTTTACCTAACACATATAGCTACGTTTTAGAGTTTTAATCAAAAAATCATAACTCGGAGATTTGAAGATATGAAGCAACAATCTTTGGTACAATAAATACTCAATAAATTTGCTTCAAATCACTTCTTATTTCATTACGATACCTCAATTAAATCTTTAGATATCAGTCTTTAAAAATCACTTGATTTTTACCTAACACATATAGTTACGTTTTACAGAGTTTTAATCAAAAAATCATAACTCGGAGATTTGAAGATATGAAGAAACGATCTTTGGCACATTAAATACTCAATGAATTTGCTTCAAATTGCTTCTTATTTCATTACGATATCTCAATTAGTCCTTCAAATACCACTCTTTGAAAATTACTTGATTTTTACCTAAAAATAATTACGTTACAACAAAGCCATATATGTTCCTATTATCCGTGCCAGATATCAAGGCCCCTCACCTTAGAAATCGATATCTTCGAAATCGCTCAATAAAAAAAATGCGGTAAATTCATAATAATCAGTGAACATTTCTGTGTATCACCATTTAATTGGGAAATGTTCGAATTTGCGGTGTTTTTTAATCGCGAGTTAATTGAAAGAAGTACTCGATTTTTAAGAGTGGCGATAACTTTGTCTACTTTGCGATTTTTTTTCTCAAAAACTGTTTGACGACAAATTTTCAAATTTGAACTGATGCTAACTCAATGTCTTCTTAATGCGGGACATGTTTTAATTTATCGATAGTTTCACAGAAAATCACGGTTTAGTAAGATGTGGTTATTTCGAAAACGACCAGTCAGATGTCAACGCAATTTTTACCAAAATGTGTTTAATAATGTTGTATGCCGGACTATCCGTTACTAGTTTTTCAAAATAACAGCTCCCTAATTTTTTAAGAGTGATTTAATGGGTATACAGGTTAAAGAGAAACAGAAATAACACTCCGAGGAGAGGTACTCATGAGAGAGACCTCATTTTGAAAAACTGATTACGCAATCCGACAAACGACAATTTTTAACATATGTCGGTAAAAATCGTATACAAATCCATTCGGTCGTTTTCGAAATAACCGCATCTTACTAAATCACGATTTTCCACGAAACTGTATGCAATATCGTTAAATTACAGTATACCCCACATTAAGAAAACATTGGGTTACAACCAATTCAAATTTGAATTGTATTCATCAAATAGTTTTTGAGAAAAAAAATCCCAAAGAAGACTTTACACAATTTAAACTTTACCGCAATTTTGTTCATCGAGCGATTTCGAAGATATCAATCTCTAAAGTGAGGAGCCTAGATTTATGGCATGGATAATACTACAGCAATCTAAAGCCAGTTGGAAGTGAAAATATCTTAAAGAACCAGTAAAAAAAAGTATCTTAAAGAACCCAACATTGAGATACGTGATTCGAATCCCAGCTATGCTTTCCTTTCAATGTTTTTCCTATTTTATATGTGTAATAGGTATTCAACCTTCAGTATATCATTTATCTAATGTCTCTTTTTCAAAATCCAATTATTTTAGAATGTCCATCAAATCTTTTGAAATACTGCACCTAATCAAAAGAAAATTGGCTCAAATTCAACTATAATGAGATATTTAATTTCTCCCGAAGACAAACTGTTTCTAAATCGTAGTTCCTAATATATCTCGTTGTTTGCTATTATTCTGCCACTTTTTCATATAATTTCATAGCATCTTAAGAAATCTGTCAACATTTCTTTCATCTCTTTTGTGCCGTCATATACTAATGAAAACTATGAACACATCCGGACTATGCCTGGTTATCTATTGTAAGAAAGTAGTGAAGTAAATGATCCTTAATCGGCAATTGATCAATGGACCTGCTGAGTTGTAACACTTCGTCAGTTCCATTGTTCCATCGTCAGATCCATTGATTTTGATTTCTTGAAGGTGAAGGTTCAGTTCATTAATATCTATTTTGTTAAACCATCTCTCCATTCGATACATAGCTTGTAGACCTTAATTCAACTTCTGGCGAAAAGGTTCTAGGTGAGCATACATCTTAGCTTATCTTTAGCTTCGGTGGTATTAATTGTGGTTAGGGCTGAGAGCAGAAATTTGGTTTGAGGACTCTATGCTCGTATCAGATTGACTCTTTCTGATTGACTTCCACCGTCTTGATAACTTTGTATACTTCGTCATTGACTCAAAGATGCTTGTTAACAGGTTAACCAGAAGACCTCTTTTGTTCCTACGATGAAGGATCGCTTTTCACTCTCATTCAAATGTGTTTCTTCCTCATTCCAACAATTCTGGACATTCTCGCACAGATTTAAAAGTTACTATTCATACGGTGCCATCGGATGCACGATGAGCTTTTGCAATTTTGGCTAATGGCCATTTGCCGGGGTCAACGATGCCTGTGACTTTTAAGATTACCACGTCTCCAGGTTGGGACCATGACTGCCAAAAGTCACTTTATCATTTTTTGGAGTAATAAAAAAATTCGACTTTTCATCTGGTGGTGCGATGATTGGTCTTCCAATGGTGTTTAATTGATTTTACGTCGGCTTTCCAAATTCCCCTAAGGTGAGGAGTTGCGGGCGGAATGATGTGCTACTGAGTTCCTTGTATTATTAAGGCATTTTGAACTTCGGGTTTTGACGTTATTGATATTACTTCTCCTCCTAGTATTTTGTGAACGCCTACGAAGTTATTTTAACCTTTTGTAGTCCTTGTTTGAATGGAGCCGAAATATTCAACACCAGCGCGTGTTGAACACCCCCATCAGCTCTTTGCCCGTCTCTTGTACCGTACGCGTTTTACACACGTTGATTGACGAGCATTATGTATTAGTAATGTCGAGACATAATCATATTATGAAAGAATAAGATGGTGTCTTTCGTCGTAAGATAACAAGGATTTTTTAAGTCTACCTCCAACCCTAAGTATCAAAAATTATTCAAAAATGGAAATAGTTTGGATATCTTGCGTTCTAGTAGTGATCTTACTTCTTCCTGGTATTATTCTTTTCGAACTTCTACAATTATCATTAACGTTGTTTTCATTTCTTAGACCGTAAGATAATTTTCTCTTTCAGTTGATATTCGGCAATTGCTTATGAATATTCTGCAGTAGGCAAATACTTGAACCATTGTTATTAGAGAAGAGAATCGTTATAGTATTAGCTTGATGACAATTGACAATTCCTTTTGATTTTGTCCTTCTTCTGTTGTCATTTTTTTATCGTTATTTGACCATTTTTTTTTGGTTTGTAACAGTTTGTAACCAAGCTCTATCAGACCTTCACACTGAATGTTGCTAATCTCTCGGGATCAATTCCGCGTGATGTTATGTCAGGTGGGTAATTGGCAGTATCATGTCTCCAATAATGTTTTCTAATTAACCTGTTGATATCTGCTATCGATAGCAGATATCATCTCGTCTCGATTTGCCACA
Organism: Onthophagus sagittarius; assembly: GCA_036711965.1. Lineage (NCBI taxonomy): Eukaryota > Metazoa > Arthropoda > Insecta > Coleoptera > Scarabaeidae > Onthophagus > Onthophagus sagittarius. Next base: position 10,287,383 of record JASERS010000010.1, on the reverse strand, counting down.
AACGATTTCCATCTTATCGAGTTCGTTTTTATCTCGTGTTATCTCTCTTTTACCTCTAACCAACATAAGAGATCATATAGTTCTGCTATCTTCGATAAGATCATCCTTTTTGAGGAAGCATCGTGTCTTGTTGTGTTTACTTTGAAACTGTGGTGTCTTTGTGAGCCAATCTTCGTTTTGTTCTTTCAATTTATTTGGCAATGATGAAAAAAATTCTTCTCTATTGCTTTCCAATTTTCTGAGTGTGAAACCTTCAGCTTTCAGCATCTCGATCAGTTGTTTTTGTATATCGCAGGCTTTTTGGATTGAATCAGCTCCAGAGAGGACGTCGTATGTATATAAAAATTAAACCAAGAACGTAGATTTATTACAAACACATAGCCTCAATCTTCAATTAAAAATGAAGAATATTTCAATTTAGAATTAGGTATTGGCAAAATTAGCATGCAATGTGTCCCCTCTGAGGTGCGAACCTTTTTTTGGCATTGAATTTTGTATGGAAAGGGCTGTACTCATTTCATTCGTCCAAGCACTCGGGTGCCGGATATTTTAGGACAGCTCTACTTCAAATATACAGGTTTAATTTGGGTTGGGATTAACCGTGCATCGAAAGACTTTTTTTTTGAAGTAGAGTTTTATACAAAATGATTTGATAATCCTGTGTATTTGAATTAAAGTAAAACTAGAACTAACACTAGACGGTCTTCAGACGCACGGCTAAACCTAAAACTTTCCACTTTTAGTTCTAGTTTTACTTCAATTCAAATACACTGGGTTGTCAAATTAGTGTTAGAATTAGTAATAGATGTTATTCAGTTTTGGATTGTATATATTCCATTGAATTAAAACTAGAACTAACAGTAGACCTAGGACTAGAAACATTTCTCAGAAAGAATTCTTCATTAAAAAAATGTCTGTTGTTGCAGGGCTAAACCCAACCCAACCCAACCTTTGGGAGTTGACCATTACCTTGATTCATCAAAAGTTAATAGTTCAACTATCTGTCTTTACAATAAAGCCATAACATTTTCGTAAATTTACTTCTATGGTTTTTGTACCACTTAAAGAAATGAAAACTGTATGAAACTAAGTGCCCCGCATATGGAGCATTTTCATTCTGGTATGAGGTAGATTTATAAATGCGAAAAAAAGATTAGTTGCACATAATCTGTTTATTTTGCTTATCAAAATTTAGGTATGGAAATAGATTCATATTATCTTCAGATGCATGGCTAAACCCAATATAATCCAACCTTGAAGTAAAACCGGAACAAATATTAGAACTAGAATCAATCGGATTTAGCCGTTTTGAGAGATGTTCGGGTAAAGCTGAATGTTTCTAGATCTAGAGTTATATGTAATGATATAAAACTAGAACTAACACTAGACCTAGAAGTGGAAAGTTGTGACTTCTAGGTCTAGTGTTAGTTCTAGCTTTACTTCAATTCAAATACAGTGACCGCGCTATACAAGCAACCTCTCTAAAAGCAACATTCTTCATAAGCAACTTCTGTGTAAGCAACTTTTTGTTTCCAAAAGTTCTGTATAAGCAACTTATTTTAACAGTTGTTCATGCGCTTGGCTAATCTTTGTACGGAGCTACATAACCTAAATATGTGCTTATTGTGTTGATGCTATATTAGCTTGGTAGAGTGTCTTAGTATGGAACAGAAAAAAAGAAGAAATTTGATTTCTTTAAAAGACAAATTAGCCATAGTAAAAGAACTTGAAGATGGTAAAATAGTGAAAGATATTTGTACGAAATACAAAGTTCATAAATCTACAATATCCAGAATAAAAAGAAATAAGGAGAATTTAAAACAGTACGCATCAAAAACATATGTAAATCAAAAAAGATTAAGCGAATGAAGACGACAAAATATGAAGAAGTCGACGATAGGGTGTATGCTTGGTTCTTAGAACAGCGACCAATAAACGATTTGGTTTCAAACGAATCAATAAAATTAAAAGCGCTTGAGGTGAATAAAAAAATGGGTCTCCAGAATTTGTAGCAAGTGATGGATGGTTGACAAAATTTAATAACTGGAATACGAATTTTGACTGTTTGTGGAGAGCGTGTCTTGCAATGTTGAACTAGCTGATTTATTTAAATACAAATTTAGAAATATTATTGCTGAAGACAGCTTTTTGCCCGATCAGATATATAATTGCGACCAAACTGGTCTCGTGTACAAAAGTTTACATAATAAAACTAATGTTGCAAATTTTGAAAAAAATGCTGTTGGAACAAAAGTATTTAAGGAGAGAGTAACAATAACGCCTTGCACAAACGCCATAGGAACGCATAAACTTGATTTAATGATGATAGGTAAATCAAAATCTCCCCGTTGCTTTCATAATATGGAATTGCCACTATACTACAAGTCGTCTAAGAATGCTTGGCAAACATATACTCTTTTTAAAGACTGGTATCATGACGTGTATATCCCTCAAGTAACAAAGCACTTACAATCTAAAGGACTTCCTATAAAGGCACTTTTGTTAATAGATAATGCAAGCTGTCATGGTTCTGAAAGCAATTTTACCGATAACTCCAATTTCAAAGTTATGTTTTTTCCTCCAAATAACACACCATTGTTGCAACCACTAAATCAACATGTCATAAAATCGCTTAAACAGCGTTATCGTAAGCATCTTTTAACAACTCTTACCGCCTTAGGTACCGAAGGTGGAATTGTTTCAGCACTAAAAACTATAAATTTGAAAGATGTAGTTTATTTCATTGTCCAAGCTTGGAATGAAATCCCAATATCGGTCATTCAAAATTCTTTTAAACATCTTTTTTTGTCGACTGATGAAATTCAACACAGCATACCTGCTGATCATTTTGTGGAAGAAGATAACATCCCTTTGGCAAGATTGCGCAATTCAATATTAACCGCTTCAAACTTAACAGATAATGAAGTAATGGAATGGGCAAACGGAACAGTTTCTTTTGACATAGCTACAAATCACGAACTCGTGGAAGGACAAAATGAAAGGACTGCTGTAGATGAACATGAACAAAATGTTGATAACTCTACCAACATCAATGATGTTATAAATTCTTTTAATTTAGTGATCGAATGGGTAGTGGAAAGCGATTTGTCTTCCAATGAGATTCTGACATTGCAAGGAATAAGAGAAAAGGCTATAATAAAAAAATATTCGCAATAAACGCTGGGGGTAATAAGTTTATATAAATACAGTAAGGCCCCGACATTCGCGGCTTTAAATTACACGGATTCGCATATTCGCGTTTTAAATTTTGCTGCCTTTTTCAACATTCACGACTCGATTATTCGCGAATACATAGCAAGTATGTATGTCATTTTTTAAAAATTTAAAACGAAGTTTACCGTAGGTTTACTGTACAAGCAACCAGCTTCACATATGCGTTTCTCTGGGAATCCCTCATTTATGATCGATTTTAATGTTTGTGTTAGGTGCTTATTTTTGTGTTCTGTATTTCGTTCAGGTTAGTGTTTCGCCCGTTTTTTTACTATAATTTTATAAACAATAAATTAATCTCACAACAGTACTCAAAATGGGTACAAAAAGGCCTGCGATGGAAATAAATTTAATTGCCAAACGTGCAAAGTCAGTTATGACTCTAGAAAGAAAAATTCAAGTTCTTGATATGCTCCGGAAAGGGAAAAGAGCTACCGAAGTAGGCTGGGTCTTCGGTGTCAATGAATCTACGATAAGATCTATAAAGAAACAAGAAGAGGTAATTAGAAATAGCGTAAAAAGTGGCATACCGTCATCATTAAAGGTAACGTCACAAGTTCGTGATGTTAATATTGAAAAAATGGAGAAGTCTCTTTATCTTTGGATTGAGGACCACGGTCGCAAAAATATACCATTAACTAGGGCTAGATTAATGGATAAAGCCAAGGAACTTTATCAACATTTTTCGTGTGGAATGGACTGTGCTGAAGACGATTGTAAATTTAAAGCCAGCAGAGGATGGTTCGAAAGATTCAAAACTCGTTTTAATCTCCATAACATTAAGTTGTGTGGAGAATCAGCTTCAGCAGATCATCAACAGGCTGCAAAATTTCCTGATGAAATAATAAAATTAATAGAAGAAAAAGGTTACCGTCCCGAACAAATATTTAATGCGGACGAAACCGGGCTTTATTGGAAACAAATGCCCACACGAACATACATTTCAAAAAATGAAAAGACAGCACCTGGTTTTAAATCGGCTAAGGATAGAGTTACAGTTTTATTTTGTGCAAATGCACGCGGAGACTTTATTACAAAACCAATGTTAATATATCGAGCAGCTAATCCACGAGCTTTAAAGAACAAGGACAAAGAAGCTCTTCCGGTCTATTGGCGAGCTAATTCAAAAGCTTGGATGACTTCTCAGCTATTTATAGAGTAGTTTAAAGAGTGATTTGTTAAAGAAGTGGAGCGTTACCTAAAATCTAAAAATTTAGCATTTCACGTTTTATTGATATTGGATAACGCCCCATCTCATCCAGTAGATGCTCTCAAATTAGCTCATCCATGTGTCGAGGTGGTATTTCTTCCGCCCAACACAACATCCTTATTACAACCTTTAGATCAAGGTGTTATAAAAGCTTTTAAAAGTCATTATATCCGGCACATGTTCGATTTTGTACATGAGAAAATACAAAATGATAGTGTTTTCTCAATAAAAGATGTGTGGAAATTATACAATATTGACCATGCGATTACATCTATAAAGCTTGCTTTAAATGACATTAAAGTATCAACCGTAAGTAATGCATGGAAAAAACTGTTGAAAAAAGACACTGCGCAAAGTGTAAGCGAAATTGATGAGGCAATAGAGAGAGCTGTTCTTTCTGCACGGTTGCTACCGGGAGATGATTTTCATACCATTGTACCAGCTGATATCGAATCTCTCGTCAATGATCAAGAGGAAGAGTTGTCCAGTGCAGACTTAGAAGCGCTACTAATAGAAAATGTTTCAGGAACGGATGAAGAAGATAATAGTAATTCCCTATGTAATAAATTAACGTTGAAGGAACTTAATTTATTTATACAAGAAGTAAATAATCTTGCTGAAAAAATAGTAGAATATGATCCATCAACGGAACGAAGCACAAAATTTAAAAATGGTCTGAATACTCTTCTTGCTCCTTACAAAGAGCTTCAAAAGGATATGCAACACAAAGCATTGCAACCTACTATCCTTTCATTTTTAAACCATCGTGTTCTAAAGCAATTATTATTGATGAGTAGAAATGTTAACTTTTATTTCTTTTTTTAGTTTATTTTGTTGCAGTTTGTTATTGCTATCGAGTTTAGGTTTTTTTATATTTTAAACAATTGTAATTATTTTAATATCTGTATTAGTTCCGAATACAAAAGTTTTAAGACCAGTCGTTTTATTTTGCAATTTTAAGCGTTTTATTTAGTATGTATAATTTATTAATTTTTGAAATTTTTAATTTTTAAAATTAAATTAAATGAAACTTTTGGCGTCGGTGACCATTTGGCGGTTAACGTGTTAAAAGAACATAGAAGTAGTAGTTTATCCTTCATAATATCTAGTGCTTCAATATTCGCGGATTCAACATTCGCGGCGTATTTTTAGAACCTAACCCTCGCGAATGTTGGGGCCTTACTGTAGTTGCTTATGTTTTCCTTTTTTATTATGTTTTCGTTTTAAAAATTATGTTTTGTTTTTTTGATTTGATGATAATAAAATATTAGAACCCATTTTTCATTTTATTCTATCGTAATATACTTTTTTTCAGTTTGTAAAAAACACATGGAAAAATATTTTGCGAGGAATTCCTCTTTTCTCTATAAGCAACTTTTTCTATATAAGAAACTATTTTAAATAAATTGATTCACATGAGTTGCTTATATACAGCGTTCACTGTACACAGGGTTGTCAGACCATCTTGTAAAGTACTCAATTTCAGAGATTATTCATTGTAAGGGCCTTCATTAAAGAGATGTCTTTAGATATACGGCTAAACCCAAACCAACCCAGCCAACAATATTTATTTCAACAATATTTGAACTAAAATCGTCCCAATATATTCGGCGCCCGAGTACTGAGTTGTCCCTTTTTCATACATAATTCAAAAAATAATAGTTTAAACATAAAAGAATCAACATCTTACTTGGTGGCATAGCAATTCCGTATCCCTTCGAATCCAACATCCCACCGACTTGCGTTAACTCGCAATTTCTTTCAATAACATACTCAATCGACGTCGACTCCATAAGAAAAGCATAACTCCCTTTTCCCTTGACGACTTTTTCCACACCCTCTTTATTGCTCGACGTAAAAACCGTCGGTTTGGCCGATTCCATAAACGACCACATCCGTTGGTAAGTTGAAAAATTAGAATCGCGGAAAAATGCAGCAGTGGAACCATCCCTCAAAGCGCCATACTTAATCCGGGTTTGTTTCGCCAAATCTTCCGCGCTTTCAATCGGCGAATCCATCCGTTCGACCGTCAAAAAAGCAGCGAGGTTAGCCGTGTACGATGAGATCATTATTAACGTGAAAAACCACCACATTCCAGCAACCATTCGCGTTGAAACAGCTCTAAAATAAAAAATAAAAATAAAAGTTCTCGATGACGTTTCTAACGTAACAAATGAAGTAATGAAAAGTTAATTTAGTTTATAAGGATACAGCAAGGGTCTAAAGTTTGTGAATTGAATTAAAAATTAGCAACTTACTTTGGTGCAATGTCAGACCCTTGCTGCATCAATGATCCAATGGTGAACCATAACGAGTTGAGTAGGGTAAATTGGTTCTCGAGTACGTCCGGTTCATTGTTGCAAGGATGGGGATTGTCCCACTCGTAAGGACTGAATCTGGAACAGAAAAGGAAACGCGAAAAAGAAAGATAATAACTCCACTCACTTCGGTAGGAAATCGCATCCTTGTTGCATTAGGGACCCGATGGCGAACCACATACAATTGAAGAGGGTGAATTGGTTCTCTAAGTGGTCCGGATTCGGGTTACAAGGATGCGGATTCTGCCATTCGTACGGCGTGAACCTGAAAAACCACCTGAAAACCGTCCCCCCGCGATAATTTTAAAACTCTTTACCTCGCCAAAATAAAGAGTAAAACGGAAACTCCCAAATACGCAGTCGCCATATAGATCCAAACGTCCAAAGAAAGGGGGGATAAAAAAGAGAATAAATTCGGCGGTTGCTTAATCGGCTTCCTATAAAGAATACTAATTCCCAAATTCATAAAAGGCATTGTAAAATCAACGGCTTGCTCCCTATCGTAAGTTATCGTTAAATCAGCTATAGCCAAATCAGCTTTTTGATCCAATAACTCCCTAATCATGCCATCCCATTCTTTCGTTTGTCTATTTAACGAACCATAACGCCCATCTGGAGCTAATCTTATCGTATAATTAAAACCCAACACTCGGGATATTTCGTGGATCAAATCAACTGCGTAACCTTCATATTGAGCATTACCAGTTAATTGCTCACTTGAATCTTTTCTCATGCAATAAGGAGAACTCTAAAAGCACTTAATTAATTAATTAAATAATTTAAATTAAATCTTTACCAAAATCGTTGTGACAACGAACGTTTTATTCTGGATAATCTCAACAATTTGCGTGTAAACCTCCCCGTATGTTCTTGTAAAATTAACCCCTTCCGTTGAATTCCACGTCCCAATTTTCTTTAAACCTTCTCGATTCAATTCGATGATATCTAAAGCGAAATCGCTACGAAACCCTTGGTGATCAAATTTAATTACCCCAGTTAATCCGCGCATTTCAACCTGGTAATAATAATAATAATAATAATCAATTTTAATGATTAATAAATGTCTAATTAAGTGTAACTTACGATTTTCATATAATTTATCAGACTGTATCCATGAGGCCAAGTATCAACAGCATCACAACTTAACGGTTTTATGTCGATTTGTTGGCTTGTGTCTAAATCGTGGAGAGCTTTAGCGAATAAATGGACGGCATCGTACATTAACGCCGTTTCAGCTTTCACAAATGTGTTGTTATCCTTTGAATAGAAAGGTGATGAAAATTTTTTGAAATAATTAAAATTGAAATCATAGATAAGATATAATTAATAAGTTATAATTAGTTTTGTATAATGTCGCCTACAATGCTGAAATGAAAATGAAGTGGAAATAAAAATTAATTTTTTTAAGTTTATTTTGAAAATTTTTCCAGCCATCTTAAGAGATGTACGGCTAGACTCGAATGTTTTTAGTTCTGGATTTAGACTAACACTAGACCTAGAACTGGAATGATTCGAGCCGCAATTTTTTTCATATAGCGATTTCGAAGATATCCATTTCTGAAGTGAGGGGCCTTGATATATTGCGCCAATATTACATCTAACAGGGTTGTCAAATCAGTTAGTAAAGTACTCTATAAAGTGATACTATTTCAGCAAGTATTCATAATAGAGGCCTTTGTTAAAAAATCTCTTCAGTTGAACGGACAAATCCCATCCAACCCAACCTAACCCAATCCTGTATATTTGAACTGAAGTAAAACTAGAACTGACACTAGATCTAGAACTAGAATCAATTGGGTGTAACCCTCTTGAGAGATATACAGCTAAACCCGACTGTTTCTAGATCTACAGTTAGATCTAATGATATAAAACTAGAACCAACACTACACCTAGAAGTGGAATGTTTTGGGTTTTAGCCGTGCGTCTGAAGACTTAAATTTAATATTGTACTACAGTGTGAAAATCCTAATAGGGAAAATTTTAAAAAATCATGAATTAAATATATTTAAATTAAATTAATTATTTTAATTGTTATTAAATTGAATGAAGAAAGTGAAAGAAATCAGTCTGTATCATATATATATGTCATGGTATCAACTTGGTTTGGGTTGAGTTTCAATTTCATATCATACCTCATATTGAATGATATGAAGTTGGTACTTAACTCAAATCAAGTTGATACCATCTCTCATGTTAAATTGAGCTTAGAAGATGTTGCTTTGGGACTGATTTTGTTTTTCTATGATTGGGAAGAAAAACTTCATATCATCACTCATATTGAAAGGTGTGAATTTGAAGCTCAACCCAACCCAAGCATAGAAAAACAAAATCAACCCCAAAACAACAAATCTTCTAAGTTCAATACAAACTTCAAAATGATCCTTTATATTGACTGGTATAAAGATGTTGTATTGAACTTAGAAAATTGTTTTTTTAAGGTTGATTTTGTTTTTCTATAATTGTCCCTCATAATGAAAGGTATGGAGTTGGAGCTCAACCCAACTCTACCATAGACAACCTTAATTCAATCGAACCGCAAAAGAAAAATCAAACCCAAAATTCATCTCTCAAATTAAATTGAAGATTTGTTGTTTTGATTTGAATTTTTGTCACGCCATCCCTCATACTTAATAATTTGAAATTGGAGCTCAACCCAACTCAACCATAGAAGAAAAATTTCATACTGTCCTTCATATTGAATGATATGCAGTTGGAGCTGAATCCAATCCTACTATAGAAGAAAAATTCATGGAATATTTCTGAAAAACTTAGAAGATTCTTTATACCCCAATATAAAGTTGGGTTTAGTTGTGTTAAGCTGCAATTTCATATCATTCAATTTGCGGAATGTTATGGATTGGATTAAGTTGGTTGCGTTCGATTTGGTTAAGTTGGATTTGGTTTGGTTCGGTAGGGTTGAACTTCAACTTTGTACTATTCATTATAAAGGATATTATTAAGTTGGAGCTGAACCCAATTCAATCCATAACATTCTTCAAATATTATGGAAGAATATATAATTTTTTACAAAAACACCTCAGGACATACAATAATGTACAAAATAGTGTAATATAAAAACTAATGGTTTTTATAAAAAAATTTAAATAAAATTTGACGTCAAACTTTATTTGATTGAAAAATAATCGATTTTTCAAGAATTTTTAAATTGGAACATCCCAATTAAGTTCAGCAGCTTATATCTCAAGAACTAAGTTAGATATTTCAAGACTAACTTTATTTTTTCACTTCAATTAATAATAGAAAGTAATTTGACAACAATTTTCAAAAAAACCGATTGAAAAATCGTGAAAACGAATGTTTAAAGTTATTCAAAATATTAGAAAAATTCCAATTAAGTTCAGCAGCTTATATCTCCAGAACTAAGTGAGATATCCTAAAATTTACTTCACTTCTGGAAAGTAGATGGTCCAATTAGTAATTGAAAGTAATTTCGTAACAATTTTCCAAAAAAATCAACAATTTTTAAAGTTATTCAATATATCGAGCTTATATCTCGAGAACTAAGTGAGATATTTTCAAATTAACTTCACTTTTAGAAAGTAGATGCTCCAATTAGTAATTCAAACTAATTTCATAACAATTTTTCAAAAAATCGATTTTTCAGGAATTTATAAATTTATACAAAATACTGGAAAAATTCCAATTAAGCTCAGCAGCTTATATCTCAAGAACTAAGTGAGATATTTTCAAATTGACTTCACTTTTAGAAAGTAGATGCTCCAATTAGTAATTGAAAGTAATTTCATAACAATTTTTTAAAAAATCGATTCTTCCGGAATTTTTAAATTTATACAAAATACTGGAAAAATCCCAATTAAATTCAACAGTTTATATCTCAAGTTCTGAGTGAGATATCTCTACATTGACTTCATCTTTCGAAAATAGAATCTCCAGTTAATAATTGAAAGTAATTTCATAATAATTTTCCGAAAAATCGATTTTTCAAGAATTATTAAATTTATACAAAATATTGGAAAAATCCAAATTAAGTTCAACATCTTATATCTTAAGAACTAAGTAAGATATTTTCAAATTGATGATATTTTTTTTCGGAAAATAGATGCTTCAATTAAAAATTGAAAGTAATTTCGTGACAATTTTCCAAAAAAATCAACAATTTTTAAAGTTATTCAATATATTGAAAATATCCCAATTAAGTTCAGCAGTCTATATCTCAAGAACTAAGTGAGATATTTTCAAATTGACTTCACTTTTAGAAAGTAGATGCTCCAATTAGTAATTGAAACTAATTTCATAACAATTTTTCAAAAAATCGATTTTTCAGGAATTTATAAATTTATACAAAATCTCAGAAGAATCCCAATTAAGTTCAGCAGTTTATATCTCAAGAACTAAGTGAGATATTTTCAAATTGACTTCACTTTTAGAAAGTAGATGCTCCAATTAGTAATTGAAAGTAATTTCATAACAATTTTTTAAAAAATCGATTTTTCATTAATTTTTCAATTTATACAAAATACTGGAAAAATTCTTATTAAGCTCAGCAGCTTACATCTCAAGAACTAAGAGAGATATTTTCAAATTAACTTCACTTTTAGAAAGTAGATGATCCAATTAGTAATTGAAACTAATTTCATAACAATTTTTCAAAAAATCGATTTTTCAGGAATTTATAAATTTATACAAAATATCAGAAGAATCCCAATTAAGTTCAGTAGTTTATATCTCAAAAACTAAGTGAGATATTTTCAAATTGACTTCACTTTTAGAAAGTAGATGCTCCAATTAGTAATTGAAAGTAATTTCATAACAATTTTTAAAAAAATCGATTTTTCAGGAATTTTTAAATTTATACAAAATACTGGAAAAATTCCAATTAAGCTCAGCAGCTTATATCTCAAGTACTAAGTGAGATATTTTCAAATTGACTTCACTTTTAGAAATTAGATTCTCCAATTAGTAATTGAAAGTAATTTTATAACAATTTTTAAAAAAATCGATTTTTCAGGAATTTTTCAATTTATACAAAATACTGGAAAAATTCCTATTAAGCTCTGCAGCTTATATCTCAAAAACTAAGTGAGATATTTTCAAATTAACTTCACTTTTAGAAAGTAGATGCTCCAATTAGTAATTGAAACTAATTTCATAACAATTTTTCAAAAAATCGATTTTTCAGGAATTTATAAATTTATACAAAATATTAGAAGAATCCCAATTAAGTTCAGCAGTTTATATCTCAAGAACTAAGTGAGATATTTTCAAATTGACTTCACTTTTAGAAAGTAGATGCTCCAATTAGTAATTGAAAGTAATTTCATAACAATTTTTTTAAAAATCGATTTTTCAGGAATTTTTAAATTTATACAAAATACTGAAAAAATTCCAATTAAGCTCAGCAGCTTATATCTCAAGAACTAAGTGAGATATTTTCAAATTGACTTCACTTTTAGAAATTAGATTCTCCAATTAGTAATCGAAAGTAATTTTATAACAATTTTTCAAAAAATCGATTTTTCAGGAATTTTTGAATTTATACAAAATACTGGAAAAATTCCTATTAAGCTCAGCAGCTTATATCTAAAGAACTAAGTGAGATATTTTCAAATTAACTTCACTTTTAGAAAGTAGATGCTCCAATTAGTAATTGAAACTAATTTCATAACAATTTTTCAAAAAATCGATTTTTCAGGAATTTATAAATTTATACAAAATATCAGAAGAATCCCAATTAAGTTCAGTAGTTTATATCTCAAGAACTAAGTGAGATATTTTCAAATTGACTTCACTTTTAGAAATTAGATTCTCCAATTAGTAATTGAAAGTAATTTTATAACAATTTTTCAAAAAATCGATTTTTCAGGAATATTGAATTTATACAAAATACTGGAAAAATTCCTATTAAGCTCAGCAGCTTATATCTAAAGAACTAAGTGAGATATTTTCAAATTAACTTCACTTTTAGAAAGTAGATGCTCCAATTAGTAATTGAAACTAATTTCATAACAATTTTTCAAAAAATCGATTTTTCAGGAATTTATAAATTTATACAAAATATCAGAAGAATCCCAATTAAGTTCAGTAGTTTATATCTCAAGAACTAAGTGAGATATTTTCAAATTGACTTCACTTTTAGAAAGTAGATGCTCCAATTAGTAATTGAAAGTAATTTCATAACATTTTTTTAAAAAATCGATTTTTCAGGAATTTTTAAATTTATTCAAAATACTGGAAAAATTCCAATTAAGCTCAGCAGCTTATATCCCAAGTACTAAGTGAGATATTTTCAAATTGACTTCACTTTTAGAAATTAGATTCTCCAATTAGTAATTGAAAGTAATTTTATAACAATTTTTCAAAAAATCGATTTTTCAGGAATTTTGAATTTATACAAAATACTGGAAAAATTCCTGTTAAGCTCAGCAGCTTATATCTCAAGAACTAAGTGAGATATTTTCAAATTGACTTCACTTTTAAAAAGTAGATACTCCAATCAGTAATTGAAAGTAATTTCATAACAATTTTTCAAAAAATCGATTTTTCAGGAATATTTAAATTTATACAAAATACTGGAAAAATTCCAATTAAGCTCAGCAGCTTATATCTCAAGAACTAAGTGAGATATTTTCAAATTGACTTCACTTTTAGAAAGTAGATGCTCCAATTAGTAATTGAAACTAATTTCAGAACAATTTTTCAAAAAATCGATTTTTCAGGAATTTATAAATTTATACAATATATTAGAAGAATCCCAATTAAGTTCAGCAGTTTATATCTCAAGAACTAAGTGAGATATTTTCAAATTGACTTCACTTTTAAAAAGTAGATACTTCAATTAGTACTTGAAAGTAATTTCATAACAATTTTTCAAAAAATCGATTTTTCAGGAATTTTTAAATTTATACAAAATACTGGAAAAATTCCAATTAAGCTCAGTAGCTTATATCTCAAGAACTAAGTGAGATATTTTCAAATTGACTTCACTTTTAGAAATTAGATTCTCCAATTAGTAATTGAAAGTAATTTTATAACAATTTTTCAAAAAATCGATTTTTCAGGAATTTTTGAATTTATACAAAATACTGGAAAAATTCCTATTAAGCTCAGCAGCTTATATCTCAAGAACTAAGTGAGATATCTTCAAATTGACTTCACTTTTAAAAAGTAGATACTTCAATTAGTAATTGAAAGTAATTTCATAGCAATTTTTCAAAAAATCGATTTTTCAGGAATTTTTAAATTTATACAAAATATTGGAAAAATTCCAATTAAATTCAACAGTTTATATCTCAAGTTCTGAGTGAGATATCTCTAAATTGACTTCATCTTTCGAAAATAGAATCTCCAAATAATAATTGAAAGTAATTTCATAATAATTTTCCAAGAAATCGATTTTTCAAGAATTATTAAATTTATACAAAATATTGCAAAAATTCAAATTAAGTTCAACATCTTATATCTTAAGAACAAAGTGAGATATTTTTAAATTGATGATATTTTTTTTTCGGAAAATAGATGTTTCAATTAATAATTGAAAGTAATTTCGTGACAATTTTCCAAAAAAATCGTTTTTTCAAGGGTTTTTAAAGTTATTCAAAATATTGAAAAATCCTAATTAAGTTTAGCAGCTTATATCTTAAGAACTAAATGAGATATCTCAAAATTTATTTCACTTTTAGATAGTAGATGCTCCAATTAGAAATTGAAAGCAATTTCGTAACAATTTTCCAAAAAATTTATTTTTCAAGAATTTTTAAATTTATTCAAAATATTGAAAAATCCCAATTAAGTTCAGCAGCTTATATCTCAAAAACCAAGTGCTTCAAAAATACTTTCTATTTCTTAATAATTTTCCAAAAAATCGATTTTTCAAGAATTTTTAAAGTTATACAAAATATTGAAAAATCTCAATTAAGTTTAGAGAAAACTATTTATTTTAGAGGCCTTCATTAAAAAAACGTCTTCACATGTATAGCCAAATCAAACTGAACCCAAATCTGTATATTTGAACCAGAGTAGTCCTAAGATATTGACTTCGTTACAATTTGTTTCTTTAGAATAAGTAAGCAAAAAATCAGAAAATATTAATTCTAAAATTGAATTATTTTTTTTTAATAATGAATTAAATATTTAATTACATTTAATTGTGAAACTAAACATCAAAGTGACATTAAAAACTTCACGAATAAAGCATAAATTATTAATTCTTACCAAATCGGACTTTTTATTTCGATTATCAGCAGGTAAAGACCAATCTTTTACGATCGATCTAACATCCGAACCTTCCGGATCAACCAATCTAAAGGCGGTGATGTTCGTGCCCCCATATTTAAACTCTTCTAAATCGACACAGTGCAGATCTAAAGAGGTTATTAAGTAGCTGTGATAATCGCTCATCATTCCGATCTGTTGCGCCTGTTTTAAGACATCATAAATCCTATCGGTTGAGCAATCTAACACAACGTGAGATTCGGCCGAATTTTTAATTTGCTTCAAAAGAGGTCTATAAATAAAACATAAATCGATTTTTTTAATCCCGAGGGAGGTTGGGTGTGTTCTTTTAGGAAATTAATTAACTGAAGTGATACCTGTAATCGGATCCTTCACCTAATTGCCTCACGGTTATGGGAAATTCGTACGGCCCATGAGCTTTTAAAAGTTCTTGCAAACGGACTAAACCTTCGTTGTTCTCGTAAATTATCGTAAAAGATTTCCAACCCCACGCTTTAACTAAATCCACATAAGCCTAAAAAAAATGTATTAAACAAAAATATTTTTTGGGTTAAAATCGATACTTTTGATAAAGTTGTCGGATGTGGATATAAATTAACCAAACAACTCTCCCTTCTTAAACGGTAATCCCAACGTGTTTCCAAATGCGGAATTTCCATCGTATCGCAAATTGATTGTACGTGGCTGGCGGTGTGCGCCGATTGTGGACCAAAAATAGCAGCAACACCACTTCTTAGTAGATGGCAGACTTTTTTCGACGCGTGAAAACTATCTTGAGGCGACATCCGTTCGATTTGAGCGCTCAATTTCGAACGCGGCAAAATCGTACGATCGTTATTTATCTTTTCAACTGCGTATCGAAACGCGATTTCTTGTCTATCATCCGCGGGGTGAAATAAACCGCCTTAATAAAAGAATTAATTTAATAATTAAACATGTTAAAAAGAATTTCTCACCGATCCTTATCACTTCCGGTAACAAAAAAACCTCATTTATCATACAAAACCCAATAATTATTAATGATATGTATTCCATTTTCTTTCCCTACTTGATTAGTTCACTTAAAACAATGAGGGTCGTTGGTGGAGTGGGCGGACATGAAAAGCTCACATCGAATCGAGCGTTTTTGAAAGCTCAAACCGGTGTATTTCGATTTGATGATCTATTCGGGGCGTGATATATCATTTTTTCGAATAAAATAAGGAGTAATCTCGATATTTGTTGATTTTTTTTTGTTGCGAATTTACGCAAACGCGATGCGTTGAAAGTTCGAGCTTTACTGCTGCGGGTTATGGACCGCAGCAGATTCAGGGATGCGAGCTTTTGCGCAGAAGCTTTATCATCCCGCTTGTATTGCTATAGCTGCAGGGTTTCATTTTTTTAGAAAGAAAAGAGGGATGTTTAAATATTAAAATTCGTAATCAACGTTTTAACTTAGATTTATTATTACATCACACAAAAAAATAACAAATATAACTCTTTAAGGAGGGTCTTCGTAGACGTTGATAAACGGTGGTTTTCGTTGGGCAATTAATAAAGCCGGGGGTTCAAAAAGAAAGAGGAAGGTTCCGTTTTCTCTCTAGAATTCCCAGACTGACGCGTTGACGGATCAATTCTTCTTCCTCCGATAGATGTTAGTCCGACTTTGCTGGAAGAATTTCTTCTTCGTGTGATCGAAAAATAAAAACGAGATCTGATCTATTCTTGGACCGTTGACAACAAATATCCATTTCTCTTCCCCGCGAGAGACTATAAATTATTTTTAGATACACACAGAAGTAATTTTAAAACCAGTCTTGCTTGATTCATTTCCTAAAACGCATCTCTACCAAACTTTTGATGCGATGATAATTAGTATAGTAGATTTCATCTACTTCTTTGTGTTCGTTATAAACGTGGTAAAATGCGGAAAACCGATCGAAATCGCGATATTACTCAACAACGACACCGACCACGACTCGTACAAAGTGATCGAGTATATCGCGAGAAGACATCAAGTCGATTCCAAATACGTGTTAGTCCCTCAAATCATTAACGTCAAAGACACGGATAGTTTAAGGTTGGAACAAACAATTTGCAACAATCATATAAGCTTAAGAGGAATTCACGCAATTTTTGGATCATCGCCTAACAACGATATCGTTCAATCCATCTCGAGGAACCTAGAAATCGTTCAATTTCAAAACTTTTTTAACCCGGATATGGAGCGGGACGTTTTTAGCCAAGAAAAACCTGAAGAGACGACTATTTTTAATTTATACCCTGAGTTTAAATTATTCGCGAGGGCTTTAGCTGCTTTGGTTAAAGATATGGATTGGAGAACTTATACTATTATTTATGAGGATGATGATAGTTTAATTCGTCTGCAGGAGGTTTTAAAAATCAGTCGAAATGATGATTTTCCTGTTAAGATACGCAAATTATTACCGGGGGATGATCAAAGGTATATTATTTTATAAAAAGTAATTTTTTCTTAATTGTTAAATCTAAAAAAGATTATATTCACTAAATAATAAGTGAGGTTATGTCTATTTTAAGTGAACTGGCAATCTTAAAAGTGTGGATACAAATATTAGAACGCAATTTCGTGCAATTAATACAATATAAATATAATTTTTAAAAGGGTTTATTTAAGATGTCTTTGGTATCGGTGACACCTTCTCCTTTCCAATAAGATTTCTTCAAATAAAAATGGTATTCACACCTTTTCAATTGCATATAAACCCTGCAACGTAATCTATTAATAATAAGCAGTGATGGGCATGAATATAATGTAATACATGAATATATTTTTTACTTCCAATCTATTAATTTATTCATATAAAATAAAAATATCAGTTTGTGTGGTCAGCAAAGAAAAGTCCAAAATGCCAAATGTTCCTAGATCTAGTATTAGTTATAATTTTAGTTCCGGAAGAATTTACAGCAATCAACCACTGAATGGCAATTAAAACTAGAATCACACTAACGTTAGAGCTGATACTAGACCTAGAACGAAAAACATTTAGGTCTAGTTGTACCCCTCTGAAGACAAAACCCAACATAGCTTCAGAACTAACACTAGATTTACAATTAGAAACATTAGGGTTTAGCTTAGAGATGTGCGCGTGAGTGACTTTTTTATGTCCACTCACGCCCGCTCACGGTGTAGACCCACGCGGGTCACGCACGACACTTACGTGAATATCAACGTGATTGGGGTTAAAGTTTAGACCTCTACAATGAATAGTTTTTGAAATAAAGTACTCTACAAATTGATTTCACAACCCTCTATATTTGAAATGAAGTAAAACTAGAACTAACACTAGACCTAGAAGTGGAAATTTTGGATTTAGCCGTGCGTCAAAGACGCACGGCTAAACCTCAATCTTTCCCCTTCTAGGTCTAGTGTTAGTTCTAGTTTTATGTCATCACATCTAACTCTAGATTTAAAAGTCTGAAGACGCACGGCTAAACCCAAAACATTCCATTTCTAGGTTTTTTGTTAGGTCTAGTTTTACTTCATTTCAAATATAGAGTGTTGCGAAATCAGTTTGTAGAGTACTCTATTTCAGAAACTATTCATCACCAAACCTAAACCCAACCCAACCTAACCCTCTAGAACTAAAATCATTCAGGTTAAGTCGTCTTGAAGAAACTAACTAGAATTCTATAGAAGCAGGGCTAAACCCAAAACTTCCCACTTCTAGTGTTAGTTCTAATTTGAACTTCATCTGAAATATGCACAGTAGAAATGTGCGCGTGAGTGACTTTTTATGTCCGTTCACGCCCACTCACGATACAGTGCGTTCATGATGAAAGGAATAAATTCAACCCACAGACTCACCCCCATAGACAACCCAACTCAATGAATATGTAATACTAATTAACTACTTGGGTTGGATTAAGAAAAGATTTACAATTAGAAACATTAGGGTTTAGCTTAGAGATGTGCGCGTGAATAACTTTTTTATGTCCACTCACGCCCGCTCACGGTGTAGACCCACGTGGGTCATGCACGACACTTACGTAAATATCAACGTGATTGGGGTTAAAGTTTAGACCTCTACAATGAATAGTTTTTGAAATAGAGTATTCTACAAACTGATTTCGCAACCCTCTATATTTGAAATGAAGTAAAACCAGAACTAACAATAGACCTAGAAGTGGAAAGATTGAGGTTTAGCCGTGCGTCTTTGACGCACGGCTAAATCCAAAATGTAGTGTTAGTCTAGTGAAAATCTAGTGTTAGTTCTAGTTTTATGTCATCACATCTAACTCTAAATTTAAAAGTCTGAAGACGCACGGCTAAACCCAAAACTTTCCATTTCTAGGTTTTTTGTTAGTTCTAGTTTTACTTCATTTCAAATATAGAGTGTTGCGAAATCAGTTTGTAGAGTACTCTATTTCAGAAACTATTCATCACCAAACCTAAACCCAACCCAACCTAACCCTCTAGAACTAAAATCATTCAGGTTAAGTCGTCTTGAAGAAACTAACTAGAATTCTATAGAAGCAGGGCTAAACCCAAAACTTCCCACTTCTAGTGTTAGTTCTAATTTGAACTTCATCTGAAATATGCAGAGTAGAAATGTGCGCGTGAGTGATTTTTTATGTCCGTTCACGCCCACTCACGATACAGTGCGTTCATGATGAAAGGAATAAATTCAACCCACAGACTCACCCCCATAGACAACCCAACTCAATGAATATGTAATACTAATTAACTACTTGGGTTGGGTTAAGAAAAGATTTACAATTAGAAACATTAGGGTTTAGCTTAGAGATGTGCGCGTGAGTAACTTTTTTATGTCCACTCACGCCCGCTCACGGTGTAGACCCACGCGGGTCATGCACGACACTTACGTGAATATCAACGTGATTGGGGTTAAAGTTTAGACCTCTACAATGAATAGTTTTTGAAATAGAGTATTCTACAAACTGATTTCGCAACCCTCTATATTTGAAATGAAGTAAAACTAGAACTAACACTAGACCTAGAAGTGAAAATTTTGGATTTAGCCGTGCGTCAAAGACGCACGGCAAAAACCTCAATCTTTCCACTTCTAGGTGTAGTGTTAGTTCTAGTTTTATGTCATCACATCTAACTCTAGATTTAAAAGTCTAAAGACGCACGGCTAAAGCCAAAACTTTCCACTTCTAGGTTTTTTGTTAGTTCTAGTTTTACTTTATTTCAAATATAGAGTGTTGCGAAATCAGTTTGTAGAGTACTCTATTTCAGAAACTATTCATTATAGAGGTCTTCGTTGCCCAAACCAAACCCAAACCAAACCTAAACCCAACCCAACCTAACCCTCTAGAACTAAAATCATTCAGGTTAAGTCGTCTTGAAGAAACTAACTAGAATTCTATAGAAGCAGGGCTAAACCCAAAACTTCCCACTTTTAGTGTTAGTTCTAATTTGAACTTCATCTGAAATATGCAGGGTAGAAATGTGCGCGTGAGTGACTTTTTATGTCCGTTCACGCCCACTCACGATACAGTGCGTTCATGATGAAAGGAATAAATTCAACCCACAGACTCACCCCCATAGACTCAACCCAACTCAATGAATATGTAATACTAATTAACTACTTGGGTTGGGTTAAGAAATTGATGGCTCAACCTAACCCAACTAATATTTTATGCTAATACAGTCCTATAAAGTGTCCCGTATGCCCCCTACACAGGATTAAAAACAAATAAAATCTGAGATTAAACGTCTAATGATGAAACTCACGAACAATATTCTAGAAGATTTTAATACTTTGAAATTGTCAAAAATGTCCCATAACTTTACAAACACTGTATGTCTTAGTAACTTACTCCTAGCAACTTTTTGATAAGTATGTTATAAATTCGCCGAGTCTTATTTGATTGTGTTGATTCGTATAATTTCTACTCCATTTTGAGATTTATCACCCGATTTCAAATATGCCCCTTAAAGAGATATCATCAATGTAAGTTGGTATCTTTAAAATTAAATATTATCTGTAATATAAAAAAAAACTTCCCTGAAGATATTTTCCACGATACTGTTAATTTTGTCAAATGAGCAAAATTTTTGCGTAAGGTGGCCAATTATCTATCAATCTGCACAATTCAACCCAACCCACTCCAACATAATTCCTGAAGCGAACATTGACATTATGTACCTTCATTTTGAATTTAATCTTATCGTTCAGGTATGGAGGAATAGCGTCAATGAAGACGCTATAATACAAATAACCCTTGTGGATGTATTTGCCAGATTTTATGTTTAGCCATTTTAACCGTTTAAATCCAAAAGATACCCGATCATATTCTCTCACAATCAGACTGAAATTATACAGATTCATAAGTTTTGAAGCTTTTGAATTTTTCGTGATGCCTGGACTCCAAAAATTGCCAAAAGCTGACAATACCAGGTCGCATAAAAGCTTTTTAGTGTACCAGTCGAGACTATGAGGATTATAGTATATAAATTATAATGAGCTATAAGCTCGACCAATTAACTCCGATAATTACTTTCTGGGATAGGAGTATTTCCTATCGATGCTGGATGAAGCTTTCATCAAAGTGGCTTTCAGAAAAAACAAATAAATCTGAATATCTATTAATTTAACGTCAGATTTAGAAAAAAATTTCAACACAAATATCTTTTTTTAATTAAGCATAATAGTCCCATATTATTTATAAAATGGAATTGTCTAAAATGTATTGCTTATTGCAGAATGCTATAAGCAATACATAATCTTGACCGTATGACATTATTAATATCATGGTAGAACTACCACCAGAAAAGCTTAATTTTAGCAAAAATTTCCCGTTTTTCAGTAAAGGTTTAGTCTGTTCCTAATTTTTTACATGACGCGCAATTGCATAATGGAACATATTCTTTAATACTTTTGAGTATGCAAAATAATTTCCTTAATTTCGTTTTCGGTTAAATCGAAGCTATGAGAAAACTATAGCTACTTCTATCATATTCTTAGAAAACATTGGCTAGCCACTTACACAGTAGTACCGACGTTGATGAACCCAACTCAACTAATGTTTAATGCTAACTAGCTAGTTAGGTTGGGTTGGATTAAAATTAATGGCTCAGCCAAACCCTACTAATATCTAGTGCTAAGTAGCTCGTTGGATTGGGTTGGATTCAGATAAAGTTGATGGCGCAACACAACCCAATTAATATTTTATACTAACTAGCTAATTGGGTTGGGTTAAGGTTTTCAACTAATATCTAGTGTTAACGTAAAATTCGTAAATAAATCACAAATCAAACGTTTAAATTGGTCTGGTACGTAATTTCTGTTTAAGAGCAATTGCTAAAAATTTACCGAATTTATTCCTTCCGTCGCCAACGCACTGTATATTCAAAAAAATGTTAACTGGGACGTATAAAAATCGTTCAGGGACCGATATAGATAACAACGTACACGTCCTTCATATCAATATCGGTTTTTATAACTCCGTCTCAAAATCGATTCAATCGGGTCACGCCGGGTCCCATCAAAACTAAAGTCGGTCACGTTCAAAAACTGACGCGCGTTCACGGTGGGTCAAGCATGACCCATCGTGACTCACGTAATTTTCGCATCTCTAGTTTAGCTGTCTAAAAAGTCGTACTGCTAAATCCTAATGTTTTTAAATGGATTGATGCGACTGGTCGAAGCCGCTAAGACTTTTAAATAGAACCTTGTAGTCTCTTTTAGATCATATTTATAGCAGTAACCTAGGCGTATTAAACCGAGGCACAGAACTAACCTTTGTTACTGCCAAAGGTCAATCTATCATCGATATCACTCTGGTCTTCATATTCTAATTCCTTAAATGACTCCCTGATCCTTTCTTACAAAAGGACCTGTCGTCTCCATAGGGAGGCGATATCCGGGCACGCGAATACCTGGTAGTGGCTCGAACTTGACTCACTTAAACGTGAGGCACGGACCGCTTTCAGTAGAGCAACGTACTGCCGGAGTGATTCAGACTGATAGATATACAAGAACAAACTATCAGTTTATAAGAAGACCATTCGTGGGTTTCTTGGGATTTCTGTGAAGAAATTACTTTCACCACATAGGTCTCCCGCTTCAAGAAGGTGCTCGCCTCAAGCCCTGAATGACGAATTGGGTTACTAAAAAAGGATGACTGTAAACACGTTCTTATCATACAAAATCCAGGACCGGACTGGAAGACCTGTTACCGCACCTGAAGAGAATTTTTCAGGGTTCCTTGGCGCTTCGCTATACACCGGGTAGTTTGTGTGACGTCACGTTGTACTTCATACCTAAACCGGGTAAGCAAGATTACTTCCTTCCGAAGTCTTTCAAACCAATCAGTCTCTCCTCTTTTCTATTGAAATCGTTGGAGAGACTTTGTGACCGACACATTAGAGATTCTTGCCTGATAAGCAGGCCATTGGACTCTAATCAACACGCATACACCCAAGGAAAGTCCTTCACGCAGTGACTAGCGTCGTTGGTGATGCGCTGGACCACAAAGAGTCTGCTTTGGATGTCTTCATTGTCATGGAAGGCGCTTTCGATAAAACCACCTTCTCCGGCATTAACGAGGTTTTGCAAAACGTTCCTTCGAAAAATTTCGAATTTTAATCGTGTCACTGTTCAATGGATCAAGGGACACTCCGGCTCTGCGGGTAACAAACATGGAGACAGCGGACTTGCAAAGCGTGCTGCTGGTAGAGAGCTGTGCGCATTCGAGTCAGTAAGTTCTCTAGCTATTTGTATCAACATGATCAAACGTTTCATCCACAAGAAGTTCTTATACTCGTGGGACATAAATGCGAGCTGCTTCCTTGCGAAGGAATTGCTAAAATATTCCTCACCAACAGCTAAGCGTTTCATAGGGTTGGGAAAAACCACCCTAAAAACCTTAATAATATGAAACGGTTAGACACATCGTATGTGATTGCCCCTCTCTGACCGACCTCAAATTGAGGATTCTCGGGGAGGGTTGGCCGACCACAGATGACATGAGGAGCATGCTTCTGGGTGACATCCTGGTCATTACTAAAGCTAGGTTGTAGGTCTAATATTAGTTATACATTTAGTTCCACAAGAATTTACAATGATCAAGACAACGATCTTCAGACGCACGGCTAAACCTACATCTTTCTAGTACTAGGTTTAGTGTTAGTTCTGGTTTTATTTTCATACAAGTATACAGCAATTTAAGACCGGATAACGTCTAAAAATAGAATCACACTAACACTAGAGTTAATATTAGACCTAGAACGAAAAACATTTAGGTTTAATCGTACTTTTTTTTTTAAATTTCAGAAATCCCTCGAAATACCCATCTTGGGTAAATACCTCCGGGTATATTCTCTTGAAAATAAATACCCAGATAGTGAACAACACTGATAATAAGTGATAAATAAACTACATAATGTGTAGGTGAATATTGAAAGGAATTCATAACCTTAAACCAAAACAATTCTTTCTTCTTCATTTAGCCGAACAGGTTGGGTAATTATTAATTCATTTTCTCACTTACTGCGTAGCTTAAAACTTCTTATTATACTTTAATTTCGGGTCTTAATGTTAAAGTTGAAACATAACCTCTGTAGATTCTTCTTCTTCTTCTTCACAAAACGGGGCAAAATCTTGGTGTGTGAGCTATAATAGCTCTTATATCACCAGTCACCTGTTTTTGTAGTATCTCCGGTTAAGTAGCCCTGTGGGAGCATAAGATGAATAACATACGAATTGTACAAATGAAAATAAAACTCTCGGAAGGGGGAATGATCCTTCCTTGCACTACTAATAAAGCAACAGCAACCCAAGCAAAAGTTAGTCCGAACGGCGACAAATGCAGCTCCCGGGTCAACCCCTCGAAAGGAAAAGCATCTACCAAGCAGACCGTCATGCCTTAAGTACATAATCAAAAAGCCCTCCACAAACTAAATAAAGATTCCATTACTACATAGAAAATAAAAAAGCATTCTTAGAACTGGTAATTTATTTGTGGCCAATAGACAGCTTATGCTGTATGGAGGAAAAATTCCCATACTTCGCAGTTTGCCAAGCATTCTACCTCTCTCCAGCTCATATACTTCACATTCCAAAATAATGTGGCTGAGATCACCGTACTTTCCACAGCTACAGCTCGGTGAATCCGCCATTCCTATCCGGTACATATGAGCAGGAAACATGCCGTGACCCATTCGCATCCGACTGATTGTAGAAATCATATGTTTAGACTCAGACACAAAAGACCCATACCATGTTCCCTCTCTGACATCACCGTTAATCAAACACAAAGCACGACCCTTGATTCTGCTACTACCATTCCATTCTTGCTGCCACGCATTCCAAGTTTCTTCTTTCATTTCCCTAAAGATATCGCAAATGTCCTTGCTGATCTGGTAGAATGGAAAATCGTTCTGTTCCGCCGCCAGCCTATCAGCCATCTCATTCCCGACAATCCCTGCGTGGCCGGGGATCCAAGCAAATTCTACCCTTAAGTCCCCTGCAGCACATTGCCAACTAAGTTCTTTGACTTTGTTTACCAGATAATGCACCCTCGACCTTTCACCCATAACCCCATCCAACGCACGAATTACGCTCAACGAATCCGAAAATACGACCACCGGAATAACTCCATTTGTTTTTATGTAATTCAAAGCCCACCAAACAGCAAACAGTTCCGCCACAAATATATTTGTATAATCGGGTAGCTTACCCGAATGAGACAACTCCAATTGGGGCGCGCAAACGCCAAAATGCACCCCCTTTACCGGATCGGTTGTCACCGACGCATTAGTTTTCATAAAAACTGTATTAGGCCACAGAGTCAGAGCTTCTCGTATAAAAACCGCGTTATGATTAAAATTGACTCCCGGTAATGATTGTCTAAGCCTTGCGCACAACAGATTAGTTCTGATCTTGGAAAGGTGAATAAAGGCATCATACCCCACCGAGTACATGTCCAACACGCCAGTCCGCCGCACGTCAACCATTCTGGGTAACCAAAACTCATACCTCCGCACGATATGCGCCACTCTGCTATCGACTACTCTGCCCTCTCTATGAAGTCGGCTCAAGCTATTCATCAATCTTTCAACCGATCCCGTTCTAAACTTGTGATTCCTTGCAACAAATTTATCCATCAGTAGTTGAAGCCTCAAGTCCAGAGGCATTATATTTGCTTCGACCAATAGCGCATTGGTTGGAGTAGATCTTAAAGTGCCGGTGATAGCCCTGGCTGTCTGATGTTGCATGTTGGTCAGTTTCTTAAACAGAAGAGAGGGAATAGGCAGCATCAACCAGGTGAAAAACTCGAGCCTCGACTGTATGAGCGCACTATACAACAATGTTGAAATCCTGGGACCACATCCCCATTTAGTTGAAGACAGCGATCTGAGCAAGTTAAGTGCCTTCTGGCAATTGGCTACTATATGGTTCACATGTTCTTTCCAGGAACGTTTGTTATTTATGTGCAGTCCCAGGTATACCATATTCACGGTCGCAGCGATGTTCTCATCCCCCAGTTTAATTAAAGGAATATTCTCAGCCCTCCTTCTGCGACTAAACAACATAGCTCGCGATTTATTGGGTGACAGACTCAAACCACGTTCCTCAAAAAACTCAGATGTCGCCTGCAACGCATAGTTCATAGTTTCAATCGCCAATTCCTCGTTAATTCTGCTAATATCCCTGATGTAGTAGTTAAAAAGTAGGGGACTTAGGGAACTACCCTGGGGGAGTCCCTTGTAGGACATTTTGCCTCAACCTCTGTAGATAATTAATTTATTATGACATTTCTGTCGTTACTACCAACCTTGAAAATCAAAATGAACTGTTTTGTAATCAACCAAAATAATGTAAATAAAGTGAAAATCTAATTTAATTATATGTTAACAATAAAATTTATCAATTTAGATAAAAAAATATTAATTCTGATTTAAACGTGATTTGTTAATTATCACATTTCAAAAGTTATGTATGAAGCTTTGACAATTAACATAACCTCAATTATTATTTTATTAAAAAAAATTATGGAAAACAAATTTCTCACCTTTCTAATTGCACATATACTCCCTTACAAAATAAACTATCAATAATACGGGATGAATAAAGCACATAATATTCTTTTTACTCTTTATTACTCAATATTCATCTATGTCCATATTGAGTAATAAAGTAATTCTTTCTTTTTCGTCGCGTTGAGTGGGTTGGATAATTATTAGCTAATTTTCTTACTTACTGCGTGGCTTAAAACATCTCCTTTCATATTATAAAGCGATTACGTACGATTTGAGATAAATTTTATAATTTAAGGTTAAAACATAACATTTATGACACTTTCGTCGTTACTACCAACCTTGAAAATCAAAATTAATTAAATCATTTTATAATTAACCAAAATAATGTAAATAAGGTAAAAATCTAATTTAATTATATTTTTAGAATAAAATTGATCAATTTGTATTGATTATTAGAATTTGAAAAATATTTATTAATAAAATATTACTTTTCAAAACGTCATTTATGTATGTGAAGTTAAAGTTTTGACATTTAACATAACCTCAATTATTATTATTTTATTATTTATTAATTTTAGGCCTCTTCTAAAAGAAATGAAACTAAAATCGGAATTAAATATAATATTGGATTGTTCCCCTGATAAAATAATCGGATTTCTACAACAGGCTTCAATTTATAATTTAACCGGAGAGTATTACAATTATATTTTAACATCTTTGGACGCACATACATTGGATTTTAGCGATATTATTGATTATGGCGCGAATATAACAACGTTGCGATTAATAGATCCAAACAGCGAACAAGTTAAATATATGGTAAAAGATTTTAAGTTAATGGGAGACCAATACAACGAAGATTTTAAACCAACATCCAATCTTTTCCAATTAAAAACCGCGCTAATATACGATAGCTTAGTAATTTTTTTAACAGCTTTCGAGCAATTATCGTTAAGACATCCCCCGGTGGCTTTACCGCAAAATTGTAGGACTCCCGAGCCATCAAAAGACGGATTTAGAATCGCCGAATACATAAAAAGCGTAATTTTAAATAAATTTTAAAATATCAAATAATTTTTATTACTTTTATAGAAAACGTTCGAAAACGAAACCATCCACGGTCCAATATCCGGCCCGATAAGTTTCGATAAATTCGGGCGAAGAATTGATTTTAAACTCGAAATAGTCGAACTCACAAAAGATGGATTTCGATTATCGGCGAATTGGTTTTCGGAAAATCCGAAAAAATTGGAATACGTCGTAAGCGAGGAAGAGCGGAAACAAGAATTCGAGAAACACATCACCCAAAAAGTATTTCGCGTCGTGTCGCGAATTGGAGCCCCTTACTTAATGTATGCGAAACCCGCGAAAAAGGGGCAAGTTTTAGAAGGAAACGCGCGTTTCGAAGGCTTTTCTATGGATATAATCGATGAGATAGCTAAAATTTTGAACTTCACTTATCAATTCGAATTGGTCCATGATAATAATTATGGAAGTTACGATCCTGTTAAAAAAGAATGGAACGGTTTGGTTCGGGACATTTTAGATTGGAAAGCCGATTTAGCAATTTGCGATTTAACAATAACTTATGAAAGAGGAAAAGCCGTTGATTTTTCGATGCCTTTTATGACTTTGGGGATAAGCATCCTGTTCAGTAAGGATTCTAAAAAGCCGCTGAATTTTTTTGCGTTCATGGAACCTTTATCTTTCGATATTTGGCTTTATATGGCAACGGCTTTCGTTGTTATGTCAATTTTGATTTACGTTGCTGCAAGGTGAATTAAAACATTTTTTTTGTATGTAAAGTTAAAATTGTTTAAAACTGTTTTAGGTTAGCCCCTCAAGACTGGGAAAATCCCCATCCTTGCGACCCCCACCCGAAGGAATTAGAGAACATTTGGAGCTTAAAAAATTGTTTTTGGTTGACGATAGGGTCGATTATGACCCAGGGATGCGATATTTTGCCGAAGTGAGTTAATTGAAAAAGTTTAGATTTCGTTTAAGAAAAGAAGGAGGAAATAGAAAAGAACGTATCTAAAGGGGAAGCGGCGTTTTCGGGCGCATTCCGTGAGAGATCCCGTGGGGAGTCTCTCTCTCTTTCTGTTTCTCCCCCTTTTGGTCGCTACGGATCGCCATCAATATTAATATGGCGACGACTCGGCGAGATCAAAAGAACCGACGTTCTGAGAAGCGCGTGCCACGACGTCGCCGGCACCCCCCTTCGGCCCCCTTCTTTACGACATTCTGCTCGCTTCCTTCTACGACCTCTCAAAGGCGCCGACGTCGTCGCGGTCTCCTCTCTCTTCTTCTTCTTTAACTTTTTCCTCTCATCTTTTCCACCTTCTCTTCTTAATCTATAGTTATCTTTACTTATCTTTCATTATTTTTTTTTCTTATTTTCAATTCCAATTTTAATACATATTCCAAATTGCGGATAAATTAAAATTTTGTTATTCTAAAAAATATTATTAATAAAAAGTGTTGACAACTTTATCTTGATAACAAATTTGAAGACGATTAATGATTACGAAGATAACCTAAAAACTATGATTTTTTTATTGAATTAAAATTAGAATACCAGATTACTAGAGCTAATACTAGATTTAAAACTAGAAACTCGACGCAAACGTCTTTAGATGCACGGCTAAACCCAAATTTTTCTAGTCCCAGATCTGGTGTGGTTCTAGTTTTATTTGTGATTAAGTATAAACATGTTACATATGTTTATTGAACTAAAACAGAACTCTTACTAAATTTAGAACTAGAAATATTCGGGTTTAGCCGTCTTAAGAGACGTACGGCTAAACCCGAATGTTTCTAGTTCTAGGTTTAGAGTCAGCTTTAATGCTAGTATTAATTCTGGTTGTAATTGTTATTCAATGTTAGATGTATATATTCTACTGAACTAAAACTAGATCTAACACTCTTTGACGCACGGCTAAACCCAATTATTTCTAGTCCTAGGTCTAGTGTTGGTTCTAGTTTTACTTGTGAACTAAAACAAAACTCATAGTAGATTTGGAACTAAAGATATTCGGGTTTAGCCCTCTTAAGGGATGTACGGCTAAATCCGAATGTTTCTGGTTCTAGGTCTAGTGTTAGCTTTTAATGCTTGAGTGTTACTGGATTTAAGAATAAATGGGTGTTGGATGCTGAAAAAAACTGATATTGAAAAAGACTTCAGATATGAGTAACCTTAAAATCATCAAAAGCTGTCTAAAATATGTCTCTAATAGCTTATAACTGTCTAAAGTTCCACAAGTTGTCTAAAATACTAATAAAACTAGAACTAGCACCAAAATCATTTGGGCTTAGCAACTAACATTAGATATAGTACAAAAATCATTCGGGTTTAGCCTAACCTCTTTTAAGACAGCTAATCCCGAATGATTTTAGTACTATGTCTAGTGTTAGTTCTAGTTTTAGTCCAATAACTAGCATCTAGCACTAAATCTAGTACCAAAATTATTTGGGTTTAGCCGAACGTCTTTTAAGATGGCTAAACTCGAATGATTATGGTACTAGATCTAGTGCTATTTGGTAGTTATTGGACTAAAACCAGAAGTAACATTAGATCTAGTTTTACTTGCTAATCCCAAATGATTTTAGTACTAGATCTAGCGTTAATTCTAGTTTTAGTCCAATAACTAGCAACTAACACTAGATATAGTACCAAAATCATTCGGGTTTAGCCGAACGTCTTTTAAGACAGCTAAACCCGAATGATATTACTACTGTGTCTAGTGTTAGTTCTAGGTTTAGCCCAATAACTAGCATTTAGCACTAAGTTTAGTACCAAAATCATTCGAGTTTAGCTGAACGCCTTTTAAGACGGCTAATTCCGAATAATTTTAGTAGAATGTCTAGTGTTAGTTCTAGTTTTAGTCCAATAACTAGCATCTAGCATTAAATCTAGTACCAAAATCATTCGGGTTTAGCCGAACGTCTTTTAAGACAGCTAAATCCGAAAGTTTCTAGATTTACACTTAGGGAAGAATATTTTTATCCGAATATAATTATTCTTGACTCAAGCATATCATATTCTTATATTATATTATCAAAGCAAGTATATAAGTATTCTTGATGATCTAAGAATATCAATTATATTGAAACAAAAGCATCTTAATGTTTTGTCAACAATCTCATTTTCTAGCAATAGTATTTATCTTAAAACTAGAATATGTTGGTGGTACATTCTATTGTCTTGCAATAAGTATTAACATTCTTGTAATAATAATATAGGCCTTGCACAGAAATAGGACATAGAATTTTTTAGGGACATTAGAGCTGTAATTGACCAAAGAAATCAATTTTTCAAGGGTAGTGTCATGTCTCAATCTCTTTCAGCTATAATCGTAAATAGTGGGTTTTATTACCATCCAAATTTGTAAAATTTATAACAATTTCAGTATAGTCTTCAAAATTTCAGATAACCCTAACCATATTTAGACTATTAAAAACATATTTTAGACATCTTTAAACAATTATTAGCTATTGAACATATTATTAAAGGAATGTTTTTTTCGTCTTGAACAAATTAAGGATATTTTTATTTAATTTTGTACTTTTTATTAAGACGAATGATTTGTTATAGTTCTACCGGTTTCGGCCCTGTTAGGCCATGTTCAGGAGCTTTCGAGCAAATCTATGTCGATTTTCAGATTATTTAAAATCTATTCACATTTCAAATATCAAAAAGTAAACGTATGTAAATTGTTTTTTTTATAAAGGCGTGTTCTATTTCAATTTATCTATTTATCTATTTCAATATATCAACTTACCAATAATTTTAAACAACTTTAGACAATTATAGAATTTTAGGCACATATTTTAAACAGTTCTTGATGATTTTAAACAACTTTAGACAACTGGATTAATTTAGATAACTTTGGATGATTCCAAACTAATTTTGAATGATATTAGACGATTATTAATGATTTTAAATAATCTTAGATAATTATAGATTGGGTAAATTTAGATTATATTTCATAATTTTAGACGACCTGTGGATAATTTTAAACAA
Organism: Onthophagus sagittarius; assembly: GCA_036711965.1. Classification (NCBI taxonomy): domain Eukaryota; kingdom Metazoa; phylum Arthropoda; class Insecta; order Coleoptera; family Scarabaeidae; genus Onthophagus; species Onthophagus sagittarius. Next base: position 10,255,416 of record JASERS010000010.1, on the reverse strand, counting down.
ATTTTGATTGATTTTAGATGATTATTAATGATTTTAAATAACCTTAGACCCTCTTTGATGGTCAAAGACGATTAGAGACGCATTTTAGACAATGTTTGATGATTTTCTGAGTTTTTCAACATCTTTAGAAAATTATGAGCTGTTGGAAATATATTTTATACAAATGTTGGCCGATTTTAAACAATTTTAGACAACTGAATTAATTTAGATTATGTTTCATGATTTTAGACAACCTGTGGATGATTTTGAACAAACTTTGATTGCTTTTAGATGGTTATTAATGATTTTAAATAACTTTACACCTTCGAAGACGATTAGAGACATATTTTAAACAGTTTTTGATTATTTTATGAATGATTTTAGTACTAGATCTAGTGCTAGTTGCTAGTTATTAGATTAAAACTAGAACTGACACTAAATCTAGTTTTAGACTAGATCTAGTGTAGAACTACAAATATTCGAATTTAGCCGTATGTCTCTTAAGACGGCCAAATCCGAAAGTTTCTAATTTTAGATCTACACTGAGGGAAAAATATTCTTACCCGAAGATTATTATTCTTTCCTCAAGCATATCATATTCTTACATATTATCAAAGCACGTATATAAGTATTCTTGTTAACCTAAATATATCAATTATATTGAACAAGAGTATCTTAATGTTGTGTCATTTTCTTGCAATAACTGTATTAATATCTTGAAACTAAAATTTTATATTATCTGCAATAAGTATTAGCAATCTTGAAATAATAATACAGGCGTTGCACAGAAATATAACATAGAATTTTATATTGATGCTAGAGCTGTAATTGATCAAAGAAATCAATTTTTCAAGGGTAGTGTCATATCTCAATCACTTTCAGCTAATATCGTAAACAGTCATTTACGTAAATACTAGGTTTCATTACCATCTACTCTTCAAGATTCAAGATCTCAGATAATTTCAGCTTTTGATTATTTCAGATATCTTTAGACAATTATTAGCCATTAAAGATATATTTTAGGCAAATTTTGGATGATTTAAAACAACTTATGGACGATTTTAGACAACTTTAGATCATTATAGACAATTAGAGACATATTTTAGACAATTTCAGATGATTTTAGACAGTTCTTGATGATTTTAAACAACTTTAGACAAATTAAGATATTAGGGAATTATTTCACACAGTTTTTGATGATTTTAAACAACTTTAGACAACTGGATAAGTGTGTCTAGTTTTACTTGTGAACTAAAACAAAACTCATAGTAGATTTGGAACTAGAGATATTCGGGTTTAGCCGTCTTAAAGGACGTACTTCTAAATCCAAATGTTTCTAGTTCTAGGTCTAGTGTCAGCTTTAATGCTTGAGTGTTACTGGATTTAAGTGTAAATGGGTGTTGGATGCTGAAAAAAATTGATATTGAAAAAGATTTAAGATATGAGTAACCTTAAAATCATCAAAAGCTGTCTAAAATATGTCTCTAATAGCTTATAACTGTCTAAAGTTTTCTACAATCATTCAAAAGTTGATTAAAATCATCCAACATTCATCACATATATATCAATAATCGTCTAAAGATATCTAAAATCATTCAAAATCATTTAATATCATTCAAAATTAGTTTAGAATCATCCACAAGATGTCTAAAATTGTCCACAATTTGTTTGAAATCATCTCAAATTTTTCTAAAATGTCTATAAATGTCTAAGATATCAAAAATAATCAAAAAATGTCTAAAATATCAATAAAACAGCAATCATCCTCCGTTATCTAAATTAATCCAGTTGTCTAAAATTATTTAAAATAATCAGCAACTGTTCAACAAGTTCAATCAAAAATATGTTTCTAATCGTTTTGATGGTCTAATGTTATTTAAAATTATTAATAACCATCTAAAGTTTTCTAAACTTATCTGAAGTCGTTTAAAATTATCAAAAAGTGTCCTTTATAATTGTCTAAAATTGTTTAAAAGCATCTATAAGTTGTCTAAATTCATTTAATATTATCTAAATTAACCCAGTTGGCTAAACTTGTCTAACGTTGTCTAAAATCATCCACAAGTTGTTTAAGATCATCCAAAATTTGTTCAAAATATATCTCTAATATCCTATAATTATCTGAAGTTGTCTAAAATCAAGCACAAGTTGTTAAAAATCATCCAACATTTGTCTAAAATATATCTCCAATACGTTATAATTTTCTAAAGATGTCTAAAATAATCAAAAACTGTTTAAAATATGTCTCTAATCGTCTTCGAAGGTGTAAAGTTATTTAAAATCATTAATAACCATCTAAAAGCAATCAAAATTTGTTCAAAATCATCCACAGGTTGTCTAAAATCATGAAACATAATCTAAATTAATTCAGTTGTCTAAAATTGTTTAAAATCGTTCATAAATTGTTTAAAATCAGCCAAAAATTTGTATAAAATATACTTCCAACAGCTCATAATTTTCTAAAGATGTTGAAAAACTCAGAAAATCATCAAAAATTGTCTAAAATGCGTCTCTAATCGTCTTTGACCATCAAAGAGGGTCTAAGGTTATTTAAAATCATTAATAATGATCTAAAATCAATCAAAATTTGTTTAAAATTATCCACAGGTTGTCTAAAATTATGAAATATAATCTAAATTTACCCAATCTATAATTATCTAAGATTATTTAAAATCATTAATAATCGTCTAATATCATTCAAAATTAGTTTGCAATCATCCAAAGTTATCTAAATTAATCCAGTTGTCTAAAGTTGTTGAAAATCATCAAGAACTGTTTAAAATATGTGCCTAAAATTCTACAATTGTCTAAAGTTGTTTAAAATTATTGGGAAGTTGATATACTGAAATAGATAAATAGATAAATTGAAATAGAATACGCCTTTATAAAAAAAACAATTTACATACGTTTACTTTTTGATATTTGAAATGTGAATAGATTTTAAATAATCTGAAAATCAACATAGACTTGCTCGAAAGCTCCTGAACATGGCCTAATAGGGCCGAAACCGGTAGAACTATAACAAATCATTCGTCTTAATAAAAAGTACAAAATTATATAAAAATATCTTTAATTTGTTCAAGACGAAAAAAACATTCCTTTAATAATATGTTTAATAGCTAATAATTGTTTAAAGTTGTCTAAAATATGTTTTTAATAGTCTAAATATGGTTAGGATTACCTAAAATTTTGAAGAGAACTGAAGAAGAGAACTGAAATTGTTATAAATTTTACAAATTTGGATGGTAATAAAACCCACTATTTACGATTATAGCTGAAAGAGATTGAGACATGACACTACTAGAACTAGAACTGACACTAAATCTAGTTTTAGACAAGATCTAGTGTAGAACTACAAATATTCGAATTTAGCCGTATGTCTCTTAAGACGGCCAAATCCGAAAGTTTCTAATTTTAGATTTACACTGAGGGAAAAATATTCTTACCCGAAGATTATTATTCTTTCCTCAAGCATATCATATTCTTACATATTATCAAAGCACGTATATAAGTATTCTTGTTAACCTAAATATATCAATTATATTGAACAAGAGTATCTTAATGTTGTGTCATTTTCTTGCAATAACTGTATTAATATCTTGAAACTAAAATTTTATATTATCTGCAATAAGTATTAGCAATCTTGAAATAATAATACAGGCGTTGCACAGAAATATAACATAGAATTTTATATTGATGCTAGGGCTGTAATTGACCAAAGAAATCATTTTTTCAAGGGTAGTGTCATGTCTCAATCACTTTCAGTTAATATCGTAAACAGTCATTTACGTAAATACTAGGTTTTATTACCATCTACTCTTCAAGATTCAAGATTTCAGATAATTTCAGCTTTTGATTATTTCAGATATCTTTAGACAATTATTAGCCATTAAAGATATATTTTAGACAAATTTTGGATGATTTAAAACAACTTATGGATGATTTTAGACAACTTTAGATCATTATAGACAATTAGAGACATATTTTAGACAATTTCAGATGATTTTAGACAGTTCTTGATGATTTTAAACAACTTTAGACAAATTAAGATATTAGGGAATTATTTTACACAGTTTTTGATGATTTTAAACAACTTTAGACAACTGGATAAGTGTGTCTAGTTTTACTTGTGAACTAAAACAAAACTCATAGTAGATTTGGAACTAGAGATATTTGGGTTTAGCCGTCTTAAAGGACGTACTTCTAAATCCAAATGTTTCTAGTTCTAGGTCTAGTGTCAGCTTTAATGCTTGAGTGTTACTGGATTTAAGTGTAAATGGGTGTTGGATGCTGAAGAAAATAGATATTGAAAAGACTTAAGATATGAGTAACCTTAAAATCATCAAAAGCTGTCTAAAATATGTCTCTAATAGCTTATAACTGTCTAAAGTTTTCTACAATCATTCAAAAGTTGATTAAAATCATCCAACATTTATCACATATATATCAATAATCGTCTAAAGATATCTAAAATCATCAACAAAATAAGTCTCTAATCGCTTATAATTGTCTAAAGTTGTTTAAAATCATTCATAATCATTTAATATCATCCAAAATTAGTTTAGAATCATCCACAAGATGTCTAAAATTGTCCACAATTTGTTTGAAATCGTCTCAAATTTTTCTAAAATGTCTATAAATGTCTAAGATATCAGAAATAATCAAAAAATGTCTAAAATGTCAATAAAATAGCAATCATCCTCGGTTATCTAAATTAATCCAGTTGTCTAAAATTATTTAAAATAATCAGCAACTGTTCAACAAGTTCAATTAAAAATATGTTTCTAATCGTTTAGATGGTCTAATGTTATTTAAAATTATTAATAACCATCTAAAGTTTTCTAAACTTATCTAAAGTCGTTTAAAATTATCAAAAAGTGTCCTTTATAATTGTCTAAAATTGTTTAAAAACATCTATAAGTTGTCTAAATTCATTTAATATTATCTAAATTAACCCAGTTGGCTAAACTTTTCTAACGTTGTCTAAAATCATCCACAAGTTGTTTAAGATCATCCAAAATTTGTTCAAAATATATCTCTAATATCCTATAATTATCTGAAGTTGTCTAAAATCAAGCACAAGTTGTTAAAAATCATCCAACATTTGTCTAAAATATATCTCCAATACGTTATAATTTTCTAAAGATGTCTAAAATAATCAAAAACTGTTTAAAATATGTCTCTAATCGTCTTCAAAGGTGTAAAGTTATTTAAAATCATTAATAACCATCTAAAAGCAATCAAAGTTTGTTCAAAATCGTCCACAGGTTGTCTAAAATCATGAAACATAATCTAAATTAACTCAGTTGTCTAAAATTGTTTAAAATCGTTCATAAATTGTTTAAAATCAGCCAACATTTGTATAAAATATATTTCCAACAGCTCATAATTTTCTAAAGATGTTGAAGAACTCAGAAAATCATCAAAAATTGTCTAAAATGCGTCTCTAATCGTCTTTGACCATCAAAGAGGGTCTAAGGTTATTTAAAATCATTAATAATGATCTAAAATCAATCAAAATTTGTTTAAAATTATCCACAGGTTGTCTAAAATTATGAAATATAATCTAAATTTACCCAATCTATAATTATCTAAGATTATTTAAAATCATTAATAATCGTCTAATATCATTCAAAATTAGTTTGCAATCATCCAAAGTTATCTAAATTAATCCAGTTGTCTAAAGTTGTTGAAAATCATCAAGAACTGTTTAAAATATGTGCCTAAAATTCTACAATTGTCTAAAGTTGTTTAAAATTATTGGGAAGTTGATATACTGAAATAGATAAATAGATAAATTGAAATAGAATACGCCTTTATAAAAAAAACAATTTACATACGTTTACTTTTTGATATTTGAAATGTGAATAGATTTTAAATAATCTGAAAATCAACATAGACTTGCTCGAAAGCTCCTGAACATGGCCTAATAGGGCCGAAACCGGTAGAACTATAACAAATCATTCGTCTTAATAAAAAGTACAAAATTATATAAAAATATCTTTAATTTGTTCAAGACGAAAAAAACATTCCTTTAATAATATGTTTAATAGCTAATAATTGTTTAAAGTTGTCTAAAATATGTTTTTAATAGTCTAAATATGGTTAGGATTATCTAAAATTTTGAAGAGTATACTGAAATTGTTATAAATTTTACAAATTTGGATGGTAATAAAACCCACTATTTACGATTATAGCTGAAAGAGATTGAGACATGACACTACTAGAACTAGAACTGACACTAAATCTAGTTTTAGACAAGATCTAGTGTAGAACTACAAATATTCGAATTTAGCCGTATGTCTCTTAAAACGGCCAAATCCGAAAGTTTCTAATTTTAGATCTACACTGAGGGAAAAATATTCTTACCCGAAGATTATTATTCTTTCCTCAAGCATATCATATTCTTACATATTATCAAAGCAAATATATAAGTATTCTTGATAACCTAAATATATCAATTATATTGAACAAGAGTATCTTAATGTTGTGTCATTTTCTTGCAATAACTGTATTAATATCTTGAAACTAAAATTTTATATTATCTGCAATAAGTATTAGCAATCTTGAAATAATAATACAGGCGTTGCACAGAAATATAACATAGAATTTTATATTGATGCTAGGGCTGTAATTGACCAAAGAAATCATTTTTTCAAGGGTAGTGTCATGTCTCAATCACTTTCAGCTAATATCGTAAACAGTCATTTACGTAAATACTAGGTTTTATTACCATCTACTCTTCAAGATTCAAGATTTCAGATAATTTCAGCTTTTGATTATTTCAGATATCTTTAGACAATTATTAGCCATTAAAGATATATTTTAGACAAATTTTGGATGATTTAAAACAACTTATGGATGATTTTAGACAACTTTAGATCATTATAGACAATTAGAGACATATTTTAGACAATTTCAGATGATTTTAGACAGTTCTTGATGATTTTAAACAACTTTAGACAAATTAAGATATTAGGGAATTATTTTACACAGTTTTTGATGATTTTAAACAACTTTAGACAACTGGATAAGTGTGTCTAGTTTTACTTGTGAACTAAAACAAAACTCATAGTAGATTTGGAACTAGAGATATTTGGGTTTAGCCGTCTTAAAGGACGTACTTCTAAATCCAAATGTTTCTAGTTCTAGGTCTAGTGTCAGCTTTAATGCTTGAGTGTTACTGGATTTAAGTGTAAATGGGTGTTGGATGCTGAAGAAAATAGATATTGAAAAGACTTAAGATATGAGTAACCTTAAAATCATCAAAAGCTGTCTAAAATATGTCTCTAATAGCTTATAACTGTCTAAAGTTTTCTACAATCATTCAAAAGTTGATTAAAATCATCCAACATTTATCACATATATATCAATAATCGTCTAAAGATATCTAAAATCATCAACAAAATAAGTCTCTAATCGCTTATAATTGTCTAAAGTTGTTTAAAATCATTCATAATCATTTAATATCATCCAAAATTAGTTTAGAATCATCCACAAGATGTCTAAAATTGTCCACAATTTGTTTGAAATCGTCTCAAATTTTTCTAAAATGTCTATAAATGTCTAAGATATCAGAAATAATCAAAAAATGTCTAAAATGTCAATAAAATAGCAATCATCCTCGGTTATCTAAATTAATCCAGTTGTCTAAAATTATTTAAAATAATCAGCAACTGTTCAACAAGTTCAATTAAAAATATGTTTCTAATCGTTTAGATGGTCTAATGTTATTTAAAATTATTAATAACCATCTAAAGTTTTCTAAACTTATCTAAAGTCGTTTAAAATTATCAAAAAGTGTCCTTTATAATTGTCTAAAATTGTTTAAAAACATCTATAAGTTGTCTAAATTCATTTAATATTATCTAAATTAACCCAGTTGGCTAAACTTTTCTAACGTTGTCTAAAATCATCCACAAGTTGTTTAAGATCATCCAAAATTTGTTCAAAATATATCTCTAATATCCTATAATTATCTGAAGTTGTCTAAAATCAAGCACAAGTTGTTAAAAATCATCCAACATTTGTCTAAAATATATCTCCAATACGTTATAATTTTCTAAAGATGTCTAAAATAATCAAAAACTGTTTAAAATATGTCTCTAATCGTCTTCAAAGGTGTAAAGTTATTTAAAATCATTAATAACCATCTAAAAGCAATCAAAGTTTGTTCAAAATCGTCCACAGGTTGTCTAAAATCATGAAACATAATCTAAATTAACTCAGTTGTCTAAAATTGTTTAAAATCGTTCATAAATTGTTTAAAATCAGCCAACATTTGTATAAAATATATTTCCAACAGCTCATAATTTTCTAAAGATGTTGAAGAACTCAGAAAATCATCAAAAATTGTCTAAAATGCGTCTCTAATCGTCTTTGACCATCAAAGAGGGTCTAAGGTTATTTAAAATCATTAATAATGATCTAAAATCAATCAAAATTTGTTTAAAATTATCCACAGGTTGTCTAAAATTATGAAATATAATCTAAATTTACCCAATCTATAATTATCTAAGATTATTTAAAATCATTAATAATCGTCTAATATCATTCAAAATTAGTTTGCAATCATCCAAAGTTATCTAAATTAATCCAGTTGTCTAAAGTTGTTGAAAATCATCAAGAACTGTTTAAAATATGTGCCTAAAATTCTACAATTGTCTAAAGTTGTTTAAAATTATTGGGAAGTTGATATACTGAAATAGATAAATAGATAAATTGAAATAGAATACGCCTTTATAAAAAAAACAATTTACATACGTTTACTTTTTGATATTTGAAATGTGAATAGATTTTAAATAATCTGAAAATCAACATAGACTTGCTCGAAAGCTCCTGAACATGGCCTAATAGGGCCGAAACCGGTAGAACTATAACAAATCATTCGTCTTAATAAAAAGTACAAAATTATATAAAAATATCTTTAATTTGTTCAAGACGAAAAAAACATTCCTTTAATAATATGTTTAATAGCTAATAATTGTTTAAAGTTGTCTAAAATATGTTTTTAATAGTCTAAATATGGTTAGGATTATCTAAAATTTTGAAGAGTATACTGAAATTGTTATAAATTTTACAAATTTGGATGGTAATAAAACCCACTATTTACGATTATAGCTGAAAGAGATTGAGACATGACACTACTAGAACTAGAACTGACACTAAATCTAGTTTTAGACAAGATCTAGTGTAGAACTACAAATATTCGAATTTAGCCGTATGTCTCTTAAAACGGCCAAATCCGAAAGTTTCTAATTTTAGATCTACACTGAGGGAAAAATATTCTTACCCGAAGATTATTATTCTTTCCTCAAGCATATCATATTCTTACATATTATCAAAGCAAATATATAAGTATTCTTGATAACCTAAATATATCAATTATATTGAACAAGAGTATCTTAATGTTGTGTCATTTTCTTGCAATAACTGTATTAATATCTTGAAACTAAAATTTTATATTATCTGCAATAAGTATTAGCAATCTTGAAATAATAATACAGGCGTTGCACAGAAATATAACATAGAATTTTATATTGATGCTAGGGCTGTAATTGACCAAAGAAATCATTTTTTCAAGGGTAGTGTCATGTCTCAATCACTTTCAGCTAATATCGTAAACAGTCATTTACGTAAATACTAGGTTTTATTACCATCTACTCTTCAAGATTCAAGATTTCAGATAATTTCAGCTTTTGATTATTTCAGATATCTTTAGACAATTATTAGCCATTAAAGATATATTTTAGACAAATTTTGGATGATTTAAAACAACTTATGGACGATTTTAGACAACTTTAGATCATTATAGACAATTAGAGACATATTTTAGACAATTTCAGATGATTTTAGACAGTTCTTGATGATTTTAAACAACTTTAGACAAATTAAGTTATTAGGGAATTATTTTACACAGTTTTTGATGATTTTAAACAACTTTAGACAACTGGATAAGTGTGTCTAGTTTTACTTGTGAACTAAAACAAAACTCATAGTAGATTTGGAACTAGAGATATTCGGGTTTAGCCGTCTTAAAGGACGTACGGCTAAATCCGAATGTTTCTAGTTCTAGGTCTAGTGTCAGCTTTAATGCTTGAGTGTTACTGGATTTAAGTGTAAATGAGTGTTGGATGCTGAAAAAAATTGATATTGAAAAAGACTTAAGATATGAGTAACCTTAAAATCATCAAAAGCTGTCTAAAATATGTCTCTAATAGCTTATAACTGTCTAAAGTTTTCTACAATCATTCAAAAGTTGATTAAAATCATCCAACATTTATCACATATATATCAATAATCGTCTAAAGATATCTAAAATCATTCAAAATCATTTAATATCATTCAAAATTAGTTTAGAATCATCCACAAGATGTCTAAAATTGTCCACAATTTGTTTGAAATCATCTCAAATTTTTCTAAAATGTCTATAAATGTCTAAGATATCAAAAATAATCAAAAAATGTCTAAAATATCAATAAAACAGCAATCATCCTCCGTTATCTAAATTAATCCAGTTGTCTAAAATTATTTAAAATAATCAGCAACTGTTCAACAAGTTCAATCAAAAATATGTTTCTAATCGTTTTGATGGTCTAATGTTATTTAAAATTATTAATAACCATCTAAAGTTTTCTAAACTTATCTGAAGTCGTTTAAAATTATCAAAAAGTGTCCTTTATAATTGTCTAAAATTGTTTAAAAGCATCTATAAGTTGTCTAAATTCATTTAATATTATCTAAATTAACCCAGTTGGCTAAACTTGTCTAACGTTGTCTAAAATCATCCACAAGTTGTTTAAGATCATCCAAAATTTGTTCAAAATATATCTCTAATATCCTATAATTATCTGAAGTTGTCTAAAATCAAGCACAAGTTGTTAAAAATCATCCAACATTTGTCTAAAATATATCTCCAATACGTTATAATTTTCTAAAGATGTCTAAAATAATCAAAAACTGTTTAAAATATGTCTCTAATCGTCTTCGAAGGTGTAAAGTTATTTAAAATCATTAATAACCATCTAAAAGCAATCAAAGTTTGTTCAAAATCATCCACAGGTTGTCTAAAATCATGAAACATAATCTAAATTAATTCAGTTGTCTAAAATTGTTTAAAATCGTTCATAAATTGTTTAAAATCAGCCAACATTTGTATAAAATATATTTCCAACAGCTCATAATTTTCTAAAGATGTTGAAGAACTCAGAAAATCATCAAAAATTGTCTAAAATGCGTCTCTAATCGTCTTTGACCATCAAAGAGGGTCTAAGGTCATTTAAAATCATTAATAATGATCTAAAATCAATCAAAATTTGTTTAAAATTATCCACAGGTTGTCTAAAATTATGAAATATAATCTAAATTTACCCAATCTATAATTATCTAAGATTATTTAAAATCATTAATAATCGTCTAATATCATTCAAAATTAGTTTGCAATCATCCAAAGTTATCTAAATTAATCCAGTTGTCTAAAGTTGTTGAAAATCATCAAGAACTGTTTAAAATATGTGCCTAAAATTCTATAATTGTTTAAAGTTGTTTAAAATTATTGATAAGTTGATATATTGAAATAGATAAATTGAAATAGAACACGCCTTTATAAAAAAAACAATTTACATACGTTTACTTTTTGATATTTGAAATGTGAATAGATTTTAAATAATCTGAAAATCAACATAGACTTGCTCGAAAGCTCCTGAACATGGCCTAACAGGGCCGAAACCGGTAGAACTATAACAAATCATTCGTCTTAATAAAAAGTACAAAATTAAATAAAAATATCTTTAATTTGTTCAAGACGAAAAAAACATTCCTTTAATAATATGTTTAATAGCTAATAATTGTTTAAAGTTGTCTAAAATATGTTTTTAATAGTCTAAATATGGTTAGGATTACCTAAAATTTTGAAGAGAACTGAAGAAGAGAACTGAAATTGTTATAAATTTTACAAATTTGGATGGTAATAAAACCCACTATTTACGATTATAGCTGAAAGAGATTGAGACATGACACTACTAGAACTAGAACTGACACTAAATCTAGTTTTAGACAAGATCTAGTGTAGAACTACAAATATTCGAATTTAGCCGTATGTCTCTTAAGACGGCCAAATCCGAAAGTTTCTAATTTTAGATTTACACTGAGGGAAAAATATTCTTACCCGAAGATTATTATTCTTTCCTCAAGCATATCATATTCTTACATATTATCAAAGCAAGTATATAAGTATTCTTGATAACCTAAATATATCATTTATATTGAACAAGAGTATCTTAATGTTGTGTCATTTTCTTGCAATAACTGTATTAATATCTTGAAACTAAAATTTTATATTATCTGCAATAAGTATTAGCAATTTTGAAATAATAATACAGGCGTTGCACAGAAATAGAACATAGAATTTTATATTGATGCTAGGGCTGCAATTGACTAAAGAAATCAATTTTTCAAGGGTAGTGTCATGTCTCAATCACTTTCAGCTAATATCGTAAACAGTCATTTACGTAAATACTAGGTTTTATTACCATCTACTCTTCAAGATTCAAGATTTCAGATAATTTCAGCTTTTGATTATTTCAGATATCTTTGGACAATTATTAGCCATTAAAGATATATTTTAGACAAATTTTGGATGATTTAAAACAACTTATGGCTGATTTTAGACAACTTTAGATCATTATAGACAATTAGAGACATATTTTAGACAATTTCAGATGATTTTAGACAGTTCTTGATGATTTTAAACAACTTTAGACAAATTAAGATATTAGGGAATTATTTTACACAGTTTTTGATGATTTTAAACAACTTTAGACAACTGGATAAGTGTGTCTAGTTTTATCTGTGAACTAAAACAAAACTCATAGTAGATTTGGAACTAGAGATATTCGGGTTTAGCCGTCTTAAAGGACGTACTTCTAAATCCAAATGTTTCTAGTTCTAGGTCTAGTGTCAGCTTTAATGCTTGAGTGTTACTGGATTTAAGTGTAAATGGGTGTTGGATGCTGAAGAAAATAGATATTGAAAAGACTTAAGATATGAGTAACCTTAAAATCATCAAAAGCTGTCTAAAATATGTCTCTAATAGCTTATAACTGTCTAAAGTTTTCTACAATCATTCAAAAGTTGATTAAAATCATCCAACATTTATCACATATATATCAATAATCGTCTAAAGATATCTAAAATCATCAACAAAATAAGTCTCTAATCGCTTATAATTGTCTAAAGTTGTTTAAAATCATTCATAATCATTTAATATCATCCAAAATTAGTTTAGAATCATCCACAAGATGTCTAAAATTGTCCACAATTTGTTTGAAATCGTCTAAAATTTTTCTAAAATGTCTATAAATGTCTAAGATATCAGAAATAATCAAAAAATGTCTAAAATGTCAATAAAATAGCAATCATCCTCGGTTATCTAAATTAATCCAGTTGTCTAAAATTATTTAAAATAATCAGCAACTGTTCAACAAGTTCAATTAAAAATATGTTTCTAATCGTTTTGATGGTCTAATGTTATTTAAAATTATTAATAACCATCTAAAGTTTTCTAAACTTATCTAAAGTCGTTTAAAATTATCAAAAAGTGTCCTTTATAATTGTCTAAAATTGTTTAAAAACATCTATAAGTTGTCTAAATTCATTTAATATTATCTAAATTAACCCAGTTGGCTAAACTTTTCTAACGTTGTCTAAAATCATCCACAAGTTGTTTAAGATCATCCAAAATTTGTTCAAAATATATCTCTAATATCCTATAATTATCTGAAGTTGTCTAAAATCAAGCACAAGTTGTTAAAAATCATTCAACATTTGTCTAAAATATATCTCCAATACGTTATAATTTTCTAAAGATGTCTAAAATAATCAAAAACTGTTTAAAATATGTCTCTAATCGTCTTCGAAGGTGTAAAGTTATTTAAAATCATTAATAACCATCTAAAAGCAATCAAAGTTTGTTCAAAATCATCCACAGGTTGTCTAAAATCATGAAACATAATCTAAATTAATTCAGTTGTCTAAAATTGTTTAAAATCGTTCATAAATTGTTTAAAATCAGCCAAAATTTGTATAAAATATATTTCCAACAGCTCCTAATTTTCTAAAGATGTTGAAGAACTCAGAAAATCATCAAAAATTGTCTAAAATGCGTCTCTAATCGTCTTTGACCATCAAAGAGGGTCTAAGGTCATTTAAAATCATTAATAATGATCTAAAATCAATCAAAATTTGTTTAAAATTATCCACAGGTTGTCTAAAATTATGAAATATAATCTAAATTTACCCAATCTATAATTATCTAAGATTATTTAAAATCATTAATAATCGTCTAATATCATTCAAAATTAGTTTGGAATCATCCAAAGTTATCTAAATTAATCCAGTTGTCTAAAGTTGTTGAAAATCATCAAGAACTGTTTAAAATATGTGCCTAAAATTCTACAATTGTCTAAAGTTGTTTAAAATTATTGGGAAGTTGATATACTGAAATAGATAAATAGATAAATTGAAATAGAATACGCCTTTATAAAAAAAAACAATTTACATACGTTTACTTTTTGATATTTCAAATGTGAATAGATTTTAAATAATCTGAAAATCAACATAGACTTGCTCGAAAGCTCCTGAACATGGCCTAACAGGGCCGAAACCGGTAGAACTATAACAAATCATTCGTCTTAATAAAAAGTACAAAATTAAATAAAAATATCTTTAATTTGTTCAAGACGAAAAAAACATTCCTTTAATAATATGTTTAATAGCTAATAATTGTTTAAAGATGTCTAAAATATGTTTTTAATAGTTTAAATATGGTTAGGGTTATCTGAAATTTTGAAGAGTATACTAAAATTGTTATAAATTTTACAAATTTGGATGGTAATAAAACCCACTATATACGATTATAGCTGAAAGAGATTGAGACATGACACTACTAGAACTAGAACTGACACTAAATCTAGTTTTAGACTAGATCTAGTGTAGAACTACAAATATTCGAATTTAGCCGTATGTCTCTTAAGACGGCCAAATCCGAAAGTTTCTAATTTTAGATCTACACTGAGGGAAAAATATTCTTACCCGAAGATTATTATTCTTTCCTCAAGCATATCATATTCTTACATATTATCAAAGCAAGTATTTAAGTATTCTTGATAACCTAAATATATCAATTATATTGAACAAGAGTATCTTAATGTTGTGTCATTTTCTTGCAATAACTGTATTAATGTCTTGAAACTAAAATTTATATTATCTGCAATAAGTATTAGCAATTTTGAAATAATAATACAGGCGTTGCACAGAAATAGAACATAGAATTTTATATTGATGCTAGGGCTGTAATTGACCAAAGAAATCAATTTTTCAAGGGTAGTGTCATGTCTCAATCACTTTCAGCTAATATCGTAAACAGTCATTTACGTAAATACTAGGTTTTATTACCATCTACTCTTCAAGATTCAAGATTTCAGATAATTTCAGCTTTTGATTATTTCAGATATCTTTGGACAATTATTAGCCATTAAAGATATATTTTAGACAAATTTTGGATGATTTAAAACAACTTATGGATGATTTTAGACAACTTTAGATCATTATAGACAATTAGAGACATATTTTAGACAATTTCAGATGATTTTAGACAGTTCTTGATGATTTTAAACAACTTTAGACAAATTAAGATATTAGGGAATTATTTTACACAGTTTTTGATGATTTTAAACAACTTTAGACAACTGGATAAGTGTGTCTAGTTTTATCTGTGAACTAAAACAAAACTCATAGTAGATTTGGAACTAGAGATATTCGGGTTTAGCCGTCTTAAAGGACGTACTTCTAAATCCAAATGTTTCTAGTTCTAGGTCTAGTGTCAGCTTTAATGCTTGAGTGTTACTGGATTTAAGTGTAAATGGGTGTTGGATGCTGAAGAAAATAGATATTGAAAAGACTTAAGATATGAGTAACCTTAAAATCATCAAAAGCTGTCTAAAATATGTCTCTAATAGCTTATAACTGTCTAAAGTTTTCTACAATCATTCAAAAGTTGATTAAAATCATCCAACATTTATCACATATATATCAAGAATCGTCTAAAGATATCTAAAATCATCAACAATATAAGTCTCTAATCGCTTATAATTGTCTAAAGTTGTTTAAAATCATTCATAATCATTTAATATCATCCAAAATTAGTTTAGAATCATTCACAAGATGTCTAAAATTGTCCACAATTTGTTTGAAATCGTCTCAAATTTTTCTAAAATGTCTAAGATATCAGAAATAATCAAAAAATGTCTAAAATGTCAATAAAATAGCAATCATCCTCGGCTATCTAAATTAATCCAGTTGTCTAAAATTATTTAAAATAATCAGCAACTGTTCAACAAGTTCAATTAAAAATATGTTTCTAATCGTTTTGATGGTCTAATGTTATTTAAAATTATTAATAACCATCTAAAGTTTTCTAAACTTATCTAAAGTCGTTTAAAATTATCAAAAAGTGTCCTTTATAATTGTCTAAAATTGTTTAAAAACATCTATAAGTTGTCTAAATTCATTTAATATTATCCAAATTAACCCAGTTGGCTAAACTTTTCTAACGTTGTCTAAAATCATCCACAAGTTGTTTAAGATCATCCAAAATTTGTTCAAAATATATCTCTAATATCCTATAATTATCTGAAGTTGTCTAAAATCAAGCACAAGTTGTTAAAAATCATCCAACATTTGTCTAAAATATATCTCCAATACGTTATAATTTTCTAAAGATGTCTAAAATAATCAAAAACTGTTTAAAATATGTCTCTAATCGTCTTCGAAGGTGTAAAGTTATTTAAAATCATTAATAACCATCTAAAAGCAATCAAAGTTTGTTCAAAATCGTCCACAGGTTGTCTAAAATCATGAAACATAATCTAAATTAACTCAGTTGTCTAAAATTGTTTAAAATCGTTCATAAATTGTTTAAAATCAGCCAACATTTGTATAAAATATATTTCCAACAGCTCATAATTTTCTAAAGATGTTGAAGAACTCAGAAAATCATCAAAAATTGTCTAAAATGCGTCTCTAATCGTCTTTGACCATCAAAGAGGGTCTAAGGTTATTTAAAATCATTAATAATGATCTAAAATCAATCAAAATTTGTTTAAAATTATCCACAGGTTGTCTAATATTATGAAATATAATCTAAATTTACCCAATCTATAATTATCTAAGATTATTTAAAATCATTAATAATCGTCTAATATCATTCAAAATTAGTTTGGAATCATCCAAAGTTATCTAAATTAATCCAGTTGTCTAAAGTTGTTTAAAATCATCAAGAACTGTTTAAAATATGTGCCTAAAATTCTATAATTGTCTAAAGTTGTTTAAAATTATTGGTAAATTGATATATTGAAATAGATAAATAGATAAATTGAAATAGAACACGCCTTTATAAAAAAAACAATTTACATACGTTTACTTTTTGATATTTCAAATGTGAATAGATTTTAAATAATCTGAAAATCAACATAGACTTGCTCGAAAGCTCCTGAACATGGCCTAATAGGGCCGAAACCGGTAGAACTATAACAAATCATTCGTCTTAATAAAAAGTACAAAATTAAATAAAAATATCTTTAATTTGTTCAAGACGAAAAAAACATTCCTTTAATAATATGTTTAATAGCTAATAATTGTTTAAAGATGTCTAAAATATGTTTTTAATAGTCTAAATATGGTTAGGATTATCTAAAATTTTGAAGAGTATACTGAAATTGTTATAAATTTTACAAATTTGGATGGTAATAAAACCCACTATTTACGATTATAGCTGAAAGAGATTGAGACATGACACTACTAGAACTAGAACTGACACTAAATCTAGTTTTAGACTAGATCTAGTGTAGAACTACAAATATTCGAATTTAGCCGTATGTCTCTTAAGACGGCCAAATCCGAAAGTTTCTAATTTTAGATCTACACTGAGGGAAAAATATTCTTACCCGAAGATTATTATTCTTTCCTCAAGCATATCATATTCTTACATATTATCAAAGCACGTATATAAGTATTCTTGTTAACCTAAATATATCAATTATATTGAACAAGAGTATCTTAATGTTGTGTCATTTTCTTGCAATAACTGTATTAATATCTTGAAACTAAAATTTTATATTATCTGCAATAAGTATTAGCAATCTTGAAATAATAATACAGGCGTTGCACAGAAATATAACATAGAATTTTATATTGATGCTAGGGCTGTAATTGACCAAAGAAATCATTTTTTCAAGGGTAGTGTCATGTCTCAATCACTTTCAGCTAATATCGTAAACAGTCATTTACGTAAATACTAGGTTTTATTACCATCTACTCTTCAAGATTCAAGATTTCAGATAATTTCAGCTTTTGATTATTTCAGATATCTTTAGACAATTATTAGCCATTAAAGATATATTTTAGACAAATTTTGGATGATTTAAAACAACTTATGGATGATTTTAGACAACTTTAGATCATTATAGACAATTAGAGACATATTTTAGACAATTTCAGATGATTTTAGACAGTTCTTGATGATTTTAAACAACTTTAGACGAATTAAGATATTAGGGAATTATTTTACACAGTTTTTGATGATTTTAAACAACTTTAGACAACTGGATAAGTGTGTCTAGTTTTACTTGTGAACTAAAACAAAACTCATAGTAGATTTGGAACTAGAGATATTTGGGTTTAGCCGTCTTAAAGGACGTACTTCTAAATCCAAATGTTTCTAGTTCTAGGTCTAGTGTCAGCTTAAAATGAAGCCAACTCAACCCAATCCAAGCCATCTCATCTTGCGGGTAACTGTCTGTTATTATTCGCCATTTGCACAGCCTAATGTGAGCACGTACCTACACTAAGTATGTTGAGGATTTTTATATATTTTTCTTCGTAGATTTTAATGTTGAGGTTAAAATGGTGAAAAAGATAAAGGTAAAAAGAGAAATAAATTCTGCTCTTATTCTATATATCTAACCTATATCAAACCCTTATTCCTCCATATGCTCTTGAGAATTTCGATTATCGTACTCGTGTAAAACTAAGGAAATATGTCATATTTCGTGCTTTTAACCCTTACAGGTTTTGAAATAATGAGGGACATAGCCACATATTGAATCTCATCTCCGAAGTATCTAAGTTTCCTTGAAGCATTTTAGATTTCTATGTGAATTTTACTTAATATGGTTTTATGTAGGATCGCTTCTTTAAATATACTGTAAACGCAATTTCCTGTATAAAAAAATAATTTTTAATACTTCGATACCGATACTTTGCTGATATCGAGTATCGATACCGAGGTAAGTGCCGATACTATCGACAAGTATCGATACTTTGCCTAGCACTAGTTTTGTAACTAGTAGATTTGGAACTAGAGATATTCGGGTTTAGCCGTCTTAAAGGACGTACTTCTAAATCCAAATGTTTCTAGTTCTAGGTCTAGTGTCAGCTTTAATGCTTGAGTGTTACTGGATTTAAGTGTAAATGGGTGTTGGATGCTGAAAAAGATTGATATTGAAAAAGACTTAAGATATGAGTAACCTTAAAATCATCAAAAGCTGTCTAAAATATGTCTCTAATAGCTTATAACTGTCTAAAGTTTTCTACAATCATTCAAAAGTTGATTAAAATCATCCAACATTTATCACATATATATCAATAATCGTCTAAAGATATCTAAAATCATCAACAAAATAAGTCTCTAATCGCTTATAATTATCTAAAGTTGTTTAAAATCATTCATAATCATTTAATATCATCCAAAATTAGTTTAGAATCATCCACAAGATGTCTAAAATTGTCCACAATTTGTTTGAAATCGTCTCAAATTTTTCTAAAATGTCTATAAATGTCTAAGATATCAAAAATAATCAAAAAATGTCTAAAATATCAATAAAATAGCAATCATCCTCCGTTATCTAAATTAATCCAGTTGTCTAAAATTATTTAAAATAATCAGCAACTGTTCAACAAGTTCAATTAAAAATATGTTTCTAATCGTTTTAATGGTCTAATGTTATTTAAAATTATTAATAACCATCTAAAGTTTTCTAAACTTATCTAAAGTCGTTTAAAATTATCAAAAAGTGTCCTTTATAATTGTCTAAAATTGTTTAAAAGCATCTATAAGTTGTCTAAATTCATTTAAGATTATCTAAATTAACCCAGTTGGCTAAACTTGTCTAACGTTGTCTAAAATCATCCACAAGTTGTTTAAGATCATCCAAAATTTGTTCAAAATATATCTCTAATATCCTATAATTATCTGAAGTTGTCTAAAATCAAGCACAAGTTGTTAAAAATCATCCAACATTTGTCTAAAATATATCTCCAATACGTTATAATTTTCTAAAGATGTCTAAAATAATCAAAAACTGTTTAAAATATGTCTCTAATCGTCTTCGAAGGTGTAAAGTTATTTAAAATCATTAATAACCATCTAAAAGCAATCAAAGTTTGTTCAAAATCATCCACAGGTTGTCTAAAATCATGAAACATAATCTAAGTTAATTCAGTTGTCTAAAATTGTTTAAAATCGTTCATAAATTGTTTAAAATCAGCCAAAAATTTGTATAAAATATACTTCCAACAGCTCATAATTTTCTAAAGATCTTGAAGAACTCAGAAAATCATCAAAAATTGTCTAAAATGCGTCTCTAATCGCCTTTGACCATCAAAGAGGGTCTAAGGTTATTAAAAATCATTAATAATGATCTAAAATCAATCAAAATTTGTTTAAAATTATCCACAGGTTGTCTAAAATTATGAAATATAATCAAAATTTACCCAATCTATAATTATCTAAGATTATTTAAAATCATTAATAATCGTCTAATATCATTCAAAATTAGTTTGGAATCATCCAAAGTTATCTAAATTAATCCAGTTGTCTAAAGTTGTTTAAAATCATCAAGAACTGTTTAAAATATGTGCCTAAAATTCTATAATTGTCTAAAGTTGTTTAAAATTATTGGTAAATTGATATATTGAAATAGATAAATAGATAAATTGAAATAGAACACGCCTTTATAAAAAAAACAATTTACATACGTTTACTTTTTGATATTTCAAATGTGAATAGATTTTAAATAATCTGAAAATCAACATAGACTTGCTCGAAAGCTCCTGAACATGGCCTAACAGGGCCGAAACCGGTAGAACTATAACAAATCATTCGTCTTAATAAAAAGTACAAAATTAAATAAAAATATCTTTAATTTGTTCAAGACGAAAAAAACATTCCTTTAATAATATGTTTAATAGCTAATAATTGTTTAAAGATGTCTAAAATATGTTTTTAATAGTTTAAATATGGTTAGGGTTATCTGAAATTTTGAAGAGTATACTAAAATTGTTATAAATTTTACAAATTTGGATGGTAATAAAACCCACTATTTACGATTATAGCTGAAAGAGATTGAGACATGACACTACCCTTGAAAAATTGATTTCTTTGGTCAATTACAGCTTTAACGTCCCTAAAAAATTCTGTGTCCTATTTCTGTGCAATGCCTATATTATTACTACAAGAATGTTAATACTTATTGCAAGACAATAGAATGTACCACCAACATATTCTAGTTTTAAGATATTAATACTATTGCTAGAAAATGAGATTGTTGACAAAACAAGATGCTTTTGTTTCAATATAATTGATATTCTTAGGTCATCAAGAATACTTATATATTTGCTTTGATAATATAATATAAGAATATGATATGCTTGAGTCAAGAATAATTATATTCGGATAAAAATATTCCTCCCTAAGTGTAAATCTAGAAACTTTCGGATTTAGCCGTCTTAAAAGACGTTCGGCTAAACCAGAATGATTTTGGTACTAGATTTAGTGCTAGTTACTAGTTATTAGACTAAAACTAGAACTAACACTAGACATAGTACCAAAATTATTCGGAATTAGCCGTCTTAAAAGGCGTTCAGCTAAACTCGAATGATTTTGGTACTAGACTTAGTGCTAAATGCTAGTTATTGGGCTAAACCTAGAACTAACACTAGGCACAGTAGTAATATCATTCGGGTTTAGCCGTCTTAAAAGACGTTCGGCTAAACCCGAATGATTTTGGTACTAGATTTAATGCTAGATGCTAGTTATTGGACTAAAACTAGAACTAACACTAAATATAGTACTAAAATTATTCGGGTTTAACTGTATTACAAGACTTTCGGCTAAACCCGAATGATTTTTTACTATATCTAATGTTAGTTGCTAAACCCAAATAATTTTGGTGCTAGTTCTAATGTTAGTTCTAGCTTTACTGGTGATTCAGTACAAACAAGTTACATAATTTTAATAATTTAAGTGTAAAATTCATACTAGATTTAAAATTTAAAACTTTTGGGTTTAGCCATCTTAAATCAGCTTAGTGGTTTAAGTTAGTCTTAGTATCAGCTTTAATGCTGGTTAATACTAGTAACTAGAACTAATACTAGATCTAGAACTACAAATATTTGAGGTAGAAGCAGTAAACACAACCGATTTTATGACGCATCTTAAATTCGAACGAATAGTAATAATAATAATATAATTAATTTTCAGAGGAATTTCAACAAGAACAATCGCCGGAATGTGGTGGTTCTTCTCTTTAATCATAACCTCCTCTTACACAGCAAATTTGGCGGCTTTTCTAACAAACGAACGTTTAGGGCCAACGATAGAAAACGCGGAAGATTTGGCGAAACAAAGCGAAATCAAATACGGTTGTCTGCAAGGAGGCGCAACATCCACGTTCTTCCGAGATTCGAATTTCTCAACGTACCAGAAAATGTGGCGGTCGATGCAGATGGCTCAACCTAGCGTTTTCGAAACTAATAACAAAGATGGAGTTAAGAGGGTACTTTCGAGCAAGCGGAAATACGCGTTTTTAATGGAAAGCTCCACGATTGATTACGAAATGGAGCGAAATTGCCAACTAATTCAAGTTGGGGGATGGTTGGACACGAAGAATTACGGAATCGCGATGCCGATGAGTACAATTAAAATTAATTTTTAAATAAAAAAATAATAATTTAATTGATTTTAGATTCTCCATACAACGGAGCTATTAGCAGAGCGGTTTTAAAGATGCAAGAAGAACAAAAATTACATAAACTCAAAGAGAAATGGTGGAAGGAAATGTACGGCGGGGGTCAATGTGGAGTAAATATCTTTTTATTTTTATTACGATTTATTTCAATTTTATAATTACAGCAAGAAGAAGCTTCCTCGGATGATTCAGCGGCTGAACTCGGAATAGATCACGTCGGTGGGGTTTTTGTTGTACTTTTAGGCGGACTTGGAATCGCTTTAATTATCGCAATTGCGGAGTTTTTATGGAACGTAAGAAAAGTGTCCGTTGAAGCTCAGGTTAATTAAATACTTTCAAATTTAAATCAATAATCAATAATTTTAATTATCCTTTTAGATTTCGCCTAAAGAAGCGTTCCTAAACGAATTAAAGTTCGCCATCGACGTTTCGAAGAGAAAAAAATCTGTGTTAAAACGAAATAATTCGTAATTAATTATGTATTAATTAAAAATGAGCTTCTAAGATTCTTATTATCCTAGGTTCCTGAAACTTTGCTTTATTTAATTTTACGTTTTTTCGATATAACCTTTCAACTTCTTGTATGCGCTCTATAATTTCGTTTTCGTCGAGCATCAAGATCTCCGCTTCCCTTTGATTCTGTTCGTCTTCTTGGCGAAATTTTTCGAAATACTCGATGGCCGATTGATATTTGACTCGGTAAGATTCGTTCTCTTCTCTTAATCTCTTTATTTCATCGACGATTTGGTGCCTCCATGCGACGGCTTTTTTTTGTTCCTCCTCTAAGTTCTCGCAAATTTTTCGTAACGATTTCACCTCCTCATCTAATTTCTCAAAATCGTCGTAAACTTCTTTGGTGCAGCTCTCGATCGTGACTTTTCCTTCCATTTTTATGAACTTCTCGACTGCGCGAGTTACTAAAATACCCTCCCAGTTCATTGTTTAATACAAAAAAAGATTGACACCGGAATAAAAATCAGTCATAAAAAAATCAGTTAATCAATTTCAGCGCTGACAACATAATATATTAGAAAAATAAAAATTTTGACGTTTTTATCAATTTTTAAATACAATCAAATTTTGATGTTTTTGATTGATGTTTAGAATTAACTCATCAAACATAAAAATTCGAATAAATATGATAAATATGAGTCAACGCTAATTGTTTGCATATTTTTATTAAACTAACGCTAGAACTAACATTAAATCTAGATTAACTAATACTAGATCTAGTTTTAGTTCAATAACTAGCAACTAGCACTAGATCTAGTACCAAAATCATTCTGATTTAGCCGAAAGTTTTTTAAGACGGCTAAACCCGAATGATTATGGTACTAGATCTAGTGCTAGTACTAAACTAACACTGGATATAGTACTAAAATCATTCGGGTTTAGCCGAACCTCTTTTAAGACAGCTAATCCTAGTGTTAGTTCTAGTTTTAGTTCAATTTAATATACAGTGTACTCTCTCTTAAACGGACACCTCTGGTCGTCTTAAATTTGTCCGCTTAATAGAGATACTAAGAGCAATCCCATTCTGTGCATACCAGGAATTTATAATATTCAGATTACGCTGTAAAATAGCACAGTCTTTAGGAGATATTACACGGACATATATCTTTAAGCCATCGGCGTAAGCAAGCTTACTACAATCAAGTTTTTGCAATAAATCATTCAGATAAATGTTGAAAGGAATTCTCTCAGGTTGGAATTCTGCTGAATTCTAGAGCCAGTAGTGAAGGTATCAGATTTAAAACCATTATTGCTTACGTAGCAAAGTGTATTGGAGAGGTAAGACGAAATTAAGTCCGCAAAATCATTGGTAAACCCAAGACTGAGAAGAGTTTTAAAAGAAGTGTTCCATGATCCAATCTATCAAATGTCTTTGTAAAATCTGTGTAAAATATATCAACTTGTTGCCGCTTATCCATGTGTTCACTAATGAAGTGCGTTATCTCTGCTAAATTGCTTATAGTTGAACGACCAGCCATAAATCCGATATTCATGATGATATTCAATCTTCGGTGATATTTTGTTGAGTGGTATGGATAGTTTCAGACGTTGTTTTGGCTTAGATTTTTTGAATTTAGTGTTTGTAATCGATGGCTGCTTTTAACAATAGTTTTTATGTAATCCTAGGCATCATCAGACCTATACATCATTAATATAATATTTCATAATGGTACGACGTATACTTACCGACATTTGAGACACCTGTATACATGATTTCAAAGTATTATTCTAAATTTCACACCAACTCAATTTCCTGTGTATCGCCATTCTTGGAGGTAAAAGTTTTATGTTGTGTAAAATAAAATTGATATTGTATCTTTATATGTCTTCATTGTATCCTGTTCATCATTATCTTGCATTTCCTCATTAGAACCAGATTCTTCTTGCTTACTGCAAGAAGCTTCCATCAATCTCAACACTTATTTCTACATTTTTGTCTTCGTGGGCCAAGTTATTGTCAATTCTTGCGAATTTATCAAAATCAACATAATTTGTTCCAGTTTGATGAAGTATTTGATTCATTTCTGCAATAGTAGTTATAGGTAGGTCACCTTCGGGATCAAAATCGCCAACCCAACCCAGCTTACGAAAACAATTTTGAAGTGTTACTGAAAGTCACTTGATTCCATGAGACTGTTGTTTTTAAAAAATAAATAAAAAAAACGTTTTATTTTTGTTTTAAAATTATTGTTTCGTATCAGATTTTAAAATTTTTAATAATTCCTTGACATGAGTGAATGAGATGTAGAAAATTTTGCGTTTCTTCAAGTCTATTTTCTTATCGAATTCTTGCAAAAACTCTGCCATTATTGCACATATCATCCATGATTTTTTTATTAAATCGCCAAACCATGAGTAGTGTCCAAATTAATTTTTGGAAATGCATGAGAAACCATATTAATGAAATGTAAAATAGCCTTTTTAAACCACTCCTTAGCCATTTTCCATCAGTACACTTTTCTCTTTTAAAGGAGAAAGTTTTATTGGGTAGAATACTAAAAAAGAGGGCAGTTTCATCGGAATTCTAAACGTGTCTAAAATCATAATTGGTAATTAAAGTTGGAAGTTTTGTTTCAAAATTGTTAACATCATTAACACTTTTCACGTTTCTATCAGTAAAGTATTGCGTGGTGTTGTGCAAATAATGCAAGACGAAACTAAGGAATCAACGAATGGTCAGAGTACCAAAAGACGGAAAAAGTTTGGACGGCTACACGAAGTTCGCAAAAAACTTAGGCTACAAAGCCACGAAATGGGTCCGGACTGTAAATATCGTAAAAAGTGTTTCGAAAAATTGAAGGAAAAAATGTTACGCCAATTTAACTTGCTACTAACAGAAGATGAACAAAATTTATATTTGTGCGGTTTAATTTCCCTCGTACCAGTAGCAACGCGGCGACCGTGATGCTACATATTTCTACAGAATTCGTGCTAAAATAAATGACCGTATTGAAGAAATATCTGTTTGCAGGACGGCTTTTATGTCAATTCACGGAATTACTAAGTCAAAAATCGAACATCTCGTTCGTAGTTTAAAAATGACTGGAATAGCTCCAAAGAATAAA
Source organism: Onthophagus sagittarius (assembly GCA_036711965.1). Classification (NCBI taxonomy): domain Eukaryota; kingdom Metazoa; phylum Arthropoda; class Insecta; order Coleoptera; family Scarabaeidae; genus Onthophagus; species Onthophagus sagittarius. Next base: position 10,228,775 of record JASERS010000010.1, on the reverse strand, counting down.
AGAGGAAAGCATAACACACGTCCAAGAAAATTAAGTCCAGAAGTTCTAAATATCATTCACGATCACATAAAAAGCTTTCCGAATAGATCGTCTCACTATGGCTTACGGGATTCTTCAAAAATTTACCTATCTGAAGATTTGAATATCAAAAGAATGCATACATTGTTTGAGAAAGTGCATCCACAAGTAAAGATATCGTATGAAATTTACAGAACAGTTCTAGAAAGGGATTTTAACTCTCGTTTGGATATCCAATAACAGATACATGCAGTACTTGCGATCAATTTATGGCGAAGAAAAGGGTACTCCTCGCTGAGAAACTAAATAAACGAGACAATGAAACGGAAAAGATAGAAAGGTTAATTGAGAAGATTGAGCTGGAAAATACTGTTCACAAAAGCCAAGCAGAACAATTTTACATTCGGAAAAATGCTTCTAAATTAGAATCCGAAAAGTCAAAAGAAATTGAAGCGATATGTTTTGACTTTTCAAAAAATTTACCTGCCCCAAACTTATCAATTATATAAACTTATCAATTTATGCCTTCAACATACGCATTCCGGGAAATTCTCTAAGCGTGTTTTATGTTTATCCTGAGTTTGTGGGAAAAAAAGGTAGTGACGATGTCGCTTCGTTAATTCACCACTTTGTGTACAACTTCCTCGACGAGAAAGTTAAGTCCTTATACTTATTCTGCGATTCGTGTCCGGGTCAGAATAAAAATTTTACAATTTCTCGTTTCCTGCACCATCTGGTTAACATAGAAAAACGTCTAGACTTTATTAAAGTTATATTTCCAATTCGGGGACATTCATATTTGGAATGCGACAAGAATTTCGGCTTGGTAAATCAAAAAACCAAAGTAGAATATCCTAGGAAATGGATTACAGCTTTTGAATATGCTAGATTCGTCCAAACTGAAGGTGGACGAAGCATTTCGTTACAATATACAAAAAGAAATGTCCCATTCTGTCCCGTCCTATTAAGGAAATAAAGGTGGGAAAAGAGCATCCACATCTACTATATTACCGCACTTCATACAACGGTGCATGGGAAAATTTTGTTATTACCAGCCCCAAGTCTCGAAAAACAAAGCAGAATAACAACGAATTTGAGCTTCCGGAGTGTTGCTATAGAGGTATGTTTAATATAATGTTACGCTAAATATTATTCTATATTTACGAAAAATTTCAGATTTAATACAGATTTCCAAAGAGAAATTCCAAGATTTACAGCATCTAGCCCAGTTTTGTGGACCTGAGGCAGCAAACTTTTATTCGTCAATACCCCATATATGAATGATTTCTTGTTTCCTTATTTAATAAAATATCATAAAACTGTTAACGCTCGGACTAAGCTGTTTTATTCCCAGCTTTTGGGGGTGTTACTGAGTAATTTTGAGTATTATCAACGTTATGCAACCGCAATCAATATGTACAATCCAAAATTGAATAACAACTACAACTAGAACTAACTCTAACACTAATTTGACAACCCAGTGTATTTAAATTAAAACTAGAACTAACACTAGACCTAGATGTGGAAAGTTGTGGGTTTAGCCGTGCGTCAAAGACGAATCTTTCCACTTTTAGGTCTAGTGTTAGTTCTAGTTTTATATCATTACATATAACTCTAGATCTAGAAACATTCGGCTTTACCCGTATATCTCTCAAAACGGTTAAATCCGATTGATTCTAGTTCTAATATTTGTTCTGGTTTTACTCCAACAAGGTTGAATTAGATTGGGTTTAACCATGCATCTGAAGATAATTTTTCATTGAAGGCCTTTACAATGAATAGTTTCTCAAATATAAAGAAATATACAGTGTACTCTCTCTTAAGAGGACACCTCAGATTGCCTTAAATTTGCCCGCTGAAAGAGGTGCCCCTTTAAATGATATTGGTGCAAATGTATACATACATACTTATATGCATATATTATAAAGGTATGAACGCATATATTGTGTACCTTGCAAACTTGCTATTTATTTTCTAGATGCATAAATATTTTCTTTCAAAACAGAAGGACTAGAAACATTTGGGTTTGGCCATGCATCTCTTAAAACGGCTAAGGCCGAATGTTTCTAATTCTAAGTCGAGTGTGAGTTCCACTTTCAGTTTTAAACATAAAAAGATTTCGGATTAACCCATAAAACATATTCAATAAGCTATAAATCAAATTTTGATGTTTTTCATCATTTTGAGTTATAACCGTTATATCTGAAATCCGTCCAAACAATGTTCATTATATCGAGATTTTACTGTACTTGTTTGATAAAAAAATAAAATAATGAACATTCCAAATAACTGAAGAAACTGTGTTCACAGTTGTCTTGTTCGTTCTTTTTACAGTTATCGTTCAATTTTATTTGTTTTAATGTGCTTAGTTTTATGAGTAACAAATGTGTAATTAACTTTATTTAATATTTGGAATGTTCATTATTTTAATTTTTTACAAAACTTCTGAAAATGACCATAATAGGTCGAAACATGTAAAGCTGCCATTCATAATAAAATACCAATACAAGTACAGATAAAAGAATACTTTTTAATTTAATCATTAAAATGGTCAGGTTAACTTAAATTCATTTAATTCATGACTTTTTTGAAATTTATGCTTATAATGAATCGATTTTCAGGTCCCTTGAGTGTTCGTTATATCTGGATTCTCTGTTCGCGCTTTGTAAGCACATTGCCGGCTTAACATTCAGTAGTTTATAGAATAACTAGGCATTACCTAAATGTTTATTGTATAGAATACCGGTAACATATAGATATACTGGGTGAATCAATCGTTTTACGAAATAAACTTACTTGCATTTGTTTAAAAATGTCTTCTTCATAGTTTATTTCTTCTGAAAAAATCAAGTTTATGCAGATATATTTGAAATAGTGTAATTATCTCAAAAAGTACATGTTAGATATATCATATGCTTAAGAAAAATGAAAGGTAATTAATAAAGCGTTCTGAGGCATTGAAAAAATAAAGGATGCTCCATTTAAAATAACAAAGTTATGGAATTAACAAACATTTCATAAATTAACCAATTCTGGTTAATTTAACCATCCTGTATAACATTGTCCAATAGTATTAGAAGGGTTTGAAAGACTAAAGCTTTGTTTATCGATATGCCTAACTGCAATCTTCAATATTTAATAATAATGGTGATATTGAACTTTAAGTCACCACAAGATTTTTCAAAAATTTTCACAAATGAAGTAGAATGGGAAAATGGCGACAAAATATATAGCCATCTCTTAAGATGGCTAAAGCAGAATGTTAATAGTTCTAAGTTTTATGTGAGTTTAACTTATAGTTCATTAAATATTTATGACATGTTTATATTATTTCTCAAGTAAAACTAGAACTAACACTAGACCTAGGACTAGAAATATTCAGGTTTAGCCGTGCGTCTTAGACGCTCGGCTAAACCCAAATGTTTCTAGTCCTAGGTCTAGTGTTAGTTCTAGTTTTCGCTCAGCGGAATATATACAATCTAAAATTCAATAACAACTACAACTAACACTAACAATAGCATTGACGCCGACACTAAACCGAAAATTAGAAGCATTCGGGTTTAGTCGTACGTGTCTTAAGACGGCAAAACTCCAATCTTTCTAGTTCTAAGTCTAGTAACTAAGTGTAGTATAAGATGATTATATTGAATCATAAGTAAACTAAAACCAACACTAGACCTAGGACTAAAAACATTTAGGTTTAGCCGTGCGTTTCTTAAGACGGCTAAATTCGAATATTTCTAATTCTAAGTCTAGTGTGAGTTCCACTTTCAGTTTATTAAACATAAAAAGATTTCGGATTAACCCATAAAATATTCAATAAGCTATAAATCAAATTTTGATGTTTTTCATCATTTTGAGTTATAACTTTTTGCTTAATGGATGGAGAATTATTATTTCTAAGAAAAACATTTAAAATTATTTATGTATGTTAATTCTAGGAACAAAAATTTGTTATCCGTTATATCTGAAATCCATCCAAACAAAGTTCGTTATATCGAGATTTTACTGTACTTGCTTGATAAAAAAATAAAATAATGAACATTCCAAATAACTGAAGAATCTGTGTTCACAGTTGTCTTGTTCGTTCTTTTTTACAGTTATCGTTCAATCTTATTTGTTTTAATGTGCTTAGTTTTATGAGTAACAAATGTGTAATTAACTTTATTTAATATTTGGAATGTTCATTATTTTAATTTTTTACAAAACTTCTGAAAATGACCAGAATAGGTCGAAACATGTAAAGCCGCCATTCATAATAAAGTACCAATACAAGTATAGATAAAAGAATACTTTTTAATTTAATCATTAAAATGGTCAGGTTAATTTAAATTCATTTAATTCATGACTTTTTTGAAATTTATCCTTATAATGAATCGATTTTCAGGTCCCTTGAGTGTTCGTTATATCTGGGTTCTCTGTTCGCGCTTTGTAAGCACATCGCCGGCTTAACATTCAGTATTTTATAGAATAACTAGGCATTACCTAAATGTTTATTGTATAGAATACCGGTAACATATAGATATACAGGGTGAATCAATCGTTTTACGAAATAAACTTACTTGCATTTGTTTAAAAATATCTTCTTCATAGTTTATTTCTTCTGAAAAAATCAAGTTTATGCCGATATTTTTGAAATAGTGTAATTATCTCAAAAAGTACATGTTAGATATATCATATGCTTAAGAAAAATGAAAGGTAATTAATAAAGCGTTCTGAGGCATTGTAAAAATAAAGGATGCTCCATTTAAAATAACAAAGTTATGGAATTAACAAACATTTCATAAATTAACCAATTCTGGTTAATTAAACCATCCTGTATAACATTGTCCAATAGTATTAGTAGGGTTTGAAAGACTAAAGCTTTGTTTATCGATATGCTCAACTGCAATCTTCAATATTTAATAATAATGGTGATATTGAACTTTAAGTCATCACAAGATTTTTCAAAAATTTTCACAAATGAAGTAGAATGGGAAAATGGCAACAAAATATATAGCCATCTCTTAAGATGGCTAAAGCAGAATGTTAATAGTTCTAAGTTTTATGTGAGTTTAACTTATAGTTCATTAAATATTTATGACATGTTTATATTATTTCTCAAGTAAAACTAGAACTAACACTAGACCTAGGACAAGAAACATTTGGGTTTAGCCGTGCGTCTTAGACGCGTCTTAGACGCACGGCTAAACCTGAATATTTCTAGTCCTAGGTCTAGTGTTAGTTCTAGTTTTAGCTCAGTGGAATATATACAATCTAAAATTTAATAACAACTATAACTAACACTGACAATAGCATTGACGCCGACACTAAACCGAAAATTAGAAACATTCGGGTTTAGCCGTAGGTGTCTTAAGACGGCAAAACTCCAATCTTTCTAGTTCTAAGTCTAGTATCTATGTCTAGTATAAGATGATTATATTGAATCATAAGTAAAACTAAAACCAACACTAGACCTAGGACTAAAAACATTTAGGTTTAGCCCTTCGTTTCTTAAGACGGCTAAGGTCGAATGTTTCTAATTCTAAGTCTAGTGTGAGTTCCACTTTCAGTTTATTAAACTAAAAAAGATTTTGGATTAACCCATAAAACGTATTCAATAAGCTATAAATCAAATTTTGATGTTTTTCATCATTTTGAGTTATAACTTTTTGCTTAATGGATGGAGAATTACTATTTCTAAGAAAAACATTTAAAATTATTTATGTATGTTAATTCTAGGAACAAAAATATGTTATCCGTTATATCTGAAATCCGCCCAAACAAGGTTCGTTATATCGAGATTTTACTGTACTTTGATAAAAAGATAAAATAATGAACATTCCAAATAACTGAAGAAACTGTGTTCACAGTTGTCTTGTTCGTTCTTTTTACAGTTATCGTTCAATTTTATTTGTTTTAATGTGCTTAGTTTTATGAGTAACAAATGTGTAATTAACTTTATTTAATATTTGGAATGTTCATTATTTTAATTTTTTACAAAACTTCTGAAAATGACCATAATAGGTCGAAACATGTAAAGCTGCCATTCATAATAAAATACCAATACAAGTACAGATAAAAGAATACTTTTTAATTTAATCATTAAAATGGTCAGGTTAACTTAAATTCATTTAATTCATGACTGTTTTGAAATTTATGCTTATTATGAATCGATTTTCAGGTGCCTCGAGTGTTCGTTATATCTGGGATCTCTGTTCGCGCTTTGTAAGCACATCGCCAGCTTAACATTCAGTATTTTATAGAATAACTAGGCATTACCTAAATGTTTATTTAATAATTTTTTGTACTTTTATTAACAAGACGATAATATATAGTATTTTACACAATGTTACTACCGGTTTCGGTTACGTTTAAACCATCTTCAGGAATATATTTTAAAGAAAATTGTTGATGTTATTGACATTTTATTTTGTGATTAATGTCATGTTGTGTCAATGTGAAAAATTAAAATAGGATTAAAATAAAATAAAATTAAAATTGAATATTTCCCAAACCAAAAGTTCAAATATCTATTATAAATTTGGGAAGGGAAATATGGGAAAATGTTATCGCGGTTTGAGTTCATTGTATATGTTAGGGTTTTTTAATTTTATTTTTATTTTTGGGTGGAGTAAAAGGATTTTTCAAATACATATATAAAGGTTTTTCTGTGTAGTTAATTTGGTCATTCAAACATAAAATTTGTGGATGATTATGTTTAAATTTTCTAATTTCATAAAGTTCAAGTATTTCCAAAAGGTTACTTTTATTTTTCTTATGAAGTAATGTTGTGTTTTTTGTTTCATTAAATTGGTGTTCTTTGTTAAATATTATATGTCTTCCAAAGTTAGATCTCTGTTGTGTTCTATGTTCTTTTATACGAGTTTTTAAGCATCTCCCTGTTTCACCAATGTAAATGGCTTTACACGTATCACATTCTAATTTGTAAACTCCATTATGGTTCATTTTATTGATTTTATCTTTGTTGTTAATTAAAATTGTATCTAGTGTGTTGTTGCTTTTGGATGTTATAACTATATTGTGTTTCTTAAAAATTTTTTTCATTTTATTATGTATGTTACCTTGATATTCTATTGTTCTATAAATATTGTTTTTGTTATTTGTTATATTTGTAAGAGTGGTAAGTTTTATGTGATTCTGTTTGTTTCTGTATTTGTCAATCATTTTGTTGATGATTTGTGGTTTATATCCGTTATTTTGGCCAATTTGTTTGATAATGGATATTTCTGTTCTAAGTTCTTTTTCACTAAGATTTGTGTTGAAGGCACGGTGTATATATGCGTTGAATGTTGCCATTTTATGAGTATAATCATGAAAAGAATCATTTGGGATGATAGTATCTGTTTGCGTTGGTTTTCTATAGATACTGTATTGAAGTCCGTTGTCTGTTTTTAAAATTGTTAAGTCTAAAAAATTTATGCGGTTGTTATGTTCTATTTCGATTGTAAATTTGATGTCTTTATGTAAATTATTAATGTAGTTGTGTAAGTTGGTTATTGTTTCTTGTCTGTCATTGTCGATAAAAACGATGATATCATCTACATATCTTAACCATGTTATGATGTTGTGTCTATATGGGTTGTTATTGTTTATTATAAGTTTTTTTTCAATTTTGTCTAAGAATATATCAGCTAGTAATCCACTTAGTGATGATCCCATTGGAAGGCCCTTATTGTAGGTGTAGTAAGTGTTTTTAAATTTACAAAAATTTTGCTGTATGCAAATTTTAAAAAGGTTAAATATATTTTTTCTGTCGGTTTCATTATTAATTCCTTCTTTAAGAATGTTGTTTAAAATTTGAAGGGTTTCATCAGTTGGAATGTTAGTGTAAAGGTTAGTGATGCCAAATGAGATCATTATGTATTTGTCAGGAAAATTAATTTTTGTAAGTTTATTAATTAAATCGTATCTGTTTTTTATGGTGTGTCTAGTTTCAAATCCTGTTATATCTTTAAATATGTTGACCAAAAATTTTGCTGTTTTGTAAGTGGAAGAATCGATTGAGGAAATGATAGGGTGAATCGGTATGTTTTGTTTATGTAATTTCGGCAAACCGTATAATTTTGGTGTTTTGGGATTCATTGGTAAAATAGAATAAATGTTTTTGTTAAATTTTTGTAGTGTTTCTTTGGATTCAAATATAATTTTTTTAGCTGTTTTGTGGAAACTTGTAGTTGGATCCTTTGAAACAGTTGTAAAGCCGTTTTCTTTTAAAAAATCTTCAGTTTTCTTTATGTATTCTTCTTTGTTCATTATTATTAAACCTACGTTTTTATCAGCTTTGGTGATAGTTAGATTGTTTTGTTTGATTTTATGTTTTATGCTATTAAATATTCGTTTTTCTTTATTAATTTTTCGTTCTTTCAGTAACTCTTTATTTTTTGTTGTTCTTTTTGTTTCTTCTTTAATTAATAACTGTTGAAGTTCTCTATTAATTGTTTCTTTGGTTGCTATTTTCTTCGTTATTGCTTCCAATTCAATAGCGGTTTTTCTCAAATTGGGTTTAGTTGTTAATGCATATTTATGGCCTTTATTAAGCATTTCTAATCCTTCTGGGTTAAATGTCATGTTCGTTAGATTAGTTATCCGTTTATGAAATATATGTTGTTTCATGTTGTAATCTTTAGTTATCTTTCTATTTTCTTTTATTATTTGTGTTTTCTTTTCTTTTCTAAGGTTATCTAATTTCCTTTCTTTTGATGTCCATTTTTGATTGATTTTATCTTTATTCCAAATGGTTTTGTTGTTCATTATTTCTTGGATTTCTATATTGTGGTAGGACTTTGTTAATTCTTGGTAGACGTAATACATCTCAAGATTAATTTTGTCAATTTTCTTGTAATGTTTCTTAATTTCTGTTTTAATTGTTTTCTTTATAACTTTTTGCACTTGATTCTTTGTCATGTTGTTGGGATATTTGTGTCTTGTGAATTTAGGTTTTAAATTTTCTTCTAGACAGGTTTTCAAAAAGGATATATGTTGTAGTTCAGATATTAGTTTGAGATGTAGATCTCTAAAGTTGTATAAATTATAGGTCGTACCAACCTTGGTCATATTTTTTATTTTATACTAATGTTTTTCGTCTTGAATTAAATGTTTATTTAATAATTTTTTGTACTTTTATTAACAAGACGATAATATATAGTATTTTACACAATGTTACTACCGGTTTCGGTTACGTTTAAACCATCTTCAGGTGCGTCTTAGACGCACGGCTAAACCCAAATGTTTCTAGTCCTAGGTCTAGTGTTAGTTCTAGTTTTAGCTCAGTAGAATATATTCAATCTAAAATTCAATAACAACTACAACTAATACTAACAATAGCATTGACGCCGACACTAAACCGAAAATTAGAAGCATTCGGGTTTAGCCGTAGGTATCTTAAGACGGCAAAACTCCAATCTTTCTAGTTCTAAGTCTAGTGTCTATGTCTAGTATAAGATGATTATATTGAATCATAAGTAAAACTAAAACCAACACTAGACCTAGGACTAAAAACATTTAGGTATAGCCGTGCGTTTCTTAAGACGGCTAAGTTCGAATGTTTCTAATTCAAAGTCTAGTGTGAGTTCCACTTTCAGTTTATTAAACATAAAAAGATTTCGGATTAACCCATAAAATATTCAATAAGCTATAAATCAAATTTTGATGTTTTTCATCATTTTGAGTTATAACTTTTTGCTTAATGGATGGAGAATTATTATTTCTAAGAAAAACATTTAAAATTATTTATGTATGTTAATTCTAGGAACAAAAATTTGTTATCCGTTATATCTGAAATCCATCCAAACAAAGTTCGTTATATCGAGATTTTACTGTACTTGCTTGATAAAAAAATAAAATAATGAACATTCCAAATAACTGAAGAATCTGTGTTCACAGTTGTCTTGTTCGTTCTTTTTTACAGTTATCGTTCAATCTTATTTGTTTTAATGTGCTTAGTTTTATGAGTAACAAATGTGTAATTAACTTTATTTAATATTTGGAATGTTCATTATTTTAATTTTTTACAAAACTTCTGAAAATGACCAGAATAGGTCGAAACATGTAAAGCCGCCATTCATAATAAAGTACCAATACAAGTATAGATAAAAGAATACTTTTTAATTTAATCATTAAAATGGTCAGGTTAATTTAAATTCATTTAATTCATGACTTTTTTGAAATTTATGCTTATAATGAATCGATTTTCAGGTCCCTCGAGTGTTCGTTATATCTGGGATCTCTGTTCGCGCTTTGTAAGCACATCGCCAGCTTAACATTCAGTATTTTATAGAATAACTAGGCATTACCTAAATGTTTATTGTATAGAATACCGGTAACATATAGATATACAGGGTGAATCAATCGTTTTACGAAATAAACTTACTTGCATTTGTTTAAAAATATCTTCTTCATAGTTTATTTCTTCTGAAAAAATCAAGTTTATGCCGATATTTTTGAAATAGTGTAATTATCTCAAAAAGTACATGTTAGATATATCATATGCTTAAGAAAAATGAAAGGTAATTAATAAAGCGTTCTGAGGCATTGAAAAAATAAAGGATGCTCCATTTAAAATAACAAAGTTATGGAATTAACAAACATTTCATAAATTAACCAATTCTGGTTAATTTAACCATCCTGTATAACATTGTCCAATAGTATTAGTAGGGTTTGAAAGACTAAAGCTTTGTTTATCGATATGCCCAATTGCAATCTTCAATATTTAATAATAATGGTGATATTGAACTTTAAGTCACCACAAGATTTTTCAAAAATTTTCACAAATGAAGTAGAATAGGAAAATGACAACAAAATATATAGCCATCTCTTAGGCCAGGCGCGCACATGCGATTTTCATGCGATTATTTGTCGCAGCGACATAAAAGTAGTAGTCGCAAAAAATTTGTATGGTCGCGCATTTGCGACTGATTAATCGTGACTAGAGCCTAGTATCAACATGGACTTCATAGAAACCGCTTGTATAGTGGCTCTGTTATTACGAAAGAAATTAAGAAAGCAACGGAAAAGAAAATTTTGGGTGCATCCAATTTTATCTGACAGAGAACATCGGGGTCAATTTTACATTCTTCATGAAGATTTAAGAAAGCATCCTCGTAAATTCTTTAACTATTACAGAATGAGTGAAAAATCTTTTCTTGAATTATTAAAAATAATAGGACCGAAAATATCGTACCAAAATAGTAAATGGAGAAAATGTATACCACCTGAGGAATGTCTTGCAGTAACAGTAAGGTAAGAAGGTACTTACCAGCTTTTGTTTTGTGTCGTCGTTCTGCCAAATTAACTAGATATTTTCTGCAAACTACTATTAGACTAGATATATAGAAGTAGATATTAAAAATAAGGTTAAATAATAAATATATGTTCTATTTGTTTAATTTAATTAATTTATTGATTTGACAAGTCAAAATATGCATTGTCACCATCAGAAAAAATGGTGACAATGCTTGTTGCAAACAGCTCCTTGTTGCTGTTGTTGAAAATTTGATCTTGGAAATTGCACTTGGTCTACCGGACGGTTAGGATAAAGATGAGAATAAGATTGTTTCATTGAACTGTAAAAAACTGGAGGATTTCCGACGTTTTTTGCATTTTTCATGATATTTAAGATTTCAATTTTCGCATAATGTTTTTGGTCATCAGTTAATTTTTTAAACATTGGAACAAGCATAAGTGAAAAATTTTTATCTTCGTCGATTGTTTCATGGAATTGTTTTAAGCACAGTTTTTCTTGCAGCCCTTCTTTTAGATATGGATGTACTTTCCGAATTTTCTGTATTGGTTGCTAAAGAAGGAGAAGATATCATTTCTTGATTTTCTTGATCAATCTCAATTGATTGAGAAGGTCCGGTGTTGCTGGTAGTTGGTCTATCTTTCATTATTGGGAAAAGGAATTGCAATTGGTCGAAATAAATATATCTTCTTTTTTTTTGCTGCTTGCCCAGACACTGCTTTACGCTTTACGCTGGGCTGCTAATTCCCTAGCGAAACAATCTTTTAAATTTTTCCATTTTTTTTGAATAATTTTTCCTGCAATAAAAAACAGTTATTATTTATTTTTCAGATACCTTGCTACCGGCAATAGTTTCAATTCTTTACATTTTGAATTTTTACTTGGGGCTACCACGATAAGGGAAATTGTTGAAGACACGTGTAACCAATTATGGAACTATTTACAGCCTTTGTACATGCCAGAAAAGTCTGAAGAAGATTGGATAAATATTGCCAAAGAGTTTTACGATAGGACAAATTTTCCGAATTGTATCGGTGCAGTCGACGGCAAGCACATTAGATTACAGAAACCAAATAATACTGGTTCCGAATTTTATAATTATAAAAACTTTTATTCGACTATTCTTTTGGGTATAGTAGACGCCGACTACTGTTTTACAGCAATAGATGTAGGAGCATATGGTGCTGAATTTTGGTCAAAGATTACATAATAACCAATTAAATGTTCCTACTCCACAAAAATTACCAAACAACGAGATGGGAGAACCCATACCTGACTCGTGCACGGCGTATGGTAGAGTGTACCTTTGGTATTTTAGCGAACAAATGGCGTATTTTGCATCGATCATTAGACGTGCGAGTCGAATTTGCCGACCTTAACATTAAAACATGTTGCATTCTACATAACTTCGTGCGAAAGAAAGACGGTGTGCAAATGGAGGACGAATTTTATGAGTGTTTATTACAGAGGCTATATGGCCAGCTGGAATAAGACCTAACAGAGTTGATCTTAATATAAGAGACTATATGGCAAATTACTTTACATCCCCCGAAGGTTCAGTTCCGTGGCAATATGATAAAATTTAAGTACTTATCTGCACAACAGTTATTGCATAAGATTATTAAAAACTATTAAATAAAAACAATATCACGTACCTCTCTTGTGTTTTTCTTCGGCCGATAACTTGTTCCAAGTGGATATAACTTTGCTATACACTTCTCCCCACAATTTTTCCTTTAAATTTCAGTCACTATACTCTTTCAAATGTTTGTTGTAAAGAGCTGGTCTTTTTTCTACCTCGATAATAATAGTTTCTGTTCAGCCATTTTTAATAAATTTGTTGTAATAATTATCCTATACACCAACTTCGACCTGTGCTGCGACTACGACTGAACAGTCGCATGTGCGTGCATGTTCATTCTTGTTCATGTGATACATTTAAAGACGCGACAATCGCGTTGTTACAAAAATGGAGCAGGTTACATCTTTTTAATCGCTGCTATTATTTAGTCGCATATGCGCGCATTTGTATTTAATGCTATGTGTGTTATTTTTGCGACCAAACAGTCGCGCGACAGAAAATCGCATGTGCGCGCCTGGCCTTAAGATGGCTAAAGCAGAATGTTAATAGTTCTAAGTTTTATGTGAGTTTAACTTATAGTTCATTATGTAAGCGTTAATTTAGTCAGATTTTAAGCAAGAATTTACAAAAACGTTTATTCCGGAAAGAAATATCACTGCATTGTGGAAAACCATGCAATCAAGGATGCAAACAAGCAAAGAAAGTATAAGTTATTATTTCCATGGAAAAATAAGTCTATGCAAGCAACTTAACTTAAGTTTTGAAGAACAAAAGGAACAAATCATCATTGGTTTGTCTTCAAAGGATATTGCTGGCATGTTAATGGCTAAGAACCATACTGATGCAGACGACTTATTCAAGGATTTATTAAAATACGAACGAATGACTTATGAAAGAAAATACCATCATGGACAAGTAAAACAAGTAAGTGTTACTGCTAGTTCCGTACAACCTATCCGAACAAAACCAAAACCTGAGAGTTTGGATGCTGGTACAAGATTAAAATGTTACAACTGCGTTGAAGAGGGACATGTAGTGAGAGATTGTCCATATCCAAGGCGAGAAAAGGGATCATGTTTCCGTTGTGGATCACCGCAACACAAGATCGCAAATTGTCCCGTACAGACTGATCAAAACCGAAGAGCACCAAAGAAAGAAACTACAACCCATCTGGTAGAATCAAGGACATCGTATGAGGTACCAATGGTTTTACATACAGATGATGGTAACATTTTTGATGTCCAAGCTTGTTTGGACACTGGCAGCCCAATTAGCTTAATAAGGTTAGATGTAATTGGTGAAAAGGTAAAAACAAATTCAATAATACGAAATTTTTGTGGCATAAATGGTAGTAAATTGGACATTATCGGTATTTTTGATGGGAAAGTATTAATACAGGATATAGAGGTCCCTGTTTTGTTGCATGTAGTGCCAAATCAAACAATGAGTTTTCCCGCATTATTAGGTAGAGACTTTACAACTTTGAAAACATTTCAAATAACTTTAGGATCAGAATTTAAGATTTCAAAAATAATTGATTCAAACGATATTACTGAAAATGTTGAAAACGAAATTGAAGAATTAATGATGATTGATGTAGAATTTGCCATTAATAATACTTTTTCCAAATCAACTGGTTATACTCCTGCAAAACTTTTATTTGGTGTAAACCAAAAACACAAATACGATAGTCTGAGAAATTATTTAGAGGTTGATACCGACGAAACCGATATCATTGAAATTAGAAGAAATGCTCAAGAGAAAAACATACAATCACAAAATTATAACAAATCAACTTATGATGCTCGCCATAAATCACCGCAAAAATATGATGAAGGAGACTATGTTCTGATAAAAAATGTTGTTGTAACCCCAGGTGTTAACAAAAAACTTATACCGAGATACAAAGGCCCATATCAAGTACTTAAAACGTTAGAAAATGATCGTTATGTAATAGTAGACATTCCAGATTTCCAATTGACGCAAAAACCGTTTGAAAGTGTTTTAGGACCGGAAAATATGAAACCGTGGCTAGTAGTTTAGAAAAACAAATTGTTATTTTGGACCGTAGGTCGGGACGACCTATTGTCAGGTTGACCGATCTGTAAGCGTTAATTTAATATTTAAATTTTAGAGTTAGTACGATTACAGCCGCTGGTGGCGTTGTAGTGGTTTTTTAACGGGTTTTAGTAGCGTTGGAGGGAAGAACGACTTCCGAGAGAATTACGCAAGATAACATTTTTACGTTTATGTCGCTTATGTATTATGTTATGTGTTATTACGCCTTATGTGCTTCATTTAAACGTTAATAAACAATATATTTTGAGAAGAGTGAGAAGAGATTTATTATTCGGTCCAACCGAAGGCTCCCTCAATAATTCTTACAATTAAATATTTATGACATGTTTATATTATTTCTCAAGTAAAACTAGAACTAACACTAGACCTAGGACTAGAAACATTTTTGTTGCTAAACCTGAATATTTCTAGTACTAGGTCTAGTGTTAGTTCTAGTTTTAGCTCAGTGGAATATATACAATCTAAAATTTAATAACAACTATAACTAACACTGACAATAGCATTGACGCCGACACTAAACCGAAAATTAGAAGCATTCGGGTTTAGCCGTACGTGTCTTAAGACGGCAAAACTCCAATCTTCCTAGTTCTAAGTCTAGTGTCTAAGTCGAGTATAAGATGATTATATTGAATCATAAGTAAAACTAAAACCAACTCTAGACCTAGGACTAAAAACATTTAGGTTTAGCCGTGCGTTTCTTAAGACGGCCAAGTTCGAATGTTTCTAATTCAAAGTCTAGTGTGAGTTCCACTTTCAGTTTATTAAACATAAAAAGATTTCGGATTAACCCATAAAACATTCAATAAGCTATAAATCAAATTTTGATGTTTTTCATCATTTTGAGTTATAACTTTTTGCTTAATGGATGGAGAATTACTATTTCTAAGAAAAACATTTAAAATCATTTATGTATGTTAATTCTAGGAACAAAAATTTGTTATCCGTTATATCTGAAATCGGTCCAAACAAAGTTCGTTATATCGAGATTTTACTGTACTTGTTTTTATTTCTTGTTGGTCTTGCGAGAGTGAGAGTGTGCGTGTCGGTTCGCTTCTTTACCGGCCGAGGCTCATTTGCGGTATGCTTTACGGCGGACCCCGGTCGGCCCACATCAAACGATCAGCTTGTTTACATAATAGTGGTCTACGGCAACCGGAAACAATATGAGCCGGCGCGGCCAGGATCAAAGAGCTTTCTTGCAGCTGCCTTCCCCTACCAACCACTTCGAAAAAATTCATTTTCCATCTTTCTTTACTGCGTTGACGTCAGATCAAAGCACCTGCAATCTCAAAATCCAACAATTATAAATTTATGAATCTATTTTAATCTTTTTGAGTTTTTTTTTGGCGTCTTCTTAAACGGATCTTATTCGAGATAACAATAAGGGTCACCGAGGGGGACGTCGTTGTGCTGTCCATCAATGGATCAGGCGGCTTCTTCTAGGGTCGTCTCCCATCATCGGTCGTCTTCGTTGGGTGGATTTAAAAGGCGCGGTAAACCAGGTAAACTTGAGAGTAAAAGATTATTCGATAACGTCTTCGGCCCTCCGACGAGGCCCTCGTATAAGGCCTCTGGCAGGCCGCGGCCTCACCAGTGGCTCATTGGCGTCCGGCGCGGCCGGTTTGCAGACTCCAATAGGAGGGCACGTGCGCGAAACTTAAACATTTTGAACGTCGATTTAAAAATAATTATTTCTAAATTAATTGTGGTGATCACCTTCTTTTTTTTTCTGGTCGATGAAACATACCTTACATAAACCAAATGGAAATGATTTTATTTGTGCAGGTAAATAATTTAAGATTATTTTAGTAGGTTAAGCTATAAAACGTAAACATGGCATTGACAGTTACAAGTTCAAAATTTTTTTTATTAATAAAGAAACTAAAAAAAAACGGGGCGCCGCGCTGCAGGATGTTGAGCGAATTGAGAGGGGGAACTCTGCGCCGCGGTGCTTCTCCGCGGGGCTCCGATTATTAGTGGCCCATTATTAATACGGGCCGGCAAACTTCAAAAGGTACGGCTTGTTTCATGCCTGTCTAAATTTGAGTTTCTTATCGTTCTGGCGGCATCTATCGATCCCCCCAAAAAAAAGTAATAAATAATAATAATAATAAACGGGGAATCCCACACAAATAGAAAATATTTTTTATTAATACGTCCTAGTTAAGAAAAATAAAGAAAATGTTAAACGACTAGATTTTTTCCATCGTCTTTCTTCGCCCGGCGGCGTCATTATTTGCGGCGGTAGCACAGAGAGCGCAAGAGATTGCGGTCCCCTTTGATCTAAGCCGAAGACGTCCTCGAGCGTACGGTAGCAACAGGTCAATATACAGCTCTCTCTTGCTACCGGTCTACGCCGAGAGATCCCGTCCCTCCTCTTCACCTCGCTTAAAAAGGATCTCATCGTAACATGATGCCGTGATAATTAGTGATTTACCGGATAAGATGTCGTTTTTCTTTTTCTAAGCTTAAAGTTCGAATGTAAGTGGTAATTAATTTCCTTCCCTCTCCTCTTCGTTACCTACTAAGAAGGCAGAGAGAGAGGAGGAGAAGTGCTGCCGTTGACGTGACCTACCGCAACGTCTCCTTCGAAGTGTCCACGTGTTTGACGAGATTTACGGCACCTGTCTTTGAATGAGGAGGGGGGAACGGAGGTAACAACGTTGGGTCGCCGCCACGCGGTCTTTTGAAAAAGGGTACACCGAAAAAAAGGAAGAAAGAAAGAAAAAAAATTAATGGGGGCCGGGGCATTAATAATTTATCGACAATTAAGATATTGCGCAAGCGGTCGGCCCGTTTGATCCTCAGAAGGCGGTCTCCACTTGGAGCCGCTGCTGACAAATAGACAATTCGAGACAGGGGCGTCGCCTATCTCGGATGCCAAAAATGTTTCCTCTTTCAAAACCTTTGTGTTGCATGCCGCCCCTCTTACGACGTTCGTTCTTCGTTTCCTCCGCGTAGTAGTCCTCTCTTCTTCGGTCTTACCGCCCCTCATCAAAATCCCACCGCTTTCCTCGTTCCTTGCCGTAATTCTCCGCGCGTCTCTTCTCCATCCGTCGTCGGTAGCCGAGATAATAAGGGAGTTAGGCCTTCTCCTTTGATCTGACCGCGCCGCTTTGCTCACCTACACTGTTTTTAAAATTAAATTACTCCTTCTTGATCTTCACTGTTCGTAATGCCGGTCAGCAATCACTCCACTAAAAGATTGAATTATGTACAATTACAACAACCTTTTCTTCTACGCTCAATACTCATCAATCAATTTGTTTATAATTACAAAGAAGTAAATAAGAAAAGAAATTTTCTAAAAAAGAAAAAAATCGTCTCGTTAATTGGAGAGATACTCGTCGATGTTAGGTAGGTCCCGTGGGGGATTCTCTCGTTATGGTGCCTCAAAGGCAAGCATCGCGACCCGTTTGGGGGCCGCGAAGACGACGACCGTTCCCCCGCGCGCGCCAAACATGGACAACAAGAAACGTACCGTTAATTAACTTACGCACACATTTGCCAACACCACAAGGATGTATTATTTCTTTTTATCTTTGATCCCGTGACAAGAAATTTTTTCCCTGGAACTGGTTTAAAATTAATACGAAATCTTTCTAAACATGATTTTTTACATGTAAAGGCGTCAACTCGTAAAATCTAATCCCATTAATACAAAATAATGGTATAAATTAATTCAATTAAGATTGTTACGAAATTTTATAAATTGAGGTTAAGAAATCATCAGAATGCGTAAAATAGCTGTAACCATGGTAATAATCCCTTAGATATCTTAATCAGAAGATGGTAGTATCTCAAGTTATCTCACAGAAAAGAAATCCCTGAGATATCCAAAGACTTTAATGATATTTGGGTTAAATTTTTAAATTGGTAACCATATAGTCAAGAGACCTAATATTTTGACATTTTAACTAATTTTAACCACAAATGACATCGCTGAACTTAATTGAGATTTTTCTAATATTTTGTATAAATTTAAAAATTCTTTAAAAATCGGTTTTTTGGAAAATTGTTACGAAATTAATTAATTGTTACCTTCCGAAAATGAAGTCAATTTTAAAATTTCTCACTTAGTTCTTAAGATGTAAGATGTTGAACTTAATTTGGATTTTTCCAATATTTTGTATAAATTTAATAATTCATGAAAAATCGATTTTTTGGAAAATTATTATAAAATTACTTTCAATTGTTAAGTGGAGAATCTATTTTCGAAAGATGAAGTCAATTTAGAGATATCTCACTCAGAACTTGAGATATAAGCTGTTGAATTTAATTTGGTTTTTTCCAATATTTTCTTCAAATTTAAAAATTCCTGAAAACTCGATTTTTTGTTATAAAATTAGTTTCAATTACTAATTGGAGCATCTACTTTCTAAAAGTGAAGTCAATTTGAAAATATCTCACTTAGTTCTTGAGATATAAGCTGCTGAGCTTAATTGGGATTTTTCCAGTATTTTGTATAAATTTAAAAATTCCTGAAAAATTGATTGTTGAAAAATTGTTATGAAATTACTTTCAATTACTAATTGGAGTATCTACTTTTTAAAAGTGAAGTCAATTTGAAAATATCTCACTTAGTTCTTGAGATATAAGCTGCTCAGCTTAATTGGAATTTTTCCAGTATTTTGTATAAATTTAAAAATTCCTGAAAAATTGATTTTTTGAAAAATTGTTATGAAATTACTTTCAATTACTAATTGGAGTATCTACTTTTTAAAAGTGAAGTCAATTTGAAAATATCTCACTTAGTTCTTGAGATATAAGCTGCTGAGCTTAATTGGAATTTTTCCAGTATTTTGTATAAATTTAAAAATTCCTGAAAAATCGATTTTTTAAAAAATTGTTATGAAATTACTTTCAACTACTAATTGGAGCATCTACTTTCTAAAAGTGAAGTCAATTTGAAAATATCTCACTTCGTTTTTGAGATATAAGCTGCTGAGCTTAATTAGAATTTTTCCAGTATTTTGTATAAATTTAAAAATTCCTGAAAAATTGATTTTTTGAAAAATTGTTATGAAATTACTTTCAATTACTAATTGGAGTATCTACTTTTTAAAAGTGAAGTCAATTTGAAAATATCTCACTTAGTTCTTGAGATATAAGCTGCTGAGCTTAATTGGAATTTTTCCAGTATTTTGTATAAATTTAAAAATTCCTGAAAAATCGATTTTTTAAAAAATTGTTATGAAATTACTTTCAACTACTAATTGGAGCATCTACTTTCTAAAAGTGAAGTCAATTTGAAAATATCTCACTTAGTTCTTGAGATATAAACTGCTGAACTTAATTGAGATTCTTCCGATATTTTGTATAAATTTATAAATTCCTGAAAAATCGATTTTTTGAAAAATTGTTATGAAATTAGTTTCAATTACTAATTGGAGCATCTACTTTCTAAAAGTGAAGTTAATTTGAATATATCTCACTTAGTTCTCGAGATATAAGCTGCTGAACTTAATTGGGATATTTTCAATATATTGAATAACTTTAAAAATTGTTGATTTCTTTGGAAAATTGTTACGAAATTACTTTCAATTACTAATTGGACCATCTACTTTCCAGAAGTGAAGTAAATTTTAAGATATCTCACTTAGTTCTTGAGATATAAGCTGCTGAGCTTAATTAGGATTTTTCCAGTATTTTGTATAAATTTAAAAATTCTAGAAAATTTGATTTTTTGAAAATTTGTTATGAAATCGCTTTCAATTACTACCTGGAGCATCTAATTTCTAAAAGTGAAGTCATTTTGAAAATATCTCACTTAATTCTTGAGATATAAACTGCTGAACTTAATTGGGATTCTACCGATATTTTGTAAAAATTTAAAAATTCCTGAAAAATCGATTTTTTGAAAAATTGTTATGAAATTACTTTCAATTACTATTTGGAGCATCTACTTTCTAAAAGTGAAGCCAATTTGAAAATATCTCACTTAGTTCTTGAGATATAAACTGCTGAGCTTAATTGGGAGTTTTCCAGTACTTTGTGTAAATTTAAAAATTCCTGAAAAATCGATTTTTTGAAAAATTGTAATCAAATTACTTTCAATTACAAATTGCAGCATCTACTTTCTAAAAGTGAAGTCAATTCGAAAATATCTCACTTAGTTCTTGAGATATAAACTGCTGAGCTTAATTGGGAGTTTTCCAGTACTTTGTGTAAATTTAAAAATTCCTGAAAAATCGATTCTTTGAAAAATTGTAATCAAATTACTTTCAATTACAAATTGCAGCATCTACTTTCTAAAAGTGAAGTCAATTCGAAAATATCTCACTTAGTTCTTGAGATATAAGCTGCTGAGCTTTATTGGGATTTTTCCAATATTTTGTATAAATTTAGAAATTCCTGAAAAATTGATTTTTTGAAAAGTTGTTATGAAATTACTTTCAATAACAAATTGAAGCATCTACTTTCTAGAATTGAAGTCAATTTGAAAATATTTCACTTAGTTCTTGAAATATAAACTGCTGAACTTAATTGGGATTCTTCCGATATTTTGTATAAATTTAAAAATTCCTGAAAAATTGATTTTTTGAAAAATTGTTACGAAATTACTTACAGTTACTAATTGGAGCATCTACTTTCTAAAAGTGAAGTCAATTTGAAAATATCTCACATCGTTCTTGAGATATAAACTGCTGAACTTAATTGGGATTTTTCCAATATTTTGTATAAGTTTAACTATTCCTGAAAAAAACGATTTTTTAGTCAAATTGTTATGAAATTACTTTCAATTACTAATTGGAGCATCTACCTTCTAAAAGTGAAGTCAATTTGAAAATATCTCACTTAGTTCTTGCGATATGAACTGCTGAGCTTAATTGGGATTTTTCCAGTACTTTGTATAAATTTAAAAATTCCTGAAAAATCGATTTTTTGAAAAATTGTTATGAAATTACTTTCAATTACAAATTGCAGCATCTACTTTCTAAAAGTGAAATCAATTCGAAAATATCTCACTTAGTTCTTGAGATATAAGCTGCTGAGCTTAATTGGAATTTTTCCAGTATTTTGTATAAATTTAAAAATTCCTGAAAAATCGATTTTTTAAAAAATTGTTATGAAATTACTTTCAACTACTGATTGGAGCATCTACTTTCTAAAAGTGAAGTCAATTTGAAAATATCTCACTTAGTTCTTGAGATATAAACTGCTGAACTTAATTGGGATTCTTCCGATATTTTGTATAAATTTATAAATTCCTGAAAAATCGATTTTTTGAAAAATTGTTATGAAATTAGTTTCAATTACTAATTGGAGCATCTACTTTCTAAAAGTGAAGTTAATTTGAAAATATCTCACTTAGTTCTCGAGATATAAGCTGCTGAACTTAATTGGAATATTTTCAATATATTGAATAACTTTAAAAATTGTTGATTTTTTTGGAAAATTGTTACGAAATTACTTTCAATTACTAATTGGACCATCTACTTTCCAGAAGTGAAGTAAATTTTAAGATATCTCACTTAGTTCTTGAGATATAAGCTGCTGAGCTTAATTAAGATTATTCCAGTATTTTGTATAAATTTAAAAATTCTTGAAAAATTGATTTTTTGAAAATTTGTTATGAAATCGCTTTCAATTACTAACTGGAGCATCTAATTTCTAAAAGTGAAGTCATTTTGAAAATGTCTCACTTAGTTCTTGAGATATAAACTGCTGAACTTAATTGGGATTCTTCCGATATTTTGTATAAATTTAAAAATTCCTGAAAAATCGATTTTTTGAAAAATTGTTATGAAATCACTTTCAATTACAAATTGCAGCATATACTTTCTAAAAGTGAAGTCAATTCGAAAATATCTCACTTAGTTCTTGAGATATAAGCTGCTGAGCTTAATTGGGATTTTTCCCGTATTTGTATAAATTTAAAAATTCCTGAAAAATTGTTATGAAATTACTTTCAGTTACTAATTGGAGCATCTACTTTCTAGAACTGAAGTCAATTTGAAAATATCTCACTTAGTTTTTGAGATATAAACTGCTGAACTTAATTGGGATTTTTTCAATATTTTGTATAAATTTAACTATTCCTGAAAAAACGATTTTTTAGTGAAATTGTTATGAAATTACTTTCAATTACTAATTGGAGCATCTACTTTCTAAAAATGAAGTCAATTTGAAAATATCTCACTTAGTTCTTGAGATATAAACTGTTGAACTTAATTGGGATTTTAAAAAATTGAATTAAGGGAATTAAATAATCTTTAAAATAAAAAAATCAAAATTAACAATCTTCTAAATTCTTGTCCATTCTAAGCAATTTCTTGACCAAAGGGTTAAAAGAAAAATTCAAAAAGCCAAAATAAAGACGGGGAATTGGATTCTTTAAACAAATAGAAAGATGATTCGGGTTTTGACTTTTTATAACGGTAGTTAACTTATTTTAATAATCAGTTAATAATATAATAATAATTAATAAATATTATATAACAATATAATAAACGAAAATACGTATGTATTTAATAACATTTCATCCTATTTTGTAGTATACGCATAATCCTAGTAAACAAAGTTTATTTATTTAAAGATTATTAATAAAAACTTTTATTTTATCTAATATTTGTTATAGATAACAATTCTGCAACTAGCACTTTGTTCGACGGTGCCAACAATTTCGAATCGAGCCGAATT
Source organism: Onthophagus sagittarius (assembly GCA_036711965.1). Classification (NCBI taxonomy): domain Eukaryota; kingdom Metazoa; phylum Arthropoda; class Insecta; order Coleoptera; family Scarabaeidae; genus Onthophagus; species Onthophagus sagittarius. The sequence goes on along the minus strand of JASERS010000010.1, from coordinate 10,205,211 downwards.
AAATAATACAATAATAAAAACGGAATTGACCAACGTAACAACGGAAATTCGAACCCAAAACGAAGCTAAAGCTTTAAAAAAGGTTTATTTATCGAATCGGACGATAACGTGTAACGACGGATCTCAATCGGGGTAATAACACAATGATTTAACCGAATTTTAAAAAGATTAACATAAACAAATTTCTTTTAGTTTTTATTTACGTCGATCTCACTTAAGTAAGAAATGGATCGTTTTTCTCGAGGGTGGATGGTATTGTTACGATCATCCAAGTTGTCAAAATCGTTGGGTCAAACAGCGGCATTACATGACCTCGTCGCAATGGCCAGAAACTCGAGATGGTAAGCGAATTGATGGTTTAGATTATTTAATTAAAAAAATGATTTAAATTAGTTGGAGGAATATTGTCGCCGAACCAAGATGAAAATCCGTTCTGGTGGAATGCCAATCACGTCTTTATTCCTTACTGTACGAGCGATAGTTGGAGTGGAACTCGCATCGAGCGAAACGAAGGTGGAATGTTTAATTTTGTGGGGTCCCTGATTGTCCAACAAGTGATTAGAGACTTAATCCCGTTGGGATTGGAAAATAGCACGGATGTTTTGTTGGCGGGAAGCAGTGCGGGCGGAACCGGGGTTATGTTAAATTTGGATTTGATACAAGAAATTCTCCACGATAAAATGGGCCTTAAGCACATCGCGGTGAGAGGTGTAAGCGATTCCGGGTGGTTTTTGGACCGCATCCCTTTCTCAACTGGAGGAAAATTAAATATGAACGCCATCGAAAAAGGAATGGATATTTGGAGGGGAAATATCCCTGACGCTTGTAAAATTGAGTATCCAAATGAACCGTGGAAGTGCTATTTTGGTTATAAATTGTACCCGACTTTAAAAGGTAAAAACTTTTTTTAATTAAAATTCTATAGTTTCATAAATTGAGACATTATAATTGTTAATTCTGAGATATTAAAAGTAAAGGGAAGGTTAGGTTGATTTTAATTCGATTTTATTAATTAATTCACAAAGAAATAAAAATATCGGTTTGTGCAGTTAGTAAAGAAATGTATAAAAATGCCAAAAGTACCTAGGTTTAGTATTAGTTATACTTTTAGTTCCAGAAGAATTTCCAATAATAAGTTAAGACTGAACACCAAATAAAATTAGAGTCAACACTGACGCTACAGCTAATACTAGACCTAGAACGAAAAACATTTAGGTTTAGTCGTACCTCTCTTAAGGATACATGAAACGCACAGCGTTTGCGAGATGACTGAAAATATAGATTCGATTGGATGCGAAACATCATATTCACAGATGTCTCCTGATTTCTCATCTAAGAACACTTCTTCCCACTAATATTTGCACGGCTGACCACGCGATCAATCAACCTAACTCAACCCATAACATTATTTAATTCATCATATTGAATGATATGAACTTGAAGCTTAACCCAACTAAACCCAACCCAATTTAAACAATTTATTTGGTTTTTTGGAAATATTCCATGATTTTTGGTTCTATACTTGAATTGGGTTGAGCTCCACCTTCAAGCCATCCCTCATACTTAATAATTTGAAAATGGACCTCAACCCTAGTCAACCATAGAAGAAAACCTTCATACCATTCCTCATATTGAATGGTATGGAGTTGGAACTCAACCCAAGTCAACCACAGAAGAATTTTGGATTTGATTTTTTGTTATATGAATCACGACATGAAATTGATGGTCAACACAACTCAACTATAGAAGGAAAAATCAAAATATTCCGCAATTTTTTCTTCTATAATTCGATTTAGTAGAGCTCCAACTTCATACCATCCCTTAATTTTTAATAATTTGAAGTTGGAATGTATGAAGTTAGAACTTAACTCAGTCCAACTATAGAAGAAAAAATCACGAAATATTTCCAAAAAACTTAAAAGATTCGTTAGATTGGGTTGGGGTTTAGTAGGAATGTTATGAGTTTAGTTAGGTTGGTTGCGTTCAGTTTAGTTATTGAACTCCAATTTCATACCATTCAACTCGAAGGATAGTATGAAATTGGAGCTCAATCCAATCCAACCCAAACCTAACCCAACTTAACCAAACCGAACGCAATCAACTTAACTCAACCCCTAACATTACTTATATTAAATAAACCCAACCCAACCTAACGAATTTTTTAAGTTTTTTGGAGATATTCAATGATTTCTTTTCTGTAATTGGATTGGGTAGAGCTCTACTTTCAAACCATCCCCCATATTTAATAATTTGAAGATAATTGCTCAACCTAATCTTACCACAGAAAAATTTTGGATTTGTTCCAGCTTCATATCATTCAATATGAGGAATGTTATAGGTTGGTTGTGTTCGATTTTATTAGGTTGGGTTGAGCTCCAATTTCATACTCTCTTTCCATATTGAATGGTATGAAATTGGAGTTCATCCCAACCTAACCAAACCCAACCTAACTTAACCAAACTGAACGCATCCAACCTATAACATTCCTAATAATAAATGATGAGAAGCTAGGTTAGGTTGGATGTGCGTTTTCCACGTCGTTTTTTGGACATATTCCATGATTTTTACTTTTATAGTTAGATTGGGTTGAGCTCCAACTTCACACCATACCTCATTCTTAATAATTTGAAGTCAAACCATAAAAGAAAACCTTCATACCATTCCTCATATTGAATGGTATGGAGTTGGAACTCAACCCAAGTCAACCACAGAAGAATTTTGGATTTGATTTTTTGTTATATGAATCACGGCATGAAATTGATGGTCAACACAACTCAACTATAGAAGGAAAAATCAAAATATTCCGCAATTTTTTCTTCTATAATTCGATTTAGTAGAGCTCCAACTTCATACCATCCCTTAATTTTTAATAATTTGAAGTTGGAATGTATGAAGTTAGAACTTAACTCAGTCCAACTATAGAAGAAAAAATCACGAAATATTTCCAAAAAACTTAAAAGATTCGTTAGATTGGGTTGGGGTTTAGTAGGAATGTTATGAGTTTAGTTAGGTTGGTTGCGTTCAGTTTGGTTATTGAACTCCAATTTCATACCATTCAACTCGAAGGACAGTATGAAATTGGAGCTCAATCCAATCCAACCCAAACCTAACCCAACTTAACCAAACTCAACGCAATCAACTTAACTCAACCCATAACATTACTTATATTAAATAAACCCAACCCAACCTAACGAATTTTTTAAGTATTTTGGAGATATTCAATGATTTCTTTTCTGTAATTGGATTGGGTAGAGCTCTACTTTCAAACCATCCCCCATATTTAATAATTTGAAGATAATTGCTCAACCTAATCTTACCACAGAAAAATTCTGGATTTGTTCCAGCTTCATATCATTCAATATGAGGAAGGTTATAGGTTGGTTGTGTTCGATTTTATTAGGTTGGGTTGAGCTCCAATTTCATACTCTCTTCCCATATTGAATAGTATGAAATTGGAGTTCATCCCAACCTAACCAAACCCAACCTAACTTAACCAAACTGAACGCATCCAACCTATAACATTCCTAATAATAAATGATGAGAAGCTAGGTTAGGTTGGATGTGCGTTTTCCACGTCGTTTTTTGGACATATTCCATGATTTTTACTTTTATAGTTGGATTGGGTTGAGCTCCAACTTTACACCATCCCTCATTCTTAATAATTTGAAGTCAAACCATAAAAGAAAACCTTCATACCATTCCTCATATTGAATGGTATGGAGTTGGAACTCAACCCAAGTCAACCACAGAAGAATTTTGGATTTGATTTTTTGTTATATGAATCACGGCATGAAATTGATGGTCAACACAACTCAACTATAGAAGGAAAAATCAAAATATTCCGCAATTTTTTCTTCTATAATTCGATTGAGTAGAGCTCCAACTTCATACCATCCCTTAATTTTTAATAATTTGAAGTTGGAATGTATGAAGTTAGAACTTAACTCAGTCCAACTATAGAAGAAAAAATCACGAAATATTTCCAAAAAACTTAAAAGATTCGTTAGATTGGGTTGGGGTTTAGTAGGAATGTTATGAGTTTAGTTAGGTTGGTTGCGTTCAGTTTGGTTATTGAACTCCAATTTCATACCATTCAACTCGAAGGATAGTATGAAATTGGAGCTCAATCCAATCCAACCCAAACCTAACCCAACTTAACCAAACCGAACGCAATCAACTTAACTCAACCCATAACATTACTTATATTAAATAAACCCAACCCAACCTAACGAATTTTTTAAGTTTTGTGGAGATATTCAATGATTTCTTTTCTGTAATTGGATTGGGTAGAGCTCTACTTTCAAACCATCCCCCATATTTAATAATTTGAAGATAATTGCTCAACCTAATCTTACCACAGAAAAATTTTGGATTTGTTCCAGCTTCATATCATTCAATATGAGGAATGTTATAGGTTGGTTGTGTTCGATTTTATTAGGTTGGGTTGAGCTCCAATTTCATACTCTCTTTCCATATTGAATGGTATGAAATTGGAGTTCATCCCAACCTAACCAAACCCAACCTAACTTAACCAAACTGAACGCATCCAACCTATAACATTCCTAATAATAAATGATGAGAAGCTAGGTTAGGTTGGATGTGCGTTTTCCACGTCGTTTTTTGGACATATTCCATGATTTTTGGTTCTATACTTGAATTGGGTTGAGCTCCACCTTCAAGCCATCCCTCATACTTAATAATTTGAAAATGGACCTCAACCCTAGTCAACCATAGAAGAAAACCTTCATACCATTCCTCATATTGAATGGTATGGAGTTGGAACTCAACCCAAGTCAACCACAGAAGAATTTTGGATTTGATTTTTTGTTATATGAATCACGACATGAAATTGATGGTCAACACAACTCAATTATAGAAGGAAAAATCAAAATATTCCGCAATTTTTTCTTCTATAATTCGATTGAGTTGAGCTCCAACTTCATACCATCCCTTAATTCTTAATAATTTGAAGTTGGAATGGTATGAAGTTAGAACTTAACTCAGTCCAACTATAGAAGAAAAAATCACGAAATATTTCCAAAAAACTTAAAAGATTCGTTAGATTGGGTTGGGGTTTAGTAGGAATGTTATGAGTTTAGTTAGGTTGGTTGCGTTCAGTTTGGTTATTGAACTCCAATTTCATACCATTCAACTCGAAGGATAGTATGAAATTGGAGCTCAAGCCAATCCAACCCAAACCTAACCCAACTTAACCAAACCGAACGCAATCAACTTAACTCAACCCATAACATTACTTATATTAAATAAACCCAACCCAACCTAACGAATTTTTTAAGTTTTTTGGAGATATTCAATGATTTCTCTTCTATAATTGGATTGGGTAGAGCTCTACTTTCAAACCATCCCCCATATTTAATAATTTGAAGATAATTGTTCAACCTAATCTTACCACAGAAAAATTTTGGATTTGTTCCAGCTTCATATCATTCAATATGAGGAAGGTTATAGGTTGGTTGTGTTCGATTTTATTAGGTTGGGTTGAGCTCCAATTTCATACTCTCTTTCCATATTGAATGGTATGAAATTGGAGTTCATCCCAACCTAACCAAACCCAACCTAACTTAACCAAACTGAACGCATCCAACCTATAACATTCCTAATAATAAATGATGAGAAGCTAGGTTAGGTTGGATGTGCGTTTTCCACGTCGTTTTTTGGACATATTCCATGATTTTTACTTTTATAGTTAGATTGGGTTGATCTCCAACTTCACACCATACCTCATTCTTAATAATTTGAAGTCAAACCATAAAAGAAAACCTTCATACCATTCCTCATATTGAATGGTATGGAGTTGGAACTCAACCCAAGTCAACCACAGAAGAATTTTGGATTTGATTTTTTGTTATATGAATCACGGCATGAAATTGATGGTCAACACAACTCAACTATAGAAGGAAAAATCAAAATATTCCGCAATTTTTTCTTCTATAATTCGATTTAGTAGAGCTCCAACTTCATACCATCCCTTAATTTTTAATAATTTGAAGTTGGAATGTATGAAGTTAGAACTTAACTCAGTCCAACTATAGAAGAAAAAATCACGAAATATTTCCAAAAAACTTAAAAGATTCGTTAGATTGGGTTGGGGTTTAGTAGGAATGTTATGAGTTTAGTTAGGTTGGTTGCGTTCAGTTTGGTTATTGAACTCCAATTTCATACCATTCAACTCGAAGGACAGTATGAAATTGGAGCTCAATCCAATCCAACCCAAACCTAACCCAACTTAACCAAACTCAACGCAATCAACTTAACTCAACCCATAACATTACTTATATTAAATAAACCCAACCCAACCTAACGAATTTTTTAAGTTTTTTGGAGATATTCAATGATTTCTCTTCTATAATTGGATTGGGTAGAGCTCTACTTTCAAACCATCCCCCATATTTAATAATTTGAAGATAATTGCTCAACCTAATCTTACCACAGAAAAATTTTGGATTTGTTCCAGCTTCATATCATTCAATATGAGGAATGTTATAGGTTGGTTGTGTTCGATTTTATTAGGTTGGGTTGAGCTCCAATTTCATACTCTCTTTCCATATTGAATGGTATGAAATTGGAGTTCATCCCAACCTAACCAAACCCAACCTAACTTAACCAAACTGAACGCATCCAACCTATAACATTCCTAATAATAAATGATGAGAAGCTAGGTTAGGTTGGATGTGCGTTTTCCACGTCGTTTTTTGGACATATTCCATGATTTTTACTTTTATAGTTGGATTGGGTTGAGCTCCAACTTCACACCATCCATCATTCTTAATAATTTGAAGTCAAACCATAGAAGAAAACCTTCATACCATTCCTCATATTGAATGGTGTGAAGTTGGAGCTCAACCCACTCCAACTATGGAAGTAAAAAATCAAGGAATATTTGATGATTAAATGACTGATATATTGATTGGTCTTGACCAAAATGTTTCTAATGCATAATAAATGAAGTGCTGAGATACTTAATCAATGTTGAAAAACTTAAAGCAATTGATTTTGAGATTTTTCAAAAAGCTTTTAAGATGTTAAAAACTAAACAAGGCCTATTAGTGTGTGTAAAAATGATGGCAATTGGGTTTATACATATTTAGGTTATTTTATTGATGCAAAATAATTAAATAACACTAAATGAGATGTTCTAATTTATTTTGCTAACTTCATTTTTAATTTTAAATAAGATTTGATCAAATGGGAACTTAATAAAAAGATAGTCTACTGAAATTTCATGCTAATTAAAACATATTATTTTAAAACAGCAAGACATTTATTGAAATATAGCCGAACTGCTAATGTGTTAGTAAGGTTGTCTAAATTCCGGTTTTTTATTATCCTAAGTTAATTCCAAGTTTTCTACAAATTAACGTAATAAAGGGTGTCATTATGATCTTAAATGCTTTCTGGGGAAAGTTGTGATCACAGTGAGTGGATTTTCAAAGTGATTTGTGAACTAGTTTACTCTGTATGAACGAAAGAATGTGGCTAAAAATACCACAACCCAACCCAACTTTTTGATTTTTTCATTAACAGCAATAAAAATATTTCTCTTTGACCATATTTACTACAAAGACCTGCATCTCTATTTTAACTAAATCTTAATGTTTCTAATTCTAAGTCTAATGTCAATATTAAACTTAGGTTGTAAACTTAGGTCTAGTATTTATTATACTTTTAGTTCCAGAAGAATTTACAACAATCAATCACTGAATGGTAATTAAAACTAGAACTAACACTAGACCTAGTACTAGAAAGTTTCGGTTTAGCCGTGCGTCTTCAGACGCACGGCTGAAGACGCACTTACTTACTTCTAGTACTAGGTCTAGTGTTAGTTCTAGTTTTACTTTGATACAAGTATACAACAATTTAAGATTGAATAATAACTAAAATTAGAGTCAACACTGACGCTAGAGCTAATACAAGACTTAGAACGAAAAACATTTAGGTTTTCCATGATTTTTGGTTCTATAGTTGAATTGGGTTGAGCTCCACCTTCAAGCCATCCCTCATACTTAATAATTTGAAAATGGACCTCAACCCAAGTCAACCATAGAAGAAAACCTTCATACCACTCCTCATATTGAATGGTATGAAGTTGGAACTCAACCCAATCCAACCACAGAAGAATTTTGGATTTGATTTTTTGTTATATGAATCACGGCATGAAATTGAAGGTCAACACAACTCAACTATAGAAGGAAAAATCAAAATATTCCGCAACTTTTTCTTCTATAATTCGATCGAGTTGAGCTCCAACTTCATACCATCCCTTAATTCTTAATAATTTGAAGTTGGGATGGTATGAAGTTAGAACTTAAGATTCGTTAGATTGGGTTGGGGTTTAGTTGGGTTAACCTCCCAGCTTCATATCATTCCATATAAGGAATGTTATGAGTTTAGTTAGGTTGGTTGCGTTCAGTTTGGTTATTGAGCTTCAATTTCATACCATTCAACTCGAAGAATAGTATGAAATTGGAGCTCAATCCAAACCAACCCAAACCCAACCCAACTTAAACAAGCCGAACGCAATCAACTTAACTCAACCCATAACATTACTTATATTAAATAAACCCAACCCAACCTAACGAATTTTTTAAGTTTTTTGGAGATATTCAATGATTTCTCTTCTATAATTGGATTGGGTAGAGCTCTACCGTCAAACTAAAAATCTAACCACAGAAAATTTTAGATTTGCTCCAGCTTCATATCATTCAACATGAGGAATGTTATAGGTTGGTTGTGTTCGATTTTATTAGGTTGGGTTGAGCTCCAATTTCATACTATCTTCCCATATTGAATGGTATGAAATTGGAGTTCATCCCAACCTAACCAAACCCAACCTAACTTAACCAAACTGAACGCATCCAACCTATAACATTCCTAATAATAAATAATGTGAAGCTAGGTTAGGTTGGATGTGCGTTTTCCACGTCGTTTTTTGGGCATATTCCATGATTTTTACTTTTATAGTTAGATTGGGTTGAGATCCAACTTCACACCATCCCTCATTCTTAATAATTTGAAGTCAAACCATAGAAGAAAACCTTCATACCATCAAAGTTCACTTATCGGTTGTGCTAAATTTAAGGTAATCTCTTAATTATTGGGAAATTCAACCACGGGTTGGCAATTAAACCTCTTTTTTTATTGTAACCTTAGCTTTTGAATTTATTTAATTCTTCCTCAGAGGATGATAATTGAGGTTGAGATTGGTAAAGAACCAAAGGCGTCAAAAAATTTTTTGTATATACCAAGAGTAATGGCCACAGATGGGATGGTAGTTATCACAGAGGAAAAACATGAACGGTGAAAGAGCCACAAATACAATAAAAATATTTAATATATATAAGATTGAATAACAACTAAAATTATAGTCAACACTGACGCTAGAGCAAATACTAGACGTAGAACGAAAAACATTTAGGTTTAGTCGTACCACTCTTGGAACGGAATTCAACCTAATCCAATTTAGCTTCAGAACTAACACTAGACTAAGAATTAGAAAAACTAGGGTTTAGCCGTCTAAAAAGACGTATGGCTTCTAAAATAAAGTAAATCCTAATGCTTCTAATTCTAGGTCTAGTGCTAATACTAAAGCTAGGAGAATTTACAGCAATCAAGCATTGAATGACAATTCAAACTAAAACTAACACTAGATCTAGTACTGTCAATTATGACAAATCATAAATAAAGAGAAATTAGTAACAAAGAATTTAAATTTTTTTTAGCCCCATTATTTCTATTCCAATGGCTTTTCGATGAAGCTCAAATGGACGCAGATAATGTAGGAGCACCCGTTACAAAACAACAGTGGGATTACATCCACAAAATGGGGAATGCAATTCGGAAAAGTTTTAAAAACGTTTCAGCCGTTTTCGCACCTAGCTGCATATCTCATTCGGTTCTAACAAAACGCGATTGGTTGCAAGTAAAAATCGATGGCGTTTCAATAGCGGAAGCGTTACATTGTTGGGAAACAATCCCCATCCGAAAATATAACCACAACAACAACATAAAACGATCCAGAAACCACCATCATAAAGAACCAAAGATCGTGCCGCGACAAGTTAAAAGAATCGACAACGAAGAAACGAGAAAAATACGGCGAAGAAAACACCGGGGAAATCGAAAACCAAAAATTAAAAAGAATAGAAAAAATTGTAATAAACCAAATTTAATTTAAGCAAACAAATTTTATTGAAATATTTTTTTAAAATTTTAGGTGGGATAAAACTAAAATGTCACCCATTGAAACATCAACAACAATCGAATTTTTCTCCTTTCGATCATACTCGTTCGGAGCGATCGGCGCATCACAATCAAAAGCAACACCAAAGAAGACCCTCGCACTGTCACCATCGAAGATTGGAGAAGTGTTCGTGGCCTCAGTGCAATCGTTCTTGCCCGAAATTGCATAATCCATACACGGGGGAAGAAATGGATTTTATCGAATTGTTAAAATCGTTTGGGTTAGATATGGAGAGTGTCGCCCACGCTCTTGGAATTGATATGCCGACCTTAATCAGTATGGATCATACTGAATTGTTGAATTTGCTCACTCAACAAGCGAGTTAGTTAAATAGAAAGGTTTTAATTTAGATCGGTATCAATGAGGAAAAGAACTTTTTTTTGTAAAATTGTAAATAGCCGTTTTTTTTTTCTTAATTTATTATCAATTTTTTTTAATATTTATATTTATATATATATTATATAGATTATTTTTGTTTGTGTAGTTGAAGTTTAAAAGTAAATAATAAGGACTGAGTATCATTCTACCTCAACCAAAACGTTGTACAGCGATTATAGTCAGTAGGTTACCCCCTTTTTATTGTTTTTTTATTTTTTTTTCATGTGTTGCAGTTGTTTTAAGGTCGAGTACAAATTTGTTTTGTTTTTAATTCCTTCCCCGTTCAAGAAATTATATAGAAATTAGATTATTATTATTATTATTGTTTTAAATTAAAATTAAAACTGTCTCATGAAATAAAAACGAAAGGAATTTTCCTTTCTTAAATGTCACTTAATATTGTGTACCTGCTCTTTTAACAGTATTCTTATTTGTATAAATATATTAATTAACAATAAATTTTAATTTTTTTTCTTACCTGCTTTTAAACACTTGGAGAAGAACATCACGCACAAGAAATAAACCTAAAATGAGAAATATTATTAGCCGTTTTGATCTATAAAAGTTATAAAAAATTACTACAGCAATTATTTAAAAAAATTATTATAAAGAATTAATAATTATTGTTGATTGTGGGTGAAAAGATTGATTTGATGAGAAACAATCGTAATTTTTGAGTTATGATGATAAAGAATTGTAATTTTCGAACCAAATTCAAGGTGAACTTAAATTAGAAATAACACTAGCACTAACACTAGAACTATCATTAGGACTAACACTAGATCTAAAACTAGAAACTTTTGGGTTTTGCCGTGCATTTTTTGAAAAAATGTTTGACGTTTTTCAACCTTCTTCAGAAATTGGTTTGAAGTGACAAAATCAGGAATTATAAAACAATATGTAGGTCGGAAAAACTACTTTGAACCAGTTTCTGAAGAAGGTTGCGACATGGTATCCGAAACGTCAAACATTTTTTCAAAAAACGCACGGCAAAACCCGAAAGTTTCTAGTTTTAGATCTAGTGTTAGTCCTAGTGATAGTTCTAGTTATAGTCCTAGTGTTAGTGCTAGTGTTTGTTTTAATTTTAATTCAGTTAACACCGGTCGTGAAAGCCTTCGTACTTAAATTCAAGGTGGTTTCTAACCCTTTCTCCTTTTTAATTCATCAATATAATGTATGTTTTATTAATGTCTTTAGAAAAACATACTTTAATAGCTCCATCTGTTACTTTCCTACTATTTTATTTTTTTTAATGTAGATCATTAGAACCCAACCCTTTATTGTATATTTCAATTGAAGACTAGTTCTAGAACTAGAATCATTCGGGTTAAGCCATCTTAAGAGATGTACGGTTAAATCTGAATGTTGCTAGATCTAGAGCTTAATCTAATGATATAAAACTAGAACTAACACTAGACCTAGAATTGGAAAGTTTTGGGTTTAGCCGTGCGTCTTTGACGCACGGCTAAACCCCAATCTTTCCACTTCTAGGTCTAGTGTTAGTTCTAGTTTTACCTCAATTCAAATATACAGGATTGCAATCAGTTTGTAGAGGACTCTATTTTAAAAACTATTTATTTTAGAGGTCTTCGTTAAAAAATGTTTTCAAATGCACGGCTAAATCCAACTCAACCCAACCCAACCCAACCCTATATATTTTAATTGAAGACTAGATCTAGAACTAAAATCATTTGGGTTAAGCCGTCTTGAGAGATGTACGACTAAATCTGAAAATTTCTAGATATAGAGTTAGATTTAATGATATAAAATTACAGCTAACACTACAGGAAATTGTGGAAAACATAAAGATGAAGTCTCTAACACATAGAGAAGTATGTGCAATGGTGCTGATTGATATTAAAAATGCTTTTAACTCTGCCCCGTGGGATGTGGTGATAGAAGCCTTGGAAGAGGGAAATATCAGTCTGTATCTGGTTGGGATGGTAAAGAGCTACCTGTCGAACAGACGCATAACGGCTCCAAACGAAAAATAATATAAAGTTACGTGTGGAGTTCCACAGGGGTCCCTTTTGGGTCCTCTCTTGTGGAACCTGTTCTACGATCAAGTACTGCGCATAAGGGTGGAGGAGGGAGTGACGCTAATTGCTTCTCCCGACGACTTGGCGGTAGTGGTTCGCGCGCGAGACAAAGTACTTTTGCAGGACAAAACGGCATATGCGCTACAAGTAATTATAAGGAAATTAGAGAAGATGGGGTTGCAGGTAGCGAAGCAGAAAATCGAAATGGTTCTCCTTCAGGGGCGTCGCACAGTAGAGAACCTAAGTATTCACTTAGACATAGACACCATGATAAGTAGCACCAAAGAGATGAAGTATCTAGGAGTAGTTTTGGACGAAGATACAAAGATGACGAAACACGTGGTGGAGATTACAAAAAAAGCAACAGAAATGACAAATACACTTATGAGCCAAACATAGGCGACGCGGTAGCCACCAAGATACGAACAATCGCTACTGCGGCAACTTCCGTAATTCTGTATGCGGCGCCCACGTGGGAGAGTGCTGAAATATAAAAAGTACAGAAATATGCTTACAAGCGTTAACAGGAAGTTAGCTATAGGTATAACATCTGCTTACCGAACAGCACCAACAGAAGAGGTGGAAGTTGTCGCAGGATTGCCACCGATTGATCCGCAAATAAGGGAGAGAGGCAGGACATATAGAGTGGGCAGGCAAAGTAAGCAGGCAAATAGAGAGAGCCTGATGCAGTGCTGGCAGGAAAGATGGAACCACAGAACAAGCTGGACAAGAAAGCTGATTTCTGACATCACTAAATGGTTGAATAGAAGGTGGGGGGAGCCGGACCACTTCCCAACGCAATTTCTGACCGGACATGGGATCTTCAAAGCGTAACTTTACAAAATTAGGAAAGCGGAATCTGATGTCTGTTGGTTTTGCACAGAAAGACACAGCGCCGCGCATACAATCCTAGAGTGCAGATTTTTTAGTGAGTGCAGAACAAGATGCGAGGAAAAATGCGGAATGGGTCTGACCAAGGTGAACATCATGGGACAAATGCTGGAGACGCAAGAAAAATGGACGGCCGATATGATTAGAGAGGTGATGTAAGTAAAGCAGCAGCACGAAAGGGAAATGGAGAGAGAACACCTAAACCAGGGGCACCAGCGTAGAGGAAGATACGGAGAGGCAGGAGCTCGCCCCTCCTAGCCAAGTATGTTCTGCGAAAAGTTTATTTCTAAAAGTAAACGTATGTTTTTTGTTCTGTTCTTGAGTGTCCCAGCGGTTTTGTCCAGGAGCCAGGGCACGAAGAAAAAGGAAGGGGACCACCGAGGTTCCCCAAGCCTGGGGCAACGAGACAACGAGAGATATATCGAGACCATGAAGGATGAGCGTTTCTGTTTTTTTATACTCTGAAGATGTGCCTACCGGCGGTTCCAGAGAAGACGAGGAAAGGAGTATTTAGTGGGTCGGGGTCTATAATAAACCCCAACCCCACACTATCCGGCCGCCCAAGAACTCCAGGCCGGATGTCTGCAGATTTTCCCTGACCTCGTTAAAAAAAAGAGCTAACACTAGACATAGAAGTGGAAAGTTTTTTAGAAGTGGTTTCTCAACACCATCTTTCAAACAGAACAAAGTTTATTCGAAACTTTTTTTAATCCAATGCCTAGTTTTTGTGATATTCCGTTTGGTCAAGTTAAATGGAACACCACAGAAGACTTCAGATTCGATCCCTCGAAATATTTCGATTTAAGTTAAATTATCTACAGGGTTAACGGTTTTGCGATTTTATTTTGAAAGGCGGCTTAAGCAGTTCAAAAGGAGGTTACTAACGCAAAAGTGTTTGAAGCCTTAATCTTTTTTTATTGAAGCCTATTAACTGGTACGGTGTTATTCTCTTCCTTGTATATTCAAAGTTGCTTTGTTCCGCCGCTAGAGGGTTTCAAAATTAGTACAGAAAATCCTTTTATTCCTTAGAACCCAAAAACACGTTAATTAATCTAAATATTTTTTGAGAATGCAAATACAATACTAATAACAAATAAACCACTAAATACATCTTATAATTAGGTTTGTTATAACTCGTATGTGATACATAGGAACTGGATACATGGCTGCGCAAGCAATCAGGCATACAAACTTCTTAATGGGTTGGGTTGGTGCTTCCAGAAAACTTCGTACAGCTTCTAGACGACATGATATTGCTTCCAAAAGATTTGGAATGCCTCCAGAAGACTTGAAATGCGTCCATGAGACTTGAAGTTATTCTAGAGGACTTGCTACTGCATCCACAAGACTTGAAATGCTTTCAGAAGACTTGATATTGCTTCCAGAAGACTTGATATTGCTTCCAGAAGATTTAAAGTAGTTTTAGAAGACTTTATACTGTTTCTAGAAAACTTGAAATGCGTTCGAAAGATTTGGTATTTGTTTCAGAAGAATTAAAATGTTTCCAGAATACTTGTAATGCTTTAAGTCTGCTAAAGACTTGACTTTGCTTTCAAAATACTTAAAATTTATCCATAAAACTTAAAAATGATATGAAATATTTTCTAAAAACTTAATAATGATTGTAAAACTGTAAAATTTTACTCTCTTTTTAGGAACCATGATTTGTCATTACAGTCTCTTCCCAACTTAGTATTTTCAGCACTCAGCACCCATATTTTCAAAAAATTTCGTCTATGAATTGACATAAATTTTATAATTTATTTCTTTACGATATTTTGTATTCTATATTTTAATTGTTGTTATAAAAGACTTGATGCTGCTTCCACAAGACTTGAAATGCTTTCGGAAGACTTGATATTGCTTCCAGAAGGTTTAAAATTGTTTTAGAAGACTTGATACTGCTTCTACAAGACTTGCAGTGTCTGAAAACTGTCTGAAGACTTGATATTGCTTCCAGAAAACTTGTAATGCTTTAGAAGATTTGATACTGCTTCTAGCAGACTTGACATTGCTTCCAGAAATTTTTTTCATAAGATTTATAATGCTTCTAGATGACTTGAAATATTTCCTAAGGAGTTGATACTATTTTTAGAAAACTTGATACTATATGTAAAAGTGTAAACACTTCTAACAGAAGACATTTTCATTGTAAAAGAATCATTAATTGCAGATACTTCGGCGTCTTTTTACTCTTTTTTTAGGAACCATGATTTGTCATTACAGTCTCTTTCCAACTTAGTATTTTCAGCACTCAGCACCCATATTTTCAAAAAATTTCGTCTATGAATTGACATAAATTTTATAAATTATTTCTTTACGATATTTTGTATTCTATATTTTAATTGTTGTTGTAAAAGACTTGATGCTGCTTCCACAAGTCTTGAAATGCTTTCGGAAGACTTGATATTGCTTCCAGAAGGTTTAAAATTGTTTTAGAAGACTTGATACTGCTTCTACAAGACTTGCAATGTTTGAAAACTGTCTGAAGACTTGATATTGCTTCCAGAAAACTTGTAATGCTTTAGAAGATTTGATACTGCTTCTAGCAGACTTGACATTGCTTCCAGAAAATTTTTTCATAAGATTTATAATGCTTCTAGATGACTTGAAATATTTCCTAAGGAGTTGATACTATTTTTAGAAAACTTGATACTATATGTAAAAGTGTAAACACTTCTAACAGAAGACATTTTCATTGTAAAAGAATCATTAATTGCAGATACTTCGGCGTCTTTTTACTCTTTTTTTAGGAACCATGATTTGTCATTACAGTCTCTTTCCAACTTAGTATTTTCAGCACTCAGCACCCATATTTTCAAAAAATTTCGTCTATGAATTGACATAAATTTTATAAATTATTTCTTTACGATATTTTGTATTCTATATTTTAATTGTTGTTGTAAAAGACTTGATGCTGCTTCCACAAGTCTTGAAATGCTTTCGGAAGACTTGATATTGCTTCCAGAAGGTTTAAAATTGTTTTAGAAGACTTGATACTGCTTCTACAAGACTTGCAATGTTTGAAAACTGTCTGAAGACTTGATATTGCTTCCAGAAAACTTGTAATGCTTTAGAAGATTTGATACTGCTTCTAGCAGACTTGACATTGCTTCCAGAAAATTTTTTCATAAGATTTATAATGCTTCTAGATGACTTGAAATATTTCCTAAGGAGTTGATACTATTTTTAGAAAACTTGATACTATATGTAAAAGTGTAAACACTTCTAACAGAAGACATTTTCATTGTAAAAGAATCATTAATTGCAGATACTTCGGCGTCTTTTTACTCTTTTTTTAGGAACCATGATTTGTCATTACAGTCTCTTTCCAACTTAGTATTTTCAGCACTCAGCACCCATATTTTCAAAAAATTTCGTCTATGAATTGACATAAATTTTATAAATTATTTCTTTACGATATTTTGTATTCTATATTTTAATTGTTGTTGTAAAAGACTTGATGCTGCTTCCACAAGTCTTGAAATGCTTTCGGAAGACTTGATATTGCTTCCAGAAGGTTTAAAATTGTTTTAGAAGACTTGATACTGCTTCTACAAGACTTGCAATGTTTGAAAACTGTCTGAAGACTTGATATTGCTTCCAGAAAACTTGTAATGCTTTAGAAGATTTGATACTGCTTCTAGCAGACTTGACATTGCTTCCAGAAAATTTTTTCATAAGATTTATAATGCTTCTAGATGACTTGAAATATTTCCTAAGGAGTTGATACTATTTTTAGAAAACTTGATACTATATGTAAAAGTGTAAACACTTCTAACAGAAGACATTTTCTTTACAAAAGAATCATTGATACCAGATACTTGGGCGTTATTCACTCTTTTTTTAGGCACCGTCATTAGAGTCTTTTCCCAAGTCTTTTTTAGTACCAATCCAACCCATACGTATTTTCATAAATCGGCACGTATGTCCTGATCTAACTGTTATTAGTAGGAGAGAGTGGGGCAGATTCATACAATGGGTACAGTCATACACTAGATATATCTAAGACTAGGCGCACATCAACAAAATAATGTTTGTTTCTGTGCATAGCTATATTATTTGTGTGGTTGTTGACGAAGTTTGGCAGTAGTATTTAAAAGATAATGCGGTCAAGTTCGTGAATTGATCTGTGAATTATTCTGTGTATGTCTGCTTCTTTTTCTAGCAATATTTATTTGTTATTTTGTTATGGGGGGTAGGTTCATATACATGTGTACGGGCCACATTCATATTGTATGAAGGAGCCCTATTTTTATTTTGGTTTATTTATTGGAGTGATGCCATATGGGACAACCTTGACTGGTCACCAAAATACCGATTACCGTCTAAAAATATTATTTAGAGGTCTTGTGTAACGGTTAATACGTACGGAAGCCTGGAGTTCAGTTCGGGTCGAAGTATTGTGGACGCTTTTGCTGATTATTTTGAGTCCGTTTATATTCAATCTGATCCTGTTGTTGTGGGGTTTGGTTTCCCCGATCAGAGTCTTTGTTTATCTGTGGAGAACTTCAGCTTGGAGGAGGTCGAGGGTGCGTTGAAGCGTGCAAAGAATACTCTTACGGCGGGAGTGGATGGGATGCTGAGCTTCTTACTGAAGGACTGTGCTTCGATTCTGGCCGCCCCATTGCTTTCGATTTTCAATCTAATCCTGTCTACTTCTACCTTTCCGTCGTTATGGAAGGAGTCATACGTCTATCCAATTCTGAAGAAGGGCAACCCTGCGGAGATTGAGAATTACAGGCCTATATCGCTGCTGTGTGGTTTCTCGAAGATTTTTGAAAGCGTTCTATTCAAGCATATCTCATATCATTTAAATAAGACCATAAGCCCAGCCCAACACGGATTTGTTTGTGGTCGATCCACTGTCACTAATCTGTCATGCTTCGCCCAATTTCTTGCTGATGTAATCGACGCTAGAGGACAGGTGGATGCCGTGTATCTCGACTTTCGGAAGGCGTTTGATCAGCTGGATCACTTTATCTTATTAAAAAAGCTGAGTAACTTTGGATTAAGTGCCCCTCTGTTGTCGTTAATGAAATCTTATTTGCTAGGTCGGCAGCAGTTCGTTAATTATGGCGGATTTACCTCCAGAGGATTTTCTCCAACTTCAGGGGTTCCCCAGGGATCCAACCTCGGTCCATTGCTGTTCCTGGCTTTTATTAACAACGTAACTGAGATCTTGGATTGTGAGAAGCTGCTGTTTGCCGATGATTTGAAGTTATTCTCGGCTGTTGGGGAACTCAGCGATTGTGAACGCTTGCAGGAAAACTTGTTTCGTGTTGAGGATTGGTGCCTTAGCAACCGTTTATCACTTAATGTTTCTAAATGTTTTACCATGACATTTTCTAAAAAATTAAACACAATCGACTGGGCATATCACCTTAAGGCGCGTACACATACAGCGAACGAAGGCGAACGAATTCAATCGAACAGATTTAGACGAATTCGTTCGCTGTTTGCTGAAAATATCGGCTTGCGTCCACATAAAAACGAATGTGTAGCAAACGAATTGTTTCGCGCTCATTCGCTTGTTTTCGGTAATTAGTGGAAGTAATAATGGCAACAAATGATGACTTAATTATTGTTGCAAGTGCAGCATGCATAATTATAAGTGACGAAGAGAAAAGGCAGATACGAAGACGACGCTGGTGGATGACATCTTTATTTAAAAGCAGAAGTAGATATAGGGGAATGGATTTATTGAAAGATTTAACGACCGAAGTAGAATATGGGCTCTTTGAAAATTTCTGTAGAATGAAATCTGTAGATCTTGAATGGCTACTGAATCGTATTGGCCCAAAAATAGCAAAACAAAATACATCATTCAGAGAAGCGATACCACCAACGGAAAGATTAATGCTTACATTACGCTACTTAGCCACCGGGGACTCATTCACTAGTTTAATGTACACCTTTAAAATTTCCAAACAACTAATTTCTTACATCATACCCAAAACCTTTATACACCGCCCGGAACGTTTGATGATGATAAAGACGGTACCGTTATGCCTGGAAGTTGGCACAAAGTCACAGATATGACGTCACAATCGTTTGTTCCAATGGCAAAAGTTGGAAGAAAAACTTCAGCTAATTGTGAAGCAATAAGAAACGAGTTTGCAGATTATTTTATGAACGAAGGGAGAGTTGACTGGCAAAACAATTACGCTTAAATATTCTGTAATTACTCTATAACATTTAATAAAATATTGCCTAAACTTCAACAATATGTACGTTACTAGCTATACTTATCTACTGTATTCTTGTGTACTAAAATATAACAATGTCTTCACTTACCTCGGTATTTTTTGTTTTTTTCGGAATAAACTTATCCATTAAAAATAACATAGGTTTGAAAGCAAACCAAGTTGATGTATACACATCACTGGTGCCAGAGCCAGTTTTCATGGTTTGTTCGTGTTTCATTCGTTCTCGCCTGAATGAACTTAAAAGGGACTCCATTTTTTTTTTGCTGCGTCTGCTTCACAATTAAACTGCTTAGCAATTTTATTCCAAGCGTCCATTTTTTTAATTCTATCTTTATGATTATCGTCACCGGGATTTCACAGGCATTCATTACTGCGGTACTCATTAATGAGTTCTAGAGCTTTAGAATTACTCTATTCCATTTTAAACTACGAGTATCAGAAAGTGTACTATGAACTGAAATGAATATTCGGCCAATCGCCACAAAATCACGTATATATTAAAACAAATTCGTACGTATTTTATGGCAAATATCCTTTTATGTTTACCAGTTTACCGCCTCGCAAGGGAACCGCAACGAATGCGAACAAACACGTTCAGACGTGTTCGTTGATACGTACACATCAACCGAACGAATTCGTTCGCGACCGTTCGTTCGCTGTATGTGTACGCGCCTTTGGCAGTCAACCGTTAATGTCCGAACGTAAATACTGTGACCTTGGGGTGCTGTTTGACAGTGGTCTGACATTTAACGAACACATTCTTGACTTAGGCTCGTTACTACCATCTTCTGGTTAAGATATCTAAGGAATTATTACCATGGTTACGTCTATTTTACGCATTCTGATTGGCTAGTGGATGGATTTATCTATAAGATAAGTTTAAGTAAAAGATGGTAGTAATGGACCTTAGTTGCTAAGTGTTATAAAATTTACGGGTTTATTGTTCGGAACTGTAAAGGTCTATCCATCAGATGTTTAAGTACGTTGTTTTTTGCGTTGATCGGATCGCGGTTGGAGTATGCGATAATTGTTTGGTATCCGTTCTATCAGTTTTACGCGAATATCCTGTACAAAGGACATTCTTAAAGTATCTATGCTTTCGACTGGATCGTGTCTACCCGCCTAAGGGTGCTGATTACGCTTCTCTCCTTTCGCGATTTAGTTTTCTTTCACTACAACAGCGCAGAGTTGTTTACATAGTTAAATTTATTTATAAACTGTTGCATTACGATATTGATTGTGGCTGGTTGTTGGAAAGGTTAACCTTTCTTGTGCTGTCCCCTCATGTTCTATAATTACCGTAGTAATAGTAACATTTTATGCAAATCTCCTGTCTCGTTGATGTCCGATTACGGCAATCGGGTTTCGCCGCATTGCGATATGTTTTTTGATTCCTTGAATACGGTGGTTGGGGTGACTTTGGGTCACTTTGGCGTGCAGTAAATTGTTAGTGGTTATGATTATGATTAGATTATGTAGTTGTATTAGCTTTTAATTTTGCTTATAGCTATATATTTTCATTTAGTTAATTTAAATTTAAATATTGTAAAGTTATTTTTTCCTGTAACTGGGTGGTACCTGTGGAAAATAAAGTCCTATTATTATTATTATTATTAAATTTTAAAAGATAAACTAATTTAGTAATTAAACCAATAATGATAATTAATAATATCTTTGACTTGGGGCGATTTCCTAACAAATTCGACATTTTATAATTAATGTAATGGCAAAAATGTTCAAAATTGAGTTAATAAATTTGATTTTTTAATAAAAATTCGCTAATTGTAAATAAATCATCCTTTATTGATAGAACAATAGTGATTATTTAATATGATTTCTGGCAACACTAAGCTTTTTTTGTAACAAGAAAATATCGGAAACGGGGAACGAAATCGGATACAGTTATAGTAAAAACAAGGCGCCTTCTGTATTTTAATCTTTTTATATTTTCATCTGAGTATATCGCGCAGTGGCATGCGGCATCGCGTTAATGTGCGATTTGTTTAATTGTTCCCATTTCTCGTTTTTTTTGTAATTATATTATTCTTTAAATATATATTTACTCTGTAACAGATGTATATGTGTATAATATAATATATATTTGACGTGAAAATAATCTTTTTATACTTTATATTTACATATAAAAATTAATAACGAAATTCGACTAAAAGAAAAAAATTAAAAATTAAATACATCTCTTTCCTGCGATTAATCGCTCTGCGCTTAGTACGACATAGGTGTATCTCTGTGTAGTGTGTGTCTTTTTCGTGAGACAAACTAGGAATGATTAGTAGGACTTATATGGTACATTTTTTTAATAATCACTAACCGTATGATTTTTGTTTCACCTATAGCAACACAGTCACTCTACTCTCTACGTACATTTAGTTTTTTCGCATTTTTTGCATCTTTAAATTTTAATACTTCAATTTTAAATATATATATATTTGGCATTAGTTAAAATCGAAAGAGGAAGACAAATAATTTTCTTTACACCATCGTGTTTTAAGGAAACGTAAGTTGTTCTTTTTACAGAGAGAGACAGTTAGAGTTAGACTAGCATTAATTAGTCGAATAACAGATTCAATTGTAGCATCTAACCGCCTTTTTAATATTTCATTTAAACATTTATGCTTTAACGTTTCACAAGTTGTGGGGTTTAAATTTTTTTTATCCTTTTCTTAACTTGCATTCTGGTGGGAAAAATGGAATTATGCAGTTTATTGTCTTCCGAACATTACGAACAATAAGAAACGAATTAATCTGCGTACACATTTCGAAATTAAATTAATAATCAAGTTTCAGCGTCGAGTTTATAACGATTTAAAAATTATTTAAGTCGATTATAAACGTACGAAATAAGAATGCAATTTTTTTATTATTTTGCAATTCTATAGGTTCCCTAGAGTTAAAACACTTTATTATTTTTTATTCTGTATATAAAAATTGCAAACACTACCTAAAGTTACTTTTACTTTTTATACATAATTTCCTTTCGTAGTTATTCATCAATGATTTTTTGAAAGATTAACAATTTAATTTACAACTTTTCAATCTCCTACGAACAGTTTTTTTAAAATGCTTTTTTTAAGTTGAATCAACCATCGCAAGTCCAACAATTCGTATCGATTTAGATATATTAATTTTTTTTGTATTGATTTTTAGAATCGCCTCAAAGAAATACTTTTTCAAGTGCGGAGTACTAACAGTAGTAGTAATAACATGAAATAAAGAAAGGGGATAACAATTTAAGAACGGTAATATATCACATTTCGCGTTTTTTAAGTATTAGAATTGAAAATTTAACAACAGTTTACTTACAATAAAATTTAAAAGTAACCTCTAATTTTTTAGAATAACTCTCCTTTTAAATATTTTTTTAAAGATTTTCTTTTTTTTAGATGATTCGTAAACTATTACTAAACATTCGAATTCTTTTTAAAATTCTGTTAATAACAAAGAGGAACCGTCCGCCGCTTATTTACAATTGATACCATTTTTTATCTTTTTCTTTTAACATTAAACTGTGCGCCGTCGAAGCGAAATTCTCCGCCTCGTTGCGCATCCTTTCAGCCGATTCCTCCAATTTATTTAATTTTTCACCCCGCTCCAATGCCAGTTTGTGCGCACGACTTATTTCGCTCGTCGAAGAATGTACTCTTGAATTTAATTCTTGCATTGCTCCCGGAACGTGTTTGGCAACTGCTTTGTTTGCTTTTCCACTTGCTTCACCAACTATATTAACAAATTAAACAGAAATTAATCACATTTAGTATAATTTGACAAATAAAGTGACAACGATTAAAATTGCTATTAATTTTATAAATTAATTAACTTTTTGTTAGAAAAATATTATTATTGAACACGTGGCGAGTTCATGATTTTGTATTTTTTCGTTTGGCTGGGTAGTTACTTCTGTTTGCTTGTTGTAATTAATTTTTGTTGGTGAGGATGAACAGCCACTTCCGCCGTTTCTTTAAAAATGGCGGATCAAAACCTTTTTGAAGACCTAATTTGGTTAATCTTTCCGACTCAAGCTCATTTAATCACATTAACCTCAATGCTGGTCAATGCAAAAGTGCTGTAGAACGCGGATGTATTCAGATTAACCCAAATAATCTTGAGTAAGGGATGTTTATTCGATAATTTGTCATTTAATTTTAATAACTTTCATTTCTCCAACTTGAATGCTTCTCCATTTATTGCACATATAGAATCAATAGACAAGACATTATACAATATCATAGCTCTAAGTGATATAAAAATTAGGAAATACTTTACGATCAGAAGATACCAGGTGTGAAATTGATCGAAAAACGTGGGAAAAATAGATTAGTAGTTGAATTTGACTCAAATTTTAATGCAAGTAAGTTTTTAGATACCAATTTAGACGTTCAACAACTGGAAGACCTGCACACCAACATATTTAATCTTGTGCAGAGCTATCGTTAGAAACATAAATATGTTTTCATATATTTTCCGAAGAGGACATTAAACAAAATTTGTATGCCGGCAATGAAAGAGAAGTTCTTTCAATTAGCAGATTTAGAAGGAATGTAGTTAAAGCATTGAGCGGAGGCTCAGACTCTCAAATTGAATTCTTGAATATAGGGATACCTCAACAACATTGGTGACTTTTAGAACAGTGTTGCCTAGTTATGTTAAATTATTTTTCAATATCCCTAAAACAGAAATTTGTATAGCACCAGTGGTCCAATGCCATAAATGTTGTCGGTATGGACATACAAAGAAGATCTGTAAATCAAAAATAAGATGTCCAGAGTGTCATCATGATCTTAAACAATGTACTAATAAAGCTAGCGCTAGCTGCATTTTTTGTAAATCATTTAGCAATAGAAATGGGCAGACCTTTTGCTGAAAAATCTTGTCCAGAATTCGTCAAACAAACTAAAATTAAAAAAGTTATCGCAATCTATAACATTTCCGCTTATGAAGCAATGACGGCAGTAACCAATACATTGGATAAGCAATTTACTATAAACTGACTAAATGATAACATAAACTTTCTTCTTTGCTCATTTTATTTCAAGATGAAAGAACCACCAGAGCATTAATCAAAAAAATCCGACCCACTGAGGAGGGCTTTGATAGAGCCCAGATTTAAAATAACATTGAGGAAATGTATGATGGAAACACAATGAATCATGAAGACAGTGAAATTGAGGTAAGGTTTCTGTCAGTGTTTAACGATAGTTTTATTTCTGCGTCATTCGAAACACCATCCACCATGAGGATACCATGGTGGATGGTGTTTTTTTGGCGTGCATTTCTCAGGTAATAAATCTAATCAATAGTTTTATCCATTAAATAATGGATAACTCAGATTCACACATAAATATAATGTCTGGAATTCATTTAGTTAATTAAATTTTATATTTGATTATCCCCAGGATATAATAATTATATGCGAAACATGGTTCAAGAAAAACTTTTTAATAGCAACTCCTGGTTTTAATGCCAGACACATCACCAGAACTGATGGTTATGGAGGACTCTGGTCCTGATTAAAAGAAATTTCCAAGTGCAATGGTTAAATAATCCTGTTATACATGAGAAGAGAATTCATTTCATAATGTTCAAGTTCAAAGGAATAACATCCTCTGTGGGGTAGTTATACTTCCAATGCGAGAGGCCTGGCCTTGTTGGTTGTGATTGAAACTTTGGATTTGATTGTAATTAATGAAAAAAGAATAACTGTTTTAAACAAGAATAACAATATTAGTGTCATAAATTTCTGACATATTTCTGACACATTTTCTTCATATATTTCTAACACTTTGGGAAGCAATCATTTCCCGGTCATTGCCAGGGTAGCTATCAACGATCAAACAACTGCGAGGAATTTTAACGTTACAAATACAAACAAATTAAACTACAAGAAAACTAATTGGGCAAGTTTTGCTGAACACATTAATAATTGCTTAGAATTGGAAACATTCCCATCTTATGAATCACTTTTGGCGGCAATAAGAGAGGACTTTGTTCTCAAGCTAAAGCTTAATACTAAATCGAATTATTTTTGTAGATGGTGGGACGCAGACTGCGCTAGGATTGTGGTGCTCAGAAAAATGGTAACGAGACAGTTTTTCACTAATCCTGCTGAAATAAATTTTGTCATTGTAAAGAGAGATATAGTTTTTACGAAAATAATGTTACTCAAAAAGAAAAGAGACTCTTACAGGACTTTCTGTGAATCCTTAACAAAAGAGCCATCAATGTCAAGGATATGGAGCACTATTAGACATTATGATAGAGCCATTAACAACTTGGAATCCAAGGCTTGTACAGATCAGTCATGGACTCATAAGTTTATGTTACATCTATGCCCAGATTACGTGCCAGATGCTCAGGAGGTATTAAGCTATATAATTGAAGAAACTGACATTAGCATTGGTAGGCCTTTTAATGAAGTGGAATTGGAGATAGAAATCTAAAAAATCTACATCCGCGGGATCAGATAGTCTGAGTTTTGCTATGTTATTAATGTTTCAGATAGGGGCAAATTTGTCTTGCTGGAATCTTTCAATAAAATCCTGAAAGGGTGTAGTATTCCAGAGGATTGGCATAAAATTCATGTGGTTTCGATTCCAAAAAAAGGCGGAGACCCCAACTGAATCAAGATTAATGTTTAATGAATCTATTTCTGGTTTTAGAAAGGGAAGATGAGTTTTATGATGATTGAGACTATTCAAGAGGGACTATTCATTTTTATCGCAGAAATGTTATGACTGGCGTATTTATAGATATTTTAAAATGTTGTTTTTGCGGATGACGTGGTGCTGTTGAAGGTGGGGGTCTCTTTTGAGTTGGCGATTGAAGCTGTTAATAGTGCGTTGCAAGCTACCGCCCCTTTTTTAAGGGCTTTGTTTGAGTCCGTTACCTAACAAGTCGCGAGCTATGTTGTTCAGTCGCAGAAGGAGGGCGGAGAATATTATCTTGATCAGACTGGGAGATGAGATCATTGCTACGACTGTGAATATGGTATACTTGGGAATCAATATGGTATACTGGAATACTTGGGGATGTGGTCCTAGAATCACAACATTGTTGTATACCTGGTTGATGCTGCCATTCCTCTCGTTGATATTTAGGAAATTGACCTACATACAGCATCAGGTAGCCAGAACTATTACTAGTACTATCAGATCTACTCCAACCAATACGTTACTGGTCGAAGCAGAAATTATACCTTTGCATTTAAGATTGCAGCTAAATTTATTGCTAAAAATCACACGTATAGAGCCAGTTCTATTGGAGGATTAATGAATAGTTTAGGTCGACTTCATAGAGAGGGCAGAGTAGCGGATAGCAGATTCTCGTGTTTTGGAAATTTGCTGTGCGCAAGGCTCAAGCAATGATTACCAGGAGTTAGTGTTAATTATAACGCGGTTTTTGTACCAGAAGCAACGAGAAACAACTCTTTGGCCGAACATAATTTTTATGTACACCGACGAGTCGGTGAATAGCAATCTGGTAAAGCGGGTCGACCCAATTTGGAGTTATCTCATTCTGGAAAAACTGCCTGATTATACTAATATATTTGTGATGGAATAGTTTGCGTTGAATTACACAAAAACAAATTGATATTCACCCGTGGTGATATTTTCAGATATTTCGTTGAGCGTAGTCCGAGCTTTGGATGAATCTGTTGGAGGAAAAAGGAAGGTGTATTATCTATTGAATAAAGTCAAAGATCTTGGTTGGTGTGCTTCATAGGACTTAAGGACTGAATTTGCTTGGATTCCGGGCCATGCGGGAATTGATGGGAATAAGAGGGCAGATAGACTATCTGCGGAATGCAATGATTTTCCATTTTATCACATCAGCAGAGACGTTTGCGATATCTTTAAGGAAATGAAGGAAGAACCTTGGAATGCATGGCGGCGAGATTGGGATGCTAATAGCAGAATCAGAGGTGGTGCGTTATAATTGATGTCAAATGGTACGACTTGTTTGCCTTTGAATATGATTTTGGAGTGTAAAATGTATGAGCTGGAAAGGAGTAGACTGTTCTTTAAGTTGCGACATATGGGGATTTTTCCCCCATACAGCGTAGCCTTTCTTCTGGCTGCAAATAAATTATCAGTGTTGAGAATTTTTTATTTTTTATGTAGTGTTAGAATTTTTATTTAAGTTATGTTGACGGCTTTGTTTTTGTAGTTAAGGCATGACGATCTCTTCGGTAGATGCATTTCCTTTCAAGGGGTTGACCCGGGGAACTGCATTTGACGAATTTTGGATTAGCATTGCTTGGGTTGCTATTACTTTTTACTTTAGTGAGGCCACCTTCCGGGATTTTTTCCTTGTTTGTTTATTTGTACAGGTTGTAGTATGCATTTTAAACTCCCACAGGGTTACTTAACTGGATACAATACAAAAACAGGGGACTGGTGATATAAGAGCTATAGCACACTACAATTTTGCCCCATTTTGCAAAGAAGATTATTTTTGAATTTTTAAATTGTATTTACTTCTTAATAAAGGAGGAACTAAAGTATGTAATATCAGAAATAAATTTCAAATTTCTTTTAGTTTCTTCAATTTCTGACAGATTCAACATAACATTTATAATTTTTCATCAAACAATTCGTTTTAATTTTAACACATTTTAAGTAACAAATAACTTTTTGAGCTTTCTACTTACATTCATCTAATTTTTTCTTCATTTTTCGTGCAATTTTCTTATCATTATTAAATTTATTAATAAGTTATTCTGTGTACCATAATTGACAGACATCAAATGACAGTTGTTGATTCTTGGAAAATCAAATTCCAATGAAATGAAATGAAATTTTAATATATTTTTATAAAATTATTATTTTTGAACCTTTAAATTATAGTTTATTACTTAATAAAGCATTATGAGAAGAACTAAAAATTAAATACCATAAAAAATAAATTTCAAGTTACTTTTAGTTTCTGACAGATTCAACAAAACCTACATTTCAAATTTTTTGATTTCCAATTTTTTCGCTTTAAGATATAAATCGTTTCGAAATAAGATAACTTACAAAGTTCCTCTCTGTCTAAAGATCGAACTCCTCCTCCAAAAAGCCCTTTAAAGAATCCTTCTTTTGGTGGTTCCGGCATTTCCGCAGTAATGTATAGTTCACCTAACATTTCAGATAAATTTGTGCTTTGGAAACGAATTAAAAACAATTAATTAATGATATCATCAAAAAAGGTTTTTTATCCTACCAAAAATCGGCGCACAAAGTAAACTTTTGCAGCTCGGAAGGCGAGCACAGGTACAATCCTTGTCCCCGATTACTGAAGCAAAACGTTCTTGCGATTCTGAAAAAAACTCATTTAAATCGAAACGAATAAACGCAAGCAATCAAACAAAAAATAAATGATAACAAATCTAACAAATGTTTTTGTAATAAATTAAAAAAAAATTAATTAATTGGTCGTTTAAAATATGAACAAGATAAGATAAGATAAAATAATCATGCAAAACTCACAAATAGAGAAAAGGACATGCCACATCAAAGAAATTAGAATTGATTATTAGTTGTGTTAGTGCTAAACAAAAATTTCGAGGGCGAAAAACTGCGGAAAGCCAATTATCATCGTTGAGATAACAAATATTGAGGGATCGTGCTGATTTCGGCAATCTTGAACAAGTTTTTTTTGTTTGTCGGGTTGGGTGTCGGGTCTCTAAAAAACGTATACCTGACCAGAAAATTTAAGCATTCAGCGTTCGATAACGCGTTTTTTCGTTTGCCAACGCGCCTGACCTGTTCTCGTGAGTTTCTGCTAGAAAACAGAGTAACGAATAGAAACAATGGGACACCAAAGAAACAAAAATAACGAACGGTAGACACACATCGAGAAAATTGATAAAAAAACAGCCACAAATCTACTATTAATTAATTAATTATACTTAGATGATTAAAAAGAATTAAATTAAAATCAAAAAAATAATAAAATTATTCTTTTGTTGTTGTTGTTTGGGGGGATTTATGTTTTTTAGTGGAAACTTACTGATCCGTGTCTTCGTTAATGATCAGCTGTTGGCCCCATATGGACAACATAGGGTCTACAATGCCCTTCTTAGTTTGTGTCTGGAAACTAGGCAAGCTCGATTAGAAGCGAACCGAAAACTATTTTAAGTAACAACAACGAGAACGCTGTAAAACACGATTATCGCTTCTTTAATAATAACAAAATTGTTTTCCCCTCGAAATGTTTCTCATTAAACTTGGAAAAAGTTTGATGCGAAACAAGAAAAATTTTGTAAAAATCAGTGGTGTTAGTATTTAAGTTTAAAATTGATTAAAAAGTATAAAACATGCTAAATAGATCCAAATAATTAAGTTCGAGTAAGAATCGAATAATTACTTATGCTAAAAAGAAGTGCTGCGCAGCTATATCGTGATTTTTCGGGAAAAAATCGTGATTATCTCGTGTAATCACCATCGAAAATAAACCCAAATCAAAATTTATAAACTTACCTTAACTCCGATAAAGGTAAGAAGTGAATATCTATTAAAGGACGAAGACTCGGCAAACTATACGTCATCAAATGCCCATTAGACACAAAACAAACCAAGCAAACGCTATCTAAAAAGAAAAAAGTTAAAAAAATTCAAAACGGAATAAAATTTACCTCTCAACAAAACGATTTCGGCTTTAACCACGAAATCGGCGTCGGCGATTTGCTGTCGATACACGCAAGTTTGGGATGGTAAAGCGACGACACGTGCCTGTTTATCGCTCGCGATCACCACAAATTGCCTGTCCCCAAACGAATCCGTCTTATTTTGAGATTCACCGCTTAACGTCGGACTCATCCGGTTCGGACATTTGGTGGGCGTTCGATCCGATCTTTTCTCGCGGAAATCGTCGCGCCATGATTCGAACGTGTACGGAATTAGGGAGCCGTTACAGTCCAAAAAGGACATGTTCAAGATGCACCCTTTCAGCCGAAAAATTGTAACCCCCACTAACGAAACGACCACGGGTTGTGATGATCGACTGTCCGGATCCGGCGGAGTTATTAGGATCGTTAAAACCGATCCGAGACTCGTTCCAACCCATAGTGTTGGCGTTAAAGTTTGTGGTTCTAAAATTTATGCAATAAAATATTTTAATTTTTGTAACATTTCCTGTTTATACGAATAAAAAAAGTGATCATACCCGAACGTTTAGCGTAAGAATCCGCAAAAGCTAAACATTGAATCGCCTCCGAAGTGATATTCTCCAAAGAACTCATCGAGCTGGATCTTGATCTCGAGAAGGAGTTATCCAACTTGTCTACGCGACCCATAAAACAAAGAGTACGTTAGCCGGGGACAGCAATGGTTCTAATTTTTTTAACAAAAAAGTTAAAAATTGAAATGTTAGCAGCTACGCATGCGCTAAAGCTATTTAAATTTAAATGTTAGTATTAATTTATTTTTAATTTAAACAAAAGTTGTTTAACAACGAAAAAGGGTGTTTTTTTTTAAATAAATCGGGATGCTTTATAACGTAAGTTTTAATCGGTTCAATTTTATTTATTCTGCCCGAAGCTCTAGCAATAGCAGTAAAATTTTTAAATTTATTATTTCTTAACTCGAAGAAATAAGCCTAGGATTAATTAATTAATTATATTTATAATTCATGCGTACTCATCGTTTTAAATCCTAAATTCATGCAAAGAACACATGCGTGCAATAAATCGAAGTGTTTAACACAATTTAAAAACGGATTAGACCATAAAAATCGAAATATAAGGGGGATCCGAAATTAAAAATAAATAATTAAATAAACAGGAAGGAAACGCAACATAGAACCAAG
Organism: Onthophagus sagittarius; assembly: GCA_036711965.1. NCBI lineage: Eukaryota > Metazoa > Arthropoda > Insecta > Coleoptera > Scarabaeidae > Onthophagus > Onthophagus sagittarius. The sequence goes on along the minus strand of JASERS010000010.1, from coordinate 10,173,628 downwards.
TGTTTGTGTACTAAGAGACAATCGTGCAGATTTTTTTTGTGATATCTTTATTGATATCACTTTAGTTGATAGAGAGATTCGTTTAAATCTACGTTCTTATTACTTTATCCAAAATTAATTTGATTATTAAAAAAAATTCTTTAAAAGTAATTAAGAACATAGATATGGGGACAGTTTTTTTTTTTTTGATAGACACAGACAAGTTTTTGATAGTACAGATCACCCTTTGCTCTTCTTTCTCCCCATGCCATTTTTCAATAAAATAAAATTATAAAGTGCATAAAAAAATAATCGCTAAAAATTGATTCCTATTTTTTTGGGTGCAATCTAAAATTAATTACAGTGTTTTCTGTCTAGATAGGATTAATAGATTCTTAGGCAACTACTTGAGCGTGTGTGCCGTACATTCTCTACTGTGTACATGTAGAAAAGAAAATAATTAATACAAAGAAAGTTTTTCTTAAACAAATTAAATAAATATACGATTATACGTGATTCATCTCGATTATTGTACTGCTATTGCCTACTATTTTTAAGGAGAGATGAAGATAATAGACGATACAGTAAAGCCTTGATATAATAAAATTCGTTTGAGCTCTTTCAAGTATTTTAGATAAGTTTGGGGATAAAAAAACGACCCAAATAAGTTTAAAATTGCTTGGGTTGGATTCTGAGTCATTCAGGTCTAACCCGAATGCTTCTAGTTCTAAATCTAGAGTTAGATGCAATGATGTAAAACTAGAATTAACACTAGACTTAGAAGTGGAAAGATTTGAGTTTAGTCGTGGGTCTTCAGACTTCTAAACCCACAACTTTCCACTTCTAGGTCTAGTGTTAGTTCTAGTTTTACTTCAATTGAAATATAGAGGGTTGTCAAATCAGTTTGTGGAGTACTCTATTTCAGAAACTATTCATTGTAGAGGTCTTCGTTAAAAAGAATTTATATGCACGACTAAACCCAACCCAACCTAACCCTGTAGAACTAGAATCATTAGGGTTAAGTCGTCTTGAAAGATGTACGGCTAAACCCAAATGATTCTAGATCTAGAGTTAGATCTAATAATATAAAACTAGAACTAACTAGAACTCTTCAAGCGCTGGTCTAAACCCAAAACTTCCCACTTCTAGCTCTAGTGTTAGTTCCAATTTTTACTTCAACTGAAATATACAGGGTAGAGATGTGCGCGTGAGTGACTTTTATGCCCGCTCGCGCACACTCATAATCTAGACTTCTTCACATGAATATCATACATGAATCACGATATTCACGCATGGGTCACGTAACTCACGCTCTATCACGTGATCAAATGTATGAAACATGTTGTGTTTGACAGAACAGCAGATCTAAGAGAGTTTGTTTTATTTATCATGTTCTGAAATAAATGACACTATAATAAAATTAAAATAAATAATAAAAGCTGGCTCATTCTTATGAGTAATATTTGCTTTAACGTTTTGAAGATCTTCCTCCATTCATCACATATCTAAATTATATTTTGCACTTCGCTAAAATCGTATTTACTTAAAAATTACTACTAAAGTTGCAAGAATGGGTCGTGCAACAAAAAAATATTAAACTCTGCCCTGCAGTCCATTATTACACGGGGTGTCATACAAAAAACGCTAAAAGCTATATTTAGCAAGTAAAAAAAACCGTGTATATAGAAATTATGAGACAAGAATACCCAAGCTGTAACTCTCTCATTTACATCCCCAATTTCGTGAACCAGGTGTAAAAGAAATGGTTTGATGAATACTATGATTTATGCTACAAATAAAAAAATTAAAGATTAATTGAAATCACCAAAGTTTTAGATGTACAGATTAAAGTTAAAACAAGAGAAAAGTTCAAGTTTCTCACTCAAATCAGTACATTTTTTTTTTCATTTTCAGTTCAAATTTTGGTATATTTATTTTCTTCAGTGCAGCAGCACTGGTAATAGTTCATGTTGCAGACTTTAATGTTATGAACAGGATTTTGGAAGAGATTTTGGAGAGTTAGTACGTAACTTTTTTATAACTCTCCATCCGTTAAATCCGCATCCAAAAATCTGCATCTGCATCAGCCAAATTAGAATTAAAAAACCCGGTTCTACATCCGCAACCGCTAAACCCACATCGGTAACATCACTAATAAGAATATGCCAGCTGTTGTTATTTATTTCAATTTTATAATTTCATTTGTTTCAGAACAAGATTACTGAATAATCAAACATGATTCATACATTTGATCATCTGATCGATTGTGACTCACGTGAATTGACGGGACCCACGTGTAAGTCACGTGATTCATGTATTATATTCACGTGAGTGGCATGCGTGACTCGGGTGGATCCAGATCGTGAGCGGACATAAAAAGTCACTAACGCGCACATCTATAAACTAGACCAAGAACTAGAATTATTCCGGTTTAGCCGTCTTGAGAGACGTACGGCTAAACCCGAATGATTCTAGTTCTAGATCTAGAGTTAGTTCTAATGATATAAAACTAAAACTAACTCTAGACGTAGAACTAGAATCATTCGGGTTTAGCCATCTTAAGAGACGTACGGTTAAACCAGAATGTTTCTAGTTCCAGATCCAGAGTTAGTTCTAATATAAAACTAGAACTAACACTGGACCTAAAAGTGGAAAGATTTGGGTTTGGCCGTGCGTCTGAAGACATCTTTAAATGAAGATTTCTACAATGAATAATTTCTAAAATAGAGTATTCTACAAACTGATTTGGCAACCTTCCATGTTTCAATCGAAGTAAAACTAGAACTAAGACTAGACCTAGAAGTGGAAAGCTTCTAGGTCTAATGTTAGTTAGGTGTAGGTTGATTAGGTATAATGTTAGTTAGGTCTAATAATTCACTTCTAGGTCTAATGTTAGTTCTAGTTTTACATCAATTGATCCAACTCTAGATCTAGAACTAGAAACAAGCTAAATGATTCTAGTTCTGGTACTAGTGTTAGTTCTAATTTTCACAAACCGGAATAAATACAAATACAGCCATGTAGATTGAGCTCAAAGATGGAGATAGCATTAACATTTTTCATATACAGGCCAATTTTTTCCTGTATTAATTCGTTATTATATCGAGGTTTTACTGTAATAGGCAAAATTTAATTAAGTAGAGTGAAAATTTAAGAAATTTAAAGTTCAATAGAAGAATATCTTTTATCTAGAACAGAACCTACATCTAATTAAACGATTTTACTTGATTTGGAAGAAATAATAATAAGTGATTAAATAAATTTTTGGAGTGAATTATTCGGCATATAATTGGAAGTAAATAATTCGATTTCATTCATGAATGGTTTTGCAAAATGTGCGAATTGTCATCCCTTTGTGATCACAACATGATTGATTGGTGTGATTTCGAAAGTGGAATTAAACAGTTCTTTGTATTTCAAAATGTGTCATTAAATTTTGAATAAAACGATTTTATTTAATCACTTTATTGGAACTAAAAAATCTAACGAAACTAAACCCTAAAAGAAAATATAATAACAAAAAGAAATCCATACGGTTTTAAATACCAAGAGTAAATACTAAGTATTACTAAGTAAATTATTAATAAGTAAAAAAGAGTTGTAAAAGGTATTTAGTAATATTAATAATGTGAGGATCGTAAAGAGTGTTATTTTTTTTTAATAAAAAATTCTCGGTCCTCGGTGACTGTACTACCAAAACTGCAATACTGTCGGGCGATGAGCAACTGGTGGCGTTGCTGCGGGACACCGGAAGAGGAGGAGATCTGTTGCTGCTGCTGCTGCGTTTGCTGTAACTGCTGTAGAGGCTGTAGCTGTAGCTGCGGCAGCGACAGCGTTTCCTCCGTGTAGCTTGCGGTCGACAGGCACTTGTGTAGCTTTCTGGTACCTTGCGATCGCGACCTGCGAGGCGGCTCGGGACGCGGCCGCCCGAGTCCCTGCGCAGATGCAGCCGCCGTCACCGCGGCCCCCGAAGACGACGTGCACGACGACGACGCCGCCCCCGACATCACCGATGTCGTCGCCGCAGCCGGACTGCACACCCCGTTCATCTGTACGCAACACATCAAACACACACGAGACATTCTCGCTTAACTCATTTCGGCTGTTTCACACTTTCTTATTATCATCTCATTTCCTTAATAAACCTCAATTATTATTTCTCAATTATTTCCCGAATTCATTTAATAATAAAACAATTCAAATCAAAATTAATATAACAAAGAAAACGACATGAACGGTGTCTTCTCTGTCATCATACAAAAGCGTTATAGCGACGAGAACAAGCAGCTACTGATTAACAAAAAATAATATTAACTTATTTTTCATTAAAAAATTATCTAAATTAGCAGCCAAACTAATTCTAATCGAGAGGGGGGGCTGGGTATGGTGGTTCAATTGTTCGGCGTTAATCTTTTTTTTTTTTTATTGATGAGGGTCTAATTTTAATCTAGCGCCCTCTCTCTTTCTATGCGAGCGTACCGAAAAGGTCCGCGAACAGGGCCCGCAAACAGCTGTTGTCCTCGTCCTTCAAAATAAACCAAAGCCAACGTGAACAAATTCACACCCCACCAATGACCCGCTGAAATCAAGTCAGTTATCGTCAAACAGAAAAAAACAAACCAACAAAAATTAAACAACAAAGAAAAAAACTAAAACAAATATTAATCAATTAATTAATTTAAAAGGAATTTGGGAGATTCAATGAAGGAGGATTCAATAAAAGGTGTCTTAACGAACATATTTATAAATAAAGAAATAAATAGATTGTTTATATTAACCATTTAACGCAACTTTTTTGTATCAACTTATTTTTATACTAAATTATTATATTGACAAAGTTATTTGATTTTTGAAGAATTTTTTGATTTTCAATCATTCAAATTTAACTTATTTTAGAAAATTTTTTATCTGCAATACAAACTTTATATCCTATTATCAAACTTGATGTTAAACTTGACAAATAGATTATAAAGTTATTTGATTTTTTAAGATTTTTTTAATCTAAATCTTAGTTTGGACGTTAAATTTAACAAATAGGTTGTAGTTATTTAATTTTCTTCATCAAAACGTTAACTTTGACGTCAATTCGGACAAATAAGGTATGTAATTAGTTGATTTTTAACGATTTTCTTTATCTTAATATTAAACGTAACGTCAAATTTGACAAATAGGTTACAAAATTATTTAATTTTCGAAGATTTTTTATCTAAATGTGATTTTTAACGACAAATTTGATAAATAGATCATAATTACTTAGGTTAAGAATTAGCTTTTTTCAAAGTTAGGTCTACTTTGAACTGGTTAGTCGATTTTAAATTATTTCATACTTGTATCGAACTAAAACTAGAACTAACACTAGACCTAGAACCAGAAAGATTTAGGTTTAGCCGTGCGTCTGAGGAAACCGAAACTTTCTAGTTCTAGGTCTAGTGTTAGTTCTAGTTTTAATTTTGGTTTAACTGTAGATTGTTTAAAATTTTTCTGGAACTAAAAGTATAACTAATACTAGACCTACAACCCAGTTTCAGAACTAACATTAGATCTTAGAACTAGAAACTTTAGGGTTTAGCCGTCTTAAGAGCCCCTCAGGAGTTTAGGTCGAACCTAAGTACGTCGACCCGCGTGACTATGAAGACCAATTAATACAGATCTTTGCTAACCGGAGTAATGAAGAGGACTTTGCTTTTAGGAGGAGTACTCTGCTGGGACGTTCTTCATCTAAAACGACTCCCCAAAGGAAGTCGGACAGGAGACTAGAGAGGAAACCAGCATAGCGATCCATCACATAAGACAGTTGACGTTGTCAACTTATATGAAAATGTTGGAGATCCTAAAGATGATTACTAGGAGTCTTTATTTGCTTTCAGTAGTCTTAATATTGCTACTAGGGGTCTCAATCTGCTTCCAAAAGACTTTGTACTGCCACTAGGAGATCTGATACTACTTTTAAAAGATATGACCTGTTTCCTGTTTACTTGAGCTGCGTTTAGAAGACTCGACAGATATTGCTTCTGAAAGACTTGACACTGCTACTAAAAGACAATACATGCTTCTAGCAGACTTGAAATGCTTTCGCAAGACATAAAATGCTTCTAGAAGACTTAATACTGCTACTTAAAGTCTTGATCTGTTACCAAGAAACTTGATCTACCCCCAAAAGACTTGAAACTGCTTCTAGGAGACTTAATTTGCTTCCAGCAGTATAGATACTGACATTAGGAGTCTTAATCTGCTTCCGGAAGACTAATACTGGTACTAGGAGACTTTTTCTGCTTTCAAAAACCTTAATACCGCTACTAGAATACTTGATATTGCTTTTAGAGGACTTGATCTGCCTCCAGCTGACGAAATACTGCTACTAGGAGACTTGATCTGCTTCTAAGAATTGATACTGTTGGTAGATGACTTCATAATGCCTCCAAAGGCTTGAAATGCTTCTAGAATTAATAATAAGTCACAAAAGAGACGATGCAAAATTCCTTTTATTGGTTATAATCTGTGCTACATATGTTGCGAATTTTTTAAATTCTTCATCAGGCACAACTGAAAGATGGAAAAGAAATTGGAATAACGTCCAATAGATAAAGAAACTAGCATAGAAATAAAAATATTTAGAACTAAAGCAAATATTTAAGAAGATGAGAAAAGAGAAAGGAAGGCAGGAAGAAAGGGAACATATGCATTTATAGTGGAGAAGCCCAGAACGGAAGAGAAGGGAATATGGGCGACGGAAATAATTGAAGGAATAAGAAGGACAAGAGAAGAAAAAGTGTTAATAGTAACTTAAAAAATAAAACTACAGCAAGTGAAATACAAAAAATACTTGAAAACGACTCTTCGATTTAGATAAGTTGTGAGTAACCTGAAAAGGTAAAGAAAGCGATACAAAATAAAATAGGTCCAATAGAAAATTTGAAGATGAGTGCGTTTAGACCGTACGCTAATAGCATACTGGCAATAACCATTGAATTTCATAAGAACAAAACTGAATAACTTCTAAAGCAAAAAAGAATAAGAGTGGGATTAGCAATGTGCCAAATAGAAGAAGGAAAGAGAGTCAAAAGGTGCCTAAAGTGTTGGTTATCGCATCACTTTGCTAACTGACAAGATGTCAGGATTGTCAAGTTGACGGACAAAAAGCTGGAATAGATATGTCCTAAATATGTAGAGAAACTTAAACAAGGGGAGAAACTTAAAAGATTGGCAGACTTATTAGATGGTATAGAGGGGAGGACTACGTAAGGGTTGAAATGAAACATGAAAACAGAACAGGTTGAGAATCTACTGGACTATCTAAAAAAAAATCTTATTTGAGATAAAGATACCAATTTTATTGGGGGGCTATTTTAACGCAATAACGCAGATGGCGGGTGACCAAAGAGATATAATTAAAAAATAACCAAAGAGATATAATTTTGGAGGAGTGGATAATAACAAAAAACACACAGTAAACACTCCAACTTACAGAAGCCACAGAGGAATGTCAGTTATAGACATTACATTGGTTAACGGAGATTTAGTCTTTAAGATAAAGAATTGAAGGTAACGGAAGACATGGATATACTTAGTGACCATAGCTTAGTAACATATGATCTGGTTCTCGAAACGGAAGAAAATCCAAAGGAGGCGACAGCTAGAGGAAGGAGAACGTCGCCCGAATCTCTTGGGCTGCAGCTTGAGATACAATTTCAAAAGGAAACAACAAAAATTAAAGAAGAAAATGTGAGTGAAGAATACAACATACTGAAGAAGAGTTTTACTCCGAAGAATACTTATGTAATACCGCAGATGACGAGGAAAGGGGTTTTAGTGAACATCTATACACTATCTAGCCTTCCATCATCCCAGGCCAGATATCTGCTAGCAGATTTTATCTTCAGAACTATCACTAGACTTAGAACTAGAAACATTAGGGTTTAGCCGTACAGCTAAACCCAAATGTTTTCAGTTTTAAATCTACCAAAACTTTCTAGATCTAGGCCTAGAATTAGTTCTAGTTTTAATTTTGATTTAACTCTAGATTGTTTAAAATACTTCTAAAATTAAAAAATATAACTAATACTAGACCCACAACCTAACTTTACTAACACTAATTCTTACCGTAATTTATTTGACTTTTGAGAAATTTTTTATTATATCACCCTATATAACGTAGTATACGTTAAAAGGTTAAATAAATCATTATATAAGCAGGTTAAGCAAAGGAAATGAACCAAAAATAACTTTTTTAAAAAAATTAAAAATAATGGAAACTGTGTATAAAATTTTTATCTCGATTTTATCATACCTTCTAAGAAACGCTACAACTCTTCTATTCATTTCAATTAAAAAAATCGACGGCGGATTTTTATGTGAAAGCGTAATATTTACAATTAATATTTCATAAAAATCCGCAATCTCTATAAAATAATTGTTCACCAACACGCATTAAGTTCAAAAAATGATAACCTATTCATTCACAAGGCAATAATATAATTTAATTTTATTATTATTGTTTTGAAAACGTGGGTTAGGAAGGACCCAAAGGATAATATAGAGTTAAAACTTACTCAATCGCCTCATGAGGTTCCCCGCGAAAGATGTTGTTGGTGGAGGATTAGCCGCTTCTCTTTCGGTTTTGTCGCGCAGATCTTTCAATTTTTGCAAATCGTTCTTTTGGAATTTGATTATTGGGACGGATAATAATCGATTATCGCGTCTTCGGCTTAATTCCAATTCTTTTTTACGCCGCGGTGGTCGAACGGGCGCCCCATTCTCATCGTATAAATCTAAGTGTATCGGTCTCGTCATCCTTCGCCCTATCACCGTTTGTTTGTGCTTAATAATCGCCTCCTCTTGGCTACCCAAAGAACCGATAATAATCGGGACGTCCTCATCCGCTTCGGTTTCGTCGTAACTTTTTTGTTGTTTCGGTGGTGATTTTTGATTCTCAACGATCGTGTTCTCATCGACCGATTCTTGTGAATCCGATGATAACTCGTCGAATTGTTCCTCTTGACTGGGTGAAACGTCCGGATAAAATATCGAGTTCCTTTTTTCTTTGATTTTTTGGTCCGTCTTTGAAAACGGCTTTGAAAACGTTTTCCACATCGATTGACGCCTTCTGGTCGCTTGAGCCGGAGGTGGTTGTAGATCCTCTTCGGCCGCCTCGCACGCGATGGCGGAGGACTCAGTGGGAGTGGGACAAGGGCATTGGATAGGACTGGACTCCATCTACGTATCATGCATTAGCAAAAAAAATCAATTCGAAATTCAAAACGTTGGTTTTAATTTTAAACAAATCTTTTTTTAAATTAAAAAAAACCAACGATTTGTAATTATCAACAATTTTGTAAATAGGAGAAGTTGTTGAAAATAAAATAACTTTTGCGGTTTGCTTTGTGCAAAAAATAAAACGAAAATAAATTCAAAAATAATCTAAAAGTCCCTGATTTCTTTTTCTTTAATTCCTTTCTCCACTTCGAAAAATCAATTTATTAAATCCTAATTTTATCATCTACTTACTCTATTTAAGAAAAATTTAAAAATTATTTCAATTCTTACCTGATCAATACTCGGACTTCTCGGCTGTCTCTCATCCCGATCGATTCCCAAACCATCTCCCCCGCAAGGATTGTTTCTTTTCGGACTTCTCAACGCCCTCGAATAGGGATCTTGAGCCCCGTACAGGTCCGGACTGCCCACGTTTAACAAGCAGACTTTTTGCTCTATATCTACTATCACAATTCCGGCTTCGTTTCCATAAGCCATTCTGCAAAAGAACGATATAAAGCGAATCGGTTTAGCTTGAAATTGGAATTTACAATCCGTAAGAACTATTGAGAGTTAATGCTGTTATTTTACTCGGTGGTTCCCCGTTGTTATGCGGGGTTAGACAAACAAGTTGCGCTTGAAATCCGGGGAGTTTCTTTTGGATGCCAGGACGAACCTTTAAAAAGCAGGAGATATCCTAAGAAGCACAAAATTAAAATTAAAAGAAAATAAATTAAATTATTTAATACTCGTTTATTGTCAAAATCCAACATGTCTAATCGACTCGTGGAGCCTCCGCTTCCGGTGGCGGAGAGCTGACATTCCGGGGAACATTCTAAATCGTCTGGGATTTCGTAAACAATTGGAATTTCTAACACCTAAAAGAAATGTATCGAATAATAATGTTGTTGAAATATTAAATTGGGAAACTTGCCGGAACCTCTTCGGACGTTTCCGTTTTCTTATACGAGAATAATATAACGTGGCTACTCGCCCCGGCTACACACAACTTTCTCGATTCGGGGCATAACGATAAAAGTTCGATGGCGAACGGATCTTCGTCGCCGTCAACCGAACGAACTTTCGGTTTTTCGAAAATCTTGGCCGTTTTTAATTTGTAAAGGACTTGTAGCGTGCCCGCGCTTGCATCCCAAAATTTAATACTTCCATCAGCGTGCCTAAAGAAATTATTTCTTCAATTAGATCTGATTTGACTCACAGAAGTTTAAGTTAATTAAAAAGAAAATTAAACCTCACTTTCAATAAACGTCCAACAACTTTTTAAGTTTATGTTTCAGGTTGATACATGGACAAAAAGAGGAGGAAGGATATTATAGAAAATTGTGATACTCATCTATGAAGATGAGCAATAGAAGAGAGTGGAGCTAGGTGAATTACAAGACATAACAAGGCAGGAGAGAAGAGAAGATATAATGAAAGATATACTGACGAAGGAACTGTAAAAGAATTTGATGGTGGAAGAGAACTAGAAGCGAGATTGGGTTGAGTTCGTATTTTTGGACCACGAATTGAGGGGATGTAGGAGGATATTAAATGATCTCAAATTTAATCCGTAACGTCAATTTTTTTATTCATATTGGTTTTGATGCTACCCAACCTGACGTTAACACGGAGATTTCTTCAATTTCAGAAAGAGGAAGGTGATTAAAGCTGAGGAGAAGAAGGTGATGGAAGAGGGTAGAGGGTTTGTTTATATGTATACAATCAGTTTACAATCATTTTATATCGAGTTCTTCATTAAAAACGACGCATTTCTTTTAACATTTTTCGAATAGGGTGGCCTTGTGATTCTTCCAGATTTTAAAACGTCAGTCTATCCGCTTTAACACACGGTTTTTAACTACATTTCGTGCGCTTACGCCAATTTTTTGAAATAATTCAGGTATTGATTCTTCGCTTATTGAAGGCTCAACTCAATCTAACCCAGCCCTATTCATTTGAATTGAAGTAAAACTGGGACTAACACAAGACCTAGAAGTGGAAAGATTCGGGTTTAGTCGTGCGTCAAAGACGACATTAATAACAATCTAGAAGGTACAGGTACAGGTACTCAGTGTCCCCTCCGCACCGCAGAGGGTACACTGAGTACCTGTACGATGGTGACATCATGCATATTTCATTGCAAAAGCAGGAATTGACGCGCAAGGGCTAGATCTCTATTAGTGCTTAAGTTTAGGACGGCACTGGTCGTCACCTACATAGCAATATTCAAAACAAACCTAACTTAAATCTTGAAAAAATATGTATATCATGGCATCGCGGTTCTACTGCATTATAGAAAAAAGTATTAAGACCTAATCCGGCCTTATCTTAATTATTCGCAATCGTTCGTTTTGCATTTTAACTAAAGCTAAATTTACATGCAATTCCTGATATTTTGGCCAAATTGTGTGCCCGAGTCATGAATTGTGTCCAGTGTATTCACTTCTGCAGCGGACATTTGACGATTTCGTATTTCATAAATCGATTGTACTTTCATTTGAAATAAAAGTCATTTCCATAACTAACCCAAAATCTTTTAATTGAAAAAGCAAATACGTCGCTTTTAATAAATGGAATGAAAATAGGGACCATTTTCAATCAATTCCAATTAGAAAATTTTTTTCTCACAATGTTTTTTTTTGCTACTAAGAAAGGGTTTTTGAAACTCTCGATAAAACAGAGAAGATTTTTTGTCTTAATAATTTAAAAAAATACCCTGTCATAATAATTTCGCTATAACTGCACGATTGCGCAGACCAAGTTCCGCCACTTATAACCCATTCCCGTTCGGAAAATCCGGACTTCTTCGTCGTTCCCGATTTTCCAACCGTATAAAATGCCGGGATAAGATCGGCCGGACAATCCACGAGGTAACTACAGCAGGTAACCGGAGATTCATGGATATCCATCGGATAAGGATTCTCCAAACATGGAAATCCGGCGGTTTGGAGATCCATCACGACCAAATCGTTTTGAAGTAGAGCTATTATTGCGTAAGGTTCTTGTAATTCTAAAATAAAATGATTACAATAAAAAAAATTTGTTCAAAAAGTTTCTTTTGGTTTTATTTTCGCGTGCATTATTCAAATTTAACGGTCGCTTTGGGACCCGTACGTTTCGTAAATCCAACCGCGCTATTACGCGCTGGTTATTTATTCAGGTTTACCGCGCGAACGAACCGACGGCTATCGTACGTTTTAAAACCGGGGGCACCCTTCATTTGGGGGCAAATTTTGGCAACTTGCCATCCGGTTCATCTTCCGGCCAACACACTTACCGCTAGTGTACGGCGACTCGCACAATGTTATAAAATCGACGACGTTGTGTTCCATTTCCAAGACTGTTGTAGTTTTATTGAAAACGACCGTTATGCTCGGCGTTCTTCCGGGTTGGTCGTACGGCATCCCACCGGAGAATATCACATACGATTCTCTAAAATACATAAAACACAATAAGCAAATACATTTCTTTTTTTAACTTTTATCCCCGATAGAATGGAATTGAATAGTTGCGGATTTATTTTCGCCAACATCAATCCTCCATTAAACTCGAAGAACGCGGAGAGCATAAGCCGTCGATTAAAAGTTTGAAAAGGCCGAGTCGAATACGCAATTAGGATAGTATAAAGGGACTCACCCGGATTTTGAAGATTTCCATTCTATCTTTGTGATCGGCTTGCACTGCTCTAATTTGCCGTCTTTGTTTACTTTTGCTGGAAATATAAAAATTATTAACGTTTAATTAATTGGTGTTCGATTTCAATTAACCGTGCGGTTGTGAAATGTGAACGGGCTTATTATTTTGCCTCGTCGTCCACGTTGTTAATGAGCCATCCGCGTGTGAGCACATAAATTGTTTCCCATCGTGATGCCAACTAATCGATCTTAACTGTTCCGCCGTTTGGAATCTTACGTCGGCCGATTTATTTCGGAGATCCCAAAGAGCTATTTGACCAGATTCGAAACCTATTAACAACTAAACCCGGAAATTAATTTAATTTTAGTTTATTTAACGATTTAAAGCGTTTACTTTATTTGCATCCAATGGATTGTCGCTAAGATGGACTACAGCACCCGGATGAGTTTTTCTTGTCCTAAAATAAACAAAAAATTGAGTCAAAATTAATTGTTTTACAACCGAACTTACACTTCCATCGCTTTATTCCAATTAATCACATATCCGCTAAGAGTGAAATTCTCGACGTGTACAATATGAACGTTACCGCGTTCGGTGCCGACGTAAAGCCATTTTGATTGTAGAGGTAGATGCATGTACGTAATCCTGTAACAAAACGGGAACATTGTAACTTTAGTTAACGTTAGTTAACGCGTTGGAATTACTTCTCCTTTTGGAATTTGAGACTTTGCACCAACTGCGGTAGTTTCTCTTGTTTGAAGTTCCACAGGTGGATAGAGTCGTCGGCGGTGGCCGAAATGAGAGCACCCTCGTTGATGAGGAACTGAAGGTGGATGACGGCGGCGCTACTCGGAGGTCCGTCCATGTCGTGCCTCACGTGCACGTCCACACCCGGTTGTCCTAATCTAGTTACGGTTGTCAGGAAAATTGATCGAGCAAGTTTACTTTTCCCCCTCAAACGTGGCACAAACATAGGCAAATATAAGGAGGAAACGAGGAGATTGATTGGCCCTCCACAGGTGAGGCAACAAATTTCTTTTCTTGTCGCTTTTTTATTCTGAATAGGGTAATGGATTCTTTACGTGTCCGAAACGATCTATTTTATTAGATTTGAAGAAAAAAAATTTATGTAAAAATCGAAATAAATTTGATTTTCATTTCTTTAAAAGAATATATATATCGTATAAGGTAAAAATGTAACATAAACCTAGAATGTCGGCAAATTCAACTGACACCACAACGAACCCCGAAGTTTTTACAGTTACGATCGGATTTATTTTGCATTTTACGACCTGGATATGCTGCCCCTACGTTGGTGCCCTTTACGAGGTAACCGTACGTTTTCACTTTTTTGTTACATCCAGATGGATTAACATTTACAAGGTCAAATACAAAGAAAGCCCGCGAAGACAGCTTTCTCCCCATTTACAATATTGAAATTTCCATGGTTTTGGTTTCGTGGCCTCGAGGAAATGGAACGGTTTTTCGTTTCACAGAGGAGAACCCATTAGACTGAGTGATATCTCCGGCGCGACTTTGCGGTCGAGTTGGTTTTGCCTAAAACGGTCGTCTCTCTTTGTAAAACCAGACAGTCAATTTATATGGTCGACATAAAATCGATATTTGTAACACTTTAAACTTTTTCGGAATATTACATAGAGAAAAAGGATGATAAAATAGAGGTCATGTTGATACAATGTCAAAAGGATATATATGAATGGATTGATAATTTTATTGAAGCACTTTGAATAAAGATTCGTTTAGAGATATCATTTTGGTGCCATAAATTATGAGATGAAGAAGAAAAGGGGTAAAAACACGTTTATTTATGCAATGTGTTTATTTATGCATTATGTTTTATAATTAAAAAACTGTAAATGATAGAGGTGTTGGATTGGACCACGTGATTACCCAGACCATCAGATACCAAGCCCTGCTAGCCGGGGAAATGAGGAGAATCTTAACGATAAAAGGAGTTCCCACATTAGTCGCTCTCAAACTAATGTGACAGAAAGAGCAACAAAAACGAATACAACGGAATTGGGAGACATAGACACAGGGAAGGGAGTATGCCAACTAAAAAAAAAATATTTGGACACACCAGAAGCATTTCGATGAGCGGTGAGAGCAAGAAAAGAAAAGCATACGATACGCTACTAGATACTATGGATCTGTATGAGCCTACATATGATGAAGGAGGCCAAAGTAGACAAGAAGAGAATGGGTAGGATGAGCTAGGCAGTGGAGACAGAAGAGATTAGATGGGGGAATACGTTCCCCCGTTTCAGGTATGAAAAGTTAACTAATGAATTTAAAAGCTAATGATTTGTATCTCCCTTAAAATCCCAATCACCATTCACCTATCATCGTCCATTGGAGGACGATGAAACATGATATAGACGAAATGAAGAAAATAAGGAAAGGCAGAACGAGATGAAGAGGGCAAGGATCATAGTCTAGATGCAATGGTCGTTTGGATACCCCAAACTAATGCCATGATGGGCGGTTCCGGGAAGAGAGGGGGAGTTTTTAGTGCGATAATACTGGCCAAAAATATTGAGACCAGGAGAGTCCAACATTCCCGATCTGATCAGATAATGCGCCACATCTGGTCGGAGTTCAGTCATATGGATTTTCTCCTCTGCGCAAAAAAAAGGTTGACTTGAGTTGGGTTGTGATCAGCTTCAGAATTAACATTAGACTTAGAAATTTTAGGGTTTAGCCGTCTAAAGAGGCGTACGGCAAAATCCTAACATTTCTAGTTCCAGGTCTATTATTATACTAAAGTCTAGTATTAGTTATACCTTTAGTTCCAGAAGAATTTACAACAATCAAGCATCGAATGGTTATTAAAACTAGAGCTCTCGTCTAAACTATGTTTGCGAAGATCATGGGAAGAGCACAGAACAAAGTAGGGAAGAAGAAGATGACTCAGTGGGTTAGTCCCCTCTAATCCAGATACATAGGTAAAAAACAAAATTTCAAAAAATAATAGAAATCCTTTCATTTCGTTTCACGACGCTGACTTAAGACGAGATCGAGAGAGAAATGGTGACGGAAAAGCGCCGAACCATTTACTTTGTAACTTTTTGTTAGAATGAAAATAAATAGCATTATTCGAAAGTGGTCCATAAATGAATTCTTAAAAAAGGAGTGAGAAAACCGACTTCAACCGATAAATCATCGTAAGGGCTACGAGTCAATATCACTTCGAGGGGCGATCCTTCAACGCCAACACCAGATTTATTTTGCTTTCATCAACATTGAAAGTACTTTTCCTCCTTTGTCTACAATTCTTAATAAGCATTGAATCGTGGATGTTACGAAATAATTTATAATAAATAACTCGATAATAAATAATCCGTTAATAAATACCGCGATAACGAGCGGGGCTATTACTCACAAAGCTGATAATTTTTTATCTTGATACTAACACAACAATTTCACTCGTGACGGGAAAATTGGAGGGTAATTGTAAAATTCGTGTCCAACTTCGTTAGCCACGCGGAGCGGCTACGATAATTTGAAGTTATAGGATGCGGCTAGGAGGGAGGTGGGAGTTGGGCGATCGATCCCCGGCGTTGTTGGCCCCCATTCCCCAAGTAATCCACCATAAACCCGAGCCTAATACCGGGGCGCTGGCAAATTTTATCTATGGAGTAGCTTATCTCCTCAATATTAAGGTCGAAACTGACCCCGGATCATTTACTTCCCGCAAAGAGGAGTTTCCGTTCAACCAGATAATACTAATCAATATTAATGAATTTACATTATATAGACGACATAGAAATAACTGTTAATAAATTATTTCTGATACAAATAGCACAACACTAAACGATCGAGTTGAAATTTACTTTGTAAACACAACCGGGAATGGTTACGCCTGGTTGACCAGTGCATAAATGATGACGCTGACGTTGCCGGTATAGTCAGCACCGACACTGCCCATTTGCAATGCAAATCCTAGCAGAGGGACCAGTAAGTCGCAGTCCATAAAATATTCCAATTCTCGATCCTCCCTTAACCCCTTTGAATGTTAATAATACGGCCACGTTTGTGCAAGCCGATTTCGAAAATCAAACTACCAAATTAGACGATAACTTAAACCAACATTAAACGCAAAATGTAATTTAATTAAATTTTTTTAAATAAAAGTACGTACAATTCCCTTTGTAGGTAACATAGAGGGAAATGTAGTGCTTTTTTTACATGAAAGAAGATACGGGAGCTTGACTCGTGGGTAACGAGCTGTTTCAATACGTCAAAAGCACAAAGGGATGTATCAGAATAGAGTTAAATTTATATCCGAGCAAGTTCACGCTCGATTAAATACAACTTTGAATTAGTGTCAAAAAGAAAACGTTAAGCTACTTCAATGACTCATTAAAAAGTTTTTAACTTAAATCTGCTCTAAATCTGCTCTATCTCCCAACTTTTCGCATTCTTACCTTAACACAACGACGTACCAACCTCACCTTTGCGCTATAGGCAAACGGAGAAACTAGGTCACAACATCAATAACTAAATGTGCTTAAAAGATAAAATTATAGGATATAAGTACGAAGGATTTCACGAAAGGTATTAATTGAATTAAAATTAGAACTAATACTAGAACTATCACTAGCATTAGTATTAGATCTAAACCTAGAAATTTTCGGGTTTTGAAACAATGTTTGACGTTTTGGATATCATGCTGCAACCTGCTTTAGAGACTGGTTTGAAGTGACAAAACATTTAGGTTTAGTCGTACCTCTCTTAAGACGGAACCAAACCCAAGTTAGCTTCAGAACTAGCACTTGACTTAGAATTAAAAATTAATTAATTAGGGTTTAGCCGTCTAAGAAGACGTACGGCTAAATCCTAATGTTTCTAGTTCTAGCTCTAGTATTAGTTATACTTGTAGTTCTAGAAGAATTTACACCGATCAAGCACTGAATGGCTAATAAAACTAGAACTAACACTAGACCTAGTACTAGAAAGATTTAGGTTTAGGGGGCCATCTAGGAGGCCATCTTAAGAGACGTGCAGCTAATACGCACGTATCTTAAGACGGCTAAACTCTAATATTTCTAGTTCTAGGTCTACTATCAGTTCTGAAGCTAGATTGGTTTGGTTTAAACCAAAACTTTCTAGTACTAGGTCTAGTGTAAGTTCTAGTTTTAGTTTGATACATGTATACAAGAATTCAAGACTAAATAACAACTAAACATAGTGCCAACACTAACGATAGTGCTAATACTAGAACCTCTCTTAAGATGAGACCCAATCCAACCCAACCCAACCTAGCTTCAGAACTAACCGTCTAAAGAGACGTACAGCTAAATCCTAATGTTTCTAGTTCTATGTCTAGTATTAGTTCTCAAGCTAAGTTGGGTTGGGTTGGATTGGGTTAATACTAGAGCTAGGTTGTAGTATTAGTTATACTTTTAGTTCCAGAAGAATTTACAACAATTAAGCTTCAAACCAATTTCTGAAGAAAATTGCTACATGGCATCCGAAACATCAAAATTTTTTCAAAAAACTTACGGCAAAACCCGAAATTTTGTAGTTTTAAATCTAGTATTACTCCTAGTGATAGTTCTAGTGTTAGTTCTAATTTTAGTTCAAAAAATTACGTATTTTTAAACAACTTTGGGCGTTAGATAAATACTAAAATGTGTCATGTTTGCAACAATCCATTAATAAATCGAGTGAAAACGAGCGCAAAAAAGTTCATTAAAATTGGGATTGCAATCTAAAACTGCCCATTGGGAATTTTATTGCAGACAGATCATAAAAATTTTAATTCCACGTTTACGGGTTTATGTTTTGTCCTTTCTTTTTTTTTTCATTATGAAATTCCGCCATAAACCACGCTCAAATTAACCGCAAAAATAAAACTACCGGAAATAAAAGTAATCCTAGCTGAAAATAAACGCCGATAGAAATAATAAAAATGAAAATACAAGGACAAATAAATGTTTTATGATTCGAGGATCAACATGATCCTTTTTTTTCCAACACGTTCGGAAATTAGTAAATACAAAGAACCAACCTTTCCAGACTATGAAAAAAGGATACATCCTGAGCGATCCACCTTTGGAGCCAATTGCTAAAAGCTTTTGAATGGGATCGTAAGCCATTGCGGTCGGATTAAATGGAAATCCATGGCGAAACGTCTGTAACAAGAAAAAAAATTACCACATATATATGTAACATATCTAAAACTAATAAAACTCGTATTCTAAGTTTGCAGGTGGTAAATCAAATAAGTGACGTTCCTCCAACTTCTTCCTCATGCTCTCTAACACTGCGTTAATGAATACAACTTGGAAACCGTTGAATATTCAAGAGTATTAGTCGATCCGGGCTACAACGACGGTTATGAATAAAGATGGGCAAAACGTATTATGAAATTTATGGCCACTCACAATTCAACTCAAAAGACGACGACAACAGTTCGTAATTCGTCTTTTTGTTACCTTTTTAAAATTCATATTTACTATTATTAATATTACTCAAGTTCTAATCAAATCAACTTAATCAACAACACAAACAAATCAACAAATGGTGACATATACTCAATAAATCGTATAGTTCTTAATTTCTAAGAAATAGGCGTTTTTTAATGTAACTTAAACGACAAGACAAGAAGGGTCAATTGAAACGAAATGGATACTTAATTGAGTTATTGATTGTTGTTCTTGAATAATTAATATATCCTGATTTCTAAGTGTTTTATTTAATGAGTATTTCGATTCGTTATGAGTATTTTTATAACTTAATCGTTTAAACGTTTTGAGATTTACTTTAGGCGTTTAGTTCAAAAAGGAAATCACCACACATATTGACGTCTGGTGTCGGTCCAGTTCCCTAGCGCAATGAAACTCACTTGATGTCCTGCTTTGTCTGTATGTCGATACAATATAACATTGTGATAGGTATAACGGATATTCATATCATCCCTTCTGGCTGTTCCCGTCCAAAATCAATACTCTGTAATAATAGTGGCCAAGTTTCCGCGGGGCACACCAAAAGTTCGTCAAAACAACCTAAAACGTTTTTAGAAAATTGCGACAAACTTAAAATAACGTTAAAGGAATGAAAATTCAATTCATCAACCTTTAAAATTACCTCCAAAGTTTTAACTTTAATTTATTTAACCTTATAGATTCACTTGAAAACTGGCGTAGTTAAATATTAGGGCAATCTAAAACTTTTAGAAATCCGGTTACAGGAAACGTATTTCTACTTTGCCCCAGGATTAGATTTGCGACAAATTACCAAAGAAACTTTACGACTGAAAATTCAACATATAAAATAACCCAGCGCTGAAAAGTAACGACCAAAAATTAGAGCAAATGCATAAATTTTAATTAACTGTCGGCGAACACACGGAATTAATTAACGAAACGCTAATTGCCTACGGCGGAAAGAGCTTTTAAGTTCAACACTTCAAAAGCCGTACATAAAACCGTCGCGTTTCCACTAGATGGAAAAAGAAAAAGAAAGCAAAAGGGAGAGTAAAAGAAGGAAGAATCAACAGGGTTGGTTTGAATAAAAATGGCACTTTTCTCTCTTGAGGTACGTTTAGAACAAGTTTATCCCACTTCCTCTTAACATTCTTAACACGCCCGAAATTTATATTTCATCAATATAATAATAAATATCGAAATTTGCTATAATTAATTAAAATTAAACAGTAGTTTCAGGGATGAAACACCCTCAATTAAGCCACGATTATTCCCGATATTTCATCGACAAATTGGTGTTAAACAGCATTTTGTTAATTGAATTATTAACGGTTCGTTAAACATAATTGAAATCAAAATATGAAATTTTAAATAAAAATTTAAAAAAAAATGTTCTAAAGTTTAAACTAAACAGAGACGATATGAAATAAAAGAAACGGAACGAACGTAGGCGTTAGAGTTGGCCCACATCTGAGCCCCCTTTTTGGATCCAAGCCAAACACCCGACTTTTTCTCTTTCTTCGCGACGACCTTGCAGGATAATACGACCCCCTAACGACGTGTTGCAATTTTAATGCCGGTCAGCAGGAATTCGGGTCAATCCAGGAGACGACGCCTTTTTGGAATAGCCGCGTGTGTCTTATGATAGATAAAAATTTACACTATCAGTACGGCACACGCCGAGCTATCTCAAAAAAAGCTTACAGTACTCACGCCAAAAATCGTCGATTCAGTTCCAATTTATAACATTTATCAGGTCGAAAGCGATGCGGAGATGCGAAGACTTGCGATGTCGCATCAAGAGGGACCGAAATCGATTCCCTAATTGCGATTGGAACGGTGACGTTCATTCAAATCATCCAAAACGGATTTGATCCCGGTGCTGGATTTCTAAAAGAGACACGTCGGACGGTGGTAGTGGAAAGGGCGGAGTTGGAAACCGGCCAAAGAACCGACGCAGGCACCTAAATCGATTTCCGTTCGCCGTTTTGACGAATTCCAAAACCTAATCCGAACCGGATACGTTTCGTGCATGTTCTATTCGTTCTTTCGGCCCAAGCAAACGAAACATTTTATTTAAAGTATATAGACTTAAATCGAGAAGATTCAGTTAGCACTGCGACATCATAAAATTCGGAGATAATTTAATACTGCAAAGCTCAAGACATTACATTACGTAATTACAGGAATTGCACCACACCATTTTAAACCGTTTTAACTGAAAGCACATTAAATGCGGTAGTAATCTTCGTGATTACCGAGTAGATATAATTAAGTTTAAATTCTTTGGAACAAAAGACGTCAAAAAAGATATAAGAAGGAGCCCCCATATTTTCGTCATTTGTAGGTTTTATTCAACCATTATACATACTGATGTTTTAAACTTATCTCAGCATAAATTATACGTCGGATATCTTCAAGTCACTAAATCACAATTTTATACTCTAACTATAGAAGTGAATTAATAATTATTCTTATTTTTTATGCAAAAGTCTAGCGTTTGCTTTATTGTTGGTAATAGCTCCACATTTAACTTATTTATTATTATTTGGTTTTAGATAATTGTGTTTTTGTATCGAACTAAAACTAGAACTAACACTAGACCTAGTACTAGAAGGATTCAGGTAAACCTAAACTTTACAGCTATTTGAAGAAACCTTTCCTAAAAGATGTTAACCATAAAGATAGAAGCACAACTTAACATCTCTTTACTTAATATCTCAACTCAACATCTATTTTGGAAGCAAAATCAAATTTTTATAACAGCTTCTTACCTTTTGTATTAAAATTGTCTTCTTGCAGCAGTATTTAGAGCTTAATTAGCAGTTTCTGGACCACTTAGCCAGGATTTTGCATTTTGTCCAATAGTATTTAATATTTTCGAAATAAAGTCAAATGACCTATATTGCTTGTTATGACGAAAATGTTTCCTGCCAGCAATTTTACAAGCACTATCAAGCCTTCAAGAAGTATTTTTTTAAGTTTTTTAGAACTAGTATCAAATGTTTTGAAAGTATTGTAAGTCTTCTGTAAAGCTTTTAAATCTTCTAGACCAAGTCTTGTAGAAGCAATGTCAATTTCCAAAAATTTAGAGAAATTTGAAATTAAAAAAATTGAGCAGTTCAAGTATTCCAGAAATAGTAAAAAGTATTCTAAGGGTAGTATAAAGTCTTCTGGAAGGATTTCAAGTCTTTTCGAAGCAATTTCAAGTCATCCACAAACACTATCGAGTCTTCTGGAAGCATTTGAAACTTTCCAGTGGCAATACCAAGTGTTTTGAAAGCATTTCAAAGTTTCTGTAACTAGCATCAAATCTTCTGAATGTATTGAAAGTTTTCTAGAAACGTTTTAAGTCTTTTAGAAGCAATATCAAGTCTTCCAAAGGAAGTATTAATTGCTTGGGAACCATTTCAAATTTTTTAGAAAAAGTTCAAGTTTCCCAGAGGCAATACCAAATGTTTTGGGAGCATTTCAAGGCTTCTATAATAATCTTCTGAATCTATTAAAAATCTTCCGAAAATCTTTAAAGTCTTCTAGAAGCAGTCTTTAAAATCTTCCAAAGGGAACATTAAGTGTTCTGGAAACATTTCACGTCTTCTAGAAGTAATTCAAACCTTCCAGAGGCAATGCCAAGTCTTTTGGAAACATTTCAAGTCTTCTACAAAAAGTATCAAGTCTTCCAGAAACATTTAAAGTTTTTTGGCGGCAGTATAAAGTCTACCAAAGGCAGTATCGAGTCTTCTGAAAGCATTTCAAGTCTCCTATAACCAGTATCAAAACTTCTGGAAGTATTGCTAGTCTTCTGGAAACATTTCAATTTTTCTGGAAGCAATATCAAGTCTCCTAGAAGCAGTATCAGTCTCAATTCATAATACGTGCTCTCAAAAAAAACATTCAGATGCTAGGACTGAATTGGGTCGAAAAAGCTTAATGGTACATTAAAATTAAAAATATAATGGAGAATGATGATAATCCTCAATCCAGATAAAACCAACAACAATTTTAACAAGTTAGGGTGCGTAATTTGTTTCTCTTTCTTTTTACATTTTTCTTTCCGCTATTTTAACCATAAAATTAAAATTCTATACCTTGAATAGTATACCATAACTCGATACCTTATTTAAGGTATCGCCCAGTCTTAGTTTTCCTAAATATCGAGTCGATCACATCTACACCATTTATATTTTCAAATATGTTATGGTAAAAAACACGGAGCCTTGTGAATTTCCTGTCAGATTTTTATGATAGTAATAAACAGGATCAAATTAAAATTTGTAGAAACTAAAATTATAATAGGATTATTATCTCACTACAATTTGCGAGAAAAATGTGATCCTCTTAATTTAGCCCGTAGTCAATAATGCCGTTTTTGTTCACAGCAGTAAAGAGACGTAGTTATAAAAATCGATCGTTCCAATCAAGAAAGGCTTGTACGTTGTTCTATATCGTACATTTTAAAGGTGCTGAGAACTTTTGCACTATATTTCGTTATTTTCTATAATACTTGTTTATTCAAGGAAAATGAAATATAACAAAACTTAATTCAAATATATGATGAATGGAGAAAGACCTTAAAAGCGTTAAAGGAAAATTATTTGTTTCATAACATGATAAATAAAAAAAATAACACTGTTAATTCTACCATTCTGTCAAACACGATTACTTATTATCATTTAATATTACCTGATCAAGCATCAGTCACGTGAATTAACGTGATTCACGCGTGAGTTAGGTGATTCATGTATAATATCTCTATCTAGATCGTGAGTGGACATGAGCAGGCATAAAAACTCACTCACGCGCACATCTCTACTTCTAGATCTTGAGTTAGTTATTAGACTATTAACTAACTAACTCAAGATCTACTTCTAGATTTTGAGTTAGTTAGTGTTGGCATTAGCTCCACAATTAGCAGTTATTCGGTTTTAGATTATTGTACTTTTCCGTCCGAAAACATACATATTAAGTTATTTTAGTTCCCATAATTTACACAAAATTCTTTTAAATTTATGTATTTTAATCGCGAGAAAGAACTGTTTGTTACGGTATTTTTCAACCAAAGGAACTTTATTCTGCAATAATATCGATAACATAGTCTTAATATTACGAATGTCTTTGAAATGAATTTGAAAGCTGTCCTTCGTCACATAAGAAACGTTTAATCATCTATCTTGGTTGGCCACGTAGTTCATATGAAGGAAATGTATACAAATGTCTTAATTAAATTAATTACAAAGTCTATAATCGATATGTCAGCGATGACCGCAAAGTATTATAGTAATTCTGCTCGGCTGATAACTGGGGTACACAAAGCACTGATGTCCCCTTTGTGAGTGAGTTAGTGGATTGAGAAATTCCCACTACGCTGTTAAAGATCGGATAGTTAGGACTTGGCATAGTCCTTGATGAAGAATTTCGTCAAAGCAATTCAAATTCCAATACCTTGAACAGATGAATGTGCAATTTGAAGAGGCTTAATTCCAAGCACTGCGTTTGGAATGCTTTTAGGATTGTGACCTAAATTTTTTCTATGAAACACAAAGATATACAATAACATAGTTCAACAACATTTGTTGATTTGTTCAGTATATTTAATTTTTATTATTAGAAATACGACTGCAAGAGAAAGTAAAATTGTAGTGTAATTAATCGATAAAGAAACTGACAATGAGAGGAACTAGGTCATTTGCAAATGTGGAAGTTAACTCTACTCATCCGTAAATTTCTCATCATCAAAATCGATACTTTTAAAGCGACGAAATTCGAAACAATACCCCGAATGAAGCGCCGTAATTTTTTTGCTGTTTTTGTGCCATAATGTTTTTATTTCCGGAAATGGGAAAAAGTATTAAACAAAGCTCGGAAAATAGATCGGAAATACAACCCGATGGTATCGTTTACGTTTCGTATTTGTTACCGGCTCCAATTGAGCCGAAGCCCGGAAAAATTGATAACTTCCACCTTGAGGGGATTAAGCAATTTTCACTACTGACCCTCCAAACGGTTTACTCTGATCCACCCCCTCCGTCTTCTACTTGTTGCTAGCGAGAGAAACTTTCCCGGAAACGGTCGATCACGAAAACTGGATATCCCAACAAAAAAGAAAACTTCTCTCTCAATTTGTTCACTTCTTTCATCATCCCCCCAATCTGTATCAATGCAATTACGTTGAAACAAAATTTAATTAAACAACTTAAAACGTTATCTTTTTAAACACTTTTGATTCTATCCCGCAGTTTGTCACTTCATGAATAAACATGTTTCGATTCGTACAGCGAGCTGCGTTGCATTGTATAGATGTCGCGTCGTCGATAACCGAACAAACATTAATTAAACAGGCGCCCCAGTTGATGACATGGCCGCTCTAATTCATTTCCTAACCCACAACATCCGCGTGCATTTCTAGGGCGAAGCGGGGAAAATTGGTGGTTTTACAATTACGCTCGCATAATGCATCGATTAAAGATTGATTGACGATATCGGCGATGTTCAATTACTAATTATTCTCCATCCCTTATTGGAGAAATGTCTAAACGCTAACAAAATCTATCATTTATCATTCAATCAGTATACAAGGTGTTTCTATAGTATTTTCCGTCTTCAGACGCACCACTAAACCTGAATCTTTCTAGTTTTATATAGGTCTAGTGTTAATTCTAGTTCAATACAATAATCTAAAACCGAATAGCAGTTAAATTAGAGTTAATACCAATACTAAAGCTAAAACCAGACCTAGAACTAGAAACTAAAGCTAAAACTAGTTTCTAGTGCTAGGTCTAGTGTTAGTTCTAAAGTTGGGCTCTTAGGTTTAGTATTAGTTATATTTTTAATTTCAGAAGAATTAATGTCAATCTAGAGTTCAACAGGAACTAAAACTAGAACTAACACTAGACCTAGAACTAGAAAGTTCCGGTTTAGCCGTGCGTCTCTTAAGAATGCTGAAAAGAAGAAGAATGTTAGTTCTAAAGTTAGGTTCTATTTTAGTATTAGTTACATTTTTAATTCCAGAAGAATTAAAGACAATCTAAAGTTAAACAGGATTCTATGATAGGGCACCTGAAATTGATGTCGTGATCTCGTCGAGTAACTCTGACTACCACCATTCAGAGGGTACCTCTTCTGTTATCATAAACATGCAGCAATGCCATAAGTATATAAGTACCTGGCAAGGTAAGTATTTCTTCCTGTTTAAAATGGGATATACAGCTTTCATCTCTACGTAGCCCACACAACACCTATATAACTCTCTTCTGCAATCGAAAGATCTTTAAAAAATCAAATGGTCTACCCCAGATAAGAATGTCATAAGATGCCAAAGATTGAAAGAGTACAAAGTACGATAGTCTTGCTGCCTGGTGTGTAGTTACTTGGTTTAGTCTTCTTATTGTAAAGATTGCAGATGTCAACTTAGACCTCACATGATTGATGTGCACTTGCTTGAGACTAAGCAACTTTTCTCTAAACCATTCTTGACAATTCGAAATATTCGGATTTAGCCTTTAGATTAGCTCTTTCACCATCTTTAAATACTATCGTATTCATTAATATTAGAGGGCAGATCATTAATATCTCTGCGAGACACCATGTTTGGTTTTTATAATGGATGATTAATTACCATTGTGCTCAACATAGTGCTGTCTGTCCATCAAGTATGACCTTATCCATCGAGAGTTACGGTGAACTTCATACCAAAACCGGGTAAGTTAGACTATTTCATACCGAAACCCTTTAGACCTATCAGTCTCTCCTCCTTTCTTTTGAACACCTTGGAAAGACTGTGTGACCGCTATATTAGGGATTTCTGTCTTCCAAATACACCAGTAAACCATAATCAACATTAATAAAAGATGAAAGGTAAAATCCTTTTTTCACAATGATATAAATATTTATTTAAGTCTTTTCAATCTGTACTACACGTGTTTCGCTTTTTTCGTAAAAGCGTCATCTACTCTTCTAGAAGCAGTATCAAGTCTTTTGGAAACATTTCAAATCTTTCAGAGGCAATGTCAAGCCTTCTGGAAGTATTTCAAGAAGCAATATCAGATTTTCTGCAGCATTCCAAGTTTTTTGGAAACATCTCACATCTTCTGGAAGCAATATCAAAGTTTCTAGAAGCAGTATTAAGTCTTCCAGGGGCAGTATCAAATCTTTGGAAGCGGTTCAAGCCTTTTGAAAGTATTTGACGTCTGTTTAAAGTAATATCAAGTCATTCCGAGGCAGTATAGAGTGTTCTGGAAGCAGCTCAAATTCTCTTATAACAGTTTAAAGTTTTATTAACAACCGATTGATTAATTGATTGTGATATGGATATGATTCATTAAATAAAACACATACTTCATGTTGAATTCTGGTATGATCTTCAAAACCAACCATTGTTAAAATAATAATTCTGATAAATGTACCATTTATCTAGTTTAAACTGCTTGAAAATGTTATGTGTATTACCACAATAACACACATAACATTCCCATAATGACGTCATAATTTGTTTATATAAATATAATATTTCTAAAACTATGCAGTTTAAACCATTAAAACCTTATGGCATTTTGCAACAACTTGTCAAAAGGAATCCATAAACTTTAAAATATCGAGAGTGCTCCATTTAAAAGCATTCTCAACCATCAAGATCATTATTTTATTTCTGCACCAAGATATGCGGAAAATAGTTTACAGTAACCTTTAAAACTTTTTTTAATATAAGTTGAAAGGTTTCTACAGCCTGTATAGTGTATATAAGAAGTCGGTTTAAATTATTTTGTTTTTCATTTTTACCTGATACGGCAGCATATTGTCTACTTAGAGTTTTGAAAATTTTGACACATCCAATCCAAAAGGTTCGCCATTACCGATTTAGAGAAAAGGAAAGGACATGTTCAAACTTGTCCACTACATCAGGCAGTACATATTGTTCATCTAGTCCCTTTATTGCTTAATATTTATGTTAATGGCATGTTTCACATTCAATATTTTTGATGATTTAAAACTCTTTCGCTATATTGATTGTTCTAAATTGCAATTTTTACACTTTTTGCTGAATGAATCAATCCGCTCATCTTTATATGTCAACCCTAAGCCAGCGTCGCTTTTGTGGAGATATTTTATATTGCTTGTCCAGTGCTTGTCATATTCCTCCGCGATTACTTCGCTTTAACTTTTTTATTGACACCTAACTCCAAGAACCAATTCCTGTCAAAACTCTTCTTTATTGAGAATCATTTTTCAGAATAAGCACAAAAAACAACATAACGTGGTCTATGAGATAAATAAATTCTATTTGGGTAGTGTAAGTATGTTGGATATAAATGATTTTAAACCAACAATTTTAGTAAAAAGATAGATTATTCATACAAGCAATCACCGCTTTCCGGGAAACTCTGAGATAGTTCCTCCTTTAATACGGCACACAACGTATTAAACTCGCAGCGAGCATTAAGCAATAAAACTATGTAGTAGCATGTAGTTCGCGAATTTGGCGGAGCCGTTTTAATTTTAGATGGACGCGGAAGCGTTCAACACAGCCCCAGAGTTTCACCCACGGAATACGTAATAACGCAGACGTCGGTCACCTGCTTTTCCATTTTCCGTGTACCGAATGCGTTCCCGTACAGCCGGAAAAGCGTAGTTATTTTCAAATGCATATTTAATCGGTGGATGTTTTGCGAAACAAACTCTCGGCATCGTTTTGCCCCGATTTATTTTGCATTACTCACTTCATACATTATGTAAACATTTTTCGGTGTTTGATGCAACCAAATAAAATCCTTGAATTTTTATTTTAATTCTAAAACGAGTACGTGACGTAATAAGGAGAATTTCGTTTTGATGCATAATGCATACGTAACCGTTTTACTAGTAATTGGAACGGAGGGAAGACTTGCTTATGAATATGCACGAAGCAACTCTATTAGTTAGATTAAATATCTGCGAAATAAAATCTCCGTCCCATTTTTCAAGCCGAATTACGGTTTTTAAAGTTTTAATTGCATCGCAAATTAGATTGAGAGATGCAAGACTATATTGGAACTGACAAAATAAATTGACAATCTACGAAGAAGCGTGGGATAACTAGGTGATGCGCTACTCTTCCTTTTTAAAATTGCATCGGAGAGCTTTTCAAATAAGATTCTGCTTAATAATTTCGTTCTCCTGAATACATAAGCAGGGCACACAAAGAGAATTTATAAATTTATTCTTCGAGATGACAGCCAAGATAATGTTAAAAACTGGTTGTATTTAATTTCAGATAAAAGCAAAATGAATGGAAGAACGTGCCCGACACCTCCACAATTTCTTCAAATTGCCCAATTTAAACTTTAAAGCCCAATTAACTTTTTGAATACGTTTTGGTTTATCTCCCCCAATTCTATTCCCGTAACGTAGATAACTCTAAATTATAAAAGCCGTTAAGTTTCGCCGAAACGTGGTTAATAAGTAATTCAAAACTCTCTTGTAAACAGTCCTAAATCTCCAAAGTACATTATCTTTTTATTTCGCAATGCATAACATTTAACTTTTCGTCGAGGAATCTTCTTGGATGTCTTCCAAACCCTTAAGGTTAACGAGACGTCAAATAATTATGTGAAAAGATTCGAAAGCGTCTAAGCTAACAAAACCTGGGTATCGCGAAAGCACCCCAGGATTATTTCCAAACGCGAACTTTAATTGGATTAGGTCGGTTTCTCCGGGTAGTTTTTAAGATTTAATTTGAGAGATTATTAAATTTTAAGAAGATAATATGCCTTGTTGAGATATGGTGAAAAGGTCGCAACAAACTAAAAATACGAACGACGCCGGCAAATCAATTTTCCGATAACATCTCCAACTCAACAAGTGACAGCTTTTCGTGCAGCTGTTGAACAGAACCAATAAAATCTTATTCACTTTTCATAAAATAAAACCGGGATAAATGCGAATCGAATATGCACAAACTCGTTCGAGTCAATTGGATTAAAACCAAAATGAAAAATTAAAAAAACAATAAATAAATAAAATTTCTTGGTTGCAAATAAAATATTTCTCTAAGGGAAAATTTTAATTTTTCCCACGTCAAAACGTTAATTGAGTTCCGGCTAAATTGGACTTTGTGTTACTTTTGCGGCGTTACACGTCGAGACCGGGAAAACGGGAATAATTATTAAAAATGCCTCGACCAATTTGTCGGCGAAATTGCGCAATTAATTATTAACGAAACGGGCGAACGTTCGATGGGGTGTAGATTTTTTTTGTCATTTCAGGTTGTTCAATAATACATTCCAGGAATGTTTGTTTTAATTTCATCTGACAGCTTCGGGGGGCAATTAAAACCGATATTTCGATGCGGTCGTTAAACAACCGCCCTACGGGCTAACAATACAGCAATATTATTACAAATTACCCATTATTATCACGAAACGGAAATTACAACCATATTTCGCAAAAAATGTTCATATTAATATTTACATTAATATTAATAATCAATCATTCCATAACCAACGTTATTTGTAAGTGATAAACATTAATTTACGATTTATTTATTTTAATTTGTTTAGGTTCTTGTATACCTGGTTCTAAGATAGTGGAAAATTGCCAAGAATGTTTTTGTGCTGGTGGAAAACCGGTGGGATGTATAAGTACGCCTTGCTCGATAAAGGAACAACAAAAGGGATTAATTTCCGAAAATGTGAAATACTGTAATGAACCGTTAAGTTATTTCGAGGATGGTTGTTCGACTTGCTTTTGTATGAAAACAGGAATCGTCGGTTTATGTACGCCGTGCTAAACGTTTTACGAAATAAACCAATGTTAAAGTTAATGTTAAAGTCTAATAAAGGAGAAATGGGGACGCGAAAGCTCCCTCTAAATGAAATACCTGATGGTTGAAAAGGGACGGAAATAACGGGGTGTGCATCAGCACGATAGTCGGCCGCAGAGGCCGACTTTATCAAGGGTAAATGCCAAAACGGATCGATCCGTCCTTACCAAGTAACCTTGGCTCGGATTTTCAAACTCGAAATACATTTTAGGTACGAAAAAGTATTTGGATTAATTAAAATTTTCCAATTACAAAGGAAACAATTTAATAACAAGGGGCGAATTTTCTTAATTCAATCTCGATTCGAATTCAGTTCAAAATGGGTTTTTCTTGGTCGTATTCTGACCCGAATCGAAGAATAAATGTTAGAAGGAAAGCTACGGTTCGGAGAGGGAGAGCTATTCTCGCGGGACGTCACGCTTTTAGCAGAAAATCTAATATCGCAAATTACTCCCGGCTGTCCTCCAGGACAGATTTTATGAAATCGTGTCGGAAAAACGCTAACAACCGACAAATTGTGGATTTTCGCAAAACTCGTTTCTTCATACCTTAGGTGTTCATTACTAACACGTATTTTCATCTCCATATTTATAATTTTCCCTTTATTTTCATTATTTAATAATTAATACACAGCTAATAAAGCTTCGCTAATTTGAATTAATTAAAACCAGCTTAATTCAAATTATAGATGAAAGGATATGGATTATTGAAGTTGTATTTAGATGTTGTCAAAAAGTCTTATAAACACATATTTATAGATTTATTATAATAAATAATAATAATATCTGTAGATTATCTTGCAGTGTCTCTTCACTAAGATATTTGGCGCCCTAAGGTTGGATTGGATGAATGAAACAAGTTTCTAGTTCTAGGTTTAGTGTTGGTTGTAGTTTTACTTCAATTCAAATACATTGAACCTAGAAACCCACATCTCAAAAATGGCTTAGATTGATTATCGCGTTTTCCAGTTATAAACCATAAACGATTTTTTTTTGCTAACTTTGAAGTCCTCTAGCGGCGACAAAGAGACATTGGAGTTCGGGTTATCTATTCTTCATGCGAGAATTCGGATATTCAACACACTTTACGTATATCCTAGAAAATTCCTATCAAAAAATGGCAAACGAAATGTAAAAAAGAGGGCGAAATTGTAAACAATAGAAAAAATGAAATACGGAATTTATTTAAAGCAGAAATGGGGTTATTAGTGGACAACCCTAAGCACGGCTTTGATAATACCAATGATCCGAAACTCGCTTCTAAGATTACCGGTGTAAACAAAAATTTAATACCTCGATTTAAAGTGATCTTAGAAGCAATTTCAAGTGGAAGAGAGATTGATGTGAAATTTTGAAGCACACACACTTGAAACGGCTGAAATTTATGTTAATTTATATTCATGGTATCCAATGTCCTCAACCGTCCATAAACTTTTGATTCATGATTCATTCCAGAAATTATAAGTGATTCAAGAAAATTTTCAAGTGAATAGCTTTCGAGGATGTTATTAACCGATTGTTGCTAACTTCAGATAGGAGACTCTAGAAATGCTGTTACTTCAAGAGGAAGATGAAGATGATAGAGAGAAATTGAAGAGTTCGATTAAACTCTACTAAAACGTGTTGTTATAATAAATGTATATATGCATAAAATAATAATATGTAACTAAATTACACTGGACTAGTTACCTAATTTTTTTGAAGAGGTATTTAAACCATTATTTGTATGAATTATTTCTTTTTGTTTTCATTTCTAGAACTAAAAAGTATGACTAATCAGTTATTTTATCTAGAATTCTTTTCAAAAAGGTAGGTTTTGGTCTTAAATATTAAAGTCAAATCTTAGGGGAGCATCCTCCCCTAATTAACCCTCCAAAATGCTTCAATTAAGATCTTACTTTGAAAGCCTATAACATCTCAGGGATACAACTTAGCATAGGGCAAGTTGCTTTAAATCATATTTTTGGCGCCCCTACATGCTTCTGGTCTGTGTCGGTTGTTATGCGAATCACCCTGTATAAACAAATAACTAAATTTACCTGTTACTTTTATTAATTTTATGTTACTTGCGCCTTATTTTTTTTTTTTTAATGTCAAAGAAGGAAAGGTTCGCACTTCAGAGGGGACATGTATAATGAGGACTCCATGTATTCCACTGCAAAAATAGGCTCACCATGGCTGTAACCCTATTAGCCCTTAGATTTAGGATGGCGCTGTCCCTCTCCTCATCTAACTATCCAAATACATTTCTCCACTATTTTACTAATAAATTGCAAGGATTGGTAAAAATTGTTAAGAATGAACTCACTTAGTGAATCCTTTACCAATTCAGACTACAAGGGAAAATTTTACATTCTCGAATTTTACATACAGATAATACAGTAATGTTGAATTATTTTCATCTAATAAGGATTTAAAATATGCATTAGCAAAAATTATTCCTATTCCTTTGTATCAAAGTGGAAATTATAAATCATATGAAAGAGTATGATAAAAAATAGAACTTTGAGTAGCTGTTACTTTCTTTTTATTCATTGTAGAGGCTCATTTCTCTCTCGATATCTATTCGAGACACAGACAATCGCTTTCCAGTACTGGCACTTAGATCACTCTGGGGTTGCTAAAAATGAAGTGGCAAATGAACTGGAACGTGAGGGATGTGCTAATCCGTTTGTGAAGCCAGAGCCAGAAGTTAGTGTATCATTTGCATCGTGAGCTGAAGAGATATTTCGCCTCATGTACACCAGTTATCCTAAAAAAAAGAATATTGCAGACTTGCTCGTAGCAGCATTAAAGTTCTAATGGATGCTTTTACTGGTTGCTGCCAACTAAACATACACCAAACATCATTTAAGTTGAGCATGTATTATGCCACAGACTTGCTAATAATCGTATCAGATTTTCCCCGATCAAGCTATTAATGTTCGTTAAGAGCGTTGTGAAATCTAACAATGTTATCTATTGGAGTGTTATATATCCTTAGGGTCGCGTTGCAAGGTTGATTAATCCTCCTACCTAATAGATAATTCATGTAAATGTTATGTACACACAGGCAAGTTTGGCAATCCAATTACATAAACTAATTCTAGTAACCTTATTAATTTGAAGTAGTCTATTCTTTAAGTACGATTTCCAACTTAGCCCATCGTTAATCATCGCGTATTTATCAAAAGGGCCTTCGAATAGCTAACATAGAAGTTAGCAACAAATTTACATCGCATACTTGGTGATAAAACTCTTTTCACAAATACTCCGTCGAAGCCATAAAGCGGACTAACTTTTGAGTGATGTTTAACAAACTGAAAGTAAGACACCTAGTTTAAGAACATCCGGCGACTTAATTAACTCTTTCATCTAGCTAATATCTCGTTCGTAGTGTATAATATTCCTGTGGGAGTTCAAATACAATAGAAAGTTCTTCATGGGTCTTATTCTCGTATAACGTTCTATCTATAATCACCTTAACTCAAACATTTCGAGAAACGCCATCTACTATAATATTTATTACTAAATATAATAAATGTACATCTTTATGTCGAGGTATTATTATTTTGTATAGTAATAATAAAAATCCGATGAAAGAACTTAATAATGATTTTGATCGAATCACACGAAACTCTACCATTAATAATAATATACAAAGAGAAATATTCCACAGAGAAATTTCGCCGTAATTTCACCATGAATGTAACTCCATGTATTCGCACACAATGTTAGATTATTTGAAATTCAAATTTTGGACGTTCGAGTCTCGCAGACGGGTCAACCCCGCTCCCTCGACATTGCGAAACACTGATAAAACATAAAACAAACCCATTCCAACGAACCCCCGCAAGCGAATCCAATCCCGGCCTCAATAAGCCAACGTTCACCTAAATATAGAGAAGCACGAGACCTACAACGAACCCTATACAAGAACCAGGACCGGCACCTAATAGCTTTCAGACACGCACATTGCACGTATAATTAGGTTTAATATACCACCATTCCAGTTTTAAACAACCCCCGCAACAAGAACAAACACTACAACAACGTTTCACATTCTTTTAGTGTTTAAACAAAACGATAAATTAAACATATTGTGAGATTACAAGAATGGGGTGATAAAGAGGAATGTTTAAGAAAAGTATTTATTTAAATGATTTTTTTTGATTTTTTGTCTAAACGATGTTATATGTAGTATATTGTATAAAAAAATTAACACACTACACGTCGGTTATTGAACTGTTTTCGACCGGTACGCACGGCGCCGTGACGGCGCGATGCCGCCGTCGCGTCGGCGTCACCACCACCAGAGAGGGTAGAAAAAAGCAACGGGAAAGGTAACGGATGGAATTTCCCTCCGCCAACAGCGGCGTCTCAAATTAGCGACCAAGTATTTAATATTCGCTCCACTTTATCACGTTTATGGCGTGCTTTAAATGAACGTTTTCCATGATGGACTCGTAAAGAATTCAGAAGAAAACGGATTCTATTAGTAGTAATAATAAAAAAACTGGGTCGTCAAATATAAACGCGTTCTTTCCATTACACCAATACTAAGTAGTTTATAATAATATTTTTTGTTATTACAAAAACCGCGTGTTTTCGTTTAAGTACATCTTAAGTATAACAAAGTTAACGACTTAGCAGTAAAGTCGCGTAGTAAATTTCCTTTAATTCCAAAAACACCGAGAAAAAAATAATAAAAAAAGACGGGGCGGCCAGAAGAAAAGAGCAAAATCTGGAAAAAAACTCAACGCAAAGGGGGGTCTTTTTTACGATATACATTTCACGGTAACTAACCTTTGAAACGTCGTCGCACGAAGGGCTAAAATACTAAAAGCAACCCCGTTTTAAGGACCATATAAATCGACCGTCGAGTCGATCTTTTTCGTCGCGTTATTTTTCCCTTGCCCATAATCACCAAAGCAAACTCCAGCAATTAAACTGCGCTGGAAACTAATTCCACACGGGGTGCAAAGTTTCGAGCACGGATTGAACTACAAGGTGCCCACAGCTCCACTGGTTGCTGGTTGTACAAGGGAGCGTAACGGAAATTCGCACGGTTCGTCGAATACGCCAAATATTTGCTTTATGTATAAAGGCGTAAATAACTGAAATTCGCTGTATGATCCCTATATATGTATATATATATATATATATATATACAAGAGAGAGTAGTTGTTTCCATAACCATTTGAAACTGCCGTTTGATCTTTCTCCTACAACATTGTTTGATAAAAAAAAGTTACATGTAATAACTGAAATTATAAGTCTCTGTCAATTGGTCTTGACGACAAACCAATTAAACGCCAATCAAACTCGACATCAATTCCAGTTAATATTTCAGCTTAAAAATCGTTTCCAATTTCACAAAGTGAAGTTGAACAGTGGATATTGTTGGATGTACTCAATGTGACAACCTCCACATTTAATGTTATAGTGTTAACTACGCAACTGATATGGTTTGAGCTCATAACTTGTAATCAAAATGATACTCATATAGTGGGTACTTAATCAATTAAAAATTTATAGTAATACATGAATATATTTTTTAATTCGAATCTATTAATTTATTCACCAAGAAATAAATACATCAGTTTGTGTAGTTAGTAAACAAAAGTATAAATATGACAACCGATCTTACAATTAGTGTTAGTTATACCATTAGTTCCAGCGAATTTACACCAACCAAACACTGAATGACAAATAAAACTAGAACTAACACTAGACCTAGTACTAGAAAGATCTAGGTTTAGCCGCAGATTAATTCAGATGGTTTCTAATCACTCATCTGAGAACCAAAGAAAGAAGATCATCTCAGCGTTTTTCTTCACTTAGAGATCGCCTATTTAGTAATGAGAGTTTTCTTTAAAAATGTAAATAAAT
Organism: Onthophagus sagittarius; assembly: GCA_036711965.1. Taxonomy (NCBI): domain Eukaryota; kingdom Metazoa; phylum Arthropoda; class Insecta; order Coleoptera; family Scarabaeidae; genus Onthophagus; species Onthophagus sagittarius. Next base: position 10,136,642 of record JASERS010000010.1, on the reverse strand, counting down.
CGACATTCTACGGGGAATCTATGACGTTCGAGTACGATAGAAACTATCTAATTGTAAAAAGAAAAATTTGTGCTTTCTGAATTATAATTATATAATGTTATCATTACAAATTTTTATATTAGATACCAATTTTCATTTTTGATTCATGAAAAGTGGCAAGTTTGAAAATAATTTGGGTTAAACTAAATCTCTTAGTATGACAGAATTTACTCCTAACTAAGAAATAAGGAAAGGATCAACAACACAGAAAAACTGTGCCAGTAAGTGGCCTCAAGCGACCAGCTCCAGAAACGGGGTTATAGTGTTAAACCAAAAATAAGTGAAAAACACGTCCTGGGAGATTTTCTGTATCGCCGTAGCGTAATAAGGATTTAAAGGATTTGCTGTCCGGGGAAGAGTTAGAAGCGCAGCCATCCGATCCCCGCAAGAGGTAAGCAGAAAGTTTTTTTATTTTCATTTCGTTTTTGGTTCAACAACATCCGAAAGACATTATTAGCTTACCGGGTAAGATTAAAATATAAATTCTTAAGCATGACTAAACAAAATTAATAAAATTTTTGACGCAATCTGAGGATTATAGGATTATAGCAGACTCCAATAAAGAGTTTCTCAAGCAACCTGGTAAAATCCTTGCAAAAAACTGAAAATTACACAGTAAAAAATTCAAATAATTAAAGATTGTTTTAGATTACCTTCTAAATCTGGTTGATTATATTCATAAAACATATTCAAATTAATCTCTATTATAATTATGTTATAATCTCTATCTCTAATTATTGAACGATACATATATTCCTTTACATACATTTAATTGAGGTTTGGTTTTAAATGAAATAGTGTCCGACCGACATTTCGGTTTCAGCCTAAAATAGGGATTTTGGCGAAATTTCGGTTTTGGCTGCATTTTGGCCGAAACCTGACCGAAACCGAAACTATACCCATAAAAGTTAATTGCGATCTGTTTGAACTAAAACGTCAGCGGTATGCCGATACATACTCATATTGGGATTTCACACCGTACCTTATCTTGCGAAAAATTGCATTAAAATATAAAACTCTGGTATAAACACTGGTTAGTTATTCAGTGCAGAAGGTCAAAGTTACGCAGAAAAGATTTGTAATCTACTAATAATTGTTATTTAAAACCCATTTTCAAAAATTTTTTTATATGTTTGCGTACCCCAACGTGAGATATTCTTGTATTCGTATATTTTTGCTGGAATTTTTGTCTAACCACTATGATACAGGTTGCATTATTGTACACAATACACCTAAAACTCAAGCCAGGACAGTTTACGTTGCCTTATTTCATACTACTATGCTATATGGAATTACGATATGGGGTAACGCTTCCCATGCTCAGAGAATTTTCCGTTTGCAAAAAAAAAGCTGTTCGGGCAATTGTTGGAGCTCATGAAAAAGGTACATATAAACCCCTATTTATCAAATACGATATAATGACTTTACCATCTGCATATATACACGAGAGGTTGCTGGAAATTAAAAGGAAAGCAGCCTCACTAGACAAGGTCGATGACATACATATATATAACGCCAGACACTGCCAACTACTGCGTATTCCGAAAAGCAGACTAAACTCTAACCCACTAATTTGTTGCGCTAACAATAATATCACAGAAGCTTCAAATTCCTAGTATGAGTCGCAGTTTATTTCTTTTGGTTTCTATCAGTAAAGTGTTGTGTGGTGTTGTGCAAATAATGCAAGACGAAACTAAAGAATCAACGAATGGTCAGAGTACCAAAAGACGGAAATAGTTTGGACGGCTACACAAAGTTCGCAAATAACTTATGCTACAAAGCCACGAAATGGGTCCGGACTGTAAATGCCGTAAAAAGTGTTTCGAAACCTTGAAGGAAGAAGTACGAAAAGAAATTCTACGCCAATTTAACTTGCTACTAACAGAAGATGAACAGAATTTATATTTGTGCTGTTTAATTTCCCTCGTACCAGTAGCAACGCGATGACCACGTTAACCTGAAGAATCCGCGAAACTTCGTGATGCTACATATTTCTACAGAATTCATGCAAAAGTAAATGGTCGTATTGAAGAAGTATCTGTTTGCAGGACGGCTTTTATGTCAATTCACGGAATTACTAAGTCAAAAATTGAACATCTCGTTCGTAGTTTTAAAATGACTGGCATAGCACGATCACATAAATAACTTTCCGAATAAATCATCTCACTATAGCTTATGGGATTCTTCAAAAATTTACCTATCTGAAGACTTGAAAATCGAAAAAATGCATAAATTATTTGAGGAAATACATCCAAAAGTAAAGATATCGTATGAAGCTTACAGAACAGTTCTAGAAAGGGATTTTAACATCTCGTTTGGATATCCAAGAACAGATACATGCAGTACTTGCGGTCAATTTATGGCGAAGAAAAGGGTACTCCTCGCTGAGAAACTAAATAAACGAGACAATGAAACGGAAAAGATAGAAAGATTAATTGAGAAGATTGATTTGCATTCGGAAAAAAGCTTCTAAATTAGAATCCAAAAAGTCTAAAAAAATTGAAGCGATATGTTTTGACTTTTCAAAAAGTTTACCTGCCCCAAACTTATCAACCAACGATGTTTACTATAAGAGACAACTATCAATTTATGCCTTCAACATACACATTTTGGGAAATTCTCAAAACGTGTTTTATGTTTATTTTGAGTTTGTGGGAAGAAAAGGTAATGACGATGCCGCTTCGTTAATTCACCACTTTGTGTACAACTTCCTCGACGGGAAAGTTAAGTCCTTATACTTATTCTGCAATTCGTGACCGGATCAGAATAAAAATTTTACAATTTTTCGTTTCCTGCACCATCTGGTTAACATAGAAAAACGTCTAGACTTTATTAAAGTTATATTTCCAATTCGGGGACATTCATATTTGGAATGCGACAAGAATTTCGGTTTGGTAAATCAAAAAACCAAAGTAGAACATCCTAGGAAATGGATTGCTTTTGAAAATGCTAGATCCAAACCAAACCCATTTATCGTTTTGGATGTTACACAGGATTATTTTCGAGAGTGGACGAAGCATTTCGATACAATATACAAAAAGAAATGCCCCATTCTGTCCCGTTCTATTAAGGAAATAAAGGTGGAAAAAGAGCATCCACATCTACTACATATAACGGTGAATGGGAAAATTTTGTTATTACCAGCCCCAAGTCTCGAAAAACAAAGCTAAATAACAACGAATTTGAGCTTCCGGAGTGTTGCTATAGAGGTATGTTTAGTATAATGTTACGCTAAATATTATTCTATATTTACGAAAAATTTCAGATTTAATACAGATTTCTAAAGAGAAATTCCAAGATTTACAGCATCTAGCCCAGTTTTGTGGACCTGAGGCAGCAAACTTTTATTCGTCAATACCCCATAAATGAATGATTTCTTGTTTCCTTATTTAATAAAATATTATAAAACTGTTAACGCTTGGACTAAGCTATTTTATTTCTAGCTTTTGGGGGTGTTACTGAGTAATTTTGAGTATTATCAACGTTATGCAACCGCAATCAAATTTGCCGTTATATTTTACCGTAGTATCAAGAGCTCCATTTCCTTTAATGATGCTCAAACATTAAAATTACTTTTACAGGCGAACTTATACAGTTTGAAACTTTTAACACGATTTTCTAGATTATTTTGTTTTGACTTACAAGGGGACCTTACGGGTTCGGCATCACCGATTTTGTTCATATTTGCAAGGATTGAAGATGAGTACTCGGACATCACTTTCCTGAAGCAGTACGATGCAATGCTCAAAAATACTCGAGAAAATCGACTTCAAAGTACTCAAAATATTTTGCAGCAGTAGATATACAGTAAATATTTGGTTAATATCCTGTCGTCCGTTGGGTGAGGGACTGTGAACGCAGCTTTGAACTCGGAGGTGGTGGCAGGTTCATATCGCACAATATGCAATTTTTTTTTTTTAATTTTTATTTTATAAAATCAGTATTTTTTACATCTAACACTCTATGTAAACAAAGGTTTAGTACAATGTTTTCTTAAAATAACTGTCAAAAAAAAGAACTGATATCTTGTGTGCGCGTAAATATCCTAGTTAATTTTCTTTTTGTTCTTTAATAACTTTTTTTTCGTTCATTGTTAATAAATCATTAATATACGTGTTATTATAACACGTATATAGACAATTATGGAATCTGTTCGCGTTGAATTGAATAAATTAACTTTAAAAAATGCTGTTTATTACTATGAAAAGCTTCTTACAGAAAATAACTTGATAGCAGAACAACATTCTTCCACAATTAGCGAAGAATCTGTGTTATTAGCAGAACAACTATATAAATATACTTTACAAAATCTAATTGGTGTCTAATCTAATCACCGATAAGGAATCTGATGATGTGAATAATTTTAAAGAAATTAAAGAAGATGAGGAAGAACATAATTATGAACCCGATGAGAATAAATCAGAAAAGGAGCATTTTATTCCAATAGATTATAAAATACAAATATATAACACTGCAAATTCTCACCCAAATTGGAGTTTAAAAACTCTTCGTAAAAACGGATGTCGACAATTAAAAAAGAAGGCTGATTTAAAGGATTCAAATTAAGAATGGCGGAACAATTTTTGATAAATATACAATCATCGATTCATGGACGTACGATCGATTTAGAGAAGCTCGTCAAGCGAATCAGCAAGTGACCACAAAAAATTTACAACAATGGTCATTATCTGCTGCAAGTCAATTTCCCAACTTTGAATTTAAAGCATCCAATTCTTGGGTCGAGAAGTTCAAACGGATACACAGAATTCGTCAACGAAAAATAACAAAATATGTATCTGAAAAAGAAACTGCATCTATGGAGGAAATTTTGACTTCTGCTGAAAATTTTCGCACACAGACTCGTAAAACAATAATAAACTTCGATCCAAATTATGTTATTAATACAGATCAAACAGGTATTTACAATTATTTTTTCATTTAAATTTAGCTATATACTATAAGAATATTTATTAAATAACATGTTAAAATTGTTTATTAGGATGCCAATACCAGACTACTTTTAATAGAACCCTTGCAACAAAAGGATCAAAAACAATTCTTGTTCAAAAACAAAACATGAATAAGATAACACACTCGTATACAGCTCAATACAGCATCACGTTAGCTGGAAAATTGTTACCTGAAGTGTTTATATGTTTGCAAGAAACAGGAGATTCATTCGGACCCCGTGTGCAAAAATTGGTGGACGAATACGTCAGAAAATATAACAACATCATCATTGTAACATCATCAAAATCAGGGAAACTTACGTCTAAACTATATAAAGACTTTTTAATAAAAACTATAAAGCCTTATGTACAAGATCATAAATTTTGCTTGCTTGTTGATTCATGGGGAGGGCAAACCAAGCCCGAAATATATGACCAAATTTTTGTTAATGATAATGGTTTGTCAACATGCAGTATTAAATTTATACCGCCAAAATGTACACCATTGGTGCAACCCTGCGACGTTTACTTCTACAGGCAGGTTAAAAACTTTATTAAGAAAATTCAAAATTGTTCGGTTTTGATTGAGCAAAATCGTGAGATTAATTCTCGTGAAGATTGTATTAAAATACATTCTATCATTCATCACCAGCTATCGTCTTCAATTTTTTTTAATATGATTCAATACGCATGGTTTGCTTCTAAACTTTGCGATAATAGAGAAGTGTTTATGAATGTCAATCAGGTATGTTTTTCACTAGATAATTTAAAAAAATCTTGTGCATGTACCCAACCCGCTTTTATACAGTGTGCTAGATGTCGTGATACTTATTGTTTTAGCTGTTTTTATGATAATTATCACCCTGGTTCTTGTACTGATTAATAACTGTTATTAACTGTTTTTATTAGATTTATTGTTATATTTACAGTGTGGCCTAGGATTGATCCTGAAGTGCACAGTATATTTATTTATTTATTTTCGTATTATTCGTATATCGTGCAATTTATTTGTATTGTTTATATATTTCATATAATATTTATTGATTGCTGGCGTTTTTCACCAACAATTAGATTTTGTAAAGTATATGTGTATATAGTTGTTCTGCTAACAGCACAGATTCTTCACTAATTGTGGAAGAAAGTTGTTCTGTTATCAGGTTATTTTCTGTAAGAAACTCTTCATAATAATAAACAGCAATTTAACAACAAATCAAGTTCATTTCAATTCAAATTTAATTCTACGTGAATAGATTTCACTATAATTATCTATATACTTATAATATAACGCTTTAAACAACATTTAATACTTTTCCTAATCATTTATTGATAATAAACAAAAAAGTAGGATCAACTCGAATACGCTTGTGGAAGACATGAATTAATATTTTTTTAACAGGTATTTTAAAGACATTGTAAAAATTTCTTGTTTATACAGTGTGTTAAATGATGTCGTGAACTGATTTACCTTTTTTTTCATAAAATAAAATATTAATTAAAAAATAAAAGTTGCTTACAGTGCGCGATGTGAACCTGTGACCTCAGAATTTAAAGCTAAGTTCACAGTCCCTCACCCAACGGACGACACGCAAGTAACCAAATATTTACTGTATATCTACTGCTGCAAAATATTTTGAGTACTTTGAAGTTGATTTTCTTGAGTATTTTTAAGCATTGCATCGTACTGCTTCGGGAAAGTGATATCCGAGTACTGATCTTTAATCATTACAAATATGAACAAAATCGGTGATGCCGAACCCGTAAGGTCCCCTTGTTAGCTCATTTAGGGAATAAATGTGCCCTTCATATGTTGAACTCAATTTTTTTTTTCTATCGAAATTAATTAATGTTAAATATCAAAAAAATAATTTGAAAATAATTTCTGCCGTTAAATATATTAAGGCATTGAGAAATAATAATATTATAATAGAATGTAATAAAAATAAATTTAAAAAAAATAGTTTATGCAACCAAATTTGCTAATAACTATTAACGAATTAATACCAATAGATGGAGTTGTTATAATAAAGAATATAAATATTTTTTTAACAAAATAAGAATATGATTTTGAATTAGATAATAAATAGTTCCGTTGAAGCTGTAAAGAGTAATGATTTGAGTAATTTTTCAAGTTTTCAAGCAAAACAAAGGAATTTTTATCCCCGTCGCTTTAGCTTTTCATTTTACCCTATTCCGGTTCTTTTTGTTTCCTTTGAAACTGTCCCTATTCTCGGAAGAAAAACAGATGACATAAAAATCGATATATATACGACACTCTCTAATATCGTAAAGTAAATATGATCATCTCTAAAAATAAAATTGATCGGGAAAATCGTGGAAATCGCTAAACGTTGCACGTTAACGCACGTTATCGATTCGAATGAGATAAAAAGAACGGAAAGGAAACAGCGAAATATAAATAACAGTATGGGGTAGATAACGTTCGGAGCTTTGTTTATTCGGAATGCCGGCTTTTTATGTTGTATTTTTCCAAAGTGAAAAAGTCGCAAAAGATAACGGGAACGTTATCTAAGTAATTATCGTTCGAAAATTCGAAATATAATGACATAACGGGGCGGGAAATTCGAAAGTGTTAATCTGAAATAAAATTTGGGAACTTACCCGTTTGACCTGGAAATGTTCGGATTTGAGATTCTCCTGGATCTCTTGGTCGGGTCTCGCGGTCTGCGCCACCGACGCCCGGAAGTTGTCCAAGACCCCCTTTATCGTAAACTTCTTCATGACTTCTCTACGATCGCCGTCTCTATCTCGATCTCGGTCTCTTCGCATTGCAAATGGAGAGAAAAAAGGGCCGTCGCCGATGATTTTTCAAACCATCCTGCAGCCTGCTGTATCGACCCCCGTGTGACACGTGCGACACCGACGCGTTACTCCAACCGTTTGTCGCACGGGAAACTCTCGGGAAATCGCTCCTGTTTTCCCGTAGTTCAACCCCCTAAACTTGATGAGAGTCTCGTCTCACCGACACCGCGTATCCGACGAAGAAGGAAAATGTCTTGGCTTGATCCGACCGCGGAATTCTGCGCCACCAGACGGGGTTGATATGGCGCAGGTTCGCCAATCCGCGTACCGTGTCCCGGTTTTTCTGGTCGAAAAACAACGACAAATTATTACCCGCACTACTACCTTTAAGGTTATCAATTTTTTTGACAGATCGATACAGAAAAACAGATGTACTAATAATCGGGGCCTCGCACATACCAAATCACCTGCATATGCGCACTCTGCCAAATTTAAATTATTCCTTCCACTACAACCACACTTGTCAGAGTCAGACAGAGACCGAGTGTTTATTTACATGACAGTTCGAAAGTGAGGTTAGATCCCCTCGTTCTTCTAATAAACCCGAAATATTTACCCCAAAAAATGTTATTAAAAGCCTTCATCACAAATTGCTCCATCATCTTCTATCAACGCCAACAAAATATCGGAAAATTATGGTAAATAAATAAATTAATTAATTAATCACTCATAATAATTTTAGGTTATGTCAAAATGTCAAAAATATAATTTTTCTTAAAGGAAATGCGGCGCTTTATTGGTAGGTTCCGGATTGGCACTTTCCACTTTAAATTTAAAAGCGGAAATGGCTAAAGCGATCGCCTCAACAAATCCGAGCACGTTTATGGCAACCCCGGTGACCCCAATAAAAGATCTAATTGATAATCCAAACGACATGAAATCGCGTATGGAACTAATGATTCTTCGAGTCCAAGAAGAGGTGTGCCGCGCCTTGGAAAACGAAGAAGAAAACGGGAAAAAATTCACCGTCGATCGTTGGGAACGTAAAGAAGGAGGTGGCGGGATAACTTGCGTCTTACAAGACGGGAAAGTTTTCGAAAAAGCCGGCGTAAACATCTCCGTCGTACACGGTCAACTCACCCCGAATGCTGTTGCGATGATGCGAGCGCGAGGAAAAAAATTGTCTCAAGATAAATTACCGTTTTTCGCGGCAGGAATCAGTTCTGTTATTCATCCGAGAAATCCCCATGTTCCAACGATACATTTTAACTATAGATATTTCGAGGTGAAAGATGGCGAGCAAATTTATTGGTGGTTTGGAGGCGGAACGGATTTAACACCATATTATTTAAATGAAGAAGATGCCAGGCACTTTCATAGAGTTCTTAAAGAAACTTGTGATAAACACAATAAATCTTATTATGAGATGTTTAAAAAATGGTGTGATGATTATTTTTATATACAACATAGAGGTGAAAGGAGGGGTGTTGGAGGAATATTTTTTGATGATTTAGAGAATCCTTCGCAAGATAAAGTTTTTAAATTTGCTGAGGATTGTGCAGATTCTGTTATTCCTTGTTATATACCAATTGGTGAGTAAAAAATGATTCATAACTACTATATGTGAGATAGTTAGAGATTAATATCTTCATAACTGGTCGATGTAAAGAATTCTGGTAAAGTTTTTTATGATTAGCAAACATTTTCGGGATATCTACATTATCTACACTCAGCAGCAGAAGTCTGCGTACAAAAAACTTGTAATACTTTAATTGAAAAAATAAGAGTCATAATCTAATGTGATACACTTGATTTTTTTTTATTTTGTATATTAACTACATATAATTCTATTAACAAAATATGCTTCAACAAAACAGAAACAGTAGTTACAGAAAAAAATCAAAACTAAAAATTCTACAAATAACGGGTATGCAAAAATCTGCGTACAAGTCAGGACAGTATTTATAAAAAATTCATAAATGAGATCATTGTTTCTATATTAATATGAGGTCGGATAACCTTTACGTTTAATGACCTCCCTTAAACGTTTAGGCATGGAGTGCACTAATTTCTTCGTTTCGTCCGAACTGATTTTTGCCCATTCCTCAATCATAACATTTTTTAACGTTTCCTTCGACGTTACGTTGTGTTGCCGAATCCTGCGTTCCAGTAAATCCCAGAGGTATTCGATGGGATTCAAGTCCGGCGATTGTGGAGATGTTTTAAGTTGCTTTGGGGTATTGTATAGTTGCCAAAGCTTAGTGTTGTGGGCGCAATGTTTGGGGTCATTATCTTGTTGAAAAAAGTATTCGGGCCCCAAGCCCAAGTTTTCGATGCTAGGCTTCAAATTTTCTTTTAAAATGTCTATATACATTTTATGGTCCATTGTCGATGTTATGAAAACCAACCTTCCCACCCCTTTGGTGCACATACACCCCCAAACCATAACTCCACCACCTCCGTGTTTTACAGTCGCTTTCAAATTTTCGGGATTAAGGGCAGTATTAGGTTTTCTCCATACAAGTTGTTTACCCTTAATGCCGAAAATGCAAAATTTGCTCTCATCTGTAAAGAGAACTTTCTCTCAGAATTCAATGGGCTTGTCTAAGAGTTTTTTTGTAAAGGCGATCCGCTTCTGACGATTGACCTCTGACAAATGGCTTTTTTCGTGCAACGCGACTGTGATAGTTAGCTTTTTTTAACGTCCTTCTCACCGTATCTTTGCTGATAGTTTTATGAAATTCTTCTTGTACATTTTCTACTATTTTTTTTTTGCCGTCAGCCTAGGTTCTTTTCTAACCTGCTGTAAAATTTTTCGCTTCTCTCGGTTTGTTAAAAGGTGGTCTACCAGATCGCGGACGTGAGAGGTAATCTTCAGTGTCTTTATAATTATTAATTACTCTTTGAATGGAAGAGTGTGACCTGCCGACAGTTTCTCCTATTTTTCGAAAAGATTTTCCCTCTTTCCATAACTTTACAATAATATTTCTCTCTCCCAACTCAATTTCCTTTCCTTTCGTGTCCATTCTAACTTTTAGCTTCTAAGCCTCTGCTAATATAATTGACACCGATTATCTTTTATTTAAATCGGAAAGCGTACATCGCCAACTACGTATTTAAGTAAATAAGTATATTTTGGAGAAGGCGTCTTTATTTGTACGCAGATTTTTGCATACGCATTATTTGGAGAATTTTTAATTTTAATTTTTTTTTGTAACTAATATTTCTGTTTTATTGATGCATATTTTGTTAATAGAATTATATGTAGTTAATAAACAAAATAAAAAAAAATTGAAGTTTATCACATTAGATCATGACCCTTATTTTTTCAGTTAAAGTGTTAGAAGGTTTTTGTACGCAGACTTCTGCTGCTAAGTGTATGTACATGGAAAGACGTCATGTCTCGTCTGAAGTGCACGTCAGCACATAAAACAGTAATAATAGCTACTCTTTTCCCATCTGTCGATCCAAGCTCTTCTTATCTCCTTCCTCATATATTAATTTGGAGTCTGATTTGCTTACTCAAGTACGCATCTCCAATACCTTTGTTTGTATTTCTTCTACCACTCCTTATTCTTTTTATCTTCATACTTCTGCATCGTACATTATCATCATTTCAATTTAGCCATGCATCTTCAGACTTACTAGATTTTTTCGTTCTAGGTGTAGTATTAGGTCTAGCATTAATGTTGGCTCTATATTTAGTTGTTATGCAGTCTTAAATTGTTGTATACTTGTATCAAACTAAAACTAGAACTAACACTAACCGATACTTTCTAGTACTAAGTCTAGTGTTAGTGTATTAAGTCTTTAATTAACAGCTTTTGGACAACTTCTCCCAAAATTTTGTATTTTGGGATAAGTATTCAACTGTATTCTATATTTTCGAAGAAAACCCAAGTTGTTTATCAATAGTATCAATCTTGTGATGAAAATGTTATATGTCAGCAGTTTTATAAGCAGTATTCAGTATTGGAGAAATTTTATGCAATATCAAGTTTTCTGGAAGCAGTTTAAGTCTTCTGGAATCATTCCAAGTCTTCTAGGAGCATTTTAAGTATTCTGGAAGCAATATGATACATCATATCTATCTAGAAACAGTATCAAATCTCAATTCAAAATGCGTGCTGTCCAAAAAAACATATATACTTGTATCAAACTAAAACTAGCACTGACACTAACCGAAACTTTCTAGTACTAAGTCTAGTGTTAGTGTATTAAGTCTTTAATTAACAGCTTTTGGACAACTTATCCCAAAATTTTGTATTTTGGGATAAGTATTCAACTGTATTCAAGATTTTCGAAGAAAACCCAAGTTGTTTATCAATAGTATCTGTCTTGTGATGAAAATGTTATATGTCAGCAGTTTTATAAGCAGTATTCAGTATTGGAGAAATTTTATGCAATATCAAGTTTTCTGGAAGCAGTTTAAGTATTCTGGAAGCAATATGATACATCATACCTATCTAGAAACAGTATCAAATCTCAATTCAAAATGCGTGCTGTCCAAAAAAACATATATACTTGTATCAAACTAAAACTAGAACTGACACTAACCGAAACTTTCTAGTACTAAGTCTAGTGTTAGTGTATTAAGTCTTTAATTAACAGCTTTTGGACAACTTATCCCAAAATTTTGTATTTTGGGATAAGTATTTAACTGTATTCAATATTTTCGAAGAAAACCCAAGTTGTTTATCAATAGTATCTGTCTTGTGATGAAAATGTTATATGTCAGCAGTTTTATAAGCAGTATTCAGTATTGGAGAAATTTTATGCAATATCAAGTTTTCTGGAAGCAGTTTAAGTATTCTGGAAGCAATATGATACATCATACCTATCTAGAAACAGTATCAAATCTCAATTCAAAATGCGTGCTGTCCAAAAAAACATATATACTTGTATCAAACTAAAACCAGAACTGACACTAACCGAAACTTTCTAGTACTAAGTCTAGTGTTAGTGTATTAAGTCTTTAATTAACAGCTTTTGGACAACTTATCCCAAAATTTTGTATTTTGGGATAAGTATTTAACTGTATTCAATATTTTCGAAGAAAACCCAAGTTGTTTATCAATAGTATCTGTCTTGTGATGAAAATGTTATATGTCAGCAGTTTTATAAGCAGCATTCAGTATTGGAGAAATTTTATGCAATATCAAGTTTTCTGGAAGCAGTTTAAGTCTTCTGGAATCATTCCAAGTCTTCTAGAAGCATTTTAAGTATTCTGGAAGCAATATGATACATCATATCTATCTAGAAACAGTATCAAATCTCAATTCAAAATGCGTGCTGTCCAAAAAAACATATATACTTGTATCAAACTAAAACTAGAACTGACACTAACCGAAACTTTCTAGTACTAAGTCTAGTGTTAGTGTATTAAGTCTTTAATTAACAGCTTTTGGACAACTTATCCCAAAATTTTGTATTTTGGGATAAGTATTTAACTGTACTCAATATTTTCGAAGAAAACCCAAGTTGTTTATCAATAATATCTGTCTTGTGATGAAAATGTTATATGTCAGCAGTTTTATAAGCAGTATTCAGTATTGGAGAAATTTTATGCAATATCAAGTTTTCTGGAAGCAGTTTAAGTCTTCTGGAATTATTCCAAGTCTTCTAGGAGCATTTTAAGTATTCTGGAAGCAATATGATACATCATATCTATCTAGAAACAGTATCAAATCTCAATTCAATATGCGTGCTGTCCAAAAAAACATTTGCAGCAGATGCTGGGACTAAATTTTGAACAATAAGCTAAAAGATGAAGACCAGATAAAAACATCAACAATATCGTATGAGTGCCAATACATATAGGTGCTCTGCACACATTAAAAATTTAATTAGCACACACGTATCCGGCGCTTATGGTACCCGCAACCTAAGAGATGATATTCATACCTTCAGGGCAATGAGAGGGTAGACCAAAGAAAAGCTGGCCAACGCAAAAACCTCAAATCCGGTGCACAGTGGCCAATTTCATAAATTTTGTAGGACAATATTCACAACTTGAAATTAGTAACAAAATCTAAGATTTATACTAAAATTAAGTCCTATTCATCAACCTGAAGTGGTACTTTGTTTGTAAAAACTTGTTATTTAAAGCAAATTAAACACTGCATAGGCGATTAAAATCATGAGAAATGTGTGTAACCGGAAGTGGTCCTTTATCTATTTTCAAATTCATTTCATTTCATTGGGGTTAAAAAATAGGGTTGTGAATCTACTTTAAGTGAGATATAAAAATATCGTAGTTATATTACTACGGATACTTTCAAAACATTTAAATATAGAAAATTTTAATCTTGAACTTATGCCAGTTTTTATTTCACAGTCAATATTTCCTCAAGTCAGTGGAAGTAAGTGAAGTTTTAATAAAGTTAATACTTCAGGTTACAAAATAAAAAAAGAATTGGAATGATTTATGATGAACCCTGATACCTAGATAAATCTAATAGAAGTGAAATTATGTGGTGTTAATCTTTTAACTTTAAAAAGAAGTTATAATGATGTAAATAGAAGTTATACTTATAGTTAAAGATATAGACTATCATTATATAAAATCAGTGTAATAATATACTGGCAATCATAATATAATTAACATTGCAGCAATCTTAACAAAATTGAACACCCAATAATTTCTTGATTACATATTACTTAGTGGTAATTAAGAAAGTTAACGCATTATTATACCATAAAGAAATCACCAATCTTTATATTTTGTCCACCTAAATTTGAGAAATTGACCACTGTGCGGTCTGGGCTACAAAACAGTCACATAAATAGGTAACAACAATCAAAAGTAGCATCATGCTGGAAGGAAAACCAGCATGATCTAAAAAATCTAAGGACTTTCTCAGGCTTTCTGACCAACAATGGATGGTATCTTTCAGATACCATCTCCTCCATATTGGACAAGCTCCCGATAAAATTTTTTGACTTTGTAACGATGAGTCAAAAACAACAGTTTTGGTCTTTGGAGCAAAAACCTTGAAGGGTTAAAGTTACAATAGACCTTATGGCTCGCATTGACGAGAGTAGCCGCTTCCTTTAACCCGGTAATAATATATTAGTAAACTTTACACAAACTATACTAACATTAAATTGAACAATACAAAAAGTTAAGCAGTAGTTAAGTTAAGCAACGTCCAAAATGCATTTTTACGGATGATTATTTTCCCTACTGCATTAAAAAAAGCTAGAGATAAAACAAGTAGACCGATCCTCCTTGTTTTATCGACGTCACATAGTCGGCAAAACGCGGTGGTAACGCTATGTGGGAATCTTGACGGAAAATATTCAGTTTTACCTTACGTTTCTGCAATTTTAGCAAATTACAAATTATTCCTATATTACTAAGAATTCCGAAAATTTTCATTTGAAAAATATTATCATTTTCAAGTATACCATCACGCAAGCTAAACAAGAAACGACAAAATTGTGTAATATAGAAGAAAAAATGCTTTTCTTTGGAAAATTAAAAAAAACTTTCCACCATGCGTTATGTAGAATCGTTAGAAGAAGCTATTTACAAAATTTCATTCAATTATTTTAATAATTAATGTATGTTTTTTGTAATTTACCGAATTGCACGGTAAAGTAGCCTCTTAACTACCCGCTGTTTGAGTATTTACCTTAGGCTGGGGTAAGAAATATCCAATTTATAAAGCCTCTTGTTTAACTCGATACTTGCCAGGTGTTTCAGTATCTATTTCATCAATTGCTTCTCTTGCCTTGTTGAATCCTGCTTACCGATCTCGAAACATTCGAAACATTTCTCCTCGTTCAGGATTTCATCATTTCCTTCCACTTTTTAGTCCACTTAACAACAGTCTTCCTCTCCAATTCTTCTTCCCCAACAATCTCATAAAATAGTTTCTCCGTTATTTGTATGTTTCTGCTCCTTCCTCCTTAAATATCAAATTAAATCAAATTTAATAAAACTTTTTTTTTAAGTTAAAAAAAATAAAAACAAAGAATATAATGCAGCCGAAAGAGATTGGCAATTAATTAGAAGAGGTCGTTATGTGGAATTCAATTTGATTTATGATCGTGGTACAAAATTTGGATTATACACGCCTGGTGCTAGATTTGAAAGTATTTTGATGTCTTTACCACTAACAGCGGTAAGAATTTGTTATTAATAATAAAATTAATACATATTGAAATTTATAATTTTAGAAATGGGAATATATGAATAAACCGGCGGATAAATCCCGTGAAGCACAACTTTTAGAAGTATTAAGAAACCCCAAGGAATGGATTTAGGGCAAACATAATCGTTAATACCTCATATATTGTATTTTATATAAATTTTATTTCGAGTAAATTTATAAAAAAAAATTGAATTAACCTAAAACTTTCGTCTTTTCAATATATCCGGTTTCCAATTGATTGGGTGACTATCCTCAGTGGCTGAGTCATCTTCTTTATAAATTTTGATGGTTTTGTCAGCCTCTGTGGTTATTAACCTCGACCCGGATTGATCGAAAATCATCGAGAAAATCCCAGCTTCGCTATCCATCGAGCCAGGTTGAACTGGAGCTTGTAACCTTTGAAAGTTATATCCGGTTCTCCAATCCCAAAAGTGCAAAGTCCCATTGTCGCCGCCCGAAACTAAAACTCCTTCAGGATTAACCGCTAAACAATTAACGATGGCATTGTGACCGGATAAGTTCTGTATAAATTTCCCATCGGGACATTTCCACTGTTTGATATTATCCGGGGATCCAGAGGCAAACATGTACAATGTGGGGTGGAACACTAAACTTCGCACACTCTTTTTGTGATTTGTTAATGTGCAAATTGATTTGCCAGCGGCTAAATCCCACAATCTGATTGTTGTGTCGTGAGAGCCGGTTATAACTTGGGGTTCTGAAGATTGAGTGATGACACTTGCTACTGTGTGAGTATGTCCGGTTAATGTGTGTACATTTGCTTTTGTTCGCATGTCCCAAACTCTTGCAGTTGAATCTCTACCGGCTGTTAATAAAACATCAATCGTTGGATGTAAGGATAATGAATAAACGGCTGATAAATGTCCATGATAGTGTCTTATAACTTTGTTGTATTCTAAATCCCAACATTTTACTTGTCTATCTTCCCCACAACTAAATAAATATGGGTGGCGACTGCTCACAGCTAAACCTCTAACTGTGCTAACATGACCTGTTAAAGAAACTTTTAATTGACCTGTGGCTAAGTCCCAAATTTTTATAATTCGATCGGCAGCACCAGTAGCAAACCATTCATTCCCTGGCTCTACTGTAACACACCTAACCCACCCTAAATGCCCTGCAATAACTCGATACAACTTCCAAGGCGCATGCCATTTCGGTTTTGGCATTGTCGGAACTTTCCTTTTCAAATTACTCAATTGAGTTTGTTGACTTTGTTCCGTAGGTCGTTGAATTAAAGAGGTATCTGTATAAGGTACAATTTGATTATCAATCCCATGTCCTTCACTGTCGTTTAAGGGAACTCCTCCGGAAGGAAGTAAGGGGCCACTTTCAACTTCTTGTAGCAGCTTCATCGCTTTCATTTTCTTTACGTCGTCGAAAACTAACCCGTAATTATCACGAGCTTTTACCATACGACGAATATTATCTCTGTTAAAAATAAGATTGATGAATAAAGAAAATAATTTTTGAGGTTATGTCTTACGCTACTTGGTCCACGGGCGGTAATAACCCTTGGTTCGAGAGGAACATATCGTGTGAACGTTTTAAAGAACGAAACACTAAGGTGTGCACTGAATGCCGTTGAACGTCTTCAATCATTTTTGATTTAAATAATAATTATTTTAAGTTAAACGCATCAAACTTGATTGATTGAATGTGATTCGTTGTTATGATCATAGATGGCGATTATTAATTAATTATTTTCAATATTTTTAGATTGATTAAATTAATGTTTTTATTATTTATAATAATAATTATTATTTTTTTAATAATTATTTAAATATTGATTATTATAATTTAAAAAGTAACAAATTGCAACTATTAAAGGAAAGTTTGATGGTTATGATAATAGATGGCGCTAAGATAATTTTTTAAATTTTAATTTAATTATTATTAATAATATTAATTATTTAAACTATTATTTATTGCAATTAAAAAGATTAATAAGTAAACGTTGTTATTTTAATATTTCTCAAATTTAATTTAATTGTAAATAAATAATAATATAAAAATTGAAATTCAAAAAAAATAATTTTTAATGAAAAATTGATATTAAATTATTCAAACTTTGAAATTTCACTTTCCATTTGGACAACGTGAAACACACACACATTTATAATACGTAACAGACTTAAAGGAGGAAATGCTCGGCGTACAAAAGTGTTAACCCGGAGAAAGTCTTTGGCCGAAAGACAACGAGGGAACAGAACGCAAACGAAACCGCGAAGGTGACCAAGACTTTTCAGTAACGATAACGTTCGCCGGCGTATCGGAAAGATGTACAATTTTTTATTTGTGCTCGTTTTTTTGAACGCGATTTTCGCGGCAAAAAGTATCGAAAATCGCGAAAGTGATGGTGAAACCGTTACGAAAATCTCGAGGGTTTTAGATATTTTCGACTACAACTATTTGGGCATAAAATTCGGCGAGTTTCAAAACGTTTTGAGTAAAAATTGTTCGGGGGATATTGAAACATACATTCGGGGATTGAAAAACAACGAAGAATGGGCACTGAAAAGTAAGAATTTAAATTATTAAATTGCGTTTTAAAGTTCAAGTTGGTTCCGCGAAGGTGAAAGGCTACCGCCCTTCTCGTTCTGATTTATTTACTCAATTTTTCTAGATTATAATTGTTCGGTCTTGCGTAATTGCTTGGGCTGGCCTTTAAAGCAATAAAAATTCGTCGATTTCGTTATCCTCGCATTGCTATTCAAAGAGCTTCTCATTTTATTTTATTACGTAAAGGGCGAGTTCTTAATTGCAATAAAAAATTCAGTTGATACATTGAAAATCATGTTGAATTTTGTTTAGTAACGAGCTTTCACCTTAAATATAAAAAACCGGACATATTGGATAACATTCGATTATGAAATGGAAATAATACTTGAGTAAAAGAGAAAATTTAAAACAATTATTATAAATTCTTCTTTGAATACGATGATTCTGTTAGATTAAATTTTATTTTGATGTTACGAAATTGGCGATTACGTATTTTTTATTATATATTGGTCATCGTGATGTTTTAAAGCCCGCTATAGAAAGCAAAGTTTCTTGCTTAAATTTCTTCTTCGACGTCTTCGCGCGTCGAAGGTGAAAGTTACCGGATGCCTTCTTATGAATTCTGTTACCCAATCGACGAATGATTTACCATAGAAGCTCCATTTTTCCTCGGCGTTATTATTTATGATTTAATAACGCCCTCATTAAGCCGGGAATTAGACCGAAAAATAAAAACTGATTTTGCATTGTATTTATTCTAAAGTTCGTTTTAATTGAATTTGTTTTATGATCAGCTTCCTTATTGGAATTGTTATTAACGACGATTAATTTCAAGAAACAAATAAAACCTTTTTCTCAATGTTCCGCAATAAACAATTAAAATTAAAAAGTATTATGTCCTTGGCGTCTTCGAACTTGATTAATTTTTTATATACTTTTTCACTTTTCCTCTCGTTATACAACTAAAAACTGGAAATTAATGTTTCTGGAATTATTCCATTATGCAACGAAGGCGATTCGGAAGTGAAAACGAAATTTCTCTCGTAACACCTCTTACATTACACGCAGTTATTATTATTATTGTTATTAAATTAAATTTCTATAAATTTAACGTAAATATCTGCGTCAGTGTTAAGCTGACCCCGATTGAAAGTTACTGTTGACGTTGCAAATCAATTGGAACTGACTCACGGTCGGTTCTTGTAAATTGCGCGGTTTTGATAGAAATCGACTACTTGAACTGGCCTTAATCAAAATTAAAAAATTTCCAAGAAACTTGCTACATATGTAAAAAAAGAGAAATTAACATTAAATCTCGTTTCTTGAGTCCTCATTATTTTGGAGAAAAGGATTTTTCTTTAAGCTCGCTTTCAACAAACGGCAAAGTCAAACAATGATTTTTTAAATTTGTGTAATTTAAAACATTCCTTTAAATCCTCAAAATTGAGTTGAATAGAAATCGACGATTGGAATTGACCTTAAAAAATAAAAAAGAGATGTGTTAAATGTTGTGTTAACAATGAATTTTTAAAACTTACGATTTATAATCTAATTCCCAAGGTAAAAAGTTTTACTTTAAACTCAAAAAATATTAATTAATTTAATTTAATCTCCCCAATTATTTATATATAACCTCACATCGTAAATTACTGCCCCGAGGTGAGTTTTTTGTTTTTACTTTGTTAAATCACAACCTGTCCGTAGTTATCAAAACAGCGGTTAGTGTCACTTACGAAAAATCAGCAAAACGTAGAAGAAAAACAAACCAGCGACATGGAAGAATTAAAACTAATGATAAAGTCTCTATTAACATAGTTAGGTACAGTCATGAACCTAATTACTACATTAGTCTCTAAGCTATCATAACCTTCCAAACGCTGAATATAGCCTTATGGAATGCTAACGGATTAAATAAACATGTTGAAGAGCTTAAATCATTCATCTTGAATAACAAGATCGACATCATGCATGGGATTTCTTATCTATACTACAAATCATCCGGATGGCAAGGCCCACGGTGGAACAGCAGTTCTTGTAAGGAGTAATATTAAACACCACCAACTTGATAGTTACCAAAAAGACTTTCTCCAAGCTACCACAATTAAGCTCGAAAATCACACTGGAGGAATCAATATTTCATCCGTTTATTGTCCACCAAAACATAATAATAAGAGGCACCATTCATAAAAACTATTGGTAACAGATTTATCGCCGGAGGAGATTATAATGCAAAACATACAGAATGGGGGTCAAGATTAATAACATCGAAAGGAAGAGAATTATTGTCCGCAATAAAAAATAACAAACTGGAATGCGCTACGACAGGAGAACCAACATATTGGCCAGCTGATCGGGAAAGAACTCCGGATGTTCTCGACATCTTTATTACAAAAGGAATTAACCGCAAACTACTCAAAGTATCATCTTCCTTGGACTTATCCTCGGATCATACACCGATAATTATAATAAATAGTAAATAATAAATAATAAATATTCACTGAAATCCCTATTGTAGAAAAAGGGCCTAGACTAAACAATAAAAAAACGAAATGAGGCGTTTTTCATTAAGAGCTTCTGGATGAAATTGAACTTCAAGTACCTCTTAAAACTGGAGAGGACATAGAGAGGGAAACCATGAATCTTACTCGAGCTATACAAAAAGCAGCGTGGAACGCAACTACCCAAGGCGAGAGCAGAGCATCGTACCAGGACAGGATCCCTGTGATTATCAAGGACAAAATTGAAGAAAAGCATCGACTACGGAAAGGTGGCAGCGAACGAGAACGGAAAGGAATAAACAAATTTATAACAAAGCAACAAAAACGTTAAAAAGCCTACTACGAACATTAAAAAACCAGTCCTTGCAAACATACCTGGAAAGATTATCTGCAACTGGTGATACTGAATACTCGCTTTGGAGAGCAACTAATTATTTAAAAAAACCGCAACAGCATATACCACCACTAAAGCTAAGCGCTGGAACATGGGCTAGAAATGACACAGAGAAAGCACAAGCATTTGCTGATCATCTAGCTAAGGTATTAACACCGTATCAAATACCGGAAACAATAGAAAATAAACAAGAAATAGAAAATGGCCTGGCGGAACCGTTTCAGATGGAATTTCCAATTAAACCGTTTACCTTTAAGGAAGTTAGCATGGTCATAACAAAGGAAATCAACCCGCATAAATCACCAGGATATGATCTTATTACTGGACAGGTACTTCAAAAGCTACCGAGAAAAGCGTTAGTATCAGTACTGCAGATCTTCAATGCTGTGTTAAGACTACAATATTTTCCATGTCAATGGAAGGTAACCATGATACCAAAGGCGGGAAAGAAATCTGCTATCCTCCTACAGACCAATTAGCCTTTTACCAGTACTTTCAAAAGTACTGGAAAAACTACTGTTAAAAAGACTACGACCGGTGTTAGAAGAAAAGGAACTCATACCACACCATCAATTTGGCTTCAGAAAAAAACACGGAACTATCCAGCAGATCCATAGAGTCGTAAAGCAGATTGAAGATGACTTGGAAAATAAACGTTATGGCAATGCGATATTCTTGGACATCAGTGCAGCATTTGACAAGGTATGGCATACTGGAATAAAATACAAACTGAAAAAAACACTACCATACCAACTATTTTACCAACTACAAGTAAAACAAAAACTGCGATCTTTGCAGATGACACAGCAATAATAGCATCTCATTCAACCCGAAAATAGCGGCCACATACGTACAGACGCATCTAAACAAAATCGACAGTTGATTAAAAAAATGGAAATTGAAAGCGAACAATGATGAATCTGTTAACGTCATCTTTACAACAAGAAAAGAACATTCTCCTCCAGTTGAGCTGAATGGATGCCAAATCGTTCAATCAGACTCTGTGAAATATCTAGGTATACATTTAGATAAACGTCTTACGTGGCAGAAACATATATTTACTAAAAGAAAACAGCTGGGAATAAAACAGCGAGAAATGTATTGGCTGATAGGAAAAGATTCAAAACTAAGTATTGAGAATAAAAAATTGCTTTATAAAACCATCCTGAAACCAATATGGACGTATGGCATACAGTTATGGGGAACAGCAAGCAATTCAAATTTGGAAATACTGCAAAGATTTCAAAACAAGGTGTTACGAATAATAACTAATGCACCATGGTATGTCATTAATAGTATACTTGGAAATGATCTACAAATACCTACAGTAAAAATGGAAGCTAGATCAGATCTCACCACAAGATTTAACTGAAGACATTATATAATAAAATAAAATAATTAAATTGTAAACTAAATGACAAAAAAAATAAATAAATAATAATAATAATATAAGCGAGAAACTCTCATTGGAGAATTTCCTACATGAGACGGAATTGTAAATATGTATATATATATATATATATATATATATATATACATATTATATAATCTGTCTATATATGTCAATATAGACAGATTGTACAGTTTAAAAAAATAAAAAAAAAAGTTTGTTAAACCTACTTATCTTGTATTATCCTGTACAAAATAAACATAATCTAAAGAAGGGATATAAAATAATAAAGTAAGAATAGCCGAACGAGGTCCGGCATGGACGTGGATAGCGAAGGTGGCCCGCCACCTCCAAACGAAAATTTTTTATTAAAAATTGACGAACAGAACATATCTGTAGATGATCTTCAACAAAACATAAATAAGCTGGACATAACAAATTTTGTAGACATCACATTTAAAAAAGAATTTCTACTTGAGACACTTAGCGTGCTTAAAACCTGCTACTATCACAGTAGAGGAAGTAATATCGTTGTGCCACAAAATATAATGGACCTCTGGGGAAGGGTACTTAACAAAAAGATATAACCTGAAGGATTGTCCGCCTTTCACAGCTTGTATCGAATCAATTGATAAAAACATAGGTCAGATGAAGGATCTAAGAATTGAAAAATTACTGTACAATAACAAAATAGTAGGAATTAAAAAATTAGAAAAGAGGGGAAGAAATCGTATTGAAATTGAGTTTGACAACAGAAAGAACGCAAATGATTTTATTGAACGGCTGGAAAATTTTCATTCCTAATCATAGGATATCATGCACGGCCATAATCAGGAACATTGACCCGATCTTCATTGAGGAGAAACTGCTCACCCACCTAAGAACCGAGGATAACGAGCGTGTTCTACATGTTAAAAGAATTGCAAGAAGAATGGTGGATGAGGAAGGACCAAGATACATTAATACATGATCTCTTATCGTAACTTTTGGGGGAGTTACAATTCCCAGACATGTAAGCCTATTCTGGGGCATTCGAATCCCCGAACCATATATTCCCCCCGTTACACAATGCTACAACTATCTGAGGTATGGTCATGCAAAGGCCCAGTGTCGGTCAAAACCTAGGTGTCCAGCTTGCTCTCAAAAGCACAGCTTGGAAACATGTGAACGAGCCGCCAAACCCTGCTGTTTGTTTTGCAGAGCAATCCTAATCTCAATCAAAAGTACCTGAATCCTATAAAACAAAAATAATTCCGAGGGCTTTCTACCCTATAAAAAAATAAGACGAGTCACCAGGCCTCTGGCTCGCGGAAGTTACACTAATTCTTGCATCTTGTTTTTGTCTGTAAAATCCACGGGGTAGTGGGAAAAGAGTAGAAAACCTGTGACTGGAGTATGATATGCCAACCTCAAACATTTCTTTATAACCTCACTAAGTTTATTTTAAACTTCCAAAATTTTATTATTAATTAAAATAAATAAATTTTAACTGTTATAGTGGAAGATGCAAGTGGTCGTTACACAACGGGCTGGTTTTGGGGCAACCGCTTTTGGTTGGGATCGCAAAATTTATGCGAAAATATTGCACCGAAAAATGTTAAACACAAAACCGAAGAAGAAGTAAGTAAAAACAAACTTTACAAAACATAATTATTGCAACAAAATTATTGCTTCATCATGTCGTGTTGTAATTTCCAGCAAAATTTAACACGAACCGTTCGAGATATCTCCGAGAAACCATCTCCTAGTCAATCTATCGGTTACGAAACAGGAATGTTAACATATTCTTCGATCCCACCGTATGAAGTATCATTTTTCGTGTTGAAATTAGAATTAAATTCATCTTTAGCCGACGATGTAAACACAAAACAATTTTTATTCATTAAAATAAAAATCAAACAATCGTTAATATTTAATTTTAGGTGAGAATTGTGCAAATGGGTTTATGTTTACCCCTTTCTTGCACCAACGAAGAAGTTAAGATTTTAGCCGAATCCACCGCGAAATCAAGCGAATCCAGCGTTGAAATTAAAACGGTTAAATCGGTGCATGATGAGTTTAATATTTACGAAGATTTAACGTTTAAAATTTTATTGTAATTATTTATTTTAAAATAATAATTTTTTTAATTAATTTTTTTTTAGTTTCGTCACCGCTGGTGTGACGATATTTTTAGTGCTCGGTACGATTTATGATTACGTTCTGGTTTTCCAAGAGAAAAAGGATCAAAAATCGATTAAAACTTTTACCCCGAATAAATTGAGCGTTATTAAATTGCAAAATGAAGGTGCCGGTAAAGATTTCGACATGGAGCAAAATAACAATGCTTTGGAGGCTAAAACGGAAATTGTTATGGAACCGAAACCGCATCCTAAGGATTGTTTAACGAGTAATTATATACAATTTTATTTATTTAGTATTTATTGTTGGATTAAAAAGTTTTTGTTCCTCATTTTGATCGCAAATTACAAAGAAACTATTGTATAGAAAAAATTTCGTTCGTTAAAATTTAATTCTTTATGATGGTTCTGGTTTAAATATACAGGGTTGCGTTTTTTTATGAAAAATTATGAACAGTTATTGAAATAGAGTACTTTATAAACTGATTTGGCAATTCTGTATACTTAAATCGAAATAAATCTACAATTTTTCCACTTCTAGGTCTAGTGCTAGTTCTAATTTTGTATCATTAGATCTAACTCTAGATCTACAACTAGAATCATTTCGCCACTACATTCCAAACAAAGCACATCGATACGGAATTAAACTTTTCAAGTTGTGTTCCATTCATGGATACACTTGGGCATCAAAAATTTACTCTGGTAAATCTTCCTCAGGCGTAAGAGAAGTTGGTTTGGCAACAACCAACAAGAAGAGGGAAAATAGTGTCGAGAGGAGATGAGAATGCGATAGTGGTTTTAAAATGGAAAGACACTCGCCAGATTACTATCCACAAAACATGCTCCACTCTTAGTATCAGTAATTCGTCCAGGAAAACCCAACACCCGAACCGATGATCTTGAATACCTGGAACTTCAAACTCAAATCCGAAAATTATAATTGTTGATCTAAGCAAACCTTCATGCTCGGCTCAGATGCAAATCAACATAGATGAAGAGATCATCAATAAAACGGAAGAATCTGATATTGATTTTGGTAATCAATATATAAATAAGCTTGGTCCCAAAATTTAATGTTTATTCAAAAACTTCATTAATATGTAACCGAATTAACTAAACGTATCCAAAACATTAAATTATAACTGATATATTAAACAGCAAAGGAAGAAACTTCAAGAAAATTGACGCAAACTGCAACTTTGTATTCAGAATTTAGTATTTATTCAAAAAACTTAACATTAAATGAAAGAATTTCAATCAAATTGGGATAAACTTCAATTGTGTACTTAAAATTTAATATTTGTTCAAAGAAATTAATTGAAATGTAATCAAATTAATGAAACCTCTTCAAAATGTTAAATTATAATTGGTATATTAACAAACTTCAATTCTGCAATCAAAATTTAATATTTAATCAAGAACTTTCACTGAAGTGCAATCAAATTAACGAAACATCTACAAGATGTTAAATCATAAGTAATATATTAAGCAGCAAAGGAAGGAAGTTCAAGAAAATTGACGTAAACTTCAACTTTGGACTCAAAATTTAATGTTTATTCAAAATGCTTCATTGAATCGTAACCGAATTAACTAAACTTTTCCAAAACATTAAATTATAACTGATATATTAAACAACAATGGAAGGAATTTCCAGAAAATTGACGCAAACTGCAACTTTGGATTCAGAATTTAGTATTTACTCAAAAAACTTAACATGAGAGAACTTCAATCAAATTAGGGTAAACTTCAATTGTGTACTCAAAATTTGAGTTTATTTAAAGAAATTGATTGAAGTACAATCAAATTAATGAAACTTCTTCAAAATGTTTAATTATAAGTGGTATATTAACCGTCAAAGGAAGAAACTGCAATAAAATGGCGCCAACTTCAATTTTGGACTTAAAATTTAATATTTAATCAAGAAACTACATTGAATTGCAATCAAATTAATGAAACATCTACAAGATGTTAAATTATAAGTGATAGATTAAGCAGCAAAGGAAGGAACTTTAAGAAAATTGACGTCAACTTCAACTTTGGACTTAAATTTTAATGTGTATAAAATTTTGTAAACTTTCTTAAGACGGCTAAACCTGAACGATTCTAGTTCTAGGTCTTGTCTTCAATTAAAATATATAGAGTTGGGTTGGGTTAGGTTTAGCGGTGAATCTGAAGACTTTTTAACGAAGCCATCAACAATGAATACTTTCTGACATAGATTACTTTACTTTAGAAACTCTAGATTTTAGTTCTAGATTTAGTCTTTAATTGAAATATATAGAGTTGGATTGGGTTAGGTTTAGTTTAAAAAGACATTTTTTTAACGAAGACCTCAACAATGAATACTTTCTGAAATAGATTACTTTACAAACTGATTTAATAATCTTGTATCTCTGAGGATCAAAAACTTTTCAATCCAATAATAGCGTTAATACAATTTTTAAATTGTTTTTGTAGTAAACATCATCAAACAAATAATCCTTTCATTTTCACTCCGTCGCAACATAAACACAATTTGCGACCGTTCAGTCGGAACGGACACAATTTCCACGATCCACGGCTTAAAAGCGATCAGCATGGTTTGGGTAATTTTGGGTCACACCTGCATAATCGGCTTCAAATATTCGGACAACATGGAATACCGGAAAGTCGTCCAGAAAGAATTTTTCTTCCAAACGATAACGAACGGCGCGTTTAGCGTCGACACGTTCTTCTTCACCAGCGGCCTTTTAGTATCATTTTTATACTTCCGCACCAATGCCAAAGGAAAATTAGACGCCCTCGGTCGTAAAGGATTTCTTTCTGGGTGTATGCACTTTTTGGGATTGGTAGCGTACCGATTCGCGAGATTAAGCGCCCCTTACATGTTCTCATTGGGGTTGGTCGAGGTCTCGATGAAATGGTTCCAACAAAATTCAGTTTTTGAACCGCCAACCATGGATCACGTTAATTGCCCGAAGTATTGGTGGAGGAATATGTTGTATATTAACACTTTATTCCCCGATAGTGAAATGGTGATAACAAAAAATATTTTTTTTAAATAAATAAAAATTGGTTCATTTTAGTGCATGTTATGGAGTTGGTATTTAAGCGATGACACTCAATTTTACGTTTTGGGCGCGATATTCTTGATTGTTGCTGCCAGGTTTGTCCTAAATCATAATTAAATCCAAAATTTTAATTTAAAATTTTAGTTATTTTAAAACGGCCGTTATAAGCATGGTGATTTTCTTATTAAGTTCTTGGATTACCACGGCATACATTTCTTATGATAATGAGCATTCCCCATCGACGAATGATCCTTTAGCTTTGTTTGATAAAATCTACGATAAACCTTGGACTAGATTGGGACCTTATTTGATTGGGATGTGTTCTGGGTGGTTATTATTCAAAACAAATTGTCGCATAAGAATATCTTTGGTGAGTTTATTTTATTATTTTTTATGGTTTAGTTAATTTAACGATTTTATTTAAAAAAATATTTTAGCTTGGAAATCTTGTTGGATGGTTAGCATCAGCCGCTTGCCTTTTATCCTTGGTTTATGGCTTATACGAAGTTGATTTATCTCCTTTAGCCGGAGCTGCGTACAGCAGCTTAAGCCACTCAGCTTGGGCTTTAGGATTGGCTTGGATTATCGTAGCTTGCGCAACAGGACATGGCGGTTTTATAAATTCGATTTTATCAGCAACCATCCTCTACCCCGTCAGCAGAATAACTTATTGCGCTTATCTCTTACATCCTTTAGTAATGAGAGTTATGGTGATGCACATGGACAGCCCGTTACATTTAGGAAAGCCATTAATGATCGCGGTTTTTATCGGTCAGGTAGTCATGTCGTACGTTTTAGGCTTCGTTATTTCTTTAATGTTCGAAGCCCCGGTTGTCTCCATGTTAAAAATCATCCAAACGTTACCGATCAGCAAACCGAAGAGGATAAACCCATAATGTGGTTCATAAAAGATTTTATGACTCCGTTCAATCTCTATTTTTGAGTAGAATAATCTTAGTAACGTTAATAATTAGTAATGATTATGTAAGTTTTATTGAAAAGTGATATATTTTTTATATGTTTTTTAAAAGCCCCCAAAGAAAAAAGATTAACAAAAAATGCATGTATATACCTTGTAAGGATTCGAAGCGAATTTAGATTTTAATTTATTTTTAATCTTTATACTTAGATTGCATTTAGAATTAATCTTAATTTGTGTAGAATATGTTTTATTAAATAAATTTTGATGAATCTAACCTTGAAATAAATGACTTTGATTAACATAATCAGTTATATTTTTTTTCCATATTCAGATCAGTAAATAAAGTTTACCCAACAGAACCTTGAGAAAGGTGACGGGATTGAAAAGGCAGGAAGAGAGATAATAGAAGAAATGGTTGTGCAGAAACGAAGTAAGTTGATGAAAACTAAAGAAACATCAAAGAACTGGCAATAGAAGAAGCACTAGAAAACACGAAGAAAATCGTAAATAGAAGGAAGATACTGAACCGAGGTTCTAACTAACAAAAATACATTGAGAAAGAAGGAAGAAGACTGTAGTAATATAAGAAAGAAGCTGAACTCGGATTTATCTCTCTACATTAGATGATTACTAATTCACCTCAATATTACTACAAGCGACTAAAAATAGAAGAAAAATCTAAATAGAATCTGGCCGAAATAAAGAGAACTAATTGGGTACCAAAAAAATCAGATAAGACATGTATTCGAAATCATTTTTGGAGAATCTTTGTAAGAGCTATAAAGGTCGAAAGTAGAATAAGAAAAAAATGAGTGTAGAAATACCCACGAAACTTGTTGTGTTGAGTCACCTTAAGATTATTTTTTAAACACTAAGATTATTTCACAAAAGCACGAGCCCCTTCCATTACAGTGAGAAAAATCAAATTCAGATTGAGAGTTTGAACAAAAACTAATACTAAAATGTGCAACATTCAATCTTCATGAACATACATGTATCACAATCATAATACAATTTTAATCACAAAGAAATATCCCAATCGTTTCAGTTAGCTTTTGACGCACATTGTATTTGAAACTCGAATATGTACTATAAATAAACCCCATAAACTCCCAAAAATAGATCCTGTAAAGAGAACTCAGTCCGTTGAAAATGCCAAGACAATCACCACTCATTTACTCGTTACTATTTATCTTAATTTTAATAAACGTTTCAGAACAAAAACGGCACCTAAAAATAGGTAAGTTGATTAAACCCATTTCGATTTAATTAAAAACATTTCTTCAAGGTGGACTTTTCGACAAAAATAAAGAAGAAACCGAACATGCTTTTCGATTAGCAATCGACTTAATCAATGCAAAACACACTTCGGAAACGATCCATTTACAATCAGTCGTACAAAGTGTTGATTCTCGAAATATCCTCGCTGTTTCATCGGCAACGTGCAGTTTATTCGGCTTGGAAATAGTTGGTCTATTTGGGCCTAATTCATCTCCAAGTGGGGCATCAAAACACATCCAAGCACTATGTGATAACAAAGAAATGCCGCTCATTGAGATACATTGGAACCCGAACGATAGCCGAAACAACGTTATTAATCTCCATCCGCACCCCGAAATCATCGAAGACGTTTTAATCGAAATTTTAGAGGCGTACGAGTGGAAAAAATTCACGATTATTTACGACGATAATGAGAGTTTAGTCAAAATTAATAAATTACTCGCTTATAAACACAACGAGTATTCGTTTGGGTTAGAAGAGTTAGATAAAAATGAGGAAAATTATAGGCAGATTATGTATAAGATTAAAAAGCAAGGTGATACACATTTCGTTTTGATTTGTTGCGTCGAAACTTTGGAGAAATTTTTCAAGCAAGCCCAACAAGTTGGATTGTTAGTTGAAAATTATCACTATTTCATTTATAACTTTGATATTCAAACGGTTGATATGGAGACGTATCAATATGCAGGGAGTAATATTACATCAGTAAGTAATGATAGAAAAAATTTTATTAACACAATCAATGAATTAATCATTTTAGATAAGATTTTTCGATCCAAACTCGCCGAAAATATCAGAATTTGAGCAAGAACTCAAACATTACAGCAATTATCGCTTCCCAACAAGAAAAACAATCAGTTTTGAGACAGCCTTACTTTACGACGCCGTTAATTTATTCCATCAAGCGTTGAATGACTCAAGAAGTTCGAATAAGCTCAACCCAAAACCTTTATATTGCGATTCCGATTACACTTGGGAGGAAGGATCTAGCGTTATTAACATTATGAAAATGGTAACATCTTAATTAAATCATTTTTTTAATTTTCTTAATTATAATTCAAATAGAAAGAAATTGATGGAATAACGGGTCATGTTCGATTAGACCCAAAAGGATTTCGCACAAACTTCGATGTACAACTCATCGAATTAAACGAAATTAATTGGATAACAGTCGGATATTACAGCTACCTCGAAAAGAAACTTCGGATAACTCGCAAGCAAAAAGTCGAGAATCAACAATCCGATGAAAATTCGCTAAGGAATAAATCGTTTACTATCATAACTGTATTGGTAATTAAATTTAATTATTTCATCTCAAATTTTTGAACCTTAAAAAACTTTTTTAAGTCATTTAGACACCACCTTATGGGCAGCTAAAAGAAACAACCACTCAATTGTATGGAAACGATCGCTTCGAAGGATTCGGGATTGATCTAATCCACGAATTATCTTTGATGTTGGGGTTTAATTACACTTTTACCTTGCAAAAGGATCGTGCCAATGGAAATTATGACCGGAAAAGTAAAAAATGGACTGGGATGGTGGGCGCTGTTTTATCGGGAGAAGCCGACCTTGCAATTGGTGATTTAACTATTACTTCGGAACGAGAAGAAGCTGTTGATTTTACCTTACCGTTTATGACTTTGGGGATTGGGATTTTATATAGAAAACCAAAACCGGTTCCTCCTAGCTTATTTATGTTCACATCTCCATTTTCTGGTGAAGTTTGGTTGCTGTTGGGAGTCGCCTATCTTTGCGTTTCTTTTAGTTTATTCGTTTTGGGGAGGTTATCACCGGCGGAGTGGATTAATCCGTATCCGTGTACTGAAGATCCTGAACACTTAACCAATCAGTTTAGTTTGAAGAATAGTCTTTGGTTTGCGATCGGAAGCTTGATGCAACAAGGAACTGAAATAGCACCGATGTAATTATTGAAATTGTGACAAAAATGATTTTATAACTTTTGGTTTTGCAGGAAATTAAATTCTTTTTTATCGCACTTTCTAAATAATTAAAAAAAAAATCATTAAAATTTAGGATGTGGCTATTTATCACGTACAGTATGTATACGCAATTGGCTATTTGTACATACAGTATGTGTACACAATTGGCTGTTTAGACATACTGTATGCTTGTATATATACCAAATACAGCTCCTATAGCAATTAAATTAAGAATTTCTTTCAAATGCAGGCTTGTTATATACACGAACGTATTTCTGGAAAATATTGTCACATATACGACGTGGTCCAAAAAGTGTGAAGACACAAAGTGCATATTCTGATTAGCTATCTTAAATGCTATAACTTCACATCTTGTTTTCAAATCTATGTAATTATGTTTTTTAAATCAAAAAATCATAACTCATAGATTTAATGATTTGGAAAAACGATCTTAAGCAACTCAAATAGCAACAAAATTTGCTTCAAGCTGCTTTTTATTTCAGAGCGATATCTCAATTAGTTCTTCAGATACGAATTTTTGAAAATTTCTTGATCTTTAACAAATATATATAATTACGTTTTTGCAAAGCTTTAATCAAAAAATCATAACTCAGACATTTAATGATTTGGAAAAACGATCTTAAGCAACTCAAATAGCAACAAAATTTGCTTCAAGATGCTTTTTATTTCAGAGCGATATCTCAATTAGTTCTGGAGATACGAATTTTTGAAAATTTCTTGATCTTTAACAAATATATATAATTACGCTTTTGCAAAGCTTTAATCAAAAAATCATAACGCGGAGATTTAATGATTTGGAAAAACGATCTTAAGCAACTCAAATAGCAACAAAATTTGCTTCAAGCTGCTTTTTATTTCAGTGCGATATCTCAATTAGTTCTTGAGATACGATTTTATGAAAATATCTTGTTTTTATCAAAAACCTATAATTACATTTTGCAGAGTTTCAATCAAAAAATCATAAGTTGGAGATTTAAATATTTGAAGCAAAGATCCTAGGCACCTTAAATAACAACAAAATTTGCTTCAAGCTGCTTTTTATTTCAAAGCGATAGCTCAATTAGTTCTTGAGATACGAATTTTTGAAAATTTCTTGATCTTTAACAAATATATATAATTACGCTTTTGCAAAGCTTTAATCAAAAAATCATAACTCAGAGATGTAATGATTTGGAAAAACGATCTTAAGCAGCTCAAATAGCAACAAAATTTGCTTCAAGCTGCTTTTTATTTCAGTGCGATATCTCAATTAGTTCTTGAGATACGAATTTTTGAAAATTTCTTGATCTTTAACAAATATATATAATTACGTTTTTGCAAAGCTTTAATCAAAAAATCATAACTCGGAGATTTAATGATTTGGAAAAACGATCTTAAGCAACTCAAATAGCAACAAAATTTGCTTCAAGCTGCTTTTTATTTCAGAGCGACATCTCAATTAGTTCTTGAGATATGAATTTTTGAAAATTTCTTGATCTTTAACAAATATATATAATTACGCTTTTGCAAAGCTTTAATCAAGAAATCATAACGCGGAGATTTAATGATTTGGAAAAACGATCTTAAACAACTTAAATAGCAACAAGATTTGCTTCAAGCTGTTTTTTATTTCAGAGCGATATTTCACTTAGTTTTTGAGATACGAATTTTTGAAAATTTTTTAATTTTTAACAAATATATATAATTACGTTTTTGCAAAGCTTTAATCAAAAAATCAAAACGCGGAGATTTAATGATTTGGAAAAACGATCTTAAACAACTTAAATAGCAACAAAATTTGCTTCAAGCTGCTTTTTACTTCAGAGCGATATCTCAATTAGCTCTTGAGATACGAATTTTTGAAAATTTCTTGATCTTTAACAATATATATATAATTACGTTTTTGCAAAGCTTTAATCAAAAAATCATAACTCGGAGATTTAATGATTTGGAAAAACGATCTTAAGCAACTCAAATAGCAACAAAATTTGCTTCAAGCTGCTTTTTATTTCAGAGCGATATCTCAATTAGTTCTTGAGATACGAATTTTTGAAAATTTCTTGATCTTTAACAAATATATATAATTACGTTTTTGCAAAGCTTTAATCAAAAAATCAAAATGCGGAGATTTAATGATTTGGAAAAACGATCTTAAACAACTTAAATAGCAACAAAATTTGCTTCAAGCTGCTTTTTATTTCAGAGCGATATCTCAATTAGTTCTTGAGATACGAATTTTTGAAAATTTCTTGATCTTTAACAAATATATATAATTACGTTTTTGCAAAGCTTTAATCAAAAAATCATAACTCAGAAATTTAATGATTTCGAAAAACGATCTTAAGCAACTTAAATAGCAACAAGATTTGCTTCAAGCTGCTTTTTATTTCAGAGCGATATCTCAATTAGTTCTTGAGATACGAATTTTTGAAAATTTCTTAATCTTTAACAAATATATATAATTACGTTTTTGCAAAGCTTTAATCAAAAAATCATAACTCAGAAATTTAATGATTTGGAAAAACGATCTTAAGCAACTTAAATAGCAACAAGATTTGCTTCAAGCTGTTTTTTATTTCAGAGCGATATCTCAATTAGTTCTTGAGATACGAATTTTTGAAAATTTCTTGATCTTTAACAAATATATATAATTACGGTTTTGCAAAGCTTTAATCAAAAAATCATAACTCAGAAATTTAATGATTTCGAAAAACGATCTTAAGCAACTTAAATAGCAACAAGATTTGCTTCAAGCTGCTTTTTATTTCAGAGCGATATCTCAATTAGTTCTTGAGATACGAATTTTTGAAAATTTCTTAATCTTTAACAAATATATATAATTACGTTTTTGCAAAGCTTTAATCAAAAAATCATAACTCAGAAATTTAATGATTTGGAAAAACGATCTTAAGCAACTTAAATAGCAACAAGATTTGCTTCAAGCTGTTTTTTATTTCAGAGCGATATCTCACTTAGTTTTTGAGATACGAATTTTTGAAAATTTTTTAATTTTTAACAAATATATATAATTACGTTTTTGCAAAGCTTTAATCAAAAAATCAAAGCGCGGAGATTTAATGATTTGGAAAAACGATCTTAAGCAACTCAAATAGCAACAAAATTTGCTTCAAGCTGCTTTTTATTTCAGAGCGATATCTCAATTAGTTCTTGAGATACGAATTTTTGAAAATTTCTTGATCTTTAACAAATATATATAATTACGTTTTTGCAAAGCTTTAATCAAAAAATCATAACTCAGAAATTTAATGATTTTGAAAAACGATCTTAAGCAACTTAAATAGCAACAAAATTTGCTTCAAATTGCTCTTTATTTCAGAGTGATATCTCAATTAGTTCTTGAAATACGATTCTTTGAAAATTTCTTGATTTCTATGAATTATATTTTGCAGAGTTTCAATCAAAAAATCATAACCCGAATATTTAAATATTTGAAGCAAAGATCTTAGGCACCTTAAATAACAAAAAGAATTGCTTCAAATTGCATTTTATTTCAGTGCGATATCTCAATTAGTTCTTGAGATACGATTCTATGAAAATATCTTGTTTTTATCAAACACCTATAATTACATTTTGCAGAGTTTCAATCAAAAAATCATAAGTTGGAGATTTAAATATTTGAAGCAATGATCTTAGGCACCTTAAATAACAACAAAATTTGCTTCAAATTGCTCTTTATTTCAGAGCGATATCTCAATTAGTTCTTGAGATACGATTTTTTGAAAATTTCTTGATTTTTATGAAACACATGATTACGTTGTTTAGAGTTTTAATCAAAAAATCATAACCCGAAGATTTAAATATTTGAAGCAAAGATCTTAGGCACCTTAAATAACAAAAAGAATTGCTTCAAATTGCATTTCATTTCAGTGCGATATCTCAATTAGTTCTTGAGATACGATTCTATGAAAATATCTTGTTTTTATCAAACACCTATAATTACATTTTGCAGACTTTCAATCAAAAAATCATAAGTTGGAGATTTAAATATTTGAAGCAAAGATCTTAGGAACCTGAAATAACAACAAAATTTATTTCAAATTGCTCTATATTTCAAAGTGATATCTCAATTAGTTCTTGAGATACGATTTTTTGAAAATTTCTTGATTTTTATCAAACACATGATTACGTTGTGTAGAGTTTTAATCAAAAAATCATAACTCGAAGATTTAAATATTTGAAGCAATGATCTTAGGCACCTTAAATAACAACAAAATTTGCTTCAAATCGCGCTTTACTTCAGAGCGATATCTCAATTAGTTCTTGAGATACGAATTTTTGAAATTTTTTTGATTTTTAACAAATATATATAATTACGTTTTTGCAAAGCTTTAATCAAAAAATCATATCGCGGAGATTTAAAGGTTTGGAGAAACAATCTTAGACACATTAAATACTAACTTAACTTGCTTCAAATTGTCTCTTATCTCAATGCGACATCTCAATTTGTTCTTGAGATACAATTCTTTAAAAAATTCTTGATTTTTATCAAACACATGATTACGTTTTTGCAAAGATTTAATAAAAAAAAATCATAACTAGGAGATTTAAAGAAACAATCTAAACCACATTAAATACTAACTAAATTTGCTTCAAATTGCTTCTTATTTTAAAGTGATATCTCAATTTATTCTTGAGATACAATTTTTTAAATCCGATCACATTAATTTTTTTTTCTTAAAAACTACGATTTTATTTAAGAATTTTTATGTCAACATGTAAATGATAAATTAAATTGCGACTTCTATAATTGAAATGCTGAGGATTTCTTCTATAATTATCACAAATTGTATATTTTAAGTATCTACATAAATTTTTAAAAATTTTTACAAAACTACAAAAATATGCAAAAAAATATATGGTGTTCCATTAAAATGAAAAATCCATTTTGTATCATCACACTTTTTTGCACACCGTATGTATAAATCGCCACATCTTAAAATTTATTCTTAGATTATGAAACCAATATCACAAGATTCAAATCATTAACATGCAATATTTTTTAGTGGAATATCAACACGAATGTTAGCAGGAGTATGGTGGTTCTTCACTTTAATCATGGTTTCATCATACACAGCAAATTTAGCCGCCTTTTTAACCGTAGAAACTTTAGTAACGCCATTCAAAAACATCGAAGAATTGGCGACACAAAAAGAAATCAAATTCGGGGCAAAAGCGAACGGGGCGACTGTAAATTTTTTCCGAGATTCAAAACGAGCCATCCACAAAAGCGTTTATAGCTACATGATGACCAATCAAGATCTGATGACGAACGATAACGACGATGGCGTTTGGAAGGTTGAGAACGAAAATTACGCTTTCCTTATGGAATCGACATCCATCGAATATGTCATGGAGAAGAATTGCTCTTTAACTCAAGTGGGGCAAAGACTCGACGATAAAGGATACGGGATAGCGATGAAAAAGGAAGCCAAATACAGGCAATTATTAAATTCGGCTATCTTGAAGTTAAAAGAAAACGGGAAAATCACCTCGTTAAAAATTAAGTGGTGGAAAGAGAAAAATAGCGGGAATTGCGACGTATGAGATTAATTTTTAATTTATTTTTTTTAATCTATTTATTTTTTTTTAATATAGAGTGTTGTTTCTAAAGGAGCAGTCACCGCTTTAACTTTACAAAATGTTGGAGGAGTTTTTTTAGTCCTTGGAGTCGGAACTTTCATGGGTTTATCGATGGTTTTTGTCGAGATAACTTTAAAATCATACAAAAGGTCGAAAAAAGAAGAAACCAACTTCAAAGAGGAGATGCGAGATGAGATCGAGTTCTTTTTAAAGTTTAAAAAATCTGTTAAACCGATTAAATTCAATAACAGCGTTGAATCTAACGCCGAAACTGTCGATAATATGGATAATTTTTATAATGAATCACGATAATTATTAATAAAAACGTTATAACAAAAAGTAATTAAAAAAATCATCCTACACTTAATTATTAAGTTTTTTTTTTAATCGAGAGATTGAGTAAAATAATCGCATTAATTGAGTCAATCATGATGTTGTTATTATTTTTGTTGTTTTTAAGCTTCTCGATTGAAATTGAATCATCGAAATTACGTAATTTTTAGAAAATTTAAATTATTCAGTATTGTTAAGTTATTTTTAGCCAATTTTATACATTCATGTCCGAATATACTTGGGGAAGAGGACCAATTAAACGATTGCATCGTCTCGCAAACAAAAACCGTTCTTAATGCCTTAAAAGATGGAAGTAACGAATTGGAAATCCCCCCAATGGACCCGCTACAATTGGACCAAATGCATTTATCATTACACGACGATTTCATCTTTTCCTTGCACAATCTCACGATTTCTGGATTATCCGATTGCAGTTTCATTCGGCTTATGATTAATAATACTCAAAATAATTTGCAAATGTCGATTCATTTCAAAAAGATTTCGATCGTGGGGTATTATAAATTGTTAGGATTCTTTTTTGTAGCTCAAGTTAATAGTGGGGGTTACACATCGATGGTTTTCGGTGAGATTAATCTATTTTGCTTTTTAATCTTTCATTTTTAACGTTTTAGACGATGTTATTTTGAATGTTAAGATGCCAATGAGTACAATTGAGAGGGATTCGATTCCTTATTTATTACTACCAAGAGCTTTTGATGCAGGAATCACATTTTCGGCAGTTTCCGTTGAGTTTGAAAACTTATTTCCGTCAGAACCAGCTTTAGGAACGATCGTCAATAAGTTTATAAACGATAATTTCGATGATTTATTCCAAGTAATGCGACCGGGCGTTTTGGACGTCCTCAAGCACAATTTGCACAAATTGTTCTTCAAAATGTTAGCTTTTGTGCCTATAAATCAAATATTTATGATGGAATAAAAACTGTTTAACGATTAATCATTGTTTATTCATCAAACATTTCATCGATATTCACGTTATGTATCAAAGGATGAGAGATAATCCTGAAAACCTCCCAAAGAACCGAAATCACCCAGGGTTTAACGTTCTCAAACGCCACGAAGAAACTTCGCCTAATCATCTCGTTTAAACGATCGTTCAAAACTGGGTCGTTTGGTATCAAATTTCCGAAATAAACGTTAGCTTTTTTAACATCCACGTTCATAGTTTGTCCATCATCCGGCTTTAAAGGCATTTTATAAAAAATTTCATCTCCGATTTCGACCAATTCAAAGTTAATAATCATGTGTATAACGACATCCCCTAAAATGTGAACGTTTTAAATTTAATTTTAAGTGATAAATCATTTTTACCAAAAGACATTGCGGCAGGACCAAATGAGTCAATATTAAAGTAATAAATTGGGCCTTTTAGTCGATAAAATCCTTGCAAACTGAGTTGAGGAAATCGTAGCCTCAATTCTAAAGAACTTTTTAGGGGATTAGCGTAAAGGTACTCGATTTTGACTCTAGACAAGCCGTTTATTTGTAGATTCTTCATTTCAAAATTGATTTGATCATGTGGAATTTGCACCGCTTCCAACAACAACGGATCTAAAGGTAAAAATCCCATCGGGGGGTAACCATACTTTAAAACCTGCATTATACGCGGAATTTGATTCATTATGCAGTATTGAAGGAGTGGATTGCTTTTTGAACATGGTTTTATGAAAGGAGCTAAAAAATAAAAATGATTATTTTATGGAGACGCAATAATTTGCAGTACTTACGTAATTCGGAGAATGTGAAATTAAAAAGGAGGAAAAATAAGAATTGTTTAAATAAATTGTTCATATTGTCATTAAAAATTGATCGAATTAAGAAGATAAAATACTTAAGTAAAATGAGGTTGTGAGGAAAGAGTGGGTTGGGCGATAAAAAATTATTAAATCGTAAAATTTCTTATTGTTTAAAATGAAAATACCAATAATTAAAGATAAAAAAAATCATTATAATCTCTACTAATCAAAAATTACGTTACAATAACTAAAATTTACTTAGCTGGGGAAATCCCAGAAAAAATGTTTTGGTACGGGATAAGTTTGGCGACGTCCTTCAAAATATCCACGATGATATTTTTTATGGTTTCGGAAATGATTGGGGCGAAATCTTGATGTAAAGTGTCCCAAT
Source organism: Onthophagus sagittarius (assembly GCA_036711965.1). Classification (NCBI taxonomy): domain Eukaryota; kingdom Metazoa; phylum Arthropoda; class Insecta; order Coleoptera; family Scarabaeidae; genus Onthophagus; species Onthophagus sagittarius. The sequence continues at coordinate 10,096,532 of JASERS010000010.1, read as the reverse complement.
TATCATTGATAAACCTATTCATTTGGTCACCTAAAAATAATCTCATCAAAAAAATTCTTTCAATCAAAAAAATTTACCTAAAAATTTATCCCCGTTAAATAAATTATCCAGCTTGTAATAAGCTCGTTTTAATTCATATTTTAAATCAACTTGAGTAAAATTAACGTATTTCTCGCCGTTGTTTTCGACCAAATCGTAATTGAAGGAGAAATGAACCAAGACGTCATCTAAAATATTAATATGAAACCTAATTATTTAATATTTACTTATTATTATCTTAATATTTACTAAAATATTAAGATGTAAGTATGAAGGCTTTCACGATCGGTGTTAATTGAACTAAAACTAGAATTAGCACTAATACTAGGACTAATACTAGATCTAAAACTAGAAACTTTTGGAATTTGCCGTGTGTTCTTTGAAAAAAATGTTTGATGTACGACTGCCATGTTGCAACCTTCTTTAGAATATCTTTAGATGCACAGCTAAACCCAACCCAACCCAACTCAACTCTGTATATTTCAATTGAAGAGTGAATGCAAAATCTTGCAATGCTCAAAATCCGCCTCCACCCTAACTTATCTACTTTCATTTCTTATATGACCTTAGAAAGTGTTTTTGGGACATACTGTATATCCTGGCGTCTCCCTAACCTACCTGGTTTGCCCATCCTTCAACAGCCTTGCTCTTTTTATCCCTATATTTCAACCCCATATATTATTACGCTTCTTATTAAACTCTCAAACATTTTTGCTTCGTTTCTCCCACATCTCTTCCAAAAATCCTTTTGCACTGAATGGAATTAAAAAGCGATTTGCCCACGCTGTCAACATTCTAAGGTTGTTCTCAGTTTCCTTTCCCCTTACGGAATTTTATCATTGGTATTTCGTCTACGTTAACTTTCCTGCTAAAATATCTTTCTAGCTGCCGCATCACTACCCTCATCTCAACCACCTCTCTTGCATTCACTACCAAGTAGATGGCTTACACTAGTACAAGCACCTTCCTCTTTCCTATCAACACCTGTCCCATCTGTCCTCCTACCAATTTATATTCTATGTCCGTCGTGTATAAGGCAAGAAAGATGGAACAAAAATTGGTTTTTGTGCGAGGGACATTTGATGTATTTGAAGATTTGTTGGGAATGACTGATGGTGATTACGTGATGTCAGTATTTTCACCATCAATCAATCTCCAAATAAATACCCAAATTTCCCTCGCAGAAATGAAACTTCCTCACCCTCCCGTCGTCCAAAACCGTTGGTTTGACTCTAAATAAATCGTGATAAGAATCCAAACATTTCTGAGGTAATTGCGACCAAATATTTAGATCATTATAAGTTATTAACACTTTTAATATATTATATCTTAAATTGAAGTTAGTTTTGATATATAAAAATATTGATGTTGGATAGCCAAGAAATTTTAAACATATATTTTAATATACAGGGTACCCACTATTTATGAAAGTATATGCCTTTTCATAGAAAACTAATTTAGTATTTTATTTGACAAAATATGACAGTATTTGACACAATTAAATATGACACAATTATAGTGTGAAGTTTTTCTTTCGACGTAGGTCGTTTTGTAAAAATGCGATTAAGGGCAATCCTTATCTATCCTTATCAATGAACATATCTCCAAATTTGAGATGACATAAACACATTATAATTCTAGGAAATTCCAATATTTAGATGTATAATTAAATGAGATATGAGATATTCCAAACCGACTATCCTGAGATGCTTCTAGAAGACTTGACACTCCTTCCAGAAGAGATCTGCATTCAAGAGACTTCATACGGCTTTTAGATGACTTGATACTGCTCCTAGAAGACTTGATATTGCTCCTAGAATACTTGATATTGCTTCCACAATACTAGAGACACTTCTAGAAGATTTAAAATGCTCCCAAAAGACTCGATACTACACCTGAAAGACTTGATACTGCTTGTAGATGACTTAATACTGCTTCCAAAATACTTGAAATGCAGCCAGAAGACTTGAAATGCTTCCAGAAGACTTGATATTACCTCTGGAACACTTGAAATCCTCCTAAAAGACTAGAAAGTTTCCAAAAGAGCATCCACCAAAATTGTTAAAGGTTTTATCTGGATTGCGATTGTCATTTTCAATTAATTACTTAATTTTAATATGCTATTGAGCTTTTTCTTCCCAATGAAAGTCCCAGACTTTATTGCATCAACTGTGAACGTTTGAAAACTTAAAATATTTTCAGAAGACTGGATTTACTTCCAGAAGACTTAATACTGCTTTTACATAACTTGAACTACTTCCAAAAAACTTGATATCTGCTTCTAAACTGCTTTTAAAAGATATGACGAGAAAGATTGACAGACAGGATTACAACAGGTTGAAGAAACTGCCGATTGAGTTTCAGTTTAGTGTTAGTTCTAGTTTTACTTCAATTCAAATATACAGGGTTGCCAAATCAGTTTGCAAAGTACAAATCGAGTTCATATCAAGTGATGAGAATGACATTGGAGACATAAAGCACATGCTTTCAGCAAGTTGGCAGACTTCAAACTGATGAGCAGGACTTTATAATAGCACAAGTTGCTAAAAAATGGGCAGTCTAAAATAATGTACAGTGTTTGGAATAGTAATAACTTATGCTGCCAACAAGTTAGGTTTTCTTTAAAATAATATATAATCTGTAGAACAGTAATAGCTCATGCTGCCAATAAGTTGCCAAACATCAAACTGATGAGCAGGGTTTTTGAGACAAAACAGCTTATGCTGCCAACAAGTTGGCTGACAAAATTGATGAGCATGACATTGGCGACATATTAACTTATACTACCAACAAGTTAGCAGGCTTTAAAATAATTTACGATGTTTGGAACTGAAATAGCTCATGCTGCCAGGAAATTGGCAGATATCTTTTTGTTTATCTGATACTTTATTTGAAGTTTCAATCAAAAAATTAAACGTTAAAAAATCATCCGAAGTGTGAAATTTTTCTAAAGTTTTCACTATTTCAGTAGATCAACAAACAAGATCAATTCTTTTTCACAAACAAGAATCATTAGAATTCTTAGAATCATTCAAGAAACCCGTATATTTCTAAATCTAGAGTAAAATCTTTTGATATAAAACTAGATCTAACACTAGACCTAGAAGTGGAAAGTTTTGGGTTTAGCCGTGCCTTGTTTTTTCTGAAGACGCTAGCCGTGCGTCTTCAGAAGCTATTCATTTTAGAGGTCCTTATTAAAAATATGTTTTCAGATGCACGGCCAAATCCAAAACTTTCTACTTCTAGATCTAGTATTAGTTCTAGTTTTCGTTCTAATTTAACGTTTTAATTTAAATTTTTAAAATATTAGAGAATTAGAAGAAAATTAACTACATATTTAGCTTTATTTACCAAATTTTATATTCGCCGTCCCATTCCCATCAATCGGCAAAATAATAACTCTTCCTTTAACTTCATAAAAACTTTCAAAAATGATCTCTTCGAAATGAATTTCACTTTTAATGAATCTCCCCGTTAAATTCGCACTGAAACGTTTAATTTATTATAAATAAAATAAAATTAATCGATTCTCACTCTATATCTTTTAAAGTAGCCCCTTCCAACCCGCTCACAGTAACATTAATCAATTTTAAATTAAGATTATCCCCTTGATCCAAATCGATTTCCGGCACTTTTAGGGGCGATAATGCCGGTACGTTTAAATAATCGATTCCTTTAACCAAAAGCGGAACCACCTTTTTGGAAGCCTTCAAAATGCAGCCGTTTAAATCCGAATCGTTTCGATCGCATATTTTGAAATAATCCGCTAAAAATTTGGTTCAATTTGATTCTTAATTCGATATAAATTAACTTACGCAGTTTTTCGGATACAATAAACACAAATACATTAAGAATCAATAAAAGCAACGCGTTTGATTTTATAAAAAACATTTTCTTTTATGTGGTTGAAACAAAACTGAGCAAGAATTGCATTCTTATCCTATGGCATTGAGAACGTAGGATTCGAAAGGATTTGTTTGAGAATTGAAGGATTCTTGAATAAATAATTATGAGCTAATTAAACGTTTTAATCGTTTCATTAAAAATCGAGCGGTGTTTTATCCAAAATCGGTTGAATAAAATTGTACAAAACATCCCAAAGCATCAACATGATCCCTTCTTTTGATGAATGGAACAAACCCAAAAAATAATCGTTTAACATTCGATTAAAACGTTGTTTTAACGATTCATCTTCGATTAAACCATCAAAATCGATTTCCGCGTCCCCGATTCTCATTGCAAAAACATTTTGGCCTTTTCGAAGCGTTTGGGGTAACTTAACAAACTCTTTTCCGTATTTTAAAACGTCCAAGAACAGTTTTAATGCGACATCGACGTTTTCTGAAAGAAAAAAATTAAATAGTTATCTTGTTAATTAAAAAACTTACTCAAATTTAATTGGAGCGACCCACATCCGGTTAGATATCCGTCAATATCGTAATTTAAAGTTGTGTTTAAGACGGGGTATCTCAAACGAAGCTTTAATTTATTTTTTCTCGTGTTAAAACGAACGCTTTTTAAGTCGACTTTCGAAAGGCCGATTATTTGAATGTTATTTAGGGTGAGATTGGTTTTGATTCCTAAGGGGACGTCGTAAATGATGGGATCTGAGAGAATGAGAGGGTCTAAAGGTGGGATTCCAAGATTTTTGTTGCCTTTTTTGGATAATCTTGAGATTATGTGGGGTATATTGTTTTGTAAGCATTTATTTGAGACCCTTTTTGATTTAAAACATGGTTTTATCGCCGGGGCTAAATCAGAATCAATAAATTATTAGTTTTAATGGCTGAATTAGGGATAACTTACGCAATGTAACAATAAAACCAAATAGGCTTATAAATAATAACGTTTTTAAGAACATATTTCGAAATGAGATACACTTTAAGCGTTTTTATCGCCTTCGTGGGAGGATAATAAAAAATTATTATCAATTAACAACCTTAATTTATTCTACTTAAGGAATAAATACTAAAAACTCCTTATAAAGTGTTTATGGGGATGTGAGAAGGGGGTAATTGGAATATTTTCGAAATCGGGATGTTGGTTAATTGTTGATCGACAGGAACTCTCGTATCGTATAATGAAGGAGCTTGGAAAATGATTCCGCAAGTTCCCCCAATACAAGCTAAAGTAAAAACCCAAAGGAAAAATCGATCCAAAACCATCGAAACGAACTTCCAATCCTCAACGATCTACAACAAAATGATGGCGAAAATGAATATTAACAAATTTCTTTTACCTCGTTGTCTTTGTCGGCGTCCCGAATGTGTTGAGCGATAAATCGGACGCCCTCCAAAGCGGCCAAAACGTTAGCTGAAAGAACTTTGGGTGTTATAGTTGAGGAGCAAGTCACTAAAACGTAATTAAAATGATTAAAAATCAAAAATAAATCTGAACGAACCAACTTGATGAATGCGCTTTTAATTTATCATCTTGATCCTGGTTTTGCAGAACGAAACTGGGCTCCCTCGTCGTGATTTTAAAGTCGGAAGTAAACGGATCCCCCATGTTTAATTGCATATCTAACTCGCTCGTTGTGAAACCCCTCGGGGGTTGATTATCGTCGTATTCTGGCAAAGAATAAGTCGTTCTTCGCATTATTAACATCCTCGGCATCCATTCCAAGAAGATTTTTCGAACCCACGGTGACATTTTATGAGTCGAGGGAGATCTTAAATTTAAAGGAATTTAATTAATTAATAAACATTGATAAACAAATTTAATTACCTGAAATGAACGTTTAGGACACAAACCGTAACCCAAATCGAAGAAGTAACCAAAATCATGGTAAAAAGTAAATATTTTCCTAAAAGTGGAACGGCCAAAGAGGTTGGCGGGATAATTTCGGCTAATAAAAGGAAAAATACGGTTAATGAAAGCAAAATTGAAACACACAAGGTCATTTTTTCTCCAGAATCCGATGGAAGATAGAAAACGAGGACTGTTAAAAATGTTATCCCAACGCAAGGAATTATTAGATTTACGGTGTAAAATAAAGTTTTTCTCCGCATCGTTATTTTAAAAGTTATATCTATAACAAAAAAGAATAAATTGATTCAAAAACAGCTTCATTGTAATAAGCGGACCAACTCGTCGTGTACTTGACGTGTGATTGTATTTGATAAGTACACGACGAGTCGGAAGCATAGTCAAGGATTAACCTGAGAATGGCTCTGGACAACAGGGGTAATATTCTTCATTTCTCGTCGCTGGGACCGCTAAAATATCCCATTCAACTGATAAATAAAATTCTGATAAGTCAATGCCGATGTTAACCCGATTGCTTCCTTCTTTTTGATTGATATGTTTTAAATCAACCTAAAAATAATTATTATTACTTAATGCAAAGCATGAATGAATAGTGGTTAGAATATGTAATTAATTCAAACATACAGGGTAATATATAGGTTGTGGAATCAGTTTGTAAAGTACTCTCAAAGAGGGCTGACCCAATCCAACCCAACCCAACCCAACCCTATACATTTCAATTAAAGACTAGACCTAGAACTAGAATCATTCGGGTTTAGCCATCTTGAAAGATGTACGGCTAAACGAGAATGTTTCTAAATCTAGAGTTAGACCTTGTGATATAAAACTAGTCTTAAGACGCTGGACTAAACCCAAAACTTTCCACAAAAGAATATCTTCAGATGCACAGCTAAACTCAACCCAACCCAACTCTGTATATTTCAATTGAACACCAGACCTAGAACTAGAATTATTAGAGTTCAGCTGTCTTAAGGAAGTTTAGTTAATTCGATTCAATGAAGTTTTTTGAATAAACATTAAAATTTTCGACATATATTATCTTTTATTTTAAGTAATCTACAATTTTATCATATATATTTGTAGGTGTATATATCAATAGGTGTTCCTACGATTCCTGAAGATGATCTAATCCAGATCGAAGCCGATATAACTAAAAAATTTATTCACTATTCTTTAATAAAGTATAAAACCAACAAACTTTTTTCAATTAAATTTTGAGTTCAAAGTTGAAGTTTACGTCAATTTTCTTGAAGTTTCTTCCTTTGCTGCTTAATATATCACTTTCATTTTAACATTTTGAAAAAGTTTCATCAATTTCGATTAATTAATTTTAACAAACATTAAATTTTGTAAATAAAATTTGTAAGTAAGCATTTTGGAGATGTTTACTTAATTTGATTGCACCTCAATGAAGTTTTTTGAATAAACATAGTGATCTTAACCAAAAAAAGATGTCTTCAGATGCACCGTCAAATCCAACCGAACCCGACCCTACATATTTGAAGATATTCGGTGTCCTAGGGTTGGGTTGAACGAACAAAACGAGTGCGCCTCTTTTCATACAAAATTCAATCCAAAGAAAAGGGTTCGCACCTTGGTCAAATCGGTCAAACTGACAGCACTGACTTCAAAAATAGTTCTGTTACAGCTTCCTGTATCAGAGCTGTCAAAATAGGTTTTGTAATGGAAATTCGAGCTATAAGACTCTTCAATCAGGATCTCAGAGGGGACACTACCTACATGTATGATGAGGACACCTTAAATTTCATTGCAAAAACAGGCGTCCTTCCAGGAATTGGCGCCCCAGGTCCGTATTTCTATTATTTATTGACTCTTTTTCCCTATATGTATAAATACAAAATGACATGGCGAGGTAAATCTTTCAATTTTGTCATCTGAATCGTTTGGAAACTGAAGATTTCGAGTGAGATGTGTATTAGAAGAAAAATAAGTTGATGAAGTTCTTGAGAAAGATATTAACGATGGAACGGATGAAAAGAAAAAAGCTATTTTGTAGACGAAAGATGTCAAAGCAAAATTAATAATAGTCCAAAAAAGCTTTACAAGGTGTGTTTGAAAAGAATAGCTTAGTACGGAAACTACATTTAATGAGAAAGTTATTACTATTAAAGCAAACAAATTCAAGTTTAGAAGAACATTTTCATAAATTCGATTCTATAATGAAGGAAATAGATAATTTAGGAACAAAGATGGATGAAAATAATAAGTATTTCAATCACATTAAGAACCGTAATATTAAAAAGTTTAAAGAATTGTCTGAGGAATATATGTGTAAGATGTTAGTCGGTGAGAATACCAAGTGTAGTATAATCAGTAATAAATCTGATTGTACCACACCCCCAGATATTTCTAACTCTCTCTCTCTCTCTCTGGGTACCAAGTTTGGTTAGCCAGTTCCTGTTGAGAATTCCCTTATTCCCCAAATTTTGGGCGATGTAAAGTCTATCTTCAGGAATATACCTGAAAGTGACTGAAATTCTAAGAGAGCTGGGTAATCAACTTGCTCACTAACCTCGTAAAAACTAAGAATAACCCCAATCCGTTAATCCGTTTGATTTCTCACCTTAAATCAAAAACTGTCCGGTTCCTAAAAGAGCAGTGGTCCTGAACCAGACTCAATATATGGAAAAATCCCTTGCCTTATTAATTGATACAGACACGTATCAGGTTCTGAAGTCTGATCCAACTTTCTTCATCCAAAGGACACAAACAAAAGTCTATAAAGACTTACTTGATTTTGTTTCTAGACAAGTTTATAGATCATTGGTCTGCCACAATGGTGTCTCAGCTAAGTTCTATGGGTTATTAAAGATACATAAAAAGGGTTCCTCTTTGAGACCAATCATTTCTTTTGGTGGCTCACCCACGTATAGATTGTCTGTTTACCTAGCTACGAACCTGTAGTCTGCCCTGGCAAATAGAATTGGGTATAACATCTCTAATTCTTTCTCATTCGCTGAAGAAATGAAGAGTTTTGTCCTTCCACAAAACTTCGTTTTGGTTTCCTTAGATGTCGTATTCCTTTTCACGAATCTTCTCAGTGGGACTTTATACAACCTCACACTGGGATTCCCCATGATCTCTTCATCATGATCATTGAATTTCTGTTTGACTTCTCTGTATTCTCTTTTAGGGATGTTTATTACAAGCAGAAGTTTGGTATGGTCAATCCATTCAGCCGCATTCCGGTCACTATAGTCATAGACTTGACTTTTCTCCAGAGACAGTTGGCGTACCTTGTTCGACCTGTTTTTTGTGCCTTTATAGCCGATTGATCGTAAACCACAAACCACGCCGTTTTTCAGAAAAATTAGCTGTTGTTTCCTTCTTTTCATTTCATTTGGTGACATATCAAAGTAACAAAATATATTTTTATACAAAGAAACCAGAAGGTTGCAAAGCGGAAACAAAACATCTAAAATTGAGAAGAGCGTAATACGGATTGAAGGAATCACCCAGAAGAATAACCCAGCCCAACTCTGTATATTTCAATTGTAGACTAGACCTAGATCTAGAATTGGGTACATGTATGATGGGGATACCATGAATTTCATTGCAAAAACAGGCACCCCTGCAGAAATTGCTGCCCCAGGGCTATAGCTCTATTATTTATTAACTCTTCTTCCGTGCACCGTACACATCACAACATAATCAGAAATGTTATAATGTCCAACTATGTCACACCAGGTCAAATTGGTCAAACTGATAATACTGACTTCAAAAATAGTTCTGTTACAATGTTATCAGAGGTGTCAAAATAGGTTTTGTAATTGAAATCAGAGCTATAAAACACTTCAATCAGTAGTGAAGGAGACACTTTGCATCATCAAAGTGATTAATAAAATTGTGATAAATCAACACAACGTAAACTAGATTGTTTCCTTTCTGATTGATATGTAACGTAATATACGCATTAAAAAGAATTTAAATTTATAAAAATAAATTATGATTTAATGCAAATTTCTTTGTTGTTAAGAAATTAAGTCCCGGTAAACTTGAAACCCTTCTATAATCCCCCTTGATAACCTCGTAAAGTTCCACCCTCTTCCTTTAAAGACAACCAAGATATAATACCTGTAATCCATTATAAGTCCATGAGCCAAACTTCATAAGACAACTCTGCTCGTCGAAAGGAAAATACTGGACGTTGATCTCACAACTGGACTTGTAAATCGAGGGTGGTTTCCATTCGACTTCCCCCGTATACTTTAAAGTGGCCTTCGTCATCAAAGTTACTTCATAATTCCCATCCGCGCTGCAAATTTTTCAATTATTTAGTACTAATCGATAAGTTTTTTTGAATTTACTTATTAAAAAGAACGATATCCGGCAACCAAATATGTTCAGATGGAACATAGAGCATCTCAAGAACATAGTGATCTTAATCAAAAAAAGATGTCTTCAGATGCACCGTCAAATCCAACCGAACCCGACCCTACATATTTGAAGATATTCGGTGTCCTAGGGTTGGGTTGAATGAACAAAACGAGTGCGCCTCTTTTCATACAAAATTCAATTCAAAGAAAAAGGTTCGCACCTTGGTCAAATCGGTCAAACTAACAGCACTGACTTCAAAAATAGTTCTGTTACAGCTTCCTGTATCAGAGCTGTCAAAATAGGTTTTGTAATGGAAATTCGAGCTATAAGACTCTTCAATCAGGATCTCAGAGGGGACACTACCTACATGTATGATGAGGACACCTTAAATTTGATTGCAAAAACAGGCGTCCTTCCAGGAATTGGCACCCCAGGTCCGTATCTCTATTATTTATTGACTCTTTTTCCCTATATGTATAAATACAAAATGACATGGCGAGGTAAATCTTCCAATTTTGTCATCTGAATCGTTTGGAAACTGAAGATTTCGAGTGAGATGTGTATTAGAAGAAAAATAAGTTGATGAAGTTCTTGAGAAAGATATTAACGATGGAACGGATGAAAAGGAAAAAGCTATTTTGTAGACGAAAGATGTCAAAGCAAAATTAATAATAGTACAAAAAAGCTTTACAAGGTGTGTTTGAAAGGAAAAGCTTAGTACGGAAACTACATTTAATGAGAAAGTTGTTACTACTATTAAAGCAAACAAATTCAAGTTTAGAAGAACATTTTCATAAATTCGATTCTATAATGAAGGAAATAGATAATTTAGGAACAAAGATGGATGAAAATAATAAGTATTTTAATCACATTAAGAACCGTAATATTAAAAAGTTTAAAGAATTGTCTGAGGAATATATGTGTAAGATGTTAGTCGGTGAGAATACCAAGTGTAGTATAATCAGTAATAAATCTGATTGTACCATACCCCCAGATATTTCTAACTCTCTCTCTCAGGGTACCAAGTTTGGTTAGCCAGTTCCTGTTGAGAATTCCCTTATTCCCCAAATTTTGGGCGATGTAGAGTCTATCTTCAGGAATATACCTGAAAGTGACTGAATTTCTAAGAGAGCTGGGTAATCAACTTGCTCACTAACCTCGTAAAAACTAAGAATAACCCCAATCCGTTAATCCGTTTGATTTCTCACCTTAAATCAAAAACTGTCCATACCCCCAGATATTTCTAACTCTCTCTCTCAGGGTACCAAGTTTGGTTAGCCAGTTCCTGTTGAGAATTCCCTTATTCCCCAAATTTTGGGCGATGTAGAGTCTATCTTCAGGAATATACCTGAAAGTGACTGAATTTCTAAGAGAGCTGGGTAATCAACTTGCTCACTAACCTCGTAAAAACTAAGAATAACCCCAATCCGTTAATCCGTTTGATTTCTCACCTTAAATCAAAAACTGTCCGGTTCCTAAAAGAGCAGTGGTCCTGAACCAGACTCAATATATGGAAAAATCCCTTGCCTTATTAATTGATACAGACACGTATCAGTTTCTGAAGTCTGATCCAACTTTCTTCATCCAGAGGAAACAAACAAAAGTCTGTAAAGACTTACTTGACGGTGATTTTGTTTCTAGACAAGTTTATAGATCATTGGTCGCCACAATGGTGTCTCAGCTAAGTTCTACGGGTTATTAAAGATACATAAAAAGGGTTCCTCTTTGAGACCAATAATTTCTTTTGGTGGCTCACTCTTATAGATTGTCTGTTTACCTAGCTACGAACCTGTCGTCTGCCCTGGCAAATAGAATTGGGTATAACATCTCTGATTCTTTCTCATTCGCTGAAGAAATGAAGAGTTTTGTCCTTCCACAAAACTTCGTTTTGGTTTCCTTAGATGTCGTATTCCTTTTCACGAATCTTCTCAGTGGGACTTTATACAACCTCACACTGGGATTCCCCATGATCTCTTCATCATGATCATTGAATTTCTGTTTGACTTCTCTGTATTCTCTTTTAGGGATGTTTATTACAAGCAGAAGTTTGGTATGGTCAATCCATTCAGCCGCATTCCGGTCACTATAGTCATAGACTTGACTTTTCTCCAGAGACAGTTGGCGTACCTTGTTCGACCTGTTTTTTGTGCCTTTATAGCCGATTGATCGTAAACCACAAACCACGCCGTTTCTCAGAAAAATTAGCTGTTGTTTCCTTCTTTTCATTTCATTTGGTGACATATCAAAGTAACAAAATATATTTTTATACAAAGAAACCAGAAGGTTACAAAGCGGAAACAAAACATCTAAAATTGAGAAGAGCGTAATACGGATTGAAAGAATCACCCAGAAGGATAACCCAGCCCAACTCTGTATATTTCAATTGTAGACTAGACCTAGATCTAGAATTGGGTACATGTATGATGGGGATACCATGAATTTCATTGCAAAAACAGGCACCCCTGCAGAAATTGCCGCCCCAGGGCTATAGCTCTATTATTTATTAACTCTTCTTCCGTGCACCGTACACATCACAACACAATCAGAAATGTTATAATGTCCAACTATGTCACACCAGGTCAAATTGGTCAAACTGATAATACTGACTTCAAAAATAGTTCTGTTACAATGTTATCAGAGGTGTCAAAATAGGTTTTGTAATTGAAATCAGAGCTATCACTTCATTCAGGAGTGAAGGAGACACTTTGCATCATCAAAGTGATTAATAAAATTGTGATAAATCAATACAACGTAAACTAGATTGTTTCCTTTCTGATTGATATGTAACGTAATATACGCATTAAAAAGAATTTAAATTTATAAAAATAAATTATGATTTAATGCAAATTTCTTTGTTGTTAAGAAATTAAGTTCCGGTAAACTTGAAACCCTTCTATAATCCCCCTTGATAACCTCGTAAAGTTCCACCCTCTTCCTTTAAAGACAACCAAGATATAATACCTGTAATCCATTATAAGTCCATGAGCCAAACTTCATAAGACAACTCTGCTCGTCGAAAGGAAAATACTGGACGTTGATCTCACAACTGGACTTGTAAATCGAGGGTGGTTTCCATTCGACTTCCCCCGTATACTTTAAAGTGGCCTTCGTCATCAAAGTTACTTCATAATTCCCATCCGCGCTGCAAATTTTTCAATTATTTAGTACTAATCGGTAAACAAGTTTCTTAGAATTTACTTATTAAAAAGAACGATATCTGGCAACCAAATATGTTCAGATGGAACATAGAGCATCTCAACTCCGCCGTATTCCTCCGGGTTCCATCGCAACTTATAATCGTTCCATTTCTGCGAGGAGTTCGAAATGAAGGTGATTATAAATTTGAATGATTGAGTTAGTTTCGGGATGAAAATGGAGAAGTTGTGTTGAAATGTAAAGGAATTATTCAAGTTTATTACCGATAAAGTTCAAAATCACTTTTAATATTTTAGAGTTAGGTGTTATGTCTCCATCTAGTGGTTAAAGAAGTAATGTTATATTATTTTTTATGAAAAAATATAATTTAAAATGTTTAATAATACAAAGCTAAAAAGTCTAAATTTTATGAATTTGATGTTTAATAATTACTTAATTTATCAATGATTTTAATTTTGACTATAACAAAAAAAAATTGGTTGTAAATATAAATAAATTGTTTAAATAACTTGTTTGATTATAAATGAACGAGGAATTAAATAAAAATGTGTACGAAAACAATTCTCATTTCTAAAACTGAAATATTTGTACACAAATCCTAATATTAGACGAATGACAATAAACTCAAGTACAACATCCTGCAACGACACGAAACAACTCGGAATTTAATCCCCGAGTCATTAAATTCGAAATTTTCCGATATTTAGAGATATTTCTCGAACTTTATTGCTGAATTTATTATCCAATTTTACGACAAAAACACAATTTTACAGTTAAATGTCATAATTGTTAAATAAACGTAAAATTTGATAATTAAACATTAAATATTCTTTTTACCTGGACCACCCATAAATTTGTAGTCATAATTTGATTTTTCAAGTTCATCTCGATTAATTGAGATAATTTTAACCCCAAATAAACGGTTAAAGTTTCAGTATGATTCGCAACCGGTCGAATTAGCCTGTTATAATTGCTTAATAGGTCATCGTAAAGTCTTTTGGCGTCGGGATTTGCTTCTATTTGTTCGATGGCGCCTTAAATACAGATTTAAATGATAAAATAGTTTAATATAGCGTTGAATGCTTACCTTTAGAGACATGGCAAAAAGTTATTAACCACACCAACAATGCTAATTGTGTTCTCCACATAATCTTTCGTTTTTTATAACTAAATAAATCTTTTTTACTACATCAGGGTTGGTTTTGGTTGGTTTTCACGCCCAGCATCTCGTTTTCAAACTAAAACCGTTCGATATTTCCACGCCTGCCCAGTGATTTTCAGGTAGATTTCACTTGAAATTTGCAATAAAAGCACGTTTTTTGATAGTAAATTAAATTTTGTTATAAAAAACTAAAATAAAATAAAAAATATATCGGCAATTTAATAAAATTAATTGGGATTTTCGTCCCAATTTTTGCTGAAACATAAAGCGTTCTCGATTACGCTTTTGTGATTATCTCTCGATATAGAAATTTATATGTTAATTTATGCTCGGACAATAACTTTATCGAAACCAACCCCTCCCTAACGAATTGGTCGTCGTGATATCGGATTATAATCCGCATTTCCCGAATAATGGGATGTTTGTTCGCTGGAGTATCAAATTATGTAACGGAAATGTGAAATTAACATCGAAAATAATCGATTTTTTTTAATTAAAATGATGAAGTTCCCGTTTTAAAGGGTTGTTATAAAGGTTTCGTGAAACTCCTTCAAAACTTGGTTATCTCGTTTTAACGCGAGACCAAATTTTGACCGGCGTTTAATGAGGTTTGACTTTCGACTTTAAGCACACTCAATGCGTTTCTATTCTTAGGCATTATGCTAAAAGATGATTTGAGTTATAACTTAATTCTTTTTAATTATTTATTTTTTTTCTTAAAACATTTTAAACAAATACAACCTAAATCTTCATTATCCTTACAATCGACTTTAAGATTGGGAGTAAAAATCTCATTCCACCGTAAAGACACCCTCGGGGAAGTGTTGCTGGAGATGTCGGAGACATCGTAAAATTCCATATCAACGTTCTGATGTCTTCTCGACTCCACCAATGGTTTAATTTTGTTTTCCCCGTTTGTTTCGTTTCCTGAAACCATCTCATTCTGAATACCAATCGGTTTTAACACCAAACCCGGCGTTTTTATCAATTCCAATCCTTTCATTTTAAACGTGTCTTCATTTAAATAGAGATCATCGAAATTTATCGTAATTTCCTCCCCCAACCGGAAATCGCCCAATATCTCTTTACAATACCCTTCATTTAAACAATCATCCCGTTTTAATTCTACATCTTCAGAGTTTTTTGACGATACTGGTGTGTTCGTTTTAAGGTTATCGTTTGAGATCGAATATTTCATATCTTGAGTCGGTTGGGTCAGAAAAACGTTTAAGTTTTTTGGCGAATTTACCGAAATCTGCAAAAAGAAATTTAATTTAGACGTATAAAGCGGAAAAGTAAAACAAAAAGTACAAAAAAATAGGAAATCGGGATAAAAAGAGAAACAAACTCGCTCGTCGACGAGAGTTTTATTTTTAATCTCGTTCGGTTCCCATTAATCCGAATTCCGGTCCTTTAAATCCTACGTTTCGAATCCGAATCGGGTCCCTATTGTGTCAAAGAAGAAGTTTAAAGCAACAGATACACCCCTTATTTTATTTTAATCCTCTTAATATAAAGCATTATTAAGTTTGCGGTAATTTATGAAAATCGTATTAAAATAATTTCGAAGATTGTGATGTTTTTTGATGCAAAATCTTAAGCTGGTTCTAAAAATGTCTTTAACGTTTCTTTAGCACGTCCCGTTTTCGAGATATCAAAAAATTTCTAAATGTTATAAGAATTGAATAATTATTTTCTCAAAAATGAATGAAAATATTGAAGTGCGAGATTTTCATGAAAAAGTATATATTTTCTTCTGTAAGTAATGATAGTTTCATTGAGATATCTCAAGAATTCAATATTCCCTGATTTTTTCTAAAATTTTGCTAATTTCATTGCGTCATAAAAATTTTGTTTGAATTCAACATTAATTATCTCAAGAATAAATAGATATTTTGAAGTGCGAATTTCTTCATGAGAAAGAACATTCTTTTCTTTATAAATAATGATAGTTTCATTAAGATATATCAAGAATTCGATTTTTCCTGATTTTTAAAAAATGATTCTAACATTTTGCTAATTTCATTACATCATAAAATCTTTTTTTAAATTCAACATTAATTCTCTCAAGAATAAACAGATATTTTGCAGTGCGGATTTCTTCATGAGAAAGAACATTCTTTTCTTTATAAGTAATGATAGTTTCATTAAGATATCTCAAGATTTCGATTTTTCCTGATTTTTTAAAAATGATTCTAAAATTTTGCTAATTTCATTACATCATAATTTTTTTTTTAATTCAGCATTATTTATCTCAAGAATAAACAGATATTTTGAAGTGCGGATTTCTTCAAGAGAAAGAGCATTCTTTTCTTTATAAATAATGATAGTTTCATTAAGATATCTCAAGAATTCGATTTTTCCTGATTTTTTAAAAATTTTTCTAAAATTTTGCTAATTTCATTACATCATAAAAATTTTGTTTGAATTCAACATTAATTATCTCAAGAATAAATAGATATTTTGAAGTGCGAACTTCTTCATGAGAAAAAACACTCGCTTCTTTATAAGTAATGATAGTTTCATTAAGATATCCCAAGAATTCGATTTTTCCAGATTTTTTAAAAATGATTCTAAAATTTTGCTAATTTCATTACATCATAATTTTTTTTTTAAATTCAACATTAATTATCTCAAGAATAAACAGATATTTTGAACTGCGGATTTCTTCATGAGAAAGAACACTCTTTTCTTTATAAGTAATGATAGTTTCATTAAGATATCTCAAGATTTCGATTTTTCCTGATTTTTTAAAAATTTTTCTAAAATTTTGCTAATTTCATTACATCATAAAAATTTTGTTTGAATTCAACATTAATTATCTCAAGAATAAATGGATATTTTAAATTGCGAATTACTTCAAGAGAAAGAACATTCTTTTCTTTATAAGTAATGATAGTTTCATTAAGATATCTCAAGAATTCGATTTTTCCTGATTTTTTAAAAATGATTCTAAAATTTTGCTAATTTCATTACATCATAAAAATTTTGTTTGAATTCAACATTAATTATCTCAAGAATAAATGTATGTTTTAAATTGCGAATTACTTCATGAGAAAAAACATTCTTTTCTTTATAAATAATGATAGTTTCATTAAGATATCTCAAGATTTCGATTTTTCCTAATTTTTTAAAATTTTTCTAAAATCTTGCTAATTCCATTACATCATAAATTTTTTTTTGAATTCAACATTAATTATCTCAAGAATAAACAGATATTTTGAACTGCGGATTTCTTCATGAGAAAGAACACTCTTTTCTTTATAAGTAATGATAGTTTCATTAAGATATCTCAAGATTTCGATTTTTCCTGATTTTTTAAAAATTTTTCTAAAATTTTGCTAATTTCATTACATCATAAAAATTTTGTTTGAATTCAACATTAATTATCTCAAGAATAAATGGATATTTTAAATTGCGAATTACTTCAAGAGAAAGAACATTCTTTTCTTTATAAGTAATGATAGTTTCATTAAGATATCTCAAGAATTCGATTTTTCCTGATTTTTTAAAAATGATTCTAAAATTTTGCTAATTTCATTACATCATAAAAATTTTGTTTGAATTCAACATTAATTATCTCAAGAATAAATGGATATTTTAAATTGCGAATTACTTCAAGAGAAAGAACATTCTTTTCTTTATAAGTAATGATAGTTTCATTAAGATATCTCAAGAATTCGATTTTTCCTGATTTTTTTAAAATGATTCTAGAATCTTGCTAATTTCATTACATCATAAAAATTTTGCTTGAATTCAACATTAATTATCTCAAGAATAAATGGATAATTTAAATTGCGAATTACTTCATGAGAAAAAACATTCTTTTCTTTATAAATAATGATAGTTTCATTAAGATATCTCAAGAATTCGATTTTTCCTAATTTTTTAAAATTTTTCTAAAATCTTGCTAATTCCATTACATCATAAATTTTTTTTTGAATTCAACATTAATTATCTCAAGAATAAACAGATATTTTGAACTGCGGATTTCTTCATGAGAAAGAACACTCTTTTCTTTATAAGTAATGATAGTTTCATTAAGATATCTCAAGATTTCGATTTTTCCTGATTTTTTAAAAATTTTTCTAAAATTTTGCTAATTTCATTACATCATAAAAATTTTGTTTGAATTCAACATTAATTATCTCAAGAATAAATGGATATTTTAAATTGCGAATTACTTCAAGAGAAAGAACATTCTTTTCTTTATAAGTAATGATAGTTTCATTAAGATATCTCAAGAATTCGATTTTTCCTGATTTTTTAAAAATGATTCTAAAATTTTGCTAATTTCATTACATCATAAAAATTTTGTTTAAATTCAACATTAATTATCTCAAGAATAAATGGATATTTTAAATTGCGAATTACTTCAAGAGAAAGAACATTCTTTTCTTTATAAGTAATGATAGTTTCATTAAGATATCTCAAGAATTCGATTTTTCCTGATTTTTTTAAAATGATTCTAGAATCTTGCTAATTTCATTACATCATAAAAATTTTGTTTGAATTCAACATTAATTATCTCAAGAATAAATGGATAATTTAAATTGCGAATTACTTCATGAGAAAAAACATTCTTTTCTTTATAAATAATGATAGTTTCATTAAGATATCTCAAGAATTCGATTTTTAATAATTTTTTAAAATTTTTCTAAAATCTTGCTAATTCCATTACATCATAATTTTTTTTTTTGAATTCAACATTAATTATCTCAAGAATAAAAAGATATTTTGAAATGCAGATTTCTTCATAAGAAAGAACACTCTTTTCTTTATAGGTAATGATAGTTTCATCAAGATATCTCAAGAATTCGATATTTCCTGATTTTTTAAAAATCATTCTAAAACCTTGCTGATTCCATTACATCATAAAAATTTTATTTTACTTCAACATTAATTATCTCTAGAATAAATGGATATTTTAATGTGCGAATTTCTTCATGAGAAAAAACATTCTTTTCTTTATAAATAATGATAGTTTCATTAAGATATCTCAAGAATTCGATTTTTCCTGATTTTTTAAAAATGATTCTAAAATTTTGCTAATTTCATTACATCATAAAAATTTTGTTTGAATTCAACCTTAATTATCTCAAGAATAAATGTATATTTTAAATTGCGAATTACTTCATGAGAAAAAACATTCTTTTCTTTATAAATAATGATAGTTTCATTAAGATATCTCAAGATTTCGATTTTTCCTGATTTTTTAAAATTTTTCTAAAATCTTGCTAATTCCATTACATCATAAAATTTTTTTTGAATTCAACATTAATTATCTCAAGAATAAAAAGATATTTTGAATTGCAGATTTCTTCATAAGAAAGAACACTCTTTTCTTTATAGGTAATGATGGTTTAATCAAGATATCTCAAAAATTCGATATTTCCTGATTTTTTAAAAATCATTCTAAAACCTTGCTAATTCATTACATCATAAAAATTTTGTTTGACTTCAACATTAATTATCTCTAGAATAAATGGATATTTTAAAGTGCGAATTTCTTCATGAGAAAAAGCATTCTTTTCTTTATAAATAATGATAGTTTCATTAAGATATCTCAAGAATTCGATTTTTCCTGATTTTTTAAAAATGATTCTAAAATTTTGCTAATTTCATTACATCATAAAAATTTTGTTTGAATTCAACATTAATTATCTCAAGAATAAATGTATGTTTTAAATTGCGAATTACTTCATGAGAAAAAACATTCTTTTCTTTATAAATAATGATAGTTTCATTAAGATATCTCAAGATTTCGATTTTTCCTAATTTTTTAAAATTTTTCTAAAATCTTGCTAATTCCATTACATCATAAATTTTTTTTTGAATTCAACATTAATTATCTCAAGAATAAAAAGATATTTTGAAATGCAGATTTCTTCATAAGAAAGAACACTCTTTTCTTTATAGGTAATGATAGTTTCATCAAGATATCTCAAGAATTCGATATTTCCTGATTTTTTAAAAATCATTCTAAAACCTTGCTAATTCCATTACATCATAAAATTTTTTTTGAATTCAACATTAATTATCTCAAGAATAAAAAGATATTTTGAATTGCAGATTTCTTCATAAGAAAGAACACTCTTTTCTTTATAGGTAATGATGGTTTAATCAAGATATCTCAAAAATTCGATATTTCCTGATTTTTTAAAAATCATTCTAAAACCTTGCTAATTCATTACATCATAAAAATTTTGTTTGACTTCAACATTAATTATCTCTAGAATAAATGGATATTTTAAAGTGCGAATTTCTTCGTGAGAAAAAGCATTCTTTTCTTTATAAATAATGATAGTTTCATTAAGATATCTCAAGAATTCGATTTTTCCTGATTTTTTAAAAATGATTCTAAAATTTTGCTAATTTCATTACATCATAAAAATTTTGTTTGAATTCAACATTAATTATCTCAAGAATAAATGTATGTTTTAAATTGCGAATTACTTCATGAGAAAAAACATTCTTTTCTTTATAAATAATGATAGTTTCATTAAGATATCTCAAGATTTCGATTTTTCCTAATTTTTTAAAATTTTTCTAAAATCTTGCTAATTCCATTACATCATAAATTTTTTTTTGAATTCAACATTAATTATCTCAAGAATAAAAAGATATTTTGAAATGCAGATTTCTTCATAAGAAAGAACACTCTTTTCTTTATAGGTAATGATAGTTTCATCAAGATATCTCAAGAATTCGATATTTCCTGATTTTTTAAAAATCATTCTAAAACCTTGCTAATTCATTACATCATAAAAATTTTGTTTGAATTCAACATTAATTATCTCAAGAATAAATGGATATTTTAAATTGCGAATTTCTTCATGAGAAAGAACACTCTTTTCTTTATAAGTAATGATAGTTTCATTAAGATATCTCAAGATTTCGATTTTTCCTGATTTTTTAAAAATGATTCTAAAATTTTGCTAATTTCATTACATCATAATTTTTTTTTTAATTCAGCATTATTTATCTCAAGAATAAACAGATATTTTGAAGTGCGGATTTCTTCAAGAGAAAGAGCATTCTTTTCTTTATAAATAATGATAGTTTCATTAAGATATCTCAAGAATTCGATTTTTCCTGATTTTTTAAAAATGATTCTAAAATTTTGCTAATTTCATTACATCATAATTTTTTTTTTAATTCAGCATTATTTATCTCAAGAATAAACAGATATTTTGAAGTGCGGATTTCTTCAAGAGAAAGAGCATTCTTTTCTTTATAAATAATGATAGTTTCATTAAGATATCTCAAGATTTCGATTTTTCCTAATTTTTTAAAATTTTTCTAAAATCTTGCTAATTCCATTACATCATAAATTTTTTTTTGAATTCAACATTAATTATCTCAAGAATAAAAAGATATTTTGAAATGCAGATTTCTTCATAAGAAAGAACACTCTTTTCTTTATAGGTAATGATAGTTTCATCAAGATATCTCAAGAATTCGATATTTCCTGATTTTTTAAAAATCATTCTAAAACCTTGCTAATTCATTACATCATAAAAATTTTGTTTGAATTCAACATTAATTATCTCAAGAATAAATAGATATTTTGAAGTGCGAATTTCTTCATGAGAAAGAACACTCGCTTCTTTATAAGTAATGATAGTTTCATTAAGATATCTCAAGAATTCGATTTTTCCTGATTTTTTAAAAATGATTCTAAAATTTTGCTAATTTCATTACATCATAATTTTTTTTTTAAATTCAACATTAATTATCTCAAGAATAAACAGATATTTTGAAGTGCGGATTTCTTCATGAGAAAGAACACTCTTTTCTTTATAAGTAATGATAGTTTCATTAAGATATCTCAAGAATTCGATTTTTCCTGATTTTTTAAAAATGATTCTAAAATTTTGCTAATTTCATTACATCATAATTTTTTTTTTAATTCAGCATTATTTATCTCAAGAATAAACAGATATTTTGAAGTGCGGATTTCTTCAAGAGAAAGAGCATTCTTTTCTTTATAAATAATGATAGTTTCATTAAGATATCTCAAGAATTCGATATTTCCTGATTTTTTAAAAATTTTTCTAAAATTTTGCTAATTTCATTATAAAAATTTTGTTTGAATTCAACATTAATTATCTCAAGAATAAATAGATATTTTGAAATGCGAATTTCTTCATGAGAAAAAACACTCGCTTCTTTATAAGTAATGATAGTTTCATTAAGATATCTCAAAAATTCGATTTTTCCTGATTTTTTAAAAATGATTCTAAAATTTTGCTAATTTCATTACATCATAATTTTTTTTTTAAATTCAACATTAATTATCTCAAGAATAAACAGATATTTTGATGTGCGGATTTCTTCATGAGAAAGAACACTCTTTTCTTTATAAGTAATGATAGTTTCATTAAGATATCTCAAGATTTCGATTTTTCCTGATTTTTTAAAAATGATTCTAAAATTTTGCTAATTTCATTACATCGTAATTTTTTTTTTAATTCAACATTATTTATCTCAAGAATAAACAGATATTTTGAAGTGCGGATTTCTTCAAGAGAAAGAGCATTCTTTTCTTTATAAATAATGATAGTTTCATTAAGATATCTCAAGAATTCGATATACCCTGATTTTTTAAAAATTTTTCTAAAATTTTGCTAATTTCATTGCGTCATAAAAATTTTGTTTGAATTCAACATTAATTATCTCAAGAATAAATAGATATTTTGAAGTGCGAATTTCTTCATGACAAAGAACACTCGCTTCTTTATAAGTAATGATAGTTTCATTAAGATATCTCAAGAATTCGATTTTTCCTGATTTTTTAAAAATGATTCTAAAATTTTGCTAATTTCATTACATCATAAATTTTTTTTTAAATTCAACATTAATTATCTCAAGAATAAACAGATATTTTGAAGTGCGGATTTCTTCATGAGAAAGAACACTCTTTTCTTTATAGGTAATGATAGTTTCATCAAGATGTCTCAAGAATTCGATTTTTCCTGATTTTTTTAAAATGATTCTAGAATCTTGCTAATTTCATTACATCATAAAAATTTTGTTTGAATTCAACATTAATTATCTCAAGAATAAATGGATAATTTAAATTGCGAATTACTTCATGAGAAAAAACATTCTTTTCTTTATAAATAATGATAGTTTCATTAAGATATCTCAAGAATTCGATTTTTAATAATTTTTTAAAATTTTTCTAAAATCTTGCTAATTCCATTACATCATAATTTTTTTTTTTGAATTCAACATTAATTATCTCAAGAATAAAAAGATATTTTGAAATGCAGATTTCTTCATAAGAAATAACACTCTTTTCTTTATAGGTAATGATAGTTTCATCAAGATATCTCAAGAATTCGATATTTCCAGATTTTTTAAAAATCATTCTAAAACCTTGCTAATTCATTACATCCTAAAAATTTTGTTTGACTTCAACATTAATTATCTCTAGAATAAATGGATATTTTAAAGTGCTAATTTCTTCATGAGAAAAAACATTCTTTTCTTTATAAATAATGATAGTTTCATTAAGATATCTCAAGAATTCGATTTTTCCTGATTTTTTAAAAATGATTCTAAAATTTTGCTAATTTCATTACATCATAAAAATTTTGTTTGAATTCAACATTAATTATCTCAAGAATAAATGTATATTTTAAATTGCGAATTACTTCATGAGAAAAAACATTCTTTTCTTTATAAGTAATGATAGTTTCATTAAGATATCTCAAGATTTCGATTTTTCCTGATTTTTTAAAAATGATTCTAAAATTTTGCTAATTTCATTACATCATAATTTTTTTTTTAATTCAGCATTATTTATCTCAAGAATAAACAGATATTTTGAAGTGTGGATTTCTTCAAGAGAAAGAGCATTCTTTTCTTTATAAATAATGATAGTTTCATTAAGATATCTCAAGAATTCGATATTTCCTGATTTTTTAAAAATGATTCTAAAATTTTGCTAATTTCATTACATCATAAAAATTTTGTTTGAATTCAACATTAATTATCTCAAGAATAAATGTATATTTTAAATTGCGAATTACTTCATGAGAAAAAATATTCTTTTCTTTATAAATAATGATAGTTTCATTAAGATATCTCAAGAATTCGATTTTTCCGAATTTTTTAAAAATGATTCTAAAATCTTGCTAATTCCATTACATCATAAAATTTTTTTTGAATTCAACATTAATTATCTCTAGAATAAAAAGATATTTTGAATTGCAGATTTCTTCATAAGAAAGAACACTCTTTTCTTTATAGGTAATGATGGTTTCATCAAGATATCTCAAAAATTCGATATTTCCTGATTTTTTAAAAATCATTCTAAAACCTTGCTAATTCATTACATCATAAAAATTTTGTTTGACTTCAACATTAATTATCTCTAGAATAAATGGATATTTTAAAGTGCGAATTTCTTCATGAGAAAAAACATTCTTTTCTTTATAAATGATGATAGTTTCATTAAGATATCTCAAGAATTCGATTTTTCCTGATTTTTTAAAAATGATTCTAAAATTTTGCTAATTTCATTACATCATAAAAATTTTGTTTGAATTCAACATTAATTATCTCAAGAATAAATGTATATTTTAAATTGCGAATTACTTCATGAGAAAAAACATTCTTTTCTTTATAAATAATGATAGCTTCTTCAAGATATCTTAAGAATTCGATTTTTCCTGATTTTTTTAAAATGATAATAAAATCTTGGTTATTTTCATTATCGTACAAATTAGATTGAATTTAACAAAAAATATCTCAAGAATGAATCGATATATTGAAATGCGGATTTCTTCACGAGAAAGAACACCCTTTTCTCTATAATGTTGGATTGTATTCCATATTAAGAGACTTCTAATATTAGCTCTAACGTTAATGTTGGCACTATTTTTAGTTGTCATTCAGTTTCAAATTGTTGTATACTTGTTTCAAACTAAAACTAGACATAAAGTAATGAAGTATTTTTTAATCCAATATTATAATATACTTTAATTATTATTCTTAATTTAATTTGTTGTAATCCTGTGAAATATTCTATTAATTATCGGATGTTTTTGCCAAATTGGAAATAAATTGAAACCTCATGAATATTCCACTACCTAAATAATTTATCGTGGTGATTTTAATGAATTAGCCGACCAGGATAATAGCACACAAAAGCAAAACCGTTTTATTTATTTTTTGTTAATTTTCCGATTAATTAAACTAATTGTCAATTGATAATTTTTATTTATTTTTACCTCCGATGAACTGTTACTTTTCCTGCAATCGACCGTATTCTTCTTAACCCTCCACGATCTCTTCTTTTTCGTTAAATTTTTCTTTTTGTTCTTCGTTTTACCCTTCGATTTATCGACATCCGGAGCATCCCCTTTCGGACTACTACAATTATTGATACGATTGCACGGTGATTCATTTAAAACGATTATATTCGGTTCTAAAGTTACGTTGGATGAGGAATCTTCATCGACTGAGTGTGGTAAAGAGGGATTATTCTCAACTTGCGTACAAATCGATCGCTTTTCGGTGTCGTCTGTGTTGCGAATAATAAAAGTTTTCATTCCTAGATTAACCCTTTGGTTCGGATGTAATTCATGGTTTTCGATTGAATCAGAAAGTTCTTTTGAGTTTTTTTGAGGTGTAAAAATAATTGGAGTTTTCGGTCGGATACATTTCTTTTTCGGCGGCACTTCTTTTTGCCTGGGCGTTATTAAAATTTCATCTTCGCATAAAAAAATTGATTCTTTATTAATCGAATCTGATAAATACAATTCTTCGTTTTCTTCGTCGATTTCATCGATTACGTTTAAATTACAAATTTTATTTGGAGTTTTTTGTAATGATAAAGGGGCGCTATGTATTAATCTACAATAATTGTGAATTTCTTCTTCGTAGTATTCCTGTTCGTTTTGGAAATCTTCAAGATTTTGGTGATAATGTCGATTTATCGAATTCCAATCGTCGATTTCGTTCTCTTTGGCTTCGTTTTCACTCGAACTATACAAAATTGGAGACCTCGAACGACTACTTTTTCCGCTTCTACAACTTCGACTACTTCCTGGATTAGATAAACTAAAATTACGAGATTTATCCGAGACATTTGATTCGGCGGAAGAAATCTTTGAGCGAGATTTAACGTCTGTTTCATTGTCATCGCTTTTTTCTGACATTTTTGTAATCTTGACAAATTAAAAACGATGACAAATCGTATTCTTAAGATGATTTAGAGGCGTAGATATTGAGACAAATCCGAATTATCGTCTATTTCATTCGGTAAGATAATTTAGTAATCGTATTTCATTTTTGGGGCGAATGTCCGCGAATAGGAGGAATCGTGTCATCGCTCGTAAGCAAAACTATATTTTAAAGCGGCTATTGTAAGCGAAGAATCCGCAAAGTCTCATTGTCAGTCGACGTGTGCCGGAAAGTTTCGCAAAGTTCTCCGCAACTTTGACACGGAAAAGATAGATATAATAAGTTATGCCACCGGCGATATCGTCCCTCTAACTTCCGACTTCCGTTTTATAAAATCGTGCATATGTTCTCAAGCTGCTTTTAAAAACTGTTAACGTTTTTAATCAATAAAAAATTTTTTGCAAAGAAAAGGAATTTTTCAAAACGGTTTCTTTTATTATTATATTAATTAATGATGGAACATTCATCCTTATTTTAAAAAAAATCTCTCTTTTAAAAAAATAGTTTTCGTGATCTTAGTAAAACTTTTGACAGTGTTGATCATGGAATACTGTTATATAAACTGAAGAGATACGGATTTCAGTATGAAGCACTGAGACAAATTAAATCTTACCTATGTGAAAATCTGAATGGAAAGATATAACGACGGGTGTTCCATAAAACTGCACAATTGCATGGTTTATGTGTGTAAATCTGGTTCTTTGAAGACTTATATAGGAAGAAATCATATTCATATTTTCATTTTATAACCGTTTCAGTGTGATTTTGAGACGCTCTTTCATATGGTAAAAACCAAAAACTCAGATTACTTGATACTGCTTTTAAAAGACTTGAAATGCTTCCAAAAAACTTAATACTGCTTGATATTACTTCGTTAAGATTTAAATTGCTTCCAGAAGACTCGATACTGCCTTGGAGAGACTTAATGCTGTGTTTAAAAGGCTTTCAGAAAACTTGATATGTTTCAAGAAGGCTTGAACTGCTTCGAAAAGATTTGATACCATCCCTGGAAGTCTTGATACTGCTTCTGGAAGCATTCATTTTGCTTCTCGAAGACTTGAAATGTTTCCAGAGTGCTTCAGAATACTTGATTCTGCTTCTAGCAAAAATTGAAATACTTCTAGAACACTTGATATTGTCTCTGGAAGAATTGAAATGTTTCCAGAAGACTTGATGCTGCTTCTAAAAAATTTGATATTGCTTCGAAGAGATTTAATATAGATGCAAAAAACATAATGCTATTTCTACAAGACTTGCAATGACTCCAAAAGTCTTGATACTATCTCTAGAAGAAAACTTGATACTACTTGTAAAACTGCTCGCAGAAAACGTTCTTTATTGGACAAAATGCTAAATCTTCAACACATTTTTAATGCAATAGGCAATAAACTGTTAATATTTAATACTGTTAAATAAAATTTGATTTTGATAAAAAAATGTCAATAAAAAACTAAACACTGTTTTGCCACTGTCTTTTTTCATCACTCTTTTTTGAAAATTGTCGTTCGCCGTTTAAGTCTTTTCCCTACTTAGTTCTTTCAGCATCCATACTTATTTTCAGAAACCGGCGCATATAAACTGTGGAGATTATGTTAGATATGCCTAAAGACTGACGGTCTAAAGATAAATAAAAATATAGTAAATAAAGTTGGCTGCAGGTTTTTTCAATCTTCATTTTGATTATCACAACCTCGTATCATTATCAACTCCAGAGTGACCTGGGACCCAAATTAAAAAAATTTATTCTAATATCACGAAATTTGGACGAGCTGAAGGATGCCATCATGTAAGAAGTACTCATGACTGATCAACAACTCATGATAATCAAAAATGTTTTTGGGATTCGGGACTAAGTTGCCACGTACATTGAGTTTTTTAGTTTAATGTTACTTTAGAATATATTCATAGCCACAGAATACGTGGGTGCTCATGCAGCTATACAAAATTTTTAATGATTTTATCTAGATTGATGTTGCTATTTTCAATATAAACTCTATCTTCCCAATTCAGTCCCAGAATCAGCTGCGAACGTTTTTATCGGAGAGAAAAACGCAGAAATTTAGAATTAAAACTGTATACTGCTTCCAAAAGACTTGAAATGTTTCTAGAAGACTTGATACTGCTTCCAGAAGAAATGAAATGTTTCCAGATGACATGATACAGCTTCTAGAAGACTTAATCTGCTTCTAGAAGACATGATATTGCTTGCAGAGGACTCAAAATGCTTCTAGAAGACTTGAAATATTTCCAGAAGACTTGATACTGCTTCCAGAAGACTTGAAATGCATGCAAAAGTCTTGATACTACTTCTAAAAGATCAGACCAGCGTTGTGTCTTATTTTTTATATACTCTATGTGTGTGCCCCACCTCACATCTTTCTCGATCATGACTCCGAGATACTTTACCGCCCTCTGCGACTCGATTGTGTGTCCTTTGACCGTTATCCGAACCTCCTTTTTTGACTTTCTACTTTTCAGCATCACCACCTTTGTCTTTTCCGGTTCTATTTCAATGCCCATTTCTTCCATCGTCTCACTTAGCTCTTCCAGTGTTCTTTGAGTTGTTAGTTATATAGCAACAAATTTGAGTGTTTCTAGTTTGTTTTGTTTCAAAACCTGGCCGAAGAAAATATTCCACAAAACCGGGTCTAAGTCATTTGGTAATTTCCTCCTTCATATTCGACACTTCTGTTACTTAAATATTGCGCTATAAACCTTGAAAGAAATCCAACCCAATGAGATACTTAGCGCCAGATATTAATTGGGTTTCGTTGAGCCATTAATTTTAATCCAACCCAACCTAACTACACTGTGTTAAATAATTATCGTAACCTACGTCACGTTGTAATGTTGGTTATTTATCTTATTGTGTAGTGGTAACGGCGATATTTTTAAATTAGTAACCAGATTTTAACCAGATGTTGTCAGCAGATCGAACGTTATTAGGTTATTATTGTCGCGATTGTCGTATGCTTTGTGTGTTTCCGGATTTTCTTTATTTTTTAACCATTTTTTGCTGCCTTTATACTTCTCCAAACAGTTCTTCTTAGAGCTATCGTTGTTTCTAGCGATTGATTTAAGCGGTAAGTCAATAAACAAATTGAAATAACAAAAACGTTCAATGAGAATTTCTTTCAGATTTTTATTTCTTTCATTATGACGTTCACACCGGAATATGATGCCTTTATTTTAATGGCACATTATCGAAGCGGTACGCAGAATGCGAACGATAGTTGGGTTTATTCCTTATAAAGCTGTATACAGCAATTCAACCAACGTTTCCCAGATTTCGACGTTGATTATGACGCTTTTAACCATAGGAAACACGTTTTTACAGTCGTTAATAGCTATACAAAAGTCAACTTTTAATAGCATTTTTCGAAAAAATTATTTCAAATAATAGGAATATTCGTCGCGGTGCAATACCAATACTGTGATATTGGTTGCCTAGATTTCGGGTACGATAATTAGTTAACACACTGTACTTAATATTAAATATTAATTGCGTTGGCTTGAACCATCAACATGATCTGAACCCAACCGAACTTAAGTAGCTAGTTAGTTGTACTTATTGAATGAGCTGGGTTAAGCAATTAATCTTAACCCAACCCAACAAACTTATTGGCACTAAATAATAGTTAGGTTGAGTCATCAACTTGATCCTAATTAGCAATTTAGCACTAGATATTAGTCGGGTTGGGTTGAGCCATCAAAATTAAAAATTGACCAGATGAGCATTCAAAATTTTATTGAATATATTCCTTTCATCATGAAGACACTATATTATTATTGTTCAAAAGTTAATATCATTTCATTTTACATAATTTGCAATAAACAGGACATTGTTTAAAATAATTAACCGGTTTGTGCAATTTTCTCAAGGTTGAGAAACGCTGATCTATACCGAAGTTTTTAAATGTTTATAACTTCCGTACTATACGTGATTTTTTTCTATAATACTTGTTTATTTAAGGAAAATCTAAATAATATATAATAATGTATATATATATATATATATATATATGGTAATTCGTAATGCTTCGCGGATGGAAAAGTATGTGTTTTGGTTGATCCGAGGTATCATCCGTTCATCTTCTGATTGCTGAACCTGGGCTGCTCCCACTGGACGCTTCAAGAATGATAGGCAGCTCGGCGTCCTGCCGTTCCGAATTGGATGGTCCTTGCCTCAGGAAAGCAGCCCTGGGCCTGGAGTGCTCTAGGACCGTTCTCCACGCTGCTGACAAGTGTAGGGCATCATCCCTCTTGTTGAGGGTGCCGTTCTTCGCTATTTCAATGGATTCCCGGATCAATCTGGTTCTCCAATGCGGAACGTTGGCTACCTGCTTGCAACCCTCGAAATTGATGGTATGGCCTGTGTCCAGATGGTGGCGGAAGAGAGCAGAAGTGAGCTGTTTGTTTCGGATGCTCAGCTTGTGTTCTTCTACTCTAGCAGCTATTCTTCTGTTGGTCTGTCCCACATAGTTCTTGTCGCATGAGCCGCAGGGGATGGAATAAACTCCTAGATTTTCCAATTTTATTTGGTCTTTTGGATTCCTGAGAGAAGCTCCTATAGTCTTGCCGGGTCTGTAGGTGGTACTAATGTCGTGTTTCCGTAGTAGTCTTCCTATGCGATCCGTTGTTCCTTTGATGTAGGGTAGTACGACGTTGGGTCTTCTGGTCTCTTCTTGTGGATGTGGGTCCTTCGGCTTGAATTGTCGATCGATAGCTTTCTTCACCATGTATTTGGAGTAGCCGTTTTGAGCAAGAGCCAAGGTGACTTTCGTCATTTCTTCTGATCTGTTATCGTTATCTGTAAGTCGAATGGATCTTGAGATTAGTGAGTTGGCGACTGATTGGATCTGTGAAGGATGATGATGAGAAGATGCATTTAAGTATCGATTCGTGTGGGTAGGTTTTCTGTATACAGTATGCTGCAGGCTGTTGCGAGATTTCTTTACTAATACGTCGAGAAAAGGTAGCTGTCCGTTTTCTTCTATTTCCGTGGTGAACTGGATCTTTGGATGAATGGTATTCAAATATTTTTGAAATTCCTAGAGCTTTTCTTTTCCAAAGGACCAAATGACGAAGATGTCATCAACGTACCGGATCCATAACTTCGGTTTGTATTTGGCCTCCCTTAACGCTTTCTTCTCGAGGTAAATCATGAACAGGTTGGCGATGACCGGGGACAGTGAAGAACCCATAGCTGCTCCTTCTACCTGCTTGTAAATCTGACCGTTAAACAGAAAATAAGCATTGTTGAGACAGTGTTTGGCGAGGTCTACGATGTGGCTGGGCAAGTCTTCGTTTTCTCTGATCTGCTTGAGGGCCTCTTCGATCGGGATACTAGGATAGAGAGACTTGACATCGAAGCTCGCCAAGATGTCACTGTTTTCAATTTGGACGTTGTCCAGAATTTGAACGAAATGTTCAGAATTTCGCACGTAGGAGTCGGCTTGTTGTGTAATAGGCTGCATGATCTTCGCCAGGTACTTTTCAAGTTTTTGTACCGGTGAGTTGAAGGCACTCACAATGGGTCTAAGTGGAACGTCCGGCTTGTGTATCTTGGGAAGACCATAAAGTTTAGGGCACCTGCTTGATTTCTCTCGAGGGATTAGAGTTTTCTTTATCTCCGGATCTATTGGAGATGCCTCTATTTTCGACTTGGTTGTCTTTTCTAGGTAAGTTGTAGGGTCTCTTGCTGCTGGTTTGTAGGCCGTATCTTTGAGTAAGTCCATGATCTTCTGCTTGTAATCCACCGAGTCCATAACCACTGTGGCATTACCTTTG
The DNA here is from genome assembly GCA_036711965.1 of Onthophagus sagittarius. Taxonomy (NCBI): domain Eukaryota; kingdom Metazoa; phylum Arthropoda; class Insecta; order Coleoptera; family Scarabaeidae; genus Onthophagus; species Onthophagus sagittarius. The sequence goes on along the minus strand of JASERS010000010.1, from coordinate 10,064,080 downwards.
TCCGCCGGAAGTATGATGATATTGTGGTTGTTTTTAAGTTGCTTCAAGGTCTGGATTATATATGATGTTATATATAATATATAACCCTATATATATATATATATATATATGATGTTTTGATAAATAGGCAACCCAATATACAATGAAACTTTTTAATTTATACTTTAAATTTATTTTAGTAAATTTAATTAACTAATTCATTTTAATCGATTAAAATTGATTTAAAAATTCCTTAATAAAATATAATATTAGTAATAAATATCTTTAAAATAATAATTTTATAGTATGAAATGTTTTAGTTCGAATCAAAATGTTAGATGGCGCAATAACGATTTTATTTAAATCTTGTACTAAAATAATTATTTTATTGATTTTATTTATTATTTTAAATCAGACACGAGATTTAAATAAAATTTTTAATATTATTTATTATTAATAACTATAATTTATCACTGAAAATGTAGATGGCGGTATAAAACCGCACACATTCGTCTATGTTTCGGTACAATTCGGTGTAAATCGTAGGAGCTGTCAGTTCGCATCTGACAGCCCCGTGAAGTAGGTGTCCCCAAAATTAAGCTCTTACTCCCCCGGAAAAAAGCTGCGATGTGTTCCCGCTGGATACACAGTTAAAAAAGATTTCGATCAATTATTTTTTTTGTTGATCTCTCGTCTGGTCACATTTTTGTTTCACATTTATTTAAGTTGTGTGGGGTTACTGAGAGAGTCACACAACGAGCGGGTCAGGTTGTAAAATAATGCTACCGCGATCGACGACCGAGGAGTGTTTGAAATTGTGCAGCCGTCGTCGTTTGACTTGTGGAAAGTGTCCCATAGAAAGCTCCCCTACAATTCCAAGTTCATCGGGGGATCACACATTTCGGTGAGTAATTCAAAAAGCGCTTAGATGTTATGTTTTTAAGAAAGTGAGGTTAAGATGTATGAAAAAAATTAATTTTTAAGGTTTTCTAAACCAGACCTAATTATGAAATCGTCCCTGAAGCCGACGACAGTTCTTTTCGCATAATAGAATCGAGCGAAAGTTCCTCTACGGAGAACAAGGACATTCACCGAGTTTCCAATCTTGAATCTTAAGATTCTTAAGACGGCGAATTCTTCGCGATCATATGGTTGATTAGAAACTAATTAAAACCATCGATGACACTAATTATTTCGGGATAACTAAAAATTATTTCAATTCAAACCGACAATTTGACAGCTTAAATGTCAAAGTGACGTTTAAGAAATTGAGTCAAACATCAAAATTAAATTAAATTATTTTATTTAAAAGAAAAAAACTCGCTTGAAACGAAATTTACATCTCTTAACCTTGATGTAACCCGTATTTTTTTTCTTCATCAATTTTCTTCAAAGTTAATCGTTTTAGACAAAGAGTAATTACATGAATTTCAAATATCAGCTTGTTTGCTGGTTTTACGATTGTTAAGACGAAAATAAACCATTATTTTTTGCTTGGGTAAGTACGCGGCGATATGGGTTAATTACGGATTAAATAAATTACAAATTGCTTCTTCTAATAATTTTATGGGAATCTGCCCTGGGAACTGAAACGAAAGTTCTTTATCAAACGTCCAAGGACGAAACCTACTTTGCCTTATTGTAATAATCGCGTGCAAATGACCAAGAAACTCTGCCTTAACACTTTTTGCATTTTGCCGGTTCGTCCCAGATTTACATTTTGAAAACATTTCCCGTTTCCTTCAAGCAGTTTAAACGTCAACTAAAACCCGGAGAGCGAATGTTATCGTTATCGTCACGTCGAGTTCCTCGTTTGATACACATTTTACACCAGATTTAAAACACAATATAAACGACGGAAGAAAGAGAGCGAGAGTTTTTAAAGTTTGCTTTAAGAGTCTTTGGACTCAAGAGTTTAAAAGTCGATTACGCATCGAGGTTACTCCGTTCAAAATTGGAACACTCGATAAGTTGAGAAAAAAAGCTGTTTTAAATCTGATAATCTTAATATTTATTAATATAAAGTGTTTCTCAAAAGTAATAATGCATAATTAGAAATAGTTTATGCTAAAATTTATTTTTCGGCGAAGTTATGACATCATCGAGTTTGTTTTTAGATGGTAATCCCCCATTTTTATTTTTTTGTGGATATTAGTATTTATTTATTAAAGTTTCATAATCCTCAATTCTTTGAGATAAAGGAAACCATTATTATATCCCTATCTTACATTATTCTCAACCTATCGTTTATAACTTTTTGTTGAAATTGATAGGAGTATAAGGACATGGTCATTCAGCATTTCAGTTTCATCTCTGACCTCCCAGCTCACGACTGAATTCGCTATATTCTGATATGAGAGTAAGATCTATTACAGAATCCTCTGGGGCCTCGTACGTAGTTGTTCCATACGTATTTATCAGTGTCAGTCTATTTTTGGCCATCCTTTCCTGCAATAATTGACCTCTTCGGTTATGCATAACGTCTCCCGCCATTTCTGTTTTCGCATTGAAATCTGCACATATCATTGCTGGTTTATGACTTATTCTTACTTTTCTTTTTAAGTCATCGGGCCGTTCTTCGAAATGTGTGTTCAATCTGTTTGGAGAGAAATAAATCGACCATAGAGTTAAAGTCATCGAAATATACCCCAAGAAGACCATTCCCGATTTCCCGTTTCTGCGGTGTTATGGAGGTCCTACATATCTGAATAAAAGCATCTCCTGTTTTGTTTTATATTCGGCTCTTGTCTAATTAGTTCATGGGTTCTCATTAGCTGACCTTCTGCTTTAAGGAGATCGTGAGTGTCCCATCCCTGTTGCAGTTTAGTTGTAATATGTTTAGTTTCTGCTGCATTTTGACTCTGGAGACTTCTGTTTTCGAATTTTCAGCAGTCACTCGAACCGACTTCACTCTTTCCATTTCTTTCACTGTCATATTTGGTCTCTTTGTTTGCGTGATTTTTTTCCTCTTTCTGTTTCATATTTACTTCTTCTCTGCCTTATCTGCTCTCTGTCCTTTTCGCATCCCATGGTTGATGCTCTATGTCCTTTGATGTTACAGTCGGGGCATCTAGATTTATTCGTACACTCTTTGGTTAAGTGTCCTTCTATTCCTCAGTTGTAATAATTGCCTCTCCTGTCAGGTCTAGTGCAGTCCTTAATTAAATGTTGAGGTGACCAGCATTTTAAGCACCTTCTGGTTTTTATCTTTTCTTCAACACTACACTTGACAACCCGATTCTTATCCCTCAGTTCTGTAGCAGTTTGTTTACTTGCTCGGATTTCATTCCACCATCGCTGCAAGCATACTCTCAGTCTTAGTGAGCTAATCTTTATCTCGTTTCGTTTTCTATTACTTGTTTTATCTCCTCTTTCTTTGTGGTTACCATCAGTCCTCTTATATGCACTGTTTTCGTTCGATTTTTATCCTTCATCCCTCTGTCACTATTTGCCCTTTTTCACCACTCAAAACCTTTTGTATTTCTCTCACTGCGTTCTGGTCTTTCTGGTCATTCTGGTATTCCTTCTACAGGAAGAAAGAGAGCGAGAGTTTTTAAAGTTTACTTTAAGAGTCTTTGGACTCAAGAGTTTAAAAGTCGATTACGCATCGAGGTTACTCCGTTCAAAATTGGAACACTCGATAAGTTGAGAAAAAAAGCTGTTTTAAATCTGATAATCTTAATATTTATTAATATAAAGCGTTTCTTAAAAGTAATAATGCATAATTAGAAATAGTTTATGCTAAAATTCGTTTTTTGGCGAAGTTATGACATCATCGAGTTTGTTTTTAAATGGTAATCCCCCATTTTTATTATGGAATATAAAAGGGGATTTTTGTGGATATTAGTATTTATTCATTAAAGTTTCATAATCTTCAATTCTTTGAGATAGAGGTAACCATTATTATATCTCTATCTTAAATTATTCTCAACCTATCGTTTATAACTTTCGAACCTACGGTATTCTTTGTTGTCTCATTAGTCTTTATGTTTGTTGTTATTGATAGGGATATAAGGACATGGTCATTCAGCATTTCAGTTTCATCTCTGACCTTCCAGCTCACGACTGAATTCGCTATATTTCTGATATGAGAGTAAGATCTATTACAGAATCCTCTGGGGCCTCTGTATGTAGTTGTTCCATACGTATTTATCAGTGCCAGTCTATTTTTGGCCATCAATTCCTCCAATAATTGACCTCTTTGAAAGAAATCTGCACATATCACTGCCGGTTTATGACTTGTTCTTACTTTTCTTTCTAAGGCATCGGGCAGTTCTTCGAAATGTGTGTTCAATCTGTTTGGAGAGAAATAAATCGACCATACAGTAAAGTCATCGAAATATACCCCAAGAAGACCATTCCCGATTTCCCGTTTCTGCATATCTGAATAAAAGCATCTCCTCTTTTGTCTTATATTCGGCTCTTGTTCAATTAGTTCATGGGTTCCCGTTAGCTGACCTTCTGCCTTAAGGAGATCGTGAGTGTCCCATCTGCTGTTGCAGTTTAATTGTAATATCTTTAGTTTCGGCTGCATTTTGATTCTGGAGACTTCTGTTTTCGAATTTTCAGCAGTCACTCGAACCTACTCCACTCTTTCCATTTCTTTCACTGTCAGATCTGGTCTCTTTGTTTGCGTGATTTTTTTCCTCTTTCTGTTTCATATTTACTTCTTCTCTGCCTTATCTGCTCTCTGTCCTTTTCACATCCCATGGTTGATGTTACAGTCGGGGCATCTAGATTTATTTGTACACTCTTTGGTTAAGTGTCCTTCTATTCCGCAATTGTAACAGTTGCCTCTCCTGTCAGGTCCAGTGCAGTCCTTAATTAAATGTTGGGGTGACCAGCATTTTAAGCACCTTCTAGTCTTTATCTTTTCTTCAACAGTACACTTGACAACCCGATTCTTATCCCTCAGTTCTGTAGCAGTTTGTTTACTTGCTCGGATTTCATTCCACCGTCGCTGCAAGCATACTCTCAGTCTTAGTGAGCTAATCTTTATCTCGTTTCGTTTTCTATTACTTGCTTTATCTCCTCTTTCTTTGTGGTTACCATCAATCCCCTTATATGCACTGTTTTCGTTCGATTTTTATCCTTCATCCCTCTGTCACTATTTGCCCTTTTTCACCTCTCAAAACCTTTTGTATTTCTCTCACTGCGTTCTGGTCTTTCTGGTCGTTCTGGTATTCCTTCTACAGGAAGAAAGAGAGCGAGAGTTTTTAAAGTTTACTTTAAGAGTCTTTGGACTCAAGAGTTTAAAAGTCGATTACGCATCGAGGTTACTCCGTTCAAAATTGAAATATTCGATAAGTTGAGCAAAAAAAGTTGTTTTAAATCTAATAATCTTACTATTTATTAACATAAAGTGTTTCTCAAAAGTAATAATGCATAATTAGAAATAGTTTATGCTAAAATTTATTTTTCGGCGAGGTTATGACATCATCGAGTTTGTTTTTAGATGGTAATCCCCTATTTCTATTTTTTTGTGGATATTAGTATTTATTTATTAAAGTTTCATAATCTTTCTTAAATTATTTATTTATTATATCTCTATCTTAAATTATTATACCATATTTAAAAATTCTATTTGATTAAACCTATTTCTCTATCTATTTTGGGAAGGACTGTATGCACAAAAACTTCCAATAATATTATGGTTATTGTTGTTTATGATGATGATGATGTTGAAAGTGAAACTAACTTGACATGCGTCGAAGTTGTATAACGAAGAGTATGTTACGTACCGTAATGGAATGTGGGGCAGCGAAATCTTCGGTGTTGTAGATCACTTCACCACGCGTGGGGAAAGAGAGAGAAGAGATGGGAGAAATTTTTTGATGGGATTATCGTGAATGATGATTACGAAAAAAAAATCGAAATGGAAATGTTTTTCGGTTTTTTTTTTGTTCGAGATATTAATCTCTCGTCACGAACTGCGCCTATAACCCTAATCTAAAAGCGATTATTCGATAGGAAACCTTAAATTACACCGAACCATATAGAGGATAAATCGGGGGTAGATTTTTATTCCGCTCTCCTCGTGCCATAAACATGAAAAATCGATCCCATAAATCCGCGTAAGGGGCGATAAATTTCAATTCGCGCGGAAACTACAAGGAGGAATTTCAAAAATAAATAAAAAAATGTAAATAAATAAAGTGCTTAAATTGAAAATGCGGTGTCGTTTTATGTACAATTTGATTTTTTGTATGGGTTGACTGCGTTAAGCTTTAAGTGTAATATTTTTCTTTCATCATTTCCAAAAATTTTGTTATTACAAAATCATCATTTACATTATTCATCAGGGATTCTGTTTGCTATTTTCCAATGTTCGTTACTTTTGAATGTCGCATATTTTTCTGTTATCTTCATATCTTATATAATTCAAAAAGTATCTTGTACTGTTCTTGTACGGTTCTTTGTACTGTTCTGGTCTTTCTGTGTAGTAATTAAGATTTTTCCCTCTCTTATTCTCCTTATTCCTTCTATCTTTTCTACCTCCTTTTTCCCTTGTAGTCTTTGCTTTATTCCTTTTACAATTTCCTCATATATTTATTATTCCCGGCCTTTCCACAACAATGGCATATGTTCTTCTTGTATTGCCCTGTTTCATACTTTTTTCCTCATCTATTTTTTGAATTAACTCCGCGGAAAACGGGGGAAGTACACAAAACGAGGAGGTGGATGAGGTAGAGATCTGGAAAAGTAAAGAGATGCAATAATATATGTAAACTTGCCACTTTTGAAAAAAGAGATTTCTTCCACTTCCATTTTTCAGAAACTTATTCCACGATAATTTATACAACCAATTTTTGTTATGTTTTCTATCCATTCCGTTAATAAACATCAAGACGATATAGGATATGATAAGAAATATGACCGGTAATGGATCAAAAGGAAATAAACATTAAAATAGAGAGAGCAACCAAACTGGTACGCTCACATAACCAGAAGGGCACTTGTCACAAAAGTACAGAACCATATTCGAAGCAAAGAGTAAGAATAAGAAATGAAGAAATGTTTTCAACATTAACGTTATTCTTGAAGATGACCAAAAACTGGCCGAATCTAAACTACTGGTTAATAACTCCTATAATTAATGTAATTAGCCAAGTAAAGTTGAGCTAGAGTTAGGTTAGCTTAGGTTGAGTTAGTAAGAATTCAAAGAAGGTCAAACCCGATTTAATAGCAACCCATTTCGTTTTAATCCACATTATTTAGATGAATTATGTAAATATCAATAAATTTGAATATGACGTACATGTTATTATCTCAACATCACACATATTACAACTTCAAAATTTTCAATTATCATTGCATAATAGGATTTTCTAGGCATGACCGCAGTTATTTTTTTTTTGAAATGTTAGAAGTTTTGAAATGTTTAGGTATTTTTGTTATACGCTATTTGCGTTATCGACATTGCGCAAAAACTAAACATTGTGTGCATATACGGATATTCGAGTTCTGTGTGAATCACATAATTTTCTTTTGCCATAAAATGTAAATATGATTTGACAGAATTGTAAAAAAGTACATTATTACCGATTTCACATCACGTTAAGGCATCTTCCGACTCAACGTTTCAAACGAATTTATATCGCTTCGTTAGTTTTTCATTTTTAGTCAAGATAAAAGGTGCTCCGATTACAAAGCGGCCCTCAAAGGTATGATAAACGTTTTATGTTTAACATTAAAGTTTAATGTGGCTTTTATCTGAATGAAATTGAATCAATTTTTAAAAGGTTTATTCTAAATGTTAGAATATTTTATCGAGAATTAAAAACAGTTTATTTTCCCGCCAAAAATGTTCCCCCTGTTTGTCAAAATCAGCTAAGAATTATCTTTATGGTGTAAATTTATACGAATTTAATTTAAATTTATTTTTAAAACAAGTGTTACACCCACCCTATATCCACTTTCGCTTTGAAACGAAGAACACAGCTGGAGCGGAGCGCGATTTGAAAGTAAAGTAAAGAACCACGCCGGACTTTACCTTTCTGTCTCAAGTCTCTCAACCTTCATCCAATACTTTCGATACTTCGTCGACGTTTCCTCTTGCTATACAGTACGTTCAAACCAACCGACCAAGAATATAAAAAAAAATTTTTTTAATTAAATGCACGACACGTTCTTATGGGTGTGAAAAGGTTAACGCGAAAACGTGTGGTGTAGAACTAATATCAACGTGAATAAACTAAAAAAAGTTATCTCAACTTTTTTTAAATAATAATAATAATGGGAAAATCAGAAAAAAAAGAAGGAGGGGAAAAGAGAAAATTGGATAATTTGATTCGATGTTTTATAATCTGGCGGCGTTTTCGAGATCTTTTAATGACTTCCTGTTTCAGCGATACCAATCATAATTATATACAAATGTTTTTAAATTTTAAAATGGTGCTTTTGTTGATTATTGGAAAATGGAACGATAATAATTTGTGAAATAATCGGGTTTATTCTAATCAAGGTCAGTAAATAACAACTAATGATAGGGTGATATTATTGTTATTAAACAATAGCAGCTCCGAAATAACGATAATAATAATAAACCGAGTATCGAAAATTTAACGCGATTCGATTTGGTCGTTTTGTTTGAACGCGTATTATAAACTCGATTGATAATTATCGAAATCAAATTGTATGGTGATGGATTAAATGTGTAATTGTTTTTAGGGGCGAATTAATAAATTTCAAAGAACTAATATTACTAAAAACAGATACTATTTGCAGAAAAAAAGATTGTTTAGATCTTCCTGGAAGAATATTTTTTGCTGAAAAGTGGATATCTATTAAAGAGGATCAATACAGCTTGTGGAATACTAAATAATATAGAATATAATTGCATGATTATATTGGGTGCAGCTTGTAAAAGATTATATTATTACTAATACTTGGTTATAAAAATCTGCTCGTGGATTGTAGGAGACTAGATATTGCTAGCAGAGGTACGATATTTCGTGTTGCAAACTAGATACTATAGAGAGAAGATAATATACATCTGTAAGATCATATACTAAAAATAGCAGACTAGATATTGCTACTGGGAAGCTGCTTATTGATTGCAGAAGACTAAATATTGCTGACAGTGAACCGATAGTGCTTGTGAATAGAGATGTGCAAATTATGTGAGTCCCGTCGGGTCACGATGAGTCATCTGTGACCCACCATGAACGGGCATTAATTGTTACCACTCTTTGATATCACTCACGTGAACGTGCGTGATCGTGAGCATCTTTGGTTTCAACGGGACCCGACGTGAACCGCTTGGAACAATTTGAGTTGTTCGCAAAGAAAAGTACAAAAATATCAAAAGCACCTAAATCCAGTAGAATTTGCAACAATCAAGCATTAAACGGCAATTAAAACTAGAACTAACACTAGACCTAGTACCAGAAAGATTTTGGTTTAGTCCAACCCAACCCAACCTAGCCCGACTAATATCTAGTGCTAGTTATTAGCTTAGTTATTAAATAGCTAATTAGGATTAAGTTGATGGCTCAACCTAACTAATATTTAGTGACAATAAGTTAGTTGGGTTGGGTGAAGATCATTGGCTTAACCAAGCCCATTTAATAACTAGCACTACTTGGGTTGGGTTGGGTTCAAATCAGGTTGAAGCCAACAAAATTAATATTTAATGCTAACTAACTTAATGCTAACAAAATTAACTATTTAATGCTCTCAACCCAATTAATATCTAGCACTAATTAGTTAGGTTGGTTGGGTTGAGATCAGATAAGGTTGATGGCTCAATGCAACTAATATTTAGTGCTAACTAACTTTGGTTGGGTTAAATTAAATTAATAGCTCAGCCAAATCTAATTAACATTTAGCGCTAAGTAGCTTGTTGAGTTGGGTTGGATTCAGATAAGGTTGATAGCGCCTAACAAATATTTTCTGCTAACTAGGTAGTTGGGTTGGGTCAAGGTCTTCAACTAATATCTAGTGTTATCCTAAAATTAAATATAAAAATTGTCCAGGGATTAGTGAAATTACTCCTCCCTTGTTAATATCAATTTTTCATGCGAGAGATGAATAGGGTTTCGACCATCCCTAATTTTGACTGCTACAGGCGGTTGCCTGCTTCAATCGGTTTACGCCGGGCCCCGTCGAAACCAAAGCCGTTCACGATCACGCACGTTCACGTGAGTGGTACAAAAATTGATGCCCGCTCACGGTGGAACACGTATGACCCATCGTGACTCGGCGGTACTCACGTAGTTTGCACATCTCTAGTTGGTATTAGAAATAAAACCATTAAAACAGAACTCAACTCAAACCCATAGTCTATAATAACACACTAATTTACCCACCCTACACAAGTGCACGTTGTGGTAAAACATCTAAAACTTGTATAACTCGTAAGCATCTGTGAAAAGGTGACAATATGATTGTTATATTTTTGTTTACAATTTAATTTTGTATTAGAATCCAAAATATACCACACCTAATATAAATCTCCTTCTACAGAAGGATGCAATGTTATTTTCGAAAAGAAAATGAAACATATTTTAAAAATCTGCGATGGACTCAATCAAGACACAAAATTTCACATGCATATAATGGATTTCAAATTAGAGAAGCATATTTGATCTTGCTCAAGACATAAGCACAATACAAAGACTTCAGCAGGCTTACGGCAGTGAAGTGTTTACACCCACGCAACACGAAACCAAGGGTTCTAAAGGTCTCCGCACACGTTTCAGTAATATATCATCAATAGAAGAGATCCTCTTAGCATAGCGTTAGATACTTCTTCCAGAAGACTAAATTTTGCTTCTATGGGCTTCTTACAAATTGCTGAGGACTAAAATAACTAAAAAAACAAAACTTTTATATCCACTATCTCAAACTATAAGATATTCTATACTTTTGTCTAACTTTGTATACAGAAAAAAGATGTAATCCACGAAATAGATTGAATCTCAAAATTTTGTTGATTTTAGACGATAAATTCGTTTTAGCTACCTTTTACTCTTTGGATTAATATTAAAATTTGATGAGGAAATATGTGGATTAAATTTAATGAATGGACCTTAAATTGGAAAAAATTTTGTGAAAACCTGACCCATTCAGATACACCACCCGGAAAAAAAATACATCGATATTTATAATCTGAGGCTGGATCGAGCACGAAAACATCATAAATCGACGTCGGTAGATGAGGAGATGGTGCATGAGACGTGAGATTTTCCCCATATTTTTCGTCATTGACGACGACGACGCCCAAGGTCTATTATCCGCGTTGAATTTACGATTCCACTTACGGTTTCAAAAACGATTTAAAAACGAATCAAGAACGATTCAAATCCGAGTGATTTGTGTTTGTCTCAGACATTGTCGATATCAATTTTTAGTTAGGTATTCGACACTGATACAATATTCGATACACGAAAAGCTTTTTATGGTAAAAAATTTTAAATATTGAATGGGAAATGGATAGCTTTCGAGCGAGAGATTTGTTCCATAATGTCAACCGATAAAAGCGGCGTCGGTTTATTTATTTGATATTTTATTTATTTACATTTGATTTTTTTGTTTACATTTGCATTTTGATATGAATCTAGGAACCCACGTCAATCGAGCCGCAATTTTCCGGTTATTCCGTGCAATGTGTCAATGACACGTATCTATGATTGTCGATGTATACAATTATTTATTTGTTGTTGGCCTTCGCGGTTTATTGAAACGGTTGCGTAAAATTCAGAAAGAAATTTCTTCATCATTTTAATTTAATACTCAATTTTTTAACAATTTGTGTCATCAAAAATGATTAAATCCGTTGTTAACCCGATGATATGGGGTCGTTTCTAGATGGAAAAGCCGCCGGTGGACAAGAGCTCAAGTTATGGTTGTCAGTGGTGGAGTTATTTATGACATCACGGCATAATACGTTTGCGCTGATATGACGTCTGACCGTGACGTACGGCGATGATTCATTATTTTGTATTCAGGTGCGATATTTTGCTTTATCCGCGCGAAACTATAGAAATACTCCGGGAAATCGGCGCTGTTTTTGGAAAGGATTTAACTCGATTTGCGTACACGGGAGGAGAACATCAGGTTTGTACGTACAATTAAAGAGTAACAGGGTGGAAAATTAAACTTAGAATAATCCGCCCCGCAAAACGACAAGGACGAAAATGTTTTGGGAGTTAAAATGTTTAAGTGAAGCCGAACAAAACGTGAAAGCGACGGATTTTATTTAACTCGAAAATGTTGGCTTTCTTTCTCACTTTCTCTAACTAAAAATATTTTTGTTTAATACACCAAAACCATGATATAATTAATTAATACGGAAAAGGGGTTGGGACTCAAACATAAGAAACTCTAAACATCATGGAAAACAAAAAACTATCTAACTTACAAACATTTGATTTAAAGGAATCTATGTATCTCAAGAACGGTTTGAGATGTCCACATGAAATGAGAATTATTTTATTATTAATTATGTGTAATATCATTTTTCTATTCCTACTATTTTTAATGATGTGACATTTTTAATTAATCTTTATATCTTCACTTGTAACGTTGACGATTATAAAAACCAAATTAAAAAGATCATATCTCAAAAAGTAATTGAGATGTCAAGATGATTTAAAACCCAACTTATACCAAATTTAATCTAGTTGTAACACAAATGGGGTTAACTTGCAAATATATGATTTAAATGGTCCTATCTCAAGAAAAATTTAAAGTTAATTTTTTATTTATTGTCTGCAATAACCGTCAAACAAAAACAGATGTTCCTAACAATCTAAGACGTACCCCATACGTCTTAGATTCGAACTTATTTCGAATAGATTTAGAATTAGAAACTAAGATTAGACTTAAGACTAGAAATATACAAAGACTCCTAATAACTACTTTTAGTTCTAAGTCTAGTGTTAGTTATTTTTAGTTACTATTCAGTTTTAAATTGTTATATACTTGTATCAAACTAAAACTAGAACTAACACTAGACCTAGTACTAGAAAGTTTTGGTTTAGCCGTGCGTCGTTAGACGCACGGCTAAACCTGAATCTTTCTAGTACTAGGTCTAGTGTTAGTTCTAGTTTTAGCTGCCGTTCAGTGCTTGATTGTTGTAAATTTTTCTGGAACTACAAGAATAACTAATACTAGATTTACAACCTAGCTACAAACATTAGGATTTAGCTGTACGTTTCTATAGACGGCTAAACCCTAATGTGTCTAGTTCTAGTGTTAGTTCTGAAGCCGGGTTGGGTTGAATTGGATTGGATTGGGTTTCGTCTTAAGAGAGGTCTAATGTTAGCTCTACTAGCGTTAGTGTTGGCACTATTTTTAGTTGTTTTTCAGTTTTAAATTGTTATGTATTTGTATCAAACTAAAATTAGAACTAACACTAGACCTAGTACTAGAAAGTTTTAATTAAATTTGAATCTTTCTAGTACTAGGTCTAGTGTTAATTCTAGTTTTAGCTGCCATTCAGTGCTTGATTGTTATAAATTCTTCTGGAATTAAAAGAATTTAGTATTAACACTAAAGCTAGAAACATTAGGATTTGTAAGTTTTCTAAACCAAAATGATAGTCATTGTCCACGGAGTGAATAATAGCGGTGAATAATCATTGCAATTATAATCACCTCAGTGAATAATGATTAAATCTCTTCCTTGAATTTGTTCCCTGAGAAGTCCCAAAATATTTATGTATGACTGGATTGCGGCCAAGAAAGTTAACTCGTACTCAGAATATGTTTTACTAGTATATTTAACGGAACTAGCTGCAAAATATAAGCACATTATGGACAGATTACTCTATGCTTAGATGCACACTTAATAGAATAGAGGAATGAAGAATTTCATCCGAAGAAAGCTGATTAAATCAACAAATTTCTTATTGAAGCATATGATACAAAATATCTTAGCAGTAAACGTAAGAAGTAAGCTATATTAAAAAGGTTATTTAAATAATATTAAAGAAATATTCTTTGTTATAAGTAAAAAGCGTTTAGTAAAGTTTTGGTATAAAATGCACATTTTTGTGAACAGTGCATATTTTGCAGAAAATTTTTTTAACCTTCATAATTTAAACATTCTTGAAAATGATCTCAAATTGAAACAACGAGTTATACATCATTTGAAAGGAGGAAATTCAAGCTTCAATTTGGTATGCAAGTCATTTCTTCTTTTTCAAAACTAAGACCTCCACGATCTTATTCAAATTTTATCTTTTTTTCTTTCGTGATTGTACTAAAACGTCAAAAATACATTATCCTTTAACGTTTCTTAAGTGGAGTAGATTTCAAATTGGAACAACAAGTTATACATCATTTAAAAGAGGGAGGTTCAGCCTTCAATTTGGTATGCAAGTTATTTCTTCATTTTTCAAAAATCAGACCTCCACGATCTTGTTTAAATTTTATTTTTTTTTCTTTCGTAATTGTACTAAGACGTCAAAAATACATCATCCTTTAACGTTTCTTAAGTGGAGTAGATTTCAAGTTGAAACAACGAGTTATACATCATTTGAAAGAGGGAGGTTCAACCTTCAATTTGGTATGCAAGTCATTTCTTCTTTTTCAAAACTAAGACCTCCACGATCTTATTCAAATTTTATCTTTTTTTCTTTCGTGATTGTACTAAAACGTCAAAAATACATTATCCTTTAACGTTTCTTAAGTGGAGTAGATTTCAAATTGGAACAACAAGTTATACATCATTTAAAAGAGGGAGGTTCAGCCTTCAATTTGGTATGCAAGTTATTTCTTCATTTTTCAAAAATCAGACCTCCACGATCTTGTTTAAATTTTATTTTTTTTTCTTTCGTAATTGTACTAAGACGTCAAAAATACATCATCCTTTAACGTTTCTTAAGTGGAGTAGATTTCAAGTTGAAACAACGAGTTATACATCATTTGAAAGAGGGAGGTTCAACCTTCAATTTGGTATGCAAGTCATTTCTTCTTTTTCAAAACTAAGACCTCCACGATCTTATTCAAATTTTATCATTCTTTTTCGTGATTATATTAAAACGTCAAAAATACATCATCCTTTAACGTTTCTTAAGTGGAGTAGATTTCAAATTGGAACAACAAGTTATACATCATTTAAAAGAGGGAAGTTCAACCTTCAATTTGGTATGCAAGTTATTTCTTCATTTTCAAAAATCAGACCTCCACGATCTTGTTTAAATTTTATTATTTTTTTCGTGATTATACTAGAACGTCAAAAATACATCATCATTTAACGTTTCTTAAGAAGAATAGATTTCAAGTTGAAACAACGAGTTATAAATCATTTGAAAGAGGGAGGTTCAACCTTCAATTTGGTATGCAAGTCATTTCTTCATTTTCAAAAATAAGATCTCCACGATCTTATTCAAATTTTATCTTTTTTTTTTCGTGATTGTACTAAAACGTCAAAAATACATCAACCTTTAACGTTTCTTAAGTGGAGTAGATTTCAAATTGAAACAACGAGCTATACATCATTTGAAAGAGGGAAGTTTAACCTTCAATTTGGTATGCAAGTCATTTCTTCTTTTTCAAAACTAAGACCTCCACGATCTTATTCAAATTTTATAATTTTTTTTTCGTGATTATACTAAAACGTCAAAAATACATCATCCTTTAACGTTTCTTAAGTGGAGTAGATTTCAAGTTGAAACAACGAGTTATAAATCATTTGAAAGAGGGAGGTTCAGCCTCCAATTTGGTATGCAAGTTATTTCTTCATTTTCAAAAATCAGACCTCCACGATCTTGCTTAAATTTTATTATTTTTTCGTGATTATACTAAAACGTTATACAAACTAAAAAATACTAAAACAAGTTATACATCATTTGAAAGAGGGAGGTTCAACCTTCAATTTGGTATGCAAGTTATTTCTTCATTTTCAAAAATAAGGCCGCCACAATCTTTCAAATTTTATCATGTTTTTCGTAATTATATCAAAACGTCAAAAACACATCATCCTTTAACACTTCTTAAGTGGTATAGACTTCAAATTGAAACAACGGGTCATACATGATTTTAAAGAGGGAGGTTCAGCCTTCAATTTGGTATGCAAGTCATTTCTTCTTTTTCAAAACTAAGACCTCCACGATCTTATTCAAATTTTATCATTTTTTTTCGTGATTATACTAAAACGTCAAAAATACATTATCCTTTAACGTTTCTTAAGTGGAGTAGATTTCAAATTGAAACAATGAGTTATACATCATTTAAAAGAGGGAGGTTCAGGCTCCAATTTGGTATGCAAGTTATTTCTTCATTTTCAAAAATCAAACCTCCACGATCTTACTTAAATTTTATTAGTTTTTCGTGATTATACTAAAACGTTATACAAACTAAAAAAATACTAAAACAAGTTATACATCATTTGTAAAAGGGAAGTTCAACCTTCAATTTGGTATGCAAGTTATTTCTTCATTTTCAAAAATAAGACCGCCACAATCTTTCAAATTTTATCATGTTTTTCGTAATTATATCAAAACGTCAAAAACACATCATCCTTTAACACTTCTTAAGTGGTATAGACTTCAAATTGAAACAACGGGTCATACATGATTTTAAAGAGGGAGGTTCAGCCTCCAATTTGGTATGCAAGTTATTTCTTCATTTTCAAAAATCAAACCTCCACGATCTTGCTTAAATTTTATTATTTTTTCGTGATTATGCTAAAACGTTATACAAACTAAAAAATACTAAAACAAGTTATACATCATTTGAAAGAGGGAGGTTCAGCCTTCAATTTGGTATGCAAGTTATTTCTTCATTTTCAAAAATAAGACCTCCACAATCTTATTCAAATTTTATCTTTTTTTTTTTCGTGATTATACTAAAACGTCTAAAATACATCATCTTTTAACGTTTTTTAAGTCGAGTAGATTTCAAATTGAAACAACGAGTTATACATCATTTGAAAGAGGGAGGTTCAGCCTTCAATTTGGTATGCAAGTCATTTCTTCTTTTTCAAAACTAAGACCTCCACGATCTTATTCAAATTTTATCATTTTTTTTTCGTGATTATACTAAAACGTCAAAAATACATCATCCTTTAACGTTTCTTAAGTGGAGTAGATTTCAAATTGAAACAACGAGTTATACATCATTTAAAAGAGGGAGGTTCAGCCTCCAATTTGGTATGCAAGTTATTTCTTCATTTTCAAAAATCAGACCTCCACGATCTTGCTTAAATTTTATTATTTTTTCGTGATTATACTAAAACGTTATACAAACTAAAAAATACTAAAACAAGTTATACATCATTTGAAAGAGGGAGGTTCAGCCTTCAATTTGGTATGCAAGTTATTTCTTCATTTTCAAAAATAAGACCTCCACGATCTTATTCAAATATTATCTTTTTTTTTTCGTGATTATACTAAAACGTCTAAAATACATCATCCTTTAACGTTTCTTAAGTGGAGTAGATTTCAAATTGAAACAACGAGTTATACATCATTTGAAAGAGGGAGGTTCAACCTTCAATTTGGTATGCAAGTCATTTCTTCTTTTTCAAAACTAAGACCTCCACGATCTTGTTTAAATTTTATCTTTTTTTCTTTCGTAATTGTACTAAAACGTCAAAAATACATTATCCTTTAACGTTTCTTAATTGGAGTAGATTTCAAATTGGAACAACAAGTTATACATCATTTAAAAGAGGGAGGTTCAGCCTTCAATTTGGTATGCAAGTTATTTCTTCATTTTTCAAAAATCAGACCTCCGCGATCTTGTTTAAATTTTATCTTCTTTTCTTTCGTAATTGTACCAAAACGTCAAAAATACATTATCCTTTAACGTTTCTTAAGTGGAGTAGATTTCAAGTTGAAACAACGAGTTATACATCATTTGAAAGAGGGAGGTTCAACCTTCAATTTGGTATGCAAGTCATTTCTTCTTTTTCAAAATTAAGATCTCTACGATCTTATTCAAATTTTATCATTTTTTTTCGTGATTATACTGAAACGTCAAAAATACATCATCCTTTAACGTTTCTTAAGTGGAGTAGATTTTAAATTGGAACAACAAGTTATACATCATTTAAAAGAGGGAGGTACAGCCTTAAATTTGGTATGCAAGTTATTTCTTCATTTTTCAAAAATCAGACCTCCACGATCTTGTTTATATTTTATCTTTTTTTCTTTCGTAATTGTACTAAAACGTCAAAAATACATTATCCTTTAACGTTTCTTAAGTGAAGTAGATTTCAAGTTGAAACAACGAGTTATACATCATTTGAAAGAGGGAGGTTCAACCTTCAATTTGGTATGCAAGTCATTTCTTCTTTTTCAAAATTAAGATCTCTACGATCTTATTCAAATTTTATCATTTTTTTTCGTGATTATACTAAAACGTCAAAAATACATCATCCTTTAACGTTTCTTAAGTGGAGTAGATTTCAAATTGAAACAACGAGTTATACATCATTTAAAAGAGGGAGGTTCAGCCTCCAATTTGGTATGCAAGTTATTTCTTCATTTTCAAAAATCAGACCTCCACGATCTTGCTTAAATTTTATTATTTTTTCGTGATTATACTAAAACGTTATACAAACTAAAAAATACTAAAACAAGTTATACATCATTTGAAAGAGGGAGGTTCAGCCTTCGATTTGGTATGCAAGTTATTTCTTCATTTTCAAAAATAAGACCTCCACGATCTTATTCAAATTTTATCTTTTTTTTTTCGTGATTATACTAAAACGTCTAAAATACATCATCTTTTAACGTTTCTTAAGTCGAGTAGATTTCAAATTGAAACAACGAGTTATACATCATTTGAAAGAGGGAGGTTTAACCTTCAATTTGGTATGCAAGTCATTTCTTCTTTTTCAAAACTAAGACCTCCACGATCTTATTCAAATTTTATCATTTTTTTTTCGTGATTATACTAAAACGTCAAAAATACATCATCCTTTAACGTTTCTTAAGTGGAGTAGATTTCAAATTGAAACAACGAGTTATACATCATTTAAAAGAGGGAGGTTCAGCCTCCAATTTGGTATGCAAGTTATTTCTTCATTTTCAAAAATCAGACCTCCACGATCTTGCTTAAATTTTATTATTTTTTCGTGATTATACTAAAACGTTATACAAACTAAAAAATACTAAAACAAGTTATACATCATTTGAAAGAGGGAGGTTCAGCCTTCAATTTGGTATGCAAGTTATTTCTTCATTTTCAAAAATAAGACCTCCACGATCTTATTCAAATTTTATCTTTTTTTTTTTCGTGATTATACTAAAACGTCTAAAATACATCATCCTTTAACGTTTCTTAAGTGGAGTAGATTTCAAATTGAAACAACGAGTTATACATCATTTGAAAGAGGGAGGTTCAACCTTCAATTTGGTATGCAAGTCATTTCTTCTTTTTCAAAACTAAGACCTCCACGATCTTGTTTAAATTTTATCTTTTTTTCTTTCGTAATTGTACTAAAACGTCAAAAATACATTATCCTTTAACGTTTCTTAATTGGAGTAGATTTCAAATTGGAACAACAAGTTATACATCATTTAAAAGAGGGAGGTTCAGCCTTCAATTTGGTATGCAAGTTATTTCTTCATTTTTCAAAAATCAGACCTCCACGATCTTGTTTAAATTTTATCTTTTTTTCTTTCGTAATTGTACCAAAACGTCAAAAATACATTATCCTTTAACGTTTCTTAAGTGGAGTAGATTTCAAGTTGAAACAACGAGTTATACATCATTTGAAAGAGGGAGGTTCAACCTTCAATTTGGTATGCAAGTCATTTCTTCTTTTTCAAAATTAAGATCTCTACGATCTTATTCAAATTTTATCATTTTTTTTCGTGATTATACTGAAACGTCAAAAATACATCATCCTTTAACGTTTCTTAAGTGGAGTAGATTTTAAATTGGAACAACAAGTTATACATCATTTAAAAGAGGGAGGTACAGCCTTAAATTTGGTATGCAAGTTATTTCTTCATTTTTCAAAAATCAGACCTCCACGATCTTGTTTATATTTTATCTTTTTTTCTTTCGTAATTGTACTAAAACGTCAAAAATACATTATCCTTTAACGTTTCTTAAGTGAAGTAGATTTCAAGTTGAAACAACGAGTTATACATCATTTGAAAGAGGGAGGTTCAACCTTCAATTTGGTATGCAAGTTATTTCTTCATTTTCAAAAATAAGACCTCCACGATCTTATTCAAATTTTATCTTTTTTTTTTCGTGATTATACTAAAACGTCTAAAATACATCATCTTTTAACGTTTCTTAAGTCGAGTAGATTTCAAATTGAAACAACGAGTTATACATCATTTGAAAGAGGGAGGTTTAACCTTCAATTTGGTATGCAAGTCCTTTCTTCATTTTCAAAAATAAGACCTCTGTAATCTTTCACATTTTATAAGTTTTTTTCGTCATCATACTAAAACGTAAAAAATACATTATCCTTTAACTTTTTTTAAGTGGAATAGATTTCAAATTGAAACAACAAGTTATACATCATTTGAAAGAGGAAGATTCAGCCTTCAATTTGGCATGGAAGTCATTTCTTCGTTTTCAAAAATAAGACCTCCACGATCCTTCGAATTTTATCATTTTTTTCGTGATCATACTAAAACATCAAGAATACGTGATCCTTAACGTTTCTTTATCGGAATAGATTTCAAATTGAAACAAGTTATACATGATTTGAAAGAGGGAGGTTCAACCTTCAATTTGGTATGCAAGTCATTTCTTCATTTTTAAAAATACGACCTCCACAAAATTTCAAATTTTATCGTTTATTTATGATTTCATTCCAATTTTATCATTTTTATATTTTTATCATAACAGTAATTTTAATTTTAACGACATTGGCAGTAAAAAAATTCTGTGTTTTAAAATGTTTTAATGTTATAGACTGTTTAAATTCTTTTTTATTCTTTTTTTAATTATCATATTCAATAGTAATCGTGGACAAAGTATATTATTATATTTGCATTTAGCCAGCTATTATTCACTTACGTTCATTTTTAATTAACCTTCGTGAATAATAGCACTCATTGTGTGCTCATTAAATAATACACTATTAAAGAACTGAAAGTAGATTTCATACTAGACTTAGAACTAGAAACATTCAAAGTACAAATATTTATATATTTCACATTTTTGTCAGAAAGCTGGTCCTTATAACAGTACATCTTAGATTCAAACGAATAAAATATAATAATAATATTTCTGTATTCCTACTATTTTCAATGATATGACTCATTTTTATTTACATTATCATTACATTTTTATGAACATTTTTAATTCATCTCGCTCTACTTCACTTGTATCGATGCTCTCATATCTCAAAAAAGTAATATCAAGATGATTTCGAGATGATTTCAAGATAATTTTAAAATGATTTACATAATATAAAAATTTGTTTTAGAAATCTGAGTTCTTCTAAAAAAATAATTTCAATTCTTAATCTTTGCATGCAAACGATTTATCGGCTCATTGTGCTCCCCGGTTTTTTTATTGGGCAGTATTCGATTGAGAAGCGGGTTTTTATCGGAAAATCGTGGGCAGTAAACTCCATTGTTAAATGAAACGTAACCATTTCTGCCCGTTTGTTGTGTACTCCGTGTATTTGATTCCCGATATTATTCCGCATTTCCAAATCGTAATTTGTCGGTGACGCACAAAGGCCGTTCGACGTTATCCGCATTAACATTCGGCTCGAAAAAGAAATAGTACACCATAAGAGGTAGTTTCGAAGTTAAAACTTTTTCGTTTTTTTTTTTCGGTGATTCCAATTTTTTCTTTGTGTTAGTTCTTTTGTATCTGTTTGATGATCAACCACCGCCACTTCTATTCATGCACCATAAAAGGTTCGTTTTTTTTTTGATGATTTTTTTTAAGCTTTGCTTCAATCAGTTCTTGTATAGGGAAGTAATTTTTGTTATCAAGACGAAATAAAATCCGGTTTTTTGTATTTGTTAAGTATTAATTAGTAATAGGGGGATTTACATCAATAAATAACGATATGACGATGTGGGTAAATCCCATTTAAAATTTTTGTTGCTAAATTTGTTAAAACGCACCACGGAAATCCTTGAGCCCGCTAAGTTGTTGTCCTCCTAATGTTATTGCTGTCTCCTTTATTAAATCGCTGCAAAATGAAGCTTATTAAATTTTTGTGTCGTCGTCGTTACTCGAAACTCGAAAATATTTTGTTGTTTAAGTTGTGATTAAAACTAAATTATCTGTTTAAAACGACATCTTTATCTTTTCGATATGTAATGGAGCGCATTGTGTAAATTTACATTTTAAATTCGAATTGTTTATAAACAGGAAATACGTGTCTAAAGAGAAATGTGTTGTGTAACTTTTATTCAATACCTTTAGGTTGGCGACCTTTATTAATTTTTTTTTCTTATTTTACCTTGTTATGTTGAAACTCCGATTCCGATTTAAAATAATAAAACGACTTCTTCGCCGAGGGTTAATTAAATTTATAATTGCAGTCTTAACAAAGGCCCCGAAATTACAACAATTTATTTTTATCGTCCACTTTTAACATCGATGACAATAAAGGGTTCGTTAAAAACGTAGTGAGAGTTGTAGGGTTGAGTTGTTGGTTACAAGTTGCAAATTGAGTATTGCGGAGTGGGTGAACAGTGTCGGCGCCGACGAAGTGAGGTCTTTTATTAAAGGGGTCGGCAATTACTTGTTCGAACGCGCGTTGCGTGGAATCGGTGGCGTCGGTTTCGCCATGGGGTCGTTAAAATTCGTTTGACGCTACATCGCCACACGAAAAGAGAGAACGAGAGAAATCGATTCCGATACTATTTTCGAAAAACGAGTCACACACAAAACGACCCACCCCCTCTTATCCGAAGGATAAAACTCGGCAAGATTCAAACCGTTTTCTTTTATAATTGAACTACAAAGAGTGGAAATAAAAAGCGCTTCCTTTCCTAGTTGAGTGAGTTTTCATGTCGTGAATTAATTTTTGAGAAAAAGTACAATTTAATACAATTTCAAATCAATAAAGATATAATGAATACCGAAATCGCTTGCGGCCGAAACATTACATTCTCAAGGTCATCAATTAATGATTTTGTACCGGCTTAGTCAAGTTCGCTGGCGCTTAGTCATTATAATATCGAGATTATTGATGATACTTGCACTAATTAATGATATGATGAGTATTTAGGTGAGGTCGCCTGCTGTCGAGGCATTACATTCTCAAAATCATCAATTAATGATTTTGTATCTGTTTAGCCCAGTTCATGGACGCATGAGTCATTACATTCTCGAAATTATTGAAGATTCGTGTACTATTTAATGGTACGAGGAGTATTGCGCCGAGGTCGCTTGCGACCGGGGCATTGCATTGTCAAGATTATTGAAAATGCATTCATAAATTAATGATTTTGTAACTGCTTAGCCGAGATCACTGGCGCCGTAAGACGTTATGTTATTGAAGATACATAACGTACATTAACTGGTACATTAACGTACATTAATTGACGATCTGCTGAGTATTTAGCCGAGTATTTATTGAGAATGTATTTATAACTTTTATTACTTGTTTGATTAATGATTTTATAACTGCTTAGCCGTGTTCACCGAAGTCTGAGTCATTACGCCATCGAGGTTATTGAAGATACGTGCACTAATTACCGATATCATAAGTATTTAGCCGAGGTCGCTTGCGACCGAGGCAGTACATAATTATTGTCAAAATTATTGATTAATGCATACACAAATTAATGATTTTATAACTGCTTAACCGAGTTTATTGGCGCCTCGAGGCATTACGTTATCGACGTTATTGAAGATACGTACATTAATTAACGATATGGTGAGTATTTAGCCGAGGTCGCTTGCGACCGAGGCATTACATTTTCAAGGTTATTGAGAATGTATTCATAGATTAATGATTTTATAACTGCTTCGACGAGTTTACCCATTCGTGAGTCATTACGTCATCAAGATACGTGCACTAATTAATGATATCATGAGTATATAGCCGAGGTTGCTTGCGGCCAAAGCATTACATTGTCAAGATTATTGGAAATGCATAAAGTAATGATTTTGCTGCTTAGCCGAGTTCATTGGTGTCCGAGACATTATAACAAAGTCAAGGTTAGAATATATTTATGAGAATGTATTCATTCATACATTGATGACGTAACAAGTGCTGAGATGAGATCGCTTGCAGTTAGTATTAATGACGGTTATTGGAAAGGTTATTAAAAATATAGTCATTACCTTATTATGGCCAAAGCGCTGCATCATCAGGTTATTAAAGATACTAACATAAGCTAATGTTATAATGAACACTTATACATATATCCATATAACTAACTAAGCCATCTAAAGAGAGGTATGGCTAAATCCTAGGTTTAGTATTAGTTATACTTTTAGTTCCAGAAGAATTTACAACAATCAAACACTGAATGGCAATTAAAACTAACACTAGACCTAAACCTGAATCTTTCTAGTACTAGATTTAGTGTTAGTTCTAGTTTTAGTTTGATACAAGTATAATAATAATGATTAGTTTATTTCTCAAATGAACAAAACATAGTACATTCATTTCATCAAAACGAAAGAAAAAGAAAACAAAACCAGAAAAGAAATACATGAAATTTACTTCAAGTTCGTCTTCCTGTACATGTATTAGGTTACTCTAGACATTTTACTTTCATAGTATTCTTGAATTGAATAAATTTCGCTCTCTATTAGGTGTTTCTTCACTTCCGCTTTAATTTGTTTCTCGTCTAATCGTTTTGTTCTTGCTGGTAGCATTATATAATTTAATTGAAATATATTTGAAAGTATTTTTTGACTTCTATACTCTATATAAGGGTACCAGTAAATTGTTTCCATATCGTGTACTGTACTTGTGAGAGTCTGTATTTCTTTGCAATGCTCCTTTTTGAGCATGAACATATTGCATATAAGAAAACACATAACAGGATGGTATTGTCTGTATCTTCAATTCCCTAAAGTAACCTCTGCAACTTTCTTTGTAACCCAATTTTTTTAAGTAATCTAACTACTTTTTTTGCATTTTAAAATTTTCTCCCGCTTCACTAGATGCTCCCCAGGTAAATATGCCATATATCGCCATACTATTAAAGTACGCAAAATATACGTTCCTTATTTCTTCCTCCGGTAAACTTTTACATAACATTCTTAAACAATATTGTTGCCAATTTTACTTTCAATTGTTTTATGTGGTCCCTTCACGATAGAGTTTCCTATAGTGTAACTCCCAGAAACCTAGCAGTATTATTTCAGATCTCCTGGTTTTTTCTCTGTTCAGTTGCAGATTATTTACTTCGAACCAATTTTTAGCTTCATTTAGTGTTATATTTGTTTATTCTTTTAGGTCTTTTAAGTCTTTAGAATTGTTTATGAATGAGGTGTCATCCGCATAGAAACACATTGCGTCTGCCTTTATATTTTTTGGTAAATCGTTTAAATATAACAGGAACAAACTGGTCCGAGCACGGAGCCCTATGGAGGTTCTGTTTTTACTATTCTCCACTCAAAAATTGTTCCATTCCAGTGTATCTGTTGTTGTCTATCCTGAAGATATGAAGCAATTAGTTTTTTTTTTCATTTTCATTTATGCCATATTTTTCTATTTTTTTTTCAAAAGAAATTCATGATTCACTAAGTCAAAAGCTTAGCTCAGATCACAGAAAAGTACTTGTGTATAATTTTGCATATCAAAACCAGTTATTATACTTTGGATTACACTAAGAAGTGCTGATATTCTTGATTTTCCTTTTTGATAAGCATATTGGTATTGTGTTATCAGTTTTTTTCTGTCTTTTACGTGATCCATGGTCCTGTTTTTTAATGCAATTTCAAAAACTTTGGATATTACTAGTATTATTGCTATCGGTCTGTAATTACTTTTATTATTCACGTCCGCTTGTTAATGAATTTGAGTTACCCTTACATATTTCTTCTTCTTAGGCATTTAATTAATAGATTACAGAATATTTCCCTTATTATGGATTCTATATTCTGGAGTAATTTTGTCTTATTCAAGTTCTTTATTACCGCTTCAATCTCTTCCTCTTCAATTTGTTTTAGTTGTATAGCTTCAATTTGTTCTATTTGTTTGCTCTCTGTTGGATCTTTTCTTAACATGATGCCTCCTTTTGTTTGTGCTATTTGTACATAGTAGCTGTTTAGGTCATTTGCTTCTAGACATGATTCGGTTACTTTCTGTTGCATCACTTTTTCGGTTTCTTGTTTCACAAGATTCCATTTAGCAGCTATCTGAATTTTTTTATATTCTCTTTAAGCTTCTTTCTTTATTTCATCTATAAGCCGTCTGAGATATAAGCCCTCAAGTTGCTATTCCTCGTAACTTCCGCTACACTGAAAATTGCATTCAAATTATTCTTCATTCTTCTTAGTTCATCCGAATCCATTTTTGTATAAATTGTATTTGTTTTATCTTTTTTCATGATTTCACGAAAAGCCGTCTCATAACACAATGTAATTATGTTATGAAACTCAGTATAGCTGGTTTGTGCATCACCTTTTTGATCTTTTGTTCTTGTATAATCACTTCTTTTTAATAGATTTTTTAACTGTTCTACTGTCGCTTTATTTATCAGTCTTATTTTAATTTCTTTCTAGTTGTTTCTTTATGTTGCAAGAACTATGATCGCTATTTGAGCCAGATGATCACCCAAATGCCAGTTTAATGTCCTTTCCGTTGCGATTGTTGTGATTTTGTTTATGAAGATGTTATCTACATATCTGTTACCGTTTACTCTTGATGGTTGATTAAAAAGAGGTTTAAGTTCATCCTTTCACATAATACCCAACAACTCCAATGTAAAATTTCTTCCATTATTTCCAAAAATTCTCTAATATCTCCATCTGGTGAATGATACACGACTAAAAAAAAGAAATTCAATACTGGTATTTTAACTGCACACAATTCAATGTATACAACAATCTAAGACTGAATATCAATGAAAAGTAGAGCTAATACTAAAACTAGAACCAAAATCCTTCGGGTTTAGCCCACTTCTCTTAAGACGGGACCCAACCCAACCCAACCCAACCTAACTTTAGATCGAAGACTGGACTTAGAACTAAAAACATTAGGGTTTAGCCGTCTTAAGAGACATATGGTTAAATCCGAATGTTTCTAGGTCTAGTGTTAATACTAAAGCTAGTTTATAGGTCTAGTATTAATTATACTCTTAGTGTCAGAAGAACTTACGACAATTAAACACTGAATGGCTATTAAAACTAGAACTAACACTAGATCTAGTACTAGAAAGTTTCGGTTTAGCCGTGCGTCTGAAGACTAGTACTAGGTCTAGTGTTAGTTCTAGTTTTAGTTTGATACAAGTATACAACAATCTAAGACTGAATAATAACCGAAATTTATAAAATTTTCATGTTTTGTACTTTTCTCATTACTGAAGAATCAGAACACAAAAAGTACCCTTTTTTTTCTTATAAAATTTTTCATTTCCATTTTTTTCTTCATATTAACGCAACCAAATTATCAGGGAGCAATATTGTTTCAAATTAAATTTATAATTAGAATACATAACACTTGACATTGTTCTACGTAAAGCTTTTGAGTCAATAACTTTCTTGGTTCTCGTTGACCTTCAATAGGGGTCGGCTTATTTATCGTCGAATTAGTTTCCTTAAACTTACGAGAACCCATTACTTAATCGATAGCCGTGCGTTTTAGAGTTTGTACGGACATTCTAGGCTTTATTGCAAAGTTCTTGTCGCTTCAACATCCTAAAGAAATTTCTTTGTCCTAATTGCTACAAATGTTCTGATTCACTTTTTTAATTTTTCGTAAAGGAAACTTTTCGATTAATTGATCGTCAATTAGAACTCGATTAAGGTTAAAGTCATTTTTAACTTAGTGATAAGCATGTCGACTTTGAAGGCATTAATTTTTGAAAAAAAGTATATTACGTATTATTTTGTGGTGTATATTTTATTTATTATATATGTAAATCAAAATCATATTTGGCGTCAAATTAATAATTTATTTGACAGGTTATCTGTTAAATTTAAAATGAATGGGAATTTTTTATTGAAATCGATTTTTTAAATTGAAATTCGTTTCATATAATAGGATTACACATATTCCAAGAAGCGTAGCTTTTTAAAATTAATTCTCGCAATATCGTTTTTATTATTTATAAATACATTAAGCTACGTTTTTTGTGGAATCGATTTTTCTCAGTAAACGTTTTTCTTTTCTTCCAAGAAACGAAAAAAAGCGATCAATAATTTTTGTAATTCTAATATGTAAGTTTTATTTTGAAAGACCATTAAGATAATAGACCTGCACGAACCGCCAATTTCGTGAGGCAACGGCCGATTTCGTTATCAAAACGTATCTCTTCTATTTAAACGTGTGCTCATCACGTTTCCGTTTATATTCCCCTTTCGAACCGTTATTACCTTATTCATTACATGTACCGGGTAGGTAATTCACTGAAACCGCCATATAAATGTAGGAAGAGTAAAATCGAGTTAAAAATATTTTAACAACACTCAAAAAAAAATAATAAAAATAAAAGTGTTTTCGATTAAAAAGCTTGTTGAGCTTCCTGTTTGTATAATAACACGGTTAATTTCGCGTGGGTTCGTTTTAATGTATTAAAGTGCAAAACTCGTCGAAATGAGACCGCTACCGTTCGTTCGTTTCCTCGTTCCTCTCGCGCGTTTTGACGGGGGTTCCCCTGTTAGTGGGGTAACTTTATACGCGTGATTATAGTCCGTAGAGTCCGAGGGCTTATTAATTCGACGATAACAAGCGCACTAAACAGTTCGGAATTACTCTCGAGTTGATATCGTGCGAAGCGACGTGGTTGATTGGGAAAGTTTTCGCTGACTGTAACGTTTCTGTCGTAACTGGTTTATGTTGCGTTTTGTGTTTTTCATTGCGAACGGGAAAATATATGCATATCATTAAAGATATAATGAATAAATGAAACCATTTTAATTTTTAACTGCATTGTTGTAAATTAGGAATTTTTACCACGTTGCGAGATATAAATATTTGAACGAAATTTGTCGAATACTGGAACGCATTTTCAATCGGTTATGCAATTCTCGATTTTTTTTTGTTCGCTTTGGTGTAGTCCACATTCCCTTCCAAAATCCAATAAATTAATATCGAATTGTCCTCTCTTTACACATTCATGCGTTCCGCTCGTACAAGTTTCGATGAACCATAAACGTATTAAAGCTTTTAGCGACCCTTCCATCCAAGAAATGACCCACAATTAATAAATTTCCCTCTTACGATTATTAATTTTGTAATGGCCCTTTATATTTTATGGGGGATTTTATTTAATTTTGACTAATGAAGAATAATTCCGAACAGCACTAAAACTACACGTGCGACAACAAAAAAGTCATGAATGAATGATGAAATTTTATGATATGAATAAATATGAAGCTATAAATTAATAAATTTGAAGAATTACTAGATAGACTAAGTTTCTAGTACTAGGTCTAGTGTTAGTTCTAGTTTTAATTGCCATTTAGTGCTTGATAATTGTAAATACTTCTGAAACTAAATTATAATTAATACTAGTCCAACAACCTATCTATAATACAGAGCTACGAAAGTAGTTAACTACGTAGTCGACTACTCTTTGTGTCAAAGTAGTTGTATTCTATTATCCGTGCCAGAAGTCAAGGCCCCTCGCTTTAAAAATCGGTATCTTCGAAATCGCTCGATGAAAAAAATTGCGGTAAAGTTTGTTGTAACCAATGAACATTTTTGTGTATCATAGGTTAATTTGGAAATTTTCAGATCCGCGGTTTTTCCTCTATCGCAAGTTAATTGAAAAAAGTACCCGATTTTTGAGTGGCGACAACTTTGTCTGCTTTGCGATTTTTTTCTCAAAAACTATTTGACGAAAACGTTTTATATTTGAATTGGTGGTAACCCAATGTGTTCTCAATATGGGGCATATTTTATTATCGAAAAAGGAAAAGGAAAATCGCGGTTTAGTAAGATGCGGTTATTTCGAAAACGACCGGACGGATTTCAATGCGATTTTTACCAAAATATGTTAAAGAATGTCGGATTTTGTAATCAGTTTTGAAAATGAGGTCTCCCTCATGAGAACCTCTCTTCGCAGTGTTATTTCTGTTTCTCTTTAACTTGTATTCTCATTAAAACTGGTACCGGAATTCGACATACAACATGATTAAACACATTTTGGTAAAAATCACATTGAAATCCGACTGGTCGTTTTCGAAATAAGCACATCTTACTAATCTGCGATTTTCAGCGAAACTATAGGGAATATCGATAAAGTAAAACATGCACCGTATTAAGAATTCATTGGGTTATCATCAGTTTAAATTTAAAAATTATTTGTCAAATAGTTTTTGAGAAAAAAAACGCAAAGTAGACAAACTTGTCGGCACTCTCAAAAATCGGGTACTTTTTTCAATTAATTCGCGATAAAAGAAAAACCGCAGATCCGAACATTTCCAAATTAAACTGTAATACACAGAAATGTTCACTGATTAGAATAAACATTAACGCATTTTTTTTTTCATCGATTATTTCAAAGATATCGACCTCTAAAGTGAGGGGCCTTGACATCTGGCACGGATATTAACTACTTTTATTCTATGAATAGTTATACTCGATTATTTGTTGCTTATTCTTAACTACCTTAGGTATTCTAACTATTTTTGTTCATTTTATGCCTTTTAAATAATTTGACTACTTTTAAAGAGGTTGAAAATTTATAAAATTATGATAAATACAAAAACGTCCGAGTCAGAAAAAGGTTTAGTAAATTAAAATTAGAGTTATTACCTTTGCTAGCCTGAACATTTCTCTCTTTTTAAAGAAAGAGTTTTGACAGACAATGCTGGAAAAAACAACCCCATTTCATCAGCGTTATAAATATTTTCGGGACTGTAGCTTCGAATTAGAGAGGGTAATCTTTGATTAAATTCAAAAACACTTTCTTCATTAACATTGGCATATTCCCAGAAATACACTAAATGTATCTCTGATGCTTTAAGAGTTGGAATACCTAAAGATTCCGCAATTTCTTTGGCTTTACCTTTAACAACTGTTCCGGACAGGGGAATATTTTTATTTCGTGTTTTCGTAAACCACTCATATGTTAATGTATCGATTTTTAGACCACTGGTTTTTAGAAAGGATTTCTTTTCATCAACGTTTCCGTTAGATTCCCATTTTTTCAATATTTCCGCCTTATTTTGGATTATATTTGCTGCTTGCGTTTTCCCTATTTGAAACTTGTTGGTCAAATTTCGGACACACCATTTGTAATTGTCGTACCATTCAAGAACTTGAATATTTTCTTTAAGTGATAACACGCGGTTCTTGCTTTCAGACGACTCCATGATATCGCTACGTGAAGCATAACTCATATTATGATATAAACATGCGTATATAAATAAAAAAACTTACCACCAATATAACTCAATATTAACATGCAAATGCACTAAAAATAAATATGAAGCTATAAATAAATAAATTTGGAGAGCTTGTCGTGAAATCAAAGGAAATTGGCTAAAAGCGTTTAAGTTGATGCAGACATTTCGAAGTCTCGTGAAATATTCGATTGTAGCAATATAATTTTGATCTTTACAGGAAATCAATCAATTTTATCGCCGTGAAATCCAATTTTGATAATCTCGTTTAGTTCGGGAGATAAAACCCCGATTTTATAAATCTTTCTTAATTAATGAATTACAGTTGTTTTTGTAAGAATGAAAGCTTCGAGATAAAACACAACAACATCCACTTTTCAAGTTGTTTCCTAAATTATTTGTTTCATTCTCAATAATTTATTTTTATCCTTGAATTTACGAGTAAATTCAGTTTGAACTAAACGTATTAAGAATAGATTGTTTATTGTACCAGAAATAGCTTCAATTTTGGTGTTTAACAGAATCGTTCTCCTACAACGAACGACAACAATAACAACGACGAGGACACGATGACGGTATCGCGTGGAAATCGATACAAATGCGTTTTCAACACGTCCATTGTACCTATTACCTTTGTACATGGGGGGCATGTTGAACTTGACTAACACGAGCATAGAACAACGCGAAATCGTTATGTAAACTGTCAACCGCACATCGGCATGGGCTCCCCCAGCCTTGACTCCTCATTATGTAACTAATTGAAGAAAAAACGCAGCGATGGGATGGATTTTTTTTAAAGAGAAATTGAATTGATTTATAAATGTTAATGAATGCTTATGTAAGGTTTAAAGAAAATTTTTCGAACTTAATCAATAGAGAAAACAAAGTGTTTATATCGAGTACAAGAATAAAGTTGTAAAATATTTATGATCACATCTATAAATTTAGTGTTTGAAGAAGTAGGACAATGGATAATTCAATTTTTTAGTTGCAATTTTATCGTGGTAATTTTGAAACACAAAGAACTTTATTTACGTTTCAAAAAAAATGTTTCTTCATCAACAAAACCTTTTCATTTTTATTTCCATTTTCTATTTCTATTTCTTCCGCGCAACTTTTCTTTAAAAAGATATATATTGAGGGTAAAATTTACGAAGCTCCTAAGAATTTCCCTCCGCCCCGAGTTCCAGGCATTTTATCGCCGTTGCCCCTCTTATTTATATTTTTAATTATGTCCCTGGGCTTTCAATATAAAATTAAACTGGGGGGTGTTCTCCAGACGACTTTATTACTCACCAGACCTTTTAACAAAAAAAAGAGACAAAAATTAATTTTATTTAATCATTTTCTTTTAACGATTACTAATTAACAAACATTTTTGTTTTAGGTGCCAGTAAATCGAACCGATGATATATCTTGCAAAAAAAATCGCCCCAAAATCGATTCAAAAAAAAATCAAACACAAAAAATAAGGTTAATTTTTTTTGGTGGAGGAAGCGGAGCGGAGAAGAGTTTAATCTACGACATTTTTACTACAACCTACTACTATTTTGGAGTTGTGCGCTGTGAGCAAAGTGTTTTTATTATGGTCTTGGTGAAAATTCTCGGTTTGGTCGTGTGCGCGTTTGCGGCTTTCAACGAAAACGGCGTCGAAGGAACGTATCGGCGCTCCAACCCCGTTTATACCAACGAATTTGCCGTTCATATACCCGAAGGTAACGATGTCGCTGATGAAATCGCTTCAAAACACGGTTTCGTCAATCGCGGACAGGTAATAAATTTGATTTTATGTGCTAAAATTTAATTAGAGTCGAAATTTTTAACCGACTTTGTTGCCGATGCAATTCTGAACGAATTTCATTCGAAATAATTTCCAGTAATAACAATAACTGTTAATACAACCCCAATAACGTTAATTTTGGTACTAGTCTACAGCGTCATCTCGTCGGGGTATTAAAAAATATTATTCAACATTTCGATTTCGAATGAAATTCCAATTAATTTTTATTTGAAACTATTTTTTTTTAGAAAAATTATTTTATTTTTCATCATAATTTTTAAATTTTTAAACGATTCTTGGTTTATATATGCATACTCTTATGCAATCAATTCTTTATTCAAATCAGATTTTTAATCTTACTCATCGTCGTATTCTATTCTGATGTAAATTTACTAACTTGTGCCCTCTTCCTCACAATGAAGAGGACTCATTGTACACTCATACCTCCCTATACATAAAAAGCCTTCTCAAAATAAACCTCTATTTCGTTTTACAGTCTACGATGTTTCGATTTACAGCTTAACCACTGTGATACCATACACTCTAACCACTTTTGTCTTGAAACGAAAAAATACCATTCCCTCCACCAGTTCCTGTAGAACTGTCAAAATAGGTCACTTCAACTAGGAGTGAATGTGGCTTGCTAATTTATAGCTTATTGGTGCAAATGAAACTTTATTTTTATTAAAGTGCAATAAAACATCTATACAACAGTCTTCGTGGTTTTATCGCATTATTCTCATTGAAATTACTCCCGAAAGGACACCGATGATCGTCGGAAACGATTAATATTGTATCGTTTTCGCTAGGTTTAGTACACTTCCGGCTTTAAACGAGACAGTTTCTCGTTAGTTATTAAAAACGTCGGCGCGCGTCTTGTCGTTTACGTCCTCTCAGGTTTGAATTTCGAAAACACAATTGAGGTTTAATGAGATTATAAAGCGGTCTCGCTCGAATGGGATTCTTTTTAGCCTTTCTAAATATTAAATAGCGTTAATTCAATAATTGAAACGAAAATAATAAATAACGCAGAAAAGTAAGTTGATATATGTGGAGATATATTTTGTTCCCTTTACGTTTATCCATCGACGTATTTACCGTTCAGTCGGCCTCATCCTCCCTGAGGCATTATATAGGTTTGGTTCTTCGGGCGTACAACGTCTATATTCAATTTCCTGGCGACGCTTTCTTCTGGCAACGATACAGGATATCGCGGATTACGCGATGCCTTATTGAAAGCTATCGCATTTCGCTTCCGGATTCGTGATATATATCGCACACAACGATGCGTTTTAGATTCCTATAAAATCCAAACTTCAAAATATTAAATCAATCGGAAATAATTCGTGTATTTTTTGAAATAAATAATTTTGTAATGAACTGATTGTTCGAAATCGATTTTTTTTCGTCTAAAAATGAAGCTTATAACTAGAGCCAGGATTTATATGCTTTTGCATATTTTGCATTTTTCGCATATAAGTTTAATTTTGAGTTTAGCCGTGCGTCTTCAGACCCACCATGAGCGGACATCAATTTTTGTATGACTCACGTGAGCGTGAATGATCATGTATCGACAATCGATATAAATACCCACAAGATGTCGGTATCGGAAGTATCAGACTATCGATAGTATCGAATGTGTCGCAATATCGAAAATTGTTTTTTATATACAGGAAGTTGCAAGTGTGATTCTACATACAAAAATATTAAGAAAACTTCATATAGAGATGTGTATAGAGATAATGCTTTAAGAGAGCCAAAATATTTTGAAGATAATAACCACAACATGTGGTTATTGCTCATTATTTCAAAACCCGTTAGTGTTAAAAACACGAAATATACGAGTACGATAGAGGTAGTACGATAATCGAGAAAATTATCAAGAACATATGGTGGGAATAAGGGTTAGGGTCAGGCCCCGGATTTTTAAAATAATATAGGTATTGGATAATAAAAATAATCTGAATTGGAAACAGACTGTATGAACCACGTAGCTTGCGCTTGTTGGTTTGCAAAAGAAATGTCTTCTTCCAACAGTAATTAGAGTTCTACAAGCTGTATCTAGTGTTGAATTGGCAAATTTTGGACTTTTGAGATGAAAATATTGATTATTTTGCCAACACTATTTGGTATTTCTAAAGCAAAATCAAGTTTTATTAACAACTTCTTGCCTTTCATACTAAAAATGTCTTCCTCCAGTAGTATTTAGACTTTAATTAACAGTTTCTGAACTACTTACACCAGAATTTTGGATTTTATCTAATAGTATTTTACAGTTTCCAAATAAAGTCAATTTCAAGTATTCCAAGGGCACTATCAAGTCATCTGGAAGCATTTCAAGTCTTTTCGAAGTTATTTCAAGTATTCCAAAGGCAATACCAAGTGTTTTGGAAGCATATCAAGGCTTCTATAACCAGCATCAAATCTTCTGAATGTAGTGAAAGGCTTCTGGAAACCTTCTAATTTTTCTAGAAGCAGTATTAAGTCTTCCAAAGGGAGTATTATGTGTTCTGAAAGTATTTCAAGTCTTCCAGAGGCAATGATAAATCTTTTGGAAGCATTTGAAGTCTTCCAGGAGCAATACCAAATGTTTTGTCTTCTAGAAGCACTATCAAGTCTTTTCGAAGCAATTTGAAGTCTTCCGGAGGTAGTGCGAAGTCTTTTGGAAGCATTTCAAGTATTCCAGAGGCAATACCAAGTGTTTTGGAAGCATTTCAAAGCTTCTATATCCAGTATCAAATCTTTTGAATGTATTGAAAGACTTTTGGAAACCTTTTAAGTCTTCTAGAAGCAGTATTAAGTCTTCCAAAGGTAGTATTATGTGTTCTGAAAGTATTCCAAATCTTCCAGAAGTAGTTCAAATGTTCCAGAGGCAATGATAAGTCTTTTGGAAGCATTTGAAGTCTTCCAGAAGCAATACCAAATGTTTTGTCATCTAGAAGCAGTATCAAGTCTTTTCGAAGCAATTTCAAGTCTTTCAGAGGTAGTACGAAGTCTTTTGGAAGCATTTCAAGTATTCCAGAGGCAATACCAAGTGTTTTGGAAGCATTTCAAAGCTTTTATATCCAGTATCAAATCTTCTGAATGTATTGAAAGACTTTTGGAAACCTTTTAAGTCTTCTAGAAGCAGTATTAAGTCTTCCAAAGGTAATATTATGTGTTCTGAAAGTATTTCAAGTCTTCTAGAAGTAGTTCAAATCTTCCAGAGGCAATGATAAGTCTTTTGGAAGCATTTGAAGTCTTCCAGGAGCAATACCAAATGTGTTGTCTTCTAGAAGCAGTATCAAGTCTTTTCGAAGCAATTTCAAGTCTTTCAGAGGTAGTACGAAGTCTTCTGGAAGCATTTCAAGTATTCCAGAAGCAATACCAAGTGTTTTGGAAGCATTTCAAAGCTTCTATATCCAGTATCAAATCTTTTGAATGTATTGAAAGACTTTTGGAAACCTTTTAAGTCTTCTAGAAGCAGTATTAAGTCTTCCAAAGGTAGTATTATGTGTTCTGAAAGTATTCCAAATCTTCCAGAAGTAGTTCAAATGTTCCAGAGGCAATGATAAGTCTTTTGGAAGCATTTGAAGTCTTCCAGAAGCAATACCAAATGTTTTGTCTTCTAGAAGCAGTATTAAGTCTTTTCGAAGCAATTTCAAGTCTTCCGGAGGTAGTACGAAGTCTTTTGGAAGCATTTCAAGTATTCCAGAGGCAATACCAAGTATTTTGGAAGCATTTCAAAGCTTCTATATCCAGTATCAAATCTTTTGAATGTATTGAAAGACTTTTGGAAACCTTTTAAGTCTTCTAGAAGCAGTATTAAGTCATCCAAAGGTAGTATTATGTGTTCTGAAAGTATTTCAAATCTTCCAGAAGTAGTTCAAATCTTCCAGAGGCAATGATAAGTCTTTTGGAAGCATTTGAAGTCTTCCAGGAGCAATACCAAATGTTTTGTCTTCTAGAAGCAGTATCAAATCTTTTCGAAGTAATTTCAAGTCTTTCAGAGGTAGTACGAAGTCTTCTGGAAGCATTTCAAGTATTCCAGAAGCAATACCAAGTGTTTTGGAAGCATTTCAAAGCTTCTATATTCAGTATCAAATCTTCTGAATGTATTGAAAGACTTTTGGAAACCTTTTAAGTCTTCTAGAAGCAGTATTAAGTTTTCCAAAGGTAGTATTATGTGTTCTGAAAGTATTTCAAATCTTCCAGAAGTAGTTCAAATGTTCCAGAGGCAATGATAAGTCTTTTGGAAGCATTTGAAGTCTTCCAGAAGCAATACCAAATGTTTTGTCATCTAGAAGCAGTATCAAGTCTTTTCGAAGCAATTTCAAGTCTTCCAGAGGTAGTACGAAGTCTTCTGGAAGCATTTCAGGTATTCCAGAGGCAATACCAAGTGTTTTGGAAGCATTTCAAAGCTTCTATATCCAGTATCAAATCTTCTGAATGTATTGAAAGACTTTTGGAAACCTTTTAAGTCTTCTAGAAGCAGTATTAAGTCTTCCAAAGGTAATATTATGTGTTCTGAAAGTATTTCAAGTCTTCTAGAAGTAGTTCAAATCTTCCAGAGGCAATGATAAGTCTTTTGGAAGCATTTGAAGTCTTCCAGGAGCAATACCAAATGTTTTGTCTTCTAGAAGCAGTATTAAGTCTTTTCGAAGCAATTTCAAGTCTTCCGGAGGTAGTACGAAGTCTTTTGGAAGCATTTCAAGTATTCCAGAGGCAATACCAAGTGTTTTAGAAGCATTTCAAAGCTTCTATATCCAGTATCAAATCTTTTGAATGTATTGAAAGACTTTTGGAAACCTTTTAAGTCTTCTAGAAGCAGTATTAAGTCATCCAAAGGTAGTATTATGTGTTCTGAAAGTATTTCAAATCTTCCAGAAGTAGTTCAAATCTTCCAGAGGCAATGATAAGTCTTTTGAAAGCATTTGAAGTCTTCCAGGAGCAATACCAAATGTTTTGTCTTCTAGAAGCACTATCAAGTCTTTTCGAAGCAATTTGAAGTCTTCCGGAGGTAGTACGAAGTCTTCTGGAAGCATTTCAGGTATTCCAGAGGCAATACCAAGTGTTTTGGAAGCATTTCAAAGCTTCTATATCCAGTATCAAATCTTCTGAATGTATTGAAAGACTTTTGGAAACCTTTTAAGTCTTCTAGAAGCAGTATTAAGTCTTCCAAAGGTAGTATTATGAGTTCTGAAAGTATTTCAAGTCTTCTAGAAGTAGTTCAAATCTTCCAGAGGCAATGATAAGTCTTTTGGAAGCATTTGAAGGCTTCCAGGAGCAATACCAAATGTTTTGTCTTCTAGAAGCAGTATCAAGTCTTTTCGAAGCAATTTCAAGTCTTCCGGATGTAGTACGAAGTCTTTTGGAAGCATTTCAAGTATTCTAGAGGCAATACCAAGTGTTTTGGAAGCATTTCAAAGCTTCTATATCCAGTATCAAATCTTTTGAATGTATTGAAAGACTTTTGGAAACCTTTTAAGTCTTCTAGAAGCAGTATTAAGTCTTCCAAAGGTAATATTATGTGTTCTGAAAGTATTTCAAGTCTTCTAGAAGTAGTTCAAATCTTCCAGAGACAATGATAAGTCTTTTGGAAGCATTTGAAGTCTTCCAGGAGCAATTCCAAATGTTTTGTCTTCTAGAAGCAGTATCAAGTCTTTTCGAAGCAATTTCAAGTCTTTCAGAGGTAGTACGAAGTCTTCTGGAAGCATTTCAAGTATTCCAGAAGCAATACCAAGTGTTTTGGAAGCATTTCAAAGCTTCTATATCCAGTATCAAATCTTCTGAATGTATTGAAAGACTTTTGGAAACCTTTTAAGTCTTCTAGAAGCAATATTAAGTCTTCCAAAGGTAATATTATGTGTTCTGAAAGTATTTCAAGTCTTCTAGAAGTAGTTCAAATCTTCCAGAGGCAATGATAAGTCTTTTGGAAGCATTTGAAGTCTTCCAGGAGCAATACCAAATGTTTTGTCTTCTAGAAGCAGTATCAAGTCTTTTCGAAGCAATTTCAAGTCTTTCAGAGGTAGTACGAAGTCTTCTGGAAGCATTTCAAGTATTCCAGAAGCAATACCAAGTGTTTTGGAAGCATTTCAAAGCTTCTATATCCAGTATCAAATCTTCTGAATGTATTGAAAGACTTTTGGAAACCTTTTAAGTCTTCTAGAAGCAGTATTAAGTCTTCTAAAGGTAATATTATGTGTTCTGAAAGTATTTCAAGTCTTCTAGAAGTAGTTCAAATCTTCTAGAGGCAATGATAAGTCTTTTGGAAGCATTTGAAGTCTTCCAGGAGCAATACCAAATGTTTTGTCTTCTAGAAGCAGTATCACGTCTTTTCGAAGCAATTTCAAGTCTTTCAGAGGTAGTACGTAGTCTTCTGGAAGCATTTCAAGTATTCCAGAGGCAATACCAAGTGTTTTGGAAGCATTTCAAAGCTTCTATATCCAGTATCAAATCTTCTGAATGTATTGAAAGACTTTTAAGTCTTCTAGAAGCAGTATTAAATCTTCCAAAGGTAGTATTATGTATTCTGAAAGTATTTCAAATCTTCCAGAAGTAGTTTAAATCTTCCAGAAGTAGTTCAAATCTTCCAGAGGCAATGATAAGTCTTTTGGAAGGATTTCAAGTCTTCTAGGAGCAATACCAAAAGTTTTGGAAGTATTTCAAGGCTTCAATAACCAGCATCAAATCTTCTGAATGTATTGAAAGTCTTCCGGAAATCCTTTAAGTGTTTTAGAAGCAGTATCAAGTGTTCCAAAGAGAATATTATTCTTAAAGTATTTCAAGTTTTCTAGTCTTTCAGTAGTTCAAGTCTTTCAGAGGCAATGTCAATTTTTTTGGAATCATTTCAAGTATTCTACAACCAGTATCAAGTCTTCTGGAAGTAATATCATGTATTGAGAAATTTGTTCCTTAAACCTTTTAAGTCTTCTAGAAGTAGTCTTAAATCTCAGTTTTTCAAATTTTCCAGAGGCAATGTCAAGTCTTGTGGAAACATTTCAAATCTTCTAGGAAAAGTCTTTTAGAAGCATTTAAAGTGTTTAAGCAGTATAAAGGCGGTATCGAGTCTTCTGAAAGCATTTCAAGTCTTCTATAACCTGTATCAAATCTTCTGAAAGCATTGCTAGTCTTCTGGAAACATTTCAATTTTTCTGGAAGCAATATGAACTTTCCTAGCAGCAGTATTAAGCCTCAATTCATAAAACGTGCTCTTTCAGAGGTAGTACGAAGTCTTCTGGAAGCATTTCAAGTATTCCAGAAGCAATACCAAGTGTTTTGGAAGCATTTCAAAGCTTCTATATCCAGTATCAAATCTTCTGAATGTATTGAAAGACTTTTGGAAACCTTTTAAGTCTTCTAGAAGCAGTATTAAGTCTTCCAAAGGTAATATTATGTGTTCTGAAAGTATTTCAAGTCTTCTAGAAGTAGTTCAAATCTTCCAGAGACAATGATAAGTCTTTTGGAAGCATTTGAAGTCTTCCAGGAGCAATTCCAAATGTTTTGTCTTCTAGAAGCAGTATCAAGTCTTTTCGAAGCAATTTCAAGTCTTTCAGAGGTAGTACGAAGTCTTCTGGAAGCATTTCAAGTATTCCAGAAGCAATACCAAGTGTTTTGGAAGCATTTCAAAGCTTCTATATCCAGTATCAAATCTTCTGAATGTATTGAAAGACTTTTGGAAACCTTTTAAGTCTTCTAGAAGCAATATTAAGTCTTCCAAAGGTAATATTATGTGTTCTGAAAGTATTTCAAGTCTTCTAGAAGTAGTTCAAATCTTCCAGAGGCAATGATAAGTCTTTTGGAAGCATTTGAAGTCTTCCAGGAGCAATACCAAATGTTTTGTCTTCTAGAAGCAGTATCAAGTCTTTTCGAAGCAATTTCAAGTCTTTCAGAGGTAGTACGAAGTCTTCTGGAAGCATTTCAAGTATTCCAGAAGCAATACCAAGTGTTTTGGAAGCATTTCAAAGCTTCTATATCCAGTATCAAATCTTCTGAATGTATTGAAAGACTTTTGGAAACCTTTTAAGTCTTCTAGAAGCAGTATTAAGTCTTCTAAAGGTAATATTATGTGTTCTGAAAGTATTTCAAGTCTTCTAGAAGTAGTTCAAATCTTCTAGAGGCAATGATAAGTCTTTTGGAAGCATTTGAAGTCTTCCAGGAGCAATACCAAATGTTTTGTCTTCTAGAAGCAGTATCACGTCTTTTCGAAGCAATTTCAAGTCTTTCAGAGGTAGTACGTAGTCTTCTGGAAGCATTTCAAGTATTCCAGAGGCAATACCAAGTGTTTTGGAAGCATTTCAAAGCTTCTATATCCAGTATCAAATCTTCTGAATGTATTGAAAGACTTTTAAGTCTTCTAGAAGCAGTATTAAATCTTCCAAAGGTAGTATTATGTATTCTGAAAGTATTTCAAATCTTCCAGAAGTAGTTTAAATCTTCCAGAAGTAGTTCAAATCTTCCAGAGGCAATGATAAGTCTTTTGGAAGGATTTCAAGTCTTCTAGGAGCAATACCAAAAGTTTTGGAAGTATTTCAAGGCTTCAATAACCAGCATCAAATCTTCTGAATGTATTGAAAGTCTTCCGGAAATCCTTTAAGTGTTTTAGAAGCAGTATCAAGTGTTCCAAAGAGAATATTATTCTTAAAGTATTTCAAGTTTTCTAGTCTTTCAGTAGTTCAAGTCTTTCAGAGGCAATGTCAATTTTTTTGGAATCATTTCAAGTATTCTACAACCAGTATCAAGTCTTCTGGAAGTAATATCATGTATTGAGAAATTTGTTCCTTAAACCTTTTAAGTCTTCTAGAAGTAGTCTTAAATCTCAGTTTTTCAAATTTTCCAGAGGCAATGTCAAGTCTTGTGGAAACATTTCAAATCTTCTAGGAAAAGTCTTTTAGAAGCATTTAAAGTGTTTAAGCAGTATAAAGGCGGTATCGAGTCTTCTGAAAGCATTTCAAGTCTTCTATAACCTGTATCAAATCTTCTGAAAGCATTGCTAGTCTTCTGGAAACATTTCAATTTTTCTGGAAGCAATATGAACTTTCCTAGCAGCAGTATTAAGCCTCAATTCATAAAACGTGCTCTCAAAAAAACATTCGCAGCAGATGCTAGGACTAAAAATTAAAATTAAAAATAATCAACAAGTTAGGGGACCTAATTTATTTATCTTTCATTTTACGTCTGTTCTTTCCACCATTTTAACCACAAAATTAAAATCTACGTAGAAAAATATATCAAAAATTTTCTTATTATGTACTTACTATATTATTAAAATATTATTTTCAACAATTCGATACATTCGATATTTACTATCGATATTGCTCGATACTAATCGAGTATCAATACCTTATTTAAGGCATCGCCCAGCCCTAGTTTTAAGTTTGAGTTCTAAATGTTGAGTCGATCACATCGACACCATTTATATGTTCAAATGTATTACGTTTAAGAACACAGTGCCCTGTGAATTTCTGTCAGATTTGGGGTATGGTCCTCTTAATCCAGCCCTTAGTCGTTGATCTCGTTTTTGTCCACAGTAGTAAAGAGACGGAGTTTTAAAAACGATCTTAAAATGGAGTCTTAAAAGACTTATACTATAGTTCGTTTTTTTCTATAATACTTGTTGATTCAAGGAATTTTTTTTAGGATTTCTGGTTTCTGTTGGTTTTACCTAGGGATCAAATAAAGTTTCTGATGTTTTCCTCTTAATTCTGCCAAACACGATTAATTAATATCAATTAATATCTCCTGATGGCGCGTGAATAGCGTGATTCAGTCTGATATTTTTAGGGGCCCCGCGAAAAAGTCACTCACCCGCATATCTCTAATTTGAATCTGAAAAAATTTAAACACTATTAAAACTAGTATTTTTGTAATTCATACAAGTACAAATTTTTTTGTTATACCCCATAATATTGTGCATATTTCGACGAATTTTAAACACATAAAAAACTTAATTTGCTTATTTTTATCGCATATAAACCTTACTCACAACAACACATAACCCATCATTTCGTTTCGTTAATGCACTCGTATTCATTAACATCCTCGCGATAACTTTTTTTCCTTTAAATTGGGAGTTATTACGTTGTTGGACTTTTTTTTCTGAAACTATATTTTTAAACATGTTTGTATTAACTTTATCTATTTGTCCTTAGGTGGGGAGTTTAAGAGGATTTTATTTATTCGAACATTCACGCGTTCATAAAAGATCGGCGGATTTAAACGATTTTTACTATCAATCGTTAGATGACGAACCAAGGGTGAGTAATTATGTTAAACTTATTTTTAAACTTAAGTAGAAGTGTTGAAACGTTAATTTAAAACGTGATTTTATTATTTTAAATTTAATTATCGCTTGCAGTTTGAACCTTGATAATGATATTTGAACAACATTAACAATAAGTTTAAAATTTTTTTAAATAAATAAATTTAAATTATTTCGAAGTTGGTAACAACCTCCAACTTCAAGGTGCTGTCAAAAATTCAACCAATCACGAGCGATATCGGTTTGATTTAAAAATGACGTTTTAGTTTATATAAAATTATTTGATGTTTGTAGTTTCCAACAAAATTTTTTAACATTAAAAGTAAAAAGACCGCGCTAAAACATCAAAGGGCAACTCTATTAAGTATTTTTAAAGCATTTCAAGTTTTCTAGTCTTCCAGTAGTTCAAGTTTTTCAGAGGCATTGCCAACTTTTTTTGGAAGCATTTCAAGTATTCTACAAGCAGTATCAAGTCTTCTGGAAGCAATATCATGTATTGAAAGTGTTTCTTAAACCTATTGGGTCTTCTAGAGCAGTCTTAAATCTCAGTTTTTTAGAGGCAATGTCAAGTCTTGTAGAAACATTTCAAGTCTTCTAGGGGAAGTATCAAGTCTTCTAGAAGCATTTAAAGTTTTTTAGAAGTAGTATAAAGTCTACCAAAGTTCACCTGTCTACAACCTGTATCAAATCTTCTGGAAGTATTGCTAGTCTTCTGAAAACATTTCAATATTTCTGGAAACAATATCAAGTCTCCTAGAAGCTAATTATCGCTTGCAGTTTGAACCTTGATAATGATATTTAAATAACATTAACAATAATAAGTTTAAAATTTTTTTAAATAAATAAATTTAAATTATTTCGAAGTTGGTAACAACCTCCAACTTCAAGGTGTTGTCAAAAATTTAACCAATCACGAGCGATATCGGTTTGATTTAAAAATGACGTTTTAGTTTATATAAAATTATTTGATGTTTGTAGTTTCCAATAAAATTTTTTAACATTAAAAGTAAAAAGACCGCGCTAAAACATCAAAGGGCAACTCTATTAAGTATTTTTAAAGCATTTCAAGTTTTCTAGTCTTCCAGTAGTTCAAGTTTTTCAGAGGCATTGCCAACTTTTTTTGGAAGCATTTCAAGTATTCTACAACCAGTATCAAGTCTT
This sequence comes from Onthophagus sagittarius, assembly GCA_036711965.1. Taxonomy (NCBI): domain Eukaryota; kingdom Metazoa; phylum Arthropoda; class Insecta; order Coleoptera; family Scarabaeidae; genus Onthophagus; species Onthophagus sagittarius. The sequence continues at coordinate 10,019,550 of JASERS010000010.1, read as the reverse complement.
CTGGAAGCAATATCATGTATTGAAAGTGTTTCTTAAACCTTTTAGGTCTTCTAGAGCAGTCTCAAATCTCAGTTTTTTAGAGGTAATGTCAAGTCTTGTAGAAACATTTCAAGTCTTCTAGGGGAAGTATCAAGTCTTCTAGAAGCATTTAAAGTTTTTTGGAAGTAGTATAAAGTCTACCAAAGGCCACCTGTCTACAACCTGTATCAAATCTTCTGGAAGTATTGCTAGTCTTCTGAAAACATTTCAAAATTTCTGGAAACAATAGCAAATCTCCTAGAAGCTAATTATCGCTTGCAGTTTGAACCTTGATAATGATATTTAAATAACATTAACAATAATAAGTTTAAAATTTTTTTAAATAAATAAATTTAAATTATTTCGAAGTTGGTAACAACCTCCAACTTCAAGGTGTTGTCAAAAATTTAACCAATCACGAGCGATATCGGTTTGATTTAAAAATGACGTTTTAGTTTATATAAAATTATTTGATGTTTGTAGTTTCCAATAAAATTTTTTAACATTAAAAGTAAAAAGACCGCGCTAAAACATCAAAGGGCAACTCTATTAAGTATTTTTAAAGCATTTCAAGTTTTCTAGTCTTCCAGTAGTTCAAGTTTTTCAGAGGCATTGCCAACTTTTTTTGGAAGCATTTCAAGTATTCTACAACCAGTATCAAATCTTTTGGAAGCAATATCATGTATTGAAAGTGTTCCTTAAACCTTTTAGGTCTTCTAGAGCAGTCTTAAATCTTAGTTTTTTAGAGGCAATGTCAAGTCTTGTGGAAACATTTCAAATCTTCTAGGGGAAGTATCAAGTCTTCTAGAAGCATTTAAAGTTTTTTAGAAGTAGTATAAAGTCTACCAAAGTTCACCTGTCTACAACCTGTATCAAATCTTCTGGAAGTATTGCTAATCTTCTGAAAACATTTCAATATTTCTGGAAACAATATCAAGTCTCCTAGAAGCTAATTATCGCTTGCAGTTTGAACCTTGATAATGATATTTGAATAACATTAACAATAATAAGTTTAAAATTTTTTTAAATAAATAAATTTAAATTATTTCGAAGTTGGTAACAACCTCCAACTTCAAGGTGTTGTCAAAAATTCAACCAATCACGAGCGATATCGGTTTGATTTAAAAATGACGTTTTAGTTTATATAAAATTATTTGATGTTTGTAGTTTCCAACAACATTTTTTAACATTAAAAGTAAAAAGACCGCGCTAAAACATCAAAGGGGAACTGTATTAAGTATTCTTAAAGCATTTCAAGTTTTCTAGTCTTCCCGTAGTTCAAGTTTTTCAGAGGCATTGCCAACTTTTTTTGGAAGCATTTCAAGTATTCTACAACCAATATCAAGTCTTCTGGAAGCAATATCATGTATTGAAAGTGTTCCTTAAACCTTTTAGGTCTTCTAGAGCAGTCTTAAATCTCAGTTTTTTACCGGCAATGTCAAGTCTTGTAGAAACATTTCAAGTCTTCTAGGGGAAGTATCAAGTCTTCTAGAAGCATTTAAAGTTTTTTAGAAGTAGTATAAAGTCTACCAAAGGCCACCTGTCTACATCCTGTATCAAATCTTCGGGAAGTATTGCTAATCTTCTGAAAACATTTCAATATTTCTGGAAACAATATCAAGTCTCCTAGAAGCTAATTATCGCTTGCAGTTTGAACCTTGATAATGATATTTGAATAACATTAACAATAATAAGTTTAAAATTTTTTTAAATAAATAAATTTAAATTATTTCGAAGTTGGTAACAACCTCCAACTTCAAGGTGTTGTCAAAAATTCAACCAATCACGAGCGATATCGGTTTGATTTAAAAATGACGTTTTAGTTTATATAAAATTATTTGATGTTTGTAGTTTCCAACAACATTTTTTAACATTAAAAGTAAAAAGACCGCGCTAAAACATCAAAGGGGAACTGTATTAAGTATTCTTAAAGCATTTCAAGTTTTCTAGTCTTCCCGTAGTTCAAGTTTTTCAGAGGCATTGCCAACTTTTTTTGGAAGCATTTCAAGTATTCTACAACCAGTATCAAATCTTTTGGAAGCAATATCATGTATTGAAAGTGTTCCTTAAACCTTTTAGGTCTTCTAGAGCAGTCTTAAATCTTAGTTTTTTAGAGGCAATGTCAAGTCTTGTGGAAACATTTCAAATCTTCTAGGGGAAGTATCAAGTCTTCTAGAAGCATTTAAAGTTTTTTAGAAGTAGTATAAAGTCTACCAAAGTTCACCTGTCTACAACCTGTATCAAATCTTCTGGAAGTATTGCTAATCTTCTGAAAACATTTCAATATTTCTGGAAACAATATCAAGTCTCCTAGAAGCTAATCATCGCTTGCAGTTTGAACCTTGATAATGATATTTGAACAACATTAACAATAAGTTTAAAATTCTTTTAAATAAATAAATTTAAATTATTTCGAAGTTGGTAACAACTTCCAACTTCAAGGTGTTGTCAAAAATTCAACCAATCAAGAGTGATATCGGTTTGATTTAAAAGTGACGTTTTAGTATATAAAATTATTTGACGTTTGTAGTTTCCAACAAAATTTTTTAACATTAAAAGTAAAAAGACCGCGCTAAAACATCAAAGGGCAACTCGGTAATACGCGATTTATTACGTAGGGATGATTTCTTTAATAACACGGGACCGCGTGTGCGCCACAACGAGCCGATACCCCTCCGTTACACCGACTACATCTGTTAGTTTTTTAACCAAAAAAACTAAATGATAAAATGGGAAAGATTGGAATTATTGCTTTATAGTCGTTAAAAACAAAGCTGTAAAGTTAGAAATATGGGTTGTATTGGAAAAAAAATAATAAAATAAAGGTATGTGGTGAAATGAACCGATTTTTTGGTATATTTAAAGATTTTGATATGATCGAATCAAAAAACGATTAATATTCAGATCTATACAAGCAATTAGATTTTAGTTTCGATTAACACAATTCATAGACACATTTTGTCAAATGATATTCTATCAAAGTTAAGTTCTACTCTTTTCTGTTGGTTTTATTAAGTCTTAAGAAAGTATGAATTGTAGATTAAAAGAATATCGTCGATTTTTAATAACCTTAATATATTCGTTAACTATGGGAACTATTTTTGAGATTTTAAATGATATTTGCGCAAATTAGGGCCGTATTAACATGCAATGAACGTCGTTTTAGAACTTTTACTAAACCACGAACGGAAGTTGTGCAGCCGACGCCGAACCTAATAAAATTTAACTACGCTAAAACCGCTAATTCGTAGAAATTGCGAAACGCGCCGCGCGGTAGGGGTTGAAGGGAATAAAGGAAGCGGACAATTGCGTGCTGGTGTACAACTCGAGGGCGCGCTCGTTAAGATAAAACTTCGTTAGCGACGAAAAGAGGCTATCGCTTCCTGTTGGTTCGCGTGCGAAACCCAACAATTTTTACCTTTTCAAACCAACAATTCCACTCTAAATACCACCACACTTTTTCCCACATTTTATTTCACCCTACAGGTTTTTTTACCTCTAGAAATACGTCATACTTCTCAATTTCAGTAATGTTCAATAACGGTAGGAGGTTTCGGAGGGTTTGATTTGTCCAAAAAATTGAGCAGACCGGTTTATTCTTTGAACAATGTCGTATTAATTGTAAATTATGTAAAATGAAATGATACTAATTTTTGAACAATAATAAAAAGGCACTGTTGGATAGAATTCACGAGCACACCCTGCAGAATCTAAACGCTTGAGTCTAGTACAATAATAATTGATATGGAAGTAGTACTAAAGTAGTATAACTTATCCTCACATAGAGAGCAGCGCAACTTTGTTGGAAGGAGATGTAATAATACCAAAAGTATCTTCCGCAAACAGAACTCCATACTTCCTCAAATTTAAGCATTTTTATACATTTTTATACTCTTCGGAACTCGGGGGTTGTCTAGCATATATAGATTTCTATTCTAACTCCAAATGTTTCCGGTTTTTCTTTTGGCACTGTGTCGGACTCTGAAGTGGTTGCAGTTCTCGCTGATTTACGGTGTAATGCGGAGAGTTTCCACAAATTCTTAAAATATCATGCCCGTTTTTACTGAAATTCATTGTTCATTTGATTAACACTTCAATTTCTCAATCTTTCTTTCCTTCCTGCTATAAAATTGCGGCTCTGCAGCCGATTCCTAAAATCAATTTTTATTTGCGTACAATTAACATCTTATCTCCAATGTCTAAGCTTCGAAAAGATATTGTGATCTCAACTTGTTCAACATGTTCAATCTAATAATATTCTACCCGCAGTTCAATCCGGATTTAGGCAAATTAGTTGAGTTACTGCACTTTCGGCGATTACTGAGCGTTCTGATTCTCCTGGATTTTAGTAAAGCTTTCGACACTATTTGCCACTCACTGCTGCTATCATTATTTCGTCGATCTGGCTTAGCGAAATTTGCTGTCTCTCTTATTTGAAGTTAATTGTAAGGTCGCAAACAATATGTGCGTCTACATAATGGATCATCATCACCTTTGATTCAGCTAGTGACTGGGGTTGCCCAGGGGTCTATATTATCTCCACTGCTTTTTTCCATTTACACCTCTCATCTGATCGAAGTCTTCCGTAGTTGTAAGATTCTCTTATACGCCGACGATACGCAGGTATATCTTTCATTCCCTCCAGAAAATTTAGACAATAGTCTTGTAATGATAAACAAGGAATTAGCAACTTTCTCTCGGATTGCAGCAAAATATAACCTTACATTGAACCCGGGTAGATCTAGGGTTATGGTGTTCGGTCGAAGAAATGTCGTTCAAAAACAGTCACATTTCTGGTATTCTCCAATCGGCTTACGCAAAACCGAAGATATTTTATCCCTCTAGGCTTTTATTAAGTGTACACGCTGAAGCCATGTTGTTTCAATTTATGGCATTGTCCCATTTTAACTACACCGATGTAGTTTATGGGCCGCGTTTACGTTAATTGGGTCAGAGACTTCAACATTATCCGGCTTCCTTGCCCAACGTTGAGGAGCTATGGAGGCGAGTTAAGGTAGCATGGTTACCCTTTCTACTGCAATATAACCACATATCAACTTTATACCACGTCGCACACTGGCGAATTTTTTTTTAATCTCGATCAAAATTGATAAAAGTTAAGGAGTAAGATTCGCATCTGCTGAAAGAAAATAGATATCATGCACCTTTTTGTCACAAAAATTGATACTACAGAGTGCCCAAAAAAAGTTTTTAACCAAAATTACAGTAATATTTATGAAACACTAATTATACAAAAATCAGAGGAAGAAGATGATGGCGGAAGACCACAAGTTTTCTTCTAAGTTGTAGCGAACGAACGAAAAGAAGAAAAACAGCAACTTATTTTTGATTTTTCTCTTAACGAACTTACATATCCTGTACAAATGGAACTTAGGTCAGAAGATAAATTAGATGCAGCAGATGTAATAAAACAAATAGTTTTTTCTACTCCCACTCGCGCATCAAGGTTCAAGGTTAGGTTTTGTGTTAGTCAAAGAAATCTTTGACTATTTCGCTTCTGTGCGTCATGTAGCGATGGTACCCACCGCTCACAGAGGATATTTTCACCATTCTTGCAGGGTGTGTTCGTGAATTATTTCCAACAGTATATTCAAGAAAATATTGACATAGCTGGATAAGAACTGTTCAAGGACCGGTTAAATTTCGAACCAGCGGTTGAGAATTGCTGTACTAGAGAAACGAATTGATGATCTCTAACTAGCGCTAAAAGAAGAGTGGAACCACACTCACCAAGAGGGTGTTCAAAACATGATTCCGCTTTATTTGATTTGCTTAACACATTTCAATGAAATCTCATCGGCATACATGACACTTTAATTTCTGATGAATCAGCCGAACAAGTTGTGTTATCTTTTAGAGCTTGTAAATTTGGTGTTAACAACAATAAAAACTTGAACAAAGAAAAACAGAAATTAAATTGATTCACTATTAGCGAAATTGAAAAGCTTACAAATAAAAAAAAGCTTATTCAAATCGAGAAATACATTCAAAAATTTATTTTAAGTGATGCGTTTCACGAAATCAATACAAATACAAAAAAGTTACGTTTTAATTTAATTGATCTAAATTGTCGCAATTTATTTTAATTTACTAAAACTACTCACAATCTTAACGATGAAAAATCTAACGATCCCGACGTAATTTAGTCATTTATTTTCTCGCTGTTGGTATCTGTTTTCATCTAGAGATTTTTACTTGAAAACTAACGATAAGAACGCGGGGTTCTTCGGCATCAACCGGTCCCCGGCAAACTTAAATTTACACTTTTGACATTTCGGAGAAGTTAAAGTTTAGAATTTCATGTCACCCTACTTTAACATCATGTAAGCAAACTTTTGGAAACTTATCCGCGACAGGTTCATAATGCGTTATATAACACTTAAAAAAATTATTAAACTTGCTTTTTTTGCTTTAAAAGTTACCAATTATAAAATTAATTCGAAATGTTATTACAAATGATGTCTAAATTAGCGCGATTTACAGATTTCTTCATTCGTAATAAAGGGGATTTTTTTTGATGATGTACGTTGGTACTAGAGATGAGCAAATTACGTGAGTTCCGCCGGATCACGATAGGTCATGCGTGATCCACCGTGAGCGGGCATCATAAAAATACCAAAAATTCCTAAGTCTAGTATTAGTTGCACTTTTAGTTTCAGACGAATTTACAACAATCAAGCACTTAATGGCAGCTAAAACTAGAACTAACACTAGACCTAGTACTAGAAAGATTCAGGTTTAGCCGTGCGTCTTTAGACTAGTACTTTTGTAGTACTAGGTCTAGTGTTAGTTCTAGTTTTACTTTGATACAAGTATACAACAATTTTAGATTGAAGAATAACTAAAAATGGAGCTTTTGTTCTCTTTCAACATCCATTATCGAAAGCAAAAGTGTTTCACTATCTAGAATCAAAAATAGACTCTCAATTCTTTGTTGTTCTGAATTGTTTTTAGAAAATAATACTAGATATTACAAACACTCTATTAATTCTGCCAGTTCGTCAAGCACGATTAATTAATAATCAAATTAATAAATAATCAAACATGATTTATACATTTGATTATTTGATCGAGCGTGAGTCACGTGAATTGTCGTGACCCACGCGTAACTCACGGGATTCATGAATGATATTCAAGTCACGCGTGGGTCTAAATCGTGAGACCCAAAAAGTCACTCACGCGCACATCTTCAGTTGGTACTTGTTTACTAATTAAAGTTAATTTTTGCATATTTTTTTGCCCATATGATTTACAAAATACATTTTGTGGCGAATTTCCTTTTTTTTTGATAATTTCTTAAGAAAAATTGCTTTATTTAAGGTGCACTGGGTACAACAACAGCACGAAAAGAAACGTCGAAAACGCGATTATTCCCACCTGGATAACCCTCCGCCGTTTCTACAATACTTTGGAGCATTAGCCGGTGTCGGAAAACGCGGACACGCAACTTACAGAGCTTCGGGACTCTCTGAATTTCCGGATCCTTTATTCAAAGAACAATGGTACCTGGTAAGAGATAAAAAAGTCTTTTATTTTATCGTGGTTAAGAAATCTTTATTGTTATTAACGTTGTTTTTTTGCTTAACATTATTTAGAATGGCGGTGCTAAGGATGGATTAGATATGAACGTTGAACCGGCTTGGAAGAAAGGTTACACCGGAAAAGGCATTGTGGTATCAATATTAGATGACGGAATCCAAACGAACCATCCGGATCTTGTACAAAACTATGTAAGCAAGAAAAAGAAAAAAAAACGTTTTCCTCGACACTCAACAATTGTTCGTTTAAATATTTAAAATCAACCGGTATTATTTTCTGGGGCATTTTGATTTTTGCGCGAACTCTGTTCAGGTTGAATTCCCCGCAGAGTTACCGATATATTAAACTGTTACGTACCGCCAGAGAAGGCATTATGTCCATTGGGGCCGTGCTCAGGGGTCGTTTATTATTCAAAGCGGGAGCTCGTATCTCTTCCGCGGCCCCGCTTTGATCCATCATCATCGGAATCAGATAAGGGGAGGTTCCGGCGCTGGTAATTAATTCTAATATTGCAGGATCCGCTCGCCAGTACAGACATCAACGGGAACGACAACGATCCGATGCCCCAGGACAACGGCGACAATAAACACGGCACTAGGTGTGCAGGCGAGGTAGCCGCCGTCGCATTTAACCAATATTGCGGTATTGGAATTGCGTATAACGCTAGTATTGGAGGTATATTGCGATTTATTTTTCACTTTTATTCGATTTAATTGCTTATTTTTTTTTGGTAGGAGTTAGAATGTTGGATGGGATCGTGAACGATGCGGTCGAAGCGAAAGCTTTGGGGTTAAACCCGGAACACATAGATATCTACAGCGCTTCGTGGGGCCCGGAAGATGATGGAAAAACGGTCGATGGGCCAGGTCCTCTCGCTAGAAGGGCTTTTATCTATGGAGTGACCAGCGGGAGAAAAGGGAAAGGATCTATTTTCGTTTGGGCATCGGGAAATGGGGGCAGACACACGGATTCTTGCAACTGTGATGGATACACTAATAGTATTTTCACCCTTAGTATATCGAGTGCCACACAAGGAGGGTAAGATCTTATCTTATATTTTTGACTTTATTTTTTTATATCAAATTATTCAAAAAAATGATTTAATTAAATAATAATTATTTTTTTAAATTAAATTAATCCAAACGCCAACTATTATTACAAATTCGCACGATTAATAATTTTTTTTTTTAACTTATTCACTTATTATTAACGAAAATCATTTACATAAATGATTTTTAACGCTTTAATTGTTAAAATGATATTTTAACATTAATTAATTAAAAAATCATTTTTAATACACCCAACTCTTTTTTTACACGGTAGATACGTTCCTTAGAAAACCGTGCAAAAAAATCATGTAAAAAAGTTATCATAAAATGTGTATGACAATTGTTGGATTTAATTCAAATGAAGAATTTCGTTCGTTATTAACGGTGTATGTTTTTTGTAGTTGTGCAGTCGGTTATTAGCTGCTGTTTTTTTTTGGTTTCTCAATAAGCTTATATAATTCTTCATGTCCAGCTACACATAACTTAAGACTACGTTGAAATTTCAATGCACACTCCATGTCAGGATCATGAGTAAGAAAATATTGTTCCATACTTGTAGCAAATTTCAAGCCATCGCGAATTAAATCAGCCGTTAATAGCTGAACTTCATCGTCTATCTTGTCATTATCGATTTCTTTATTTTCACAAATAAGAACAAACTTGAAATTTTCCATATAATTTTTAGAAAAAAATTAGTATAAAGTAAAATGGCAATAAATGATAATACAATTTCTATTAAAAGAAAAAGAAGAACTATTTGCTTAAAGAATCCTCTGCCCCGTCCTTATTTTGGCTTTTTAGACTTTTCTTTTAACCCTTTGGTCAAGAATTTGCTTTGAATGGACAAGAATTTAAATTTTTTTATTATTTTAAAGATTATTTAATGTTTTGGCAGTTTTGAAGATTCCTCTTTTTCATTCATATCATTTCCTAAAAATCGACCATATCACAAAAAACAAGTTGCAGAAAGCCCTATTAAACGAATATTGTTTAATAGGTTTTTTTCGTTCTTTAATAGTTAGTGAACCAGAAAAGCATAATCCGTAATCAGTTACAACCTAGATATGACAAGATTGCGGGAATAAAGAGAAAATTTTCGAAATACACACTAAAAATCCAGAACGCATTAGAATTTGGTTATTACAGTTTAACGTCAAAATCTTTAAAAGTTCATAATTGATGATTTTTATTGCAAAACTTTTTCATAATTCAAAAATCAAAATGGATGATCAAAGACCTCATTCGTGAAAATTGTTCATAATGGTGTGGAAAAGCATAATCCATAACCATAATATAATCCATAATATATTTTCAAAATATCATAATTTCGGATTTTTAGTACAAAAATTAATCACAATTCAAAACCTAAAAGAGATAGAAAGATATTTTTTGCATAAATATTGTTGATAATGAACTATAAACATTTAATTCATAACCAGATACAACCTGGATATACTGGATAACTGGGGAATTGTTAAAAAATCTGCAAATGTGCAATCATTTAAGAGTTTTAAAAAGAAAATTGTCTAATGTTACACAATTGTGTTTTTTAAATTATCCACATATTTTTTATTCATTTTTAATATTTTACTGGTTTCAAATTTACGTATTTTGTTTAATTAAAAAATAGTGTTGTTTAATTAAAAAAGCGAGATATTTTCAAATTGACTACACTTCTAGAAAGTAGATGCTCTCATAAGTAATTGAAAGTAATTTCTTAACAATTTTCCTAAAAAATCATTTTTTTAAGATTATTTAAATGTATTCAAAATATTGGAAAAATCCCAATTAAGTTTAGAAGATTATATCTCAAGAACTAAGTGAAATATTTTCAAATTGACTTCACTTTTAGAAAGTAGATGCTCCAATTAGTAATTGAAACTAATTTCATAATAATTTTCCAAAAAATCGATTTTTCAGGAATTTTTAAATTTATACAAAATATCGGAAGAATCCCAATTAAGCTCAGCAGCTTATATCTCAAGAACTAAGTGAGATATCTTCAAATTGACTTCACTTTTAGAAAGTAGATGCTCCAATTAGTAATTGAAAGTAACTTCATAACAATTTTTCAAAAAATCGATTTTTCAGGAATTTTTAAATTTATACAAAATATCGGAAGAATCCCATTTAAGTTCAGCAGTTTATATCTCGAGAACTAAGTGAGATATTTTCAAATTGACTTCACTTTTAGAAAGTAGATGCTCCAATTAGTAATTGAAAGTAACTTCATAACAATTTTTCAAAAAATCGATTTTTCAGGAATTTTTAAATTTATACAAAATATCGGAAGAATCCCATTTAAGTTCAGCAGTTTATATCTCGAGAACTAAGTGAGATATTTTCAAATTGACTTCACTTTTAGAAAGTAGATGCTCCAATTAGTAATTGAAAGTAACTTCATAACAATTTTTCAAAAAATCGATTTTTCAGGAAGTTTTAAATTTATACCAAATACTGGAAAAATTCTAATTAAACTCAGCAGTTTATATCTCGAGAACTAAGTGAGATATTTTCAAATTGACTTCACTTTTAGAAAGTAGATGCTCCAATTAGTAATTGAAAGTAACTTCATAACAATTTTTCAAAAAATCGATTTTTCAGGAAGTTTTAAATTTATACCAAATACTGGAAAAATTCTAATTAAACTCAGCAGTTTATATCTCAGGAACTAAGTGAGATATTTTCAAATTGACTTCACTTTTAGAAAGTAGATGCTCCAATTAGTAATTGAAAGTAACTTCATAACAATTTTTCAAAAAATCGATTTTTCAGGAAGTTTTAAATTTATACCAAATACTGGAAAAATTCTAATTAAACTCAGCAGTTTATATCTCGAGAACTAAGTGAGATATTTTCAAATTGACTTCACTTTTAGAAAGTAGATGCTCCAATTAGTAATTGAAAGTAACTTCATAACAATTTTTCAAAAAATCGATTTTTCAGGAAGTTTTAAATTTATACCAAATACTGGAAAAATTCTAATTAAACTCAGCAGTTTATATCTCAGGAACTAAGTGAGATATTTTCAAATTGACTTCACTTTTAGAAAGTAGATGCTCCAATTAGTAATTGAAAGTAACTTCATAACAATTTTTCAAAAAATCGATTTTTCAGGAAGTTTTAAATTTATACCAAATACTGGAAAAATTCTAATTAAACTCAGCAGTTTATATCTCAGGAACTAAGTGAGATATTTTCAAATTGACTTCACTTTTAGAAAGTAGATGCTCCAATTAGTAATTGAAAGTAACTTCATAACAATTTTTCAAAAAATCGATTTTTCAGGAAGTTTTAAATTTATACCAAATACTGGAAAAATTCTAATTAAACTCAGCAGTTTATATCTCGAGAACTAAGTGAGATATTTTCAAATTGACTTCACTTTTAGAAAGTAGATGCTCCAATTAGTAATTGAAAGTAACTTCATAACAATTTTTCAAAAAATCGATTTTTCAGGAAGTTTTAAATTTATACCAAATACTGGAAAAATTCTAATTAAACTCAGCAGCTTATATCTCAAGAACTAAGTGAGATATTTTCAAATTGACTTCACTTTTAGAAAATAGATGCTCCAATTAGTAATTGAAAGTAACTTCATAACAATTTTTCAAAAAATCGATTTTTCAGGAAGTTTTAAATTTATACCAAATACTGGAAAAATTCTAATTAAACTCAGCAGTTTATATCTCAGGAACTAAGTGAGATATTTTCAAATTGACTTCACTTTTAGAAAGTAGATGCTCCAATTAGTAATTGAAAGTAACTTCATAACAATTTTTCAAAAAATCGATTTTTCAGGAAGTTTTAAATTTATACCAAATACTGGAAAAATTCTAATTAAACTCAGCAGCTTATATCTCAAGAACTAAGTGAGATATTTTCAAATTGACTTCACTTTTAGAAAATAGATGCTCCAATTAGTAATTGAAAGTAACTTCATAACAATTTTTCAAAAAATCGATTTTTCAGGAAGTTTTAAATTTATACCAAATACTGGAAAAATTCTAATTAAACTCAGCAGTTTATATCTCAGGAACTAAGTGAGATATTTTCAAATTGACTTCACTTTTAGAAAGTAGATGCTCCAATTAGTAATTGAAAGTAACTTCATAACAATTTTTCAAAAAATCGATTTTTCAGGAAGTTTTAAATTTATACCAAATACTGGAAAAATTCTAATTAAACTCAGCAGTTTATATCTCAGGAACTAAGTGAGATATTTTCAAATTGACTTCACTTTTAGAAAGTAGATGCTCCAATTAGTAATTGAAAGTAACTTCATAACAATTTTTCAAAAAATCGATTTTTCAGGAAGTTTTAAATTTATACCAAATACTGGAAAAATTCTAATTAAACTCAGCAGTTTATATCTCGAGAACTAAGTGAGATATTTTCAAATTGACTTCACTTTTAGAAAGTAGATGCTCCAATTAGTAATTGAAAGTAACTTCATAACAATTTTTCAAAAAATCGATTTTTCAGGAAGTTTTAAATTTATACCAAATACTGGAAAAATTCTAATTAAACTCAGCAGCTTATATCTCAAGAACTAAGTGAGATATTTTCAAATTGACTTCACTTTTAGAAAATAGATGCTCCAATTAGTAATTGAAAGTAACTTCATAACAATTTTTCAAAAAATCGATTTTTCAGGAAGTTTTAAATTTATACCAAATACTGGAAAAATTCTAATTAAACTCAGCAGTTTATATCTCAGGAACTAAGTGAGATATTTTCAAATTGACTTCACTTTTAGAAAGTAGATGCTCCAATTAGTAATTGAAAGTAACTTCATAACAATTTTTCAAAAAATCGATTTTTCAGGAAGTTTTAAATTTATACCAAATACTGGAAAAATTCTAATTAAACTCAGCAGCTTATATCTCAAGAACTAAGTGAGATATTTTCAAATTGACTTCACTTTTAGAAAATAGATGCTCCAATTAGTAATTGAAAGTAACTTCATAACAATTTTTCAAAAAATCGATTTTTCAGGAAGTTTTAAATTTATACCAAATACTGGAAAAATTCTAATTAAACTCAGCAGTTTATATCTCAGGAACTAAGTGAGATATTTTCAAATTGACTTCACTTTTAGAAAGTAGATGCTCCAATTAGTAATTGAAAGTAACTTCATAACAATTTTTGAAAAAATCGATTTTTCAGGAAGTTTTAAATTTATACCAAATACTGGAAAAATTCTAATTAAACTCAGCAGCTTATATCTCAAGAACTAAGTGAGATATTTTCAAATTGACTTCACTTTTAGAAAGTAGATGCTCCAATTAGTAATTGAAAGTAACTTCATAACAATTTTTCAAAAAATCGATTTTTCAGGAAGTTTTAAATTTATACCAAATACTGGAAAAATTCTAATTAAACTCAGCAGCTTATATCTCAAGAACTAAGTGAGATATTTTCAAATTGACTTCATTTTTAGAAAGTAGATGCTCCAATTAGTAATTGAAAGTAATTTCATAATAATTTTCCAAAAAATCGATTTTTCAGGAATTTTTAAATTTATACAAAATATCGGAAGAATCCCAATTAAGCTCAGCAGCTTATATCTCAAGAACTAAGTGAGATATTTTCAAATTGTCTTCACTTTTAGAAAGTAGATGCTCCAATTAGTAATTGAAAGTAACTTCATAACAATTTTCCAAAAAATCGATTTTTCAGGAATTTTTAAATTTATACAAAATATCGGAAGAATCCCAATTAAGCTCAGCAGCTTATATCTCAAGAACTAAGTGAGATATTTTTAAATTGTCTTCACTTTTAGAAAGTAGATGCTCCAATTAGTAATTGAAAGTAACTTCATAACAATTTTTCAAAAAAATCGATTTTTCAGGAAGTTTTAAATTTATACCAAATACTGGAAAAATTCTAATTAAACTCAGCAGCTTATATCTCAAGAACTAAGTGAGATATTTTCAAATTGTCTTCACTTTTAGAAAGTAGATGCTCCAATTAGTAATTGAAAGTAACTTCATAACAATTTTCCAAAAAATCGATTTTTCAGGAATTTTTAAATTTATACAAAATATCGGAAGAATCCCAATTAAGCTCAGCAGCTTATATCTCAAGAACTAAGTGAGATATTTTCAAATTGACTTCATTTTTAGAAAGTAGATGCTCCAATTAGTAATTGAAAGTAACTTCATAACAATTTTTCAAAAAATCGATTTTTCAGGAATTTTTAAATTTATACAAAATATCGGAAGAATCCCAATTAAGCCCAGCAGCTTATATCTCAAGAACTAAGTGAGATATTTTCAAATTGACTTCACTTTTAGAAAGTAGATGCTCCAATTAGTAATTGAAAGTAACTTCATAACAATTTTTCAAAAAATCGATTTTTCAGGAATTTTTAAATTTATACAAAATATCGGAAGAATCCCAATTAAGCCCAGCAGCTTATATCTCAAGAACTGAGTGAGATATTTTCAAATTGACTTCACTTTTAGAAAGTAGATGCTCCAATTAGTAATTGAAAGTAACTTCATAACAATTTTTCAAAAAATCGATTTTTCAGGATTTTTTAAATTTATACAAAATATCGGAAGAATCCCAATTAACCTCAGCAGCTTATATCTCAAGAACTAAGTGAGATATTTTCAAATTGACTTCATTTTTAGAAAGTAGATGCTCCAATTAGTAATTGAAAGTAATTTCATAATAATTTTCCAAAAAATCGATTTTTCAGGAATTTTTAAATTTATACAAGATATCGAAAAAATCCCAATTAAATTCAACAGCTTATATCTCAAGTTCTGAGTGAGATATCTCTAAATTGACTTCATCTTTCGAAAATAGATTCTCCAATTAATAATTGAAAGTAATTTCATAATAATTTTCCAAAAAATCGATTTTTCAAGAATTATTAAATTTATACAAAATATTGGAAAAATCCAAATTAAATTCAACATCTTATATCTTAAGAACTTAGTGAGATATTTTAACATTGACTTCATTTTCGGAAGATAGATGCTTCAATTAGTAATTGAAAGTAATTTCGTAGCAATTTTCCAAAAAACCGATTTTTAAAGAATTTTAAATTTATACAAAATATTAGAAAAATCTCAATTCAGTTCAGCGATGTCATTTGTGGTTAAAATTAGTTAAAATGTCAAAATATTAGGCCTTTTGACTATATGGGTACCAATTTAAAAATTTAACCCAAATATTAGAGTCTGGATATCTCAGGGATTTTTTATCTGTGAAATAACTTGAGATAGTAACGCTCATTGCTACCATCTTCTGATTAAGATATCTAATTAAGATTTATCTATAAGATAATTTAACTAAAAGATGATGTTAAAGGACCAAACTCCTAAGTAATGCCTAACTCCTCATTACCCTTCAAAACGCGTTTTTCAGTCTCTTGCTAACCTGCTCTATCGCACTATTAATAACAACAATTATGTATATTATTAACGATTTTTAATGATTTTTGTAATGGTAGCGCTTTTATTCAAATCTTTAAATCATTAATGTTTGATTTAAATTCATTAAAATATTCGTTTAAAAATAAATTTATTTATATTCAGGTCGGTATTACTTTGAAGTAATGTGACATCTCAATAACATTTAACAAATTTAAAATTAAACTCATTTAACGTTAATATTTACTTAATTCAAAGATATAAATAAAAATGTAACGTTTCGGATTTCTCTGAAAAAATTCGGATGAATCACAGAAAGTGAAACAACAAAGTAAGTTTAACTAGTGAATAATCGAGGCTTTAGCATGGATTTTCGTCCTTCTTTAAGCCGTTTCCATAGAATCTTTTGTGCGCGGCTCGTTCATTTATCCATTTGTCGCTCCACTTTAGAAACTTCCCTCAATGGAAACAAATACCAATTACAAAAACTAAAGATAAGGGCCTCCTTTTTCGAATTGGCCCCATTCACCGAATGTTAAGTGAACTAATTGATACCGTTCGCTAAGTAAACGTTTACAATGCGAAAAGAAAAAGGTTTAAATTACGTATTGTTGTTTTTTTTTGCAACGATTATTAAGTGAAAGTTTTGTTTGTAATAAAGGAAGTAACGCCCCAATTATTAATTTTAATTCATTCTTATTTTTAGATATAAACCTTGGTATTTAGAAGAATGTTCTTCAACGTTAGCAACGACTTATAGTTCGGGAACCCCCGGTCACGATAAAAGCATTGCGACAGTTGATATGGACGCTAGATTACGTCCGGATCATATTTGTACAGTAGAACACACCGGGACTTCCGCATCGGCGCCTTTAGCAGCCGGGATATGCGCCTTAGCTTTAGAAGCGAATCCGAATCTAACCTGGCGTGATATGCAATACTTAGTGGTCTTAACATCTCGCTCAACCCCCTTAGAAAAAGAAGCTGGATGGATAACGAATGGCGTCAAAAGAAAAGTTAGTCATAAATTTGGTTACGGATTAATGGACGCAGCCGCTATGGTTAACTTAGCGGAAATGTGGATATCAGTTCCGCCCCAACACATTTGTAAATCTCAAGAATTATTAGAAGACCGCCAAATCGATACATCATCAAAATACACTTTAACTTTACACATGGATGTTAGCGCTTGTAAAGGAACTTTAAACGAAGTTGTTTTCTTAGAACACGTTCAGTGCAAAATCTCTTTGCGATTTTTCCCAAGGGGGAATTTAAAGATAATGTTAACATCACCCATGGGAACCACATCGACGTTGTTATTTGAAAGACCGCGGGATGTCGTCTCGTCGAATTTTGATGATTGGCCATTTTTGAGCGTTCACTTTTGGGGCGAGACAGCTGTGGGCAGATGGACCTTACAAATCGTGAATTCCGGTAATCGTCAAGTAGATCGACCGGGAATTCTAAAAAAATGGCAATTAATCTTTTACGGAACCCAAATAAATCCGATCCGATTAAAACAACCGAATTCAGGTCCATATAAATCGATTAAAAATTTAGATATACCCTCTTTGGCCCCGTTTTTCGTTCGCGACCAACAAACTCAACAACCCGTCATTACCGACAATTTATACAACGATTATCGAGGATTTAATAATTTCCAAAACGTTTATAGCTTCTCCGGATCGGATCCTGAAGAAAGTATCACCTCTTTGGATGGCAAAAAAACTATTGTTAGGAATAATAATAATGTCATTGAATTTGAGGAGGATGAACGGAAAGATAATTGTCACGAACAATGTGATGGGCAAGGTTGTTTCGGAAGAGGGGCTGAAAAATGTATTGCATGTAGAAATAATCGAATGGATAAGTAAGTTTTTTGTTATAAAAATTATTAATTTATTTAAATTAATTTAAACGCCATCTTTTAATTTCTTAATAAAAATAAAAAATTGCTTAACAAGAAATTAGTAATAATGAAAATTAACAAAAGAAAATCAAATAATAACGAAAATGATTTGTAAAAGAACATAATTAACAAATAAGAAAACATTTTAAAGGCTCATTTACACAGGGAACAGTTTAGGTAAATTATATTTATTATTAATTTCAAAAAATCATAACAAATCGGGTCAAAATGAATAATCTTTATCTCAAAAACGAATAAAGATTTTCTAATTTGTTTCTCAGCATGACAAAATATACACTTATCTCTATAGATTTTGAATGTTTCATTAAAATATCTCAAGAATTCTATTTTTGGTCATTTTTAATTAACTTGGGATAGTCATAAATGTTCACGTTGAATTTAATGATTTATATCTCAAAAACGAATAAATATTTTCAAGATCCGGTTTCATTACGAGATAATAGACACTTTCCTCTATAAATCTTGAATAGTTCATTAAGATATCACAAGAATTCGATTTTTCGTGATTTTTTAAAACTAGATTATTAATTTGAAAAATCATAAAAATTAGGTTAACTTAAATGATCTTTATCTCAAAAACGAATAAAGATTTTCTAATTTGGTTCTCACCATGACAAAATATACACTTATCTCTATAGATTTTGAATGTTTCATTAAAATCTCTCAAGAATTCGATTTTTGGTGATTTTTAATTAACTTGGAATAGCCATAAATGTTCCCGTTGAATTTAATGATTTTTATCTCAAAAATGAATAAATATTTTCAACATCCGGTTTCATTACGAGAAAATAGACACTTTCCTCTATAAATCTTGAATAGTTCATTAAGATATCTCAAGAATTCGATTTTTCGTGATTTTTTTAAACAAGATTATTCATTTGAAAAAATCATAAAAAATAGGTTAACTTAAATAATTTTTATCTCAAAAACGAATAAAGATTTTCTAATTTAGTTCTCAACATGACAAAATAGACACTTTCCCCTATAAATTTTGAATGTTTCACTAAAATATCTCAAGAATTCGATTTTTGGTGATTTTTAATTAACTTGGAATAGCCATAAATGTTCCCGTTGAATTTAATGATTTTTATCTCAAAAATGAATAAATATTTTCAACATCCGGTTTCATTACGAGAAAATAGACACTTTCCTCTATAAATCTTGAATAGTTCATTAAGATATCTCAAGAATTCGATTTTTCGTGATTTTTTAAAATATTAATTTCAAAAAATCATAAAAAAAATATGTTAACTTAAAAAAACTTTTTCTCAAAAACGAATAAAGATTTTCTAATTTGGTTCTCAGCATGACAAAATAGATACTTGCGTCTATAGATTTTGAATGTTTTATTAAAATATCTCAAGAATTCGATTTTTGGTGATTTCTAATTTACTTGGGATAGCCATAAATATTCACGTTGAATTTAATGATTTATATCTCAAAAATGAATAAATATTTTCAAGATCCGATTTCATTACAAGAAAGTAGACACTTTCCTCTATAAATCCTGAACAGTTCATTAAGATATCTTACGAATTCGATTTTTCGTGGTTTTTTAAAACAAGATTACTAATTTCAAAGAATCATAAAAAATTAGGTTAACTTAAATAATCTTTATCTCAAAAACGAATAAATATTTTCAAGATCCGGTTTCATCACGAGAAAGTAGACACTTTCCTTTATAAATCATGAATAATTCATTAAGATATCTTAAGAATTAGATTTTTTGTGATCTTTTAAAGCAAGATTATTAATTTCAAAAAATCATAAAAAATTAGGTTGACTCAAATAATCTTTATCTCAAAAACGAATACAGTTTTTCTAATTTGGTTCTCAGCATGACAAAATAGACACTTGCCCCTATAAATTTTGAATGTTTCACTAAAATATCTCAAGAATTCGATTTTTGGTGATTTTTAATTAACTTGGAATAGCCATAAATGTTCCCGTTGAATTTAATGATTTATATCTCAAAAACGAATAAATATTTTCAAGATCCGGTTTCACTACGAGAAAATAGACACTTTCCTCTATAAATCTTGAATAGTTCATTAAGATATCTCAAGAATTCGATTTTTCGTGATTTTTTAAAATATTAATTTCAAAAAATCATAAAAAAATAGGTTAACTTAAAAAAAACTTTTTCTCAAAAACGAATAAAGATTTTCTAATTTGGTTCTCAGCATGACAAAATAGACACTTGCCCCTATTAATTTTGAATGTTTCACTAAAATATCTCAAGAATTCGATTTTTGGTGATTTTTAATTAACTTGGGATAGCCATAAATGTTCATGTTGAATTTAATGATTTATATCTCAAAAAGGAATAAATATTTTCAACATCCGGTTTCATTACGAGAAAATAGACACTTTCCTCTATAAATCTTGAATAGTTCATTAAGATATCTCAAGAATTCGATTTTTCGTGATTTTTTAAAACAAGATTATTAATTTGAAAAAATCATAAAAAATAGGTTAACTTAAATAATCTTTATCTCAGAAATGAATAGAGAGTTTCTAATTTGGTTCTCAGCATGACAAAATAGACACTTGCCCCTATAAATTTTGAATATTTCACTAAAATATCTCAAGAATTCGATTTTTGGTGATTTTTAATTAACTTGAAATAGCCATAAATGTTCCCATTGAATTTAATGATTTATATCTCAAAAATGAATAAATATTTTCAACATCCGGTTTCATTACGAGAAAATAGACACTTTCCTCTATAAATCTTGAATAGTTCATTAAGATATCTCAAAAATTCGATTTTTCGTGATTTTTTAAAATATTAATTTCAAAAAATCATAAAAAAATAGGTTAGCTTAAAAAACTTTTTCTCAAAAACGAATAAAGATTTTCTAATTTGGTTCTCAGCATGACAAAATAGACACTTGCCCCTATTAATTTTGAATACATCATTAAAATATCTCAAGAATTCGATTTTTGGTGATTTTTAATTAACTTGCGATAGCCATAAATGTTCATGTTGAATTTAATGATTGATATCTCAAAAAGGAATAAATATTTTCAACATCCGGTTTCATTACGAGAAAATAGACACTTTCCTCTATAAATCTTGAATAGTTCATTAAGATATCTCAAGAATTCGATTTTTCGTGATTTTTTAAAATACTAATTTCAAAAAATCATAAAAAAATAGGTTAACTTAAAAAAAACTTTTTCTCAAAAATGAATAAAGATTTTCTAATTTGGTTCTCAGCATGACAAAATAGACACTTGCCCCTATTAATTTTGAATACATCATTAAAATATCTCAAGAATTCGATTTTTGGTGATTTTTAATTAACTTGGGACAGCCATAAATGTTCATGTTGAATTTAATGATTTATATCTCAAAAACGAATAAATATTTTCAAGATCCGGTTTCATTACGAGAAAATAGACACTTTCCTCTATAAATCTTGAATAGTTCATTAAGATATCTCAAGAATTCGATTTTTCGTGATTTTTTAAAACTAGATTATTAATTAATTATCTTTTACGACAAGATTATTAATTTCCAAAATATCATAAAAATTAGGTTAACTTAAATAATTTTTGTCTCAAAAACGAATAATGATTTTCTAATTTGGTTCTCACCATGACAAAATAGACACTTGCCTCTATATATTTTGAATGCATTATTAAAATATCTCAAGAATTAGATTTATGGTGATTTTTAATTAACTTGGAATAGCCATAAATGTTCCCGTTGAATGTAATGATTTATATCTCAAAAATGCATAAATATTTTCAAGATCTGGTTTCATGGCGAGAAAGTAGACACTTTCCTCTATAAATCATGAATAGTTCATTAAGATATCTTAAGAATTCGATTTTTCGTGATTTTTTAAAACTAGATTATTAATTTGAAAAAAATCATAAAAAATAAATTAACTTAAATAATCTTTATCTCAAAAACCAATAAAAATTTTCTAATTTGGTTCTCACCATGACAAAATATACATTTACCTCTATAAATTTTGAATGCATCATTAAAATGTCTCAAGAATTCGATTTTTGGTGATTTTTAATTAACTTGGGATAGCCATAAATGTTCATATTGAATTTAATGATTTATATCTCAAAAACGAATAAATATTTTCAAGATCCGGTTTCATTACGAGAAAATAGACACTTTCCTCTATATATCTTGAATAGTTCATTGATATCTCAAGAATTCGATTTTTCGTGATTTTTTAAAACAAGATTATTCATTTCAAAGAATCATAAAAAATTGGATTAACTTAAACAATCTTTATCTCAAAAACAAATAAATATTTTCAAGATCCGGTTTCATCACGAGAAACTAGGCACTTTCCTCTATAAATCGTGAATAGTTTAATAAGATATCTTAAGAATTCGATTTTTCGTGATTTTTTAAAACAAGATTGTTAATTTCAAAAAATCATAAAAAATTAGGTCAACTTAAATAATCTTTATCTCAAAAACGAATAAAGATTTTCTTTCTAATTCGATTCTCATCAGGATAAAATGGATTATAATGAGGAGGTCTAGAATTTTTAGAATATGGGTATTTGGATGAACTTGAAATTGATAAAATCGACCTGAATTCTTTTGATGTACAATTCTTTGAGAAGAAGTTCGAATTTTACCTAATTATGTTTTTGCCAAATTTTATCTTCCTTCCAGATTTTTTTTTATTTCTTCCCGTGTTAGAAAGCAATCAAAATGCAGAAGTCGTAAAATGCCCATGAATTTATTAAGTAACATTCCCTTTTGTTTTCGAGTAATACCCGGAAACGTCCAGTAATTTGTAATATCCCAAAAAATTCCTTCAATTCAAATAAAGGAATTCATTAATATTTTTCCCAATAACTTCTTCAAATAAGGCAACATTTTCAATGCAGATATTGTATAAAATACACATCCAAAAATTATCAGTAATATGACCTACGTTTTAATCGCATTCTAATCGATAGGCAAGGAAATCTCCTTTTTAAAAATTTCAAAATAATGCCAGGGTTTAATTACGTAAATATTTATGTTAATATAAATTAAATGAATCTACGGCCATAAATCTTGTATATTTTAGGATTTTTAATGAATTTGGTAGTGTCAGCGTTTAAATAATTTAAAACATTCTTTAAAAACACTAAAATTAAATAAAATAAATATATTATTATTAATCGACAGGGTATAATAATATAAAAATGTCTCCAATTGCCATCTAGTACTACGTACTTTTAATGATTTGAAAGTAAATCTTAAACCATTTTTTCTTATTAATAATGAAAATCATTAAGTCCTTCTTATTTTAATAAATATTTAATTGTTTTTAATTCATTATTCTTAAATACTTATTATTTTTTTTTAGGACTTGCGTTAGTGTTTGCCCACCAAGAAGTTATTCAGATAGAGATAGAGTTTGCCAACCTTGTCACGAATCTTGTTTTACTTGCTCGGGACCAACCCAACAACATTGCCAAACATGCTCACCCGGTTATGTTCACGTCATCGATCTAAATGTTTGTCTCCCACAATGTCCAGAAGGATATTATGAAGGTTATATAAATTATTGTTTTTTTATGCAAATATAAATATATTTTTAATTAGATATAAGGAACAAGCGATGTATTCCATGTCAACCAAACTGTAGAAGTTGTCAAGAACGCCCCGATGATTGCCTCAGCTGCGAACGCCACTTAGTATTATACCAAAATAAGTGCCTAGCGTCTTGTCCGCCAAACACCTTTGAAACGGAAGATTACACGTAATTTATTTTTAAAAATTTCGTTTTAAATGATTAATAATTGATTTTAGGTGCGCACCTTGTCATAGAACGTGCGAAACTTGTAAAGGATCAAATAGCTCCCAATGCATTAGTTGTGGGCACGATCGTTTCTGGTTAAAAGGAAGTTGCGAGACGAAATGCCCCGATAAACATTATTCCGATCCGGTTCAACGCGAATGTATCGAATGCCCCGTGGGATGTACTGAATGCAACAGGACGAATTGCTTGGTTTGTTTGAAAGGGTGGGAGCTTAATGGCAAAGGGCGGTGCGTCCCAAATGAAGTTGCAAGCCAAAAATGTGATCCTGGTATTAAAAAAATTGTAATCAATTAATCATAAAATAATTAAATTTAAACGTTTAGATGAATACAAAGATGGGACGTTTTGTAAGCCGTGCCACTCAACGTGCGAAACTTGCGATGGCCCCACTGAAGATGCTTGCCTTTCCTGCGTAGACCCCCTCCTTTTAGAAGGAACCCATTGCGTGTCTCAATGCAATAAAGGGTTTTACAGAGACTCCCCCACCAGCAAAAATTGCATCCCATGCGTCCACACCTGCTCGGAATGTTGGTCCAAAAATAATTGTACGGAATGCACGAAGGGGTTGTTGTTACAAAACGGGAGGTGTTTGGTCGCGTGCGCTGATGGTTATTACAGCGATCGGGACGTTTGCACCCGATGCCATCTCAGCTGTGAGACGTGTAGTGGACCGGGAAGGGATCAATGCGTTACTTGCCCCGCGGGGTGGGAATTTGCGGCAGGGGCGTGCTTACCAGATTGCCCCGAAGGGTTTTACAAGACTGATTATGGGTGTCAAAAGTGTCATGTAACGTGCAAAGATTGTTTCGGTACAACAAATTAATGTTTTTAAATTAATTTTTGATCAAGTCGATTTTTTAGGTTGTAACGTCCAAGTGGGGTCTCATAAAAATAATGATGGGGTGAGCGTTGAGGCGTACTTAGTCTCATCAGAGCCAGTTTCATCGACGCTTCAAGTGATACATCCGTTTGTCTTTATCATTGGGACGACGATTTTTATTTGTTTGTGTATAGTTTTACTTGTGGTTATGTTGGTATTACAGGTAAAAATCTTATTAAGATTTTTGAGCTATCTCTTATTTTATTTTTTTATAGAGAGGGAATGAGAGTGTACCTTCAAATGAATATAGCAGGATTTCAATAAAAAAGCCAAAGGTGACTTGTAACTACAATATTTTACCTGCAAGTGATGCTGATGAATCTTCTGATACCGACAGCGGGGAGGTGGAAAGGAGAAAAACGAAGCCTCCGAATAATAAATCCGATTGTTAGGGGGGGAATAAAAAATAATTAAGGATACTTAAGAAAAATAAAAATACCAAGATGTAGCAACAGCAACACCGCGTGTATATACATTTATACATAATTGTAAAGTTGTAGGTAATTGTTTTCCAAGTCGGTTAAACAAAAAAACTAAGAAACAGGTATTTAAATTAAAAAATATGATATACATTAATGTAATAACACGAATCCGGTGATACCGAGAGGACGCGAAGCCTTAAATTTTTATCTTGTACCTTGTAGATCGTCGATTTTTATTTTTAATATAAAACTATTTTTCATTTAAGAGCAAAATAAAGATTATCACGTTTTAAAACTTTATTGTGAATTGAAATATAAAAAAAGATTTGAAGACAAAAAATAAAAAATTTTTAAAATAAAAAATAACGCTGAATAATAAAACAAAAAAAAAACAAATCTATTTTATTACGAATTTGTTTTTTATATGAATAAAAAATTGATACAATAAACGAGATAATTGTAAATAGTAGATTATTATTATTATTAACAAGGAAATATTAAAAAAAATGAACAAAACGAATTTGATATTGTGTAAAAAATTATATTGAAACGGGGGGAATTAAAAGAAATGTGTATAATTAATTGTGTACATTAAAATTGATAAAAATTAATTTATAAATTTTTTAATTGAGTACATATCACTGTGTCGAGAAGTTACCAAAAGTATGTGATTGTCTCCTAAGCGTGTTTTTGTATATTTACTTGTATATGTGATTGCGGGAGACTTGTACGTCGAACCTTGTGTATTTTTTATAATAATAATGATAACGAACAAATATATGAAGAAAACGATCATTGTTTAAATAAATACGTGTCTTAAACGATCGTTTTTTTTAACTAATTTGACAACTTTTTTTCTGTCTACGCGCAATATGCAATACTGATAATAAAATGATCTTTGGAATCTTTTATTCGTTTTATTTATTAATTTTTTTTATTAATTTATTTAAATTAATTTAAGCGCCATCTATCATTACAAATTCGTACTATCATTTAATAACATTTTAATTTAAAATTAAATTTTATTTTATGTATTAATAATAAAAATCTTTATTAATTACCATTTAGATTAACTATTTTTGAGGCTTTAATATGATTTTTTAAAAATTTTAAATTTAAATAATTATTTTTGGGCCATCTGTTATTACAAATTCGTACTATTAATAATGAAAGTTAAAAGTTTATTTTGACAGCTTAATGTCATTTCAAACTTACACCAATAATTTTTATTTTTCTACGACTTGTGTTAGTGTTTGCCCACCGAAAAGTTATTTAGATAGAGTTTGCCATTCTTGTGGTGAATCTTGGTTTAAGGACTAACTCAACAACATTGCTAAACATGCTTATGTTCAAGTTATGGGTCCAAGTTCATGTCCGGAAGGATATCGTGAAGGTAAAAAATTATTTACTTTTTTGTACTTAAATTTTAAAATATTTCAAATTAATTAACTTCATTCAATTATACCTTTAATCAGTGATGGGCAATAGGCAACAGGTGTTATTTATTCTGCTATTTACCCTACGTCTGGGTAAATATTCAAACAGTGGTTACTTAATCAATTAAAATAATACATGCATATGTATTAATTTAAAATGTATTAATTTATTCACAAAGAAACCAAAATATCAGTTTGTGCAGTTATGCGTTTATTATTCAAACGCACGGCAAAACCCGAAAGTTTCTAATTTTAGATCTAGTGTTAGTCCTAGTGATAGTGCTAGTGTTAGTGCTAGTGTTAGTTCTAATTTTAGTTCAATCAGAGACATAATTACTCCACCACTACTTAATGTCTTTAATTTCTCCATGGAGTGTTTGACCTTTCCTACAATTTGGAGAGAGGTCTTCGTTGTACCCATTCCCAAGGTTAAGTGCCCTACTAGCCTAAGGCCTCTCGCACATCAACGCTACGCAACCGCGACTCGATGTCGAATTGCAGTCTCGGCACATTATTTTAAATAGAGATCTCTTCACCAACGCTGCTGCGACGCGACGGCTACGCTATCCAAAAGCGGCCAGTCGCTGGCGACTCAGCATGTCGAATCTCTAACTATCGGTGAACGGTGAACTTGACGGGCCTCTTGAGGTTCCTAGAATTTCTTCTTTAACCCTCTTCATCGGATCTAAAACAGACGGAAAATATATTAATTAATGTTCACTGATTTAGTGATATCGGGAGTAGGTATTGAAAGGATTGTCGGGTCCTGGATTGTTAGACTAGAAGCAACCTTGGCCGTTTGTAGCGAAGGTGTTCCGTGTCATAATCCATTAATATTGTCATAATTGGGGTGGTTTTCGAGTCGCGTCAACTCGGTACTGGCCTTGTCCCGAATGAATTCCTCGATGGTCGCCATCTGGGAATCATTGTGCAGTGTCGCATTACTGACAAACCAAGGTGCATCAAATGCCATCCTTAGGACCTTGTTCTGAACCACTTGGAGTTTTTGCACGTGCAAGTGCGCGACGTAACCCCAGACTGAAGAGGCGTAAGTCATCGTAGGCCTGATAACCGCTTTGTAGAGTCGAATCTTCCGAAGAGGATCCAACTTACTTCGACGATTAATCAGAGCGTACAGATTGACCAGAGCTGCCTTCGCCCGGTTCGCCATCGCGTCGATGTGACTTTTCCAAGTAAGTTTAGAGTCCAGAATGACACCCAAATACCTGGCTTCGGGACTCCAGGGGACCTCGTCACCTTGCAGTACCAACGCATCGGGGGGTCTCTGTCTACGCCGAGTAAAAAGTACTGCGGTACTTTTATCAGCGTTGATTTTGACCCGCCACTTTGCGAAGTAGTCGAGCAACTCGTCGGATGCTGCCTGCAGTCCACGAGCGGCGACCTCGGGGGACCAAGATCTGCTGTAAATGCACACATCGTCGGCGTACATCGCTAACTGTGTGCCCTCGTAACGGGGTAAGTCGCTTACAAAGATACAAAAAAGTATCGGTGAAAGCAACGACCCCTGAGCGACACCAGCAGTTAGGATTCGCTCTCTCGAACGCGTACCTTGATGCGCGCTTTCCTGCCGTCAAGGTAGGAGGCGATCAATTGGACTAATCCCAGGGGCACGCCCGCTTCTAGCATTTTGAACAAAAGTCCTTCATGCCATACTTTGTCGAACGCTTTGGCAACATCGAAAAACACAGCACAAGTGCTTTGCTTTCGATTGAAGCCTTCGGTTATATGGTCGACAAGTCGCAGTACCTGGTGTACGGTCGAATGTTTGGGTCGGAAACCAAACTGTTCGTCCTGGATGAGCTTAAGATCTCTAACGGATCTTTGTAGCCTCGTCTAGACGACCCTCTCGCATACCTTGCCGAGACAAGAAAGCAAACTGATGGGCCTGTAGTTTTGCGGGAACGTCAGGTTCGCTCTGGGTTTCGGTAACACGACGACGTCAGCGCTTTTCCACGTGGTGGGAAAGTGGCGCAGCCGGAGCGTCGCATTGATGATCCCCGTTAGCGAAACGACCGCCTTTAAAGGCAAGGCCTTTAAAGCGGCGTTTCCGATTCCGTCCGGTCCCGATGCCTTCTTCGACTTACATCTCGCGATTGCCTCTTTCACTTCGGTCGGGGAAGAGGGCTCGATATGCAAACGATCTTCTACCGCCAGTCGCCTACTCACTACGCGCTCGACTCGATCGATGAAATCTTCATCTTCGTCATCGTCGCATAGCGGGCTGCACTGGGTTTCGAAGTTGTCTGCATGAGCCTCAGCCTTCTCCTCGAGAGTGAAAGCCATTCCGGTTTCACCGTGAATGGGCGGCATGCGTGACGTGTTCCCCTTCAGCACCTTGACCATCTTCCAACAGGAGCGATCGCCTTCGGTGTTCAGGGCGTCGAGTTTGGCGTCGAAAGACGCGTATCGGAACTCTGCCAGTTCCCTTCTCACTTCATCGCGTAGCCGGTTATAGCGTCTTTTGAGATCTCTAACTATCGAAAAATATCCCTGTTTATATAATCATAATCTCGGCGATTATTCCCAAAAAAGATATTACTGAAAAGGCATGGGCTACATTTCTAAACAAATGAAGTATTTAGGTTTGATGAACAGATATATTTTATTTAATTATAAAGTAACAATAAGAATAAACTCTGTATTCAGATACACAGCATTGCCCTTGCCAAGGTAATGCAACTGCATCTGTAATAAAATATTCGATCAAATAATTTCGAACAGATTGTGCAGTCTTCGTTGATAATGTTGATGTACTACCAGTAATATTCACTGGTTTTTGAATGAATACTATCGTCATTTCTATTAAGCGTTTCGTACATTACATCATCTCGTTTACGAATAAAATTATGGCGTACGCAACAACAGTTTATAATATTTGTTATAGTTTGAATGTTTGTACAAAGAATCGTATTATTTAACACCTGAAATTTTTGTGCCATCATTCCAAAAGCACATCCTACACATTTTCCTTCTCTACTTAATTTGTAATTGAAAATTATTGCTTTTATTATTTAAAGTTCTTTGGGGAAATGGTCGCATTAAATAATGTTTTAATGAGAATACCTCATCTCCAACAAAATAATGGTGAATTTTTTGGTTAGACATGTCATGTGGTAGACATTTATTTTGTGGTAAATTTAATCCCACTCTAACTATCGGCCTAGTCTTGAGGATTGGAAAATTCCGCCATCACTACTTCTACCAGCAAATCCTGTTTCAATTGTCGTGAAAAGTCCATCTGCATCTGAACAAGCCATCAATACAATAGAATGGTAACCCTTATAATTAAAGTTTGCTGAGCCTGTATTAGGAAGTTTTTGAATTCGTACATGTTCACCATCTAAAGCTCCCAAACAATTTGGAATATTCCAATCTTCATAGGATCGTTCAGATATTCTATCCCATTGTTCGGTCCATTGTAATTGTAAAAGGTACATATATTCAGGCTGCAATAAATTCTATATTTATTCTATATTTCGTTTCAGCAACAACATTAGAAATTGTACTATCGCCTCTAACAAAGTAAAATGAAAGCGATTTAAATGTTGCACCTGTAGCCAAATACCTAAAAATATACAATGTACTTTAATCTTTTAGTTGTGGATCTGGAAGGAAATCCGCAAAGCCCTATTATTTAAATCAATTTATGGATTTTATTAATCCTTTTATAAAAGGTCAAAACAAAGATGTAGGGAATTTACCATAACCATCACCACCTGAAGAACCTGTTGAAAATATTACTGAGGAATCGGAAAATATTGTACCTGAAGAAACGCAAACTACGACCAAAGAAGCTTCACGACCTTCTTCAACATCAAATCTGTCCGCTAATGTAAATTCCTCCAAAATTGTATATAGGGTGTCTCACGTAACTGGTTCATTAGAACTTTTTTGGGTTACACTATTTGTAGAGACTTGAAATTTTGGTAACATGGGTTGTTCATTCCGATCTATTAATCTAAAATATTTTCAAGATGGCCACCACTTCCGGTCTACCGAAAGTAGGCCTCAACTTCGTTATTTTAAATGGAATGCTATAGATTTTATTACTCCATTCAATTATACGTAAGAAAATATGTTGACTTTGATAACAATTGTTGGTACCTATGGTTTTTTGTTTTCGAGTTATTTTGATTTTAAGTATTTTTTGGCAAATATCACCATGCTCTTTATAAGCCCATATCTCAGCCAATGTTAATTCAAAAACGTTTTACATTGGTACAATAAGTTTGTGCAATTATGCGTTTATTATTCAAACGCACGGCAAAACCCGAAAGTTTCTAGTTTTAGATCTAGTGTTAGTCCTAGTGATAGTTCTAGTGATAGTTCTAGTGTTAGTGCTAGTGTTAGTTCTAATTTTAGTTCAATCATAGACATAATTACTCCACCACTGCTTAATATCTTTAATTTCTCCATGGAGTGTTTGACCTTTCCTACAATTTGGAGAGAGGTCTTCGTTGTACCTATTCCCAAGGTTAAGTGCCCTACTAGCCTAAGGCCTCTCGCACACCAACGCTACGCAACCGCGACTCGATGTCGAATTGCAGTCTCGGCACATTATTTTAAATAGAAATCTCTTTACCAACGCTGCTGCGACGCGACGGCTACGCTATCCAAAAGCGGCCAGTCGCTGGCGACTCAGCATGTCGAATCTCTAACTATCGGTGAACGGTGAACTTGACGGGCCTCTTGAGGTTCCTAGAATTTCTTCTTTAACCCTCTTCATCGGATCTAAAACAGACGGAAAATATATTAATTAATGTTCACTGATTTAGTGATATCGGGAGTAGGTATTGAAAGGATTGTCGGGTCCTGGATTGTTAGACTAGAAGCAACCTTGGCCGTTTGTAGCGAAGGTGTTCCGTGTCATAATCCATTAATATTGGGGTGGTTTTCGAGTCGCGTCAACTCGGTACTGGCCTTGTCCCGAATGAATTCCTCGATGGTCGCCATCTGGGAATCATTGTGCAGTGTCGCATTACTGACAAACCAAGGTGCATCAAATGCCATCCTTAGGACCTTGTTCTGAACCACTTGGAGTTTTTGCACGTGCGAGTGCGCGGCGTAACCCCAGACTGAAGAGGCGTAAGTCATCGTAGGCCTGATAACCGCTTTGTAGAGTCGAATCTTCCGAAGAGGATCCAACTTACTTCGACGATAAATCAGAGCGTACAGATTGACAAGAGCTGCCTTCGCCCGGTTCGCCATCGCGTCGATGTGACTTTTCCAAGTAAGTTTAGAGTCCAGAATGACACCCAAATACCTGGCTTCGGGACTCCAGGGGACTTCGTCCCCTTGCAGTACCAACGCATCGGGGGGTCTCTGTTCCTTTCTTTATAACGTGCGCAAGGCCTTAAGTAACCTCGGGTCTTGGAGGGGTGCAAAACCTTCATTAGGCGTTCCCTAACGTCTGGACATCCCCGACACCTGTGGCCAATCCAAAATACGGGGCGGATATTTTACAATAATTTTCTGAGCCAAGGAGGGAATTTATGGAAGAGAAGAGTTCCTCGCCCACAAGACCAGAAGATAACATCCGCCACTAACTAATCCCAAAAATCGTCACGTAATTTCCAAACAGTGGAAACCATCAAATTTTTACGTGATCTAACGTCTAAGTTTTTAACGACTTCTTCGTGTCGATTCGCATCTCCCCCATCAAACTGCGGATACATAATTTTTAACAAAATTTGAACACGAAGTCTGGTCTCTATACCGGACGTCGTTTACTTAACGTGATTTTTGGTTTCTAAAATAACGAAAGGCTGCACTCTAGGAATTTCTAATTCGAATGGTTATTCCTTAAAACCGTTAAATAATTTTCGAATTATTACAGATACTTGGTGACTGTCTATAGGAAGGTCTATTTCTGTTTTAATTCTTTGTGTAAACTTGGTTCTTTCCTTCCTCCTACTCTGCGTCGTAAACTTTGTTACTTATTAATACTACCCCACATAGATTATGTTCATTATTATTATGCTGACCTGGTAATTACCCTCCGTAACAAATTAGAAAAATTGCAGAACAATTGCCTACGCTTAACTTTTAACTTGGGTACGTACGATCATATTACGCAGTATCGTGAACACCTCAAATGTTGACTGAGAAACCCAGATCAGCATGGTCTTATGCATCATATTTTCATCTCAGACCCCAGTATACTTGTACTATTTCCCATTCATCGCACAAAGATATTATGGATCTTTCACGGTGGTTATCTGTCAACGATCTAAATCCAAATCTTAATGTCACCTGCTTCTCATATCTTTTTCTTTCTATCAATTGTGTTGTTTTTTAGTGGAACCAAATTATTTTTATATTGAAATATTATTTTTTATTTTAACAGAAGATTATATTTGTATTGGTAACTATGTATACACAAATTTTTGTTAATCACATTTTTTTGTGTATTATTACTACCTATAATATTTTTCGTTTATAAATTTTATGAAATATCCATCAATTCTGTCATAGGATTGTATCAGAAACAGAAAATATCCTATATGAAGAAAAATTTTACATTAAATTAAATTATTGTTTGATCATCATTATCAATATCATTATTATTGTCATCATCGTGTTAGAAAAGGGCACAACAACATATTTATTATTATATCTATAAGTTGATAATGTAACTCTTGTAAAGCCTTCATACTAGTGTTTGAAATGGTAGTTACAATCATGTGTTACATTTCAACTATAAAAATAGAATTAGTAAATCTTATTTTAACAGAATAAGTTGAAATATTTTGACGAAACGAGTAAAAATTTTATTGCCAGGTAAAGTTGCCAGGGGCAACGGACACATCTGGGAAAACTCAAAAATAAAAAAAACGATGTTACGGCATTAAAACGTAAAATAATCTTTTACTTTTCAATGCCGTAATATTATTAAAATTAAAAATAAACAGAAAAATTGTAACAAATAGATTGTGATTATTAATAATGGAAGTAGAAGTAGAAGTACAAATATGTATGGACTCGTGACTGCAAAATATTTGTACGGAGGGGGGATGATACACGCCCCATTTTAATAAGATCCACGGGTGACATTGATAAGCTTTAATATGATAGGCTTCCATTTGTCATTCTTTATCTTTTTTTTTATGTATTAGTTGTTTATGATCAATGGCTCCTCTTTCGTGTTACTACCAAAACGTGCGAGGTCTTCGCACTAAGCTGGTTGATATATATAACGGCCTTTTAAACACTGATTTAGACATCATTTGCTTAACTGAAACCTGGCTTCACCAAGGTATTCACTCTGCTGAGGGCTTTCCCAATTGTTACAGAGTTTTCAGACATGATCGCCCGAACGTCCCCGATAATAGTGTACGAGGTGGTGGTGTTTTGATTGCGGTGGCATCCTCACTGTTTGTCCTTCCGCAGCCAACATGGTTTGTGGACCTTGAGGCAGTTTGTGCTACCCTACGTACCGGTTCTACTACCTTACACATTTGTTGCGTTTATATACCTCCTTCTGATCAAAATGCCTTGTTTAATTTTATTAATGAAATTAATTTAATTATTGAAAGACACTCTAACGACAAATTTCTGATTTGTGGTGATTTCAACTTACCTGATATTCGCTGGACAGCCGATCTCGCCACCGGCGCCTCCACATCTTCTGCTCGTTCGGGTGAGTTTTTGGATGCCCTTGCCTTATGTGGTCTTAACCAACTTAATTTCCACATGAATGTCTTTCATAATACTATTGATTTAATTCTTGCTAATTTTTCTAATATATCTCATATTACATTAAGCACCCATCCTCTGGTTCCTGAGGATGGTGCACATACCACTTTGGAATTCTTCTGCTCGCTTGAAATGCCACGCCGCCTTCCTGCTGAATCATCTAATGTGTTTAACTTCAAACGTGCTAACTTTTCTGAGATTGATTCCTCTTGATCTTCATCACCCATAAAATGTAAATAAATAAATAAATAAATTAATAATTAGAAGTAAATAAGACAAAAAATAAATAGACCTCCAAAATTATAGAACATAATAAATATGTCCTACTCAGTTCTAACAATACACAATAATTTATTATAAAACTAAATTTAATACGATTTACTATTGTATTTGAAATTGAAAATAAAATAAAAATCAAGCGACGAAATAAACGTTGAAAATGCAAATTTAAACCTTTTTTGGTCATAAAACCACCAGTTGCCTTTTCATCTCAACTTTTTTTGTCGTTTCACCTCCACTTTTCGTTTTCCACACAATAAATTAAAGAGGGGATGTTAAGATGTTGGTATCTGATTATCTCGATTTAGTTGAAGTGCGGGTTTTGACCGGTCGAGTTGTTCTTAAAAATAAAATTTTTTGCGCGAATTACGTGAAAAAAAAAATTTGACTTGAATACTTAATACTTGTTTTCATGGCAGAATTTTTGGTATTTGAAAGACATTAAGTGTGTGATTAAAAAATGTGTTTTTAGTTGATGTTGTTTGAATTAAAAATGAAACTTATTAGGTGAATTAAATTAACAATAAGTGATGTGTCTTATGTGATTAATCTAAGACTGTTGTGATGTTGATGGAATCATCGGATTGTTATTTTACGGATGTTAAATGGTACAATAAATACTATTAATATAATTTTTGCTGTAATAAAATAAATTGTTGGTCTTTTTCAGCTGAGTTGTGCAGAGGACAAGGAAACCAACATCCGTTCGGTGAGTAGTTCTCAAATTTTTAATTTTTACCAAAACATCTAAACAAATCACGGTGTGAAGGAATTCTGAATTCATGGATTAAATAAAACGGATTTACCGAACTAAAAATCTTTTCTCAAAATTGTATAAAAACAATTTGATTACATTTACGTTGGATAGTTTATTTTTGTTAAATGTTTATTATTAAATGTTATTATTGTTTAAATGTTATGACTTACAAATTTAGCGAGAACAGACTTTAAAAATAGATTTTTGGACATTTATTCGAT
The DNA here is from genome assembly GCA_036711965.1 of Onthophagus sagittarius. NCBI lineage: Eukaryota > Metazoa > Arthropoda > Insecta > Coleoptera > Scarabaeidae > Onthophagus > Onthophagus sagittarius. The sequence goes on along the minus strand of JASERS010000010.1, from coordinate 9,984,097 downwards.
TAGCATTAAATAAACAAAAACAATAATAATAAAAATATCATAAACACTTTTGTCATGAATTTAAATCACCGTGAATAACTATCATCACTTAAATAAAGCAGCTCTTTTTCCTTCGAACTAAATCAAAAAAATTTATTAGTAATGTCTTGTATAGTGAGCTTCAAAACTACTGAAGTTATGTTTAATAGAAAAGCAAAATTTTTCATGAAGTAACAAATTTTCTTTGCTGATAACTTTCAGGCCACAAGATCAGACTATCAGACCCTATCACCATGTCGTCTAAACCACGATTTTGTGATATGACGTTCCTCTGACGTGATATATATAGTTACTATCGCATCATAGATGGTTGAGCTATGTCCCATCAAGTAATTGTTAACAATGAAACTTATTGCACTCTTAATAAGTTTTGTAATAAGTTTTGGTCTTCTATGCGATTAAAATGAACACAATTCTTGTGATGTTAGGACCATTGGATTACTATATTACCGATGTTAAGTAATATCGCATTAATTTATTTTTTATTGCAATAAATTACTTTGTTGTTGTGTTTTTTCTTCAGGTGAATTATAAAGAGGAAATCCGTTTGTGTGATAAAATGTGATTTTAATTAATGTGCGCGGTTTGACTTCTTAAGTAATTAAAAACAAAATTTGTAGTGCTATATTTCCTCTGTTACGCGAATGTCTGTGTTTTTTGACCTTAATATGAAGACTATTCTAATGTTGTTGATGCAATCATCGGATTGTTATTTTACGGATGTTAAATGGTATATTAAATAGTATTAATTTATTTACTGCTGCAATAAAATCATTTGTTTAATTTTTCAGCTGAGATTTGGAAACAACATCCGTTCGGTGAGTCATTTTAAAATTTTATTAGTTTTTATAAAACGGTGTAGTATTTTATAAAACTCGATTTAAACGCAAATTATAAGTCAATTACTTTGTGTTGTAAAGCTTATTGTTATTGTACTTTCTTCTATATTCATATCTTCTCCAATTATCAACAAATCATCAACATAAATTAAGTGCCATATTTTCTTATCAAAATATAAACAGCAATCATAAAGTGATCGTTTTAGCTTACAGTTTAAAACAACTTCGTTCAATTTTGTTGAGGTTCCCTAAGCTCATATAATACTCAATTCAAATTTAGGTATTTTAACGTTTATTAATAACCTTCTCATTTGTGTATATTTTATTTACTCAATAAGGTACAAAACAGCGTTCAATATATCGCCACAAAAAAAAGAAAAAGAGTAAATAAAATTTACTATTCAACAAATTTTGCAAACTTTGAAGTCCGCTTGCAATGAAATGAAGCAGCTTTGGATATAGATAAGCTAACTTAAGTCAGTCTATTTTGAGCCAAGGAATCTGTGGTATTCCGTTGTATATGCATTTCAAAGACACCTGTATATAATCAAAGGTAATACTTTGAAATTTGACCTTTCAAATATAAACAGATAGATACAAATAATTATTACATTTTTAAAGGTTTGTGATAACAAAACGACTTTAAAATCTTTTATTCGTTTTATTCCAACAAAAATTAACTACTCGAATTATTCAATTGCATTAAAATAGCCAAATAAGACATAATCAGGGTGAACAAAGCGTAATAAACTGAATAATCAATGGAAAAAACTGCAGCCGCCGATAACTCCGGTTTAAATTCATTGTACATTTCCCTCAAAAACTTCAAATCTTTCCTAATTAATTCGTACTCCGAAGATCTCGATAATTTATTTGAAATTGTGAATATTATCGATCCAAATCTTTGGCCTTTCCTCATTATGTGATGGCCCGTTTTGGTTATAAACATACAAGACGTCTAAAAAAAATCAAAAAATTAATTGTTATTATTTTTTGAGTACTTACAGTCCTCCAAAAAGCCAAAATCATATCCCCGATAACTTTTCCGCGAACTTCAAAATAAATAATTTTTACTAAAGCAGGTAAAGAACTCATTACGGTTAAAATGTACAACAAAACCACTTCCCATCCGAATAACTCATTAAAAATATCCATAATTTTGTATAACTTAATATAAATTTTAGCAACTTTGTTAATTTCGATTGGAAAATTTTTCGGTTTATTGATTTTGAGGTAATCGTGGATTAAAACTTGATTTAACAATTCAAAATCGGATTTGATAATCATAGCTATATCATCCATCATTATTATTAAAATACAAGCCGTGAATAAAGCGAATCCTCTTAAAGCGAACCATTCAGCGTAATTTTCCCTCGCAATAATAGCTTCTCCAATAAAAGTAAGAACGCATAAAATCCACTTTTTAAAATAATACCAAAAAATTGGTCGCCACGTTAAAGTTTTACCCAAAAACTTGGAATAATCCCTCAAATCTTCTTCAATTTCAATAATGTATGTCAACATTTCATCCCAGTTCTTCGTCGCGGTAAAAATCAACCCCAACATTGTGATCAAATTCATTACACGAATTATAAAGGTGCTGGTTACGTCTAAGAAATAATCGCGGTATGGAGTTTTCGGTAAACTTGGTATTTTGAATGCTAAGTAATATAAATAACACATAAACGAGGTGAAAATTAAATGATAAAGCTTCCATTTGTAACGATGAGTTAACTTCTTTTTTAAATGATCGTACGAAGGGGATAATGCTAAGAATCTAGAGAAAGATAGGATTTTGAAAAGTAGTTTTCTGCGTTGGATGTTTTCTTTAAACATTTTAACGATTTATTGAGAAATGACTGTGTGGAGTTAAACTATGTTTGTATACACACGATTTTATTATCTTGATCGTTTAAATTAATAATTTTATTTTATTAATTAATTCGTTTCATATGGAAGGCCACTTCCTTTAATGTTCTTTTCAATCCATTTATTTAATTTATCAATATCCCCATCGGAAAGCTCTTCTTTGTAACTATCTACGGTTCCTGTTGAAAAGACATTAAATAAGATTATAGTTGAAAGGAAAACCCAACAATACCTTTCCTCGTAAGCTTTTCTCGTCATCTTCACTCATAAATTCTCTATTAACAGCCTGATTATTTTTCATTTGATTAAAACTCAAATGTTCCGCAAATTTATCAATTTCTTCATCATTAAAGTTTTTATTTAAAAATATTGACACTTCCTTAATAACGCTTTTTATGTCCCGAATCATATCCTCATAAGTTATGACTAAAAGATTCGGTAAATGACGTTGTTTTAAATAACTTTTAACCACGTTGAAATAATCTCCAAATAGAACTTTTCCGTTTACATAAAACTCGATGAAATTGCTTAAATTTTCTTCGAATAAAGGAATAACAAGGTTATTGTGGTGATAGTAAGACGCAGAGACTTGTTTTGGATCTATTATAGATGTACCTCTCTTAAGATGGAACTCAACCCAACTCAACTTAGCTTCAGAACTAACAGTAAACTTAGAACTAGCAACATTAGGGTTTAGCCGTCTAAAGAGATGTACGGCTAAATCCTAATGATTCTAGTTCTAGGTCTAGTATTAATACTAAAGCTATGTTGAAGATCTTAGTTATTCTTTTAGTTCCAGAAAAATTTACAACAATCAAGCGCTGAATGACAAAAGTGGAACTAACACTAGACCTAGTACTAGAAAATTTCGGTTTAGCCGTGCGTCTTCAGACGCTACTTTTACGGAAAACATGTTACTATTTTAGTGATTTTTGTATTTGTTGTACTTTTACTTTAATTTTATAAATACTTCAAAATACCCATCTTGGGTAAATACCCCCGGATATGTAAGCGTGAAAATAAATACCCGGATATTACTTAACAACACTGCCTTTAATATTTATTTTATACTTTGGGTTCGTATTACTTTGAAATTTGGCATTGACCTTTCAAATATAATCAAATAAATACAAATAATTATTACTTTTTTAAAGGTTTGTGATAACAAAACGACTTTAAAATCTTTTATTCGTTTTATTCCAACAAAAATTAACTACTCGAATTATTCAATTGCATTAAAATAGCCAAATAAGACATAATCAGGGTGAACACAGCGTAATAAACTGAATAATCAATGGAAAAAACTGCAGCCGCCGATAACTCCGGTTTAAATTCATTGTACATTTCCCTCAAAAACTTCAAATCTTTCCTAATTAATTCGTATTCCGAAGATCTCGATAATTTATTTGAAATTGTGAAGATTATCGATCCAAATCTTTGGCCTTTCCTCATTATGTGATGGCCCGTTTTGGTTATAAACATACAAGACGTCTAAAAAAAATCAAAAAATTAATTGTTATTATTTTTTGAGCACTTACAATCCTCCAAAAAGCCAAAATCATATCCCCGATAACTTTTCCGCGAACTTCAAAATAAATAATTTTTATTAAAGCAGGTAAAGAACTCATCACGGTTAAAATGTACAATAAAACAACTTCCCATCCGAATAACTCATTAAAAATATCCATCGTTTTGTATAACTTAACATAAATTTTAGTAACTTTATTAATTTCAATTGGAAAAGTTTTCGGTTTATTGATTTTGAGGTAGTCGTGAATTAAAACTTGATTTAACAATTCAAAATCGGATTTGATAATCATAGCTATATCATCCATTATTATTATTAAAATACAAGCCGTGAATAGAGCGAATCCTCTTAAAGCGATCCACTTCCCGAAATTTTCCCTCGCTATAATAGCATCTCCAATAAAAATAAGAACGCATAAAATCCACTTTTTAAAATAATACCAAAAATTGATCGCCACGTTAACGTTTTACCCAAAAACTTGGAATAACTCATCAAATCTTCTTCAATTTCAACGATGTATGTCAACATTTCTTCCCAGTTCTTTGTCGCGGTAAAAATTAACCCTAACATTGTGATCAAATTCATTAAACGAATTATAAAGCTGCTAGTTATGTCCAAGAAATAATCGCGGTATGGACTTTTCGATAATTTTGGTTTTTTGAAAGATAAGTAATATAAATAACACATAAACGAGGTGAAAACTAAATGATAAAGCTTCCATTTGTAACGGTGAGTTAATTTCTTTCTTAAACGATTGTAGGAAGGCGATAATGCTAAAAATCGGGAGAAAGATAGGATTTTGAAAAGTAGTTTTCTTCGTAGGATGTTTTCTTTAAACATTGTAACGATTTATTTAGAAATGAACGTGTGGAGTTAAACTTTGTTTGTATACACGCGATTTTATTATCTTGATCGTTTAAATTATTAATTTTATTTTATTAATTAATTCGTTTCATATGGAAGGTCACTTCCTTTAATGTTCTCCTCAATCCATTTATTTAATTTATCAATATCCCCATCGGAAAGCTCTTCTTTGTAACTATCTACGGTACCTGTTGAAAAGACATTAAATAAGATTATAGTTGAAAGGAAAACCCAACAATATCTTTCCTCATAAGCTTTTCTCATCATCTTCACTCATAAATTCTCTATAAACAGCCTGATTATTTTTCATTTGATTAAAACTCAAATGTTCCGCTAATTTATCAATTTCTTCGTCGTTAAAGTTTTTATTTAAAAATGCTGACACTTCCTTAATAACGCTTTTTATGTTCCGAATCATATCCTCATATGTTATGATTAAAAGATTCGGTAAATTACGTTGTTTTAAATAACTTTTAACCACGTTGAAATAATCTCCAAATAGAACTTTTCCGTTTACATAAAAATCGATGAAATTGCTTAAATTTTCTTCGAATAAGGGAATAACAAGATTATTGTGGTGATAATAAGACGCAGAGACTTGTTTTGGAACTCTTATAGATGTACCTCTCTTAAGATGGAACTCAACCCAACTCAACTTAGCTTCAGAACTAACAGTAAACTTAGAACTAGCAACATTAGGGTTTAGCCGTCTAAAGAGATGTACGGCTAAATCCTAATGATTCTAGTTCTAGGTCTAGTATTAATACTAAAGCTATGTTGAAGGTCTTAGTTATTCTTTTAGTTCCAGAAAAATTTACAACAATCAAGCGCTGAATGACTTGATTTGGTTTGATACAAATATACAATTTAAGACTGAATAATCACTAAAAATGGAGCCAACTCTAACACTAGGACTAACATTACATCTAGAAAGAAAAATATTTACTTGTACGGAAAGCATGGTTACTATTTTAGTGATTTTTGTATTTGTTGTACTTTTACTTTAATTTTATAAATACCTCAAAATACCCATCTTGTGTAAATACCCCCGGGTATGTAAGCTTGAAAATAAATACCCGGATATTACTTAACAACACTGCCTTTAATATTTATTTTATGCTTTGGGTTCGTATTACTTTGAAATTTGGCATTGACCTTCCAAATATAATCAAATAGATACAAATAATTATTAGTTTTTTAAAGGTTTGTGATAACAAAACGACTTTAAAAACTTTCATTCATTTTATTCCAACAAAAATTAACTACTCGTACTATTCAATTGCATTAATATAGCCAAATAAGACATAATCAGGGTAAACAAAGCGTAATAAACCGAATAATCAATAGAAGAAATTGCAGCCGCCGATAATCCCGGTTTAAATTCGTTGTAAATTTCCCTCAAAAACTTCAAATCTTTCCTAACTAATTCGTATTCCGAAGATCTCGATAATTTATTTGAAATTGTGAAGATTATCGATCCAAATCTTTGTCCTTTCCTCATTATGTGATGGCCCGTTTTGGTTATAAACATACAAGACGTCTAAAAAAAATCAAAAAATTAATTGTTATTATTTTTTGAGCACTTACAATCCTCCAAAAAGCCAAAATAATATCCACGATAACTTTTCCTCGAACTTCAAAACAAATAATTTTTATTAAAGCAGGTAAAGAACTCATCACGGTTAAAATGTACAACAAAACAACTTCCCATCCGAATAACTCATTAAATATATCCATCGTTTTGTATAACTTAACATAAATTTTAGTAACTTTATTAATTTCAATTGGAAAATTTTTCGGTTTATTGATTTTGAGGTAATCGTGAATTAAAACTTGATTTAACAATTCAAAATCGGATTTGATAATCATAGCTATATCATCCATCGTTATAATTAAAATACAAGCCGTGAATATAGCGAATCCTCTTAAAGCGATCCACTTCCCGAAATTTTCCCTCGGTATAATAGCTTTTCCAATAAAAATAAAAACGCATAAAATCCACTTTTTAAAATAATACCAAAAAATTGATCGCCACGTTAACGTTTTACCCAAAAACTTTGAATAATTCATCAAATCTTCTTCAATTTCAACGATGTGTGTCAACATTCCTTCCCAGTTCTTTGTCGCGGTAAAAATTAACCCTAACATTGTGATCAAATTCATTAAACGAATTATAAAGCTGCTAGTTATGTCCAAGAAATAATCGCGGTATGGACTTTTCGATAATTTTGGTTTTTTGAAAGATAAGTAATATATATAACACGTAAACGAGGTGAAAACTAAATGATAAAGCTTCCATTTGTAACGGTGAGTTAATTTCTTTCTTAAACGATTGTAGGAAGGTGATAATGCTAAAAATCGGGAGAAAGATAGGATTTTGAAAAGTAGTTTTCTTCGTAGGATGTTTTCTTTAAACATTGTAACGATTTATTTAGAAATGAATGTGTGGAGTTAAACTTTGTTTGTATACACGCGATTTTATTATCTTGATCGTTTAAATTATTAATTTTATTTTATTAATTAATTCGTTTCATATGGAAGGTCACTTCCTTTCATGTTCTCCTCAATCCATTTATTTAATTTATCAATATCTCCATTGGAAAGCTCTTCTTTGTAACTATCTACGGTACCTGTTGAAAAGACATTAAATAAGATTATAGTTGAAAGGAAAACCCAACAATACCTTTCCTCGTAAGCTTTTCTCGTCATCTTCTCTCATAAATTCTCTATTAACAGCCTGATTATTTTTCATTTGATTAAAACTCAAATGTTCCGCTAATTTATCAATTTCTTCGTCGTTAAAGTTTTTATTTAAAAATGCTGACACTTCCTTAATAACGCTTTTTATGTCCCGAATCATATCCTCATATGTTATGATTAAAAGATTCGGTAAATGACGTTGTTTTAAATAACTTTTAACCACGTTGAAATAATCTCCAAATAGAACTTTTCCGTTTACATAAAAATCGATGAAATTGCTTAAATTTTCTTCGAATAAGGGAATAACAAGATTATTGTGGTGATAATAAGACGCAGAGACTTGTTTTGGAACTCTTATAGATGTACCTCTCTTAAGATGGAACTCAACCCAACTCAACTTAGCTTCAGAACTAACAGTAAACTTAGAACTAGCAACATTAGGGTTTAGCCGTCTAAAGAGATGTACGGCTAAATCCTAATGATTCTAGTTCTAGGTCTAGTATTAATACTAAAGCTATGTTGAAGGTCTTAGTTATTCTTTTAGTTCCAGAAAAATTTACAACAATCAAGCGCTGAATGACTTGATTTGGTTTGATACAAATATACAATTTAAGACTGAATAATCACTAAAAATGGAGCCAACTCTAACACTAGGACTAACATTACATCTAGAAAGAAAAATATTTACTTGTACGGAAAGCATGGTTACTATTTTAGTGATTTTTGTATTTGTTGTACTTTTACTTTAATTTTATAAATACCTCAAAATACCCATCTTGGGTAAATACTCCCGGGTATGTAAGCTTGAAATAAATACCCGGATATTACTTAACAACACTGCCTTTAATATTTATTTTATACTTTGGGTTCGTATTACTTTGAAATTTGGCATTGACCTTTCAAATATAATCAAATAGATACAAATAATTATTACTTTTTTAAAGGTTTGTGATAACAAAACGACTTTAAAATCATTTTGATTTTTAAATTCATTTTATTCCAACAAAAATTAACTCCTTGTATTATTCAATTGCATTAAAATAGCCAAATAAGACATAATCAGGGTAAACAAAGCGTAATAAACCGAATAATCAATAGAAAAAACTGCAGCCGCCGATAATCCCGGTTTAAATTCGTTGTAAATTTCCCTCAAAAACTTCAAATCTTTCCTAACTAATTCGTATTCCGAAGATCTCGATAATTTATTTGAAATTGTGAAGATTATCGATCCAAATCTTTGGCCTTTCCTCATTATGTGATGGCCCGTTTTGGTTATAAACATACAAGACGTCTAAAAAAAATCAAAAAATTAATTGTTATTATTTTTTGAGCACTTACAATCCTCCAAAAAGCCAAAATCATATCCCCGATAACTTTTCCGCGAACTTCAAAATAAATAATTTTTATTAAAGCAGGTAAAGAACTTATTACGGTTAAAATGTACAACAAAACAACTTCCCATCCGAATAACTCATTAAAAATATCCATCGTTTTGTATAACTTAACATAAATTTTAGCAACTTTATTAATTTCCATTGGAAAATTTTTCGGTTTATTGATTTTGAGGTAATCGTGAATTAAAACTTGATTTAACAATTCAAAATCGGATTTGATAATCATAGCTATATCATCCATCATTATAATTAAAATACAAGCCGTGAATAGAGCGAAACCTCTTAAAGCGAACCACTTCCCGAAATTTTCCCTCGCTATAATAGCATCTCCAATAAAAATAAGAACACATAAAATCCACTTTTTAAAATAATACCAAAAAATTGATCGCCACGTTAACGTTTTACCCAAAAACTTGGAATAACTCATCAAATCTTCTTCAATTTCAACGATGTATGTCAACATTTCTTCCCAGTTCTTTGTCGCGGTAAAAATTAACCCTAACATTGTGATCAAATTCATTAAACGAATTATAAAGCTGCTAGTTATGTCCAAGAAATAATCGCGGTATGGACTTTTCGATAATTTTGGTTTTTTGAAAGATAAGTAATATATATAACACGTAAACGAGGTGAAAACTAAATGATAAAGCTTCCATTTGTTACGGTGAGTTAATTTCTTTCTTAAAAGATTGTAGGAAGGTGATAATGCTAAAAATCGGGAGAAAGATAGGATTTTGAAAAGTAGTTTTCTTCGTAGGATGTTTTCTTTAAACATTGTAACGATTTATTTAGAAATGAATGTGTGGAGTTAAACTTTGTTTGTATACACGCGATTTTATTATCTTGATCGTTTAAATTATTAATTTTATTTTATTAATTAATTCGTTTCATATGGAAGGCCACTTCCTTTAATGTTCTCCTCAATCCATTTATTTAATTTGTCAATATCCCCATCGGAAAGCTCTTCTTTGTAGCTATCTACGGTACCTGTTGTAAATACATTAAATAAGATTATAGTTGAAAATAAACCCAACAATACCTTTCCTCATAAATTTTTTCTCTTCATCCAAACTCATAAATTCTCGATTAACAGCCTGATTATTTTTCATTTGATTAAAACTCAAATGTTCCGCTAATTTATCAATTTCTTCGTCGTTAAAGTTTTTATTTAAAAATGCTGACACTTCCTTAATAACGCTTTTTATGTCCTGAATCATATCCTCATAAGTTATGATCAAAAGATTCGGTAAATGACGTTGTTTTAAATAACTTTTAACCACGTTGAAATAATCTCCGAATAAAACTTTTCCGTTTACATAAGAATCGATGAAATTGCTTAAATTTTCTTCAAATGATGGAATAATAAGATTATTATGGTCGTAATAAGACGCAGAGACTTGTTTTGGAACTCTTATAGATGTACCTCTCTTAAGATGGAACTCAACCCAACTCAACTTAGCTTCAGAACTAACAGTAAACTTAGAACTAGCAACATTAGGGTTTAGCCGTCTAAAGAGATGTACGGCTAAATCCTAATGATTCTAGTTCTCGGTCTAGTATTAATACTAAAGCTATGTTGAAGGTCTTAGTTATTCTTTTAGTTCCAGAAAAATTTACAACAATCAAGCGCTGAATGACAAAAGTGGAACAAACACTAGACCTAGTACTAGAAAATTTCGGTTTAGCCGTGCGCCTTCAGACGCTACTTTTACGGAAAATATGGTTACTATTTTAGTGATTTTTGTATTTGTTGTACTTTTACTTTAATTTTATAAATACCTCAAAATACCCATCTTGGGTAAATACTCCCGGGAATGTAAGCTTGAAATAAATACCCGGATATTACTTAACAACACTGCCTTTAATATTTATTTTATACTTTGGGTTCGTATTACTTTGAAATTTGGCATTGACCTTTCAAATATAGTCAAATAGATACAAATAATTATTACTTTTTTAAAGGTTTGTGATAACAAAACGACTTTAAAAACTTCTATTCATTTTATTCCAACAAAAATTAACTACTCGTACTATTCAATTGCATTAATATAGCCAAATAAGACATAATCAGGGTAAACAAAGCGTAATAAACCGAATAATCAATAGAAAAAACTGCAGCCGCCGATAATCCCGGTTTAAATTCGTTGTAAATTTCCCTCAAAAACTTCAAATCTTTCCTAACTAATTCGTATTCCGAAGATCTCGATAATTTATTTGAAATTGTGAAGATTATCGATCCAAATCTTTGGCCTTTCCTCATTATGTGATGGCCCGTTTTGGTTATAAACATACAAGACGTCTAAAAAAAATCAAAAAATTAATTGTTATTATTTTTTGAGCACTTACAATCCTCCAAAAAGCCAAAATCATATCCCCGATAACTTTTCCGCGAACTTCAAAATAAATAATTTTTATTAAAGCAGGTAAAGAACTTATTACGGTTAAAATGTACAACAAAACAACTTCCCATCCGAATAACTCATTAAAAATATCCATCGTTTTGTATAACTTAACATAAATTTTAGCAACTTTATTAATTTCAATTGGAAAATTTTTCGGTTTATTGATTTTGAGGTAATCGTGAATTAAAACTTGATTTAACAATTCAAAATCGGATTTGATAATCATAGCTATATCATCCATCATTATTATTAAAATACAAGCCGTGAATAGAGCGAATCCTCTTAAAGCGAACCACTTCCCGAAAGTTTCCCTCGCTATAATAGCTTCTCCAATAAAAATAAGAACGCATAAAATCCACTTTTTAAAATAATACCAAAAAATTGATCGCCACGTTAACGTTTTACCCAAAAACTTGGAATAACTCATCAAATCTTCTTCAATTTCAACGATGTATGTCAACATTTCTTCCCAGTTCTTTGTCGCGGTAAAAATTAACCCTAACATTGTGATCAAATTCATTAAACGAATTATAAAGCTGCTAGTTATGTCCAAGAAATAATCGCGGTATGGACTTTTCGATAATTTTGGTTTTTTGAAAGATAAGTAATATATATAACACGTAAACGAGGTGAAAACTAAATGATAAAGCTTCCATTTGTAACGGTGAGTTAATTTCTTTCTTAAACGATTGTAGGAAGGTGATAATGCTAAAAATCGGGAGAAAGATAGGATTTTGAAAAGTAGTTTTCTTCGTAGGATATTTTCTTTAAACATTGTAACGATTTATTTAGAAATGAATGTGTGGAGTTAAACTTTGTTTGTATACACGCGATTTTATTATCTTGATCGTTTAAATTATTAATTTTATTTTATTAATTAATTCGTTTCATATGGAAGGTCACTTCCTTTAATGTTCTCCTCAATCCATTTATTTAATTTATCAATATCCCCATCGGAAAGCTCTTCTTTGTAACTATCTACGGTACCTGTTGAAAAGACATTAAATAAGATTATAGTTGAAAGGAAAACCCAACAATACCTTTCCTCATAAGCTTTTCTCGTCATCTTCACTCATAAATTCTCTATTAACAGCCTGATTATTTTTCATTTGATTAAAACTCAAATGTTCCGCTAATTTATCAATTTCTTCGTCGTTAAAGTTTTTATTTAAAAATGCTGACACTTCCTTAATAACGCTTTTTATGTCCCGAATCATATCCTCATATGTTATGATTAAAAGATTCGGTAAATGACGTTGTTTTAAATAACTTTTAACCACGTTGAAATAATCTCCAAATAGAACTTTTCCGTTTACATAAAAATCGATCAAATTGCTTAAATTTTCTTCGAATAAGGGAATAACAAGGTTATTGTGGTGATAGTAAGACGCAGAGACTTATTTTGGAGCTCTTATAGATGTACCTCTCTTAAGATGGAACTCAACCCAACTCAACTTAACTTCAGAACTAACAGTAAACTTAGAACTAGCAACATTAGGGTTTAGCCGTCTAAAGAGATGTACGGCTAAATCCTAATGATTCTAGTTCTAGGTCTAGTATTAATACTAAAGCTATGTTGAAGGTCTTAGTTATTCTTTTAGTTCCAGAAAAATTTGCAACAATCAAGCGCTGAATGACTTGATTTGGTTTGATACAAATATACAATTTAAGACTGAATAATCACTAAAAATGGAGCCAACTCTAACGCTAGACTAACATTACATCTAGAAAGAAAAATATTTACTTTTACGGAAAGCATGGTTACTATTTTAGTGATTTTTGTATTTGTTGTACTTTTACTTTAATTTTATAAATACCTCAAAATACCCATCTTGGGTAAATACTCCCGGGTATGTAAGCTTGAAATAAATACCCGGATATTACTTAACAACACTGCCTTTAATATTTATTTTATACTTTGGGTTCGTATTACTTTGAAATTTGGCATTAACCTTTCAAATATAATCAAATAGATACAAATAATTATTACTTTTTTAAAGGTTTGTGATAACAAAACGACTTTAAAAACTTCTATTCATTTTATTCCAACAAAAATTAACTACTCGTACTATTCAATTGCATTAATATAGCCAAATAAGACATAATCAGGGTAAACAAAGCGTAATAAACCGAATAATCAATAGAAGAAACTGCAGCCGCCGATAATCCCGGTTTAAATTCGTTGTAAATTTCCCTCAAAAACTTCAAATCTTTCCTAACTAATTCGTATTCCGAAGATCTCGATAATTTATTGGAAATTGTGAAGATTATCGATCCAAATCTTTGTCCTTTCCTGATTATGTGATGGCCCGTTTTGGTTATAAACATACAAGACGTCTAAAAAAAATCAAAAAATTAATTGTTATTATTATTTGAGCACTTACAATCCTCCAAAAAGCCAAAATAATATCCACGATAACTTTTCCGCGAACTTCAAAATAAATAATTTTTATTAAAGCAGGTAAAGAACTCATCACGGTTAAAATGTACAACAAAACAACTTCCCATCCGAATAACTCATTAAAAATATCCATCGTTTTGTATAACTTAACATAAATTTTAGTAACTTTATTAATTTCAATTGGAAATTTTTTCGGTTTATTGATTTTGAGGTAGTCGTGAATTAAAACTTGATTTAACAATTCAAAATCGGATTTGATAATCATAGCTATATTATCCATCGTTATAATTAAAATACAAGCCGTGAATAAAGCGAATCCTCTTAAAGCGATCCACTTCCCGAAATTTTCCCTCGCTATAATAGCATCTCCAATAAAAATAAGAACGCATAAAATCCACTTTTTAAAATAATACCAAAAAATTGATCGCCACGTTAACGTTTTACCCAAAAACTTGGAATAACCCCTCAAATCCTCTTCAATTTCAACGATGTATGTCAACATTTCTTCCCAGTTCTTTGTCGCGGTAAAAATCAACCCTAACATTGTGATCAAATTCATTAAACGAATTATAAAGCAGCTAGTTATGTCCAAGTAATAATCGCGGTATGGACTTTCCGATAATTTTGGTTTTTTGAAAGATAAGTAATATAAATAACACATAAACGAGGTGAAAACTAAATGATAAAGCTTCCATTTGTAACGGTGAGTTAATTTCTTTCTTAAAGGATTGTAGGAAGGCGATAATGCTAAAAATCGGGAGAAAGATAGGATTTTGAAAAGTAGTTTTCTTCGTAGGATGTTTTCTTTAAACATTGTAACGATTTATTTAGGAATGAACGTGTGGAGTTAGACATTGTTTTTATACACACGATTTTATTATCTTGATCGTTTAAATTATTAATTTTATTTTATTAATTAATTCGTTTCATATGGAAGGTCACTTCCTTTCATGTTCTCCTCAATCCATTTATTTAATTTATCAATATCCCCATCGGAAAGCTCTTCTTTATAACTATCTACAGTACCTGTTGAAAATACATTAAATAAGATTATAGTTGAAAATAAACCCAACAATACCTTTCCTCATAAATTTTTTCTCTTCATCCAAACTCATAAATTCTCGATTAACCGCCTGATTATTTTTCATTTGATTAAAACTCAAATGTTCCGCTAATTTATCAATTTCTTCATCGTTAAAGTTTTTATTTAAAAATGCTGACACTTCCTTAATAACGCTTTTTATGTCCCGAATCATATCCTCATAAGTTATGATTAAAAGATTCGGTAAATGACGTTGTTTTAAATAACTTTTAACCACGTTGAAATAATCTCCGAATAAAACTTTTCCGTTTACATAAGAATCGATGAAATTGCTTAAATTTTCTTCAAATGATGGAATAATAAGATTATTATGGTGGTAATAAGACACAGAGACTTGTTTTGGATCTCTTATAACATGGATTATTTTCGGCTTTTTTAACCCATCGGTTATTTGCCTCGGTAAAAGATACCAAGGTAAATGACTCTTAATGAATCGCTTCCCTTTGGTTTCATCCAACTGTTTGATTAAGTCCGTTGGTACAAATTCTTTAGGAAGTGGTCTGAACGATTCGGGATTAAGTTTTTTGCTAACTCTCACTATTGTTTTAAATAAACAATTAAATCTAAAAAAATCGTGTTAATTATTAGAATTAAATTAAATTAGTTTAACTACTCAATAAATGGGAATCGTTCGTCCAAACTGACTTTAGCCCCTTCGAAATCTAAATCATTCCCGATTAACCAAACCATTTCTTGAGTCCAAGTTGTTCCTTGAGACAAAAATAATGATTTGTGCTAAATAAAGAATTAATTTGTTTTATACCTGCTTTAGGATAAGATGTAACCCAAACGTCGTCATCTCTCACTTCGAAATGCTCAATTCTTTCTTTAGTTAAGAAAAACTCATTCGGTAAAAGACAACCCTCGAAATCTTTTAAATTCAACACTTCTCCCATGTTGTTTTAAACGATTCCTAAATTATTTAATTGATTTTGACGAGCCAACCTAAGCTTAACAAATTTAAAGATTAAATGTTGTAATCTAAATTAAAAGATAAAATAATTTCTCTACGGTAATTTATCATGTTTGAGCTTAATTTTAGATATTAATCATTATTTTATTGGTGTAAAACGTTTTTTATTGATTTCATGTCTTAACTTTATCACATTTTCATAAATTCGTTCTTAGATTCGCCTAAATCGAAAAAAATACGAAAATTTGATAGAATAAAAGTTTTGAGAGGCAACTAAATATACATAACTTTTAACTAATTTTATTTAAATTAATATTAATATTAAAATTTTAAGAATTCACCTTTTAAAGCAATAATTTATGATATAAAAAAAGAGTATTATGTAATAACACGCTAATTATACTCAATTGGGTTTTAAATCATATTTTATCTAATCAACTTTTTATGGGCACATCTCAAGAAAAAATTAGATCAATTTTGTAATGATTCGTTACAAAGATAAATCCCCATTTGGACATTAACCTTGAATAATGTCGAATTATATACTTCCAAAGTGTAAAGATTTCGATGGAGTTAAACTTCCAGAATCTTTTAAAGAAATTAGAAAACAAATTGAAGATTTCGAAGTGAGGCAAAGCGATGTCTGGGTCACATCTTACTCGAAATGCGGTAAAAATTAATCATTAACTAATCGAAACGATTTAATTTTAATTTTTAGGCACAACTTGGTGCCAGGAATTGGTTTGGTTGGTTTGTAACGACATGGATTATGAGGGGGCTAAGAAGCATTTAGAGATTCGATTTCCTTTTATAGAGTAAAATTAAAAACGATAAATCGCATCAACTAAATTAATTTTTTTAGATATTCAAGTGTAGCTTTAGCAGTTGGCCGATTTCTTGAACATAACAACATTAAATCGGATTTTTCCGATCACGAAACATTCCCTGATCCAATAAAATTATTAAACGACGACAAAAACGTGCGATACATTAAGAGCCATTTACCATGGAACTTTTTACCCAAGCAAATGGTAAACGGGATTAAAACACCCAAAGTAATCAAACTTTAAAAGCTTTATTTTCCTCGAAAAGCTTTATTAAATAAAATTTCAGATAATTCATGTGATTAGGAACCCAAAACAAGTTGTTCCTTCTTATTATCATCACGCAACGAATATTTTTCCTCTATTTAAAGGAAGTTTAAGCCAATTTGTTGATGCTTATATAAAAGGAGAAGGTGCCCATCATTTTTTTATTAATTCGTTAAATATTAATTAATTAATTTAATTCTAGTTCTTTACGGTGATTACTTCGTAACAGTTTTATCTTATTTAGAACAAAAACACCGCGAAAATCTTTTAATTATCACTTATGAGGAGATGTGTTCTGACTTAATTGGAGTCATTAACAAAGTTTCGAAGTTTATGAATAAATCTTACAGCGATGAAGAGATTGAAAAGCTTGCGAAACATTTAAGTTTCGACCAAATGAAGGAAAATAGGGCGGTTAATAAATCCGATTTTGTTAAGAATGAATCTGTTAAGTTTATTCGGCTGGGAAAAGCGGATAGTTATAAATCAGAATTGGACGAGGAAATGGTTAAAAAGTTGGACGATTGGATTGAAAGGTCAACTAAAGGGGTCGATTTTCCGTACAAAAAATGATTTAATCTATTTTTTTAATTAAAAATTGATTATAAAATTTTATGGCAGAAAATACATGATCGAGAAATTATTTATAAAAATGAACTTTATTTGAATTGTACACCAAATATTTATGCAAAACATTCAATTTTTTGATTAATCAAAAATTGATTATAAAACTCTTTGACAAAATATACATAATCAATATTTTTTTAATCACAAAAAAATAATTTTAATTTTTCCATTCGGGATTTGCATGAATCATAATTTTTACGGGATTCCCCAACGATTTAACGGCCGTTTCAAAAGCATCGACAGTCTCCTCGATTTTAAAATGATGCGTAACTAAAGGTTTCACATTAACTTTTCCAGTAGCGACCAAATCCAACGCAGTTTGATAACTAAAAATTAAAAAATCAAATTAATTTATTTTATCTCATAAAATCATCATCTTTTACTCATTTGCGTATCTAAAAATCCCTTTGATATCGACTTCACGAATTAGCGCACTGGTCAATTCCAAAGTAACTTCGTTTTGCCCCATTCCGATTAACACGGCGACACCGCCACTTTTCGTCGCTTTCATTGCTAATTGAACCATTTGTTGGGCCCCGCAACAATCCATACTTACGTTTGGTTCAGAGCCGAGGGTTTCGATGACTTTTTTGGCTAAATCGTCGGGGGTGGCGTTCACATCGATTTGTAATGTGTAATCGGCGCCTAATTCTTTAGCTAGTTTTAAGCGGTGATCGAAAACGTCGGTGATTAAGACCTTTGAAGCTCCGAAAGCTTTTGCGCACATCATCGTGACTAAGCCGATGGGTCCTGCGCCTAACACCAAGACGATTGAACCGACTGTTATCCCAGCTCTTTTGCAACCATGGACTCCGACTGAAAGTGGTTCTAATAAGGCGCCTTCATCTAAAGAGACGTTATCTGGGAGTCTAAAACAAATTGTTTTAGGAAATATGTTTGAATTTGAGGGATCTTTCTTACTTGAAGCAAAAATCCGCTGCGTGAACATAATATCGACCTAAATTTCCATGAACTGGGGGTGTTGCGCAAAAAATTACATCTGGGCATAAATTGTAGCGCCCTTCTTTACAAAATGAGCATATTCTGCATGGAACTCCGGGTTCTATTGCTACTCTATCACCTGGTTTTAAGTGTTTGACGTTTTTACCAACTTTAGCGACTGTTCCGGAAGCTTCATGGCCTAAAAATTAACTTAATTATTATACAGTTTAATAAAAATTAATAAAAAAATTATTTGTCAATGTCAAATTTCTCAACTTTCTTTCAAAAAGCTCGACTCTTCAAGTAATTAATATTCGTAATTTTCAGATTTTTTAAAGAGCTTCTAATATGTCAAAAGATAGAAAAGGTACCTTAGCATGTGCCAATATACCAAATGGTACCAAATGGGATATTTTTCAGAAAGAAACATATTTTTTAGTTATTAAATATATTGAGTGTTCTTCACTCCAATGGTTCTAATGCACTTTTCAGATACTTAACCAATGTTGAAAAACTTAAAATAATTGATTTTGAGATTGATGAATGAGCTTTTAAGATGTCTAAAGTTAAAAAGTCCTCTTGAATATGATAAAAATAGGATCTTCAAAAATAGGATCAAGTTGTTTAGCCCACTCAATGAGATGTTGTTCAGAAAATGCATCAAAATTTTGATTATGTAATATCAATAATTTTTGTATTAATAAAATCTCGTTGACGAGCATAATACGCTTTGAAAATTTTGAGTTTTTCCTCAACATACAAGTTACAAGTATAACCCTTTAACCTACAAGTTTTCTTGCATCCAGATTTCATTCAAGAGCTGGTACTAAAACATACTTTATTGAAATGTTTTCTTTGCCTTCAAGTCTACATTTTCGTCCCAGTTCTTTCATACCAAACAACTCGATTGCAGTGTGTCCTCCTGTACTTGATCCTTCAGATTCCGAAGAACTACTCTGCATTGCCGTATCATTAAGAACAGTCTGATTTATCTAGAGAAAAGATATGGCTTGTATATGAATTGATGCAGCTTTTTTCTACCGTAAAATGTTTTCTATCCAATTTCGTCATTATATTCAAGTATTTGCGTCTTTTCTTCTTCATTTCTGTTTTAATCACATAGTTATTTTTTCTGCTGCTTCTCCTGCACTCTTCTTCATTCCGATATTTGTCAGCGCCTCAGTTTCAACATCATTTCTGCCTCCCTTTAATGTCTGAAGTATTACTTTCAAGTCTTATATTCGATTGTCTCAGTTGAAATTACTAAAGGTTTTAGGTCTACCTTTACGTCACAGCCGAACATAGCCCGATAAAGGAATATTTAAGTTCCGTGATGATAGGGTCTATTTTTCATAAGTTATACATATCTATGTAATTCTGCCTCCTTTTTGTAGTTTTCATCTTTCACCCAATCATCAGCATACCTTAAACAGCTTGATTGGCACGTTCGACATAGCCACCATCGAGCAAAATCTCGCCGCATCTGTTATGTTAAGACCTGCGAATCGCTGTATTTGTGCTATCAGCTGTTAATAAAATGAGCCATTCGTGGTTTGAGATCCCATTTCCGTTCGAGGACCTTACGGCAAATCTATCAGATGTCTTTTTTCTTCACATTATCTACGTGGGTAATATTTAAAGTTTGAGGCGGTTTTTCTTTCCAAGTTGCAACCCTTTATATACAAAGTTTAAATATAAAGTTTAAACCTAATAATGGCTAGCTTCGAAGACTTCCGAGGTTATTTTCATCATCTCTGAAAATCTTGTTGGCTTTATTTTTATTTGTTATTCAGTCTTAAAGTGATGTATACTTATCATCTATCAACTATCAAACTAAAACTAGAACTAACACTAGACCTAGAAAGTTTCGGTTTAGCCGTGTGCGTTTCAGACGCATATTGTATATTTGTATCGAATTATAACTAGAACTAAAACGTTTTAGGGCTTTTTTTTGTTTGAATCTTGAATTGTTGTATAATTGTGTCAAAGTAAAAGTAAAACTAACGCACGCCTAAACCGGAATCTTTCTAGTATTAGGTCTAATGCTAGTTCTAGTTTTAATTGCCACTCAGTGCTTAATTGTTGGAAATACTTTTGAAATTTTAGTGAAAGTTTTATTGAAACCTTTAGTATTAGCTATACTTTTAGTGTAGCTAATACTAGACAAAGGAACTTTAGGCTTTTCTATACTTTTCTTTGCCAACTACACAAATTGATATTTTTACTAAATATCCAATTTATAAACACCTACCCACTGCGTATTTACCTATCGCCCATCACTAATTGTATACATTCGAGAAATACAATTTTAAAATAAACTGTGGTATAGTCTGTACCACAAAAAGTGATAGTGATTCATCCCGTAGAAGTGGAGGTAACAGATGTAAAATCGAATGAATCATTATCACTTCTCGTAGCATAGACTATAAATATTGTATTATTCTTTTATGCGGATCTCAACAAACTTAATATTATTATTAAAGAAAAATTAAAAAATCGATTCAAACGGGTCACGCCGAGTCCCGTCGAAACCAAAGATACTCATGTTCACGTGAGCAGTACAATAATTGATGCCCGCTCACGGTGGTTCACGCATGACCCATCGTGATTCGGCGGGACTCACGTAATTTGCACATCTTTAGATTAAAGAATATTCCAAGTTGGTCAACTTTAACATTTTTTCCATTTCAGTCGGGATGTAATATTTTTATGTTGGTTTCCACAAAATCCAAGTATTTAATTTGGGTTAACGTGTCAACAAAATACTAACGAACTTAATTAGTACCAAATTCGTAAAATTTAAAGAGTTGGTATTTCCAATCATTTGGTACGTTCTCAGAAGCGGAAAAATCCTAAGGCTTGGGTTTACATTAAGATACAAGCCAATTTTAAACCTGACCACAGCCAATTGAGCAGATATTAGCCGCCCTCAGCAATCCCGAATACCTACTCGAACTCATTTTTATACTTCCACATTCCAAGTTGATTAAGTTTCAAAATTTTTTCACTTTCAAGTAGGAAAGAGAAAAATTTCCTTTCCACAAAAATCCAAGTATTTAGGTTGGGTTAAGATATTAAAGAGTTTAAACGAACTTAATTAGCACCAAATTAACATAAAGTTCAAAGAGTTGGTTTGGTATTTGAAGATTTCGGAAAATTTAAAGAGTTGGTATTTCCAATCATTTGGTACGTTCTCAGAAGCGGAAAAATCCTAAGGCTTGGGTTTACATTAAGATACAAGCCAATTTTAAACCTGACCACAGCCAATTGAGCAGATATTAGCCGCCCTCAGCAATCCCGAATACCTACTCGAACTCATTTTTATACTTCCACATTCCAAGTTGATTAAGTTTCAAAATTTTTTCACTTTCAAGTAGGAAAGAGAAAAATTTCCTTTCCACAAAAATCCAAGTATTTAGGTTGGGTTAAGATATTAAAGAGTTTAAACGAACTTAATTAGCACCAAATTAACATAAAGTTCAAAGAGTTGGTTTGGTATTTGAAGATTTCGGATTTTCAAACTGGTTTTAATGTAATAAAAATATTCGTAGGATACTCAATCAACGTCGAAAAATTGAAATTAATTGATTTTTGTGTTTTTATCAAAAATGTCAAAAGCTAGAAAAAAATTGCTAGGGTGTGTGAAAATAGTACTAATTGGTGAGATACATCTTCAGGTTGAAAACTTCAGGTTTAGCTGTGCATGTGAAGACATTTTTTTTTGATGAAAGCCTCTACAATGAATAGTTTCTGAAATAGACCACTTTACGAACTGATTTGTACATCTCTCAAGACAGCTAAACCCGATTGATTCTAGTTCTAGATCTAGTGTCAGTTTTAGTTTTACTTCAGTTTAGCTATACAGAATTAGGTTGGGTTGGGTTGGATTGGATTGGATTTATCCGTGCATTTGAAAAAATTTTTCTTTGTCTCTGAAGCACGGCTGAAGCCGAATCTGTCCACTTCTAGTGTTAGTGTTAATTTTATATCATAAGATCTAACTGTAAAACTAGAAACATTCGCGTTTAGCCGTACATCTCTCAACACAGCTTAATCCAAATGATTCTAGCTTTAGATATAGTATTAGTTCTAGTCATGGTTATGTTGGATTGGGTTTAACCGTGCATTTGAATATATTTTTTTAATGAAGGTCTCTACTATGAATACTTTGTAAAAAAGCAGTGCCATTTTGGCTGGAATAGTTTGAATACATAGGCTTTATGAACCGCGGAACTTTAAAGCAACCCAACTCGATCGGTTGTATAACTATGTATATCCGTAAACAAGGGTCTTAGTTCATTTCATACATACAAGGTTGGGTTGGGTTGCGTTTAACAGTGTATTTGAAGATATTGTTCTAAAGAGGCCTTTATTAACTAGAATGAACAGTTTCTGAAAGAGAGTACTTTATAAACTGATTTAACAAACCCATATATTTGGATTGAAGTAAAACAAGAACTAACACTAGACCTAGAAGTGGAAAGATTCGGGTTTAGCCGTGCGTCTCGATAACCTCGAAGACTTCTGAGGTTATTTTCATCATCTCTGAAAATCTTGGATATCAACTAGAGCTGTTTGCGTGAGTGACATTTAATGCACGCTCATACCCGCTCAAGATTTAGACCACGCGTGTCACTCACGTGAATATCATTCATGAATCACGTGGGTCACGTCAATTCACGTGACTCACGTTGGGTTAGGTGATCAAATGTATGGATCATGTTTGGTTACTTGTTCTGAAAGTAGGTTGGATTGGGTTCCGTCTTAAGAGAGGTACGACTAAACCTAAATGTTTTTCGTTCTAGGTCTAGTATTAGCACTAGCGTTACTGTTGGCTTTATTTTTATTTGTTATTCAGTCTTAAATTGATGTATACTTGTATCAAAGTAAAACTGCCATTCAGTGCATGGTTGCTGTAAATACTTCTGAAACTTGTATTGAAAGTTTATTAAACTTTTACTGAAACCTTTACTATTAGCTATACTTTTAATACAGTTAATACTAGACATAGGAAGTTTTGGCTTTTCTATATTTTTTTTGCTAACTACACAAATTGATATTTTTATTGAATATCCAATTTATAAACACCTACCCACCTCGTATTTACTTGTCGCCCATCACAGTTGTATAGTCTACACCACAAGAAGTGCTAGTGATTCATCGCATAAAAGTGGAGGTAACAGATGTAAAATCGAATGTATCATTATCACTTCTCGTAGCATAGACTATAAATATTGTATTTTTCGTTTATGCGGATCTCAACAGACTCAATATTATTAGTAAAGAAAAATTAAAAAATCGATTCAAACGGGTCACGCCGAGTCCCGTCGAAACCAAAGATACTCATATTCACGTGAGCAGTACAATAATTGATGCCAGCTGACGATGGTTCACGCATGACCCATCGTGATTCGGCGGGACTCACGTAATTTGCACATCTTTCGATTAAGGAACATTCCAAGTTGGTCGACTTTAACATTTTTTCCATTTCAGTCGGGATGTAATATTTTTATGTTGGTTTCCACAAAATCCAAGTATTTAATTTGGGTTAAGGTGTAAACAAAACACTAACGAACTTAATTAGTACCAAATTCGTAAAATTTAAAGAGTTGGTATTTCCAACCATTTGGTACGTTCTCAGAGACGGAATTATATTTTCCTTTTGTTTCAAACAAGCTGCACTTTTTTTTGCACTTTAAGTGCAAAGTTCCGTAAAAATCCTAAGGCTTGGGTTTACATTAAGATACAAGCCAATTTTAAACCTGCCCACAGCCAATTGAGCAGATATTAGCTCATTTTAATACTTCCACATTCTAAGTTGATTAGGTTTCAAAATTTTTTCTCTTTCAAGTAGGAAAGAGAAAAATTTCCTTTCCACAAAAATCCAAGTATTTAGGTTGGGTTAAGATACAAACGAGTTTAAACGAACTTAATTAGCACCAAATTAACATAAAGTTCAAAGAGTTGGTTTGGTATTTGAAGATTTCGGATTTTCAAACTGGTTTTAATGTAATAAAAATATTCGAAGAATACTCAATCAACGTCGAAAAATTGAAATTAATTGATTTTGGCGTTTTTGTCAAAGATGTCAAAAGCTAGAAAAAGATTGCTAGGGTGTGTGAAAATAGTACTAATTGGTGAGATACATCTTCAGGTTTAGCTGTGCATGTGAAGACATTTTTTTTTTTTGATGAAAGCCTCTACAATGAATAGTTTCTGAAATAGAGCGCTTTACGAACTGATTTGTACATCTCTCAAGACAGCTAAACCCGATTGATTCTAGTTCTAGATCTAGTGTCAGTTTTAGTTTTACTTTAGTTTATCTATACAGAATTAGGTTGGGTTGGGTTGGATTGGATTTATCCGTGCACTTGAAAAAATTTTTTCTTTGTCTTTGACGCACGGCTAAAGCCGAATCATTCCACTTCTAGTGTTAGTGTTAATGTTATATCATAAGATCTAACTGTATAACTAGAAACATTCGCGTTTAGCTTTACATCTCTCAAGACAACGTAATCCAAATGATTCTAGCTTTAGATGTAGTATTAGTTCTAGTCATGGTTAGGTTGGATTGGGTTTAGCCGTGCATTTGAATGTATTTTTTTAATGAAGGTCTCTACAATGAATAGTTTGTAAAAAAGCAGTGCCATTTTGGCTCGAATAGTTTGAATACATAGGCTTTATGAACCGCGGAACTTTAAAGCAACCCAACTCGACCGGTTGTATAACTATGTATATCCGTAAACAAGGGTCTTAGTTCAATTCATACATACAAGGTTGGGTTGGGTTGCGTTTAACAGTGCATCTGAAGATATTGTTCTAAAGAGGCCTTTATTAACTACAATGAACAGTTTCTGAAAGAGAGTACTTTACAAACTGATTTAAATATTTGAATTGAAGTAAAAATAGAACTAACAGTAGACCTAGAACTTTCCACTTCTAGGTCTAGTGTTAGTTCTAGTTTTATATCATAAGATTAATTGTAGATCTAGAACTAGATACATTCGGGTTATCTCTCAAGACGGTTGACAAAGTTTTCGATAAAACTTTCAAATAACAAATTTAATTTTTATTTAAACATCCAAAACTAATTACGCATTCTTACCAAACGTTTAAAGTTGCCTATCTATATAACAACATAATACCTTATCTATGATCATTTTTAGAGATGTTATTTTAATATCAAAAGTTTTAACATAGCAAATTTTTAATTAATTTTGCAGATATTATAGAAAAAGTTAGTAATAATTAACTTTACCGTTAATTGTTATTTTAGAAAATCAGGTAAAAATGAAATTTTCTTTTTAACTTGTGATTGATGTTAAAATTTATTGATTTACTCATCCCTTACGTGTTTCGGCAAGTTGCCATCATCAGAGGATTTCTAAAACCTGTAAGGGAAGAATAAATCAATAAATTTTAACGTCAATCACAAGTTAAAAAGAAAATTTCATTTTCACCTGATTTTCTAAATTAATTGATGAAAAAAAAATGGATACCTTTAATAGTTTTGAGTTAATTGACCCATAAACGACCCATCGCGATTCGGCGGGACTCACGTAATTTGCTCATCTTTAGATTAAGGAACATTCCAAGTTGGTCAACTTTAACATTTTTTCCATTTCAGTCGGGATGTAATATTTTTATGTTGGTTTCCACAAAATCCAAGTATTTAATTTGGGTTAACGTGTCAACAAAATACTAACGAACTTAATTAGTACCAAATTCGTAAAATTTAAAGAGTTGGTATTTCCAATCATTTGGTACGTTCTCAGAAGCGGAAAAATCCTAAGGCTTGGGTTTACATTAAGATACAAGCCAATTTTAAACCTGACCACAGCCAATTGAGCAGATATTAGCCGCCTCCAGCAATCCCGAATACTTACTCGAACTCATTTTTATACTTCCACATTCTAAGTTGATTAGGTTCAAAATTTTTTCTCTTTCAAGTAGGAAAGAGAAAAATTTCCTTTCCACAAAAATCCAAGTATTTAGGTTGGGTTAAGATACAAAAGAGTTTAAACGAACTTAATTAGCACCAAATTAACATAAAGTTCAAAGAGTTGGTTTGGTATTTGAAGATTTCGGATTTTCAAACTGGTTTTAATGTAATAAAAATATTCGAAGGATACTCAATCAACGTCGAAAAATTGAAATTAATTGATTTTGGTGTTTTTGTCAAAGATGTCAAAAGCTAGAAAAAGATTGCTAGAGTGTGTGAAAATAATACTAATTGGTGAGATACATCTTCAGGTTGAAAACTTCAGGTTTACCTGTGCATGTGAAGACATTTTTTTTTTTATGAAAGCCTCTACAATGAATAGTTTCTGAAATAGAGCACTTTACGAACTGATTTGTACATCTCTCAAGACAGCTAAACCCGATTGATTCTAGTCCTAGATCTAGTGTCAGTTTTAGTTTTACTTGAGTTTATCTATACAGAATTAGGTTGGGTTGGGTTGGATTGGATTTATCCGTGCACTTGAAAAGATTTTTTCTTTGTCTTTGACGCACGGCTAAAGCCGAATCTTTCCAGTTCTAGTGTTAGTGTTAATTTTATATTATAAGATCTAACTGTATAACTAGAAACATTCGCGCTTAGCTTTACATCTCTCAAGACAACGTAATCCAAATGATTCTAGCTTTAGATGTAGTATTAGTTCTAGTCATGGTTAGGTTGGATTGGGTTTAGCCGTGCATTTGAATGTATTTTTTTAATGAAGGTCTCTACAATGAATAGTTTGTAAAAAAGCAGTGCCATTTTGGCTCGAATAGTTTGAATACATAGGCTTTATGAACCGCGGAACTTTAAAGCAACCCAACTCGACCGGTTGTATAACTATGTATATCCCTAAACAAGGGTCTTAGTTCAATTCATACATACAAGGTTGGGTTGGGTTGCGTTTAACAGTGTATTTGAAGATATTGTTCTAAAGAGGCCTTTATTAATTAGAATGAACAGTTTCTGAAAGAGAGTACTTTATAAACTGATTTAACAAACCCATATATTTGGATTGAAGTAAAACAAGAACTAACACTAGACCTAGAAGTGGAAAGATTCGGGTTTAGCCGTGCGTCTTTGACTCGATAACCTCGAAGACTTCCGAGGTTATTTTCATCATCTCTGCAAAATCTTGGATATCAACTAGAGATGTTTGCGTGAGTGACATTTTATGCACGCTCATACCCGCTCAAGATTTAGACCACGCGTGTCACTCACGTGAATATCATTCATGAACCACATGGGTCACGTCAATTCACGTGACTCACGTTGGGTTAGGTGATCAAATGTATGGATCATGTTTGGTTACTTGTTCTGAAAGTAGGTTGGGTTGGGTTGGATTGGGTTCCGTCTTAAGAGAGGTACGACTAAACCTAAATGTTTTTCGTTCTAGGTCTAGTATTAGCACTAGCGTTACTGTTGGCTTTATTTTTATTTGTTATTCAGTCTTAAATTGATGTATACTTGTATCAAAGTAAAATTGCCATTCAGTGCATGGTTGCTGTAAATACTTCTGAAACTTGTATTGAAAGTTTATTAAACTTTTACTGAAACCTTTACTATTAGCTATACTTTTAATACAGTTAATACTAGACATAGGAAGTTTTGGCTTTTCTATATTTTTTTTGCTAACTACACAAATTGATATTTTTATTGAATATCCAATTTATAAACACCTACCCACCTCGTATTTACTTGTCGCCCATCACAGTTGTATAGCCTACACCACAAGAAGTGCTAGTGATTCATCGCATAAAAGTGGAGGTAACAGATGTAAATTCGAATGTATCATTATCACTTCTCGTAGCATAGACTATAAATATTGTATTTTTCGTTTATGCGGATCTCAACAAACTCAATATTATTAGTAAAGAAAAATTAAAAAATCGATTCAAACGGGTCACGCCGAGTCCCGTCGAAACCAAAGATACTCATGTTCACGTGAGCAGTACAATAATTGATGCCCGCTCACGGTGATTCACGCATGACCCATCGTGATTCGGCGGGACTCGCGTAATTTGCACATCTTTAGATTAAGGAATCTTCCAAGTTGGTCGACTTTAACATTTTTTCCATTTCAGTCGGGATGTAATATTTTTATGTTGGTTACCACAAAATCCAAGTATTTAATTTGGGTTAAGGTGTAAACAAAACACTAACGAACTGAATTGGTACCAAATTCGTAAAATTTAAAGACTTGGTATTTCCAACCATTTGGTACGTTCTAAGAGACGGAATTATATTTTCCTTTTGTTTCAAACAAGCTGCACTTTTTTTTGCACTTTAAGTGCAAAGTTCCGTAAAAATCCTAAGGCTTGGGTTTACATTAAGATACAAGCCAATTTTAAACCTGACCACAGCCAATTGAGCAGATATTAGCTCATTTTAATACTTCCACATTCTAAGTTGATTAGGTTTCAAAATGTTTTCTCTTTCAAGTAGGAAAGAGAAAAATTTCCTTTCCACAAAAATCCAAGTATTTAGGTTGGGTTAAGATACAAAAGAGTTTAAACGAACTTAATTAGCACCAAATTAACATAAAGTTCAAAGAGTTGGTTTGGTATTTGAAGATTTCGGATTTTCAAACTGGTTTTAATGTAATAAAAATATTCGTAGGATACTCAATCAACGTCGAAAAATTGAAATTAATTGATTTTTGTGTTTTTATCAAAAATGTCAAAAGCTAGAAAAAGATTGCTAGGGTGTGTGAAAATAGTACTAATTGGTGAGATACATCTTCAGGTTGAAAACTTCAGGTTTAGCTGTGCATGTGAAGACATTTTTTTTTTGATGAAAGCCTCTACAATGAATAGTTTCTGAAATAGACCACTTTACGAACTGATTTGTACATCTCTCAAGACAGCTAAACCCGATTGATTCTAGTTCTAGATCTAGTGTCAGTTTTAGTTTTACTTCAGTTTAGCTATACAGAATTAGGTTGGGTTGGGTTGGATTGGATTGGATTTATCCGTGCATTTGAAAAAATTTTTCTTTGTCTCTGAAGCACGGCTGAAGCCGAATCTGTCCACTTCTAGTGTTAGTGTTAATTTTATATCATAAGATCTAACTGTAAAACTAGAAACATTCGCGTTTAGCCGTACATCTCTCAACACAGCTTAATCCAAATGATTCTAGCTTTAGATATAGTATTAGTTCTAGTCATGGTTATGTTGGATTGGGTTTAACCGTGCATTTGAATATATTTTTTTAATGAAGGTCTCTACTATGAATAGTTTGTAAAAAAGCAGTGCCATTTTGGCTCGAATAGTTTGAATACATAGGCTTTATGAACCGCAGAACTTTAAAGCAACCCAAGTCGACCGGTTCTATAACTATGTATATACATAAACAAGGGTCTTAGTTCAATCCATACATACAAGGTTGAGTTGGGTTGCGTTTAACAGTATATTTGAAGATATTGTTCTAAAGAGGCCTTTATTAACTAGAATGAACAGTTTCTGAAAGAGAGTACTTTATAAACTGATTTAACAAACCCATATATTTGGATTGAAGTAAAACAAGAACTAACACTAGACCTAGAAGTGGAAAGATTCGGGTTTAGCCGTGCGTCTTTGACTCGATAACCTCGAAGACTTCTGAGGTTATTTACATCATCTCTGAAAATCTTGGATATCAACTAGAGCTGTTTGCGTAAGTGACATTTAATGCACGCTCATACCCGCTCAAGATTTAGACCACGCGTGTCACTCACGTGAATATCATTCATGAATCACGTGGGTCATGTCAATTCACGTGACTCACGTTGGGTTAGGTGATCAAATGTATGGATCATGTTTGGTTACTTGTTCTGAAAGTAGGTTGGGTTGGGTTGGATTGGGTTCCGTCTTAAGAGAGGTACGACAAAACCTAAATGTTTTTCGTTCTAGGTCTAGTATTAGCACTAGCGTTACTGTTGGCTTTATTTTTATTTGTTATTCAGTCTTAAATTGATGTATACTTGTATCAAAGTAAAATTGCCATTCAGTGCATGGTTGCTGTAAATACTTCTGAAACTTGTATTGAAAGTTTATTAAACTTTTACTGAAACCTTTACTATTAGCTATACTTTTAATACAGTTAATACTAGACATAGGAAGTTTTGGCTTTTCTATATTTTTTTTTGCTAACTACACAAATTGATATTTTTATTGAATATCCAATTTATAAACACCTACCCACCTCGTATTTACTTGTCGCCCATCACAGTTGTATAGTCTACACCACAAGAAGTGCTAGTGATTCATCGCATAAAAGTGGAGGTAACAGATGTAAAATCGAATGTATCATTATCACTTCTCGTAGCATAGACTATAAATATTGTATTATTCTTTTATGCGGATCTCAACAAACTCAATATTATTAGTAAAGGAAAATTAAAAAATCAATTCAAACGGGTCACGCCGAGTCCCGTCGAAACCAAAGATACTCATGTTCACGTGAGCAGTACAATAATTGATGCCCGCTCACGGTGGTTCACGCATAACCCATCGTGATTCGGCGGGACTCACGTAATTTGCACATCTTTAGATTAAGGAACATTCCAAGTTGGTCGACTTTAACATTTTTTCCATTTCAGTCGGGATGTAATATTTTTATGTTGGTTTCCACAAAATCCAAGTATTTAATTTGGGTTAAGGTGTAAACAAAACACTAACGAACTTAATTAGTACCAAATTCGTAAAATTTAAAGAGTTGGTATTTCCATCCATTTGGTACGTTCTCAGAGACGGAATTATATTTTCCTTTTGTTTCAAAAAAGCTGCACTTTTTTTTGCACTTCAAGTGCAAAGTTCCGTAAAAATCCTAAGGCTTGGGTTTACATTAAGATATAAGCCAATTTTAAACCTGACCACAGCCAATTGAGCAGATATTAGCTCATTTTAATACTTCCACATTCTAAGTTGATTAGGTTCAAAATTTTTTCTCTTTCAAGTAGGAAGGAGAAAAATTTTCTTTCCACAAAAATCCAAGTATTTAGGTTGGGTTAAGATACAAAAGACTTTAAACGAATTTAATTAGCACCAAATTAACATAAAGTTCAAAGAGTTGGTTTGGTATTTGAAGATTTCGGATTTTCAAACTGGTTTTAATGTAATAAAAATATTCGTAGGATACTCAATCAACGTCGAAAAATTGAAATTAATTGATTTTGGTGTTTTTGTCAAAGATGTCAAAAGCTAGAAAAAGATTGCTAGGGTGTGTGAAAATAGTACTAATTGGTGAGATACATCTTCAGGTTGAAAACTTCAGGTTTAGCTGTGCATGTGAAGACATTTTTTTTTTGATGAAAGCCTCTACAATGCATAGTTTCTGAAATAGAGCACTTTACGAACTGATTTGTACATCTCTCAAGACAGCTAAACCCGATTGATTCTAGTTCTAGATCTAGTGTCAGTTTTAGTTTTACTTCAGTTTATCTATATAGAAATAGGTTGGGTTGGGTTGGATTGGATTTATCGGTGCCCTTGAAA
Organism: Onthophagus sagittarius; assembly: GCA_036711965.1. Classification (NCBI taxonomy): domain Eukaryota; kingdom Metazoa; phylum Arthropoda; class Insecta; order Coleoptera; family Scarabaeidae; genus Onthophagus; species Onthophagus sagittarius. The sequence continues at coordinate 9,951,913 of JASERS010000010.1, read as the reverse complement.
AGATTTTTTCTTTGTCTTTGACGCACGGCTAAAGCCGAATCTTTTCACTTCTAGTGTTAGTGTAAATTTTATATCATAAGATCTAACTGTATAACTAGAAACATTCGCGTTTAGCTTTACATCTCTCAAGACAGCGTAATCCAAATGATTCTAGCTTTAGATGTAGTATTAGTTCTAGTCATGGTTAGGTTGGATTGGGTTTAGCCGTGCATTTGAATATATTTTTTTAATGAAGGTCTCTACAATGAATAGTTTGTAAAAAAGCAGTGCCATTTTGGCTCGAATAGTTTGAATACATAGGCTTTATGAACCGCGGAACTTTAAAGCAACCCAACTCGACCGGTTGTATAACTATGTATATCCATAAACAAGGGTCTTAGTTCAATTCATACATACAAGGTTGGGTTGGGTTGCGTTTATCTGAAGATATTGTTCTAAAGAGGCCTTTATTAACTACAATGAACAGTTTCTGAAAGAGAGTACTTTACAAACTGATTTAAATATTTGAATTGAAGTAAAACTAGAACTAACACTAGACCTAGAAGTGGAAAGTCACACTTCTAGGTCTAGTGTTAGTTCTAGTTTTATATCATAAGATTAATTGTAGATCTAGAACTAGATACATTCGGATTATCTCTCAAGACGGTTGACAAAGTTTTCGATAAAACTTTCAAATAACAAATTTAATTTTTCTTTAAACATCCAAAACTAATTACGCATTCTTACCAAACGTTTAAAGTTGCCTATCTATATAACAACATAATATCTTATCTATGATCATTTTTAGAGATGTTATTTTAATATCAAAAGTTTTAACATAGCAAATTTTTAATTAATTTAGCAGATAATAATATCTGCTAATTTTCTATAAAGAAAAAGTTAGTAATAATTAACTTTACCGTTGTTATTTTAGAACATCAGGTAAAAATTAAATTTTCTTTTTAACTTGTGATTGATGTTAAAATTTATTGATTTACTCATCCCTTACGTGTTTCGGCAAGTTGCCATCATCAGAGGATTTCTAAAACCTGTAAGGGACATGTAAGGGAAGAATAAATCAATAAATTTTAACGTCAATCACAAGTTAAAAAGAAAATTTCATTTTCACCTGATTTTCTAAATTAATTGATGAAAAAAAATGGATACCTTTAATAGTTTTGAGTTAATTGACCCATAAACGACCCATCGCGATTCGGCGGGACTCGCGTAATTTGCACATCTTTAGATTAAGGAACATTCCAAGTTGGTCAACTTTAACATTTTTTCCATTTCAGTCGGGATGTAATATTTTTATGTTGGTTTCCACAAAATCCAAGTATTTAATTTGGGTTAACGTGTCAACAAAATACTAACGAACTTAATTAGTACCAAATTCGTAAAATTTAAAGAGTTGGTATTTCCAACCATTTGGTACGTTCTCAGAAGCGGAAAAATCCTAAGCCTTGGGTTTACATTAAGATACAAGCCAATTTTAAACCTGACCACAGCCAATTGAGCAGATATCAGCCGCCTCCAGCAATCCCGAATACTTACTCGAACTCATTTTTATACTTCAACATTCTAAGTTGATTAGGTTCAATTTTTTTTCTCTTTCAAGTAGGAAAGAGAAAAATTTCCTTTCCACAAAAATCCAAGTATTTAGGTTGGGTTAAGATATAAAAGAGTTTAAACGAACTTAATTAGCACCAAATTAACATAAAGTTCAAAGAGTTGGTTTGGTATTTGAAGATTTCGGATTTTCAAACTGGTTTTAATGTAATAAAAATATTCGTAGGATACTTAATCAACGTCGAAAAATTGAAATTTATTGATTTTGGCGTTTTTGTCAAAGATGTCAAAAGCTAGAAAAAGATTGCTAGGGTGTGTGAAAATAGTACTAATTGGTGAGATACATCTTCAGGTTAAGCTGTGCATGTGAAGACATTTTTTTTTTTTTGATGAAAGCCTTTACAATGCATAGTTTCTGAAATAGAGCACTTTACGAATTGATTTGTACATCTCTCAAGACAGCTAAACCCGATTGATTCTAGTTCTAGATCTAGTGTCAGTTTTAGTTTTACTTCAGTTTATCTATACAGAATTAGGTTGGGTTGGGTTGGATTGGATTTATCCGTGCACTTGAAAAGATTTTTTCTTTGTCTTTGACGCACAGCTAAAGCCGAATCTTTCCACTTCTAGTGTTAGTGTTAATTTTATATCATAAGATCTTACTGTATAACTAGAAACATTCGCGTTTAGCTTTACATCTCTCAAGACAGCGTAATTCAAATGATTCTAGCTTTAGATGTAGTATTAGTTCTAGTCATGGTTAGGTTGGATTGGGTTTAGCCGTGCATTTGAATATATTTTTTTAATGAAGGTCTCTACAATGAATAGTTTGTAAAAAAGCAGTGCCATTTTGGCTCGAATAGTTTGAATACATAGGCTTTATGAACCGCAGAACTTTAAAGCAACCCAAGTCGACCGGTTCTATAACTATGTATATCCATAAACAAGGGTCTTAGTTCAATTCATACATACAAGGTTGGGTTGGGTTGCGTTTAACAGTGCATCTGAAGATATTGTTCTAAAGAGGCCTTTATTAACTAGAATGAACAGTTTCTGAAAGAGAGTACTTTATAAACTGATTTAACAAACCCATATATTTGGATTGAAGTAAAACAAGAACTAACACTAGACCTAGAAGTGGAAAGATTCGGGTTTAGCCGTGCGTCTTTGACTCGATAACCTCGAAGACTTCTGAGGTTATTTTCATCATCTCTGAAAATCTTGGATATCAACTAGAGCTGTTTGCGTAAGTGACATTTAATGCACGCTCATACCCGCTCAAGATTTAGACCACGCGTGTCACTCACGTGAATATCATTCATGAATCACGTGGGTCACGTCAATTCACGTGACTCACGTTGGGTTAGGTGATCAAATGTATGGATCATGTTTGGTTACTTGTTCTGAAAGTAGGTTGGGTTGGGTTGGATTGGGTTCCGTCTTAAGAGAGGTACGACAAAACCTAAATGTTTTTCGTTCTAGGTCTAGTATTAGCACTAGCGTTACTGTTGGCTTTATTTTTATTTGTTATTCAGTCTTAAATTGATGTATACTTGTATCAAAGTAAAATTGCCATTCAGTGCATGGTTGCTGTAAATACTTCTGAAACTTGTATTGAAAGTTTATTAAACTTTTACTGAAACCTTTACTATTAGCTATACTTTTAATACAGTTAATACTAGACATAGGAAGTTTTGGCTTTTCTATATTTTTTTTTGCTAACTACACAAATTGATATTTTTATTGAATATCCAATTTATAAACACCTACCCACCTCGTATTTACTTGTCGCCCATCACAGTTGTATAGTCTACACCACAAGAAGTGCTAGTGATTCATCGCATAAAAGTGGAGGTAACAGATGTAAAATCGAATGTATCATTATCACTTCTCGTAGCATAGACTATAAATATTGTATTTTTCGTTTATGCGGATCTCAACAAACTCAATATTATTAGTAAAGAAAAATTAAAAAATCAATTCAAACGGGTCACGCCGAGTCCCGTCGAAACCAAAGATACTCATGTTCACGTGAGCAGTACAATAATTGATGCCCGCTCACGGTGGTTCACGCATAACCCATCGTGATTCGGCGGGACTCACGTAATTTGCACATCTTTCGATTAAGGAACATTCCAAGTTGGTCGACTTTAACATTTTTTCCATTTCAGTCGGAATGTAATATTTTTATGTTGGTTTCCACAAAATCCAAGTATTTAATTTGGGTTAAGGTGTAAACAAAATACTAACGAACTTAATTGGTACCAAATTCGTAAAATTTAAAGAGTTGGTATTTCCAACCATTTGGTACGTTCTCAGAGATGGATTTACATTTTCATTTTGTTTCAAACAAGCTGCACTTTTTTTTGCACTTTAAGTGCAAAGTTCCGTAAAAATCCTAAGGCTTGGGTTTACATTAAGATACAAGCCAATTTTAAACCTGACCACAGCCAATTGAGCAGATATTAGCTCATTTTAATACTTCCACATTCTAAGTTGATTAGGTTTCAAAATTTTTTCTCTTTCAAGTAGGAAAGAGAAAAATTTCCTTTCCACAAAAATCCAAGTATTTAGGTTGGGTTAAGATATAAAAGAGTTTAAACGAACTTAATTAGCACCAAATTAACATAAAGTTCAAAGAGTTGGTTTGGTATTTGAAGATTTCGGATTTTCAAACTGGTTTTAATGTAATAAAAATATTCGTAGGATACTCAATCAACGTCGAAAAATTGAAATTAATTGATTTTGGCGTTTTTGTCAAAGATGTCAAAAGCTAGAAAAAGATTGCTAGAGTGTGTGAAAATAGTACTAATTGGTGAGATACATCTTCAGGTTTAGCTGTGCATGTGAAGACATTTTTTCTTTTTGATGAAAGCCTCTACAATGAATAGTTTCTGAAATAGAGCACTTTACGAACTGATTTGTACATCTCTCAAAACAGCTAAACCCGATTGATTCTAGTTCTAGATCTAGTGTCAGTTTTAGTTTTACTTCAGTTTATCTATACAGAATTAGGTTGGGTTGGGTTGGATTGAATTTATCCGTGCACTTGAAAAGATTTTTTCTTTGTCTTTGACGCACGGCTAAAGACGAATCTTTCCACTTCTAGTGTTAGTGTTAATTTTATATCATAAGATCTAACTGTATAACTAGAAACATTCGCGTTTAGCTTTACATCTCTCAAGACAGCGTAATCCAAATGATTCTAGCTTTAGATGTAGTATTAGTTCTAGTCATGGTTAGGTTGGATTGGGTTTAGCCGTGCATTTAAATATATTTTTTTAATGAAGGTCTCTACAATGAATAGTTTGTAAAGAAGCAATGCCATTTTGGCTCGAATAGTTTGAATACATAGTCTTTATGAACCGCGGAACTTTAAAGCAACCCAAGTCAACCGGTTGTATAACTATGTATATCCATAAACAAGGGTCTTAGTTTAATTCATACATACAAGGTTGGGTTGGGTTGCGTTTATCTGAAGATATTGTTCTAAAGAGGCCTTTATTAACTACAATGAACAGTTTCTGAAGGAGAGTACTTTACAAACTGATTTAAATATTTGAATTGAAGTAAAACTAGAACTAACAGTAGACCTAGAACTTTCCACTTCTAGGTCTAGTGTTAGTTCTAGTTTTATATCATAAGATTAATTGTAGATCTAGAACTAGATACATTCGGCTTATCTCTCAAGACGGTTGACAAAGTTTTCGATAAAACTTTCAAATAACAAACTTAATTTTTATTTAAACATCCAAAACTAATTACGCATTCTTACCAAACGTTTAAAGTTGCCTATCTATATAACAACATAATACCTTATCTATGATCATTTTTAGAGATGTTATTTTAATATCAAAAGTTTTAACATAGCAAATTTTTAATTAATTTAGCAGATATTATAGAAAAAGTTAGTAATAATTAACTTTAACGTTAATTGTTATTTTAGAAAATCAGGTGAAAATGAAATTTTCTTTTTAACTTGCGATTGATGTTAAAATTTATTGATTTATTCATCCCTTACGTGTTTCGGCAAGTTGCCATCATCAGAGGATTTCTAAAACCTGTAAGGGAAGAATAAATCAATAAATTTTAACGTCAATCACAAGTTAAAAAGAAAATTTCATTTTCACCTGATTTTCTAAATTAATTGATGAAAAAAAAAAATGGATACCTTTAAAAGTTTTAAGTTAATTGTTAAATTTCAGAAGTTATTGATTTTAATAGATGGCGCTAATAATTCAATAAATGACGTAAACTTTTTTAAAAACATTTAAATTAATTATGTTAAATAATTTACCAATTATCATAGGTTGTTTTACAACAAACGGCCCAATTTCGCCTCTTGTTAAATAATGAACATCCGAACCGCAAATCCCAACAGATTCCATCCGTAACAAAACATCTTCAAAATTTAAATAAATAAATAAATAACAATTTTGTTGAAACATTTCGAAACGTTCTTACCATTATCTCCAGGTACTGGAATTGGTCGTTGTTCCTATTGAAATTTTAATTGTTATAAACAAACATTTTCAAGGACTATAACATTCTATGGTATTGCAAAAGTTGAAAAAGTTATGATTATTTTATCGCTGTTCCTATTTTTAAACGCTTTTAACTTCGTTTTTAATAAGTCATTAAAATAAAATCAATAAATTTAAGTCAATATAACCAACAAAAAAAAACGTTTATTAAAAAAAGGATGTAATTAAATAATTTATCAAATTCAAAGTTTATTTATATTTTTACTCACCAAACGAATATCGTTGATACCATACAAAACGGCGGTGAGGTTATCCTCTTTAATAGGGGCCATGGCGTCACGTTTTCCTTAGTACTAACACATTTTCGTCGTTGTACCGTATTAAATACGACCTAGATAAACTTTACAGTTATGCAATCGACTAATATTAAGATAAACTCTTGTAAAACTGTTAAAAAAACCGACCGGTTTTTTTAACGTGAAGTTATCAACAAAGATTCAAGTTTATTTTGCTCTCTTTTTATCTTAAATAAACTAAGTTTAAAATTAGCACGAATATACGCTGCAAAAAAATATATTAAAATAAAAGTCCTTTTTAATTAATTAACATTTATTTTATCTCAATACTCATTGAATTGATGAATTTGCTCTAAAATCGTTTTATTGGTAAGAAAGGAATTTAATGATAAACAGAAGATATTCTTACCGCCAAAATTTTCTTTCTTGCTAAAAAAAATGATTAATTTCCTTTTATTCTTAATTAATTCACAGCATATCAATAACAACAAAAACAATAACTAATAAGCACGATTTAACTTAATTAACCGCTTTTAATCGCTAATTCTACACATCATTTCGCTTACTTTAAACAACAACTTTATCAATATCATAAATACTTTGACGATTAACATTTGATTAGGTTTTGAAGCTTAATTTTTCTTACTAATGGTGATTATTAGAAAGCGTTTCCCGATCAGGTAATTGCCGAATTTTCATACTACCATCAGCTCCACAAGAAAATAATCTTGCGTGGGCGTCGATGTGTAATTGAGTAACCCCAGGCCCAATATTTTTAAAGAAAGTGCTTTTCGCGTGTTCCGCGGTGAAGGACATTAATTGAGTCGGAACGGATACACCCCAAATCTTTAATAGAAAAGAATTTAATTCAATAATTTAAATTAATTTAATTTTACCTTAATATCGCCATCCGCGGATCCGGTCGCGAAAAATTCTTCGTGCGGATCAATCGCGAGGCATTTAACGGCCGTTTCATGCGCTTGGAATCGATGATGAATCGTTTTTGAGCGGGTATCAATCAGACAAATATCCCCTTTTTTACCCGCGGTTATTAAAATTTGGTGTTGAGGGGCATAAACCATGCTGCTAGCGCCTTGTTCGTGACAGGTTAAAGCCACAGTTAAACATTTTCCTTTTGGAAGGATCGTGTCCCAAATGCAAACGTTTTTACTCTCGGAACTATGCCCGGCTAAAACAAAGTTTAATTAATTAATTTAATTAAATAAAATAAAGTTTTTTAAATTGTACCAGTTGCTAATAAACTGCAAGAATTTAAAAAGACGAAATCGGTGATTCCCTTATTGTGACATTGATGCGTCTAAAATCGATTCATTTAATTGATTTGTGATTAATGTATAAATGATTCTTACAAAGAACGGTCTGGTTGAATTCGCTTTTAACCCGCATTGGAAAAGGCTTAAATTTCCGTCTGAATCGGCAACCCCAAACTTATTTCCTTGTTGGGAAAATCTTAATCTTGTAACTTTAGCGTAAGTCCCAGATTCTCTTGGACATGAAACAGCTTGACTATGACCCCACTCCCATAATTGGACAGATCCGTCTTGTCCACCAGTTAAATCTAAATGTTAATTCAAAATTGATTATTCATTTTTATATTGAATTGATTAGAAAACTTACAAAGTGGCATGGTGGGATGCGAAGTTATCCTCCTAATTCCATCGATTTTATGCTTGAAAGTCTGTTAAATAAATTTGGCTCATAATTTAGGATTTATTCAATTTTGTAATCTAAATTAACAGCAACCTAAACATGCTTTTGTAAAGATCGGGGGGTACACTACTTAAGAATGGGTTAAATAAAATTGATAATATAATTGCATGTGATTTTGATGATATTATGGAAGTTTAAAAACTCATTTACGCATTTAATTCAAGCCTAATTCTTTTGTAATCTATGCCCTTGCTTTTATTTGGTAAATATTAAAAAAATACTTTAAAATCATGATTAATTAATTAAGAATCAAAACTTAATTAAATTTAAACGTCAAAGGAAATGTGATTTATGAAATTATGATTTTTTTATCAATCTAAACGTCATTTTGACATTAGGTTTTTTTCAATTGAAAATGATTTAATTAAGTGGAATAAAATAAATTGTACAATTCAGTGATAAAATCTTTAATCTTTCGACCGGATTCGGTTTCTTAACAAACCATCTTCAGGAAATCCTAAAAAACAGCGTAGTTACAAAAATTAATCTCAATTATGAAGAACTATCCTGTTTACTTTTGTAACTACACTGTTTTTAGGATTTCCTGAAGATGGTTTGTTATAAAACCGAAACCGGTTAATAACTAATGATAAAAAACGGAAGAATATTATATATTTATGAAAATAATTTGTAATGTTAATTATGCCCCATTCACTCCTTATTGAAGTGGGGAACCTGTGTTTAATTCTGGATACTGATCCTACAGATCCATTACAAAAGCTATTTTTACGGTATTGATACAGTAACCTGCAACAGAACTATTTTTGAAGTCAAAATTGTCAGTTTCATCGATTTGACCGGGTTTTTGACCTAGCAATACTTTGTATTGTGCTGTGTTATATACAGAAGTAGAGTCAATATGTAATAGGGTATAAGTATGTATAGGGACCAACTTCTGGAGGGGCGCTTTTTGCAATGAAATGCATAGTACCTCCATCATACATGTATCCAGTGTCCCCTCTGACGTGCACACCTTTTTCTTTGCCATTGAAATATACAGGGTTGGGTTAGGATGGGTTTAGCCGTGCAAGTTTTTGTAGTAGAAAAAATGTCTATCAGAAATTCATAGAGTATTTAAGAGAGTAGCTTTGAGTTACGAAGATGGAAAAGAGCAGGACGAGTATATTAATCCAGCAATATTTGCAATGAAATGCATAGTATCTCCATCATACATGTATCCAGTGTCCCCTCTGACGTGCACACCTTTTTCTTTGCCATTGAAATATACAGGGTTGGGTTAGGATGGGTTTAGCCGTGCAAGTTTTTGTAGTAGAAAAAATGTCTATCAGAAATTCACAGAGTATTTAAGAGAGTAGCTTTGAGTTACGAAGATGGAAAAGAGCAGGACGAGTATATTAATCCAGCAATATTTGCAATGAAATGCATAGTATCTCCATCATACATGTATCCAGTGTCCTCTCTGACGTGCAGACCTTTTTCTTTGCCATTGAAATATACAGGGTTGGGTTAGGATGGGTTTAGCTGTGCAAATTTTTGTAGTAGAAAAAATGTCTATCAGAAATTCATAGAGTATTTAAGAGAGTAGCTTTGAGTTACGAAGATGGAAAAGAGCAGGACGAGTATATTAATCCAGCAATATTTGCAATGAAATGCATAGTATCTCCATCATACATGTATCCAGTGTCCCCTCTGACGTGCACACCTTTTTCTTTGCCATTGAAATATACAGGGTTGGGTTAGGATGGGTTTAGCCGTGCAAGTTTTTGTAGTAGAAAAAATGTCTATCAGAAATTCATAGAGTATTTAAGAGAGTAGCTTTGAGTTACGAAGATGGAAAAGAGCAGGACGAGTATATTAATCCAGCAATATTTGCAATGAAATGCATAGTATCTCCATCATACATGTATCCAGTGTCCTCTCTGACGTGCAGACCTTTTTCTTTGCCATTGAAATATACAGGGTTGGGTTAGGATGGGTTTAGCTGTGCAAATTTTTGTAGTAGAAAAAATGTCTATCAGAAATTCATAGAGTATTTAAGAGAGTAGCTTTGAGTTACGAAGATGGAAAAGAGCAGGACGAGTATATTAATCCAGCAATATTTGCAATGAAATGCATAGTATCTCCATCATACATGTATCCAGTGTCCCCTCTGACGTGCACACCTTTTTCTTTGCCATTGAAATATACAGGGTTGGGTTAGGATGGGTTTAGCCGTGCAAGTTTTTGTAGTAGAAAAAATGTCTATCAGAAATTCATAGAGTATTTAAGAGAGTAGCTTTGAGTTACGAAGATGGAAAAGAGCAGGACGAGTATATTAATCCAGCAATATTTGCAATGAAATGCATAGTATCTCCATCATACATGTATCCAGTGTCCCCTCTGACGTGCACACCTTTTTCTTTGCCATTGAAATATACAGGGTTGGGTTAGGATGGGTTTAGCCGTGCAAGTTTTTGTAGTAGAAAAAATGTCTATCAGAAATTCATAGAGTATTTAAGAGAGTAGCTTTGAGTTACGAAGATGGAAAAGAGCAGGACGAGTATATTAATCCAGCAATATTTGCAATGAAATGCATAGTATCTCCATCATACATGTATCCAGTGTCCTCTCTGACGTGCAGACCTTTTTCTTTGCCATTGAAATATACAGGGTTGGGTTAGGATGGGTTTAGCTGTGCAAATTTTTGTAGTAGAAAAAATGTCTATCAGAAATTCATAGAGTATTTAAGAGAGTAGCTTTGAGTTACGAAGATGGAAAAGAGCAGGACGAGTATATTAATCCAGCAATATTTGCAATGAAATGCATAGTATCTCCATCATACATGTATCCAGTGTCCCCTCTGACGTGCACACCTTTTTCTTTGCCATTGAAATATACAGGGTTGGGTTAGGATGGGTTTAGCCGTGCAAGTTTTTGTAGTAGAAAAAATGTCTATCAGAAATTCATAGAGTATTTAAGAGAATAGCTTTGAGTTATGAAGATGGAAAAGAGCAGGACGAGTATATTAATCCAGCAATATTTGCAATGAAATGCATAGTATCTCCATCATACATGTATCCAGTGTCCTCTCTGACGTGCAGACCTTTTTCTTTGCCATTGAAATATACAGGGTTGGGTTAGGATGGATTTAGCTGTGCAAATTTTTGTAGTAGAAAAAATGTCTATCAGAAATTCATAGAGTATTTAAGAGAGTAGCTTTGAGTTACGAAGATGGAAAAGAGCAGGACGAGTATATTAATCCAGCAATATTTGCAATGAAATGCATAGTATCTCCATCATACATGTATCCAGTGTCCTCTCTGACGTGCAGACCTTTTTCTTTGCCATTGAAATATACAGGGTTGGGTTAGGATGGGTTTAGCTGTGCAAATTTTTGTAGTAGAAAAAATGTCTATCAGAAATTCATAGAGTATTTAAGAGAGTAGCTTTGAGTTACGAAGATGGAAAAGAGCAGGACGAGTATATTAATCCAGCAATATTTGCAATGAAATGCATAGTATCTCCATCATACATGTATCCAGTGTCCCCTCTGACGTGCACACCTTTTTCTTTGCCATTGAAATATACAGGGTTGGGTTAGGATGGGTTTAGCCGTGCAAGTTTTTGTAGTAGAAAAAATGTCTATCAGAAATTCATAGAGTATTTAAGAGAATAGCTTTGAGTTATGAAGATGGAAAAGAGCAGGACGAGTATATTAATCCAGCAATATTTGCAATGAAATGCATAGTATCTCCATCATACATGTATCCAGTGTCCTCTCTGACGTGCAGACCTTTTTCTTTGCCATTGAAATATACAGGGTTGGGTTAGGATGGGTTTAGCTGTGCAAATTTTTGTAGTAGAAAAAATGTCTATCAGAAATTCATAGAGTATTTAAGAGAATAGCTTTGAGTTATGAAGATGGAAAAGAGCAGGACGAGTATATTAATCCAGCAATATTTGCAATGAAATGCATAGTATCTCCATCATACATGTATCCAGTGTCCTCTCTGACGTGCAGACCTTTTTCTTTGCCATTGAAATATACAGGGTTGGGTTAGGATGGGTTTAGCCGTGCAAGTTTTTGTAGTAGAAAAAATGTCTATCAGAAATTCATAGAGTATTTAAGAGAGTAGCTTTGAGTTACGAAGATGGAAAAGAGCAGGACGAGTATATTAATCCAGCAATATTTGCAATGAAATGCATAGTATCTCCATCATACATGTATCCAGTGTCCCCTCTGACGTGCACACCTTTTTCTTTGCCATTGAAATATACAGGGTTGGGTTAGGATGGGTTTAGCCGTGCAAGTTTTTGTAGTAGAAAAAATGTCTATCAGAAATTCATAGAGTATTTAAGAGAGTAGCTTTGAGTTACGAAGATGGAAAAGAGCAGGACGAGTATATTAATCCAGCAATATTTGCAATGAAATGCATAGTATCTCCATCATACATGTATCCAGTGTCCTCTCTGACGTGCAGACCTTTTTCTTTGCCATTGAAATATACAGGGTTGGGTTAGGATGGGTTTAGCTGTGCAAATTTTTGTAGTAGAAAAAATGTCTATCAGAAATTCATAGAGTATTTAAGAGAATAGCTTTGAGTTATGAAGATGGAAAAGAGCAGGACGAGTATATTAATCCAGCAATATTTGCAATGAAATGCATAGTATCTCCATCATACATGTATCCAGTGTCCTCTCTGACGTGCAGACCTTTTTCTTTGCCATTGAAATATACAGGGTTGGGTTAGGATGGGTTTAGCTGTGCAAATTTTTGTAGTAGAAAAAATGTCTATCAGAAATTCATAGAGTATTTAAGAGAGTAGCTTTGAGTTACGAAGATGGAAAAGAGCAGGACGAGTATATTAATCCAGCAATATTTGCAATGAAATGCATAGTATCTCCATCATACATGTATCCAGTGTCCCCTCTGACGTGCACACCTTTTTCTTTGCCATTGAAATATACAGGGTTGGGTTAGGATGGGTTTAGCCGTGCAAGTTTTTGTAGTAGAAAAAATGTCTATCAGAAATTCATAGAGTATTTAAGAGAGTAGCTTTGAGTTACGAAGATGGAAAAGAGCAGGACGAGTATATTAATCCAGCAATATTTGCAATGAAATGCATAGTATCTCCATCATACATGTATCCAGTGTCCTCTCTGACGTGCAGACCTTTTTCTTTGCCATTGAAATATACAGGGTTGGGTTAGGATGGGTTTAGCTGTGCAAATTTTTGTAGTAGAAAAAATGTCTATCAGAAATTCATAGAGTATTTAAGAGAGTAGCTTTGAGTTACGAAGATGGAAAAGAGCAGGACGAGTATATTAATCCAGCAATATTTGCAATGAAATGCATAGTATCTCCATCATACATGTATCCAGTGTCCTCTCTGACGTGCACACCTTTTTCTTTGCCATTGAAATATACAGGGTTGGGTTAGGATGGGTTTAGCCGTGCAAGTTTTTGTAGTAGAAAAAATGTCTATCAGAAATTCATAGAGTATTTAAGAGAGTAGCTTTGAGTTACGAAGATGGAAAAGAGCAGGACGAGTATATTAATCCAGCAATATTTGCAATGAAATGCATAGTATCTCCATCATACATGTATCCAGTGTCCTCTCTGACGTGCAGACCTTTTTCTTTGCCATTGAAATATACAGGGTTGGGTTAGGATGGGTTTAGCTGTGCAAATTTTTGTAGTAGAAAAAATGTCTATCAGAAATTCATAGAGTATTTAAGAGAGTAGCTTTGAGTTACGAAGATGGAAAAGAGCAGGACGAGTATATTAATCCAGCAATATTTGCAATGAAATGCATAGTATCTCCATCATACATGTATCCAGTGTCCTCTCTGACGTGCAGACCTTTTTCTTTGCCATTGAAATATACAGGGTTGGGTTAGGATGGGTTTAGCTGTGCAAATTTTTGTAGTAGAAAAAATGTCTATCAGAAATTCATAGAGTATTTAAGAGAATAGCTTTGAGTTATGAAGATGGAAAAGAGCAGGACGAGTATATTAATCCAGCAATATTTGCAATGAAATGCATAGTATCTCCATCATACATGTATCCAGTGTCCTCTCTGACGTGCAGACCTTTTTCTTTGCCATTGAAATATACAGGGTTGGGTTAGGATGGGTTTAGCTGTGCAAATTTTTGTAGTAGAAAAAATGTCTATCAGAAATTCATAGAGTATTTAAGAGAATAGCTTTGAGTTATGAAGATGGAAAAGAGCAGGACGAGTATATTAATCCAGCAATATTTGCAATGAAATGCATAGTATCTCCATCATACATGTATCCAGTGTCCTCTCTGACGTGCAGACCTTTTTCTTTGCCATTGAAATATACAGGGTTGGGTTAGGATGGGTTTAGCTGTGCAAATTTTTGTAGTAGAAAAAATGTCTATCAGAAATTCATAGAGTATTTAAGAGAATAGCTTTGAGTTATGAAGATGGAAAAGAGCAGGACGAGTATATTAATCCAGCAATATTTGCAATGAAATGCATAGTATCTCCATCATACATGTATCCAGTGTCCTCTCTGACGTGCAGACCTTTTTCTTTGCCATTGAAATATACAGGGTTGGGTTAGGATGGGTTTAGCTGTGCAAATTTTTGTAGTAGAAAAAATGTCTATCAGAAATTCATAGAGTATTTAAGAGAGTAGCTTTGAGTTACGAAGATGGAAAAGAGCAGGACGAGTATATTAATCCAGCAATATTTGCAATGAAATGCATAGTATCTCCATCATACATGTATCCAGTGTCCCCTCTGACGTGCACACCTTTTTCTTTGCCATTGAAATATACAGGGTTGGGTTAGGATGGGTTTAGCCGTGCAAGTTTTTGTAGTAGAAAAAATGTCTATCAGAAATTCATAGAGTATTTAAGAGAGTAGCTTTGAGTTACGAAGATGGAAAAGAGCAGGACGAGTATATTAATCCAGCAATATTTGCAATGAAATGCATAGTATCTCCATCATACATGTATCCAGTGTCCTCTCTGACGTGCAGACCTTTTTCTTTGCCATTGAAATATACAGGGTTGGGTTAGGATGGGTTTAGCTGTGCAAATTTTTGTAGTAGAAAAAATGTCTATCAGAAATTCATAGAGTATTTAAGAGAATAGCTTTGAGTTATGAAGATGGAAAAGAGCAGGACGAGTATATTAATCCAGCAATATTTGCAATGAAATGCATAGTATCTCCATCATACATGTATCCAGTGTCCTCTCTGACGTGCAGACCTTTTTCTTTGCCATTGAAATATACAGGGTTGGGTTAGGATGGGTTTAGCTGTGCAAATTTTTGTAGTAGAAAAAATGTCTATCAGAAATTCATAGAGTATTTAAGAGAGTAGCTTTGAGTTACGAAGATGGAAAAGAGCAGGACGAGTATATTAATCCAGCAATATTTGCAATGAAATGCATAGTATCTCCATCATACATGTATCCAGTGTCCTCTCTGACGTGCACACCTTTTTCTTTGCCATTGAAATATACAGGGTTGGGTTAGGATGGGTTTAGCCGTGCAAGTTTTTGTAGTAGAAAAAATGTCTATCAGAAATTCATAGAGTATTTAAGAGAGTAGCTTTGAGTTACGAAGATGGAAAAGAGCAGGACGAGTATATTAATCCAGCAATATTTGCAATGAAATGCATAGTATCTCCATCATACATGTATCCAGTGTCCCCTCTGACGTGCACACCTTTTTCTTTGCCATTGAAATATACAGGGTTGGGTTAGGATGGGTTTAGCCGTGCAAGTTTTTGTAGTAGAAAAAATGTCTATCAGAAATTCATAGAGTATTTAAGAGAGTAGCTTTGAGTTACGAAGATGGAAAAGAGCAGGACGAGTATATTAATCCAGCAATATTTGCAATGAAATGCATAGTATCTCCATCATACATGTATCCAGTGTCCTCTCTGACGTGCAGACCTTTTTCTTTGCCATTGAAATATACAGGGTTGGGTTAGGATGGGTTTAGCTGTGCAAATTTTTGTAGTAGAAAAAATGTCTATCAGAAATTCATAGAGTATTTAAGAGAATAGCTTTGAGTTATGAAGATGGAAAAGAGCAGGACGAGTATATTAATCCAGCAATATTTGCAATGAAATGCATAGTATCTCCATCATACATGTATCCAGTGTCCTCTCTGACGTGCAGACCTTTTTCTTTGCCATTGAAATATACAGGGTTGGGTTAGGATGGGTTTAGCTGTGCAAATTTTTGTAGTAGAAAAAATGTCTATCAGAAATTCATAGAGTATTTAAGAGAGTAGCTTTGAGTTACGAAGATGGAAAAGAGCAGGACGAGTATATTAATCCAGCAATATTTGCAATGAAATGCATAGTATCTCCATCATACATGTATCCAGTGTCCCCTCTGACGTGCACACCTTTTTCTTTGCCATTGAAATATACAGGGTTGGGTTAGGATGGGTTTAGCCGTGCAAGTTTTTGTAGTAGAAAAAATGTCTATCAGAAATTCATAGAGTATTTAAGAGAGTAGCTTTGAGTTACGAAGATGGAAAAGAGCAGGACGAGTATATTAATCCAGCAATATTTGCAATGAAATGCATAGTATCTCCATCATACATGTATCCAGTGTCCTCTCTGACGTGCAGACCTTTTTCTTTGCCATTGAAATATACAGGGTTGGGTTAGGATGGGTTTAGCTGTGCAAATTTTTGTAGTAGAAAAAATGTCTATCAGAAATTCATAGAGTATTTAAGAGAATAGCTTTGAGTTATGAAGATGGAAAAGAGCAGGACGAGTATATTAATCCAGCAATATTTGCAATGAAATGCATAGTATCTCCATCATACATGTATCCAGTGTCCTCTCTGACGTGCAGACCTTTTTCTTTGCCATTGAAATATACAGGGTTGGGTTAGGATGGGTTTAGCTGTGCAAATTTTTGTAGTAGAAAAAATGTCTATCAGAAATTCATAGAGTATTTAAGAGAGTAGCTTTGAGTTACGAAGATAGAAAAGAGCAGGACGAGTATATTAATCCAGCAATATTTACCATAAAAAGTGCACCACATGCAAGACATGGTTTTAGGCCTACAGAGTTATGTTATGGGAAACAAATTACATCTAGGCAGTGGTAATATTGAAAAGATGACGTTGAGCTCAGAATCAATGCTGAATGCCATCGTTGCTATGTTTGCGAAAATCATTTAATATAATATAATAAGAGTACCGAAAAGAGGCGCATGGGACAAAATAGGGAAGATGACAACTCGGGGATTCTCCCTAAACCAGATACATATGTAAGTAAAAACTAAAATTTCAAAAAGGGGTGGGAATACTTTGATTTTTTTCACGATCCTGACTTAAATTGAAATTAAAAGATTGAGATGGAGCATCGTGGCGGTTCACAGCATGAAAAGAAAAGGAAATAAGTGCTCCCACATCAATTAGCACAAGGAGAAGAAACAAGAGAAAGGAGAAGAAATAGTCTTTCCATCTAGAAGAACCATGAGACCGCGTAAGTTCCACAAGAAAAATGCATCATGGAAAGTGGTTGCCGTTTCATGAAGAATGCGGGAAAGAATGAAATGATGAAGGACGGTTGAAATAAATTATTCATCATTACATTCTTTTCCGCATTCTTCATAAAACGGCTATCACTTCCCATGATGCATTTTTCTTTTGGAACCTACATGGCTTCATGGTTCTTTTATATGGAAAGGTTATTTCTTCTACTTCTTCTCCGAAGTCACCCTTCGACTACCAATCCATCCGAATCCAATTCGATAATGCTTTTGAAGAATGCAACGTTGTCGAAGTCAACCGAGATTATTTCATTTGATACAAAAATTCTTCCTCAACCTAAATGTTCTTCTAAATACACTGCTCATAAATGTATTGCATTCATGCGTCGCCCGACTTCAAAGATGTTGGCCGACCAAAGCATCATTAAGTTGAATTGGGTTGGGTTAGTTATTCCAATCCAACTCAACACTTCAATCATCCAAAGTATTATTCATGATACGTTCATGGTCGAAGGCTTTGGGTTGGATTAGAATTTTTAAATCTAATCCTACTCTATAAATACAAGACGATTAGAAACAATCGATTTGAGAGAATATTAAGTTGAAAAAAAAAAGAAATAATTCGGCCAACTTCGAAGAGGTATACCGGTATTTTTAAGACAGTATCGGTTTTCAATACCGCTCATATTTCGTTTGGAATCCCAGTATTTAGAGTCCCAGAATATCGGTATTAAAAGTTGTAGGAGATTCAAAGAAATTAGTAGGGAAAATATCAGATATTAACTATGTATGTACCACAAGAACTAACTGGACGAAAAAAAAACAAATCCTTGTAAATGTAAATTAATTGAAACCCTATTATGAAAAACCTGAAATATGTATTTGAGATGTATGTTAAATATTCAGGGAAGAAGAAATAGAAATCAACATGTGTATGTATATGAATTGGAAAAGGAATAGAACCCAACCCAACCCATCGATGAGAAGTACTGACTATCAAACAATTTATACTAATTACAAGTTAATTACTAATTACTGCGTCGCATCTCATTTGGAAATCTTGTTCGTGGTCACCACCAAGTTTCATGTCCTTCTCAGTCCCCAATCATCTTCTCTGTTGACGTTGTTTTTATGCTTTATCTATGGCCTCTCTTGTCAGTCCTTCGCGATATTTATTAGTCCTACCCCAGTACCTTTGTTTTGTCGAAGTCAATTCGACAACCTAAATGTTCTTCTAAATACACTGCTTAGAATTGTATTGCATTCATGCCTCGCCCGACTTCAAAGATGTTGGCCGACCAAAGCATCATTAAGTTGAATTGGGTTGGGTTAGTTATTCCAATCCAACTCAACACTTCAATCATCCAAAGTATTATTCATGATACGTTCATGGTCGAAGGCTTTGGGTTGGATTAGAATTTTGAAATCCAATCCCACTCCGTAATACTTTGGGCACAAGACTTCGAAGACGTCGGCCGAGATATAAATACAAGACGATTAGAAATAATCGATTTGAGAGAATATTAAGTTGAAAAAAAAAAGAAATAATTCGGCCAACTTCGAAGAGGTATACCGGTATTTTTAAGACAGTACCGGTTTTCAATACCGCTCATATTTCGTTTGGAATCCCAGTATTTAGAGTCCTAGAATATCGGTATGAAAAGTTGTAGGAGATTCAAAGAAATTAGTAGGGAAAATATCAGATATTAACTATGTATGTACCACAAGAACTAACTGGACGAAAAAAAAAAGAAATTCTTGTGTAAATCAATAAATTTCAATAAATCTTTGGGAATCTTGTTCGTGGTCACCATCAAGTTCCATGTCCTTCTCAGTCCCCAATCATCTTTTTTGTTGACGTTGTTTTTATGCTTTATCTATGGTCTCTCTTGTCAGTCCATCGCGATATTTATTAGTCCTACCCCAGTACCTTTTTTTTGTCGAAGTCAATTTGGTGTCCCTCTGAATGGCAATGTTCCCCAACTGCCGACTGTTAAATCTTCTTCAGCAACACAGCCCTCTCATGCTCCTTGATAAGGCATTCGACTTGGTCAACATAAAACTTCCCGCAACTGCATGATAGATATATCCATTCTTCTGCAGCACGTTTCATAGAAACCGTTCCTCCTTCTTTAGATTATCTCCTTACTACTTGATTTATTTTTTTGATGCATTCTGTTTTCTATATTTTGTATATTTATTTAAACAAGACGTCTAATTTATTTTTTAATTATTGTTTTTAGTTTAGCGCATTTTGAAAGCATTTGATAATACCGAGCGATCAAAAAAAGCGACACATAAAAAACTACTTTCCCAAACGCTTGCTTTAAAATAAGTATCCAACGCTTGGGAAAGTAGTTTCTTATGGATCATCTTTTTTGATCGCAGTGTATATTTGTTGGATGTGTTAATGTCTTGTAATAAGGTTTTAATTACCTCTTGGACACTACAAAAAGACTTGATTTGCCACCAGAAGACAGGATACAGTTTCTAGACGATTTGATACAATTTCTAGAAAAATTTATATTGCTTTCAGAAGACTTGAAATGTTTTCAGAAGACTGATACTGCTTCTAAAAGATTTAAATTGTTTCCAGACGACTTACAATGCTTCCCGATAACTTGATATTGCATTTGGACGATTTGAAATGTTTCCAGATGACTTATAACGCCTCTAGAAGACTTGATGTTGCTATTAGAAGACTTGCGATACTTCCAGAAGACATGATATTGCATCTAAAATACATGATTTGCTGCCAAAGGACTGGGTCTAGATGATTTGATACTGTCTCTAGAAAACCTGATATAGCTTCCAGAAGACTTAAAATATTTCCAGATGACTTACAATAATTCCAAACTAATTACAATGCTTCCAGAAGGCTTGATATTACTGCTAGAAGACTTGAGGTGCATCCAGAAGACTTGATATTGTATCTAGAAGACTTGATTTGCTTTCAGGAGACTGGATACTGCCTCTAGATGATTTGATACTGCTTCTAAAAAACTTGATATTGTTTCTAGAAGATTTAAATTCTTCCAGAAGACTTGACATTGCCTCTGTAAGACTTGAAATGCTTCCAAAAAACTAACTTATTTATTTTTTTTTCATTTTAAATCAATAGGAGGTAGAAAAATCGTTACGGAGATTTTTTTTTTAATTTCGAGATGTCTTAATGCTCCCAAACTTGTCATTCCTTTCATGAAATCACGGGATGAACCCGGGATTGGACACCCATAAAACTGAAATGTACAAGTATCTCAAAATTGAGAAACCATTCCTAAGTTAACATTCCTAAATAGGAACATTTTATGAGAAATTTCGATGGTTTACAATTTTTTTCAAAATTTTTAAATAAAATATTTTCTTTGATTGATATGAATTGAAAAATTCATAAGATTTCAAGACATGCAATATGACATTTGCGCCCCATAGCGATCGTCTTAGAAACCTAAAGATAATTTCCAGTATTTTCTCTTAGCCACTTTAGTCATAAATGTTTTTCCTGCAAGTTTTTACAACGAGTAGTTTTCGAGAAACTGCACAAGCGCAAAGCTTATTTGGTCAATTCTTTTAGGTATTTAATTGATTTTTAGATATGTAAAACCATTTCATAACGATTATACCATTTTCTTTCTTTAAAGAAATTAATAATTAAAATAAACTAAGGCCTTACGAAGTCTTTGGAAAGTAACCCCATCGTAAGTCGAGTGCTACCTGTACGTTAATTAATTTTAAACTCTACATGGTGGTTTTATTCAAAGTTGTCTGATAATAAACTAACTTCACATTGCCTTTTCACAACTCTGAAGCAAAAAAAACGGCATTGTTACAAGCGCAATTTTTGTAAAAAAGCAGTGCTATTTTGGCTCGAATAGTTTGAATACATAAGCTTTATGAACCGCGGAACTTTAGTAACCTAGGAACTTTAAAGCAACCCAACTTGACCGGTTGAATAACTATGTATATCCATAAACGAGGGTCTTAGTTCAATTCATACATACAAGGTTGGGTTGGGTTGCGTTTAATAGTGCATCTGAAGATATTGTTCTAAACTTTATTAACTAAAATGAACAGTTTGTGAAAGAGAGTACTTTACAACTGATTTAACAAACCCATATATTTGAATTGAAGTAAAACTAGAACTAACACTAGACCTAGAAGTGGAAAGTTCTGGGTTTAGCCGTGCGTCTTTGACTTTGAAATCTTATGAATTTTTCAATTCACATCAATCAAAGAAAATATTTTATTTAAAAATTTTGAGGAAAATGGTAAACCATCGAAATTTCTCATAAAATGTTCCTATTTAGGAATGTTAACTTAGGAATGGTTTCTCAATTTTGAGATACTTGTACATTTCAGTTTTATGGGTGTCCAATCCCGGGTTCATCCCGGGATTTCATGAAAGGAATGACAAGTTTGGGAGCATTAAGACATCTCGAAATTAAAAAAAAAATCTCCGTAACGATTTTTCTACCTCCTATTGATTTAAAATGAAAAAAAATAAATAAGTTAGTTTTTTGGAAGCATTTCAAGTCTTACAGAGGCAATGTCAAGTCGTCTGGAAGACTTTCAAATCTTCTAGAAACAATATCAAGTTTTTTAGAAGCAGTATCAAATCATCTAGAGGCAGTATCCAGTCTCCTGAAAGCAAATCAAGTCTTCTAGATACAATATCAAGTCTTCTGGATGCACCTCAAGTCTTCTAGCAGTAATATTAAGCCTTCTGGAAGCATTGTAATTAGTTTAGTTTGGAATTATTGTAAGTCATCTGGAAATATTTTAAGTCTTCTGGAAGCTATATCAGGTTTTCTAGAGACAGTATCAAATCATATAGACCCAGTCCTTTGGCAGCAAATCATGTGTTTTAGATGCAATATCATGTCTTCTGGAAGTATCTCAAGTCTTCTAATAGCAACATCAAGTCTTCTAGAGGCGTTATAAGTCGTCTGGAAACATTTCAAATCGTCCAAATGCAATATCAAGTTATCGGGAAGCATTGTAAGTCGCCTGGAAACAATTTAAATCTTCTAGAAGCAGTATCAGTCTTCTGAAAATATTTCAAGTCTTCTGGAAGCAATATAAATTTGTCTAGAAATTGTATCAAATCGTCTAGAAGCTGTATCCTGTCTTCTGGTAGCAAATCAAGTCTTTTTGTAGTGTCCAAAAGGTAATTAAAACCTTATTACAAGACATTAACACATCCAACAAATATACACTGCGATCAAAAAAGATGATCCATAAGAAACTACTTTCCCAAGCGTTGGATACTTATTTTAAAGCAAGCGTTTGGGAAAGTAGTTTTTTATGTGTCGCTTTTCTTGATCGCTCGGTATTATCAAATGCTTTCAAAATGCGTTAAACTAAAAGCCAAAGATAAAGAATAAAAACAACGTCAACAGAAAAGATGATTGGGGACTGAGAAGGACAATGAACTTGATGGTGACCACGAACAAGATTCCCAAAGATTTATTGAAATTTATTGATTTACACAAGAATTTCTTTTTTTTTTTCGTCCAGTTAGTTCTTGTGGTACATACATAGTTAATATCTGATATTTTCCCTACTAATTTCTTTGAATCTCCTACAACTTTTAATACCGATATTCTGGGACTCTAAATACTGGGATTCCAAACGAAATATGAGCGGAATTGAAAACCGGTATTGTCTTAAAAATACCGGTATACCTCTTCGAAGTTGGCCGAATTATTTCTTTTTTTTTTCAACTTAATATTCTCTCAAATCGATTGTTTCTAATCGTCTTGTATTTATAGAGTAGGATTAGATTTAAAAATTCTAATCCAACCCAAAGCCTTCGACCATGAACGTATCATTAATAACACTTTGGATGATTGAAGTGTTGAGTTGGATTGGAATAACTAACCCAACCCAATTCAACTTAATGATGCTTTGGCCGGCCAACATCTTTGAAGTCGGGCGACGCATGAATGCAATACAATTATGGCAGTGTATTTAGAAGAACATTTAGGTTGAGTAAGAATTTTTGTATCAAATGAAATAATCTCTCTAATTAAAATAAACTAAGGCCTTATGAAGTCTTTGGAACGTAACCCCATCGTAAGTCGAGTGCTACCTGTACGTTAATTAATTTTAAACTCTACATGGTGGTTTTATTCAAAGTTGTCTGATAATAAACTAACTTCACATTGCCTTTTCACAACTCTGAAGCAAAAAAAAACGGCATTGTTACAAGCGCAATTTTTGTAAAAAAGCAGTGCTATTTTGGCTCGAATAGTTTGAATACATAGGCTTTATGAACCGCGGAACTTTAGTAACCTAGGAACTTTAAAGCAACCCAACTTGACTGGTTGAATAACTATGTATATCCATATACAAGGGTTTTAGCTCAATTCATACATACAAGGTTGGGTTGGGTTGCGTTTATCTGAAGATATTGTTCTAAACTTTATTAACTACAATGAACAGTTTCTGAAAGAGAGTACTTTACAAACTGATTTAACAAACCTATATATTTGAATTGAAGTAAAACTAGAACTAACACTAGACCTAGAAGTGGAAAGATTCGGGTTTAGCCGTGCGTCTTTGACGCACGGCTAAACCAGAATCTTTCCACTTCTAGGTCTAGTGTTAGTTCTAGTTTTATATCATAAGATCTGATTGTAGATCTAGAACTAGATACATTCGGGTTATCTCTCAACACGGTTGACAAAGTTTTCGATAAAACTTACAAATAACAAATTTAATTTTTATTTAAACATCCAAAACTAATGCCTAATTTCAAAGTACTTTGACGCACGGCTAAACCCGAATCTTTCCACTTCTAGGTCTAGTGTTAGTTCTAGTTTTATATCATTAGATCTAATTCTACATTTAGAAGCAGTCGGGTTTAGCTGTACATCTCTAAAGACGGCTAAACCCGATTGATTTTAGTTCTTAGTGTCAGTTCTAGTGTTAGTTCAATTCAAATATACAGGGTTGGGTTGCGCTGTAGACGACAGTATCCAAAACTAATCACGCATTGTAACCAAACTTTTATCTATATAACAACATATTATATCTTATCTATGATAATAATCGAGTAAAATTGATAATATAATTGCATGATGTGAGAATATTTCAAACCTAACTAACACTCAACTAAGTCAGAAAGATGAAAAAATGGATTTTGAGGTCTACAATCGCTTAAAAGATCATATATGCATTTAATTAAAGTCTAATCCCTTTGTAGTCTATAAAATACTATCATATTATAATAATATTTTAATGCAAATTCTTATTTATCTCTTTACTAAATCTAAAACATAAGATGCAATTATATCATCACAAAACATTAGATTTTTGCGAGCATAAATAAGAGGAATTCACAAGCAATTTCATTATAATTTATCTAATATAGATATGAAGTTATTTGAGACAGACCGAACGCATCATATGCGCCGAACGTTGCAGCACAAGATGAACGAACGCAGCATCGTGACATCCCGGAAAGTTCAGACCTTTTATCTAACAGACACCACAAAATAAAAAAAAATCCCCACCCCCACAATTTAATCTTTTCTATTCTTCCAACCGAACTCAAAACTAACCCTAAATATACTCACCACGGTGGTTCCCCGGCCACTTTGGCTAGCTTGTTGAGGTGGCGGACTTCCCGGGGTGCTTTTCGCTTTATCCCCCGCAGTGTTAACAACCAAAAACGGCGTAATAAATCCTTCGGGATCTTGCCGCGAAATGCTTAAAATATCCAATTCGCATTCGTCTTCCAACCAAACGGGGAGTTCCAACAATAATGAGATATCCATTTCTTGGAGTTCTCGCGGAGTCGCGATTACGATCTGACCGGAATTGACTTGGTTAATACTGAACGCGGCGATCGAATCCTGTTCTTTATGTATGATTCGGACCGCTTCCGACGCGGGTTCGGGATGCGGAAGAACCTCGTCTAAGGCGCTCATCGAGCGGCGTTTTCCAAAAACGGCTCGAATAAAAATATCGCGAACGGATTCTTGGTTGACTAGATAAGTCCAAAGACGTCTTGCGGTCGCCGCGGTGGCTTGGTTGCAAAATGGGGTGTTGTGAGGTTCGAGTAATTGACGGTATTTATGGATTAATGGGCCGGGGGTGTTTTCAACGAAACAACCCGGGATGTATTCGGGTGGGGTTTGTCTACAATCGAATTCCGCTCGTAAATTATCGAGCCATTTATTTAAACGGCGTTGCATACTGTGAATTAACGGACTTGCAACGGGGAGTTCGCTCGTTTCAATTCCTGCAACCTATTTTAATTTTTAATAATTTAGTTCATTTGAGTAAATCGTCTGCAAAACCGGATATATCTGTTTATAAACAGCTTCTAGAAGACTTGAAATGTTGATATAACCGGTTTTAACTCCTCATTTGTAGAATAAAAAAAATACTTACTCCTAAAAAGTCATTAATCCTAGCTAAAGCGATTTTCAACGTTGCCAATCTTAAAACTAACCAAGAATACGAATTAGGATCTGAATGCTCATTGTTATTAACAGGGGCTGGGCTATTAAAAACCTCTTCATCTTCAGTTTCCGATTCTTCGTCGTCTATATCAAATTCCGCCCCCGCATCAGGTTTTGTTAACAAAAACGCCATAATACTCATTTCGGGGGGGACGAATTGCTCGCGATAAGTCGGCTTATCCTCTTTCATCACAGATTGTTGATGACCCAAAATTTTTGCGTTCCATTTCGATCGATGTTTATTTAACCAACTTGTATTATCATCAGTTGGTGTTGAAGTTCTCGGGGTTGGGGTTGACGCGGTCGCTGTTCGTAACAATTTTTTCATACTCCCACCAAAAAGGCTAAAGAAAATAATTTTTTAAAGCTAAAATTAAATTAATTTTAAATTACGTACGACCCCCACGCGTTCGTATCAAACTTCTGGGCAGCCAAATAAAACAAAATTACGCAATCGCAAGTAACCAATCCGTAAAGTAGCAGAGCCAGGTAGGTTGCCACGAAAGATTCGCACAATAAAACGGTTAATCTTGGGGTGTCTTCGTCTTTTTCTTGCGCAAGGAGGGCTCTTAATGAAGTTACCCCGGGCCATTTTGATGGAAGATTTGAGATTTGTTGTAGCTCATTCGTTGACATTCTTCTGCGCCTTCCAACTAAATGCGTTGAACATTCCTTAGATTGAAACAAATAATTTTATTAACGTAATTAATTTAATAATTAATTAATCACCTGTGAATCTTGAATTGCGTTTTTGAAGGTGTCAGAATCGCACAATGATTGATAAATACAAGCTGATAAAGCTATGGCTAAATCTCGTAGCACTAAAAGTTGACTTTGGCTTACGCTTGGTTGAGATAACTCCACCATCTAAGCAAAAATTTTTAAGTTAATATTAATTTATTAATTTGGATTAAAATGCTTTACCGTTTGTAACATATCGTGTGTTAAACTTTGTAAATATCTTATTGGATCAGCGACGACCGTTTTGCTGCTAGCAACGCTGGCAGCTAATAATGGTAAGCTCGTGGGGAATGGTAACGGACTTAAAAGCTGTTGGTGAGTTTTTTCTTGCTGCAACTCTTGTAGTAATAGAACTAATTCCATTCGAACCGAAGCTAAACATCCGGTTGCTCCGTGAAGGGAACAATAACTTAATAAAGTTCGCAATAAAGTTTCATTTGCTAAAAAAAGATGTAATAATAATAATAATAATACATTTATTGCTTCAAAAAAAAGAAATTACAAAAAGAAAAGTATACATTAGCAACATATAAAAATCAAGACAAAAGGATCCATTTTAGAAGCGACATCTACAACTGTGTATAAAATTAAACTCAGAGATTATGGCTAGGTGCGATAATGTGAAAGAAATGGAGCAAATATCAATTATCAACATACAAGGTAGACAACAAACACAAAGAAGTCAAGAAGACAGTTGGAGAGTAAGAAGATGGCATTTCAATAAATTTTTAAAAGACACAAAACTTGTTGCATTGCGAATAGCGACAAGTAGATCACTCCATAACGCATTCGATTGTACTGTAAAAGATCTGAAAAGAAGACGCGAAATGAGTGACAGTAAAACCAAAACTGCAGCAAGAATCGACTCGAAGAAGTCAATCTATCACAAGAAGGTGTGATAGATTTAGTTGAAGTATTAAGAAAGAATTCCGAACAAAACACAAAGAAGCAAAAAAAATGGGCAATAACTAAATTTGAAAGACTGGTACATGTACTCGAAGACACAAAGATGAAGGAGTGAGTAAGGAATGCTGACGTTGGCCCTGAAAGACAAACCGAAGAGCGGAAAGAGACCACGACGCAAGGTACTCAGACGGATACAGAGCAGGAAGGAAATATGGCGGAACAAGAACTGCGAGACGAACAACTGGAGCAAGCCGTGAAATACGAAGATTGGAGTGCCATAAAACACAAGATATGGCAAGGAAGGCACTTTAGGCGTACGACAATTGTGCAACGAAATCCTTTGCGGGATGAGTCATCCAAAGAAGCGACCAAAGTCGTAATTGTTGGAGCCGACGATAAAGAAATGAGCAAAGGTACCCAACACAGCTATAAAAAGAGATATCCAGAACTCTCCGAAATAACGACATCATACGGAGATATTATGGAGAGAGAGAGTCGAGATAAAGTGATCAGGTTGGAAGTCATTGCGAGCGGCGAAGAAGCAATATGGGAGACTCTGATGACACTTAAACGAAGAAACGAAAAAGAAAATAGCTTAGCCCTACATTACCTAAGAGAGCATTCGTTGAATAATCTGAGAAAGATGGTGGAAACCGTATTTAGAGACACAAACATTGATATCTACATCTTCACAACGACTGCCAAGAAGAGCGAAGATGAGCAAAGAGCATACGAGAGAGGAGACCGAATGACGAGAGGGGACCAAAGAAAGACATACGCACTTGTGGTGGATACAGAGTGGAAAAGCTACGAGGAAGTCATTAAAAGCATCAAGGAGAGAATGAGTGGAGATCATTCTCTTTCCCCTCTGTCTCCAGACAGAAGCTCAAAAGATTGAAGGAGTCAGAGAAACGAGAGGCGGAAATGTATTGCTGGTGACTGAGAGAGATTGGAGCGCCACGCAGAATATAGAGAAGATCCTTAGAGAGGGGGGCTGGAAAGTAACCTCGAGGGGGCTGGAAAGTAACCTCGAGGGGACTTTTGTAACAAAAAAAGGTTTGTCTTCAGACGTACAGCTAAACCTGAATCTTTCTAGTACTAGGTCTAGTATTAG
This sequence comes from Onthophagus sagittarius, assembly GCA_036711965.1. Classification (NCBI taxonomy): domain Eukaryota; kingdom Metazoa; phylum Arthropoda; class Insecta; order Coleoptera; family Scarabaeidae; genus Onthophagus; species Onthophagus sagittarius. The sequence goes on along the minus strand of JASERS010000010.1, from coordinate 9,923,186 downwards.
TTCTAGTTTTAATTGCCACTCAGTGCTTGATTGTTATAAATACTTCTGAAACTAAAAGTATAACTAATACTAGACTTAGGAACTTTTGATATTTCTATACTTTTCTTTACTAACTACTCAAATTGCTCCAACCGGGTCACGCAGGGTTCCGTTAAAACCAAAGATGGTTACAATGCTATGCTCACGTAATTTGCACAACTCTACTACCAATTAGATTTAATAGAATGACTTACAAATATTTTGCATTATACATACATTTAAGCCATTTTCTTCGTTTGGCAGCTCGTTGAACTTTCGCCTCAAAATCCAACTTCTCCTGAATGAGAATTTCATGCAAAGTAGGTCGCTCTTTAGTTTCAACGGTATCGACTTCAGGGAGTTGATCCAAATCCGTCGTTTCGATCACTTCAGTCGGGGCGTAATTACATAATTCCCGCAAAGCTTCAACTTCCTTCTCCAACCAAATATAAAGTTGATAACGAAGTTGACCGCCTTAAGTTTAAATATAATTAGAATTAATTTAAATTGAATCATTAATAAAAATCACCATCGACTTCAAATCCAGTTGCTAAAGTGGATAATTCTTCCATTAAAATCTTCAAACAAGCCACAAATTTTAATTGTTGCGCCATAATATCGATTTGTTCATCGGCATCTTCGCCTTTATCGTCCTCCTCATCATCGTTTTTATTCTGGCCTATGTTCATGCTGATTCCGATGTCTGAGTCATCGGAATCTTCTTCGTTGGGTTCATCCCATTCCAAGACTAAATCGTCGGTTTTTGTGCTAAAATCGGAGGTTCCTCCCCAATCAAAATCAGTCGCCTTTTGCGATAATTGCGGTTTAGAATCCCAGGATAAAATCCCCGTTGATATCTCATTATCGGTTTTATCTTTCGGCGAAGTCGCCGGAGTTTGTTTTGAATAATCCGTAACCACATAAGGTAATTTTGAGAGGACCTCAAGAGCCAAAGCGGGGCATCCAGCTCTAAAATGGCCATGAGCCGTTGTAAAATATAATTGTCTTTCTAACGGGGTGATAGTTTCCTCAACCACAACTTGTTTCCCGCCGGGTAACCACACTTTTTTTTGGCCGGATTTGGCTTTGTGTTGCATAACAAGGAGGGGGTGTGTTCTTAGGTAGACGTAAAAATTAAAAACGTTTGGGTCGGTTTCTTTGGATTCTCGGCGTTCGTCGTCTTCGTGGGCGGGGTGTTGACTTCCCGCGTTTCCAACTAAAAGTGTGCTTAACGAGTTTTGGTGTTCTTTTAGCGTCCATAAAGCCATTGAGCGCAGGAAAGGATCCGGGTGGGCTTTTGACATGTCTTGGTTGTTGCCTTCGGGGTCGCATCCTAAAATTTCTTGGTAGAGGAGCTTCTTTAATGAGGTGCCTTCGCTTTCATAGAGGCGAATTATGATTATCGCTAATTGGATGTCTTGCAATTTGTACAAACAGACTTCAACGGCGTCTTTTAAGCTACCAGCGAGTAAGAAGAACCCGGCGGCGTGCTCAAATCTTTGTTTCCCTAATAATGCGTAAGCATTTTTTAAGGCAGCCTTCCTCCAGCGATCCTCCGTGAAATTATTCGCGAAAAATTGCGTCATTTTTTGGTCCTTTTTCGAGCGATAAAGCCCCCATAAAAGGCTTTTCTTATTCATAGCCAAATAGTATAAAGCGGCGTCCATGGGATCTTGTTTAGCTTGGTAGGCAGCTTTCGCCAAAACTTGCATACACTGCCTTAATAAATTAATATTCCTAACCCACCACCCAACTCCTAACTCCCGCAAAATCGGCCAAGTCGGTTCACCCTTCGCATAGCTCGGAATCAAATTCAACAACTCTTCTTGACTCTCAGAGTGATAAGCCCAAGCTAAATTATTAGTCCCAACACCTTGTTTTTGGAATTGAGCCCTCTGCACTAAAGGCAAACACCTTAATAGATAATTATAATGCTTCATTGCGAGCAAAAATCTCAAACCGCAATCATCTAACGAGTCTGTAATCACATTTTCCGATTGCCCAATGATGTTTTCTTTCGCCATGGCTGATTTCGCGGCGTCTATCGCGAATCTTTCCGCCAAATCCGTGTTGCAAGTGGACACCGTGTCTGCGAGGGCTAAAAGGTGCATTTGATCGAGACTTGAAAGTCCCGGGAGGTGAGTGTGAGTCAATAATCTCGAGAGTATGCGACCTTGACGCGGGGTGAAATGCCCAACCCCCAAATTTCTTTCAGATGGGCGCCTCTCTAAACGCGTTGTGTCTTGTTCTTCTAACGAAATATCTAACGGTTCATCCATTGATAAAGTTGTATCGAATAACTCGTTGTAATCCTTCTTTTCTTCTTGCGTTAATGGTTGCTCTTTATCGGCAGCTAATAAAGTCCATAAAGGAACTGGGGGGATACTATCGATTTCTTTATAATCCAAAACAATTTCCCCGATGCTCGCTCTATGCTCGGGACTTCCCGCGGGATAACTCACGGATAAAGTCCTAGTTCTAGCCCATCCTTGAATATCTTCAACCGAGTCCATGTTTCCGCCGATACATCTCACTAAATGAGATAAAATCGCTTTAACCCATCGGATTTTTCCCGAATTTAAAAGCTCCATTAATTGTTTTGGGTGATATTGGGGCAAAACCGGGCAAGCTATTCTCGAAGCTTCAAATAACCCGTAATCGGGCATATAATCGATCGTGCTATCTTTAGCAGCGATTCGTTTTCGATCTAATAATTGAAGATTCACCGAGCTGATTCGACCTAACGTTGGCACAGCAGCTAATTTTCGCTGATTCTCTTGAGTTAACGTTCTAAAATCGACATCCCTAGCGTTCTTTAATTCAGTTTCGGTCGAGGTTATCTGTTGATTTGAATTTTGAGGTTTCCATTGGGAATAAACGTGCATTTCCGAATCCATACCAACGACCAAAATTCCATCTCGCACCCACGAAATTTGCATGGGAAGCGGGGGGAGCCCATCCGCCGTTTGAAGCTCGATTTTTCGCAACGTCATCCATTTGAAATCGTCGACAAAAAGGGGTTGAGCTAAGGAGCTCGCTTTTCTTAGTATGGGGCGATTCGTTGTAATCGATTCCTTCATTGCTTTTACGTTGGCTTGGGCTAAATCGGACGATAAAGGTGTGTATAGCATGATTTTGCTTCCACAAGCAACCGTGAGGATGTGGGAGCCATCTTCGTTTGAAACCCAATCTAATTGGACGATGTGCTTTTGGGTTAATGGGCAAATATTTCCCATTTCTGTTATGCTTTTTCTTAATGATTGGAGCGTGCTGAAACTTGGGACTGCTAGTAATGTTGATTTTATGTTGGGTTCGGTGGCTAAATTTTGTCGCTCGTCGTTTGAGAATGTGTGGAGAACTTCGTTGATTCTCTGCTTTTTTTGGAGGGTTTTGTGGTCGTATAAGTAGCGCAAATCGAGGTGTTTGTCGATGCTAATTCTGGGTAAATGAATGTTTTTTAAGTGGATAACGTCCTCTAAAATCCACTCGGTCCCCCCGGTTGATTCACACTCATAAATCGCAACGCATAAATTGATGTATCTCGAATCGTGGTCTTGGTCTTTATTGGGGCGCGTAAAGCTTCGCCCGTATTTGTAAGCGCAAGCTAATCTCCCAGAATAAGCGACGCTTATATTCAAGACTTGCCCGTCGATATCAATCGCGGATTCTTTAACCATGTTCCATTCGCACCAAACTTTCCCGTTATTAACAATATCCCCATCCTCCTCCAACATATAATCCTTCATCTCCCTCACCTGATTAACCGCCTCTGATACGGTCCAAAATCGGATCATTCCATCGCTACAAGCTGTGGCGAAACAATAAGGGGCCAAACAAGCCGGATAAATCGAAGCGGAACTTAAATGACCCGCCGCGGGGGCTGCATGAATTATTTCAACCCCATCAGGAAGCTTTAAAACTTGCTTTATTTCCCGCTTCGTTGTTATACTTATATGAGGACTAACTTTCGCTTGTTTTAAATGTAGCGACTCGATGCTGTTTCGCCGAGATAAATCATTTTCGTCCTGTACTAAATTGCAATCTGGGACATACATTTGACTCCCCGTTAAAGATAATTCAGGTTCGTTCGAAGAAATCGTCAATTTCCAAGTGTGGATGATCGTGTTTTGATCGGTACAATCCAATAAAACGATAAAGAAAGGTTGTTCGAAAACGATATTGTGTTGTAAATCGACCATAGCGTCGTTTGAGGGGATATCTTTAGCCGCCCTTTGCCCCGTTATTAATTGCTCTTGATAAACGTGCAAAAACGTGGTGTTTTGCCACTCAATAGCCGGCGAAATAGTTTCTAATTGGATTATACACCCTGGTCTGGAAGTACTTTGTTGCGAAACGATGTTAATTTTTTCCAACAAACTTTCTTCGTTTGTTGACGAAGTTTCTGTTGATTCAGATCCATTAATGTTATTCATTCTCGATTCTTTAAACGAAATATCAGCAAGTAAAGTTCTTGCGTCGATGACGGCTTGATAAACTCTCAAGCATTGCCCGTCGGAAGCCACAAAGCAAGCGCTGGGCGAATTGGATAAATTTCCTAATGTACTACTCGGTAATAAAGTCGGAATCCATGCGACGTTGCTGAAAGCTGAAGGTTCCGGGGAAGATATTCTGGCCAACTCGCAAATTCCGCCCGATTTCGATAATGGCCCCACAGCGTCAACTTTCCACAAAATCAACTCGCTGCAAAAGCCTATATTTCCTTTTGAGGTCGTTTTGTTTTGTTCAACGATGTTATGATGACTTGTTGTTAATAATAATGGGAGTACAGGGTGGCATGTAATGTCGTTAACACGAAAACGATGCCCTGAAGCTCTGCTGTTATGACCGATACTTAAAACTTGGGTGTATTTGCTTTTATCGGCGAAAGTTAGCTGCCATAAATTTAGGGTCCCATTATCGTGTTTCGTTACTAAATAAACCACGGGAGACGTCTCTTTACTATCCTCCTCCTGTTTAGGGATACTCGTTTCATCGCCGGGATTCGTCTCATCCTCCTCCCTAACTATACTCAACCCTGAATAATCCCTCAACGCATTTTTAACGACGTGCTTAATAAAATGAGCAGTGCTATAAAGGCTGACGGTTGTAGACATGCTCAAACTATCCCCAAGGGGGAACGCTGAAGGTATTCGTGTTGAAAACGAAACTTGAGCTTGCCTAAATGATCCGGGGTGGTACTCATCAAGCCACTCAACCACCCAAATTAAAAAACTACCATCAACGGGGTGTATACTAAATAGTAAATCGGGGCTGTGGTGCCAATCTCGTAGGAGGGCTTCTATGCGAACATCCAAACCATCGTGTCCGCTTGATTCCATAAGAGGTTCTTCTGAGACACATTCCGCTTCGGGATTTTCACAAAAACGTCTAAAAAATTAATTCAATTAATAATAAAATGATTATGTTATATTATATTATATGGAAAATTTGCACACAAATTCAAAACTCAATAAAAATATACCCTGAATAACAACCACAATATGAACTGACATAAGAAATAGAATGACAACCTTAAAATTGAATCTGTTAAATTAATAAATAAATAATGTTTAATAGTTAATTCAAAAAAATGAAAACAATCAAATAAAACATCACACCCAAAAAAATAAAATCTTACTTTTGAGGGGAAGTTTTATCATTACTGAAAAATTTTGTTTACTTAAAAAAAAATTAAATATAATTCAATTTGACGAACCTTGTCAATTCCACAATGAGCGATTCCGCTAGCATGGTAAAATGCATCTCTTTATTATCCAGCCAATGAAGAACGAAAGCCGGTCTCGGACTACAATAAGACATTCGCGGAACCAAAGGTATGTCGGTTTCGGCGTTAACGGAAGCCGCCAGGTGGAAATGAAGACCTGGAGTCACACCTAAAATTAACACACCACATTTTTCGGCACATCTCGAAGCGTTTTGTTAATCATCCGCTACCAAATTAATAATTACTAAATTACCTGTACCATGATAACCATAAGAATGGAAATCATGGACGCTGTACGTCGACGGTAACGTTGGAATCGGGGGAGATGGCCCGAAAGCGCCTTGAGCGGAATGTTTCGCATGTCTTCTAATATGAAAGCAAGTTCTAAAAGGTTATCAAATTAATCTAAATTATTTTAAACGAAATTTTTTTTACTTCATATGCTTTAAACGTTGCATAAATCTGTGTTTGTGCCGATGCGTTCTGTATTTTGGATGATGAGCTTGAGGGTCTAATTGGGAAAGATTTACCAAACCATCTTCAGGGAGTACCGTTTCAACCCATAATCGACAAATGTTATCTTTACATGATGTTACGAGCATGTTAGAAACTGCTCCTCTAAAAAAGAAATTAAATGAAACTAAGTTAAATTTAATTTATATACAGACACAGAGCTTTAAGATTTTAATCCAAATTATCTTTATGCTAAGTTGTACCCATGAGGATTTATAGCCCTTCAAAATTCAATTAACTTTCATTTTAATTATAACTCTCCGTTAGGCGCGCGTGTATCCAGCAAATACATGCGTAAAATTCCTTCACGTCTGTTTTTTTTTAAATTCACGGTAGTATAGCACAAATGTCCAATAATTATAACAAAGTTTACTGCAATTTTTTTTTGTTTATCCGCTCTAAAGATATCGACCTCTAAACAGACGGAAAAGAATTTTATTTAGGTTGGATCGACTATAATTTTGGCCGACTAACGACTATCTGACTATTCGGCCCTAAAAGAGACGGTTAGACGGCCGATTAAGCGGCCATTGCCGATCATTCCGATGATCAAAGTTTTGACACTTTCATTCGTCTGCTTTTGGAAGCCCTTATATGTCTCATACTCTTGTTGCAACAAGTTCAGATGTATCCGGTTTTCTTTCGTAATATATGTGTTTATGGTAAAGTGTTATTTTTATAAAGGGAAGATTTATTAGACACTGCTGTGTCTTGTTCTGGCTTTAAAAATCCCCATTGAATTAATAAATCCATCATTTATTGTACTTTATGTCACTCAGGTACTTTTTGTAGATTCAATTACTACAATCTTGACTTTATTTTGACCAGAGCTGGGCAGTAGTTAACTGTAAAAATTGTTAAAAAATATTACTTTACAATGATCCCGCGCGATCCTAAGAATGATATAACAGCAGATTGAAAGAAGTCAATTGGCGAGTCATTTTATATCCTACAAGGCTACAGACTTGTTATTACTGCTAGAAGTCTTAGTATTGCGTTCAGAAGACTTGAACTACTTCCAAAACACTTGAAATGCTCTCAGAAGACTTGAAATGCTTGTAGAAAACTTAATGCTACTTCCAGAAGACTTAAGATTGCTTCTAGAACACGTAATAATACTTCAAGAAGATTTGAATTACTTTAAGAAAACTTGATACTGCTTTTATAGGACTTGAAATGCTTATAGAAAACTTGATATTGCTTTCAGAACATTTGAACTACTTCTAGATGGCTTGATATTGCTTCCAAAGGACTTAGAATGCTCCTAGAAGACTTGAAATACTTACAAAATACTTGAAATGTCTTTAGAAGACTTGAAAATCCTTGTAGAAAACTTAATGCTACTTCCAGAAGACTTAAGATTGCTTCTAGAAGACGTAATAATACTTCAAGAAGACTTGAATTACTTTAAGAAAACTTGATACTGCTTTTACAGGACTTGAAATGCTTCTAGAAAACTTGATATTGCTTTCAGAACATTTGAACTACTTCTAGATGGCTTGATATTGCTTCCAAAGGACATAGAATGCTCCTAGAAGACTTGAAATACTTACAAAATACTTGAAATGTCTTTAGAAGACTTGAAAATCCTTGTAGAAAACTTAATGCTACTTCCAGAAGACTTAAGATTGCTTCTAGAAGACGTAATAATACTTCAAGAAGACTTGAATTACTTTAAGAAAACTTGATACTGCTTTTACAGGACTTGAAATGCTTCTAGAAAACTTGATATTGCTTTCAGAACATTTGAACTACTTCTAGATGGCTTGATATTGCTTCCAAAGGACTTAGAATGCTCCTAGAAGACTTGAAATACTTACAAAATACTTGAAATATCTTTAGAAGACTTGAAATGCTTCTAGAAAACTTAATGCTACTTCCAGAAGACTTAAGATTGCTTCTAGAACACGTAATAATACTTCAAGAAGACTTGAATTACTTTAAGAAAACTTGATGCTGCTTTTATAGGACTTGAAATGCTTCTAGAAAACTTGATATTGCTTTCAGAACATTTGAACTACTTCTAGATGGCTTGATATTGCTTCCAAAGGACTTAGAATGCTCCTAGAAGACTTGAAATACTTACAAAATACTTGAAATGTCTTTAGAAGACTTGAAAATGCTTCTAGAAAACTTAATGCTACTTCCAGAAGACTTAAGATTGCTTCTAGAAGACGTAATAATACTTCAAGAAGACTTTAATTACTTCAAGAAAACTTGATACTGCTTTTATAGGACTTGAAATGCTTCTAGAAAACTTGATATTGCTTTCAGAACATTTGAACTACTTCTAGATGGCTTGATATTGCTTCCAAAGGACTTAGAATGCTCCTAGAAGACTTGAAATACTTACAAAATACTTGAAATGTCTTTAGAAGACTTGAAAATGCTTCTAGAAAACTTAATGCTACTTCCAGAAGACTTAAGATTGCTTCTAGAAGACGTAATAATACTTCAAGAAGACTTGAATTACTTTAAGAAAACTTGATATTGCTTTTATAGGACTTGAAATGCTTCTAGAAAACTTGATATTGCTTTCAGAACATTTGAACTACTTCTAGATGGCTTGATATTGCTTCCAAAGGACTTAGAATGCTCCTAGAAGACTTGAAATACTTACAAAATACTTGAAATGTCTTTAGAAGACTTGAAAATGCTTCTAGAAAACTTAATGCTACTTCCAGAAGACTTAAGATTGCTTCTAGAAGACGTAATAATACTTCAAGAAGACTTTAATTACTTCAAGAAAACTTGATACTGCTTTTATAGGACTTGAAATGCTTCTAGAAAACTTGATATTGCTTTCAGAACATTTGAACTACTTCTAGATGGCTTGATATTGCTTCCAAAGGACTTAGAATGCTCCTAGAAGATTTGAAATACTTACACAATCCTTGAAATATCTTGAGAAGACATCAAATGCTTCTAGAAAATTTGATATTGCTTTCAGAACATTTGAACTACTTCTAGATGGCTTGATATTGCTTCCAAAGGACATAGAATGCTCCTAGAAGACTTGAAATACTTACACAATACTTGAAATATCTTTAGAAAACTTGAAATGCTTCTAGAAAACTTAATGCTACTTCCAGAAGACTTAAGATTGCTTCTAGAACACGTAATAATACTTCAAGAAGACTTGAATTACTTTAAGAAAACTTGATACTGCTTTTATAGGACTTGAAATGCTTCTAGAAAACTTGATATTGCTTTCAGAACATTTGAACTACTTCTAGATGGCTTGATATTGCTTCCAAAGGACTTAGAATGCTCCTAGAAGACTTGAAATACTTACATAATACTTGAAATATCTTGAGAAGACTTCAAATGCTTCTAGAAAACTTGATATTGTTTTCAGAACATTTGAACTACTTCTAGATGGCTTGATATTGCTTCCAAAGGACATAGAATGCTCCTAGAAGACTTGAAATACTTACAAAATACTTGAAATATCTTTAAGACTTGAAATGCTTCTAGAAAACTTGATACTACTTCCAGAAGACTTAAGATTGCTTCTAGAAGACGTAATAATACTTCAAGAAGACTTAAATTACTTTAAGAAAACTTGATACTGCTTTTATAGGACTTGAAATGCTTCTAGAAAACTTGATACTACTTCCAGAAGACTTAGGATTGCTTCTAGAAGACGTAATAATACTTCAAGAAGACTTGAATTACTTTAAGAAAACTTGATACTGCTTTTGTAGGACTTGAAATGCTTCTAGATAACTTGATATTGCTTTCAGAACATTTGAACTACTTCTAGATGGCTTGATATTGCTTCCAAAGGACTTAGAATGCTCCTAGAAGACTTGAAATACTTACAAAATACTTGAAATATCTTTAAAAGACTTGAAATGCTTCTAGAAAACTTGATACTACTTCCAGAAGACTTAAGATTGCTTCTAGAAGACGTAATAATACTTCAAGAAGACTTAAATTACTTTAAGAAAACTTGATACTGCTTTTATAGGACTTGAAATGCTTCTAGAAAACTTGATACTACTTCCAGAAGACTTAGGATTGCTTCTAGAAGACGTAATAATACTTCAAGAAGACTTGAATTACTTTAAGAAAACTTGATACTGCTTTTGTAGGACTTGAAATGCTTCTAGATAACTTGATATTGCTTTCAGAACATTTGAACTACTTCTAGATGGCTTGATATTGCTTCCAAAGGACTTAGAATGCTCCTAGAAGACTTGAAATACTTACAAAATACTTGAAATATCTTTAAAAGACTTGAAATGCTTCTAGAAAACTTGATACTACTTCCAGAAGACTTAAGATTGCTTCTAGAAGACGTAATAATACTTCAAGAAGACTTAAATTACTTTAAGAAAACTTGATACTGCTTTTATAGGACTTGAAATGCTTCTAGAAAACTTGATACTACTTCCAGAAAACTTAGGATTGCTTCTAGAAGACGTAATAATACTTCAAGAAGACTTGAATTACTTTAAGAAAACTTGATACTGCTTTTGTAGGACTTGAAATGCTTCTAGATAACTTGATATTGCTTTCAGAACATTTGAACTACTTCTAGATGGCTTGATATTGCTTCCAAAGGACTTAGAATGCTCCTAGAAGACTTGAAATACTTACAAAATACTTGAAATATCTTTAAAAGACTTGAAATGCTTCTAGAAAACTTGATACTACTTCCAGAAGACTTAAGATTGCTTCTAGAAGACGTAATAATACTTCAAGAAGACTTAAATTACTTTAAGAAAACTTGATACTGCTTTTATAGGACTTGAAATGCTTCTAGAAAACTTGATACTACTTCCAGAAGACTTAGGATTGCTTCTAGAAGACGTAATAATACTTCAAGAAGACTTGAATTACTTTAAGAAAACTTGATACTGCTTTTGTAGGACTTGAAATGCTTCTAGATAACTTGATATTGCTTTCAGAACATTTGAACTACTTCTAGATGGCTTGATATTGCTTCCAAAGGACTTAGAATGCTCCTAGAAGACTTGAAATACTTACAAAATACTTGAAATATCTTTAAAAGACTTGAAATGCTTCTAGAAAACTTGATACTACTTCCAGAAGACTTAAGATTGCTTCTAGAAGACGTAATAATACTTCAAGAAGACTTAAATTACTTTAAGAAAACTTGATACTGCTTTTATAGGACTTGAAATGCTTCTAGAAAACTTGATACTACTTCCAGAAAACTTAGGATTGCTTCTAGAAGACGTAATAATACTTCAAGAAGACTTGAATTACTTTAAGAAAACTTGATACTGCTTTTGTAGGACTTGAAATGCTTCTAGATAACTTGATATTGCTTTCAGAACATTTGAACTACTTCTAGATGGCTTGATATTGCTTCCAAAGGACTTAGAATGCTCCTAGAAGACTTGAAATACTTACATAATACTTGAAATATCTTTAGAAGACTTGAAATGCTTCTAGAAAACTTGATACTACTTCCAGAAGACTTGATATTGCTTCTAAAAGACTTGATTGATACCGCTTCTAGATAATTTGATACTGTTTCCTAAAGACTTCAAATGCTTCCAGAAGACTTGTTATTACTGTTAGAAGACTTGAAAAGCTTCCAGAAGACTTGAAATACTTATACAAGACTTGAAATAGTTTTAGAAGACTTCATGTCTTCTGCTTCTAGAAAACTTGAAATACTTCTAGAAAACTTGATACTATTTCCAGAAGACATGATACTGTCCTTAAAAGACTTGATACTCCTTGTAAAATTGTTTGTCAAATCTGGATACTGTTGATAAACTAACTGTGTATGCTTTAAAAATATTAAATACTATTTAACAAAATGAACAATCTTTATGTAAGTAGTCCATAAACTGTTAATTAAAGGCTAAATACTGTAGGCAGAAGACATTTTAATTGTAGAAGGCGAGGAACTTTAATAAAATTTAATTTTGCTTCCAAAAATACCTCAAATACTGTTGGCAAAATACGATCTTCATCATATCAAATGTTTAAACTGACAATCAAAGGCTAGATACTGCTTGTAAAACACTTTCTTCCCAATTTAGCCCACCCAACTCATCCCATACATATTTTCAAAAACCCTGATGATTATTATTATAGGTTTTTGTATTTTTAAATCCTTCCCAATGGTCTTTGCCTTTGTACAGATTTTAAATTTTATAAACTCCTCAAAATAATCATCTTGGGTTGGGTTGGGTACATACCCTGAGAATTTTCAATTGAAAATAAATACCCGGGTATTTAATGAAGCAAATATTTATAAAATACAGCATCAACATATCATCAGCATACCATCAGTTGAACGAATGTTCACCTTTACATCCTTGATTAATTAAGAAGACATGCTACTTCTGACAATCCTTTTGAGCAGTTGATATTCTTCAATAACACTCTTCAAGTGCAGGTCATCATCATTAATGCAAGCCATCTAGTTTTACTGTAGCCCTACATTTTTTTATACTCTGTACCTATCAAGTCATAGAATACTTTTACAGTTTCGATGCGTTATTTTTCATACGATGTTGTTTGAAGCATAATATTAAATGCCGACTAATTGATGCTTTTATTGTTTAATCGCCAACTAATCGTGGACTGAAAAGTGGCCGAATAATCGGTACAACCCTAAATTTGATGCATGTATCGCGATGCTGGATACACGCGCGCCTAATGGAGGGTTAATTCAATTATAATTTAAGTGTTTATCTACAACTTCAGCAAAATTTTGACTGCTTTAACACTTAAAATATTCTTAAAAGTATGTAGAATACATTTAATCTAAAAAAATTAATTTTTTGAAAATTTCGAGGTGGTGTAACCTCTTAAATAAAATAAGTTGAAAAACTCGTTGCATTGCAAAACCGATACTGCAATATCGGTTGCATTATTAATGATGTATTTCATCAATGTTACTTAAAATAGTCGATTTAATGTTTTATTAAAATATTTGATATTTAAAATTAATCTTTGATGGGTTTGATAATCCCTCATAGGAACTTAGTATCTCTGCTCTGTTTGATTTTTTTAGTTAAATTACTTAGGCATATATTTGCTTGTAGTCCTCCAGGATAAATGTGTAACAGTTCTTGGATGGGCAATATACACAAATCCATATTCCAATTCGCTAGGGACTTCTGTATTTTTTGTGAAAAATACTAAAAAAAATTAATATTCAATATTTTGTATAATATAACGCAACTTTGAGAACTTACTATGTTTATTTTCATACCAAATCTTAACCAACCTATCATTTTCACCAGATGTAGCAAAAAGAGTCCCATCGGGACTAAAGGCTAAGTGTTGAACTGGAGTTGCAGTTGCAGCTTTCCAAACGCACTGCCATAACGCTTCTAATATAAAAAATTAAATTATTTTCTTTAAGATTATTTTATTTAATTTACCAGGTTGTCTATCACGTTCATCACCCACATCCGGGTTAGTTTCCCCTCCACCCAACGTAAATTTAACTTGGGGTTCAGGAAGTTCAACCGGTTGAGACATCAAGTGCCATAATTGCACAAGACTTCCAGCTGTTAACAACCGGGTCCCTTCCAAATTCCAACTTAAAGCACGTACGGGAGAATCAGTGGTTAAAGCCCCGGTTTGAACCCAACGATAATCCAAGCCATGCGTTAAATTGCTGTTAATTAAAGGCGTAGGTTCGTAAATACACACTGTAGTATCATAAGCAGCAGCTATTTTTCCTGTATCGCAAGAACAATCGATCGAACTGATTCGGATGTAATCATGAACCGCCCCCGGGATAATTTGAACCCTTTCGAACGTCGACGCTAGGATGACGATGTTACAACCGGCCGCATACGCCTAAAATGATGAGTTAAATTAATTTGTTGTTAAAGTGAAGTGATTAATTAGTGATTACCGTGAAGGGAACACCTTCGACGCTTCCAACGGCGAAACATTTATCCCCAGCGTTACACGCACCACTCACAATTTGATGCAGATTCATTTTAATGAATAAAACGATTTAATCGCCTATGTAATCATGTTTTTTAACGAAGAATTGCTAAAAACGCAAAAACTTGGATCGTTATTATTCTGTCAAATGTCAAGAATAAGAACCCGTGATCAGCTGATTTTGACATTTCAATTTTAATCGATAAAATTTTTTGAAATTTATTTTAAATTTATTTTTAATTTATTTTTAATTTATCAAATTTTGATTCTAAATTAATTAGATTGTGATTTTAAAATGATTTCGTTCGATTTTTGCGATAAATAAAAGTGAATATGATAAGTTGGGGTTTTGGCGGGAAAATGGATAAATTCGAATTATTTTTGTTGTATTAATTATTTAATAATTAATCATAAATTAGTCATGAATGATTTGTGGAATTTGATAACTGAATAAACGAAAATTTATGTCGTGTGAACGAGGTTTTCCTCCTTTCCCAATAATAATACGCACGGAAACTGATTAGATAAAGCAGAATGAAACTTTTCTCTCTTCTTTCCTGTTAAAACGTTTCAGTATCAAAAGAAAATTTGTGTTTGTATAATGAACCATTTCATAAACGAATTTAGATCGTTTAATAACGACGAGCTAATTAATTTTTTGAAAAAGGTTTATCTTAAAATGAAGTGGTTAACATGAAATAAATCATCCTTTTCTTTTATTACAGAATGGGTTTGATGAGTTTTGTGATATTATAACGGCGAAGGTGTACGATGGAAATAAATTATTGGTAAGTATTATGTCTTAGCTTCAATTTAAGATTAATTGGTTCATTATTGAAGAATTTAGCCGAGTTTGAAATGCAATTATGGATCCCAAAGAAAACACCAAGACAAAGGAGGGACTTTTGGAATTTTTTGACCGACTTAAAATTGCACCCTGAAAAGTATTTCGAGCAAGAAAACGATGAAATTTACGAAAATCGCGCTGAAGAACGTCACAATCAAGCACAAATTTTTAAAGAAAACGTCGAAAAATTGATTGAGGACGATGCAATAATCGATAAATTTAAATCTGCCTTAAAACAAAAAGAAAAAGAGATCGTGAGTAGCGATAGTTTTGATTCAGAGGATGAAATTATAGTTCCCCCTAAACCAAACATTAAGCCGAAACCGAAATTACCGCAACAATCATTTACACCGATTAAATCGCCAATTAAAATAAGAAAACCATCAATACCAAAAAATGTTTTCGATGAGCTCGAGAAATGCTTGCAAAAAGATAGGAAAAGTGTTGAAAATGTTGGGAAAAGAGATAATTTAAAACTTTTAAAACCTTTACCAACGTTACCAAAACGCGATGCTGAAGAAACGAAGGTACTCAATAAAGAAGATGATGATGAAGAACTTCCTGAATATTTAGATATTGACGAGGAAAAAGCGCGACAAGATGATGATAAAGATAAAGATGAAATGAAAGTGGATGTTTTAATTAAACAAAGACCTCTTCCTCCCCTTCCTCCCCCATCTCCACCAAAAAAAATCCAAAACGTTCCTTTACCGCCAGTACCAAACAACCAAAATAGTTTACCTCGCCCACCAAAAATTCTCGTTGATTTCAGCGCTATTAACCAAATCTCAATAGACGAAGTGGAAGATTTTAATTTCGAGCAAAGTTTCGTCTCAAAATGTATTAACCACTTTATTTATTTAATTAATTATTAATTAATTTTTTCGTTTAGATTCTAAAGCAGAGTTTTATCGTTACACCGACCGAAAAGGTTCTGAACTCCTCCTACAACAACCCAACATCAAAAATGGCACTTTTTTGGTTCGACCAAGCGATAATCATTATTGCACGGTCTCTATTAAGCATAACGAAAGAATCTATCAATTGGCGCTTCATAAAGGAAAAGGCACGACGGTTATTCAAGCGGATGTGGAATATAATAGTTTGGAGGATTATTTGGAGTATCATAAAAAAGAGGCTTTGTGCTTACCGTCTAAAACGGACGGATATGTTAAAGTTTATTTAACCGACGTTTTACCACAACATTTTACGTAAAAATAATCTTAATAAATATAAATCAAATAAATATAAATACATTTAGGTTTTAATTTCTTGTTTAATATGCGCTGGAATTCCTTTCCGACTTTGCGTACCGATATTAAAAGTTTTTGAGGTTTTTAAAAATTTCGCGTTGGGCGATGATCTCCAATAAACTGTTTGTAAGGCGTTTCTACCAGCGATGTATCTTGTAGCGGCACCAAATAAGGCTTTATGTTGCATCTTGATTTAATTTTTTAATTTTTAACTTAACTTTATTGTAAGTTGTGGTTAAAACGAGACTAAAATTTTTATTAAAACTTTTTGTTTTTATACCAAATTAAGGGATGCGTTATCAAATTCACGTCGTCTATCATAATTAGCACGTTATCAAAGCGTGAATCAATTTGAGTAAAATTTACCACGAAAAAAAAATGTTTACTAAGCGTTTTAAGTAAAAATTTTTCCATTTCTGTTTTGTGAGTTTCGATAAAAATCAATCTCGAGTGTGTTATTTTGCTTTTATGTAACATCCGACGGAAGATTTTTTTTCTATACATAGGGTTTTAATCGGTAATCAGTTGGTTTTTACGAAAAAAATTCCACCCAAAAACGTAAATAAACAAAGTCCGAATTTCAACGATATAGATACAGATTCCCCCTTCGTCTGCTGATAACTAAAAAAAAGTCGAGTGTTTTTTTGAGTTAATTTTATTACAACAAATGACATCATCAATTAAACAATTAACCAATTTGAAAATAAAATAATTAAGTGTGGCTCAATATTATAATCGTTGGATTTGTGTATAACTTGTGTTAGTAAACAGAGTTTGAAATAGAAATTACTGAAATGTTATTGACGTCATAACGCAGAAGATGATAAAGGATTTTTTTGATGATTATTATTGGAAGTAATTAAATCGAATTTTTAACAATGATCTAGTTTTATCTGGCTTAAATTTAAATTAATTGATTGTTTTTAATCTGTATCATCCGATTTACAATAAATAGAATAAAAAATTCAATATCTACGTTAATATAATCATTATATACTCACAAAAAATCATTTCCACTTCAGTTTAAATTGTTTCAAATTAAAGCTAAAATATTCAACTTTGTATATTTGAACCGGAGTCGTCCTAAAATATTCCGCACCTCTTGAAGCCTTTAATGATGTCCTCATTGTAAAGGCTTTCATTACAAAAATGTCTTTAGATGCACAGCTAAAACCAGCCCTGTATATTTTCAAGCTTTTCAGAGGTAGTATCGACTATTCTGGAAATAATTCTTGTCTTCTGGAAGTATTTCACATCAGTTTTTCAACTTCTGACATGAAGATTTTGTATTTTGCTAACAGTATCTCTTATTTTGAAAACAAAATTAAATTATATTAACAAGCTTAATTTTAACAACTTCTTGTCTTGCAATAAAATATTTTTCTGCCAGCAATATTTGTGTTTAATTTAAAGTTTTTGAACTACTTACGTCAAGATTTGGTACTTTGTCTAATAGTATTTGATATTTTCGAATGGTTTATCAATACTATCTTGCTTTTAGCAATTAAATTATTTTCTGTCAGCAGTTTTACAAGCAGTATCAAGTCTTCTTTAAGTATTTCAAGACATCTCACTAACGATTCCATCCCTGTGTTTCCTATTCTTGCTCCCATTTCAAGGGATTCTCTTTATGACACACTTTGTCCAAAAATTCCTCTCTCCATTCGTGCGAAATACTTTCTATGTCTCTATCTCTATTTATCCATCTCTTCAGATTTCTCACCTTTCTCCAAACCTCTCCAAGATAGGTGTTATAAAATATCTTCAGAAATGCTCTCTTTTTTTCCTCAACAATATTCTCTTTGTCAAAGCAATTTGCCTCTTAGCAATTATGTAGTTTATATCCATTTTATTATCAGAAAATTGCTTGATTGCAAATTTTTTATTCTCACCGCCGTTTAGCATTCTTTGTCCCACCATGCGCAGAAGGTGATGCCTTTACTTTTTATTTTGGTCGATTGTTGTTTGGCTACCGCAATCATTTTAATGAGATTCACCAGATTGTCCACCGCTCCTCCTTCAATACGAGTGTTTATATAATTTCTATATGTTATCCAGTTTGTTGATACTGTTTTGTGTGTTACTTCCCCATTGGTTAAAATCTACTTTGAAATTGGCTGACACTGAAAAATCATTGCTCCCCAAAGAAAATCAAGGACACTCGTAAACGTTGATGATAGTAAGATTCTTTTGCTCCATGATGTTCATCAGAGCTATTCCTCTAGGGTTTATTAGGTGGTTGCTATTCCACCCCGAAATGTGGGCATTCAAGTCCCCTAACAAAATAATCCTACTCCTTAATGAAATTTCTCTCAAAACGTATTGCCAATCATTGTAATCAAAGTGGACTACAATAATGTCATTTATAGATATACATCAAAAATATGTTTTGTCTTTTGGTGATGTAACATTTTCATAATAATTAAAATTCAATTTCTTATTTATGAGCAATGACAGTCCTCCATATGAATCATTTCGACAGATGTAGAGGTGATTAAATCCTAGGGTCGATATCATGTACTCTTCCTTCATCCATGTTTATGTTATTGCTACAATATGTTGTTAATTGTTCCTTAAAAAGTTAAATAGACTTGCCTTATAAGAATCTTGGAATTCCAAAGTAATATTTTCATTATATGGAACTTATTCCTCTAAATACAGATTTGTCTGTCTTGATTTTTTAGGGTATTCCATATAAACAGATGAATCTTTAGTAAAAGTTGAAGGACCTCTTATTACCCTTGCCAATGCTACTCCTTCTTGTGAAAAAGATTCACTTGACCTTTGGCGATAGTTATCGCTTTCAGTGGGCGATTTGCTTTCTAGTGAAGCTTCGTTCTTTCTTTTATTATTTTCTTACCTTTTCTCTTTTGAAATTGATGGTCTAGATGTTTTTGGGATTAGTACCTGCGACAATTTGTTGAAGTCGGCTCTTGGCTACCTCTGAATAATCCACCTTTTGTCTTCTTGCCGTTTTGGTAGACGAAAAAAGTGTTGCTACCTCAATAGGATCCCTTTTTTGGTAAGATTTTATCCAGGATCCCTTATTTATAAGATTTTCTAATATTTTTGATCTTGTTCTGGGTTTTTGATAAGTAAATTTACTTCATATGGTGAATAGTTGTGTGTGGCCATCAACTCCTTGACTTTTTTTACCTTATATATTCCTTACATCTTTTTGACATCGGAGTTCCCAATTTGTTTGATAAATATGGACTTTTGCAATAAATACATTCCACTATCTCTTTAGAACATTCATTTAGATCATGCTGTTCTAACTAATTACTGCGTCGCGTCTGGTTTGGGAGTCGTGTTCGTCTTCACCACCATCTTCCATGTTCTGCTGAGTTCCCAGCCATCTTCTCTGTTGACGTTGTTTTTATGTCGGTGGATTTCTATGGCTTCTCTTGTCAGCCGTTGATGATATTTACTATTCCTAGCCAGAACCTTTGTTTTGTCGAAATTTATTCGGTGTCCCTCCGAATGGCAATGTTCCGCAACCGCCGACTGTTGAATCTTCCTCAGCCTCACATCCCCCTCGTGTTCCTTGATACGGCATTCGATGTTTCGTCCGGTTTGGCCAACATAAAACTTCCCACAACTGCATGACAGCCGATAGACACCCGCTCCTTTTAATAGAGGTAGCTTGTCCTTGGCTACCGGGAGTGTATTCCGAATTTTGGTGACCTTTCCGTATCGCACCACGATGTCGTTTTTCTTGAGGTTTCTTGCAATTCGTTCCGTTACACCGGAAATGTAAGGAAGACAGATGAAACCAGCTGGTTCTGTACTTGCTGCAGCTTCTTCTCCCTGCTTCCGCTGCTTGGTGGCTCGGTTGATGTCTTTTAAACTATATCCATTTTTCTGTAATATGTTCCGTAGAAACCGTTCTTCCTTCTTTAGGTTATCTCCTTTACATATTTTTGCTGTTCTCTGAAACAAAGTGCGAATTACGGACCTCTTCTGTTGGGGATGATGGTGTGATGTTGCCTCTAAGTACCTATTGGTGTGGGTTTTCTTTCGATACACCCCCAGTTCCATATCACCATTTGTGGTTCTAGTGACCAATACATCTAAGACTGCTTGGCGGATTCTGTTTCCATGGTAAATTTGATCATGGGATGTTGAGCGTTTAGATGACCTAGAAATTCAAAGTGGCGTTCCCTACCATGTTGCCATACCACAAACGTGTCGTCCACATATCGGAGCCATAGCTTTGGTTTCCATTGGCTCTTCTTCAGAGCATTTTCTTCGAACAATTCCATGTAAAAGTTAGTTATCACCGGCGACAACAGAGATTCCATGGCTGCCCCCTCAAACTGTTCGTAAAACTCTCCTTTCCAACTGAAATACGTCGACGATAAACAAAATTCCACTAAATCTGGCACGTACTCTGGCAAACCCTCCGGAATGAGTTTTTGGCGAAGACCCTCTACCGCATCCTTAATTGGTACCCTAGTAAAAAGAGATTCTACATCGAAACTAACCAAAATATCCTCAGCATCTAACTTTACATTTTTCACTGATTCCACGAAATGTGTCGAGTCCCTAACATATGATTCTGTGTTGCCTATAAAAGGAGAGAGAATTTTAGCGAGATGTTTGGCTAGTAGGTACGTTGGGAAGTTGATAGCACTGACGATAGGATAAAGAGGTAGTCCATAAATTCTTGGTGGTACCGGAGCCTGCACAAACAAACTTTTCGTACGTATGATGTTATATACGATATTACGTACGAATGAAATCTTAAGCAAATTGTATCTCCAAATATCATTAAGATACCTTGATGGAATAAGCAACAAAATGCAGCAAATTTATCTCAAACTTAATAATGGTAACTAATTAATGGTGCATGTTTTAGTTGAACACTAATTTCAGCTAATCTTATAGCTGAAGAAATTATTGATTGTTATAAAAGCTTAAATAAGAATTTTTTGATTTTTTGCTTTCTTTCATTTTCTTCTCGGGCGTTAATATCAGCCTTCATTCCGAGCTTCTTCCCACTTCTTACAGTCGCTACTTGCTATTGCATCGTCATAGCATATAACTTCAACATCTGCGTCGTTTATAGTCATCAAAATTTGTAGTAATTGCAGGTTGAGTTTCCTTTTCTTTCTCTTCTTAATTCGTATTTTATTAGATTACTGTTTCATCACCTATCTCTGAATCAATCTCTTCATTCTCCAGATTATTGCTCTCAACACTTCCATTCGCATTGTGTTCTCATCAGTTTTCAGGCTTTTTCTTCTATTTCCTTTTTAGACAGTGTGATCCAAGTTCCATTTTCTTCTTGAACTTTAATATCAGCCTTCATTCTAAGCTTCTTTCCTCTTCTTGCAGTCGCTCCTTGCTATTGCATGGTCATAGCACATAACTTCAACATCTGCATCGTTTATAGTAATCAAAATTTGTAGTAATTTTATGTTGAATTTCCTTTTCTTTCTCTTCTTAATTCGTATCTTATATTTACTAGTTCATCATCTATCTCTGAACCAATCTCTTCATTCTCTAGATTATTACTATCAACACTTCCATTCCAACTATGTTCTCATCAGTTTTCAGGCTTTTTCTTCCATCTCCTTTTTAGACGAGGTCATCCAAGATTTAATTTCTTCTCGGACTTTAATTTCAGCCTTTACTCTGAGCTTCTTTCCTCTTCTTACAGTCGCTCCTTGCTATTACATGGTCATAGCACATAACTTCAACATCTGCATCGTTTATAGTAATCAAAATTTGTAGTAATTTTATGTTGAATTTCCTTTTCTTTCTCTTCTTAATTCGTATCTTATATTTACTAGTTCATCATCTATCTCTGAACCAATCTCTTCATTCTCTAGATTATTACTATCAACGCTTCCATTCCAACTATGTTCTCATCAGTTTTCAGGCTTTTTCTTCCATCTCCTTTTTAGACGAGGTCATCCAAGATTTAATTTCTTCTCGGACTTTAATTTCAGCCTTCACTCTGAGCTTCTTTCCTCTTCTTACAGTCGCTCCTTGCTATTGCATGGTCATAGCACATAACTTCAACATCTGCATCGTTTATAGTAATCAAAATTTGTAGTAATTTTATGTTGAATTTCCTTTTCTTTCTCTTCTTAATTCGTATCTTATATTTACTAGTTCATCATCTATCTCTGAACCAATCTCTTCATTCTCTAGATTATTACTATCAACACTTCCATTCCAACTATGTTCTCATCAGTTTTCAGGCTTTTTCTTCCATCTCCTTTTTAGACGAGGTCATCCAAGATTTAATTTCTTCTCGGACTTTAATTTCAGCCTTTACTCTGAGCTTCTTTCCTCTTCTTACAGTCGCTCCTTGCTATTACATGGTCATAGCACATAACTTCAACATCTGCATCGTTTATAGTAATCAAAATTTGTAGTAATTTTATGTTGAATTTCCTTTTCTTTCTCTTCTTAATTCGTATCTTATATTTACTAGTTCATCATCTATCTCTGAACCAATCTCTTCATTCTCTAGATTATTACTATCAACGCTTCCATTCCAACTATGTTCTCATCAGTTTTCAGGCTTTTTCTTCCATCTCCTTTTTAGACGAGGTCAT
Source organism: Onthophagus sagittarius (assembly GCA_036711965.1). Lineage (NCBI taxonomy): Eukaryota > Metazoa > Arthropoda > Insecta > Coleoptera > Scarabaeidae > Onthophagus > Onthophagus sagittarius. The sequence goes on along the minus strand of JASERS010000010.1, from coordinate 9,900,362 downwards.
CCAAGATTTAATTTCTTCTCGGACTTTAATTTCAGCCTTCACTCTGAGCTTCTTTCCTCTTCTTACAGTCGCTCCTTGCTATTGCATGGTCATAGCACATAACTTCAACATCTGCATCGTTTATAGTAATCAAAATTTGTAGTAATTTTATGTTGAATTTCCTTTTCTTTCTCTTCTTAATTCGTATCTTATATTTACTAGTTCATCATCTATCTCTGAACCAATCTCTTCATTCTCTAGATTATTACTATCAACACTTCCATTCCAACTATGTTCTCATCAGTTTTCAGGCTTTTTCTTCCATCTCCTTTTTAGACGAGGTCATCCAAGATTTAATTTCTTCTCGGACTTTAATTTCAACCTTCACTCTGAGCTTCTTTCCACTTCTCACAATCGCTATTTGCTATTGCAACTTCAACATCTGCATCGTTTATAATCATCAAAATTTGTAGTCATTTTGTATTTACTATTTCATCATCAATCTCTTCATTCTCCAGATTATTGCTATCAACACTTCCATTCCAATTGTGATTTTTCAATATGATTCTCTTTAATGTTATTGTTAAGTTCCCAAAAAAACTTCATAATAAACCATAACTCAAACTTTTTTTTTGCGTTTGATTGCCAAAAAATAACGGCATAATCTAAAAAAACTTAAAATATTTTCCAAATAATTTCAAAATTTAAATAAAATCGTTGATAGTGTAATTATAAAAATAAAGAAATAAGCCTAATAAATATTTTTTATACTTTCGTTTTTTATGTGATTCATTTCGAAAGAGATTTTGACGTCAAAACTGCACATGTTTAAGTTAAGCCAAAATAAATCAATAAACTATTATTAAAAAATAATTCCGTTTTATAGATTATTAAATATAGATAAACACGAAACCACAAACCCAAATAGCGAAATGACAAAAAAATGGAATGATTAATATTCTATAACCAACTAGTTCCAACTAAACTCGTCTAGTTATTAACAAAAAGTGATTGTTTCATATTAAAAAAAAATGTTGTTAAACAATAGTAACAATACGAAACAATGGTTAATAAAAACTTGAAATGATTAAAATCTTTAAAAAGTAGCAAAAAAATCGATTTTCCCATATGACTAAACAAGATAAGCTTTAATAAGTTAGTTTTAAGATTAAAAATGATGAAAAACATTTAGCTCTCACGTGTTCATCGCCTGTGTTTACCAAAATTTCCAAGTTTTCAAGGAATCTACTACAACGATATCGTTTAAATCACGTTTAGACATCGTGTCTAACCGTGCAATACCCCGAGAACAGAAAATTTAAAAGTGCGATTAGGACGTCACAATTCCTGATAAGCAAAACTCCTCGGGTATAAATACGAAATTTCCTACTGTTTACAATCAGTTCCTTTCTAAAATAAGAACAGTTACTCAAGCTCCTTTCTAGAGCGAACTTCAAATCTTCTTAATCTTTCTTTTAAGAAATTCTTTTGAAGCAAAAAAATGCAACCTAAAGTGTTGGTCAGTGCCGCTACAAGATACATCGCCGGAAGAAACGCGGTCCAAACAGTTTATTGGAGGTCTTCGCCCGACGCAAAATTTATAAAAGTAGCGAAAACTTTTAATATGGGGAAAAGCAATCAAGCCCCAGCCCACATGAAACAAGAATCTAAAATCGTCTTCTAAGAAGATTTATTAGTTTAAGTAATTTATTCTTTTTTATATAAATGTATCATTAAAACCAATCATTGTATTATACCAAACCATTTTTGAGTCAATCTCGCCTTACCTACATTGGAGGAAATAAAAATTATTTAATTCATTAATTAATTTCTTACGGTTGCTTGCATAACAGAAAAGCCATGACATTGCATTCGCATTGTTATTGCTTTCACAACGTTCCATAACGATGCCAAAAAGAGAAAAAAGGAAATCACTCGTCACCGAAATGAATAAAAATTCATTACGAAATCATCATAAACACTTTTAAAAAAACACATACAAAAAGAAAGTTTTAAAAACATCTCGAGCTCTAATTCGATTAAAGTGAAAGAAGAAGTAGGGACGTCAAGTTTAAATAAAATCCGTTTGCTCTTCGTTCCAAATTCCCAGTTGTTAACGGAGTTTGAGGTGAAAGAAACGTTTTAGTTTCTCGGTCAACTTTTAATAAGAGTAACTTAATTAAGAGGATGCCAAAGAATTGTTTGACCAAGATTTTGTTAGTTATAATTTTATCGAATACTAAATTAATTGGGTGTTTTAGAGTTAATCACGAAATGGGTAAGATTAAGGTTAATTTTTTTTAAGCGATCGCCAAAATATGGGAAATTAGAGCTTTTTAGTCGATTCGACTATAAAAAAATGGGCACCTTTAATTATTTTTCACCCGGAAGAGAGATTCTTTCCGTTAAGTGTTGAGGAATATTTGGAACACGTTTATCCGGCTAATTCGGATGGGACCCCCGTTAAAAACAATGAAAATAATTTAAACAAACATTTAGATCATAATTTACCCATCGGAAGATCATCGCACGGGGTTCATTTAACGACGAGAATGAATTTAGGTTTAATTAAAACAAATCAATTTGATTCAAATTATAACTAATTATTTTTAGACGACTTAAAATCGAGTTTATCGTTTTTAAACGGCAGAAATCCGGAGAAATTTTCAGTCCCATCTTACGTGATTGTAAATGAGTGTTCATCTCGTTTTCAAAAGAGATCTCGGGGTAATTTTACAACGGCTTTTATTGCGTCTTATTGGTTTTTCTTTCCGTATAACGAAGGAAAAAAAGTTTGTTTTCTCGGCTCGAGGATTCCAGTTCCCTTTATTCCAGTTTTAAATAAATGTTTAGGTGTAACAAAGAAAATTGGAAATCACGTCGGTGATTTTGAGCACATCACGATTTCGTTTAACTCCAATTTTGAACCAATACAACTTTTCGCTTCAACCCATGATATCGGTGCTTATTATTCTTACGATTTAAGAGGTAAAGTTTTTCGGTATAAAGACCAAAGAAGAAGGAAAGCACTTTTAAAGCATATTAATTTTCCTGCGGAGGTGCGGTTGGATAGGAATCGACCGATTTTGTATGCTGCGAGAGGATCACATGGGTTATGGGGAGATCGTGGAAGGCAAAGATATTATAAGCTTCCTGATTTGTATGATTACACGGGAAATGGGGTTGTTTGGAGAACTTGGGAGGACATTCAAATTTATCATTTGGAGTATTCGAAACAACCGGATTGGATGCAATTTATTGGAAAGTGGGGAAATCCCAGAGATGGCTGTTTATGGGGGCTTTGCGAATTATCCGATGCTCCAAATGGGATTGTTGATCGACCTGTTGATTTTGAATGTTAAAATAAATTCAATTAGAACGTTTATTTACTGTGTGAAATTGATTTTGACCCAAGAAAATGTTATTTTTTATATTTTGTTAAAAGTATTCTTCAATAATGAATTGAATTTTCTAATTTTGATGAAATTTGAAGATTTAAAGAAATTATCTTCAATGTGTTAAATAGTTAATAAATATACTTTAACTTGCAATTTATTACACGAAGATATCTCAATCAATTCTTAAGATACATAAAGTTAAAAATATCTAAATGTGAGATTATATAAAGTTGCAATAAAAAAATGATATTGAATAAAAATAAAAATAAAAATAAAAATATGATTTGAAGATTCGTAGAAATAATCTTCCGTATATTCAATACATTATAAATTTCCTTTAACTTGCATTTTATTTCATGATGATATCTCAATCAGTTTTTGAGATACGTAAAGATTAGTAACCTCAACATCTAAATTTGAGAATATGTAGGGTTGCAATCAAAAAATGATAACATAAAAATTTGAAGATTTGAAGAAATGATCTTCAGTACGTTAAATAGCTAATAAATTTGCTTTAATTTGCATTTTACTTCGTGATAATATCTCAAGCAGTTCTTGAGATACATAAAGATCAATAACCCCAACATCTAAATACTAGATTATACAAAGTTGAAATCAAAAAATGATAACTCCAAAACATGAAGATTCGAAGAAATAATCTTCCGTATATTCAATACATTATAAATTTCCTTTAACTTGCATTTTATTTCATGATGATATCTCAATCAGTTTTTGAGATACGTAAAGATTAGTAACCTCAACATCTAAATTTGAGAATATGTAGGGTTGCAATCAAAAAATGATAACATAAAAATTTGAAGATTTGAAGAAATGATCTTCAGTACGTTAAATAGCTAATAAATTTGCTTTAATTTGCATTTTACTTCGTGATAATATTTCAAGCAGTTCTTGAGATACATAAAGATCAATAACCCCAACATCTAAATACTAGATTATACAAAGTTGAAATCAAAAAATGATAACTCCAAAACATGAAGATTCGAAGAAATAATCTTCCGTATATTCAATACATTATAAATTTCCTTTAACTTGCATTTTATTTCATGATGATATCTCAATCAGTTTTTGAGATACGTAAAGATTAGTAACCTCAACATCTAAATTTGAGAATATGTAGGGTTGCAATCAAAAAATGATAACATAAAAATTTGAAGATTTGAAGAAATGATCTTCAGTACGTTAAATAGCTAATAAATTTGCTTTAATTTGCATTTTACTTCGTGATAATATCTCAAGCAGTTCTTGAGATACATAAAGATCAATAACCCCAACATCTAAATACGAGATTATATAAAGTTGAAATCAAAAAATGATAACTCCAAAACATGAAGATTCGAAGAAATAATCTTCCGTATATTCAATACATTATAAATTTCCTTTAACTTGCATTTTACTTCATGATGCTATCTCAATCAGTTTTTGAGATACGTAAAGATTAGTAACCTGAACATCTAAATGTAAGATTATGTAGGGTTGCAATCAAAAAATGATAAAATTGAAATTTGACGATTTCAATAAATGAACTTCTCTACGTCAAAGAGTTAATAAATTTGCTTTAATTTGCATTTTATTACATAAAGATATCTTAATCAATTCTTAAGATACATAAAGATTAATAACCCCAATATCTAAACGTGAAATTATACTAAGTTACAATCAAAAAATGATAACTCCAAAATTTGAAGATTCGAAGAAATAATCTTCCGCATATTCAATACATTATACATTTCCTTTAACCTGTATTTCATTTCATGATGATATCTCAATCAGTTTTTGAGATACGTAAAGATTAGTAACTTCAACATCTAAATGTGAGATTATGTAGGGTCGCAATCAAAAAATGATGACATAGAAATTTGAAGATTTGAAGAAATGATCTTCAGTATGTTAAATAGCTAATAAATTTGCTTTAATTTGCATTTTACTTCATGATAATATCTCAATCAGTTCTTGAGATACATAATGATTAATAACCCCAACATCTAAATACGAGATTATACAAAGTTGAAATCAAAAAATGATAACTCCAAAACATGAAGATTCGAAGAAATAATCTTCCGTATATTCAATACATTATAAATTTCCTTTAACTTGCATTTTACTTCATGATGCTATCTCAATCAGTTTTTGAGATACGTAAAGATTAGTAACCTCAACATCTAAATGTGAGATTATGTAGGGTTGCAATCAAAAAATGATAAAATTGAAATTTGACGATTTCAATAAATGAACTTCTCTACGTTAAATAGTTTAATAAATTTGCTTTAATTTGCATTTTATTACATGAAGATATCTTAATCAATTCTTAAGATACATAAAGATTAATAACCCCAATATCTAAACGTGAAATTATACTAAGTTACAATCAAAAAATGATAACTCCAAAATTTGAAGATTCGAAGAAATAATCTTCCGTATATTCAATACATTATAAATTTCCTTTAACTTGCATTTTACTTCGTGATGCTATCTCAATCAGTTTTTGAGATACGTAAAGATTAGTAACCTGAACATCTAAATGTAAGATTATGTAGAGTTGCAATCAAAAAATGATAAAATTGAAATTTGACGATTTCAATAAATGAACTTCTCTACGTCAAAGAGTTAATAAATTTGCTTTAATTTGCATTTTATTACATGAAGATATCTTAATCAATTCTTAAGATACATAAAGATTAATAACCCCAATATCTAAACGTGAAATTATACTAAGTTACAATCAAAAAATGATAACTCCAAAATTTGAAGATTCGAAGAAATAATCTTCCGCATATTCAATACATTATACATTTCCTTTAACCTGTATTTCATTTCATGATGATATCTCAAACAGTTTTTGAGATACGTAAAGATTAGTAACTTCAACATTTTAATGTTAGATTATGTAGGGTTGCAATCAAAAAATGATAACATAGAAATTTGAAGATTTGAAGAAATGATCTTCAGTACGTGAAATAGCTAATAAATTTGCTTTAATTTGCACTTTACTTCGTGATAATATCTCAATCAGTTCTTGAGATACATAAAGATTAATAACCCCAACATCTAAATACGAGATTATACAAAGTTGAAATCAAAAAATGATAACTCCAAAACATGAAGATTCGAAGAAATAATCTTCCGTATATTCAATACATTATAAATTTCCTTTAACTTGCATTTTACTTCATGATGCTATCTTAATCAGTTTTTGAGATACGTAAAGATTAGTAACCACAACATCTAAATGTGAGATTATATAGGGTTGCAATCAAAAAATGATAAAATTGAAATTTGACGATTTCAATAAATGAACTTCTCTACGTTAAATAGTTAATAAATTTGCTTTAATTTGCATTTTATTACATGATGATATCTCAATCACTTTTTGAGATACGTAAAGATTAATAACCCCAATATCTAAACGTGAAATTATACTAATTGTAAGTTACAATTAAAAAATGATAACTCCAAAATTTGAAGATTCGAAGAAATAATCTTCCGTATATTCAATACATTATAAATTTCCTTTAACTTGCATTTTACTTCGTGATGCTATCTCAATCAGTTTTTGAGATACGTAAAGATTAGTAACCTCAACATCTAAATGTAAGATTATGTAGGGTTGCAATCAAAAAATGATAAAATTGAAATTTAACGATTTCAATAAATGAACTTCTCTACGTCAAAGAGCTAATAAATTTGCTTTAATTTGCATTTTATTACATGAAGATATCTTAATCAATTCTTAAGATACATAAAGATTAATAACCCCAATATCTAAACGTGAAATTATACTAAGTTACAATCAAAAAATGATAACTCCAAAATTTGAAGATTCGAAGAAATAATCTTCCGCATATTCAATACATTATACATTTCCTTTAACCTGTATTTCATTTCATGATGATATCTCAATCAGTTTTTGAGATACGTAAAGATTAGTAACTTCAACATCTAAATGTGAGATTATGTAGGGTCGCAATCAAAAAATGATAACATAGAAATTTGAAGATTTGAAGAAATGATCTTCAGTATGTTAAATGCTAATAAATTTGCTTTAATTTGCATTTTACTTCATGATAATATCTCAATCAGTTCTTGAGATACATAATGATTAATAACCCCAACATCTAAATACTAGATTATACAAAGTTGAAATCAAAAAATGATAACTCCAAAACATGAAGATTCGAAGAAATAATCTTCCGTATATTCAATACATTATAAATTTCCTTTAACTTGCATTTTACTTCATGATGCTATCTCAATCAGTTTTTGAGATACGTAAAGATTAGTAACTTCAACATCTAAATGTGAGATTATGTAGGGTTGCAATCAAAAAATGATAAAATTGAAATTTGACGATTTCAATAAATGAACTTCTCTACGTCAAAGAGTTAATAAATTTGCTTTAATTTGCATTTTATTACATGAAGATATCTTAATCAATTCTTAAGATACATAAAGATTAATAACCCCAATATCTAAACGTGAAATTATACTAAGTTACAATCAAAAAATGATAACTCCAAAATTTGAAGATTCGAAGAAATAATCTTCCGCATATTCAATACATTATACATTTCCTTTAACCTGTATTTCATTTCATGATGATATCTCAATCAGTTTTTGAGATACGTAAAGATTAGTAACTTCAACATCTAAATGTGAGATTATGTAGGGTCGCAATCAAAAAATGATAACATAGAAATTTGAAGATTTGAAGAAATGATCTTCAGTATGTTAAATAGCTAATAAATTTGCTTTAATTTGCATTTTACTTCATGATAATATCTCAATCAGTTCTTGAGATACATAATGATTAATAACCCCAACATCTAAATACTAGATTATACAAAGTTGAAATCAAAAAATGATAACTCCAAAATTTGAAAATTCAAAGAGATAATCTTCCGCATATTCAATACATTATAAAATTCCTTTAACCTGTATTTCATTTCATGATGATATCTCAATCAGTTTTTGAGATACGTAAAGATTAGTAACTTCAACATCTAAATGTGAGATTATGTAGGGTTGCAATCAAAAAATGATAACATTGAAATTTGAATATTTGAAGAAATGATCTTCAGTATGTTAAATAGTTAATAAATTTGCTTTAATTTGCATTTTATTACATGAAGATATCTCAATTAATTCTTAAGATACATAAAGATTAATAACCCCAATATCTAAACGTGAAATTATACTAAGTTATAATCAAAAAATGATAACTCCAAAACATGAAGATTCGAAGAAATAATCTTCCGTATATTCAATACATTATAAATTTCCTTTAACTTGCATTTTACTTCGTGATGCTATCTCAATCAGTTTTTGAGATACGTAAAGATTAGTAACCTCAACATCTAAATGTAAGATTATGTAGGGTTGCAATCAAAAAATGATAAAATTGAAATTTGACGATTTCAATAAATGAACTTCTCTACGTCAAAGAGTTAATAAATTTGCTTTAATTTGCATTTTATTACATGAAGATATCTTAATCAATTCTTAAGATACATAAAGATTAATAACCCCAATATCTAAACGTGAAATTATACTAAGTTACAATCAAAAAATGATAACTCCAAAATTTGAAGATTCGAAGAAATAATCTTCCGCATATTCAATACATTATACATTTCCTTTAACCTGTATTTCATTTCATGATGATATCTCAATCAGTTTTTGAGATACGTAAAGATTAGTAACTTCAACATCTAAATGTGAGATTATGTAGGGTCGCAATCAAAAAATGATAACATAGAAATTTGAAGATTTGAAGAAATGATCTTCAGTACGTTAAATAGCTAATAAATTTGCTTTAATTTGCATTTTACTTCATGATAATATCTCAATCAGTTCTTGAGATACATAATGATTAATAACCCCAACATCTAAATACGAGATTATACAAAGTTGAAATCAAAAAATGATAACTCCAAAATTTGAAAATTCAAAGAGATAATTTTCCGCATATTCAATACATTATAAATTTCCTTTAACCTGTATTTCATTTCATGATGATATCTCAATCAGTTTTTGAGATACGTAAAGATTAGTAACTTCAACATCTAAATGTGAGATTATGTAGGGTTGCAATCAAAAAATGATAACATTGAAATTTGAATATTTGAAGAAATGATCTTCAGTATGTTAAATAGTTAATAAATTTGCTTTAATTTGCATTTTATTACATGAAGATATCTCAATTAATTCTTAAGATACATAAAGATTAATAACCCCAACATCTAAATGTGAGATTATACAACCTTGCAATCAAAAAATGATAACTCCAATAAATTTGAAGATTCAAAGAAATAATCTTCCGCATATTCAATACATTATAAATTTCCTTTAACTTACATTTTATTTCATGACGATATCTCAATCACTTTTTGAGATACGTAAAGATTAGTAGCCTCAACATCTAAATGTGAGATTATGTAGGGTTGCAATTAGAAAATGATATCATTGAAATATAAAGATTAGAAGAAATGATCGTCAGTACGTTAAATAGTTAATAAATTTGCTTTAATTTGCATTTTAATACATAAAGATATCTCAATCAGTTCTTAGGATAAATAACGATTAGTAATCCTAACATCCAAGTGTGAGATTTTACAAGGTTACATTAAAAATGATAACTGCAAAATTTTAAGATTTGAAGAAATCCTCTTCCGTACATTAATTAGTTTAAGAATTTGCATTGTATTTTATGGTGATATCTCAATCAGTTCTTGAGATAAGTATCGATTAGTAAACCCAACACCCAAGTGTGAGATTACACAAAGTTGCAATCAAACATGATAAGGCAGAAATTTTAAGTTTCAAAGAAATGATCTTTTATACATTAAATCCTTAATAAATTTGCTTTAATTTGCATTTTAATACATAAAGATATCTCAATCAGTTCTTAGGATAAATAACGATTAGTAATCCTAACATCCAAGTGTGAGATTTTACAAGGTTACATTAAAAATGATAACTGCAAAATTTTAAGATTTGAAGAAATCCTCTTCCGTACATTAATTAGTTTAAGAATTTGCATTGTATTTTATGGTGATATCTCAATCAGTTCTTGAGATAAGTATCGATTAGTAAACCCAACACCCAAGTGTGAGATTACACAAAGTTGCAATCAAACATGATAAGGCAGAAATTTTAAGTTTCAAAGAAATGATCTTTTATACATTAAATCCTTAATAAATTTGCTTTAATTTGCATTTTATTACATGAAGATATCTCATTTAGTTCTTGAGATACGTAAAGATTAGTAACCGCAACATCCAAATGTGAAATTATATAGCACAAGGTTGCAGTAAGAAATGATAACACGGAAATTTGAAGATTCGAAGTAATGATCTTGGATGCATTGAATATTTAGTAAATTTGCTCCAAAATGCTTTTTATTTCATCAAGGTATCTCAATTAATTCTTGAGATACATAAAGATGAGTTACACCTACCATTTATGATTAAAGTTACGCAACGTTGCAATCAAAGAATGATTATTCTGAAAATTGAGGATTCGAAGCAATGTTCTTTAGTATATTAAATAAACAATAAATTTGCTTTAAAATGTTTTTTATTTCAGAATGATATCTCAATTTGTTCTTGAGATACGTATGTATTAATTGCTCCATCATTTATGCTTAAGAATATACAAGCTTTTAAAAAAGCATCATAACTTTAAAATTTTAAGATTTAAAATAATGATTTCTGATGCATTGAATATTTAGTAAATTTCCTCCAAAATGCTTTTTATTTCATGAAGATATCTCAATTAATTCTTGAGGTACATAAAGATGAGTTACACCTACAATTTATGTTTAAACTTATGCAACGATGCAATCAAAGAACGATTATTCTGAAATTTGAGGAGCCTCGAGTACCTTTAGTACTCGATAAATTTGCTTTAAAATGCTTTTTATTTCAGAATGATATCTCAGTTTGTTCTTGAGATAGGTATGTATTAATTGCTCCATCATTGATGTTTAAGTATATGCAAGCTTTAAAAAAAATCATATCTTCAAAATTTGAAGATTCGAAACAATGATCTTTGATGCATTATATATTTATTAAATTTACTGTAAAATGCTTTTTATTTCGTGAAGATATCTCAATTAATTCTTGAGATACATAAAGATGAGTTACACCGACCATTTATGATTAAAGTTATGCAACGTTGCAATCAAAGAATGATTATTCTGAAATTTGAGGATTCGAAGTAATGTTCTTCAGTATATTAAATAAACAATAAATTTGCTTTAAAATGTTTTTTATTTCAGAATGATATCTCAATTTGTTCTTGAGATACGTATGTATTAATTGCTCCATCATTTATGCTTAAGAATATACAAGCTTTTAAAAAAGCAACATAACTTTAAAATTTTAAGATTTAAAATAATGATTTCTGATGCATTGAATATTTAGTAAATTTCCTCCAAAATGCTTTTTATTTCATGAAGATATCTCAATTAATTCTTGAGGTACATAAAGATGAGTTACACCTACAATTTATGTTTAAACTTATGCAACGATGCAATCAAAGAACGATTATTCTGAAATTTGAGGAGCCTCAAGTACCTTTAATACTCGATAAATTTGCTTTAAAATGCTTTTTATTTCAGAATGATATCTCAGTTTGTTCTTGAGATAGGTATGTATTAATTGCTCCATCATTGATGTTTAAGTATATGCAAGCTTTAAAAAAAATCATAACTTCAAAATTTGAAGATTCGAAACAATGATCTTTGATGCATTATATATTTATTAAATTTACTGTAAAATGCTTTTTATTTCGTGAAGATATCTCAATTAATTCTTGAGATGCATAAAGGTGAGTTACACCGACCATTTATGATTAAAGTTATGCAACGTTGCAATCAAAGAATGATTATTCTGAAATTTGAGGATTCGAAGCAATGTTCTTCAGTATATTAAATAAACAATAAATTTGCTTTAAAATGTTATTTATTTCAAAATGATATCTCAATTTGTTCTTGAGATACGTATGTATTAATTGCTCCATCATTTATGCTTAAGAATATGCAAGCTTTTAAAAAAATCATAACGTCAAAATTTGAAGATTCGAAATAATGATCTTTGATGCATTGAATATTTAGTAAATTTGCTCCAAAATGCTTTTTATTTCATGAATATATCTCAATTAGTACTTGAGATACACAAAGATGAGATACATCAACATTTATGTTTAAACTTACGCAAGGTTGCAATCAAAAAATGATTTTTACAAATTGAAGATTCGAAGAAATGATCTGAAATTTGCTTTAAACTACTTTTCATTTTATAGCAATATCTTAATCAGTTTTTTGTAGTTATTTTATTTGAATATTGTTAAAATAAAGACAAGATCATTATAAAAATTAACATTACAATTTTACCATAATAAAGTATCAACATACTACTTTATTTTCGTCCACTACACTTTATTAGAACAGATTTATTTCAAGAATGCGATTATAAAGGGTAACAAAGCCCACGATTTCTCACAATGCTTCATTTTGTTACTCTCTAAAACCGATTAAAATTATTATGACTTAATTAGCACTAATAATTTAAATTAAATCTTACTTGCACAAACCATTCCATCTTCAAGAACAACCGGAGTCGTTTCTTTGCATTTACAAATAGCTTGGTTCATACAAAATGCCCCCGTTATACAATGTTCATCGTAAATACATTTTTGATCAACACCTAAAATAATTTTATTTAAATAAATCTTTTTTGTCAGGTTAAAATTGTTTTACCTCCAACGCATTGAGTTTTATAAAGGTCCAAAGAATACATTCGGTCGCAGTCGCAAGTTTTATTATTTTTGCAAATATATCCGAATGGTCGACAATCTTTGTTGGAGGTGCAATGTTCATTGTATGAAGCTAAGAATGTTTGTAATTAAAATAAGAATTAATTGACGAAATCACTTACAGTATGCTTGTAACGGTCTCGGATAATAAACGTCTTGAGTTTTAACTATGGGCATAAAATTAAAACACGCAAAGATCATTACAATCACGCAATCCATCGCGTAATGAACCCCGTTTCTACGGGTTTTGTTAGATCGATTATTTATTTGTACCGAGAATAAGGTGGTGAAAGGCTCACAAAAGGAGTGAAGCCTTGGAAAAGAAAGAGCATCTTCAAATTACCAATTATTGATTTCTTTGGGGAATATAAAGAATTTTTATTATTTTAAATAATGATTATGATAACTTTATTAAAACAAAATTGATCATAAATAAAATTAATAATCCGAATGAAGTTAAAATTGACCCCTTCCCTGATACACAATGCCCCCTTACATTTTCAAACCCATCCAAACAAGTACAAACCCCATCCAAACATCCAACATTTTCCATTGTATTATTTCTTATGAAACATTCTCGCCTATCCTCGCACATCCCCCCTGCAGTTACATCCCTCCAACAATGAGGTCCAATTCCGTGGAAACCCGTGCGACATTGGCAAGTTCCGTCTTGGCAAATAGAACTGCTTAAATATTCTGTGCACTGCGATACTTCCGTGCAATTATCTCCGAAATTATTTGCAGCTGAAATTAAAATTAATTGGTACAATGAGGATGTAGTCTAGACTAATTTATTATATAATCGTCTTTATTACCTAATAAACATGTTCTTCCATCAGATGAAGGTGCAAAACCTCCGATGCATCTACAAACGTCGTAACACGCGGCGAAAGTGTGTCTGCAAGCCTCATCTTCCGTGCAAACATCGCCTAAATAAGCGGATGGAACGCATCTACCATCATCTGTGTGATGATGAAGAATCGGACATTTACATCTTCCGATGAAACAATTTCCGATCGTATTATCGGATAATAAGCAATTAAAATCCGATTGGCACAATTCACCGGGTCCTTAAATTGTAAAAATTTAAATATATTTTATAAAAAGAATCGATTTTTTACTTGATGTTAAATAACATTGATTTTGAGCTTCCACAAAATGCGAATTCTCCAAGCATTGGCAAGTATTATCGAGGCATTGTGAAGGATTTCCTAACACCAAAGTGCATTGATTGTTCCTTGTACAATTCGACCCAATAGTTTCGGCGGCTAAAAACAAAATTGATTCAATCAAATTTATTTGGTGATTCAATTTAATAGTGTACGTAATAAGCACTCGTAAAATGTTCTATTTCTGAAAATGATAAATCCTTCTTTGCATCGGCAAAAACCCCGATTCACTTGGTCGTTTCCAAAGCAAAAACTATTTTCATTGCAATCTCTATCTAACGAGCATTGACTATTCGATACTAAAAAAGAGATAATAGTAAATAATTAGTTTAAAAATCAAAAAGAAACTTACTGCCCCCAGATCGTGAAATGTATTCTTCGTTAGTTATAGAAGTTTTGGTAAATACGAAACAGAAGATGCTTAAAATTATTGTAACTAACACTTTTTGGGAAAACATTTTTATAATTGGTTTTTATTTGTTCAGAAAAACAAGTGTGAGGATAGTATTAGGAATGATTCACAAAATAACTCTATTTAATGCAGTGTTTTAATGCCTGTTATCTTATCTGAGATAAAAAGTGAGTAAAGGTGTGGTTTGGCGTCGTAATCTGCGGAGATTAATTGTAATAATAGTATTTGTTTATTCTTTGGGGTTAAAAATAAATTTAATTTTTAAAATAATTTTGTTATAAAACACCATCTGTTGATGAATAAATATAACAAAAATTGTTGTAATAAATATGATAATATTTGAGTCATCATTCCGCTTCTGATTAAGATTATTATCAAAATAAGACATTATTTTTTTAATTCAAAATTGTTGAATTAATTTAGGTTTTTTTTGAGCCTGCACGTTTGACGTTTAAAATTTTTTTATGTCTTAAAAGATGGCGCGATTCAAAAAAGATTACAGTACAAAAAAACTATGATTTATCCTTTAAAATGTTGTCAACAAAATCAATTTTATATATATTTTTATTATATATTATTAATAATTAATTCAATTTTAGCTAAAAATAAAAAATAATTAAAACAAAACAAGGTTGGTAACAAGTCAACCTTGTTTCAAGGTTTTTTTGTTTCAAAATCATTTAAATTTGATGAAAACAGAGAACGGGCGCGAAGAACGGGCGAAGAGAATGCGCTTCTATTCGGACGAAAAGAACAGTCAAAGAACAGGGAGAAATAGTATATGTAGCAACAGGTTTCATTGTAGCTACTTTTGCGGGTACATTATTACCTAGATATATATCGATTTGGTATAGCCATTGTATTCCAGAAATGTTCATATCTGCTGTTATACAATGTTTTAATTGCTTAAAGTATGGTCACACACAAAATTTAGGTAAATCACAAAGAAGATACCCCAAATGTTCAAATAATCATAATCTATATGCTTCAAAAAGAACATCAGAAATGTGTACCATACCGAATTTCCACCGCTACAGAAGAATGACACTTTATGAAGAACAATAAATTTTGCTGCTAGAATAGCACCTAGAAGGCTAGTAGTAGAATACTCAGACATTGTAAAGAAACAACAACAAAAAATCATTGGAGCTAATCCAAACGGCTGAACAGCGAACTCTTCAATGGTGCACTATAGAGGTCAAGAGAGTTACAAGAGAAAATTGGATGGTTCACCAGAAAAAAAGAACGCAATTGAGATAATAATAATAATAAACTTTATTGACGATAATGCAGTAACAGCTTTCGTAAGTCAGTCGATGTACACAGAATATGAATTTATATACAACAAGCATAATACATAATACCATAGGCATTTGTCAAACAACATAAAAATAAACAAAAAATAAAAAGAAATGTAAATAAATTTACACATTATAAATACATCGCAACAAAGGATCCAAACGAAAACCTCAGTCTAAGAGGGCAGCAACCCAGCCAGCTAAAAATCTTCATTTTGAACAGCATCAATAAATTCGTCAAAATTATAAAAAGCGCCACTCAATAAAAAAGACCTGACTCTACACTTGAACAATGTATCTTCAAGGACCGTTACACAATCAGGCAATACATTAAAAAATTTTATACCAAAGTGATTTACCCCATCCCTTGCCCTAGCTGTTCTCTTATATCTCAAAGCTAGGTCATCCCTAAGGCGTGTGCGTATCACTATTTTTATTGTAGTCATTAAGGTTACCCTTGACATACGTGAAACATTGCAGGATGTAAACACAGGGAAGAGTAAGAATTTTTAGTTTAACAAACTCGCCTCTACAACAGTCTCCATAGTTCAGGTTCGCAATTAACCTCAAGCATCTCCTCTGAGCAGCAAAAATTGTACCGGCATGTGAGGAATGACCCCAACACAGTATACCATAAGATAAGCGGGAATGAAAATATCCATAATAAACTTTCAATAACGTATCCAAGGAGACAATATGACGTAAGTTTCTAATGACAAATATAGAGGAGTTCAATTTCTTGGTAATGTTAACAGTATGCTCCTCCCACGTTAACTTGGAGTCGATATAAAATCCCAAATATTTAATTGGATCATCAAGATACCTAAGAGAGAAATTAAGTTTTTGCGTTTTAGTTTCGTTAACGCAGAGTTTATTCTTAGTGAACCATGCAACTATACTTTCCTGCGATAACTCAGAACGTTGTTTCAAACTATGCAAGGTGTCAGCAATATTGATTGCAACTGTATCATCTGCAAAAAGGATCACGTCAGAATAATGAGGCAGTGCTACATTTATATTGTTAATAAACATCGAGAACAACACCGGCCCCAGTACCGGTCCCTAAGGCACCCCGTGTTTAATTAACAATTCATCCGACAAAAGCCTGTCATAAGACACAATCTGTGATCTATTATTTAGATAGGATTTAATTAAGATGCTTGAATTGTTACTAAAATGCAAAGCAGAAAGTTTATCAATAAGCAAATCATGAGATACACAATCAAAGGCTTTAGTCAGATCAAAAAAGGAGGCTTGAGCGAAGGATTTATTGTCAAAACAAGTCTGAACATAAGAGACCAATCTTTCCACCGCTAAAGTTGTCGATTTACCATATCTAAAGCCGTATTGTTAATTATTTAATAGATTGTGCTCTTCAAAATGTTTCACAATCTGTTGTTTCAAAACAATTTCAAAAATGTTTCCAAACAAAGGAATTATAGATATAGGTCTATAATTTGACAAATCATTAATGTCACCTTTTTTATGAACAGGGACAACCTTGCTGATTTTTAAGCTGTCAGGAGATGTATTTGATCTAATACAGAGATTTATTAGTTTACACAGAGGGGAAATAATGAGATTTTTTATAGATTTAATTACTCTAACATTAAGATTATAAATATCACAACTGGTACTATTTTTTAAGTCATTAATAGTGTCGCGCAACTGATTAGGAGTGATTTCTTTAAAAGTGAGCATGTTGGGAAAAGCAACAAAAGGGACAGTTGAATGCGAATCCAACTTTGCTTTAGATGGTGAACAAGGAGGTAACATTGTACTAGTGAGAGATAAGAACGCTTATAGAAAGATACAAGGAAATATGCCTGTAAGAGGTGGAAAGAAGCTATTTTTATAAAAGAAATAAATGACCCAACAACTGAGTCAGAAGGAGAAAATGCATTTACTAATTTAAACAATATAATCATGAAAGATAGAAGAACATTTTCCTAGGAGAACAAATACATTCCCCCAGATGTTCATTTTATCGCGGAAGAATGGGAAGACCTACTCACAGAAATTTCACATCACTCAAACTTTGTGCTGATGGGTGATTCTAAGGCACACTTACCAGCGTGGAGTAGTTCATATTTAGTGCATCAAAGGGGTACATCTCTAAAGTCAATCATGGACAAGTATAACTTATGTGTCAAAAAGAAATATCTGATTGGGGAATGTACGGGAGACACATACAAAGGAGTTTAAACATGGGACGTGGAGATACGTTAGAAGATCTAGTAACTATTATGCATGAGGCCAAACTAATTTCATCTCCTATAAAACATCATAATTTTGATAATGAATATCTTTGCCCTTGGTGGGATAGAGAATGTGATAGAGTGGTCAAGTCAAAGAGGTAAATTATATTATTGCCAAAAGATATATCGCAAACGCTAAAAAGGTAATGTTGGGAAAAAAACGCAAACATTTCAGAAGGTTTTGCAATTTGATTAATAGGGCTACACCACCCAGTCAAATATGAGAAAAAGTCAGATCTCTTAAAAATTGGAGGCAAGGTCGCTCGAAGGAGGTGTATATTCAACGGAACTGGCATGAGCCTTTTTTATTTGGCATGTGTCTTAAGATCCTTGCCTTCCTCAGCAACACAAAATATAATGAGTAAATTTAACATTTTAAATAATGGGGAAATACTTAAAACGGGAGGACAAAAGAATGGTTACAGGATATAGACACTGTCTAATTGATACTGACTAAGAAAACATTTTGAAAAAATTATTACGAACAGGGTGGAATGGTTTATTGAAAGGGGTCTATTGTTTGACAATCTGTTGTTTGGCTTTAGAAAGGGAAAGAGAATAGCACATTGTATATCGCATTTGACGGCCTCGGTGCAGATGGCAATGATTAAGAAAATGATGTATGTATGTATGGAGTGAGGAGTGCGTATTCTATACGCGGCACCTAGGCCACAACGGGCCCCTTGTACACTGACTCCCTCTAAGAGGTTTGAGATGTTAAATGCGAGTATAACTCGATTTTTGGCTGATTCCGCTTCCTGACCGACCCCTCACCAAACCGGGCGTGCTATGGCACAGGCCCAGTGTGGGTTCCCCCCTGTCAGGTGCCGCTCCAGGAGTACCACATCCTCGTGGACCCCTACGAGGTGCAGGCCTCCAGGGCGCTAACGCGCATTCAGCCATTTTTGTTCAAACCCCTTACACACATAGTGATAACGACAGCCAGAGATGAACGACTGGTTGCCGGGACCGACGGCTTAACGTCCCCTCCGAAGGACGGGGGGCGACCCAACTCGAGAGTTAACACGCTGAGCCATTGCGCCCCCTTAATTAAGAAAATGATAGTGATAGCTGTCTTTCTTGATTTAAAGGCTGCATATGATAATGTATCTATCCCTGTGCTGGTGGAGACATTGAAGCAACACGGAGTACCATCGAGTATCATAAAAGTTATATTTTCATTATTACATTGTAAGACTATGCAACTTAAGAACTGCCCAGATGGACTGGAATCAAGGATAAGTTACCGAGGACTTCTGCAGGGTAGCCCATTAAGCCCTTTATTATTCAATTTTTATGTCAATGAATTGAATGGAGAAATAACGAGAACTGGTTGTATTGCAGTGTTGTACGCGGTTGACATCGTTATATTTGGGTCGGACTGTAGAGAGATGCGGGAACGATATCAATGAGGCTTTGGAGAGAGTATACAGTTTTTTGGAAAGGAGGACGTTGGATATTTCTATCACAAAAAATAAGTCCACAATTTTCCCTAAAAGGAAAAATATAACATACCCAAATATATGTATAGGAGGAGAAATAATATCTTACACCAATTCTAAAAGGTTTACGGGGTCAGATTTAACATAAAACTCAGTTCGAAAGAGCAAATTCGAGTATCTATTGGCGCAGCAAGTAAAACTATGGACATCTTAAAGGTGATCTCTTCGACTAAGTGGGGTGGCGACCCAGTAATTTTGAGAATTCTGTACTGTTCACTAGTAAGATCTAGACTAGAATTTATGTTACATGCCATGATGGTTCCACAGTCATCGTTGGTGATTTTCGAGTGCTTTTGTTGTTGTTGACATACTCTATGAGGTGAAAACCAATTAAAAAAATCTTTTTATTTCTGCACTTTTACAATGAAATTTTTGTTTATTCACTATAAGAAATTAATCACTATGAGAAATTTTGTTTGCTTTAAAAATACGACTGAAAAGGTAAAAACAAAAAAAATACATGATCATTTTTTATAACTTTATTGTTTAAGATAGGTACAACTACCTAATAGGCTAAAACTAATTAACTAAACATCTATACTATTATATATCTAAAATCAATTTTTATTGAAATTTCTGGCGAATATTTTTGTTTATTGTGTCGCATGCGAACATATATACATACGAACCAACTACTAACCCTAGAAAATGGTTCTAAAAATTCATTTTTTGATATGTTTCGTTCACCTCTTCATCTGATTCACCGTCAGATTCATTATCCTTATTCAACACGTTAGACATTATTTCAATGTCAGATAGAATGAAACCAGTAATAATATCGTCATCGATAGTGGCAAATAAATTTAATTCGACCAAAATTTCCAAACCGTTTTCCTCTGCCCAATTAGAAAGATCTTTTTCCGCAGAAATACGCGTAATTAAATGAGCTAAGGAAATTTCATTTTTCTCGATAAAACTCTCTGCAAGATGCCGAATGCATGACGAAAGCAATTCATTATTGTTTCATTTTTAACATTTATCCATGCACTGTTTAGCATTATTATGGCATCTAAAATATCGATTTTTAATTTTTCATTCAGATCCATAGCTTATAATAACTTGAACAATAACTTTTGTCGGTAAAATGTTGAATTTGGCGGAATGTAGGCAAGTTCAATACATTCTACATTGTTCATATGAGGATGTCCAGAAAATTGTCTACCAATAATAATTTTTTCTTTTTTGACGTTTTAAATAATAAATTTTAAAGCTAACACTAAACCTAGACCTAAAACATTTTGGTTTATCCGCACGTCTCTTAGAATGGTTAAATTGAAATGTTTAACTTAAAAATTTCCAATTTAGAAAAAGTCCAGTTTTTACATAAAAGTAGGAAAAGTTTAACTTTCAGCCCATAACTGAATTTCTTTCGGACACTAATTGTGAATGAGAAAACGTTTAGTATTCTATAAACATTTTGTGTGATGATGAACATTTTGTGGGTTGGGAAATCGATGCAGATTAATAAAGACGAATAATTTGAGTGTGTGCAGGTGAGGTTGGGAATATTCTTTTAACAGAAAAATTTTCACCTTATTAATAAACAACGTGTATAAAAGAGACGTTAAAAATGCTAATAATATTAAGATAATAACATTATTTTAAAATATATCTATCGTCAAATAAAATTAACTATTACACAATTTCTTCATTTCACTGTTTATGACCTCGATTTTATTAAATTGGTCATTTAATAGAGTTATTTCAACCATTAACAACCCATCTATTTCAACACCCAATATTATTTCCTTTCAATTCTCATTTCAAAAACTTCAGTGAATCGAGAAATATGTCTAAAAAAATTCCTTTAAAAAACGATTTTAAATACTTATTGTTCTGTTTTAAGATAGGAAACACTTTGGGACTTGCCCCGTTTTATAATAAAACCAAACATACATTTGAAAAACCATCGAAACAAAGAAAATTAATAATTTTCATCGTTTTAATAACATTTTTAATATCCTATATCTTACTTTGTCAATATAGAATTAATAGTTTCGAGTCATCTTCACCAACAAGCATCGTTGTTTATAGTATAAGCACGGTTTTAATGATCATCGTTTATGCAACGATTCTAATTTCGATGAATTTTACAAAAAATTCGCTTAAATTAACTCAATTATTAAACGTAATCATAAAAATCGACGAGAAATTGATAAAATACAACGATTTTCACAAAGAAAAGAAATTTTTGTGGTACACAATGAAATTGGTGGTTATGTATTTAATGATCTTCCTACAATTTTTTATATCAACTTTAGAATATTTCCAATTGCCGTTTGAAACGATCAAAAGAGGATATTTTCTCGAAATGATTCAAAAATTAATGATCCAATCGACGTTGATGTGCATTGGGGCTACAATAAGATGCGTTACAAACAGGATTGAGATGATAAATCGAATTTTATTTAGATTTTTTAATTTAAATATCACAAAGGAAGATAATTTCGAATTGGATGAGTTATTAGGAATTTTTCGGCGACTCATAGAAAGCATGGAAGGTTTCAATGAAGTTTATGGGGTAATTTTATTCTTTGAAACCCTAAATACGGTCGCAACAAATCTTTTATTCTTACTCAACTTTTTATACGAGCAAAATACCCTGTATATTTTCACGAGACTTTGGTGGTTTATTACGAATATGGTAAAATTAAATTTTTTTGATTTATAATTAAAACTTTATTTTCTTTAGGCGTACATATCGTTAATAGCTTCAGCAGCAACCTCCTCGACTCGGGAAATACAAAAAACGCCATCGATCTCTTATAAATTGAAACTTAATTTGAGAAAAACGAAAGGGAATCATCATTTAAACGAGTTTAGAGGAAATTTAAAGGGGTTTATGAGACAATCTAGATTGGGAATGAATTGTTACAACGCTGGGGGATTCTTTGAGATCGATTTTACGTGGTTTTTGAAAATAGCTGATCTTACAAGTACCTATTTTTTAATTATTATGTCTTTTTGTATTTTTGGTTGTAAAATCCCGCCCAAATCAGCGCCATCTAACGTTTTCAAACATACTAATTAAAATAATAAATTTAATTAGATTTTAATTTATTTTAAATTCTAGTTCATTTATTATTGAATTTGCTTTAATTAATTAATTAATTAAATAAATTAACATTATAATTAGTTTTTATAATTCTAACAAAAAAAATTATTTTAAAAGTCAAACAAAACCTAACCTTACTTATATCTGTCACTCGTGTTGATCGATCATTGAAGCACATTAATCACCTTTTTATTATTAATTTTCTTATTCCACCCTTAACTTAACACCCCTTTTATAAATCAGCAATGTCGAGCGATCTACTACAATGTTACAACCGAGGTTGTGGTAAAAAATACGAAGTAACCACCAACACGGATAGTAAGGTTATGTTCGATTTTAAATCGCCAGGAAAATTAATTCCAATTTTGATTTATTTCTTTCAGAATCATGTCAACACCACCCAGGAGAGCCTTTCTTTCACGACGCTTATAAAGGATGGTCGTGTTGTAACAAAAAATGCACTGACTTTACCGAATTTTTAAACATTAAAGGATGCACGTTTTCGAAGCACTCCAACATAAAACCCATCGAACCTGAAAAGCCACAACAAACAGTTCCCGATGGGGATATCATCGAGGTTAAACCGATTGAAAAAAGTCGATTAACAAGACCATCGTTTCAATCGGAATTGGTTTTAATGAAACCTCTCGTAGCTCCTTCATTGAGGAAACAATTTGAGGAGGTTTGCGTCGAAAAAAAAGAAAAATCTGATGAAATCAGTATTGGAACATCTTGTAAAAATGGAGGGTGCACCTCAGCTTATCAAGGGCCAGTTTCAAATGAGCAAAAGTGTAATTATCACCCTGGAGTCCCAATATTTCATGAAGGAATGAAATATTGGTCTTGTTGCCAACGGAAAACAAGCGATTTTAACGCGTTTTTAAACCAAGCCGGGTGTGAATCGGGTTCTCATCTTTGGGTTAAAAAAGATGAGGATTCGAGCAAGGTGCAATGCAGATGGGATTACCACCAAACCGGGACACATGTTGTCGTTTCAATTTACGCTAAACAATATTGCCCTGATAAAAGCGAAATTAAATTAAATCCAATACGTTTGTATGCAAATCTTGTTTTTCCACACCAAAATGGGGCCACTTTTAATTTAGATGTTGAGTTATGTGGGGTAAAAATTTTTAATTTTTAGGTTATATACTTAACTTTATTAAACAATTTTTAGATTATTGATGTATCTCAAAGCAAAGTGAGTATGTTCGGGACTAAAGTTGAGATCAATATGAGAAAGGCGGAAGCTTTTAGTTGGTCTAAACTAGAAATTTCAAATAAAGGGGAGAAACCCGGGGAGGATCTTGGCCCAAAAGTAGAAGGTATTGATTTATCTGATTTATAAAATTATTTAAATAAGGTTCTGTTTCGGTCTATTATTAATTTGTGAATGTAATTTTGTAGAATTTTTCAGTAAATTATTTTTTTTTAACAAAAAAGTCTAAGTTGACTTAACCTCACTTTTCTGCCTTATATCCGATTGTTAATTCATGAGGTTGAAAACATTTTGAGATTATGAAAAGTAATAATTAACCCAGTTCATAAAATTTATTAATTCAATATAAATTTTAACAACCTAATTCTTATCTTTATCACCAGCTCCAATTTTTTTAAATTCATTCGCAATCTTCTTAATCCCGTCGATTTCTTCTTGAAGAATAGCTTTAGCTTTATCCACATCATCCCCGTTATTTAAAACCACGCTGACTAAATCGTAATATTTGGTTATCTTTTTGTTTTGTTCGTCGTTCAAATGGGGCTTTAAGTAGGAGTAAATAGCAGAAACGTGTCTTCCGCTGGTGTGTATAATGTTTTGGGTGATTGTAACGAAAAGGATTAATAAAGTTAGGTGAAGAACTATCGCGGGATCATCCGTTACTTGTAATTGCTCTAATAAGCTGTGTTTACAGTTTAAGATAACGATGCGATCCTTTTTCTTATCAATTTTCTTCAAGATCATGCTGCAACTCGTTAAAGCGTCTTCGACGGAGTTTAAAAAGTCGTCGATTCCTTGCGCTGATAAAGATTTTACTAAAGTAGTGAGGGGGTTTCGATAATCGTTGGGGAGTTCGTTAACGAATTTTAATCTTTGCTCGTTGGTGCAATTGTCTGGGAGTAAACTTAAGTTTTCTTCCATAGAGATGTATTTTAAAAGTTTCATAACAACGTCAGTACAATGCGTTTTTAATAAATATTTTGTTAAATTTGCTTGAACGTCAACGGGGAATAACTTTAATCCTTTGTCGAATAATCTCACATCTCCAATTAAAGCATTCATCCTGTTTTGTAAGTCGTTATGAGTGTCTCTTCTACTTGCTGTGCGATCAGATATTGTGACTTTATAAATATTTCCGGCAATTTCTAGCCCTTTTTGATTTAAAGTTGGATATAAGTATTCCACTAAATGGGGGGTTAACTCATCTAAGCCATCTTCTTCGAGTTTACTTTGTACTAAACCGTTTATATCGTCCATTGAAACAATTTCTAAAAATTTCTTCTTCGTCCCTTCATCCTCAACGTCTTCATTAACATTAATTTTACCCCTAACATATTTTTTAGTAGATTTAGTTTTGGTTTCTCTCCCTTGAGTCCCTCCCCCACTCTTTCCACCAGCCGCTTTCTTCCTTCTTTCCTCCCTCTTATCAATCTTAACATCTTCAACATCATCACCTTTCGTACCTTTGGAAACTTGTAAATCGGTAAAATATTGTTGATAAGCCCCGCTTTCAACGGCGCATCTCGCGTTTACTTCAACAACTTGCACGCAATCGGCCGATAATGAGTCGATGAACGCTTTGCTGAGGATATAACCGTTTAAAAAGATAACTTCCTTGGTTTTTTGGGGGGTTAAAACCATGTCTAAAAGGAGTTGGACGTCTTGATCGTTAAAAACTGAGGGAACATTGTTTAAAACGTCTAAATGTGATTTGCTATTGATGCATTCGTCGATATCTGCTTCGAGGCGATCCAAAATCGTTCTTGAAACAACGCAAGATTTTAAATATTTTACATCGTCTTGCCCCAGGAATTTTTTTAAGTAAGTTTTGTAATCAGAAATTCCCAATTTTGTTAAAAGGTCGTATTCCAGGTAATTATTTTGTTTGTAAAAGTTTGAGATGTATTCATTCTAAAAAAAAAAGAAAAATAATTTAAATTAACTTTTTGATTATTACCAATGGGTAAGCTGTTACTACGCCCATGATCGAGAAGAATTTTGAAGACTCAAAGATATTACAGTAAAATTACTGTAATATCTTTGATTCAAATCTGATGATTTAAATTTTGTTGACACAATTGACAATTTTGACTGACAAAAAGTAATTATTTTAATTACTTGTACTTATTAATTTCAATATTTAGATGAAATAGGTGTAGACGTCATCTCCAAATGATTTCTGTTGGGCGTGTTGAGTGAGTAAACGAAACACAACATAAACTACATACATTTTTACAATTTAAAATTAATTTACAAAAACTCACTTGTGATCTTGAATAAACATTAGGAATATACTGAGCCCCCGTTAACCGACTCGTTAAGTGCCCATAAGAACAACTCTGATCGAACAACGAAAAAAACAATCGTTCGGAAATCTCCAAATGGTTCAAAATGGCATGAACGGCTGTTGGTTGAGTTAACCCCACTAAAGCCCCACGAATTTTCGCTTTACTCCTAGCGATAAATGATTCCGTAAAGAACACTTTGGGATCATTTTTATCTTGTCTCCCAAAAATTAATTTCCCCAAATTCTTCTCGAGAACATGATTTTGTAAAAAATCCGTTGGTAAATCATATTGTATAGTTAAATCGCTAAGATTAATTTGACCTTGTTGTTGTAACTTTTCATTAATTTCCCCGGCAATTTTTGAAATGTACGTAACATCAATGAGTTGGCCCAAAACGAAATGAATGTCTTTGTGGCCTTTTAACACTTCGTTAATGTGATTTGAGATGTGGTTGTAATCGACTCCAATTACTTTTGAGAGTTGGGTTAAATTAACTCGTCCCCCGTTCATGTATAGTTCGTTTTTTATATCGGTAATTAATTGGGTTGGTGTCATGTATTCTTTTCCATCGCTGGTAAATATCAAATCGATCATTTTTCTTTGGAGTAACCATGATACAATCTCTATACAGTTTCTTTCTGACAATCTAATTAAAATTTTATTTTATTATCATCAAATTGCATAATTTAATCAAAATTACCTTTGAGCTGTGGAGGTTAATTGAACTTTTTGGAAGTCGGCTGCTAAACGTTTTATTTCTTCCCAATCTGCCATTTTCTTTGCTTTTAATTAATTAATATTACTAAACTCGTTTAAAAAGTAAAATACTTTAATCTTATCGAATTAAAGTTAATATAAAACATATGTTATTATTTTTTTGACGCGACGTTTAACTGTCAAATTAAGCCGATAAAGTAGGTTTTACTGCGAAAAGAGTTGCCTATATTTCGATTAATTACAATTATTTAGAAAAATTTATTGCAATTATAATAATTTAATCAACATGAAAGAGTTTTATTAGAATAAAGGTTAATTTAACAATCAAGCTTTTGAGCCTTATCCATTTTTTGAAGAGCTGACTCCATTTTTGTTAAATTTTGATGGTGTTTTTCTAAGGAAGAAATTGAATTTCTCTGCATTGTATTAATCGCTTGAATCTTTGTTATGTTATGTTCCCAATCTTGATTGGCCAATTGACGCACTTCAAAAGATTTGTTCTCTAATAATTTGTTGATGCTTATTACTAAATCATGTAGCTTTACGTTTTCTTGAGAATCAACATTTCTTGATTCTTTGCTTTAAACCTTTTTTTTTTTTTTTTCTTTATTAAAAACCAGCTCAACAATTAAAATATGTTATTTCATGGCTTAGATCTTATTGGATTACACTTAATTAAGACATCACAGGAGGAAACACTTCACCATCTGTTATTCCGACTCATCAATCAATAGATCTTGAGGCAGTTTTCTTTTTAATCTGGAGTGAATGTTACGTTGCCCAATGTGCAGTCTGGTCGCGCTAGGACACTTGTTGAGGTTACTGTAGAAGTTTTTGGTCAACATTTTTATAAAGTTTGCTATATATTCTATACATAATTCATCATGCAATTGCTCGTTTCTTATAAACCAAGGGGCATCCACTGCGATCCTTAATATTTTATTTTGTAATGTTTGAATTTTTTTAATGTTAGTACCAAGGATCTGATTAGTGCTTTGTATAGTAGAAGTGTGCATTCCATCCTTAGGGGAGTTTTTCTGTTAATCAGGGAATATAGTTGTTTTAATCGATCATATGCCTGATTTACTCGTGTGTTGATATGGATACCCCAAGTTAAATGTTGGTCAAGATGAACTCCCAAATACTTCACCGCTTTGTCTTTTTGATTCCAAACTATAGGCTTGTTGTTTATTATTATGCACGGTGGATCAATCACTCGTTTCAAAGTAAAAATTTTTGTTTCACACTTATTTGCATTTAAATGAATACACCACTTTGAAAGCCACTTCTGTAATATATTGATTGAATTTTGGAGTTTTTCAATGGCGTCTTTTAA
This sequence comes from Onthophagus sagittarius, assembly GCA_036711965.1. NCBI lineage: Eukaryota > Metazoa > Arthropoda > Insecta > Coleoptera > Scarabaeidae > Onthophagus > Onthophagus sagittarius. The sequence goes on along the minus strand of JASERS010000010.1, from coordinate 9,871,897 downwards.
ATCATAACTTTGTGTTATAATGATCATATCATCTGCGTACATAGCCTTATCGTTGTCGGTTTGTAATGGAATGTCGTGCATGTAGATATTAAATAACGTAGGTGATAGTATACCTCCTTGTGGCACTCCAGCTCGGATGGGTTTAGTAGAAGAATAGCAGCCATTTATTCTAACACTAAATGTTCTCTCTTCAAGGTAGGATATCAGAATAGCGCAGAGATACCTGCTTAAACCCACGTGGTGCAGTTTGTATTTAAGACCTTGTAGCCAAACGGTGTCAAATGCTCTTGCAACGTCTAAGAAACCAGCTGCGGTATATTTTTTATCTTCAAATCCCTTTTCTATGATTTCTGCGACTCTTGCAAGTTGGTGTGTCGCAGAATGGTTTGCTCTAAATCCAAATTGTACATCGGGGATAATATCAAGATTCCTCATTTCATCTTGCAGACGAGTGAATATTATTTTTTCAAATAGTTTTGACAGAGTTGGAAGAAGACTAATGGGACGATAATTTTGAATTTCGGATTTGCATTTACCGGGCTTTGGGAACAGTAAGATTTCAGCTTTCTTCCATGCAATGGGAAAGTAGCCTATTTGTAAACAACTGTTGAAGATGCTTTTAATGTGATCAATGATATTATCGGGAAGATATTTCAATAAAATGTTTGGTATCAAATCATGTCCTGGAGCTTTGCGATTGGGTAGACGTTTAATTTGCGCCTTAACCTCTTCTGCTGTTATTGTCTCGGTATAGTTTCCTTCGCTTAGTAGGTGTGATTCATTATATCGTTGAACTATAGCCGCAAAATCCGTATTTTTGTCCGTAATAATTGGACTAAAAGAATATTCTAGGTAATCAGCAAAAGCATGGGATTTATCATGATCTGTATTAATATGTATGCCGTCAACTATTAACGTTGGGAGTTCTTCATATTTTTTTAATATTCGTCTAGTGACTTTCCACATTCCAGGGTCCGATGTATCTAAATTATTTAACATGTCATTGTATTTTTGAATTCGATGAGCATCGAGTTGCAGAGTTATTGTATGAGTCAGTTAATTTAATTTCTTCTTAGTAAAAGGATTTCGAGTACGTTGCCATTCTCGTCTAACTATACGTTTTTCTTTAATGATTTCAAGAATTCGTGTTGGTGGAATATTATAATTTACAACGGGTTTTTTGGTTGTTGGTATTGTAGCATGCCTGATTGCCTCTGTCATATTTGTGGTAAGTTGCAGAATTGAAATGTTTATTGATTCCCGGATTGGAGGCAGTTCACTTATATGGTAGGATCTCATAAGGTCTTGAAATTCATTCCAGTTGACAAATCCATTTATAAGTTTTGGTACAGTTGGAACGTACAATATCTGTCTTGATAAGTTGATTAAAACTGGCAGGTGATCTGAGTTTAATTCAGTTATGACTGTTTGAGTTAATGGAAGATGAAAGTTTTTAGTAATAACAATATCTAGGATGTCTGGTAGATGATCATTACGGAATGGGTGATACGTATAATCAGTTGGACAATGAATTTGAAGCTGATGAATGTTTGCCAGATTTTCTAATTGAGATCCAGAAGGATTGTCTGCACGGCATCCCCAATGTTTTAATTTACTGTTGAGATCTCCAATTAACATCACAGGTCCTACTATTTGAAATATTTTTTTAAAATCATCATTAATCAACGATTTGTTTGGCTGTTTATAGGCACATATTAAAGTTATCGGGGCGTGTCCTTTTATCTCATATTGGATAGCAACAGTTTCTATTGATGAGGTGGTAATACTATATAAGTGATGTTTAATTTGGCGTCTAATTATGATTGCGACGCCACCAGCTGCTGTTTGAGAGTTTCTATCATACCTGTATATGTTATAACCACCAATTCGGAGATTTTCTCCTGGCGCAAGATGTGTCTCCGAGATACATGCTATGTCTATGTTATATCTCGCAAGAAAAGCAATGATAAGAGCTTTTTGCTTTTTTAACCCATTTGCATTATAGTTTAAAATTGTGATATTTTCTAAACGTTGTAGATTTGTATTATTTGACATGAATAAGGGAAGGTAAGATCTCGTTGATTAGGTGTGATTTGATTTCATTGATAATTGGGATAAGGACCTGTTTCAGGAGATTTATAATGACTGTCACCAAAGAAGAGGAGGTTTGAGTTTCATTTTGGGATGTGAAGGAAGGAATATTATTGGATTTATTAGCTTTACCTTGAACTGCGTTAGCGAAAGAAATTTCAGGACTAAGAGTGCGGAAACTGGGTTGTGAATCTTTTCTTTGGGAATTAATATAACTGCGGTCTTGATGTCGGGGATTTTTGTTTTGTAGATCAGTGTGACTTTTACATCCCCTATAATTAGATGGATGAGGTCCATCACAGTTCGCACATTTAGGAGGGTCAGCTTTGTTTTTTGTACATTGAGTATGGTTGTGTTGCTCTCCACATTTGACACACCTCGGCTTTAGTGAACAATAATTCTTTGTATGTCCAAATCTTTGACAACTATAGCATTGAGGAACATTATTTGGCTTTCTTCTCATCTCAACTGTAACTATTGCCTTAGAAATTTCTTTGATTTTAAATATCTCCTTCGCTTTTTCGCATGGAGTAAGATCAATCGCACACAGAGATATAGGATATTTTTCTTTGTTAACTAATCTAGTTATTTTTATTATTGGAAGGTTATATGGTAATAATTCAGAATTTATTTCATCTTCTGAAAGTGATATGGGAACATGACGAATTACTACCGATAATGGCTTTAAACCTACAGGATCTAAAGTGTTTAATAAGAATTGACTGACGTGAATTACAGCTTGAGCATTGTTTTTAACTAACATGTTTTCTTCAAAAACTTCTTTAAATTCTTCAGACCTTGGGTAATATTCCGTTAAAAACAGGATGTTTGAATATATACTTTTATGTTATTTCGGTTGTATTCCTTTCTTACTCGCCATATTCTAAATATGTTTTATTTAATTATTTTAAATTATTCAATATGAACTTGAAAAAAAGATTGACAATTTCAACAGAAACTTAACCTCCAAATTTTAAACGGAAGTTGACGACACCGCGCCATCTATCGAGTGAACTACACTATTATCAAAAAAAAAAATTGATTTTAATAAATAAAATTGAATATTGTATGTTTTCGTTAATAATTCTTAATTATTAATAAGATATTCGATTGCGGATTGCGAACTTTGCATTTAGAAACAATTATTTTATTTATAATGGATATAAATATAAACAAAGTATAGCGCCATCTATCGGGTGTAACAGCTATTGTAATAAAAAATTATTAATTAAACAAAATTAAATGTTATAAAGAATTGTTATTAATTAAAAACGCTATTCGAATGATATTGGAGAACTTTGTAATTAGGAAGAAACGTTTTATTTATAATACTTTAATTTAAATATGCTTTAGGTAAGATCCTTAGGTTGGTTGCAATTGGTTGCTAAGCAACGTGAGTAACAATTACATAAACATTTTCATTTCATCTCTTTATTCCAGGATAATTTAAGATATAAACAAAGAAAAAGGGCCCCAAATTCATTGGAAATCGTTGGAATTACTAAAATATATAAAAAGTTGGTTATCAACTTGTTTCGGAACAAAATTGTTTATAACAATCATATTCAAACAATCATAAGTAAGTTTCTATTCCTAATTACTTTATTTTTAAAAACACACAATGAATAACCTGTTATTTACGTCTCTTACGTTTGATATCGCCGCATTCTGCGATTATAATAGGTACAATAGGAGCCCCAACCTTCCTTCCAAGATCTTGAATGTGATAAATCGTCTTCATTCCTTTAACGACTTTCCCAAAAACCACTCTTTTTTGGTCTAAATGATCCTGAGCGTCGAAAGTTATGGAAAATTTTGAATCGTTGAATGTTTTTTCAACGGGAACCATCGAAACAACACCCGGTTTTGTATGCCTTAAAACATGTTCTTCCTCGGGAAAACGAAACCCGTAAATACTACAACCTCCTCTTCCGTTGTTTAGTGTAACATCGCCCGTTTCGAAGTATTGTCCTTTTACAACGTTGTAAACTTTGCAACATTTATAATGAAGGCCTTTGTTCCCATTGCAAATGCTGATAAAGTTTTCGCAAGTTCTTGGACAAACATCATTGTAAAGTTCGATGATTATTCTGCCCATGGGGATCCCATCTTTAATTTGGAAGTCGATGAAACAATGAGGTCGCTTTTTCTTTTTTGGTTTCAACCCAAATAATTGTAAGTTGCTTATTGAAGGCATTTCGTTTACAGTTTGATCTAAACTCTTTGTAATAAACATTTGTAACGTGTATCTGGCCATATGTTTTAATTTATCAACGTTATACGCCCATTCTTTATCAAGCTCCGACTTTGGATAGTTGGATTCAACAGACGACAATCTCTTGTAAATTTTCGCATTTTCTTTAGTAATGTAGTGCATCTTTGTTAAATAAGCACCCCATTTCGAGCACGTCCGATAAGCTAACGGATTGAACGTGTCAAGTTTACCCCCCATTCGGTTAATAACGTTAATTTTTCGAACCAACGATTTGTTCTCTGTATCGATTTGCTCAAGTCTCGCAGCATCAGCTCTAATTCTGCTCACTTTTATGTATTTCTTTGGGTTCATTGGTGGTGGCTTATTATCGACGACAGATTGACAATAAAAGCACTAAAATAATTATTGTTAGGATTGTTAGATATTGATTGAGTGAGCTTACTCGGTATCTGTGTTGATTAAAGGTTTTAAGATCTCGTATCATTTCGTTATCGGGAACTTCCCCGGGCAAAAATCTCGGCATCTTGGCGAGTTTAAACACCTTCGGTTTTTTTAGAGGTGGAAGGTCCATTTTTGGTGGGGAATTTTGTAATAATATTAAAGTAATATGTTATTATTGGGTTTAAATGAATAACATTGAACGCAAATTAAATGATTAATAAAATGATTAATTCGAAACGTCTATAATGTCAGTAATTATTTTATTTCGATTATTTTTTAATACAAGGAAATTAATTAATTCCTCTTTTTGATTTGGCCACATTTTTCGATATAAATTGGTACGATTGGTGAGCCAACCTTTTTTCCGAGATCCTGAATATGATAAATCGTTTTCATTCCTTTGATAACACGTCCAAAAGCGACTCTTTTCGCATCTAATTTTTCTTGGGCTTCGAAGGTTATGGAAAATTTCGAATTGTTGTACATTGTGTCGACGGGAACCATCGAAACAACGCCAGGTTTCGAGTGTTTTAAAAGGTGCTCCTCCTCGAGGAAACGATCCCCGAATATGCTACAACCCCCTCTACCATTATTTAAAGTAACATCCCCCGTTTCTAAGTATTGACCTTTAACAACGCTATAAACTTTGCAAGATTTGTAATGGAGCCCTTTGTTTCCTTTACAAATACTTAAAAAGTTTTCGCACGTTTTTGGGCAAACGTCGTTGTAAAGTTCAATAATTATCCTCCCCATTGGGATGCCGTCTTTAATTTTAAAGTCGAAATAGCAACGGGGGCGATTCTTTTTTAAGGCTGGGTCGACTTGAAGGTTGGTTATAGAGGGCATTTCGTTAACCGTTTGGTCGACGGTTTTTGTTAGGAACATTTGTAATGTATATTTCGCCATGCGTTTTAATTTGTTAAGATTGTATTTCCATTCTGCGTCGAAAACGGATTTTGCGTACTTTGATTCAACGGTTTGTAATCTCTTGTAAATGAAGACATTATGTTTCGTTATTTCATTCATCTTGGTTAGATAAGCGTCCCATTTCGAAGACGAAGCATAAGCTAACGGGTTAAACGAATCAACTCGCCCCTGTTAATAAAGAAATGCATTAAAATTTATTATTGCATTAAAATTTTTCTTACCCCCATTCGATTTATGTAATTAATTTGTTTAACCAGCGCTTTATTTTCCTTATCGATTTGTTGCAGCCTTTCAACGTCTCCTCGAAGTCTGGTGGTTTTTATGTACTTATTTGGGTTCATAGGGGGTGGTTTATCATCGATAACGGCGGTACTATAGAAGCACTAGAACAAAAAGAAAGGTTCGTTTGTTAATAAAATAAGTTTGTTACAAAACCACCAACTCGCGCTTTATGTTGATTAAAACTAGCGAGGTCGCGCCTCATATCGCCTTCAGGTACTTCCCCGGGCAAATATCTCGGTAACTTTGTTGGTACGAAAACTTTACGATTTCTAATGGCGCGAGCCCTTCTTTCCATTTTTTCGAATCGTCCCAATACCATTTTGTTAGTGATAAAAAATCGCACAAAGAAACTGAATTGAAACGAAAAAATGATACTCTTTATAAGAAAAATCGATTATAATGTTTAAAAAGAATAATAACACAAAACGTCTAAAAAAATTAATAATGACAATTACACTAAATAATTTAGATACGACCTAACCATAAAAATGATTTTATTACCCCAAAATGTTTCAGTAATCATCAAAGGATTCAATTATGGAGTAAAAGTGTAACTCCAGTTAAATCAGATTAAATCATATATTATTAATAAATAAAAGGGGGATTAAAAAGTTAGAGGATTGGGGAAATTCCGATTGAAGATTAAATCGCACAAAGAGAAAATTTTCTTATTATATATATAGGAAAATATATTATAAATGTATTTATTAAAGCATTTAGTATTTTTTAAGCGTGTGATATGCTGTAAAACATTCACCTTTGTGCAGTAGAACCTGACAAAAATATCTAAATTCGCTCCTTTTTCCATGCGAAAAGAAATTCACCACTTTGTGAATGCGAGGAATATGGGAAGCCTTAGTCATAGAATTAGTTAAAAATTTGACGCGCCAGACATAGACGAAGTGGCTTGGAATAGAAGGACTCGTTTTTAGATCCCATTACCGACCCAAAACTGTTAGAAGAAGAACAAGATTTAAATTAATCACTATTATAAAGGATGATTAAATAACATAATCTGAGGAATGGATAAAAACCCGAGTGAGATCGGATTAATCCACAAATTTAAAGATAACAAAATCAGTATTATTAAGTATAATTAATTAAAATTGGTTTGGGATCTTACATTATAACGCATTCTATTAAACATCAATAAATCCGGCTTTGAAACCCAATTCGTAACCGAGTTAGGAAGATAGCGAATTTTTTCGTGTGGGCGAAATATTTTCCCATCCTTTCTTTTCCTTTTCAAAAACATATAAGCTTCCGCCGTTTTTATAACCATCTCAACCAAGATTTTCACTTTATATATTAAATGTTTCAATTTATACACTCCCTTAAACCCCAAAAAATCATTAACAAACTAATTAAACATTACAACATAAATTAAATTATGATTAATTTGTCATAATTAATTTCCATCAGTCAACCTCAACATAAATTAAAAGTAATCTTCCCCATATTTATGTTCACAAATCGAAAATGAATGCGGGCGATAAGAACGACTCGGATTTGGAAGATTTGAAGGTTTCAAAAACGAAAAGAACGGATCAAAATCAAATGAGATTGGTTAAAATGAAAGAGACATCTTCGAGTCGAGACATCCTCATTGGGATGCTTCAAGGGCAGTTAAAAAAAATGGAGGATTTGTACAGAAAAAGTTTAGACGACCAGCAAGAAATTCGACATAAATATGGAAGAGTTGTGCAAGAATTGGGAACGTTAAAGATTATCACAAATAAATTAGAGGCTGATAACAAAAAATTGAGTCGCAATTCAGACCAAAAAGACGAATTTAACGAAACGGAAGTTTGGAAAGAAAAATTTGATGCGATGATGAAGAAGCTTTTAGATTTAGAAAATTCGCACCTTGAAAGACACGAAAATACGCTGTTGAGTTTAATGTTGCATTTCAGAAGGATCGAGGGATTGTTGAGGGAGCAAAATAAGAAAATTGATGGGTTTATGATCCTTTTGGACCCATCAAAAAGGAAGTGCGATTCAAGCGGTCCTTTGATTGAATTAAAAAACCCGGAATTTTCCGAGACTATGTTTTATTCGACGACTTTTGTTGCAAAATCGACGAAATTGGCACCATCTTCGTTTACTAGCGTGAGTATTGACCCGCTTAAAATGAAATCGATTCCAACAAAACGAAAATCAAGCGCTAAGTTAACTTTAGATCCTGCGAAAAAGCCCCGCTCTAATTCTGAGGTTGGGGAGTTAATTTATTTGAGAGATGATGTGGAATTAAAAAATGATGGTAAAAAGGAGTCTTTGATTGTTGAGGATAAGGGAGGAAATGAGGGAGTAAGGGAGAAAACATCTCCAGATGGGGTTTTTAGTTGGTACGAAGATTTTGATTGTTCTCAAATAGAAGAAAGATCGTTAACAGGGCTAGATAATAAAGATGGGAAAGGAGATATTTTGACTGGGTCGATGTCTTTATTTAAAAGAGATTGTTTAGGCGAAGAATCTAATTTTTTGAAAGGTTCATGTCTTGAGAGTCAAAAAAGAGTTGGGTTTGAGCAACCCGAATCCTTTTTAGCTCAAGGAATCGATCAAAAACTTGAATTGAAAAATGATTTGGTTTCTTCCATTAAAAAAAGGGATGAGTTTTTGAAAACTGAAACATTTTTAAATGAAGAAACTAAAGAATCGTCGATTTTAGCTTATTCAAATGATGCAAACATAATAAATCCGATCACAGTTCGTGATTTATTGACTCAAGTATTAAAGTATAATGAAACATGTGCAACTGATACTACTTTAAACTTGCAACGACTTTTAGAAGAACTTGGGAATGTTTCGGAAATTGGATCGGGCAAAAGGGATCAACAACAACAAATTAACTTGGAGAATAATGATTTAAATAGAATCATCGATGTGCAAAAAGTTGAAATTGATTGTTTAAAAAAAGATATAGAAGAAAAGTCTCGCACTTATCACGAATCTCTTATAAATGATCGCGAAAATCTGGCGAAGAATGCAATGTTGCTTCAACAATACGAAAATGAAGTCGATGCGATCAATAAAAAATACACAAAAGCTATGGAGGAATTAGAAGTTGTGGTGGATGGAAATAAAAGTTTGCAAAATAAAGTTAGAAACTTGCAGGATTCGTTGATTCATCACCAGGAACAATCGATGATTTTGGGGATTGAGTCAAGAAAATCATCGGAGAGAATCCAAGAGATAACTTCTTTGTTAGAAAATGCAGAGATGAAATTAATTGAAAAAGATGAGGAAATAGAAAAATTGAAAACTTTAAATTTGGAAATGACCGATTTAAAACTGAGAAATGATGAGTTATTAAAAAAATTGAATGAAAAAGAAGGATTTATTTCAAATCAAACCAAAGAAATGAAAGATCTTGAAGAAAAGCTTTTAGAAATAATGAGCCATTTAGACGAAGAGTTGAGAGAAGATAACTTAAGTAATAAATCATCCAAAAGTAGCAATCAAAATCTAGAAAAATTGATCAACTCCAACAAACAAATCCAACAACAATTTAACACCATTAACTCGACTCTTTCATCGTTCCAAGTTGAAAAGAAAAAATTAATAACCAACAATTTCTTTCTTCAGCAACAACTAAAAACCGAAAGATCTTCGTTTAAAAACGAACAAGAAATAATCTTAACCAACCTAAAACAACTTCGTTTAGAAAAGCAATCTCTCGAAGATCAATTAATCGATTTAAAGGGGGAATTAACTAAAATAACTGATGAAGAGAATCAGGAAATTCTTCGTTGGAAAAGTGATTACGACGATTTACAAGATAAATTAAAAATGTGTTTGGCCGAATTGCAATGTTTAAAAGAGAATCGGAAAAACAACTCGAATTTAAAAGTGGAAAATGGGAAATTGAAGAATAAATTAACGGTGTTGAATCGAAGATTAATCGAATTGATTGATGCGAGAAAAAATTGTGTTGAATTGAAATATCTTAATGAAAGATTAAAAAGGAAAGTTGATGTTTTGGAGAAAGAATTGAAAAAGGAAAAAAATATTTCGAATTTTGGGTCAAAACCTTTAACTCCTATTAACGAGGAAAACTTTGAATTCGGGGCGAAGAAAGAAGTGAGGAAGTTGTTTGATAATTGGAAATTTGAGGAGAATTCTGATGTTTCTTCGAAAGGATCGAGAAAAGGGGATGAGGTTTTAGTTAAAAAGTAATGATTCATTTAAATAATTTGATTTATTTTTAATTAAAGTTATTTTTAGGGTTGTAGAAAATAAAGGGAGAAATCAAGATTTAAAAAAATCGTCCTCAAAAAATTGTAGAAGTAAGCAATCAAAAAAATAAACAAATCAAATTAATTTAAAAAATTTTTTGTTTTAGTTCCAAATATGAATCAAAAATCGAGTAAACATATGGGAAAAATTCCTGTTCGAGTTTGTTCAAAGTGTCCTCACGGCAATAGGTAACTTTTTAATAAAATTAACTATCAATATTAATTAACATTTATTTTCAGTTTAAAACAAATTATGTAAAATAAAATAAAGGTAAATATTTTTTATAATGTTTTTATACCCGATAAAAAAGATGATGATAAAATCCCATCTAAATTATTCTTAATTTTATTTGAATTCCCTGTAAGATTTTGCAAAGAACTCACAGCGGATTGCATGGTTAATTGACATTTTACCAAATCTTGTTCGACGTTTAATAAAGTTTTATGGCATTGCCCCAAAACGCCATCAGTTAAGTTATTGATGTTCCCACACAATTTTAAATTGGATTCTCTCAATTTTTTATGCAACAAAGAATCTGTGTATTCGTCTTTAATTACAATAATGTGTGGTTTCGGAGTTGAAGTTTCTACAATATTTTTTTTTTAAGTTATGATCTAATTTTTTTTTAAACATACCTTGATCTGATTCTGAATCTTCGCCTTGAATTACTGAGGCTTGGAATGCGTTTACATCGGAGTACTATTAAAAATAATAATTTATTGTTTGTTTAGGTTAAAATGTTAGATATAACCTCTAAAGCACCACGGACGATATCGTCATCACTATCGGTTTCTGAAGCTTCCCCGCTAACAATTACAGCTTTATTGCTCATAATTAAATCAAATAATTAGGGTTAGTAAGGATAAATAGTAAAAATAAGTTGTATTAAAAAATTAACCTCAAATTTTATCTGTCAAAATTGACAGATTCTTCAAATATCGATTAAAAATTTAATAATAATAATAATTAATAAAATAATAATACTTCTTGTATTCTATTTTTTGATTCGAACGTATTTGTTCACAAAGAAATAAATATTTGTGTAATTAGTGATGAAAAGTATAAAAATGCCAACAGTTCTTATGTCTTACTCTTATTTTAGTTGTTATCTTTTAGTTCTAGAAGAATTTACAACAATCACGCATTGAATGGCTATTAAAACTAGAATTAACGCTAGACTTAGTACCAGAAAGATTCAGGCTAAATCAAAACTTTCTAATACTGGGTCTAGTGTTAATTCTAGTTTTATTTTGATACAAGTATACAACAATTTGAGCCTGAATAACAACTAAAAAAAGGATCAACAATAACACTGGGGCTAATAGAGTTAACAGAACTAAGAACTAGTTTAGAGTTAACAGCTAAAATTAGGGTTTAGCCATCTAAATAGATATACATTTGATGTAAATCTTAAGAGGGTGCTTTACCATGCAATTTGGCAATTTACGAAAACATACATTATTTCAAATATAAAGTAACACAACTTCTTTACTTGCTATTGTTTATTTGTTCGGTACCGATTTCGAGTTTTACAATCTCATCATCAGCCGAATCTACAAATTAAAATTGGAAATCAAATATAATCGTCGATATTTTGTTTATTCAATTATATGTGTTTTTTGCAAAATATTTGTTTAAAATTTAATAAATAATAAAATTAAAATTAAAAACTTACGTCAAAATATTAAAATACTACAAAAAGGTAATAAATATATAAAACATTAATATTTATAATATTTATATTTATTAATATATAAAACAAACAAATAAACAATAGCAAGTAAAGAAGTTGTGTTACTTTATATTTGAAATATTTAATAAACTTGCAACATGGATTCAAACAAACAATATCAAAATAAAACTTCATCATTAATCCATGGTTTCAAAAAAATCTACATAAAAATGGAAATCATGAAGAACCACATTAATTTTATCAACAAATGCTTAAAACACAATATAATTCCGAATTTTGCAAGGATTAAATCTAAAAAACTCAGGAACAGCACACAAACATACATTTCTTCAAAACTGCTTCGCGATGAAAAAAGACGACATTTTAAGAACCTTAACTTCTACTACGAAAAGCTTTCAAAAATACATAGAGGTTTAAGAGACCAACTGCACTTTCTAGAAATTGATGAGATTATCAATAAAACAAAAACACAGGCTTTTCTCCACAAACAAGAAGATCTGAGAAAAAAGAACAGGAAATTTGAAAATCTTTTAAATAATAAACCAACATCTAATTCAACCAACAATAAAAATGTATACACCCAATACAGAAATTACACAAACATCGTTTTTAACTAGGGTTGCCAGCTCTCCGGGTTTGACCCGGAGACTCCGGGTTTTGACATGCGGTCTCCAGGCTCCGGTTCACTACACATTTTCTCCAGGTAAAAACGTATTTAACAAAAGAATAATGGAAAAGATCTAAAATTCTTTTTACAACAGGAAAACATATTAAGAATGGTAAAGATAATAAATATTAAGACTCAAAATATTGTCTATCGGGTAAATCGTTAACATTTGTAATGCTTAATAAAGTTTTTTTGCGTCTAAGAAAATCATTTATTCCTGTTAAAAATTAAAAATAACGCTTAAATTTTAAGAGTAATTAATTTTAACAGAACTAATTTTTTGTTGAAGTTATAAGAAAACACATATTGTTATTTTCATCAAAGTTGTGCTATCTGTTGCACTAAATAAGTCCTTTTACGTAGTAATCTGTAATCGAAATAGGAAAAGGATAGGGGAATCACTTATTCGCTTCTTTCCGATGTTCATCACGTGAACTTGTTGTTTACCGCTACCTTTTACTATCAATAACGATTGCAATCGTAAAGTTTCAGTGCAATTTTTTGATTTGTTTTGTGAGTTTTAAAAAGTTTTGTAGTTATTTACAGTTTTGCAATTTGCAATGAGTGAGAACAATAACAGAAAATTCGAGTGCATCTACGTCATTTCAATCCTTTCATAAAAATAAAAAGGCCAAGTATGCAACACATTTTAAGGACAGTTGGAGACAAAATCCGCTATACAAAAGTTGGTTGGTGAAAATAGATGAGTTTACAGCTAAATGTAATATCTGCAACATAAAATTTACTGTTCAACATGATGGTGAAAAATCTTTAAAAACTCATTTAAATAGTAAAGGTCATTCTAAGACCGCTAACACATTGTCCAAAAATACACTACTTACAGCGTTTTTACCAAACAAACATTCCAACGAAGATAACTATGTAACCATAATTGAAGTGTCTCAAATTTATCACGCCGTAAATCATCATCATAGTTATTTGAGTACTAATTGCAGCATTAAATTAAATTCTTATGTTTATCGTGATTCTGATTTGGCAAAGAAGGTTCATTGCGGTCGAACAAAAGCGGAAGCAATAATTGCAAATTGTTTGGGCCCTAAAAGTGTTGAACGTGTATTGGAAGAAATGGGCGCTGGTACGCCCAACTCTATAGCATTTTCAATTATGTGTGATGCTTCAAATAAGGGCAGTCAAAAGCTCTTTCCAATAGCAGTCAGATATTTCAGTCTCAAGAATGGTGTAGTAAACAAACTTTTAGACTTTATTGAAAATAATGATGAATCTTCTTTATCAATTAATAATAGTATACTGAAAACATCACTAAAAGCATCCAATATAAGCGCATACAGTGCGGATAATGCATCTGTAAATTATGGCATTCATAACTCTGTTTACCAAAAATTGAGCGCCGAGAACAAGGGAGTTGTAAAGGCTAATTGTAACTGCCACGTTATACATAATGCTGGTAGAAATGCTTGTAAAGTATTATCTTTTGATGTTGAAAATTTAATATTAAATATTTATGCAGAATTTTCAAATAGTGCTAAAAAAACAGAATCTCTAAAAGAGTGTTTTGATTATTTGGACATTGAATATCAAAAAATGATAAGGCATGTTACAACAAGATGGCTTTCCCTATATGCTGCTCTTGAACGTTTAATACGATGTTGGCCAGCAGTTAAAAAATACTTTTTAGAGTTAGGCGAAGAAAATTGTCATAAAAACATATGGAGTTTTTTTAGTAGTCAAGAACATGAAATGGATAATGACTTAAAACCTGATATTTCATTTTCAGAATGTTATGTTTATTTCTTGCATCATTATATGCATATGTTGAACGTGCATATAATGAAACTGGAGAGTAATTATATCACAAGCTTAGAGTTATATAATATAATGTTAGATTTAAAGGAACAAATAGAAAGCCGACTGGAAGATCAATTTTTTGGAAGCAAAATATCAATGGCTTTGGGATATCTTACACCATCTCAAAAACAAACATTTATAAAAGAAGCTATATTAGTTTATCAAAGAACTTTAAATTACTTAAACCAGTATTATGATTTTGAAAACTCACCTTTTAAATATTTTGAATGCTTAAATTAAAAAAAAAATAAAAGTATTGAGCATCAAAAGATATTAGAAGCTAAAAATGTTATCAAAGTAAATATAGATGAAGATCGATTATATGATGAGGTACTTCTTCTTAGAAAAACCTTTAAAACTCTACAAGATAATTCGGTTACTTTGGAATTGGGCATAGACAAAATATGGTGTCAGATATTTGAAACTGCAGATATGGCACAATTGACAAAAAATGTCATTAAAATTTTATCGATACCCGTAAGCAATGCTTACCCCGAAAGAATATTTTCGTTAATGAAAAACTTAAAGGCAGAATTATGTACAAAATTAAATTTCAATATGTCATGCCGACAATTTGCTGAATATTTAGAAAAACGCGAACAAAATAATTTATTAAAAATATGCCAAAGTAACAGCAAATATAAGTTTCAAAAACGTAACTAAACTAAGTTACAAATAATGTCATGCTTTATTTATGTAATATAAAGTTGTACAGTTTTAGTGAAAACTTGTAACATTTTTGTTTTATTTTTACGAACATTATGTTTAAATTGTTGTTTTAAAAAAAAAATTATTATTCAAAGTAAGAAAATGAAATGTAATGTTTTATTTTAGAATATTTTTTGGAACAAACTTTTGTTGTTTAGACTATTGGTTTTTCTTTTTTGAAAAAAATAAAAAGTTTATTATCCAAACTGAGGGAATGAAAATTTTATTTGCAATTTCTTCTTTTTTTTTTTTGATCGTCAGAATCTCAGGGTGAGGTCATTTTTAAATCTGGCAACCCTATTTTTAACCAAGAAGAAACAAATCTTCTAAATAAAGGTTATAAATTCGCGTTATTCTCAAGGATTAATCTTCCCCTTTTAACTATTGACTTCGATGTAGCAATAAAAAATGTTCCAGAACACGAAAATTTAAAAAATGATCTTATACCTTTCATAAAAAAGACTGAAAAGGATGAATCCATCAATAACACCAACAAAACTCACTTAACGTATTGGAAAACAATAAAATCAATCCGCGAAAAACTTAAAAAAGAAAACGCCGTTTTTGTAAAAGCAGATAAGGGAGCTGGTATTGTCATTATCAATAGAGAAGAATATAATCAAAAAACTAAAGAATATATGAAACAAAATAATTATGTAAAACTAAACAAAAATCCATTAGATACAATCATCAGAAAAACAAAAAATTTAATCAATCAATATAAAGAGACTCTAATCGAATTTTCCCCTAATTTAAATCAATCACATGGCAATAATAATTTTTTCAGCAACAAGTTTATACACATGAACCCAACAATTCCCAAATTATATTCATTACCAAAATTACATAAAGAAAATATGCCTATACGACCCATTACAGCCTTCCAAAACTCTCCTACTTCTAAATTAGCTAACTTTATGCTGAATGTATTACGTATAATAAATTTTGAACCATTATTTACCACTTCAAACTCCATTGATTTTATAAAAGCAACAAGTAACATTGAACTAAACAACAATTCTTTACTGGTATCTTTTGATATTACTAATTTATACTCAAATGTTCCAACAGATTTAACACTAAATTTAATATCAACAATGTTTAAGAATACATTTAGAAATAAAAATAACAACATAATTGAAGGTCTTAATAAAATAACTAAACATATTATTGAACAGAATTACTGTCAAATTGACGATGATTACTATAAAATTGCTCAAGGACTACCTATGGGAATGCCTTTATCAGGTATCATATCAGACATATATCTAAATCATATAGAAACACAATTCATAATCAATAATACAAATCCTTATAGAAAATACATTGTAAAATGGATACGATACGTTGATGATGTTTTTTGTATTTGGGAAGGGGGTGTCGAAACTTTAAACAAATTTCTTGAATATATAAATGAAATACATAATAATTTAAAATTTACCTTAGAAACAGAGAAAAACAATAAATTAAATTTTTTGGATCTAACCTTAACAAGACGTAACAAATGCATCGAGTATGATATATATCGAAAACCTACAGTAGTCCCTATGACTCCGCACATGCATTTTCGCACAAAATGGCAGGATTTCACTATCTGATAAATAGAGTTCTTAAATATCCATTATCGAACATTAACAAAGATAAAGAATTAAAATATATACTTAAAATCGCAGATCAAAATAAATACCCACACAAATTAATTAACAGACTATATCAAAAATTACAAAAACAACAAGACCCAATATATACAAAAAACCCAAATAACAATTTATATAAACCAATACCCTTTAATACACTAAGTTTCAAATCTAAAAAATATTTTCTAACAATAACATCACACTGGCTTTTTCAAATCAAAATTCAATTTTGAAACTATTAACGAATTGTCATAATAAAACTAATTATCTTCAAAAGAGTGGGGTTTATTCCATTGAATGTACAAACTGTAATTCTATATATGTAGGACAAACGGGTCGAAAACTAGAGACTAGAATATATGAACATCAAACAAAAGAAAATTCTAATGTATATAGGCATGCCATTGAAACAGGGCATAAAATAAATTATAAAAATGCTAAATTGATACACCATTGCAACAAAGGATTTAAAATGGATTTATTAGAAATGTACGAAATCAACAAACACAGAAAAGACATAAATTTCAATTTATTAAATGATCAAGTAACACACGTCTACAATCCTTTATTTACGTTTCTCAAAACATTATAATTTTCAAAACTTAATTTGTATCTTCTCTTCTTCTCTAAATCAATCCCTCTTACTTTGCTCAAAGAAGATACACCTACAATTTTTAGCATACAATAAAACCTGTCCATTTCAAGTTTTCTTTTGTATTTGTGTAGTTCGTGTAAATTGTTCTGTGTAAATGTTTTATATATTTATTACCTTTTTGTAGTATTTTAATATTTTGACGTAAGTGTTTAATTTTAATTTTATTATTTATTAAATTTTAAACAAATATTTTGCAAAAAACACATATAATTGAATAAACAAAATATCGACGATTATATTTGATTTCCAATTTTAATTTGTAGATTCGGCTGATGATGAGATTGTAAAACTCGAAACCGGTACCGAACAAATAAACAATAGCAAGTAAAGAAGTTGTGTTACTTTATATTTGAAATATTTAATAAACTTGCAACATGGATTCAAACAAACATACATTATTTATTAAAATAATTGAATGAAATTTTGTAAATAGGTTCTTCTAACAATTCTACATAACGCATGGTGGTTTATAAAAGTGTGCTCTGAAATCTGTTTAATTTAACAAGATTTTTGAGTTTATAGATTACTATACAGAATATTTTGGTGTCTCAGAAAATAATTTTAACTACATATACTAGAGTGAAAATGATGAAAATGCACGTCAAAGAAATCGATTAAAGACCTAAAATCGCAAAGATACATGCCATCAAAGTTAGAAAAGTTTTGGAATTTTTTTTAAATATCTCAAACACTATTTATAAAAAGGCTTTGAAATGTGACACAGTTTATACAAATATTAAGTAAATCACTGGCCACCAATCTCTTCCCTTCATCATTCCCCTTCATCAACGAATACTTTGGCAGCTCCTCTCTCCCCGTACCTTTCATTGTATCACCCTTCTCGTATCTGTGACTTTCTTTCCTGCCTCTGTATCTCTCAGTTCCCTCCACATTTCGCCTCTTTCCGCTCTTCTGTTTTCGATGTTATTTAGTGAATATCCCTTCTATAATATTCTTTCCTGCCTCTTTGCCCATAGATCGGCCTCTTCCCCTTAATTTCCCTCCAGCACTCTCCCAGGATCTTGCATCTATCATTTCCTCATACTCCACCGCATACTCCCTGCCTCCACCCTTACTGCATCGACCTTAACCTCCTCCCTCACTATAGACCCTAGGGTCTCCCTTGCCAACCCCAGTTCCCATCTCCAATATCGTGTTTGTATATCCTCCGGCAGACTTTGTTCTCTCCATCCCCATGCTTCTGCGCCGTATATCATTGTACTCTTTCCCAAGCCATCAAACATCACCTTTCTTTTTCCCACGTCCCTTCCAAAAGTTTTTTCTCCCCATCCCCAAACCTGTTCCATCACTTTGTTCGCCCTTTTTGCCATCGCCTTCATATGCGCCCCGACCTTATTACTTTCCGTGAAACCATATCCCAGCTACGTGTACTCTTTCACTTGCTCTATCTCACTTCCCTGCCACCTCCACTCCTCCTTTTTTCTTCTCCCCCCTTTGCAGAACTTCATTATCTTTGTCTTCTGGACGTTTACCTCCAACCCCTTCGCCTTAAAATATCTTTCCAGGAACCTCATCATCTCCTTCATCTTCACCGCCTCTCTAACCACGACCACCAAATCGTCCGCATACGCCAAGGCGTGCACCTTTGTTCCTCCTATCACCACACCACCCATTTGCCCCTTCACAAGTCTCTTTTCCAAGTCCGCCGTATATTTTGCAAACAGTGTGGGACTAAGCGGGCACCCCTGTCTCAATCCTCTTGTCGACCAGAATACCTCAATTAACTCTTCCCCCACTTTAACCTTAACCATCGTCTCCCTGTACATCTCCTTCACCCTCTCTATCAGTTGTTCTGTGATACCTCCCCTCCTCATTTCCTCCCAGAGCTTCTCTCTATCCACGTTATCGAATGCAGCCTTCAGGTCAATAAACCATCCATATAGCTATACCCCCTTCTTGTTCAAACTCCCTATCTACCAAGTGTTTCAGATTGTATATATTGTCAATTGCCCCTCTTCCCTTCCTGAATCCCGCCTGCCCATTCGGCAACAATTCCCTCCACTCCACTTTCTCTTCCAACCTCCCCAGCAGTATCTTTGCATAAATTTTGAAAGTTGTATTCAACATAGTAATCCCTCTATAATTGCTCACCACCATTTTATTCCCCTGTTTATACAGTGGGCATATTATCCCCATTCACCTGTCCGGAAACCTCTCCCCCATCCATACGTCATTATATACTACGTCATATATACTACCTTCCATAGCTTCTTCTTCACTGGCTCCGTCGCCTTCAACCACGCTTCATTCTGGATCTCACCTATGTTTCTTCCAGTGTTATCTCTTCTCCTCCTTGCACACTCCTCGCTCTCCCTCTCCCATTGTTCTCTCATCTACCCCTTCCAACAATCCCCATGAAGTAGGTTCTCCATTCATCGTCGTCTTACTATTTTGGTTCCACTTGATTTCAGTAAAGTCTTTGACTCTGTCGATTACGGTCTTCTTCTTTCTATACTTTCATCTATTGGTTTTTCTTCCTCGAGTCTTTCATAGTTTCAATCATATCTTTCGAATAGCACGCTATGTGGCCGTGCCAATTCAATTTTAAGTGGTGAAATTGTTACTGAATTTATTATGGATCCCGCATTAATTACAAAGTTCAAGTATACACCAATTACAAGTGTGGACGTGGAGAGAAGTTTTTCGGTTTACAAGAATACGTTAAGTGAGAGAAGACACAACTTCACAATGGAACATTTAGAACAGCATTTAATAATTAGTTGTTTTCGTGATTAGCGGTTTAATAATTATATATGAATGTTTAGTTTAACGATGTATTTTTTAATGAAAACGTTATTAAAATACATTATTAATTAGGTATAGCAATTTTTTCGATTTCTAATTTTTATGCCTTTTTAATGCTTTTGTTGCCAAAATTTCATGCCTTTTTCCGTCTTTTTTGTGCCTTTTAATCCGGTCTTTAATGATGGCAGTTCTGGCTTGAAAATGAAAATAGGCTGATTCTGTAAGAGTGAGAACAGAGTCTCTCTAGGTAATCAAGCGGCAGATGAACCAGCTCGAGAAGGCAGCGTTAATGTATCTGTCGCATCAGAGCCAGCAGTTGATATATCATTTGCACAGCCAAACATTAGATTGGACTATGGGCTAAAGACAGACTTCGCCTATTAGACCAGTTCTCCTGGAATGAGATATGCGTTTTGTCTAACAGATTGTTTGGATATCAAATTTTTTTGGAAAAGTACCTTCATAATTTGAATAGCAGCAACTTTTTGCAACACTTCGATGTCATACTGAAATTTTTGTAAACTTAATTTCTATAAAAAGCAATAATTCTTCATCGTTGACGAATGGACATGCTTTTGTGTTAGTCAAAGATTAGGAATAAAAAAAACTATTTCCTTTATTACATCTGCTGCATCTAATTTACCTTACGATCTAAGTTCCATTTGTGCAACATATGTAACTTTTTCAAGAGAAACATCAAAATAAGCTCTTCTGTTTTTCTTCTTTTGATTCGTTTGCTACAGCTTGGAAGGAATCTTCTGGTCTATCGCCATCATCTTCTTCCTCTCCTGAAGCTGATTTTTGTATATTTAGTATTCCATAAACAGTATTATAATTTTGGCTAAAAGCTTTTTGTGGGCACTATATAACTCATTCACTATTTTCAATTTTGTCCAAGATTTTTAAAAAATTCGCCAGTGTGCGTCCGTCGTCTGCTCCCCTAAGAAACTAACCGACCTGGTAAAGTAGCCTCTTAATATTTCTAGGTCTAGTGTTAATGCTAAAGCTAAGTTGTAGCTCTAGTATTAGTTATACTTTTGCTTCCAGAAGAATTTACATCAATGAAGCACTGAATGGCAGCTAAAACTAGAACTAACACTAGATCTAGTGTTAGTTTTAGTTTTACTTTGATACAAGTGTATAACAATTTTAGACTGAATAACCACACTAAAAATAGTGCCAACACTAACGTTAGAGCTAGTATTAGATCTAGAACGAGAAACATCCAGATTTAGCAGTACCTCTCTTAACCGTTTTAGTGCCACGCAGCGCGATCGCGCTGTTCGCGTACTGTGGTGAACCGTGTCGCATTTTTGATGGCGATTGTCAAATCGCAACGCGCTCGATTCCGCATGTAGGTATCTTGCCGCGAGTCTGCTGAGTTTCCTCTCGTAATTACAAACTTTCATTAATTAATCGTAAACACCCTGCATAAGTAGCTGTCTTTCTTTAACATATTGAGTCTACTGGTTTATTATTAACATTATTTTAAAAAAACAAATTGTAACATTTTCTTTTATGCATATTTTATTTATTAAAAAAAACATAATGTAATACTTTATTTATAATCGATATAAAAGAACATTTCAAATGCTTACTTTAAACAGACATGTTTATGAAAACATAATGGATGAAGCCCTTTTTTACATTTTATACAAATTAAATTCGATCTTTTTATACCAGTACGTTTATTACTGCAAACTACGCACTGTCTTAAATTTCTGCCTGGTAGTTTCTCTAACCCAAGTATTCCCTCCTTATAACTTATTATTTGTGATTGTTTGGCTTGCATCCATTCATGCTCTATTTCAGTTATAATGCTTGACGTAAATTCTAATCGAGTCATTTGCTTCTTTTTGCTAACTTCTTTATAAAGTAAGTATGCATTTAACACCATACGGGCAATGACGTTAAACGTAACTTTTTTCCAATATTTCACTGTGCGGCGTTCATCCAAATAGACGTCCAGCATTTTGTCTGATTCGTCAACTCCCCCCATATAACGATTATAACATCAACGATACATGCACGGTTTTACTTTACTTCGTTCATTTCCGCTTCGTTTTTTTATTGTAATAGTATTGCCATCAGAAGCATGCGTCGAAATTAACAATTAAGGTTTTTTTACAGACTTATTTTCGCGATAGCCACACAAAAGTACTTCACCATCTCGAGCATATTTTGCTTCATTAGTCTTCATTGTTTTTATATTGCTAGGTACACCTTTTCTATTATTTCTAATTGTTCCCGTTAAGTATGTATTTTTACGATATAAATATTTGGCTAAAGCGATACTACTAAAATAATTATCGACAAATACATGATGCCCTTTATTTAAATATTGACTTTGCTCCAATAAATTTACAACGACTTCATATCCAAGTCCGTGTTTTCGTGACTTAGTAGTATCAGATTTTTCTTTAGCCCCCTTGTAACAGTAAAAACTTAAACAATATTTCGATACTGCGTCGCAAAGCATCCAAAATTTGATGCCCCACCGGTGGTGTTTTTTATTCGGCATATATTGCATTATGTTTGTATGACATAAAGTTCCTACCAAGGATTCGTCGATAGATAATTCTTTATGCGGTTTGTAATACAATTTGAATACCCTATTCGCGTGTTCAACTATTGGCATAAATTTTATAGATGAGTCGTACTTTTCATGGTGGTGGGAAACATTCTTTATTATCAACTAAATGAAAACATCGAAGAATAAGTTGAAATCTATTCCGCGAAAACATCTTGGAAAACCAGGGTATGCTCCTTGAATTTTCGGCCCAATAAGAAAACATTGTTGGTCGCTTCGTTATCCCCATTTCCAACAAAACTGACAAAAACGCCTTCATTTCGACTAAAGTAACTGGTTTCCATTGCTTCATTCGAGATCCGCGGGTGATGTCATGTGATTTTATTAGTTCTTCGGCATACTTATTTGTTTCGCAAACCATTAATGTTAACAAAGACGAATCGATAAACAGATTAAAATAATCAATAGGTTTAGATTTGTTAGTTAGCGATGTTTGTGGCCCAATATCTTCAGTAAGGTGAACTGAATTCTCTTCTTCATCTATACCATCCGTAGAAACACTTTCACATGTTGCAGAACGGATAAAATTGCACGGAATACTATCCTCGCTACTAGATGTATCCAAAGTGTTTATTCTCTTCCTTTTTGAGAATGGAACGATCTTATTACTATCGTCAGAATCAGAAATTGTATTACCAGAAATTTACAGAAATTGCCCTAAAAGGGATACACAAATAATAAGTAAAAAATTAACACATTTGTTGCCCATATTTTAACTACTGCTCTACGGAAGTATATCCTTCACCCATGTTTATGTGATGTGGCGAAGAACGTGTTAAATAAAAAAAAAACTAATGTATAAATTATCTCTTCAATTGGAAGACTAAAACCTTTATTATAACACGTTGTCACGTACAAAAAACGTCAAACACAAATATTTCACAATTTTTTGACTGCTCAGTATAACGGTTCTGATGCAACTTCTTTAATCGTTACAATTAAAATATGCCTATCAACCCGAAGCGCGAGCGCGCCGGGCGGCATATTTCGACGAAAATAAAGAGCAGCGCGACCGCGTCGATTGGCATTATTCGCAAATAAATGAAGGAAGCGCTATCGCGCTTCATGGCACAATTCAACACGGATTTTTAAAAACCTCTGGCACTAAAACGGTTAAGACAGAACCCAATCCAACTTAGCTTTCAGACTTAGAACTAGAAAATTCCCTTGAAAATAAATACCCAGCTATTTAACTACAATAGCATATTGGACTACACGATGAATCAGGCTGCTTCCTTAAACAAATTAATTATTATTTTCTGAAACAAATTAATTTCTTGGTAAAATAAAAGTAAAAAATTTAAAAAGGCAAAAAAACATTTATTACATAATTATTAGTGTGTATAGTACAATTCGTTGAGATTATTATTATTCATGGTGTGACAAAAAGATTATTATAAAAAGAGACATTAAGAAAGAACTGTATAAAGAAATACTGAGAAATATACGCCCGAATAAATGTGCATATCGAAAAGATCCATTTAATGAAAAAATGTACCCGATTTCGGTCGATCTGAGAAGAAACTCGAATTTACGATTTTTTTATCTCAAAAACTGTTTGGCGAAAAAATTTCAAATTTGAACTGGTGGAATATTTTGTGAATATTTCACATAGTTTCGCGGAAAATCGCGGTTTAATAGGTTGCTATTATTTCAAAAACGACCAGGCGGATTTCAAGATGGTTTTAATCAAGATATGTCAAATCATTTTAGTTATCTGATTCCGGTTTTAGATTTTCAAAATTAAGTGTACTTATTTTTTTTTGAGCGATTTAATGAAATTATAAATTAAAGAGAAACAAATATAATGATAAATCTCTAAATACTCTCTTCCACATTGAATAAGTTTAGGATTAAATTGGTAGCTTTGACCTCAATTTCTCATAAACCTTTAAAAAGTTCAAATTATAATAAATTTTATAGATCATGATTGGTGGTGGAGGGGCACATTTGATAGAATTTAATTATTACATATTTTATTTCGAGTGTGCAGAAACCTCTGATTTCAAATAAAATTATTTGCACTTTATTAGTTTATTGCACTTACAATTGATTTTTGCCTTACACTGAATTAAAAACACCTCAATGTCCAAAATCTCAAATCTCCTCGTCTTTCTCTAATTTCTTTGCTACAAAAAATTATTCGTATTTCTCGTACGAAATGTAAATAAACACGTCTAGAAGAGGAAATAGTAATGTTTTTTTGCGTATGAAGAGTCAGGCTTAATAGAAAATAAATTCCGTCTTCTTGCATCCGAACGTCCCACAGAAGCGAATTAGTTAAAAATCATAGTCAAAAAGATATTTTCATTTATTAGTTGTAAAAATTGGTGGAAATTAAAAAATATCTATACAATTAACAAGTATGAAATACTTTATGATATACTTAAAAGTTGTAATACTTATGTAGTGAAATCTCTAGTACGCAGAATCCCGAACTTAACTGCCCTAACTCCTTTACACGTGCATATGCAGAAAATAGCTAGGGTAATAGGTATATAGGTTTAAGTAATATTCTCTAAGCTGTTCCAAAATATTTTACCAGTAATATTGCGCTATCAATATCGTCAGATATGATGGCAGTTCTGGTTTGAAAGTGAAAATAGGCTAATTCTGTAAGAGTGAGAACAGAGTCTCTCTAGGTAATCAAGCGGCAGATGAACCAGCTCGAGAAGGCAGCGTTAATGTATCTGTCGCATCAGAGCCAGCAGTTGATATATCATTTGCCACAGCCAAACATTAGATTGGACTATGGGCTAAAGACAGACTTCGCCTATTAGACCAGTTCTCCTGGAATGAGATATGCGTTTTGTCTAACAGATTGTTTGGATATCAAATTTTTTTTTGGAAAAGTACCTTCATAATTTGAATAGCGACTTTTTGCAACACTTCGATGTCATACTGAAATTTTTGTAAACTTAATTTCTATAAAAAGCAATAATTCTTCATCGTTGACGAATGGACATGCTTTTGTGTTAGTCAAAGATTAGGAATAAAAAAAACTATTTCCTTTATTACATCTGCTGCATCTAATTTACTTACGATCTAAGTTCCATTTGTGCAACATATGTAACTTTTTCAAGAGAAACATCAAAATAAGCTCCTCTGTTTTTCTTCTTTTGATTCGTTTGCCACAGCTTGGAAGGAATCTTCTGGTCTATCGCCATCATCTTCTTCCTCTCCTGAAGCTGATTTTTGTATATTTAGTATTCCATAAACAGTATTATAATTTTGGCTAAAAACTTTTTGTGGGCACTATATAACTCATTCACTATTTTCAATTTTATATAAATATAAAATATTATCTTGTGCTAGGTGATATATAAATTTATTTACGTCTTGACCGGTTTCGGTAATTATATTACCATCTTCAGAAGAACATCTACATTAAAGAGGTTTACATATTAAAATAAATAATTTTATATCTACTTTAAAACTTACGTCAATTAACAATTTAAAAAGTTAAAACAATCACTATACATTCTTAAGCGCACACAAACATACATTTCTTAAAATACAACAACACAATGGTATCACGAGGACAAATAAAACTCGTTTTCTAAAGAATATAGAAATGGAAGGTGGTTTTTAAAGATTTTTGTAAGGATTTTTTAAATTATTATATAATGGAGGGGTAATATGGTTTATTTGTTCAATTAGTGCTATTTTATCCGGATTTTATTTTTTAAATTTAGATATTTCATACATTTCGAGTATTTCTAGTAAATAGCCTTTATTTTTCTTGTGTAATATTTTTGTATTTTTCTCTATATTAAATTCGTGGTTGTTAAAAAGTAAATGTTTTCCAAATGCCGAATTTTCTTTCGTTAAATGTTCTTTGATCCTTGTTTTGAAATTACGTCTGGTCTCTCCGATATATGTAGCTTGACAACTATTGCATTCTATTTGGTATACACCGCTTTCTTGTAAGATATCAAATTTGTCTTTACTATTATCAAGAATATTTTGAATAGTGTGAGTAGTTTTAAACGTTAGATTTATGTTATATTTTTTGAAAAGTTTTTTCAATTTGTGTGATATCGTACCTGGATAACTTATTGTTTTAAATTTATCTAACTTGCTATTATCGATAGTCTTTTCTAAGGATGAGATTTGTTTTGAATTTATTTTATTATGTTTTTTGTCTATTAATTTTTGCACTGTATTTTCGGGGAAATAATTATCTTTTGCTATTGTTTGTATTATTGATATTTCCTTTTCAAAATTATTTTGGCTTAGTTCTGAATTAAAAGCTCGGTGTATATATGATCTTAATGCTGCTAACTTTTGAGTATAATCGTGGTATGAATCATACGGAATGATTTTGTTGTGCTGTGTCGGTTTCCGGTATATGTCGAATTCAATCCTATTTTCTTTTCTGATTAGAGTAAAATCTAAAAAGTTTAGCTTGTTGTCTTTTTCCATTTCCAACGTAAATTTTATGTTTTTATGGAGGTTATTTACGTATTTATGTAAGTCATTAATCATTTTTATATCATTCGTCTTAGTTACAACTAAAATATCATCAACATAACGTAACCATGTGATAATATTCTCATGATGTGGGTTTATTGAATTTACGATAAGATCTTCCTCTAATTTATTTAAAAATATATCCGAAATAAGTCCGCTAAGCGGCGATCCCATTGGGAGACCATCATTTTATTCATATATTTTATTATCGAATCTACAGAAATTTTGTTCAGTGCAGATATGTAATAATTTGAGAATATTATCGACATCATTTCTATTATCCATTCTACTGTGCAAAAACTCCTTTATTATAGTTAAAGCTTCCTTTATGGGTATATTTGTATATAGGTTTGTGATATCAAATGAAAAGATTAATGATTCCTTCTGTATAGCTGATTTTTGGAGTTGTTCTATTACGTTTTGTCTGTTGTTAATACTAAACTTTGGTTTGAATGGAACATGATTTTTAAAAAATTGAACCAAAAACTTTGCTATTCTATATGTGCTAGAGTCAATACTTGAGATGATCGGTCGTATGGGTATGTTTTCTTTATGTAGTTTTGGTAGTGCATACAATCTGGGTGTTTTTGGGTTCATTGGTGTTATATTGTAAGTGTTGGAAATGAACTTTGTTAAGGTGGCTTTTTTGGTTTTTATATGGAAAGAGTTAGTAGGATCTTTTTTAATTTGTGTGTATTTGTTACTTTTGAGGAAATCGTTTGTTTTTGTTAGGTAATCCATTCTGTTCATTATTACTAAACCCGCATTCTTATCTCCATTAGTGACAATTAAGTTGTTTTCTTTTATCTTGTTTTTTAATCCTTTTATGATTATTTCTTCTTTCTTCGTCTTTTTACATTTCTTTTTCTTGTGTTGTTGTTTAGCTTCTTCTTTCTGTAATATGTATTGTATTTCTTTCCTTAGATCCCCTTCGCATTTATCATTTTTAATTACTGCCTCCAATTCTATGGCTATTGTTGTCAAATTTTGTGATTTGGTGACGGCGTATTTGCCTCCCTTTTCGAGTAAAGATATTTCTTCATTTGTAAATAAGGTGTTTGACATATTAGTTGTTCCAGGTTGTGAATGTAGAATATTTTCTTCTTTTTTACATTTATTATCCTTATTTACCTTTTCAGTCTTCTTTCTCAATAGTTGTATCTTTTTGTCTTTGTTTTTTCGTTCTTGTGTTATCTCACTTTCAGTATCGTGATTAATTTTTGTGATAATATACTCCATTTCTAAGTAATGGAGTTTCTTTATTAACTCTTGGTATAAAAAATATATGTAGCTATTTAATTTTTCAACTATTGAGTAATGTTTGTGTATTTCTTTTTTAATATGTTTTAATTTTTGTTGTTGTATTTCAGTTGATTTCATATGCGGAGGATAATTTTTATTTATGAATGTTGGTGTTAATTTTTCTTGGTAGCATGTTTTTAAAAAACGTATGTGTAAGAATTCTTTTTTCAATTTAATTGTTTTCCTCTTAAATGTTTGTAATAAAATGGCTGTACTTGCCTCTTTATATTTGTGTGCGCTTAAGAATGTATAGTGATTGTTTTAACTTTTTAAATTGTTAATTGACGTAAGTTTTAAAGTAGATATAAAATTATTTATTTTAATATGTAAACCTCTTTAATGTAGATGTTCTTCTGAAGATGGTAATATAATTACCGAAACCGGTCAAGACGTAAATAAATTTATATATCACCTAGTACAAGATAATATTTTATATTTATATAACATATTAGTGATAATGGATAAAAACATAACTAAAAAAAAAAAAATTTTCAATTTTGTCCAACTGAAACTAACCGACCTGGTAAAGTAGCCTCTTAATATTTCTAGGTCTAGTGTTAATACTAAAGCTAAGTTGTAGCTCTAGTATTAGTTATACTTTTGCTTCCAGAAGAATTTACAACAATGAAGCACTGAATGGCAGCTAAAACTAGAACTAACACTAGATCTAGTGTTAGTTTTAGTTTTACTTTGATACAAGTGTATAACAATTTTAGACTGAATAACCACACTAAAAATAGTGCCAACACTAACGTTAAAGCTAGTATTAGATCTAGAACGAGAAACATCCAGATTTAGCAGTACCTCTCTTAAGACAGAACCCAATCCAACTTAGCTTTCAGACTTAGAACTAGAAAATTCTCTTGAAAATAAATACCCAGCTATTTAACAACACTAACAATAGCATATTGGACTACACGATGAATCAGACTGCTTCCTTAAACAAATTAATTATTATTTTCTGAAACAAATTAATTTCTAGGTAAAATAAAAGTAAAAAATTTAAAAAGGCAAAAAAACATTTATTACATAATTATTAGTGTGTATAGTACAATTCGTTGAGATTATTATTATTCATGGTGTGACAAAAAGATTATTATAAAAAGAGACATTAAGAAAGAACTGTATAAAGAAATACTGAGAAATATACGCTCGAATAAATGTGCATATCGAAAAGATCCAATCGTTCTTTTTATCCTTTTAAGTGTGATGACTAGAAACAAACTTGTTATATCCCTATACTTTGGTTACATATCAATCTTATCATAAAAAAACTACCTTATAAGTTGATCTCTAAACTCTTTTTTTTTAATTTTCGTTATTAGTTTTAATTATATGTATATATTTAGGTTTACATATATTTTCTTCGTTTTTAACTTTCCTCTTTTTTCATTTTTTTTGATTATTAATAAAGAGTATACTTATTAATTAACGTTACTAATAAGTAAAGTGTTGTAAATTATTCGAATAAGCTGCTTTTTTAACATTACATTTTCGTTGGAAAACTTTTTTAGCCACTAAATTAAACGTAGTATACAAAATAATCTCTTTGTTGTTTTGATAAAAAGTGGATAAGTTCGTTTTTATAGTGCAAAAATATCTTATAATATAAAAAGGGATTCTTTTTCTCCTTTTTTTTTGCTTTAAGGTTAATTGGCTGGATTTTCTTTTACATATACAAGGTGAATTCAAAGCATTTCAAACCATCCTGTATACAAAAATATAAAACATAAAAATGGCACAACACATAATTAATAATTATTTTTTTAAATCATTCGTTTTTCGTTTATAATTGACATATAAAAATATCGTCGTTTATTTTTAAGCAAATTTTTAAATGCACTTAAAATGAGTATTAAAATTAAAATCAATTCAGTTCAACAATCAGATTTTTTGAGTTAAAATGCCCCTGATGTTAGAATCAATCTTTTTTTCTTTTACATGATGAGACACTTGCGTTGGCGACGTTTTTGGGGTTCTGGCCTCAAAACAGCCCTCACAGCTTCATCAAAAACTTGTTTAAGTCCGCGTTGAGTCAAAGCTGAACATTCCATATATTTTACAGCACGAATTTTATTTGCTAATTTTTGACCTTGCTCGCGCTTTATGGGGCTTAAACCTTGATCGGCTAGAATGCTTAATGTTTCTCTGTCATCTCTAAGATCTATTTTTGTTCCTAAACACGAAATTTTTTATTTTATTTTAAAAAGAAAGTAAACAATAAAAGCTCACCAACTAAAATCATTGGGGCATCGGGGCAATGATGCTTAATTTCAGGGTACCATTTAGATGTAACATTTTCAAAACTAGAGGGTGAAGCTACTGAAAAACAGATTAAAAAGACGTCCGTTTGGGGGTAGGATAAAGGTCTAAGTCGGTCATAATCTTCTTGACCTGCTGTATCCCAAAGACCCAAACTAACCGAGATTCCATCAACAACCATGGGTGCTGAGTAATTATCAAACCTAAAAATTAAAGATGTTTTGGATAAACTGAGTTATCTCGTTCATTTAGCTTCATACACAGTTGGAACATATTCACCGGGAAAACTATCCGTTGTGTACGAAATAAGCATACAAGTCTTTCCTACGGTGCCGTCTCCGACGACGACACATTTAATGGGGCGTCCAGAAGACATATTTAACTGATTAACTAATTATTTTCACTTTAATAGACTTAACCTAAAAAAAGCTTATGGGCTTGGCCTCGCGACCACAAAAAAAATAACACTCCCCCGGCTTATAATAATACGCTAAACACTCCACGAATTATTCACTTTTAACCCCCGATTACGATTTAACCGTTATTTTTCTAAATATTTAAGTAAAAGTGATTATTTTGTAAAACTTGGGGGTTTTGGTTTAAGACGATTTGGGGGTGCAATCGGAGTTTAGCAGGGCTAATTTGGGTTTAATTGGTTTTGAAGGGATGGTTTTTAGTTGTAGGGTTTGTTTGGGGTGGATTACTATTAAAATTATGCGGTTATTTTGTGATTGTGATGTAAAAACTTTTAGTATCAAAACAAAGAGGTTATATTTTTTTATAGTTCCGGTTTTGTACGATAGATGGGGTTTTATGCGGGGGAATAAGAATTATTTGAATTTTTTAATTTACATGGTGCATGGTCGGTTACCAAAAAAGGTCGGATAATCCGAGGAACAACAAAAATGAACAAGACAAACATAAACGAGTACATATATTTAATTATGTATACAAATCCATGTATGTACATGTAAATTTATTTAAAAAAATCAGTTATATTTTTTTGTTTTAATCTACCAAATCTTGCTTTAGCACATCCATCGGTGTTGCTTCTGGATGTTGCTCGACGTATTTCATTCTCGAGGCAATCTCGAAAGCCTCTGTAGCTGTCGTATGACTGATATTTTCAGGTTCTTCTTTTTTATCATCCGTTTCATCTTCCTCTGTTTCAACTGTAAAAACTGCGGATACGATTTGTTCGTCGTTCAAATCCTCGTTAGTGTGTGTACTATGTCCCCTCCCAATAGCCACTCTTCTATATCCGCTGGTTGGATTTGGGCATCGAGGGTCTGTAAATCTTGTAGAATTTCTGCTTCATCTGTATTTAAAGTTTCAGACTCATTAGAGATTGCGCTCTCACCTTCAATAATACTTGGCCATAGTTTTCTCCAAGATTTTTGTAGAGTGGTGTGATTGAGTTCGTCCCAGGCTTGTGCGGCAATGTAAATGGCATCTTTTTAGTGGTGTTACGGATGTGGGTTTAACGGATGCGGATGCGGAACCGGATTTTTTAATTCTAATTTTGCGGAAGCGGATCCGTAAGCAGATTTTTGGATGCGGATTTAACGGATGCGGAGTTGTTGAAAAAAGTTACATGCTAAAATTTTCTTGAAAATATCTAATGCACAAATAAAGTAATTAATATTCATAATTTATTATAGGCAAATTATATTTTAAAAACAGCAATTTTGATGCCTTCTCTCCTTTCAGACTTTTTCTTTTATCTGTGTATATTAACGATGCTCCACTGAATAGCTGTTCACTGGTAAAGCTGCTTGGTGGTGTTGATAAATATTGTCGAACAACCGGCAATAAAACGGTATATTTGTACCCATTTTGTCGCCACCACATTAATGGATCTTCTTCTAAAGGTAGTCTTCTTTCTTTAATATAATTTTGGAGCACAATTTTCAGTGTTATTAATTGGTCATCTTCTGCCTCGCTTTCACTTGAACTTAAAACGGATTGTACTGACTGCAGTAGTTTGGAAGAACAACAGCTAGAATTAGTAATAATTTGTTTATCAATTTTTCTTTTCTTATGTATCGGACTACAATCTTTATCTTGATGAATCGTTTGAATTTGGCACAAATTAGCTATTGTGGCTTCGACTTCTTCTATTTCAAAACTATTAAAAAATTTGGTTTTATATCTGGGATCTAAGTACGTGGAAATCGAACATAGTAAATTTCTGTTTAAATCTTTAAATTTCTTTTTCAATTACTTCTTGAACCCAATCTTCCGATAATATAACATTTTTAATGCAACACTGTATTTGATGAATCACACAATCAAAATCAGTAAATCCAGATATCTGCATTGCTTTAATCATGTTGCTACCACGATCGCGTACCACACAGTGAACATTGTCCTGTTTTATACCCCATTCTTCAAGAATGGTTTCAAGTTTTGTCGAAATAGCTTGACCAGTGTGACGGCCTTCCATTATTTCACATTTCAAAATAATTCTTACTCTTTCAAAACCTTCGTTTATACCATGAGCAGTCAAACTAACTAATGAAGTCCCACAACTTGTATCTGACCAAACATCAGTTGTAAAGGATATTTTCTTAAGATCTTTTAATAGTGCTTTAATTTTATTTGCCACACCGTTGTATAAATCGTCACATACAAGCGACGTAAAAAACTGACGTCCCCTTAATTTATATCGTGGAAGTATTGTATTGATTAATCGCCGAAAACCAACACCTTCGACGAAGTTGAATGGTAAGTCTTCCAAAGCAATCATTTCGCCTATTAATCGATCCGTATCTTTGGATTTTGTATATAAGAAATCCCAACATACATTCTTCGTTAAACATTCTTGTAAAGTAAGTTGTTTTGTTGTATTTGGACCTGTATCTGTAGATGTACTACAACTTGGCTGGTTCTGTTCTGCATTTTCAGCTATACGTTTTTCTAACTCTTCAAATATTTTTGTATGCTTAGATTTCAAATGATTTTTTAAAGAAGATGTGGTACGTCCTTTTCGTGAATATTCTTTTTCACAAATCTTACAACGAGCAATCAATCTGTTAATTTCCGAGAAATATTCCCAAATAAAGCTTGTTTTTGGTTTCATTTTAATTAATTTAATTTCGATGGATAGCAAACAATAAAACGAATGACGATAAATGCGCAAAAGCATACATACAAGTTGCCATCCGTTCAACAACTGATCGTCTTTAGGAATTAAGATCTTTTAGAGCGCTATGCATTGGCGCCCCCGATTTGAGGCGTTGCGGCGCGACAATATAAGAGTCGTATCGTCCGTCGCCACATCGCGATTACCTCACGTGTTCGTGCATGTTACAATATCTAAAAATTTTTTTTATCTAAAAAATCGAAACAAAAAACTGTCACTATTTTACCGGAGCTCCGTTAAAATATATGCGGATGCGGATGCAGATGCGGATCTTCAAAACAATGCGGATTATCCGCAGTTGCGGATGCGGATGCGAATATCCGTTACACCACTACATCTTTTATATTAAAAGTCTTCATTGCCTCAAATAGGTTACTGCCTCCTTCCGTTTGCTCTAATAAGAAGCTGACATATTTTCGCCTGTATCTTTTCTTCAACCACTCAATAACCCCTTGATCCATAGGTTGGATTAAAGGTGTCACACGAGGAGGTAGAAACATAGCTTTGATGTTTCAAGACTGCATTGAGTGGTAGATTTTTCATTTTCAAGTGTTTTTTTTACATCTGGTACAAACTCTTCAAAAAACCATTGTTTAAACAAAGAACTGTCCATCCAAGCAGATTTTTGATTTTTATAATAAACAGGCAATGATGCCATGTTCACATGTTTGAACGCTCTGGGCTTTTTAGATTTTCCAATGACAAACAATGGCATTTTATGGTATCCACTTGCATTACTACAAGTTGCAAAAGTTAGTCTATCCTTGGATAATTTTGTCCCTTTTACTTTTTCATTTTTTGCAGCAAGAGTTTTTTGTGGGAGCATCTTGTAGTTTAACCCTGACTCGTCAATATTATACACTTGATCCGGATGCATATTGTTTTCTTTAATAAAAACTTCAAATTTCTTCACGAACTCTTTGGTTGCGTCATCATCAGCTGATAGCTTTTCTCCAGAAATAACAACGTGACGTATACCATGGCGACGTTTCCATCGGTGAAGCCAACCTTCACTTGCACTGAAATTTTCCCCTTCCTCTCCTACTATTGTTTTATGTAAAATCGCTGCCTTCTCTTTAATTATAGGACCTGACAAAGGAGTTCCTTTGCGTCTTTCTTGGCAAAACCATATCCAGAGAGCATCATCTAAAACATCAAATTTAGGCTTTTTAAACATCTTTCTATTTTTTAAACCCTCCTCCCCTTCCACTGTCATAGAGTACGATTCGATATTCTTTCTGTTTTTCCTCCAGTCATTAATAGTTGTGACGCCTATTCCTAATTCAGAAGATAATTTTTGAACTGACTCGCCATTGTCTAGCCTCTGAATAACTTCCAATTTCTTCTGTAGTGTACATACAATACGTTTTCGTTTTTGTTGGGTAGCCATAATCACTTTTACTATAACAATTGTAAATATGCATACAATTGATATTCACAATGATGAACACAGTTGCGCAACCCTTGGCAAACATTCAGATTGAGCGAATCAAGTAATTCCCCGACGGAAAGTCGGGTCTCTTGGGATTCACAAAAACGTACATTAGAGCATTTGAACAAAATTGGGAGTAGGGAGGGGTGACGGATATCCCGAGGAGTCGGATATCCCGAGGTCGGATATGACGGGTTCTACTGTATTTATTAAAATAATAAATAATAAAAGTAATAATAAACATAAAAGTGATCTTAGATATGACATTAAATTGAGAAATGTCTTCTTCTTCCGCCGGTACGGTTTTGGAGTTCGAACTTTCGTTCATATCATCACAATATCTTCTCTCTTCAGCTTCTTCAACAGTCCCCTGGTTTAAAATTTCATGAATATAAATGAATACAAGACAACACATTAAGATAGAATAAAATAAATAGTTAAATAGAACCAAGCGTACTAAAATTTGGTTTTAAGTTAGACTTGATACAGCTTCTACAAAATTTGATACAGTTTCCTAAATTTGGCGATTGTTGACTCCAGGTTCATTGTGTATATCAATAATAAAAGAAGAAGGAAAGAAAATCCTTTTTTTCACAATGATATAAATATTTATTTACACTCAGCAGCAGAAGTCTGCGTACAAAAAACTTGTAATAATTTAATTGAAAAAATAAGAGTCATAATCTATTGTGATAAACTTGATTTTTTTTTATTTTGTATATTAACTACATATAAGTCTATTAACAAAATATGCTTGAACAAAACAGAAACAGTAGTTACAGAAAAAAATCAAAACTAAAAATTCTACAAATAACGGGTATGCAAAAATCTGCGTACAAGTCAGAACAGTATTTATAAAAAATTCATAAATGAGATCATTGTTTCTATATTAATATGAGGTCGGATAACCTTTACTTTCGGTTTAATGACCTCCCTTAAACGTTTAGGCATGGAGTGCACTAATTTCTTCGTTTCGTCCGAACTGATTTTGGCCCATTCCTCAATCATAACATTTTTTAACGTTTCCTTCGACGTTATGTGGTGTTGCCGAATCCTGCGTTCCAGTAAATCCCAGAGGTGTTCGATGGGATTCAAGTCCGGCGATTGTGGAGGTGTTTTAAGTTGCTTTGGGGTATTGTATAGTAGCCAAAGCTTAGTGTTGTGGGCGCAATGTTTGGGGTCATTATCTTGTTGAAAAAAGTATTCGGGCCCCAAGCCCAAGTTTTCGATGCTAGGCTTCAAATTTTCTTTTAAAATGTCTATATACATTTTATGGTCCATTGTCGATGTTATGAAAACCAACATTCCCACCCCTTTGGTGCACATACACCCCCAAACCATAACTGCACCACCTCCGTGTTTTACAGTCGCTTTCAAATTTTCGGGATTAAGGGCAGTATTAGGTTTTCTCCAGACAAGTTGTTTACCCTTAATGCCGAAAATGCAAAATTTGCTCTCATTTGTAAAGAGAACTTTCTCCCAGAATTCAATGGGCTTGTCTAAGAGTTTTTTTGCAAAGGCGATCCGCTTCTGACGATTGACCTCTGACACAAATGGCTTTTTTCGTGCAACGCGACTGTGATAGTTAGCTTTTTTTAACGTCCTTCTCACCGTATCTTTGCTGATAGTTTTATGAAATTCTTCTTGTACATTTTCTACTATTTTTTTTGCCGTCAGCCTAGGTTCTTTTCTAACCTGCTGTACAATTTTTCGCTTCTCTCGGTTTGTTAAAAGGGGTGGTCTACCAGATCGCGGACGTGAGAGGTAATCTTCAGTGTCTTTATAATTATTAATTACTCTTTGAATGGAAGAGTGTGACCTGCCGACAGTTTCTCCTATTTTTCGAAAAGATTTTCCCTCTTTCCATAACTTTACAATAATTTTTCTCTCTCCCAATTCAATTTCCTTTCCTTTCGTGTCCATTCTAACTTTTAGCTTCTAAGCCTCTGCTAATATAATTAACACCGATTATCTTTTATTTAAATCGGAAAGCGTCCATCGCCAACTACGTATTTAAGTAAATAAGTATATTTTGGAGAAGGCGTCTTTATTTGTACGCAGATTTTTGCATACGCATTATTTGGAGAATTTTTAATTTTAATTTTTTTTTTCTAACTAATATTTCTGTTTTATTGATGCATATTTTGTTAATAGAATTATATGTAGTTAATACACAAAATAAAAAAAAAATGAAGTTTATCACATTAGATCATGACCCTTATTTTTTCAGTTAAAGTGTTAGAAGTTTTTTGTACGCAGAGTTCTGCTGCTAAGTGTATTTCTTTTCAATCTGTACACGAAGAAATCATCTACGTTTCGAAACGTAGATACAAGCCCACGGCTCTCTAGATTAAGAAATGTTCTTCATCTAATTTTTACTTTTACTTGCAAAAGAAATACCACGTTTTGCCTTCAGCCATTACAGTCACGCCGCCCTTGGGCTTCAGTAATAATTTAACGTTAACATCAGCGTTCATTTATTAATGTTTTATCACTAATTATAATTCAGACTTTTGCATTTCAACATTAATAATGTCAAACAAAAAACACATTTTTTTCTTTTAACAAAAATTTCAAAGAATGGTATTAAATTACCAACCAATCTGCTTTTTAACTTCAATATTTCAAAATTTCATATTTTTCAATAATTTTAAATTAAATAAAAGATTGGTATTTGCTTCTTCAACGTTTAATGACGAGAGTTCAGGATCATCCAATGTCTTCGCAAAGCATTTTTCTCTTCGCTTAATTTCTGGCAACCTCTGATGTAACTGACGTTGTACCTGATGACGCTTTTAAGAAAAAAGCGAAACACGTGTAGTACAGATTGAAAAGAAATAAATAAATATTTATATCATTGTGAAAAAAAGGATTTTCTTTCCTTCTTCTTTTATTACAGTTTCCTAAAGACTTGCAATGCTTCCAGAAGACTTGTTATTGCTGCTAGAAGTCTTGATATTGCTTTCAGAAGACTTGAAATGATCTCAGACGACTTGAAATACTTTTAGAAGACTTAGAATGTTTCTAGAAAGCTTGACACTACTTCCAGAGGACTTGTATGTATGTATGTAAGAAAGCGGAGGGTACACTAAAGCATACAGCACCTAGGCCCCAACGGGCCCCTTGTACATGCTCCTACACTCTCTTTGGCTACATCAACCAGCCTAAGGATTTTCCGAAGGCTAGGCTACAGCTCAGAGGTGTGTTCCTGATGCCATCTGTGCTCGGCCATTCCTCTTCAAAGTCTCTCATTCTGAAGTCTTGTAGAGTGGGGCATTCACACAAGATGTGTCGAACAGTCTTCTCGCTCTCTTGACAAAAGCGACAGAGGGGATTAGTAGAAAGCTTAAGGTTGTAGAGATGCTTGTTTACCTGACAGTGACCCGTGATGAGTCCCGTTAAAATACGTAGGGCGCTTCTACCGAGTCTTACGAAAGACAAGGCTGTCTTAGCTGAAGGATAACACAACAGTTCTTTAGACAAATAGCAGCCCTTTATCCTATCCCACCAGTCTGTGAATTTCCTGTAGATGAAATCTTTAATAAGCTCAATTTGAGTTGATACGGACGGTTCAGGTGAACAGATAGCTCGTTGGCAGCTCTTTTGGCAAACCTATCAGCGTGCTTATTACCTGAACAGATCGAGTGTCCTTTTATCCATTGAAGTGAAACAGTTGTGTGCTGCGGTCTTCTCCAATGTTAGGTGACAGTCCATGGCAAGTCCTGAGGTAATAGTTGTTCTACTCAGGGCTGAAATGAATTCTCTACTGTCAGTATAAATTGTGAAAGACTTACCTTGCAAGTTGGATCTGACAATAAAGTCAGCGGCAAGTAGAATGGCGATTAATTCTGCCTGTATGACGGTGGTACCTTTACCTAAAGGAGTAGATATGTGGAGTTGGAGATCGTACGAGAAAACTCCAGCTCCAGCTCCTTCCCGACTAACCGAACCATCGGTGTAGATTTTGTTACTTTTATTTACTTCTACTTCTGTGGAACCTGGGTAGGTGAGATAACTCTTAGTAAAAATGTGTTGTAGGGGTATGAAATCCGTCTTACGTTCCAGAATTGGCGAGTAACCGACCATTTCATTCCAGAGTACGGCATTTTTGTTGTTTCTCTCACCCATAAAGATTCCTGCTGTACGCAGTCGAAACATGGTCACCAGTGCCACTTCTTGTATGAAGAAATGAAGTAGGTTCAACATATTTTTCATGGCTGCAGTGTAACATACTTAATAACATACAAACACGCAAGTCTCTGTACTTTATTTAGTGCAGCAGTGGAAATAAATTTTAATTTATTGCACCATATGTAAGCAGAGGTCGAATTACAGCTGTGTAGATCCAAAGGGCAGTTTTGGTGACAGCCCCCATGTCTTACCTATAGTCCTCCGGCACTGGCTGAATGCAACATACGCTTTCTTTACTCTATTGTCTAGGTGAGCCTTCCATGTCATTTTGTTGTCAAGTATTATGCCCAGATATTTGACTTCTTTTGACAAAGCTAATGGAGTATTAGGAAGGGATGGCAAACTGGGCTTGCCAACCTTCCTCAATCGTGTGAAAAGAATCAACTCTATCTTCCGAGGATTCACAGAGAGCCCTTGTCGGTCACACCAAGACTCAATCAATTTGAGAGCCACCTGCATCCTATCAACAAGTACATTTGTGTGCTTACCTTTCACAAGGATGGTTAGATCATCTGCATAACCTACTGTTGTGAGGTTGGCTTTAGCGAGGGATTTCAAGAGGCTATCCAGGGTGAGATTCCACAACAATGGGGAAAGTACACCTCCTTGTGGACAGCCTCGAGTAACTCCTCCATGAAGACTGACATCGCCAGCCCTAATCTTAACTATCCTATGTTTGAGAGTGTTCTCAATCCAACCGCAAAGAGTCGGTGGAACTTTATGCTCAAGCAAGGCATCGTTAATACCAGAGAAAGTTGTTTTATCAAAAGCTCCCTCTATATCTATGAACACACCAAGGGCGGACTCCTTTGAGTCCAGCGCCCTCCAACAAAGCTGGTCACCGAGTGAAGAGCTGTTAGTGTGGACTTGCCCTGAGTGTAGGCATGCTGATTGGGATTTACTGGTGCATTTGGAAGACAGAAATCAGAAAAATGAGAAAGATACCATTTCAGAAATTCAGAAAATTATAAAAATGGCAACATTTATTTCAATGTCCATAAATCACACATCAATAAAATAATATATCCACACAAAAAATATATCCAAAAATTCATCTCTTTACCTTTTCAACCTTCTTTAACCAAATCACTAATGCCCCTAAACATCTGACTAAAAGATCGTCTCTACTAAGATCCTCATATATTGGTTGTGGCAACATCAGAGGACATTGAAGGCTTATGTTTGTAATTCTCTAAATTATCAGCTGCTTTGGCCTTCTGTCACGAACACTTTGAGTCCTCGCCGATTGGACAATTCTCATGCTGAGGCCTTTCATCGGTAGAACATTTGTGTAAGAAGGTTGCCCAAATACTTTTTTTCATGTTTTCTATGGAATTAGGATTTCGACGTATTGCTAGACCGTAATATGTTATAAGCTCTTTTATAAGTTTTGTAGTAAGTTTACCTTTACCGCCTAAGCCCTTTGCGGATTTTTTACAGTCTCGTAGTCTCAAATATGCTCTACATTTTGCTGTAGGTTTTTAAATCACCATCACCAATATAATTAACATATTTCTCATTGTGTAACTCCTCAGATCTTGAAAAATTTCTATCATTGCATCGGGTTCCATTTTACCTGCGGAGCCTTTCTTAGTGTTGCATTCCTTCTTATGGTCTTTCAACCAAATTCCATACTCTGGTAAATGAGATTTATTTTTCCACAAAGCACATGCATTTCGAATCAAGGCGCAATGTTTGCTGTCCAATTTGGTACCTTTTCCCTTTCTTATCCATAATAAACTTAGAATGCAAGTGGTGAACAAAATTGACAGTTTCATTTTATCGATAGAATTATTTTACACCGAATCCGACGAGATTATGGAATAAATAAATTATAATATAATTTATAATAATTATAATATTATATTGTATTAAGATTAAATTACGACCTACGCAACACTGCACAACACTCTTGCACTTTTGTTATTGAATTCGTCAAAATCTTAAAAAAAATATGATAATTTGGTAAATTTTGTTTCTTTACGCGATCTTAATGGTAAAAAATTTTATTTAGGTATCTTTATAAACAAAACCAGGGAACCAAAATTTTATTTTCACAATCTAAATAATTTATAACATAATAATTACAGCAAAATTGCATATATTTACATTTACATAGTAAAAAATTATTACACAATTACCAAGCTATTTACTTAACATTACAAAACATACAATATTTACAAAAATCACAATTTAAACAAATCTAATGCAATTAACTCTCTTGAATGCCGTCTTCGTTAAGTAAGTAACAATATTCCGGAGTGGAACTTTTTCGATTTTGATTCGATCGGTAACTTTCCGATATCGATTAATACTAATTAAATATCTCTTTTTGTTCCACGTCCATTCCCGTTTGGAATATTTCCATCATGCTTTTATCCCACGGGATGCACGCATGAAAAGTCCCCCTCTTTTCAAATTCCAAATTATACCCATTACGTATATAAACTAAAACGCGGTCTCACTAAAACCATGCAGTTTTCAAACTCGCATTTAACCGGCGTGTGTGTGTATTTTTCGGGCGGTGATTTAACGTTTCAAACAGGGAATTTTGCCAAGATTGAAGTAAAATGCAATACAAAAGTGTCAGTCATGTTATTTTCGACTTAGATGGAACGATTTTGGGTAAAAAAAATTAATTTTTATTTACCTCTAGTTGATTGTTAAGTTTATTTTTAGATTCTGAAGTAGGTTTAGACAAAATAATTAGTGATATAGCGGAAATGTTTGGTAAAAAGTACACCCATGAAGCTAGAATGAAAATTTTAGGAACCCCGGAAAAAGATACGGCTAAAATAGCCATAAAAGAACTCAAACTCCCAATAACAATCGATGAATTTGTGAAAATTTACCGAGAGAAGGTAGCGAAAGAAATGGGAAATCCCCCGTTAATACCCGGCGTTGAAAAATTAATAAATCATCTTTATTCAAACAACGTCCCGATTGCTTTGGCTACATCCTCTTCCGATTTTACAAAAAACGTTAAAACGAGGAATTATCCCAATCTTTTCAAGAAATTTAATCACGAAGTTATGGGAAGCACCGACTTAGAGGTAAAACAAGGAAAGCCAAATCCCGATATTTTCTTAGTTTGTGCTTCAAGATTTCCGGACAACCCAAAACCATCTAAAGTAAGATTTTGAAAAATCTAAATTAATTAATTCCAATCAATAATTTTGTAGTGTTTGGTATTCGAGGATGCCCCAAATGGTGTTTTAGCAGCCACGAAAGCTGGAATGCAAAGTGTGATGATTGCAAGTAAAGAAATTCCGCAAGAATTACGGAAATTAGCCACCGTTGTGGTGGATTCCTTTGAAAATTTTAAACCGGAATTATTCGGATTACCGCCATACAATAAAATTAATTAAGAAACCCTTTACAATGATTATT
The DNA here is from genome assembly GCA_036711965.1 of Onthophagus sagittarius. Taxonomy (NCBI): domain Eukaryota; kingdom Metazoa; phylum Arthropoda; class Insecta; order Coleoptera; family Scarabaeidae; genus Onthophagus; species Onthophagus sagittarius. Next base: position 9,828,967 of record JASERS010000010.1, on the reverse strand, counting down.
AAGGTTAAAGTTTAATATATCAGTTGAAAAATTTAAATTACTGCTTTTTTAAGCGCCACCTATCGTACAAAAGTTGGAACTATAAACAAAGAGATTTTATTTCGTAAAGTAATAAAATAATAAAAGTGATTTTTTTCCTTTTAATACCTTTTCTGTCTTTAAATTTACAAAGAAATGAAATATTAGTTTGTTGGTTAGTAAAGGAAAGTATAAATAACCAAAAATTTGAGGGTAATTTGAGCCTCAACCAGAAAAGGATTGGGAACTTTTAGATTAGATGATAAATATGCACAATGAAGGAGTTTAGATTGATAATTTATGAGTATTAAAGATTTTTCAATGCCTATTGAACACGATAAGTACATAATCTATCTTTGGCAATGAAAAAAAAGAATTGCTCAATTTTGAAAATTTCTTCCTAAGGTATTGGGGTCCTTTTTGGGCCAATACTGATTTCTGAAGCAATTTTAGTATATAGCTTTAGTTCCAGAAGAATTTACAACAATCTAGAGTTGTAAAGTAAAGAAATCTATTCACTCTAAATAAGAGTTAATAAAACTAGAACTAATACTAGACCTAGAATTCGAAAGATTCAGGTCTAGCCGTGCGTCTCTTAAGACTGAACCCAATTATTAGCTTTAGAACTAATAGTAAGTTTAGAATTAGAAACATTAGGGTTTAGCTGTCTAAAGAGACGTACGGATAAATTCTAATATTTCTAGGTCTAGTGTTAATACTAAAGCTAGCTTAGTTCTAGTTTTATTTTAATGATAGTGTACAACTATTTAAGACTGAATAACAATTAAAAATAGAGATTATTATGTATGTTATGGTTGGGGTCTTTCTGATTATTATGAGCAGATTTTTCTTGTTTCTTAAGAATAGGAATTATATCATTTTTAATGTTGTTGCGATTGGGTAGCTTATTAATTGCGTAATCTATCTCTATTGCAGTCAAATGAACATTGGGTTGATACTGAACGGCAAATTTATGACCTTTGTTAAGTAATTCGATTTCATCTTTTCTGAATTTTATGTTGGCGAGATTCGGGGTGTATCCAAGCTTGTTATGATGTGTTACGTTTTGTGTTTTAGGCGAGTTTGACGGTAAGGGATCTTCTAAGGGTAGTGAAGCTTTAAGAGGAAGTGATATAGAGTGGTTAGTATTTATAGAATTATATTGTTGTATTTTTCTTTGCCTTAAAATATTTAATTTTCGCTTTTTACCGGAGATATCTTGAGAACTAAATACCTAAATACCTTCAGCATTGTCTCTTCAGAACGTTTCTCTCGATTTGTGCTTTTTACTTGGGGAAGATGTTCTTCGATTTAATAAGTGCAAAGTTAGGCGTCAATTCTTCTTTCAGATATGAATTGACAAAAAATATGTGATTGTTAATGATATTGATAGACTTTTAGAGCATTTATAGACCTTTTGTATTTATGGATAGTAGACGAGGCTATATCCAATTTAAATCGTAGAAAATCCATGATTTAAAGGTATAATTTAATATTGACGTTAAAAATAAAATAAAAGAGGCTTCTTCTGCTCTAAATATTTATATTTTATGTGTATACTTAGAACCGGTTTCAACATGTTAAATTGTCATCATCAGTCAAATCTACAATTAATCAGATTAAAAATAAGACGCCAGTTATATGAATTTCTTAAATATAGTTAGGAAAACTATAACTTACAGTCATAAAAAGTCCCACTGTGAGGGCACACAAATCACGCATTAAAAATTAGTAAGAAAATTATAACATCTTTACAGTATTACAAACAAATTAAATCTTTTAAGAAATTAAGATGAACACTTATGGAAACACAATCAGCATGACTGATAACCACGTAACTATTTCAAGCGGAATATTTTGTCGTAAAACAGGTTACAAATAAGAATCAAAATAAGAGAAAGTCAGATAATAAACTGACAGAAAATAAAAATTTCGAAACGTTGATAGGCTTTCCAAAAGAGCTGCCAAGCGAGCTATCTGTTCACCTGAACCGTTAATCAACTCAAATTGAGCTTATTAAAGATTTCACCCACAGGAAATTCACAGACTGGTGGGATAGGACAAAGGGCTGCTATTTGTCTAAAGAACCGTTGTGTTATCCTTCAGCTAAGACAGCCATGTCTTTCGTAAGACTCGGTAGAAGCGCCCTACGTATTTTAACGGGACTCATCACGGGTCACTGTCAGGTAAACAAGCATCTCTACAACCTTAAATAAACGTTAACCTCAAGTCATTTGAATAAAGACAAACTACCGGGTTGTTTCATTAAGAAGTGTGCTACCGGTTTAATGAAACCTCTATTTCTTATTTTTTTCTGGTCTTTGCGCTCCGGTAAATTTCCCCGTGAATGGCGAAAGGTATTTGTATTCCCTGTATTCAAGTCTGGTGACCGTTGTGATGTATCCCAGTATCGTCCCATTTCATGTTTGTCCTTATCATCAAAAATTTTTGAAAAATTAATTTACCCTAAATTATTATATATTTTGAAGCCCTTCCTGATCACTGAGCAACATGGCTTTCTGCCTGGAAGATCGGTTGAAACTAATTTAATAACCTTTAGAAATTTTATTCATGGTGCTCTTGATCGATCTTGCCAGGTGGATGCCATCTATTCGGATTTTAGTAAGGCCTTTGATAAGATCGATCACAACATTTTAATAAAAAAATTGTCATTGCTTGATGTTCCTCCTGATCTTTTAACTTGGTTGGCTTCCTATGTTAGTAACCGATGTCAGGCGGTTCGGGTTGGCAATTGTGTGTCTGGGTTTCACCAGGTGACCTCTGGAGTTCCCCAGGGGTCCTGTTCTTTTTTTGGCTTACATTAATGATGTTCTTGCATGTTTTAAACACTCTAAATTTTTACTTTATGCGGACGATTGTAAATTTTTTTTAGATTTGTCATCTCAATCGGATTGTGTTAAACTTCAATCCGATTTGGACCGGTTCCACAAATATTGCGCCGATAACAGCCTCCTCCTGAATTATGATAAGTGTTTAAAATTACCTTCTCTCGCAACCGCTACCCTCTAAATTTTACCTACAGGTTCGGTAGTGCGGACATTCAGTCGGTTGACCACATATGCGACCTGGGGGTTACTCTTGATTGCAAATTAATGTTTAACCTACACGTTGAATCCACTATTTCCAAAGCTCTGAAGAGGTTGGGTTTCGTGATTCGAACCTGCCGTCCTTTTACAAGTATTAATAGTATCAAAGCGCTATACTTAACGCATGTAAACAGTGTACTTTGTTATGCCTCTCCCGTCTGGAATCCCCAGTACCACGTTTATATTAAAGGTATAGAATCTGTTCAACGCAGATTTTTGCGATATCTGTCTTTTAAGATAAATCTCCCGTATTGCGATTACTTTATGCGATGTAGGGTTCTAGGATTTCAGACACTTGAAAAGAAGCGACTTTGTTGCGACCTACTGTTGATTTATAAACTTTGTAATGGTTTCATTGATTCACTTGACTTGGTTGGCGGGTTACGTTTTCACGTTTCTCCATACCGGACAAGGGATGGTCTGATATTCAGACTTAATCGTTCGAATACGAATGCCCACTTTAACTCACCTCTCCAGAGACTAATGCATTCATTTAACACTTATTGTGGAGATAGGGATATGTTCAACACCTCTTTGCTTGCGTTTAGGCGGTTTTTGCGTGGTGTGGATGTTAATGATATTGTTCATTAAAATCAACTTTATTTGTTAACGTATTATGTATATATATAATAATTTCTCATTTTCATTTTTTTTAAATAATTGTTATTTTTTTCTTCCAAATTTATTTTTAACCCGATTATAATTTGTAAAGTGGACGCTTCGCTTGGGGGTTCACTCTGTTTGCGTCCCAATTTTTCTAATAAATAAAATAAATAAATAAATAATAAAAGATCAATAAAAGAAAATTTTAATTTATTTCGCTTTAATAAGTTTTTTTTAAATTTTTTTCTCGAAACAAATAGAAATTTAGTTATGATTGAGTAATTTTAATATTTGTAAGCGAAAATTCGAGAAAGGTAACAGTACCTTAAGAAGGTAAGGAAAGTACAAAGTAAAAATAAAAGAGCTCGCACGCACAGAAGATTTTTAGGTAAAGAGACGAAATGCGTTTCAATGGAAGTGTCCCCATTGTTTACGGGTTTCCGCGTAGTATGTGAACCCACGAAACCCCTCAGCCCTACATCATGGTGCCGGTAGTTTCCCTCCGAAACCCCCCCTAATCCCTTCACCATCTTCTCCTTTTTTACCTGTATTCGGAGAAATCGTCCTCGTGTTCCCGACCCATCCCTTCCGAAAAATGAATAAGAGGGTTTTGCGAACCGTCCCAACCCTCGTTTATACCCACCACTATAACTCCGGTCGTGGTCGTTTCACTTCGTTATTGCAACAGTTCGAGTCTGTTGTTGTTGTTTGCGAACCAGCCAGAATCAGCAGCGCAAAGTCGCACGCATGGCACGGAGAAACCACGTGGCTTGAGAACGGACAAGGATAGGATAGAAGGGAAATAATTCCGTGTTCGTTTACGCGACCCGCTGTGCATTTCACAAGAGTCTTCATCTCTTTCGCACATGGGATTCGGTACGAAGGTGTTCTATAGAAAGTCTGGTGAGAAAGTGATGAATTTAGACAAAGTTAAGTTAGAAACGGGTGGTGTTAAAGAAGAATTCGAGCCGCCGATTATTAACGGTAAGTTTTCGTTATTCTCTTTTAACTTTACCCGAGATGATTTTGCTGTTTTACCTACTATTTTAACGTTAAAATTCGTTTTTACCGGAAATCGGGGATTACATCTTCAAGGTTTAAATTCGTTTTTAACATTTCCAAGTTCCATTTAAGTTTTTATCAAACAAAAAAGTTGATTTTGAATCAAGTTTTGTTTAGTTTTTGTAGTATTTTTTGTCGATTCGAAAATTAGGTTGGTACAAACGAAAACAATTTCTAACCTCTTTCAAATCAAAAAGAATTATTCCCTATTCTATAAATTATTTAGAAATATTAAATTAATATAAAAATTAATATAACTAAAATTGTTTTGTAAAAATCTTAATTATTTTGTAAAAAATTTTTAGTTACTTATTGTAAGTTGAGAACCCTTGGTGTCTAATTTGTCGATAATTCAGACATCTGCCGACCGTTGGCGTATTTCAGTTGTGTACGAAAACGATTAAAACTAGAATAAAATTAACTTTTTTCAGTGTTTATTAAATTAAATCTAAACAACGCGGTTGTTTGTTGAATTCGTTTCATTCATAACATGGCAAATGACCTGGAGTCATTGTCGCACAGGAACGATAAGCGACCCTATGAAGGTACGACCACTAAACAATTCACTTCCCAGAAACCGCAATTTCCTTCTACATAACATCTTTTCACAAAATCTGTTTTCTGTTGGTTTCTTTTTATGGTTATCCTTTTTATTGTTTGGTGAGTAAAATCTCGTTCTTTTTATCTTTAGCTTTAATTAATCATTCCCCATCTTTGTTCGTTTTTTTTTTTTCATGCTTTATCATCAATATATTAATCATATCTCCTTTCCAAATAGGTGATAATGCGAAACAAGTCAAAAAGAAAAAGCTTAAAACATCTTTGGCAAGCACTGATAAGAACCCAGTGGCCACCTTGAACGAGCTTCGCATGGGACTTAAATATGAGGTGTTGGAGCAATCGGGGCCCCCCCACGCCCCTCTCTTTACCGTTTCCGTCGTCGTGGATGGACAACAATATTTGGGTGCAGGTCGTTCCAAACGCGTGGCTCGGTGCAAAGCAGCCGAAGAGGCTTTGAAGTCTTTCATCCAATTTCCAAACAGCTGTAAAATCGTCGCCCCCGTTAGTGCTAATGCTAAAGTCGACTTTACGAGCGACGCTTTCGAAAACAACCACCAACAAACAGCTAACAAAACCGAGACCATGAAACAAAGTGTCCCAAAAGGCGCTGTTATGCTCATTAACGAACTTTACCCCAACATTAAATACGAATGTACTGAGAATTTTTCAGATTTATTCACTAGGTTCAAGATTGTCATTAATTTGGAGGGGGAAACTTTCGTTGGAACTGGTAAGATTTTGTTAATGTGATGAATTTTTTATGTTATTGCGATTTATCAGGTTCTAGTAAGAAATTGGCTAAAAGTGCTGCTGCTACAGCGGCTTTAACAAAATTGTTATGCACTAAAGACGGGGATGTCCCGATTTTTGGAAACACACAATTTAGACCATCAAAAATAAGTAGTGAACAACAAGAATGGGCTGATCGTATTGGAAGGTATAATTTTTTTTTCTTTTTTATGTATAGGGTGAGCAAATTTCGGTGTTAATAACGAAAACTGTAAGAATTATGAATGGCGCTTGGACTTTATTTGAAAATAAGGATCAAGACATTCTTATTACAATTCTTATAGTTTCCAAAATATCCTATAAAACACCTAAATTTTCTCATCCTGTATATCATGATTTAATATATAGAGCAGACTAAACGGGTAGGTACTACATGTTAAAGACATTTTCTTAGTAATGTTTCGTTAAAAGCTTAATATTGACAAAGATATTGATTTAATCTTATACCAATTATTAATGATGGAATAAGACACAATAATATGATCCTGTTTGGGTTGGGGTTGCTTTAGACTGTACCCTCTCATTATAAAATATTCCCTTCTTTCAGTCTTCCAACCCAATTTAACCTTAACTCAACCCAATCTAAATCCAATCCAACCTAACTCATTCTATGTGAAGACCAACAAACTTTACCTTAACATAGGATGTCAACAAATTTTTCTTAATCTCTAACACAAATTATTCTACAATAATGATATAACTTATATCACAAAATGCATAACATGTGTATTCATGGCGAGTCAGAAACAATGAGTCATCCCAATACCAAAGATACTAGACACCAAAATATGATGATTTAACATCATTTTTACAAATGTCGGTGGTTTTTGAGGCACAAGGTATTGAAAGTTAAATTTTTATTTTGAAATTTCTTGGTAGTTTTGAAACTTTTTGTACTATTAACATAATAAAATTTTGTAGTTTTATGTTTTTGAGCATCAGAAATTCGAATTTGAAACTTGTTTTGTGATTGCTTGTAGTGTACTGTTCGTTTAATAAATCAGATGATAAGTTTTTTGTTAGTCGTTTAGGGCATTTCCCACTAAAACAACATCGTTCAAAAGTGGCAACGCCTTACCTATAGCTTGGTATACGGATAAGCATAAACATATGCGCAATAAATTGCAAGAGATGAATAATATTTATCAGTGTACTCGTTGTCCGAAGTTGCGATCTTCGCGCAATAGTTATAGCCGCCTTTACCATAAAGAATTAAAATCTGCGAAACTAAAAGCGAATAATAAATTTATTATGTCTCACAAAAATAGTCCACGTGCTATTTGGGACGTCATCAATTCGAATAGATCCAACAACAAAAAAACTGGATTACCGACGGGTGGCATAACGCCCGATTCTTTTAACACTTATTTTTTAAACGCCCCTTTATCTGTTTTGAACGATGTAATACCTGGTGGGGACTCAGTTGAACCACTCCTTTATGTAAACAGCCCTCCTTCGCCTATACAATTTTCTTTTAAGAAGGTGTCTCAAACTGAAGTACGGAGTTCTATCGATGGCTTAAAAAACACAAAATGCCTAGACTGTTGCGATCTTAATATCGCGATGATTAAGAAGGCTGTCAATGTTCTTGTTGGGCCATTGACTAAACTTTTTAATTGCTGTCTCGAGGAGGGTACTTTTCCCAATGTTTTAAAGTCAGCATTGGTGCTACCAATTTTTAAAAAAGGTGATGAGAAGGATCCTGGAAATTACAGACCTATTAGCATATTACCAGTAATATCTAAAATTTTCGAGGTCCTATTGAAAAGCCAGTTGCAAAAATATTTTGAAGACAACAAATTGTTTAACGAGAGTCAATGCGGTTTTAGACCGGGTAAATCGACCACTACGGCTTTTCTTCGTTTCTTGGATTGTGTTGTGGGTTGTTTTGAGGCTTCTCAGTTTTGCGAAACGACTTTTGTCGATCTAACAAAGGCTTTTGATTGTGTTTCGCATACGTTACTGGTTCGCAAACTCTATGCGTACAATATCTCACCGCTAAGTTGTAGACTTCTTTCTTCATACCTCAAGGACAGGTCTCAGTCTGTTAAAGTTGGAGATAATCTATCTGAACCGGGTAAACTTACTTGCGGAGTTCCACAAGGGTCAATTCTTGGACCCCTCCTTTTTCTAATTTACATAAATGACCTACCGAATCCCTTTAGTGACGGCATGTTGTTGCTCTACGCGGACGACACAACATTGATGACGGTTGCACCTACGCGAGATTCCGCATTGCTGCAACAATCACAGCTCATATCTTTAGCGGAGGATTGGTTTCGAATTAACCAGTTGGCTTTGAATCGGTCTAAGACTGTGAATATGACTTTTACTTTGCGAGCTGTTGATGAGGCTTGTTCATCGAATAAGTTCCTCGGGTTAATTGTTGACCCGGAACTTACCTGGCATTCCCACTGTAATTTTCTTGCGAACCGCCTTAGTTCGGTGGGTCATTTGCTTCGTCGCCTAGCTGGTATTGTTTCGCTGGAGGTTTTGAAGATTTGCTACTTTTCCTTTTTTCAGTCCCAGTTGTCGTATGGGTTGTTAGTCTGGGGTCATGCTTCTGCCTCTAAATCTTTGTTCGCAATACAGAGGAGAGCAATTAGAATTATGGCGGGACTTGCCTACAGGGATGACTGTCGTCGGGCCTTTAGTGAACTGAGAATCCTAACATTACCTAGTCTTTTTATATTTGAGTCCCTTAAATTTCGTTATAAAAATAGAGACGTTGCCGTGAAAAGGCGAGCACATCCTTATAAAACTCGTAACGAGGCTGATATTCAACCAAATTATATACGTCTTTCGAGATCTCGTTTTTCAGTCAATTACCACAGTATTAAGTTTTTCAATGTGATACCCCCTAGAATTCGTGATCTTCCTTTTAACCAATTCTCATCGGTGATCAAAAATTACCTAATAGATAAGGCCTTTTATGAAATTGAGGACTTTATGTCGAGCACTCCCGTCCTGACGACCACGGCTGCTCGTGTATGCTTGTCTTAGTCTTGATTGGCTTTGTTACTACTATATATATATATTTTTTTTTTATGAGTGTATATATATTTTTCTTGTAATATTGTATTTTATGACTTGTGTAAACCGCCTGATCTTAACACCAATAAAGATTATTATTATTATTACAGGCCCTACTGTAATGGTGAGGAGACTCGAATCTCAGGGTATGAATCTGAATCTCAGGGTACTGATCAGTCGGTTTTTAACTGTTGAGCTATAATATAGTCGGAGCCTCCTCAAAATTCTAAATGTTAGTTATTCTCAGAGTTTTTCTCTGTAGGTTTTCTGCATCATATCTGATATTGGTTTCCATCAGATATATCTCTTTTTATAAAGAAGATTGAATTTTTGATTAATATTTCTTCATAATTTTTGTTTTTCTTTTTTCTTATCCAAACGTATCTATAACAGTGAGCGTCCTCTTAAAACGACTAGACTGCTATAGTCTGTCTTTGTCATCTTAGTCTGTACCCCAAAATCCCACCAACATAGTACGGCCTGTAATATCGTAGGCTCCGCCTAAACCCAACCCAATCTAAATCCAATCCAACCTAACCCATTCTATGTGAAAACCAACAAACCTTACTTTAACATAGAATGTTAACAAATTTTTCTTAATCTCTAACACAAACTATTCTACAATAATGATATAACTTATATCACAAAATGCATAATATGTGTATTCATGGTGAGTCAGAAACAATGAGTTATCCCAATACCAAAGATACTAGACACCAAAATATTTATTTATTTACAATAATTGGGCATGGTACAGGACAAACCCAATAAAAACCGTGCCACGGATAAACTAAAGGAGACCATAATTAACAGTTATAAATAATAACAGTTATAACTAATGTAAAAAGAAAAGAAAATCATACAATCCAAAAAAAAAAAATAATAAAAATCAGAAAATTAAATTTAAACGCGAAAAGAAAAGACTAGTTTAAATAACAAAATAAAAATAATCAAACAACACTAATTTAAATAATACGCCAAAAACTAAGGAAAATTTAAAAGAATAAATAAAAGCAAACAATAATTATAGTCTTCAAAACGTGAGGGGCACAATCAATCCACGTAACAGAATTTTAAATGAATCAAGAGAGTCAGAAAAATTAAAAATATCGAAATTTACGCGATCTGCAGCTCTAGCCATACATAGTAAGGGAGAATTTTGGAAAGCGTTATTACGTGGTGTAGGAGTGGAAAATAAGTAATCAAAACGCAACAAACGTGGAGGAACATGCACACAGACAAGACTAAGTAAAGAAGGAGAATCGCATAGGTTACGTAGAAGTTTAAAGAAGAAGAGCACATCACTCCAAAAACGACGCCGACGGATGGAGAGGAAATTTGCTCGCTATTCTCCAGATTTTTTCCTCCGTGTTTATCACTCCCTCCAGTGATTTACCTGAGGCTGTTATCAATGATGCTCCTAGTCCCTTGGGTTCTTTGGAGTTTGAGATGGTTGAGGTGGAGGACGCGCTTATGTCTATTAAAATTAGTAATTCGATTCGATTTTTTCAAAGCAATGCTCATATTCACTTTCATTGCCTCTCAAAATTTTATTTAATAATTCTTTGCTACAGGGTACATTTCCTGATGTATGGAAGTGTGCCTACGTCCTCCCTATTCACAAGTCAGGGAGTCGTAGTGATGTTTCCAATTATCGTCCCATATCTATATTGCCGATTTTTGGAAAAGTATTTGAAAAACTTATATATGCCCGCCTTTTCTTAGGTTTCATAGGTTCCACCAATTATCATCTCATGAGTTTGCTACTCGTTCGTGTTCTGACGCTATTCTTACATTTCCCGTTCATAGCACTGAAATTTATCACAGATCATTTACAGTACGGTCGATTGCGCTGTGGAATGGACTGCCTTCTGAAATTCGTAATATTTCTAATATTGCTAATTTTAGACGTGTTTTAAAGAGCCACTTGCTTGCCCTTCAATTGTCTGTTTCCTGATTCTTTGTTCTTTGTCTTTCTCTTTTTCCTCTCTTCAACTGCTCTCACTTGTTGGCAACTAATATCCGGCAAATTCTTTTGGTTTTTTTTAGCTTCTGTCTCTCTTGTCGTATCTTTTTCTTTACTTTTCTTCTTGATTAATCTTATTTGGTGATCAATGTTATTGATATCTAATTATCACTACTTGCCATATTAATCCTAGGATAATTTTGCTTTAGTAAATACTATTTTTGTTTGTTCTGTTGGGTCATTTGGCAGATATCGCTTGTGCGATAAAATGATCCATTTGCTTATACTGTTTAAGTTTAAGTTTATTCATTGCTCGACTAACAATCGACAATGGGATTATGTATACATATATTTTGTTCTTATTACTATTTTTTTTTCTTCTTGTGTATTTTATGTAGTTTTGTATTTTTATTTGTGGCAATGAATGGTAATAATTAATTAATAATTTTCTTTGCAGTAAAATCTAAAATTGACCCGAGACAGCATGGTTTTTTTTGCTGGTCGATCGGTGGAAAGCAATCTACTGGAGTACACACATTATATTCTCTCCTCCTTTGATCAACATTGTCAAGTCGACTCTATTTATACTGACTTTAGTAAGGCCTTTGATCGTGTTGATCACAGCTTATTATTATCCAAACTTCAAATCTTTGGTATTCATGGGAGGTTGCTTCAGTGGTTCTCCTCTTACTTAAAAGATAGAAGTCAAATAGTTTCTGTCAATGGTTTCCATTCTGCTACTACGCATATACCCTCTGGTGTACCTCAAAGCGGTCACCTTAGACCATTACTATTTAATATTTACATAAATGATTTATTTGAGGTCATCCAACATTCATGTTGTTTGATGTATGCGGACGATCTTAAACTTTTTCTCCGTGTCTCTTCACCTCTCGACTGTTCTAGGCTTCAAAGTGATCTCTCTAACCTTTACGAGTATTGTCTTAAAAATCGTCTTACTCTAAACCTATCCAAATGTAACGTCATATCTTTCTCTAAGAAATTGAGCACCTTACACTACAACTATTTGCTTGCAGACCAGACACTCACTCGTGTTTCGTCTGTAAAAGATTTGGGCGTCATTCTTGACACTAAGCTTTTATTTAACGAACACATACATTCTATTGTTACTAAAGTTTGGCGTATTCTCGGTTTCGTTATTAGATCTACTGCCCTATTCAGGAATGTCAATGCAATAAAAACTTTATATTCTGCTTTTGTCAATAGTGTTCTTAATTATTGTAGTATTATCTGGGGCCGTCAATATCAAAAATACATAGCTCGAATTGAAAAAATACAATCAAAATTTTTAAAATACCTTTGCTATAAAAGTTCTATTCAATTTATTTATTATTATTTTTTCAATTTATTATTTATAACTGTTAATTATGGTTTCCGTTAGTTTATCCGTGGCACGGTTTTTATTGGGTTTGTCCTGTACCGTGCCCAATTATTGTAAATAAATAAATATATCTCCTTTCTGTCTGCTTCATGTAATAAGTAGAGAACGGACTTAAGTGCTTTTGTGTATTTTGCATATAACTTTATATTCTGCATTTTTATCACATATTAATTTAGTTATTCATATAGTGTCATTCTAAGACAGCCCTGAGGCGCCAAACAGCCCCCAAACAGCGCCGGGTTGTGTGAAGTTAAAAAAGAAGAGATAGTAAAGATTTTAGTTCTAGTTCTAGTATATTTGAACTGAATGTTTAAGCCGTGCGTCTGAAGACGCACAGCTTAACCCAAATCATTCCACTTCTAGGTCTAGTGTTAGTTCTAGTTTTACTTAAATTAAAATATACAATGTTACCAAATCGGTTTGTAAAGTACTCTATTTCAGAAATTCATTGTAGAGGTCTTTGTCAAAAAAATTATTTCAGATGTATGGCTAAGACAGCCCAACCCAACCCTGTATATTTGAACCTCTTAACGTATTATTAGAAAAACTTTGAACACTATTAAAAGTAATATTTTTGTAACTCTTTCTGAAAATGTTCTCCATTTTTTTAAGATATTACTGCATAAAAATATTACTGCTTATTTTTATTGCATATAAATCCGGACCTTACTTATAAGCTTATAACCCATATAAATTAATTTTTAATATTTTTTCTATATATTTAGGTTAGTAACAGAAAAATTTACAGTCTTAATGGATAGTGATCCAATTCACATCAAACGAAAAGTTTTGGCCGGCATCGTTTTAAGTCGCGATAAAGAATTAACCGTAATTTCGGTAGCAACGGGTACGAAATGCATTTCGGGCGCGCGAATGAGTCTGAGTGGGGCCGCCCTAATCGACATGCACGCCGAAATAATCTCGAGACGATGTTTCAAAGTCTACCTTTTCGATCAATTGTTGCTGTTGCGCGATGAAAAGCGCCGCGATGAGTCGATTTTCGAGCCGAATCCCGGCGAGGGCGGCGGCTACCGATTAAAAGACGGCGTGGATTTCCATTTATACATAAACACAGCTCCTTGTGGTGATGCGAGGATTTTTAGTCCGCACGAGGACACGAACGCTGTTGATCGACATCCCAATAGGAACTCGAGGGGTCAATTGAGAACTAAAATTGAAAGCGGCGAGGGTACAATTCCCGTTAAATCCCATCCTAGTTATCAAGCTTGGGATGCTATCATCCAAGGGGAACGATTGCTCACAATGTCCTGTTCGGACAAGATAGCTCGGTGGAACATTTTGGGTGTGCAGGTTAATAATTTTTTTTTATTAATTATTATTTTTGTAATTAATTTGGTTTGTTTATTTAGGGAGCTCTCCTTTCACATTTCATTGAACCGATCTACATCAAGACAGTGGTTTTGGGTAGCTTATTCCACGAGTCGCACTTGTACAGGGCTTTGTGCGGAAGAGTTGCGAACACCCTGCAGGGTTTACCCCCACCGTTCCGATTGAACAGGCCAACAATGTGCCTCGTGACATCGTTCGAAACTCGACATCCAACAAAAGCACCTAGCTTTTCCACCAATTGGACGATAGGCCAAGACGCTGTAGAAGTGGTTAACACGACATCTGGCAGGACGGATCACGGAACGTCGCGCATTTGCAAACAAATATTTGCGCAAAAATTCGTCGAGTTGTGCCGTAGCGGCCTTACTTCTATTACAGGGGTGCATAACCAAAGGTTTAATTGTTACTGTGATGCTAAGGATTCTTCAACAACTTATGTGGTACTAAAAAAATTTTAAATTATTCATTTATCTTTTATTAATAACTTGATTCATTTTTAGTCTGCCAAAGAGCGTCTTTTGGAGGGATTCATAAAAGCGGGTCTTGGTAAATGGGTGCAGAAGCCAATGGAGCAGGACCAATTTGAGTTGCATTATGATGATGAACCGTTCAATGTTAATGTTGATTTTGTGGATCAAACTTTGCTCAGTACATAAGCCCTTAATACGGCTTAAAATCTCCAGTTAGAAGCGTTTTCTTTACAACAAAAAATTATATTATAAAAAAATTAAAATAAGTCTCACACTATCTCGTAAAAATCTGAAGTAAAGTACAAAGATAGGTCATCTGTTATAATTATAATTATTGTGTGAAGGAAAGTATTAACTTGTCAGGATATTTTATGTTAACTTACTTTATTATTTAGTATTAAAAAAAACTGTGGTTAGTATTTAACGCATTCAGCCCCATGTGATTATATCTAAATAATCACATGAAGCTCGAGCGTTAATTAACAAAAAAATCGTTAGGTAATAATTTATTTATTACTGCGTCTTTCACGTTCGTTTTAAGAACGAAGCGATCTATCGCGTTTAGATCCACCGGTAAGGTACCTATTTAATTTTTAAGATAAACATTTAGTTTAGTTACCCTCCAACGCCATAGAAATCTCTAAAACAAAATTGTAAACGAAACAACCGCATTTAACGAACAAACGAATAAAAATTTTGATTTAATAGTGTAAATATTTCAATAATACAGGTAATAATAATTATAATAAGAAAAACGTAATGAATTTTATTTACTTTTAAGTTAAATTGTAAATCCTAATTTCAAAAAACATTCCTAAAAAATCATTAAAACTTCCTCAATATCATTAAGATTATGGTGACTTGTACATTAAAACTTCCTTCATGCAAGAGCTTTTATCTTGTTTTTATCTTATCGTTTCCTTAGGGCCTATAAACAAATAGATGCTAACGATTTTCTAACCGACCTGTACCCCATTCCTTTCTTTAATATTTTTGATATGCAAGATGTGAATGACAAGACTAATTTTCTAACAGAGTATTATGGCTTGGATCATCATGCTCCAATTAAAAGAGTCAAAGGATCGGTATATCTCCTTCACATACTAAAAGCCCCCTACCAAGTGGAGTTATTACAAGTCTTTAAGGAATCTAGTTACGTCCTCAGTTCAAAGAGAAAAAAAGGCATACTTCCAATTTCAACTAGCAAATTCAAATAACGTATGGCACGCTTTGAGGAAGTGTGATATATTTCAGATTCCAATTACAAACGTCCCCTTATCTCTTCGAGATCATAATCTGATAAATTCTTATTAGGTTGGTCCCTGCTATCAGTGTGACTGATCAGAATTTGCTGAATTTGTATAATTTGACTTTGCTTAGGAGCTGAATCTTCTCTTTATAAAAATAACACTTTACCACAAACACCTGTATTATGAAAGAAGATAATCTGAATACATCTGAACTTGTTATAACAAGAGTATGTGACATAAGGACTTCCAAAAGTATCCGAACGAAAGTATCCAAACTTTCATCATTTTATTTCATTTTACATCACAGTCGACCCATCCTTAGTATTTAGTCTTTAACTGACAATTTTTGAACTTCTGAACAAGATGATTTTGCATTGTACCAACAATATTTTGCAAAATTGCATTAATAGATTTTTGCCTTATGCAATAAAAAAGTCTTCTGATAACAGTATTTAGTCTTTCGTTAGCAGTTTTGGACTACTTTCTACAAGATTTCGCAGGAGTCGTATTTTAGACGATGAAAATGTCTTCTGCCAGCTGTTTTATAAGCAGTATCAGGTCTTCTGGAGGCATTTCAAGCTTCTTAAAAGCTATATTTAGCCTTTTAGAAGCATTTCAAGCTGTTTAGAAGTAGCTTTAACTTCTGGAATCATTTTAACATTATCAAGTTTTTTGGAAGTATTTCAAATCTTCTAGAAACAGTATTAATGAATTGACAGTAATTGACAACAAAACTCAATAATACTTTAAAATTAAAAAATATTTCTTCTATCTAGATAACGTCATCAATAATTTCGTATAAATGAGAACACACAATTAATGAACAGTTTTTTACCTTATGCAATAAAAATGTTTTCTGTCAGCAGAATTTAGTCTTTCATTGGCAGTTTTTGGACTACTTCTTACAAGATTTTGCAGAAGTCTTGTTTCTGACGATAAAAATGTCTTCTGATAGTTGTTTTATAAGCAGTATCAGGTCTCCTGGAGGCATTTCAAGCTATTTAGAAGTAATTTTAAGTCTTGGAAGCTTTTCAAGACTTCTAGAAACAATATTAACTCTCTTGAAAGCAGTTTAAGTTTTCTAGAAGCAATATTAAGTCTTTGGGAAACAGTAACAGTAATCTAAATGCAGTATCTCAATTCAAAATATGTACTCTTCAAAAACCAGATTGTGAGACTAAATTGGTAACAAAACTCAACAGTACTTTAAAATTTAAAAAAATATTTCTTCTATTTAGATAAAATCATCAACAATTTTGTTTAAAAGAGAACACACAACTGTTAATGAACAGTTTCTTACCTTATGCAATAAAAATGTTTTCTGTCAGCAGAATTTAGTCTTTCATTGGCAATTTTGAACTACTTCTTACAAGATTATGCAGAAGTCTTGTTTCTGACGATAAAAATGTCTTCTGACAGCTGTTTTATAAGCAGTATCAGGTCTCCTGGAGGCATTTCAAGCTATTTAGAAGTAATTTTAAGTCTTTTGGAAGCAATTCAAGACTTCTAGAAACAATATTAACTCTCTTGAAAGCAGTTTAAGTCTTCTAGAAGCAATATTAAATCTTTGGGAAACAGTAACAGTAATCTAAAGCCAGTATCTCAATTCAAAATATGTACTCTTCAAAAACCAGGTTGTGAGACTAAATTGGTAACAAAACTCAACAGTACTTTAAAATTAAAAAAAAAATATTTCTTCTATTGAGATAAGATCATCAATAATTTCGTTTAAAAGAGAACACACAACTGTTAATGAACAGTTTCTTACCTTATGCAATAAAAATGTCTTCTGTCAGCAGAATTTAGTCTTTCATTGGCAGTTTTTGGACTACTTCTTACAAGATTTTGCAGATGTCTTGTCTCTGACGATAAAAATGTCTTCTGACAGCTGTTCTATAAGCAGTATCAGGTCTCCTGGAGGCATTTCAAGCTATTTAGAAATAATTTTAAGTCTTTTGAAAGCAATTCAAGACTTCTAGAAATAATATTAACTCTCTTGAAAGCAGTTTAAGTCTTCTAGAAGCAATATTAAGTCTTTGGGAAACAGTAACAGTAATCTAAATGCAGTATCTCAATTCAAAATATGTACTCTTCAAAAACCAGGTTGTGAGACTAAATTGGTAACAATACTCAACAGTACTTTAAAATTAAAAAAATATTTCTTCTATTTAGATAAGATCATCAACAATTTCGTTTAAAAGAGAACACACAACTGTTAATGAACAGTTTCTTACCTTATGCAATAAAAATGTCTTCTGTCAGCAGAATTTAGTCTTTCATTGGCAGTTTTTGGACTACTTCTTACAAGATTTTGCAGAAGTCTTGTCTCTGACGATAAAAATGTCTTCTGACAGCTGTTTTATAAGCAGTATCAGGTCTCCTGGAGGCATTTCAAGCTATTTAGAAGTAATTTTAAGTCTTTTGGAAGCAATTCAAGACTTCTAGAAACAATATTAACTCTCTTGAAAGCAGTTTAAGTCTTCTAGAAGCAATATTAAGTCTTTGGGAAACAGTAACAGTAATCTAAATGCAGTATCTCAATTCAAAATATGTACTCTTCAAAAACCAGATTGTGAGACTAAATTGGTAACAAAACTCAACAGTACTTTAAAATTTAAAAAAATATTTCTTCTATTTAGATAAAATCATCAACAATTTCTTTTAAAAGAGAACACACAACTGTTAATGAACAGTTTCTTACCTTATGCAATAAAAATGTCTTCTGTCAGCAGAATTTAGTCTTTCATTGGCAGTTTTTGGACTACTTCTTACAAGATTTTGCAGAAGTCTTGTCTCTAACGATAAAAATGTCTTCTGATAGTTGTTTTATAAGCAGTATCAGGTCTCCTGGAGGCATTTCAAGCTATTTAGAAGTAATTTTAAGTCTTGGAAGCTTTTCAAGACTTCTAGAAACAATATTAACTCTCTTGAAAGCAGTTTAAGTTTTCTAGAAGCAATATTAAGTCTTTGGGAAACAGTAACAGTAATCTAAATGCAGTATCTCAATTCAAAATATGTACTCTTCAAAAACCAGGTTGTGAGACTAAAGTGGTAACAAAACTCAACAGTACTTTAAAATTTAAAAAAATATTTCTTCTATTTAGATAAAATCATCAACAATTTCGTTTAAAAGAGAACACACAACTGTTAATGAACAGTTTCTTACCTTATGCAATAAAAATGTCTTCTGTCAGCAGAATTTAGTCTTTCATTGGCAGTTTTTGGACTACTTCTTACAAGATTTTGCAGAAGTCTTGTTTCTGACGATAAAAATGTCTTCTGATAGTTGTTTTATAAGCAGTATCAGGTCTCCTGGAGGCATTTCAAGCTATTTAGAAGTAATTTTAAGTCTTTTGGAAGCAATTCAAGACTTCTAGAAACAATATTAACTCTCTTGAAAGCAGTTTAAGTCTTCTAGAAGCAATATTAAGTCTTTGGGAAACAGTAACAGTAATCTAAATGCAGTATCTCAATTCAAAATATGTACTCTTCAAAAACCAGATTGTGAGACTAAATTGGCAACAAAACTCAACAGTACTTTAAAATTTAAAAAAATATTTCTTCTATTTAGATAAAATCATCAACAATTTCGTTTAAAAGAGAACACACAACTGTTAATGAACAGTTTCTTACCTTATGCAATAAAAATGTCTTCTGTCAGCAGAATTTAGTCTTTCATTGGCAGTTTTTGGACTACTTCTTACAAGATTTTGCAGAAGTCTTGTTTCTGACGATAAAAATGTCTTCTGATAGTTGTTTTATAAGCAGTATCAGGTCTCCTGGAGGCATTTCAAGCTATTTAGAAGTAATTTTAAGTCTTTTGGAAGCAATTCAAGACTTCTAGAAACAATATTAACTCTCTTGAAAGCAGTTTAAGTCTTCTAGAAGCAATATTAAGTCTTTGGGAAACAGTAACAGTAATCTAAATGCAGTATCTCAATTCAAAATATGTACTCTTCAAAAACCAGATTGTGAGACTAAATTGGCAACAAAACTCAACAGTACTTTAAAATTTAAAAAAATATTTCTTCTATTTAGATAAAATCATCAACAATTTCGTTTAAAAGAGAACACACAACTGTTAATGAACAGTTTCTTACCTTATGCAATAAAAATGTTTTCTGTCAGCAGAATTTAGTCTTTCATTGGCAGTTTTTGGACTACTTCTTACAAGATTTTGCAGAAGTCTTGTCTCTGACGATAAAAATGTCTTCTGACAGCTGTTTTATAAGCAGTATCAGGTCTCCTGGAGGCATTTCAAGCTATTTAGAAGTAATTTTAAGTCTTTTGG
This sequence comes from Onthophagus sagittarius, assembly GCA_036711965.1. Taxonomy (NCBI): domain Eukaryota; kingdom Metazoa; phylum Arthropoda; class Insecta; order Coleoptera; family Scarabaeidae; genus Onthophagus; species Onthophagus sagittarius. The sequence goes on along the minus strand of JASERS010000010.1, from coordinate 9,809,065 downwards.
AAGCAATTCAAGACTTCTAGAAACAATATTAACTCTCTTGAAAGCAGTTTAAGTCTTCTAGAAGCAATATTAAGTCTTTGGGAAACAGTAACAGTAATCTAAATGCAGTATCTCAATTCAAAATATGTACTCTTCAAAAACCAGATTGTGAGACTAAATTGGTAACAAAACTCAACAGTACTTTAAAATTTAAAAAAATATTTCTTCTATTTAGATAAAATCATCAACAATTTCTTTTAAAAGAGAACACACAACTGTTAATGAACAGTTTCTTACCTTATGCAATAAAAATGTCTTCTGTCAGCAGAATTTAGTCTTTCATTGGCAGTTTTTGGACTACTTCTTACAAGATTTTGCAGAAGTCTTGTCTCTAACGATAAAAATGTCTTCTGACAGCTGTTTTATAAGCAGTATCAGGTCTCCTGGAGGCATTTCAAGCTATTTAGAAGTAATTTTAAGTCTTTTGGAAGCAATACAAGACTTCTAGAAACAATATTAACTCTCTTGAAAGCAGTTTAAGTCTTCTAGAAGCAATATTAAGTCTTTGGGAAACAGTAACAGTAATCTAAATGCAGTATCTCAATTCAAAATATGTACTCTTCAAAAACCAGATTGTGAGACTAAATTGGTAACAAAACTCAACAGTACTTTAAAATTTAAAAAAATATTTCTTCTATTTAGATAAAATCATCAACAATTTCTTTCAAAAGAGAACACACAACTGTTAATGAACAGTTTCTTACCTTATGCAATAAAAATGTCTTCTGTCAGCAGAATTTAGTCTTTCATTGGCAGTTTTTGGACTACTTCTCACAAGATTTTGCAGAAGTCTTGTTTCTGACGATAAAAATGTCTTCTGATAGTTGTTTTATAAGCAGTATCAGGTCTCCTGGAGGCATTTCAAGCTATTTAGAAGTAATTTTAAGTCTTTTGGAAGCAATTCAAGACTTCTAGAAACAATATTAACTCTCTTGAAAGCAGTTTAAGTCTTCTAGAAGCAATATTAAGTCTTTGGGAAACAGTAACAGTAATCTAAATGCAGTATCTCAATTCAAAATATGTACTCTTCAAAAACCAGGTTGTGAGACTAAATTGGTAACAAAACTCAACAGTACTTTAAAATTTAAAAAAATATTTCTTCTATTTAGATAAGATCATCAACAATTTCGTTTAAAAGACAACACACAACTGTTAATGAACAGTTTCTTACCTTATGCAATAAAAATGTCTTCTGTCAGCAGAATTTAGTCTTTCATTGGCAGTTTTTGGACTACTTCTTACAAGATTTTGCAGAAGTCTTGTTTCTGACGATAAAAATGTCTTCTGATAGTTGTTTTATAAGCAGTATCAGGTCTCCTGGAGGCATTTCAAGCTATTTAGAAGTAATTTTAAGTCTTTTGGAAGCAATTCAAGACTTCTAGAAACAATATTAACTCTCTTGAAAGCAGTTTAAGTCTTCTAGAAGCAATATTAAGTCTTTGGGAAACAGTAACAGTAATCTAAATGCAGTATCTCAATTCAAAATATGTACTCTTCAAAAACCAGATTGTGAGACTAAATTGGTAACAAAACTCAACAGTACTTTAAAATTTAAAAAAATATTTCTTCTATTTAGATAAAATCATCAACAATTTCTTTTAAAAGAGAACACACAACTGTTAATGAACAGTTTCTTACCTTATGCAATAAAAATGTCTTCTGTCAGCAGAATTTAGTCTTTCATTGGCAGTTTTTGGACTACTTCTTACAAGATTTTGCAGAAGTCTTGTTTCTGACGATAAAAATGTCTTCTGATAGTTGTTTTATAAGCAGTATCAGGTCTCCTGGAGGCATTTCAAGCTATTTAGAAGTAATTTTAAGTCTTTTGGAAGCAATTCAAGACTTCTAGAAACAATATTAACTCTCTTGAAAGCAGTTTAAGTCTTCTAGAAGCAATATTAAGTCTTTGGGAAACAGTAACAGTAATCTAAATGCAGTATCTCAATTCAAAATATGTACTCTTCAAAAACCAGATTGTGAGACTAAATTGGTAACAAAACTCAACAGTACTTTAAAATTTAAAAAAATATTTCTTCTATTTAGATAAAATCATCAACAATTTCGTTTAAAAGAGAACACACAACTGTTAATGAACAGTTTCTTACCTTATGCAATAAAAATGTTTTCTGTCAGCAGAATTTAGTCTTTCATTGGTAGTTTTTGGACTACTTCTTACAAGATTTTGCAGAAGTCTTGTTTCTGACGATAAAAATGTCTTCTGATAGTTGTTTTATAAGCAGTATCAGGTCTCCTGGAGGCATTTCAAGCTATTTAGAAGTAATTTTAAGTCTTTTGGAAGCAATTCAAGACTTCTAGAAACAATATTAACTCTCTTGAAAGCAGTTTAAGTCTTCTAGAAGCAATATTAAGTCTTTGGGAAACAGTAACAGTAATCTAAATGCAGTATCTCAATTCAAAATATGTACTCTTCAAAAACCAGATTGTGAGACTAAATTGGTAACAAAACTCAACAGTACTTTAAAATTTAAAAAAATATTTCTTCTATTTAGATAAAATCATCAACAATTTCTTTTAAAAGAGAACACACAACTGTTAATGAACAGTTTCTTACCTTATGCAATAAAAATGTCTTCTGTCAGCAGAATTTAGTCTTTCATTGGCAGTTTTTGGACTACTTCTCACAAGATTTTGCAGAAGTCTTGTTTCTGACGATAAAAATGTCTTCTGATAGTTGTTTTATAAGCAGTATCAGGTCTCCTGGAGGCATTTCAAGCTATTTAGAAGTAATTTTAAGTCTTTTGGAAGCAATTCAAGACTTCTAGAAACAATATTAACTCTCTTGAAAGCAGTTTAAGTCTTCTAGAAGCAATATTAAGTCTTTGGGAAACAGTAACAGTAATCTAAATGCAGTATCTCAATTCAAAATATGTACTCTTCAAAAACCAGGTTGTGAGACTAAATTGGTAACAAAACTCAACAGTACTTTAAAATTTAAAAAAATATTTCTTCTATTTAGATAAAATCATCAACAATTTCGTTTAAAAGAGAACACACAACTGTTAATGAACAGTTTCTTGCCTTATGCAATAAAAATGTCTTCTGTCAGCAGAATTTAGTCTTTCATTGGCAGCTTTTGGACTACTTCCTGCAAGATTTTGCAGTAGTCTTGTTTTTGACGATGAAAATGTCTTCTGCCAGCTGTTTTATAAGCAGTATCAGATCTTCTGCAGATATTTCAAGCTTCTTACAAGCAGTATCAAGTTTTTTGGAAACATTTCGAGTCTTTTAGAAACAGTTTTACGTCCTGGAAGCATTTCAAGCCTTCTAGAAACATTATCAAGTCTTTTAGAAGTATTTGAAGTCTTCTAGAAACAGTATTAACTATCTTGGAAGCATTTTAAGTCTTCTGGAAGCAATATTAAGACTTTGAGAAGCAGTAACAGTAATCTAAAGGCAATATCTCAATTCAAAATTTGTACTCTTCAAAAACCAAATTCTGAGACTAAATTGGAAGCAAAACTCAATAGTACTTTAAAATTAAAAATATATTTCTTCTATCTGGATAAAATCATCAACAGTTTCGTATAAAAGAGAACACATCTATAATTATTAATATAAACATTCCTAATTTGGGAATGTTGTACATTTTGACAACTAAAAAAATTTAATGGAATTATTTTAATTTTTTTTAAACCAAATCAATTAATTTATTGATAAATTAAAATGTTTATCATCAATATCTCAAAATTTCACAATATTCAAAAATTATTGGGTTTTTAAAAAATTTCAAATCTAGTAATTTTATTTTCTCAACAATATTTTAAGTTGGCACCACCACCTGTACGACATTTTAGGTTAGTGTTGTTTGGTCCCTGCACGTGTATAAAATCAAATAAAACCAAGAAAAAGTGAATAAAACCGACCGAAAATCGTCAAAATGAGTGTGATGAAGCGGGTTGTGTAAGTAAACGATTGATTATCCGGTAATTTGACCCCTTAAAATTGACTTTTCATATAGAAAATCGGTCTCACGCAAAGGCAAGAAGGTTTTGTTATCGCGCGAGCCTCAACTGGTTGAAGGACCAAAACGGACCCTTTTCTTGCAAGGGAGGAAGACCTCGGATAGGGTTCGCGACCTCCTAAGAGATATGTACAATATTAAAAAGCCGGATGCCTTAAAACTCAGCAAGAAAAATGACGTCACGGTGTTTGAGAATATCAACCCTTTAGAACAATTATGCAAAAAACATGAAGCTTCCCTTTTCGTTTTTGGATCTCACAACAAAAAACGCCCCGATAATATCACATTTGGAAGGATGTACGATTATAATTTATTAGATATGATTGAGTTAGGTATTGAGCATTACATGGGGTTAAATCAATTCCCCGGGCCAAAAATAACACTTGGTACAAAACCCTGTTTGATATTTAATGGTGAAATTTGGGATAAACAGGACGATTTAAAGCATTTAAAATCAATTTTCGTTGATATGTTCCGAAGAGAAACCACCGATTCAGTTCGATTACAAGGATTAGAACACGCTATTAGTTTTAATGCCACTAACGAGAAAGTTTTCATTAGATCTTATAGGATAGTTTTAAAGAAATCTGGTTGTAAAACGCCCAGAATTGAACTCGATGAAATTGGTAAGTTATTTCTAAAGGAAATCATTTTGGGGCTAATTTAACTTTTAGGACCGAGAATGGACTTTACAATTAGACGTAGTAAACTTCCAACAGAAGATCTCATGAAACAAGCTTGCAAAAAACCAAAAGAATTAAAAGAAAAACCTAAAAAGAACATTTCTGTAGATAAATTAGGTACGAAACATGGTCGTATTCACGTTGGTAAACAAGAAATCGCGAAAATTCAAGTGAGAAAAATGAAGGGTTTGAAAAAATCCGCAGCTGATAAAGAAATGGGGCCCCCGGCGAAGCGCAATCGAAATAATTAAGAACAATTCAGCCATAATTTAAGGTCTAAGTCTTGTAAATACTGTTTTTTTGTATTTTTTAGAATTAAAATAATTAGGATTAATTATTGTAAATTAGTTTTAATTACAATTTAATTTACAATTAACTTTGTATGTCTGAATAAATAATTTTTAATGTAAAAAAAATTGAATTAGGCAACCCAAATAACAATTAAAAATTACCGTGTAGATGTCGCTTTAAATTTTTAAAAACTAACTTTCTGTCAATTTTGTCAAAATCAATTTTTTTAATGTTATTAATTATTATTAAAGGTTAGTTTTTTTTAAATATTGCTTTAATACGTTTTTTTTACTCCTTAATTTTTAGGGTAAATTTAGACCAACGGGTTAATAGTCCGAATATCGACCGCTCTTTATATACACACCGAAGAAGCGGTAGTGGGGTTAGTTAAACCTGTCAAAACGAAAGTGCACCTCGGCTTGTTGGTAAATAACAAGAAATTAACGTAGAAAAACTGCAAGAAATTCCGGGAAACTCTAAAAAATAAACGCAGAAATTAAAACGAGTTTAAAAAATAAATGTGAAAAAGAATTTTCGTCCCCAACCTCTTCGGTGGCCCCCGCATTGAAAATCGTCAAAAAGATTCATTTTCGAAACGTTAATTTTAAACTATGTTGGGATATTTTTAAATAGATAAAAGTGGCGGAAAGGATAAAGATCGTTTTCATTCATGTTCTTTGATTTTGAAGAGGCTAAAGTAGGAAGAAGTCAATGACCCGGTTTTTGAGGATTTAGTGCATTAGGACAGAACCGGAGACGAACTCGCAGATAATTTGAGTAAAATTAAAAAACTAATGTAAGTAACTTTTTTAAATTTATGTATTTATTGATAAATTTGATTGCGTAAAAGTTTTTTTTTAAACGGAACCGTTATAGATTTGAAGTCCTCGATGAATAATTTAACGGAATCGGTATTGCAATTGTCCCATTCTCTATTAATAATCCCTCAGTTTCCAGTTTAAACCATTTTGACTTCGATTATTTTCTAAATTGTTTATTATGAGAGCCGAACCAACTGGGTGTTTATCTACGCCTTAAAATTCGAACTAAAAAAAGGACGTTTTATCCTTTTTGTATTTTTTCACTAAGTTAATGTTTGTTTATTTTTATAAGTGTCTCTAAACATCGTTCAAACAGACAGCTTCTACATTAACATTTAAAGTGGGTTTCTGGTAGGTTGTAATTATGCGAATTCCTTAAGCTCACATTTAAGGCACTGCGCAATGTTTTATTTATTAAATAGTTTCATTTAAGCGTATGCGAAATGAATGTGTGATTCATTCATGCATGGATCAATATGTTTTTTTGTTGAGTCGGTTATAAAAGGAGCAAAAGTAAGCCGATTATTTTCTTAATCGGTTCTTGCACAAAGAGTTTCTTTGTGATTGCGAAAGCGAATCACTAAAGTCCGGTAATTTAACGTTTTTTGAATGACTGACGTTTCATTGACAAGATTAATTAAGATTACATACAGTGGCACAGAAAAGTCTACATACCCCCTCGTAAAACTCTGTTTTGAGTAACTTATGCAAGTTGGAACTATAACGCATATTAAATGTATTAGTGCTAAGTATAATAAAGGAAACTGAAGACTTAATTGCGCTTTGAACAACATTTTATTAACAATAATAAATAAAATTCATTTTTTAAACACAGAAAAGTCTACATACGGCTAGTTTAATCTTAATTAAAAACATTAATAAATTTAATTGTTAATAGTTGGTAGGTCCACCTTCACTCTGAAGTACAGCATTCAATCTATTTCTCATCGAAAACACCAATTTTTTTGTAGTTTCAACTGAAATGTTGTCCCACTCTTCAATTAAAGCGTTTTTGAGATCTTGCTTATTTTTAATAATTTTTTTTATACGACGCTCTAATTCGTCCCACAAGTGTTCTATCAGGTTCAAATCAGACGTCTGGGGTGGTGAATGAAGTTGCCGGGGCACATTGTATAACAACCATTCCTTTACAATGTGGGCGGTATGTTTAGGGTCGTTGTCTTGTTGAAAATACCAAACCTTAGACAAATCTAATTTTGCTGCAGATTGTTTTAAATTTTCTTTTAGAAGATTCAAATATATGTACCGATCCATTGTCGACTCTATAAATGTTAAATTTCCAACCCCATCCGCCGACATGCAACCCCAAACCATTACATTGCCGCCGCTGTGTTTCACTGTCGGTATTAAATTTTTCGATAATAGCTCTTCATTTTTTTTGCGCCATATCCTTTGCTTTCCATCCGACCCGAATAAATTAAATTTACTTTCATCGCTGAATAAAACATTATTCCAGAAACTATCATCTTCATCTTTGTATTTATTCGCGAAGTCTATACGTTTTTTTCTATTTACTTCACTAATAAACGGCTTCTTCCTGGGTACCCGGCTGTGAAAATTATTTTTTCTCAGAACGCTTCGAACTGCTTCCGGATGAACCGAAACTATATCATTATGTTCCAAGCTCTTTGCAACTTCTACAGCGCTGGTTCTTGGATTTTGAGATATTTCTCCCAAAATGTAACGTTTTATACGTGGAGTTACTTTCGAAGGTCTTCCGCATCTTATTTTACTTTGTAAACTGTTCGTTTTCAAATAGTTTTTTAAAACTGTCTGAACGCTGGCTTTTGATCTTCCAACCATTTCTCCGATTTGTCGAAGAGATTTTCTCTCATTTCGATGGTTAATTATCAGTTGACGTACTTCTAAACTAATTTCTTTCCCTTTAGCACTCATATTTTTAACATTAAATAATAAAATACAAATATTATGGCAAGAACACTTTTGACATCAATATTTTACAACTCCACGCAACAGTTGGCAGCACTGTTCTTCATCAACGCTTACACTCAGCAGCAGAAGTCTGCGTACAAAAAACTTGTAATACTTTAATTGAAAAAATAAGAGTCAGTGATAAACTTGATTTTTTTTTATTTTGTATATTAACTACATATAATTCTATTAACAAAATATGCTTCAACAAAACAGAAACAGTAGTTACAGAAAAAAATCAAAACTAAAAATTCTACAAATAACGGGTATGCAAAAATCTGCGTACAAGTCAGGACAGTATTTATAAAAAATTCATAAATGAGATCATTGTTTCTATATTAATATGAGGTCGGATAACCTTTACTTTCGGTTTAATGACCTCCCTTAAACGTTTAGGCATGGAGTGCACTAATTTCTTCGTTACGTCCGAACTGATTTTGGCCCATTCCTCAATCATAACATTTTTTAACGTTTCCTTCGACGTTATGTTGTGTTGCCGAATCCTGCGTTCCAGTAAATCCCAGAGGTGTTCGATGGGATTCAAGTCCGGCGATTGTGGAGGTGTTTTAAGTTGCTTTGGGGTATTGTATAGTAGCCAAAGCTTAGTGTTGTGGGCGCAATGTTTGGGGTCATTATCTTGTTGAAAAAAGTATTCGGGCCCCAAGCCCAAGTTTTCGATGCTAGGCTTCAAATTTTCTTTTAAAATGTCTATATACATTTTATGGTCCATTGTCGATGTTATGAAAACCAACCTTCCCACCCCTTTGGTGCACATACACCCCCAAACCATAACTCCACCACCTCCGTGTTTTACAGTCACTTTCAAATTTTCGGGATTAAGGGCAGTATTAGGTTTTCTCCATACAAGTTGTTTACCCTTAATGCCGAAAATGCAAAATTTGCTCTCATCTGTAAAGAGAACTTTCTCCCAGAATTCAATGGGCTTGTCTAACAGTTTTTTTGCAAAGGCGATCCGCTTCTGACGATTGACCTCTGACACAAATGGCTTTTTTCGTGCAACGCGACTGTGATAGTTAGCTTTTTTTAACGTCCTTCTCACCGTATCTTTGCTGATAATTTTATGAAATTCTTCTTGTAGATTTTGTACTATTTTTTTGCCGTCAGCCTAGGTTCTTTTCTAACCTGCTGTACAATTTTTCGCTTCTCTCGGTTTGTTAAAAGGGGTGGTCTACCAGATCGCGGACTTGAGAGGTAATCTTCAGTGTCTTTATAATTATTAATTACTCTTTGAATGGAAGAGTGTGACCTGCCGACAGTTTCTCCTATTTTTCGAAAAGATTTTCCCTCTTTACAATAATTTTTCTCTCTCCCAATTCAATTTCCTTTCCTTTCGTGTCCATTCTAACTTTAAGCTTCTAAGCCTCTGCTAATATAATTGACACCGATTATCTTTTATTTAAATCGGAAAGCGTACATCGCCAACTACGTATTTAAGTAAATAAGTATATTTTGGAGAAGGCGTCTTTATTTGTACGCAGATTTTTGCATACGCATTATTTGGAGAATTTTAAATTTTAATTTTTTTTGTAACTAATATTTCTGTTTTATTGATGCATATTTTGTTAATAGAATTATATGTAGTTAATACACAAAATAAAAAAAAAATTGAAGTTTATCACATTGGATCATGACCCTTATTTTTTCAGTTAAAGTGTTAGAAGTTTTTTGTACGCAGACTTCTGCTGCTAAGTGTATATACTTCAAGTTTCTAGTATTTAAAAACTAGCCGTATGTAGACTTTTCTGTGTTTAAAAAATGAATTTTATTTATTATTGTTAATAAAATGTTGTTCAAAGCGCAATTAAGTCTTCAGTTTCCTTTATTACACTTAGTACTAATATATTTAATATGCGTTATAGTTCCAACTTGCATAAGTTACTCAAAACAGAGTTTTACGAGGGGGTATGTAGACTTTTCTGTGCCATTGTATTATAATATGTAATATAATCTTATATTATAGCCTTTGTATTATATATAAGATTATATATAAAAATAGATAATGAGATTAAGGGCCGGTTGTACAATATACCTATAATCTTCCCGATAGCGTTGTCTGGCCGATAAGTTAGTTTGTACTGTATTACAGTTATGGGTTCTAGTTCAAACATGCAGGGTTGGGTTCGGTTGTATATTTGAATTGAAGTAAAAATAGGACTAACACTAAACCTAGAAGTGGAAAGGGTTGCACTTCTAGGACTAGTGTTAGTTCTAGTTTTATATCATAAGATCTAACTCTAGATTTAGAACTCTAAACATTCGGGTTTAACCGTACATCTCTCAAGACGGCTAAACCCGAATGATTCTAGTTTTAGGTCTAGTGTTAGTGTTAGTTAATCTTCAGACGCACTGCTAAACCCAAAACTTTCCACTTCTAGGTTTAGTGTTAGTTCTAGTTTTATATCACAAGATGTAACTCTGGCCCAACCCATCCAATGATATGAAGTTTGAGCTTTTTTTTACGAGGTCGGGGAAAATCTGCGGACAGACATCCGGGGTTGGGGTCTTACACCCCGACCCACTAAAAACCCCTTTCGTCGTCTTCTCTGGAACCGCCAGAAAGGTATTTCTTCAGAGTTCCCACACAATACGAACACTCCCTCTTTTCCTCATCATCCTCCTATGCGACTTCATCATCTCTCCATTCACTCAGAACTCTCCTTCACTCTAAATTTCCATTGTGCCTCGGAGAACAAGAAAAAAACACACACACAATTATTTGAAGTGTGAATATATAATAACCTTCTGCTTCGCATTTCGTCCTTTACGATTCCTGTTCTGCCTGGTTGCTTTCTCCCGGCCTTTGCGTTTCCGATGGTCCGGATTTCTCCCCCTTGCCGAATTTCCAGTCCTCACCCGATGCACATACATTCATATACATTCATATTCAGCGTTTGTAAATGTGATGTAGCTTTGTCCAATGTATTGCTATGTGAGATTAATGTTGTGTCGTCTGCATATTGAAGATATAGAGGTCCGGATTGAAATGGTTAGGATTTTCTGCGTAGATGTCGTAGCAGTATATATTATACAGGGTGAGTCAATAGTGCGGGGACGGAAGATTATGGCTTTACGATGATGGGGGAACCTTTTAGGTTCCCCCATCTCGCTTTATTTTTATAATGTTGTTCTTCCCTCGGGTTAGGAAGGAAGGGCTCCTCCTCCGTCTCTTTCTCCATCCACGCTCCTCTGGTTTTGCTGCTCCCTTTCCAACTTCCTTTCGTGTTCTTCCTTTTCTTGCATGATTTCCTTAATCATCTCCTTGATGGCAATCCATTTGTTTTCTGTTTCTAGCTTTTGTGCTACAATATTTTCTGTATTTAGCCTTGTACCGCGTTTCCTCGCATTTCGCTCTATGATTTTTGAATTTCCTGCACTCAAAAACTGTGTGTTCAGCGGTATCTCTTTCTGAGCAGAACCAACAGGTTTCCATTTCGGATATCTTTATCCTATACAGATATGTTCTAAAAATTCCGTATGCCGTCAGGAATTGTGTTATAAAATGATCGGCTCTCCCCACTTCCTACCCAACTATATTTTGATGTCAGGGATAAGCCTCCTTGTACAGCCCGTTTTGCAGCTCCGTCACGTATTAAGCTATCCCTATTTTCCTGTTTACTTTCTTTTCCATTTCTATACGTTTCGCTTCTCTCTTTTTCTTGCAAGTTGATGGGTGGTAGTCCGGCGATTACTTCTACTTCCTCGGTTGGTGCAGTTCGATAAGTTGATGTTATTCCTATTGCCAATTTCTTGTTTATGTTAGATAGCATATTCGTGTATTTTTTATATCTTAACGCTCTCTCCCATGTGGGCGCCGCATACAAGATGAGAGATGTTACCGCCGTGGCAATTGTCCGCCTCTTGGTAGCCACCGCTCCCCCTATATTTGGCATCAGCCGCATGAGTCTGTTCGTCATCTGTGATGCCTTCTTTGTTATTTGAATCACGTGCCTTGTCCAACCCAGATATTTAACCTCTTTAACACTACTTATCGTGGTATTTTTATCTAGTTCGATATTGAGATTTTGCACTTTGCGACGGCCTTGAAGAAGTACCATCTCCGCGACTTGTAATCCCTTCTCTTGCAAGGTTCTTATTATCCGTTGAAGCGCGTAAGTTGTCTTGTCTTCCAAGTGTGCTTTATCCCTGGCTCGAACCACCACCGCCAGATCATCGGCGAAAGCGATCAAGATCACTCCTTCCTCTGCTTTCGTATGCAATATTTTATCATAAAATATGTTCCTTAGAAGAGGTCCCAGAAGAGACGTCATATTTTACTAACGTTTTTTACGATAGTGTTCTGAGAGTAGAGTTAGAAGAGGGCATCTCTACGATCGCGTATGCAAATGACTTGGCAGTGATAGTAAAAGCTAAAACATGGGAGAAGATAAAAGATAAGGCGGAGTAGTATATACAAAGAATAACGAAAATGATAAAAAAATTGGAATTGGAGATATTAAAAGAAAGAAGAAAAATGCCGAAAATTGAGATAAGGCTTGAAAAAGAAACAGTAAAGAGCTCACAAGTCAAATACCTAGGTGTATACCTGGATAAGGATCTGCGTATGACACAACATGTCAAGAAAATAGCGGAGAATGTGAGCTTAACATATAAGTACTTGAAACGCTTATTGCCGAAGAAAGGTCCAGGACACGCAAGAAGAATGCTCTTGGGAATTGTGGTACGATCCATAACCTTGAAATGGGTTTTTGACTATTCGGCCAGTCTAAGATCCCAGGCCAGATGTCTGCTCGCAGATTTTTCCTGATCTCGTTAAAAAAAGGGTTTGGTATGAAGTTGGAGCTCAACCCAACCCATAAGATTATTCAAGAATCATGGATCAATACAACCTTTTACAAAAACACCTAAGGGCCCAATAATTTACAAAATAGTGTAACACAAAAATATAAGAACGCACTATATTAAAATCACGGTGGGTCACGCATGACCCAACGGGACGTAATTTGCACATCTCTAGTTCAAATATGCGAGGTTGGGCTTGGTTGGGTTTTGCCGTTCATCTGAAGACATTTTTTTAAATGTAGAATGCCCCTATAATGAATAGTTTCTGAAATAGAGTATTTTACAAGCTGATTTGCCAACCTTGTATATTTGAATTGAAGTAAAACTCTAATTAATACTAGACCTAGAAGTAGAAAGATTCCGATTGGGTCTAATATTTAGACGAGTTAGACACCGGTACATACAAGTTTAAACAGTTGTCATAAAATTGCGGTGATGTTATTGTTTGTAAATGTATATATTATAGATTGAATGTACAACAAAAACTAACAAAGTGATAATATCATAAAATTAAATTCCCAGACTTTTGTGAGAGTTATTTGTGGCGCACAATCTATTATTTATAAACGGTTCTATGCGAAAAGAATTTATGAATTTTAATGAGAGCTATCGAAATTTCATTTAGGAAATTTTAGTGCTGATTGCAAAAAGGGATGTTTTGTTTCACCTTAAATATTTACGTTTAAAACCTAAACTAATATTATCTCTTAAAAATAAAGGAAGTAATTTCCTCTTGAATGTATTGGTAATTCTCTCGCTATTTATTTTAGGATAATGTGTTTACTTTTCACGTTATTATAATCGATTAAATTTCGTTTATCGTTTATTTTAGGACAAGTTTTGTTTGTAATAACACGCGAGCACGTGGACGATTATATTATTTACTTTAATTTTTATTTAAAAAAATTACATTGAAAAAGTGTAATCCCAAAATAAGACTTATTCAGAAGCGAATTTGGCATTTGGCCCGTTAGATTTCGGTTTAGTTTAGTTTTAGAAGGCGTCAACGAGCCGGGACCCTTTTGCATAATACACTTGTCGATTCTCGTTCCTTTCAAAAATAAAGTTACATTTTACTTAGTGGTCAACTAGAATCAGTTCGACCTACTCGGAACTCCGATTCTATCCATTTTGAGAATCGTTAAGTTAAAAATTAAAAAATGTTGCTCATTAAATACATTAGGCCAACGAGAATTCCGATTACGACGTTAAAGAAACCTGGATTGATTTCGACTTTAATCGAAATCAATAAAGTCACGTGTCTTTTCGTTGTTGCACATCAAATTGGGGATTTCTTCGCAAGGTTTCAATAAAGATAAGGTACTGGCATTAAACGATTGTGTATGTTATTTTTTTGTGTTAATTTAGGCTCTAAAAATAATATTATCGAATTTCCATGTTAACGCATTTAATATTCGAACGTCACCACGGTTTGTTTCTTTAATAATTTAACAATCAACTTACGTAAATAATCAGACCCCCTTTTATATTCCATTGCTTCCAAAAATAGAACAATCGTCTAATTTATGCCTTAATAAATCATCATTAAAATTAAAACTAACGTAATTGTGTTTTTTTATATATTTTTTTGATTAAAACGATAAAAAATTTGATGGATTGATGTTTTTAGAATGAAACGAGACGATTGGGACTACAATGGAAGCGATGTCGAAAACGATCGAATTAATAATTATATTCAAGTAATTAAAAATGATGTGAATACAATTAATTTTTAAGTTAATTAATTAAAATAATTCAAATTTAAGTGGTTTTTTTATTGAGATCTGAAATGTCATTTTGACGTTTAACTGACAAATTTGAATAAAAGGGGGTCTAACGCCATCTATCGAAATTAAAAAAAAAACTACATTTCAAACTTATTGTAAATTGAGTCGTTATAAAGTCGTAATTATTTTCTTAATCGGTTCTTACTCAAAAAATGTGTCACAAAGCTCCGATAATGTTGCGATTTATGTTGATAAAATGAGTTTTGAAATGATTTATAACTGATAAGATTGAGAATCCAGCGCTATCTATCGAGATATAAAACAACACTACATGTCAAAGTATGTCTAGTTGTAAGTAAAGTTGATTATAAAGGAATAAAAATAAAGTAATTATTTTAATAAGCGGTTCTTAGGCAAATAATATGTCATAGAAATCCGGTAATGTTGCGATTTATGCTGATAAAGTGTTTTGAAACGTCACGTTGATGTTTAATTGACAAGATGTAATAAAGAGAGAATCTAGCGCCATCTAACGAAATATAAAACAACTCTTTATGTCAAATTTGTCAAAATAAGGTTAACCTTTCGGTACACGCACCGGACTCTCACTCCGGGTTCTGCACCCTCTATTGTTTAACAGAAAAGGCAACTTTTTTACCGACATAATTATGTCATTTTAGTGTCAAAAATTTCTTAGTGTACAACACAGTAAAATACGAATATGAATACGATAGCGAAGAAAAATACTCTTTGAAGGTGAAGACTGAAGCTTTTCAAAAAATTTTGCAGACGGTAAGATGTTTTTTTTCCGTTCAAAATGGCTTCTTATCTGATTAGAAGAATCGAAGAAGATAATGAAAGCTGTAGAACATAAATGCCCCGAAAAATGTGCAGCGTATTCAACGCGGGCATTTATTTGCCTATCGCAAATTTTATGATAATAAAAAAAATTTTTAAATTATTGTCTTAAAAAAAATACAAATTAAAGTCCCTAGATTTATAAAGTACCGCGGCTTCCAGAAGACTGTTACTGCTTCTAGAGGATTTAAAATACATCCAGACGACTTACAATGCTTTCAGATAACTTGATATAGCATCTAGAAAACTTAAAATGTTTCCAGAAGACTTGATGTTGTTACCTCTAGATGATTTGATACTGTTTTAAGAAAACTTTATATTGCTTTCAGAAGACTTGAATTTCTAGACTGATATTTCTAGAAGACTTAAAATGATGAATATACGGATGTCTTACAATGCATCCAGACGACTTACAATGCTTACAGATGACTTACAACGCTTTTAGAAGCCTTGATATTGCATCTAGAGGACTTGAAGTGTGTCCAGACGACCTACAATGCTTCCAAAGTACTTTATGTCGCTGCTAGAAGACTGAAGATGCTTCCAGAAGACTTGATATTGTATCTAAGAAACTTGATATGGTTTCCAGAATACTTGGAATGTTTCCAGAAGACTGATACTGCTTCTAGAAGACTTAAAATATTTCCAGATGACTTACAATACTTCCAGACGACTTACAATGTTTCCAGAAGACCTTATACTTACTTTTAGAAGACTTGAAATACTTCAAAATTACTTGAAGTGCTTCCAAAAGACTGGATACTGCTTCCAGAAGACTTGATACTGCTTCTAGATGTTTTAAAATGCCTCCTAAAGCTTTGATACTGCCCCTATAAGACTTTATACTGCTTCTAGACGATTTCAAATGCTTTCAGAAGACTTGAGAAATTTCCAAAAGACTTGATACTGCTTCTAGAAAATTTTAATAATTAAGAATCGATACTGCTTCTAGATATTTTAAAATGCTTTCAAAAGATTAGATATAGCCGCTGTAAGACTTTATACTATTTCTGGAAGATTTGAAATGCTTCCAGAAGACTCGAGAAGATTCCAGAAGACTTAATACTGCTTCTAGATGTTTTAAAATGCTTCCTAAAGGCTTGATACTGTCCCTGTAAGACTTTATACTGCTTCCAGAAGATTTCAAATGCTTTCAGAAGACTTGAGAAGTTTCCAAAAGACTTGATACTGCTTCTAGAAGATTTTAATAATTAAGACATAATACTGCTTCTAGATATTTTAAAATGCTTCCAAAAGATTAGATATAGCCCCTGTAAGACTTTATACTGTTTCTGGAAGATTTGAAATGCTTTCAGAAGATTCCAGAAGACTTGATACTACTTCTAGAAGATTTAAAATGGTTACAAAAGTCTCGATATTGGCTCAGGTAGGCTTAATATTGCTTCTAGAAGATCTAAATTGCTTCCAAAACATTTGGAATGCTAACAAAAGATTTGATATTGCTGTCAGAATACTTAACATTGCGTCTATAAGGCTTGAAATGCTTCCAGAAAATTAATTTATTTGGTGCCAATCGTATTTTCATTGCAAATCTTTCTTAATGCTCCCAGACTTCTAAACGATAAATCTTCTTTCATGAAATCCCGGCATGAACCCGGAATATACTGGGACTGGACTGAAACTGAAATGTACGAGTATCTTAAAATTGAGATACCATTCCTAAGATGACTAATTGTTTAATTGTTAAGATTTCAAGGCATTAAAGATGGTATTTGCACCTCCTAGCGGTCATCTCAGAATCCTGAAAATAATTTCCTGTATCTTCTCTTAGCCACTTTAGTCATAAAGTTTTTTTCCTGCAAGTCTGCTGTCAAATAATTTCCAGTATTTTTTCTTAGCCACGATTTTATGATTAATAAAATCTTTTCCTGCAAGTTTAACTATCGACTTACAGAGTTTTTTAGCAATTTGCAACCGCTGGTTCGGCGGACCGCAACCATTCAAGTTAACATTTTTTTAATATATCATCCGTTCTTGTCTACGAAAAAAGGACTTACTTTCGAAAATAAGTTTTGGTGGAAACAGCTAATAAAGGTAAATAGGTCATTTCGTCAGTTTCTAGTTAGTTAATCCCTTTTTTCTGTATTTGCCGATGTTGAAGGACGTCAAAGTATTATTTCAGATCAGAATGTTGTCGTTGTTAATGGCGTTAGTTGCTAGTTTCAGAATTCTACATATATAATACTGTAGAAGTGACTTTGTAAATATAATTATATTGGATTATTTTATTACTGATTGCGCAAGTGAGGAATAATCTTGGGATTGAATGAGAACACAAGCTAAGTAACTCATCTCCACAAAGCTCGAAATCAAGTAGAGGATTATCAAAATTTGTGTGGAAACACAGATGGCTCAAACGGTTCGTCGTTTTAACTACACTGAGGTCACTCTGGAAGAGCTGCCAATGAAACGGCAGATGAGCTAGTGCTAAAGCGTTTTTAGGACCAGGACCAGCAATTTGTGTAAGATTTACGATGCCCAAATAGAGGATTCGAAGAATTCTGCAGCTAACTGATTTATCTTTAGATCGTCAGTTGTTCATCTAACACAATCTTCGTAGCTTCATAAGCGCCGGTTTTTTGAAAATAAGTATGGGTGCTGGATAGTGAAAAAACTGAATTGGGTAAAGATTCAAACGACGAATGACTGTTCTCAAAACAAAAGTGACATGAAAAACGTCCATGTATCTGGCGCATATGGTTAATTTGCAATAGAAATGCCTTATATCAACAGTGCTTACACCTTCACAAGCAACATTTGGTCTATAATTGAAATTTTTTGAACTTTTGAAATGAACATTTTGTATCCTAGCAGTATTTGGTATTTTGGAAGCAAAATCAAATTGTATTAACAATTTCGTGCCTTTTGCAATAAAAATGTCTTCTTTAAGACTTTGCATTTTCAAACATTTTTTTGCCAGTAGTTTTACAAACGGTATCAAGTCTTTTGGAATCATTTAAAATCTTCTAGAAATAGTATCAAGTCTTTCAGCTGCAGTATAAAATCTTGTGGAAGCAGTTCAAGCCTTCTGAAAGCTATGTTAAGGCTTCTAGAAGCATTATCAAGTGCTTCTATTCTTCCAGAGGTAGTATCAACATTTTTGAAAGCAGTTCAAGGCTCCTGGTAGCTTATCAAGTTTGTTTTAAGCAGTATCAGCCACCGAAGAAACGAAAGGTGAACTTTAATAATGTTCTCGAATCGGGGGCGGAGCAAAACGTTTTTCTCACACATAAACTCCCTATTCGTACACCTGGTCACTGATATGCTGTCAAATCACCATTTTGGCTCGAATCGTTTGAATACATAGATATCATGAACCGCGGTACTTTAGTAATCTAGGGAGTTTAATACAAATCTCTTATTTGGCAAAGAAACCCGGAATCTCAGTCCGGTGCGAGCACTCACGTCAAAAAAAAAATGCGCGTGTACTGGAGGGTTAAATTGTTAAAAAATTAATATAAAAAATTAAAATTAAATATTGTTAAAATTGGGACTATAAACAATAAAAAACAAGGCTTATTATGACGAAAACGTTGAACATCGATGAACCCGTCTAATAACTTTTTGATGCGCAATAATTTGATGTACTTTTTTTGAATTAATTTGATATGAAGATAATATTTATGGTTTGGCCGCAAATGCAAATATGATAAGGTAAGGTGTATTATCTGATATGTAATTATAAGCAAGAGTAAGAAATAAATTAATATTTAAAAAGAGAATTTGGAAAAAATTTGAAATATCAATTTGACGTTTAAATGTCAGTATTTCTAAAAGTATCATTCCATAAAGTGAGAAAAAAATCACCATTAACATAAATTTAATTATTATTGTTACATAAACTTTGGTAAATATTATTTAAAATTGCAAGTCCATATTATTTTACTGCTATCTAACTGTAAACTTTAGCCGGTCGTTATCTTTGTGCATAAATAGAATTAATTTACTGTATTTAACTAAGCGATATCGTCAGAGGAGTCTTGTTAAAAACGTTTTCAGTATTCTCAAGTTGTTAACAACATCTGTGTGTACTTCTTATTATCAAGTCGTTTTTTTTTTGATTCACATTTAATCCAAAATTGATCTAAAAAGTAATAAATTTCGTTACAGTTCTTTAAGGTCTTTAAGGTAACATCTCTTTTCACTTACAACCAATTTTCCTCTAACATAAGAAACTCTACAGCTGTAGAGTTCACTGTTCGACCATAAGACTTGTACCTGTTGAGGAAAAAAAAAAGACAATGGTAAAATTATTCCGCCGGCAACCAACGAACCAAACCCATTTCCTTTTTCTTTCTCGTGGTCCCGTTGTGTTCAACGCGAACGAGAAAGAACGAGCTAAAACTCGTCGGCGCGCCGCGTTCACGATTTCTCGAATCCCACCAACAACGAAACGAACATGCTCAGTTTTGTGGCTGTTCAGTGGCTTTCTAGGCGCGATTTCAAACGGACGTGGATTCGTTTTTCTTTAAAAAAAACAATAATCCTTTGATTAAGTCGGAAAATATAAGGAATTAAAATGTTTTTGGGTGATAACGTTTTGTGTTTGAGTCTTTAAAAGATTCTGGTTAAGTGATATATTATTATTTATTTGGGGAAGTAAACATTTATTGAGGGGGCAGTGTAAGAGGATGACTTTTAAGTCAAAATGCACTAAAACTAAACTGGCTTTTCATAATTTGGAAATGGGGTGTCATGGGAAGCAGGCTTGGTATGTTAAAATGTACGTTGACAAAAAATTATTTTTTTTTAATTATCTAACAATTTTTTTTGGTTTTGAATATTCATTGTAAATTAAGTCAGTCTCTTAACACTTTCTCTCTAATAAATCAATTGTAAGTGGTACATGTTCTTTGCTTCTTAGTTAAATCTTGCGTGGAGAGTTAGTTACTTTCTATTTTCAACTTTTCTCTCAAAAATTTATTGGAAAAATGATTTTCTTTACTTACTTAATTAATCAATTAAAATTATTACCGCTATCTTTTGTCGTTGATTCAAACAACGACAAAAGATGGCAAAAAATTAATTTATTTTGGGAAATTTATTTGTATAAATTCGATTAATTTATTACTATTATTTGATAGTTTTATAATAAAATTAATAAATATCATAAAATGAATTATTATTTTGAGCTAACTTCATTTTAATATTGAGTTATTGACAACTTCAAAATCTTCGTACGAAAATCTATCAAAAACTACTGATTTCAACCCAAATTCCCTTCTAAATAACTTAACCAAAAAGGATCTTTCTTAAGACAGAACCCAACCTAACATATAACTCTAATATTAATACTAAAGCTAGGTTCTAAGGCTAGTAGAATGGCAACTAATAGAACTAATAGTAATAGCTAGTAGAACTAACACTAGACCGATAGATAGATATAGTACTAGAAGGATTCGGGGAAAATCTGCACAGCAATCACACTGTCAAACACTCGGCCTTGGGTCTTTATTGGCCGGGTAGTCTAGAGATGGAGCCCATCTTTGGGTCTTTGACCCACTAAAAACCCCTTCAAAAATACCTTCGGAGCTATTCTTTTTTCGTATTTCCTTCAATCTTTTGACTCTACTTTTCTTGCTTCCCATCTTCTCTCTTCCCGTTGCCTTCTTGGTACATATCAGACATTATCGAGAAAGAAACTAAGCGCTACTTCTTGATATAGAACAGTCGAAATTCATACCTGGATGAGACGAGGTCTATCCTCCCCTCTATCTTTTTCTTCACCTGGGTAATCTCTTCCATCACCAACGAATTCATCCGGATCCAGTTTCGTACAATAAACAATACGCCCACGTTACTTTTTGTTATGTTTAAGTTATTTTTTCATACCTGGGTGAAGGGAGTGAAAAACTCCCCTCTATCCTCTTCTTCCTTTGCAGTTCTCACGCCTACTTGGACCACGATTCCTCTCCTCAGGCGTAGTCGACAATAAGAAGAAAAATAAAAACTTACTTTTTGTTGTTACAAGTCTAAGAGAGGGTAATCTTCCCTTTTCCTAGGTCTATTCTCTTGTTCCAGGATGTGCTCCCTTTCTTCTTTTTTCTTACAGAATCTTACTTTTCTGATATAGTGTTCCATTGTTTCCCAGTTTTCTTCACATTCCAACATAATGTTAGTGATTATCTCCGGTCAAATTCTTGGCGCCAGTACTGCGAACAAAGCCTGCTTATCTCGGTACCATCGAGGACAACGGAAGTACGTGTACTCAGCGTCGTGTCGTTACCTACAGTATACACAGAGGTCACTCTCACATCTTTTATGGAAATGTAAATAGGCCTTAGAACACCCACGTCCCGTGAAAACCTGACTAAGTTGGTACTTTGTTGATCTCCATTTATGTTTAATCCAGGGACCTACATCGGGAATAATCTCTCTAGCCTTAAACATTAGCATCTCTTGGCAAGCTCTTGGCATCGTATCCGACTGAAACTGAAGGACCTCGTTAGAAACCGTCCTATAGGAGCTAGTCAGTCTAATTAAGATGTTTCTTTATATCCTATTTAATCACAGAGCGAATTAATTTTCTTTTCCTCATGCTCAGACCGTACGTGGAACCCATAACTCTATTCAAAGCCTCCACCGTTCTCTGCGTCTTATTGACCACGTGTTGCATTTGGCTTCCCCACTTCAGGTCTTTGCCCAGATATTTCAGAGCGTTCCCACTACGGATTTTATGACTTCCAATTTTTAGCTCCACTTCCCCTGCCTTTCTTCTGCTTCTAAATAAAACAGCCTCTGACTTCTCGGGTGTCAGCTCTAGTCCCATTTCCCTAACTTCATAAGCCAGTCTCTCGATGGCCATATGAGGCTTCTGTTGAACCTCCTCCTCCTTCCATCCTGTTATCAGAATCGCCACGTCATTCGCGTAGGCCATCACCGCTATTCCGTCACCTCATTTACGTTCTTCAAGAAGACCATCAAAGAAAATGGTCCACAGTGCGGACCCTAGAATTGAGACCTGTGGTATTCCTCTCGTTATATCGCACTCAATCCCATTGTAGATTACACTCCTTTCCGACAAATAATTTTTTATGACGTTAATCATTTGCCTCGAGAAACCCTTCTCTTCCATAGCTTCGAGGATTTTGGGCCACAGTCCAGAGCCGAAAGCATTTTTCTTTCCTCTAATTCTTGGGTTAGTCTGTCCATAATTAACGCCTCATAAAGTTTTCCGTAGCAGTTTAATAAACTTAACGGTCGATATTACTTCGTCGGTGGAGATATCTCCGCCGCGTCTGTTCTTTTTCTTCATTTTCTTCCCACTATCTTTATTTTTAATTCTGTCGACCTTTGTAAAACCTTTACTGCTGTTTTCTCTGTCTCGTCTTCTCTTTCTCGTTTTCTCTTTCTCTATCGCTATCTTCAACCAAATTAGCCTTCCTTTTTAGGTTTATTTCCTTCGTTCTTGTATTACTGATAATCTCTTTTTCTACAACTCTTTCATTTTGCATCTCATCTACTTTCATCTCTCTTCCATGCTTCTTCACCTTCTTTCTATATATAGGACATGCGCCCGTTCCTGCTCTATATCCCATTTCGCCGGAGTCTGCGCACTTTGTCGAGTTTTTATAGTTCTTCACTTGATAGTCCTGTTCTCCACAAATATAGCACCATTTCCTTCTATTTTCCTCCTTGCAATCCTTTATCAAGTGGGTTGGTGACCAACACCTCGAGCATTTTTGATTTTCTTCCTCTCTTCTACATGGCAAGCCCAAGTCTCAGTTTCTTTGTTCTTTATCACTTCTGACACTTCATCTAATTCGACCACGGCGGTCATTCTCTTTATGTTCAGCGAAACCCTTTTTTTCTTTCACTCCAGTTCTCATTGTTTTCTGCCCGGCGCGCTCTTGTAGTAGTTTCTGAATTTCTCCTGTTTCTTCATCATCCTTTTTCTTTATTTTTCGTCTCTTGTTTGCCTTATATCTTCGATGAAGTCTACTTCTTTTCTACCCTTCAAGTGAGGCTTTATAATTGTTCATACGTTTTTTCTTGATTATCAACTATTAAGGCGTACGTTTCCTTTGTTTCTTTTCTCTTCCCCTTCTTCCTAGAATTTTCTTCCTCTAATTTCCTGGCCATTGTTAGATATCAACTTTTGTTGTTGTTCTTATAAAGATAGTTTCGATCAAAGTCCTTAAATTGTGCAACGTCATATGATTAACGTTGTGTGTCGCAACTCTTACTTCGCCTTCTACTTTTTCTTTAATTTTGTTGAAGCTATTCCATATCTCTTTCTCTGTCTCGCCTATCTTAACCTATCTTTTCTCTACACCTTTTATTTTCATTGTATTCATCTCTTTAGTATTGTTGTTGTATGCTCCTCTCCATCTCAGCGTCGTCTAATTCAATAAATACAACTTTTATTTCCGTTTAGATCCGCCAGATAGGATTTCCTTGTGCAATATTGGTGTTTGCAAAGTCTTCCTCTATCCAATCCCATTTCGGCCCAGTCTTCGTATGATGCAACTTTCAGTTTTTTCCTCTTTTGATCTTCTTCCGCTTCTTTTGTGTTTTAGTTTCCTTTTTATCCGTTTGATTTGTTCAATACTTTACCTTTCTTCTTTCCTAAACCTCCATTAACCTTTCCATTTTTGTAACCACTTCTTTACTTCTCACTTAGTATTTTATTCTACGTTTCTCCTCAGAACCGCAACAAGCTTTATCATTTCTTTATTGTTCTTTTTCCAATAATTTCGCCACTTAGCTTACTTCTTCTCCTCCTCCGTCGCTCGTCCTTTTTCTCTTCTTATATTTGCTAGCCGGTGTACCCGTTCTTGATCTTGGAATGCTTCCAAAGGACCAACTACGCATTCTGTCTGGTGTAACACCCTCTAAGTCTGGCTCTGTTTTCCTCTTCTGTTCCGTCTTATCCCTTGGTAATGTAGATATTACCGTTCTAGTTATTCTTTTAGTTCCAGAAGAATTTGCAACAATCAAGCACTGAATGGCAGCTAAAACTAGAACTAACACTAGACCTAGTACTAGAAAGATTCAGGTTTAGCCGTGCGTCTTCAGACGCACGGCTAAACCAAAACTTTCTAGTACTAGGTCTAGTGTTAGTTCTAGTTTTATTTTGATACAAGTATACAACAATTCAAAACTGTATAACAACTAAAAATAGTGCCAACACTAACGCTAAAGCTAATATTAGACCTCTCTTAAGACGGAACCCAACCCAACTTAGCTTCAAAACTAACACTTAGAACTAGACATATTAGGGTTTAGCTATTTAAAGAATCTTATGGCTAAATCCTAATAAAAAGTGATGTAACTCGTCAAAATTGGAATTTTGCATTTTTAAGAAGAACATAACGATTTTCAAATCGATTTTTTAGGAGGTAATCAAATCAAATTTACACTGAAGATTATGTAATTCGATTCTTTGTTTAATAACCTAATTATTTCCGTTATCGCGACGTTGTATTTTTCCTTTATAACAAAAAAAAAATACATGAAATATTTGCAACTTGGGACGAAATAATTTGTAATCAATATTTGCTGTTTTGATTAAAAAATGTGTTAATAACAAAGAACCACGATAAATCGTCGATAATCGTAATCGCCAGATGTTCAATAACGATAAGAAATTAAAAAACAAACAATTTTGAAAGGTTTGATTAAATTGTACATCATTTAACTAAAATGACGAATAAATCGGACTCCACGTTTTTTAATTACTACAAAGTCCGATTTTTTAGTAAAAATTTTAAATCGATTTGAAATTAACAATATTTATCGTTTAGTCATACGTTTTAAATTGATTACAATTGCACGACCTTCAAAAAGTTCCTTTAAAAAATAGTGAGATTCATCCTCAACACGAACAATCATTTTGCTGTTAATTATAAACAAGATTCTTGTGACTAAAATTGAAAATCCAACTCATCCGAATATAAACCGTTTATTATTTCGACGCCATCAGCGAAGAAGAAAAAGTCAAGGATCAATAACATCGATGTGAATCCAAAATCGATGGATGGTTATAAATATATTTCGGATTGATTTACATAACGCAACTATAAATACAATTTTTGATGTGTTATGACGTCTTTTTAGTTTTATACGAATCGTCTTTTAATAATAAATCGTCTTTTAATGCGATTTCGATCTATTTCTAGCATTTCAAACATTGTTTAATCAAACTTTCTAAATGATATTGCAAAAGTTTTAGCCAAGACCATTGTTCTCAAACACACCTTCACCTTATAACGTAATGTTGCAGCTTTTTTATACGATCATATCTTGTACTTTATTACTTTAATTAAAGTGAGACAAAGCGATTTTAGAGTTTTAAGGATGAAAATGTAATACAATTTCTTTCCATCTGTTGGTTATTAATCATGGTTTATGATTACCAGCCAGGATTTAAATACATCGATGATATTAATAGCAATAGCGTCATCAAAATTATCTGCTACTTGGGTTGTTTCTGCGTAATATTTGGGGCGTCAAATTTGAAAGGAGCGTTCCAAATTTAATTCGGTGATTCGCGGAGTTTTCCTTAAAAATTATCTCATATATTTCCGATTTTTTCAAAAATAACGGTGTTGATTCATTTAATTGATTCATCTTTATTTTTTTAACAATACTTATAATAACAATACTTGATGAATTCTTTTATAACATCAAATTCAACATTAATTATCTTTTTTTTGCTTTTATTATTTATTTTAATAATTTTTATTTGTTGTGTTTCAAAACACGAACCTTTGTGGTTTTGAAAATAACTCAACACCTGAGATTAAAATCCGAGTTAAAATAAGCATGCCGAAGGTTTTAAATTATTTCTAGATTCAAGGACCAATCTGATCTGCACTGATCGTTTAAAAATTAACCTGGTTTTTCCCGTTTTTTATTTGGGACGTTTGCCCCATTATTTTTATATATTTAAGCAGAACTAATATCTTATAATATTGCGGTTACAAACGGTGCCAATTTGGCTTCAGATTTAACTAAGGTATTTGTTCAAAGTTTTTAATGTAATGCTTTTATGTGCTTGCAGTTTTACCGAGTTAATTTTAACTTTTACGTCACAATTTTTTTCTGGCATTTCCGATTGATTTTTTTTACTTTGAAGTATTTTTGGGATAAAACTATCAATGAAAAAAAGTATTCGAAACTTTGAGAGCCGTTAAAACCTTCATAACGAATTGTTCTAGTTAAACTGCAATTTAATGACTAGAATTGACTTTAATTAATTCCATCCTCAATTTTCACCAATTTTTCACTTTATTATGCTAAATGAGACGATTACGAAACGGTTCCACCGACTCATTTTAACGCTAAACGTTTTTGTTTCAGGCCTAAGAACTCCTCATCAGAAGGTTTAGCGGATTCTGCGAAAATTCGTTGTCCGGCGCCGATTTCCCGGCTTCGGGTTGAAAAAATCGAGGGCGGTTTGATGGTGGCCGGCGTCGTCGTGGCCGCAAATTGTCAAATAATCCTTCCGATATTCGGTTTTCTGTTCCTTCTGGTAGGATGCGTACTCACAGGTAATTTTGTAACATTTTCGCGAACATTCTTTGGGTTATCATGAGTCAGGCGCAAAATATGCGTGTTTACGTTTGAATGCCGCGTGGAAAAATTGTCGAAAATATCTCCGGACGTTTTGGACCCGATGAAAAACCGCTCAAGTACGTATCTATATTTATCAAGACGCCAGACGACACTTAGATCTCGAGAAACATTGGTGTTATTTAGAATGGTCTGCATAGGATAAATAACGTGTTACGAAATAAACTTGTACTTAATTTTAATTGCAGAATTTAAATGCTTTAAAATCTGAGATAAAGAACCGGAAATGTTTCGCATATTTTAAGACACATATAAATAGGCATTCTCCACGCACTAGAAACTCCTTCAGCAGGTAATAAATACTCTCCTTCTTTGCTATGTATAACATATTCCTGGATTTCTGGCTTGTTTCAATTCAACTTCCTGATATCGTCGTTCAAATTATCCTTTTAATTTTAATTTCGAATACTTTCATTTTGATTAATTGACATTTCGTGATTGACAATTCTTAAATTGAATAAGCTTCATCAAAAAATATTAGATGGTGTTGATGAATGAATAAATTTTCATAAAAATTTGAGATCGATTACGAATAAATTAATAATAATAAATCAGAGGCGGGTTCTCACAATTTATTTAAGTCAAACCGGTTATAAACTAATAAATAATTAATAAATAAATTGTTGCACATCTTCTGTCGGAATGTTGGTAAAAGAACATTAGAAACGAAGGGATGTTTATTCGGTAATTTACCATTTAATTTTTATAACTTTCGTTTCTCCAACTTGGATGCTTTTCCATTTATTGTACACATAGAATCAATAGACTCTAAGCGATATGAATATTGGAAAATTCTTTTTTATTTACAATTGGATTATCAGTTGAATTTGACTCAAATGTTAATGAAAATAAGTTTTTAGATACCAATTTAGACATTATTAACAACTGAAGGACCTATATACCTACACATTTAATCTCGTGCAGAGCTATCGTTAGAAATATAGACATATCCTTTTCTAAAGAGGACATTAAACAAAATCTGTTTGCCGACAATGAAAGAGAAGTTCTTTCAGTTAGAAGATTTAGAAGGAATGTAGTTAAAGAACAGAATTGAGCGGAGGCTGACTCTCAAATTGAATTCGAATACTGGTGACTTTTGTTGGAACAGTGTTGCGTAGTTATGTTAAACTATTTATCCGAAAAATTGAAATTTATGTAGCACCAGTGGTCCAATGTCGGTATAGACATACAAAGAAGATCTGT
This sequence comes from Onthophagus sagittarius, assembly GCA_036711965.1. Lineage (NCBI taxonomy): Eukaryota > Metazoa > Arthropoda > Insecta > Coleoptera > Scarabaeidae > Onthophagus > Onthophagus sagittarius. The sequence continues at coordinate 9,781,089 of JASERS010000010.1, read as the reverse complement.
AAATCAAAAATAAGATGTTCAGGATGTGGATATGAACATGATCTTAAACAATGTACCAATAAAGTAAACCTTAGCTGCATTTTTTGTAACGGTAATAATCATATAGCAACAGAAATGGGCACACCTTTTGCTGAAAGATCTTGTTCTGAATTCCTCAAACAAACTAAAAAAAATGTGATTAAAAAACTTATGCCAATCTATAACATATCCGCATATAAAGCAATGCTGGCAGTAAGCAATATATCGGATAAATAATTTTCTAAAAACAGTCTAAATGATGACGTAAACTTTCCTAAGTTACCTGCAAATAATCATATCGATATGAGTTGCAACACGAACGAAAATAAAAGGACCTCCCTTTGCAACAAGAAAAACTTTGCATACAAGAGAGTTATCAAATCCCAGGCTCCAAGCCCCGGAGCTTATATTTCAAGATGGAAGAACCCCCGAAGCATTAATTAAAAAAATCCGACCCAGTAAGGAGAGTTTTGACAGAGCCCAGATTAGAACATTGAGGATGGAAACACAATAATTGTTTAAATAGTATTCGAAATACAAATTGGATATTGTTGTCCTTCCACATGTTCTCTAGTATTACTATTCTCATGCGATATACAAGTTTATATTACAAATATTCTGATCATCAGACTGCTTTGGAATCAAGTCTCGAGGAGACCTATATGCCTCAACAAAATTGCAGAGAGGCTTATAAAAGTTGAGAAAAATGAAGGACAACGAATAGTAAAATCGTTATCAGATTTTTTTTTAATTTTTAAAATAATATTGGAATATGGATATTGTTAGCTGAAGAACTTCTCACAAAAAAATTAACATTATTTGGGATTGTTCGAAGAAATATAAAGGATTTGCTAAAAATATTGCCTTCGTTATTCATCTTGATTCTATTCCGTAAAGGACATAAATCTATAATCAAAGAAATGTGTGATAGTTTTAACATCTATGCAGCATGCACATGAGATAAGCAATTGCGAAGTATATTACAAACCAAATATTGTCTTGGAATATAACGAAACAAAGAATTGGAGTCTTGGACAAACTCATACATGAACACTTCAAGTGGAAGCCTTCTAGCAGTAGTATCAAGTCTTTTCATATCTCTTCATGTCTTATAGAAGCGTTATCAAGTCCTTCTGCAAGCATTTCAAGTTTTTTGTAAGCAATATCAAGTCTTCCAGAAGCAATGCCAACTCTCCTCGAATCCTTTTAAGTCTTATAAAAACGGTATCAAGTCTTGTAGAAGGATTTGAACTCTTCTAGAAGCGGTATTAAGTCTTGTGGAAAGATTTAAAGTTTTCTAGAAGAAGTATCAAATTTCTGGAAGTATTTCAAGTCTTTTTGAAACGTTTCAAGATTTTTGGAAGCAGTATCAAGACATTTAGAAGCAGTATCAAGTCTTCTGGAAGCAGATCAAATCTTTTAGAGATAATATCAAGCTTTTAGCAGTAGTATCAAGTCTCAATTCAAAATATATACTCTTGTTTCGATGCCTATCTTGGAGAACTACAAGACGATGGCCATAAGTATTGTTTATTAATTATTTTGATAATGCGGCGTATAATGCCTTTGTAATTTAGAACAAAAAAGGCTTAATTAGACTGGAAATGTTTGCAATTCGTTTTAAATCAAATATTCAAAAAGATAAAAAAGGAATAGTACATTGTATAAATATTGCAAAGTATGGGAAGAAAAATAACTTATCGAAGATTCGAAACATCAACAACTCAAAAACGGGGATGCTATCAATGTCGAAGAAGTGATTTAAACTATCCCATGAATATTTCTAATACAATATTTAGTTTGAATGCTTTGAGCAAAACCTAAGATGGTTTACCATGCATGGGTTTAAACTGACCCGTTATGGTCGTCAATGTTCGTTCAATCATTTTGGTCACAAACATTTTTAACATTTTTAACATTGTTAAAGGGTAATTCCCTAAATATCATTCTTTTAGTATTTGTGAGAAAATTTTGTTAGCTATCCAGAATGTTTCGACAGAGAGGCCAAACGACTTTCAATTTCCAGAATTGTTGATAGAAGTCATTTTACGGTCCATGATAAGACGCTTCAAAATCTGCAGTCGATTAATAAATAAGCCAAAAATCGCTCATAACAAAACTTTTACAGATTCGGATATTATTGCTGAAAATAAGTTAGCAAAGAAAGTCTGTGCGTCAACTATCAGAAATATCCTTCATAATGCCGGTTTAAATGGTAAAAAAACAAAGCGAAACCACAAATTAGCAAAAGGAACCAGACTATTAGATTAAAATTTGCGAAACAGCATAAAAAAAAGATTTTTCTTTTTGGAAAACAGTTCTTTTTATTGATTGGTGGCGGATCTGTGATGGTGTGGGATTCATATTCAGCATCTGGACCAGTTCATCCAGTTCTATTGGAGGATTAATGAATAATTTGAATCGACTTCATAAAGAGGGCAGAGTGGCGCACATTGTTCGGAGGTATGATATCCTGTTACCCAGAATGGTGAATATGCGTCGGTATCAAACTTGTGTTCACCTTCCCAATATCAAAACAAATTTGCTGTGCGCAAGGCTCAAGCAATCATTACAGGGACTCAGTGTAAATTATAAAGCGGTTTTTGTACGAGAAGCAACCGAACACAGTTTTTATGACTAGCGATTCGGTAAAGCTGGTACATTTTGGCGTTTACGCACCCAATTTGGAGTTATGTCATTATGGAAAACTGCCTGATTATATTAATATATTTGTAGCCAAATTATTTGCCACAAATATTGATATTTTCTGATTTGTTGTTCGTGGTCCGAGTTTTGGATGGATCTGTTGGAGGAAAACGAAGATGCATTATCTATTGAATAAGAAAATGTCAAAGACCTTAGTTGAGTGTGCTTCGGAGAACTTAAGGATTGAGTTTGCTTGGATTCCTGGCTATGCGGGAATTTTTGGGAATGAGAGGGCAGATAGACTAAGGAACGCAATGATTTTCGGTTTTATCAGATCAGCAGGGACGTTTACGATATTTTTAAGGAAATGAAGGAAGAAGCTTGGAATGCATGGCAGTGAGAGTGGGATGCTAGTAACAGAATTAGAGGTGGTGCGTTATGGTTGATTAACCCTCGCAGTACTGACGTTTCGCCAACCGTTGCGGACGGTGCCTGGGTCAACCGAGACCCGAACAGTTTTTGTTTACGTAGTATATAAAAAATGAAGCTTTTGCCATTATGATTTTGACTTATTTTATTTTAAAGGTGAACTATTATTAGGGATATAAAATAATACATAAAAATAAAATTTTAAAAAAATTACATAAAAAATATTTATTCTAAATCATTACAATTTGTACACAAAATATTTTTTGTACATGTTGAATGTATATTACATACATATTTATGACAAACATCACATTTTGATTTATATTTATTGTCATTTCCAATACACAAGCTACATCTTGAGCGTTTTTCTAATGTTGTACTCATTTGTTTATTTATTTTTCGGCCTGTACTTTCGATGGCGTCCACAATGTGTCTCGAAAATACTACTGCATTGGTTTCAAATGCTCTAGCTCTAGAATCTATGTTTGCAGCAACTAACTGTTCAGACAAATTTTCTATAAATTGTTTTCTTCTTGATTTTATGTTACCAGTTGCCCAATCCGGATTTTTGAGTTGCCATAGTACAAATGCATTATAGGCTGCAATATCTATATAATGTAAAAAAGCGACAGAGGCCAACGTCGTGTACATCTCCGGCAAGTGTATTCTCTTAGAATTTTATCTAAAACATCCACTCCACTTTTTGTTGAATTGTAATAATTGATAATATTAGGTTTGTAATTATTATTTTCGTCAGAAATAGCACGTTCTCGATGAACGCTCGAAAGTAAAACTACGCATTTTCTTGGTTTTGGGATATACGACACAAGTGTTAGATTTTCAGAAAATATAAAATCGGAAGAGAATTGAGCTCTTCCGGATATTGTTATCAAAGATTTTGGTAAATCCTTTCTATTTTTCCGCATTGTTCCCACTATAAATATGTTATCTTTGAGTAAATCCTCTGCAAGTGAGATATCCGTAAAAGAATTGTCGGTTGTGATAGTTCGATTAGATCCCTTCCAAAACTCTGAAAGAACTCTAACTACTCGTTGTCCCTGTCCTTTCTCCGGTGTGTTTCCGCATTTTCCTAAATACACTTCAAAATTACAACAATAATATGTAGTAGCGTCACATAGGGCCCATAATTTCAGCCCATATTTCCCCGGCTTGCTCGGCATATACACCTTGAATGGACATCTTCCTCGAAATGTTACTAATTGTTCATCAATAGTGCCTACATTAGACGCTCGGTAATTATCTCTGCAATTTCTTGTTAAAATATTTGTAATGGTTCTCAAAGCTGCCAACTTATCGGTGATTTTTCTTTCTTCTCGTGTCTGAAAGTCGTCAAAACGCAAAAATCGTAAAATGTTTGTAAATCTATCACGAGACATAGATGCTCGATAAATTTGTCGACTATAAGCAATCTTTTTCTTCCATAGATCTTTTTTACTTTCACGTGATTCCCGAAAACGGCCAGTAATTAGTAAAATCCCAAAAAATGCCTTCAATTCAACACGGTCTACCGGCTTCCATATATTATTTGAAAACATTTCATAATATTTAACCGCTTTTTCATTTGTATAAGTAATTATAATGTCCATGATTTCATCATTTATAAATAAATCAAAACATTGTTCCATGGTTTCTACACCCTCAGAATTTGCTGTGAGTGTAGCATCATATTTACCAAATTCTGCATCTCTGTTTGTGGGGGAAATATATGTCCATGTTCGTCCACAAACATTTTGGTCTTTACAGTGTGACATATTATTACTATTTTCACCACTAAACTCATCACTTTCATAATCCTCTTCTTCTGGTACTGCATCACTAAAAGTCAATGACGCACATTCATCATCAGAAGACACTTCATTGTTATAATCATCATTATTACTTACAAAATTAGCAAACATTTTATTTTTCGATGTAGATCGTTGCTCTAAAATACACCTTCTGTGAACTAAATCAAGAATTTAATGGCAATTGTATTGTCGCTATAGCCTCTTACACAGACAGACGCCTGGCGCTGTAAAGAAACGGTCGAGACATATTTTTTCGTCGGGACGTCCGTTTGACGCCGATCTAACTTAACGCACTCCTTGAGTAACGACAAATCTATTTATTACAATTTCTCGCAAAAATTTATTTGGGTCCAAATAGACCCAGGCACCGGAATACGAGGGTTAAGGGCGAATCCAAACACATGATATCCATAATTGGTCGGGTGAGAGTGGGTCACAGCATATTTCCTGCCTATATGTATAGGAATGGCGGGCTCGCCGAGTTGCAGCTGTGGAAAATATGGAGATCTCAACCATATTATTTTGGAGTGTGAAATGTATGAGCTGGAAAAGGGGTAGACTGTTCTTTAAGTTGCGACTTATGGGGATTTTTCCTCCATACCGCGTAGCCTTTCTTTTGGCTACAAATAAATAGCTACTATATGTTTTGTGTAGCCTTTGTTTTTGTAGTTGAGTCATGACGATCTGTTCGGTAGATGCATTTCCTGTCGAGGAAATGACCCGGGGAGCTGCATTTGACGCCGTTCAGATTAACTTTGCTTGAGTTACTGTTGCTTTTTATTTTAGTGAGGAAGGATCGTTCCCCCTTCCGGGATTTTTTTCTTTGTTTCAAAAAAACTGGTGGTATAAGAGCTATAATAGCTCACACACCAAATTTTTGCCCCGCTTTGCAAAGAAGAAGTTGTCATATATTTTAATTCTTAGGTTAATTTAATATAGTTTTATATTTCGTTTTTATTGAGATTAAAAAAAAAAGCTAATGGAATATAAATATTAAAGTTGACCAAATTTGTAAAATTGTAAAAATTTAACGAACATAATCTCAAAATCGATTTTCTTTTAGAACGTAATTAAAGCTAACTTACACTGAAGATTATGTAATTTGATTCTTTGTTTGATAACTTAATTATTTCCGTTATCGTGACATTGTATTTTTCCTGGAAACGACGATAATTTGTAAAATACATCTCCAATTCTTTTCTGCGTTTTGCCGCCATCTATTGATTTTAATTTCCATTAAATTAAATAATTATTTTTTTACATGTTATTCGTAATTGTGTTCCACAATATTTTAATATTTTTACATTTGATTATTGTTTATATAACCATAACACCGTTTTTTATCATAATTTCTACAACCAACAACTTTAATTTGTTTCTGATGCCTCCGATGATGGCTCCTATGCCGAAACATGTCAAGAAATAATAACAAAAATTGAAAAAAAACCAGTAGTATAAACTAATTTAATTATTTTTTTGTGATTTTTACATATATTCATTTAAAATAACAGATAAATTTAATTAATTTCAATTTTAAACCGGTTATAAAATTAAGTAATCAATAAATTAATCAGCATTCTACTAAATTCAATGTCAGATGTGTTTTAATTTTGAGATGATAAAAATTTAAATTTTTTCATTTATATATTACAGCTGCATCGTACAGAGGACCAGGAGAAGGCGAAGAACCGGATCATTACGCGGCTCGGATTGCTTTCACCGGCAATTCGAGGATCTTGGGGCCCGCTTGTATCGTCGTCGGATTCCTTATGACGGCCGCTGGTGTTGGGTTGTGCATGCTCACGAGGAGGGTTCGAAAACGTGAACAGACAATCGGTTTTCATTGTCCGTTACACGGAGATTTTTATCCGCTCAGTCCCGTTACAAGTTCAAAAACTCTCGGTAAGTTCTTAACGTTAATTACCGGAAGATAAAGATTGAAAATAGAAAGGGGGATTAGAAAATTAATCGCAAAAAAAGTGAGGACAAAGAGATTCCTTAACAAAGGCTTTTTGTTTGTCATTGATGACAAATTATTTGTTGATGAGAACGCTTTTGTTGCGGTTGCGGTTTATCACTTTTGTGGTGTTATTGTTCTGATTACAATTAAATATAAATATTAAAACGTCCTTTATTCACTTTATAGAAAAATAATCCTCTAAATAATCAATACAATGGCACAGGATGATACCCACAACTTTTTGATTTATACCCTTTATAATTTTAATTGTCACGATTTCCCAAACAATATTAACAGAGAAAATAGTTCTCGTTTCTTAGTCACCTTTTAGCGGCCTTTATTGACGTTAATTGAGTTTAATTTTGTAATATTTAAAAAAGACCATATAACTGACCTCGCCAACCGCAATTAAAACCGTTAATACAGTTTAACAAACTCGAAACGACAAAAACTGTTCGTTGAACTTTCACTGTAAATTTTATTATCAAAAAAATACCCCTTGAATTATTTATTAACTTAGTTTGCCATTTTCCATGGAAGGTTATTTCTCGTTCAATTTAGAGAAGCCCCTCGAGACGTGATGTCAAAGAGTGGTTCACGTGCTGCAAGGAAAAACGGGAGCAACCTTGTCACGTGACACGTGCACGTTTAAATTAATCGTCCTCTACTTCGAGGAAGGGACGTGACGGGGAAGTAAAAGAGTTTGTTTTAAATCTCGCGGAAATTGGATTTCTTTTTATCTCCTAAATTGTTTATACACCGGTTTAGGATGGAATGATGTAAAAGAAAGTGAGCCAATAACACAACATTCCAGAACAAAACGCTATAATTTTTTTTACTGTTTCACCACAAATACCTCGGCACGGAGTTCAAACAACATCTCGATTGATTTTATAAACAGTTTCGATTGTTCTGGTTCGAATTCGAAAATCGATCTGTAACGAAACAATAAAAAATCTTAAGTGATAAAAGTCGTAACAAATAAATTAGCCATGTGTAAAGTTACTTAAATTTAAAACAAGGTCTGTTTTCACTTGGCCGGTGAAGTGCAATCATTTAGAATCTTGTCAACACTTGGCATTTAGTTAAGCGAGTTAATTTTTTTAATCTTGACATATTTAACGAAAAAATTTTTAAAAATATTTATGATTGCTTTTGTGTTTAATAGCAGATATGATGAATTATTTAAGATAATGCCTCTTCAATAAGGAAACTATCTCACAAATGTGAAGCAGACCAATAAAAAACCGTACTCGACAATAAACGTTTAAAATTCATTACCCATTGATGAAAACACGAAATCGCCTATATTGTTGATTGAGGGTAATAAAGTTAATGTTTATTCTTTACTTGAAGCTCTTTATATTAATTATTTTTTTGATAAATGATTAAACATTAAAAAGAAACATATATTTAAAGTCCCTAGATTCGTGATGATTCGTTTGTGCTTTCTTACAAAAAATTGCCCTTGCCGTTTTGTTGCCTTCGTAGTGGCGAAAAGGCTTTGTGAACTTAGTTTATTGTCAATAAACTCTTGATGAAACAGCACTCGACTTACGACGGGGTTACGTTCCAAAAACTTAGTCGTAAGTCGATAATTTATTTTATTTATTAATTGTAAAGAAAGTAAATGATAATTGGTGTAATTGTTATGAATATAACATTTATGCATGTTATATTCTATAACTGCCGTGCTTAACTTAGGGTGTTCAGTTTCACTATTTGGTCCCGGGTTCAGCCTGGGATTTAATGAAAGTAATGACTAGTCTCGGAGCACTAAGAAGTCTCGAAATTAAGAAAAAACTAAAATATCCGGAACGATTTTTCTACCGCCTATTGGTTTGCAATGAAAATACACTCGGTATCAAATATATTAGTCTTCTGGATGCATTTCAAATCTTCCAGAGGTAATATCAAGTCTTCTGGAAGCAATTTCAAGTCTTCTAGAAGCAGTATCAAGTCTTCTGGAAGCATTTCAAATCTTTCAGAAGTAGTATTAAGTTTTACAGCAGCAGTATCGAGTCTTTTGGAAGCATTAAAAACATCTACAAACAGCATCGGAAACACTATGAAGTCTTTTATAACCATTTGAAGACTTTTCGAAGTATTTCAAGTCTTCTAGATGTAATATCAAGTTATCTGGAAGCATTGTCAGTATTTTGGAAGCAATGTAAATCGTCTAGAAGCATTGAAAGTCGTCTCGAAACAGTTTAAGTCTTCTAGAAGCAGTATCAGTCTTCTAGAAGCATTTCAAGTCTTCTTGATGTAATATCAAGTCATCTGGAATTAGTGGAAGTTTTCTGGAAGCAAATATTACAAGCATTACAAGTCGTTTGGAAGCATTGTAAGTCGTCTAAAAATATTTTAGGTCTTCTAGAAGCAGTATCAGGTTTTCTGACAGGAAGTCAAGTCTTCTGGTAGCAAATCAAGCCTTCTAGATGCAATATCATAGCTTCCGAAAGCATTTCAAATTTGTTATCAGCAACATCAAGCCTTCTGGAAATATTTCAAGTTTTCTGGAAGAATTGTAAGTTATCTGGAAGCATTTTCAAGTCTTTTCAATACAATATCAAGTCATCTGGATGCATGGCAAGTCTTCTGTAAGTATTGTATGTCGTCTAGAAGCAGTATCAAGTTTCTGGAAGGAAGCATTTTAAATCTTCTAGATGCAGTATGAAGTTTTCTAGATGCAGTTAGTAGTCTTCTAGAAGCGTTTCAAATTTTCTAAAAGTAGTATCAAGTCTTCTGGAAGCATTTCAATCCTTCTACTTGCAATATCACGTCGTTTGGAAGCATTCCAAGTCTTCTGGTACCATTGCATGCCTTTTGGAAACATTTCAAGTATTCTATATGCAATGCCAAGTATTCTGGAAGCATTGCAGTTCTCCTAGATGCAATATCAATTCTTCTGGAAGCTATGTTAAATCTTCCAGAGGCAATGTCGAATCTTTTGTATACATTTTAATTCTTCTAGAAGCAGTATCAAGTTTCTGGAAGCATTTTAAATCTTCTAGATGTAGTCTCAAGTTTTCTAGATGCCGTCAGTAGTCTTCTAGAAGCATTTCAAATTTTCTAAAAGTAGTATCAAGTCTTCTAGAAGCTTTTCAATCCTTCTGGTACCATTGCATGCCTTTTGGAAACATTGCAAGTATTCTATATGCAATGCCAAGTCTTCTGAAAGCATTGCAGTTCTCCTAGATGCAATGTCAATTCTTCTGGAAGCTATGTTAAGTCTTCCAGAGGCAATGTCGAATCTTTTGTATACATTTTAAATCTTCTAGAAGCAGTATCAAGTTTCTGGAAGCATTTTAAATCTTCTAGATGCAGTATCAAGTTTTCTAGATGCCGTCAGTAGTCTTCTAGAAGCATTTCAAATTTTTTAAAAGTAGTATCAAGTCTTCTGGAAGCATTTCAATCCTTTTGGTACCATTGCACGCCTTTTGGAAACATTGCAAGTATTCTATATGCAATGCCAAGTATTCTGAAAGCATTGCAGTTCTCCTAGATGCAATGTCAATTCTTCTGGAAGCTATGTTAAGTCTTCCAGGGGCAATGTCGAATCTTTTGTATACATTTCAAATCTTCTAGAAGCAGTATCAAGTTTCTGGAAGCATTTTAAATCTTCTAGATGCAGTATCAAGTTTTCTAGATGCCGTCAGTAGTCTTCTAGAAGCATTTCAAATTTTCTAAAAGTAGTATTAAGTCTTCTGAAAGCATTTCAATCCTTCTGGTACCATTGCATGCCTTTTGGAAACATTGCAAGTATTCTATATGCAATGCCAAGTCTTCTGAAAGCATTGCAGTTCTCCTAGATGCAATATCAATTCTTCTGGAAGCTATGTTAAATCTTCCAGAGGCAATGTCGAATCTTTTGTATACATTTTAATTCTTCTAGAAGCAGTATCAAGTTTCTGGAAGCATTTTAAATCTTCTAGATGCAGTATCAAGTTTTCTAGATGCCGTCAGTAGTCTTCTAGAAGCATTTCAAATTTTCTAAAAGTAGTATCAAGTCTTCTAGAAGCGTTTCAATCCTTCTGGTACCATTGCATGCCTTTTGGAAACATTGCAAGTATTCTATATGCAATGCCAAGTATTCTGGAAGCATTGCAGTTCTCCTAGATGCAATATCAATTCTTCTGGAAGCTATGTTAAGTCTTCCAGAGGCAATGTCGAATCTTTTGTATACATTTTAATTCTTCTAGAAGCAGTATCAAGTTTCTGGAAGCATTTTAAATCTTCTAGATGCAGTATCAAGTTTTCTAGATGCCGTCAGTAGTCTTCTAGAAGCATTTCAAATTTTCTAAAAGTAGTATCAAGTCTTCTAGAAGCGTTTCAATCCTTCTGGTACCATTCCATGCCTTTTGGAAACATTGCAAGTATTCTATATGCAATGCCAAGTCTTCTGAAAGCATTGCAGTTCTCCTAGATGCAATGTCAATTCTTCTGGAAGCTATGTTTAGTCTTCCAGAGACAATGTCGAATCTTTTGTATACATTTTAATTCTTCTAGAAGCAGTATCAAGTTTCTGGAAGCATTTTAAATCTTCTAGATGCAGTATCAAGTTTTCTAGATGCCGTCAGTAGTCTTCTAGAAGCATTTCAAATTTTCTAAAAGTAGTATCAAGTTTTCTGGAAGCGTTTCAATCCTTCTGGTACCATTGCATGCCTTTTGGAAACATTGCAAGTATTCTATATGCAATGCCAAGTCTTCTGAAAGCATTGCAGTTCTCCTAGATGCAATGTCAATTCTTCTGGAAGCTATGTTAAGTCTTCCAGAGGCAATGTCGAATCTTTTGTATACATTTTAATTCTTCTAGAAGCAGTATCAAGTTTCTGGAAGCATTTTAAATCTTCTAGATGCAGTATCAAGTTTTCTAGATGCCGTCAGTAGTCTCCTAGAAGCATTTCAAATTTTCTAAAAGTAGTATCAAGTTTTCTGGAAGCGTTTCAATCCTCCTGGTACCATTACATGCCTTTTGGAAACATTGCAAGTATTCTATATGCAATGCCAAGTCTTCTGGAAGCACTGCAGTTCTCCTAGATGCAATGTCAATTCTTCTGGAAGCTATATTAAGTCTTCCAGAGGCAATGTCTAGTCTTTTATATGCATTTTAATTCTTCTAGAAGCAGTATCAAGTTTCTGGAAGCATTTTAAATCTTCTAGATGCAGTATCAAGTTTTCTAGATGCCGTCAGTAGTCTTCTAGAAGCATTTCAAATTTTCTAAAAGTAGTATTAAGTCTTCTGAAAGCATTTCAATCCTTCTGGTACCATTGCATTCCTTTTGGAAACATTGCAAGTATTCTATATGCAATGCCAAGTCTTCTGAAAGCATTGCAGTTCTCCTAGATGCAATATCAATTCTTCTGGAGGCTATGTTAAATCTTCCAGAGGCAATGTCGAATCTTTTGTATACATTTTAATTCTTCTAGAAGCAGTATCAAGTTTCTGGAAGCATTTTAAATCTTCTAGATGCAGTATCAAGTTTTCTAGATGCCGTCAGTAGTCTTCTAGAAGCATTTCAAATTTTCTAAAAGTAGTATTATGTCTTCTGAAAGCATTTCAATCCTTCTGGTACCATTGCATGCCTTTTGGAAACATTGCAAGTATTCTATATGCAATGCCAAGTCTTCTGAAAGCATTGCAGTTCTCCTAGATGCAATGTCAATTCTTCTGGAAGCTATGTTAAGTCTTCCAGAGGCAATGTCGAATCTTTTGTATACATTTTAATTCTTCTAGAAGCAGTATCAAGTTTCTGGAAGCATTTTAAATCTTCTAGATGCAGTATCAAGTTTTCTAGATGCCGTCAGTAGTCTTCTAGAAGCATTTCAAATTTTCTAAAAGTAGTATTATGTCTTCTGAAAGCATTTCAATCCTTCTGGTACCATTGCATGCCTTTTGGAAACATTGCAAGTATTCTATATGCAATGCCAAGTCTTCTGAAAGCATTGCAGTTCTCCTAGATGCAATGTCAATTCTTCTGGAAGCTATGTTAAGTCTTCCAGAGGCAATGTCGAATCTTTTGTACACATTTTAATTCTTCTAGAAGCAGTATCAAGTTTCTGGAAGCATTTTAAATCTTCTAGATGCAGTATCAAGTTTTCTAGATGCCGTCAGTAGTCTTCTAGAAGCATTTCAAATTTTCTAAAAGTAGTATCAAGTCTTCTAGAAGCGTTTCAATCCTTCTGGTACCATTCCATGCCTTTTGGAAACATTGCAAATATTCTATATGCAATGCCAAGTCTTCTGAAAGCATTGCAGTTCTCCTAGATGCAATGTCAATTCTTCTGGAAGCTATGTTAAGTCTTCCAGAGGCAATGTCGAATCTTTTGTATACATTTTAATTCTTCTAGAAGCAGTATCAAGTTTCTGGAAGCATTTTAAATCTTCTAGATGCAGTATCAAGTTTTCTAGATGCCGTCAGTAGTCTTCTAGAAGCATTTCAAATTTTCTAAAAGTAGTATTATGTCTTCTGAAAGCATTTCAATCCTTCTGGTACCATTGCATGCCTTTTGGAAACATTGCAAGTATTCTATATGCAATGCCAAGTCTTCTGAAAGCATTGCAGTTCTCCTAGATGCAATGTCAATTCTTCTGGAAGCTATGTTAAGTCTTCCAGAGGCAATGTCGAATCTTTTGTATACATTTTAATTCTTCTAGAAGCAGTATCAAGTTTCTGGAAGCATTTTAAATCTTCTAGATGCAGTATCAAGTTTTCTAGATGCCGTCAGTAGTCTTCTAGAAGCATTTCAAATTTTCTAAAAGTAGTATCAAGTCTTCTAGAAGCGTTTCAATCCTTCTGGTACCATTGCATGCCTTTTGGAAACATTGCAAGTATTCTATATGCAATGCCAAGTCTTCTGAAAGCATTGCAGTCCTCCTAGATGCAATGTCAATTCTTCTGGAAGCTATGTTAAGTCTTCCAGAGGCAATGTCTAGTCTTTTGTATGCATTTTAATTCTTCTAGAAGCAGTATCAAGTTTCTGGAAGCATTTAAATCTTCTAGATGCAGTATCAAGTTTTGTAGATGCCGTCAGTAGTCTCCTGGAAGCATTTCAAATTTTTTAAAAGTAGTATCAAGTCTTCTGGAAGCATTTCAATCCTTTTGGTACCATTGCATGCCTTTTGGAAACATTGCAAGTATTCTATATGCAATGCCAAGTATTCTGGAAGCATTGCAGTTCTCCTAGATGCAATATCAATTCTTCTGAAAGCTATGTTAAGTCTTCCAGAGGCAATGTCGAATCTTTTGTATACATTTTAATTCTTCTAGAAGCAGTATCAAGTTTCTGGAAGCATTTTAAATCTTCTAGATGCAGTATCAAGTTTTCTAGATGCCGTCAGTAGTCTTCTAGAAGCATTTCAAATTTTCTAAAAGTAGTATCAAGTCTTCTAGAAGCGTTTCAATCCTTCTGGTACCATTGCATGCCTTTTGAAAACATTGCAAGTATTTTATATGCAATGCCAAGTCTTCTGGAAGCATTGCAGTTCTCCTAGATGCAATGTCAATTCGTCTGGAAGCTATGTTATGTCTTCCAGAGGCAATGTCTAGTCTTTTGTATGCATTTTAATTCTTCTAGAAGCAGTATCAAGTTTCTGGAAGCATTTTAAATCTTCTAGATGCAGTATCAAGTTTTCTAGATGCCGTCAGTAGTCTTCTAGAAGCATTTCAAATTTTTTAAAAGTATTATCAAGTCTTCTGGAAGCATTTCAATCCTTTTGGTACCATTGCATGCCTTTTGGAAACATTGCAAGTATTCTATATGCAGTGCCAAGTCTTCTGGAAGCATTGCAACTCTTCTGGAAATATTGCAAGTCTTTTGTAGTTTCCAAGACAGCCTATTAGGACATTGAATTTGAACCATTTGTACATACGTATACAACAACATGTTATTGATCTATCTGTATAATTGAAGTAATATAATTGAATTGAAAAAATGGGGATTCTAGTTTAGGAATGTCAACTTAGGACTGGTATTTTAACTTTGGGATACTTGTACATTTCAGTTTTATCTCGGATGTTCAGTCAAAGAAATCAAAGAAATGATAGGTCTGAGACTACTAAGAAGTCACGAAATTAAGAAAAATTAGAATATTTGGTACGATTTTTCTAATGCCTGTTGATTTGTAATGAAGATACGCTCGTTATCAAATAAAATAATGTTTTGGAAGCATCTCAAGTCTTCCAGAGGCAATATTAGCAGTTTTGGAAGCATTTCAAATCTTCTAGAAACAGTATCAAGTCTTATGGAGGCATTTCAAGTCTTCTAGTAATCTGGAAGTACTGCAAGTCCGTTCAATGCAATACCAAACCATCTGGAAATATTTCAAGTCTTCTGGGAACAATATCAAGTTTTATAGAAACAGCATCAAATCATCTAGAGACAGTATACAGTTTCTCGGTTGCAAATCAAGTCTTCTACATGTAATATTAAGTCTTCTGGATGCATCTGAAGTCTTCTAATAGTAAAATCAAGTCTTTTGGAAGCATTTCAAGTCTTCTGGAAGAATTTTAATTCGTCTGGAAACGTTTGAAGTCTTCTACATCCAATATCAAGACATCTGAAAGCATTGCAAAAATTTTAAGTCTTCTAGAAGCAATATCAAGTTTTCTAGAAATAGTATCAAATCATTTAGAGGAAGTATCCAGTCTTCTGGTAGCAAATCAAGTTTTAGATGCAAAACCAAGTTTTCTGGAGACATCTCAAATATTCTAACAGGACATCAATTCTTTTGAAAGCATTTCAAGTCTTGTGGAAGTATGTAAGTAGTTTGGAAGTATTTCAAGTATTCCAGATGCAATATCAAGTCATACGGAAGAATTTCAAGTCTTCTGGAAGCATTGTAAGTCGTCTAGAAATATTTTTAGTTTTCTAGAACCAGTATCAGTCTTCTGGAAGCAATATCAAGTTTTCTAGAGACAATATCAAGTCATCAAAAGGCAGTATCGAGTCTTCTCGTAGCGTCTCAAGTCTTCTAACAGCACCAGTCTTCTGGAAGCATTGTAAAGAAACATTTTAGGTCTCCTAGAAGCAGTGTCAGTCTTCCGGAAACATTTCAAGTCTTCTAGAAGTAATATCAGCTTTTCTGGAAATAGTATCAAGTTATTTAGAGGTAGTGTCTAGCAAATCAAGTCTCCTAGATGCAATATGAAGTCTTCTGAAAGCATCTCAAGTCTTCTTGTAGTTTCCAAGACATCGTAAGTGCAAGTCATCGTAAGTCGAAGTCTATTTTGACTTTTAATTAAAATTTATGGAATCCAGGAAATTTACTTCATTGATCTTTTATGTTGTTTCACTAAATAACAATTTCTTTGAATTTTAAATTGACCGCGTGACTTTATTTATATTAACATTTTAGCACCATCTATTGATTTTAATTCAAACAATAATTTTATCATGAATAACATTAATATTAAAAAATTATTTTGCGGCGATTTTTACATAAATTTAGTTGAAATAACAGGTAAATTTAATTAATTTATTAACATATTTGAGTATAATTAAATTTTAAAACTTGAATCTAAAAATTAATTT
This sequence comes from Onthophagus sagittarius, assembly GCA_036711965.1. Classification (NCBI taxonomy): domain Eukaryota; kingdom Metazoa; phylum Arthropoda; class Insecta; order Coleoptera; family Scarabaeidae; genus Onthophagus; species Onthophagus sagittarius. The sequence goes on along the minus strand of JASERS010000010.1, from coordinate 9,764,694 downwards.
AATAAACATTATATTGTAATAGCTAACTTCAGGTTAATCCAGGTTAGTTGACATTTCGTGAGTTATTTTTTTTTAATCTTGACCTTTTAAAGTAAAAATAATTATGATTGTGCTTAATAGAAAAAGATGATGAATTTCAATAAGGAAACCGTCTCACAAATGCGATTTTAACGGTACAAACATAAAGTAATACAAACCCATAAACCGTACCCAACAATAAACGTTTAAAATTCATTGCCTATTGAAAAGACGAAATCGCCTATAGATTCGAGGTAATAAAGTTAATGTGTATTCTTTAAGCTCCTGGTATTAATTATCCTTTCGATGGAACTTTAAATTAAACATAAATTAAAGATTAATTACTATCGCCATCTATCGATTTTTATTCAAACTTTTATTTATCATGAAAACTTTATTATTAAAAAAAAATATTTTTCATTAATTTATTTACATTCAATTTAATTATTGTTTATAATTTTTTTAATTATAAACATATCTAAAAATAATTTAAAATAATAAAAATTGTTATAGCTAACTTCAGTTTTATTTGGGTTAGTTGACGTCGTTGACGTTGACATTTATTGATTAATAATTTTTTTAAACTAAAATTATCTTTTTACTTGCAAAATGCGGGAATAAATAAAAAGGTTTGATATAACTCAAATATTAATAAGAATATCATTACTTTTTAGTAACAATTTTCTTAACGCCAATTATTAATATCAAATAAATATTTAGGTTATAATTTGACCCTTTTTTGCAGCAACTTTAGAGAATGGTACAAGAAACACTTTACTTTGTTGGTCAAGAAAACGTGGTCCCGGTGCAATAGCAGTTGGTCCGCCACAATGTCCTCACAGTCAAGTATCGAGTACAAGAAGTTCGCTGCAAAGTTCACCTCACAGTCAGTGTCCTACCCCATTACCTTTTCTGGTTAATTCCGGATCGGTTAGGTGAGTTTCTTCAATTTTAGTTATTAAAATTACAAATAAATACAAAAAACCGGTTTATTTTAAATCCCATTATCTTGTAGTAATCTCCTAAAATCTCCCTATTCTTTGATCCAATTTAAAAGTATGGGAAGATTACCGCGAAGTCTTACAAGCTCCCAACAGAATAATAAACAAAAAAAGTGAAATATTTTGAAGGAATTTTTTTCTAAAATTTGTTATTTTTTCTTTCGGATTGTTATGAAACGTTGTATTTTTGGATATCGATTTATTTTCGTATCCGCATTTTTTTTTACGCGTTTAAAGCATGCAAAACACTTTGTATATTACGAAAAGTAACGATACATGACAAAGACAAACTGACCATCTTAACAACGTTTTTAGTACTAATAATAATAATGGGAAAAAGTAATAATAATAAACATATCATCCGGAAAGGTTAAATAGTTTATGTAATAAATGAATTGGGTACTAAAAATAGTAAAGGAAAACTTAACTTTTTTTTTCGTTAATGAGTGATGAAAAAAATTAAATTGGGCAAAAAAGGAAAGAGAAGTATCGATTTTATCATCCGCGTCATCCAGAAAACGATTTGTTAGAGATTCTCTGGAGGAGGTGAAAACTTGAAAAACGGAAAAAGCGTTCCGAATTTATACTCTTTTTGGCAACCGTCGAGAAAACTCGTCTAAAATATGTTCTCGGTCTTTGGGTTGACGTCGAAGATTCAAGACTTTTTTGAACTAGGGCAAGACCGTAACGGTAATAAATTTCGGTTGACTACGAAATAAAAACGCTTCTAAAAGCAGAATTAGGACAACAGTAATTGTTTGTCGCGCAACAAGTATTTTTAATAAGATTAATCATCAGAATTGATAATGAAACGCACCGGATATCAATTCAAATACGCATCCGGTGAATAACGATCTAATCCGGGTGTATCTTCCTTTATAAATCAAAACGGAATTAATATTACATGAGGAGACCGCTTCTGCTTATTTAAATGTGTTATTCATTAAATAAAAGTTAGTTTCTTCAACGTAAAATGTATATTAATTATTAGAACACAAAAACAAAGTTGGTAATACAAAATGACGATATTCTTTGAGTCATATTTGTCGATAAGCTCTTCTCCCTGCGCCATCTATTATCGTTAGCTAACAATTCGGCCTTCCTGACCTGACGGAGAGCCTTCCGCCTCAAGGCTCTCATCTTCACAGTCACTCTCATCCGTTTCGTCTTCTGTAAAGGTACACCAGAGCTTTATCAACCCTGAACAGAAAACACCATTAAATTGTTTAGCACTTCGTTGTGCTCCCGGAATGTCGTTTATCACATATTTGTCGTTCCCGAGCATTCGCGTCGCTATATAAGGTCCTTTATATTTGGGCAAAAGTTTACGTGAATGTCCCTGTTGCCGCTAACTCGCTCTTCACTAACACAAAGTCGTCAACATTATATGTTTGTGGTTGTTTGTGCTTCTTGTCAAAATACTTCTTATCCTTCTGCTGCTGATCTCTAATTCGCCATGCTGCCTCCATTCGTACGTTGTCAACGTCCTAAGGGTAGTCTACTTTACTCACTATCTGATTTTGTAAGGCATTACTCGGATGATATCCAAATAACAGTTGGTGTGCTGTTTTTCCTGTTGTTTTATTTTCGGCGTCATTCAGAGCAAATTAAGCAAAAAATTCGCTTGTCCCAATCAGTTCCATCCTCGTCTTCATACATTGTCGTTAATGCAGTTAAAAGGGTTTGGTGCTGTCTTTCAACCTGCCCATTCGCTCTTGGAGTCGCTGTAGCATTTCGAATATGTTGAATTTGATTCTCGTCGCAGATCTTCTCGAATTGTTTCGATGTAAACGATGTCCCTCTGTCTGTTATTATGCGATGTGGTGTTCCGAAATAACTGAAGACATCTTTTAAACTATTCACAACGGATCTTGTTTTTGTAGATTTTACCGCTTGCAATATCGTGTACTTCGTGAAGTTATACTGGTACATTAGAACATAATCGTGCTTATTTGCGCTGTTTTCAAATGGTCCTAAGTATGAAATGGAATTTGTACTCTCTCTATTACGTGTAGTTCTCCTTCAGGTCTTCCTTTTACGGCTTTATGGTACGCACATCTCACGGAAGATGATATGTAATTCTTTACCTTCTTCCTCATCTTCGCAAACCAATAATACCGTCGTAGGTTTTTCCACGTCCTCTCAACTCCGTAATGTCCCATCTTATCATGATTTTTTTCTAATCACTCCTTTAGGAACAACCCATTTCAGTCTGGCATCAGTTCTTCGACAAATCCTATTTTCTTCGATCTCGTAGTCAGCATGAATTTGCTTTTCTTCAATTGTTTCTTTTTGGTTTTCTTTTAGTTTTTTGTATATTTGCTTTAAATTCTCATCTTGGAGTTACATCGTCAGTAACCAGTTAGCTTCTTCGATTCTTAAGGTATAGACCTTTATCGATACGATATGTGACATTTTTCATTTCAATGAGAACCCTTGTACAAACTTTCAAAAGAATCACTCTGGGAATGTTTTCGATGGTAAGCATCTTATTTTCTTTGGTTACCCTTATACCTGGCTGATCCAATGCACTCTGGCCCACTATCATTGACTCTTGTTGCGATTCATTTGGTACAATTAGAACATCTGCTTCAATTTTGACTCCATTTATCTCTAATAGTAATGTTCTTTTTCCTACTGTTTCACACATTCCTAATCCAAATCCACTTAAGTTTAATCTGGTGTGGCACATATTGTATGTTCATCTTAATGGCCGTTTCTTCTCTCATAGTGTCTTCCTCCCATCAATGTTCATGTGCTTGTAGTACTCACCTTTCCCTTCCATTGCTGCAACTTTCTTTACTGATGGTTGTTTCATATTTGTCAATGTAGAAGTTTTTTTCGAACATTCGTTTGTTTGATGTCCAAATTGTTTGCAATTAAAGCACTTAACGCCCTTCTCTTTAAATTTACATTCGACTGCAAAATGGCCCTTTTCACCACAATTATAACAACATTTTGCTTTCTTTCTCGAACTTGTCTCGTCATCTTTATGTTCGTTTTGTCTCGGCTTGTTTGTTGTTGTTTGCTTCTGTGTCCTTATTTTCTCGTAAATCTCCAGTTTTTCTTTAAATTCACTGTGACTTCTCGCTCGATGTATTGCTATAAAGCGTCTTTCTCTATGTTTCTATATTTCCTCGATTTCAACTCTGCACTGTTGAAGTTTCTGCCAAACTCATCTTCTAGTTTTATTTTCAGCTTTTTTCATGTCGTGATTCCTCTTTCACTTTGAATAAACAGCTTTGCTACTCCTCTCAGCAGTTTTTTTCAATAAATAAATTTCTGCAATTGTTAGTATGGACGAAATACTAACAATTCAGCATTTTCTTCGAATTCTTCCATCCAGGTGTCTATCGCACAATCGCCTTTACCATCAAACCGTCGAATTGTGTCTTCAACATCCCTGAATGTCATCATAAACTTCGTTGTCGTGCATAAACCATCCTCGTATGTCTTGGCTTCTTCTCATTCGTCGTCTTTGGTGCGATCCCGGAACCATAATTTTTTTTTCATTCACATCATCATCATCAAAGTATTCACCATCATCTTCATTGGTGTGCTCATTATCTTCATTTTCTTGCATCTTTTCATTACTTCTATTTCCCATGTTTCTGTTTGAGTGTCCTTCGGTAGCTTTCATACTCAACGCCAATTTATTTAAATCACTCAAGTACATGCAAACTTTCTTCAAATTCAACATTTTTAAGTGTCATTTATGAATCGTACTGAATGAATATGTAACTAAAACCTGGCTTGATGTCTTAATATTTATAAATACATTTCCTAAATAAACTTTAACACCATTTCTTTATGAGTTAAAACACACAATATATAGTGTATTAAGAATTTGAAGAAAAATGATTTCAAAGATACAACGCAACCAAAAATTTCAAACTAAACCTGTTTATTCTAGAACCACACAAAGTGGAATCATAAATTAACAAAGATTTACATAGAACAAGGGCCGTAGGTTTATTTATTAAACACGGCAGCCGTTTTAAGACCCAATAACGCAAACTATCAATCTTCAAAAAGAAGCAACAAAGCTTTTTCTTGCACCATTCGTCGCGCATCAAACTCCGAGTTTATTTATTTAGCGCCAAATTTCGTTAAAAACTGTAAAAACCGTCATAAAATTGTCTACAAGTTAACGCAAATATAACTCGAAAGTTTCATCGATATTTTTTTTTATGGAAATGGAGAAACGGAGCGAAGAGGCGAACATCGAGAAAGCTATTTGACGTAAAGGGTCCTCTTTTACGTTTTACGATCGAAAGGACGCACTGCAGTAATCTAAAAATGCTCGAAAAATAGGAACGATAAGGGCGACCTTGGCAATGGGGAAAAACTCTTATATGCCAACAAGAAAAATGTATAAAAGGGGGAAAAGAATTTTATAAAACCTTTTTGTTTTGTTACGATTTATAACCGTTAAAATTACAATTAAACGAGACTTTCGCGTGTAAACATCGTCGTAAACCGTTTGAAACGATCGCGTAACGATAATTACATCTTGCAAAATCTCCTAGTAATCGATCCGCTAACTCGTCTTGAATTTTAAGTGATTTTGCGGTCTTAGAATCGTTTTAAGGAGAAATAAATAAATAAAAAGCTGGTTAGGGAACCCCGTTTTTCAAGTTAAAGGTTATCACCGCTCGGGATCTTTGTTTGGTTGCATCCTATGGCACGGATTTTAAATTCAATGTTACAAGGTGCATGTTTCTTAACCATTTGTAGCATTCACCAATAAGATGCACTGTTGCGTGTTTGCAAGCTTTAGATTTATTTGTTGAAAATAAAAATGTTCGTATTGATTTAAATTTATAAGTAAGATTAGAACTAATTAATAATTAATTGATACTAATACAAGCAAATCACCACCATCTTGCATGTTCTGCTAAGTTCCCAGCTTAACTTTTTTGACGTTATTTTTATGCTGGTGGATTTTTATGACTTTTCTTATCAGTCTTTGGTGATGTTTGTTAGTCTAAGACCGCACTTTTATTTAGTCCATGTGTATTCAGTGCCCCCCTGAATGGTAATATTTTGCAACCGCTGACTGTTGCATCTTCTTCGACCTCACATCCCTCTCAATGTAAAACTTTCTAAATTTACACTCCCGCTCCATTTAATGGAGTTAACTTGGTTATCGAAATTGTGTTCCGAATTTTGGTGACTCATTTTATTACCTCTCAAACATAAGGAAGACAAATAAAACCAAATGGTTTTGTCTTTATTGCATCTTCCCCCGCTTCCATTGCTTGGTGGCTCGGATATTCGGTAATCAACGATAATTTTTTCACCCTCCATTTTCTTAACATTATCTTATCTGCGGGGTTCTTCGTAAACTTTCTGTAGATAGCAGGGTCCAGTAAGTTCATCATTTTATCGTCATGTTCATTCTTGTCCATCACAATGGTGATATTCCCTTTGTCCGCTGATAACTTAACGATTTTTAGACTTTTCTTTAATAGATCGGAGTGCCTTCTTTCCACCAATTATCAATTTGATTTTGGCGATTTTCTTGTCCGTTCGAACTGCGGGTATACTTCGCTTCCGCTTCGCAAATTATTTCCTCTTTAGGAACTTTCGTTGGGACGATTGAGTACTTCAATCCTTTGGCGAGAACCGTGGTTTCCTCCTTTGTTAATGAGACATACGATCTGTTGAAGTTTTTCCGCTTTTCTTAAATAAAACTTATATTGTTGATAATTAAGACGTTAAAACATTTGGTTAAAACTATAATACGTTTTTATTCTAATGAAAGGCGGAGCTTGTATTAATAGATAGGGTCAAAAGAAAATCTTAGTTAGGTCTGTATTGCTCATGCCCCATTCATGCCTAAGGGCTAATACTGCTACAGCCCTGGACGCCAACTCCTGAGGTGGTAACTGCTTTTGCAATGAAATGCATGGTGGGGTGCAGACCTTTTCCTTTGGCACTGGTTTCGTTTGTCCAACCCAACTTTGAAGCTTCTAGGTCTAGTGTTAGTTTTAGTTTTATATCATAAGATCTAACTCTAGATCTAGAAACATTCAGGTTTACTTGAACTAGACTTGATACTGCTCCCAGAAGACTTCTGACTCCAGAAGACTTGATACTTCTGAATACATTCAGAACTCTAAAACTGCTTCGAGAAGATGATGATATTATTTCCACAAGTCTTGATACTGCTTCTAGAAGACTTAATACTGCTTCGGGCTAACTTGAAATGCTTTAAAAAGACTCAAAATGCTTCGAGAAAGCTTGAACTACTTTCAAACGACTTAATACTGCCCCTGGAAGACTTAATACTGGTTTAAAAAGACTTGAACTCCTTTCAGAAAACTTGATACTGCCTCGGAAGACTTGCTACTGCTTCAAGAATACTTGATATTACTTCCAAGAGACTTGAAAAGCATCTAGAATATATATCTTATATTGCTTCTAGACGACTAAACGCTTCCAAAAGACTCAATACTGGTTCTAGAAGACTTAAAATGCTTCCAAACGCTCGATACTGCTTCTAGAAGACTTGGAATGCTTCCAAAAAAACTTAACGTTTCTTATGTTAATTCTCCGTTGACGTAATTTTCAATTTTCAAAGCTTTTTCATTGTTAAATGGTAATATCTAAGCTTTACATGTTTTTAAACATTTTTTTCAATTAAACTATAACTGAGTTACTCTCATTTAAAAAACCATCTGTTTGAGAATTTTTTGAAGACTTTATTCAATACAATTTGTCTAAACTTATTGTTTGTATGGATATATTGATAAAAATTATATATTTATCAATAAGCTACAATTTTGCTGAAGAGTGAAATGTGAAATTATCTATGACTCTTAAGTTATAACTGAAAAACTAAGCAAACAGAAAATTTGATAAATTCATAATTTAGAATGTTATTACAGAAAAAGTTTGGCCTGAGAATACCAAACTTAACTACTAAATTCCAAATTAACTTGGAGTTTCTTACTCTCCAGACAGTGACCCCTAAAATGATCTACAGTGTAATCATTTATCTCATACTGCAATACAACAAAATGAAGAGTAAAATGTTTTTGTAAATTGATAACAAACATCCAACATTTCAACATCATACCAGCGCTGTAGATAAAATTGACGGTTTAAATTAAATCAGCATTAAAATTGAGTTCATAAATTAACTATTTTATTAATTTTAATTTTTTTTCTAGCGGCATAGTTCCAACTGTAGCTCAACTATCGCCAGATCAACCTTTTGGTTCAATCCGTTCATTGGCTGTTAGTAGAGAAGTTGCGAGTTTTCCAATGTCCAGGACACCAACTCCGCCTCCTTCAACATTCGAAAGGTATTAAATCATTTTATTTCAAAATTATAAACTCAATGATGACTTTTTTTAGTCCAAGTTTGGTTCAAGTTCCGGATGAAGAAAAATTAGTATCTCCAGATAGCGAAGATTTAAATCTACACAAAACAGTTCCCCGAAAATCCGTTTCAATAGTATTACCTTCTGAAAGTAATCAAGACGTTTAGAATTAGATAAGAAACAAACAACCCAATTACGTTAAATTAATTTATAATTAGAGAACAATGAAGATGAAAGAACAAACAATTTTGACTCACTTCAGCTTAGGCGCGCGATAAAAAGATAATAAATAATTGGTGGAATGAAAGGATAATGAGAATACAAATTAGTTTTGTTTTTTAAAACTATTATTAATTAATGGATGAGTGAATGAACTTTTTGCTAAATTTTTTGATATATAATTTATAAAAAATCCCCGTATTGTTCCAATTTCTGTACAAATTTGTTTCAATTTTAATGTAATTTTATTTATACCATATTTGTAAAAGTGTGGTTGTGATTTTATAATTTTTCGTCTACAAAGACTGATTTAATTCGATTTTCGTTGGCTGTATCTACTCGAAACCCTACTATCTAGCTCCACATCTAGATATTATAACGATTTTAACATAAATTTAATTAGTTTAAGGTATTTAGTTAATCGATTTTTAGTAACCCCACAATTAATTATGTTAATTAATTAATAATTATGGTCCTATTAATAGTAAATTTATAGAAAAAGACATTTCATTATAAAAGTAATACAATCTCATCATATCTAATATATTATTTATTATTAATCGAATCATAAAGGCAATTTTTTGTTATTCTATTTATATCTTAGTTTTTTTATCTTACTAATATTAGTTATTAGAAAAATTTTATTATCAATTTTATTAGTAACTAATAAAAAAGCTCAGTTTATAAAAAAGAAGAAAAAAGATACTTTATACCTTGATATTATTAGTGTGTACATATTATTGTAGGATTTGGGCATAAAAAAGTGATATCTACGAGTTAAGTTTAGCGTTAAATGAGGCTAAAATGTAGCTTAGGACGTAAATAAACTTATTCTTTCTCTTTTTAGTGAAGAAAACATTCAAAACGTTATGTAGCTTTAAGTGAATTAAAAAAACACGCTGTATGTAAGAAAATTAAAATATATTGCTCAGATTTTAATTGAAAAAGAACTTCTTTTCTGTTCTTTGTTGACTTAACCCGTTTTATACCTGAAGGGTTTTAATTTAACGTTTTAAAGAATGCTCAGAATTACCAATTGATATTCACGAGAGGTGTTCTATTTACAAATTTTCTTTACTTGTAATGTTTAGGACATTAAAGCACTGAAATAGAAAATCTTAATGTTAGTGTTTCAAGTTTATTTATAATCCGTTTTAAATTAATAATAAATGGATTAAAATCGATTTTTTTATTTACCCTTATTTAATTTAGTCATTTTTAATTTTTTACGGTTGGCACTGACGACAACCAAGTTTTTCGTTAATCGTCTATATTCGGGTTTAACCCGACACCACCCGATGGTGCTGTCAGTCTCTCCCACTTCCCGTAGCTATAGTGACATTTTTTTGTGTTACAACATGTATACAAACGTAAAATGTAACAAATAAGTTGAATGTAAGTTGAAGAAGAATTTTCGTAACGATCATGTACCCCCCCGAGGGTGCCGTTCGTATGTTACACGCCACCGTGTAAGTTAAAATAATAAGCGATTCCGGCGGTCCCCACGGCCATGTTCCGAAGCTCCGCTCATTCGTACACAACTGACATGGCGGGCCTTAAACAGTGCGAATTTATCCCTTGCAATAATTTTATCGACGATTTTCCTTTTACAAAGTCGATTTTTTTTGCGCAATAATTCGATTTGGCATTAAATTTTCAATGAAAACGCGGAATTTCGCATTTCAAGTTCAACTTTGCGTTTAGTGGATTATGTGTGTGTGTGGTTAAGTTAAAATGGCATTTAACTTTTTGGTATGTAAAAATTAGTTTTTTTTCGATTTTTTCGGTGAATATAACACAAATTTAAGTTATTATTTATAATTAATCTTAGTTAAATTATCCAAAATAGTCCTGCATAAATTCCAACCTCACTTTTTAATTTCCTATTCAATCGTAGCATTTTTAGTTAATTAATTTAACGAAGAATAATTAATTCATTTTTTTATCAAATTTTGATTATTTTCGTGTTTTGGTACACTTTTTTTGTTATGTTATACAGCTGTCCCAAAATGACTTATTTTTTTTTGAAACAAAGTTAAATTAATTATTTGATTTAATTGCTTCATAATTTTTTTTTCATTTTGATGGTCTGTGTATTTGTTTATAGGTATATACACACACAAAATTTTCAATACTTATTTCAGCACAAATTATGCCTAGGATTTGTTCAAACTATTAAATCACTAATTTTATACTAAATTTATAGAAAGGTATTTCTTATTATTGGGAATTCAAGAAAAGGTTGGGTAAATTAACCTCTTTTTATTGTAACCTTAGCTTTTGAATTTTATTGAATTCTTCATCAGAGGACGCTATAACATGAGAAAGAAAGCAAGGTGTTAAAAACGTAAATTCACAAAAACATACAATTACAATTGAAGACATAAGTGGATAAAGGTGTCATGTCTCATTTTTTCAAAAAATGACTTTATGCATTTGTGGGCACCCCCTGATATTGATCTAACCTTTAATAAACAGGGATTCCTTATTTCCGATATTTTCTGGTAGTTTTCAGATGATAAAGGTGTCATGTCGCACATGCTACATATATTATCTAGTGGAGAAAGGTGTTATGTTACGTTTTTGTTACATGACACCTTTATCAGTTCAAAATTTGAAGGGTTCCTCTTGCGTAACATTATTTTTAGACAGTGTTTATAGAGTGTTTCATTTAAAAAGCGATTTTTATTAGCAAATATAAGTAAACCATTATGGGATCTAGGGGTAAACGGATGCTGGAGTTAGTACAAGCGATAAATAATCAAAACTCGGATGTCAACTTGCAGCAGAATATTAAGAAAAAATTATTAAATACAGAATTGAAACTAAAAGAAATCGAAGCAGAAAAGGAAGATATAGACTCTTCTAACAGACAAGAAACAAGTAATGCTATTCATGATATTGCTGAAGGCCCAGAAGTTAAAAAATTGAAGATATTTGAATTGCAGCCTAAGGTTTCCAAAAAAAGAACCCGTAATCCAGAAAAATGGAAACGGAAAAAAGCTGCTCTATTAAGGCAAAAGGGTCAAGAATATGTATCACAAACTGGAAGAGTTATGGAAAAAAAGACAATAAAGGAAGGAGTACTCTCAACATTGAAGACAGAAAAGCAATTTTGAAGAAATTTTACAGCTTAGATGTAAATAGTAAGAGTATCCTGATTTTCAAGAGCGTCGAAATTAAGCCAGTTCTTCGTCACCGATTAGGCAGAAAGACATCAAAAAATTACTCATTTAAATATGCAATTACTTATGATAAGCAGCTGATACCAGTGTGTAAAGATGCTTTATGCTCTCTATATAAAATAGGAAGAAAAAAAATTGAAATAACACAAAAACAGTTAAAACTTGGCCAGTCTGCTCCTTCTCCAGAAAAGCGAGGGCATCATATAAATCGCCCTCATAAGATAGGTGAGGATGTTATCAACTACATCATTAATCATGTTAATATGTTTCCTGCTGAACAATCACATTACTCCCGTAACAAAAATCATAACAAAAAATATCTGTCCTCTTTACTTAACCCTCGCAGTACTGACGTTTCGCCAACCGTTGCGGACGGTGCCTGGGTCAACCGAGACCCGAACAGTTTTTGTTTACGTAGAATATAAAAAATGAAGCTTTTGCCATTATGATTTTGACTTATTTTATTTTAAAGGTGAACTATTATTAGGGATATAAAATAATACATAAAAATAAAATTTTAAAAAAATTACATAAAAAATATTTATTCTAAATCATTACAATTTGTACACAAAATATTTTTTGTACATGTTGAATGTATATTACATACATATTTATGACAAACATCACATTTTGATTTATATTTATTGTCATTTCCAATACACAAGCTACATCTTGAGCGTTTTTCTAATGTTGTACTCATTTGTTTATTTATTTTTCGGCCTGTACTTTCGATGGCGTCCACAATGTGTCTCGAAAATACTACTGCATTGGTTTCAAATGCTCTAGCTCTAGAATCTATGTTTGCAGCAACTAACTGTTCAGATAAATTTTCTATAAATTGTTTTCTTCTTGATTTTGTGTTACCAGTTGCCCAATCCGGATTTTTGAGTTGCCATAGTACAAATGCATTATAGGCTGCAATATCTATATAATGTAAAAAAAGCGACAGAGGCCAACGTCGTGTACATCTCCGGCAAGTGTATTCTCTTAAAATTTTATCTAAAACATCCACTCCACTTTTTGTTGAATTGTAATAATTGATAATATTAGGTTTGTAATTATTATTTTCGTCAGAAATAGCATGTTCTCGATGAACGCTCGAAAGTAAAACTACGCATTTTCTTGGTTTTGGGATATACGACACAAGTGTTAGATTTTCAGAAAATATAAAATCGGAAGAGAATTGAGCTCTTCCGGATATTGTTATCAAAGATTTTGGTAAATCCTTTCTATTTTTCCGCATTGTTCCCACTATAAATATGTTATCTTTGAGTAAATCCTCTGCAAGTGGGATATCCGTAAAAAAATTGTCGGTTGTGATAGTTCGATTAGATCCCTTCCAAAACTCTGAAAGAACTCTAACTACTCGTTGTCCTTGTCCTTTCTCCGGTGTGTTTCCGCATTTTCCTAAATACACTTCAAAATTACAACAATAATATGTAGTAGCGTCACATAGGGCCCATAATTTCAGCCCATATTTCCCCGGCTTGCTCGGCATATACACCTTGAATGGACATCTTCCTTGAAATGTTACTAATTGTTCATCAATAGTGCCTACATTAGACGCTCGGTAATTATCTCTGCAATTTCTTGTTAAAATATTTGTAATGGTTCTTAAAGCTGCCAACTTATCGGTCATTTTTCTTTCTTCTCGTGTCTGAAAGTCGTCAAAACGCAAAAATCGTAAAATGTTTGTAAATCTATCACGAGACATAGATGCTCGATAAATTTGTCGACTATAAGCAATCTTTTTCTTCCATAGATCTTTTTTACTTTCACGTGATTCCCGAAAACGGCCAGTAATTAGTAAAATCCCAAAAAATGCCTTCAATTCATCACGGTCTACCGGCTTCCATATATTATTTGAAAACATTTCATAATATTTAACCGCTTTTTCATTTGTATAAGTAATTATAATGTCCATGATTTCATCATTTATAAATAAATCAAAACATTGTTCCATGGTTTCTACACCCTCAGAATTTGCTGTGAGTGTAGCATCATATTTACCAAATTCTGCATTTCTGTTTGTGGGGGAAATATATCTCCATGTTCGTCCACAAACATTTTGGTCTTTACAGTGTGACATATTATTACTATTTTCACCACTAAACTCATCACTTTCATAATCCTCTTCTTCTGGTACTGCATCACTAAAAGTCAATGACGCACATTCATCATCAGAAGACACTTCATTGTTATAATCATCATTATTATTTACAAAATTAGCAAACGTTTTATTTTTCGATGTAGATCGTTGCTCTAAAATACACCTTCTGTGAACTAAATCAAGAATTCAATGGCAATTGTATTGTCGCTATAGCCTCTTACACAGACAGACGCCTGGCGCTGTAAAGAAACGGTCGAGACATATTTTTTCGTCGTTTTTTCGTCGGGACGTCCGTTTGACGCCGATCTAACTTAACGCACTCCTTGAGTAACGACAAATCTATTTATTACAATTTCTCGCAAAAATTTATTTGGGTCCAAATAGACCCAGGCACCGGAATACGAGGGTTAATGTGAATCAACTTTACCAGCTTTATATACAGCATTGCAAGGAGAACAAACTGGATGATAAATACATGGTCAAAATTTCATTCTATAGACATATTTTTGAAACAAAGTTTAATTTGTCTTTTGGTCACCCAAAAAGTGACACTTGCAGCATATGTGATGCTGGAGAAAATTCAGTTGAACACAAAAACAACTGGGAATATGCCTTTTATTCCCAAAAAGTAGACAGGCAAATACCAACAAGTGATAGAACAAAATGTTACATAACCATGGATTTACAACAAACTATGCCATTACCCAAATTATCAACATCAAAGGCTTTCTACTTGAGACAAATGTGGCTTTACAACTTTGGTATTCACTGCATCACTCATTCAGACCACAAGTCATATTTTTTTAATTGGACAGAAGACATTGCCAATAGAGGCAGTAACGAAATTGGAAGTTGTTTATTAAGGTTCTGCAAATTACTCAAAAAAGAACACCCTGATGTCGATCACTTGATAATTTGGTCTGATTCATGTGCAGGGCAAAATAAGAATTTCTCCATCCTTTGTCTTTACCTGTATTTTATTCTAAACAAGATTTTCAGAGTCATAGATCATAAATTTCCTGAGGTTGGCCACAGCTACCTCGACTCAGATCGAGATTTTGGTCGTATTGAGAAAGAACTCAGAAAGCATCAAAATATTTTTATTCCGGACCAATATCGGGAGATTATCAGATCTGCAAGTACTAGACATAGTTTATGTTTAAATATGGAAAATTTTTTTTATAATTTAGAAGAACTTCCAATGAAACTTCATTTATATAAAAAAACTATGAACACTATTAACGGGAAGATTAATCTACGAGACAGTGTCAAATGGATTAGAGTAGACAGTTTTGGAGTTTATTTATATAAAACAAATTTAGACTCTCATTCACCGTTTCTGCAGGTTGATTTACATAAGAAAGGTGCAAGGAAAATTCAAACTGGGGAAGTTACTCTAAGCGTATTACCTAAATGTGGGGGTTTAACTACCGAAAAAATTGCCAACTTGAAAGAACAAATAAAGTTCGTTGAAGAGGATTACAGATGGTACTATAAAGATGTGTTGGAACAAACTAGTCTAAATCCCAAGCAGAAAAGGAGAACATCATATTAGTTGCTTATCTATACCTATTTACTTTAAATTTTTTATTTGTTTCATATTTTAAGTTCATAAGCAGTTTATAAATTTCTATAAATAAAATAGTTTAAACTATAAATTGAAGTGTTTTTCATTCTGTCATCTTGCTTTTTTTCTATATCTTCAAAAATATATAGATTTAGATGTTACATGACACCTTCATTCATGATAAAAGAAATAACATTTCAAGCTGAGAGTTGGTGGATAAAGGTGTTATGTACACTATATCTTAATTTTCCCAGAAAAGGATGTTTTTCTTTAATAAGAAAGTACGTGATAGGAAATATTCTATTTATTACTATTTTTTGAGGTTACAATAAATTGAATCCAGAACTTCACAAGAAAGTTCCAGTTTAAGATGTGTTATGCTAGTTTACTCAAAAGTTTAAAAATGTGACATGACACCTTTATCCACTTATGTCTTAAGGTCTTATGTTTAGGTTATGTTATAATTATTATAACATAACCTAACTTACATAAACGAGGTTAAAATTGGTAACAGAACCAAGGACGTAAAGACATTCTTGTATTTTATACCCAGAGTAATGGCCAAAGTTGAGATGGCAGTTTAACACACCAAAAACAAACAATGAATGGTGAACGAGCCGTAAAAACAATAAAAATATAGGCATTAATCAAGCACCTCACGAGGCAGCGAGACAATATCATAACACGGCATGAAACGAGCAGAAGAAGAGGCAATGGTACCAAGACATCTCCAAGACAAGAAGAAGAACCCGAGAGAGAGAGAAAGAGAGAAGACCGGGAAATTCAAAACCCAACCCGTATATAAGACAATGTCAGAACCACACCGCACCAATGGAATGGTCGTCGCGAGGGGAAGGGTGGTACTCGTCACAAGAGTTGATTAAATTGCAGTAGATGTCACTCACCCCTTGTACATCTGAGCGAAAATTGATGGAGTTATTTTCTTTACATATATAGAACATTTCCAGGAATCTACGTCTGTAATACGAGGGCTCACAACAGAGTATAGAGAGTTCTCAAAGTCAAAAGCGTGGCCCGTAGAGATGTGATGTTCAGCGAGGGCTGTAGAGTTCGACTTTTTTAACCTGCAGTCTCTCATATGCTGTTTAATCCTATTTTTTCGGTATTGGCTGGTCATACCTATATATGAGCCCGAACAACCCTTGCAATTGATTCTGTAAATCAAATTGGACTTGACATCGTCAGGAATGCGGTCTTTGAGGTTGGAGAAAGCACGCCGCAGAGGGTTCAAGGTATATTTTGCCCATTGAAATTGTTTACCACTGAAGGTCTTAATTAAGTTATCTGTAAGGCCTGGGATAAAGGGGTATTTCCTCTACATCAGGTGGATGGGTGAGAGACACATTTGCGTCTACAAGACTTGTGTCCCGCACAGCTACAGGTGACAACCGAGGTCCATCCAACGAGAACAAAATCTTATTGACCAAGGGGCCAGGGAAACCATTCTTGCGGAAAATGTCAGCTAGCAACCTGAGGTTTCTTCATATTCCATCTGAAAGAATTCAAATGCTTTCAGAAGACTTGATACTGATTCTAATAGATGTAATATTGCTTTTAGAAGACTTGCAATGCTTCTACAAGTCTTGATACTGCATCTAGAAGACTTAAAATGTTTACAGAAGAATGTTTATCTCAGCTCTGTTTCCAAAAGATTCACTGCTGCCCCTGGAAGACTTGATACTGCATCTAAAAAACCTGATATTACTTGCAGAAGACATAAAATACTCCCAAAAGTCTTGAAATAATGCCACAAGACTTACGACTTCTTTTAGAAGACTTGATACTGCTTCTAAAAATATTGAAATAATTCTAAACGACTTAACATTGTCCCTTAAAGGCTATAAATGCTCCCAAAAGAGCACCCATACTAAGTCATCACACTAACCAACTCAACACAATGGTACGACTTAAATGGGACAAATAAATCGTACTTAATCCTTTCTTCCAGAAGCTTCAGCTTCTTTTTTCTCTTAACTCCCTACATGCTCTCAACATATATTCTAGCGTTCTCTCCACACAACAGACATCACCTCTGCACATCATTCGCCCAGTATCTTTTCGCTCTCTCCTCATTGTCACAACGGTATTTGGTCACCATCTTCATTCTTAATTCACAAAGTATTTTGAAAACCCCCCTCCTTTGAAAAAATAAGAACCGGAAGTGAATTATAGAAGCCGGATACAACGAAAAAAAAAAGCGAATTCTCAATAATTTAATAATATAATATGACAAATTTTTGTAATTGCAATAAGTTTCTACTCGTTTTTAACCACTTTATACAAGGTTATAAAGTAATTTGAAAAATTAAAAAAAAAATTTGGTTACAAAAAACTTAATTTTGAGAATTTCGAGAAAATGGTGAGGTTAAATTAAAAAATTCTTATAAGTCATTAAATATCATTCAAAAAGCTTTAATTTGATTCCAAACACGATATGTTTTCGTTAAAAAATAAAAACCATTAAAAAGTAAATTATGGAAACCGGATATAACGAAAATAATCGATTTCATACAAAACCAAGCACATAGCTGGAACGAGTACGAATATAGGGATTGGCTGTGGAGCTCATAATGTCCACAATCTCAATAAAACTGCTGATTGCTTGCCAATTGGTTTTATATGTACGCATTAAAACTGTAAAAGAATTCTATGACTTGATAGGTACAGAGTATATGAAAATGTTGGGCTACTGATTAACTGTCTTAAATGCTATAACACATCATGGTTTCAAATTTTGCATGTAAAATTACCATGTTATTAACAATAATAACAAACCATCTAGAAGAAGTTCAAATTTTCTGAAAGCAATATCAAGTTCTCTAGAAGCATTTCAAGATTTACTTCGAGAAGACTTGAAAAGCTCTTCAAGTCTTCTCGAAGTAGTATTAAGTTTTCCAGAATCATTTCAAGTTCTATTGGAAGCAATTCAAGTCTACTGAAAGCAATATCAAGTCTTCCAGCAATAATGACAAGTCTTCTGGAAAAATGTCAAGTCTTTAGGAAACAGTATCAAATATTGTAGAAGCGATATCAAGTCTTCTAGAAGCAATATCAAATCTTCTGGAAGTAGTATCAAGATTTCTAGAGGCATTTCAAGTTTTCCAAAGGCATTTCAAGTCTTGCGTAAGCATTCCAAGTCTTTTGGAAGCAATAAGAAGCTATTTAGTAGATGTTCAAATTTTCCGAAAGCAATATCAAGTTTTTTAGCAGCATTTCAAGTCTTCTTGAAGTATTATTAAGTCTTCCTGAAGTATTTAAGCAGTAATAACAAGTCTGTAGACTTGTAGGATATAAATTGGCTCGCCAATTGACTTCTTTCATTCTGCTTTTAGGATCATACGCAGGATCGCGCAGGATCATCGTAATGTAATATTTTTAACTATTTTTATAGTTAACAACTGCGCAGCTCTGATCAAAATAACGTCAAAATTGTAGTAATTAAACCTTGAGTGTGTTAATCTTCATAGTGGCCAGAGTATGTAGGTTTACGATACCAATCTAATGAAATTGATTGATCAGGATTTTGTATGACCAAAGAGTCCAAAAACGGAACAGAATTGCTCTTTTCTTTCTCTACAGTGAACTGGATGTGGTGGTTAAACCCATTGAAGGTTTCTAAGGTTTCCTGAATCCGGTCTGAAGGTATTGCGAGGATGATATCATCCACATATTTATATATGAATGGGACCTGGAAGGGTAGAGAAGATAGACAATTATCGAGGACATGGTCCATGACGATGGTTGCCAGAATAGGGCTAAGTGGGCTGCCCATTGGTGTGCCAAAACTTTGTTTATAGACCACTCCATTAAAGGAGAACATAGAGGACTCAAACAGGAAAGTGATTATCCGGATAAATCGGTCTTTATCAATAGAGGTGTTGTGGGACACCAAGGACTAATCATGTACAATCCTATCAACGACCATCTCCAAAGGGATGTTTGTAAACAGGGATAGCACATCAAGGGATGCCAAGACAAACCCAGCGGGCAAGACCATACCCCTAACTTTAGTGGCAAAGGTGAATGAATCATTAATGTTATATGCAGTTCGGTCTATGAAGGCATTAGATAGTGTTACAGCCAAAAAGGAAGAGAGGACGAAAGAGATGATGGGACGCAATGGGACATCAACTTTATGTATTTTTGGCAGACCATAATATTTAGGTATTACACCATTATGGAAGATTAGTTTCTTGTATACTTCTCCTGGGATGAGTCCACTATCGTGGAGATCTTTGCAAATGGAATTGGATTTCCTTTGAACAGTAGACGTACAATCAGATTTTAAAACCTGGTAAGTGTGTGGGTCATCCAGTAGTTGGAGGAATTTCGTTAAATATTGTGATTTGTTCATTACAACAGAAACCTGTCCCTTGTCAGCAGGTAAAACAAGCAAGGGATCGTCTCGGTTAGATGCAAGAAACAGACGGGTCTCCGAGTACAGTCTCCCAATTAGAGAGTCATATGGGTTAGGGGAGCTTCTCCCAGAAACAAAGTTTGTAAGGATATTCGTCGACCTGGCTCCCAGGATATTGCAATCACCAGGGGGAACCATCTATGAATGGTCTCCAAATCACATAGCAACTTTGATATGGAAACATCTCTTGGTCGTACAGGGAGCCCAAATTTAGGTCCTAGAGACAAGCATTGCTTTACATTATCCGGAATTCTGGTATTAGAAAGATTGACAAACCAAGCTGAATTGTCATGAAACAATTGCTGGACCTGGGCAGTCTTTTTAGGTTTAAGAACTTCTTTAAATTATTATTTTTTACATTGTTAAAAATCTTATCATAAGAGAGAGAAAGGCAGGTCTCAAATTCCCTAACAATGTTGAAATCGAGTAACGCTCTGAGGGAGTTAAATCACTCATCTCGGAGTCTAATCGTTTAATCGTTGTAAAGGTATTCTCTGTTTCAAGGTTTAAGACCTAAAAACCCAAATTGTTGTTAAAGGTGTTGATCCTTCTTCGTGTTGAACCCTCCGATTCAGCCAGAAGGTGGAGAAGGGCCTTAGAACCATTCTTAATGTGATTGGGGAGGACTCTCTCTCGTCTACACCGGAGAAGGAAGTACTTTCTATTCATGAACGATGCTAGTTTACGGTTCACCGTCATCATACGTTTGAATTTTAAGGAAGTTTGCTTTCCAAGCGTTGCTTCGATGTTTTTCAGGAATCCCATGATTAATTATACAATTTCACTTATCGGTTGTGCAATTTTTAGGAAGGTATTTCTTATTATTGGGAATTCAACCAAAGGTGAGGTGCTTGTGATTAATGTATATATTCTTATTGTTTTTACGGCTCGTTCACCGTTCATTGTTTGTTTTTGGTGTGTTAAACTGCCATCCCAACTTTGGCCATTACTCTGGGTATAACATACAAGAATGTCTTTACATCCTTGGTTCTGTTACCAATTTTAACCTCGTTTATGTAAGTTAGGTTATGTTACAATTGTAATTGTATGTTATTGTGAATTTACGTTTTTAACATCTTGCTTTCTTTCTCATGTTATAGCGTCCTCTGATGAAGAATTCAATAAAATTGCCTAAAAATTGCACAACCGATAAATGAAATTGTATATTTATAGAATTAACTAATTATTCCTATGTTTATGTAAAAATTTTTCTAAATTAAACATTTTTCAGGTTCAATTTATGGTATGTAACCATAAATCCAACCCAACCCAACATAAGATATTTTTGTGTTTGAGTATTTTTGCCCAACTACACAATGTTTAGAAATTGTGGACTCCGGGTTCATCGTAAGATATTGAAGAAAAATATACGGGAGAATGATGAAAAAGTTTTTTGTTTAGTGTAAATTCTATGCTATTGACAATTTTGAACACTTAACATTCCTCATCAGGCACGAGTATGAGAAACAACAAAAAGGTACAAATTAAAATAGTAAAATGTAAAGTTAGGAATTAAAATGAACAATAACTATATAAAAGTCTTAAAAATAAAATTCAAAAAGTGTATATTGTGGATATTTACCATCAAACAAGGAGCTCCAAATTGAGGGTTTTCGAAAGTACATTGAATCTTGTTATATTTAAATATGTAATTATAAAATAGTTTCTGTGAGAATATAGTTAAAAAAACATTGAATTGTTTGTTTATAAGATGATTATAAAATAATCTAAATCACAAAATTATAATAGAAAACCTAGAACTATTGAAAAACATTAAAAAATCCAAAGAACTTGACCTTTATGAAGAATTGTTTATTATTATTCACCAATATAATAAAGATGATATACTTCTCAATGATATAACAGACCTTAATGTTCATATGAATTTTCTAAAATATATTTAACACTTAAATTTACACTCCTCCCACCAAACTCTCAATTTCCTCTCTTCTTCTTATTTCAATCTTACCCTCTAAACGCTGACCTTTAGGCCACCTCAATATGCGAGCCTATATAGACCACTTTTTTTTTTGAATTTTCTTTTACCTTTTAATATAAGCTATTTATATTTTATTTTAATTGGAATTATTTACGTGTAACATATATAAATGAAAACAGACGGAAAGAAACTGTACCTAACACACGTAGAGACAGGAATAAATATGAAAAGAAATGATAGCAGCGCTGGGATTCAAACCCAGGTCTCCAGTTTGCCGGGCTGTTGCACTAACCTCTATGCTACGCTACAAGGTGTTGGAGGGTTATTAAACAAGTAATCCTTTCAAACCTGTACATTTCTGGACCTATTTAATGTCATTTACATGCACAATTAAAGGACCAACGTCACAAGATTTTAAATTCCGGAAAAGGCCGGTATCGCCAAATTAACAAATATTAATTGGAATTATTTACGTGTAACACATATAAATGAAAACAGAAAGAAAGAAACTGTACCTAACACACGTAGAGACAGGAATAAATATGAAAAGAAATTGAACTAAAATTAGAACTAACACTAGCACTAACACTAGAACTATCACTAGAACTATCACTAGGACTAACACTAGATCTAAAACTAGAAACTTTCGGGTTTCGCCGTGCGTTTTTGGAAAAAATGTTTGACGTTTCGGATGCCATGTTGCAACCTTCTTCAGAAACTGGTTCTAACGAAAGCAACCTGCAACCTTCTGAAGAAGGTTGCAACATGGCATCCGAAACATCAAAAATTTTTTCAAAAAACGCACGGCGAAACCCGAAAGTTTCTAGTTTTAGATCTAGTGTTAGTCCTAGTGATAGTTCTAGTGTTAGTGCTAGTGTTAGTTCTAATTTTAGTTCAATTAACACCGGTCGTGAAAGCCTTCGTACTTATATGAAAAGAAATGATAGCAGCGCTGGGATTCGAACCCAGGTCTCCAGTTTTCCGGACTGCTGCACTAATTTATAATTTATTATTTTATTTATTCTCTAACACCTTTGCTTTTGTTCAGGTTTGGATTATATTTTAATTGTCTTTCATCTTGTTACACATTTTTAACTATATTTTTATAAATAAACAATTCAATGTTTTTTAACTATTTTCTCACAGAAACTATTTTATAATTTTATATTTAAATATACAAAGATTTAGTGTACTTTCAAAAACCTTCAACTTGGAGCTCCTTGTTTGACGGGTGTGAAGATAGCCATAGATCCCAACCATAAAAAATAAAAATTATTTATAATGAATTCTTCAATTTCGTATTGTTATTATAAATGTTAAAAATAAATTTTTCAAAATTTAGGTGAATTAGAAGAGATCTCTCAAAAAACAGTATTTTGACCGCGTTACCCACTAATGATTTGAAAACAAATTGCATATTCATGTTCGGCGGATCATTCTGCTCCAGAATCAGCAATAAACCAGAGGGGCATATTTCGTTTAAGGGTGAAAAAGAATAAAACGTACGAAACTTAGAGAAATTACAAGTTTTCCATAAAATTGCCATTTTGACCGCGTTACCCACTCGAGATTTGAAAACAAATTGCATATTCGTGTTCGGCGGATCATTCTGCTTCAGAATCAGCAATAAACCAGAGGGGCATATTTCGTTTTAGGGTGAAAAAGAATAAAACGTACGAAACTTAGAGAAATTACAAGTTTTCCATAAAATTGCCATTTTGACCGCGTTACCCACTCGAGATTTGAAAACAAATTGCATATTCGTGTTTAGCGGATCATTCTGCTTCAGAATCAGCAATAAACCAGAGGGGCATATTTCGTTTTAGGGTGAAAAAGAATAAAACGTACGAAACTTAGAGAAATTACAAGTTTTCCATAAAATTGCCATTTTGACCGCGTTACCCACTCGAGATTTGAAAACAAATTGCATATTCGTGTTTAGCGGATCATTCTGCTTCAGAATCAGCAATAAACCAGAGGGGCATATTTCGTTTAAGGGTGAAAAAGAATAAAACGTACGAAACTTAGAGAAATTACAAGTTTTCCATAAAATTGCCATTTTGACCGCGTTACCCACTCGAGATTTGAAAACAAATTGCATATTCGTGTTCAGCGGATCATTTTGCTTCAGAATCAGCAATAAACCAGAAGGGCATATTTCATTTAAGAGTTAAAAAAAATAAAACGAAACGTAAATAAAAACGAAACGAAAAATAAAATGTGCGAAATTACAAGTTTATCATACATTTTAGAATGAATTTTTAGATTTTTGTGGATAACAAGAAAACAATAAGAAATCTCTTCTAATTCACCTAAATTTTGAAAAATTGATTTTTAACGTTAATCACGTGTTAAAATGAACCTAATAGAATATGAAAACATTTATAATAACAATACGAAATTGAAGAATTCATTATAAATAATATTTATTTTTTATGGCTGGGATCTATGGCTATCTTCACACCCGTCCTTATTTGATGGTAAATATCCACACTATACACTTTTTGAATTTTATTTTTAAGACTTTTATGTAGTTCTTGTTCATTTAAATTCCTAACTTCACAGTTTAATATTTTAATGTGTACCTTTTTGACTTATAGTCGTGCCTGATGAGGATTGTTAAGCGTTCAAAATTGTCAATAGCACCAAATTTACACTAAATAAAAAACTTTTTCATCATTCTCTCATATATTTCTCTTCAATAACTACACGAAATCATGATCCGCCAGTATCATAATACTATACACTGTAGCACTAAAAATAGAGTCAACACTAACAATAGAAGTAACACTAGACCTAGAACTAAAAACATTAGGGTTTAGCCATACGTCTCTTAAGACAGCTAAACCCTAATGTTTAACCCTAGTTAAACCCTAGTGTTAGTTCTGAAGCTAGGTTATAGATCTAGTATTAGTTATACCTTTAGTTCCAGAAGAATTGAAAACAATCTAGAGTTAACCAAAAATTAAAACTAGAACTAACACTAGAACTAGAAAGATGACACACAGCTAAACCTGTATCTTTCTAGTTCTAGGTCTAGTATTAGTTCTAGTTTTATATAGTTTAATACAAGTATATGATAATCTAAAACCAAATAACAGGTACAAATAGAGCTAATACTAACACTAACGCTAACACTATACATATCTAAAGATAGAACCAAACCCAACTCAACCTAGTTTCAGAGCTAATACTACACCTAAAACTAAAAACATTAGGGTTTTGCCATCCTAAGAGACATACAGCTAAACCTAAATGTTTCTAATTATAGGTCTAGTGTTAGCTTTAGTGTTGGTATTAGCTCTACTTCTAACTGTTATTCAAAGTAGATTATTGTATATTTGTATTGAACTAAAACTAGAACTAATACTAGACCTAGAACTAGAAACATTAAAGTTTTACTCGTATCAGTTTGTTCACTTTTAAGATGTAAACATGTCAAACTACAGGAATTTGTTGCTTCATGGAATTGAAATTGCAGCAGATTTGTTAACATGTTGATATCATGTTAACAAATCATCATGTATATTTGTATTGAACTAAAACTAGAACTAATACTAGACCTAGAACTAGAAACATTAAAGTTTTACTCGTATCAGTTTGTTCACTTTTAAGATGTAAACATGTCAAACTACAGGAATTTGTTGCTTCATGGAATTGAAATTGCAGCAGATTTGTTAACATGTTGATATCCATTGACCATTATGAACTGTTTTTCGTGGACTGTGGATTCATAGTCGGATGTCAACATGTTAATGGAAGAGTTAAATATGTAGAAAATGAAATCTCGTAAAAGAAAAAGTATTAATTTGGGCATGATTCCGCATTCTAAGCTGTAAACTATAAGAATCATGTAATAGTTTCCTTCGTGAAGTGGAAAAAGATGATTTTCTACTTACTCTTGTAAGTAAAAATCAAGAACCATTTGAAGCTGAATGGCAATTTGAAATAAAGAGAAGATACCCTTATGAGACCTGCTTTGCATGCATGAATAAAACTTCAATTCAACATTTGCTTCTGATGATTGAGAACATCAAAATTTTTGTCACAATATCTAAAGAATCTATGATTGATGGTTATCTAAGCTGACTGGCAATATTTTCATCAAAATAAGAAAATTCAAAGTCTGTAATCTTTCAATAGACTTTTCAATACGCTCCACGTGTGGTCGAGGTCACGTAAACGTGAAACTGGGCAGGATGACGCTTGTTATGCCATTGCTGATAAATTTAAAGAAACAGTTGAAGTTGGTTTTTCTAGTTAAGGCGAAGTTGAATGAGTGATGGAATCTAGGAATTGCAGTGAATGTACCACTTAAAAGAAGAAAATAGATTTTTTTGCTGGTGATCATTTCTATTGATTTTAGATTCCAAATACACCAGAAAAATAGTCTTCAATTTAAAGGATTGCATCACTGTTGGAATATTCTTAGTTGTTGTAGTGCATAGGATGCTTGCTATCCAACAACGTCAACATAGTGGGAGTCATTTCTTTAATTACAAAGGCTATTTTAGTACTTTTAAGCTGTGTTGATAGCAATTACTGTTTTCTATACATATATTGATGTAGATGTAGGAATGCTAAAATTCTCTAATTGGGATATGCTATTGGTGATGAAACAAGAAAAAGTTTTTAACTATAGCCGCTCATGAGTAAGAAGAATAGTTGAAAATGCTCAAATAAAAACAGTACCACGTTGAAGAAAGAGCTAACTTTTTAGACACTCCTTTTTGCTATAATAATACATTTTTGTGGAATTAGATTTCTATAAACCAGCCTTAAGAAGCATTTTTTGTCTGCAAACCTTAAGTTTTGACATTATTTTTTTGACTTTTAATCAGGACTTAACCCACCATGCGCTAAAACGCGTCTTGTATAAGCCACAAATAATAATAAAACCCCCAGATATCAAGCTTTGCGTAAATTATCCTGTTTCTTGCAATTTTAGTCCTCTATGTATTATTTTATTTTAGTCCGCCTCCAAGTACGTCTCTTAAGACGGCTAAACCCTAATGTTTCTAGTTCTAGGTATAGTGTTAGTTCTAGTTCGATACAAGTAAACAATAAACTAAAAGCGAATAATAAATTTTTGAAAATTTTTAATTTCTATAGTTAGAATATAAAATTCATGTCATTCAGTGATTTGAACATATCCAACGCATTATTTATGCTTAAATAAGTTTCAGTAATAAATTTTTTGTAACTCGATACGGGGAAATACTGTATAATCTCCCAATGGATTTTCATATAAAGATGTCCAGTATTTCTCAACTCAACTAACTGTAAAATGAATTTAGATCTTTAAAAGGTCCCTACATTTAAGATAAATATCTTTCTTTATAAAATCACAAAATTTCTGTTTTAATAAATAGATAAAAACAGAATTTTCGAATTTCTAAATAAGTCGTTAACCAACTTCTTGCTATAAATATTGAAGCTCCTTGAAGGTTAAAGATTAGTTCAAATTAAAAATTAGTTGAAGATAAAGAAATCCAAATTTTATTAAGGAAAGACTTGATTCATGCCAGAATTAACAAGATTAAGATGCCAAGCAAAGCAGAGAAACGTTAAAAACTTAAAAAAATAAGAAATTTTTGACGTACAAAGCAGAACTTTAATGACTCTGAAGTTCTTTTAAATTATACTCATCTTTTTCGTCTAAATAATTTGAGTTTATTATTAATATGAATAATTTTCCTTTTAAAGTTAATATTCCATTTAAATGATGGATGATTTGACATCCGGTGTCGATCCAGACGATTTGATGGAACTGGACGACGCGGAAGGTTCCGATTTAGAAGAAGACGACGAGGACGTCATCGAAGATGCGTTGCCGTCTCCTCTTCAAATGCCATCGTCGGGGCCCGCGTCGACCGCTACATCGGCCGCGTCTTCGCCGCCCACAAACGATGACAATCCGCCTGTATTCAATTTTAGCGGGAAACCTTTAAATATTAAACGGGGTCGGGGACGACCGAGAAGGGAAGGCGGGAAACCTGCGCCAAAGAAGCAGAATTTAACGAACAGGAAGAAGTGGAAGCCTCAACTTGGTTATTTAAGGGGTAAGTGATCGTTTTTGCTTTAGTGGGTTTGTTTTGATGGGTTTGGTTTTTAGTAACGCCATCGCCAGGTGAAGAAACGTCAACTTATGATCCTGAAACGGGGGCGTTAATTTTAAGTGATCGGGAGAGACCTTGTCCGATAATAGAAGAACTTCCTTATGCTCCTGAACAATGGTAAATTTATTAATCAATCAAAATATATATATATTTTTTAATAATTCAATTTTAGGCCGGGAAAAGTGTGCGCATTTTGTAATTTAGGCGAACGTAGCCAATTGGGGCAAGGTGAATTGTTACGGTTGATTTGTTCGGAAGGATTTACCCCTCAAAGAATAATACTCGACACCCAAGACTCCGCCCAAGTCGTCGAACAAATTCCCGAACGCGAATTAGGTGATAAAAGTCCGCGTGGTGGTCCGGTCACGTGTCGCCGCCAAAAAAGTTTTAATAAATGCCGGCATCCTTCCATGACCAGTGAATACGTCGACGAACTTACTATCATTGGTTATGTTGAACAACCAGATGTTACTACACTATTTGAAACGACCGGACATTTTTACGTTCACCGTAGCTGTGCTCGTTGGTCCAATGGCGTTAGTAGGGCAGGTAAATAATTATTTAATATTTAAAATTTAAGTATTATAAATATGAATCATTTTTTGTAGAAAATACCGCTTTGGTTAATGTTGATCAAGCGGTACTACTCAGTGCTTCCAAAAAGTGTTCACACTGTACCCATTATGGGGCGAGCGTTTCGTGCAAAAAGGATGGTTGTATGAAATTATATCATTTTCCTTGTACGACCGCTTCCCAAGCGTTTCAAGATATAAATTCATTGCTGGTATTCTGTATTAATCATATTAACCAAGTTTCTTTATTTTGTGAAGGTAAATCTAATTTATTCCTTTTAATTCAGAAAAATTTCATAAATTGAATCATTTTAATTAATTTTTTTGCAGCTTCTGTATGTTACACATGTAAAATGCTTGGTGATGTAGCAAATTTAATGTACTGTTCAATATGTGGCGAACATTATCATGGTACCTGTGTGGGTCTATCCCAAGTACCCGGTGAGATAAAACGTTTGTTTCTTATTTTATTTTTCTTACATTTTTTTAAATATTTTTTTATATTTAACCCGTTGATTTCATATTAAGTTAACGTATTTTGGTTGAAAATTTTAGGTGTTCGGGCCGGTTGGCAATGCCGTAAGTGCAAGGTTTGCCAAGTTTGTAGGATGGTGGGCGATGAGAGTAAATTAATGGCCTGCGAAACATGCGATAAGGTCTATCACGCGATGTGTCAAAGGCCGGTTGTTACTTCAATACCAAAATATGGATGGAAATGTCGTGTAAGATTTCTAATTATACATATGGAATATAATATATATCTCAGTAAATATCCTCTATACAATTTCTTTTAATAAAAGTTGTATAGAGTTTTTTTTGCCATATTGAGACGGTATTTAAATGTTTTTTTAAGATATCTGAATGAATTTTTCGCAGAACACCACCATATTTGAATATTTCACTTCGTTTTTGAAATAACAAGTTTAGAACTCAACCTAATATACAGGATGTCCCTCATAAGAACCGACACAGAGCAGTTACATGTAGATCAACCTAAAATAGTCAAAGTTGAGTCTTAAATTTCGAAAAAAATTAATATCTCAGTAATCGATTAAGTTAGAAAAACCAAATTTGGTGTATGTTATGAGTGTACTAAACGCATTAATCAGTAGAAAGCAGATTAAAGCATTTCAAGGAAATGGTACCCTAAAATTAGAAAGACTTTTAATCCGTCCGCAGATTTAATAATATCGGATATAAACAAATATTTCATGTGGAATTTCATTCTAAAACTTTTTTACTCTTATTACTTTTTAAAAAACCTAGTCATTTTCATAAAAAACCCGAAAATTTTTTACTCTTTGTTTTGAAAATATTAGAAAGTTTTCATTCAGTGAATATGATATGTTATTTAATGTTAAGTTTCTGTGAACGAAACTGCAGAAAAAATGTTGAAGAGTATCTCATATGATTGCTTGGACAGATTTAAAACAATTTATGCATTTTAAAAATTTTTTTATGACATTACTTTTTAAAAAACTAGTTTTAAACAGTTTTTATTAATAAATAAAAAAAGGTGCAACAAGTAAAAGAAATAAAAATCATGAATAACATGGTAAGAAAAATAGTGTAACAGAAAATCAAACAATTTAACAAAAAAAAACGATTTGGTAACAGTAATTTATAAGTATTGTTCAAAATGGGCACCATCTTCCTTTCAATCACCAATTTTAGGTGATTTTAATTAAGATTGGTAAAATACATTTAGTTTTTCGGGTTTTCTGTAAAAACCACCAGGTTTTTTTAAAAAATAATAAGAGTAAAAAGTTTTAAAATTAAATTGTCCATAAAATGTAATAAAATTTTTTTAAATCGCCAACAGGTTAAAAATGTTTTTCAAATTTTATGGTACCATCATCCCTAACTAACCTCTTGAAATGCTTCAAATGATCCCTTCTTTCTATTAATGCCCTTGGTACACTCATAATGTATACCAAACTTGGGTTTTCTAACTTAATCCATTACTGAGATATTAATTTTTTTCGAAATTTAAGACTCAACTTTGAAGACCTGTAACTTCTCAGGGGTGCAACTTGGTATAAGGCGTGTTGTGTTAAATCATTATATTTTAAGTTCGTCTACATGCCCCTGCTCTCTGTCGGTTCAATCTGTATAGCATTATTCCAGTAGTTGCATATTGTGAAAAGTAATTTCATGATAACGTTGCAAGCAAATTTTAATCTTTCCGAAACAAACCATTTCTATTTTTAGACAAAACATGTGTCATCATTATTACTTTAGTCTTTGCGATTATTAACCCTTCGTTAGGCGCGCGTGTATCCAGCAGATACATGCTTGAAATCGCTTACCTTCTCTTTGTTATAATAAATGATTTCTCCTATATTAACATTCATTTGAAAATTTTGGCTCTTCAGTTATTTTTTTGTAGCGAGTTAAACATAAAAAACACCCGATTTTTGAGATTTCCGTCACTTTATGAATTTTTTTATCAAAAACTCTAAGACGAAAAAATTTTGCATTTCAACAGATGATACTCTAATATGTTCTGCACACAAGGCATATCCTATTTTTTTCATATTTTGTAGAGTTTCCCGAATTTTCGCGGTTTAAAAAGATTCTGTTAATTCGAATACGGGTAGTGAGCTGAACTGCACTGAATTATGTAGAATAATCCTGTATATCGAATGACGGTTATGGTTTTTCAAAATTAAATTTTTTTAGCGTGAGTAAAGTGTTTGCAAGAAAACTGAATTACACAGATTACGCGAAGCCGGTGCAAGGTAACAGGCGAGCGATAATCGCCCTCGAACAACTCGAGAAACCAGAAAGGCTGTATTGACCGAATGTCTGCTTCAGAGCCGAAGATACATACCATATCTATTTTGTATTGTATAAACACAAATTATAACAAATTGTATGTTTAACATTTAGAACAATATAAACAATATTTATCAACAAATTAATATACCATGGAATATAAACTTGGTATGCATCTCCGACACTGCGCCAGGCATTCAGTCACCTCAGTGATCCTGGTTTTTGGGGTTCTCTGAGGACGATTATCGCTCGCCCATTACCCCGCACCGCCGTCCCTTAGCCTACCTAATTCTGATTTCTTTCAAACACTGTACTCGCTCCAAAAAATCGGGAACATTTTATTTTGAAAAACTATTACTGGAGTTTGGCATAACGATTTATTGCGCACAATTCAGTGTAAGAAACGTTGAAACTGTCAAACCATTTTCAAAATAACAGCATCTCCTTAAACCGCGAAAATTCGCGAAACTGTACAAAATATGAAAAAAATAAAATATGCCTTGTGTGTGAAAAACGTATTCAACGCTATCACCTGTTGACACAAAAAATTTGTTGGTCTCATACTTTTTGAGAAAAAAAATCATAAAGTGACGGTATCTACAAAAATCTCAAAAATTGGGTGTTTTTTATGTGTAACACGAATAACAGAAAAACTGAGGTGTCAAAAATTTTCAAATTTATGTCAGTATGCTAGAAGTAATCACTGATCATAACAAAGTTTATTGCACATTGTTTCATTGATCGGTTGTAAAGATATCGATCTCTAAACAGACGACAAGCAATTTTATGCTGGATACATGCGCGCCTAACGGAGCGTTAAATAAAAGTTGTTCAGTATTTTATTTGCCATAATGAGGCAGTATTTAATTTTTTTTTAAATGAATTTTTCTCAGAACAACACGATACTTGAATACCTCACTTCGTTTTTGAAATAACAAGTTTAGAACTCAACCTAATATATAGCATTGCTTCAGTAGTTGCATATTGTGAAAAATAATTTCATGATAACATTGCACGCAAAATTTCATCTTTCCAAAACGAACCATTTCTATTTTTAGACAAAAATCAAATCATCATCATTATTGCTTTAGTCTTTGTGATTATTAAGATATATACTATATTCCAAACATAATGGAATTGTTCATATCCTATGTATTATTAATAATTATATATAAAATATCAATAATTGACTTTATACTAAATGATACAATTTTTTGTTCATGTCCTTAATCAATTTCGATTTTACAAATCATCTTCAGGTTACATGTACAGGTTAAATGTCTTACATATCATGTTGTGTTTGATCTTGTGATGAAGTTTATTTTATATTTTATTTTAATTTCTTTTTAAAGTAATGTTTTAAATGTTAGTGATGTTTCATTTTCGGTTGAATTGTATAAAACTTTGTATACAACTTTGTATAAAATCAATTATTGATGTTTTATATACAGGCTGGTCCATTACTAATGGGACACAGAGCAACAGTGAAGTCCTTCTATCAAATTATTACGATTTAACCCAATTTATCTTTGTCCAATTGTTAATAATAAGGAAGATACAGATGGTTAAAGTTAATGCTTTATTTTAGTTTTTCTCGAATAATTTTGTTTCCTTTTACATGATAAACGGGAAAATTGGCACATTAGCACTCTTTAAGACGATAAATAATAATTTGATATTAGTTTTTATCTATCAACTAGATAAGTACTTAAAAAAAACTCCCTTAAAGTGGTCATATTTTTTTCATCGTTAACATTTTTAACTCGCATAACATAAAATAATTTCTCAGGTATTATTACATAAATTTGGTATACCTACCAATTTCAGTGTGCCAAATTTATGTAAAAATATCTCAGGAACTAGTTTAAGTTATTTATGTTGTAAAAATTTTAAAAGTGAAAAAAATATTACTGCTTTAATGGAGTGCTTTTAAAGGAGACAGCGCCATCTGGCCGATAGATCAAAACTAATACTAAATTATTATTTATCGTCTTAAAAAGTGCTAATGTACCAATTTTCATGTTCATCATGTAAAAGGAAGAAATTAAACTAAGATAAATTGGGTGAAATTGTAACAATTTGATGTAAGAAATTCACTGTTGCTGTGTCCCATTAATAATAGACCTTCCTGTATAATAATATAAATGGATTCTCAATACTCTAGATATAATTAATAATTTTTAATTTTTTAAATAGTGTTGCCGTGTATGTGGCGATTGCGGTTCACGAACTCCCGGGGCCGGGCTTTCTTCGCGATGGCACGCCCATTACACCGTTTGCGATTCGTGTTATCAACAAAGAAATAAAGGGTGTTCGTGTCCCTTATGTGGAAGAGCTTACAGGGCTCACGCGCATAGAGAAATGGTACAATGCGTTTTTTGCAGAAAGTAAGTAATCAATTTAAACAGTCATTTACATTTATTCATTTTATTATTCAACATGTAGGTTTGTTCATGGAACGTGTGATCCAGAGGCAGATCTTACAACATATCATCAAAGAAAAGAGGCTCATCCTGAATATGATTACATTTGTCCAACTTGCAAAAACGTCACCCACCCAGGGCGTCCAATTCTTAGCAAAAGAAACAGTAAGATAATTAATTAATTTAAAGCGATTATTTTAAATGAACGTAATAAATAGGTATTGATGACGCGCCCGATTCGCTTTCGGCGTCTCAAGAATCATTAGCGGACGATATTTACGAATACGATGAACGTTGTATTAGCGAAGATTTTCGCCCGATGGGTTTGGGTCGAGGGAAGCCGTACAGCGCGAGTAAAATCGCCAAAAAACGTCTCGGTTTGGCAACCGGGATGCCCGGACGCCCGAAAGGCGGCGGAAAGGGGATTCCCGGTAAAGCCGGTTTTATGAAGCGGCAAAAAGTGCCGGAATTCGGTCGGAAACGCGGGCCTAAATCGAAAATGCGTGGCGTGTTTGGGGTACCGGGCGTGGGGCTGCAACGTCCCGTTGCTGATGGCAAAAATGACGAAGAGTGTGGTATTGAGAACAAATTGATTTTGTGTTCAGCTAAAGATAAGTTTGTTTTGACGCAGGATATTTGCGTGATGTGCGGCGCGTTAGGTATGGACCAAGAGGGTTGTTTGATTGCGTGCGTGCAATGTGGGCAATGTTACCATCCGTATTGCGTAAATGTTAAAGTGACTAAGGTGATTTTGCAGAAAGGGTGGCATTGTTTGGATTGCATCGTTTGTCAGGGTTGTGGGCAAAGAAACGATGAAGGGCGTTTACTTTTATGTGATGATTGTGACATTTCATATCATATTTATTGTATGGACCCGCCATTAAATTACGTCCCTCAAGGGACGTGGAAATGCAAGTGGTGCGCTGTGTGTCAAACGTGCGGTGCTACAGACCCCGGTTTTAACAGCCACTGGATGAATAGTTACTCAGAGTGCGGCCCCTGCGCTTCTTTGACGAGTTGTGGGAGTTGTCTTGAACCGTATTCAGAGGGAGATTTAATAGTTCAATGTGTGCAGTGTTCGCGGTGGCTGCACGGAGCTTGCGATTCGATTCGTACTGAAGCTGAAGCCGAAAAATGTTCCGAGGAAGGGTATAATTGCTTAATGTGTCGACCCAGAGACGTCGCCCCCCCTCATTTACTCCCCTTAATGACCATGGTCACGAAGCCACCCACCCCAACTAAAAGTCCTGAAGGAAAAAGCAACGGATCCGGACATTACTTAGTCGACGGCGTTTATTTAAGCGAAATGGGACACTCAATGATTAAATCAATGAGTTTGGAGCAGCACAGCACAAGAAAGAAGCGCAAAAAGTTGCCTACCGTTCAAGATAAAGAAGCCGGTATTATGGCTACGATTGAAAGCGTCATCGCAAGTAGCAGCAACGCCCCGGATTCCGTTGACATCAAAGACGAACCTTTAGACATGTATAAAGAAGGAATGATTTGGGGCAAAGAAGACGGCCCACCCCCCGAAGGATTCACCCTATTCACCATGGAAAATGGCGTAACCGTGTTACGAAGAAAACGGCAAAGAAATCTACAAAAACTGGGAATTGGTGGATTTTTAGTCCGAGTTCGCGGGCTTCGCAACGGCCAAGATAACGACGACATCGACATGCTTCCTGGTCAATCCAACGACCCCTTCGCTTTACCATCTTTAGACGGTGATAAACCAAAACGAAAACCGATTCGTAGAAAAATTAAAAGCAAATTGGCCGAAACGTTCCCGCCGTATCTCCAAGAAGCTTTCTTTGGCAAAGAACTCCTTGATACAAGCAAAGACATCGGCAGTTCGAGCGGTAGCGAAGAAGAACCAACTATTAAACCGACTACATTAAAAAGTATTCATTTATCCCAAGATGAAATTAAAGCGGTTTCTGCCGTTGCGAATAAACACGATCGTGGTCCCGAGTTAATGCAGCATTCTGACATGAAGAATATAGAAAAGTCTGTGTCGAAGCAATCGTCGGTTTCTCAAAGAGACGATGAAGAAAGCGATGCGGAAGATTTGAATTTGGCGATCCCCGGGGAACTCCTCGACACAGAATTAGTTAATACGATAATGAACGAAGATGATGATGAGTTAACTAA
The DNA here is from genome assembly GCA_036711965.1 of Onthophagus sagittarius. Classification (NCBI taxonomy): domain Eukaryota; kingdom Metazoa; phylum Arthropoda; class Insecta; order Coleoptera; family Scarabaeidae; genus Onthophagus; species Onthophagus sagittarius. The sequence goes on along the minus strand of JASERS010000010.1, from coordinate 9,728,843 downwards.
AAATACGGATACTTTAGAAAATTTAGCTGACACTAACCTAGCTGATGATTTAGCGGATTCTTTAACCGGCGGAAGTAGCTCTAAAGATACCAAAGATGAATTCAGTGATATTCTTGGACCTCATTTCAATTTTCCCAATATTAATAGTAAAGATGTTGAAGATATTTTCAAGGTAAAAGTAAATGTTTTTCTTTGGAACTATTTATTATTGACTAATAATTTTTTTAGGGCGTTTTAACCGATGAATCGCAAGAATCCCAAGAGAGCAGTGTTTTCTCCACAAATTCAACCACCGTTTTTAATCCAGCCACGCCGGCCCCACAACAACAATCTCCGATTATTCCACATCCAATCCCAACGCCGGCAGTTCGCCCATCAACTTTATCTAATATTAATCAAAACACTTTAAATTCACCTATGAGTTTTCCACCACAATCGCCATATCATTCTGAATATAGCAAGTAAGTTATAATTAAGGAAATTAAAGGGTAACACTATTGCAGAAATTTGAAATAAAGCACTTCCTTCACGACGCTTGTGAAGTTACCTATAGATTTTAAAATTGAAAAATGACCAATTTCTGCAACTTGAAACTAAAATTAAAAATCATGATTGAGTTTAGCACTCTTAAAATAACCCCTACACAAAGATTTGCGAGGGGGTGTTTTCATTTAAGGGAGAAAAAAATTCCCAACGTTATGAATATCACGTGCGCCATATACTGTTCCGTTAAAATCGAAAAATGACCAATTTCTGCAATTCGAAACCAAAATTAAAATTCAGATTCGCGTTTAGTACTCTTAGAAGAACCCTTATACAAAAATGTCCGAGGGGGTGTTTTCATTTAAGGGAGAAAAAATTCCCAAAGTTATGAATATTACGTGCGCCATATACTGTTCCGTAAAAATCGAAAAATGACCAATTTCTACAACTCGAAACCAAAATTAAAATTCAGATTTGCGTTTAGCATGCTTATTATAATTTTAATTTTAGTATCGAGTTGCAGAAATTGGTCGTTTTTCAATTTGAAAATCTATGGCTAACTTCACAACCGCCTTCCTGCGATGTTTTAAAACCATAAAAACATTTCTCTCCATAGCCTTTACTTCTTATGTAATGGCAATTTTTTTAGTAATAACATTTAATGAAAATTCTACAGTGGTGTTACTCATTAAATTGCATTTTTTAATTAATTTTTTTTAAATTATAGTAGTCCCCAATTTAGTCCAGCATTTTCCGAACCACCAAGTCCTTGGGTGTCGGTAAATGACGCAATGGATATGGATGGGGCCTTAGCGCCGTCGAATAATCAAAGATCGTCGGAAAAAATGAAAGCTGATGAAGGTTTGGGGGGTGGAGCAACGATTTCCGCGGTTTTATACGCAAATACAAACCATCCCGAATGGAAAAATGAATATCCGGCGTGGAGCGATCGTTACAAACAAATCATAAAGAAATGGCGTACGTTAACTAACGAGCAAAAAGCGCCGTTTTTGCAACAGGCAAAGGATAACAGGTCTGCTTTAAGAATGAAGAAACAACAACAGGTAAATTTGAAAATTTTGTTAATATTGGATATTAAATTCGGGTTTTAATCGTTAATTAATTTTTTGATTATCATCGGAATTTCGTTTTTGTGGATGAATTAATTATATACAAAAATGAATTTCGATGATGTTAATTTTATCATGGGGTTTAAAAGAAAGAATCGTGATTGGTGGTGAATCGGTTTTGTCACTAACCCATCTACGTTTAGATTTGATAATTTTTTATGTTGGAGATCAAAAAAGAAAGTTAAAAAAATGATTATGATTTATCTTCCTTTCCCACCCCCACCGCCTTCGAAATATTTGTCCCCGTTTGTGTGTCGTTAGTGTGTCATGCTCCGTGTGTACCGCCCGCAGATCAACAAGGACCCCTCGAGCTCTTCCCCCGGTGCCACAACAGCGAAGGCCGCCGCGAACCCGACGCAGGCTGCCCCCGCCGTCGTTGTCACCCAGTCACCAGCTGTTGTCGAGGTGTGCACCGCAACCGCCGTCGCAATAACCGCAACCGTCACCACTACCACAACCACAACCACTGTTGTTGTTGTTACCACTACCCACCAACAGTATCTTCCGACCCATCACGCTACTACTAACAGCATTAACATTATTAACAGTATTAGCGGCTCTGTATCTATTTCCATTCCGACCGCGGCCCCCGTCGTTTGTCCGACCATTACAACAACGACAGCGACGACGACCCCGGCCGCCGTCGTTCCCATTTTAAGGTCCTTATCATTGTCCCCATCGACAAATCTGATACCGTCCGTACAGACGAGACAACAGTTTACTGTTCACGGGCAATTTATGGGGCCCGGGGACCGTTGTGGTCCCGCACCGAACGTTACTGTTAATCCGCATTATCAGCCGAACATTTCGGCCGCTGCTGTGGATCAACAAATTAGGGTGTTGACACCCTCGGAGATTATGAGGACGCTACCCTCGTTGTGTCAGGAGAATTACGAGCAGGGTCAGCTCTCGGTGAGGGCTTTCATTAATAAACAAAAATTAAATTTTTATTATTTTGTTTGTAATTATTTTCGTATCGATAAGTTAATGTTAAATTGAAAGCTTTAAATTTTTATTTTGATTTGAAAAGATTTGTATTTATTAAATAATTTCGTTTTAAATATGCTTACGCATGAGCTGATAAACAAAATATGGATCATTTTAGTTTTATAAATTTTTTAAAAATGCATGTTGAAGTCAAAATTAGGGTGTCCAGTCTCGGTATTTAGTCCCGGAAGTTCATGAAAGAAATGATAGGACCACTAAAAAGTCTCGGGATTTTAAAAGTCACGAAATTATGAAAAAATAAAATATCTGGAACGATTTCTTCTGGAAGCATTTCAAGTCTTCTAGTATCAAGTATTTGGCGCCTATGGATAAGTCGAAAACATTTAGTCCCGGGAATTGGACACCCTAATCAAAATATCTTGTGATCATCGAAAAATCCTTCAATTCCAATTCCACCTTTTCCAAATCATTCAAAACAGATTCAGAGCTCTTCTGTAACCTTCACCATTTGTCTTGTTGATTAACAGAATAGTTCTGTCATCCTTTGGTGTTGGTTAATTTTAACAAATACTAGTGACTATGATATCAAATAAAAGTGGCGTTAGTGCGGGAGAAATTTGGAGATTCCAATCCGAACAAATCTTTTCCGCACAAAAATCAGCTTTAAACTACATCATTATTTGATCAAAATTTGATATCTTAGTTTATATTTTATGTATTTTTTGTTGTTGAGTGTGTGCATGGCTTGTTGTTATCGATTGAATCTCTTTATTTCGATTCACAATTTCGGTTTTTGTTGGAAAATGGGCTGTGGTGTCTTTGTTAATTACTACGATCAGTTTATAATTTCTATTTATCGAATTGAGCAAAGTGTAATTTCTAATTTGAAAGTGTTTATTGTCGATTTTGTTTAAAAAAATGTTTCCTTTAGGATCCCGAAAAATCGGCCCTCCACCAAAAATCAGCGCGGGAAGCCGAGCAAGAACGACAATGGAAGCAGCTACAAGCTTTACGGCAACAGCACCAACAACAACAACAGCAACAATTAATGCAAGATAGAGGTTAATATATAAATATTTAAATTTTTGTTAGTTTGAAATATATTTTTTATTTAGGTATTGGTCGCGTTCATCGCCAGTTATCAGAACCGGCGCAACCGACGTTTTTATCTCCCGAACAACAACCCATTCAACAAGAAATTCCCCCTCCGCCGAATTCGCGCCCTTTCACTCAAATGGGGATTAAATCTCCATCGTTTGGTCCAAATCTAACGAATTTAGGTCCCCCAAGACAAGTTCCAACTCCGGCCGTGCCGCAACATCCCCCTTCATCGGGGCCGTTTGATTTCTTACCGACAGATGGGGCGCCACAAGATCTGTTTACAAACATCCAAGCTCCGGCTACCCCAAAAGCCGTTGTTGTGCAACCGGGGACGCCCCAACCTCGATTACCTCTCCCGGCGGATCCCTATACTCATCCGCCAACAACTCCAAGACCCCCACCTCAATTTCCAGTTACAACCGGTGTTCAAGGGGTTAGAGAATCGACCGGAATCGAGATTAATCGGCAGTTGAGGGATTTATTGCAAAGACAACAGTTTAAAAAGTTAGATGAGCAGTTGTTATTAGGGAAGGGGCAACAAAGAGTTTGGCCGCCCGCTGATGCAAGTGAGGAGCAACCGGTTATCGTCCCCGTTTCGGCTGGGGACCCGACGTTTCGACATCCGCTTCCGCCTGGAGTTCGGCCACGGCTACCAATTCCAGCGGCGGTTCGTCAACCGGGAACTATAGTTGGTATTAGGATGCAACAATCCGATCCTAGATTACAAGGATTAGATCCAAGGACAAGATTACTACTTCAACATCATCAAGTAAGAATGATTATTTATTAATTACGACATTTTATTTATCATTAATTAAAAGGTGCAACAACAACGAGCGGCAGCTCCTATACAGCAACAACAACAACAACCACCTCAACCCCAATTTCCGCAGACAAACCAAAGATTTCCTGCAACCAGGCCCGTTGGGGTCGAACAATACGAGCAAATTCAACGTCAAGTTTTTCAACCAAGGATAGCTCCGGAGGGGGTTGGGCCAAGGATGCCTCTTAACCCCGCGTTAACTAAACAAGGATCTCCTGCTTTACCCGCAACAACGGCCGCCGCCACGGAATCATCGGATCAAGAAATTCCTGATAACGTAACGGCGGAATTGGAGAAATTGGAACAAGATGGAACGATGGCTGAGTTACAAGTTGCGGATATTTTGGGTGGGTTACCTGATGATGATGATGAATTACTAGGTAAGAAAATATAATTAAAATATGCCTTTGATCTTGTATTTTTGCGATGAAAATGTTTCAATTTTGTTCTTTTTTTAAATTTTAGCTGAAATGGGAAATGATTTTAACATATTAGAATATGCCGATCCAGAATTAGACGCGTTAACTGGAGATAAAACAAATATTTTGGATTCTTTGGATTTGGAAGAGCCCGAACCGGTTAAAGATGATAAAAAAGCGGTACCTAAACCGGCGTAAGTTATTATTAATTTTATTTTATGTGATTTGATGGAAATGATTTTTTAGTGGGAAAAAACCCCCGACTCAAATCCCATCATCTTCGCCTTCGCCTATCATAAAAACCGAACCTAAACATCCCATTAATACTCCTGTTGGGAATATCCCAACAGCGACTCCACCTTTACAGCAAACACAACCCCCACCACCACCGCCACAACAACAACAGCAACAACAACCAGTACAACAAACGGTTCAACATCCACCTCAACTTCAAGGGGGACCTTCTCAACTCACACATCAGCAACAATTACATCAACAGATGTTGTTTCAAGTTAGTTTTATCTAAAAAAAATATTGGTTCAATTTAATTTTTTAAAAATTTTTGTTGATTAGGTGCAACAAGCTGCAGCTCAAGGAAAGCCAATGCTTCCCGGTACAAAGCTCATGTCTTCTGATGGTATAATAGGTACGGTTACACAAACTAATAACATTGTGTTAAGTTTCCCAGCCGGGTATCAACAAAGACTGACTGGAAGTCAGCTTCAGCAGCAATGTAAGAAACTTTACGGGTTAAATTGTCGATTAAATTATTTAAATGAAGTGCTTTTAGTGCATATGCAAAAACTTAGGCAGAACGCGTTGGCTCAAAACCCAAGAATGACGGGACCGGTTATGCATGGATGCGCTGGGATTGTTCCCCCACCTAGGATGCCTGTTGGTAATCCCCCACCCCCGCCGCCACCATATCCAGGTCCGCCGCCACCTTATCCAGGATCAACAACACCTCAGGTATTGATATATTTTTATTTTTTTTAATTAAAGCATGATTATAATGTGGTTATGGTTTGGCTACCTTTTTCATTTAATTTTTAATTATTTCCGTAACTTTCCAATTTTTACTGATTTAATTAATTAAATTTTTTTAATTTATTGTCATGAAATGCATACTTGCCGTTTTATTTATTTAAAAGTGGGTGAGGAGCATAATTTTTTATTTGATATCTTTATTTTGTTTTTGTGTTTATACGCAAAGTAAAAATGATATTTCTTTTTTATTATTTAAATTGCGTCTGGACACAAAAATTTTTTAAAGTAGTACTAACATAACAGTGGTTGAGGTACGGTGTTGCTTGCATGTCGTGTGTGGTAGATGGGGTTGAGAATGGGCGGTCCCGTTCATGCTATGATGGGCCCGCATCGTCTTCCAATGGGGCTTTCAAACGCTCCACCAATGTCACCCCGGCCTCAGGGTGGTTGTGCTATGCCGCCGTTGTACAACGCGGTCGTCCCGCGACGTCCCCTGCTCCTCGAGGTGAGATTTCCCTTCTACGCAGATAACCCAGGCCCCTGTGCGCCTATGGTAATTACGCCAAACGTACTGGATTGATACGTTTGTCTTTGTCTTTTATTATTATTTTATTGTATGTCTTGCAAAGTATTTTTAGACATTACTTTAATCGCTTTTTGTTTTTGAGTCTTAAAGCAATCCAGTATGGTTCGCTCTATGATTAACAACAATAAGTTATTGAAAGTAATTATTCGTAAATGTTGATTAGATCATTTTTGTTGTTAAATTTAATTAAAATTAAACCCCCTTTTTGATTTAATGAGCATGATATTTCATTTGTTACTCATTGATGAATCAACTTTGAATATCTTGAGCATTATTAGTTTGCAACATATTTAATTTGAATTTTTTTCTTAATTAAACCTAGTTTTGTAAAATTTAGTGGTGATGACCAAATACTCTTAGATTTTTAGAAATGCGTGCATAGAGTAATAACGAATCAAGATGAAAAATTAAAAAATCGTTTTAATCACATAAAAAAAATCATTTTCAGGAGCAACCTTTATTGCTCAAAGACCTCCTCGAACAAGAAAAGCGGGAACAAGAAAAGCAACTCCAAACTCAAGCGCCACAAACGCCATCCGAAGTGGTTCCGGGAGCTTCCGCCCCCGCGTTACTCAGCGACCATGATTTCGAAAAATTAAAAGCGGATGTTTTCAGTTCTGGCCCGATTAGTTTTGGGAGTAACAGTGCATCGAATTCGCCAGGTATAAATTAATTAAAAATCCTTTTTCTAATTTTTATTTTAAGAGACATTCGTTACTCACTATGATCATTCTTAATAACTCATTTATAACCACTTTCGGTCGACTTCGAAGACGTCGGCCGTCCTAAGAATCAATTATTTTATTATTTAATAAATCCATAGTTACTGAGATAAATTCTTTAAGTGGGTTGATAAATAAATAAAAGATCTTTTGCACAGTTATACTACTTCTGTCCGAAAATAGTTGATACATTTGGAAATTAGTCAAAAAGGTGGTAAAAAGGGTGGAGAATTTAGTAACGATCAACGTAAGCAAATTTTACATTATTTATTGCAAAATGTGACGAACGAAAAACTTAAAAGAGGTGCGATAAATGCTACTGCACGTAAGCTTTGTTGTAGCTGTTCAATCATTTCCAAATTGTGGAAACAAGTTAAAGAATGCCAAAACAATGACTCAACAATTAATGTAGATTCTAAGAAAAATAAATTTGGTCGAAAAGTGAAAGATTATCGCCATCAAATTTCAAACATATCCTCCCTTCCTTTATGTAAAAGAACGACCTTAAGGTCGTTAGGTTATGCGTGTAAAATTCCAAAAAGTACATTGCATGACAGATTAAAGAAAAGAAAGGAAACAAAAAGAATCACTAGTTTTGTTAAACCAATGCTGACTGAAGAAAATAAACGCCGCCGAATCGAATTTTGTTTGAATTTTTTATTGCCATCGGGGTATTTTGAGGACTTGCTAGATTATGTACATATTGATGAAAAATGGTTCTACTTAACTAGAACTAAAAAGAGTTTTTATATATCTTCCGAAGAAGAACACCTTTATAGACCCTGTAAAAGTAAAAGATTCATTACAAAGGTAATGTTTATGGCAACAGTGGGATTTTCATAAGAAAGCATATTTTGATGGAAAATTAGGAATTTGGCCATTTGTTTCTTCTTCACCAGCTAAAAGAAACAGCAAGAATGGAGCTAAGGGCACTTTAGTAACCAAAACTGTAGAAACAGTCAATAAAGAAGAAATATGAAAAATGATTCTGCATAATTTAGTTCCAGCAATACGCAATAAATGGCCTGTTGGTTCTAGGAAAAATACAATATATATACAACAAGACAATGCAAAGCCGCATTTGTACAGTAACGATCCTACATTAACCCAGGCATTCAGTGCAGATGGTTGGGATATTTAACTGAAATGTTAACCACCAAACAGTCCTGACTTAAATGTACTGGATTTAGATTTTTTCAATTCAATTCAATCAGTTCAACATCAATTACCCCAAAAAAATATTGATGAACTGATCGATGCAGTGAGAAAGTCCTTTTGGGGAATAAATAGAGAAACTTTAGACAATGTATTATTTCATTGCAAAAAGTAATGGAGTATACATTATTTCATAAAGGTTCTAACAATTATAAATTAAAACACATAAACAAAATGAGATTGAAACGTAATCATTCGAGTTCGACTTTATTGTCCATTAAATGTGCCGAAAATGCTGTTAAAACGGCAAAAGAATATTTGAATAACTGTTAACTGCTTAGTATAATGTACTTCTATAAATAAGTTTAAGTTATTGTCTCTTGTATTTCCAATTTAAGTAATATAGTTTAGTTTTGTTGGACAAATTTCAAACTGAACTGTAGCAACTATTTCCGGTCAAAATTTAAACTGAAATGTAGCAACTGTTTTCGGACAGAGGAAGTAATTAAATATACTTAGTACCGGTTTCGATAAAAATAATCATCCTCAGCTAAATAGTCAATATTTAAAAAGTCTCACACATTAAAACGATAAAATTCAAGCGTATTTATTTTCATTTTAACTTGTCGTATCGTTCAGTGTTGTCCAATTTACTTTTGTATTTTAAATGTGTTTAATTTTATCGTTTTAATGTGTGAGACTTTTTAAATATTGACTATTTAGCTGAGGATGATTATTTTTTATCAAAACCGGTACTAAGTATATTTAATTATAACTGAGCAAGAGGTTTTTTATTTATTTATCACCCCACTTAAATTATTTTATTACAATTAGGTGGCTAAACTCGAATGATTCTAGTTTATTGTTTTTAAATGTTTTTATTCCCTCCTTTATTTTTCTTTTCTTTTTTTGTTTTAATATTTCGTTTAGTACCAAAAGTCGAGCTTGACCAAAATAGACCGACTTACCAAAAACAAGTGTCTGCCCCGGCAGGTACAACACCGGGAAATAATCAATGGCAACAACCCCCGCCGACGCCAGCCCCCGCTCAATTAAAGGTGCCCACTTTCAACGCCAATTTGCAACCCGCCCCGCCTTTACCACCGGAACACGTCGTGACGGAACAAGATAAGCAAATACAAATGGCTTATGAGGAATGGTTGCATCATCAAAGCGGGGCATTGAACCAACAACAGCGCTTTTACGACGGGGAAGTACAGAAATTGCGAAAACAACGAAAAGTAATAAAAAAATTGTGTTATATTAATTTATAATTAATGAATTAATTTAATTTTAGTCATTAAATAGCAAACAGAGGCAATTAAAGAAATCTGGGAATCAGCTAACGGAAAATGACGCGGTGGAGCTCGAGAGGGTATCTCAAGAACAAGCTATTTTGCAAAAACACCTAGAATCGAGTAGGAAACAGGTTCGACAGCATGCTATGCTTATGCAGGTAACTACCTAGGCACTGCTGTGTTCGTAGATCTTGCACTCACACTTAGAAGTTTCAAAAACAACGTAGAGTATTAATCCAACACTGTATATTGTCCAATCCTCTAAAAAAAGTGTATGATTGCAAAGAAATCTTATCTACGGCAGTTGTCTATTTCGTTTTTTAAAATTTCCATTTCACTTACTGGTCTATATGAAGGAATACCGGAACAAACAGCAAGCAAATAAGCGCCCCGTGGGAGTCCCGGGCGGCCAATCCCCGCTGATGTCGCCATCCCCGCTCGGCCCACCGGGGGCTTCCCCGATCCACACGGTGAACACGCCGCAATCCCCAGGGTTGATGTCGCCTACAGCGTCGCCAATGACTCAACACAGCTCGCCAATGCATAGCCCAGCGCCTTTATTATCTCATTCACCCGGACCTGGTTCGGTCAACGTTGTATTACAAAGCCCAGGAAATAATGGGGGAGCCACCATGTCCCCCATGCAACCATCCCCAAGAATCGGAACGCCCCATTCGCAAAGCGAAGGAAGTCCTGGGCCTGTGCAATCGCCGTCAATGTGTTTACCCCCACCAATGCCTCGAATGACTTCTCCACAACACAGAAGAATCGTTACAAGCCCAATTGGTGCGTTCTTTAAACGAATTTATTTTCAATTTTAATCTTTTCTTTTTTCTTAGGTTACACTGGCGAATTAAGACCTGGCACACCTCAAGTTATGGGTCAATTAAGATTCGTTCGCCCGCCCGTTGACGCAAATCTCCAACAAAGAAGGATACAATCCTCAAGTCCCGGTTTTCAGCAAAAACCCGGCGCGCCATCTCCTTTAAACAGCCCCCCAGCCCAGCATATGATTAATCAACAAATCCTTCAAAGACAACTGCAACAACAAGTACTTTTACAACAGCAACAAGGAGGCGAAAACAACGCCGAAAATGTTTTGGTGAACACCCAAAGGATATTGTTGTTAAATCAACAAAGGCAATTAGCGATGAGACAACAAATGGTAGCGCAACAACAAGCTTCGAATCAACCTCAACCTCTCACCCCGCAGCAACATCAAATGATGGTGCAACAACAGCAACATTTAGCGAAACAGCAACAACAACAAATTGCGATGCAACAAGCTCAAAATAGAATGCAACATGTGCAACAACATGTACAGCAACATGTGCAACAACATGTGCAGCAACATTCTCAACAACACGTCCAACAGCATGTTCAACCACCAAATAGTCCAATGCCTCCGAGTCCGCTTTTGAATCAACCTCAAATTATGTCACCTCACTCAATGCATTCGCAACCGGCGAGTCCAATGCCTCCGAGAAGTCCGATTGTTTCTGGGAGCCCAATCCCAAGAAGCCCAGCTTTACACCACCAACCCCCAAGTAGTCCAATGCCGCTCTCCCACCCGCCAAGTTCACCAATGCCTCGTAGCCCAATGATAAACCCAATCCAATCACCAATGGGGATGAGAAGACCTCCAAGTTCGGGAAGTAGCCCAATCGTTGATCGCCCAACAAGCGTCGAAAATCCAGGTACTCCCCGAACCGTTTATCACATGGACGATCACGGCGGGGGAAATCCAATGAACCCAGCGAATCCAATCCCTGGCCCTCCCCCAGGATTTGAATATTGCAAATTAGGCCTAAAAGGGGGATCCCCAATGTGGGGTTATGGCAAAAAAATGCCCAACGACGGAAAAGAAGACAAAACCTCGAATACCAGCGGAGAAATCCCGGCTCCGCCCAAATTCAAAAAAGAATCCCACGTGAACCGGGTTTCGATTTTAAAGAAAAACACGTCACCCGTCAAATCTAACTTACAAACATTAACGGCGGGGAATCACCGAATTAGCCTGGTTAGTTCCGATTACAGCGAATTTGATGATAGCTCCTCAACACCCCCGGTGACGCCCCCGCCTTCATCGTCGGGAAATCCAAGGGCCATCGCGAGAAGTATCGGGAAAAAAATGCCACCTCCACCACCAGAACCCCACTCGGATCAACCCCAAATTTTGATGGAAGAAAGCCCGGAACCCATCTCATTAATGGATTACGACGATGACAACGTTGTCAGCACAGAAGTTTCATTAAGCGCGGCCGCCCAACAAGCCGACAACGATGATATCGCTGTTATCGAATCATTTAGTCAAAGCGAACTCCCAGAAACGTTTTCGAGCCCATTAGAATCCGACCAAATCCCGGACGATTTCGTTTTATTCGACATTTCCGGCGGGGTACATTACTCAGAAAAAGAAGAAGAAGACGAAGAGGAGGTCGAGTATCACTTAAACGACAAAAACATGCAAATCGTCATTCAAAGCCCGACGACGAGCGACGAAGAATTAATTTTACAAGACACTAAATGCAAAGAAACGAATTTAACATCGGATTTAACGTTAAATTTAGTCGATGGAATCGACAATCAACTTTTAACGAACGAAGAACATGAAGAAGCGATGGAAACCGACGCGGAAAGTTTTGATAAATCCCAAATTATTTTCATCGATTCGAGTAAATCCCCGGAAGAACAAATCTCAACGAAAGAAGATTTCGAAGAATTAATCGATGAGGGAGCGAGGAGCGAAAAAATAATTAAGCCCGATATAATCAATTCGAAGCATATTAACGAATTTCATAAATACGCGGCGAATATTTATTCGCAAAAAAATAATAAACAATCAAACTCGATTAATATTAAGCCAACACAAAAAATTTCGCTGATTTCAGCACCGATATCGGCTAAAAATGTCAAAAAAGATATGGGGAATCAAAAGAATCTTACAAACATCATTTTACAACCATCAAGAAGTAACATTATTACCGTCCCAAAATTAATGACGTCGCAATTCGTGAATATCGTCCCAACGCATTACTCAGTCCCCGTTATAAGCGCCAGCGCGGTGAGCAAACTTCCAAATGTTAAAGTTATTGAAAAACCAACGACTTCTTTATCATTAACAACTCATGATTTGCCCAAAAAGATTTTTGAGGATGACTCGAAATCGTCGGATTGCGACGAGGAGAAAATCAAGTTAGATCAACAGTTTAACAGGGTCAAAGAGAGTTATGAGGAGGGTAATAAAAAGGGCGAAAAGAATAATGTTAAAGAGGAGGATTTGAGCGAAAAGAAATCGCAAGAAGAAAATGACGATAAAGAGAAAGATAAAAAAGTCGCTTCGAATGTTGCGGCTGACGTGAAGACCCCGGTTACCAGTGGGTCGTCCTTGATTTTGAGAAATCCACCCGAATTAAAGATGACGGCACAGGTAATACAAGAATCCCAGGGGATCATCACATCAGGCACTATCGAGCGCATGCCGTACATCTCGCAAACAATCGAAGAGGTCGATAATTCGAACGAATTAGATAATAAATCGGTTGTTATATCGATACCATCTCCAACGCCGTCTCAAGAACAGATTTTAGACCACATCGCGTTACAAGAATTAGAAACGAGACGTCAAGGCGGTTGGATTGATGTTTTAGAAATGTTTGAGGGGAATTTAATTGATGATAAATACAAATTAGATAATGATGTTAAGAAAAACGAAATAAATGTCGATGAAGCGTCGAAAAAGGAAAAAGAAATTAATAAAAATGTTAAAGAAGAAGTTAAAGAGAATCCCTCTTTAGCCGCGGTTATTGCGACGAGCCGCGCGACAACGATGCCCCAATTATCGCCGTTATCTCAACCCGCCGAGTTGACGAATAATGTTGCGAATGTTTCGCAACAATTAAGGAGTCTGTTGTCTTCTTTAAACACGACGACCGCGACTACATCGTCTAATGTTAGTACTGTTGCAAGAAATGTTTATAATAATAATAAGGAAAGGGATAAAGTTCATGTTACATCAACTGTGGTTAATGTGGTTACAACGACTCGACAACATTTGCAACAACAACATCAACAACAACAGCAGCAGCAGCAACAACAACAACCAAGCGGGGGTGGGGATAAAATGGGGGTTATTAAGAATGTGAATAACAAAGTTAACACCCCAAAAAGTAGTCCTAATAATCAGGTTAGTACATCAAATAACTTGATTAATTCGAATAATAAAGTTGAAGTTAACGCGGAGAATCATCCTAAATTGGTGCCGATTACTACGAATGTAATTAATAATAATAATAATAACACAACGACCACGAGTAATCCTCAAACAAATATTTCAAGTGGGATCCAAAAAAGTTTAAACACAACTAATAACACAAATGTTACAACTTCCTCGAACGTTGCAACAAGAAAAACGTCTTTAAGTCTAAATGAGATGTTGCAATCTCACCCTGCAGCGACTACCCCCCAAACATCGCCAGGCACAATAACAACAGCGAGCATTTTAAGTTCTGCGATGCCGTTAAAGAGCGCTTCGTTCAGCCCAACTTTAGTTCAAGCCCAAACCAACATTGTGACGACCACCACAACGTCCCAAAATAATTCCTCGACTACGACGCAATTTAAACCCACGATAACGACAACGAACTTATTACACAGTCAATTGACGAAAAGCGTCGGCCCGGTTCATCGGGCGAAAAGCTTAGACGAGATGTTATTGGATAACAAGAAAAAAGAAGAATCCACTTTGCCGATAACCGCATCGAGTTTGCTGAAAGACGGTCATTTTTTGGGGCAAAAAGAAAAATTCGCGAACCAAACCGGAAATGCGAGAGGGGAGGATTCGCAAAATGTCTTGTTGAAGCAATTACTCCAAAACACGGGGTGTGCGAGTATCACAACATCATCAGCGACTATTTCGACCACGACGGCTTCGACGACAGCCCCAAGTTTACCAATTGTACCTAATTTGGAGGCGCAATTAGCCCGACCCGTTCCCCCGACTCCCAGCTCGTTAATTCCGTCGATTTTGCAAAATGACACGTTGATGAATCAGGGGAATCAACATCAAGAAAGGAGTGTTCAAGAAAAGGGTGTGCAAGAAAGGGGGGTTGTTCAAGAAAGGGGGATTCAAGAAAGAGGGATTCAAGAAAGGGGGATTCAAGAAAGGGGGGTTCAAGAAAGAAATCAGGAACGAAATCAACAGAATTATCAACATCAAAATCATCAACAACAACAAAATCAGTTGAATCAATTGAATCAAAATCAGATAAATCAAAATCAATTAATATCTCAATCCCAGTTCCAAAATCAATTATCCCAATCGCAACAAAAACCCCAACCTCACAAACAACCGTTAATGTCGCGGGAAACTTCGTTTGTCTCAAAACCGGTTATTCCATCAACAACATCTTCATTAACATCATTAACCCCGGTTACTATGTCACTCCAACAACAACAATTACACATCGATATAATGAATACAAAAAAGATTTTGGGTTTACCCCCGAGTCGCACTCCAAGTCGGGATGAATTATTATCGCCCCCCACTCCCCGCTCAACGTGCAGTCAAGATTCAAATTTGACAACCCCGCCGTTGTTGATACCAAAAAAAGAACCCTCATTAATACCGACGACGCTACAAACATTACAAAGTCCTTTATTGACGCCTCAAGAAGTCAAAAAAGAGAAAGAATTCGTCGACGAGACTTCGCAACATTCCGAAGTGTCCGATCATAGTCGCGGGGATCAAATGATTAAAGATGAGCTGATGGATGTTGATGAAAAAATGGATAAAGAGGAGCTAAAAAAGTTGAAACGAAGGATGTATCAGCAAAAGCGACGCATGAATCAGATAATGAACAAAGAGGGGCAGCCGAAAAAGCGTCCGAGGAAGAGTTCCAAAGTGGATGAAGATTACGACGCGTTTATCGATAGTTTATTATCCAATTTGAGGACGCTCCCTCCGATGATTGTTTCCGAGCCCGTTTTAAACAAAAACTTCGGGGTCGTCCCTTGTTTCGGATCCGGCGAATCCTTCAAGTTAGGAATGAAAGATTACGACTCGCGTATCGGGGATTTAACGGGTAATTACGGAAACGCGGTGATCCCCGGTTACGCCGATTATTATACCTCAAAACCGTACGGCGACGACGAACCCTCCCCAGAAAAACCCCCGGCGACGACCCAACGAGGTTTTTACGACCAAGAATTTTCATTAATTAAATTTGATTGTGATGAGTACCGGAGATTGGACGCGTATTCCCGGGACGATTCACCAGATTCAATTATGAGCAGTTCTTCGCCAGAATGCACCAAATTCGAGCCGATTTGCAAATTCTCCGGGTTAAAATTAATCGATGAGGACGAAGAATTCGATGAAGATAGCAGACCTAAACGCGTTTTAAGCCCGAAAATTCCGATCGTCACCCCAATCCCGATTCGGTTAAAACCGTTGGTTGGTTCGTATTTGAAAGATTACGGCGACGTTGATAAAGAAAATATTGGGGTTGAAAAAGAATTGGGGATTAAATCGAAATTCGGGCCTCCACCACCCCCTGCGATGCCCCTTAAAGAAAGCGGAAACGTCACTGTTACTTTAACGCTAACATCGTCGGCTGCTGAAGATATCATGGGGGTTTTAAGGGATTTGGCGAATATTTTGCACATCCCAGCCCCGACTAGTTATCAAATCGTCGAGAGGACGAGCACCCCACCCAGCCAAAAATTGGGGTTATATAGAACGAAAGGAAAAGACGGGAAAGAAGGCGCCCCAATCGACATTCAAAGCATCTTAAACGGCGCTGCCAAATTTTGCAAACATTGCGACGTGGTCATCTTAAACAACATGATCCGAAAGAAATTATCAGAAATTCCTTTACTAAACAAAGAACTCCTTAAAGACACCGATGGGTTAAGCGACGGCGATGAGCTTTATTTTTGCAGCACGAATTGCTACACGCAATTTGCCTTAATAAACCGCTCCCCCGCTTTGTGCGAAAACAAGGCGGCCGCAATCGTCGATCATTTGTGCCAAAAAGATAAAGCTGAAGATCAGCGTAAGCGGCAAATTTTAGAAAAACAACTCCAAGCGTACCAATACGAAGCGTTTAATAACAAAAAATCGCTTCTTGATAAAATCGATTTAGACTTGCATATCAAAAAAGACGATTTCCTAGACGATTTCGGGTTTAAGTCGAGATTGGACGAGTTCAAACCGAAAAAGGAAGTTAAATACAAAAAGTATACCCCCGGGTGTCTTCAACCCGCGAATAAATTTAAAAAACCTTCAGATAAAGAAACGATTGAGTTATTGTATAAAATGGGAATCACCGTTGTCCCTAATAAAGCTGTGGATGAAACTCGAAAATGCATGTTTTGCCATAACGTCGGTGATGGGGTGGCCGACGGTCCGGCGAGATTATTAAATTTTGACGTGGATAAATGGGTCCATTTAAATTGCGCTTTATGGTCGGACGGGGTTTATGAGACAGTTAATGGAGCTTTGATGCACTTGGAGAATGCTTTGCAGCAAAGCTTAGTTTCAACTTGCGTTCATTGCAATCAAACCGGCGCTACAATTCGGTGTTTTAAAACGCGCTGTTTAAATAATTACCATTTGCCGTGCGCCATCAAAGATAGTTGCGTCTTTTACAAAAATAAAACCACATTTTGCACCGCCCATATCCCCAAAGGTGAAAAAGACAATGAATTAACAACTTTATCGGTTTCCCGGAGAGTTTACGTGAATCGTGATGAAAATCGACAAGTAGCCGCCGTTATGCACCATTCGGATCAAAATAACTTATTGAGAGTTGGAAGTTTGATCTTTTTAAGCGTCGGGCAATTATTACCGCATCAATTACATAATTTCCACACGTCGAATTACATTTACCCCATTGGTTATAAAATAGTCCGATTTTATTGGAGTATGAGACACTTAAATAAGCGATGTAGATACGTTTGCTCGATCCATGAGACTTTGGGACGACCGGAATTCCGGATTTTAGCGCAAGAATTAAACGAAGAAGACGTTGAGTTTCGAGATATGACCGCCAAAGGGGTTTGGACGAAAGTCTTAGACTCAATCGCCGTTTTAAGGAGGGAAAATAAATGCGTGCAAAGTTTTTCGAAATATATAACTGGGGAGGATTTGTTTGGTTTGACCGAGCCGGCTGTTGTGAGAGTTTTGGAGAGCCTCCCTGGTAAATTTTAAAAAATAAATTAATGTAATTGATTTTATTAAAAAATATTTTTAGGAATTGAAACTTTAACAGATTACAAATTTAAATACGGCCGAAATCCTTTGTTGGAACTCCCCCTCGCGATAAACCCATCGGGGGCAGCTAGAACCGAGCCGAGATTGCGCAACCAAATGCATTGGAAGCGGGCGCACACCCAAAGGACCGGATCTTCCGCAAGACCCGTCTTTCCAACAACATCAACCGGCACAACAGGGGAGGTCGCTTGCCCTTATAGCAAACAATTCGTACACTCGAAAAGTTCACAATACAAAAAAATGAAACAAGAATGGAGAAATAACGTTTATTTAGCACGGTAATTATTCGATTATTAATTTTAACGTCACTTTAAAGTTGTTGTTTTTTTTTTAGATCGAAAATACAAGGATTAGGTTTGTATGCGGCGAGAGATTTGGAGAAGCACACGATGGTTATTGAGTATATTGGAGAGATTATAAGAACGGAATTAGCTGAAACGCGGGAGAAGAAATATGAAGCTAAGGTTTGTTTTTAAAAAGATATAATAACCTAGCAATGAGAAATAGTTAAAATTAGAAATAGGGAATTTGGAGCGCTAAAGTTTATTAGCTACTGCACTCAACTTCTCAAAAATTACGTTTAAGTTCGGTAAAATAACCAAAAATAGTTAAAAAATTGGTGAGATATTATGTCGTTATGTTAGTTAAGATTTCGTTAATATTTTATTCAAAGAGCAATCATTATTTTTATTACAGAATATAACATAGAATTTTCTCCTGAATATGGTCTTATTAAAATAAATATTTGCTATATTAATGAAAAGAAAATATAAAGAAATTTTTTTTAAATCAATATTTCATTCATTTAAGAAAAATTGAATCTTTACTTTATCTTATTTCAACTATTTTACTTCAACTGATTGATAAACTTGCTTAATTAACCTCAGTGAACAGTTTATCCAGCAATTTTCTACTCAACAGGCAGCGAACTGCAAGAAAAAAAATCTTTCTAAAATGTGATCGCTCAAATTTGAATAATTGGCATTAGTTTGTACATTTGATATAAACAGCTGATCATGTTTTAGAAGTTAACAAATTAAGAAGTTATGAAAAGAAGTTATGTGGAAATATTGGCGTTTAGCTGTGCGTCCTCAGTCCACTTCTAGGTCTAGTATTAGTTCTAGTTTTACTTCAGTTGAAAAATACAGAGTTCCGAAATCAGTTTAAAAGTACTCTATTTCAGAAACCATTCATTGCAGAGGGAATTTGTAAAAAAAAAATGTCTAGAATTAGTATTATTCCCAAAGATTTCTAGTTCTAGATGTAAAATTAGACCTAATGATAGAACTAACACTAAATCTAGAAGTGGAAAAATTTGAAATTCAAAGCAATCCTGTATATTTGAAACAAAGCCGTCTTCTTAACTCTCATCCGAACTTCGTTTCTAGAACCAAATCTAGACTTCATGTATCAAGTTAACACAATGTCAGACAATAATTGTTTGTCTATTACTGTCTATTTCTTTATGATTGGTTCATATAATACGAAAAGATAACGCCAAAAGAACGTTTGACTGACTTCTAACAAAAATAGACTTCTGCGAAAAATTTTTTTTTGTACTGTTGTAATTGGAATTCATTTGGGTAAATAGAAGAGGAGACTTGCAATGCTTCAAAAAAATTCGATATTGCCTCTGGAAGACTTCATACCCTTTTGAAAGGCTTAAATCGCTTCCAGATGGTTTAAACTGTTTACAGAAGGCTCGGACTGCTAGAGAAGACATGACACTGGCCCTGGAAGATTTGGCACTGCTTCTAGGAAACGTGGTACTGCTTTCAATAAATTTGCAATACTTCCAAAAGATTTGATATTGTTTTGAGAAAACTTGAAATGCTTCCAGAAAGTTTAAACTACTTCCAGAAGACTTGATATTGTTTCCAGAAGCATTAAAATGTTCCAAGACATATAATGCTTTCAGACGACTTGAAGGAGTATTTCTAGAAGACTTGATCTGCTTCCAGAAAACTTTCTAGATGACCTGTAACTTTTTCTAAAAGACTTGAAATGTATCAAGGAAACCTAAAATGTATTCAGAAGACCTGAAATGCTTCTAGAGTTCCTCTGGAAGACTTGATACTGTTTGAAACACCTCCAGAACGCTTAAACTGTTGCCAGATGGCTTGAACTGCTTCTAAGACATGATACTGCTTCTAGGAGATTTAACACTACTCTAAGTCTTACAATGAAGATTCAATATTGCTTCTGGAAGACGTGATTTTGCTTCCAAAAGCTTTGAAATGTTTCTAGAAGACTTGACACTGCTTCTAGAAAAGTTGATATACTGTCAGAAGACTTGAAATGCTTCCAGAAGACTTGATACTGTTTCTAAATGACTTGAAATATTTCCAAAAGACTTGATACTGATTTTGAAGAATTTCCACAAAATGTTGGGGGGTATTTCTATAATTTATCACATTTTTGGAAAATTAATTTTAATTTAAGCTAAATTTAAAATTATAAGAAATTTCTAAAAATTTCCAAACAATTGTAGCAGATTTTGATTTGGTTTACAAGCAAATTGTATGAATTTTCAATGATTATCTGGGATTTCTTGATAAATTGAAGAGTTTAGAAATTTTCCAAGACTTTCAAGTTCCTAAAAGGAGAAGTTTGATTTTTCAAGTCTAACCTAGATCATATAGAATTTTTAGAGCTTCTTGAAAGCTGGATATGGATTTGCAAAGAAAACCTGACTACTTCCATCAATTTCTAACAGATTTTTAGGATTCTGCTTTCCAAAAGTGAAGTAAATTTTAAGATATTTCTTTTAGTTGTGGAGATATAAGCAGCTGAACTTAATTGGGATTTTTCAATATTTTAAATAAATTTAAAATTTTTAAAAATTCGACATTTTTTTGGAAAACTTGCCAAATTACTTTCAATTATTAATTGGAGCATTTACTTTTCAAAAATGAAATCAATTTTAAGATACCTCACTTAGTTTTTGAGATATAAGCTGCTGAACTTAATTGGGATTTTTAAATATTTTTTTAATTAATTTAAGAATTCTTGAAAGAACACATTTTTTGGATAATTACTGCGAAATTACTTTCAATTACAAATTGAAGCATCTATTTTTCAAAGCTGAAGTCAATTTTCAGATATTTAGATAATTCAGATGATTTTAGTCTTTTGAATTTTACGTTCACTTCTTATGGGAAATAACTCGTTTGATTAATCGGGAATAATTTCTATTTAACTGAATCAGATAAAAAACAGGTGTGCCGTTACAACACCATGCGATTTGCGAGATTAGGTTTCTACTTTTATCTATTAGATACCGACTTATCCCGGACCGAATCCAATGATTATGGTTAACACGAAAATTATCTTTGAGTTAACGTTAGCTAAATGCTAACGTTAAGATAAATGCAGTGGTAATAACCGATTTTTACGTTATCTGTTAGATAGCGCTAAACTAAGTTTAGATAAACGATTCATCGAGATTAACTGTCAGCTACAATTTTAACTGGTCCATTACTACCATCTTTTAGTTAAAGTTATCTTATAGATAAACCCATCTACTAGCCAATGAGAGCACGTAAAATAGCCGTAACCATGGTAATAATCTCTTAGATAGTTTAATCAGAAGATGGTAGGAACAATCATGCTCGTTACTACCATTTTCTAGTAATATAGCTGTAACCACAGCTGTAACCTGTAATAGCACGTAAAATAGCTGTAACCATGGTAACAATCTCTTAGATAGTTTAACTAGAAAATGGTAGTAACGAGCCTGATTGTTCCTACCATCTTCTGATTTAGGCTCGTTACTACCATCTTCCGGTTAAGCTATCTAAGAGATTGTTACCATAGTTACGGTTATTTTACGCATTCTGATTGGCTAGTGGATGGGTTTATCTATAAGATAAATTTAACTAAAAGATGGTAATAATGGGCCTAAACTATCTAAGAGATTATTACCATGGTTACGGCTATTTTACGTGCTCTCATTGGCTGGTAGATGGGTTTATCTATAAGATAAATTTAACTAAAAGATGGTAGTAACGGGCCTTAGAGCCTCTGATTAAGTTATGTAAGGGATTATTACCACGGTTATGGCTATTTTATGGATTATGTTTCACTAGAAGATGGAGTTATCTACAACAGCTATTTTACATATTCTGATCGGCTAGTGAATGGGTTTATCTATAAGATAGATTTAAAAGATCGTAGTAATGAACCTTAATTAGATCCGTTACTACCATCTTTTGGTTAAACTATCCAAGGGTTTAACCAAAAGATGAAGGGTTTAGGTTTTTTAGAAAGGGTTTAACCATGGTTATGGCTATTTTACGTATTCTGGCTAGTGGCTAGTAGTGATGGACCTTAATTAGGCCCGTTATTTTACGCGCTCCAATTAGCTAGTAGAAAAGTTTATCTACAAGATAAATGTAACTAGAAGATGGTAGAAATGGACCTTAGATAGATTGGCTCACTTTTACCAACCTCTAGTTAAACTATCTAGAATATAGGTAGTAGGGTTACAGTGAATTCAAAGTCTCCAATTGTCTATAAGCAGATTTTTAAGTAATGGATAAATTTATCAAGAAATGGTAATAGTGATCCATAATAAATACGAGTTAATATGGCAAGCAACTGTTATAAATGTCAAAAAAGAAATATTTTCTTAATAAACTGTACGTCACCAAGGCAACCTTCAGTGCTAGATATAAAAAAAAATAATAATTTTCTTATTAAAACAATCGTTACCATAGTAACCAACCGTTTGTAAGTCTAAAAAATTAATCATTGTCTTTTAATAAAATGCCTAACAATTTATATTACTTAAATTTAACAGTCTAAGTGACGTTTTATCCTTGATTTAAACCTATTTAGCGACTAAACTAAACAATTTTGTATACAGATGTCTCATATATCTGGTTCGTTAGAACTTTTTTAGTTTTCATTCTAAAATTTCGATCTAAAATGTTTTCAAGATGACCGTTGCTTATGGCCTATTAGAAATCGACAACAACTTCGCAAACTACAGAAACTATTAACTAATTTTCTTTTGTAGAATCGAGGAATTTACATGTTTCGTTTGGACGAAGAACGAGTTGTCGACGCAACTCTTTGCGGCGGATTAGCCCGTTATATAAATCATTCTTGTAACCCAAATTGCGTGGCCGAAATTGTCGAGGTTGATCGAGATTTGAGAATAATTATTTTTGCAAAGCGAAGAATACAAAGAGGAGAAGAGGTACATTAACTTTTTTTGCATTAATTAATTCATACCGATTATTTCTTTTTTTTTTGTTTTAGTTGGCATATGATTACAAATTTGATATAGAAGATGATCAGCACAAGATATCTTGTATGTGCGGTGCTCCAAATTGTCGCAAATGGATGAATTAAGAAGCGCGAGTGACTCGGGATATATTCGTACAAAAGAAATTACAATACAATTACTATAGGTAACCCCCCAAGATTTTTATACGATAATTAATTAATATCTACGAAAATAACACACAAATCACTTTAAAAAGAAAGTAATAATAATAACAATAATGTTTCTGCAGACTGTCACAGTGCCATTCTTAATAACCTAAAAGAAGTAATTAATTAATTAAAAAAAATTAATTAATTAAAAAAGCTTTTGTATTAAACATTCCAATAGAAATAACTTTATACATAAAAGAATTAGGGAATAAGTTGTATAGAAATACAAAAAAATATAAACTATAAATACGAGTGTTTCTAAGTGTGTAAAAATTTAGAATAAGATTTTATGTTTGAATCAAATGCCGCTAAATGTGGAAATTGATATAGTATTAGGGACCAATTAATTGAGTAATTAATGTAATTGAAAAAGTTAAACGTTTCAATGTACACCTAATATGTAAATAATATTTAATTTATTTTGTCGCACATTGTAATTTAATTTTATTTTCTTTATATTTCACATAATTTACTAGTGATATATAGATATCTTTACATACATATATATATATATTAATTTTTATTGTTATTTTCATAATTATTTGCAGATTACATTTATATCATAATTCCTATAACACGCTCACACGAGACAACACCAATGTTAGATAGCTAACATAGCCTTGTAATACGCCTTAAAATGCGAACCGTCTTGTAATAATGCGTTCGCGTTATTATTTTCTATTATTATTATTGTCATCATTAGGAATTTCCTTGTATGTAGTTATTATGTAAATAGTAAATCAAAAAAAGGAGAAAATTGAGAGAAGAAATGTCGTTGTGCAATATTTAAGTAAAATATAAATAATAATATAGTGACACGCCTAGGAAAGAATGCCCAGGATATTTCAAATGATATAAATATATGGTAATATTCTGAAAATTGTAATTTGTTAAATAAACATTTTTATTCCAAATAATGGCTCTTTTTATCATCTTAATCTATAACGTTGATATATTCCACCTAGCAATATTCCTAGTGAACAGTCAGAACCCGTATCCAAACATTTTTTTATAAGTTCAGAACTAACACTAGAACTAGAAACATTGGGGTTTAGCTGTACGTCTCTTAAGACAGGGTTAGGTCGGGTTTTGCTATTCAGTCTTAGATAGTTATACACTGCAATAGAGAACGATAGAGGAAGGTCGTTATGTGAATGGATGGCAGAGAGGGAATTATTAGTGCTGAATAGAGGAAATCTACCCATATGGCACAGAGGCAATTAAATACTCTCATATATCGACATAACTATGTGCAGGGGAGACACCATCGCGCAAATAAAAAACTGGAAAGTAGACGAAGATGAAAATCTGTCAGATTATGCGAGTACATTCTTCGATTTCGTAACCAAATGTGTATTTATTCTCTAATAAAAGTAAACAGGCCGAGAGAAGATAGAAACGAAGAGAAGAACTAGTCGAATACTTTCAGAATGAGATGGGGATTACACTTAAATCAATAAAAACGCTGACATCGGAAACGCTAATGGGCCACATCAGTCATTTTTTTTTATTGTTGCATATAATAGTACAGAGAAAAATAATTTTGCCGTATTTTTTTATTTTCTTTAAATCAGCTCCTAACATCCCAAAAAAAAAATCATGAAAACGTCTGATTAAAAAATACGTTTAAACGGACCCATGGCGCGGTTCTGCTGTGACGTAGCAAGAACTCTCGTATCGGATTGGTTGCTACTCTTTCACCCTTCCTATATAAAATGTGCCTTGAAAATAGGTAAAGGTAGCTTCTTTATCTACAAAGACCTGTCAAATAGTGTAGAAGTGGGGTTATGTTATTTCTTGTTTACGATTTACCACTTGTTATTTGTGTTTATTTTCTCGTCTTACTCCGTTAGTTGGATTTGCGATTTACTTAAAAATCTGTTCTTTTCAGAACAAAATATTGTACAGTAGTTATAGTAGTATTAAGGTAAATTAATCATATACTAATAAATTTTAAAAATATAGTTGTTTATTCATTTTAGTGTTCGATAAAATGGTGGATATAGGTTTCCAAAAAGGGACTAGTGATAATTTACCAACTGTCGATGTAAATATGGTAGATAGCTTCTATATGAAAATGGTAGGAAGTAGTACAGAAACAAAATTTAGTAAAGCAAAAAGGTGCAGTAATAATGGTGATGTTTTTCTATTATAAAATTATTATAATACACATATCTATTGTAGATCTACCAGAGCGACCTATGGGGACAATGCTATTGCATATGTTCAAATAAAACGAGAAGGGCCGCTATGTACGGTAAAAGCACGAATAACACCGGAACATAAAATCCATAACAAATACTATCACATAACGGCCATAATTAATGAGGAAAAAAATGAAATTCAATCATGCGAATGTATTTCATGTGCTACCTGCGCAGGTAAATATTTTGAGAGTGATTTTAATATAAGCAAAACCAATTTATTGAAGTATAAGTTATAAATAAATAAAATTATTTGTAGATCATTGTAAACACGCTATAGCATTTATTTTTTGGTTACACCGACGAAGTGAAGAACCTTCAGTAACCTCTCAAGAATGTTATTGGAAGAAATCAGTTCTCTCTTCTGTGGGACGTGACCATCCATCAGATTTAAATAGTATCTGCGGAGGTAAAGTTCCGCCAATAGAAAAAACTGGGCAAAATTTTAGAACTGTTCTGATTGAAACATGTAAAGGTGCTGAAGGAGGTATTTTTGATATTTGCTCAAAATCCTCATATGAAGATGTCGGTGTACACCATCTAGGTATAAATTACAGTCCAAATATAAATGCAGATCCGATTGCTGAAGAATTCTTTCAATTTATGAAAGGTATAATTTTTTATTATAAAACTTATTAATTTTTATATATGTATATATATTGTTTTATTAGACAAAATGGATACAACATTATTAAAAGAAATTGAAGAACGTACCCAAGACCAAGGAGAAAATCCATTGTGGTATGAAATGAGGTACGGGAGAATAACCGCATCTAAAATATATGAAGCTTCTGTATGTAATACATTAAGTGGATCATTGGTACAGGTACTATTAATTTAATCATAGTCTTAATGAAAACATAAACATTATAATTTATTATAGAATATCTTGGGAGAGTCTCACTTTAAAATGACGGAACCAATGAAAAGAGGACTTTCTTTAGAAAAAGAGATTATATCTCAATTACAAATTGATAGAAATATTATTATAAAGAAGTCAGGTTTGATTTTAAATCAAGATTACCCGATTTTTGGAGCATCACCTGATGGCATATCGGACGAATATGTTATTGAAATTAAATGTCCATCTACAGACAAAACGGTCCAAAATTATATAGATAATAATAAAATTAAAGAAAAGTATTTAACTCAAATACAAATACAAATGTTATTTGCAAATAAATGCAAGGGAATATTTTGTGTGGCCAACCCAAATTTTGAAAATAATCGAAAATTAACGGTTATTGAAGTTAAGTTTGATAAAGATTTTTGTGAAAATAAAATAAAAAAATGTAAAGAATTTTGGACACAGGCTATTTTCCCCAAAATTATTGAAAAAAAAGAATAAAGTGATTCTAATTAAATTTGTAGTTTTATTTAAATTTTTAAATTAAAATTTATGATAAATAATTCAATAATATATAATAAAAACCTAGAAACTTGTTTATTTTATTAAAAACTATTCAAGTTTATTTAAAACGCTTTGAAAACTGTTGATTACAATATGTCATATCAATCACATATATATTAAACACGTTACAAGATATCGAATCGTAGAATACGATATTCATTAGTAAGAGAGAAACATAATAGGGTAAACGCTATGAACAGAGATGGATATACATCGGTCACGGAAATGTACATCGATCTCAATCGGTCTCTGTCTTATGCAGTTTAAAGTTTGTGGCGAAGAAAACAAGGAATACGGTAACCAATCAGTGTACAGAGTTCCTGCTACGTCATCGGCTGGTTGCCGTTTTAAAGACTCGAATAAAAAAAGACATTTTAATTCCATATTTTTCAATAACGCGGAATTTATAACTGGGATAACTGCAACGTACGTTATTATTATGGTCTGAAAATTAGTTTCCCGTAAAAAAAACTAATATCTTTCAAAAACTGATGTGGCCCATTAAAGAGAATCTGATGGGCAATTCAACCAGTATATAATATAAAGGATGTTCCATTTAAAAAACATAAGAAAAAGTCGTTTGAAAAACATCAAAAGTAACTGAATATTATGAACACGCTATATGACGTATCAAATATCTTTCGATAGTGTCATTTAGCCATTGGATTTAATTATTATCTGACACAGTTTCAAAGCAAAATTTGAAAATATATCGTTTGAAAGTCATTTTTAAAAAGAGACTGGAATGGGCATATTTGTGTGTAATAATTGTATTCACAGTTACTCACAGTTAGTGTCGTTCGTTGGGATACTAATAACTCACCCTGTATATGAACCATATCATCTTATAATAGAACAAATTTATAACGTTATCGTTTCAAATTTCTCTCAACAGATGGCGCAAAAATTGATTTTTTTTAATAATTAAAACTAATGTTAATTTTGTAATCATTCTTACATAAAGATTACCATTCTTTAATAAATGCAATTTATATAATTCATAATTTAATTCCATTCATTAAATGTATTTCAAATTTTTCCTACAAGATGTCGCTAAACTTAAAGCCCATTTGTTGTCATTTTTTTGCCATAATTTTCACTAATTTTGAATGAAAATTGAAACGATTTCACTAAAATAAGGCTCAAAACCCCTCAAAAATTTAAAACAATACACATTCTAGTTTAATTTCATCGAATTTAATTAAACCATGTCAGAAAAAGCAGAAAATAATGTAGTAGCAGCCATCTTCTTGTAATAGAAGCAATTAAATCAAACCACAACCTTTTACATAAAACCGACCTGAAAGTTTTTTAAATAAAACCATCGACGTTAAATAAACGGGAAAGAAATTTCGGTGTAAAGTGCAACCAAAATGAGTGATAAAAGGTGATTGATTAAACCAAAACCTAAAAAATCCGGGTTAAAAAAAACGTAAAATCAATTTTCAAACAAGAACTAAAAAAGAAACCAAAAATAATCCTTAAATACAATAAGAAATAATTTATTAAAGTGTTTACAATATGTCAGAAATAAGAAACAAGAAATTTCAATGTCAATGAACTTGGACAGATAGCAGGTGCAACAAAAATTATTAAGATCCCTTTAAATGCTGTTCACTAAAATCGAAGAAAAACGGACGTTTTTATGGGTTACGAGACCGGAGGCCGTGACATGGAGACGGAATCAGTGAAATCGGAGAATAGTTCCCGGTCGAGAAGGTCTCGAGGACACCGAAACAACTACAGGCAGCACTCCCATCGAAGCACTAGGAGCACAAAACGTACCAAAAACGACTCTGATATGGCCCCATTCCAAACAGCAGTTACTTTAACCCCCGAAAACCGCGATGGACAAGAAGTAATCGAAGTCCAAATTTTACCACAAGATGATAATTGGGGCGAAAACACCACAGCAATAACCGGTAATACATCGGAACAATCAGAATCAACAGAAGATGTGAGTAATTGGCCTGGAGAACCTGACACAGGATTAAGTTTTATTTGTCAAAGATATGTAGGAAGTTGTTTGACTTATGTTTTATCAATAGCCGCGTTTTTGAGTCCCTTAGCGATGGTAGTTTTACCTAAAATTGGATTTTTTCCTGCTTTATCAACAAGTTTAGTACAGAATTCAGAAAAGTTATTAGCATGTACAGCTGAATGTAAAGGACAATTAATCGCGTTAGCATTTAAATTGGTCATTTTAGCAGTTGGAGCTTGGGCCGTTTTCTTAAGAAAACCAACCCAAACGTTACCGCGAATTTATTTATTTCGAGCGGCTATTTTAAGCTTCGTTTTAATCTGCACCTTTTCATATTGGTTATTTTACATAGTCCAAGTCACAGAGGCGGCGCGAGCGGCGATAACCCTCGAAGAATCGGTCGATTACAAAGCCCTAGTATCATACGCTTCCACATTAACCGACACTTTACTATTCATCCATTATTTATCCGTAATTTTAATGGAAATTCGCCATTTAAAATCGTCATATTACATCAAAATAGTCCGATCTCCCGATGGCGAATCAAAAGCATACGCAATTGGTCAATTCAGCATACAAAGGGCTGCCGTTTGGGTATTGGAAAAATATTACACGGAATTCCCGATTTATAACCCTTATCTTGAGCGAATCCCCGTCTCGAAATCATCGCGCCAAAAAGCCTCTTCAAGTTTTAAATTTTACGAAGTCGATGGTGTTAATAACACCTCAATGCAGCAATCTCAATCTCGCGCGATGTTAGCGGCTCACGCTCGCAGAAGAGATTCGTCCCATAACGAACGTTTTTACGAAGAACACGAATACGAGAGGAGGGTTAAAAAACGAAAAGCTCGCTTAATTACGGCCGCTGAAGAAGCTTTTACTCACATAAAGCGACTACATAACGATCAAATCCCAGCGATTCCAATGGATCCCCATGAAGCAGCCCAAGCGATTTTCCCATCAATGGCCCGAGCTTTACAAAAATACTTAAGAGTAACTCGTCAACAACCGAGACACTCGGTCGAATCGATTTTAATACACTTAGCGAATTGTTTAAGTAACGATTTGACACCGCGAGCGTTTTTAGAACCCTATTTAATCACGGAGCCCGTTCTTCAGAACGATAAGGAGCAAAAGGAAGTACAAACGTGGGCGTTAATTTGCGAAGAATTATTGTCGAGACCGATCGGAGACAACGTTACGTTTCATTTGAGGCAAAATGATGTCTCGTTGGTGTGCACAATCAAAAAGCTGCCGCATTTTAATGTAACCGAGGAGGTTATGGACCCGAAAAGTAATAAATTCGTTTTGAGATTGAATTCAGAAACTTCCGTATGACCTATTGTGCAATACGATCGACTGATTTGATTGTTTAATCGATTTTATTTCGATCTAAATAGATGTAAGTTGAATAAGAAGGGTCGTTTTTGAGTAATTGTTTAACGCAAAGAAATTGTTTATACTATGTAGGATTTTAACTATCGATAGATCTTTTAAAATTAATACAAAAAAAACTACTTTAAAGTATAGTTTTTATAACAAAATATGTGTTACCATACAAATCAACTATTTTAAGTTTTAGATATCATAAATTGATCATTTTCTTACCCATATTAACTAATTGTTATACTACTATACAGTATGAGTTAATAGTGAGAAGATGGAAGATTGTGCCCTTACTGTTGAAAATAAAAAAATATTTTTATGTTTTACATTACCATCAAAGCTACATACATTACAATTATTTTCAGCTATACAAGGTAATTCCCTATTTCAGGACCCTACTGAGCTTAATTTTTTTAAATATTTTTTACATATACTGATTATATAGTTGATCTTAAATGCTATAAGCACATATTTTGTTTTCAAATTTCAAATGCATGAATTCCATTTCAAAAAATTAAACTTAATATAGGTCTGGAATAGTGAAACACCTTGTATAGCTGAAAATAACTTTAATCGATGACATAAAAACATTATTTTTAACCCTTCGTCTGTAAACCTGGGTATTTCGTGTCCGGCCTAAACTGTTTAAGTAAAAAAATTACTAATAAGTTGATACACATTGTGTAGACCTCACTTAAAAAGAAGGTAATGTGTGATATATAGAACATGAACTCACAAGATTACAGTAATAAATTTAATGAATTCTTTCATATTTTTTTAAAATGTATAATGCCATACAAATTCGGCTGAATTTGAAAGACCCTCCTTTACAGAGGGAAAGTGCTAAAAAAACGTTTACAGACGAAGAGTTAATTTTAATAGTAAAGCCACAATCTTCCGTCGCTGCACTATTGACTCATCTTGTATATTTTATTAAACCAATAATTTATTTTTGACATTTAAAGCAGTTGGCAAAGCTCTAAAGTTGATGATTTTCAAGATAATCCGCTTTTTACTAATCGATATAGACCAATTTTTTTAAAGGGAGTTAAAAATAGGTATAATAATGTGTGCCATTATAACAAAATAAGTAAATTTACATACCTTGAAGAGTTAGCGGATATTCATTTTGTTTATGGGTTCGCAAACGGAAACTCAGGAGAAGAAACTCGAGGACATAGGAGAATATATCCAAATAGAAGACATCCATTCGTAAAACGGCCTCTATAACCATATTTTTCCTCCGTATATCAAATTTGAATACTGTAATATAAAAAAAACAATTTCAAAATTTAATTTGATACATTTCTACAACTTTTTTTGTATTAATTTAAAAGGATTTATCGATTGTATAAAATTCTGAAACACCTGTATACAGTGATCGAGTTACAAAGGGAAAAACTTAATTACTGATTTTTCAAACTTATCTCAGCATAAATAATACGTCGGATATGTTCAAATCACTAAATTATATGAAGTTTATACTCTAGAAATTAACTAATTATTCCCATTTTTATGCAAAAAAGGGACTCCAAATTGAATATTTTTCAAGTTCAGTATATATCTTCCATTAGACTTGGAACTAGAAATATTTGGGTTTAACTATCCTAAGAGACATGTGGCTAAACACAAATGTTTTTAGTTCTAGGACCAATGTTAGCTTTAGTGTTGGTATTAGCTTTACATTTAGCTAAGATTAGACTTACAACCCAGCTTTAGAACTGACACTAGACCTAGAACTAGAAACATTAGGGTTTTGCCATCTTACTTTAACAATCGTAAAATATCCTAACCGCAAACTGACTCAATCACAAAACAACTAAATCCTGAGGAGCTACTATTTAGCAAGATAACAACACTCCAACAGCTATGCTGTTTCAAAATAAGCAAACAAAATTCTAATGCAACTTCAATAATTACGAAGTTGCCCATCTCCTAAGCATGTCAACAATACTCCAAAAGCAGTGCAACCTCAAAGCAAACCAATTTTAACCTAAAAAAGAATCGATTTTGCCTAAAACTAATCTAAGGCTTAATTTGACAATTATCTTAGCCATAAACCCATCCAACTTCAAGCAACTCAAATAAAAAGTAAGCCAATTTCTAAGCATTCCAACAGCAGTCCGAAAGTAATGCAACCTCAAAACAAACCAACCGTAATCTACAGCTTTTTGAACAATCTCAAAGCATCCCAGCTTCAGAGTGATCCAACTCCAAAGCAACTCAATCATGTAGTAAACCATTTAAAGATGCCAGTTGCACTCTAAAAGCAATTCAACCTTAACCTGAAATTGACTTGAAAAATCGCAAAATGTCCTAACCATAAAGTTATACAACTCCAAAGGAATTTAATCTCAAAGCAAGCCACCTTAGCCTAAAATTTAACAATCTCAAAATATCTTATCCACAAAGCGATTCAAACCCAAAACAACTCACTGATAAACTAAGCTTGCTAACCACACTCCAAAAGCTGCGCTACGTCAAAATAAGTAAATCCAATTTAATTATGACGTCATGTATCTCCTAAGCATGCCAACAGCACTCTAAAAGTTATGCTACATCAAAAGAGGTAAAACCCTTTTTCATACAATTTAATTATGACGTTATCTATTTCTTAAGCCATCAGCACTCCAATAGCTAGCCAACTCTAACCTTAAATTTAATTTGGCAATGTGAAAACATCTTAGCCACAAAATGATCTAATTTTAATGCCTTAAACACGAAGTAACTTCACTTTTGAGCATATCAATAGTAGTCCAAGGGCAAGCCATCCTTTATTTACAGCTTGGTGAACAGTCCCAAAGCACCCTAATATCAAAGTGATCTAATTGCAAAGCAGCTCAATTTGTGAGTGAATTTGCAACTCATTGGCTATGCAAAAGCAATGTAACCTCGAGGCAAGCCATTAACCTAAAGCTTGCTTTAACAATCGCAAAATATCTTACCCACAAAGTGACTTCTAAGTATGCCAACAACACTCCAAAAGCTACCTTAAAACAACTAACGTATCTTAATTACGAAATTAACCAACTTAACTTGTAAATAGATCAAAAGCAATATAACTTGAAAATAAGCCAATCCTAATTTATAGCTTATCAACTCCAAAGTCACTTAATCATGCAGTAAGCCATCTCTTAAATTGCCAAACACCACTCTATTCTCTGTGCTATATGTAAAGGCCCCTCACTTTAGAGATGCATAACAAATTTTGGTAAAGTTTGTTGTAATTAGCGAACATTTCAAATCATCATAGGTTGATTTGGTAATTTTCTAATCTGCGGTTTTTCTTTTATCGGGAAATAATTGAAAAAAGTACCCGATTTTTGAGTGTCTGCAACCTTTGCAAATTTTTTTTCTTAAAAACTATTTGACGAACAATTTTCAAATTTGAATTGATGGTAACACGATGTGTTCTTAATGTAGGGCATATTTTATTTTATTGATATAGCGGTTTAGTAAGATGCAGATCTCAACGCGATTTTTACGAAAATGTATTAAATAGTGGCGTTTGTCGGATTCCGTAATCAGTTTTTCAAAAGAAGGACTCCCCAATTTTTTAAGGGCGATTTAATGGGAATACAAGTTAAAGAGAAACAGAAATAACACTCCGGGAAGAGGTGCTCATCAAGGAGACCTCATTTTAAAAAACTGGTTACGGAATTCTTTAACAAATTTTGGTAAAAATGATGTTGAAATCCGTTTTCGAAATAACTTCATCTTACTAAAATAGTTTTAAGGAAAAAAACGCAAACTAGACAAAGTTGAAGGCACTCTCAAAAAACGGGTACTTTTTTCAATTAACTGCCGATAAAAATAAAACCGCAGATTAGAAAATTTCCAAATTAATCTATAATACACAGAAATGATGACTGATTACAATAAACTTTACCGCAATTTTTTTCATCGAGTGATTTCGAAGACATCGATCTCTAAATGAGGATCTCTAATGTCCGTGCCCTTGACATCTGGCGCGGACATTATTAGAAGCAATTCAATATTAAGGCAAACAAAATTAATCTAAAGCTTGCTTGAGGAGTTACAGAGTATCCCAGCCACAAAGTAACTCAAACCCACAATAGTAGTATAGATTAGCCGATTCTAGAACCTCCTCCTTGAACCTGCGTCCGAGGAGGAGGTTCTAGAATCGGCGAATTATTGGAGGAGGAGGAGGAGGTTCTAGAATCGGTTAACTGGTATAAACCTACTCCTCTTAAAGGTTGCAATATGGGAGGAGCTTCCAATTAATGAGGTTTCAATTAATTGTCTTTAATTAAGTTATTATTTTATTCTCTGGTTTCCCTATTTAAAGGTGTCAGTTGGGAGGAGGTTGCAAAAATAATTAAAACGTAATTGAAAACTCCTCCCACATTACAACTTTTAAGGTTAGTAGGTTTGTAACAATTAGCTGATTCTAGAACCTCCTCCAACAATTAGTCGATTCTAGAACCTCCTCCTCCTCCTTCAACAATTAGCCGATTCTAGAATCTCCTCCTCGGACGCAGGTTTGAGGAGATATAAATACTCCAAAAGCTATGCTACCTCAAAATAAGTAAACCCAAATCTAATTATGAAATTAATCATCTCCTAAGCATAATATTGCACTTTATAAGCAATGCAGCCTGAAAATAAACCAACTCTAACCTGAAGAGTAGTTTGACAATTCGAAAACATCTTAACCA
Source organism: Onthophagus sagittarius (assembly GCA_036711965.1). NCBI lineage: Eukaryota > Metazoa > Arthropoda > Insecta > Coleoptera > Scarabaeidae > Onthophagus > Onthophagus sagittarius. The sequence continues at coordinate 9,693,813 of JASERS010000010.1, read as the reverse complement.
CAAAGTGATCCTACTCAAACACGAAGTAACTCAACTTGTAAGTAGACCAAAAGCAATACAACTTGAAAATAAGCCAACCCTGATTTACAACTGGTGAGAAATCACAAAACATCATAGATTCAAAGTGAATCAATTCCAAAGTCACTAAATCATGCAGTAAGCCATCTCTTAAATATGCCAATACCACTCTATTTTCTGTGCCATATGTCAAGGCCCCTTACTTTAGAGATGGATAAAAAGATTTCGGTAAAATTTGTTGTAATCAGCGAATATTTCTGTGCATCATAGGTTGATTTGGTAATTTTCTAATCTGTGGTTTTTCTTTTATCGGGAGTTAATTGAAAAAAGTACCCGATTTTTGGAGTGCCTATAGCCTTTGCAAATTTTTTTCTTAAAAACTATTTGACGAAAAATTTTCAAATCGAATTGATGGTAACACGATGTGTTCTTAATGTAGGGCATATTTTATTTTATCGGTGTAGCGGCTTAGTAAGATGCGGATATCAACGAGATTTTTACCAAAATGTGTTAAATAATCTCGTTAATCGGATTCCGTCACTAGTTTTTCAAAATAAGGGCTCCCCAATTTTTTAAAGGCGATTTAATGGGAATACAAGTTAAAGAGGAACAGAAATAACACTCCGGGAAGAGGTGCTCATCAAGGAGACCTCATTTTAAAAAACTGGTTACGGAATTCTTTAACAAATTTTGGTAAAAATGATGTTGAAATCCGTTTTCGAAATAACTTCATCTTACTAAACCGCGATTTTCTGCAAAACTATATGAAATATCGGTAAAATAAAATATGCCCTACATTAAGAACACATAGGGTTAAATTGAAACTTTGTTTTGAATTTGTAACTTTTTCATCATAGTTTTAAGGAAAAAAACGCAAACTAGACAAAGTTGAAGGCACTCTCAAAAAACGGTTACTTTTTTCAATTAACTGCTGATAAATTTAAAACCGCAGATTAGAAAATTTCCAAATTAATCTATAATACACAGAAATGATGACTGATTACAATAAACTTTCATTTAGAGATCGATTTCGAAGACATCGATCTCTAAATGAGGATCTCTAATGTCCGTGACCTTGACATCTGGCACGGACATTAGAAGCAATTCAATATTAAGGCAAACAAAATTAATCTAAAGCTTGTTTGAGGAGTTACAGAGTATCCCAGCCACAAAGTAACTCAAACCCACAATAGTAGTATAGATTAGCCGATTCTAGAACCTCTTCCACGAACCTGCGTCCGAGGAGGAGGTTCTAGAATCGGCGAATTATTGGAGGAGGAGGAGGAGGTTCTAGAATCGGTTAACTGGTATAAACCTACTCCTCTTAAAGGTTGCAATATGGGAGGAGTTTCCAATTAATGAGGTTTCAATTAATTGTCTTTAATTAAGTTATTATTTTATTCTCTGGTTTCCCTATTTAAAGGTGTCACTTGGGAGGAGGTTGCAAAAATAATTAAAACTTAATTGGAAATTCCTCCCACATTACAACTTTTAAGTTTAGTAGGTTTGTAAGAATTAGCCGATTCTAGAACCTCCTCCAACAATTAGTCGATTCTAGAACCTCCTCCTCCACCTCCTCCTCCTCCAACAATTAGCCGATTCTAGAATCTCCTCCTCGGACGCAGGTTTGAGGAGATATAAATACTCCAAAAGCTATGCTACCTCAAAATAAGTAAACCCAAATCTAATTATGAAATTAATCATCTCCTAAGCATAATATTGCAGTTTATAAGCAATGCAGCCTGAAAATAAACCAACTCTAACCTGAAGAGTAGTTTGACAATTCGAAGACATCTTAACCACAAAGTGATCCTACTCAAACACGAAGTAACTCAACTTGTAAGTAGACCAAAAGCAATACAACTTGAAAATAAGCCAACCCTGATTTACAACTGGTGAGAAATCACAAAACATCATAAATTCAAAGTGAATCAATTCCAAAGTCACTAAATCATGCAGTAAGCCATCTCTTAAATATGCCAATACCACTCTATTTTCTGTGCCATATGTCAAGGCCCCTCACTTTAAAGATGGATAAAAAAAATTCGGTAAAATTTGTTGTAATCAGCGGACATTTCTGTTCAACTTTACCGCAATTTTTTTCATCGAGTGATTTCGAAGACATCGATCTCTAAATGAGGATCTCCAATGTCCGTGCCCTTGACATCTGGCACGGACATTAGAAGCAATTCAATATTAAGACAAACAAACTTAATCTAAAGCTTGCTTGAGGAGTTACAGAGTATCCCAGCCACAAAGTAACTCAAACCCACAACAGTAGTATAGATTAGCCGATTCTAGAACCTCCTCCTCGGATGCAGGTTCGAGTATTGTTGGAGGAGGAGGTTCTAGAATCGGTTAACTGGTATAAACCTACTCCTCTTAAAGGTTGCAATATGGGAGGAGTTTCCAATTAATAAGGTTTCAATTAATTGTCTTCAATTAATTATTTTATTCTCTGGTTTCCCTATTTAAAGGTGTCACTTGGGAGGAGGTTGCAAAAATAATTGAAACTTAATTGGAAACTCCTCCCACATTATAACTTTTAAGGTTAGTAGGTTTGTAACAATTAGCCGATTCTAGAGCCTCTTCCAACAATTAGTCGATTCTAGAACCTTCTCCTCCTCCAACAATTAGCCGATTCTAAAATCTCGAGGTTCTAGAATCGGCTAATATATACTACTCACAACAATTCAACAGCATTGTGTTAGAATGAATCACTTAACTACAACGTACTCTAAAATACACTCATAAAATCAACTATCTTTGAAACAAGTCAATTTAATCTTAACCTTCTAGAAGTCGGCCATAGTTTTTTTTACATAGGTGCTCAACCATAATGTCAGATTTATTACTTTTTTCGTTAACTTTTATATCGCTTTGTAGGATACCAAAATAGCGGTGCATTATTTATGCTAAATTAAGTTTGAAAATTCAGTAACACATTTTTTTTTCGTGTTTGTAATTCGGTTAGAGGACATACTATAGAAGCGGAATCGCCTGTATTCCTCGTATCCCGGTTTAAACCCAAGGCAAAACCCGATTTGTTTACTACATCATTTGCTAAAACTATAATATGTATAGGTCGGACCGTCGATTCAACCGATTATCGGAATACTCGGCTAACTTCGGCCGAATCGATAGCCCGATCTATGCACAATCTCATTTTCGCAAAAGATATTAATAATAATGCCTTTTATTTCGTTATATTTATGAGGAGTAAACAATTTCTTTGGTTTAACGCGCATAAATTTTTTAAAATTTGATTGATATGAAATGCGTGCGTTAAATTAAAAATGAATAAACAAATTGAGTATTAAAGGAAAGTTGTAATAATAATAATAATAATAATCGCACATTCTCGAATGATAAACGTAATACTTTTTTAATTAATTTTATAATCTCTCTCTTCTATTGTGATATTATTTCGTTCGTACTATATCTATATCTGTAAGATAAGATCTGCTCAAATTTTCGTTTTATTTTCTTCGTTTTTATTTTTCTATTTATTCGGTTTAAGTATAAAAATAATTTTTAAAGAACCCACAACGAGTGAAAAGTACACTAATCTAAAAATAAATTAGTTCCGACTCGTCGTGTATTTGCCCGAAACAATCGTCCATATAAAGTAATGCAATGAAATCCGTTGAATTGTGATGATAATTGAGGTGAGTGATTGTATTTGATTAATACACGATGAGTCGGGATAAGCTATCAAAAGAAGAATATTTTTTACAAAATATAATAATAATAATAATCCAATATGTAACTTTTTATACTTGAAATCGTAACAACAATGTACTTATTATTAAGGTAAGCTAAAAAACAGTATTTGTTTATTTAAAAGATGAAATTGTAAATGTAGCTTTTTATACTGCGATTTTTTTATGTATGTAAAAATAAATTGAAAAAAAAACTTACATTACGAGGAGTGTGAATAATAAATGTAGTAATTTCCAACGTTGTTTTAATTATTTCAATTAAAATGTTTTAATATTAGCAAAAAATCTTTCAAATTAAATGCCACAACTGACAATCATTATTACCAACTTAATATATATTTCGGCTAAAAATAACCAAATAAAATTAATTAACGCAAAAATTCCTTTATTTATATTATTAATATTAAGTTAATTGTAATAAAAATAATAATTAGAGGAAATTGGTTAAAAAAATTATTTTGTAATTTGGGGATTTAATTTTTAACCCCCAAAAAGTTGATGGAGGTCAATACGTAACAGTTAAGTTATTCCCGATATTCCGAAGGAAAATCTTTAAGTGATGACTAAACATCTCGTGATTAAAAAATAAGGAAAAATCGTGAACAATGCCGAGTAACAGTCAATTGGTGAGTTGAAAATATACAAGTTGTTAACCTTGGGACGGCACAGATAATTATCTCCTGTAATCTCAATAGCTCACGCTCGCTTTTTCATGAAACGCGATTTGCGCCAGTTTGCTTCCCGCATTAACGCTTTTTTGGCTAGAAAATGAGTTCGCAAGAAGATTTTACTCAGGTATTCGTTTGTTGAGTCAATAAAAAGAAATACAACCTTGTAACATTAAAAATCGATTTTTTGTCCTCAAAACCTTAATTAACATGTTAATTTGTTATTAATAAATCAATATTTGCTTGTAGGTTGTACCGGTCGTGATTGGAGTGGGTGTTGTATTAGTTTCAGTGATAATCTACAAAGTATATTTCTCAGAAAAACCAAAAACATCAAAATCCTCCAAGAAACCCCAAAAGGGTCAACTAATCACATTAGAAGACCCCCAAAACAAATATCAATTACCTTTAATTGAAAAAGAAGAAATAAGCCACGATACAAGAAGATTCCGGTTTGGTTTACCATCACCTAACCACATTTTAGGATTACCAATTGGTCAACACATCCAATTATCAGCAAAAATTAACGATGAACTCACAATTAGATCATACACTCCAGTTAGTTCTGATGAAGATAAAGGTTATGTCGATTTAGTGATTAAAGTTTACATGAAAAATGTTCATCCAAAATTCCCCGATGGAGGAAAAATGACCCAATATTTAGAGGCGATGAAATTGGGGGATAAAATTGATTTCCGCGGCCCTTCAGGCCGATTAAATTATCAAGGAAACGGCCAATTTGCCATTAAAAAGCTTCGCAAAGATCCCGCACAAATTGTTACGGTTAAAAAGGTTTCTATGATCGCCGGGGGGACCGGAATTACGCCAATGCTTCAATTAGTTAGACATATCACTAAGGATTCTAAGGATAACACCGAATTATGTTTATTATTTGCGAATCAAACTGAAAAAGATATTTTGGTCAGAAAGGAATTGGAGGAATGCGCCGAAAAGTATCCTCAACAATTTAAATTGTGGTACACTTTAGATACACCGCCGGAAGGGTGGAAATATAGCTCAGGATTTATTAACGAAGATATGTTGAAACAACACATTTTTGCGCCAGGAAAAGATTCGTTGGTTTTGATGTGTGGTCCACCTCCCATGGTTAATTACGCTTGTATTCCAAATTTGGATAAATTGGGTTATGATAAAGATTTATATTTCGCTTATTAAAATGTTACTAAACGTGTTAATCTGTTAATATTGTTCCGAGTTGTTCATTAAATCTAAATTATCACACAAAAAGTTGACTTGAAATTGATAACCCCAAAATTTGAAAAAAAATATAGTTTAATTACATAACGTTTTTTGCAATCAATTCTGTTATTCAATTAATGAGATTTGTTGCTTTTATGTAAATTAACTTGGATGATATGAATAATAAACGATAATAAAAGCGAAAAGAATTCCAACATAACCTCAAAATTAAAAAAAAAAACAAGTTTTAATTGCATTTAACTTTTTTCCATCAATTTTATTAAATTAATGGGTTATTTTGTGTTTATGTGATGTAAATTGAATGATATGAATAATAAATGGTAATAAAAGCGGAAAAATTGAAATTAAAAACTCACCGAAAATCGTTTGGATTCAGACACATCAGAATTACCAACTTAATTGTTACCAACAAAAAAATTGTTTATAAAATATTAAAAATGATTTGATTTAAAATGTAAAAATTGTTAAATTTATTAATAATTGGAATGGAATTAATTAAAAAAAGGGGTTTGAATGAATTAAATCGGATCATTTTATAAATAAAGGAAAATTATTAGATTTTTCCAACATAACCTCAAAATTAAAAGAAATAACTAGTTTTAATTGCAATTAACTTTTGTTGAATTAATGGGATTATGTTTTTATGTAAAGTAAATTGCATGATATGAATAATAAATGATAATAAAAGCGGAAAAATTGAAATTAAAAACTCACCTAAAATCGTTTGGATTCAGACACATCAGAATAACCAACTTAATTGTTACCAACAAAAAAATTGTTTATAAAATATTAAAAATGATTTGATTTAAAATATAAAAATCATTAAATTTACTAATAATTGGAAATGAATTAATTAAAAAAAGAGGTTTGAATGGGTTAAATCGGATTATTTTTTTAAATAAAGGAAAATTATTTGATTTTTCCAACATAACCTCAAAATTAAAAAATAAAACCTAGTTTTATAGTTTTAATTGCAATTAACTTTTGTTGAATTAATGGGATTATGTTTTTGTGTAAAGTAAATTGCATGATATGAATAATAAATGATAATAAAAGCGGAAAAATTGAAATTAAAAACTCACCTAAAATCGTTTGGATTCAGACACATCAGAATTACCAACTTAATTGTTACCAACAAAAAAGTTGTTTATAAAATATTAAAAATGATTTGATTTAAAATATAAAAATCATTAAATTTACTAATAATTGGAAATGAATTAATTAAAAAAAGGGGTTTGAATGCATTAAATCGGATTATTTTATAAATAAAGGAAAATTATTTGATTTTTCCAACATAACCTCAAAATTAAAAAAAAAACCTAGTTTTATAGTTTTAATTGCAATTAACTTTTGTTGAATTAATGGGATTATGTTTTTGTGTAAAGTAAATTGCATGATATGAATAATAAATGATAATAAAAGCGGAAAAATTGAAATTAAAAACTCACCTAAAATCGTTTGGATTCAGACACATCAGAATTACCAACTTAATTGTTACCAACAAAAAAGTTGTTTATAAAATATTAAAAATGATTTGATTTAAAATATAAAAATCATTAAATTTACTAATAATTGGAAATGAATTAATTAAAAAAAGGGGTTTGAATGCATTAAATCGGATTATTTTATAAATAAAGGAAAATTATTTGATTTTTCCAACATAACCTCAAAATTAAAAAAAAAACCTAGTTTTATAGTTTTAATTGCAATTAACTTTTGTTGAATTAATGGGATTATGTTTTTGTGTAAAGTAAATTGCATGATATGAATAATAAATGATAATAAAAGCGGAAAAATTGAAATTAAAAACTCACCTAAAATCGTTTGGATTCAGACACATCAGAATTACCAACTTAATTGTTACCAACAAAAAAGTTGTTTATAAAATATTAAAAATGATTTGATTTAAAATATAAAAATCATTAAATTTACTAATAATTGGAAATGAATTAATTAAAAAAAGGGGTTTGAATGCATTAAATCGGATTATTTTATAAATAAAGGAAAATTATTTGATTTTTCCAACATAACCTCAAAATTAAAAAAAAAACCTAGTTTTATAGTTTTAATTGCAATTAACTTTTGTTGAATTAATGGGATTATGTTTTTGTGTAAAGTAAATTGCATGATATGAATAATAAATGATAATAAAAGCGGAAAAATTGAAATTAAAAACTCACCTAAAATCGTTTGGATTCAGACACATCAGAATTACCAACTTAATTGTTACCAACAAAAAAGTTGTTTATAAAATATTAAAAATGATTTGATTTAAAATATAAAAATCATTAAATTTACTAATAATTGGAAATGAATTAATTAAAAAAAGGGGTTTGAATGCATTAAATCGGATTATTTTATAAATAAAGGAAAATTATTTGATTTTTCCAACATAACCTCAAAATTAAAAAAAAAAAACCTAGTTTTATAGTTTTAATTGCAATTAACTTTTGTTGAATTAATGGGATTATGTTTTTGTGTAAAGTAAATTGCATGATATGAATAATAAATGATAATAAAAGCGGAAAAATTGAAATTAAAAACTCACCTAAAATCGTTTGGATTCAGACACATCAGAATTACCAACTTAATTGTTACCAACAAAAAAATTGTTTATAAAATATTAAAAATGATTTGATTTAAAACATAAAAATCATTAAATTTACTAATAATTGGAAATGAATTAATTTAAAAAAAGGGGTTTGAATGCATTAAATCGGATTACTTTATGAATAAAGGAAAATTATTTGATTATTCCAACATAACCTCAAAATTTAAAATAAAACCTAGTTTTATAGTTTTAATTGCAATTAACTTTTGTTGAATTAATGGGATTATGTTTTTATGTAAAGTAAATTGCATGATATGAATATTAAATGATAATAAAAGCGGAAAAATTGAAATTAAAAACTCACCTAAAATCGTTTGGATTCAGACACATCAGAATTACCAACTTAATTGTTACCAACAAAAAAGTTGTTTATAAAATATTAAAAATGATTTGATTTAAAATATAAAAATCATTAAATTTACTAATAATTGGAAATGAATTAATTAAAAAAAGGGGTTTGAATGCATTAAATCGGATTATTTTATAAATAAAGGAAAATTATTTGATTTTTCCAACATAACCTCAAAATTAAAAAAAAAACCTAGTTTTATAGTTTTAATTGCAATTAACTTTTGTTGAATTAATGGGATTATGTTTTTGTGTAAAGTAAATTGCATGATATGAATAATAAATGATAATAAAAGCGGAAAAATTGAAATTAAAAACTCACCTAAAATCGTTTGGATTCAGACACATCAGAATTACCAACTTAATTGTTACCAACAAAAAAGTTGTTTATAAAATATTAAAAATGATTTGATTTAAAATATAAAAATCATTAAATTTACTAATAATTGGAAATGAATTAATTAAAAAAAGGGGTTTGAATGCATTAAATCGGATTATTTTATAAATAAAGGAAAATTATTTGATTTTTCCAACATAACCTCAAAATTAAAAAAAAAACCTAGTTTTATAGTTTTAATTGCAATTAACTTTTGTTGAATTAATGGGATTATGTTTTTGTGTAAAGTAAATTGCATGATATGAATAATAAATGATAATAAAAGCGGAAAAATTGAAATTAAAAACTCACCTAAAATCGTTTGGATTCAGACACATCAGAATTACCAACTTAATTGTTACCAACAAAAAAGTTGTTTATAAAATATTAAAAATGATTTGATTTAAAATATAAAAATCATTAAATTTACTAATAATTGGAAATGAATTAATTAAAAAAAGGGGTTTGAATGCATTAAATCGGATTATTTTATAAATAAAGGAAAATTATTTGATTTTTCCAACATAACCTCAAAATTAAAAAAAAAAACCTAGTTTTATAGTTTTAATTGCAATTAACTTTTGTTGAATTAATGGGATTATGTTTTTGTGTAAAGTAAATTGCATGATATGAATAATAAATGATAATAAAAGCGGAAAAATTGAAATTAAAAACTCACCTAAAATCGTTTGGATTCAGACACATCAGAATTACCAACTTAATTGTTACCAACAAAAAAATTGTTTATAAAATATTAAAAATGATTTGATTTAAAACATAAAAATCATTAAATTTACTAATAATTGGAAATGAATTAATTTAAAAAAAGGGGTTTGAATGCATTAAATCGGATTACTTTATGAATAAAGGAAAATTATTTGATTATTCCAACATAACCTCAAAATTTAAAATAAAACCTAGTTTTATAGTTTTAATTGCAATTAACTTTTGTTGAATTAATGGGATTATGTTTTTATGTAAAGTAAATTGCATGATATGAATATTAAATGATAATAAAAGCGGAAAAATTGAAATTAAAAACTCACCTAAAATCGTTTGGATTCAGACACATCAGAATTACCAACTTAATTGTTACCAACAAAAAAATTGTTTATAAAATATTAAAAATGATTTGATTTAAAATATAGTAATCATTAAATTTACTAATAATTGGAAAGGAATTAATTAAAAAAAGGGGTTTGAATGAATTAAATCGGATTATTTTATAAATAAAAGGAAATTATTTGATTTTTCCAACATAACCTCAAAATTAAAAAAAAAAACTAATTTTAATTGCAATTAACTTTTGAATTAATGGGATTATTTTCTTTTTCTGTAAACTAAGTTGTAGGATATAAATAATAAAAGAGGAAAATTAAAATCGTTTGGATTCAGACGCTCCAAAATACCAACTTAATTGTTACCAACAAAAAATTTGTTTATAAAATATTTTAAATGATTTTTGATTTTTTATTATTTACAACATTTATTATAATAATCATTTCAAAGAAATACAACTTAAGATAAATGAAAACATAAAAAAAATCGTCATCATAACACATAAAAAGTAACGGTTCTTCAAAATTTTTATGCTATTTAACAAGAAGAAAACCTTGAACATTAGTTATAAACTTATCGAAATTATCCCTGAATTTTAATTTCGGCGCTCGCTCGCCATTTAAAGGAAGATTTGCCGTTAATTTCGTAAAAGCAACCGCTAAACGTTCGGCGACTAAAGTATCAAGACACGAATCGATGAGATTTTTAACAAAAACCTTATACTCAGCCTCATAGCAACAAATAAACGAATAAATGCAGGTGCTAGCGCTCGGAATAACATCCGAATTGAATTGTTGTGTTAAGGCTAAGTCGAATAAGATTTTTAAGAAACGCGACACTTTATTGTAAACAATTTGAGGCACTTGAGGTTTCGTACGAATTAAATAAACTGTTAGGGATTCTAAGAAGTCGAAACATGAATGAACAACGTCCGATCCGAATTGCGTTAAGCCTAATTCGATGGATAAAAGGAGTTTATCAAAAAAATCTTCAGAGGTAGAACATATTTTTTCGGGATAAATGTCATTTGTAAATACAATTAATTTATAATATTGAACGCACAATGTTGGGTGTTTGAGTAAATCGATCGTAATTAATGGAGTTATGAAACTTAAACCATACAAAACTACGTCTACAGCTGAAACAAACGTTCCATCAGTTGCGTTTATCTCATAACAACAAAGACAGTCTTTTGAAACCACGTAAGTTAATAACTTTAAAATTAAATCTAAATCTTGAAGCGTTCCTTCTTCTTGTAAACTCTGACTCTGCGTCGTGAGTTTGTTTAAGTTTACGTTGGAGTAAGCTTGAACAACACTTAAAGCGTTCTCATAAAATTGTTTGCTTTCTTCATATTCCAAATAAACCAACATAAATTTGCCGGTGTAACCGAAAAGTTCTAAAACCGCTTGAACAATTATCTGGTAATTTTTATATAAAGTTACAATTTTGGGTAATTCATTTAAAATCGGCGACAAAAAATCAAAAAGTATTTTCGATGTTGACATTTGAGCTGCTCTACAAGTTCCAATAAAACACTCTAAAATGTCAAGGAGCTCCGCGCGGACATTTTCATCTTGATAAGTAGCGTTAAATCGTTCCTGAGTCACCAACATTTTAAATCGATGTTGAATCGGCGACAAAATCCTTTGATAATACTCCAACGAATGGTTTTTATCCGTAAATGAACACCCAGCTAAGACAAACGCGCGTAAAAGATTCCTCCTGATGTTTACTGGCAAAGAACCCGGATCCAAACGAGATTGTTCAGCCCACAAATTCCATAAACCCTCACTTTTAACAACTACAGTTGTTCTAAGAAACATAATTTTAATTTATTAACTTTATTTCATTTCATCACTTACTTTAATCGAACACCAACTATTTCCGTGAATAAATCGACGGTATCCTGCAACAAGATCGGCTCGGAATTGAAGTGGGTTATGTTAGCCCTAATTTTCGTTAGAACCAAATTTAGTACGAAAGCGGAACCTTCCGTGTCGCGTCCTAAAGCCCCAACAATCACTGAACTAATCTGGTCGTAAAATCCCTCGACCGGCATTAAATAATGAACGCAAAATCGCTTTAAAAACCACATTAAAGTGCACCCAACTTCCGGGCTCATAAAATGCCCCAATTTCACTTCGGCCGCCGTCGTTTCCAAGTGGCACAATCTCAAAACGTTACAAAAAATCCGTATTATTTTGTCGCAATGTACGATGAAGTCTTCGTTTGTGAAATTTTGATGGATTGAGGCCATCGTTTTTAAGGTGTCTTCAACGGTGGTGATTCCCCGCTCATTTTCGGTTATTGAGAATTTATTTAGTTCTGAGGGGATTAATGGGGTTTCACCTTCCGATTCCATGCACAAAACGTGGCCCGATATTAAAATAATCCAGTGGATATCTTCGAATAAATCGTCTAAATTTGTTGATTCATTTATTGTCATTGGGCGAGATTGCATCGTTTGTAGATGTAATCCTAATTTTGTTATTCTAGATTCTAATAATCTAGAGATAATAAAAAAATTAATTCTGCGATCAGGGGAAAATTTTGATTCAAGGAGAAAGTACGAGACTAGTATAGTAAAACTTACTTATCTATCATTTCTCATGTAATACTAATGAAATCATTTAAAAAAATTGACTAGTAGAGTAGGTACTTTCACCCTGATTTGGAATAATTATTAACCCAAGGTCCATAAAGCATATTATACCAGGTTGACTAAAGATAACCGGACCAGTTTTATAGCGCAAGGTGGAGAGGTCACGAGAAGTAAGACATTAAGAGGCCACTTTACGAATAGATGTATGAATAGAAATACGAATACATGTATTTTATTTTTCGATATGAATAGAATATTAATTTTTTGTAACAAAGAAATTAGATAAAGACAAAGAGATTTAATATTTTGGATATTGAGGTATTATAAGTTCAGTGTAATGGTGGGTTCATGCAACGTTAGCGCTGCAGCTAATGGGTGACATGCCACCCATAGACTTATACATTAAAAGAAGATCGGGTCAAAACGAAAACGGGGACAGCACAGAGGAGGAATGGCAGAGAAGGTGGGAAGCCAATACAGAGGTGGCAGGCTGGACCAAGAGATTGGTTCCAAATATATCTATGTGGTTAAATCGAAGATGGGGCGAGGCAAACTACCACATTAGTCAATTTATGGGTGGGTATGGGTGCTTTAAAAGCTACCTCTACAAACACAAAAGAGCCAGAGACGATAGATGCAGATATTGCGAAAGAACAGATGACGCCGAACACACTTTTTTCGAATGTGACAGATGGGAAACCACAAGAACAACAATGGAGAGGAAGGTGGGCGGACGGATAACACCTGACAACTGTGTTACGAAGATGACTGAAAGTGAGGAAAACCGGGTGGCGATAGAAGACTTCGTCAGGAAAGTTATTACTACGAAGGAGAGGGACGAGAGAGAGGACGAACAGAGGATGATAGGGGCGCCTGTTCAGCCCCTCAGTCAGGTATGTTAAGGCCATGATTTTATTAAAAGTTTAGTGGATTATTTGTTGTTGCACGGCGTACACTGAATGGCGATGGAGAGCGTCATCGGGGAGAAGTGTGAAGAGGAACAGAGGATAATAGGGGCGCCTGTCCAGCCCCTCAGTCAGGTACGTTAGGGCTATGTTTTTATTAAAAGTTGAGTGTTTTTATTTTATTTGTTCTTGCACGGCGTTAATGAGAAGAGGAATTAAGGATAGCATGGGGAGCCTGTCCAGCCCCTCAGTCAGAAAGCATCACCAGAGTACCCGTGACTTTTAGTAATGGAAAGAAGTGGAACTCCGAAGAAAGCTCGTGAGAGTGTTACCAGAGAAGACGAGGAAAGGGGTTTTTAATGGGTCGGGGTTAGTTTTCTAGCCCCAACCCCACACTATCTGGCCGCCTATCATCCCAGGCCAGATGTCTGTTCGCAGATTTTCCCCTACCTCGTAAAAAAAAAAAAAAACAACGTGTTTTAGTTTTAGTCGTAGTCTTTTGGTGGGTTCATGCAACGTGTTTTAGATTTAGTCGTAGTCATAGTCGTAAGAGTGAAAAGTTAAGGTATTGCGTTATAGTACTACTGTTCATGCAATATCTTACGACTAAAATGGTTTTTGTTGTAGCCCTAGAGTTGCCCAACTTTTAACTTCTTAAAGCTAAAACCTTCCGTCGCAACTTGACGCATGCGCACAAATTGATCCAAAATTAATAGAATAGAATATCTTTACGATCCAGGTTGCAAAGATCATATAAATAATGTGTGAAAATAACTTTACAGAAATTGAAGCTAAATTAGAAATGAATGGTTGCTAAATTTATTAACAAAAAAATTTAAAAGGTATATAATAGTAAATATAATATAAAAATACAATAATATAAATATTTTAGCAAGTTTGTGCCAGGAACGATAGAGTAATTTAAGGTAGTAAAAGTAAAAGGCAATTATCATCAGGGTCCGCTGCTCAACCAAAATGGGAGCACCATACATAATGCTTTTAGGCTTTCTAAACTCATTTGTAAAAAGGAGAGAGAAAGTACTTTTCTGCAGATAAATCGGGTGTTATATGATCCTTATTAAAGAAATAGCTTATTCCTCACAGAAAATGAAGAAAAGATAATTAAGAAATGAAGTGACTGCAGAAATTATTTTCGGAATAACTTCTTCCCTCAATTATAAAACATTTTAACATTTTTTCATTTTTCATTTTGAGTCTTATTAAAAAAGAATGACATTTTTAGGAGTAAGAATACCTTGGGTTGTACATCAGATGCACCATCTAAAATTTTGAGATTTTGGATGTAACAAGCAATAGCGGAACATCATGTTCAACCACACCTTCAGTATTAAAACCTTCAGTATCGTACCATGGTTATACATACATAGAAACAATAGAAAACGCAATACAGACATCAATAGACGCAACACTTCAATACCTTCCAGTAGCATTTATAATATACCCTAACTCGTACTGTTTGGTATTACCATATCCTAGAGGACAGTACCTTTGGTTTTGCCGTTCAATGCTGAGAAAGCTTTGTAAGACTACTCCGTCTTTTACAATACCATCTGCTATGTCTACATTAGCTATGAATGGCTTCCGTAGAATTTGCTACCGCTGACAGAGATAGTCAGAGATAACTGAAAATATTTTTTTCTAGCCCTGAGTACTGTCTGGGATATGGTCTCATTATATTTTCCAGTAGAGGAAATGCAGCATCACCTACAACAAAATGTGGAAGTGTAATGTTACTTTCAGGTAGTTCCTTGAGAATAGGGATATCTCAGTTTCCATTTAAAAAAGCTCTCCCGAAAGAAGATTCTTTAAAGATAGTGCTGTTATGATTTCTTCCACTACCTCCAATATCTGTTACATTGAAATTATAATCCGCATCTACACATGCCATTAGAAGAAAGCTGAAGCTTTGCTTGTAAATAAACAACTCACTTCACGATACTTTTGACGCTTGTAACAGCCCCGATAAAATTGCGTATGTTTTTATAAAAACATATCTTCAACAGAGATTAATATGTCTCTTGTTAAGTCTGGTAGTTCCACAAAACAGTTATTCTTTCTTTAGTAATATAACGAATAGTAGATTCTCCCATTCCAAAATTCCAAGGTAGCTCTTGCATAGTACTTTTTTCTAACAAGTAACAATAATAATTTTATTTTTATAATAATAATTAAAAAATCTAATAATTAGATTTTTTATTACTTTTATTTGGTGTTTTTGATAAAAAAGGTGCAACCAGTTTTAACAATTATTGAAACTCTCAAATGACATGCGGACATATTTAAAAAATTGTAAATCGTCCTCTTCCTTTTCTAACATATTTCTAATAAGAGTGGCACAATTCCCCTCTAATTCTAGATTCTTATTGATGGGTCTTCCGCCAAAACGTCGTCGTCTTCTATTCTTCAATCTTTGTGTAATTAATAAAGCTGCATTCCAACACTAGCAGCGACAACAATTTTATTTTTATTCATATTATTCATTTTATTCATATTAATTATTCACTCCCGATCCTCCAGATTTCTTTTTGTATTTTTAATTTGGCACGACAATGTATACGTCAAAATTTTGCTTTAATATACTGTGTTTAAATGTTGCATGAACCAATATTTTTCCTTACAACTACAGCTAACGCAAACGGTTAAGTCTAAAACTACGACTAAAACTAAAACACGTTGCATGAACCCACCATTAGTCTTAACCGTTTGCGTTAGCTTTAGTTGTAAGGAAAGATATTGGTTCGTGCAATATTTAAGCATAGCACATTAAAGCAAAATTTGAACATATATACAATCGTGTCAAATTAGAACTAGAAAAAGAAATCTGGAGTGAAACAGATTTCAAATGTGTTAGAAACATTTTGTTTCTAACATTATTTAATATGAATAAAAAGATAATTGTTCGGGATCCCTGGATCTCGGAATTATTCCCATAATAACCAAGTACGGAAAATCTCCAACAAAAAACAAAGATCTTCAAAAATATGTAAAAGAGGAACATGGAAAATAACTGAAACTTCAACTTGACTGCAAAAGAAGATGAAATAGCCTTTTAATCATGTCAAAGCAATATGATAGTCTAAAATACTGTATTATATACATTAATGACAATGAGTTTCAAATTATGAGAAGTTGGTTTGACTTTTAGATCGGGTCAAAGTAATTGTTGAAGGTATTTGTCATCGAGACATGAATCTTAATAAAGCAGATATTGCTTTAGAATACATGCTGCAAGAAATTAAAAAAAAGTGGTGCTCCTTTAGAAAAGACCTTTGAAGATTGTTTGATTTCGATGATTTAACAGCGTAAGACTATATTCGTCTTCGTTCAGCCCTTTTAAAATTTCGGTAACGACAACCCTTTCCTCGATAAAACTAACAATAATAAGGGTACAAAAAACGTATAGATGAAAGAGATTAAAATATAATAGAAAGATTTAGAGGAAATGAAGGTAAAAATGACAAAGTCGACCATGAAGAAGAATGCGATATTTCGCAGTCTTTCTGGAGAAAAAAGTTGATGATTTTAAAGAAACACTTGAAAACAGATAAACCAATCTCGAAATCAATGCCGGGATCCCGGCTTCATAAAATGTAATCCCGAGATTGTGTATTTGCTTCGGAATTGTAATCCCTAACTTGAATACAGCTTTATTAATCGCACAAATACAAAACATAAAGATTAATTTATTTATAAGATCTTTGTGTGCTGTATCATACAGATCTAAGTATCATAAAGATATTGGTACTCTTGTACCAATTCCATTAATTTTGAATCAATTAGATCTGGGTTTGATTTCATGTTTTCTTTTTAGACCGTTTAAAAATGACGTTAACGAACGGTCATTACTTGATCAATACTAAAACGTCGATTTTGAGGAGCAAATATTAATCGGGTGCAATTAGATAGTGCAATTGAATATGTAGAAATGAATTATCTATAAGCATAGGCTGTCAATGCTTTCAAAAGACTTGATACTGTCCATAGAAAACTTAATACTGCTTCTAGAAGACCTGATACTGCTTCCAAAAGATTTGAAATGTGTCCAGAATACTTGTAATGCCTCAGAAGACTTGAAATGCTTCCACAAAACTTGATATTGCCTTTGAGAGACTAGAAATGCTTCCAGAAATCTTCACTGGTTTTTGACGACTTAGTACTACTTTCAGAAGACTTGATATTACCTCCAAACGACTTACTACTGCCCCTGGACGACTTGAAATGCTTCTAGAAGACTTGATACTGCATTTGAAAAGGCTTGATCTTGCTTTCAGACGAAATGAAATGCTTTTAGAAGATTTGATGTAGCTGCCAGAAGATATGTAATGACTTGCAATAGTGACAAAAGACTTAAACTGCTTTCAGAAAATTTGATATGCCCATAGCAGATTTAATACTGTTTCTAAAGAACCTGATATTGCTTCAAAAAGACGTGAAATGTTCAGAATACTTGTTAATGCTTTAAAAGATTTAATACTGCTTCTTGAAGTTCTTCCAGAAAACTTGATATTGCTTTTGGAAGACTTAAAATGCTTCTAGAGGGCACTTCTTCTAGAAAAGCGTATATAGCCTCTGAAAGACTTGATACTGGTTTTAGAAAAATTGAAATGCTTCCAAAAACCTTGATTCTGCTTCCAGAAGACTTGATATTGTTTTTAAAACTTCTGGCAGAAAACATTTTCATTGCAAAAAACACGATATTGTTGATAAAATGTTTGAGTTTCCTTCGAAAATATTAAATACTGTTAGACAAAATGCAAAATCTTGACTGACAGATTGATCTTTTTTATCTCTTTGGATGCTGCCAATATCATCTGCCAATATTAAGCGACTTTTACTTCCTAGGACTTAATACCATACTTTAAGCAATAGATTAGGAATTGACAAAGCAGCAAAAACAGTTTGCATATTTTAACAGTTTAACAGATCTGGCGATAAACATACATAAAGGAAATGTTCTATTTTCCTGCTAATTTTGAAACAAAAGTGTTCTTTTAAAAAACACCCCATGTTTTAAATCTCCTTTTGAACTGTTTAAAACATATCATACAGTTTTAAAAATGCTTCAAACAGTTTGTTTTAAACACTTTCTTAAAAATATAACAACCCTGATTGAAATTATTGTTATAATTGTAATATAATAAAACAAAAAAGTTAATCAACTCAACCTTTGTTTATAAAATAAAACGAAACACTGCCATTAAAGCAGCATTGCGACCGAAGGTTTTAGCTTTAAGAAGTTAAAAGTTGGGCAACTCTTGTGACTAAGACAAAAACCGTTTTAGTCATAAGGTGTTGCATGAACAGTACTACTATAACGCATTACCTTAACTTTTCACTCTTATGACTATGACTACGACTAAAAAAAACCCGTTGCATGAACCCACCATAAGGCAAAAATCAATTGCAAATGCAATAAATAAATTATATCTTTGTATTATCATGATCGTATAATATTTAGGTGATCAGAGTACTATGCAAGCAATTTTGTAAAAACGCAAATCTTAAGTATTAGAATTAAAGATAAACGGACTTAAGTCACTTTCAAAATGAACGGCTCGTATATGTTTTTTGTAATTTGCCAAATTGCATGGTAAAGTAGCCTCTTAAGAGGTATAATCTGAAATACTTCTCATATCTAGGTTTTCTTTGGTTATGGATTGTGATTTCCTGGTTCAATACAAACAATATTTGTTTAGTATTATTATTTTTTAAGCTATTTAACCTTTTTTTAATTCCTTCTTGATTTGCTTTATGAACCTTGTATTAACCTAACAATTTTTTCATACCCCCTAACTTATAATAAAACTTACTGATACAAGAGTGGAAGCGAATGATCTAAAACGAGTCTCCCCAACATTCCAACGCTTTGCAATTGATCTTTAAATTTGATTCGGTCATTATCCTCGTTATCTTCGATTTCTTCAACGTTTTCATTATCAGTTCGGCTTCTGAATCCGTCATTCGGCGCTAAATGGCATCGTAAGTAAGTGTCAAATATCCTCTGGGCGCAAACAACGAGTAAATCTGAACCTTCATCGGAAAAATCTTTGATTATTTCCGTCCAAGCCTCCAACATGTTATCAAAAGATTCGGAGTAATATTTATCCAATTCGGATGTATTCTAATAAAATAAATTAATTTATATTTTTTCAAAGCAAACTAATTAATAAATTAATTACCATTGACATTCGTTCTGAGAAAGTACAAGTCAACCTAGTTAAATCGTCCAAATACGATTCATGAATAGCTCTTGGAAGTTGAACAATGTCTTTTCCAAAAAAAACCTCCAATTTTTTAATTAAATTAGCTAAACCCAAAGCTTCTTCGTTCTTAACGCTTGTACTACTGGTTAATTTCAAAAAATTCTCCATATAACCTAACAAATATTTATTTTTATCTTCCTCAGACTTAAAAATTCCTCCATTTAAAGAAGCTAACTGTACCAAGGCGGTTAAAGCGGGGTGCGCCAACTCTTCATTATCCCTAACTTTCCAATACAATTGAAAAATAATCGGTAAAAGTTGAGGAGCTAACATAATTTCTTTCCACTCGTATCCCAATCGTAAACAAGGGGCCTCATCCAATTCAAACAAAGTTTCATAAACCCCAATAATCTTTTTTGGAAGTGGACTTGATCGAAAACCCCAACACAAAATTTTTTCAACAATACTTAACAAATACTTTGTTAAAACAACCATTTGTGGGTCACTTATTGTATCCGATTGAATAATTTCAGATAAAATATGAACTGAAAACTTAAAAATACGTTTTAAATCGGTCGCTTCAAATTGCTTCTTAACTTTAAAATGAATTTCCCAGGATAAACCAACATCGGAAGACTTCACAGTTATTGCGTATTCTTGCATCAAATTCAAAATCAATTTACAACCTAAAATACGTTTCGAAGGATCAGCAGATACGATTAAGCTCTCAACTTCTGAAAGAATCACACCACGTTCTTGGCCAAAATCATCTACACTAGCTCGTTTAACCATTATACAAACGACTTGTAAGAGTCGATCTTGAACAAAAGGTGGCAAATCTCTGCTTATAATGTATTGCATTAAGTATTGCCGCAATGAAATGATGTCCGATTCTTGTAGAAACGACCATTCGCGAATTAAAGCCCGTTTTAAAACTTCGCTAGCTTCGAAGAGGACAAAAGGAGTTTTCGAATTTTCTAAGATCTCTCGACATATTACATACGGCGATTTCGACTGGC
Source organism: Onthophagus sagittarius (assembly GCA_036711965.1). NCBI lineage: Eukaryota > Metazoa > Arthropoda > Insecta > Coleoptera > Scarabaeidae > Onthophagus > Onthophagus sagittarius. The sequence goes on along the minus strand of JASERS010000010.1, from coordinate 9,673,037 downwards.
GGAAATCTATGAATACATTTTCCGCAATTCGGCGTTGTTCTGCAGTTACCAAATGCGGGGGAGCCTAAAATTGTAATAAAAGAATGCTTTTTATTTTTATGAATTGCTTGAGTTAAATTCAACGCACGTTTACCACCGCAGCTGCATTTTCTAATTCTTTTATCACCTCCGATGACATTTTTACATTCTTCACATAAAACTCGTATTAAATTTAGCACTTTGTTTTGTGAATTTATAGGTTATTTTATTTACTGACAGATAAAATTGTCAAAAGCGACATCTACAACGATTCCTACTTGGAATTAAAGAGGAATTTCTTAATTTAAAATTGAGGATAAAGCAAAAATTGAAGAAAAAATACTTAAAAACTGGATACCAATTAATTTTATATTAATTACAATTTAGTTAATTAAATTTGAAATAAGATTGTTAAAATCCGCCATCTATCGCCGTTTCTGTAAAACCATTTTGACATAATCAATCAAATTGGACTTTAGTTTTGCATAATTCTTTTGCAAAGTCACGTCGATTACACTCGAAATCTAAGCTCAAAAATGCCCTCAAAAGCGGTCTGCGTATTAAACGGAGAAATCGTTAAAGGAACCCTTTATTTCGAACAACAGGTTTGTTAGCCGCAAATTATATAGGTTATGTACTAATCGATTCCGGTTTTTCATTTACAGGATGAAAGTTCGGCGGTGAAAATCACCGGGGATGTTTGTGGCTTAGGAAAAGGGCTTCACGGGTTCCACATTCACGAATTTGGCGATAACACCAATGGGTGTATCTCGGCCGGGGCCCACTTCAACCCTTACGGAAAAGACCACGGAGCCCCAGACGCTTCAGTTCGCCATGTAGGCGATTTGGGTAATATTGAAGCTGGTGATGATGGAATGGCCAAAGTTAACATCACAGATAAAATGATTTCATTGTTTGGGGCTAATAACATTATTGGTCGTACTTTGGTTGTTCACGCGGATCCTGACGATTTGGGAGTTGGGGGCCATGAGCTAAGCAAGACCACCGGTAATGCCGGGGCTAGATTAGCCTGTGGCGTTGTTGGAATTGCAAAACTTTAATTTTACTCTTAAAAATTGATAAAAACAGAAGAAAGATATAGATTATCTCCTTTTTTATTTTGAATATTTTTAGGTTGTTGAGTTTATAATAACTTGGATGTGGTTATAAGAAAGAAATAATAAAGCGGTTTGAAGATTAAAAATTGTTTTTTTTTTTAATGATTAACGCATCAATTATTCAAGGTTAAAAATAATTATTATTTCGAATAATATATAAACCTTGTTTAGTGGTCGCGATGCCTAGATGGCCTAGCTGGATTCATAAAAATTTAAATCTTACTATTCGCGCCTTGTACGCGTTACTTCGAAATTGTAAAATAGGTTGCATATAGACTTGCCTTTTCAGGAAGAATGCGCGAAAGATGAACGACGGTTGAAATGAATGGATTCCCCGAAGTAACCCTGCATTCACATCTCGCCCGGCTTCGAAGATGTTGGCCGACAAAAGCATCACTAAGTTGGATTGGATTAGACTTCGAAATTCCAAACCAACTCAACACTTGAAGACCACCTAAGATTGAAAAAATGTATTGAGAGAATGATGAAAAAGTTTTTTTATTTATTTTAAATTCGGTGCTATTGCAATTTCGAACGCTTAACGATCTTCATTAGGCACGACGCACAGTGGAGTATTTGACCCAAATTATCGATCAAAACTATATGTGCATTACTTTATTTTTATTTGAACCTATAGTGATAAATTATTGTCATCAAAAGCAAAGCTCATTGAAATGGGGTTGGAAATTATCTAAAAATGGAAGAATGAAACAAAAATATTTAATAGGTAATTAATACAGAGTGTCATACAAAAAACGCCCCAATCTGTAAGTTAGTCATTTATATTTCGATGTTTGTGAGCTAGGTATCAAATGAAATGGTTTAATGAGTACTAACATGCTACAAATATTTTTTCCCGACGCCATCTTCAAATTGCAGCAATTTCAACTTTTGTTTTTCAAATTGCTCGGTATATTTTTCTTCACGAAGCGGAGACATGGCTAAGCTCTACATGTAGTTGTATTACTGGTAACCCATGCCACCATGTCTTGAAATCTCTATCTAATCACATAAAGAAAGATATACCGAGCAATTTAAAAAACAAAAGTTGACAATCGCTTGAAATTGAAGATGGTTGAAGATGCCATTTAATTCTAGGTTCATGAAAATCGGAATGTACAGCTTTGAGCGTTATTTATATGACATCGTATTTTTTATATAGTAACAAAAGTAATTAATATAACGTATTTCTTTAATAAAACGATAAATTATGACGCACTTCATTCATTTCCATCTAACTGCTCATCACTTTCGCTAGTTTCATCTTTGTCATACGCATCCCATGGAAGTAACATTTTAATTGTCTCCGGCCTGAACGGTTTTGATTTTTTAATAGATTTAGGTCTACTGCAACTTAAAAATGGATCTGATGTTAACAAAAGCCGATTGATTACATCCATATTGCACTGGACCCGGCAAAATTTTCGTGCGTATTTTTCCCTGTATTGACGAAAATGTTTATTTCTGCTCTCTGCCGCCTCTTCTGATAGAGCACCTATAGGCAGCAGTGCTTGCTCTATTACTATAGGGCCATGTAGCAAAATTTTATGGAGAGTTGGTGACATTGGGTACCAGTAATACAATTGGATGTAGAGCTTAGCCATATCTCGACAGTACTCTGAAAATTTATTTATGTCAATTTTATGACCACTGGATATTACTTCCAGAATTGTAGCCACTCTTTCAATTAGCGCTTGATCGATTCCTGTTATAGATGCCGAGATTTCTACGTTAGAGAAGAATCGTCTGCTGGTATTTCCATCGTTGCTGTTGCCGTAGTTGGCTTTGGGTACGTCAACGATTAGACCAAGTTCATTTCTAAACCTTTCTTGAATAGTTTGCTTGCGTTCTTTTATAATATTCTTTTCTGATTCTGTTCTTGTTTGCCACTTTTTTATTGTAATTTTATAGGAAATATGCAGTAATATTCCGAACAGTCTTATTCACGCATGTAAAATCGATAGTCCAAACTCCAAGTTTTCTGAGTTTATAGGTGCTTTTTCACATTTTCCCAAATCATTAAAATCTTTTGAAGTAAGCGTACATATGTAACATCGCATGCTCGAGCCTGTATTGGTAGCGGCATTGCAGACTTTACCATCTACCATGGTAAATAACATTCTATGGGTGACCGTCACTTCTTTATCTCCGATATTATTCTTGGTTGTAGTTAAATGTTTTATCTGATCTTTGTGATAACTTATCTCTTCATTTGTCACATCTTTCGATTCCCTAATAAATCTGATTCTCATTGGTCGGCAAAAACGTGGTGAGGAGGGCGTTGGGTTTTGCCAAATTATTTTCTTATTTGTCTTACATATAAGCTGAAGAGGTACTAGAAGTGATGACTGGAAAATGTTAGAATCGGAATCGTTATTATTTGAAAATGTTTGTTTGAATTGTGCTTGTTGGGAACCATCACAACCCCATTTATACGTCAACTCCAAGGATGCCAATTCTTTTTGTGTGAGAGATATCAATACTTCCTCTAGGTAAATAATAAATCGTTTTACAGTATGATCTGCTAAGGCTTGTAATTTAATTTCCGCGCAAGTTTCAGTAACTTGATAAGCATTCGAGTCTGGATAACAATCTTGTTTTGCTCTCTGTAAAAGTGAATAAGAGGGATATAGTTTTCTTGAGCTTTCTCTAATAATTTCATATTGCCTTCGTGTCAATGACGCTTCTACAAACATTGATAACGCTTGTGTTGGTGTTAACTTTTCTGATTCAACCGTGTCTCTTTTTCTAAAAGCTTTCTTATATTTATTACCACGTGACGGCGATGACATGATGTCCTTTAACACTTGTGCTCCACTCACATTTCCAGATTTTCGAAGTGCCATTTGACCAGCAAACAAGAGAGCTTCGGCTTCATTTTCCTTCCTCAGAAGTGTTGTTTTGCGGCGTTTACTGCAATCGCTTAAATCTTCAAATGCGCTTTCCGGACGACCACCTATATTCGACATACATTTCTGTGTTATTTTAACAGTCCCTTGCAACCAATTACGATTTTTTTCTAAGAACGCTTTTTCTGTACGGTTTGCAGCTTGCCATTTACTTTTCATTTCCGACTTAAGTCGCGAAAATGTTCGCAAAAATTGTTGCTTTTGATTATCCAAGAACTTTCTCTGTTTTATGATGTTTCTTTCCACTATATCCAGTTTCTTCGCAAAATCTCTTTCATTACATTGTTTTGTAAGATTATATATGCCTTCTCGGGTCATGACATTCAAACCAGAATAACCTACACCGAAGAAAAGATTAGAATAGTAAAGAACGCAGCAAAACTAAGTTTGCCTTGCCTACATACCACTAGTTTAATTTATTTTTTTTTTATATATTAGGCAGTTGTTGGCAATAGTTTTTTATAGTATAGTAGAGTAAATTCTTCAAACAAAAAGATGTAAAAAGAAATAAAACCGGGAAGAATCCGGAAATAAAAAAAAAACACTTCATAATATAGAAGAAAAACAAAAGTAAATACAAAATATGTGCAAATAGAATAAATAAAAAATTACAAAGACTATAGAATTAAACTTGATAAAAGTACTTGATTCTATTTATACATACCTGAGTATATAACATCCATTACAAAAATTTCAACTGCTCACAATAAAATACACAGGAACACCTATAAATATATGCCGTTGATTTATTGCAATAATTTGACGAAATACGCGCATACATCAAAGGGCGTAAAAGACAACTGATTACGCAGTGTTAAGGAACCGGGCACCAATAAAATATGCAGAAAATTGTTTTCTGAATATTTGGTGAGGCTAAGTGACAGCAGCCGCCTTGATTTTTGTGTATCTGTATTCCCGACTTTTAATCATGTTTTTATGTGGAATACCCCACTGTGCGACGTCAAACAAGGAGCTCCAAGTTGAGGGTTTTCGAAAGTACAGGGTGGGCAAATTTTGGTGTTATTATAGGGTATCTCTGAAACTATAAGAGATACGAAAAAATAGGTGCCATGTCCCGGTCTCTTTTTTCGAGAAATATTCAATCCCACAAAGACAAAATCTCTATCTTCTTTTGTTTTTAAGTTATAGTCAAAAAGTCATATTTTCGCCACTTCAAAAAATGCTCCTATTTCATTTATTTTTGAAATTGAAGAAACGTGGTTAATACATTCTTAACACATTTTTTTTGAGTAGAATGTAATGCCGTTAAAAAATTTTAAATAAAGTTGATAATTTTGGAGATATAACACAAAGTTGTGTTTTTTTAAATACAATCAATAGTTGATTATGGTGTTGCTAAAAAGAGCACATTTTTAGCTAAATAAGAGTTATTTTTCAATTTTCAGATATTAAAGGAAACATATGAAAATTTTTATAATAGTAGGCGTGGAAAACATCATATGCCACTTAGTTACCATGGTATCGAGAGTTTACTTGTCATTTCATTCACGATTGTTCGTGATCAGGGTATGCTTTCTTGATAGGTATAAAATAACGACGGAATTTTATTTATTATTACAATCCATTAGATGGTGCTGCCTACACAATTCACCAGCAATTTGCAATCTACGTTAGCAACCGTTAATAATTAATTGTCATAATTGACTTTTATTTTATTTCGTTTATGTCTACAGTAATTGATAGAAGTGTGGAAAGGTAATATCAAAGAAATTATATAACTGGAGGTGCATATAAACAATCAACGATCAACGAGTATTTGCGAAGAGGTGAATTCCTTGCAAAAATTTTGTTACATACTATGGAGGCATATGATAAAGGCAGCGTGTCCAAGAATATGACAACGATTCTTCCAGTAATCGTTGTTAATCATTGTACTTTAAAGAGAAATAAAATAAAACTTATTAAATAAACCATTGTTGGTTTTTATCAACTAAAGTTAGAAGTAGAAATCTAAATATACATAAATATGTAAGCTATACAGCGTGTCTCACGTAACTGGTTCATTAGAACTTTTTTAGCAGATGTAATCTGTAAGAATCGTATTCCAGTTGGAACTCTACCGAGTTATAAAACTATACCTCGGAGTGATCGCAATATAGTTCGATAGTTCCCTTAATAATTACTATATATACGGTTACCGTATCGTTGACACGCCAGTTTACTATTGAACCCCATTTTGAGGCGTTGTGTTATGTGTTATTTATTTTACAAATATAGAGAATAGAAAAGTGCATAAAAAATTATTTATAACTAATATCAAATATCTAGTTAGCAATCTACAAATAGCATACTTACAAATAGGTAAGTAGTATCACACAATTTTCTGATATGATTTGATAAAATAATAAATGATTTATTATTTGATAGCATTGTGATATGGATTCTTATGAAAAGGAGAGAGAAAGATCACGGAAACTGTATGAAGAAGTTAGCACGGGCAGTGAAATAGAAGAGTCTGATTTTGTAAGTATCAGTGATCATGATACAGAAACCGAGTAGGAAAACAGGAAAACGTAAATGAAGATGCAGATATTGTGCATCAGGATGACGGCGAGGATGATGAAGATGAACAACCCGTGATTCGTGATAGATGCTCGTATTTTTTTGGTAAAGATGGAACTAAATGGAAAAAGGCTGTCCCACCTAGAAATATTAGAGCACGCAACGAAAACATAGTGTCTCACCCGCCGGGGGTCATCGGTGAAGCACGTGACTCATTATCTCCCATTCAATGCTGGATGTACATGTTTGGAAACTGCATTGATATTGTAGTTGAAAACACTAATTTATTTATTGATAAAATTTCTGTTAAATACTAAGATAAGACTGAGTGTTGACCTACCGACTCTGTAGAAATCCAAGCGCTGATGGATTTGCTTTATTCAGCTGAGCTCCATCATGGATCAAGGACACATCTAGCAGAGTATTGGTCATCAGACGGTATGGGATATGAGATATTTCCTGCTACAATGGCAAAACGAAGGTTCGTCTTCTTATTGAAATGCATTCGCTTAGACGATACCACAACTAGAGATCAAAGAAAAGAAATGGACAAACTAGCAGCAGTTCGTACTATTGTTGACAAGTTCAACGACAATTGTAAGAAAACTTATTCTGTGGGCGAGTATGTAATATTAGATGAAATGCTGCTTGCCTTTAGGGGTAGGTGCAGTTTCCGAATGTACATTCCAAGTAAACCAAACAAATACGGATTGAAAGTCTTCGCCGTTGTTGATGCCAAAACATTTTTCACTTCACACATAGAAATTTACGCTGGTGTTCAACCCAATGGTCCATATAAAACTGACAACTCTACCGCTGCAGTAACTGAAAGAATGTGTTCACATGTATTAGGATCAGGAAGAAATGTTACAATAGATCGTTGGTTCACAGGATATTCAATTGTAAAGAAACTGCTAAGAAAGTACCGCCTTACTGTGGTTGGTACAATTAGAGCCAATAGAAGAGAACTACCTCTTGAAATAACACAAGTTAAAAACAGGAAAGTATATTCTTCGTTATTCGCATTTAGTAATGATATGACTGCAGTTTCATATATACCCAAAAAAGGAAAGAATGTGCTTGTAGTTTCAACATTGCACCGAGACGATCATATCGATGAAGCTACCGGCGATCGAAAAAAGCCCGAAATAATTACTTTCTATAATAGCACAAAAACTGGAGTAGATGTTGTTGATCGAATGATCACATCATACAATGTTGCAAGAAACACAAAGCGTTGGCCAATGGTAATTTTCTATAACTTCCTCAATATAGCAGCAATTAACGCTTTTTTTATCTACAAAGGCAACATACCAGATGGTGAATTTGCTAAAATTCGCAGACTGTTTCAAAAAAATTTTGGTATGGAGTTAGTGAAAAATAACATGCAAAGAAGAGCTGTTGATAAGCACTTGACCAAAAGTGTGCGTACTTCTGCCTTGAGGTTCTCAGGTATTGAAGAGGAGATTATTCCAGAGCCACAACCAGGGAAAAGAAGAAACTGTAAATATTGCAAAAGACGAAAAACTCGTTATTTTTGCAAAATTTATAAATGTTGGTTGTGCATGGAGCACATAACAGCGTGCTGCAACGATTGTTTGGGAAATATGGAGACCACAGTTTGAAGCCCTCCAGTTTGTGCATAGAATATTATTCTTTAGTTAAGACATTTTTTTATAACACTTTATACATTTTTGAATAAATATTATTATAGATCGATTTTCTTTTCCTTTAGTTAGGCGTTGTTTCCAAATTTTGAAAAATATGTGATTAAATTGTAAGCGTTTTCTTTAAATCAAATTAACATAAAACGTGAGTTTGGAATTGGCCCTGTATTAGGCTATTATATAGTACAAGCATCATATAAAACATATTTATGAGAAATTAGCACTGGAGGACACGTTGGCGTCCTTTAGAGTTTTTTCTATTTTGGACTCCACAGACTACACCCGATCGAAAGTGTTAAGAAAGCGCACCCGACAGACAGAGGATTATTATCTTGATTCCATTAAAGCGTAAAAACATCATCTTCTAACATTTTTTAGATGGAATAGATTCCAAATTGAAACAACGTTATACATCGTTTTAAAGAGGAAGAATCAACCTTCAATTTTTGATATTGATGATATCTTCATTTTTAAAAATCAAATCAATTAAATTTTGAAGAAAATTGAAAGTATGCCAATTGAATTTGGCTTCAATGACATTATTCATAGATGGCGCTAAATTTGATATATTTAATGTTAAATAAAATAATAACAAATATAATTTAATATATTTGCAAACAAAATTAATAAAACCCCCTAATTTTGTTTATAATTTTACCTGTAATACAAATCAAAATCTATTTTTATAAATATCAAAAATTGTATTACGTGATTATGGTCAGGTTTATTCTATTTTTAGGCCGATAAGTTAGGTCGTCGTCCCGTCAAAAATTTTCGTACGGATGACAGCTGACATGTCGTCATCGTCTCCGTTCTCCGGTTTAGGACCTTCTCTCTAAATTTCGTACTCGGCTACGCGGAACGAACGAAGGAAGAAACGTGGGGTTGTTCGAGCGAAATACGTAGCGAACGGCGGTAATGGCCAACATCCGAAATTAAATGGGACTTCGGTCCGGTGTGAGTTAAAACGAAAGTTTTGAAAAATCGACGCGAATTCACCCAGCACAGAGGACATCATTATGCCGAGGTATTACGAGAACACCACCGTTTTTAATTTTACGTGGGACCAAGTGGCTCAAGCCTTTTGGAGGCGATATCCTAATCCAAACAGGTATTATCAATTTTTTTTTGTGATGTTTCGATTTAGTTCGATTTTTTTTAGTAAGCACGTTTTGAGTGAGGATACGGTTGTGAGGAGGGTTGATGCTGGGAAACTCATTAGTAAAAGACTGCTTAGTAAAACGAATTCCATTCCTAAATGGGCTGAAAGGTTCTTTAGTGGCTCTCATATTTATATCGTTGAGGAATCTACAGTTGATCCAAAAAATAAAGTACTTATTACGTACACGAGGAATCTGGGATTCACCAAAGTTATGGTATATTCAACTTTTTTTTATAGACGAAATTAAAAAAAATTGTTACATAACCAATTTGCTATTTAAAGCTTATATGATTAGATAAACCTAATTAATATTAATATTTTTTTAATATTGTAGAGTATAACTGAAAAAGTGATATATAAAGCAAGCGATTCACACCCAGGCCAAACGATTGCAGTTAGATCGGCATGGATTGACTCGCAAGTTACCGGATTTAGTAAAGCAATATGTGCTTTTGGTTATGAACGATTTCGAAAGAATTGTGCAAAAATGGTTAGCTAATTCTTTAATTATTATTTTTATTGAATAATAGAAATTATTATTTGTAGGCGGGTGGATTTAATTATGTCTTAACAAGTATGTTTCCTTTACAAAACGTGATTGCAACAACACAACACACGGTAACAGCTGCACATAAATTGAAGGACGTCGCCAAGAACGCCTCTGAACTAGCAAAGGCAAAAGCGGCCCCAATCTACGCCAGTTTACACCCGAACCAGTCGTAACACGTAGATTTTTAAGGAGTAACTTAGGCCGTATGTGTATAATATGTAATAAAAAATGAAAATGTGACAGGAAGTTAATGGATTTTTGAATTTCTTTTTAATGTTTTGGGTCTAATGCATTTGACATCATAAAATGCCATTATAAATAAGTAAATAAATATATTGATGTATTATAGTGATGAATTTAGATGTAATTATAGCAAATGTATCAATTTAATTGTTCCATTTATGCAGGGTAAAAAGGATTATTCATTAATTGTAGATCTAAATTGATTTTTTTGCGAAATGTCGTTATTAAAGGTGCAGACAAAAAGCCTTTTTGGCATGCGCTGTATATCTTGACTACATAAATTTTCTTAATCCCATATTGATTAATTATAATTAATTAAATAAACACTCTCGTCTAAATAGATGAGATTAGCTTAAATTGTATTCAGCAAAAACTTCACCTCACTTTTTAATTCTATATTAATTAATAGATTAAGTGGTTAATTTTTAATGATTATGATTAAAATAAGGATTAAGAGATGAAGTATCATGAACCCAATTGGCAGAAATCAATAATACTTGTTGTATTTTTAAGATTAAAAAGTTTAACGATAATTATGATAAAAATAATCAACAAAAAATGTTGTTGCAATTAATGCTGTACTGATTGTTAAATTAGATAGAACTTAATGTACAAAGATAGAATGTTAGGGCTTTTAACTGAATTCGTGAATAATTATTGCAATGTGTATTAAATAGATGTAGCAATTTTTATTTTTTATTCCTACAAATAAACTCAGTTAGTACAATAACAAGCATCTTTTGTATTTTCTTTAATCCAAGTTAAATGAGGCGATATTTTTGTGAACAAAGCTGTGCTTGGTGAGTTTCCACAAACATTTTCATCAGATAAAACACCTAAATTAAAAATTTATTTGTAACTCACAATAAATTAATTAAATCTTACCCAACAACTCGTAAGATCCATGCTTATTCTTCACCATAACACCACCTCCAGCATCATTCTAAAAATTATTAAATTAATTTAAAAAATTAACATAAACAATTTTAACCCTACTTTGCAAACACCACTAATCGCCCCAATGATACCAACACACCCTTTATCAGACGTGAAATATTCCCGTTTCGTCGTTTGAAAGCACTCAAAAAACGTTAAAATCGGCAATTTTAATTTCAATCTTTTACAATAACCCAATCCGTTTGCTTTACCCTCATTATTCCACCCCAAAACGATCCCAACTCCATCAAAATTTTCGAAATTACTAATCAAACAAACACTCGGGTAAGTAGCCAATTTCACGTCAGTGTTCAATTTAACGAGGGCTAAATCGTTTATTTTATTAGTTGTGCTAAAATCCCGATGAATAATGATAGAAGAGACGCTAAAATTCGTCGTGCGAGATTCAGGAGTACACCGATCGAAAAATCCGAGGGTTACTTTTAAATCGTAAGGAGTTAATCTAAAAAAATTGTTGCAAAGGAAAAAGTGAGGTTAGAAAATTTTTTACTTACCCTAAGATTAAATTTGCCGATGTTAATATGTATTTATCGTTAATTAAGGTTGCTGAAATGATTTTTTGGGGGGTTATTATTTGCGCGGACCAAGGAAATTCGTTTTGAATCGGTTGGCCCCCCAAAATCCGATTTTCTCGGGTTATGCCGCAACCTGATTGATTTAACGAGAGATGGCGGTGTATTTTTTTTTTAAATTTTTTTAATTTTTTATTAATAATTCTATAATATAATTAATTAAAGTTTTAAATACTTACTACAGACGCATTTTGGGAACAAAAAATCAAATATCGCGGTTGATGACTAAAAAAAAATCAAAATTAGATAAAAAATTAGAGGTTATGCTTTTTTTTACCTCAAAGAATGTTAATGTTAATAAAATTAGGAGAAAAACGTTTATTTTACACATATCGTCACTTTCGGGTCGATGTTCGTTTAAACACTAAATATTTTCACCTTGAAACAGGTTTTTGGGAAAGAAAAAAAATTCAAGGTGAGTATACATTTGGAGTGAGCACTTTATTACGTTTTCTTAATAACAATATACAATCATCACAATTAAATTTTAATCCTCACAAAAGCACCCGTCTTTCGAATTTTCCAATATCCAATCTAAATAGCGCGTAACCCGCGTGTAGACGCCCGGATATCCGGGTCTTGCGCATCCATTTCCCCATGAAACAACACCGATTAATTCGAAAATACTACTTCCGTCTTGTCGTTTCGTAATCAACGGCCCTCCACTATCGCCTTGACAAGAATCTTTTTGTCCCGTCTTCGGATAACCGGCGCACATCATATTATCCGAAATCATTTTCGTGCTATAATTCGTCATCCTGCACTCTTCGTTGCTGATTACGGGAACTTCAACTTCTTGTAATAAGCACGATGGCTTTCCTTCTTCTTTTAACGTCCCCCATCCCGCGGCCGTTGCTTTGTATCCAACGTAAAGGTTATCTTTCGATTTTGGGAGACAAATCGGCGAAATTTTCTTGGTGATCGGAACGCGATCGTTTAATCGTAACAAAGCGATGTCGTTATCGAAATTTAAGAAACTAAATGCCCCAGCGATTGCTCGCAATACGAATCGGGTTTCCGGCCGATCGTTGTCGTTGCATTTATCGTGTTCCCCGAATGTTACTTTTATCAAAAACCAAAGGAATCTAATAATGATAAGAGAATTATTAAAAATTTTAGTTTGTTGGGTTAATTATTTATTACCCTTTGACGCAGTGGGCTGCTGTTAAAACGTAACGATCGTTTATGAGCATTCCCCCGCAATAAAAGCGGTTAAAATATGATAACCTAGCCATCCATGGGTATGCATTTTCTTTTACAGTGTGTCCTCCGACTATTCTTTGATCATCGTTAACTATTCCGCATGCTAAAAGAATTATTGATTTATTTAATTAATTAATTTTTTTCTTATCTTGAATATGGACGCTTATTACTAATTTAAAATAAAACAACAAACGACTACAACTCCTCCCACTATTTTCATTTTTTTTGAATCGGCGTTTCGGGATTTTTTCCCATCCTCAGGATTAAAATCTTTAACAAATATTTCAATAATTAAACATTACAATACAAACACAAACCACAAAACCATGTAGAATATGATTCTTATCATATTATTCTATTACAAATATATACATACAGGGTGAGTTGGAAATAAAGAAAATGTTTTTGTGTCATCATAGATTATAATCAAAGCTGCATCGACTAAAATTATTTTCAACTATACAGGGTGTTTCACAATTCCAGAACCCTAGTCAACTTCATATTTTTAAATGGAACCTTATACATCTTTTTAGATGTGTTGATTACCTGTCTTAAATGCTATAAATGCGTATCTTGTTTTCAAATCTTGACTGTAAGGTTGCCAAGTTATTAATCATTTTGTACAAATTTTTGAAAAATGTTGTGGTGACTTAAAATTCATTATTACCATTATTATTAAATATTGAAGATTGCAAGTTGACATGTCCATAAACAAAGCTTTGGTCTTTGAAACCCCACTAATACAATTTGATAATATTATACATCCTGTATTGGGTAATATTATACACGGTGGTTACCAGAACCGGTTAATTTATGTAATGTTTGACGGACCATAACTTTGTTATTTTGAATGGAACACCCTATATTCTTTCAATGCCTCAGAAGGCTTTATTAATTGAAGACATAAGTGGATAAAGGTGTCATGTCACATTTTTAAACTTTTGAGTAAACTAGCATAACACATCTTAAACTGGAACTTTCTTGTGAAGTTCTGGATTCAATTTATTGTAACCTCAAAAAATAGTAATAAATAGAATATTTCCTATCACGTACTTTCTTATTAAAGAAAAATATCCTTTTCTGGAAAAATTAAGATATAGTGTACATAACACCTTTATCCACCAACTCTCAGCTTGAAATGTTATTTCTTTTATCATGAATGAAGGTGTCATGTAACATCTAAATCTATATATTTTTGAAGATATAGAAAAAAAGCAAGATGACAGAATGAAAAACACTTCAATTTATAGTTTAAACTATTTTATTTATAGAAATTTATAAACTGCTTATGAACTTAAAATATGAAACAAATAAAAAATTTTAAGTAAATAGGTATAGATAAGCAACTAATATGATGTTCTCCTTTTCTGCTTGGGATTTAGACTAGTTTGTTCCAACACATCTTTATAGTACCATCTGTAATCCTCTTCAACGAACTTTATTTGTTCTTTCAAGTTGGCAATTTTTTCGGTAGTTAAACCCCCACATTTAGGTAATACGCTTAGAGTAACTTCCCCAGTTTGAATTTTCCTTGCACCTTTCTTATGTAAATCAACCTGCAGAAACGGTGAATGAGAATCTAAATTTGTTTTATATAAATAAACTCCAAAACTGTCTACTCTAATCCATTTGACACTGTCTCGTAGATTAATCTTCCCGTTAATAGTGTTCTTAGTTTTTTTATATAAATCAAGTTTCATTGGAAGTTCTTCTAAATTATAAAAAAAATTTTCCATATTTAAACATAAACTATGTCTAGTACTTGCAGATCTGATAATCTCCCGATATTGGTCCGGAATAAAAATATTTTGATGCTTTCTGAGTTCTTTCTCAATACGACCAAAATCTCGATCTGAGTCGAGGTAGCTGTGGCCAACCTCAGGAAATTTATGATCTATGACTCTGAAAATCTTGTTTAGAATAAAATACTGGTAAAGACAAAGGATGGAGAAATTCTTATTTTGCCCTGCACACGAATCAGACCAAATTATCAAGTGATCTTGAAGTGTTCTTTTTTGAGTAATTTGCAGAACCTTAATAAACAACTTCCAATTTCGTTACTGCCTCTATTGGCAATGTCTTCTGTCCAATTAAAAATATATGACTTGTGGTCTGAATGAGTGATGCAGTGAATACCAAAGTTGTAAAGCCACATTTGTCTCAAATAGAAAGCCTTTGATGTTGATAATTTGGGTAATGGCATAGTTTGTTGTAAATCCATGGTTATGTAACATTTTGTTCTATCACTTGTTGGTATTTGCCTGTCTACTTTTTGGGAATAAAAGGCATATTCCCAGTTGTTTTTGTGTTCAACTGAATTTTCTCCAGCATCACATATGCTGCAAGTGTCACTTTTTGGGTGACCAAAAGACAAATTAAACTTTGTTTCAAAAATATGTCTATAGAATGAAATTTTGACCATGTATTTATCATCCAGTTTGTTCTCCTTGCAATGCTGTATATAAAGCTGGTAAAGTTGATTCACATTAAGTAAAGAGGACAGATATTTTTTGTTATGATTTTTGTTACGGGAGTAATGTGATTGTTCAGCAGGAAACATATTAACATGATTAATGATGTAGTTGATAACATCCTCACCTATCTTATGAGGGCGATTTATATGATGCCCTCGCTTATCTGGAGAAGGAGCAGACTGGCCAAGTTTTAACTGTTTTTGTGTTATTTCAATTTTTTTTCTTCCTATTTTATATAGAGAGCATAAAGCATCTTTACACACTGGTATCAGCTGCTTATCATAAGTAATTGCATATTTAAATGAGTAATTTTTTGATGTCTTTCTGCCTAATCGGTGACGAAGAACTGGCTTAATTTCGACGCTCTTGAAAATCAGGATACTCTTACTATTTACATCTAAGCTGTAAAATTTCTTCAAAATTGCTTTTCTGTCTTCAATGTTGAATTTATCAGAACAATTCATGCGACATTTCTGTTTGCAGAGTACTCCTTCCTTTATTGTCTTTTTTTCCATAACTCTTCCAGTTTGTGATACATATTCTTGACCCTTTTGCCTTAATAGAGCAGCTTTTTTCCGTTTCCATTTTTCTGGATTACGGGTTCTTTTTTTGGAAACCTTAGGCTGCAATTCAAATATCTTCAATTTTTTAACTTCTGGGCCTTCAGCAATATCATGAATAGCATTACTTGTTTCTTGTCTGTTAGAAGAGTCTATATCTTCCTTTTCTGCTTCGATTTCTTTTAGTTTCAATTCTGTATTTAATAATTTTTTCTTAATATTCTGCTGCAAGTTGACATCCGAGTTTTGATTATTTATCGCTTGTACTAACTCCAGCATCCGTTTACCCCTAGATCCCATAATGGTTTACTTATATTTGCTAATAAAAATCGCTTTTTAAATGAAACACTCTATAAACACTGTCTAAAAATAATGTTACGCAAGAGGAACATAACCTCAAAATATGACATGATACTTCACAGCTAACCTGAACCCTTCAAATTTTGAGCTGATAAAGGTGTCATGTAACAAAAACGTAACATAACACCTTTCTCCACTAGATAATATATGTAGCATGTGCGACATGACACCTTTATCATCTGAAAACTACCAGAAAATATCGGAAATAAGGAATCCCTGTTTATTAAAGGTTAGATCAATATCAGGGGGTGCCCACAAATGCATAAAGTCATTTTTTGAAAAAATGAGACATGACACCTTTATCCACTTATGTCTTCAATTATCTTTCATTTTTGTTAAGCATACGGTATATCTAACATGTGTACTTTTTGAGATAATTACACTATTTCAAAAATGTCGGCATAAACTTGATTTTTCACAAGAAATAAACTATGAAGAAGACATTTTTAAACGAATGCAAGTAAGTTTATTTCGTAAAAAATTGAAAAGTGCACAGACAATAGTATTAAGAAAAAACTTTTCAAAAATTCTATTTAAGTATGTTGCAAAAATCTTATCATAGTGGAGAGGTGTACCATCATGCTGAGACCACATTCTTTGTCAAACGTCTGGTAAAACATCTTCTAAAAGTTTTGGCAATTGATTTTCTAAGAAATTCAAAAAGATTATCCATTGACGATTGCCTCGAAGAAATCGATCTGATCAAACAAGATTCTAGAATCCCTGCCCAGATAGTTTAGCACCATTGTTATTAATGGGCTACTTCTCATATAAATTTACTGTTGACCATATCGTAGTAATGAAGATTAAGGCGGTTAAACAGTTATTTTTATAAAACATCGCTTATTTGAGGAGCTCGCGTGCAAAAGCGGATATATCCGTTCTTAAAGAAGATTCAGAAAACGGGAAAAACTGATCAGAATTTGCCCTTATATGTAAAGTAAACAAAATATGCAAACCTGAAAAATGTAAATTTAAAACTTTTAATGTTACATGCATTATAAAAATGGATATGTCCGGTTTTGTCCGCAAATAAGACACTTCTTTAATAAAAATAAGGTTTATTGTCACAAAAAAATTCAATACAAATATTTATATATGAACTGCTTGTTCTTCTTCCAAACAATCACACAACTCACTATCATTTTCTTCTTCGGTTACGTCAGATGTCCCATTTACTTCTTCATTTTGATTCAACAAATTTTTGTATCATACTAGGTTTTCCTGTTTTTCCCATGCCTCACCAAAATGCGCATTCATCAGATGACGCAAACTTTTTTTCTTTTTATCTGGTATAGAATTCCCAAGTGGCAAATTATTAAGCTGGATTCTGCCGTCAGATTTTCTCTTTTTGATAAGAGGTTGAAATGAATACTTTCCGTGGAAACGGTAAAATTCAGTTATGGCGCATCTTTACTTTTTTATTGAGTATAGTTTTCTTTATGAAAATTTGTTTACAGTCTGATATTCCTTTTATTTTTTATATATCTTTTCCAGACCTTTAATATCATACATTTGCCAACCTGAGCCAAGTGTTTTTTACCTTCCCAATTTCGGAATATATTTCCACATATTCTTCCTTCGATGTTACAGTCGGATTCTTTTTTAAAATTTTTTCGACTCTTTCGAATACACGATCTGTAGGTAAAAAGCTGTGCCCCCTAACTGGAAATGTGACGACAATATTCGAAACATGTTGCGGGGCCTTATTTTTTAGCCAAAACATTAATGCGTGGATAATGTGGGAGTTCTTGTTCTGGCCTTCACATCCATCACAGAATAATCGAATGCAGTGCTTTTCATCATTACTTAAGCCATTAAGATGTTTCAGTAATGCCGAACCAATTTGAGTAGCTCCTCTTCCTGTTAAATCTTCAGTCCATACGTAAAATGTCGGATTTCGTGAGCTCATTGAAACACAGCAGAATGCGTGCCAGCTGATCTGATGGGCATAAAACGCATCACCGATTGGTGTACGCGGTAGAGGTTGTACATGTAGATTGAAGCAAAAGGTGACGCTATTGTTTGGATTTTCTCTGGATAATTCGTAGAAAGCCTGTGCTCTTTTTTTATGTACACGGTATTCAAAAAGAAGCTCTCTTTGTTTGTCAGGTTTCTTCTCTTGTTTAATTTGTTGTTTCAAACGTGTGCACTTGGAGCAAACATCAGAAGCTGGAGATGAAAATCCGATATTGAAGTCGTTGATAAAGATGTTTCTGAACATGTCATAACTTACACGATCTTAGGCATCACATTTGCGGTTATATAACTTCTGAAGTTTTGTTATAGACAAATTTGGTAACAGATATATACTTTTCGATTTTCCAATGAACCTCGAAGTTTTCCAATGAACGCCCGAATCTTCTCTTTTTTTGATTTAGTTTTGTGGGAAATTCTGTCGCCTCCACGTTTCTCTCTTGGAAGTCCCCCTTCTGCCAAAACTTAACAAACCGTGACAATTCTATGTTTTGTTACTCCAAAAACAGAGATGAAGACCTTTTGACAGACTTTAACGTTTTTTTTTTTGTCAGATGTGAGCAAATAGGCAACTGTAGAATTTCTTTGTTTCAATTCTTGACTAACTCTATGCCGTTTCGCAGGTACGACAGAAAGAAACCAACAGAGTTTCACATCCCGTCGGATTTTGTCTACCTCGTTGTAAAATGATTTCCTCATATTGCAAATATCAATCATTTTAACTTTGGCACACTGATATGTTTTACCATTATGATTACAAGGGCGTGTGAAGTTGCGTAGACGGGGATTCGGATCTCCATATCTATAAAAATAAAAGAAAATTTACTTTTATCCCTTTTATAAAATGACAATCACACTTTATCTTTTTACGCGCTTCACGCTTAGTCTCTTCCCTTTTTCTTTTCCTTGTTCCATCGTTTCCGTCTTCAACATTGATAACATTTTCATCCATATTGCACAAATCACTTTACAACTTAAAAATTAATATTTCAAACATAAACTTAGAATCTGTCGTTTTACGATAAACAACTTAACGTAATACAACTAACGCGAGATGGCACGAAGCATGGACATAACCGCTTTTGCTTTCTAATTGGGATATAACCGCTTTTGTACACAACGAGTGACTTTATCAAGTTATTAGAGTATGATATATCCGCTTTTACATACAAATGAATTCAGCAAACGGTAGAGGCCATGAAATTGATGCGAGTACATATGCCAGGTAAATTTCGTCAAAATGTATAACTAGTTTTGCACGCGAGCTCCTCAAATATCTATTTGCTTCAGCCAGTGCCGGAGGACTATAGGCAAAAGATCTATACAGCTGTAATCCGACCGATGCTTATCCGACCAATCCACATATGGTGGTCAAAGACCTTAAGATCTATTTCCACTGCTGCACTTAATAAAGTACAGAGACTGCGTGCATGGAAAACATGTTGAATCTAACGCCACTTCGTTTGTTCATTCAAGAAGTGATACTGATGACTATGTTTTGACTGCATACAGCAGGAATTCTAATGGGTGAGATAAACAGTATAAATGCCGTACTCTGGAATGAAATGGTGGGTTACTCGAAAATTCTGGGACGTAAAACGCACTTTCATACTCCTACAACTCATTTTTACTAAGAGTTATCTCACCCACCCAAGTTCTACAACAAAATCTACACTGATGGTTCGGTTAGACCTCCAACTCCACATATTTACCCCATTAGGTAAAGATACCATCGTCATACAGGCGGAATTAATCGCCATTCTACTTGCCGCTGACTTTATTGTCAAATCCAACTTGGAACACAATTTATATAGACAGTAGAGAAGCTATTTCAACCCTGATTAGAATAACTATTACCTCAGGACTTGTTATGGTTTGTCGCCTGACATTGGAAAAGGCCACAGAACACAACTGTGTTTTACTTCAATTGATAAAAGGGCACTCGACCAGTTCAGGAAATAAGCAGGCTGATAGGGGATAAAAGACTTAGATTATAATCACATACATCGACTAAAATTATTTTTAACTATACAGGGTGTTTCACAATTCCAGAACCCTAGGCAACTTTATATTTTTAAACGGAACCTTATACATCTTTTTAGACATGTTGATTACCTGTCTTAAATGCTATAAATGCGTATCTTGTTTTCAAATTTTGAATGTAAGGTTGCCAAGTTATTAATCATTTTGTGCAAATTTTTGAAAAATATTGTGGTGACTTAAAATTCATTATCACCATTATTATTAAATATTGAAGATTGTAATTTGGCATATCGATAAACAAAGCTTGGGTCTTTCGAACGCCACTAATTCTATCGTCAAGTTCTATCGTCAAGAAATGCTTACAGAGGAAGCATTTCTATTCTTCTAGAAGCGGTATCAAGTCTTCTGGAAGCATTTCAAGTTTTTTGCACGCAATATCAAGTCTTTCAGAAGCAATACCAATTCTCCTGGAAGCATTTCAAGTCTTATAGAAACAGTATCAAGTCTTGTGGAAGGATTTGAACTCTTCTAGAAGCAATATCAAGCATGTAGTAGTAATGGTCAAGAAATGCTTACAGAGGAAGCATTTCTATTCTTCTAGAAGCGGTATCAAGTCTTGTGGAAGGATTCGAAGTCTTCCAGAAGCAATATCAAGTCTTCCTGAAGCATTTCAAGTTTTTTTGCAAGCAATATCAAGTCTTCTGGAAACAGATCAAGTCTCAATTCAAAATATGTACTCTTGTTCCGTTGCTTAATTTACGAGAGGCATTATCAATTTTTATGGAAGCATTTCATATCTTATAGAAGCGGTATCAAGTCATGTGGAAGGATTCGAACTCTTCCAGAAGCAATATCAAGTCTTCTGGAAGCATTTCAAGTTTTTTTGCAAGCAATATCAAGTCTTTCAGAAGCAATACCAATTCTCCTGGAAGCATTTCAAGTCTTATAGAAACAGTATCAAGTCTTGTGGAAGGGTTTGAACTCTTCTAGAAGCAATATCAAGTATTTAGTAGTAATAGTTAACACCTTCTAGAAGCGGTATCAAGTCGGTAAAAAGATTTGAAGTTTTCTAGAGGGAGTATCAAATTTCTGGAAGCATTTCAAGTCTTTTCGAAATGTTTTTTGGAAACAATATTAAAGCATTTAGAAGCAGTATCAAGTCTTCTGGAAACAGATCAAGTCTCAATTCAAAATATGTACTCTTGTTCCGTTGCTTAATTTACGAGAGGCATTATCAATTTTTATGGAAGCATTTCATATCTTGTAGAAGCGGTATCAAGTCTTGTGGAAGGATTCGAAGTCTTCCAGAAGCAATATCAAGTCTTCTGGAAGCATTTCAAGTTTTTTTGCAAGCAATATCAAGTCTTTCAGAAGCAATACCAATTCTCCTGGAAGCATTTCAAGTCTTATAGAAACAGTACCAAGTCTTGTGGAAAGGTTTGAAATCTTCTAGAAGCAATATCAAGTATGTAGTAGTAATAGTTAAGACTCTTCTAGAAGCGGTATCAAGTCGATAAAAAGGTTTGAAATTTTCTAGAGGGATTATCAAATTTCTGAAAGCATTTCAAGTCTTTTCGAAATGTTTTTTGGAAGCAGTATTAAAGCGTTTAGAAGCAATATCAAGTCTTCTGGAAACAGATCAAGTCTCAATTCAAAATATGTACTCTTGTTCCGTTGCTTATTTTACGAGAGGCATTATCAATTTTTATGGAAGTATATCATATCTTATAAAAGCGGTATCAAGTCTTGTGGAAGGATTTGTACTCTTCTAGAAGCAATATCAAGTATATAGTAGTAATAGTCAAGAAATTTCAACACCTCTACAACTTTTTGTACATTAATTTTACTATCTTTATTCACCAATGTTTTTATATAGGTCTCATTATCTGAAATAGCATCCCTCTCCCCATAGTTTCTTAATAACTTCATTATGTAATTATCAAGTTTATTTATTAACCAATAAGTGAAAAACCTGCAGAAATCGTCTTATCCTGATTGAGAGCGAGCTGATTTGCCTCAAACCAGGCCTTAGCGTTAGCCAGTGCCGTTAAAGCAAGTTCAGAAGCAGTTTTTTGATCGTTGCTTCTAGTGATTAGAGTGGTGTCATCAGCGTACATAATTATATGCGGGTCATCAACATTACTTGGCAAATCATTCACATATATCAAAAAGAGAAGAGGCCCCAGAATTGACTACTGAAGAACTCATATCAATATTCTTTTTTTGCTGATAATTTGCCTTGAGATTTGACGATTTGAACGTTTCCGCATGATAAAATAATGATTAATCCATTTCTAATTAATTTTATTTATTAATTTCATTTTGTAATTAACTGTTTTAGATGTAAGCAAAAAAAGGCAAGGTTGGTAATGGTGTCGGTAAAACAGATATCATAGATGAATATGTCAAGATAATTTTTTCGCGATTTTATCATTGTAATTAATCATTTGATCATGGAAATTATTAAATGTGCTGTGAATCCATGTCCCACACTAAATTCAGCGTTGGAATTTACGGTGAGTTTGATGTATTTAATAAAATCTTTGGGGTATAGTTTTGAGAATTAATTATCAATCAATTTTTGATATATTCTGATGATTCTTTAATCATAATTAACGGTTCCGCATGATAAAATAATGATTAATTCATTTCTAATTAATTCTATTTATTAATTTTATTGTATAATTAATTAATTGTTTTAGGTGAGTGCGAAAAAAGACAAGGTTGGTAATGGTGTCGGTAAAACAGATATCATAGATGAATATGTCAAGATAAATTTTTCTCTATTTTAACATTGTAATTAATCATTTAATCATGGAAATTATTAAATGTGCTGTGAATTCATGTCCCACACTAAATTCACCGTTGGAATTTACGGTGAGTTTGATGTATTTAATAAAATCTTTGGGGTTAAGTTTTGAGATTTAATCATCAATCAATTTTTGATATATTCTAATGATTCTTTGGTCATAATTAACGATTCCGCATCATAAAATAATGATTAATCCATTTCTAATTCATTCTATTTATTAATTTCATTGTGTAATTAATTAATTGTTTTAAATGAGAGCGAGAAAAGACAAGGTTGGTAATGGTGTCGGTAAAACAGATATCATAAATGAATATGTCAAGATAATTTTTTCGCAATTTTATCATTGTAATTAATCATTTAATCATGGAAATTATTAAATGTGCTGTGAATTCATGTCCCACACTAAATTCAGCGTTGAAATTTACGGTGAGTTTGATATATTTAATAAAATCTTTGGGGTAAAGTTTTGAGAATTAATCATCAATCAATTTTTGATATATTCCGATGATTCTTTGGTCATAATTAACGATTCCGCATTATAAAATAATGATTAATCCATTTCTAATTAATTCTATTTATTAATTTCATTGTGTAATTAATTAATTGTTTTAGATGAGAGCGAAAAAAGACAAGGTTGGTAATGGTGTCGGTAAAACAGATATCATAGATGAATATGTCAAGATAAATTTTTCTCTATTTTAACATTGTAATTAATCATTTAATCATGGAAATTATTAAATGTGCTGTGAATCCATGTCCCACACTATATTCAGCGTTGGAATTTGCAGAGAGTTTGATGTATTTAATAAAATCTTGACAGGTAAAGTTTTGAGATTTAACCATCAGTCAATTCTTGATATATTCCGATAATTTGCTGATCTTAAATAACGATCCCGCATGATAAAATAATGATTAATTAATTTTATTTATTAGTTTCACTTTGTAATTAACTGTTTTAGATATGTGAGTGAAAAAAACAAGGTTGGTAATGATGCCGATAAAACAGCTACCAGAAGAATATGTCAACATGAAAGACAGTTCCAGACAGTTCAGAAACATGAATGTGACGGTAAAAAGTATTAAAAATGGTTCTAATTAACAGTTAAAATTGTTATTAATAAGTGATAAGACCAAGAATAGTACAGTTTAAAAGGACTGCTTGTTTGTAATCAAGAAAATGATGTTAAATCGACGCAATTCGTTACTTACAGGGTAAGTCAGTCTTAAACATATTTATTTTGAGGCGATTTTAAAATATAGCACAAGTAGATTTGATTAATTAAGTTTAATTTTTAATTAAGAATATCTACTTTTGCACTAGCGCCATCTTTTATTGATTAACCGTATTAAATATATGTCAATTTTGATTTTATCGTGTCAAGTGTTAACTGTCAACAAACATTTTTGGTGCAATTTTTAAAAAAGTAGGAGTCAAATCATTAAATGTTGATGATCTGAGTCATTAAATTCATTATATTATCTGTGCCCCACATTAAATTAGACTTTGGTAAGTGAGATATATTTAATAAAATCTCGTCCAGTAAGATTTTGAAATTTAAACG
Organism: Onthophagus sagittarius; assembly: GCA_036711965.1. Classification (NCBI taxonomy): domain Eukaryota; kingdom Metazoa; phylum Arthropoda; class Insecta; order Coleoptera; family Scarabaeidae; genus Onthophagus; species Onthophagus sagittarius. The sequence continues at coordinate 9,648,387 of JASERS010000010.1, read as the reverse complement.
TCAAAATCTTTTTTGATTATTTTATTGATTTAAAATTATTTTTGTACTTACAACAATCACAAGACGAGGCTGGTGTATCATGTCGCGGAGGGGGATGATTTCCGAAAGAGCCTAAACGAAGAAAAGTTGGGCTTTGTTGTGGCTTAATTTGAGCAACCTAAAAATCAATAAAATCTTAGTTAATTCTCGATATAAAGGATTATTCATTCAATCCAAATCGGATCCAACGGTTATTTAAAACACCAACCTATATAAAGAAATACCTAACGGTTCTTTTTCGTCGATAACCACCGCAAAACGATGTAAGGAAGCGAAAAGTTTGATTCAAAACTAATTAAAAAGTAACAAAACTTACGATTTCTTGTGTTAATAGAGCGAATGTTCCAAAGAGTAAATAAAAAATCATCCATATCTCCATGGTGACACAATTACCTTTTTTATTATTGAATCGAGTAAATTGATTTGAACGCGAGGCTTTGTTGTTAACGTTCAAGTTGACACTGAAGTGAAAAACTGGTCCGGCTATTTGTTAAATTCTGGTTAAAGGCGATGCGAACAAGAAGACGAAGGCGACAACGACGTCTTCGAAACCACTGTTGCCACTCTTTACGTCGAACTTGAACTTGAAACGCCACGGCCATAACACGAAGGTACATTGCACCGTTTTACATTTTAATTACTAAGTTGGAAGTAAAATCGTCGTTTGGAGATAATTTTTGATGGAGATGAAACATTTTTTTTGTTAATGAATCTATGAAAATAAATAAATAGTAAAGTCAATGACTGGTTGACTTTCAAAAATTTGACGACGTAAAGGTCACCTGAAACATAATTGCCACTAAAAGATGACTGGTTTTTAAATCCTCTTTTTTTATCGACCGTTTTATTTAACCTTTTAGTTTCTAAAACACTTTTTTATTATTCATTTTGGGTACAAAACATTTTCAAAAAGAATTCTTTTATTATAATGTTACAAACAATCTAATAAATTAATACATTTTTTTATTATTATGAACACAAACATGTATCTTCTAAATTGTATTTTAACCAATTTATGTATTTGCCAACTCTGGTGTAAACTCCGGGGTAACCAGGTCTGCCACAACCGACCCCCCATGAAACTATTCCTGCAAAAAGAAATTAATTTGATTATTATTTCTCATTTGATCTAATTTGGAATTTATAAATTTTTATGTGACTTTAGAAATCAAAATCAATCTGCTCGGTCAATTTACGATAATCATTGGACATAAAATAATTAAATATTCAACTTTCTCTCGTTAAATTTCGACGTTAAAGTGAAATCAAACTTTTCCATTAAAAAGAATTGTTTTTTACCCGCAATTTCATATCTATCTCCGGTGTTGATGATTAGAGGTCCCCCCGAATCCCCCTGACATGAATCGTGGGATGCCCGACCCGCGCATAACATATAATTCGTAATTCTTGTTGATCTGTATTTCATCGCGCGGCATTGTTGTTGTGTTAAAATGGGGACTTCGACTTCTTGGACGACCGAGGGTAATCCCCCGCCTTCCGTGGTGCGCCCCCAACCTATCACGGTTCCCGTTTTACCCGAGGGATCTGTTAATTCTAAAAAAAAATATTTAATTAATTAATTATTTTTTAAAAAATAATTAAATTTTACTTCCTGGTAAACAAATCGGCTTAATATTTTTCGTAAAAACAACCGATTTTCGTAACTTCAACAACGCAATGTCGTGGTTGTAAGAGTTTGAATCGAAATTTCGATGTTTAATTATAGCGGCGACCGATCGCATTTTGGCCATTGTTTCGTTGGTTGTTGTTAAGTCGTGGTCGCCCAAAACGATCTTGATCTGGCTCCGTTTTAATCTTAAAAAAAAATTAAAATTTATCGTTTTTGTTGACGTCAAAGGGAAAGTTATTTTTTTTATTTCGTTCGTTCTCACTTTCTAACGCAATGCGCGGCGGTCAGGACGTAATCTTCACTCAATAACGAGGCCCCGCAGTGGTAATGACCGTGGTACATCAACCTGGCTATCCAAGGGTACTTGTTTACACCGGTCGGACGACCGCCGACGATTCTATTTTCTTGATTTGAAAAACCGCATTCTAAAATTAATAACATAAAGAAATCATTTAAGAAAACACTACAACTTTATGTTAAATGCAACTTAAGATTGTGTATAGATGTCCCATAAAGAAGAATCACGAGATTTTTTTGGTTCAAATCTTTAAGATTGGTTTAAAAAAGTATATGGAAATGGTGTTTCGTTTGATTATCATTGAGGAGTTCTTAATCTTTTTTGGGATATTGGCAAAATCCTTGTATTCGAAATATAATTGTACTACATCTTGGTACTTTGGTACAGAACTGTCTTCTGAATCTTGGAAATGTACGTTTTTGTTGGCACCAGATAACAGTTCATTTTTCAGAGTATTTTTTGAATAATTCAAATTAACCAATAGGCACATTCTAGAATATACAGCTATGAGCATATGTATTAGGCACCTCTTGATGACAAGGCGTATAGATAAATCCAAACAAGTATTGACTTGTTTCAAACGTGTGTGTTTCAATTCGTTGATTTACCATATTTATTTCTGATAAAGTGTGCTATTGTAAAGAGTGAATACTCGAAAAACTATGAGTGTATCAATTTATTAGTGCAATAATGTGTTTAATAAAGCAAATAATGCCTAAAAGAACGGAACTAATAGTTGTAGAGCGTGGACAAATTGTTTTATTGAACGCTCAGGGCTTTTCACGGTGGGCCATAACTAAGCGAATGAAATGTTTAGGATGTGCAGTACAAACCACGATAAAACAATTCAAATACACCGGTAGTTATGAAAACAGACCAAAATCGGGACGTAAACGACAACTTAATAAGGTTGGCTGTTAAGAATAGTCGAAAATCTTCTAAATTGTTAAGTAGCGAATTATTTGTTCACCAAGGCGTCTCCCTATCCTTCAGCACTGTTAAAAGACGCCTTAAGGCTGCTAATTTATGCGGTTGCGTAGCTTGGAAGAAATCCTACTTAACCGAGGCTCATCATAAAAGACACAGAATGGGCCAAATATTATGTCGATTGGACTGTGGAGATGTGCGCTTTTTAGATGTTTCAACAATGTCATATTAGCAACACTTTGCATAACCCAACTTATTGTTAAAATGAAAATTAGTGGTTTTGTGGAAAGCCTGGGGCTACGTACGTCGAAGACCAGGGGAAGCCTTTCGTGAGGAGTGTTGTTCCTACAGTAAAGTATGGAGGTGGTAGCATTATGATATGGGGTTGTATGTCGGCGAAATATTTTTATTCACAGTGGCCGGTACACCGAGATGTTGGAGGACGTACTAGAACCCTCAATTGTAAAAGATTTTGGGGATGACAGTTCTGAGATTTATTTTCAATAAGACAATGCGCCATGACATCGTGCGCATGCCAAACCCGGTGGTATTTTCTCCTCGACTGGCCTGCACAGTCTCCAGACTTATCCCCGATAGAACATCTTTGGTGTGTTTTAAAAAGAAATATATCGAAACATCACACTAATTCAAAAGACTGCTTCCGACAAAAAATCATTATTCGTCAATGATGATGGAAAGCAATTTCACTTGAGACAAAAGACAACTCCACATTTTAGCAGGAAATGAACATATGCATAAAATGTATTTAATGTTGTCTCATTGCTAGATGCTCTAAGAATAATCTGCCATAATTGGTCAGATTAGTAATATTTTTGATCGTATACAAACCAAGACTTGTTATAATAAATATTTTATGAATATTTCAACGTCAACAAAATTGATGACTAGGAACTCAGCAGTACATAGAAGATACTCGTGAACACGAAGAAGATTCCCTCCCCCTCCAAACCAGACGCGACGTATTAATTAACATAAGGGTTACTTGGCCAGCCCGTGGCTACATGGACACAACACTTACGTATTCAGTCCTGTGTCGCGAAAATGAGATTGGTTATATTTTTGTTAGGGTCAAAACCTTACATGAATTACAAATTGGAAGACTTAGAAAAGGCTGTAGATGTAGTTCGGAAGGGGTTGTCAAGAAATAGACCGCAGAAACGTTCAAAGTGCTTTAATATGGAAGATGTTTGGACGGAACTGGACATCCGACTGTTCTAGGCAAGTGTAAGAAGCTGTTGATTGAAAGTTTGAAGAAACTTTGGTTGATGTTGCGAATTGGGGGTTCCCTTGACAAAGGCTGACATTCAAAACAAAACCTAGAATAAGGGATCGTAGTCAAGGACTTCAAGAATAGTCTAGATCTAGATTTCATTTATTCTTTTAAAGCTAGAAACAACTGGAGGCTAGTTAATCTTGTAGTGACAGAAACCAAAGGTGGCTGGGCCATACAGTCCTTCTCACCATATAATTCTACTGATCCTGATATTATTCTACTTGCGCTATTTTAGTGGCGTATAGCGGATTTACTACCGCATCTGGTAAATATATATAGAGGTTGCTTAGCATTCCGTCATTCCCCTTAGCCTGGAGAGAAGTAAAGGTGGTCTTCATCTCCAAACCTGGATGGAGAGATTGCACTGATCCATATAGACTAATCAGAATATAGACCTCGTTCATCGGGAAATCACTTGAAAGGCTATGCGAAAGACATGTAAGGGAAGTATCACTGAAAAAATTTCCCCTGCACCCAAATCAGCATGCATACACTTCGGGAGATCAACAGAAATAGCCTACGAGAAATTGTAGGAGCTCTCTTAGTTTTTATAGACATGGAAGGAGCTTTTGACAGAACAGCGTTTCATATAATCAGTACAACCTTCAGAGACAAAGGAGTCTGGATTTTAAATATGCTCTCAACGAGGGCCGTACATTGTATAAGTGGTGATAATAACTGCTGGTGCTGTTACCCCTGCTGTGGAATCTTAGCCTTGTAAACCACTCAGCCTTGTAAACCAGCCCTCAGCTGAAAAATTCAACGTCTGCACTGACGACCTATCCGTTCTGGACCACGGGAAGTACGAAAACGTCCTATGCGACCGAATTTAGGCTGGCTTAGCTCGAATAAGACAGAGATAGTACTCTTGACAACGGAAAGAAGGCTGGGTACCATTAGAGCGCTCTGGTTTTCAAAGTTCTCTTACGCTTCTTCAATAAAGTGAAGCATTTGGGACTAAGGACATTACGTTCGCTCAGCGCAAAATATCCCAGTAAATTGGTGAGCGCAAAATATCCCAGTAAATTGGTGGCTAACAGCTAGAAATAAAACGATTGTTTTGCAACTACAAAAATTCTCATCCGAAAACATCTGGCTTGTTTCTACGTTACAGACTCGATGATAACTACACCTGCCTCCTCTCAATTATCACGTTGTGGAGGTGATAGCAACAATGATCCGGCTACGAGCAGTTAATGATGACTACAGGATGTCAAGTTAAGGAAGCTCTGATGTACCCTGACCCCAAGCGAACTGATTTACTTATGAAGCTGGCCAGGAAGAACCTACGTTTAGTGATAGGTCTAATCACTGGACACTGGCATCTACAGAGGTACCTACGGAGTATAGGAATACCGACATCTGCAGAGGATTTGGTGAGGAGGAAGAATCGGCGGAATACGTAGACTCGGCTCTCTAAGCATTAAGGTTTTCCATTTTTGGAGATATCCAGATTGGCATGAGTGGAATCTGGGCAACATAACCAAGACAAAAAAAAAGGACGCAATCCTTGGTGAAGATGTTCACCAAGGACTCACACGATACTATAGGAGTTTTATGGCTACTAATGACTTCTCATTTTTCAGGCTGTACCTTTGTCGATAATGGAGTGTGGGAGAGAGAACCTGTATGGAATTCATCTAATTTCAGTCCTTCTCAACATTTAAATTTACTGGCCTTGACGGTATTCTATCTGCGCTATTTCAGTGATGTATGGTGGATTTATTGCCGCACTTATTAAATATACATAGAGGTTGCTTAGCATTCCGTTATGTTCCCTTAGCCTGGAGTGAAGTAAAGGTAGTTTTCATCCTCAAACCTGAAAGGAGAGATTACACTACTCTAAAATCATATAGAGCTATCAGTCTTTCCTCGTTCAGCGGGAAGGCACATGAAAATCTTTGTGAGGCAGCCGTCATAATGAGACCACGATCTGCAGGTCAAAGGATCATTCTGGAAATAAACTTCATGACATGGCAGGACAAATTAGCGAGGATATAACCTATGGATTCACCAGAACCATTCATCGCCCCAACAATAAAGTCTTTAATAGAGCTTTAAAAAGAGGAAACACGTAAGATGTTTCTAAATTTCATGGACAAGACACCAGGATGTCTCCAAGTTAAGGAAGCTCTGTACCTCGACCCCAAATGAACTGATTTATTTATGAAGCTGTCCAAGAAGAACCTACATTTGATTATAGGTCTAATTACTGCACATTAGCATCTAAAGAGGTACATACAGAACATGGAAATAAGTGACACCGATATCTGCAGGAACAAGTATTTTGCGTTTTCGTGGTCATCCAAGCTTTAAGGTTTACAATTTTTGTAGATATCCAAATAGGCATGCGTGGAATAACAACTAAGACTAATTCTAGCCTTTGCCTCCAGGATAAAACGGCTGGAAGGATCATAGAGCTGACCAAAGAGGGAAGTAAGTTCAAGGGATTTGCTGAGGTCGATAATAAAGGCTATCTTCCCACAAATTCAGAATAAATCAATCTTAATCTTCTGAACCAAAAAACCTCGTGGTACCATTTGCTGTATTTCTCTTCGGGATTTTTAGAAAAGTGTTAAATTTTCGAAAATTAATGGTGAGTAATTAAAAACAATTATTACAAAAATTAACATTTAACACATAAAACATTCTTTTAACGATAAAGTTATTTAAAATTCATTAAAAAATAGATTATTTAAGAAAAATTTTACAACCACAACTGCAATTTTTCCCTCTTAATCCATCATCTTCGCCATAATCTTCTTCATCATCAATCGATGGTGCAGCCCCCGTTAATGTTGATGCTAAATTGAAGAGATCGTTAAAAAGAAACTTCCCCGTTCGATTTTTAGAAATATTATGGGTTATGTTGGATAAATGGGTCTGGAAAATAGAGAATAAGATGGAAACTTTCTTAAAATAAGATGTTAATTCGCAACCAATTTTAAATTCACCTCACCTCTTCGCCGTTTTCACTTTGCCCAGTACACCCGACTGGAATTATCACTAGCACCAACAAAAAAATCATAGTATCACTTTTCATTTAAATTTTTTTTGAATCAAATCTTATTAAAAAAAAAATGTTTTTGTTTATTATATCAGGTGTTTTCACTTTGCCGATTTCAAACTCTCACTGGGTCAGAAATACTGTGACTTCTTCGTCAAGAAGAAAGTAACCTTGAAGGAGAAATGAAGGCGATTCGGCAACGCGCCGTCTCTTATATAGAACACTAGATGGCGCCCGACATGCTTAATTGGCCAATTCGGTCGCATTCATAGAAAGGCTTTTTAATTGACTCGATAAATTACTTTTTATTCATCTCGATTAAATTTTCTCAAATAAATTAAAATTAACATATATAAAACTATATGTGTGAAGATTTGGTGATGACTAGTTTCGATTTGACCCCATAATCAATTAAAATTGTCCTCTTTTCCCTTGCGGTGGGGGACAAACGCATTCCCCTTTGATGTTATCGCCGATCCAATCTAAATAATTTGTTACTTTTGTGTAAATCCCCGGCAAATTTGGCCTGGCGCATCCTCTCCCCCAAGAAACGATCCCAATAACTTCTGTATAACCTAAAGGTGTTTTTACGTTTAATGGACCACCGCTATCACCCTAAAATTTAAATGTTAATATTAATTTATTTTTAATTATTATTTAATGATTTACTCGACACGCGTCGGATTTCCCATCGATGTACCCCGCACAAAACATATTTTCGGATAATTTTTGTTCGCCGTATCCCGAATTGTAGCAATCGCTTTGGGTCCAAATCGGAACGACCGCTTTTTTCACCGTTCTTGAGGTGTCCATATTCTCACCGAGTCGTCCCCAACCCGCGACAACCCCGGGAATCCCCGCATAATCACCAGCGTCTAAAAATTTTTCGATTTGAGATTAAGTTAAACGTTAAAATTATGGCACAACCTGTCATCGGCAAACAAATACTTTGGATTTTATCCCCAAACTCAACATTTCCGTCCAACTCAATTAACGCAATATCATTATTAAAACTGTTACTGTCGTATCTTTCGTGCGGCTTCATCTTTTTCGCATTTCTCACTTCAATCGTAGAGATTCTGTTGGTCCCTTCGCGGTCGTGATCGCCCAAAACGACCGAAATATCTTTCGTGTTAAATCTAAAATGAATTAATTAAATTAAAATTATATTTTATGTTGTGAATCCATGTTACAAGTTATGCAAATGTAAAACAATGAATGTAATGCAACTTCTTACTTGCTTATAAATTATATGTATTCGGGACTAGTTTCGGTGTATATACACCATCTTCAGCCGAGTCTACATTAAATATAATAGAAATAAAATAATTATTTATAATTAAAAAATGATACAAAAAAAATATAATCCCATCATTCGCTAGAATCAAATGTAAGAATCTTAAACAACAAACTAAAGATTTTATCACTAAAAAGATAATGCGAACAGAAAAGCGGAGACATTTTAAGGAGCTTAACTAAGCATATGAAAAATTAGCAAAATATCATAGATTATTAAGAGAACTTTTACACTATCTACAAAGTGAAGAATTGATACAAGAGACAGTCACAAGCCCTGATCATCGAACAAGAAGAGCTTAAGAAAAAGCGTAAAAAGATAAACAACCTTAAGAAAAATAGTGTTGGATCAATTCACGAACCTTACTAATATTTCATTCGATGAACGAGAAACTACATTACTGAATAGGGGACATAAATGCGCTCTGCAGCCTAAAGTTGTTCTACCTCACATTGCCATAGACTTCGATGTTGCAATCAAAAATCATCCAAAATACAATGCCATTAAAAATGATCTCATTTCTTTTATCTCAAAAGAATCCAAGAAAAAACAACCTTACAACGAAGAACAAAAAGAAGAATGGCATATTATCAAATCCATCCGCAATAAACTCAAGAGAACTGCAGGGAATGGTATCTTTGTGAAAGCTGACAAAGGTGCAGGAGTAGTCATCATGGATAAAGACACATATCATAAGAAGACATATGAGTTTATGACATTGAATAATTACCATCTACTTACTAACAACCCCCTAAGAAATATTATTAAGAAAACTAAGAATATCATTAACAATTGTAAAGAATCTTTGATTGAATACACTCCTAAACTCTTTTGAAGAGTCTTACCATAAAAAAATTATATAATACATTTTTTGTGGATTCAAATCTTCTGATGTCCGAATAAAGTATAACTTCTTATGTTAGTTCTGACATTGTTTTTTGACTTTCATCCAATTAAAATTGGGGTTTAACCGAATATGTGCTGGAAGGCTTCCTATACTACCGATAATTAACCATAAACCCCCGAATATCAAGGTTTTCGTAGATTACCTTGTATCTTGCAATTTTAGTTCTCTATGTTGTATCCTCCATCTTGCTTTTTGAAAAAATCAAAACCCCAGATTCATAATCAGCACCCCAAAAGGTTGAAACCTCGTCATTTCCAAGTTTGATAAATAAATCAAGAGAAAATGGTTACCAGAAATAGATTTCAACTTTGTGTTCTACTAACACCTCTCCATAAACTAGCCTGACTAGCAGGGCATCAAGAATGGTTCACCAGTTGACATATTCGTGGCTGTGGTCGTGGAAACACCTTAACACCAAGGGTTATAGTTTAAATTCCAACAAAAAAAATTTTCTGCACCAGTTTTTTCATTCACATGAATCCTCGTGTTACTGTCTTATATTCACTACCAAAATTACATAAAAAAGACATTCCAATTAGACCTATCACATCACATCACTGAAAAATTGACAAACTTTATGCAAAACATATTTAAAATGATATGTTTTAAACCTACATTCAGCATTACCAACTCACAAAAATTCATCAAAGAGACAGAATATTTAAATCTTAAAAACAAAATTCTTATTTCATTTGATATAGTAAATCTATATCAAATGTATACCCGAATATCCCTATCGATCTCACATTAAAACTATGCTCTAACATATTTTCTACATAGTTTAATAACACAACTACTGTTAATCACCTCAACAACATATTAGAACACACAGTAAAACAAAATTATTGTAATTTTAATAATGAATATTGTAAAATCTCAGAAAGCCTACTGATGGGAACGCCCCTATCAAGTATACTATCAGAAATATTTCTAAACCACATAGAAAATGAATTCATTATTAATAATAAAAATCCATATAGAATATATATCCATAAATGGCTAAGATATGTGGATGATGTTTTTTGCTTATGGGAGGGAAAAGAGACTGATATTCAATTATTTTTACAATTCTTAAACTCAATAAATAAAACTCTTCAATTTACTATTGAAATGGAAAAAAATAGAAAATTAAACTTTTTAGATCTATCCCTAGAAAACTTAAATGATAAGATATAATATATTCAGAAAACCTGCAACCATAGCTTGCACCATACCTTTCGAATCTGCCCATCCAATAGCACACAGGTTATCTAATTTTAGATTTTTATTGCGTAGAGCTATAGAATATCCTCTTACAAATAAAAACCGTACTTTAGAATTTAACTATATATACGAGTTAGCTCAACAAAATAATTTTCCTTTGAAGCTCATAAATAACATATTACAAGATATACAAATGAAAAAGGATCCCCTTTATACCAATGATGTCAGTAATACCAATTTTAGATCAGTACCTTACAATCACATAACACATAAGGCCAAATACATTTTTTCTAAATATAACACATTAGCATATTCCAATTCTAACACCATTCTGAACCTTCTTTCTAACCATGGTCAAAATAAAAATAATAATATTTATGATGGATCCGGAGTTTATTCTATAAAATGTGGTAATTGTGATAGTATATGTATAGGTCAAACGGGAAGAAAATTATATACACGAATACAAGAACATAAATCAAAACCACAATCAAATGTTTACAAACATAGAATTGACACAGATCACAACATTAATTATAAAGAAACTACCTTAACCCTCTATTGCATAATGTTCCCTTTCGGGAACACAACATTCTAAGCCAATAAAGTGGCCATATGTTGTATTAAGCGGCGAAACTGATAGATACATTATGAATATCTAGTATAGTTGTCTACCTTTCGTAAATTTTTTGTCCGAGAGGTGGTGTTTGTGTTGGTGTGTTGCATTTATATACAATTCGCGTCGAATCAATGGCCACTTGATCATTTTGATTGATTTTAGAAGATCAAATCTAGTTTCTGGTAAGTATGTATTTTTTATACTTAGTTTCAAGTGTTAGGAGTAGAATAATGCATAATTCGATATATTTTGTTCGTTCCTTTTTTTGCAGCAGGTCATAACTTGTTTGTTCCCATTTGGGAACATTATGCTCAAAAAGTTAAAGTGTGCAATTATTTCTTATTTCTACACACAGACGATCCACAATGGATTTTCCGGGCGATTTTCCAACAATTAGACCAAGCGCTTTTTATGGAAGAAAAAAAGTTCAAGTTGATGCAATTCGAGATATTCCTTCAGATAGCGAGGATTCTGAGCTATCAGATGATGATGAAGGTAAATTTTATGCCAGTAAAAATAGTTTGGTCTTGATGTTCATATGCATATTTTTCTCTGCAGTGGAAGTACAGGTTCCTCACGACTTAGATGATGACGAGATTGAATCCCAGGATATTGAGGACCCAGATACCTTTGACGCAGTTATTTGATCTTCCCCCAAATACGAGATTTTTCTTTTCAAATGTTGAAAATGTTACTTGGAAATCTTCAAAAACTAATAGAGATCCACAGGGTAATAAGTTTTTTGGAGAATGCGATCTTCCAGAATATATTTTAGAATTACAAAGTGCATATAGTCTATTCAAATTCTTTATGTCTGATGATTTTATATCTATGGTGGTTGAGCAAACATGTTTGTACAGCACACAAAGAAGACCTGACAGGCCTTTGAGAACTGATGCTAAAGAAATTGAGCAGTTTTTGGGGATAGTTATATGGATGTGTTTGATAAGGCAGCACTCAACGCGTAGGTACTGGTCGGCCAATACTAGAACACCACAAATAGCAGACATCATGCCTCTCAATAGATTTGAGGAGCTGAAACGTTTTTTGCATTTCTCAGATAATACCTTAGCCACTGGAAGCACACATAAAATTATGCCGGTATTGAATCAAATAAAGAAATCCTGCCAAAAAATCCCTTTTGAGGAAAATTTATCCTGTGATGAACAAATTATTCCATTCAAGGGAAGAACATCTTTAAAGACATATAATCCCAAAAAGCCACACAAATGGGGTTACAAAATGTATGTCTTATTAGGAGTAAGTGGCTTCAGTACAAATTTTGAGCTTTGCAATAGTAAAGCTGACAAAAATCTATTGCCAGGGGAACCAAATCTTGGAGCTGCCAGCAATATCATCGTCCGTTTATGTAGACCAATTCCGAGAGACAAAAATCATAAGGTTTACTATGACAATTATTTTTCTGGTATAAATTTGTTATCCTATCTGGGAAAATTAGGCATACAAAGTGTGGCAACAATAAGATCTAATCGGCTGAAGGGCCTAAAAATGGTTAGTGAAAAAGAAATGAAAAAAAAGGGACGAGGCTCACACATTGAGAAAACTGCAAATGTTGCTGGAGTAGATGTTCATGTTGTGCAGTGGTATGATAATCGATTAGTTACATTAGTTTCTACATTCTCTGGTACATTTCCACTTACCAAAGTAAAGCGTTTTTTCAAGTCGGAGAACTGCAAGAAAGAAATTGATCGTCCCGACATTGTTTCAATCTACAACATGCACATGGGAGGGGTAGATTTACAGGATTCTCTATTAGGATTGTATCCCATAAAATTGAAGAGCCGCAAATGGTATATGCGCATATTTTGCCACATGCTTGACGTTGTGGTAGTAAATTCATGGTTACTTTCAAGAAGAATCAATAAACAACTAAACAAGAATGAGAAGGTTTCTCTATTGGAATTCAAAACAATACTAGCACAAGATCTATGTCTAGTGGGAAAAATAAAGGCAAAAAAGAGAGGCCGACCTAAGACTAGTGGCGCCAATACGCCCATCGACTCGCCCATTCCTTTCACACCTAAAAGAAAATGTTTGGCACGTCCAACAAGAAACATAATATTGGATAATACTGGACATTGGCCTTTACAGACAGAAAACCGAGAAAGATGCAAAAAACCTAACTGCAAGGGTAAATCCAGAACAATGTGCGAAAAATGTGGAATACATTTGTGTTTAAATAAAGTAAATAATTGCTTCAAGTCATTTCACACCATGTAAAAAAAATGTACTTTGAGCCCACAATGTGCCCATTTGGGAACACATTTTTTTTTCTCTACAAATACAAATTTTGGAAAAAAAACTCATAGGTGTCATTTCTATGCACATTTATCCCAAAAAATGCAAAAAAAAATTTTTTTCAAACTATAAAATAAATTATGCAATAGAGGGTTAATACACAAATATGATAAGAGTAACAAGATCGATTTACTAGAAATCTACGAAATCGATAAATGTAAAAAAGAGGGGAAGTTTAACTTGTTAAATGATCAATTAGATATGATTTATAAACCTTTGTTTACCTTTATTAAAACACAAATATATATTTTAGATATTTCAGATCATTTCTTGTTGTATAACCGGTCTTTTCATATTGCGGACCTCTTACAAAAGATTTCCATACATACGTTTTTTCACGTTGTTTATTTGTATCATTTTTTAATTATAAATAATTATTTTATTTCTATTATATTTAATGTAGACTCGGCTGAAGATGGTGTATATGCACCGAAACTAGTCCCGAATAAATATAATTTATAAGCAAGTAAGAAGTTGCATTATATTAATTGCTTTAAAATTATATTGTTAATGTTAAAATATTTATTTAATTATTTTGTACTTTTTTATTAAGACGAAAGTTATTTGTTTTTTAAAGATGGATTTCCTGAAGATGGCCGATTGAAAACCGGTCGAACCATATCAAGCAAATAACATTCGACTTAATAAAAAAGTACAAAAATAATTAAATAAATATTTTAATTAAATTAAAATTGTTATATAGAATTAAAAATGTACCCCTTTACGCAATGAGCCGCCGTTAAAATATGTCTCGAAGTGATTAAAGCGCCGCCGCAATAATATTCCCCGCGCCTATACAATCCTACCAACCAAGGGAATTCGTGCGGTTTGGATTGCTCGCCGTTAACCACTCGCATTTGACGGTTGGTGACGCCGCATTCTAAAAAAATTTAATTTTTTCGGTTGGTAATTTTTTGACGTGAAGTGGGTCGACATTGAAAAATGATTGATCCAAAGGATCACGTAGGCTTTGAATGGTTTTTTAGTTTAAGGCTATGTGATTTGCAAGTTGACAATGACACATTGAGGTATGAATGGATTAAAAAAAAAAATGTTGAGTTGTTAAACTTACTACAATCGCAATCGTAGTTGAAACCGAATTCGTTAAAAGCGTTCCTTTTTGATCTGGTGATATTCTAAAATATTCAAAATAATTTAAAAAAAATAAATAAATAAATAAAATTGAAGTACTACCTTTAATGGGACCCCTTCAGAAACAAAAATCACCACAAACATTGCAAAAACAACTCGAAACAACATTTTTTAAAAACGATTTAAGCGACTTTTTGTAAAAGTAAGGTTACGTTTTTATAAAAAACGTTAGTGATAATCTGATGGTGAAAAATAAGCGTTGTGGTTCTTTTATACTAATCGTACTTACCTTTAAATTGTGAATTGTTTTACGAATTTCCATGGTTAAATTGTGGTTGTTGGGGTGGGAGGATGCCTTGGGACGATTTTTCCGGGGCCATTTCAAGGTTAGGATTGTGTGCACTACTAAAATGACACATTTACGCAATCGCCGAGATGGAGGTTGTGCACTTGTAAAATTGGGTGCAAATGGCGTAACCGCCGATTGAAAAAGCTGCGACGTAACCTAATTTGATAATGATTTATGAGCTTTTTTTTCAATTTAAAAACAAAAATTATTATGTACGCACAAAAAAAATAAAAGATAACCGGAGAATAATGAAAATTTTTTTAAAATTTTGATGTTTTATGGTTGTTATTTATGATTATTTATACAGGGGGCTCATTATGAATATAGCACATATTTTTTATAAGAAATCTTTTTATATAAAAGTAATTTATTTACCATAATAAGACAGTTGTTTCAGAAAACAAATAAGCAACGAATGACACTTGATTTTTTTGCTCATTTGCAAAAATTATTTATTATTTAGAAGTCGACGTCTACAAATTTAGGCGAAATAGTTTTATATCACGAACAATCGGCCTTTTTCGAAATCGGCCAATTTTTTTTTTACCTTAAATTGAAGTCATTATACAGGGTATAACACACAAAATATGTTTTATAATTTAAATGACATAAACTTTGCCAGAGAAATTGAAATAATAAAAGACATCGCCAGAAACAACGCATTTCCAAAAACGATAATAGAAAAAATGATATACAAATATCAAAATAGACAAAATTTAAATAATTATACGAAATTAGAAACACAACAGACACAAGTTATCAAAAAATACAGGTCTATCACATACCAAGGCAATATAAACAACAAAATAAAACAAATATTGAAACAATACAAGATTCATATTGCAGATAAACCTAACAAAACCTTGAACAATCTACTCATTAATAACAAAGACAAAATTAATAAATTGGATGACAATGGGGTATATGAATTGAAATGCGACACTTGTCATGCAACATACATCGGGGAGACGGGCAGAGCTCTTAAACTCCGAATAAAAGAACATAAAATAAAACAGAATTTCAACTTTGGCAAACATATAAACTTCAACCTGAAACATGAATTCGACGAAAATAAAATCCTAGAAGGATATGAAATTAAGAAATTCATTAATAATAACCCTGATTTGACATGCCTAAATGACCAAATCCAAACTACGTACAGGCCATTATATTCATACTTTCAAACACCTTACACCCCACCCCGTAAACCCCCAAACAGATGAGGATTTCAAGACAGGATGTCATCTTGAGGTCGCACTGTTCTGGGTTCTATGGACATCATCCCATCCTTTCCACCCACCCTTCATCATCAATATCCTGTCCTATACCCGCACCTCTTTCCATTTCCCACATTTTTAATAATAGATTACTAAAATTCTTTATAAATTCAAATTTAAAATATCCACATTTTCAAGAAAAACCGGATAAAATGTTTATGTTACATCTTTGTTGTGATTTTTGACGTAAGTTTTATAAAGATTAGTTACCTTTGTTTTTGTTTTTCGATTTTCGCTAAGTAATATAACTTTATAATTTTAAGATTGAGATTGTAAAAAATTATGTTTATTAGGTATTCTCCTGATGATGCCGTGTAGAAGGCGAAACCGGTAGAGAAAAATAAAATAAAATTCATTTGTACCAATTGTCCACATTTAGAATTTTGCTTAATTTCGTCATCAATAAAAAAACTTTTTTCTACAAATTGGCAATATTTGGATGTCATCAGCTTGGAATGTTTAGTTCTCATTTGTTGTATTTGGTCTTTACCAGCAAATAAGCCTCCTATAATGGCATCAAGTCTTATATGTGCATGGTCTAGTGATTTGCAAGCAGTATTTAGTCTTCAGCAAACAATTTCTAATTTCCTGGCAATATGATAAAGTCTTCTCCAGGTATTATGCAACTCCCTGCTACTAACACTTTGTTCCTTTTTATTACCATATACAATTTTTTCAAGCACCAATTAGCCTTTTGCAAATGGTATTTAGTAAAAAGTGCTTCATCTGATTCTGCTATCAACTAAAAACATTTTGCATAACTTTGCAAACTTTTGTGTCAATTTTGTTAGCATCTGGTAATTCCATCAACCAAATTGACAATATTGTACGTGATTAGAATGTCATTTTCATTCTATCAGCTTGTAGTTGTTAATAATTTTTTTTAAATGTTTATGTTCATAAATATTTTTCTTCAGCCCTGACAGAATTTTATCAATTTATCTTTTTTATTAACTTTCTTGCTTAATTTTGGCAGTATTTACCCTTTTAGCAGAAGTCTGCGTACAAAAAACTTGTAATACTTTAATTGAAAAAATAAGTCATAATCTAATGTGATAAACTTGATTTTTTTTTAGTTTGTATATTAACTACATATAATTCTATTAACAAAATATGCTTCAACAAAACAGAAACAGTAGTTACAGAAAAAAATCAAAACAAAAAATTCTACAAATAACGGGTATGCAAAAATCTGCGTACAAGTCAGGACAGTATTTATAAAAAATTCATTAAACGTTTAGGCATGGAGTGCACTAATTTCTTCGTTTCGTCCGAACTGATTTTGGCCCATCCCTCAATCATAACATTTTTTAACGTTTCCTCCGACGTTATGTTGTGTTGCCGAATCCTGCGTTCCAGTAAATCCCAGAGGTGTTCGATGGGATTCAAGTCCGGCGATTGTGGAGGTGTTTTAAGTTGCTTTGGGGTATTGTATAGCAGCCAAAGCTTAGTGTTGTGGGCGCAATGTTTGGGGTCATTATCTTGTTGAAAAAAGTATTCGGGCCCCAAGCTCAAGTTTTCGATGCTATGCTTCAAATTTTCTTTTAAAATGTCTATATACATTTTATGGTCCATTGTCGATGTTATGAAAACCAACCTTCCCACCCCTTTGGTGCACATACACCCCCAAACCATAACTCCACCACCACTGTTTTACAGTCGCTTTCAAATTTTCGGGATTAAGGGCAGTATTAGGTTTTCTCCATACAAGTTGTTTACCCTTAATGCCGAAAATGCAAAATTTGCTCTCATCTGTAAAGAGAACTTTCTCCCAGAATTCAATGGGCTTGTCTAAGAGTTCTTTTGCAAAGGCGATCCGCTTCTGACGATTGACCTCTGACACAAATGGCTTTTTTCGTGCAACGCGACTGTGATAGCTTGTTTTAACGTCCTTATCACCGTATCTTTGCTGATAGTTTTATGAAATTCTTCTTGTACATTTTCTACTATTTTTTTTGCCGTCAGCCTAGGTTCTTTTCTAACCTGCTGTACAATTTTTCGCTTCTCTCGGTTTGTTAAAAGGGGTGGTCTACCAGATCGCGGATGTGAGAGGTAATCTTCAGTGTCTTTATAATTATTAATTACTCTTTGAATGGAAGAGTGTGACCTGCCGACAGTTTCTCCTCTTTTTCGAAAAGATTTTCCCTCTTTCCATAACTTTACAATAATTTTTCTCTCTCCCAATTCAATTTCCTTTCCTTTCGTGTCCATTCTAACTTTTAGCTTCTAAGCCTCTGCTAATATAATTGACACCGATCATCTTTTATTTAAATCGGAAAGCGTACATCGCCAACTACGTATTTAAGTAAATAAGTATATTTTGGAGAAGGCGTCTTTATTTGTACGCAGATTTTTGCATACGCATTATTCGGAGAATTTTTAATTTTAATTTTTTTTCTAACTAATATTTCTGTTTTATTGATGCATATTTTGTTAATAGAATTATATGATCATGACCCTTATTTTTTCAGTGTTAGAAGTTTTTTGTACGCAGACTTCTGCTGCTAAGCGTAACTTTTAATTTTGAGATTGAGGTTGTAAAAATTTATGTTTATTAGGGATTCTCCTGATGATGCCGTGTAGAAGGCGATACCGGTAGAGAAAAATAATATAAAATCCATTTAGTGCAAAAACCATTAGTATTTTTAATAAACAAAAATGGAAAGAAAGATATCATTTAATATTATACAGGGTGTCTCACGTAACTGGTTCATTAGAACTTGTTTAGGTTTCACTATTCGCAGAGGCTTGAAATTTTAGTAACATAGGTTGTTCATTCCAATCTATTAATCTAAAATATTTTCAAGATGGCCACCACTTCCGGTCTACCGACCGGAAGTTGGGATCGTTATTTTAAATGGAATGCTATAGTTTTTATTAAACCATCCAAATATACGTAACAAAATATGTTGACTTTGATAACAGTTATTGGTACCTAATATCAAGCCTTCTGGAAGCATTTTAAGTTTTCTAGAAGCTGTATCGAGTGTTCTGGAAGCATTGCAAGTTTTCTCAAAGCATTTCAAAGCTTTTAGAAATAATGTCAAATCTTTTGGAAGAAATACCGGTATTGCAGTAACTATCAACGATTTTGTCGGAATTAAATTAATAATTTGTTGCCTTTTATAATAAATTTGTCTATTGCCAGCATTATTACAAGCAGAATCAAGTCTTTTGATACCATTTTAAGTCTTCTGGAAGCAGTTCAAATTTTCCAGAGGCAGTATTAAGTCTTCTGGAAGCATTTCAAGTCTTCTAGAATCATTTAAATTTTTCCAAGGGTAATATCGAGTCTTCTGGAAGCATTTCAAGTTTTCTAAAAGCAACATCAAGTGTTCTGGAACGATTGAACAAAAAATTCTGGGTATCAACAACTGGTACCCAGCATTTTTTGTCTCTTTAAAAGCAAATATCTCTGCCAACGTTAATTCAAAAACGTTTTGCATTGACACGATAACTCTTCATATGCTGTCAAATGGATTGTCACCTGTTGTATAGTCGTCCACATCGAGTTTGGTTTTTATGACAGTCATAAATAAAACCCGGGGTTAGTTTTACCCGCTCGAGTACCTTTAAAGATTTATGAAAGTGTGACAAGGACAGGGTCGAACTTAAATAAAACACCAAAGATTATATTAAAAAAATTAATTATTCGTCGTCGCTATCACAACTATCAGAATTTTCAAAGTTGCTTTCATCGGAACTATCATTTCCGATATCTATAATAAATCGTTGATTATTTGGGGATACATAAGAATTTTCTACGTCGATTATGTGTTTTACGCAATTTCCCCATAATTCTGTCAACCTATGTTGACAACCTCTTGCCGAATTAAATCCACCACTTTGGTGCTTAAGGTTGGAGCTGAATTATTATTAAATTATTGCGCATACTCGGAGCATCGCGACGCGTCGATTGCTTTTTACCGCGCATGCATAGCACGTTTCTACGATTTTTAATGGTGTTTTAACCGAAAATTTCAAAAAAAATTCTAAAATTTTTTTGTTGGTATCGGAACACGTGGAAGGTCTCCGAGGTCACCACGTACCGGTCCGATCAAAATTTTACCGACCCTATCAAAAGTTATTGGACGTAGAAGTGTTTAAAATGCACTTTTTCCGTGGTTTGAATGATCTCAGGATCTACCGGGCCGATCGAAAAACTGAATACACCAAAAAATACCCTGATAACCGACGACGTCCGTAGGCATATTTTGATTTTCGTCCGACTTCCCGTCTCGAATCTCTACACTTCCAAAATCGACCGATTTTTAGGGCTAATTTTGAAAACGCTATCGCAGGGCGACGGTGGGACCTAGAGGCACGGGGCCGGTCTTAAAATAAGCGGAGCCTTGCGAAGAACCGATCGAATCTATCCACGTATGCGCAGAACGTTTTTCTGATTTTTAAAAATTTTTTAACCGAAAAAATTAAAAAAATTCCTAAATTTTTTCGTCGGTTCCGGAAGACGCGGAAGGTGCCCGAGGTCATCACGTCCCATCAAAAGTTATTCGACATCGAAATTTTGAGGTGCACTTTTTCCGTGGTTTGAATGATCTCAGGATCTACCGGGCCGATTGAAAAACTGAATACACCAAAAAATACCCTAATAACCGACGAGGTCCATAGGCATATTTTGGTTTTCGTCCGATTTTCCGTTTAGAATCTCTACACTTCCAAAGTTGAGGTTTGTAAAAAAATCACTTTTTCGACACGAAAAAACGACAGAGGCTCGCGACCGTTGGGTCTAGCTACCCGCGAAAGGTCTTAAAAGATGCGGCCCGAGGCGGGGCATCCCACGAAACCGTCCGTTTCGCCATAGGTAGCGTGAAAAAAATTTGGCGCTACCGCAAACCTTTTTTGAAAATACTCCGATACTACCGCATCGATTCAAAAACGCGATATATCGTAAAGTAGTCCTCTATATGCACTAACTAGACCCTAACGGGCGTATTTGCGACGTATTTCCTTCACCGTTTTTTTTCAACACGAAGTACACCATGTTTTTGCAAAAACACGCGCATGCGTATAAATCGTACGCGCATGCGCGCGAGTCAAACGCGCTTCGCGCGTTCGACTCGCAATCAGTCACTGAATATAACGCAAAAAACCGCATGCCGATCGGACGCCTCTGAGCCGAGTTTTGCTATACCCGAAAGTGAGCTCACGTCGGCCATTGGTGGGTATAGACAATCCAAATAATAAGTTAAGCAGAGATTACAACTGTGGAGTTCATTGTGTGGTTATGTGTATGAGATAAAGAAATCATGTAACCTCATAAACCGAAAAGTAACTAAACACCTTTAACAGATAATTTTTTTCCCTTCGATCTCACTCGAATGTTGCGGAAACCAAAATATTATTGCTTTGGTAACCCTCGTTTATTTGGCGGATTATCTTTCGTCTTTGTTGGTGTAAATTGAATCCGTAGATATAGATGAAATGGTTTTCTTGTTGGCCTTATTTATTCGTTAAGTTTTTAAATTTATTTCATAATATTCTTCTATCGTAGTATTTTCGTTATCATCAAATTCGTGTTCTGTATTAGATATTAGGTCTTTTCCAAAATTAGAGCCTTCTTTTGTTTGTTTATCCTATGTAAGTTGCCTTACATGTACCACATTGTAATTTGTATACCCCATTGTCGTCTAGTTTATTAATTTTGTTTCTATTGTTTACTAAATTGAAAAAAAAGTTTACTCAACGTATTATTGTTTCGACTAGTTAATTCTATATCATATCAATTAAAGATTTTTCTTATTTTTCCATTTATGTCACCCTGAAATTGTATACAGCGGTAATTTTTCTTTTTCTTTTCCGGTTTTTCATATGATGCTAATGTAGTTTTCTTTGAGAGGTTGTATTTCTTGAGCTTTGAGTTAATGAATTTGTTTATTATGTCTTGTGGGCAATCGTTGTTGTAGGCTATCTGTTTAATTTTATCTAATTCTTTCTGTATTTTATCCTGTGTTAAATTAGAAGTTAAAGCTCTGACTATTAACGAGAGGAAGGCTGAAAATTTGTGGGGATGTTCATGGTGTAATTGGTATGGAATTATTATATTGCTTTGAGTTTTTTTCCGCTAAATGTCGTAAATTAACTGTTTGTCATTTTTTTCTGTAGTGAGATCTAGAAAGTTTCTCTTGTTTATCTATTCAGTTTCCATCGTAAATTAAATGTTATATTATATGGATTTTTGAAATTTATTATCTTCTCCCAGACCGTCTGAACAGGTACATATTTAACCATCAAAAGTGCAGAAATTTTGTTCAACACATAACATTATATCATCAGTTCTCACTCTAGATTTTCTAGATTCTAGACTCTAGATTTCAATTCAAGACAAGGCCTAGAACTAAAATCATTCGCGTTTAATCGTCTTAAGGGATGTACGACTAAACCCGAATGTTTCTAGATCTAGAATTAGATCTAATGATATAAAACTAGAGCTAACACTAGACCTAGAAGTAGAAAGATTCCGGTTTAGCCGTGCGTCTTGTATCTGGTTCCCCTCTGTGTTTCCCCTGCTATAAGGTTTCCCCGATGCGTCTTCTGACGCACGGCTAAACCCAATATTTTCTACTTCTAGGTCCAGTGTTAGTTCTAGTTTTACTTCATTTGAAATATACAGCGTTTCCAAATCGGTTTGTAAAATACACTATTTCAGAGACTATTCTTTATATACAAGGTTGTTAAACCAGATTTGTGTCAAATCAGCTTTTTCCCCTCCAAAGGTTATTCATAATGTCAGAAAAAAATTTATTCAAAGCTAAAACACCTTTTGGCCAGATGTATTCCATGCAATCATGATCGATTAGAATGATTTCATCATCATGATTTCCTGGAAGAAAAGAAAAACATGCAGGCTATTTTAATGTTTACTTTCTGTTAACTTTCCAGTATATTCGTCGTCATAAATTCTGTTTTGTTTTGTGCCACAATATTTGAATTCTGTTTTATTAAGACAAATAAAATACTTATATATCGAGATCACAATATATGTCTTAAGATCTTCAGAATAAAAACATTTTTTTATATAAAAATATTCCATACATAATGGGCACCCCTGTATAATTTTAAATATTTAGTAGGATGTGACCTTTAAATTTATTTAATTATTAAATATGGGGCGACCCGCGGTAAGGTCGTCTTTTAATAATTATTTGCATTCGTTATCTTGTTAACCTATAAAAAAATGGTAAAATCACCTGCCCTTTGATGCACAAGGTGATTATTTCGCAATTTAGCCCACTTATCTGACATTGGACCGCTAAATTTAATATTTACACTCGCGTTTACATGAAAACTAAATTATTTGTAACAAAAATGTAATTTATCTGTCAAAATTTTGAAATTACTTTTTTCCAGCATAATTTTTTTAATAACAATCCTCATGAAACAGATTTTTTTCGTAATTTCCTCCTTGTAATAACCATATTATCTAATTTTACGCTTATTTCATCAATTTTGAAATAGACAGGAACTAAATATAATCCAAATGGATATTTTTTTGTTTAGGATTCGAAATTATCCCTTTTTTATTTTAATTCTCTTAAATAAAAAAGTTAAATTTCCTGCCAAAATGATGTTATATTTAACTCAAAAATTTAAGTTGGTAACAATTTTTTTGACTTTTAAAATTAACTTATTATTTGAAAATTGATTTAATTTAATCAAAAAAAGATTGTTCATTAATGAATGAGGTTTAATCAGTTTTAGTATAAGTATTTAAATTTTAAAAGACCTAGATTTTTTGATATACATTTAAAAATCGTCACAGAACGTCCCACGCGTTTCAAAAACGCTTTCTGGCTTTACCTATTTACCTACTTAATTTCCTGTTCGAGAGTCTCCGTTGCCGTGATCGTCGCGATTTGTCCTCCGGTTCGTTTAGTTCCGTTGTTATGTTTTAATAGAAGTGGTTTTAATCTCCGGTAACAAAACCGACGAAACCACTTCTTCATCGTTAGCACATTCGAGATCATCATCATCATGAGACTCTCTTTATACATCCTGCTGTTCATCGGGGCTCTATTCAAGGTTAACAGTCAGGTAAAAATAACCCCAAATAATTTCTTTTATTTTTTTAACATTAATTTTTAATCTTTTATTTAGGTTGAAAACGCAAAGTTTTTTTTCGGGACCACAAAACGCCCGATTCCGACTTCTTTGGTGGTCCATCATGAACCTGGAGTTCCCCCAGGTTGGACTACTTCCAGTTTGAGACCTTCAAGGTGGTTTATCGGCGATAAGATTAATCCGACGAACGAAGCCGGGCAAATTTTGGTGGAATCCCAATTAATTAACATCACAAAACCGATTCGGAATCAAACTAAACCGGAAGATTACCCCGAGGGGGTTGAACCACCGGAAGCTGCGACTTTCGACAAAGACAAAAACATAGTTGAGTGGGTTTTAGGGTTGTTTAGACCAAATAACCCAAACACCACACAAAAACCCGGGGAAATAATTAATACCACCCCGCAAAGTGTTAAATGTGAACCGTGTAGTGAGTTTTAAATTTAAATTTATTTGTTAGTTTAGGCAACCAATCTTGCAATCAAACAATTTAATCAAAAATTCATGAACGCAAAATTAAAAAAAATTTTTTTAGCTTGCGGAATAAATTATAAACACACAAGAATCGTCGGTGGAGTGGTAACCCAAATTAACGCATACCCTTGGGTGGCTTATTTAACTTACAACGGCCGATTTTATTGCGGAGGATCCTTAATAAACGACCAATACATTTTAACAGCATCCCATTGCGTTACCGGTTTTTCAAAAGATCGTTTAAGAGTGATTTTGCTCGATCACGATCGCTCAACAACAACCGAATCCGACATAATAACCCGGGGTGTTGAAGCGATTTTAAAACATTCAAATTACAACGTTGGGACTACTTACAACAACGATATCGCTTTGTTAAAGTTAGACCAAAGAGTTGCTTTTGGGGATTTGTTAAGGCCGGTTTGTTTGCCGAGAAGGGGTGAAACATTTACAGGGAAAATCGGTGAGTTATTAATTAATAATTGGATTTGAGAAAAGATTTGGGTTGATTTTTAGGCACCGTTGTGGGGTGGGGTGCGACGGAATCTCACGGGTCAGTTTCAAATAAGCTCCGAGAAGTGAAAGTTCCGATTTTGTCGTTAAATGAATGCAGGAATACTTCGTATAATCGGGATAGGATAACTGAGAATATGTTGTGTGCTGGATATCCGAAAGGGATGAAAGATTCTTGTCAAGGTGATAGTGGGGGTCCTCTTCATGTACCCGAAGGGCGCCGACATGAAGTAGTTGGTAATTAATTTTAAAAAAATGTTGAAGTTGAGATTTTAGTTTTATCTTTTAGGGATTGTTTCTTGGGGGGAAGGATGCGCATTGAAAGATTATCCTGGTGTTTACACCCGCGTTAATAGGTACATAACTTGGATTGAAAGCAATACAAAAGGCTCTTGCTATTGCCAGTAATTATTTTTTATTTATTTATAACGAAATTGATTTAATTCGAAGCTCGTTTTATTTATTTAACCAGAAAGTCTCCATTTCGCCCTTCCCCTTAACTTTAACCATTCCTCGTCTTTCCATCGAGTATTTCTCGCTGGATAACAATTCTTTCGTCGTTTTTGAAATGTTTATCTTACCAGGCTTAAACAAAATTCATTTTATATTTATGAGTAGAACTTCGATAATCCGAACCCCAGTAATCCGAACGTTCGCTTATCCTAACGCCCAAAAACTAAACATAAAATTAAGAGAATTTAATTTTTTATTAACTTGAATGAATTGATGTTGCAAGCTTTAATTGTTTGGATTAAGAGAATAGTATAAAGACTTCTTACTCCATCGGAAAGAAATTTTTATAAACGAATTTGGTATTTTGTTGCAAAGAAAAAAGTTGCAACATCAGTTCAAAAGAAAATTTCCAATTAATTTTATTCTGTTTTAGATTATTGTATACTTGTATCGAACTAAAACTAGAACTAACACTAGACCTAGAACTAGAAAGTTTTGGTTTAGCCGTGCGTCTTCCGACGCACGGCTAAACCTAAATCTTTCTAGTTCTAGGTCTAGTGTTAGTTCTAGTTTTAATTCTTATTTAGTTCTAGATTGTTGTAAATTCTTTTGGAACTAGACCTAGAACTAAAAACATTAGGGTTTAGCCGTCTCATGAGACATAGGGCTAAGCCTTAATGTTTTTAGTTTTAAGTTTAGTGTTGGTTCTGTAGTTCTGTAGTAGTGCTAGGTTGGGTTGGGTTTGATTCCGTCTTAAGAGAGGTATGGCTAGAGCTTGCATACCAGACCAAAATCTACCATTTGAGCTAATGATTGGATGGAGGGCATCCGTGGAAGTAAGAAAGGAAGATCGAAAGAAAGATATTGTTGGCCAGATTTTCTTGTGGTAATGAATAGAGAGTGACCAGGTTGGATTAGGTTAGGTTGGATTGGGTTGGATGGACATAGCGCTGGCACAGAACGATGTAAAAAGTTTAGGTGTTGATAAAAATGAAGAAAGTGAAAAGGCAATCGAGGAAAAGAGAAAATGATGTAGAAATGGGCAAATCGACAGCGTGGATCACCAATAAGATGGCTGCCAAAGTAAAAATATTGCAGGCTAATGCGAATAGAAGTGTCGAAGCTATGAACATGATGGAAAAATTTGTTAAAGAACACAAAATAGATGTGGTGGTGGTTTCATAACCGAATAAAAACTTTGTCAAGAAGACAGGATGATTGAGAAACGAGGAGTGTGATGTGGCGCTTAAAACAGTGAGTTAAAGTATGGTGATGTACAGTTTTGAGAATAATAGTGGATCTACTGTGGTGAAAACCATCTTAATGTCACCCAACATTAAGATGATAAATATGTTAAACTAAAATAAGTATGATAAAATATGTGGGTGAAAAACTGTTGGTCTTGGGTGATATGAATGCGAAGCCCGCGGCGTGGCGAGCGAAAATACAGGATGTGAGAGGCAGGTGATGAATGAATGGTTGGCCGAAAGAAGTTTGGTGGTGGTAAACAGTGGAAGTGGACCTACTTGGAAAAGGAGAGGACGAGAGTCCAATATAACGTTACCATGTGCACGTTGAACATGGTTAACTAGGTTTCTGAATGGAAAGTAATGAACATTACATTTAGTGCAGAAATTGGGAGAGAGAAATGGGGACCACGACAAGCGAGACAGGAAAGGTGGCATAATCATCGTGACGTCATCAAAGCTTGTAATAAGGCATACAGCAAAAAGAGACCAAGGAAATATAAAATGGAAGCTGTATGTTGGAGGAATAATGACACGAAACAGGCGAGAGAGAAGGTTAATAGATACCGTAGGAATCTGACAAAGATAAATGCGTGAAGGAGGGATGAAGGGGAAAGAAATGAGGAGGAAATGAAGTACATGGAAGCGGAAAGGGAAATAAGCAGAGAGATAAAGAAAGCTAAAGGCGACGTTTGTGTAACGTACTGGAGGGTAACGTGTAGGGGGAAGCCCATATTATAGCAATCAAGAACACTCGAAATATAAGTCAGATAGAGATACCACCAGAAAAAATTGTACCATTGCTTGAGGTGTTATTCCTAAAAAGCATAAGACAACGGCGGAACAGAACAACTGCGACGGAAGGAGAAGGAAGCATAACACGGGTAAATAACGAGGAACTACTTGCGATAGTGAAACAACTTAAGAATAGAAAGTGCCACGTCCAGATTGTATAACACCCGAAATTGTGAAAAACACGGTGATGATAGGAAGCTCTAAGATCGCAGAAATATACTTCAGGCTACTAGAAAAGGGAAAGTTAACTGAGAAGTGGAAGAGAGGGAGGTTGGTACTCATCGAGAAGCCAAGTTCTATGCAGAGGAAAAAGTACAGACTACCTAAGCCATATCCTGACAGGGCATGGCTGCTTTAAGGCTTACTTATACTTACATAAGAGAGTCAGTATGACTACTGCAGAAAAAGGGATGACGTAAAACATGTCTTCTACCTTTGTCCCAGATGAAATGAAGAACGCGTCAATAGAAGAGGATCAAGATAGCGGAGAGATTCTCAGCTCCCCTCGTCCTGGTATGTAAAGTTTAGTTAATACATTAAAAAATTTTCGTGTGGTGTTGTTTCTTTTGTTGATGGGGTGATTCGCGATTGAATAAAGATAACTCTCACAGGAGATATCTGGATGGAATTCTGAGTGGACGAAGATGAGGGGGGAATACTAAAATGGGTAGCCAATAACCCACATTTGAAACTTGGTGATAAGAAGGCTTGAAGGCAAAGAAGAGTGACTTATGCCTGGGTAACTTAAAGGTTAAAAGCCCATAAAGTCCTTTGAATATTATGTTTTTTTGCTGGTAGACGAATTTGTGGATCTCGAAAAGAGAGAGGAAGAAGACAGGGTGAAGTAAAAATGGATTTGGCAATCTGCGGTGGTCGCTGATTAAAACGCAATTGTAGTAATTCGAAAATTATTTAACGGTTTTAAGAAATAACCATTCGAATTGGAAATTCCTAAAGTGCAGCCTTTCGTTATTTTAGAAACTAAGAATCACGTCCGGTATAGAGACCAGACTTCGTATTAAATTTTGTTAAAAATTATGTATCCGCAGTTTGATGGGGGAGATGCGAATCTCCCCCTCGTTTCCACTGTTTGAAAATTACGTGACGATTTTTGGGATTAGTTAGTGGCGGATGTTATCTTCTGGTCTTGTGGGCGAGGAATTCTTCCCTTCCACAAATTCCCTCATTGGCTCAGAAAATTATTGTAAAATATCCGCCCCGTATTTTGGATTGGCCCCAGGTGTCGGGGATGTCCAGACGTTAAGGAACGCCTAATGAAGGTTTTGCACCCCTCCAAGATCCCAGGTTACTTAAGGCCTTGCACATTTCAAAATTGGGGAATTCTGAGCTTAGTTTCAATTCAACTTCGAAAGATATCTTCTTCGAAAGATTTCGAACCAATACTCAACCAGCGCTCTGTTAGACCGAAACTTAGATTCGCTTTAACGCCAATTCTAAGTCCTGTCGAAATCGAGAACTTTGACTCAGCTTTAAGGGCAACTTTCTTCTGATTCGGGCGTCCGCGTCGCGTCGGAAACCGTGTTCACTTGACGTTTTGGTGCGTTTGTGTCGAAGAAGTCTTCCCGGATTATCCCGAGAAGATTTCAACAGTGTGAATGTAGTTCCAACAAATGTGAATGTAGCGCGAAATACTGTTTCTGGTGGCAGCGGTAATTACCAGAGGTTGAAGTCGTTTTTGTGAAGGCCTCACCACACAATAGCGTATTTACATTTCCGTGGATAGCTGAGGAAAGGAGGTTTTAGTCGGTGGGAGATCCAAAGATGGTCACCACAAGTCAGGTGTCTGATCACAGATTTTCCTCTACCTCAAGAAAAAAAAAGGATTACGTGGGATGATTCCAAGAGGGTACGGCGTCCGATGATTTAGGGCTTTTTAATTTTTTTTTTTTGGTGTTTAGCTTAGTAATAATACTAATACTGAAATACCAGTATTTTGCCATCAATACCGGTTTTTAATAATACCGAATAAAAATAGTCCGGGATCTCGATATTGCAAGCTCCTATAGCTAACACTAAACCTACAGGCTAGATTTAGTACTAACACTACACCTAGAAATAGGATTTAGTCGTACACCTAGAAATAGGATTTAGTCGTACGTCTCTTAAGACGACTAAACCCTAATGTTTCTAGATTAAAGTCTGGTGTTAGTTCTGTAGCTAGGTTGGGTTGGGTTGGGTTGGGTTGGGTTGTTCACAGTGGAGGAACTCTCAGTGGCGGTAAGTAATTTAAGAAAAAAGAAAGCCCCGGGACCGGATGCCATTCCATCTGAAATAGTTGGATTGTTGGCATCGAAGTATTCAAAGGATTTTTTAGAGGTATACAATGACTCTGTGTCTAAAGGTATATTTCCGAAAATCTGGAAAAGTGCAAGACTTGTACTTATTGAGAAGCCGAAGAAAGCAGGACAACCTTTGGCGTATAGACCTCTATGTCTATTGGATACGACGGGGAAACTTTTGGAAGGATTACTGAGAATGCGATTGGTTGTAGAAGCGGAGGAGAATAACCTTCTACATGAAAACCATTATGGATTTAGGAAGGGAAGATCCACTGTACAAGCGATTGAAAAAGTGCAGAAAAGCATTGATAAGATAAAGGAAAAGGCATTAAAGAATAGAAAATTCTGTGCCTTAGTACTTTTGGACATCAAAAATGCTTTTAATTCTGCACCGTGGAAGGAAATAATCGGATCCTTAGTTAGTGGAAATATAAAAATAGGGACTATTTGGTAGAAATGATAAGAAGTTACTTGTCGGAGAGAAACATCATAGCTCCGAATGGGAAAGTTTACGACATGTCTTGTGGAGTGCCTCAAGGATCTCTATTAGGTCCACTTTTATGGAATCTATATTATGATAGAAGTCTAAGAGTGGAATTGGAGTCCGAAGTAGAGATCATTGGTTATGCTGATGATCTGGCATTGTTGGTCATTGGTCGTGATGAGAGTGAACTGCAAGACAAGGCGTCGTATGCGGTTAAACAGATTATTGATAAACTGGAGGAGATGGGTCTTGACATAGCTGCACAGAAAACAGAAATGGTTTTACTTCAAGGGAGAAGAAAGATAAGATCTCTTAACCTTGAAGTAAATGGGTCTGTAATTGAAAGTGCTGAAAGGGTCAAGTATCTCGGAGTTTTTATCAATAAAGACATGACTATGACAAATCATATTGAAGAGGTAACAAGTAAGGCAACATTCATGAGCAATTTACTTTTAAGGTTGATGCCGAACTTAGGTAGACCAAGATCAAGAAGTAGGAAACTTCTTGCATCGACGGTGAAGTCAGTTGTACTTTACGCCGCACCTGTTTGGCAAAGAGCCCTTAAATTTAAAAGGTACCGTGATATGTTGACTAGAGTGAATCGAAAACTTGCAATAGGAATTTGTTCCGCATATCGAACGGTTTCTGCTGAAGGGATTCAGGTTATTGCTGGTATGCCTCCGCTGGACTTACTTGCTGAAGAAAGAACAGCGTTATATAGGAGAGGTAAAGAAGCAAAACGTGAATGTAGAGTAAGTTTATTCAAGGCCTGGCAGGAAAGATGGGATCTATATGAGGGATGGACAAGAATCCTTATCCCGGAAATAGAACCATGGTTTGATAGGAGGTGGGGCGAGGTAGATTTCTACTTATCTCAGGTTTTGTCGGGTCATGGAGTTTTTAAAAAGTATCTTTTTAAAATTAAAAAGTCAGAAAGTGAGGTGTGTTGGTTCTGTGATAGTATAGACACAGTGGAACATACATTATTTGTATGTAAAAAGTTTAGTGGTGAAAGGCATATTTGTGAAAGGAAGTGTGGTCGATTATTAAATCGAGACAACATAGTGAAAGTGATGTTAGAAAGTGAAGAATTATGGAACATTGTACAAGAAATGGTTATGAAAATAATGAAAGTGAAGGAAAGCCATGAAAGATTCCTAGAAGGAATTGAAAATGGTGAGGATGAGAACTTGGAAAACAACATTGAAGAATAATAAATTGTTTATTATTAATATTCCCTGAAGCTAGTACCTTGGCGGGTGGTTCCGGGAATAGAGGGGGAAGGGTTTTAGACGGTCGAAGTTTACTTGATGTTTGCTTCAACTCGTCAGTATCTGGCCACATGATATCTTCGGTCAGGTGTCTGTTTACAGATTTCCTAATCCCCTCTATAATACAAAAAAAAGGGTTGTTCACCAGAATCTACTATATGAGCTTTTGACTAGATGGAGGGCACCCACGGGTGTAGCAAAGGAAGGCCGAAAGGAAGATGTCAGTGGTCAGATTCTCTTGTGGCAATGAGTAGAGAGCGACCAGGTACTGAGTTGGATTAGGTTAGGTTGGATTAAGTTGGGTGGCGATTTGTAGAATTAGACAGAGGAAAGGGAAGAAATATGGAACGAAGAGATTGTTGACGAAAAAACCAGAAGAATTTAAAACTATCTAGAACTAAACAAAAATTAAAACTAGCCATTTTAAGAGACGCACGGCTTGTATTCTTTCAACGTATATTAGTAGTCCCAATTAGTTTAGATTATCGAGGTTTTACTGTATTTAAACAAACCAAACAGTTTTTACCAAACTTGTAGATTGCATTCTTGAAGCCGTATTAACAGTATCCCCAAAAAAGCAATATCTAGGAACTTTTAACCCAACAACACCGGCTACGGCAGACCCCGAATGTATTCCTATTAAAACAAACAAAATAAAGCCGTTTCTCTTTCTAAAAGCGACAAAATCGAACCAATTCTAACATCCACGCTACTAGAATTTCCTAAAATCTCTTTGATTTTCTTTAACATTGCGATTGAGACGTCCGCAACGTTTATTGCGTGGTTTTTATCGACTTCCGGTGCCCCCGAAACAGCCATATAAACCTGCCCTACGGTTTCAACCTAAAAAAGATTATTTTATCTTTTCAATGAAGACAACCTAATTAAGGAACATCAAATTACTTTGTATACATGAAATTTATCCATTAACTCATCAAAACCGCTAAAAATCGCGTTCATATGCGAAACAACCCCCATTGCATCCTCCACCGTTGAATAATTAAACCCGACGAGTTCTCCAAATAAAATTGTCACCGAATTGAATGACTAAAAATTGTTAGAATTGGACATAATCTTTTTTTGGCAAATGATAATTACTTCGCATGTACTTAAAGGGGATTCTCCTTTTCTTAAACGATCGGCTACGGTTTTTGGGATCATCGAGTATAATAAATCATCCCCTTTGCGTTTCCAAGCGTCTAAAAGTTCGTAACTTTTTGATAACTCATCCGCTTTATTTTCGGCGGCATCAAACATCATTTCTAACTTGGAGTTGTGTTGCCATCCGGCCAAAACCATCTCTTTACTCAAACCGTGATTATTTAAGTCGTTTAAGTACAAACCTTGTTCTGGTAACTCATCAAGATCGTTTATTCTATGAAAGAAAATTAAAACAAATCAAATTAAATTTTACTTTAACTTACATTGGACTACATAAAAAGACGATAGCATCAATATCTTCGATGTATTTCATTTGGCCTTTTAATAAAATATTTCTTGAAGCAACATTTTTAGTTGTCTCGGTTTCTTTTTGTTCGTCAAAGCTATTTTTTAATTCTTCTTCTTCTAAAACTTGCGGGTTTCGGATGAATTCGATTTCGTACATTACTTTTCGAAGATAAAGAGTCTAAAAACTTACATTATGATTTCAATTTTAGAGAAAATTGTAATTTACGTTTTGAAATGTGAATGGGACTCCTTTAGGGCGTCGTAATCGAAAATATTTCGGAACCGATAATCCCAAAATGTTTTGTTTCCCGTTCCACACTTCCGTTATCTTTTCCCCCGCCGCCATAATTTTCATTTCTTTGTTGATTAATATCCCGAATGGGAATAATTCTAAAAGGATATAAGCCGGAAATGTCGATAATTGGGTTGTCTCTAAATGCTCTTCTTTTCGGAATTTGTCCAACATCTAAAAGAAATTTTTTTGTATTTGATTGATTTAAAGAAATTATTTACTACATATTCGGAATTATCGAAATCTAATCGATATTTAACGACGATCATGTTTTTTGATCCACTCGCGGAGTTAATCCGGTCCATAACGCTTAATTTTAGTTTTAAATGAAAAAAATCTTTCGCGATTTGTTGGAGTAACCCTAAAAAGTATTACGAATTTAATTTTTCGTTTATTTTGATGAAATTATAATCAATCACCCATAACGTAATGAGTAAATCCCTGTCGTCCGCTTCGATAAACCAAAACGCAACCATCATTATCGATATCAGTGACATAAAACGAAGGACTTTTCATTTTAGGGTAAGTAAAACAAAATTGCGAATGAATATTATCAACACTTTGCAAAAAATCGGTGAAATAACGCCCGGTACTTCTTATCGTGATGTCATAACCCAAATTAGAAAAGTACCGGACGAAACATCTCCCAAAAAAATTCATAAAATTATCACTGGTGGCGCCGGTTACTTCCGCACAACTTGTCGCTAAATTTTCCATCACCACGTCAGGATAAACTTGGTGTGTGTTAAAAACGGAGTGTTTACAACCAGCCATTTCGACCACTTTAAACCACATCTCTTCCCCGTATTCTAATTGTATGAAATGTTGGACACTTTCCAGAAGCATTCCATACATTTTTTTAAAAATATAATCGGGTTAATTCTTAAATATAACTGGCAAAGGGTTGAAATGGAACTAAAACTTAATTAGGAAGTTGAACCTTATATACCCTTTATCGATTATAATTCGTATTCAAAGAAAAGTAATTGGACTTTCTCATGATAAACTCTATTTACGAGATGATCCAATACTGTTATTGGAAACGTTTTAATTAAACGGGGTTAATTTCATTTTGTGATCACGCCAAAAACTCATTACCGTTATTGCAATAACCAACGTTTTTTTTTGTTTGTTTATTTTGTTAATTATTCTAAAATAATATGGAGACAAGAATTTTAAGATTAATATTTTAAAGTGTATACAATTTAGGGGTTTGCGGATTCATAGGCAACAGGCTGGTCAAGGTACCTCCAATTTCTGTTATTTGTTTTATTTAATTATTGATTTTACTTTTTTGTGAAAATTGTTTGTGGGGTTTTTATTGATAGTTTTAAAGTTATTGTCTTTCATAAAGCTTTCAGTCTTATTTATGTAGAGATCTTTGCAGGAGTAACTATTAATTCGTTTTCTTTAATTTTCCGCTTGATGTTCTTAATAATTTTTTGTTCCTTTTCCTCTTCTCCATTTCTTATTGTTTGTTTGTTTGTTTGTTTGTTTCTTTTCTTCTTTAGTTAGGATTTGTTGAATCTCCTTATTCATAATGTTTTCCTTTTCGTGTCCTTCGATAGCTGCCTAAAGTTCCATTGCCATTATTGGGAGGTTAATTTCTCTTTTTGGAGCATATTTCAGACCTTTTTCCATTAATCTTCTTTCTTGTTCTGTGAAAATCACGTTTGAAGTATTTGTTACTTTGGAAAAAATTTATGAATTTCTCCTAGTTTGTTTGTTTGATGTTTATTCTTTTCTCTTTCTTTTTCTGTTCTCAACTTGTTCAGTTTTTTTAGTTTCTTTTTGTGAATTTCATTAAGAATTATTGTATCATGTAATTTAGCTTCTTTAATAATTTCTTCGATTTCAATGTAATCATATTGATTATTTAAATCCTGGTAGAATTTATAAAGTTTAATGTTAAGTTCGTTAAGTTTCTTATAATGGTTATTTAGGGTTATACGTATATGTTGAATTTTCATTTTATTAACCATATCCTCTTTTATTTGTTGTGGATATTTCTTGTTAGTAAATTTTGGAAATAATCCCTCTGTTAAACAGATTCTTAGAAATTTAATGTGTTGTAGTTGTTATATATATACAGGTTGCAAAAACGTTTTGCGTTGGTACAATAACTCTTCATATACTGTTAAATAGATTGTCACTTGCTGTATCAGTTTATCTTATACAGGCTGGTCAAAAATTGGGTTACCGTTTCGCTGTATTCAATTGTGAGCCAACCAGTTACGTGAGACATCCTGTATATATATTCAACCAACCCTTTTTTTTTATTTATTTTAGAGGGGATTAGGAAATCTGCGTACAGACACCCGACCTAAGATGTCAATCGGCCGGATAGTGACGGGTTGGGATATGTACCCCGACCGTCTAAAACCCATCCCCCTCTCTTCCTGGAACCGCTCGTCAGGGCATTTCATCAGGGAAATATACCATTTACTTACTGCGTAACGTTTCCTTCAATATCTCTCTCATGCTGTTCTTTTTTCTTCATAATCGTTGTAATCATATCACTTACTGCAGCCCATTTATCCTCATGTTCGAGCATTATATTAATCATATTGTCTTTTGTTAATTTTTGTCCACATGTCTCTTCGCATTTGAGTCTTTCAAAACTAAAAGCTTCACAATGGAACAATGTATGTTCTGCTGTGTCCACGTTCTGACAAAACCAACATTCGTCCGTGTCACTCTTTTTTATATCGTGCAGATATTTCCTAAAAATTCCATGTCCAGTCAGCACTTGTGTCATGTAATAAGCCGTTTCTCCCCAACTTCTCGTAATCCAGGGTTCTATATCTGGAATTAAAGTTCTTGTCCATCCTTCGTACCTTCTTCATTTTGTGTGCCAGCTACTCACTAATCGTTCCCTATACTCAGGTCTTGCCGCTTTTCCACTGACGTACAGTTTTGTCCTTTCTTGTATTTTTAAGTCCAAGGGTGGGAGTCCTGCGATCACCTGTATCACCTCCGCGGATACCGTCCTATATGCTGCAGAAATACCTATGGCTAATTTTCTGTTTATTCTAGTTAATAGGTTCTGATATCGCTTATGTTTTAGGCATCTTCGCCACGTTGGTGACGCGTACAGGATTACTGATGTGACCGCTGTTGATAACAACCTTCTTTTCCTTGCTCTTGGTCCCCCTATGTTTGGCATCAGCCTCATGGGCAGGTTGCACATATACGTCGCTTTATTTACTGTCTCTACTACGTTTTCGTCATAGTCATGTCTTTGTTCAGAAACACTCCTAAATATTTAACTTTGTCTGAACTTTCAATGTCTATTCCGTTTATTTGTAAGTGGAGGGTCTTTAGTTTCCTTCGGCCTTGTAGGAGAACCATTTCAGTTTTATGGGTCGCAGTCTTTAGTCCCATTTCATTTAGTTTGTCAATCACCTGCTGTACGGCGTAAGTTGATTTTTCCTCTAATTGTGTGGGGTCTTTGGCTTTTATTACAAGAGCAAGGTCGTCTGCGTATGCTATTAATTTGACTCCGGATTCAAAATTTGTTCTTAGGATTTTGTCATAGAATATGTTCCATAACATTGGTCCCAATAAAGAACCCTGCGGTACTCCACATGTGACTTTGTACTTTTTACCATTTATAGCAGTTACACTTCTGTTGGAGAGATAGCTTTTAACCATTCTTACCAAATACGTACTAATCTTTCCTTCTTTTAGCGCTGTTATTATTCCGTTCCAAGGAACTGAGTTGAAAGCATTTTCTATGTCTAATAGAATTAAAACACATAATTCTTGATTTTTTAGCGCTTTCTCCTTTATTCTATCTTTTAACCCAACCCAACCCAACCCAACCCAACCGCGAACCCAACCCAACCGCGATCATATGTATACAGGGTGTCTCACGTAACTGGTTCATTAGAACTTTTTTGGGTTACCTATATCTTAGCCAACGTTCTTTCAAAAAGATTTTGCCTTGGCATGATAATTCCTTATAGGCTGTCAAATAGATTGTCATGCGTTGTATCAGTGTATCTTATACAGGCTGGTCAAAAATTGAATTACCATTTCTCTGCATTCAAATACGAAAAAGTCAAAAATTTTACATGGAACACCCCATATTTCTTTACCCTATCAGAAAGGGAATTTAATTCTCTGCAAATTATCTATAAACATTCCTATTCCTATTTATTATAGTTTTCTTGATATTGGGACATTTATCAAAAACATACACAAAAAGGTAGAAACCGTTTATCGTTTAATGTATTTAAATTATTATTGGTATTATTTCTACAATGAACTACGATCGAATAAACTAGCTCGCAAGCTTTTATTTGCCAAAAATAACGAACAGAAGAACGAATAAATGAAACAATGAAACACAACAATTTAATAACAAAAATTAAAATCAATAACACATAAAAGAAACAAAAACTTAAAATTATAAATTAAAACTGTTCAATATGATGACCATTCATCATTAAACATTTTTCAACCCTTCTCTCGACCTCTAAGGTTGTGGCTCTTAGAAGTTGGTCGCCGTCAATAGTGTTTATGGCTCTCACCACTCTATCATATAACTGTTGTGGTGTGTTAACAGGTGAACTGTAGACCTGATTTTTTAAATAACCCCACAAATAAAAATCCACTGGTGTTAAGTCTGGAGATCGTGGGGGCCATTGCCACGGTCCATTTCTTCCAATCCACCGATCATCGAACAAATTATTTAGTTCTTGATAGATTTGCCATGATGAATGCGCTGGAGCGCCATCTAATTGATACCAACAATTGGTATACGTGTCAAGAGGCAAACTTTCACAAAAATTAGTTACAGTACCTCTTAAAATTTCTTAATAGCGTTCACTGTTGAGGTTTTCATTATAAATTTCAAAACGAAGTTTGTTTCCCATTAGTAAAACAAAAACATAAAAACTAAATTTTTGTTGAAAATTTGCTTCTCTCACAGCGTGAGGATACCCTCCCTCGAAAATTTTGATTCATCCGTCCAAATAACTCGCGATAGAAATAAAGGATTTTCTTGAATTTTAATTAATATAAATTCGCAAAATTCTTGTCGTTTTACGTAATCTTCTGGTAAAAGGCTCTGCAAGATATTGTACGCATAGGGGTGCATCTTGTGTCGGCGTAATATTCGATGTAATGAGGGACCTGAGATTCCTAAACAGTTCAGTTTATTTATTAAGGATGTTTTCTTAAAAAATGTTACTTACCTAAATCGACGGAAGCGCTCCGTACCGAAGAATTTGGATAGGCAATAAAATACGACAAAACATTTATTTCATTATCTTCATCGCTGGTAATAGAGCTGTTACGGTTTCTTGTTGTTTTGATCTTTCCAAAATTAACAAAATTCATTTCTATTTTTCGAAATTTCTTTTTTGTGATAGGCGTTAGGTTTGGATATTTCTCATTAAATGTTCGACAGGTCCTATTCAAAACTTTATTACATTCGCCATGAATATGAAACAAATTTAAAATATCGACGTTGGAATAATTTGCCATGATATTCAAAAATAAATATAAATAAAAGTAAGTAATGCCGCAACTAAGTAATGACGGTAATGACACAACTAAATAATGATAACAATAACATAAATATGAATGAAAAGTTGTCAAAATTTCATAGCCTTCTAATATGAAAACCAGTGCATGCTTTCATTAATTTAGCAAAATGAAGGAAACTACAACAAATAGGCACAGAAATGTTTAAAGACAGTTTGGAGAGAATTAAATTCTTTTAATTTATTTTAATAATTGTAAGTTTTTGTTTCTTTTATATGTATGATATTGATTTCAATTTTTGTTATTAAATTGTTGTTTTTCATTGTTTCATTTATTCGTTCTTCTGTTTGTTATTTTTGGCAAATAAAAGCTTGCAAGCTAGTTTATTCGAACGTATTTCATTGTAGAAATAATACCAATAATAATTTAAATACATTAAACGATAAACTGTCAAAATATCATGGCCATCTAACAAAAACGCAAACGGTTTCTACCTTTTTGTGTATGTTTTTGATAAATGTCCCAATATCAAGAAAACTATAATAAATAGGAATAGAAATGTTTATAGATAATTTGCAGAGAATTAAATTCCCTTTCTGATAGGGTAAAGAAATATGGGGTGTTCCATTTAAAATTTTTGACTTTTTCGCATTTGAGTGTAGAGAAACGGTAATTCAATTTTTGACCACCCTGTATAAGATACACTGATACAACACATGACAATCTATTTGACGGCATATAAGGAATTATCATGCCAAGGCAAAATCTTTTTGAAAGAACGTTGGCTAAGAGATAGGCCTTTAAAGAGCGTAGTGATATTTACCAAAAAACATTTAAAATCAAAATAACTCGAAAACAAAAAACGGTAGGTACCAATAACTATTATCAAAGTCAATATATTTTTCGACGTACAATTGAATGGCGTAATAAAAACTGTAACATTCCATTTAAAATAACTAAGTTGAGGTCTACTTCCGGTAGACCGGAAATAGTAGCCATCTTGAAAATATTTTAGGTTTAAAGATCAGAATGAACAACCCATGTTACCAAAATTTCAAGCCTCTAGGAATCTGTATATAGGCCCTGTAGGCCCTGTATATATATATATACAGGGTGTCTCACGTAACTGGTTCATTAGAACTATTTTAGGTTCCACTATTCGTAGAGGCTTGAAATTTTGGTAACATGGGTTGTTCATTCCGATCTATTAATCTAAAATATTTTCAAGATGGTCACCATTTCCGGTCTACCGGAAGTAGACCTCAACTTCGTTATTTTAAACGGAATGCTATAGTTTTTATTACACCATTCAATTATACATAAGAAAATATGTTGACTTTGATAACAGTTGATGGTGCCTACCGTTTTTTGTTTTCGAGTTATTTTGATTTTAAGTGTTTTTTGTCAAATATCACCATGCTCTTTAAGAGCACATATCTCAGCCAACGTTAATTCAAAAACGTTTTGCATTGGTATGATAACTCTTCATATGCTGTCAAATAGATTGTCACTTGTTATATCAGTTTACCTTATACAGCGTGGTCAAAAACTGAATTACCATTTTGCTGTATTCAATCGCGGTAAAGACGAAAATTTTAAATTGAACGCTCCATATCTATTTAGCCTATCAAAAAGGGAATTTAATTCTCTATAAACTATCTATAAACATTGCTATACCTATTTATTATAGTTTTCTTCATATGGAGTATTTTATCAAAATCCTATACAAAATGCTGGAAGCTGTTCGTGTTTTTATTAGAAGGCTGTGATATTTTGACAGTTTATACTTTAATTTATGTAAATTATCATTGGTATTATTTCTAAAAAGATCTATGATTGAATAAACTTTAGTTTGTTATCTTTTATTTACAAAAATAACCAGCAGAAGAACGCATAAATGAAACAATGAAAAACAACAATATGGCGTAATATTCCACGTAATGATGGGCGAGATATTCCTAGAGAGTTTAGTTTATTTATTAACTGTGTTTTCTTGGAAAATATTATTCATCTAAATCGACCGAAGCACCTCTTACCGAAGAATTTGGTAAAGCAATAAAATATCACAAAACATTGATTCCATTGTCTTAATCTGCTGGTGATAGAAATTTGTGGTTTCTTGTTATTTTGATCTTTCCAAAACTAAGAAACAGATCCTATCCAAAACTTTTTTACATCCGCCATGAATATAAAATGAATTTAAAATGTTGTTGTTGGAATAATTCGCCATGATATTCAAAGACATTAACAGAAGTAAGTGATGACACAACTAAGTAATGACAACAATAACATAAATATGAATGAAAAACTGTCAAAACTCCATGACTCTTAGGTAAAATCAGAAGCTTTCCAACATTGCATACTTCCATTAATTTCCAAATATGAGGGCAACTAGAACAAATAGGCATTTATTTTTATAAGTTCAACATAACAATGACATTTAAAAACAAAAACAATCTGAAGGCATTATTAGTTAATAACAAAAACAAGACTACAACTCTCGCTAAAAGTGGCATATACCAATTGCAATGTGGGACCTGTTCAGCCACATACATAGGTGAAACGGGAAGAAGTATCCAAACAAGGCTTAAAGAACATAAAAAGAGTTCAAAATCGGCATTCGGAAAACATCTAATTTTCAACAAGCACGAATTTGACGAAAATAAAAATATTAAATTACTACACCAACTTAATAAAAGCAACCTTATGGAAATAATGGAAATGTACGAAATCAACAAGTTTATTGAAATTAACAGTAATATTATAAGGCTTAATGAACAAATTATCCCGACCCAAAAACCAATCTATAGTTGCCTGCGAGATCCGTACCTAAAACACAAATATAAAAACAAAAACAAAAAACCTAACGTCACACAACAACTTTTGACGTAAATTTTGAAAAATTGTAATTAATTTTTCTAATTTTTCTAATTTGTTAGTAATAACGTAAGATTTTACTATTTTATTTTTATATTAATATGTTCATTTTCGTATATTGTAAACTTGTAGGTACCTACTGAAGAAGAGCAAGGCTCGAAACTAGTTTAGAAAAATAAATTTTAATTATCACCAAAAGTAAATTTTTATATAGACCCTAATTTAATAATTGGTGAAAAAAGGATAAGAAAAATTATTTTTATATTTATTTTTATAATTTTTAGTTTTTCATTCTTTTATGTTATTGATTTTAATTTTTGCCATTAAATTGTTGTTTTCCGTTGTTTCATTTATTCGGTTTTCTTTTGTTAAGTTTGTTTCTTTTTTCCATCTTTTCAGTAATAGATAAATGTTTGTTGTTTTTGTACTTTATTTAAAGAATGGTATAAATTATTTTCGTTCTACCGGTTTCGATCTCGATCAGATCATCATCAGGAACTCCCGAGAAAAAAAAAGTTTTTCGAAGCTATTCAACAAACAATAACAAAAATTAATTTCTCATAGAATAGAAGAATTTCATGAAATGCTCTGATAACAACAATAGACGTGTTCTCGGGAGTTCCTGATGATGATCTGATCGAAATCGAAACCGGTAGAACGAAAATAATTTATACCATTCTTTAAATAAAGTACGAAAACAACAAATAATTATCTACGGTTTTCTTTTGGTTATTTTTGGTAAATAACAACTTGCAATCCATAGTTTATTCAATCGCAGTTCATTGTAGAAATAATACTAATAATAATTTAAACAAATTAACCAAAAAACTGTCAAAATGTCATGGTCTTCTAACAAAAACACAAACGGTCTCTAGCACTTTACGTTTGATTTTGATAAATTCCTCAATAGCAAGAAAACTATAATAAAAAGGTATAGGAATATTTATAGATAATTTGTAGAGAATTAAATTCCTGTTTAGATAGGCTAAAAGGATATGGGGCGTTCCATTTAAAATTTTCGACTTTCACGCAATTGAATACACAGAAACGGTAACTCAATTTTTGACCAGCCTGTACAAGATATACTGATACAGGTATATATTATTTAAAGATAAATAAAAATTATCTTAAGGTGCTCCACCAAAAGGTACTACACCCAAATTGATAATACAAATCAAATTAATACTAATAATGAAATGAGATTATTAAAATAATTTATTAAAATATTGACTTTACCAACGTCTTTCCAACCTCCCCTAACCCTCCCATAAGCGTCAATTTGCATGCAAGCTAGCAAAAGCGTATCTACAGAATACAATTATCAAAAGAAAGCCAAATCATAACACAGTCCCGGAAATCAAATTAAAAATACTTAAATTTGATAAAATTATTTAAAATTTAAAATTATTTTTAAATTATTTAATTATTATATTTTTAAAAAATTACTTCTTATCAATGAACTTCTTTGAGAAATCATTAAATAAAGACCACCATTCGGTAATTTTATTAATATCATCTATATTACTAGGCCAACAAAGACCTTTACAAATCATTTTATTCTCTAATCTACTTCTATTTTCAAATTTATTAACACACTTAAACAACACATGAACAGCATTTCCAACTTCTCCGCAAGAGCAAAGTAGGGATTCACGTTTACCAATTCTATTGAGGTATTCTTCAAAATTACCATGACCAGTTATCAATTCTATTGTTTCTGGATACAGGAAATTGTAAGCAATACCAACTCTCGGCATAAACTGGTAAGTCAATCTACCATTCGTCGACTTATCCCATCTTTCCTGCCAAACTCCCATAAAATATTTTCTAATTTTATTCTTAAGACTTCGTCTAGAAATAAAATTGAAACCAACATGAGAATTCTCTAACAAAGATGCCTCTTTAGTCAGTTGATCCGCTCTCTCATTTCCTTTAATACCAGAGTGACCTTTAACCCAATAGAAGTTGATCCTATTCTTATGGTCTCTAATCAAATCCCACGTCTCTTTCTGCAGTTGAGTGGGTCTGTTCATATTCTTCAAACCCTCTAAAACAGAAGCACTATCACTAAACAAATCACACACTTCAATACTACTTTTAATAACATATTTTATAGCACTATTAACCGCGATTAATTCAGCGTGAAAATTATTACATAAACTACCGAGCTTAATTTTTTCACTATAAATCTCAACACCTTCACAATAAACAACAAATGCAGCACCAACATCACTATCACTTTTAGCACCGTCCGTATATATCTGAACACCACTAACTTTATTAACACTCCCGATAATTCTGTAACTCATAACCGCCCGTTTAGCCGGATGAACAATCGACAAAAACTCACTTTCTTTTTCAATAAGATCTTTATTTAAATTTAAACCAGTAACTAACTTTAATTTATCAGTATCTAAACTATCAAAACTTTGTAGTAAAGCCAGTTCACTAAATCTTAAATCAGCTGGTAAAATTCCTGCAATAACGCTAAATG
Organism: Onthophagus sagittarius; assembly: GCA_036711965.1. NCBI lineage: Eukaryota > Metazoa > Arthropoda > Insecta > Coleoptera > Scarabaeidae > Onthophagus > Onthophagus sagittarius. The sequence goes on along the minus strand of JASERS010000010.1, from coordinate 9,603,911 downwards.
CATCGTTCGAAACTGTACTATAGGCTTTAGCAGCCTTTAATCCTAACACTCTCTGTACACTAATAAATTTATTCCTAGCCTTAATACTTTTAATTTTATTTTCCCAAACCGAAGCTGCATAAAACATACAGGGTTCGATGACACCCTTGTAAATGGTACTAGAAGCATTACCATTCAAACCCCAACTAACTTTAGCAGCAGCTCCTATTTTATTAGAAATTTCCCTAGCCTTCCTAGTCACGTAATCTAAATGAAAATTAAAATTTAATTTATCGTCTAAATAGACACCTAAATATCTAACAACGTTTTTACAAATAATCCTATTCCCATCTAAATTCAAAATTGGTAACCTCTGATTTGCTTTGCCAAAAAATATTGCTTCTGATTTAGAAGCATTAAACTTTAATTTACAATTCCTACTCCATACATTAATTTTCTCTAACGCCTCATTAGCTATAATAGAAATGTTTTTGTAAAGATTGCTCCTAACTAAAAGAGTAGTATCATCCGCAAAGGCAACAATTTCACAACCTGTAGGTAAATCAATGTCAAAAATAGTGTCAAACATAATATTCCAATAACCAGGACCTGACCTAGAGCCTTGCGGACAGCCTCTCTCAATATTATAATTTAAGTTGATGCCTGGTTCATCGATAATAGCAACCCTATCTGAAAAATAATATTTTGCTAGATTAAGTAAATTTTTTGGACAACGTTTTCTGATTAATTGATTCAATATTAAATACCACCATGCGTGGTCAAAAGCGCCTGAGATGTCTAGCATAACTACCAAACAATAATGATTGTTTTCTTTAGAATTTTCAATAAACTTAATAACATAATTAATAGCATCTTTAGTATTTTTACCCCTAGTAAAGCCAAATTGCCTATTACACAAACTATAATTATTCCTAATATGGAATTCAATTCTATTTATTAACAAACTATCTAAAACTTTGCCTATAACAGGTAACAAACTAATCGGCCTATATGCCTTTAAATCTGAAAAATCCTTTTTACCTGATTTAGGAATAATTTTGATTAACTGTTTTTTCCAAACATTTGGAAAAATACCAAATTCTAAACATTTATTGAATAACATACAGAACAAACTTTTGTCTAAATTAAAAACCCTTAAAACAATATCTGCAGTAATACCATCTAGACCTGGCGCTTTATTTTTATTCATGGATTTAATCGAATTTTCTATTTCATTAATATTGAAATCTAAATCATCATCCTCATTACTAATTAATTTACAATTTTCCCTAACACTGATATGATAAAAATTTTCTAACTTATTATCATCTTTCGGAAAAAAATTGTACAAAAATTCATTATAAGTATCTATAATATTATCTGTAAATAGACCATCTGATTTTCTAATTGTTGAGATATTTTTTCCAGCTGACTTATTTCCCGTGATAATTTTATAAGGAAGACCTCAAGGGTCTTTTTTCCCCCACTATATACTGATACAGCAAGTGGCAATCTATTCAACAGCATATGAAGAGTTATCGTATCAATGCAAAAGGTTTTTGAATTAACGTTGGCTGAGATATGGGCTTGTAAAGAGCACGGTGATATTGGACAAAAAACACTTAAAATCAAAATAATTCGAAAACAAAAAACGCTAGGTACCAATAACTGTTATGAAAGTCAACATATTTTCTTACGTATAATTGAATGGTGTAATAGAAACTATAGCATTCCATTTAAAATAACGAAGTTGAAGTCTACTTCCGGTAGACGGGAAGTGGTGGCCATCTTGAAAATATTTTAGATTAATAGATCGGAATGAACAACCCATGTTACCAAAATTTTAAGCCTCTGCGAATAGTGTAACCCAAAAAAGTTCTAATGAACCAGTTACGTGAGACATCCTGTATATATATGTTCATTTTTCGTATGTTGTAAACTTGTAGGTATCTACTGAAGAAGAGCAAGGCTCGAAACTAGTTTAGAAAAATAAATTTTAATTATCACCAGAAGTAGATTTTTTAAAAAGACCCTAATTTAATAATTGGTGAAAAAAGGATAAGAAAAATTATTTTTATATTTATTTAAAAACATGATAAAACAAAACTCTCTGTTAATTTTCCCAACATTACAAAAATGTAATTATTAAATTATATCAATTAAATTATTATTGAATTGATATTGTTACGTTAGAATTATTATTTAAAAATAATTTTAAAATTATTTATGTGATTATTTATTCACTTTAAATGTTATTCTCAAGGGTTGACATTAATATGGTCCCATGGTGTAATGGTTAGCACTCTGGACTCTGAATCCAGCGATCCGAGTTCAAATCTCGGTGGGACCTTATTTTCTTTTTTCGATTAAAATTAAATTGTTTTTAATTAGTCATATATATATATATATTAATTTATTTTAATTATTTTTAATCATTATTATAATCATATCATAAACAATTTTATATTAATAAATATTTTTCTAATAGAAGCTCCATCTATCGGTAAATTATTGTACTTATTTAATTTAACCGAATTAAAAGAACAATTTTTAATTTTTTATTTATCGTTAATTTCAAAATCAATCATATAATTTCATTTAATTATAATTTAGATTTAATTAATAATTTAATTAAAAAATTTTTAGGTAGCCATCTCTCGTTAAATAATGAAACTCCACCTGTCATTTTTAGACAACACAGTCCACCATTTTAGTGTTTTGCTTGCAAACCATCTCGGATTACACAAAAAGCCGCCCGCGTTCTATGAAACCACACCGGAAGCGCATTCAAAACGCATTAACGCGTCTATAGCATCAATTTCCGCCCGTTCAATTCGAAGTAACCGGAAAGAGAAGCGATGGAAAGTGAACAATTCTCGTTGTGTTGGAACAACTTCCACAACAACTTAAGTTCGGGATTTCATACTTTACTAAGGGACGAGGACCTAGTTGATGTAACCCTAGCAGCGGAAGGAAAGTACTTGAAAGCCCACAAAACCGTGCTTTCCGTGTGCAGCCCATATTTTAAAGAACTATTTCGAGTAAACCCATGTGATCACCCAATAGTTATTTTACAAGATGTTAAATACACCGCGTTGCAAAGTTTACTCGAATTTATGTATCAGGGTGAGGTTAGTGTTAGTCAAGAGGAAATACCGATGTTTATGAGGGTGGCGGACGTTTTAAAAATCAAAGGGTTAAGTGAGAACGCTAATAATAAGGTAAATTTTAAACAAGTCGATTTAAAGACTCAAATTAATTAATTTATTTAATAGGAAACGAACGGATTAGACTCAAATCATAAATTTGATCCTACAGATTCAAAGCAATACTTAAAACGAAAATCGATGGTTAAAAAAATAATCAAACCCATTCAACATCTTCGCCCCATCGAACCTAACATCCCCATAAAGTCCCCCCCGATGGTAAGATCTCCGATAATGCCACAATCCCCCGCGAAACAACCCAGAATTGATATTCCGGGTAACGTTCCTGAAAGTAATACTGATGTTGTGACACCCAAACAAGAGCCGCTTGATGAGGATTTTAGTGATGCTTATGATGATTCTATGGATGTTAGTTCGATGATTGATACAAGCTTAGGGGAAAGTTCTGATTTCAAACCTAATTTTTCAACGGCAGCTGGTTGTTCGGGGATAAAGCAAAATATGGACACATCCAGTCCAGGTGAGTTATCAAGAAATATAATTTTATTTTAAGTCTAAATGACAATCTTTTTTCAAATTGCTTCTTATTTTATTATGATCTCAATTAGCTCTTGAGAAAAAATTTTTTGAAAATTGGCTAATTTTTAACTAACACTTACAATTAAATTTTTGGATAGTTTCAATTAAAAGTCAACTCGGAAATGTAAAGATTTAGAGAGAAAATCTTTATTGTATTAAATATTAAATAAATTTGATTCAAATTGCTTCTTATTTTATTGTGATATCTCGATTAATTCTTGAGATACAATTTTTTTTGGAAATTGGTTTATTTTTATACAACATGTATAATTTTGTTTTTGCACATTTTTAATTAACAAATTGTAGCTTGGAAATCTAAAGATTTGAAGAAACAGTCTTTAGTGCATTAAACGTTAAATAAATTAGCTTCAAATTGTTTCTTATTTCTTTGTGATATGTCAATTACTTCTTGAGATATGATTCTTAGAAAATTGCTTGATTTTGACCCAACATATATAATTAACTTTTTGTAGAGTTTTGATTAAAAACTCATAACTCAAACATGTGAAGATTTGGAGAAACAATCTTTGGTGCATTAAATGTGAAATAAATTAGCTTCAAATTGTTTCTTATTTCTTTGTGATATGTCAATTACTTCTTGAGATATGATTCTTTGAAAATTGCTTGATTTTGACCTAACATAATTAATTAACTTTTTGTAGAGTTTTAATTAAAAACTCATAACTCAAAGATGTGAAGATTTGGAGAAACAATCTTTGGTGCATTAAATGTGAAATAAATTAGCTTCAAATTGTTTCTTATTTCTTTGTGATATGTTAATTACTTCTTGAGATATGATTCTTTGAAAATTGCTTGATTTTGACCTAACATATATAATTAAATTTTTGTAGAGTTTTAATTAAAAACTCATAACTCAAAGATGTGAAGATTTGGAGAAACAATCTTTGGTGCATTAAATGTGAAATAAATTAGCTTCAAATTGTTTCTTATTTCTTTGTGATATGTCAATTACTTCTTGAGATATGATTCTTTGAAAATTGCTTGATTTTGACCCAACATATATAATTAACTTTTTGTAGAGTTTTAATTAAAAACTCATAACTCAAAGATGTGAAGATTTGGAGAAACAATCTTTGGTGCATTAAATGTTAAATAAGTTAGCTTAAAATTGTTTTTTATTTCTTTGTGATATGTCAATTACTTCTTGAGATATGATTCTTTGAAAATTGCTTGATTTTGACCCAACATATATAATTAACTTTTTGTAGAGTTTTAATTAAAAACTCATAACTCAAAGATGTGAAGATTTGGAGAAACAATCTTTGGCGAATTAAATGTTAAATAAATTTGCTTTAAATTGCTTCTTATTTTATTGCAATATCTCAATTGGTTTTTGAGATATGATTCTTTGAAGCTTGATTTTCTCCTAACACATATAACTACATTTTTGATCAGTTTTAATCAAAAATAAAATATCATAACTCGCAGATGTAATGATTTAGAGAAGACTGTTTGGCGTACTAAATATTAAATAAATTTGTTCCAAATTGCTTCTTACTACATTGTGATATCTCAATTAGTTCTTGAGATATGATTCTTTGAAAATTGGTTGATTTTGACCTAACATATATAATTAACTTTTTGTAGAGTTTTAATTAAAAACTCATAACTCAAAGATGTGAAGATTTGGAGATTTGGAGAAACAATCTTTGGTGCATTAAATGTTAAATAAATTAGCTTCAAATTGTTTCTTATTTCTTTGTGATGTGTCAATTACTTCTTGAGATATGATTCTTTGAAAATTGCTTGATTTTGACCCAACATATATAATTAAATTTTTGTAGAGTTTTAATTAAAAACTCATAACTCAAAGATGTGAAGATTTGGAGAAACAATCTTTGGTGAATTAAATGTTAAATAAATTAGCTTCAAAATTGTTTCTTATTTCTTTGTGATATGTCAATTACTTCTTGAGATATGATTCTTTGAAAATTGCTTGATTTTGACCCAACATATATAATTAAATTTTTGTAGAGTTTTAATTAAAAACTCATAACTCAAAGATGTGAAGATTTGGAGATTTGGAGAAACAATCTTTGGTGCATTAAATGTTAAATAAATTAGCTTCAAATTGTTTCTTATTTCTTTGTGATGTGTCAATTACTTCTTGAGATATGATTCTTTGAAAATTGCTTGATTTTGACCCAACATATATAATTAAATTTTTGTAGAGTTTTAATTAAAAACTCATAACTCAAAGATGTGAAGATTTGGAGAAACAATCTTTGGTGAATTAAATGTTAAATAAATTAGCTTCAAAATTGTTTCTTATTTCTTTGTGATGTGTCAATTACTTCTTGAGATATGATTCTTTGAAAATTGCTTGATTTTTACCTAACATATATAATTAACTTTTTGTAGAGTTTTAATTAAAAACTCATAACTCAAAGATGTGAAGATTTGGAGATTTGGAGAAACAATCTTTGGTGCATTAAATGTGAAATAAATTAGCTTCAAATTGTTGCTTATTTCTTTGTGATATGTCAATTACTTCTTGAGATATGATTCTTTGAAAATTGCTTGATTTTGACCCAACATATATAATTAACTTTTTGTAGAGTTTTAATTAAAAACTCATAACTCAAAGATGTGAAGATTTGGAGGAACAATCTTTGGTGCATTAAATGTTAAATAAATTAGCTTCAAATTGTTTCTTATTTCTTTGTGATGTGTCAATTACTTCTTGAGATATGATTCTTTGAAAATTGCTTGATTTTAACCCAACATATATAATTAACTTTTTGTAGAGTTTTAATTAAAAACTCATAACTCAAAGATGTGAAGATTTGGAGAAACAATATTTGGTGCATTAAACGTTAAATAAATTAGCTTCAAATTGTTTCTTATTTCTTTGTGATGTGTCAATTACTTCTTGAGATATGATTCTTTGAAAATTGCTTGATTTTGACCCAACATATATAATTAACTTTTTTTAGAGTTTTAATTAAAAACTCATAACTCAAAGATGTGAAGATTTGGAGGAACAATCTTTGGTGCATTAAATGTTAAATAAATTATCTTCAAATTGTTTCTTATTTCTTTGTGATGTGTCAATTACTTCTTGAGATATGATTCTTAGAAAATTGCTTGATTTTGACCCAACATATATAATTAACTTTTTGTAGAGTTTTGATTAAAAACTCATAACTCAAAGATGTGAAGATTTGGAGAAACAATCTTTGGTGCATTAAATGTGAAATAAATTAGCTTCAAATTGTTTCTTATTTCTTTGTGATATGTCAATTACTTCGTGAGATATGATTCTTTGAAAATTGCTTGATTTTGACCCAACATATATAATTAACTTTTTGTAGAGTTTTAATTAAAAACTCATAACTCAAAGATGTGAAGATTTGGAGAAACAATATTTGGTGCATTAAACGTTAAATAAATTAGCTTCAAATTGTTTCTTATTTCTTTGTGATATGTCAATTACTTCTTGAGATATGATTCTTTGAAAATTGCTTGATTTTGACCTAACATAATTAATTAACTTTTTGTAGAGTTTTAATTAAAAACTCATAACTCAAAGATGTGAAGATTTGGAGAAACAATATTTGGTGCATTAAACGTTAAATAAATTAGCTTCAAATTGTTTCTTATTTCTTTGTGATATGTCAATTACTTCTTGAGATATGATTCTTTGAAAATTGCTTGATTTTGACCCAACATATATAATTAACTTTTTGTAGAGTTTTAATTAAAAACTCATAACTCAAAGATGTGAAGATTTGGAGGAACAATCTTTGGTGCATTAAATGTTAAATAAATTAGCTTCAAATTGTTTCTTATTTCTTTGTGATGTGTCAATTACTTCTTGAGATATGATTCTTTGAAAATTGCTTGATTTTAACCCAACATATATAATTAACTTTTTGTAGAGTTTTAATTAAAAACTCATAACTCAAAGATGTGAAGATTTGGAGGAACAATCTTTGGTGCATTAAATGTTAAATAAATTAGCTTCAAATTGTTTCTTATTTCTTTGTGATGTGTCAATTACTTCTTGAGATATGATTCTTTGAAAATTGCTTGATTTTAACCCAACATATATAATTAACTTTTTGTAGAGTTTTAATTAAAAACTCATAACTCAAAGATGTGAAGATTTGGAGAAACAATATTTGGTGCATTAAACGTTAAATAAATTAGCTTCAAATTGTTTCTTATTTCTTTGTGATGTGTCAATTACTTCTTGAGATATGATTCTTTGAAAATTGCTTGATTTTGACCCAACATATATAATTAACTTTTTGTAGAGTTTTAATTAAAAACTCATAACTCAAAGATGTGAAGATTTGGAGGAACAATCTTTGGTGCATTAAATGTTAAATAAATTATCTTCAAATTGTTTCTTATTTCTTTGTGATGTGTCAATTACTTCTTGAGATATGATTCTTAGAAAATTGCTTGATTTTGACCCAACATATATAATTAACTTTTTGTAGAGTTTTGATTAAAAACTCATAACTCAAAGATGTGAAGATTTGGAGAAACAATCTTTGGTGCATTAAATGTGAAATAAATTAGCTTCAAATTGTTTCTTATTTCTTTGTGATATGTCAATTACTTCGTGAGATATGATTCTTTGAAAATTGCTTGATTTTGACCCAACATATATAATTAACTTTTTGTAGAGTTTTAATTAAAAACTCATAACTCAAAGATGTGAAGATTTGGAGAAACAATCTTTGGTGCATTAAATGTGAAATAAATTAGCTTCAAATTGTTTCTTATTTCTTTGTGATATGTCAATTACTTCGTGAGATATGATTCTTTGAAAATTGCTTGATTTTGACCCAACATATATAATTAACTTTTTGTAGAGTTTTAATTAAAAACTCATAACTCAAAGATGTGAAGATTTGGAGAAACAATCTTTGGTGCATTAAATGTGAAATAAATTAGCTTCAAATTGTTTCTTATTTCTTTGTGATATGTCAATTACTTCTTGAGATATGATTCTTAGAAAATTGCTTGATTTTGACCCAACATATATAATTAACTTTTTGTAGAGTTTTGATTAAAAACTCATAACTCAAAGATGTGAAGATTTGGAGAAACAATCTTTGGTGCATTAAATGTGAAATAAATTAGCTTCAAATTGTTTCTTATTTCTTTGTGATATGTCAATTACTTCGTGAGATATGATTCTTTGAAAATTGCTTGATTTTGACCCAACATATATAATTAACTTTTTGTAGAGTTTTAATTAAAAACTCATAACTCAAAGATGTGAAGATTTGGAGAAACAATCTTTGGTGCATTAAATGTGAAATAAATTAGCTTCAAATTGTTTCTTATTTCTTTGTGATATGTCAATTACTTCGTGAGATATGATTCTTTGAAAATTGCTTGATTTTGACCCAACATATATAATTAACTTTTTGTAGAGTTTTAATTAAAAACTCATAACTCAAAGATGTGAAGATTTGGAGAAACAATCTTTGGTGCATTAAATGTGAAATAAATTAGCTTCAAATTGTTTCTTATTTCTTTGTGATATGTCAATGACTTCTTGAGATATGATTCTTTGAAAATTGCTTGATTTTGACCTAACATATATAATTAACTTTTTGTAGGGTTTTAATTAAAAACTCATAACTCAAAGATGTGAAGATTTGGAGAAATAATCTTTGATGCATTAAATGTTAAATAAATTAGCTTCAGATTGTTTCTTATTTATTTGTGATATGTCAATTACTTCTTGAGACATGATTCTTTGAAGATTGCTTGATTTTGACCTAACATATATAATTAACTTTTTGTAGGGTTTTAATTAAAAACTCATAACTCAAAGATGTGAAGATTTGGAGAAACAATCTTTCTTCAGATAGCTTCTTATTTCATTCCTTTATCTCAATTAGTTCTTGAGATACGATTCTTTGAAAATTACTTGATTTTTACTTATTGTACAGGCTGTCTCTGAAATGTGTGTACAACGGAATATCACAGATTCCTTTTATCTATATCCAAAGTTGCTTTGTTTCGCCGCTAGGGAACTTCAAAATTAGCAAAACTCGAGAACACGTTAATGAATCTAAACCATTTTTGAGAAGTGAGTTCTTAGGTTTAATCCCAACTCAAATTGCTTCTTATTTCGTTGTGATATCTCAATTAGTTCTTGAGATATGATACTTTGCAAATTGCTTGATTTTCGCCTAATACATAAAATTATATTTTTGCAGTTTTAATCAAAAAATTGTAACTCAAAGATGTGAAGATTTGGAAAAGTAATCTTTGCTGCATTACATACGGAATAAATTTGCCGCAAATTGCTTCTTATTTCGTTGTGATATCTCAATTAGTTCTTGAGATATGATACTTTGAAGATTGCTTGATTTTCGCCTAATACATACAATTATATTCTTGCACAGTTTTAATCAAAAAATTGTAACTCAAAGATGTGAAGATTTGGAAAAGTAATCTTTGCTGCATTACATACGGAATAAATTTGCCGCAAATTGCTTCTTATTTCGTTGTGATATCTCAAATAGTTCTGGAGATATGATACTTTGAAGATTGCTTGATTTTCGCCTAATACATAAAATTATATTTTTGCACAGTTTTAATCAAAAAATTGTAACTCAAAGATGTGAAGATTTGGAAAAGTAATCTTTGCTGCATTACATACGGAATAAATTTGCCGCAAATTGCTTCTTATTTCGTTGTGATATCTCAATTAGTTCTTGAGATATGATACTTTGAAAATTGCTTGATTTTCGCCTAATACATAAAATTATATTTTTGCACAGTTTTAATAAAAAAATTGTAACTCAAAGATGTGAAGATTTGGAAAAGTAATCTTTGCTGCATTACATACGGAATAAATTTGCCGTAGATTGTTTCTTATTTCGTTGTTATATCTCAATTAGTTCTTGAGATATGATACTTTGAAAATTGCTTGATTTTCGCCTAATACATAAAATTATATTTTTGCACAGTTTTAATCAAAAAATTGTAACTCAAAGATGTGAAGATTTGGAAAAGTAATCTTTGCTGCATTACATACGGAATAAATTTGCCGCAAATTGCTTCTTATTTCGTAGCGATATGTCAATTAGTTCTTGAGATATGATACTTTGAAAATTGCTTGATTTTCGCCTAATACATAAAATTATATTTTTGCACAGTTTTAATCAAAAAATTGTAACTCAAAGATGTGAAGATTTGGAAAAGTAATCTTTGCTGCATTACATACGGAATAAATTTGCCGCAAATTGCTTCTTATTTCGTAGCGATATCTCAATTAGTTCTTGAGATATGATACTTTGAAAATTGCTTGATTTTCGCCTAATACATAAAATTATATTTTTGCACAGTTTTAATCAAAAAATTGTAACTCAAAGATGTGAAGTTTTGGAAAAGTAATCTTTGCTGCTTTACATACGGAATAAATTTGCCGCAAATTGCTTCTTATTTCGTAGCGATATCTCAATTAGTTCTTGAGATATGATACTTTGAAAATTGCTTGATTTTCGCCTAATACATAAAATTATATTTTTGCACAGTTTTAATCAAAAAATTGTAACTCAAAGATGTGAAGATTTGGAAAAGTAATCTTTGCTGCATTACATACGGAATAAATTTGCCGCAAATTGCTTCTTATTTCGTAGCGATATCTCAATTAGTTCTTGAGATATGATACTTTGAAGATTGCTTGATTTTCGCCTAATACATAAAATTATATTCTTGCACAGTTTTAATCAAAAAATTGTAACTCAAAGATGTGAAGATTTGGAAAAGTAATCTTTACTGCATTACATACGGAATAAATTTGCCGCAAATTGCTTCTTATTTCGTTGTGATATCTCAATTAGTTCTTGAGATATGATACTTTGAAGATTGCTTGATTTTCGCCTAATACATAAAATTGTATTCTTGCACAGTTTTAATCAAAAAATTGTAACTCAAAGATGTGAAGATTTGGGGAAACAATCATTGGTGCATTAAATATTGAATAAATTTGTCGCAAATTGTTTCTTATTTCATTGCGATATCTCAAGTAGTTTTTGAGATACGATTCTTTGAAAACAGCCTGATTTTCAAACTAGAAAGTTTTAGTTTAGCTGTGCATTTTCCGAGGCACAGCTAAACCTGAAACTTTCTTTTCAAGTTCTACAAGTAAAATCGCTAACTTTCAGTGTAATTAAACAACTGAATGTGACTTAACAACTTTTTAGTTCTTTTCTTCTATTGGAAGAGGAAACAGTGTTACCATGCTCTTAAGATTCTATATTCCTAACATTCTCACTCAATTCATATTTTATTTTAAGGGGAAACCCTTCACTGAAATATCCAGTGATCATTGGAGTTAATTTTCTTTTGCAATCTATCATATTAAACTTTTTCAGGATCTTATCAACATATTTTGTTTGTTTAATGTACTTTTTATCTTTTTCTTGTTCTATCTCCATTTTTAAGAATTCATTTACTTCGCCTTTTGTTGCGTTAAATTCTTTTTTTTTTAATTTCTCCAATATCGTTTCATAATTTCCTGCCAATAATATATCATCATATAAACAATAATCCATCTCTGATGTTTTAAAATTTTTCCTGGTATTTCTTTAACTCCTTCAGGGATTTTTATATAAATTTCCGATTCTAATTTTCCATTTAAAAATGCGGACATCAATCAAAAATTCAAAGAATTAATTAAAAATAATCTCATTGATGCAATTCTTGAAACTGTCGCGTATGTTAAACCATATCCTTGATTGAATTGGAAAACCTTTGCAACCAATTTAGTTTTCATGGAACCATCTCGTTTTTGAGTAAATACCCATCTCGTATCAACCACTTTTGCTTTTTTCGGTGCATCTGTTGCTGTCCATGTTTTTTGTTCTTTTAGGAAATTAATCTCTTTTTCAATTGCCTCTTTCCATCCATTCTTGTACTGTTAAATACGCAGGGTATAATTCATATTTATTCCAATGTTTTGGTTTATTTATTTTCCTACCACATCTTGTCTTCACTTTCATTTTTCCGTTTCTCATTATTTTGCTCATTGGCTTCAATTATCTTTCTCAATTCTTTTTCTGTGTACTTAACATATCTTTCATCAAATATAACATCTCTTATTGCTAATATCTTATCGTCTAAAAAAATCCATAATCTATAACCACCATTATGATAACCTACAAATCTTGCTGTTACATCAAATTTTACATTTTTAAGTAAAAAATCTTCAGAACTAAATAGAAAACTAACTAAACTTAAAACTAGAAATATTAGGGTTTAGCCGTCTTAAGAGACGTACGGCTAAACCATAATGGTTCTAATTTTAAGTCTGATGTTAGTTCTAAATCTAGATATAAGTCTAGTATTAGTATTAGCTATAGTTCAAGGCATATGCAGAATTTCAATCGTAAAGAAAAACAGTGCGGGCACAAAATTATTGAACTAATTTCATCGGGTTTTATATAAAAATGTCATCTAAATTACGTAACTTATAAACCGTCTCAAAAACATCTTAAAACGACGTATATTATTGGAAGTATAACTAACTATGATTAAAGAATACGTTAAAATAACGAGGGATACTACCTGGGTTAATTAACCTTAATTATTTTAATTAATTAATTAAAATAATTAAGTGACGGTTAAATATGCAGTACGAAAGCTAAAACATTTCCTTTTTAAATTAAAAAGTCGTAGGGTTGCTCGCTGCATCTCCACCAACATTAGAAAATTTTAAAGCTTTAATTAATTTTAATTTGAAATCGAAATGGTTTTGTCCACAGGCACTCTACAGTGCGTGGTGGGCAGGCGAGGCAACCCACGGCTGATCGTCGATGGCCATTCATTTATCAAGAAGAGCTCCTATAAAGCGAAAGGCTTCTGGTACTGCAAATTGAACCGTAACGCCAAGTACCGGTGTCCCGCAACTTGTTGGACGCGAAATGGTGACATCGTCAAGTGGCCTCAAAGGCACAGCCATCCGCCCATCTCCGATTATAACCCAGAGGATGATCATTTTGTACCGATTCATCAATTAAGAGATGTTCTTTATAGGGCCACATTGACTTAAATTGATATAATTTAATAAATCAATTTAACAAAAAAATCAATTTAAGTTGACAAAAATTTATTTCGAAAATTTTGTGAATGAATCTCCGATTGTAAAATTATTTTTTTTTTATTTAAGACTGATTATGATCACTTTGAAATTTAAATAATTTAAGTTTACACAATAAAATGTATTATTTCATTTATTATAATTATAATATCAGCTTTTCTTTTTGTTTTTTTTTTTTAATTTAATTTTATTTTTTTAATCTCAATAAATCAAAATTAAGATTATGTTAAAACCATTCCAAACGCTAAACGGATTATTATATAAATAAATGAGATATTTAAGTGTTTTTAATTTTTTTATTCACTCAAAATAAACGTTTAAAATTGCTTTATTTATCTTCTTTGTCTTTTCAGGTAGTTTGTATTTTTTAAAAAGCCGTCGCGGTCATCCCGTTTTGATCCATAGCGGGCACATGTACACGTTGAGTCATCGGCGTGAAACGAAAAGTACCTGGATCTGTGTTAAGCAAAAAACGTTGAATTGCGAGGGTTGTGTAACGACGACTCACGGAAACACTTTGCTTTCCTACAGTGGCCATAATCACGCTCAATTGAACAACATCATCCAAAGATTACAAGCGACAAGCTGCAGTCCATCGCCGGAATTGTAGAATTATTAATTAATTTATTTAAAATCTAGTCATTTCTTTTTTTTAAATTAATTTAATTCATTAATTCGGATTAAGTCAGTATTTATTTAGGATGAATAAATAAACGTGTGTTGTTGTTAAGTTTTTTTTTTTCTTCTAATTTTTTATATTAAAATTTATTTGCTCATTATGTTAGAAAAATTTTGTTAACAAGGTGGAATAGATAATAAAGTTTTATTTAAAAAATCCACGTTTATTTATTTATTTTTTTTAATTTTCTTATTTATTTACAAAGTAAAGAGAAAATAAATATATTATTTCGAGAGATTCACCACTCCAAAGGCGCGGGGACACCTCCCGGGTATTCCCCTGTTAAACACGCGGTGCAATGACCGATTTTCGCGGACCCCTTGCTTTTTAAGTCCCATTTAACGGCCTTTATTAGCCCCTCAACGCTTAAATATTCTAAAGAATTCGCCCCGACGTGGACCGCCAATTCCTGTGGGGTTAATCTGTTCGCGATTAATTCCTCTCGAGTTGGAATGTTAATTCCCATGTAACACGGGAATAATAAAGGGGGGCTCGCGATTCTTATATGAACCTCTTTCGCGCCGGCGTTTCTTAATAACTTAATGATCGGGCCGATGGTGTTTCCCCGAACTATTGAATCGTCGATTAAAATGATTCTTTTTCCTTTACAATTTTCGCTGAGGGCCCCGAATTTTTTGGCGACGGCTAATTGTCTCAATCGATTGCTTGGTTGAATGAACGATCTTCCTACGTATCGATTTTTGCAAAGAACCTCGGCGAAAGAAATTCCCGTTTGTCTCGAAAATCCGTGGGCCGCCGCCGTTCCCGATTCGGGAACTGAGCTGACGATGTCTGCTTCGACGGGGTGCTCGATGGCTAATTGCTTTCCACATTGCATTCTTACGGCATAAACCATTTGGCCCTCAAAAATACTATCGGATCGCGCGAAATAAACGTATTCAAAGATACAAAAGGCTTGCGCTTTGTCTCCGGGTCGGGCTATAATCTCGATTGTTTTGATCCCTTCGCGAGTCATCTCGATGATTTCCCCTGGATATACCTCCCGGACGTATTGGGCCCCGATTGAAAGGAATCCGCATGATTCTGAAGCTACGACCCATCCTTCAGCGCTACTTGTTTCGTCGCATTCACCGTCGAGAGCTTTAAAAAATTTGAAAAAAAAAAGAAATTAAAAAATTAGTTTACAAGATAAATCTCAAAAATTGTATTGCAACACATGAAGATTAACCCTGCTGTGTTTAAAAAACGTCGTAACCTGTAATAGATCTATTTTTTTATGTTATAATGTACCATTTTACAAGTCCCAGTTCAAATATATCAAAATTTTCCGGTTAAAATGGACTCTGTTTTAATCGACTCTCGCCTATAATGAACAAAAATTCGTTATTTTGTCCATTACAAGCGGAGTTATTCGGTACTTCCCCGATATATATGTACAGCTGCTAACCGTCGTCGCCTTTGTAGTTTCGATTCGAAGTCAACTATTTCTAATATATGGAAGAATCGCGGGAAAATTAAAAAAAATGATTGAAAAATCAATGATAAAAGGAAGAAAATGCGATCTGCTACACGCCCTCAAGTGGATGAATTGTTGGTTAAGTGGTTTCAGCAGAAAATGGCTAACAATATTCCAGTTAGCAGAAGAATTTGGAAAAATGGTTAAAGATGATTTTAAATGTAGCTCCGGGTGGCTTGACAGATTTAAGAAAAAGCACAATATTATTTTTGGAAAAGTTTGTGGTGAGGCAGCTTCAGTAGATCGAAATGTTACAGATGATTGTGTATCTCATGCATGGCCTGTTATAAGCAAAGATTACTCCATGGGCAACATTTTTAATGCCGACGGAACCAGATCTTCTATCGCATGATGCCAGATAAAACCCATAGAATAAAAGGCGACATGAAGCGGTGGTAAAATGTCTAAAGATAGAATAACTGCGATGATCTGTGCTAATGCTTCGGGGTGGGAAAAGCCAAAATTACCAGTAGATTAATGAAATTTAATGCATAACATTCTCATAGTGTATATGACATTGCTATGTTAGTTTTTAGGAAAACTTCAAAGCCCTAGATACTTTAAAAATGTCAGAATATTATCTGTAGATTATTGCGTTAATAATAAAGCATGGATGGCCTCACAGATATTTGTTGATTACTTAAAGAAATGGAACAACGTTGAACTTCATAACATTAAGCTACATTTCTTTCCACCCAATGCCACATCAGTCTGGCAACCTATGGACCAAGGTCTTATTTGGAGTATGAAACAAGATTATAGAAAAGAGAGAGAGAGAGAGTTGATGCAAATTATGGAACTTCCAGAAGAAACCAATCTAACAAAATCTGCAACCCTTTTAGATGCTATTAATATGTTAAGTGTTGCATGGGAGAGTGTTTCTCCAGACTCAATTAGCAACTGTTTCCGTCATGCTGGCTAATGCAATGGATTTCGACCTGGAGAATGATGTACCTTTGAGTGAACTAGTCGAAATCAATAACACAATGGCTTTAAACAAGTTTAATGAATACGTAAGGTTTGATGGAAATCTGGTAACCACAGAAGAATGCACGGACAATGATTTAGTTCAGGATTTACTGCAAAACCCGCAGGAAGAAGATGCATAAGATGCAGAATTAGAACACTCCGAAATTGTAATAGCAACCAAAGAGGCAATGAATTCCATTAAAAAATTGCAACAATATTTTCAGCAAAAAGATGATAGCATTGAGACTATAATACTCAACAAAGTCGTATTTATTCTATAAAAGGATTATGCAAACAAGGCGTGTATCCAAACAAAGCTTACAGACTTTTTTCAAAAAATGTAATATTGCAGCTATGTATTTCTATTTTATTTTCCTGCCTTTATAATGTTAATAATCGTCTTCTATCAATAAAATTCCATTTTTTTAACGTGTAATAATTATTCTGATCAAATGAACACTCCGTTATAATGGACTATTTAACTCTGTCCGTTGTAGTCCCTTATAAGCGGATTCCATTGTAGTAATATTTTTGATTGTGTTGTGTACGGAAGAGGAGTCAATAAATAATAGGACTACCAACTCCTGGAGGGGCGTCTGTTTTTGCAATGAATGCATGGTGTCCTTATCATATTATGTACCAAGTGTCCCTTCGGACCTTTATCTTTGGCATTGAATTTTGTATGAAAAGGTGTGTACTTTTGTTCGTCCAACTTAACCCTGGGGAGCTAGATATCTTAGAACAGCTATGGTTCAAATATATAGGTTTGAGTTGAGTTGGATTAGCTGTGCTGTGAAAGTATTTGGCAAAACTATATTTGAATTGAAGTAAAACTAGAACTAATACTAGACCTAGAAGTAGAAAATATAGGGTTTAGCCGTGCATCTTTGACGTACTTCTAGGTCTAGTGTTAGTTCTAGTTTTATATCATAAGATCTAGATCTAGAAACATTTGGGTTTAGCCGTACAGCTCTCAAGACGGCTAAATCCGAATGATTTTAGTTCTAGATCTAATCTTCAATTAAAACACACAGGATTAGATTGGGTTGGGTTTAATGTTGGATTGGGCATCTAAAAACTTTTTTAAGGAAGGTATAAAGGAATAGTTTCTAAAATAGAGCGATCTTTAGATCTTTCCACTTCTGGATCTAGTGTTAGTTCTAGTTTTATATCATTAGATCTGTAATTAGAAACATTCGAGTTTAACCATACATCACATTTCACTGCTCTATGACAACACAATATTATTTTTGAAAAAGTTTGTGGTAAGGTAGCTTCAGTAGACCGAAATATTACAGATGATTGTGTTCTGAT
The DNA here is from genome assembly GCA_036711965.1 of Onthophagus sagittarius. NCBI lineage: Eukaryota > Metazoa > Arthropoda > Insecta > Coleoptera > Scarabaeidae > Onthophagus > Onthophagus sagittarius. Next base: position 9,585,648 of record JASERS010000010.1, on the reverse strand, counting down.
GCATGGCCTGTTATAAGCAAGGATTAATCCATGGACAACATTTTTAATACCGACGAAATCGGGATCTTCTATCGCATGATAGATTTGAAATTGAACATATATCTGTTGTATTTGTGCTTCTCTTGCAATAAGCAGTCGTGTGGTGTATATATCTGCCATTCTATTTATTAAGTCTACACCAGTAATCTATAATCAGCTAAAAGAATCTGTAGCAGTATTTTTTTCATGGAAATACCTTGCTTTTTAGAACAATATGAACCCTCCTGCCAACAATATGTCCTCTAAAGATAGTATTTAATTATCTATAGGTAGTATTTAATCTTTTGTATGTATTATTTAATCCTCTACAAGCAGTATTTAATCTTCCCAAAGCAGTTTCTACTTTTCTGTTAACACTATGTAGTCTGTTAGTGATATCTAATCTACTGCTAATATCATGTAGTTTCTGCAAGAAATGCCTGGTCTTCTAGAAGCAGATTCTAGTCTTCCAAAGCTTTATGTACTCTTCTCTAATAATCCTTAATCTCTTGCAGATAATATCTAATTTCCAAAATGCAGTATCTAGTCCTCCAAACGCAACATTTAGTCTTTTATCACCAATATATACTAATCAGCAAACAGCATGTAGATTTCTGGAAAGGAATATTTAGTCTTCCAGAAGCAACATTTAGTCTTCTAAAAGCAGTATTTAGACTTCCAGAAACTATATCATAAGAGCAATATAATTGCTTATAACCAGTCTTCTGTTACCATTGTAAAGCCATCCGACAGTAATATAGTCTAGTGATGGGTCGGTATTTGAGGAACGGTATTTTTAGCGGTATTTTTGAGGAACGTACCGTTTCCACGCGATTATAAAATATCCGTTACAGAACGTAACGATATATACCATCACTACATGATGGTACGGTATTTGAGGAATGAAATAAAGCTCCAAACTAGCATTATTTGAATGGAACGTAACAACCTGCGTGATTTTTAAAACACCTAATTCAAACAGTAACTAATATACCCCACATATTTGTAGTGATGGTACGCTCTTTAAGGAATGAGGAACGAAATTTTGCAATTCTGAACTTTTATAATCTTTTTTCAAGTTTCAGGTATCTAAAACGAATGCTTAAACTAAAAAAACCGCCGGGACTGTAAATCACATATACGTGTAGATCGTCGGCAATACGTAAGGTCCCTGGAGCAGAATATAAAAGTAAACCCAAAGAGTTTTTGGGGATTCATTAATACGACAAGAAATGGTACTGTCTCTCCAAATATTCTTAAACACGATGACGAAATTATTTCTGATCTACAGACTGTGGTCAATATGTTTGCCGATCATTTTGAAGGAATGTACCTTCATGGTTCAGATGTCAATCTTGACAATGCTCAAATTGGAAATGGCTGGGATGGTGTCTCTTTCGGCATCTCAGAAGTTACTAATGATGAGATGATGGAGGCAAAAACTACGACTGGTTCAGATGGTATCCCCGCATATATAGTCAAAGACTGTGCGCCTGTATTATTACAGTCTCTGCAGCATATTTTTAACCTAATAATCAAAAATGCTGAATTCCCGAAAATCTGGAAATTAAGTAGAGTTTATCCTATTTTTAACAAAGGTGATCAATTTATTGATGAAGGCCATCATCAATAATTTCTCTCAACAGCATGGGTTTTGCAAAGGTAAATCCACAGCAACCAATCTACTTAGTTTCACTAAGTACGTATCGAATCTAGTGCATTCGTTTGTTGCGTGAAAAGTTGCAGAGATTTGAATGTGATCACTTCATCACGCGACTTCTGGTTTTGTATATAACGGATCGCAGGCAATACGTCGAGTTAAGTGGTTTGAAGTCTAGGCAAATTCATGTTACTAATTGTATCTATACTTGGCCCTTTGCTGTTCAACATCTACATAAATGATTTGAGAACGATTTTCAACACTAATTCACTTCTATATGCAGACGACCTGAAACTATTTAGATCTGTTAATTGTGAGCAGCAGTGTGCGTCACTCCAGATAGATTTGGACAAACTTTATGTACGGTGTTTGGACAACAAGCTAACTCTAAACATTCTTAAATGTCAGGTGATGACATACAGCCATAAACACAATACCATACTTTTTGATTATATGCTTGGAGTGAAGCACTTATCATGTATCTCAATAATAAAAGATCTTGGGGTATGGTTTAACAGCACTTTGTCGTTTAATGAACACATCGACAGATCATCGGTTGGTGCCCTCAGAACGTTGGGATTTATCAGGAAAAATACTTTGCAGTTCAGTAATTTGAAAACAATTATAGATCTTTATTTTACGCTGGTGCGTAGTAAACTTGAATATTGCTGCATTGTGTGGACCCCATCTTATTTAACGCACATCGCCACCATCGAGAAAATGCAGAAAAAATTCGTTAAGTTATCTACTACCTCGATTTTGGATATTATCCATCTAGAGAATTAACTACACGAATCTACAACAGCTTTACGGCCTGCAGAGCCTTGAAGAGCGTAGAAGTTTGCTGTCTGTGAGGCTTGTGCAGGATGTGATGTCGGGTGTGCTAGTTGCAACGGAAGTTTTAGCTCAACTAAATGTAAGGTTGCCGCGGACGACCTAACACTAATCTGGGTCTAAACTCGCCAATAAACAAACTAATGCATGCGGCAAATTCAGTTGAGTGACACTTTATTGTTGCGAAGACAATTACAGCCATCCAGACATCCAGCGTTGTTGGGAACTCTAAATATGCCTGCACCTCCGTTTTCAACGGTTAGAAATATATACCGAGATGCCTAGTATTGTTTCAAAAGAGCAAACCTGGTTGTAATTCCAGTTTATATTCAACATTGCAGGTACAGTGCAATGTTGAATATAAACTGGAATTACTTGCTATATTTGTCATTAGTTGAAGTCTCCTGTGATGTCTTCATGGTTCAGATGTCAATCTTGATAATGCTCAAATTGGAAATGGCTGGGATGGTGTCTCTTTCGGCATCTCAGAAATTAGTAATGATGAGAGATGACAGTGAAATGTTGAATATAAACTGGAATTACTTGCTATCTTTGTCATCAGTTGAAGTCTCCTGTGATGTCTTCATGGTTCAGATGTCAATCTTGATAATGCTCAAATTGGAAAATGCTGGGATGGTGTCTCTTTCGGAATCTCAGAAGTAGTAATGATGAGATGATGGAGGCATTTAAGAAGTTTAAGGCAAAAACTACGACTGGTCCAGATGGTTTCCCCGCATATATAGTCAAAGACTGTGCGCCACGTATTATTACAGCCTCTGCAGCATATTTTCAACCTAATACTAAAAAATGCTGAATTCCCGAAAATCTGGATATTGAGCAGAGTTTGTCCTGTTTTTAAGAAAGGTAATAAGTGCTGCGTAACAAATTATCGCTCTATAGCCATCATAAATAATTTCTCCAAGCTATTTGACGGTTCGAAATATATACCGAGATGCCTAGTATTGTTTCAAAAGAGCAAACCTGGTTGTAATTCCAGTTTATATTCAACATAGCAGGTACAGTGCAATGTTGAATATAAACTGGAATTACTTGCTATCTTTGTCATTAGTTGAAGTCTCCTGTGATGTCTTCATGGTTCAGATGTCAATCTTGATAATGCTCAAATTGGAAATGGCTGGGATGGTGTCTCTTTCGGCATCTCAGAAATTAGTAATGATGAGAGATGACAGTGAAATGTTGAATATAAACTGGAATTATTTGCTATCTTTGTCATTAGTTGAAGTCTCCTGTGATGTCTTCATGGTTCAGATGTCAATCTTGATAATGCTCAAATTGGAAATGGCTGGGATGGTGTCTCTTTCGGCATCTCAGAAATTAGTAATGATGAGAGATGACAGTGAAATGTTGAATATAAACTGGAATTATTTGCTATCTTTGTCATTAGTTGAAGTCTCCTGTGATGTCTTCATGGTTCAGATGTCAATCTTGATAATGCTCAAATTGGAAAATGCTGGGATGGTGTCTCTTTCGGAATTTCAGAAGTAGTAATGATGAGATGATGGAGGCATTTAAGAAGTTTAAGGCAAAAACTACGACTGGTCCAGATGGTTTCCCCGCATATATAGTCAAAGACTGTGCGCCACGTATTATTACAGCCTCTGCAGCATATTTTCAACCTAATACTAAAAAATGCTGAATTCCCGAAAATCTGGATATTGAGCAGAGTTTGTCCTGTTTTTAAGAAAGGTAATAAGTGCTGCGTAACAAATTATCGCTCTATAGCCATCATAAATAATTTCTCCAAGCTATTTGACGGTTCGAAATATATACCGAGATGCCTAGTATTGTTTCAAAAGAGCACGTAACATTGCACTGTACCTGCTATGTTGAATATAAACTGGAATTACTTGCTATCTTTGTCATTAGTTGAAGTCTCCTGTGATGTCTTCATGGTTCAGATGTCAATCTTGATAATGCTCAAATTGGAAATGGCTGGGATGGTGTCTCTTTCGGCATCTCAGAAATTAGTAATGATGAGAGATGACAGTGAAATGTTGAATATAAACTGGAATTACTTGCTATCTTTGTCATTAGTTGAAGTCTCCTGTGATGTCTTCATGGTTCAGATGTCAATCTTGATAATGCTCAAATTGGAAATGGCTGGGATGGTGTCTCTTTCGGCATCTCAGAAATTAGTAATGATGAGAGATGACAGTGAAATGTTGAATATAAACTGGAATTATTTGCTATCTTTGTCATTAGTTGAAGTCTCCTGTGATGTCTTCATGGTTCAGATGTCAATCTTGATAATGCTCAAATTGGAAAATGCTGGGATGGTGTCTCTTTCGGAATCTCAGAAGTAGTAATGATGAGATGATGGAGGCATTTAAGAAGTTTAAGGCAAAAACTACGGCTGGTCCAGATGGTTTCCCCGCATATATAGTCAAAGACTGTGCGCCACGTATTATTACAGCCTCTGCAGCATATTTTCAACCGAATACTAAAAAATGCTGAATTTCCGAAAATCTGGATATTGAGCAGAGTTTGTCCTGTTTTTAAGAAAGGTAATAAGTGCTGCGTAACAAATTATCGCTCTATAGCCATCATAAATAATTTCTCCAAGCTATTTGACGGTTCGAAATATATACCGAGATGCCTAGTATTGTTTCAAAAGAGCAAACCTGGTTGTAATTCCAGTTTATATTCAACATAGCAGGTACAGTGCAATGTTGAATATAAACTGGAATTACTTGCTATCTTTGTCATCAGTTGAAGTCTCCTGTGATGTCTTCATGGTTCAGATGTCAATCTTGATAATGCTCAAATTGGAAATGGCTGGGATGGTGTCTCTTTCGGCATCTCAGAAATTAGTAATGATGAGAGATGACAGTGAAATGTTGAATATAAACTGGAATTACTTGCTATCTTTGTCATTAGTTGAAGTCTCCTGTGATGTCTTCATGGTTCAGATGTCAATCTTGATAATGCTCAAATTGGAAATGGCTGGGATGGTGTCTCTTTCGGCATCTCAGAAATTAGTAATGATGAGAGATGACAGTGAAATGTTGAATATAAACTGGAATTATTTGCTATCTTTGTCATTAGTTGAAGTCTCCTGTGATGTCTTCATGGTACAGATGTCAATCTTGATAATGCTCAAATTGGAAAATGCTGGGATGGTGTCTCTTTCGGAATTTCAGAAGTAGTAATGATGAGATGATGGAGGCATTTAAGAAGTTTAAGGCAAAAACTACGACTGGTCCAGATGGTTTCCCCGCATATATAGTCAAAGACTGTGCGCCACGTATTATTACAGCCTCTGCAGCATATTTTCAACCGAATACTAAAAAATGCTGAATTTCCGAAAATCTGGATATTGAGCAGAGTTTGTCCTGTTTTTAAGAAAGGTAATAAGTGCTGCGTAACAAATTATCGCTCTATAGCCATCATAAATAATTTCTCCAAGCTATTTGAGCAGATCGTGGCACGCAAAATCGAATTTTGCGCTAAAACTACTTAGTTTCACTCAGTACGTATCGAATGCACTAGATTGTCGGTAGATGTGACTTTTCTCGTGCTTTTGATTGCTTGGATCATGGTTTGTTGCGTGAAAAGTTGGAGAGATTTGGATGTGATCACTTTCTCACGCGACTTTTGGTTTCGTATATAACGGTTCGCAGGAAATACATCGAGTTAAGTGGTTTGAAGTCTAAGCAAATTCATGTTAATAGTGGCGTGCCCCAAGGATCTATACTTGACCCTTTGCGGTTCAACATCTACATAAATGATTTGCCAATGATTTTCAACACTAATTCACTTCTACATGCAGACGACCTGAAACTATTTAGATCTGTTAATTGTGAGCAGCAGTGTGCGTCACTCCAGATAGATTTGGACAAACTTTATGTATGGTGTTTGCACAACAAGCTAACTCTAAACATTCTTAAATGTCAGGTGATGATATACAGCCATAAACGCAAGACCATACTTTTTGATTATATGCTTGGAGTGAAGCACTTATCACGTATCTCAATAATAAAAGATCTTGGGGTATGGTTTGACAGCACTTTGTCGTTCAATGAACACATCGACAGAACATCGGTTGGTGCCCTCAGAACGTTGGGATTTATCAGGAGAAATACTTTGGAGTTCAGTAATTTGAAAACAATTATAGATCTTTATTTTACGCTGGTGCGTAGTAAACTTGAATATTGCTGCATTGTGTGGACCCCATCTTATTTAACGCACATCGCTACCATCGAGAAAGTGCAGAAAAAATTTGTTAAGTTTATCCATTACCTCGATTTTGGATATTATCCACCTAGAGGGGAAGTTAACTACGCGAATCTACTACAGCGTTACGGCCTGCAAAGCCTTGAAGAGCGTAGAAGATTGCTGTCTGCGAGGTTTGTGCAAATTCAGTTGAGTGAGACTTTATTCTTGTTTTCTTTTTCCCTTTTTCTTTTTGTTAGAATCGATCGTTTTTCTGTTATTTTTGTATGATTATCTCTACACTGGGTTGTAATCCGTTGGGATAATAAAGATTATTATTATTATATCTCAAAATCTTGAGAAAAACTAAAAATATTACAGTCTCGAGATTTTTCTTGTAAACTAATAGTGCAATTTCGAAAAATCTTTCAAAAGAAATAACACGATCTTATTCAAGGTTAATTATCAATCAAAATATCGCAATACGAACGTGACCTTTTAATCCCTATCAATTTAAAGTAGAAATCGTCAAGTAAACATTACGCACTTGAGAAATCATCGAGATAAACAACAAAAGATGCATTAAAGATGCAATCAATTGACCCATTTGAACCGCACTTTTAATAACAACTAATTCTTTTAAAATAGAATTTTAATAACACAACTTACGTTCATTCATCGGTAAGATCTTCCCTAAACATAAAGGCCTATTCCCGTACGGATCCCTAACGGCGTAAATTTTATCTTTAAGCATGATAACCAAAGAGTAACTCAACGGGGCTAATTGCATTAAATGTTTGATGCGGGCCGGCCAATCTGGGCCATCCGTTTCACCTTCCGGTGGGTTTAAACATAAAGCTTGGGTGATTAATTCGCTGTCGGAGTGCGTTGAGAGGCCGACTCCTCTGGCTAAGACCATTTGTCTTAAGCTGTCGCAATTTACCAATTCTCCGTTATGAGCTACGGCTAATGCACCGTGTGCTGTGTGTACAACGAAAGGCTGGCAGTTAACTTCTTCGGAAGCGGCGCTTGTTGAATATCTCGTGTGGCCGATTCCCAAATTTCCTTTCAATTTTCTTATGGCTTCATCGTTAAAAATGTTGTTAATCATTCCCATTCCTTTGCATACATTAAATGAGTGCCGACTCGTTCCTTCGCTCGTTACAATCCCAGCCGATTCTTGACCTCTAAAATTTAAAGAAAAATAAGGAAATTATTTGAGTGATAACGATTGCATAAAAGTTCCATTTAGTAATGACGATTTAAGTGTTAAATTGAGATTAGTTGTTTTTCTTGTGGTGTTTGTTCGAATATTTCGTCAGATTTCTTATCAACTTATTTTTTTAAATAAATTATTTAGTTAAATTCTTACCTATGTTGCAGTGCGACCAACCCCCAACAAATAATTTGCGAGATTTCAAGATGCGTGGGCCAATCATTAACAGCAATACATCCAAAAACGCCACATTCGTGTGTTAACCCCGATTGGGACATCCCCCGATTGTACCTCTTATCCAACTTAAAAGATTCATCGTCGAAAAGATCCTTTTTATCACCCCTAATCGTTAATTTATTCGGCTCGCACATTATCTGTTAAAATTCAAAAAGGATTAATTTGAATTTCCCGCAATTTTTATCTTACCTGAATGTAGCGACGATTCAAAATTGAAACAATTAAAACTTAATTAAATAATTAATTAATAATAATTAGATAATTTAAAAAGCTTATTTTCCTCGCGTTAAATCCCGTTCAATTGAATCGTACGCGTTTAATATTTGGTTTTAAATGAGCACGTGATTTTGCCCCCCCAACGATTTAAAAGTGACGAACGTCACATTGGACCGCCTGATCTTATTACCACATTGATTTTTTAATTTATTTTTAATTATTATTTCTTTTTATTATTTATGAAGATAACGAAACATCGCCTTAGCGACAAATATGTTTTCTTCCATTCGTGTTTATTTCCTACTTGTTGCATCACGTTGAAACGAAAGCGCCTGCGCGGAAGTTTCGATAAAAAACCCGGCTTATAAACCGTGTTTTCGACTTTATTCTTGTTACTACGTCGATTTTCGTTAATTCAACGCCTTTTTTTATTAACCGAGATGACCCCTAAAGAAGGTAAGTAAATTTCAAATAAATTTTAATTAATTTTAATTTGTTAGAAATTAAAAAGTAAGGTTAGGTTGATCTGTCAAAAAAAATAACCTCAAATTAAATTGAGTCAAATTCGAATTAATTTTAATTTTTTTTAAATAGTAGCTGGAATGAAATTGGGCGATTTAATCATCGAGGGCAAAACGAAGCAAGTTTTCGATTTGCCCTCAATGCCTGGGCACTGCATCTTAATAAGTAAAGATCGTATAACTGCCGGAGATGGGGTAAAATCGCACGAATTGATCGGAAAAGCTGCAATATCAAACAAAACTAACGCTAAAGTCTTTGAAATCTTAAACCAAGTCGGCATTAAAACAGCCTTCGTAAAATTAGCGAGCGAAAACTCGTTTATCGCCAAAAAATGCGAGATGATCCCAATCGAATGGGTCACCCGCCGTTTAGCAACCGGCTCATTTTTAAGAAGAAACATAGGAGTACCCGAAGGATATCGTTTTTACCCCCCAAAACACGAAACTTTCTTTAAAGACGACGCCAATCATGACCCACAATGGTCCGAAGAACAAATCATTTCAGCCAAATTCAAATTCAACGGGAAAGAAATTGGGGCCGTTGAGGTTGATATAATGCAAAGAATGAGTATCTTAGTTTTCGAGGTGTTAGAGAAAGCGTGGGCTACAAGAAATTGCGCCTTAATCGACATGAAAATCGAATTTGGAGTTGATGAAAAAGGTAATAAAAAAATTATTTAAAATCCTAATTAATTAAAAAAAATAAATTATAGGTGAAATTTTATTGGCTGATATAATCGATTCGGATTCATGGAGATTATGGCCCTCGGGAGATAAACGATTAATGGTTGATAAACAAGTTTATCGAAACTTAACCACCGTAACCCAATCCGATTTAGACACCGTTAAGCGGAACTTTGAATGGATCAGCGAACAATTAAACCATTTAACCCCAATAAACGATCATTTAATTGTAATTTTAATGGGGAGCCCATCAGATAAAGATTTTTGTTCAAAAATTAAAACCGCTTGCGAATCACTTGGTTTAAACGTCGAAACTCGAATCACTTCCGCTCATAAAGGCACTGAAGAAACATTAAAAATCGTTCGATACTATGAATCATTACCTTTAAGAACTATTTTTATTGCTGTCGCTGGTCGATCAAACGGATTGGGACCTGTTATATCAGGAAATAGCGCCCAACCGGTTATTAATTGCCCCCCGGTTAAAACCGATAACGTTGGGATGGATGTTTGGTCAAGTTTGAATGTTCCTTCAGGTTTAGGATGTTCTACTGTTATGTATCCGGAAGCAGCGGCTTTGAATGCGGCGCAAATGGTGGGGTTGACTAATTACGTTATTTGGGGTAAATTGAAGGTTAAACATTTTAATAATTATGTTTCGCTTAAAATTGCTGATAAGGATTTGCAATGAGTTATGAAATTATGTTATTTAGATGTTAAGGAATAATTTTTGAAATAAAATTAAGTTTTGTATCTATTTGGTGTTTTTATCTTCATAAATCGAAAATATATTTCATTATTTAATCATCGAGGGCAAAACGAAGCAAGTTTTCGATTTGCCCTCAATGCCTGGTCACTGCATCTTAATAAGTAAAGATCGTATAACTGCCGGAGATGGGGTAAAATCGCACGAATTGATCGGAAAAGCTACGATATCAAACAAAACCAACGCTAAAGTTTTTGAAATCTTAAACCAGCCATGTCCAACTGGCGGCCCACGGGCCGCCTGCGGCCCGATTGCGATTTTTGTGCGGCCCGATAACAAAAAAAGGAAATCACACAAATTAATATTTAAATTTTAATGATCGATAATACAAATAATTTTTATTACTTGGTCGAATGACGTTTCATAAAACTCCTATATCTTAGGCCGCTCGCACACCCACGCTACGCGATCGCGACGATATCACAACGCTATTTTATTAGAAGTGATCACGCGGCGACTGATGAACTAGGAGCTCCTACACCAACACTACGCGATTATGAGGATAGCGTTCAGTGCCTTTAAAATTTCCAATTTCTGAGAAAGATGTCATCAAGTGATGACGATATTATTGTAGCGTACAACTACTACCGAAAAAGAAGCAGTGTCGTTGGTGCGTACTCCATAACTTTATTCGTAAACGAAATGATGTAATGTACGAAACGTTTACTAGAAATTACGATAGTATTCATTCAGAAAAACGAACGAGTATTACTGGTACGAGTACAATCTTGTACATCAACATTATCAACGAAGACTGCACAATCTGTTCGAAATTATTTGGACGATTGTTTTATTACAGATGTAGCTGCATTAAGTTGGCAATGGTAATGCTGTGTATCTGAATAAACCGTTTATTCTTATTTTTACTTTATAATTAAATAAAAAATATCTGAACTATAGAATGCTTCATTTGTTTAGAAATCTCATCCCATGTCTTTTCAGTAATATATTTTCGGGAATAAACGCCTAGATTATGATTATATAAACAGGGATATTTTTCGATAGTTTGGACAAAACGAATGTTACCTTCTTCAACCATTTTATCAACTGGTCGCCAGGAGACTCAACATGCTGGGTCGCTGGCGACTAATCGCTTTTAGACAGCGTAGCCGTCGCGTTGCAGTAGCGTTGGTGAAGAGATCTCTATTTAAAATAATGTGCCGAGACTGCAATTCGACATCGCATCGCGATCGCGTAGCGTTGGTGTGCGAGGGGCCTTAATATATAAAAGTGGAATCTTGTATGTATGTGGGTACCTATATATCGATTTTACTCAGTTATTCCTTGGCCGAATTTCACCAAATTTAGTAAACACATAGCTTAATATATTGGGAAGAACCTTTCATCTTAATTTTTTTGACACCGCCGCCGAGGTGGCGGCAATGACGATGTTAAAAAAATAATTTGCACAATAGCGAATCCCGATGTATGGCGTTTACGAATACAGTAAATACCCCGACTTACGTAGATTCGGAGATACGTAACTGCGAATTTGTCCGTTTTGTCGGGTATTCCCCCGTTTCGCTCAAAAGTGGATTGAATCATAAAATTTTCTAGTCCCTTCAGTTTATGCGAGTTCTTCGTAGAGAGTTGATTAATCACAGAGTTGATAAACTTATTGTTTTAAAAAGGTTGTGAAAATAAAAGTAAGTAATATTTTATTTTAATTTGCAGTCCTACAAAAATGTATTCGTTTCTTTAATAATACAGAATAAATAAAATTGTCCATAATATTGACGTGCGATGTCGGGTAGGAAGAAAAGAAAACTAGAAGATGAAAACAGACAATTTAAAAATAATTGGGAAGATGACTACTTTTTCTTGCAAAAAAAATAATGCTGTATGCTTAGTTTGTCGTGAAACGATTACTGCTAAAACTTATAACATACGAAGACATTATGAAAAACATACGGAACTTTCTGTACTTTCTAAGGTCAAATTACACTTACTTAAAGCTAACTTAAAGTCTCAACAAAATGTGTTTCAAAAACAAAATCAACAATGAAACGACATTGTCAGTACAAGTTTAGAAATTTCTCAAATTATTGCTAAAAAAATGAAACTTTTCTCGGATGGAGAATACATCAGAAAATGTTTAATTGCTGCAGCTGAAGATATTAGCCCGGAAAAAGTTCATATTTATAAACAAATAAGTCTGTCTCATCAAACTGTTGCACGTAGAGTTGATGATATTTCCAATGAAATTTCCCTAAACCTCAATGAACATACCAAACAATTTGTGTACTACTCATTAGCTTTGGATGAAACAACCGATATCAAGGATACATCACAACTTACTAACTCAACTCTGCGAACAAATGTTCGCAGAGTTGATAATAAACTGAAAGTAACAGAAGAAGTCCTTGATATTGTGAGTCTGAAGGATACAACAACGGGCAAAGATATTAAAGATGCTGTTCTAAAAAGCGCGGAAGATCGACAATTAGATTTAAAAAAACTTATTGGTATTACAACCGATGGAGCACCATCAATGATAGGAAAAAACATAGGAGCAGTTACTTTAATTTGCAAACATATCGAAAGCTTGGGACAAAATACATCATTTTTGGATTTATTTATTTGTCATTGCCTTTTACATATAGAAAATCTATGTGCTCAGTCATTAAATATGTCTCACGTGATGACATCACTTGTTGTTATTAATATTATTAACAAAATAAAAAATAATTCATTAAAACACCGCCAGTTTCAAGAATACCTTCGCGAACTGGAGTTCGAGTACTGTGACCTAATATTTTACGCCAAAATACGATGGATGAGTCGTGGAAAATGTTTATTAAGATTTTGGAACCTCAGGGAAGAAATTAGAATTTTCATGAATGAGAACGGCGAAAACGTTCCACAATTATACGATGAAAAATGGTTGTTGGATTTGTTTTCTTAATAGATATCACAACTAAATTAAATGAACTAAATCAGAATCTTCAACGAGAAAATAAATTAATTACGAATTGCTATCAAGACATAAAGACATTTATTGCTAAATTAAAATATTTTCAAAATCAACTGAAATCGAAGAATGCCACCCGTTTCCCTCACTTAAATGATTTCGAAAATCCATTTCCGAATATTCGCATAATATTAAAGATTTGCTTGAGGAATTTGAAAAAAGATTTGCCTACCTAGAAAAATTTAAATAAATGTTCAATATTTTTAATTGTCCATTTAATATTGATGTGAATTCAACTCCAGGTTATTTACAATTGGAACTTATCGATCTGCAGTCCAACTCAGAAATGAAATTAAGGTTTGAGGACATCGATATAGTCAACTTTTATGGAAAATATATCCAGGAAGATAAATTTCCTAATTTGAAAAAATTAGCTATGTGTATTGTGGCAGCAAACGGCACAACATATCTCTGTGAGTCATTTTTTTCTAGATTAAAATTAGTCAAAACCAAAGACCGTAACAGGCTCACCAACGCAAATTTGACGAATCAGTTACGTTGTGCCACAACAAAATTAGAAGTTGATATTAAAAAAATTTCAAATAAAATATATAAACAAGTTTCACATTAAATATCTGTTATAATTTACTGAAATACCTATATATTATTATGTATATCTGTGTACATGCTAGTTTGTGTATACGTATCTCATTTGAGCGCGAGTCTGCGCTAGAATTGAAATTTTCTTGTTCAGGTGGGTGGCGGCCCAGTGCCTTGTACATTCCTAAATTTTGGCCCGAAGAGTAATTTGGGTAGGACATGGCTGTCTTAAACCAAGTCGGCATTAAAACAGCCTTCGTAAAATTAGCGAGCGAAAATTCATTTATCGCCAAAAAATGCGAGATGATCCCAATCGAATGGGTCACCCGCCGTTTAGCAACCGGCTCATTATTAAGAAGAAACATAGGAGTACCCGAAGGATATCGTTTTTACCCCCCCAAACACGAAACTTTCTTTAAAGACGACGCCAATCATGACCCACAATGGTCCGAAGAACAAATCATTTCAGCCAAATTCAAATTCAACGGGAAAGAAATTGGAGCCGTTGAGGTTGATATAATGCAAAGAATGAGTATCTTAGTTTTCGAGGTGTTAGAGAAAGCGTGGGCTACAAGAAATTGCGCCTTAATCGACATGAAAATCGAATTTGGAGTTGATGAAAAAGGTAAAAAAATTATTTAAAATCCTAATTAATTTAAAAAAAAAATAATTTATAAGTGAAATTTTATTGGCTGATATAATCGATTCGGATTCATGGAGATTATGGCCCTCGGGAGATAAACGATTAATGGTTGATAAACAAGTTTATCGAAACTTAACCACCGTAACCCAATCCGATTTAGACACCGTTAAGCGTAACTTTGAATGGATCAGCGAACAATTAAACCATTTAACCCCAATAAACGATCATTTAATTGTAATTTTAATGGGGAGCCCATCAGATAAAGATTTTTGTTCAAAAATTAAAACCGCTTGCGAATCACTTGGTTTAAACGTCGAAACTCGGATCACTTCCGCCCATAAAGGCACTGAAGAAACATTAAAAATCGTTCGATACTATGAATCATTACCTTTACGAACTATTTTTATTGCTGTCGCTGGTCGATCAAATGGATTGGGACCTGTTATATCAGGAAATAGCGCCCAACCGGTTATTAATTGCCCCCCGGTTAAAACCGATAACGTTGGGATGGATGTTTGGTCAAGTTTGAATGTTCCTTCAGGTTTAGGATGTTCTACTGTTATGTATCCGGAAGCAGCGGCTTTGAATGCGGCGCAAATGGTGGGGTTGACTAATTATGTTATTTGGGGTAAATTGAAGATTAAACATTTTAATAATTTTGTTTCGCTTAAAATTGCTGATAAGGATTTGCAATGAGTTATGAAATTGTGTTATTTAGATGTTAAGGAATAATTTTTGAAATAAAATTAAGTTTTGTATCTATTTGGTGTTTTTATCTTCATAAATCGAAAATTTATTTCATTATTTAATCATCGAGGACAAAACGAAGCAAGTTTTCGATTTGCCTTCAATGCCTGGGCATTGCATCTTAATAAGTAAAGATCGTATAACTGCCGGAGATGGGGTAAAATCGCACGAATTAATCGGAAAAGCTGCGATATCAAACAAAACCAACGCTAAAGTTTTTGAAATCTTAAACCAGCCAGATTACGATTTTTGTGCGGCCCGATAACAAAAACAGGAAATCACACAAATTAATATTTAAATTTTAATGATCGATAATACAAATAATTTTTATTACTTGGTCGAATGACGTTTCATAAAACTCCTATATCTTAGGCCGCTCGCACACCCACGCTACGCGATCGCGACGATATCACAACGCTATTTTATTAGAAGTGATCACGCGGCGACTGATGAACTAGGAGCTCCTACACCAACACTACGCGATTATGAGGATAGCGTTCAGTGCCTTTAAAATTTCCAATTTCTGAGAAAGATGTCATCAAGTGATGACGATATTATTGTAGCGTACAACTACTACAGAAAAAGAAGCAGTGTCGTTGGTGCGTACTCCATAACTTTATTCGTAAACGAAATGATGTAATGTACGAAACGTTTACTAGAAATTACGATAGTATTCATTCAGATAAACGAACGAGTATTACTGGTACGAGTACAATCTTGTACATCAACATTATCAACGAAGACTGCACAATCTGTTCGAAATTATTTGGACGATTGTTTTATTACAGATGTAGCTGCATTAAGTTGGCAATGGTAATGCTGTGTATCTGAATAAACCGTTTATTCTTATTTTTACTTTATAATTAAATAAAAAATATCTGAACTATAGAATGCTTCATTTGTTTAGAAATCTCATCCCATGTCTTTTCAGTAATATATTTTCGGGAATAATCGCCTAGATTATGATTATATAAACACGGATATTTTTCGATAGTTTGGACAAAACGAATGTTACCTTCTTCAACCATTTTATCAACTGGTCGCCAGGAGACTCAACATGCTCTATTTAAGAAGAGATCTCTATTTAAAATAATGTGCCGAGACTGCAATTCGACATCGCATCGCGATCGCGTAGCGTTGGTGTGCGAGGGGCATTAATATATAAAAGTGGAATCTTGTATGTATGTGGGTACCTATATATCGATTTTACTCAGTTATTCCTTGGCCGAATTTCACCAAATTTAGTAAACACATAGCTTAATATATTGGGAAGAACCTTTCATCTTAATTTTTTTGACACCGCCGCCGAGGTGGCGGCAATGACGATGTTAAAAAAATAATTTGCACAATAGCGAATCCCGATGTATGGCGTTTACGAATACAGTAAATACCCCGACTTACGTAGATTCGGAGATACGTAACTGCGAATTTGTCCGTTTTGTCGGGTATTCCCCCGTTTCGCTCAAAAGTGGATTGAATCATAAAATTTTCTAGTCCCTTCAGTTTATGCGAGTTCTTCGTAGAGAGTTGATTAATCACAGAGTTGATAAACTTATTGTTTTAAAAAGGTTGTGAAAATAAAAGTAAGTAATATTTTATTTTAATTTGCAGTCCTACAAAAATGTATTCGTTTCTTTAATAATACAGAATAAATAAAATTGTCCATAATATTGACGTGCGATGTCGGGTAGGAAGAAAAGAAAACTAGAAGATGAAAACAGACAATTTAAAAATAATTGGGAAGATGACTACTTTTTCTTGCAAGTAAAAAATAATGCTGTATGCTTAGTTTGTCGTGAAACGATTACTGCTAAAACTTATAACATACGAAGACATGAAAAACATACGGAACTTTCTGTACTTTCTAAGGTCAAATTACACTTACTTAAAGCTAACTTAAAGTCTCAACAAAATGTGTTTCAAAAACAAAATCAACAATCAAACGACATTGTCAGTACAAGTTTAGAAATTTCTCAAATTATTGTTAAAAAAATGAAACTTTTCTCGGATGGAGAATATATCAAAAAATGTTTAATTGCTGCAGCTGAAGATATTAGCCCGGAAAAAGTTCATATTTATAAACAAATAAGTCTGTCTCATCAAACTGTTGCACGTAGAGTTGATGATATTTCCAATAAAATTTCCCTAAACCTCAATGAACATACCAAACAATTTGTGTACTACTCATTAGCTTTGGATGAAACAACCGATATCAAGGATACATCACAACTTGCTATATTTATCCGCAGAGTTGATAATAAGCTGAAAGTAACAGAAGAACTCCTTGATCTTGTGAGTCTGAAGGATACAACAACGGGCAAAGATATTAAAGATGCTGTTCTAAAAAGCGCGGAAGATCAACAATTAGATTTAAAAAAACTTATTGGTATTAAAACCGATGGAGCACCATCAATGATAGGAAAAAACATGGGAGCAGTTACTTTAATTTGCAAACATATTGAAAGCTTGGGACAAAATACATCATTTTTGGATTTATTTATTTGTCATTGCCTTTTACATATAGAAAATCTATGTGCTCAGTCATTAAATATGTCTCACGTGATGACATCACTTGTTGTTATTAATATTATTAACAAAATAAAAAATAATTCATTAAAACACCGCCAGCTTCAAGAATACCTTCGCGAACTGGAGTTCAAGTACTGTGACCTAATATATTACGCCAAAATACGATGAGTCGTGGAAAATGTTGATTAAGATTTTGGAACCTCAGGGAAGGAATTCATGAAATTAGAATTTTCATGAATGAGAACGGCGAAGACGTTCCACAATTATACGATGAAAAATGGTTGTTGGATTTGTTTTCTTAATAGATATCACAACTAAATTAAATGAACTAAATCAGAATCTTCAAGGAGAAAATAAATTAATTACGAATTGCTATCCAGACATAAAGACATTCATTGCTAAATTAAAATATTTTCAAAATCAACTGAAATCGAATGCCACCCATTTCCCTCACTTAAATGATTTCGAAATGGAAAATAAATCCATTTCCGAATATTCGCATAATATTAAAGATTTGCTTGAGGAATTTGAAAAAAGATTTGCCTACCTAGAAAAATTTAAATAAATGTTCAATATTTTTAATTGCCCATTTAATATTGATGTGAATTCAACTCCAGGTTATTTACAATTGGAGCTTATCGATCTGCAGTCCAACTCAGAAATGAAATTAAGGTTTGAGGACATCGATATAGTCGACTTTTATGGAAAATATATCCAGGAAGATAAATTTTCTAATTTGAAAAAATTAGCTATGTGTATTGTGGCAGCAAACGGCACAACATATCTCTGTGAGTCATTTTTTTCTAGATTAAAATTAGTCAAAACCAAAGATCGTAACAGGCTCACCGACGCAAATTTGACGAATCAGTTACGTTGTGCCACAACAAAATTAGAAGTTGATATTAAAAAAATTTCAAATAAAATATATAAACAAGTTTCACATTAAATATCTGTTGTAATTTACTGAAATACCTATATATGATTGTGTGTATTTGTGTACATGCTAGTTTGTGTATACGTATCTCATTTGAGCGCGAGTCTGCGCTAGAATTGAAATTTTCTTGTTCAGGTGGGTGGCGGCCCAGTGCCTTGTACATTCCTAAACTTTGGCCCGAAGAGTAATTTGGGTTGGACATGACTGTCTTAAACCAAGTCGGCATTAAAACAGCCTTTGTAAAATTAGCGAGGGAAAACTCGTTTATCGCCAAAAAATGCGAGATGATCCCAATCGAATGGGTCACCCGCCGTTTAGCAACCGGCTCATTTTTAAGAAGAAACATAGGATTTCCCGAAGGATATCGTTTTTACCACTCCAAACACGAAACTTTCTTTAAAGACGACGCCAATCATGATCCCCAATGGTCCGAAGAACAAATCATTTCAGCCAAATTCAAATTCAACGGGATAGAAATTGGGGCCGTTAAGGTTGATATAATGCAAAGAATGGGTATCTTAGTTTTGGAGATGTTAGAGAAAGCGTGGGCTACAAGAAATTGCGCCTTAATCGACATGAAAATCGAATTTGGATTGATGAAAAAGGTAATAAAAAAATTATTTAAAATCCTAATTAATTAAAAAAAAATTAATTTATAGGTGAAATTTTATTGGCTGATATAATCGATTCGGATTCTTGGAGATTATGGCCCTCGGGAGATAAACGATTAATGGTTGATAAACAAGTTTATCGAAACTTAACCACCGTAACCCAATCCGATTTAGACACCGTTAAGCGGAACTTTGAATGGATCAGCGAACAATTAAACCATTTAACCCCAATAAACGATCATTTAATTGCAATTTTAATGGGGAGCCCATCAGATAAAGATTTTTGTTCAAAAATTAAAACCGCTTGTGAATCACTTGGTTTAAACGTCGAAACTCGAATCACTTCCGCACATAAAGGCACTGAAGAAACATTAAAAATCGTTCGATACTATGAATCATTACCTTTAAGAACTATTTTTATTGCTGTCGCGGGTCGATCAAACGGATTGGGACCTGTTATATCAGGAAATAGCGCCCAACCGGTTATTAATTGCCCCCCGGTTAAAACCGATAACGTTGGGATGGATGTTTGGTCAAGTTTGAACGTTCCTTCAGGTTTAGGATGTTCTACTGTTATGTATCCGGAAGCAGCGGCTTTGAATGCGGCGCAAATGGTGGGGTTGACAAATTATGTTATTTGGGGTAAATTGAAGGTTAAACATTTTAATAATTATGTTTCGCTTAAAATTGCTGATAAGGATTTGCAATGAGTTATGAAATTGTGTTATTTAGATGTTAAGGAATAATTTTTGAAATAAAATTAAGTTTTGTATCTATTTGGTGTTTTTATCTTCATAAATCGAAAATATATTTCATTATTTAATCATCGAGGACAAAACGAAACAAGTTTTCGATTTGCCTTCAATTCCTGGGCACTGCATCTTAATAAATAAAGATCGTATAACTGCCGGAGATGGGGTAAAATCGCACGAATTAATCGGAAAAGCTGCGATATCAAACAAAACCGACGCTAAAGTCTTTGAAATCTTAAACCAAGTCGGCATTAAAACAGCCTTCGTAAAATTAGCGAGCGAAAACTCGTTTATCGCCAAAAAATGCGAGATGATCCCAATCGAATGGGTCACCCGCCGTTTAGCAACCGGCTCATTTTTAAGAAGAAACATAGGAGTACCCGAAGAATATCGTTTTTACCCCCTCAAACACGAAACTTTCTTTAAAGACGACGCCAATCATGACCCGCAATGGTCCGAAGAACAAATCATTTCAGCCAAATTCAAATTCAACGGGAAAGAAATTGGGGCCGTTGAGGTTGATATAATGCAAAGAATGAGTATCTTAGTTTTTGAGGTGTTAGAGAAAGCGTGGGCTACAAGAAATTGCGCCTTAATCGACATGAAAATCGAATTTGGAGTTGATGAAAAAGGTAATAAAAAAATTATTTAAAATCCTAATTAATTAAAAAAAAATAATTTATAGGTGAAATTTTATTGGCTGATATAATCGATTCGGATTCATGGAGATTATGGCCCTCGGGAGATAAACGATTAATGGTTGATAAACAAGTTTATCGAAACTTAACCACCGTAACCCAATCTGATTTAGACACCGTTAAGCGGAACTTTGAATGGATCAGCGAACAATTAAACCATTTAACCCCAATAAACGATCATTTAATTGTAATTTTAATGGGGAGCCCATCAGATAAAGATTTTTGTTCAAAAATTAAAACCGCTTGCGAATCACTTGGTTTAAACGTCGAAACTCGAATCACTTCCGCTCATAAAGGCACTGAAGAAACATTAAAAATCGTTCGATACTATGAATCATTACCTTTAAGAACTATTTTTATTGCTGTCGCTGGTCGATCAAACGGATTGGGACCTGTTATATCAGGAAATAGCGCCCAACCGGTTATTAATTGCCCCCCGGTTAAAACCGATAACGTTGGGATGGATGTTTGGTCAAGTTTGAACGTTCCTTCAGGTTTAGGATGTTCTACTGTTATGTATCCGGAAGCAGCGGCTTTGAATGCGGCGCAAATGGTGGGGTTGACTAATTATGTTATTTGGGGTAAATTGAAGGTTAAACATTTTAATAATTTTGTTTCGCTTAAAATTGCTGATAAGGATTTGCAATGAGTTATGAAATTGTGTTATTTAGATGTTAAGGAATAATTTTTGAAATAAAATTAAGTTTTGTATCTATTTGGTGTTTTTATCTTCATAAATCGAAAATTTATTTCATTATTTAATCATCGAGGGCAAAACGAAGCAACTTTTCGATTTGCCCTCAATGCCTGGGCACTGCATCTTAATAAGTAAAGATCGTATAACTGCCAGAGATGGGGTAAAATCGTACGAATTGATCGGAAAAGCTGCGATATCAAACAAAACCAACGCTAAAGTTTTTGAAATCTTAAACCAAGTCGGCATTAAAACAGCCTTCGTAAAATTAGCGAGCGAAAACTCGTTTATCGCCAAAAGATGCGAGATGATCCCAATCGAATGAGTCACCCGCCGTTTAGCAACCGGCTCATTTTTAAGAAGAAACAGGAGTTCCCGAAGGATATCGTTTCTACCCCCCCAAATAGTGTTTAGCAAAGTCTAACCTAAACGATTCCATCTACAGCGGTGAGATCCTTTGCAGTAACTACATCATTTATCGTCGTGACAGAAATTCGACTGCTTCTGCTGGTTCTGAGGGCGGTGGTGTTCTTGTTGGGGTTCGCGCGGGCATTGTCTCTGTTTCGGTGCCTACTTTTCATTCGGATGCGGAGGACCTTTGGTTGAGTGTGTGCTATTGTGGTTCGCGAGTGTTATTATGCTGCGTATATTTGCCACCGGGTGATTCTGTATCATTCAGCCTTTTCCTCCGTCAACTACAGTGCGTCCGCGACCGGTGTCCAGACAGTCCTATATTATTGGTGGGTGATTTTAATGTTCCTAATATTTCTTGGTCCGCATCTTTTGCAGGGAACCTAGTGCCTCTTGTCGTCGCTAGCCCTCGAGCGACTGTGTTACTTCTTACTATTTCTTATTGTAACTTATCGCAATTTAATAACATTGCTAACAACAACTCTAGATACCTAGATTTAATTTTGTGTAACTCGTGGGAGTCGATGCGGTGCGCTCCTGTAACGATCCACTAGTTGACTTGGATGGACATCACCCGGCTTTAGAATTTTTGTTCAAGTTTGATAAAACTCATTTCTTGCGTTAGAGCCCGTTTGTCACCTGGAGGTTTGATCGAGCTGATTTTGACGGTCTCCGGGGTGGGCTGGCAAGTGTTGATTGGCGTAGTTTGTTTGAGAGGTTAGACGTAGACCACTACGTTGACACTTTTTACTCTGTTTTATATAGGTATATGATCGAATTCGTTCCCCAGAGCTACTCTCGTAATAGTCGTTATCCTCATTGGTATACCCCTTCCACTATTAAATCTGTGAAGGAAAAGTTGAAATATCATAGAAAATGGAAGAGATGGGGTAACAGAAACGACTATTTTAGCTTTAGCGTTCAGCGCAAACGTACCAAAGCTTTAATTGCTGCTGATTATCGCACTTATCTGAATCGTGTTCAGAGTAACCTAATTGATAACCCATCCAGTTTGTGGTCTTTTGTTAAAAATAAGAGACACAGCGGCGGCAGTATTCCGTCTAAAATGGAGCTGAACGGAGAGGTAGCAGACGACGGAGAGCGGATTGCGGAATTTTTTTCTCAGTTTTTTAGTTCGATTTATATCGACGGTTGCCTGAATGCCTCTCAGAAACGAAATGATATTTATTAATCGCAACCTTGGTTCTCTGAACATGATGTTTCTCATCTTCTCACACTAGTCGACCATAAATTGGCCCTGGTCCTGATGGCTTGCCGGGATGTTCTATTGCTAATTGTGTGAAGGAGTTGGCAGCTCCTCTATTCATTATCTTCAGCCGCTCAATTGAATATTCAGTCTTTCCTTCAGAATGGAAAAAAGCCTTTATAATTCCAGTCTTTAAATCGGGTAATAGACATTTTGTGTCCAACTATAGTCCAATTTCCTTATTATCTATTGTTACGAAGATCTTTGAAAAATTAATTTATGAAAACCTATACAGCTATCTTCGACCTGCTATAATCCCTCAACAACATGGTTTTATACGTGGGCGGTCAGTGGAGACAAATCTAGTTGAATTTGTTCAGTATATTCAAAATTCTATGAATGATAACTCTCAGGTGGATGCTATCTATACTGATCTGATGAAAGCTTTCGACAAACTTCACCATAACGTTCTTATGACAAAGCTGAACAAATTCAACTTATCTAACGGGTTGTTTCTTTGGATTTCGTCCTATATCTCTGGGAGGCTTCAAGCAGTGAAAGTAAATAATTATATATCTAGTTTTACTCATGTTACATCTGGTGTACCTCAAGGTAGCCACCTTGGACCTATTCTATTTCTAGCTTATATAAACGATATTTCTGAATGTTTTCATTATTCTTATTTTTCTCTTTTTGCTGATGACTGTAAAATTGATACTAGTATTAAGTCTGCTTCTGATTGTATTCGGTTGCAAGAAGACATTGACAGATTCGATTCTTATTGCTCCCAAAATTACTTATTTCTAAATTCTGATAAGTGTTGCCAGATCACGTTCAGCAGAAAGAGATATAATGTTAACTTCAAATATAAGTTAGGCCCCTATTAACTTACTCAATCCTCTACAATTAAAGATGTTGGTGTTATATTGGATTCTAGATTACTCTTTCGAGATCATATTACGTATATCGTTTCTGAAGCTACAAAGCGCCTCGGATTTATTATTAGAATTTCTCGCCCATTTTCTAACGTGCGCTGCATTACTTCCTTATATATGGCATACGTGGTTACTGGTTTAAATTTGGCTTGAAATAATGAAATAGCGCCCAACCGATTATTAATTGCCCCCCGGTTAAAACCGATAACGTTGAGATGGACGTTTGGTCAAGTTTGAATGTTCCTTCAGGTTTAGGATGTTCTACTGTTATGTATCCGGAAGCAGCGGCTTTGAATGCGGCGCAAATGGTGGGGTTGACTAATTACGTTATTTGGGGTAAATTGAAGGTTAAACATTTTAATAATTATGTTTCGCTTAAAATTGCTGATAAGGATTTGCAATGAGTTATGAAATTATGTTATTTAGATGTTAAGGAATAATTTTTGAAATAAAATTAAGTTTTGTATCTATTTGGTGTTTTTATCTTTATAAATCGAAAATATATTTCATTATTTAATCATCGAGAGCAAAACGGAGCGAGTTTTCGATTTGCCCTCAATGCCTGGGCACTGCATCTTAATAAGCAAAGATCGTATAACTGCCGGAGATGGGGTAAAATCGCACGAATTGATCGGAAAAGCTGCGATATCAAACAAAACCAACGCTAAAGTTTTTGAAATCTTAAACCAAGTCATAAATCGAAAATATATTTTTGATACTTGTTTAAAAGATTCAAATCAATATTTTTATTAAGAATATTTATTAATATTAACCTTTATACATTACAAATAAGTGTATTTACAGGCGAAACAGATCACAATAGAAAAAAACAACAACCAAATAAGAAAAATTAAATTAAATTTACATTTAAATATTTTTCATATTACATTCCACGATGTATAATGTTTTAATAGATAATATTGGTGGTGTTTTTGTGCACTGATGATGTAACAGCTTCCTCTAAATTACTATCTAACTTATGGTAATTAGCGGAATTTGGTCTTCCGCCTCTTCGCGAATTTCTTCTTCCCCTACGGCCTTCAATAACCAAGGCCAAAACCTATTAAAAAATGATAAATAAAATACGTCTTAAGCAATCTATTTTTTTCTAAACCAACAAATTAAATTATACTTACTTTTTGTTTATTATGGTAACCAATATAACCTAAAATAAAAACTGCACAAACCATCATGAAATAAATGAAAAAGAACGAATCCTCCTCTTCAATTTGATCTGAATTAACCGGCATATTAACATCTTCATTGACCTCTTTCGGCTTTGATTTGGACGATTTCTTTTCTGGTTTATTTAAGTCATCCGGTTTTGCAGGTTGAATATCTTCTTCATCTTGCTCTTCGTCCTTCATCATCTCAATTGGATCTTGTTCTTCGGGTTTCTCTTCAAAATTAGTTTCAAGATCATCAGAGTCTTGAGGAATTTTGTGTATATCATCTTTGACTGCAACATTTTCATTCCTATCATCATCGTTGACCACAACATTTTCATTCTTATTAGCATCTTTACCATGATGATTTGCAGTATCTGAATCACCTTTTTCTTGATTATCTTGATTTGTTTTTACTACATTGGAGTTTGGTAATTTGTTTTCGTTAGTTGAAGGAGAATTAGGAGAATCTTTATTTAAATTTGGGTCATCTTTCAGTTTCTTTTCGTTTTCTGTTGGTGCATCCACACCTCTGTTCACACTCAAAGGAATATTTTGAGGTGGAACAACTTCTTTAGGAGTATTATTTAGTTTTGGGTCATCCTTGGGTTGTTGTGGCTTCTTTTCGGGGTGATTTTCTGGTTTTTGCTCAACATTGAGAGGTTTTTGGTTACTTTCAGATGGAGGACTCTTTAAAACTTCACTTCTATTTTTAACAGAATTATCATGTTTCTCATTAACCTGACTTTTTGCCGCAGCAGTTTCATTTTTGCTAACAACTTGGGCAGCGTTTGCTGCAGCATTATCTAAATTCATCGAATATTGCTTTAGGACATTACTCATCAATCCGGAAATAGCACAAATTTTTGAAACTTTCCCACTCAAAAAATCCGAACACATTCCATGACAATTAGTCTCCAAATATACTTTTATATGCACAAAAACATCTTTATACTTGGGATGCATTGGCTCAATTGTCTTCAAATTATCACAAACACTATCAATATTATAACTTGCTTGAACGGTGCTCTCGTTTATCAAAGATTTTAATGCCATTGAAGAATTAGCGCACAATTTCAGAAAGTTATTATAAAAAATTGTGCACATTATCTCATCGTTTCCGCTCGGTGCCATAGTCGCAGGGCATTCCTTTAAAAAGGGGTACTGCTCGCCATTGAGAAAAGTCGTTCGCAAAAAAGGGCACTTATAGCTAGGGTGCTGTGCAGTATTGACTAAGGTAGCTAGTAAAGTAGTATTAGCGGGCGCCGTTGCTGCATAAATAACCAGGTTAAGTAAAAAAGCGGAGATTATGGTTAACTTATTCATAATTGGTTCTGTGTGAATCACTAAAATAGAAAGGCGAATAAAAATCGATTGCTTAAACCGATAAAACGATTTATTTACCGTTTAGGATGGCTTTATTATATCACTATTTAAGTAATAATCATTATTTTCACCTTCACTGTATGGAGAACTACGCAAAAATCGACGTGTTTTGCGGTAAATTCACTGTCACTTTTGACACATGTCAAATTTTAGTACCAACACAAATTAAAGAAAAAAAAACTCTATATTTCAATCATTCTAATTTGGGAATGATCGAAAATTTCAAATAAATAAAATCTAAATTCTAACTTAATTTAAAGCATTATTTATCATTATTACTTTTAACGTTATCAATTTATTTACCCCCAGCACTTTATACGAGTCAGCTGATCCAAGTGAACATAGTCACGAATGTTATTGAACCATCACGTTAGATGGCGCTGATGATTGTTAAAATCGTAATAAATTTGATTTGTTAATGTTTTTGTGTTTTCTGGAATTTGTTACAATCTGTTCTCATTAATGACGATATTTCCGGCAATTTTATGTATGGTGAGAATATTAAATAGATTTTTTTTATAAATGCATCTTAAAAATTATTTACATGAATTTTCATTTGAAGAGGCGCTCATTGCCTCTTCATCTTCAATTTTTAAAATAAGTAAATGTTTTACACTGTAATTGCTATTTGGTTGGTCTGGACTTCTTTTGGTTTTGAATTTTAATAATTCTACTTAATTAAACTTAAAAAATCATTTAATTTGATACCAAACTCGATTAGGATATCTTTTCTTATGAAATTGACGTTTGGCATTGACAGATGTCAAATATGCCATTTTGAATTTTAATATATTTAATTGGATTACAAATATATTAAGCTTGGGAAATCGTTTAATTTAATACCAATCATTAAAATCATTTAATTTCATACCAAACTCGACTATTTTTGGTGTTATAATAAAAAGTTGTGACGTTGACAGATGTCAAATCCGCCATCTTGAATTTTAACAATTGCACTTAATTTGATTTAAAAAATCATTTAATTTGATACCAAGCACGATTAGGATATTTTTTTATTATGAAATTGACGTTTGGCATTGACAGATGTCAAATACGCCATTTTGAATTTTAATAATACAATTTTATTGAGCTTGGGAAATCGTTTAATTTAATACCAATCATTAAAATCATTTAATTTCATACCAAACTCGATTAGGATATCTTTTATTATTAAATTGACGTTTGGCATTGACAGATGTCAAATACGCCATTTTGAATTTTAATAATCCAATTCTATTAAGCTTGGGAAATCGTTTAATTTAATACCAACCATTAAAATCATTTAATTTCATACCAAACTCGACTATTTTTGGCGTTATAATAAAAAGTTATGTGACGTTGACAGATGTCAAATCCGCCATCTTGAATTTTAACAATTGCACTTAATTCGACTCAAAAAATTATTTAATTTGATACCAAACTCGATTAGGATATCTTTTATTATGAAATTGACGTTTGGCATTGACAGATGTCAAATACGCCATTTTGAATTTTAATAATACAATTTTATTGAGCTTGGGAAATCGTTTAATTTAATACCAATCATTAAAATCATTTAATTTCATACCAAACTCGATTAGGATATCTTTTATTATTAAATTGACGTTTGGCATTGACAGATGTCAAATACGCCATTTTGAATTTTAATAATCCAATTCTATTAAGCTTGGGAAATCGTTTAATTTAATACCAACCATTAAAATCATTTAATTTCATACCAAACTCGACTATTTTTGGCGTTATAATAAAAAGTTATGTGACGTTGACAGATGTCAAATCCGCCATCTTGAATTTTAACAATTGCACTTAATTCGACTCAAAAAATTATTTAATTTGATACCAAACTCGATTAGGATATCTTTTATTATGAAATTGACGTTTGGCATTGACAGATGTCAAATACGCCATTTTGAATTTTAATAATCCAATTTTATTAAGCTTGGGAAATCGTTTAATTTAATACCAATCATTAAAATCATTTAATTTCATATCAAACTCGATTATTTTTGGTGTTATAACAAAAAGTTATGTGACATTGACAGATGTCAAATACGCCATTTTGAATTTTAATAATACAATTTTATTAAGCTTGGGAAATCGTTTAATTTAATACCAATCATTAAAATCATTTAATTTCATACCAAACTCGACCATTTTTGGTGTTATAATAAAAGGTTATGTGACGTTGACGGATGTCAAATCCGCCATCTTGAATTTTAACAATTGCACTTAATTTGATTTAAAAAATCATTTAATTTGATACCAAGCACGATTAGGATATTTTTTATTATGAAATTGACGTTTGGCATTGACAGATGTCAAATACGACATTTTGAATTTTAATAATCCAATTTTATTAAAATATTTATTTAATAATTTTTGCACTTTATTAAGACGATAGTATTTCATATAATGTTTCTACCGGTTTCGGTCACGTTTAGACCATCTTCAGGATATACATTTTTAAAAAATTGTTGATCGTATTGACGTTTTATTTTTATTTATGTTGTGATTTATGACATGTGTCAATGTGATATATTAAAATAGGATTAAAATAAAATAAAATAAAATTAAAATTGAATATTTCCCAAAAACAAAAGTTCAAATATCTATTATAAATTGGGAAAAATGGGAAAATGTTATTGCGTATGTTAGGGTTTTTTAATTTTATTTTTATTTTTATTTTTAGGTGGAGTAAAAGGATTTTTCAAATACATATATAAAGGTTTTTCTGTGCAATTAATTTGGTCATTCAAACATAAAATTTGTGGATGATTATGTTTAAATTTTCTAATTTCATAAAGTTCAAGTATTTCCAAAAGGTTACTTTTATTTTTCTTATGAAGTAATGTTGTGTTTTTTGTTTCATTAAATTGGTGTTCTTTGTCAAATATTATATGTCTTCCAAAGTTAGATCTCTGTTGTGTTCTATGTTCTTTTATACGAGTTTTTAAGCATCTCCCTGTTTCACCAATGTAAATGGCTTTACACGTATCACATTTAATATATCACATTGACACATGTCATAAATCACAACATAAATAAAAATAAAACGTCAATACGATCAACAATTTTTTAAAAATGTATATCCTGAAGATGGTCTAAACGTGACCGAAACCGGTAGAAACATTATATGAAATACTATCGTCTTAATAAAGTGCAAAAATTATTAAATAAATATTTTAATTCAAGACGAAAAACATTCCTATAAAATAAAAGAATATGAACAGGGTTGGTACGACCTATAATTTATACAACTTTAGAGATTTACATCTCAAACTAATATTTGAACTACAACATATATCCTTTTTGAAAACCTGTCTAGAAGAAAATTTAAAACCTAAATTCACAAGACACAAATATCCCAACAACATGACAAAGAATCAAGTGCAAAAAGTTATAAAGAAAACAATTAAAACAGAAATTAAGAAACATTACAAGAAAATTGACAAAATTAATCTTGAGATGTATTACGTCTACCAAGAATTAACAAAGTCCTACCACAATATAGAAATCCAAGAAATAATGAACAACAAAACCATTTGGAATAAAGATAAAATCAATCAAAAATGGACATCAAAAGAAAGGAAATTAGATAACCTTAGAAAAGAAAAGAAAACACAAATAATAAAAGAAAATAGAAAGATAACTAAAGATTACAACATGAAACAACATATATTTCATAAACGGATAACTAATCTAACGAACATAATATTTAACCCAGAAGAACTAGAAATGCTTAATAAAGGCCATAAATATGCATTAACAACTAAACCCAATTTGAGAAAAACCGCTATTGAATTGGAAGCAATAACGAAGAAAATGGCAACCAAAGAAACAATTAATAGAGAACTTCAACAGTTATTAATTAAAGAAGAAACAAAAAGAACAACAAAAAATAAAGAGTTACTGAAAGAACGAAAAATTAATAAAGAAAAACGAATAATTAATAGCATAAAACATAAAATCAAACAAAACAATCTAACTATCACCAAAGCTGATAAAAACGCAGGTTTAATAATAATGAACAAAGAAGAATACATAAAGAAAACTGAAGATTTTTTAAAAGAAAATGACTTTACAACTGTTTCAAAGGATCCAACTACAAGTTTCCACAAAACAGCTAAAAAAATTATATTTGAATCCAAAGAAACACTACAAAAATTTAACAAAAACATTTATTCTATTTTACCAATGAATCCCAAAACACCAAGATTATACGGTTTGCCGAAATTACATAAACAAAACATACCGATTCGCCCTATCATTTCCTCAATTGATTCTTCCACTTACAAAACAGCAAAATTTTTGGTCAACATATTTAAAGATATAACAGGATTTGAAACTAGACACACCATAAAAAACAGATACGATTTAATTAATAAACTCGCAAAAATTAATTTTCCTGACAAATACATAATGATCTCATTTGACATCACTAACCTTTACACTAACATTCCAACTGATGAAACCCTTCAAATTTTAAACAACATTCTTAAAGATGGAATTAGTAATGAAACCGACAGAAAAAATATATTTAACCTTTTTAAAATTTGCATACAGCAAAATTTTTGTAAATTTAAAAACACTTACTACACCTACAATAAGGGCCTTCCAATGGGATCATCACTAAGTGGATTACTAGCTGATATATTCTTAGACAAACTTGAAAAAGAACTTATAATAAACAATAACAACCCATATAGACACAACATCATAACATGGTTAAGATATGTAGATGATATCATCGTTTTTATCGACAATGACAGACAAGAAACAATAACCAACTTACACAACTACATTAATAATTTACATAAAGACATCAAATTTACAATCGAAATAGAACATAACAACCGCATAAATTTTTTAGACTTAACAATTTTAAAAACAGACAACGGACTTCAATACAGTATCTATAGAAAACCAACGCAAACAGATACTATCATCCCAAATGATTCTTTTCATGATTATACTCATAAAATGGCAACTTTCAACGCATTTATACACCGTGCCTTCAACACAAAACTTAGTGAAAAAGAACTTAGAACAGAAATATCCATTATCAAACAAATTGGCCAAAATAACGGATATAAACCACAAATCATCAACAAAATGATTGACAAATACAGAAACAAACAGAATCACATAAAACTTACCACTCTTACAAATATAACAAATAACAAAAACAATATTTATAGAACAATAGAATATCAAGGTAACATACATAATAAAATCAAAAAAATTTTTAAGAAACACAATATAATTATAACATCCAAAAGCAACAACACACTAGATAAAATTTTAATTAACAACAAAGATAAAATCAATAAAATGAACGATAATGGAGTTTACAAATTAGAATGTGATACGTGTAAAGCCATTTACATTGGTGAAACAGGGAGATGCTTAAAAACTCGTATAAAAGAACATAGAACACAACAGAGATCTAACTTTGGAAGACATATAATATTTAACAAAGAACACCAATTTAATGAAACAAAAAACACAACATTACTTCATAAGAAAAATAAAAGTAACCTTTTGGAAATACTTGAACTTTATGAAATTAGAAAATTTAAACATAATCATCCACAAATTTTATGTTTGAATGACCAAATTAATTGCACAGAAAAACCTTTATATATGTATTTGAAAAATCCTTTTACTCCACCTAAAAATAAAAATAAAAATAAAATTAAAAAACCCTAACATACGCAATAACATTTTCCCATTTTTCCCAATTTATAATAGATATTTGAACTTTTGTTTTTGGGAAATATTCAATTTTAATTTTATTTTATTTTATTTTAATCCTATTTTAATATATCACATTGACACATGTCATAAATCACAACATAAATAAAAATAAAACGTCAATACGATCAACAATTTTTTAAAAATGTATATCCTGAAGATGGTCTAAACGTGACCGAAACCGGTAGAAACATTATATGAAATACTATCGTCTTAATAAAGTGCAAAAATTATTAAATAAATATTTTAATTCAAGACGAAAAACATTCCTATAAAATAAAAAGACAATTTTATTAAGCTTGGGAAATCGTTTAATTTAATACCAATCATTAAAATCATTTAATTTCATACCAAACTCGACTATTTTCGGTGTTATAATAAAAAGTTATGTGACGTTGACAGATGTCAAATCCGCCATCTTGAATTTTAACAATTGCACTTAATTCGAATCAAAAAATCATTTAATTTGATATCAAACTCGATTAGGATACTTTTTTCTTATGAAATTGACGTTTGGCATTGACAGATGTCAAATACGCCATTTTAAATTTTAATAATGCAATTTCATTAAGCTTAGGAAATCATTTAATTTAATACCAATCATATAATTTGATACCAAACTCATGAAAAAGTTTAAATGTGGCTTTTTCTTCAATGTCAAATTCAAGAAAAAGTAAAATTTGACACATGTCATATCCGCCATTTTGATTTTGATAAATGAATTCCTATTCATCGATTTAATGCCAAATAGAACCAAATTAGTTTAACACAAAAGTGATATTTGATGTATGACATATGACATTTGACATTGAAGAAAAAACAAAATTTGACATATGTCATAACCGCCATTTTGAAAATGATGTATTACGCTTCGTTAGATTTAAAATTCCTTTATTTAAAACCAATTAAGGTCATTTAGAGAAAAATCGAAATTATTCAAATCAAAATTATTACAATTTAGATTTGAGACTGACACATGTCATATCCGCCATTTTGAATTTAATAATTTCGTTATTATCCGGAAAAAACCTTTAATTAATGTTAAAAAATAACTAAATTAGTGATTTAATTTCATAAAAAAGTTTAAATGTGACATTTGACATTGAAGAAAAAACACAATTTGACATATGTCATATCCGCCATTTTGAAAATGATATATTACGTTTCGTTAGCTTTAAAATTCCTGTATTTAAAACCAATTAAGGTAATTAAGGGAAAAATCGAATACTTTTTAAATTTATTTAACGAATTTGACAGCTGTCAAAATTACTACAATTTGCGTTAAAATGTCAAAATTAATTTTTATCCGGATATAGTGGTATCAAAATTTACGCTTTATTGATTAATATAAGCCGAAATAAGAACGTTGTCACTTTGACAAGTGACACCTGTCAAATGTCATATATCAAAATTATTGAATAAAAAAAAATAATGATTTAATGTTATTTTAGATCGATTTAAAATTGAAAATCGGGTTATTTAAGTGCAAACACGGTGAGCTTATTTTAAAAATTGATGAAGATATACGAAGAAATTAAATTAAAGATGGCGGCTGTCAATGTCAGTTATTATATTATACAAGTTTGATTTATTTAATCGAAAATATGGGTTGTGGGGTATCAAATTAAAGGATTTTTTGTGCTTATTACGATTTTCATATTTTCACAAAAAAATTATTAATAAAAAAATCAAAAGGACGGATTTTTATTGATTTTTTTTTTCATAAATATGGGTTGTGGGGTATCAAATTGAAGGATTCTTTGTGCTTATTACGATTTTGATTCATGATCAATTTCACAAAAAAATATTAACAAAAGAAAATCAAAATGACGGATTTTTATTAATTTTTTTTGTTTATTATTTTTTTTTTTGAAAATATGGGTTGTTGGGTATCAAGTTAAATGATTTTTTGTACTCATTACGATTTTAATGAACAGGAAACCCTCCTAATCAGGACCAAAGAAATCCACATCGTCAATGTAAGCACAACATTCTTTAAGTTGAATAGATTTCAGATTGAAATAACGAGTTATACATACATCATTTCAAAGAGGAAGAATCAACCTTCAATTTGAGTCAAATTTTAATTGTTTTTTTCGTAACAACAATTAAATTTGTCCCTTTCTTGCACCAGATTTAAATCTGGTCTTTCTGTCTTAAGACAGAAATAATTTTTTTAATAATAAAATAATGTATATAATAAGCACATTTTTTATGTATTTTCCTTCGTAGATTTTAATTTTGGAGTTAAAGTGGTGGAAATAATAAAGACAAAATAAAAGAGAAATAAATTCCGCACTTCAACTCTTATTAAGAACATATGGATTCAATATGTTCTTAATAATTTTCGTTGATTATCGTACTCGTCGCGAAAAAACAAGAATATACGTAAAATTTCGAGTTATTAATTGTAAAAGGAATTGAAATAATAAGGAATAACCACATATTGACTGTCATCTTCAAAGTATATTATATATATCTTAAATATACTGTAATCTCAATTTCCTGTATACATAAAACAAGTTGCAATACGTCGACACTTTCGATATTTCAATACTTTTCATACTTGGATACCGATACTTTGCTGGTAGCGAATATCGATACTGAGGTAGGTATCGATACTATCGACAAGTATCGACACTTTGCTCAACACTGATTGTAACAAGTATGATGATTCTGTTTCCTAGAACTATTTCGAAACATAAATTAATAATTAAATTTCTGAGCAAAGCTGAGAAAGAAATTGCGTGTATGGGTACTTCAAAGTACACCCACATTCAAAAATTAATCATTTTTCACTATGTAATAAATAAGTACATAACATTATTTTTATTTTATTTTTCGTTGGTATATTTTTTGCAGCATTATAATAAACGCCGACTAATCGGTTTTATTGTTTAATGAGCCGATTAATCGGTACAACCCTAATTATCATGCACCCACAACGTAGTCTTGGAGGTTTTGGATTAGAATTGGCCGACTGGTTGCTTTATAAATGAAAATCTATTTCTTTTTTATCTAAGGTTGAGTTATTGTCTAAATTTAAAGTTTTTCATTTTTCAAAGTTGTATTTTTATGTTATAACAATCAATATTTAAATAAAAGTTTTAATTACAGAACATACGCGTCTTAATTTTCTTAAAATTAATAAAAAATATTTAAATGTGCATTCAAAATGTGCTCTGACCCTATTACAGTTCCCTCTGGCGTTCCTCAAGGCAGCCACCTCGGTCCCTTGCTATTTAACATCTATATTAATGATATATTCAAGGTTGTGAAACATTGTGAATGTCTTATGTACGCTGATGATCTTAAGCTTTATCTGCGTGTTTCCTCTCCGTTGGACTGTTCAAGGCTGCAGACTGACCTTCTCAGGATTTCTGACTTTTGCACTGAGAATTATTTGACTTTAAATTTATCTAAATGTAACGTTATTTCTTTTTCGAGAAGAAAGAGTACTCTTCATTACGATTACAGCGTCGCTGGCGAAAACTTAACACGCGTTTCCTTCATTAGAGATCTTGGTGTGACTCTCGATTACAAGCTTCTCTACGCTCAGCATATTGACAACATTGTTAATAAGGCTTGGCGTATGCTTGGCTTTATTATGAGATCCACTTCGTCCTTTACAAGCGTTGACGCTATCAAAAATTTGTATTTTGCCTATGTTTTCAGTGTTCTCAATTATCCCCAATACCTTATTTATATTGATCGAATTGAGAAAATTCAATCTAGATTTGTGAAATATTTAAACTTTAAATCTTTCACACCTTACATTAATTACGATTCGTCTTGCAGATCTTTTTGTTTAATGCCTCTTCGCCAGCGTCGTCTGTGTAATGACGCACTATTCTTCTACAAGGTCTTACACAATATGTGTGATTCCTGAGTTCTTTTGGAGTCGGTTAATATTCATGTTCCTCCCCGCCTACTTCGCTTTAATTTCTTGTTCTGTACGCTTATTCCGCGCACCAATGCTTTTCGGAACTCTCCTATGTTGCGAATGGCTCGCCTGACTGACAAACTTAATATTGATTTATTTCAGCACTCCTTTTTTACCTTCAGGCGATTAGTTCTTGATACCGTCAGCGAATTACCTCCTACGTTTTGATAGCTCGAGGCTCTTATTAATTGAAGTACTTTAATCTAGCCGTTATTTTGTATTAGTAGGCATTGTTTATTTTGTTTTAAAGGTTTTTTAGTTTTGCTATGTTATTTTGTTTGTTTTATTTTATTATTAATTTCTTTTTTTACACGTTTTCTTTTTCTTTGTTATTATAATTTTTTAGTGGTACAGAACTTTTGGGTTTGTCCTGTCTCTGTACCCATAAAATGTAAATAAATAAATAAATAAAAAAAAAAAAAAAATTGTTAAAAATTAAATAATTAAAATTAAAAAAAATTAAATAAAAAACCCAACCCAACCCATAAAATGTAAATAAATAAATAAAAAATTGAATTTGGCGGTATTTAATGATAGTTAGGAACCACTCCGTTCGAGGGCGCTTTTGGCACATTTATAGGTTATCTATGGAATAAATAAACATTGACTCATTTCTTACTCATCCTTTTAAGTTTATTTATTTACACTTAGATAACGTTTAAATCCCCAAAAATGATAAATTATCTCCAAATAATAACCTCGATTTTAATCTTGTCGGTTTTAATTAACGGTAAGTTCTCAAAAACATTCTTTTTAAAACCTAACCCTACTTTTTTGTTTTGGGTGTGTCTCTTTAAATTTATCCAATTTGCCCAGTTTCCGGGGGAGTACGCGTTTGGTGCTATCAATGTGTTAGTACAGAATCGGGTTGTGGAAGAGAATTCAATTGGTGGTGGCATTGGACGAAAATTTGCCCCGAAGATGATGATGTTTGTGTTAAGATCGAAGAAAGGAAAGACAGTACGAATATGAGTTTGTGTGTAAATAATTTAAAATAACGAATTAATTTTAGCTGATGAAGTTATAACGAGGGCTTGTTTGAGTACAATTAGAGGTTATCGAACCGATATTCCAGCCGATCATTATGAAGGATGTCGCCCGGCTGCTAAAGATGTGAGATTAGCACATTACGTGAATAATTCTATTAAAGAATTGGACGTCCACCGAAACCATTTTGAGTCGGTACAATATTGCTTTTGCTTTTTAGATCATAGATGTAACAAAAGTTTTAATTTAATGCCCAATATAATGATATTAATCGGCTTAATAAGTTGGCATTTATTTTTGTAGGTTATGTTCGTAATTTTAAGGTTAGGTTAAGTCAAAATTATTTTTATCCGTCCCAAAATTAATAAAATAAATCTTTTATAATGAATTTTTTTATTATTTTATTCCACTAAATTATTCTAAATTATTATTATTATAGATTATAAGCAATCTCTAAATGATTAAATAGGATCATTTCTTTCGGGGATGGTGAGGAGGGATCAAACAAAATTAATAAAAATTATTAATTTTTTTTTGTCATGTTAAAATTTCGCTATTCGGTTTGTAATTCGTAACACTGGAAGTTTAAGTCGTCGTAGAGGTTCGAGCCATTAATGATCTCAGCCTCGGTTAAGTTAAGACCCAGGGCGTTCGGGTTGAGGTCGGTGATGAGGAAGTCACCTCCGCCAAGACCGCACTCTTCGACGACCTCTTCTTTTGAAACTGGCGGACAGAGAAAATCTATAATTCCAATAAAAATTTCTCTGTTATCTAATATCTATCGTAACTCCTCAAAAAAAAATTGTTGGGGGAATCACATCTAACTGTAAGTAATTTCTTTTTTGAAACGAATTTGATTTAATACGACTAAAATAATATATAAATAAAAAATGTTCAATATACAGGGTGTTCTGTGTTTAATTCTACTTTCTTTAATTCATGTGAAAGAGAATTAAGTGTGCAACCAAAAAATAAATTTGATTTACTCTAACCTCAAATTTGAAATTTCTATAATCTAATTAAAACCTACCTAATGATGCAACTTGACCGACATAAACAAGAAAGAATAAATCATCAAAAAACTTTAAATCCAACTTTAACAAAAAAAACTTACCTCCTAACCCAGTCGACATATCAATAATATATTCAACTTCCACATTCTGCTTTTGATTGACTCCTTGTATTTGTGGCGTTCCAATTTCCATTTTTAAAACATTCGCGTGCTCCTACAACCAAAAATTTTACAATTCAAAAATATATCAATATTTCATTTTACATTAACATCTTCTCTCCCATCCGCCGGCAAAATACTTGCTGTGGCAGCAGCCAATTCCATTTCTTGTTGTCTCTCTTTGTTCCAATCGTTTAAAGTTGTTTGAATAAATTGTTGCATTCGTTGTTTTTTCTAAAAAAAGGATTCTTTTTAATTCAAATAAAAGAAAAAGATTTGGTGTTTTACGATATTCCAAGTTTTCTTGTCTTCCTTTTGAGCTATCGTCCACAAATGGCCCGCTCCATGTATTGCTTTGCTTCCTTTGCGGAAATGGGGGTTTATCGACAGGTTATGTCTAACGGAATTTTTCCATCTGTCGTCGTTTTGTTTGTAAAATGGAAAATGATCTCTGAAAAGAAAATAAATGTTTATTCGAAGATTTGAGTTAATTAAACCACAGTAAAGCTATGCTAATTCGTACACTCCCAAATTCGAATTACTTTGTAATCAGAATAAAATTAGAAAATGATTTTTTCGTTCTATCTGTAGAACAAGACGATTTGTCGATAACACTGAAGGTCTTCCCAATGTTTGCCAATACTTGCAATTTATTAGCAAAATGCTAGAGAAATATATTTGAATAGATGAGGAAGAGGAACAGCGCCGTTCTAAATCTAAGGGCTAATAGAGTTGCAGCTTGTTTTTTGAACTAAATGCATGGTGTCCCCATTATACATGCACCTTGGCACCTAGCGAGATTTATGGCTAAACTTGAATGTTTCTAGTTAGAGATCTATGGTTATTTCTAATGATATAAAGTATTATAACCGTTACATTAGCCCTTAGGCTTAAGACCTCGCAGCCAATATCCTATTTCAGAAAAAAATTTAGTTAAGATAAGCTTAAGATGTTTAGGACGATATCTGAGATCGAAACCTAACTGAAAGCCAAAATAATTTCTGTGATACCTAACAGATAGCAAACCTGTATGTTTGAATGAAATAAATCCAGAACTAGCACTAAACCTAGAACTAAAATCTTCTCTTTGGGCATTGAATTTTATGTGAAAAGGGACGAATTCGTTTCGCTCATCTAACTCAGCCCTAGGGTGTCGAAAATCGTAGGACGACTCTGGATATATGATCACTATTAACGCATTATGGTGATCTTCAAATGATATTTTCCAATTTTTTGCATATTCTTATTAAAATCAACATATTTTGATGATTTTCGGATGGTATGTTACATTATATGATTATAAGCCTGTACTTTTAGCTTATTATGGTGATCTTAACATGATATTTTAAGATTTTCTGTATATATTTATTTAATTCAATGTATTCTGGTGATTTTGTGTGACACCTTTCATTTTCTGATAATCCACATGTGATATATGATCACTATAAACATATTCTGGGAACCATCCGATAATATTTTTCATTTTTTTTATATTTGTATTAAAGTCAGCGTATTTCGATGATTTTTTGATGATATTTGATTACCAACTTATAATATGTGATTAAGATTTTAATTTTTTTTCTGTATATTGCTATTCAATTTAATGTATTCTAGTGATTTTTTTCTGTTACCTTATATTCTCTGATTATTAACTTGTGATGTATGATCACTATAAACATATTGTGGCGATCATCCATTTTTTTAAATATTTCTATTAAAATCAACACATTTTGATGGTATCTCACATTTTCTGATTATCAGCTTATGATATGTGATCACTTGTAGCTAATTATGATGATCTTAACATGATATTTTAAGATTTTCTGTATACTTATATTTATTTAACACAATGTATTCTAGCAATTCTTTGTATGACCCCTTGCATTTTCTGATTATCCACATGTGATATATGATCAACATAAACATATTATTTTGATTTTTTGATGGTATCTTATATTTTTTTGATTACCAACTTACGATATGTGACCACTATAATAATATGGATCAATAATATGGATAATATGAATAAGCTTATTATGGTGATCTTAATATGATAATTTAAGATTTTCTCTATACTTCTGTTCAAATCAATGTATTCTTCTGATTTTTGTCTGATACCTTATATTTTCTGATTATAAGCTTATGATATGTGATGACTATTAGCTTATTATGGTGATCTTAACATGATATTTTAAGATTTTCTGTATATATTTATTTAACTCAATCTATTGTGGTGTTTTTTGTATGACACCTGACATTTTCTGATTATCCACATGTGATATATGATCACTATAAACATATTATGGTGATCATCAAATAATATTCTTCTTTTTTTTTATATTTATTAAAATCAACATATTTCTTAGATTTTTTGATGGTATCTTACACTTTCTGATTACCTACTTATAGTATGTGATCATTTTTAGCTTATTATGGTGATCTTAATATGATATTTTAAGATTTTCGGTATACTTCTATTCAAATCAATGTATTCTTGTGATTTTTGTCTGATACCTTATATTTTCTGATTATATACTTATGATATGTGATCACTATTAGCTTATTATACTAATCTTAACATGATATTTTAAGATTTTCTGTATATATTTATTTAACTCAATCTATTCTGGTGTTTTTTGTATGACACCTGATATTTTCTGATTATCCACATGTGATATATGATCGCTATAAACATATTATGGTGATCATCAAATAATATTCTTCAATTTTTTTTTATATTTGTATTAAAATCAACATATTTCTTAGATTTTTTGATGGTATCTTACATTTTCTGATAACCAACTTATAATATGTGATCACTTTAAGCTTATTGTGGTGATATTAATATATTTTAAGATTTTTGTATACTTCTATTCAAATCAATGTATTCTTGTGATTTTTGTCTTATACCTTACATTTTCTGATTATCAACCTATGCTGTATGATCACTATAAACATATTGTGGCGATCTTCCAATTTTTTGTATATTTCTATCTATAATCAACACATTTCGATGATTTTTTTGATGGTATCTTACACTTTCTGATTACCTACTTATAGTATGTGATCATTTTTAGCTTATTATGGTGATCTTAATATGATATTTTAAGATTTTCGGTATACTTCTATTCAAATCAATGTATTCTTGTGATTTTTGTCTGATACCTTATATTTTCTGATTATAAGCTTATGATATGTGATGATTATTAGCTTATTATACTGATCTTAACATGATATTTTAAGATTTTCTGTATATATTTATTTAACTCAATCTATTCTGGTGTTTTTTGTATGACACTTGACATTTTCTGATTATCCACATGTGATATATGATCACTATAAACATATTATGGTGATCATCAAATAATATTCTTCTTTTTTTTTATATTTATTAAAATCAACATATTTCTTAGATTTTTTGATGGTATCTTACACTTTCTGATTACCTACTTATAGTATGTGATCATTTTTAGCTTATTATGGTGATCTTAATATGATATTTTAAGATTTTCGGTATACTTCTATTCAAATCAATGTATTCTTGTGATTTTTGTCTGATACCTTATATTTTCTGATTATATACTTATGATATGTGATCACTATTAGCTTATTATACTAATCTTAACATGATATTTTAAGATTTTCTGTATATATTTATTTAACTCAATCTATTCTGGTGTTTTTTGTATGACACCTGATATTTTCTGATTATCCACATGTGATATATGATCGCTATAAACATATTATGGTGATCATCAAATAATATTCTTCAATTTTTTTTTATATTTGTATTAAAATCAACATATTTCTTAGATTTTTTGATGGTATCTTACATTTTCTGATAACCAACTTATAATATGTGATCACTTTAAGCTTATTGTGGTGATATTAATATATTTTAAGATTTTTGTATACTTCTATTCAAATCAATGTATTCTTGTGATTTTTGTCTTATACCTTACATTTTCTGATTATCAACCTATGCTGTATGATCACTATAAACATATTGTGGCGATCTTCCAATTTTTTGTATATTTCTATCTATAATCAACACATTTCGATGATTTTTTTGATGGTATCTTACACTTTCTGATTACCTACTTATAGTATGTGATCATTTTTAGCTTATTATGGTGATCTTAATATGATATTTTAAGATTTTCGGTATACTTCTATTCAAATCAATGTATTCTTGTGATTTTTGTCTGATACCTTATATTTTCTGATTATAAGCTTATGATATGTGATGATTATTAGCTTATTATACTGATCTTAACATGATATTTTAAGATTTTCTGTATATATTTATTTAACTCAATCTATTCTGGTGTTTTTTGTATGACACTTGACATTTTCTGATTATCCACATGTGATATATGATCACTATAAACATATTATGGGGATCATTAAATAATATTCTTCAAGTTTTATTTTATATTTGTATTAAAATCAACATATTTCTTGGACTTTTTGATGATATCTTACATTTTCTGATAACCAACTTATGATATGTGATCACTTTAAGCTTATTGTGGTGATCTTAATATATTTTAAGATTTTTGTATACTTCTATTCAAATCAATGCATTCTTGTGATTATTGTCTTATACCTTACATTTTCTGATTATCAATCTATGATGTATGATCACTATAAACAACTTGCGGCGATCTTCCAATTTTTTGTATATTTTTATCTATAATCAACATATTTCGATGATTTTTTGATGGTATCTTACACTTTCTGATTACCTACTTATAATATGTGATCATTTTAAGCTTATGTGGTGATTTTAATATGATATTTTAAGATTTTCGGTATACTTCTATTCAAGTCAATGTATTCTTCTGATTTTTGTCTTATTCCTTACATTTTCTGATTATCAACCTATGATGTATGATCACTATAAACATATTGTGGCGATCTTCCAATTTTTTGTATATTTCTATTAAAATCAACATATTTCGATGATTTTTTTGATGGTATCTTACACTTTCTGATTACCTACTTATAATATGTGATCATTTTAAGCTTATTATGGTGATCTTAATATGATATTTTAAGATTTTCGGTATACTTCTATTCAAATCAATGTATTCTTCTGATTTTTGTCTTATACCTTACATTTTCTGATCATCAACCTGTGATGTATGATCCCTATAATCATATTATGGCGATCTTCCAATTCTTGTATGTTTATATAAAAATTAACCTATTTTGATGATTTTATGATGGTATTTTACTTTTTCTGATTATCAACTTATGATATGTGATTACATTTAACTTCTTATTTTGATTTTAACATGGTATTTTAAAATCTTCTGTATATATTTATTTAACTGAACATATTCTGGTGATTTCTGTACGACATCTTACATTTTCTGATTATTCACATGTGATACAAGTAACCCATCCCTGAACCCTGGACCTGGCCGTGAGTACAGAATATCTTAGGATGGCTATGATACAAATGTATAGGGTTAGGTTGAGTTGGGTTTAGCAGTGCATACTTTATAAACTGATTTGGCAATCCTGTATATTTCAGGTTTTGCCGTACATTAATTCTAACTCTAGATATAGAGCTAGAAACATTTGGAATTACCAAGATGGCTAAACTCGAATTCTTTTAGATATGGCAATTCTGTATATTTTAATTGAAGAAAAATTAGAACTAACACTAGAAGTGATAAGATTCGCGTTTAGCCGTGCATCTTAATTCTTTTTCTGATAATTGATGAATTTTTCTGATGCTGATAAAATAAGTAAAATCTGAATTGATAGGGATTCATAAATTAACGTCTTTTAAGACTGCCAAATCAAAACGTAACTAAAACTATTAATAGCTATGCGGTGTCAGTCAGATGAAGTAAATCTTAAAACCAGTTTTCATCTAAAGTTCAAAGCATGTTTTTCTTTTTTCTTTGCGATTAAAGCACCGAATTTTTGTTATTATATATCAAATAAAACATAATCGATAATCTTTGAAATGATAGAGAAAAGAAGCGATTCGAAACCATTCGATTGGTGGAGAGCTTTCACCGCATTTTTAACCCCGTCTGCCTAGAAATGAGGGTCATTCGTGACCCAATCCCCATTTAGGAGA
This sequence comes from Onthophagus sagittarius, assembly GCA_036711965.1. Classification (NCBI taxonomy): domain Eukaryota; kingdom Metazoa; phylum Arthropoda; class Insecta; order Coleoptera; family Scarabaeidae; genus Onthophagus; species Onthophagus sagittarius. Next base: position 9,541,144 of record JASERS010000010.1, on the reverse strand, counting down.
GAAACGCGCAACAGGTGGCGTCCTATCAGTGCCTGGTACCGCCGTTCGTGTCTCCACCCCATTTCCCAACCCCCCAAAAGAAAATTTTCCTTTATTTCCATCCTCCAAAAACTCACTTTTATTTATTTTATTTTTGTTCCGAAAAAAAATTTATCATTTAACGGTTCAATAACAACCCCACCAAAAAAATACAAATTCGAAAAACCAGGTGCTTTCAATTTTTTATAATCCTTTTTTTTGAGGCAATAAACGCATTATACACCTTGTTTCCGGTTTTTCTCTGCTCAACCGAAACGAAAACGTTTAAGGCGTCATCGTGTAATCACATTTGAAAGTGAACGCCGCACCATCACTCGGTGAGAGCGGATGGTTTAAATGGGAGGGTTTATGGGGTGCAAGGGCGCGTGTTCGGGGGTCGTTTTAACGGGGTACCACGCGGTACCAAGACACCGTTTATCGACACAGAACGCAAACACATTTTCCGCAGGGATTTACCTCAACAACCCCAACTAATGAAAACAGTAATAAAAGGAAAAGGGGGTAAACGAAAATATTTACAGATAACCTCAAAAATCAACGTTTATACTTACGATATCCATTGGTAAATCCCCGAAACCGTTAATTCCCCTTTTTCATTAAGAGCGTGCTCAATGAGCTCGGTGTAAGTAAAAGGAGGCTTTTTCGGTCCAGCGTAACGATATGAATTGTTGTGGTGAGGTTTGCCATCTTCTAAGAGGCGACATGAAGACGGGGGAGTCGGTTTTTCTTGTCGCTGCTGAATTGAAACACTTTGAATTTGCTGCTGTTGTTGTTGTGGGTGGAAATAGAATTGCTTCGGGGGTTCCGTTGCGACGAAAGTTTGCGTTGGGCAATTTGTCGGTTGGAAATGATTTAAATTAAAAGTTTGCGTCTCAGGAATTGAACAATCTAAAATCAATAAAAAAATTAAATCTATTTTTTTAGTAAGCTTTGATGTTGTTGATTTTTTACCCTCAACATCAAAAAGAACGTCACATTTCTAAGCGATTATTGACAAAACAGGTGAAAATGTCAACAAAACAATAAACAGTTTTGTTTATTTACAATTTTAATAAACAAGTTTTTCGTGAAGTGAATACTAACCAGGTACAGGTGGTAATTCCTGTATTTTATAATTTAATAGCCACGATAAATTTCCTTCGGAACAATCTCCTTCAATACCGCTATCGGATCCCATCGGACTCCCCAAAGCATCCACCGTCGATTCCATTTTCAAGTGTTTGGTGGAAACCCCACGCTGAAGACAACCCTGCAACTCTTCAACGTTTACGTTGTGCATTTCCGCGATGATATTCGGGATTTCATTCGAAGTATCCCAATTTCCGTTCAAAAGAACCACCTGGAGTTGAAAAAAAGAAAAGGGGATTAAGTTTGCTTAAAATTGTACCTCGGCGTTTACTCCGCATTCGTCTTTTCGTTTGATTGCTATTTGAGGTAAGGGACTACCACCGCCAACACCCCTAATTCGAGATATTCCATGTCTGTTGGATGTCGGTCTTCGGACGGCGCCGAAAGGGGTACGAACGTAGAAATGGGGTCCGCCCCAACGTGCCCCTTTCGGCTTTAAAAACGTGTTGCGATCGCGAACGATATAACTATTGTTATTATTGTTGTTGTTGGTGTTGCCGCCGTTCGATTTCGCGAAATCCGTCATTTTTTGCGGACGCCGACTGACAGTTTTGGTTTTTTTAATTGGATCGTTTAAAAAGTGATCGACTTACCCGTGGGTTTTTATTTTCCAGGACACACTCTCCTTTCCTCAACCGCAGTTTCTATTAAACTGGGGGTTTGTCTTTTGTAATTTTCGAACGTTTATTGGATCCACCCCTTTTAGATTGCGTGCGCATTTTCCTCCAATTCGCCTTTTCCACTTTATAAAATAAAATATCCCATTTTTTTGAACATTTTAAATAAATTACGAATAAAAAAACTAAACCTAAAATTGAAATTTCAAAAAAATCATTAACCTCAAAGTTAATTTTGTTAAATTTAAATTCATTTGCGTCAAAAAGTCAATCCGGGTTCGGCGCCCTCTATTATTAAGAAAGACGCATTCTTACCAACATAGTAATTGCATTTTATTCATATCATCTTCATCAAATACAGAAGAACTTCGATAATCCGAACGCCCAAAAGCCAAAAATAAAATGAAGAGTATTTAATTTTTTACTTAATTTCAATGAATTGATGTTGCAAGTAGAGATATGCAAATTACGTGAGTCCATGGGTCATGCGTGACCCACCGTGAGCAGACATCAATTTTTGTTCCACTCATGTGAGCGTGCGTGATTGTAAGCAACTTTGGTTTCGACGTGATCCAGCGTGACTCGATTAGGTCATTTTTTTAATTATTAACGAAAAAAAAATCATAAAATTAACAATTTAAACATTGCATGAGGATACAGCAACAAAGAGACCTTGTAAAGTTTTTAGTCCTAAGAACTGTTTTTAATGTGCTGGGTAAAGTATTAATACTTTTTGAGGGTGTCGATATCTACCTTGGTCGACAAAAATCAGAGTATCGATAGAATCCCATCATTCAATGTGTAGTTAATGTTAAAAACACAAAATATACGAGTACGCATGGTGGGAATAAAGCTAACTTTAGTGCAAGAAAGAAGTGGGCTTTTGTGTATCGGATATTTCGTTCTGATCCGCACGAAATACCCGATACACAAATACCCAATTCTTCCTCGCACTAAAGGCAACTTTAGTAATTGGTTCATAGGTACCGGTTTCTGAAAATAATATGGGTATTGGGCGATGAAAACAACTGAATTGGAGAAGGACTGTATGAACTACCATGTTTTTCCTATGGTTGGATTGTAAGAAATATTTTGTATTAAAAATGACTTCTTTCAGCAGTATTTAATGCTTAATTAACAGTTTCTGGACTACTTACTCAGGATTTTGCATTTTGTCCAATGGAACTTTTATAAATTTTCGAAATAAAGTCAAATGGTTTATATTGCTTTCTACGATGAAAATGTTTTCTGCCAGCAGTTTTACAACCAGTATCAAGTCATCAAGAACCATATCATTAAATCTTCCAAAAGCAATATCCAGTCTTTTGGAAGTATTTTAAATCTTTTAGAAGCAGTATCAAATCTTATGAAAGTATTGTAAGTCTTCTAATAACAGTATCAAGTCTTTTCGAAGCCGTTTCAAATCTTCTAGATGTAGTATCGAGTCTTTTGGAAGCGTTTAAAGTCCTCCAGAGACAAGAGTCAAGTTTTATTAACAACTTCTTGCCTTTTGTATTAAAAATGTCTTCTTTCAGCAGTATTTAATGTTTAACTAACAGCTTCTGGACTACTTACGTCAGGATTTTGCATTTTGTCCAATAGAACTTTTATAAATTTTCGAAATAAAGTCAAATGGTTTATACCGTTTTCTATGCTGAAATTGTTTTCTACCAGCAGTTTTTCAACCAGTACCAAGTCTTCAAGAATCATTTCATTAAGACTTTGAGAAGCAAAATTCAGTCTTCTGGAAGTATTTCAAGTCCTCCAGTGACAAGAGTCAAGTTTTATTAACAGCTTCTTGCCTTTTGTATTAAAAATGACTTCTTTCAGCAGTATTTAATGCTTAATTAACAGTTTCTGGACTACTTACGTCAGGATTTTGCATTTTGTCCAATAGAACTTTTATAAATTTTCGAAATAAAGTCAAATGGTTTATACCGTTTTCTATGCTGAAATTGTTTTCTACCAGCAGTTTTTCAACCAGTACCAAGTCTTCAAGAATCATTTCATTAAGACTTTGAGAAGCAAAATTCAGTCTTCTGGAAGCATTTCAAGTCCTCCAGAGACAAGAGTCAAGTTTTATTAACAGCTTCTTGCCTTTTGTATTAAAAATGACTTCTTTTCGCAGTATTTAATGCTTAATTAACAGTTTCTGGACTACTTACGTCAGGATTTTGCATTTTGTCCAATAGAACTTTTATAAATTTTCGAAATAAAGTCAAATGGTTTATACCGTTTTCTACGATGAAATTGTTTTCTGCCAGCAGTTTTTCAACCAGTACCAAGTCTTCAAGAATCATTTCATTAAGACTTTGAGAAGCAATATTCAGTCTTCTGGAAGCATTTGAAGTCCTCCAGAGACAAAAGTCAAGTTTTATTAACAGCTTCTTGCCTTTTGTATTAGAAATGTCTTCTTTCAGCAGTATTTAATGTTTAATTAACAGCTTCTGGACTACTTACGTCAGGATTTTGCATTTTGTCCAATAGAACTTTTATATATTTTCGAAATAAAGTCAAATGGTTTATACCGTTTTCTACGATGAAATTGTTTTCTACCAGCAGTTTTTCAACCAGTACCAAGTCTTCAAGAATCATTTCATTAAGACTTTGAGAAGCAAAATTCAGTCTTCTGGAAGCATTTCAAGTCCTCCAGAGACAAGAGTCAAGTTTTATTAACAGCTTCTTGCCTTTTGTATTAAAAATGACTTCTTTCCGCAGTATTTAATGCTTAATTAACAGTTTCTGGACTACTTACGTCAGGATTTTGCATTTTGTCCAATAGAACTTTTATAAATTTTCGAAATAAAGTGAAATGGTTTATACTGTTTTCTACGATGAAATTGTTTTCTGCCAGCTGTTTTTCAACCAGTACCAAGTCTTCAAGAATCATTTCATTAAGACTTTGAGAAGCAAAATTCAGTCTTCTGGAAGCATTTCAAGTCCTCCAGAGACAAGAGTCAAGTTTTATTAACAGCTTCTTGCCTTTTGTATTAAAAATGACTTCTTTTCGCAGTATTTAATGCTTAATTAACAGTTTCTGGACTACTTACGTCAGGATTTTGCATTTTGTCCAATAGAACTTTTATAAATTTTCGAAATAAAGTCAAATGGTTTATACCGTTTTCTATGCTGAAATTGTTTTCTACCAGCAGTTTTTCAACCAGTACCAAGTCTTCAAGAATCATTTCATTAAGACTTTGAGAAGCAAAATTCAGTCTTCTGGAAGCATTTCAAGTCCTCCAGAGACAAGAGTCAAGTTCTATTAACAGCTTCTTACCTTTTGTATAAAAAATGACTTCTTTCAGTAGTATTTAACGCTTAATTAACAGTTTCTGGACTACTTACGTCAGGATTTTGTATTTTGTCCAATATAACTTTTATACACTTTCGAAATAAAGTCAAATGGTTTATATTGTTTTCTACGATGAAATTGTTTTCTACCAGCAGTTTTTCAACCAGTACCAAGTCTTCAAGAATCATTTCATTAAGACTTTGAGAAGCAAAATTCAGTCTTCTGGAAGCATTTCAAGTCCTCCAGAGACAAGAGTCAAGTTTTATTAACAGCTTCTTGCCTTTTGTATTAAAAATGATTTCTTTCAGCAGTATTTAATGCTTAATTAACAGTTTCTGGACTACTTACTCAGGATTTTGCATTTTGTCCAATGGAACTTTTATAAATTTTCGAAATAAAGTCAAATGGTTTATACTGCTTTCTACGATGAAATTGTTTTCTGCCAGCAGTTTTTCAACCAGTACCAAGTCTTCAAGAATCATTTCATTAAGACTTTGAGAAGCAAAATTCAGTCTTCTGGAAGCATTTCAAGTCCTCCAGAGACAAGAGTCAAGTTTTATTAACAGCTTCTTGCCTTTTGTATTAAAAATGACTTCTTTTCGCAGTATTTAATGCTTAATTAACAGTTTCTGGACTACTTACGTCAGGATTTTGCATTTTGTCCAATAGAACTTTTATAAATTTTCGAAATAAAGTCAAATGGTTTATACCGTTTTCTATGCTGAAATTGTTTTCTACCAGCAGTTTTTCAACCAGTACCAAGTCTTCAAGAATCATTTCATTAAGACTTTGAGAAGCAAAATTCAGTCTTCTGGAAGCATTTCAAGTCCTCCAGAGACAAGAGTCAAGTTCTATTAACAGCTTCTTACCTTTTGTATAAAAAATGACTTCTTTCAGTAGTATTTAACGCTTAATTAACAGTTTCTGGACTACTTACGTCAGGATTTTGTATTTTGTCCAATATAACTTTTATACACTTTCGAAATAAAGTCAAATGGTTTATATTGTTTTCTACGATGAAATTGTTTTCTACCAGCAGTTTTTCAACCAGTACCAAGTCTTCAAGAATCATTTCATTAAGACTTTGAGAAGCAAAATTCAGTCTTCTGGAAGCATTTCAAGTCTTCCAGAGACAAGAGTCAAGTTTTATTAACAGCTTCTTGCCTTTTGTATTAAAAATGACTTCTTTCAGCAGTATTTAATGCTTAATTAACAGTTTCTGGACTACTTACTCAGGATTTTGCATTTTGTCCAATGGAACTTTTATAAATTTTCGAAATAAAGTCAAATGGTTTATACTGCTTTCTACGATGAAATTGTTTTCTGCCAGCAGTTTTTCAACCAGTACCAAGTCTTCAAGAATCATTTCATTAAGACTTTGAGAAGCAAAATTCAGTCTTCTGGAAGCATTTCAAGTCCTCCAGAGACAAGAGTCAAGTTTTATTGACAGTTTCTTGCCTTTTGTATTAAAAATGTCTTCTTTCAGCAGTATTTAATGCTTAATTAACAGTTTCTGGACTACTTACGTCAGGATTTTGCATTTTGTCCAATAGAACTTTTATACACTTTCGAAATAAAGTCAAATGGTTTATACTGTTTTCTACGATGAAATTGTTTTCTGCCAGCTGTTTTTCAATCAGTACCAAGTCTTCAAGAATCATTTCATTAAGACTTTGAGAAGCAAAATTCTGTCTTCTGGAAGCATTTCAAGTCCTCCAGAGACAAGAGTCAAGTTTTATTAACAGCTTCTTACCTTTTGTATAAAAAATGACTTCTTTCAGCAGTATTTAATGCTTAATTAACAGCTTCTGGACTACTTACGTCAGGACTTTGCATTTTTGCATTTTGTCCAATAGAACTTTTATAAATTTTCGAAATAAAGTCAAATGGTTTATACCGTTTTCTACGATGAAATTGTTTTCTGCCAACAGTTTTTCAACGAGTACCAAGTCTTCAAGAATCATTTCATTAAGACTTTGAGAAACAAAATTCTGTCTTCTGGAAGCATTTCAAGTCCTCCAGAGACAAGAGTCAAGTTTTATTAACAGCTTCTTACCTTTTGCATTAAAAATGTCTTCTTTCAGCAGTATTTAATGCTTAATTAACAGTTTCTGGACTACTTACGTCAGGATTTTGCATTTTGTCCAATAGAAATTTTATAAATTTTCGAAATAAAGTTAAATGATTTATACTGTTTTCTACGATGAAATTGCTTACTGCCAGCAGTTTTTCTACCAGTACCAAGTCTTCAAGAATCATTTCATTAAGGCTTTGAGAAGCAATATTCAGTCTTTTGGAAGCATTTCAAGTCTTTTAGAAGCAGTATCAAACCTCATGAAGATATTGTAAGTCTTCTGGAAAGCTTTTAAGTTTTCTAGAAACAAGATCAAGTCTTCCAGAAATGTCTGTGAGAAGCACTTCAAGTATTCTAGAAGTAGAATCAATTCTTCCAATGGCAGTATTAAGTCATCTGGAAGCATTTCAAGTCGTTTCGAAGCAATTTTCATATCTTTCAAGGGCAATATCAAGTGTTTTGGAAGCATTTCAATGCTTTTATAACCAACACCAAAGCTTCTGAATGTACTGAAAGTCTTCTAGAAACTTTTTAAGACTTCTAGAAATAGTATTAAGTCTTTCAAAAGGAGTAGTATGTGTTCTGGAAGCATTTCAAGTCCTCTAGAAGTAGTTCAAAGGTAGTCTTCCAAGTTCAAAGCTCCAAATTTTTTGGAAGCATTTCAAGTTTTCCAGAAGCAATAGCAAATGTTTTAGAAGCATTTCAAGGCTTCTGTAACCAGCATCAAATTTTCTGAATCTATTGAAAGTGTTTCTTAAACATTTTAAGTGTTTAAGAAGCAGTTCAAAACTTTCAGAGGCAATGTCAAGACTTTTGGGAGCATTTCAAGTCTTCCAGGAGCAATACCAAATGTTTCGAAAGCATTTCAAAGCTTCTATAACTAGCATCAAATCTTCTGAATGCATTGAAAGTGTTCCGAAAATTTTTCAAGTCTTCTAGAAGCAATATTATGTATTGAAAGTGTTCGGGAGTGAAATCTCAATTCTTCAAGTCTCCCAGAGGCAATGTCAAGTCTTTTGGAAGCATTTCAAGTTTGCTATAACCAATATCAAGACTTCTAAGGGAAGTTTCAAGTCTCCTAGAAGCATTTAGAATCTTTTGGAAGCAGTATAAAGTCTATCAAATGTTTAGCCGTACGTCTTCAGACGAAAAATTGTTGTGTATTTGTATTGAAGTAAAACTAGAACTAACACTAGACCTAGAACTAGAAAGTTTCAGGTTTAGCATCTTCAGACGCATGGCAAAATCTGAAAAATGGTGGTTAATTGTTGTTTAGCTTTAAACTGTTTTAAATTCTTCTGGAACTAAAAGTATAACTAGTACTAGAACTAGAAACATTAGGATTTAGCCGTCTTAAGAGATGTACGGCTAAACCCTAATATTCCTAGTTCTAGTATTAGTTATACTTTTAATTCCAGAAAAATTCAAAACAGTCTAGAGCTATCTAGAACTAGCCATCTTAAGAGGCGTACGGTATATACGGTTATATTCTTGTAACTGGTATTCAATATTTGTATTATCTATTTTTTAATAGCAATATTAATCCAATTAGTTCGGATTATCGAGGTTCTACTGTAAGTTTCGAAAGAAAAATTGACGAAATATGTATAATAAACAATAAAGATAAAGACAGACATTTCTTAGAGCATAGCAGAGTAGAATAAGATAAATATTTATAATATAACAAATTGCACATTAGTTTGGCAAAGGAACCTGGACAAATTTACAATTAATTGATACAAAAGCGAAATTTTCAAATTTTAACATAGTTTCTTACCTTCAACTAAACCCAACATTCTTCCTTAATCACCTTAATTCTTAACAATTCAAATTTGTTTAAACATTCATAATGACACTTCATAAGTCAATCGCTGACGTAGTCGGTAAAGCAGATAACTATTTCCAACCCTTAAATAAAAACAAATTAATTAAAAAATAAATAATTATTATAAATCGCTTTAACCCTAAAATCTTATCTTTAACTCTAAATTAAAATATAAACCCGAAAATATCATAAAAATGAGAGCAAATTAATTCATTAATTTAATAAATAATAAATTTAGTGAAAAACTAAATGTCACTAAAATTCTTTTATAATAAATTTTATTTATTTTCACATTTTATTAATTCCTATTAAATTGTAATTATAAATTTAATTTGAGAATTTTACGCCTATAATATTTAATTAAACCGAAATATATGCGAAATAAAAAATGTTATTGCAATAAACCATCTTCTTTATCTGTCATGATCGACCCCAATCTGTCAAAAAGAAAATTTTTCTTAACAATTAAAACATAAACCAACTTAAAACCAAGATAAAACCACCACGATAAGCAACAAAAACCACAATTTTATCACATAACATTGCGTTTTGTTAATGAAAATTATTTGGACGGCCAAAAATCGCTTGTACACCGGATATTTTTAGGTTAAGTTGCTTGTCATTGTCCATTGGATTAAATTTGTAGTGATAATTTAAAGATTCAGAATGGATGTGGATAATAATGCGGATGGAACAGGAGGTGGAGGTATTGATATCGAACAGAGTCTCCTCCAACAGTTTAGTTGCATGGGTACGACTGATCGAGAGGAGTTGGTTCAACAATTACAAAAGGTTTTGGGGAGTCAATTAAATTATTCTACAGCCGCGTTCTTTTTGGATATGAATAATTGGAACTTACAAGCTGCTATTTGTTCATATTTTGATGTAGAAAATCCACAAAAATTACCATCAATGGTTTTAAATTCGGATCCAAAAGCAAGTGAATCAGAGAGTATTGAACCTAATAATAGGTATATGTTTAGAATACTCTATGAATTTTGTATTAATTTTTGGATATTTAGGTTTCATAAAGCTTGGAGTATAACAAATAATGGATTAGAATCTTGGCCTACCGGTTGTTATATACAATGTGCGGATGGTGATTGTTTAGGGGGAGAAAGGAAGGTAATTTCAGCACTACGCCCCGGAGAAAACGGAATAATTACTTTAGAAATGACCAGTCCATCAACACCGGGAGTTTATCAGAGTAAATGGAGGCTTTGTACCCCAACAGGAACTTATTTTGGGGGTAAATTGATTTACTTATTGCATTACAATATAAAAATTAATACTTTTAGATCCAATGTGGGCGATTGTAACCGTTGTTGAAGAAGGCACAATGGCAGTAACACAGCAACTCCTTGAGTTACACGAATTAGGATCAACACCTGGTCAAATAAACCCTCCAAATCCATTTGTACCACAATCCCTACAGCATTTACAAGGGGAATTTTCTCCAGATGATTCAAATATGTGTTGATGATGAGTGTAGACTTTTTTCTTTTTTTTTTGTTTGTGTGAACGGTGGGGTTAATGAATATAATAATGGATTTATTTATGACAATGAGTAGAAATATTTTAGTTACAAGGGATTTCATTTATGTACCATTCAAAAAGCTCAATTTTTTATTTCTTTTATCACTTAATGTCGCGGACGTTGTTTCAATGATTGATAATTATGAAATTAATGAAATTTATGATAGATCTATCCTGTACATGTTAATTTCGTTACGGATGATGATGATGATGATCGTTACTAATGTGTAAAGTTCAAAGAGAAATACATATTTTATATTTGGATTTGAATTTTTTTGTAATCCCGTATTACTCCTAATATCTTTAATTTCTACTCAAAATAACTCTCAAAGTATCCTAATTACTTCGAATGACCTCATATTACCCCCAATGTTTTTCATTTCTGCTCGAAATATTCCAAATTATACGTTATGGTCTCATATTACTCTCAATATCTTTAATTTCTGCTCAAAATAGCACATAAACTTTCCTAATGATCTCATATTACTCCCAATATCTTCCATTTCTGCTCAAAATAGTCCGAATTATAACTTATGGCCTCATATTATCTTTAGTTTTTACTCAAAATAGCTCTCAAACTTTCCTAATTACTCCTAATGATCTCATATTACACTCAATATCTTTAATTTCTACTCAAAATAGCTCACAAACTTTCCGAATTACTCCTAATAACCTCAGATTACTCCCAAGATCTTTCATTTCTGCTCAAAATAGTCCAGATTATACCTTATGGTCTCATATTACTCTCAATATCTTTAATTTCTGCTCAAAATAGCACTCAAACTTTCCTAATTACTCTTAATGATCTCATATTACTCCCAATATCCTTCATTTCTGCTCAAAATGGTCCGAATTATAACTTATAACCTCATATTAATCTCAATATCTTTAATTTCTACTCAAAATAGCTCTCAAACTTTCCTAATTACTCCTAATAATCTCATATTACACTCAATATCTTTAATTTCTACTCAAAATAGCTCACAAACTTTCCGAATTACTCCTAATAACCTCATATTACTCCCAACATCTTTCATCTCTGCTCAAAATAGTCCAAATTATACCTTATGGTCTCATACTACTCTCAATATCTTTAATTTCTGCTCAAAATAGCATTCAAACTTCTCTAATTACTCCTAATGATCTCATTTTACTCCAAACATCTTTCATTTCTGCTCAAAATTGTCCGAATTATAACTTATGACCTCATATTACTCTCAATATCTTTAATTTCTACTCAAAATAGTTCTCAAACTTTCCTAATTACTCCGAATGACCTCATATTACACTAAATATCTTTAATTTCTACTCAAAATAGCTCCCAAACTTTCCTAATTACTCCGAATGACCTCATATTACACTAAATATCTTTAATTTCTACTCAAAATAGCTCTCAAACTTTCCTAATTACTCCAAATGACCTCATATTACACTCAATATTTTTAATTTCTACTCAAAATAGCTCTCAAACTTTCCTAATTACTCCGAATGACCTCATATTACACTAAATATCTTTAATTTCTACTCAAAATAGCTCTCAAACTTTCCTAATTACTCCGAATGACCTCATATTACACTAAATATCTTTAATTTCAACTCAAAATAGCTCTCAAACTTTCCTAATTACTCCGAATGACCTCATATTACATCAAATATCTTTAATTTCTACTCAAAATAGCTCTCAAACTTTCCTAATTACTCCGAATGACCTCATATTACACTAAATATCTTTAATTTCTACTCAAAATAGCTCTCAAACTTTCCTAATTACTCCGAATGACCTCATATTACACTAAATATCTTTAATTTCTACTCAGAATAGCTCTCAAACTTTCCTAATTACTCCGACTGACCTCATATTACACTATATATCTTTAATTTCTACTCAAAATAGCTCTCAAACTTTCCTAATTACTCCGAATGACCTCATATTACACTAAATATCTTTAATTTCTACTCAAAATAGCTCTCAAACTTTCCTAATTACTCCGAATGACCTCATATTACACCAAATATCTTTAATTTCCACTCAAAATAGCTCCCAAACTTTCCTAATTACTCCGAATGACCTCATATTACACTAAATATCTTTAATTTCTACTCAAAATAGCTCTCAAACTTTCCTAATTACTCCTAATAACCTCATATTACTCCCAATACCATTCATTTCCGCTCCAAATAGTCCAAATTACATCTAATGGTCTCATATTAATCTCAATATCTTTAATTTTTACTCAAAGTAGCTCTCAAACTTTCCTAATTACTCCTAATGAACTCATATTACTCCCAATATCTTTCATTTTTGCTCAAAATAGTACAAATTATACCTTATGGCCTCATATTACCCTTAATATCTTTAATTTCTACTCAAAATAGCTCTCAAACTTTCCTAATTACACCGAATAACCTCATATTACACTCAATATCTTTAATTTCTACTCAAAATATCTCTTAAACTATCCTAATTTCTCCGAATAACCTTATATTACTCCCAATATCTTTCATTTCTGCTCAAAATAGTCCAAATTATACCTTATGGTCTCATATTATTCTCAATATCTTTAATTTCTGCTCAAATAGCACTCAAACTTCCCTAATTACTCCTAATGATCTCATATTACTCCCAATATCTTTCATTTCTGCTCAAAATAGTCCGAATTATAACTTATGGCCTCATATTACCCTTAATATCTTTAATTTCTACTCAAAATAGCTCTCAAACTTTCCTAATTACACCAAATAACCTCATATTACACTCGATATCTTTAATTTCTACTCAAAATAGCTCTTAAACTATCCTAATTACTCCGAATAACCTCATATTACTCCCAATATCTTTCATTTTTGCTCAAAATGGTCCGAATTATAACTTATGGCCTCATATTACCCTTAGTATCTTTAATTTCTACTCAAAATAGCTCTCAAACTTTCATAATTCCTCTTGATGACCTCATATTACTCCCAATATCTTTAATTTCTGCTCAAAATAGTCCAAATTATATTTTATGGCCTTATATTACTCTCAATATCTTTAATTTCTACTCGAAATAGCTCTCAAACTTTCCTAATTACTACTAATGACCTCATATTACTCCCAACATCTTTCATTTATGTTCAAAATAGTCTAAATTATACCTTATGGCCTCATATTACTCAAAATATCTTTAATTTGTACTCAAAATAGCTCTCAAACTTTCCTAATTACTCCTAACGACCTCACATTCCTCCCAATATCATTCATTTCTGCTCAAAATAGTCCAAATTACATCTAATGGCCTCATATTACTCGCAATATCTTTAGTTTCTACTCAAAATAGCTCTCAATCTTTCCTAATTACTTCTAATGACCTCATATTACTCCCAATATTTTTAATTTCTGCTCAAAATAGTCCAAATTATACCTAATGGCCTCATATTACTCTGAATATCTTTAATTTCTACTCAAAATAGATCTCAAACATTCCTAATTACTCCTGATGGCCTCATATTACTCCCAATATCTATCAGATCTGCACAAAATAGTCCAAATTACAACTAATGGCTTCATATTACCTCTCAATATCTTTCATTTCTGCTCATTTGAATTATTGAAATATCAGAAACATCAAAATATGTATGGTTATGTTGGGTTCAGTTTTTTCTGATTTAAAAACTAAAAATAGATTGAATTAAATCTTTTATGTCAAATGTCAAAAATGTTTTTAATTCTCCCCATCATTTTGTTAACGTTTTTAAAAACCGAATCGTTTCTAAATCCCGAAAAATTATTAAGACAAAAATTGATTACAAAGAATGAAACTTTTCATTGGTTAAAACGATTTGAAGTAAACAATGCGTCGTACTCTCATTATTGCGACATATGTTGTGTAAAAATTTCGAAAAATATTGTTGGAAAAATATGTGGAAGTCACACGATGTGTCGATACCCAGTGAGTACCACCTTAACTTATTTTTAAATTGATCAAAATCGATTTGAATTAAAAGGGTAAAACGGTTGGAGCTTCTTGTCGCGGATTTATCAACGTACAGTTAACAGAGGAGGAAAAATCGGCAATTTTAGACGTTCATAACAGTTTAAGAAGCAAGGTAGCGTTAGGATTAGAAACAATTGGCAACCCTGGGCCGCAACCACCAGCTTCAAACATGAGAGTCATCAAATGGAACAACGAATTGTGTGATATCGCTCAAAGATGGGTCTCTCAATGTATATTTTCTCACGATTTATGTAGAGATACATGTAAAGAAATGACTTAACTATGAATAAAAATCAAAAAGATTGTTTTAGATAACTTCCCAGTTGGGCAAAACCTAGGCAAAGGAAATTTGGCTACAGATAACGAGATATCATTAATCTTAGCTTGGTATAATGAGGTTAAAAACTTTAACAATGAAGATGTTTTTAATTTCAAGCTGTAACATAAAAAAAAATAATTAAGATGATTAATTAATTAAATTTGTTGTAGAGTTAGTAATGAGAAGGTTTCTTTTGAGCGATACACCCAGATAATTTGGGCTGATACAAACATGTTGGGCTGCGCCCGAGCTATGTTCCAACAAACGAGTGGTCCAAAATTATCATACATCGAACATTTCGTCTGCAATTATGGTCCAACGGGTAACATCCCCGACCAACCCCTTTACAACGTGGGCAAACCCTGCTCAATGTGCCCCGAAGGAATGGGATGTTCGTTAGAATACGAGGGACTCTGCGAAAGTAAAAAATCTTAACAAAACAAAATCATTTTTAAAATCCCTTTTTTAGTAAATAAAGAAGAACCTGATTTGAAGTCTTTAGATTTGGATAATTCCTCGTTAAAACTGCACAAAAACTATTATTTTGAGTGTATTCTCTTAATAATCAACTTAATTAAAACATTTTATTGAGCGAGATCTACAGTTTCCTGTAATTTTAAAACTATCAAGCTTAGAATCTCGACTTCAAGGTCATAGCCTCATCTAAACGTAATTACTGTAAATCGTGTAAATCTTACTTATCGTCGAGGAACGAAGCCTAACGGACGAAACTAAAATAACGTTTGAGTAATTTTCGAGTCAATTCAATAAATTATAACCTAAAAAAAAGTTTTAAAATAAATTTTAAAAATATGGGTGAAGAAAATGTTTTGATTGGTGAAGAATATGAGCGGACGATTTTTACGTCTTTGGGTAATATGGCCAAGTTGTTATTGGAGGCGCACGGTGATAAAGTTTTGCAGGTAAGAAGATTTTAAAGTTAAATTAATTAATAGGAGAATTTCTTAATTATATATAGCAAGTCATTCTATTACAAAATTAAGAGATTAGAATTTTTTTAAAATGTAGTAAAAAATCATTAAGAGATAACGAAGTTCTCTCCGCACAATTGAACTTAGATCAGTTACTCAGCAGAAAATCGGCAAAATGATAATAATATTTGATTGTTATTAATTTTTGTAATTAATTGTGGGGTATATTACGAGTTTTTAAATAAAATCACCTTGAATTAATTCAAAACACGAATCAAACATCACTTTAAATGGAATAAAAGCATTAAATGTTTGTTTAAAAGAGAACGTGTTCAATGTTTTATTTAAAAAAATACCTTCTTTTTTGTAATAAATTGTGACTTGTAGTGATGTTAAACAATTTGAAACTTAACTAAAAGAAGAATTAATCTTTTTTTTTACTAATTAGGAATTCTAAATTGTTTCAAACTGTTTTGAAAATTATTTTTTAAATAAAAATTGAAATGGCTGAAAACGCTCGTTTAGTGTTAGTTCTAGTTTTAGTTTCATACAAACATGATATGAATAAAAATATGAATTTGGTTTTAGTTACATACAGTATAAAGTCTGAAAATGCATGGTTAAACCTGAAGCTTTCTAGTTCTAGGTCTACTGTTAGTTCTAGTTTTAATTCTTATTTATGTTATAGATCGTTGTAAATTCTTCTGGAACTAAATGTTTAACTAATACTAGACCTATAACCTAGGTTTAGTACTAACACTAAATCTATAACTAGAAACATTAGGGTTTAGCACTTGTAGCTATATATGTACGATTATAATGTATAAAAAACAAAGAGACAATAAGTAACAATCGACAATACAGTAAAATTAAATATTATAAAACTACTAAGCTGAAAAAGGAAAGAAGAAAAGACAATATTAACTTTCTACATGAAGCCATAAAAATGAGAGTTACCCCCAAATCGTTCAACATAAAAATGTGAAAAATCTTTAAAAACAGATAGAGCTATACATGGAGAAGAAACTCATCAAGAAAAACTTGAGAATCCTATATAAAAAACAATCTTGCATTGACCTTATCCTCTACTACATCGAACATGAAATTTTTATAAAGAAATTCGTGGAAGAAATCATGTTCAAGATATTAAGAAGAAAGAAATCTAAGAAGGATAAACTCAACAGGTTACTAAAAAATAAAAATTAATAATAATTCTCTTCCTCCACCTCATTCTCTCTACCTAACAGCCCTGAACTTCAATATAAACAAATTAAATTCAACAAAAATAGATTATATAATAGTATATTGTATATATATATATATATTATATAATAAAATAGATTAATAGACTCGATTCTGCCTCTAGAAGACATGACAGTGCTTCTACAATACTCGATTTTGCTTTCAGGATAGTTGAAATGCTGTTAAAAGACTTGAAATGATTCTAGAAAATTTCAACTGCTTCCAGAAGATTTTCTACTGCTCCTGGAACACTTGATACTACTTCTAGAAGACTTAATATTGCTGCTAGAAGCCTTGAAATGCTTCCAAAATATTTGCAATGCTTTTAAGAGTCGATATTACCTACAGAAGACTTGACATATTTCCACAAGACTTGATACTATTTCCAGAAGATTTTAAATGCTTTAAAAATCTTTAAAAACAGACAGAGCTATACATGGAGAAGAAACTCATCAAGAAAAACTGGAGAATCCTATATAAAAAACAACCTTCCATTGACGTTATCCTCCACTACATCGAACATGAAATTCTTATAAATAAATTCGTGGAAGAAATCTTTTTCAAAATATTAAAAAGCAAGAAATCTAAGAAGGATAAACTCAACAGGTTGCTAAAAAATAAAAATTAATAATAATTCTCTTCCTCCGCCTCATTCTCTCTACCTAACAGCCCTGAACCTCAATATAAACAAATTAAATTCAACAAAAATAGAATAATTAACAACAAACCAATTCAATTCATCGACCTGAATAATTTAATTATGCTAGAGGAAATAAAGTTTTTACCATAATCAGTGATGTAAAATTACGGTAATTAATAATGTTTGTAAATTACGTTTTTTTGTTCTCAAAATTTATTCAAACATAATTTAATAATTTTTTGATAAATTATTGCGGTAATTTTTTATTATTTTGATTTAATAAAAACGTTATGCAAACTACAAAAGGACATTTAAATGCATCTGCACATGCACGTACAATTTTTTTATTATTTTAATTTGTTAAATCTTCAACCCTTTTTCTAGATGATTTTTGTATGGAACCCTTCGTTTAGTAACACACCCCGATTAAATTTTAGGCATGTTATGAACAAGATGCCTCCACTAAATATTTTTAATTTCTACTCAAAATAGCTCTCAAACTTTCCGAATTACTCCTAATAACCTCATATTTCTTCCAATATCATTCATTTCTGCTCCAAATAGTCCAAATTACATCTAATGACCTCATATTACAACTCAATATTTTTAATTTCTACTCAAAATAGCTCTCAAACTTTTCTAATTACTTCGAATGACCTCCTATTATACTCAATATCTTTAATTTCCACTCAAAATAGCTCTCAAACTTTCCGAATTACTCCTAATAACTTCATATTACTCCTAATATCATTCATTTCCGCTCCAAATAGTCCAAATTACATCTAATGGTCTCATATTACTCTCAATATCTTTAATTTCTGCTCAAAATACTCCAAATTACGCCTAATAGCCTCATATTACTCTCAATATCTTTAATTTCTACTCAAAATAGCTCTGAAACTTTCCTAATTACTCTTAATAACCTCATATTATTCCCAATATCTTTCATTTCTGCTCAAAATAGTCCAAATTATACCTAATAGCCACGTATGACTCTCAATATCTTTAACTTCTACACAAAATAGCTCTCAAGCTTTCCTAATTACTCTTAATGACCTCATATTATTCCCAATATCTTTCATTTCTGCTCAAAATAGTCCAAATTATACCTAATAGCCACGTATGACTCTCAATATCTTTAATTTCTACTCAAAATAGCTCTCAAACTTTCCTAATTATTCCTAATGACTTCATATTACTCCCAATATTTTTCATTTCTGCTCAAAATAGTCCAAATAACACCTAACAGCTTCATATTACTCTCAATATCTTTAATTTCTACTCAAAATACTTCTCGAACTTTCCTAATTACTCCTAATGACCTCATATTACTCCCAATATCTTTCATTTCTACTCAAAACAGTCCAAATTATACCTAATGGACTCATATTACTCTCAATATCTTTAATTTCTACTCAAAATAGCTCTTAAACTTTCCTAATTACTCCGAATAACCTCAAGCTTTCTAGTTCTAGGTCTACTAAATGTTTAACTAATACTAGACCAACAACCTAGGTTTAGTACTAACACTAGATATATAACTAGAAACATTAGGGTTTAGCACTTGAAGCTACGCACGAAATCTTTAAAAATATCTTTAAAAATCTTTAAAAACAGACATCTATACATAGAGAAGAAACTCATCAAGAAAAACTTGAGAATCCTATATAAAAAACAATCTTGCATTGATGTTATCCTCCACTACATCGAACATGAAATTTTTATAAAGAAATTCGTGGAAGAAGTCTTTTTCAAGATATTAAAAAGCAAGAAATCTAAGAAGGATAAACTCAACAGGTTGCTAAAAAATAAAAATTAATAATAATTCTCTTCCTCCACCTCATTCTCTCTTCCTTACAGCCCTGAACCTCAATATTAACAAATTAAATTCAACAAAAATAGAATAATTAACAACAAACCAATTCAATTCATCGACCTGAATAATTTAAATATGCTAGAGAAAATAAAGTTTTTACCATAATCAGTGATGTAAAATTACGGTAATTAATAATTTTAACGTTTTTTGTACTCAAAATTTATTCTCACGTAATTTAATAATTTTTTGATAAATTATTGCGGCAACTTTTTATTATTTTGATATAATAAAACCGTTACGCAAACTACAAAAGGACATTTAAATGTATCTGCACATGCACGTACAATCTTTTTTATTATTTTGATTTGTTAAATCTTCAACCCTTTTTCTAGATGATTTTTGTATGGAACCCTTCGTTCAGTAACACACCCCGATTAAATTTTAGGCATGTTATGAACAAGATGCCTCTTTGCTTTCGTTCTATAACTAATTTGTATATATTCAAACAAAAAGATATTATTCCTTATGAACTACAGGGTGTTCATAAATTGGCTTATAAACAATACTTAGTGACTTTCGTCGTTTGATTCTTAAGGTAAAATCTTAATTTTATATTGTTATTTTATATACTTCAAGAGGTACTCAAAGTTCAGACAATTTGTCCATATATAATCATTAGTATTTAACATCTGTTGATAAGATAAATAAGATGGGAATAGAATTACCAATTTGGTTCAATATGATATTGATTTGACTTAAAAAGCTTCTAGAAGACTCGATACTGCCTCTGGTAGATGTGATACTGCTTCCAAAAGACTTGAAATGGTTCCAGAAAATTTGAATTGCTTCCAGAAGACTTTCTACTGCTCCTGGAACACTTGATACTACTTCTAGAAGACTTAATATTGCTTCTAGAAACCTTGAAATGCTTCCAAAATATTTACAATGCTTTTAAGAGTCGATATTACCTACAGAAGACTTGACATATTTCCACAAGACTTGATACTATTACCAGAAGATTTTAAATGCCAGAAAACTTGCTTGAAAACTGCTTATAGAAGACTCGATTCTGCCTCTAGAAGACATGACAGTGCTTCTACAATACTCGATTTTGCTTTCAGGATAGTTGAAATGCTGTCAAAAGACTTGAAATGATTCCACAAAAATTGAACTGCTTCCAAAAGACTTTCTACTGCTCCTGGAACACTTAATACTACTTCTAGAAGACTTAATATTGCTTCTAGAAGCCTTGAAATGCTTCCAAAATATTTGCAATGCTTTTAAGAGTCGATATTACCTACAGAAGACTTGACATATTTCCACAAGACTTGATACTATTACCAGAAGATTTTAAATGCCAGAAAACTTGCTTGAAAAATGCTTATAGAAGACTCGATTCTGCCTCTAGAAGACATGACAGTGCTTCTACAATACTCGATTTTGCTTTCAGGATGGTTGAAATGCTTCCAAAAGACTTGAAATGATTCCAGAAAATTTGAACTGCTTCCAGAAGACTTTCTACTGCTCCTGGAACACTTGATACTACTTCTAGAAGACTTAATATTGCTTCTAGAAGCCTTGAAATGCTTCCAAAATATTTGCAATGCTTTTAAGAGTCGATATTACCTACAGAAGACTTGACATATTTCCACAAGACTTGATACTATTACCAGAAGATTTTAAATGCCAGAAAACTTGCTTGAAAAATGCTTATAGAAGACTCGATTCTGCCTCTAGAAGACATGACAGTGCTTCTACAATACTCGACTTTGCTTTCAGGATAGTTGAAATGCTGTCAAAAGACTTGAAATGATTCCAGAAAATTTGAACTGCTTCCAAAAGACTTTCTACTGCTCCTGGAACACTTAATACTACTTCTAGAAGACTTAATATTGCTTCTAGAAGCCTTGAAATGCTTCCAAAATATTTGCAATGGTTTTAAAGGTCGATATTACCTACAGAAGACTTGACATATTTCCACAAAACTTGATACTATTTCCAGAAGATTTTAAATGCTAAAAAACTTGCTTGAAAACTGCTTCTAGAAGACTCGATTCTGCCTCTGGAAAACATGACAGTGCTTCTACAATACTTGATTTTGCTTCCAGGATAGTTGAAATGCTGTCAAAAGACTTGACTTACAATGCTTTCAGAAGACTTGACATTGCTTCTAAAAGATTTGATATTGCCTATTGGAAGATTTGAAATGCATCCAGAAGACTTGATATTACTTCCGAAAGACTTGATATGCTTCTAGAGGACTTAATAGTGTTTCTAGAAGAATTGATATCGCATATAAAGAAGATATATCAGATCTATCGGGAGATTTGATACTGTATCTAAAAGACCTGAAATGTTTCCAGAAGACTTTTGCCTCTGGAAGGCTTGAAATGCCTAAAAGCACTCAATAACATCTTATTTATCAATAGATGTTAAATACTAATGATTATTTATAAACAAATTGTCTGAACTTTAGATACCTCTTAAAGTATATAAAATAACAATATAAAATTAAGATTTTCACTTCAGAATCAAACAAGGAAAGTCACTAACAAGAAGACATCGCAGTTGGCTCTTTATCAATTTGGATTAAACTTTTTGTGCTGAATCTGTACTGAATATGTATCAGTTTTCACAGAACTTTTGATCCGATGGCCTTTCTAGAAGACGTAATTTATTTTTAAAGTTTAAGGGTATTTAAAATTAACTTGATATACCGCAAGAACCGCACATAGTTCGGTGAATGATCACCGAGCTTCCGTTTTCTTGTTGCAACAAGAATTCGCGCCTTGAATAAAACCAAATTATACAAAAAACAATCAATCACAGGAAATAAATTAACAAACAAAATCAAATACAGAAAATAATAGTACTAATGGACAATGTAAATAGAATAAAATTCGAGAAATCTATATAACGTAATTTCCTGACGATGGCGAAAAGCTGAAACCGGTAGAAACCGAAAATTAAAAATTAACAAAATTAACGTTTGTTAAAATAACAAACACGATGAAAACAAAAAGTCAAATAACAACAACAAATAATTTTAATCCAATAAAAAAATTATTTTAGGTTGACGCCGATACAAACGAAGAACAAACCGCCGCCCAAGTTTTAAGCCGAGCAGTTTCCTTATCTCGATGGTTAAGAAGTCAAAAATTAATCACCCCCGGGGACGTTATAACAGTCGCCAGCGAAAATCGCTTGGAATATGGCGCTTTAGTTATCGCAACATTCTTCAGCGGTTGTACTTTCGCCCCATTAAACCCAGAGTACACGCCAAGTAATACAACAATTAATTAATCAACAATTTTTGATTGAATTAAAACAATTTTTGTTTTAGACGAAATTGTGCACGTGGTAAATCTATCGAAACCCAAAGTAATTTTTTGTACCGATATGACAGTGGATAATTTAGCAAAAACCATTGATAAATTTCCATTTGTTCGGGCTGTAGTTAATTTAGACAAAAAGAAGCCGAATATGAAGGGGGTAAAGGTTCATTATTTAAGGGATTTAATCAACGATCAAGAAAATATTGAAGAATTTGAAGTTGCTGATGTTGATCCAGATGAGGCAGTCGCCACAGTTTTGTGCTCTTCTGGAACAACCGGACTTCCAAAAGGCGTTATGGCCACTCATGCAAACATCACGAATTTCATGGAAATTGGACGGTAACAAAAATAATTAATTAATTAACTTATTAATAATTAATTAATTTTAGGTTAGTTGTTGGAGACTTACTCGATGAAAACACTCATAGAGTCTTATTAGGATTAACCCCATTTTTCCATTCGTTAGGTTTTATGTACATGTTTTGCAATTTATTAGCGGGAAATTTGGTTATTGTGGTAAAAAAATTCAAACCAAAAATCTTTTTGGAAGCGATTCAAAGATACAGAGTAACTAATTTGGTTGTGCCACCTCCGATTGCTTTATTTATCGTTAAAAATCGTAATAAACAATATGATTTGTCGTCTTTAAAGGACGTTAGAACAGGCGCAGCTCCGATGAGCAAAGACATGGAGATTGCCGTCAAAGAAAAGTAATTAATTAAATTATTTTTAAAAAACAAATTTAACAAAAATAATAATTTAGATTAGGACTTCATCATACTTCTCAAGCCTATGGAATGACAGAAACGACTTTGGGTGTTATTATAAGCCGTACTGGAAAGAGCAGGGTGGGATCTGTCGGACAATTAGTACCTGGAATGATGGCAAAAGTAATTGATGAAGACGGAAAGGCTTTGGGGCCATACAAAGAGGGAGAAGTTTGTTTCAAAGGGCCTTTAATAATGAAAGGATACATTGGAAATGAAGAAGCGACTAGGAACACCATTGACAAAGATGGATGGATTCACACTGGAGATGTTGCATACTACGATAGCGATGGTTATTTCTTTATTGTGGATCGTATAAAAGAATTAGTTAAATACAAAGCATTCCAGGTAACTAAAACTTTTAATATAATAAAATTGTACGATTTTAAAACCTCAAAATCATTAAGGTTGCTCCAGCTGAATTGGAGGGAATCCTATTAAACCATGAAGCGGTAATAGACGCGGCCGTTACGGGATTACCAGATGAAGATGCTGGTGAATTACCATTGGCGTTCGTTGTGAAGCGACCGGAATCCAACGTTACTGAAAAAGAACTTGAACAATTTGTAGCGGGTCAAGTTTCACGACAAAAATTACTTAGGGGGGGAGTTTATTTTGTTGACGAGATTCCTAAAAATCCGACCGGAAAAATTTTAAGAAGAGTTTTAAGACAGAAAGCTATTCAACTTAAAAAATCTAAACTGTGATTTTTTTAAATAAAATTAAATTTTAAAAAGAATTGAGTACAAAAAAGGGGTCATTTTGTTATTAATTGTTACTTTTTGTAATTATTTTTTTTTAATAAAGGGAAAAAATAAAATTTTTAATTTTTTCTAATTAAATTTGACAACCCAATTTACATCGAGTTAACTTATCCATCAAAACAACTCAGTTATATTTAATTAGAATAAAAAAATAAATCAATTTTAATTAAAACTACTCACATTCTAATTTACTTTTTGCGCCCACCACGTTCTTTAATTTGCAATTGAATAGTAGCACCTGGAACGATATTGTAATAAGCCAAAGTGTTGGAATCTTTGAAAAACATTCCCTAAAAAATGATTGAATTAATAATTAATCTAATTTTGGTTTAAATTTTTCTTACATCGTAAAATAATTTCTGTTTAGCAGGAGCCATACCCGTTTCTTCTTGGACCTTAACTTTAACGTTAGCGATAGATTCGCTTAACGGCATTGTATAACTCAAAGTTTGCCCATTTAATTTCCATTCTGATTTTTCTGGATTCAATGGAATCGTTATTTTTATTGTAACCGGGCTCTAAAATAAAATGATTTATATAATAATTGATATCTTATTGTATTAATCACTTACTGTGTTTCTCGCTAAAAATACAGCTTCAGGAATCAAGGAATCTTCGTTTCTCATCTTTTTATTGACTGGTTCATCTTCTGAGGGGCCCTCATTAGCGTGTTTAACACCCATTGGTATTTGTCCACCCATTTGAGGAGGCATTGGAGTTACAAATCCGGCCATTGGTGGTGGAGCAGCCACTAAATAACTTAATTAATACACAAAAGCTGATTTGGTGAAATAAAATAGATTTACTCATTAAAGGCGGTGGTCTCATTTGCGGAATTGGAGGAGCTGGCATCATCATAATTGGTGGTTGAGCTGCTAACATCGTCGGTTGGGGTGGAACTTGAAGAATTGTGGCTTGTGGGGGTGCTTGAGGCGTGGGGGGCTTAATTGGCTAAATTATTTTATAATTACTAATTTGATTTAATTTCATTATTTTATTTTTATGCATACCACAGGATTAGGATTTGCTTGTGGTTTTCCTGTAATAACAGCTGAAGTTTTCCCAGCTTTTGATGCGACATTTTTCGGCCCAATCTTTTCTTTTTCTTCATCCGGCAATAAACCCTTAACTTTATGAATTTGATGAATCTGTTCTTCCAAAGTGATATTTGCCCTTGCGGCTCTCGTGGCTGCTTCAACACTTGAGGTGTGTCCATCCCAAGTGACTTTTTCGTCTTTTCTAACATCCTCCTCACCAATTTTTTTACCAATCGCCGTTTCTTCATCGCCGACGCCGAAAATATCGGTTCTTCTTTCAGCCAGTTGCTTCAAGCTTGCATCGATTGCAAAACCGGCGGCGTAAACGTTATCTTGATTCATTTTTTCGCTGATATGTTTATCTCTTTGCTCAACCCATCGAGGATCCAAAAGACCAATTCGCATATGTTCTTGTACTTTGCTTGCAGGAATTTTTTCTCCCGTTATGGGCGATATTAAATAATCATCTCCAACGGTGGGTCTTGTTACTTTTACGGCTTGTTTTGGATCATATTTTTTCACAAGCACTTTATCGGGAGCGGGAGGGAGAGGAGGTTGAATTTGTGGGATATTCGGATGACCATCTCCTTCATCCCCTGAGCTATCTTCGTCCATATCTTGGAGGCGATTATCATCTTTTGCGTCTTCCCTTTGTTTACGATTTGTATGATCTTCCATCGTGCTTAAACCTTCATCCTATTAATATAAATTAAAAATAAAATAAATTTGAAATCCTTTTAAATAAATTACCGGTCTTGATGGTTGATCTTCATCGTCACTCTCCAACTGCATCTCGATATCCTCACCTTCCTCAACACGTTCTTGAATAAGAATTCGTGCACCTACTTCTTCTGGAGTTGTGGGTGGAGGAAAATTACCCATCTCGAAAGGTTGATAATCAACAGTTTCAACAACAACGAAGTCGTGCCAATCGATTTGAGCATAAGCCACTAAAATCAAGATACATCAATAACTTATCAAAGCAATTTTAAAAGTTATATTTAATTAGAAAAAATTTTCACCTCTCTCTCGCTCCAAAATTTCTTCTTCTTTAGCTCTCTGGGCTTCTTGGTATTTAAGCCACTCAGCCCTATATTTCACCTGATCAAGTACAGCTGGGGCACTTTTAGCTTCATCCCTTAACCGTTGTTGCATACTCTTCGGTGGGATTAAAACTTTCGTGTATTGTTCTAAAAGTTTTGTGAAATATTGGAAAAGAGAGTGTTGTGGTCGTAAAAAATCGAATTGAAAATTTCTTTGTTCGCGGTTCATCAATTGTGTGAGAAATTGACGACCGTTACGAGCCACAAATTGAGCTGTGAGTTTGACTATGTCTAAATCGAGGGCCGAAATCGATGGGGGGTCGGCTATGAATTCAAATTCTGTTGGGGGTTCCTTAGGTACGAAAGGTTGTTCGACAAATTTTAAGATTTCTTGTTGTTTTTGTTGGGCAGAAGCATTTACAGATAATTTTGCTATTGCTGCCGGTAATCCAGAAGTTGGTTCTTGACCTAAACGAAAAAATTAAATTAACCAAATTAAGCAAAAATATAATTAATTTTATTTAAAAAAAGAATCAGAAGAAGCTTTCTCGATATTAATCCTATCAAAGTACTCGAGGAAGTTTTTTCACCTTCCGAATACTCAAATATGGCTAATTTTCATCATTTTCTCAAATAAAATTAACCTCAAAAAAATTAATAATTACCTTTCCCCTCTTGAAAATCTTTAACTTTATGTTGATAATAAGCATGATAAGGATCCCCGGTGTTGAGAAAATTAAACTTGGGGTTTCCAATTTCATTTTGCCGAATCCTAGCTTCGAATTCCGGCCCATTTCTCGCGACGAAACTTGCGGTTTTATCGACGATGTCTTAGCGGCTTTGTCAGGAAAATGCACTCTAAAGCGTAAAAATACCATATACTTACTGATTAGTGGTATAAAAAGCTAAAATTGATGATTATTTTATAAAGGATACTCCTAACCTCTGGGGGAGGATAAATTATCCCAACAACGGGGTTGATTGGCCCCGGTTCTTCGGGATTTTCCGCTGGGGGGTTAGCCGGAACATCCACGACCGGCATTATTTTTATTTATTGTTAACTTTAATTATGTTTAAACAAATTTTTTTGATAAAGCAATGTTACTTTAATGTTTTGACATAATATTTAATGACAAGCGTTCTTTGATTAAGTGCGCCATCTAGGGGGTGTTATAAAGAAGCGGATAAAAGAAATTAAATTTTAATTTGTTTATTGCTGAATTATTAAAGTTAACAATTTAATTAGAAAAACGATGTTTAAAGAAATTTCTTAGTAAAGTTATTTTGCAATTTTAATGTTATATTTGACGGGATGTGTTAATTAATTGAGTGCGCCATCTAGGTTATTTCAGAGATAATAAAGTATTAACTTTAAATTATTAACTTTAAATTGAATTCATTTATTGTTATTTAATTATTTTAATGTTATTATTATGTTATTTATTAACTTTAATAATACTTATTTATTAATGTGAATTTTTATATTTTAATGAGGAAAAATTGTTAATTTTTGACAGTAGGTTGCGCCATCTATTGTTAATTACAAGAGTAGCAGATAATAACATAATTTGTACTTAAGAAGTAAAAAAGTTAAATAATTTTTGATTTAATGTGATTAAAATCGTTTAAATTATGATTATTTAAGTAAAAATGATGTTGGGAGCGATTTACAAGATTCAAAATATGGTGAGTAGAAAAAAAATTGTTGATAACATAACCTCAAATTTTCATTTTTTGGTTGATTTTTTTTATGTATTTAACTTATTTTAGATAATAAAATCATATATTTAAGATAGAAAATCATATAATAATAGTCCAGTTATTGCATGGTTTGTGTGGCAGTTATTTTGGAAAGCACAAAAAATATTTTTTAAAAACAAGAATTTCGGGTAGGTTTATGTATCATATGATGATGATTATATTATGATTGTATGTTCTTAAACGATTTTTATAAATACATATGTGCTGTCTAATAATTGTATGGGTAAACCATGCAATCATACAATTTTTGAAGAGCACAATTATGATACTCAGATAATAAACTTAACTTGTCCGAAGTTCTTGTTTTTGATTGTATGATTTAGCAGTAAACAAAGCACAAATATACTGCTTAAAAACAAGAATTTGGGTAGGTTTATGTATCATACATGATTCTATTATTACCATAGGTAAAGTTCTTAATGTTTAAAAATAATTTTGCTTTCCGATAACTGTCACTCCCCAATAATTGTATGATTTATCTTATGTAAATGTAAACATTAATAAGAAAAGTCAATAGAAGCGAATAGTCACAAATAGAATCGTCGTCCCCAAAAATACCCTCATCGAAAAACTGAAAGATTAATGAATCATAAATGAAAAAGTAGCATACACAGAAACGAAAACTTGTTTCGTAAATCCTCACGCGTCGACAAGAATAAGGCCATTCGTTCCGTTTTCGTCCCGATTCCCGTTCCGTTTGCTTTGTAAATTAAATCTGGCACCGTTCCAAACCTCAATGCTTTATAAATAGGCCCCAATATTCCACATATACAGTTAAACATTAGCGACCACGATGGAAGGCAGACCAAGAAGAAGTTTCCGAAGCTCGACGAGAAGCCGGGAATCTTCGTCGACGAGCGACGTTTCTGCCAGAGAAAAAATTAAGGATTGTTGTCGGAAATTAGTGGCGTTTATGTGCACCCAAGTCGGTGTGGGAGGACTAGTCGTTGGTTACACAGCCGTCGGTGCATTCACATTTCGTTACATCGAAACATTAACAGACGACGAGAGTTATCTCGAAGTTGAAGAGGCGCGAAATCGAACTGCCACGGAATTATTTCAGATCGTTTGTAAAGTGAACGTTTTTAATCGGACAGTTTTCGAACAGGAGATTAATTCAACTTTGCGCAAATTCCAAGATAAAATTGCTAACGAAACAAAATTGCACGGTTATAGCGGTAGAAAAAACATTGAGATTTGGACGTATCCAGCCGCGTTAATGTTCTGTTTAAGTGTAATAACGATGGTTGGGTATGGGAACATGGTGGCGAGGAGTGATTTAGGAAAATGTGTTACCGTTATTTACGCAATGTTTGGAATCCCTTTGTACGTTTTGTATTTTATGAATATGGGCGAAGTTTTGGCGGGTTGTTTTCGGTGGCTGTACACGTGGTGTTATGAGTGCACTACGGAAAGGGACGAATCAGAACCCCCTCGAAGGGTTATTGTGCCCACAACGGCTTCGTTGTGGGTGATTGGAGTTTATGTCTTTACCGGGGCGATTATGTTCGCGGCTTGGGAGAATTGGTCTTACTTAGATAGTACTTATTTTTGCGTTACAAGCTTGTGCAAAATCGGTTTGGGCGATTTCGTTCCTGGCGCGAATATATCCGAGTCGAAAGGGGGGAATTATTCCAAACTTGTCGTTAATTTCATTTACATGTTAATCGGTTTGGGATTAGTCGCGATGTGTTATAATTTAATGCGCGAGGAGATTCGCGTTAAAGTCTCCGAATTCAAAGAGGACATGGGACAATGCTTAGAAGACACTCGCCAGAGGTTTTTGAATTGTTGTAAATGGTGTAGAAGAAATAAATAAGTTTTTACTTAATTTATTCAAAACTTTTTTTAATTTTTAACTTGATCACTCCAACAAAACATTTTCTAGATCATTTAATAAAAAAAAAAAAAAAATGATTCGCACCGTTCCAATAAGACTTTCTTCAGTGAAAGGCTACGAAAACCGAGTTAACGACATCATTTATTGCCCCCCGATCCGAAATGGGTTAAATTCGGTTGTGATTTTTTTCGGTGGTGACATGCAGGTAAATCATTCTCAACTCAATTTCTTATCTTATTAACTCATTCTATTTCCTTTTAGGACTTTTACGAAAACATGGAATCCCACCGCGATAGTAAAAACTATCTTAAATACAACCTCGAAGACACCACCCTTCAACTAAGAAAAAAATTCCCCGACTCCCACTTATTAAACGTCCGCCCATCCAAAATCATCTTAAAAACGTTTAGTTGTTACTCAAATTTCGTTCCTACGGGAGATTATGGATCTCCCCAACACGTTTCGATGAATTTCGCGTTAAAACATTTACAAGAATTGCTTCAAAACGTCTCCGAACGATTAAATCAAATGAACCGAGATGAATTTGTTGAAATTGCTAGTAAATATCGGGAGGATTTATTAAAAGATGAAGAAGAAAGGGAGCGAATCTTGTCTAATTATGACCAAAATGTATTTGGAAAGAATTTGAAATTAGATCATTTTGAGTTAAAAGCTGTTGGATTTAGTAAAGGTTGTGTCGTTTTGAATCAATTTTTATATGAATTTCATTATTTAAAAACGGAAAAAAATGAAAATTCAAATTTAAACGAATTTGTTCATCAATTTAAAGATTTGTATTGGTTGGATGGAGGACATTCCGGGGGAAAAAATACTTGGATTACTTCAAAGGCTATTTTAGACACCCTTTCGAAATTAGGCAAGATTTTTTATTTTTTTACTTTTGTTATAAAAATTCGATAAATGCATTTACAACTTTATGAAATGGCGAGAAAATAGTTAAATAATGCTTGAATTTATATATTTGTTATATAAAACAAACAAAATCTCAATTTTATAAAAATTGCCTCAATAAACTAATTAAATTTAACGTAAAAAGTTGAAAAGTTTGATTTTTTTCGCTTTTAAATGAAAACATCCAAGCAGCGCCGTCCTAAACTTAAGAGGTAATAAAGCTACAGCCGTGGGGCGCCGTTTTTGCCATGAAATGTTTTCAGATGCACGAATAAACCCAATCCAAGCTAACCCTGTATATTTGAATTGAGGTAAAGTTCTAGAACTGGAAAATTTTGGGTTTAGCTGTGCATCTTCAGAACCGGAATCTAGATCTAGAAGTGGATACTTGAAAAGTTGAGTGTGTTATATACATAGGCAAAATAAAGAGTTTTAAGTGCATTAATGTATATTAAACAATAATTTGTTATAAATGTAGTTGATCGAGTGATTTGATCCTAGAAAAGGAAAAAATATCACACTTTGATAAGTTCAATGAAATGTGATTATTGAAGCAAAAAGCTTGAAGATTGTCCAAGTCAGACTGTAGTCTAGAACATGTACGGTGTGTACAATTTTTGAATTCAAATTCCGTTTTGTAATTAAAGTCTGGATGGCATAAAACGAATTATAACCAAGTTTTACATCCTTAATGCACCAAAGATAACGAAGAATTTGTTAATCGTTGCATGTAAAAAAAAAGCGTTTTTGCTTAAGTTCTTAACACAAAACTACAGTTAAAAATTTACAAAAAGCCGGTATCAGGTAAGGTCCATGTTTTCTTGGGTCTACGACACAAAAAATATTGGCAACCTTTGATTTACACCAACAAATTGATTAAAGTAGTATAAGCTCCTAGTTTAAATAATTTGTATGTAAAGTACTTTATTTCAGAAACTATTCATTGTACAGATCTTCGTTAAAAAAATGTGTTCAGATGCACGGCTAAACCCAACCCAACCCAACCAACAATTTGAACTGAGCTAGAACTAGAATTGAAACTAGAGCTAGCACTAGAGTCATTCGGATTGAGAGATGTACGACTAAACCCGAATATCGCTAGTTCCAGATCTGCAGTTTGATCTAATAATATAAAACGGGTTTAGCCGTCTTGAGAGAGGTACGGATAAACCCCAATGTTTCTAGTTCTAGATCTAGAGAACATTCCTAGAAAAGTAAAAAATATCATACTTTGATAAGTTCAATAAAATGTGATTATTGAAGCAAAGAGCTTGAAGATTGTCCAACTCAGACTGCAGTCTAGAACATGTACGGTGTGTCCCTGGATTGTGTTCCTGTAAGGTGTAATTGACGATAAATTTTTGAATTCAAATTCCATGTTTTGTAATTAAAGTCTGGATGGCATAAAACGAATTATAACCAAGTTTTACATCAAATGTCCTCAAAGTACCAAAGTTAACCCAAGAATAAAAATTCATAATAGATAAATCCGGACTTCTTGGCATGGTTGCAGACTATATCTACCAATCCATTCTTTTTTTTAATAATTTCTAATTGAAATAATGAAATGTGAGCCACTTTCGTTATACATTAATGTGGTCATCCTTTACCTGTTCGGCGACATGATTATTTATTTTTGTTTGTGTGTTAAATCAACTTGTCTAGATACCTTTTAGGAATAAGTTTCAAGCACTAAAGCCATCAGATTGAAGAAGGGAAGTTCAAACCAGTTAAATATAAGTTTGTTACTGCATCACGGAAATTAAAAAATTCTTTACATTTTAACGCGTAACTTTTTTTATATTACATAATCTTGACTTAAAATTTTTAGAATATTTTCTATTATGATACAATTAATGATATATTCAAAAAATGAGGACCCTAATGAACTATAATTTGAGATGTAACAAAAATTCTTCATAACACTTTTCAATTTTCTCTTGGCTTTTTGATAAAACTTGGAGGTGGTGAGATCTTTTAAGATACTGATTATGAATCATCAACAATAATGAACTGAAATTGCAAGAAACAGGATAATTTACGCAAACCTTCATATCTGTAGCGATTTTGTTGTTATTTATAACTGGTACAAGAAGCCTTTCAACACACGTTAAGGCTGAATTAAGTTTTGCAAAATAAGTTTTTTTTACAGCAGGCTTCTGGAAATCTAATTCCATTAAAAAATTATTATTATAGTAAATAATAGAACGCAAGAAGTTACTGTGCAGCTTTCAAAGGAAACATAGGAGACAAGGAGAATAAGAATGTGAGGGATTCAGAGCCCAACATACTAAAAAGTCCTTATATTTAAGTTGTATCTTTTTATGGATTAAACGTTTATGATTTATAGTCAACAATATTCATGCAGAAAGACTCTCCGTGTCTGCTTTGATTTTTAAATTATGAAATTGTTGGTGGTATTTGCTGCATTCCTACAAATTCTTTAAGTTCAGATTGTAATTGGTTATGGCTTAAGCTTTTCTACATCATTATGAACAATTTTGAGTAACATCAATAACTAAACTGGTTATGAATTATTTTTATCGTCCATATTTATTCCATATCGTTCATATTTGAGGACATTTGATGTAAAAATTGGTCATATTTCGTTTTATGAACTCCAGACTTTAATTGCAAAAGACGGAACTTGAATTCAAAAATTTGTCATCAATTATACCTTACGGAATTTATTACCGTAAGGTAATAATATTCCGTAATATTTCTTTATTAGAAGTGTTCTAGTATTATATCATTAAATCCCTAGAACCTACTAACTTCCTACCTATCTCTATGATATATTTTGAGCCAATAAAGATATTTTTATGATTAATATCTTAAAATAAAGCTTGATTACGAAAAATTTCTTTCCAAAGTACAAGACTTCATTACAATGTCTAGAATTTTTGTACAATCGGTGTTTGGATGAACTTGAAATTGACAAATCTTGAGTAAATAAAGGTATTTTGATACTTAATATCTCAAAAGAATCTCCAATTCATATCAATTTAGAGCCAATATTGCACATATTAAGAAAATTTTTGAAATCTCTCAAATCTGCTTCTTAGCATAGGTTCCATTTGTTATAATCAAAGCCAAACTACTTCTTTGATATATTTTGAGCGAATAATGATATTTTCATGATTAATATCTTAAAATAAAGCTTGTTTAAGAAGAAATTCACTGTAACCTAGTAGATTTCATTGCGATCATGTTGCAAACAATATCTAAAATTTTTGGAATATGGGTGTTTGGATGAACTTGAAATTAACAAAATCGACTTGAATTCTTTATATTCCATACGTTTCAAGTAAATAAAGATATTTTCGTGATTAATATCTCAAAAGTATCCCCAATGCACACCAATTGAAAGCCAATGTTGTGCACAATAATCAAATTCTTAAATTCAGTTAAACAGTTGACTCAAGTTGATGTTTTAAGTAGAAGAAACGTATTAGTTATTGAAGATAATACATTTGAACAAATTTTAAGTATAAAATAGAATACAGATAAATAAATACGAGACCTTAGAGAAAAATGACCAAATAGGGAAAGTAAAACGTTTGGGATGTACGGTATTTTAATTTCATCAAGGAATCCTGAAAGAAAGGGAATTTAGTGTGTCCATTTCCCTACATTACTCAGTTTATTTATCTTATTATTAAATCAAAAATAGATATTCTTTTTTGTTTGCTCTTCAATTTAAGCCTTAAAAAAGAGGTTATATAGACATTTTACATATTGACATATTTACTAATACATTAAGATGCAATTTAGCCGTACGGCTAAACCCTAATCTTTCCACTTCTAGGTCTAGTGTTAGTTCTAGTTTTACTTCAATTCAAATATACATGGTTCAATCAGTATGAGGGAATAGTAAAATTTATGATATAGTAAAGATTCGATTAAGTGCATGATGCAATTTACTGGCTAATTTTTGTATCCAACTTAGACTGATTTGAAATTGTATGCTTCAATTAAAGCTTTTATGAAATTCGGTGCTAAACCCGACCCAATCCAACCCAACCCAACCCAACCCTGTATATTTGAACTTAAGTGAAATTAGAATTGACACTAGACATAGAACTAGAATCATTCGGGTTTCGCTGTCTTGAGAGATGTACGACTAAACCCGAATGTTTCTAGATCTAGAATTAGATCTAATGATATAAAAAAAATAAAATAATAAATTTTAATTAAAAATTGATACTACCTTTGGAAGATTTGATATTGACTTTTAAGATTGGAGAGTGCCTTTGGAAGATTTGATACTGTCTTTGGAAGACTTAATACTGAATTTGGAAAATGGTTTCAATGACCCCATGGTTTCCGATGGTATGCGGTTTTAGCGAAAAAAAAAGGCAAGGAAAGGCGAAGCCTACGATATTACAGGCCATACTGTAATGGTAGGGAGACTCAAATCTTGGGGTACAATTTTGATTCTTGGGGTATCAATCAGTCGATTTTTAAATGTTAAGCTGTAAGGTAGTCAAAAATAAGAAATTTAGAAAAATTGATACTGCCTTTGGAAGACTAAATACTGCCTTTGAAGGACTTAATACTGCCTTTGGAAGACATACTGAGTTTGGAAAAATTGATACCTCCTTTGGAAGAATGGACACTGCCTTTGAAAGACTTGATAATGACTTTGGAGGACTTGATATTGACTTTCTAACACTGGATAGTGCCTTTAGAAGGCTTAATATTGAATTTGAAAAAATTGATACTGCCTTTGAAAGACTTATTCTGAGTTTGGAAAAATTGATACTACATTGGGAAGACTTGATAATGACTTTGGAAGACTTGATAATGATTTTGGAAGACTTCTTAATGACTTTTGAAGATTGGATAGTGCCTTTGAAAGATTTGACATTGCCTTTGGAAGACTCAATACTGAATTTGGAAAATGGTTTCAATGATTCCATGGTTTCCCATGGTATGCGGTTTCAGCGAGAAAGAAGACAAGGAAAGGCGAACCATACGATATTACAGCCCATACTGTAATGGTGGGGAGACTCAAATCTCGGGGTACAATTTTGATTCTTAGGGTACCGATCAGTCGATTTTTAAATGTTAAGCTGTAAGGTAGTCAAAAATAAGAAATTTAGAAAAATTGATACTGCCTTTGGAAGACTAAATACTGCCTTTGAAGGACTTAATACTGCCTTTGGAAGACTTATACTGAGTTTGGAAAAATTGATACCTCCTTTAGAAGACTGGACACTGCCTTTGAAAGACTTGATAATGACTTTGGAGGACCTGATATTGACTTTCTAACACTGGATAGTACCTTTGGAAGGCTTAATATTGAATTTGAAAAAATTGATACTGCCTTTGAAAGACTTATTCTGAGTTTGGAAAAATTGATACTACATTGGGAAGACTTGATAATGATTTTGGAAGACTTGATAATGATATTGGAAGACTTGTTAAATGACTTTTGAAGATTAGATAGTGCCTTTGAAAGATTTGACATTGCCTTTGGAAGACTCAATACTGAATTTGGAAAATGGTTTCAATGATTCCATGGTTTCCCATGGAATGCGGTTTCAGCGAGAAAGAAGACAAGGAAAGGCTAACCCTACGATATTACACGCCATACTGTAATGGTGGGGAGACTCAAATCTCGGGGTACAATTTTGATTCTTAGGGTACCGATCAGTCGATTTTTAAATGTTAAGCTGTAAGGTAGTCAAAAATAAGAAATTTAGAAAAATTGATACTGCCTTTGGATGACGAGGTACTGCCTTTAGAAGACTTGATACTGCCTTTAGAAGACTTATACTGAGTTTGGAAAAATGGATACTGCCTTTGAAAGACTTGATAATGGCTTTGGAGGACTTGATGTTGACTTTCTAAGACTGGATACTGCCTTTGAAAGACTTAGGGTACTGAATATCAGAGTACCGATCAGTCGATTTTTAGCTGTTGAGCTATAAAGTAGTCAAAGCTTCCTCACACTTCTAAACGTCTAGTGTTAGTTCTAGTTTTATATCATTAGATCTAACTCTATATCTAGAAACATTCGGGTTTAGTCCTACATCTCTCAAGACAGCGAAACCCGAATGATTCTAGTTCTATATCTAGTGTCAATTCTAATTTCACTTAAGTTCAAATATACAGGGTTGGGTTGGGTTGGGTTTAGCTATTCGGGTTTAGTCGTACATCTCTCAATCCGAATGACTCTAATGCTAGCTCTAGTTTCAATTCTAGTTCTAGCTCAGTTCAAATTGTTGGTTGGGTTGGGTTGGGTTTAGCCGTGCATCTGAGCATATTTTTTTAATAAAGATCTATACAATGAATAGTTTCTGAAATAGAATACTTTACATACTGATTGAACCATATATATTTGAATTGAAGTAAAACTAGAACTAACACTAGACCTAGAAGTGGAAAGCTTTGGGTTTAGCCGTGCGTCTGAAGACGCACGGCTAAACCCAAAACTTTCCACTTCTAGGTCTAGTGTTAGTTCTAGTTTTATATCATTAGATCTAACTCTATATCTAGAAACATTCGGGTTTAGTCGTACATCTCTCATGACAGCGAAACCCGAATGATTCTAGTTCTATGTCTAGTGTCAATTCTAATTTCACTTAAGTTCAAATATACAGGGTTGGGTTGGGTTTAGCACCGAATTTCATAAAAGCTCTAATTGAAGCATACAATTTCAAATCAATCTAAGTTGGATACAAAAATTAGCCAGTAAATTGCATCATGCATTTAATCGAATCTTTACTATATCATAAATTTTACTATTCCCTCCAAATTTTGAGATTTCAATTAATTTTTAATTAAAATAACTGAAAAAAGCGAGGTTAAGATGATTTAAAATCAACATTCTAATTAATTACCTTTATCTTCCAATTCAAATTTACTCAAATAAATTTTTTTTAGAATTAAACATTCACATCCACGTATCACCGTATCAAATCGAAGACGATCGTAGACCGTGGATTCGAAAAGAAGAAAAATCTTTTAGCGATTCATTAAAACGTTTAAACGCCCCGATTTTCAGGCGGGTTCATTTCGAGAACGTTCAGCCGACTTTATTCACCCATTTCGAAGTATTAAATGCGTTTAAGGAGGACGAAGATTTAATAAGTTAATATAAAAAAATATTATTTAAAAAGTGTGTAATAATCGATTTAAAGTTGTAACAAAAATTGTTTTCTTTGGCTCCAATTTTATGCCTCGCTGAAACCGAAAATGGTTGCGAAACGCGGAATAATAATAATAAAAAATGAGATAAAAAAAGATTGTGTATTTCATTACCATCTGGTTATGAGAAGTGTTTACTGGACTGTTCTAAAAATAACTTGCGTAACCATGGGATATTTCTTATGCAAGATAAATAATTTATGATTGAAAAGAAATAATTTTAATTTGAATTAAAAATTTTTTAATTAATAAATTATTTTAATTCCTTCAATTTTTTTTGGTGTTGGGTTAAAAATTAAAAGAGAATAGAAACCAAAACAGTTTTCGCCCACGTGTTCAAAGCTCATTTCAAAACATCACCGTGTTTTAAAAACTGCACAACACAAATTCCCTGGCTTTTCATCATCATCGAAAACCAGATGCTGCTTTTCCTTTACACCTCCCTTCGCCCCCTTCGCCCTAAAACACCGCGTCCCTACTCTGCTCTATTCTCACCAAAACACCCTTCTTTTAGCCTCTGTTCAGACCCATACAAACCCGGCGAGAAGGTATCATGTACAGTCCCCGTTTATGACACAACCAAGTCGTCGTTTTAAACGTTTTTAGTGTTTATTTTAACTGGTGTGTTTAGTTGTGATTAAACCGAAAAGTTTATCTTCAAATCAATCATATTCTGTGCAAATGAAGAAGGTAAATTTTTATTTAATTCCATCTTTTTGATTAACATGAATGAATGAATGAATGAATTGAATCCATTGTTGGTGTTGATATCAAGTTTTTTCACAACACCACGAGGTTTTAATATAGATTTCAAAATGAAGTGTACGATTACGTGTTTTTCCTGGTTCATTTAAACGATCAATATCAAATTTAGAAATTTTGAGAAATATTAGTTTCTAGAAAATCCAATTTAAAAGGTGACTAAAAGTTATTTCGGAAAACCGCAGAGAATTATTAACAAGATTATTCATGAGTTTTTGTTTGGCGTTCATGTTTATTCGGGAAAAAGCCCTGATAAGAGACTTCCCGTGTGGTATACATATTATTAAAAAGTTCCGTTGTCCTTTCGTTTAACGAGTTTAAATGATTCATTTATTTTCCGGAAAAAAAGTTTGTTGCATGTTCGATATTATTCAAAAAGTTAACACGGGCGATGTTAATTTATAAAAATTTAAAATGAGTAAGTAATTAATTTTATAAATCACATAACCTCACTTTTTAAAATGTCAGATAATTAACATTTTATTGATATTACTGAAGAAGTAATTAATTATTGAAATATATTAAAGAAATACTTAAATTGAATCATTTTATACTTTTTAATAAATGTAAAATTATACTCTAATAACCTAAAAATAATTTTCAAATATTAATGTTATTAATCTTATTTAATAAAAAAATTGAATGAGGGTTAGATTACCTTAATTAATTTTCCCCATAAGAAGTGATAATAATTAAATAAGCACTTAGAATTAAGAAAAAATTCTCTCATTCATTTTATAATCCCATCGCATAACCTCACATTTTTGAAATGTCAGATAATTAATATAATTAGTGTTAGATAAAAATTAACTCACCTTGATTAATTTTCTCCGAAATAATCAATAACAACAAAGAAAGCACTTAAATAAGAACTTAAAATTTAAAATAATCCATTCAATAAGTTATTATTACTTTGAGTATTTTGACAGTTGACGTTTTTGTAAGAGCCATCTATCTAAAAATTAATAGTATTATTTTTTAATCTTATTAATTTTATTTTATAAAAAAATTAAATAAAGGTAAGCTTATCTTCGTTAATTTTCTCCCTAAATTAATAATAATGAAAATACTTAAACAAGCACTCAGAATTAAGAGAAAATTCTCTTTTCAATTTTATTATCCCATCGCATAACCTCACATTTTTGAAATGTCAGATAATTAATATAATTAGTATTAGATAAAAATTAACTCACCTTGATTAATTTTCTCCGAAATAATCAATAAAAACAAAGAAAGCACTTAAATAAGAACTTAAAATTTAAAATAATCCATTCAATAAGTTATTATTACTTCGAGTATTTTGACAGTTGACGTTTTTGTAAGAGCCATCTATCTGAAATTAATAGTATTATTTTTTAATCTTATTAATTTTATTTTATAAAAAAATTAAATAAGGGTGAGCTTATCTTAATTAATTTTCTCCATAAATTGATAATAATAACGAAAATACTTAAACAAGCACTCAGAATTAAGAGAAAAATTCTCTTTTCAATTTTATTATCCCATCTCATAACTTCACATTTTTGAAATGTCAGGTAATTAATATAATTAGTATTAGATAAAAATTGACTCACCTTGATTAATTTTCTCCGAAATAATCAATAACAACAAAGAAAGCACTTAAATAAGAACTTAAAATTTAAAATAATCCATTCAATAAGTTATTATTACTTCGAGTATTTTGACAGTTGACGTTTTTGTAAGAGCCATCTATCTGAAATTAATAGTATTATTTTTTAATCTTAATTAATTTTATTTAATAAAAAAATTAAATAAGGGTGAGCTTATCTTAATTAATTTTCTCCATAAATTAATAATAATAACGAAAATACTTAAACAAGCACTCAGAATTAAGAGAAAAATTCTCTTTTCAATTTTATTATCCCATCTCATAACTTCACATTTTTGAAATGTCAGGTAATTAATATAATTAGTATTAGATAAAAATTGACTCACCTTGATTAATTTTCTCCGAAATAATCAATAACAACAAAGAAAGCACTTAAATAAGAACTTAAAATTTAAAATAATCCATTCAATAAGTTATTATTACTTCGAGTATTTTGACAGTTGACGTTTTTGTAAGAGCCATCTATCTAAAATTAAGAGTTTTATTTTTTAATCTTAATTAATTTTATTTAATAAAAAAATTAAATAAGGGTGAGCTTATCTTAATTAATTTTCTCCATAAATTGATAGTAATAACGAAAATACTAAAACAAGCACTCAGAATTAAGAGAAAAATTCTCTTTTCAATTTTATTATCCCATCTCATAACCTCACATTCTTGAAATGTCAGGTAATTAATATAATTAGTATTTGATAAAAATTGACTCACCTTGATTAATTTTCTCCAAAATAATCAATAACAACAAAGAAAGCACTTAAATAAGAACTTAAAATTTAAAATAATCCATTCAATAAGTTATTATTACTTCGAGTATTTTGACATTTGACGTTTGTATAAGAGCCATCTATCTAAAATTAAGAGTATTATTTTTTAATCTTAATTAATTTTATTTAATAAAAAAATTAAACAAGGGTGAGCGTATCTTAATTAATTTTCTCCATAAATTGATAGTAATAACGAAAATACTAAAACAAGCACTCAGAATTAAGAGAAAAATTCTCTTTTCAATTTTATTATCCCATCTCATAACCTCACATTCTTGAAATGTCAGGTAATTAATATAATTAGTATTTGATAAAAATTGACTCACCTTGATTAATTTTCTCCAAAATAATCAATAACAACAAAGAAAGCACTTAAATAAGAACTTAAAATTTAAAATAATCCATTCAATAAGTTATTATTACTTCGAGTATTTTGACATTTGACGTTTGTATAAGAGCCATCTATCTAAAATTAAGAGTATTATTTTTTAATCTTAATTAATTTTATTTAATAAAAAAATTAAACAAGGGTGAGCGTATCTTAATTAATTTTCTCCATAAATTGATAGTAATAACGAAAATACTAAAACAAGCACTCAGAATTAAGAGAAAAATTCTCTTTTCAATTTTATTATCCCATCTCATAACCTCACATTCTTGAAATGTCAGGTAATTAATATAATTAGTATTTGATAAAAATTGACTCACCTTGATTAATTTTCTCCAAAATAATCAATAACAACAAAGAAAGCACTTAAATAAGAACTTAAAATTTAAAATAATCCATTCAATAAGTTATTATTACTTCGAGTATTTTGACATTTGACGTTTTTATAAGAGCCATCTATCTAAAATTAAGAGTATTATTTTTTAATCTTAATTAATTTTATTTAATAAAAAAATTAAATAAGGGTGAGCGTATCTTAATTAATTTTCTCCATAAATTGATAATAATAACGAAAATACTTAAACAAGCACTCAGAATTAAGAGAAAAATTTTCTTTTCAATTTTATTATCCCATCTCATAACTTCACATTTTTGAAATGTCAGGTAATTAATATAATTAGTATTTGATAAAAATTGACTCACCTTGATTAATTTTCTCCGAAATAATCAATAACAACAAAGAAAGCACTTAAATAAGAACTTAAAATTTAAAATAATCCATTCAATAAGTTATTATTACTTCGAGTATTTTGACATTTGACGTTTGTATAAGAGCCATCTATCTAAAATTAAGAGTATTATTTTTTAATCTTAATTTTATTTAATAAAAAAATTAACAAGGGTGAGCGTATCTTAATTAATTTTCTCCATAAATTGATAATAATAACGAAAACACTTAAACAAGCACTCAGAATTAAGAGAAAATTCTCTTTTCAATTTTATTATCCCATCTCATAACCTCACATTTTTGAAATGTCAGGTAATTAATATAATTAGTATTTGATAAAAATTGACTCACCTTGATTAATTTTCTCCAAAATAATCAATAACAACAAAGAAAGCACTTAAATAAGAACTTAAAATTTAAAATAATCCAATCAATAAGTTATTATTACTTCGAGTATTTTGACATTTGACGTTTGTATAAGAGCCATCTATCTAAAATTAAGAGTATTATTTTTTAATCTTAATTAATTTTATTTAATAAAAAAATTAAACAAGGGTGAGCGTATCTTAATTAATTTTCTCCATAAATTGATAATAATAACGAAAACACTTAAACAAGCACTCAGAATTAAGAGAAAAATTCTCATTTCAATTTTATTATCCCATCGCATAACCTCACACTTTTGAAATGTCAGATAATTAATATAATTAGTATTAGATAAAAATTAACTCACCTTGATTAATTTTCTCCGAAATAATCAATAACAACAAAGAAAGCACTTAAATAAGAACTTAAAATTTAAAATAATCCATTCAATAAGTTATTATTACTTCGAGTATTTTGACAGTTGACGTTTTTGTAAGAGCCATCTATCTGAAATTAATAGTATTATTTTTTAATCTTAATTAATTTTATTTAATAAAAAAATTAAATAAGGGTGAGCTTATCTTAATTAATTTTCTCCATAAATTGATAATAATAACGAAAATACTTAAACAAGCACTCAGAATTAAGAGAAAAATTCTCATTTCAATTTTATTATCCCATCGCATAACCTCACACTTTTGAAATGTCAGATAATTAATATAATTAGTATTAGATAAAAATTAACTCACCTTGATTAATTTTCTCCGAAATAATCAATAACAACAAAGAAAGCACTTAAATAAGAACTTAAAATTTAAAATAATCTATTCAATAAGTTATTATTACTTCGAGTATTTTGACAGTTGACGTTTTTGTAAGAGCCATCTATCTGAAATTAATAGTATTATTTTTTAATCTTAATTAATTTTATTTAATAAAAAAAATTAAATAAGGGTGAGCGTATCTTAATTAATTTTCTCCATAAATTGATAGTAATAACGAAAATACTAAAACAAGCACTCAGAATTAAGAGAAAAATACTCTTTGCAATTTTATAATCCCATCGCATAACCTCACATTTTTGAAATGTCAGATAACTAATATAATTAATATTTGATAAAAATTTACTCACCTTGATTAATTTTCTCCGCAATAATTAATAACAACAAAGAAAACACTTAAATAAGAACTTAAAATTTAAAATAATCCATTCACTTCGAGTATTTTGACATTTGACGTTTTTAAAAGAGCCATCTATCTGAAATTAATAGTATTATTTTTTAATCTTAATTAATCTTATTTAATAAAAAAATTAAATGAGGGTTAGCTAACCTTAATTAATTTTCTCCATAAATTGATAATAATAACGAAAATATTTAAATAAGCACTCAGAGTTAAGAAAAAATTCTCTTTTCAATTTTATAATCCCATCACATAACCTCGCATTTTTGAAATGTCAGATAATCAAGATTTTATTAATATAATCGAAAATTATTATCGTAATGGTTGAAAATTATTAAAAAATTACTTTTAATGATTTACATTTGATTATTTTATGAGCTGTAATGCTTTATAAGTGCAAAATTAATTTGTAAAATAACCTAAAATATTAATGCGTCAGATTAATAACGTATTTGATAAAAATTTACTCACCCTCATTAATTTTCTCCGCAATA
Source organism: Onthophagus sagittarius (assembly GCA_036711965.1). Taxonomy (NCBI): domain Eukaryota; kingdom Metazoa; phylum Arthropoda; class Insecta; order Coleoptera; family Scarabaeidae; genus Onthophagus; species Onthophagus sagittarius. The sequence continues at coordinate 9,496,783 of JASERS010000010.1, read as the reverse complement.
ATTAATAACAAAAAAGAAAACACTTAAATAAGAACTTAAAATTTAAAATTATCCATTCACTTCGAGTATTTTGACATTTGACGTTTTTAAAAGAGCCATCTATCTGAAATTGATAGTACTATTTTTTAATCTTAATCTTATTTAATTAAAAAAAATTAAATGAGGGTTAGCTTACCTTAATTAATTTTCTCCATAAATTGATAATAATAACGAAAATGCTTAATTAAGCACTCAGAGTTAAGAAAAAATTCTCTTTTCAATTTTATAATCATATCACATAACCTCACATTTTTGAAATGTCATATAATCAAGATTTTATTAATATAATCGAAAATTATTATCGTAATAGTTGAAGATTATTAAAAAATTGCTTTTAATAATTTAAATTTAATTATTTTATGATCTATAATGCTTTATAAGGGCAAAATTAATTTGTAAAATAACCTAAAACATTAATGTGACAGATTAATAATGTATTTAATAAAAATTTACTCACCCTCATTAATTTTCTCCGCAATAATTAATAACAACAAAGAAAGCACTTAAATAAGAACTTAAAATTTAAAATTATCCATTCACCTCGAGTATTTTGACATTTGACGTGTTTAAACCTTTAAGGAAGTTAGCATGGCCATAACAAAGGAAATCAATCCGCATAAATCACCAGGATATGATCTTATTACTGGACAGGTACTTCAAAAGCTACCGAGAAAAGCGTTAGTATCAGTACTGCAGATCTTCAATGCTGTGTTAAGACTAAAATATTTTCCATGTCAATGGAAGCTGGCACAGGTAACCATGATACCAAAGGCGGGAAAGAAATCTGAGCTGTTATCCTCCTACAGACCAATTAGCCTTTTACCAGTACTTTCAAAAGTACTGGAAAAACTGCTGTTAAAAAGACTACGACCGGTGTTAGAAGAAAAGGAACTCATACCACACCATCAATTTGGCTTCAGAAAAGAACACGGAACTATCCAGCAGGTCCATAGAGTCGTAAAGCAGATTGAAGATGACTTGGAAAATAAACGTTATGGCAATGCGGTATTCTTGGACATCAGTGCAGCATTTGACAAGGTATGGCATACTGGAATAAAATACAAACTGAAAAAAACACTACCATACAATTTGTACGAACTATTAAGCTCGTACATAGATGATCGATTCGGCTTTGTCAAGTATGGCAACGAATATACAGATCTTTTCCCCATCAAACCAGGCGTACCACAGGGTAGTGTCCTGGGACCCGTGCTCTATTCCCTCTACACTGCAGATCTACCAACTACAAGTAAAACAAAAACTGCGACCTATGCAGATGATACAGCAATAATAGCATCTCATGCAAACCCGAAAATAGCGGCCACATATATACCGGAAATTGACAGCGAACAATGATGAATCTGTTAACGTCATCTTTACAACAAGAAAAGAACATTCTCCTCCTGTTGAGGAATGAATCCAGTTGATGCCAAATCGTTCAATCAGACTCCGTGAAATATCTAGGTATACATTTAGATAAACGTCTTACGTGGCAGAAACATATATTTACTAAAAGAAAACAGCGGAAAAGATTCAAAAATAAGTATTGAGAATAAAAAACTGCTTTATAAAACCATTCTGAAACCAATATGGACGTATGGCAAACAGTTATGGGGAACAGTAAGCAATTCAAATTTGGAAATACTGCAAAGATTTCAAAACAAGGTGTTACGAATAATAACTAATGCATCATGGTATGTCACTGATAGTATACTTGGAAATGATCTATAAATACCTACAGTAAAAATGGAAGCTAAAAAATATTCTGTAAGGTACAAAGGGAAAATAACTAACCATTCAAACACGGTGGTGCGAGAGTTATATAATACCGAAAACGAAGTGCGACGGCTGAAACGCTACAAACCTACAGATCTCACCACAAGATTTAACTGAAGACATTATATAATAAAATAATTAAATTGTAAATTAAATGACAAAAAAAATAATAATAATAATATAGGCGGGAAACTCTCATTGGAGAATTTCCTACATGAGACGGAATTGTAAATATGTATATATATAACACTTACTTATTGTCAATATAGACAGATTGTACAGTTTAAAAATAAAAAAAAAATAAAATAAGTGCAAAATTGTATAAAATAACTGTCAAATATTAATACACTCAGCAGCAGAAGTCTGCGTACAAAAAACTTGTAATACTTTAATTGAAAAAATAAGAGTCATAATCTAATGTGATAAACTTGATTTTTTTTTTATTTTGTATATTAACTACATATAATTCTATTAACAAAATATGCTTCAACAAAACAGAAACAGTAGTTACAGAAAAAAATCAAAACTGAAAATTCTACAAATAACGGGTATGCAAAAATCTGCGTACAAGTCAGGACAGTATTTATAAAAAATTCATAAATGAGATCATTGTTTCTATATTAATATGAGGTCGGATAACCTTTACTTTCGGTTTAATGAGCTCCCTTAAACGTTTAGGCATGGAGTGCACTAATTTATTCGTTTCGTCCGAACTGATTTTGGCCCATTCCTCAATCATAACATTTTTTAACGTTTCCTTCGACGTTATGTTGTGTTGCCGAATCCTGCGTTCCAGTAAATCCCAGAGGTGTTCGATGGGATTCAAGTCCGGCGATTTTTTAAGTTGCTTTGGGGTATTGTATAGTAGCCAAAGCTTAGTGTTGTGGGCGCAATGTTTGGGGTCATTATCTTGTTGAAAAAGGTATTCGGGCCCCAAGCCCAAGTTTTCGATGCTAGGCTTCAAATTTTCTTTTAAAATGTCTATATACATTTTATGGTCCATTGTCGATGTTATGAAAACCAACCTTCCCACCCCTTTGGTGCACATACACCCCCAAACCATAACTCCACCACCTCCGTGTTTTACAGTCGCTTTCAAATTTTCGGGATTAAGGGCAGTATTAGGTTTTCTCCATATAAGTTGTTTACCCTTAATGCCGAAAATGCAAAATTTGCTCTCATCTGTAAAGAGAACTTTCTCCCAGAAGCTTGTCTAAAAGTTTTTTTGCAAAGGATATCCGCTTCTGATGATTGACCTCTGACACAAATGGCTTTTTTCGTGCAACGCGACTGTGATAGTTAGCTTTTTTTAACGCCCTTCTCACCGTATCTTTGCTGATAGTTTTATGAAATTCTTCTTGTACATTTTCTACTATTTTTTTGCCGTCAGCCTAAGTTCTTTTCTAACCTGCTGTACAATTATTCGCTTCTCTCGGTTTGTTAAAAGGGGTGGTCTACCAGCAGATCACGGACGTGAGAGGTAATCTTCAGTGTCTTTATAATTATTAATTACTCTTTGAATGGAAGAGTGTGACCTGCCGACAGTTTCTCCTATTTTTCGAAAAGATTTTCCCTCTTTCCATAACTTTACAATAATTTTTCTCTCTCCCAATTCAATTTCCTTTCCTTTCGTGTCCATTCTAACTTTTAGCTTCTAAGCCTCTGCTAATATAATTGACACCGATTATCTTTTATTTAAATCGGAAAGCGTACATCGCCAACTACGTATTTAAGTAAATAAGTATATTTTGGAGAAGGCGTCTTTATTTGTACGCAGATTTTTGCATACGCATTATTTGGAGAATATTTAATTTTAATTTTTTTTTGTAACTAATATTTCTGTTTTATTGATGCATATTTTGTTAATAGAATTATGTGTAGTTAATACACAAAATAAAAAAAAATTGAAGTTTATCACATTAGATCATGACCCTTATTTTTTCAGTTAAAGTGTTAGAAGTTTTTTGTACGCAGACTTCTGCTGCTAAGTGTAAACTCACATTTTTGAAATGTCAGAGAATCAAGATTTTATTAATATAATCGAAAATTATTATCGTAATAGTTGAAGATTATTAAAAAATTGCTTTTAATAATTTAAATTTAATTATTTTATGATTTATAATGCTTTATAAGTGCAAAATTGTATAAAATAACTGTCAAATATTAATATGTCAAAATAATGACGTACTTTGTAAAAATTCTAATAAGAATATACTCACATTGATTAATTTTCCCCACAAGAATCGTTAAACACTTAAAGGCAACTAAAAACACTTAGATAAGCACTTAAAATTAAAAACAATCCATTGAATATTATTCTTTCGAGTATTTTGACATTTGACGTTTTTATAAGAGCCATCTACCTGAAATTAATAGTATTATTTTTTTAATAACAATAATAATTAATTAAAATTAAATTAAAAAAATAATTTTTATTTAAAATAAAACAATTTAAACCGTAACTTAACTTAAAACCTTCATTTAACTTCCAAGAAAAATTGACCCTAATTTCACGAATCTTATTATTCTTATTACACAAATTCCCTGTGGCAGGGTTTCCCAAACAAGAAGTTTCACCTTGAATCAGCGACCAATGAACGCAGGTAAACTCTACCTCTTCTCTCCTACCCACCTTTTTTTATTACTTCTACCTGTTGCGTTCTCCAGTTGAACGCTTACCAACAAAACTCACCGTACAAAATCCAAAAGAATGTTGTAATATTTCGAAAAAATCCAACAATTCCTACAATATGGTATTGGTAAATTTGATTTTGCAACGATCGCACTTCATAATGACACAGAGTAACATTTAAAATAAGGTGAATAATAAGTTTTAATTGTTGTGAAAGTGGCCGAAAGGTTCAAAGTGTAAACTTTAATGAGTTATTTTTTTTTGTTTTACCTTGTTTAGAGAGAATGCAAACGACGGAGGTGCTCATCATTTTATTCACGTTCTCGACGGCTTTGGGCCAAACTTGTCGTGAATGCCAGATATTTAAAGATGTGAAGAGATTAAAAACTGCTAATTGCTATAGGAGGGAGCTTGATAAAGTGCCCAGGTGTCACACAAGTGGAATTGAGGTGAGTTCATTTCAAGGACAAACTTGTTTTAATACCGAAATTTAATTAATTAAAATTAAATTAATTAAAAAATTTTATTACAAATAAGTCGATAAAGTAGTTATTATTTTGATTTTAGGTCTTGGATTTATCATTCAACAGAATTCGAGACATCCAAAAAGATGATTTCGACTCATATCCAAACATCCAAATTTTATATTTATCCGATAATTTCATTAGGGAGATCCACAATGAATCATTTATGGATAAACCTTACTTAGAAGGTTTAGATTTATCATCAAACGCTTTTTATCACATTCCCGTTTCGATTTTCCATCTTTCCCAGTTAAAATGGTTACATTTATCAAATATAGCCAATCCGGGAATGGTCGAACAAATAGAAAAAGCTGTCCCGATTACAAGTCCTTTAACTTATTTAGATTTAACGAACAATAAATTAACTCGATTACCCGATTTGGGGGAATTACCGAGTTTGGTTCATTTGAACGTTTCTGAGAACAAAAATTCCGTTTTAGTGAATATTTCGACGTTTGCGGGGTTATGCTCATTGAAGGTATTTGCTAATCAAAATTTTAAGGGTGCTTTTAATGACCCTTGTGATTGTTTGTACTTAAATCGATGGTTGATACAAAGAGGGGTTGTTTTTAACAATTTTTCTTGTGAAAATAACTTCCGTGCGGATTGTAATGGGTCAGTCCCGGAGGAGTACGTTAATAGATACGAGACTTGTAAGAAAACTTTCGAAGAACAACAACAAACTTTGTTTAGGCACCAAATACTTAAAAACACGGGTATTGGGCTTGTGGTGGTTTTGGTTTTGATTCTCACTTTATCGACGATTTTATATCGATCAAAGAACAAAAAGCGCAAAATGCAGGAGCATGAAGAACAAGCGAAACGAAGAAAATTTAATGATAGAAATTATGATTAAGTTAATTTTTTTATATTATTATTTAGGGTTAAGTTGTAAATATTTGTATATATTTGTATTAAGACTCATATCACTTAAAATAATAATAAAGTCATTTATTAATTAAACGGATTTTCAATAATTTTAATTTCAATAAAAAGGAAAAGCATTTAATATATAGATAGATAACACATTCTAAATGGGATATCAAAATATCAGCTTGGGACATCAAGATAAAAAGGTTTTAACTTACTTTGCAGACGCTTCCGTCATTAATGATTACTTTGTTGACTCGATTCCCAACACAAATCATACACTTCTTGGAGATACTTACACGGGCCTAAATAAAAACGTTAGTAGTGTTCTTAAATTATCAACAGCATCGGAAGGTGACATTTTCAATACTTTACATTCAATAAAATCCAATGCAACTGGCTCTGACCAGATATCTATTAAAGTTGTTAAGGTGCTGTATGCCATTTTTATTACCCCACATCACTAACATTATTAATTTTTGTATTAAGAACGGTGTTTTCCCTTCCGCCTGGAAACTGGCTGTTGTGCATCCGATACCGAAAGTTGCGAGTCCAGCACTCACATCAGCGCCCAATAAGTATCTTAACTGCAATGTTAAAGGTTTTAGAAAAAGTTGTTAATGTACAACTGCTACAGCATGTCGAAGTAAACAAGATCCTACCTAATGTTCAATCAGGTTTTAGGCGTGATCATAGCTGTATTACTGCTTTCGCGAGTGTTGTTGATGATATGTAAAACTTCTGTAAAACTGCTTGTAGTTTTCTGCAAGCAGTTTTGAGTCTTTCAAAAGCAATACTTAGCGTCCCAGCTGAGTATCTACTCTTGCGCCGGCCGTAAATCTTTGATACAAGTATACAGCAATTTAAGACTCAATAACAACTAAAAATAGAGCCAAAACTAACGCTAGAGCTAATACTAAACCTATCTACTTTCAAAAAATGAAGTCAATTTTGAGATATCTCTCTTAGTTCTTGAGATATAAGCTGCTGAAGTTAATTGGGATTTTTCAATATTTTGAATAAATTTAAAAATTCTTGAAAGATCGATTTTTTTGGATAATTATTAAGAAATAACACTCAAATATTAATTGAAGCATTTACTTTCCAAAAATGAAGTCAATTTTTAGATATCTCTCTTAGTTCTTGAGATATAAGATGCTGAAAAATCTTGTGAATGCTTGAAAAATCTATTTTTCTTAAATAATTGGTACGAAATTGCTCTTAATTACTAATTGAAGCATCTACGTTCCAAAAATGAAGTCAATTTTGAGATCTCTCTTAGTTCTTGAGATATAAGCTGCTGAAGTTAATTGGGATTTTTCAATATTTTGAATAAATTTAAAAATTCTTGAAAGTTCGATTTTTTTGGATAATTATTAAGAAATAACACTCAAATATTAATTGAAGCATTTACTTTCCAAAAATGAAGTCAATTTTCAGATATCTCTCTTAGTTCTTGAGATATAAGATGCTGAAAAATCTTGTGAATGCTTGAAAAATCTATTTTTCTTAAATAATTGGTACGAAATTGCTCTTAATTACTAATTGAAGCATCTACGTTCCAAAAATGAAGTCAATTTTGAGATATCTCTCTTAGTTCTTGAGATATAAGCTCCTGAAATTAATTGGCATTTTTCAATATTTTGCATAAATTTAAAAATTCTTGAAAAATCGACTTTTTTGGAAAATTATTACGATATTACTTCCAATTACTAATTGGAGAATCTACTTTCAAAAAATGAAGTCAATTTTATGATATCTCTCTTAGTACTTGAGATATAAGCTGCTGAAGTTAATTGCTATTTTTCAACAATTTGAATAAATTTAAAAATTCTTGAAACATCTATTTTTCCTAGATAATGGTTACGAAATTGCTATCAATTACTAATTGAAGCATCTACTTTCCAAAAATGAAGTCAATTTTCAGATATCTCTCTTAGTTCTTGAGATATAAGCTCCTGAACTTAAGTGGGATTTTTCCAATATTTTAAGTAAATTTAAAAATTCTTGAAAAATCTATTTTTTAAGGAAAATTGTTACGAAATTGCTTTTAATTACTAATTGGAGCATCTACTTTCCAAAAATGAAGTCAATTTTGAGATATCTCTCTTAGTTCTTGAGATATAAGCTCCTGAAATAAATTGGCATTTTTCAATATTTTGCATAAATTTAAAAATTCTTGAAAAATCGACTTTTTTGGAAAATTATTACGATATTACTTCCAATTACTAATTGGAGAATCTACTTTCAAAAAATGAAGTCAATTTTATGATATCTCTCTTAGTACTTGAGATATAAGCTGCTGAAGTTAATTGCTATTTTTCAACAATTTGAATAAATTTAAAAATTCTTGAAACATCTATTTTTCCTAGATAATTTTTACGAAATTGCTATCAATTACTAATTGAAGCATCTACTTTCCAAAAATGAAGTCAATTTTGAGATATCTCTCTTAGTTCTTGCGATATAAGCTCCTGAAATTAATTGGCATTTTTCAATATTTTGCATAAATTTAAAAATTCTTGAAAAATCGACTTTTTTGGAAAATTATTACGATATTACTTCCAATTACTAATTGGAGAATCCACTTTCAAAAAATGAAGTCAATTTTATGATATCTCTCTTAGTACTTGAGATATAAGCTGCTGAAGTTAATTGCTATTTTCCAACAATTTGAATAAATTTAAAAATTCTTGAAACATCTATTTTTCCTAGATAATGGTTACGAAATTGCTATCAATTACTAATTGAAGCATCTACTTTCCAAAAATGAAGTCAATTTTCAGATATCTCTCTTAGTTGTTGAGATATAAGCTCCTGAACTTAAGTGGGATTTTTCCAATATTTTGAGTAAATTTAAAAATTCTTGAAAAATCTATTTTTTAAGGAAAATTGTTACGAAATTGCTTTTAATTACTAATTGGAGCATCTACTTTCCAAAAATGAAGTCAATTTTGAGATATCTCTCTTAGTTCTTGAGATATAAGCTGCTGAAGTTAATTGGGATTTTTCAATATTTTGAATAAATTTAAAAATTCTTGAAAGATCGATTTTTTTGGAAAATTATTACGATATTACTTCCAATTACTAATCGGAGAATATACTTTCAAAAAATGAAGTCAATTTTGAGATATTTCTCTTAGTTCTTGAGATATAAGCTCCTGAAATTAATTGGCATTTTCCAATATTTTGCATAAATTTAAAAATTCTTGAAAAATCGACTTTTTTGGAAAATTATTACGATATTACTTCCAATTACTAATTGGAGAATCTACTTTCAAAAAATGAAGTCACTTTTATGGATATCTCTCTTAGTACTTGAGATATAAGCTGCTGAAGTTAATTGCTATTTTTCAACAATTTGAAGCATCTACTTTCCAAAATGAAGTCAATTTTCAGATATCTCTCTTAGTTCTTGAGATATAAGCTCCTGAATTTAAGTGGGATTTTCCCAATATTTTGAGTAAATTTAAAAATTCTTGAAAAATCTATTTTTTAAGGAAAATTGTTACGAAATTGCTTTTAATTACTAATTGGAGCATCTACTTTCCAAAAATGAAGTCAATTTTGAGATATCTCTGTTAGTTCATGAGATATAGGATGCTGAAGTTAATTGCTATTTTTTAATATTTTGAATAAATTTAAATATTCAAATTTAAATTTATTTGAAAAAATTTTTAGTTAAGTAGAACTTCAACTTCTTCATACCATCCTTCATATTGAATAGTATGATGTTGAAGGTCAACCCAACCTAACCAAACCCAACCCAATATAAAGAATCTTCTAAGTTTTTCGGAAATATTCCACGATTTCTTCTTCTATAACTAGATTGGGTTGGGCTCCAACTTCATACCATTCAATATGAAAGTTAGTATGAAAGTTTTCTTCTATGGTTGAATTGGGTTAAGCTCCAACTTCAAATTATTAAGTATGAGAGATGGTGTGAAGTTAAGCTTCAAATTCATACGATCCCTAACATAACAAAAATCAAATCCAAAACAACAAACTAAGTTCAGTTCAATTTGAGAGATGAATTTTGGGTTTTACTTTTGTTTTTCTATGATTGGATTGGGTTGAGCTCCAACTTCATACTATTCTATATAAGGGATCATTTTGAAGTTTGTATTGAACTTAGTTGTTATTTTGGAGTTGATTTTGCTTTCCTATGTTTGGGTTGGATGGAGCTTCAACTTCATATCATGCCTCATATTGAATGGTATGAAGTTGGAGCTCAACTCAACCCAACTTGATACCATCTCTCATCTTGAACTGAACTTAAAACATGTTGTTTTGGGGTTGATTTTGTTCTTGTATGATTAAATTGGGTAGAGAAAAGTAATAGGTAAAAATAGAAAATATTAAAGTATTATAAACTACTTTGACTATTTCGAATTTGAGTTGATTTTTCACCTCATATCTAAAAAAATGATTATCAAAGAAATTTTATTTTGTTCTAATAAATATTCTAATATAGATTTCTCAAAATCATACTTTGTTGAATTCGCCCTTTCTGTTTTCAACGCCTCAATTAAGCTTAGATGTTGTTTTGAAGTTAATTATGTTCCTCAACATCATACCACTCTATATCAGGTATGATATGAAGTTGAAGCTCTACCCAACCTTATCATAGAAAAACAAAATCAACCCTAAAACAACATCTTCTAAGTTCAATTCACCATGAGAGATGGTATCAACTTGGGTTGAGTTGAGCCCTACCATTCAACATGAGGGATGGTATGGAGATTTTCTTCTATGGTTGGGTTGGGTTGAGCACCAACTTCATACCATTCAATATGAGATATGATATGAAATTGAAGCTCAATCCAACTAAAACATAGAAAAATAAAATCAACCCCAAAATAACAAATCTTCTTTGGAACTCGGAAGTTACTTTCCAGTGAAATAAAATTATCACCTCCCAGACAACAATCCCGAGTTATTTTGACGTCTATTTTTAGTCATAATTCCTAACTTATATTGGTCCATGATATTTGAAGAATGTTATGGATTATCCTTCATATTGAATGGTATGAAGTTGAAGTTCAATCCAACCCAACCAAACCAAACCGAACACAACCAACTTCATCCAGCCCATAACTTTGCTCATATTAAAAAAAAACATTTTTTCATTTTTATCTGTTAACGTATTTTGTACAACATGTTTAACTTGTAACTTTGAACCTTAAAATTTTATAGTTTATAACGTTTATAAAAAAGATAAGTTTTTAAATTTATTGTGATGATTTCGAAATATCAAAAGTGCATAATGAATACTACAACAATCTCTGTCTTTTCTTAACGACGCTTCTGAAGATGACCACGTGTCGAAACATGTCAAGCTGAATTTTAATATGCAAAAACCAGTAAAAAAGTACAAACCTACTACTGTTTTTATTTCATTACTATTAAGTAATGGGTTAAATTTGTTTGATAAGTTCTATATTATGTGTGATGCATCTGTCATGACATCAAATTTCTCATACTGGATACTCTTGTTTTGAGAGATGTCATGAACCTGGAGAATACATTCATAATGAAATGATTTTAAAAGGAATTTTGTATCCAAAACGAACGTATAATTCATTTCGTTTGCAAAGTGATGTGGAGCACCTTGTTGGAAAATTACCTTGATAGATCAACTCTACCATTAGATTTAATATCAACATTTCCAACTGATTGTATACATAATGATTGCTCTTTATTAGACTATTTATCAGACATCGTTAATACGTGACACAATGCACTATGACAATAAGCCGTCAAATTATCCTCATTATTCATGTTCAATATCACATAAATTGACGTGTTATTAACGAGAATTTGCTGCCTGGGATTACGTAAACTGAGTTTTTACTTAGACCCTAAGGTGTACAGTTCTAAGTCATTCACTGCTTCATTGTCGTCAAACCTTTTGCAACTATAAAATAACTAATACTACATTTACAACCTAGCTTTAGTATTAATACTAGAACTGGAAACATTAGGATTTAGCCATACATCTCTTTAGACGGCTAAACCCTAATGTGTCTTGTGCTAGTTCTGAAGATAGATTGGGTTGGGTTGGATTGGGTTCCATACAATTGACTCATCCTATATAATAAACGAAAAAAGAGTACAATAAAATACTACAACAATCTCTGTCTTTTGTTAACGACGCTTCTGAAGATGAGCACGTGTCGAAACATGTCAAGCTGAATTTTAATATGCAAAAACCAGTATAAAAGTACAAACCTACTACTGTTTTTATTTCATTACTATTAAGTAATGGGTTAAATTTGTTTGATAAGTTCTATATTATGTGTGATGCATCTGTCATGACATCAAATTTCTCATACTGGATACTCTTGTTTTGAAAGATGTCATGAACCTGGAGAATACATTCATAATGAAATGATTTTAAAAGGAATTTTGTATCCAAAACGAACGAATAATTAATTTCGTTTGCAAAGTGATGTGGAGCACCATGTTGGAAAGTTACCTTGATAGATCAACTCTACCATTAGATTTAATATCAACATTTCCAACTGATTGTATACATAACGGTTGCTCTTTATTGGACTGTTTATCAGACATCGTTAATACGTCACAAATCACGTTCCAACAACATCAAAATATGACGTTAATACACTATGACAATAAGCCGTCAAATTATCCTCATTATTCACGTTCAATATCACATAAATTGACGTGATATTAACGAGAATTTGCTGCCTGGGATTACGTAAACTGAGTTTTTACTTAGACCCTAAGGGTGCCCGTACACGAGCCACAATTTTGCAGCTGAGTTAACCACAAAATTGTGGTCACGTCGACTGCAATTTGCGGCTGACAACTGCATTTTTGTGGTTGATTCGCAGTTATATGAACCACACTTGCAGTCGAGACGACTACAACCTAACCACATCAGAAACAAAACAGAAACGTTGTTTTGTCCGTTATTTTATTTATGGTTTCTTAAGATTGTGGTCGCCAGCCTCGATATTATGGATTTTGAAGAAGCAGCACTGTTACTTCTTATTTTGAGGAGAAGAAGAAGAAGACGTAGGAAGGTACGATCGCTTTGGATCCATCCACTTCTACTTTCACGATGACAGGAAGGAAGTTTTTATAATTTATTTGATAAACTCCAGCAAGACGAAAAAAATTTTCTAATTACTTTAGAATGTCTATTAGATCATTTGATGAATTAGTCAGAATTTTAAAACCTAAAATTAAACGGTCTGAGACCAATATGAGGACCAGTATTTCAGCTGAAGAAAGGCTTGCTATAACTTTGAGGTTAGTAAATAGATAAATTAAATTATTTGATCAATATGCCTGGAATTCATTATTTTACAGATATAATCAAACAAAGTAGGTAGGTACAGATTTTATTTATTTTCTGTTTCGACTATGTATCTATAATTGAAAGACATCTTCAAAAGATGAGTATGTATGAGCAGAGTCTATAGACAATGTTGAACCATGCGGAGATATTAACGGAGTAGCAATATTGGCAGCAAAATTGTCCGGGTGTGGTAGGTATGGATAAATTAATGTCATGGCTTATTGGGTGAATTTGTAATGCACTGGTGTTGTAACAGAACGGCTAACTCGTGTGCTGGTTGTAAGGGTTTCGAAGCAGGTTGTTTCTTATGTTTTCCTCGGTAGAAATAGTTGCTGCCCTTGCCTTAAATTTTTTCAACACGTTGGATCGGTCGCGTTGCGGTTGAGTACGACTGCAAGTTTATGGTTCGTATACGGCAGGAAAAGCGCGCGCGATTGTGAACCACCCGGCGGAGATCGGCCGCAAGTTGACTGCAGATGCCCGTTTCGACTTTTGTAAACGCCCGTGTACGGATGATACAGTATTTCTTATGGTGGGCTTCAGTTCGCTGGAACGCGACGGCAATTCTGTGGTCGGTCCGACGGCAAAATGTGGCTCGTGTACGGGGGCCCTAAGGTGTACAGTTCTAAGTCATTCACTGCTTGATTGTCGTCAAACCTTTTGCAACTAAAAAATAACTAATACTACATTTACAACCTAGCTTTAGTATTAATACTAGAACTGGAAACATTAGGATTTAGCCACACGTCTCTTTAGACGGCTAAACCCTATGTCTTGTGCTAATTCTGAACATAGATTGGGTTGGGTTGGATTGGATTCCATACAATTGACTCATCTTATATAATAAAAGAAAAAAGGGTACAATAAAATAATAAAAGCTAGTGAATTTTTTATTTTATTATGTTTGAAAGTAGATCATTAAATTGTATTACAATTATATCGTTTATAATTATTAGATTAGCACTAGAAAGCAATCTACAATAGTACATAAATATTAAAAACCAGCTATAAGCGAGTGATGAGATGAAAATATGTAATAAAACAGAAAGTGGAAAAAAGTGAATCATTTTTTTTACATCAAAAACATCTAAGGATTCATTTTTTGGTGTTACTCGTTTTTCTTTTTAATCTTACTTTGTTGGTATTGCTTTATTTTTAGGTAAATATGTATATTTGTAGCTGGGGGAGAACTCGTATTGCACTTGCTTTTTTTCCTTGGCTATAAATATAAAGTAACTAATAAACTGAGAGTTATAAAATAGCAACAATTTAGAAATAATCGTTACAATTACAAAAAATTAACATAGTGTATATTTTAACTAATCGAATTAGAAATAATTTTATTAAAAAAAACCTACTTTTCGACTCGACCACGCAAATTATTAAGATAATTAAACGTATCACAGATGATCTTTATTTTTTTGTAATTATTTTAATTCAACAAGTTAATATCAAAAGATTCCGAATAAAAATAGGTTTTTTTTAGTAATATTAACAAAATTTTTCTTCCAACAGAAAAAGATAATTTATTACGCTAGTTAAACCATTTTAGTTTCGTTTAAAATAATCCTCCTTTAATCAACAACATTTAACCAACAAAAGTATTGCACTCTACATTTTTTCTTAGTTTTAGAGGAATTTGATATGATTTAGATTAAAAAGTCACATAACTTATTTTTTTATTTAAAACAGTTTAACTTTGCGCTTAATTAAATAATTTTAACCAAAAAAAAAATATTCAATGCAGTCTTAATAAACATATTTGTTTTTAATTATTATTAGGGCACTTTGTTATATTTAAAGATGTGTGTATTTAAAGGGGTTAAGTAAAAAAATCCTTTTAAAATTAAACACAAAGAAATAATTCGATTTGTATGTTCATTTTTGGATAAAACATCTTAAAATTAGAGGGATTTAGATTTAAATTGGAACTAATTAAAACTAAAAAATTTAAAAATAAAAATCCTACAAAATTCGACGTGTAATAACAACAAGTGTCAAATTTCAAAATAACCCTCTTTATGAACATACTATATTTGTAAAGGCACACCTATATAAGAGACAATGACGATTACCGATTTATTTTTTTTTAATTTTTCTTTTTGTACAATAATTATTTTATTTTTTTTCATCTAAAAGGGTAAATTTACAATTATTTACGTTTTTTTTTCTTTGTCGAGGTGGTGAAGAGAAAGAGATAAACACAGAAAGCGATTTTACCATAAAAAGACGAGGCCTACTAAGTACAAAAAACTATTTAAATTTATCTTATCAATTTTTTAATTATTCGCGTCTAAGAAAATCCAGCTGAAAATCCGAAATTGAAAAAATAGAAGAAATCTTTTCGACACACACACGTCTCAAATACGAAATAGAGATGTTTTAGAGGAAAATGGGAAGCTTAAGAATACAAACTAACGAACACGAACTAAACACGACTCTGGAGGTAGAACGATTCTGATTATTTTTTTCTTTTTTGTTGATTTTCCGTTTTGTGTAAGCGAATAAAAACGTTCGCTCTCCTTTCATTATTATTGAAATAATTAAAATAAAAAAAAAAAAACAATGAGTGTGTGGGGAAAACAAAAAATATATCAACAACACATGGCACTGGCGATTACTATTGTAATAATAATAAGAGGACGTTCCTAAAAAATCTAATTACCTTCATTTGCTTCATTTAATTTCTTTTTTGCATTTTAAGATGTAACTAATCACTATTGTTGAGGTATTCTGAAGCGTTTCCACGGCAAATTGGGCACGTTCTATTTGACTACAAAAAAATTTAATCATTATCAATTATTATTATTTGTAAAAATAACTTACCCGAAGCCATTTATCAACACATTTAGCGTGAAATTCGTGAGAACAAGGCAAAACACGCAACAACTGTCTCGCCTCAAAATCGCACATACAAACCACGCAACTGGTTTGATCTCCTTGATGCGTATCCGCGTTAAATTTGTAACTAACCAACTGCTCGATTTCCAATTTGGCTAACCCGCGCGGTTTCGCCTCCCCCAATCTCTCCGCCAAATTCAGCAACGCCTCGTAATTTTCCGTTTCCGTGCTCTCGGAGCTGCTTAAATCGGTTTGATTGAACGGCGACATGGGCGGATTGGAGAACATCGCCAAAAAGTGGAGGAGAAAGCCGGGGTATTGGGCGGGGGCCGGGACTAAGCCGTTGTGCCAACGGGCGCGGGGCGGGGGTGGTAAACGCGCGCTTCTATGTTGAGTACGTCTGTGTAACAGTTCTAATTGTGGGTTACGAGCTTCAGTCGTTGATAGGAAAAATGAGGACGGTGGTGGAACCTGGATTGGGGATACATGGAGGGATGGAGCGCCGTGGAGAGCTGTGTGTGTGTGAGCGTGATGATCGGACAGAAGTTCTAAATCAATACTATCTGGACGCTAAAAAATAAAAAAAAAAATTAATTTGCATCTTTTACCCAAATATAAAAAGATTAAATATCTCAAAAATACATTAAGGCGAAAAAACCAAATTTGGTATATGTGTGAGATTTGAGTATTAATTAATAGCAAGTTGAGATTAATTGAAGCATTTTAAAGGATTGTGTTGGGTTTGATAAATTATTGCCTCATTTCATGTCTTAGTTTTGTTATTTTTCAATCTGTTTTCAATTTACACTTGGATCAGCAAATTTTTTATTAAAGATCTGTCCAAAGAACTTGGAGCTTGTCCTTTTCTTAGAATTTTAGAGACAATTGCTGAAACAAGATGCTGTTATAACTTGTGTGAACTTGGATGGATGAACTTTGACCATTCATGTTACAAGAATTTCTTTAATTAATGATGAAACCTTTTCTACATCTGAATTACTAGAAAATTCACCCTTTTCCATTTCCTGTAACTTCTGGATAGGGCCAAGGAAACAATATTCTTCATTATATAGCTCCTATATCTTTGTCAAGATTAATTTTGTCTCCAAGGTTACTTCAAAGCATTTCTAAAATAAGGCTCTAGTATAAAGTATTTGAAATTACTTAAATGCTCCAGAAGAGTTGATCTAAATGACATGATATTGCTTTTAGAAGATTTGAAATGTTTCCACAAGACTTGAAACGCTTCCAAAAAACTCGATATTACAGCTTGAAAACTTGATACTGCTCTTAAAAGACTTAAAATGGTTGCAGAAAGCTAAGAACTGCTTCCAGAAGAGTTGACATTGAATCTAGATGACTTTATATTACATCCAAAAGATTTGAAATGTTTCCAAAAAACTCAATATTACATCAAGAAGACTTAAACTGCTCTTAAAAGACGTAAAATGGTTGCAGAAAGCTAAGAGCTGCTTCCAGAAGAGTTGACACTGAATCTAGATGACTTGATATTACATCCAAAAGATTTTAAATGTTTCCAAAAGACTTGAAATGCTTCCAAAAAACTCAATATTACATCTTGAAAATTTGATACTACTCATAAAAGACTTAAAATGGTTTGAGAAAGTTAAGAACTGCTTCTAGAAGAGTTGACATTGAATCTAGATTACTTGATATTACATCCAAAAGATTTTAAATGTTTCCAAAAGACTTGAAATGCTTCCAAAAAACTCAATATTACATCAAGAAGACTTAAACTGCTCTTAAAAGACTTAAAATGGTTTCAGATAGCTAGAACTGCTTCCAGAAGAGTTGATACTGCATCTAGATGACTTGATATTGGTTTCAAAAGATTTGAAATGTTTCCAAAACACTTGAAATGCTTCCAAAAATCTCGATATTACATCTGGAAGACTTAATACTGCTCTTAAAAGACTTAAAATGGTTTCAGAAAGCTACAACTACTTCCAGAAGAATTGATACCGCATCTAGATGACTTGATATTGCATCCAAAAGAGTTGAAATCCTTCAAAAAGACTTGAAATACTTCCAAAAAATTCGATATTACATCTGGAAGACTTGATACTGCCCTTAAAAGACTTAAAATGGTTTCAGTAAGCCAAAATTGCTTCCAGAAGAATTGATACTGCATCTAGATGACTTAATATTGCATCCAAAAGAGTTGAAATGCTTCCAAAAGAGTTGAAATGCTCCCAAACGACTTGAAATACTTCCAAAAAACCCGATATTACATCTGGAAGACTTGATACTGTTCTTAAAAGACTTAAAATAGTTTCAGTAAGCTAAAATTGCTTCCAGAAGAGTTGATACTGCATCTAGATGACTTGATATTGCTTCCAAAAGATTTGAAATGTTTCCAAAAGACTTGAAATGCTTCCAAAAACTCGATATTACATCTAGAAATCTTGATACTGCTCTTAAAAGACTTAAAATGATTGCAGAAAGCTAAGAACTGCTTCCAGAAGAGTTGACATTGAATCTAGATGACTTGATATTACATCCAAAAGATTTGAAATGTTTCCAAAAGATTTGAAATGCTTCCAAAAAACTCAATATTACATCAAGAAGACTTAAACTGCTCTTAAAATACTTAAAATGGTTGCAGAAAGCTAAGAAATGCTTCCAGAAGAGTTGACACTGAATCTAGATGACTTGATATTACATATAACAGATTTTAAATGCTTCCAAAAGAGTTGAAATGCTTCCAAAAGAGTTGAAATGCTTGCAAAAGACCTGAAATACTTCCAAAAATCTCGATAATACATCTGGAAGAGTTAATACTGCTCTTAAAAGAGTTCAAATGGTTTCAGAAAGCTAGAACTGCTTCCAGAAGAGTTGATACTGCATCTAGATGACTTGATATTGTAACCAAAAGAGTTGAAATACTTCCAAAAAAACGCGATATTACATCTGGAAGACTTGACACTGCTATTAAAAGACATAAAATGGTTTCAGAAAGCTAGAACTGCTTCCAGAAAAGTTGGTACTGCATCTAGATGACTTGATAATGCTTCCAAAAGATTTGAAACGTTGCCAAAAGACTTGAAATGTTTCCAAAAAACTCAATGTTACATATGGAAGACTTGATACTGTTTTTGAAAGACTTAAAATGGTTTCAGAAAGCTAGAACTGCTTCCAGAACAATTGATACTGCATCTAGATGATTTGACATTGCTTTCAAAAGATTTGAAATGTTTCCAAAAGACTTGAAATGCTTCCAAAAAACTCGAGATTACATCTGGAAAACTTGATATTGCTCTCAAAAGATTTGATATTGTTTCCAGAAGACTGAAAATGGTTTCAGAAAGACTTGAAGTGCTTCCAAACTACTAGAAATCCTTCTAGAAGACTTAATATTACATCCAGGAAACTTGAAATGCTTCCAGAAGAATCAATACTGCATCTGGAAGATTTGATACTGCTCTTAAAAGACTTGATATTGCTTCCAGAAAAGCAATATCATACATCAAGCATTAAACAGCTTCTAGAAGACTTGATAATGTCTCGGGAAAACTTGATACTGCTTCAAAAAGACTTGATATTGCTACCAGAAGACTTGATACTGCTCTTAAAAGACTTGAAATGGTTTCAGAAGGTTTGAGTTAGTTTCAAAAGACTTGAAATGCATCTAGAGGAACTTAATGTTGCATCCAGAAAACTTGGAATGCTTCCACAAGAGTCGATACCACATCTGAAAAATTTGATACTGCTCTTAAAACGTTTTCAAAAAGCTTGAACTGCTTCTAGAAGACTTAATACTGCCTCAGGAAATTTTAATACTGCTTCAAAGACTTGATATTGCTTTCAAAAGACTTAATACTGGTTTTAGAAGACTCAACATTACTTCCAGAGGAGTTGAAATATTTCAAAAGATATGATATAAAATTCAGTACTTGGATCTCAACTTGCTATCAATTAATACTAATAATAATTTGATTTGCTACATTTTCCTACTCTGTGTGGGTTATTAAGTGAATCACCCTACATAGATAGTATTTTGGTGACTCATGGAACACATTTAACTCCACACAAATTAGAAAAATGATGAAAATCAATGTAAAATTTAAGCAGAAATACCCTTAATAAGATAAAAAAAATTACCTGTGGTGCTAAATTTTGATGTGGATGTGGATAATGTTGATTTGGTACCGAAAGAGCATTTGGTGGATTTGGAAAACCTCCATAACCTTGATGCGGTAAACAACCAGGAAATTGTTGAGCTGCCACAATTTGCGGCGGATACATATTGTGAACGTGACATGTATGCATATGGGGAGGAGCCCCCGGTGGCGCGCTACACAACGAAATGTGCGGCGTAATATTCCAAATGCTGTCATGGTGGTGATTCATTGGTATTGTAACGGGTACCTAAAAAAAATTAAAAAATCCATTTCAAATTTCAATTTAAACAATTTAATTGAAATAATTTAAAATAACCTGATTTAGATCCATCATAACAGCTGTACTTTGGTGTGGATGCGGATGAGCAACAGGTGGCGGACTTGGTAAGAAAGTATGATGATGAGTATGCGTAAATTCGCCCCGATCCCGATATCTAAGCCTGCGTAACGGAGGCGGGCTTCCTTGTAACCCTGGGGGTTGATGCGTCGCAGCCCCCCCTAACGGTTGATGTTGTCGCGGAGATCGTCTCGGCGGCGAAGACGGTTGAGCATTAAGCGCATCAATATGATGCCCGGACCGCGACAATCGCCTTCGTTTCCTAGACGGACTCTCGCTTTTAATGCTTTCATCGGAAGTTTGTCGATGAAAAAATTGCGGCGAATGTTGTTGAAAGTGCACAGGGCTCACACGCATATCTCTACCATGTCTTCTTTGAGTAAAATCAATCACGTTGCGGGGGTGCATCGATTCACCTTGGGGCGATCCTAACAAAGAAGTCGTGTTTTCGCAGATACTTATACGTAAAGGAGGCGATATGTGGCGACGATCAGATAAGTTGTGACGACGGTCGTTGTGCTGTTGGTAACTTGGCCCCACACCCACGTTATGACGACGCTCTGCTGGATTCGGAAGTTGCATGTGTCTCCTTTCTTGATGTTGATGAGTTATCCCTAAATTTTTTGATCGATTTAATTTTAAATAATCAATAATTTAATAATTAAGATTTACCTGATGCTTCATTATTGTAATGCATGTGATTTGAACGGAGGACGGGGCTCAACTGTGCTGGTTTTGGGTAACCATGAACGTAATTAGCATCCTTTGGGCTGTTGTTATTCGCCACAGAACACTCTCTGTTATTATATAATATAAAATTATTTATTTTATTTCCAATTTGAGAGGTTTTTTTAAGTTATTTTAATTTTTATTAACGAAGGCAATTTGAAACTCGATTCAGATAAAAATAGTTAATCTTAAAGTATTAAATTCTATGTGGAATTCCTTCTATTGTTCTTTATGAAATCGAAACATTCCAAGTTTTATCTAATAGTTGTTTTCAATTACAAAAAATGCGTTTAATTTCTTTCGTGGAAAATTTTATTGTAATGACGGATTAGTTAACATAACCTCAAATTTAAAATAAATTTGATTAAATTAAATATTGTAAAACTATTTTTGTTAAATAAAAATGTTTGTGGTCTTTATTAAGTTATTTTTGATTGTTATTAACATTATTATTGATTTATAAGGAAAATATAATAATAACTGAGTCAACATAACCTCAAAATAAAAATAAATTTGAATTGTTTAATTAAATTGATTATATATATTAATATTGATTTAGATTATAAAAAGCTTTTCTTATTAAGCAATTTTTGATTATTAAAGATATATATTAATGGATTTATGAGGAAAATTTATTAATATCTGCGTTAACATAACCTCAAAATAAAAATGAATTGATTGTAAAACTATTATTATTATTAATTTTTAAATGAAACGAGTTTTTTTATTAAAAGATTAAGATTATTAAGATTAAAGACTATTAAAATTAAAATAAAGATTTATGTGAAAAATTTGTAAATGAATGATAATTAAAAAGAATGTATTTAGTAAAAAAATAAAAATTTTAAACGAATATTTTGAAAGTAAAAAGAAATTCACAACTCAATAATTTACAAAGTAGTATAAAAGAAAGTTAAAAAGTAAAAAAAAATTTGAGGTTATGTCTCGAAAATGAATCAACTCCAAAAAATGCCTCACTCCTTTTAGTAATAAATCAAGAATTCGAGCAATTTTTTATTCCTGCTCGGCTTACTCACTCGAATAAAAAAGAATTAAATTAATAATTATTAATAAAAAGTAAGGTTATGTTAATAAGAAAAAATGTTAAGTTATGTAACGATATTACAAACCCTCTGTTGCAATTTCCGTCATAATCCCTGGAGTAGTCTTTTTGGTACCTATTGTTCCATTTCTGATGTGGAAGGTTGTGCCCAGGCCTTCCATTCCTGCTAAAATTGGAAGAATTTCTACGAGGTTGTCCATGATTGTTGGGATTCATCCTCGAATAGACTACACCAAAAACAAAAAAAAAACGAAAAAAAAAGACCCTAAGTAAAAACATAATTTATTAACTAACCTTGTGACATGCACACGAACGTTCCCCGTTAAAACTTAAATATGTAGACAATGAAAAGACGATAAACGGGCGTGATTAACGCACCGAGAACGACGAAATCGTTTATGAATAAGAAAGGATGTGGGTTCGTCGTCGTAGTTAAGTTTGCTGTGTTGCCTTTCTGTATATATAGTACACTATCGATCCAGTAGGTGTGCTCGCAATCGTGCATCAAAATTATCGTTCCAAAAAAACCTCCTTTTTCTTTCACTCCCAAAATTGATAAAATTTAGTTCCTTAAACGTTACGCGAAAACAAAGATCACTTTTCCACGCACAACTTTTCCTTTTTCTGTTCTGTTGTGAAACTTCTTCTCTTCACCTCCACTTTTGTGTGTGTGCGGCCCACACAGCACGGATTTCGCCGAGGCAGCGCTGGCAACCAACACAACAAACACAAAGGTCCCAAGATGGGTGTCGACGGGGGTGATGGGACGCGAAGGAAGAGGAAATGGCGTTCGAGACGGTGGTGGGGAAACGATTTCATCGATTTTCTCACGAATTAAGAAAACTTATTGAAAGGTGAAAAACGATTAATCATTTCTTTTTAGCGTTAATTGCGAAATTAGTTTTGATTTCGCGAAAAAGTTTGGCGAAAAATTTTGATGCTAATGAGCGCCATCTTGTTTATTTGTCTTTATTTCATTTTTATTTCCAGTTAAAAAAATCTAATTATTTATTAATACCTTTTCTATTTCACAAAAGAGGTCTTAATTATTTTAAATTACAAGTTTTAATAAACATAATTATTTAGATATATTTTACAAGGAAAATTAATTATTCTAAATTATATCTATTTTGATACACAAAAATAGATGGCGCTGTTACTTGAAACGTCAAATATATTTTTAGATTTAGTTTTATTTTTTTATAATTAATTAAGTAAATTATAATTAACACATAATTAAAGCATCATTTTCACTCCAATACAATATAGAATTTTAAAACAATTAACTTTTTATTCGTTAAAAAGAAATTTTTTTATCTTACTCAAATTTGATCCCTTCTTAAAAACATTCCTTTGAATTCTTTGAATATGGGTGTTAACACAAATAATCTCACATTTTTAATTTCTTTTAATAGATTTAACCACAAAATTGGTTCAAATAATCAATTAAATTTGGAGGTTAATGAGCGCCATCTTGTTTGTTTATTTTTATTACATTTTTACTTGAAGTTAAAGAAATCAAATTAATTATTGTTAACTTTCTTGAAAGATTGGAAAACTTCTCGTAAGTCTCTTAATACCGTTAAACTCTGATGATTCTAGTTCTAAGATTAGTGTTAGTTCTGAAGCTAGGTTAACCTAAATCTAAGGAAACCTAAATATTTTTCGTTTTAAGTCTAGTATTAGCTCTAGCGTAAGTGTTGACTCTATTTTTAGTTGTTATTCAGTCCTAAATTCTTGTATACTTGTATTAAACTAAAACTAGAAAAAAGTTTCGGTTTAAACCTGAATCTTTCTAGTACTAGGTCTAGTATTAGTTCTAGTTTTATTTGCCATTCATTGCTTAATTGTTATAAATTCTTCCAAAACTGTGAAACTCTAATGTTGTTAATTCTAAGTCTAGTATTAGTTCTGAAGGTAGGTTGGATTGGGTTCCATCTTAAGAGAGATATGTTTAAACCTAAATGTTTTTCGTTCTAGTTCTACTATTAGTCTAGTGTAAGTGTTGGCTCTATTTTTAGTCATTATTCAGTCCTAAATTCTTGTATACTTGTATTAAACTAAAACTAGAAGAAAGTTTCGGTTTAAACCTGAATCTTTCTAGAACTAGGTCTAGTATTAGTTCT
This sequence comes from Onthophagus sagittarius, assembly GCA_036711965.1. Classification (NCBI taxonomy): domain Eukaryota; kingdom Metazoa; phylum Arthropoda; class Insecta; order Coleoptera; family Scarabaeidae; genus Onthophagus; species Onthophagus sagittarius. Next base: position 9,472,377 of record JASERS010000010.1, on the reverse strand, counting down.
AGTTTTATTTGCCATTCATTGCTTAATTGTTGTAAATTCTTCTGAAACTTTGAAACCCTAATGTTGTTAATTCTAAGTCTAGTATTAGTTCTGAAGATAGGTTGGATTGGGTTCCATCTTAAGAGAGATATGTTTAAACCTAAATGTTTTTCGTTCTAGTTCTACTATTAGTCTAGCGTAAGTGTTGGCTCTATTTTTAGTCGTTATTCAGTCCTAAATTCTTGTATACTTGTATTAAACTAAAACTAGAAGAAAGTTGCAGTTTAAACCTGAATCTTTCTAGTACTAGGTCTAGTATTAGTTCTAGTTTTATTTGCCATTCATTGCTTAATTGTTGTAAATTCTTCTGAAACTTTGAAACCCTAATGTTGTTAATTCTAAGTCTAGTATTAGTTCTGAAGGTAGGTTGGATTGGGTTCCATCTTAAGAGAGATATATTTAAACCTAAATGTTTTTCGTTCTAGTTCTACTATTAGTCTAACGTAAGTGTTGGCTCTATTTTTAGTCGTTATTCAGTCCTTAATTGTTGTATACATGTATTAAACTAAAACTAGAAGAAAGTTGCGGTTTAAACCTGAATCTTTCTAGTACTAGGTATAGTATTAGTTCTAGTTTTATTTGCCATTCATTGCTTAATTGTTGTAAATTCTTCTGAAACTTTGAAACCCTAATGTTGTTAATTCTAAGTCTAGTATTAGTTCTGAAGGTAGGTTGGATTGGGTTCCATCTTAAGAGAGATATGTTTAAACCTAAATGTTTTTCGTTCTAGTTCTACTATTAGTCTAGCATAAGTGTTGGCTCTATTTTTAGTCGTTTTTCAGTCCTTAATTGTTGTATACTTGTATTAAACTAAAACTAGAAGAAAGTTGCAGTTTAAACCTGAATCTTTCTAGTACTAGGTATAGTATTAGTTCTAGTTTTATTTGCCATTCTTGCTTTATTGTTGTAAATTCTTCTGAAACTTTGAAACCCTAATGTTGTTAATTCTAAGTCTAGTATTAGTTCTGAAGGTAGGTTGGATTGGGTTCCATCTTAAGAGAGATATGTTTAAACCTAAATGTTTTTCATTCTAGTTCTACTATTAGTCTAGCGTAAGTGTTGGCTCTATTTTTAGTCGTTATTCAGTCCTAAATTCTTGTATACTTGTATTAAACTAAAACTAGAAGAAAGTTGCGGTTTAAACCTGAATCTTTCTAGTACTAGGTCTAGTATTAGTTCTAGTTTTATTTGCCATTCATTGCTTAATTGTTGTAAATTCTTCTGAAACTTTGAAACCCTAATGTTGTTAATTCTAAGTCTAGTATTAGTTCTGAAGGTAGGTTGGATTGGGTTCCATCTTAAGAGAGATATGTTTAAACCTAAATGTTTTTCGTTCTAGTTCTACTATTAGTCTAACGTAAGTGTTGGCTCTATTTTTAGTCGTTATTCAGTCCTTAATTGTTGTATACATGTATTAAACTAAAACTAGAAGAAAGTTGCGGTTTAAACCTGAATCTTTCTAGTACTAGGTATAGTATTAGTTCTAGTTTTATTTGCCATTCATTGCTTAATTGTTGTAAATTCTTCTGAAACTTTGAAACCCTAATGTTGTTAATTCTAAGTCTAGTATTAGTTCTGAAGGTAGGTTGGATTGGGTTCCATCTTAAGAGAGATATGTTTAAACCTAAATGTTTTTCGTTCTAGTTCTACTATTAGTCTAGCATAAGTGTTGGCTCTATTTTTAGTCGTTTTTCAGTCCTTAATTGTTGTATACTTGTATTAAACTAAAACTAGAAGAAAGTTGCGGTTTAAACCTGAATCTTTCTAGTACTAGGTATAGTATTAGTTCTAGTTTTATTTGCCATTCTTGCTTTATTGTTGTAAATTCTTCTGAAACTTTGAAACCCTAATGTTGTTAATTCTAAGTCTAGTATTAGTTCTGAAGGTAGGTTGGATTGGGTTCCATCTTAAGAGAGATATGTTTAAACCTAAATGTTTTTCATTCTAGTTCTACTATTAGTCTAGCGTAAGTGTTGGCTCTATTTTTAGTCGTTATTCAGTCCTATATTGTTGTATACTTGTATTAAACTAAAACTAGAAGAAAGTTTCGGTTTAAACCTGAATCTTTCTAGAACTAGGTCTAGTATTAGTTCTAGTTTTATTTGCCATTCTTGCTTTATTGTTGTAAATTCTTCTGAAACTTTGAAACCCTAATGTTGTTAATTCTAAGTCTAGTATTAGTTCTGAAGGTAGGTTGGATTGGGTTCCATCTTAAGAGAGATATGTTTAAACCTAAATGTTTTTCGTTCTAGTTCTACTATTAGTCTAGCGTAAGTGTTGGCTCTATTTTTAGTCGTTATTCAGTCCTAAATTCTTGTATGCTTGTATTAAACTAAAACTAGAAGAAAGTTTCGGTTTAAACCTGAATCTTTCTAGAACTAGGTCTAGTATTAGTTCTAGTTTTATTTGCCATTCTTGCTTTATTGTTGTAAATTCTTCTGAAACTTTGAAACCCTAATGTTGTTAATTCTAAGTCTAGTATTAGTTCTGAAGGTAGGTTGGATTGGGTTCCATCTTAAGAGAGATATGTTTAAACCTAAATATTTTTCGTTCTAGTTCTACTATTAGTCTAGTGTAAGTGTTGGCTCTATTTTTAGTCGTTATTCAGTCCTAAATTCTTGTATACTTGTATTAAACTAAAACTAGAAGAAAGTTTCGGTTTAAACCTGAATCTTTCTAGAACTAGGTCTAGTATTAGTTCTAGTTTTATTTGCCATTCTTGCTTTATTGTTGTAAATTCTTCTGAAACTTTGAAACCCTAATGTTGTTAATTCTAAGTCTAGTATTAGTTCTGAAGGTAGGTTGGATTGGGTTCCATCTTAAGAGAGATATGTTTAAACCTAAATGTTTTTCATTCTAGTTCTACTATTAGTCTAGCATAAGTGTTGGCTCTATTTTTAGTCGTTTTTCAGTCCTTAATTGTTGTATACTTGTATTAAACTAAAACTAGAAGAAAGTTGCAGTTTAAACCTGAATCTTTCTAGTACTAGGTATAGTATTAGTTCTAGTTTTATTTGCCATTCTTGCTTTATTGTTGTAAATTCTTCTGAAACTTTGAAACCCTAATGTTGTTAATTCTAAGTCTAGTATTAGTTCTGAAGGTAGGTTGGATTGGGTTCCATCTTAAGAGAGATATGTTTAAACCTAAATGTTTTTCATTCTAGTTCTACTATTAGTCTAGCGTAAGTGTTGGCTCTATTTTTAGTCGTTATTCAGTCCTAAATTCTTGTATACTTGTATTAAACTAAAACTAGAAGAAAGTTGCGGTTTAAACCTGAATCTTTCTAGTACTAGGTCTAGTATTAGTTCTAGTTTTATTTGCCATTCATTGCTTAATTGTTATAAATTCTTCCAAAACTGTGAAACTCTAATGTTGTTAATTCTAAGTCTAGTATTAGTTCTGAAGGTAGGTTGGATTGGGTTCCATCTTAAGAGAGATATGTTTAAACCTAAATGTTTTTCGTTCTAGTTCTACTATTAGTCTAGTGTAAGTGTTGGCTCTATTTTTAGTCATTATTCAGTCCTAAATTCTTGTATACTTGTATTAAACTAAAACTAGAAGAAAGTTTCGGTTTAAACCTGAATCTTTCTAGTACTAGGTCTAGTATTAGTTCTAGTTTTATTTGCCATTCATTGCTTTATTGTTGTAAATTCTTCTGAAACTTTGAAACCCTAATGTTGTTAATTCTAAGTTTAGTATTAGTTCTGGAGGTAGGTTGGATTGGGTTCCATCTTAAGAGAGATATGTTTAAACCTAAATGTTTTTCGTTCTAGTTCTACTATTAGTCTAGCGTAAGTGTTGGCTCTATTTTTAGTCGTTATTCAGTCCTAAATTCTTGTATACTTGTATTAAACTAAAACTAGAAGAAAGTTTGAATCGTCTGAATCTTTCTAGTACTAGGTCTAGTATTAGTTCTAGTTTTATTTGCCATTCATTGCTTAATTGTTGTAAATTCTTCTGAAACTTTGAAACCCTAATGTTGTTAATTCTAAGTCTAGTATTAGTTCTGAAGATAGGTTGGATTGGGTTCCATCTTAAGAGAGATATGTTTAAACCTAAATGTTTTTCGTTCTAGTTCTACTATTAGTCTAGCGTAAGTGTTGGCTCTATTTTTAGTCGTTATTCAGTCTTAATTTGTTGTATATCTGCATCAAATCAAAACTAGAACTAACACTTTTCAGAAAGATTCAGGTGTAGCCATCCATCTGAAGACTTGAAAATTTATTCATACAACTATGGGAGAACTTAATGAATCAAAATTCAATCTTTATCAAAGGGATGTTAAATTGTATGCACTTGTGTTACCCAAAGAAAGACTTAAACAGCATATAACCAAAATAACTGCGATCATAAATATGCCTAAACCATTTACATAGAAATTATTTACATAGATTCTTGGATGTAGTCAATTATTTTGGAAGATAAATAAAAGCTTGTGTTGCAATACTACGAATTTAAGAAAATTATTGTTGGAGAAAGCTGTTTGGAAGTGGGAAGAAGCCAAAAAGGAGGAATTTTCAAATTTTAAAGAAACGATTTAAGGACATTATAATATATTCGACCAAATAAATTGGTTATATTGGATTGTGATGCAAGCTCAGAAGGTTTGGGTGCTGCATTATATCAGAATGGAATTGTAGCTGGTCATGAAAGCCTTCATGCTTATATCGACAAGTATATTGTGGAAAATTAAAATGTGACTGTACAAACAGATCATCTACTATTACCACCAATTTTTAAGAAACCACTAGTAAAAGCATCAAAAACGCTTTAAGCCATGATAATTCTTTTATAAATGTATAATCTTTAAGTATTTAAAATGTAAATTAAATTAGAATTTATTTCCAGTAAAGACAATATCATAGACTATACATTGTCGAGAGTCTCAGTTTCTGAAAATTCAAGAGAAATACTTAAACTACAATGCTACATTTACTGTATTTCAAAAAAGGAACAAGATTCTTTTAAATATAGATACTATTGAAGGATTTACTATAACAGATGAGAGATTGGATTTAATCTGTACAAACAGATCATCTACCATTACCACCAATTTTTAAGAAACCACTAGTAAAAGCTTCAAAAAGGATTTAAGCCATGATAATTCTTTTATAAATGTATAATCTTTTCAGTATTTAAAATGTAAATTAAATTAGAATTTATTTCCAGTAAAGACAATATCATAGACTATACATTGTCGAGAGTCTCAGTTTCTGAAAATTCAAGAGAAATACTCAAACTACAATGCTATATTTACTGTATTTCAAAAAAGGAACAAGATTCTTTTAAATAGAAATACTATTGAAGGATTTACTACAACAGATGAGAGGTTGGATTCAATCCGGGAAGAGACCTAAATATATCAGAGATGTTCCAAACTATATAAAAATGTATTACAAATACAAAAATGATCTGGCACTGAATCAAGGTTTAACTACTTAGAAAATTAATTAAGAAAAGTTCTTATTATGTTGGACGATTATTATGATTATTTTGAGACGGTATTTTTAAAGAATTTAACACGTAGTTCGATCATAAACAACATTAAAGAAATGTATAGTAGATTTGGCATCCCTGAGCCATTGATCAGTGATAATGGTACTAATTTTGTAAACCAAGAAATGTATCATTTTTGTCAAGAATTGAAAATTGGTCATGTTACACCATCACCACATCATCAAACCAACGGAAATTCATAAGCTACTGCTAAGATAATAAAAAAATTAATAAGAAAATGTTAGGAATCTAAACAAGAATTGTGGTATGTTCTTTTACATTGGCGCAATACATCGAATGAAATGGATAACTTCAATACAAAGATTTTTATGTAAACAAACATATGGATTACCATTATTTAATTTAAAACGAACAGATGCAAAAGGTTTTAGAAAAAAAGGAAGAATTACATAGTTATCTATGTAATTCTTCAAAATATTACTATCATAAGAAAATTAGAGATTTCCAGAATTAAAAATTGTAAAAATAGAGTACAATTAAAAGACAAGAAAAGACAGGAATTATTAATGGGAAACTCCACCAAATTCTTTCAGTACATATTAGAGAAGATAATGAAAAAAATAATATCCCATCGCCTCCATCAAATGAAACCCTAAATAGGGAACATGAAAATAGAAGCTTAAATCGAAATTACGGAGAAGAAAGAAAAGAAAATGCGGAACAGGAAACTACCAGGAAGGAGCTTGAGGAAGTGATCAGTGATTGGCGATAAATAATTTAGATTGAGTCAAGGTATTATGATTAGAACTTAATATATTATTTAGAGCAGAGATTTTCAAACTGTGAGCCGCGGCTTTCTGGGGCCGCGGAAAAAGGAAAGTTTTTCAATTTTTTAAAGAAGCTAACAATTTTAAAAGAAATCGGATGTATTAAGGACGCCACGGAAAAATTGCCATTATTTAGGGAACTTCAAACAGAAAAGAATTCGGAACCTTTGGTTTAGATGGTAAAGATGCACAATCAAAGAATTTAGATTGATTATTTATGAGTGACAAAGTTTTTTCAATGCCATAATCCAGTTTTTGCAATAAAAGAAAAACGTTACTCAATTTTGAAAATAGATACTTTAGGATCTTTTTAATCAAAACTAATTTATTTAACTCTAATTTGATTACAGCGTCAATCGTTCCATTATTAGGCATTTGGACACAGATAAACTTAAAAAAAAGCAGAATCGCTCCCATTATCTGGCTTAGCTGGAAATGAGAGCCTATCAATTTTTTCATAACTGTAATTATTAAGTCAGCCTCAATAATTTCTATAAGTTAGTCTTAAATCTCACTTATTCATATAGATATTAATATAAACATATGATAATTAACTTTACGGTTTCAAACAAAGAACGCAAATATAATCAACCGAGCTGTTAAAACTAGAACATTCATTTTAAGCCCATCCACCGCAACCTGTGCAACGGTACCACGTTACATTTTCTTGTATTTTGCTGATTTCTCCCTTCTTCTTTGGATTGATTTTAGTTTTACATTTTTCTTCTAAACGTTTCTTTTAAAGTCTAATTTTTGTCAGATATATTAAGTAGTGGATTCACAACTAAAACAACTTTTGCAAAATCTAATTTTTCTGCAGTTATGGGGCAAACAGATGTTTGTATATCAAAATTGACAATAATTGCTGGCAGATTTTCTGTTGGTGGAAACGTAATGGCAGAGTAACAGTAAGTAAATCTTCTTGAAAATCATTTGTAGATAAGATCGTTGTTGGGTTCATAACAGCATGTGATTGCTCTCGTTCAATATTTGACGTGGATTGGATTAGGACAAAGCTATCAATTTTTAGATTCTGTTGAATACCACGAGACGTAGACGGAAGTATGTTAGAGTTACCAATACCACGAGATGTGCTTGCTCTTTAATTTGGTTCTGATATTCATTCACGGTAACAAAATCGTCTTCTGAAAATACAACATGGTTCATGGAAATATTCTCGACGCTATGAAGCCTGAGATCCTTTTATCTAAGCTTTCTTCTCTGGTATGAGCTTTGTTGAATAATCTCGTATGGTGTAATTTTCACCATATTTCTGGATTTTATAAATATGTCGCATTCCTTGTTGTAGGCTCTCTTTAGCGGTTCAAAAAAAGGCAGATTCAGAGGCTGTAAGCCATGTGATGAATGTGGTGGAATAGAAAGCATTACAACATTGTTTATTTTAGCCACTTCCCAAGCTTCTAAAGTACAATGGTTGTTGTGGTTGTCCAGAATCAGCAAAACAGGTTGTTTGGCAGTGGGTTTTGAATGCTCAATGAAATGTCGCAGCTAGTTAATGTATATGCTTTTGTGTATGCTCTTTTTCTAGCTGCGGTAAGCGATGTTGTAGAGGAAAAATAAAAAGGGATGAAGGATTCCGAAGCACTCATCAGCGTCTTCAGACGGATAGCTAAACCTGACACTTTCTAGTTCTAGGTCTATTGTTAGTTCTTAGTAGTTCTTAGTACCTCTCTTAAGACGGAACCCAACCCAACCCAACCTATCTTCAGAATTAAGACTAAACTTAGAATTGGAAATGTTAGGGTTTAGCGGTCTTAAGAGATATAGGCAAAATTTGGGAATTTGTCTTTGTTGTACTTTTTTTAAATGCCTCAAAATACCCATCTTAGGGTGGGTTTTGTTGGATATTTAACAACACTGAATTAGATATATCAAAAATTGATGGCACCACAAAATTAAACACCAAAATTATTCTTAAATTAACTTTTATTTTTATAACTAAGTATATAACAGTCTTTTAAAATATCATATTTTCGCCCCAATATTCCAAATTAATCTTTGGTATTTCGGAACAGTCCACTTTTTCATTCCTAAAACAAAAAAATTAGTAATTCATAAAATTGATTTTTTAATCTTACCCAAAATCATTGGTAACCGTCTTAAAAACATTCTTTTGAATCCTTTTAACGTTGGTGTTAGCACAAAATATCCCGGCTAAACTCGCATTTTCGATTTCTTTTAATTGATCGGTTGTGAACGGTTTCGGTTGATTTCTATTCGTATAAAAATACTTATCCCCTCTTTGTGATCTTTCAAATTGATCTGCAATAATACAGGAAAACGTAGGTCCTAAAATTCCATCTGGATAACTCGTTTCAGCAACTCCCCCAACGAATAAATCAATTTTCTTTGGGTCATCATAAAGTTTTCTTAAATTATTTATGGTTTCATTCGATATTAACGGGTATAAATCATCGAAAGTATTAATATGTTTTAATCCACAATGCTCTCTATAATTGGGGTAAGATAATATCCCGTGATCGCGTCCTCTTTGAATCGTTAAACTTATCAAGTCTAAGCCGTAATTATTTTTTTCAAGGAAATGATTTTTTATGTCGTTTGGAACGTTTAAATCGACTTTTTGAATCGGCTGGGTTGAAAGAGTCGTTAAAAACTTTTCGAAATTTTCGAAATTCATCCAAATATCTCCGCTAAAAATTTTTTTCAACTCAATTTTATCGTTTTCATCGTATAAATTAACGGTCTCATCGTACGCAGTGATAAAGAATTTAGATGCGGCCGTTGCAAAGCTGTTACTAACTCTGGGATCCACACCTTCATCAAATTGTTGTTCTAAATTGATCGTTTTTTTGTACAAATTTTCCCCCAAAATAATCGGCAAAAACTCTTTGTAAGTAATACGCTGGATTTGAGCGATAACAATCCTTCTCGTTTCTTCGAATAACGCGTTATCGTTCCAATCTTGATTTATGCGTTTTAATTCTTTTGCGATACGATTGTGTTCGCGCAAAAATAAAGTGTGTAAAGTTGTTAGTAATGGTTGGGAATTTAATCTCGGCTCGGCTCCATCAAAACAGCTCGAATTACACATTTCATTTGAATTTGTGAATGGTGAAAACATTCCGTTATTGTTAAGTTGGAATTTTAAAAATCCGTCTTTGTGTAATCGCAAATCGTGCGACTTCTTTGAATCACTTCCATAAATATTTGAGGCGTCCAAATAATGCGTCGCTTGATTCATCTAAACATTAAAAGAATTCATTATTTTAATGCATTTTTCTTCAATTAAAAGATTTACTTGCTCTGTGCGACCTAAAGTGCAATCATCGGAGATTGCGGGTAATGATCGCACATAAGAAAGACATTTTATGTTAAATTTGGAATAAAAATCATCATTTTCTGGGATTTCTATCGGTAAACAAAAAGGGTGTTGATGCCTTGGGGGGAGTTTGTAACCATCAGAGGCGCAACAAGTTATATTTTTGGAATTATGTACTAAAAAAAAATAATATTAAACATAAATTAATGATTCTAAGAAGTAATTTACTCATTTTTCTTGAGACGGTGTGAAATAAATCGTTGAAAACGAACTCGGCCCATTCAATCAAGCCAAAAGTGAATCTTTCATCGCGGTTATCTCCGTTTCGAAATAAATCCAAAGAGATTTTTCTCGGCGATAAATACGAAGATGTGATAAATTCGAGCCCATCCCAATACCTCGTCGAATTAACCAAGCGTTTATAGGCCGTTTGACTTTTGCCTTTAATCGGATCATTTTTGTGATTACAACTTCCATCAATCGAGCGATAAATCGAGCTATTTAAGCAACTATTGTTTATATTTTTCGACCGAATTGAGCAATACGGGATATATTCGTCGATTTTGATCGTTTTTAAAAAATTCAAACATTCTTCGTTATCATAAATAAGATTCAATCTAAAAAAATTATGTAGAAATCGTTAACTCAATATAATTTTTAATTTTACCTCCTACATAACGTATTTTTAAGTTGATTCGTTGTTAATTTAATGAGATAGGCGTAATAAGCTTGGTTTAAAGAATCCTCATTGGGCGAGTTTTGCATAAATATTTTATATTCCAAATTGGTCGTTTTTAAATTGACCCCAGCCCAATTTAATCTCGTTTCTAAATTTTCCGATTTCCCCAAAATTAATTTGGCGAAATCGATCGTGTCTCGCAGTTCATCTTGCGATATTTGATCGTTTAAGGTATCTAAAATTGATTTATTATGAAGGACAAAGTTAAATGCGATCAAACAAACACATACCATTGTTTAAATTATCACCAGAAGCAATGCTGGGTAATAATAAACTAAGCGATATTAATGGAATCAAAAAATAATAATCCATGGTCATTTCTGAGACGTTACTGAAAGGCAAACAACAAGAACGTTTGTTTTGAGAGAAGAAATAGACCTAATTTAGAAACGATAACATTTTGATCTCTTTTTTTAATTAAAATTTATTTGAAATCTTAATAAAAACAACTTACTCGCAATAATCTTTTTTAACGTTAATTTATATTACAAAAGTTGAGTCAATATTATTAAATAATAGATACGTTTATAACCCGTTTATAAAGTGAACTGGCAGACGAAATACCCGATGGATGCTTATATGACCTGTAAAGAGCGACCATGCGGTGATCACGTGAAAATCAGCGGCCGCATTGCCCTTTAAATTTAACAGTTACAGAAAACTGCCAAGATATTTAAATATTCTTTAAAATTAGGATTGTTAGTTTTAAACGGTTTGTTAAAAACTATTTGTTTCAAACATGCTTAAACGAGATGTCGTGTTAAAACTAGATTAAATTTGCTTAAAAATGATTTTTATTTCATAATAATATCTCAATTCGTCTTTGAGATATGATGATGTAAATTAGATTATTCAATTTAACCTCAATAACAAGAGAGGCGATTTAAAAAAATTGTATCTTTTTAATTTATGGAATCGAAATGATTATAATTGGTGTGTTAAAACTAGATTAAATTTGCTTCAAAATCATTTTTATTTCATAACAATATCTCAATTCGTCTTTGAGATATGATGATGTAAATTAGATTATTCAATTTAACCTCAATAACAAGAGAGGTGATTTAAAAAAATTGTATCTTTTTAATTTATGGAATCGAAATGATTATAATTGGTGTGTTAAAACTAGATTAAATTTGCTTCAAAATGATTTTTATTTCATAACAATATCTCAATTCGTGTTTGAGATATAATGTTGTAAATTAGATTATTCAATTTAACCTCAATAACAAGAGAGGCGATTTAAAAAAATTGTATCTATTTAATTTATGGAATCGAAATGATTATAATTGGTGTGTTAAAACTAGATTAAATTTGCTTCAAAATGATTTTTATTTCATAATAATATCTCAATTCGTCTTTGAGATATGATGATGTAAATTAGATTATTCAGTTTAACCTCAATAACAAGAGAGGTGATTTAAAAAAATTGTATCTTTTTAATTTATGGAATCGAAATAATTATAATTGGTGTGTTAAAACTAGATTAAATTTGCTTCAAAATGATTCTTATTTCATAACAATATCTCAATTCGTCTTTGAGATATGATGATGTAAATTAGATTATTCAATTTAACCTCAATAACAAGAGAGGTGATTAAAAAAAAATTTATCTTTTTAATTTATGGAATCGAAATAATTATAATTGGTGTGTTAAAACTAGATTAAATTTGCTTCAAAATCATTTTTATTTCATAATAATATCTCAATTCGTCTTTGAGATATGATGACGTAAATTAGATTATTCAATTTAACCTCAAAACAAGAAAGGTGATTTAAAATAATTTTATCTTTTTAATTTATGGAATCGAAATAATTATAATTGGTGTGTTAAAACTAGATTAAATTTGCTTCAAAATGATTTTTATTTCATAATAATATCTCAATTCGTCTTTGAGATATGATGATGTAAATTAGATTATTGAATTTAACCTCAATAACAAGAGAGGCGATTTAAAAAAATTGTATCTATTTAATTTATGGAATCGAAATGATTATAATTGGTGTGTTAAAATTAGATTAAATTTGCTTCAAAATGATTTTTATTTCATGATAATATCTCAATTCGTCTTTGAGATATGATGATGTAAATTAGATTTATTCAATTTAACCTCAATAAAAAGAGAGGCGATTTAAAAAAATTGTATCTTTTTAATTTATGGAACCGAAGAAATTATAATTGGTGTGTTAAAACTAGATTAAATTTGCTTCAAAATCATTTTTATTTCATAATAATATCTCAATTCGTCTTTGAGATATGATGATGTAAATTAGATTTATTCAATTTAACGTCAATAATAAGAGAGACGATTTAAAAAAATTGTATCTTTTTAATTTATGGAATCGAAATAATTATAATTGAGGCGTGTAGTAGCAAAACTCGTTTTATCCATTTGAAGTAAATTTGAGAAAATCAAAGTTTTAAGTTTTTAGCAATTATTTTAGGAAAATAAATATAACACCCAAATAAATATAGCTATTACGTTATGAAATATTATCAACAATAGGTTGATCTATAATTGGTTTTATCCAGTTTGAAAAAGAAACAGTAATTTTATTTGAATAAGGCAAGTTTTGCTGTGTTATGAATGAATAGCAAGTTTTGTTATACCACAATATTCAATCAACAGACGGTTTTCTTAAAAAAATGTATTTATTATTTATTTTTTTGAACAATTTTGAATAATGAACACTTAATTGAAAATAGTAATAATCAAATATTTTAAATTCTTAACAGGTTATCAACCTCTTGTGGTCTCCGTTCGCAAAAACATGCTATGTCTTCTTCTTCTTCTTTTTGTTCTTTTAAAGGTGGTCTATCTAAATCAACTACTAAAGGTATAAAAAAACTCAAGTCTTGTCTTTCCATCCACCTATCACCAAAATGTTTTCTTAAAAGCTCCCTGACGTTACCGACCTTGTTTTGAGCCAAATCAACTTCCATTATTTCAATTTGATTTGGTGAGAAATAACTGAATGTTTTCCCTCTTTTTAATAATGACTTTGCAGTCCCAGTGTCAGAATTGTAATAAACCTCTCCACTAACAAGAATTAAATTTCTTTGACTTCTCGATAAAATAAATCTTTTTGCTTGCGAAAACTTAAAGTGCTACGCGTGGACAGGTTTCAAAAATTCTTTAACGCTCAACTTCCAATCTTTTACTTCACAATCCTTGCCCAGCTGTACAACAGTTCCATGCTCCTCAAAAATGTTTCTATAAATTTTAGGATCTATAATAGTTGATTCTTTCTTTAAAATTTTTTCAATGCGACCGAATATCTTATCAGGTGGGAGATATGAATGTCCAGGCATTTTATTGTTTTAACATTCGGAGGTGCCACATTTGCCAAAAAATAAGAACACATTCCTATCATTGTAGAATTCCGATTTTGTCCTCCACAACCATCAGCGTATAGACGTATATTTGAATATGGTGAAAGATCGACTTGTGATAGGCAATGAAACACAGCTGATGACATCTCATTGGAACTTTTTTTATATTCATGCTCCATCCACGTATAAATAAATACGTTTTCTGGGTTCATGTGACTTTTTGAAGAACCTCTTACAATGGTAAAATTATAGATGTATAGCTGCCGGCTGAAGTAGGCAATTTGATCTGGTATTTTTGGTATAACCAAATTTTTTTGGCAATCAAATGAAAATGTAATTAATTCATTTTTCTTTTCTTGTAGTTTTTTGAAAAACGCCGTTGCTTTTAATTTATGAACTCTTTTTTCTATAATTAATTTGTTTTTTTTTCATTAGGACGCATTTCCTGTTTTATTCTCTCCGACAGTTCGATGCATTTGGAACATGCATCAGTTACCGGAGTTCCAAAGCCAATATTGTAATCATTAGTAAAAATTTTTTGAAAAAAAGTTCTTTTTACATGATGTTCAAAAACATTGCTGTTATAAGTGAGCCAAAGTTTTGAGATTTCTGATATACTATAGTGGTTTTCTACACATTTTAAATTTTCAATAAATCTTTTTACCGGAATTCGTTTCTCAACAAATTTTGTACTAATCCGGTCGCCCCCTCGATTTTCTTTTGGCATTAGTCCTGTGTTTAAATGGTTTCTGCAAATTCTTTGTACATGATCTTTGGAAACGTGAAGAATCTGAAGAAACGTTTGTTGGCACACTTGAATTTTATTTTTTTCACAAAGTATTTTATTGCCACACTTTTTCGGTTGCTTCCTTCTTTTAAATTTCGGTTTTGTCTTTTTGGTTTGTCGTGGCTACAGTATTTTAAAATAAATGCATCCTGCTCAACTTTATTTTTATGCAAATAAAAATTCCGATGAAAATTGTAAATATCCACTCCTGTTAATTTTTTGCAGTGGAAGGTTTTGCCATTGTGCTTGCATATTGGGAAACATGGCAGATTAGGAGAGGAATATCTGAAGGAAATAAAGTTAAATTATTCTGCTGTGTATCATAGAATTTAATTTAGTATTCGAAAAAATTAACTTCCCTTGTTAACATGTGGCCGAAAAATTATGAAACGGACAGATCGAGTACTTTTTGTACAAGCTTAGTAAATTCTTAAGAAAAAAGAGCTTACCTTTCACGCTTACTGATTTCTCTTTTCGATTTTGATTTATCGGCTATTTTTTTTCTTCCTTTCCCTTTTTTTGAGGGTAAAATTACATCTTGACTCATATTAGACATAATTTTTATGTACACAACACCAAAAACACGCTTAATAACTTATTAATAAAACAAACTATTATTTAAATAATTTAAATTAAAAATGGCTCGCGTGATCGTGAATCGTTATTGCTATTGGACGCTTGGATAAGGCAACTTTTGCCGCGATACTCGCTATAAATATAGCGAGTTTTGCTATGACATGAAAATTTTAAAATGATTTTAAAAGGGTATATAGCATGTTTTAAAAAAAATATGATTGATATGTGTTGAAATTTATAAAAATAATGTATTCCAATATCTAACTAAAATTTTGTAAAAAATGGATAAGGCGAGTTTTGCTACTACACGCCTCAATTGGTGTGTTAAAACTAGATTAAATTTGCTTCAAAATGATTTTTATTTCATAATAATATCTCAATTCGTCTTTGAGATATGATGATGTAAATTAGATTATTCAATTTAACCTCAATAACAAGAGAGGTGATTTAAAAAAGTTGTATCTTTTTAATTTATGGAATCGAAATGATTATAATTGGTGTGTTAAAACTAGATTAAATTTGCTTCAAAATCATCTTTATTTCATAATAATATCTTAATTCGTCTTTGAGATATGATGATGTAAATTAGATTATTCAATTTAACCTCAATAACAAGAGAGGTGATTAAAAAAAAATTATCTTTTTAATTTATGGAATCGAAATAATTATAATTGGTGTGTTAAAACTAGATTAAATTTGCTTCAAAATGATTTTTATTTCATAACATTTTCTCAATTCGTCTTTGAGATATGATGATGTAAATTAGATTATTCAATTTAACCTCAATAACAAGAGAGGCGATTTAAAAAAATTTTATCTTTTTAATTTATGGAATCGAAATAATTATAATTGGTGTGTTAAAACTAGATTATATTTGCTTCAAAATCATTTTTATTTCATAACAATATCTCAATTCGTCTTTGAGATATGATGATGTAAATTAGATTATTCAATTTAACCTCAATAACAAGAGAGGCGATTTAAAAAAATTTTATCTTTTTAATTTATGGAATCGAAATAATTATAATTGGTGTGTTAAAACTAGATTAAATTTGCTTCAAAATCATTTTTATTTCATAATAATATCTCAACTCGTCTTTGAGATATGATGATGTAAATTAGATTATTCAATTTAACCTCAATAACAAGAGAGGCGATTTAAAAAAATTTTATCTTTTTAATTTATGGAATCGAAATAATTATAATTGGTGTGTTAAAACTAGATTAAATTTGCTTCAAAATCATTTTTATTTCATAATAATATCTCAACTCGTCTTTGAGATATGATGATGTAAATTAGATTATTCAATTTAACCTCAATAACAAGAGAGGTGATTTAAAAAAATTGTATCTTTTTAATTTATGGAATCGAAATAATTATAATTGGTGTGTTAAAACTAGATTAAATTTGCTTCAAAATCATTTTTATTTCATAATAATATCTCAATTCGTCTTTGAGATATGATGATGTAAATTAGATTATTCAATTTAACCTCAATAACAAGAGAGGTGATTAAAAAAAAATTATCTTTTTAATTTATGGAATCGAAATAATTATAATTGGTGTGTTAAAACTAGATTAAATTTGCTTCAAAATGATTTTTATTTCATAACAATTTCTCAATTCGTCTTTGAGATATGATGTTGTAAATTAGATTATTCAATTTAACCTCAATAACAAGAGAGGCGATTTAAAAAAATTTTATCTTTTTAATTTATGGAATCGAAATAATTATAATTGGTGTGTTAAAACTAGATTAAATTTGCTTCAAAATGATTTTTATTTCATAACAATATCTCAATTCGTTTTTGAGATATGATGATGTAAATTAGATTATTCAATTTAACCTCAATAACAAGAGAGGTGATTTAAAAAAATTGTATCTTTTTAATTTATGGAATCGAAATGATTATAATTGGTGTGTTAAAACTAGATTAAATTTGCTTCAAAATGATTTTTATTTCATAACAATATCTCAATTCGTGTTTGAGATATGATGATGTAAATTAGATTATTCAATTTAACCTCAATAACAAGAGAGGTGATTTAAAAAAATTGTATCTTTTTAATTTATGGAATCGAAATGATTATAATTGGTGTGTTAAAACTAGATTAAATTTGCTTCAAAATCATTTTTATTTCATAACAATATCTCAATTCGTCTTTGAGATATGATGATGTAAATTAGATTATTCAATTTAACCTCAATAACAAGAGAGGTGATTTAAAAAAATTGTATCTTTTTAATTTATGGAATCGAAATGATTATAATTGGTGTGTTAAAACTAGATTAAATTTGCTTCAAAATCATTTTTATTTCATAACAATATCTCAATTCGTCTTTGAGATATGATGATGTAAATTAGATTATTCAATTTAACCTCAATAACAAGAGAGGTGATTTAAAAAAATTGTATCTTTTTAATTTATGGAATCGAAATGATTATAATTGGTGTGTTAAAACTAGATTAAATTTGCTTCAAAATCATTTTTATTTCATAACAATATCTCAATTCGTCTTTGAGATATGATGATGTAAATTAGATTATTCAATTTAACCTCAATAACAAGAGAGGTGATTTAAAAAAATTGTATCTTTTTAATTTATGGAATCGAAATGATTATAATTGGTGTGTTAAAACTAGATTAAATTTGCTTCAAAATCATTTTTATTTCATAACAATATCTCAATTCGTCTTTGAGATATGATGATGTAAATTAGATTATTCAATTTAACCTCAATAACAAGAGAGGTGATTTAAAAAAATTGTATCTTTTTAATTTATGGAATCGAAATGATTATAATTGGTGTGTTAAAACTAGATTAAATTTGCTTCAAAATCATTTTTATTTCATAACAATATCTCAATTCGTCTTTGAGATATGATGATGTAAATTAGATTATTCAATTTAACCTCAATAACAAGAGAGGTGATTTAAAAAAATTGTATCTTTTTAATTTATGGAATCGAAATGATTATAATTGGTGTGTTAAAACTAGATTAAATTTGCTTCAAAATCATTTTTATTTCATAACAATATCTCAATTCGTGTTTGAGATATGATGATGTAAATTAGATTATTCAATTTAACCTCAATAACAAGAGAGGTGATTTAAAAAAATTGTATCTTTTTAATTTATGGAATCGAAATGATTATAATTGGTGTGTTAAAACTAGATTAAATTTGCTTCAAAATGATTTTTATTTCATAACAATATCTCAATTCGTGTTTGAGATATGATGATGTAAATTAGATTATTCAATTTAACCTCAATAACAAGAGAGGTGATTTAAAAAAATTGTATCTTTTTAATTTATGGAATCGAAATGATTATAATTGGTGTGTTAAAACTAGATTAAATTTGCTTCAAAATCATTTTTATTTCATAACAATATCTCAATTCGTCTTTGAGATATGATGATGTAAATTAGATTATTCAATTTAACCTCAATAACAAGAGAGGTGATTTAAAAAAATTGTATCTTTTTAATTTATGGAATCGAAATGATTATAATTGGTGTGTTAAAACTAGATTAAATTTGCTTCAAAATCATTTTTATTTCATAACAATATCTCAATTCGTCTTTGAGATATGATGATGTAAATTAGATTATTCAATTTAACCTCAATAACAAGAGAGGTGATTTAAAAAAATTGTATCTTTTTAATTTATGGAATCGAAATGATTATAATTGGTGTGTTAAAACTAGATTAAATTTGCTTCAAAATCATTTTTATTTCATAACAATATCTCAATTCGTCTTTGAGATATGATGATGTAAATTAGATTATTCAATTTAACCTCAATAACAAGAGAGGTGATTTAAAAAAATTGTATCTTTTTAATTTATGGAATCGAAATGATTATAATTGGTGTGTTAAAACTAGATTAAATTTGCTTCAAAATGATTTTTATTTCATAACAATATCTCAATTCGTGTTTGAGATATGATGATGTAAATTAGATTATTCAATTTAACCTCAATAACAAGAGAGGTGATTTAAAAAAATTGTATCTTTTTAATTTATGGAATCGAAATGATTATAATTGGTGTGTTAAAACTAGATTAAATTTGCTTCAAAATCATTTTTATTTCATAACAATATCTCAATTCGTCTTTGAGATATGATGATGTAAATTAGATTATTCAATTTAACCTCAATAACAAGAGAGGTGATTTAAAAAAATTGTATCTTTTTAATTTATGGAATCGAAATGATTATAATTGGTGTGTTAAAACTAGATTAAATTTGCTTCAAAATCATTTTTATTTCATAACAATATCTCAATTCGTCTTTGAGATATGATGATGTAAATTAGATTATTCAATTTAACCTCAATAACAAGAGAGGTGATTTAAAAAAATTGTATCTTTTTAATTTATGGAATCGAAATGATTATAATTGGTGTGTTAAAACTAGATTAAATTTGCTTCAAAATCATTTTTATTTCATAACAATATCTCAATTCGTCTTTGAGATATGATGATGTAAATTAGATTATTCAATTTAACCTCAATAACAAGAGAGGTGATTTAAAAAAATTGTATCTTTTTAATTTATGGAATCGAAATGATTATAATTGGTGTGTTAAAACTAGATTAAATTTGCTTCAAAATCATTTTTATTTCATAACAATATCTCAATTCGTCTTTGAGATATGATGATGTAAATTAGATTATTCAATTTAACCTCAATAACAAGAGAGGTGATTTAAAAAAATTGTATCTTTTTAATTTATGGAATCGAAATGATTATAATTGGTGTGTTAAAACTAGATTAAATTTGCTTCAAAATGATTTTTATTTCATAACAATATCTCAATTCGTGTTTGAGATATAATGTTGTAAATTAGATTATTCAATTTAACCTCAATAACAAGAGAGGTGATTAAAAAAAAATTATCTTTTTAATTTATGGAATCGAAATAATTATAATTGGTGTGTTAAAACTAGATTAAATTTGCTTCAAAATGATTTTTATTTCATAATAATATCTCAATTCGTCTTTGAGATATGATGATGTAAATTAGATTATTCAATTTAACCTCAATAACAAGAGAGGCGATTTAAAAAAATTTTATCTTTTTAATTTATGGAATCGAAATAATTATAATTGGTGTGTTAAAACTAGATTATATTTGCTTCAAAATCATTTTTATTTCATAACAATATCTCAATTCGTCTTTGAGATATGATGATGTAAATTAGATTATTCAATTTAACCTCAATAACAAGAGAGGTGATTTAAAAAAATTGTATCTTTTTAATTTATGGAATCGAAATAATTATAATTGGTGTGTTAAAACTAGATTAAATTTGCTTCAAAATCATTTTTATTTCATAATAATATCTCAACTCGTCTTTGAGATATGATGATGTAAATTAGATTATTCAATTTAACCTCAATAACAAGAGAGGCGATTTAAAAAAATTTTATCTTTTTAATTTATGGAATCGAAATAATTATAATTGGTGTGTTAAAACTAGATTAAATTTGCTTCAAAATCATTTTTATTTCATAATAATATCTCAACTCGTCTTTGAGATATGATGATGTAAATTAGATTATTCAATTTAACCTCAATAACAAGAGAGGTGATTTAAAAAAATTGTATCTTTTTAATTTATGGAATCGAAATGATTATAATTGGTGTGTTAAAACTAGATTAAATTTGCTTCAAAATGATTTTTATTTCATAACAATATCTCAATTCGTGTTTGAGATATAATGTTGTAAATTAGATTATTCAATTTAACCTCAATAACAAGAGAGGCGATTTAAAAAAATTTATCTTTTTAATTTATGGAATCGAAATGATTATAATGGGTGTGTTAAAACTAGATTAAATTTGCTTCAAAATGATTTTTATTTCATAATAATATCTCAATTCGTCTTTGAGATATGATGATGTAAATTAGATTATTCAATTTAACCTCAATAACAAGAGAGGTGATTTAAAAAAAATTATCTTTTTAATTTATGGAATCGAAATTATTATAATTGGTGTGTTAAAACTAGATTAAATTTGCTTCAAAATGATTTTTATTTCATAATAATATCTCAATTCGTCTTTGAGATATGATGATGTAAATTAGATTATTCAATTTAACCTCAATAACAAGAGAGGTGATTTAAAAAAATTGTATCTTTTTAATTTATGGAATCGAAATAATTATAATTGGTGTGTTAAAACTAGATTAAATTTGCTTCAAAATCATTTTTATTCCATAATAATATCTCAACTCGTCTTTGAGATATGATGATGTAAATTAGATTATTCAATTTAACCTCAATAATAAGAGTTTTGTTTTAAAACCATTTTTAAAACTAAATCATTAATATGTTAAAAATACCAAAATTAATTTTTTATCTCAGTATATTTTCGATTTAGAATTTTTCGCGTCCCCTTTCAGTTCTTTTAAAACTTTAACTTCCAATATTTTAATTCGATTTTGATCGCTCACTTTCTGCCCGTACGATTTCTGCTTTAATAACCGACTCATCTAGAAAAGCAAAAATTACAAAAATTTCATTTAATTCATCTTATTACTTACTTTTTCTTGCGCTTTACTTAAATCCGGCCCCAATCCTCCCAAACTAGGCACAACTAAATTGCTACTATTAACGGTATTTTTGCTTTTCCCCGTTTTAACGGACCCGGCAAAGGAATATTCCGAAACACTCTTCAAATTGAAATAATTTTCGTTTAAAGTTTTGAAAGTACACGAAGTTGTTGTGTCTATATCAGGTTTCGATTCCGTCTCGATAACTTCCTCCCCATTTTCCATCCTTTTAATCATATCGAAATAGAAACTCGTCGTATCCGAACAAGAACTCCTGGCGTCGGAGAAATACGTGGAAACCTCGGATATATTCGTACGTTGAGTAAAATCTCCAATTTGCGATCTTTGCGTGTCGTTTAATTCGGGAGGTTTCTTAAATTTCGCATTTTTAGCATGAAAGATACTTACATACGAGTTTTTCGGTACACGATAATCAGTTAGGTCAATATTCGTTTTTGATGCACCTTTAAGTGATCGTTTTGTGTTCGGTATTGATAATTTCGAGTCGCATTTTATCGGTATCTTTGAGTGAAATCTTTTCTTCCTCGGCTTAAAATTTTCCACCGGTATCTCGCCTTCATATAATGGAACGTAATTTGAAATATCTACATTTGTAGTCGATTTAGGGGCGAAATCGTTTAAATTTTCGATCGAATCGTATAATTCGTCAGATTCAACACTATTCATATCAACATTTTTATGTTAATCAAAATTATTAAATTTTATATGACGTTTTGATTGTCATGTAGTGGCGCCATCTATTACATCAACTTCATCATCAGTCAGTCTCAACTTTTAAAATAAGTAAATGTTTTACACTGTAGTTGCTATTTGATTGGTCTAGACTTCTTTTTGTCTTGAATTTTAATAATTCTACTTAATTAAGCTTAAAAAATCATTTAATTTGATACCAAACTCGATTAGGATATCTTTTAATATGAGATTGACGTTTGGCATTGACAGATGTCAAATTCGCCATTTTGAATTTTAGTAATACAATTTTATTAAGCTTGGGAAATCGTTTAATTTAATACCAATCATTAAAATCATTTAATTTCATACCAAACTCGACTATTTTTGATGTTATAATAAAAAGTTATGTGACGTTTACAGATGTCAAATCCGCCATCTTGAATTTTAATAATTGCACTTAATTCGACTCAAAAAATCATTTGATTTGATACCAAACTCGATTAGGGTATTTTTTGTTATGAAATTGACGTTTGGCATTGACAGATGTCAAATTCGCCATTTTGAATTTTAATAATACAATTTTATTAAGCTTGGGAAATCGTTTAATTTAATACCAATCATTAGAATCACTCAATTTCATACCAAACTCGACTATTTTTGCTGTTATAATAAAAAGTTATGTGACATTGACAGATGTCAAATACGCCATTTTGAATTTCAATAATACAATTTCATTAAGCTGGGGAAATCGTTTAATTTAATACCAATCATTAAAATCATTCAATTTCATACCAAACTCGACTATTTTTGCTGTTATAATAAAAAGTAATGTGACATTGACAGATGTCAATGTCACGATTGTGTCAGGTGTCAATCCACAATCTTGAATTTTAACAATTGCACTTAATTTGACTTAAGAAATCATTTAATTTGATACCAAACTCGATTAGGGTATCTTTTATTATTAAATTGACGTTTGGCATTGACAGATGTCAAATCCGACATTTTGAATTTTAATAATACAATTTTATTAAGCTTGGGAAATCGTTTAATTTAATACCAATCATTAAAATCATTCAATTTCATACCAAACTCGACTGACTATTTTTGCTGTTATAATAAAAAGTAATGTGACATTGACAGATGTCAATGTCACGATGGTGTGAAGTGTCAATCCACCATCTTAAATTTTAACAATTGCACTTAATTTGACTTAAAAAATCATTTAATTTGATACCAAACTCGAATAGTAGGGTATCTTTTATTATTAAATTGACGTTTGGCATTGACAGATGTCTAATCCGACATTTTGAATTTTAATAATACAATTTTATTAAGCTTGGGAAATCATTTAATTTGATACCAATCGTTAAAATCATTCAATTTCATACCAAACTCGACTGTTTTTGCTGTTATAATAAAAAGTTATGTGACATTGACAGATGTCAATGTCACAATGGTGCCAGGTTTCAATCCATAATCTTGAATTTTAACAATTGCACTTAATTTGACTTAAAAAATCATTTAATTTGATACCAAACTCGATTAGGGTATCTTTTATTATTAAATTGACATTTGGCATTGACAGATGTCAAATTCGCCATTTTGAATTTTAATAATACAATTTTATTTAGCTTGGGAAATCGTTTAATTTAATACCAATCGTTAAAATCATTCATTTCATACCAAACTCGACTGTTTTTGCTGTTATAATAAAAAGTTATGTGACATTGACAGATGTCAAATCCGCCATTTTGAATTTTAACAATTGCACTTAATTTGACTCAAAAAAATCATTTAATTTGATACCAAACTCGATTAGGATATCTTTTATTATTAAATTGACGTTTGGCGTTGACAGATGTCAAATTCGCCATTTTGAATGTTAATAATACAATTTTATTAAGCTTGGGAAATCGTTTAATTTAATACCAATCATTAAAATCATTCAATTTCATACCAAAGTCGACCATTTTTGCTGTTATAATAAAAAGTTATGTGACATTGACAGATGTCATGTCACAATGGTGTCAGGTGTCAATCCACCATCTTGAATTTTAACAATTGTACATAATTTGACTTAAAAAATCATTTAATTTGATACTAAACACGGTTAGGATGTCTTTTATTATTAAATTGACGTTTGGCGTTGACAGATGTCAAATACGCCATTTTGAATTTTAATAATACAATTCTATTAAGCTTGGGAAATCGTTTAATTTAATACCAATCATTAAAATCATTCAATTTGGTACCAAACTCGACTATTTTTGCTGTTATAATAAAAAGTTATGTGACATTGACAGATGTCAAATCCGCCATCTTGAATTTTAACAATTTCACTTAATTTGACTCAAAAAATCATTTAATTTAATACCAAACACGATTAGGGTATCTTTTATTATGAAACTGACGTTTAACATTGACAGATGTCAAATACGCCAACTTGAATTTTAATAATTCTACTTAATTAAGCTTAAAAAATCATTTAATTTGATACCAAACACGATTAGGGTATCTTTTATTATGAAATTGACGTTTAACGTTGACAGATGTCAAATACACCATCTTAAATTCTAATAAATCTACTTAATTAAGCTTAAAAAATCATTTAATTTAATATCAATCATGAAAATCATTTAAATTGATACGAAACACATGAAAAAGTTTAAATGTGACATTTGACATTGAAGAAAAAACAAAATTTGACATCTGTCATATCCGCCATTTTGAAAATGACGTATTCCGCTTCGTTAGATTTAAAAATCCTTTATTTAAAACCAATTGAGGTAATTAAGAGAAAAATCGAATACTTTTTAAATTTATTTAACGAATTTGACAGCTGTCAAAATTACTACAATTTGCGTTAAAATGTCAAAATTAATTTTTATCCGGATATAGTGATTAGGTTGGTATCAAAATTTACGCTTAATTGATTAATATAAGCCGAAATAAAAACGTTACAAGTGACACCTGTCAAATGTCATATGTCAAAATTATTGAATTAAAAAAAAAATGATTTAACGTTATTTTAGAACGATTTAAAATTGAAAATTGGGTTATTTAAGTAGAAAAACGGCGAGTTTATTTTAAAAATTGAGGAATATATACGAAAAAATTAAATTAAAGATGGCGGCTGTCAATGTCATTTGTTATATTAAACAAGTTTGATTTATTTAATCGAAAATATGGGTTGTGGGGTATCAAATTAAAAGATTTTTTGTACTCATTACGATTTTCATCAACAGGAAACCCTCCAAATTTTTTGGGTCAAAAACTTGTTAATCTTAATTTTATGTTATTAAATAAGACGTTCACGATCTTTCAAATTTCATCATTATTATCTTGATTCCATTAAAGCGTAAAAACTTGATCATCTTTTAACATTTTTTAAGTGAAATAGATTTCAAATTGAAATTTCAATTTGAGTCAATCTTCGTTTCTTCATTTTCAAAAATCAGATCTTCACAATCTTTAAAAATTTTATCAGTTTTTTCGTAACAACAATTAAATTTGTCGAAATGAAATGAAAATTTGTTTCTTGTTTATTTTAAGTTTGAGTTATTGTCCAAGTTTAAAGTTTTTTCATTTTTCAAAGTTGTATTTTTATGTTACAACAATCAATATTTAAATAAAAGTAAATATTTAAACAAAGTAGTAACTTTAGAGTTTAGAAATTGAGTGCCGGTAAAACAGTGGTTTATTTTATTTATTAAAATGCCAAAAAGAAGCTTTCCTTATGTACTTTTCAAATTGTGATTAAAATTAAGTATTATATGTATAATTAATTAAGATTAATTAAGAATATAGTTATGGTACAATAATAATCAGGAAGGTA
This sequence comes from Onthophagus sagittarius, assembly GCA_036711965.1. Classification (NCBI taxonomy): domain Eukaryota; kingdom Metazoa; phylum Arthropoda; class Insecta; order Coleoptera; family Scarabaeidae; genus Onthophagus; species Onthophagus sagittarius. Next base: position 9,446,218 of record JASERS010000010.1, on the reverse strand, counting down.
AAATCGAAGAACAATTCTCTTGGGAAAATTTTTAATCACAAAAGAAAAGTGGTAAGCTTAGAAAGAAATTCGCATAAACAAGATTTCGTAACAACAAACTTTCTTTTTTATCTAAAAATTATTTGCTTATTTTAGATTAAGGCATAGTTCCAGTTTCCGCAATGAATAAATTTTCGCAAATACAAATAAATAAAAAACCTTTATTTATTGCTGGTTGTAACAGCTTAAAAAATAAAAGGATACTCGACGTGAACCGCAATTTAAATAAATAAATAGGGTAAAATTCAATATTTTCTACGCTCTATAAAATCCAATATGCTCAAAAATAACGTTACAAAATTTACCAGGAAGTGTAATGCGCTTATTAATTATGTGGTATTTCATAACGAAATTCAAAAAGATTCTTGAAATTGTTTTTATAACATTATTAATTTTAAGAATCAATGATTTAGTTAAATAAATTAAAAGGGAAAGGTTAAGGTTAAAATGTGGCAATTTTTCGTTTCCCTTTCAACTCTGACCGAGGTAAAATCGCCAGTCGCAAATCGTTTAAAAAAGAAAGCCCCCTTTTTTTACTTCTTAACGCGCCACCACTGCAATCAATGCTTTCGCGCATTTCGAGTTGAACCGGCGCGAAGTCCGTTTTAAAACGTGATGCCCACCGATATAATATCATCAAATTACACCGGAATTGTACCCGGAACAATGTTAATGTGTCTTTTGAGCACTTTACCTGGTAAATTTAACAACTTTTTATTCCAAATTTTAATTAATTAATTAAATTTTTTGTTATAGGCCCACCCGGTGTTAGCATCCAAGATGCTTACGTTCAATTACTTCCGGTTGATAAAACTGTATGTAGTCATGTAGATCCGATAAGAGATATTAGTTATCAATTATATACGAGGTGAGTAATTTTTCTTTATTTAAGTTAATAAATTAACCTATATCTAAGTTATAATTATCGGGTTGAGTAAAAAGTTTCAAAACAGTTATTAAAAGCGGTAAAGACTCTGAACTCTTTTTAGAAATAAAAATATAAACAAGTTGTTTAAATATTTTGCAACAACAATTAATGTTGGTGTTGATTGATCGGAGCAGAATCAATAATTTAAATTGCAAATCTTGGTGTTTGAAACTTCAATTTTGACACATTAATCTTTAAAAAATATAAATTTAATTAATTAATTCAGTAATTTTACTTTTAAAATAAAAATTATGTATTGAAAAAGTCAAATTTGATCGGAAGCAAAATCAATTAATTAAAAAATTTTAAATTAAAATAAGAATTGAAACGTTACATTGAACAATTTATTATAATTATTATACTTACAAAGTTAAAGTAATCAAAATTTAAATTAAAAACATAAATAATTAATGGTTAACACATTAATTACTACTCGGATTTGATTATTAACAATTATTAATAATAAAATTGATAATTTCCTAATCCAAAGTGACGTTTTGACTATAAATTCAACTTCGCATTTATTCGTCAAAAAATTTAAACAACTCAATTTGATTATTTTTATTTTTGATCTCGTTGAATTTGAAATGATATTAATTAAAAATTATAAATTGAAAAAGTCAAATTTGGTTTTAATTTAATATTTTTATTATTTTTAAAATAAGAAACGTCACATTTGACACATTGACACAATTTATTAAAATTATTAAACTTACAAAGTTTATTTAATCAAAATTTTAATTAAAAACATAAATATTTGATGTGTTAACCCTCGGATTTGATTATTAACAATTATTAATAATAAAATTGATAATTTTCTAATCCAAAGTGACGTTTTGACTATAAACTCGCTCCAACTTCACATTTATCCGTTAAAAAATTAAACAAATCAATTTGATTATTTTTATTTTTGATCACGTTGAATTTGAAATGATATTAATTAAAAATTATAAATTGAAAAAGTCAAATTTGGTTTTAGTTTAATATATTTATTATTTTTAAAATAAGAAACGTCACATTTGACACATTGACACAATTTATTATAATTATTAAACTTACAAAGTTTATTTAATCAAAATTTTAATTAAAAGCATAAATATTTGATGTATTAACCCTCGGATTTGATTATTAACAATTATTAATAATAAAAATTGATAATATTCTAATCCAAAGTGACGTTTTGATTATAAATTCGCTCCAACTTCACTATTATCCGTTAAAAAATTAAACAAATCAATTTGATTATTTTTATTTTTGATCTCGTTGAATTTGAAATGATATTAATTAAAAATTATAAATTGAAAAAGTCAAATTTGGTTTTAATTTAATATTTTTATTATTTTTAAAATAAGAAACGTCACATTTGACACATTGACACAATTTATTATAATTATTATACTTACAAAGTTAATTTAATCAAAATTTTAATTAAAAACATAAATATTTGATGTGTTAACCCTCGGATTTGATTATTACCAATTATTAATAATAAAAATTGATAATTTTCTAATCCAAAGTGACGTTTTGACTATAATCTCGCTCCAACTTCACATTTATCCGTCAAAAAATTTAAACAAATCAATTTGATTATTTTTATTTTTGATCACGTTGAATTTGAAATGATATTAATTAAAAATTATAAATTGAAAAAGTCAAATTTGGTTTTAATTTAATATTTTTATTATTTTTAAAATAAGAAACGTCACATTTGACACATTGATACAATTTATTATAATTATTATACTTACAAAGTTAATTTAATCAAAATTTTAATTAAAAACATAAATATTTGATGTATTAACCCTCGGATTTGATTATTAACAATTATTAATAATAAAAATTGATAATTTTCTAATCCAAAGTGACGTTTTGACTATAATCTCGCTCCAACTTCACATTTATCCGTCAAAAAATTTAAACAAATCAATTTGATTATTTTTATTTTTGATCTCGTTGAATTTGAAATGATATTAATTAAAAATTATAAATTGAAAAAGTCAAATTTGGTTTTAATTTAATATTTTTATTATTTTTAAAATAAGAAACGTCACATTTGACACATTGACACAATTTATTATAATTATTAAACTTACAAAGTTTATTTAATCAAAATTTTAATTAAAAGCATAAATATTTGATGTATTAACCCTCGGATTTGATTATTAACAATTATTAATAAAAAAAATTGATAATTTTCTAATCCAAAGTGATGTTTTGACTATAATCTCGCTCCAACTTCACATTTATCCGTCAAAAAATTTAAACAAATCAATTTGATTATTTTTATTTTTGATCTCGTTGAATTTGAAATGATATTAATTAAAAATTATAAATTGAAAAAGTCAAATTTGGTTTTAGTTTAATATATTTATTATTTTTAAAATAAGAAACGTCACATTTGACACATTGACACAATTTATTATAATTATTAAACTTACAAATTTTATTTAATCAAAATTTTAATTAAAAGCATAAATATTTGATGTATTAACCCTCGGATTTGATTATTAACAATTATTAATAATAAAAATTGATAATTTTCTAATCCAAAGTGACGTTTTGACTATAATCTCGCTCCAACTTCACATTTATCCGTCAAAAAATTTAAACAAATCAATTTGATTATTTTTATTTTTGATCTCGTTGAATTTGAAATGATATTAATTAAAAATTATAAATTGAAAAAGTCAAATTTGGTTTTAGTTTAATATATTTATTATTTTTAAAATAAGAAACGTCACATTTGACACATTGACACAATTTATTATAATTATTAAACTTACAAAGTTTATTTAATCAAAATTTTAATTAAAAACATAAATATTTGATGTGTTAACCCTCGGATTTGATTATTAACAATTATTAATAATAAAAATTCATAATTTTCTAATCCAAAGTGACGTTTTGACTATAAATTCGCTCCAACTTCACATTTATCCATCAAAAAATTTAAACAAATCAATTTGATTATTTTTATTTTTGATCTCGTTGAATTTGAAATGATATTAATTAAAAATTATAAATTGAAAAAGTCAAATTTGGTTTTAGTTTAATATATTTATTATTTTTAAAATAAGAAACGTCACATTTGACACATTGACACAATTTATTATAATTATTAAACTTACAAATTTTATTTAATCAAAATTTTAATTAAAAGCATAAATATTTGATGTATTAACCCTCGGATTTGATTATTAACAATTATTAATAATAAAAATTGATAATTTTCTAATCCAAAGTGACGTTTTGACTATAATCTCGCTCCAACTTCACATTTATCCGTCAAAAAATTTAAACAAATCAATTTGATTATTTTTATTTTTGATCTCGTTGAATTTGAAATGATATTAATTAAAAATTATAAATTGAAAAAGTCAAATTTGGTTTTAGTTTAATATATTTATTATTTTTAAAATAAGAAACGTCACATTTGACACATTGACACAATTTATTATAATTATTAAACTTACAAAGTTTATTTAATCAAAATTTTAATTAAAAACATAAATATTTGATGTGTTAACCCTCGGATTTGATTATTAACAATTATTAATAATAAAAATTCATAATTTTCTAATCCAAAGTGACGTTTTGACTATAAATTCGCTCCAACTTCACATTTATCCATCAAAAAATTTAAACAAATCAATTTGATTATTTTTATTTTTGATCTCGTTGAATTTGAAATGATATTAATTAAAAATTATAAATTGAAAAAGTCAAATTTGGTTTTAGTTTAATATATTTATTATTTTTAAAATAAGAAACGTCACATTTGACACATTGACACAATTTATTATAATTATTAAACTTACAAATTTTATTTAATCAAAATTTTAATTAAAAGCATAAATATTTGATGTATTAACCCTCGGATTTGATTATTAACAATTATTAATAATAAAAATTGATAATTTTCTAATCCAAAGTGACGTTTTGACTATAATCTCGCTCCAACTTCACATTTATCCGTCAAAAAATTTAAACAAATCAATTTGATTATTTTTATTTTTGATCTCGTTGAATTTGAAATGATATTAATTAAAAATTATAAATTGAAAAAGTCAAATTTGGTTTTAGTTTAATATATTTATTATTTTTAAAATAAGAAACGTCACATTTGACACATTGACACAATTTATTATAATTATTAAACTTACAAAGTTTATTTAATCAAAATTTTAATTAAAAACATAAATATTTGATGTGTTAACCCTCGGATTTGATTATTAACAATTATTAATAATAAAAATTCATAATTTTCTAATCCAAAGTGACGTTTTGACTATAAATTCGCTCCAACTTCACATTTATCCATCAAAAAATTTAAACAAATCAATTTGATTATTTTTATTTTTGATCTCGTTGAATTTGAAATGATATTAATTAAAAATTATAAATTGAAAAAGTCAAATTTGGTTTTAATTTAATATTTTGATTATTTTTAAAATAAGAAACGTCACATTTGACACATTGACACAATTTATTATAATTATTAAACTTACAAAGTTTATTTAATCAAAATTTTAATTAAAAGCATAAATATTTGATGTATTAACCCTCGGATTTGATTATTAACAATTATTAATAATAAAAATTGATAACTTTCTAATCCAAAGTGACGTTTTGACTATAAATTCGCTCCAACTTCACATTTATCCGTCAAAAAATTTAAACAAATCAATTTGATTATTTTTATTTTTGATCTCGTTGAATTTGAAATGATATTAATTAAAAATTATAAATTGAAAAAGTCAAATTTGGTTTTAATTTAATATTTTTATTATTTTTAAAATAAGAAACGTCACATTTGACACATTGACACAATTTATTATAATTATTAAACTTACAAAGTTTATTTAATCAAAATTTTAATTAAAAGCATAAATATTTGATGTATTAACCCTCGGATTTGATTATTAACAATTATTAATAATAAAAATTGATAATTTTCTAATCCAAAGTGACGTTTTGACTATAAACTCGCTCCAACTTCACATTTATCCGTCAAAAAATTTAAACAAATCAATTTGATTATTTTTATTTTTGATCTCGTTGAATTTGAAATGATATTAATTAAAAATTATAAATTGAAAAAGTCAAATTTGGGTTTAGTTTAATATATTTATTATTTTTAAAATAAGAAACGTCACATTTGACACATTGACACAATTTATTATAATTATTAAACTTACAAATTTTATTTAATCAAAATTTTAATTAAAAGCATAAATATTTGATGTATTAACCCTCGGATTTGATTATTAACAATTATTAATAATAAAAATTGATAATTTTCTAATCCAAAGTGACGTTTTGACTATAATCTCGCTCCAACTTCACATTTATCCGTCAAAAAATTTAAACAAATCAATTTGATTATTTTTATTTTTGATCTCGTTGAATTTGAAATGATATTAATTAAAAATTATAAATTGAAAAAGTCAAATTTGGTTTTAGTTTAATATATTTATTATTTTTAAAATAAGAAACGTCACATTTGACACATTGACACAATTTATTATAATTATTAAACTTACAAAGTTTATTTAATCAAAATTTTAATTAAAAACATAAATATTTGATGTGTTAACCCTCGGATTTGATTATTAACAATTATTAATAATAAAAATTCATAATTTTCTAATCCAAAGTGACGTTTTGACTATAAATTCGCTCCAACTTCACATTTATCCATCAAAAAATTTAAACAAATCAATTTGATTATTTTTATTTTTGATCTCGTTGAATTTGAAATGATATTAATTAAAAATTATAAATTGAAAAAGTCAAATTTGGTTTTAATTTAATATTTTGATTATTTTTAAAATAAGAAACGTCACATTTGACACATTGACACAATTTATTATAATTATTAAACTTACAAAGTTTATTTAATCAAAATTTTAATTAAAAGCATAAATATTTGATGTATTAACCCTCGGATTTGATTATTAACAATTATTAATAATAAAAATTGATAACTTTCTAATCCAAAGTGACGTTTTGACTATAAATTCGCTCCAACTTCACATTTATCCGTCAAAAAATTTAAACAAATCAATTTGATTATTTTTATTTTTGATCTCGTTGAATTTGAAATGATATTAATTAAAAATTATAAATTGAAAAAGTCAAATTTGGTTTTAATTTAATATTTTTATTATTTTTAAAATAAGAAACGTCACATTTGACACATTGACACAATTTATTATAATTATTAAACTTACAAAGTTTATTTAATCAAAATTTTAATTAAAAGCATAAATATTTGATGTATTAACCCTCGGATTTGATTATTAACAATTATTAATAATAAAAATTGATAATTTTCTAATCCAAAGTGACGTTTTGACTATAAACTCGCTCCAACTTCACATTTATCCGTCAAAAAATTTAAACAAATCAATTTGATTATTTTTATTTTTGATCTCGTTGAATTTGAAATGATATTAATTAAAAATTATAAATTGAAAAAGTCAAATTTGGGTTTAGTTTAATATATTTATTATTTTTAAAATAAGAAACGTCACATTTGACACATTGACACAATTTATTATAATTAGTATACTTGCAAAGTTAATTTAATCCAAATTTTAATTAAAAACATAAATATTTGATGTGTTAACCCTCGGATTTGATTATTAACAATTATTAATAATAAAATTGATAATTTTCTAATCCAAAGTGACGTTTTGACTATAATCTCGCTCCAACTTCACATTTATCCATCAAAAAATTTAAACAAATCTTTATTTTTGATCTCGTTGAATTTGAAATGATATTAATTAAAAATTATAAATTGAAAGAGTCAAATTTGGTTTTAATTTAATAAATTTATTAATTATTTTTAAAAATTAATCTAAAAAAATTGATGATTCATCAAAAAAATGAAACTTCAAAATTTGTAGGTCATAATTTAAAGTTTTAATTTTAAATAAAAAATAAGCCGTAAACTAAATTACAATATTTGATAGTAAATTAGAAAGTCGCTATTAATCTTGTTGTTGTTATTAGGGAATGTGTACCACGACAAAAGATAAAAAAATTGAATTTCAATATTACCAATAGATTTATGTCTGATCAACGTCTAGAACTTTAAACTGTTTTATATGAGTCGCGTTTCCCCATTAATTATTTTCTCTTATTCCTAAGGCGGGTTCGAAAGAAAGAACGTTATGTAATAGTTTAACTCTCTTATACATCTACACTGAAAGGTACTCTAGGCCGTTGAAACCTGCAATGCATTTACGTATCAGTCGAAAATATCGAAAGTTTCTATAAGGTACAATTAGGTCTCGCTCATTTTTATCCCTGGGTTAAGATTTAAATTGAAGATAAAATTTTTGGGAAAGTTTAAATGTTAATATTTGAATTTTAACGAGGAAAGGGAATTTTTTCCAACCCGGAACCCGTCTAGGTCGACCCTTTGAGTGTAGAGAAAGGCGCTCTTAATAACACAATGGCTCGGTTATTGGTGTCAAGTCCATAAGGACTTAAAAAAAGAACCTGATTTGTTGTTATTTGAGTGAGCGCAAATTCTTTCGTCAAATCGACATTCTAATCAACTTCTTTTATTTATTTTTTATTCATTTATTTTTCAGAAATAACCCCCTGCAACCGCAAACACTATCCCTCCACGATGATCACGCCCTTTATAACTCATATTTTAATTTTTCCGAGCCGACAATTTTATTTTTCCACGCATTCTTCGAATCGTCAACGTCAACGACCGCCACAATAATGCGTACGGCTTACCTCCAACGCAAAGATCACAATATCCTACTCTTAAACGCTCCTAGAATCGAAGCTGGACCATGGTACTTAACCGCAGCAAAAAATACCAGGATTGTTGGGGAATATTCAGCCCAATTTATCGATTATATGGTGTCAAGGGGGCTTCATTTACCATCTTTGCATTTAATTGGGTTGAGTTTAGGGGCGCAAATGGCTGGTGTTACTGGAAAGAATGTTCGAAGTGGGCGGATTGCCCGGATAACTGGGTTAGATCCAGCAGGGCCTCTTTTTACGAAATGGCCGAAAAGTTTAAAGTTGGATAAAAGCGATGCTGAATTTGTTGATGTTATTCATACGGATGCCGGGATTTTCGGTTATCCAAGATCGGTGGGGCATTTAGATTTTTGGCCCAATGGTGGGATTGCTCCTCAACCTGGGTGTACTTTTAGAGAAATTGCGAGAAGAAATCCAGACGCAATTATCGAAAAATGTAATTAATTAATTGTACATAATTAATCGTTTTTTGTAATTTTTTTCGTAGTGTTTTGTAGTCATTGGCGATCATATCAATTTTATGCCGAATCTGTTGTTTCGGAATTCTCATTTCCGGCGATTGAGTGTGATTCTTGGAACGATTTTAAAAGCGGTTCGTGCGATTTTCAACAACAACCGATTAGTATGGGATTTTTAGCACATCCTTTGTAAGTAATGTTTAAAATTTAAAAAAAAATAATTACAAATTGATTTTGTAGAGCGAGGGGTAATTACTTTTTAGCAACGAATCCCGAGTCACCTTTTACGCAATGAATCCTAATTAAAAAGTAAGTTATTTTTGTTAAAATTATAAAAAAAGTATTTTGTCCAGGATTATTTATTTATTTTAAGACGATGTTTGCTTGGTTGCCTAACCCAAAATAATACAATTTTGACATTTCCAACAATTTAATTTCTATAATTTAAATTGTTAATTAAATTAAATTAAAAAAAAGATTTTAATACGTTCTTAAGATAAATTGGGTTCAAAATTTCAATTCAAAGCAAAAAAATCTTATTCATAATGACATTTCGTTGCCAATTAACTTATCAATAATCAAGGACATATCAAACTTTTTTCATGTTCATTTTGTAAATATTTCGAGTGTATCCTCATTAATTTACGTATTGTTAAATTTATTGTTATGAGTATAATTCAATGTTAGCATTGAAAGTATTTTAGGATTTATTTTAAAACCGTGCATAATTGGTTGCATAACCATCAATAATACAATTTTAACAATTAATTTCCACAATTTGATAATTCACTGAATTAAATTATGATACACAAAAAATAAGTCAAATAAGTCGTTCTTAAGATAAATTGGGTTCAAAATTTCAATTCAAAGCAAAAAATCTTATTCCTAATGACATTTCATTGCCAATTAACTTATCAATAATCAAGGACATATTAAACTTTTTTCATGTTCATTTTGTAAATATTTCGAATGTATCCTCATTAATTTATATATTTTTAAATTTATTGTTATGAGTATAATTCAATATTAGCATTGAAAGTATTTTAGGATTTATTTTAAAACCGTGCATAATTGGTTGCCTAACCATCAATAATACAATTTTAAAAATTAATTTCCACAATTTGGAATTTTTCATTGAATTAAATCATAATACACAAAAAATAAGTCAAATAAGTCGTATTTGAGGTAGATTGGGTTCAAAATTTTAATTAAAAGCATAAAATCGTAAAGACATTTCAACTTGTCAATGTCAACATGAATAAATCAAATCTTTTCATAATCATTATGTAAATATTTCAAGTATATCCTCATTAATTTACGTATTTTTAAATTTATTGTTATGAGTATAATCCAATATCAGCACTGAAAGTGTTTTAGGATTTATTTTAAAACCGTGCATAATTGGTTGCCTAACCATCAATAATACAATTTTAAAAATTAATTTCCACAATTTGGAATTTTTCATTGAATTAAATCATAATACACAAAAAATAAGTCAAATAAGTCGTATTTGAGGTAGATTGGGTTCAAAATTTTAATTAAAAGCATAAAATCATAAAGACATTTCAACTTGTCAATGTCAACATGAATAAATCAAATCTTTTCATAATCATTATGTAAATATTTCAAGTATATCCTCATTAATTTACGTATTTTTAAATTTATTGTTATGAGTATAATCCAATATCAGCACTGAAAGTGTTTTAGGATTTATTTTAAAACCGTGCATAATTGGTTGCCTAACCATCAATAATACAATTTTAAAAATTAATTTCCACAATTTGGAATTTTTCATTGAATTAAATCATAATACACAAAAAATAAGTCAAATAAGTCGTATTTGAGGTAGATTGGGTTCAAAATTTTAATTAAAAGCATAAAATCGTAAAGACATTTCAACTTGTCAATGTCAACATGAATAAATCAAATCTTTTCATAATCATTATGTAAATATTTCAAGTATATCCTCATTAATTTACGTATTTTTAAATTTATTGTTATGAGTATAATCCAATATCAGCACTGAAAGTGTTTTAGGATTTATTTTAAAACCGTGCATAATTGGTTGCCTAACCATCAATAATACAATTTTAAAAATTAATTTCCACAATTTGGAATTTTTCATTGAATTAAATCATAATACACAAAAAATAAGTCAAATAAGTCGTATTTGAGGTAGATTGGGTTCAAAATTTTAATTAAAAGCATAAAATCGTAAAGACATTTCAACTTGTCAATGTCAACATGAATTAATCAAATCTTTTCATAATCATTATGTAAATATTTCAAGTATATCCTCATTAATTTACGTATTTTTAAATTTATTGTTATGAGTATAATCCAATATCAGCACTGAAAGTGTTTTAGGATTTATTTTAAAACCGTGCATAATTGGTTGCCTAACCATCAATAATACAATTTTAAAAATTAATTTCCACAATTTGGAATTTTTCATTGAATTAAATCATAATACACAAAAAATAAGTCAAATAAGTCGTATTTGAGGTAGATTGGGTTCAAAATTTTAATTAAAAGCATAAAATCGTAAAGACATTTCAACTTGTCAATGTCAACATGAATTAATCAAATCTTTTCATAATCATTATGTAAATATTTCAAGTATATCCTCATTAATTTACGTATTTTTAAATTTATTGTTATGAGTGTAATCCAATATCAGCACTGAAAGTGTTTTGGGATTTATTTTAAAACCGTGCATAATTGGTTGCCTAGCCACCAATAATACAATTTTAACCATTAATTTCCTCAATTTGAAATATTTTATTGAATTAAATCATAATACACAAAAAATAAGTAAAATAAGTCGTTTTTGAGGTAAATTGGGCTCGAAATTCCCATTTAGATCAATAAATCGTAACGACACTTAACTTGTTAATATCAACATGAATAAATCAAACCTTTTCATAATCATTATGTAAATATTTCGAATATATCCGCATTAATTTACGTATTTTTAAATTTATTAAATTATAATTACATATTAACATTAAAAGTATTTTAGGATGTATTTTAAAACCGTGCATAATTGGTTGCCTAACCACCAATTATACAATTTTAACCATTAATTTCAACAATTTGAAATATTTCATTGAATTAAATCATAATACACAAAAAATAAGTCAAAGAAGTCGTTTTTGAGGTAAATTGGGTTCAAAATTTTCATTAAAACATAAAATCGTAAAGACATTTCAACTTGTCAATATCAACATGAATAAATCAAATCTTTTCGTAATCATTATGTAAATATTTCAAATCTATCCCCATTAATTTACGTATTTTTAAATTTATTATTATTAAATTTATTAATATTATATAATTCCATATTAGCATTGAAAGTATTTTAAGATTTATTTCAAAACCGTGCATAATTGGTTGCCTAACCATCAATGATACAATTTTAATAATTAATTTCCACAATTTGGAATTTTTCATTGAATTAAATCATAATACACAAACAATAAGTAAAATAAGTCGAATTTGAGGTAAATTGGGCTCAAAATTTTAATTCAAATCAATAAATCCTAACGACACTAAACTTGTTAATATCAACATGAATAAATCAAACCTTTTCATAATCATTATGTAAATATTTCGAATATATCCGCATTAATTTACGTATTTTTAAATTTATTACATTATAATTACATATTAACCTTAAAAGTATTTTAGGATGTATTTTAAAACCGTGCATGATTGGTTGCCTAACCATCAATAATACAATTTCAACCATTAATTTCCTCAATTTGAAATATTTCATTGAATTAAATCATAATACACAACAAAATAAGTCAAATAAGTCGTTTTTGAGGTAAATTGGGTTCAAAATTTTAATTAAAAGCATAAAATCGTAGACATTTCAACTTGTCAATATCAACATGAATAAATCAAATCTTTTCGTAATCATTATGTAAATATTTCAAATCTATCCCCATTAATTTACGTATTTTTAAATTTATTATTATTAAATTTATTAATATTATATAATTCCATATTAGCATTGAAAGTATTTTAAGATTTATTTCAAAACCGTGCATAATTGGTTGCCTAACCATCAATGATACAATTTTAATAATTAATGTCCACAATTTGGAATTTTTCATTGAATTAAATCATAATACACAAACAATAAGTAAAATAAGTCGAATTTGAGGTAAATTGGGCTCAAAATTTTAATTCAAATCAATAAATCCTAACGACACTAAACTTGTTAATATCAACATGAATAAATCAAACCTTTTCATAATCATTATGTAAATATTTCAAATATATCCCCATTAATTTACGTATTTTTAAATTTATTATTATAAGTATAATTCCATATTAGCATTGAAAGTATTTTAGGATTTCTTTTAAAACCGTGCATAGTTCGTTGCCTAAGCACCAATAATATAATTTTAACCATTAATTTCCTCAATTTGAAATATTTTATTGAATTAAATCATAATACACAAAAAATAAGTCAAATAAGTCGTTTTTGAGGTAAATTGGGTTCAAAATTTTAATTAAAAGCATAAAATCATAAAGACATTTCAACTTGTCAATATCAACATGAATAAATCAAATTTTTTCATAATCATTATGTAAATGTTTCGAATATATCCACATTAATTTAAGTATTTTTAAATTTATTATTATTAAATTTATTAATATTATATAATTCCATATTAGCATTGAAAATATTTTAGGATTTATTATAAAACCGTGCATAATTGGTTGCCTATCCACCAATAACACAATTTTAACAACTAATTTAATTATTTTTAATTAAAACAATTAATTTATTTAAAAAATAAGTCGTTTTTGAGGTAAATTGGATTCAAAATTTCAATTCAAATCAAAAAATTTAAAAAACTTGTCAATATCAACTTAAATAATCACATTTTTTCACGATCATAATGTAAATATTTCGAATATATCCGCATTAATTTACGTACTTTTAAATGTATAATTATATTCAAATTATTTTTGAAATAAACGTTCCTTTATTTTTAATTGTATCAACATTAATTTTGTTCGTATCAATTTAACGACTTTTTCCACTTTCAATAATTTCCATTCGCTCCAAATTGATCCTAATGAATCTTTTCATTATATCTAACGATCCATAAATAACCACTTTACCTCAAAACGTTTCGAAACCATGCCTCGTCTTCAAGTGAATTCGTTGAAGCCGTTATTAAAGCTGTGCGCGATTTTGGCGATAACACCGCCTTACAACGATAAAAATTGCAATTTTTTTCAAAATAAGTTTTATAAAACTTACAGAATAATCGTTTTAACTTATTGGATTTTTGGCTCAATCGGCGGGCTTGTCGAAGAGTACTTATTTTTATTTAAAACGTTACCAAGTACCATGCAAACAATGAATTTGATCGCTTATTTATCGTTCACTTTGCAAATTATAGTATTAACTGTCTCAATGAATATAATAAGCTTCGAAGATTTAAAAGTGTTTTACAACGATTTGGTTCAAGTCGAGATGAAGTTGATTTGTTTTAATAATAATAAAGGAGATAACACAAAAACTTCGTTTCGAATTTGGGTGGAATTAATCTTAACGCATTTAACTTTTATTCCGATCGTTATCTTAGACTATTATTTATGGATAAAAGTTTCAAAAAGCGAAATTTTCCACTTCTACATAATCCATCAGAACCTCCAAAAATATCACACAGCAATTTCCGTCCATTTAATGTGCAATTTAATGCTTTACATGAAAAAACTCTTCATTTCAGCGAATAAATTTCTCGAATTCTCGATAAAAAATCGAAATCGCACCAAAATCTTCACCGTCATAACTTACGCCCCGAAAGACTTAATCAACATCTTTTTAATTTTAAACAAAACCATCGAATTTTTTAACCGGATTTTCGGCTGGACCATTTTATGCATTAACTTTAGCATTTTAGCAAACATTTTGTTGTCGTTAAACTTTATGATTCAATTTAACAACGACAAAGCGAAACTTTTAACAGGAACCTTCGGCTTAGAATTTATCGTTTTAATGACATCATGGGCCGCAGCTTCGTTAATTATTGGAATTTTTTTAACCAGCGTTGCAAATTCAACGGTGAAAGAGGCAAAAAATACGGCGAATGTTTGTTATAAACTATTAACTACAATCTCAATTCAAACATCGCAAAAACTCGATGAAAAAGAGTTAAGGAAAGATTTGTTGTTACTCGCAGAACAAGTCGCTATGAGATCGTCGCATTTTACAGCTGCTGGGTTCTTTAATGTTGATTATACGATGCTTTTTACTATGTTGAGTACTGTTACTTCTTATTTGGTGGTTTTAATTCAATTTAGTTAAATAATAATGTTGATATAAATAATGATGTAAAATTGGTTGCATAACACAATTTTTTTTTTAAATATTGATTTATTAATACTTAAAATGTGGGCAATTAACTTTAGCATTTTAGCAAACATTTTGTTGTCGTTAAACTTTATGATTCAATTTAACAACGACAAAGCAAAACTTTTAACAGGAACCTTCGGCTTAGAATTTATCGTTTTAATGACATCATGGGCCGCAGCTTCGTTAATTGTTGGAATTTTTTTAACCAGCGTTGCAAATTCAACGGTGAAAGAGGCAAAAAATACGGCGAATGTTTGTTATAAACTATTAACTACAATCTCAATTCAAACATCGCAAAAACTCGATGAAAAAGAGTTAAGGAAAGATTTGTTGTTACTCGCAGAACAAGTCACTATGAGATCGTCGCATTTTACAGCTGCTGGGTTCTTTAATGTTGATTATACGATGCTTTTTACTATGTTGAGTACTGTTACTTCTTATTTGGTGGTTTTAATTCAATTTAGTTAAATAATAATGTTGATATAAATAATGATGTAAAATTGGTTGCATAACACAATTTTTTTTTTTAAATATTTATTTATTAAAACTTAAAATGTGGGCAATTCTTAAACAAATCATAAATATGCACAAAAATATAACATAATAATTAATTATTAATGAAATAAATTTGAAAAAATTAATAAATAAATTGACATTTTTTTGTATGTCAAAGTTTAACCTCAAAAATGTTTATAATCATTTCATTGCAAAATCGTTCATGAATCGACCAACAAATCTTGCATAAACCATAAAATTCCACTTAATTAATTCGAACAGCTCAAAATTAAGCCAAATTTATCAAATTGCACTCAACCCGCGCTTAAATCCCAAGCGACATAACCTCAAAAATTTTATTTATATCTTCCTAATATCTTATTTACCTAAGAGCCTTAAAAATGTTTTCAAATGTAACAGCACGATCAGTACAACGAATATGTAAGTATATATGCTATCATTTATTTGATTATTTATATTAAATTAATATTATTCACAGATTGTTTCCGAAAAGATTATTGTACGTTTAAAAGAAGCCAAATGAGTAAACGAGAGGGGTCCAGCACGATTAAAAAGTCGTTTGGACAACCAACTGTGGATACCCATCCGTTTTTGATAGGGCAAGGTGAGGTAACTCCCGGTATTCAAATGTCGGAATATCAAGATCGAAGGAGAAAACTTATGGAAACTATTTTACAGTACTCAGAGCAATCGAGGAAATTATCAGATCGACATATTGTGAGTTTAAATCCCTTAATTAATAATTAATTAATTAATTTTTTTAGATTATAATTCCCTCGGCTACCAAGCAATATATGTCAGATAAAATCCCATACGTTTTTCGCCAAAACACCGATTTTCTTTATCTAACCGGTTGTTTAGAACCAGATAGTTGTTTAGTTTTGACTTCAACGCAAAACTCAAAATTAACCTCAACCTTATTCGTTCGCGCTAAAGATAATCACTCAGAAATTTGGGATGGACCAAGAACCGGTCCCGAGGAAGCTGTAAATTTGTTTGGGGTTGATCAAGCTTTACCAACAACGGAGTTAGAGAACTTTGTGGGTTGCTCTATGAAATCAAATAAGTCTGTGATGGTTTGGTATGATGTGATTAATATAGTTCAACCTGCCGTGCATAAAATCTTAACAAGTAATTACCGGGGCAATGTAAATAAGATTTGGGAGGCCCCAAAAGAATTTCTACACAAAGTTAGATTAATTAAATCGCCGGCTGAGATACAATTGATGAGGAAATCTTGCGAGATCGCTTCAAGAGCGATTAGCGAAACTATATCGATCTCAAAACCTGGATTAACAGAACACGATTTATATGCATCAGTTGATTATCATTGCCGAATAAATGGCGCTGAGTACTTAGCGTACCCCCCCGTTGTTGCTGGTGGGGCCAGAGCCACAATTATTCATTACACTAACAACAACCAAGTTTTAAATAATCAAGATTTGGTTTTAATGGATGCTGGTAAATGAAAAATGGGGTTAAAATTGTGTTTAAATCTTTCCTTGTAGGGTGTGAATATCACGGATATACCAGTGATATAACAAGAACATGGCCTGTTGGTGGGGCTTTTACGAACGCCCAAAAAATCCTTTATGAAATCGTTTTGGACGTTCAAACCGAATTAATCGAATTGTGCGGAAGATTCCCAACTTTAGATAAACTTTTTGATACAATGTGTTCATTGTTGGGTAGAAAACTCCTTTTAGCCGGGCTTATACCCCCAAACAGCTCAAATTATGAATTATCCAGGGTAAAATTTATTCATTAAAACTAACTTAAAAATTAATTATTTAATTTTTAGATTGCGTATCAATTTTGTCCTCACCATGTGTCTCATTATCTTGGTATGGACGTCCATGATACCCCTTCAGTTCCAAGAAATATTAAAATAGAACCAGGAATGGTGGTGACCGTTGAACCGGGGATTTATATTCCCGAACAGGCTAAAGTTCCGGATGAGTTTAAAGGAATTGGGATTAGAATCGAGGATGATGTTTTAATAACGGAGAATGGACCTGAAGTTTTATCGAAGAATTGCCCGAAAAGTTTGACGGACATAACCATGCTGGCCGCTCAAAATCAACGGTAACAAATAAAGTTTTTTCAAATTTAGAATGAGAAAGAGGATGTGATATTTTTGGAGTGCAAATGAGATTCCTTTAACATTGTCTACTTTCATAAATAGTATATTTATAAGGTTTTTTGTAAAAAAAGAAATAAATTTTTTGAAAATTAAATTTTTAAATATCAGCGACATCTAGTGAAAATTTTAGTAAATTTTTATTGAAAGAAAATGCATTAATTAAAAAAATTAATGATTAATTAAAATTTTACCAAAAATAATATTAATTTATTATTAAAAAGTTTATATAAATAAGATTAATTAAAAATTTATTAATTTAAAATAAAAATTTATATTTTTCATATTGACGTTTCAAACAGCGCCATCTTTCGGGGAACAAAAAAGTTACCTTTGACAGTTGATTAAAGTGCTGTTGATATTTTTGGTTAACCGGAATTATCGGTTTTTTGTAGCATTTAAACGGTATTTTGAACGCGTTTTAATGTACGACCGTAATGTACTCGGGTGGAGACTCCACAGACGCGCAGAGTTATAACCAATGGGCTTTGAACCCATCAGCTTACCAAAATATGGCAAAGGAGCAAGTCGATTGGGCCGCCTTGGCCCAACAATGGATTATCATGAAGGAGGCAGGCCCCCCGGTTCCGGAACCGCCGCAAATCACGCCCCAGCAAGGGGCCAAACCGATCAAAAAAGACATAGAAGGCGGCGAGGCCCCCATGGACGTAGAAAATGAAAGCGAAGAAATTCAATCACAATGGAACGATGGAACCGGTTCCGGGGATTCGTGGAAGTGGCAATCACAACAGCAACCCCCATGGAATTGGGAGGCTAATTGGAACAACCCCGGTTCTTCTAATAACGCCCCAAAACCCCCTTTGCTTCCTACCCCCTCAAATTTCAATCAATATAATTCAACTGTTGATAATTCAAGTGATAACTCTAATTATGGGTATAACACAACTTCTAATTACCAAAGCGGATATTGGACATCATCCGGAGGTGCTAAAGTCATCAAACCGCATAATAAACGTTATAGTAAAGTTAATGTACCAACAACTGTGGCTAACACTTCGGTCCCACCACCAAAAGTTGTTAATTTAGATGCTGCTAAAAGAAAGCAATTACCAGCTTGGATAAGAGAGGGGTTAGAAAAGATGGAAAGAGATAAATTAAAACAATTAGATCGAGAGAGGGAGAAACAAGAAAAAGCGGAAAATGAAGCAAAAAGAAAATTGTATGAAAAGAATGCTTTAGAAATTTTAAAGGATACAGTTAAAGAACAACAAGTTAAAAGCCGCTTTGTAAATAAATTATAATAAATTGTAATAATTTTTTTAATTTTGACTAATTTTTGTAGGATTCAGGATCTGATGAATCAGAAGAGGATATAGAGGGGCGTTCGTTAACTCCAGAAGTCCAAGCAACTTCACAACCACAAAGGTTGACTCAAGAGGAAATGGTTATATTAATTTTTTCTTTTTATCCAAATAAATATTTTTTTTATTTTTAAAGATGGTTTGGGTAAGAAGAACAATGACGGATATTCTCCTCAAGGTAACAAACCGCGAAATCCAGACTATTTGTAAAGAAGAGTTGGAAAGATATGAAAGGAAGCAGAAAGGTACAGTATCGGAAATGGGCCGTAAAAAAATCGCGTCAATCAAATTGGAAATCCCACAATTTTCTTAATTTATTTTTATTTCCCCAAAAAAAAAAAAATTATTTGATCTCTGTTATTTTATCATACTTGATACTGTGAGACTGTTAACAGGGTGATAGGATGATCTAATTTGTGTGTTGTGTGAACTTCAGCTTCAGATCAGCGCGTTTCCGCACCCAGTGGTGCCAACCTAAGCGCCAGACTTGGTAAGTTGCCCCCGTTCAGACCCTGTTTAGAATCTAAGGTCGCGATGTTGTCGCCGGCGACCCGCTTTCCTAAACAAAAATCAAATCAATCAAAAAAGAAGCTTATTTTTGAATCGTTTTTAATTTTGTAGTTTAGAGAACTCTTTAAAGACAGGTTTGGCTATTTGAAACTTGCTCACAAAAAAGCAAGCTTTGTTTTTATTATTTTCTAAGTTACTCCTCAAATAGCCTCAATTTTAATGAATATCTCTAGGATTGGGAGCTTACGGGGAGTCGGACAGTGAGAATTCGGAGGGAAATTCGGATGATGATGATTCTGATGCGCAATTAAGGGTGATTAATTTTTAATTATGGTTCGTTGAGTTGATTATTGTTGGGTTTTAGGAGGAGATTAAGCGGAAAAAAGCTGAATTTGTTAAGATTGAACGACAAATTGAGGAAAAACTTGCTGAAGCTGAGAGAAAAAGGGAACTTTTTAATCAAAATCGAGGTAGTCCTGTTAATGACAACAAAGATACACAGGTAGACGCAAAAACTCCAGGTAAATAACTTCTAAAAGATGTTTTTCTTTGTAAAATCTCGATATATATATATAAAATTTAAGGGGGGAAACCACATTAGAAGTCTTATTTTTATTATATCTTAGTATTTTTTTTTTGGGTGGGAAGAATTAATTAATATTTAATCAAATTTTGACATAACTTTGTTTATATTTCGAACAACTTTTGCGAAATGTTAGGAATCATTGTATCCAAATATAACGACGTTATACACTCTTAGTCTTTCGATTGCGGGACGTGTCGCCATTCCAATTTTCATCTGAATTCAAAAAGCTTTTTATTTTAGATTAACAGCTTATTTTTTACGAATATGAACCTCAAAGCAGGTGAAGATAATGAAAATTAAACATTTTGCAAATGTACTTAAAATTTTAACATTTTTCTTAACTAAATATGTAAAAAAAGCACTCTTAAAATCATGAATAGTTGGTTCATATTCTTCGTGATTTCTTAAAGAATCATACTGTCAATTTTCAAAATGAGCCGTTTATTATTTTTTGAGATAGAGTTCCCGTAAATATAAAAAACTGGATTTTGAGAAACGTCATCGAAAGAAAAGTCTAGGAAATTAGATATTGAAAGGAAATTAGCAATAATATAAAGTATTTATCAATTAATCCGCGATTCCAGCACCATATATTAATCCTTCTTCTTCCTCATACGCTTATTTTTGCGCTTGTAGCAGCGCTTTTTTCTTCGTAATTAAAACTTTGCGTACCTATTACAATTCTTGCTTCTTTCATCACTATCAGAAGGGCTAAATTTCTTTCATTAAATAAGCCTGTGGCTAAATATGATACCACTTCTATGACTTTTAGTCTGGAGTGCAAATGTTTAGGAACTAATCGCCAAATTGTCGAATTAAAACTTTCATTCGCATTTTGTGTGTGCTTCAACATCTCTCAAATAATTCATGCCTTGATAAATCTTCACATATATGAAGAATTTCCTTCTGTACATCGGGATGCAATGGTGGAGGGTGTGGTATAAAATCCATTCCAAGGACTTCTCATTTCTGCCACTCGCACCGGGACACTCGTGTTTAGGATTCTCATCTGTTGAGATCAAATGATAATAAGTCGTCATAATTTCTTTTTTCATGTTCTCTACACCATCAATATGTCTTCTAATTGTTAGTCCATAATAACTGCTGAGTTTTTTTACTAATGCCTCTGTAAGTTTGCCTTTTCCACCTAGCTTTTTAGATTTTCGAATGTTTCTGAGTCGTGCTCCCATTCTTTTTTGGACGTGAGCTATACGTTCACTTTTTAAAACTTGATACTCAGCATCATAAGGATTTAAAATTAAAATTGCTGCAAATGTTTTAGAATCACCGTCGCCAATATAATTGCTGTATTTTACACCATGCATTGTTTAGCTCTCAAAAACATCTTTTTTATAAACTCAACTTTCATGGTTCCGGCAGAACCTTCGTGATTTTTCGTACAGTCTTCGTTGTCATAGTCGTCTTTCTAAATATTCTACAGAATTTTTTGATTTATTCTGCCATTTTGCTTCGCACATCTAGGTCGATGACTTTGCCAGAGTGATGCGCAATGAGAGTTTTAGAAAGATTTAAATCCCATCTTTTTCCAAGTACCGTCTCCAGACACTTTGAAGTTTAATATGGGTCTTTTCATTTTTTCATTCTCTTTTTTCTCTTCTTCGGCAGCTTTTTTTACAACAATAATCAAAAACCATTTGGATGTGACTCAAAATTCTGTTATATACTTGTTCAGTTATGCCATTGCTGATGTCCATATAATTGCAGAACAAATTTAATCCTTGTCTATTAACGCCTAACAGTCGCATGACGAATACTATTCTTTGATTTATCTCAAATCCAGTATTTATGAGAGGACTTGAATTGATATGTAAAAATGTAAAATGTAAAAATTGGAAGCAAAAAGACCAGATGATTATACATCCTTTAAGTTGAGCTTTAATCTTTCTGATTTGGATAAAGTCAAATTATCAAACTTGTGACCTTTGAGAACAAGAATAAATCGTTTTTTTTTCAAGACTCCTCAGAAGAGGAATGTAGGATAGTCAATGATTCTGTTATATCAGAAAAGAAATTAAACTTAATAAATAAATCACCAACATTTACATTGAAAAATGACATACATAAATTTCAAGTACCACCATCTACCATCAAAACATACAAAGTAAATAAATATGGGAAACTTATGAGGAACTCCAGGAAATATTGAAAAGATATGACCATCCTCTAGTGTGCGGTTTTACTGAACATTGGCAAACAGTTCAACAGCTCGTTCTAATAAGCATACTACAAATGTTTTTAACGCCGATTTTTCAGATCACAAAGCTCGAACAATGTGTTGGAATGTTAGCTTTATCAGCCAACAATATTATTATGTTGTCAAACGTGATTTTTCTGATGACAACAACACCAAATGTTTTAATCAGTCCCTATCAATTGAGACTTTTCAAAGTGTGTTGGAAACAAATGATGCTAATGATCAGTACAAAAACTTTGCAAATATTTTTCTGAGCTATTTTAATCAGCATTATCCTAGGAAAACGATCCGAAAGTCTACAAAAAGAGTAGGCAAAATATGGAATGTAGTGAACTCAAGGATTGCAGATACCTTGTGTATGCTACAGGAGCTTTCCCAGATCGACAAAAAATGTAAACCAGATTATCAACAAAAACAGAGAGAATACAACAAACTTCTAATACATTATAAATACAAACATTTGAAAACTTTGATAAAAAACTTTGTTAAAAATAAGCAAAACCACACAAAAATAACATAAAAAACAAACGTATACAAAGTAAATAAGCAATAAAATCGCCCACCAAATAGCAAAGCTTCTTTAAAAAGCCTTTAAAAATACGCTTCACTCGTTCATTCTTAGGCACCTTTAAAATTTTCATTTTCAATTTAATTCTTACCGTTATTTTTAGGAGAGAGACATCATAGGGATGATAATTAACCAGAAAATCTCACTATTTTGTCATTTATACATAACATAAATAAAAATTTTGATCTAACTACGTTTCGAAACGTTTGCATCCAACATTCTAAAAGAGTTAGTTAATTTAGTTAAATGGATTAAAAATGATTTGATGGATAATAAAAATGAAGATGCAAACGTTTCTTCAAATAAATAAATTACATTTAATAAAAATTAAAATCAAGGCCTAAAAGAAGCTAACGTTAATCATCGTCAGTTAAATCTGACTCATCAAAATCACTGTCGTTTTCTGTGTCATAAGCAAGAAGCTTATGCATCATTGGAGGAAAAACATCGTTCACTACCAACGACTGACCGGTATAACTGTAAAAACGAAACATTCAAACTTAAATATAAGGAAAAAATAATAAAAAAAATCCAGATGAAAAATTTTAAGATGTAAAAAGTAGAAGATGCAGCAGTTGCAGGTAAAAAAAGAACTAATGTGAATGGAAAAAAAAGTGAATGACTACGCATTCAACAGAAAGATAGAAAAAATAACTTACCTAGATTGGAATGTTTGAGTCAACTCATGTTTGAGTTCACCTTTTGGATTAATCGTAAAAATACGAACAATTGGAATACCAACAGCTGTATAAGCCCAAACGTCCTAAAAAAAGAGAAATCATAAAAATCAATGTAGTCAATTATATTTATATTAGTGATGGAACAGATTTTTTCTTATACCATTATGAGCAACTGTTAGTTTCAATTATCATATATACACTATATTACACTATTCAATTTAGAATAATTTCAAAAATAGTATTAGCACTATCAAAGTTTTTTTATCAAAAATTTTTTGGACCATAATCAAGAACTCTATAAACTATAAACACAAAAACCTTTCACGTTTTGAACACCCTAACATAATGGCGGAATCTTTCAACAACTTTTTTTGCCTCTATTGCAAGCAATCTTGTATCCAGAATAAATAATAATTCACTAGCTGATCTGGGTAATGTACCTATGCAAGGTCAATCAATCTTTATGGCGCCTGTAACAGAGAGTGAACTTTTTAGTATTGTACATAATTTTAAAAACGATTATCGATGAAATCCCGATAAAAATAATTAAAGAAAGTATTTCATATATTTTAGCCCCTTTATGCTCTATTGTGGACAATTGCCTTGCACATGGAATATTTCCAAACTCACTGAAACACTCAATTATAACGCCTATTTACAAAAAAAAAATGATATAGACCAATTAGCATACTCGAAGATTATCGAGAGAGTTATTTATGTACGTTTCTTGGATTATATAAAAGATAAGTCTTTACTCAGTGAACGGCAGAATGGGTGCATACCTGGCAGTGGTACTGATACTGCTCTTTTCGAACTCTACAAATATTCTAGAGGCCTACGAAAAAAACGAACATGTATGTGTGATAAACTTGGTTCTTTCCAAGGCATTTGATTGTATAGGTAGACAATTGTTGGTAGCCAAACTTGAGCAGCACGGTTTTAGGGGTCCTGCCAAAAACATAATTATTTCGTATTTAAATAATAGATCACATACGACTAAAGTAATACGCTATGAAGGTACTCCAGTAATATCAACTACGAAGTATACAAGGCATGGTGTACCATAGGGTAATATACTGGGCCCTCTACTTTTCATCATTTTTATAAATGACCTGTTATTGCAGATCATGACTTGTTGTCTATCAAGTTTTGCAGACGCTTTTTTACCGCTTTCGTTACCAGTTCAACTTTAAACGAAGTGATGGCTAAGGTTGGTGATACGCTGAATGTGCTTGGAAAGTGGTTTGACAATAACGGGCTAATTATGAACGAAGATAAAAGTGGTGTGGTAGTATTTGACAATAAACTGGTTAGCAAACCTTCTTTAATCTGCGATATTAAGGTACGACAGGATGTCGAGATTTTAGGCGTTCATCTCGATAGTTCCATGAAATGTAAGAGTCACATCGAAAAACTCTGTTGTAAGTTATCAAAATCCATATTTGGTCTTAGAGTGATTATAAACACTACTAACAAAAAGATTACCAAGATATTTTATTCAAATACCAACGAATCACACTTAAGATATTTAATAATTACTTGGGGAGCATCTGTTCGGTTCGATAATGTCTTTAAACTTCCGAAAAAAGCTATAAGAGTCTTGTGTAGTCTGAAATAAAATGAATCATGTAGACAACGATTCCGAGAAGAGAATCTCTTAACGGTATGCTTAATATTTGTTTTTAAACATAAAGAACTATTTCCAACAACTGGTTAAGACAAACCAATATGATACCAGATATAATCATATCTTGATACTGCCCAAACATAAGCTTATGTGAAAGGGGTCCCTTGTATTCATGCGTGAAAATCTACCTAAAACCTACAGTAAATAAATCAATAAGTAGATTAAACTCATTTAAGAAAAGTATGCGACATTTACTTTGTAATTTAGAAACTTATTCGTTTGATGAATTTTATAATAACGTTTAAATTTTCTACTTCTCGCACTTTGCTCGATTTACTGCAGCGTTTGTAAATATCTCGATCACCTTTTAAATACGAAGACATTCTCACTCGCGACTTCAAACGTTCTTGTAAAAACTTTCAAATTAAAACTATAACCGAAGTAAATTCTTACATTGCTCATAAAATCCAAACAAATGCGAATTTCGGTTTGTAATTTTAACAGGGTATTCTTGGATAGTTAAACTAATGATTTATGCAATAAAAAAAATCGATTTTTTAACTTCAAAATGTGGTTTCCCCCCTTAATATCATTTAATCAAAAATTTGTCATCATTTAAGAGTCTTACTTCGTTGGAGGAATGTTAATTATTTCTAATTTTAATCCATTATATCGAGGTTTTACTTAGCTTTTTAATATTCGACTTTTAACATAACGAATTTTTAGAAAATTCTAAGCGAAATCGTCGCGTTTCTTCCTCAAGCGATTCCTTATCAAAAGACAACAACAACCCAAAGTACGCCTCGTCGGACTCAGTTTCGACCCCTTCAAGAAGTCGAAGTCGCTCGAAAGATCGCAAAAAATATCGATCGACGACGGAAAGGCGAAGATCGGATGACCGGAAACGGAGATCACGATCGAATTCGCGATCGCGAAAGTCATCTTTAAGGCGTGATCGACGTCTTAGATCACCTTCAGTTTCAAGGTCACGATCAAGATCCAGGTCTAAACAAAGATCGAGGTCGAGACAAAGATCAAGGTCGAAACAAAGATCAAGATCGAAACAAAGATCAAGATCGAAACAAAGATCAAGGTCGAAACAAAGATCAAGGTCGAAACAAAGATCAAGATCGAAACAAAGATCGAGATCTAATCAAAGATCTAGATCTAGACAGAGATCAAGATCGAAACAGAGGTCAAGATCTAAGCAGAGATCAAGATCTAGGTCGAATTCGAGAAGAAGATCGAGGTCTTATGGGAGAAGGAGGAGGTCGAGATCGCGAAGAAGATCGAGATCGCCCAAACGGAAGAGGTCCCGGTCGCGCAGTAGCGGTAGGGGTAAGAAATCATCCCGTAGATACTGATGTGTCGGCTCAGAAAAACTGGTCTTTTAATACAGGTTGTATATTTTTGCCTTTTTTTCATTTCGCTTAAGAGTTAATTAAAAAAAAGGATTTAAATTTTACTGCTTCAATCAAAATTAAATATAACAATTTTTTGTTTAGATTCCTCGGAATATTTGCGAAAGAAACCAGAGTTTCGATTGGAAAAAGTGCTCATTATTTCAAAGATGATGTACATATTGACGTTTCTATGAGTTGTTATTATAAAAACAGTTATCAGCTTAAAACGATAATCTAACATTACTTAAGGTCTTCCTTATCTTATTATTATTATTTTTGAAATTTCAAACACGTGCTGTGTGTGAAAACATAATTTCAACATTGTTTTTATCTCAATTTCACCCCATTTTGACCCTTTATATTTAAAATGTACTCAAAAATGATTACAATAAATGCCGATGTATTAACAAAAGTTTCATTTAATCCTGGGATCAAAAACAAATTTCAATTAATCACTTGATTTATTACATAATATACATAAGAAATTTGTACACTTATTTATACTTAGATCCTAAATATTTATAGTTACTTTCCAAGCCTCTGTTCACATTTATTGTACCTTAATAATAAATTAAGGAATTGTTTAGGACGACAATTATAATGAGTAGGAATATTTACAAATTCAGTTACCGCAATTTGCCAAGGGGGATAATCGTATAAACGAAAACTTTTCCCAAAATACACCCCTAAATCAGGGTCGGGGAACTCAAAAGATTTTCGTAAAACCTCATTGAGGTCTTGTATATCAAAATTTTTTATTGAAACAAACTCCCCGCATTTTTCCGCCACCTTATTTCGCCCATCACTAGACGATAAAAGCTTAATATGAATTTTTTTCCCACTAAAACCATTTTTATACCCTATACTATCCTCATCATGAAATAAAAAATGAGCACTCCCTTTCCATTTATCATTCACCTCACTTTTAAAACAATCAATCCTCTTCTTTAATAAACCTAAAAAACAATTCTATTTAACCCAACAACTCTTTTATAAACGATTACTACCTTTATAATCATAAAAACTAATATAAGGAATTCCAACATTGACGGACCAAAAAATAAAATTAGCTAAATCTTTGATGCTTGGTTCTTCCGCGCCAAGAAGCACCGTTAGATGCTTCGGTATTTTATTAAGCTTCCTAATTTGAGCTTCAAAACTTCGTGGTTCGGCGTATTTCAATCGAAAATCGGAGATCTTCAACCGCAGGTACACCCAGGCATCGCGAATAATGTCGAATAAATCGACGACCGCGTGTAAAAGGAGTAAAACCAGGCGGTAGAAGAGCTCCTTTTTCTTCATCGCTAAGGATATTTAGTTCTTAACGCACCGAAATCACTTCTATTCTTATTACAGCCCATTTCATCACTTTGTAACGACTAGGAATCATGCGGCAAGCGTCAAATCCACATGACGTGTAAAAACGGTTGGTAACACTTGTTGTTTAAATTTGCGTTGTTGAATTAATTAATTAATATTAATTTCGATTTTAATTTTAATAATGTTTGAGAGATTTATAAATCATTTTTGTTTATAAAATTTATGTTAGTTTATTATGGTTTTGATTTTAAGTTTTTAGTTGAAAATGTGCTCCAAAGGTGGCGCAGTTTGTGTTAAGTTTTGTGAATATGTCATTTGTGAAAATATTTTCATCTATAAATTAATTGAAGAAAACTACAAATTTATTCAAGTAAGAAAAGAATGTTTTGGAACATTTTCATCACTTCCGATTAGGAATCGTGCAGGAAGCGTTAAATTCATATTGCGTGTAAAAATGATTAATACAGGTTAGTGATACTTATGTATAAGTTTAGTGCTAGTTCTAGTTAAGTTTCTAGTTATTTCATTTCGAATACATAGGGTTGTTTATTATAGTACTCTATTTCAGAAACTATTCATTGTAGAGGCCTTCGTTAAAAAAATGTTTTCAGATGTACGGTTAAACCCAACCCAACCCAACCCAATCGACACTAACAAACTATCATTAGACCTAGAACTAGAATCATCAGGGTTTAGCCATCTTGAGCGATGTACGGCTAAACGCGAATATATCTAGTTCTAGATCTAATGATATAAAACTAGAACTAACACTAGACCTAGAAGTGGAAAATTCTGGGTTTAGCCGTGCGTCTTCACACGCACTTCTAGGTCTGGTGTTAGTTCTAGTTTTATATCATAAGATCTAACTCTAAATCTAGAACTATAAATATTCGAGTTTAGCCGTTCATTTGCCAAGATGGCTAAACCCGAATAATTCTAGTTGTAGTTGTAAGGCTTGAACTGCTTCCAGAAGACTTGGTACTTCTTCTCAAAGACTTCATATTCATAATCTTGGATGCTATCCAAATCTTCTAAGATACTGGGAATTTCACTTACCTCGTAATAAATGAGTGCACATAGCGCCGTTCTAAAGCTAAGGGCTAATAAGGCTATAACCTTGGGACGCGAACTCCTGGGGAGCGCCTGTTTTTGCAATGAAATGGATGATGTCTCCATTATCTTTGGACGGCTCTGGTTCAAATATATAGTATTGAATTGGGTTGGGTTTAGGCATGCATTTGAAGACATTTTTTTTTGACGAAAACATCCAGCATGTATAGTTTCTGAAATAGAGTACTTTATAAACTGATTTGGCAAGTATGTATATTTGAATTAAAGCAAAACTAGAACTAACACTAGACCTAGAAGTGGAAAGCCTCGGGTTTAGCCGTGCGTCTTCAGACGCACGGCTAAACCCTGATCTTTCCACTTCTAGGTCTAGTGTTAGTTCTAGTTTTATATCATAAGATCTAACTCTAAATCTAGAATTACACACATTCGGGTTTAGAATTAAATTTACATTAAAATTATTTTAACAGCTACATATGATGTGGTAGCATCATCTGCCAATATTAAGTGATTTTTTTCTTCCTAAGTCTTAATACAATCTTGCATTAAGTAGTAAATTCGAAAATGGTAAAGCAGCAAAAATAGTCTGAATATTTCAAGAGTTAAATGAAGTAAATAACCACAACTTTATATTATAAAGACAGCTAGAGCTGAAATGTTATTTTGTCAAAGAAGGTAGACAATCTCTGAATGCTTATTTTTTAATATTTCTTGCTGTAACAAGTGTACAAGAAGTTTTCTTAATGGCACAATAAGAAATCAATAATTTTTCCTATCATTTTTACTTTTCTTGTTTCATTTCTTGCTATTTTGGGTTAGTTACCAAACCCACCTCAACGCTATATATTTGCATTGAAGTAAAATCAGAACAAGAATCATTCGGGTTTAGCCGTCTTGAGAGGTGCCCAACCCAACCCGAATGTTTCTAGTTCTAGAGTTAGATTAACCGATATAAAACTAGAACTAACACTAGACCTAGAAGTGGAAAGTTATGCGTGCGTCTTTGACGCACGGCTAAACCCTGATCTTTGCACTTCTAGGTCTAGTGTTAGTTCTAGTTTTATATCATAAGATCTAACTCTAAATCTAGAATTATACACATTCGGGTTTAGCCGTACATTTGATAAAACGGCTAAACCCGAATGATTCTAGCTCTTGTTCTAAGGCTTGAACTGCTTCCAGAAGATTTAGTACTTCTTCTCGAAGACTTCATATTTATAATCTTGGATGCTATCCAAATCTTCTAAGATGCTGAGAATTTCACTTAACTCATAATAAATGAGTGCACATAGCGTCGTCCTAAACCTAAGGGCTAATAAGGCTATAGCCTTGGGGCGCCAACTCCTGGAGAGCCCCTGTTTTTGCAATGAAATGGATGATGTCCCCATTATCTTAGAACGGCTCTGGTTCAAATATATATAGTGTTGAGTTGGGTTGGGTTTAGCCATGCATTTAAAGATTTTTTTTTTGACGAAGACATCCAGCATGAATATATATATTCTTCTTCTATTTGAATTGAAGTAAAACTAGAACTAACACTAGACCTAGAAGTGGAAAGCTTCGGGTTTAGCCGTGCGTCTTCAGACGCACGGAATCTTTCCACTTCTAGGTCTAGTGTTAGTTCTAGTTTTATATCATAAGATCTAACTCTAGATGTAGAACTGTAAGTCTTCCAATGATAGTATCAAGTCTTCTGAAAGCAGTATCAAGCCTTTTAAAAACAGTATCAAGTATTTTAAAAGAATTACAAGTCTTTCAGAAGCATTATCAAATGTTCAGGAAGCATTTAAAGTCCTAGATGTAGCATCAAGACTTTTTTGGAAGATTCTAGTAGCAAGTTTTCTGGAAATTTTTTAAATCTTGATTTTAAACTGATTTGGCAAGTATCTATATTTGAATTGAAGTAAAACTAGAACTAACACTAGACCTAGAAGTGGAAAGATCAGGGTTTAGCCGTAGGTCTTCAGACGCACGGCTAAACCCTGATCTTTCCACTTCTAGGTCTAGTGTTAGTTCTAGTTTTATATCATAAGATCTAACTCTAAATCTAGAATTATACACATTCGGGTTTTGCCGTACATTTGGTAAAACGGCTAAACCCGAATGATTCTAGCTCTAGTTCTAAGGCTTGAACTGCTTCCAGAAGATTTAGTACTTCTTCTCGAAGACTTCATATTTATAATCTTGGATGCTATCCAAATCTTCTAAGATGCTGAGAATTTCACTTAACTCATAATAAATGAGTGCACATAGCGTCGTCCTAAACCTAAGGGCTAATAAGGCTATAACCTTGGGGCGCCAACTCCTGGAGAGCCCCTGTTTTTGCAATGAAATGGATGATGTCCCCATTATCTTAGAACGGCTCTGGTTCAAATATATATAGTGTTGAGTTGGGTTGGGTTTAGCCATGCATTTAAAGATATTTTTTTTGACGAAGACATCCAGCATGAATATATATATATATATATGAATTGAATTAAAACTAGAACTAACACTAGACCTAGAAGTGGAAAGCTTCGGGTTTAGCCGTGCGTCTTCAGACGCACGGAATCTTTCCACTTCTAGGTCTAGTGTTAGTTCTAGTTTTATATCATAAGATCTAACTCTAGATGTAGAACTGTAAGTCTTCCAATGATAGTATCAAGTCTTCTGAAAGCAGTATCAAGCCTTTTAGAAACAGTATCAAGTATTTTAAAAGAATTACAAGTCTTTCAGAAGCATTATCAAATGTTCAGGAAGCATTTAAAGTCCTAGAAGTAGCATCAAGACTTTTTTGGAAGATTCTAGTATCAAGTTTTCTGGAAATTTTTTAAATCTTGATTTTAAACTGATTTGGCAAGTATGTATATTTGAATTAAAGTAAAACTAGAACTAACACTAGACCTAGAAGTGGAAAGATCTGGGTTTAGCCGTGCGTCTTCAGACTGATCAGTCTGATCTGATCCGGCTTAGGTTTGGTGTTAGTTCTAGTTTTATATCATAAGATCTAACTCTAAATCTAGAATTATATACATTCGGGTTTAGCCGTACATTTGTTAAAACGATTCCAGCTCTAGTTCTAAAACTTGAACTGCTTCCAGAAGACTTGGTACTGCTTCTCGAAGACTTCATATTTATAATCTTGGATGCTATCTAAATCTTCTAAGCTACTGGGAATTTCACCCAGTATCTTAACCCAGAATTTTCCACTTCTAGGTCTAGTGTTTGTTCTAGTTTTTCTTCAATTCATATACATACTAATTGTCTGCAACCTGCGGATAGGGAAAGAACGTAAGTGGGAAAAGAAACGCAATGAGGTTTCTATTAGTTAACATGAAACTGATATACTACGTTTACTTATCCGGCCGATTGGAGTTGATATGTATCTCTTTATCTAACTTATTAAAATCCTATACCTTATCCAGCCTTGTCCAACATATTGAAAAACCCAATCCGCAGAATCACGAATCGTCGGTTGAGACTGTTTCATCTTAAGTGATATTCATGATATATCTCATGTCATAACTCATGTCGCCAACAAATTGGAAGATTTTATCATACAAAATCTGCTAATTTGAATCGAAAAAAATATAGGTGTCAAAATGTAGAAACTCATGCTGCCAATAAGTCGACAGATACTGGTTGGTTGAATAGGTGTCTATTGATGTCATAGCTCAAGCTACGCTTACATTGACAGCCTCTCATTCAAAGTACAGGCACCAGGATGTCATAACGGATGCTGCCAATAAGCTGGTAGACTTTATCGTACAAAATATAGGTCTTAGAGTATAAACACTCTTGCTACCAACAGGCTGGCAGACTTTATCGTACAAGTTGGTAGATACTCGCTGGTTGGATATGTGTCTATTGATGTCATAGCTCATGTTGCGCTCAAGTTGGTAGAGTTTAGTTGGGTTGGGTTGGTTTCCACTAAAAAGTCGTCTTCGATGCGTTTTCAATTATTGGGTGGTCGACGTCAAGAATGTCGACTGAGATTATTTCTTATATCAAAAGCAATATTTGCAATGGCCGATGACTTGGAAGTTGGCTGGCCTAAATATTGTTTGTAATTAAGAAGTATTGCTCACAGGAAGGTATTTCGAACATCCGCAGTGATCAGGAGGCATTTTTTTCTTCCCTCTTTTAAATCTGTCACATAATTGGGCCTCTTTTATGACCTCCTCAATTGCATTGACCATTGACCTTCCCCTGGTGAAACCATATTGGTCCTCTAAACTCGCACAGTTCCTCATGTATTCTGGCCTTAATGGTGAACTCAAAGACCTTACCAAAAACGCTCAGGAGTCATATTGGTCTATATTTCTTCCAGTCTGAACTGCCTGAATTCTCGATCAGGACCAAGTTTGCTTTCTTTCATTGTGCGGCAAGAATGCCTATCACTATACATATAAGCCAGCTTCGCCGACGCTATCATAACAACATCCTTCGCGATTTCTGGGGTAATACCGTCTGGCCCAGGAGCCTTTCTATTCTTGAGACTTTTCACGATCGTGGTAACTTCCTCCTCCGTCACGTCGATAGAAATTCCTTTCTTTGCTATCAGTTCTTCGGTTTCCATTTGACCTCTAGTTCCTCCTGGAATAGTTCCTTTATGCGTTGGGCTCTTTGATTAGATTCAATTTTGGTTCTCCTGATATTTCGACCCAACTCAACCGACACTAACAAACTAACACTATACCTAGAACTAGAATCATCCTGGTTTTGCCGTCTTCAGGAATGTACGGCTGAACCCAAATCTTTCCACTTCTAGGTCTATTGTTGCTTCAACCAAAAAGTACAAGGTTACCAAATCATATTTTAAAGTACTTTATTTCAGAAGCTATTCATTGTAGAGGTCTTCGTTTATAAAATTTCTTCAAATGCAGGGCTAAACCCAACCCAACCCATTCCTGCATTGATTTAAATTAGAACCATTTTGAGAGATGTACAGCTAAACCCGAATATTTTTAGTTCTAGATCTAGATTTAGATCTAATGATATAAAATTAGAATTAGGGCTGCGCCTTATTTAATAAAAGCATTATTATTATTATTATTATTTGATTCTTCATTTCTTGTTGAAACTATTCTCCATAGATGGCGCGATTTGTGTTCACCTTATTAAATATGTAGTTTTATAATTTGTAAAATAGTTCCAACAATTTTATCCGAAAGAGAAACGAATGTTTAAAAATATATATACTCTATAAAGAAAGATAAAATGAATAAATTCTAAATTAAATTGATGATTAAGAATAAGTTGGTAGTGGTGTTTAGTGAGAAACGATTTGACAGATAACATAACCTCAAAAAAATGTTTTTAACAAACGTTTTATTAAAACGAGTTAAAAGCAAGTAAGTAAATAAAACAGATTTAATTATATATTAATTAATTTTAAATCAATAAGGAGCATTATGGTGCAAATGGAAAGTATGGTGAGCGGGCACACTTTTAATAAAATCAGGGATCGGTTAGCCGATAAATTGGAGGTTATAAGATTCGATCCTTTCAGTAAGATTTTATCAATTTATTAATTAAGTTTATTAAAACTTTATTTGCAGTTCAAAGGATGAGTTTATACAGGGAAAAGAAGAAAATTAGAAGCATTAAATAATATATTTTTGGGTAACCCAAAAATAACACAAAAAGAAAATAAAAACGTAGAGTTTATAATGTAATTATGATAATAAAACAATATAATTTTAATGTTTTATTTTTCAAAAAAATTAAACACAGTAACTACCTATTTTAATACTGCAAAAGCAATAAGATTTGCTTAAAAAATAAATTCCCCCCAAAATAATAAATTTATCTCCTACACTAATATTTATTTTAAATAAATTTTTTTAAATTGTTTTTCTATCGGCAGGTCGCGAATAGGGGGCTCCCCCGTTTTTCTCCCACTCCTTATTAAATTCATTCTCAAGAATCTCAGCCCCTCGTTTACGAGTTAACCCAGTTTCATCTAAAGATAACTCACACATTTGCATATCATCTTTTCCTACAAAAAAATAATTATTTTTAATAAATAATAAAATAATTTAAATAATTACCCGCAACGAGCAAAACCGGCTGCTTTTCCGCGTGCAATTCCATTTGCCTCGCAACATATTGCCCATCAAAGTGTGCATACCACCATCCTCTTTTCCCACTGGGATCTTGTGGCGACGAAATCGTCGCGGGCCTTACGAAGGGTATGCGGAAATACCTTTGGCTGTTATCGTTATTTAGGACGCTTTGTTTCTGTTGGATCTTTGGCGTTTTTGCCGCTGCGTCCATCACGGAACGTGGGGCCCTCTCGTTTTCATCCATAGTCGTTCGTTTACGATTCTTCGCTTTCCATGCGTGATAAACTTTTAAGCGACGATGAAATTCGTGACGACAAGCCTTGATTTTATTTATTAATAATAAATAGTATTAGATGTTTATAAGAAAAAATTTGACGACTGTGATATATTTTTTTATAAAGTATCACTGAGGTGATTTTGTATCTTTACTAAAGACCTGTGAGACTTAATGTTAAGCTATTCTATAGGACTTAATATTGGTTCTAGAAGATTTGAAATGTTTCTGAAAATTTGATAGTGCTTCTAGAAGATTTTACTGCTTCTAGGAAACTTAATACCGGTTTGCGGGAGTAAATAATGTAGACAAATATGCCTCCAACGACTCGAGTTGAAAAGGAGAGAAATGAAATTAAGTCGCTTTTACTTTAATTATCGCAGTAATTCCGATTTTTTTGATCAATCATGAAAAGTTTAAGGAGATCGCAACTTTAAAGAGATTAACTTCACAAAACGAGACAGAAATTGCCGCATTAAGAAACAGATGCGATGATTTAGAACAATATAGTCGTAACAACTTACGAGTCTTTGGTGTGCTTGACGGGAAGAATCAGAATACGGGTAAAGAAGTACTGCAGATCATGAATGAGAAGATGAAATTAAACATACAAGAGAGTGATTTGGATAGAGTGCACCGTATTGGAAAACCAGGAGGGGAAAAGCCGAGGACCATAATTGTCAAGTTTACGAATTATGGTGCAAGAAGTAAGGTTTTTAAGGCAAAATCGACACTTAAAGGTACGCATTGGATAATCAGAGAGGACTTGACAAGGATGAGATAGGAGGTTTACCTGGGATATGCCAAAGAATATGGATTTAAAAACACATGGACCGCTGATGGAAATATATTCTACAGGAAGGAAGGTCGAATAGTTAAACATATTATATGTTATTATATGTAAACATATATGTTAATCAATATGTTAGCGAATTTTATAACCAATACTCAACCAGCGCTCTGTTAGACCGAAACTTAGATTCGCTTTAACGCCAATTCTAAGTCCCGTCGAAATCGAGAACTTTGACTCAGCTTCAAGGGCAACTTTCTTCTGATTCGAGCGTCCTCGTCGTGTCGGAAACCGTGTTCACTTGAGGATTTGGTGTTTTTGTGTCGAAGAAGTCTTCCCGGATTATCCCGAGAAGATTCCAACAGGATCCAGGTTGCGACCCATCACCGAGACCACCAGATCGGAAACACACGTCCTGGGTAAGTCTGTTTGCCAGTTCTCCCTATCATTTATCGGTCAACGAGAGTTCGCTGTAGGGTTAGGTTCAGACAGGTTATTTTCATTTTTAATTTTGTTTTGATTCCTTAAGTAACGTCGAGTGTTCACGTAGGTAGTTTTTAAGATTAACTTTGTATCTTACTTTTTTTTTTTCGTTATTTTTGTAAATATAGATTAAGTGTGGTTAGAACACTTGTCGTTTTATTTCACATTTCCTGAGAGCCTTAGTGCAAGAACCCACGGTTCTGAAATAGTGACCGCGCGCTTGACATTTAATCTTGTTTGAATAGATAGGATCAGGTAGGAGTCCTCCAGACTAAGAATTAGGTAGCGCGAAATACTGTTTCTGGTGGCAGCGGTAATTACCAGAGGTTGAAGTCGTTCAGTAACAGCCTCACCACAAGTTAACAGCTATCATAAAGCATGGCACTGGCATAGCATATAATAGTTACGTGGCCAGGGTGGAGCAAAATATTAAGAATGAGCCACATACTTTCTGGAATTTCATTTCTAATAAAAAAAGAAATGTAAACGAAGCAACGTGTTTTCAACAACATGGTGTAACACTTTCTTTTGCAGAAAATATAAGTATGGCATTTGGTGAATATTTCAGTTCTGTTTTTGATAATGTTTCTGCTTATATGCTTAATAAACATGATGAATACCTTCAGAAAAGTTCGTTGAACATGTTTACAATTAATGCCATTTCGAATAATGAAATATTGGAAGCAATAGGAAGATTAAAGCCAAAAAAGGCACAAGGATTAGATAATATACCCCCTTACATCATAAAAGGTTGCAAAGAGTTTTTTGTATTGCCTCTCTCTATTATCTTTAACCTAGCCATTTCCACTTGTACGTTTCCTTTACAATGGAAGTGGGCAAAGGTTGTACCTATACATAAGTCTGGTTTTGTAAGTGACATTGCTAATTACAGACCAATTTCAATAATATCATGTTTTGCAAAAGTCTTCGAAAGCATTATATATATTAGAATATTTAATCACGTTAAGGAAACGTTACATGTTAACCAGCATGGATTTGGGCCCAATAGATCTGTAGAAACAAACTTAATTACTTTGAATGAAAATGTTACTTCTGAATTGGATAGAAAAGGTCAGGTTGACTTTTCCAAAGCGTTCGATAAAGTGAATCACGATGTACTTTTGGATAAGTTAGCTTTGTGTGGTTTTTCTAGAGAAACATTAAATTTGTTTGTATCTTATCTGACGAATAGACATTTCTACGTCAGTTACAAAAATAGTGAGTCGCAGAAATTTAAAATAAACTGTGGCGTTCCGCAAGGAAGTAACCTGGAACCTTTACTTTTCTTGTTGTTTATTAATGACTTGCCTTCCATTATAAACGAGTCTACTGTTTTAGTGTATGTCTACAGTCAGATCTTAGAAGACTAATGACTTGGTGCGATGAGAATAGACTCCACCTTAATGAAGAAAAATGTGAAAAAATTACTTTTACATTAAAGAAAGTACCGATTGTTTTTGAGTATTACATCAATAACCATAAACTGAAAAACGTTGCACGGAAGAAAGATTTAGGGGTAATATATACACAGAGCTTTAACTTTGATGAGCATGTGAGAGCTACAACTGCATCAGCACTAAGGTTGTTAGGATTTATTATAAGAAATTGTCACTCCTTTTCCAATATTGACACCATGAAGTATCTGTATAACTCATTAATCAGATCAAAATTGGAATATGCTGTTGTGGTATGGGACCCTGGAACAGCCTATCATTCGCATATAATTGACACAGTACAAAATAAATTTATTAAATATCTTTTCTACAAAAAATACAATAGATTTATTGGTTTTCAATCCTACGAATTCGCTCGTAGAGGTTTTGATATGACAAAATTATCGGCCAGACGGGGAGTGGTAAGTCTTGGTTATTTGTACAAGATAATAAACAATAAGGTGGATGCTCCATCAATTTTGAGAGGTGTTGGTTTGTACGTCCCTGCATATTCTGGTCGCCCTAGGGCTTTGTTTAGTGTAATGCGTTTCTCTACGGAACTTAAAAGGAATTCACCATTAAATAGAATGGTATCATTATATAATAAAGAAAACTCACTACCAATATTTTCAGTTTTATACAAGGAGTTTAGAGCTAAATGCTTTGTAGCGCTTGATTGAGTATTGGTTGTATTTACTACTGTATTATTGCCTGATTTTAGTATTATTTTTTGAAAAATGATTTGTTTTATTACTATTAGTTGAAACATGTAATTAGGATTACAACCTGTTTGTTTCAATAAATAAATAAATCTCTTGTCCCAAAGCGAAAACAGAACTTTTGTTAAAACAAAGCAGACTATATCCACTCATTATGATTCCTGCTGATAAGTGATAGTGATTCTTAACCAGTCTAAGTATATTGATGGGTCCCTGAGTTTGTTAAATGACTTGACCACCTATGAAGCAATGAAGACAGATTCTATACCGTTCATTCAAAGAAAACAAAACAAATTTGGTAATAGGAAATACATTTCTAGACAGGCTTTAGGAAAGTTTTATGATCTCCCTACGATCCACAAGCTCGGAACATGACTTATTGTTAGACCGATCATTTTGTTTATTGGCAACCTTTGTCTTTGGCCAATAAGATCAAGTATAACATCAACGACTCCTTCGTTCTTGCTGAAGAGATGAGGAATGTGACGTTACCTCCTGATTTTGTTCTGATCTCGTTGGATGTTGTGTTCTTTTTACCAATATCCCAATTGGTAATGGAAAGCTTGTCAATAGACCAAGCTGATACAACCTGACACGGATATTCCCAAAGATTTGTTTCATGAGGCCATCGAGTTGTCGTTTAATTCTTCTGTATTTTCCTTCCAGAACATGTTTTATAAACTGGCCATCATTGTCAGGGGTTTGCTCTAAGATACGTGTATCTCTCAGCTTCTCTGTCGGTTACACTTTATTCACAAGTATGTCGTTGACATTATTTGTGCGGTGCCATATGACATTACTGTACGTTCTGCGGGAGTTCAACTCTGTTATTCGTCACATTCAATTTGCGATGGAAACAGAATTCAACACGAGTGTGCCATTTCTAGACACACTTGTCATCAGAAAAACTGATCTACACATCGTTTTGGGTTGGTATAGGAAGCCCACCTTTTCATGTCGTTTTATCAACTTCTTTTCTTGTCGTTCCATTCACATCAAGGTTAACAGATTTTAACACATGTTGACATTATTTCGTTAACACTGTGATTTTTAACAAATGTTATTCGTCTACCCGCGCTAACATTAATTGTTGTCTCTTATGTGTTTTGGTCTAGTTTAAATATGTTTTTAAGGATGGTCTCCATTTTTACCATCAAATGTTTTACCTCTAAGCGTAAATTCGTTGTTAGTTAGGTGATTTTGTTAGTTGTAATACGTTTCTCTACGGAACTTAAAAGGAATTCACCATTAAATAGAATGGTATTGTTGTAAATATAATGTTTGTGTAGAATGGTAAAGGTTATTGACACTGTTTGTTTGGTGTAAGTAGGAATAGGCGATAAACTCAATTACTCACTTATTAAATTTGCAACAGTTTGCATGTTTGATATTGTTTTTTTTAATTCAATTAAAGAACAGAACGTAAGGTACCGCCGAAGCGATAACAGCTTGATAGTTTTTATAATAAACGTTTGAACCGTCCAAAGTGTTTTATTCAAGTCCTTACGCCAAGAACCCTTTTCGGTTCGCAACATAATTTTGGTGTCAGGTGTGGGGTGGCATTAAATTAGGAGCATCAAGTTGCAAATATAATCGTCATCAAGGAGTAACATCAGTAATTGCAAAGCCGGGATTGGACCCAATCAGCACCGGAGCGATTCCTGTTTCTACTCAGGCGGAGGACAACAATACTACCGGACATCAGACGCGCAAACGGGACCAACCGTTTCTCAACAATCATCAACAGCAAAAAAGAAAAAAAAAGTGAGTCAATCTTTTTTCTTTTATCCAAATCGTGAGATTTTTTTTTGTCTTCTTTCATTCTCCTTTTTCGTTTTTTTTGCTCATTATTTTATTCCTCTTAATAATCTTGCCTATGTCAATAACGCGTTCAAAAAGTAAATTAGTCGTTAACCAAGACTCGAGAGCAGGTACAA
Source organism: Onthophagus sagittarius (assembly GCA_036711965.1). Lineage (NCBI taxonomy): Eukaryota > Metazoa > Arthropoda > Insecta > Coleoptera > Scarabaeidae > Onthophagus > Onthophagus sagittarius. The sequence continues at coordinate 9,404,979 of JASERS010000010.1, read as the reverse complement.
GTACCACAAGTGACGAATCTTTCGATCACCCCGTACCCGACCGCGACCACACCGGAATCACAATCGATGTTAGTAAAAATCATTACTACTAAGTTAAATGGTCCTGCTTATCATGTTGTAAAACATAAAACTTTTAATAATTGGACAGAATTAAAAAGATCCCTTCAGGAACAATTTTTAGAATCGCGCACAATTGCCCAACTTCAGTTCGCAAAACCGCTTTTCAAGCCTTTACTCAAGGGTTAAATTTTAAATTTAAAACATTCATAAAGGCATCGCGATTTGAAACATTAAATGAAGCTATCGATGCTGCAGTAGAGGAGGAACGAATAAACAATGTTGTGGGAAACCAAGATCATTACAAGCCATCTATAAAACAGAAATGTAATTTTTGTAAAAAAAGTGGCCATATCGAAAGAAATTGTTTTCATAAACAAAATCATTCACAACATCTCAATAACGTCAGCAGAAATACAAGTACAAATTCCTCTTCGTCTTTCCCTTCCTTTCCTAAACGTGAAATTAAAAAAGAACCCGGAATAACAGTTATAACTTGTGCTTATCGCAAAATTCCTTGGCATCATATTCGAGATTGTTTCAAGAAGAAACGTGCAGATGAAAATAAACAATCGCAAACATATCCTTCAGGTTCACGGTCCGATTCGGGAAACGCGAACCGCGGGGCCGAAATGTAGAACAAGTCGAGCCGCACCCGCAAATTGTCCACGATGAAAACTCTTCTAGTGTTAATTCCTTAAATAATTTCACATCAGTCAAAAATCTTCAAACCTACACGATAAATCTTAATAATAAATCATCTTTAGACGAGATAAATCTCAATGTTGATATATGCGATAATAAAACAGTTACATTTCTTGTAGATAGTGATAGTGAAATCACCCTGTTAAAAAAAACGTCTGTTAAAGGTGAAACTATGTGTTATACAAATCATAAAGCTGAACTAAGGGGTATCGGTTCTTCGTCAATACTTTCATATGGTATCTGTCATGCTAATTTCAAGATATCTAAATTTTCAGTACCTCATTCAGTTCACAAAAATTATAATGATATATTTTTGTTGGACAGTGATAAATTTCCGTACACAAATTCAGTTAAGCACTCTATTCCTACGATCGATAATATTCCTGTAAACGTTAAACCATATAGATTGCCGTTCTATCAACAAACTGAAATAAAAAATCAAATAAATGAAATGTTACAGAAAGATATCATTGTAGAGTCCAAGTCTCCTTATAATTCACCATTATTAGTCGTTCCAAAAAAAGGCGACGGTAACGGTAACAAGAAATGGCGTGTAGTCGTAGATTTTAGACAACTTAACGACAAGACCATTTCTCCTGTATATCCACTACCCAATATAATCGAAATATTGGACCAACTTGGAAATTCAAAGTATTTCAGTTCTATAGATTTAGCTTCTGGTTACCATCAGGTATGCATGGCGCCAGAAGACCAGCACAAAACTGCGTTCTCAATACCACATGGCCATTACGAATATAACAGAATGCCCTTTTCGGTTTAAAAGGCGCTCCAGCTACTTTTCAGCGCCTCATGAACCAAGCCTTAATAAGATTATGTGGTAGTAAGTGTTTTATCTACTTAGACGACATTGTCATATATGGCAAAACTTTGGAGGAACACAATTCCAAACTAATTGATATTTTTGAACATCTAAAACAACATAACCTTAAGCTTAAACCTGAAAAATGTGAATTTCTTCGCCCGAACTGCTTTATCTTGGTCATATTATCACTGAAACCGGAACTTACCCAGATCCACAAAAAACCTCTTGCATAAAAAACTTTCCAACTCCTAAAAATGCCAAAGAAATAAAATCATTTATAGGTTTAGCCGGTTACTATCGTCGCTACATTCAAAACATTGCAAAAATTGCACAACCACTAAATGAATTACTGAAAAAAGATAAAGAGTTTATCTGGTCTCCTGGTTTATCTGGATTAAACAAAATGTGCGAATCAGATGTTGTCAAAATCTCTGATCAATGTAGATACTTAGGTAAGATCGTTCATCTTGTCAAACAAAATATCGATTCTCGAGATGCTCTCATATATGATCTGTTAAATAATGATAAGCATAAAACTAAGCGAAGAGCATTTAATTTCGTAGGCAGTGCAACTAAGGTTTTATTTGGAACCCTAGATGCAGACGACGGAATATTTATAAATAATAAAATTCAGAATTTAGAAAAAAATCAAAACAATTTAATTAATCTTGCGCATACTCAAATTTCTACCTTTAGTAACGCCATCGAAACGTGAAAAAATAATACCATCAATAATAACAAAAATTTTCTTGCTATCGGAACAAAAATAAAACATTTATCAAATTACGCAACAAATTTAGGTCAAATTATAAATAATGTCTCAAATCACAATTATTTTATGGAACAATTTACCGAAAGCTTGAAGTCATTTGAAATGTTAGCAAACACCTTAAATCACTTTCAAGACAATTTTGTCGAGATTCTTGTAAATGCTCACGAGGGTAAAATACATCCATTTCTATTGAGTCCTTCCAAATTGATTGAGGAACTAAGAAAAGTTCAGCATTTGATATCAAGCGACTTAAGTTTTCCCATTAATCTTATAGAATATAGCTCTCACGATTTGTATAAAATATTAAGATTGACAATTTTTGTTCATGAAGATACAGTGCATGTGATAGTGCGTGTTCCATTAATTAACCGAGAATTGTTTCGCCAAATAAAAGTTTCAAGTATTCCAGTCTTAGTAAAAGATGATGTATTCGCATATATTGTTATGTCGTCGCCGTATTTTATTATAAGTAGTAATAAGCAACAGTTTCTTGAAGTTGACAATCATTATTTGAATTCTTGCATTAAATTAAGTAAAGATCTTGTTTGTTATTATCATTATATAATAAACTATCAGAAGAAAACTCACTACCAATATTTTCAGTTTTATACAAGGAGTTTAGAGCTAAATGCTTTGTAGCGCTTGATTGAGTATTGGTTGTATTTACCACTGTATTTTGATATTTGCCTAATTTTAGTATTATTTTTTGAAAAATGATTTGTTTTTTACTATTAGTTGAAACATGTAATTAGGATTACAACCTGTTTGTTTCAATAAATAAATAAATAATATTGTTTCAAGAAAACTTGATACTGCCTCTGGAAGATTTTAAATTCTTCCAGAAGGCTTGATGTTGCCTCAGGAAGACTGAAATGCTTCCAGAAGACTTAATACACAGCGCCGTCTTAAAATACAGGTTTGGGTTTGGTTGGGTTTAGCCCTGCATCTGAAAAAATTTTTTAACAAAGTCCTCTACAATAAATAGTTTTTGAAATAGAGTACTTTACAAACTGATTTGGCAAACCATAATTTTTCCCACTTCTAGGTCTAGTATTAGTTCTAGTTTTATATCATTAAATCTCTAGATCTAGAACTAGAAACATTCGAGTTTAGCTATACATCTCTCAAGATGGCTACACCCGAATGATTCTAAGTGTCAGTTCTAGTTTTAATTCAGTTAAAGAAGAAACATTTAGGTTTAGCCATACATCTCTCAAGATAGCTAAACTCTATTTAGAAATTCTAATTCTAGGTCTAGTATCAGTTCCAATGTTACTTCAATACAAATAGACGGGGCTGGATTGGGTTAGGTTGGGTTTAGCTATGCATCTTAAGAAATTTTTTAAAAATTTCGTATGAAAAAGGGCACATTCCTTTCATTCATTGCACCAAATATCTTAAAACGGCACTATTAATGCTGTTATAAAATAAATATCGCAGTCTTTCTAATTTTCTTAATCTAATTTAATTAATTAATTAATTTCATATTACCTCTAATAATTCAATATCGCAAGATGTATTAATCGTATCTCTTAATTGCGAGTACTTCCACTTGGATAAATCGTATTTACTCTTGCTTAATTCGGCTTGTTTATTCTGAACGGCTTCCGATCTAGATTAAATAATGTCGATTAAGATTTAATTAATTTAGACGTTTTAACATCAATTTTGTGTCGGTGTTTTTTTGTGTGAATGTACCTGATGAGTTTGTAGGATTGTCTTGTTGGGTCCACGGTTCCGCTGCGGCATGAAATAAAGAAGCACACACATTTAACGATCACCAAATAAAAACAACAAATAAAAAGCTCAGTGTAAAAGTGTTGTTACAAAAAATGACACAAAAAACGAGTTTTAAGGGTACGTACTTTCTGATAGGGACGGGACTCTCTTCAAGTTGCCCATTACTTTCTTGTGCTAATCTCAAAGCTAATTCGTGATCTTGTCGTTCTTGTTCAAGTTGTTGTTGCAGTTTCATTTCTTCATCGGCCTCTCGTTCGCGTTGAATCCTCAAAGCCTCCGCGGCTTTTCTCTCGGCTTCTTCTTGAATGCGACGTTCTTCTTCTTCTTTTTTTCGGCGCATTTCCATCTCGGCTTTTTTTCGCCGATTTTCCTCTTCTTCTTTGCGTAATCGTTCCTCTTCTTCTTTGCGTTTTCGCTCGCGTTCCATTTCCTCTTGTAATTTGCGGATGCGCTCTTGCTCCTCGGCGTTCTTTTGGTCTTGGACGCGTTTATGTAAAGTTGCCATTTGGGCGTTAACTTTATTCACGGCTTGCACGTAGAGGTTTTCGACGTCGTTCACCGAGATTTTATCGTTGTTTTTGATGGTTTGTGACGCGTTTTGGAGGTCTTGTTTTAAATTGTTGATTTCTTTTATGCTCGCGTCTTTTTCTTTTTTTAGTTGGGATGCGATCGATTCCAGCTCGATCATTTTTAGATTGAGCGCGTTGATTTTTCTGAAGGCTTTTAATCTCGCTGCGTAACGTTTTTTTACTAAATACCCTCTAACGTGTTTTTGCATCGTTATTAAGGCTTGTCTTCGATAAAGGATCTTATATTTCACTAAAAAATAAATTCTCATTAATTAAAAAAAAATTAAATTAATTTAATTTTACATTTAATCGACGTTAAAACCGTAAATTGCGCCTTCCACCACCGCGATTTCACCAAGAATTGCTTTAAGTTCCCAATCATCCATTGCAAGTTCTCAGGGTCCGATTTGATGATTTTATCGAATTCCGCGTACTTCCCCGGCCTGAAGAACACTTTCGTTATTCCAAACTTGTAATCTTTCTCGGATAAACGAAGACTGTGGATAATCGCCTCGCAAAAACCCCTCGGATTTAACCCCTTAAGCTCTTTGGGCAAATACGCCTGATACATCGTGTGGAGCTCATTGAAAGGAGCCCTGCTCGGGTACCCATGCTCCATCAGCTCCAAAACCACCGTCATCCCCGAACTTTTTAGTTGCATCAAACTTAATGGCCCATCAAATTGTCTATCAATCATCTTAGTATTTGGCTTAACGCACCGGATAAAATTCGTCCCATTTTGCCTCAGCTTCTCCATCAATTCAGCTAATTGCGTTTTAAACTTATTCCCGACACTGATAAAGCTCAATTTTCCTTTCTGCGTATTTGACATTGCAAATAATGATTGAATCAGCTTATTTGAGCTATCCTGAATAATCCCTTCCAAAGAAGCATGTAAAGCGTCGTTATTTTTTTCGATAAACTGCTTCGTTTGGTAACAAACAGCCCCGGCGAAATGCCTGATCAAAAAACCTTCATCATCACGCAAACTTCGGTGAGCTTTTAACCGGGACGATCTCGGTAGGGCCAATCTGAAATGATTCGGCCATTTCGCGTGTAATTCGGTTGTAAAATGCGTGTAAAGCGGCTTGGGTAGTTTTGATTCTTCATCGAGTATTGTAAAGATCCCGTTTGATTTATTTTCGATTAAATCTAAAACGATTAATTATAATCATCACGTTTAATTAAATTTTATTAAATTTACCAATGCAATCTTGGTTATCGGCGTATTTTATCTCAGGAACGTTCAAACCCTCTTTTTTATAAACTTCTTGTTCGTATTTTAGGATTATTTCGTTAAAAAATTGTTGTAGTTTTTCATTACAATAATTAATGCAGAATTGTTCGAAACTATTTACGGTAAAAAATTCTAAAAATGTTGATAATTAGGACAATAATTAAAAAATAAATAATTATTTACCAAATCCTGCAATATCTAAAACTCCAATATAATAACTAGAAGCTTGAAAAGGGATGCTTTTATTGATCCTCATCACGATGTAATCGAATAATTTGCTATAAACGGCTTTTGCTAAAGCATCCCTCGCATTCGTTGCTTCATACACTTTCAAAGGAACCCTAAATCAAAATTAATTAATCAATTAATTAACACAATCATTAATTGATTACATAATAACAGTTCCTTTAAGCCCCCCTCTCGCACTTTGCATCACCCTCGACGTTAACGCCTGTTTTAACTCAACATGATCAATTCCTAACAATTTCGAGGCGATTATCAACGATTTTTCTTTGGATTGCTTCACCCTGCAACCCCCTCGAGTATCATCGGGGTCATCTTCGAATTCGACGTTTCCTAAATGAAGAACGGCGGCGACCATGACGTAAACTTGGGTACGTTCCTCTTCGTTTAACCCAATCCGACCTAACGCTAAATCTAAATTGTTGAAGTCTTCGACGTCGTCTAATAAGTTGTCTTTAAGGGGGCCTTGGCTTGCGTGGGCCGAACTTTTTTGGGGGGAAGATAAATTCTTTTCGCTTTTTGGAGACGTAAAATAGCGAGTGCAACCATGTTTAAGATACTAAAAAGGCAAATTATTATCGATTTAAAAGAATTAATTTGGTATTATTTACATTGAAATCATCGGGTTGTGTTAAATTAAGTTTTTCCCTTAAACTTTGCGACGCCCCCGCCATTAAAAGGTAAAAAACGTGGTAGCTTCTCTCTTCGCCGGAAGCGGAACATATCCGGGATTTTTCTAATAAATAATGGCTGATGTGGCCTCCCACGACTTGGAATTTTTTGTCGAAATGGACTTCGATGAACTTCCCGAAACGAGAGCTGTTATTGTTTCTTGTTGTTTTTGCGTTGCCGAAAGCTTCCAAAATCGGATTCGCGTCCAAGATTTTTTGCTCGACTTGGCCTGCGGTTGCGCCATAAGATTCGCAAAGATATTTCAATAAATGCTTAGTAGATTCTGTTTTTCCAGCCCCGGATTCCCCGGAAACTATTATCGATTGAGACATTTTAAACACTTTCATGTCTCGAAATGCTTTATCGGCTATTGCGAAAACGTGGGGTGGTTGTTCCCCTAAAGATTTTCCTTGGTATTGTTTGATTGTCTTCGAGGAGTATAATTCGGGGATTTCGATGTAAGGATTAACAGCGATTAAAATGTTTGCTACATAAGACTAAATGAAAATTGATTAATTAATAATATAAAATAATTTAATTCGATTCTTACGTAAATTCGGTTGCTATAATATCGTTTTCTAACATTATTAAGCAACGTAGCTTCATTTAAATACATCATCTCGCAATTATCATCGTACTCCTTCTCATGTTGCCCCGTTTGAAAGATATCCCCAAACCCACAAACTTTTCTTGAACTTTTAGAATTTAATGGAACTACTTCCGCCCCATCCTCAAGTATTTCGACGATATTACCAAGAACGAACCCTTCATCGGGGTCCCGGACCCACACCGTGTCCATCAGCATGGCCTGCAATAAAACCGAGTAAGATTACTTAAACTTTATTCATTTAAAACATAACGGTTTCATTGTTAAATGTTTATTTTATTTATTTTATTTAGAGGCTACAAGATGGGAAGTGAAAATGGTTAAGGTATGTAATTGTTTAGTGTGGAGATTACAAGAACCTATTTAAGTAATGGTTAGAAAGAGAGAAATGCGACCATATGTCGTGATACTGTTAGGTCAGTGTCGATTCTCTTTTGGATTCAATGAACTTGGCGAAGGAGAAGTCGTCGTTGAGGTCGGATGCAGCAGGTAAACTTGAAGACCTGTTTTCGTCTCTATCTTTTTAGAGCCTTACAAAACGAACAAATAAGGATGTGATGTAAAAACATTTATGGCATGCTAAAAGATTTAATTCATTCAAATTACGTTATTACAAATTACGTTTCGTACAAATTTCGTTTCATACAAATTTCGTTTCATACAGATTTCGTTTCAAAATATACTTGAATTTCTTTTCGGATTAATCGGTTTTGGTGTAGAAAGCATTACTATCATACAATGTGTTAACACGCGAGAAAAAGACTACAATAAGATCGAGATCTTGACGGTTATTAGTGCGGAAACTGAAATCCTAACGAAACGTGACGAAAACTTTCAGTTTTCATTCATGTTTATAAAAAAATAATCCTTTCCTTTTAAATACTAAGAAAGTGACGTTTAAATTGACATTTTGCATTAGAAAATATTTATTTTTCGATCTACTTAAAAATATCTTATTATCGTCATTAATGTAATTTCTAAATTAACAAATTTGTTAATTAATTTTTTAAATTAATTTATTTCTTATCAAATTTGACATTTAAGTGTCAACTTCACTTTGCATTTTAAATATCGTTTCAATTAGCATTTTTTAAAAAAATTATGAGCGATTTTCTTTAAAAAAACTAAAAATTACATTTTCTCCATTATCTGATTAATTAATTATAAGTTATTCTTTAAATTGCTTATTAATAATCACATATTAGTTTGAAGCAAACTTCACTCACATAAAATCGTAAAAACAAGAAATCTGTCATTTAATTTTGATGAAGATTAATATCTCGCAATAAAGGTAAGAATTAATATTTATATCAACGATTATTACTTTAGCTTCAATAATAGATAATGTCGTATTAATAGAAATGTATCATAAACGAATTATGAAATCATTTCATATTTTTTCTTTATTAATTCTAATTGGTTGCCATGGAAACCAGTTAGAATTAATTAAGAAATTTCAACAATTTCTTCAATTTGATGAAAACCATCATTAATAAGACAATTTTTTTTTGAAAATCTTTTTATTTTAACCTTTCGGTACACGCACCGGACTCTCACTCCGGGTTCTGCACCCTCTATTGTTTAACAGAAAAGGCAACTTTTTTACCGACATAATTATGTCATTTTAGTGTCAAAAATTTCTTAGTGTACAACACAGTAAAATACGAATATGAATACGATAGCGAAGAAAAATACTCTTTGAAGGTGAAGACTGAAGCTTTTCAAAAAATTTTGCAGACGGTAAGATGTTTTTTTTCCGTTCAAAATGGCTTCTTATCTAATTAGAAGAAACGAAGAAGATAATGAAAGCTGTAGAACATAAATGCCACGAAAAATGTGCAGCGTATTCAACGCGGGCATTTATTTGCCTATCGCAAATTTTATGATAATAAAAAATTTTTTTAAATTATTGTCAGATAAAAGAATACAAATTAAAGTCCCTAGATTTATAAAGTACCGCGGCTTCCAGAAGACTGTTACTGCTTCTAGAGGATTTAAAATACTTCCAGACAACTTACAATGCTTTCAGATAACTTGATAGCATCTAGAAAACTTAAAATGTTTTCAGAAGACTTGATGTTGTTACCTCTAGATGATTTGATACTGTCTTAAGAAAACTTTATATTGACGACCTACAATGCTTCCAAAGTACTTTATGTCGCTGTTAGAAGACTGAAGATGCTTCCAGAAGACTTGATATTGTATCTAAGAAAGTTGACATGGTTTCCAGAATACTTGGAATGTTTCCAGAAGACTGATACTGCTTCTAGAAGACTTAAAATATTTCCAGATGACTTACAATACTTCCAGACGACTTACAATGTTTCCAGAAGACCTTATACTTACTTTTAGAAGACTTGAAATACTTCAAAATTACTTGAAGCGCTTCCAAAAGACTGGATACTACTTCCAGAAGACTTGATACAGCTTCTAGATGTTTTAAAATGCCTCCTAAAGCTTTGATACTGCCCCTATAAGACTTTATACTACTTCTAGACGATTTCAAATGCTTTCAGAAGACTTGAGAAGTTTCCCAAAGACTTGATACTGCTTCTAGAAAATTTTAATAACTAAGAATCGATACTGCTTCTAGATATTTTAAAATGCTTTCAAAAGATTAGATATAGCCCCTGTAAGACTTTATACTATTTCTGGAAGATTTGAAATGCTTTCAGAAGACTCGAGAAGATTCCAGAAGACTTGATACTGCTTCTAGATGTTTTAAAATGCTTCCTAAAGGCTTGATACTGTCCCTGTAAGACTTTATACTGCTTCCATAAGATTTCAATTGCTTTCAGAAGACTTGAGAAGTTTCCAAAAGACTTGATACTGCTTCTAGAAGATTTTAATAATGAATACATGATACTGCTTCTAGATATTTTAAAATGCTTCCAAAAGATTAGATATAGCCCCTGTAAGACTTTATACTGTTTCTGGAAGATTTGAAATGCTTTCAGAAGACTCGAGAAGATTCCAGAAGATTTGATACTACTTCTAGAAGATTTAAAATGGTTACAAAAGTCTCGATATTGGCTTCCAAAACATTTGGAATGCTAACAAAAGATTTGATATTGCTGTCAGAATACTTAACATTGCGCCTATAAGGCTTGAAATGCTTCCAGAAAATTAATTTATTTGGTGCCAATCGTATTTTCATTGCAAATCTTTCTTAATGCTCCCAGACTTCTAAACGATAAATCTTCTTTCATGAAATCGCGGCATGAACCCGGAATATACTGGGACTGGACTGAAACTGAAATGTACAAGTATCTTAAAATTGAGATACCATTCCTAAGATGACTAATTGTTTAATTGTTAAGATTTCAAGACATTAAAGATGGTATTTGCACCTGCTAGCGGTCATCTCAGAATCCTGAAAATAATTTCCTGTATTTTCTCTTAGCCACTTTAGTCATAAAGTTTTTTTCCTGCAAGTCTGCTGTCAAATAATTTCCAGTATTTTCTCTTAGTCACGATTTTATGATTAATAAAATCTTTTCCTGCAAGTTTAACTATCGACTTACAGAGTCTTTTAGCAATTTGCAACCACTGGTTCGGCGGACCGCAACCATTCAAGTTAACATTTTTTTTTGAATATATCCGTTCTTGTCTACGAAAAAAGGACTTACTTTCGAAAATAAGTTTTGGTGGAAACAGCTAATAAAGGTAAATAGGTCATTTCGTCAGTTTCTAGTTAGTTAATCCCTTTTTTCTGTATTTGCCGATGTTGAAGGACGTCAAAATATTATTTCAGATCAGAATGTTGTCGTTGTTAATGGCGTTAGTTGCTAGTTTCAGATTTCTAAATATATAATACTGTAGAAGTGAGTTTGTAAATATAATTATATTGGACATTTTATTACTGATTGCGCAAGTGAGGAATAATCTTGGGATTAAATGAGAACACAAGCTGAGTAACTCATCTCCACAAAGCTCGAAATCAAGTAGAGGATTATCAAAATTTGTGTGGAAATACAGATGGCTCAAACGGTTCGTCGTTTTAACTACACTGAGGTTACTCTGGAAGTGCTGCCAATGAAACGGCAGATGAGCTAGTGCTAAAGCGTTTTTAGGACCAGAACCAGCAATTTGTGTAAGATTTACGATGCCCAAATAGAGGATTCGAAAAATTCTGCAGCTAACTGATTTATCTTTAGATCGTCAGTGGTACATCTAACACAATCTTCGTAGCTTCATAAGTGCCGGTTTTTGAAAATAAGTATGGGTGCTGGATAGTGAATAAACTGAATTGGGAAAAGATTCAAACGACGAATGACTGTTCTCAAAACAAAAGTGACATGAAAAACGTCCATGTATCTGGAGCCTATGGTTAATTTGCAATAGAAATGCCTTATATCAACAGTGCTTACACCTTCACAAGCAATATTTGGTCTATAATTGAAATTTTTTGAACTTTTGAAATGAACATTTTGTATCCTAGCAGTATTTGGTATTTTGGAAGCAAAATATTAATATATTATTATTAACAATTTATTTTATTAATATTGTATTAACAATTTCGTGAGTTTTGCAATAAAAATGTCTTCTTTAAGACTTTGCATTTTCAAACATTTTTGCCAGTAGTTTTACAATCGGTATCAAGTCTTTTGGAATCATTTGAAATCTTCTAGAAATAGTATCAAGTCTTTCAGCTGCAGTATAAAATCTTGTGGAAGCAGTTCAAACCTTCTGAAAGTTATGTTAAGGCTTCTAGAAGCATTATCAAGTCTTTCAGAGGCAGTATCAACATTTTTGAAAGCAGTTCAAGGCTCCTGGTAGCTTATCAAGTTTGTTTTAAGCAGTATCAGCCACCGAAGAAACGAAAGGTGAAGTTTAATAATGTTCTCGAATCGGGGGCGGAGCAAAACGTTTTTCTCACACATAAACTCCCTATTCGTACACCTGGTCACTGACATGCTGTCAAATCACCATTCTGGCTCGAATCGTTTGAATACATAGATATCATGAACCGCGGTACTTTAGTAATCTAGGGAGTTTAATACAAATCTCTTATTTGGCAAAGAAACCCGGACTCTCAGTCCGGTGCGAGCACTCACGTAAAAAAAAATGCGCGTGATTATTTTAACTGGAGGGTTAAAATAATTTTTTTATTTAACCTTATTAATTAGATTTTATTGTTTGAATGTTGACAGCCCTTCCGTTGTCATGGTAACGTGACCAAGAGAAACGTCAAATTAATTTGTAAGTTATTGAGATTAAATTCTTTGAGTATTAAATTAAATAAATCCTAATTTAATTTTCATTTTTTAGTTGCCACGAATACAGCTTAAATTCCAATCAATTCCAATAAAGGTTCAAATCACTTTTTGAACGTTTGTGTTAACTTCAGTTTGGTGAAAATGATAAAACAGATTAATACGTTATAATTAAGGTAAGGTTTTTAACGTTATTTTAAAATAAATAACAATTTGAAAGAATTTTCTTATTTAATCTGATCATTAATTAGATTTTATTGTTTGAATGTTGACAGCCCTTCCGTTGCCATGGTAACGTGACCAAGAGAAACGTCAAATTAATTTGTAAGTTATTGAGATTAAATTCTTTCGGTATTAAATTAAATAAATCCTAATTTAATTTTAATTTTTTTAGTGCCACGAATCCAGCTTAAATTCCAATCAATTCCAATAAAGGTTCAAATCAATTTTTGAACGTTTGTGTTAACTTTAGTTTGGTGAAAATGATAAAACAAATTAATACGTTATAATTAAGGTAAGGTTTTTAACGTTATTTTAAAATAAATAACAATTTGAAAGAGTTTTCTTATTTAATCTTATCATTAATTAGATTTTATTGTTTGAATGTTGACAGCCCTTCCGTTGTCATGGTAACGTGACCAAGAGAAACGTCAAATTAATTTGTAAGTTATTGAGATTAAATTCTTTGTGTATTAAATTAAATAAATCCTAATTTAATTTTCATTTTTTTAGTTGCCACGAATACAGCTTAAATTCCAATCAATTCCAATAAAGGTTCAAATCAATTTTTGAACGTTTGTGTTAACTTCAGTTTGGTGAAAATGATAAAACAGATTAATACGTTATAATTAAGGTAAGGTTTTTAACGTTATTTTAAAATAAATAACAATTTGAAAGAATTTTCTTATTTAATCTGATCATTAATTAGATTTTATTGTTTGAATGTTGACAGCCCTTCCGTTGCCATGGTAACGTGACCAAGAGAAACGTCAAATTAATTTGTAAGTTATTGAGATTAAATTCTTTCAGTATTAAATTAAATAAATCCTAATTTAATTTAAATTTTTTTAGTGCCACGAATCCAGCTTAAATTCCAATTAATTCCAATAAAGGTTCAAATCAATTTTTGAACGATTGTGTAAACTTTAGTTTGGTGAAAATGATAAAACAAATTAATACGTTATAATTAAGGTAAGGTTTTTAACGTTATTTTAAAATAAATAACAATTTGAAATAATTTTCTTATTTAATTTTATCATTAATTAGATTTTATTGTTTGAATATTGACAGCCCTTCCGTTGCCATGGTAACGTGACCAAGACAAACGTCAAATTAATTTGTAAGTTATTGAGATTAAATTCTTTCAGTATAAAATTAAATAAATCCTAATTTAATTTAAATTTTTTTAGTGCCACGAATCCAGCTTAAATTCCAATTAATTCAAATAAAGGTTAAAATCAATTTTTGAACGATTGTGTTAACTTCAGTTTGGTGAAAATGATAAAACAGATTAATACGTTATAATTAAGGTAAGGTTTCTAACGTTATTTTAAAATAAATAACAATTTGAAATAATTTTCTTATTTAATCTTATCATTAATTAGGTTTTATTGTTTAAATGTTGACAGCCCTTCCGTTGCCATGGTAACGTGACCAAGAGAAACGTCAAATTAATTTGTAACTTATTGAGATTAAATTCTTTCAGTATTAAATTAAATAAATCCTAATTTAATTTTCATTTTTTTAGTTGCCACGAATCCAGCTTAAATTCCAATCAATTCCAATAAAGGTTCAAATCAATTTTTGAACGTTTGTGTTAACTTCAGTTTGGTGAAAATGATAAAACAGATTAATACGTTATAATTAAGGTAAGGTTTTTAACGTTATTTTAAAATAAATAACAATTTGAAATAATTTTCTTATTTAATCTCATCATTAATTAGGTTTTATTGTTTAAATGTTGACAGCCCTTCCGTTGCCATGGTAACGTGACCAAGAGAAACGTCAAATTAATTTGTAAGTTATTGAGATTAAATTCTTTGAGTATTAAATTAAATAAATCCTAATTTAATTTTAATTTTTTTAGTGCCACGAATCCAGCTTAAATTCCAATTAATTCCAATAAAGGTTCAAATCACTTTTTGAACGTTTGTGTTAACTTCAGTTTGGTGAAAATGATAAAACAGATTAATACGTTATAATTAAGGTAAGGTTTTTAACGTTATTTTAAAATAAATAACAATTTGAAATAATTTTCTTATTTAATCTTATCATTAATTAGGTTTTATTGTTTGAATGTTGACAGCCCTTCCGTTGCCATGGTAACGTGACCAAGACAAACGTCAAATTAATTTGTAAGTTATTGAGATTAAATTCTTTTAGTATAAAATTAAATAAATCTTTATTTAATTTTTATTTTTTTAGTGCCACAAATCCAGCTTAAATTCCAATTAATTCCAATAAAGGTTCAAATCAATTTTTGAACGATTGTATTAACTTTAGTTTGGTGAAAATGATAAAACAGATTAATGCGTTATAATTAAGGTAAGGTTTTTAACGTTATTTTAAAATAAATAACAATTTGAAATAATTTTCTTATTAATTTTTATCATTAATTAGATTTTATTGTTTGAATGTTGACAGCCCTTCCGTTGCCATGGTAACGTGACCAAGAGAAACGTCAAATTAATTTGTAAGTTATTGAGATTAAATTCTTTCAGTATTAAATTAAATAAATCCTAATTTAATTTTATTTTTTTTAGTGCCACGAATCCAGCTTAAATTCCAATTAATTCCAATAAAGGTTCAAATCAATTTTTGAACGTTTGTGTTAACTTCAGTTTGGTGAAAATGATAAAACAGATTAATACGTTATAATTAAGGTAAAGTTTTTAACGTTATTTTAAAATAAATAACAATTTGAAATAATTTTCTTATTTAATCTTATCATTAATTAGATTTGTTTGAATGTTGACAGCCCTTTCGTTGTCATGGTAACGTGACCAAGAGAAACGTCAAATTAATTTGTAAGTTATTGAGATTAAATTCTTTCAGTATTAAATTAAATAAATCCTAATTTAATTTTCATTTTTTTAGTTGCCACGAATCCAGCTTAAATTCCAATTAATTCCAATAAAGGTTCAAATCAATTTTTGAACGATTGTGTTAACTTTAGTTTGGTGAAAATGATAAAATAGATTAATACGTTATAATTAAGGTAAGGTTTTTAACGTTATTTTAAAATAAATAACAATTTGAAAGAATTTTCTTATTTAATCTGATCATTAATTAGATTTTATTGTTTGAATGTTGACAGCCCTTCCGTTGCCATGGTAACGTGACCAAGAGAAACGTCAAATTAATTTGTAAGTTATTGAGATTAAATTCTTTCAGTATTAAATTAAATAAATAATAATTTAATTTTCATTTTTTTAGTGCCACGAATCCAGCTTAAATTCCAATTAATTCAAATAAAGGTTAAAATCAATTTTTGAACGTTTGTGTTAACTTCAGTTTGGTGAAAATGATAAAACAGATTAATACGTTAATTAATAATTAATTAATAACAATTTGAAATAATTTTCTTATTTAATCTTATCATTAATTAGATTTGATTATTTGAATATTGCAGTTCTTCCGTTGCCATGGTAACTTCGCGGAGATGAACGTCAAATTAACTAAAGATATTGAAGATTCAAGGTTGGTCAAGAACACGTCTCTGAGCTGGTGCCTTTGAATATTTTAAAAAAGGGTTCTTTAGGCCCCCGCGGAAAGAAATAGAAATAGATTTTAAGGTTAGTCAATTTAATTAACAAAGTAATAGTAGTTGATTTAGACATAGAACCGGGTATCCGTACGCAAAAGAACAATAACCCTGAAAAGAGTGAAAACAACAAACGATAAGGGTGAAATTAACTATATAACATAAGATCAATAATAGTCACTAAGTTTAATTATCGTGTACCGGAATTATATATATATATATATATACAGTTATACAGTACTTTAACAGTTTAAGATATGGACACACTAAAATACTGTGCAAAGTTCAGAAAAAATGCCCCAAATGCTCTGAATAGCATGATCTAAATGAATGTTCTAGAGAGATAGTAGAATGTGTTCATTGCAAAGATCTGCATTTGGCAAACGAATTGGGAACTCCGATGTCAGAAAGTTGATTTTCACACACAACTGGTCAGTATATGAAGCAAACTTAGTTATCAAAAACCCAGAACAGGATCAACTGATCAAAAAATATTAGAAAATTTTATGTAAATGTTTTTTCTCCGCTACCAAAAAAGAATCTTACTGAGGCAGCAACACTTTTTTCATCTATCACAACGGCAAGAATACAAAAAGTGGATTATTCATAGCCAAGAGCCGACATCAACAAAAAGTCACAGGTACTATCCCAAAAACATCTAGAGCAGGGATTCCCAACAAAATTTTCCCAAAGATCCTCTCATCCAGTCGTTATAATGACAAGAACCCCCATTAATCCCTAATCCTAAAATGAAAAAACGTGACCCCCTTCCTTAGTGGTAATAGCTAAGGGTGCTAAACTTATTAATTAAAGTAATACAAAACTGTTTTCTTCAAATCTGGGTGTTTTGGTAACAAACTCCTATAAAAAACTGAGTTAGAACATCGTACCACAGCTAGACAAGTCCACAAGCTTAACTTGCTCTTTTTCTGTGAGAAGTTGGATATTTTCTGTTCCTTGACAGCTGAAAGGATTTCGAATCCAACTATTGTTTGGATTAGGTTCTGGGAAATACTGCCTAAAAAGTAGTGGCTAGGCTGCATAGATGCTCGGCTACGTTGACCCTAATTCGCTCAGACAAACTCTCCTCTGAAGACTCGAAGAATTGTTTCGTAGTAAGAAAGTTATTAAGTGGCCCAAATTTGACATTTTTTAACCATAGCACCTGTCAACATTGTTTCTTTGAAAACTCAAGTTTGAACACTTGAATGTGTTAAATTCAAGTGGGCAACTGAGCAAAGCCAAGAAAAATTTGTAAACAAAATCTGCGTACATAGTGTGAAGAAGGAAGACACGAACTTCGTTGCTAAAATCAAAAAATTTTGAGAACATTTTAATGCTCACTGCCAGTTTCTTTGCACAACAAAGAAAATAATCTGGATTGCAGAGGTGAAACTCTAATGTAGTTGATGATTTTATCTACTTCTGGGCGATCTTTGCTTCACGATGAATACAACAGTGGGCTCATTTTATCTCAGGGGCTACTGCTTTGATGCAAATTTAAAATCGGGAGAAATCGTGTGAATACCAAGATTATAGGTTTTTTTTACATACATGTCGCTCATGAAAAGTCTGGCCAACAATATTTCTTCAATGTTAACAGCTATACGAGTAATTCGTCTTTAAACAGTATTGTTAGAGAGCGGAACATTATCTGTTAGCTAAGCAGCTGAATCAGCTAACATTCTCTTGCAGAGGATTATTGCTGGTGGTAATATAAGTTTGTCAACGATTGTGTGGAAAAATCTAATGACTTAGTCTTGTGCTCTGGATGCTTTTTTTCAAGGTGTGGCCGGAGTTTCGCTGGTTTCATACATTCATTTCAAAGGGTTTCGTTATAAATTGAGATTTAGCAGTCTAAACCTTGTTCACCTAAACTTTGACGTTGTTCAGGTCTAGCGAATGTGAAGCCGATTTCCAAATAATCAGAATTATATTTTCTAACTTTTCCAGAATTATATTTTTAAGGGACGCCGACGGGGTAGGTTCAATAGACACTGACAGGTTCCATTCGATATCTTTCTCATCATCTCCAGACTTTCTCGTTTTAACGCTAAGCTTCACCAGAAAGTAAGTCGCCCACTGAAAAGGATAACTATCGCAAAAAATCAAGTGGATCTTTGGCACAAAAAGGATAATAAGAGCTCCTTCTACTTTTAGTAAAGAGTCATCTGCTTATATGGAAGCATCTGAAAGTGGATCGCAAAATGAATTCATGAATCTCAATACCCTAAATCGTCAAGACAGACAACGATCAAATCTGTATTTAGAGGAATAAGTTCCATATAATGAAGATATTGCTATGGAATTCCAAGAGTCTTTCTAAAAAACAGCAAGTCTTAACTTTTTAAGGGACAATTAACAACACATTGTAGCAATAACAGAAACATGGATGAAGGACCTCTACATCAGTCGGGACGATTCGTATGGGGAACTATCATTGCTCATAAATAAGAAATTGAATTTTAATTATTAAGAAAATGTTACTTTACCAAAAGACAAAACACATTTTTTTATGTATACCTATAAATGATATTATTGTAGTAGCGAGATATATACCACCGGGTATCCAATTTGATTGCAATGGTTGGTAATACGTTTTGGAAGAAATTCCATTAGGGAGTAAGATTGTTTTGTTAGGAGACTCCAATGCCTACATTTCAGGGTGGAGCAGCAACCACCTAATACCCTAGAGGAAGAGCTCTAATGAACATCATTGAGCAGAAGAATCTTACTATCATCAACGATGGAAAAACTACCTTTTTAGCAGAAATAACAGCGCTTTGCGAGACTCTAAATGACTCTCTGGGGAGCAATCACTTTCCAGTGTCAGCCAATTTCAAAGTGTATTTTAACCCCAACGGAGAAGTAACACAAAAAACAAGGTATCAACAAACTGGAAAATATATAAAAATTATATAAAAACTCGTATAATTTGGAGGGGCGGTATATCTCATTAAAACGATTACGGTAGCCAAACAACAATTGACCAAAATAGATAGCAACGGAACCACCTTTTGCGCATGGTAGGACAAAGAATGCGAAACGGCGGTGAGAATAAGAAAATTTGCAATCAAGTAGTTTTCTGATAATAAAACGGACATAAACTACATAATTGTTAAGATGCACATTGCTTTAACAAAAAGAATATTGTTGAGGAAAAAAAGAGAGTACTTCAGAAAATATTGCGCGTCATTAAAGAGAGATACCTCTCTTTAAATTTTGTAAAAACTTCAAGATATCTCAGCAGGAATTAATCAGATACCCTTTCTGATCCACTCCAGCGGACATATTTAACCCTTGTGCATAGAACTGCAGCCCCCAGGTTCGGGAAAAGTGATTTGTATGTTATTTCCTTTTGATTTGATACCCTTTATTTGAACTTTGCTTGAAATGATGCTTGTTTGATTTATTTATTAAGTTGTTTATTTATTTTCTTAGAATGCTAATTTAGTCTGTAACAAGTGGTTTTTTAGGTTCTTTTAAAAAGAAGAAGATATTGAGGTTAGATTAAGTCAAAATTAAATTAAATCAATCTTAATTCCCTTAATAAATCATTATTTTAATAATTAAATGACAAATGTAGTTGCAATTAAGGTATATGAGTTTAAATTCAGCAAAATTTGATATAATTTTTGTGTTTTTTAGAATTCGAGAGTTTTAATTAAGAAAGTTACTGCTTCAAGATATGATTGAGTAAGTAATTCAATATTTTTTTTAATTATATTAAAACCGATCACTCCAGCGGACATATTTAACCCTTGTGCATAGAACTGCAGCCCCCAGGTTCGGGAAAAGTGATTTGTATGTTATTTCCTTTTGATTTGATACCCTTTATTTGAACTTTGCTTGAAATGATGCTTGTTTGATTTATTTATTAAGTTGTTTATTTATTTTCTTAGAATGCTAATTTAGTCTGTAACAAGTGGTTTTTTAGGTTCTTTTAAAAAGAAGAAGATATTGAGGTTAGATTAAGTCAAAATTAAATTAAATCAATCTTAATTCCCTTAATAAATCATTATTTTAATAATTAAATGATAAATGTAGTTGCAATTAAGGTATATTATTTTAAATTCAGCAAAATTTGATATAATTTTTGTGTTTTTTAGGATTCGAGAGTTTTAATTAAGAAAGTTACTGCTTCAAGATATGATTGAGTAAGTAATTCAATATTTTTTTTAATTATATTAAAACCGATCACTCCAGCGAACATATTTAACCCTTGTGCATAGAACTGCAGCCCCCAGGTTCGGGAAGAGTGATTTGTATGTTATTTCCTTTTGATTCGATACTCTTTATTTAAACTTTGCTTGAAATGATGCTTGTTTGATTTGTTTATTAAGTTGTTTATTTATTTTCTTAGAATGCTAATTTAGTCTGTAACAAGTGGTTTTTTAGGTTCTTTTAAAAAGAAGAAGATATTGAGGTTAGATTAAGTCAAAATTAAATTAAATCAATCTTAATTCCCTTAATAAATCATTATTTTAATAATTAAATGATAAATGTAGTTGCAATTAAGGTATATGAGTTTAAATTGAGCAAAATTTGATATAATTTTTGTGTTTTTTAGGATTCGAGAGTTTTAATTAAGAAAGTTACTGCTTCAAGATATGATTGAGTAAGTAATTCAATATTTTTTTTAATTATATTAAAACCGATCACTCCAGCGAACATATTTAACCCTTGTGCATAGAACTGCAGCCCCCAGGTTCGGGAAGAGTGATTTGTATGTTATTTCCTTTTGATTTGATACCCTTTATTTGAACTTTGCTTGAAATGATGCTTGTTTGATTTATTTATTAAGTTGTTTATTTATTTTCTTAGAATGCTAATTTAGTCTGTAACAAGTGGTTTTTTAGGTTCTTTTAAAAAGAAGAAGATATTGAGGTTAGATTAAGTCAAAATTAAATTAAATCAATCTTAATTCCCTTAATAAATCATTATTTTAATAATTAAATGACAAATGTAGTTGCAATTAAGGTATATGAGTTTAAATTGAGCAAAATTTGATATAATTTTTGTGTTTTTTAGGATTCGAGAGTTTTAATTAAGAAAGTTACTGCTTCAAGATATGATTGAGTAAGTAATTCAATATTTTTTTTAATTATATTAAAACCGATCACTCCAGCGAACATATTTAACCCTTGTGCATAGAACTGCAGCCCCCAGGTTCGGGAAGAGTGATTTGTATGTTATTTCCTTTTGATTCGATACTCTTTATTTAAACTTTGCTTGAAATGATGCTTGTTTGATTTGTTTATTAAGTTGTTTATTTATTTTCTTAGAATGCTAATTTAGTCTGTAACAAGTGGTTTTTTAGGTTCTTTTAAAAAGAAGAAGATATTGAGGTTAGATTAAGTCAAAATTAAATTAAATCAATCTTAATTCCCTTAATAAATCATTATTTTAATAATTAAATGATAAATGTAGTTGCAATTAAGGTATGAGTTTAAATTGAGCAAAATTTGATATAATTTTTGTGTTTTTTAGGATTCGAGAGTTTTAATTAAGAAAGTTACTGCTTCAAGATATGATTGAGTAAGTAATTCAATATTTTTTTTAATTATATTAAAACCGATCACTCCAGCGAACATATTTAACCCTTGTGCATAGAACTGCAGCCCCCAGGTTCGGGAAGAATGATTTGTATGTTATTTCCTTTTGATTTGATACCCTTTATTTGAACTTTGCTTGAAATTTGTTTGATTTATTTATTAAGTTGTTTATTTATTTTCTTAGAATGCTAATTTAGTCTGTAACAAGTGGTTTTTTAGGTTCTTTTAAAAAGAAGAAGATATTGAGGTTAGATTAAGTCAAAATTAAATTAAATCAATCTTAATTCCCTTAATAAATCATTATTTTAATAATTAAATGATAAATGTAGTTGCAATTAAGGTATATTATTTTAAATTCAGCAAAATTTGATATAATTTTTGTGTTTTTTAGGATTCGAGAGTTTTAATTAAGAAAGTTACTGCTTCAAGATATGATTGAGTAAGTAATTCAATATTTTTTTTAATTATATTAAAACCGATCACTCCAGCGAACATATTTAACCCTTGTGCATAGAACTGCAGCCCCCAGGTTCGGGAAGAGTGATTTGTATGTTATTTCCTTTTGATTCGATACTCTTTATTTAAACTTTGCTTGAAATGATGCTTATTTGATTTGTTTATTAAGTTGTTTATTTATTTTCTTAGAATGCTAATTTAGTCTGTAACAAGTGGTTTTTTAGGTTCTTTTAAAAAGAAGAAGATATTGAGGTTAGATTAAGTCAAAATTAAATTAAATCAATCTTAATTCCCTTAATAAATCATTATTTTAATAATTAAATGATAAATGTAGTTGCAATTAAGGTATATGAGTTTAAATTGAGCAAAATTTGATATAATTTTTGTGTTTTTTAGGATTCGAGAGTTTTAATTAAGAAAGTTACTGCTTCAAGATATGATTGAGTAAGTAATTCAATATTTTTTTTAATTATATTAAAACCGATCACTCCAGCGGACATATTTAACCCTTGTGCATAGAACTGCAGCCCCCAGGTTCGGGAAAAGTGATTTGTATGTTATTTCCTTTTGATTTGATACTGTTTATTTAAACTTTGCTTGAAATGATGCTTGTTTGATTTATTTATTAAGTTGTTTATTTATTTTCTTAGAATGCTAATTTAGTCTGTAACAAGTGGTTTTTTAGGTTCTTTTAAAAAGAAGAAGATATTGAGGTTAGATTAAGTCAAAATTAAATTAAATCAATCTTAATTCCCTTAATAAATCATTATTTTAATAATTAAATGATAAATGTAGTTACAATTAAGGTATATGAGTTTAAATTCAGCAAAATTTGATATAATTTTTGTGTTTTTTAGGATTCGAGAGTTTTAATTAAGAAAGTTACTGCTTCAAGATATGATTGAGTAAGTAATTCAATATTTTTTTTAATTATATTAAAACCGATCACGGCAACATACCTATTACCCACTTGAAACCAATAAATTGATAAGAAAAATTAAATTTGAAATGAAACAAAAAAAAAATAAAGGTATTTGCGTCTATTTTTTATAAACCAATTTTTCCAAACAATTTAATTCAAAAAAAGGTTTCAGTTTCCGGTTTTCAACCCATTGTTCTGAAAGAGAACTTCCCGTCGAAAAGACAACCGGAACCACACACAATTTTTTTTGTTAAAACGACAAATACACGGAAATTAATTCATTTCTCTAATAACAATTTTGTAATTAGAAAAAATTAATAATTAATCTATTCAATTATTGACTTTACTATATCGTTTTAATAGCATTATTTCAATTAATACAAAAGCGAGAAAAACGGAAATAAATGGGATCTCATATCAATACCGAAAAGGTTTTTTTTGTTTCATATTCGACGATGATAAATTGATTGTAAACGATAAAAATCGATGAGTTATTAAAGATAATGTCCTGTTGAGATCCTGTGTAAAATTGTTTTCGATTGGTTATACATTCCTTTATTAATAAATTTTTTTAGTACAAAGACGTGGAAATGAGTCATTTTTTACGTTTGAAATTAAAAAAGGAAAGGGGACCAAATCGACCAATTGAAACAATTTGTTAGTCACATGTAAATAGAACGAGAAAAAATAAAATTGTTTAAATGACGAACGAGCCGCGCTCGAGACTCCTACTTGCAAATTTCTTATTCAAGGTTATAAAATGGAACGTTAGTTTTTGAAGTATTACTTCATTATTAGAGTAGGTGAAAAAATGACCGATCAAAAACCGTAATCTTGGATTTTATCGGCCCGGTTTGTAATTACTAGATAAATTTTATTGATAAAGCATATCATTTTGGGAGAAATTGTTTTTACTAAATTTAATGAAACTACATTCTTCTCAATTTAATCGATCGATCAAAAATTAATCAAAAAAATCTTTTAATAGCTATAATAACAACGATTTTTTTGCTTGATAAGTTTTTCTTTTACGAAATCTCAAAGTACCGTAAAAGGATTACCTCGACATCAATCGATACCCGGTAATAATCTATTGTGTAACATCCTTTCCAAGAATCAATAAAGAAAATAATTTTTTAAAAAACCAACCAGATCAACAAAAGAAAGTTTTTAAAATTCTTTCTTTAGTTTTTTAAACTTTTTTTCAAAATTTCAAAAACTTTATTTTTTAAATGCTTTTCTTTCTTACCGTAGGTGATCTTGGACGAGGTCGGCCAATTGAACCAGCAGCGTCCCCGTTGAACCAAACAACAAACCTTCTTCTTCTTCAACCACCTGTCTCGACCGTCAACGAAATCAACCGCGAATCACTTCTATCAGCCCGAGACTGTCTCGTTTGGTTGCGTGCCACGAACGCGCGCATGTGCAAACAGTTTATACCTGAGTAAAAGAGTATCCGTCACCTGTTCGCCGCAATCTAATCTAAACCCCTTTATGGTAAATATTTAACTTTTTCTTGTTTGTAAAGTGTAACGGCTTTAAATATTTTACTGAAAACTAAATAGGAAAAATTCGTAATAATGTTATTTCATATTTAAGTAAGTCTTTTCTTCTTTGTTGGTGTGATTTCAATTTTTTTTTTGAATATGTGGGTGGATAACTAAGTTTAATGTAACGTTAAATTGGTTGCGGTTGGTATGGAAATTGTATTTGATTGTTTGATTCAGATATTTGAGACCTAATAGCTGTGAAAAAATTGGATTTATTTACATCGGGAATTTCATATAATTGGGAATATAGAGGGTGAGTCAAATGTCTGGAATATAGCCAACACAATGTTTCAAATAAATTTGTAATATTTTTTCTCCTTGCTATGGCAACCAACTTAACCCTTGACTGGCATTTTCATTCGCGTTTGATACTGCTTCTAGAAGACTTGATATTACTCAGACAAGTCTTGATACTATTTCTAGAAGACTTGAAATGGTTTCAAAAAACTTGAAATGCTTCCAGAAGATTTCAACTGCTTCCAAAAGACTTTATACTGCTCCTCAAATGCTTGATATTGCTTCTACAAGACTTAATAATGCTTCTAGAAGAGTTAAAAAGTTTCCAAAAAACTTGATACTAGAATCTTCCAAAAGTCTTGATGCTACTTCTAGGCTCCTGAAAGACTTGTAATTCTTTTAAAATACTTGATACTGTTTCTAAAAGGCTTGATACTGCTTTCAGAAGACTTGAACTATCCTTGGAAGACTTATAGTTCTACATCTAGAGTTAGATCTTATGACAAAAAACTAGAACTAGAAGTTAATTCTAGTTTTACTTCAATTCAAATATACATATATTCATGCTGGATGTCTTCGTCAAAAAAAATGTCTTCAAATGCATGGCTAAACCCAACCCAACTCAACACTATATATTTGAACCAGAGCCGTCCTAAGATAATGGGGACATCATCCATTTCATTGCAAAAATAGAGGCTCTCTAGGAATTGGCGCCTCAAGGCTATAGCCTTATTAGCCCTTAGGTTTAGGACGACGCTGCGTGCACTCATTTATTACGAATTAAGTGAAATTCCCAGTATCTTAGAAGATTTGGATAGCATCAAAGATTATAAATATGAACTCTTCGAGAAGAAGTACCAAGTCTTTTGGAAGCAGTTCAAGCCTTAGAACTCGAATTATTCGGGTTTAGCCATCTTGGCAAATGAGCGGCTAAATCCGAATGTTTATAGTTCTAGATTTAGAGTTAGATCTTATGATATAAAACTAGAACTAACACCAGACCTAGAAGTAGAAAGATTTGGGTTTAACCGTGCGTCTGAAGAATCTTGCCACTTCTAGATCTAGTGTTAGTTCTAGTTTTACTTCAATTCAAATATACATATATTCATGCTGGATGTCTTCGTCAAAAAAAAATGTCTTCAAATGCATGGCTAAACCCAATCCAACTCAACACTATATATTTGAACCAGAGCCGTTCTAAGATAATGGGGACATCATCCATTTCATTGCAAAAACAGGCGCTCCCCAGGAGTTGGCGCCCCAAGGCTATAGCCTTATTAGCCCTTAGGTTTAGAACGGCGCTGTGTGCACTCATTTATTACGAGGTAAGTGAAATTCCCAATATCTTAGAAGATTTGGATAGCATCCAAGATTATAAATATGAACTCTTCGAGAAGAAGTACCAAGTCTTTTGGAAGCAGTTCAAGCCTTAGAACTAGAATTATTCGGGTTTAGCCATCTTGGCAAATGAGCGGCTAAATCCGAATGTTTATAGTTCTAGATTTAGAGTTAGATCTTATGATATAAAACTAGAACTAACACCAGACCTAGAAGTAGAAAGATTTGGGTTTAACCGCGCGTCTGAAGAATCTTGCCACTTCTAGATCTAGTGTTAGCTCTAGTTTTACTTCAATTCAAATATACATGGTTGCCATTCGACGACATAGGCCGCTCCAAGTATCAAGAACAATAAATAAGGTGGCCGACGTCATCAAAATCGGCCGAGATTTATTCTTTCATAAACTTAGAGCAAGATAAACTTGGTTTTCTGTTTCTAATCCGCATTGATTCCATTAAGAGCTTTATGGAAGAAAAATCCAATTTCAAGTATCAAGATCAGGCAGCCGACATCTTCGAAATCGATCGAGAGTTTATATTTAAGTTGCTTTAATGCTTTGAATTCAGAGTGACTTCTTTATCAGCTTCATGGGCACAAAAATCTTGGCCGTCTTCGAACATTTCAACCTTACCCAACCCAAAATCATTTGTTATGTTGATGTTCATCAACCCAACCCATTTCAACCTTGTACCTTGTAAATGCTGAATCCGGCTTGATCGAACTGATAGACAATTATTATGAAGGACCAAGAGAACCAACTTAACCCAACCTAATTTAATCCAACCTGAATATTTCGAAAATTAAGGTGGCCGACGTCTTCCAAGTTAGCCGAGATTTGTTCTTTCATAAACTTAGAGCAAGATTGACTTGGTTTTCTGTATCAAATCCGCATTGATTCCATTAATAGCTTTGTGGAAGAAAAATCTTGGTCGATTTCGAAGACGTCGACCATCCCAAGTATCAAGATCATTAATTAAGGTAGTCGATGTCTTCCAAGTCGACCAAGAGTTTATGTTTTAAAGTCATGGAAGGTATAGTTCCATAAACTTAAAGCAGGGTGGTTTTGCTTTAATGCTTTAAATTCAAAGTGATTTCGTTGTCAGCTTCATGGACACAAAAATTTCGGTCGACTTCGAACATTTCAACCTCACCCAATCCAAAATCATTTGTTATGTTGATGTTCATCAATTCAACCCAACCCAATTCAACTCCACCCTGCACCCTGTAAATGCTGAATTAGGCTCGATTGAACTGAGAGACAATTATTATGAAGGATGTAGAGAACCAACTCAACCCAACCTAATTCAATCCAACTTAAATCCAACCCTAATCCAACGTCAAAGACGCACGGCTAAACCCAAAACTTTCCACTTCTAGGTCTAGTGTTAGTTCTAGTTTTACTTCAATTCAAATATACATGGTTGCCATTCGACGACATAGGCCGCTCCAAGTATCAAGAACAATAAATAAAGTGGCCGACGTCTTCAAAATCGGCCGAGATTTATTCTTTCATAAACTTAGAGCAAGATAAACTTGGTTTTCTGTTTCTAATCCGCATTGATTCCATTAAGAGCTTTATGGAAGAAAAATCCAATTTCAAGTATCAAGATCAGGCAGTCGACATCTTCGAAGTCGATCGAGAGGTTATATTTAAGTTATTTTAATGCTTTGAATTCAGAGTGACTTCGTTATCAGCTTCATGGACACAGAAATCTTGGCCGTCTTCGAACATTTCAACCTTACCCAACCCAAAATCATTTGGGTTGGGTTGGGTTGATGAACATCATCAACCCAACCCAACCCATTTCAACCCTGTACCTTGTAAATGCTGAATCCGGCTTGATCGAACTGATAGACAATTATTATAAAAGACAAAGAGAACCAACTCAACCCAACCTAATTTAATCCAACCTGAATATTTCGAAAATTAAGGTGGCCGACGTCTTCCAAGTTAGCCGAGATTTGTTCTTTCATAAACTTAGAGCAAGATTGACTTGGTTTTCTGTATCAAATCCGCGTTGATTCCATTAATAGCTTTGTGGAAGAAAAATCTTGGTCGATTTCGAAGATGTCGACCATCCCAAGTATCAAGATCATTAATTAAGGTAGTCGATATCTTCCAAGTCGACCAAGAGTTTATGTTTTAAAGTCATGGAAGGTATAGTTCCATAAACTTAAAGCAGGGTGGTTTTGCTTTAATGCTTTAAATTCAAAGTGATTTCGTTGTCAGCTTCATGGACACAAAAATTTCGGTCGACTTCGAACATTTCAACCTCACCCAATCCAAAATCATTTGTTATGTTGATGTTCATCAATCCAACCCAACCCAATTCAACTCCACCCTGCACCCTGTAAATGCTGAATTAGGCTCGATTGAACTGAGAGACAATTATTATGAAGGATGTAGAGAACCAACTCAACCCAACCTAATTCAATCCAACTTAAATCCAACCCTAATCCAACGTCAAAGACGCACGGCTAAACCCAAAACTTTCCACTTCTAGGTCTAGTGTTAGTTCTAATTTTACTTCAATTCAAATATACATACTTGCCAAATCAGTTTATAAAGTACTCTATTTCAGAAACTATTCATGCTGGATGTCTTCGTCAAAAAAAATGTCTTCAAATGCATGGCTAAACCCAACCCAACTCAACACTATATATTTGAATCAGAGCCGTTCTAAGATAATGGGGACATCATCCATTTCATTGCAAAAACAGGCGCTCCCCAGGAGTTGGCGCCCCAAGGCTATAGCCTTATTAACCCTTAGCTTTAGAACGGCGCTGTGTGCACTCATTTATTACGAGTAAGTGAAATTCCCAATATCTTAGAAGATTTGGATAGCATCCAAGATTATAAATATGAACTCTTCGAGAAAAAGTACCAAGTCTTTTGGAAGCAGTTCAAACCTTAGAACTAGAGCTAGAATCATTCGGGTTTAGCCGTTTTAATAAATGTACTCCTAAACCCGATTGTGTATAATTCTAGATTTAGAGTTAGATCTTATGATATAAAACTAGAAGTAACACTAGACCTAGAAGTGGAAAGATCAGGGTTGGGTCTGAAGACGCACGGCTAAACCCGAAGCAAAATGTTTCAAATAAGCAATATTTTTTCACGTTGCTATGGCAACCAACTTTACCCTTGACTGGCATTTTCATTCGCGTTTGATACTGCTTCTAGAAGACTTGATATTACTTAGACAAGTCTTGATACTATTTCTAGAAGACTTGAAATGGTTTCAAAAAACTTGAAATGCTTCCAGAAGATTTGAACTGCTTCCAAAAGACTTAATACTGCTCCTCAAATTCTTGATATTGCTTCTACAAGACTTATAATGCTTCTTGAAGATATAAAAAGTTTCCAGAAAACTTGATACTAGAATCTTTCAAAAGTCTTGATCCTACTTCTAGGACTTTAAATGTTTCCTGAACATTTGATAATGCTTCTGAAAGACTTGTAATTCTTTTAAAATACTTGATATTGTTTCTAAAAGGCTTGGTACTGCTTTCAGAAGACTTAATACTATCCCAGGAAGACTTATAGTTCTACATCTGGAGTTAGGTCTTATGATATAAAACTAGAACTAACACTAGACCTAGAAGTGGAAAGATCAGGGTTTAGCCGTGCGTCTTTGACATTCCACTTCTAGGTCTAGTGTTAGTTCTAGTTTTATTTCAATTCAAATATACATACAGTAATCAAAAAATCGGCTAATTGGATGTTTCAAAAAAAAAACGTCACATATATTATATATATATATGTATTTTAAAGAAAAAGATTCTTTTCAGCACTGTATGAATTTTTAATTAATTAAATGAGAAGGCAACATTTTTAGATGTTATATAGGTCAAAGTAAGCTGTTTGACTGCCTTGATCCGTTTTCGGGCAGCCAACTCACGTATCTTCTTGATAGTGAGAACTTCCATATGATTACACTCAGGCTGATGTTTCATCCACTTCAATGCAGTTTCAAGGCCGGCAAATGCTTCACTAGCTGATGATCCCATGTCTGCTTCAACTTCGATATTAAGGTCATCTTCCTCGATACTATCTTCTCTCATACAACTTTCAATAAGTTCATCATCATTCAGAATTTGAAACCCAGGATCTGACGAATCATACATCATCCTCTCTTCTACATCTTCACCATTAACTTCTGAACATCCAGCAGTTTTCAAAAGAATATTTCTTAATTCCTCAAGTGGCAAGTCATCCTCATCCTCATCCTCTTCTGTCTCTTCCCTTTTTTTTCTTTTCTTGAGCTTCTTTTTCCTTTTTCTCCTTTTCCTCCTCTTCTTCAGTTGATATGCCTTTCAACTTATTCCACGCAGGTTTTAATGTAACTGGCTTAATCAAGCTCCAAGCCTCCGCCACCATGTAAGTGCAATCTTTCAAATTAATATTTTTATAGTTAGCCAACACATCTTCTTCGTCTTCGCCCTCTACCAAAAGTTTTCTTAAAATTTGCCTTCTGTAATGGCGTTTCATGGTTTCGATAACAGACTGGTCCATTGGTTGTAATAAGCTTGTGACGTTTGGTGGTAAAAAGATTGTCTTTCCAACAATTCTTCGGTGGGACGAGTTGGTGCATTATCTACAATCAACAGTACTTTACTGCCTTCTTTTCCAAGAGATTTTTGTCGCTTTTTCACTTGGGGGATGAAAATTTCGTCGTACCATTCGGTAAACAATGCTGCAGTCATCCAAGCCTTGGACTGGTTTTTATAAAAGATCCATTTCTTTTTCGCATTTCCAAATGCTCTTCGGCGTTTTGACTTCCTATCAAAAGAAGGGGTATTTTTTGGCTTCCTGTAGAGTTCGCGCAGTTAAGCACCGTAACACGTTCTTTACTCACTTTATGTCCTGGAGCACTACAATCCCTTTTAGAGACTAAAGTGGTTTTAGGCAGAGCTTTCCAAAGAAGACCGGTTTCATCGGCGTTGTACAAAAACTCAGGATTGAAGGAGTCTGCTACAAGTTTAATTTTTTTAATAAAATCTATTACAGCTTTGAAGTCTGCTGATAACTTCTCGCCACTTAAATCTAATTCACGAATACCGTGTCTGAACTTAGCCTTTTCACAAAGAATTGGGCCTGAAATTGGGTTTCTCATAGAACGTTGTGGCAAAAACCTCTCTCCGTCCGTCTGAAGACGCACGGCTAAACCCAAAACTTTCCACTTCTGGGTCTAGTGTTAGTTCTAGTTTTTTTTCAATTCAAATATACATAGTTGCCAAATCAGTTTATAAAGTACTCTGTTTCAGAAACTATTCATGAATGCTAGAGGTCTTCGTCAAAAAAAAATGTCTTCAAATGCACGGCGAAACCCAACCCAACACTACATCATGAATTTTCAGGATGTAGTGTTGGATGGCTCAGGTTCAAATACCTGAGCCATCCTAAGATATTGCATGATAGGACATCATCTATTTCATTGCAAAAGGAGGCGCGCCCCAGGTGTTGGCGCTCCAGGGCTATAGTCTTAGCTTTAGGACAGCGCTGTATGCACTCATTTATTACGAGGTAAGTGAAATTCCCAGTACCTTAGAAGATTTGGGTAGTATCCAAGATTATTAATATGAAAACAACTTACTTTAGAAAAACTAATTTTACATTCACAAAGTTGCCTTAACCTGTATTTTAAACCTCAACAAAGGGAATTAAGGATTCTTTCTGGCTTTCTCATTGAATAAGCGCCTTAGAAAACTTATTTACATTGTAACGATGAGTCAGAGACTCTTGAAAGCGTTGCTTAAGATACAACATTTTGACAATGTTAACGTATGTACGTAAACAAACAAGATCTTGTTCCTTTATAAAGTTTTTGGAGGATTTTGCAGCTTTTTTTGTACTTGCCATTCACGCAGCACTTCGTATGCTTGTGTAAATGCACCAATTTAAATTTTTGCAATTCTCTCAAGATGAAATAAATCAATCTTAAACTCAATCAAATCCAACTCAACTCATCTATAACCTAACATTTTGATCCAAATTGTTGGGTTGAGTTACATAATTAGGTTTTATTGACTAATTCAAACTGTTTGGCTACACTTATTATCGTAAAAATTAAATTCATAAATTGTCAAAAATAAGTCTATAAACATTTTCGTGATTCACCGCTTTATGAGGTAAAATTGCATTTAAAATGAACTTTTGAAGATTGTTTAAGAATTAATCAATTATATCTCAAACATTTTCTTATCTGTTTAGATGATGAAGACAATTTGGGGAAGGAAAAGAAGATAAAATAAAAATTAGTCTTCAATTGCTGGAGATTTCTGTGAAGATTGAAGAGTAGAAGATAGAATGAATATGTAGAAAAAAATTGAGTCTTAATAGAATGAAGATTGGCAAATGATCGGGTATGGTTAGAGATGTTGAGGTGGGGATAGGGCGTCGCGACGCTGAACGTCGTCCATTTAGTCCCGGTTTGAGAGGCAGTGGACGGCGGTATGTGGCTGTGGTTGCTGTTCGCGGCGGCGTTGGTGGCGGCCAAACGAGGCCCCTCGGCCCCAGAGCCCGTCATCGAAGAGGTGACGGCAAAGCAACTGGAACGCGTCCTTGCCGAGAAGGACTACGTGGCCGTATTCTGGTGTAAGTGAACCCCCCGATGACGGTTCGGTGTTTGAATTTAAGTTAATAGTTATTCCCGGGGAATGCGGAACGGTCTCGTACGGATCTCCGTCTGTACTTAGTAGCAGTGGGATTCGGGAGCGATCGGGGAACATTTGTGGAGTTGGATATCGTATCGCCAGATTTGGCGCGGGGACGCTCTCGTCGACGTTCCACTCACGCGGCGTCGAGACCTCCACCTAAGAGGAGACAACTGAATGCTCTAAATTTAAAGTTTTCATTGCGCACACGCTCAAAACTTACAAAAAGTTAACGTAATTTGGTGTCAAAGGTTTTCAATTTTTTTCGAAATGTTTTGATGAATCGAGAAAAATTTTATGAATCATTTTTACGAGTCGCTTAAATTTTTTTATTACAACATTTGTTTATAATCGAAATTAATCCACTCATAGCGAAGACGTTTGACCTCCGAAAAATTTTCGTCTCGTCCTTCTCTCATTCTCAAATCTGAGACGGTTATTTTTGGGCATCATATGTTGGGCTACGTCACGTGCCGACTTTTCTTCGGTGCATTTTTATTTTAAACCGATTTTAAGTCGATTTAATTACGATTAATTTAATTTTTCTTGTTGAATTTGCTTATGGGTGCATGGTGATTAAAGCGCTCCTCCTAAAAACTCCTCGAAATAAAACGTCTAGATAAAATGTTAGCAAACGAAAATAAACGAAACAAAAAGCTACCACGTCCCAGGGCCGTATCTAAAAATATTGGTCTTAACTCGGTTGTAGTTCTAAAAATGCTTGGAGTTTAGTCAATTTATCGACACGTCAATCAAGTTCAAAAATTTTATGGGAATCGCACTAAATCAAAACCAAAATCGAAATCTTCGCAAAAACTTGGATATTATATCATTTTTATTTCAGATTAAATATTTATATTTTTTTTGTTGGTTTAGATTGGGTTTTCAGATTTGGTTTATCCGAAGTTGGCCCGGATTATAATTGATGGTTTTAAATTCATTGGCTTTTATCCAAATTATTGTATCAACTTCAGTTTTATCTAAATGATTTATTTCTATAACGAGTCTTAAAACGAGTCTCTCTTGATTTTACACATCAATACAATGTAAAAATCTATTTCGATTTATAAAACGATGTTGTTTCAAAATTTTTCTTGGCGCTTTCGACAGCGATTTCCGCGGGTTGAAAAAAAAAAGTGTTGCTCAATGTGTATGCGGGAGTGTGTAGGTATAATTCCGAGGCAAAAGCTCGTGGAGGCGCTATCGGATGTCGCTTTCAAAAATAGACGCTCAAAAAACGTAACTTCGCGTAATGTTTACGACCATTCACACCTATCTTCCAACAAATGTTGAATTGTATAACCAAAAATATGCTTGGAATTATTTCAAAGCTTTTATCATGATGTCTCCATCACCAAAAAGTGGTTAATTACGGAACTAGGTCGGCAAAAGAAAACCAAGAGATCTTAAGATATAAATTAAATTTATAAATAGTATAAATTTCGTGAGTTCGCCGCCATTTTGATTTAAGAAGTGCCAAATTGGTAATTTGCTGGTCGTCTTAATGAATAAAGAATTAATTTTCTTTTTTGTGGCGTGTAATGATTAGTTTTGTTTGCTAAATTGTGTAAATAGTAATCAGTTATTGTCTGTTGGCAGCGGAATATAAACTCGTCATTAAGCTAATTATTTTAGATTTCTTAAACGAGGAGGGATACTTAAAACTTTATAGTCTACATAATTTACAAACAAATTACAAACATCGAATAAATATTTTTCTAGGAATTTTAACTGGTCTAATAAAATAAATAGTTGAGAAGAACTCAAAGAAGAAGATGATTTTTTTGCTTTAATGGGATACCTCGTGGAATATTTCTTGTATTATGCCCGATTTTTTTTTTTGTTAAAATGCAATATACAATAATTTATGGAAATATTACTTAATTTTCTTCTGATATGAATACCTCAAGATGGCCTTCCATGGCAATGATCATCTTGGTAGATCGATATCACTCAATATTTTATTGTTCTAATCGCAAAATCGGCTTACTCTGAAATATGGATTATAATGGAGAATGGGTTTAGTTGGAATGCAATGGATTTATTTGTTTTGGTTGACGTCACGTAATTTGACTCGTTTAAGAATGGTATAACACGAGAAGAACTGTATAAGCTATATGTTATTAGATTAATAAGTTTGAGGAAAAATAATGGATACTCCATGTTAATAGATTGGACGATCCATTAGATTTAGTCATAAAGATAGACTTCATGGGCATCGCAGAAACTTTCTGGCTTAATAATTGTTGTGGAATTTGCATCATTACATGTGCCAACATCAAGATATAAGCAAAATTAAAGCACATCTTGTAAGTCAATCGAGCTTTGCTCTTTCATAAACTTTAAGCAAGATAGACTTGGTTTTCTGCTCCACTTACAGCTCTATGGAAGAAAAATGTCATCAAGTCTTCGAGAACTAGAACTAGAATCATTCGAGTTTAGCCATCTTGACAAATGTACGGCTAAACCTGGATGGTTTTAATTCTAGATCTAGCGTTAGATGTTATGATATAAAACTAGAACTAACACTAGACCTAGAAGTGGAAAGAACAGGGTTTAGCCGTGCGTCTGAAGAGAAGGCTAAACCCAAAACTTTCCACTTCTAGGTCTAGTGTTAGTTCTAGTTTTACTTCAATTCATATATACATGGTTGCTATTCGACGACAGGCCGCTCCCAGTATCAAGAATAATAAATAAAGTGGCCGACGTCTTCAAAGTCGGCCGAGATTTATTCTTTCATAAATTTAGAGCAAGATAGACTTGGTTTTCTGTTTCTAATCCGCATTGATTCCATTAAGAGCTTTATGGAAGAAAAATCCAATTTCAAGTATCAAGAGCAGGCCGTCGACGTCTTCGAAGTCGATCGAGAGTTTATATTTAAGTTGCTTTAATGCTTTGAATTCAGAGTGATTTCGTTATCAGCTTCATGGACACAAAAATCTTGGCCGTCATCGAACATTTCAGCCTTACCCAACCCAAAATCATTTGTTATGTTGATGTTCATCAACCCAACCCATTTCAACTCTGTGTAAATGCTGAATCAGGTTTGATCGAACTGATAGACAATTATTATGAAGGACAAACTCAACCCAACCTAATTCAATCCAACCTGAATATTTCGAAAATTAAGGCGGTCGACGTCTTCCAAGTTAGCCAAGATTTGTTCTTTCATAAACTTAGAGCAAGATTGACTTGGTTTTCTGTATCAAATCCACATTGATTCAATTAATAGCTTTGTGGAAGAAAAATCTCGGCCGATTTCGAAGACGTCGATCACCCCAAGTATCAAGATCATTAATTAAGGTAGTCGATGTCTTCGAAGTCGACCGAGATGTTTTAAATTCATGGAAGGTATTCCATAAACTTAAAGCAGGGTGGTCTTGCTTTAATGCTTTGAATTCAGAGTGATTTCGTTATCAGCTTCAAGGACACAAAAATCTCGGTCGATTTCGAACATTTCAACCTCACCCAATCCAAAATCATTTGTTATGTTGATGTTCCTCAATCCAACCCAACCCAATTCAACTCCACCCTGCACCCTGTAAATGCTGAATTAGGCTCGATTGGACTGATAGACAATTATTATGAAGGACGTAGAGAACCAACTCAACCCAATCTAATTCAATCCAACCTGAATATTTCTAGAATTAAGGCGGCTGACGTCTTGGAAGATAACTGACATTGTTTCTTATATCGTGAACATAACAAGAGGCAATCAACATTTTCGAACTTCGCAGATGACCGATATTTATTTTTATATCACAAACATAACAAGTAGTGTTGGGTTGACTTTGATTGAGTTGAATTGGATTGAGTTAGGTTGGGTTGGGTTCATGTCTGTGTTGAGAGATTATATCTTCCATAAAGCTGTCACATATCGTTTGAAACTCTTTATGGCTTTAATTAATTGGTATCATACCATCAAATATTTTCGAATTCAGGAGTGCCACATCTTTAATTACGATGATTGAATACATAATTTGCTTGTATCTAACATAAATGATGACGATGATGACAATTCAAATTGGCTGGAGTGGTTCGGGAAAAGTTGTTATTTGCTGTAAGCTAATACAATGATGCAAATAAAGTAAATCTTTTTCATCTATGATGCAAAAGTCTTATAATTTCTTGAAAATATTCAAAAATATTATAATCAATTTATTAATTATATTTATTTATTTGTAGATGCAAGAAGTTGTACTACCTGCGATAAAGTCCTGTACGAACTTGAACAGATCGACGATGACACCGATACATTCGGCGTTGATTTCGTTAAGATCAACGATAAACGACTTGCGAAACAGTATGGAATTACGAAGTTTCCGGCCCTTACTTATTTCCGGGAAAAACAGCCCATCATCTATGAAGGTAAATATCTATTTATAGCGTCCGTTGTGTTTGGGCTGAATGTTATCTTGTTCATTGGGTGTAAAATGAATCACTTTGTTGTGTTTCAAAAGGATCGGATAACAGAACCCGGTCGATTTCGATTTCAAAGGATTTGTTTTATACCAAGAAAATTATTCTACGTTATTTGTTGCCGAGCGCGACTACGCCTGTTTGACGCAATGTTTCTTTAGCGTTATTATCATGGAAAATCGTTCGGATTTGTGCCAAAAGTTATTTTAATTCGTTACAAATCAAACGAATCTAAACAGAAACAAATGTTTTTTAATTAATTTGATTGATTTATTTTTGTAATTAGGTGACTTAATGGACGAGGAAAACGTTTTGGAGTTTTTAACTAGTTTAGAAGCGATGGATCTCCCCGATAGAATAGAAGAAGTGAACGCGAGGATTCTAGATAAAATTGTACAAGAAACCGAATACGTTGCAGTGTTATTTTGTAAGTAATTATTTAAGCCCAAAATTAATGTCGGCTATTTATTCCGTTTTGTTTGGAATTAATCGTTTTACATGGCAGTAAATAAGCGAATAACTCATTGAAACAAGTCCAAATGGACTTATTAATGAAAGTAGTTCCGATATCGCGTTTTGGGATGACGAAATCGCATTCCTACGTAATTCGTAATTTTCGAGATATCGCGAAAACCGTGCCAACGAGTTTTTAAAAGAGTTAGGTGCCAGAAAACTGAAAAAGAACTTTTTGGGGTTAATGCTATTCAAACGAGAACAATACGTTATTTAATTTTAAATGAACAACTTTATCATTTTATTTTCTGCCATAACTTAAAGTCAAATTGATAGCATCCCCTATTTGAAACACTTTTTACAATACGCAAGGGTGATAACAATGTTACAGGTCCTGACAAATCTTCGTGCGATCGTCTAGGTGTAAGTAAGTAAATAAAATTAAAGTAATGATCGCCCCCGATGCTGAAATGATCCAAATTTGTTTTTTTGCACGTTCTTCTAGCCTCTTTTCAGGCAATGTTCAACTGTTTACTCCTTTCTATCCGTTATTTTTTATAACATCACCGATTTTTCGATTAGATGCAATTACACTTTACTTTTTGCAATTAACACTCCGTTTTTCTTCAAACGTTAAAAAATTGTCATGAAATTCGCCATTTATGTTGCATAATCAATTTTGAAAATTATTATATTTGTAACGTTTGAAGAAAAGTTACATTTCTCACGAGTATTCATTATTAGTTAAAGTTATTTTTACGATATCCCATACATTGAAACACGCCACAACAAAAAAATTAAACACATAAAAATTTCCTGTCCCATTTGATTTTTTTTGATTAAGTTTTGATTCATGTAGGCGAGTTAGAACGTGTTTTTGGAGGTTGTTGCCGTTTTGGCATGTGGTAGTTTATATTATTGGTATGTCGTATGGTAATGGGAGTTTGAATTGTTGTGATTAAAAAAATACAACCATTTTTTTTTATTTAGATAAACCGGAATGTAAGAAATGCAGCAAAGTTTTGCAAGAATTGGAGAATATCGACGACGAAGCGGACCAATTGGGCATTGGATTCGTGAAGATCAATGATGAAGCCCTCGCTGAAGAATACAATTTAGGCCAATTACCCGCTTTGGTTTATTATCGGCACCAAATTCCAATTATTTACGAAGGTGATGAATCATTTTTGTGTTAAATTTATTTTATTGATCTTTTTTGGCGATTTAGGTGAATTAACGAGAGAGGAGGATGTCTTAGAATGGTTAGTTCAACATAAAAGCACCGGCGATGAAGAAGACATCATCGAAGACGTCACCTTAAAAACGTTGTCCACTCTCATTGATAGTGTAGATCATTTGGCCGTCCTTTTTTGTAAGAAACAAAATTTTTGGAAGTCTTTTTCTAATTATTTCTTTTTAAGATGATCATGGAGATGAAGATTCGATGAACGTCCTCGAAGAGCTCGAAAACATCGACGACGACTGCGACAAACACGGAATACAATTCGTAAAAATCGATGACCCAAGCGGAGCTGATGAATACGGAATCGATTCGGTCCCAGCTGTGGTTTATTTCGAAAAGGGGATACCAAACGTTTACGATGGAGACTTAGAAGAGGAGGCAGAGCTGTTGGATTGGCTCGTACACCAACTTGAAAAAGACGAAATCGAAGACGTCACGGACGAAATGTTGGATAAACTCGTTAAAGATGGGAAAACTGTTGCTGTCCTTTTTTGTAAAATTTTCACCCCCTTTTAAATAATTTTATTAACATATATTTTTATTAGATGACGCCGACGATAGGAAATCGCAAAAAGTGTTAAACGAATTAGAAAACATCGACGACGAATGCGATAAAATGGGCGTCGTTTTCGTAAAAATCGACAACGCGGACGAAGCCAAAGAATACGGCATAGAAAAAATCCCATCCCTAGTTTATTTCGAAAAGGGAATCCCCACTCTATACGAGGGCAACTTGGAAGACGAAGATAAAGTGTTAAAATGGTTCGAACATCAAGTGAAGAGCGACGAAATCGAAGATATCACCGACGAAATGTTGGACATGATCTTGGAGCGAATGCAATATGTTGCGGTTCTATTTTGTAAGTCAAAAAATAACTTAATCAAAACAATTAATTAATTATTTTTATTTTAGACGATAAAGATCAAAAGAAAAGTCAAAAAATTTTAGCCGAATTAGAAAACATCGACGACGAATGCGATCAAAACGGAATCGTTTTCGTTAAAATCGACGACGATAACGAAGCTAAAGAATACGGAATCGATGTAATCCCCTCCTTAGTTTTCTTCGAAAAGAAAATCCCTCACGTTTACGAAGGTGACTTATTAAAAGAAGAAGAACTTTTAGGTTGGTTGTTACACCAAAAGAAACACTCCGAAATTCCCGACATCACCGACGAAATGATGGACATCTTAATAGAAAGAACTCGATATTTAGCGGTTTTATTTTACGATAAAGACGATAAACAAGACATAAGGGTGTTAAACGAACTAGAAAACATCGACGATGACTTGGAAAAAGAAGGAATTGTAATCGTTCGAATCGACAATGATGCAGAAGCGAAAGAATTCGGAATCGACCATCTCCCAACCTTAGTTTATTTCGAAGATAAAATCCCGTCGATTTACGAAGGCGATTTAATGAACGAAGACGAAGTTTTAAAGTGGTTAATCGAACAAAAATCGACTGCAACAATCGAAGAAGTCACCGACGAAATTTTAGAAGATTTAATTGAAGAGCACGAATACGTGGTGGTTTATTTTAGCGGATCATGCGATTCAGGGGAACATTGCGACAACATTTTAGAGGAATTAGAAAACATTGACGATGAATTAGACGAAACCGGGATCATTTTCGTTACAACAGAAGATCAAAGCTTCGCGAAAAAGCACGGAATTAAATCGTTCCCGAAATTAGTTTTCTTCAGAAACAAAGAACCTTTAATTTACGGGGGCGATATCGAGGATGAAGACGAAGTTTTAGCTTGGTTAACCGACGAGGACACTTTGGAAATCCCCGATAGAATCGAAGAAGTTAACACGAGAATGTTGGACAAAATTTTGGGGGAAAACGAACACGTCGTTGTGTTTTTCTGTGAGTTTTATCAAAAAATAATAAAACTAAAATTAAATCGTTATTTTTTTTGGATTTAGATAAGGAAGGGGATAAAAAGGCCCAAAAAATTTTGCAAGAACTCGAGAACATCGACGATGAGTGTGAAGAAAAAGATATCGATTTCGTTAAAACGTCCGATGATGGTATACAAAAAGAATACGATTTACCATCTTTACCCGCTTTGGCTTTTTATCGAAATCGATTTAGGGAAGTTTACACCGGCGATTTGATGCATGAAGAGGCTATTTTGGAGTGGGTTTTAAATTTACGCGATTCTAAACCGGATGTTATCGAAAATGTTGATAGAAAAACTTTGCAGGTAATTAATTAATATTTAAATTTAAATTGCACTAAAATTATTATTAAATCTATAAATAGAGATTTGATTTGAATGGGGATATCGATATGTTTTGATGTGAATGTTTATTTAAAGCTATTTTCAGAATCATATTCAAAATGATAACTTAATAATAAAATTTTGTAGAAAAAAGCTTCTAGAAGACTTGATACTGTTCCTGGAAGATTTATAACTATATTTAGAGTTAGATCTTATAATATAAAACTAGAATTAGCACTAAACCTAGAACTGGAAAGATTTAGGTTGGGTTGGGTTAAGTAACTTAATAATAAAATTTTGGAGAGGGAAGGCTTGATACTGCTTGTAAAGTACTCTATTTTGGAAATTATTCATTGTAGAGGCTTTCATTAAAAGAAATCTTCAGATGCACGGCTAAACCCAACCCTGTAAGAATTTGAAATTGAATTAATAAAACTAGCATCATTCGGATTTAGCCGTCTTGAGAGATGTACAGCTAAACCCGAATATATCTAGATCTAGAGTTAGATCTAAGGATATAAAACTAGAACTAACACTAGAAGAGTGTTAGTTCTAGTTTTACTTCAATTCAAATATACAGGGTTCCTAAATCAGTTGGTAAAGTATGCTACTTCAGAAGCTATTCCTTGTAGAGACTTTCATTAAATAGAAGCCTTCAATTTGACGTGAATGGGACTTATAATCATAAGTTATTCTCATTTAATTGTCAAGTTGAAATAGGATACGATCAAAAACTTGCCAAATGAAAAGTCTTGACTTTATTTATTGATGTTAAATGATTTATATTAGAAACTCAAGATAAAAAAGATATTGTTTTCAATATCATACAAAAATTGCCACATTAATAATAAAATTTTGTAGAGAAAAGCTTTAAAGTATTAAGCAGAATTAAGATACTTTCAAAAACGTCAAAATTAAAAATATCTCCTTGAATTTATTTATTAGAAATAACAAATCATTTATGTCACAAATTGAAAATAAATAATGATATTTTAATTTTTAATTTTAAAATATTAATTCTTTTAAAACCAGTATTAAGTTTTCTTTATTATTATATGTTATATTAAGGAAGCGCTTCAAGACTTTTAAAAGCAATATCAAGTGTTATAAAGACAGTATCAAGTCTTGTGGAAACAGTTTAAGTCATCTAGAAGCAGTATTTAGCTTTTTGGAAGCGTTTCAAGATTTTAAAAGCAATATCAAGTCTTCCAAAAGCAGTACGAAGTCTTCTAAAAGCAATATCGAGTCTTCTGCAAGCAATGTCAAGCCTTCTGAAAGCATTTCATGGCTTCATACTGTATCAAGTCTTGTGGAAACATATCAAGTCTTCTGGAAGCAGTATCAAGTCTTCTAAAGCAGTATCAAGTTTTTTGGAAGCATTTCAAGACTTGTAAAAACAATATCAGGTCTTCCAAAGGTAGTATCGAGTCTTCTGCAGGCAGTTTGTCTTCTGGAAGCAGTATTAAGTTTTCTAGAAGCAGTATCAAATTTTCTGGAAGTATTTCAAGTTTTCTGGAAGCATCTCAAGACTTTTAAAAACAATATCAAATTTTATAAAGGCAGTATCAAGTCGTCCAAAGGTAGTATCAAGTTTTCTAGAAACAGTTAAAGTATTTTGGAAGCAGCATTAAGTCTTTTGGAAGCAGTATCAAGTCTTCTAGAAGCAGTAGCTAGTTTTCTGGAAGCGTTTCAAGACTTTTAAAAGCAATATCAAGTTTTCCAAAGGCAATACCAAGTCTTCCAAAAACAGTATTGAGTCTTTTGGAAGCAGTATCAAGTCTTCTAGAAGCAATAGCTAGTTTTCTGGAAGCGTTTCAAGACTTTTAAAAGCAATATCAAGTCTTTCAAAGGCAGTAAGAAGTCTTCTGAAAGCAATATCGAGTCTTCTGCAAGCAATGTCAAGCCTTCTGAAAGCATTTCATGGCTTTATGCTGTATCAAGTCTTGTGGAAACATATCAAATCTTCTGGAAGCAGTATCAAGTCTTCTAAAGCAGTATCAAGTATTTTGGAAGCATTTCAAGACTTGTAAAAACAGTATCAAGTCTTCCAAAGGCAGTACCAAGTCTTCCAGAGACAATATCAAATCTTCCAAAGGTAGTATCGAGTCTTCTGCAGGCAGTTTAAGTTATCTGGAAGCAGTATCAAGTTTTCTGGAAGCATTTCAAGTTTTCTGGAAGCATCTCAAGACTTTTAAAAACAATATCAAATGTTATAAAGGCAGTATCAAGTCGTCCAAAGGTAGTATCAAGTCTTCTTGGACCAGTTAAAGTATTTTGGAAGCAGCATTAAGTCTTTTGAAAGCAGTATCAAGCCTTCTAGAAGCAGTAGCTAGTTTTCTGGAAGCGTTTCAAGACTTTTAAAAGCAATATCAAGTCTTCCAAAGACAATACCAAGTCTTCCAAAAACGGTATTGAGTCTTTTGGAAGCCGTATCAAGTTTTCTGCAAGCATTTCAAGACTTGTAAAAACAAAATCAAGTCTTCCAAAAGCAGTATTGAGTCTTCGGGATCCAGTTTAAGTCTTCTGGAAGCAGTATCAAGTTTTCTAGAAACAGTATCAAATTTGCTGGAAGCATTTGAAGACTTTTAAAAATAATATCAAATGTTATAAAGGCAGTATTAAGTCTTCCAAAGGTAGTATCGAGTCTTTTAGAAACAGTTTAAGTCCTCTGGAAGCAGCATCAAGTCTTCTGGAAGCAGTATCAAGTCCTCTAAAGCAGTATCAAGTTTTTTGGAAGCATTTCAAGACTTGTAAAAACAATATCAAGTCTTCCAAAGGCAGTACCAAGTCTTCCAGAGACAATATCAAATCTTCCAAAGGTAGTATCGAGTCTTCTGCAGGCAGTTTAAGTCTTCTGGAAGCAGTATCAACTTTTCTAGAAGCAGTATCAAGTTTTCTAGAAGCATTTCAAGTTTTCTGGAAGCATCTCAAGACTTTTAAAAATAATATCAAATGTTATAAAGGCAGTATCAAGTCGTCCAAAGGTAGTATTAAGTCTTCTAGAAACACTTAAAGTATTTTGGAAGCAGCATTAAGTCTTTTGGAAGCAGTATCAAGTCTTCTAGAAGCAGTAGCTAGTTTTCTGGAAGCGTTTCAAGACTTTTAAAAGCAATATCAGGTCTTCCAAAGGCAATACCAAGTCTTCCAAAAAGAGTATTGAGTTTTTTGGAAGCAGTATCAAGTTTTCTGCAAGCATTTCGAGACTTGTAAAAACAATAT
This sequence comes from Onthophagus sagittarius, assembly GCA_036711965.1. NCBI lineage: Eukaryota > Metazoa > Arthropoda > Insecta > Coleoptera > Scarabaeidae > Onthophagus > Onthophagus sagittarius. The sequence goes on along the minus strand of JASERS010000010.1, from coordinate 9,360,294 downwards.
CAAGTCTTCCAGAAGTAGTATTGAGTCTTCGGAATTCAGTTTTAAGTCTTCTGGAAGCAGTATCAAGTTTTCTAGAAGCAGTATCAAATTTTCTGGAAGCATTCGAAGACTTTTAAAAACAACATCAAATGTTATAAGGGCAGTATTAAGTTTTCCTAAGGCAATATCAAGTCTTCCAAAGGTAGTATCGAGTCTTTTAGAAACAGTTTAAGTCTTCTGGAAGCAGCATCAACTCTTCCAAAGCCGAATTAAGTATTCCAAAGGTAGCACCAATTCTTCCAAATGCAGTATCATGTTTTCTGGAAGCATTTCAAGGTTTGCAAAAGCAATATCAAGTCTTCCAAAGGTAGTATCAAGCCTTCCAAACCTAGTATCGAGTTTTCTGGAAGCAGTTTAAGTTTTTTGGAAGCAATATCAAGTCTTCTGAAAGTATTTCAAGGCTTGTGGAAGCTGTATCAAGTCTTGTGGAAACATTTCAATTCTTCTGTAAGCATATCAAGTCTGTTGGCAGCAGTATTAATCGTCGAAGAAACGAAAGCTGAAGTTAAATAATGTTCTCGATCCAAGAACGGGGCAACATCCGTGTTTTTACCAACCAACATTTAATAAGGTTTCAAGATAGATGACTAAAGAAAAAGAAAAGTTACAAAAACAGCTTGATGTTGTCGAACATATGTTTTTTGGTTTTAGAACGCATTTCCTTTGTGATGTGGATTTTTTATTTCATTAGGTATTTTCCTAACAAATAATTTCTGTTTGTTTCGTGTTTGCAACATTTTTCTCCACTTTATAGACCACGTCCACATGTCGTCCACATATCCACATACATACTAAGAGTTTGAAAATTTTGACACGTCCACTTAGAAAGGTTCGCCATCAATGCTTTAAAGGAATTAGGTTGAATTACTATTTTCTAGTTTAATCTTAGTCCTAGGATGAGAATTATTTCTATTTAGTATTAGATTATTATAGAAAAAACTATTAATAATTAAGTAATTAATGAATAATTATTTTTGTAGACTCTAATTCACGAAGTGGAACATTTAGCCGTATTTTTCTACGACGATAAATGCAAAGAATGTCCGGCTATATTAGAAGAACTAGAAACGATCGATGATGACACCGACAATTACGGAATCCAATTCGTGAAATCGAAAGATGCAAAATTAGCAGCCGAAATCGGAATTTTCAGTTTTCCCGCTTTGGTTTATTACGAAACGGGAGTTCCGATTATGTACGATGGTAAGCAAATAGATCTTAAGTTCCCCCCGGAAGCGGCTCATTCAAACATATTACTCAAAATCCAAATTTATCACCGATACGCTAACGGAAAAAACTTATTTTATAGGCAATCTCAAAAATGAGGACAAAGTTCTGGAATGGCTCATTGAGCAAAAAAGTAAGAACACGTTCGTAGGCTAATTAATTAATCAAACTTTATGTGCGAGAGAGAGAAAGAGAGCGAAAGCAAAATCGGGTTAAATAATTAATTTTTGTTGGTTTTTTTTTCGTGTCCAATTTTAAAATTCGTCTTTAATTTTTTCCTTCGTTGTTGAAAGTTGCTTTACTCCTTCTTCTTTGATCTTTTTGCGCTGCTTCGTCGCTGCATGATGCGTAAATTTCTTAGGTGATGATTCTGATGATGATGATGATAGCGGCGATGACGACGACGACGACGACGATGACGATGATGATGATGATGATGACGATGACGATGATGACGACGATGAGAGCAAAGAAAAAAAATCTAATAAACGGGATTTGATAAAGGGGCTGATTCCAGGTAAAATCCATGTCGAGTAAATTCCGCAAACAAAGCATTAAATTAAAAAAAAATAAACACAAATTTGAGTACAGAGAAACGATGATAACGACACTCTGAACATCACAAGAAATGAAACTTCGAGAAATTAGCTTCTATTTGAGAATGATAATTTTTTGTGGGTAGGGAGTGATCCTGTGATCTATTTGTGTGCATGTCGCAAGGTCATTCCTATTTTTTTTCTTTTTTTTTAATTGAGGGATTCACCAAATATGCAATGAGTATTTTTTGATCTTTTAACACATTCATTGTAACACTATTCAAAAAATCTGTAAATATTTGAAATTAATAGGTAATTTGACACAATACAAATTTAATTTTTATTAAAATTAGGTTGTGTTACAGTTTTCCATCCCATTTTCTCAGGAAGAAGAAAATGCATTTTTCGAAGAAAACTCATTGCATACTTTTTTGTTGAATAATTCATAATAAGGTGACCCAAACGAAAAAAAAAGATTAAAAAAAACCCGATGTTGCCAAGCTGCATGCAGAACTTAGTGTCAGACTCACTCCTTGTCTCGTCCAAAAACTTTTTTGAAAAAAAAGAAATGTTAACGGTTTTTTCTATTTGTTGAGAGAATTAGCAGACTAACATTGTTTCGCATACGCCACATATTTCCGTTAATAATAATAATAATAATATTTTTTTTTGTGAGTGATTCTGACATTTTGCTTCCTCGTGCAGGCGACGGCTGTTTCTACGTCGGCCTTGGGGGCAAAGGGCAGTTCCCCAAGAACACATTCGAACCGTACCAGTGCTGTCCGAGTTCATCTTCTTCAACCAAATCAAAAGTAGCCAAGATATCGCCAACAACGAAACAGGTTGCGACTAAAAAACCCACTCCAACGCTCACAAAACCGTTAACACAGGTCAGAAAAGACGTTAAAGTAAGCAAACACCCTTTACCGCAATCCCAAAAAACGTTGAGGGACGTCCAAGGGAAGGAAGGTAAGAAGGAGACGATGACGGGCGGTGGTAAACAAGAAAAAGGGAAAGGAAAGAAAGGATTTTTTGGTACGGGTAAATATATTTGGTGGTGGTAGACGACATTTTTTGTTCTAATCGAGACATGTTCCATTATTATGAAGATTCAAGTTGAAAAAATCAACGATGAGACGAGACACAAGAATTCGAAATGAAAAAACATTAAATAAAATAAATAAATTCAAATGAGAAAAAAAAAACGCTCTGTGATCTGAGATCCATCGATTTTCTAACGCTTAACTCATTCTTCTTAGCTTCATTTTAATTATTTATTTTTGGTTTCTCATTCATCTTTCTTTAAAGGCAATTTTTGCAGGAAAAGATTGTGCGGAAAAAATTTCCTGGCGAATCTTGCCGTTGTTGTTGTTGTTAATAATTTTAATTATTTAACCGACCCTTTTTAATTTTTATTTTTATTTCTTTAGAAGCATTTTTATGGAAACATTATACCTACCCAAAACGATCATATAAATCAAACAAGGCTCTACGTGTATGTTGTTAAAAAATAATTTTAGGTTATTTTCCATATAAATGCTTGAATTTCGATCGAACCTAACTTATTTTATTCACGTTAAGTTTTTAATTAATAATTTTCCTTTGATATGTTTTAAGTTTTTGTTTCCTTTTTAAAATTCGTTATGATTATTCTCTCCGGTGTTTACTACTACCACACTGCCTATATTACAACACCTCGCATATTAAAGAATTAAAGAACCACCTCGAACAGTGTATTTTACAAGTTGTTATCGAAATAATAAAGAAGGTTGTTTTTTATTTTTCGATTTTTCTTTTATTTGATTATTTCCACACGAAGCATTTCCAGAACTTTGTTATCGAACAAAAAAAGTTTTAAATTTGAAAATGTGAAAACTCCGTTCAGGTAATTTACTCGATGAAGGCGACGTTTTGGACTGGATGATGGATCAAAAAAACGACGAAAGTATCGAATTGATCGATAGGCAACAGCTTTTCAAGTATATCGAGACTAAGGAATTTTTAGCCGTTATATTTTGTGAGTATTATTTTTTTTGTTGTTTTTAATTGTAGATTTTGGGTGGATTGAATTGATAAAGGTGTTTATTTAGGACAAAAAGATCTGAAAACGATTCTTTTAAAACATAGTTTGCTTAAAACCAATTTTATCTTTTTGGTTATGCCTTTATCATTTTACATTATCATTCTCAACTGTAGATTATTCAATTGTAGTCGTATTTGAGGTTATAGATGTTTTAAAATTTATAGATCATTGCAACGAAATTGAAATAAATTTAGTTATTTACTGAAATGGTGGAGATTTTGGCATAATTTAAGATTAATAATATCGTTCTTATCAAATTTGATAAATAGGTTATAAAACGATTTATTTACATAAAAAAATTAAATAACTTTAACGTATTTATTAAATTTGACGTTGTTTGAAAACATAGGGTGGGGTAAATTGGATAAATCATCTTAATATGTTATATATGCTTTTGCTCTGTATCGCTTCTTATTGAATCACCCTGCATAAAGTAAATGCACATACATTCTCTTCTACTCAATAATCAACAACTCATTCGTTAGGATAGGTTGATGGCTTTACATGATTGCCATCAACCGAAATTCGACCGTAATAGTAGTTTCGGCCGAAATTATATAATACCCTGTATATATAATACAGGGAAGTATGTGTTCTTGTTGATGCAATGTATCGGTTCATCTTTTTGGTTGTTCCCTGTGGACAAGGGCAAACTGTCAGTCTACCAGAAGGAGACTACGACAACGCACTGAAGATGCCAAGTGAGATCTTGGCGAAACGTCTGTCCTTGTCTACAAGGAACAACCAAGAAGATGAACAACCAGAACACTTAATACAAGATATATACACAGGTGTTCAGAAATTAGCGGATTTTCTATACGTAGCGACAATTTTCGTTCGATTCTAAAGCGAAAATCGTAATCTTAAAATGTTGTACCATGGTTCAACATATCTAGAGTATTGAGAATCCATTATCACTTTATATTATTATATATAAAATATCAATAATTGACTTCATACTAAGTGATAACATTTTTTATTCATGTCCGTAATCGATTTCGATGTTACAAATCATCTTCAAAAGAACTTGTTGAAACAGTCACTTACGTCAATTTAACCGAAAATGAAACATCACTAACATTTAAAGCATTATTATAAAACCATAAATAAACTTCGTCACAAGATCAAACATAATCATCGTGTATATCAGGTTATCACTTAGTGTAAAGTCAATTATTGATATTTCATATTTAATGGTTCAACATGTTCAGGATATTCTCAAAGTTCGGATAATTCATGTCAAAAAGAATTAATTGTATGGAATACATAATTTATGTGTTACTTTCAATATGTATTATTTCAACAATACATAATTATTTATTATTATCTAATGCTATAATACAACAAAATAAAGAGCATGATACATTTTAACATTAAGATTTTTGCTTCAGGTTCGAGCGAAGAATTAATAGAATATCAGCCAATTTCCCGGAATAAGTTAGAAAGCGGGAATGAAATTTATTGCAGATTTTTCAAACTGATCCAAACATAAAGAATACCTCGGATATGTTCAAATTACAAAATCATACGAAAACGTTCATTAATCTTTCCCATTTTTATGTAAAAAGTGGACTTTTTTCTAAAATGAATTTTTTTTAATTGAATTTATGATATGTAACCACAGAAGCCATAAAATTAAGTTTATCCATACGACTTAACCATGAATAGGGCTTGCAATATCGGATCAACATCTTAATACCGATATTCAGTATTCAAAAGTTTTAAAACCGGTTTTTTTTTGATGACAACTAACATTGTTTATTTTAAATGAATTGCATATGTTTTTTTCATTTTTTGATAGAGGATAAATCACTATATGCATTTAAAATGAATATAGTGATACACACAGTATCCAAAATATTAAAAAATTCTTTAGTGAGTTATTTAGTAATTAGTATCAAATCAATTGATCGTATAAGGTAGGTATTTGAAACTTTTATGGGATAAACTAGACGTCGCACAGTGAGCTGGATTAGGATGTTAGATGGACAAAATTATTTTATGTGTTCAACGGATATATTTGACATCTGAGAACATCAAAAAAGTGCTAACTTAAATTGTTTCTTTTGATCTATTTCTTGATGTAGAAAAATGAGTGCATACATATTGAGTATTTGATATTAATATTACAATTAAATGCATTTTATCACAGTTAGTGTTAAAAATAATACAGATCTATGTCTCAAAATTCCGTCGCACTAAATCTGTTGAGTTCAAAAGAAGATTCAACATTAACTTTATACATTATTGGTCGTTTTGTTTTTAAACCGACGGAAATTCAAAATCGGAATCATCTTCCGATGATTCTGTGTTGCTACTCGAAATTGTCGGGCTTTTATTGGTATAATCCCGTGCTTTTTCTTCTTTTTGAAGCAGTTGTTGCGCTTCAGGATCAAGTTCTTTAGGGGGTATACCAGAAAATGATCTGAGGTTGGTTATTACAGGATCCGACGAAATAAGGAGCATGTGCAACAAATCTTCAGATGTGGTACTACGTGCTGTTTTTCTTGTGTGGTGCAGACGATATCTTTTAAAATCTTTATTTCTTGCTTCTTGAGCTTCTTCAGATAATTGCCCAATAGGCACAAGCGCGTGTTTTATAGCAAGAGACCCATGCACTAATATTTTATGTACAGTAGGTGGCATTCTGTACCAACCATACAAATCGACAAATAGTCGGGCGGTGTTAAAAGCAAATTCGTTATATTTCTTTTCATCTATGGGATATCCGCTGGAAATAACCTACCTCCGAAAAAAAGCAAAAGTTATTTTAAACGTTTTTTTTTTCAGACAAAATATACCTGAAGAATCGTCGAAAATTTTGAAATCAATTGTTTGTCAATACCCGTAGCTGTAGCAGCTTCATCAGCATTTTTAAAAAATCTACGAGCCACATTCCCGGTATTTGACGTGCCACTTCCTTGCACCACTTTATCCACTTTGATGCCTATGGATTTCCACAAGGTTTCTTGTATTTCTTTTTTTCTTAAATCACACATTTTTTTTTCTTCTTCAGAAGTACCCCTCAAACTATATTTTTTAATTTCTAATTTATAGGCTATATGGAGAATACACTCCAAGAATTTTATCCAAGCATGTAAAGTACTTAGTCCATATTCGAGGTTATCCGTGTTAACATTTCGGTTCCTTACTTGGTCTAAATTATTCATTTCTGTGGGTTTACAGCCACACAGATAACAAGTTTGGCTTGAGGTATCCGTAAGGACATTTATGACTTTAGTGTCAAGCATTGTTAAGACTAATTTAAAATGAATTTTAATTGGTATTCCTGCAAAAAAATATAATGAAACAAGAGGACCAAAAATAATTTTTATCCGTGTTACCGTTAACGAGATATTCTAATGGTTGAAGGGCGGCGATTTCTTCTTTCATTTTGTTTATCTCTTGTTTTGTTAAATTTTTGGTTTCTTTTGCAAAGATTTATATTTACTTTACCTAAGTTTGTAATATTTATGTCGTCGTTTGAAGGGTAACATCGTCGCTTAGCTGCCCGAATTTTGTCATACGAAGGAAAAACATCAGCTTTTCGTTCCTTCATTGCTAATCTTGTAATTTTGTATGATTCTTTCGTAAGTCGACATTTAATCATATGTGCCAGAGCTTCATCTTCAGTAAAACGCACTACTTTATCTGTACCTTTTAAAGATTTTCGATAAACGTTCAAAATCTTAATAGGGGTATCATTTGAAGCTGTAGTAGCTTCCTCCAACAATTTTGCAGCAGCACGTTTTCCTTCTTTTTGCAGTGCCACTTTTGCCGCGAAATAAATTTGATTTGAAGGAGTTGTAGCACGCAGTTCTTCTGTTTTACGCCTTTTGGTGCGATCGGACGCTTCTGAGAAACTATGAGAAAGTTGAATAAAAGCAAGTAGAGTAAACAAACTACGGATTAAGGAAATCATTAGTGATTCTTTTACTTTGTTAACGGTCTACCGCTAGAAGACTTTATTTCGATATCTCCTCTTGTAGTGTTAAAGGCTCGGTCTAACCAACTTTGATGTTTAGCTTCGAAATAATCCAATCTATGTCTACATAGTATCAATTTAGATTTTAAATTTACCACAAAACTATGAATTCGACTATCCATCACAGGTCGAAGATTATTGTCCATTTTTAAGAGACTGTCTATATGTCCCAGTAAAAAATGTTCATTTTCTATTACTGATTTGGTCCAAAAAGATGATCTGTTGTCTTTCAAAACATTGTATAACATACGATTCGTAATTATAACTTCAGCAGTCATACTGAACTTGAATTATTTTTTTTACTCGTTACTACTCGTTATTACTCGTAGAGTGGTTAATTGTGGCTCTCAATTTTTTAGTATAGTAATTAATACTCTATATAAAAACGCTGTACAAAATTTGAAAGCGAACTTCGTCGAACTTTAAAAGTTATATTCTACAAAAATGTCACATTCATTTATTTTTAGAAAAAAACTGAGTGCACGAAATACGGGTGGTGTTCACTTACTTTTGGATATATTTTGATGATACTGGATGAAATTTGTTCTTGACAGTTGTAAAAACACACAGCACAAACTAATTGCAACGAAAAATTAACTACTTACTGAAAATAACACCTGTAAATATGACGCGTTACCGGTCTTAATGAGAGTGTACGACTTAAGTTAATTATTTTGTTTTGAAGGCAGCCTCACGGCAAAACAGTTTACTTGATCGGTTTAGGATATGTGCTGTTTAGGTAAATGGACTTTTCAGAAAGAGTTTATGTACTTGGAATTTCCAAATTTAAACTTTTGTTTTTTTGGTTTTGTCCAGCTAGAATCGTAATTCAGCCCACTGTGCGTCGCCTTCAAAATTGTTTGGATGTAAATTGTGCCTAGTTTGAACATTTGTTGTAGTTTTCATATCTCAACTAAGATTATTCTTAGTTGAGATACCGGCACCTATATATCATAAATATTTCGATTCTTTGTCGTTCAATACTAGCTTATACTGTCATTTTCTAACATTTAAATCTGTCAAAGACATCATTTCAACGAATACTATGGTTGTATTTTCTGATTTAATATTTTCAGAAAGTGCAATTTTTTTCTTATACAACCATATAATTTGAAATGTTCGTCGTGTAGAAGGATTTATGCTCTATCAGATAAAAAGAATTTCACACAACAATTTTATAGTAGTTTTTGAAGTAGTGCTGTTAGTTATAAATACTTCTTTCCTGGAAGGTTCCAGCATAATTAACGTGAATACGTTGCCAAAGCTGACTTGGATACTCCCATGGATGATATGGAATATGTCTTGGAAGATTATTTTTATACAGACAACATTTCTTCGATAACATATCTTTATCGATTTCTTTCCATCATAGCTAACTATTCGCTAAATTCTTCATTCTCATTATGCCAGTATATCCAATGTGTAATTCATCGAAAATTCTTTTTCACAATACTTGAGGTATGACAACTGTAATGCTTCTCAAAAAGTAATTATTTTCGATAGAATACTTTGACAAATCGTCATCACTCATTCCATTACCAGTTTAAATACTTTTATACAGACTAACAGTTTCAGAATCTTTTAAAGTTTTTTTTTAAATTTCTTTTCGTCCATAGTAAAAAAATAGGTAGTATTCCTATTTGGTTCAAAGCATAAACTGAGTCCATGTCCAGGTATTCGTCTCTATTAGAATTTTGTTTTGTAAATCTCGACAAATAATCGGCGTACTTAAAACCAGCTAAAGGATTCGCATAATGTAACAATCTTGTTGCAGATGTAGCAGGTAAACCTTTCATCGGGTGAAATGTTCTAGTCAATGGTTTATGATTAGTTATCAATGTTATTGTTTGTCCATAACAATACAAGAAAAGCTTTTTTAATCCTCATACTATAGCTGTTGCTTCTTTATCAATTTCGCAAAAGGACCCATTGCTTTTCTGTTTGTTTTCAGCTGGAAAAGTATGTGAAATCACCACACCCAATTCTGTAGGTGAAGCATCAGCTGCGATTGAGAGTGGTAATTCTGGATTGTAAGATCCAGAATTGAGAAGAACCTTGTCGCTTGATGACCAATAGAATTTTGAGATTTCCTCGAGTAAAGCATAGATTGGTGCTAATTTGCTTGATACATTTGGTAAAAACTTTTGATAGTAATTTACCACCCCCAGAAATGTTCTCACTGTTACAGCCTTAATTTTATCTTGCGTAGGATGAATTCCAGATCTATCAATTTTATGTCCCAAGTAAGTTATTGAGTTCATAAAAAATTGATATTTTTCTTTCCTTAAATCTTTAACTTTTGAAATACTAGTTCTAAATTTGAAAGAAAGAAGAAACTAAGAAACTCTTCCTTAGTTTTTCCTTGTACCAATATACCATCAAAGAAACATATTACTCCATTCATCTTTTGCAACATTTGATCCATGAATCTTTGCCACAAATTTGGAGCTATTTTTACTACGAACATTAACCGTTTTACTTTATATGTTCTCAGATGAGTGCTTATTATTTGAAGATCAGCGCTCTTATCAGACATTCGCATGTGAAGATATGCCTGATAAATGTCCAAAGTACTAAAGAATTTTCCTCCACTCACTTTAGCAAACAAATAGTCAATTTTTGGAATTGGATAATTATCATCCTGTATTAATACTTATCAATACTATTTAACTTATTTATAGTCACCTTGTTCTTCATCTTTCTTCACAACAGGAACAATGGGACTTCCCCAAGCTGAATAGTTGACTTTTAAATAGGTGTAACATCAGAAGCAATTTTAAAATTCCCAACTTTGGTTTAAAAATTTCGTCGTATTTAGAAATAAGACTATTTACATCAGATTTGAATTTTGCATCACTAATCTTAACTTGATGTTTCTTTGACCAGTTTAGTTTTATTTTTTAACTAAACTAAACTTTGTAACAAAGTTTGTTCCATTTTAATAACAATAGGAAGTTTTGTAAGGAATACAGGAAACGCCTAGAGCGCTGTCAAGGCTTTTAGGAAATATAGAGGCTCTTAATAGCATAAGATAACCCAACTCAACCTAATTCAATTCATTCCAATTTAACCTAAAGTAAGCTACTTGCAACTTGGATTCTCTATGATATGGATTCTCATTATCAGTTAAAAATCTAATTTTGTGACAATTTCTGTACTTTTAATTTTATAAGATGTACTTTGTGATAATCTACTAGCTGATTTTTCAATAATTTCTACACTTTTCCAAAGATTTCTGTTATTAACGTCTTTTTAAGATCATTTTCTATCGATTACATTAAATTAAGAACTTTTTATATTTTCGTTGCTCTTTGATCTATCAACTTTTAAAACAATCTGTATATAAAAATATAAATATAACCTCTTTTTTCTATATTCTAATACCTATTAAAGTCAAATTTTTATGTTCTTTGAGTCATTTAAAAAACGTGATTAACAAAATCCCCTGTTAATCAATATTAATAGAAAATAAAATAAAAATTTGACTAAAAAAATAAAGTTCGACAAGATAAATAGAATGCAAATATAAAAAACTGACCTCAAATTAAATGTATTAACTTAAATTAATGTTAGATAATGAAGAAGATCCGGACAGTCCAAGAATTTTAAGACACATCGAATTAATAGACGATGAAGCCGCCGAATACGGCATAAAAATCGTAAAAACAAACGATTTGTTGATGGCGAAAAAATACGGATACAGAAACCCACCGGGTGTTAGTTACTTTCGCAAGGGAAAATTAATTAATTACGACGGCGATATCGACGACGAAGAAGAACTGTTAGATTGGTTAACTGACCCGGAAAACATGGAATTAACCGATCACATCGAACGTGTTAATCGGAAAATGTTTGAAAAGATTCGGCAAAGATCCGATTACGTCGCGGTGTTTTTATGTAAGTTTCGAAAGGAAATTTGAATTTGGGGCCCTTCAAAGTCTATGTTTTAGATAGCGCTGACTGTAAACAGTGCCCAAGGGTCCTCACGGAAGTGGAACATATTGACGATGAAGCGGACGCGGCCGGGATTAACTTCGTCAAAATCGACGACAAACTCTTAGCTAAAGAATTCGGCGTGTTCGCGTTACCGGCGATTTTATTTTTCAAATTGGACTCGAAAGAACCCGTCATATACGCCGGCGATTTATACGACGAACAAGCGATTTTACAATGGCTCTTAACCCAAAAAGATCCATCCGGGGACGTAATCGAAGCGATCGAAGGACAAGCATTAATGGATCTAATCGAAAACGAGGAGGCATTGGCCATTTATTTTTGTAAGTTGAGAAATTGGCGCTAAAAAAAATGTTATATGATAAAAGCATGGGGAACGGCTTTCTTTTTCGAAACATGTTATTTAAATAATAAATAACTCTCGTTGTGGTTGAAATGCAGGGAATAAAACGCTGTGCGTGTTGTGCAGCAATCTTCAACAAGCTGGCCGTAAGCATCACAGGCATCGGGCCGAAAGTGGGGAGGAAGCGTTAACTATTTCCGGTACAAAAATGTCCCCCAATTTCAAATTTCGTATTCGTAGATCGTTGTTTTTTATATTTGCATATAGATTAGTTAATTTCAATCCTGTTTTTTTTAATTTTTCTTTTTTTATGTAGGCTAAATGGATATTTTTTGTTATCCTCCTCCTCTCTTTGATTTGGCGGTCTTTACAAGATCAAAATCAAGACCTTAATTGAATTAATTAATATTAATCACTTTAGCTCATTAATGTGTTATTAATATTGCTTTAAATAAGCTTTTTTGAATTTTATTAATGATTTTAATGCTTTCATCCTTTAGCTTTTTTGTTGGGTTAATTAACATATTTTTTTTAATATAACTGTGAAACCTCGATATAACGGATGATGGCGCAAAATTTTAAATCTTTTTAGTTATTTTTTTCCCCAGATTTAGGTTGGTTATCCTCCCTATACTTATAACATTGTAACGTGACGTCACAAAGAGAGTAGATTTTAATCTTGAACTCTCGTTTCTTTTAAATTAGATAATATTACCGTATTTGTTTGAATCGACGATTTATCTGATTTTAGGAAGCACCCCCATTATTAGGAACATCTATCTGATAAAATGTTAGTTCTAGTTTTAGTTCAATGGAATATAGAGAACTACCACTAGCTTTAAAATTGACAAAGAACTAACATTAAAGCTGAAACCGACACTAAACTTAGAACTAGAAACATTCGGGTTTAGCCGGACGTCTTTTAAGACGGCTAAACCGGAATGTTTCTAGTTCTAAGTCTAGTGTAAGTTCTAGTTTTAGTTCAATGGAATATAGAGAACTACCACTAGCTTTAAAATTGACAAAGAACTAACATTAAAGCTGAAACCGACACTAAATTTAGAACTAGAAACATTCGGGTTTAGCCGAACGTCTTTTAAGACGGCTAAACCCGAATGTTTCTAGTTTTAAGTCTAGTGTAAGTTCTAGTTTTAGTTCAATTTAATGTAGAGAACTACCACTAGCTTTAAAATTGACGAAGAACTAACATTAAAGCTGAAACCGACACTAAACTTAGAACTAGAAACATTCGGGTTTAGCCGAACGTCTTTTAAGAAGGCTAAACCCGAATGTTTCTAGTTCTAAGTCTAGTGTAAGTTCTAGTTTTAGTTCAATGGAATATAGAGAACTATCATTAACTTTAAAATTGACAAAGAGCTAACATTAAAGCTGAAATCGACACTAAACTTAGAACTAGAAACATTCGGGTTTAGTCGAACGTCTTTTAAGACTGCTAAACCTGAATGTTTCTGGTTCTACGTCTAGTGTAAGTTCTAGTTTTAGTTCAATGGAATATAGAGAACTACCACTAGCTTTAAAATTGACAAAGAACTAACATTAAAGCTGAAACCGACACTAAATTTAGAACTAGAAACATTCGGGTTTAGCCGAACGTCTTTTAAGACGGCTAAACCCGAATGTTTCTAGTTTTAAGTCTAGTGTAAGTTCTAGTTTTAGTTCAATGGAATATAGAGAACTATCATTAACTTTAAAATTGACAAAGAGCTAACATTAAAGCTGAAATCGACACTAAACTTAGAACTAGAAACATTCGGGTTTAGTCGAACGTCTTTTAAGACTGCTAAACCTGAATGTTTCTGGTTCTACGTCTAGTGTAAGTTCTAGTTTTAGTTCAATGGAATATAGAGAACTACCACTAGCTTTAAAATTGACAAAGAACTAACATTAAAGCTGAAACCGACACTAAATTTAGAACTAGAAACATTCGGGTTTAGCCGAACGTCTTTTAAGACGGCTAAACCCGAATGTTTCTAGTTTTAAGTCTAGTGTAAGTTCTAGTTTTAGTTCAATGGAATGTAGAGAACTACCACTAGCTTTAAAATTGACAAAGAACTAACATTAAAGCTGAAACCGACACTATGCTTAGAACTAGAAAAATTTGGGTTCAGCCGAACGTCTTTTAAGACGGCTAAACCCGAATATTTCTAGTTCTAAGTTTAGTGTAAGTTCTAGTTTTAGTTCAATGGAATGTAGAGAATTACCACTAACTTTAAAATTGACAAAGAACTAACATTAAAGCTGAAACCGACACTAAACTTAGAACTAGAAACATTCGGGTTTAGCCGAACGTCTTTTAAGACGGCTAAACCCGAATGTTTCTAGTTCTAAGTCTAATGTAAGTTCTAGTTTTAGTTCAATGGAATATAGAGAACTACCACTAGCTTTAAAATTAGCAAAGAGCTAACATTAAAGCTGAAACCGACACTAAACTCAGAACTAGAAACATTCGGGTTTAGTCGAACGTCTTTTAAGACGGCTAAACCCGAATGTTTCTGGTTCTAAGTCTAGTGTAAGTTCTAGTTTTAGTTCAATGGAATATAGAGAACTACCACTAGCTTTAAAATTGACAAAGAACTAACATTAAAGCTGAAACCGACACTAAACTTAGAACTAGAATCATTCGGGTTTAGCCGAACGTCTTTTAAGACGGCTAAACCCGAATGTTTCTAGTTTTAAGTCTAGTGTAAGTTCTAGTTTTAGTTCAATGGAATATAGAAAACTACCACTAGCTTTAAAATTGACAAAGAACTAACATTAAAGCTGAAACCGACACTAAACTTAGAACTAGAAACCTTCGGCTTTAGCCGAACGTCTTTTAAGACGGCTAAACCCGAATGTTTCTAGTTTTAAGTCTAGTGTAAGTTCTAGTTTTAGTTCAGTGGAATATAGAGAACTACCACTAGCTTTAAAATTGACAAAGAACTAACATTAAAGCTGAAACCGACACTAAATTTAGAACTAGAAACATTCGGGTTTAGCCGAACGTCTTTTAAGACGGCTAAACCCGAATGTTTCTAGTTTTAAGTCTAGTGTAAGTTCTAGTTTTAGTTCAATGGAATGTAGAGAACTACCACTAGCTTTAAAATTGACAAAGAACTAACATTAAAGCTGAAACCGACACTATGCTTAGAACTAGAAAAATTTGGGTTCAGCCGAACGTCTTTTAAGACGGCTAAACCCGAATATTTCTAGTTCTAAGTTTAGTGTAAGTTCTAGTTTTAGTTCAATGGAATGTAGAGAATTACCACTAACTTTAAAATTGACAAAGAACTAACATTAAAGCTGAAACCGACACTAAACTTAGAACTAGAAACATTCGGGTTTAGCCGAACGTCTTTTAAGACGGCTAAACCCGAATGTTTCTAGTTCTAAGTCTAATGTAAGTTCTAGTTTTAGTTCAATGGAATATAGAGAACTACCACTAGCTTTAAAATTAGCAAAGAGCTAACATTAAAGCTGAAACCGACACTAAACTCAGAACTAGAAACATTCGGGTTTAGTCGAACGTCTTTTAAGACGGCTAAACCCGAATGTTTCTGGTTCTAAGTCTAGTGTAAGTTCTAGTTTTAGTTCAATGGAATATAGAGAACTACCACTAGCTTTAAAATTGACAAAGAACTAACATTAAAGCTGAAACCGACACTAAACTTAGAACTAGAATCATTCGGGTTTAGCCGAACGTCTTTTAAGACGGCTAAACCCGAATGTTTCTAGTTTTAAGTCTAGTGTAAGTTCTAGTTTTAGTTCAATGGAATATAGAAAACTACCACTAGCTTTAAAATTGACAAAGAACTAACATTAAAGCTGAAACCGACACTAAACTTAGAACTAGAAACCTTCGGCTTTAGCCGAACGTCTTTTAAGACGGCTAAACCCGAATGTTTCTAGTTTTAAGTCTAGTGTAAGTTCTAGTTTTAGTTCAGTGGAATATAGAGAACTACCACTAGCTTTAAAATTGACAAAGAACGAACATTAAAGTGAAACCGACACTAAACTTAGAACTAGAAACATTCGGGTTTAGTCGAACGTCTTTTAAGATGGCTAAACCCGAATGCTTCTAGTTCTAAGTCTAGTGTAAGTTCTAGTTTTAGTTCAATGGAATATAGAAAACTACCACTAGCTTTAAAATTGACAAAGAACTAACATTAAAGCTGAAACCGACACTAAACTTAGAACTAGAAACATTCGGGTTTAGCCGAACGTCTTTTAAGACGGGTAAACCCGAATGTTTCTAGTTTTAAGTCTAGTGTAAGTTCTAGTTTTAGTTCAATGGAATGTAGAGAACTACCACTACCTTTAAAATTGACAAAGAACTAACATTAAAGCTGAAACCGACTCTAGACTTAGAACTACAAACATTCGGGTTTACCCGGACGTCTTTTAAGACGGCTAAACCCAAATGTTTTTAGTTCTATGTCTGAAGACGCTTTATTAAACCAAAATATTTCTAGTCTTAAGTCTAGTGTTAATTCTAATTTTACTTCTACAACATATTTGTACTATATCACATATTTACTAATTCTAAATCTATTCAGAAACGGTAATAATAAAAATATTTAATCCGTTCTAACGAGGTTTCCCAAATCACCATTTTAACACAATAAATAACATTGCAAATTTCTTAAGATGGTGATGATTGTGAACAATGTGGTCCAATCCTGGAAGAATTAGAAAACATCGATGACGATTGCGAGCGTCACGGAATAACCTTCGTAAAAACGGAGGATTATAAAATCGCCGAACAATACGGCGCGGTTAACTTCCCCGTTTTAATGTATTTCGAGCGAGGAATCGGTGGAATTTTCGAGGGTGATTTAGCGGAGGAAGAGGAAGTCCTTCAATGGTTAATCCAGCAAAGAACCGAAGATAGAATCGAATTGATAACGCGAGTTATGCTAGAAACTTTCGTAGAAGACACTCAATATTTAGCGGTTTATTTTTATAAGGCGAATTGTCATATTTGCGAAGAAATCTTGGAAGATTTAGAGAACATCGACGACGAATGCGACGTTTATGGAATACATTTAGTAAAGATTCAAGATCCCCAATTGGCGAAGAGATACAGCATCAAAACGTTTCCCGCTTTGGTTTATTTTAGAAACGGAAATCCTTTACTTTTCGAGGGCGACCTACAAAACGAAGAATCCGTTTTAGAGTGGTTAATCGATGATGATAATCGCGAATTAGCCGATGAAATCGAATCGGTTAATGAGAGGATGTTGGCGAGGTTATTGGCCGAATCGCCGTTTTTGGCAGTATTTTTTTGTACGTTTTGTATTATATTATCTTATTTTTTATTAGCTATTAATATTTTATTCTTAGACGACGATGATTGTCCCGAATGTGAAGACATCCTCGAACAACTCGAAGAAATCGACGGGGAGGCCGATCTATTTGGAATAGATTTTGTGAAAATTTGCAGCGCGGATGCCGCGGCGGAACACGGCCTTCACAATTTACCGGCTTTAATGTACTTTAGAAAGAAAACCCCGATGGTTTACGATGGCGATTTAATGCAAGCCGATAAAGTTTTGGATTGGTTAACGTCTCAAGACGTTTTTGAGATTAAAAATGAAATCGAAGAGGTTAATAAGAAAATGTTGGAGAAACTTTTGGAGGAAAATGAATTTGTTACAGTTTTCTTTTGTAAGTATTCGATAATTAGTAATCCTTACATTGTCAAAGTAATCTGGTTTGTTGCATTTTGGATGTCATTTAAAGTCTTTTTGATGCAATATCAAGTCATTTGCAAATATGGCAACTCTTTGCCATAATAGTTTATGCTGTCAACAATTTGGCAGTTCTTAAGCTAATGTACAATGTTTGGAACAGTGATAGCTCCAGCTGTCAACAAGTTGGCAGTCATTAAGATAAGATATAGTTCCGTGGAATAGTGATAACTCATGCTGCCAACAAGTTGGCAGATTTTAAACTGATGAGAAGGACTTTGGAGACATAATAGCTCATGCTGTCAACAAGTTGGCAGTTTTTAAGATAATATAGTGTATTTTGAACAATAATAACTCATGCTGCCAAGAAGTTAGCAGTCTTTAAGCTAATGTACAGTGTTTGGAGCGGTAATAGCTCATACTGCTAACAAGTTGGCAGACTTCTAACTGATGGGCAGGATTTTGGAGACATAATAGCTCATGCTACCAACAAGTTGGTAGCCTTTAAGCTAATATACAGTGTTTGGAACAGTAATAACTCATGCTGCCAACAAGTTGGCAGACTTTAAACTGATGAGCAGGACTTTGGAGACATAATACCTCATGCTGCCAACAAGTTGGCAGTTTTTAAGATAATGTAGTGTGTTTTGAACAATAATAACTCATGCTGCCAACAAGTTGGCAGACTTTAAACTGATGAGTAGGGCTTTGGAGATATAATAGCTCATGCTGCCAACAAGTTGGCAGTCATTAAGATAAGATATAGTCCATGGAATAGTGATAACTCATGCTGCCAACAATTTGGCAGACTTTAAACTGATGAGCAGCACTTTGGAGACATAATAGCTCATGCTGCCAACAAGTTGGCAGTCTTTAAGCTAATGTACAATGTTTGGAACGGTAATAGCTCATACTGCTAACAAGTTGGCAGACCTCTAACTGATGAGCAGGACTTTGGAGACATAATAGCTCATGCTACCAACAAGTTGGTAGCCTTTAAGCTAATATACAGTGTTTGAAACAGTAATAACTCATGCTGCCAACAAGTTGGCAGACTTTAAACTGATGAGCAGGACTTTGGAGACATAATTCCTCATGCTGCCAACAAGTTGGTAGTTTTTAAGATAATATAGTGTATTTTGAACAATAATAACTCATGCTGCCAACAAGTTGGCAGACTTTAAACTGATGAGTAGGACTTTGGAGACATAATAGCTCATGCTGCCAACAAGTTGGCAGTCATTAAGATAAGATATAGTCCATGGAATAGTGATAACTCATGCTGCCAACAAGTTGGCAGACTTTAAACTAATGAGCAGCACTTTGGAGACATAATAGCTCATGCTGCCAACAAGTTGGCAGTCTTTAAGCTAATGTACAGTGTTTGGAACAGTAATAACTCATGCTGCCAACAAGTTGGCAGTTTTTAAGATAGTGTAGTGTGTATTGAACAATAACAACTCATGCTGCCAACAAGTTGGGAGACTTTAAACTGATGAGCAGCACTTTGGAGACATAATAGCTCATGCTGCCAACAAGTTGTCAGTCTTTAAGCTAATGTACAGTGTTTAGAACGGTAATAGCTCATACTGCTAACAAGTTGGCAGACTTCTAACTGATGGGCAGGATTTTGGAGACATAATAGCTCATGCTACCAACAAGTTGGTAGCCTTTAAGTTAATATACAGTGTTTGGAACAGTAATAACTCATGCTGTCAACAAGTTGGCAGACTTTAAACTAATGAGCAGGACATTGGAGACATAATACCTCATGCTGCCAACAAGTTGGCAGTTTTTAAGATAATGTAGTGTGTTTTGAACAATAATAACTCATGCTGCCAACAAGTTAGCAGACTTTAAACTGATGAGTAGGACTTCGGAGACATAATAGCTCATGCTGCCAACAAGTTGGCAGTCTTTAAGCTAATGTACAGTGTTTGGAACGGTAATAGCTCATACTGCTAACAAGTTGGCAGATTTCTAACCGATGGGCAGGATGTTGGAAACATAATAGCTCATGCTACCAAAAAATTGGTAGACTTTAAGCTAATACACAGTGTTTGGAACGGTAATAAATCATGCTGCCAACAAGTTGGCAGATTTCAAACTTATGAGCAAGACTTTGGAGACATAAATTACAAAATTAATGAATAATTTTTAATAATTAAATTAAACCAGTCTTCATGGTCATCACAAATGGTTCAAAATCATTGAAATCTGAATAAAGACAAATCAAAATTTGGCTCAAAATCAGTAAAGGTTGGTTTATGACTGTATTAAGTTTTCCAAAATTACTGAAATTGTTCAAAGTCGATTTGCAAAATTTACCAAAATTATGAAAAACTTGTCTAAATAATGGAAATTCTAATGCTGTTCATCATCAAATCAAGTCAAATTTATAAAGTCAGCATCAGCCAAAGTAGTTGTGGGGACAGCTATTTCATCAATTTGGAACTATTTTAAATCGATCAAAGAATCAGAAACATTCTGATTTAGCTTTACATTTCTAGTTCCTTATCTAGTGTTAATGCTAGTGCAAGTATTAATTCTTGGACTTTTCCAGCAGAATTTAACCCAACCCAATTCCAGATTTTCCCTTGAACTCACGTTAAATATTTCAAATTGTTGTCATCGTTTTGATCATAAACTGTATACAATGTATTTAGAAATTCTCTCAAAATTCTAGCCCTTGAGTATCTCTGTTCCTCTCTTTACCTCAGAGAAGTCTTAGAATCTTTCTTCTAATCTCAGAATCTGACATCTGTGCATCTTCATCTTTTCTCAAATAAAATCTGTCTAACTTCAAACTAATATTTGTGTTAGCATAAATAGAGAACCCTTAAAGAGATTTGAAAATTAATTCGTTATAAGGAAAAATTAAAATAAATTATAAATTATTAAATTGAATGAAATGAATTTGATAGATTGAATATCTGATAGTGATCCATCTATTGGATTAATCTCCACATAAAAGTGAAGTTTCAAACCAAACGTCACATTAACATATAATATTAATTATTGTCGTTACATAATTAATTATTTTTTTAGATGAAATTTCTTCCGATGAAAGCAAAATCATAATGGAAAAATTGGAAAACATCGACAGCGAAACCGACAATTTCGACATAACATTTGTCAAAATGGCGGATCCGAGATATGCCCGGAAATGGGGCGTAACCCAACTTCCGGCGATCGTCTATTTCCGGCGAAGATTCCCCAGCATCTACCGGGGCGATCTTCGTTCCGAAAAGGACGTTTTGGAATGGTTGCGAAAGAACCGATTTAGACAACCGGAACTAAATCTCTTTATGTACGCGATATTAGCGATAGGCGTCGCTTTTGTAACGTACACCGTTTTTCTTTTGCAATGTTTCAAACCTCAACCCCAACTTCCGGTTCCACATCCAAAACAAGCATAATTTCAAAAAAAAGAAATAAAGACGCTCTCTTTATATGGGGTGTTTTTATAAGTCATATAAGTAAAATTAAATCGTTTAAGATCAAAGCTTATACAGGTGTTTATAAAGGTTATTTCCATAAATTTAACATAATAAAAAAGTTTAAGGTTTATGAATATCTGTATAAGCTTTGATTGATATATAGTGATTCACAGAAACACCCTGTATAAATAGAGATAAAGAAAAAATTATAAAGAGATTAAAAAGAATGAGATTTTTTTTGTGTGCAATGAAGTTTGAATGATTAATTAATTTTATTTAATTATTTTTTTTTAACCACCGAAGAAGTTTTCTCTCTTGTGTTCGTCCCATTTTTACAATTTTTACGCCCTTTAAAATGTTATTGAATAAGAATCTTTGAATGAAAGGACCAAAAAAAAAATTAATTAATTAATTAAAAGTGTTAAAGCTGAAAATAAGAAGTTACGATTGTTAAAAGCAGTCTCATTAACCTAACGCGTAAGTCGTCGTCGCCGCCGCGAATTGTTACAATCATTCCCATATTAAAAAAAATACGTTAAAATAGGAAAAAACAAGACAAGGACGTGTCCAGATATGATATTTATTCGTAGGTTTATGAATACTGTACATATCGTTGTATATAAAAGTAAAAATTACAGATTAATTAAAACGTATTGCCTATTTTTGTGTTTAAACCTCAAGAAATTCAATGAAGTGTAAAGCAAATATGTAATAAATACGAAACCTTTGAAATAGTGAAAGATAATATGCACCAGAAATAATTCAATAGAAACCATTCCAAGTTATCTTTTATTGCAAGAAGTTTGGGGAGAAATGGACGCAAAGAAACGCGTTGGAATAATCGGGGGTGGTTTGGTAAGTTCAATTATATTTTTTCTTTTAATATTTTGTAAAAAAATTTTTAGGTTGGGACTATGTGCGCGTGTTATATGGCCAATAGGAATTATGAAGTGGTTTTATACGAAAAAAGAGGAGGTATTAAACTTAAAATATCAAGTTAGAATCAAAAAAAATAACATTTGATTTAGATTTAAGAAAAAGTGGAACCGAAACTGGAAAATCGATCAATTTGGCGTTATCAACCCGAGGAAGAAACGCTTTAAAATCAATCGGATTAGAAAAAATTATTTTAAAGAATTCTGTCCCAATGAAAGGGAGATTACTTCACGATCATAAAGGAGAAACTAAATTTATTCCTTATGATGTTATTGGAAAACAGGTAATTAATTAAAAATACTTTATCGATGTTAAAATGATTTTTTTTAGTGTTTGTACTCAATAAACAGAAACAATTTGAACCAAATATTACTAAATGGTAAAAAAAATAATTAATTTAATTATCTCAACTAAAATAAATAATTTTTTGTTTTAGCCATTTCGAACAAAACCAACGTCGAATTAAATTTTAATTCCGAATTAATATCAACAAACCAAAACGGAACAATTTCAATAAAAACACAAGATGGGATTATAACAAAATCATTCGATTTAATAATCGGCGCAGACGGAGCTCACAGCTCATTAAGAAACCAACAAAACAATTTCATTTCATTTTCCCAAACCTACATAGAACACGGATACGTAGAATTAAAAATCGAATCTTCAGAAAGCGAGGAAATGGTCCCAAATTGTTTACATATTTGGCCAAGAAATGATTTCATGATGATCGCCTTACCCAATTTTGATTCATCTTGGACCGTAACTTTGTTTATGCCGTTTTGGATGTTTGATAAAGTAAATGGGGGTGATTGGATGGAGTTTTTTAAAGTACAATTTAAAGATGCGATTAATTTATTGGGGGTATCCCAAATTTGTAATTTACCCAATTTAAAACCTCGATCGTTAATATCGATTAATTGCAACTCGTATTTTTCGGGGGAACATTTTTTGTTAATTGGAGATGCAGCGCATGCGATGGTTCCGTTTTATGGCCAAGGAATGAACGCGGGTTTTGAAGATTGCTTTTTATTCGATCAAGTTTTGACGAAAAACAACGACGATTTTGTAAAAAGTATCCGAGAATTTAGCGAGGAAAGGATAAAAAATGGGCACGCAATATGCGAATTAGCCATGTATAATTATAAGGAAATGCGGGATTTAGTCACTAAAGATAGTTATCGATTGAGAAAGAATTTCGACGATTTTTTGTATCGCTATTTGCCCAATTTTTGGATCCCCCTTTATATTTCCGTCACTTTTACAAATATGCCGTATTATAATTGCGTTGTTAATCGAAAGTGGCAAGATAAAATAATTAAGATTGTTCTATTTGTGGTAATTTTAATAATTGGGGTGTTATTGAAATTTTTGTTTTAATGATATGAGGATATTTAAAATCTTTTTTGTGTTAATTAACTTTATTAATTGGAGATTTTATCTCACAAATTGATGATATAAAACCAATTGGGAGGTGTGGTACAATAATTATTGAATTAATAATCAAAATTTGGTTGGAGATAAGCTATGTCCTATATCACAAATTTGAGAAAAAATGTTGTATTTTCAATGTTTAGATTGCTGAGGTAATAATAAAAATTTAAGAAAAATATAAAAAGTAATAAGTTGAATTAAGATATGTTCGAAAATGTCCAAATTTAAACAATTTATTACGCTTATTGTTTGTTGTTATGAAAACAAATTAACACTAAACTTAGAGCTAGAATCATTCGGATTGATTGGGAGATTTATGGCTAAACCCGAATGTTTCTAATTCTAGATTTAATGATATAAAACTAGAATTAACACTATACCTAAAAGTTTCTGAAATAGAGTACTTTACAAATTGATTTAGCAAAATTGTATATTTAAATTGAAGTAAAACTAGAATAACACTAGATCTAGAACTAGAATCATTCGGGTTTAGCAATCTTGAGAGATGTACGGCTAAACCCGAATGTTTCTAGTTCTAGATCTAGAGTTAGATCTAAGAATATAAAACTAGAACTAACACTAGACCTAGAAGTGGAAAGATTAAGATTTAGCCGTGCGTCTGAAGACGCACGGCTAAATCCGGATCTTTCCACTTCTAGGTCTAGTGTTAGTTCTAGTTTTTCTTCAATTTAAATATACAGAGTTGCTAAATCAGTTTGTAAAGTACTCTATTACAGAAACTATTCATTGTAGAGGCCTTCATTAAAAAAATGTCTTCAGATGTACAGCTAAACCCAACTCAACCCAAACTAGTATATTTGAACAGCGCTCCACCTTCATACTATCCCTCATACCTAATAATTTGAAGTTAGAAGAATAAGAAAACCCTCATATTGAATGGTAGAAGGTTAGAGCTCAACCTTATCCAACTATAGAAGAAAAAATCATGGAATATTTCTAAAAAAACTTAGAAGATTTGTAGATTGGGGTGGGTTTACTTGGATTAAGCTTCAACTTCATATCATTCTATATGAGAGATTTTATGGGTTGGGTTAGGTTGATTACGATCGGTTTGGTTAAGTTGAACTAATAGCATATGCTGACGATTTAACATTGATAGTGAGGGCCAGGGATGCGAGACAACTTGAAGACAGAGCGTCATACGCGGTGCAGCGGGTTACCACTGTGCTCCAGAGAATGGGACTTAAGACGGCAGCCCATAAGACCGAGATGGTGTTATTGCAAGGGCGACGAAAACTAAAATCTTTAAACTTAAATGTGTGCAGGGATATGATTCAAACATTGGAGTTTGTTAAATATCTAGGTGTTTTCTTAAACAAAGATATATGACCATGACAACACATGCAATTAAGACTGTAAACAAGGCAACGGGTATGGCAAATATCATCCTTAGATTGATGCCTAGATTGGGAGGTCCAAAAACAAGAAGCAGAAGATTAATAGCTACAACAGTAACTTCGGTGGTCTTATACGCCGCACCATCGTGGCAAAGATGCCTCAAACATAAAAGATACAGAGACCTGTTAACCTCCCTGAATAGAAAATTGGCGATTGGGATCATATCAGCGTACCGCACCGCGGCTGCCGCATCAGTGGAGGTGATTGCAGGAACTCCCCTATGGATCTCCTGGTAAAGGAAAGAAGCGAAATTTATATGAAAGGAAGAAAGGGGAAGACGGAGAAAAGACAAAAGCTTCTGGAAGCGTGGCAGATGAGATGGGAGAAAAACGAAAGCTGGACGAGGTCACTAATAAAAGACATTAAACGATGGGTGAACAGGACATGGGGAGAGGGGTAGATTACTGCCTCTCACAGGCTTTGGCGGGGCACGGTGTCTTTAAGACCTACCTTCACCGGATAAAGAAAGCAGACGACGAGACATGTTGGTTCTGCGAAGAAACAGACTCAGTGGAGCATACTCTCTTTCATTGTAATGAATTTAGTGCGCAAAGAAGTGAATGTGAACTTAAGGTTGGTGCGAGTTTACGAAAAGAAAACATAATCGACCAAATGTTGGATTCGGAAGATAAGTGGAGAGCCGTGCAAACTATGATAAGTGAAATAATCAAAATGAAAGAAGCATTTGAGAGAAACCTGCAAGCACAACATAGAGAACATGACAGAACTAGCCCAGCTGAAAGTACTCTTCCGGGTATGAATAATTAAAAATGTTCAACATTAAAAAGTAACCACTATGTTCTGTTTGTTTTGATGTCCGAGAGAAACGGTTGGGGAAGAAGGAGAGAAGATGTAGCCGCGTGTTTAGGGAGCCTAGGGACCAACCTGAAGCCAATGGGTAAAAGAATTATAGGGAGAAGGAAAAAAGAAAAAAAAAGAAAGAAAAACAGTCCATTTGCACTCCGAAGTAATGCCATTTGGCGGTTTCCGGAGAAACACGAGGAAAGGGTTTTTGTGGGTCGGGGATCCAGAGATGGGCTCCAAACCCACGCTACCCGGCCGTTCAAGAACCAAAGGCCGGAAAACGAAGGAAGGCAAAGGCCGTTCAAGAACCAAAGGAAATCTGCAAACAGACATTTGCAGATTTCCTCAACCTCATTAAAAAAAAAAAGGTTTGGTTAAGTTGACACTGAGGTGATACATGTTAGGAACATGGATGCCTTGGTGAAGAAGGAGGAAATCCATGAAGCTATTCTTGAAGTTTTAGGAGGGGAAGAATACCGACTAGAGCTAGGAAAACTGTGACCGATGAGAGGAGAGACTGGAGCAATTACCATTAAACTAAACAAAAGTGAGTTAGAAACTCTTCTTAAAAACACAATTGAAGATCGGCTTTACACGGTGTGAGCTAGAAAGAAGAATCGAAGTATTAAAATGCTGGAACAACGGGCATACGATCAAGGAATGTAAAGGGCCGGATAGATCAAATCTGTGTTATAAATGCGGAAAAGCTGATTATGGCTTTGAAAAAAATTAATTTTGCCCTATATGTAAAGCCGAGGGATACAAGGCCGGATCGTGTAAATGCAAAGAATTTAAAGACGCACTCACCACTGCAAGAAGATCAACTCTCTATTTTGGTTGGGACTATGTGCGCGTGTTACATGACCAATAGGAATTATGAAGTGGTTTTATACGAAAAAAGAGGAGGTATTAAACTTAAAATATTAAGTTAGAATCAAAAAAGAATATCATTTGATTTAGATTTAAGAAAAAGTGGAACCGAAACTGGAAAATCGATCAATTTGGCGTTATCAAACCGAGGAAGAAATGCTTTAAAATCAATCGGATTAGAAGAAATTATTTTAAAGAATTCCGTCCCAATGAAAGGGAGATTACTTCACGATCATAAAGGAGAAACTAAATTTATTCCTTATGATGTTATTGGAAAACAGGTAATTAATTAAAAATACTTTATCGATGTTAAAATGATTTTTTTTAGTGTTTGTACTCAATAAACAGAAACAATTTGAACCAAATATTACTAAATGGTAAAAAAAATAATTAATTTAATTATCTCAACTAAAATAAATAATTTTTTGTTTTAGCCATTTCGAACAAAACCAACGTCGAATTAAATTTTAATTCCGAATTAATATCAACAAACCAAAACGGAACAATTTCAATAAAAACACAAGATGGGATTATAACAAAATCATTCGATTTAATAATCGGCGCAGACGGAGCTCACAGCTCATTAAGAAACCAACAAAACAATTTCATTTCATTTTCCCAAACCTACATAGAACACGGATACGTAGAATTAAAAATCGAATCTTCAGAAAGCGAGGAAATGGTCCCAAATTGTTTACATATTTGGCCAAGAAATGATTTCATGATGATCGCCTTACCCAATTTTGATTCATCTTGGACCGTAACTTTGTTTATGCCGTTTTGGATGTTTGATAAAGTAAATGGGGGTGATTGGATGGAGTTTTTTAAAGTACAATTTAAAGATGCGATTAATTTATTGGGGGTATCCCAAATTTGTAATTTACCCAATTTAAAATCTCGATCGTTAATATCGATTAATTGCAACTCGTATTTTTCGGGGGAACATTTTTTGTTAATTGGAGATGCAGCGCATGCGATGGTTCCGTTTTATGGCCAAGGAATGAACGCGGGTTTTGAAGATTGCTTTTTATTCGATCAAGTTTTGACGAAAAACAACGACGATTTTGTAAAAAGTATCCGAGAATTTAGCGAGGAAAGGATAAAAAATGGATCAATATGCGAATTAGCCATGTATAATTATAAGGAAATGCGGGATTTAGTCACTAAAGATAGTTATCGATTAAGAAAGAATTTCGATGATTTTTTGTATCGCTATTTGCCCAATTTTTGGATCCCCCTTTATATTTCCGTCACTTTTACAAATATCCCGTATTATAATTGCGTTGTTAATCGAAAGTGGCAAGATAAAATAATTAAGATTGTTCTATTTGTGGTAATTTTAATAATTGGGGTGTTATTGAAATTTTTGTTTTAATGATATGAGGATATTTAAAATCTTTTTTGTGTTAATTAACTTTATTAATTGGAGATTTTATCTCACAAATTGATGATATAAAACCAATTGGGAGGTGTGGTACAATAATTATTGAATTAATAATCAAAATTTGGTTGGAGATAAGCTATGTCTTATATCACAAATTTGAGAAAAAATGTTGTATTTTCAATGTTTAGATTGCTGAGGTAATAATAAAAATTTAAGAAAAATATAAAAAGTAATAAGTTGAATTAAGATATGTTCGAAAATGTCCAAATTTAAACAATTTATTACGCTTATTGTTTGTTGTTATGAAAACAAATTAATACTAAACTTAGAGCTAGAATCATTCGGATTGATTGGGAGATTTATGGCTAAACCTATAGCCGTGCGTCTTCAGACGCACGACTAAATCCGAATCTTTCCACTTCTAGGTCTAGTGTTAGTTCTAGTTTTACTACAATTTGAATATACAGGGTTGCTAAATCAGTTTGTAAAGTACTCTATTACAGAAACTATTCATTGTAGAGGCCTTCATTAAAAAAATGTCTTCAGATGTACAGCTAAACCCAACTCAACCCAAACTAGTATATTTGAACAGCGCTCCACCTTCATACTATCCCTCATACCTAATAATTTGAAGTTAGAAGAATAAGAAAACCCTCATATTGAATGGTAGAAGGTTAGAGCTCAACCTTATCCAACTATAGAAGAAAAAATCATGGAATATTTCTAAAAAAACTTAGAAGATTTGTAGATTGGGGTGGGTTTACTTGGATTAAGCTTCAACTTCATATCATTCTATATGAGAGATTTTATGGGTTGGGTTAGGTTGATTACGATCGGTTTGATTAAGTTGAACTAATAGCATATGCTGACGATTTAGCATTGATAGTGAGGGCCAGGGATGCGAGACAACTTGAAGACAGAGCGTCATACGCGGTGCAGCGGGTTACCACTGTGCTCCAGAGAATGGGACTTAAGACGGCAGCCCATAAGACCGAGATGGTGTTATTGCAGGGGCGACGAAAACTAAAATCTTTAAACTTAAATGTGTGCAGGGAAATGATTCAAACATTGGAGTTTGTTAAACATCTAGGTGTTTTCTTAAACAAAGATATGACCATGACAACACATGCAATTAAGACTGTAAACAAGGCAACGGCTATGGCAAATATCATCCTTTCTGACCCAAAACGATTATCCAACGCATTTTGTGAATATTTTTCGACGGTAGCGGCTGATAAGGTGCGATATGCTTTTGGTTCTCTTGTTGTGGATACATGTACGTTGGGTATAACTGTTTCTTGCAGTATATATTTATGGCCGATGTCTCCTGAGGAGATAGTTGAGTCTATCAGTGCTTTAAAGAATGTGAGCAGTGTGGGTACTAACGGAATTGGTGTGAGAGTTGTCAAATACGTTGCCAGCGTTATTGCTGAACCCCTTGTGCTCATTTTAAATCGGTCGATAACAGCGGGCGTTTTCCCATCATCCCTTACAGTTGCTAAAGTGATACCGATTCTAAAAAAAGGTAATACGACCTGTATTAAGAACTATAGACCGATAGCAATTTGTAGTATATTTTCTAAAGTATTCGAAAAAATAATTAGTAACACAATTAGTAGCTGCCAGCACGGTTTCAGACGTAAGCTATCTACTGAGACTGCCTCAATTGAGTTCGTCCAATATATTTATGACAATATTGATCAGGGAAATTACGTGGTTGGAATGTTTTTTGACCTTAGTAGGGCGTTTGATTCCCTCAATCCAAATTTCCTTTGTAAGAAGTTATACTGTATGGGTATCCGCGGTCCTATTTTGAACTGGTTTCTTTCTTTCTTAACCCACCGTTCTCTCAGAGTTGTGTTGTCGAATGTTAGCTCGGATGAGTCATCTGTTGACTTTGGGATTTCACAGGGTTCAATTTTAGGACCTTTGCTTTTCATACTTTTCATTAATGACTTACCTGACTTTCTTGAGGATACTAATCTGGTTATGTACGCTGATGACTCATCTGTTGCGGTTGCAGATACGGATCCGGATACGTTAAATTTAAAAATTACATCAACTATTAAAACGTTTTCTGTATGGTGTGAGCGTAATAGGATTGTGTTAAACGTGGATAAAACAGTTTGCGTTAGTTTTTACAAGCGTCGCTCATTGCCGGCCAGTTTTGAAAATAAATTTTTATTTGCCCAGAGTACGCGATTTCTTGGTTTGGTGTTGGATGATAGACTCTCATTTGTTAATCACATAGAAACTGTGTGCAAAAAATTGAACTCAGCCTATTATGCAATTTTGAAATTGAAAAAAAGTTTGAATATAAATTCGCTATTAAGTATGTATTACGCACTGTGCTACTCTGCTATTTCCTAGTATATACTGGTGTGGGGTGCTGCAACTGATATTGAGTTTAAACGCGTGTTTGTGGCACAGAAGCGCATCATTAGATTAATGTTCGATTTAAATGGCAGGGAATCATGTAGGGAAGTTTTCAGGGAACAGTCGATACTCACCTTGCCATCCATTTACTTATTGAAATCTTTGTTATATGTGAAGATTAATATGAGCCGTTTTGAAATGTCCACTCATGAATATAATACCCGTGGTAGAGATAATCTGGTTCTCTCTCAACATGTCACCACCACATTTGAAAAAAGTCCCTTTTATGACTTACCCAAAATATATAATAAATTACCCCGTTCAATCAGATCTCAGGAGTGTCCAAAGAAATAAAACAAGATGTAAAACGATATCTCTTGGATTCTGTGTTTTACTCTAAACGAGAATTTTTAGATATGTAGTGACTTATGTTAGTTTTAACAGATTGGATAATTTGCTGTTGTATTTTGATGTTCTATGTACTGACTTGTCACATCTACTTATGTAGCCCACATGATTTAATAAATATTACTATTAATATTATTAAGGAACGTTTAGCCGTGCATCTTCAGATGCAAAGAAATTGTGATATGCTTGTATCAAAGTAAAACTAGAAGTAACACTAGACCTAGTACTAGAAAGTTTTTAACCTGATTTTAATTATACAAGTTGATTTTAATGATTGTTAATATCTATGTTGATTCTAATGACTTTAATCATCCAAGTTGATTTTAATGATTGTAAATGATTGCAATCATACATGTTGATTTTAATGATTGATAATATCAATGTTGATTCTAATGATATTAATCATCCAAGTTGATTTTAATGATTGTTAATATCAATGTTGAACCTAAACAAATATAAACAACGACTTTTATGACAATATATATTCATAACTTCTATATACAGTGTGTGGCAAAATTATGGAATAAATTTAATAAATTCTTATGAACACAGTCAATACATATACATAACTGCAAAACAAATAACTTGAGAATTGTATGTAGACTCAAAATGTGTTTTGCAAAAACCAAAAGTAATACATTTTTGTAATAAAGTAATATATTTTAGTTTTCTTGAATTTGTTCCATAATTTTGCCGCACACTGTATAAAATAGTAATTTAAGGACTACAAATTCTAATTGATTCAATAACTGATTTCAGACCGCTTTAAATAATGGATGTGGCTATTTATACATACAGTACGTATACGCAATTGGCTATTTACACATACAGTATGTATATGTAATTGGCTATTTATACATACTGCATGTATACGCAATTGGCTATTCGTACATACAACATGTGTACACAATTGGCAGTTTAGACATACAGTATGCTTGGATATATACCAATTACAGCTCCTATAGCAATTAAGTTAGGAATTTCTTTTAAATTCATACTTGTATTATATATACGAGTGTATTTCTGGAAAATTTTGTCGCATATACGGCTTGGTTCAAAAAGTGTAACGACACAAAGTGTATTTTCTTAAATAAATGCCCTATATTTTTTGCATATTCTGAGTAGCTGTCTTAAATGTTATAACTGCACATTTTATTTTCAAATTTTGCATGCAAAGTTACCACATTATTAACCATTTTGTGAACATTTTTGAAAATTTATGTAGTCACTTAAAATTCGTTATTAGCACTACCATTAAGCATTGAAGATATCAATTTGGCATATCGATAAACAAAGTTTGGGCCCTTCGACCACCACTAATACTAATGGATAATATTATACAGTGTGGTTACCAGAACTTAGTTATGATCCCACAAATGTTTGAATTTTTTTAATATAAATTTTTATTAATTGATTTTCTAAGAAATTCAAAAAAATTCTCCGTTGACGGTTGCCTTAAAAGAACGGTTGATCAAATAAGATCCTACAACCTTATCCGCTGAATACAAGACGATCAAAAACATTATACTCTTGTTGAGTTTTTTCTAATACGCATTCAAAAAATTGTAGTTTTTTTAACTGAACATGCACAGATGTGAACTTTTCCATCTTTTACTTAATAAACTGACTTGCTTTTGCTTAAAATTGTCTTTTTCATAACTCATTTTTTGTAAAAAAATCATGTTACGTTTTTGCAGAGTTCTAATAAAAATATCATAACTCGAAGATTTAAAGATTTGAAGGAACGATCTCAAGCACATTAAATACTAATTAAATTTGTTTTAAATCTTTCCTTATTTCAAAGTGATATCTCAATTAGTTCTTGAGATACGATTCTTTCAAAATTTCTTGATTTTCTTCAAACACATAATATTACATTTTGCAAAGCTTTAATCAAAAAATCATTACTCGGAGATTTAATTATTTGAAGCAAGGATCTTAGGCACCTTAAATGACAACAAAATTAGCTTAAAATTGTTCTTTATTTCAGAGCGATATCTCAATTAGTTCCGGAGATACGATTCTTTGAAGAATTCTTGATTTTTATCAAGCACATATGATTAGGTTTTTGCAAAGATTTAATAAAAAAATCATAACTCAGAGATATAATGCTTTGGAAAAACGGTCTTAAGTACGTTAAATAACAATAAAATTTGCTTCAAGTTGCTCTTTATTTCAGAGCGATATCTCAATTAGATCTTGAGATACGATTCTTTGAAAAATTCTTGATTTTTATCTAACACAAATGATTACGTTTTTGCAAAGATGTAATAAAAAAATCATAACTCGGAGATTTAAAAATATGAAGAAACGATCTAAGGCACATTAAATACTAACTAAATTTTCTTCAAATTGCTTCTTATTTTAAAGTGATATCTCAATTAATTTTTGATAATTTTTATCTCAACAATTAGATGATACATTGAATTTTCAAACATTTTTACAAAATGGTGTAATAACATGGTAATTTTACATACAAAATTTGAAAATAAGATGTGCCATTATAGCATTTAAGGCAACTAATCAGGATATGCAAAAAAATATATGGTGTTCCATTGAAAAAGAAATACATTTTGTGTCATCACACTTTTTTACACTCATATATATATAGTACAAGTCTGCGTTTGGAAGAAATTCCTAACTTAATTGGTATAAAAGCTATGGATGCCTGACGCACTATTGCAGGATTTCTTTTAATATTGTGGTAATAACTACACAATTATAATAGTAGTTTCATTTATTAAAGTTAGTTTTCAAGTTAGTTTTCAGTTTTTTGTATGTATAAACAGCCAATTGCGTATACATACAGTATGTGTGAATAGTCAATTGCGTATACATGCAATATGTGTAAATAGCCAATTACATGTACATACCGTATGTATAAATAGCCACATCCTTAAATAATAACAAATTATTTTACATCTCGTCTTTTTTTAGCACACTTTAAAGATAAAAAATATTATTAAATCCAGGAAGTCTAAAAATAAAAATCGATGTTGATCACAACAATGCATTAACAATCTTTAACACATATTGCGTTAAACAAATAAGATTGCGCAAAGAAAGGTTTTCTCTAAAAATACATAAATAAACGGAATAAACCATTTTCTAACGCTTCAACATAATAAAGTCGAATAATTGTTTAAACATTTATCACATCCTTTTTTCTATGCACAAATAAACATATCTTGCGTGCGTAATTTACGAATCGATTGAAAACGGAAAACTACCCAAAAAATATCACATGATGACCACGTCAAAAGTTCAAATAAAAACTTACATAATTATGATACGATTTCAACGACTTTTTAATCGTTTCCGTGAAAACCTTTTCAGTACGAAAATGTTTATTAAAAGGATTAAACGTTATTTCGACACGTTTCAAGTGGCTTTTATGATACCTTTATTCGAAATGGGGGTTGTTTTGGGACAACACCCTCCGTGCATTTTAACGAAGAAATATTTTAACTCAAAAAAATATAAATTATACGCATTTTTTATGGCGTTATTAATAATTAACGCGTTTGGAAATAAAATCGGATCTTTTCGAAGTTATTCGAAAACGATGCAGATCATGAACGAGTTAAAACAAGTTTGCACCTGTTTGCAATGTTTACTCGGCGTGTTTCAAAATTCGTTCTTAAATCCGAAAAGTTTGTATAAAATTTCGAAAAATCTCCGCAAATTGGATGTGTTAATGAAAACGAAAATCGTTGGGATTAATAAGAAGAGGGTTTTTATTGAGATAATTATTTATTTCGGTTTTTTAATTTTACTGGGTTTGTCATCGACGAATTTAACGAAATTCTTTATTTTGTCGTTTTTGTGCGACTTGTTAGAAAATTCGATTTGTTTTATCACAACTCTAATGATGTTGTATTTCTTATTTTGCATCGAGAGTAAATTTAAGGTGCTAAATGGACGTTTAAAGAATTGCATCGACGATTTTAACATTAATAAGAAACCAAAAGGAACTTATTCGGTTCAAATTTGGATTGAAACTTATACGATTTTAACTGAAACGATCGATTTGTTTAATCAAGTTTTTGGTTGGCAAATTTTTTTAATTTTTATCAATTCTTTGTTGGGGATTTTAATCCCTATCAATACTTTTCTTGTATCTTCAATACATCGTTTAGATGATGCGCATTTTGCAGTTTTCGTTAGATATTTATTTTTTATTTTGGTGAGTATTTTGAAAATTATTAATTTTTATTGCAACCCGAATTAATTAATTTGAGTCAATTATGATTAAAATAAGATTTTTATTTATTTAAAAATAAATTGAAATAATAAAGTTGTGTTTATTTAATTATTATTAATTGGAATTAGATAAATACAACTTTGATTTTTTCGAACGTATTCATAATTAAAATTAAGAATTCTACACAAATTTTAATTATTAACTCATCATTCCTTCAAATATCGTTTTATATCTTCAATATGTGATATAAATCGTGGCATAACTAAAAATAAGTCGATTTTTATTTAATTTAGGCAATAACTTTTCAGCAAAATTAACTAAATGTATTTCATGTATTCCAAATTATTAACTTTTCTATTAAATAGCAAAAAACTTATTTTCTTAAATTTATTATTACCTTAATTTTATCTCTCTAATAAATAATGATTTCAACGATTTTAATCACAATCACTTTTATTTATTTATATTTTTTAGTTCAGCGGTGTTTCTTTGTCAAAAATTGCAGACACCACTCATGAGGAATCAAGAAGAACTGGTCTTTTATGTTACAAAATCCTCCAAAGTTTACCAGAAGATAATTTATGGAATAAATCGTTCCAATTTCGAGAGGAAATGGTTTTCTTTGCGAAAGAAACTTGCCTGAGATGTCCGGAATTTTCCGCAGCAGGATTTTTAACGCTCGATTTTTCGATGCTTTTCGTTTTAATTAATTCCATGTCAACGTACGTGGTTGTTTTGATACAATTTAATAAATAAATTTAGTTTTTAAAAAAATATATTGAAAAAAAGTAATAAATATGTAATAATTAAGCGAATTAAGGTAAAACCGGGAACTTAAAATTGTTTAATAAGTCCCTATAAGACTCAATCGGGCTTCTTCTTGCTTCAGCACCGTTTAATAACTCACCATCCCCATCAAAACTATCTAAGTTATCGATTTCTCGTTTTATTCTTCCAAAAACGTCCCCATCAACGCCATTATTTTGATTGTGATTGTTTATAATCGGAAGAGACATTATAGATTGGATTAAAATGATTGAAATCACACAAATCTAAATAAAAACTTATTACTTGTCGAGTTAAAACTAAATTTATTTAAATCTTACCAAAATATATTTAAACATTTTGAAGTAATCTTTGTATTGAAACGTTTCGGTGTAAACTGATAAAAATACGATGATCTTGCGTCGTATTTATACTAAAAAGGACGCCTTTTTAATGAAATTTTCACTTTTTTGTTTGCTTTACGCGCCTCGCGTGCACCATTCAGTCTGTCAATGGTTTTTTATGAAAAATCTATCATATAGGAAGG
This sequence comes from Onthophagus sagittarius, assembly GCA_036711965.1. NCBI lineage: Eukaryota > Metazoa > Arthropoda > Insecta > Coleoptera > Scarabaeidae > Onthophagus > Onthophagus sagittarius. The sequence goes on along the minus strand of JASERS010000010.1, from coordinate 9,323,850 downwards.
CCATAAGTGTTTGTGTGCGTTTACAAAAGGAATTCACACCGTTCTCGTATTTTAAAACATGTTGTGTTCTTAGATGCACAATAACGTTTGCTTTTATTGTTATATCACGTAGTAAAAAGATCTAAATAAAATTGTAGTAGTGAAGGTATAAATGATGTGGTGTCTTGGGAGAAGCAATAAAGAACAATTTTAAATATGTCAATATTGAGTTTGTAAAAGAAGGGTAAAATGAATCATTTTTCTCGTGATCCTGTTCAACGACCTTTTTGTTCAAATTGAGAAATGAGATAAGAAAAACTTTACGAAGTTGATTTTGTTTAATTAAATTAAAATAAATTTGGTTTCAATTCAAGCAATTTGATTGAGAGCCGCTTTGAAATTTATACAATTATAAAAGTCAATGTTGATAACCCTAAGTTGACGTCAAATGGCAGAATTAAATTATTATAACGAGTCAAATTAGAATTAACACTAGATCTAGACCTAGAATCATTCGGGTTTAGTCGTCTTAAGAGATGTACGGCTAAACCCTAATGTTTTTAATAATAGAATTAGATTAAATGATATAAAACTAGAACTTACACTAGACCTAGAAGTGGAAAGATTAAGATTTAAAGTTCCTAGTTTTACTTCAATTTAAATATATAGGGTTGCTAAATCAGTTTGTAAAATACTCTATTACAGAAACTATTCATTGTAGGGGCCTTCATTAAAAAATATCTTCAGATGTACAGCTAAACCCAACTCAACCCAAACTTGTATATTTGAACAGAGCCGTCTGGTTCCAATAGTTAAATTAGGTTGCACTCCAATTTCATACTATCCGTCATACCCAATAATTTGAAATTACAGCTTAACCCAACTCAACCAAAAAAGAAAACCCTCATATCGAATGGTAGAAAGTTAGAGCTCAACCCTATCCAACTATAGAAGAAAAAATCATGGAATATTTCTAAAATTTGAGTTTAGCCATGCGTCTTCAGATATAATTTAAAAAATAATAAATTTTTAGCATTTGCTCTTGGACAAAAATGATACACCAGACCAATTTAAATGCTTGATTTACGACTCATTTACTTATTTTATGTTAACACTGGATATTAGTTGAAAACCTTAATCCAACCCAACTAGCTACTTAGCAAAAAATATTAGTTGGGTTGTGTTGCGCCATCAACCTTATCTGAATGCAACCCAACCAAACGAGTTACTTAGCGCTAGATAAGAATTGCGTTTGCCTTTTTTTTTTTTTCTTTTTTTTTATTATAGAGGGTATTAGGAATAATGCACGACAGACATCTGGCCTAAGGGTCTAAAACGGCCAAAAGTGACGGGTTGGAGTATAAAGAACACCCCGACCGTCTAAAACCCTTCCAATTTCATACTATCCGTCATACCTAATAATTTGAAATTAGAGCTTAACCCAACTCAACCAAAAAGGAAAACCCTCATATCGAATGGTAGAAAGTTAGAGCTCAACCCTATCCAACTATAGGAGAAAAAATCATGGAATATTTCTAAAATTTGAGTTTAGCCATGCGTCTTCAGATATAATTTAAAAAATAATAAATTTTTAGCATTTGCTCTTGGACAAAAATGATACACCAGACTAATTTAAATGTTTGATTTGCGATTTATTTACTTCTTTTATGTTAACACTGGATATTAGTTGAAGACCTTAATCCAACCCAACTAGCTACTTAGCAAAAAATATTAGTTGGGTTGGGTTGCGCCATCAACCTTATCTGAATGCAACCCAACCAAACGAGTTACTTAGCGCTAGATAATAATTGCGTTTGGCTTTTTTTTCTCTTTTTTTTTATTATAGAGGGGATTAGGAAATCTGCACGACAGACATCTGGCCTAAGGGTCTAAAACGGCCAAAAGTGACGGGTTTGAGTATGAGAACACCCCGATCGTCTAAAACCCTTCCAATTTTATACTATCCGTCATACCTAATAATTTGAAATTAGAGCTTAACCCAACTCAACCAAAAAAGAAAACCCTCATATCGAATGGTAGAAAGTTAGAGCTCAACCCTATCCGACTATAGAAGAAAAAATCATGGAATATTTCTAAAATTTGAGTTTAGCCATGCGTCTTCAGATATAAATTAAAAAATCATAAATTTTTAGTATTTGCTCTTGAACAAAAATGATACACCAGACTAATTTAAATGTTTGATTTGCGACTTATTTACTTATTTTATGTTAACACTGGATATTAGTTGAAAACCTTAATCCAACCCAACTAGCTACTTAGCAAAAAATATTAGTTGGGTTGGGTTGCGCCATCAACCTTATCTGAATGCAACCCAACCAAACGAGTTACTTAGCGCTAGATAATAATTGAGTTTGGCTTTTTTTTTTCTTTTTTTTTATTATAGAAGGGATTAGGAAAACTGAAAAACTCTACAACACTGAAAACAGGGGGTTAACACGATTGGGACATGGTTTAATCCATTGACAGATGACTCTCCCGGTAAATTCCGACCTCATTTCCATTGGCAGCATTACGGTACACAGACCTGGACACGGGGGAGTTTGAACCCCCCCGAGTCCCCTCTCCTTGTTCCGATCACTTACTGCCCTTCGTTAGGCCTCTTCCTCGCATACCAAGTTTTCTCATCTGGAATAACTCGGGAGGAAAGAGCGGTCTAAAACGGCCAAAAGTGACGGGTTGGAGTATAGAGAACACCCCCACCGTCTAAAACCCTTCCCCCTCTCTTCCTGGAACCGCCCATCGGGGCATTTCATCGGGGAAAAAACAAAACCGAAACCTCTTTCATCTTACATCTCCCATTATCTTTCTCGCCGTCTACAACACTGAAAACAGGGGGTTAACACGATTAGGACATGGTTTAATCCATTGACAGATGACTCTCCCGGTAAATTCCGTACCTCATTTCCATTGGCAGCATTACGCTACACAGACCTGGACACGGGGGAGTTTGAATCCCCCGAGTTACCTCTCCTTGTTCCGATCACTTACTGCCCTTCGTTAGGCCTCTTCCTCGCATACCAAGCTTTCTCATCAGGAATAACTCGGGAGGAAAAAATAACTCGGGTAATTTTTAATTTAGTTTATTCTAATATCATACATACCTGGAAGTGGAGGGGAAGCGTCCCCTCCACTCCCATCCCCCGTTCATCCATACCTTCACGGCGACAGTTCCCATTACATTCTCTCTTTCTCCTTCATTATCGTCCTGCACATTGTCGTTATTGCGTCCCACTCTTCTTCACCCTTCAACATCATCGCTCCCATGTTTCTCACACAAACTCTCTGGCCGCACTTCCTCTCACACACCACTCTCGCCCCCTCAAAGTGACAACACGCGAAAAGAGTGTGCTCCACCGTGTCCCCTTCCCCACAGAACCAACACTCATCGTTGTCTGCTTTTCCAATCCTATACAGGTTAAAAAACGCCATGACCCGTCAACGCTTGCGTTAAATAAAAGTCCACTTCACCCCATTTCCTTCCTCTCCCCGGTGCTATATCAGGTATGAGCACATTTGTCCATCCGCTGTAACCATTCCCCCTATCCTGCCACAGCTTATCCGTTCTAGCTTCAAGCTCATTTGCGTCTTTACCTCCTTCATATAACAAACTTCTCTCCTCGACCAGCAACTCGAGAGGTGGCATACCAGCAATGACTTCCGCGGCATCCCCCGACACCGTCCGGTAAGCAGCTATCACTCCCAACGCCAGCCTTCTGTTCACTGCCCTGATCATCCCTTCATACTTCTTGTATTTTATGGCGCTTCTCCAGATCGGTGCCGCGTACAGTATCACCGACAGAGCCGCTGAGACAATAACTTTTCTCTTGCTTGCCATCGGACCGCTCACCTTGGGCACTAGCCTCCTTAGTAGATTTGTCATGTAAGTCGCCTTCTTTGTCACCTCCCTTACATGCACCGTCATCCTCATGTCTTTGTCGAAATGGACCCCCAGATATATAGATATATATTTAGCGCTTGGCACTGTCTCGATGGTATTCTCATTAATATTCATGGACATCTTTGTAATTTTCCTCCTTCCTTGTAGAAGAATCATCTTGGTCTTGGCTTCGGCCACTGAAAGCCCCATATCGTTTAACTTTTGGATCACCCTGTTCGCAGCATAAGTAGCCCGGTCTTCTAATTGGATTCTGTCCCTAGCCCTCACCACAATCGCTAGATCATCTGCATATGCTAGCATTTGCACTCCCTCCTCCATCTTTAGCCTCAATACCGCATCATAGAATAAATTCCAAAGTGTCGGACCCAAAATTGAACCCTGTGGTACCCCGCACGTAACTTGAAACTTTCCACCATCCGGGCTCAACATGAATCTTTCCGACAAATACGATTTAATTAAATCGACCAGATATTCACTTCCTCTAGGGCCTTCACAATTTCTCTCCAGGGCGCTGAATTAAAGGCATTTTGCACGTCTAACATTATCATTATACAGAAATCTTGGTTGCCTAGCGCCTTCCTTTTAATGTCCTCTACGATGCCCTGCACCCTTTGCATGGCTTGAATCGTCGACTTCCCCTTCCTAAACCCGTATTGCTCTTCGTGCAATAGTTGTCTCTCCTCCGATTCCTGATGCAGTCTTTCCCTTATGAGTATCTCGAACAATTTATCCATGGTATTGCACATGCATATAGGCCTGTACGACGGCCTTTCGGTTGCTTTCTTCTTTGGCTTCTCAATGAGAGTCAGACTCGCCACATTCCAGGATCTCGGGAATTGTCCAATCTTTAGGCATCCATTGTACAAATTTAGGAAAGCGTTTTTATTCCCCAGTACTGTTTCAATCAGGATTTCAGATGTTATTCCGTCCGGTCCAGAAGCTTTCTTCCTTCTGATACATTTCACCGCTCTGTCCAATTCTTCTGTTGTTATCAACGGATAATCATCATTCTGTCTCGTTTTCCACTCCCAAAACACTTCCTCATGCTTGGCAAAGAGTTTACTGATCTGACGCAGAACTTCTCATACATCTTTATACATTTTTATTTTATTACGGATTTGGTATTTTATAATTTTTTCTGTTTTCGGTTTATTTATTTCTATTTATTATAGATAAGATGGAAACCAGAAGTTCAAAAAAGCAAGAAATAAATCAAGAGCTGGGGCTCCTTATAGACGTTGATAAAGACGAAACATTTGTAGAAATAGATGACGAAGAGGACGATGATCTGGATGATGAAGAAGTATCGTTTAGTGAGCATGGCAGCAATTCTGTAATTTCAACCGATGATAGTGAAGAAGAAAATTTAGATACTGAAATTTTCAGTGATAAATTTTATTTTGGCAAAGATAAGACGAAAATGGTCTAAAGTAAGTTTAGTTCGTAAGGCAGTAAGAACAAAGGCACGTAATTTAGTCAAAATATTGCCAGGGCCAAAATTGGATGCTCGCGATATAGAAAACGAGATAGACAGTTTTTTGAAAATATTTTCAATAGAAATGATACAAGAAATTATTATGTACTCAAATAAATATATAGATAGTATAAAATAGAAATTTCAAAGAGAAAGGGACTGCAAATATATATCTAAAAATGAAATGTTAGCATTTATTGGGTTACTTTTCTTATCTGGCATGAAACGAGCCAATCATACAACTTTTTTGGAGGTATGGGCAACTGATGGTACAGGTATTGAGATATTTCGAGCCTGCATGAACTATAAGAGATTTCTTTTTATATTACGAGTTCTGAGATTTGATGACATAACGACAAGGGAACAAAGACGTAAACTGTATAAGCTAGCACCAATTAGATCGATATTGGATGCTCTAAACGAAAACTGTAAAAAGACTTATTGCATAAGCGAGTACATGACAATCGATGAAATGTTAGTTCCATTTCGAGGGCGTTGCAATTTTATACAATATATACCAAGCAAATCGGCAAAATAGGGTATCAAAATGTTTGCACTTTGCGATGCTAAAAGTTTCTTCACTAGTAAAATAGAAATTTATTGCGGAAAGCAGCCAGATGGGCCTTATTTTATCAATAACACACCTGCAGATATTGTTTCAAGATTAGTGGATCATGTAAAAGGAAAGAATAGGAATCTAACATGCGATAATTGGTATAGCAGTTATCAGTTAGCAAAGTCATTACTTGCTAATAAAATCACATACCTAGGGACGTTGCGAAAAAATAAGAGAAAAATCCCTCCTGAGTTTTTGCCTAATAAAAAGAGAGAAGTTGGGTCCTCTTTATTTGGTTTCCAGCAAGAAATCACAATTACTTCCTATGTACCCAAGAAAAATAAATCTGTTGTTTTAATTTCAACCATGCATAATGACAGCTCCCTAAATGAGAACACAAAGAAGCCAGAAGTAATTCACGACTATAACATGACGAAAGGCGGTGTAGATACCGTTGATCAACTTTGTTTAAACTACTCAGTATCAAGAAGAACAAAGAGGTGGCCTTTGTGTGCATTTTTTCACTTGCTAAATATTTCCGGAATAAACGCTCAAATATTGTATAATAACATTTCCAATAAAGCAGTCACAAGAAGACTGTTTCTAAAAACACTTGCTATTAGCCTTATGAAGCCTTATTTCCGTGATCGTCTCCGTAATAAAAGTTTACCTTTAGATATAAAACTAATATTGAAGAAACACGTCGAGGAGGAAGAAGAGAGGGAAAGAGAAGACGAAACACCACCAAAAATTAGAAGCAGATGCCATATTTACGGCAGAAGGAAGAATAGAGTAACAACTATGCGGTGTGATCTTTGCCATTTATTTGTGTGTAAGGAGCACAGCAAAAAATGCTTACGTTGTAAACAATGCTCAGAAGACACTATCCAAGAAGATGAAAATTGATAGAGTATTTCATATTCTGGAATATTTTTTAGGAATCAAAGTATTAATTTATATTTATTATTTAGAGTTATGTTTATTTTCTTTTAATTTTTTTTGTAAACGTCCATTTCTGTTTTAGTCACAATAAAGTCTATGTTATTTTGGTAGTTTATTTCCTATAAACGATATTTTATTATATCTTAAATAAATAAAAACCAAAAACATAAAAGTATTTCATTGAAACACTTGATAATTTCTCTACATTATTGGTGGTGCTTAAAATACACCGCGCGACCAATTATGTTATTTTTTTGACGCGCCTAATTAAGGGTTAAGACAATACTCGTAAAGAGACACGGAGAAAGAGTTTAAGATCGTCCGCATACATCAAACAACATGAATGTTGGATGACCTCAAATAAATCATTTATGTAAATATTAAATAGTAATGGTCCAAGGTGACTACCCTGAGGTACCCCAGAGGGTATATGCGTAGTAACAGAATGGAAACCATTAACAGAAACTATTTGACTTCTATCTTTTAGGTAAGAGGAGAACCACTGAAGCAACTTTCCATGAATACCAAAGATTTGAAGTTTGGATAATAATAAGCTATGATCAACACGATCAAACGATCAAAGGCCTTACTAAAGTCAGTATAAATAGAGTCCACTTGACAATGTTGATCAAAGGAGGAGAGAATATAATGTGTGTACTCCAGTATGCTGCCTCGGGTCAATTTTAGATTTTACTGCAAAGAAAAGGCAGGCATATGTAAGTTTTGCGAATACCTTTCCAAAAATCGGCAATATAGATATGAGACGATAATTGGAGACACCACTACGACTCCCTGACTTGTGAATAGGGAGGACGTAGGCACACTTCCATACATCAGGAAATGTACCCTGTAGCAAAGAATTATTAAATAAAATTTTGAGAGCCAATGAAAGTGAATGTGAGCATTGCTTTGCAAAAATCGAAGGTATACCATCAGTACATAAAGTATTACTAATTTTAATAGACTTAAGCGCGTCCTCCACCTCGACCATCCCAAACTCCAAAAAACCCAAGGGACTAGGAGCATCATTGATAACAGCCTCAGGTAAATCACTGGAGGGAGTGATAAACACGGAGGAAAAAAATCTGGAGAATAGCAAGCAAATTTCCTCACCATCCTCGGCAACTGTACCCTCGAAGCTCATTGTCGACGAAACCACATTAACGCCCCTCTTATCACGTACAAAAGACCAAAAATGTTTAGGATTTAAAGTAATACCGCTCTCAACACTTCTGATATAGTGGGCATGATCCAAATAAATCATAAATTTGGCCCTACCTCTCAAAAAAAAGTAAAGTAATCAATTTGATTACCATACCTCTTCCAGCAACTGTGCGCTCTCATCTTCTCCCCAAGAACTCTGATAGTACCTTAGGAGTTGCTTTATTAGCCCTTAGGTTTAAGACGACATTGTTTGTAACTATGTACGTCATATTCTTAATCAAATTTTGACGTTTCAGATATGACCTAATTCCTTTTAAAGTACTTTTTCACAAATTTTTATCATTATTACGGCAATTTTTATATCATTCCTTAAAATAATGACGTAAAATAATCTTGAATTTATCATACAAATCGTTTCTTAAGTACAAACAATTGTTGGGACTTTCTGTAATCAACATCCTTTCCCCTTATTAACCCAATGTATCTGCAAATCATGTGCTTTTTACACTTCTTAATCATTTTCTTTTAAATAATATTAATTAAAAACAATCTGTGTCAAATTTACCATTAAAATTAAGAATAAGTGAAAAATTGCTTTGTTTTTAAAGCAACCTTTTCGCGATCATCTCAGTCGTATGATCTCAATATCATACGACTTATTAGCCCATTCATAATTAACAAACATCATTATACTTAATTTCGTTGTTAAGCGGAAGAACAAACTCCTCGTGGCTTGATGCCACAAAATTAACACTTTTTTTTGTTGTTTCTTTAAACACCTAATAACGAATTTACGAATTTAAATCTTAATTTCTTCGGTAATCATTATTCAATGGTAAGAATTCTTTAGCCATTATGGTGAAATTGAGAATAAAAGTGATATTGAATCAATTCACTGTGATTATGTACTATCACAAATTAGATTTTTGAAAGATAGTGGAGGTTTTATTTTTGAAAATGAAGAAATAACTTACACATCAAAATAAAGATCGAACCTTCCTCCACTCGAATTGGAAATCGATTTCACTTAAGAAATGTTAAAGGATGATGTGTTTTTGACGTTTTAGTGGAATCAAGATAAAAATGATGAAATTTGATTGTGGACTCTTATTTTTGAAAATGAAGAAAACTTTTGCATATCAAATTGCAGGATATATAACCCGTTGTTTCAATTTGAAATCGATCATCTAAGAAACGTTAAAAAAATCAAAAAATTATTGTTGTGTCTATAACTACTAAAATATTTCTTTGAGGGAAAGCTGATTTATTCCATCGAATTCTACATAAAGTGTTTTCACAGAAAGGAAAGTTTTTCAATAAAAAAAAGTTATAAGACTTTGAAATTGAACGAAATTGTAAGAGACAGCGATATGCGGATTTCACCATGAAGGTTTTTATATAAAAATCTCACACACCGATATTAATTTTCGTTTATTTCTCATAAAATGAGGAGTTTTCCTTTAAAAGTATCCTATTTGGCCCACTCTGTATATATTATGTGCTGATTATGTCTCATTGAGACTCGATAGAACGAGAATATTTTAGTTCTGATGAAGGTTTCAATATACCCCGTGAGAGTTCTATCGATTATTCTTATAAATTATAGTTCTAAAGATTAAATACTATTATCAATTAAATTTACACAAACGTGAAGTTATCCCTTCATCTTTTTATTTGCTGTTTTGATGCTGTTAATGAACAGAATATTTTTTAATTTGTACAAAGAACCCCTGAACACTATCAGAAATGCGATCAGCTTATTGAAATTTTGTCTAAATGACTTATATCTCTTCTTGAAAGACGAGAACTAACACTACACCTAAAACTGGAAGGATTTGGGTTTTAGCAGAAAACCATTTGCCACCACATGATCAATCTGGATTTCGTGGTGGGTTTAGTTGTTTAACTGTTATGCTGCGATTAACTGACGATATCTTGACTTCTACAAAAAAAAGTAGTTGATAGAGACAGAAAGTTTTTGATACTGCGTAGCATGGGATTGTAGCCTGAAGCGCCATCCTTGTTACAGAAGTATCTTGATAATAGAACACAAAGAATAAAAATTGGTTAGGAATTGTCTCATGAAGTTAAAGTCATGAAGGGTATGCCGCAGGGTTTGGTGTTGGGTTTTCTTTGTACATTTCACAATTTAACAATTTATCAAACGTCTTCAACATTGTAGAATGAATCTGTACGCAGATGATATTCAGTGCTTCCTATCTTTTGATGAAGAAAATAAGAATCGTGCACAAGTGCTTATTAATGAGGTCTGCTATACATAATGTTGCAACTTATCATAAGTTAAAAATGAATCTGGATAAGTCAGCTTGTCTCTAATTTGGAAGAGCAAAGGGCGTTAATGTGTTGAATTCTAGTCTGGATGTCAACATGAATGGTTCCAAGATTAATGTTTTTACAGAGATGAAATGTTTAGAATTGACTTTGGATAACTCTTTTAAGTACAACACACAGATTAATGGTTATATAAAGACATCCTATCTAGGATTAAGTAAACTTTATTCATATAAGATCTCCTTTATCAAATTATCGTGTGATTCTTTGGTTCAGTCTGAGATCAACTATATGGCTCCAGTTGTCTTAGATACAAATATGGCATTCGTAAATTTGCTAGAGTCCCTCACAAGCTGAAGGATGCAGGGTGGCTGAATATGAGAACGCGGCGTCACAACACGCATTCTCGGCTATCTTTATGACCAAATTACTTTCAAGGCTGGAAGTAATACATTACAGACAAGATTAAAGATGGTATCTACCCATCAAAATATAAATCGTCTCTGTTCCATAGATCCTTTACGTACCATGTATATAAATCATATGAAAGTTTGTCTATCATTTCAAACAATAAAGCTTGATAAATTTTAGACAGAATTCAAAGACCCAATCAGCAATGTATGTAAAAAAATCAATTGATATGGCAAATATATTTAAAAAATAAGTTTCTATGTCGAGTAAAAGAAGAGGAATACAAGAGAACAAGAAGGAAAGAGTCTCGAATTAAGTGTAAAATGAATAATTACGATAAGATGTAACATGGCCATACTTTCTTAGGTCGAAGATTTGTTACGAAGACCAATCGAAAGATCCAAGTACTCGGCTCAGCATAGTCCAAATGGGGAAGAATTAAGGAATAACAAAGGTTACGACGAAGGATAGATGGAAGAAAACAACCAAGTTTGCATAGGGAGTAGAAACAGAAATTGACCTTCCTACAAATAGACTGAATCTGGGGCTGCCAATACAATGCAGAATCCATCATAACCTCCAAATTTATAATAGCTCGAGAGAATTGTATGATATTACCATCAAGTGACAAACGGGTGTTATTAAGGGAGTAAAATTTTGTTACCAAAGGCCTTGATGCAAAAGCCATAGCCTGCGTCTTTGCTACATTTAAACCCAAGCCATGACATCTAGATCAGTCCAGAACACTAGCAAGATCCCTATTAAGCCGCATTACCGCTGCTGGAAGTTCATCCATAACTGCAGTTGTATAAAGTTGGAGATCGTCTGCATATAAATGAAAGTTGCACTTATTTTAAAAATGGAATTTATAAAGACTGAAAATAGGAGTGGACCCAAGACACTGCCCTTAGGCACACCGCAGTGGCTTGTAACTACAGACGAAGGCGATGACGAGTAATACACACAAAGAACTATTAGAAAGGTACGATTGAAACCAAGCGACACAGTTTGATGAAAAACCCACAAAAGATAGAATTGCCACCAAGAAACTATGATCAACTATGATCGCAAATCTGATTAAAAATCAGTGATAATTTTTGTGCTTATCAAAATACCGCTGCACCTGCATATATTATGGAAATAATAGATATAGAATGAAAATCACTTAGACAAGTAGGACACTTAAGTTTAGGTATGGGTGCAATGTAAGCTAGTTTCCAAAGAGAAGAGAAGGTCAATATCTCAATGGAGAACCCACCATCAGCACCAATTCTAATGGCCTTAGAATGTCTGAGAGCCTGGCAGACTTGAAACTCGCCAAACAACTCCAAAAAAAGTCTGGAATTGACATTAGCAGAGGCATTAATAGCGAAAATAATTGATGTTTAACTGAATCATCAGAGTAAATAGCAAGAGAATCACAATCCACCATGATAAGAAGGTGATTCAACTACTCCAAAAGAATACATAATTTTCTAGAAAGTATTGGGGGTAGCGTAAGACAATTTTCGATAAATATACATTTTTTTTAGCATTGGATGTCTTCGAAGAAAAGATTTTGCAGCATTGCGTCTGTGCATAAGATCTCTAACTTCGCCATTGAGCGAGGGTGCAGGCAAGTGCTTTGTTTTGCGTGGAAGTAAACGAGCATGATAATCATGTCATTTTGAATGAGTAATTACGGAAAAAATCAAAACTGTAGTGAAATGGAATCATGTCAGACAAAGAAAATAAATGTACCTAATAATAATAAGTTTACCAATCCAACCCAACTCGGTCTAACCCAACTCTTTTAATCTAAAATAGGTAATTACGAAAAATATTAGAGCTACAGTAAAATGAAATTAATGTCAGTCAAGGTTTGGGAAACTGAAAAGTTCAAAGATCAATGAAAATATATGGTAATATACTTGACAAATAGATGCTACAATTAATGATAATAATATTTTGACACAATAAGAACAAAGATTCTTTGACACAAAGCACGATCTCTTTGATTTATCTTAAGTACCGATCAGATTCGTAGGATCACAAGGATTTATAATTGAAAAGACGCTGGAAGGAAGAATAGTGTACTTCATACCTAGAATAAGATCAGACTTGTTCTGATAGAATCTGGCCTAAAAGCATTCACTTCAAACTAAGCATTCTTTTATGTAAATAGTCTAAATTGCTACCTAAATATTTCTGTAATTGTTAAAATCCTATACGTTAGATCGCCTTCTTCATTCGCTTTTTGCGAATGTTTGTAAATAAAAATGAAAAAAAGTAAAAGCGTTCATGAAGTGGTTTCATCAGCAACAGATGAAGAGAAGAAACACGATGGTGAAAACAACAGTATTTCATAAGAATTATTCGTAAAGAAGTTTAGATATCATTTAACAATGATAAAGTGAAATTATTTGAATAAGTTCTGAAAATTGAGAATTGCGTAGAAGGCTTAACACAAGATATGTCAAGTCTCTTGGAAGCATCTCAAGTCTTCTAGAAATAGGATCAAGTAACCATTTAAAGTATTATGGAAGCAATATCAAGTCATTTAGAAGGTGTATCAAAGCTTCTGGATGCTTTTCAAGTCTTCTGGTAGCATTTTAAGTCATCTAGAGGTTATACCATGTCTTTTAAAACCAGTATCTCGTCTTACAGATCAACACTTCAAGAAGCAATTTAAAATCAGTATCAAATCTGCCAGAGGCAGTATCGAGTCTTCTAGGAGCAGTTTAAGTCTTCTGAAAACGTTTTAAGTCTTGTGGACGCAGTATTCAGTTTCCTAGAAGCAGTATCAAAACTTGTGGGATCAATATCAAGTGTTCTAGTACCAGTAGCAAGTCTTTCAGGGACAGTGTCAAGTCTTCTAAAACCATCTAACTCTTTTGAATGCATCTCAGTATCTTAGCAAGTCTTATAAAACCAGTATCAAATCTTCTAGAAGATTATTTAGATTTGTGGAGGCAATAACAAGTTATCTAGAAGCAGTAGCAAGTCTTCGAGGGGTAGTATTAAGTCTTCTAGAAACAGTATCAAGACCTGTGGAAGCAATATCAAGTCTTCTGGAAGCTTAAGTCTTCTCATAGAAATTTAAGTCTTCTGGAAACAGTATTAATTCTCCTGGAAGCAGTATCTAGAGTTGTGGAAGCAATATCAAGTTATCTAGGAGCATATCAAGGTATCAAGTTTTCAAGGGGCAGTATTAAGTCTTTTGGCAGTAGTATCAAGTCTCCTATAAGTTGTATCTAGAGTTGTGGAAGCAATATCAAGCTATTTAGAAGCAATATCAAATCTTCGAGGGGTAATAGTAAGTCTTTGCAGCAGATATTGGGACTATTATTTAAAAAATCAATATTAAACTATTATTATCAACACTTCAAGAAGCAATATTAATTTTTCTAGAAACAGTATCAAGTCTTTCAGGGGCAGCATCAAGTCGTCTGGAAGCAGTTCAAGCCTCTCGAAGCATTTCAAATCTTCTCAAAGCATTCCAAGCATTTTAAAATCAGTATCAAATCTGCCAGAGGCAGTATCGAGTCTTCTAGGAGCAGTTTAAGTCTTCTGAAAACGTTTTAAGTCTTGTGGACGCAGTATTCAGTTTCCTAGAAGCAGTATCAAAACTTGTGGGATCAATATCAAGTGTTCTAGTACCAGTAGCAAGTCTTTCAGGGACAGTGTCAAGTCTTCTAAAACCATCTAACTCTTTTGAATGCATCTCAGTATCTTAGCAAGTCTTATAAAACCAGTATCAAATCTTCTAGAAGATTATTTAGATTTGTGGAGGCAATAACAAGTTATCTAGAAGCAGTAGCAAGTCTTCTAGGGGTAGTATTAAGTCTTCTAGAAACAGTATCAAGCAATATCAAGTCTTCTGGAAGCAGTTTAAGTCTAAGTCTTCTGGAAACAGTATTAATTCTCCTAGAAGCAGTATCTAGAGTTGTGGAAGCAATATCAAGTTATCTAGGAGCATATCAAGGTATCAAGTCTTCAAGGGGCAATATTAAGTCTTTTGGCAGCAGTATCAAGTCTCCTAGAAGTTGTATTTAGAGTTGTGGAAGCAATATCAAGTTATTTAGAAGCAATATCAAGTCTTCGAGGGGTAATAGTAAGTCCTTGCAGCAGATATTGGGACTATTATTTAAAAAATCAATATTAAACTATTATTATCAACACTTCAAGAAGCAATATTAACTTTTCTAGAAACAGTATCAAGTCTTCCAGGGGCAGTATCAAGTCGTCTGGAAGCAGTTCAAGCCTCTCGAAGCATTTTAAATCTTCTGAAAGCATTCCAACTATTTTAAAATCTGTATCAGGTCTGCCAGAGGCAGTATCGAGTCTTCTAGGAGCAGTTTAAGTCTTCTGAAAACGTTTTAAGTCTTGTGGACGCAGTATTCAGTCTTCTAGAAGCAGTGTCAAAACTTGTGGGATCAATATCAAGTGTTCTAGTACCAGTAGCAAGTCTTTCATGGACAGTATCAGGTCTTCTAAAAGCATCTAACTCTTTTGAATGCATCTCAGTATATTAGCAAGTCTTTTAAAACCAGTATCAAGTCTCCTAGAAGCTTACCTAGAGTTGTGGAGGCAATATCAAGTTATCTGGAAGCAGTAGCAAGTCTTCGAGGGGTAGTATTAAGTCTTCTAGAAACAGTATCAAGACCTGTGGAAACAATATCAAGTCTTCTGGAAGCTTAAGTCTTCTCATAGAAATTTAAGTCTTCTGGAAACAGCATTAATTCTCCTAGAAGCAGTATCTAGAGTTGTGGAAGCAATATCAAGTTATCTAGGAGCATATCAAGGTATCAAGTCTTCAAGGGGCAATATTAAGTCTTTTGGCAGCAGTATCAAGTCTCCTAGAAGTTGTATTTAGAGTTGTGGAAGCAATATCAAGTTATTTAGAAGCAATATCAAGTCTTCGAGGGGTAATAGTAAGTCCTTGCAGCAGATATTGGGACTATTATTTAAAAAATCAATATTAAACTATTATTATCAACACTTCAAGAAGCAATATTAACTTTTCTAGAAACAGTATCAAGTCTTCCAGGGGCAGTATCAAGTCGTCTGGAAGCAGTTCAAGCCTCTCGAAGCATTTCAAATCTTCTGAAAGCATTCCAACTATTTTAAAATCTGTATCAGGTCTGCCAGAGGCAGTATCGAGTCTTCTGGAAGCAGTTTAAGTCTAAGTCTTCTGGAAACAGTATTAATTCTTCTAGAAGCAGTATCTAGAGTTGTGGCAGCAATATCAAGTTATCTAGGAGCATATCAAGGTATCAAGTCTTCAAGGGGCAGCATTAAGTCTTTTGGCAGCAGTATCAAGTCTCCTAGAAGTTGTAACTAGAGTTGTGGAATCAATATCAAGTTATTTAGAAGCAATATCAAGTCTTTGAGGGGCAATAGTCAGTCTTCTTTTAATTTTTATCATTATTACAGCAATTTTTATATCATCCCATGAAATAATGACGTTAATCTTGAAATTATGACACAAATCATTTCTTAAGTACAAAAAATTGGTGTGATTTTCCGTAATCAACATCCCGTCCCCTTATTAATCCTACACATCGATGTTTTTCTGCACTTCTTAATCATTTTCGTTTAAATAAAATAAATTAAAAACAATTTGTGCCAAATTTACCATTAAAATTAAGAATAAGTGAAAAATTGCTTTGTTTTTAAGCAGTCTTTTCGCGATCCTCCCCTTTTTCCAACTCCGAAGACGTCACGAAGCAATTTGTAACAATTAGTAAAGTGAAGAATTCTTTAATAAACGCTTCCTAGAACGTTCTAAACCTCAATATCATAAGACTTTTTAGCCAATTCATAATTAACAAACATCATTATACTTAATTTGGTTGTTAACCGGAAGAACAAACTCCTCGTGGCTTGATGCCACAAAATTAACACTTTTTTTGTTGTTGTTTTTTTAAACGTCTAATTTAAATCTTAATTTCTTCGGTAATCATTAATAAATGAAAGAGATAAATAATGTTTAAAAAAAAAAATAATTTTTGAATCCCACTAAATTCTTACATAAAACATCCCCCAAGTTATTGATTTCCATAAAATCGGGGCTGGGAGTATTGTTATGCTCAGGCGCCGCGACGCACAAGTTGGTTTTCTCTGTAAACACTAAAACGAGCCAATAACAATAAATATGCTATATTTATATATCCCCGAAAAATTTTCTTTGAGACAACGTACGCAACGGTAAGTCTTCGCTGTGTTAAATCAACTGTTTGGCAATCAGAAGATATCGAACTAAAAAACGAAATAGAAATAACCAAGATGTCATCGGAAATCGTTGAATTAAACGTTGGTGGTGTTTTTTATACAACAACATCGCGCACATTAACAACTCAACCCGACTCGAAACTCGCCGTATTATTTAACAACAAAGAAAACGCTTTAAGAGACTCGAAAGGACGAATTTTCATCGATAGAGACGGAGTTTTATTTCGATATATCATAGATTTCTTGCGAGATGGGACTTTATCTTTGCCAGAATCGTTTCGAGAAAAAGAACGTTTAAAACGCGAAGCTGAGTATTATCAATTACCCGCG
This sequence comes from Onthophagus sagittarius, assembly GCA_036711965.1. Classification (NCBI taxonomy): domain Eukaryota; kingdom Metazoa; phylum Arthropoda; class Insecta; order Coleoptera; family Scarabaeidae; genus Onthophagus; species Onthophagus sagittarius. Next base: position 9,306,570 of record JASERS010000010.1, on the reverse strand, counting down.
TTAATTGAGTCTTTAACAGTAAACCTTCAACATCAACAACCAGGAGTTATAACAGTCGGATATCGGGGGAGTTTTCAATTTGGAAAGGATGGATTGGCGGATGTTAAGTTTCGAAAATTGTCGAGGATTTTGGTTTGCGGAAGAGTTTCTTTGTGTAGAGAGGTATTTGGAGAAACTTTGAACGAGAGCCGTGACCCCGATCATGGTATCGTTGAAAGATACACTTCAAGGTTCTTCTTGAAGCATTCATTTTTGGAGCAAGCTTTCGATATGTTGACGGAACAAGGTTTTAAATTGGTTGGAAGTTGCGGATCTGGAACAGCTGGGACTGCCGCCGAACCAAAACCGGGGATTGATGTTGAAGAAAGTAAATGGAATCATTACAATGAATTCGTTTTTGTTAGGGAGTAAGATTTATGTTTCTTCCACTACGCTTAATCCTTGTTTCTTTATATTTTGAGTCATTAAAAGCAACTTCCCAAATAGTTGTTTATAATATATCGATAGGATTAACTCTAATTGTACTGTATAAAATCATAGAAAATATTCAATCATATACATTATAAAATGTGCGGGTTCTTTTAAAAGTTTGGAGACGAAGAAATTTTTATGTCGCATTGTTTCTAAGCTTTTAAAATAACGACTAAATCCGAATAACGTTTGACTATCTCGTCTTCCTGTTAAAAATGACTTTAATTTTTCGTCTACAATTTCTACAGGGTAGCTGAATTAAAAGATATTTAAAAAAGTTGTTTCAAGGATAACCGAAGCATATCTGTGACAAACTTAATTTTCTTCTTTTCATATAGATATCCGTTATTAAAGAAAATCGTATGTAATAAACCGTAAGTTAACGTTTTACAATCTGTAAGTAACTCGGTCTTCAATAAACTATAATGTAGATAGAATAATTTTTTATTTTTTAAATTTACCGCTTCGCAGGGGAGCCAGCCTAAATTCTAAATCAACTAATAATTCTGTTTATAAATAAATAAATATTTCCCTTTGAATTCAAATTCAATTTGATTGATTTAATCAATTAATTTGATAAAAGAAGTCAGTTTTTTGATATAAAATGCATAAATGGATAATGAGAGAAAATTTCAGTTCAATCAATCAGCTGTTTTTGCTGTTGGTAGTGCTGGTTTATTTGGGTCCTTTACTTCATTCTATTCATATATTGTCATACATGTTTATTTTTGTTATTATATAGCGCGCGTTATTATTAAAGACGTAAAAATGCCTTATCCAGTTGTAGCAATGGTTGTAGCGGCTGGAGTCGTAATCGGAGGTCTTTTGTATTTTCTCCACCAAAATAATCGACTGCAATCTTACAACTATCAGCTCCAACCGCCCCAACGTCCTACCAGAGCCCCTAGTCCCTATACGAACAGTAATAATCGAACTTCAAGCAATAATACACGTCAAAGGAGGTAAGGTAATAATTTATTGGATTTATTCCATATTAATTTACTTTAATTTCTATAGAACAAGCCAACAGGTGCCAAACTCCGACTGTAGTATATGTTTAGAAAATTTGGATGAATCTCAATCCATTACTACTTTGGATTGTTCGCATAGATACCACACTTTCTGTTTAGAAGAATGGGTTAAAGCTTCGAGGGTTTGTCCCATGTGTCGGGCTGCAATATAACCACATAACTAATTGGTGAAATAAATTTAGGATCTGATTAATAAGGTCTTGAACTCAGCAGCTAAATAATTAATTATTATATTAAGTAATTTTTTTAATAAAGAATAATGTTCCTAAAAAGATTCTATGTTTATACAGGTTTGAAATACAGTAAGGCCCCAACATTCGCGAGGGTTAGGTTCTAAAAATACGCCGCGAATGTTGAATCCGCGAATATTGAAGCACTAGATATTATGAAGGATAAACTACTACTTCTATGTTCTTTTAACACGTTAACCGCCAAATGGTCACCGACGCCAAAAGTTTCATTTAATTTAATTTTAAAAATTAAAAATTTCAAAAATTAATAAATTATACATACTAAATAAAACGCTTAAAATTGCAAAATAAAACGACTGGTCTTAAAACTTTTGTATTCGGAACTAATACAGATATTAAAATAATTACAATTGTTTAAAATATAAAAAACCTAAACTCGATAGCAATAACAAACTGCAACAAAATAAACTAAAAAAAGAAATAAAAGTTAACATTTCTACTCATCAATAATAATTGCTTTAGAACACGATGGTTTAAAAAATGAAAGGATAGTAGGTTGCAATGCTTTGTGTTGCATATCCTTTTGAAGCTCTTTGTAAGGAGCAAGAAGAGTATTCAGACCATTTTTAAATTTTGTGCTTCGTTCCGTTGATGGATCATATTCTACTATTTTTTCAGCAAGATTATTTGCTTCTTGTATAAATAAATTAAGTTCCTTCAACGTTAATTTATTACATAGGGAATTAGTACTATTATCTTCTTCATCCGTTCTTGAAACATTTTCTATTAGTAGCGCTTCTAAGTCTGCACTGGACAACTCTTCCTCTTGATCATTGACGAGAGATTCGATATCAGCTGGTACAATGGTATGAAAATCATCTCCCGGTAGCAACCGTGCAGAAAGAACAGCTCTCTCTATTGCCTCATCAATTTCGCTTACACTTTGCGCACACTTTGTCTTTTTTCAACAGTTTTTTCCATGCATTACTTACGGTTGATACTTTAATGTCATTTAAAGCAAGTTTTATAGATGTAATCGCATGGTCAATATTGTATAATTTCCACACATCTTTTATTGAGAAAACACTATCATTTTGTATTTTCTCATGTACAAAATCGAACATGTGCCGGATATAATGACTTTTAAAAGCTTTTATAACACCTTGATCTAAAGGTTGTAATAAGGATGTTGTGTTGGGCGGAAGAAATACCACCTCGACACATGGATGAGCTAATTTGAGAGCATCTACTGGATGAGATGGGGCGTTATCCAATATCAATAAAACGTGAAATGCTAAATTTTTAGATTTTAGGTAACGCTCCACTTCTTTAACAAAGCACTCTTTAAACCACTCTATAAATAGCTGAGAAGTCATCCAAGCTTTTGAATTAGCTCGCCAATAGACCGGAAGAGCTTCTTTGTCCTTGTTCTTTAAAGCTCGTGGATTAGCTGCTCGATATATTAACATTGGTTTTGTAATAAAGTCTCCGCGTGCATTTGCACAAAATAAAACTGTAACTCTATCCTTAGCCGATTTAAAACCAGGTGAAAACCAGGTGCTGTCTTTTCATTTTTTGAAATGTATGTTCGTGTGGGCATTTGTTTCCAATAAAGCCCGGTTTCGTCCGCATTAAATATTTGTTCGGGACGGTAACCTTTTTCTTCTATTAATTTTATTATTTCATCAGGAAATTTTGCAGCCTGTTGATGATCTGCTGAAGCTGATTCTCCACACAACTTAATGTTATGGAGATTAAAACGAGTTTTGAATCTTTCGAACCATCCTCTGCTGGCTTTAAATTTACAATCGTCTTCAGCACAGTCCATTCCACACGAAAAATGTTGATAAAGTTCCTTGGCTTTATCCATTAATCTAGCCCTAGTTAATGGTATATTTTTGCGACCATGGTCCTCAATCCAAAGATAAAGAGACTTCTCCATTTTTTCAATATTAACATCACGAACTTGTGACGTTACCTTTAATGATGACGGTATGCCACTTTTCACGCTATTTCTAATTACCTCTTCTTGTTTCTTTATAGATCTTATCGTAGATTCATTGACACCGAAGACCCGGCCTACTTCGGTAGCTCTTTTCCCTTCCCGGAGCATATCAAGAACTTGAATTTTTCTTTCTAGAGTCATAACTGACTTTGCGCGTTTGGCAATTAAATTTATTTCCATCGCAGGCCTTTTTGTACCCATTTTGAGTACTGTTGTGAGATTAATTTATTGTTTATAAAATTATAGTAAAAAAACGGGCGAAACACTAACCTGAACGAAATACAGAACACAAAAATGAGCACCTAACACAAACATTAAAATCGATCATAAATGAGGGATTCCCAGAGAAACGCATATGTGAAGCTGGTTGCTTGTACAGTAAACCTACGGTAAACTTCGTTTTAAATTTTTAAAAAATGACATACATACTTGCTATGTATTCGCGAATAATCGAGTCGTGAATGTTGAAAAAGGCAGCAAAATTTAAAGCGCGAATATGCGAATCCGTGTAATTTGAAGCCGCGAATGTCGGGGCCCTACTGTATTTACTTAAATACGTAGTTGGCGATGTACGCTTTCCGATTTAAATAAAAGATAATCGGTGTCAATTATATTAGCAGAGGCTTAGAAGCTAAAAGTTAGAATGGACACGAAAGGAAAGGAAATTGAATTGGGAGAGAGAAAAATTATTGTAAAGTTATGGAAAGAGGGAAAATCTTTTCGAAAAATAGGAGAAACTGTCGGCAGGTCACACTCTTCCATTCAAAGAGTAATTAATAATTATAAAGACACTGAAGATTACCTCTCACGTCCGCGATCTGACCGAGAGAAGCGACCCCTTTTAACAAACCGAGAGAAGCGAAAAATTGTACAGCAGGTTAGAAAAGAACCTAGGCTGACGGCAAAAAAAATAGTAGAAAATGTACAAGAAGAATTTCATAAAACTATCAGCAAAGATACGGTGAGAAGGACGTTAAAAAAAGCTAACTATCACAGTCGCGTTGCACGAAAAAAGCCATTTGTGTCAGAGGTCAATCGTCAGAAGCGGATCGCCTTTGCAAAAAAACTCTTAGACAAGCCCATTGAATTCTGGGAGAAAGTTCTCTTTACAGATGAGAGCAAATTTTGCATTTTCGGCATTAAGGGTAAACAACTTGTATGGAGAAAACCTAATACTGCCCTTAATCCCGAAAATTTGAAAGCGACTGTAAAACACGGAGGTGGTGGAGTTATGGTTTGGGGGTGTATGTGTACCAAAGGGGTGGGAAGGTTGGTTTTCATAACATCGACAATGGACCATAAAATGTATGTAGACATTTTAAAAGAAAATTTGAAGCCTAGCATCGAAAACTTGGGCTTGGGGCCCGAATACTTTTTTCAACAAGATAATGACCCCAAACATTGCGCCCACAACACTATGCTTTGGCTACTATACAATACCCCAAAGCAACTTAAAACACCTCCACAATCGCCGGACTTGAATCCCATCGAACACCTCTGGGATTTACTGGAACGCAGGATTCGGCAACACAACATAACGTCGAAGGAAACGTTAAAAAATGTTATGATTGAGGAATGGGCCAAAATCAGTTCGGACGAAACGAAGAAATTAGTGCACTCCATGCCTAAACGTTTAAGGGAGGTCATTAAACGTAAAGGTTATCCGACCTCATATTAATATAGAAACAATGATCTCATTTACGAATTTTTTATAAATACTGTCCTGACTTGTACGCAGATTTTTGCATACCAGGTATTTGTAGAATTTTTAGTTTTGATTTTTGTCTGTAACTACTGCTTCTGTTTTGTTGAAGCATATTTTGTTAATAGAATTATATGTAGTTAATATACAAAATAAAAAAAAATCATAATCAATCTAATTATCACATTAGATTATGACTCTTATTTTTTCAATTAAAGTATTACAAGTTTTTTGTACACAGACCTCTGCTGCTGAGTGTAAATGTACTCTCTGAAAGGATGCAGGTAGCACTCAACATAATTGAGACCTGGTGTAATAAACAAACTCTCTCAGTCAATCCCAAGAACACCGAGATGGTAATTTTTGCACGCTTACGCAGCCTAGGCGGATTCAATCTACCAACGCTTGCGAACATTCCACTTAAACTTTCAATGAGGTTAAGTACTTGGGCTTAATTATGGATAGTAAGTTAACGTCGAAAGCCCACCTAGATTATAGAGTAAAAAAAGCATGCGTTGCTCTTGGCCAATACCGGAGGGCTGTTGGGAGGACATGGGGGTTCGTCGTTAGCATGGGTCGAGGACATTCGACCCATGCTAACTTATGGTGCTTTTAAAGTTTTGGGACTATTTATTGTAGAGGCTTTTATTAAAAGAATGTCTTTAGATGTCTAAACTTAACTCAACCTAAACTCGTATATTAGAATTTTGGTATTTTTGCCAAAGAAAAAGGTCCAAAGGGACACTAAATATGCATTTCATTGCAAAAACAGACGTCCCTTCAGGAGTTGATGCCTCAGGGCTGCAACCCTATTATTTATTGACTCTTCTTCCGTATACAACACAACAAAACCAAAAACATTACTATGTTAAACCTGGTCAAATCGATCAAACTGACAATTCTGATTTCAAAAATTAGCTGATACAGGTATCTATATCAGAACTGTCAAAATACATTTTATAATGGAAAGCAATAATAGGGTGACATAGAAAAAAGTAGATTGTATAGTGCCAATAGAGGACACTAAAATAAGAAAAAAAGTTCCTATGAACTTTGTTAAAAACTATTGTCAAACTAATATAATAATTGTTTGAGGTATTTTGTGTTCGTGATTAAGTTTTTCATTGGCTTTCTCACTGATTATTCAAAATTGCTTTCAAAAATGGTTCGCTACACTTTTGAAGAATACAGGGACATGATTATGTGTTACGGCGAAGCTAGATCAAATTCTTACGAAGCTTAACGTATCCATCGAGAAAGATATCCTTTAAGACAAGTTCCTAATGTTCGAACATTTATTGATGTGTATAGGCGTTTGGGAGAAGATGGCTGTTTTAAAAAACCAAAATTGAATGGTGGTCTTTCCAGAACTCGTCGCATTGTGCGAAACGAAGAGACTGTTTTTTTATATATCATGGCTCTTCGGGATCCTAGCCCATAAGCCACTGTGCAAAACTACTGTCATTTTGCATCATCGTTCACAAAAAAATACATCAAATAACAATAGAATTTCTCCTCATAAAAACAAAGATAATTTTAAAAACATCAAAACAATTTCTGTTTAAAATCATTACGATATCAAGTGGCAAGAAGAAACCATGCCTGTCGCATGGTTTCTTCTCGCAAAGAGTTGATGAATTCCGGTCGATGTAATTCGTTTTTATTACAGTTGAAAAATATGTGATTTAAATCCTCTTTCTCAAACCCGCATGAACAACCGGGAGACTGCAAAATATTAATTTTAGTTAGGTGGGCACTGTAACATCCATGGCCGGACTTCAGCCTGACAATAGTTGAAAAGAAATGTGTAGGAACGTCACGCCCTGTATACCATTGGTGGTAAAGAATACGGGGATTAACTCGAATGAACTGAGTCTGCCTGTGCTGATATGTTTCATTCCAATGTCTGCACCAGTCCTCCTTTACAAGTTTCTGCCTGCAGATGGACAAGACTTCATTCAGAAGACGAAAGTTCGTTTTTCTCCAGCTTGCCGTCCTGTAAGGCCGCCTTAGCTAGCTTATCTATACGCTCATTATTGATGAAACCAGCGTGACCCTTCACCCATAACATTTTTACCATATGACCTTGATCATTCAACCTAGCAATATTGTTTAAAATTTCCACTATAACAGGATGGTACTTCGAGAAGTGTTTCCTGTGTTTTAAAGATAGTAGGACACTTTTTGAATCGGTGAATATACCAACGCTGCTAGTTGGGCCAATATTATTTCGAATACTATCTATATACTTTAAGGCCTTCAAAATTGCTACTGCTTCCGCCGCAAAAATACTAGTGAATGGATTAAGTTTAAAACTAGCAATGGTAGTCAATAGAGGGTACCAAAAAAGCACAACCAACACCACCACTTGCAGTCTTGGAAGCATCAGTATAAATAACCAAACTACCCTCTATCTCCTCTACCTCTCTATAATTCTTTATTTTCCTAAACATCATTCCCATATGGAGGAATAATCACCTGTTTCCAGCCAAAGTAATCAAAAAAGGTCGCACTTGGAAAGACCCAACATCTCAAAACAGAGAGTAGACGAGGGGACAGAAACTTGAACGCAGCGATAATAGGGGGGTAGGCCTCTTTTTCCAGAATCTACCTGTTACCTGCTCCACTGCTAACTTAGCGATCTTAGCCTGAAGCGTTTTATGGTTCAAAGTTGACAGTTTAACCACCTGCTTCGTCGACAAGAAATTGCGTCTGAAGTTAAGTGGGAGTTCTATGGCCTCAACGTTAAGCGTTTCAATCATTGCTCCTAAACAAATCCGAAGCGCTTTGCTCTGAATGACCCGAATGCGCTCAAGCTGATTTGTCCTCGCGCTAAAATTCTGAGCCGTCTGAAAATCTGCACCCCATTTTATCTTCACGAATATACGGAGTATGTTTATAAATTTTTCACACTTCCCGACAATATAGACAATATGTCTGTGCCATGTTAATTTAGTATCTATCATAATTCCTAAATATCTTATGCAATTCTGTAATGCAATTCACTTAAAGGTTTCTGTGTCGAGAAAAGTACAAGATTGCGGACTTATTGGATGCAAGAGTCATCCCATTATCTTCTATCCACCTTTTCAGAATACTAACTGTGTTTGTAAGATTATGATTGAGCTCATTTAAAGTGTTTTTAGATGATATAAGGCAAAAATCGTCAGCATATTGAATGGTTTTGGCTGTAATCCCTAAGCGCTCATGAATATCGATGGAATAAATATTGAAAAGAACCGGACTGAGAATGGAGCCTTGGGGCACACCAATAGAGAGTTTCCTTGGGCCGATAAAATTGCCTCTGTAATCTCGGACATAAATATCTCGAGAGACTTTTTTACGAATGGTATAAAATAAAATTAATAAATTTTTTGGAATGGTGGTGCGAAATCGTAACCGTGAATCAGTTGGACAAATTTTCAATGAACAACTTCGCCCACATCATTTCCAAAAAATTCATTTACTATTGGAACATGACTCTTTTCCCCGTGTACAATTTTGCGAATGGTTGCAAAACCAAAAACAAAACATTATTTCATCAATTTTGTTTATTGACGAAGCTGGTTTTAGTCGTGATGATATTCTGAACTTACATAACATGCACAATTGGAGTGATGAAAATCCTCATCAAACTGGAATTCGAAGTGGGTTTCCTATTAATTTAAAAGCTTCCTATTAAAGAGAATGATTTAAACACATTATTAGAGGATGTCCCATTAGCCATTATTGGAAGAATGTATTACATGCATGATGGGGCGCCAGCTCACTTTTCTCGAGTGGCAAGGGAATATTTGGATCTTGACCTTAACCCCCTCGATTTTTCATTTTGGGGATTTATGAAAAATAAAGTTTATGCTGTAGAAATAATTAATGAAGAACAATTGTGGATAAGAATTAAGGAATCGGCAGATAAATTTCGTGATAATCCAGGAATATTTCAAAGATGTCAGCAATCATTAAGAAGAAGAATGGAAAAATGTATTGAAGTACAAGGACAACAATTTGAACATCTTCTAAAAACTTAATGTTTTGTTTTAATTAATCATATTTTTTATTATACCATTAAAATTTAATTGTTAAGGTATTTATCATTGTTTTTGCAAGTAAATAAAAAAAAATAAAATTCAACACGTTTAACATGTTCATAGGAACTTTTTTTTCTTATTTTAGTGTCTCTATTGTGTGGTACTATGCAATGCACTTTTTTCTATGTCACCCTGTATAATAGTGATATATTTATCTCACTACAAGTATAATGTAGTGAATATATAAGATAACAGATGCCGATATTGACGTTATTTATCACATTTTTTAATCAACATAAATTTTGAGCCCAAAAAAGAGCCACAAGGAATTAATTTGATAATGTTAATACAGAATTCAATTTCTAAGTGCTAAAAACTCCACTTGTTATTATAAAGGGGATAATTCTGTGATATTACAGCGATTATTAAATAATTACTAAGTCTGATTATGAAATATATTTATTAAAATTATAATTAAGGGAACACACCAACGGGTAATAATATTAAATCCATATTACTCGACAAAATTATCGTTCTTAAATAATCCATATCATCAGCACTAATATTCCAACCACTCAACTGCCCTAAAACCTTTAAATTCTGACAATGTCCCATAAGCAATTCAACGGAAACAATCGTTAAACCCCTCGCCGATGAAAACCACAACTCTTCTAAATTATGAAACCCACATTCCGCACACAATCTAAACACGTCCCCATCCGTAATCGTTATTACATCCCCAACAACGATCCTTTTCAAAAACGGGGTGTTCATTAAGAGATATTTTAAAACACAAGTTGTGATATCACAATAAAGGATTTCTATCGTTTGTAAATTCATAAAATAAGTATCCGGTAATGTACACGATAGTTTTAACTTAAAGCATTCAAACGTTTGTAAATCAGGCACGTGCGTGCATATTTTACTAACATCTATTCGTTGATCTTTAATCATATTTAATTTTAGGATTTGAAGACGATCTCCGCTTTCAATTAAGTATTTATTAAAATCATCGTAATTAGGACGTGATAGCTTCAAACAGTTCAATTGATGCAAGTTATTGAAATTGGCTAAAACCCCCGATGAAGGGCTGTTAAAATTAGCACTCTCTAATTTGGGGCATAAATGCACGATGGCTTCCAAAATTTCTAACGTTGTATCCGTATCATGAATGTATGTTAATTTCGTTGTAAACGATGGCTCATTTTGGTAAATTTTAAGCAAAGCCGAACCGGTGAATGAATAAACTTTAAAAACGTTTAAATTTGGTAACTGCTTGATAACCGTTGCGATTAATTCCGATGAATCATTTTCTTGGCAAATTTCTTTTTTCCCGTACATTCCAATGTGAAGGATTTTTATCGAATCGCTTTTTAAATCGCGCAAACCTTCCTCGGTGAATAAGCATTCCCCGGAAATGTCGACGACACTTAATTTATTACATTTTACGATTGTTCTTAAAACGGTATCGTCGGGAATATGAGGGATTATTAATACTCTTAAATTTTTTAATTTTTTTAACAATTCGCACAACAAATTTGGATGTTCTTTAACCCAAACACCTTTTAAATTTAAATGATGCAAATTTCCACAGCTTTTCGTTAAAACGCGAAGAATCTTTTCGTAATAAGTACCGGGAAATACGCCGGTGTCGATTCTTCGGACATCCTCGCGCAACAACACTTCCAAACAACTAAACCTAGTGGCTGCGTCTAAATTTTCCGTGCTTAAAATCACTTTAAGTAGATCTTGGATGACTTCGTATGTTGTATCTTGTAAATAATCCTTAACTAGTTTGTAATTTTTACCTTCGTCGTCGCACAAAGAATGGATTAACACGTTTGAGACGAATTTTAAACACAAAAATGAAAGGGGGTTTACTTCGTTTTTCGGAGACATCTCTGAATAAGATTTTTGTCAACAAAGAACGATGAGTTCATGTTTTAATTTGTTTTGTGTTTGTAACTAAAAGCGTTGGAGGGGTTTCTTGATGATATTTTTAGATTTTTTGGGCATATTGCCCGTTCAATTCATTTCCGTCCATGTGTTAAGGTGATTATCTTAACTATTTCAATGCCAATTTGGCTATTATAGTCGACACACCTGTTCGATTATATTATTATCGAAATGATAATGATAAAAAATGATTTAAATTTCCGGATTTTAGTTTAATGAGGCAGTTCAATTTTTGCGTTTAACCCGTAAAGATGGTTAGCAAAACCGATCATTCGAAAGAATCTTTTCTTGTTATGGATTCAATGAGAAAGTAAGAAATTTTATTTTAATATTAGTCGATTTAAATAATTTTTTTTAGAAAAAAATTATTTTGCGATGTAACATTAATTAGCAAAAACGTTGAAATTCAAGCTCACAAAGTCGTTTTGGCTTCTTGCTCCGACTTTTTCTATAAAGCTTTTATCAAAATGGGCCAACATAATCGCTTGAAATTAGAGGATGTCGACCCAGAGGCTTTGTTGTTATTAATCAATTTCATTTACACATCCCAAATTGAAATTTCACTCACAAATGTGCAAGTAATGTTGTTGATTGAGCACTTTTAATTCAGTAAAATAATGTTTTTTTTTTAGAATGTGTTAATTGGGGCAAACGTTTTAGAATTAAAAACTATCAAAACCATTTGCTGTAAACTTTTAGAAAGCCATCTTCATCCGGAAACAGCGCTTTTAATATTATCGATAGCCCGTATTCAAGATTGCAAAGAATTGTTTAAGAAGAGTGAGGAATTTATCGATAAAAGTTTTGCGTAATTAACTTTTTTTTAAATTTGATTTAAATGAACTCATTTTATGTTTGATTGGTTGCCTAAGCAAACAAAATTATTTCAATTTAAAGTTAACGTTCTTTTATTAATGTTAACATGCTATCAAAAATCGCGAGTAACCACGTACTCCAGTATAAAACTTTTTAATTTAAACTCATATTCTCATAATTAATTAATAACTAAATAACTTAAAGTAATTAAAAAGTACTCACTTTTTATTGCGATAAATTACCCTCATTTTCCTGGAGTTAGGTTATATCCCAATGGAAACTCCACTCTCTTTTGCCTCATTTAGGAACAAAATCTTTTCGCAGAATCTAAAATCAAATTAATGTGCGTATTAAAAAACGTAATTAACGTTACTTTTTTGATTTATTTACATTTTCTTTGTAAAATTTAATAATTTAACTAACAATAAGTCATAATGCGAAACTAAATATCGCTAGATGGGGTTATTAACTTAACTCTTGTTTATAGATATACATAGTTATCCAGAACTATTCAGAAAGCTTGAGCTATTTCTAGAAGACTTGATACTATTTTTAGAGGACTTGAGGTGCATCCAGAAGGCTTGATTTGCTACCAGGAGACTGGATGCCGCCTTTAGATGATTTGAAACTGTGTCTAAAAAACTTGATATTGCTACCAAAAGACTTGAAATATTTCCAGAAAGCTAAAACTAATTCTAGAAGACTAAAATGTTTCCAGACGATTTACAACGCTTCCAAATGACTTAAAATGTTTTCACAAGACTTGAAATATTTCTAGAAGACTTGATACTATTTTTAGAGGACTTGAGGTGGATCCAGAAGACTTGATTTGCTACCAGGAGATTGGATGCCGCCTCTAGATGATTTGATTCTGTTTCTAAAAAACTTGATATTGCTTCCAGAAGACTTGAAATATTTGCAGAAAGCTGATACTCCTTCTAGAATACTAAAAATGTTTCCAGACGATTTACAGTGCTTCCAAACGACTTAAAATGTTTCCAGGAGACTTGAAATATTTCTAGAAGACTTGATACTATCTTTAGAGGATTTGAGGTGCATCCAGAAGACTTGATTTGCTACCAGGAGACTGGATGCCGCCTCTAGATGATTTGATAGTGTTTCTAAAAAACTTGATATTGCTTCCAGAAGACTTGAAATATTTGCAGAAAGCTGATACTCCTTCTAGAATACTAAAAATGTTTCCAGACGATTTACAGTGCTTCCAAACGACTTAAAATGTTTCCAGGAGACTTGAAATATTTCTAGAAGACTTGATACTATCTTTAGAGGATTTGAGGTGCATCCAGAAGACTTGATTTGCTACCAGGAGACTGGATGCCGCCTCTAGATGATTTGATACTGTTTCTAAAAAACTTGATATTGCTTCCAGAAGACTTGAAATATTTGCAGAAAGCTGATACTCCTTCTAGAATACTAAAAATATTTCCAGACGATTTACAGTGCTTCCAAACGACTTAAAATGCTTCCAGAAGACTTGAAATATTTCTAGAAGACTTGATACTATTTTTAGAGGACTTGAGGTGCATCCAGAAGACTTGATTTGCTACCAGGAGACTGGATGCTGCCTCTAGATGATTTGATACTGTTTCTAAAAAACTTGGTATTGCTTCCAGAAGACTTGAAATATTTGTAGAAAGCTGATACTCCTTCTAGAATACTAAAAATGTTTCCAGACGATTTACAGTGCTTCCAAAAGATTTAAAATGCTTCCAGAAGACTTGAAATATTTCTAGAACACTTGATGCTATTTTTAGAGGATTTGATGTGCATCCAGAAGACTTGATTTGCTACCAGGAGATTGGATGCCGCCTCTAGATGATTTGATACTGTTTCTAAAAAACTTGATATTGCGTTCAGAAGACTTGAAATATTTCCAGAAAGCTGATACTAATTCTAGAAGACTAAAAATTTTTCCAGACGATTTACAACGCTTCCAAGCGACTTAAAATGTTTCCAGAAGACTTGAAATATTTCTAGAACACTTGATGCTATTTTTAGAGGATTTGATGTGCATCCAGAAGACTTGATTTGCTACCAGGAGATTGGATGCCGCCTCTAGATGATTTGATACTGTTTCTAAAAAACTTGATATTGCGTTCAGAAGACTTGAAATATTTCCAGAAAGCTAAAACTAATTCTAGAAGACTAAAATGTTTCCAGACGATTTACAACGCTTCCAAATGACTTAAAATGTTTTCACAAGACTTGAAATATTTCTAGAAGACTTGATACTATTTTTAGAGGACTTGAGGTGGATCCAGAAGACTTGATTTGCTACCAGGAGATTGGATGCCGCCTCTAGATGATTTGATTCTGTTTCTAAAAAACTTGATATTGCTTCCAGAAGACTTGAAATATTTGCAGAAAGCTGATACTCCTTCTAGAATACTAAAAATGTTTCCAGACGATTTACAGTGCTTCCAAACGACTTAAAATGTTTCCAGGAGACTTGAAATATTTCTAGAAGACTTGATACTATCTTTAGAGGATTTGAGGTGCATCCAGAAGACTTGATTTGCTACCAGGAGACTGGATGCCGCCTCTAGATGATTTGATAGTGTTTCTAAAAAACTTGATATTGCTTCCAGAAGACTTGAAATATTTGCAGAAAGCTGATACTCCTTCTAGAATACTAAAAATGTTTCCAGACGATTTACAGTGCTTCCAAACGACTTAAAATGTTTCCAGGAGACTTGAAATATTTCTAGAAGACTTGATACTATCTTTAGAGGATTTGAGGTGCATCCAGAAGACTTGATTTGCTACCAGGAGACTGGATGCCGCCTCTAGATGATTTGATACTGTTTCTAAAAAACTTGATATTGCTTCCAGAAGACTTGAAATATTTGCAGAAAGCTGATACTCCTTCTAGAATACTAAAAATATTTCCAGACGATTTACAGTGCTTCCAAACGACTTAAAATGCTTCCAGAAGACTTGAAATATTTCTAGAAGACTTGATACTATTTTTAGAGGACTTGAGGTGCATCCAGAAGACTTGATTTGCTACCAGGAGACTGGATGCTGCCTCTAGATGATTTGATACTGTTTCTAAAAAACTTGGTATTGCTTCCAGAAGACTTGAAATATTTGTAGAAAGCTGATACTCCTTCTAGAATACTAAAAATGTTTCCAGACGATTTACAGTGCTTCCAAAAGATTTAAAATGCTTCCAGAAGACTTGAAATATTTCTAGAACACTTGATGCTATTTTTAGAGGATTTGATGTGCATCCAGAAGACTTGATTTGCTACCAGGAGATTGGATGCCGCCTCTAGATGATTTGATACTGTTTCTAAAAAACTTGATATTGCGTTCAGAAGACTTGAAATATTTCCAGAAAGCTGATACTAATTCTAGAAGACTAAAAATTTTTCCAGACGATTTACAACGCTTCCAAGCGACTTAAAATGTTTCCAGAAGACTTGAAATATTTCTAGAACACTTGATGCTATTTTTAGAGGATTTGATGTGCATCCAGAAGACTTGATTTGCTACCAGGAGATTGGATGCCGCCTCTAGATGATTTGATACTGTTTCTAAAAAACTTGATATTGCGTTCAGAAGACTTGAAATATTTCCAGAAAGCTGATACTAATTCTAGAAGACTAAAAATTTTTCCAGACGATTTACAACGCTTCCAAGCGACTTAAAATGTTTCCAGAAGACTTGAAATATTTCTAGAACACTTGATGCTATTTTTAGAGGATTTGATGTGCATCCAGAAGACTTGATTTGCTACCAGGAGATTGGATGCCGCCTCTAGATGATTTGATGCTGTTTCTAAAAAACTTGATATTGCGTTCAGAAGACTTGAAATATTTCCAGAAAGCTGATACTAATTCTAGAAGACTAAAAATTTTTCCAGACGATTTACAACGCTTCCAAGCGACTTAAAATGTTTCCAGAAGACTTGAAATATTTCTAAAAGACTTGATACTATTTTTAGAGGATTTGAGGTGCATCTAGAAGGCTTGATTTAATAATAATAATAAATTCATTAATTTCCAACCATAACTACATTACATATGCAAAAAATGACAATAATATATAATAAAGTTACTTTATGGTGGAAAATGGTGCCAGGTTCAAATTACCACAAAAAGTGGAATTTGTTCTACCACCCGGCCCACAAAAAAAAAAGAAAAACAAAAAAGAAACAATATACAAAAATTAATTTCCATCAATATCAACCAATATCCACCCAACCGACTCCCTTGCCATAAAAATAATAGTAATAATACAAGGCAAAAGAAACAAAATTGTTCAGCCGCCAACAGAAACAAAATCGCTCAACCACTCAACTGACTCGCCACGATGGAAGCCTTATATTTTCGTTTAAAAATCTCAATTGACGTATTAACTTTGATCGGAAGAGATATCTTGTTGTATACATGAGTACTTTGGTAAGAAAACGATTTTTTGAAAAATTCATGTTTATGCGATGGAGGAGTCAAAGTACCCTTGAATCGGAGATTCAATGTATGCACATCGGTTCTAAACGTTACCTTCCGATGCAGATAGGAAGGCTTATTAGTAACGATTATAGTGTGGAACAGCGTAGCGGAATGAAGTAATCGTCGGTTATTCATATTTAACAACGGTAAAAGTTTCAGTGTGTGCGATACATGTTGTCTCCTCCTAATACCATATATCATCCTCAAACACGAATTTTGTATAGTTTGCAATTTATTCTTATCTCTTGCGGAAATGTTAGGCCCATAAACGACATCACAGAAATTCAAATGAGAAAGAACGAGCGTTTCGCACAATAGTATTTTAGCTCTACGAGGCAAGAATTTCCGTGAGGCATATATCATTCTTAATGCAGTATAAGATCTCTGTGTACATTTATTTACGTGTTCCGAAAAGGTCCCTCATCCAGCATCAAACCGAGATTACGAACACAAGGTTTTAACGGAATGAGCTGATTATCAATAAACACCCTCAATTTATCTCTAAATGACAAGTCATTCCGTATCCTTTTAGGACCATACAAAATTAGATCGGTTTTAGTGGGATTTAAACACAAAGAATGCTTAAGAGATGTACCGCTTAATCGCTCAAGGTCATCATTTAACCTGCCGCACGCAGTATCCACCTCGTGAGGAAAAAAGGAAAGGTACAACTGTGTGTCATCAGCATAGAAGTGACATTTGGAGTGCGACAAGGAGCTCATAAAAGAGGACACATAAACAGAATATAAAAGTGGTCCCAGAAATGAGCCCTGTGGCACACCAGAAGCAACGTCCAAAAAGGAAGACCTAATCCCATCAATTTCAACACATTGCACCCTATCCAGAAGATAGCTGCGCATCAAAATCGCAGCCGAAAGACTCAATCCAATGTGCCGCAAAATCGCAAACATCATGGAGTGGTTCAGCGTATCAAACGCTTTGCTGTAATCAAGGAGACAGAGCAAAGTCATCTTTCCATCATCAGACGCTCTCAGAACATCGTCGACAACCGCGAGCAATGCCGTTGCACACCCATGATATTCTCTAAAACCTGACTGCACACTGGGCAGAATGTTATGGGCACTCACGTATTCCTTCAGTTGCGTTTCAAGAACTCTCTCAGCCACCTTTCCCAAAACCGGCAAGATACTTATTGGTCTTAACTGACTAAACTCGGTAACATTGGACTTTTTCGGTAAGGGTCTAACCAAGGACCGCTTCCAACACACAGGAAAAACACTCTCTACAAGGCACGCGTTTATTATATGAGCAAGATAGGACACTATATGAGGGGAGTACAACTGAATGAAAGAAATGTTTAAACCATCCGCGCCTGCACAGTTCTTATGAAGAGATCGTATTATATCAAACACGTTCTCCTCACTAATCTCCCGGAATTGAAACAAATTGTCATTGATAGGTCGGGATAAGTAAAAATCATACAATTCACGATTCATTGGTATACTAGGAATAGATTTAATAAAAAATTTGTTAATTTGTTCAGGGTCCTTTAAACAATCAGGAATGGATGAATTGCGTTTCGATGCCACATTAACGTCTTTGAGAAAATTCCACATTTCACGCCCACGGTAAGCACATTTACCAAGTTTAAACTCAAAGTATGCACGCTTCTCCCTACGAATTGCTTCGTTTGTTAGGTTGCGCAAGGACTTATAATACTCCCAAGTTGTTTGACAATTATTTTTTTTTAAAGACTTATGAGCGGAATCTCTTAGGCGCTGCATTTTTTTAATTGTGAAAGTTAACCATGGAGCCGACGGTTTAGTAAATTTAGCAGTTATCAATGGTATATGATGATTCATCAAATCAATCAAAAGATTATTAAAATAATTGGCTTTATCATTTATATCATTCATATCATATATATTAAAGAATGGTAGTTGCAACAAATCAAATTTAAATTATCGTAATCAAAGTTGCTAAGAGATCTAAATGTTCGCAAATAAGGGCCAGTGTTCTTATATTTTATATCAAGTAAGCAGTAGACCAGATCGTGATCAGATGCATTAAAATTTTCAACACCACTATCAAGTACTAAATTATGATCGGATACAAAAATTAAATCTAATAAAAGTGAAGTCGCAACGCGGGTAGCCGTTTGTATTATTTGAGATAATCCAAAGGAAAGCATTGAATCAAGCAGTACTGATACAGGCCGGGAACCACCGCATGATATGAGATCAATATTAAAATCGCCGAGAGCAGCAATAATATCATGCTCCAAGCATAGCAAGCTTAAATCAGTCTCCAATTCTGAAACAAAGAAATTATAATCACAATTAGGAGGTCTATATATAACACCTATAGCAATATTGGAGATTCACTTTTAACCGTAATCCAGAGTTGTTCCACATTAGTACCAAAAGAAAGAACATAAAAGACTAAACTGCTACTAACATACATTGCAACTCCTCCACCACGCGAACCTCTATCTCGTCTAACAAGTACATAATTGTCGATAGACAGTTGCTCATCACTAACACGATCATCCAACCACGTCTCGGTTAAAGCTAAAATACAATATTTCTTATGAAAAAGCAAACAAGCTACAGAACTACAGAAAGTATCAAACTATTGCGATGTAGAAAAAGTAGCATCAACCAAGGAAATTCTGTTTTTCTTCCGCACATCCAGATCTCCATAGTTTCTAATTAGAATTTTCGTATCGTTGTGCCTGGCGAAGATTCTTCCATCTGTTGTCCAACATTCCCTCATTCCAAATTTTTCACAAGCTTCTTTGAACAATTTATAATTGCAAGCCGTAAGGTCCTCTTGAATAATTATCTTAGTTCCTTTCAGTTTGTTGCGATTTTTAATAATCATTTATCTTGTTTTATAGCTCAGGAACTTGATGATAATGGGACGGGGGCGTTTGCTACCACTTTTCAACGCGCCCACTCGATGACATCGATCAATTTGGTCGAGATGTACATCTATCCCAATCTTATCCTTAAATGTCGCCAAAATTTTATTTTCTACATTTTCACCTTTGTCTTCAACAAGTCCGAAAATGTGAACATTGTTACGCCGCGTATATTGTTCGAGACCATTTACTTTTTCGTTCAGTAACTGGTTTTTCCGTTGTAAATTCTCGTTACTTTTTTTGAGGGACTCGATTTCTAAGATAAAATGTTGTTTCACTGTGTTTACAACTTTACACGTAAAATTATCATCGTTCATCAATTGTTCGATCGATTCATTGAATAAGTTCTTAAGTTCGCGTAGATTATCGCTAGTTAAACGCATTTCAACGATAATGTTTATCACCAAAAACTTGAAATAAATACGCAGCCGAAAACCTGTCGCACTACTCCGACGACATCTTTTCAAAAATTGACAATTTGCTACCAGGAGACTGGATGCCGCCTCTAGATGATTTGATACTGTTTCTAAAAAACTTGATATTGCTTCCAGAAGACTTGAAATATTTCCAGAAAGCTGATACTAATTCTAGAAGACTAGAAATGTTTCCAGACGATTTACGGTGCTTCCAAGCGACTTAAAATGTTTTCAGAAGACTTGAAATATTTCTAGAAGACTGGATACTATTTTTAGAGGATTTGAGGTGCATCCAGAAGACTTGATTTGCTACCAAGAGATTGGATGCCGCCTCTAGATGATTTGATACTGTTTCTAAAAAACTTGATATTGCTTCCAGAAGACTTGAAATATTTGTAGAAAGCTGATACTCCTTCTAGAATACTGAAAATGTTTCCAGACGATTTACGGTGCTTCCAAGCGACTTAAAATGTTTCCAGAAGACTTGAAATATTTCTAGAAGACTTGATACTATTTTTAGAGGACTTGAGGTGCATCCAGAAGACTTGATTTGCTACCAGGAGACTGGATGCCGCCTCTAGATGATTTGATACTGTGTCTAAAAAACTTGATATTGCTCCCAGAAGACATGAAATATTTGTAGAAAGCTGATACTCCTTCTAGAATACTGAAAATGTTTCCAGACGATTTACGGTGCTTCCAAGCGACTTAAAATGTTTCCAGAAGACTTGAAATATTTCTAGAAGACTTGATACTATTTTTAGAGGATTTGAGGTGCATACAGAAGACTTGATTTGCTACCAGGGGACTGGATGCCGCCTCTAGATGATTTGATACTGTGTCTAAAAAACTTGATATTGCTTCCAAAAGACTTGAAATATTTCCAGAAAGCTAAAACTAATTCTAGAAGACTAAAAATGTTTCCAGACGATTTACAACGCGTCCAAATGACTTAAAATGTTTTCAGAAGACTTGAAATATTTCTAGAAGACGTAATACTATTTTTAGAGGACTTGAGGTGCATCCAGAAGACTTGATTTTCTACCAGGAAACTGGATGCCGCCTCTAGATGATTTGATACTGTGTCTAAAAACATGATATTGCTTCCAAAAGACTTGAAATATTTCCAGAAAACTGATACTTCTTCTATAGGATTAAAAATATTTACAGGCACTTTATAATGCTTCCAAACGACTTAAAATGCTTTCAGAAGACTTGAAATGTTTCCAGAAGACTTGAAATGCTTCCAGACGATTTACAATGCTTGCAGAAGGCTTGAAATATTTCTAAAAGACTTGATACTATTTTTAGTGGACTTGAGGTACATCCAGAAGACTTGATTTGTTACTAGGAGACTGGATGCTGCCTCTAGATGATTTGATACTGTTTCTAAAAAACTTGATATTGCTTCCAGAAGACTTGAAATATTTGCAGAAAGCTGATACTCCTTCTAGAATACTAAAAATATTTCCAGACGATTTACAGTGCTTCCAAACGACTTAAAATGCTTGCAGAAGACTTGAAATATTTCTAGAAGACTTGATACTATTTTTAGAGGACTTGAGGTGCATCCAGAAGACTTGATTTGCTACCAGGAGACTGGATGTCGCCTCTAGATGATTTGATACTGTTTCTAAAAAACTTGATATTGCTTCCAGAACACTTCAAATATTTGCAGAAAGCTGATATTCCTTCTAGAATACTAAAAATGTTTCCAAACGATTTACAGTGCTTCCAAACGACTTAAAATGTTTCCAAAAGACTTGAAATATTTCTAGAAGACTTGATACTATTTTTAGAGGACTTGAGGTGCATCCAGAACACTTGATTTGCTACCAGGGGACTGGATGCCGCCTCTAGATGATTTGATACTGTGTCTAAAAAACTTGATATTGCTTCCGAAAGACTTGAAATATTTCCCGAAAGCTAATATTGATTCTAGAAGACTAAAAATGTTTCCAGACGATTTACAACGCTTCCAAATGACTTAAAATATTTTCAGAAGACTTGAAATATTTCTAGAAGACTTGATACTATTTTTAGAGGACTTGAGGTGCATCCAGAAGACTTGATTTGCTACCAGGAGACTGGATGCCGCCTCTAGATGATTTGATACTGTGTCTAAAAAACTTGATATTGCTCCCAGAAGACATGAAATATTTGTAGAAAGCTGATACTCCTTCTAGAATACTGAAAATGTTTTCAGACGATTTACGGTGCTTCCAAGCGACTTAAAATGTTTCCAGAAGACTTGAAATATTTCTAGAAGACTTGATACTATTTTTAGAGGATTTGAGGTGCATCCAGAAGACTTGATTTGCTACCAGGAGACTGGATGCCGCCTCTAGATGATTTGATACTGTGTCTAAAAAACTTGATATTGCTTCCAAAAGACTTGAAATATTTCCAGAAAGCTAAAACTAATTCTAGAAGACTAAAAATGTTTCCAGACGATTTACAACGCGTCCAAATGACTTAAAATGTTTTCAGAAGACTTGAAATATTTCTAGAAGACGTAATACTATTTTTAGAGGACTTGAGGTGCATCCAGAAGACTTGATTTTCTACCAGGAAACTGGATGCCGCCTCTAGATGATTTGATACTGTGTCTAAAAACATGATATTGCTTCAAAAAGACTTGAAATATTTCCAGAAAACTGATACTTCTTCTATAGGATTAAAAATATTTACAGGCACTTTGTAATGCTTCCAAACGACTTAAAATGCTTTCAGAAGACTTGAAATATTTCTAAAAGACTTGATACTATTTTTAGTGGACTTGAGGTACATCCAGAAGACTTGATTTGTTACTAGGAGACTGGATGCTGCCTCTAGATGATTTGATACTGTTTCTAAAAAACTTGATATTGCTTCCAGAAGACTTGAAATATTTGCAGAAAGCTGATACTCCTTCTAGAATACTAAAAATATTTCCAGACGATTTACAGTGCTTCCAAACGACTTAAAATGCTTGCAGAAGACTTGAAATATTTCTAGAAGACTTGATACTATTTTTAGAGGACTTGAGGTGCATCCAGAAGACTTGATTTGCTACCAGGAGACTGGATGTCGCCTCTAGATGATTTGATACTGTTTCTAAAAAACTTGATATTGCTTCCAGAACACTTCAAATATTTGCAGAAAGCTGATATTCCTTCTAGAATACTAAAAATGTTTCCAAACGATTTACAGTGCTTCCAAACGACTTAAAATGTTTCCAAAAGACTTGAAATATTTCTAGAAGACTTGATACTATTTTTAGAGGACTTGAGGTGCATCCAGAACACTTGATTTGCTACCAGGGGACTGGATGCCGCCTCTAGATGATTTGATACTGTGTCTAAAAAACTTGATATTGCTTCCGAAAGACTTGAAATATTTCCCGAAAGCTAATATTGATTCTAGAAGACTAAAAATGTTTCCAGACGATTTACAACGCTTCCAAATGACTTAAAATATTTTCAGAAGACTTGAAATATTTCTAGAAGACTTGATACTATTTTTAGAGGACTTGAGGTGCATCCAGAAGACTTGATTTGCTACCAGGAGACTGGATGCCGCCTCTAGATGATTTGATACTGTGTCTAAAAAACTTGATATTGCTCCCAGAAGACTTGAAATATTTCCAGAAAACTGATACTAATTCTAGAAGACTAAAAATGTTTCCAGACGATTTACAACGCTTCCAAATGACTTAAAATGTTTTCAGAAGACTTGAAATATTTCTAGAAGACTTGATACAATTTTTAGAGGACTTTAGGTGCATCCAGAAGACTTGATTTGCTACCAGGAGACTGGATGCCGCCTCTAGATAATTTGATACTGTGTCTAAAAAACTTGATATTGCTTCCGAAAGACTTGAAATATTTCCCGAAAGCTAATATTGATTCTAGAAGACTAAAAATGTTTCCAGACGATTTACAACGCTTCCAAATGACTTAAAATATTTTCAGAAGACTTGAAATATTTCTAGAAGACTTGATACTATTTTTAGAGGACTTGAGGTGCATCCAGAAGACTTGATTTGCTACCAGGAGACTGGATGCCGCCTCTAGATGATTTGATACTGTGTCTAAAAAACTTGATATTGCTCCCAGAAGACTTGAAATATTTCCAGAAAACTGATACTAATTCTAGAAGACTAAAAATGTTTCCAGACGATTTACAACGCTTCCAAATGACTTAAAATGTTTTCAGAAGACTTGAAATATTTCTAGAAGACTTGATACAATTTTTAGAGGACTTTAGGTGCATCCAGAAGACTTGATTTGCTACCAGGAGACTGGATGCCGCCTCTAGATAATTTGATACTGTGTCTAAAAAACTTGATATTGCTCCCAGAAGACTTGAAATATTTCCAGAAAACTGATACTTCTTCTAGAGGACTAAAATGCTTCCAAACGACTTAAAATGCTTTCAGAAGACTTGAAATGCTTCCAGACAATTTACTAACACTGCTTCTTGAATAGTAATAATGTTTTCAGACGATTTATAATGCTTCCAGACGACTCCACATTAAATATCCCTCCATCTAAATAATCCCAAACATGTTCTATCGGATTCATATCTGGTGACTGCGGTGAAGAATGTAGTTGCTTAGGCACATTATATAACAGCCATTCGCGAATTATATGTGCTGTATGTTTTGGGTCTTGGTCGTGTTGGAAAATCCAATTATTTCCAAGGCCCAATTGAATAACATTTTGGCTTAAATTTGATGTCAAGATATTCAAACATAGCTATTTATCCATTATCTTATTAATAAATACTAATATACTATAACGGATCCACCGCCAGGTTTGAAAGATTTGCGAAAGATTTTTTAAATCTAGTGCTATACCAGACTTTCTGCAAATCTTTCCTCTACCATCGCACCCAAAAATATTATATTTTGATTCATCTGTAAAGAGAACCATTTTCCAAAAGTACACATCTTTGTCTTCGTGTATTTTTGCAAATTCGATGCGTTTCTTTCTGTTATTCTCGCTAAAGGTTCCTTACGTGGCACTCGTCTGTTATAGCCGGCTCGTCGCAAAACTTTTATTCGTATTATTTTGAAGAATTGCTGTCATTTTTGGAACACTAATACGAGGATTTACGTTAACTGCCTGTCTAATGCTTAATTCTTCTCGTGGTGTTAGCAACTTTGGACATCCTGTACGTGGTACTTTCTCTATATTGCAGCTAGTCACAAATCTCTTAATTATATATTGAATAGTAGAAGCAGTTATTTACTAATTTTATAATAATTTTTCGTACTTCTACACCTGTCTCCATTTTTCGAGGAGCCATAACGTTTATTTGCCAAATAAAGCCCAACAATTACTTAGATATGAGTTATGTCAGATTCGCAGCACGCTAAATCACACGTAAAACATAAGGACATGGGGAAATCTCTTGAAGGTTTGAAGTGTATGATTAGTGTTGTGAGATTGCAACTTGTTTCTAAAAAACTTGATATTGCATCCAAAAGACTTGACATATTTCCAAAAACTTGATACTACTAAGAAGAGTAAAAATGTGTCCAGACGATTTGCAATGCTTCCAGAAGACTTGAAATGTTTTTGGAAGACCTGAAACTACTTTTAGAAAACTTTGAAACTATTTGAAATGCTGGAAACGGTTTCCAGAATGTTTTATACTGCTTCTAGATGCTTCAAAATGTTCCCAAAAGGTTCGATACTACCCCTGTAAAACTTAATAGTGCTTCTAGAAGATTTGAAATGCTTCCAGAAGACTTGATACTGCTTCTAGAAGATTTAAAAAGGTTACAAAAGTCTTGACATTGCCTCTGGTAAGCTTAATATTGTTTCTAGAAGATTTGAAATGTGTTCAGAAGATTTGATACTGCCTCTAGAAGACTTGATATTGCTTCTAGAAGACTTGACATTGCCTCTGCAAAACTTGAAATGCTTCCAGAAATCTAATTTATTTGATACCGAGCGTATTTTCATTTGGTAGAAAAATCGTTTCAGATATTTTAAATTTTTCTTAATTTCGAGATGTCTTAATAACTTATCATGAAATTTAATAAACTTTCATGAAATCTAAATATCGGGACTGGACACCCATAAAACTGAAATGAACAAGTATCTCAAGTATATATCTCTAAGGTATCAATATCTCTACGGTGATATTCTTAAATAGGAACATTTTATGAGAACTTTGGATGGTTTACGATAATTTTTTTTACCATTTTTCTCAAAGCTTTAGATAAAATATTTTCTTCGATTGATATGAATTGAAAACTTCATAACATTTCAAGACATTCAAGATGATATTTGCGTCCCATAGCGCAAATATCATTTATATTTAGTCATAAATGTTTTTCCTGCAAGTTTTTAGAATGAGTAGTTTCTGAGGAACAGCACTTTGCGCGCTTATTTGGCTATCCTGTACATATTTTTATTAATGTTTTTAAAGATTAAAAGAATCTTAAATTAAAAGTATTTCATTGATTTTTAGATATGTAAAACCATTTCATAACAGTTATACCATTTGCTTTCTCTAAAGAAATTAATAATTAAAATAAACTATCGTCTTACGAAGTCTTTGAAGTGCTACCTGTACATTAATTAATTTGAAACTCTACATGGTGATTTCATTCAGACCGGTTGAATAACTATGTATATCTATAAACAAGGCCTTAACATAAAATTATTTTAATTATTACTAATTAACTAAAATGTAAATAAATGATTTTCTGTGCCCCAAACACGAACATTTACTCCCAAAAAAGTAAAACGTATTTCATTGGTCACATTACTGCAACTATCGGGCTCACCTTCAAGAATATCTTGCATATTGCTTTTGTTTTTTTAGGATGAAAATTTTTTCTGCTGACAGTTTTACAAGCAATCTTCTAAAATCAATATCAAAAAGCAAAGTCTCTTGCAAACAATATCAAGTCTTCTAAAAGCTGCTTAAGTCTTCTGAATGTATTCTAACTCTTCAAGAGGCAATATCAAGATTCTGGAAGCATTTCAAGCAGTATGAAGTCATTAACAGCATTTTGGAAACCATATAAAGTCTTCTAGAAGCAGTATCAAGTCTTATGGAAGCATTTTAAGTCTGTCAGATGCCATATCAAGTATTCTGGAAAGAGTTCATGTTTGCTAGAAGCATTATCAAGTCTTCCGAGGGTACCATCATGGCTTCTGGAAACGGCTCAAGCATTCTGGAAGTGTTTCCAGTCCTGTGAAAGCATTTTAAGTCTTTTGAATGCAGAAAGTTAAGTCTTCCAGGAACAGTACCTAGTTTTCTGGAAGCAATTCAGGACTTTTGGAAGCAGTATCAACAAACAATCTAGAAATAGTATCAAGTTTTCTGGAGGCACTGCATGCCTTCTGGAAGCATTTCATGTCTTTTGGAAGCGGTATCAAATCTTCCAGATGCAGCATTGAGTCGTCTGGGGTATTTTAAGATTTCTAGAAGACGTCTCAAATCTCTTACAACCATTTCTAGAATGAATATCAAAACTTTTCAAAGTATTTCAAATTTTCTTGAAACAATATCAAGTCTTCCAAAAGCAGTATTATGTTTTATGGAAGCATTTCAAGTCTTACAGAGATAATATCAAGTCTTCTGAAAGCATTAGAAGCCTTGTAGAAGCCGTATCAAATCATTTGGAAACATTTTAAATCAACATCAAGTCTTTTGGAAGCATTTGAAGTCGTTTTGGAAGCAATATCTATTCTTCTAAAAGCAATATCAAAGATTATGGAAGCATTTCAAGTCCTCTAAAAGCAGCATTAAGTCTTTTGGATACATTTCAAATCCTCCATTGACAATATCACCATTCTGAAAGTATTTTAGGCCTTGCAGAAGCAGCATGAAGTTTTTGGAACCATTTAAAATCTTCTAGAATCAATGCCAAGTCTTTTGGAAGCATTTGCACTGTTTTAGAAATAATAGTAAGTCTTGTAGAAGCAGTATCAAGTCTTATGGAAGTATTTTAAGTCTATCAGATGCCATATCAAGTATTCTGGAAAGAGTTCATGTTTGCTAGAAGCATTATCAAGTCTTCCGAGGGTACCATCATGGCTTCTGGAAACGGCTCAAGCATTCTGGAAGTGTTTCCAGTCCTGTGAAAGCATTTAAAGTCTTTTGAAAGCAGAAAGTTAAGTCTTCCAGGAACAGTACCTAGTTTTCTGGAAGCAATTCAGGACTTTTGGAAGCAGTATCAACAAACAATCTAGAAATAGTATCAAGTTTTCTGGAGGCACTGCATGCCTTCTGGAAGCATTTCATGTCTTTTGGAAGCGGTATCAAATCTTCCAGATGCAGCATTGAGTCGTCTGGGGTATTTTAATATTTCTAGAAGACGTCTCAAATCTCTTACAACCATTTCTAGAATGAATATCAAAACTTTTCAAAGTATTTCAAATTTTCTGGAAACAATATCAAGTCTTCCAAAAGCAGTATTATGTTTTATGGAAGCATTTCAAGTCTTACAGAGATAATATCAAGTTTTCTGAAAGCATTAGAAGCCTTGTAGAAGCCGTATCAAATCATTTGGAAACATTTTAAATCAACATCAAGTCTTTTGGAAGCATTTGAAGTCGTTTTGGAAGCAATATCTATTCTTCTAAAAGCAATATCAAGGATTATGGAAGCATTTCAAGTCCTCTAAAAGCAGCACTAAGTCTTCTGGATACATTTCAAATCCTCCATTGACAATATCACCATTCTGAAAGTATTTTAGGCCTTGCAGAAGCAGCATGAAGTTTTTGGAACCATTTAAAATCTTCTAGAATCAATGCCAAGTCTTTTGGAAGCATTTGCACTGTTTTAGAAATAATAGTAAGTCTTGTAGAAGCAGTATCAAGTCTTATGGAAGTGTTTTAAGTCTATCAGATGCCATATCAAGTATTCTGGAAAGAGTTCATGTTTGCTAGAAGCATTATCAAGTCTTCCGAGGGTACCATCATGGCTTCTGGAAACGGCTCAAGCATTCTGGAAGTGTTTCCAGTCCTGTGAAAGCATTTTAAGTCTTTTGAATGCAGAAAGTTAAGTCTTCCAGGAACAGTACCTAGTTTTCTGGAAGCAATTCAGGACTTTTGGAAGCAGTATCAACAAACAATCTAGAAATAGTATCAAGTTTTCTGGAGGCACTGCATGCCTTCTGGAAGCATTTCATGTCTTTTGGAAGCGGTATCAAATCTTCCAGATGCAGCATTGAGTCGTCTGGGGTATTTTAAGATTTCTAGAAGACGTCTCAAATCTCTTACAGCCATTTCTAGAATGAATATCAAAACTTTTCAAAGTATTTCAAATTTTCTGGAAACAATATCAAGTCTTCCAAAAGCAGTATTATGTTTTATGGAAGCATTTCAAGTCTTACAGAGATAATATCAAGTCTTCTGAAAGCATTAGAAGCCTTGTAGAAGCCGTATCAAATCATTTGGAAACATTTTAAATCAACATCAAGTCTTTTGGAAGCATTTGAAGTCGTTTTGGAAGCAATATCTATTCTTCTAAAAGCAATATCAAAGATTATGGAAGCATTTCAAGTCCTCTAAAAGCAGCACTAAGTCTTCTGGATACATTTCAAATCCTCCATTGACAATATCACCATTCTGAAAGTATTTTAGGCCTTGCAGAAGCAGCATGAAGTTTTTGGAACCATTTAAAATCTTCTAGAATCAATGCCAAGTCTTTTGGAAGCATTTGCACTGTTTTAGAAATAATAGTAAGTCTTGTAGAAGCAGTATCAAGTCTTATGGAAGTATTTTAAGTCTGTCAGATGCCATATCAAGTATTCTGGAAAGAGTTCATGTTTGCTAGAAGCATCATCAAGTCTTCCGAGGGTACCATCATGGCTTCTGGAAACGGCTCAAGCATTCTGGAAGTGTTTCCAGTCCTGTGAAAGCATTTTAAGTCTTTTGAATGCAGAAAGTTAAGTCTTCCAGGAACAGTACCTAGTTTTCTGGAAGCAATTCAGGACTTTTGGAAGCAGTATCAACAAACAATCTAGAAATAGTATCAAGTTTTCTGGAGGCACTGCATGCCTTCTGGAAGCATTTCATGTCTTTTGGAAGCGGTATCAAATCTTCCAGATGCAGCATTGAGTCGTCTGGGGTATTTTAAGATTTCTAGAAGACGTCTCAAATCTCTTACAACCATTTCTAGAATGAATATCAAAACTTTTCAAAGTATTTCAAATTTTCTTGAAACAATATC
Source organism: Onthophagus sagittarius (assembly GCA_036711965.1). Classification (NCBI taxonomy): domain Eukaryota; kingdom Metazoa; phylum Arthropoda; class Insecta; order Coleoptera; family Scarabaeidae; genus Onthophagus; species Onthophagus sagittarius. The sequence goes on along the minus strand of JASERS010000010.1, from coordinate 9,276,410 downwards.
AAGTCTTCCAAAAGCAGTATTATGTTTTATGGAAGCATTTCAAGTCTTACAGAGATAATATCAAGTCTTCTGAAAGCATTAGAAGCCTTGTAGAAGCCGTATCAAATCATTTGGAAACATTTTAAATCAACATCAAGTCTTTTGGAAGCATTTGAAGTCGTTTTGGAAGCAATATCTATTCTTCTAAAAGCAATATCAAAGATTATGGAAGCATTTCAAGTCCTCTAAAAGCAGCATTAAGTCTTTTGGATACATTTCAAATCCTCCATTGACAATATCACCATTCTGAAAGTATTTTAAGCCTTGCAGAAGCAGCATGAAGTTTTTGGAACCATTTAAAATCTTCTAGAATCAATGCCAAGTCTTTTGGAAGCATTTGCACTGTTTTAGAAATAATAGTAAGTCTTGTAGAAGCAGTATCAAGTCTTATGGAAACATGCTAAGTCTTTCACAGGCCAGTTTTTAGAAGCAGTATCAAGTAATCTAAAATTTAGTATCAAGTCTTTTGGAAACATTTCATGTCTTCGAGAAGCATTTCAAGTATTTTGGAAGTATTCTAACTCTTCAAGAGGCAATATCAAGATTCTGAAAGCATTTCAAGCAGTATGAAGTCATTAACAGCATTTTGGAAACCATATAAAGTCTTCTAGAAGCAGTATCAAGTCTTATGGAAGCATTTTAAGTCTGTCAGATGCCATATCAAGTATTCTGGAAAGAGTTCATGTTTGCTAGAAGCATTATCAAGTCTTCCGAGGGTACCATCATGGCTTCTGGAAACGGCTCAAGCATTCTGGAAGTGTTTCCAGTCCTGTGAAAGCATTTTAAGTCTTTTGAATGCAGAAAGTTAAGTCTTCCAGGAACAGTACCTAGTTTTCTGGAAGCAATTCAGGACTTTTGGAAGCAGTATCAACAAACAATCTAGAAATAGTATCAAGTTTTCTGGAGGCACTGCATGCCTTCTGGAAGCATTTCATGTCTTTTGGAAGCGGTATCAAATCTTCCAGATGCAGCATTGAGTCGTCTGGGGTATTTTAAGATTTCTAGAAGACGTCTCAAATCTCTTACAACCATTTCTAGAATGAATATCAAAACTTTTCAAAGTATTTCAAATTTTCTTGAAACAATATCAAGTCTTCCAAAAGCAGTATTATGTTTTATGGAAGCATTTCAAGTCTTACAGAGATAATATCAAGTCTTCTGAAAGCATTAGAAGCCTTGTAGAAGCCGTATCAAATCATTTGGAAACATTTTAAATCAACATCAAGTCTTTTGGAAGCATTTGAAGTCGTTTTGGAAGCAATATCTATTCTTCTAAAAGCAATATCAAAGATTATGGAAGCATTTCAAGTCCTCTAAAAGCAGCATTAAGTCTTTTGGATACATTTCAAATCCTCCATTGACAATATCACCATTCTGAAAGTATTTTAGGCCTTGCAGAAGCAGCATGAAGTTTTTGGAACCATTTAAAATCTTCTAGAATCAATGCCAAGTCTTTTGGAAGCATTTGCACTGTTTTAGAAATAATAGTAAGTCTTGTAGAAGCAGTATCAAGTCTTATGGAAGTATTTTAAGTCTGTCAGATGCCATATCAAGTATTCTGGAAAGAGTTCATGTTTGCTAGAAGCATTATCAAGTCTTCCGAGGGTACCATCATGGCTTCTGGAAACGGCTCAAGCATTCTGGAAGTGTTTCCAGTCCTGTGAAAGCATTTTAAGTCTTTTGAATGCAGAAAGTTAAGTCTTCCAGGAACAGTACCTAGTTTTCTGGAAGCAATTCAGGACTTTTGGAAGCAGTATCAACAAACAATCTAGAAATAGTATCAAGTTTTCTGGAGGCACTGCATGCCTTCTGGAAGCATTTCATGTCTTTTGGAAGCGGTATCAAATCTTCCAGATGCAGCATTGAGTCGTCTGGGGTATTTTAAGATTTCTAGAAGACGTCTCAAATCTCTTACAACCATTTCTAGAATGAATATCAAAACTTTTCAAAGTATTTCAAATTTTCTTGAAACAATATCAAGTCTTCCAAAAGCAGTATTATGTTTTATGGAAGCATTTCAAGTCTTACAGAGATAATATCAAGTCTTCTGAAAGCATTAGAAGCCTTGTAGAAGCCGTATCAAATCATTTGGAAACATTTTAAATCAACATCAAGTCTTTTGGAAGCATTTGAAGTCGTTTTGGAAGCAATATCTATTCTTCTAAAAGCAATATCAAGGATTATGGAAGCATTTCAAGTCCTCTAAAAGCAGCACTAAGTCTTCTGGATACATTTCAAATCCTCCATTGACAATATCACCATTCTGAAAGTATTTTAGGCCTTGCAGAAGCAGCATGAAGTTTTTGGAACCATTTAAAATCTTCTAGAATCAATGCCAAGTCTTTTGGAAGCATTTGCACTGTTTTAGAAATAATAGTAAGTCTTGTAGAAGCAGTATCAAGTCTTATGGAAGTATTTTAAGTCTGTCAGATGCCATATCAAGTATTCTGGAAAGAGTTCATGTTTGCTAGAAGCATTATCAAGTCTTCCGAGGGTACCATCATGGCTTCTGGAAACGGCTCAAGCATTCTGGAAGTGTTTCCAGTCCTGTGAAAGCATTTTAAGTCTTTTGAATGCAGAAAGTTAAGTCTTCCAGGAACAGTACCTAGTTTTCTGGAAGCAATTCAGGACTTTTGGAAGCAGTATCAACAAACAATCTAGAAATAGTATCAAGTTTTCTGGAGGCACTGCATGCCTTCTGGAAGCATTTCATGTCTTTTGGAAGCGGTATCAAATCTTCCAGATGCAGCATTGAGTCGTCTGGGGTATTTTAAGATTTCTAGAAGACGTCTCAAATCTCTTACAACCATTTCTAGAATGAATATCAAAACTTTTCAAAGTATTTCAAATTTTCTGGAAACAATATCAAGTCTTCCAAAAGCAGTATTATGTTTTATGGAAGCATTTCAAGTCTTACAGAGATAATATCAAGTCTTCTGAAAGCATTAGAAGCCTTGTAGAAGCCGTATCAAATCATTTAGAAACATTTTAAATCAACATCAAGTCTTTTGGAAGCATTTGAAGTCGTTTTGGAAGCAATATCTATTCTTCTAAAAGCAATATCAAAGATTATGGAAGCATTTCAAGTCCTCTAAAAGCAGCATTAAGTCTTTTGGATACATTTCAAATCCTCCATTGACAATATCACCATTCTGAAAGTATTTTAGGCCTTGCAGAAGCAGCATGAAGTTTTTGGAACCATTTAAAATCTTCTAGAATCAATGCCAAGTCTTTTGGAAGCATTTGCACTGTTTTAGAAATAATAGTAAGTCTTGTAGAAGCAGTATCAAGTCTTATGGAAGTATTTTAAGTCTGTCAGATGCCATATCAAGTATTCTGGAAAGAGTTCATGTTTGCTAGAAGCATTATCAAGTCTTCCGAGGGTACCATCATGGCTTCTGGAAACGGCTCAAGCATTCTGGAAGTGTTTCCAGTCCTGTGAAAGCATTTTAAGTCTTTTGAAAGCAGAAAGTTAAGTCTTCCAGGAACAGTACCTAGTTTTCTGGAAGCAATTCAGGACTTTTGGAAGCAGTATCAACAAACAATCTAGAAATAGTATCAAGTTTTCTGGAGGCACTGCATGCATTCTGGAAGCATTTCATGTCTTTTGGAAGCGGTATCAAATCTTCCAGATGCAGCATTGAGTCGTCTGGGGTATTTTAAGATTTCTAGAAGTCGTCTCAAATCTCTTACAACCATTTCTAGAATGAATATCAAAACTTTTCAAAGTATTTCAAATTTTCTTGAAACAATATCAAGTCTTCCAAAAGCAGTATTATGTTTTATGGAAACATTTCAAGTCTTACAGAGATAATATCAAGTCTTCTGAAAGCATTAGAAGCCTTGTAGAAGCCGTATCAAATCATTTGGAAACATTTTAAATCAACATCAAGTCTTTTGGAAGCATTTGAAGTCGTTTTGGAAGCAATATCTATTCTTCTAAAAGCAATATCAAGGATTATGGAAGCATTTCAAGTCCTCTAAAAGCAGCACTAAGTCTTCTGGATACATTTCAAATCCTCCATTGACAATATCACCATTCTGAAAGTATTTTAGGCCTTGCAGAAGCAGCATGAAGTTTTTGGAACCATTTAAAATGTTCTAGAATCAATGCCAAGTCTTTTGGAAGCATTTGCACTGTTTTAGAAATAATAGTAAGTCTTGTAGAAGCAGTATCAAGTCTTATGGAAGTATTTTAAGTCTGTCAGATGCCATATCAAGTATTCTGGAAAGAGTTCATGTTTGCTAGAAGCATTATCAAGTCTTCCGAGGGTACCATCATGGCTTCTGGAAACGGCTCAAGCATTCTGGAAGTGTTTCCAGTCCTGTGAAAGCATTTTAAGTCTTTTGAATGCAGAAAGTTAAGTCTTCCAGGAACAGTACCTAGTTTTCTGGAAGCAATTCAGGACGTTTGGAAGCAGTATCAACAAACAATCTAGAAATAGTATCAAGTTTTCTGGAGGCACTGCATGCCTTCTGGAAGCATTTCATGTCTTTTGGAAGCGGTATCAAATCTTCCAGATGCAGCATTGAGTCGTCTGGGGTATTTTAAGATTTCTAGAAGACGTCTCAAATCTCTTACAACCATTTCTAGAATGAATATCAAAACTTTTCAAAGTATTTCAAATTTTCTTGAAACAATATCAAGTCTTCCAAAAGCAGTATTATGTTTTATGGAAGCATTTCAAGTCTTACAGAGATAATATCAAGTCTTCTGAAAGCATTAGAAGCCTTGTAGAAGCCGTATCAAATCATTTGGAAACATTTTAAATCAACATCAAGTCTTTTGGAAGCATTTGAAGTCGTTTTGGAAGCAATATCTATTCTTCTAAAAGCAATATCAAGGATTATGGAAGCATTTCAAGTCCTCTAAAAGCAGCACTAAGTCTTCTGGATACATTTCAAATCCTCCATTGACAATATCACCATTCTGAAAGTATTTTAGGCCTTGCAGAAGCAGCATGAAGTTTTTGGAACCATTTAAAATCTTCTAGAATCAATGCCAAGTCTTTTGGAAGCATTTGCACTGTTTTAGAAATAATAGTAAGTCTTGTAGAAGCAGTATCAAGTCTTATGGAAACATGCTAAGTCTTTCACAGGCAAGTTTTTTAGAAGCAGTATCAAGTAATCTAAAAACAGTATCAAGTCTTTTGGAAACATTTCATGTCTTCGAGAAGCATTTCAAGTATTTTGGAAGTGGTAGCAACTCTTCCAGATACAGTATTGTAACTTCTGGAACATTTCAAGATTTCTAGAAGACATATCAAGTCTCTCAATTTTAAATACAAGCAATATAAACTCAAAATAAATTGCAAAATATAATTTAAACATCCTATAACTTGGGTTGCCTAACAAACAATCAATTTTTTAAATTAAAAATGAGTACATTTTAAAATATCTTTAAAAACATAACTTAATAAATCATTAATTCGTTTTAGTACAATATCTTCTTCAGAACAATTTTTAAAAATCCCTTTCGAACAATTAACCGATTTACTTAAACGAGACACACTCATAGTTCCTTCAGAAGAAAAAATCTACGAATCTGTTTTATTTTGGTTAAAACACGACCTTGAGTCTCGCTCTCAACATACAAGCGTTTTGATGAGCCACGTCCGCTTAAATTTATTATCAAAAGATTATTTGGCCAACAATGTTATAAATGAGCCGATCTTAAAAGCCGATTTAAAATGTAAAGATATGATAATCGAGGCTTTATTACACGAAAATCTTCCACGAACGATTAACACAATCAAACCAACCCCGAAACCGCGCGGAAATACATCCGAGATTCTTTTAATAATGGGTGGATATTCGTTAGAGGCTGAAGGAACCTTTGAATATTACAACATCCAAAAGCAATCTTGGTCGAAAATTTTTATGATGCCTCTAAGAAAGAGGGGAACTAAATGCGTTATTGTTAATAAAAAAGTTTACGTAATCGGTCGTTGCGATGTAACTCGCCCTGTAAACGTTATAACCGAATTTGATTTCGCTACGAATTCATGGCTTGATTCTGTTGCGATGGCCACCTCAAGAACTAATTTCGGAATCGGGGTTTTAAACAATTTTATTTACGCCGTTGGGGGTTGTAACAGCGAAGGGAGATTAAACTCGGCGGAAAAATTCGATATTAAATTAAAAAAATGGGTTTCAATTGCAACAATGTCCAATAGAAGATCTTGCGTATCAATTGGGGTTTTTAACGAGTTTTTGTACGCAATTGGGGGGTTTGGGGAACATAATCTCCCGATTAAATCAATTGAATATTACGATTCGAAAGTTGATGTTTGGAAGAAAGGGTGCGAATTAATTTATCCTCGGGGGGGAGCCTCAGTTGTTGTTTTAGAGAACCGAATGTTCGTTATCGGAGGATTTGATGGCCAAAAATGTTTAAATTCGGTAGAATATTTTTCGAACGATGAAGAAAAGTTTGTTAAAGCGGGTAATTTGAACGTTGCAAGAAAAAATTGCGGGGTTGTTACTATAAATGGGTTGATTTATATTATTGGGGGGTCAGATGGGGATAAAGATTTATCTTCCGTTGAAGTTTACGTTCCAAAAGATGATAAGTGGATTTTATTGGAGACGTCCATGAATATTCCGAGAAGTTGTCATGGAGTTATTGTTGTCGATAAGATCTTTTCCTCCCAAAAATAAATGTTGTAAGAGACTCTTGACATTAATACGTGTTAACGATTAAAAATCTAATTGTAAGATATTAATAAAAATAGTTTTATCTCGATCAAAATTGTTTTTTATCGATAATAGCTTATATAAGAACCTTTGAACTAAAAAAAATACATTTACATTAAAATGTTTCTTGTGCTCGCTTTGTTTTGTATCCCAGCCATTTTGGGGGCGCCCAATTTGAAGCCTTTAACACCCGAACAAGGTAAGCTTTAATTATCTAACCAATTATTTCATCATTTTTTTTTAATTAGTTGAAAGGTTAAAAAATTGGACCGAAGATGATAAACAGAATGTTTGGGAGTTAAGCGGACAAACCGAAGGGGATATGGTGTTGGATTTTGATCAAAAGAATGGGTTAATCGCTGAAAGATATCGTTGGAAAAATAATGAAATTCCTTACGTTTTGGATTCTAAATTTAGTAAGAATCTCTCTTTCATTCTCGTTTATATTTCTAACTTAATTTGATTTTAATTAGCCGAAGAAGAAGCTGCATGGATCGATAAAGCTTTAGAAGAGTATCAAGAAAAAACTTGCTTAACAGTCAGAAAGTTCGAAGAAGGTGACACCGATTATGTTTACGTTACTGTAAGTACCAAACAAGGTTATTTTATTTATTAATGCAACAATTAATTATTTAAGGTGGAAGATAGTGGTTGTTGGTCTTCTGTGGGTCGCCGAGGAGGTCGCCAAACTTTAAATCTTCAACGTTACGAGCTCGGGGCGGGTTGTTTCAGAACTGGAACGATTGTGCACGAATTTTTGCACGCAGCCGGATTTTACCACCAACAAAGTGCAACTGAACGTGACGAATACGTCGAAATCGTTTGGGACAACATCCAATCGGGCACCGAAAACAATTTTGCCAAACACGGCGCTGATGTAATCACCAGTTTCGGGCAACCTTACGATTATGGCAGCGTTTTACATTACGGTGCTTATGCTTTCTCCAAAAACGGAGAGAGAACCATCATCACTTTGGATCCGGAAGCAGAAATCGGACAAAGGTACGGAATGAGCGAGATCGATGTTAATAAGGTTAATCTTATGTATGGATGTGGAAAGAAATGAGAAAATAAAATTTGTTAACAGAATAAAGAAATTGTTAAACAGTGGTTCACAGCTTATTTCAACCAACCTCTTTTAAGAACATTTAGCCGTTATAATTTCGAAACGAAACAAGATATGGTAAAAATTTAAATGAAGGTTTATATAGTACTTTTTAGTTCAGGCGCACGGCTAAACCAAAATTTTCTAGTCTTAGTTCTGAAGCTAGGTTGGGTTCTGCCTTAAGAGAGATACGGCTAAATCCAAATGTTTTTTGTTCTAGGTCTAGTGTTAGCTCTAGCGTTAGTGTTGGCTCTATTTTTAATAATAATAATATATATTTATTGCCACACTCAGAATACATATGGAATTATATACAAATAATAGACAAAACAAGCTGACAATAGGTCATTTTATCGCCATTATAGGCGATGTCTTCCAAAAGACCCAACTGGTAATATATGTATGAAATCAAAAAGATAGAAAAAGAAAACAAAAAGAAAGGAGAAAAGGAGAGGCAAAGCAAGCAAAGAAACAAAACAACTAGAAAACATCAGCACAGCCTCTGAGGAGAAACACAAAAGAAAAGTTTTAACTTTTCCTTTGCGTGAAAATAAGCGGATGACTCTAACAAGCAGACTCGGACACCTGACGAGACAAGAAATAGCATCTTAAAGAGGACTTAAACGCAAGAAAACTACGGGCATTACGAATCTCGAAGGGTAAACCATTCCAAAGTGATATAGCCTGAACCGTGAAGGACCCGATAGATTTCAGTACAATGAACTGGAAACATGAATAATGTGTCCCCCTGTGCTCTAGTAGGTAGACCGCGCGAAGACATGAATTGAAATTTTGTGTACAAATATGTTGGAGTTTGAGAGAAGGGGATTTTATATATAGTTAACAGTATGCGAAAAGATCTGCGCCTTTCAACCGTTAATATACGGAGATGATTACGATAAGGTGTAACATGGTCATACCTTCCTAAGCAAAAAATAAAACGTATGCAATTGTTTTGTAACCTTTCCATTTTGTTACGGAGAATAACAGATAGATCAGGGTACACGGTATCAGCATAATCTATATGAGGAAGTATTAAGGAGTAGCACAGGTTGCGACGAACATCAGGCGGAAGAAAACAACGAAGTTTACGTATAGAATGAAAACAGAAATATACTTTTTTACAAACGGACTGAATCTGGTACCGCCAAGACAGTGCAGAGTCCATCACCACTCCCAAGTTTCTAATTGTTATCAAGCATCAATTGTCCAACACCGAAAGAGTAAAATCTAATAACCAAAGGTTTTTTAGCGAAAGAAATAGCCTGGCAATATTTAAGCTCAAAACATATCGCTTAGACCAGCGCAAAACCTTACCCAGATCATCGTTAAGTCACACCACAGCTGCTGGAAGCTCGTCCACAGTTGTTGACGTATAAATTTGCAAGTCATCTGCGCGTAAATGATAGTTGCATGAGATTAGCTTAGTAACACTGTTTACAAAGATTGAGAACAGTAATGGACCCAATACACTGCCCTGAGGCACTCCACAATGAGTTGCAAATACTGAGGAGGACGATGACGTATCACGCACACACAGAGAACGGTGCAAAAGATATGACCGAAACCAAGCAACACACTCCGGGGTAAAACCAATAGCAGACATAGACGCCAGCAAAAGGGCATGGTCAACGGAATCAAATGCCTTACTGAAGTCGAGCAATACCAATAAGGTCAGGCGTCGCTCATCACAGTTGCTTCTAATATCGTCAGTAATTTTGACGAATGCCGACGACGTACTGTGCCCCGGACGAAAACCATATTGAAATTTAGTAATTATGTTATGGCCATCAAGGTACCCCTGCACTTGAATATATATCAGACGCTCAGGTGCTTTAGATATTACGGAAAGAATAAAAATTGGCCGGAAGTCACTGGGTTGAGTAGGACGTTCGATCTTAGGAATTGGTACAACATAGGCTTGCTTCCAGAAAGAAGGAAAGGTCGAAGATTCAATTGAAAAGTTAAAAATATGTAGTAGTGGAGGAGTAATAATGTCCATGATGGGAACCAATTGTTTAATATTGATACCATCAGCAACGACACAAGTGGAGCGCGAATCTATAAGAGCATCAGTAACCTGGACCGATGGTAACCTGGCATTGTAGATCTCTTGATGGAGTCATCAAGAATAACAGGAGGTTCGGCAAAATAACCCGCTAAAGAATTGCAATCAATGTTGTTATGTTGACAAGGCGACTCAACTATGCCAAGGGAACACATGGTTTTCCAAAATGATCTTGGGGTTGTATAAGATAACTTCTGATAAATATAATTCTTTTTTGCATTTCTGCACCGGTGGTTACAGCGGTTACGCAAAATGCGATAGTTTTCCCGATATGCAATAGAAGTAATTCTTCGAAAAGTAATCTTAGCAACATTACGTTTTCGCATAAGATCCGTGATCTCATCATTCAGCCAAGGAGCTGACAAGCGCTTCGTTTTTCGTTGCTTTAACGGTGCATGACAATCGTACAAGTTATTTATTTCAGAGTTGACATAATTAACTTTTGCATTGACATCTGACAAGTGGTACATAGTAAACCAGTCAATCGCCATTGCATCAGATTTCAACGTATCATAGTTGATTTTGCCATAATTACGAGCAAAAACATAACGAGTTGGAACTGTCACACGACAAGTCCGTAGAGCACAATAAATCAGGTCATGATTAGAGAGATTGAGGTGCTGGTAATTGACCATGAGAAAGAATTTGATTCCGGCAAGATGTAATAATAAGGTCCAAGATGGAATCGGAGGTCGAAAGGTGATGAGTAGGTTGGGAAGGAAGAATAGATAGATTACGAGACGAGGTGATGAAGTGAAGTCTCTCACAGCGCAAGTCGTTCCTAAGTAGACAGGTGTTAAAATCTCCCATTAAGATAATGGTATCATAGTTAATTGTGTGTCTCTCGAGTATATCCTCTAACTCATCAAAGTACTTCATGCCTGGCGGACAGTAAAACGTGCCCAAGAGTATGCGACTCCCACCAAGCCTCACTTCAATCAGCAGATACTCAGCTTTCGGAAGTGATCCATCTGATGCAGCAATAATAGTCACGCGAATACACCCGATCATTTCTAATGAGACGATAATTAGGTAATGAATATAAAGCAGAAGGTAGGGAGGACATAAGCCACGTCTCGCTAATCATGATGACATCAAAAGTGTTTGAGTTGAATGTTGCTACAAAGTCATCGAAATGTCTATAGAGACTTTGCGAGTTAATGTGGCATATTGAAACAAAGTTATTAAGACCGTGAAATAGATCAGTCGGAGGTGCCCCCGCATACGAAATAGAACCATCATCAACATTGCCCACGCCATCTCCGAGAGAGTCATAAGAGGTTGAAGGTGAATAATTAACAGAAGAAGAGCCGCAAGAAAAAAATGTAGAGGAATGGGTATCAGAGGAAGAGCTGATATCCATAGAAATAAAAAGCTGTAGCTATGTAACACGTAAAGTACGTAGAATAGGTCGGAAACAATACAATCACAGGTTGGGTCTGAAGAAAACTAAATAATGTCAGTCGAAAATTCGGCACAATTCAACAGATGTAAGAATAACACAATAAATGACATAAAAATCATCCCTGCTAGAGAAAAAAAAGTTATAGCGCAAACCACACTTGAGATATAAACCAGTATAAATTCTAATAATAAAGCAAACCAAAACATATTAATAAAAAAAAATAATTAACAATTATAGAGCAAATAGCACAAGCTCAAATTTAAACAGTTATCAATCAGTAGTAAAATACAAATAAAAACAAACTAAATATATAAGTAAATCATACAAATTATTTGCAAAAAAAAGTAAAATACAATAACAAAAACAAACAAACAAATCTGATTGCAAGTGCTAAATGATAAAAAGAAAGAAAGTACGCATGTAATATAATTTCTTAATCCAGACTCGTAGCCTGGCTTCTGGTGTTAATCCTACGTGATTGCTTGGCAGGCTCGCATCCGTCAAAATCGGATTCCGCGCGAATAATCAGAATTATTAATTTTTAGTAATTACTCTGTGTTAAATTGTTATATATTTGTATCGAACTAAAACTAGAACTAACACTGGACCTAGAACCTTTTAGTTTTAGTTTGATGCACGTACACAACAATTTAAAGACTGAAGATTGCCGTTCATCAATTTTAAAAAACTCAAATTATCCCCGACTTTTGGTATTTTTCAACTGATATTTTTAGTTCTTTGTAATTAAATAAATACTTTCGAATTAAAAAATATATACATATACGGTAGAACCCCTCATAGGAGTCGGATATCCCGACCTCGGGATATCCGACTCCTCGGGATATCCGTCACCCCTCCCTACTCCCAATTTTGTTCAAATGCTCTAATGTACGTTTTTGTGAATCCCAAGAGACCCGACTTTCCGTCGGGGAATTACTTGATTCGCTCAATCTTGATGTTTGCCAAGGGTTGCGCAACTGTGTTCATCATTGTGAATATCAATTGTATGCATATTTACAATTGTTATAGTAAAAGTGATTATGGCTACCCAACAAAAACGAAAACGTATTGTATGTACACTACAGAAGAAATTGGAAGTTATTCAGAGGCTAGACAATGGCGAGTCAGTTCAAAAATTATCTTCTGAATTAGGAATAGGCGTCACAACTATTAAAGACTGGAGGAAAAACAGAAAGAATATCGAATCGTACTCTATGACAGTGGAAGGGGAGGAGGGTTTAAAAAATAGAAAGATGCTTAAAAAGCCTAAATTTGATGTTTTAGATGATGCTCTCTGGATATGGTTTTGCCAAGAAAGACGCAAAGGAACTCCTTTGTCAGGTCCTATAATTAAAGAGAAGGCAGCGATTTTACATAAAACAATAGTAGGAGAGGAAGGGGAAAATTTCAGTGCAAGTGAAGGTTGGCTTCACCGATGGAAACGTCGCCATGGTATACGTCACGTTGTTATTTCTGGAGAAAAGCTATCAGCTGATGATGACGCAACCAAAGAGTTCGTGAAGAAATTTGAAGTTTTTATTAAAGAAAACAATATGCATCCGGATCAAGTGTATAATATTGACGAGTCAGGGTTAAACTACAAGATGCTCCCACAAAAAACTCTTGCTGCAAAAAATGAAAAAGTAACAGGGACAAAATTATCCAAGGATAGACAAACTTTTGCAACTTGTAGTAATGCAAGTGGAAACCATAAAATGCCATTGTTTGTCATTGGAAAATCTAAAAAGCCCAGAGCGTTCAAACATGTGAACATGGCATCATTGCCTGTTTATTATAAAAATCAAAAATCTGCTTGGATGGACAGTTCTTTGTTTAAACAGTGGTTTTTTGAAGAGTTTGTACCAGATGTAAAAAAACACTTGAAAATGAAAAATCTACCACTCAATGCAGTCTTGATTCTTGACAATGCTCCCAGTCATCCTTCGGAAAACGAACTAACAATGGGAAACATCAAAGCTATGTTTCTACCTCCTCGTGTGACACCTTTAATCCAACCTATGGATCAAGGGGTTATTGAGTGGTTGAAGAAAAGATACAGGCGAAAATATGTCAGCTTCTTATTAGAGCAAACGGAAGGAGGCAGTAACCTATTTGAGGCAATGAAGACTTTTAATATAAAAGATGCCATTTACATTGCCGCACAAGCCTGAGACGAACTCAATCACACCACTCTACAAAAATCTTGGAGAAAACTATGGCCAAGTATTATTGAAGGTGAGAGCGCAATCTCTAATGAGTCTGAAACTTTAAATACAGATGAAGCAGAAATTCTACAAGATTTACAGACCATTGATGCCCAAATCCAACCAGCGGATATAGAAGAGTGGCTATTGGGAGGGGACATAGTTGAAGTCACTAACGAGGATCTGAAGACGAACAAATCGTATCCGCAGTTTTTAAAGTTGAAACAGAGGAAGATGAAACGGATGATGAAAAAGAAGAACCTGAAAATATCAGTCATACGACAGCTACAGAGGCTTTCGAGATTGCAATGAAATACGTCGAGCAACATCCAGAAGCAACACCGATATATGTGCTGTGCATTAAAAAGTGGAAAGATATCTCAGCTAAAGCAAGATTTGGTAGATTAAAACAAAAAAATATAACTGATTTTTTTAAATAAATTTACATGTACATACATGGATTTGTATACATAATTAAATATATGTACTCGTTTATGTTTGTCTTGTTCATTTTTGTTGTTCCTCGGATTATCCGACCTTTTTTGGTAACCGACCATGCTCCGGTCCCATGGGTGACGGATATGAGGGGTTCTACAGTATTACTATTTATTTATTTATTTAATATTTGGGATACAAACAGGGAAACCCCACAATAGTATCCACCTAAGCCTAAAATACACAAAAAAAAAGAAAACAAAGATGAACTCCGAATTACAAAAAAGAGTAATACTGCTCAATATTACATACTAAATAATAAAAATGAAATTATACAATACTAGTCATTATAATAAACTTAAGAGTATCAAAGTCGAAGCCGAACTAAAACTGAATAAATCACTGACAAATTGTTAAGTTTATTAAAACTTTACGAAACGACGCAAACGATAAAGTAAAATATCACAATTTGAACAGTGACGATTGTTAGTTTGCATCATTCGCGGCATCGATGAGTTATAGTGCGCGTTTGTTGTGGAAGCGGGACTTTATGAAGGACGCGGAGTTGTTCAATCGGTTGTGAAGAATTATTGTATTATGTCCAGAGCTTATTTACTTGCTTGTGTGTTTGTTTATTTATTTACTTATGTCTTGTGAAGTCCAGAGATCATTTATTTACTTACATGTATAGTGATCGTCCAGAGTTTATTCATATATATACCTGTATTGTGAAGTCCAGAGAAATCATATTATTTATTTACTTACCTGTATAGTGATTGTCCAGAGTTTATTTATTTATTTATTCGTATACTTACCTGTACAGTGATCGTCCAGAGTTTATTCATATACTTATTTGTATTGTGAAGTCCAGAGATTTATTTATTTATTTACTTACCTGTATAGTGATTGTCCAGGGTTTATTTATTTATTTATTCGTATACTTACCTGTACAGTGATCGTCCAGAGTTTTACTTATTTATTTACTTACCTGTTTAGTGATCGTCCAGAGTTTATTCATACACTTATTTGTATCGTGAAGTCCATAGATTATATATATACATATACTTATCTGTACTGTGCGTGTAAATGTCTGGTTGGTCGAAACAGATTCTTTTAATTATACACTAAGGGATTGCCCTAATAGCCGCAGTAGCTGATGGGGTTAAACAAAAAAAAATAAATAACAAGTTAGATAAATTTAAAACAATAAGTTACCCAGGTACGATATCACACAAATTAAAAAATCTTTTCAAACAATATAACATAAATCTAACATTCAAAACTACACACACTATTCAAAATATTCTTGATACTAGTAAAGACAAATTTGATATCTTACAAGAAAGCGGTGTATACCAAATGGAATGCGATAGTTGTCGAGCTACATATATCGGAGAGACCGGACGTAATTTCAAAACAAGGATCAAAGAACATTTAACGAAAGAAAATTCGGCATTTGGAAAACACTTACTTTTTAACAACCACGAATTTAATATAGAGAAAAATACAAAAATATTACACAAGAAAAATAAAAGCTATTTATTAGAAATACTCGAAATGTATGAAATAACTAAATTTAAAAAACAAAATCCGGATAAAATAGCATTAAATGAACAAATAAACCATATTACCCCTCCATTATATAATAATTTAAAAAATCCTTTCAAAAATCTTTAAAACCACTTTCCATCTTTATATTCTTTAAAAACAAGTTTTAGTTGTCCTCGTGACACCACGGTGATGTATTGTAAGAAATATATGTTTGTGAATACTTAAAATGTATTATGATTGTTTTAACTTTTAATTTGTAAACTGACGTAAGTTCTAAAGTAGACATAAAATTCTCTTTTATTTTTAATATGTGAACCTCTTTATATATAGATGTTCTTCTGTAAATGGTTATGTAATTACCGAAACCGGTAAAGACGTAAATAAAAATTTTAAATATCGCTTAGTATATGATAATATTTTATATTTCTATCTTACTCAAAAGCTATAAAATAAACACAAAGATGAGGATGTGCGTAGTTATTAAAGGACTTCCATACTAATTGTTTGGTTTGCTATGATAGTGCTTGTATATGCGATGTTCTGTCGTTAATACCTCTTTAATTAGCGTGTTAAAAGAGACAGTATTTTTTTTTGTTTCTACAACGAAATCTGGAATCATTCTCCTCATCTCCTTTCATTTGTAGATACCTTGGGAGTTTCTCCGGCACTATATTACCATACCTCGCATTGTATCTCCTTCTCATATCTGTGATCTTCTCTCCTGCGTCTGTATGTTCCTGTCCTTATCCACCTTTCTGTTTTCTTTGCCAGTTATTGAAAATCCCACTCTTCACCGGCTTTAATAGCACCCAATTTCAAAATAATTTTGATCAAAAAGTATCCATTTAACGAAACGGTCATTTAAGCCGGATTCAACATCGATTTTATAGTTCCAAAGCTTGAATTTAGCATAGCCCGGAATACATTTTACCCAAAAGCTACAAAATAAACACAATGATGAGGATGTGCGTAGTTATTAAAGGGCTTCCATACTAATTGTTTGGTTTGCTATGATAGTACTTGTATATGCGATATTCTGTCATTAATACCTCTTTAATTAACGTGTTAAGAGAGGCAGTATTTTTTTTTATTATTTCCACAGCGAAATCTGGAATCATTCTCCTCATCTCCTTTCATTTGCAAATATCTTGGGATTTCCTCCGACACTATGTTACCATACCTCGCATTGTATCTCCCTCCAATATCTGTGAACTTCTCTCCTGCGTCTGTATCTTTCTATCCTTGTCCATCTCTTTCCACCTTCTTGTTTTCGTTGCCAGTTATTGAAAATACCACTTTTCAACTTTTTAATAGCACCCAATTTAAAAATAATTTTGATCAAAAAGTATCCATTAAATTAAACGGTCATTTAAGCTGGATTCAACATCGATTTTACAGTTCCAAAGCTTGAATTTACCGTAGCCCGGAATACATTTTACCCAAAAACTACAAAATAAACACAAAGATGAGGATGTGCGTAGTTATTAAAGGGCTTCCATATTAATTGTTTGGTTTGCTATGATAGTGCTTGTATATGCGATATTCTGTCGTTAATACCTCTTTAATTAACGTGTTAAAAGAGACAGTATTCTTTTAATTATTTCCATAACGAAATCTGGAATCATTCTCCTCATCTCCTTTCATTTGTAGATACCTTGGGAGTTCCTCCGACACTATATTACCATACCTCGCATTGTATCTCCCTCCAATATCTGTGAACTTCTCTCCTGCGTCTGTATTATTATTAAATGAACAAATAAACCATATTACCCCTCCATTATATAATAATTTAAAAAATGCTTTCAAAAATCTTTAAAACCACTTTCCATCTTTATATTCTTTAAAAACAAGTTTTAGTTGTCCTCGTGATACCACTGTGATGTTGTATTTTAAGAAATATATGCTTGTGAATACTTAAATGTATAGTGATTGTTTTAACTTTTAATTTGTTAATTGACGTAAGTTTTAAAGTAGACATAAAATTCTCTTTTATTTTAATATGTGAACCTCTTTATATATAGATGTTCTTCTGAAGATGGTAATGTAATTACCGAAACCGGTTAAGACGAAAATAAAAATTTTAAATATCACTTAGTACATGATAATATTTTATATTTCTATAAAGTAGAACGGTACGATAAAGTAAATGCTAATATAGTTTCTAGTAAAAAAGAAGAACTATTTATAAAAATTCAAAACTCGAATCAACTTCTTGTTTGCTTAAAGAATTACTCGTCTTCATTGTGGGTTTTCATTCATATCATTTCCTAAAAATCGCCCATAACTTAAAAAGCAAGAGTTAATGGATCAGAAAAGCATAATCCATAACCAGTTACAACTTAGATATGTCAATATTACGGGAATAAAAAGAAAATCTGCAAAATACATACTAAAATCCACAATACCTTAGAATTTGGCAGCTACAGTTTTGCAGTAATAACGCCAAAATATTTAAAATATTATAATTGATCATTTTTATTGCAATGCTTTTTCATAATTCAAAAATCAAAATGCATCATGGTCAAAAATCTCGCTAAAAACAATTTTACCGAATGAGATTTGCAAGATTACAACAAATATCTTCAAAACATCATAATTTTGGTACGTGTTTGGCAACACGAAGTTTCGTCAGGATTTAATAAAACGTCCAAGAAGTAAACTTAACTTAACTTTTATTTATTCGTTCTTCTACAGTGTTCTTTGCGGTGGAGTGAAGCTTCTTTGACCAACTTATGATTTTTGATATGTAGACGACGCGTTGTTGGAGAGCTTTCTTTTGTAGAGGTTAGTGATTGACTGACTTTTCGTTGAAACGAGAGGTTTTAGGTAAACTTTTTATCTCTCTTTTTGGTGAGCCAAAAGAATTGGAAGCAAATTATCAAAAGGCCTCAGTCGTCGACACATCCAGTTTGTTTTCTATTATCATTACGTGGTCAAAGCAGCTTGTTGGGGCGGAAGGGTGTTAGCCCTGATTAGGACAACATCCTGTCCGCTGGGTATCTAACATAACCACAAATCAAGAACTAAAATAGATAGAAAGATACTTTTTGCATAAACATTGTTGATAATGGACTATAAATGCTCAATTCATAACCAGATACAGTAAAGCTCCGCTAATTCGTACACTCGAAAATTCGAATTATTTTGTAATCCGAACAAAATTAGAAAATGTAAAATTTGCATTGCGTCGCTTGTAACCCGAATTGGTAAAGGATTTATTAATCGGAATTCGCAGATTTTTTATTTTATTTGGAAAACAAGACCATATTTCGAAACCACTGAATGGCTTCTATTAAATTGGTGAGTTCATACTTCCAAATGTTGCCTATTCTTGCAATTTAGTAGCAAAATGCTAGAGAAATGTATTTAGATAGTCAGATGAGGAAAAGGAATAGAGCTATCCTAAACCTAAGGCCTAATAGGGCTGCAGGCATGGGGCGCCAATTTTTGCAATGGAACGCATGATGTCCCCATTATGCATGTACCCAATGTTCCATCTGAAGACGCACGAATGGCAGTGAAGAGCAACATGATGACACCATTCCATTGTCGATTCAACAATTGAAAGAAATCCGTATTATGCTGCAGCAAATTAGGCAGTTTTCTCCATGAACACACTGACAAACGATTTTGAAAGTGAGGAAGCTGTTAAATTGATTTTTATGTTAAAAATTAAAGGTTCTTAGTATTGTTCGTAGCTTTGTTAAAAATTCTTATAATCAATTAAACCTCAAATTTCCTGATTGCGTTGAAAATTCTTTTCAACATTTTCTGCATTTTTTTTAATAAAAATGAATATTTGACCTATGTTTTGAAATAAACTGTAATTTCTTCCTAGAAATGTGGATGAAAGTTAGTTACACTGTGACCAGTAAATCAAGCAAAATAGAATCAGATTAAAAATATAATTTTGGAAAATCTGGTTTTTCTAATCTTTCTAACATTCAGCATGAGTTATCCTAAATTTGTTCTAAAGTTCATTTTGTCGATATTTAAGTATCTCGCTTTGGGACACTATGTAGGCTGTATGGGAACGTGCATAAACCAAAATTTGTCACGAATATATAGGTCAAAGAGAAGATCTATATATTCGTGACTTCAATATACCACGCCTTGATTAAATTGCCTTGGTAAAGCAAAGCTCTGCACGAGTTTCGAACCAGATTCCTACCCAAATAATTACATGACATTAAAACCTTTCCGAGAAGTTGCACTATGCACAACACTCTTCTGTTGGAGAGTACAACTGAAGCCTTGACTCATCTGAGAACAGTACTTTTTATCCCTTTGCTTTGGACGTTAGCTATATATATCTAACGTCCTATTCAAGCAATGAGAGGGACGCATTTCCATCAATGTTAAACGGAATAATATAAAAATTATTATAACATTAAACTTATTAATTACTATTATGCTATATTATTAGATAAAACACGTAGGTAGTTTTTTTAAGATTAACTTTGTATCTTACTTTTTTTTGTTATTTTTGTAAATATAGATTAAGTGTGGTTAGAACACTTGTCGTTTTATTTCACATTTCCTGAGAGCCTTCTTAGTGCAAGAACCCACGGTTCTGAAATAGTGACCGCGCGCTTGCCATTTAATCTTGTTTGAATAGATAAGATCAGGTAGGAGTCCTTCAGACTAAGAATTAGGTAGCGCGAAATACTGTTTCTGGTGGCAGCGGTAATTACCAGAGGTAGAAGTCGTTTCAGTGACGGCCTCACCACACATCAACCCAAAATGCCTCTCCGTAACCGATACTGCACCCTTATGTTTGCTGAAATGGACAATGGAAAAAATTTAAGGCTGGCAGTAACTAAGAATAGTTGGCATGTTGAAGGGTTTGTAGAGGCAGAAACAGAATCGTGTCAAAAACTGCAGATCATGTTTTAGTGTTTATAATTCGTGGCATAGCGAAAGAATGGAAGCAACCAGTTGCTTTTTATTTTACTCGTAATGCTGCGAATCATTATACATTAAAATCACTGCTCAAGCAAGTTGTACGAGCCGTTCATGAACAAACAGATTTTCGCATCGTAGCATCTGTATGCGATGGCGGCTCTTGGAATGTAGCTGCGTTGCGTAGCCTTTCGGTAGAGTGTGGTAAAGAGCACCACACCAAATTACCAAATTATTCATCTCTTTGATGTCCCTCATATGCTAAAAAGCATGAGGAATAATTTGTTGACCAAAGACATTGTATTCGAAGGGAAAACGGTCAAGTGGAGTGACATTCATCGGCTGTACGAATTAGATGGGGATAGTGGAATATTAAGAGCAAGTAAATTGACATATTCCCACGTAAACCCAACTAATCGTCAGAAGATGAAAGTAAAACTTGCAGCGCAAGTTTTCAGCAACTCCACTGCTTCCCTCCGCAATATTCTATCGAAGACGGGCGCAATGGATACTACGGGAACAGCGACATTTCTTAAATTCATGAACGATCTTTGATTCGCTTAATTCTGTGTTTTCCTCTACAAAACCTTTAGCTAACCTTTAGCAAACTGACTAACACTTCCCAACATCTTACATTTTGGGATGATGCTAGAAGGAAGTTAAGCCAACTTAAATTTTTGTCCAATGGTAAGTGTGTGGGAAACCTACGATCAAATTACTGTTAACAACAATTGGTAATGTACGGCACTTATGGGAATTTTTTAGGAATAAGGGTTTTAAGTATATCACTTTGAGATCTTTAAATCAAGATCCTTTAGAGAATCTCTTTAGTATTGCTAGAGGATTATGTGGTGGTAACACAAAGCCATCAGCTTCACAATTCGTCGATGCTTACAAAACAGCAAACTCTTTGTGGCATTGGGACGAATTGTGAAGATGATGGTGAAGACTTCCTCCTCTCCTATAAAATACTTCTCAATAACTGCATTCCTACAGATCATATCAATCAGGCATCTTCAGTCACCACTACGAAATTATTTACCAACACTAAAAGCACCGTTGCATTACCTGAAGTTGACCTTAGCAAGTCAGCTTATGTTGAAGGGTATTTGATAAAGAAAATTCACTTTCGTTTTCGAATAGACAGAGTTAAGTTGAAGTCTTGAGTTTTATTCAGTTTTCATCCAATTCAGATAATTTCATCTAAAAAACATTAAGACCAGAGTTCAGTGCAAGTTTTATTTAATTCGAGGACACTAAGTAAGATAATCTTTAATACGTTTAGTTACTTTTTGGTTTTCATTAATTAAATTTCGGTTTCTAATTAAACACAACCTTATTATAAATAAATCGACATCAACGTTTCAAACTATAGGCTCATTTTCAATACCCAAAATTGAGCCAGGGTAAAGACGGATTTTTTTGGGAGACGAATAGGAAGGGCGGTACAAAGCGATTCTATACAAATTGAGAATTATATCTTTTTAATTTTATTAAAAACGAAACGCTTAGAGGGTGTAAAAGAAATTGATTTTTATGTTAAAAAGTAAAGGTTCTTTGATAAAAATTCTTATGATCAATTAAACCTCAAATTTCCTGATTGCGTTGAAAATTCTTTTCAACATTTTTTACATTTTTTTGAATAAAAATGAATATTTGACCTATGTTTTGAAAAAAACTGTAATTTCTTCCTAGAAATGTGGATGAAAATTAGTTACACTGTGACAAGTAAATCAAGCAAAATAGAATCAGATTAAGACTATAATTTTGGAAAATCTGGTTCTTCTAATCTTTCTAACATTCAGCATGAGTTATCCTAAATGTGCTCATTCTGTCGATATTTAAGTATCTCGTTTTGGGACACTATGTAGGCTGTATGGGAACGTGCATTATCGTGCATAAACCAAAATTTGTCACGAATATATAGGACAAAGAGAAGATCTATATATTCGTGACTTCAATATACCACGCCTTGATTAAATTGCCTTGGTATAGCAAAGCTCTGCACGAGTTTCGAACCAGATTCCTACCCAAATAATTACATGACATTAAAACCTTTCCGAGAAGTTGCACTATGCACAACACTCTTCTGTTGGAGAGTACAACTGAAGCCTTGACTCATCTGAGAACAGTACTTTTTATCCCTTTGCTTTGGACGTTAGCTATATATATCTAACGTCCTATTCAAGCAATGAGAGGGACGCATTTCCATCAATGTGAAACGGAATGATATAAAAATTCTTATAATCAGTTAAACCTCAAATTTCCTGATTGCGTTGAAAATTCTTTTCAACATTTTTTGCATTTTTTTGAATAAAAATGAATATTTGACCTATGTTTTGAAAAAAACTGTAATTTCTTCCTAGAAATGTGGATGAAAATTAGTTACACTGTGACAAGTAAATCAAGCAAAATAGAATCAGATTAAGACTATAATTTTGGAAAATCTGGTTCTTCTAATCTTTCTAACATTCAGCATGAGTTATCCTAAATATGTTCATTCTGTCGATATTTAAGTATCTCGTTTTGGGACACTATGTAGGCTGTATGGGAACGTGCATTATCGTGCATAAACCAAAATTTGTCACGAATACATAGGTCAAAAAGAAGATCTATATATTCGTGACTTCAATATACCCAGCCTTGATTAAATTGCCATTGGTAAAGCAAAGCTCTGCACGAGTTTCGAACCAGATTCCTACCCAAATAATTACATGACATTAAAACCTTTCCGAGAAGTTGCACTATGCACAACACTCTTCTGTTGGAGAGTACAACTGAAGCCTTGACTCATCTGAGAACAGTACTTTTTATCCCTTTGCTTTGGACGTTAGCTATATATATCTAACGTCCTATTCAAGCAATGAGAGGGACGCATTTCCATCAATGTGAAACGGAATGATATAAAAATTCTTATAATCAGTTAAACCTCAAATTTCCTGATTGCGTTGAAAATTCTTTTCAACATTTTTTGCATTTTTTTGAATAAAAATGAATATTTGACCTATATTTTGAAAAAAACTGTAATTTCTTCCTAGAAATGTGGATGAAAATTAGTTACACTGTGACAAGTAAATCAAGCAAAATAGAATCAGATTAAGACTATAATTTTGGAAAATCTGGTTCTTCTAATCTTTCTAACATTCAGCATGAGTTATCCTAAATGTGCTCATTCTGTCGATATTTAAGTATCTCGTTTTGGGACACTATGTAGGCTGTATGGGAACGTGCATTATCGTGCATAAACCAAAATTTGTCACGAATATATAGGACAAAGAGAAGATCTATATATTCGTGACTTCAATATACCACGCCTTGATTAAATTGCCTTGGTATAGCAAAGCTCTGCACGAGTTTCGAACCAGATTCCTACCCAAATAATTACATGACATTAAAACCTTTCCGAGAAGTTGCACTATGCACAACACTCTTCTGTTGGAGAGTACAACTGAAGCCTTGACTCATCTGAGAACAGTACTTTTTATCCCTTTGCTTTGGACGTTAGCTATATATATCTAACGTCCTATTCAAGCAATGAGAGGGACGCATTTCCATCAATGTGAAACGGAATGATATAAAAATTCTTATAATCAGTTAAACCTCAAATTTCCTGATTGCGTTGAAAATTCTTTTCAACATTTTTTGCATTTTTTTGAATAAAAATGAATATTTGACCTATGTTTTGAAAAAAACTGTAATTTCTTCCTAGAAATGTGGATGAAAATTAGTTACACTGTGACAAGTAAATCAAGCAAAATAGAATCAGATTAAGACTATAATTTTGGAAAATCTGGTTCTTCTAATCTTTCTAACATTCAGCATGAGTTATCCTAAATATGTTCATTCTGTCGATATTTAAGTATCTCGTTTTGGGACACTACATAGGCTGTATGGGAACGTGCATTATCGTGCATAAACCAAAATTTGTCACGAATACATAGGTCAAAAAGAAGATCTATATATTCGTGACTTCAATATACCCAGCCTTGATTAAATTGCCATTGGTAAAGCAAAGCTCTGCACGAGTTTCGAACCAGATTCCTACCCAAATAATTACATGACATTAAAACCTTTCCGAGAAGTTGCACTATGCACAACACTCTTCTGTTGGAGAGTACAACTGAAGCCTTGACTCATCTGAGAACAGTACTTTTTATCCCTTTGCTTTGGACGTTAGCTATATATATCTAACGTCCTATTCAAGCAATGAGAGGGACGCATTTCCATCAATGTTAAACGGAATAATATAAAAATTATTATAACATTAAACTTATTAATTACTATTATGCTATATTATTAGATAAAACACTTTAAATTTTATTCATAAATCCACAATAAATAAAATAACATTTTTACAATTTTGTAAGAAAGAATCTTGATATAAAAAAATATTAATTTTAAGTTAAATTTTATTTACTTTAATAACAACCATAAAATTTACTATTTATAACAATAAATTCTACTAAGGTAACCAACATTTAAAAAAATTACAACTAAAATAAACTAATCACTAGCAGTTTAACTTCACTACAATCCGAGTCTTTTGAGAAACCACAAACAAGAAACCAACAAAGAAATTATTTCTGTATTAGCCCTGTAATTTTGATTGCATTTTTAAATCGATTTCGTTTCCGTTAATATCAATAATCTTCCCATCCTGCATTTTTTCCCTACAACTAGGATCTCCCGTTCTATATACTCTTTGTTCGATCATATTTCCTGGAGTCGTTTTTAAATCGTAAATAAATCCCATTTTTGCTAAAACGTCAATGACAAAAGTAGTTAAACTGTAGTGGGTTCCATATTCCGCAGCGCGATAATCCCACGGAAAAGCGTGATGGTAATTATGCCAACCTTCACCGACAGTGGCAAAAGATACAAACCAACTTTCAACAGCACCAAAATTTCTAAAAATTTAAAATTTGAAATGTAATGAATTGATTAATAATAAACTTACTTATCGTATGGTTTTGTTCCGTATAAATGGGCGGCACTATTTACCAACCAAGTTATATTTAAAGTTAAAATATATCTAGCGAAATAAGCCACAAAAAGAGCGTCGCAATAATTTTCGTCCCAAAGATAAACCGGAACTGCTATTGGAATTGCCAAAGCGAATAAAAGATACATAGGTTTATAAAAACTAAAAAAATAATAATAATAATTAGTGGTGAAAAACTTTCCCCTCTCTCCTTATTCATCCATTCGATGAATTAAGAGAAATTGTATACCTCGTGATTGAACGCAAGAAAATAAAAGAATGACTTTCTCATAAATTAGAACGAAAAATAAAATTCCGATGAGATTCACGGTTAATAATGATGAGTAAAAGGTGGTTTAGAAGGTGACTTACAATTTCTGGAACATGACGAGAAAATCGGCTTCCAAATCGGACATGTCGATGGTTTTTCCTTTCTCTATAACTGCGGGATGCTTGCGACTCATCAACCAACCCATGTGGGAGAAAAAGAAACCGCGATTTGCATTGTGGGGATCGGCATCGGTGTCGCTGTATTTGTGGTGAAGACGATGGTCTCGAACCCAAATGTACATACAATTCTGCAAAAAAAGATTTTTGTTTTAATTTAATACAATTTTTTTTATTCTAAAGTAATTAATCGAGATTTCAAAATATAGTTTAGTACATTTTATTTTTTAGTAATTAATTTTTAATAAATCATAATTGTCACAATTCAAATTTTGAATTTTTTGGTTGACTTAAACATTTTTTCTTAAGAAGTGATCGAGATATCATAAAACGGTTTAATATGTTAGATTCATTTCACATTTTTTGGGTAAACTTTATCAATTTTTTACTCAAGAACTACTCGAGATATCAAAAATCGGTCTGATACGATATTAGGGACAGGCGTCTGATAAAAATAGTGCATTTTAGATTCGAATGAATATGATATACATTTTTGTACTGAATGAAAGTCAAAATAGAGGTAATACTAGATCTAGGATTAGAAATATTCGGGTTTAGATTAAGGTTTAAACCCAAATGTTTCTAGTCCTAGATCTAGTGTTAGTTTTAGTTCAATGAAATACATCGATGGTCTCAAAGCAATACTAAAAAACGTTAACTTTATATTGACGCCAAAACAATAAATCGTATCTCAAAATCTTCAAAATCACACCATACATCCTGAAAGACAGCAGGATACTTACAGCATTCTGCTAGAAAGACAGAACAATAATAATGTTACTATCATTGATCAACATTCAGAATCTTTGCCTGATTGTCACTCCGACGAAATCAATGATATTTTTGAAAGTAATGAAAATAATAGAAATGAGATTGAAACTGAGCTATCTGACGATGAGAATAACCATGAAATAAATAATAATGAAACCATTGGCTGTGATGAGTCTGAGTCAAGAAGAACAAACCGTAAAATAAGGATAAATATTAAGAGTGTCAATAAAAAATTAAGAATGAAAGACCAATATTAAGATCATCAGACAAACATTTTTCGTGATTGCACAAGAAAAGCAAGATCAATTGGGCCAACGTGTACATCAAGTTTTTGCCTCATCAAGTCGAAGAAAAGGATGTGTATATAAGAAAAATTTTGGCAACTGCATGAACTTCTTTTTATGACAACTCATATTGTTGAAACCTGTTTTCAAAGCCCATAGAAAGCATTCTCATATAAATAAAAGAAAATTAAGATGTGATTTAGCAAATTTTCACCAACACTTTTGTAATAG
This sequence comes from Onthophagus sagittarius, assembly GCA_036711965.1. NCBI lineage: Eukaryota > Metazoa > Arthropoda > Insecta > Coleoptera > Scarabaeidae > Onthophagus > Onthophagus sagittarius. The sequence goes on along the minus strand of JASERS010000010.1, from coordinate 9,249,291 downwards.
GAGGTAGAAGGAATTTTCTAACATTCTCGTTCGAATGTACTACAACAAAAATTATTTAAAAAAATATTACTTTATGATGATCTCGCGTGATCATGAGAATGATCCCAACAGCAGATTGAAAGAAGTCAATTTATTTCCTACAATTTGATAATTAAGTGAAATGATGAGCACGTATTTTAAATTGAGACTTGATGCTGCTTCTAACAGACTGAACCGCTTTAACAAAATTTGTTACTGCTCCGTAAAGACTTGAAATGCTTCTTGAAGACTTGTTATTGCTACTAGAAGTAAGTCTTGATATTGCTTTCAGAAGACTTGAAGCGCTTTCAGAAGACTCAAACTACTTCCAAAAGTCTTGAAATGCTTCTAGAAGATTTAATATTGCTTTTAGAACAATTGAACTGCTTCTAGATGGCTTATTATTGCTTCCAAAAAACTTGAAATACTCTCACAAGTCTTGAAATGTTGCTAAAAGACTTGAAATACTTTTAGAAGACTTAAAATGCTTCCAGAAACCTTGATACTACTTCCAGACGACTTAATATTGCTTTTAGAAGACCTAATACTACTTCAAGAAGTCTTGAAAAGGTCCAGAAGACTTGAAATGCTTTTAGAAAACTTGATACTGCTTTCATAAAACTTGAAATACTCTCAAAACACTTGAAATGCTTCTAGAAGACTTGAAATGCTTTCACAAGACTTGAAGTGCTTTTAAAAGACTTGAAATGCTTTTAGAAAACTTGATACTGCTCTCATAGGACTTGAAATACTCTCAAAACACTTGAAATGCTTTTAGAAGACTTAAACAACTTCCAAAAGTCTTGAAATGCTTCTAGAAGATTTAATATTGCTTTCAGAACAATTGAACTGCTTCTAGATGGTTTCCAAAAAAGTTATTGCTTCCAAAAAACTTGAAATACTCCCACAAGTCTTGAAATGTTGCTAAAAGACTTGAAATACTTTTAAAAGACTTGAAATGCTTCCAGAAACCTTGATACCAATTTCAGACGACTTAATATTGCTTTTAGAAGACCTAATACTATTTCAAGAAATCTTGAAAAGTTCCAGAAGACTTGAAATGCTTTTAGAAAACTTGATACTGCTTTCATAGAACTTGAAATACTCTCAAAACACTTGAAATGCTTTTAGAAGACTTAAACTACTTCCAAAAGTCTTGAAATGCTTTTAGAAGATTTAATATTGCTTTCAGAACAATTGAACTGCTTCTAGATGGTTTCCAAAAAAGTTATTGCTTCCAAAAAACTTGAAATACTCCCACAAGTCTTGAAATGTTGCTAAAAGACTTGAAATACTTTTAAAAGACTTGAAATGCTTCCAGAAACCTTGATACTACTTCCAGACGACTTAATATTGCTTTTAGAAGACCTAATACTATTTCAAGAAGTCTTGAAAAGTTCCAGAAGACTTGAAATGCTTTTAGAAAACTTGATACTGCTTTCATAGAACTTGAAATACTATCAAAACACTTGAAATGCTTCTAGAAGACTTGAAATACTTTTAGAAGACTTGAAATGCTTCCAGAAACCTTGATACTACTTCCAGACGACTTAATATTGCTTTTAGAAGACCTAATACTATTTCAAGAAGTCTTGAAAAGTTCCAGAAGACTTGAAATGCTTTTAGAAAACTTGATACTGCTTTCATAGAACTTGAAATACTATCAAAACACTTGAAATGCTTCTAGAAGACTTGAAATACTTTTAGAAGACTTGAAATGCTTCCAGAAACCTTGATACTACTTCCAGACGACTTAATATTGCTTTTAGAAGACCTAATACTACTTCAAGAAGTCTTGAAAAGGTCCAGAAGACTTGAAATGCTTTCACAAGACTTGAAGTGCTTTTAAAAGACTTGAAATGCTTCTAGAAGACTTGAAATGCTTTTAGAAAACTTGATACTGCTTTCATAGAGCTTGAAATACTCTCAAAACACTTGAAATGCAGACTTAAACTACTTCCAAAAGTCTTGAAATGCTTCTAGAAGATTTAATATTGCTTTCAGAACAATTGAACTGCTTCTAGATGGTTTCCAAAAAAGTTATTGCTGCCAAAAAACTTGAAATACTCCCACATGTCTTGAAATGTTGCTAAAAGACTTGAAATACTTTTAAAAGACTTGAAATGCTTCCAGAAACCTTGATACTACTTCCAGACGACTTAATATTGCTTTTAGAAGACCTAATACTATTTCAAGAAGTCTTGAATAGTTCCAGAAGACTTGAAATGCTTTTAGAAAACTTGATACTGCTCTCATAGAACTTGAAATACTCTCAAAACACTTGAAATGCTTTTAGAAAACTTAAACCACTTCCAAAAGGCTTGAAATGCTTCTAGAAGATTTAATATTGCTTTCAGAACAATTGAACTGCTTCTAGATGGTTTCCAAAAAAGTTATTGCTTCCAAAAAACTTGAAATACTCCCACAAGTCTTGAAATGTTGCTAAAAGACTTGAAATACTTTTAAAAGACTTGAAATGCTTCCAGAAACCTTGATACCAATTTCAGACGACTTAATATTGCTTTTAGAAGACCTAATACTATTTCAAGAAATCTTGAAAAGTTCCAGAAGACTTGAAATGCTTTTAGAAAACTTGATACTGCTTTCATAGAACTTGAAATACTCTCAAAACACTTGAAATGCTTTTAGAAGACTTAAACTACTTCCAAAAGTCTTGAAATGCTTTTAGAAGATTTAATATTGCTTTCAGAACAATTGAACTGCTTCTAGATGGTTTCCAAAAAAGTTATTGCTTCCAAAAAACTTGAAATACTCCCACAAGTCTTGAAATGTTGCTAAAAGACTTGAAATACTTTTAAAAGACTTGAAATGCTTCCAGAAACCTTGATACTACTTCCAGACGACTTAATATTGCTTTTAGAAGACCTAATACTATTTCAAGAAGTCTTGAAAAGTTCCAGAAGACTTGAAATGCTTTTAGAAAACTTGATACTGCTTTCATAGAACTTGAAATACTATCAAAACACTTGAAATGCTTCTAGAAGACTTGAAATACTTTTAGAAGACTTGAAATGCTTCCAGAAACCTTGATACTACTTCCAGACGACTTAATATTGCTTTTAGAAGACCTAATACTATTTCAAGAAGTCTTGAAAAGTTCCAGAAGACTTGAAATGCTTTTAGAAAACTTGATACTGCTTTCATAGAACTTGAAATACTATCAAAACACTTGAAATGCTTCTAGAAGACTTGAAATACTTTTAGAAGACTTGAAATGCTTCCAGAAACCTTGATACTACTTCCAGACGACTTAATATTGCTTTTAGAAGACCTAATACTACTTCAAGAAGTCTTGAAAAGGTCCAGAAGACTTGAAATGCTTTCACAAGACTTGAAGTGCTTTTAAAAGACTTGAAATGCTTCTAGAAGACTTGAAATGCTTTTAGAAAACTTGATACTGCTTTCATAGAGCTTGAAATACTCTCAAAACACTTGAAATGCAGACTTAAACTACTTCCAAAAGTCTTGAAATGCTTCTAGAAGATTTAATATTGCTTTCAGAACAATTGAACTGCTTCTAGATGGTTTCCAAAAAAGTTATTGCTGCCAAAAAACTTGAAATACTCCCACATGTCTTGAAATGTTGCTAAAAGACTTGAAATACTTTTAAAAGACTTGAAATGCTTCCAGAAACCTTGATACTACTTCCAGACGACTTAATATTGCTTTTAGAAGACCTAATACTATTTCAAGAAGTCTTGAATAGTTCCAGAAGACTTGAAATGCTTTTAGAAAACTTGATACTGCTCTCATAGAACTTGAAATACTCTCAAAACACTTGAAATGCTTTTAGAAAACTTAAACCACTTCCAAAAGGCTTGAAATGCTTCTAGAAGATTTAATATTGCTTTCAGAACAATTGAACTGCTTCTAGATGGTTTCCAAAAAAGTTATTGCTTCCAAAAAACTTGAAATACTCCCACAAGTCTTGAAATGTTGCTAAAAGACTTGAAATACTTTTAAAAGACTTGAAATGCTTCCAGAAACCTTGATACTACTTCCAGACAACTTAATATTGCTTTTAGAAGACCTAATACTATTTCAAGAAGTCTTGAAAAGTTCCAGAAGACTTGAAATGCTTTTAGAAAACTTGATACTGCTCTCATAGAACTTGAAATACTCTCAAAACACTTGAAATGCTTTTAGAAGACTTAAACTACTTCGAAGTCTTGAAATGCTTCTAGAAGATTTAATATTGCTTTCAGAACAATTGAACTGCTTCTAGATGGTTTCCAAAAAAGTTAATGCTTCCAAAAAACTTGAAATACTCCCACAAGTCTTGAAATGTTGCTAAAAGACTTGAAATACATTTAAAAGACTTGAAATGCTTCCAGAAACCTTGACACTACTTCCAGACGACTTAATATTGCTTTTAGAAGACCTAATACTATTTCAAGAAGTCTTAAAAAGTTCCAGAAGACTTGAAATGCTTTTAGAAAACTTGATACTGCTTTCATAGAACTTGAAATACTCTCAAAACACTTGAAATGCTTCTAGAAGGCTTAAAATGCTTCTAGAAGACTTGAAATGCTTTCACAAGACTTGAAGTGTTTTTCGAAGACTTGAAATGCTTCTAGAAGACTTAAAATGTTTCTAGAAGACTTGAAATGCTTTCACAAGATTTGAAGTGTTTTTAGAAGACTTGAAATGCTTCTAGCAGACTTGATATTGCTATCAGAAGATTTGAACTACTTCTAGATCGTTTGTTATTGCTTCCAAAAAACTTGAAATGCTTTTAGAAAACTTGATGCTACTTTCAGAAGACTTGATATTGTTTCTAGAAGATTTAATACTATTTCCAGAAGACTCACTGCCTTTGGAAGACTCAAAATGCTTCCAGAAGACTTGATACTGCTTGTACAAACAGGATAATGTTGATAAATCAATTGAGTATGTTTTGAAAATAATAAATACTATTGAACAAAATGCACAATCTTTACGTAAGTAGTCCATAAACTGTTAAGTAAAGACTAAATACTGTTCGCAAAAAATATTTTGATTGAACTAAAATTAGAACTAACACTAGCACTAACACTAGAACTATCACTAGAACTATCACTAGGACTAATACTAGATCTAAAACTAAAAACTTTCGGGTTTCGCCGTGTGTTTTTTGAAAAAAAACTTGTTCAGAAACTGGTTCTAACTCTGAAGAAGGTTGCAACATGGCATCCGAAACGTCAAACATTTTTTCAAAAAACACACGGCGAAACCCGAAAGTTTCTAGTTTTAGATCTAGTGTTAGTCCTAGTGATAGTTCTAGTGTTAGTGCTAGTGTTAGTTCTAATTTTAGTTCAATTAACACCGGTCGTGAAAGCCTTTGTACTTATAACATTTTGATTGTAGAAGGCAAGGGAACTGATAAAATTTAATTTTGAAAATATTGTTGGCAAAATACAACATCATCATATCAGAAGTTACTGTCAATTAAAGATTAGATACTGCTTGTAAAACACTTTCTTCCCAATTTAGTCTTAGAATTTGCCGCGAATGTTTTATCAGACTTTTTTGGAGAGTCCAAGTCAATCTAACCCGTATTTTCAAAAACCCGCTTCTATGCTACCAGACTACAACTTGATAACTTTTTAAATGGTCTTTGCCTTTGTACAATATACAAATTTTATAAACTCCTCGAAATACCCATCTTGGGTTGGGTGCATATTTAGCGCATTTAACAACATTGATTACAGTACATGGAATATAAAAGAAGTCATAAAAAATGCGCCATGATAATATGTTAATTAAACAAATATTTATAAAATACAACACTAACATACTATCATCAGCGGTAGTTGAACTTCTAACAATCTTTTTGAATAGTTAGTTTTTTAAGAGAAAATATAACTTAAATTAAAAATCGCTGAAAGCTACAAGATTCTGCGTACATTCGTTTATAACATTTTTATTTTTTATGATTTTAATAATTTTAAATAATCTTAGTTTAATACCTATATCATGAGTTTCAGTTTTGTGTGTTTGTATCAAAATAATTTGACTTTTATTCATCTTTGGTTAAATTTAACTACTGGATATTTTCCATGGTTACTGTAATTTCACTTGCCATGATTGGTTATATGACCAGTAACTATGGTAAATATACAATAGTTGTATTTAACTAAAGATGAACAAACTGGGCCTAAAGATATAGCATAATTAGCATAATTAGTTATCTTCAAAGAGCCATTTATTTGTTATTCTAGATCTTTCTAAGCATTTTTAAAAATCCAAATGTTTCTAGTCCTAGGTCTAGTGTTAGTTCTAGTTTTAGTTCAATGGAACATATACAATCTAACATTGACTAACAACAACAAGAAATTAACATTAGCATTAAAGTTTACAGAGAACTAATATAAGAGCTGAAATCGATACTAGACTTAAATCGACCCAACCCAAATGTTTCTAGTTCTAAGTTTAGTGTGAGTTCCACTTTTAATTCATTATTCCCAAGTAAATCTTATTTCAATGGAAAATATACATTGTAATGTTGAATAACTACAACCAATATTAGAATTAAAATCGACATGATTTATCACCACAAAACATGAATTATATTTTCATCAATTTGGACAGTTCCAAAGGTTAAGTTGATACACAATAAAAAATATAATTCTCATTTTAGTATTTCAAGGTCACATTGCGTTGTTAAAAACGTTCACGGCTGAGACAACCAGTTATTTGTAAACATTGTTCCGACCACAACCTCTTTTTAATCTTAGCACGTTTTAAATTATTTTTAGTTAATTAGGTTAAATAGAAATGTTTTCGCTAATCCTGTGTAGTTTTCTAGTGCTATATCTATTTTACAAATACCTAACGTTGAATTACGATTATTGGAAGAAGCGAAATGTTAATTTTGAGCCTCCTAAATTGTTTATGGGAAACATCCCATTTGGGCAAACCAAAAGTCTGACTCAATATTTGTACGAGTTATATCAGTAAGTCACAAAAAATATTTTAATCGAACATATTAATTTTAATACAATCATTATTGTTAATAGGAAATTTCCGAACTCTCCTTACATCGGTTTTTATATGTTGCGAACTCCTTGTTTACTCCTAACAAACCCTGAAATTATCGAACAAACATTGGTTAAAGATATCGATTTTTTCTGGCAAAATAGTTTCGTCTTAGATCCCGAACTTGACGAAATCGCGGCGAGAAGCGCATTCTTCCAAATCGGCCAAAAATGGAAAAAAGCTCGAAACTTATTCACCCCATTATTTTCAAACGCAAAAATAAAACACGTCACGCCCTGTTTGGTGAGAGCCTCGAAAAAAATGATTGACTACATCGAGACAAACAAAACTTTAGAAGCAAGAGATCTAATGACGAGATTTGTCGCAGATTCAAACGCTTTATCAGCTTTTGGAGTCGAAGCGGAATCTTTCGATCGAGACGATGCCATGTATCGAAAATTAGGGAATCAAGTTATGGAACCGGGGCGATTGATGGCCGTAAAATTTTTTATTATGGTTATGACACCGTTTTTGGCAAAACTATTACGATTAAGATTCATCACCGAAGACCTCATCGATTTTGTAAAAGAAACGATTAAAACCTCGTTAAAGCACCGCAAAGAAAACAATTTAAAAAACAACGACTTTTTAGACGCAATAATGGCACTAAAAAGCGAAACTTTCGACGAAATCGACGTGATTTCATGGTGTTTCGGGTTTTTCACCGATCCAAACACGGGAAATCAAAGCGCTTACATCCTGTATGCTTTAGCAAAAAACCCGGAGATTCAAAATAAACTCAAATCGGAAATCGACGCTGTTCTAGATAGACACAACGGTGAAATCACTTTCGAAGCCATCCAAGAAATGAGTTATTTAGATTGCGTCGTTTCAGAAACAATGCGGCTTTATCCTTCACTCCAAGGACTTTCAAAAAAATGTACTGGGTATTACGAATTTCCTTTAGAAGATGGGCAAAGTGAAGTTGTTTGTCTTAAACCTGGAATGTCTGTGATGGTTTCCATTGAGGGGATGCATAGAGATGAAAGGTATTTTGAGAAAGCTTTGGACTTTATTCCCGAGAGGTTTAATGAGGAAAATAGAGGGAAGATTCGAAAAGGGACTTACATGCCGTTTGGGTTGGGGAAAAGGATGTGTGCTGGGATGAAATTCGCTGTGGCTTTAATGAAGATGGCAACGGTTGCTACAATTAGGGAGTTCGAGGTTAGCGTTAACGAGAAAACCGTTGAGCCGTTCGAAATGATTCCTTTTGCTGTTATGGCTGTGCCAAAATCGGGGATTTGGATTAATTTTAAAAAAAGAGAATAAATAAAAAATTATAAATTCCTGCTTAAACTTTATGTAAAGACGTGTATTATAAAGTTTTGAGTGAAAGAAAAGATTTTAAAATGAAAATGTAACCTTAAAGTCGTAATATTAATACGATTGAACTAAAAAAAATTTATAAATAAGCGCATTTAACTTACGTTTACTTATTTTTTCACTAAAATCATGTTTTTAATTAATTAATTACGATTTTATGTAAATATTTGAAATGAGAAGATCAAATTTGATATATTTATTAGAAAGATTGATTTGAAATTGAAAAATGTTATTATGACTATTTGAAATGTCACTAAATATTATTTTTTTTTATTTTGAACGAAAAATCAATAAATTGAGGTTAATTCCTGCTTAAGGGGACCATTTTTCCCTATCTTTGTCATTATAACTTATGTACCTTTTCCTCAGGTTCCAGGAAAGATATCAACTTGATGTTTTTTTATGTGAAAGACCTTGCTTTTTATATTGCTAATTCTTCCTCCATGTACATCATAAGATCAATTTGAGGGAAATAAAACCAATGTTGGCTTAATGATGTATATTAAGTGTATTAATTTTCGGTGCTATACGTGTTTCGCCCTTGTTGGCATCAACAGGCACGATTAGAAAAATAACATAATGAGAGTTTTTACAGAGCTCATGATATAAAATATAAAAATATAAAAAAATATATAAAAGCATTGATAATTACCGTCAAACTAACAAAAGACAACAAGAGAGCGTTGATTTTTCCGGTACATTGTATGAGAAGAAAGCTGGTGAAGAAGTTGAAACAGTAATTTGTTGTTATTGTTTTAGTAAAAAACTTTTTTAATAACTTATTATTGAAACACATGAACTAAATAATTTCAAGAAAAGAATTAAAGAAAACAACCTCACCATTACCTTAGGAGACAAGAACGCTGGAATTGTTATCTTAGACAACAAAACATATTTAGATAAAACCTATGACTTTTTCACACAAAATAGCATTTCTGAAATTAAAAAAGACCCTACTACTAATTTTAACTCCCAATTTAAAAAACTCTTGGTAAATTGTAAAGACAGCTTAAACCTTTTCAACATCAACACATTCAACAAAGTTCACATGAACCCTCTTCCACCTACTTTGAAATGTTTGATAAAGCTGCATAAAAAAGATCTTTCTATCAGGCCCATTATTAGTAATAAAAATACTACCACAGAAAAAATAGCAAAAGTCATACAAAAATTCCTATTTAATGAGTTTGAACCTTTAATGACACACCGTATAAAAAATTCTTTAGATCTTATTAATTAACTTAAGGATGTCAAGGTTGATGGTAGCACTACACTTGTTTCGTTTGACATCAAAAACCTCTACACAAACGTTCCCATAAATAAATCTATCAAAGTTATTAATAAACACATCAAAAATAAATACAAAGACTCAATTTTCATCAAGGAAAAAAACGTTACAGAACTTTGTTCAATTATTAAATTCATTTGTCAACAAAACTATTTTATCTTCAACAATAAAATTTACTCTATGGCTGATGGTCTACCTATGGATTCACCAATATCAGGCATCATTGCTGATATTTACGTTAACAATTTAGAGAAAAAACTTGTTTCAGATAAATATTCCTTATTCACTAAAGATATTAAGTTTTATGGGAGATATGTTGACGACATCATCTTCATATACTCAGGTAACCCAGCCAAATTAAAAGCTTTATTCAATACTATCAACTATATTAATAATCTACAGTTCACTTTAGAAAAAGAAATAAACAATCGTCTTAATTTTCTAGATTTAACACTTATTAAAAACATCGAAAGCGGTACCATCAACTTTGACATCTATAGAAAACCAACAGCCACAGATTGTGTCATACCATTCAAATCTAAGAACGACATTTCACATAAAAAAGCAGCTTTTTATTTACTTTTTAATAGATTATACAATGTTCCTATGAGTTTGGAAAAGTTTAACACAGAACTTAATAACATCATAAAAATCGGTCAGAATAATGGTTACAGTCACAATTTTTGGAGTTTATCTGTTGCAATGTGGTGATTGCGACCATAAGTATGTGGAGCAGACCGGAAGGAATCTGCTTACCAGATTTAAGGAACATAAAACAAAACAATCTTCTAACGTTTTTAAACATCTTCAACTACATAAACACTGTATCAATCATAATAACATCACTTTATTGAAAAGCATAGACAAATCTAAACAATTAGACCTGTTTGAGGAATTTTACATTTATACTTATAACAAAGAAAATCCTGACACGCTGCTCAACGACATCACCGACGTTAATCATAATAGATTTTTCATAAAAAAAAAATTCAAATTTCACTTTTTGACACATTTAACCTAAAAGTTGTGGTTCCTTCTGCGCATTTTCAGTCCATCATCAGACACTGTACGGAGATGATGTGACTCAAGTAATGTTAAGTTCTAGTGTTTGTTATTTCATTTTATCTTAATAATCTTCATTCAAAATTTAATTTAACTTTTTCGGCATTATTTTTCAAAATTTAACGTTTTTTAATGTGTTAATATTTTTCGGCTTAATTTTCAACAAAAAAATTTTTTCCACGTGTATTTCCTACCGGAAAAGACGTGTTTCAATAATAAGTTATTAAAAAAGTTTTTTACTAAAACAATAACAACAAATTACTGTTTCAACTTCTTCACCAGCTTTCTTCTCATACAATGTACCGGAAAAATCAACGCTCTCTTGTTGTCTTTTGTTAGTTTGACGGTAATTATCAATGTTTTTATATATTTTTTTATATTTTATATCATGAGCTCTGTAAAAACTCTCATTATGTTATTTTTCTAGTCGTGCCTGTTGATGCCAACAAGGGCTAAACACGTGTAGCACCGAAAATTTATACACTTAATATACATCATTAAGCCAACATTGGTTTTATTTCCCTCAACTTGCTTTTTATGTTAGTGGAACCTAAAATATTTATTATTTTCGCTTTAGATTTTTTGTAATAAATTTTTTACTGGTACTTAAAAATTTTAGTTATATTTTTGTTAGTTTTAATTTTTTTTATTGATATAAAATGGCTGTATGATAAGGCTTGTAGGTTCCAGTTTCGCGTATTTACAAGTATGATGTGTCTGCAAAATTTTAAATTCATAGCTGTTATACAAACTGAAATATTTACTCATTTATACTAAATAACTAGTTTCTCGGCAAACAACAAAAACGTTTTCAAAAAGAAACTGTATTTCTTGCTACAGACACATATGTTTTTAGCCATTTTAAATAAATTCAGTACATTCCAGATGCATATGATACATCTTCACCTTCTTGTTCTTCATATGAATCTTCACGTTTTCTTTTTAGTAAACATAAACGCTGTCTGATTTTCTTTGCCAGCGCTTCATTCGCTTTTTCAGCAGCCTTTATGCGTCTGTCATCTAACATTTTCATTATTTTGATGAAATTTTGCCCTGGTTTTAATTCAATTCTGATGAATAATTTGCATTTGCCTATATGGCCATCATTGAAGCTCGTAAAGCTTCATATGTACCGAATTTCAATGTAGGCAGTTTGACAAATATCTTTGTTGGTATATAACCAAATTATATTATTCAATGATTCATTGACGTTTCGTCCTTTTACGCATTTCTCTAGCAACTCTGGTTTGGACAAATCATGAAATATTGGTTTTATGAAGTCCATAATCTTTTCAGGTAAGTGAAAATGTTTTTGGTGTTGATAACCTTGTTTTACCTTTGCTGCATTATACTTACACCAAGTGGATTTACCTTTTGGGCAGTGGTCGTGCGATGGTTTTACGTCACTTGAAAGCACATGATAGTACAAAGCCCATACAGCAGTCTGCATATTCACAACAGAATCTGTGTTTCTTCTGATTGCCAAACCATAGAAATTTTGCTGTTGTTTGATTGCGGATAACGTCAAATCATTTTTGCCACCTAAGGCAGTTCCATCCGGTAACTTTTTATTTTTTTCTTTAAATTTTCTCAATCTGGTCCCCATTCTTTTTTGGATATGACCAACGCACTCCACCTTTTTTATGTGTATATCATTACCATAAGGTTCCTCATTACATACAGCTTGGTAGGCCTTAGAGTCACCATCACCCAAATATTCGATATACATTATAACATTATAACTTTCTTGGGATCGGTTGAAAATATTAATTGCTCCGGATACTTCCATTGCACCACTTGTCCCAGAAAAATTTGCGTAGCAACCTTTTCCATGAGCAGTACGACAGTCACCAGTATTTCTTTTACATGTACAATATTTGGAGAAAATGTCAATATCAATAATTTTGCCAGTTGTTAGGGAGGACGCTGAAAGAATGCCGTTTAGTGACGTATGGCCACGTTTTTGCCAAGAGCCATCAATTGCAATGGCAAGCTCTCTTGGATTAGATTCTTCGCAGTTTTGGTCTACAGCTTACTCGATTGCTTCTTTCATCGACTCTTTACAAATTTTTTCGGAGATAGACGCAAGGTAGGCTTCATGAGTGTGATAATTACTCACAGGTGCCATAAGATTCAACATACCACAAAATTTTTCAGCGGCAGCCTTACCTTTGCCTATGAATCGCATACCATAAACTAATCTAATGTTTATATCATAAAACATACACTGAGCATCATTATATTCAGTTTGAAATGAATCACAATTGTTTGTAATAGTTTTTTCCTCACACTTACTACAAACAAATTTTATCTCGCAACCCAACCCAGAAAGATGTTTTCTAGTGATTTGTAGACAACCACGACATTTCTTGCACACAGCAATATTTCGCAAGGTTTAGATAGGAGAGTCATCGTAGTTGTTGTATTTTTCTAAAGAAGCACTTAGTTTACTTTTTGAAGAAGATGGCGCAGGCTTTGAACTTGTTTGTTGAGGCGTTTTTTCGCGGCGGTTATCAATGTTTATAAATTGGTTACCTTTGGATGTTCGTTTTTTACACAGTCTGTCACTTCTAGGCAACTTACAGTTCGATTAGATTTTATAATAACTCAATAATAAAACAAACAAGAAACGAAAAATCACAAAAAAATTTTTGAATTGTGAAAAGTTACAATAATAAAATGCAATAGTCCTTATGTTAGATGACTGAAAAAGCAAACGAAAATCGAACTGGTTTATATGAAACTGAACGTGAAAATGAGACAAAATATTATCAAAACATGTATTTATAAATTGTTTATATACTTTGTTTGTAGGTCCTAAATAAACAAAACTAAACCGATGTGAGACCTTTAGTTCGTAAAGTGAACAAGTCAAAAGAAGGTGTTTTTATATAATTTTTATATATAATAATCTTATTCGTATAGAATTTACTAAACAAAAAATAATTCTTACACTTAGACTTATTTAACGATAAAGAATACTTACAATGTACATAAAATTATAAATGAGGTATCAAATTAAAGCTGAAATGCTACTTAATAAAAATCATCAATAAAAAAAATCGATTTTCTTGCGATTTTTCATCAAGTGGTCCCCTTAAGCACGATTTTAAACCAAATATACTTTAAATAAATACGTTTATTGATAAATTTTAAATAAAGAAAAAGATTTTAAGATGAAAATGTAACCTCAAAGATGTTTTTTGTTCGTAACATTAATACGATTATATTTTGAACTAAAAAAGTTAAAAAATAAGTAAACGTAAGTTAAATCACGTTTACTTATTTTTTCACTAAAATCGGTTCCTTTTTGATTATTTTAAATAAAAAAAACGTATTTATACATTTAAATAATTAGAATATAAAAAAATTATTTATGAATCGCGAGTAATTTGATTTAAATAAATTATTATTCATATAATTAAAATAATTAAATAATTAAAATAATTATTTAAATTTAAATAATTGTCGACGTTTATGTGGTGACGTTGAATATTTTTTACTGCCAACATCGAAAAATTAAAATTACTACACAATAAAGTTTAAGTAATTAATCGAATTATTTTAAGTTTTTAATTATTTAATTACGATTTTATGTAAATATTTGAAATGATAAAATCAAATTTGATATATCTAATAGAAAAAATTGATTTTAAATTGGAAAATATTATTCCCACTTTTCGAAATGTCACTAAATATTAACATATTTTTTTATTTTGAACAAGAAAACTATAAATTGAGGTTAATTCCTGCTTAAACACGATTTTAAACAAAATATACTTTAAATAAATACTTGTATTGATAAATTTTGAATGAAAGAAAAGATTTTAAGATGAAAATGTAACCTCACAGTTGTTTTTTGTTCATAACATTAATACGATTATGTTTTGAAGTAAAAAAGTTAATAAATAAGTGCATTTAACTTACGTTTACTTATTTTTTTAGTAAAATCGGTTTGTTTTAGATTATTTTAAATAAAAAAACGTATTTATACATTTAAATAATTGTTGACGTTTACATCTTGACGTTGAATCTTTTTTACTGCCAACATCGAAAAATTAAAATTACTACGTAATAAAGTTTAAGTAATTAATCGAATTATTTTAAGTTTTTAATTATTTAATTACGATTTTATGTAAATATTTGAAATGAGAAAATCAAATTTGATATATCTATTAAAAAAATTGATTTTAAATTGTAAAATGTTATTCTGACTTTTCGAAATGTCACTAAATATTAAAATATTTTTTTATTTTGAACAAAAAAACTATAAATTGAGGTGAATTCCTGCTTAAACACGATTTTAAACATAATATACTTTAAATAAATACTTGTATTGATAAATTTTGAATGAAAGAAAAGATTTTAAGAAGAAAATATAACCTCAAAGTTGTTTTTTGTTCATAACATTAATACGATTATATTTTGAACTAAGAAAGTTGATAAATAAGTGCACTTAACATACGTTTACTTATTTTTTCACTAAAATCGGTTTGTTTTAGATTATTTTAAATAAAAAAACGTATTTATACATTTAAGTAATTGTTGACGTTTATGTCCTGACTTTGAACCTTTTTTACTACCAACATCGAAAATTAAAATTACTATACGTAATAAAGTTTAAGTAATTAATCGAATTATTTCATATTTTTAATTAATTAATTACGATTTTACGTAAATATTTGAAATGAGAAAATCAAATTTGATATATCTATTAAAAAAATTGATTTTAAATTGAAAAATGTTATTCTAACATTTTGTTTTTGATTATTTCAAATAAAAAAACGTATTTATAACATATAAATAATCGTTGACGTTTATGTCTTGACGTTGAACCTTTTTTACTGCCAACATCAAAAATTAAAATTACTACATAATAAAGTTTAAGCAATTAATTGAATTATTTTATGCTTTTTAATTAATTAATTACCATTTTACGTAAATATTTGAAATGAGAAAATCAAATTTGATATATCTATTAAAAAAATTGATTTTAAATTGTAAAATGTTATTCTGACTTTTCGAAATGTCACTAAATATTAAAATATTTTTTTATTTTGAACAAAAAAACTATAAATTTAGGTTAATTCCTGCTAAAACACGATATTAAACCAAATATACTTTAAATAAATACTTGTATTGATAAATTTTGAATGAAAGAAAAGATTTTAAGATGAAAATGTAACCTCAAAGTTGTTGTTTGTTCATAACATTAATACGATTACATTTTAAACTAAAAAAGTTGATAAATAAGTGGATTTAATTTACGTTTACTTATTTTTTCACTAAAATCGGTTCGTTTTTGATTATTTTAAATAAAAAAAACGTATTTATAACATTTAAATAATTGTTGACGTTTATATTTTGACGTTGAACCTTTTTTACTGCCAACATCAAAAATTAAAATTACTACGTAATAAAGTTTAAGTAATTAATTGAATTATTTTATGCTTTTTAATTAATTAATTACCATTTTACGTAAATATTTGAAATGATAAAATCAAATTTGATATATCTATTAAAAAAATTGATTTTAAATTGTAAGATGTTATTCTGATTTTTTGAAATGTCACTAAATATTAAAATATTTTTTTATTTTGAACAGAAAAACTATAAATTTAGGTTAATTCCTGCTAAAACACGATATTAAACCAAATATACTTTAAATAAATACTTGTATTGATAAATTTTGAATGAAAGAAAAGATTTTAAGATGAAAATGTAACCTCAAAGTTGTTGTTTGTTCATAACATTAATACGATTATATTTTGAACTAAAAAAGTTGATGAATAAGTACATTTAACTTACGTTTATTTATTTTTTCACTAAAATTGGTTCGTATTTGATTATTTTAAATAAAAAAAACGTATTTATAACATTTAAATAATTAGAATATAAAAAAATTATTTATGAATCGTAAGTAATTTGATTTAAATAAATTATTATTCATATAATTAAAATAATTAAATAATTAAAATAATTATTTAAATTTAAATAATTGTCGACGTTTATGTGGTGACGTTGAATATTTTTTACTGCCAACATCGAAATATTAAAATTACTACATAATAAAGTTTAAGTAATTAATCGAATTATTTTAAGTTTTTAATTATTTGATTACGATTTTATGTAAATATTTGAAGTGAGAAAATCAAATTTGATATATCTATTAAAAAAATTGAATTTAAATTGAAAAATGTTATTCTGACTTTTCGAAATGTCACTAAATATTAAAATATTTTTTTATTTTGAACAAACAAACTATAAATTTAGGTTAATTCCTGCTTAAACACGATTTTAAACCAAATATACTTTAAATAAATACTTTTATTGATAAATTTTGAATGAAAGAAAATATTTTCAGATGAAAATGTAACCTCAAAGTTGTTTTTTGTTCATAACATTAATACGATTATATTTTGAACTAAAAAAGATGATAAATAAGTGCATTTAACTTACGTTTACTTATTTTGTCACTAAAATCGGTTCCTTTTTGATTATTTTAAATAAAAAAAACGTATTTATACAGTTAAATAATTAGAATATAAAAAAATTATTTATGAATCGTAAGTAATTTGATTTAAATAAATTATTATTCATATAATTAAAATAATTAAAATAATTCTTTAAATTTAAATAATTGTCGACGTTTATGTGGTGACGTTGAATATTTTTTACTGCCAACATCGAAATATTAAAATTACTACATAATAAAGTTTAAGCAATTAATCGAATTATTTTAAGTTTTTAATTATTTAATTACGATTTTATGTAAATATTTGAAATGATAAAATCAAATTTGATATATCTATTAAAAAAATTGATTTTAAATTGTAAAATGTTATTCTGACTTTTCGAAATGTCACTAAATATTAAAATATTTTTTTATTTTGAACAAAAAAACTATAAATTTAGGTTAATTCCTGCTTAAACACGATTTTAAACCAATTATACTTTAAATAAATACTTGTATTGATAAATTTTGAATGAAAGAAAAGATTTTAAGAAGAAAATGTAACCTTAAAGTTGTTTTTTGTTCGTAACATTACTACGATTATATTTTGAACTAAAAAAGATGATAAATAAGTGCATTTAACTTACGTTTACTTATTTTTTCACTAAAATCGGTTCCTTTTTGATTATTTTAAATTAAAAAAAACGTATTTATACATTTAAATAATTAGAATATAAAAAAATTATTTATGAATCGCGAGTAATTTGATTTAAATAAATTATTATTCATATAATTAAAATAATTAAATAATTAAAATAATTCTTTAAATTTAAATAATTGTCGACGTTTATGTGGTGACGTTGAATATTTTTTACTGCCAACATCGAAAATTAAAATTGCTACATAATAAAGTTTAAGTAATTAATCGAATTATTTTAAGTTTTTAATTATTTAATTACGATTTTATGTAAATATTTGAAATGAGAAAATCAAATTTGATATATTTATTAAAAAAATTGGTTTTAAATTGAAAAATGTTATTCTGACTTTTCGAAATGTCACTAAATATTAAAATATTTTTTTATTTTGAACAAAAAAACTATAAATTGAGGTGAATTCCTGCTTAAACACGATTTTAAACCAAATATACTTTAAATAAATACTTGTATTGATAAATTTTGAATGGAAGAAAAGATTTTAAGATGAAAATGTAACCTCAAAGTTGTTGTTTGTTCATAACATTAATACGATTATATTTTAAACTAAAAAAGTTGATAAATAATTGGATTTAATTTACGTTTACTTATTTTTTCACTAAAATCGGTTCGTTTTTGATTATTTTAAATAAAAAAACGTATTTGTAACATTTAAATAATTGTTGACGTTTATATTTTGACGTTGAACCTTTTTTACTACCAACATCAAAAATTAAAATTACTACGTAATAAAGTTTAAGTAATTAATTGAATTATTTTATGCTTTTTAATTAATTAATTACCATTTTACGTAAATATTTGAAATGAGAAAATCAAATTTGATATATCTATTAGAAAAATTGATTTTAAATTGAAAAATGTTATTCTAACTTTTCGAAATGTCACTAAATATTAAAATATTTTTTTATTTTGAACAAAAAAACTATAAATTGAGGTGAATTCCTGCTTAAACACGATTTTAAACCAAATATACTTTAAATAAATACTTGTATTGATAAATTTTGAATGGAAGAAAAGATTTTAAGAAGAAAATGTAACCTTAAAGTTGTTTTTTGTTCGTAACATTAATACGATTATATTTTGAACTAAGAAAGTTGATAAATAAGTGCATTTAACTTACGTTTACTTATTTTTTCACTAAAATCGGTTTGTTTTTGATTATTTTAAATTAAAAAAACGTATTTATACATTTAAATAATTAGAATATAAAAAAATTATTTATGAATCGCGAGTAATTTGATTTAAATAAATTATTATTCATATAATTAAAATAATTAAAATAATTCTTTAAATTTAAATAATTGTCGACGTTTATATGGTGACGTTGAATATTTTTTACTGCCAACATCGAAAATTAAAATTACTACATAATAAAGTTTAAGTAATTAATCGAATTATTTTAAGTTTTTAATTATTTAATTACGATTTTATGTAAATATTTGAAATGATAAAATCAAATTTGATATATCTATTAGAAAAATTGATTTTAGATTGAAAAACGTTATTCTGACTTTTCGAAATGTCACTAAATATTAAAATATTTTTTTATTAACCTCAAATTTAACAAAAAAACAATAAGTTGAGGTGAATTCCTGCTTAAACACGATTTTAAACCAAATATATTTTAAATAAATACTTGTATTGATAAATTTTGAATGGAAGAAAAGATTTTAAGATGAAAATGTAACCTCAAAGTTGTTTTTTTTCGTAATTATTTTTAATTTTTTATTTTTTTCGATTATATTTTACACTAAAAAAGTTGATAAATAACTGGATTTAATTTACGTTTACTTATTTTTTCACTAAAATCGGTTCGTTTTTGATTATTTTAAATAAAAAAACGTATTTGTAACATTTAAATAATTGTTGATGTTTATATTTTGACGTTGAACCTTTTTTACTACCAACATCAAAAATTAAAATTACTACATAATAAAGTTTAAGTAATTAATTGAATTATTTTATGCTTTTTAATTAATTAATTACCATTTTACGTAAATATTTGAAATGATAAAATCAAATTTGATATATCTATTAAAAAAATTGATTTTAAATTGAAAAATGTTATTCTAACTTTTCGAAATGTCACTAAATATTAAAATATTTTTTTTATTTTGAACAATAAAACTATCAATTTAGGTTAATTCCTGCTTAAACACGATTTTAAACCAAATATATTTTAAATAAATACTTGTATTGATAAATTTTGAATGAAAGAAAAGATTCTAAGAAGAAAATGTAACCTTAAAGTTGTTTTTTGTTCGTAACATTACTACGATTATATTTTGAACTAAAAAAGATGATAAATAAGTGCATTTAACTTACGTTTACTTATTTTTTCACTAAAATCGGTTCCTTTTTGATTATTTTAAATTAAAAAAACGTATTTATACATTTAAATAATTAGAATATAAAAAAATTATTTATGAATCGCGAGTAATTTGATTTAAATAAATTATTATTCATATAATTAAAATAATTAAAATAATTCTTTAAATTTAAATAATTGTCGACGTTTATATGGTGACGTTGAATATTTTTTACTGCCAACATCGAAAATTAAAATTACTACATAATAAAGTTTAAGTAATTAATCGAATTATTTTAAGTTTTTAATTATTTAATTACGATTTTATGTAAATATTTGAAATGATAAAATCAAATTTGATATATCTATTAGAAAAATTGATTTTAGATTGAAAAACGTTATTCTGACTTTTCGAAATGTCACTAAATATTAAAATATTTTTTTATTAACCTCAAATTTAACAAAAAAACAATAAGTTGAGGTGAATTCCTGCTTAAACACGATTTTAAACCAAATATACTTTAAATAAATACTTGTATTGATAAATTTTGAATGGAAAAAAAGATTTTAAGATGAAAATGTAACCTCAAAGTTGTTTTTTTTCGTAACATTAATACGATTATATTTTAAACTAAAAAAGTTGATAAATAAGTGGATTTAATTTACGTTTACTTATTTTTTCACTAAAATCGGTTCGTTTTTGATTATTTTAAATAAAAAAACGTATTTATAACATTTAAATAATTGTTGACGTTTATATTTTGACGTTGAACCTTTTTTACTGCCAACATCAAAAATTAAAATTACTACGTAATAAAGTTTAAGTAATTAATTGAATTATTTTATGCTTTTTAATTAATTAATTACCATTTTACGTAAATATTTGAAATGATAAAATCAAATTTGATATATCTATTAAAAAAATTGATTTTAAATTGTAAAATGTTATTCTGATTTTTTGAAATGTCACTAAATATTAAAACATTTTTTTATGTTGAACGAAAAAACTATAAATTTAGGTTAATTCCTGCTTAAACACGATTTTAAACATAATATACTTTAAATAAATACTTGTATTGATAAATTTTGACTGAAAGAAATGATTTTAAGATGAAAATGTAACCTCAAAGTTGTATTTTGTTCATAACATTAATATGATTATGTTTTGAAGTAAAAAAGTTAATAAATAAGTGCATTTAACTTACGTTTACTTATTTTTTTAGTAAAATCGATTTGTTTTAGATTATTTTAAATAAAAAAACGTATTTATACATTTAAATAATTGTTGACGTTTACATCTTGACGTTGAATCTTTTTACTGCCAACATCGAAAAATTAAAATTACTACGTAATAAAGTTTAAGTAATTAATCGAAATATTTCATGTTTTTAATTAATTAATTACTATTTTGTGTAAATATTTGAAATGATAAAATCAAATTTGATATATCTATTAGAAAAATTGATTTTAAATTGTAAAATGTTATTCTGATTTTTCGAAATGTCACTAAATATTAGAACATTTTTTTATTTTGAACGAAAAATCTATAAATTGAGGCTAATTCCTGCTTAAACACGATTTGAAACCAGGTATACTTTATATACATACGTGTATTGAAAAAGTTTGGATGAAAGAAAAGATTTTAGGATGAAAATGTAACCTCAAATTTGTTTTTTGTTCATAACATTAATACAATTATATTTTGAACTAAAAAAGTTAATAAATAAGTGCATTTAACTTACGTTTACTCATTTTTTCTGTAAAATTGGTTTGTTCTTGATTATTTTAAATAAAAAAACGTATTTATAACATTTAAATAATTGACGTTTATGTGTTGACGTTGAATCTTTTTTTACTGCCAACATTGAAATATAAAAATTACTACGTAATAAAATGTAAGAAATTAATCGAATTATTTCATGTATTTAATTAATTAATTACAATCTTATGTAAATATTTGAAATGAGAAAATCAAAATTGATATATTTATTAGAAAAATTGATTTTAAATTGGAAAATATTATTCCGACTTTTCGAAATGTCACTAAATATTAAAATATTTTTTTATTTTGAACAAAAAAGCTATAAATTGAGGTGAATTCCTGCTTAAACACGATTTTAAACCAAATATACTTTAAATAAATACTTGTATTGATAAATTTTGAATGAAAAAAAATATTTTAAGATGAAAATGTAACCTCAAAATTGTTTTTTGTTCATAACATTAATACGATTATATTTTGAACTAAAAAAGTTGATAAATAAGTGCATTTAACTTACATTTTCTTATTTTTTCACTAAAATCGGTTTGTTTTTGATTATTTTAAATAAAGAAAACGTATTTATAACATTTAAATAATTAGAATATAAAAAATTATTTATGAATTGTAAGTAATTTGATTTAAATAAATTATTATTCATATAATTAAAATAATTAAATAATTAAAATAATTATTTAAATTTAAATAATTGTCGACGTTTATGTGGTGAAGTTGAATATTTTTTACTGCCAACATCGAAATATTAAAATTACTACATAATAAAGTTTAAGTAATTAATCGAATTATTTTAAGTTTTTAATTATTTAATTACGATTTTATGTAAATATTTGAAATGATAGAATCAAATTTGATATATCTATTAGAAAAATTGATTTTAAATTGGAAAATATTATTCCGACTTTTCGAAATGTCACTAAATATTAACATATTTTTTTATTTTGAAGAAAAAGACTATAAATTTAGGTTAATTCCTGCTTAAACACGATTTTAAACCCAATATACTTTAAATAAATACTTGTATTGATAAATTTTGAATGAAAGAAAAGATTTTAAGATGAAAATGTAACCTCAAAGTTGTTTTTTGTTCATAACATTAATACGATTATATTTTGAACTAAGAAAGTTGATAAATAAGTGCATTTAAGTTACTTTTATTCATTTTTTCACTGAAATCGGTTTGTTTTTGATTATTTTAAATAAGAAAACGTATTTATAACATTTAAATAATCGTTGACGATTATCTCTTGACGTTGAATTTTTTTTTCTGCCAACCTCGAAAAATTAAAATTACCACGTAATAAAGTTTAAGTAATTAATCGAATTATTTCATGTTTTTAATTAATTAATTACGATTTTTTATAATTAATTAATTAAAATTGATCTATTGAAAATTAATATATAGAAAAAATATAAAATTTACGTGCTTATACATCAAAATTGGTTATAACTTGGAAATAAAAAGCTGTATTAAAAGCTTTTATACAAAAAAATATTTCTAATTGATTTAATTAATAAATGCAATTAGGGATTTGTTCCAACAAACGACACAACTAACTTAATGGCCTCAAAATTGCAAAAGAAATTAAAATTTGATGTCTCTAATCAAATCTTTCTAAAAACTACTAAATTAACTTTCCCTTCTCGTAAAATCGTAAAGATCCAACCTTGAACTTAAAGCTTTTTACAGCTTTCTCGTAGCAAATCGAATGAGTGCGCTACGAAAGGGATATAAATTCAATTTAAATTGTCGTTGGAAAAATTGAGAGGAGTGTTGAAAGAGATCAGTTTATAATTAAGCGGTTAACCATTTAATTAAATTTTGTGGACAGATGGACTAAACTAGAATTTTCAATTAAAAAAAAATTGTTTCGAAGTTGCATAATAATGGTTTTTATGTACTTACTTGTCCTGCTACTGTATGGAGCACGATTAATGCGAGTCTCGTTAGAAATCTTGCTTTAAAAGCTTTGTGTGCATACAATCTGTGGCCCCCGATGGTTACGCCTTCACCGGAACCAAAAAGAACAAATATTGCTAAAAAAAAGATTATTTTAAGAAAATTTATCGTTACTGATCCAAATAAGAAGTTTTTGTATATCTTAGTAAATAATTTTATCAAAAAATAATATGCAAAAATTAATTTTAGAATTAATCATTATTATTAATTAGAATTAAATTAATTGTAAACAAAAAGTCTTTCTTATTAATCCAAATAACTAAATGGGTTTGTTTCAACAATCAATTTTAGATACAAAAATCTTTTTAACTCAAATTTGTTTTAAAATTGATGTAAATTTGAGTTATTCCAAATAGATTAATTAATAAAACTTACCCCAAATTGTTGTTATCCCTTTAGCATAATAAATAGCTCTGTAAATCCCATAAATGCAAGCCAAATGAAGAAGAATGAAGCCGATTATATTCTTCCAAACCCAAGGTCTTTTAAATTCCCAATCCGTGCCGATGTCTGCCGGCAATTTGATCTCGTTTAAATGAACGTTTTTATTTCCTTGATCAGGAATCGGAATATCCTTAGAATTTGGGGCCATAATTAATAGTAATAAAACTTTTTGTTGAGAAACAAAATAATTTGTTTCAAAGCTTTTACTATTTGAGTCAAAAGTATTTCAAGCTTCTTTTTCTCAATCTTCTTGAAATTTATCGTCGTATTATAGCTTAAAAATTCTTTTTAAAGCTTATTTTTTTGTTTTAGATTAAGAATTTTTCTTGAATCCCCATTGAATCTTCTTTTTTTCTTGATGAATCACTTTTAATTTACTTCAACACACTAAATAAAAAAAAAATTTTTTTAAATTAAATAAATTTTGAAAATAAATAAAAAAAAATAATTAAATAATTTTGAAATCTAACGTCTCGATGAGAGTTGAAGTAAATTGCACGTTTTTGTGAGCCGCAAAACGTTCACGTGCGAGCTTTAATATCCACTCGTTTGATAGGAAGGAAGAAAAGTGGGGGGACTATTTTTTGCGTTCTCTCTACTGTTAATAATAATCGAAAGCTTTCTATGCAGCAGGCACAGAACTGCATCACCATCCGTTTCAAACGATGAAGAAAAGTAACGGAGAGGAGACTTTCGTTTTCTTCCATTGTGATTTCTTTTCAAAGAGACTTTGAAGAGAAAACTGATTAGAGGCGGAAAAGAAAGGGTAAAATAATCGAATAAAGGCAGGAAAAATGGATGAAATTATTTTGAAGAAAGAATGAGTCAGCTGGTGATCGAAAGTTAAATTAATGTGTTAAGTTAATTAAAAATTTTCTTTCTAAAATATTATAAATTAATTACAAATTTGTTATTAATAGTTGACTGGATTTGGTTGTAAACGACTACAATTTCTGCATAAAGATTAAGAATTACTAATGGAGGACTCGATACTGCTTGATTGATCATCATTTTCAAATTTTTACTAATTTGGGCATCTTTTGTCAAATACCTCATCGTTATGGCTTGATTTTTTCAAAAGAGAAATCTCCTCTATACCAGTTAATGAAACTTTTTTTTATTTCTATACCAGAAATCAAAAGTTGATGAAGTTTAATTATACCAGTGTGAAATTGTTATCAATTAAGCAGTTTTCTGTGATATAAATTATCAACATATCTTTGTTTGTTTAAAAGACATCAAAAGAAATAATGTGCATAAGAGAATATTAATGAATTGATAATATTCAGCATCGGGATGGGTGCTAACTCTTAGAGGGCGCCTGTTATTTATGGCACTGAATTTTGTATGTAAGGGATTTTTGGTTTAAATATACAGGGTTGAGTTGTAACAATAATAAATAGAGTAGGGAAGACTGTTGTACCTAGAGCATACTTAGGATCACTTTTCAGCACAGAGTCATAGCTACCATCTAGCAGAGCGAAGTTATGCTAATCTCAGTTTGTCTACACTTTCGAGATAAGTTAAGAAGTTTAAAAGTTTTGGGAATGAATGTTACTCATATAAATCTAATTTTGATAACCAAAAGGTTTCACAGAAGATAAAGTAGAACTTTTAGTAGATCCTATACTGAAAAATTTCAAAAATTCTAACCGAAAACTTGGAATCTAAAAAAAGCTACTGCATTAACTATTCGTAAACTGGAAGCCACAAGTCTAAAACTACAAATTTTAATAAAACGAACGTAAACATATTTTTTTTATAATATTAAAAAGGTACACGAATAGTTAGGTCTATTTCTTCTCACAGAATTTGGAATTTAAACGAAACGAGATTGTTAACAATGCAACGTCCGATTTGTACCAAAAAGGCGTTAAATAAGTGGGAAGCTATACTTCTGCAAAAAGAGGCAAGTTGGTGATGATGATTGTAGCAATAAATTCTACTAACTTCTGTAGTGATAAGATCACTGCGTTTGAAGCTACCTTGCAGCAAGTTCAATCTCAATTAAAAATAATCGAGAAGCTCAACGCTGGGAACAACGCTCTCAGTATTCTATTGCTTCGAAGGCACACTGCAAATTCTGCAGTATTTCTTCTGATTGCCAAACCATAGAAATTTTGCAGTTGTTTGATTGCGGATAACGTCAAACCATTTTTGCCACCCAAGGCAGTTCCATCCGGTAACTTTTTATTTTTTTCTTTAAATTTTCTCAATCTGGTCCCCATTCTTTTTGGGATATGACCAACGCACTCCACCTTTTTTATGTGTATATCATTACCATAAGGCTCCTTATTACATACAGCTTAGTAGGCCTTAGAGTCACCATCACCCAAATATTCGATATACCGGACATTATAACTTTCTTGGGATCGGTTGAAAATATTAATTGCTCCGGATACTTCCATTGCACCACTTGTCCCAAAAAAATTTGCATAGCAACCTTTTCCATGAGCAGTACGACAGTCACCAGTATTTCTTTTACATGTACAATATTTGGAGAAAATGTCAATATCAATAATTTTGCCAGTTATTAGGGAAGACGCTGAAAGAATGCCGTTTAGCGACGTATGGCCACGTTTTTGCCAAGAGCCATCAATTGCAATGGCAAGCTCTCTTGGATTAGATTCTTCGCAGTTTTGGTCTACAGATTACTCGATTGCTTCTTTCATCGACTCTATATACATTTTTTTGGAGATAGACCCAAGGTAGGCTTCATGAGTGTGATAATTACTCACGGGTGCCATAAGATTCAACATACCACAAAGTTTTTCAGCGGCAGCCTTACCTTTGCTTATGAATCGCATACCATAAACTAATCTAATGTTTAGATCATAAAACATACACTGAGCATCATTATATTCAGTTTGGAATGAATCACAATCTTGCACAGAAGATAACGTAGAACTTTTAGTAGATCCTATACTGAAAAATTTCAAAAATGCTAACCGAAAACTTGGAATCTAAAAAAAACTACTGCATTAACTATTCGTAAACTGGAAGCCACAAGTCTAGAACTACAAATTTTAATAAAACGAACGTAAACATATTTTTTTTTATAATATTAAAAAGGTACATGAATAGTTAGGTCTATTTCTTCTCACAGAATTTGGAATTTAGACGAAACGAGATTGTTAACAATGCAACGTCCGATTTGTACCAAAAAGGCGTTAAATAAGTGGGAAGCTATACTTCTGCAAAAAGAGGCAAGTTGGTGATGATGATTGTAGCAATAAATTCTACTAACTTTTGTAGTGATAAGATCACTGCGTTTGAAGCTACCTTGCAGCAAGTTCAATCTCAATAAAAAATAATCGAGAAGGTCAACGCTGGGAACAACGCTCTCAGTATTCCATTGCTTCGAAGGCACACTGTTACATATCTCTCTTACCTTAGTCAGTTCTGCAGTATTTCTTCTGATTGCCAAACCATAGAAATTTTGCAGTTGTTTGATTGCGGATAACGTCAAGCCATTTTTGCCACCAAAGGCAGTTCCATCCGGTAACTTTTTATTTTTCTCTTAAAATTTTCTCAATCTGGTCCCCATTCTTTTTTGGATATGACCAACGCACTCCACCTTTTTTATGTGTATATCATTACCATAAGGCTCCTCATTACATACAGCTTGGTAGGCCTTAGCGTCACCATCACCCAAATATTCGATATACCGGACATTACAACTTTCTTGGGATCAGTTGAAAATATTAATTGCTCCGGATACTTCCATTGAACCACTTGTCCCAAAAAGAAATGCGTAGCAAGCTTTTCCATGAGCAGTACGACAGTTACCAGTATTTCTC
Source organism: Onthophagus sagittarius (assembly GCA_036711965.1). Lineage (NCBI taxonomy): Eukaryota > Metazoa > Arthropoda > Insecta > Coleoptera > Scarabaeidae > Onthophagus > Onthophagus sagittarius. The sequence continues at coordinate 9,221,103 of JASERS010000010.1, read as the reverse complement.
TTACATATACAATATTTGGAGAAAATGTCAATATCAATAATTTTGCCAGTTATTAGAGAAGACGCTGAAAGAATGCCGTTTAGCGACGTATGGCCACGTTTTTGCCAAGAGCAATTGCAATGGCAAGCTCTCTTGGATTAGATTCTTCGCAGTTTTGGTCTACAGCTTACTCGATTGCTTCTTTCATCGACTTTTTACAAATTTTTTCGGAGATAGACCCAAGGTAGGCTTCATGAGTGTGATAATTACTCACAGATGCCATAAGATTCAACATACCACAAAGTTTCTCAGCGGCAGCCTTACCTTTGCTTATGAATCGCATACCATAAACTAATTTAATGTTTAGATCATAAAACATACACTTTGCATCATTATATTCAGTATGAAATGAATCACAATCTTTCACAGAAGATAACGTAGAACTTTTAGTAGATCCTATACTGAAAAATTTCAAAAATGCTAACCGAAAACTTGGAATCTAAAAAAAGCTACTGCATTAACTATTCGTAAACTGGAAGCCACAAGTCTAGAACTACAAATTTTAATAAAACGAACGTAAACATATTTTTTTTTATAATATTAAAAAGGTACACGAATAGTTAATTTTTGGTCTAAATTTGGAATTTAGACGAAACGAGATTGTTAACAATGTAAAGTCCGATTTGTACCATTGCACAAAAAGGCGTTAAATAAGTGGGATACTTCTGCAAAAAGAGGCAAGTTGGTGATGATGATTGTAGCAATAAATTCTACCAACTTTTGTAGTGATAAGATCACTGCGTTTGAAGCTGCCTTGCAGCAAGTTCAATCTCAATAAAAAATAATCGAGAAGCTCAACGCTGAGAACGACGCTCTCAGTATTCCATTGCTTCGAAGGCAAGCATATCTTCATCACACTGTTACACATTTCTCTTACCTTAGTCAGTTCTCCAGTCACTGCGTCTTTAGCTATCTCAGATGTTACAATAACTGATCCCGAAGATTTTCCTCTCTTGTCACCTCGAGAAGGTCCTCAATCTGAGCTCGATCGGAGAAATCACACAAGATGAGATAACGAGAGGGGTCAGCAAGCTTCAAATTGTGAAGGTACAACGCCTCGTGAGGAGACCTGTGGCTAATTGAAGGGCGTTCTCTCAAAATCTAGAAAATATTAAGCTGTTATTTTTGAAGAATATTTTAGCAATTCAAGAGTTTAAGAACTTCTTGTGTGTAATCATATTAATATAAGATTGACTTGTCCCTCAATCTTCGGTAAAATTTTGAAATAGAAGAATTATTTCGTGTTTATTATATGATATTAAACTTACATAATTCTTATTGAAATTTATTAAAAACTGATGATCGTTTGGCCGAGGATTTTCATTTATTGATTTTCATCTGCTCTATCTACAATTATTATTTTATCATCACTGGAATCACCATCTTTTAACATCGTTTCAAAATTTTCTTCACTTACTATTTCTTCTATTTTTTTTTTATTTCTATACCAGAAATCAAAAGTTGATGAAGTTTAATTATACCAGTGTGAAATTGTTATCAATTAAGCAGTTTTCTGTGATATAAATTATCAACATATCTTTGTTTGTTTAAAAGACATCCAAAGAAATAATATGCATAGGAAAATATTAATGAATTGATAATATTCAGCATCCGGGCGCTAACCCTTAGAGGGCGCCTTTTCTTTATGGCACTGAATTTTGTATGTAAAGGGTTTTTGTTTCAAATATACAGGGTTGAATTGTAACAATAATAAATAGAGTAGGGAAGACTGTTGTACCTAGAGCATACTTAGGATCACTTTTCAGTACAGAGTCATAGTTACCATCTAGCGGACCGAAGTATGCTAATCTCAGTTTGTCTACATTTTCGAGATAAGTAAAGAAGTTTAAAAGTTTTAGGAATGAATGTTACTCATATAAATCTAATTTTGATAACCAAAAGGTTTCACAGAAGATAAAGTAGAACTTTTAGTAAATCCTATATTGAAAAATTTCAAAAATGCTAACCGAAAACTTGGAATCTAAAAAAAGCTACTGCATTAACTATTCGTAAACTGGAAGCCACAAGTCTAAAACTACAAATTTTAATAAAACGAACGTAAACATATTTTTTTATAATATTAAAAAGGTACACGAATAGTTAGGTCTATTTCTTCTCACAGAATTTGGAATTTAGACGAAACGAGATTGTTAACAATGCAACGTCCGATTTGTACCAAAAAGGCGTTAAATAAGTGGGAAGCTATACTTCTGCAAAAAGAGGCAAGTTGGTGATGATGATTGTAGCAATAAATTCTACTAACTTTTGTAGTGATAAGATCACTGTGTTTGAAGCTGCCTTGCAGCAAGTTCAATCTTAATTAAAAATAATCGAGAAGCTCAACGCTGAGAACGACGCTCTCAGTATTCCATTGCTTCGAAGGCACACTGTTACACATCTCTCTTACCTTAGTCAGTTCTGCAGTATTTCTTCTGATTGCCAAACCATAGAAATTTTGCAGTTGTTTGATTGCGGATAACGTCAAACCATTTTTGCCACCCAAGGCAGTTCCATTCGGTAACTTTTTATTTTTTTCTTTAAATTTTCTCAATCTGCTCCCCATTCTTTTTTGGATATGACCAACGCACTCCACCTTTTTTATGTGTATATCATTACTATAAGGCTCCTCATTACATACAGCTTGGTAGGCCTTAGAGTCACCATCACCCAAATATTCGATATACCGGACATTATAACTTTCTTGGGATCGGTTGAAAATATTAATTGCTCCGGATATTTCTATTGCACCACTTGTACCCAAAAAAATTGCGTACCAACCTTTTCCATGAGCAGTACGACAGTCACCAGTATTTCTTTTACATGTACAATATTTGGAGAAAGTGTCAATATCAAAAATTTTGCTAGTTGTTAGGGAAGCCGCTGAAAGAATGTCGTTTAGCGAAGTATGGCCACGTTTTTGCCAAGAGCCATCAATTGCAATGGCAAGCTATCTTGGATTAGATTCTTCGCAGTTTTGGTCTACAGCTTACTCGATTGCTTCTTTCATCGACTCTATATACATTTTTTTGGAGATAGACCCAAGGTAGGCTTCATGAGTGTGATAATTACTCACGGGTGCCATAAGATTCAACATACCACAAAGTTTTTCAGCGGCAGCCTTACCTTTGCTTATGAATCGCATACCATAAACTAATCTAATGTTTAGATCATAAAACATACACTGAGCATCATTATATTCAGTTTGGAATGAATCACAATCTTGCACAGAAGATAACGTAGAACTTTTAGTAGATCCTATACTGAAAAATTTCAAAAATGCTAACCGAAAACTTGGAATCTAAAAAAAGCTACTGCATTAACTATTCGTAAACTGGAAGCCACAAGTCTAGAACTACAAATTTTAATAAAACGAACGTAAACATATTTTTTTTTTATAATATTAAAAAGGTACACGAATAGTTAGGTCTATTTCTTCTCACAGAATTTGGAATTTAGACGAAACGAGATTGTTAACAATGCAACGTCCGATTTGTACCAAAAAGGCGTTAAATAAGTGGGAAACTATACTTCTGCAAAAAGAGGCAAGTTGGTGATGATGATTGTAGCAATAAATTCTACTAACTTTTGTAGTGATAAGATCACTGCGTTTGAAGCTACCTTGCAACAAGTTCAATCTCAATTAAAAATAATCGAGAAGGTCAACGCTGGGAACAACGCTCTCAGTATTCCATTGCTTCGAAGGCACACTGTTACACATCTCTCTTACCTTAGTCAGTTCTGCAGTATTTCTTCTGATTGCCAAACCATAGAAATTTTGCTGTTGTTAGGGAAGCCGCTGAAAGAATGTCGTTTAGCGAAGTATGGCCACGTTTTTGCCAAGAGCCATCAATTGCAATGGCAAGCTCTCTTGGATTAGATTCTTCGCAGTTTTGGTCTACAGCTTACTCGATTGCTTCTTTCATCGACTCTTTATAAATTTTTTTGGAGATAGGTAGGCTTCATGAGTGTGATAATTACTCACAGGTGCCATAAGATTCAACATACCACAAAGCTTTTCAGCGGCAGCCTTACCTTTGCTTATGAATCGCATACCATAAACTAATCTAATGTTTAGATCATAAAACATACACTGAGCATCATTATATTCAGTTTGAAATGAATCACAATCTATCACAGAAAATAACGTAGAACTTTTAGTAGATCCTATACTGAAAAATTTCAAAAATGCTAACCGAAAACTTGGAATCTAAAAAAAGCTACTGCATTAACTATTCGTAAACTGGAAGCCACAAGTCTAGAACTACAAATTTTAATAAAACGAACGTAAACATATTTTTTTTTATAATATTAAAAAGGTACACGAATAGTTAGGTCTATTTCTTCTCACAGAATTTGGAATTTAGACAAAACGAGATTGTTAACAATGCAAAGTCCGATTTGTACCAAAAAGGCGTTAAATAAGTGGGAAGCTATACTTCTGCAAAAAGAGGCAAGTTGGTGATGATGATTGTAGCAATAAATTCTACTAACTTTTGTAGTGATAAGATCACTGCGTTTGAAGCTACCTTGCAGCAAGTTCAATCTCAATTAAAAATAATCGAGAAGCTCAACGCTGAGAACGACGCTCTCAGTATTCCATTGCTTCGAAGGCACACTGTTACACATCTCTCTTACCTTAGTCAGTTCTGCAGTATTTCTTCTGATTGCCAAACCATAGAAATTTTGCAGTTGTTTGATTGCGGATAACGTCAAGCCATTTTTGCCACCCAAGGCAGTTCCATCCGGTAACTTTTTATTTTTTTCTTTAAATTTTCTCAATCTGGTCCCCATTCTTTTTTGGATATGACCAACGCACTCCACCTTTTTTATGTGTATATCATTACAATAAGGCCCCTCATTACATACAGCTTGGTAGGCCTTAGAGTCACCATCACCCAAACATTCGATATACTGGACATTATAACTTTCTTGGGATCGGTTGAAAATATTAATTGCTCCGGATATTTCTATTGCACCACTTGTCCCGAAAAAATTTGCGTAGCAACCTTTTCCATGAGCAGTACGACAGTCACCAGTATTTCTTTTACATGTACAATATTTGGAGAAAGTGTCAATATCAAAAATTTTGCTAGTTGTTAGGGAAGACGCTGAAAGAATGCCGTTTAGCGACGTATGGCCACGTTTTTGCCAAGAGCCATCAATTGCAATGGCAAGCTCTCTTGGATTAGATTCTTCGCAGTTTTGGTCTACAGCTTACTCGATTGCTTCTTTCATCGACTCTATATACATTTTTTTGGAGATAGACCCAAGGTAGGCTTCATGAGTGTGATAATTACTTACGGGTGCCATAAGATTCAACATACCACAAAGTTTTTCAGCGGCAGCCTTACCTTTGCTTATGAATCGCATACCATAAACTAATCTAATGTTTAGATCATAAAACATACACTGAGCATCATTATATTCAGTTTGAAATGAATCACAATCTTTCACAGAAGATAACGTAGAACTTTTAGTAGATCCTATACTGAAAAATTTCAAAAATGCTAACCGAAAACTTGGAATCTAAAAAAAGCTACTGCATTAACTATTCGTAAACTGGAAGCCACAAGCCTGTCTAGAACTACAAATTTTAATAAAACGAACGTAAATATATTTTTTTTATAATATTAAAAAGGTACACGAATAGTTAATTTTTGGTCTAAATTTGGAATTTAGACGAAACGAGATTGTTAACAATGTAAAGTCCGATTTGTACCATTGCACAAAAAGGCGTTAAATAAGTGGGATACTTCTGCAAAAAGAGGCAAGTTGGTGATGATGATTGTAGCAATAAATTCTACCAACTTTTGTAGTGATAAGATCACTGCGTTTGAAGCTGCCTTGTAGCAAGTTCAATCTCAATTAAAAATTATCGAGAAGCTCAACGCTGAAAACAACGCTCTCAGTATTCCATTGCTTCGAAGGCAAGCATATCTTTATCACACTGTTACACATTTCTCTTACCTTAGTCAGTTCTCCAGTCACTGCGTCTTTAGCTATCTCAGATGTTACAATATCTGATCCCGAAGATTTTCCTCTCTTGTCACCTCGAGAAGGTCCTCAATCTGAGCTCGATCGGAGAAATCACACAAGATGAGATAACGAGAGGGGTCAGCAAGCTTCAAATTGTGAAGGTACAACGCCTCGTGAGGAGACCTGTGGCTAATTGAAGGGCGTTCTCTCAAAATCTAGAAAATATTAAGCTGTTATTTTTGAAGAATATTTTAGCAATTCAAGAGTTTAAGAACTTCTTGTGTGTAATCATATTAATATAAGATTGACTTGTCCCTCAATCTTCGGTAAAATTTTGAAATAGAAGAACTATTTCGTGTTTATTATATGATATTAAACTTACATAATTCTTATTGAAATTTATTAAAAACTGATGATCGTTTGGCCGAGGATTTTCATTTATTGATTTTCATCTGCTCTATCTACAATTATTATTTTATCATCACTGGAATCACCATCTTTTAACATCGTTTCAAAATTTTCTTCACTTACTATTTCTTCTATTTTTTTTTATTTCTATACCAGAAATCAAAAGTTGATGAAGTTTAATTATACCAGTGTGAAATTGTTATCAATTAAGCAGTTTTCTGTGATATAAATTATCAACATATCTTTGTTTGCTTAAAAGACATCAAAAGAAATAATATGCATAGGAAAATATTAATGAATTGATAATATTCAGCATCGGGGCGCTAACCCTTAGAGGGCGCCTGTTCTTTATGGCACTGAATTTTGTATGTAAGGGGTTTTTGTTTTAAATATACAGGGTTGAATTCTAACAATAATAAATAGAGTAGGGAAGACTGAGGTACCTAGAGCATACTTAGGATCACTTTTCAGTACAGAGTCATAGTTACCATCTAGCGGACCGAAGTATGCTAATCTCAGTTTGTCTACATTTTCGAGATAAGTAAAGAAGTTTAAAAGTTTTAGGAATGAATGTTACTCATATAAATCTAATTTTGATAACCAAAAGGTTTCACAGAAGATAAAGTAGAACTTTTAGTAAATCCTATATTGAAAAATTTCAAAAATGCTAACCGAAAACTTGGAATCTAAAAAAAGCTACTGCATTAACTATTCGTAAACTGGAAGCCACAAGTCTAAAACTACAAATTTTAATAAAACGAACGTAAACATATTTTTTTAATAATATTAAAAAGGTACACGAATAGTTAGGTCTATTTCTTCTCACAGAATTTGGAATTTAGACAAAACGAGATTGTTAACAATGCAAAGTCCGATTTGTACCAAAAAGACGTTAAATAAGTGGGAAGCTATACTTCTGCAAAAAGAGGCAAGTTGGTGATGATGATTGTAGCAATAAATTCTACTAACTTTTGTAGTGATAAGATCACTGCGTTTGAAGCTACCTTGCAGCAAGTTCAATCTCAATTAAAAATAATCGAGAAGCTCAACGCTGAGAACGACGCTCTCAGTATTCCATTGCTTCGAAGGCACACTGTTACACATCTCTCTTACCTTAGTCAGTTCTGCAGTATTTCTTCTGATTGCCAAACCATAGAAATTTTGCAGTTGTTTGATTGCGGATAACGTCAAGCCATTTTTGCCACCCAAGGCAGTTCCATCCGGTAACTTTTTATTTTTTTCTTTAAATTTTCTCAATCTGGTCCCCATTCTTTTTTGGATATGACCAACGCACTCCACCTTTTTTATGTGTATATCATTACAATAAGGCCCCTCATTACATACAGCTTGGTAGGCCTTAGAGTCACCATCACCCAAACATTCGATATACTGGACATTATAACTTTCTTGGGATCGGTTGAAAATATTAATTGCTCCGGATATTTCTATTGCACCACTTGTCCCGAAAAAATTTGCGTAGCAACCTTTTCCATGAGCAGTACGACAGTCACCAGTATTTCTTTTACATGTACAATATTTGGAGAAAGTGTCAATATCAAAAATTTTGCTAGTTGTTAGGGAAGACGCTGAAAGAATGCCGTTTAGCGACGTATGGCCACGTTTTTGCCAAGAGCCATCAATTGCAATGGCAAGCTCTCTTGGATTAGATTCTTCGCAGTTTTGGTCTACAGCTTACTCGATTGCTTCTTTCATCGACTCTATATACATTTTTTTGGAGATAGACCCAAGGTAGGCTTCATGAGTGTGATAATTACTCACAGGTGCCATAAGATTCAACATACCACAAAGTTTCTCAGCGGCAGCCTTACCTTTGCTTATGAATCGCATACCATAAACTAATCTAATGTTTAGATCATAAAACATACACTGAGCATCATTATATTCAGTTTGAAATGAATCACAATCTTTCACAGAAGATAAAGTAGAACTTTTAGTAGATCCTATACTGAAAAATTTCAAAAATTCTAACCGAAATCTTGGAATCTAAAAAAAGCTACTGCATTAACTATTCGTAAACTGGAAGCCACAAGTCTAGAACTACAAATTTTAATAAAACGAACGTAAACATTTTTTTTTATAATATTAAAAAGGTACATGAATAGTTAGGTCTATTTCTTCTCACAGAATTTGGAATTTAGACGAAACGAGATTGTTAACAATGCAACGTCCGATTTGTACCAAAAAGGCGTTAAATAAGTGGGAAGCTATACTTCTGCAAAAAGAGGCAAGTTGGTGATGATGATTGCAGCAATAAATTCTACTAACTTTTGTAGTGATAAGATCACTGCGTTTGAAGCTACCTTGCAGCAAGTTCAATCTCAATTAAAAATAATCGAGAAGATCAACGCTGAGAACGACGCTCTCAGTAGTCCATTGCTTCGAAGAAGCATATCTTCATCACACTGTTACACATTTCTCTTACCTTAGTCAGTTCTCCAGTCACTGCGTCTTTAGCTATCTCAGATGTTACGATATCTGATCCCGAAGATTTTCCTCTCTTGTCACCTCGAGAAGGTTCTCAATCTGAGCTCGATCGGAGAAATCACACAAGATGAGATAACGAGAGGGGTCAGCAACCTTCAAATTGTGAAGGTACAATGCCTCGTGAGGAGACCTGTGGCTAATTGAAGGGCGTTCTCTCAAAATCTAGAAAATATTAAGCTGTTATTTTTGAAGAATATTTTAGCAATTCAAGAGTTTAAGAACTTCTTGTGTGTAATCATATTAATATAAGATTGACTTGTCCCTCAATCTTCGGTAAAATATTGAAATAGAAGAACTGTTTCGTGTTTATTATATGATATTAAACTTACATAATTCTTATTGAAATTTATTAAAAACTGATGATCGTTTGGCCGAAGATTTTCATTTATTGATTTTCATCTGCTCTATCTACAATCATTATTTTATCATCACCAGAATCACCATCTTTTAACATCGTTTCAAAATTTTCTTCACTTACTATCATAGACCATGGTTTATCATAGACCACTGCGAGCCGTTGTCATTGTGTAGAGGGTGATGGTGATGGTAATGACAAAGAATGGCTTTGGAAGCAGTCGGAAAGCATAATCAAAAGGTACCATCACACCAAATTGCTTAACTATTTCGGATGTCAACAGTACATGTTGACCAAAGTAAATTGGAATGATCCATTAGGTGGTCCATCTAGTCTATACCAATGTGTGAAACTAGCATGAATGCTAGCCATTATCATAGCATTATGGCAATCATTGTAGTATATGACAGATGCTGGAGTATAAATTTCAGTTTTTTATGAACTGGACGAATCTTAACTCTTTTGACCATTTTGAGTACTAACTTTTGAAATTCTGTACTCTGCCATTATCCATGCAGTTTCCTCACAATATTGCGAAGATGTCCAGCAAATGATAAGCGAGTTTTTTTACTAGCTTTGTTTTTAGTGATCTTAAAATCACCATCTCCTTGTGGTTACATACCTGTCCTAATATTAACCAACATAATTTTCATAAAAACTCTGCTCGTAGTACGCTCGATGTCATTCTTATTAACTCTGATGCAGTATCTCGCATTACTGTATGTGGCAATCCACTGCTTCCTGAAAATTGTGCGCAGTCTATTTTAGAATTCTCGCTCTGATGTCTTTACGAATTGACGCAACAATATTTTACCATCAGGAACCTAATTTCACCAAAGCTCGTTTTAATGATATTAATTCTTATTTTAATGAAATTGACTCGGAGTCTCTTCTGAGTGGGGGTGAAGTAAATCTCGTTAATTTATTTTATAACCATTTACATACTGCTGTTCGCAATTATGTTCGTTTAATTTTGTTAAACGAAAATTTCCCAAGGGCTATCCTCGATGGTTTTCTCGTGGTACTATCATAGTTCTTCGAAAATCTTTATCTTTACAATTTTTTCCTCTTCCGCCACGGTTGCCCTCCTTGCTTTCATTTCATGCGTTATCGTCATCTTCTCACGCTCTCCCTTTAACTTTCTAGTATTGGGTAAAATCTTTTATATTGAAGTTGTATACCTCTATTCATGTCCTCATCGTCTGGTTCAATTAACACTTTTTCCTCTTAATCGTTTTTTCCCATAACGTGTTACTCTCCTTTAGTTTAGCATATTTAAAATTTTCCTCTTCCCAATTATGTTTGGCCACTTCCTCCCATTCAGCAAATGATTTTGCGTTATTTATTTTCGCTTTTCTCCTCCTTTCCTCCTCATCTCTTTTTTCTCTTTTGTCATGTGTTTGGGTTTCTTGTGTTCTTGATTTCTTCTTTTCGGCTCGGTTCAACCACTCCGTTATTTCCTCCCTATTTATTATTCTCGCCAGGCTTTCCATCTTCACGGCAACATCTTTAATTTCACTCTCTTCCTCTTTTTTACTTCTTTCATTGATACATCACTGCCAAATGACTAGCTCCTTACCTTTCTTGGTGTCTCCCTTTGTAAATTTCCAACCGTAAGTTTTTCCAAATATGAAAAACTCAAATTCTTACTTGGTGTTATGTGTACAATCGATCGATGTGGTTGCACAGGTGGGCATCTTTGGTGGTGATCGGGCTGTTAAGGTACTTCGTCTAAAAACAGTATCTTCATTACCTTGGCTAGCAAGGTCCCGTAATCTTTGGTCTTTATAGTCGACCGTTTCTCGTGTGCAGTTTGCGACTCCCAGTTTTTTAAGGAGGTATTCTCCTCCAGCTCAGGCACCGCGGGATTGCTACACCCGTACCCAGTAAAGAACTAGGCCCTTGCGGGATCAGATACACGGCTAAACCTACCCCAATCTATCATTCGGGTTTATCCGTCTTGAAAGATGTATGGCTAAACCCGAATGATTCTAGTTCTAAAGTTAGATTAAACGATATAAAACTAGAACTAACACTAGACCTAGAAGTGGAAAGTTTTGGGTTTAGCCGTGCGTCTTTGACGCACGGCTAAACCCTGATCTTTCCACTACTAGGTCTAGTGTTAGTTCTAGTTTTACTTCAATTAAATACACAAGGATGCCAAATCAGTTTGTAAAGTACCCTATTAATTGTGGCCTTCATTAAAAAATATCTTCAAATACATGGCCAAACCCAATCCAACCCAACCCACCCTAACCCTGTCTATTTGCATTGAAATAAAATTAGAGCTAACACCGGATTTAGAACTAGAATCATTCGGATTAAGCCGTCTTGAGAGATGTACAGCTAAACCCTAATCCCTAAAAAAATTACTTGCAATTTCTTAGTTTTTATGCATCTGAGAGCAAAAGCAAAATTAAAGTAACATCATCTCACAAAATCAATATTACCTCAAACATATTTTTATTACACCTTCCTGTAAAGATAACGTCGCGAGACATCCAATATAATTAACACAACTACAGCAAACCTTTCAAAGCAGTTATGTTTTTAACGACTACAAATAGAAGTCAGTATTTAAACAGTTACAGTGTTAAGTATGTGTAAGTGAAAACGAAATTTCCATCTCATTCCATTTTGTGGCTTTTCTGATACATTTCAAGCCTTGAAACCAATTTAATCATTACCAGTAATAACCAGCAATGATGACACAATTTAAAGACATCGCGAAACGAAATAAATTTATTATTACGTAGACAATCAAGAATAACCTCGTAAATTACACTAATTATTTCGACTTAAACTTACCTCAAATGAGCTCTCGTCAAGGCAATTGCACAAAAACTAAAAAAAATTCAACAAAGACAATACAATAACCACACAATTACATTTTGTTTTAATAATTGGAGGTGAAATAAAACCCACACAATTTATTGTTCAATCGTTTTAATTATAAACGAAACCTGATGCATGGAGAGTGAAACTAAGACTTTGATTACTTTTTTTTTAGATTTAATTCATTTAAGTAAAATATCGTAGAGAAACTTCGAAGTTCTCGGTCAAAACCCGGTAATTTTATCTGACCTACTACACCTGCACCTAGAAAATGTGCACTTTCGTTGCCAATGAACTTAGAAAACGAGCGAGGTAAGTGAAACGGTACAAGCTACACACGATTCTCGTCTCTGTGCCAAGGGGAATGGTGTCTAGTTCAACTTATAAAAGGAAAGATTTGCAAGCCGGCCATAAATGTCTTCGTATTGGAAGCGTTTAACATTAAAAAGACGATGTCGTCGATTTCACATTCTCAGATATTTTAATAACTCTTTATTTATCAATTTCTAATTTATTTACAATATTTTACCAACAATACGAGTATTTAGATAAATGTTTTATAATCCAAGGAACAAATAGGGTTACGTCGGTGTATTGGCCGGGATTCCCCGGAAGTGCGCATCCAATCCCGCTTGAAACAATTCCTTAAATAAATGAAATTAAAAAAAGATGCTATTTATGGATTAAAAATTATTTACTTACCTATTAATTCATATCGTTTATATAAATTTCGAATTTGAAATGGACTCCCTGAGTCTCCCTATTACAAAAATTTTGATTAATTTAAATTAAGTCATTTAGGATTTTAGGTATGGCGGTTTATATATTTACTAACACAAGATTTTCAAGGAACGATTTCGCGTCAAATCGGCGATGTCGCTTTCGGACGAGGCACTGTATTTCAAATATTAACAGAAAAGTGTCAATTTTGGAATATTGTAGCTCCTCGCCCGCAAACGACCTCTGCGGAATGAGAATATAATCGTCTTATAGGAGACTTTGTCCATTTAATACGATTTACAAGGAACGATTTCGGATCAAATCGCCGAGGTCGCTTGTGGGCGAGACGCTGGACTTGAAATGTTTGGATAAAATCGTCCATTTTAGAAAATTGTAGCGCCTCGCCTGCAAGGGACCTCGACGGAGTGGGTATACAATCGTCTTATAGGAGACTTTGTCTATTTACTAGGAACTCTAGGAAGAATCGTTTATAAGGAACGATTTCGCTTCAAATCGCTGAGGTCGCTTGCTGGCGAGGCGCTGGATATGAAATACTAACACGAAATCGTTTCTTTTGGAAGATTGCAGCGCCTCGGCCGCAAGCGACCTCGGCGGAATGGGAATAAAATCGACTTGTAGGAGGCTTTGTCTATTTACTAGGATATATAAGGAACGATTTCGTCTCAAATCGCCGAGGTCGCTTGCGGACGAGGCACCGGATATGAAATACTAACACAAAATAGTTTCTTTTGGAAGATTGTAGCGCCTCGCCCGCAAGCGACCTCGGTGAAGTGAGAATATAATCGTCTTATAGGGGACTTCGTCTATTTACTAGGTTACATAAGAAACGATTTCGCCTCAAATCGCCGAGGTCGCTTGCGGGCGAGGCCCTGGATATGAAATACTAACACAAAATTGTTTCTTTTGGAAGATTGTAGTGCCTCGCCCGCAGGCGACCTCGTCGGAGTGGGAATATAATCGTCTTATAGGAGACTTCCTCTATTTACTAGGTTACATAAGAAACGATTTCGCCTCAAATCGCCGAGGTCGCTTGCGGGCGAGGCCCTGGATATGAAATACTAACACAAAATCGTTTCTTTTGGCAGATTGTAGCGCCTCGCCCGCAAGCGACCTCGGTGAAGTGAGAATATAATCATCTTATAGGGGACTTCGTCTATTTACTAGGTTCCATAAGAAACTATTTCGCCTCAAATCGCCGAGGTCGCTTGCGGGCGAGGCCCTGGATATGAAATACTAACACAAAATTGTTTCTTTTGCAAGATTGTAGCGCCTCGCCCGCAAGCGACCTCGGTGAAGTGAGAATATAATCCTCTTATAGGGGACTTCGTCTATTTACTAGGTTCCATAAGAAACTATTTCGCCTCAAATCGCCGAGGTCGCTTGCGGGCGAGGCCCTGGATATGAAATACTAACACAAAATTGTTTCTTCTGCAAGATTGTAGCGCCTCGCCCGCAAGCGACCTCGGTGAAGTGAGAATATAATCGTCTTATAGGGGACTTCGTCTATTTACTAGGTTCCATAAGAAACGATTTCGCCTCAAATCGCCGAGGTCGCTTGCGGGCGAGGCCCTGGATATGAAATACTAACACAAAATTGTTTCTTTTGCAAGATTGTAGCGCCTCGCCCGCAAGCGACCTCGGCGAAGTGAGAATATAATCGTCTTATAGGAGACTTCGTCTATTTACTAGGTTCCATAAGAAACGATTTCGCCTCAAATCGCCGAGGTCGCTTGCGGGCGAGGCCCTGGATATGAAATACTAACACAAAATTGTTTCTTTTGGAAGATTGTAGCGCCTCGCCCGCAAGCGACCTCGGCGGAATGAGAATATAATCGTCTTATAGGAGACTTTGTCTATTTACTAGGTTACATAAGGAACGATTTCGCCTCAAATCGCCGAGGTCGCTTGCGGCCAAGGCGCTGGTTATGAAATACTAACACAAAATTGTTTCTTTTGCAAGATTGTAGCGCCTCGCCCGCAAGCGACCTCGGCGAAGTGAGAATATAATCGTCTTATAGGAGACTTCGTCTATTTACTAGGTTCCATAAGAAACGATTTCGCCTCAAATCGCCGAGGTCGCTTGCGGGCGAGGCCCTGGATATGAAATACTAACACAAAATTGTTTCTTTTGGAAGATTGTAGCGCCTCGCCCGCAAGCGACCTCGGCGGAATGAGAATATAATCGTCTTATAGGAGACTTTGTCTATTTACTAGGTTACATAAGGAACGATTTCGCCTCAAATCGCCGAGGTCGCTTGCGGCCAAGGCGCTGGTTATGAAATACTAACACAAAATCGTTTCTTTTGGAAGATTGTAGCGCCTCGCCCGCAAGCGACCTCGGCGAAGTGAGAATATAATCGTCTTATAGGGGACTTCGTCTATTTACTAGGTTCCATAAGAAACGATTTCGCCTCAAATCGCCGAAGTCGCTTGCGGGCGAGGCCCTGGATATGAAATACTAACACAAAATTGTTTCTTTTGCAAGATTGTAGTGCCTCGCCCGCAAGCGACCTCGGCGAAGTGAGAATATAATCGTCTTATAGGAGACTTCGTCTATTTACTAGGTTACAAAAGGAACGATTTCGCCTCAAATCGCCGAGGTCGCTTGCGACCGAGGCGCTGGATATGAAATAAGAACACAAAATAGTTTCTTTTGGAAGATTGTAGCGCCTCGCCCGCGAGCGACCTCGGCGAAGTGAGAATGTAATCGTCTTATAGGGGACTTCGTCTATTTACTAGGTTACAAAAGGAACGATTTCGCCTCAAATCGCCGAGGTCGCTTGCGGACGAGGCCCTGGATATGAAATACTAACACGAAACCGTTTCTTTTGGAAGATTGTAGCGCCTCGCCCACAAGCGACCTCGGCGAAGTGAGAATATAATCGTCTTATAGGAGACTTCGTCTATTTACTAGGTTACAAAAGGAACGATTTCGCCTCAAATCGCCGAGGTCGCTTGCGGGCGAGGCGCTGGATATGAAATACTAACACGAAATCGTTTCTTTTGGAAGATTGTAGCGCCTCACCCGCAAGCGACCTCGTCGGAGTGGGAATATAATCGTCTTATAGGAGACTTCGTCTATTTACTAGGATATATAAGGAACGATTTCGCCTCAAATCGCCGAGGTCGCTTGCGGCCGAGGCGCTGTATATGAAATACTAGCACGAAATCGTTTCTTTTGGAAGAGTGCAGCGCCTCGCATTCAAGCAACCTCGGCGGAATGGGAATTAAATCGACTTGTAGGAGGCTTTGTCTATTTACTAGGATATATAAGAAACGATTTCGCCTCAAATCGCCGAGGTCGCTTGCGGGCGAGGCACCGGATATGGAATTAAAATGTTTAAAGGTTTGTACGATGAAGTCTAGTTTATTCTTAAAAACGGCTGTTCGGTGCTACAGCTGTTTCAGTGTACAAAAACACCTTCTTCAGGCACGACGTCAGTTTGAGGAAGACATTGTTTGGAAGAATATACAACTACACGGGTTCATCGAACATCGAGTACGTTAAGAAGTTAAAACTGTTGAGGAAATTAAAAAGGCTTGAGGGGCGTGTTATAAAAACAAAAATTGAAGGCTTGAAGAGCGCGTTAACAAATTGTAGTAGTATTTTTAAAAAATTAAAAGCTTGATGAGCACGTGTTCGTAGGTTATAAACTAAACTTTATAGTAAACATTTAGTAAAAACAAAATGTCGCAAAAAAACAAAAAAAATTAAAAATGTATGTAGAAATTACAAAAATTAACAAAAAGAGTCTATCTGCGTGAAGCGCTTTATGACGAGCGCAGTCGTGTAGTTGTATATTCTTCCAAACAATGTTTTCCTCAAGCTGACGTCGTGCCTGAAGAAGGTGTTTTTGTACACTGAAACAGCTGTAGCACCGAATAGCCGTTTTTAAGAATAAACTAGACTTCATCGTACAAACCTTTAAACATTTTAATTTAATACCCTACGATGAACATAGAATCAAATTTGTCAAAAAAACACCGGATATGAAATACCAACACAAAATCGTTTCTTTTGGAAAATTGTAGCGCCTCGCCCGCAAGCGACCTCGATGTAGTGAGAATATAATCGACCTATAAAAGACTTCGTCTATTTACTAGAATATATAAGGAACGATTTCGCCTCAAATCGCCGAGGTCGCTTGCGAGCGAGGTGCCGGATTTAAAATATTTACACAAAATCGTCCATTTTGGAAGATTGTAGCGCCTCGCCCGCAAGCGACCTTGGTGGAGTAAGTACAAAATCATCTTATATGAGACTAAATACCATATAAGATTGTAGTATATTCTTATATATATTAATTACGACGAACGATTTCGCCTCAATATATGAAAGTTGAATAAATTAAATTACCTTTATTTAATTTAATTTAATTTACCTTACACGTATCTCTCCCCCCGTCTAAAAACCCAGCACAAAAGAGGGTCGAAGCTGTTGCGTTGCAATCTTTTTGTGGAAAAATCGGTAAAGCTAATTTGTTGGGTATACAAGAATACAGAAGTGAAAATGCGTTCGTTGATCCCCAACCGGCCACTATGCCTTTTCTGTTTGAGTAAATTTCAGAAACTCCTGATATTCCTATAACAACAAAATTATGACATACTCTAAAAGAATGATGTAAAGATGTTAATATTAACAGACAAAATATAGGCATAAATCATGAAACGGAGAAGTCATAAAATTGAAAACGCAGTTAATTGTTTAATTATGGCTTCTTAACGACTGTTTATAGTCGTTAAAAGCATACAATCTTTTTTGAAACTTAATTCTGAACATATTAACAAGTTGATGTAACAAAATTTATTGATGTTATTGAATTTGTATGCATTATAATTAAAAATTTTTAGTCCATTATATTGACTTTTTAATATATTTGCTAAATTTTAATTTATTATTAATTAATTTAGCGCGAAATACTGTTCCTGGAGAAAAACTGTGTTACAAAGATCCAACAAAAGAAAAAATTGACGTTAACGAAGCGAACAAAATGACAGGAGGAAGGAAGTGATCGACGAGGAAATAATATTTCGTATCACATGCCTCTCTTATTATTTTGCTTGAAACCGAAACGAATCTCGTTTGAAATTTACGTGAAATTTTCATACTAACGACTTTTCTTCGTATTCAAAACGCAATTAACTTTCTTCTTTTTCACTTAATCTAAAATTGATGCATTTACTTCAGAAGAAAATTCTTTTATTATCAATCGTTAATAAGTTTAATTATGCCGCAGTTTCTTTTAATTTCTAGCAATAAAAAAATTACTGTATTAGAAAAATTTATAAAAAGAAATCTTACCTAAATTTGGTAGACAAATAGGGCGCACAGAATAATTAAATTTTATCTTCATGCTTAAATGTAACAGCATGATATCTGCGTAATAAGTATTTATATCGAAATGTTCATGTCGGAGAATTTTCTTAATCGAAAATGTTGTTATTTCGTTGTTTGGGTGGCACATATCATATTGTCCTACAACGACTTTATATAATTCTTGGACAAAGCTGAAAGAAATTTAAAATTATAATAATATAATAATTATAAATAATACATACCCATCTTTAAAACAATGTGCAGCCGTTAAAACAAAACTATCAGATACAATTGATCCACCACAAACGGTTTCGTTTTGATAAATAAGCTGTACTAACCACGGATATTCATGGGGCGAAGTTTTCTCGCCCCCTATCACTCTTGAATATAAACCATAAGGGCGAGATTTTTCATTGGCAACGCCACAATCTGCTCAAAAATAAATTAGAATTAACTTAATTTAATTAAAAGATTATTTTAAAAAATAATTTACCACAATCGACGTCATATTTTTGTAAAAAGTTGTGATAATTATAAAAAGTTTTACTTTCCAATGAAAACGAACCCACCTAAAAACGGAATAAATTTAAAAAAAATAATTTTGATATGATAAAAAATTAATTACTTACCACTACGCTAAATAAAGTGGAATAAAATTTTAACCACAACATCTCTATACGAAACCAAAGTAAATAGTGGCGTTAAAAAACCCCATTAAACATTGATACTTTTAACCCGCACATATTACGTAAAAGGAACTTTTATTATCACCAATAGCAAAAGCACATTGTATTGGTTTATTTTACTTCCCTTTTGCACTTTCATTGTTGAGTTATGTAATTTAACCGAGTTGGGTCGTGATGTCGGCAGACATCATGCCGTTCTAATAAGTTATTAACACAGATTTTTTTTTGTTGTACAAAATCATTAAGGAAAAGGAAATTCATAAACAAGTGTATTAAGATTTATCGATTGTTGGTTAATCATTAATCATTGTGTCGCGTTCTATTTTATGTTAAATTTAAATTTATTTTATCAAAATGGGATTGTAAGGTATTCTAAAATTGTATAACCTGATAATTTATTGATATGTTACTGTGTATGTTGACAAATATAACTTGAATAAAAATGATTCATTCATTATTTATAATAAAAAAAATAAATCAATTAAAAATACATAAATAATTAAGTTGTAAATAATCAAATTGAAATTAAGTATTCAATACTTAATTTTTTCAAATGTTTCTAGTTCTAATTGTAAGTTTAGTGTCGGCTTCAGCTCTAATATTAGTTCTCTGTTAACTTTAATGCTAGTGTTAGTTCTTGTTGTAGTTGTATTTATTGTGAGATAGTATATATTCCATTGAAGTAAAACTAGAACTAACACTAGACCTAGGACTAGAAATATATGAGTTAAGCCGTGCATCTTTGACGCGCGGATACTGCTTCCAGAAGACTTGATACTGCTTCTAGAAGACCTGAAGTATTTCCAAAAGTCTTAATATTCCCTCTGGTAGAGTTAAAATGCTCCCAGAAGACTTAATACTGCTTCCAGAAGATTTGAAATGCTTCCAGAAGATTTGAAATGTTCCCAGAAGACTTGATACTGCTTCCAGAAGACTTGATACTGCTTCTAGAAGACCTGAAGTATTTCCAAAAGTCTTAATATTCCCTCTGGTAGAGTTAAAATGCTACCAGAAGACTTAATACTGCTTCCAGAAGATTTGAAATGCTTCCAGAAGATTTGAAATGTTCCCAGAAGATTTGATACTGCTTCTAGAAGATTTGAAATATTTTCAAAAGACTTGATATTCCCTCTGGAAGAGTTGAAATGGTCCCAGAAGACTTGATACTGTTTCCAGAAGTTTTGAAATACTTCCAGAAGATTTGAAATATTCCTAGAAGACTTGATACTGCTTCTAGAAAATTTGAAATGTTCCCAAAAGATTTGAATTGCTTCCAGAAGACTTGATACTGCTTCTAGAATATTTGAAATATTTCCAAAAGACTTGATATTCCCTCTGGAAGAGTTAGAATGGTCCCAGAAGACTTGATACTGTTTCCAGAAGTTTTGAAATACTTCCAGAAGATTTGAAATATTCCCAGAAGACTTGATACTGCTTCTAGAAGATTTGAAATGTTTCCAAAAGTCTTGATATTCCCTCTGGAATAGTTAAAATGCTCCCAGTAGACTTGATACCGCTTCCAGAAAATTTAAAATGCTTCCAGAAGATTTGAAATGTTCCCAGAAGATTTGGTACTGCTTCTAGAAGATTTGAAATATTTTCAAAAGTCTTGATATTCCCTCTTCACTTGAAATACCTGCATAAGACTTGATATTGGTTCTAAAAGACTTAAAATACCTAAAGAAAACTTGAAATGCTTCCAGAAGACTTGAGACTACTTCTAAAAACTTTCATACTGAAAGTCCAGCAGATTTGAAATGTTCCCAGAAGACTTGATACTGCTTCCAGAAGACTTAATACTGCTTCTAGAAGACTTGAAGTATTTCCAAAAGTCTTAGGCCCGTATGCATAGTCGATCGCCAGCGAATCTCCGAGGGTTCTCCGGTCGCCAGCCGAAAATTCCGAAAGTTTTCTGGCGAACCTCCGGAGATACAAATAACTGTCTCCAACGCTTCTCCAGCGACACGCCAGAAAAAACAATTGTACGCATGCGTGACCGTGTTAACGATTGACTATGCACCGAAATTTTCGGCTGGCGACCGGAGAACCCTCGGAGATTCGCTGGCGATCGACTATGCATACGGGCCTTAATATTCCCTCTGGTAGAATTAAAATGCTCCCAGAAGACTTAATACTGCTTCCAGAAGATTTGAAATGCTTCCAGAAGATTTGAAATGTTTCCAGAAGACTTGATACTGCTTCCAGAAGACTTAATACTGCTTCTAGAAGACCTGAAGTGTTTCCAAAAGTCTTAATATTCCCTCTGGTAGAATTAAAATGCTACCAGAAGACTTAATACTGCTTCCAGAAGATTTGAAATGCTTCCAGAAGATTTGAAATGTTCCCAGAAGACTTGATACTGCTTCCAGAAGAATTGATACTGCTTCCAGAAGAATTGATACTGCTTCTAGAAGACCTGAAGTATTTCCAAAAGTCTTAATATTCCCTCTGGTAGAGTTAAAATGCTGCCAGAAGACTTAATACTGCTTCCAGAAGATTTGAAATGCTTCCAGAGGATTTGAAATGTTCCCAAAAGATTTGAAATGCTTCCAGAAGACTTGATACTGCTTCTAGAATATTTGAAATATTTCCAAAAGACTTGATATTCCCTCTGGAAGAGTTAGAATGCTCCCAGAAGACTTGATACTGTTTCCAGAAGTTTTGAAATGCTTCCAGAAGATTTGAAATATTCCTAGAAGACTTGATACTGCTTCTAGAAAATTTGAAATGTTTCCAAAAGTCTTGATATTCCCTCTGGAATAGTTAAAATGCTCCTAGTAGACTTGATACCGCTTCCAGAAAATTTAAAATGCTTCCAGAAGATTTGAAATATTCCCAGAAGATTTAATACTGCTTCTAGACGATTTGAAATATTTTCAAAAGTCTTGGTATTCCCTCTTCACTTGAAATAACTGCATAAGACTTGATATTGGTTCTAAAAGACTTAAAATACCTAAAGAAAACTTGAAATGCTTCCAGAAGACTTGAGACTACTTCTAAAAACTTTCATACTGAAAGTCTAGCAGATTTGAAATGTTCCCAGAAGACTTGATACTGCTTCCAGAAGACTTAATACTGCTTCTAGAAGACCTGAAGTTTTTCCAAAAGTCTTAATATTCCCTCTGGTAGAATTAAAATGCTCCCAGAAGACTTAATACTGCTTCCAGAAGATTTGAAATGCTTCCAGAAGATTTGAAATGTTCCCAGAAGACTTGATACTGCTTCCAGAAGACTTAATACTGCTTCTAGAAGACCTGAAGTATTTCCAAAAGTCTTAATATTCCCTCTGGTAGAGTTAAAATGGTTCCAGAAGACTTGATACTGTTTCCAGAAGTTTTGAAATACTTCCAGAAGATTTGAAATATTCCTAGAAGACTTCATACTGCTTCTAGAAGATTTGAAATGTTTCCAAAAGTCTTGATATTCCCTCTGGAATAGTTAAAATGCTCCCAGTAGACTTGATACCGCTTCCAGAAAATTTAAAATGCTTCCAGAAGATTTGAAATGTTCCCAGAAGATTTGATACTGCTTCTAGACGATTTGAAATATTTTCAAAAGTTTTGGTATTCCCTCTTCACTTGAAATACCTGCATAGGACTTGATATTGGTTCTAAAAGACTTAAAATACCTAAAGAAGACTTGAAATGCTTCCAGAAGACTTGATACTACTTCTAAAAACTTTCATACTGAAAGTCCAGCAGATTTGAAATGTTCCCAGAAGACTTGATACTGCTTCCAGAAGACTTAATACTGCTTCTAGAAGACCTGAAGTATTTCCAAAAGTCTTAATATTCCCTCTGGTAGAATTAAAATGCTCCCAGAAGACTTAATACTGCTTCCAGAAGATTTGAAATGCTTCCAGAAGATTTGAAATGTTTTCCAGAAGACTTGATACTGCTTCTAGAAGATCTGAAGTATTTCCAAAAGTCTTAATATTCCCTCTGGTAGAGTTAAAATGCTGCCAGAAGACTTGATACCGCTTCCAGAAAATTTAAAATGCTTCCAGAAGATTTGGAATGTTCCCAGAAGATTTGATACTGCTTCTAGAAGATTTGAAATATTTTTAAAAGTCTTCATATTCCCTCTTCACTTGAAATACCTGCATAAGACTTGATATTGGTTCTAAGAGATTTAAAATACCTAAAGAAGACTTGAAATGCTTCCAGAAAACTTGATACTACTTCTAAAAAATTTCATACTGAAAGTCCAGCAGATTTGAAATATTCCCAGAAGACTTGATACTGCTTCCAGACGACTTAATACTGCTTCTAGAAGACCTGAAGTATTTCCAAAAGTCTTAATATTCCCTCTGGTAGAATTAAAATGCTCCCAGAAAGTCCAGCAGACTTGAAATGTTTCCAGAAGATTTGATTTACTTCCAGAAGACTTGATATTACTTCCAGAAGACTTGATACTGCTTCCAAACGACTTGAAATACTTCCAGCAGATTTGATTTGCTTCTAGAAGATTTGATATTGCATCCAAAAGACTTGAAATGCTTCTAAAAGATTTGAAATGCTTCTAGAGGATTTGAAATACTTCTAGAAGATTTGATTTGTATATAATCACATATTTATAGATTTTTGACCAAATCTTCATCAAAATTAGGATACGATTTCGTTCTTAACATGCTAAGCTTATTATTTTCAGTGGTTTCAACCGGACAAATCTGAATTCTAAGAAAATTTTATTATATTTATATGATTATGGAACATTTACTTCATACATTACATAAAAAATGTAATAAGAAACGTTTTATTTTTCTATAATTTTGCTCTATTTTACTTTTGCTGTACGAAGAATAGAATCAATAAGTTTCAAAAACTCCATTTTTATGTAAAATTTAAATCAACTCCAGCAAAAAGATAGTTCCTTTGATTGCAAATTCTAAAAGAATTTGTAATTATAAAAAAAAATTGTCCTACTTCAATATGTAGACCACAAAAGGTATTTGGTGGTAATGATAGGAATTCCAAGGATTCCTTTTCATTACGTTCAAACTAACATGTAAGCCTCGATTTTACATTTAAACGGAACAGTCGCTTTAAAAACATGAACAAAATAAGGTGTGGATTCGTTTTGTTAATACTATTCACAAAAAAAATAAGTAAGAAGTATTTTTGACAAAAATTTCTTTTTTTAATGATAATTTTAGGGCCTGAACAGTGTGGAATACCAATTGGAAGTGTAATCGATGGAAAAATAGTGGGGGGATACGATTTGGGTTATTTCAAATACCCCTGGTTCGTTTCATTAACGGAAGACGGTGTACCAAGCTGTGGAGGAACGTTAATTTCGAAAAAAATCGTTGTAACCGCAGCTCACTGTTTCGATTCGTATTTGCAACCGCAAAGAGATCGCTCAATCACATTGGAGAAAGCTTTCGAGTACAAATTAGGAGTCTACAACAATTGTGTGCCACATGAAAATAGCCAACAATCGTTTAAAGCGACGAAAGTTTACGTTCACGAAAAGTATTTCGAAAAAAATCCGTATTACGATATAGCTGCGGTTAGGTTGAATCGGGAAGCGAGCGATTTCCAACCGTGCTGTTTGCCATCAAAAGGTGAAATATTAAATAATTATTATTTTTTATTACTACATTTTTGTAATAGTAATGAAAGAAAGTCGTCGTCCGAAAGAGGCTTTAGTAACCGGATTGGGGGAATTAAAATTCAACAGTAGAGATACTCCTTGTACAGTTCACGAAGCTCGGGTTTTGATGTATCCGGATAAAACTTGTAGGAGCATGTTGAATCAAGCAGACGGAACAGGGAGGAAACTTAAAAAGGCTTTTTGTGCCGGGTATCTTTCCGGTGGAATAGACAGCTGTCGGGGGGATAGTGGAGGTCCTCTTATCGCCTTGGGACCAAATAGTCGTTATTATCTTATTGGTAATTAAAAAAAAATATTATCAAATTTTGAAATTACAATTTTTTGTTTCTTATTATTTAATTTTAGGCATAACATCTTTTGGGTTTGATTGCGCCCAACCAAAACGGTTAGGAATTTACACCGATGTGAGTAAATATTTGAGTTGGTTAAGAGCAATTGTAGAGGAAAGACCTGGACCATCAACTCCTCGTCCATCAGGAACAGATTGGTCGAAATACCCAGCGACACCATGGATACCCTTACCAATAACTTTTCCACCATGTAAATTATTAATTTTTTTATAACTCATTACACTAAAATAGAAATTTCGGCTGTATTTTGACCGAAACCAAAACTACGCCCATAAAGAGATTTCAAAATAAAAAATATTGGGATTTCAGACCGTATCTTGGAATCTTACATAATTTATTACAAAGCTAAACAGAGCTAAGTGTTTAGAAAACAACAATTCTGTCATTAATATTGATTCCGTGAAAAAAAGATGTGGACGAATAGTCAAAAAGTTATAGTCAGTAAATTGCAAACATTTCTTCTCTTTGTATAAACGAAGTACACTCATATCTCCTCTCAAAATAAACCCCTATTTTGCGTTAAGGTCTAGGATCTTTCAATTTACGGCCAAATTTGAGTGATACTACACTCAAAGAACTCAAACTACTTCTGTCTTGAAAGAATATCTTTGGAAGAACAATTTGATTCAAAAATTCTGCTTCTCTTGGATAACACTCCCGGATATCTCACCATTATATCGGACCTGTCTAAATAAGTAAAAATGAAATGTTTTCCTTACAACTGTGCTGATTCAGACAATGCATCAGGCTAAAAACCTTCATACATGGCTTATTTTGGTTGTAGTTGACATGATATTGCATCTATAAAATTTGATATTATCTATGGACGATTTGAAGACCTTCCAAAAAACTTGATTGAAGACTTTTTATTTTCTTTTTATTTGTTTCTAGAAGATTTGATTTGCTTCCAGAAGATTTGATTTGCTTCTAGAAGATTTGATATTGCATCCAGAAGACTTGAAATGATTACAGAAAACTTGATACTTCTTTTAGAAGACTAAAATAATTTCAAAAAGACGTGACATTGCCTCTGCAAAGCTTGGAATGCTTCCAGAAGATTTGATACTACTTCTAGAAGTTTTGAAATGCTTCCAGGAAACTTGAAATAGTCTCTAGAAGACTTGAAATATTTCCATAAGATTTGATATTAATTCTAAAAGACTCAAATTGCGTCGTGAAGACTTGAAAAGCTCCCAGAAGACCGGATACTGCTTCCAGAAAACATGAAAAGCTTCCGGACGACTTGATAGTGCTTCTAGAAGATTTGAAATATTTACAAAAGTCGTGATATTCCCTCTGAGTCATGATATTGCATTCAGAAGACTTGAAACACTTTCAGAAAGCTTGATAGATCTAGAAGACTAAATTACTTAGACCACACCCGACAGTCGGAGAATTAACATGTTATTTTCTACAGCTCCCAGAACAATTTCTTAAAATTTTGGAGTTCTAGTTTAACTATTTCTCTTAATTTTCTATCGACACTATCGAACATTTGCCAATTTTGTGTTCTTCGTGGAGGAAAATCGGAAATTCGCCAGTTCATAACAAAATATTTGAGATGAATATTTGAAACTTTGACGCTCCATATCTCGTTAAGAAAGCGTCTGCGACTCCATATATTAAGATATTCATTTTAGTTATTCTTCATTTTAATCTATCAGCGGCTTTTCAGTCATCCTGTATATTTTAAAATCTGGTCGAAATAAGACATATTTATCTTCAATTTGCCATAATTCATTTCTTCATCTCCATTAAAGCCGACCTAATTTTTTTTTCTTAATAATTTCTCATTTATATATGAATTATCCTATATCATCATTTACAAGACATTTTCGTCTTCAATTTGATGCACAACTCATCCCATTATCTCCATTATTTCAGCCATGGAGATTTTTTTGAATTCTCTCATGTTTATTGTTTCACAATTATTTAAGTTGAAACTCAATCTGACATTCTTCAATTTTTATAACATTAATTTTTGAACAAAACAGCGGTTATCATACATTATTTTAAAGAAGACATCTTCATCTTCAAAAGACGTGATATTACCTCCGGAAAATTTGAAATGCTTCCAGAAGACTTGACATTGCTTCAAAAAAATTTGATACTGAATGTCCGGGAGTCCAGAAGACTTGAAATGTTTTCAGAAGATTTCATTTGCTTCCAGAATACTTGATATTGCCTCCACAAGACTTGATACTACTTCCAGAAGACTTGATACTGCTTCTATACCAGTTAAGACTGCCTTTAGAAGATTTAAAATATTTCCAAAAGTCTTGATATTCCCTCTGGAAGAGTTAGGATGCTCCCGGAAGGCTTGATATTGCTTCGAGAAGACTTGAACTACTTCCAAACGACTTAAGATACTTCCAGCAGATTTGATTTGCTTCTAGAAGATTTGATACTGCATCCGGAAGACTTGAAATGCTTCTAAAAGATTTGAAATGCTTCTAGAAGATTTGAAATGCTTCTAGAAGATTTGACTTGCTTTCAGAAGATTTGATATTGCAATCAGAAGACTTGAAATGCTTCCAGAAGACTTGATACTGCTTTTAGAAGTTTTGAAATTCTTCCAGCAAGCTTGAAATAGCCTCTGAAAGATTTGAAATACTTCCATAAGACCTTGGTACGTTTCTTCTATTCCTCTTTCCCATCCTCCTCTTTCAAAATTTTTTGTATCTCAATTACGGCTTCTTCATCTTTATGAGTCGTAATTAGCACTTTTCCATTCCTCGTGCTTCTTATGCTCTCTGTTTTATCTGCCTCCTCTCTCCTCTTCATTCGTTGTTTTATTTCCCATTCTACTATAATCGCATAATTTTTCCTTTCAAATTTTTTCTTTCTTTCCTTTTCTTTGCCAATTTTTGCATTATCTTTGAAAAATATTTTACTTTCTTCTCTGTTTTGCTCTTTCAGTTTCTGCATCATTTTCCAGATTGAGATGTCCGACTTTTCAATAATTAATTTGGCGACTGTCCCCTTTTTTCTCTTTCCATTCCTCTAATTTCCACAAGACTTGATACTACTTCTAGAAGACTTGATACTGCTTCTATACCAGTTAAGACTGCCTTTAGAAAATTTAAAATATTTCCAAAAGTGTTGATATTCCCTCTGAAAGAGTTAGGATGCTCCCGGAAGGCTTGATATTGCTTCGAGAAGACTTGAACTGCTTCCAAACGACTTAAAATACTTCCAGCAGATTTAATTTGCTTCTAGAAGATTTGATATTGCATCCAGAAGACTTGAAATGCTTCTAAAAGATTTGAAATGCTTCTAAAAGATTTGAAATGCTTCTAGAAGATTTGAAATGCTTCTAGAAGATTTGATTTGCTTTCAGAAGATTTGACATTGCAATCAGAAGACTTGAAATGCTTCCAGAAGACTTGATACTGCTTTTAGAAGTTTTGAAATTCTTCCAGCAAGCTTGAAATAGCCTTTGAAAGATTTGAAATACTCCCATAAGACCATGGTGCTTTTTTTTATTCCTCTTTCCCATCCTCCTCTTTCAAAATTTGTTGTATCTCAATTACGGCTTCTTCATCTTTATGAGTCGTAATTAGCACTTTTCCATTCCTCGTGCTTCTTATGCTCTCTGTTTTATCTGCCTCCTCTCTCCTCTTCATTCGTTGTTTTATTTCCCTTTCTACTATAATCGCATAATTTTTCCTTTCAAATTTTTTCTTTCTTTCTTTTTCTTTGCCAATTTTTGCATTATCTTTGAAAAATATTTTACTTTCTTCTCTGTTTTGCTCTTTCAGTTTCTGCATCATTTTCCAGATTGAGATGTCCGACTTTTCAATAATTAATTTGGCGACTGTCCCCTTTTTTCTCTTTCCATTCCTCTAATTTCCACAAGACTTGATACTACTTCTAGAAGACTTGATACTGCTTCTATACCAGTTAAGACTGCCTTTAGAAAATTTAAAATATTTCCAAAAGTCTTGATATTCCCTCTGAAAGAGTTAGGATGCTCCCGGAAGACTTAATATTGCTTCGAGAAGACTTGAACTGCTTCCAAACGACTTAAAATACTTCCAGCAGATTTGATTTGCTTCTAGAAGATTTGATATTGCATCCAGAAAACTTGAAATGCTTCTAAAAGATTTGAAATGCTTCTAGAAGATTTGAAATGCTTCTAGAATATTTGATTTGCTTTCAGAAGATTTGATATTGCAATCAGAAGACTTGAAATGCTTCCAGAAGACTTGATACTGCTTTTAGAAGTTTTGAAATTCTTCCAGCAAGCTTGAAATAGCCTCGGAAAGATTTGAAATACTTCCATAAGACCTTGGTACGTTTTCTTTCTTCTATTCCTCTTTCCCATCCTCCTCTTTCAAATTTGTTTGTATCTCCATTATGGCTTCTTCATCTTTATGAGTCGTAATTAGCACTTTTCTATTCCTCGTGCTTCTTATGCTCTCTGTTTTATCTGCCTCCTCTCTCCTCATCAATCGTTGTTTTATTTCCCTTTCTATTATAATCGCGTAATTTTTCCTTTCAAATTTTTTCTTTCTTTCTTTCTTTCTCTTTGTCAATTTTTGCATTATCTTTGAAAAATATTTTACTTTCTTCTCTGTTTTGCTCTTTCAGTTTCTGCATCATTTTCCAGATTGAGATGTCCGACTTTTCAATAATTAATTTGGCGACTGTCCCTTTTTTTCTCTTTCCATTCCTCTAATTTCCACAAGACTTGATACTACTTCTAGAAGACTTGATACTGCTTCTATACCAGTTAAGACTGCCTTTAGAAGATTTAAAATATTTCCAAAAGTCTTGATATTCCCTCTGGAAGAGTTAGGATGCTCCCGGAAGGATTGATATTGCTTCGAGAAGACTTGAACTGCTTTCAAACGACTTAAAATACTTCCAGCAGATTTAATTTGCTTTGAGAAGATTTGATATTGCATCCAGAAGACTTGAAATGCTTCTAAAAGATTTGAAATGCTTCTAGAAGATTTGAAATGCTTCTAGAAGATTTGAAATGCTTCTAGAAGATTTGATTTGCTTTCAGAAGTTTGATATTGCAATCAGAAGACTTGAAATACTTCCAGAAGACTTGATACTGCTTTTAGAAGTTTTGAAATTCTTCCAGCAAGCTTGAAATAGCCTCTGAATGATTTGAAATACTTCCATAAGACCTTGGTACGTTTTCTTTCTTCTATTCCTCTTTCCCATCCTCCTCTTTCAAAATTTTTTGTATCTCAATTACGGCTTCTTCATCTTTATGAGTCGTAATTAGCACTTTTCCATTCCTCGTGCTTCTTATGCTCTCTGTTTTATCTGCCTCCTCTCTCCTCTTCATTCGTTGTTTTATTTCCCTTTCTACTATAATCGCGTAATTTTTCCTTTCAAATTTTTTCTTTCTTTCTTTCTTTCTCTTTGTCAATTTTTGCATTATCTTTGAAAAATATTTTACTTTCTTCTCTGTTTTACTCTTTCAGCTTCTGCTTCATTTTCCAGATTAAGATGTCCGACTTTTCAATAACTAATTTGGCGACTGTCCCCTTTTTTCTCTTTCCATTCCTCTAATTTCCACAAGACTTGATACTACTTCTAGAAGACTTGATACT
The DNA here is from genome assembly GCA_036711965.1 of Onthophagus sagittarius. Classification (NCBI taxonomy): domain Eukaryota; kingdom Metazoa; phylum Arthropoda; class Insecta; order Coleoptera; family Scarabaeidae; genus Onthophagus; species Onthophagus sagittarius. The sequence continues at coordinate 9,190,702 of JASERS010000010.1, read as the reverse complement.
GCTTCTATACCAGTTAAGACTGCCTTTAGAAGATTTAAAATATTTCCAAAAGTCTTGATATTCCCTCTGGAAGAGTTAGGATCCCGGAAGGCTTGATATTGCTTCGAGAAGACTTGAACTGCTTCCAAACGAATTAAAATACTTCCAGCAGATTTGAATTGCTTCTAGAAGATTTGATATTGCATCCGGAAGACTTGAAATGCTTCTAAAAGATTTGAAATCCTTCTAAAAGATTTGAAATGCTTCTAGAAGGTTTGAAATGCTTCTAGAAGATTTGATTTGCTTTCAGAAGATTTAACATTGCAATCAGAAGACTTGAAATAGTTCCAGAAGACTTGATACTGCTTTTAGAAGTTTTGAATTCTTCCAGCAAGCTTGAAATAGCCTTTGAAAGATTTGAAATACTTCCATAAGACCATGGCACTTTTTTTTATTCCTCTTTCCCATCCTCCTCTTTCAAAATTTTTTGTATCTCAATTACGGCTTCTTCATCTTTATGAGTCGTAATTAGCACTTTTTCATTCCTCGTGCTTCTTATGCTCTCTGTTTTATCTGCCTCCTCTCTCCTCTTCATTCGTTGTTTTATTTCCCTTTCTACTATAATCGCATAATTTTTCCTTTCAAATTTTTTCTTTCTTTTTCTTTGTCAATTTTTGCATTATCTTTGAAAAATATTTTACTTTCTTCTCTGTTTTACTCTTTCAGTTTCTGCTTCATTTTCCAGATTAAGATGTCCGACTTTTCAATAACTAATTTGGCGACTGTCCCCTTTTTTCTCTTTCCATTCCTCTAATTTCCACAAGACTTGATACTACTTCTAGAAGACTTGATACTGCTTGTATACCAGTTAAGACTGCCTTTAGAAGATTTAAAATATTTCCAAAAGTCTTGATATTCCCTCTGGAAGAGTTAGGATCCCGGAAGGCTTGATATTGCTTCGAGAAGACTTGAACTGCTTCCAAACGAATTAAATACTTCCAGCAGATTTGAATTGCTTCTAGAAGATTTGATATTGCATCCGGAAGACTTGAAATGCTTCTAAAAGATTTGAAATCCTTCTAAAAGATTTGAAATGCTTCTAGAAGATTTGAAATGCTTCTAGAAGATTTGATTTGCTTTCAGAAGATTTAACATTGCAATCAGAAGACTTGAAATAGTTCCAGAAGACTTGATACTGCTTTTAGAAGTTTTGAAATTCTTCCAGCAAGCTTGAAATAGCCTTTGAAGGATTTGAAATACTTCCATAAGACCATGGTACTTTTTTTATTCCTCTTTCCCATCCTCCTCTTTCAAAATTTTTTGTATCTCCATTACGGCTTCTTCATCTTTATGAGTCGTAATTAGCACTTTTTCATTCCTCGTGCTTCTTATGCTCTCTGTTTTATCTGCCTCCTCTCTCCTCTTCATTCGTTGTTTTATTTCCCTTTCTACTATAATCGCATAATCTTTCCTTTCAAATTTTTTCTTTCTTTCTTTTTCTTTGTCAATTTTTGCATTATCTTTGAAAAATATTTTACTTTCTTCTCTGTTTTGCTCTTTCAGTTTCTGCATCATTTTCCAGATTGAGATGTCCGACTTTTCAATAACTAATTTGGCGACTGTCCCCTTTTTTCTCTTTCCATTCCTCTAATTTTCATTTTTGTTGTTAATTCTATCTCTTCATATGAATCTTTTAATTCGGCTAGTACTGGATATGCCTTTTTGTATTGATTTTGGAGGCTGCGAGTCATGTCCTGATCATCGGGTTCTAAAACTTCCATCTCATTGTTACCTTTTGTTGCCAAAGTGGATTCCATTCCTGTATCGTTTTTCCTTAATAATCTTTCTCTTTCCACTTTTTCTCAGCTACTGCCTTCCACTGTTGGAATAATAATAATTAATGGCAACTGCTTCTCTTATCTCTCTTTCTAAAATTGTTTCTTGTAGTCTGTAATCGCTGTAACCATTCTTATGTTTCTTTTCTATTAAATATATCTGCTTGCCTCTCCAATATTTGTATAGCTCTTTGAATTTCTCTCTTTATATTTTGTTGCTCGTTCTGTTTTAATGTTTTTATGAGGTCCATAATATTTTCTATTCCCTCCTTAACTTTTCTGTCTTACATCATCTTTTGAAGTGTCGTCAGATGCTTTGATTGGTACTCGTTTTCGTTTCTTTCTGTCCATTTTACGTGTTCTGTCTTCTGCGGATAGTTTCCTTTCTAACACTGCACCAAACGACCAACATTTAATTCGTGCCGATGTATGAGTCTCCAAATCTATCGTGCTCGTACTTTCTTTTCCAGTTTTAATTGCACCACTGTTTTGTTTAGATCATTTTCAACGCCTTCTGGATCCGACATGGTAGTATTCGGACTAATACTCCTAGGCGTTGTAGTTCTTGTTGGAGGTGAGCATGCTTTTGGGGAGCTTCGCCTAACGGCTCATTGTTCATTGCCCTGGCTAGTAAGGCCTAGTATATTTTGGGCAAAATAATTACGCTTCTCTGTACGTGGCTTGCGGCTCTCTTTGTCCTGCAAACCCATCCCAGGCTTTTGATATTTTATCCATAAATCATTTTTGAAAGTATCAAGCGCCTACCTTACGCTCCATTGTTGACCTACTAGAAGGTATACCCTCACATCACGAAAACACTAACTTTAAACTTCACTCTTAAAACATCAAACACTTAGTTCCGTGTCCCCCGTGTCTCCAGACAGGGGTTGCTCTTGGGATGTCACCGTCTGGGATTACACGGTCCCCAGTTTTTTAAAGAGGTATTCTCCTCCAGCTCAGGTACCGCGGGGTCGCTACACCCGTACCTAGTAAAGAACTAGGCCCCTGCGGGATCTTAAGACTGAATCCTTAGACCTAGAACTAGAAAGTTTTGGTTTCGGCTCAAAATTGAATTTCGATCAAACACCACTTATTTTGTTACGAATTTTTTCATTAGGGCAAACTTTACCACCGGATTACGATAAAGAACCCATCGATGAGAATCCCAATACACCATCATCATCAGATCACCACAACAGACCCGTAGTTATTATTATTAACAAGAAAAAATTAAATGGGACAAAACGCGGACGTCACAAAGAAATAAAACATAAAAATCCTTAAAATTAAATTGAATTTTGATTTTATGATTTTAATTATAAACGTAATAAAGTGTTAAATTAACGATTGTTGATTAAGTGTGACAAGATGCATAAAAAGTTTTAATTGTAACAAATCGAGTTTTAAAAAAAATGTTTTCGCACCTGATTATTTTAATTTCAGCTTTAACCCAAATCGTAAGTCGGATTTAAATAATTTAAAAGTTTCGATTAAAAAAGTTTTAATAAAAAGGTTTCTGGTGTGACTTTATTGGATTGCAGTAAGTGTGAAAATTTTGTTTAGAAAAAAGGTTAACTCCTTTTTATTTAGAATGTGGCGAAAAAGAATTTTCTCAAAGAATATTCGGCGGAATCGAAACGAAAGAAAATCAATACCCTTGGATAGTTTATATGGAATTTGATACAGAGAAATACTGCGGTGGGGTTCTGATAAATAATTTATATGTTTTGACGTCGGGGCATTGCGTGAACGAGTAAGATTTTTTATTTTTTCGTAATAAGCGTAATTTTCTTTTTTTTTAAGTGATTTGAATTTAAATTTTAAACTCAAATTAAACACCCACAATCGGTTCTCATCGAACCAAATCACTCTAACACCAAAATATGTAATAAGACATCCTAATTACTCAAAAGAATCAACGAACAACATCATAAACGACTTAGCTTTGATTAAATTGGAGAATCCGATTAATTTCGAAGACAAAATTTACCCAATTTGTTTGCCACATCCGTGTATGTAAAAAAATCTTTTATTAACCCCTTTTTAATTAATTTTATTCAGCTTCTGATCACACCAGAAAAATCGGGTTGATTTTGGGATGGGGTTTAAATGAAAACACCGCGACCTCCGACATTTTAAAACAAGGGGAGGTTCAAATTATGTCTGATGATTACTGTTTAAAATCGATGGTTGGGAAGTTTTATCACGAATCGATGTTGTGTGGGTTTAATAACTCGAGCGATGCGTGTCAAGTATGTCTTAAAAGAAATTATTTTAAACAAAAAAATTGAATAAAAGTTTTTAGGGAGATAGCGGGGGTCCCCTTTTCTATCAAAATTCCGATGGGCAACACGAATTAATTGGTTTGATTTCGTGGGGATTCCTTTGCGGAACGGAAATGCCAGGAATTTACACGAAAATCACTCATTTTATGGATTGGATCGAAAAGAATACTGAAGATGCTGGATATTGTAACGTTTGAGTTGTTATAAAACGATTTTTTTATAAAAAAAACATTTTGTTTATTTTTATTTTACCTTAAAAATAAAAAAATAATTTAAAATTAATAAATCTGGAATTAAAATATCAGGATGAAATAGGAATCAATTTAAATTAAAAAATACTACAATAATTTTTTGAGATTTTGGATTTTCATGGATGGAATATTGGATGAAACGTTTGAATTGTTATAAAACAATTTTGATCAATGAATCATTTTGTTTATTTTTTTATTCATCTTACATTATCTTAATTTGTTGTAAATATCTAAATCACCACCGATAAAAACGCCGAAAAAAACAAAGATAAGATTCCAACGCAGAATAAAGACTAAAATAAATTCTTAAAATCAGTTTGTTTCATCACGTTTCGAGAAGAGAATAAGTTAACAAACACAAATTGATTCAAAATGGATGAAAAACCATCGAGATCCAACAGAAGATCATCTCCTCCTCCTTACACTGAATCAACGAATTCGATCGACCATTTGGGGATTAACAACACCTCAGATGATAAAAAAGAAGACGGAAAATGCGTTTGTGTGATTTGTACTATCTTATAAAATCTAATTGTGCAAAATACATTTAATTATTTTCGTTTTTTAAATTAATTAATAAATGAGGAATTATTTTTAAGACGATTTAATTTTTTTCTTCTTTTTCGAAGATAAAAAATGTTTCCACATCTCCTTTTCCCTATAAATAATAACCGTAATAAACTTAATAATAAAAGATAATGATTTCATAAAAAGTTAAAAAAGATTTTAAAGGGGACTAAAGTAATAAATTGGGGTCGATTTACCTTTAACATGATTAACCCTCGACTTTGGATGACGTAGTCGTCCTCTGGGAGTAATATTTTCGTTCCGACCGAAATGTGAACCATCCCCGGCTAAAACGTAACAAGATTTTTTTAAATTAATTCATAAAAATGGAATTATTACATACAATGCTCGAAGATTGCATTCTCGAAGCTGTGTTAACCGTATCGCCGAAAAAGCAATATCTAGGTACTTTTATTCCGACGACTCCAGCAACGCTTGGTCCTGAATGAATCCCTAAAATTTTTGTTTAAACTTAAATTCGTCTTAATTTTAGTTATTTTACCGATTTTAACCTCGACGCCTCCCCCGCTCGGCATCAACAACTCTTTAACGTTCTTAATCAAACTCAACGAAAAATCGCAAACATTTTTAGCATGTTCTTCCGTTTTCTCTGGAGCCCCAGAAACCGCCATGTAAATTTGCCCGACCGTTTCGACTTTGTACACGTGAAATTTATCCATCAAAGCGTCAAAGCACGAAAACACCGCGTTCATCGATGAGACTACATCCATTGCATCTTGAACCGTTTCGGAACTAAATCCGACCAGTTCACAAAACATAATTGTGACGGCATCGAAGGATTCGCAAGTGCTTAATGATGAGGCGCCGTGGCGAAGACGATCTGCGACGGTTTTCGGGATCATGGAGTATAAAAGTTCGTCCCCTTTGCACTTCCATTCGTCTAAAAGTTCGTAGTTCGCTTCAAGTTCTAAAGCGCGTTGTTCCGCTTTATCGAACATTAATTCTAATTTGGAGTTATGTTGCCATCCTGCCATGACCATTTCTCGACTCATTCCGTGTGGGTTTAAGTCGGTTAAGTATAAGCCAAGTTCGGGAAGTTCTTCCATGTCGCATATTCTGGATAAATATAAAAAGAGTAGACGCAAAAAGAAGTTTTAGTTTTATGTCATTAGATCTAACTCTAAATAAACTTGAATAATTCTAGGTCAAGTATTAGTTATAATTTTATTTCCCTTCAAATATAGAGGGTTGGATTTGGTTTAAACGTGCATCTGAATTGGCAAAAATTGATTTTGCAACCAGGTATATTTGAATTGAGGTAAAACTAGAACTAACACTAGACCTAGTAGTGGAAAGATCAGGGTTTAGCCGTGCGTCTTTGACGCCATAACTTTCCACTTCTAGGTCTAGTGTTAGTTCTAGTTTTATATCGGTTAATTTAACGTTAGTATTAAGTCGTTATTAAGACGTTATTAAGACGTTAGTATTAAGTCTTCTGGAAGCATTTCAAGTCTTCTAAATGCAATATCAAATCTTCTGGAAGCATTTCAAGTTTTCTGGATGCGATATCAAATCATCTGGAAGCATTTCAAGTCTTCTGGATGCAATTTCAAATCTACTGGAAGCAAATCAAATCTTCTGGAAGCATTTCAAGTCTTCTGGATGCAATACCAAATCTTCTGAAAGCAAATCAAATCTTCTGAAAGCAAATCAAATCTTCTGGAAGCAATATCAACTTTGCTGGAAGCATTTCAAGTCTTCTAGATGTAGTATCCAAAACTGATTTTGCAATCAGGTATATTTGAATTAAGGTAAAACTAGAACTAACACTAGACCTAGAAGTGGAAAGATCAGGGTTTAATAACTTTCCACTTCTAGGTCTAGTGTTAGTTCTAGTTTTATATCGGTTAATCTAACTCTAGAACTAGAAACATTCGGGTTTAGCCGAACACCTCTCAAGACGGCTAAACCCGAATGATTCTTGTTCTGATTTTACTTCAATGCAAATATATAGCGTTGAGGTGGGTTGGGTAACTAACCCAAAATAGCAAGAAATGAAGCAAGAAAAGTAAAAATGATAGGAAAAATTATTGATTTCTTATTGTGCCATTAAGAAAACTTCTTGTACACTTGTCACAGCAAGAAATATTAAAAAATAAGCATTCAGAGAATGTCTACCGTCTTTGACAAAATGACATTTCAGCTCTAGCTGTCTTTATAATATAAAGTTGTGGTTATTTACTTCATTTAACTCTTGAAATATTCAAACTATTTTTGCTGCTTTACCATTTTCGAATTTACTACTTAATGCAAGATTGTATTAAGACTTAGGAAGAAAAAAATCACTTAATATGTGCAGATGATGCTACCACATCGTATGTAGCTGTTAAAATAATTTTAATCTTATAACATCAGAGTTACAAAAATTCCACCTGCCAAGATTATTCAGATAAATCTTCCAATCAAGATTTTGCATTTTGACAAGTCTTCTGGAAACAATATTAAGTCTTTCTTCCAGAATATTGAGTTATAATGAAGAAGCTAAAGTCTTTTAAGACGTATTCCAAGTCTTTTGGAAACAATATAAAGTTTTCTCAAAGCATTTCAAGTAGCAATTTTAACGCCAAGAATTTGAACGAGATTGACGGCTCTTTCTTATTCTGATATTTGATCAGATACAATAGATCTGAATTGAACCGTTGTAAGCCTTACATTACAGGTAAGTATTTTCCAAATAAAATAAATACAGCAAAAAATTTTTCCAACGTATTCTCTTATTACAGATTTTATCTTATTGAAATGTCTTCAACTTTTCTAAAGGTAGTATCAAGTTTTGTGGAAGCATTTCAAGCCTTCTAGAAGTAGTATGAAGTTTTGTGGAAGCACTTCAATTATTCAGAAGAAGATGTATTTATTTAGAAGCAGTAGCAAGTCTTCTGAGGCATGACAAGTATTTTGGAAACATTCCAAGGAATTTTGGAAACAATATTAGATCCCATTACAACACTTTCTTCAGGAAGCAGTATCAAGCCTTCTAGAAGCATTTGAAATCTTCTGAAAACATCAAGTCCTAAAAACGCATTTCAAAATTTTTGGGAACAATATCATATCTTCGAAAAGCAACTTTGAAGCTAACTGAATGATACTGTTTCCTCTAAAAGCAGTATTATTTGAAGCATTACAAGTATTCTGAAAACATTTCAAGTCTTTTGGAAGCATTTGAAATCTTCTAGAAGCGACATTAAGTCTTTTAAATCATTTCAAATATTCTGGGAACAGTATCAAGACTTGAGAAAGCAATATGAACTCTTCTGGAAGTATTTTAAGCCTCCCGAAAGCAATATCAAATTTTCTGGAAGTATTTCAAGTCCTAAAGAAGCAGTATCAAGTCTATTGAGGCATTACAAGTATTCTAAGAACATTGCAAGCCTTTTGGAAGCAATATCAGGTCCTTTAGATGCAGTATTAACTCATCTATGGGCGGTATCAAACCTTCTAGAAGTATTTCAAGTCTTCTGGGAGCATTTTAACTTTTTCAGAGAGAATATCAATATTTTTGGAAACATTTCAAATCTTCTAGAAGTAGTATCAAGTCTCCTGGAAGTAAATCAAGTCTTCTGGAAGTATCTCAAGTCTTCTGGAAGCAGTATCCAATTTTTTAGAAACAATGTCAAGTCTTCTAGAAGCATTTAACATTTTTCAGAGGTAATATTACGTCTATTGAAAGTAATTTAGTCTTCTAGAAGCAGTATTAAGTCTTCTGGTAGCATTTCAAGTCTTCTGAATGCAATATCAAATCTTCTGGAAGCAAATCAAATCTTCTGGAAGCATTTCAAATTTTCTGGATGCGATATCAAATCATCTGGAAGCAATATCAACTTTGCTGGAAGCATTTCAAGTCTTCTAGATGTAGTATCAAGTTTTCCGGAAGCATTTTAATTATTCTAGAAGTAGTTGCAAGTGTTTTGAGGGATGACAAGTATTTTGGAAACATTCCAAGGAATTTTGGAAACAATATTAGGTCCTGTAAAAGCAGTTGAAATTTTCTAAGATCATTACAAGTCTTTAGAAAGCAGTATCAAGACTTCTAAGGGCAGTAGCAAGCCTTCTAGAAGCATTTGAAATCTTCTGAAAGCGACATCAAATCCTAAAACCGCATTTGAAAATTTTTGGGAGCAATATCATATCTTCGATAAGCAACTTTCAAACTAACAGAAGAATGATACTGTTTCCTCTAAAAGCAGTATTATTTGAAGCATTAGAAGTATTCTGAAAACATTTCAAGTCTTTTGGAAGCAATATCAGTTCTTCTAGATGCAGTATTAAGTTTTCTATGAGCAGTATCAAACCTTCTAGAAGCATTTGAAATCTTCTACAAGCGACATTAAGTCTTTTAAATCATTTCAAATATTCTGGGAACAGTATCAAGACTTGAGAAAGCAATATGAACTCTTCTGGAAGTATTTTAAGCATCCCGAAAGCAATATCAAATTTTCTGGAAGTATTTCAAGTCCTATAGAAGCAGTATCAAGTCTTTTGAGGCATTACAAGTATTCTAAGAACATTGCAAGTCTTTTGGAAGCAATATCAGGTCCTTTAGATGCAGTATTAAGTCATCTATGGGCAGTATCAAACCTTTTAGAAGTATTTCAAGTCTTCTGGGAGCATTTTAACTTTTTCAGAGAGAATATCAATATTTTTGGAAACATTTCAAATCTTTTAGAAGTAGTATCAAGTCTCCTGGAAGTAAATCAAGTCTTCTGGAAGTATCTCAAGTCTTCTGAAAGTAGTATCAAATTTTTTGGAAACAATGTCAAGTCTTTTGGAAGCATTAAAAATTTTTTAGAGGTAATATTACGTCTTTTGAAAGTAATTTAGTCTTCTAGAAGCAGTATTAAGTCTTCTGGAAGCATTTCAAGTCTTCTGGATGCAATATCAAATCTTCTGGAAGCAAATCAAATCTTCTGAAAGCATTTCAAGTTTTCTGGATGCGATATCAAATCATCTGGAAGCAAATCAAATCATCTGGAGGCATTTCAAGTCTTCTGGATGCAATATCAAATCTACTGGAAGCAAATCAAATCTTCTGGAAGCATTTCAAGTCTTCTGGATGCAATATCAAATCTTCTGAAAGCAAATCAAATCTTGTGAAAGCAAATCAAATCTTCTGAAAGCAAATCAAATCTTCTGGAAGCAATATCAACTTTGCTGGAAGCATTTCAAGTCTTCTAGATGTAGTATCAAGTTTTCTAGCAGCATTTTAATTATTCTAGAAGTAGTTGCAAGTCTTTTGATGGATGACAAGTATTCTGGAAACATTCCAAGGAATTTTGGATGCAATATTAGGTCCTGTAGATGCAGCATCAAGTCTTTTGAAAGCATTTCAAGTTGTCCCAGGGCAGTATAAAGTCGTTTGGAAGCAATACCAAGTCTTCTGAGAGCAGTATCAAGTCTTCCAAAAACAGTATGAAATCTTCTGGAAGCATTTCAAGTTTTGCGAACATTTTAAATCTTTTGGAAACAGTAGAAGCACTAGTTAGTATTAATATCAAGTCTTTGGCAGCACTTCGAGTCTTTTGAGAGAACCCACACAGTCTGTGCTTCTGGATAATTCACCTCAACATATTCCATTGCATTATCTAATCGTCTCTGATTAAGATTTACTCCTTAAAATTAATGTTTTAGTAGATTGGTCAAATAATGAGCGGGAGTTAACGTCATTTCTAAACGATTTTGAACTTTCTACACATCCATTTCATTAAAATCACCATTAATATGTTCTTCTTTAACACGTTCTAATATTTTAATCTTTATTTTGGCCACATACGAACATTACAATGACAATCTACCGCCAATTCATTGTGAATGCAACGGCTTCACCGGGGAAAAACCATATTTATCAGATATTTACACTCAAAGCAACGGCTCGCTATCGATTTTAAAAGATATCCTAAAATTCGTTTCTATAAATGAAAATGCAATTTACAATTTGTTCACGATATACACAAATACTTCGTTGGTCACGAAAAAAAATGTTCAAAAATAGTGCTTGTATAAGACAAACACACCATTATGTTGATTAATGCGTTATATATGTTTAGATTAGATTAAATTGTTATCAATAAAATTTCTTACAGCGGGCTACACAAGAAGATAATCAAATTAATCTCTTGAATATATCTCATTTGACCCCGTAACAAGATATTTTTCAACCCCAAATTGCTGTCTTTTCTCAGTTGGTACGGTGAAATAGGACGATCTTTTTTTAAAACGACCGCTTCTTCAGCTGGTTTTAAAGTGTCCTCGATAACTACAGTACTCGCTCTTAAGAATTCTAATTCAAACATAACCGATTGAAGTTGTAACGTCTAAAAAATTACTCACATTAATTAATTATTGATTATATAAAAAAAATAAAAAATACATTGGTCCATGAAAAATCAATTCCTTTCGGTCTCCTAAATCGGAAATGTTTTGAAACTTGATTCCCCAACATTGATTTATTTCCGGTGGAAACATCAATTAATTTTTGCCCGACGGCTGCAATGTTTAAATTGGGGTCAATCATTATTCCAAAAGGGAATAATTTTAAGAGTAAATCGCATGATACCGGTGAAAATTGTGATTCGATTCGGGCCAAACGGTTTTGATTCCACTCCATCTAAAAAAATCGGATTAATCTTCAAAGTTATTAATAAAACAAAACTTGCATAAGATTTGTTATCAAAATTTAATCGGAATTTAACATTAACGCCGTGCCCCTTCTCGTTTAATTGAACATCCAATATTTTAACCTCCAAGTCTAAATTAAAAACGGTTCTTGAAATTTCTTGAAGCTGACCGACCAAGTATTGAATATATCCTTGTCGAGAACTCCTATAAATTAAAACGCAACCTTTTTCATCGACGTGGGTAACGCACATTGAAGGGCTCTTCATTTTTGGGTAAGACAATCTGAATCGGATGTGGATGTTATCGACGCTCTCTAAGAATTCGGTGAAATATCTTCCGGTGGCTTTTATCGTTTGATCGTAACTAAAATATTAATTTTTTTAAAATCTTTTTAGCGTTAATTTTAATTTTACCAACCCGAAATGGCTAAAATAACGGACGAAACATCTCCCGAAAAAATTCATAAAATTATCGTAAGATTGGCAAGTTACGCTTTCGCAAGCTTTTGCAATCGAAGACATAATCTCATCAGGGTAAACCTGATGGGTGTTAAAAACCGTAAATTTACAACCGGCCATTTCGATGACTTCTTTCCACATGTCTTCGCCATATTCGGCCTAAAACAATAATCCTTTTAGCGTGACACTAAAATTTATCGGAAAAATTTCGCCTAAAATAGCAAAACCAATATAGGAGTAGATTTTCTAAATGGCTTTATGACTGATTAAATTTTATTGATGGGAACCCTTTTAAAGTCAACACCTATTATTGCCGCGAAGAATGTTATTACACATTGTTATTATGAATCAAAATTGTTCTTTAACTACGTGAGTAGAAATTGTAATTAAATTGTAAAATGAAGGCAATTAATTGCGTTTGATCCAATCGATGGTATCGTAAGTAATTACATTCCATTGAAAATAGGATGAAAATGGAATAAGAAACGTTGCTCGGCACGAACAAGAACATCTCAAGGGGTTCCGATAAAGTCCTTCATCGTAATTAATTGGGGGATTTTATCCTTCCCCGAGTTCTTTGCCTTTCAATTAATCAATAAAAATTTGTTGCAACAAAAAAAATAAACTATTCTTACTTGCAAGAAATGTTGGACACTCTCCAAAAGCATACCATACATTTTCAAAACTTTTTAATCTCTCACACTCACAAACCCAAAAAAACAACTTCACAATGGACTTTTTTTAATGAAGTCTATTTTTGTTTCTTTTTTGTAACACGAGAGTTGGTGGTGAACTGAAAGCGTTAACTCGACCGTATTTTTCAAACTGTACTATGTCCAAAGTGGATACTTTTCTGGGCTTCCCTACGCTTGCGTTCTCATCCACACGTGTGTGGGGGAGAACTATGGGGGCCAATTCTGCTCTACAATTTGCAAGATGTGCTTTAAATAGAAAACAACGTTAGTTGATTAAAAAAAGATAAAAGGAACTGAAAAAAAAAATTAATTCGATTTTAATATACAAAAATTTTTGATTCATTTTTACTAACTTACAATTTATTAATAAAGAATGCTGTAATGATACCTACTTTTTCATCTTATAAAAATGTGGTATCTTAACTTCGAGATGTAATGAACGATTTTGTCTCAAATTGCCGAGGTCGCTTGCGGCCGAGGCGCTAGAAAAGATGTGTTAACACGAAATCGGCGATTTGAGTATAAGCGTCGTCTTATGAAAGATTTGGTATCTCAACTAAGACATGTAATGAACGATTTGGTCTCAAATCGCCGAGGTCGCTTGCGGGCGAGGCCCTGGAGTTGATGTGTTAACACGAAATTGACAATGCAAAGATTGTAACGCCTCGGCCGTAAGCAATTTCGGCGATTTGAGTCTAATACTCGTCTTATGAACGATTTGGTACCTCAACCAAGACCTGTAATGAACGATTTCGCCTCAAATCGCCGAGGTCGCTTGCGGGCGAGGCGCTCGAATTAATGAGTTAACACGAAATCATCAATGCAAAGATTGTAGAGCCTCGCTCGCAAGCGACCTCGGAAATTTGGGTATGGGCGTCGTCTTATAATAGGTTTGATATCTCAACTAAGACATGTAACGAACGATTTGGCTTCAAATTGCCGAGGTCGCTTGCGGGCGAGGCGCTCGAATTAATGAGTTAACACGAAATCATCAATGCAAAGATTGTAGAGCCTCGCTCGCAAGCGACCTCGGAGATTTGGGTATAAACGTCGTCTTATAAAAGATTTGGTATCTCAACTAAGACATGTAATGAACGATTTGGCCTCAATTCGCCGAGGTCGCTTGCGGGCGAGGCGCTAGAGTTGATGTGTCAACACGAAATCATCATTTCAAAGATTGTAGCGCCCCGCACGCAAGCGACCTCGGAGATTTGTGTATGGGCGTCGTCTTATAATAGATTTAATATCTCAACTAAGACATGTAATGAACGATTTGGCTTCAAATCGCCGAGGTCGCTTGCGGGCGAGGCGCTAGAATTGATGTGTCAACATAAAATCGACAATTCAAAGGTTGTTGCGCCTCGCCCGCAAGGGACCTCGACGATTTGAGTATAAGCGTCGTCTTATGAAAGATTTGGTATCTCAACTAAGACATGTAATGAACGATTTCGCTTCAAATCGCCGAGGTGGCTTGCGGGCGAGGCACTAGAGTTGATGTGTCAACACGAAATCATCATTTCAAAGATTGTAGCGCCCCACCGGCAAGTGACCTCGGAGATTTGGGTATGGGCGTCGTCTTATAATAGATTTGATATCTCAACTGAGACATGTAATGAACGATTTGGCTTCAAATCGCCGAGGACGCTTGCGGGCGAGGCGCTAGAGCTGATGTGTCAATACAAAATCGACAATTTAAAGGTTGTTGCGCCTCGCCCGCAAGCGACCTCGGCTATTTGAGTATAAACGTCGTCTTATGAAAGATTTGGTATCTCAACTAAGACATGTAACGAACGATTTGGCTTCAAATCGCCGAGGTCGCTTGCGGGCGAGGCGCTCGAATTAATGAGTTAAGACGAAATCATCAATGCAAAGATTGTAGAGCCTCGCTCGCAAGCGACCTCGGAGATTTGGGTATAAACGTCGTCTTATGAAAGATTTGGTATCTCAACCAAGACCTGTAATGAACGATTTCGCCTCAAATCGCCGAGGTCGCTAGCGGGCGAGGCGCTAGAGTTGATGTGTCAACACGAAATCATCATTTCAAAGATTGTAGCGCCCCGCCCGCAAGCGACCTCGGAGATTTGGGTATGGGCGTCGTCTTATAATAGATTTAATATCTCAACTAAGACATGTAATGAACGATTTGGCTTCAAATCGCCGAGGTCGCTTGCGGGCGAGGCGCTAGAACTGATGTGTCAACATAAAATCGACAATTCAAAGGTTGTTGCGCCTCGCCCGCAAGCGACCTCGACGATTTGAGTATAAGCGTCGTCTTATGAAAGATTTGGTATCTCAACTAAGACATGTAATGAACGACTTGGCTTCAAATTGCCGAGGTCGCTTGCGGGCGAGGTACTAAAACTAATGTGTCAACACAAAATCAACAATTCAAAGGTTGTTGCGCCTAGTCCGTAAGCGATCTCGGCGATTTGAGTATAGGCGTCGTCTTATGAAAGATTTGGTATCTCAACTAAGACATGTAATAAACGATTTAGCTTCAAATCGCCGAGGTCGCTTGCGGTTATGTGTCAATACGAAATCATCAATTCAAAGATAATAGAGATCACATAGATCACATAGATATTATTATAAGAAAATATTAAAATTCCTGTTATTAAAACTTCCATAAGGATACAAGTACAGCTGGGTTGAGTTTGGACCGTCTTGAAACATAAATATTCAATTCAACCCAATCCAATACAACCGAAATCAACGCCAACCCAATCCAACTGAAATGAAATCGAATCGAAACCCACCAACCTAATCCAATTGTAATTAAAGCCAACTCAACCCAAACCCAATCCAACTGAAAGTAAAGCCAGCTTAACCTAAACCGAAAACTCAACCCAACCCAATTGAAAACTAAAACAAACCCAACCTAACTGTAAATAAAAGCCAACACAACCCAACAGAAACCAAAGCCAAACAAACTCAAACTAATTCATGTCAACAATATGCAAAATCTTTCTAATGAACCCTTATAATGATAAAAAAAGTTTCTAAACGCATTCTGAACAGGATGCAGTTAGGGTTGGGTTGAGTTGGGATCGTCTTGTAAAATAAACAATTAATCCAACCCAACCCAATAAAACCGAAATCAACGCCAACCCAAACCCACTCCAACTGAAATTCAATTCAACCTAAACCCAACCCAACCTAACCCCAATCCAACTGCAGCCTAAGACCAACCCAACTTAAACCTAACCCAACTGAAAACCAAAGCCAACTTAACCCATACCAAATGCAATCTAACTAAAGCTAAAGCTAAAACACCATAACCCTAAACTTGCCCAGGTTCAATCTAATGTTAACTTTTCTTGCCATCCGAGAAAAATTTTCTCGGATTACTATCTAAATTTTTTGGAGGGAATCAAAATTTTGAACTTTACAACCGCAGAAGACTTCTATCAGATGGGAGGTGTAAATGGAAAAAAGCAGTGGAGGTAATAAACAACCCCAGTTTCTAGCTGAAACAATGATGTCGACCAATTACAAATTTAACAGATCTGTTATAATCGCCGCTAAAATTGTGCAGAGTGGGCCAAATTGGACACTTTTAAAGGGAAAATTTTCTTTAAAGAGATACAGGAGAAATGTTAGCAGTGTCTAAGGCTTGATATTTTTAGAAACTTAAGGGCGAAAACCTCATTTCGATATGTTTTACGGTTTCAACGATAAAAAGTGTTTTTCAAAAAGTTGCAATTTCGAAAAGTCGTCATAACTTTTTTCTTATTGAAAAATCGTCCTTTCTGTAAATACATTTCCTAAGGAACTTTTTATGTAACTATCCGATGGAATAAATTGACTTTCCCTCAAAGAAGCTATTGACATAAAAATGTTTTTTTAATGGAAAACCCTATATATTTTCACATGTTTACCGAGAGCATACAAATCCTATAAAAAAGTTATAGCACACTGATTATTTTTGAAAATAACGAAATTACTTGCATACCAAATTAAAGGTTAAACCTTCGTCTTAACCCGGGATTAGTCGCTATATGAGATTTTCTCTCACAGTTAATGATAAAAAAAGTTTCTAAACGCATTCTGAACAGGATGCAGTTAGGGTTGGGTTGAGTTGGGATCGTCTTGTAAAATAAACAATTAATCCAACCCAACCCAATAAAACCGAAATCAACGCCAACCCAAACCCACTCCAACTGAAACTCAAGTCAACCTAAATCCAACCCAACCTAACCCCAATCCAACTACAGCCTAAGACCAACCCAACTTAAACCTAACCCAACTGAAAACCAAAGCCAACTTAACCCATACCAAATGCAATCTAACTAAAGCTAAAGCAAACCCAATCCAACGGAAACCAAAGTCAACTCAACCCAAGCTGATTCGTGTGTCTAGTTTATAAAGATGTCAAAAAGTGTTCGATCGAATTGTGTATAAATGTCATCCTATGAAAGATTTGGTATCTCAACCAAGACATGTAATGGACGATTTGAGTGTAAATGTCATCTTATAAAAAGCTTGATATATTAACCAAGATATGTAATGAACGATTTCGCCTTAAATCGCCTTAATGAAATAATAATTATATCTGGTCAATATTTAAAAATCTTACTAGAAATTTAAAAAAACTACACGACCTACTGAAAAGAAATCATCAGATATAGTTCCGTTTTCAATACCAATCTTTTTATCTCCCAGCTATACTTATAACATTAGAGATTGGAAGGTGATATTGCAGGGGGGTGAATCGAGGTTTCTTTATTACTCAAATAATTAATTTAACTTATTAATGCATAGTTTCCTGTAAAAGGAACGTTAAAATTGAGACCAAATATTCAGGAGGATATCCACCTTCGTTTTAATTTACTATTTATCTCAAGATTTTTGTAATCTAGTAAAAAAAGAGTATTCTTTTTTTAAAAAAGTATTTAAGATCTTCTATTAAAATCTTCTCATTTAAATTTTCTCATAGTTACTTGGAATATGAATAACTAACTCTAATGAATACTTGAATAATCTTGTTTTCAAAAATTTTCCATTTTTCTTCATGAGTAATCACGAAAAAATGTAGAGTTAAGTTAACGACGAATATGTAATAAGAAAACATACATAGTCATATTTAAAACATTTTAAATTATACAAAAACGTGTGCGGTTTTAAGACTTTGCCGTTGAAGACTAAGTGTTTTAGTTATTTAAGAAATTTCCACGACCTAAAAGAAAATAACATGAAAAAATAAAATAATGATTATTCCAATGCCACGAGTGACGACCAAGTGGAATAACTTCGCTTAAAACTTTTCAGTAAAACTCGAAAGTTATACACGCGTTGGTCATGTCTAAACAATTTTCTTTTGGGTCATTTTTTACCATCTTAATCGTAACCATAATTATTTTTCCCAATCAATCCGAATTGGCTCATCATCACACCGGGAAATTTATAAAAACTCAAAAAGATAATAACCAATGCGGTCATCCACTTGGAATGGTTTCGGGAAAAATAGTTGGTGGTTACGATGTTGGGTATTATAAATATCCGTGGTTTGTTGCTTTATATAAAGATGGCATGCCTTATTGTGGAGCTACTTTAGTTACAAAAAAAAGCATTGTTACTGCTGCTCATTGTTATCAGCAATATTTACAAAACACGTGAGTTATTTTGTTGAATTTTTATCGCTTACTTAGTTTTCTCAAAACTTTAAAATTTTAAGGAAAGGAATTGAAAATGAATACGACTTAAAAATGGGAACTTACAACATTTGTAACACGCACGAACACGAATTAAAAACGTATCGGGCTCGAAAAGTCTACATCCACGAAAAATACGCGAAAGAAGATCCATTTTTCGATATCGCCTTAATCGTTTTGAAGGAAGATGTTAAATTCGAACCGGCTTGTCTTCCTAGTAAACGTAACATTAACATTTATTAATTGATTAATTAAAGAAATAATATTTTAATTAATTGTAAAGCTTATGGAAGTAAAAGTAGACCGAAAGAGGCCATCATAGCTGGATATGGCGTCTTAAACTTTCATGATATCAAAGTTTCTTGTGTTATGAGGGAGGCAAGGGTTCGAATTTATTCTGATAAAGCTTGCAAAAAAATGTTGCATAAAGCTGATCCTGATGTAAATAATTTTGCAAATGCTTTTTGTGCTGGGTATTTAGAAGGAGGTGTTGATGCTTGTCAGGTAAAATCTTTTTCTCCAAATATTATTTCTATTCAACCTTATACTCAACATCTCAAAATCACAGAATCAGCTTTTATTAATTTTTTCCTCCTATTTACCTGTCTATATGCTAATGCAGAGTATTGCCTCTAAATCACACTTTAAATTATATTTAATTTTTTATGTTTTAAGGGGGATAGCGGAGGTCCTTTAATGGTTCTCGAATCAGGAAGTAGATTTGTACTTTTAGGTAATAAATTATATGCAAATCTATTTCCTGAATCTTATCCAATTTATTTTTAAGGTTTAACATCTTTCGGTTATAAATGTGCCGATAAAGACCTTTTAGGAGTATACACAGACGTTTCAAAATTTTTAGATTGGATTTATGAAAAAACTAACGCTAATATAACGGATGAAAATCCCCCGGAATCAGGAAACGATGATGATGGCGACGAAGATGGCAATGATGATGATGATGATGATGATGATGAAGGTGATGATGGAAATAATGGCGATGAAGATTATGATGATGATGGGGAGAAGAAAAAGAAGCCCAAGAAAGCAAACGCAAATAAAGAACGTCGTTTAATTAAGAAAAAGAAGGGAAATCGGACAAAAACTGCGTTTGAAATAAAGAAAATGAACAAGAAATTAAATAAAAATGAGTTTTGAAAAAAACAAATTAAAAAATTGCTTGTAATAAATAAATAATAAGTAGAAAATAACGACGGAATTGATTTATTGTTCTTGAAATTCTTTTGCGCAATCGAGTACTACGTCAAAGAAAATTGTATTGTAGTAAAGTTTTTTATTTCAAATTAAACATTGTTAACTAATTACTTAACTTGTTATCTTTTATTATCTTTTCAAACTGACTATAAATAAGTAAAACATTTACAAAACCCATAACCTACACAAATAACTTCCAAAGAAATTTGAAGCATTAACGCTAAACGATCCTTATCAAGGTAAAATTTCCTAACTTCAAGTTACTTTATATTACGTAATACAACCTTAAAGTAATACTTAATTCAAAGAATACCCGATTGATTCATATTGTTTTAATTTCTGGTTACTCATTGAGTTTTATGACGTTCCATTAAAAGCAAATAATGAGACGTAAATGTTATGGAAAAGGACTCGTCCAAGTAAAAAGAAATTCAAAATATGCAGAGATTGTCGAGTTACGTACGATGTGGAGAAATGTTAGGAATCCCGCGACACAACCTTTAAATACTGTTTTTCAGGTGAGTTGAAACCACACAAGTCAGAGCTTTTACTATGAAAATGACTGGCAAAAAGATATTCGTGAACCTTTTGCTGATTGCTTTATCATTTCAATGCGCACGTAAGTATTGTTTCAAAAATTCTTAATCAAATTAGACCGTTTAATCTGCAGCAAAATCTCCTCTTATAGAATGTTCATCGTGCGGAAAGTCATTAGAAAAGAATCTTCAAACCAGGATCATAGCAGGATACGATATCGGCTATTACAAATACCCTTGGCTTGGAATAATTAAGCGAAGTAATCTCTTAAAATGTACATGCACAATGATAAACGATCAATTTGCTTTAACCGTTGCAAGTTGTTTCAAAGAATTCCTCCCAGTAAAACCGTAAGACCATTTTTAATTTCTCATCAAAATTGTTATTTTAATCAAATTTTAGCGAGCACAACATAACCGGCGTCTACACAGTAACATTAGGCGCTTACAACAGATGTGACACAAACGAAACAACCCAAAAAACATTCTCAGTTCAAACGATTTATATACACTCGGGTTATGACGTAACCAAACGCGCCAATAACATCGCTTTAATAAAGTTATCCGAGGCGACAACATTCGAACCTGTTTGTTTACCCTCCAAACCAATCCAAGAAAGTGAAAGATCAACCGAAGGAATTATAACAGGAGCTGGGCTGATTGATTATAAAGACAAACAACCATCGTGTTACATCAATGAAGCCAGAGTTTTGATATACTCAAACGATAATTGTAATAAATCATTGCAAGCAATCGGAGAAGATTCTAGTTTGTTAGATACAAATTTTTGCGCCGGGGGTGCAAAAGAAACGAAACCTTACGGTTGCGGATCAGATTTGGGGGGACCTTTAATCACTCAAGATAACACAACGACTAAATATATTTTAGGGTTGATTTCGTACAAAAAATGTCCCGATAACGATAATATAACTTTATACGTAGACGTCTCCCAATATATAGGTTGGATTCACACTGTGCTTAATTTAACAAAACCAGAACCTCCCGTAACAGAAACCACGGAGACACCAACAACCCAGACAACATCTTCAACAACCGAAGATTATGATTACTTTGAAAGTTCTTCTACAACAACCACAACGTCCACGACGACCACTACCACCTCGACTTCATCACCCAGTATTGTGCTTACTGGATCGAAACGGAACGGACATCACAATAAACACGGTCATAAGAGACATTTAAAGAGGGAAGCTAAACATGAATCGCAAAAGAAACATCATGAGAATCACGAAAATAAGCATCATAAGAAACATCACGATGAACATGAAATTCATAATAAGAAACATTGAAGAATTTGTTTTGATAATATTAAATAAATTGTATTATAACGAAAGAATTTTCTTTAACTAAATAAACTTTGGAATTTGTTGACGAATATGTAGTAATTGTTTCTAGTTAACATGTTTGTATGTTAATACATATTTTTTAGTTAACCCAACCCAACCCAAACGGTTGTAATTTCGTAATATTTTGACATTAACAAGCATAGACTCGATAAAAAGATTTACAAAAACCAAATTAACTAAAATTAAACATACAAAAGAGGAAAAACAAAGGATACGTTAATTATAAATATTGAAATAGGCTAAGTTCAGAACAAAGGTTCTGCCAAACTTGACCTGTTTAATAATTTAAAAAAATATGTATGACAATGTATATAAAAAACGGGACAATACCATATTATTGACAAAATATGGCTTTGGTGTATACACTTAATAAATGCTTAGAGGGATAAAAATCTTTAGTTTTGGGTAAGCCGATTGGAGAATACAAGTAATGTTCCTGTGATATCTCAACTCAGTATCAACATGTAAACCCAGATTTCAAGTTTCCACCACTGAAAATATCTGCCCGTTAATAAATATGTGGAGTGTTTATGAACGATATTTCTTGGACCGAACACCATAACCCTAAACTTGCCCAGGTTCAATCTAACGTTATCTTTTCTTGCCATCCGAGAAAAATTTTCTCGGATTACTATCTAAATTTTCTGGCGGGAATCAAAATTTTGAACTTTACAACCGCAGAAGACTTCTATCAGATGGGAGGTGTAAATGGAAAAAAGCAGTGGAGATAATAAACAACCCCAGTTTCTAGCTGAAACAATGATGTCGATCAATTACAAATTTAACAGATCTGTTATAATCGCCGCTAAAATTGTGCAGAGTGGGCCAAATTGGACACTTTTAAAGGGAAAATTTTCTTTAAAGAGATACAGGAGAAATGTTAGCAGTGTCTAAGGCTTGATATTTTTAGAAACTTAAGGGCGAAAACCTCATTTCGATATGTTTTACGGTTTCAACGATAAAAAGTGTTTTTCAAAAAGTTGCAGTTTCGAAAAGTCGTCATAACTTTTTTTTTATTGAAAAATCGTCCTTTCTGTAAAAACATTTCCTAACTTTTTTTAACTTTTCCCACTGAAAATATCTGCCTATTAATAAATATGTGGAGTGTTTATGAACGATATTTCTTGGACCGAACACCATAACCCTAAACTTGCCCAGGTTCAATCTAACGTTATCTTTTTTTGCCATCCGAGAAAAATTTTCTCGGATTACTATCTAAATTTTCTGGAGGGAATCAAAATTTTGAACTTTACAACCGCAGAAGACTTCTATCAGATGGGAGGTGTAAATGGGAAAAATGCAGTGGAGATGATAAACAACCCCAGTTACTAGCTGAAACAATGATGTCGATCAATTACAAATTTAACAGATCTGTTATAATCGCCGCTAAAATTGTGCAGAGTGGGCCAAATTGGACACTTTTAAAGGGAAAATTTTCTTTAAAGAGATACAGGAGAAATGTTAGCAGTGTCTAAGGCTTGATATTTTTAGAAACTTAAGGGCGAAAACCTCATTTCGATATGTTTTACGGTTTCAACGATAAAAAGTGTTTTTCAAAAAGTTGCAATTTTGAAAAGTCGTCATAATTTTTTTCTTATTGAAAAATCGTCCTTTCTGTAAAAACATTTCCTAAGGAACTTTTTATGTAACTATCCGATGGAATAAATTGATTTTCCCTCAAAGAAGCTATTGGCATAAAAATGTTTTTTTAATGGAACACCCTATATATTTTTACATGTTTACCGAGAGCATACAAATCCTATAAAAAAGTTATAGCACACTGATTATTTTTGAAAATAACGAAATAACTTGCATACCAAATTAAAGGTTAAACCTTCGTCTTAACCCGGGATTAGTCGCTATATGAGATTTTCTCTCACAGTTCAACGCAAAACTGACTCGTGTCTTTCTAGGTACTTTTCTGAATAATCCCACCCCCTTTATTGGCATAACCAGTTTAAACAAATCGCGTCGCATTAGTATTGTACAGAGCTTAATAGAGCAGGTTGCACTTTGTGTGAGATTTTCTCTCATTACGCGACAAAGCACGTAATATTTTTGGAACTGTTTTCAGATTCTCGGTTAATATTTTTGATTAGTGTAGTGCAATGAATCGAGGAAAAAAACGTGTCGAACTTGCACTTCTAAAGTGTGAACAGGAAAACAACAAAGGTAAGCATAGATTTTTCTACTTTCTCTATCAAAATTAGTAAAATTGATACTGTCTGAATGATTTTCGTGGTTATCTCCCTATGTTTCTTTAGACTAGAATATGACAAAAAATGCCATGGAACAATTTCACTTCCATTTCGTGCTTGCTTGACCTTTTATTATATTTATTTTTGAACTGAAAACTAAAAAATAAACTCGTTTTAGACCAAAATGAAGATATTCAACCTCTTCAAGATCATATTGAGAGATGTGACGAACCAGAAAGCGACGCAGAAAGCGAAAGAAGCATACACAACACAGATACAGACCAAAGCGATTGTGAAGAAAATGAAGACCTTGAAGGAAAAGAAAGTTTTGATGAATGTGGTGAAAACACTCCTGATACCTTTTTCCAAAATGCTCCAATTTTCAATGGTAAAGTGACAAAATGGTTGAAGCACGCCCCCACTATTAGAGGTCGTACACGAAAACATAATTTGGTAACACATATGCCTGGTGTGAAAGGCTTAGCTCGTAATGCAAAAACGCCGCTTGAATGTTGGATAAACAAACATAATCAAATGTATGAACATCAACAACGACGCGTGACTCGCGTGATTCATGAATGTGACTCCTAAAAGCTCATGCTGCTAATAAGTTGGCAGTCTTTAAAATAATATATAGCCTACGGAACAGTAACAGCCCATGCTACCAACAAGATAGCAAACTTCAAACTGCTGGGTACGACTTTAAAGATATGATAACTCATACTGCCAACATGTTGGCAGTCGTTAATGTAATGTACAATGTTTAGAACAGTAATAGCTCATGCCAACAAGTTTGTGGGAAACCATGGCAAATGATATCTACTGATCTTGTTGGTCCCCTTCCCCGATCAAAGAAAGGTAATCAATATATCCTTGTAGCCTCGGATTATTTTAGCAAATTTACATTGACGTTTCCTTTGCGAACTGCTACTGCAGATAAAATATCCCAGATCCTTGAAAACGAGATATCTCTTAAATGTGGTGTCCCTAGAATTTTGATTTGTGATAATGGACCCCAATTTCGATCGAAACAGTTATCGTCCTTAGCACATGAGTACCGTGTACATATTAAGTATAATGCTAATTATCATCCACAAGCTAATCCCGTAGAAAGGGTTAATCGAACGCTTAAAACTATGGTGTCGATGTATTGTAAAGATGATCAAAGAACTTTGTCATGAAGACCACCATCTAACACCATTTCTCTCCCTGTACACACGAAATAAGGAGTAAGTTTCGTAACCTCATGACGAGCCGTATTCATAGCACAAACTATTTTTGGAAGATTAACATCCCAAGTTCTTTGATCATCTTTACAATACATCGACACCATAGTTTTAAGCGTTCGATTAACCCTTTCTACGGGATTAGCTTGTGGATGATAATTAGCATTATACTTAATATGTACACGGTACTCATGTGCTAAGGACGATAACTGTTTCGATCGAAATTGGGGTCCATTATCACAAATCAAAATTCTAGGGACACCACATTTAAGAAATATCTCGTTTTCAAGGATCTGGGATATTTTATCTGCAGTAGCAGTTCGCAAAGGAAACGTCAATGTAAATTTGCTAAAATAATCCGAGGCTACAAGGATATATTGATTACCTTTCTTTGATCGGGGAAGGGGACCAACAAGATCAGTAGATATCATTTGCCATGGTTTCCCACAAGAAACCCCAAAATAATATAAAAATATTCATCAGTTGTCGATTCATACCTTAAGATGTCGATCGGCTAAACGAGGTCTGCTCTAACAAGAATAAATCCAGAAAATCTGATCTGATCGAAACGATCTACATTGAACGGGTCCACAAATCCGTCAAATGACGATGAATTTCTCGAACAATAACAATATTTCTTCCAAATATTAACCCAAAAAGAGAATTTCAAACTAACAACCACGTTCTTTTCTTCTTAAAAGCAGATGTATAAGTAAACAACGTCACAGTCAACGCACGAATGCCAAACCACGCAGCGGAAGTTCTCGAACCTCCCTCACCACAACAACAAGTTCCGGAAAACTAACCTTTAAATACCAAAAATTACTAAATATCGACAACTGATGAATCAAAACACCCCAAAATTAATTGAATAAAAATAATAAAATCGTTACAATCCCCCCTAACTTCAAGAAAGTTTACCCAGTAAACTTTAACCAATCTCCTACAAGAGATAAAAAAAAGAAAAAAACAACAGGACCAGAGATAAGAAACACAACAGAACACCTCCAACCAGAGATGCAAACTACAACAAACAACACAACCCCTTCCCAAAATAAAATTTCCCCGCAAAACAACAAGATAACCTACCACAGATAAACCACCAACCAACACAAATGATCAAATCTCCCTAAAGTTTAAAACAGGGTTGGAAACAGCCGGGCTTCTGGAGTATTTTAGGCCCCTACCAGGTGGGCCGATCCACCATTGGATCGATATAAGGTTTAAGATCTTTCGCATGCCAACCACCAACTTCGCGACCCTTCTCATCCCTCAAAAGATAAGTCCAAGTAGACAACACCTTAGCGATAACAAACGGACCAACATATCTTGGAGCTAACTTACTAGAAAAATGTTTGGAAGCATCAGACAAAACGAAGTTCCTTTTCCACACCTTCTGACCGATCATAAACTTATCAGGGCGCTTTCTCAGATTATAAAGCCTTTCGTTTTTTGCAGATGATTGAGCTATACGACGTTTTACATCCTCAAATACCCTAGCGAGATCCTTATTACTAATCACACAATAGCTCATGTTGCCAAAAAGTTGGCAGACTTAAAATTGACGAGCTTATGCTGCCAATAAGTTGGTAGTCTTTAAGATGATTTGCAGTGTTTGAAACAGTAATAACTCATGCTATCAACAAGTTGGAAGTCATTAAAATAATGTATAATATGCGGAACAGTAATAGCTTATGCTGTCAACAAGTTGGCAGACTTTAAATTGATGAACAACACTTTCAAAAAATAAGACCTCATGGTGCCAAAGAGTTGAGAGTCTTTAAAATGATATATAATGGGTGGAACAGTAATAGCTCATGCTGCCAACAAGTTGGCAGACTTCAAACTGATGAGCAAGACTTTAGATACATAAAAGCTCATGCTGCCAACAAGTTGGCAGACTTCAAACTCATCAGTAAAAGTTTAGAGACATTAAAGCTCATGCTGCCAACAAGTTGGCAGACTTCACACTCATCAGTTAGAAGAGTTTAGAGATATAAAAGCTCATGGCTGGTGTAAAAGGCTTAGCTCGTAATGCAAAAACGCCGCTTGAATGTTGGAGACTTTTCTTTCCTGTCGCATCGTTTCAACAAGTGGTTGATTGCACTAACGAATACTTTAAAATAAAACGCGAAAAGTATAGCCGTGAAAGAGATTGTCCTGACATAAATTCTAACGAACTTAGTGCTCTTATTGGTCTTCTATACCTAGCTGGTATAAAAAAAGCTAACCATACCAATATTTCAGAACTTTGGCTAGATGACGGGACTTCTCCTGAATGTTTTCGGGCAACAATGAGCGAGAGAAGATTTTATACTTTGCTAAGCGCTCTACGATTTGACAATATTGATGACAGAAATATTCGCAAAGCCACGGATAATGTAGCACCGATAAGAAAACAGTTTGACGATTTTGTTCAGTATTGTAAATTGCACTATACAATAGGTGAATACGGAACTGTGGATGAGATGCTTGAAGCATTTAGAGGTCGCTACAAATTTCGACAATATATTGCTAACAAGCCGGCCAAATACGGCATTAAAATATACGCTTTGGTCGACTCTAGATCATTTTATACTTCAAATTTGGAAATTTACGCAGGTAAACAGCCCGAAGGTCAATATAAACTGGAAAATACTGCTTTCAGTGTAATACAGAGAATGTCACAATGGACAATTATTTTACTTCAGTTCCTTTGGCTAAAGATCTAAAAATTAACCACAACATTACCATTGTTGGCACGTTGCGAAAAAATAAAAAAGAAATTCCTCTTGAATTGTCAAATATCAACGCAGTATGTTTTCTTTTTCAAAAGAGTCTGTATTGGTTTCATACGTCCCTCAGAAGACAAAGAAGAAAAATGTGCTTCTGTTGTCTACTATGCACAACGGCGATGTTATAGATAAAGAGAAGGAGATCAACTAAAGCCCGAAACTATTACGTTTTATAATTTAACTAAGGGCGCAGTCGATGTAGTCGATGAAATGAAAGCCTTATATTCGGTTGCAAGAGTAAGCTGTAGATGGCCACTAACAATATACTTTTCAATGCTAAACATTGGTGGCATCAACAGCTATATAATATATAAAGCAAATAACATCGACTGCCCCATTTTGTCTAGGCGTGCATATTTGAAAGAATTGGCTATTTCGCTGATAAAACCACACCTAATAAGCCGGTCCCAAACCACACACTTACCATGCAACTTACGAACTTCTATAAGAAAAATAGCAGGACTACCATTAGAAGAAGTAAAACAACCTGAATATGTCAAAGAAGGTTTTTGTAGTTTCTGTCCTCGCCGAAAAAATAGGAAAGTTAAGAAAGTATGTAGAACTTGCCAGCGACCCATTTGCCCTGAGCATACATTTTTTTCTTGTCGTATCTGTGCCTTAGAGATGGGATCTGGAGAAGACTTATAAATTTATTAATAATAAATCATTAATAACTGTAGTACTTGTTTGATTTATAAATATATTGTTTGAAATTGACAACATCATGCTACACAACTGTGCACTTTACAATTAAAGCAATTTTTTAAAAAGAACAGCATTTTATTACTTAAAGTTTTCTCCGTGAGAGAAAATCTCACGCGCGACTAACGCCGCGATTTTTACCATAGCGACTAATGCCGGATTAAGAAATGTTAAAGGAAGATTTTTGATGTTTTAGTAGAATCACGAAAAATAACACGAAAACACTTTTGAAAATGAAGAAATGACTGGCACACCAAGTTAAAGGTTGAACCTTCCTTTTTAAAATTATGTATAAATCGTTTTTTCAATTTGAAATAAATTTCATTTAAGAAATGTTGCTGACGATTTAGTAAAATTACGAAAACAATTATAAAATTTGAAAGATAATGGAGGTCTTATTTTTGAAAATGAAGATATAACTTGTATACTAAATTGAAGGCTGAACCTTCCTCTTTCAAATGATGTATAACTCGTTGCTAATTTGAAATCGATTTCACTCAAGAAATGTTAATGGATGATGTTTCAGTAGAATCACGACAAAAATGATAAAATTTTAAAGATCGTGAAGGTCTTATTTTTGAAAATAAAGAAATGACTTGCATACCAAATTGATGGCTGAACCTTCGTCTTTCAAATGATGTACAACTCATCGTTTCAACTTGAAATCGGTTCCACCTAAGAAATGATAAAGATTGACGTGTTTTTGACATTATAGTGGAATCACGAAAAAAAAAAATGATAAAATTTAAAGGATTCTGGAGGTCCTATTTTTGAAAATGAAGAAATGACTGCAAAGAGGAATTTCCCTTTAAAAGTGTCCAATTTGGCTCACCCTGTACATGGCAAGCCATGGTCGTCATTCAAGTCGTACGGGATATTAAAATTTGACAGTAACAAAAAATACACTATTAATAAAAGTGATTTGATGTTGATGAAAAATTTTCAAATTTGCATTTTTTGACCATTTTCTTTATTCTGATATGTTTAAATGAGCTAAGAAACATAATGAGTACACTCAATTGAAGTTTGGCATAATCAAAAAAAAATACACTATTATAAAGAGCGATTTGGTTACTTCTAATTTTGCAAATGTACATCCTTTGACCGTTTTTTATCTTAATATATTCAAAATGGCCTGAGGGACACGGTGAGTGCATTCAATTCAAATTTATCAGTAGCAAAAAAATTACACTATCACAAAAACTGATATAACTAGCGCTACATTTACAAATTTGCATTATTTGACAACTTTTTTATCCTAATATGTTCAAAATGAGCTAAGGAACACAATGAGTACACTCAATTCAAATTTGGCATTACCAACAAAAATTACTTTATTTCACTTTGAAAAGAGTACCGAAATAAAGCGTTTGTCGACCTATGTTTATATGAAGTTTTTGTGTTAATTTTAAAAGATCTATGGAATCCCAAACAAAAAGGAAGTCCTGCTACAAAAAAACTGAGACACTCTGCATATGATGAATGGAGGAAGATCTTTAAAACGTTAAAAGAAGTATTAAGGATATTAATATTACGTATACGAATATGTCAGCTTTTGTTGTTTATTTTAATTTTACAACAATCTCATTTATTTTAGACCATTATAAATAAAAGTAAAAAATTCTGCCATTCTGTCAAGCACGATTAAGTAATAATCATTAACAAATAAACAAACATAATCAAATGTATGAACATTTGATCACCTGATCGAGCGTGAGTCACGTGAATTGACGTATCCACGCGTGACTCGCGTGATTCATGAATGTGACTCCTAAAAGCTCATGCTGCTAATAAGTTGGCAGTCTTTAAAATAATATATAGCCTACGGAACAGTTACAGCCCATGCTACCAACAAGATGGCAAACTTCAAACTGCTGGGTACGACTTTAAAGATATGATAACTCATACTGCCAACATGTTGGCAGTCGTTAATATAATGTACAATGTTTAGAACAGTAATAGCTCATGCTACCAACAAGTTAACAGACTTCAAATTGATGAGCATGCTTTGGAGACACAATAGCTCATGTTGCCAGAAAGTTGGCAGACTTAAAATTGATGAGCTTATGCTGCCAACAAGTTGGTAGTCTTTAAGATGATTTGCCGTGTTTGAAACAGTAATAACTCATGCTATCAACAAGTTGGAAGTCATTAAAATAATGTATAATATGTGGAACAATAATAGCTTATGGTGTCAACAAGTTGGCAGACTTTAAATTGATGAACAACACTTTCAAAAAATAATACCTCATGGTGCCAAAGAGTTGGGAGTCTTTAAAATGATATATAATGGGTGGAACAGTAATAGCTCATGCTGCCAAAAAGTTGGCAGACTTCAAACTGATGAGCAAGACTTTAGATACATAAAAGCTCATGCTGCCAACAAGTTGGCAGACTTCAAACTCATCAGTAAGAGTTTAGAGACATAAAAGCTCATGCTGCCAACCAGTTGGCAAACTTCAAACTCATCAGTAAGAAGAGTTTAGAGATATAAAAGCTCATGCTGCCAATAAATTGGCAGACTTTAAAATGATAAGCAGGATTTTGGAGACATAAAAGCTCATGCTGCCAATAAATTGGCAGACTTTAAAATGATGAGCAGGACTTTGGAGACATAAAAGCTCATACTGCCAACAAGTTGGAAGTCACTACGATAATATACAATCGGTGGAACATTAATAGTTTGAAATCATCAAATATGAAACAATGCCTATTAGCGTCTGGTTGTCGCGAGGTTGATATTTAACCGCATATATTAAAGTGTTCAATTTAATTTATGTGCATTTAAAACATTTTGCAATAAAAAGGTTGCAAAATAAATTTTTTCAATTTTCTGCGTTCTATTCATTGAAGACAATAAAACCACAAAGTATAAAAAGAAATAATCAGAACTAAAAAATGTGAATAACAAAATTTAACTAGAAAAGATTTTTAATAAAAAGGACACGATGTCAATGACGAGTCCTAATTCTTTAAATACCATTGTTATCATAACTATACATAAACGTTATTATTTTAGTTAATGTAGGTAGGAAAACATTAAGACACAAACTTTAAAACCGTTTTTTCCACACACAACATGTGGAATTGGCGTTTAGTTTTATTTTTTTTACTAAACTTAGGAGAGATTAGTGAGATATTCAACAAATTCTTTCGTCCAAAACGAAAAAAGTACCGTTATTTTTAGATTCACAAACAAAATGTGGTATTCCAAACGGAACGTTTTTGAAACAGCAAAAAAATTTGGATCAAAAAATCGTTGGAGGAGTTGAAATTGGATATTTTAAGTACCCTTGGTACGTTGCCTTAACCCGGGAGGGTGAAATTTATTGCGGAAGTACTTTGATACACGAGAAATACATTGTATCTGCCGCACATTGTTACGAAGATTTTTTTGATCAAGCTGCGTAAGATTTCGATTATTTATTTAATAATAAATAAATTGCTTTGTTAATTAGAGCTGGTAAAATAAAATTAGAGAATGTCCTAAAACCGATTTTTGGCGTTTACAACATTTGTAACACTCACGAGGCGACTCAAAAACACAAAAAGCTTTCTAAAGTGTGGATTCATGAAAAATATGATAAAAAAGGGGATTATTACGATATATCTCTTTTAAAGTTAAAGAAAAAGATTGATACTAATAAATTTATGCCATGTTGTCTTCCAACTAAAGGTAAATTAATATAAATTTGATTTTTGAAATTTGATACAAAGTAAGGTTCGTTTTTGTAGTTTATAACTCTAACACCCGTCCAAAAGAAGGTCTTATAACTGGGTTAGGAGATCAAATATTTAATGATAGAAATATAACTTGCCTGGCTAAAGAAGCGAGGATTTTAATTTATCCTGATGATGTTTGTAAGAAAACTTTAACTGACCCTGGTCAAGATCCATCGAAAACTCAGCTAATTGGAGCTTTTTGCGCTGGGTATTTGGAAGGGAAAGTTGATGCTTGTCAAGTAAATAATAATATTAGCAAAATTTTAACAAAAGTGGAACTAAGGACTTGTATGTATTTACAGGGTGATAGTGGAGGTCCATTAACGATATTAGCACCTGATAGCAAATACATTCTTCTCGGTGTTGTATCTTTCGGCGAAGGTTGCGCAAAACCAGGTCATCCGGGGGTTTACACGGATGTTTCACACTATTTAGATTGGATTTATAAGAAAAGTAAAATTCCCCGTCCAAATCCCCCTCCAACAACGGAAACTCCGAGTCCAACAATCACCCCAACAGATGCACCCAACCCAACTGAACCAAACACATCGCCAACATCTGAAGGATCTTATCAACCATCAACTTACTCTTTTCCCGATGGTAAGATTTAATTTCAAAATATTTTAGATGATGCAACCATTTTTTTAGTTATTCCAACTCAACCATACATTCCTGATCAAAATCAAAAACCACCTAGCGTTATAATAATTATAAATAAGAGGAATAAGAATGGTACAACAATTCATGATCATCATGAGGATGGTTCAAGAAAAAGGAGCAAAAAGAAGGAAAAGGAGAAGACTAAAAAGGAATGATTGAAGTGTTTTTTTAAATAAAAACGACCCAATACAATTCCATATAGTATAATAAATATAAAATCTATACAGCTATTAAAGTATAAAGTTATAATGATTATGTTTTTTTTCTTTTGTGTATACGCAGCTTTAAGATAAGGAAAGAATAAAAATGCAACAAAAAGTAGAAAAAAGGCTTTTGCAATGTCGAAATCTATGATTATTTCGGAATGTATTTTTCAATTTTAATTTTTTTCGTGGACACAACCACAATTTTGGCTTTAATCAAAAACATTACTTCATCTGATTTTTGTATTGGTTCTGACTCAATTTGATTTTGAATTTGATGTTAATTTTTGCTGAAACTTTTCAAAGTTCGAAATGGCCCTAATCAACAATCAGACTAAATAAACAACTGGAAATTCTTCTGGAAATGTAAACCAAATATAATTCATAAAGATGAGGATAATGCAAATTTATATGATGATGAACTCAAATTAATGCTGTAGTACTACATCATCTAATCTAAATGATTACCGAGTCATCCAATTTTTATTAATTAAAAATTCTTGTTACCTGAAATACCTTATTTTCTCCATAATGTTATAACCTAAGAGAAAGTTTAATGAAAATTGAGTTGAAGCAATTTTTTTTGTAATTAAATAAAATTGTTCTTTGAATGGCCTCGAAAAATTTTCAACCTAATTTTTTTACTACAAAAAAAAACATAAAAGTTGATTAATTTTGTTTACCAATACAACAATTGATCGATTTGTGCCTAATACTGACGCAATTAATAAAGTTAATAGTATCTACATAGACTACGATTACTAAAACGTGAAAAAAGCTAATCACAGGCAAGTCTAGACAAAAAAAAAAATGATTTCTCACAATATAAAGAAAGAAGAACACCCTGTATAAAGAAGGAAGAAGTTACATCAAATTAATTCAATGATCCACATTTAATTAACTTATTACTAATGTTATTGGTGTTTCTTTCTGTTGATTAATTAATTAATTCATCAATTCCAATGTTTGAACTAGCACCAAAATAAAAGAATTAAATGAGAAATTAGAAATATTTTGAAATTGTTACACAACACAATGGCAGTCCTAATTGTAGGAAAAAAATTTAAATCATTATCTTACGATATTAACCAAGGAATACCATTCGGTTATTTCTTTGCTTAAATCAAAATTGTTCAATTCCAATTCAACCCCGCCTAAAAATTCGTTTTCTTGGAGCGGGTCGTAATTCCAAACGGTTGCGCGCAAAGTTCGTTCCATGATGATATCCAAAGACATTCGATACTCCAACTAAAAAAAAAAATTAAATCACTTTAAGATAATTTATTAATTCTAACTCAAACCGTTTCCATAAAACTCGGATGGCAATTTCTCCTGACCACTTTCGTTTTTCTTTTGGTGGTTTTCCCCTGATCCGGTTGCAAATAAACTTTCACATAAGTGTTAGGTTCTTGATTATTCCCCAATAAAGGTAACCCGCGCGCGTGATGTACCATAACCCGAAAAACGCCCCTTTGAAAATGCAACGATAACTTTAATTGGCCTTTTAATCGGCCAATTTCGCTTTTTTCCTCGATCCGGCGATCTAAATTTAAATCAAAAAAATCAATTAACTTAATTTTTTTATTACTTTAATTTACCTTTAACTTTTTTGCATCGCTGTTCGGACGTTTGATCCCGCAATAACGGATGGAAAAAGGTATAAACCAAATCTGAATGGCAAATTTCTTCGGCCGTTTGAAATAAGGAAGCGACAAATTGGGTGATTTCCGCGAATCTTTTCCTGGCGACGTTTTTTATGTTCGATCTCCCCACGTGGAGACCGGTTGATAGGCTAAAATGAACAATTCGATTGTAATGTTTGTTTAATGGTTGTTTAAAACAAAGACGGAAGCGTTATTGATTGCGTTTAAGATAACGATGTGTGTTTTATCTCAAAGGAAATTCGGTGATATGCCGAAAACAAGCTTAAAGTTTGTAGGGGAGGAATAACATCAATACAAGTTTGATTTTCGGTGGAGTAAATTCGTTTGTCATGTCGTTCTGTCTGTGTTTTGGATTGTTGGATGATTCGAATTTGGATACTGAAATTATTGTCGATGAAGGTAGTTATTTTTTTTTCAATAATAGATTTAATTAATTTAATTGATTTGTTAAGTAATTAAATTTAAAAAAAAACGATAATGATCATTTTTTTTATATAAAAGAAGGATTTAATAAAATTATTAAGATTTTTTTCTTTCTAAATTTCTAAATTTTTTTTAATTTATTAAAAAAATAAGTTAATAATTAAAGTTAAGTGATTACATGTAATTTGTTGTATATTATCTAAATTTATTATCTCAAACTATTAATAATATAAGTTCATGCATGTAAAATCCAAACTTATACATCTAAACGGTAATTTTATTTCATTGAGACTTAATTCAATTGCACTTTTATCTTGTTATAAATTTCAATGAGAGATTATAATTTATAGTTAATAATAACACGAATTATGAAATATGATAATTTGTACATACAAAAATAAGTTAATTGAGCTTAATTAACCCCAAAGATGTATTCAAAGATGTGTAGTTAAATTAATTAAATGAGGGGGTTTGATCTATGTCGGCCATCAGTTCCAATTTAATGCAAATTAGGAAATAATTCTTTTTCTGGTCATTCTAAACAATTTAGATTTAGGCTTTGAGCTGACTTTTTGTATTTGTATCTTTCTGTATAACTTTTCGTCACTCAACTTCCTTATTTCTTCTTTAAAGTGCATTAATAAATTAGTTTAAATTGTTAAATTGGTTCTGATTATTTGGAGAATATTTCTTTAGGTCATGTATCTGATTTTTGTGTTGCCTGATCGTTTAAGCTTTATAATAATATAAATTGCGGTTAATTCCTGCTAAATACGATTTTAAACCGAGTATACTTTATTTGATGATGTGTATTAAAGAATTTGGAATAAAAGAAAAGATGAAAGAGACTCGCCTTCTCTTTGATCTGAAAATCAGATTTGAAAAGAAGATGAGACAAATTTTAAGATGTAATCGTAATTTCAACTTATTTAAAGTAACTTATTTAAAGATTTAAAAAGAAATTTTGATATTATTGCTGTCTACGAAGAGTAGAAAAAATTTAATTAACCCCCTAATAACATAATCAATCAATAATAATGTATTAATAATCGTTTATAATTAAAAAAACTGATCATGAGCGATGATAATAAAGATATAAATTTTTTCGTTAATATTTTAACTCCTAAAATCAATCAGCATTCTCCGAAATCGCTTAACTAACGTTTATTCGCCGAAATTATGTATCCGCACCTGAAAAAATATCGATGATCTCAACTCGCGCAAACCCGATTACAAATTTATAAACATTTTTTCCTATACCAACGTCAAAAACAACGTTATAACCGATTGCAACACCACGTTAAAACAAGCTAAACGCAAATTTGAAATCATTTCTACTAAAAACTTAATAAAGTGAACCAAAAAAATACAAACAAAAATAAGAAGTGTTGTTATCTCTCGGCGATTAATCGTGGATGATATTTTTATCGACACCGGTCTGAATTCATATCTCGAAGATCGATAACACCGTTATCTATGAAAGATTTAAACTTACATTACAACTCACCAGATACAAATTAGTAATAACTTGTTAGGTGTATATCTAATATCTTATAAGAAAAGTCTTTGATAAAGTGTTTTGAGTGGTTAAAAATGCGGTTTAATCTCTTTGGTTTCAAAGGGGAACTTACGACCAGCGGGCAAAAGAAAAAAAAGACTAAATCTAACGAGGAGGATGTCATCGTTGGTGGAACATTTCGCGTTCAATCCGAATTCGGTGAGTAAATAAAACCTTCGATTTAAAAAGTTATTTTTAGACGATTTCTTTTCGATTATTCAGGCCCGAGTTCCTCCCGATTTAAAACGAAATCGATGAACGGTGCAAAATTATCAGAAAGTGTTGATAAAAATGGGAGTGTTAAGCCGCAAAATTGGTGTGGGACTACAGTTCCTAAACAAGGGGCTCCTCCACCACCTGGTGGATATAGCGCTGAAGGTAATATTTTGCGATAAAAATTTAAGTTATTAATAATAATTCTCGAATATTTGTTGATAAACCGTAAAAAAATGCAAATTTGACATTATCATGATAATCAAAAGTTTTGATCTAAATTTAGTAAACAATAACCATTAAAAATAATCGTTCTCCCAAAAATCCAGGATTATATATTTTTTAAATTCTTTCTCAGTAACTTCTCAACAAAACGATGTAAAACCATCTCCATCAAAACAACTAAAATCAAATTTGAAAAAAGCAGCTCCCGTTCCACCTAAAACCGAACCAGAAATAAACGAAAAAGTAAATCAGGAGATAAAACCTCAACCGGAAGCGATAAAAATTCAAACTAAAGCTGAGAAACCTTCAATAAAATTTGAGTTGATATCGGAAAATGAAAGCGAAGATGAATTTGGCGCGAAAATTTCAAAACCAACAACACAAAATCTTACAAGTAATCAAAACGATGTTAAACCCGTCGAGAATGATAATCAAAAGAAATTTATAACGCTGGATGGTTTTGATAATAACGAT
Source organism: Onthophagus sagittarius (assembly GCA_036711965.1). Classification (NCBI taxonomy): domain Eukaryota; kingdom Metazoa; phylum Arthropoda; class Insecta; order Coleoptera; family Scarabaeidae; genus Onthophagus; species Onthophagus sagittarius. The sequence continues at coordinate 9,153,187 of JASERS010000010.1, read as the reverse complement.
AATGAACGTAGTGATGAAAGTGAAGACGAGTATGGAGCTAAAAAATCAACGAAAAAGACTGAAGATAACACTTTTTATGGTTCGCAGACAACTAGTTTTGAAAAGGTTCATATAAAACAACCTCAACAATCACCGAAAGCACCGAAAGCACCACAAGCACCGCAAGCACCAACAGAACCGAAATCAAAAAGTAATTTTGGTTATAGTGATCAAGCTGCAAGTATTTTCTTTAGAAGTGATAGCCCCGAACCGGAACAACGCGTAAGAAATTTTAGCATAAAGAAAGGAGACGGTGATGATGACGACAATCTTAGCCAAACTAGCGCGTGAAAAATATTTTTTTCAAAATAAATTTAAAAAAATAAATTTTGGGGATTTAGATTACGATAGAAAATCTGTTATAAAATAAATATATTTAATTAATATTATTATCTAATTGTAAGGCTATTGAAAGTAATTCCGATTATTTAAGTGTATCCGAGTGATACTGTTACTGATATTAGGTAGATATTAAATTTGTATTGCTGATATCCGACTTTGTTAACAATGTTATTATTGTAATATGATTTATTACCGTGTACACTTCCTTCGAGTTTTTAAAAAATAAATCTTTTGTTAAGAATGTACGTATTAATTTAATACAACAATTAATCACTTTAAAATAGCGACGAAGAAACGTTTCCTAATTTTAAAAGATACGATCAAAATAATTTTGAAAGCCCCTCAAGTTTTTTATCAACTCACGGATAAGTGTAAAATGAACATTCTTTGTTTTAATAGGAAATAGATGATAACACGCAATTAATAACACTTAAATCAATGAGTTTTAAACAAAAAACTTACCTGAAAAGTTTCGCCAAAGGAAAATGAATGCACAATTTTTGGTGAAATTCACAAAATTCCTTGTAAGTCCTAAAAACGTCCATATGTTGAACTTGATTGTGTCTCCACGTTCTTAATATGTAAACGTAGTATTTATCGGGATCGTAAAGTTTGCGAAATCCTAAGACTTGGACGTGAGATAAACGACCATCGCTGGACATCCTGTAAAAAAAATTTGTTTAATAAAACCTAAATTGAAAATAAATGATTGTTTAAAAATATGATGTTAAAGTGTCATCTACTTAATAGTATTTTAATCAACTCATCCCTTTTCTTGGGCCCATTTCGAAGGGATTACCACATTTTGTAACTGAGAGTTTGTGGATGATTCTAAACTAAGTTTGGATAATTTTAAACGGTTATTAATGATTTTAAACAACTTTAGACAATTATAGACAATTGAGTCAAATGTTGGATGATTTTAAACACTTCTGGATAATTTTAGACAGGTTTAGACAATTAAGCCGCTTTCAGTGCGACGAAGAATTGGATATTTGTGAATCGGGTATTTCGTTTCGTTCGTATTTCGTCAGGATCTTCACCATAAACCAATTAGAACGAAATACCCGATACACAAATACCCAATTCTCTCTCGCACAAAAGGCAGCTTTATAGGCCATTAGAGACATATTTTAGACAGTTTTTGATGATATTTATTTATAGCTTTTAGAGCCTTTTTCAAAAACTGACGCCTATAGGTGGGAGGACAGAGAACCATCTATTCTTGTTTCATTTTAATAAAAAACATTCACGCATGCATTAGTACCAACCTAGCATTAATGGTACTGTCTCTAAATCAACAACAATTTGGAATACATTTTTATCATATTCTTCGATGGATGAAGGAAATTTCATCTTTTAATTATTAAAATCTCTTGCGATTGAGTTGGATTGGCTTGGGTTGGGTTAGGTTGAGATACGTTGGGATGGCTTGGGTAGCTTCTGAAAAGAATTTGGAGAAAATGATGAAAGATGAAACTCAATTTTTTGATAAGGATGAAACGAGAACACCAGAAAATTTAATCAAAAATATACAGAGAGTTTGTAATAAGTATTGTGTTAAGAAAAATGACAGAAATTTTAGCCACAAACCAGTATACTGGTGGAACGACGAAATTGCAGAAAAAAGAAAAGAATGCAATAGAATAAGAAGAACTTAACACGAAGTAGAGGGAGGGCTATTTTTGATTTGGAATTAATTGAAAATTTGAAGTTACAACTTAAAAACAAAAGAAAAGAACTAAAAAAACTCATTGGAAAGAGTAAGAAAGATAAATGGAACCAACTATGTTCAAATCTTGAAGAAGATGTCTGGGGAAAGGCATACCAAATAATTACCAAAAGATTGAAACTGAAAAACAGAAATGGTATTGAGGATAAGACGGTGGAAGAACAAGTCAGTAAACTGTTTCCTAAACATGAAGCTTTTACATGGGAGGCTAGGGATGGTCCACTAAACTCAATTCCCTTTACAGTGGAGAAACTCTCAGTGGCGGTAAGTAATTTAAGGAAAAAGAAAGCCCCGGTACCGGATGCCATTCCATCTGAAATAGTTGGATTGTTGGCATCGAAGTATTCAAAGGATTTTTTAGAGGTGTACAATGACTGTGTGTCTAAAGGTATATTTCCAAAGATCTGGAAAAGTGCAAGACTTGTACTTATTGAGAAGCCGAAGAAAGCAGGACAACCTTTGGCGTATAGACCTCTATGTCTATTGGATACGACGGGGAAACTTTTGGAAGGATTACTGAGAATGCGATTGGTTGTAGAAGCGGAGGAGAATAACCTTCTACATGAAAACCAATATGGATTTAGGAAGGGAAGATCCACTATACAAGCGATTGAAAAAGTGCAGAAAAGCATTGATAAGATAAAGGAAAAGGCATTAAAGAATAGAAAATTCTGTGCCTTAGTACTTTTGGACATCAAAAATGCTTTTAATTCCGCACCGTGGAAGGAAATAATCGGATCCTTAGTTAGTGGAAATATAAGTCCCTATCTGGTAGAAATGATAAGAAGTTACTTGTCGGAGAGAAACATCATAGCTCCGAATGGGAAAGTTTACGACATGCCTTGCGGGGTGCCTCAAAGATCTCTATTAGGTCCACTTTTATGGAATCTATATTATGATAGAATTCTAAGAGTGGAATTGGAGGCTGAAGTAGAGATCATTGGTTATGCTGATGATCTGGCATTGTTAGTCATTGGTCGGGATGAGAGTGAACTGCAAGACAAGGCGTCGTATGCGGTTAAACAGATTATTGATAAACTGGAGGAGATGGGTCTTGACATAGCTGCACAGAGAACAGAAATGGTTTTATTTCAAGGGAGAAGAAAGATAAGATCTCTTAACCTTGAAGTAAATGGGTCTGTAATTGAAAGTGCTGAAAGGGTCAAGTATCTCGGAGTGTTTATCAATAAAGACATGACCATGACGAAACATATTGAAGAGGTATCAAGTAAGGCAACATTCATGCGTAATTTACTTTTAAGGTTGATGCCGAACTTAGGTGGACCAAGATCAAGAAGTAGGAAACTTTGTTCCGCATATCGAACGGTTTCTGCTGAAGGGATTCAGGTTATTACTGGTATGCCTCCGCTGTACTTACTTGCTGAAGAAAGAACAGCTTTATATAGGAGAGGTAAAGAAGCAAAACGGGAATGTAGAGTAAGTTTATTGAAGACCTGGCAGGAAAGATGGGATCTATATGAGGGATGGACAAGAATCCTTATCCCGGAAATAGAACCATGGTTTGATAGGAAGTGGGGCGAGGTAGATTTCTACTTATCTCAGGTTTTGTCGGGTCATGGAGTTTTTAAAAAGTATCTTTTTAAAATAAAAAAGTCGGAAAGTGAGGTGTGTTGGTTCTGTGATAGTATAGACACAGTGAAACATACATTATTTGTTTGTGAAAAGTTTAGTGGTGAAAAGCATATTTGTAAAAGGAAATGTAGTCGATTATTAAATCAAGAAAACATAGTGAAAGTGATGTTAGAAACTAAAGAATTGTGGAACATAGTTTATTATTAATATTCCCTGAAGCTAGTACCTTGGTGGGTGGTTCCAGAAATAGAGGGGGAAGGGTTTTAGACGGTCGAAGTTTACTTGATGTTTGCTTCAACCCGTCACTATCTGACCACATGATATCTTCGGTCAGGTGTCTGTTTACAGATTTCCCAATCCCCTCTATAATAAAAAAAGGGATGGTTTGGGTTGTGTTTGGTTGGAATAGGTTAGTTATGATTAAGTTATATCAAGCTGAAAACAGCCTCGATCTAGGCTTAATCAATTAAGAAATCTAGAACTTCATCATAATAATAACAAGGTCAAGATCGCTTGTGTTGGAGTAGCCTTGGGTTGGGTTGCTTGAGATTAACCCTCAACCGCTACCATTAAAAACTGTGACGCAAACGATATTTAGCGGTATGTGATACCGGTAAGGGATTATCGGTTTATATAGTAGATAATTGCAAAAGAATTAGTTATATTACTTTATTACGACACTAGTTTATGTTATAAGACTCATAATAACAATAAATGGTAAGAAAACATTATTTATCCAGTCCTTTAATGCATGGATCGCACATTTTTTTAGCGTGCTCTAAACAAATGGACTTTCCACACATTCTACAAACATAAAATGTTTTTCTTTTTAGTTTATAATCACACAAATAACAGATTTTTTTACACCCATTCGCTCGTCGCGAATCGTTTGGCTGGGATCATTGATGTCAGGTATTTGAAGGATACCACATATCCTTGATCTTAATTCTTTTGATACTTTGTTTTTTCTAGTGTACATGAAAGGTGTTGTTAAACTTTTTGCCAATAATTTTAAAAAGTCTTTAGGTTCCATTTTTTCTGAATTCTTACAACTTTGATATAATATATACGAATTTACAGTACACATATTTACAAGAACAAAGAATATTGCCATAGGCCATCGACGGGTTCTTCTACTAGGTGAATAGTTTGCACATTTTCTATCTAAACTATCCACGCCCCCTTTGGTCAAATTATAATCGGCAATCATTTCCGGTTTTCCACTTTCTTTGTCATTTGCAATAGAATGGTGCATTGAAGATATCAATATAACGGTTCTATTTTTCTTAGGAACATAGGACATTAGCGTAACATCTTCCTTGAAACCATAAAGAGTGCTGCCGATATCTTTATTTTTATTTGGCAAAAAACAACAGGGAATCTCCGGCCTGTTTCTTCTCATTGTTCTTAGGAATGTGAGTCCTCGTTTTTTTAGTTCACAAACAAGTTGCAATGTGCCAAACCAGTTATCGGCTGTAATATTTCGATTTGTTTTTTCAATCGGTTTTGCCAATCTGATAACTGATTGTGTAGGAATGCCTAAATGTTTTTCTTCAACAGATAAAGTTTTTCCGTCTGAATTCTTGCCGCTATATATATAAGCATTATATAAGTAATTATTTCGTGCATCTGTTAGACACATAATTTTTATGCCGTACTTTGCAGACTTTTTTGGCATATAAACTTTAAACCGACATCTACCTCGAAAAGCCACAAGAGATTCATCTACACATACATAAGCCCCCAGCGAAAAATTTCTTTGAGAATTTTCAATAAATTTTTGGAACAATCCGTTTATCGCAGTTGTAGCATCATCTTTCATCTTCTTACCTCTGTTTTGAAAGTCATCAAATCTTAAAGCACAGAGCAACGTCTCAAATCTTCTCTTAGACATCGTACATTGGAAAACATCTCTCCCTGTTCCATCTGTTGCAAATAAACAATCCACATTTTCATTGCCTGATTTGAACACTTCAGTGTAAATTAATAAACCAAGAAATGCCTTTAGTTCTAATACGTCAATATCACATAAGCTAGCATGCGATTTATTTTTATATTTTAGTCGAACTAGTCCTAATTGACAATTTGTCCATCGGATAATTTCCTGCAGCATGTTCTCACTGAATAATACATTCCATAATTCTTCTGGCTTTGGATTATCTCCTAACAAAGCAGCAGGTCCTCTTAGTTCTGGTAAATGTGTAATCAAATTGTGCTTCCTTCTTCTTACATTACGAGGTGGTTCACGTTTTGACCTACAAAGGCATTTGAACTAATATTTTCAAATCGTTTTACTATTTACATATTATGTTATGGGCCTAATGGGTATGGAAATGGGTTGAGGTTGTTTTTGAACTTAGGAAGTTTTGGAAGTAATCCGACAAAATACCATGGCTTCACCTACCATTTAGTTTTATTTGTTTTTTCGCGACCGTAATAAACATTTCTTTCCTCTGATTCTGCACAAAAATTATTTTCATTTTCCTTGTCTTCGTCCTCATCATTGTCAGCTGCAGATATTTCTGATACACTATCGTGATCCATTTCAATAAAATTGTTTACATCTATATTTTCATCTTCATCACTACTTTCTTCCATCAAATATTCTTCAAATTCTTCATCATCAGATCTCATACAAGACGGACCTGCTTTCTGAGCCATTTTACAAAGTTCCAAACAGAAGTATAAACTAATTGTCAACGCACTGTTCAAACTAATACTAAGCACTATTCGAAGTTTCAATATTTCAGTTAATATTTTCAATATTTTTCATTAATAACAGTTTTTACTACAATTCAAAAACGCAACGTAGAGACTACTGACCGGCACCATATACCGCTAAATCCAAAAAATCTTGTAACACGTTGGTACACGTTTAACGCATATCTCCCACCGATGACTGCTTATATGTAAACTAATATACTTTAAAGGTAGACGGACTATGAACTGCGCAGGAAAAGATTTATAAAAGATACTCATAAACGTTTATAGCGGTATGACATACCGCTAGGTAGGGGTTGAGGGTTAAGTCATATTAACTTGAAAATGGCCATCGTATTGAAACTCCTCGACCTCTATTTAATCATTGATTCGATTGATTACCATCAGTAGTAATCAATAAGAAAGAACCTTTGATGGCAACATAAAAATCATAAATCCATCTAAATTTTTTTTATTTACGTTTATAAAATGATCTCCACATTGAATATTTAAAAACACGATATGAAAATTGTGCATGGCACTTTTTTAATAGTTTTTTGATAAACTCATAAAATAAATTTACCATTAATTCCTTAATTTCAGTTTCCAATAAACGACTATAATTTGCTATAAAAGCATTGAAACCTCATCAGGCTTTCTTGAGACGACGAACACAATGAATAGGATCCAGAAATCGCGGTCAAAAGATTACGTTTAGACAATAAATGATCGATTCAAAGAAAGTCATTTTGCAAAACGTCGTTCAATTCGGCTCGTTTATTGGTGATATCTAGAAACCGGAATAATATGCTTTTGCATATTTTGCATATAACTTCATAGTTTGCATTTTTACCGTTTATAAATTTAGTTTTTTTTAAATTAATTCAACTAAAATAATTAATTTAACGACTGAAATGTTGATGATGATGATTATTTCTATACATTTGTATAACTAAATAATCTTTAAATCAAGAAATTGTGTATAAAAAAATCGCTGTGGACAGGATTCGAACCTGTGCGGGTAGAACCCAATGGATTTCAAGTCCATCTCCTTAACCACTCGGACACCACAGCTGTTATTTTACCGATTTTTAAAAATCGCTTTCTTCAGGCGGCGATTAAACAGAAATTTAACAGCTTAAATATATTGCATATCAGTTAAAACCCTCTCCAAAGTAGTTGAAAAAATAGTTTAGTAATTAAGGGAACATCGTTTTCTTTATATCAAATTATTATGGGATTCAAAAGATTTTACCCACCCATCATTTTGAAGGCGAATAACAAAGAAACTACTCCATAGAAAAAATTGGGACTACCTTTGTTTGACGCGTAATTTAATTCTTTATAATGTGTAGTAATTTCATTTTTTTCACCCACTCGTGTAGTAATTATCGCAGGTTTTTTTTCAAAAACTGTTTGGCGAAAAAATTTCAAATTTGAACTAGTTGTAATTTGATGTGTTCTTAATGAAGGGTATATTTTACTTTATCAATATTTCATATAGTTTAGGGAAAAATCGCTGTTAAATAGGTTGCAGTTATTTCAAAAACGACCAGGCATGTTTCGGCTATTTGTTAGCTGAAGCATGTCGTACTGAAAAGATTAATAAAGAAATTGCTTCGTTATTTTAGAAAAAAATTCTTATTCTTTCATTTAAAACTTAACAATGATTGAATCTGCTTTAGGCACGATAAGAGTTTAGTAGTTAGCATAATAATAACCAATTAAGATTCAGATCAAATTATTGCTGTAATAATATTGTAGATGATCTCTTTCATGCGCACTATTATATTGTTAGATTATCCAAAAGTGTATGATATGAAAAATCATCCTCTCTTACTAAGTATTTTTCGCTACATTGATGCAAATCAAAACGCATTTTTTTTTAAATATTACCTTCTAAACAAAAAATAGCGAACTAAAATCAAAAATATCTCATCATAAACAGTACTAATCTCTATAGGGGTTCTTCATGAAAGTGTGGACTTTTGCTGTTCATAATTTATGTGAATACATTTAATAAAAATTTAAGTTTTGCAAATATCACGTTTATGCTGATGATACTCAATTGTCAATATCATTTCATCACACTGACTCTAATAAAGCTGCTTTCAAAAATAATACATGCAAACAATACACAAAAATACACATTAAATACCAATTTAAATAATAAATAATTACTATTATTGTTTAATTCACATTAAACAAATAAAATACCATTTCTAGTTGATTGATAACACCCAAATTTGATATAAATCTAAGATTTTAAAATTGTCAAGTTTTGAAACTGTGATTAAATGGAATCCACCAATTTATTTTAAGAGTATAAATTGATTAATAAAATTAAAATTACTTACGTGTATTTTTTGGGTACAAATGATAATAATTCACCACCTTCCTGTTCGCCAGACAATTTAAATTGTGCCAAATTGTGCAAAAAGAAATTGATTTGTGTAAACCACGATTTTAACGAGCTCTCAATTAACCGTGCGAAATAGGCGGCAGCTTCTGGATTGGATAACCCAGGAAGTAAAGCTTGACTTAAATTGTTGACTGCCTCCGCGGTTACGCCTTTAATTCCAGACGAAGCCATCTAAAGAAAAAATTATTTATAATACATCCAAATTATGAGTAAGCAAAAAATCAGTACCAATGTAAAAAGGTATAAAAATAAATTTCCGTTATTTCTTATTATGTTGAAAGCTTGGCAACATAAATCCACGAATTTGTGGAATTTTTCTGACGGCCTATCACCGCCGTTTATTACGTAAGCCATATCGGATGTTAACACAAAAGGTGCTCTATCTCTAAAAGGGAAAAATTAAAATTAAGTTTTTTTAATGATTTTTTAAGTTTTAATTTACCGTTTAAAATTGCCAAACATTTGTGCATCGCCTAAAAACTTTCCGAAATCGATGTGGAATAAATGACCGGATGTTTTCAACATGATGTTGTCATTATGTCGATCGCATATCCCCAAAATGTAAGTTACCACACAATAACCAGCACATGAAGCTTAAAAAGAAATAAAATTGAATCAATTTATGAACAACTGTAGTGTGGAGTCGTCCTAAGATATTTAAGATAAGAGTAGCCCTTTTCATATAAAAGTTGAACAAAAAAAGATTCTAGTTTTAATTCTTATTTATACAAAGTTGCCAAAATCAGTTTGGATTGTACTCTATTTCAGAAACTTATTCATTGTAGAGGCCTTCATTAAAGAATGTCTTCAGGTCTAATCCAACCCAACCCAACCTTGTATACTTGAACCAAAGCCGCCCAATCCTTTCGATTTTTTCAATAATTTCATTTACACTTTTTGGAAAAACTAAACGCTTTAGAGAAAAACGGTTCTTTATCCACGTCATTAAATTATATAATGACGTGACCCTCAGCAAAATTGGAGTCGAAGATGCACGGCTAAACCTTAATCTTTCCACATCTAAGTCTAGTGTTAGAAAATTTTTAAAGTAATAAAAAATTACCTGTAAAGTTTTCAACAGCCCTAGAATACTCTAATTCCGATGGGTTATGTTTAGCTAACCACTCCGCGATTGGTTTATCTTTAAATGAACCTGTTAAACCATGCTCAACATGGATTTTCCTTAAAGTTTCAGCTTCCGTAACTAACTCAATAATCCCAATTCTCTTTCCAGTTGGTACACACCCAAAAGTGACCATTTTTAAATCCAATCCTTCCTTTAACCACAATTTATCCATAAGTCGAACCATTTGGAGCACTAACATATCTTGTTGAAGATCATCGCCAACCTAAATAAAATTATTGTAATAAATTTATAAAGAAAATTGTTTATTAATTCACCTTATAAATTGCTGGTATTAAAGAACCATCTTTAGCTTGAAAATTAATTTTTAACGGAAGTGTATTCGACGGAAAATAAGAACACGATCGAACTTGAATTCCCAAAACTTGTAACGTTGGCGATAAAGGCAAACTTGTCGGATTCTCCTCTAAATTAGCGTTTAAAGTATCTAAATAACTATGTAAAACTTTAATCCGTTGTGACTCTTTGGTTTTTTGTATAGTTTCGGCGGCGTCGTTTAATTGTTTGTTCAAAAATTTTTGTTTCATCAAGCAATTTCCTAAAGCTTTCCCAGAAACGGCCATTAAAGCCCTTAACATTAACTGTAATCGTCTGTGATGTCTAACTTCGGCGATATAAGAATTATCATTTTCAAATTTGTATTCTTGGGGAGTGTTTTCTGGCAAACTATGGCTGAGTAACCAAAATAAGTGATGAGAGACTCTTAACGAGAGTAAAGAGCGCTTTAATAAGAAAGCTGCTAATGGGGAATCTTCGTAAGTTTCGTGTCTTAATGCGACCACTAATTGAGGAAGAAAATCGACCAATTCGTCGCTACTCAGTTCTTGCAACCATCTTATCGCCAATTTTCGAACTTCAATGTCGGGGAAACTAAAATAAATGATTATTATAGATAAAAATAAATTATTGATTAAATAATTACTTTGGTAAAAGTAATTGTATCGCTTCAACAGGTTTTAATCGCTTCCATTTCTTTAACATTCCATGTAAATCGGGTAAACAAGCCCATTCCCAACAATGAGCTGCCAAAAGAACTTTGGGTAAAGCTTCGGGGATATCATAAAGATAATGCCTCTTTTCCCATAAAACTTCCCGATCATTACTTGGTATTTTAAACAGCATATCTTTTTCGACAACATCCTGCAACATTTGTTGCGTTTGATTATCCAAACTGCTAAAATCCCCGTGGTCTTCATCATGAAGGAGCTCCGTTGTAACTGGAGGGAAATAACAGTTTGGAACTCCAGCTATGATTATGCTAAAAACGGGGTGATTAGGATCGGGGTGGGTGCCCGCGCTTGGGGCTGGCCCATATAAATAATTCGCTTCTTTTGGCCAAATCGAAAGTAGAATATTTCCGTTTATCATTAAGCCGTCGTAATTGAAAAATTGGATGGAAGCCCAACCGATTTCTTCTTGTTTATATTGAGGTTCGGCTTCTTTATCACCGCCTTCCGGTGCTTGGAGGGTTCTTCCATATAAAATTAGAACCAAACGGGATTCGCGGGCTAATGAACTTACTAAAACGTCTTCTACATCTAACCTAAATAATTAAATATAATAATAAAAAGTAAATAAAATATATAATTTTATTTTTTCGTAAGCTCACCAAGTATTTACTAGAATCCTAGGGTATAAACTGGCTAAATAAGCACAAGGTTGTGTAGCTACCGGTTTACCAATTGGTCTTGTTCCATGGAAAACTTGAGCGACCACAACGAAATTATCGTATTTCCAATCAGGGGCTGGTCGATGAATTGCGCTAACTCTTAAAAGGACAGAGTCTTGTATCTCGGTTATTGAGAGTTTTGCTAAAAAATGATGTTTATTTCAACATTAATTTACTGTAATAGTTGAAGCTTACAATCACAAAAATCATCTCTATGAACCCATTCGAAATCAACTCGAAACGCTTGACAATACATATCAATTAATCCCTGAATAGAACTTCTTATTTTTTCACAATTATTTTTGATTGTTTCAGAGATAGGTTTTTCACTCCAAGTATCCTATAACGACAAAAATCGATGTAAAAGTTATAAAATAAAACTTTACTTTAATTACGTTTAAATTTGTTGGTAAAAATTGATTACATCGATCCCTTAAAGCTTCCAAAGCTTCGGTTATATCGATAGTTTCCAAGTTTCCCATTAAATTAACGACGAGTTTAACTGATTGGATGACACCCGATGGTTGTAACGAGGGTAAAGAACTTGGTGTGTCGGTTTTGTCGATGTGCTCAGCCGCTGTTTCAAGTTTTTTCATCTCGTTTTCTAATGTTTCTAAATAATGATGATTATTATGAATGAAATATAAATAAATGAGTTAATAGAATAATTTGTCTTTAATTTACCCAATAAAATTTTTAAGTTATCATAAGATATTGGTAAAACAGGCTCGTTTGGAAGAATATCTTCTAATTTAATTTGAGCTGCATCATCTTGAGGCTAAAATATTGGTTTAATAAAAATAGATTATTAAAATGAAAAGTTATTTCAATGATATATAATGTCTTTCTTTGAATTTTTATACTGATGAGATTTTAAAAAAATCAAAACACAAGTTTCTAAAATATTCGAATGGGTTGATAAATGAATAATAGACCTCTTGCTTAATTAAAAATTAAATATACTTAGGACCAGTTTCGACAAAAAAATTTTATCATATGTTAATGTTATTATGCCTAAGAATTTTTTTAATTTTGTAATTTATTTCATTGTATGGCAGAGAACGATAAGTTGTGCATTCATTATTATCAGAACTGTATAAAGGGTTTTACTTTATTATGGTGTTGTAGAGTATTTTATTAGTGATATCTGGAGGATAATCATTTTCTATGGATAAAGGTTTTATAAAATTAAATTCATGTTAAATAGAGTTTTTATTAATGGGATATCTAAGCATTCTGTAAATGTATGATTGTAAAGCAGAAAGTTTATGGTTATTTGGGTGATGAGAGTCATAAGGTATAATGGTGTTTAAGCTAGTCGATTTTCTGTATACAGTGGACGCCGCTTATTAGAATCATGGATAATGTTATCAATCGGATATTGTTATCACTTTTGGGAAGAGCGGGCCGGACGTGTAATATTATATAACAAAAATTTTCGCTTATAGTAATCATGATTTCGGTTTATGTTATCATTTCTTTCTTAAAAATGTTTTCGACATGAGCAATAAATTTTATTTTTACGAGCAAAATAAATAATGTTGACATAGATTCGGTGAATCCCCAAACTCTGCATTTGAAAACTCGAACACGCGACGCTCGGCTGTGTACGTTACGTCTCAGTTCTATTCTAACCTTTTGTAATGGCTGACGTAAAAAAGAGACGTGATCTTAGTTTAAGTGAAAAAATTAACATTTTAGAAAAATATGACAAGTTGCCGAAATTGAGTCAGCGAAATGCAGCAGCACAATTAAAAATCTCACAACCAATTTTGTGTAAAATTTTAAAAAAACGTGTGGAAATAGAAGATGCTACTAAAAAAAAAATGAGAATTTACTGACTAAAAGAAATCGAACTGGGAAATACGCTCAAGTGGAATCTGCGTTGAAAGTATGGTTTGCGAATGTCCGCGAACATGACGCACGTGCAGATGGCCCGTTGATGCGACAGAAAGCGGAAGAACTTGCAAATAAAATGGGAAAAGAAAATTTTGTTGCAACGGAGGGATGGTTTCACCGTTGGAAAAAAAGAGAAAACATCGTATACAAACGGACACACGGCGAGCAAAAAGATGCTGATTTTAAGAGTGCAGAACACTGGATTGAAAATGAATGGACCAAGATTACTGGGGAATTTACTCTTAATGATATTTTTAATGCAGACGAGACTGGGCTTTACTATCGCGCTCTCCCCGATCATACATACATGTTTAAAAAAGACAATGCAAAGGGTTGTAAGGCATCCAAAGAACGTATAACAATTTTGTGTTGTGCAAATATGTCGGGTGACAAAGAACAGCTTTTAGTAATCGGCAAAAGTAAGAATCCACGTTGTTTTAAGAGTGTCAAAAATCTACCTATTGATTATTATTCAAATACAAATGCCTGGATGATATCCTTAATTTTTAATGACTGGCTCTTTAAATGAGATAGGAGAGTAAATCGCAAAATTGCTCTTCTCGTGAACAATTGCGCTGCACACTGTGTAAATTGTCAATTAAAAAATATAAAAGTTATTTTTTTACCGGCCAATACTACTTCGATAATACAACCGTGTGATCAAGGCATTATAAGGATCATGAAAGCGTATTACCGGAAAGAGATGCGTGCTAGAATTTTGGAAAGTATGGAGGATACCCTAAATATGAGCGCAAATGATCTAGCCAAGAAAACAAATTTATTAGACGCTTTACATCTTATTACCATGTCGTGGAGCCAAGTTTCCAAAATAACAATAAAGAATTGTTTCAAACATGGTGGATTTTCAAAAGATGACATAGAACCTGAACACCTAAACATTCAGCCACCCGACATGACGACAAGTGAGTTCGAGGAGTGGATGGCAATAGATAACGAGTTAAATGTTGCACAGAACGTAACAGAAGAAGAGATTTGCGAAAGTGTAATGTGCAAAAGTGTAACAACGTCATCAATTGAAAATCAAGAGCCAGAGGAAGAAGTAGACATACAAACAATGCAACCCCCAACAATGAGCGAAATGAGAAAAGCGCTGGAAGTTTTGCGACGTGGTGTGCAGCACAGGTCATCTGATTTTCAGACGCATTACGACTATGAAATTTTTGTTAATAACTTGCTCCGCGAAAATCAGAGACAAACAACGCTAGATGAGTTTTTTTAATATGAATTTGTTTTTTATTTTGTTTCAAATTTAAATGGAATACATATTTTATGTAGTAACATTTTTTAAGAGTTTATGTTACGTTATATATGTACATATTTTTAATTAAAATAAAGTTTTGTTTTTTCGGCTATTATTATGAATCGGTTATTGTTATCATAAACCCGGAGTCCCGTTGTGATCACAATAAGCGGCGTGCACTGTACATCAAAATTGAGAGCATAATCTGATAATAATGAATGCACAACTTATCGTTCTCTGCCATACAATGAAATAAATTACAAAATTAAAAAAATTCTTAGACATAATAACATTAATATTAGTTTTAAGAGCAATTATAAAATAATAGATTTGCTATCGAACTTCAAAAGCAAAGAACAAATGTTAAACAAAAGTGGTGTATATTCTATCAAATGCAACGATTGTGATACTATATATATATATATAGGTCAAAGAGGTAGAAAGCTCACTAAGAGGGTTTACGAACATAAAAATACCACTTCATCTAATGTTTACCAACATAAAATAGAACATAATCACAACATCGATTATGATAATGTTTCTCTTATACACAATTGCAAGAAAGGTATAAAATTAGATCTATTGGAACAACTTGAGATAGACAGACATAAATACAAAAATCAGAAATTAATGAATGATCAACTTTATTCAATCTATAAACCGTTGTATTCATGCTTAAAATTCTAATATCTTCAAAAGAAAATATTTTTTTTTATACATTTTTCTCGTGAATTTGCATTTCATTAAACTTGTTTTACTCAAGCGTATTCACTTCATTTTAACTTGTCGTATCGTTCAGTGTTGTCCTTTTTACTTTTATATTTTAAATTTGTACTGAATTTTATCGTTTTAATGTGTAAGATTTTTTAAATTATTGACTGTAAGTTTATTTATATACAGGGTGTCTCACGTAACTGGTTCATTAGAACTTTTGTAGGTTCCACTATTCCTAGAGGCTTGAAATTTTGGTAACATAGGTTGTTCATTCCGATCTATTAATCTAAAATATTTTCAAGATGGCCACCACTTCCGGTCTACCGGAAGTAGACCTCAACTTCGTTATTTTAAATGGAATGCTATAGTTTTTATTACACCATTCAATTACACGTAAGAAAATATGTTGACTTTGATAACAGCTGTTGGTACCTATCGTTTTTTGTTTTCGAGTTATTTTGATTTTAATTGTTTTTTGGCAAATATCACCATGCTCTTTAAAAGCACATATCTCAGCCAACGTTAATTCAAAAACGTTTTGCATTGATGCGATAACTCTTCATATGTTTCTAAATAAATAGTCATTTGTTATATCAGTGTACCTTATACAGCGTGGTCAAAAATTGAATTACCATTTCGCTGTATTCAATTGCGAGAAAGTCGAAAATTTTAAATGGAACTAAACGAATATGGTGCATCCGTTTAGCCTATCAAAACGGAAATTTAATTCTCTACAAATTATTTATAAATATTGCTATACCTATTTATTATAGTTTTCTTCATATTGAGTATTTTATCAAAATCCTACACAAAATGCTGGAAGCCGGTCGTGTTTTTAGTAGAAGGCTATGATATTTTGACAGTTTATTGTTTAATTTATTTAAATTATCATTGGTATTATTTCTAGAATGATCTGCGATTGAATAAACTTTAGTTTGTTAGCTTTTATTTGCCAAAATAACCAGCAGAAGAACGCATAAATGAAACAATGAAAAACAATAATATGGCATAATATTCGACAAAATGATGGGCGAAATATTCCTAGAGAGCTCACCTTATTTATTAACGGTGTTTTCAAGGAAAATATTATTCATCTAAATCGATCGAAGCACCTCTTACCGAAGAATTTAGTAAAGGCACAAAATATGACAAAACATGTATTCCATTATCTCAATTTGCTGGTGATAGAGAGTTATAGTTTCTTGTTATTTTGATCTTTCGAAAACTAAGAAACAGATCCTATCCAAAACTTGTTAATGAAAACTGTAAATTGTATCCGCCATGAATACAAAACGTATTAAAAATGTTGGCGTTGGAATAATTCGCCATGATATTCAAAGGCATTAACAAGAAGTAAGTGACGACACAACCACGTAATGACAACAATAATACACTCAGCAGCAGAAGTCTGCGTACAAAAAACTTGTAATACTTTAATTGAAAAAATAAGAGTCATAATCTAATGTAATATAAAAATAATTTTTCTTATCCTTTTTCACCAATTATTAAATTAGGGTCTATATAAAAATTTACTTTTGGTGATAATTAAAATTTATTTTTCTAAACTAGTTTCGAGCCTTGCTCTTCTTCAGTAGGTACCTACAAGTTTACAATATACGAAAATGAACATATTAATATAAAAATAAAATAGTAAAATCTTACGTTATTACTAACAAATTAGAAAAATTAAATACAATTTTTCAAAATTTACGTCAAAAGTTTTTGTGTGACGTTAGGCATTCGGAAAACATCTAATTTTCAACAACCACGAATTTGACGAAAATAAAAATATTAAATTACTACACCAACTTAATAAAAGCAACCTTATGGAAATAATGGAAATGTACGAAATCAACAAGTTTATTGAAATTAACAGTAATATTATAAGCCTTAATGAACAAATTATCCCGACCCAAAAACCAATCTATAGTTGCTTGCGAGATCCGTACCTAAAACACAAATATAAAAACAAAAACAAAAAAAAACCTAACGTCACACAAAAACTTTTGACGTAAATTTTGAAAAATTGTATTTAATTTTTCTAATTTGTTAGTAATAACGTAAGATTTTACTATTTTATTTTTATATTAATATGTTCATTTTCGTATATTGTAAACTTGTAGGTACCTACTGAAGAAGAGCAAGGCTCGAAACTAGTTTAGAAAAATAAATTTTAATTATCACCAAAAGTAAATTTTTATATAGACCCTAATAATCTAATGTGATAAACTTGATTTTTTTTTATTTTGTATATTAACTACATATAATTCTATTAACAAAATATGCTTCAACAAAACAGAAACAGTAGTTAGAGAAAAAATCAAAACTAAAAATTCTACAAATAACGGGTATGCAAAAATCTGCGTACAAGTCAGGACAGTATTTATAAAAAATTCATAAATGAGATCATTGTTTCTATATTAATATGACGTCGGATAACCTTTACGTTTAATGACCTCCCTTAAACGTTTAGGCATGGAGTGCACTAATTTCTTCGTTTCGTCCGAACTGATTTTGGCCCATTCCTCAATCATAACATTTTTTAACGTTTCCTTCGACGTTATGTTGTGTTGCCGGCGATTGTGGAGGTGTTTTAAGTTGCTTTGGGGTATTGTATAGTAGCCAAAGCTTAGTGTTGTGGGCGCAATGTTTGGGGTCATTATCTTGTTAAAAAAAGTATTCGGGCCCCAAGCCCAAGTTTTCGATGCTAGGCTCCAAATTTTCTTTTAAAATATCTATATACATTTTATGGTCCATTGTCGATGTTATGAAAACCAACCTTCCCACCCCTTTGGTGCACATACACCCCCAAACCATAACTCCACCACCTCCGTGTTTTACAGTCGCTTTCAAATTTTCGGGATTAAGGGCAGTATTATTAGGTTTTCTCCATACAAGTTGTTTACCCTTAATGCCGAAAATGCAAAATTTGCTCTCATCTGTAAAGAGAACTTTCTCCCAGAATTCAATGGGCTTGTCTAAGAGTTTTTTTGCAAAGGCGATCCGCTTCTGACGATTGACCTCTGACACAAATGGCTTTTTTCGTGCAACGCGACTGTGATAGTTAGCTTTTTTTAACGTCCTTCTCACCGTATCTTTGCTGATAGTTTTATGAAATTCTTCTTGTACATTTTCTACTATTTTTTTTGCCGCCAGCCTAGGTTCTTTTCTAACCTGCTGTACAATTTTTCGCTTCTCTCGGTTTGTTAAAAGGGGTGGTCTACCAGATCGCGGACGTGAGAGGTTATCTTCAGTGTCTTTATAATTATTAATTACTCTTTGAATGGAAGAGTGTGACCTGCCGACAGTTTCTCCTATTTTTCGAAAAGATTTTCCCTCTTTCCAAAACTTTACAATAATTTTTCTCTCTCCCAATTCAATTTCCTTTCCTTTCGTGTCCATTCTAACTTTTAGCTTCTAAGCCTCTGCTAATATAATTGACACCGATTATCTTTTATTTAAATCGGAAAGCGTACATCGCCAACTACGTATTTAAGTAAATAAGTATATTTTGGAGAAGGCGTCTTTATTTGTACGCAGATTTTTGCATACGCATTATTTGGAGAATTTTTAATTTTAATTTTTTTTGTAACTAATATTTCTGTTTTATTGATGCATATTTTGTTAATAGAATTATATGTAGTTAATACACAAAATAAAAAAAAAATGAAGTTTATCACATTAGATCATGACCCTTATTTTTTCAGTTAAAGTGTTAGAAGTTTTTTGTACGCAGACATCTGCTGCTAAGTGTATAAATATGGATATAACTCCATGACTTTCTAACATAATACCAGCAGCTTTCCAGTATTGCATGCGTCCATTAATTTCCAGATATGAGGGCAACTACAACAAATAGGCACAGGAAAGTTTCTAGATAGTTTCTAGAGAATTAAATTTTAAGGGAATTTATATTTATAATTTTAAGTTTTTGATTCTTTTGTGTTATTGATTTTAATTTTTGTCATTAAATTGTTGTTTTTCATTGTTTCATTTATTTTGTTTTCTTTTGGTTATTTTTGGTAAATAACAGCTAGCAATCTAAAGTTTATTCAATCACAGTTCATTGTAAAAATAATATTAATAATAATTGAAATAAATTAAACAAAAAACTGTCAAAATGTCATGGCCTTCTAACAAAAGCACAGACGATTTTTAGCATTTTACGTATGATTTTGATAAATATCTCAATAGCAAGAAAACTATAATAAATAGGTATAGGAATGTTTATAGATAATTTGTAAATCATTTAATTTCCTTTCTGATAGGGTATGAAACTATGGGGCGTTCCATTTAAAATTTTCGACTTTCACGCAATTGAATACAGAGAAATGGTAACTCAATTTTTGACCAGCCTATATAAGATATATTGATACAACAAGTGACAATCTATTTAACAGCATATGAAGAGTTATCGTACCAATGCAAAACGTTTTTGCATTAACGTTGGCTGAGATATGTGCTTTTAAAGAGCATGGTGATATTTGCAAAAAAACATTTCAAATTAAAATAACTCGAAAACAAAAAACGCTAGGTACCAATAACTATTATCAAAGTCAACACATTTTCTTACGTATAATTGAATGGTGTAATAAAAACTATAGCATTCCATTTAAAATAACGAAGTTGAAGTCTACTTCCGGTAGACCGGATGTGGTGGCCATCTTGAAAATATTTTAGATTAATAGATCGGAATGAACCACCCATGTTACCAAAATTTCAAGCCTCTACGAATAGTGGAACCTAAAAAAGTTCTAATTAACCAGTTACGTGAGACACCCTGTATACAGGGTGTTCCCGTGACTCGGGGCATAAAATTAACCACATATACTAGAGCAAAAATGATGATGATTCGTGAAAAAAAATTATTATAAAAGTCTTCAAATGGCCAAGATATGGGCCATCAAAGTTCAGAAATTTTAACACATTTTTCTAAATATTTTCAAAACCATTAATGGTAGAGGGTTGAAATTTGGTACAGAGTAAACAAACATCATGCAAAATCATTGAACCAATTTTGACTTTGGCCGGATGACGGCAACCATGTTATACAGGGTGTTCCTAAAATTTGTTTGCTCAGAACTTTTTTGTTTGTTCGTAACCCTACATTTATTTTTGTAGTTTTTAATAGAAAATTTATTTTCGAAACTTTTTTCACTCTTTGAAAATTTTGATAACATTAACCGTTTGCGAGTTAAACGCGAAAATATTAAGCTTCGATTTCAATGGTAACACTAAACACAATAATTTTCGAAAAAGTTGGCCATGGCAATTAAAAAAAAAACAAATTGAGCCGTCAACTTGCTTATGTAGTTTAAACATAAAGTTGTTTGTTAATGAAGTTTTTATTAATTTTGCGTGTTCAAAATGGACAATTACACATTTAGTGAACAAACTGACATGATTTTGACATTGGGAGAATGTCATGGAAACGCCGTAGCAGCCGCTAACCGTTATCGGGAGAAATTTCCGAACCGCAGAGCGCCCAATCGAAAAACATTTTTAAGAATTGAAACCCGTTTAAGTCAGATCAGTCCGAACAACCGAACTAGAAGAAGATATTCTAGACTACGTACAAGAAAATCCTACAGCTAGTACTTTGGATATGGCGAGGCATTTTTTAACGTCAAAAACAACTATCTGGCGTGTTCTTCACGAGCAACAGCTTTATCCATATCATAGTTATAAAGTTCAGGAAGTTCGACAGGCTGATTACCCACTACGACTGCAATATTGTCAAATAATGCAGCACAAAATCCAAATTGATGATCAATTTTTAGAAAAAATACTTTTTGCAGATGAATCGACATTTTCTAAAGATGGAATCATCAATTTGAGAAATTCACATAGTTGGGCGGACGAAAATCCAAGATTTAAGAAAGCTTGGAAATCGCAATGGAGGTTTTCTCTTAACGTTTGGGCTGGCATTGTGGGCGATGTCATTATAGGACCCGTTTTCTTGCCGTCAAGGCTGGATGGCCATACATACAGGGGACATTTAGAGCAATTAAATGATTTTTTAGATGACGTTCCTTTAAACACAAGACAAGAAATGTGGTATATGCATGATGGTGCTCCTGCGCATAGTACACATGCTGTCCAAGAATTTCTATGTGAACGGTTTCCGGAACGGTGGATTGGACGAAGAGTGGATGCACCGATAAGTTGGCCCCCCCGATCGCCGGATCTTACACCTCTAGATTTTTATTTATGGGGACGCATTAAATCGCTTGTGTACTGCGTTGAAATAACTTCAGTTGATCAACTGAGGTTACGAATTGTTGATTCATTTGATCAACTTCGAACTGAAATCAACGTCCTCAGCAGAGTGCGCTTTAATTTAAGACGGCGATATCAGGCGTGCATTGAAGCCGGCGGGAGTGTTTTTGAACATCTGCTTTAGTATTTTTTTTTGTTCTGTTTTATTTATTACCATTTGTTTATAATTTTATTGTTCTTGTTCATATTTTTGTTAGAATTTTTATTATGTTCTTGTTTGTTGTTACCGCGAAAATTAAATTTATTGTTTTGGAAATTACATTCTTTTATTCAATTAAAATAAATTAACACTGGATTTAACTAAATCTACACTGAGAAATTTATGCAAATAATGGTTATTAGATCAGTTTGTTTTTCAATTGTCATCGCCTTCTCAGATCTTGCGGAATATGTTTTATTTGTTACGATTGAAATCAAAGCTTAACAGTTTCGCGTATAACTCGAAAACAGTCAATGTTATCAAAATTTTCAAAGAGTGAAAAAAGTTTCGAAAATAAATTTTCTATTAAAAACTACAAAAATAAATGTAGGGTTACGAACAAACAAAAAAGTTCTGAGCAAACAAATTTTAGGAACACCCTGTATAACATGGTTGCCGTCATCCGGCCAAAGTCAAAATTGGTTCAATGATTTTGCATGATGTTTGTTTACTCTGTACCAAATTTCAACCCTCTACCATTAATGGTTTTGAAAATATTTAGAAAAATGTGTTAAAATTTCTGAACTTTGATGGCCCATATCTTGGCCATTTGAAGACTTTTATAATAATTTTTTTTCACGAATCATCATCATTTTTGCTCTAGTATATGTGGTTAATTTTATGCCCCGAGTCACGGGAACACCCTGTATATATATATATATATAATTTTTTTTTCGTTTGTGTTCATTTTAAACATTCGCTGGTAGATTTAGCTGAGGATGATAAAATTTTTTTGTCGAAACCGGTCCTAAGTACATTTAATTTTTAACTGAGCAAGAGGTCTATTATTTATTTATCAACCCATTCGAAGAATTTAACTCAGTAATTATGGATTTATTAAATCTCTAAAATATATTTCTTACCGTTCTTGCTAAAGATTTATCAACTTTATTATCAGGTATTAAAATCAATTTGATATCTTCATCCAATTTAATGCAAGTATGAACATATTCATAATCACATAATAAACTTGTCGGGGCTAAATATTCGTTGTATCCCCAAACTTTTAAGGTGTATTGATAGATTTGAGGGGCATCCAATCCACAAATTAATTGCATTGTAACGTGTTCAACACTCGTAGTGACTAAAAGAAGATTGTCGGTAATATATAATTTGGTAAAAATGCAATATTTACCATCACAAGTAAAACTCATGGGTTGAGTTGGATCTGAACCATCAAAATGAGGATAAACGATCAATTTTATACTAGTTGCTTCTTTATACTTATAAGCAACCATTGGGCTGACCACAAGACCCATATTTGTATTTGGGTCGTTATATCTAAATTGTTCTTGTAACAAAAAAATTACATAAATCCTTTAAAACATTGTTTTAAGTAATAAAACTTACTTCTCACATCTAAAACCATTTTATAAAACGCACTTAAATCGGCATCTTTGGTTGCTTGCCTCAAAGTGATCATACGGACGTTTTCAAAAAGAAGGGTTTTTCGTTCATCCTAAACAAAAAAAATTTAATTTTTAGTAATTTTAAGATTATAAGAAATCAATTACCTTATCCTTATGAATTTTTCTTCTATCCAAAGTGGAATTAACTCTCGGTGGTAAAGGAGGAGTTGGACTATAATCAGATTTACTCGCAATAGAAGCATAAATAGGTTCTGAAGTGCTATTTCCACCAGACCCGGAATAAATATAATCAAAGGGGTCATATTCATCATAAACACTCTCACACATAGATGCTGCCTCTTCACCTAAATATTTCTCAAATATAAATAAGCCGAATTAATAAAATAAATCTTACTTGAAGAATCGGGACTCATTGGTCTTGTTGGACCATCAGAGCAACTCAATAATGGATCGAAATCTTTTAAAATGCTCACTCTAACGCTGTTTTTATCATCTAAGGACGGGGTTAAGTCTATTAAATTACTTGATGAGAATTTCGGAATTTGAGGTTTTAATGTCGATGGAACTGGAGGTGGAATTTGTGTTTTTGATGGTTGATTTTTTGGTGGTAAAGCTGGGGGAATCTGGAAAGAAATAATAAACAAGATTAAAGATAAATAATTAGTTAAAATTAAACACACCAAACACTAACGACATGTATCGTAAAGTAGTTAAAATAATTTTCGAGAATTATACTTGGACTTAAACCAGGACACAACGTATTCGTACAAAAACACTAAAAATACTACTTGATATCGTGCCAGGTCGTAACTAGCGTTTAAAAACGTAGAAGATTTCCACTTTTAAAGTAGGAGTTAAAATTACAAGGTTAAATTTAATTAAGGATATGCCTCAAAGTCTTAATTCTAATTCTCTGATATATTTTCCCACGTAAAATGCATTACCGTAGGTCGTTAACCATGTTATCTAGTTGTAAAAGTACGTTTTAACACAAAATTCTTCAATTTAAATATAAATAATTAATGACAGCTTTAACATTTTTCTTTTGGTAACTAACTTCATATCTAACAGTTCAAAATAAATAAAAAAGTTAATATAAATAAATTAAAATATAAATAAATTAAAATTTAAATAAATTAAGAACTTTAAATAGATTAAACAATTAAAAAGAATATAAAAATAATTAAATTATATAAATTTTAAACAAAACATATATTTACCCAAAAAAGTGTTAAAACAAAAACAACTCGCACCTAAATTCACAGTAAATATCTGACGCTAACGTTTCGAAGAGTTTAAAAATTTTACTAAACTTTAAAGTTTTGTTGTAACTTTAAAGTTTTAAAGACTAAAAACCGGTCGAGTTATTACTCGAACTGCACGCTTATCGGTTACAATGTGTAATAATCAAAGTGATTAAACTTTGTAGGTGCGCTAACGAGTTTTTCAAACGTGATATCAATATTAACGCGAGTAATTAGTATTGTTGTGGTTAAACACGCTTACTATATCCATTAGAAGCGGATTGCGCATGGTTAAAACAGCACCGTAATAAACCAAATGGAATTTAAGGTAAGAAAAATAGTTTCTTTTTAGCAGCCATAGTTTTAAGGTTGGAATTGGTAAAAACGCAATAAATGCGAAAATCGCTCTAAAAGGATTTAAAATAAGACAAGGATATGATTTATAATTGATTCTGAAAAAAAATTAATCGTTACGGTGAGTTTAAAACGAATTATAATCAAATTTAATTTTAGATGATTCTTTCGATTGTAGCGACATCTATGCGAAAATAATCGAACTAAATATGAATTAAAAAAATTTAAACTTAAAAAATCACTTACTGTTGGGGTATTTGATCCACTCCCGTCTGATTTTGATGTGATAGCATAAATATTCGGTTGTACAGAACTTCCTTTATAAACCAAATTACTATTATTTAAATTTAAATTAATCGGTTTGATTGGAAAGTTATTATCCTTCGGAAAAACTTGACTCTTCCATCCATAATCGCCCAACGACAAAACTGGTCGTTGATAACCTTGAATTGTTTGATTATTAGTGGAAAATAATGATTGTTGAAATGGTTGATATGGTGATTGACTTTGCGGAGGAGTTGGTAAATTATTAAACCTAAAAAATTGGTTTAACATTAAATTGAACTAACAAAAATAATAAAAATCGTACAGTTGTAGATCTAAAACTTTGTTGTTTGGAGGTGGAGAACTAAAACTGATTAAATCAGGTGTTGAAATTTCAACGCTAGAATTATTTGATGTTGAGCTATTTCTTCTTTGGCCAATTGGAGGAGGGGGCGCTATTAAAGGCGTAGTTGGGTTTGTTTGTAAAGTACCCGGTCTGGGTCTTGATTTAACTTGAAGTCTTTCGTTTCGATTTGTATCTGTTTCAGTCATTGAAGAGGCACGACTTACTACAAAAAATTTGATATAAAACTAAAATTAAAATCAAAAAAGTCTTTACCACTAGTGGTTTTTCCATTTTTTCCAACAGTAGATAACTCCTTCTTTAATTTTTCCTTTTTAAATTGTTCCAAAGCTAACGATTCAAGACTTAGCGCTTGAGCTCTCTCTAAGTCTTCTTGATATTGTTTTTCGTAATCAACAGTGTCTCTAGCCATGTTTCTATTCCTATTTTTATTTTGTGCAAGTATAATTAATAAAACAACATTGAATACAATGTATTACTCGACGCTGACTAAATAATAATAAATCATGTTTTGCCCTCACAACCTACAAAGAAAACATTGCGATAATTAAATAATTAAAATCGTTGATTTTGGGTTATCTTTCTCGTAAGGATTAATCGTTTTTTTTATTATTAACATACCCAACGTCGTTTTTCCGGACGTCCACGGTCGAAGGAGAATCATCGAAATGTCAATGACATACGTCAAAAACTTTAATCAACAAGTAATAGTGCCCTAACCTTACTTATTTCCTGTCAAATTGAGATTGTTGCTGATTTTTTTCTTTTGATTATAAGTTGTATTTGTAATTCGATAAATGAGTAATCCGTTTTACTGATAATTAAGATAATAATATAAATTAAAAATAGTTATCAGTTAATTTAAGAATTGTTTGGTTTATTTAGTGTATAATTGGTTGCGTGTTATCAAAAAAATGATTCAATAATATTTATGGACAATTTTTTATTATACAATTTAAGGCTGCGTTAAACGTAATGAAAATCAGGTACTTAAACATGGGTGTAGTAGTTCAAAGTTTCAGGGCACAAAAAAGAAATTAATGCCAGAGTTCTACCATAGGGTTAAAATGGACATATAGGGCTTTGTAGTAAATATCGCCAATGACAGATATTTTTATTGTTATTAATGAAAAAAATCCACAAAGTTGGGTGTATTTTTGGCCACATTGCATCGTTTATACCGAGTAAACTAATTCACAAATTACTTCGAAAATACACTCACTGTGAGCAGAAGATTCCCCAGAAATAGTTTAAGATCAGAACGACACCCCTTATTGCGTTAATTTCTAAAAAACTTGGAATTACCTACTTACTTGTAAACTATATGGGATAATAAATAAACCGGAATTTGGGCAACCGTACTAACACATTAGCAGTTCGGTTATATTTTAACAGATGTCTAGGTGTTTTAAAGTAATATATTTTAATGATTACCATGAAATTTTAGTAGATTATCATTCTGTTAAGTTCCTATTAGATTAAATATTGATAATATATTGATTTAAACTAAAAATTAAGGTAGAAAATAAATTAGTCGAAGGGAATATATGAAGAGAAAAAAAATTACAATGCGTTGTATCTCAAGATCTAATTGAGATATCTCTATGAAATAAAAAGCAATTTGAAGCAAATTTATTCATTATTTAGATCCCCAAAGATGGTTATTTCGAATCCTTAAATCTCAAGGTTACGATTTTTTGATTAAAACGTAATCATATATTTGATTAAAAAAAGAATAATCGAGTTAAAAAAATCGTATCTCAAGATCTAATTGAGATATCGCAATGAAATAAAAAGTAATTTGAAGCAAATTTATTCATTATTTAGATCCCCAAAGATGGTTATTTCGAATCCTTAAATCTCAAAGTTACGATTTTTTGATTTAAACTTAATCATATATTTGATTAAAAGAAATAATCGATTTAAAAAAATCGTATCTTTAGATCTAAATGAGATATCGCAATGAAATAAAAAGCAATTTGAAGCAAATTTATTCATTATTTAGATCCCCAAAGATGGTTATTTCGAATCCTTAAATCTCAAAGTTACGATTTTTTGATTTAAACTTAATCATATATTTGATTAAAAGAAATAATCGATTTAAAAATATCGTATCTTTAGATCTAAATGAGATATCGCCATGAAATAAAAAGCAATTTAAAGCAAATTTATTCAATATTTAGATCTCCAAATATGGTTATTTCGAATGCTTAAATCCCAAAGTTACGATTATTTGATTAAAACTTAATCATATATGTATTTGATAAAAAAAAATTGACTTAAAAAAATCGTATCTCAAGATCTAATTGAGATATCGCAATGAAATAAAAAGCAATTTGAAGCAAATTTATTCATTATTTAGATCCCCAAAGATGGTTATTTCGAATCCTTAAATCTCAAAGTTACGATTTTTTGATTAAAACGTAATCATATATTTGATTAAAAAAAGAATAATCGAGTTAAAAAAATCGTATCTCAAGATCTAATTGAGATATCGCAATGAAATAAAAAGTAATTTGAAGCAAATTTATTCATTATTTAGATACTTAAAGATAGTTATTTTGAATCCTTAAATCTCAAAGTTACGATTTTTTGATTAAAACGTAATCATACATTTGATTAAAAAAAGAATAATCGAGTTAAAAAAATCGTATCTCAAGATCTAATTCAGATATCGCTATGAAATAAAAAGCAATTTGAAGCAAATTTATTCATTATTTAGATCCACAAAGATGGTTATTTCGAATCCTTAAATCTCAAAGTTACGATTTTTTGATTAAAACTTAAACATATATTTGATTAAAAAAGAATAATCGAGTTAAAAAAATCGTATCCCAAGATCTAATTGAGATATCGCTATGAAATAAAAAGCAATTTGAAGCAAATTTATTCATTATTTAGATACCTAAAGATAGTTATTTTGAATCCTTAAACCTCAAAGTTACGATTTTTTGATTAAAACTTAATCATATATTTGATTAGAAAAGAATAATCGAGTTAAAAAAATCGTATCTCAAGATCTAATTGAGATATCGCTATGAAATAAAAAGCAATTTGAAGCAAATTTATTCATTATTTAGATCCCCAAAGATGGTTATTTCGAATCCTTAAATCTCAAAGTTACGATTTGTTGATTAAAACGTAATCATATATTTGATTAAAAAAAGAATAATCGTGTTAAAAAAATCGTATCTCAAGATCTAATTGAGATATCTCTATGAAATAAAAAGCAATTTGAAGCAAATTTATTCATTATTTAGATCCCCAAAGATGGTTATTTCGAATCCTTAAATCTCAAAGTTACGATTTTTTGATTAAAACGTAATCATACATTTGATTAAAAAAAGAATAATCGAGTTAAAAAAATCGTATCTCAAGATCTAATTGAGATATCGCAATGAAATAAAAAGCAATTTGAAGCAAATTTATTCATTATTTGGATCCCCAAAGATGGTTATTTCGAATCCTTAAATCTCAAAGTTACGATTTTTTGATTAAAACTTAAACATATATTTGATTAAAAAAGAATAATCGAGTTAAAAAAATCGTATCTCAAGATCTAATTGAGATATCGCTATGAAATAAAAAGCAATTTGAAGCAAATTTATTCATTATTTAGATACCTAAAGATAGTTATTTTGAATCCTTAAACCTCAAAGTTTCGATTTTTTGATTAAAACTTAATCATATATTTGATTAGAAAAGAATAATCGAGTTAAAAAAATCGTATCTCAAGATCTAATTGAGATATCGCTATGAAATAAAAAGCAATTTGAAGCAAATTTATTTATTATTTAGATCCCCAAAGATTTTTATTTCGAATCCGTAAACCTTAAAGTTACGATTTTTTGATTAAAACTTAATCATATATTTGATTAAAAGAAATAATCGATTTAAAAAAATCGTATCTCAAAATCTAATTGCGATATCGCAATGAAATAAAAAGCAATTTAAAACAAATTTATTCATTATTTGGATCCCAAAATATGGTTATTTCGAATCCTTAAATCTCAAAGTTACGATTATTTGATTAAAACTTAATCATATATGTATTTGATTAAAAAATAAATCCTTGCGAATTATTTGGGCATATCACAACTGATTAAATAGTCTCGCATCTCGCTTGATAAGTAATGGTGGAGAAAAGATCGTTTAAAGATACGAATTTTATTTATTTCTTCAAATCTGGCGTGACGCGACATCTGTTAACGACAAGATCTCGAGTCAAAGCGATCTCGAGTCAAAGCGATCTCGAGATTTAGAAGTCATCTCAAGAACGTTCAACGTTTAACGCGGCCTTAAAGAAATTGTGTATTATACAAGCAGTTGTAAACATTAACAGTTGAAGCCAGTGTTGTTAAATACACAGTCATATTATCTCATCTATATTATTGAGTACTATTGACTACATTATTGAGGATGTTGATGCTTCTGTAAACGATACAGGAGTCATTCCTGTGCATGATGTCGCAGATCATTCTTTGGTGTATGCACACTTAAATTTGTCTTGTCCTAAGACTTCACCTAGGATATTGAACTATAGAGACTTTAAAAATTTCAGTATGCACCTGTTTTCTCTTGATCTTCCTGCAGTGCCATGGCGGAGTATACTCGGTTATGATAACATTAATGATAAGGTTAACCTCATTAACTTTTTTGTACTTACTCTTTCTGATATCCATGCACCGATGAGAACTATGACAGCAAGAAAGAATTTTCGATCTTGGGTGACCGACACTATTAAAATTCTTATGAAGCTTACAATTAGAAATGATGCATACAGTAAATTTGGAAGAACGAGTAATCCCAATGATTTCAAACATTACAAGGAAGTGTAGAATTTTACAAACTCTTCAATTCACAGAGAAAAGAAAGCATATCTCACGCATACATTTCTTAAGAAAGATTCTCGTGGACTTTAAGTAATCCTGATCAGCTTAATTGTTATTTTCTTGGTACTCAAGTCAATGTCCAAGGCAATACCAATTTCATTGATTACTAAGAATTGAATGTATTGCCTAATATAACTGAACCATTATTATTCACTTTCACATCTGAGAAAGAGGTTTCGGGAATTCTGTACAGCATTAAAATAACTACAACCTTTATTGACGGAATTAGCGCAAAAATTTAAAACATTGTAAATTATTGCCTTAAACATTCTGGATTTTCGGAACTTTGGGAGATGGCTCAGGTGACACCAGTTCCTAAAGCTGCTAACCCTGGTGAACTCAAAGACATCAGACCCATTAGTATATTACCAAGGTCACATTTAAAGTGACCTTGGGAGTGCTCGGAAGTCTTCGGGAGAATAAAGCCATATAGCTCACATTCAGTTTGTATCGTTCACTGGAAGAAGCAAGACTTTTAATCATTGCTGAGAGAGTTTCAGTCTTATATTTACTGTTTTTATTTTCTGGCTTAGTCGAATATTATTTAGTGAAGTGTGCATAGAACTTGTGCATTATATTTGTGAAAAACAGAAGTAAAAAGCAGGAAGATGGAGGAATTGTAGAGAGCTGAGTTTCTGAGGTGACGTAAGTGTATTAAGTGCAATATAAACAAGGATTGGTTTCCCAACGATAACGCTTCGAATTCTGCCAATTCTGAATAAATAATGAAGATTGCGTTCATGACGAAGCCGAAATCGATGGCGAATCTCAAGAACAAGAAGAAGACGATGACGACGAAAGAGATGCTGAGGAGGAGAGTGACAACGAAGTAGCTTCCGATGTTTCTGTCAGCACTCGTACAACTTTTGTTGCAAAAATTCAAAACGGTTTGGAATAAAACGAGCAGCCCACGCTAAAGCTTTCTGATATTTGGAACATGCTGAATGCAAACCTAACAGCGATATATTGACTAACTTGACTTGACTGTCTCTTTCCTTTTCAAGGAAGGACGAAGTTTACCCTGTACATGCCATCAAAACTTGCTAAATATGGTCTAAAAGTATTTGAGTTGTACGATGCAAGTAATCCACTCAAATGGATTTTCTATACAGGTAAATAAGGTAATACTCGAGAAGTCAATCAAGGAAAACGAGTTGTGAAAGAACTTGTTGCCGTTTATAAAGGATCTGGCCGGAACATAAGCATGGACATATTTTTGACGACTTAACTGTTGGCAGAGAGTCTTTTGTCGTGGAAGCTCGCTATTATCGGTAGTTTGAAACAAAATAAAACATGCATCGAAATCGACGTTCGTATGTTCCGAAGAAAAAGAAAGCGGTGCTTCTTCTCAGCACGATGCACAATGATGCTACGACCTCTGATGCTTAAATTGTAGTATACTTGTATCAAACTAAAACTAGGAGGTTTAGCCGTCCTCAGACGCACGGCTAAACCTAAATCTTTCTAATACTAGGTCTAGTGTTAGTTCTAGTTTTAATTGCCATTCAGTGCTTGATTATTATAAATTCTTCTGGAACTAAAGGCATAACTAATAATAGACCTAGGAACTTTTGGCTTTGTTTAGGAACTTCCACACTATTTCTTAGTTATATTCTGAATATATTGATAAAATCGATTATTTAACATTTTCAAATCCATAGGGATGTTAAAATTTATAATGATACCTTAGCAGAATTAATATTATTTTTATATTTTGCTATTTTAAGGACATCACATTCGTAGAATCGAATATTTGTCATAACAATATCGAATTTCCATTTAGATAACCATTAAAATTTCAAAAATCATCGATTATAGATTAATTGGAATTTAATTCTACTTTATTATTTACAAAGATAACGTTTTCAGGTAGGAAATGATAAAAGTTATAAAAATAAAACACTTCTAATTAATACATTTCTTGATATGCTTTTTATTACTATACACTACATTTTACAATGTTTGTTTAATAATGACACATTAATACGAAGGCCACACCATTGCTTAGAACGGAATGTACAAAGAAAAAAATTGTTTAAAATCTTATAAAAACTCTAAAAATTGATTTTATTTTATATTTAGGTTTATTTATATTGAAGAAAAAGATGTTGGTATATAGGAAAATGATTAAATAGGATTAGAAGGGAAGACGGGAAACTGTTTTAAAAAGTAGAGAAGAGAAAACAACCTCATTAAATTCCTTCATTTTGAGTTTCAGTTTTTCTAAGTCTTCGTTTAGACCCTAACATATTATTTTAATTTTTTAATAGTAAAATATAATCTATAACATTTAAATGACACGCTATAAGAGTATGCTCTAGACGAGTATGGCCAATTTATTTTTTTTGTCGAAACGTTTTTACACAACGATAAAGGAATTTTTTTTTGTTAATAATTTTTCGCTAAGAATACGATTTTTATTTAAATTACTTTTCGTTTGCATACTCTTTCGTCAGCCAATTTTTTAAATATTTTTTTTGTTGTCACGAGATATGTCAGCTGTTATCTTTTTTTAAAAATTCTACAACTACCCAGTTTAGAAAAAATTCACTCAGTCTTCGTAGTTGTCTAGAACCAATTCTCTTTTGTGACGATAGTGTTACAATTACGATTAGTTCTACAAATAAATTCGAAATCAAGTTATTACATTTTGCTATACAAATCACTCGTTTTTATAGTTTTTTTTTGTATAATTTTTATACGGGGTCTCATCTACAATCATCATATTTTTGGTCTTTTTCTTTTTGTTAGGTTTAAAAACTATCGGTTGACTAACTATTTAAAAAAATACAAAAATATATATAGTTTTACACTGACAATCTCTGTTCCGTTTCTTCTTTCGTCAATTTCCCCTTTTTAACATTATACTTTTTTATTATAATCCCTTCAACTTTAAAATCTACATCTAGTTTCTACACTACATATATTTTATTCTATTAATCTCCTTCATTATAAAATATTCACTCTCTTTATTATTATTTTTTTGTTTCAAAGAAGTAACACCTATGGTCATAATATTTTTGATCTGCATTATTACATTGTTAATTCGAGGTTCACATCAATGCAAAAATTAATTTATTAAACAGAAATTTTTGCATTAATTATTACTTTATTATTACAGTCGCAGTCTGTATGGAGTTTAATTAAAACATTCATTACAAAATATTAAATATAGGTATTATTCTTTTTGATTTTAGAAGCAGTTTCTGTTTTCATTACCGGCTATTTGTTTTGTATTTTTTTTTCTACAAAGAAAAATTGATGGATTTGACTAAAATTTTCACGACGATCTACGGGAGACGAAAAAAGTAAACGATCTAATTTTAATTTGGCACAACCTTCGCCCTCAATAACGCTATCGTTTGTTGGCTCACTGGTTCAGTTGGCGACTCTGAATCGGAACTCGTTCCGAACGGAAGTGGATTTTCTACGACGTTTGTTGAAATTCCCGCCAGTTTTGGTTCGAAGGAATTCATCTTCACCTTCAAGCTTGTACCATCTATAAATGTTTTTTTGTTGGTTTTCAAATATTTGCTTTTAAAGTAAAGTACAATGTGGATGAGTGATGAAGAATGTTACCTATTAAATTTTGGACAATATTATGATACATAATGATCATTAAGTATTGTCACAAAAGTTTAAATGTTATGTGAATTATGTTATGAACAACATCCATTCATGATATTATAAATAAAAGACAATTATAATTAGTAATGTTAGTAAATAGACTATGTTGTAAATGTTGGTAATCACATAGAACATATTAATTCTGAATTTCATCAAATTTGTCTGAATTTTATCTGACTCTTTCAAGTTGGCATAAAATCTAATGATAGTTTTGGTGAATCTGTACCAAGTTTGAAATTGTAGTTTCATTACCTCTGCCTATCTCTATGATTTCTGCAGCCAGATAATTCGTTATAAAATCTGTGTCATCAACACTTCATCGTGATCTGTTAAAATAGGAATGTCTGAATTGCACCAACTCTGCTTCAAGATTATGTTTATGTGAAATGTTGATAATTTTATGAAGACTCCATTAATTTGGTTGAAATGTGTTTCATTTCTGCACCAAGTCTTCAAGATGTCTGCATATACAAGGTTCTATATAAAGAATGCATCATCTTTATATCAAGGCTTCACCAAATTATGTCAAGACAGTATCAATTAACATCTCAATGTTGATGGACTTTACAACATGTCCATCAACATTGAGATGAGATTCTAAGAAACATTTCATGCAGTCTCATCAAATCAAATCATCATTGTGGCTGTCAATATGTTAGATGCATCATCATCATCAACTCACAATGAGAGGATTCTGAATAAAGACTGAGAAGTTTTGTAGAGTTTGCATTCAAAGACTCTTCGGGTTCCTCTTCCTTCTTCTTTTCTTCGACAAAAGCAGCTGGTCCAGAAACAAATCCTGAGCCAATGTTGGTGATCATATCTTTAATGTTAACACCTTCAAGGGCTTTGGCGAAAAGTCTTTCTTTTCCGTACAAACACCAACACGTGTGCTTGTTCTCAACCGAGCTAAGGCCCATTTCGGCGACTTACACAAACAAGTTATTAAATAGAAGTGAAAAATGGCCAGCAACAACGAATTAGCTTGCGTTTACTCCTCTTTAATTTTGGCTGACGATGATGTAGCAATTATGGGTGAGAAGATCCAAACCATCCTTAAAGCCGCCAATGTTGACATTGAGCCATATTGGCCCGGACTTTTTGCCAAAGCCCTTGAAAGTGTTAACATTAAAGATATGATCACCAACATTGGCTTAAGAATTGGTTCTGGACCAGCTGTTTTAGCCCCAGCTACAGCCGCTGCTCCTCTCAAAGAAAAAAGTAGAAGGAAGAGGAACCCGAAGAGTCGGATGATGATATGGGACTTGGTCTTTTTGACTAATTTGATTAAGATTAAGGCTTAAGTTATAAGAGTTTTGACTTAAAAATTATAACTTCATGAAATGGATGTTATTCAGCTTATCATATTTAATTTCTACTTACACAATTTATTTCCATTTCCAAGATTCATATTATCTAAATGATATTTAGCTGCCAATGCGGTTAATTGGTCAACTTCAGCTTCGTCGTCTTCGAGGCTCGAATAACTTCCCGTTGTGCCATCACCTTCAGATGACCCCTTCGATCGTTTATCACCTGGACCATTTTCCATAACATATTCTTCTTCCTAAATGATGTTAAAAAAATTATTAAATACAAACGAAATTAATTAGGCTAAATTAACCTGATCTTCGCTGCTATCTTCAGACGTGGATTCGCTCGAATTACTTGAACTGCTCGTATTTTCTTCGTTATCTTCATCCTCGCTTTCATTACTGTTATCTTCATCATTTTTCACTGTTGAAATATTTACTTAAATATATGTTTACATTAAAAAAAGCAATAACATTACTTACTAGATTGTAATTTTTCCAAAATTAATGGATAAAATTCTTTTGCCGTAACGTTATTAGGTTCGTACTGAAGAACTAAAACGTTTTAAAATTTCAATTAATTTATTTTTAGACTCAAATTAAAACTTACTAAGCTTGCAATATTTGAGAGCAGTTTCATAATCCTTTAACATGACGGCCGATAGGAACTGAAAATTAAATGGGAGTGAAACAAAGATTAAAAGGCTAGTAATAGGTCGTAAAGTCTCCCATCGACGGGAAATTGGAAGTGTCCAATTTCCTACCCGCCAAAGTTGAAATGAAATTTTAACCGGGCTAATTGAAGCCACACGGAAATTCCGGCAATTTAACATCTGTAGGAGCGAAATGGTTTATTCCGCGTTGAATAGGACTACAAGTCCCTTTTGGTTGTATCGATTTCGTGAATGAACATGTTAAACTAGGCGAAGTTTACAAGAAAACAACGCGATATCACTCGAAACTTGGACGATCGCCAACTTGTACGCGCCAAACGTTTTGCAAAACGAGAACAAATCATCGATGAGAATTATTTATAAAGTAAAAGACGCGAAGATTTACCTCTGCAAGAAATTCGGTTGGGGCCGAAATACTTTCATCGGCGTCCGTGTATTCGCTAAGATCTTCATTGCTACTCGATGTTGGATTTAATAGTCCAATGTTGCCGTTATCTTCTGTAGTCATAGCTCGTTTAACTAAAAATTAAAAAAATAATTTATTTCGTAGAAAGAAATCTTTCGTTTCAAAGTTTATATTTGTTTTTGATTTAATTAGGCGAACGTGAGTTGGATTGACGACGTAACGCGATGTTGAAACTTGTTAAGCGTGTCTTACTAGCGAGTCGTGACAAGTTTACGTTCGCATCGGGTATCAAATTAGAGATAGCGTCTCTAGATCCCTCGCATTTCCCAAACAACTACCAAAACTAAATCGTAAACATCTGAGGAATTGCTACATTGACGAAGAGAACATTTTTACTACAAGAATGTGACGGCGTTATATGCGGTCTTATAAGTTTCGAAGAGACTTGTGACGAGTTTCGACTTAACAGGAACTTAAAAGTACAAAGTTTCGCGAAATACGAAAGTTTAAGGTTAGGTCGTTACTGTTCTAGTATTCTTATGAGAAGCTAACAGCTGGATTTGTAAAGGTTTTCTCTTTTGGATAAATAATTATTTACTGTTTGGAGTGAAAGACAAAACTTAAAAAAAAGTTTCTTGTAGGATTCAAATGGGGACATTATGCAAAACGAAATTGGTAGTTCCGGAATAATTCTAGCATAAAATAGTAGAACAGAACGATCCTTTTTTTTTAATTTTAACTCCGACAGTTTGGAAATTCTGGGGACGCTATTGAATTTTAAAGGCAATTTGCCCACCTCCGACGATTACGTGACGTTATTGAAGCGACGCTCTTAACCCGGATAGTGGCCGTTTGTAAGAATCGCTAATTTCACAAAGTAGGCATTTCTGACTCTCCGGGTTGGTGGTCCCTTTGTTGAAAACCTCGTTGTTTACCTCGGCTTGGCAAAGAGAGCCCGCGCATTTGAATGGCAAACCGCCGTTGGTGTAACATCCCAAAGACTCAAGCGCTTTACTCACTTTACCGAAAACCCGAGAAACCTGAGGACATTTACATTTCAAAACGTAAAGAAAAAAGTTAAACTCAAAAATTTACTTAAAAACTATAAAAGCGAAGAAACTATAAAGAACTTTTAAGGACTCTAAAGATTGAATTGGGCGAGTTTTATTTGATATATCGGCGAAAATTGATATTTAATGGACGGATCTAATAGATAAATTGAACTTTATAGTTACAATTGGTTTTCGACCTTTTCCTGTTCCGCACTCACACACGCTCGAATCGTTCGATCGAAGCATCATATATCACTTCGCACCATATTCGACACAACTATTACAACCGGAAAATTCGCAAGTGTGTCCGCAAATGTGCTTCATAAATCCATACAAACACTAAATTACTCTCTCAGGAAATACACCAATAGCGATTAAATGAACGAATACGACTTTAGGGATTTATAAGACAAACAACTTTTAGAATTGGATCCTCGCAACGAAGCTGTTCAAGCTTCGAATCGTTTCGGTTTTCCTCCAATTGCGAATACTCTCTGCTTGAATACGCTTTGGTTTGCTTTATTGTGGTGGTTCTAATAAAAAGGAAGTAGTAAAAAACTTGAGCTAATAATTCAAGAACTAAAATAAGAGAACTTTGGGGTTTTTGTGTGGAGTCTCGAATCGATTCGATATAAAGAAACTTACAAGTTTTAGATTTTACAACAAGCAAAGAAAATCTGTCGAGAAGTTTATGTTATCTAAAACTTATCATCAATTTCTTAGACTCCCTAGGGATTAGATGTTGATATCCTGGTATCTAGCTCGGATCAAGATAGCTAGAATGTTGTACTCTAGCTAGCTTTATCATAAACAATTCTTGATGGCCGAATTATTGATCTGAAAAACTCTAGTGCTATGTGTAGCTACACATAAACGTCTGAATTGTCTTTAGCGCGGCCAGACTCTATCTCTTTTGGAGATTCAAATCGGTGGAGAAGTTCATGGCAAAAATTTCTGCCTGAAAAATGGTTGTGATTGGGCTGATCCTGGGACTCGTCTTAATTCCAATCAAGTAATTTAGAGTTACCATGCATTAACTTGGATCAAGAACATGTTATCAGTAATAAGACACTTAAAGCTACCTCTTTGTAGATATACATGGAGTGGTGTGAATGCTTTAAGAGCAGCCGTTGGACAAGATCTGTTATGCTAAGAAATGGGAGTGATTGTATTTGTGCGAACAGCTATTATGTTGCCTTATGATTTATGTTTGGAGACCAAACTAGTGAGGCAACCAATGAGCCATTCGTGGTTTGAGACTTCAATTCTGTTCAAGGAGTCTAGGGCAGTTCTAGTGGGAGTTCTGGTTTAATTTGCTATCTACAATTACTCTTAGGTACTTAGCCTCGATGGAGAGTGCTCTCAATTGCAGCTTCATTTTCCGAGTAAAAGGGACTACTTCTATTTTGTTAGGAATAATGCCGAGCCTATTACTCCTTGCACCAAATGATAGTAAGTAATAGGACTTTCTGCTACGATTGTATCATATTTGCCTCAAATTATGATTACGTCATAAGCATATTCCTGAATCGTGAATCCATTTTTTGTTAAGGTTTTCAGTGAGTCGTGCTCTACTAAAGAGGAGAGGTCTACGACTTGCCTTCCAAATTGGTTGTAATCTTTCGACTTTTCAACATGGTTAGGCACCATTTGGTTCTCGATCGTTGTATGTTTTTTACGTTAAGGATATCTAGATATTTATGGATTCGTATATGTTGAGTTGTTTTCTCATCTATGGTGCTTGTTAAAACATGGAGAGCAGTAACTGTTGATTTTGCTTTCTGCAGTTCATTCCTAAGGTGTATTGAGTTCAACAAAAGAAGAATAGGGAGACGTTGAGATGTGAAGAGAGTTTGAGAACAATTATATGTAGGGGTAAGAAAGAAAAACACAGGTACAGGAGGGAAGATGTAGTAAAAGATTTAGGGAGATAGTGAGGAAAGGGGAAAAGGTATTGGTTGGATAATGATAAGAAATGGTGCAGACTATAAGAATGTGGTCGAAACGTTGAACCACATATTAAAGGGATGCAGCGACTTAAGGGAGGAAACGATGGATGAGGTTGAGAGAGGTGGATGGCGAGAAGGGTCGAGGTTTTGTCTATATGTATTGTATTGTTATTATTGTTATGGCTGTGTAGGGATTGTGAACGATAATATACAATCAAATACTTAGGGAACCTTAGTTAATGCATTTAGGTATTGCATACAAGCATTTTTATCAATGTGGAGTTCTCAGATTGCTTCTAACATTTCTCTTTGTGACTCTTCTAGTCTAACATACATCCAGGTTGTATCATCTTTCTTTCCCACATCCTTCTTTACAGTTCATCTTCAACTAAAAATCAAATCTTACCACACAGAAATGCAACATCATGAAGACTACTTTCTATTTTTTATCATTAATTTAAAGGTATCTTCAATTCTGAAGATAAATTTAAGGCTTAATATTACTTCTAGAAGATTTGATCTGCTTCCAGAAGACTTGATACTGCTTCCAAAACTCTTGAAATATTTCGAAAAGACTTGAAATGCTTCCACAAATTTGATACTTCTTGTAGAAAACTTCAAATCTTTCCACATGACTTGATACCGCTTCTAGAAGAGTTAAAATGCTTCCTCTGGAAGGACTATTACTACTATATACTTGATATTGCTTCTAGAAGAGTTCAAATCCTTCCACAAGACTTGATACTGTTTCTATAAGACTTAAAAGGCTTCAAGGAGAGTTGGTATTGCTTCTGAAAGACTTGATATTGCTCGCAAAATACTTGAAATGCTTCCAGACCGCTTCTATAAGATTTGAAATGCTTCCGTAAAAATTGAAAATACCTCTTGAAGACTTGAAATGCATCTAGAAAACTTGATACTGCTTCTAAAAGATTTTATATTGCTTGCAGAAGTTTTGAAGTAAACTTCAACATTATTGTTGGTTTTATCTGGATTTAAGTTACTATTTTCAATTATTTTTTTAATTTCAATTGTAAGCACGTATTTTCATTTTTTCAGACGTTTTCAAACTCAATTGGTCGCCTTGAGTTTTTTGCCATTTCAGATTTTTTTCAGCACCCACACGTATTTCCACAAATCGGTGCCTAATGAGTTTGTCCAAGACTCCATTCTTTGTTTCGCTATATTCTAAGACAATATTTGGTTTGTAATATACTTCGCAAATGCTGATCTCATGTGTATGCTGCATAGATGATAAAACTATTACACATTTCTTTGATTATAGATTTATGTCCTTTGCGGAATAGAATCAGGATGAATAACGAGGGCAATATTTTTAGCAAATCCTTTATATTTCTTCAAACAATCCCAAGTAATGTTAAATTTTTTGTGAGAAGTTCTTCAGCTAACAATATCCACCATATATTCCACTATTATTTTAAAAATTAAAATAAAATTTGATAACGAGTTTACTATTCGTTGTCCTTTATGTTTCTTAACTTTTATAAGCCACTCTGCAATTTTTTTGAGGCTTATAGGTTTCCTAGAGACTTGATGGACTATTTTGATTCCAAAGCAGACTGATGATTACAATATTTGTAATATAAACTTGCATATCGCGTAATACAAGAGAATATGTGGAAGGACAACAACATCCACTTTGTATTTCGAATACTATTTAAACAATTATTGTTTTCGGGTCATTATTGACCCAGTTTTGGTCGTACAAGGGCTAAAGAATCAATATTGTAAAATTTGCAAAATTCCATACCTTAATGCAGAGAATGTAACAATCATACTTAATTACTATTTTAATTACTACTTAATATTCTGAAATTAATAAAGTACAAGTAAACCTCGAGTAAAATTGCTTCAAAGGAAAGATTTAGAGCAATCCAATAAGTATTACAATCCCAACATAGTTTCATAAATCCATACAAACACTCAAGCAGTTAACAATACAATAAAAGCAGTTAAATACGACCTTATAGAATCCTAAGACCCCTTTAGAATACACCCACGGTTACCCGTTCTATGATGAATGTATCCAACCACGTTTCCAGAGCAATGAGTAAACACAAAAGCTGAATCAGATAACTCTCTCAGTTCTGAACCTTCCCTTCAACAGACGTCGCAAATAAACAAATATTCTAATCGAGCTCTGGACATTAATTCCGAGGCTGAAAGCTTTATCTTTCCACTCCCCCTCTCAACGAATATAAACGGCGACGTGGAGGCAGTTTTCCAGTCGAGACCACCTTAAAAAGGTTTACTGCAACGAAGTAAAAGTAGAATCGGCGACGTATAAATTTACCGTTGGGTGCAAAGGAACACGCGCCGCATTTAACTCAATGAGCTGGCACTTTCCAAAGAGAGATAAGGTCGGTTGGAAACGACGAATCGATAGGTTATGATGTCGAACGACTTCCTGTCGATGGCGTGGCTTCGTATCTTGACGGGTCAATTTTGGGTAATTTTAAAGGAAACGAGACTGGAAGTGTCGCAGCACTTTCCAGGACTTGGAGTGGAGGTATTAAAGTTTGAAAAAGCGCAATATCCCTTCGGAAACTCGAAATCCTACCGGTTCGGACTTGCAACAATAGCAGGGATCTCGGTGACGCTGCACAGATAGCGGACTAAATTAATTCAGACAAACCTACCAGATGCTCGAATTGAAAATTTTAAGTCCCGACGGGTCGGTTTTTGCGCCCGACAACGTTCCCGAATTGCATTTCGCAAATACTCCATTGTTCAACTATGAATTTAACTTTTTCAGATAACGAAAGACAATTAAAACAAAAAAGCTGACATCAATCTTAAGCTTGACTGAGCTTGACAAGATAAACGTCAAGATCACCTGACACGGGGTGGTCATTAATAATGATTTTACAATGCTTATACGCGTACTAACATTATTCAGTTTCTGGTTATATCTAATCGGTAAGCTCGGAGGATGATATATATTTCGAAATTATTGGAGAAAATTTTTAG
The DNA here is from genome assembly GCA_036711965.1 of Onthophagus sagittarius. Taxonomy (NCBI): domain Eukaryota; kingdom Metazoa; phylum Arthropoda; class Insecta; order Coleoptera; family Scarabaeidae; genus Onthophagus; species Onthophagus sagittarius. The sequence continues at coordinate 9,110,694 of JASERS010000010.1, read as the reverse complement.
GATGTAATGATGTAGATCGTAACATAACTAAACGCGTCACAGCTGGTTACACCGCTTTTAAAGGACAATATCCGTATCAAGTCGCTATTTTGCACGCAGCCGATGGTTTGATATGCGGAGGGTCGATAATTACTCAAAAGTGGGTTCTATCTGCTGCACACTGTTTTGATCGGTAAGAAATTTCTTTTTGAGGTCATCTCATTAGTATTTGCCGTCTCACTCATTACAACAACACACAACAAAAAATACTTTCACTTTTTTTTAATGATTCGTAAAATGATTCGTTTTGCAAGATTGCGAGGATACTTGGATGAATAAAAACGGCAATTACGTATGATGATGGCCAAGAATTGGTGTGATGTTGCTTATATTTCACGTTTCTAGTTATGTGGCCGTTAACTTAGTAATTACGACTGGATTTCATTTTGGGAAGAATTATACCATTCACGAAATCGTTAAGCATCCTAAGTATCGCAAAGATGTCTTAGAGAATGATATCGTCTTAATTAGAATTAAGAGCATTTTTTATTTCCATGGTTCGATGCAAGCGATTATTTTGTCGACGGAAGAAATTGGGCTGAAGGATTGTTTGGCGTTGGGTTGGAGTTTGGATAACGAAACGGGAGTGTTTAGGCCGAGATTCGTGCACGTGTCGACTATGGCCGATAATTATTGCAAAGATATTTATAGGGAAACGAACGTTGTGGTGACGATTTCTAATTTTTGCGCTTGGTACAAATATAGGGGATTAGATTTATCAGAAAATGACTCTGGAAATCCGTTAATTTATCAAAACAGACAGATGGGGATAATATCGATCGTTGGGAAATATCGCAAACCTGTTATTTTCACCAAAGTTAGTTTATACGTAAATTGGGTAAACCACACAACTAATAATGGTAAAATTATTACGATAAACGATCCAATAAACAAACCTACTCATCCATGAAAGGTGGGTGGGTTGCAATAAAAGTGAAGAACCCTTTTTGTTTCCCCCCTTTCAAAACAAATCGAGTGTAAAAAGTTGTATTGAAGAGGGATGGTTTAAACACGATAACGCGATTTCAGGATTACGTTTCAGTTAACGTGGAAACGATTAAGGAGTATTTTAGAAGCAAATTTGTCCTTTTAAATTTTACGATACAAGAATATCACGTTTCCAATAACGGATAAGGATAAAAAAATCAAAGGAAACACTTCCTGTAAGCTTTAATAAAAGTTTACGTTCACTGCCTCGTAGTTATTTCCGGTCTTTTTGGTACATTTCAAATCCTCCCAGCTTAAGGATAATGACGGCTGAATACGGCGCAAAGTACAACGTGTGTGGGGATCCTCCACGAATATGAATTCGTGGCATAACGATATTGCGCTAGTTTTCCGTGCCAAATTGAATTCAACGGGGAGATGTGAGATATGAAGATGGATTCACCTTGCAACCACCTCAACATTAGCATGAATATATAGAAGAATATAGAGATAAGAATAATGATCGAACAGAATACATACATAAATCATACAAACACATCACCCCCTACAACCTCATCACACCAAAATTTCTTTTATTCTACTCTTCATTATAATTTCAGCTACAATAGCAACGAAATGGGATTTACGATATTAGCCGGAGATATGTCGAAGCCTTCAGGTCAAGAAATGAAGGTTACGAAAGTGGTTCTTCACGAATGTTACAGCTTAGCGACGTATTCTAACGACGTGGCACTTGTTGCGTTGGAAAATCCTTTAAAATTTTCAAGAAAAGTACGCGCAATCCCTCTAACAATGAACTATATAACGAAAACGAGTTGTGCAATTCTTTCGTGGAATCCTTGCCTTGAAAAGGAGCGGAAACCGTACTCGTATCTATCGAGGGTTTGCATGAAAACCATAAGCGAGAAAAAATGTATAAATCATTTTGCGAAGTTACCTAACGCCACTGCTTATTTGAACCATAACAAAACATGCGCAATTATTACGTCGAAGAGGAAAAACGGAACCGGGTTATGCTCCATCGATTCAGGGAGCCCCCTTGTACATAAAAATGAACAAATCGGGATATTAAGTAATCCCAATACGGAATTTTCTAGTAATTCCCCAAGCATTTTTACGAGAATTTCGTCCTACATCGATTGGATCTCAACAAACATGCGTGTACACGGAGAAAAATGCTCGTTTGAGAATGTTTTAAAACTTACGAATCAAAATTGTTGTTTTTGCACAACTCATACTACAACCACTTCTACTACTACAAATCCAACTAATACAAGCAATTCTGCTTTAAATAAACCTGCAATAAATAATTCTGCTATAAGTATCACACAATTAAGGAATACTACTTCATCAAATAAACCTGCAATAAATAATTCTGCTATAAGTATCACACAATTAAGGAATACTACTTCATCAAATATATCATTAAAAAGTACTTATTTACCATCATGTCCAACAATTAAACCAACTTAAACAAACATTATGATGTATTTTATTCCTTGCATGTTCGATTTAATTCATTCTTTCAGTGGAAAAGCTCATTGGAATTATAGAATTTTAGCAGGTGACGCCCAAAAATTTTCCGGACAAAATATAGAGGTGCTCAAAATATTAAAACACGAAAAATACAATAAATACACGATGGACTACGATATTGCCCTGTTACATTTAAAGTCCGAATTGATATTTGGCTCGAAAGTGTATCGAATTAAACTTTCCAAGCGTCGTATCAAGAAAGGGCGCCGTTGTAGCATGCTTGGTTGGGAAACTTGCGCCTTCCACGAATCCGTTCCTTATTCCACCTTAAGAAAGATAAGATTGAAGACTATATCGAATAGAAGGTGTTTGAAGTATTTTAGGAGAACCTTCGATATCAAGAATAACGTTTCGAAGAGACAAGTTTGTGCTATTCCAAAGTGTACAAGTCGAAAGGAAATGTTTTGCCGCGAGGATAGTGGAAGTCCGTTAGTTTATAGAAAGAGACAAGTTGGTATATTGAGCCATCCCTCAGATGAACTTTGCACAAAAACACCGAGTATTTTTACGAGGATATCGCCTTATTTCAAATGGATAAATCGAAAGATTTATAAAGCCGATAGTTACGAAAAGATTGCGACTTATAAACATGTGAGTTCAACTCACGATGATTTTGATGAGGTAACTAATTCTACGAAAACTACAACTTTACCTAGTACCAGAAAAGATAAAGATAAATTAACTTTAAATCAAAAAATCAAATATATACAAAAAATCGATAAAAATAAGTGAGTGTAATAAAATTATTTTGAAATGTAAAGTTAGTTTTATTTGCGACAAAATTTTGTATTGACGCTTTTAATAAATCTCAAATTTATTACCAACTTAAATATAGCGGCGATCAATCAAAAATGTCAAAAAACTTCAAAGAAGTGTCTTCAAAGTTCAAAATCGTTTTATACAAAAATCCACTTCGTTATTATATTTTAATTTAAAGAAAAGTTATTTGACCTAAATAATGAAGAATTCCTTCATAAAATGATGAAAATATTTATTTTGCTTCTTATGTTTTTGTGGCTTTCCAAGAAGATTGGTGTGGGTAAAATTAAATTTTCGCTTTTTAACCTAATCAATAAATGCTTGGTATTTCTAGAATCGTTAAAGAATCATTCCACAACTACGGTTACCCCAAGAATCGTTGGTGGTCATTTAGCCGATGTTGGGCAATTTCCTTTCCAAGTAGGAATCGTTCATATAACGGAAGGATTGCTTTGTGGTGGAACAATCTTAACTGAGTGGTGGATTTTATCGGCCGCGCATTGTTTCGAGCAGTAACAATTTGTAAATAATCAAAATTTAAATAATCTTGGAATAAATTTTTCAGCAACTACAGAGGGCGTTATGACGTTGTGGTAGGCTCGGTTGATTTAACGATGGGGAAAGAATACACCGTAGCGATGATAGTGATGCATAAAGATTATGAAACTTACACTATAGAAAATGATATATCGTTGGTAAAGTTAAAAACTTCTTTGGTATTTGACTCCACTGTGTCTCCGATAAAATTGGATCATCGCAATATCGAAATAGTGGAATGTACCGCGATAGGATGGGGACAAACTTCGTTTTATTACGAAAAGCCGGCCATGGTGTTGAATTACATCAACTTGTACACGATTAGAAACTCCGAATGCCAAGATCTTTACATGGCTTACGCTGGCAAAGACATTGCGGACTCGAATATCTGCACGATGTCAATGTCTGGAGGTACGGGAACTTGTTACATGGATTCCGGAGGACCTCTTATTGCAAACGGAAAACAAATAGGGATAGTTTCCTTCGGGGCTAAGTGCGGAGTTTATCCTGACGTTTACACCAGGATATCCTACTTTTACCATTGGATACATGATACCATGCAACAATATAATTAATTTTCCTATGTTGATGTTTTTGCACTTTTTTAATCACCCCCATTTTCAACTCCCATTAAAAAATGAAAACTCTAAAGACCAAAGGAAAAAGAAATGCTAATATGAGGCTTTTTCGTAAAAGACTGTGTGAAGAGACTCACAAAGGACGAAAAAACAATGATGGTTCTAAGCTTTATGTGGGCGGGTAAAGGTAAGGATCTCAGAATTTAGGTCAACGATGAAACATCGATATTTCCTTCTCTAAGAAACTTTAAGACTGAAATGAAAAATATAAGAATACATCATACAGTGAGATATAAATTCGCACATATATATAGTTTTGACATTTAAAGTTCAGCAACGCAAAGTTCAAAGTTGTTGGTGAACTTATAAAATCCAATTAAGGTTTTTTTTTTTTAATTTCCTCGTTTCATAAAACTAGTTGGTAATAACACAAATCATTCCAATGAAGCAAACATAAACTTGCTCTGGAAGTCTGCATTGTGCGGCGACCATCACGAAACGTTTCCAAAATAACTCGGAACTGCTTAGATATGGAGTATGAATACGTTATGAGCCAAGCCTACACTTAAGACGTCGCAGTTCGTGCTTGCAAAAACTTGCACGACAATTCAAATTTCTCAAAACTCGAACAATGCCCTATTCGCCTTAAAACATAATTAGTATTTAACTTTAAAGGAGAACTTTCCATGAATTGGAGTTATCTTTAAAATGGATTGATGCTAGTTTTAGATTGGCGGTTTGATTTACGTTTAGTTCAAAACCACATTGCGTTGTTGTCGTATGCACGGGTATAGGTTATAGGTTGCAGTAGGAAGTTGGTTTTACATTAGTTTGTGGAGCTGTGTATGACGGCATTTATGGGTTATTCGTACACCGGGTTAAATTGCTTTGGCTACCGGACAAAATCAATTCGAAGTTGTTGATATAGTGTAACTGCATTGCACCTCAATGGGTTGTTATTCAATCAAAATCAGCGACATATGGAAAAAATAAATAGGTTTTCGGTTTGCTTGCAACTATCCTATCCCCTTTAAATTCATATTTACTGCTAGTTTATAATCGATTTTAACGGGGCTACTGGATATTGCACTAATTCATTCCATAAAAAATAGACGAAATTGCCGTGTGCAAAATTGTCGCGTCGTGTTCCGGCACGTTCGTTCGCGTACGCCGCCCAATTAACAAGCTGAAACTATTTGCATGCTATCAGCACGTGTATGTATATGTGCCCTGAAATTTCAAGCCGCTCTTTCATCAAAGTGTACATCGAAAAGTTTCGTAATTACTCCCATAGACCTCCGAAAAAGACACTTATTACGTTGAGTTGCTAGTTTTTCTCATTTCCTGGAATACGTTTTATGTCACCGTAGCTTTTGGTATTTTCACGTGTACGGTCTGTTCATTATCCTGGGTAACCGAGAGCAACGCAGTGTGACCAGTCAGGATTAACGCGGTTTATTACCACCGTACGTGTCGGTTTTGATTAAAGTTATGTATGGTAGTGACACAAAAGCGATAAAATTTCCCCCAACAAAAATAATTTCCAATTAACCGGATTAAGTTAATTCGTTGAGATGATGCGATCGAGATGATACTCCATCCTGATCTGAAAACATCTCAACGAGTAACCTTTCCAGCACCTCAAGACGATTTATAGGTCGAGTGTTAATGAAGATAAATCGAGATTAGACTCACCAATAAGAGTTGTCTTGTGTGGATTAGCCGTGAAAAGCTGAGGAGTGTGGGATTAGGCCATTCGAATCTGGAATGGTGCGCTCGCGCTGACGACAACAGGTCTACTACTAGGCTTACTAAAGAGACGGCGTCGCGACGCCGATGTTTCGGCGTCCGTTTGTGTGTGGGAGCCGCCACCTGACGGTGGTCGGCGGAAGAGCAGGAATCGATCGATAGAGAAAGACTAGATACGCAGAATATTTAATGTTAGATAAATTTTTGATAGATTGGAATTCTTTGAAATGCTAAAATATGGTTGATGGAAAAATAACAAAAAAGTACTTTTAAAAGAAATCATTTCAAAATTTGGCATTGATTTTTGTGAAAACACGTATTGTAGTGCTATTTTCACCTTCCCTGCTTCTGGCACATTTTTTGCATTATCCCGAGATGTTTTCCTTTAGAATTGCTAAAGCATTTCCTAGGTTTTGGCTTGATTCTGGGTTCTTATTTTTTTAGTTTATCTACTGGTTCATTGTTTCTGGCTTTGTACTTAATGTTTTGGAATGTCTGCGTGATTAAGTTATTTCTAGCTAATCACTTTTCACTTGGCCTTTTTTCCATTATTTGTGACTCCATGAAACTACCACTTTGTATTGATTCTGTTCAGCTCTCCGACTTTGTGTGGCATAATCCATACTTTTGTCTTCATTGTTGCAAATCAATTCATCAAGATTCTTCTGTTCAAGTGTCTTTAACATAATTATGCTCTCTCTTTCTGATAATTTCATTTCCTTATTCTGAATTCTTTGTTGCTTCTTGTAGATTAATTCCAAAAGTTAAACCCTTTGAGGTTTGTTCAAGTTTCTGTCTTCTTTATGAGTTAATTCCGATTTAGTATCATAATGTTACTTATTTTTATCTCTCTAACTTTATCAAGTATCAAGTAAATAGGAAAATGATTTATTAATATTTCAAAGAAAAAAAATTTATTGTTTTTTTATATTATGTAAGAATAGTGGCTAACAATTTTTTTCTAATGCAATGTAATGTACATTTACGCAACTAATAACAACGCTGATAACAACTTTTAACCGGGGCTGTACATTAATATCTTCATTTTTCCTAATAAATATAAGTCTGGGATAAAAATACTACCCTTAATCCGATTTTTTGTTGATTTCGTTTTGATTGGGGATGTACAAAGTTCCTTGACCACAACCCATATCCATGCCACCAAAGAAAATTTGCCTCCCCTAAAAGACAAAAAAAGATAACAAAACAACAAATTAATTCGTATTTTTACCTTTTCCATGTAAGCTTGGACGTAAAAATTTCCAAAAAGAACGATGAAAGAGACCATGTATAAAATAAGGGTGTAATGCATCCATAAAGGAAATTCACATCCAGTTCGTATTCCATTTACTCCCAAGATTAAAGCGCAAGTAAATTGAATCTGAAAACAAAGAGAATTAAACATTGTTAAAAGCTAATATTGAAAGACAAATATTGTTGAATAAAAATTAATTGTTTAAAGGTGTGACTTTAAATAAAAGAGGAAGGATCACGAAACCAGTTTAAGAAAGTCAATTTTTACAGTCCGATAATTTCACTTTCTCGAAACGGAACCTGCTTTCAACTCGGATAGAGAGGTCAGTATCAGCTTTCGATAAATTTTTCTGAGGGTATGGAGGATTCAGATTTCTCTTCGTTCCGCTTGAGAAAGTCAGACAAGTTTTTTAATAAACTACCAAACATTTACCATTTGCAAGATCGTTAAGTACTTTTTCCACCAAAGATATTGATGCACTCTTGGCCCCAACGCGGCTAAACCGTAGTAGGAGTACATCAAAACGTGAATTGCCGAATTCACCATTGCCGGCAAAAATGCTGTAACGATAAAAATATGTAGTACGATTTAAGATAAATTACTTTTTAACTTACTCGAACCGCTCGGTACCCATTTAATTCCAATCCACCATAAAGTAAACATGGTCGAATGATGGTACACGTGCAAAAACGTTAATTGCTGATCTTTCTTTCGCAAAATAAAAAAGAAAGTGTCGCAGAATTCGAGGAGTTTTGAGAAATAATACCACCAAACCGCGCTGGTTATCTATAAAAATAAAATTAAGCAAAAATTTCATATTTATTATTATTGATCTTACTTGTAATTCATCAGGATCATCTTTTTGTCGGCACGGTTCGCAAACGTAACTGTACCTCAATCGAATAGACGCCGTAAATAATTGTATCGAAATGTAAGCGTTTAAAAGGGCCATCGCTAAATTATATGGTATTAAGAGCCAGGTTAATTTAAATGGTTCCCGATTCTTCATCAATTTTGGACCTAACCAGACTATAAATAAATATAGTAGGGTGTAAGCTAACGTTGGGACGGGTGAGTCGACGAAAAGCCATCCTTTTGTTCGCGAATCTGTAAAAAAAAAAAAACAAAATTAAATTTATTATAAGTAATAAAGAGAATCGAAAGGAACGAAAAAATTAGGGCTATGGAATTATATTAGAATTCAGAGACGAGATTGACTCAAAGATAAAAGAAGACCAGAATAGAATTGGTTTTCGAAAATCAATATCAATATCAGATCAATATAAGCTAGAGAATGATATTACTAAAGATAAATCATGGAAAAAGACCTCTCATATTATCAAAATTCTCAAAGAGTAAATTAACTCAAAGATGATTCATCGAAGCCAAAGAAACAGAAAAATGCAAGAAATAAAACCAAAAGGAAGAAAAGATTACATTCCGAAAGGGACTTAGAAAAAAAGCTGGATCATTAAAGTTAAAAATAGAAATCTTTAAGTCATCTGCAAACAACTTTTCTTAATGGCTAGATATTACAACGATGTGTGTGAAGTTTAAAGACTGCAATGATCATGCCATGTTAAAATCGTTGTAAAAAATTGGTGGAAAGCCTCCAAAAGAAAATGGTGGGAATACCAAATATATTAAATGATAATAACTACGTCTTTATTACTCTGCCTAAATATTGATTCAAACATAAAAGACACTCAGATTCAAAGCATTTACACAGCTTAGTTTTATGTAACCTTACATAAACATTTGATATTTAAAAAACAAATTGTTAGAACTATTAACACACAATTCCAAAAAAATTTCTCATTATTTATTGCTATTGAATCTATTTTGTTATACAATGTTGTGGTAGCGGGAGAAGTTCATCATTTTTTTTTGTACCAAGCATGTTAGAACTACGCAACTTTTCAGTAATCTTCATTTCCTTTCTTCAAACTTCCAATTTTTTTAAGTTACAGAAGATTATTGGAGGTTAGATTGTATCAACTAAAATTTAAAGATTAGCTTGTAATTAAGAAATGAAACTTTCTGAGATTATAGAAGAATATATGACATTTGGTTGTATTAAATTTAAAGTTTTCAAGTCAGGATGTAAGATGTACTTTTATTACGTTCTCTCTGAGATTAATAGAAGCTTACTGACTCAAAGATAAAAGAGGATCTATCAATCAATAAAAGAGATCTATCAATAAAGGAGGTCTTCTATCAATCTTAGATCAACATATGCTAGAGAACGATATTACCAAAGATAATTCTCAACTTAAAAATCATGGAAAAAGAACTCATCTTTGAGTAGACTAACTCAAAGATGATTCCTCGAAGCCAAAGAAACAGAAAAATGCAAGAAATAAAACCAAAAGGAAGAAAACATTATTTTCCAAAAGGGAATTACTCAAACATAAGAGACATTCAGATTTAAAGCATTTACACTGCTTAGTTTCATGTAATCTTACATAATAATCATTTGATATTTTAAAAACAAATTCAAAAGAATTAAATTATAATCATTTTTTGTACCAAGAATATTAGAAATGTTTTTTGCGCTACTTTTCAGTAATCTTCGTATTGTTGGGACATTTAACCATACACTATTTGGGATACTTAATATACTTAAAAGACATTTGAACTTTTGAGATATTCTTGGGGTAACTTCAAATTTTTTAAGTTATAAAAGATTAGCTTGCAATTAAGAACTGAAATTTTCCGAGATTATAGAATAACATGTGAAGTTTTGTTGTATTAAATTTAAAGTTTTCAAATCGGGATATAAGATATAGTTTTATTACGTTCTCTCTCTATCTACCAGGACTTTTCAAAAAAAGTATCATCAGATTCTTATATCAAGCATATTAGAAATGTACTTTGTGCTACTTTCTAGTACTTAATCTTATTTTTAAAATAAAACGAACCAAATTTATGGCACCGTTAATAAACAAAAAAGATGATTAGATTTGATTTTTTTTTTGAAATCAACAAAAACGATTTCTCCAAATCGGATTGGAATTAAAAATGAAACTTTGTAATTAAGATTATGATACATGAAATTTATTTGATTTTTGTATCAAAAAGCTAACTTTAATAGAATTATGATTATGAGATTAATAGAAGCTTACTGACTCAAAGATTAAAGAGGATCAGAAAAGATTGGTCTTCTATCAATCTTAGATCAACATATGCTAGAGAACGATATTACCAAAGATAATTCTCAACTTAAAAATCATGGAAAAAGAACTCATCTTTGAGTAGACTAACTCAAAGATGATTCCTCGAAGCCAAAGAAACAGAAAAATGCAAGAAATAAAACCAAAAGGAAGAAAACATTACCTTCCAAAAGGGAATTAGTCAAACATAAGAGACATTCAGATTTAAAGCATTTACACTGCTTAGTTTCATGTAATCTTACATAATAATCATTTAATATTTAAAAAACAAATTGTAAGAATTAAATTGTAATCATTTTTTGTACCAAGCCCATGAGAAATGTTCTTTAAGCTATTTTTCAGTAATCTTCGTATTGTTAGGACTTTTAACCATACACTATTTGGGGCACTTAATATACTTAAAAGACATTTGAACTTTTGAGATATTCTTGGGGTAACTTCAAATTTTTAAAGTTATAAAAGATTAGCTTGCAATTAAGAACTGAAATTTTCTGAGATTGTACAATATCATGTGAGGTTTTGTTGTATTAAATTTAAAGTTTTCAAATCGGGATATAAGATGTAGTTTTATTACGTTCTCTCTCTATCTACCAGAACTTTTCAGAAAAAAGTATCATCAGATTCTTATATCAAGCATATTAGAAATGTGCTTTGTGCTACTTTCTAGTACTTAATCTTATTTTTAAAATAAAACGAACCAAATTTATGGCACCGTTAATAAACAAAAAAGATGATTAGATTTGATTTTTTTTTGAAATCAACAAAAACGATTTCTCCAGATCTACTTGGAATTAAGAAATGAAACTTTGCAATTATGATTATGAGATTTTGAAGTTCAAGTAAACAATTCAGATTTTTGTATCAAAAAGCTAACTTTAATAGAATTATTTTTTTTAATTAGAAGCTTTAATTAGAAGCTTACCTGATAAAGACAACGTCCAGAGGTAGTAATGATAAGCGTCTTTGGCTAGACTTTGAGTAGAATTCAATATCGTGGTCATTTTTCTTAATTCTTTAACTAAAAAAATCGCAAAGGTAAATTTAAAATGGCTGATTAATTAAAAATCAGCCATTAATTAAATAACACAGCTATAATAACGCTAATTCACGTATATAGCGTGTTTCTCCAAATCATCAAAAAATTTTACTTGCAACGTAACAAATACAAAATACATTTTTTTAAAATAAAATCATAAACATAATTACCACATAAAATCTTTGCTTCAAGCAAAATTTCTTCGTATCCACATAAGTCTTTATGTATAACACTTATCGTTGAAGAACACAGTCTTATTCTCAAGAAATCACTTCTTCATCTACCGGTTAGTTGCTTCTGATTAAGTTAGAAGCACTAATATTCGTAGCCCGATCCCTCGGCCTAAGTACGGATAGTTAACTCTTCCTTAAGACCCGATCAGTTCCGTTTGAAAACACGAACTGTTCAAGCGCCCGAAAGCAAGTGCCTTTCCATTGAGACGTATAGGTATTTTATTATTTTGAAAGCAACGGCATGTGGGTCGCGATGAGAAGAGTGGTACAGCAGTTCCGTTTCCTCTTTGCCTTTAATTATTTTTTTTTGCTTACTTTGTCACGTTGAAGATGTTCCATCAATAAACCACATAAATATTTAATAAGGATTTCTTTTTTTAGGTCTTTAATTTCTTTTTTTTTTATTTCTTTATTGATGATTTCGAATTCGTGCTCAAACTCTCCTTTTATATGATGTTCTCCTTTCAGTTTAAATATTAATTAATTTTTACTTATATGGTTATTTATTAAAAAGTAGGAGTATTAGAAATCTCATATCTTTTTTTTTTTTGATGTAGGCGATCGTTTTAATCCAATAATTACTTTTGAAACTAATTTCTTCTTTGGCGTTTTATTAAATGATACTTTCTTCTTGATAACTTTTGCAATAAAATCGTCTTTTTGTTAATTTTTTGCTCCTGTGTTTTTTGTCTTTGAAATCATCTTCTCAATCAACTTATTTAAATCCGTGCTCCTCAATAAATTAGTGAAAGATGTTTAACATAGTCATATTTGTACTCATAACAATATTTAATTTGCCATTCATCGAACATCCCACTCTCATCTTAAACATATTTGAGTCCCATTGATTCTTGAATCTTTTAATTGAAGAAATCTCTCGTTTTAAACACTTTATCGACTGTCGATGTCTTCCTTCTTCGGGCACAAGGCATAAAGTGGAAATTTGATGATGAAATTAACAGGTTGACTAAATAACGTATTTGTTATTCTCTTCTGGTTGTCTTCTTATTTATTTTTGGTCGTAATCATTAATGCATCAGTAATCAGTTACTTCCTTCATTATGATTTTAATCATTGTATGTTTTCCTCTCCAGCTTAAGTACATAAACCATATGCGATACTCTTTTATAACTCTTTTATGACTTTATTCCTTTTACTCCTTGAGTAGATTTCTTAACTTGATTTTCTTGAACTAATTCAACTAAACATATTTCGAACATCATAACATTTTTTTTGCTTTCTTTTGCAAACTCGTAGTAAACTAGACCAAGCAATCAAATTTATAAAGAAAGCTTAAATCTGCACGTTTAAGTGTAGAAATTCCAAGAAAAAAGAGTAGAGATAGGATAGTATCTCTCTGAAAACCATTATTTGACATACTGAACTGAAGGAAATGAAAAATTTTTACATTCCATGCCCGACCTAAATCGATTCTGCTTTCTCCACGTAATATTTTCCGATTCCCATGTTTCAACTAAAAGTGCATCTATCCATCCGTCTCCAACGTAGAGATTTCTAGCGTTTCTTGCGAGTCCTCGTGAGCGTTTCAGTTTTCTTTGCAACGTCGGCAAAACGCGTCCAATTATCGAGTTCAATTAACTCGAAAACGCAACGGTTTCTTTTTCCTGCTTGAATTAACAACTTAGACTACTTTAAATTAAAATAATAAAATTAAATTGAAAAAAAAACGAATAATTTTTAATTTAAATTAGATCAAAATCATTTGTATCCATTTAATTTTATTGCTTCTTTGGTACTGATTTATCTCCTAAGGAAATGACCTCGTATTAAGACAGCTTTCACTTCATTGCCATAAGAAAGTTGTTACACAACACTAATTTTTTGGTGATTTTTTCTAATTCAGATCTTAAAGGTGAAATTTTCGTTATGTAATTAATGTTATAAAATTTGGATTAAAAGATTTATAATTTTTTAAATTAGCATGTTGAAGTGAAATTTTAACGAACCCCACCTAAAACCGCATTGGCATTGCAGAGAAATGGAACCTGTACAATTACTCCTTAGTACATACGTTATATGAGAAGCACTCGAGTGTGCCAAGAGAAATTTCCTTTTCTCGGTCATTACGTCGACCTTTACAAAACAACCACGACCGTGTAACAAGTTGGGTTTTAAAGTTTAAGTGCAATTTACATATGGAACTTTAAATCACCCAATTTTTGAACATTTTTGACACTATTTAAATTAATTATATTAATTTATGCAAAAAAATAACCTTTGCCCCCGATTTGATCGTTTCAATTTCTAAATTCCAATATACAGTTACAATGAGTAACATTCGAAAGTTTTCTTCTTTTCTATTTCGTGATTTTATAGTATGCAAAACAACTTGTAAAGATGACTTCAAAACGGGACCCGTTATATTCGGCCTCACCTCCTTTTTTATTTTATGATCTTCTAAAGTGATAAATGGGCATGGTTTTCTCTTCTTTAATCGATTTATTTCGAGGTTTCATCAAGATTAAAGTTTTAAAAAATTTTAACATTCAGACAAATTACGATCATCATAAATCGTAATGGATAAATGCGGAAAATTGAAGGTGACTATCATGGAGAAAGTATGCTCATAGAACCAGTGCTGCTTTTTGAAAGCTTTAAGTTCATTAGAGGCGCTATTATGCTGAATTTCTTCCGGATTATTTTATAGACTTCCGAGTTCTTATTATTTTTAGCTGAATGCTTCATAAATACTCTATTAATAGATATTAAAAATTTAGCCAATTTTCTGAGGACTCATCTTAAAATTGATGGCAGTTTGATCCCCAATAATAACGAATTATGTGTTGTGTACGTGAAACTTTAGTGATTTCTCTTCTCAAACCTTCCGGCTTGGTTCTGCCTCAAAATCTTGGCACAAATTTCGCCAGACAGCATTATTTGGGAACTCATAAAGCAATCTTAACTTTTTTTGTTTTCAAGAAACTTTCTACGACTTTCCTGACAACCCTGTACATATAAAATCCATTCAATAAAATCAATTTATACAAAGTTCGGTCCGAAAATAATAAGAATTAAAAGTATTTAAAGATGGCAATCAAAAAATAACTTTTAAACATTTATCCATATATAGGTGTCCGCAATTTCGGGACTTCATATTTTTAGATAAACTATAAAGAGACATTTATTCATTTTGGTACATTAAATTAGAATCCAAAATGTGCAATTTGGACTGAAATGTATGACCTTAAAATGCTTTAAAAGCACTTTTTCGTTAAATTCGTGTAATAACTATAATTTATGTTTAACTGAGCTTTTTACATAAAACGAGCGGTCGTTACAACATCCTAGGGGGAAATTACATTATTCCTACGGTATAATTTTGATAAAAATTTTAAATTAAAAATCGTATTATTCATATCTCAAAATTATTCATTTTGGTTGTTGAATTAATAAATGAATTGATACTAGATGGCGGTGTAATGAAAAATTGCGCTTGTAATAATGCCCTTTTATTGCCTTCCGAGTTGCAAAAAGGCTTTTTGAAGTTAGTTTATTGTCAGTAAACTCTTGATGAAACCACCATGTAGAGTTTAAAATTTCTTTAGAGAAAAGAATCTTAAAAATCATTAATAAAAACTTGTACAGGGTGGTCAAATAAGCGTACAAAGTGCCGTATCTTGGAAACTACTCATTGCAGAAACTTGCAATAAAAACATGGCATTTAGCGTTTTTTTAAATGATTTTGATTTTAAGTGTTTTTTGGCAAATTTCACCATTGAACTAAAATTAGAACTAACACTTTCGGGGTTTGTGATACGTTTTTTGAAGAAATGTCTGACGTTTCGGATGCCAAGTTGCAACCTTCTTCAGTTTCTGAAGAAGGTTTTATTCCTTACGATCTTGTCTGTAAGGCCCTTACAAAAAGGAGTACTGAAAATAAACAACTATGGTGTTAGAATATGTTTTTTGTTCTTTTTTAAATAATGTAATGGCTTCTTCCCATGTTGTGTGATATATGATCGCCACAGTCTGAAAGTATTCCAAGTCTTTTAGATGCAATATCAAGTAATCTGGAAACATTCTTAGTCTTCTGGAAGTTTTCTAGAAACAGTATCAAATCATCTAGAGATAGTATTCAGTCTATTGGTAGCAATTGAAATCTTCTAGATTCAATGGCAAGTCATCTGGAAGCATTGTAAATCGTCTGGAAACATTTTTACTCTTTTAGAAGGAGTATCAGTTATTTGGAAATATATCAAGTCTTCTGGAAGTAATATCAAGTTTTCTAGAATCAATATCAAATCATCTAAAGGCAGTATCCAGTTTTCTGGTAGCAAATGAAATCTTCTAGATGCAATAGCAAGTCGTCTGAAAGCATTGCGAATCTTCTACAAGCATTATAAATCGTCTGGAAACATTTTTACTCGTTTAGACGGAGTATCAGTTATCTGGAAATATTTCAAGTCTTTTGGAAGTAATATCAAGTTTTCTAGAAACAGTATCAAATCATCTAGAGGTAGTATTCAGTCTTTTGCTAGCAATTGAAGACTTCTAGATGCAATAGCAAGTCATCTGGAAGCAGTGCAAGTCTTCTAGAAGCATTATAAGTCGTCTGGAAACATTGTAAATCGTCCGGAAACATTTTTAATCTTTTAGAAGGAGTATTAGTTATCTGGAAATATTTCAAGTCTTTTGAAAGTAATATCAAGTTTTCTAGAAACAGTATCAAATCATTTAGAGGCAGTATCCAGTTTTCTGGTAGCAAATGAAGTCTTCTAGATGCAACAGTAAGTGTTCTGGAAGCATTGAAAGTCTTCTAGAAGCATTATAAGTCGTCTGGAAGCACTGTAAATCGTCTGGAAACATTTTTACTCTTTTAGAAGGAGTATCAGTTATCTGGAAATATTTCAAGTCTTTTGGAAGTAATATCAAGTTTTCTAGAAACAGTATCAAATCATCTAGAGGCAGTATCCAGTTTTCTGGTAGCAAATGAAGTCTTCTAGATGCAATAGCAAGTCGTCTGAAAGCATTGCAAATCTTCTAGAAGCATTATAAGTCGTCTGTAAGCATTGTAAATCGTCTGGAAACATTTTTACTCTTTTAGAAGGAGTATCAGTTATCTGGAAATATTTCAAGTCTTTTGGAAGTAATATCAAGTTTTCTAGAAACAGTATCAAATCATTTAGAGGCAGTATCCAGTTTTCTGGTAGCAAATGAAGTCTTCTAGATGCAATAGCAAGTCATCTGGAAGCAGTGCAAGTCTTCTAGAAGCACTATAAGTCGTCTGGAAGCATTGTAAATCGTCTGAAAACATTTTTACTCTTTTAGAAGGAGTATTAGTTATCTGGAAATATTTCAAGTCTTCTGGAAGTAATATCACGTTTTCTAGAAACAGTATCAAATCATCTAGAGGCAGTATCCAGTTTTCTGATAGCAAATGAAGTCTTCTAGATGCAATAGCAAGTCGTCTGAAAGCATTGCAAATCTTCTAGAAGCATTACAAGTCGTCTGGAAGCATTGTAAATTGTCTGGAAACATTTTTACTCTTTTGGAAGGAGTATCAGTTATCTGGAAATATTTCAAGTCGTTTGGAAGTAATATCAAGTTTTCTAGAAACAGTATAAAATCATCTAGAGGCAGTATCCAGTTTTCTGGTAGCAAATGAAGTCTTCTAGATGCAATAGCAAGTCGTCTGAAAGCATTGCGATTCTTCTAGAAGCATTATAAATCGTCTGGAAACATTTTTACTCGTTTAGACGGAGTATCAGTTATCTGGAAATATTTCAAGTCTTTTGGAAGTAATATCAAGTTTTCTAGAAACAGTATCAAATCATCTAAAGGTAGTATTCAGTCTTTTGCTAGCAATTGAAGACTTCTAGATGCAATAGCATGTCATCTGCAAGCAGTGCAAGTCTTCTAGAAGCATTATAAGTCGTCTGGAAACATTGTAAATCGTCCGGAAACATTTTTAATCTTTTAGAAGGAGTATTAGTTATCTGGAAATATTTCAAGTCTTTTGAAAGTAATATCAAGTTTTCTAGAAACAGTATCAAATCATTTAGAGGCAGTATCCAGTTTTCTGGTAGCAAATGAAGTCTTCTAGATGCAACAGTAAGTGTTCTGGAAGCATTGAAAGTCTTCTAGAAGCATTATAAGTCGTCTGGAAGCACTGTAAATCGTCTGGAAACATTTTTACTCTTTTAGAAGGAGTATCAGTTATCTGGAAATATTTCAAGTCTTCTGGAAGTAATATCAAGTTTTCTAGAAACAATATCAAATCATCTAGAGGCAGTATCCAGTTTTCTGATAGCAAATGAAGTCTTCTAGATGCAATAGCAAGTCGTCTGAAAGCATTGCAAATCTTCTAGAAGCATTACAAGTCGTCTGGAAGCATTGTAAATTGTCTGGAAACATTTTTACTCGTTTGGAAGGAGTATCAGTTATCTGGAAATATTTCAAGTCTTTTGGAAGTAATATCAAGTTTTCTAGAAACAGTATCAAATCATCTAGAGGCAGTATCCAGTTTTCTGGTAGCAAATGAAGTCTTCTAGATGCAATAGCAAGTCGCCTGAAAGCATTGCAAATCTTCTAGAAGCATTACAAGTCGTCTGGAAGCATTGTAAATCGTCTGGAAACATTTTTACTCTTTTAGAAGGAGTATTAGTTATCTGGAAATATTTCAAGTCTTTTGGAAGTAATATCAAGTTTTCTAGAAACAGTATCAAATCATCTAGAGGCAGTATCCAGTTTTCTGGTAACAAATGAAGTCTTCTAGATGCAATAGCAAGTCGTCTGAAAGCATTTCAAATCTTCTAGAAGCATTACAAGTCGTCTGGAAGCATTGTAAATCATCTGGAAACATTTTTACTCTTTTAGAAGGAGTATCAATTATCTGGAAATATTTCAAGTCTTTTGGAAGTAATATCAAGTTTTCTAGAAACAGTATCAAATCATTTAGAGGCAGTATCCAGTTTTCTGGTAGCAAATGATCATTGAAAGTCTTCTAGAAGCATTATAAGTCGTCTGGAAGCACTGTAAATCGTCTGGAAACATTTTTACTCTTTTAGAAGGAGTATCAGTTATCTGTAAATATTTCAAGTCTTTTGGAAGTAATATCAAGTTTTCTAGAAACAGTATCAAATCATCTAGAGGCAGTATCCAGTTTTCTGATAGCAAATGAAGTCTTCTAGATGCAATAGCAAGTCGTCTGAAAGCATTGCAAATCTTCTAGAAGCATTACAAGTCGTCTGGAAGCATTGTAAATTGTCTGGAAACATTTTTACTCGTTTGGAAGGAGTATCAGTTATCTGGAAATATTTCAAGTCTTTTGGAAGTAATATCAAGTTTTCTAGAAACAGTATCAAATCATCTAGAGGCAGTATCCAGTTTTCTGGTAGCAAATGAAGTCTTCTAGATGCAATAGCAAGTCGCCTGAAAGCATTGCAAATCTTCTAGAAGCATTACAAGTCGTCTGGAAGCATTGTAAATTGTCTGGAAACATTTTTACTCTTTTAGAAGAAGTATCAGTTATCTGGAAATATTTCAAGTCTTTTGGAAGTAATATCAAGTTTTCTAGAAACAGTATCAAATCATCTAGAGGCAGTATCCAGTTTTCTGGTAGCAAATGAACTCGTCTAGATGCAATAGCAAGTCGTCTGGAAGCATTGTAAATCGTCTGGAAACAATTTTACTCTTTTAGGAACAGTATCAGTTATCTGGAAATATTCAAGTCTTCTGAAAGCAGTATCAGCAGTTTTTTAGAAATAGTGTCAAATCACCTAGAGGCAGTATTTAGTCTCCTGATAACAAATCGAGTCTTCTAGATGTAATATGAAATATTTTGGATGCACCTCAAGTCTTCTAACAGTAACACCAAGTCTACTGAATGCATTTCAAGTCTTCTAGATATATTTGCAAGTAATCTGGAAGCATTGTTTGTCGTGTGGAAACAATTGATATCTTCTAAAAGCAGTATCAATTTTTTGGAAACATTTCAAGTCTTCTAGAAGCAGTATCAAGTTTTCTAGAAACAGTATCAAGTCATCTAGAGGCTGTATCCTGTCTTCTAGCAGCAAACCAAGTCTTTTTGTAGTTTCCAAGACAACCTATTCGGATATCGAATTTGAACCATCTGTATATAACAGAATTTTGTTGATCGTCATATTTTCTCAATAATTGAGGCAGACATAGAGAGAAACAAGCGATACAAAAAAGTAATCATAGTTCTGATAACCCCCATACAATTCTCCAATAAATACGAAATCAGGCAAAATGTTTACGTTTAATCAGGCTTGTATTTATCGAATTGCTTATATCGACAAAATGAATGAAAGTTTGATAAACAAAGATATTGATTTTAACAATTGTTGTAGACTAGAAAGTTATAAACATCTCGAACGTTTACCTGCTTTCCAGAATTTAATTTAAGCAGAGAGAAACCGTTAAAAAATACATGTAGAAATAAATAAATCCGTAAGATTAAGGTTAATTAATCCAATTCGTCACGAAAGTATTTTATAGTAAAGAAATTAATCCCCCATCTTAATAAATTTGATAATAAACACTAAAAGTTTCAATCTCTAAAAATTCTCTACAATTATCTTATTATCTTATTATTATTATTATATGGTCAAAATAATAAATTAAAACATGTTGAAGATAATTTTATTAATTCTATTGCAAAATATATACACAAAAAACATTTTTTTAATCAAGATAAAATAAATGATATTCATGATCTAGATTTAGCATGAATAAAAATTCTCTCTCAAATTTTGACAAAATATGTAACAACTCATCACGCTAAACTTGAGATCATGAATATAATGAAATTAATTAATAATAATAATATAAATACCCCTTTTTCTTTTAGATTTATTTAGAATAAATTTCTGCAAATTGGACAAGTACTCTTGTTACTTGTACTGAACCATTTGTACTAAAAAAGATAATAATGTTTATTTTTATTATTATTTTTATAATAAACATACCAAACAAGCCGAATGGAATTTTTTCCTACAAGTTTGACAGGATAACTTTGGTAATTGATAGGTTCCTTGGTGAAGAACAGCAAAACATATATAACATTCTTCAACCCCGTCGAATTTCTTGTTTAAGCTGGTGTTCCATAATGATAAGCCATCCCAAATTCTTCCATTCTGAATTAAATTAAAAAAATTTATTAACCCTCTATTGCATAATTTATTTTATAGTTTGAAAAAAAATTTTTTTTGCATTTTTTGTGATAAATGTGCATAGAAATAAGACACCTATGAGTTTTTTTTTTTCAAAATTTGTATTTGTAGAGAAAAAAAAAATGTGTTCCCAAATGGACACATTGTGGGCTCAAAGTACATTTTTATGTTTCTTGTTGGACGTGATTCCAAACATTTTCTTTTAGGTGTGAAAGGAATGGGCGAGTCGATGGGCGTATTGGCGCCACTAGTGTTAGGTCGGCCTCTCTTTTTTGCCTTTATTTTTCCCACTAGACATAGATCTTGTGCTAGTATTGTTTTGAATTCCAATAGAGAAACCTTCTCATTCTTGTTTAGTTGTTTATTGATTCTTCTTGAAAGTAACCATGAATTTACTACCACAACGTCAAGCATGTGGCAAAATATGCGCATATACCATTTGCGGCTCTTCAATTTTATGGGATACAATCCTAATAGAGAATCCTGTAAATCTACCCCTCCCATGTGCATGTTGTAGATTGAAACAATGTCGGGACGATCAATTTCTTTCTTGCAGTTCTCCGACTTGAAAAAACGCTTTACTTTGGTAAGTGGAAATGTACCAGAGAATGTAGAAACTAATGTAACTAATCGATTATCATACCACTGCACAACATGAACATCTACTCCAGCAACATTTGCAGTTTTCTCAATGTGTGAGCCTCGTCCCTTTTTTTTCATTTCTTTTCACTAACCATTTTTAGGCCCTTCAGCCGATTAGATCTTATTGTTGCCACACTTTGTATGCCTAATTTTCCCAGATAGGATAACAAATTTATACCAGAAAAATAATTGTCATAGTAAACCTTATGATTTTTGTCTCTCGGAATTGGTCTACATAAACGGACGATGATATTGCTGGCAGCTCCAAGATTTGGTTCCCCTGGCAATAGATTTTTGTCAGCTTTACTATTGCAAAGCTCAAAATTTGTACTGAAGCCACTTACTCCTGATAAGACATACATTTTGTAACCCCATTTGTGTGGCTTTTTGGGATTATATGTCTTTAAAGATGTTCTTCCCTTGAATGGAATAATTTGTTCATCACAGGATAAATTTTCCTCAAAAGGGATTTTTTGGCAGGATTTCTTTATTTGATTCAATACCGGCATAATTTTATGTGTGCTTCCAGTGGCTAAGGTATTATCTGAGAAATGCAAAAAACGTTTCAGCTCCTCAAATCTATTGAGAGGCATGATGTCTGCTATTTGTGGTGTTCTAGTACTGGCCGACCAGTACCTACGCGTTAAGTGCTGCCTTATCAAAGACATCCATATAACTATCCCCAAAAACTGCTCAATTTCTTCAGCATCAGTTCTCAAAGGCCTGCCAGGTCTTCTTTGTGTGCTGTACAAACATGTTTGCTCAACCACCATAGATATAAAATCATCAGACATAAAGAATTTGAATAGACTATATGCACTTTGTAATTCTAAAATATATTCTGGAAGATCGCATTCTCCAAAAAACTTATTACCCTGTGGATCTCTATTAGTTTTTGAAGATTTCCAAGTAACATTTTCAACATTTGAAAAGAAAAATCTCGTATTTGGGGGAAGATCAAATAACTGCGTCAAAGGTATGTCGTCTGGGTCCTCAATATCCTGGGATTCAATCTCGTCATCATCTAAATCGTGAGGAACCTGTACTTCCACTGCAGAGAAAAATATGCATATGAACATCAAGACCAAACTATTTTTACTGGCATAAAATTTACCTTCATCATCATCTGATAGCTCAGAATCCTCGCTATCTGAAGGAATATCTCGAATTGCATCAACTTGAACTTTTTTTCTTCCATAAAAAGCGCTTGGTCTAATTGTTGGAGAATCGCCCGGAAAATTCATTGTGGATCGTTTGTGTGTAGAAATAAGAAATAATTGCACACTTTAACTTTTTGAGCATAATGTTCCCAAATAGGAACAAACAAGTTATGACCTGCTGCAAAAAAAGGAACGAACGAAATATATCGAATTATGCATTATTCTACTCCTAACACTTGAAACTAAGTATAAAAAATACATACTTACCAGAAAATAACCCTAGAAACTAGATTTGATCTTCTAAAATCAATCAAAATGATCAAGTGGCCATTGATTCGACGCGAATTGTATATAAATGCAACACACCAACACAAACACCACCTCTCGGACAAAAAATTTACGAAAGGTAGAAAACTATACTAGATATTCATAATGTATCTATCAGTTTCGCCGCTTAATACAACATATGGCCACTTTATTGGCTTAGAATGTTGTGTTCCCGAAAGGGAACATTATGCAATAGAGGGTTAAGAATTAAAAAAAATTAAAATAGGAATTTTTACCTGATATCTCAAACATTTTTTGAGTTGCATTAACCAATTTTTATGAGAAGACCCCGCAATTTGTTTGTTACATTGCACATCAGGCCCCACCAATGGATAATTAACCGGTAAAGTTATCACCAAATCCATTTGAATATCATCGACTGTGTAAATTGCAACAACTTCTCGTACAGTTGGATGAATTTTAATCTCAAAAATTAAATAATTAATTATTGAATTAGATTAATTTTAATTTTTTAACTTACCACCATATTTTTGAATTTAGGTTCATGTTGCGCAACATCCTCCAACTCTTCATTACACAATTGAGGCGAAACATACGCAGATGTAACCCTTTCAACAATTTGACTACTTCTCGATTCTAAATCAGTCCACCATTGGCGTACGAAAGCCGGCAATTGAGACATCGACATAAAAAATACCCAACAAACGATTCTTTCTAAAGTTGAGCTACTCGTTGGCTCTGTTAATTAAAATAATTAATTTTGATTTTTTAGTATTATTTTTCGCATTACCGAACATTGACAACTCAAATTTGCTCCTAAAATAATCCGAAAACGGTTTTATTTTCGATTCTGAAGGCACGTAATACAAAACTTCCCCGGGCATTAACTTAAATAAATGTACTAATAATTTGTTTAAATAATTATTGTTTTTTAACCACTCGGCGTATTCAAAGCGCAAATCGGGGGAGGACGCTTCGCTTAATAAATGTAGGAAGTCCCAAAGTAATGTGTAGGCGAAGGTGTAGGTGTAAGAATCGGTGTGGGGTTGCACCCTGCAGGTATCTTCTCCTAATCTATTTAAAAATTAATCATTAATAATAATTAAATAATGAAATAAATAAATCATACTTCATGGCGCTTAATAAAATATGCACAATCTCTTGAGTTTTATGCAAAATATTCTTGAATTTCTCAAGGATCAACCCTTTCTCGTTTGGAGTGTTCGAATTCAAAGTTTTCGAATCCATTTCGATAAAACCCGGCTTTAAAACTTTCAACATTTCGTAACCCCACATTTGCAAAATACTCGATTGATTCACCAACAACGCGCAACATTGCTTCGTTAATTTCGTCCAATAATTATCGTCCTTTTTGAAGATATACTCGTGATTTACATATTTAATCACGCTCCCGATGTGTTGAAGAAACGGTAAAAGTGTCGTCTTAACTTGAACTTCCTTCAAGACTTGTTCCGTGAGGTAAAGCCAAATCTCCATGAAAGCGTTATGAACGTCTTCGGCGAAAACATCTTGAAATTCCTTGACTCGTTTTGAATTTGGATCCAATCGTTTTAAATAACGTTCTATGCGGGCGAATAAATTAAATACGGACGCGATGAAGGATTGGATCTTAAATTGGAATTATTATTAATTTTTTTTTGGGTTAAATGTTTATATCCAACTCTTTTTTTAACACGATTTTTGGAAGAACATGACCCAACCTAACTTGAATTATCTCAAAGCAAGTGTTAAACCCAACCCAAATCTGCATATTTGGAGTCAAGTAAAACTAGAACTAACACTAGACTTAGAATCATTCGGGCTTTGCCGTCTTAAAGAGACGTTCCTAGTTGTAGATCTACAGCTTGATTTAATGATATAAAACTAGAACTAACACTAGACCTAGAAGTGGAAAGGTTTGGGTCTAGTGTTAGTTCTAGTTTTATATCTTTAAATCAAGCTATATATCTACAACTAGAAACATTTGGGTTTAGCCGAACATCTCTTAAGACGGTTAAGACCTTTTTTCTTTGGCATTGAATTTTGTATAAAAAAGGTGCATTCGTTTTATTTGTCCTACCCAGTCCAGGTTGGGTTGGGTTGGGTTTAGCCATGCAACTCAAGACATTTTTTAATGAAGGCCTCTACAATTAATAGTTTCTGAAATAGAGTACTTTACAAAATTGATTTTGCAATCCTGTATGTTTCAATTTAAGTAAACCTCCACTTCTTGATCTAATGTTAGTTCTAGTTTTATATCATTAGATCTAACTCTAGACTAAGAACTAAAATCATCCGGGTTTAGCCGTCTTAAAAAAACGTATGGCTAAACCCAGATGATTCTTTATTTAACTTTGATGATTCTTTTATTAATTTATTAGATTAAGAAATTCCCTTATTTGAGATTAACAATCCAAAGTATCGAACTTCCTTAACTTTTTGCACCTTATTCTTGTTAAACTTTACATTATTGTCCCTAGTTATTTTATTACTTGATCTACAATTTTATCATGAGCTTCTGAGCTGTCAGCAGCTATTAATACGTCATCAAAATAGATAATGACTCTTTCAATGTCACCAAATATTTTTTGATTTATATTTTGAAAGTACCCCTCCTCTAATTTCACATGATAGAATCCATCTTTAAGAACAAGTACGGTAATAAAGTACTGTTTATTTTTTAACTTGTTATTAATTTTATCCATAGTAAGTCTAAGACAGTGCTTGCATTTTATTATTTTGGTTAAGTCCTGAGGGTCAAGGCAAATACGTAATGAACCATTAAACTTTTTTACCACAACTAAATTGCTCATCCAACCAGAAGAAGGCTGTATTTTTCCTATTACAGCCTGATTTTCTAATAAATCCAAAAAAAAGAACAAAAGAAAACACTATAATACTAATTCTTATTCCAAGCCCAAAGGGTGCAGGAGCAGAAAAGACAAAATGCCACTGATTTTACCTACACCCAATGAGAACAGCAAATATCACTCTACAGCAAACAAAAAATAGATTTAAACTAATTAATACATAAAATAAAACTCAAAACAAATAGCGCATTATAAAAATAAGTCAAAAATCCTCTCACGCAAAACAATATCTCTGAAAACACGAGCCGAGCCGGCACACCTCGCAGAAACAGTAATCAAATTCCAAAGACGAGACACCTGATAGGAAAACGAACACTGAAACCTGGTAGATGAATGAAGAGGGACGTTAACACAAAATCTATGCCTGAGATTCAGATGATGAATATCCGTCCGGAAAGTAATCTTACGGCAGAGGTAAGGTGGCTTACCCGTTGAGATAATCCCATAGATAAAAGACAAATAATGAAAAACAAATCTCTGCCTCATAGTCAGCCAACCACTATCTAATAAAGCCCTAGAGACATGATCACCCCTACGAAAATTATAAACGAAGGGAAGACACGAATTCTGCACAACCTGAATCTTTCGCAAACTCTCATAAGACAAACATGAGACAGAACCAGAGAATCGCACAAAAGCCTCTTCATACTCCTCGATAATAACATTTTACTGAAGTAGAGCATTCTTAATAAACCATACGCACGCCTACACAATAAATTAACATGATCAGCAAAGGCAAGTTGGTGAGAAGACCCAAACTTTTAACCAAACTCGATGATTTTAACTGTACACCAAGCATGTTAATATTAATATCATTTTTATTAACAGATAATCTACCCTTCTTTGTAAATAAAATACATTGGGTCTTATCAGGGTTGACAACAAGAGCATGCTTTTCTATCTCCACACATAAGCTACATAAGTCCTCCGTCATCCTATCACAAGCCTCAACCAACTCTCCAGACAGGAAATCGAGATAAAGCTGGGAATCGTCGGCATATAGATGATAGGAACAATAACTTAATTTTGAAAACAGATTACTAGTGCAGATGGTAAACAAAATTGGACCAAGAATCGGCACGCCAGAATCAACTTTTGTAGGGCTAGAACACAACGACTTCACCTTAACCACCTGCGACCTGTCAGAAAGGTAGCTTCTAAACAAGGAAACAGCACCATCTGATACACCAACAAACTTAAGAATAGCCAATAGAAGGTTATGATTCAATATGTCAAACGCTTTACTGAAGTCAAGCAATACAAGAATAGTTGACCTATCCATATCAAGAGATCTAAATACATCATCTGTTAAGTCAAGAAGCGCCGTGGCGCAACTGTACTGACTCCTAAAGCCAGATTGTTTGGCGGGTAATATATTATTCATATCTAAGAAGGAATTTAATTGAATAGCCACGATCTTCTCCAATACCTTAGATAGAACTGGAAGAATAGTAATAGGCCTTTAAACTCTTTAATTGGTTTAGCTTTAGGAACAGGTGTCACCAAACCCAACTTCCATACTTTGGGGTAAACTGCCATTCGCAAACAGAAATTGAAAATGTGACAAAGAACATCCAAAATTCTAGGACAACACAATCTAACCATATCTAAAGAAATTCCATCCAAGCCAACACTAGTAGACTTCGACGAAAGCAAAAGTCGCTCAATAAAATCCACGGAGACCTCATCAAAAGTAAAAGGAGTAGTGTCAATATTTAGTCTGTTAATATCATAAAAATTCAGTAAGTCCATGTCAGGCTCAATGATCATATCAGCAGTAGATTTAGCAAAAAATAAGTTGATACTTTCAGGAGCAGCCAAATGAGGAGGTAAATCATTAGTACCAGACCCAACAACATTATACTTTTTCAATGTATTCCACATGGTACGAGATCCATCAAGCACACAGTTATGTTCAATGAAAGCTCTTTTTTCACGCCATGTGCTTTTAATACTATTTTACTAGTTTTAAATTTACATTCTTTAAACAATTAATCTTATCATAGGTTTGATTCAAGATAATAATGATTCAAGACTTCACTTCTTTCTTTATACTACATCCAACTGCATAATGATTATATTTCTTACAAATCTTACACTGCCTACCAAATGCTGGACAGTTTCTTGGATCGTGTTTTCTTTCTCACATACTATAATCATATTGCTGTTCTTTTTCCAATACTTTGTCCTTTCCGCTTTTTCTTTCACTGTTCTCTATGGACCCTTTTCTTAGTACATAAACTTAAGTATTTTCTCGCTGTATTATCTTTACATGGGTTTTTGTTATTTCAAAATTTCTACATGTGTCTACATCTTTTAAGTTCAGTAACTTTTCTTGTAGTACCTTATCATTGCATCCAAACACTATTCGGTTTCTTAGCATCTCCTCTGATATTTGAAATTCACATGTTTTAATAAGAGTTTTCAACTCCTGTATAAAATTTTTCTTGCTCTTTATTTTTCCTAACCTGAATTATTCTAGGTCTAGTGTTATTTTTAGTTGTACTTCATTTCAAATGTACATGGTTGAGTTGGGTTGGGTTTAGCAGTACATCTGAAGATATTTTTTTAATGAAGACTTCTACAATGAACAATTTCTGAGATAGATTACTTTAAAAAGCTGATTTGGCAATCTAGTATGTTTTAATTGAAGTAAAACTAGAACTAACACTAGACCTAGAAGTGGAAAGATGCGGGTTTAGCCGTGCGTCTTCAGACGACCCAACTCAACCATGTATATTTGAAATGAAGTACAACTAAAAATAACACTAGACCTAGAATAATTCAGGTTACGAAAAATAAAGAGCAAGGAGAAACGTATAAGCATTTTATACAGGAGTTGAAAACCCTTATTAGAACATGTGAATTTCAAAACTCAGAGGAGATGCTAAGGAACCAAATACTGTTTGGATGCAATGATAAGGTACTACAAGAAAAGTTACTGAACTTAAAAGATGTAGGTAGACACACGTAGAAATTTTGAAATAACAAAAACCCATGTAAAAATAATACAGCGAGAAAATATTTAAGTTTATGTACTAAGAAAAGGGTCCATAGAGAACAGTGAAAGAAAAAGCGAAGGGGACAAAGTATTGGAAAAAGAACAGCAATATGATTATAGTATGTGAGAAAGAAAACACGATCCAAGAAACTGTCCAGCATTTGGTAGGCAGTGTAAAATTTGTAAGAAATATAATCATTATGCAGTTGGATGTAGTATAGAGAGAGAAGTGAAATCTTGAATCATTATTATCTTGAATCAAGGTAAAAGAAAATTACCT
Organism: Onthophagus sagittarius; assembly: GCA_036711965.1. Lineage (NCBI taxonomy): Eukaryota > Metazoa > Arthropoda > Insecta > Coleoptera > Scarabaeidae > Onthophagus > Onthophagus sagittarius. The sequence goes on along the minus strand of JASERS010000010.1, from coordinate 9,081,455 downwards.
TAGAAAAGCTCAATATAAGAAGAAAATAAAATCTGTAAATGAAATTAGTAAAGTCAGTGAGTGGAAAGATACAATCGATGTCAGTGATAGCTCAATTAGTTTTAAGTTAGATATGGGGGCAGAGATCTATGTATTGTCTAAGCAAACCTATGATAAGATTAATTGTTTAAAGAATGTAAATTTTAAAACTAGTAATTTGAATTGTTAGTTAATTCAAATTGTTATCTTGCCTTGTAAGTATAAAAATATTACAAAGCTTATTGAATTTGTTATCACTGATATAAAAGGGACTCCTTTATTGGGGTTGAAATCTTGTCGAGAGCTAGGTTTAATAAAACGAGTGAATACCTTAAAAATTTCAGTACAAATTCAAATTTTTCTTCTGATGTGGGTAAATTCAAAAATAAATTGAAAATTGAACTTAAAGAAGAAGATTTCTGATAACTGTTAAAAATAAATTAAAGAAAAAACTTAGCGAATTAGAAAATCAGGCTATAATAGGAAAAATACAGCCTTCTTCTGGTTGGATGAGCAATTTAGTTGTGGTAAAAAAGTTTAATGGTTCATTACGTATTTGCCTTGACCCTCAGGACTTAACCAAAATAATAAAATGCAAGCACTGTCTTAGACTTACTATGGATAAAATTAATAACAAGTTAAAAAATAAACAGTACTTTATTACCGTACTTGTTCTTAAAGATGGATTCTATCATGTGAAATTAGAGGAGGGGTACTTTCAAAATATAAATCAAAAAATATTTGGCGACATTGAAAGAGTCATTATCTATTTTGATGACGTATTAATAGCTGCTTACAGCTCAGAAGCTCATGATAAAATTGTAGATCAAGTAATAAAATAACTAGGGACAATAATGTAAAGTTTAACAAGAATAAGGTGCAAAAAGTTAAGGAAGATCGATACTTTGGATTGTTATTCTCAAATAAGGGAATTTCTTAATCTAATAAATTAATAAAAAAATCATCAAAGGTAAATAAAGAATCATCTGGGTTTAGCCATACGTCTTTTTAAGACGGCTAAACCCGGATGATTTTAGTTCTTAGTCTAGAGTTAGATCTAATGATATAAAACTAAAACCAACATTAGACCTAGAAGTGGAGGTTTACTTAAATTGAAACATACAGGATTGCAAAATCAATTTTGTAAAGTACTCTATTTCAGAAACTATTAATTGTAGAGGCCTTCATTAAAAAATGTCTTCAGTTGCATGGCTAAACCCAACCCAACCTGGACTGGGTTGGACAAATAAAACGAATGCACCTTTTTTATACAAAAGCCAATGCCAAAGAAAAAAGGTCTTAACCGTCTTAAGAGATGTTCGACTAAACCCAAATGTTTCTAGTTGTAGATCTATAGCTTGATTTAATGATATAAAACTAGAACTAACACTAGACCCAAACCTTTCCACTTCTAGGTCTAGTGTTAGTTCTAGTTTTACTTCAATTAAAACATACTGGATTGCCAAATCAGCTTTTTAAAGTAATCTATCTCAAAAATTGTTCATTATAGAAGTCTTCATTAAAAAATATCTTCAGATGTACTGCTAAACCCAACCCTACTCAACCATGTATATTTGAAATGAAGTACAACTAAAAATAACACTAGACCTAGAATAATTCAGGTTACGAAAAATAAAGAGCAAGGAGAAACGTATGAGCACTTTATACAGGAGTTGAAAACTCTTATTAAAACGTGTGAATTTCAAAACTCAGAGGAGATGCTAAGAAACCGAATAGTGTTTGGATGCAATGATAAGGTACTACAAGAAAAGTTACTGAACTTAAAAGATGTAGACACATGTAGAAATTTTGAAATAACAAAAACCCATGTAAAGATAATACAGCGAGAAAATACTTCAGTTTATATACTAAGAAAAGGGTCCATAGAGAACAGTAAAAGAAGAAGCGAAGATGACAAAATATTGGAAAAAGAACAGCAATATGATTATAGTATGTGAGGAAGAAAACACAATCCAAGAAACTGTCCAGCATTTGGTAGGCATTGTAAGATTTGTAAGAAATATAATCATTATGCAGTTGGATGTAGTATAAAGAAAGAAGTGAAGTCTTGAATCATTATTATCTTGAATCAAACCTATGATAAGATTAATTGTTTAAAGAATGTAAATTTAAAACTAGTAAAATAGTATTAAAAGCACATGGCGTGAAAAAAGAGCTTTCATTGAACATAACTGTGTGCTTGATGGATCTCGTACCATGTGGAATACATTGAAAAAGTATAATGTTGTTGGGTCTGGTATTAATAATTTACCTCCTCATTTGGCTGCTCCTGAAAGTATCAACTTATTTTTTGCTAAATCTACTGCTGATATGATCATTGAGCCTGACATGGACTTACTGAATTTTTATGATATTAACAGACTAAATATTGACACTACTCCTTTTACTTTTGATGAGGTCTCCGTGGATTTTATTGAGCGACTTTTGCTTTCGTCGAAGTCTACTAGTGTTGGCTCGGATGGAATTTCTTTAAATATGGTTAGATTGTGCTGTCCTAGAATTTTGGATGTTCTTTGTCACATTTTCAATTTCTGTTTGCGAATGGCAGTTTACCCCAAAGTATGGAAGTTGGGTTTGGTGACACCTGTTCCTAAAGCTAAACCAATTAAAGAGTTTAAAGGCCTATTACTATTCTTCCAGTTCTATCTAAGGTATTGGAGAAGATCGTGGCTATTCAATTAAATTCCTTCTTAGATATGAATAATATATTACCCGCCAAACAATCTGGCTTTAGGAGTCAGTACAGTTGCGCCACGGCGCTTCTTGACTTAACAGATGATGTATTTAGATCTCTTGATATGGATAGGTCAACTATTCTTGTGTTGCTTGACTTCAGTAAAGCGTTTGACATATTGAATCATAACTTTCTATTGGCCATTCTTAAGTTTGTTGGTGTATCAGATGGTGCTGTTTCCTTGTTTAGAAGCTATCTTTCTGACAGATCGCAGGTGGTTAAGGTAAAGTCGTTGTGTTCTAGCCCTACAAAAGTTGATTCTGGCGTGCCGATTCTTGGTCCAATTTTGTTTACCATCTGCACTAGTAATCTGTTTTCAAAATTAAGTTATTGTTCCTATCATCTATATGCCGACGATTCCCAGCTTTATCTCGATTTCCTGCCTGGAGAGTTGGTTGACGCTTGTGATAGGATGACGGAGGACTTATGTAACTTTTGTGTGGAGATAGAAAAGCATGCTCTTGTTGTCAACCCTGATAAGACCCAATGTATGTTATTTACAAAGAAGGGTAGATTATCTGTTAATAAAAATGATATTAATATTAACATGCTTGGTGTACAGTTAAAATCATCGAGTTTGGTTAAAAGTTTGGATCTTCTCATTGATGACCAACTTGCCTTTGCTGATCATGTTAATTTATTGTGTAGGCGTGCGTATGGTTTATTAAGAATGCTCTACTTCAGTCAAATGTTATTATCGAGGAGTATGAAGCGGCTTTTGTGCGATTCTCTGGCTCTGTCTCATTTTAATTATTGTAATGTTGTGTTTGGTTCATGTTTGTCTTATGAGAGTTTGCGAAAGATTCAGGTTGTGCAGAATTCGTGTCTTCGCTTCGTTTATAATTTTCGTAGGGGTGATCATGTCTCTCAGGTTTTATTAGATAGTGGTTGGCTGACTATGAGGCAGATATTTGTTTTTCATTATTTGTCTTTTATCTATGGGATTATCTCAACGGGTAAGCCACGTTACTTCTGCCGTAAGATTACTTTCCGGACGCATATTCATCATCTGAATCTCAGGCATAGATTTTGTGTTAACGTCCCTCTTCATTCATCTGCCAGGTTTCAGCGTTCGTTTTTCTATCAGGTGTCTCGTCTTTGGAATTTGATTCCCGCTTCTGCGAGGTGTGCTCTCGTGTTTTCAGACATATTGTTTTGCGTGAGAGGATTTTTGACTTATTTTTATAATGCGCTATTTGTTTTGAGTTTTATTTTAGTTTTATTTTATGTATTAATTAGTTTAAATCTATTTTTTGTTTGCTGTAGAGTGATATTTGCTGTTCTCATTGGGTGTAAGTAAAATCAGTGGCATTTTGTCTTTTCTGCACCCTTTGGGCTTGGAATAAGAATTAGTATTATAGTGTTTTTTTTGGATTTATTGTATATTTTTCTTTTCTGTTTATTCTTGGCTCAATAAAGTTATTATTACATGGTGGTAAAAAAATAAAGCCACTAGGCAGTGTTATCTTGCCTTGTAAGTATAAAAATGTTACAAAGCTTATTGAACTTGTTATCACTGATATAAAAGGGACTCCTTTATTGGGGTTGAAATCTTGTCGGGAGCTAGGTTTAATAAAACGAGTGAATACCTTAAAAATTTCAGTACAAATTCAAATTTTTTTTCTGGTGTGGGTAAATTCAAAAATAAATTGAAAATTGAACTTAAAGAAGAAGATTTCTGATAACTGTTAGAAATAAATTAAAGAAAAAGCTTAATAAATTAGAAAATCAGGCTGTAATAGAAAAAATACAGCCTTCTTCTGGTTGGATGAGCAATTTAGTTGTGGTAAAAAAGTTTAATGGTTCATTACGTATTTGCCTTGACCCTCAGGACTTAACCAAAATAATAAAATGCAAACACTGTCTTAGACTTACTATGGATAAAATTAATAACAAGTTAAAAAATAAACAGTACTTTATTATCGTACTTGTTCTTAAAGATGGATTCTGTCATGTGAAATTAGAGGAGGGGTACTTTCAAAATATAAATCAAAAATTATTTGGTGACATTGAAAGAGTCATTATCTATTTTGATGACGTATTAATAGCTGCTAACAGCTCAGAAGCTCATGATAAAATTGTAGATCAAGTAATAAAATAACTAGGGACAATAATGTAAAGTTTAACAAAAATAAGGTGCAAAAAGTTAAGGAAGTTCGATACTTTGGATTGTTAATCTCAAATAAGGGAATTTCTTAATCTAATAAATTAATAAAAGAACCATAAAAGTTAAATAAAGAATCATCTGGGTTTAGCCATACGTCTTTTTAAGATGGCTAAACCCGGATGATTTTAGTTCTTAGTCTAGAGTTAGACCTAATGATATAAAACTAGAACTAACATTAGACCTAGAAGTGGAGGTTTACTTAAATTGAAACATACAGGATTGCAAAATCAATTTTGTAAAGTACTCTATTTCAGAAACTATTAATTATAGAGACCTTCATTAAAAAATGTCTTCAGTTGCATGGCTAAACCCAACCCAACCCAACTTGGACTGGGTTGGACAAATAAAACGAATGCACCTTTTTTATAGAAAATTCAATGCCAAAGAAAAAAGGTCTTAACTGTCTTAAGAGATGTTCGACTAAACCCAAATGTTTCTAGTTGTAGATCTATAGCTTGATTTAATGATATAAAACTAGAACTAACACTAGACCTAGAAGTGGAAAGATGCGATCCTGCAAACCTTTCCACTTGCCTTGTAAGTATAAAAATGTTACAAAGTTTATTGAATTTGTTATCACTGATATAAAAGGGACTCCTTTATTGGGGTTGAAATCTTGTCGAGAGCTAGGTTTAATAAAACGAGTTAAAAATTTCAGTACAAATTAAAATTTTCTTCTGGTGTGGGTAAATTCAAAAATAAATTGAAAATTGAACATAAAGAAGAAGATTTCTGATAACTGTTAGAAATAAATTAACGAAAAAACTTAGTGAATTAGAAAATCAGGCTATAATAGGAAAAATACAACCTTCTATTTTTATGATGTATTAATAGCTGCTATAAAAATGATTTATTCAGGATAAACGGTCCACAAAGTAATTAATGAAACAACTTTTTAAAATTGCTAATATATTACGAATGTATTTTTCATTCTTCTTCAGAGCATTTATGTTGCTAAAATGGAGATTTTTTTATTACAATTAATGAAAAGGTTTTTTAACATGAGCATCCAACATATGTTGAAGACGCCAAAGAACAAAATAAGATGAAATTAAACTTACTTGTTTTAAAAAGCATGAAATATAAAAATCGTCTTGGTCATAGTAGAAAACACATTAAAACTGAGTATCGGTAAATTAAAATAACAAATTAAAGGTTCAACAAGAACATGTAAAATTTAAGAATACAAAATGGACTCGATGAGAACGTTAAAATGTAAAAATTGATATGAAAAAAAAAAAAACCTGTTTTCGATCGCAAACACAACCCCGAAAAACGAAACTGCGCACAAACCGAAATTTACCAAAAACAAAGCGGAAACTTTAAAAATTTAAATTTCAAAAACAAACAAACAGAAAACAAATTTAAATCCAATTTAATTTACTGCATTTCATGCAACGATTGTAGTGGAAAATATGTTGGTCAGACTTCTCAATGGCTTAAAAGTAGAATTTCTAAACATAAAAGTAACTGCCGGTTGAATAAGACCGTTTGTGCATTATCCCAACATGTTCAGGATTGCAAACACACCTTCGATTTTGATGACGTTAAAATTTTGGATGTTGAATCTAATTACTACAATAGAATTTTCTTAGAGATGGTCCATATAAATTACACTAGTAATACTGTTAACTATAGAATGGATACTCAGAATTTAAGTAACATATATGCTTACTTGTTTACTAGGGACAAGACTAACCATAAGTTGGGTTGGTGGATTATAGCCACCAACCCAACATAATCATGATATTAATAATGTTTCTACTTTCTCTAATGATATGGTTTTCTAGTTTTTAAGTTAGTAGGTTCATTTTTGATTGTTAATTGCATTTTCTTATTTACATAGTCTGTATTAATTATTCTGATTACGTTTTATTGTTTTTATTTGATAAATCGTTTCTTTGGTTTGAATTTTTGAAATTTAAATTTTTAAAGTTTCCGCTTTGTTTTTGGTAAATTTCGGTTTGTGCGCAGTTTCGTTTTTCGGGGTTGTGTTTGCGATCGAAAACAGGTTTTTTTCATATCAATTTTTACATTTTAACGTTCTCATCGAGTCCATTTTGTATTGTTAAATTTTACACGTTCTTGTTGAACTTTTAATTTGTTATTTTAATTTACCGATACTCAGTTTTAATGTGTTTTCTACTATGACCAAGACGATTTTTATATTTCATGCTTTTTAAAACAAGTAAGTTTAATTTCATCTTATTTTGTTCTTTGGCGTCTTCAACATATGTTGGATGCTCATGTTAAAAAACCTTTTCATTAATTGTAATAAAAAAATCTCCATTTTAGCAACATAAATGCTCTGAAGAAGAATGAAAAATACATTCGAAATATATTAGCAATTTTAAAAAGTTGTTTCATTAATTACTTTGTGGACCGTTTATACTGAATAAATCATTTTTATACTTATTGCCCACGTACGGTCGTTGCATACTTCTTGCCGTTAATAGCTGCTGACAGCTCAGAAGCTCATGATAAAATTGTAGATCAAGTAATAAAATGAGTAGGGACAATAATGTAAAGTTTAACAAGAATAAGGTGCGATACTTTGGATTGTTATTCTCAAATAAGGGAATTTCTTAATCTAATAAATTAATAAAAGAATCATCAAAGTTAAATAAAGAATCATCTGGGTTTAACCATACGTCTTTTTAAGACGGCTAAACCTGGATGATTTTAGATCTTAGTCTAGAGTTAGATCTAATGATATAAAACTAGAACTAACATTAACCTAGAAGTGGAGGTTTACTTAAATTAAAACATACAGGATTGCAAAATCAATTTTGTAAAGTACTCTATTTCAGAAACTATTAATGGTAGAGGCCTTCATTAAAAAATGTCTTCAGTTGCATGGCTAAACCCAACCCAACTCAACCTGGACTGGGTTGGACAAATAAAACGAATGCACCTTTTTTATACAAAAAAAATCAATGCCAAAGAAAAAAAGGTCGGCATCTCAGATACCATAAAGATTTCTTTTATACCTAAATGAAAGCGTGAAGAAAGTGCTTCATAGAGCTATCAATTATTTTGAAAGATCGTATCAATCTTGTAAAAAAAAAGTTGGATGTATTTAAACAATTACCTGAATATTTTTATAAACAACTTTGATATCAGAAATTTTTAAAGCCCAAGATGTTAGCGATATTATAATAAAATCCCAATGTTGCTCATTTAATGTATCAATATCAAAATTGTCTAAAATTTCTGCACAAAATCGCAAGATTTCGGTCGATTTCTCCGTATCGCTCCATATGGCAAAATTCCTAAAAATAAATTATTACTTTTTTTTCTTTTTTATTTACACTCAATTATACAATCCATAAAATTCTTCCCCCACGCTTTTTTTATAATCTTCTATTTTCAAAAATAACTCATCAACTTTTTCCATGTTTTCCCCATTCGTAAAGTTTCTAAACGCTACAATTTCTTCTAATAAAGGCACTTTAGTTTTTAAACGATTATTCAACGGGACATCCCCGATTATATATTTCCAAGAAATGTTGTACAATTTACTTCTATCGTTATACCATTTATGAAAACCTAATTTCGATTGATTTTTAAATAAAACGTTATAATCGTAAATCGTTTTTTCCCACAACCAACATTGCTCGATTTTCATCAATAAATACTCATTTATATCGTCGAGTTTTTTAATAATACTTTCAAGATGTACAAAACAACTTATTGAAACATCTTGTAATTGTTCGAAAATATCCGTGCATTTATAATTATCTAAAATTGTTGTGATTACAGTGTAATCGTATAAAAGGTGGCATAAAATATCGAAATCGTCCGATGTTTTCTCAATGACTAAAGTTGGGTCAACGTCATCATCAACTTCTTCTTCGTAATCTTTATTTTCTGAATCAATCTCATCCGATTCATTAACAATTTCATTCGGAATTTCATCAGGTTCGAAAATTAAATTGAACCTGGCGAGACATGTAGAATAAATTTTTAATTTTAACAGTAAATATTCAGAAAACATTAATAAATTTTCCAAGTTAATTTGTTCTGAGGAAACGTTAATTTTTTCGTTGGGGGATGATAATTTCCCGTTGATGTATTCGCCGATAGTTCCCATATCGACGATTTTTTTCCTCCAATCGTTTATAAATTCTTTATCAAACAATAATTCGGCGGTGTAAATTTGTTCATCAGACGTTTTAACACTTTTAATAAGCCCCATTATTAAATTATAAACCGATTCGACGTCCAACCTTTTATTAGACCCGAACAATTTCGTTTCGATTATTTTTGAGAAGTCCAAAATGATTTCTTTTACTTCATCAATCGAAACGACCCCGCATAAAATCTCGATTGAGTCATAAACGGAAGTTTGTAACTCCCAAATTGTATCTTTTGTGATTGTATCTTTTTCGTATTTCGCGTTACAAAGCAATTTAAAGATTTCTTTTAACAAATCACCTCCGTATTTTAATTTGTTGGTTTCTGTGTATAGAATCGAGCAAAGATACGCGGTGAAACTCCCGGTGTTGTCTAAAGAGTGCATGTGTTCTAGAGGGGATTTTAAGCATTTTGTGAGAATTTCGATGATTTTTTTAACGGTGGTGTTACTAACGAACAATTCGCCTTGTTCGCCTTCGGTAAAAGCCATTTTTAATAAGTTACTCGCGTCGTTTTCGCTCTTTGAATTGACGATATCTTCCGCTAATTTTACCAAGTACTCGTCAACTTTTGGGTTGCTTAACCATTCATGAATAACATCGTCTTGGTTGTATGGGTGGGATAACGCGCTTTGTAGGCACCAACCAAATCGATCCATTGGTAACTGCAAAAATATTAATTAATTAATAATCGATGTAATTAAAAAAAAAGAAATCGTACAGTTTCAAACGACTCCAATATCTTTAATTTATCCTTATTTTCGCAATATTTCAATAAAATAAAAACCAACCCAACAACAGATTCGGTACAAATATACCCCGAGCTTAGCCATTTCGACAATAAATTATCATATAAATCGACTAATGTACCATCTTTATTGATCACTTGGTTTAATTTAAAGAAAAAGTTTTTATTTTCGAATTCAGTTATAACGCTGTATAAATGCTCGACCAATTCTTTTGAAAGCCGCTCGTTTATCACGTTAACGTACAACTCGCAGAGTTTAAAAACCAACCCATTTAACGCATCTAAATAAGTTTCGTCGCATTTTTCTTTCATTTTAACGCCGCTTTGTTCTGAACTCATCAAATTTTCCGAAAATTGCACCTTCATTTGCTTCTTTGGCTTCGAAATGTGTTTCAGCGACATTAAAAACTCGATTTGTTTGAGTGCCAATTCGGACAAGGCATTTTTTTCGCGACACTGCTCCTCGTTCATTAATAACCCTTCGAACAACGATTGAACATTGCTCCAAAAATAATCTAGATATTTCCCGTAATTACTAAAATCGGGTTCGTTTCGATTCCTATGCCAATATTGAACTAAATTCGAAATCTGATTAAATAAGGATTTATAAACGGATTGATTTTCCATTAGACCCCATTCGATTATTGGAAGTAATTCGGTTTTGATTAATTTTTCGCATAAATACATGTTAGATTGATTTTTCATTATTAAATATTGCAAGCATTCCGTGTAAGTTGTACAAATCGCGGTGGATTCCGATCTGATCGAAATGGTCGTTTTTAATTTTAACCCAATTTGGAGGTTATCAAAATATTTGAAATAAAATGATTCCGCGTCTATCGTTGGGGGTAAATTTGATAATAAAGGTAATAAATTTGGGAAAATCATCGTTGCATTCCCCCGCCCTGCTTCTCGAAGCAATTTATAAAGTTTTGGAAGAACTAATTTTTCTATGCTGACGTAAGTCCACCAATTCTAAAACAAAATTATTAACGATTTAATCAATTAATTAATTATTATTACCTCAATTGTTGTTATAACAAGTAAAGTAGCCTCCCAAACTGCAAATAAAACGGTAGGCTCGCTCTCGTTTAAATTTTGAAACACCGAATTAACAACTTCCTTCGAATTATTAACGATAAACTCGGGAACTTTTTGGCAAAGCGATTTTAAAACGTTATACCAAGCTGATCTAATCGGGACAGATTCGTTCTTACAAAATTTCCAAAATATTTGATTTGAGGTGATCATTAAATTTTTTTCTTTCGCTTTTTCTATTTGCTCCTTATCCAATTTATCCAAGTATAAAGCATAACCCATCAAACTCGAAATAACCACCCTTTCGTATTTCGCATCAGCATCTTCTTTTAAAACATTCGTGACATTTAGACTCTTCGATGTATGCACCATTAAGTTTTCATAAATATACGTTAATATTTCTTCTTGGCAGAACACGATGGCTTCTTGTGCTTTATTCTTGGGGAAAGCATCTTCGATTGATTTTATGGCCGCCGAGGCAGCCGGGGCATAAGTATCATATTGAGAGGTAAACCATGGTCCTATTAATTGCTTCAAATGTGGCGCAAGATTCCTTTTTACTTTCAAAACAACTTGGTAATGAGCAATTTGGGTAGCTTCTCGAACTTTGTGTTCAGTATCCGTAGCGAGTACACAATAAATCCTTGTCCAAAACACTAATATGGCTTTTACAGCTTCCTGTTCAGAAGATGTAACTAATTCTGTGAATTCCTGAAGCGCCTTTAACTTTGTCGTTGAATCCTTCTTGCTCATTTTCTTTAAAACTAATTGAAAAGTTGAATCGATGTTCACGTTGATTTCCTCCATGCCGGAACCATATGAGGGGAAAACGTATGGGGTTTCTTTAATTGTGGAGAACCCTGTGAATTGGGGTATCGTACTACCAAGCAGCTCAGCGCTGCGACCCGAACTCGATGGCTGGAGGTTAGAATTTTTTTGTAACAAATTACAACACTAATCGACTAAAATTAGACTTACTCGTGCGTTGTTTTTAGTCCTCTGCGCCTGTTTGTGCTTGCCACCCATTTCTATTTCGTTCTAAACCGAATAATCAAGAAAATCTGTTAAATGCTAGGAATGTCAAATTTTGAGAAATTCCTTTTAGGTTATGTAACGTGGCGTCATCTTACGATGACATTTTTAAATTATTATTTTTAAATTCCCCACATTCCAATCGAATTTATTTACATTTTACAACGATATTATTACAAAATTACACATTTTGGTGTTATTTAATAATATTGATTAATTTTTACATTAATATTTCATTAATTTACATTAACATTAGCAAACATTTTTGATACATTTTTTTTTAAACATCACGCATATATTATTATTGCAAATTAAAACGATTTATTTAAACCAAATTTATTTATTTTTTTTTAATAAATCTTAATTATTAATTTTTAACAGCGCCATTTACATTGACAGAACGGCACTATTTAGTACTAAACTAAAATACAAACAAACGTCAAAACGAAACGTCAAATTTAACCAAACATAACCTAAAAAATGTCCACGATTTACGTCAATTTTGTTAATTTGTGATGTAATATTAACGTATTAACGATGATGTACTCGATATGGTTATATCTCACATTACTTTTTCGGCCGATAATCAAATGGTTTCTGCGAAAAACCACCGGTTTATGCGAGCTCCAACGTATTTGTTACGGTGAAGTATCCGGGGCCCCGAGAATAAAAGGGGTCGAAAGATCCTTAGAATTGTCAAGAAGCCCCCTTATTAAACAATTAATAAATCATTTAAACGATATAAGTGAAAATAAACGTTTAACGGGTGCTAATGAGCGCGAAATTTTAAATGGCGCGGTGAACACGGTGATTTTGGTGAAAAAGATTAACCCTAGGATACATTTCCAGTTTGTTAGTTCGTTTAGTAAATGTATTGAGCAAATTTGGGGTTACAGGCAATTATTATCTGTTGTGGAAGAGCAAAGAACAACAGCTTATGATTCCGATAATAACGATCATGAAGAAAGGTTGTTTTTGTTGTGGGAAAAATTGATGCCTTATGTTAAACTTGAAGGAAGGGTTACTAAGCAATGGCAAGATATTGGATTTCAAGGGGATGACCCAAAGACGGATTTTCGTGGGATGGGGATTTTAGGTTTAGATAATTTGTTGTTTTTTGCAACTGAATATAATGGACCAGCGTTACATGTTTTGTCTCATGCAAATCATCCCAAACATGGGTATTGCTTTGCGATTGTTGGTATTAACTTAACGTACATGGCATGGAAATTATTGAAAAGTGGGGATGCAAAAACTTACTTTTATAATGTTTCTAAAACGTTACCTACAATTAGATTATTCCATCAGTTTTATAGCTATTTATTTTATGAGTTTGATCGTTATTGGATTGAGTGCAAACCGAAAAATATGATGGAGTTTTCTAGTATTAGTGAAAAATTTGAGAATAACATTAAAGAGAGCCTATCTGATAACAACTATGTTTTTCGAATAAATATTTCAGTTGATACTGTGTGATAAATCATCTTTTTTTCATTTTTTTTAATAGCTTAGTTAATTTTATTAGTTTAATTAGTTTAGGTAGGATATATTTTTTATGTAAATTAATTTATTAATCTAGATTTTTTGTTTATAGTATTGCTTTTATATGTTTTGTTCTTGCCATATGTTATGTGATTAGTAAATGTGACTATAATTACGAATTTAATTCATTCCATGAAAATACAAGTGCACTTTGACAGTGATTGTAAATTAAATAAAGAATTAAAGCACTTCTATATTCTTTCTTTAATCCTAATGTTGATTAATGTTTAAATGTTAAAAGAAATTATACATAAATCCCCTCATAGATGGGGAGATATTTTGATGTTGATAAGAAAATCAATTATTTTTTATTAAAAAAAAAGGTTCTAGGTAATAATAGATTCAAATATTATTATCATTTATGATTCATAGTTTTGTTTTAAAAGTTTTGTGAAAATGAGGAAAAAAGTGTTGAAAATGTGATTTCTCTTTGATGGGTGACTGCCCCTATTCAGAATAAATACGTTTGTTGTGGAGGGGGTATTTGTACTCGCTTCGGCGGTACATATACTAAAATTGGAACGATACAGAGAAGATTAGCATGGCCCCTGCGCAAGGATGACACGCAAAATCGTGAAGCGTTCCACATTTTTTGCTAAATAATTTTTTGAACTAAACTGCTAAGTGGTTAACACATTATTTTTTTGTTAATAGCTATAAAAACAACTCATTATGAGTCAATGAGAAGCTCTACTTTTCATTAAAAACATCCGTTTTGAAAAAACCCATTTAATTTTTGAGATAGAACATTTTCAAATTAACCGGATTTTTGGTCAGATTTTAAGTAAATTTAGAAATCTATAAAAATCAGTTTTTTTGGTAAATTTTGATAAAAAAACACCATCTTGAGTCAATATGAGTCTCTACTTTTTAATAAAAGTGTCCATTTTCAAAAATCGCGCTTATTTTTTGAGATATATCTGTTTAAAGATAATCAAGTTTTTTAAAGATTTTCGGTTATTACACGAGAAGTTAAAAAATCGATTTTTTTTTGTTAATAGCTATAAAAACAACTCATTATGAGTCAATGAGAAGCTCTACTTTTCATTAAAAACATCCGTTTTGAAAAACCCATTTAATTATTGAGGTAGAACATTTTCAAATTAACCGGATTTTTGGTCAGATTTTAAGTAAATTTAGAAATCTATAAAAATCAGTTTTTTTGGTAAATTTTGATAAAAAAACACCATCTTGAGTCAATATGAGTCTCTACTTTTTAATAAAAGTGTCCATTTTCAAAAATCGCGCTTATTTTTTGAGATATATCTGTTTAAAGATAATCAAGTTTTTTAAAGATTTTCGGTTATTACACGAGAAGTTAAAAAATCGAATTTTTTTTGTTAATAGCTATAAAAACAACTCATTATGAGTCAATGAGAAGCTCTACTTTTCATTAAAAACATCCGTTTTGAAAAACCCATTTAATTATTGAGGTAGAACATTTTCAAATTAACCGGATTTTTGGTCAGATTTTAAGTAAATTTAGAAATCTATAAAAATCAGTTTTTTTGGTAAATTTTGATAAAAAAACACCATCTTGAGTCAATATGAGTCTCTACTTTTTAATAAAAGTGTCCATTTTCAAAAATCGCGCTTATTTTTTGAGATATATCTGTTTAAAGATAATCAAGTTTTTTAAAGATTTTCGGTTATTACACGAGAAGTTAAAAAATCGAATTTTTTTTGTTAATAGCTATAAAAACAACTCATTATGAGTCAATGAGAAGCTCTACTTTTCATTAAAAACATCCGTTTTGAAAAACCCATTTAATTATTGAGGTAGAACATTTTCAAATTAACCGGATTTTTGGTCAGATTTTAAGTAAATTTAGAAATCTATAAAAATCAGTTTTTTTGGTAAATTTTGATAAAAAAACACCATCTTGAGTCAATATGAGTCTCTACTTTTTAATAAAAGTGTCCATTTTCAAAAATCGCGCTTATTTTTTGAGATATATCTGTTTAAAGATAATCAAGTTTTTTAAAGATTTTCGGTTATTACACGAGAAGTTAAAAAATCGAATTTTTTTTTGTTAATAGCTATAAAAACAACTCATTATGAGTCAATGAGAAGCTCTACTTTTCATTAAAAACATCCGTTTTGAAAAAACCCATTTAATTTTTGAGATAGAACATTTTCAAATTAACCGGATTTTTGGTCAGATTCTAGGTAAATTTAAAGATCTATAAAAATCGATGTTTTTTGTAAATTTTGAAAAAAAAACACCATCTTGAGTCAATATGAGTCTCTACTTTTTAATAAAAGTGTCCATTTTCAAAAATCGCGCTTATTTTTTGAGATATATCTGTTTAAAGATAATCAAGTTTTTTAAAGATTTTCGGTTATTACACGAGAAGTTAAAAAATCGAATTTTTTTTGTTAATAGCTATAAAAACAACTCATTATGAGTCAATGAGAAGCTCTACTTTTCATTAAAAACATCCGTTTTGAAAAACCCATTTAATTATTGAGGTAGAACATTTTCAAATTAACCGGATTTTTGGTCAGATTTTAAGTAAATTTAGAAATCTATAAAAATCAGTTTTTTTGGTAAATTTTGATAAAAAAACACCATCTTGAGTCAATATGAGTCTCTACTTTGTAATAAAAGTGTCCATTTTCAAAAATCGCGCTTATTTTTTGAGATATATCTGTTTAAAGATAATCAATTTTTTTAAAGATTTTCGGTTATTACACGAGAAGTTAAAAAATCGAGTTTTTTTGTTAATAGCTATAAAAACAACTCATTATGAGTCAATGAGAAGCTCTACTTTTCATTAAAAACATCCGTTTTGAAAAAACCCATTTAATTTTTGAGATAGAACATTTTCAAATTAACCGGATTTTTGGTCAGATTCTAGGTAAATTTAAAGATCTATAAAAATCGATGTTTTTTGTAAATTTTGAAAAAAAAACACCATCTTGAGTCAATATGAGTCTCTACTTTTTAATAAAAGTGTCCATTTTCAAAAATCGCGCTTAGTTTTTGAGATATATCTGTTTAAAGATAATCAAGTTTTTTAAAGATTTTCGGTTATTACACGAGAAGTTAAAAAATCGAATTTTTTTTGTTAATAGCTATAAAAACAACTCATTATGAGTCAATGAGAAGCTCTACTTTTCATTAAAAACATCCGTTTTGAAAAACCCATTTAATTATTGAGGTAGAACATTTTCAAATTAACCGGATTTTTGGTCAGATTTTAAGTAAATTTAGAAATCTATAAAAATCAGTTTTTTTGGTAAATTTTGATAAAAAAACACCATCTTGAGTCAATATGAGTCTCTACTTTTTAATAAAAGTGTCCATTTTCAAAAATCGCGCTTATTTTTTGAGATATATCTGTTTAAAGATAATCAAGTTTTTTAAAGATTTTCGGTTATTACACGAGAAGTTAAAAAATCGAATTTTTTTTGTTAATAGCTATAAAAACAACTCATTATGAGTCAATGAGAAGCTCTACTTTTCATTAAAAACATCCGTTTTGAAAAAACCCATTTAATTTTTGAGATAGAACATTTTCAAATTAA
Source organism: Onthophagus sagittarius (assembly GCA_036711965.1). Taxonomy (NCBI): domain Eukaryota; kingdom Metazoa; phylum Arthropoda; class Insecta; order Coleoptera; family Scarabaeidae; genus Onthophagus; species Onthophagus sagittarius. The sequence goes on along the minus strand of JASERS010000010.1, from coordinate 9,064,487 downwards.
CCGGATTTTTGGTCAGATTTTAAGTAAATTTAGAAATCTATAAAAATCAGTTTTTTTGGTAAATTTTGATAAAAAAACACCATCTTGAGTCAATATGAGTCTCTACTTTTTAATAAAAGTGTCCATTTTCAAAAATCGCGCTTATTTTTTGAGATATATCTGTTTAAAGATAATCAAGTTTTTTAAAGATTTTCGGTTATTACACGAGAAGTTAAAAAATCGAATTTTTTTTGTTAATAGCTATAAAAACAACTCATTATGAGTCAATGAGAAGCTCTACTTTTCATTAAAAACATCCGTTTTGAAAAAACCCATTTAATTTTTGAGATAGAACATTTTCAAATTAACCGGATTTTTGGTCAGATTTTAAGTAAATTTAGAAATCTATAAAAATCAGTTTTTTTGGTAAATTTTGATAAAAAAACACCATCTTGAGTCAATATGAGTCTCTACTTTTTAATAAAAGTGTCCATTTTCAAAAATCGCGCTTATTTTTTGAGATATATCTGTTTAAAGATAATCAATTTTTTTAAAGATTTTCGGTTATTACACGAGAAGTTAAAAAATCGAGTTTTTTTGTTAATAGCTATAAAAACAACTCATTATGAGTCAATGAGAAGCTCTACTTTTCATTAAAAACATCCGTTTTGAAAAAACCCATTTAATTTTTGAGATAGAACATTTTCAAATTAACCGGATTTTTGGTCAGATTCTAGGTAAATTTAAAGATCTATAAAAATCGATGTTTTTTGTAAATTTTGAAAAAAAAACACCATCTTGAGTCAATATGAGTCTCTACTTTTTAATAAAAGTGTCCATTTTCAAAAATCGCGCTTAGTTTTTGAGATATATCTGTTTAAAGATAATCAAGTTTTTTAAAGATTTTCGGTTATTACACGAGAAGTTAAAAAATCGAGTTTTTTTGTTAATAGCTATAAAAACAACTCATTATGAGTCAATGAGAAGCTCTACTTTTCATTAAAAACATCCGTTTTGAAAAAACCCATTTAATTTTTGAGATAGAACATTTTCAAATTAACCGGATTTTTGGTCAGATTCTAGGTAAATTTAAAGATCTATAAAAATCGATGTTTTTTGTAAATTTTGAAAAAAAAACACCATCTTGAGTCAATATGAGTCTCTACTTTTTAATAAAAGTGTCCATTTTCAAAAATCGCGCTTAGTTTTTGAGATATATCTGTTTAAAGATAATCAAGTTTTTTAAAGATTTTCGGTTATTACACGAGAAGTTAAAAAATCGAATTTTTTTTGTTAATAGCTATAAAAACAACTCATTATGAGTCAATGAGAAGCTCTACTTTTCATTAAAAACATCCGTTTTGAAAAACCCATTTAATTATTGAGGTAGAACATTTTCAAATTAACCGGATTTTTGGTCAGATTTTAAGTAAATTTAGAAATCTATAAAAATCAGTTTTTTTGGTAAATTTTGATAAAAAAACACCATCTTGAGTCAATATGAGTCTCTACTTTTTAATAAAAGTGTCCATTTTCAAAAATCGCGCTTATTTTTTGAGATATATCTGTTTAAAGATAATCAAGTTTTTTAAAGATTTTCGGTTATTACACGAGAAGTTAAAAAATCGAATTTTTTTTGTTAATAGCTATAAAAACAACTCATTATGAGTCAATGAGAAGCTCTACTTTTCATTAAAAACATCCGTTTTGAAAAAACCCATTTAATTTTTGAGATAGAACATTTTCAAATTAACCGGATTTTTGGTCAGATTTTAAGTAAATTTAGAAATCTATAAAAATCAGTTTTTTTGGTAAATTTTGATAAAAAAACACCATCTTGAGTCAATATGAGTCTCTACTTTTTAATAAAAGTGTCCATTTTCAAAAATCGCGCTTATTTTTTGAGATATATCTGTTTAAAGATAATCAATTTTTTTAAAGATTTTCGGTTATTACACGAGAAGTTAAAAAATCGAGTTTTTTTGTTAATAGCTATAAAAACAACTCATTATGAGTCAATGAGAAGCTCTACTTTTCATTAAAAACATCCGTTTTGAAAAAACCCATTTAATTTTTGAGATAGAACATTTTCAAATTAACCGGATTTTTGGTCAGATTCTAGGTAAATTTAAAGATCTATAAAAATCGATGTTTTTTGTAAATTTTGAAAAAAAAACACCATCTTGAGTCAATATGAGTCTCTACTTTTTAATAAAAGTGTCCATTTTCAAAAATCGCGCTTATTTTTTGAGATATATCTGTTTAAAGATAATCAAGTTTTTTAAAGATTTTTGGTTATTACACGAGAAGTTAAAAAATCGATTTTTTTTTGTTAATAGCTATAAAAACAACTCATTATGAGTCAATGAGAAGCTCTACTTTTCATTAAAAACATCCGTTTTGAAAAACCCATTTAATTATTGAGGTAGAACATTTTCAAATTAACCGGATTTTTGGTCAGATTTTAAGTAAATTTAGAAATCTATAAAAATCAGTTTTTTTGGTAAATTTTGATAAAAAAACACCATCTTGAGTCAATATGAGTCTCTACTTTTTAATAAAAGTGTCCATTTTCAAAAATCGCGCTTATTTTTTGAGATATATCTGTTTAAAGATAATCAAGTTTTTTAAAGATTTTCGGTTATTACACGAGAAGTTAAAAAATCGATTTTTTTTTGTTAATAGCTATAAAAACAACTCATTATGAGTCAATGAGAAGCTCTACTTTTCATTAAAAACATCCGTTTTGAAAAACCCATTTAATTATTGAGGTAGAACATTTTCAAATTAACCGGATTTTTGGTCAGATTTTAAGTAAATTTGGAAATCTATAAAAATCAGTTTTTTTGGTAAATTTTGATAAAAAAACACCATCTTGAGTCAATATGAGTCTCTACTTTTTAATAAAAGTGTCCATTTTCAAAAATCGCGCTTATTTTTTGAGATATATCTGTTTAAAGATAATCAAGTTTTTTTAAGATTTTCGGTTATTACACGAGAAGTTAAAAAATCGAGTTTTTTAAAAAGTTTAAAAATCGAGTTTTTTAAAAAGTTTAAAAATCGAGGGTGGATTACACGGTGCTACTTTACACACCATTAACGCGTTTTTTTACTATCCGGCTAGTCAGATATGTAGTTGTAGTTGTATATGTAGACGTATCTAGCAAACAAGTTTGAACTCGTACACTCGCAACCACCTGATTGTTGTTGCGTTACTTGTATTTATCCTTACAACATGAAGTAAAATTCTAATAACATCGTCAAATTTTTGAAAATTTATGAAAATTTTCCAATATTATGGAACGTAAAGTTAAAAAACTATCACGTTACAAAATTAAGGGACTCGGCTTTCGAGAAATTAATTGAAGAATTGAAAAGTGAAGGTTTGCTTGGGGATATGATAGCAAAGCAAGTCAAATCCAAATTAAAAAGTCTTAAAGATGAAGAACTTTCATGTATGCTGTCTTCATCATCTATGCCATCATGTTCACCTTGCACATACGCTCCATCTGTACTTTGCTCCACTCCACAACCATCACCCGACCCTGAGAGTGTTATTACTGAAAATCACTCATCTACTGCAAAAAATACAATTTTTTTAATCACTTTGCAATCAAGACAAATACTGACTACGCCAGTGTCCTTCCAAATACTGTTTGGAACCATAAGAGTTCTGATGTTTTACAGGAAGCCATGCATAATACTTTCCATAATAATACCGACAATGCAATTAACCTTAAAAAGTAACCTAATTTCTTTAGGTTATAACATTATTATATTAACTAACTACTAACCCTTAGGTAGTGTTTGAGAACTTCTGATATTGCAGTCAAGACTGTTGGTAAAAATTTTGAAATTGTGCATTTCGGGGCTCGAAATAGATATTCTAAGGATTTAAAGTTATCGCCAGTGGCTAAATAGCGTAGCGTTATTTCAAGTTTAACTCTTGAGGGAATAGCCATTCTCATTACGGTATACCTTTTTTGGATTGATTCTTCTACTATTTGCAAAAATTATTAAAATTTGTAGTACTTATTCTTAGGCTATTCCTGTAGGCTGTTGGATTTTCTTTGTCTAATTCTTTTAAAAGGGTGCAAGAAGCACCCAATTATCCCTGCGAGAAATTCATTTCCTTATCCATTTCCTTTTCCGTTTTTCGCAAATCATGTTTTTTAAAATCTTGCTGTAAAATAGCTCCAAGAATCTCCTTTGATATTCCTGATGGTCTTCTTCACTGGATTATGTCGTATTTATCTAACAGAAGTCAGGTGGACAAGATTGGCAGCTTTGTAGTTACAAACCTATCACATCCGGTGTGCCTCAGGGTAGTCATCTTGGACCCCTACTATTTATAATGTACATAAACGATATTTCTTCTTGTTTTAAATTTTGTAAGTTTTTAGTAATTGGGTCGAGTCTAGACTACGACTGCAGGAGGATCTTGACCGCCTGCACGATTATAGTCGTCTCAAAACTTTACCCAAATTATGACAAATGCCAAAAAATTATATTTGCTTGGAACCTAATCATTTCAACTTTTCGTACAACTTTAAAGAAGACTTTACACGACGAGAGTTACGTCCTTAACTTTTTGAACCGCTTTTTTCCTTTTTGCCCCTGCAGTGTCCTCTCTAACAAAATTCAAAATTTACCAGATTTGTTCTTGTTTTTTAAAAAACAAAAAATCGTTTCTATTTTTAACTATTTTTAACCTTGTCATTGTCCTCTACATTGATTAATGTGTCAAGAAAATTTTCTTTTTAATTTTATAAAAATAAGTTTTTAAATTTTTTTATCTAATTTTGAAGTCAACCTGCTTACTTTCATTGTAAGTCGACTTTAATTTTAAGATTTTTTGTAACGTTGCCAATCCATTTTAATATTGTAGCGTTTCCCTGATGCAGCAATAAAATAATTGCGAAAGCTCGGATAGCGAAAAAGGAATCTTTTTAATTAACTTATTTTAAAATTTCAAATAATTTATTAATACTTAAAATAACAATAATTTTTCAAATAATGAAATAGCGGATAAATCAAACAAAAATTTTAACTACATATGACTACATAACATTGAGGTCTTATATATATATCTTATATCTTATAGATATATATATAAGACCTCAATGCTACATAAGAATAAAATAAAACATCCTTGACATACATAGAATTTTATAAAGTCATTGAACAAAGAAAGCTGCCCATTTAAACTGTGTGTAAGAGAAAGCTAAAATAACTGACTTTTCGTCTGTACGAAACCTCTTCTAAGTACATCACCGGTATTTGTGGGTATTTGACAGCCGGTGATGTGGATTTACGATTTATAACCTCGTTTCGCTTCGGCTTTTCACAATTTACAATGTTACTATCAATTTTGCACAGTTTTTTCATTTTAGCCTTAATCACAAGCACTCTGGCAAGTTTAGAAATAGTCAGTGATGATGAGTTATTGAATTTAATAAGAACAGAAAAAAATGTAGTGGTATTATTCTGTAAGTACCTTACTTAATAATCAAAAGATATTTAAAGTTTTTAATTACATTTTTTAATTAATAGCTAAAAGGGATTGTGAGCGTTGCGAAAACTTTGAAACGGAATTATCGAATTTACGAGAAGATTTAGTGGATACTTTGGGAGCTTGGGTTGTTAAAACCACAAATAGTCATATGACTAAGTTGTATACTCCAACGAAAGAACCAGCTATAGTTTTCTTTAGACATGGGGTACCTTTATTGTATGATGGACCCCTCAATGATGAGGCTATCTTACAAAACTTTAATGATAACAAAGATCCAATCGTTAAAGAATTAACTGATGATACTTTTGAGCATTTAACACAAGTTGCAACTGGTGCAACAACCGGAGATTGGTTCATTATGTTGTAAGAATCATCTTTATCATAAAACTAAAATAATTAAAACAGTGAAGCTTAAATTAATTTATTTTCTTTTAAGTTATTCTAATGATTGTGTTGATTGTCAGAGATTACAAGCACGATTAGAAGCTGTTGGTGCTAAAGTAAAAACGCGCGCAAATATCGCTCGAATCAACAGATTAACAACGGGAGCTTCTACAGCGAGAAGATTCGAAGTTTACAATGTTCCAGCTTTTATTTTGTAAATTATAATCATTTTTGTCTTGAGCCAAATCTAAATTTAAATTTATCCTTAGATTTAAACAGGGGAAAATGTATAGATATCATATTCAAGTCTATGATGTTGCTTCTTTCGTTTCATTCATTCAAGAATGGTACAAAAATGTTACCCCAGAAAAAGTTCCTTTACCAAAAACTCCATTGTAAGTTTATTTAAAAAAATCGAAAGGGTGTTTTAAACTTTTTTATTTATTATTTTAGTGATGATCTAACATCAATGATTGCAATTTATATTAAGGAAAACAGTTGGTTGGTTTATGTTGGGATTGGCACCTTTTTAATGGGGGTTGTTGTCGCTTTATTCTCTAAAAAGGGGCAAGAAACTGAACAGCAAAAGAAAAGTAAAGAGAAACCGAAAGCAAAGAAAGATAAATAAAGATAAATTTGTTTTAAAGTGCTTATTAAGTACTAATTGAAGTAGTGGTGTTTTAATATAAATAAATATACATTCCTAGTGATAACAAGGTTGAAATAAACAATATTAACTTCATTTTGTATTGAAATATATTAAATTTTTTTAAAATTAGTTTTTTAATTTACTTGAGGATTTCACTTATAAAGTATTAATCTTTAAAAGGTTAAAATTGGTTGTCTACCCACAATTTATTCAATCACAATTCCTTTTTTACTTTAGATAATAGAAAGATTGTAGAAATAACACTTAATATTTTTGATTATCAATAATATTAATGAAATTATAATGATACCTCGCAATTTTTAGTACAATAGTGCTAAAAATGAAATGATGTGTATTTAGTTTTACCATTATTCATACATCGTTTTATTGATAAATTTTGCAATAACAATCAAGGCCGCGAAATTATATCTATAAATCATATCTGAGTTAAATCATTTGCTAACAACCAAACTCGTTAGTTTAACTAGAAATATAAAATTAGTGAAAACATGTTGCGTAATCTCGTACAAAAAGTAAAGTTACAAGCGATAGCCACAGTTTTTAAATTAAAAAAAGGCTTCGATCCGTTTATTCTCAAACAGGTTGTTATGAATTTTTATTAATATTTTTCCTATCGTAAAAATTTTTTTATTTATAATTTAGCTAAAACTCATTTCGGCCGATAAGGGTCAATGCTCGGCCACATTCACGGTAACCGACGACAATTGTGACGAGTACGGTCATCTTTCGAGCGCATTTTCAACTACTTTGGTAGATACCATGACGAGTTTTGGATTATCTACGATTTTATATACGAAAACTCACGTTTCGGTACTGATTAATATGAATTATTACAAGCCTATATTGTATGGGGAAAAAGTTATCATTAAAACCAACGTTATTAAATTAGGAAAAAGTTTGGCTTTTTTGGAAGCTGATCTAAAAGACTTAAAAAGTAATGAAATTTTAGCTAAAGGTACTCATATTAAGTTTATTATGGATAAAAGTATTTTTTAGCCATTGGATATTTGTTATAAAGTAATTAATAAAGGATTAATGTAAAATAATTGTTTTACATTCCTCCGTCCTTCCCTTCGTCTCTCAATATCTTCCTCTATAGTAGAGATATCTGTTATCATTCCAGATATCAGACTCGCTGTTCAACATAGTACTCTACTCAGACTGTAGCACTCTACAGTCTCTACATGCTCTGGGCTGGCTGCATCTTCGCAAAACCAGCACTTGTCAGAATCTGCTCCCAAATACACTGCGTCTAGTTAAGAATTGTGTTAGGTGGTAGTTTACCTCCCCATTCCAGTCTCTTCCCTTTTAATGTATGGCTATTCTTTCGTCCACTAGGAGGCATACCCACGACCACTTTTTCGCTGGAAGCTGACACTGTGCAGTAAGCAGCTGTCACTCTTATAGCCAATTTTTTATTAACGTTACTAAGCATCGCTCTATATCGTTTATATCGGAGAACACTTTTCCAGGTTGGTGTCGCATAAAACATCGCTGACAGTATGGTGACTGCTAACAGTTTTTTCTTTCTTGATCATGGCCCTCCCACGTTTGGCATGACTCTACGTAATATATTCAACATTTTCTTGGTCTGTGTCTAGATAGACACGTAGGTACCGTATCGTAGGTTAAGCCCAACCCAACCCAATGCTGTATACTTGAACCAGAGTTGTTTTAAGATATGCGGCGCCCCGAAAAGACAATGAGTGCACGTATGATGGGGACACCATCCATTTCATTGCAAAAAACAGGCACTCCCCTAAAAATTGACACCTCATTGCTGTAGCTCTATTAGCCCTTAAATTTAGCACGCCGTTGTTCAAAAAGGACTATGATTTTGTAAAAATCACAAACAATTTTTCAAAACTTATTAAATTTATTAAAATACAAAATACATAAAATTTTTTTAAAATATTATTCGAGTGATTTCATATCAGTTTTTGGCAAGAAAAACGTAATCATTGTAGAAATCAGCACAAAACCGCCGATTGTAAAGAACGGTTCCCAACATCCCAGTTGCAACAACATGGGAAACGTAATATTCCCAATCATAGATCCAGATCTCCCCGCCATCATAACGATCGAAACAGCGATTGTCCTTAAAGTTGTCGGAAATAAATCAATTACAACCGTTATTAAAACATTACTACAAACTCCCATAGAAGCGTTACTTAAAGAGGTTAAAGCGGTCGTTGTTGCAACACTTTGCGCAAAATAAATCGAGAATCCAGCCGTTGCCCCTAAAACTCCTAAGAAAGCTGGACAAGAAATTAAATTAGTAAATTTTGCGATTTTTTTGAATATTGATGATTAATTTACTGAGGATCGGTTTCTTTCCTACTTTATTAATAAACAATCCTGTTAAAATATAAAATATCATATTCACAGTGTTTATAATTACAACGTTGATGTAAACCGAGTCTTTGGAGTCAAACTAAAAATAATATTACTTTATATAAATTTTGTAACAAGATAAATTTACCTCTAAGCATTCAGACGGGGTAACATCGACATTAGAATTAATTGACCCCAACATTCTACATAAACTAGCATCTTTATCATGAGGATAAGCCGTTTGATAATCGTTGATTGTTGTGTATAATTGAGGTAGCCATAATCTTAATGTGTTTAAGCTAATTTTTTTTGATTAAATTTGATTATTACTAACTAAATTAATCTAAAAATAAGTTACCTTGTTAAAACCCCAGTTTGTATTAAGCACGTTAAGATTAAATTCTTTAAATGAGGCGATTGTATCAAAGGCTTCATTTGCAAAAATCCTTCTTTTAAAGCTTTCGCACTCGATCTATTCGCCGTAACTGAATTAGTATCGTTTTGTTTGATCTCATCGATTAAGGATTGGATCTAAAAATTTCTTTAAAAAAATAAAATTTTCTCTGTATAAATTAATTACTGGATACGTTTTTTTCGATTTTCCGGTATTTAACGCGTAAACTTTTTGTAGAACTTGAAGGGCTTCTTCGTTTCTTCCAGTTGTCATAAGAAATTTTGGACTTTCCGGGATAAAAACGTGGCTAATGCAACTTAAAATGCTTGGAAGCGACGATAAAATAATAAAAAAATTCCACGGGCGTAATTCGAATTTGTTCTCGACGATGATGACTTTCAAATTCGTCGGGAGAATCAGCCACGCCATTAAAGGAAGAATTAAATTTCCTATTGCGTAAATTATCCCTAAGATTAACATCATTTTGGCTCGGTATTGTTTCGCGTGGAATTCTGATAAAACCGTTGTGAACGCAGCAAAGGGGCCGTTAATTCTAAAATTATTCATTAAATTTAATTTTGATTATAAATAATAACTTACATGAACCCCGTCATGTATTTGGCTGCCAAAATCATTTCGTAAGTTTGAGAAAGTCCTGCTACAACGATGAAGAACGCATCTAAGGCGAATCCGGTGATTAAAAGCTTTCTTCTTCCTAAAGTGTCTGAGAGGAAGCCCCAAAGAAAAGCGCTCGAAATCATTCCGAGATAAGTTATGGCGTTCAACATCCCTCTTTGTTCCAAATTTAAACCTAGATCGCAATAAACTGATGGTAAAATATACGAGATGGTCGTTGCGTCGCAAACTGTGGCCCATCCGCAAGGAACCGCGATTAGAATCAATAAAAGATTGAATTTCCCGAATTTTGTCGCAGAAATCGCCGTTTCAAAATCAGCCTCAAAAACTTAAAACAGAAATAATATCCTAATTTATCAAAAAATGATGTAACTTACTTGAATTTTGATTTGTATTATTATTAAATTCTTTTTGTGCCATTTTCATCTCGGCACTTTTTAAATCGATTAATCCTTTAAATCGTTTATCCCACAGTGAACTGGTAACTCGAACTTTCCATTGTGAAATTTAGACTATTGTTTAAATTTTGTCAACACTTTTTAGCTTTCTTTCATTGTAATAATGTTAAAAAAATGTTTTATCTTTATTTTGTTTTATCTTTCAGCAATATTTTTTTAAACAGATTAAATTTGCTTTATTACATTTTTGTTGGAAATTTTATTAGATCGATTTTAATTAAGTTAGGAACAAATTACTCATTTTCTAGTCAAAATTTGGTTTAAAAATCGTGATCGCTAAAAGCCGCAAGATAACAAATCATCCCATTAAACGGAATCGGTTGATTCTTCATAAATTCAGCCGGAGGTCCTCTTGGATAAGTTTTTGTTGGTCCCGTAGGTTCTTTACTTCCCAAAGGAATCGTATCCAACCAAGATAAATCAGTCGACGTCAACACATCCTCGTAAACATCTGTAGCCTAAGTTAACAACTTAAAATGATTATTTAAAAATCCTCTCATTTCATTACCAAAAGATCCCTGAGATCTCTTAAATCTCCTACAGGTGGGGCTGAAATAAAAGGCATCTGAAGTTGTTTACTTTGCAGCATTAACAGTAAGAACCACATATATTCGTTTCTTCGACGCAAATTTTCTACGGTTTCTTCAACTTCGTGCAATTTCGTTATCCACAATCTTAAAAGATCTCGCTCTAATTGTTTCAATTAGTTATATTTTAGATTAATTAAATTTATTTTACCATTTGGTGGGACCAATAATATCAAAGCTCGCGCCAACATGCTGTTGTACATAAAATTTTCGTTCAACGATTTATTCGGCTCCATTCTTTAAAATATCGACTTTTCTTTAAAAATAAATTAAATTGACAAACTCAAAATTTTTTAAATTTAAATCAAAATAATTCCCAAACGTTTCCTTGGTAATAAAATTTAAGTTGCAAAGCAACTTTTTTTATACTTCGTTTTACCTCAGTCGATCTAAACTCATCCCGCTTTAAAGATGCTCTTTAAAACTTTATTACTCCTTTTCATCCCCTTAATTAGTTCATTCGTACATCATAAATCAGTAAGAAGAGATTTAGAGAAACACGATAAGTCGAAAAATCATCTTTACACCCCAACAACTCAAAAAATCCACGTTTTCACCGACCATATTTGTGCGGAAACCAACGCAATTTGCGTACATCCAGTTCAATGTCCTGCTCATTTTCGCCATGGAAATCTAAAGAAATGCACCTTAAAAGGGGGAACTCGTGGTTTGTGTTGTTCCAGCGACCAAAATCACACTCGTAAGTTTTTTCTTTTAATTAATTCAATTAAATCGATTTAATTCGATCAAATTTTTTAGTTCATTCGATTAAAAGAAATCGAAATTCGTTTGTGAAGGTGTCCAAAGAGATTTTTAAGGACATCCACAGATCGAGTCAATATGAAATGGATAAACTTCGTGGTAGAAATGCGGAGTTGTTGAGTTTAAAAGAACCTCCGAAAATAATTGAAGGAACTCCATCTTTCGGCCATTTTAGAAGCAAAAGGGTTTATGATAAAGATGATGTTTTAATGGTTATGGAGGTTGCTAATAAAGCTATGGAGGTTGTTTTGGCGACGAAAGCTTTAAAAGAACGGTTAGTTAAAATTAAAATGCTTATTTATTCCTTCTCATTTTATGTTTTTATTCATTTCGTCTTCTCTTTGGTTCTTTTAATGCTTTCATATAATCCTGATCCTCAGTATGACATATTTGGTAATAAGATCAATTTAGTTGGGTTTAGTTATGCAAGGATTTATGTTTATTTGAATGAGACCAATTCGAGTAATCGAACAGAAAAAAATGTATTATATTAATCTCCGAAGTTTTATTTTTTTTCTGGATTGGGTTGCTTGGGTTAGATTGCTAATGTGGTGTGTATTTTGAAGATTTTCTTTATGTAGCACTCTACAGTCTGTCTGGCACTTTTCTCTTATGATTTTAAATCTCTTACAGACAAAGACTGTATGCTCTGGGCTGTCTGCATCTTCGCAAAACCAGCACTTGTCAGAATCTGCTCCCAAATACACTGTGTCTAGTTAAGAATTGTGTCAGGTGGTAGTTTACCTCCTCCATTCCAGTCTCTTCCCTTTTAATGTATGGCTATTCTTTCGTCCATTAGGAGCCATACCCACGATCACTTTTATGCTGGCAGCTGACTCTGCAGTAAGCAGCCGTCACCCTTATAGCCAATTTTTTATTAACGTTACTAAGCATCGCTCTATGGCCCATTACTACCATCTTTTAGTTAAAGTTATCTTATAGATAAACCCATCTGCTAGCCAATCAGAGCGCGTAAAGTAGCCGTAATCATGGTAATAATCTGTTAGATAGCGTAACTAGAAGATGGTAGTAACGAGCCTATATCGTTTATATCGGAGAACACTTTTCCAAGTTAGTGTCGCATAAAACATCGCTGATAGTATGGTGACTGCTAGCAGTTTTTTCTTACTTGATCATGGCCCTCCCACGTTTGGCATGACTCTACGTAATATATTCACCATTTTGTTGGTCTCTGTCTAGATAGACACGTAGGTATCGTATCGTAGGCTAAGCCCAACCCAACCCAATGCTATATACTTGAACCAGAGCTGTTTTAAGATATGCGGAAGATATGCGGTTTTAAGATATGCGGAAGATTCATTCGATTAAAAGAAATCGAAATTCGTTTGTGAAGGTGTCCAAAGAGATTTTTAAGGACATCCACAGATCGAGTCAATATGAGTCAATATTTAAAAGAACATCCGAAAATAATTGAAGGAACTCCATCTTTCGGCCATTTTAGAAGCAAAAGAGTTTATGATAAAGATGATGTTTTAATGGTTATGGAGGTTGCTGATAAAGCTATGGAGGTTGTTTTGGCGACGAAAGCTTTAAAAGGACGGTTAGTTAAAATTAAAATGCTTATTTATTCCTTCTCATTTTATGTGTTTATTCATTTCGTCTTCTCTTTGGTTCTTTTAATGCTTCCATATAATCTTGATCCTCAGTATGACATATTTGGTAATAGGATCAATTTAGTTGGGTTGAGTTATACAAGAATTTATCTTCATTTGAATGAGACCAATTCGAGTAAGAACAGAAAAAAATGTATTATGATTGGGTTGCTTGGGTTAGATTGCTAAGGTGGTGTGTATTTTGAAGATTTTTTTTATTCTCGCAATTTCGTCATGTCTAGAATCTAAATGGTTATGCTTTTCTGGTTCAACGGCACTGCTCTTCCGCCTACTCCTTATTCAATCGTTTTTTTTTAATACCAGTCCCATTCTCATTTTTCAAGCTTCTCTTTTCCATATCTTTCTTGCCATTTCCATACCTTTAATTTCCCATCTCTTTATTTTTTATAACCCCATTTTCATCTCATCTCACACCATTCAGCTTCTTATCTTTCCTGCATTTTTCCATTTCGCAACACCCATATCTTTCCATTCATGTTCTTCTAAAATTTTTGGACAATTAGTGATAGTGATAATATTCCAAAAAAAATATCTTTTTTTGTAGACAATCAATTTTGGTTGATGATTTCGAATGGAACATCATTGGAGATTCTTTAAACGAGACCCCATTAAGCTCATCTTGCATCCCCCACCCAAAATGTCCACCAATTCCATCGCCATATCGAAGATTCGACGGCTCTTGTAACACCCATCATAACCCATCTTGGGGAAGTTCCTTATCACCATTTTCAAGGTTACTTCCCCCGAAATACCACGACGGGATTTGGTCCCCAAGAAGATCCATCCTCAATCACCCATTACCAAGCCCGAGATTAATCAGCTCAACCCTTTTCGAAGACACCCCTAACCCGGATCATGATCACACCTTAATGGTTATGCAATTCGCCAATTTTTATCGCACGATATCACTCATTCTTTAGATTTTACTTTTCGTACGTATCACATTTTATTATAATTAAATTATTTATTGATCATATCAAATTGAAGCGAATGGAAGTGGAATTTCTTGTTGCGGTGAAAATGATGAATACGTCTTACCGGAAATCTTTCAACACCTTGCATGTCTTCCAATTCAAGTCCCAAACGAAAACAGAAAAAAATGTATTATATTAATCTCCGAAGTGTTATTTTTTTTCTGGATTGGGTTGCTTGGGTTAGATTGCTAAGGTGGTGTGTATTTTGAAGATTTTCTTTATTCTCGCAATTTCGTCATGTCTAGAATCTAAATGGTTATGCTTTTCTGGTTCAACGGCACTGCTCTTCCGCCCACTCCTTATTCAATCGTTTTTTTTTATACCAGTCCCATTCTCATTTTTCAAGCTTCTCTTTTCCATATCTTTCTTGCCATTTCCATACCTTTAATTTCCCATCTCTTCTTTGTTTTTTATAACCCCATTTTCATCTCATCTCACACCATTCAGCTTCTTATCTTTCCTGAATTTTTCTATTTCGCAACACCCATATCTTTCCATTCATGTTCTTCTAAAATTTTTGGATAATTAGTGATAGTGATAATATTCCAAAAAATGTATATTTTTTTGTAGACAATCAATTTTGGTTGATGATTTCGAATGGAACATCATTGGAGATTCTTTAAACGAGACCCCATTAAGCTCATCTTGCATCCCCCACCCAAAATGTCCACCAATTCCATCGCCATATCGAAGATTCGACGGCTCTTGTAACACCCATCATAACCCATCTTGGGGAAGTTCCTTATCACCATTTTCAAGGTTACTTCCCCCGAAATACCACGACGGAATTTGGTCCCCAAGAAGATCCATCCTCAATCACCCATTACCAAGCCCGAGATTAATCAGCTCAACCCTTTTCGAAGACACCCCTAACCCGGATCATGATCACACCTTAATGATTATGCAATTCGGCCAATTTTAATCGCACGATATCACTCATTCTTTAGATTTTACTTTTCGTACGTATCACATAGTTTATTATAATTAAATTATTTATTGATCATATCAAATTGAAGCGAATGGAAGTGGAATTTCTTGTTGCGGTGAAAATGATGAATACGTCTTACCGGAAATCTTTCAACACCTTGCATGTCTTCCAATTCAAGTCCCAAACGAAAATAGAAAAAAATGTATTATATTAATCTCCGAAGTGTTATTTTTTTTTCTGGATTGGGTTGCTTGGGTTAGATTGCAAATGTGGTGTGTATTTTGAAGATTTTCTTTATTCTCGCAATTTCGTCATGTCTAGAATCTAAATGGTTATGCTTTTCTGGTTCAACGGCACTGCTCTTCCGCCCACTCCTTATTCAATAGTTTTTTTATACCAGTCCCATTCTAATTTTTCAAGCTTCTCTTTTCCATATCTTTCTTGCCATTTCCATACCTTTAATTTCCCATCCCTTCTTTATTTTTTATAACCCCATTTTCATCTCATCTCACACCATTCAGCTTCTTATCTTTCCTGCATCTTTCCATTTCGCAACACCCATATCTTTCCATTCATGTTCTTCTAAAATTTTTGGACAATTAGTGATAGTGATAATATTCCAAAAAAATTATCTTTTTTTGTAGACAATCAAATTTTGGTTGATGATTTCGAATGGAACATCATTGGCGATTCTTTAAACGAGACCCCATTAAGCTCATCTTGCATCCCCCACCCAAAATGTCCACCAATTCCATCGCCATATCGAAGATTCGACGGCTCTTGTAACACCCATCATAACCCATCTTGGGGAAGTTCCTTATCACCATTTTCAAGGTTACTTCCCCCGAAATACCACGACGGAATTTGGTCCCCCAGAAGGTCCATCCTCAATCACCCATTACCAAGCCCGAGATTAATCAGCTCAACCCTTTTCGAAGACACCCCTAACCCGGATCATGATCACACCTTAATGGTTATGCAATTCGCCAATTTTTATCGCACGATATCACTCATTCTTTAGATTTTACTTTTCGTACGTATCACATTTTATTATAATTAAATTATTTATTGATCATATCAAATTGAAGCGAATGGAAGTGGAATTTCTTGTTGCGGTGAAAATGATGAATACGTCTTACCGGAAATCTTTCAACACCTTGCATGTCGTCCAATTCAAGTCCCAAACGAAAACAGAAAAAAATGTATTATATTAATCTCCGAATTGTTATTTTTTTTCTGGATTGGGTTGCTTGGGTTAGATTGCTGATGTGGTGTGTATTTTGAAGATTTTCTTTATTCTCGCAATTTTGTCATGTCTAGAATCTAAATGGTTATGCTTTTCTGGTTCAACGGCACTGCTCTTCCGCCCACTCCTTATTCAATCGTTTTTTTTATACCAATCTCTCATTGTCATTCTTCAAGATTCTCTTTTCCATATCTTTCTTGCCATTTCCATACCTTTAATTTCCCATCCCTTCTTTATTTTTTATAACCCCATTTTTATCTCATCTCACACCATTCAGCTTCTTATCTTTCCTGCATCTTTCCATTTCGCAACACCCATATCTTTCCATTCATGTTCTTCTAAAATTTTTGGACAATTAATGATAGTGATAATATTCCAAAAAATGTAATTTTTTTTTGTAGACAATCAATTTTGGTTGATGATTTCGAATGGAACATCATTGGAGATTCTTTAAACGAGACCCCATTAAGCTCATCTTGCATCCCCCACCCAAAATGTCCACCAATTCCATCGCCATATCGAAGATTCGACGGCTCTTGTAACACCCATCATAACCCATCTTGGGGAAGTTCCTTATCACCATTTTCAAGGTTACTTCCCCCGAAATACCACGACGGAATTTGGTCCCCCAGAAGGTCCATCCTCAATCACCCATTACCAAGCCCGAGATTAATCAGCTCAACCCTTTTCGAAGACACCCCTAACCCGGATCATGATCACACCTTAATGGTTATGCAATTCGCCAATTTTTATCGCACGATATCACTCATTCTTTAGATTTTACTTTTCGTACGTATCACATTTTATTATAATTAAATTATTTATTGATCATATCAAATTGAAGCGAATGGAAGTGGAATTTCTTGTTGCGGTGAAAATGATGAATACGTCTTACCGGAAATCTTTCAACACCTTGCATGTCGTCCAATTCAAGTCCCAAACGAAAACAGAAAAAAATGTATTATATTAATCTCCGAAGTGTTATTTTTTTTCTGGATTGGGTTGCTTGGGTTAGATTGCTAAGGTGGTGTGTATTTTGAAGATTTTCTTTATTCTCGCAATTTCGTCATGTCTAGAATCTAAATGGTTATGCTTTTCTGGTTCAACGGCACTGCTCTTCCGCCTACTCCTTATTCAATCGTTTTTTTTTAATACCAGTCCCATTCTCATTTTTCAAGCTTCTCTTTTCCATATCTTTCTTGCCATTTCTATACCTTTAATTTCCCATCTCTTCTTTATTTTTTATAACCCCATTTTCATCTCATCTCACACCATTCAGCTTCTTATCTTTCCTGCATCTTTCCATTTCGCAACACCCATATCTTTCCATTCATGTTCTTCTAAGATTTTTGGACAATTAATGGTAGTAATAATATTCCAAAAAATGTATCTTTTTTTGTAGACAATCTATTTTGGTTGTTGATTTCGAATGGAATATCATTGGAGATTCTTTAAACGAGACCGCATTAAGTTCATCTTGCATCCCCCACCCAAAATGTCCACCAATTCCATCGCCATACCGAAGATTCGACGGCTCTTGTATCACCCATCATAACCCATCTTGGGGAAGTTCCTTATCACCATTTTCAAGGTTACTTCCCCCGAAATACCATGACGGGATTTGGTCCCCAAGAAGATCCATCCTCAATCACCCATTACCAAGTCCGAGATTAATCAGCTCAACCATTTTCGAAGACACCCCTAACCCGGATCATGATCACACCTTAATGGTTATGCAATACGGCCAATTTTTATCGCACGATATCACTCATTCTTTAGATTTTACTTTTCGTACGTATCACATAGTTTATTATAATTAAATTATTTATTGATCATATCAAATTGAAGCGAATGGAAGTGAAATTTCTTGTTGCGGTGAAAATTACGAATACGTCTTACCGGAAATCTTTCAACACCATGCATGTCTTCCAATTCAAGTCCCAAACGAAAACAGAAAAAAAATGTATTATATTAATCTCCGAAGTGTTATTTTTTTTTCTGGATTGGGTTGCTTGGGTTAGATTGCTGATGTGGTGTGTATTTTGAAGATTTTCTTTATTCTCGCTATTTCATGTCTAGAATCTAAATGGTTATGCTTTTCTGGTTCAACGGCACTGTTTTTCCGCCCACTCCTTATTCAATCGTTTTTTTTATACCAGTCCCATTCTCATTCTTCAGGCTTCTCTTTTCCATATCTTTCTTGCCATTTCCAAACCTTTAATTTCTCATCCCTTCTTTATTTTTTATAACCCCATTTTCATCTCATCTCACACCATTCAGCTTCTTATCTTTCCTGCATCTTTGCATTTCGTAACACCCATATCTTTCCATTCATGTTCTTCTAAGATTTTTGGACAATTAATGATAGTGATAATATTCCAAAAAAATGTATCTTTTTTTGTAGACAATCAATTTTGATTGATGATTTCGAATGGAACATCATTGGCGATTCTTTAAACGAGACCCCATTAAGCTCATCTTGCATCCGCCACCCAAAATGTCCACCAATTCCATCGCCATATCGAAGATTCGACGGCTCTTGTAACGCCCATCATAACCCATCTTGGGGAAGTTCCTTATCACCATTTTCAAGGTTACTTCCACCGAAATACTACGACGGGATTTGGTCCCCAAGAAGAGCCATCCTCAATCACCCATTACCAAGCCCGCGATTAATCAGCTCAACCATTTTCGAAGACACCCCTAACCCGGATCATGATCACACCTTAATGGTTATGCAATTCGGCCAATTTTTATCGCACGATATCACTTATTCTTTAGATTTTACTTTTCGTACGTATCACATTTTATTATAATTAAATTATGTATTGATCATATCAAATTGAAGCGAATGGAAGTGAAAATTCTTGTTGCGGTGAAAATGATGAATACGTCTTACCGGAAATCTTTCAACACCATGCATGTCTTCCAATTCAAGTCCCAAACGAAAACAGAAAAAAATGTATTATATTAATCTCCGAAGTGTTATTTTTTTTCTGGATTGGGTTGCTTGGGTTAGATTGCTATGGTGGTGTGTATTTTGAAGATTTTCTTTATTCTCGCAATTTCGTCATGTCTAGAATCTAAATGGTTATGCTTTTCTGGTTCAACGGCACTGCTCTTCCGCCTACTCCTTATTCAATCGTTTTTTTTATACCAGTCCCATTCTTATTTTTCAAGCTTCTCTTTTCAATATCTTTCTTGCCATTTCCATGCCTTTAATTTCCCATCCCTTCTTTATTTTTTAAAACCCCATTTTCATCTCATCTCACACCATTGAGCTTCTTATGTTTCCTGCATCTTTCCATTCATGTTCTTCTAAGATTTTTGGACAATTAATGATAGTAATAATATTCCAAAAAATGTATCTTTTTTTGTAGACAATCAATTTTGGTTGATGATTTCGAATGGAACATCATTGGAGATTCTTTAAACGAGACCCCATTAAGCTCATCTTGCATCCCCCACCCAAAATGTCCACCAATTCCATCGCCATATCGAAGATTCGACGGCTCTTGTAACACCCATCATAACCCATCTTGGGGAAGTTCCTTATCACCATTTTCAAGGTTACTTCCCCCGAAATACCACGACGGGATTTGGTCCCCAAGAAGATCCATCCTCAATCACCCATTACCAAGCCCGAGATTAATCAGCTCAACCATTTTCGAAGACACCCCTAACCCGGATCATGATCACACCTTAATGGTTATGCAATTCGGCCAATTTTTATCGCACGATATCACTCATTCTTTAGATTTTACTTTTCGTACGTATCACATATTTTATTATAATTAAATTATTTATTGATCATATCAAATTGAAGCGAATGGAAGTGGAATTTCTTGTTGCGGTGAAAATGACGAATACGTCTTACCGGAAATCTTTCAACACCATGCATGTCTTCCAATTCAAGTCCCAAACGAGGACGAATTCTACTCGAGATTTAACGTGAAATGCATCAACTTCGTCCGATCGATGATATCGCCTCGAACGGATTGTTCTTTGGGTTACACCCAACAAATGAACAAAGTAACCCATTTTATAGACGCATCAACGGTTTATGGTTCAAATGGAGATCAAGCTTTAAAATTGCGAACATTCGAAGGTGGCCGATTAAAATCATTCGAAGATTTCGGAAGAGATCTTCTCCCGTTAAGTCGCCATAAAGAAGCTTGTTTAACCATGGAGAGAGGATCCGCTTGCTTTGAATCGGGGGATTCGAGAACGAATCAAATGATTACTTTGGTTGCTGTCCATACCCTTTTTATGAGAGAACATAATAGGATTGCTGGGATTTTAGAGCAGATTAATCCAAATTGGACGGATGAGCGCATATTTTTGGAAGCGCGAAGAATTTTGATCGCTCAATTACAAGTTATTGTGTACAAAGAATTTTTACCGAGTGTTTTAGGTGAAATCGCCATGGAAGAGTTTGGGTTAAATCTTGAAGATGGTGGGTTTTATTCTGATGATTATGATGAAAACGTTGAGCCGTCGATTACGAACGAATTTGCTGCAGCTGCTTATCGATTTGGGCATTCGATTGTTGGGGGAACTTTGAGGTTGTTTCAATTTTATTTATACCATCTTTGAATCACTTAGTATTTTTTTATAGTTTGTATAGTAAAACGAAAACGGAGGAAGTTGTTAGTATCCCAGAAGTGATGTTTTATCCTGCTAGGATAAGGAAGTACGAATTATTAGATGAGATACTTTCCACGCTTACAACTGAGCCGATTGAAAAAGCTGATGCTTTTATGTCAGAAGCTGTACATTTTTATTACGAAATTTTTGAAAATATTTTTAAGTTATTTAATTTTTTTAGTTAACTAGGTATATGTTTAAAGCCGGAAACCCTTTCGGAGTTGATTTAGCTTCCCTTAACATTCAAAGAGGTCGAGATCATGGATTGAGGCCTTATAATGATTATAGAGTTTTAGTTGGGTTAGAGCCAATTAAAAATTTTGCCGAATTCGGTGAAGAAGTAAATATTAAATTTATTTTTGCAATGATTTTTTTTGTGATTAAATAATTGTAGTTGGGGGAAAAACTTTCAAAAGTTTATGCATCTCCGGATGATGTAGATCTTTGGGTTGGTGGTCTTTTGGAAGGAAAGGTTCCGGGAAGTATCTTAGGCTTAACATTTAGGGATATAATCGCCGATCAGTTCTCAAGGTTGAAAAAAGGGGATCGATACTTTTTTGAAAATAATCCTAAGATTAATCCAGGCTACTTTAATTTAGGTAAGATATCATAAGTTACTTGGGTACTAATCCTTGTTTATTCCTAGTCAATTTCTTATGCTTATATGATGTTCGGATTAGTACTCATGGTGGTTAATGTGTTTTAAGAACCTTATTGGCTATAGCAGTGTTCTGTGAAACCCAGATTTGATATTGACGAATATCTTGTACGTTAGTTTGGTTCCTATAGACGCTAGCGAGGAAGGACTCTCAAGGTTTCTCTTCTATTTAATATTTACGTTAACGATATTTTTTTTGATAATTGAACATTCACATTGTTTGATGTACGCTGACGATATAAAAATTGTTACTCGAGTTACGTCTTTATTGCAGCTTAAATTTCTTGACACGAAACCCTGTTATGACACTAAAATGTAGTGTTATTTCTTTTACAAGGAAAGCAAATATTATCAAATACGACTATAGCCTGTATAATAGCATCATACCTAGGTAACTCAGGTCAGGATTTAGGCGTTATGTTTGATGGGATACTGGCATTTGATCCCCAATATGAAACACATTTTTCCAGAATTGAAAAGATTAAAAAACAATCATAACTTATTTATGCTTTAAAAGCAACTTTGCTTAGAGTAATTACGAATCAGCCTGTGCTTACTTCACTCTTTTATCGCTCAGGTGAAGGTGCTTTAACATTACACAAAATCATTAACGGTACCAACTCCTAGCCTTCTTCAGATTATTAACTTTCGTATACCGCCTCGACATCTTCGCCTTGATTATTTATTTTATATGTCTACATCGTATTACGGGGGTTGATATCTTTTGCAACCTACTCAACGCGATTAAGCGTTTGATAATTGCGACATGTAAAGTTGATCCTGTCAACTAGTTTCATTACTGAATATTTATGCATATATTTTGCGGTTTGTAATCGATGAACGTATGTATATTTTTATTATTACTTTTGACGCACGGTGCCTTGGGGTCGTCTCGTTTCCGTGCTTAATGTATGTTCCTAAATAAATAAATAAATAAACCCTTGGGTTCCAGTCAAATCCTTTAAGGGTTTCCAGAGTCAATGCTACAATTTGCAAGATGACGTGACGTTGATATCTCGACGAATTAGAGATATGTTAGGTTTCTGCGAAGTGGAGCTGGTTAATCGTTTGCACCACGACATTAAAATCTATATATGTAGATAGTATTAGTTCAGTTTGGATTAGATTAATGGATGAATATCCAGAATTTTCTAAATGCGCTATAAAAGATTTGAATGTAAGAATATTCCGTTAACAGATAGAAGTAATGAAATATGTATTTTAGGATAATTTTGAGCAATTTCTGCTAATGACATTTATTGCTATCTACTCTATTCGCGAGTTACAACCTATGTTGATAAACCAAAATTGTCGATTTTGTCATTTTGGTACATTCTGCTATATACATAAAGGACTGTTATCGTTAGATTTTATCTGGTAATAGAATATGTCTTTTAGGATAATTATAAACAATTTTTGTTAATGATATTTATTTTTATCTATTTTGGTTCTCGAGTTACAACCTATGTTTATAACCAAAATTGTCGATTTTGACATTTCTATATTTCCTGCTACGTACGTAAGGAACTGGCATCGTTAGACTTTACCCGCTAATGGAACATGTATTTTAGGATAATTATGAACAATTTTTGTTAATGATATTTATTTCTATCTATTTTAGTTCTCGAGTTACAACCTATGTTCACAACCAAAATTGTCGATTTTCACATTTTGACACTTTCTGCTAGATACATAAGGAACTGTCATCGTTAGACTTTATCTGGTAATGAATTAAGTATTTTGGGATAATTATAAGCAATTTTTGTTAATGATATTTATTTCCATCTATTTTGGTTCTCGAGATACAACCTCTGTTTATAACCAAAATTGTCGATTTTCACATTTTGATACATCCTGCTACATACATAAGGAACTGTCATCGTTAGACTTTATCTGGTAAAGAATTAAGTATTTTGGGATAATTATAAACAATTTTTGTTAAAGATATTCATTTCTATCTATTTTGGTTCTCGAGATACAACCTATATTTATAACCAAAATTGTCGATTTTGACATTTTAATGCTTCCTACTACATACATAAGGAAGTGTTATCGTTAGACTTTATATGGTAATGAATTAAGTATTTTGAGATAATTTATAACCAAAATTATCGATTTTCACATTTTGATAGATCCTGCTACATACATAAGGAACTGTCATCGTTAGACTTTATCTAGTAATGAATTAAGTATTTTAGGATGATTATAAACAGTTTTTGTTAATGATATTCATTTCTATATATTTTGGTTCTCGAGATACAACCTCTGTTTATAACCAAAGTTTTCGATTTTCACATTTTGATAGATCCTGCTACATACATAAGGAACTGTCATCGTTAGACTTTATCTAGTAATGAATTAAGTATTTTAGGATGATTATAAACAATTTTTGTTAAAGATATTCATTTCTATCTATTTTGGTTCTCGAGATACAACCTATATTTATAACCAAAATTGTCGATTTTGACATTTTAATGCTTCCTACTACATACATAAGGAAGTGTTATCGTTAGACTTTATATGGTAATGAATTAAGTATTTTGAGATAATTATAAGTCATTTTTGTTAATGATATTTATTTCCATCTATTTTGGTTCTCGAGATACAACCTCTGTTTATAACCAAAATTGTCGATTTTCACATTTTGATACATTCTGCTACATACATAAGGAACTGTCATCGTTAGACTTTATCTGGTAAAGAATTAAGTATTTTGGGATGATTATAAACAATTTTTGTTAAAGATATTCATTTCTATCTATTTTGGTTCTCAAGATACAACCTATATTTATAACCAAAATTGTCGATTTTGACATTTTAATACTTCCTACTACATACATAAGGAAGTGTTATCGTTAGACTTTATATGGTAATGAATTAAGTATTTTGAGATAACTATAAGTAATTTTTGTTAATGATATTTATTTCCATCTATTTTGGTTCTCGAGATACAACCTCTGTTTATAACCAAAATTGTCGATTTTCACATTTTGATACATTCTGCTAGATACATAAGGAACTGTCATCGTTAGACTTTATCTGGTAATGAATTAAGTATTTTGAGATAATTATAAGCAATTTTTGTTAATGATATTTATTTCTATCTATTTTGGTTCTCGAGATACAACCTCTGTTTATAACCAAAATTTTCGATTTTCACATTTTGATAGATCCTGCTACATACATAAGGAACTGTCATCGTTAGACT
This sequence comes from Onthophagus sagittarius, assembly GCA_036711965.1. Classification (NCBI taxonomy): domain Eukaryota; kingdom Metazoa; phylum Arthropoda; class Insecta; order Coleoptera; family Scarabaeidae; genus Onthophagus; species Onthophagus sagittarius. Next base: position 9,039,473 of record JASERS010000010.1, on the reverse strand, counting down.
TTATCTAGTAATGAATTAAGTATTTTAGGATGATTATAAACAATTTTTGTTAATGATATTCATTTCTATCTATTTTGGTTCTCGAGATACAACCTATATTTATAACCAAAATTGTCGATTTTGACATTTTAATACTTCCTGCTACATACATAAAGAAGTGTTATCGTTAGACTTTATATGGTAATGAATTAAGTATTTTGAGATACTTATAAGCAATTTTTGTTAATGATATTTATTTCTATCTATTTTGGTTCTCGAGATACAACCTCTGTTTATAACCAAAATTATCGATTTTCACATTTTGATAGATCCTGCTACATACATAAGGTACTGTCATCGTTAGACTTTATCTAGTAATGAATTAAGTATTTTAGGATGATTATAAACAGTTTTTGTTAATGATATTCATTTCTATATATTTTGGTTCTCGAGATACAACCTCTGTTTATAACCAAAATTTTCGATTTTCACATTTTGATAGATCCTGCTACATACATAAGGAACTGTCATCGTTAGACTTTATCTAGTAATGAATTAAGTATTTTACGATGATTATAAACAATTTTTGTTAATGATATTTATTTCTATCTATTTTGGTTCTCGAAATACAACCTATATTTATAACCAAAGTTGTCGATTTTGACATTTTAATGCTTCCTACTACATACATAAGGAAGTATTATCGTTAGACTTTATATGGTAATGAATTAAGTATTTTGAGATAATTATAAGCAATTTTTGTTAATGATATTTATTTCTATCTATTTTGGTTCTCGAGATACAACCTCTGTTTATAACCAAAATTATCGATTTTCACACTTTGATAGATCCTGCTACATACATAAGAAACTGTCATCGTTAGGCTTTATCTAGTAATGAATTAAGTATTTTAGGATGATTATAAACAATTTTTGTTAATGATATTCATTTCTATCTATTTTGGTTCTCGAGATACAACCTATATTTATAACCAAAATGCTCGATTTTGACATTTTAATACTTCCTGCTACATACATAAGGAACTGCCATCGTTAGACCTTATCTGGTAGTGAATTATGTATTTTGGTATAATTATAAGCAATTTTTATTAATGATATTTATTTCCATCTATTTTGGTTCTCGAGATACAACCTCTGTTTATAACCAAAATTGTCGATTTTCACATTTTGATACATTCTGCTACATACATAAGGAACTGTCATCGTTAGACTTTATCTGGTAAAGAATTAAGTATTTTGGGATAATTATAAACAATTTTTGTTAAATATATTCATTTCTATCTATTTTGGTTCTCGAGATACAACCTATATTTATAACCAAAATTGTCGATTTTGACATTTTAATGCTTCCTACTACATACATAAGGAAGTGTTATCGTTAGACTTTATATGGTAATGAATTAAGTATTTTGAGATACTTATAAGCAATTTTTGTTAATGATATTTATTTCTATCTATTTTGGCTCTCGAGATACAACCTCTGTTTATAACCAAAATTATCGATTTTCACATTTTGATATATCCTGCTACATACATAAGGAACTGTCATCGTTAGACTTTATCTAGTAATGAATTAAGTATTTTAGGATGATTATAAACAATTTTTGTTAATGATATTCATTTCTATCTATTTTGGTTCTCGAGATACAACCTATATTTATAACCAAAATGGTCGATTTTGACATTTTAATACTTCCTGCTACATACATAAGGAACTGCCATCGTTAGACTTTATCTGGTAATGAATTAAGTATTTTGGGATAATTATAAGCAATTTTTGTTAATGGTATTTATTTTCATCTGTTTTAGTTCTCGAGATACAACCTCTGTTTATAACCAAAATTGTCGATTTTCACATTTTGATACATTCTGCTACATACATAAGGAACTGTCATCGTTAGACTTTATCTGGTAAAGAATTAAGTATTTTGGGATAATTATAAACAATTTCTGTTAAAGATATTCATTTCTATCTATTTTGGTTCTCGAGATACAACCTATATTTGTAATCAAAATTGTCGACTTTTACATTTTAATACTGTCTACTACATACATAAGGAAGTGTTATCGTTAGACTTTATATGGTAATGAATTAAGTATTTTGAGATAATTATAAGCAATTTTTGTTAATGATATTTATTTCTATCTATTTTGGTTCTCGAGATACAACCTCTATGTATAACCAAAATTGTCGATTTTCACATTTTGATAGATCCTGCTACATATATAAGGAACTGTCATCGTTAGATTTTATCTGGTAAAGAATTAAGTATTTTGGGATAATTATAAACAATTTTTGTTAAAGATATTCATTTCTATCTATTTTGGTTCTCGAGATACAACCTATATTTATAACCAAAATTGTCGATTTTGACATTTTTGCACTTTTTGCTACATACATAAGGAAGTGTCACCGTTAGACTTTATTTGGTAATGAATTAAGTATTTTGGGATAATTATGAACAATTTTTGTGAATGATATTTATTTTTATCTATTTTGGTTTTCAAGTTACAACCTATGCTTATAACCAAAATTGTCGATTTTGACATTTTGATACTTCGTGCTACATACATAAGAAAGTGTCATCGTTAGACTTTATCTGGTAATGAATTAAGCATTTTGGGATAATTATAAACAATTTTTGTTAAAGATATTCATTTCTATCTATTTTGGTTCTCGAGATACAACCTGTGTTTATAACCAAAATTATCGATTTTCACATTTTGATACTTCCTACTACATACATAAGGATCTATCATCGTTAGACTTTATCTGGTGTTGAATTAAGTATTTTGGGACAGTTATAAACAATTTTTTGTAATGATATTTATTTCTATCTATTTTGGTTCTCGAGTTGCAACCTGTGTTTATAACCAAAATTGTCAATTTTAACATTTTTGCACTTTCTGCTGCATACATAAGGAAGTGTCACCGTTAGACTTTATTTGGTAATGAATTAAGTATTTTGGGATAATTATCAACAATTTTTGTGAATGATATTTATTTTCATCTATTTTTGTTCTCAAATTACAACCTATGCTTGTAACCAAAATTGTCGATTTTGACATTTTGATACTTCGTGCTACATACATAAGGAAGTGTCATCGTTAGACTTTATCTGATAATGAATTAACTATTTTGGGATAATTATAAACAATTTTTGTTAATGATATTTATTTCTTTCGATTTTGGTTCTCGAGTTACAACCTATGTTTGTAACCAAAATTAAGGTGTTTTTTTCTTTTTTTAAATAAAACCTCATAATTTCTATGCAATAAGTAAAAATAAAATCTTTTAAACGATCTATTATTAAATGTTATATTATTAGAAAAATTAAAAAATTAATAACTTTTGACGTAAATTTTGAAAAATTTTAATAAATTTTTCTAATTTGTTAATAATTACGTATCTACTGAAGAAGAGCAAGGCCCGAAACTAGTTTAGAAAAATAAATTTTAATTATCACCAGAAGTAAATTTTTTATATAGACCCTAATTTAATAATTGGTGAAAAAAGGATAAGAAAAATTATTTTTTGTATTAAATATTTTAGATCAACTAAGAGAACTAAAACAAGCTTCAATGTCAAGGATTATTTGTGATAATAGTGATCGTGTTTATATTACCAAACAAGCGTTAAACGCTTTCAAAAAACCCGGCGTAAATGGGTAAGCTCATTTCGCGATATTTTTAATAACAATTTAACATCAAATTACTTTTTTTAAGGAATGAATTTAAACATTGCGATTCAAATGAAATTCCTCGTGTTAATTTAGCATTTTGGAAGGAATTTTAATATTTTTCTCGTTTCGAGCATTAAAATAAAACAAATTAATTAAATCTGATTAAACTGAATTTATCTCGTTTTGTAAATTATAATAATTAAGTTAATAAATAAAATAACACATTTATACTTGATTTTATTTATCCAAGCAAATCGAATTGGCACACAGTCTTGGTTTATTTAAGTTTTAACTATTAATAATTATTTATAATTTATGTAAATTTTATAATACTTTCTTTTATTTAAAAATTTTCTTCCAGCCACTTTTGAAAATTTTTAATTTTCTTTTTTCGTTTAGAATTTAACCGAATAATCTAAAATGATTTAATCTAATTTGAAGGTTCCAAATCCATCATTTTTTTAATTAATTACGATAAATATCTTGATTATTAAATATCCTATTTTTCTACAAAAAATGTAAAAATTAAGTTTTAATTTATTTTTAATTAATTTTGTTTACCAAAAAGTTTAAAAATTGAATATCTTTTAAAATCTTGTATTCATCTTCTTTAATTTCATTCTCCTCGGGGATACTAAAAGAATAATTTAAATAAAATTATTAATTAGGACTTAATTTTTTAATCAACCTTGGAGCGTATTCGTTCAAATCTTGATCGTTTTCTCTTTGGCGTTGCTGATATCTTAACCCATCCATGATGTTATTTCCTCCATATAATTTAGTTAAAAACCACCTGATATCGATCGGTATCTCCATAACCGTGGAATCATCACGTGCAGGTGTACTCCTTAGTTGATCTCTTTTTCCATGGGCTACAAAAGATTATTAGATAACGCAACAAGAATAACGAAAAATCTACGAATAGAATCGAATATGAAAAGAAATAAGTTAGATAACGAGTTGAGTTAATTGAATATTTACCTCCCCAACAAGAATGTCCATAATTTAAGCAGGCGTCTAAAACAAATATTATTGATTACAAATTCTTGAAATTGTATTTTTTGATTGTTTAGTTTTGCATTACGCAAATGACGAGTACTCCGGAAATGAATACTAACAGAAATTGAGCGAAAAATAATCAATAATTAATATGTAAAGTGGATTTGAAAGTATTCGTGCGATGAATTTTTCGTGAAAATGGAAAATAATGAAGAGTTTGTATTAAATTTTAGATATATCGACATATCCGCTTTCCTTACGTGTAAGTAAAACTCTTAAAATATTCATGCCATAAAAGTTTCACCTCATTCAACCGAACCAAATCCTTTGAGGTAACACCGAGTAATATTACACCCGATTTTTAGTTTTTCATCTTTTAGCATCTTCGGGAAAAATGTGGAATCCATTTTTCCAACTTCATATACATTACTTAAAATGAGTTTCATACTTACTACAATATTTTATTTAAATTCTTTTGATCTATAATATTTAATATTACACTCGATCTTAAAAAGAAAGATTTCAGTTTCATTTTAAGATATATATCGTTATTTTATTGTATTTAAACAAAAATTTAAAAACAACATATTGAATCTCATCTTCAAAGTATCTTGGCTCCTTTAAAACATTTTAAGACACATCTCTATATGAAGTTTTCTTAATATAAAAGAAAACTTCATTCTTATATAAAAGATCTCCTACACTTTGATATTTTCGATACCGATACTTCAACCAGCACTAAAAACCCTGTTTAGGGCTTATTCGTAACATGCGATACACAATCGATATTTATAAGGTCTTTTAATCTTTCAATATTCAAATTCTTTTTGTATTTTTCGTTAATGCGGACCTGAACAAGTTTATTATTATTATTATTAAAGAAAATTTTTAAAAATTGATCCGATCGCATCACGCCGGACTTAAATTTTATTAAAATTTTTTCTTTAATTCCAAAATCTTTAACACACGCAATTCCATAAAGTATATTTAGTTTAAAATTTTATTTTAGCAGGAATAAATTTCAATTTATTCTATTTTAATATAATTTTTTTTGAATATCTATTTTAGGATAATTATGAACAATTTTTGTTAACAACATTTATTTCTATCTACTTTGGTTCTCGAGTTAGAACCTATGTTTTTAACGAAAATTGTCGATTTTGACATTTTGATATTTCCTGATATGTACTTAAGGAACTGTAATCACTAGACTTCATCTGATAAGGGTTGACGTATTTTGGGATAATTGTGAACATTTTCTATTAATGACATTTATTTCTATCTATTTTGGTTCTCGAGTTAAAACCTATGTTTGTAACCAAAATTGTCGATTTTGATATTTTTGCATTTCCTGCTACATACATAAGGAACTGTCCTCGTTAGACTTTATCTGGTAACGAATTAAGTATTTTGGGATAATTATAAGCAATTTTTGTTTATGATATTTATTTCCATATATTTTGGTTCTCGAGTTAGAACCTATGTTTGTAACGAAAATTGTCGATTTTGACATTTTGATATTTTCTGATATGTACCTAAGGAACTGTAATCACTAGACTTCATCTGATAAGGGTTGACGTATTTTGGGATAATTGTGAACATTTTCTATTAATGACATTTATTTCTATCTATTTTGGTTCTCGAGTTAAAACCTATGTTTGTAACCAAAATTGTCGATGTTGATATTTTTGCATTTCCTGCTACATACATAAGGAACTGTCCTCGTTAGACTTTATCTGGTAACGAATTAAGTATTTTGGGATAATTATAAGCAATTTTTGTTTATGATATTTATTTCCATATATTTTGGTTCTCGAGTTAGAACCTATGTTTGTAACGAAAATTGTCGATTTTGACATTTTGATATTTTCTGATATGTACCTAAGGAACTGTAATCACTAGACTTCATCTGATAATGGTTTACGTATTTTGGGATAATTGTGAACATTTTCCATTAATGACATTTATTTCTATCTATTTTGGTTCTCGAGTTAAAACCTATGTTTGTAACCAAAATTGTCGATTTTGAAATTTTTGCATTTCCAGCTACATACATAAGGAACTGTCATCATTAGACTTTATCTGGTAACGAATTAAGTATTTTGGGACAATTATAAGCAATTTTTGTTTATGATATTTATTTCCATCTATTTTGGTTCTCGAGTTAGAATCTATATTTGTAACGACAAATTGTCGATTATGACATTTTGATATTTTCTGATATGTACATAAGGAACTGTAATCACAAGACTTTATCTGGCAATAAATTGAGTATTTTGGGATAATTATAAACAATTTTTGTTAATGATATTTATTTCCATCTATTTTGGTTCTCGAGTTAGAACCTATGTGTGTAACGAAAATTGTCGATTTTGACATTTTAATATTTTCTGATATGTACATGAAGAACTGTAATCACTAGACTTTATCTGATAATGGTTTATGTATTTTGGGATAATTGTGAACATTTTCTGTTAATGACATTTATTTCTATCTATTTTGGTTCTCGAGTTAAAACCTATGTTTGTAACCAAAATTGTCGATTTTGATATTTTTGCATTTCCTGCTACATACATAAGGAACTGTCCTCGTTAGACTTTATCTGGTAACGAATTAAGTATTTTGGGATAATTATAAGCAATTTTTGGTTATGATATTTATTTCCATATATTTTGGTTCTCGAGTTAGAACCTATGTTTGTAACGAAAATTGTCGATTTTGACATTTTGATATTTTCTGATATGTACCTAAGGAACTGTAATCACTAGACTTCATCTGATAAGGGTTGACGTATTTTGGGATAATTGTGAACATTTTCTATTAATGACATTTATTTCTATCTATTTTGGTTCTCGAGTTAAAACCTATGTTTGTAACCAAAATTGTCGATTTTGATATTTTTGCATTTCCTGCTACATACATAAGGAACTGTCCTCGTTAGACTTTATCTGGTAACGAATTAAGTATTTTGGGATAATTATAAGCAATTTTTGTTTATGATATTTATTTCCATATATTTTGGTTCTCGAGTTAGAACCTATGTTTGTAACGAAAATTGTCGATTTTGACATTTTGATATTTTCTGATATGTACCTAAGGAACTGTAATCACTAGACTTCATCTGATAATGGTTTACGTATTTTGGGATAATTGTGAACATTTTCCATTAATGACATTTATTTCTATCTATTTTGGTTCTCGAGTTAAAACCTATGTTTGTAACCAAAATTGTCGATTTTGAAATTTTTGCATTTCCAGCTACATACATAAGGAACTGTCATCATTAGACTTTATCTGGTAACGAATTAAGTATTTTGGGACAATTATAAGCAATTTTTGTTTATGATATTTATTTCCATCTATTTTGGTTCTCGAGTTAGAATCTATATTTGTAACGACAAATTGTCGATTATGACATTTTGATATTTTCTGATATGTACATAAGGAACTGTAATCACAAGACTTTATCTGGCAATAAATTGAGTATTTTGGGATAATTATAAACAATTTTTGTTAATGATATTTATTTCCATCTATTTTGGTTCTCGAGTTAGAACCTATGTGTGTAACGAAAATTGTCGATTTTGACATTTTAATATTTTCTGATATGTACATGAAGAACTGTAATCACTAGACTTTATCTGATAATGGTTTATGTATTTTGGGATAATTGTGAACATTTTCTGTTAATGACATTTATTTCTATCTATTTTGGTTCTCGAGTTAAAACCTATGTTTGTAACCAAAATTGTCGATTTTGATATTTTTGCATTTCCTGCTACATACATAAGGAACTGTCCTCGTTAGACTTTATCTGGTAACGAATTAAGTATTTTGGGATAATTATAAGCAATTTTTGGTTATGATATTTATTTCCATATATTTTGGTTCTCGAGTTAGAACCTATGTTTGTAACGAAAATTGTCGATTTTGACATTTTGATATTTTCTGATATGTACCTAAGGAACTGTAATCACTAGACTTCATCTGATAAGGGTTGACGTATTTTGGGATAATTGTGAACATTTTCTATTAATGACATTTATTTCTATCTATTTTGGTTCTCGAGTTAAAACCTATGTTTGTAACCAAAATTGTCGATTTTGATATTTTTGCATTTCCTGCTACATACATAAGGAACTGTCCTCGTTAGACTTTATCTGGTAACGAATTAAGTATTTTGGGATAATTATAAGCAATTTTTGTTTATGATATTTATTTCCATATATTTTGGTTCTCGAGTTAGAACCTATGTTTGTAACGAAAATTGTCGATTTTGACATTTTGATATTTTCTGATATGTACCTAAGGAACTGTAATCACTAGACTTCATCTGATAATGGTTTACGTATTTTGGGATAATTGTGAACATTTTCCATTAATGACATTTATTTCTATCTATTTTGGTTCTCGAGTTAAAACCTATGTTTGTAACCAAAATTGTCGATTTTGAAATTTTTGCATTTCCAGCTACATACATAAGGAACTGTCATCATTAGACTTTATCTGGTAACGAATTAAGTATTTTGGGACAATTATAAGCAATTTTTGTTTATGATATTTATTTCCATCTATTTTGGTTCTCGAGTTAGAATCTATATTTGTAACGACAAATTGTCGATTATGACATTTTGATATTTTCTGATATGTACATAAGGAACTGTAATCACAAGACTTTATCTGGCAATAAATTGAGTATTTTGGGATAATTATAAACAATTTTTGTTAATGATATTTATTTCCATCTATTTTGGTTCTCGAGTTAGAACCTATGTGTGTAACGAAAATTGTCGATTTTGACATTTTAATATTTTCTGATATGTACATGAAGAACTGTAATCACTAGACTTTATCTGATAATGGTTTATGTATTTTGGGATAATTGTGAACATTTTCTGTTAATGACATTTATTTCTATCTATTTTGGTTCTCGAGTTAAAACCTATGTTTGTAACCAAAATTGTCGATTTTGACATTTTAATATTTTCTGATATGTACATGAAGAACTGTAATCACTAGACTTTATCTGATAATGGTTTATGTATTTTGGGATAATTGTGAACATTTTCTGTTAATGACATTTATTTCTATCTATTTTGGTTCTCGAGTTAAAACCTATGTTTGTAACCAAAATTGTCGATTTTGACATTTTAATATTTTCTGATATGTACATGAAGAACTGTAATCACTAGACTTTATCTGATAATGGTTTATGTATTTTGGGATAATTGTGAACATTTTCTGTTAATGACATTTATTTCTATCTATTTTGGTTCTCGAGTTAAAACCTATGTTTGTAACCAAAATTGTCGATTTTGACATTTTAATATTTTCTGATATGTACATGAAGAACTGTAATCACTAGACTTTATCTGATAATGGTTTATGTATTTTGGGATAATTGTGAACATTTTCTGTTAATGACATTTATTTCTATCTATTTTGGTTCTCGAGTTAAAACCTATGTTTGTAACCAAAATTGTCGATTTTGACATTTTAATATTTTCTGATATGTACATGAAGAACTGTAATCACTAGACTTTATCTGATAATGGTTTATGTATTTTGGGATAATTGTGAACATTTTCTGTTAATGACATTTATTTCTATCTATTTTGGTTCTCGAGTTAAAACCTATGTTTGTAACCAAAATTGTCGATTTTGACATTTTAATATTTTCTGATATGTACATGAAGAACTGTAATCACTAGACTTTATCTGATAATGGTTTATGTATTTTGGGATAATTGTGAACATTTTCTGTTAATGACATTTATTTCTATCTATTTTGGTTCTCGAGTTAAAACCTATGTTTGTAACCAAAATTGTCGATTTTGACATTTTAATATTTTCTGATATGTACATGAAGAACTGTAATCACTAGACTTTATCTGATAATGGTTTATGTATTTTGGGATAATTGTGAACATTTTCTGTTAATGACATTTATTTCTATCTATTTTGGTTCTCGAGTTAAAACCTATGTTTGTAACCAAAATTGTCGATTTTGACATTTTAATATTTTCTGATATGTACATGAAGAACTGTAATCACTAGACTTTATCTGATAATGGTTTATGTATTTTGGGATAATTGTGAACATTTTCTGTTAATGACATTTATTTCTATCTATTTTGGTTCTCGAGTTAAAACCTATGTTTGTAACCAAAATTGTCGATTTTGACATTTTAATATTTTCTGATATGTACATGAAGAACTGTAATCACTAGACTTTATCTGATAATGGTTTATGTATTTTGGGATAATTGTGAACATTTTCTATTAATGACATTTATTTCTATCTATTTTGGTTCTCGAGTTAAAACCTATGTTTGTAACCAAAATTGTCGATTTTGACATTTTAATATTTTCTGATATGTACATGAAGAACTGTAATCACTAGACTTTATCTGATAATGGTTTATGTATTTTGGGATAATTGTGAACATTTTCTGTTAATGACATTTATTTCTATCTATTTTGGTTCTCGAGTTAAAACCTATGTTTGTAACCAAAATTGTCGATTTTGACATTTTAATATTTTCTGATATGTACATGAAGAACTGTAATCACTAGACTTTATCTGATAATGGTTTATGTATTTTGGGATAATTGTGAACATTTTCTATTAATGACATTTATTTCTATCTATTTTGGTTCTCGAGTTAAAACCTATGTTTGTAACCAAAATTGTCGATTTTGACATTTTAATATTTTCTGATATGTACATGAAGAACTGTAATCACTAGACTTTATCTGATAATGGTTTATGTATTTTGGGATAATTGTGAACATTTTCTGTTAATGACATTTATTTCTATCTATTTTGGTTCTCGAGTTAAAACCTATGTTTGTAACCAAAATTGTCGATTTTGACATTTTAATATTTTCTGATATGTACATGAAGAACTGTAATCACTAGACTTTATCTGATAATGGTTTATGTATTTTGGGATAATTGTGAACATTTTCTGTTAATGACATTTATTTCTATCTATTTTGGTTCTCGAGTTAAAACCTATGTTTGTAACCAAAATTGTCGATTTTGACATTTTAATATTTTCTGATATGTACATGAAGAACTGTAATCACTAGACTTTATCTGATAATGGTTTATGTATTTTGGGATAATTGTGAATATTTTCTGTTAATGACATTTATTTCTATCTATTTTGCTTCTCGAGTTACAGCCTATGTTTATAACCAATATTGCCGATTTTGACATTTTGATACTTCCTGCTACATACATAAGGAACTGTTATCACTAGACTTTATCTGATAATGATTTATGTATTTTGTGATAATTGTGAACATTTTCTATTAATGACATTTATTTCTATCTATTTTGGTTCTCGAGTTAAAACCTATGTTTGTAACCAAAATTGTCGATTTTGATATTTTTGCATTTCCTGCTACATACATAAGGAACTGTCATCGTTAGACTTTATCTGGTAATGATTTAAGTATTTTGGGATAATTATAAGCAATTTTTGTTTATGATATTTATTTCCATCTATTTTGGTTCACAAGTTAGAACCTATATTTGTAACGAAAATTGTCGATTTTGACATTTTGATATTTTCTGATATGTACATAAGGAACTGTCATCACTAGACTTTATCTGATAATGGTTTATGTATTTTGAGATAATTGTGAACATTTTCTATTAATGACATTTATTTCTATCTATTTTGGTTCTCGAGTAAAAACCTGTTTGTAACCAAAATTGTCGATTTTGATATTTTTGCATTTCCTGCTACATACATAAGGAACTGTCATCGTTAGACTTTATCTAGTAATGAATTAGGTATTTTGAGATAATTATAAACAATTTTTGTTAATGATATTTATTTCTATCTATTTTGGTTCTCGAGTTAAAACCTATGTTTGTAACCAAAATTGTCGATTTTGATATTTTTGCATTTCCTGCTACATACATAAGGAACTGCCATCGTTAGACTTTATCTGATTATGGTTTATGTATTTTGGGATAATTGTGAACATTTTCTATTAATGACATTTTTACTCACATTGACATTAACGACAATTTATAATTTTTTATATTAACTCGTAACATCGAAATTTTATTTTACTTAAATATTTTTTGTGGGGGTTGTTTTTGAAGTCTTTTTGCATTTCGTAATTTAAAATTTTTTTTGATCGTTTAATTTAAAGAATAGAGTGACGCTCATTCATAGTTTATAAAGCGCTTTTTGAGCATTTTTCACGCAGGATTTTCGCACGAAATATGAATTGAATGGAACTTTTGCTCCCAATTTTTTTCCACCTTTTTTTTTTAGTTTCAAATCCGGAAGCGCCGTGAATATTTTTATTATCTAAGTTAAAAAGGGTCAAAATTTGTGTTTAACGAATTATATTTATTAAAAACACGCTTAGTTTAGTTCGTTTTTCTCCTCGATTGAAAAGGAATCTGACTTTACATAATTTTTTATTTTAATAATTTTACAAAAACAGACATCGGTGTGTCGAGTGTGTTTCATTACTTATGCATTCGTAGCGCCTCCAGATATCAAAACCGCATCCACTTTGATCAACGTCATCAAAAATTCATACACTGGTAATAATTTTATGTGTTGAGTTCATATGTGAAATGGTTTTGAAATAAATTTCTTTATGGTTGTAAAAAAAATTGTTTGTGGGTTATAAATAATTTGTGCGTGTTGGTGTACTATCTATAAATCATTTTGTTTTGCTCGATGTACTTACTAATTTTTTTCTTGTTTATTACGGTTTGTCCTCTTAAATTTCCGCCTGAAACAAAAATTAATACATTAAATCCCATTTTAATTTCATCATTCAAATTAATTATTAACTATTATCAATAATTAATAATAATCTTTATGAAGGATTAAAAATAACTTGGTTCAATCATCGATACGATTTGTAGCGTCAACTCAAAATTGCAGAGCATCATTTAGGTAGTGGAAAATCGTCCGTTTGATACTTGAACCATTAACTAATTACTGGAATTAAACAATGCGAACTGAAATTGTGCACTGGATATTTGAAACAAACAACTAGATCTGGTTCTAATCAATATGAAAACTTCATATATCTTTTAGATACTGAAATGAATCATTAAAAATATTAAATCTAACAACAACTTTGTAATTAGAATCAAAAACATGAAACATTTTCTGAATTCTAGAACCATCCATTTCGTACTGGAATCATGCTTTAGATATTAAAATCAACAAGTAGATTTGGTTATTATACTTATGGAAGTCGCATTTCTTCTACTTCTTCTAGATACTTGAATTAATAATTATGGACAGTGTACTGTATACAACAACATAATACTGAAATAATCAGTTATATATTTAAATCATCAATTAAGTAATGGAATAAGGAATTATACTTGGTCCTGATCAGTATGGAACCTATATCTAGATTCTGGATGCCAGTACAAATGAATACAATTATTGTTTACAAGAATCAGATACCGGAATCATTTATTGGGTATTAAAATCATCCATTACGTGCTGGTATAAATTGCTAGATAATGGAATCAACATCTAGATTTGGTTGTAACCATTATGGAGTCCGGATTTAACTTCTAGATACTGGAATCAACTATTATGCATACTATAAGGAACGACAGAATCCTGACTTCATCAATTACATACTGGAATCAACCACTAGATACTAGAATCAATAAATAGATTCTGGAATTAACAAGTAGATACTGTAATCAATTACTAGATACTGGAATCAATAAATAGATACTGGAATCAACAAGTAGATACTGGAATCAATAAATAGATACTGGAATCAACAAGTAGATACGGGAATGAACAAATAGATACTGGAATCAACAAGTAGATACGGGAATGAACAAATAGATACTGGAATCAACAAGGAGATACTGGAATAAACATCTAGATTTGGTTGTAACCATTATGGAGTCTGTATTTATCTTCTAGATATTGGAATCAACTATTATATATACTACAAGAAACGACAGAATAATGACTTCATCAATTACATACTGGAATCAACCACTAGACACTAGAATCAATAAATAGATACTGGAATCAACAAGTAGATACTGCAATCAACTACTAGATACTGGAATCAATAAATAGATGCTGGAATCAACAAGTAGATACGGGAATGAATAAATAGATACTGGAATCAACAAGGAGATACTGGAATAAACATCTAAATTTGGTTGTAACCATTATGGAGTCGGTATTTATCTTCTAGATATTGGAATCAACTATTATACATACTACAAGAAACAATAGAATAATGACTTCATCAATTACATACTGGAATCAACGACTAGACACTAGAATCAATAAATAGATGCTGGAATCAACAAGTAGATACTGTAATCAATTACTAGATACTGGAATCAATAAATAGATACTGGAATCAACAAATAGATACTGGAATCAATAAATAGATGCTGGAATCAACAAGTAGATACGGGAATGAACAAATAGATACTGGAATCAACAAGAAGATACTGGAATAAACATCTAAATTTGGTTGTAACCATTATGGAGTCGGTATTTATCTTCTAAATATTGGAATCAACTATTATACATACTACAAGAAACGATAGAATAATGACTTCATCAATTACATACTGGAATCAACGACTAAACACTAGAATCAATAAATAGATACTGGAATCAACAAGTAGATACTGCAATCAACTATTAGATACTGGAATCAATAAATAGATGCTGGAATCAACAAGTAGATACTGGAATCAATAAATAGATACTGGAATCAACAAGTAGATACTGCAATCAACTACTAGATACTGGAATCAATAAATAGATGCTGGAATCAACAAGTAGATACGGGAATGAACAAATAGATACTGGAATCAACAAGGAGATACTGAAATAAACATCTAAATTTGGTTGTAACCATTATGGAGTCGGTATTTATCTTCTAAATATTGGAATCAACTATTATACATACTACAAGAAATGATAGAATAATGACTTCATCAATTACATACTGGAATCAACGACTAAACACTAGAATCAATAAATAGATACTGGAATCAACAAGTAGATACTGCAATCAACTATTAGATACTGGAATCAATAAATAGATGCTGGAATCAACAAGTAGATACGGGAATGAACAAATAGATACTGGAATCAACAAGGAGATACTGAAATAAACATCTACATTTGGTTGTAACCATTATGGAGTCTGTATTTAACTTCTAAATATTGGAATCAACTATTATGCATACTACAAGGAGCGCCAGAAAAATGACTTCATCAATTACATACTGGAATCAACCACTAGACACTAGAATCAATAAATAGATACTGGAATCAACAAGTAGATACTGCAATCAACTACTAGATACTGGAATCAATACACAGAATAATGACTTCATCAATTACATACTGGAATCAACCACCAGATATTGGAATCAACAAATAGATTTGGTTATTATAGCTATGGAAGTCGCATTTAACTTCTAGATACTTGAATCAATAATTAAGGACATTGTATACAACAACATAATGCTGAAATAACTAGTTATATATTTAATTCATCGATTAGGTAATGGAATCAGGATTCATTCATACATTCATACTTGGTCCTGATCAGTATGGAACCTATATCTAGATTCTGGATGCCAGTACAAATGAATACAATTATTGCATACAAGAATCAGATACCGGAATCATTTATTGGGTATTAAAATCATCCATTACGTGCTGGCATAAATCGCTAGATAATGGAATCAACATCTAGATTTGGTTGTAACCATTATGGAGTCCGGATTTAACTTCTAGATACTGGAATCAACTATTATGCATTCTATAAGGTACGACAGAATCCTGACTTCATCAATTACATACTGGAATCAACCACTAGATACTAGAATCAATAAATAGATACTGGAATCAACAAATAGATGCTGGAATCAACAAGTAGATACTAGAATCAACAAGTAAATCAGGTTGTAGCAATAACGAAAAATATATTTAACTTCTAGATATTGGAGTCAACCATTATGGATAATGCATACAAGAACACTGAAATCACCAATGCAATGGGTTCTAAATACCGTGTGTGGATATGTACACATTCCCGTTTTTTCTCATATATAGATGCTGGACTCAGCAATTATACTTGTACAGTATTTAGCTTCTGCATGTTAGTACAAATCACTACAATTACTGTATCCAACAACTAAATACTGGAAGCAACAAGTAGATCTGGTTTTAAACACTACACAAACTCTCTTCAACTTCTGAGTACTGAAACGAATCATTATGAATAATGTAGTTAACAACCGAGTAAATAATAGTAGTAATGATAATAATAAATACTAAATCAAGAACTAGATCTAATCTTAAACGCTATAACTGCTGTATTTATCTTCTTTATACTGGAACGAATTCCTATGAATACAATATGCGCCAATGGAGTTCTGCAATCATCAATGAGATGCTGGAATCAACAACTCTATTATAAACTCGGTATTTCCCTTTCCATTGAAGAAACGAATTGCTACGGATCCAACAATCTGATTACTATAACGGTCAATGAGATGCTGGATTCAACAGTTTTACTATAAACTCGGTATTTTCCTTTCCATTAAAGAAACAAATTGCCACGGATCTAACAATCAAATTAATGGTCAAGGAGATGCTGGAATCAACAACTCTACTATAAACTCGGTATTTTCCATTCCATTGAAGAAATGAATTGCCACGAATCCGATAATCAGATTACTGTAAAGGTCAATGAGATGTTAGAATCAGCAACTCTACTATAGACTCGGTATTTCCCTTTTCATTGAAGAAGCGAATTTCCACGGATATTATATATTAGATTAAATTATTGCAATCAGATACCTTCAATAGATGAATGATCCTGAATCTTGCTTTAATCACTATGGAAAGTATCGAATACTGTCATGATCAACTGGAAACTAAAATAAATAGTTACATACAATTGTAACCTCTGTGGAAACTACGTTCAACTGGTAGCATCATCCACATGAAACCAGAATCAATGAACTAGATTGAATTTTAACACTTATAGATACCGAATCCTACAAATTAACCCCTTCCCGCACAATTATTTTCAAACGTTATGTCAAGCGCTCTAGTTAAATCGAGCGTGTGCGGTAAGGCATTAATACTAGAGTTATCAACTGCATATTATAGATAATAACTAGTTATGATTCAAAACATTCTAGAAGCTGTATTTTACTTGAATCAATCACTAAATGTTGGTTTCAATCATTATACGGATCATGCGAAGACTGGAATCAAAAGTGATCTATTGAGAAATGATTGCAAGAAAAAGGAAGAAACCATCCACTATATGCTAGAATCTTCTTCTAAATACTGGAATTAACTTAATACTGTATCTAACAAATCGATACTGGAATTATTCAAAGGATGAAGAAAATGTACACAATCATCCATAATTAGCTTGTTGATGAGTTCGTTTCAAACTGAAAACTGTGATGTACAATTTGTGCCGTCCTAAACCTAAAGGCTAATAGGGTTATAGCCTTGGGGTGCAACTCCTGAGGGACACCTCTTTTTGCAATGAAATGCATTATAATGTAGGTACATTATAATATTATTCCCTCTGAGATGTCTGAAGACGCATAGCTAAACCCAAAACTTTCCACTTCTAGGTCTAGTGTTAGTTCTAGTTTTATATCAATAGATCTAAATCTAGATCTAGAACTAAAAACATTTGAGTTTAGCCGTACATGTCTCAACACCGTGCATCTGAAGACTTCCGCTTCTTTTAAACGAGCTCCACTCCAAAAATATCTCTGATCACCAATCCAACTTTGGGAAGTGATCGCCATCAATCTGTTTATTATATTATTTTTAAAATTGTTATTTAATCGAAAATTTTCTATTTCGATTTTAAATATTAAAATCTTCAAAAAATCTTGTTGCGATTTTTAAGATATGTCCAACCATTCTCAACTCAGTTTTAATAAATAGCTTTCAAAAATTAAATTAAAATTTGATATATTTAAGTATTTTGGATATAAATGATATCACATTCGATGTAATGAAGTCAATATTTAAGATATATCTCGAAAAATTGAAATAGTCTTTTAAATCCATTAACTTTCTTCTATTTTTTTATATATTAAAGTATTTTCCATTTCGATTTTCAATTTAATATTATCTTCAAAAATTTTCTTTCGACTTTTATGATATTTCATATATCTCAAATCACATAATCGTTTTCAACCGAAATTTTAATCAATATCATTCTCAAATGAAACCAAATTCGATGTATTTAAATATTTCGGATATAAATAATATCAAACTCGATGTAATTGAGTCAATATTTGAGATATATCTCGAAAATTTACAATAGACTTTCAAATATAATAATTTTTCTTAAAATTTTTTATATATTTAAGTATTTTCCATTTCAATTTTCCATTTAATATTAATATCCTCAAAAATTTTCTTTCGACTTTTAAAATATCTCGTATATTTCAAATCACATAATCGTTCTTAACCCAATTTTAATCAATATCATTCTCAAATGAAACCAAATTCGATGTATTTAAGTATTTCGGATATAAATAATATCAAACTTGATGTAATTGAGTCAATATTTGAGATATATCTCGAAAATTTATAGTAGACTTTCAAATTCATTAATTTTTATTTAAAATTTTTTATATATTTAAATATTTTCCATTTCGATTTTCAATTTCATATTAATATCTTCAAAAATTATCTTTTTACTTTTAAGATATCTCATATATCTCGAATCACATAATCGTTTTCAACCCATTTTTAATCAATATCATTCTCAAATGAAACCAAATTCCATGTATTGAAGTATTTCGGATATAAATAATATCAAACTTGATGTAATTGAGTCAATATTTGCGACATATCTCGAAAATTTACAGTAGACTTTCAAATTCATTAATTTTTATTTAAAAATTTTTATTTATTTAAATATTTTCCATTTCGATTTTCAATTTCATATTAATATCTTCAAAAATTATCTTTTTACTTTTAAGATATCTCATATATCTCGAATCACATAATCGTTTTCAACCCAATTTTAATCAATATCATTCTCAAATGAAACCAAATTCCATGTATTGAAGTTTTTCGGAATAATAATAATATTAAACTTGATGTAATTGAGTCAATATTTGAGACATATCTCGAAAATTTACAATAGACTTTCAAATTCATTAACATTTTTTAAATTTTTTTTTATATTTAAGTATTTTCCATTTCGATTTTCAATTTAATATTAATATCTTCAAAAATTTTCTTTCGACTTTTAAGATACCTCATATATCTCAAATCACATAATCGATCTCAACCCAATTCTAATCAATATCATTCTCAAATGAAACCAAATTCGATATATTTAAATATTTCGGATATAAATAATATCAAACTCGATGTAATTGAGTCAATATTTGAGATATATCTCGAAAATTTATAATAGACTTTCAAAAATAATAATTTTTCTTAAAATTTTTTATATATTTAAGTATTTTCCATTTCAATTTTCAATTTAATATTAATATCTTCAAAGATTTTCTTTTTACTTTTAAGATATTTCATATATCTCAAATCACATAATCGATCTCAACCCAATTCTAATCAATATCATTCTCAAATGAAACCAAATTCGATGCATTTAAGCATTTCGGATATAAATAATATCAAACTCGATGTAATTGAATCAATATTTGAGATATATCTCGAAAATTTACAATAGACTTAAATTCATTTTTTTTTTAATTTAAATATTTTCCATTTCGATTTTCAATTTAATATTAATATCTTCTTAATAACATTTTCTTTGGACTTTTAAGAAATCTCGTATATTTCAAATCAGCCTTAGAACTCCAAATATCTTAGTAATGAATTGTGCAAAATCGCAAATCAACAACAGCCATTTTCAATAAATGTGATATTTGTTTAAAAATAATACAATTAACCCGTTAATTTAATTCCAGAAACACCGATTTTATTTTCAAAAACTAAATCAATGTAAACACATTCATAGGAAAACCAATTTTGGTGGTTCGATTCGCGGCTTTTGCGGTTAATCCAAAACAAGGTATTTTGTTTGCAATAACCTGATCCCAACGTTTTTAACGCGTTATTTTAATTTCGGCACGCGATGTTTTTCACAACGCTTTACCTGGCATGTTGATTTTTATCTGTGCCTAATAAACATTAAATACTAACAGACATCCTCACAAATTATTCCCCCATTAAAATGCTCGGCATGAAACATTTAACGCGATAATGCGCGTTAACATTTTCGCCCAATAACGAAACTCAATTTCAAATCGAATAAATAAAAATATTCATCTGTCACGTTAATGTTACATTGTCAGAATCGTTATTAACTTGTCGAAACGGATTCTAACATCAATTAATAACTAATAAAAAAATTGTTTGCCTTAAAATAAATTTCTTGGAAATTTGTTGGATAAGAAAATTGTTTCGAGCGATTTCCATTTCGATAAAATCTTGAAAAAATAAAGCGAATTTACTTAAACATAAATAATAAACTACCCACATCAATTAGGTAAAAAGATAACAAATCTTTAATTTATATAAATAATTTTTCCAAGAAAAAAGTAATAATATTTTTTTCTTACCTTCGGATGATTGCGCGTAACACAAAACGATTAAAACGACGATAATCTTGAACATTTCTGTTTTTGATATGAAACACATCGTTTCAGCAACGAAAATTTTTTTCCCTTCTTTTCAAATTTTTTCAAAGATAGTGGTAGTTTTGAATTTTGAACAAGAACTCGGTGTTGTGCGTGCGATCGCTCACTTTTATACGAGGTTGGATGGGGCTGCTTTGGAGAAGAGGGGATGTATGGGGGTGGAAACCAACCCACTTCACGCGTCCAGAAACAATTCACGTTCGCGTATAAAAAGTAGAGATCAATTTGAAATAAAATTGTATGCTCGAACTATTGGTTGGTTATTGAGGGAGGTTCAAGTTTTTAGTATGGATTTAAAGATTATTTTTTACGAGGTTAAAGCTTTTATGGTTTATTGGGTTGTATAAGAGGATTAAATTTATTTTGTTTTTTTTTAATGAAAAAATAAATAAATCACACAATTACAAAAATATCCACCTCCCAACTTTAAGATCAATTGGAAACAGATCTACTTTAGATATCCATTCTACCTAAATCTAAAGATAGCAAAGACCGTTTTCTTTATGGGTAAATGCAAAAAAAGTGAGGATTTTAAAGCTAACATTTTTGAATTTTCCATTTAAGCCAATATATATTTCAAAATATTCTTGACTTGCTTAACTTGGGAAGAAAAAATCATTTTGACTTATTAAACATATTCATATGTTACACAACAACGAGGCTTATAAATAATAAGCTCAAAAAATTACATGCAATAATCATTTTAAAGCTTATACATAGAGGCTTCAAGACCATATCATTTTTATAGCAAATCTCTTTTTGATTCAAAATCGTGATTATTCTAAATTTTTATCGAATGCTATTTCGGAAAAAGACATGAACGTTTTACGGTACGTGAAGAGAGTTTCGAAGTCAACGTCGTGTGATTTCGGCTACATTTAACTACGGATTTCGTAATAAAACAACCCTTCGCTTCGTTCATTAAGAACCGCCCCGATTTCAAACACCCATCGTAAAGCATACAAAAAAAGCCCGTAACTCACCCCCTCCCCCACAACACACTTGTTGCCTTTTAGAGATCTCGTTAAATCTTATCAAGCCGTCTCAATAAAATCAAAAAAATTTCCTTTTTGTTATTTTTTATTTCGTAATTATCTAGAAAACATTTACTTAAATATTCTTTTTTTATAAATAAGGGTTAAATAGTTCATTAAATTGATTACAAACGAAGTAATAAATCGATTAAAGCGGATTTAATTTAATATAGTGCAGTTTTAGTTAAAGAAATAAATTATTGAATTATTGTGCTAAAGGGTACAAAAAGGGCTCAAACTTGGGAAACGGGAAAATATTTTTGTGATGTCTTATTTATGATCAGACTCTCATCCCTTAGAGTCTCATTACGACCCATGCAAATAACACAAGAAGTGCTGGCTTCAGATGAAGAAGAGATCCTAAAAACCGTTAAACTGCAAACAAGGGATATAGAATGGTAACATAATCTAGAGGAAAACATGCCGATTAAGATGAGAAGCCGAATATAGATATAAAAAAGGAAACAGAAACCTTTTTTCAAAGTGAAAGAAAAAGAAAAAGTGTGCAATTAGACTAAAATACTAGAAAAATGCAACAGGATAGATGATCAACCTAATAGGAATATTAAAGAAAATCGTACAAGAAAATGCAAAAAGTAAGAATTAAGGAAGTGGGAGGAAAGATGAAAAGTGTAGCTTATGGTTTGAATGGAGATAAGAAAATGGATAAATAGATTAAAGAGAAGGAACGTTAGCACTTAAGCAAGTTATTAGTTAGGTGACCTAAACTAAGACTGAGGAGGTGATAGGAAAAGAAGAAAAAGTTGAAGAAGAAAAGATAAGAAATATTCTCTTAATACGGAACTAAAATAAAGCACTTTCTGAAACAAAGTGCGAATTACGGACCTCTTCTGTTGGGGATGATGGTGTGATGTTCCCTCTAAGTACTTATTGGTATGGGTTTTCTTTCGATACACCCCCAGTTCCATATCACCCTTTGTCGTTCTAGTGGCCAATACATCTAAGAAGGGCAACTGCTTGGCGGATTCTGTTTCCATGGTAAATTTGATCATGGGATGTTGAGCGTTTAGATGACCTAGAAATTCAAAGAGGCGTTCTCTACCATGTTGCCATACCACAAACGTGTCGTCACGTATCGGAGCCATAGCTTTGGTTTCCATTGGCTCTTCTTCAGAGCATTTTCTTCGAACAATTCGAGGAGATCGACAAAGGAGATCCCATGGCTGCCCCTTAAACTGTTCGTAAAGCTCTCCTTTCCAACTGAAATACGTCGACGATAAACAAAATTCCACTAAATCTGGCACGTACTCTGGCAAACTTGGTACCCTAGTAAAACAGAGATTCTACATCGAAACTAACCAAAATATCCTCAGCATCTAACTTTACATTTTTCACTGATTCCACGAAATGTGACGAGTCCCTAACATATGATTCCTAGTAGGTACGTTGGGGAATTAATGGCACTGACGATAGGACGAAGGGGGACGTCTGGTTTATGAATCTTCGGTAGTCCATAAGTTCTGTTATTAGCTGTGGATTTTACAAGGCTCTTCATATTCCCTACGATCTTGTCTGAAGGGTCCTTCTTGATCTTCCTGTAGGTGGCCATGTCCAGTAAGTCTATCATTTTGGCGTCATATTCTTCCTTGTCCATTACAACAGTGGCATTCCCCTTGTCTGCTGGTAACACGACGATTTCCAACGTTTAATTTAAAAAATCGGAGTGCCTTCTTCTCACTATCTGTCAAGTTGGATTTTGGTGGTTTTGCTGTTTTCAATACCCTGGCAACTTCTTGTCGGATCCCTTCGGCTTTCAGTGTGGGCATCCCTCGAACTGCTGCTTCCACTTCGCAGATTATTTCTTCCTTCGGGACCTTCTTTGGGGCGATTGCGTAATTTAGTCCTTTGGCCAATACCATGGTTTCTTCCTTCGTTAGTGGGATACTCGATCTGTTGATGACGATTGTTTCTACTGGTAGACTGTTGTTGTTTCTCTTCTGCTGCACCCGGCGTTTCATTGATTCAAATTTCTTGATATGTGTGTCGCGGGTCTTCTTGAATTCACGATCAGCTTTCTCCATTGTTGGTCTGTCCACTTTATCCCAGTCTTCTCCGGACATACTATTGGAAAGTGAGAGGTGGAGTCGTAGTAACCTCTCACTTACCTTCTGTAAATCACTGTAGGTCTTATATATCCTTTCTCGAGATTCTACGAGCTGCAGCGGGGTCGATGTGGTGCTTCACCTTCAAGAACGTTGGCGTATAATAAATATTAATGTTCAAGGCTTACCATCAAAAATTAATCGTATATAAAATTATTTAATAAATGATGTGATCATAGATGTATTGTGCATAACCAAACATTGGATGATGGAGCCAGAAGATAAAACGTTGTATCTTCCAAACTACAAGGTTGCGGCTTATAATAGTAGAGAACCTAAAAGAAATGCTCATGGTGGAGTATTTATTGCGGTTAAAAACTTAATCACAACTGAGGAAATAGATATGGCTGATTTTAATGAAGAAAGATGTCAAAAATATGTGGACTTGTTCTTGAGAAACAAAATATTGGAATTATAGTGGTATATCACCCTCCTAACAACAACAATGAAGAATTTCTGGAAAGGATAAAAGACTTATTAAATCACTTGAAGCAGGTCTTATCATTTTTATGAGTATAGTTATAATTAGAGATTTCAATATCGATGTAAAGGAAGAAACAACTATTAATGAGTTTTTCTTGGGATTATTGAGGGAATATGGCAGCAAGAAAATAATTTAATATAGTGCAGTTTTAGTTAAAGAAATAAATTATTGGATTATTGTGCCAATACTAGCGTTGAAGTAAAGCTACTTTGGTTGGATTGGGTTCTAGACATGCGCTTATTAGGGTACAAAAAGGGCCCAAACTGGGAAAACGGGAAAATATTTTTGTGATGTCTTATTTATGATCAGACTCTCATCCTTTAGAGCTCGAATGAAAAGGGATTGAAAATCTTCAGACGTTGATTACGACCAATGCAAATAATACAAGAGGTGTTGGCTTCAGATGAAGAAGAGATCCCAAGTAAGCCTATAATAAGGAATCAAAAACCGTTAAACTGCAAACAAGGGATATAGAATGGTAACATAATCTAGAGGAAAGCATACCGATTAGGATGAGAAGCCGAATATAGATATAAAAAAGGAAACAGAAACTTTTTTTAAAGTGAAAGAAGATAGTAAATCAACCTAATAGGAATATTAAAGAAAATCGTACACGAAAATACAAAAAGTAAGAATTAAGGAAGTGGGAGGAAAGATGAAAAGTGGAGCTAATGGTTTGAATGGAGATAAGAAAACGGATAAATAGATTAAAGAGAAGGAACGTTAGCACTTAAGCAAGTTAGAAGTTAGATGACCTAAACGAAGACTGAGGAGGTGATGGGAAAAGAGGAAAAAGTTGAAGAAGAAAAGATAAGAAATATTCTCTTAATACGGAACCCAACCCAACCCAGCTTCAGAACTAACAGTACACCTATCAGTTCTGAAGCTGGGTTGTATGCCTAGTATTAGTGTTATACTTCTACTTGGTGAAAAATTTAAAACAATCTAGTGTTAAACAAGAATTAAACAAGAAATTAAAAGGTCTAACGATAATAAATATTGTAAGTACGAAGGCTTTCACGACCGGTGTTAATTGAACTAAAATTAGAACTATCACTAGAACTATCACTAGGACTAACACTAGATCTAAAACTAGAAACTTTCGGGTTTTGCCGTGCGTTTTTTGAAAAAATGTTTGATGTTTCGGATGCCATGTTGCAACAGCTTCAGAACTGGCTTCTTCAGAAACTGGTTCTAACTGACAAAATCGGGATCGTAAAACAATATATAGGTCGAAAAGACTAATTAATAATTAATTTATATTAATTACAAGCCAATTACTAACTAATTACTGCGCCGCGTCCGGTTTGGGAGTCGTGTTCGTCTTCACCACCATCTTCCATGTTCTGCTGAGTTCCCAGCCATCTTCTCTGTTGACGTTGTTTTTATGTCGGTGGATTTCTATGGCGTCTCTTGTCAGCCGTTGATGATATTTATTATTCCTAGCCAGAACCTTTGTTTTGTCGAAGTTTATTCGGTGTCCCTCCGAATGACAATGTTCTGTAATTGAATCTTCCTCAGCCTCACATCCCTCTCATATTCCTTGATACGGCATTCGATGTTTCGTCCGGTTTGGCCAACGTAAAACTTCCCACAACTGCATGACAGCTGATAGACACCCGCTCCTTTTAATAGAGGTAGCTTGTCCTTGGCAACCGGGATTGTATTCCGAATTTTGGTGACCGTTCCGTATCCCACCGCGATGTTGTTTTTCTTGAAGTGTCTTGCAATTCGTTCCGTTACACCGGAAACGTAAGGAAGACAAATAAAACCAGCTGGTTCTGTACTTGCTGCAACTTCTTCTCCCTGCTTCCGCTGCATGGTGGCTCGGTTGATGTCCTTTAAACTATATCCATTTTTCTGTAGTACGTTCCGTAGAAACCTTTCTTCCTTCTTTAGGTAAGAATATGTAAAGGAGATAACCTTGGTTGTCAGTTAGAACCAGTTTCTGAAGAAGATTGCAACATGGCATCCGAAACGTCAAACATTTTTTCAAAAAACGCACGGCTAAACCCGAAAGTTTCTAGTTTTAGATCTAGTGTTAGTGCTAGTGTTAGTTCTAATTTTAGTTTAAAGTTTAGCTGTGTAAAAATTGAGAGTGATGTACAGGAAGCGACTAAAAGTTTGATTAATTAATGATAATTAATGACGTCTTAAATCTATGTATTACAATGGATATTATTAAACTTATTTTGCTATTTTTTAAAGTAAGAAAAGACTGAAAATCTCATTAGCACTTTTCTTAAAGACTAGTTATTTTGACTAGTTTTTGTGATCATTTGATAGTGATGTAAGGAAGACAGTAAGGAAGACAGATGAAACCAGCTGGTTCTGTACTTGCTGCAGCTTCTTCTCCCTGCTTCCGCTTCATGATGGCTCGGTTGATGTCCTTTAAACTATATCCATTTTTCTGTAGTACGTTCCGTAGAAACCGTTCTTCCTTCTTTAGGTTATCTCCTTTACATATTCTTGCTGCTCTCTGAAACAAAGTGCGAATTACGGACTTCTTCTGTTGGGGATGATGGTGTGATGTTGCCTCTAAGTACCTATTATAAGTACCATTTGTCGTTCTAGTGACCAATACATCTAAGAAGGGCAACTGCTTGGCGGATTCTGTTTCCATGGTAAATTTGATCATGGGATGTTGAGTATGTACCTTTATAGTCATTATACTATAGTTGAGTATCTCAATTCATTTTTGAGATACACCAAGCTTTGAACTCAACCTAAATTTGCGGATTTTCATAAAATTAAAAATTTTCTTAACCGTCTTTGAAAATTCGAAAAAAATCGAATTTTTAAGATATCTTTATGAAACTTTCTATGATTTATAAAAAAAGCATGTACTTTTAGAGTCACAATATTATAGTTGAGTATCTCAATTCATTTTTGAGGTACCAAGCTTTGGACTCAACCTAAATTTGTGAATTTTCATAAAATTAAAAATTTTCTTAATCGTTTTTAAAAATTCGTAGAAAATCGAATTCTTAAGATATCTTTATGAAACTTTCTATGATTTATAAAAAAAGTATGTACCTTTATAGTCATTATACTATAGTTGAGTATCTCAACTCATTTTTGAGATACACCAAGCTTTGAACTCAACCTAAATTTGTTGATTTTCATAAAATTAAAAATTTTCTTAACCGTCTTTGAAAATTCGAAAGAAATCGAATTTTTAAGATATCTTTATGAAACTTTCTATGATTTATAAAAAAAGTATGTACTTTTAGAGTCACAATATTATAGGTGAGTATCTCAATTCATTTTTGAGGTACCAAGCTTTGGACTCAACCTAAATTTGTGAATTTACATAAAATTAAAAATTTTCTTAATCGTTTTTAAAAATTCGTAGAAAATCGAATTCTTAAGATATCTTTATGAAACTTTCTATGATTTATAAAAAAAGTATGTACCTTTATAGTCATTATACTATAGTTGAGTATCTCAACTCATTTTTGAGATACACCAAGCTTTGAACTCAACCTAAATTTGTTGATTTTCATAAAATTAAAAATTTTCTTAACCGTCTTTGAAAATTCGAAAAAAATTGAATTTTTAAGATATCTTTATGAAACTTTCTATGATTTATAAAAAAAGTATGTACCTTTATAGTCATTATACTATAGTTGAGTATCTCAATTCATTTTTGAGATACACCAAGATTTGAACTCAACCTAAATTTGTGGATTTTCATAAAATTCAAATTTTCTTAACTGTCTTTGAAAATTCGAAAAAATAGAATTTTTAAGATATCTTTATGAAACTTTCTATGATTTATAAAAAAGGTATGTGCTTTTAGAGTCACAATATTATAGTTGAGTATCTCAATTCATTTTTGAGGTACCAAGCTTTGGACTCAACCTAAATTTGTGAATTTTCATAAAATTAAAAATTTTCTTAATCGTTTTTAAAAATTCGTAGAAAATCGAATTCTTAATATATCTTTATGGAACAGTCGATGATTTATGAAGAAAGCTATGTACTTTTATAAGCACAATACCGTACTTAAGTATCTCATTCAGTATCTCAAATTTTGTGTCAAAGAAAAATTTCTCATCAAAAGGGTACACTAGGTACATGAATGATAAGAACCTCAGTCATTTCATTGCAAAATGCTAATAGGAGTCCTTATACAAAAGAACTCCTATTAGCCCTTAGATTTAAAACGGCGTTGAGGAGAAGTAAGAAATGTTAAACATAAACGCAAAGTGCGGAAACAGAAATAAAAGATCATTTTATGTATTTATAATGGAACGTAAAGAGAAAACGTACTATCCAACCATAATTGAGATAAAATGCCAAATGAAAGGTGGAATGGAGAGAGATTTGTTTTGATTATAACACAAGATGACGAAATGGGTTTAAAAAATCCACAAATAATCATATTATCTCTTCTCCATATTAATCTAATTTAATAAAAAACTACGTAAACAAAAAAAATCTCAATTCCACAAAGTGAAAAGTATGATAAATATTCCTTGTGTATAACCAAAAAATATAGTATAAAGGAAGTTATGACTCCCTAAAACATGTTTGAGCTTGAAACGTAAAAGATATGATAGATTTATGACTTAACGTGTTCATAAATTGATATATAGAAGCCGTGTACTTCTTTTTCAAAACTTTTCTTGTACTCCCATAATGCGTTCGAAATGTATTATGTAGTAATAGGCCAAATCTTATACGGTTTGTTAACGGTTTTAGTTATAATAGGATTTAAGGATTAACAAATCCATTTACACCCACCTGGGTTAGGCGATGTTGGGGGATTAAAACTTTTTCAACGATAAAAATGAAAATAGGAGTGGGATACAAAAAGAAGTTTGCAAAGTGTCTGTTTGTCGAATTGACATTGGAAATATCTCGGCGGTGCGACGTCGTCGTCCCTGGAAACGAACAATTACCGAAGAATTTTTCAAACTCTTTCACTATGAATTTAAAAATAAAAATATAAAAAAACTTTGACGATTATAAATTTACTAGAATTGTGGCAAATCTTTAAAGAAATCTTTAAAGAAATGTGGTTGATGTTTTAAGTATAAGACGAAATTTATTGTGCGGATTAACCCCTTACGTTTCTAAAACGTAATCTCGTCTTTATTTTCTTTTACTTTTATTTTAATCGAAATAACGTTTGTATTATTTTTAGATAACGAATTTCTCTTATATAAAAGAATCTTTATTAAAAAAAATCGATTATGTATCAAAATGTTAGTTATCTCCCCTTAGATAGTAATTTTTAATTATTCGACCGTTTAAATTTCCTTTTTGCGTTATAAATTTTCTCAAACATCTAATATTTACCGCAATATTCTCGCCCGAGTACTAATGAAATAATCCAATACAACCTCCTTCGTTCTTATTTTGCACCTACAACAATTTCGGCGATTCCCAAAGAGCTTATTTCGCATCCTAATTTAATAAATACATCGTTATAAGTCAAATTTAATTCCGATCAAAACCATCTTAATTTCATCAAATAATTCGAATTTAACCCATGAAAGTAATTAAAGGGATTTGATTTTCTACACAAATGGTAAAATTTATTTTACAATCACCACATGTGGGTTTCAATCGATTTTTAATTTAATTATTGGTGTTAAAACAAGATTTCATTTAGGATGTACTTAATTGTATGTTTTAGCGTAATTGTTTCGTGGAGTGAATATTAGATTTAAAGATGAATCTTTGAAATTTATTTAATTTGAATCTTTTAATTTATGATTAATTAAATTTAAATTTAATTTTTGTCTTATAACGCCATCTAGAAATGGGCGAACTAAAACTTTTGGACGAATTTTGAAATGGAATCTGTAAACATTTTTGAAAAAGGTTTGCTTTAGGAATTTAAAGGTTTCATTATTTAGTTATAAAGTGTTAGTTTGGAATTTCAAAATTAGTTAGGGGAGAAATTTTATTGAAATATCAAAATGTGTTTTTTATTTTTTCAATGAGTTGATAACAGAAGTTGTATTTGCTTCAAAAGAAAACTCAATTTTTCTGATTAAATCTTGCTTCTGATACTTGGACATCAGAAATAAGATTGAGTCATGTCAGAGTATTCATTGTTAACAGACGCGTTTTCAATACAAGATCTGACTTACTTTTATAAAAACTCTCTACATGAGTAAGTTTTAAGAAAATTGTTTTAAAATTGCCAAATATAACTGGAAAACACCCTATGGGGTGATATTTGTGGTGATTTGGGGTGATACCATCGTTCGGACTAACAGTAATTACTGCGTATCGCTCTCCTTCTGGTGACCTTGAAAGATTTCTGGGCGTTATATCTGATGTGCTCTCCTTTGTTGGGGTTTGCGACAGAAGTGCCATATTTACTGGTGATTTCAACGTGCATTTTGGGACCGATGATAGTCGTGTTTGCGCTGTGAACCAGTTGCTGAATGAATTTGGTTTGTCCTCCGCATTCTGCTCGCCCACTAGATTTAGCAATTGCCTGGATAATGTGTTTTCGAATTTCAAGTCCGAAATCGATAACTCAACCGTCGATTTACTTCTCTCAGATCATCTTGGAGTGGTTAGTAGCTTTAATGTACCACAAAGTAACCCACAAATTGCTCATAAAATTTCCAAACCAATTACAACCCTTGGTCTAAATATCTTTTTTAATATTATTTCCAATGAAGAGTTTGCCTTCGTAACGAGACTTGATCTTGATGCAAACATTAAGATGACCCTTATGATGACCATATTAAAGGAAGCTTCGTTTAGGGCATTTCCCCCTAAAACAACATCTTTCAAAAGTGGCAACGCCTTACCTATAGCTTGGTATACGGATAAGCATAAACATATGCGCAATAAATTGCAAGAGATGAATAATATTTATCAGTGTACTCGTTGTCCGAAGTTGCGATCTTCGCGCAATAGTTATAGCCGCTTTTACCATAAAGAATTAAAATCTGCGAAACTAAAAGCGAATAATAAATTTATTATATCTCACAAAAATAGTCCACGTGCTATTTGGGACGTCATCAATTCGAATAGATCCAACAACAAAAAAACTGGATTACCGACGGGTGGCATAACGCCCGATTCTTTTAACACTTATTTTTTAAACGCCCTTTTATCTGTTTTGAACGATGTAATACCTGGTGGGGACTCAGTTGAACCACTCCTTTATGTAAACAGCCCTCCTTCGCCTATACAATTTTCTTTTAAGAAGGTGTCTCAAACTGAAGTACGGAGTTCTATCGATGGCTTAAAAAACACAAAATGCCTAGACTGTTGCGATCTTAATATCGCGATGATTAAGAAGGCTGTCAATGTTCTTGTTGGGCCATTGACTAAACTTTTTAATTGCTGTCTCGAGGAGGGTACTTTTCCCAATGTTTTAAAGTCAGCATTGGTGCTACCAATTTTTAAAAAAGGTGATGAGAAGGATCCTGGAAATTACAGACCTATTAGCATATTACCAGTAATATCTAAAATTTTCGAGGTCCTATTGAAAAGCCAGTTGCAAAAATATTTTGAAGACAACAAATTGTTTAACGAAAGTCAATGCGGTTTTAGACCGGGTAAATCGACCACTACGGCTTTTCTTCGTTTCTTGGATTGTGTTGTGGGTTGTTTTGAGACTTCTCAGTTTTGCGAAACGACTTTTGTCGACCTAACAAAGGCTTTTGATTGTGTTTCGCATACGTTACTGGTTCGCAAACTCTATGCGTACAATATCTCACCGCTAAGTTGTAGACTTCTTTCCTCATACCTCAAGGACAGGTCTCAGTCTGTTAAAGTTGGAGATAATCTATCTGAACCGGGTAAACTTACTTGCGGAGTTCCACAAGGGTCAATTCTTGGACCGAATCCCTTTAGTGACGGCATGTTGTTGCTCTACGCGGACGACACAACATTGATGACGGTTGCACCTACGCGAGATTCCGCATTGCTGCAGCAATCACAGCTCATATCTTTAGCGGAGGATTTGTTTCGAATTAACCAGTTGGCTTTGAATCGGTCTAAGACTGTGAATATGACTTTTACTTTCCGAGCTGTTGATGAGGCTTGTTCATCGAATAAGTTCCTCGGGTTAATTGTTGACCCGGAACTTACCTGGCATTCCCACTGTAATTTTCTTGCGAACCGCCTTAGTTCGGTGGGTTATTTGCTTCGTCGCCTAGCTGGTATTGTTTCGCTGGATGTTTTGAAGATTTGCTACTTTTCCTTTTTTCAGTCCCAATTGTCGTATGGGTTGTTAGTCTGGGGTCATGCTTCTGCCTCTAAATCTTTGTTCGCAATACAGAGGAGAGCAATTAGAATTATGGCGGGACTTGCCTACAGGGATGACTGTCGTCGGGCCTTTAGTGAACTGAGAATCCTAACATTACCTAGTCTTTTTATATTTGAGTCCCTTAAATTTCGTTATAAAAATAGAGACGTTGCCGTGAAAAGGCGAGCACATCCTTATAAAACTCGTAACGAGGCTGATATTCAACCAAATTATATACGTCTTTCGAGATCTCGTTTTTCAGTCAATTACCACAGTATTAAGTTTTTCAATGTGATACCCCCTAGAATTCGTGATCTTCCTTTTAACCAATTCTCATCGGTGATCAAAAATTACCTAATAGATAAGGCCTTTTATGAAATTGAGGACTTTATGTCGAGCACTCCCGTCCTGACGACCACGGCTGCTCGTGTATGCTTGTCTTAGTCTTGATTGTCTTTGTTACTACTATATACATATTTTTTTTTTTTTGTATTTTTTTTTATGAGTGTATATATATTTTTCTTGTAATATTGTATTTTATGACTTGTGTAAACCGCCTGGTCTTAACACCAATAAAGATTATTATTATATTATTATTATTATTATTTATCAATGAAAAATGATTAAGAGCCAGAAACGTTCTCTACACCAACTATCTCGAAAGAATACAACTGGTCACCGGCAGAAAAACTAGTTACACAAAACCCATGTTATATGTTGTCAACAAATAACGAATTAAATAATTCTGTGAACATGTTAATACCAAACACCGATAATGGTGTTTGTGAAAATGATCCTTAAACCTGATGACCTTATCCCAAACTCATTGATCAAAAACCTATCAAACCAGACCTTTCATATAATAATAATAATAATAATAATAACACATTTATTGCCTCAAAAAAAATTACAAAAAGAAAAGTA
This sequence comes from Onthophagus sagittarius, assembly GCA_036711965.1. Taxonomy (NCBI): domain Eukaryota; kingdom Metazoa; phylum Arthropoda; class Insecta; order Coleoptera; family Scarabaeidae; genus Onthophagus; species Onthophagus sagittarius. The sequence goes on along the minus strand of JASERS010000010.1, from coordinate 9,005,271 downwards.
TACATTAGCAACATATAAACATCAAGACAAAAGGATCAATTTATCGCTGTAAGCGATATCTTTCAAGAGACCCAACTACTACTGTGTATAAAATTTAACTCAAAGATTATGGCTAGCTGCGGTAATATGATATCCTTTGCAGGATTAGAAATGGAGCAAACATCAATTATCATCATACAGGATAGACAACAAACACAAAGAAGTCAAGAAGACAGTTGGAGAGTAAGAAGGTGGCATTGCGAATAGCGACAGGTAGATCATTCCATAACGCAATCGATTATACTGTAAAAGATCTGTGAAAAATCTCAGTAGCATGAACCGGAAACATTAAGGCGGTATCAGAACTGGATCGGGTGGACAAACCATGCGACGACAAAAACTTAAATGAGTCAGATAAATATGCAAGAGTGCAGCTCTGCAGAACCTTGTACAAAGTAGAGAGTATCCGAAAAGACCTGCGATTCTGCAGAGTAAGCATCTGCAAATAATTACGATACGACGTTATGTGCTGAAACCTCTCCAGGTCAAAGATGTAACGAATACAATTATTCTGAAATCTCTCCAATTTATTCTGGAGAGTTAAAGAAAAATTAGGATATACCACATCACCATAATCAATATGAGGCAAGATAAGAGAGTAACAAAGGTTGCGACGAACAACAAGCGGGAGGAAACACCGAAGTTTTCTCAAAGTGTAGGAGCAGTAGTAAACCCTTTTACAAACACTTTGTACCTGAGGTCTCCAGGACAGTGTCGAATCCATAATCAAACCAAGATTCTTAACAGTGTCCGAAAACTGAATAACGTTGCCATCAAGCATCACTTGAGGGGAAGAGTGAAAGTTCATCTTTGATAGTAGAGGACGAGAGCCAAAAGCAATGGCTTGCGTTTTCGACGGATTTAATTTAAGCCCATAACGATTAGACCATTCAAAAATACTGGCAAGGTCATTATTAAGACGAAGAACAACATCTTCAAGGTTATCAATAGGTGTTGAAGTGTAAATTTGAAGGTCATCAGCATACAAATGATAATTACATGAAATATTATCCGTAATATCATTTATCAAAATCGAAAAGAGCAAGTCTAGTGTTAGTTCTAGTTTTAATTGCCGTTCAGTGCTTGATTGTTTTAAATTGTTCTGGAACTAAAAGTATAACTAATAGTAGACTTATAAACTGTTGGCATTTCTATACTTTTCTTTACTAACTACACAAATTGATATTTTTACTTCTTTGGGAATAAATTGATGCATTCTAATTAAAAAATATATTCATGTAGGTGTTACAGTGAACGCTCTATACAGGGTGTTTCTGTAAGTCGTGGCATAATTTTAATCACAAATACTTGAGTTAAAATAATAACGATTTGTGTAAAAATTTTTGGTCTAAACCCATAAATGGCTAAGATATGGGCCTTCAAAGTTAAGAAAATTTTAAACTTTTTCTTAAATATCTTTAATATGGTTTGTCTTAGAAAGATAAAATTTCGTAAACAGTGCAATGTTATAATGAGAAATCGTTTAAAATCACTTTTGAACACATACAACCACGGGATCATTGCTATATGGAGTGTCCACAAAGTTCATTTCATTAAAACTTTGAATGATGGCCTCTCGTCACCTTGACTTAACAGATCTATTGTAACTTTAGCCCTTCAGTGGTTTAGATCAAATATGATCGGTCCAAAAGCTTGTTCCTTTTTTGTCTGTAGGCTTTACCGAAAATGTCGTTTCCTATACAAAGTCGACTAGTTTGATTCTCCAATATAGAAAAGATACTATTTGAGGAGTGCATGGCTGGTAGAGATAGGCACGTGAGTGCTTAATTGTTGTAAATACTTCTTGTAAATACTAAAAGTATCTATAGTATTAACACTAAACCTAGAACTAGAAACATTAGGATTTAGCCGTACGTCACTTTAGTTCTGAAGATAGGTTGGGTTGGGTTGGATTGGATTCCGTCTTAATAGAGGTATGACTAAACCTAAATGTAGTACTAAGTAATAATAATAATAATAACACATTTATTGCCTCAAAAAAAAAAAGAAATTACAAAAATAAAAGTATACATTAAAAACATATAAACATCAAGACAAAAGGATCAATTTATCGCTGTAAGCGATATCTTCCAAGAGACCCAACTACTACTGTGTATAAAATTAAACTCAAAGATTATGACTAGCTGCGGTAATATGATATCCTTTGCAGGATTAGAAATGGAGCAAACATCAATTATCATCATACAGGATAGACAACAAACAAAAAGAAGTCAAGAAGACAGTTGGAGAGTAAGAAGATGGCATTTTAATAAATTTTCAAGACACACAACTTGTTGCATTGCGAATAGCGACAGGTAGATCATTCCATAACGCAATCGATTGTACTGAAAAAGATCTGTGAAAAATCTCAGTAGCATGAACCAGAAACATTAAGGTGGTATCAGAACTGGATCGGGTGGACAAACCATGCGACGACAAAAACTTAAATGAGTCAGATAAATATGCAAGAGTGCAGCTCTGCAGAACCTTGTACAAAGTAGAGAGTATCCGAAAAGACCTGCGATTTTGCAGAGCAAGCATCTGCAAATAATTACGATACGACGTTATGTGCTGAAACCTCCCCAGATCAAAGATGTAACGAATACAATTATTTTGAAATCTCTCCAATTTATTCTGGAGAGTTAAAGAAAGATTAGGATATACCACATCACCATAATCAATATGAGGCAAGATAAGAAAGTAACAAAGGTGTTCGCCGCAACCTCAACAAGCGGGATGAAACACCGAAGTTGACGCACCCACATCTTTCCATTTCTAGGTCTAGTGTTTTTTCTTCTTTTTTTTTCTTCTTTTTTTTCTTCTTTTTCTTCTTTTTTTCTTCTTTCTTTAGTGTTCTAGTTTTTTACCATTAGACCTAACTCTGAAACTTGAAACATTCGGGTTTAGTCGTACATCTCTCAAGGCGGCTAAACCTGAATGATTCTAGTTCTAGTGTCAGATCTAGTTTTGGGTCATCAGACGCAAGGCTAAACCCGAATCTTTCCACTTCGAGATCTTGTGTTAAATCATTAGATCATTAAAACATTAATCAAACACCAAAACCCAAAACTAGAACTAACACTAGAACTAGAATCATTCGGGATTAGCTGTCTTCAGAGATGTATGGCTAAACCTCAACCTAAACCTGTGCATCTGAAGACATTTTTTTTATGCAGGCGAGTACAATAATTAGATTCTGAAAAAGAGTACCTTACAAACTAATTTAGGAACCCTGTATATTTGAATTAAAGTAAAACTAGAACTAACACTAGACCTAGAAGTGGAAAGATGTGGGTTTAGCCGTGCGTCTTCAGACGCACGGCTAAACCCGAATCCTTCCACTTCTAGGTCTAGTGTTAGTTCTAGTTTTATACCATTAGACCTAACTGTGGAACTTGAAACATTCGGGTTTAGTCGTACATCTCTCAAGACGGCTAAACCCGAATGATTCTAGTTCTAGTGTTAGATCTAGTTTTGGGTCATCAGACGTAGGGCTAAACCCGAATCTTTCCACTTCTAGATCTAGTGTTAAATCATTAGATCATTAATCAAACACCAAAACCCAAAACTAGAACTAACACTAGAACTAGAATCATTCGGGATTAGCTGTCTTCAGAGATGTATGGCTAAACCTGAAATTAAACCTGTGTATCTGAAGACATTTTTTTAACAAAAGCCTCTACAAAGAATAGTTTCTGAAAGGGAGTACTTAATAGACTAATTTGGCAACTGAAGACGCACGGCAAAGTAATAGCTAACTAATAGCTAATAGCATTGTGGTTTTCGTCCACATTAAAAAATACTTTCTTTTTGGGTTAAGCATCTCTTGATGCCGAAAACTGCAGACCTATTAATCTGCTTCCTACCTTAAGTAAACTTTTTGAGAAAGTGATTTTTGAACGACTAAAATCAAAAATCATAATTATACCTAGTATCCAATACGGATTTGAAATGTGGTCACTCAACAGTACATCAACTCACAAGAGTAACGGAAATAATAGAACGAGGATATGAAAATAAACAGTGCATAACAGCTACCTTTTTAGATATAACAAAGGCCTTTGATTCAGTATGGTTATATGGCCTAAAATATAAGAGTCTTAAAGCTAATATAATATTTAATTTTCTCATTTTTGGAAGATAGAACATTTTACATAAGAGCATCCTCTCACAGTTACTGTTTAACATCTGTTTACATGACAGTCCCATTAACAAAAAGGACCTAAAAGCATTATTCTACTGACCTGGTACTTCTATTTAAATCCAAATAAATGTGAAGTCAAAATATTAGACAAATAAAGAATCCTACAACAGTAACTATCGAAAATCACCACTTATACTGGAATCCAAGAGATAGAGCTATCAAATATCTGGAAGTGTATCTGGACCAAAGACCTACATGGAAATTCCATATCAATAAGAAACTAAACGAAGCATATGCAAGACTAAAAGAACTTTATTCAATCATCAATAGAAAATCGAAACTAAAGATCGAATGTGCATTGTTACTATACAAATTATTAATAAGACCAATAATAATAAGCACATAATATTTGTGCAGTCCCTTCCAATGATTTTTATTTAAACATTAATATTAAATGATAAATAATGGATAACATTAATACACTCTATTAATCCTGCCATTCTTTCAAACACGATTAAACTACAATCAAATTAATAGGTAATCAAACATGATTCACACATTTGATCATCTGATCGAGAGTTAGTCACGCGATGCATCCATGATATTTACGTGAGTAGCGCGCGTGACTCACGTGGATCTAGCTCGTGAGCGGGCGTGAGTGAGCATAAAAAGTCACTCACGCGCACATCTCTACTTCAGACACATGGGGTTTTCGCGAAAAGTTTCAAAACGAGAGACTCGGAAGGCCTCTATAATGAATAGTTTCTGAAGTAGAGTACTTTACGAATTGACTTGGCAACCCCGTGTATTTGAATTGAAGTAAAACTTTTAGCCGTGCGTCTAAAGACGCACGGCTAAACCCACATCTTTCCACTTCTAGGTCTAGTGTTAGTTCTAGTTTTATACCATTAGACCTAACTCTGAAACTTGAAACATTCGGGTTTAGTCGTACATCTTTCAAGGCAGCTAAACCCGAATGATCTAGTTCTAGTGTTGGATCTAGTTTTGGGTCATCAGACGTAGGGCTAAACCCGAAACTAAAACTAACACTAGAACTAGAATCATTCGAAATTAGCTGTCTTCAGAGATGTATGGCTAAACCTGAACCTAAACCTGTGCATCTGAAGACATTTCTTTTATATTATTGAATCTAACTCTAGATCTAGAACTAGAAACATTCGGGTTTAGAAGTACATCTCTCAAAGCGGCTAAACCCTAATGATTTTAGTTCCATATCTAGTATTAGTTTTTCTTCAATTCAAATATACATGGTTGGGTTGTGTACCCCACAGTGTAACCCACAGTTATTCCACGAAAAAACAGAAGGCTAACTGAATTAGAAGAAACTGTTTTGAGAGACTTAATGAAAATGCTTCCACATGCACGTTTGGAGTGATAAAAATCCCCATGCAATACTAGAAACTCATCATCAATGGTGATTCAGAGCTAATGTGAGATTGACTTACATATTCTTTTAGCAAAGGCATTTGCTGAATAGGTGATTCAAGTAAATATAGACTGCAACTTTATGCACGATAGAGTATTAACACATTATATTGTAACATTTTCAGACAGATTTGATGTAACATTTCAAATTTCGATTTGTTACAAACGCAAATTTTTCTCTTTGGGGTGTTAATTTCCCTAAAATCGTATCCAAAATTGTATGTATTCATTATTTAATCTCAATTAGCGTTAATTTTGTTTGTTTTCCTTGAATACCTGCCTAAGAAAACAAAATATTAAAATATATATCTTATCCCATCCAATTATTGCAAACTAATATTTGTCAAATTTGAAAGACAACACAATATCGCTTCATACTTATAATTACTAACTTATTAACAATTTAAAATTATTAATTATTCTTTGAATTATAAATTATGTTACAAAACGTTTTATAACTCAATAAATCTCATTTATTTACTTATGTCAAAAAAATCGTAATAGACATCTAACTCGACTTCTCTGAAATATTCGTTTTAATTAAATTATTTTGAAATTTAAAAAAACAAAAAGGACCTAAAAGCATTATTCTACTGACCTGGTACTTCTAGTTAAATCCAAATAAATGTGAAGTCAAAATATTTACCCTTAGACAAATAAAGAATCCTACAACAGTAACTATCGAAAATCACCACTTATACTGAAATCCAAGAGATAGAGCTATCAAATATGGAATTTGCATATCAATAAGAAACTAAACGAAGCATATGCAAGACTAAGAAACTAAAGATCGAATGTGCATTATTACTATACAAATTATTAATAAGACCAATAATAATCAGTACATAATATTTGTGCAGTCCCTTCCAATGATTTTTATTTAAACATTAATGTTACACTCTATTAATTCTGCCATTCTTTCAAACACGATTAATCTATAATCAAATTAATAGGTAATCAAACATGATTCACACATTTGATCATCTGATCGCGCGTGAGTCACGCGGTGTATCCATGATATTTACGTGAGTAGCGCGCGTGACTTACGTGGATCTAGCTAGTGAGCGGGCATGAGTGACCATAAAAAGTCACTCACGCGCACATCTCTACTTCAGACACACGGGTTTTTCGCGAAGAGTTTCAAAACGAGAGACTCAGAAGGCCGCTATAATGAATAGTTTCTGAAGTAGAGTACTTTACGAATTGATTTGGCAACCCCGTGTATTTGAATTGAAGTAAAACTAGAACTAACACTAGACCTAGAAATGGAAGAATTCGGGTTTAGCCGTGCGTCTTCAGACTCATTGATCAAAAACCTACCCAACCAAACCTTTCATATACTAAGCTCCATATCTAACATCTGTATGAATCTGGGATATTTCCCCAACACTTGGAAAAAAGCAGAAATATTAATGTTTAGAAAACCTGGTAAAAACAAAAAGAACATTGAAAACTACAGACCCATTAATCTGCCTCCTACCTTAAGTAAACTTTTTGAGAAAGTAATTTTTGAACGACTGAAATCAAAAATCACAATTATACCTAGTATCCAATACGGATTTGAAAAGTGGTCAATCAACAGTACATCAAGTTACATGAGTAACGGAAATGATAGAACGAGGATATGAAAATAAACAGTACACAACAGCTGCCTTTTTAGATATAACAAAAGCCTTTGATTTAATGTGGTTATATGGCCTAAAATATAAGAGTCTTAAAACTAATATCATATTTAATTTTCTCATTTTTGGAAGATAGAAAATTTTACATAAGAGTTAATAGCTACAAATCAGAATCAAAACCCATTAAGGCTGGAGTTCCTCAAGAAGTCATCCTCTCACCGTTTCTGTTTAACGTCTGTTTACATGACATTTCCATCAACAAATCGGACCTAAAAGCATTATTTTATTGACCTGGTGTTTCTATTTAAATCCAAATAAATGTAAAGTCAAAATATTTACCCTTAGACAAATAAAGAATCCTACAACAGTAACTATCGAAAATCACCACTTATACTGAAATCTAAGAGATAGAGCTATCAAATATCTGGAAGTGTATCTGGACCAAAGACTTACATGGAAATTCCATATCAATAAGAAACTAAACGAAGCATATGCAAGACTAAAAGAACTTTATCCAATCATCAACAGAAAATCGAAACTAATGATCGAATGTGCATTATTACTATACAAATTATTAATAAGACCAATAATTATCAGTACATAATATTTGTGCAGTCCCTTCCAATGATTTTTATTTAAACATTAATATTAAATGATAAATAATGGATAACATTAATACACTCTATTAATCCTGCCATTCTTTCAAACACGATTAAACTACAATCAAATTAATAGGTAATCAAACATGATTCACACATTTGATCATCTGATCGAGAGTTAGTCACGCGATGCATCCATGATATTTACGTGAGTAGCGCGTGTGACTCACGTGGATCTAGCTCGTGAGCGGGCGTGAGTGAGCATAAATAGTCACTCACGCGCACATCTCTACTTCAGACACATGGGGTTTTCGCGAAAAGTTTCAAAACGAGAGACTCGGAAGGCCTCTATAATGAATAGTTTCTGAAGTAGAGTACTTTACGAATTGATTTGGCAACCCCGTGTATTTGAATTGAAGTAAAACTAGAACTAACACTAGACCTAGAAACAGAAAGATGTGGGTTTAGCCGTGCGTCTTTAGACGCACGGCTAAACCCGAATCTTTCCATTTCTAGGTCTAGTGTTAGTTCTAGTTTTATACCATTAGACCTAACTCTGAAACTTGAAACATTCGGGTTTAGTCGTACATCTCTCAAGGCAGCTAAACCCGAATGATCTAGTTCTCGTGTTGGATCTAGTTTTGGGTCATCAGACGTAGGGCTAAACCCGAAACTAAAACTAACACTAGAACTAGAATCATTCGAGATTAGCTGTCTTCAGATATGTATGGCTAAACCTGAACCTAAACCTATGCATCTGAAGACATTTTTTTTTATATCATTGAATCTAACTCTAGATCTAGAACTAGAAACATTCGGGTTTAGAAGTACATCTCTCAAAGCGGCTAAACCCTAATAATTTTAGTTTCATATCTAGTATTAGTTTTTCTTCAATTCAAATATACAGGGTTGGGTTGTGTACCCCACAGTGTAACCCACAGTTATTCCACGAAAAAACAGAAGGCTAACTGAATTAGAAGAAACTGTTTTGAAAGACTTAATGCAAATGCTTCCTTTGGCATTAGTAAGATTTCTTTACACAAAAAATTAAGAAATCAATCGTTCACTGCATTTTAAAACGAATTTTTTTTATTTCCATAACATGCACGTTTGGAGTGATAAAAATCCCCATGCAATACTAGAAACTCATCATCAATGGTGATTCAGAGCTAATGTGAGATTGACTTACATATTCTTTTAGCAAAGGCATTTGCTGAATAGGTGATTCAAGTAAATATAGACTGCAACTTTATGCACGATAGAGTATTAACACATTATATTGTAACATTTTCAGACAGATTTGATGTAACATTTCAAATTTCGATTTGTTACAAACGCAAATTTTTCTCTTTGGGGTGTTAATTTCCCTAAAATCGTATCCAAAATTGTATGTATTCATTATTTAACCTCAATTAACGTTAATTTTGTTTGTTTTCCTTGAATACCTGCCTAAGAAAACAAAATATTAAAATATATATCTTATCACATCCAATTATTGCAAACTAATATTTGTCAAATTTGAAAGACAACACAATATCGCTTCATACTTATAATTACTAACTTATTAACAATTTAAAATTATTAATTATTCTTTGAATTATAAATTATGTTACAAAACGTTTTATAACTCAATAAATCTCATTTATTTACTTATGTCAAAAAAATCGTAATAGACATCTAACTCGACTTCTCTGAAATATTCGTTTTAATTAAATTATTTTGAAATTTTGAAGAAATATTTAAAATATTTTCGAGGAATTGTTTCGAATTGAATTTATTTTAAAAATTAGATCTTATTAAGTCGTTTTAACGTTAATATTTGGTTTATTAATACTGGTTATGAATTAACTTGATGATCTAGCGACGTTAAAAAGGTAATTCCCCCAAAACATACAACGTCATTGCACTCATTATCCGGTGTGTTGTGTTGTGTAACAATGAATTATCTGCACTGCACCAAGGTTTTTTTATCTGATTTACGTAATCTTCTCAAATCTTTTTGTGATATTTATAGGTTCATTAAAATAGATTTTATAATTAAGTAAAAAAAAGATTACGTCTGTTCTTTCTTGGAATATTCATTAGCTACTAATGAATATATTCGTTTATAAGTTATTAATACTAATTGAAAGTTCTTCGGCACGTTCTTTGACTTTTGTTTTTGAAAGAATTTGTTACCTTACTTTGCTATGTTCATCTTTCATAGTTAATTTAGGCTTTCTTTTAGGAGTAAGTCCATGAAAATTTTTATGTGTATATGGAGAACACTTGCGGAACCTCATGTGCATTTTATTTCTTTCTTTCTCTAATTATCTGAGAGATTAGTCCTACTTAAGTCGTACTATTGGATTGAGTTGTATTAGACAGCGTGGTCCTAAACATAAGGGCTAAGAGGGTAAGGGCGCCAACTCCTGGATGTTCCCATCAAATATGTGCTATGTGTCCCCTCTGAAGGGCGCACTTGTTTTTGTCCAACTCTGGTTCAAATATACAAGATAGAGTTGGGATTAAAAAACATTTTTGATGTCTGGAAAAACATAAATAAAATAAGAAGGGGAAAGACGAGATTAATGGTCAGATATCCATGATGAAGTGGAGAGGATACCCATAAAGTACTTATGGGGTTACTGGGGAGATATGATCAAAGGTGAGCAGGGGAGTTAGTGAGAGGCGAACAAGAAGAAGATGATATAACACAGAAGAAAGTGGAGACGGTATTTGCGGGATTAGAAAAGGGAAAGGCATCCGGAGAAGATAGGGTCTAGAACGAGGTTTCGTTAGAAGCAACGATGGAAGTGGGGAGAGTTTGTGGATAATGTTCAACAAGGTATGGAAGAAAGATGTGTTCCCGGAGGGGTGGAGAACGGTAATAAGATACAGTGGAGAGTTATAGAAGTATCAACTTATTGAATACGTCATTCAAAATATACGCGAATGTGCTGCTTGCAAGGCTAGAGAAAGGGACAGAGAAAAGGGAGCTCCTACCAGATCGTCAGTCAGGGTTTAGAAAAGGAAGGGGAGCAATAGACAACTAGCATACGCTGATGGCTTGGTGGTAATTGCGAGAGACGCGGGTGAAATGAGGGCAATGATACAGTTGCTGGAAGGGTATTTTGGCAGGAAGGATTTAGGGGTGAACGTGGATAGGTCGAAAATGATGGAATTCTGTAAATAGCGTCGAAGAAAGACTGAGAATTGAAGATGGAAGGGCAACGTAATTGATTTAAAGACAAGAACAAGGGAGGAGAACATATTAGAATGTTGGCAATGAAGGAATTTAATGTTTGAAAACTTAGTAAAAAGCGTAGTTATGAATGGGGTGAAGATATGGAGATGGAAAGAGCTAGGGTTCTTAGATGATGGATCTATGATAGATCAGATACTGGAGGTGGGTGTTGAGATTAGCTAGAGAGACTCCGGGATATATAGTTAGGGAAGAAATGAAACTAGATAAGTTGAGGATGGAGGCAGGTAAGCGAGTGGTGCGTTTTAAGGTAAAAGTGCAAGGAAGAGTACATTGTAAGATCTTGAAGGTGTGCTGCAGACAGATACTAGTGAAAAGATATTAGTGATTTGCATTAGAAGAATAAATGAAGGAGTACATGCGGCATTGCTGGGCTTCCGCTTCTTTTAAACGAGCTCCACTCCAAGAATATCTCTAATCACCAATCCAACTTTGGAAAGTGATCGCCATCAATCTCATTCCCTATATCAAAACCCAATATAATTGGTTTATTTTAAATAATCTCAAATTTATATAAAATTGAACCAAAATTTAGAAATTGTCATTTTTAAAATTGTTATTTAATCGAAAATTTTCTATTTCGATTTTAAATATTAAAATCTTCAAAAATCTTGTTGCGATTTTTAAGATATGTCATATCTCAAGTCACATAATCGTTCTGATCCCTGTTCTAATCAATAGCATTCAAATATGAAACCAAAATTTGATATATTTAACTATTTTGGATATAAATGATAACAAATTCGATGTAATTAAGTCAATATTTAAGATATATCTCGAAAATTTAAGATAGTCTTAAATTCATTAGCATTCTTTTTTTATATATTTTTAAGTATTTTCCATTTTCATTTTTAATTTAATATTAATATCTTCAAAAATTTTCTTTCGACTTTTAAGATATCTCATATATCTCAAATCACATAATCGTTCTCAACCCAATTCTAATCAATATCATTCTCAAATGAAACCAAATTCGATGTATTTAAGTATTTCGGATATAAATAATATCAAACTCTATGTAATTGAGTCAATATTTGTGATATATCTCGAAAATTTACAATAGACTTTCAAATTCATTCACTTTTCTTAAAAATTTTTACTTATTTAAGTATTTCCCATTTCGATTTTCAATTTAATATAAATATCTTCAAAAATTTTCTTTCGACTTTTAAGATATCTCATATATCTCAAATCACATAATCGTTTTCAACCCAATTTTAATCAATATCATTCTCAAATGAAACTAAATTCGATGTATTTAAGTATTTCGGATATAAATAATATCAAGCTCGATGTAATTGAGTCAATATTTGAGATATATCTCGAAAATTTAAAATAGACTTTCAAATTCATTCACTTTTCTTAAAAATTTTTACTTATTTAAGTATTTCCCATTTCGATTTTCAATTTAATATTAATATCTTCAAAAATTTTCTTTCGACTTTTAAGATATCTCATATATCTCAAATCGCATAATCGTTCTCAACCCAATTCTAATCAATATCATTCTCAAATGAAACCAAATTCGATGTATTTAAGTATTTTGTATATAAATGATATCAAATTCGATGTAATTGAGTCAATATTTAAGATATATCTCGAACATTTAAGATAGTCTTTTAAATTCATTAACATTCTTTTTTTTTATATATTTAAGTATTTTCCATTTTCATTTTCAATTTAATATAAATATCTTCAAAAATTATCTTTCGACTTTTAAGATATCTCATATATCTCAAATCACATAATCGTTTTCAACCCAATTTTAATCAATATCATTCTCAAATGAAACCAAATTCGATGTATTTAAGTATTTCGGATATAAATAATATCAAACTCGATGTAATTGAGTCAATATTTGAGATATATCTCGAAAATTTACAATAGACTTTCAAATTCAATAATTTTTCTTAAAATTTTTTATATATTTAGGTATTTTCCATTTCGATTTTCAATTTAATATAAATATCTTCAAAAATTTTCTTTCGACTTTTAAGATATCTCATATATCTCAAATCACATAATCGTTTTCAACCCAATTTTAATCAATATCATTCTCAAATGAAACCAAATTCGATGTATTTAAGTATTTCGGATATAAATAATATCAAACTCGATGTAATTGAGTCAATATTTGAGATATATCTCGAAAATTTACAATAGACTTTCAAATTCAATAATTTTTCTTAAAATATTTTTATATATTTAAGTATTTTCCATTCGATTTTTAATTTAATATTAATATCTTCAAACATTTTCTTTCGACTTTTAAGATATCTCATATCTATCAAATCACATAATCGTTTTCAACCTAAATTTTAATCAATATCATTCTCAAATGAAACCAAATTCGATGTATTTAAGTATTTTGTATATAAATGATATCAAATCCGATGTAATTAAGTTAATATTTAAGATATATCTCGAAAATTTAAGATAGTCTTTTAAATTCATTAACATTCTTTTTTTTATATATTTAAATATTTTCCATTTTCATTTTCAATTTAATATTAATATCTTCAAAAATTTTCTTTCGACTTTTAAGATATCTCATATATCTCAAATCACATAATCGTTCTCAACCCAATTCTAATCAATATCATTCTCAAATGAAACAAAATTCGATGTATTTAAGTATTTCGGATATAAATAATATCAAACTCGTAGTTGAGTCAATATTTGAGATATATTTCCAAAGTTTATTATATACCTTCAAATTCATTAATTTTTCTTAAAATTTTTTATTTATTTAAATATTTTCCATCTCGATTTTCAATTTAATATTAATATCTTCAAAAATTTTCTTTCGTCTTTTAAGATATCTCATACAGACTGCACGCGGCCGACCTGCGGATAGATGCATTAGCAATAGCTGGGCGACCGTAAGTGGGCGGAGCTTGCGCTCTCAGATATCGAAACCTTTAATGCTTTGAGAACGGGTGGTTTTTATTAAAGTTAGTTATCAATTGTTTTTACTAACCACAATTAGTAAAATTATGTAAAATAAGAAGGATTTGTTAAAATTAAAAAGAAATAAATCCCTGGTACACAGTACTAGTAATTTTCTTAGTTATGAAGCATCAGATCATTTTAGTGCAAAAATATTACAGCAACAAATTTTCATCATAACTTCATACCAATAAAAAAAAATATAAAACAAATAAAATGAAACATAATTCTCCTCATTTATTTAATAAATGTTCAAATAAACCACCCTCTTGAGCTGAACAATAACCCAACCGGTTGTACAAATTTATGTTATTTAAATTTAATTTACCGGTATTTATGCTTATGCAAAATTTTTAGCACTGTTGTTGCTCCAATACCAATTTCACGGGCAATTTCGCGAGAAGATTTGTGCGGATTCAATTCTGCTAATGCACATATTGCAATCTCCAAAGTGCTGATGTTATCTTCTGCTTCATTTTTGTTTTTATTATTTATTAATGTGAAATTTGATTCGAAATATTTCACTGTATTTCGTATGGTATTTGCAGAAGGAATTGGCCTTTCCGGATAGTTCACAGCAAATAAATCGCGACATACTTCCGCAGAATTACCACCATAAAATTGCTTTATCATAAACAACTTTTCTTCGGGCGTATAATACTCCATTTTGAGAAATTGTGCACTACAAATTTTAGCGAAATCGCTAGGCACACTAACCCAACCACAATCGCTAAACAAATGCAGTAAATGAGTAAAAACCAGTCTTTATCGTTCTTCTGGGATGATTTGACGCCTGTCTAGGAATGATGTCATAGCTCTGTGCGAAAAAGTAAGAGAATTTCTATCGAAGTACTATCAAACCTACGAATAATGCCAGAAATTTCGATTTTTTGTTAAAATAAAAATCAATTTTTTAGAACCTCTAAAGATTTCATTTTTAATAAAATTAAAAAGATAAATTCCTAATTTGTATAAAATCGCATTGTACCGCCCTCCGTACGAGTATCACGGCTAGAACGGTGCGGTTGATTACGTCTGTCTCCGTCGCACTACGAGTTTCGTGCGGTTGCAGCAACCTGCGGATAGGGCTTTTCAATGTGTTAGACAAGGCATAGGACTTTAATGAGTTAGATAAAGAAATACATATCAACTACAATCGGCCTGAGAAGTAAACATAGTATATCTGTTCTGTGTTAACTAATAGAAACCTTATGCCGTTCTTTTCCCACTTACGTTAAGCCTATCCGCAGCTCGAGCGCGAGCAGTCTGTATATATCAAATCACATAATCGTTTTCAACCCAATTTTAATCAATATCATTCTCAAATGAAACCAAATTCGATGTATTTAAGTATTTTGTATATAAATAATATCAAATTCGATATAATTAAGTCAATATTTAAGATATGTCTCGAAAATTTAAGATAGTCTTTTAAATTCATTACCTTTTCTTAAAATATTTTACATATTTAAGTATTTTCCATTTTCATTTTCAATTTAATATTAATATCTTCAAAAATTTTCTTTCAACTTTTAAGATATCTCACATATATCAAATCACATAATCGCTTTCAACCGAAATTTTAATCAATATCATTCTCAAATGAAACCAAATTCGATGTATTTAAGTATTTTGTATATAAATAATATCAAATTCGATGTAATTAAGTCAATATTTAAGATATGTCTCGAAAATTTAAGATAGTCTTTTAAATTCATTACCTTTTCTTAAAATATTTTACATATTTAAGTATTTTCCATTTTCATTTTCAATTTAATATTAATATCTTCAAAAATTTTCTTTCAACTTTTAAGATATCTCACATATATCAAATCACATAATCGCTTTCAACCGAAATTTTAATCAATATCATTCTCAAATGAAACCAAATTGGATGTATTTAAGTATTCTGTATATAAATAATATCAAATTCGATGTAATTAAGTCAATATTTAAGATATATCTCGAAAATTTAAGATAGTCTTTTAAATTCATTAACATGCTTTTTTTATATATATTTAAGTATTTTCCATTTTCATTTTCAATTTAATATTAATATCTTCAAAAATTTTCTTTCGACTTTTAAGATATCTCATATATCTCAAATCACATAATCCTTCTCAACCCAATTCTAATCAATATCATTCTCAAATGAAACAAAATTCGATGTATTTAAGTATTTCGGATATAAATAATATCAAACTCGTAGTTGAGTCAATATTTGAGATATATTTCCAAAGTTTATTATATACCTTCAAATTCATTAATTTTTCTTAAAATTTTTTATTTATTTAAATATTTTCCATCTCGATTTTCAATTTAATATTAATATCTTCAAAAATTTTCTTTCGTCTTTTAAGATATCTCATATATATCAAATCACATAATCGTTTTCAACCCAATTTTAATCAATATCATTCTCAAATGAAACCAAATTCGATGTATTTAAGTATTTTGTATATAAATAAAATCAAATTCGATGTAATTAAGTCAATATTTAAGATATGTCTCGAAAATTTAAGATAGTCTTTTAAATTCATTAACTTTTCTTAAAATATTTTATATATTTAAGTATTTTCCATTCGATTTTTAATTTAATATTAATATCTTCAAATATTTTCTTTCGACTTTTAAGATATCTCATATATCTCAAATCACATAATCGATCTCAACCCAATTCTAATCAATGTCATTCTCAAATGAAACCAAATTCGATGTATTTAAGTATTTCGGATATAAATAATATCAAACTCGATGTAATTGAGTCAATATTTGAGATATATCTCGAAAATTTACAATAGACTTTCAAATTCAATAATTTTTCTTAACATTTTTTATATATTTAGGTATTTTCCATTTCGATTTTCAATTTAATATAAATATCTTCAAAAATTTTCTTTCGACTTTTAAGATATCTCATATATCTCAAATCACATAATCGTTTTCAACCCAATTTTAATCAATATCATTCTCAAATGAAACCAAATTCGATGTATTTAAGTATTTCGGATATAAATAATATCAAACTCGATGTAATTGAGTCAATATTTGAGATATATCTCGAAAATTTACAATAGACTTTCAAATTCAATAATTTTTCTTAAAATATTTTTATATATTTAAGTATTTTCCATTCGATTTTTAATTTAATATTAATATCTTCAAACATTTTCTTTCGACTTTTAAGATATCTCATATTTACCAAATCACATAATCGTTTTCAATCTAAATTTTAATCAATATCATTCTCAATTGAAACCAAATTCGATGTATTTAAGTATTTTGTATATAAATGATATCAAATCCGATGTAATTAGGTTAATATTTAAGATATATCTCGAAAATTTAAGATAGTCTTTTAAATTCATTAACATTCTTTTTTTTATATATTTAAATATTTTCCATTTTCATTTTCAATTTAATATTAATATCTTCGAAAATTTTCTTTCAACTTTTAAGATATCTCATATCATCAAATCACATAATCGTTTTCAACCGAAATTTTAATCAATATCATTATCAAATGAAACCAAATTCGATGTATTTAACTATTTCGGATATAAATAATATCAAACTCGATGTAATTGAGTCAATATTTGAGATATATCTCAAAAATTTATAATATACTTTCAAATTCATTAATTTTTCTTCAAATTTTTTATTTATTTAAATATTTTCCATCTCGATTTTCAATTTAATATTAATATCTTTAAAAATCTTCGTTCGACTTTTAAGATATATATCTCAAATCACATAATCATTCTCAATCCAATTCTAATCAATATCATTCTCAAATGAAACCAAATTCGTATTCTTATTTAAGTATTTCTGATATAAATGACACCGAACTCGATAACTAAGTCAATATTTGAGATATATCTCGAAAATTTAAAATAGGGATTCCAATTTATTTACTTTTTCGTCTGAATGGAATTGTATTTAGCATCAGGTGAAATCCAATGAATTTAATGTTAAAATCATAAATAAATTTGTTAAATTTTTTTAGATATTCCATTTACTTTTTTAATTGAAACGAATTGAACATTCTTCAAATCAAATTTATCATTATATTAATTAAAAATGTTTGAAAACGACTCTTCATTCGACGATTTTCGATCAATATTTTAAGTATATCTTGACAATTTGAGATATATACATTCTTTTTCTTAAAAATTTTTTTACCTCAAAAAAGCCAATCGACGAAAAAGCCAACAACCCCACAAATTCGTTTTCATCGTCACTGACCTGTTCATCCAGCGAATTGAAGTCTTTCCAGCCAACACCAGTGATTATCTTGTCATAATGAATGGTAATTCTAGGTCTAAGCATTAGTTGTAACCCTAGTATTGTATCACTAGAATCATTTAAAAATTTACAATAACTCGTTATAACCAAAACAAAAAATGATAATAACTTTACGATGATGTGATCGAGGTCTTTCAATCTTATAACTTTGGGCCATTTGCGTTGTCGTGGAGTAGATCTGAAACCGCGTAGTACGATTCGAAATTTATGCATTAAACTTTTACAACGTCATATACGCTGGAAAACGTAATAAATATCGCGCCGTTACCGTCTGCACCTTATCCTTACAACCTTCGTCCTGCCTTACCGAAATGTGTCATGGAAAAGGATATTGGACCTCGATATTATCCCACCCGCAATAATTCTCTGTAACGAGAATCGTTTTTATTATTATTTTTTTCTTTTCACAACTTATTTCCTACTAAAACGATACAGTCAGGAAGATTAAACAATTTTTAGATATTTATCCAGCATTATTCACTTTTAATCAAATCGTTGTAATTTAATTTTAATTTTAGTAAAAGTGAATTCAAGTACTTTTTAAGTCCTACCATAATAAATAATTTTTCTTGTTTATTTTTGGATCAAAGATTTAACTTTGCGCACAATGATGTAATAATTGCCTTGTTATTTGTTAAAGCTGGACTGCGTCGTCGGAATAGCGCATAGAAAACGGGGGCAAAACGTATATAAATCCGATACGTCTCGAAATGGAGGTAACTTCGTGGTGAAGTGTATCAGTGGAAGCATCATCCCCTCATCGAATCAAAGTTTCGTCCTTAATAAAAGTGCCAATTCGTGGTTTCATCAAAACAATCGTAAGTTGTTAATTTTTATTTTTCTAATAAACAATTTTTTTTTGTATTAATCATTTAAGTTAAGATTAATCCAAATTATTAATGCATTTTGAGTTCAATTTTGGCCATAAATAATACGAAAACGTGACATTCCCTGCTATATTTTACACGTAACTTTAGACAGGTAAGGAGCGATATCGATGGGTGAGCTTTCAAAAAGCTCATGTGGAGTGATTTATCTTTTATGGTTTAGACAAAATAAATTGTTATTTTGCGCCTTCATATAAAACGTTTTCATAATTTTTTAGCCCCCTTAAAAAGAAATACCTGTTTATGTTTCCTTTTGGGTTTATTTTAAATCATTAAAAGTTTCATAACTTGAATAAACTCGGCTATATTTCTTTCATAAACTTCATAATCGTAACTTTTATACACATTTAAAAACCCAATTTATAAATTAATGTTTTTACATTAACCTTATACAATGTAACGTTTTAAAACGATTAATTATTAACTTAAAACTACACCTTCTCAAAAATATTTTATAGCCCGAAAAGTCTAAAAACTTTTATAACCCTCGCTAAAACTTTTCCTTTTTTTAAATTCTTTTATTTTTTATACCAAGATTAGCTTCAACTTTTCTTTCTTAATTAGAAAATCTTTTTATCCCGCCTTAATTGAAACCTTGAAGTTTCCACAACAATTCGGCCCTATATTTTTATTAAGTTGGTGAATTTATCGCGTTATCTAAACTATTTTGATGAGAACAATTTGTAACAATACCTAAAGTATTTGGACACCTCGTGGCAACTTTGCCGGTGCATTTAATTCCGGAAACGTTTCCACGTCTTCGCGAGTAAAACGTCCGTGAAATTAAGGGGACGAATCAGCGAAAATTGCACAACGTCCCGTCCAATTTTCTCCGTTACGTTCCCGTCTTCGCCATTACTGGTCGATATTACAAAAATCTTTCTTGCAATAATTTCATAGAAGATTTTCTTGATTCGTTTTAAGCGCAATTAGTAGTTTCGACAGGACACTACGGGTTGGGTTGTGTAAGCTCGAACAAACTGAATTAGCTTAATTTTCTTTGTCCTAGAAATGGGGGTCGGTTTGCTGGAAGATTTTAAATATATTCAGCTGTAACAGCAACCAGCCGTGAGTCGTTCTAATCTACATTTAACGTAATCTGCATTGTGCTATTGTGTGGAAGCAATAAAAACCAAGTACCTCTCTTACGGAGATTCTGTTTAGATTAGCAAAGTCGTTTGTTGATTCTACTCGTCTTTATGTCTAGTACTTTTCTTATAACGGAGATTACTTAATTTTTTAACTTCAATTTTTCCTTTACATATTCAAAACGTTACATTCTTCGGTTATTATATTAAGTTAGGCATTCACAGCTTCATCATTTTTTTACAAATACAAGTATGGACACAATTATTCTCTTAATTGTGTAAATTAACAGTTACAGTGTGTTAATTAATTATCGTATCCGAAATCTAGGCAACCAATATCACAGTATTGGTAGTATTCTATTAAAAGTTGACTTTTGTATAACAATTAACGACTGTAAAAACGAGTTTCCTATGCTTAAAAACCGTCATAATCAACGTCAAAATCTAGGAAATGTTGGTTGAATTGCTGTATACAGCTTTGTAAGGGATAAACCCAACTATCGTCCGCATTCGATAATGTGCCATTAAAATAAAGGCATCATGTTCCGGTGTGAACGTCATAACGAAAGAAATAAAAATCTGAAAGAAATTCTCATTGAACGTTTTCGTTATTTTAATTTGTTTATTGACTTACCGCTTAAATCAATCGCTAGAAACAACGATAGCTCTAAGAAGAACTGTTTAGAGAAATATAAAGGCAGCAAAAAATGGTTAAAGAATAAAGAAAATCTGGAAACACACAAAGCATACGACAATCGCGATAATAATAACCTAATAACGTTCGATCTGCTGTCAAAATCTGGTTAAAATCTGGTTACTAATTTAAAAATATCGCCGTTACCACTACACAATGAGATAGATAGCCAACATTACAACGTGACGTAGGTTACGATAATTATTTAACACAGTGTATTCATTCACTCAACCTTGTATATTTATATAAATATCATATATTTGAATTGAAGGCTCTGCTGCAAAAAGGATGTATCTGACATTTTTAAAAGTTTTCAGGAAGCAATAGAAATAACTTTGTAGGACATGAAGATAGAATCACAAAATAATAGATGACGGAAGTGTTAGGTATTTGGAGTACATTAGAAGAGATTAAATAACAATATCATTGATACTTTTTGCAAGAAAAAATCTTTTGTCTGCAGATACATCCTTTTTGGCTTCAACAATGAAATAAACTATGATTTAACATAATATATTTTTTATAAACAAATACTTACAAAAGATACAAAATGTATTACATGATACAAGAAAGACATCATTCATAATAAATTGAAACATGTTATTCTGATATATCTTCGGCACCATCGGTGAAATCCGTTTCTTCAACGTTTAGTTGTTGATCAGATGTCAGTTTATGGTAATACTCAATATCAGCCAGAGGAACATATTGATTTGCCAGAATCATGACATTATCATACTTTCTCGTCTTTACCGGAAGTGGCATATCCTACAGGATAGGTATGTTAGTTAAGACGGGTGCTTCTTTAACATTTCTTTGGATAACAAACGAAGAAATCAGAGTAAAGTTCATCTGTTTACAACATATTATTTCATCCACATGTTCCTTAGAGTATTCAATTACTTTGTACTTAGAAGTCCGAAACATCTGCCACATGGAAGAAAACTGTAGCCAGGTTCGGGATATCTATGCACGAGTTTCTCAAATCGGCCAGTTTTCACCAAAGCATATAAACAGTGAATCAAAGCATTATTTTTGTTTTGTGCTCCGCAATTATCGGAAGATATGTATAAAATCTTGACGTCCTTTCTAAGAATTTTATCGAAATAATGGCTCAAAATGCTAATTGTTTCGTTTGGAGTTTTACAGGCCGTAATTTCACCATACATATAAAAATGTGTTTGTAAATTACCCTATTTCAGAAACTATTCATTCACTCGCCCCTGTATATTTGAATTGAACTAATACTAGACCTAGTACTACAATCATTTGGGTTTAGCCGTCTTGAGTGATGTACGGCTAAACCTGACTGTTTCTAGTTTTAGATCTAGAGTTAGATCTAAAGATATAAAACTAGAACTACTAGTAGATCTAGATGTGAAAAATTCTGGGTTATTTAAACCCACATCTTTCCACTTCTAGGTCTATCGTTAGTTCTAGTTTTACATCAATTCAAATATACAAGGTTGCTAAATCAGTTTGTAAAGTACTGCATTTCAGACACTTCATTGTAGAGGTTTTCGTTAAAAAATGTCTTCAGATGCACGGCTAAACCCTTTCTTTTGACGAGATCGGGAGAATCTGCTAAACAGGCATCAAACCTGGGATGATGAGCGGCCAGAGATCCAGACCCACTAAAACCCCTTTCCTCGTCCTTTCTGGAACCGCCGATAGGCATATCTTCAAAGATACTGTTGTAGCTATCCTTTAGTAATTTTTAAAAAAATTACTTCATTACTTTTATCTAATATTTATTCATACTCATACCTGGTTGGGGGTGATATACGCCCCCCTCCTCTCGTTGCTCCTTTTCTTCTGGTTTCACCGGTCCCTTGAAACTTAGTTTTCCACCTCCATTATCCAGGTTCGCCAACGGGCCATTCATTCCAAAATTAAACAAATCTATTAGCTTTTTAATGTTTATTTTATTTTTACAACGCACCCGGTTGAGGGGGTACTCCCTTTCACGGTCCTCTTCTCTTCCATTTTGTTTTCGGCTTGGATCTTTATCTTCATTGTCTTCCTCAAGAACTCCATCAACACTACACCCTTTTCCACGCTCATCAAAAGGATTTCTGCCACCGTACATTAGGTACTTTGCACTCCAATTTCTATCTTCGCTCTGCCTCTCTCCCAATCGAATTTTGCACATTCAAATATTGAATTCTCAGGCATATCTTATCCACATTTACTCTGTTTGCTCTCTGCATTTCCCTTCTCCTTTTTCACTCGCCCATCAGTATTTCGATCCTCTACCATCATTTCCCCCAGTTCTTACTTTAAATATTTTATTACATGTGTCCTTTATTCTTGTTATTAAAGTCTCCGGTGTTAGAACATTACTAGGGTAGTTCAAGAATCTATCTTTCACGACACTCAATCTACCTATAGTAATCTTCCATCCTTTAGCTTCATTCATTTCTACATTCCTTACTTGATTATCCTTTCCTACAGTGAAGGATATTAACATATAATCGCTCAGGATTTCTATATCTTCCCTCATTTCCCATTGTATAATTGAATCTACCATAGTTTCTGTTGCCAACGTTACATCAATAACAGATGATCATCTTGGGCCTCTATATGTTGTTACTCCTATTTAATTTGTTAATGCTAGCGAAAAGTTTTCAGGAAGCAATAAAAACTGAATAACTTTGTAGAACATGAAGATAGAATAACAGAATAATAGATGACGGATGTATTAGGTATTTGGAGTATATTAGAAGAGATTAAATAACAATATCTATAATATAATAAATTACGACATGATTTAACAAAATATATTTTTTATAAACAAACACTTACAAAAGATACAAAATGTATTACATGATACAAGAAAGGCATCATTCATAATAAATTGAAACATGTTATTCTGATATATTTTCGGCACCATCGGTGAAATCCGTTTCTTCAACGTTTAGTTGTTGATCAGATGTCAGTTTGTGGTAATACTCAATATCAGCCAGAGGAACGTATTCATTTGCCAGAATCATGACATTATCATACTTTCTCCTCTTTACCGGAAGTGGCATATCCTACAGGATAGGTATGTTAGTTAAGACGGGTGCTTCTTTAACCTTTCTTTGGATAACAAACGAAGAAAGCAGAGTAAAGTTCATCTATTTACAACATCTTAATTCATCCACATGTTCCTTAGAGTATTCAATTACTTTGTACTTAGGTATGGTAAAATTTTCTTTCTCCTTGTTTGTCATTGTTTTTTTAAAATAACAACTCAAAAAATCGCGGAAGTTAAAAATCATATTCTGTGTTACAGGAACAACCTGAAAATGTTTAGGACTGCTATTTTTATAATGTTTCATGTATTCGATTGGTAAATAGACGCGCTCAATTTTTATAACATGTTTTTCCACAACTCCAATACATCTGTCACATGGAGGAAAACTGCCGCCAAGTTCGGGATATCTATGCACGATTTTCTCAAATCGACCAGTTTCACCAAAGCATATAAACAGTGAATCAAAGCATTATTTTTGTTTTGTGCTCCCCAATTATCGGAAGATATTTAAAATCTTGACGTCCTTCCTAAGAACTTTATCGAAATAATAGCTCAAAAAGTGGTTTCATCATCAAATGGTTTCATTTGGAGTTTTACAGGCCGTAATTTCATCATACATATAAAAATGTGCCATTCCAGTTTTTGATGAATGGATGCAAAAGTTATACATCCCAGGTTGTCTGAGATAAAAATCATCACTCCAGTCGTGCGTCTTCCCACGCGCGGTTAAACCTGAATCTTTCCACTTCTAGGTCTAGTGTTAGTTCTAGTTTTACTTCAATTCAAGTATGGACACAATTAAGAGAACATCTATGCAAATTAACAGTTTGTAAAGTAGCCTATTTCAGAAACTATTCATTCACTCGCCCTTGTATATTTGAATTGAACTAATACCACACCTAGAATTAGAATCATTTGGGTTTAGCCGTCTTGAGTGATGTACGGCTAAACCTGACTGTTTCTAGTTTTAGATCTAGAGTTAGATCTAAAGATATAAAACTAGAACTAACAGTAGATCTAGATGTGAAAAGTTCTGGGTTATTTAAACCCACATCTTTCCACTTCTAGGTCTAGCGTTAGTTCTAGTTTTACATCAATTCAAATATACAAGGTTGCCAAATCAGTTTGTAAAGTACTGTATTTCATAAACTTCATTGTAGAGATTTTCGTTAAAAAATGTCTTCAGATGCACGGCTAAACCCTTTCTTTTAACGAGATCGGGAGAATTTGCTAAACAAGCATCTAACCTGGGATGATGAGCGGCCAGAGACCCAGACCCACTAAAACCCCTTTCCTCGTCCTCTCTGGAACCGCCGATAGGCATATCTTCAAAGATACTGTTGTAGCTATCCTTTAGTAATTTAAAAAAAAATTACTTCATTACTTTTATCTAATATCCTCTTAGCTTCAATTTAAGATATAAATCGTCACCTAACTTCAAAAATTAAGGCCAAGGCGATGTTGATGAACCATTTTTAAAGGCGCAATTAAAAATTGACTTATTTGTTTCAAATCTTTTTCTCAAAATTTTTATAATCAAAAAGATATGCTGTTGAACACCGTCTTAAAAATAAAAGATTTAGCTTCATTTTGAGACATAACTCTCTTACTAATTCCTAACATTCAGGCTAAAGCGATGTTTTAAAAATTAGAAATTTTTATTAAATTAAAATTAAGTTAATAATTGACACGTTAGTGTCTTAATTCCTTTCTCAGAATTATCATAATAAAAGATATTCAGGATTATATATCATTTTAAAGAGAAAAATTTCAGCTTTAATTTAAGCTATAAATCATCACCAAACTCCAAAAGTTAAGGCAAATACGATGTTGATAAGCCACTTTTATAGGCGCCTATTTTGAGACATAACTCTCTTACTAATTTATACCTAGTATTCAGGTTAAGGCGATGTTTTAAAAATTATCTATTTTTATTATATTTACGAACAGTTAGACCTCGATATCTTTCAATGTACAGGCTTGGCCAAATTGGACACTTTTAACGGAAAACTCGTCTTCTTACAAGAGATAACTCCATCAACACTACACCCTTTTCCACGCTCATCAAAAGGATTTCTGCCACCGTACATTAGGTACTTTGCACTCCAATTTCTATCTTCGCTCTGCCTCTCTCCCCATCGAATTTTGCACATTCAAATATTAAATTCTCAGGCATATCTTATCCATATTTACTCTGTTTGCTCTTTGCATTTCTCTCCTCCTTTTTCACTCGTCCATCAGTATTTCGATCCTCTACCATCATTTCCTCCAGTTCTTACTTTAAATATTTTATTACATGTGTCCTTTATTCTTGTTATTAAAGTCTCCGGTGTTAGAACATTACTAGGGTAGTTCAAGAATCTATCTTTCAAGACACTCAATCTATCTATAGTAATTTTCCATCCTTTCGCTTCATTTATTTCTTCATTCCTTACTTGATTGTCTTTTCCTACAGCAAAGGATATTAACATATAATCGCTCAGGATTTCTATATGTTCCCTCATTTCCCATTGTATAATTGAATCTACCATAGTTTCTGTTGCCAATGTTAGATCAATGCAGATGATCCTCTTCGGAATCTATTTGTTGTTACCCCTATTTAATTTGTTAATGTTAGCCCATTTTTCCAATAATTTACCCCTGCCATTGTAAATTTCGTCTCCTCCCATCGTCATTCTTGCATTAGAATCTCCGCAAATAATAGCTGGTTTGTTGCTCACCCTTATTTTTTCCTCTATTTCATCAAGTAGCTGATTAAAATCTTCATCTGCTCTATTTGGAGAAAAATACACTGACCACAGTGTGAAGTCATTTAGTTCTATCCCCAAAAAACCTTCACATATTTCCCATTTTTTGGTGTTATACAGTTTATTATTCATTGTATAAAAGCATCTTCCCTTTTTTCTGTCCTTAGTTTCTTTGCTTTCTTTATGTTCGGTTCTTGCCCCATTACAACATTTCGTGGGTATCCCATCTTCTATTACAGTTCAGGTGCATTATTGTAATTTGTGTAGACATTTTTATATACGATCCACACTCATGGGTAGCACACTTTGAACACAAGTTTCCTCTTCTTATTTCCTTCTGTCTCTCTTCCTTTCTCTTCGCATTAAGCTTTTTCTTGAAGGCATTACAAATTCCCGAACCTGCCCTATGTCTATTCTTACAGATTAGGCAGTATTCTTCACCCTTACATTATTTTGCCTTGTCAGGTCCTTCACATTCCCAGGTGTGCCCAAACTCCCAGCATTTGTAACATCTTTGTATTAAGATTCTTTTTTCCACATCGCATCTCGTAAACCCCACTTTAATATTTCTTTGTCTTATTAATTCTTCAGCGTCCTTTTTGTCCACTCTTATTGAGATTGCGCGAATTTCGTCTTTCATCAGTCTTACCTCACCTAATATTATACTATGTCCTTCACCAATAATCCTTTCAATTCCGCTTTCAATCTCCCTTTCGTCTGTTAAGGCATCCATTCCCTTTATATGTATTATTTTCGTCTCTTCTCCTAACTGTTTAATGATAGAGTTTTTAGAAAAATTCATCCTTTTCCTTCATTATTAATAAATTTCGCCCCTTTGTACTTTTTATACTTCTGATTTCCTCATTAACATTTCCTTGCCTCAGACTTCCTTTGATCTCCTTCAAAGTATCAGAGTAAGTTCTTTCCTTTCTGTCTACCAGAAATGTTTACCAAAAATGTCGTCACATGCGTGGCTAAACCCAACCCAACCCTGTATATTTGAATCGAAGTAAAACTAAAACTAGAAGTGGAAAGTTTTGGAAACGGTTGTGGTTACTTTGAAATGTAGAAACGGAAGAAAACACAACGTTGAACGTCATGACAAAAAGATCTGTATCGTCTTCCTTCTCTACTCTCTAACAATAAAAAGTATTTACAGTACAGATCTCCATTATTTAACTACCGCTATCATACTCACCAATCAGAGCCTAATACAATAAATTAAAAATAATTTTTTCCCTCTTTGAACTTGATCCTGGGACATATTGTATAAATAAAAATGTTGATGAACATTTTTGATCTTATAAAAATATATAACTTCTTTATACAACGGAAGTGTAATCACAATTTTTTTTTAATTGAATATAAAGGAGTGGAGTGGAATGTTCGTTTTTTTAACTTCTAGATTTGAAGTTTTGATTGCTTTAAAATATAAAAATCCATCCAAATAAGTTTGATTGATTTGTAACAAGAATGAGTCGTCGATAAAACTTCGTAAAAGCTTCAAGAAAATTTTGATGAATCGAAGGATGTAATTAAACTTTAAAAAAGAAATTTTATGATGTTAGAAAGATATTGATTGTTCATACAATACAAAGATATTGATTCAACGTTTATTTACACTTTAATACCCCATAAAAATTTAATGGAAATTCATAAATTACAGTTTTAAATATTTTATGTCATTTAATGGATTACACATTTTTTTCCATTAAATTAAACTTTTTCGCTTATATATTAATTTTCAGTTTACCTAGTTTCAGATCACAAAATAGGTAACGTTTCGGTTATCAGCATTTCTCTCTCCCCTGGTTGACATAGTTGCCAACTTTCCATATCTCGACGACGAGTTGGGTTTAAATTAGGTCTTGGACTATAACGTGAAGTCGTCGTGGTCGTTTCTGCTTTGGGGGGCTCCGTTTACTGCCAAAGGCATCGTCTCGTTACACACGAATATACACTTATGGAAAGACACACACGTCGAGTAAGCCAAAGAGAGATATGACACATAAACGATCGATAAATTTGGTTTGATAATTAGCAGAGCAGTTAGTTTTCGTTAGAGTCAGACGAATGAGCGATTTTGTCCTACGGTCGTCGTCTATTAACGATTCAAAGGGAATCCGTAATGAGGGTTTTGGTATTCGGTACAAGGATGTCTCTGGAAAATGGACCAAGACGTTGGGTAAATGCCAATGAAAATGTTTTTTATTTTTTGGCAAATAGAGGATTAGTTATTTTTTTAAAATGGGATGAAATATTTTTGAATTTAATTATTTTTTGCTCCGTTTACGTTTTTATAAACCACTTATTTTAAATTTATTTATTTTTGTTTCCTCCAAAATCCCTCTTCTAAGCTCATCTTTAATTCATGAGTTTAAAGTATACATAGATGTATTGGAGAGCTTTTAGGGGAGGATTTTTTTATTTTATTTTATTTTATATCTTAATTTGCGAGTCAATTCCCATTATTGTTCCATGTTAATTATTGATCCTAATGACCTAATCAAGAGAGAAACTGAACTCAAAGTTATCTAACGTTCTCGTTAACTTTGAGTGACCCCTAATTGATTATTAACTATGCCTAAGTTAATTGATTATGTCCCAAGTTCTTGTTAAAGATGATAATACATCCTTGCAATCTCCCGAGATTTAGCAATGTAGAGGATCAAATAGAGAATTTGTCTTCCCCATGTGATTTCAGAGCATCATTTCCGTCGGTGGAAAAGATTGAGACGTAGCTGGTTGTTTGTCATCACTCAATTCATGAATACAAATATTTTTATATAGAACCATGAATGTTGATTTAATGCTTCTTTCTTGAACTGAATTGGTCAATATGAAACTTTAAGTGCTACTTTATCATCATTTTACCTTCATACTCTACCAATCGTAATAAAGCCAATCTTGTATGATGCTTAGAAAAGGCTTAATAACATTGATTAAGGCAAAATAGGCCTTAATAACATTGCGTAATAATTCTTATAATATTGATATTTGTGATATTTAGGGAGATTATTTCTTCCATCTGTTTCAAATGAAACAAAGTCTTATAATTTCATTATCACATTAAAGAGATCATGGATGATTTCAAAGACGAATATAACAAGGATCAAGCATCGAATCCATTATTCTCCTTTTTAAGCTCGGATTCATGGTACATAATCATTATCTAGGGATTGATAGCAAAACGTAATAGTATGTATGGAGAATACAAAATGAAGCATCATGTGGAACTGAATTTGACACGATTAATGATAACGATATCATTGTATGAAGGAGGTTTGATATAGCTGATTTATGACAACGGTAGATTTCTTCACAAATATTATTTGATTTTGGATTTTATGTACAAGATTTTATTACGAATATTTTGGATCTTCTTTCGGATTTTGGCATTATTTGTTTCGGCGTTGTGTTAAGTTAAATAAATCCAGCAGCGATTTATATATTCTTTTATAGATTTGTGTTGCTGATTTCGTAGAAATCTTCTCTATGATCCAAATTGCGTGGCTTATGAGTGACAATATTCTTCAGTCTTAAAAAATTGTAGAATACTTGTATCGAACTAAAACTAGAACTAACGCTAGATCTAGAACTAAAAAGATTCAGGTTTAGCCGTGCGTGTTTAGATTGAATCTTTCTAGTTCTAGGTCTACTGTTTATCCTTATCTATGTGCACTCCTAGTTATTTTGCGGACTTTGTGCTTCGTATTGTTATGTTACTCATTTGTATATCTATATTTTGTAGTTTTCGTCGCCCTTCCAATATCACTATCTCCGTTTTTTGGGGTGCAAGTTGGAGACCCATTTTATTAAGTTCTCGACGCAATACTCTGCTTTGTCTTTTAATTCTTCTGAAGTTGACGCTTGGACCACTACTGCCAGGTCATCGGCATAAGCTGTTATCTCTACTCCAGCTTCTGTTTTTATACGGAGAACTCTGTCGTAGTATATATTCCAAAGGGTTCCGCCGATGACTGAACCCTGCGGGACTCCGCACGTCATTTCCATCTCGCGGTAGGATCACAGTTCTTTCTGAGAAATATGATGTTATCATCCTTCTTATTTCTAGTGATATCTTAGATTCCATTAACGCTTCTCTTATTTTTGACCACGGCACAGAATTAAAGGCGTTCTTAACATCCAGCAGGATCATTATACGAAAACCTCTGTTTGACGAGGATATCTTTTTCCTTTCTCTTACATCGGAGATTATACTCATGACAGTATCAGTTGTGCTCAGACCTCTTCTATATCCATACTGTCTATCGCTGATTACCGTTTTCTCTTCTAGTTCCTCGATAAGTCTATTATTAATTATGCGTTCGAAAAGTTTCCCTACTGCACTTATTAGACATAAGGGCCTATACGACGTTTCTTCATTTTCTTTTTTAGGTTTTTCAACCAACACCAGGACTGCTCTTCTCCATATCTTCGGGAAAACTCCTCTTTCAAAACACCAATTGAATACTCTGAAGAAAACCTCTGGATTCCTTTTCACGCAGGCTTTTAGAATTTCATTTGTTACGTCGTCTTCTCCAGGAGCTTTTTTTAATTTAAGTTGTTGTGCGCATTGACTCAATTCCTCCAAGGATATTTCTCTTTGTTTCTCAGATCTTGATTGATATTCAGTTTCTTCATCTTTTTCTAAGGATTCTTTGTCCTTTATCTTTGGAAATAATTTCTTGAATTGATATTCGATGGTTTCACTATCAACTTCCTGCTTTTTCCTGACTCCCAGTCTTTTCATAACCACCTGGTACGCTGTTCCCCATGGATTCTCTTCTAATTCCTGACATATTTCTCTCCATTTTTTCTCTTTACTTCTTTTTATTAGCACATTTAGAGCTTTCTTCTTGTCTTTATATTCTTTATTCAGAGTGTTCTCCATTTGGTTGGATGCGCGACGTTTCCTCTCTCTTTGAAGTTTTCTTTTGTATTTTATGCACAACGATCTAGCCTCCGATATTTCAGTGTTCCACCAGTACACATTCTTTTGTTGTTTGGGATTTCTTTTATTTAGTTTTTTATTGCATACTGTTGTAATTACATTCATTAGTTTGTGTTCATCCGGGTGTTGTATTCCCATCGTTTCTTTCTTAAATTAATCTTGTAATACAGTTAGTTGTTTCGGTGTTGCTCTCCAGCCTTTCATCTTGTGTCTCTCATCTTTTTCATGGGGATTCTTCTCTAATTCATAGCATATTAACTGGTGATCGCTCAAAACTTCTGTGTCCACTGCTACCTTCCAATTCTTTATTGCTGTCATCAATTCTGCGCTTACCATCGTCAAGTCAATTATCGATCTTCCTCGTGGGCAGTTGTAGGTAGTATTACCTTTATTCACGATTACTAGCGTGTTCTTTATAAGCCATTCTTCTAAAATCTTACCTCTTGAATTTGTCACTGTGTCTCCTGCCATCACGGTTCTTGCATTAAGGTCTCCTCTTATTATTGTTGGTCTTCCCGTTGTTGTTCTTACCCTCTCTATTTCATCTAATTTCTTTTACCATTCGGCGAAAAATACGTTGATATAGCAATTTGATAAGAGAATGATCTTTTGAACATTTCCGTTTGGTGAAGAGGTGGAGTAATGAGACCTTTGAATCTGAGATTGAGGTTATGGACATCGGTTCTGAAGGTCACCTTGTTGAGAAGGTATTCGGGAATATTTGTACGAAGTATCTTGTGAAAGGAAACAGCCTTATGCAAGTCACGTCGTCCTTTCATATTCAACCAATTCAGGTCTATTAATTTGTGCGAAATTCTATCATATTTCCTGAGACAAAAAATAAATCTTAAACATGTATTTTGAATACGTTGGATGCGCGTTTCATCGCTTTTAG
Organism: Onthophagus sagittarius; assembly: GCA_036711965.1. Taxonomy (NCBI): domain Eukaryota; kingdom Metazoa; phylum Arthropoda; class Insecta; order Coleoptera; family Scarabaeidae; genus Onthophagus; species Onthophagus sagittarius. Next base: position 8,972,639 of record JASERS010000010.1, on the reverse strand, counting down.
TTAGACAAGAACCATATATAATATCAGCATAATTAAATTTAGACAGAATAAGTGCATCACACAGCATCGTTTTAATGTTAACAGGAAGCGTATGTCTCATAGGGTACAACGTTTTCAGTTTTGCATATCCAGATTGTAAGGTCAATGATACATGTCTTGAAAATCTTAACTCTGAATCAAAAGTAAGACCAAGATTCCTGGCATCATCCACCAAAGGAATATTAATACAACCTATATTTATATTAATCCGGTTTCTGCATTCTTGAACATCTTTCCTTCTACCAAATAAAAGAAGTTTAGATTTCTGCGGATTAAGCACTAAGTTGTGTTGCTGTGATAGCAGAAAGAGTTCGGATGGTTAAATTGCATTAAGTAATGCAATTTCCATATTTCCAATCCATTATTATTATAATTAAAAAATATTTAGGTTTAAATCGCTAATTAATGCTTTTATAATTAATTACAAAACGTAACCCTTTCCTTTATAAGTCGATATGATCATGAATCGGGGCGTTAAAACAATCCACTGAAAATTAATTAAAACAAAGCAATTTAAGCAAATCTGCTGTAATAGAATTGTAAATTTTTGGAAACGTGTTTTACATAAGTTCTGTTAATTAAATAATTATAAAGTTTAGATATAAATTTGATGCTTGCTTAATTAAAACTGATTGCATGGTCTTTAGTATCGCAGTTTCTTAACTTGAATACTTTATTATCCCACGCAAAGTGTTTCGTCACAGGATTACATGCCAATTTCAATCAATTCCCGTCAGATTTAATAGCTCGAAGGGCGGGTGTGGTAATCTTCTTATCCTCAACTTATTATGGTCTTACCGAGACGTTTTACTTCCAAGACAGGAAACTATTAAGGAAAAAGAAGAGGGACACAAATTGCTTTAGATGAAAACTTAGTCGACCTCTCACGGTTTTTTTTTCTTTCTATTTCACACACAACGAAAAAAGAAACGAAATTTTCCAATTATCTAAAAAGCTTCTTTATTTATTATTTATTTCTTTATTTATTTCCTTATTTATTTCCTTATTTATTTCTTTATTTATTTCTTTATTTATTTCTGTATTTATTTCTTTATTTATTTCTGTATTTATTTCTTTATTTATTTCTATATTTATTTCTTTATTTATCTTAACAAGGCAATTAAGAGTTTTTTCTTCTCGCGGTAATAAAAGTGAGCAATTTCACGGTCTTTATTAAGATTGAAACGGTGTCCGAGCGGATTGAGCTGTTAAACTCAAAAGAGATTGAAAACGAGGTCCTTGCAAAAAGAATAAAAACGGACGTTAAAATTCGCGTGATTGAAAACGCGCCGGTTTTAACGGTTTCTAATCGTCTAAGTAAACGGTTTCGGAAAATTGTCCCTTAACGAAAAGAATAACAATATAATAGTTGATTCGTTTGGAAAGTCGAGGGATGTCACCGTCAGTCGTTGTATTATTTATATGCTGTTGGTTGATCGATACCACGAGAAGGAAAGGAGGGTTTTGTGTGCTTGAGAATTTTACCAGGTGAATTGGACTTATAGGTATATATTATTTGGTGAATTTTAAGCTTAAATCAGTCAAAACAATAATTTATAATAACACAAAAGCTTAAGTTATTTTCTATCCATCACTTTCTATCAATCTTTTTTTCCTCGATAAAAGCTAAAGGTATTGATGATAAAAGCTTTCCTCCACACACTATTTCCCGTCAAAAACCGCTGACAAAACGCTACACGTTAGCTCTCATACCAAACTTTCCGGGGTGGTATCAATCACCGAAAATCTTACAATAGGTGAGCTACCCCTCCGGCCGTTCAGTAATTTACCGTTTTGTATCGGCAGTCATTTATCAATCCGTCCCGGAGCCATCATCCCACCGCAGGTGTTATTAGCAGTGAAAATGTCGACCACGACGGGGGGAACATTTCCCCCCATTAATTTCACGAGGCGCGCATCGTGATAAAGCGATGGAAAAAATGTTAATTGGATTTCCCCGAAAACGCACGGTCAATTTCCGAGTTTTCCCAAAAGTTTGCGATTTTCGATCGAGTTTTCCACGTTGGATATCCGGCCTTTTATGTATTCGGATCGCGTTTGAAAAAGGAGGGAAATTCGTGAATTTTCTAAACTCGTACTCTTTTAGCCACATCACACGTTTCGTAGTCTCGTAGTCTTGGAGGATTGAAATGAAATGTTTTATCTAAGTTGTGCGGAAAGGTGGGAATTTTTTCTAAAAGTTGATACATCCCTATGCGGTTATATATTATTTAAAATTGCGGTCAGTGTTGGGGGGATTATTTTTATGCTGTTGGGATTTTTATTGATGCCGGGATCTAATAAAATTTCATTTTATTAATAATTCTTGATGTATTTTTGTCGTAAAAGGGATTTTATTTTTCCACGAAGGATTCTTTTATTAATATCACATTTTTGTTTATAACGGGAACCGTATATTTAAATATAAATATAAAATCGTTTCCTAAAATTAAAATTAAGCTATACAGTCTTATAAAAAAAATTCATAATCGAGTTGGAATCGAGTTTGAGGAGTTATGCTGCAAAGTATGGCGATTCCAATAAAAAATACGAAATTACTGCAAAAGTTGGGATGAAAAAGTTTTGAGTTTACATCTAAAAGTGTTTAATGTCTCTGAATAAACGTTAAAAATCTTGGTTTAAAAATTCATAACTTCTTTAAAGAGCAGGTTGGAATCATGGAAATTTTATGACTTATATTGAAAAGGTGTAGAATTCAATAAAAAATTATGGATTTTTTAACCATTTTTGTATCTTAACCTGCTAATAATGAATAACATGCATCTATAATTACTGATTTGCTTTCTGGGGATGATTTAAAATGTTTTTTTTTTGTAAAAAGCTTCTATCATTTTTTATTATTGAGATACAATCCCTTTTGATATTAAATATGTTAATATCTTGAAAAAATATTAATTCTTTTCTAAATTGAAAATTAGAAATTCGAATATCAAGAAAAAATCACATCGAGATGTATAAAATGCTTTAAGGAAGCTGAGGATGACACTCAATTATTTCCCATTATTCCTGATTCTATTCTTATTTCTAAAATCTGTTATGGTTAATACCTCGAATTTTACGTATCTACTTGGATTTACGCGATGAATACGATAATCGAGGAAAATTATCAAGAACATATTCATTTTTTTTGTTTTACCTTTATTCTTTCCACCTTTTAACTCTAAAATTAAAATCTACGAACAAAAAGACATAAAAATATTTATTATGTACTTATTATTAAAATATTATTTCCAATACTTTCGATACTTTGATACTTCGATATTTTCGATAGTAGACCTCAAACTGCTAAAAAATGTTGCCAATATGTTGGCAGTCTTTCAGATCATGTAGAGTGTTTGGAGCAGTAACAGCTCATGCTTCCAACCAGTTAACAGTTTTTAAGATAATTGACAGCACTTTGAACAGTATTAGCTCATTCTGTCTCAAACTGATGACCAAGACTTTGGAGACACAATAGGTCATGCTTCCAACAATTTGGCAGTCTTTAGGGTACTATATAGTTTGTGGAATAAAGAATTTGTGAAACCTTTAATAAGCTCAATTTGAGTTGATACGGATGAAGCGATTAACGGCTCAGGTGAACAGATAGCTCGCTTGGTAGGTCTTTTGTCGAGTGTCCTCTTATCCAAACACAGTTGTGTTCTGCGGCCTTCTCCTATGTACAAATACGCAAGTTCTTGTGCTTTATTTAGTGCAGCAGTGGAAATAAATTTTAAGGTCTTTGACCACCAGATTGTTGCACCATATGTAAGCATAGGGTAAATAACAGCTGTGTAGATCCAGAGGGCAGTTTTAGGTGACACCCAGCAACATACGCTTTCTTAACTCTATTGTCTAGGTGAGCCTTCCATTTCATTTTGTTGTCAAGTATAATGCCCAGATATTTGATTTCTCTTGACAAAACTAATGGAGTATTAGCAAGAGATGGCAAACTGGACTTGCCAAGCTCCCTCAATCGTCTGAAAAGAATCAACTCTGTCTTCCAAAGATTCACAGAGAGCCCTTGTCGATCACACCAAGACTCAATCAACTTAAGAGCCACTTGCATCCTATCAAAAAGTGCATTTATATGCTTACCTTTGACAAGGATGATTAGATCATCTGCATAACCAACTGTTGTGAAATTGGCTTTAGCAAGGCTATTACAAGAGGCTGTCTAGGGTGAAATTCCACAACAATAGGGAAAGTACGCCCCCTTGTGGACAGCCTCGAGTAACTCCTCCATGAAGACTGACATCGCCAGCCTTAATCTTAACTATCCTATATTTGAGAGCGTTCTCAATCCAACCACAAAGAGTCGGTGGAACTTTATGCTCAAGCAAGGCATCGTTAATACCAGAGAAAGTTGTTTTATCAAAAACTACCTCTATATACCGAGTGAAGAGCCGTCAGTGTGGACTTGCCCTTAGTTGATTAGGATTTCCTGATGCATTTGGAAGACAGAAATCCCTAATATAGCGATCACACAGCCTCTACAAGGTTTTTAAAAGAAAGGAGGAGAGGCTGATGGGTCTAAACGATTTCGGTGTGAAATAATCTAACTTACCCGGTTTTAGTATGAACTTCACCATAATCTCACGCCATCGATTGGGTATATAGTGTAGCACCAGGCAGGCCTAGAAAATTCTCACCAAGTGAGGTACAAGATCCTCCAAGCCCCATTATAGAAGAGCTGGTATAATACCATCTGGTCCTTGTGTTTTGGAACCTGAAAAATACACCTCCATTAATAGATGAAGACTCTCCAAAAGGTTTTCGGTAAAAGAACCGTCAGCCTTTTTTAATAAGTCAATTCGTCATTCAGGGTCAGATGAAAGTACCCGATTTAGGCGAGAGATTTCGCTGCAGGAGGAAACTTCTTCACAGAACTTCCTCCACGTTTCTCACTTTCTATAACAAACGATTTTTTTAATCTCCGCTAACTTACCTCTGTAAAGTTTCTAGTCGGAATCTAATTTTGAGTTTTTAGCTCTATTAAAGGCTGTCCTTGCTTCTTGTTTGAGCTTGCCGAGTTCGGGGTACCACCAAACGGTAACACACCCCGAAACGGGCTCAGATCGAAGAGAACAGGCCTTTCTGTAAGCTTCAATTAAGGAGTCGCAAATGGTATTTAAGTACTCCTTAACCTCAAAGCTTTTAGTTATCTTAAGCAAACCGATTTCGTTCAAACTCCTAGTAAGTATAGACCTGAACGCGTCCATATCCGTCCTTCTGGGGTTACACTTTAGGTTCTTTCCAATCTTTATTACCAATGTCTTTGGTCTGACATTGAAACTTCGTCAGAAACAGTCCAGTTGCGGATCGAAGACGAGATACTCATCGAAGCGAGAGTGATGTCAGTAACTGATTGACCTCTAGCTGTTATAAAGGTCGGCTCAGAGCCTCGTTTAAGTATATCTAAATTACTGCTAAAAATGAATTCATGGAGGGACTTATCTCTTCCATTATCATCAGCGCTACCCCAAGCAGTAGAATGTGCATTGGAGTCACATCCGATGCCAAGATTCCAGTTTCTTTTTCTAGCGCCCTCGACCAGCCTTTCCAACCCTTGCGGTGGAGGCTGCTCTTCCAACGACAGGTAAACTGATGTCATCGTAGTTTTACCATAACTCGTTTACTGTACGATATTCCTCAATTTACGACATTTAAAAATCATATAAAACCCCATTTATTTGCTTGCCAATTATCTGTCTGGGACCTTCTTCTTCCTTTTTCTCCTCTTCTTCTTCTTTTGCTGCCCTTCTTCTTTGCTTGCTATTCAATTTGTTTTTTATAACTCAGTATACAGCTGATTGATTGGGTTCTTTTGAAGATATCGTTTATGTGATAAATTGATTCTTTTGCCAGTGTTTATTTATATTAAGTTGTTAAATGCATACATTTGCTTTAGTTGTATTTTTTTATTATGACAATAAATTTCTTATTATTATTAAAGAATATCAAATATACATTTCAACTAAAAAAAGTAGTTGTATTATATAGTAACTCAAAAAAATTGTGTTGGAACTTTTATTGAATACTGCAGTCGTAAATGCGTAAATGCTACATACATAATAGTAGACAAACAACAAAATATCTAGTGTTGAATTTAGAAAACAATTAGCTATGCAAATGATGTCCCACAAAGATAATAATTCTTTATCCAACGTACCAAAAAGAGTTCGCCATGAAATTAAAAAAAAGGATGGCCAATTTGATTTAGTTAGGAAACGCTGCAAAATTTGTTACAAAAATAATGTTAAAAAGTTTGGCTCAAAATCGGCAAAAAATTGCACTAAAAAAGTTATAACATTTTGTGATGGTTGCTAGACAAGCCTCATTTATGTCTGCCATGCTTTAACAAAGTTCACCGCAATATGCCTTTATGATTGTAAATAGATTTGTAAATAATAATAATAAACACATTTGAAGTAAAATGTTTTATTTTTTATGCATTTGGACTTTATTAAAATGGTTATGTAGGAGCTTGCAACTCGTCTGGTAGAGGAAACGTTCGACCTTGTGTTTGTTTAAATAATTCTTTAAAAATTAAATTTATTGTTTTGTTGTCTAATGCATATTAAAATTTATATCTTTTTCCTGCGAATTACAGCTTTGTAGTACTGAAAAAAAATCTAACGCATACATTAACCGACTTTCTTTAATCTTTAAAGTGTGGGTCGTATACGCCCCACGTGGCCTGAATGGAAATTCTTCAAAAATTGCCGTGGCACTGAACGTATATTGCCGCTATTGCTCAAATTTTGATATGTTTAACACCTCTACGGCGACATTCAAGAAAAACATTCGCCACTTGCATTATCACTAGCAATGCGTTAGTCGTCTTTAGTCGTTGATAATCACATTATTTTAAACAAAACGTTAAATATTTTTTCATTTTGTTTGTATTATATCTTTTTTTTCCTTTTTACTGGTTTTTGCTTACTTTTATATATATTTGTATGTATTATTAACATTAATTTTTGTTATTGTTTCTATTATGTATTATTAGTGGATGCTTCACTGGGCTTGTCCTGTTTGCATCCCAAAGAACACAAATAAATAAATAAATAAATTACCATCTACTCAGTCTGGGTTTCGTCGAGGGTATGATTGTTGCTCTGCAATGCTGAAGGTGACAAATGACATTATCTCTGCGACTGATAAGGGTGAAATTACCGTTCTTATTTTATTAGACTATAATAAGGCGTTTGATATTGTTAATCATACGGTCCTTGTTAAGATTTTTTACTCTGTAGGGCTTGATCCTTCAGCAGTAGCTCTACTTAGCAGTTATCTTGGACAAAGATCACAATGCGTCAAGATTGAGGGTACAAATCTTTTTCTCGACTAATTAGTTCCTAATTAGTTCCCTAATTAGTTTCTCGACTAATTAATTCTTCAGGGTTTAATTCTTGATTCCACATTGTTTTCGTTATATACTTCAAAAATCTTTCTTAATGTGAAAGATAATCAAGTTCACAGTTATGCCGATGATACCCAGCTTCACATTTCTTTTCAGCTTCACAATGAGCAAATCTACCGTTTTGCTCATTGATAACAAAACCGTTTGCGACCAATTCAAGATTTTGGTTAAAGTTTACATTCAGGGATCTGAGATGCCGATTGTAAGTGAGGCAAGGAGTCTTGGTTTGGTTATACATAACAGTTTTAGATACCATAGTCAAGTTAATAACTACATCAGGAAAGCTTATCATTTTTTAAGGCTACTATATCCTCATAGAAGCTATTTGCCTATCAAATTGAAAAAAGAAATCATGTGACTCCTTGGTTCTTTCTCAATTTAACTATTTGACTCCTTTATATCATCCGGCTGAATATGACTCGGGAAGGATTCAGAAAGTTCAGAATAGCTGCCTTCGATTTATTTATGGAATCCGTAAGTTCGATCACATTTCCTACTGGCTCATTGAATCGGGTTGGTTGTCGATGCGCTCAAGAAGAGAACTTCATACTCTAACATACTATCATAAATTGATTACAACTAAAACCCATAATATTAAGTCAATATTAATGACTTAATCCTACTTCATAAAGCTTGCAATGGCCTTATTGACTGCCCCGTGATCTTGTCCGAGTTAAAATTTAAAGTTCCTGTGTTTATTTTCGGTGCCTCGTACTAATACGAATGCTTTTTCAAACGCTGCGGTTCCACGCCTTATGCTCTCGTTTAACCGCTATTGCTCAAATTTTGATATGTTTAACACCTCTACGGCGACATTCAAGAAAAACATTCGCCACTTGCATTATCACTAGCAATGCGTTAGTCGTCTTTAGTCGTTGATAATCACATTATTTTAAACAAAACTTTAAATATTTTTTCATTTTGTTTGTATTATATCTTTTTTTTCCTTTCACTATTCGTAGAGGCTTGAAATTTTGGTAACATGGGTTGTTCATTCCGATTTATTAATCTAAAATATTTTCAAGATGCCCACCACTTCCGGTCTACCGGAAGTAGACCTCAACTTCGTTATTTTAAATGGAATGCTATAGTTTTTATTACACCATTCAATTATACGTAAGAGAATATGTTGACTTTGATAACAGTTGTTGGTACCTAGCGGTTTTTGTTTTCGAGTTATTTTGATTTTAAATGTTTTTTGGCAAATATCACCATGCTCTTTACAAGCCCATATCTCAGCCAACGTTAATTCAAAAACGTTTTGCATTGGTGCAATAACTCGTCATATGCTTAACGTGACCATACGTCCCGTTTTGAACGGGACTGTCCCTTTTTAGAGTTACGAGTCCCGGTGTCCCCGAAATGATCCCTGGGACGCAAAATTGTCCCGTTTTCTAAAACCGCGTGAAAATTTTAGTATAGTCTGTACCACGAGAAACGATAGTGACTTGGTATTAGGGCCGTACGTTGACGTTTGTTAGAGTAAAATGGTTGCTTACGAGTTTGTCTGTTGCCTCTACTTTTAGGCGACGAGTCACTATCGTTTCTCGTGGTACAGACTATAGCCGAGTTGGGCGGACGCGATCGGTATGCGAGAGCGAGACGGCGTCGTCAGTTGACGGGATGATAGCCGAGAGAAGCGAAGACGTCATCGCTCGCGCTTTGTTGATTAATTTGGACTAATTGTTTCATAGATTTTTCGTGCGCCCAGTTTTCGATATATTTTTTGTTGTTGTTTGATGCTCGTTTACCAAGCAAATAACTTAAACTTCTTTTGTTTTGGAATCATAACTTAAAATGCCAAAACGCAAGTGTACGTTCAATATTAACTTACAAGCAAAATATCCGTTTATCAAGCAAATAAATACTTCCTCAGATGTCAGATGTGAAAAGTGTCGTACAGAATTTAGTGTTTCCCATGGTGGTGGGAGTGATATTGAACAGCATTTAAAGTCTGAAAAACATAAAAATGCCGATCGTGCCGCTGCTTCGAGTTCTTCGATGTTAACCTTTTTCAAGAAATCGGCCGCACCAACTTTAAAGGATATGGATATCGCCGCGGCAGAAGGCGTCTGGGCTTATCACACGATACAAGAAAACCACAGTTTTCGCTCTAATGATTGTGCGTCAAAATTAATTCAATCATGTTTTGAACCCAAATTTACATGCGCGCGTACGAAATCAGAAGCTATTGTAGTAAATGTTTTGGCGCCTACAGTAATGAAAGAATTAAAAGATGATCTTGATAAGTCCAATTGTATTACAATACTAAACGACGCTTCAAACCACGGTAACAAGAAAATATACCCTATTCTAGTGCGCTTTTTTCAACCTTACGTAGGTGTGCAAGTAAAAATTTTAGATCTCCAAGACCAACCAGGCAAGACTTCTGACATCATTGTCGATTATTTAAACCAAGTGTTGACATATAATAATTTAACAGCAAAAGTCGTGGCATTTTGCGGAGACAATGCCAACGTCAATTTCGGAGGTGCGGCTAGGCGTGGAACTAACAATGTGTTAACGAAATTACAGTCATCACTGAAAAAGCCATTAATAGGTATTGGATGTGGAGCCCATGTAATTCACAATGCAATAAAATCTGCTGCAGACAGGCTACCCTTAGATTACGAAAGCATTATTGTGAAGATATATTCGTTTTTTTATATTTACACGATTCGAGTTGAAGCTCTAAAGGAGTTTTGCGCCGAAACTGAAACGGAGTATCAACAAATGCTCGGCTACAGCAAAACTAGATGGCTTGCTCTTATGCCTGCCTTGGAAAGAGTTTTAAAAATGTATCAGCCACTAAAAAACTACTTTTTGAGTATTGAAAAATGTCCCTTGTTACTAAAAAACTTTTTTGAAGATCCCACATCCGAATTGTGGCTTTATTTTTTACACGCTCAGTCAGCAAGTTTTCATCAAGCTGTATTGAAACTGCAAGGTCAGACTGTATCGGCAATTGAAGCTGCAAAAGAAATCAATCAACTAAAAGACAATTTGACTCAGAAGCAGACCAATCAGTTTCTTCCATTTATGGTCCGTCAATTAATAGTGAAATCGAAAGATAATGTTTCTGACATAGATGAAGAGTTTGTGAATAGGGTGGTTACAGAATTTTATCAAACAAGCCGTGAATATCTGGAGCAGTGGACTTGCTTTCTTACCAAAGAAATGGAGATATTTTATTGGGCAGATTTAAAAAAGGTCCCCTTATGGACAGACGTTCAAAAATCTCTGGATGTGTTAATTCAAAAGGAATATATTGACTGTAATAAAGATGCAGAAGTTTTTGACGAATTTTCGTTAATTTGTAACTACATTACATCGCACAAAGTAACCGAATGGAATAACCTAAATGTTTCCACGGAAACTCGTTGGCTGGAAGTATTCAAACACTTTCAAGCTAACAATCTTCAGCATAAACATTTTTCTCTTTTAATTGAATATGTTTTATGTTTGCCTGCTACAAATGCTCCAGTAGAAAGAGTATTTTCTATGATGAACAAATTGTGGCCCTCTGAGAAGATCCAGTTACAAATTTCAGTTCTAAAGGCGATGTTGACAATTAAGGTGAATATAAAGAAAACGTGCCAAGAGTTTCATTCTTACTTAAAATCATCACCAGCTGTATTAAAGCAAATTTGTTCTTCTGATAAATATAAGTAAACGTTTGGGGTATATATATTTTTTAATTCGTAGCTTTTAACCTAACTGACTTTTTCTGAATAAATAACTTTAAAATAGTGCTTTTTATTTACTACTTGTTAATTAATCTAAATAAACCAATGTCCCGTTTTGAGTTAAAAAATAAATGGTCACGTTACATATGCTGCTAAATAGACTGTCACTTGTTATATCAGTGTATCTTATACAGCGTGGTCAAAAATTGAATTACCGTTTCGCTATATTCAATTGCTAGAAAGTCGAAAATTTTAAATGGAACGCCCCATATCTTTTTAGCCTATTTAAACGGGAATTTAATTCTCTACAAATTATCTATAAACATTGTTATACCTATTTATTATAGTTTTCTTCATATTGAGTATTTTATCAAAATCCTACACAAAGTGCAGGAAGCCGTTCGTGTTTTTGTTAGAAGGCTATGACATTTTGACAGTTTATCGTTTGATTTATTTAAATTATCATTGGTATTATTTCAAGAATGATGTGCGATTGAATAAACTTTAGTTTGTTAGCTTTTATTTGCCAAAAATAACCATCAGAAGAACGCATAAATGAAACAATGAAAAACAATAATATGGCGTAATATTCGACGTAATGATGAAATCATATGGCTTTCTAACATAAAAACAAGAAGCTTTCCAGCATTGCATGCGTCCATTAATTTCCAAATATGATGGCCAAATATGATGCCTATTTGTTGTAGGTAACTACAACACAGGAAAGTGTCTAAATAGTTTGTAGAGAATTAGATTTCATTAATTTATTTTTATAATTTTAAGTTTTTCATTCTTTTATGTTATTAATTTTAATTTTTGTCATGAAATTGTTGTTTTTCATTGTTTCCTTTATTCGGTTTTCTTTTGGTTATTGTTACCACCCCCGAGCTCAGGGTTGGCAAAATGATTTGAGCATGTTCAGGGGTTCCCTTGGTTCCCCACGGGTCCGCTCTTTCTAACCCTTGTAACGTAGTAATCTTATATTCTTCAGGGATGAGGGCAAAGATCAAGAAACGAAAGAGTTTAAATCAATTATCTCAACTTGATTTATTTAACATATTACCATAAATCTAAATTTAACGTACACGAGTAGCTAAAATTAAAATGGAACTATACAACTTAAAATTATAGATCTAACCTACTAAATGAAAACCCGATAAATTAATGACAATACTAAAACACCCAACAAAATTAGAAATAAAGATTGTAAGAAAAACCCACTTACGTATTTAAGCTCTATCCTTAAAAAAAAAAACTCCCCCCCGGCTCCCTCTAAGGCACCCACACGACCCACATCACCGCTTACCACACTCTGGCTCTCTCCTCTCTTTTTTCCTCGCTCGACTCGCGAAAAGAAACAAAGAAGAAAAAACATGCCATAAAAATATAATTATGAGTTATTTTAAAAAATATAAAAATTTGGTACTCCTGGTTACTACATTGCCCTCCCCTTTTTAGATGTTGGTTTATATACCAAACTAACATCTAAACTATCCTTTAACTTATTCTAATCAAATGATTTTTCTACACAATTAATCTACCCAATATCTACCCTACGCGAATGATCACCCTCCTTATCAACCCCAAGTTAGGTTTTCGTAGTAACTGTTTATCATTTGCATTATGGAACTTTTTCTTTTTATTCTTCTAATTTCTTATCTTCTTCCCAAATTACAGAGATTGTTCTTCTTTTATCTTATTTCTTCCAAATAACTCTTTCAAAATTTCTTTCTACGCGTAACTTCGAGCACACGGTGCAGTGGCAATATGATATTGCTTACAGTACTCTTATAACTTCCATATTCCCCAGAACATCGGCTTGATTCCAGTTTTTAATTTTGCCATGTTCTTATTCATTAAGTGAAAACCTGAAACGAGGTGACACTGTTTTTGCTTGATCGTCGTCTCGGCACATTTCGGTTTTCTTTTGAAATTCTTGTTTTGGGTTTGTTTTTTTTTTTCAATAAAGAAAAACTTCATTAATTTCCATAAAAGGCTGCAGTTTTTTTTTTTCAAATCTCGTGGTTGACAAAGGATGATCATTTTACAAGCTAAATACGATAGTATTATTAACCTACCCTAACCTAACCTTAAATCTACGCATTTATAATCTTATTACAGAATCCACACAACTCAGTCAGTTGGATTATTCAAATGGATTCTGATGTCAGGATATAATGAATTATTGGTTACAGGGGCACTCGGTTTAGGTGCCTCCCCTTGGATTGGTGGTATCTCAGGAACTTCAGTGGGTTCCTGTTGACTTCCATTAGTGGTTTGTTGATAAGCCCGATGGATACACCAAGTTGTCAGGGATGTCCAGAAGCTAGCTACTATAGCCATTCCACAGCCCATAACCTGATACAAAACAAATCCATTTAGTACAACAGAAAATATATATTTTGAAACGATGAAGATCATGTATATCCCCATGAACCCCGCCATAAAATTTCCAAAAGAAGTAAACCACCCCCAAGCTTGTTTAAATGCCGTTTCAAAAAGTGATTTGATTTCTTTTTCATTAAATAGTTTAGTCGTATCGTATTGTTCAGAGTATTCGACTCGTCCCGCAACACGATTCGCTATAAAGGAAGTAATTGCTTCTCTTTCTCTCCCAAATACAAAATTGTGTTGAACTTTATCAATTTCAGCTTGGGTGTATAAACCTCCACTCCCCAAACTTCGTATAGGCACAAATTTCACATGATATTCGTCGTAAACTTCCAAGATATTTGGAGTAGGAACTGATATCGGGTATGGACTAAAACCAATCCACTGATTTTCCAAATGGTACAATGGAGGTGCCACGGGAGAACATGGTATTTCTTCCGCATGCTCTTGAACCACATGAGTAATCGGAGCCATGAACATTGACTCGTTACCCACCCGAATTGGCAATTCATTGTAACATTTTTCAGCTCTCCGAATTTCAGCTACCTTAGGTTCACACTTCATTATATATAGTACCTCTCCAAAAACCTTTCCCACATAACCCCTAGTTGTTTTTAATATCATTGCTATTGCATCTGAATTGAAAGGAGCTAACAGCAATCTGTTCTTTAGAATTTCACGTTTCGTTAGACATCGTCTGTAGATAGCATCAACGTGGAAATCTCGGAACATCAATTTATTAGAAATTTCCACATACATAAATTTAGAGTTCACATATGAAAGCAAATTGATATTATTAACGTTGCCAAAATTATCCCGAAATTCTTCAAATGCTTTCATATCTTCAGTAACCAGCAACTTTGGATGTTCAGTGATCCAAACTTTTTGGTTACATCTGATACTAGTTTTTATTAAGTTTAATGCGAAAATATACTCACCTTGATCCACAACGAGATATACCTCGGGATCTCCCACATTAAATACAGTTACCTTTGTTGCTGAACCTTCGTAAATTACTTGATAATTTTTCTTTTTACAATCCCTACTTTCCTCATCATTCCAGAACGTTTCTCCCAATTCGATATCCATACAGTACCCATCCAAGTATGGACAAGTTACTCCACCTGTTAATGAAATTTCGTTGGATTCCAAAACCACATCAGCATAGTATTCCTTTAGAGTAATAACTACTGCCGCAGTCACCACGACTCCTTCCCAAGTATTTCCTTTTTCAATATAAGTAGTACCTCTGCATGTACCATCTCGAGTTACCTTTCCCGCCAACGTCAATGAGGTTGATAAAGTAGAATTAATTACAATACCAGATATGACATGTCCTTCAAATCCTTCATACACTCCAGTATAGTGCATTTTTTTGACATCCTTCTCGTCCCACTTGTTTCATCTGGGTTTGAATCCCTTCCTGGACCATGCTAGTATGGCTATGCATTCCACAATGATAGATCATACGAGTCATTTCCACCAGGCAGGTCCGTACTTTAACACTTCCGTAATCCTTCTTTTGTATTACTTTTACTCGGACTTCATGTTGAGTATAGTTAACTCCCGGTATTTGACACGGTGCTACATCCTTTATAGATAACGTAGTTATGTTTGTAGTAGGTCCACGACAATCATATACTACTATTCCATTAGTAACAACGAAAATCCCTCCCATAAGAATAATGAAGTTCATCTTAATTCCTACAACATAAATCACTTTAATATTTATGGCTAGATTGATTTACCCACTAGCTTTAATAGCAGCCCCTAAAAAAACAAATAATCAAACCTAATTTGACTGTTAATTGACCCTATCTTATTAATATCCTATACACAAAAAAACAAATCTTACCCTAAGCATTAATAAACAAAAGTAAACTCTAATAACATAAATCCTAACTATGCACGTCTACTCTACTGTCTCTGATATATTAAATTCTTTTTCTTAATACCCACGGATAATCGTCAACATATCCTCTACTCCTTGTTTGATATCTATATGTTTGTTCTCTATTATCCTGATCATTTCTTTCTTCTTATCCATACTTCGTATGCCCGTCTACTTCCCTCGTGTTGAGTTAAATAAACAACCGCCCGCTCTCCAACACTTGTGTGGTCTACGTCAGCACAATCTTATCGTCTCCCGGTCCCCAAACTCAAAATATATTATACATAAAATTTTAATTTGATAAATGAATTAAATAAAATTGACCCAAAAAAAAGAAATTGTCTGTTTTGCCCCAAAAACAACAAAATTATTCTTTTTCCTCATCCTCTGAATTAATATGATGATCCCACCGCTGCCACCAAATATGTTACCACCCCCGAGCTCAGGGTTGGCAAAAGGGTTTGAGCATGTTCAGGGGTTCCCTTGGTTCCCCACGGGTCCGCTCTTTCTAACCCTTGTAACGTAGTAATCTTATATTCTTCAGGGATGAGGGCAAAGATCAAGAAACGAAAGAGTTTATATCAATTATCTCAACTTGATTTATTTAACATATTACCATAAATCTAAATTTAACGTACACGAGTAGCTAAAATTAAAATGGAACTATACAACTTAAAATTATAGATCTAACCTACTAAATGAAAACCCGATAAATTAATGACAATACTAAAACACCCAACAAAATTAGAAATAAAGATTGTAAGAAAAGCCCACTTACGTATTTAAGCTCTATCCTTAAAAAAAAAAATCCCCCCCGGCTCCCTCTAAGGCACCCACACGACCCACACCACCGCTTACCACACTCTGGCTCTCTTCTCTCTTTTTTCCTCGCTCGACTCCCGGCTCACTCTAAAGTGACGAGTCAGCGAAAAGAAACAAAGAAGAAAAAACATGCCATAAAAATATAATTATGAGTTATTTTAAAAAATATAAAAATTTGGTACTCCTGGTTACTACATTATTTTTGGTAAATAACAGCTAGCAATCTAAAGTTTATTCAATCACAGTTCATTGTAGAAATAATACTAATAATAATTTAAATAAATTAAACAAAAAACTGTCAAAATGTCATGGCCTTCTAACAAAAACATAAACGGTTTCTAGCATTTTACCTATGATTTTGATAAATTCCTCAATAGCAAGAAAACTATAATAAATAGGTATTGGAATACTTATAGATAATTTGCAGAGAATTAAATTTCCTTTCTGATAGGGTATGAAAATATGGGGCGTTCCATTTAAAATTTTCGACTTTCACGCAATTGAATACAGAGAAACGGTAACTCAATTTTTGACCATCCTGTATAAGATATACTGATACAACAAATAACAATCTCTTTAGCAGCATATGAAGAGTTATCGTACCAATGCAAAACGTTTATGAGTTAACGTTGGCTGAGATATGGGCTTGCAAAGAGCATGGTGATATTTGACAAAAAAACACTTAAAATCAAAATAACTCGAAAATAAAAAACGGTAGGCACCAACAACTGTTATCAAAGTTAACATATTTTCTTATATATAATTGAATGGTGTAATAAAAACTATAGCATTTCATTTAAAATAACGAAGTTGAGGTCTACTTCCGGTAGACCTGAAGTGGTGGCCATCTTGAAAATATTTTAGATTAATAGATCGGAATAAACAATCCATGCTGTCAAAATTTCAAGCCTCTACGAATAGTGGAACCTAAAAAAGTTCTAATGAACCAGTTACGTGAAACACCCTGTATATTTGTATGTATTTTTAACATTAATTTTTGTTATTGTTTCTATTATGTATTATTAGTGGATGCTTCACCGGGCTTGTCCTGTTTGCATCCCAAAGAACACAAATAAATAAATAAATAAATTCTTTATTTTTTAAATAAAATCCTCTACTACACATTTTAAAATTAAATTTCGCGCCAACACCAGCACAGAAAATAGAAGTTGACGCATGCGCCGTTTTAACCTCACAAACTGGCGATACGGGAGTTCTCATAATCTCTCAAAATATTCATAAAAATGATTTAAAACTACTTAAACAACCACAAAAATCTCTTCGTATTCATGTTGAACGTACGACAGCCCTCCCTGGGTGAGTACATATCCATTAACACCCCTAAAATAACTTTACGTCGGTAACCTGACAGTTACCTAACCTCACTTTTCTTTCCCTTGTCAAAATAGAACTTCAAATGGACGATGAGGCCGTAATTGCCACAAATGATGATGCTAGTGAATGTAAACGTGGAGCGGTTCAATTGGGGTATTGGGAGGATAGATATGTGACGCAATTTATTAAGACTTCGCATAGGAGGGCCCCAGAAATTAATAGGGGTTATTACGCCCGAGTTAAAGGTGTGGAGAGGTTTATTCATAAATTTTTGGAACGAGCTGGAGATAAGGCTCAAATTATTAATTTGGGGGCAGGGTTTGACACCCTTTATTGGAGGCTAAAAGATCAGGAGGTTCGATTAAGTAGTTTTGTTGAAATCGATTTTCCAAGTGTAACCTCTCGAAAGTGTTATTTTATAAAAAGAAATAAACAGTTACTTCAAAGGATACATGAAAAGGATCAAGAGGTTAAGTTAAGCCCGACCGATTTACATGCAGGGCCCTATCATTGCATTGGAGCTGATTTAAGAAACATAGCGGAACTTGAAAACAAACTCCATCAAGCTGAAATTAACTTTTCAAATCCAACCTTATTCATTTCCGAGTGTGTATTGGTTTATATCGAAAACGATTGTGTTAATCGCCTTTTAACATGGATTCAATCCAAATTTCCTTCGGCTTTATTCGTTGTTTATGAAATGTGTAACATGAACGACACTTTTGGCCATGTTATGTTGGAAAATATGCGAGCTAGGGGTTGTACTCTCGCGGGGATTTCCTCCTGTAAAAGCTTAGAAACACAAAGGCAAAGATTTGAGGAAAATAATTGGACCGGCTCGAAATCTTGGGACATGGTCGAAATTTATAAATCAATACCAAACGATGAACGAGAAAGGATCGAAAAATTGGAATTTTTAGATGAACAGGAATTGCTTGTACAACTTTTCCAACATTATTGTGTGTGCATAGGTTGGGTTGGCAATCAATTCTCCGATTGTGACTTGGATTAAGATGAGATAAGACTTTTTGTGTTCCCCACTTTCCGTTTTCGACGTTTTACTCGCATAATATGGATATAAATATTTTTTGTATAAAAACAACTACATGTATTTAAAATAAATACTTCGATATTTAATAATTACATAAAATAATTAACTTAAAGGCAAAGAAAAATGTATTGAGTTAATAAAAGATAATAAGTAATTAATAAGTTTTTTATTATTATTTAAAAATGCTGAAATTGATCACTTCATATTATTAATTGTATGATTTAAATAGCTTTTTATCTCAAGATTATTGAATTTTGGGTTGATAACACGAAGACATTTTCTTTATTGCAGGCTTTTACAATGAATATCTTCTGAAATAGAATACTTTACAAACTGATTTCCCAATTTTGTATATTTAAATTGAACAAATAGCTTGCGTAAATATCTCATTCATTATCTTTTTATTCCAATGGTATTGAAAATTGAACATTTTCGTCAATATTTATTTAATAATTTTTATTTTTAATTTTATTTCATACAATGTTTTTACCGGTTTCGGTCTCATTTAGGCCATCTTTAGGAAATCCATTTTTTAAAAATTGTTGATCTTTTTTAAAATTTGTTGTTTAATATTGACGTTTTATTTTTATTTATGATATGTTGTGTCCATGTGAAAAATTAAAATCATTAAGAAAAAAATTAAAGTCATGAAAGCCCGCCCGTGTTTAGGTTCGGTATGAGAACCACTTGATATCTGCAGGACTTTGCAGGTGTCATTGCTATAATAAAATCTTTATATTTTACTTATTCATGGCAATTTTTGCAGTTGTGTTTGGAACCCGCAATATCAAACAGACAAGAATTCAAAAGAAATTCTTTGTCATAAGTCCGGAATTGATCCGCAATCTCATCCTTTAATTTTTTGTCTCTTCACCAGCGCCGTTGTTTGTAGTCATGTCTTGGCATACCAAAAAATCTGGTGATCTGGTAAAATTTCATCACGTCTAATGATTTTTTCTGAACTTCAGAGAAATTTCACATTTATGGTGATTTTACAACGGTACATTTCTTGACTGAAATTTCAAATAAAGTATCAGATACCGAAACAAAAAAAGTAACTGTCAACTTGTTGGCAGCTGAGCTATTACAGTTCCAAACACTGTATATTATCTTAAAGACTGCCAACTTGTTGGTAACATCAGCTGTTATGTCTCCAAGGTCCTATTCATCAATTTTAAATCTACCAACTTGTTGGCAGCATGAGTTGTTATGTCTTCAAAGTCTTGCTCATCAAGTTGAAGTCTATCAAATTATTGGCAGTCGCTAATAGCTCATTTAGCGTTGCACAGTATCTTAAAAACTGCCAACTTGTTGGCAATATAAGTTACTATGTCTCCAAAGACCTACTCATCAGCTTGAAGTCTGCTAAC
Source organism: Onthophagus sagittarius (assembly GCA_036711965.1). Classification (NCBI taxonomy): domain Eukaryota; kingdom Metazoa; phylum Arthropoda; class Insecta; order Coleoptera; family Scarabaeidae; genus Onthophagus; species Onthophagus sagittarius. The sequence continues at coordinate 8,952,628 of JASERS010000010.1, read as the reverse complement.
TTGTTGGCAGCATAAGCTATTACTGTTCCACAGACTATACATTAGTATATAGACTGCCAACTTGTTTGGAATTTGGAAATTTGTGATTCGAGGTTCATCGTAGAAGTATTAAATTAAAAATAACCAATGGTTTACGATGATAAATGTTTATTCAATAAAATAAAATATTTCGGTGCAACAATCAACATTATGTTGAAGTTAACCGAAATATACCTAAGGATTTGTTTGACATCGTTCTCTCCCGAATTGTAGTACCTTTGATTATATATATCTAACTTGCTAAACAATGACAAGATTAAAACGTAATTATTTATTTAGTAAAAACTGAAAAATTATAAATATTTAAAATAATTGCAAAACTTTGAATTTTTCCTTAAAATTGTTGTTGAGTCTAATGGTAAGCGCTGTGAAACGCAATAGTAAATATTTTACGTCCGGTCTCATGTCGCTAGCTGCCGCGCCGTGCTGGCTCAGTGGCTACTCAGACAGAGTGGAACACAAAAAGTAATCTGTGCTGGAGCCATTGAGTACAGCCACATCTAGCGATGTCTGTACACGGTTAGACATACAGACATGGGCTTGCGACAAAATCGATTGTTTTTGGCTAAAAAAAATACTACCATTTAGTATTTTAATTTTATTAAAATTCTAGATCAGTAGTGGTAATTACACAGGATGATTCACATAATAACTGACAAAGCAGGGTATGTGAAAGACAATAAATTAATGATTTAACGTACTTTATTCCTGTAATAAGTTCTACTCCTGAGGAGTTACAGCCTTTCAAAGGTGGATTATAAATTATTTAATCCGGTTTTTTAATCCGGTTAATTCGGTTTTTGAGACTTCTGTAAATATCAAACCAGAATCACTGAGGTGACTGAATGTCTGGTGCAGTGTCAAAGATGCATATCAAGGTTATTATCCATGGTATAACATTAATTTGTTGATAAATATTGTTTATATTACTGTAAATGTTAAACACACAAATATAATTTGTTGTAATTTGTGTCTATGCTATTCAAAATAGATACAGTATGTATCTTCGGCTCTGAAGCAGACATTCAGTCACCGCGGCCATTCTGGTTTATGAGGGTTCTCTGAGGGCGACACTTTACTCATGTTGAAGAATCAGAAAATTTTGATTTTGAAAAACTATTATCGGCACTCGACATACAAAATTATTCTACATAATTCAGTGCAAAAGTCGTTAAAAACTGCGAAAATTCACGAAACTAGACAAAATATGAAAAAAAGATATATACCTTACATTCAGAACGTATTAGATTATCACCTGTTGAAATACCAAATTTTTCGTCTTATAGTTTTTGCTAAAAAATCCATAAAGTGGAGGCATGCACGAGAAACTAAAAAATCTGGTGTTTCATGTTTAATTTGCCATAAAAAAGAACTGAGGAACCAACCATTTTCAACTTCAAGTCAAAACTGCAGAAAAGATCACTTATTATAACAAAGTTTACTCAAAATTTTTTCGTTGAGCCGTTGCGAAGATATCGATCTTTAAACCGAAGGCAACCAATTTTATGCATGTATCTGCTGGATAAGACAGCTCAAAAAAACATGTATTTCTTTAATGTTACTTAAAATCATTGAAAATTCCGTACTCAGCTGTGAAAGCCTGAATCAAGACGTCAAAATTAACAAACAGGTTATAAAATTATTTCTAAAATTTTTAAACAGGTGTAATACATCGTAAATGCAAAATATTGTACTGTTTCTATGTAGGGCATAAGGTTTATTTAGTACAATTTTTTTTATTTTTAATACATTTAGTTTTTTCATAACCGAAGTGTTTCCTAGATCCTAATCCCAGGTGATAACTTTGAGAAGAAAACAACAATCTTCAATATACTCTATTGCATTAGTAATTAACTCCTGTAGGTTTTCGCTGTTTACTCCTGTTTCGGTAAAGAAGTATGTAATTGGCAGTGTTCATTTTTCAAATAATCTAATTATAAATACCATTTCCTTCTTTGGGTATAAATTACGTCGTCCTAAGCCTAAAGCTTCATAACCCTCTATCACATCAAGGGCCTTCGAGTATTCTAAAAAATTTTTTGTAGATATCTCGTCAAAATAGAGAACGCAAAAAACACTTTGAACACTTTGAACCAGTTTCTGAAGAAGGTTGCAACGTGGCATCCGAAACGTCAAACATTTTTTCAAAAAACACACGTCGAAACCCGAAGGTTTCTAGTTTTAGATCTAGTGTTAGTTCTAATTTTAGTTCAGAAAACGCAAACTTTTTGAATTTTAGTCATTGTCTGAATCTTCATCAGTAGCATTTTTTAAATGCTAATATAGTACCCGGGCAAGATGGTTGCGCAGCGTACTCATCGTTTTATAGTACTTAGACCAGAAAGAATAATTTGTATTTTCATTGTTCGGTAGGCACTTAGGCTTTAATAAAATAGCGAAAGCGACAGTTGTTTTTTCCACTATGACGTTGATCCGTTATTTTTATTCGCACTAAATTATTAATTAATTTTTAATAATTTTAATATTATCACACTCAAATTTCTTCTTAAACTAAACTTGACGTTCGCATAAATTGAACTACTAATACACAAATAACGAGTTAATGCTTTTTTGCCTGGTGCCTGGACGCCTTCCCAATCAAACACAGTGAAGACGTTGTCACTTCCTTGTAAGGTAATAAAAAATAAGTAAGAACGTTACAAGTGCGAATTCGACGTCAATGCGTCGTTTCAGCACAATTGGAAAATATTTTTATAACGTTGCTTAGGTTTATTAATAATTTGAATATTAAGTTATCGTTATTTATTATTTTATTATTGTTTTAATAAAACAATAATAATTGTGTAGGTACGTTATATTTTTATTAAAAAAATTAATACTTAAAATTAGCTCATTATCATAAAGAACCAGCATATAGAATTATGAATTATTATTATTTTATAATTTATCATCATAAATCATTTTATGGTTTAATAACTAATTGTAACAATTAATATTCTATAAATATAAGCTACGTTATCAAGTAATGTCATCACACTTGAACAAATTTTATCACAATACTTCATATTAGGAGTTGCATTTGAAATCGTAAGACAACTCTTGCATTTAAGGCCTACCTAACTGGCGAAAAAATCGAAACGAAATTCGGTGGTAAACACGCTCCGAATCTCGATACCAGTCATGAATCGATCGATACGTCGCGCCAAAGAGTGAGTTGTCTTGCGTCAAGCGGGACAATACATTTTTATGAAAAACTGAAAACTATGTATATAAAAAATAAAATAAAAATAATAAAAATTAAGCAATGGCTAAATCAAGCGTTATTTGTGAGTTTAGGTATTACATAATCCACTTAAAACAGAATGTTTAATAGTACTTTTAAACAGAGACATTTAGTATTGAATAGGAGAAGCTTTGTATTCAGAGCCGATCACACTGCCTACTTTATCCTACTTTAACTCGCGTACCACAGCTGTTATACTCGCGTCCCATTATATGCAATTATTTGTTTCCCAATTTTACCATTAGGTGGGCTATCTATATATGTATAATCAAAGGTAGTACTCTCGCTGACGTCGTGCTTGATAAAGGCTGAAATATCAGCTGAAACACTGTTGCACCGAAATATTTTATTCTATTGAATAAACATTTATCATTGTAAACCATTGGTTATTTTTAATTTGCCAACTTGTTGGCACTATGAGCTATTATGTCTCCAAACACTGTACAGTTTATTAAAGATTGTCAACTTCTTGCTAGCATGAGCTGTTATGTGTCCAAAGTTCTACTCATTAGTTTAAAGTCTGCCACTTTTTCGCAACATGAGCTACTACTGTTCCACAAATTATATATTCTTTTATAGACTGCCAACTTGTTGGTAGCATGAGCTGTTATGTCTCCAAAGTTCTGCTTATTAATTTAAAGTCTGTCAACTTGTTGGCAGCTGAGCGATTACAGTTCAAATACTGTACATTATTCTAATGCCTGCCAACTTGTTGGTAGTATGAGCTGTTATGTCTCCAAAGTCCTATTCATCAGTTTGAAGTCTGCCAACTTGCTAGCAGCATGAGCTATCACTGTTCCACAGACTATATGTTATTTTAAAGACTGCCAAGTTGTTGGCTGTATGATGTGTTACGTCTCCAAAGTCCTGATTATCAATTTAAAGCCTGCCAACATGTTCGCAGGTAAGCTGTACATTATGTTAATGACTGCCAACTTGTTGGCAAGATGAGTTGGTATTTCTCCAAAGTCCTACTCATCAGTTTGATTGATAGCTCATGCCGCAACTTATTGGCGGCATGAGCTATCACTGTTCCACAGACTATATATTATTTTAAAGACATCCAACATATTGGCAGCATGAGGTATTATGTCTCCAAAGTCTTGCTTATCAATTTGATGTATGTCAACTAATTCGCAGTATAAAGTATAGTACAGTATGCTAATGGACTATTGGATAAGGTTGTTGTTTTTCTTGTTTGGCATTGTTCTTATTTTGTTATTAGTCTTCAACAACAAAACGTTTTAAATCATATCAAGATTTCATATCAGATCAGTATATTCAGTATATCAGTATATTTTATGTCAGATAACTTGCAACATTAATACATACTATAAAAAATTGTTGGTAATACATAGATGAATTGTTGACGTATTTCTGCTGTAGGTTGATACATAAATTGATAAAATTCTTAAAAATGAGCAGAATAAAGTTTGAAAATCTGGCAACACTCCTCCAATTCCTTGTACAAACGTCTATCTACGTAACACGGTAATTGATGTTTTCAGCAATTCACACAGGGGATTTACAGTTTGGTAATTGAGTAATTAAAGCCTAAAGCTGATCAATTAATTCAAATTAAATTGCGGTATGCATTGTATTAAAATTGATTGAGTATCAAGATCAAACCTTTTTCTAATTTCAAAACATAATGTTGATACAAATTTTTAAACTTTTTCAAGAAAATACATAACTTTCTGCATCTTCTACATAATTTATCTGATTGAAACCATTCATTTAGTTAAAAGATTCATTAAAAGATCGGTCAATAAAATGCAATACCAATGCAGGCTATTGCTCCAGAATTGTGCCAGTCAGGCGGGTTTGGGATGGGTGAAGAAATTTGTGTATTTTGATGTCGGCAAAAGCCTAGAATTGTTGGAGTTCATCCTGTCGTTTGGAACTTGACCAAAAATTATTACTGTCTTATTATAATATCTATAAAGTAAAACGCAGGCAAGACAGAAAGGATTGGGAAATTTTGAAATTGTAGTTTCAAAAAGATTTAGTCGATCAGATGACTGTTTTTAGTATTAGTGTTGATGCCACTCCTGCTCCTTTTAAAAGTATTTCCAGTTCTAGAACAGCAGAATCATGTAACCCTTTAAATTCAACTGATGGGTTTGAACTACTTTCAGATGATTACGATTCTACTTTATGGTCAAATCTACTAACTCACTTCCAATTTGATGAAATAGTAGAAAAGGGGCCTTTAATTTTCCGCAAAATACAGAAAAATGACTTTTCCAATTTTTATAAACGAAATTTGAATAATGGGGAATAAGTGCACAGACGTTCGCTAGTTTACAGCAAAAGTAATATAGTTTACAGTAAAAGAAATGACACTGGATCTCAATTAGCTAACAATGGGTATAGTGATTGAAAGATCAGCAATTCATGGTCAAAATGTTGGAAACTATTGATAAGCAACATAAGAAATTGATAAACAAAGAAAAAGACCATTGGCGTGAAGTTAGTGGCATTAAATATTTAGCACAGCACAATATTGCTTTCAAGGTATCGAACTTTAAGCAGTATGAGCCAAACAATAGCAACTTTTTAGGACTTATTGAAATGATGACTACTTTTGATCCAGTCATGCAAGAACATTTGAGGCGATCAGATCGTCTGAGATTCACGATCACTATTAAGGAGCAAATATTCAAAATGAGTTAATTACATTGTTATCTGGAAAGGTGAAAGAGAAAATTGTTTCAAACATTCAGGCAGCTAAATATTTTTCTGTACTACTAGACAGCACTCCCGATCTCGGCCACCAAGAGATTGTCTTTGGTGATACATTTTGTTAAGACTGAAAACAATGTTAGTGCTACCTATACTAACATTAAATGTGAGGGTGTGACTATTGAAGAGCATTTTCTCGAATTCTTAAACGTTAAAAATCAATAATAGGCAAAAATTTAACTGATGTTTTATTAGAGAAACTAGATAAAATAGGCTTAGAGATTAAGAACTGCAGAGGCCAAGGATGTGACAATGATTCAAATATGAAAGGGTCGTATTTATTTGACGCCAAATAATACGATAAACTACTCCCAAGAACAATTACAGGAAATGGCACAGGCTATTGACGCTGCACGCGTAGAGAGAGTAGTCGTGCCTTAACGAGTGGATATCAGAAAGGTGACTGGTTGTGATGAATAGGGGCGACAAACCAACCTGGAGAAGAGGAGTGCAAGAATCACATATAGACATAACCTTGTGTGGGAAGAGGACGGCAAGAAAAATAAGTGGCTGGGAAATTGAAGAAGAAGAAAGTCTGAACGATCACCTAAATATACTCTTTGACATAGAGGTGAAGACAGCTAAAACAAACAAATCCACAGACGAAAAGAGATGAAAGAGAAAGGAAGAATTAGTCGACACGTACAAGAACAATTTGAGCAGAGCACTTGAGAAGACGATTGTACTCATACCAGAAAATTGGACAGAGCTAATTAAAGCAACTTGCGACGAGACATATGGCAGAAGGAGGAAAATGAAACCAAGACAAGGTAATCTGTACTGGTGGAACGACAAAGTTAAAGATGCCAAAGAGGAGGCTAACAAACGCAGGAGAACCATGACAAAGATTAATGCTACATCGACAGATGACTCCGAAAAAACTAATGTATATAGACAGTACCTCGACGCAAGGAAACTACTGAAAAAGGAGATAAAAAGGGCCAAGAAATTGGCATATAATAAGTTGTGCGAAGAGCTTCAAGAAGATGTATGAGGGGAGGCGTACATCATAGCAATGAAAAGGACCAAAAATCCAGGAAGCGCTGAACAAGGAACAAATACAGAAAGTCATAAAAGAACTGTTTCCAGAAGGAAGAGGGGTGCGTTTTCAGAAGGAAAACTATAACAGAGAATCGGAACGCATACAAGAGGCCACAGAAGAAGAAGTGTTAACACTCACAAAAAGATCAAAAAACGGTAAGGCCCCTGGTCCGGACGGGATCACCCCCGACATAATGAAAGATGCAATAGATGTGGTCAAGCATAAATTGACAGAATTATGCAATAATCTAATCAGGGAAAACACCTTTCCGAATATCTGGAAAACTGGTAAACTAGTACTTATAGAGAAGCAGGGGAAAGCCAAAAGTAACAGACCTCTGTGTCTCCTAAATAGTTATAGTAAGCTGTATGAAGCCCTTATCAAAAACAGATTGGAAAAAGAAATAGCAGAAGGGCTATTTCGTATGGCTTCGTCAAAAACGACCATCGTAAGCCCATTGGTCGTTGTAATTGAGGTGTACCCATTTCCCCCCTTCCAGCTATCTACTACAACATTTAGCTCGAATTTTACTAATAAATCCAAGAGCGCTTTTTTCAGCATCAACGAAGCGATGGGACATTAAAAAAAAACGTGTTCCTGTCCTCACCATTAAAAAGTCTTGTGATACTAGATAGGAAAGTAAAATTGAAAGTGTAACAGCACTTCGTTGCCAGATTAAGGAAATACACGATGCTTTAGATGAAGTAATAGAAGCGACTGACGACTAAAGCAAAAAGTGAAACACTATTCCTTGTCAATGAAATAAGAAACTATGAGTTTTGATTAGCATTAGCTATTTGGTATGACGTGCTCTTTGCTGAAAAGAAAACAGGCTGAAAAAATGCACTTAGATATATCATCGCAGCTGCTTCGAGAACTGGTACAGTTTTTTGAGCAATTTAGAAATGGAGGTTTTGTTGCAGAAATAATTGAAATAAGCAAACGTTTGGACATAGAGCCAAAGTTTCAAATAGTCAAGTAAAGGAGGAAACAAAAAATGTTTGATTACGAAGGAGAAGATTTTCAAAGAATCGAATTTTCAAAGAATTGTATTTTTATTACATTGTAGACTGTATATGATAGTCCTTTTCAAGAAGATTTCAACAAATTGCCAGTTACAACAGTATGTTTGGATTCTTGTACGATGTAAAAGAATTAAAATCAATTGAACAAGATCAATTGGTGGAAAAGTACAAAGCCCTAGAAGCCTCTTTAAATTTTGAACGGCAATAGGATATCTATGGAAATGATTTTGATTTTGTTCACAGAACTAAAAGTTCTTCGTGACCAAATCCCGCTAAAGTTGAAACAGCTGCTGGTGTGTTCAAATTTATGAACAGAATAAAAAATCAATATCCCAACAGGTTCATTGCCTACAGAATTTTGCTTACTACAATGTTTATTTTTTAATGGTAGCGATATTGTGGTGGAGGTGGGAAAGAACGACGATTGTAGGTAGTTCATGGAAAAAAAAGAACCTACATAAAGGCCCCGCAAAACTATTTTGCACCAGTTCCTGCATTTGCTGAAGACGACTCTATCTGGGACGCCAAATATCTTTGCCAAATTTGATTTATGAAATCATCGTAAAGCGAGCATTATTAAATTTAATTTGCTAATCAATAAATCTTTCCCATTCTGCATTAAAATGTGGGGTAAACTCAAAATACATTTTGCAACATTATCATACTTTTAAATGGTCGCTTTGTCTAAGTATTAAATTAATAGTTATTTATGAAACATTACGGAAAAGGCATTTCACGCACAGTTTCCTACAATATATTATCTACAAACTAAAAATTGGCATATAATAAGTTGTGCTAAGAATTTCAAGAAGATGTATGGGGGGAGGCGTACATCATAGCAATGAAAAGGACCAAAAACCCAGGAAGCGCTGAACAAGGAACAAATACAGAAAGTCATAAAAGAACTGTTTCCAGAAGGAAGAGGGGTGCGTTTTCAGAAGGAAAACTATAACAGAGAATCGGAACGCATACAAGAGGCCACAGAAGAAGAAGTGTTAACACTCACAAAAAGATCAAAAAACGGTAAGGCCCCTGGTCCGGACGGGATCACCCCCGAGATAATGAAAGATGCAATAGATGTAGTCAAGCATAAATTGACAGAATTATGCAATAATCTAATCAGGGAAAACACCTTTCCGAATATCTGGAAAACTGGTAAACTAGTACTAATAGAGAAGCAGGGGAAAGCCAAAAATTACAGACCTCTGTGTCTCCTAAATAGTTATAGTAAGCTGTATGAAGCCCTTATCAAAAACAGATTGGAAAAAGAAATAGCAGAAGGGCTATTTCGTATGGCTTCGTCAAAAACGACCACCGTAAGCCCATTGGTCGTTGTAATTGAGGTGTACCCATTTCCCCCCTTCCAGCTATCTACTAGAACATTTAGCTCGAATTTTAGTAATAAATCCAAGAGCGCTTTTTTCAGCATCAACGAAGCGATGGGACATTTAAAAAAAACGTGTTGCTGTCCTCACCGTTAAAAAGTCTTGTGATACTAGATGGGAAAGTAAAATTGAAAGTGTAACAGCACTTCGTTGCCAGATTAAGGAAATACACGATGCTTTAGATGAAGTAATAAAAGCGACTGACGACTCCAAAGCAAAAAGTGAAACACTATTCCTTGTCAATGAAATAAGAAATGAGTTTTGATTAGCATTAGCTAATTGGTATGACTTGCTATTTGCTGAAAAGAAAACAGGCTGAAAAAATGCACTTAGATATATCATCGCAGCTGCTTCGAGAACTGGTACAGTTTTTTGAGCAATTTAGAAATGAAGGTTTTGTTGCAGAAATAATTGCAGCAAGAGAAATGAGCAAACGTTTGGACATAGAGCCAAAGTTTCAAATAGTCAAGCAAAGGAGGAAACAAAAAATGTTTGATTACGAAGGAGAAGATGAGCATGTTTTAGAATCTGCTGAACGAATTTTCAAAGAATTGTATTTTTATTACATTGTAGACTATATATGACAGTCCTTTTCAAATCCCGCTAAAGTTGAAACAGCTGCTGGTGTGTTCAAATTTATGAACAGAATAAAAAATCAATATCCCAACACGTTCATTGCCTACAGAATTTTGCTTATTACAATGTTTATTTTTAATGGTAGCGATATTGTGGTGGAGGTGGGAATGAACGATGGTTGTAGGTAGTTCATGAAAAAAAAGAACCTACATAAAGGCCCCGCAAAACTATTTTGCACCAGTTTCTGCATTTGCTGAAGACGACTCTATCTGGGACGCCAAATATCTTAAGATGACGCACTATTATTCATTTGATTTATGAAGTCATCGTAAAGCGAGCGTTATTAAATTTAATTTGCTAATCAATAAATCTTTCCCATTCTGCATTAAAATGTGGGGTAAACTCAAAATACATTTTGCAACATTAGCATACTTTTAAGTGGTCGCTTTATCTTAGTATTAAGTTAATAGTTATGAAACATTGCGGAAAAGGCATTTCACGCAGAGTTTCCTACAATATATTATCTACAAACTAAAAATTGGCATATAATAAGTTGTGCGAAGAACTTCAAGAATATGTATGGGGGGAGGCGTACATCATAGCAATGAAAAGGACTAAAAACCCAGGAAGCGCTGAACAAGGAACAAATACAAAAAGTCATAAAAGAACTGTTTCCAGAAGGAAGAGGAGTGCGTTTTCAGAAGGAAAACTATAACAGAGAATCGGAACGCATACAAGAGGCCATAGAAGAAGAAGTGTTAACACTCACAAAAAGATCAAAAAACGGTAAGGCCCCTGGTCCGGACGGGATTACCCCCGAGATAGTGAAAGATGCAATAGATGTGGTCAAGCATAAATTGACAGAATTATGCAATAATCTAATCAGGGAAAACACCTTTCCGAATATCTGGAAAACTGGTAAACTAGTACTAATAGAGAAGCAGGGGAAAGCCAAAAGTTACAGACCTCTGTGTCTCCTAAATGGTTATAGTAAGCTGTATGAAGCCCTTATCAAAAACAGATTGGAAAAGAAATAGTAGAAGGGCTATTTCGTATGGCTTCGTCAAAAACGACCACCGTAAGCCCATTGGTCGTTGTAATTGAGGTGTACCCATTTCCCCCCTTCCAGCTATCTACTACAACATTTAGCTCGAATTTTACTAATAAATTCAAGAGCGCTTTTTTCAGCATCAACGAAGCGATGGGACATTTTAGAAAAACGTGTTCCTGTCCTCACCGTTAAAAAGTCTTGTGATACTAGATGGGAAAGTAAAATTGAAAGTGTAACAGCACTTTGTTGCCAGATTAAGGAAATACACGATGCTTTAGATGAAGTAATAGAAGCGACTGTCGACTCTAAAGCAAAAAGTGAAACATTATTCCTTGTCAATGAAATAAGAAACTATGAGTTTTGATTAGCATTAGCTATTTGGTATGACGTGCTCTTTGCTGAAAAGAAAACAGGCTGAAAAATGCACTTAGATATATCATCGCAGCTGCTTCGAGAACTGGTACAGTTTTTTGAGCAATTTAGAAATGAAGGTTTTGTTGCAGAAATAATTGAAATGAGCAAACGTTTGGACATAGAGCCAAAGTTTCAAATAGTCAAGCAAAGGAGGAAACAAAAAATGTTTGATTACGAAGGAGAAGATTTTCAAAGAATCGAATTTTCAAAGAATTGTATTTTTATTACATTGTAGACTGTATATGACAGTCCTTTTCAAGAAGATTTCAACAAATTGCCAGTTACAACAGTATGTTTGGATTCTTGTACGATGTAAAAGAATTAAAATCAATTGAACAAGATCAATTGGTGGAAAAATACAAAGCCCTAGAAGCCTCTTTAAATTTTGAACGGCAAAAGGATATCTATGGAAATGATTTTGAGTGTGTTCACAGAACTAAAAGTTCTTCGTGACCAAATCCCGCTAAAGTTGAAACAGCTGCTGGTGTGTTAAAATTTATGAACAGAATAAAAAATCAATATCCCAACACGTTCATTGCCTACAGAATTTTACTTACTACAATGTTTATTTTTTAATGGTAGCGATATTGTGGTGGAGGTGGGAAAGAACGATGATTGTAGGTAGTTCATGAAAAAAGAAGAACCTACATAAAGGCCCCGCAAAACTATTTTGCACCAGATCCTGCATTTGCTGAAGACGACTCTATCTGGGACGCCAAATATCTTTGTCAAATTTGATTTATGAAATCATCGTAAAGCGAGCGTTATTAAATTTAATTTGCTAATCAATAAATCTTTCCCATTCTGCATTAAAATGTGGGGTAAACTCAAAATACATTTTGCAACGTTAGCATACTTTTAAATGGTCGCTTTATCTAAGTATTAAATTAATAGTTATTTATGAAACATTGCGGAAAAGGCATTTCACGCACAGTTTCCTACAATATATTATCTACAAACTAAAAATTGGCATATAATAAGTTGTGCGAAGAACTTCAAGAATATGTATGGGGGGAGGCGTACATCATAGCAATGAAAAGGACCAAAAACCCAGGAAGCGCTGAACAAGGAACAAATACAGAAAGTCATAAAAGAACTGTTTCCAGAAGGAAGAGGGGTGCGTTTTCAGAAGGAAAACTATAACAGAGAATCGGAACGCATACAAGAGGCCACAGAAGAAGAAGTGTTAACACTCACAAAAAGATCAAAAAACGGTAAGGCCCCTTGTCCGGACGGGATCACCCCCGAGATAATGAAAGATGCAATAGATGTGGTCAAGCATAAATTGACAGAATTATGCAATAATCTAATCAGGAAAAACACCTTTCCGAATATCCGGAAAACTGGTAAACTAGTACTAATAGAAAAGCAGGGGAAAGCCAAAAGTTACAGACCTCTGTGTCTCCTAAATAGTTATAGTAAGCTGTATGAAGCCCTTATCAAAAACAGATTGGAAAAAGAAATAGTAGAAGGGCTATTTCGTATGGCTTCGTCAAAAACGACCACCGTAAGCCCATTGGTCGTTGTAATTGAGGTGTACCCATTTCCCCCCTTCCAGCTATCTACTAGAACATTTAGCTCGAATTTTACTAATAAATCCAAGAGCGCTTTTTTCAGCATCAACGAAGCGATGGGACATTTTAAAAAAACGTGTTGCTGTCCTCACCGTTAAAAAGTCTTGTGATACTAAATGGGAAAGTAAAATTGAAAGTGTAACAGCACTTCGTTGCCAGATTAAGGAAATACACGATGTTTTAGATGAAGTAATAGAAGCGACTGACGACTCTAAAGCAAAAAGTGAAACACTATTCCTTGTCAATGAAATAAGAAACTATGAGTTTTGATTAGCATTAGCTAATTGGTATGACGTGCTCTTTGCTGAAAAGAAAACAGGCTGAAAAAATGCACTTAGATATATCATCGCAGCTACTTCGAGAACTGGTACAGTTTTTTGAGCAATTTAGAAATGAAGGTTTTGTTGCAGAAATAATTGAAATGAGCAAACGTTTGGACATAGAGCCAAAGTTTCAAATAGTCAAGTAAAGGAGGAAACAAAAAATGTTTGATTACGAAGGAGAAGATTTTCAAAGAATCGAATTTTCAAAGAATTGTATTTTTATTACATTGTAGACTGTATATGACAGTCCTTTTCAAGAAGATTTCAACAAATTGCCAGTTACAACAGTATGTTTGGATTCTTGTACGATGTAAAAGAATTAAAATCAATTGAACAAGATCAATTGGTGGAAAAGTACAAAGCCCTAGAAGCCTCTTTAAATTTTGAACGGCAAAAGGATATCTATGGAAATGATTTTGATTTTGTTCACAGAACTAAAAGTTCTTCGTGACCAAATCCCGCTAAAGTTGAAACAGCTGCTGGTGTGTTCAAATTTATGAACAGAATAAAAAATCAATATCCCAACAGGTTCATTGCCTACAGAATTTTACTTACTACAATGTTTATTTTTTAATGGTAGCGATATTGTGGTGGAGGTGGGAAAGAACGACGATTGTAGGTAGTTCATGGAAAAAAAAAGAACCTACATAAAGGCCCCGCAAAACTATTTTGCACCAGTTCTTGCATTTGCTGAAGACGACTCTATCTGGGACGCCAAATATCTTTGCCAAATTTGATTTATGAAATCATCGTAAAGCGAGCGTTATTAAATTTAATTTGCTAATCAATAAATCTTTCCCATTCTGCATTAAAATGTGGGGTAAACTCAAAATACATTTAGCAACATTATCATACTTTTAAATGGTCGCTTTGTCTAAGTATTAAATTAATAGTTATTTATGAAACATTACGGAAAAGGCATTTCACGCACAGTTTCCTACATTATCTACAAACTAAAAATTAATATTAATGATTATTCACGATTTTTGAACTATCAAGAAATGATTTGACACTTTATAACGAGATATATATACTTTGTATCTCGTTATATGAAAACTTGCTATAAAAGCCGTGCGTTAAAATAGATCCCATTTGAAATACATAGCTACATCACGCTTATTCCGTTACTTTACACACTGTTTTCCTTAATGTCGTACTTTACAAACTAAAAATGTCTTTAAAATAGCGATTTGACAAACGAGGGTAGATAAATTGATTTAGACTTAAATTTTGTCGGGTAAAATCAGGTACAACGCCGATAATACGGATACCTGCAATTTTAACGGTTATAAATCAAAGAGCTGTCCTCAATGTTTACGCCGTTGTCTAAATACTAGCGCTATTTATAAATTTGCAATAAAATTAATAAAGTTTAACATTATTATAAATAAATATTTATTTAACAACAATATTGATTTATTTTTATTTATTTCAGGTTGAACATTTTAAATAAAAATGGCCGATTTCCGCAAAAAGAAGCAATTATACGTTTTCAATGTATTCTTTGGTAAGTAAATCCGACTCATCGAACATAATCGCATCATTTAACACGTCCGATTTCACGATGATTCGGACGTCTTGTTTAAACAATTCTATTTTAAAAAATTTTATTTATAAACAATTTCAGATGTTAACAGAAGCGGAACAATTGATAGCAAGGATTTCGAACTTGCCATAGAGGTAATTATTTTACAATTTTTTTCGATCAATTTAATTATATTAATTTTTTTATAGAAAATATGTACTCTGAGAGGGTGGTCGAGTGGTTCCCCTCAATACCAAAAGACCCACACGAGTATGATGAAAATTTGGGATGGTTTAAGACAAAGAGCCGATGCGAACAACGACGATCAAGTCAGCGTTGATGAATGGTGTGCGATGTGGGATGATTTCGCAAAATCACCCGAAAACCCTCTCGACTGGCAAGTTCAATACATGAAATTTATGTTTGAACTTGAAGATGCGAGCAACGATGGTTCGATAGACTCAAACGAGTTCACCAGCGTCTGTTCCTGTTACGGACTGGCACCGAACGAATGCAAAGAAGCTTTTACCAAAATGTCATCGGTAAATATAGATTAATTAATAAATAAAATCAAATTAATTCTGTTTATTTAAGAACGGCAAAGAAGTAAATTTCGATCAATTCAAAACCCTTTGGAAGCAATTCTTCGTCTCCGAGAATCCCAGCGACCCGGGAAACTTCATTTTTGGAAAAACAACGTTTTAATAACACAAACCTCCTCCTAATCTATATCTTAAACTATCCTTCAAAGTAAAAACTATATAAAAACAAATCTGTATACTTGATGTTGCTGTACGAATTTATCGTTTTAATCTTAAATTGTTCAACACATCACATTTCCATTCTTATGTATGTATGTTTACGAAATAACATAGAATGAATAAAATGAGTCTAAATAAATGATTTTACTCAAATCAATGACCCTCGATTTGATTAATTATTATTCATGATTCATTATCAAAGTTACATAAATAAATTTTTGGTGATTCATAAACGATTAATAGCCCCATCTCTCGTTTAAAACCAAAAACAACGATCACCTTGAAACTTTAAAGGTTTTATAAAATAGATTTTGCTTCTATTTTTTGCATGTTATTGTTTGCGAATGTTGTGCAATAAGTTTTGTTTTGTATCGTTGGTACGAAGTTCCACTGCAACAAAAAAAAATTGTAGAGATGCGATGACCATAAAATCGGACGAATTTCATCATCCTCACAATGAGAGAATGAGAGAGCTTCTTTTGTGGAGTGAGAGGTGAAAATTTCTGAGTAATCCCCCACTGATTCCGATTCTGTAAAAGTAACGTGTTCGTTCTTGTTTAGTGAACGATTTGTATATAAAAGGGTGGTGAAAAATAACTATTTTAATCGAATTAAGTTTGTGCTTTAGTTCCGATCTGCTGGATAAAAATAAATAAATTTAATAAAATAAACTAACTTTATTAGTTACTAATATTTTTTTTTTAAATAAGAATAAATTAATAAATATTATGATTGGTGATTTTTTTGAAATGATTATTATTAATAATAATAATAATTATAATAAGGATGATATTGTTACAAACAGTGAAGTTATTGCTTTTAATAAACTTTTTAGATGTGGTTTTAATAAAAGAGGTGCAAAAACTGTTTCAACTTGTAATAATCGAATGTGTTCAGACTTATCACATTGTTCTTGTTGGGGAATGCATCGTTTTGGCACAATGTAAGTGTTCTTTATTGATAATTTATCTTTTATCATAGTGTCAAAATTTTGATTTATAAAAATTAAAAAACCAAGTTATAATTAGAAATCTGTTGGAGATAAAATTACTACTTTATTGAGTGGTTACACAATATTATTTAATAATATTATTTCTTAATCTTTTAGTATCTTATTAAGTCTTATTAAGTAAAGTGGAGGTTAAATAATCGAATTTTCTAGAAAGAAAAGTTGATGTAAAAGTTTAATACGTTTCACTGATTTTATTTATTCGAATTACGAGATGATTATGTCTTAAATTAAAACTAAATCTATGTATTTTGAATTTAACATTAACTACATAGATGTTAATCAATTAAGTAACTTGACACATAGAAGAGTTTGAGATAATTAGTTGTTGATTTAGATTTTGATTGATTTAAATTAATTGAAAATTAAAATACTCATACAAGAGAATTAAAAAAAAACTTGTTATACATTTTAAATTAAGCCATAACAAGTTGAATTAAAAGTTTATTTCTGTACACTGTGATATTAGTTTAAATATTTCTCACATGACATCACACTTTCTCATTGAGTTTAGCATTCTTTCATTGATAAACATTATTAACCGCTTTTTAATCTAAATAATTCTTGAATATTTGTTTTGTTTTTAAAAAAATTTTCACATTTTGTTTTTAGACGTGAAACCCAAATCTTTCTACTTCTATATCTCTCAAGATGGCTAAATAAAAATGATTTTACGTCATTTAGAACTAACACTAGTTCTAGTTTTGCTTTCATTCAAATATACAGAGTTGGGTTGGGTTTAGTCGTGCATTTTTTGATTTCTCTTTAATATAGGCCTCTACAATGAACAGTTTCTGAAACAGAATACTTTACAAATTAATTTGGCAAACCTGTATATTTGAATTGAAGTAAAACTAGAACTAACACTAGACCTAGAAGTGGAAAGTTTTGGGTTTAGCCGTGCGTCTTCATATTGCTTCTAAAAGAATACTTGATATTGCCTTTGGAAGACTTGAAACGCTTCCAGAAAACTTGATATTGTCTTTAGAAAGATTGAAATACTTCTAGAAGCAACAATAACAAATAAATAATAACAAATTCTGCTTCTAATTTTTTAAAAGATTTGAAATGCCCTTAGAAGACTTTGTATTGCTTCTGGAAGATTTAAAATGCTACCGCAAGATTTGATACTGCTTGCAGACGACTTGATGCTGCTTGTAGAAGATTTGATGCGACTTGCAGAATACTCGATACTGCTTGCAGAAGACTGGAAATGCTTGCAATTCTTCTAGAACAATTAATACTGCATCTAGAAGACTTAAAATGCGCTCTGAAGACTTGGTATTGTCTCTAGAGAACTTGAAATATTTCTAGAAGCTTGATACTGCTTCTAATGTTTCTAAAAGATTTGAAATGCTCTTAGAAGACTTTATATTGTTATAACTTGCAGAAGACTTGCACTGCTTCCAGAAGACTTGCATAGCTTCTAGAGTACTTGATACTGCATCCAAAAGACATGGAATGGTTCTAGCAGCCGCGATATTGCCTCTGGAAGATTTTAAACTTCTAAAGCTTGACACTACTTCTAAAAAATATGAAATGCTCGCCGAAGACTTGACATTGCCGCTGAAATTCTTGGGACCAAAAATGTTTTCCACACTCGGAACAAAGTTTTAAATCTCGGTACTTGAGCTAAATATCCCGAAATTTCCAAAATTAATCCAAAATTCAAAATACGTTTGAAAAGCAATGTTAGTTCAAATGATTTCTCTCTGGAACATTTAAAATGCTACCGGAAGAGTTGATGATGCTTGTAAAAGAGTTCATAATGCTTCCAAAAGAATACTTGATATTGCCTTTGGAAGACTTGAAATGCGTCCAAAATACTTCTAGAATACTTAACACTGCACCTAGAATACTTGAAACGCTTCCAGATGACTTGATATAAGTATTTCAATCCTTCTAGAGACAATAATAACAAATAAATAATAACAAATTTTGCTTCTAATGTTTATAAAAGATTTGAAATGCCCTTAGAAGACTTTGTGTTGTTTCTGGAAGATTTAAAATGCTACCGCAAGATTTGATACTGCTTGCAGACGACTTGATGCTGTTTGCAGAAGACTTGATGCTACTTGCAGAAGGCTTGATATTGCTTGCAAAAGACTGGAAATGCTTCCAGAAGATTTGCAATTCTTCTAGAATACTTAATACTGCATTCAGAAGATTTAAAATGCGCTCTGAAGACTTGGTATTGTCTCTAGAAAACTTGAAATACTTCTAGAAGCTTGATACTGCTTCTAATGTTTCTAAAAGATTTGAAATGTTCTTAGAAGACTTTATATTGCTTCTAGAAGATTTAAAATACTACCGCAAGACTTGATACTGGTTGAAGACGACTTGATGCTGCTTGCAGAAGACTTGATGTTGCTTGCAGAAGACTAGAAATGCTTGTAGAAATGCTTTGCAATTCTTCTAGAATACTTAATACTGTATCCAGAAGACATAAAATGCAACCAGAAGTCTTGATATAGTGTCTAGAAGACTTGAAATACTTCTAGAAGCTTGATACTGCTTCTAATATTTCTAAAAGATTTGAAATGTTCTTAGAAAACTTGATAAGGCTTCTGGAAGATTTAAAATGCTACCGGAAGACTTGATGCTGCTTGCAGAAGACTTAATGATGCTTGTAGAAGACTTGATATTGCGTTTCAAAGAGTTCAAATGCTTCACATATTCATAGAAAACTTGATACTGCTTCTAAAAGTTTTGAAATGCTCCCAGAAGACTTGATATTGCCTCTAGAAGGATTGAAATGCTTCCAGATGACTTGTAATGTTTCTAGAAGACTTTATATTGCCTCTGAAAACTTGAAATGCTTCCAGCAGACTTTATAGTGTTGACAGAATAAATTGCTCCGTCAATCGGTACCACTAAGGCTGCCAGACTAGCAAACTATTCTTGCTTCCACAATAGGGCAACGTATGGTATACTAGTTTGGGACATGTCTTCATCGACTGACAGGATTTTCTTGTTACAGAAGAGCACTATCTGAGCACTCCTGCGCTTATGAATTACTTAAGATAGTCGCAAAGGACATTTCAAAGTACAGAAAATTTTCAATATATCGGGTATATATGTTCTAAGTAGTATAAAGGTCATCACCACAGCTAGTAAAAAACTCAGCCTACGAATACCTCGTCATAGGTTGGTAAAAATATAGAACAACTTTGAATACTGGGGGATAAAATTTTATAATCACCTACCACCGTCGATTAAACAGTTGTTAATGAAGAAAATGATAGGCTATGTTAAGAATTACTTAGTTGAAAACGCTTTTTATACCGTCAATGTATTTTTGAGAAAAATTGGGTTGTGTGATGTGTCCGTTTGTATTCTTAAGACATAATCATAAATATGTGCTGTTATAGAGATATTTTGACAAATTGTAAATTATCATTTTCTTTTATAATAAGGTTTAATAGTAGTGATATAAAACTAGAAGTGGAAAACTTTCCATCTCTAGGTCTAGTGTTAGTTACTTTATTCCAGAAACTATTGATGGTAGAGGTAAAAAATGTCTTCAGATGCACAGCTAAACCCGACCAAAAACAAAACCCAACCCAACCTTGTATATTCAAACTGAGGTAAAACTAAAACTACCCGCCAGGAGTTGGCTCCCCAGGGCTATAGCCCTTACGTTTAGAGCGGCGTTTAAAGTTATTGGTACCTAGTGTCTTTTTGTGTTCGAGTAATTTTGCTTGAGAACAAATTTCACCATGCTCTTTAAAAGCCTGAATCTCAGCTAACGTTCGTTCAAAAAAATAATATGCTAAAATACATATTATTACAACGTTACACTTAATGGAACATTCTGTATAAGTGAAAACAATTTTAAGTAACAAAAAGTGGCGAATCAATAAAAAATTACACCCTATATAATTTTTGTAACTAAATAATAGCTAAATTAACAACCTTGCTAATAACTAAATTACTAAAGCTATAACTTTAAATAATAATACAGTAAAACTTTGTTGTAGCAAATGTTTCTAGTTACTAGTAGGTCTAGTGTTAGCTTTAGTGTTGGTATTAGCTCTAATTTAGCTGTTACTCGCTTTTAAATGATTGTATACTTGTATCAAATTTAAACTAAAACTAAAAGAAACTTTCTAGTTCTACAATGAATAGTTTCTGATATAGAGTACTTTACAAACTGATTTAGCAACCCTGTATATTTAAATTGAAGTAAAACTAGAACTAACTGAAGACGCACGGCTAAACCCAAAACTTTCCACTTCTAGGTCTAGTGTTAGTTCTAGTTTTATATCATTAGATCTAACTCTAGTTCTAGATCTTCAAACACACGCCTAAACCCAAAACTGTCCATTTCTAGGTCTAGTGTTAGTTCTAGTTTTCATCCTCCTAACAGAATATTAGAATATATATTAACATTTAGTTTCTTTGTTGTATTTTCAATATGGATGCACCATTTGAGCTCTTCATCTAGGTGTAATCCCAAACATTTCAGTGATTTATTTTCTGTTTTGAAACTATGGTTGTATCATCTACATAGAGGTAGAGGTCCACCTGTGTTATTATGTTTGGCATGTCATTTATATATATTATAAATAATAAGGGTCCTAGCACCGATATTTGAGAAAATGTTTCTTATATTTGATGTTTTACCATTGATTATCACAATTTGGCTTCTATTTTGCAAGTATGCTTTCATCATATCATATGCGGCACCTCTCATACCGTATAATACAACTTATCTAAAAGTAATGCATGATGTACATTGCCAAATGTTTTGGACAGATCGAGTCCAACCATTTCTACGAATTTCCTTTTATCTATCGCTGCAAGTATCGTTATTATTGTATCTTGTACAAAGGTGTTGGCAGATCTGTCATTGCGGTATCCATGTTGATAGTATGTAAAAAAGATTTTATTCTTAAAAAAATTGGAATTCTGTCTGCTATTATACATTAAAAATTTTTCTCAATTGCTGGTAAAAGGGATATGGGTCTATAGTATTCAATCTTGTTTATTTCCCCCTTTTTGTAAATAGGATTTATAGATGGAAAATATAAATTTTATTCATCGCAAAAACTTGTACTTAACTCGAACCGAATTTACAGTTTGTCCCTTAAAACGTTTCATAACAAACATAAAATTTTAAGGATTACTTAATTTGATTATTTTTGTTAGTTATGTAAAACATAATTTTCTCACATCTATCAATAACTTTCTGGAAATTTTTCTGTAATATATCTTTCTTCGATCACTAACTTCTTTTATTTACGTATTTGTATTTATCTTTTTCTGGTACACTTCCAGTTTCTATCATCTATGTTCCCAATGACCACTACATCTTAGAAAAATTTTAGTGTTAAAAGCTGTTAACGTTTAGATAACCTACGAAGTCATAGATCGCTTCTAAATGTCAGTCCTTCTAAATTTACTCTCATTTTGATCTAGATGGTTTTAGAGAGCTTGTTGTATTTAAATTAACAACAGGAACTGTTGGAAGAATCAGTATGGATTTCTTAATTCAAATTGTAAAGAAATTATCAAGAAAAAACGTTTTGTTGTTATAAAGCGGGGTCTATCCATGTTAGCAGCTATGGTTCTGAACATACAGTAAAGGGATTTTTACAGATTTTTCAAGATTTTTGTTTAATTTGAACATTGTCATGTAGGTGACGACCAACGCCGTCCTAAACCCAAAGGCTAATGCGGCTACAGCTGCTATTTGATATCTCAGTATTGCATTAAGCTAGAATAACCAAATCGAGGTTGAGGTATTTCAAAAAGTTGATAATTTTTAGAACTATCATTGGGATTAATTCTAGAACTAACATTAGAAGTTTCGGATGCCATGTTGCAACCTTCTTCTCAATATGATGGCTTAAGCATGTGTGGATACTCAGGAAGCTTGATAGCGATAAATTTTGTAGCAATTAAACTCTCGAAATCAACTTTATTCCCAACCCAACTCAATCCAAAATCATTGTACCCCTGCTTACATAAACTCAACGTCAATCTAACCCAACCCAACTTAATCCGCTCAACTCAATCCTGAAGCAGCATAACTCAGTTATGACTCAGTTTAGAATCAACCAAATTCCACTCAATTCAACCGATAATAAACCGAACCCAACCCATCCTAATAAGAAGAAAATCGCAGTGGATCTGTCGGATCTTGCTGACGTATTTTATTATACTACATTTTGATAAAGCTGGCTCGAGGTTTCAAAAGGGTCTTTTCCATTTTTGAGATAATCGCCATATCTATAGGATATTTCGTTAATCTTTTGATGTAGTGTTTCAGTGAGTAAAGTTTCATCAAAATTTTTCTCATGAAAAACCTTCATTTTGTAAAAGAGATCGATATGTTCTCTTAGCACACAGATAACATTCGAACCGGATGTTAAATAGTTAAGCAAAACCGTTTTATAGTAACATTTTTAAATAATATATTTTAAAAACTACGTTTAACATGATGCTATTAATTATAGTATTGCATATTGTTCTATAACAAAGATTAAATTCGTAGATATTTTTGTATACAAAATTGTGCGAATATGCGCAAACTAATTTTTATTGATTATGAAACTATATTGGTCATTTTAAACCAGAAATGTCTTAACCGCCCATTTTCATACAAAATTCAATGTCACAAAAAATATCCGCACCTCAGAGACATACTCAGTTCTTTAGCACTATTAACCCTTAGGTTTAAAACGATGCTAATAACACTCTAATAATTTACTAATAAGTTTCAAGAGAGTCCTTAGAGAGTTAAGAGAGTCCAAGAGAATTCTTAAGTAGAAGATGAGGTATGTTGGGTTGGCTTTCGAAGCAAGGTAATAGCAATAATTGACCCAATTTATAGAGACATGGATAATAAAGATCTAGGAAGAACATGATTATTATCTAACGTAATTTTTAACAAGTCATCTTTCGGCTTTTACATATTTAAAACAACAAAAGCAGAAACACATGCATATATATACGTTCTTTGAGAGTGAAGAATCAAAACACAGAGAACAACTTGTGGAAAAACGTAAAGCACAAGCAGAATGTGGTTATACGAAAGAGAATGATGAAATGATGGAAGTCCATGAAGAGAGAATATTAGCCATCTCATATAGACATTCTGAGAGAAAGAAAAAAGATGCAAGAAGAGAAGGGCGTAGAAAGATAGGTTTAGGATTGGTTGGGAGGTGCTTCTTCTTCTCAGCCCTTCTCTTCTTGTCATATTATCCTCGAATAGATGATGGGACAAGGATATAGAGAAGAAGAAGATTCATAATGATATTTACATCTGAATCTTATATTAAACTTGTTTTTAGTTCTAAATCTAGAGTTAGTACTAATACAGTGTTGGGTTGGGTTGGGTTGGTTTGGGTTTAGCCATGCACCTGAAGAAATTTTTTAACGAAGATCTCTACAATGAATAGTTTCTGAAACAGAGTGCTTTACAAATTGATTCAGCAACTCAGTATATTTGAAGTAAACCTAGAACTAACACTATATCTAGAAGGGGAAAGTTTTGAGTTTATATAAGAATATATGAAGATAAAATTATTACTTTATATGATAGGATAATATATTGCACTTAACGTGTTACTCAATGTTATTTAATAACATCATTTAGTACATTTCTCAATCTTTTAGTACCTTGTTGACAAATTCAAGGTTAAATAATCGAATTTTCTGGAAAAATAATGATGTAAAAGTTTAATACATTGTATTGATTCTGTAAATCCGAATTATTTGATGATTTATGTCTCAACTTAAAGCTAAAGGCATGTATTTTGAGTTTAACATTAACAACATAGATGTTAATAATCTAATTTGACGCATACATAGAAGAGTTTAACATAATTAGTCCTTGATTTAGATTTTGAGGTCAATTCACACTTTTTCATTGAGTTTCGCATTCTTTAATTAATAAACATTTTTAACCGCTTTTTAATCTAAATAATTCTTGAACATTTCTGTTATTTTTACAAGAATTTTCACCCTAAAATTAAATTTTATTTCTAACAAGGATAAGCGACATCTCTTGTCCTCAATTTCATATTCTATGTTTTATGCCCAATTCTAACTTAATTATTCCGTTTTTGCTTAGAATATTCAATTAATCGGTTTTGAAGATGGCTTTATTTCTATAAAATGAACAATTTTATAATTAATACAATTTCTTTTTCACGTTTTGTGTATTCAATACCAACCTTTTAAATTAATTCTTTAAGTAAAATTAGAAATATTTTAACTAAAAAAATATTCTTTTATGTAAATTTAATGAGATTTTTTTTGCTTCTACAAGAATTTCCATTCTAAATTTAATTTAAATTAAGTTTTATTTACCATTTCAAACAAAGATAAGTGACATCTCTTGTCTGTCATTTTAATCAATTTCATAATTTATGTTTTAGCCCAATTTTAATTTAATTATTCCGTTTTATTTAATTATTTATTATTTAAGATCACTTTATCTTATTAACAATTTCATAATTAATATAATTTTGTTTAATGTTTTGTGTATACCAACCTCTTAAATTAATTACAATAAATAAAATAAATAAATAAATAAAATTAGAAATAATTAAAAAATATTCTTTTACCTAAAATTAATGAGATTTTTTATGGAAAAATCCAGTTATGAAATTCAAAATTCTTTATTAACATATAAAATTATGAAAAATTATGGGAGGGACCTTGAACTTTTTTGGTGTTCTTCGTCTCAAAAGAAATTTAGAACTTTAAATTATCAAAAAAAAAGATACAAAAATTACACAACACTAAATTAAGTGAAGGTCAAATAACCAGAATAATTATTTATTAATAAATAATACCAACTTAAAGTTGTTTGGAAACTAATCTCGATATAAAAACAGATTTTCCTAGTCATTGTTTGTCGTATTTAGGACAAAAAATCGATGAAGAGGAACTGAGTAAATAGTTACCAAGTTATTAAGAGCTTAATAAAGTGGTAATGATTCAACGTTTTTATCTTTATCTAACACTTTATATAATTTTTTTTATGTCCCAGCCGGTTGTCGTCCTTCTAATCTTATCTAATAACACGGAATCTGGCATGAAATATATTCGTGTGATTTCTGCCATCCCATTCTGACTCAGCGTTTCTTATCTTTATTAATTACATGAGTCGTTATATTTTACTTTTTTTACTCAATTTAATTTAACACAAGTTAAAAATAATCACTTAACTTTTATTAGTAACAAACCAACTTTTTAAGAAATGTATGTTTTGAATTGTATTGAGTGCGCTTAAAAATGTATAGTGATTGTTCTATCTTTTAAATTGTGAATTAACGTATCTTCTGATTCAGTACCAGGGTTGAAAAAAACAGTTTTTTTTAATTTTTGAACAAAACCTGTTTTTAATTGTTTTAAACAGTTTTTTTTGTTTTAAACTTATTTTACGTTGCTACCAAAAAGTTGTATTTTAAACCGGTTTTAAACTGTGTTTTAAACAAGCTGTTGGAAATAAATGAAATAATTAAAAATATTTTTAAACCAAAAATCGAACCCTTACGTCCAAATTATGCCTTATATCAACTCTAACTTAAGTGAGATAAAGTTTAAACTCTTGTTATCGAGGTTAAAGTGAATAATCTAATTTACATCATCATATCTCAAAGACGAATTGAGATATTATTATGAAATAAAAATCATTTTGAAGCAAATTTAATCTAGTTTTAACACACCAATTATAATTATTTCGATTTCATAAATTAAAAAAATACAATTTTTTTAAATCACCTCTCTTATTATTAAGGTTAAATTGAATAATCTAATTTACATCATCATGTCTCAAAGACGAATTGAGATATTATTATGAAATAAAAATCATTTTGAAGCAAATTTAATCTAGTTTTAACACACCAATTATAATTATTTCGATTTCATAAATTAAAAAGATACAATTTTTTTTAAATCACCTTTCTTGTTTTTGAGGATAAATTGAATAATAATAATAATAATAATAATAATATTCTTTATTAGATAAAAAAAAAGAAAACATAAAATTACAATTGGTTGACGAACAGGACGGGGTTAGGACATAACTTGTCCTCTCTTCCACCCAACCCTGTAATACATTCATATGTATAAACAAAAAAAAAATAATAACCAGCAATCGTGGTGAAAAACAAGAATATTCTACAATATTAATCTACAATAATGGCAACAGAAATAAAATATCGAGATAAAAGAGAGAAATTAGGTACATACAATGCTACCGTGCGTAACAGACTGAGTAACAGATTGAGTAACAGATTGAAGAGCGGCGCGCACCGTTTTACAAACCCGCACAGAGGCGCTCGCGAAGCTGTCTTTTAAAAGAAGGTACTGAGAGCGATTTAATATTCTGCGGTAGAGCATTGTATAATGTTGGAAGCATGTAAGAGAATGAACGCTCAAACAGCGCGGTACGGTGAGGCGGCGGCGTAATGAGACCCCTGCTTCTAACATTCACATTGTGTACATCCGTACGGAATCTTATTTTGTTATATAAATACGACGGTGTTTTTGAGAGCAATAATTTGTGAAAGAATACCATCAAATGTAGTTTACGTCTACTCGCCATGTCCAACCAACCAGCCACGCCCAAAAAATGTGAGACATGCTGTCCTCGACTCAGACCAAAGACAAACCTCAAACAGGAATTTTGTACGCGTTGAATACGGTTGATACATATCCTGTCCAAGCAGGGACCGAATACAGTGTCGCAATAGTTAAATTGACTGGGAACGAGACTGTTGCACAGCATCAATTTCGTTTTACGTGACAAAACATCCTTCATTGGATATAATAGTTTTAAAGCAGCATAAGACAATCTAACCTTTTGCATAATGTGACCTGCAAATCTCAGGTCTGAGTCGAACACTAAACCGAGATTCCTAGCAGAATCCCTCACATTCACCCTCTCATCACCCACAGAGACACAAAATCCGGCCGAGACCGCAACTCGAGCAGCTCGCCGTCCGAAGACCATGACTCCAGATTTTGCCGGGTTTACGTTTAAATGATGCTTCCGGGAGATATCAATAAGATTATTGACATCCTCAGACAACTTCAGCTGCGCAACCTCAACCTCGTCCGGAGAGAAGGACATATATATTTGCGAATCATCAGCATAGAAGTGTGACTTGGTATACGTCAAAGAAGATGAAAAATTAGCTGTATAAATACAAAACAGTAGGGGTCCAAGAATCGATCCCTGCGGCACACCAGCGGACAACTTGCGCGGGCATGATAGTTGATCCCCAATTCGAACAATTTGTTTCCTTGATGTGATGAAACTACTAATCATCTTACGCGCATCAATACCAAACCCAATGTAATGCATTATTGCATCCAGTAACACATAGTTGACCGTATCAAAGGCTTTAGAGTAATCTAGGAGAACAATACCCGTTAGTCGCTTGTTGTCCGCCTCAAACAATATGTCATCAACAATGTGAGTCAATGTCGTTGCGCAACTATGATCTCTCCGGAACCATGATTGTGTGGCTGGAAGAATTCTATAACTATTAATAAAGTCTCGTATTTGCTCATCCATAACTTTCTCCAAGACCTTAGATAAAGTTGGGAGTATGCTGATAGGCCGAAGTTCTCCCAAGGTAGAAGCGTTCATAGTCTTCGGAAGAGGAGTGATCAACGCAGTCTTCCAACAAGACGGAAAAAGGGAATCATCTAAACATTGATTAATGATATGTGTGATGTGGGGCAGGATTCGAGGAGCGCAATACTGTAACATCTTTATAGAAATCCCATCAGATCCAACAGAATCCGAACTAATTTTTAGCAAGTGGTGGCCCACAGTATTTTCGACAACTCGTTGAAACGCAAACCTGTCATTAAATGAACGCATTTCATTATGTAAGTAAAATTGTAGAAGATCCCTATCAACGGTCCCCACTCCCAACGAAGTCCGCACAAAATGATTATTTAACTCCTCGACATTCGAGAGGTGCTCGGGAAGAGTCTTGCCTTTGGAGCACGCTAACCCGAGACGCCGTACAGCCCCCCACAGCTCACGCGGTTTCCCCATACTTAAGGCCCTCTCGTAATATGCTTTTTTTTCCGTTTTAATGGCAATCACCACATGTTTTCTAATGGATTTATATTCATCAGAAGACGCTGCAGTTTTTAGTCTTTTATATCTGGAATAAGCATTGTTCCTCACCCTGATTAGTTCTCTGATCATAGGAGTCAACCAAGGTGTAGGCTTTCTCGTAATCTTAACAGTTTTGACTGGAGCATGTCTGTCAAAAAGAGAAGTTATTAAATGATTAAAAAACTGCAGTTTATCTTCGATGCAATTCATGTTGTAAATCAAGTTAAAAGGAAGGTGCTGCAAATCTTGATCAAATTGTAATATATCGAAATTAGCAAAGCTCCTATAAGTTTTGTATATAGGTTCATCCCTGAGCCTACCCACACTTAACTTGCAGTGTACTAATTCGTGATCCGTGAGACCATGCAGAGGCTCCAAACAAACAAGCTTCGCATCACTCGAGGAAGCGATAGCCACATCGATGAGAGTCCCCGTTGAAGGAGTTACTCTAGTAGGTTCCTTAACCAGTTGCCTCAGCCCAAATGCTTCAAGCAAATTTGTAAACCTAAGACAACCAGAACTGGCTGATTGTAAAAGATCGATATTAATGTCACCTGCACAAAATATATCGTCACACTGTGGAATAACCAATGCTAGCGTGTCTTCAAAAGAATCAAAAAAGGTACCCATACTGCCAGGTGTTCTATAAATGGCACCAAATGCATATCGTCTACCACGATAGGAGAGAGTAACCCAAAGCTGCTCAAGATCAGACCCAGGTAATGAATTAATCTTATTGTATCTATACTTTGTTTTAACGTAGATGGCAACACCACCGCCTCTCCCAACCGCCCTGTTCAGATGTACAAAATAATAACCAGGCAAAAAGCAAGCCTCAACCGCCGCGTCGCTCGTCAACCAGGTCTCGCAAATAAGGATCAAATCAAAATCATGCTCCTCGATAAATTCCCGGAAGTCCGCGAAACCCGACTGCAGGGATCTAATGTTCACACTAGCCACCCTCATCAGATCAATTATTAAGAGACTTATATTTATAAATCATATTAAACTCAATTCCGTCACGCAACGTAAGCAAGACGCTATCATCTCAATAAAAAAAAAAAAAAATCGTAAAAAATTTCTCGTAGAAAATCTTATAAAAAAAAAAACCTTATAATAATAAAAATTAAAGTAATAATAATGTACCAATTTACAGTAGTTGAAAAAAAAAAGCAACAAAACTTGAAACTTAGAAAAGAAAAAATAACAAAGAAAGAAAACTTGAAACTTGAAACGAAAAACTTAACTAAATAGCGCTCGTTGCCTGATATTAAAAAAATTGAATGAAATTGATTTATTTAATTTCAACTCTTGCCCCCAACCCATTGACAAACGAGGCAAACTGATTTATAATTTATTGGTTAGAACTAAATCAGAGTTAAATTAAATTATTATCGGGTATATGCGTTTAATGAAACCATCATTTTTTACATAAATATTGCCTTCACGAGACCATACATTTTTGCGATTGTATTTATCTTCGGCTATCTTTAACTGTTCCGCTCTGATCTTGGTCAGATCCTCCTTTATAACTATACCCGACCCTTTAAGCTTTGATTTTGCATTGAAAACACTATTTTTTACCTTACGAGTTAAAAATTTAACTATTATAGGACGCGGCTTTTTCCTATCAACTCTTCTACCTAGGCGATGGCAAACGTCAATGGCACCCTGATCAAACGGTACATTTAATGATTTTGTAATAATTTCGCTTACAACGTTTACTAGGTTTTCATCTTCTTGTTCGACTACACCAAAAAACCGGAGATTTGACCGTCGCGGTCGAGTATATTGCTCCAACTGGTCGATCTTCTCCGTCGCAGTCCTCTCCGTCCTTGTTCTGTCTTCACGGAGACGAGCCATTTCTTGTTGTAATTCATCAATTTTGGACTCGTAGGAATTAATTACCACTTCCATGTTTTTTTTAACAATATCAGCTATGATGCTGCTGATCGCTCGAATGAAGTTATCCTTTTCAAAGGCTTGGATAATAACACTTTCAAAGTCATTTATTTCCGCACGTGTTAAAACCATTGTTCTTCGTGTTTTTGATAATATTTATCAAAACTCTCAAAACAATAAAAGTAGGTTGCAATTGTCGTAAATATTTTCAGGATGAAACAAAATGAACACCACTAACCAGATTAAATAAAAGAAATAATCGAACGGGCCGAGGAAACGCACGTGTTATTCGCACCACATCTGTACAACGAATGATCTAATTTACATCCTCATATCTCAAAGATGAATTGAGATATGATTATGAAATAAAAATCATTTTGAAGCAAATTTGATCTAGTTTTAAAACATCAATCATAATTTCTTCGATTCCATAAATTAAAAAGATACAATTTTTTTAAATCACCTCTCTTGATATTGAGGTTAAATTGAATAATCTAATTTACATCATCATATCTCAAAGACGAATTGAGATATTATTATGAAATAAAAATCAATTTTGAAGCAAATTTAATCTAGTTTTAACACACCAATTATAATTATTTCGATTCCATAAATTAAAAAGATACAATTTTTTTAAATCACCTCTCTTGTTATTGAGGTTAAATTGAATAATCTAATTTACATCATCATATCTCAAAGACGAATTGAGATATTATTATGAAATAAAAATCAATTTTGAAGCAAATTTAATCTAGTTTTAACACACCAATTATAATTATTTCGATTCCATAAATTAAAAAGATACAATTTTTTTAAATCACCTCTCTTGTTATTGAGGTTAAATTGAATAATCTAATTTACATCATCATATCTCAAAGACGAATTGAGATATTATTATGAAATAAAAATCATTTTGAAGCAAATTTGATCTAGTTTTAAAACACCAATTATAATTTCTTCGATTCCATAAATTAAAAAGATAATTTTTTTTAAATCACCTCTCTTATTATTGAAGTTAAATTGAATAATCTAATTTACATCATCATATCTCAAAGACGAATTGAGATATTACTATGAAATAAAAATCATTTTGAAGCAAATTTAATCTAGTTTTAACACACCAATTATAATTATTTCGATTCCATAAATTAAAAAGATACAATTTTCTTAAATCACCTATCTCGTTATTGAGGTTAAATTGAATAATCTAATTTACATCATCATATCTCAAAGATAAATTGAGATATCGCCATGAAATAAAAATGATTTTGAAGCAAATTTTATCTAGTTTCAACACACCAATTATAATTATTTCGATTTCATTAATTAAAAAGATACAATTTTCTTAAATCACCTATCTCGTTATTGAGGTTAAATTGAATAATCTACTTTACTTCATCATATCTCAAAGACGAATTGAGATATTATTGTTACTTAATTTTTCTGGTTTGCGCTGATTCAAAAACACTTCTTTTTAACTTAAAATATTCTTTATTATTTTTTTACTGGTTTACACTACTACTAAACTATTTTCTGGTATAAGTTGTATGGTTCGTACACAAATCAAAACGTGACGAGAGAGTGTTTCGAGAGTTAAGAGAGTTAAGAGTGTTTTTGGGCGAACAAGCTCTTTTATAATCTTTTTTAACAAAAAAAAGTTGTTCTTGAATACATACAGAAATTAAAATAAAATGCTTTAGGCAACCCAACTTACATTAAACGTTAAACCCCAAAAATTATAAACCCAACAAAAGAAAAATAAAAGAAGTTAAAATAATCTTAACATACCCCCCGCTTTGAAAGGACTCCCTTTCAATAACAAGAGCAAAATCAATAAAAGAAATCAAAAATTAATAATCTTAAATTCTAACCTAAGAATCACAAATACATTTGACAACATTGCGCATGCGAAAACGCATCACGCACAAACGATGGTTTTAACTTCTATATACAAAACGCAAAAACGCAAACGACGCGACCTACTCCACTGGCAAAGGACAAAGTTTATTTATCGCCCGTTTAACAATGCCAGACGGAGTGCGTACAGTGGCTACTCGTGCTACACCATCTTCACCATGGTACACCTCGATGATTCGACCAGTGATCCATTTTAAGGTGGGTAGATTTTCTTCCTTTATGACGACTAATTGACCCTTTTTTAGGTTAGAACTGCCGCCCGCCCATTTGTTGCGACGCTGCAGTTCGGACAAGTATTCCTTCGACCACCTAGCCCAAAAATGCTGTTGTATTCGCTGTACATGTTGAAACTGTGATAGCCGATTTTCCTTTATGTGGCCTAAACTTGGATCCGGAGGTGACGTAAGTTTTCTCCCGATTAAAAAGTGCGCTGGGGTTAATGGGGTTGTATCATTTGGATCCATAGATAATGGAGTTAGCGGACGGGAATTTAGGATACCCTCTATCTGTACGAGTAATGTATAAAAGTTTTCATAAGTGAACGAGGCATTGCCAGCAACACGCCGCAAGTGAAACTTCACCGATTTAACACCGGCCTCCCACAAACCACCAAAATGTGGTGAATTAGGAGGGATAAATTTCCAATTGATAGACGCGTTTTCAATAGAACTTGTGAGATCGGTGGAGTTATCAGTAAGAAATCTGCTTAATTCTTGCAGTTCGCGATTACCGCCTACAAAGTTCGTCTCATTATCGGAGAGCATTTGATTGGGCCTTCCACGTCTAGCTGTGAACCGCCTAAGTGCCGAAATAAAACACTCCTTAGTCAACTCGGTCACCAATTCGAGGTGAATAGCTCGCGTAACAAAGCAGACAAACAGGCAACAATATGCTTTGCATACCTTTGAACCCCGCCCCTTTCTATCTTTAATAAAAAACGGACCCGCATAATCCACCCCCGTGGTATAAAACGGAGGAGCCGGAGTTACCCTTTCTACCGGTAAATTTCCCATTATTGGTTGAATTACACGCGGATTTATTTTTGAACATCGCACGCATTTCCGAACTACCTTTCTGGACAGATTTCGTCCTCCGATTGGCCAAAACCTATCTCGGATGGACGCTAGTAAGTGTTGTGGTCCGGCATGAAACAACTCCGAGTGTTCTCGTTCGAATAATAACCTAGCGAAAGTGTGTTTGCTCGATATTATCATCGGGAATTTTTTATCGAATTCGTACGCGGAATTTCCTAACCTGCCACCGAGACGTATTATATCATCTGCATCCAAAAACGGATTTAACTTAGCGAGACGATTCCCTTTGGGAACGCATTTATTACGTTTTAAATGCTCAAACTCCTCCGCAAAAGACTCCCTTTGGGTACATTTTACGATAAATTTGAGCGATGATTCCAATTCAAAACTGCTTAGAGACCCCGTACGCTTAAGCTTAGTCTTGGAGCAATTGTTACAAAACCGAAGAATGTATGCAACTGTTCGCTGTAACCGATTTAATGACGAGAATTTCGAAAACTGAACAAACTGATCCGACGCGACAGCCACTGAAAAAACCTTTTTCTTAATTTCAGGTAAATACTCGTTCCGAAAATCTCTAACCGGCCACATGTTTTCATTTTCTTTCAGCCATTTGGGCTCGACCCAATATAGCTCTAAACCGGCCAAATCAACGGCTCGAAGATATACGCACGCCCCGTATGCCTTTGTCGACGCGTCGGAAAAGCCGTGTATCTGAAACGATTCTGAATTTTTCAGTGAGATATGACGCGGAATTTTAATGTCGTTCAAATAAGTTAATCCATCGGCGAATTTACACCAACTGGTATGAATATAATTTGGAAGGACCTCGTCCCAACCCAATCCAGCCTCCCAGATTTCTTGCAATATAATTTTTGCCCGAATAATTACAGGACTCAGCAAACCAAGAGGGTCAAAAATTTGAGCGATTTGGGAAAGAATATTTCTTTTAGTTAACCGACCCGGTGAGATTTTTCGAATTTTATATTTAAAATGATCTTTGATAGGATCCCATAATAAGCCTAGAGTACGTGTGTTTTCGTTCTTTCCTAGATCAAGAATCTCCGCAGGGGTCGTATTTACGTCGCGAATACTATACAAAATTTTTGGATCGTTCGAAATCCATTTGTGCAACTTGAATCCTCCGCTATTTAAAACCGTTTTTACGCTTTCTGCAATGCGAATTACTTCCTCTAACGAATCTGCTCCCGTAAGCAAGTCGTCAACGTAAAAATGGGAACTAATGACATCCGCAACTATAGGGTCTGAACATTCTAAACCCAATTGCTTGAGACACCGAGTTGCCAAATAACTCGCCGAAGCCGTTCCGTAAGTTATAGTTAAAAGTTCGTACGCGTTAATGGGTAATTCATCCGAGTCACGCCACAAGATACGTTGAAATTTCGTTTGTTCAGGATGAATTAAGCACGCACGATACATTTTCTGAACGTCAGCAGCTACCACGTAATTGTATTTTCGATAACGAATCAAAGCACTGAATAGATCGGGTTGCAAAGTGGGTCCTACTACTTGTAAATCGTTGAACGAGCGGCCCGTAGTCGTAGGACAGGACGCATCGAATACGACTCTTAACTTAGTGGTGCTACTGTTCTCATTCAACACACCATGATGTGGTATGTAATAGTTTAACCCGTTTGTAATTTCATCATTAACTTTGCGCATGTGACCCAACTCCAAATATTCGCGCATGAATTCATGGTACCGATACCCGAAATCCGGATTATTTTTACATTTACGCTCAATGCTAATTAACCGATTTTTCGCGCTTCTATATGAATCGCCCAATTGATCTACGCTATCTTTAAGTGGAATAGTAACTATGAATCGACCGTCCGGCGCGCGCATGGTCGTCCTATTAAAGTGTTCCTCGCAAAGCACCTCATTTTCTGACGGAGGAACCGGACCACCAACTGCTTCAACTTCCCAAAATCGCGTTAATTGATTGTTTATTTCTACTTGATCATTTTTTTGTATTAGGTTGCAATGCACCAAATGTGCTGCGCTTGACTGTATCGGTCCCGATATTATCCATCCTAATCGCGTATTGTGCATAATTGGGCCGTCATTAAGTTTAATTTGTCCCACGCAAAGCAAATTCCAAAAGTAATCTGCCCCAATCAACAAGTCGATTTTATCCGGCTTATTAAATGACGGATCCGCCAAGCGTAAGTGCGCAGGAATATTTAACTCGCTCGCGTTTATTTCAAAACTTGGCAAATTGCTCGCGATCGCCGCGATGACTAAACAATTAACTTTAACCGAATAATCCGAACAATGTGAGTGTATCCGTAACGAACATGAACTAGTAATTACCGATTGTGTTTTATTTATTGTCGCTACATTAACGTTTGTTTCGATTTCAGGTAATCGCAAGCGTTTACACGCTTCTGCTGAAAGAAAGCTACTCTGGCTGCCCGGATCCAAGAGAGCACGTAACGAATGTTTTTTGTTGTGGCGATCGTATGTATGAACGAGAACGGTTGAGAGTAAGATGTGCGAATGTGTTGCATGCGGAGCGAAATTGAGATTGTGTGTTTGGGTACATGTGGATGTCTGTGGTTGTGGATCTGGGCGGTCTATTTCCAAATGGAGCATCGTGTGATGTCGAGCCTTGCATCGTTTACATGAACTCGAGCGACATTGATTAAGAAAATGCCCTGACCGAAGGCAGTTTATACATAGTTTTAATTGTTTAACACGATCTAAGCGCCCCTGAACGGTAAGTTTATTGAAATTTGGGCACTCTTGAATGTAATGATCGCCTTTACAGACAACGCAACGCCTTTCCGCTACCGAATTTGCGACCAAAAACGATTTCGCACGCGTATTATTTTTATCCTTGTCCGCGACCCGCTTAAACGAACCGGTTTCTAACGTCTCCAATAAGTCCGCCCGTTCTTTCAAGAATTCTAATAAATTTTCCAAACTAGGTCTCGTCAAAGTTACCTTTCTTTTTTCCCACTCGCTATTCGAACCTGTATCGAGCTTTGTACCGGCTAAATAAATAAGAAGTGTATCCCAATTGTCCGTCGGCTCGTTTAATGCCGTCAAAGCGCGTAAGTGCTTACGAATGTTATCAATGAATTTCCGAATAGCCTGTGGATTATCTCCGGTAACCCTTTCGATATCGAATAAAGCCTTAACGTGGTTGTGTATCAATATTCGCGGGTTGTCGTACCGTTCCCGAACCAATCCCCACGCTACCTGATAGTTCGTGTTAGTTATCTCGAGACTTTCGATGACTTGACGAGCACTACCGGTTAGTGCCGATACCAAGTAATGAAATTTTTGTATGTCATTTATTGAAGCGTTCGCGTGAATCAAAGACTCGAAAATATCCCTGAAACCAAGCCATGTATCGTAACCGCCGCCAAATTTGGGTAAATCTATTACGGGCAATTTAACGTGTTGCTCCGGAACCGGTCCTACCACGAACGACGAGTCGGCGCATATTGTCCTGTTCGTCAAGATTCGTTTTGCTTTGGCGGTGTTAGCGTAAAAAACCCCCTCAAATGCTTCCCTTTCCGCGCTTTGCACCTCGCCATCAACGCTCAAAATATCAATTTCCCCCTGAATTTCTTCAAATTCATTGATAAGATTAACCGCGCGATCGTAGCGCTGCTCTAACTCCACCGAAAGTTCCGAAACGATACCGCCGTCTTTTATGATCGCCTCAAATCTCGCGATAAATTTTGAAAAATTCGTTAATTTACCTTTGACAATGCCTCGTTTTTTGACCAGATTGTCTAATTGGCTCATATTGCCAGTGAAAACCCGATACAGATAGAGACCAACAAGGAAGGAAGAAAAAGGACTTACAGCACGTCACAATGGCGTCGTTTCCGGCTACCAGGCCTCCAGCATGGACCTTTAACTCGCGTGGTCTGGAATTCCTGCGTCGTCTTGGACGGGTCAGCAAACCGCTCTCACCAGGATGGACAACGTCTTGGAAAAAGATTTGACACGCCGCATCAATGATTGGATACCAAATTTTATTTCGACGTGATTTTTAATATCCGGCTCGAAGGACCATTTTATGTTACTTAATTTTTCTGGTTTGCGCTGATTCAAAAACACTTCTTTTTAACTTAAAATATTCTTTATTATTTTTTTACTGGTTTACACTACTACTAAACTATTTTCTGGTATAAGTTGTATGGTTCGTACACAAATCAAAACGTGACGAGAGAGTGTTTCGAGAGTTAAGAGAGTTAAGAGTGTTTTTGGGCGAACAAGCTCTTTTATAATCTTTTTTAACAAAAAAAAATTGTTCTTGAATACATACAGAAATTAAAATAAAATGCTTTAGGCAACCCAACTTACATTAAACGTTAAACCCCAAAAATTATAAACCCAACAAAAGAAAAATAAAAGAAGTTAAAATAATCTTAACCATTTTATGTTACTTAATTTTTCTGGTTTGCGCTGATTCAAAAACACTTCTTTTTAAATTAAATATTCTTTATTTTTTACTGGTTCACACTTGATAATTGTAATCGAAAATTAAACTATTGTCTGGTATATAATATGTTGTTTTTACAAAAATCAAATAAGACGAGAGAGTGTTGAGAGTTACGAGAGTTACGAGAGTTTTTGGGCGAACAAGCTCTTTTATAATCTTTTTTAACAAAAAAAAGTTGTTCTTGAATACATACAGAAATTAAAATAAAATGCTTTAGGCAACCCAACTTACATTAAACGTTAAACCCCAAAAATTATAAACCCAACAAAAGAAAAATAAAAGAAGTTAAAATAATCTTAACAATTATTATGAAATAAAAATCATTTTGAAGCAAATTTAATCTAGTTTTAACCAGAGTTGTTAGTTTTAAACGCCTATTTAAAATCGTAGGACTTTGTGTGAAGGATTATTTCTTAAAGACACAACAAATAATATTTTAAAGTATTTACTGGTAATTTCTAATACATTTAATAACACTGTAAACTAAAATTTCTAAAACTTGAGCTTTTTTTTTTATTTTATTTGTTATTTAATTCCTTGATTATGGAAACTAATTTTGCTGCTTTGTCGTTCCCTAATCTATTTCTGATATGGGAATGTACTAAACTAAAAGACAAAAACCCTTTCTATAACCAAGCTAAGGGCTTGACGTTGTCTATTAGTTGTTTAGAAAGCATATATATTTTTGAAACAAAATATTTGCGAGAATGTTTTTTTTTACATTTTTTGCATTTAGCTCTTATTTTATTGTTAGGTCCTTTAATTTCTTCGAAAAAAGACCAAACGGGATCCTTCTTACGTCCCGTAGTAGACATGTTTTCTTGCACCAACGAAAGCGAAACCCAGTTCACACAAGAAACGATGGGAATCCCCGAATATTATTGATCACTGGTAATGATTTTCTATACAGTCACTTGAAGCTGTTGCACTATTCAAATTTAAACGATGTCTGTTATAAGATTATTGACCTTTTCCATTTACAGATCTTAAAAACTAAAAATTAGGCGTGAGAATAAAGTTTTCAAGTCTGAAATACTCAATAAAAAGAGAGGTGATTTAAAAATATATATCTTTTTAATATATGGAATCAAAGAAATTATAATTGATGTGTTAAAACTAGATTAAATTTGCTTCAAAATGATTATTATTTCATAATAATATCTCAATTCGTCTTTGAGACATGATGATGTAAATTAGATTATTCAATTTAACCTCAATAATAAGAGAGATTTATTTATTTATTTATTTATTTTATACTTTATTGCCCAACAGTTTACCAAATTAAGGGCAAAATACACAAATCTTGCATATTTATATGCATTACAAAACATAAACTTAATGCACTAGCACAAAACAAAGTAAAATAATAACTAAATCAAAATCAAAACTCTCGAATGAATGAATACATGAAATCAATTTGAAATTGGTATTAATAACTAATAAATGAAACGCTCGTTTACGTTGTCTATCATATGAGATATCGGCGCCTTTTTTAAAACATTAGTCCTACAAACGGGTGGATAAAAACACATACGGGTTCGAGAGTTTAATCGTGGAACCACCAAATTAACTCGCGACAATAACCACGCACAATCGGTCTCATAACACCACAACTTTTGCAAGTACGATGCACTCTGGTCCATTCTTCTGGTCTGTAACGAAGAAAATTCATGGCGATGCAGCAGGTCCATGTAGTTCACCCCTCTTGGCGGATACTGACCATCCATGCGATAAGATAGAAACTTCAAAAAGCGGCGTTGAATTTTTTCAATCATCAGCTGATGTGACGTATAAATAGGGTACCATATCACTGAAGCGTATTGAAGTCGAGATACGATCAATGCCATAAACAGCGCTCTTAGAGTATTTGAATCGCCAACTTGACCCATGATTCTTAGGACAAAACCCAACGTGCTCCAGGCCCGCGAGCACATCTCTTCAATATGTGGCAAGAAAGAGAGTTCGGCATCAAAAATCACACCCAAATCTTTTACAGTACCTACTCTAGTTAACGTACTTGAAACCGCCGTATAAACCGTATCGATTTTATTCATTTTTTTAGTAAATGATACATAATAGCATTTATCGATACTTAGTGAAAGGGAATTAGATAGGCACCACTCCTGAATCACATCCATATTATACTGCAACAATTGAGCGTCCTCCAATGATCCGACCCTTATAAATATCTTTATGTCATCTGCGTAAGCGAGCACTGGACAGGTAAGTTTATCGAATAAATCATTTATATAAAGAACAAATAACAACGGTCCTAGGTTGGACCCCTGAGGCACTCCAGATGTAGGTGAATAGCCATAAGAACGAAATCCATTATAAAATACGCAACACACTCTATCAGTGAGGTAGGTGTTCATTAAGCTTAATGAATCAGAAGACAGCCCAAAATAACTTAACTTCTTCAATAACATGTTGTGGTCAATCCGATCAAAAGCCTTCTCAAAATCAGTGTAAACAACATCGACCTGCCCGCCAACATCCATTACCTCTGCGACGTATTGAGTAAGACAACATAAATTGGTAACCGTTGACCGTTTAGGAACGAATCCATGTTGATAAGGTGATATAAACGATCGGGTGTGACAATAAATGGTATTATAAATCAATTGTTCATACACTTTTGCAAAATTGGATAGAATAGCAATTGGCCTGTAGTTAGTTATCACGGATTTATCACCCTTCTTAAATACTGGCGTAATTCTAGCCAACTTCCATCTCTGCGGGAAAACAGAATTGGCTATTGAGCGATTAATAATAAGCATCAATGGCTTAGCCAAAGCATAGCGTGCATCACGTACAAGGAAGCTAGGTATTTGGTCCTCGCCCGCAGTCAACTTGGTGGTAAACCCTCTCATTACAGTAATCAGTTCATCTTCAGTGACTTGCTGGATGCTAAATAATGGCAAAGTAGGTGCTGTATCCGTAAGATTTGGCGAATTATCAGAATAAATAGATGAGAAAAAGGAGGCAAATGCATTTACTATGTCTGTCGGTGCAGTATACTCTTCGACATCATCCCTAAGAATCGACGGTATTCTGCTAGTACCTCTCTTTTGTCGGACAAAGTTCCAGAAATCACAAGGATCACGTTTTAAATTATCAGAGGCACGTTGCAAAAAAATCTCATAGGCGGCATTGATTTGATTTTTTAATAATAAACGCAATCTAATAAAATGATCATGGTAGAATTTATGTTTAGTAGCTTTGTATTTTCGTCTATAGTAATCTTTGGTCTTCAGATTTTTAATTATTTCTGTGGAAAACCATTGAGGATAATCATTACGTCTTTGCTGAATACAAGGCACTGATTTTTGTATCAAACCATAAAGAGCAGAATAAAATGCATCCAACATTTCATCAACATCTTCAACATTTTCCAAAAATGACCAATCCATGAAAGCAATATCATCATATAAAACTAGTAAATTGGCTTTTCGGTAATTATACCGTGGTATAGCGGCCGTTGGAAATACCATAGAAGATCTGTTCATATCAATTGGCAGAGATCCAGATAACGCCGGGTGGTGATTATCTTCAGGAACGAAAGGATACAATTCCCTCTGAATACTGACTTGACAATTTAAATTAGTAAAGACCAAGTCAAGAATTCGATTATTGTTGTTTCTAATTGTGTTGATCTGATTCACATTCAGGAAGTCGACAAAGGCTCGAATACTTAGAGCCCTTGGGCAGATACAGTCATCAGCAAATTCATAGACATTAAAATCTCCCCTTAAAAGTATGTTATGATTATTAATCAGTGTAGCTAACGCATCAAAATATCTGTCAAGTTCCTCATGTGATGTGGCCGGTGGTACGTAAATAACTCCAACTAATAGGCAAAACTCGCCAATATAACATTTGGCAAGTGACGTCTGAATATGTGGGCAGAGAACCCTGATAAACCCAGTATCCACGCCAACCGCTCCATACTTCCTTGAGATAGCAAGTAAAGTACCTCCACCCGAGGAGGCCCGCGCGACATCTCTGTCACATCGAAAAACCTGGTAATTGTTATCAAATAACTCTCCATCCGCAACAGAAGAGTTTAACCACGTTTCGGTGAAAAATAGTATATCGAAACAACTCTCAGCCATGGCAGCATAGAAAATATGGGTTTTAGTACGCAGTCCTCTAGTATTTTGGTAGTATAAATGCAGCATTAATTTAGTACAGGGGCTGTCGGGCAAATTTAGTTTAAAGTAGACGAATTTGAGGCGCGATTTACATTAACAATAGTTGGTATTCCTTTAACATATTTTATAATTAAATCAGACTCACCATTATCCAGTCTGTTATTCAAATCAGACTTTACTGCTTTATATAATGCATTCTGCATCGGTGTTCTGTCACGAGAGATAGAAATATGCTTGTAATTATCAAGAGACTTGAGTTTTTTACTATTCTTGGTTATTAAGGAAACAGATAAATCATTAGGAAAGCAAACTTTAATTGGCCGACAAAGGTTAGCATTGGTCGGATCATATTTTCCCAACCGATGAACACGAATGTCGCAATCCAAATTGACATTAATGTCGGTGAAAATCTTAGCTACTGAATGAGAATCATACTCAGCCTGGTCTGCCCTGGATACACCAACCGGTTCCTTTAAGCCATACACAATGACGTTATTTTTACGGATATTACGATCGTTCAACTCCTGAATAAGTTTTTCAAAATCAATAGGTGACAAAGTAGGCGCCGATGCCTTATCAAAACTTGCTTTAAGATCCCTTATTTCAGCTTGCAAAGTGATGATAACTTGTTTTAACTCAGTTAGATTAGCAACAACACCTCTGCAACTTTTACAAGACCAAGTCAGACCCAAATTATTGCGTACCTTACTAGCTTCAGTTTTGGATACATCGATGCAGCTAAGTTGAAAAGATTTAGAACAGACGGAACATTCAAGGAAATGACGCTCATCAGCGGTACCGTTGCAACAGCTACAGGTCAACCGCATATTCATTTATTTTGTGAAGTTGAAAAAAAAAAACAAATAAGATAAACAACAATAGGATGTATAACAGGGTTACGTCCTTCACGCCAGCGGTGCCCGTCGCGGCGACTTAAAACAAACAAGAAAAGGCAACGGAATAACATAAAAGTTATAGGAAAAGAATAAAAATTGTGCGTGGGAGAGAGAACGACAGGACAAGAACAGGTCGTTCGGAACGCACGTCACGTCGGCAAAAAAAGAATCGAATAAATTTTTACGTATAAAGGAAAACTCAAAATTAGTAAATAACAAGCGTAAATGAGCGAAAATACTCAAAAAAACAAGCAGGCAGTAATAAAAAATAAATCTTACATACTTTGATACCAATTTCACATTAGAACTCGAAAGAAAAACCGTCAAAAAATCACTTTATCGAGGAGCACCAAATAAACGTGTCTCAGCTATACAGTGTGTCTTCACTTGATGAATGAGATGATTTAAAAACATTGTATCTTTTTAATTTATGGAATCGAAATAATTATAATTGGTGTGTTAAAACTAAATCAAATTTGCTTCAAAATGATTTTTATTTCATAATAATATCTCAATTCGTCTTTGAGATATGATGATGTAAATTAGATTATTCAATTTAACCTCAATAACAAGAGAGGTGATTTTAAAAAAATTGTATCTTTTTAATTTATGGAATCGAAATGATTATAATTGGTGTGTTAAAACTAGATTAAATTTGCTTCAAAATGATTTTTATTTCATAATAATATCTCAATTCGTCTTTGAGATATGATGATGTAAATTAGATTATTCAATTTAACCTCAATAACAAGAGAGGTGATTTTAAAAAAATTGTATCTTTTTAATTTATGGAATCGAAATGATTATAATTGGTGTGTTAAAACTAGATTAAATTTGCTTCAAAATGATTATTATTTCATAATAATATCTCAATTCGTCTTTGAGATATGATGATGTAAATTAGATTATTCAATTTAACCTCAACAACAAGAATTTATACTTTATCTCACTTGAGTTAGAGTTTATATAAGGCATAATTTGGACGTAAGGGTCGATTTTTCGTTTAAAAATATTCTTAAATATTCCATTTATTTGTAAAAACAAGAAAAACTGTTTAAAACAATTAAAAACAGGTGTTCGTTCAAAAATTAAA
Source organism: Onthophagus sagittarius (assembly GCA_036711965.1). Lineage (NCBI taxonomy): Eukaryota > Metazoa > Arthropoda > Insecta > Coleoptera > Scarabaeidae > Onthophagus > Onthophagus sagittarius. Next base: position 8,908,339 of record JASERS010000010.1, on the reverse strand, counting down.
AAAACTGTTTTTTTCGACCCTATCCTAAGTAAATGGTCATATTTTATTTGTCATTAATTAGCAAATTAAAATGGAATTAAATTTTTGCAAAATCATTATTTGTTTTTCGATTTTATCCTTATAATTAAATTTTGCTCTGAAAAGAGAAATTCCTAAAAAGATTTCTTTCCTGGAAAACCGCATGATTCACGTTCGAATATCACATGACCAGCAAATGGGCCAGCGCCCATTTGATCGGTGTGACGTAATTCGAACCAATCGAAACATTTCGACTCCCACTTTCCCCTACGTAAGCAACATTTAAGTAGGCGGTTTCGTGGTGGGGATAGAATAATAGAATAACGGATACGAAGGTCGCCAGACGTCATTCGAGTCAGTGAAGCGCTAAAGGGTAGGTCGATCTACCCGTTCTTCTGTGTGTTATTAAAAAGAGGGAGAGAGAGAGAGAAAAAGATTATTTTTGTGGTGTTAAGTTAGCGCTTTTCGTGGTGATTGTTTAAACACTAAGAAGAGAGGTTTAGTGAAAAAGAAGATTATAAGGCGAATCTTAGCGAATTAATCAGAGTAAGTGGTTTTAATGATGATTTCTTTGAAATTATTGCGAAATGTTGCGCAATGATTTTCGCTCTTTTTTTATCGACCCGTGTTGGGGGAAATTCCGTGACGTCAATGGAAGACGCGACCTTTGTGGGGCCCCTCAAAGGTATTTTGAACAAGTTTGAACGCGTCTCAAAGATACCCAACAATATTTGCTTCATTGTATTATATTTTTATTATATTTATAAGATTTACAAAAATTGAGGATTTTTAGTTAAAAATCAATATCAAAATTTTATAAACTCTTAATAAATGTTGCTTAATTTACTTTTTGGTACGAAAATAAATTAAGATAATGTTTTTAATTTAATTTTAGGTGTTTAATTTTTTTTAATAAAGAGATGATTTTTTTTTGTTGTTAGCAATAACATTCTAATTTTATGCTGAAGATACGTGTTAATGAAAAGATTGTGATTTAAATTGATAAATGGGAATCATTTATTTAATTAGTATTCAAGGAGAATCGTTGAACTTGTTTGTTTTTATAAAAAGGTTAAAAAAAGGTTTTTATGTCCTAAATTAATTTTAAAAATAGCTTTAAAAAAAAAAAATTTGGTGATTTTTCAAATCAACACTTTGTGCCAACAGTATTTGGATCAGTTAAGTTCAGATTTTGCATTTTCGAACTAAACTAAACATGACCGTTTGTATTTAGACTGAAAACGGGACAAATCTAGGTACTTTTGTCGATAATCAGGTGCAGTCTAAAATTATTAAAATTTGGTTTTAAGTTAGACTTGATACAGCTTCTACCAAATTTGATACAGTTTCCTAAAGACTTGCAATGCTTCCAAAAGACTTGTTATTGCTGCTAGAAGTCTTGATATTGCTTTCAGAAGACTTGAAATGATCTTAGACGACTTGAAATACTTTTAGAAGACTTAGAATGTTTCTAGAAAGCTTGACACTACTTCCAGAGGACTTAATATTGCTTATAGAAAACTTAATACTGCTTCAAGAAGACTTGAAAAGCTTCCAGAAGACTTGAGATGCTTTTAGAAAAGTTGATACTGCTTTCATAGGACTTGAAATGCTTCTAGAAAACTTGATATTGCTTTCAGAAGATTTGAACTACTAGATGGCTTGTTATTATGAAGCTGATACTACTTCCAAAAGTTTTGATATTGCTTCTCAAAAACTTAATATGCTTCTAGAAGACATGGTATTGCTTCCAGAAGATCTGAACTGCTTCTAGATGGCTTGTTATTGCTTCCAAAGACTTGAAATGCTTTTAGAAAACTTGATACTACTTCCGACAGTCTTGATATTGCTTTTAGAAGACTTAATACTACTTCCAGAAAATTTGATACTGCCCTTAGAAGACTTGAAATGCTTCCAAAGGACTTGATACTACTTGTAAAACTGTTTGTAAAAACTGGATACTGTTGATATACCAATTGACTATGCTTTGAAAGTATTAAATACTATTGAACGAAATGCACAACCTTTACGTAAGAAGTCCATAAACTGTTAATTAAGGGTTGAATACTGCAGGCAGAAGACACTTTTATGGTAAAAAGCGAAGGACTGTTAATCAAATTTAATTTTCCTTCCAAAAACTCAAAAATTGTTGGCAAAATACAACATCATCATATCTGCTAAAAGCTAAATACTGAGAAAAAAACTGAAAAAAGTTTAAAAATTGCCAATTAAAAACTAGATACTGCTTGACAAACTTTGCTAGTTTTATCAGACTTTTTTGGAGAGTGCAAGCCAATGCCTTTTAGGCATTACAACTGCATCTTATTATGTAGTTAAGCAAGTACAGTAAAGCGTTGCTAATTCATACAACCACAAATCCGAATTCCCTGGTAATCTGAACAAAATTGAAAAACGTAAAATTTGCATTATGTCCCTTGTAATCCGAATTGGTAAGAGATTCGCTAATCAGGAAAGACTATTTGTTTTATCTGCAGTGAAAGACGATTAATTCCAAAATACTGAATAGCATTTCTATCAAAAATGCTGAGACCATACTTTCTAAGGATTGCAAATCCTTGTAATTTATTAGCAAAATGGTAGAATGTGTATTTCAAAAATCAGCTGAGGAAGAAGAACCTGATGGTGGCATTCCACAGTCCATTCAATAATTTATTTCATTCCACATTCATGCTGCAGCAAATAAGTCAATTTCTCCATGAAGATTTTGGGATAACCGAATTAAAAGTGAGGAAGTTAGTAAATGTTTTAGTGTCTCATGTATTGCAAGATAAATAGCAGATAATGTTATTATCTATTCTATTAAGTTCAGATATTGCATTTTCGAACTAAACTAACGTGACCGTTTTTATTTCGACTGAAAACGGGACAAATCTAGGTAGTTTTGTCGATAATCAGGTGCAGTCTAAAATTATTAAAATTTGGTTTTAAGTTAGACTTGATACAGCTTCTATAAAATTTGATACAGTTTCCTAAAGACTTGCAATGCTTCCAAAAGACTTGTTATTGCTGCTAGAAGTCTTGACATTGCTTTCAGTAGACTTGAAATGATCTTAGACGACTTGAAATACTTTTAGAAGACTTAGAATGTTTCTAGAAAGCTTGACACTACTTCAAGAGGACTTAATATTGCTTATAGAAAACTTAATACTGCTTCAAGGAGACTTGAAAAGCTTCCAGAAGACTTGAGATGCTTTTAGAAAACTTGATACTGCTTTCATAGGACTTGAAATGCTTCTAGAAAACTTGATATTGCTTTCAGAAGATTTGAACTACTAGATGGCTTGTTATTATGAACCTGATACTACTTCCAGAAGATTTGAACTGCTTCTAGATGGCTTGTTATTGCTTCCAAAAGACTTGAAATGCTTTTAGAAGACTTAATACTACTTCCAGAAACTTTGATACTGCCCTTGGAAAACTTGAAATGCTTCCAAAGAGTCCCAAAAGAGGATCATTCGTGACCCGAAAACATGTTTTCAGGCTAGCATTTTCTCATAATTATTTTCCTTGCGATTTCCTCTTGTGAATTCTACTATTTAGTATTCACAAACAGTTGCAATTACTTTACATTGGGTCACTGTTGACCCGATTCTGGGTGTTGGTGTTATGGTTATTACCTACAAGATACTGACTAAAAACTTGTACTTTTTCGCTGCGCACGCATCTGTGTAGAGCAAAGTTTATGCAAAAACATTATTGTCTTGTGTGGTCTCGTGTTCTTGTGGACAAGTTCTCATTATGTCTTCTAATAAGAAAACTTTCACGGATGTAGAGCTTTTCAACGCTCTTCTGAATGATTCAGATGATGAAAATTATCGCGAGTTACCGCTAGACGAAGCTTTTAGTGACGTGTCGGAAACTGAGGACGCCATTGAAGTGTGCACCGAAAAAACTGACGAAATCGAAGTTGACAACGATTCGCAAAGTACTAGTTAATCTAGCGACGATGAAGTTCAAGATTAGTCCGTATTTATTTGGTGATACATATCGCCGAAATTGGGAAGAATGAGAGTCACCGAATTCATTCGTAAAGTTAAATGTCTTACCGAAAGAAGCAAGAATGTTTCTTCTATATTGGATAGATTCAGACTTTTTATATCAGACAATATCATAGATCTTATTGTGAAACATACAAATAAACGAGCCAGAGAATTTGTGGATGTCTACAATGAAGAACAACAAAATGCAGAAAATCCGAATAGGATGACACGGAATGACGTCGATGTCACTGAAATGTTTGGATTCATATGTATTCTTGTTCTGGCTGGTCGTTTTAGAGAAAAAAAAAGAAAATCCTCATAGCTTATGGTCAGTTACCAACAAAGCATTCAACAGACCTATCTATCAGGCAATAATGAGTAGAAACAGATTTTTATCTATTATGAGACATATTAGGTTCGACAATCTTAGTACCAGACCTAAAAGAAAGAAAAAAGATAAATTAGCTCTTATTCGTGAGATGTCTGATATTTTTGCTCAAAATTGTAGAGATAGTTACTATCCTTCACCTTGGGGAACCATTGATGAACAGTTAGTATCCTTTAGAGGGCGATGTCCTTTCGAGTCTACATACTTAGCAAACCCGGCAAGTACGGGATAAAAATTTGGGCACTTTGCGACGCAAAGACATTTTTTTGTTGCAACTTCGAAGTGTATTTGGGAAAAGTAGGAGATCCTGAATGGAACTCAAATTCATCAATAAAATTTCGAAGAAAACTTTTTCTAGAAGAACTAGGAATGGAGCTTAGCAAACCCCATATCTCTAAAAGGTCTAATCAAATTATAGACGATGGTCGAGGATTTTCAAATACAGTGTGCGCGGCCATCGAAGCTTCAGGTGTGGCTGTTCGTAAAAGGCAGGAAAATCCTGTATCGGGTACCAAACGTGGCAGATGTCATACCTGTCGCGGCAACGACAATAAATACAGTACCAAATGTAAAGGTTGTGGACCGTTTGAGTGCCCGAAGCACAGAAAAACGACTCAAACTGTTAAAAGAACAAATTGTAATAATTGTCGACGAAGATCTACAGATATTGACGAATATGGTGAACCATAAATTTTTTGATGTTGAACGTCAATAGCATATATTAGACCGCTTTCTAAGTTAGGCCACTGTTTACGAGTAAATTTGACCTCCATTGTTACTCTTCCAGAGGATTTAATATTGCTTATAGAAAACTTAATACTGCTTCAAGGAGACTTGAGATGCTTTTAGAAAACTTGATACTGCTTTCATAGGACTTGAAATGCTTCTAAAAAACTTGATATTGCTTTCAGAAGATTTGAACTACTAAATGGCTTGTTATTATGAACCTGATACTACTTCCAGAAGTGTTGATATTGCTTCCAAAAGACTTGAAATGCTTTTAGAAAACTTGATACTACTTCCGACAGTCTTGATATTGCTTTTAGAAGACTTAATACTACTTCCAGAAAATTTGATACTGCCCTTGGAAGACTTGAAATGCTTCCAAAGGACTTGATACTACTTGTAAAACTGTTTGTAAAAACTGGATACTGTTGATATACCAATTGACTATGCTTTGAAAGTATTAAATACTATTGAACAAAATGCACAACCTTTACGGAAGAAGTCTATAAACTGTTAATTAAAGGTTGAATACTGCTGGCAGAAGACACTTTTATGGTAAAAAGCGAAGGACTGTTAATCTAATTTAATTTTCCTTCCAAAAACTCAAAAATTGTTGGCAAAATACAACATCATCATATCTGCTAAAAGCTAAATACTGAGAAAAAAACTGAAAAAAGTTTAAAAATTGTCAATTAACTACTATTAACAAAATTTAATTTTCCTTCCAAAATATCAAATACTATTGGCAAAATACAACATCATCATATCTGCTAAAAGCTAAAAACTAACAAAAAAACTGAAAAAAGTTTAAAACTGCCAATTAAAGACTAGATACTGCTTGACAAACTTTGCTAGTTTTATCAGACTTTTTTGGAGAGTGTAAGCCAATGCCTTTTAGGCATTACAACTGCGTCTTATTATGTAGTTAAGCAAGTACAGTAAAGCGTTGCTAATTCGTACAACCACAAATCCGAATTCCCTGATAATCTGAACTAAATTGAAAAACGTAAAATTTGCATTATGTCCCTTGTAATCCGAATTGGTAAGAGATTCGCTAATCAGGAAAGACTATTCGTTTTATCTGCAGTGAAAGACGATTAATTCCAAAATACTGAATAGCATTTCTATCAAAAATGCTGAGACCATACTTTCTAAGGATTGCAAATCCTTGTAATTTATTAACAAAATGGTAGGATGTGTATTTCAAAAATCAGCTGAGGAAGAAGAACCCGATGGCGACATTCCACAATCCATTCAATAATTTATTTCATTCCACATTCATGCTGCAGCAAATAAGTCAATTTCTCCATGAAGATTTTGAGATAACCGAATTAAAAGTGAGGAAGTTAGTAAATGTTTTAGTGTATCATGTATTGCAAGATAAATAGCAGATAATGTTATTATCTATTTTATTAAGTTCAGATATTGCATTTTCGAACTAAACTAACATGATCGTTTGTATTTAGACTGAAAACGGGACAAATCTAGGTACTTTTGTCGATAATCAGGTGCAGTCTAAAATTATTAAAATTTGGTTTTAAGTTAGACTTGATACAGCTTCTACAAAATTTGATACAGTTTCCTAAAGACTTGCAATGCTTCCAAAAGACTTGTTATTGCTGCTAGAAGTCTTGATATCACTGTCAAAAGACTTGAAATGATCTTAGACGACTTGAAATACTTTTAGAAGACTTAGAATGTTTTTAGAAAGCTTGACACTACTTCCAGAGGATTTAATATTGAAAACTTAATACTGCTTCAAGGAGACTTGAAAAGCTTCCAGAAGACTTGAGATGCTTTTAGAAAACTTGATACTGCTTTCATAGGACTTGAAATGCTTCTACAAAACTTGATATTGCTTTCAGAAGATTTGAACTACTAGATGGCTTGTTATTATGAACCTGATACTACTTCCAGAAGTTTTGATATTGCATCCAAAAGACTTGAGATGCTTTTAGAAAACTTGATACTGCTTTCATAGGACTTGAAATGCTTCTACAAAACTTGATATTGCTTTCAGAAGATTTGAACTACTAGATGGCTTGTTGTTATGAACCTGATACTACTTCCAGAAGTTTTGATATTGCATCCAAAAGACTTGAAATGCTTTTAGAAAACTTGATACTACTTCCGACAGTCTTGATATTGCTTTTAGAAGACTTAATAATACTTCAAAATAGCTATTACTATGTGAATTCAGGTCAATTTTATCAATTTCAAGTTCATCCAAACACCCATATTATAAAAATTCTAGCCATTAACTAAACTCACCTATGATGATTCATTATAATAATAGCTATTTTGTCTGTTTTATCATGGTGAGAACCGAATTAGAAAAATATTATTCGTTTTTGAGATAAAGATTATTTAAGTTAATCTTGTTTTAAAAAGCACGAAAAGTCGAATTCTTAAGATATCTTAATGAACTATTCATGATTTTAGAGGAAAGTGTCTATTTTCTTGTGATGAAAGCGGATCTTGAAAATATTAATTCGTCTTTAAGATATAAATCATTAAATTGAACGAGAACATTTATGACTATCTCAAGTTAATTAAAAATCACCAAAAATCGAATTCTTGAGATATTTTAATGATGTATTCAAAATTTATAGAGGCAAGTGTCTATTTTGTCATGGTGAGAACCAAATTAGAAAAACTTTATTCGTTTTTGAGATAAAGATTATTTACGTTAACCTATTTTTTAAGATTTTTTGAAATTAATAATCTTGATTTAAAAAATCAAACAAATTTTTTGGTGATTTTTGGTGAAATGGCATGAAAAAATAAATGCTCAAAACTCGAATCTTCTTCGTATCATTTTCAAAAAATCGACCATAGTTCAACAAACAAGAATTGAAGAAAACCTTATTCTTTCTTTAATAGGTAATGAAAGAGAAAAGCATAATCCATAACCAATTAGAACCTAGATATGATAAAATTGCAAGAATAAAAAGAAAATCTTCAAAATACATATTAAGAATCCACAAACCGTTAAAATTTCGCTATTTTAGTTTTACAGTAACAAGAGCAAAATCTCAAAAATATAATTGTTGATTTTTATTGCAAAGCTCTTTCACAATTCAAAACGGATGGTCATAATTTCAGTAACAACCTGAACATAAAGAATTAGCAAGAATACAGCAAAAATCTTCAAAATCAAAGCTGGGAAATTGCATGTACTTTAAAAATAAGCACCAGCAATAATGAATTATTAAAAGTATTCAACCTAAATTAATTAAAACCCAGTACAAACATATCTGATATAATAATACAGCGAATATTATTACTTCACTTCAACTTGATAACTTTTCAATTTGAAACGAATTTATTCATACTAAAACAAAGATCATCACGTGCCATTTGAGTTAGTCGCAAAATAATCTTAATTATGAACATTAGTTTATGTCGGATAGGATCTTTAACTTATCCAAATTGCGTGGTTTATGAGTGTACACCTGATTCTTTGAAGTCTATGGAGGTCTTCAAGAGAAAGAAATCATATGTAACCTGATTTTCGAATAAGGAGCTTATGAAATGAGCTGAATAGAGACACTATTTCAGATGGTGAAAACCAAAAAGTCAGATTGTTTAAAGGTTCCCTAAAACGTTAAGACAAAGAAGAGTATGTACAAACACGAAACAAACAAAAATTATTTGTTGGAAAAATACATGATGAGATAAAAAATCGACTCAAAAAACATGCGTTTGATAATAGCAAGGTGTTTTTATATTTTTCTTTATAATCATCTTTCTTGAAACATTACTAAGCATCACCTTTCATTACTTCGATGATTGATACTGCTTCCAATAGGCTTGATTTGCTTTCAGAAGACTTGAATACTTCACAAGACTTGATGTTACATAGAGAAGATTTAAACTGCTTCCAGAAGACTCGATACTACATCGGAGAGACTTAATAATGACTTTAAGGCCCGTGTTCAGAGACGAGGATACATCATGTACCCGGATACAATTGTAAGTTCCGATCTGTTCGGGCACGCTCGGGAGTAGAAAAGATGTTGGTAACTTCAATCCCGAACGCGCCCGATTAAATCGGAAGTTACAATTGTACCCGGGTATATGATGTATCCTCGTCTCTGAATACGGGCCTAAAAGCCTTAAAAAGCTTTCAGAGAACTTGACATGTTTCCAGAAAGCTTGAGCTGCTTCCAAGGAATATGATACTGCCTCTGGAAGTCTTGATACTGCTTCTAGAAGCCTTGATATTGCTTCCAGAAAACTTGAAATGTTTTAAATCTTCCAATGCTCAATTAAAATCTAAACACTATTTGTAAGAGTCTAAAAATTGCTGGCAGAAGGCATTTCTTATTTTTTTCACTATTTTTTTAAGAATTGTCGTTTGAGTCTTTTCCCAACTCAGTTTTTTCATCCATACTTATTTTCAAAAACCGACGCATATGAAGTTGCGAAGATTATGTTAGATACACCACTGACACTCTAAAGATAAATCAGTTGGTTGCAGAATTTTTCCAATCTTCATTTTGGCCATCACAACCCCGTTTCAGTGGTAACAACTCCAGACTAACCTGGAAAAATCTATTCTAATATCACAAAATTTAGGCGAGCTGAATGATGTTATCATGTAAGAAGTAACTCATGACTTGAAGTATTGACTGAAGTAGTGTTACTAAAACATTTCAAATCTTTTAGAAGTAGATCAAATCTTCCAAAGTGAATCTCAAATTTTTTGGAAGCATTTTAAGTATTCTACAACCAGTATCAAGTTTTCTGAAAGCAATATCAGGTCTTATAGAACCATTATCAAGTTTTACAGGGTCAGTGTTACGTCTTCCAGGAGCAGTAAAATAATCTAGAAACATTTCAAGTTTTTTGGAACTGTGTGGGAAGCATTTCAAATCTTCTACAACCAGTATCAAGTCTTCCAGAGACAGTATTAAGTCTTTCAGGGGTAGTATCAAGTCTTCCAAGGGTAATATCAACTCTTCTAGAAACATTTCAAGTCTTTTGGAAGCCGTTTCAAGAATATTAAAGGCAATATCGGATGTTCTGAAAGCATTTCAAGTCTTCTAGAGGTAATATCAATTCCTTTGAAAGTATTTCAAGTCTTCTGCTACCAGAATCAAGTCTTCTGGACGCAATATCAGGTCTTATAGAAACATTATTTAGTCTTACAGGGGTCTTCTAGAACTATTTCAAGTCTTTTGGAAGCAGTTTCCAGTCTTCCAGAGGTAGTATCAAGTCTTCTAGAAGCATTTCGAGTTTTATAGAAGCATTATCAAGTCTTACAGGGGTAGTATCAAGTCATCTAGAAATATTTCAAGTATTTAGAAGCAGTTTCAAGAATATTAAAGGCAGTATCGAGTCTTCTGGAAGCAATATCAAGTCTTCTAGAGGCAATATCAATTCTTTTGGAAGCATATCAAGTATCTAAGAGCAGTATCGAATCTTCTGGAAGTATTGCAAGTCTTTTGAAAATATTTTAAGTTTTCTGGAAGCAGCATTAAGTCCCAATTCAAAATGCGTGCTCTTCAGAAAACCCGAAACTTAATTAGCTTTTTGCTGATTTATTTGAAACCTATCCAAGGTACTACAGAACTAGGGTCTTGACTAAATTGTTGCATCGAATTTGTTCAATATGGTTTTTTCTTGCCCTCTCAACACAATCAACTTAAGCCAAACCAAGACTAACTGAAGCCAACCCAAAAACGGGCACGCTCGATTCAAAACAACCCTGGGTCGACGAATATCTTAGGAAGACTCTTAGGATGACTAGTTCAAGTATACAAAGATGGGTTGAATTGGGTTAAGGCGTGCATTTGAAGACATTTTTTTAAGAAAGGCCTGTACAGGTATACGTTGTTTTAGTTTGTCTTCATTGTTAGTGAAACAGACTTTTATTGGAGGAAGTTGCAACCGAGAACGTTTATTTTGCGAGAAGAATGTAGTAGCACTCCTGAATTGAAACTCGCCAAGGTAGACTGATTGTTCTCTTCCTTCAAGTAACGAAAAGGAATAAAAAATCTGAATTCTACTTGGGATGAAGTGATGAACAGTTGCTTAAACGGCATTTGGCATAAATTTCTGCCTGGATTTATATAAGATGTAACGACTAGAACAGTGCAACTAAACATCTCTTTGGAGGAAAAAAATTAAATTCAAATACCTTTGTTAAGCGGCGCATGAAGCTTTTTTATTTCAGTTTTTTAAGCTCTAATTTACATACAAAAAATCCTTTAAAACGAGTATACGAACGTTTCTGATAAGCAACCAACTTCATGCTTACATTTTTTTTCTTGCATCTCGGTCGTTTTTAAGATAAATCAATCTTTTTTGCTTTTGTTATTTTCTTATTTATTATGAAAAATCTTTTAAAATGAGTCCAAACACTAAGGGTTATCTCAAAAAATGGATTACGTATTAATATTTGTAATAAGCAACCAACTTCATGTTACTATTAATTAATTAATCGTAACTCGGCTATTTTTTCAGATAAATCGGTCGTGTTTGGGCTCATTTTTAAGGATTTTTCATAATTATTGCGAGTCATCTTCAGACGCACCGCTAAACCCGAATTAAATTTTGCAATTTTGAGCTAGGGAAATGACTTTTTGCAATCTGTAATTTTTTTTGATACTGCCAAATTTAATTTGTGTGTACTGATTATGTTCCTTGAGAACTTAGGATCAAAGAAAAACTTAGATTTCAAAGTTACAACCAAAGAAATGAATTTTTGCAATCGTGTAATTTTTTTTGTTACTGCCAAATTTGAATTGTATATGCTGATCGTGTTTCTTAAGACATTTTGAACAACTTAGAAACAAAAAATTAAAATTTGATTTGACCAATCAATTTCGGAGAAAATAAAACTTCAATAAAGCAACATATATATAACAATTAATTAAATTAAACCCGTCTGATTGCGCCCAATAAATAATAAAATCTACATTTTGATTAGATAAGTTAAAACAAATTAATTGATTAATTTATTTTTGTTACAGGTTGGGGGTCCAAGACACTCAACTCTTCCTGTGCTGAACGAAAGCAAAGTTCAACATTTTTAAGGAAACCAATAACCGATATCTAGTAAGTGCTTACTCACATACGATTACTTAAATAAAAAGAAACAGGAAAGGAAATATGTCGAATCATTATTTTCGTTAACCAAAAAGATAAGAAAAGAACAAATAATCCCGGGGGAAGATTACAATGTTTTCAAACGAATTTGTTTTTTGTTCAATTCTTGTCTTATCTCATTTTCATTGTGTTATTTTCATCAATTATTTCCAGTTTAGATAAATAAATAAAAATCGACGCAGGAAATTACATCAACGAATAGTGCTTTAAATCGTATGTTTTCTTAATTTTATTTTTAAAAAAATTGTAAAGTTGACAATTTTTTGTAAAAATGTGCTCGTCACATTTTAAGGGAATATCCTCTACGTTTCAGTTCCATTTGCCATGGCGGTCTTCAGGAACAAACCCGCTCAATTCTGGACGAGACGGGAATCAGTTTACGAACCACACACCGATATCGACGGAGTTCACGAAACCAGATCCTTCCGAGAGATCAGGGCCCCAACAGTTCCTAGGAGGAACGCTTTTGGAGGACTTCGAGTCAACAATCGACGTCAATCTTTTGCTCGAGTCATTTGCGACTCAATTTCCCGGCGCCGACGACGCGGAGGATCGACATCAACAGTTAACAAATCGTACATTTGTAGAGTCCACAGAGCTACTTCAGGAGGAGTGCGTGGATCTCAAACCACTTCTGTCATTCGACAACTCGGATGAATTATTCATCAATAATTGTAATTTCATTTAACTAATTCATTTGATTAATTAAATTAATTAATATTTTTTTGATTTGATTTTTTCAGTTGGTAAAATTGAATCTACGTTCGACGTAGCTGCAAGAGAAAACTATTTCGTTATAAATACTAAGATCGAAAATCAAATTGCGAATAAAAATAACAACAACAACACCAACAATAATAATAATAATTCAGATATTTCATCGGCCGCTCAATCGCCGTCAACCGCGGATAATATGGATGAAGAATTTTTCGTTCGGAGACCCTACAATGTTCACGCCACCGGAAGCGGAAACATCGGTAGTGTCCAAACGCTAGACTTTTCGTTCGGTGATAACGACTTTATTTTAGACGATAATAATGCCGCGTTAAACGGGGGTGCCGCGATCACGTCGCGCGATATCGTTAAAGAAGAAATCATCTACGATACGCCAGATAACAGCAACGGCCCCATCTTAAGTCTAGGAACCATGAACAACGATGGTAAAATCTTCCAATTGCCCAAAATGGACCTATCGTCTATTGGAATCTTTCAAGAAGATCAACTTCACACGCCGGACATAATCGATTCCATCATGGAATTCGAAAAGTTCCAAATTCCAACTAATAATAAAGAAAATCATTTACCTAAAACGGTAAGAATTAATTATCTTATTTTAGAGTGTTATAATATTTCTTCAATCTTTAAATTTAAATAGGTTACTTTAACAAACGTAATTGCTGAAGACATACCAAGCACATCAAACAGCATAGCATCCTTCATAAACTCGGAAGTATCATCACCATTATCTTCAATATCCTCACCTGCTTCTTCATCAAAAAAATTGAAAAAGCGCAGTTATGATGATGATTCAGATGAAGATTTTGTGGATGATGAAAATGATAAAGACTACGTGCCCGTTGAAGAAGAGCCGCTTGCGAAAAAGCCGAAACGTGGCAGACCGCCGAAACGGGGGAAATCGATATCTTCGGATGATTACAGTCAATTGGAACCACAGGAAGCGCGATACCGCGAAATGCGGGATAGAAATAATGAGGCGTCGCGACGGTCTAGGTACAAAAGGAAACAGAAAGAGATGAAAGTTGTGGACGAGTTGTCTGTTGAGGAGGAGAGGAATGTTAGGCTGAAGGCGGAAGTGGAGGAGTTGCAGAAGACCGTCGATCGGTTTCGGGATAGTCTTATGAAGGTTATGTTAAGTAAACGTTAGGAAGATTGTTTTTATTAAAAAGCTTTTTTTTTTTAATTTTAACATGTGTTACATGTGTGGAAAGCTTTTCTTAAAAAGATTCTAATAAATGTAAAGGTCTCCATATTGGACATCCTATATTTTTTAATTAATTTAATTAAGTTGTAGTCGTTATCACCTTTATCAATATTTTTTAATTATCAATTTCTTTTTTATATCTATTAGAAGAAACTATACTTATTATGTTTATATACAACTAATTGTACTTCTATTTTTTATAGTCAAGTTTAAGAAAAAATTGTTGAATTAACATCGCAGGGAGATGTTTTTAAGGAGAACTATATTTTTTATTAATTGGTGATGTGTATAACTTACTTTTAAACGTTTTTGTCGATTGCAAAAAGAAAATTGAGCAATTTGTTTGCAATTGATACATATATTGTCTTTTTTTTTTCTTTAAATAAACTGTTCTGAATTTTAATGAGTTACAAATCTGTTTTTAATGAACCAAACAATTAATATAATTGTAATCCCGTTTGAGTTATAAATAAGTTTTTATCAGCGCCATCTATTATTTAATAGACGATTTTTAAAATTAGTGAATTTTCAAGTTTTGTATAAAAATTTCTTTAGTTCAGATTCAAACCATTAGAAGTTTGCTAACTATGAGTAATTCGACTACCGGGTACAATATGTCGCTCCCTTTTTTTTTAAATTACACGAAATTTTTACTTTTTTTAAATAATTTGATTACCAAATAGAGAAATATTTGTAACTCAACTTAGTAGAATTTCACATTTTACATGATTTTTACCAAAACTTTTTAGTTCAGTCTCAAACCTTTAATAATTTGGTTTGCAACTTTGCTAACTGTGAGTAGTTCCGCTATCGGCTGCAAAATGACACATTTATTTTTAAAAAAATTAAATTGTTGAAAAGCCGTGAAGATTTAAATCGAATTTCGTTAGTTCAGATTCAAACCACTAGAAGTTTGGTTTAAATGTTGTTAGTTAACAGTTTTCATAGTTATGAGTAGTTCGACTACCGCGTACAAGATGTCGCTCACATTTTTTAAAAAATTACACGAAATTATTACTTTTTTTAAATAATTTGGTTACCAAATAGAGAAAAATTTGTAACCCAACTTAGTAAATTTTCACTTTTTACATGATTTTTATCAAAACTTTTTAGTTCAGTCTCAAACCTTTAATAATTTGATTTGCAACTTTAATAACTATGAGTAGTTCCGCTATCGGCTGCAAGATGATACATTTATTTTTTAAAAAATTAAATTGTTTAAAAACCGTGAAGATTTAAATCAAATTTTGTTAGTTCAGATTCATACCACTTGAAGTTTGGTTTACAATTTTGCTAACTATGAGTAGTTCGACTACCGGGTACAAGATGTCGCTCCCTTTTTTTTTAATTACGTAAAATTTTTACTTTTTTTAAATAATTTGATTACCAAATAGAGAAAAATTTGTAACTCAACTTAGTAAATTTTTACTTTTTACATGATTTTTATCAAAAGTTTTTACTTCAGTCTCAAACCTTTAATTATTTGATTTGCAACTTTGCTAACTGTGAGTAGTTCCGCCATCGACTGCAAGATGACACATATATTTTTAAATAAATTAAATTGTTTAAAAACCGTGAAGATATAAATCGAATTTCGTTAGTTCAGATTCAAACCACTAGAAGTTTGGTTTACAATTTTGCTAACTATGAGTAGTTCGACTACCGGGTACAAGATGCCGCCCCAATTTTTAAAAATTGCACTAAATTTTGACTTTTTTTTTAATATTTTGATTATCAAATAGAGAAAAATTTGTAACTCAACTTAGTAAATTTTCACTTTTTACATGATTTTTATTAAAATTTTTTAGTTCAGTCTCAAACCTTTAATAATTTGATTTGCAACTTTGCTAACTGTGAGTAGTTCCGCTATCGGCTGCAAGATGACACATTTATTTTTTAAATAATTAAATTGTTTAAAAACCGTGAAGATTTAAATCAAATTTCTTTAGTTCAGATTCAAACCATTAGAAGTTTGGTTTACAATTTTGCTAACTATGAGTAGTTCGACTACCGGGTACAAGATATCACTCTCATTTTTTAAAAATTGCACCAAATTTTGACTTTTTTTAAATAATTTGATTACCAAATAGAGAAAAATTTGTAACCCAACTTAGTAAATGTTCACTTTTTACATGATTTTTATCAAAACTTTTTAGATAAGACTCAAACCTTTAATAATTTGGTTTGCAACTTTGCTAACTATGAGTAGTTCCGCTATCGGCTGCAAGACGACACATTTATTTTTTTAAAAATTACATTGTTTAAAAACCGTGAAGATTTAAATCAAATTTTGTTAGTTCAGATTCAAACCATTAGATGTTTGGTTTACAATTTTGCTAACTATGAGTAGTTCGACTACCGGGTACAAGATGTCGCTCTCATTTTTTAAAAATTGCACCAAATTTTGACTTTTTTAAAATAATTTGATTACTAAATAGAGAAGAATTTGTAACTCAACTTAGTAAATTTTCACTTTTTAAACGATTTTTATCAAAACTTTTTAGTTCAGTCTCAAACCTTTAATAATTTGGATTGCAACTTTGCTAACTATGAGTAGTTCCGCTATCGACTGCAAGATGACACATTTATTTGTTAAAAAATTAAATTGTTTAAAAACCGTGAAGATTTAAATCAAATTTCATTAGTCCAGATTCAAACCATTAGAAGTTTGGTTTACAATTTGGCTAACTATGAGTAGTTCGACTACCGGGTACAAGATGTCGCTCCCATTTTTTTTTAAATTACCTAAAATTTTTACTTTTTTTAAATAATTTGATTACCAAATAGAGAAAAATTTGTAACTCAACATAGCAAATTTTCACTTTTAACATTATCTTTATCAAAACTTTTTAGTTCAGTCTCAAACCTTTAATAATTTGGTTTGCAACTTTGCTAACTGTGAGTAGTTCCGCTATCGGCTGCAAGATGACACATTTATTTATAAAAAAATTAAATTGTTTAAAAACCGTGAAGATTTAAATCAAATTTTGTTAGTTCAGATTCAAACCATTAGAAGTTTGGTTTACAATTTTGCTAACTATGAATAGTTCGACTACCGGGTACAAGATGTCGCTCCCATTCTTTTTTCAATTACGTAAAATTTTTACTTTTTTTAAATAATTTGATTACCAAATAGACAAAAATTTGTAACTCAATTTAGTCAATTTTCACTTTTTACATGATTTTTATCAAAAGTTTTCAGTTCAGTCTCAAACCTTTAATAATTTGGTTTGCAACTTTACTAACTATGAGTAGTTTCAATATCGGCTGCAAGATGACACATTTATTTTTTAAAAAATTAAATAGTTTAAAAACCGTGAGGATTTAAATCAAATTTCTTTAGTTCAGATTCAAACCATTAGGTGTTTGGTTTACAATTTTGCTAACTATGAGTAGTTCGACTACCGGGTACAAGATGTCGCTCTCATTTTTTAAAAATTGCAACAAATTTTGACTTTTTTAAAATAATTTGATTACTAAATAGAGAAGAATTTGTAACTCAACTTAGTAAATTTTCACTTTTTAAACGATTTTTATCAAAACTTTTTAGTTCAGTCTCAAACCTTTAATAATTTGGATTGCAACTTTGCTAACTATGAGTAGTTCCGCTATCGACTGCAAGATGACACATTTATTTGTTAAAAAATTAAATTGTTTAAAAACCGTGAAGATTTAAATCAAATTTCATTAGTCCAGATTCAAACCATTAGAAGTTTGGTTTACAATTTGGCTAACTATGAGTAGTTCGACTACCGGGTACAAGATGTCGCTCCCATTTTTTTTTAAATTACCTAAAATTTTTACTTTTTTTAAATAATTTGATTACCAAATAGAGAAAAATTTGTAACTCAACATAGCAAATTTTCACTTTTAACATTATCTTTATCAAAACTTTTTAGTTCAGTCTCAAACCTTTAATAATTTGGTTTGCAACTTTGCTAACTGTGAGTAGTTCCGCTATCGGCTGCAAGATGACACATTTATTTATAAAAAAATTAAATTGTTTAAAAACCGTGAAGATTTAAATCAAATTTTGTTAGTTCAGATTCAAACCATTAGAAGTTTGGTTTACAATTTTGCTAACTATGAATAGTTCGACTACCGGGTACAAGATGTCGCTCCCATTCTTTTTTCAATTACGTAAAATTTTTACTTTTTTTAAATAATTTGATTACCAAATAGACAAAAATTTGTAACTCAATTTAGTCAATTTTCACTTTTTACATGATTTTTATCAAAAGTTTTCAGTTCAGTCTCAAACCTTTAATAATTTGGTTTGCAACTTTACTAACTATGAGTAGTTTCAATATCGGCTGCAAGATGACACATTTATTTTTTAAAAAATTAAATAGTTTAAAAACCGTGAGGATTTAAATCAAATTTCTTTAGTTCAGATTCAAACCATTAGGTGTTTGGTTTACAATTTTGCTAACTATGAGTAGTTCGACTACCGGGTACAAGATGTCGCTCTCATTTTTTAAAAATTGCAACAAATTTTGACTTTTTTAAAATAATTTGATTACTAAATAGAGAAGAATTTGTAACTCAACTTAGTAAATTTTCACTTTTTAAACGATTTTTATCAAAACTTTTTAGTTCAGTCTCAAACCTTTAATTATTTGGTTTACAACTTTGCTAACTGTGAGTAGTTCCGCTATCGGCTGCAAGATGACACATTCATTTTCAATAAAATTAAATTGTTTAAAAACCGTGAAGATTTAAATCAAATTTCTTTAGTTTAGTTTCAAACTATTAGAAGTTTGGTTTACAATTTTGCTAACTATGAGTAGTTCCACTACCGGGTATAAGATGTCGCCCCCAATTTTTAAAAATTGCAATAAATTTTTCCTTTTTTTAAATAATTAGATTACCAAATAGAGAAAAATTTGTAATTCAACTTAGTAAATTTTCACTTTTTACATGATCTTCATCAAAAGTTTTGAGTTCAGTCTCAAACCTTTAATAATTTGGTTTGCAACTTTACTAACTATGAGTAGTTTCGATATCGGCTGCAAGATGACACATTTATTTTTAAAAAAATTAAATTGTTTAAAAACCGTGAAGATTTAAATCGAATTTCTTTAGTTCAGTTTCAAACCGTTAATAGTTTGGTTTGCAACTTGGATAACTGTGAGTAGTTCGACTACCGGGTACAAGATGTCGCTCCCATTTTTTAAAAATTACACTAAATTTTTACTTTTTTTAAATAATTTGAGATTACCAAATAGACAAAAATTTGTAACTCAATTTAGTCAATTTTCACTTTTTACATGATTTTTATCAAAAGTTTTCAGTTCAGTCTCAAACCTTTAATAATTTGGTTTGCAACTTTGGTAACTCTGAGTAGTTCCGCTATCGGCTCCAAGATGTCACATTCATATTTTTAAAAAATTTGTGTGTCTTCAAAATAATGAATTTACCAACAAGAGTAGATAATGGTATATTAAACAATTAGTGGTGTAACAATTCAAGTTTAAATATGAGTTTTTTAAATGAATGAGTGCCTTACGTCTTATGAAACATATTTTTATGCTGTTTTTTGTAATTCGCGTTTTTATTAACAAAAATAAAATAAATGATGGCAATGTAGGGAAATAATTATGTAGCAGTTTTTTGCAATGTTTATTTCATAATAAAATAAAAACAGGGTGAAAACGCGAATTATAAAAAACAACATAAAAAACACGTTCCATAAGACTTAAAATTTTATTATTTAAACTAATTCCATAAAAAGTTACTAAAATCTCATTACAGCACTCATTTTGAGTGCTCTAATAGCTTTCATTATTTTGTTCTGTATTCAAATACTAGATTTAAAAAATTTAATACTTTAAGTACACAAAATTTTAAACTTTATTTGCTTTTATACTAAGGAGTTATTATTATAATTTTATGGTAAGAACAAAAATGAAACATTTGCATCAGAAATTTCCAAAAATTTTAAAAATGTTGGATATTATTCATGGTTTTTAATTATTCGATTTCTATTAGCATGGTTAATCATCACTTTAATATATTGCAAAACCCAACCCAACCCATACCACAATTTGTTTAAAAATCGTGAAGATTTAAATAAAATTTCTTTAGTTCAGTTTCAAATCCTTAAATGATTGATTTGTAATTTGAGTAAGTATGAGTAGTTCTCCCTCCTATCATTTACCATATCTCCCATCAATTATTTTTTAAAAATTTCACAAAATTTTTACTTTTGATATGATTTTTATCAACATTTTTTTAGTTCGGTTTCAAACCATTAACAGTTTGGTTTGCAACTTGGATAATTATAAGTAGTTTCACTATCGGGTAAAAGATATTACCTCTTAATTTTAAAAATTAGATCTTTTTAGTAAAATTTATTGATTTTGTTACCAAGGAAAATGATTAAGGAATATTGTATGATGTTTCTTGTGCTCATTTTTATAAAAACCATCCAAATATATCATTATATATTTATTTTAATATATAATATTTATATATAATATATAAACTCTCTCGAACGAATGGTATCGAAAAAAAATAATATTAATAATAATAAACTAAAGAGTACAACAATAATTTCCTTTCGCCTGCGTAAGTCTAAGTACACGCGGGATTGTGGTTATCATTTATAATATAAAAAGGGGATATTTTTATTTGGAGGTTGTCGTAACCGACAGGGTTTTGGTCATGAAAAGTGATAAGAAGAGGGGTCGATGGTGAAGAGAGTGGGATGTCCGAAATCCACAAGGAATACTGAGGAATCGAAGAGATTGCATTTTTTGGAATGTCGATGCTTGGAAGGTTCAAACGGAAAGTCAAAGGCCTACCTCTACTACTTGAGATCCTAATACGGTGGTAGTAAAACCAATCTTTGATTCCCTAATTCGATTTGGAACTCTCGAGAGTTCGATTCGAGACGTGTGCTCGAAACTATTTTTACCTTTTCTTTGGAAAATTAAAAAGTAAATAATTAATTTGAAAAGAAAACAAACTATGTTAAAGAAAAAGTTAAAATAATTCCAAAACACACTTAATCTAATTATTTTTTACTTTGTAGAGTACATTTAGTTTATAGTTTTTTTAATTTAAATCATTACGCGATAAACCCACTTAATTTTATTACGTTTCATTTGCAATAATATTTTAAATATATCATTAATATTAAATTTTTTGCAATTTTAATATTAATTCTATATTGCTATTTGGTTATTAATTTTATATACAAGATAATCTATCTTTTGAAATCAATTAATTCGCTATTTTTTCGAAATCCATATCAAATTAGTAATAAATAAAGGAAAAACTTCCCTAATTAATTATTTCTTTTATATTATGTACACATTATTAACCACTATTTGTTTGTTTATTATACAATTTCCTAATAAAAAAAGTTTGATGCACTCGTTCTGAGGTCCCAATTGCAGTTTCGCTTTATATATAGAAAGAAACTGCTTTTATATCATTTTTTTTACATCTCGACGCGTGATATGATTCTTACGATTACAAAAATCTACCGAACGCGAACGCCGTGCGTGTTTTCATTTTAGAATATCGTTTTCGATGGGCAAAAATAATAAATTAATTTCTAATTAGTAATAAACAAATGAAACGTAACTAAATGTTTATATAAAAAAAACGTTAAAATAAAAATGTAAAAAAATATGTAAAAAATAATTCAAAAAAAAAAAACAAAATGGTATATAAGAAGGTGGGGGAATTTACATGCGCTTACTACCTTAAAAACGTATCTTAACTTACATTAATATTTGTTGTCACAGCACTTGAAAAAAATGTTGAATCTTTTCGTTTTCGACCATATTATTATTTTTTTTTATTGATTATATTGTGTGTTCAATAAAATGAAAAATTTTATGACTCAATATGCATATAACGATTCGTTAAAAGCCAAAAATGACCTAAATCGAATGTTTCGAGACGATTTTGGTTTTTTTAATTAAAATCTAAGCACCATAAAGAAAGATTTTATAAAATTATTAAAGATAAGGAACTTGTATCTGAATTATATAGATTCAGATGAAACAGGATTATTTATTGACTTAAATTTTAGCTGAATGAGAAACAGTGAGGGCTTTCTGAAGAATAAAATTAAGACATGTTTGTGTCATCTTATCGTCAATTTAAACAATGAATTATTTAAGATAGCGCAATTTGTTAAAATCACTTAATTTAAGTTTCTTTAAGATAAGAAACTTATTTCCTGAATTATACAGATTCAGATGAAACAGGATTATTTTGGAATTATTTATTGACTTAAATTTTAGCTACAGGAGAAAAAGTGAGGGTTTTCTGAAAAATAAATTAAGACAGGTTTGTTTCATCTTATCCTCAATTTAAACAATGAATTATTTAAGATAGCGCAATTTGTTAAAATCAATTAATTTAAGTTTCTTTAAGATATGAAACTTATATCCTGAATTATACAGATTCAGATGAAACAGGATTATTTTGGAATTATTTATTGACTTAAATTTTAGCTGAAGGAGAAAAAGTGAGGGTTTTCTGAAAAATAAATTAAGACAGGTTTGTTTCATCTTATCCTCAATTTAAACAATGAATTATTTAAGATAGCGCAATTTGTTAAAATCAATTAATTTAAGTTTCTTTAAGATAAGAAACTTATTTCCTGAATTATACAGATTCAGATGAAACAGGATTATTTTAGTATTATTTATTGACTTAAATTTTAGCTGAAGGAGAAAAAGTGGGGGTTTTCTGAAAAATAAATTAAGACAGGTTTGTTTCATCTTATCCTCAATTTAAACAATGAATTGTTTAAGATAGCGCAATTTGTTAAAATCAATTAATTTAAGTTTCTTTAAGATAAGAAACTTATTTCCTGAATTATACAGATTCAGATGAAACAGGATTATTTTGGAATTATTTATTGACATAAATTTTAGCTGAAGGAGACAAAGTGAGGATTTTCTGAAAAATAAAATTAAGACAGGTTTGTTTCATCTTATTCTCAATTTAAGCAATGAATTATTTAAGATAGCGCAATTTGTTAAAATCAATTAATTTAAGTTTCTTTAAAATAAGAAACTTATTTCCTGAATTATACAGATTCAGGTGAAACTGGATTATTTTGGAATTATTTATTGACTTAAATTTTAGCTGAAGGAGAAAAAGTGAGGGTTTTCTGAAAAATAAATTAAGACAGGTTTGTTTCATCTTATCCTCAATTTAAACAATCAATTATTTAAGATAGCGCAATTTGTTAAAATCAATTAATTTAAGTTTCTTTAAGATATGAAACTTATATCCTGAATTATACAGATTCAGATGAAACAGGATTATTTTGGAATTATTTATTGACTTAAATTTTAGCTGAAGGAGAAAAAGTGAGGGCTTTCTGAAAAATAAATTAAGACAGGTTTGTTTCATCTTATCCTCAATTTAAACAATGAATTATTTAAGATAGCGCAATTTGTTAAAATCAATTAATTTAAGTTTCTTTAAGATAAGAAACTTATTTCCTGAATTATACAGATTCAGATGAAACAGGATTATTTTGGAATTATTTATTGACTTAAATTTTAGCTGAAGGAGAAAAAGTGAGGGTTTTCTGAAAAATAAATTAAGACAGGTTTGTTTCATCTTATCCTCAATTTAAACAATGAATTATTTAAGATAGCGCAATTTGTTAAAATCAATTAATTTAAGTTTCTTTAAGATATGAAACTTATTTCCTGAATTATACAGATTCAGATGAAACAGGATTATTTTGGAATTATTTATTGACTTAAATTGTAGCTGAAGGAGAAAAAGTGAGGGCTTTCTGAAAAATAAAATTAAGACAGGTTTGTTTCATCTTATCCTCAATTTAAACAATGAATTATTTAAGATAGCGCAATTTGTTAAAATCAATTAATTTAAGTTTCTTTAAGATAAGAAACTTATTTCCTGAATTATACAGATTCAGATGAAACAGGATTATTTTGGCATTATTTATTGACTTAAATTTTAGCTGAAGGAGAAAAAGTGAGGGCTTTCTGAAGAATAAAATTAAGACATGTTTGTTTCATCTTATCCTCAATTTAAACAATGAATTATTTAAGATAGCGGAATTTGTTAAAATCAATTAATTTAAGTTTCTTTAAGATATGAAACTTATATCCTGAATTATACAGATTCAGATGAAACAGGATTATTTTGGCATTATTTATTGACTTAAATTTTAGCTGAAGGAGAAAAAGTGAGGGCTTTCTGAAGAATAAAATTAAGACATGTTTGTTTCATCTTATCCTCAATTTAAACAATGAATTATTTAAGATAGCGCAATTTGTTAAAATCAATTAATTTAAGTTTCTTTAAGATAAGAAACTTATTTCCTGAATTATACAGATTCAGATGAAACAGGATTATTTTGGAATTATTTATTGACTTAAATTTTAGCTGAAGGAGACAAAGTGAGGGTTTTCTGAAAAATAAAATTAAGACAGGTTTGTTTCATCTTATCCTCAATTTAAACAATGAATTATTTAAGATAGCGCAATTTGTTAAAATCAATTAATTTAAGTTCCTTTAAGATATGAAACTTATATCCTGAATTATACAGATTCTAATGAAACAGGATTATTTTCGCATTATTTATTGACTTAAATTTTAGCTAAAGGAGAAAAAGTGAGGGCTTTCTGAAAAATAAAATTAAGACATGTTTGTGTCATCTTATCCTCAATTTAAACAATGAATTATTTAAGATAGCGCAATTTGTTAAAATCAATTAATTTAAGTTTCTTTAAGATAAGGAACTTTTTTCCTGAATTATACAGATTCTGATGAAACAGGATTATTTTCGCATTATTTATTGACTTAAATTTTAGCTGAAGGAGAAAAAGTGAGGGCTTTCTGAAGAATAAAATTAAGACATGTTTGTGTCATCTTATCGTCAATTTAAACAATGAATTATTTAAGATAGCGCAGTTTGTTAAAATCAATTAATTTAAGTTTCTTTAAGATAAGAAACTTATTTCCTGAATTATACAGATTCAGATGAAACAGGATTATTTTGGAATTATTTATTGACTTAAATTTTAGCTGAAGGAGACAAAGTGAGGGTTTTCTGAAAAATAAAATTAAGACAGGTTTGTTTCATCTTATCCTCAATTTAAACAATGAATTATTTAAGATAGCGCAATTTGTTAAAATCAATTAATTTAAGTTCCTTTAAGATATGAAACTTATATCCTGAATTATACAGATTCTAATGAAACAGGATTATTTTCGCATTATTTATTGACTTAAATTTTAGCTAAAGGAGAAAAAGTGAGGGCTTTCTGAAAAATAAAATTAAGACATGTTTGTGTCATCTTATCCTCAATTTAAACAATGAATTATTTAAGATAGCGCAATTTGTTAAAATCAATTAATTTAAGTTTCTTTAAGATAAGGAACTTTTTTCCTGAATTATACAGATTCTGATGAAACAGGATTATTTTCGCATTATTTATTGACTTAAATTTTAGCTGAAGGAGAAAAAGTGAGGGCTTTCTGAAGAATAAAATTAAGACATGTTTGTGTCATCTTATCGTCAATTTAAACAATGAATTATTTAAGATAGCGCAGTTTGTTAAAATCAATTAATTTAAGTTTCTTTAAGATAAGAAACTTATTTCCTGAATTATACAGATTCAGATGAAACAGGATTATTTTGGCATTATTTATTGACTTAAATTTTAGCTGAAGGAGAAAAACTGAGGGTTCTTTGAAAAATAAAATTAAGACATGTTTGTGTCATCTTATCATCAATTTAAACAATGAATTATTTAAGATAGCGCAATTTGTTAAAATCAATTAATTTAAGTTTCTTTAAGATAAGAAACTTATATCCTGAATTATACAGATTCAGATGAAACAGGACTATTTTGGAATTATTTATTGACTTAAATTTTAGCTGAAGGAGAAAAAGTTAGGGTTTTCTGAAAAATAAATTAAGACAGGTTTGTTTCATCTTATCCTCAATTTAAACAATGAATTATTTAAGATAGCGCAATTTGTTAAAATCAATTAATTGTTTATTCTCTCCCCTCTCACTCAATTAAGTCAATTCTTAAACATTATAATTGTCAGTGATGAAAAATGAAAGTCTATTTAATCAAAGAGTGGAATGCCAAACGTTTCTTAATAAAAATACAATAAATAAATAAGAAATGAATAAAATACCTTTTTAAAAAACACAGTTAATACTTCCAAGAGCTCTAGGATTCTAGAAAACTAAAATGATGCAGGAATTTGAAGAAATGCAATCATAAAAGAAAACTTCAATCCAACATTATAATGATTGAGATTCGTAAAGTGGGTATTTTTGATTTCTTAACCTTATTTGTCACAAAAACGAAAACTTTTAATTCTTGGATTAAGTTTGATTGAGAAAATGGTACTAAGAAAATCGAAGTATCTTCAAACATGGTTAAGCTTTAGAGAAGATGTAATAAATCTTTTACTCATTATTAAAAAAAAATAATTATTTAAATAGAGTTTAATAGCTTAATCAACATTAATGTTGTGGTCAATTTTTTAACTTTCTAGATTTTATAAGATCGTACCAAACGATACAAATATCCAATTTATGTAATAATTAAGCGAATAATAACCCATAATAACTAGTTACCCATAAATAAGATTCTAATCAAGATTATTTACGTTACACGTATTAAAAAAATCGCTCAATTACTGCATAATTAAAATTAATTTGATTATTGAACACACAATATAATAAAATCTTGTCAATAATGTGTATCTTTCTTAATCAATTTCACGCGATTTATTCTCATCATACATCATACTGGCAGTGTATGTAATTATCTTTTCTTTCTCCCTTTCGTTTCGTTTCGTTTCGTCTACTACGCAACATTTTGGTAGAGCGTTCTTAATTGGAAAAGTTATTTTGAGAGGGCATGGGGCGACGATCTTTCATATCAAAAAACGGTTGAATTGCACATATATCGGAGATTAGTACGTGTGTGTACGCTTACAGAACGAACGTGAAATCAACTTATAATAAACTTACTCTCAACGACTATTTACATGTTACACATAAAACGCAGACGGTAAATACACAAGCTTTTTCTCTTTTGCTCTCTCTTTTTTTATACTTATTCGTGTGGTCGTCGTTATAAATAAATGATTTTTCTTATTTATTTTAGATTTTTTCGTTAACTAATAAATGTATTTTTTTTTAAATTGTAGTGATGATAATATTCAACCGATATAGAAAAAATATGTATAAAAAACTATGTACAAAAATATATATATGTATATATTATATATAGTATGTATTATCTTACGTAATCGATCGTCGGCTCGCGTTACAGGATGTCCTGCAGGTTAAAGCCCGAATCGTTGTCGAACGAGTTCAGGAGGTCCTGTTCGGAAAATGGACCGGTGTCGGTACCGGGGAGGTTCTCCAAAAACTCCAAACTGAAATCGTTCGCCTGCTGGCTAAAACTACTCATGGAAGAACTGTTCGTCGTCGCGCTGGGCATCATTTGCGAACCCATTGTTTGTGGCGCCGCCGCGGCTTGTTGTTGCATTGTTTGATTCGATATATTTATCGACTGCGATTGTTGCATATGCAAAGCATTTATTGACATCTAAATAAAGAGAGAGAAAATTAATATATCATTAGATTACAATAAAATTTTACAATTAAAAATACAAACACTAATGTTAGAACTAATATTAGTGCTGAATCTAGTATTAATTCTAACATTATTATTACCTAACACTGTTCCTAGTAACTAACACTAGAACTAAAATCATTCGGGTTTAGCTATCTTGAAAGATGTACAGCTAAACCCGAATGTTTCTAGTTTTAAACCCAGAGTTAAATGTAATGATATAAAACTAGAACTAACACTAGACCTAGAAGTGAAAAGTTTTGGGTTTAGCCGTGCGTCTGAAGACGCACGGCTAAACCCGAATCTTTGCACTTCTAGGTCTAGTGTTAGTTCTAGTTTTACTTCAGTTGAAATATACGGGGTTGCCAAATCAGCTCGTAAAGTACTCTATTTCCGAAACTATTCGTTGTATAAGCCTTCGTTAAAAAATTGTCTTTAGATATATTGCTAATCCCAACCCTGTATATTTGAATTGATGTAAAACAAAAAAAAATACTAAACCTAAAACTAGAATCATTCGGGTTTAGTCGTCGTTTAACTCATAGTTAAAATCATATATATTATACTAGTTCACCTTAGCTCAGATATAAGCTTCACTTTAATCGTAACCAGTGCATTAGGTCCGGGATAAATCGGAATCCGATAGTTAAGTTAAGCGAGAAAACCCAACCTCACAAACAGAATAAGCTGAGACCCGCTTTTCCCAACCTCCAGTTAAACTAATTAGCGGTAGTTGTATCGATTTAAGCGCTTTCATTGGTTATGAGCCGGTTTTTAACTGTTAGATAAATTTATCAGGAGGTGCTAAAAGTGGCCCTGAGTGTTGTAGCGGATAATTTTATGGAGATTGGCAATGAAGAAAATAATTTCGAGGAAATAAATGAACTGTTTTCTCTTTTAAATCATCTGAATTATCTAAATATCTTAAAATTGACTATTGGAAAGTAGATGCTCTAATTTATAATTGAAAAATCGATTTTTCAAGATTTCTAATTTTATTCAAAATATTGGAAAAATTCCAATTAAGTTCAGCAGCTTAAACTCAAGAATTTCATTTTTGGATGGTAGATGCAATCGATTTTTTAAGAATTTTTAAATTTATTCAAAATATTGGAAAATCCTAATGAAGTTCAAAAGCTTATATCTCCAGAATTAAGTGAGATATCTCAAAATTTACGTCATTTTTGGAAAATAGATGCTGCAATTAATAATTGAAAGTAACGTGACAACAGTTTTCCATGAAACCGATTTTTCATGAATTTTTAAATTTATTCAAAATATTGGAAATATTCCAATTAAATACAGCCGCTTATATCTCCAGAATTAAGTGAGGTATCTCATAATTTACTCGAATTTTGGAAAGTAGATGCTCCAATTAATAATTTGAGGTAATTTGATAATAGTTTTCCAAGAAACCGGTTTTTCAGGAATTTTTAAATTTATTCAAAATATTGGAAAAATCCCAATTAAGTACAGCAGCTTATATTAAATCCAATTAGTAATTGAAAGTATTCACCTAAAAATTTTCAAAAAAAAATCGCTTTTTCAAGAATTTTTAAATTTATCAAAATATTGGAAAAATCCCAATTAAGTTCAGCAGCTTACATCTCAAGAACTAAGTGAGATATCTCAAAATTTATTACACTTTTGGAAAGTATATGCTCCAATTAATAATTGAAAGTAATTTCGTAACAATTTTCAAAAAAGAAATCGATTTTTCAAAAATTTTTAAATTTGTTCAAAATATTGGAAAAATCCAATTAAATTCAGCAGCTTATATCTCGAGAACTAAATGAGATATTTCAAAATTAACTTCATTTTTGGAAAGTAGATGCTACAATTAATAATTGAAGGTAATTTGACAACAGTTTTCTAAGAAACCGATTTTTCACGAATTTTTTAAATGAATTTAAAATATTGGAAGAATTCCAAGTAAGTTCAACAGCTTATATCTCAAGAACTAAGTGAGATATCTCAAAATTGACTTCATTTTTGGAAAGTAGATGCTCCAATTAGTAATTGAATGTAATTTCGTAACAATTTTCCAAAAACAAATCGATTTTTCAAGAATGTTTAATTTATTCAAAATATTGGAAAATTCCTAATTAAGTTTAGCAGCTTATATCTCCAGAACTAAGTGAGATATCTCAAAATTTACTTCACTTTTGGAATGTAGATACTCCAACTAATAATTGAAAGTAATTTGATAAGAGTTTTGTAAGAAACCGATTTTTCAGGAATTTTAAAATTTATTCAAAATATTGGAAAAACCCCAACTAAGTTCAGCAGCTTATACCTCAAGAACTAAGTGAGATATCTCAAAATTGACTTCATTTTCGGAAAGTAGATGCTCCAATTAGTAATTGAATGTAATTTAGTAACAATTTTCAAAAAAAAGGTCGATATTTCAAGAATTTTTAATTTATTCAAAATATTGGAAAATTCCCTATTAACCTTAGAAGCTTATATCTCAAGAACTAAGTGAGCTATCTCAAAATTTACTTTATTTTTGGAAAGTAGATGCTCCAATTAGTAATTGAATGTAATTTCGTAACAATTTAAAAAAAAAAGATCGATTTTTCAAGAATTTTTAATTTATTCAAAATATTGGAAAATTCACAATAAAGTTTAGCAGCTTATATCTCAAGAACTAAGTGAGATATCTCAAAATTGACTTAATTTTTTGGAAATTAGATGCTCCAATTAGTAATTGAATGTAATTTCGTAACAATTTTCAAAAAAAAAGATCGATTTTTCAATAATTTTTAATTTATTCAAAATATTGGAAAATTTGTAATTAACTTTAGCAGCTAATATCTCAAGAACTAAGTGACATATCTCAATACTTACTTCACTTTTGGAAAGTAGATATTCCAATTAATAATTGACAGCAATTTCGTAACAATTTAAAAAAAAATCGATTTTCACAAAAGTTTTTAAATTTATTCAAAATATTGGAAAAATCCAATTAAGTTCAGCAGCTTATATCTCGAGAACTAAATGAGATATTTCAAAATTGACTTCATTTTTGGAAAGTAGATGCTCCAATTAATAATTGAAAGTAAGTTGACAAGAGTTTTGCAAGAAACCGATTTTTCAGGAATTTTTAAATTTATTCAAAATATTGGAAAAACCCCAAATAAGTTCAGCAGCTTATATCTCAAGAACTAAGTGAGATATCTCAAAATTGACTTCATTTTTGGAAAGTAGATGCTCCAATTAGTAATTGAATGTAATTTCGTAACAATTTTCAAAAAAAAAGATCGATTTTTCAATAATTTTTAATTTATTCAAAATATTGGAAAATTTCTAATTAACTTTAGCAGCTAATATCTCAAGAACTAAGTGACATATCTCAATACTTACTTCACTTTTGGAAAGTAGATATTCCAATTAATAATTGACAGCAATTTCGTAACAATTTAAAAAAAAATCGATTTTCACAAAAATTTTTAAATTTATTCAAAATATTGGAAAAATCCAATTAAGTTCAGCAGCTTATATCTCGAGAACTAAATGAGATATTTCAAAATTGACTTCATTTTTGGAAAGTAGATGCTCCAATTAATAATTGAAAGTAAGTTGACAAGAGTTTTGCAAAAAACCGATTTTTCAGGAATTTTTAAATTTATTCAAAATATTGGAAAAACCCCAAATAAGTTCAGCAGCTTATATCTCAAGAACTAAGTGAGATATCTCAAAATTGACTTAATTTTTTGGAAATTAGATGCTCCAATTAGTAATTGAATGTAATTTCGTAACAATTTTCAAAAAAAAAGATCGATTTTTCAATAATTTTTAATTTATTCAAAATATTGGAAAATTTCTAATTAACTTTAGCAGCTAATATCTCAAGAACTAAGTGACATATCTCAATACTTACTTCACTTTTGGAAAGTAGATATTCCAATTAATAATTGACAGCAATTTCGTAACAATTTAAAAAAAAATCGATTTTCACAAAAATTTTTAAATTAATTGAAAATATTGGAAAAATCCAATTAAGTTCAGCAGCTTATATCTCGAGAACTAAATGAGATATTTCAAAATTGACTTCATTTTTGGAAAGTAGATGCTCCAATTAATAATTGAAAGTAATTTGACAAGAGTTTTGCAAGAAACCGATTTTTCAGGAATTTTTAAATTTATTCAAAATATTGGAAAAACCCCAATTAAGTTCAGCAGCTTATATCTCAAGAACTAAGTGAGATATCTCAAAATTGACTTCATTTTTGGAAAGTAGATGCTCCAATTAGTAATTGAATGTAATTTCGTAACAATTTTCAAAAAAAAAAGATCGATTTTTCAATAATTTTAAATTTATTCAAAATATTGGAAAATTTCTAATTAACTTTAGCAGCTAATATCTCAAGAACTAAGTGACATATCTCAATACTTACTACACTTTTGGAAAGTAGATATTCCAATTAATAATTGACAGCAATTTCGTAACAATTAAAAAAATCGATTTTCACAAAAATTTTTAAATTTATTCAAAATATTGGAAAAATCCAATTAAGTTCAGCAGCTTATATCTCGAGAACTAAATGAGATATTTCAAAATTGA
The DNA here is from genome assembly GCA_036711965.1 of Onthophagus sagittarius. Classification (NCBI taxonomy): domain Eukaryota; kingdom Metazoa; phylum Arthropoda; class Insecta; order Coleoptera; family Scarabaeidae; genus Onthophagus; species Onthophagus sagittarius. The sequence goes on along the minus strand of JASERS010000010.1, from coordinate 8,875,962 downwards.
CTTCATTTTTGGAAAGTAGATGCTCCAATTAATAATTGAAAGTAATTTGACAAGAGTTTTGCAAGAAACCGATTTTCAGGAATTTTTAAATTTATTCAAAATATTGGAAAAACCCCAATTAAGTTCAGCAGCTTATATCTCAAGAACTAAGTGAGATATCTCAAAATTTATTACACTTTTGGAAAGTATATGCTCCAATTAATAATTGAAAGTAATTTCGTAACAATTTTCAAAAAAGAAATCGATTTTTCAGGAATTTTTAAATTTATTCAAAATATTGGAAAAACCCCAATTAAGTTCAGCAGCTTATATCTCAAGAACTAAGTGAAATATCTCAAAATTTATTACACTTTTGGAAAGTATATGCTCCAATTAATAATTGAAAGTAATTTCGTAACAATTTTCCAAAAAAAAATCGATTTTTCAAGAATTTTTAATCTGTTCAAAATATTGGAAAATTCCTAATTAAGTTTAGCAGCTTATATTTCCAAAACTAAGTGAGATATCTCAAAATTTACTTCACTTTTGGAAAGTAGATACTCCAACTAATAATTGAAGTAATTTGACAAGAGTTTTGTAAGAAACCGATTTTTCAGGAATTTTTAAATTTATTCAAAATATTGGAAAAACCCCAATTAAGTTCAGCAGCTTATATCTCAAGAACTAAGTGAGATATCTCAAAATTGACTTAATTTTTTGGAAATTAGACGCTCCAATTAGTAATTGAATGTAATTTCGTAACAATTTTCAAAAAAAAAAGATCGATTTTTCAATAATTTTTAATTTATTCAAAATATTGGAACATTTCTAATTAACTTTAGCAGCTAATATCTCAAGAACTAAGTGACATATCTCAATACTTACTTCACTTTTGGAAAGTAGATATTCCAATTAATAATTGACAGCAATTCCGTAACAATTAAAAAAAAAAATCGATTTTCACAAAAATTTTTAAATTTATTCAAAATATTGGAAAAATTCAATTAAGTTCAGCAGCTTATATCTCGAGAACTAAATGAGATATTTTAAAATTGACTCCATTTTTGGAAAGTAGATGCTCCAATTAATAATTGAAAGTAATTTGACAAGAGTTTTGCAAGAAACCGATTTTTCAGGAATTTTTAAATTTATTCAAAATATTGGAAAAACCCCAATTAAGTTCAGCAGCTTATATCTCAAGAACTAAGCGAGATATCTCAAAATTGACTTCATTTTTGGAAAGTAGATGCTCCAATTAGTAATTGAAAGTAATTTCGTAACAATTTTCAAAAAAAGATCGATTTTTCAAGAATTCTTAATTTATTCAAAATATTGGAAAATTCCCAATTAACTTTAGCAGCTTATATCTCAAGAACTAAGTGAGTTATCTCAAAATTTACTTTATTTTTGGAAAGTAGATGTTCCAATTAATAATTGAAAGTAATTTCGAAACAATTTTCAAAAAAAAAAATCGATTTTTCAAGAATTTTTAATCTATTCAAAATATTGGAAAATTCCTAATTAAGTTTAGCAGCTTATATTTCCAAAACTAAGTGAGATATCTCAAAATTTACTTCACTTTTGGAAAGTAGATACTCCAACTAATAATTGAAAGTAATTTGACAAGAGTTTTGTAAGAAACCGATTTTTCAGGAATTTTTAAATTTATTCAAAATATTGGAAAAACCTCAATTAAGTTCAGCAGCTTATATCTCAAGAACTAAGTGAGATATCTCAAAATTGACTTCATTTTTAGAAAGTAGATGCTCCAATTAGTAATTGAATGTAATTTCGTAACAATTTTCAAAAAAAAAGATCGATTTTTCAAGAATTTTTAATTTATTCAAAATATTGGAAAATTCCCAATTAACTTTAGCAGCTTATATCTCCAAAACTAAGTGAGATATCTCAATACTTACTTCACTTTTGGAAAATATTTGCTCCAATTAGTAAATGAAAATAATTTCATAGCAATTTTTCAAAAGTCAATTTTTCAAAAACATCTAAATTGGTTCAAAATATTGGAAAAATCTTAATAAGATCCTGATAAGACGCATAACCTAAATCTTAAGACGCTAAACCCGAATCTTTCCACTTCTAGGTCTAGTGTTAGTTCTAGTTTTACTTCAATTTGAATATACAATTAAGTACTTTACAATCAATTTCTAAAGTACTCTATTTCAAAAACTATTCAATGTAGAGACCTTCCTTAAAAAAAGTCTTCGTCAAATTGTTCAACGCATTATTAAAATATTTACAAAACATGTACTCATATCAAAGCATATGGATAATCAAATTTATACGTGATAAAAATTCAAAAAATGAAATTATATGCAAGAACATATAAATCCGGTCTTTAGCTATAATATAAGCTTATCCAAATCGAAAAAGTTTACAACCCGTATATTATGTTTTACTTTTGACAAGTACCATATATAAAATATTAATTTACTACTTACTTGATTATTTCCTTGTTGCATAACACTCTGCTGTTGTTGCATGTGCATCATTTGATTCATAGAATTCATTTGTCCCATACCAACAGCTCCGCCTTGTCCCATACCAGGGTTCATCCCTTGCGCGGAATGCATGGTTCCGCCAACCATTGCCCGTTGCATTCGAAATTGTTGCGACTGCATCGCGTTCATTTGCATATTCCCATTGTTAACGTTAAAGCCTTGAAAGTTCGGCCTAATTTGTTGAGTGAAGCCGGCGTTTTGTTGTTGCGACATCAGCATGTGTCTCCATTCCATTGATCCCGGTTGGGGCATCGTTTCAACGTTCATGTTCGTTTGTGGTCGATACATCCCCCTTGAAATGTGTTGTTGTTGTGACATATACATGGTTTGGGGGCGCATCATCATAGGCCCAGACGGTGGCATCGTTTGATGCGGCATACGGCGAATTCCCGAATTGCTTGGAAACCTCGATTGGATGTTTTGAAGCATTGCGGAACTTTTGTAATCTGGCGGTGGTGGACGAACGTGTTGTTGCTGTTGTTGTTGTTGCTGCTGCTGTTGTTGTTGCCGTAGGAGTTGTTGCTGTTGAAGCAATTTTTGGTGTTCTAACACTTGGGGTGTCATCTGACGAACACCCATCGGATTCGAAGACATACCAAATTGATTAGGCGATCCCATATTATTATTTACACCTATATTACTTAAATTATTTAAACCGTTTCTTTGTCTTAATGTTTGTTGCGTAAAATTAATCGTTTGCGATTGCGACATCGAATAGCTATCACCCAATGGATTCTGTTGATTCATATGACTTTGAGGATTCAACCCCATCATCACCATATTATTATTCGGCTGCATACCATTATTAACGATACTCCCACCGCTCATTCCACCAACATTTTGCAACCCATTTTGCAAACCACCTTGCATCGAACCCTGTCCTCCATTATTATTTGGATTACTCAAACCAGGACTATGCATCGTATTTGCGGTTGTTTGATTCGACCCCATCGTATTATTAGTTGCTTGGTTCATATTCAAATTACTTTGCATTGGATTCGCGTGTTGTTGTTGAGATTGATTTTGATTCGATTGCGATTGATTTTGACTGGAAGCTCCCGATTGTTGCTGCTGTTGTTGAGACGATGATGATGAAGACGTCGTGTGTTGTGTGAAATGCATGCCTTGTTGGGTTGCGATTGATACGTTGCCTTTTAAGTCGCCGGAAAGGTGAAGGTGTTGACCTGCTGAAACCTAGAAAATGGAAAAAAATCTTTAATTTATAATTTCACATAAAATGTTAAGATATGGGAGAACTAACTATTAAATTCCTTAACCAGCCAACACTGGGATAAAGAAAGGCTGAGTCATGGAGAAGATAAAACGAGAGTCCCGATATGAAGAGATAAAAATGGGATTAGTGAAAATCTTTGTACGTAAATGATCAAGAAATCTGATAATTGAAAAAATTGTCGTTGAAAAACACGTCTTTCTAGAAAGAAGCAGAGAGAAAAATGTGAGTAATAATAAAATGCTAAACAGGACAGAGAAAGCCCAACTTGGCGAAAGAAATGTAAGTGAAAAACTATTTCAGATACGCCTCAAAATAAGGGATGTTCACTTTAGTAAGAGCACGCGAGAACCTGGTTGGAAACTGTGCTATTATTAGTTGAAGACAGTCCCCTAAGCTGGCTCATGCATTGCATAGTAGTTAAAATAGTAAAGTAGTTAGATGAATAACATTAAGGATGTTTGGAGTCCGAGTTTAACCGATATGATAATAAATGGTAATTATTAGTAACGATTACTAAAATTTTAAAGAAAGGGTATTGGGAAAAGTACATCTGTTTCCAAATCTGTTATTATCTAGTAGGTAGCTAAATATGAAGAATGGTTATTAACCCAACCCAACTCTTCTTCTGCCCTTACCCTCTTTTATTGGTGCAGTATGAATCCTTGATAATATTGTAAGTATAATTGTTTGTTAAAAATATTTAAGAGCTTTCGAGGAAAGTTATTAAAAAATTGTTCTATAAAGCATTTCACAATGGTACGTTATCGCACATGTGCCATTAGTGGTTGTGAAGAGATAAAGTGTCCTCCAGGTATTGTTCCTAAACCCAGAAATACTTCCAACATTGTTTAATACTTGGGTAAAATTTTGTGGGAATAAAGATTTAATGAGAATGGATGCCAAGATATATCGCAAAAAAAGAGTATGTAACGCTCATTTCACCTTAATGTGGAAATCAACAAAAATATTTTGGAAAAGTTAAAAGAGATTGTTTTACCATTCATATCAAATGAAAAGCTATGTGTATTGCTTTTTAACAAAATGGCTATGCAAGTATCATTTTGCACAAAAACAAATTATTGTAATTGATTTGAAGACCTAGGTGATGTATCATCAACCAAAATTGCTGATCATGCGATTGTTTCATGCTTAGAGGGATTACAAGAGTCTGGAAACAACGCATCACTTATTCATTCATCAAGTTAATCTCAAATCAAGTGAATCTCAAGTCACTCATCAAAAAGTCATTCAAATTATGAAGATACTTTTCCAAAAAATGTTTCGATCCAAACAATCTCTTAGACAAAACGGAAATGTCTTTCCAAAAGTTATTGATAACAGGGTAGTGGCATAAGATAAGCTCATCCATTTTCTCAAGTTGGGGTGTGTCTTTAATCGACAGTATCCAGTAAAGACACCCATTAGAATTCAAATAGCAGCACGCGCAAGTTCTAAAATGTTCCCGGGTTTAACAGCAACGATGTTAAATAATCTCATTCTAGGGGAACTGGTCCACAATAGGCGAAGGCCGTCTTTAGCTCATTGTCTAATCTTGTGTTTGGTAAATGGTCTCTGGTCCTTCAAATACATTAACGCTACCTTCTCGTGTTAGCTCATCTGCCGCTTGATTACCAGTACTCTAGAGTGACCTTGGACCCAAATCAGAAAGACTCTGTTCTCACTCTTAATAATAATAAAAATATCTTTTTGGTCATGATTTTTAACTAATTCGTTTCTGTGCGGCGCTGGCAAACGAGACTCTCAAAACTACTGAAAACAGTTACCAGTGGAACTGCTAGTCGTTAACTAAAGGTCATCAAGAACTCTTCTGACAAAAGAAGAAAGTGTTTGAAAGAGCTATTCTCAAGATGCCATCGCAAAAGGCGGAGAGACGTCCAACAAAGATGAATTTGACAGCTGATGAAAGAGTATCATAGCCGTTCTGCCGATAAAAAAAAAGTTGATGCCACCGCAGTGATTGAAAAGAGATACACAAGATTTTTGTAAAAAATAAATCTTGTTTGAAGAGTTTTACATAAAATTGCAAGTATTTTCAGATATGTATGGAATATTGTATTTTAAGTTTTCATTCTTGAAGGTAAATAAATCTTATGGCGCCTCTATACACTGATATACAGATACACTCTAGAGTTAGAAACTGTCCAATTACTCCAAAATAGTAACAAAGATTTTGTTGACTCACATGAAGATATCATAAAGCTCAATGTTACCAGCTATTTCATCATGCGATATAGTCGTAGTATTTGATTGATATAGACGTATTTATTGAAAATGAGAGTGGCATATAGGCTACATATCACCATTATAGTTTCATAGATGAACATCCGCAACGTGATAAATGCCCAACCGGTACAGAGTCGTGGTGCACTTAGCAGCGCATTTTTGCTAACAGCGAACTCTCTTCTTATAAACATGATTATAATCCACTACCTCAACATGTTTTGGATAGTATTAAATCAATATACCAGGATCTTAGCAAAGAGTTATTATCAAGATATATTGGTGGTTTCAATCAAAATAACAATTTGCATCGAAACATTCCGTCATCACGCGCAAGAGGCCGCTAGCGATAGAAGAATGCTCCGACTACAGCAACAGCTGGATCATTTGGAAGCTTCAACCTCTTTAGAAAGCTCTAATGTATGGCGCTGGAATAGATTACTAACAATAAGACGTAAGATGGAAAATATCTTATTTAAGTGCAAATCTTTCTTGAAACTTTAAATGCGATTATTTGAAAACTACATTTTCATAAACGGTGATGCATACTTTTTTATTAACAGAAAACAACAGCTATTTTTATCGAATATCGAGATTTTCACTTTCAACGTTCACGCACTGCATGTATTCATATATAACTTTTTTTTTTTCACATTAATTTCAGATGATCTATATTAGAGATGCAGTTTTTCAAACTGACTAAATCCGAATATCTCTAGTTTTAGATCTAGAGTTAGATCTAACATTATAAAACTAGAATTAACACTAGACCTCTAGAGGCCTTCGTTAAAAAAATGTCTTCTGATGCACGGCTAAATCCAAGTCAACCCAATCCTGTATATTTGAACAAAAGCTCTCTTAAGATATTTGGCGCCTTTTTTCATATAAAATTGTATGCTGTAGCCCTATTAGCCCTTAGGTTTAGAACGACGCTGGCAAACAAGAGTCTCAAAAGAGCTGAAAATAGTTACCAGTGGAACTGTTGGTTGTTAACTAATCAAGAGGTCATCAAGAGTTTTTCTGATAAAAGAAGAAAGTGTTTGAAGTAGCTATTCTCAAGATGCCATCGATAAATACTGAGGGCGAAGAGAGGTTCAATAAAGTCGAATTTGACAACTGATGAAAGAGCTTTCTTGTCTAACATAGTATAAGTGAGATAAATATTACAGCTGTTCTGCGGTAAAAAAAGGTAATGTCACCACGGTGATTGAAAAAAGATCTTTACAAATAACAAATCTTGTTTTGAAGCGTTTTTACATAAAATTTCAAAGGTTTTGAGATATGTATGGAATGCTATCTTAATCTAAAAACAATCTTTTCATTCTTAAAGTCAAAATCAATGATATCTACATACAATGTAGAGTTAGAATCTGTTCAATTACTTCAAAATAATAACAAAGATTTTGTTGACCTACATGAAGATATTATAAAGCTCAATATTATCAGCTATATCACCACGCGATACAGACGTCTTCTTTGATTTATTGAGTCTCCGTTGAAACATAGCAAAACTAGTATTTAGATGAAACTTTTTGCAGGCTTGTTGCAGAGGTAATTGTACTAATTGGCTCATTTAAAGCTCGTCCATCATGAGTGCAAATGTGTTAATCCAACTTAGGAATTTAGAGTTGCTTTGGAATTGCACGATATTACTAATATTTGTGTACACCAAATTAAAGAGACAAATTTTAGCAATTATTGGTTGAAATAACAAAAAAAAAGAAAATGCTTAAAATGTTTTTCAAGAGTGAAAATCTATAAATACATCTTGGTAAACGTGTGGCGATCTGCAAATCGCGCGGTCCTTCTCCAGTGCAATGATCTTTCCTTAGACAACGGAACGAAGCAGTAACCGAGACTGCAAACGCGAACGAACGAACGAGAAGTTGAGAGAGGAATCAGGAAACGACCAACAGCGACATCTACGCCACTCTCAAACCCATGAAAACGGGTCTTGCCACCCGTGTGCCTTTTTCCAAAGAAGGGAACCTCAACATATTCTCGCGGTCTGGCACCAATATGTGTATGTGTTTTCGTTTTCATAAACTCCCAACGATTTAATAATTCCCCTTATCTAAAAAAAACTCCATTTTCATCATTCTATTTTAATAATAAACAAATAATAATCACATTATTACTATTCGTTTCCCCCACCACGTCTAAATCACACAATTTATTTTCAGCACGGATAATTCTAAAAATAACTTCCATATCGCATCCGTTCGAGCGAAAATCATTTATTTTTTTTTCATGCGTACAGCAAACACATCAAAGCGAGTGCCACACTGAAATCCATTCAAAAAGTAAAAACAAAGACGTCTCCGCGTATGCTAATCGAAAATCACGTAGTCTACGTATAGATGGGGGAATATCAGTAACACGACATACTTAAACGTCGGAGGGGAAAGAAGCGAGGGGAACGGGGCGCCATTAACGGGATGAACACATCGCGCAGGAAGTCGACACACCGACCCAAACCTAATAAGAGATGATGCTATACGTAAATTGTTTGTGATAAACAAGGATGGTTACAGGTGCGATATTAACATCCAGCCGGCTGCGCTGAGAAGTAGAGGGAGATGAGGAAGGGGAAGATGGAAAGAAGAGGGGAATGTCAATGTGGAAAAGAAGGGACGGTGCGTACTTGCGCGTTTTTTTTTATTTCGGATTACAAAATTATTGATTAATTAATTTAAAACGTAACATAAATTTTGTTGAAATGGTTATGAGTCATTTTTTGTCGGATTTCGACGTTAAGGAAGCAAATAAATTTGCAGATAAGATATGCAAGCGGCGTATTAAGCTAAATAATTCATCTTTCGCATTTGTATTTGAAACGGTTGAACTGAAAACAGTAAGAAGTACAGTTTGTGCTCAATTCTCTAGGTTGGTTATTTAGTGTGGACGTGTCATAATAAGCGATGCCAGTCTGTAACTAACTGCACTCTTCGAGCGGCGCGGAGCAGAAGCAGTGCATCCACCGGATGCGCCGCTAAGGTGCAGCTAACGGTGATCGTTCGACTTGGCATACGTAGGCGAGACCGTATCGGTTCCAGAAAAACACCATGTTTAATATACATATACAATGGGCGTATTACATTGATTTTAATAAATATTTAAGATTCATTTTTAATAGGCAAACCTGGATATAACGAATTAATATGAAGGGTACAGGGAATAGTAGGAAATAATAATAAATAGGCTAAGTCAATTTTTGTTGAAATCGTGTTAACAACATAGTCTGGTAAAATTAAAGCGAATCTTTTCGTCAAAGTTCATAAAAAGAGGAAATGACGGTTAGGTCAAGAGAAAACACAGAACTTAAATTTGATGAAGAGGGAATATACAGGCTAAGTCCTTAAAACAAGGAATAAACAAGGAACTACCAGACCTGTTTTTGCTAACTCTGGGGAGTTGGTGAAAATTGGCTTTTTGCGCTAACAATAATATAATAAGAAGTTTCGAATTCCTAGTGTGAGTCGCAGTTTGTTTCTGTCAGTAAAGTATTGTGTGGTGTTGTGCAAATAATGCAAGACGAAACTAAAGAATCAACGAATGGTCAGAGTACCAAAAAACGGAAAAAGTTTGCACGGCTACACGAAGTTCGCAAAAAACTTAGGCTACAAAGACTCAAAATGGGCCCGGACTGTAAATGTCATAAAAAGTGTTTCGAAACTTTGAAGGAAGAAGTACGTAAAGAAATTCTACTTGCTACTAATAGAAGATGAACAGAATTTATATTTAATAAATTCTGTTTATAATAGTAAAAACGCAGTACACTAAGATACAAAAAAGTACTATTCATTTTTGTATTAAGGTCTTCAACCATCTACCCAATAGTTTGAAAATGAGATCGTCTACGAGATTTAAAATTCTATCTCAAACAACATCTTTTAGAAAGAAACTTGTATTCCATAAATGACTTTTTTCTAGAACCATTACAGTAAATTACTACTTAAATATTATTTGACGTTTTCTGTACATTTTTGTAAATATGGAAATAAAGCTTATTATTATGATTGAAGAAGTAACTGTTTGCAGGATGGCTTTTATATCAATTCACGGAATTACTAAGCCAAAAATTGAACATCTCGTTCGCAGTTTAAAAATGACTGGCATAGCTTCAAAGAATAAAAGAGGAAAGCATAACACACGTCCAAGAAAATTAAGTCCGGAAGTTCTAAATATCATTCACGATCACATAAAAAGCTTTCCGAATAGATCATCTCACTATGGCTTACGGGATTCTTCAAAAATTTACCTATATGAAGACTTGAATATCAAAAATTGCATAAATTATTTGAGGAAGTACATCCATAAGTAAAGATATCGTATGAAACTTACAGAACAGTTCTAGAAAGGGATTTTAACATCTCGTTTGGATATCCAAGAACAGATACATGCAGTACGTGCGATCAATTTATGGCGAAGAAAAGGGTTGAGAAATTAAATAAACGAGACAATGAAACGGAAAAGATAGAAAGATTAATTGAGAAGATTGAGCTGGAAAATACTGTTCACAAAAGCCAAGCAGAACAGTTTTATATTAAAGCTTCTAAATTAGAATCCAAAAAGTCAAAAGAAATTGAAGACTTTTCAAAATATTTACCTGCCCCAAACTTATCAACCAACGATGTTTACTATAAGAGACAACTATCAATTTATGCCTTCAACATACACATTTTGGGAAATTCTCAAAGCGTGTTTTATGTTTATCCTGAGTTTGTGGGAAAAAAAGGTAAAATTAATTCACCACTTTGTGTACAACTTCCTCGACGAGAAAGTTAAGTCCTTAAACTTATTCTGCGATTCGTGTCCGGGTCAGAATAAAAATTTTACAATTTCTCGTTTCCTGCATCATCTGGTTAACATAGAAAAACGTCTAGACTTTATTAAAGTTATATTTCCAATTCGGGAACATTCATATTTGGAATGCGACAAGAATTTCGGTTTGATAAATCAAAAAACCAAAGTAGAACATCCCAGGGAATGGATTGCAGCTTTTGAAAATGCTAGATTCAAACCAAACCCATTTATCGTTTTGGATGTTACACAGGATTATTTTCGAGGTTGGACGAAGGATTTCGATACAATATACAAAAAGAAATGCCCCATTTTGTCCCGTCCTATTAAGGAAATAAAGGTGGAAAAAGAATTCACATCTACTATATTATCGCACTTCATATAACGGTGCATGGGAAAATTTGGTATCACCAGCCCCAAGTCTCGAAAAACAAAGCTAAATAAGAACGAATTTGAGCTTCCGGAGTGTTGCTATAGAGGTATGTTTAGTATAATGTTACGCTAAATATTACTCTATATTTACGAAAAATTTCAGATTTAATACAGATTTCCAAAGAGAAATTCCAAGATTTACAGCATCTAGCCCAATTTTGTGGACCTGAGGCAGCAAGTTCGTCAATACCCCATAAATGAATGTTTTCTTGTTTCCTTATTTAATAAAATATTATAAAACTGTTGACGCTCGGACTGTTTTATTCCCAGCTTTTGGGGGTGTTACTGAGTAATTTTGAGTATTATCAACGTTATGCAACTGCAATCAAATTTAAGCTACATTTTCTTTAATGATGTTCAAACATTAAAATTACTTTTACAGGCGAACTTATACAGTCTGAAACTTTTTTTTTCAGTCTGACTTAGCTCATTTATTCCCTGTGCCCTTCATATGCATCAACTAACACTAGAACTACAAATAGAAACTAATCTAATTGAATGAAACATTTAAATTAACTCATTGGCTGCCATGTCATTCATAAATGAGTAATAGTGGTATTTCTACACGAGTGGATCAAAGTGTTAAAATCGAAGAAGTGCTGTCGAGTTTACTTAACATGTTTCTTTGATTGTTTATTAATGTTATTTGCTCTTTGTTGTATCTTTAGGTTTTTGGTACTATGTTTGATGTTTGTAATATAGTGTATTGCTTACATTCATGTTTTTGAATTTTGTATTGATTTCCTGTAACTGGGTAGTGTAAACCTGTAGGAAATAAAGGAGTACTATTATTATTAATATATATCATATACACAACTTGGGGAATCTCAAGTATTTATGAACATGAAGTAAACGAATAATGTTAATATTATGACATGAAATTCGTTATATCAGAGGTTTTACTATAGTAAAATTGTTATTTTGCCTCATAATCCACATCTACTATATTATCGCACTGCATATAACGGTACATGGGAAAATTTGGTATCACCAGCCCCAAGTCTCGAAAAACAAAGCTAAATAAGAACGAATTTGAGCTTTCGGAGTGTTGCTATAGAGGTATATTTAGTATAATGTTACGCTAAACATTACTCTATATTTACGAAAAATTTCAGATTTAATACAGATTTCCAAAGAGAAATTCCAAGATTTACAGCATCTAGCCCAATTTTGTGGACCTGAGGCAGCAAATTCGTCAATACCCCATAAATGAATGTTTTAAATGAATGCTTTCTTATTTCCTTATTTAATAAAATATTATAAAACTGTTGACGCTCGGACTGTTTTATTCCCAGCTTTTGGGGGTGTTACTGAGTAATTTTGAGTATTATCAACGTTATGTAACTGCAATCAAATTTAAGCTACATTTTCTTTAATGATGTTCAAACATTAAAATTACTTTTACAGGCGAACTTATACAGTCCGAAACTTTTTTTTTCAGTCTGACTTAGCTCATTTATTCCCTGTGCCCTTCATATGCATCAACTAACACTAGAACTACAAATAGAAACTAATCTAATTGAATGAAACATTTAAATTAACTCATTGGTTGCCATGTCATTCATAAATGAGTAATAGTGATATTTCTACACGAGTGGATCAAAGTGTTAAGATCGAAGAAGTGCTGTCGAGTTTACTTAACATGTTTCTTTGATTGTTTATTAATGTTATTTGCTCTTTGTTGTATCTTTAGCTTTTTGGTACTATGTTTAATGTTTGTAATATAGTGTATTGCTTACATTCATGTTTTTGAATTTTGTATTGATTTCCTGTAACTGGGTAGTGTAAACCTGTAGGAAATAAAGGAGTACTATTATTATTAATATATATCATATACACAACTTGGGGAATCTCAAGCATTTATGAACATGAAGTAAACGAATAATGTTAATATTATGACATGAAATTCGTTATATCAGAGGTTTTACTATAGTAAAATTGTTATTTTGCCTCATAATCCACACCTACGCAAGTTGTATGTTGTCGTCATTCTGCAATTGCCTTCAATTAACACAGAAAAAGAAATAGGAGTTTATTCTCGTGCGGCGTAGTGGGCGATGACTTCCGGTTAACCTCGAAATAACGACGGTGGCGTCGAAGGGACAGTCGCCGGAGGGCGCCGCCCCACACAACGATCTGGAGGACAGAGAGAGTGCGGCGGCGGCAACGGCGTTCACGTATGCATGCGGACGCGGCTTATGTTTGCACAGGCCAATCAGTGCGGCCCTTGTTGATTAAATATTGATCCGGGTGTCACTTGCAGGGGACCAGGTCAACAGCACGGGGTGTGTCGCGACAACCACCGCCGCCACCACCACTATTCGGCACTGACCACCACACATTTTCCGACAGCGGTCGCACTTTGAGGTTTCGCATTTGGCGCATTATGCAAATATCGAGATTTCCAAGATGAGAAAGGAAAAGTTAAAAAGAAAATTTGAAAACAAATCAAGCTTTCAAATAAAACTTTACTTTAACAAGTTTGAAATGAAAAATGTGAAACGAGGTTACCAAGAGAATCTGCGAAGATTGGAAATTAAGAAAATTAATTCTATTTTTTTTTATTTTCTTTTTTGATTAAAGAGAAAATGAGAACTTGATTTGATGCAAAACAACTTTTAAACGATTGGCAAAGAGGATATGTCATCAGAATTAATGAAGTCGATTAATATTGATCAATTTTAATTTCAAAATTTAACCTGATTTTACCACAAAACGATTAAAATTATGTATCATCATTTCAAAATTACTCATAACCCCGCAAGAAAATAAATAAGGTGTTGATAACGTTATTTATCAAAAAATACTGTCAATAATTCATTTTGCGAATATCAACCAAACAAAATATCGCGCAAAAGGTAAAATTAAACTGAGAAAATCTAAGATATTTCAAAATACAAATTGATTAATTGTTTGTAATTAACTCTGGAAGATTACTGGTTTTTTAAATTTATACATGACTTAATAAAATTTCAAAATCATTGCGACAAGATTAAAATTTCTTGTAAGAGTGTGCAACAATTTGAATTAAAATAATTTGTCAAAAATCATGTCATCAAAGCAATAAATCTAGAATAATGATTATCTATTAATAATCTTTTTTAAAGAGCTTTTTTAGCTTTTTTGAGTTATGGGCGTCTCAACAGGGGGTTTCTTTATTAATTCAATTAGATGGCAGCAAATTTCACAAAGACCACGACAATTAATCATGTTGGAGTTGAGGAGATATGAAACATCTCTATAAAGAGTCTCTTGCTATATATAACCTCCTTACAACCAATTTTGATGTGATCAAAATCAAATTTGTTGCCTGTTGATACATGATGCTCAACCAAAACAGTCCCCCCGACTTTATCATGGCACAATCTCGCTACCCAACTTGGCAATTTGTAGTATTAAGAAACTTAGTTTAGACTGGAGAAGAGGATTGGCCAAAAGAAAAAAAGTTTCAATGGCTTGATCAGTACAAAATTTCACCAGATTGTTTGTGAACCAGATGAATGAAGGACTCCTTGACCAATTTGGCGGGTGTTAGAAGCCCACATCATCAGGGACCAATCAAGCTAAGACATGACAATGTGGTTGAGGCTATAATATAGTTCAGTGTTTGACGAATCAAGGATTCTGTTGACTAGTAAATCATTATTACAGAAAGCATTACAGAATATTATTATTCTGTAATGCTGTAATTCTGTAATGTATTATATTACAGAAGCCTAAAATTCTTGTCCCTAAACTCATGGTTGAAGTTTCAAATGACCCTATTTTTGATGGGTGTTAATCTTGATATGAATGAAATGGCAAGACCAATTCATCATCAATCATACACCAATTCAAAACGATGTGTTAGTCACTATTTCTAATGATACGTGAATCCAGAAAGAATACATTATTGTTGAGTTCTGTTTTCATCTTTTCGTGTAATATGATATTTATTCCCTCTAATTGTAAATTGATGCAAACATAAATGGCAAAATGTAGAACATTCCAGAAAGAGGAAAGAATTCGCAATAAATACCAAGAAAGCACGGCCATATGCATGGCATTTAGTATAAGATCTAGTTTAGGAGTGTATGATACCAAGAGGAAGTGTATGTCACACCCCAAATTTTAACATTTTCAACATAAAACCACCACATTTTCCTAAATAATCCTAATAAATGAAGTTTTGTAGTTAGCCACAAATTTGTATTAAATAATCCTAATAAATGAAGTTTTGCAGTTATGCACAAATTTGATGATTATAAATAAAAAAAAAACTTACTTGTATACTATGTCCTCCATGACTCTGTTGACTAATATGTAATTGTTGAGCTTGATTAATTTGTAACGTTGTTGTGGTTCCCCCCGCAGCCCCGGAAGGCGGCGTAGGTGGCGTTCCTGCTCCGAAATTATTCCCTCCATTAGTATTACCAGCGTTTCCCCTTCCAGGAAGATATCCAGGACTTCCATGATTAGCACTAGGACTCCCATAGGGCGAATACTGTTGTTTGTACATTCCGGCACCTTTTCTCTTCATATTATCGTACTCGTTGTTCTGGAAGAGCATCTCTTGTTTGATCATCGTATCCGGTTGCGGAAAACCGGGACTGTTTTTATGGAAACTTGAAGAATTCGGACTTCCGTAATCGCTTAATGGAAAATCGGGATACGGAGATCGGGAAGTTGGTGTTTTAGGATTAAAGTTAATGCCCATTTGGTTTTTGTGCTGTTGTTGGTGTTGTTCGGCCATTTGTTTTAGAGTTTGAGCGGCCGGGCTGAGTTCGGTTTTTGTGAAATCCATATTCGGATAAGATGGCATTCTTGATTTACTTTCGAAGATCGGCGGTGAATAATTTTGACTTAATGGACTATTTAAATTTTTCACCGCCTCGCCAAGGTTACCGCCCGGATTCACGTCCTTCAAATCCTCCACTTTCAATCCGTTCGCTACCAATTCGGATTTATCATCGAAATCGAACTCTTTCAAAAATTCCGGATGATTCGTTATGTCGGTGATCAGATCTTTTAACGCGTCAGAAGACATAATTTCATCCCCAGCATCATCGCCCATAATATCTCCGAAACCGCCGAATCCGACCCCGTTCACGACGCCGTCTTTTTCGAGAGCCGCCGCGCATTGATCTAAATCGGCAAAATCGTAATCCGGTTCTTGTTTGACGCACTCCGCCAAATTGGTTACGTCGACCGTGTTGTTCTTCGAACACGGGGTATCAGGATTCGATTTGGGACTGGCAACGTCGCTTTTAACCGAGGTGTTCGTGTGTGCTTTAACGGTGACGTTAGTGGAGATCTGCTGGGGTTGGGAATTCGCCGACGACGTCGTGAACTCCAGTTGTTGTACGATTTCAACGGAGAATTTGGTGAGAGCCCCATCTTGCGGATGTTGGGTGGTACATTGGAGTTTAACGGGGGGCTCGTCAGGCCCCCCGCCTGGATCTTGGTCATCTATGCAGCGTTTTAAAAATTTTTGCTGCTGTAAAAAAAAAATTGTGTTAACGATAAGAAGGAATTTTGTTATTAAAGAAGTAATATGACTCAACATTAACAAATTTTTTAAATAATTCTTTTTATTTTTAAAGTAAAGCATTTCGAGGAAATACCTCAAGAAGCGATAAGAAACATGATTTCATGTTAATTAATAGATTAAAGTTATAATTTTAGGAACGAAATCATTTTTTGGCACGAAATTATAACGCTCAATTGTGTAGGTGTGAACGTATCCAATTTCTTCAAATAAATAATTAACGGAAAACCACAAATTATTAGTAAATTAATTATTTATTTTTAACATTCAAATTCATCATATCAAATTTAGAACAATCACAATCAAACGGTTCAAAACGTAATGTTACAATGTAATGAGAGAACGTTATGGTTATAGGGGTTTAAGGAGAGCCAAGTTAAATTTGCATTTCAGACTATTTCCCAAGATTGAGAAATAAATTTAAATTGACTTATTTGATATCAAACTAGTTGTTGAGTATATTAACATAGGCAAGAGATAAGAACTTTTATTGCTATTTTGCGGTAATAACCTTCAAATGTAAACAATTATGACCAATAAAACAAACAAAATGCAGTTACTTATCACCATAATTGCACAGTTAAAGAACATTCCTAGAATTTTGGTTTTCTAGTTTTGTATCAGATCGATACTGACACGTTGTATTTGATATTTGACTTTTATATTTGTACAGAATGCTTAAAAGCGATAAGCTACTGAATAAGTTTTTAGCGGTGAATTACAAAAACAGAGTTAGAAATGAAAATGTGGGTTTTAGAATAAAGGTACTAAGTCTGGTAGTCTAAATCAGATTTGGTGAATTCATAAGCAAAAAATGTGATCAGAAAAACGTAATTTATTGTATTGGAAGAAAACAAATATAAATAACGAAGAAGAATAAATGAGGTGGCTAACATCTTGAGCCGATAGCAACAAGAAAAGTCTTTAGAAGAACCATATTGCATTAAATTTTCACTCAGCTTAGACACAACCATTTTTTAAGCAGAAATTTTTGCCATAAACTAAAAAAAAACGCAGAAAGATGCATCAACAAACATTTTTACAGACAGTCTGGTTCACTAAGGGCAATTCAAACCTAAACGTGTGACTCTGTATAGTTGATCGCTAGAAGCAATAATGTTATTTTATGATGAGTCCTAGGTCACAGAGACATTGAGCGCAATGAGAAGGCGGACAAGGTGGCCAAAGAGATTGCGAAAACAACCTTCATTGGACCGCAACGTACAAAAAGTTACATAAGACAGGTAATCAACAGGTTACAGATAGCAAAATGTACGACAACTCCATTGCGAAATAAAATTTGATTGTAACAAGTTTTATGCATCAGCAAAGTATTAAACTTTGTGGACTAACTGCGTTGTCAGAAGACACAAAATTTTTGATAAAGCTTTTCTGACACCTACCGACATAAAGAAATAAGATGTTGGAACAATACTCTAAGGACTACATTCGTCCTGAACTTTTAGAGGGTTACAAAGTAACATCGATCTTATAAGTCGCAATGAGGAAGAGACCTCAATAATAATAATGATAACTACCATCTTGGATTGATAGCAACAAGAAAAGTTCTAGGAAGCAAAAATGAAAACTTTCAGATTGCAATCTTATCGACATCTTGTATTGACCATCACTGAAATTGAGGAAGAATTGAAGGGCTCGGTGCAAAAACCGGTCAGCTCCACTTTTTGGTGAAATTTCTTTTTGCCTGAACTTGATCCTACTCAGCAGTGCGCATCATTTGGTATAAAGAAACGGCTATTTCCACCGTTGTAAACTGGAATTTGTATTAGAAATGGAGCTGATATTAATTTGTTTCGATACAAGAATTGGTCAGCTCCGGAACTGGCTGGAGTTTTAACCTAGTGCCTAGTGAAATTTTGTCGAATAGTGAATCAGAACCATAAGAAGACAGTGGAAGTGATTTTGTTCCTTCTAGTGAAGGTGAAAAGTCGAGTGAAGAAAACATGAACGATCCTAATTCCGATTCGCCTGGTTCAAGCGAAGCAAAGAATGCAAAGAATGGCAAAAAAAGAATGAGAAATGTTAGTGAATGGAAACGGAATGTGGTTAAATCCAAAAAGGCTAAAGGCGTACAGTATGTCAAGTGGAAAAACAAAATCGTACCGGCAAGGGAGATAGTCCCAGATTGCAGATGTAAATACAAGATAACATATTTTCAAGCAATTTTGTGCTATTGGTGATAAATATAAACAAGATACCTATTTGGGCGGACAAATACGTGCGTAACCCATACTGGAACTAGAGTAAGAAGTGCATTTACGAAAATAAGTCAATCATTTTATTCCAATTTGAAGGAAAAATCGTTTCTTGCTAAAAGCGACGATTCTGTGGAGATATTATGTTTTGACTTCCAGCAGAACCTTCCACTACCTCACATATAATGATGTAATGATAATGATGTTAGCTTCTTAGGTTAATTGAAGTAATCACCACTTCAACACTGAGTTCCCACCATCCACTCGTGAGCTGTATCTGTTTTCCGACGACTGTTTCGCGTTAAATAAAAGTAGCTATTTAGATCACTTTTTGCAAATATATATTAATACTACGGAAAATCAGATCTGCATTATTGTCTATCACTATTTTGCCGTGTGATAGATCATTTGAATTAATCGAAAAAGCGAAGATAAAAAGGAAGTGGTCTATATCTAGGTTAGTTCGATTTAGTGAAGAACACATCTCGAAATTTTACAGCAGTAGAAGTCACTCTAAGCTTTAGTGACCATTTTGAAAAACATAACACTCACTTTTACAAAAAAATTTCGTTGTCAAAAGTCGCTTAAGACACAAAACTTGTGATAAAATTTGTCTGACATCAACCAGTTCATTAAGGATCTACATTCGCCTAAACTTTTGGAGAGTTCCAAAGTGACAATAGATCTTTTAAAGAAAAAGTTGTAGGAAGCAAAAATGAAAACCTTCAAATTGCAATCACATCTTCTATTGACCAATTGTTGCAAAATTACTGAAATTGAGGAAGAATTAGGATAATTTACCATTTCCATGATCAGGGAAGTACAAAAAAGCTGGTTATAACGTTTATAAAGTTTAGGAATGGAACAAGATTTTAAAAATGAGAAAGTGTGGTATTATTAGCTTCGGCAATTTTATATCTACCTAATCTGAAAAACAAAGCAAAAAAAATGTTGTGACCATATTTGCAACAATAAATGACGAGGAATATGACGTAAATCAATTTCCCAAAAAAATGTAAAATGGCCAAAAATATATTTGTCCTACTTTATATGATAATATATGCTGTACAATGTGAATTAACTAATAAGAAATTCTGTTCAACACAAAATTTGCGAAAATTATATTAAAATCAATTTTTCAGAAATATTGAAAATGGACAAAATGAATATTTTTCATTTCCTACTTTATATAATGATGTCTGCGACACAGCTTGAATTAACCTAATAGAAATTATTAATAAATTACCTAATAGAAAAAAAGAGAATATAAAATTGATAACTAAACGTAGTGATGGTACCGATTTGAGCCGTATCCGCCGCTACAGTAGTATAATATTTATCAATGGAATTATGGATAAAAATATGTAAATCTAAAGTGCTGCAAATTTGGACAAACAGAACCAGTTTTGCTTTTATCACAACAACAAGAAATTGTGCAGATTTGACCAAACAAATATGTCCTACGTGCTGGAATTCACAATTTCGTTACCAGTTGTAGTACCGTGGCCATAAATAGCCCTCCATAACAAAATAAAATCGAAGAGGTTTTATGCCTTAGGAAAGGATCAAAGTTTGTGGACTCAACTGCGTTGTCAGAAGTCGACTAAGACACAAAATTTTTGATAAAACTTTCCTGATATCAACCTGTTCAGAGACCTTAATTATGATAACTACCATCTTGAATTGACAGCAACCTGAAATGAAAACTTTCATTTGAAAGTTGTAATTATATGTTGTATTGACCAATCACCGGCTACAACATTACTGAAATTGAGGAAGAATTAGAATAATTTAGCCACTACCATTTTTATGGTCAGGTAAGTACAAAAAAGCTGGTTATGATGTTTGTAAAGTTTAGGAACGGAATTTGCAACAATAAATGACGAGGAATCTGATGTAATCCAAGTTCCCAGAAAAATAGAAAATGGCCAAAAATATATTTTTAGCTACATTCGCCACTTCATATGATAATATATGCGATACAATGTGAATTAACTAATAAGAAGTTCTGTTCAACACAAAATTTGCGAAAATTATATTAATTAAAGATATTAAATCAATTTTATAGAAATATTGAAAATGACAAAATGATTTTCTTGCTCCATTTGCTACTTTATATAATGAGGATTGCAACACACCTTGAATTAAAGTAATGGAAAATTTTGTTCAATCCAAAATTTGCTCAATTGATAACTAAGCATAGTGATGTCATCGATTTGGCTCAAATGTTAATATATTAATTTAAATAATTAATAAAATATGTAAATCCAAAGTGCTGCAAATTTGGAAAAACCAAATAAATTTTGCTTTTATCATAAAACAACACAAAATTGTGCAGATTTGAACAAATGTGTCATGCTGGAATTTACAATTTCGTTACGAGTTGTAGCACCTCGGTCATAAATAGGTCTTTTGCTTCATAATTACATAGGTGAGTTTTTGATGACACATTTCAGACTTATTTAATCTTAACATGCTTGCGGATTGACTCATTTTTATATGCAATCTGATATTAATTTTTATTTAATCTCAATATGTTCGTAAATTGGTTCATTTTTGAGTGCACTTTGATTATAACAATGTAAGGATTCGGTCACAAGCGACCTTGACTTATTTAATCTTCATTTTCTTGTGAATTCGTTCGTTGAAATGATATTAAATGATGAAATCAAATTTTCTTGCCAAGATTAGATCAAAAAAATGTTCTATATGTTGGAATTTATGGCAATTTCGTTACCAATTGGAGCACCTTGATCACAAACAGCCAGAAGATGTGTTTTTGATGACACATTTGCGCGTAATTAAGAAATAACCAAACCCAACAAAAATATTCCAATAAAGTTGGAGAAATAAAAGTGATACACTAAGTTTTGATTAAATGTTAAATACGTGAATCTATCGTGAATGTTTTAATACATATTCATTTCAGTCATTTAATACTAAACAGTTTTACAACACAAGTGCATTTACGAAAATCAGTCGCTAAAAGTGGCGATTCTGTGAAGATATTATGTTTTGATTTCCAGCAGAACCTTCCACTACTTCACATACCAGCAGGGGATGTGATAATGATGTTAGCTTCTTAGGTTAATTGAAGTAATCACTACTTCAACACTGAGTTCCCACCATCCACTCGTGAGCTGTATCTGTTTTCCGATGACTGTTTTGCGTAAAATAAAAGCAGCGTTTTAGACCACTTTTTGCAAATATATATTAATACTACGGAAAATCAGATTTGCATTATTGTCTATCACTATTTTGCCCTGCGATAGATCATTTGGATTAATCGAAAAAGCTAAGATAATAAGAAAGTGGTCTATATCCCAAGGTTAGTTCGATTTAGTTAAGAACACATCTCGAAATTTTACAGCAGTAGAAGTCACTCTAAACTTTAGTGACCGTTTTGCAAAACATAACGCCCACTTTTACAAAAAAATTTCGTTGTCAGAAGTCGCTTAAGACACAAAAATTGTGATAAAATTTGTCTGACATCAACCAGTTCATTAAGGATCTACATTCGCCTAAACTTTTGGAGGGTTGAAAAGTTACAATAGATCCTTTAAAGAAAAAGTTGTAGCAAGCAAAAATGAAAACTTTCAAATTGCAATCACATCTTGTGATTGACCAATTACCGGTTGCAAAATTACTGAAATTGAGGAAGAATTAGGATAATTTAGCCACTACCATTTTCATGATCAGGGAAGTACAAAAAAGCTGGTTATAACGTTTATAAAGTTTAGGAATGGAACAACATTTTAAAAATGAGAAAGTGTGGTATTATTAGCTTCGGCAATTTTATATCTACCTAATCAGAAAAACAAAGCAAAAAAAATGTTGTGACCATATTTGCAACAATAAATGACGAGGAATATGACGTAAATCAATTTCCCAAAATAATGTAAAATGGCCAAAAATATATTTCTCCTACTTTATATGATAATATATGCTGTACAATGTGAATTAACTAATAAGAAATTCTGTTCAACACAAAATTTACGAAAATTATATTAAAATCAATTTTCCAGAAATATTGAAAATGGACAAAATGAATATTTTTCATTTCCTACTTTATATAATGATGTCTGCGACACAGCTTGAATTAACTTAATAGAAATTATTAATAAATTACCTAATAGAAAAAAGATAATTTAAAATTGATAACTAAACTAATGATGGTACCGATTTGAACCATATCTGTCGCTACAGTAGTATAATATTTATCAATGGAATTATGGATAAAAATATGTAAATCTAAAGTGCTGCAAATTTGGACAAACAGAACCAGTTTTGCTTTTATCACAACAACAAGAAATTGTGCAAATTTGACCAAACAAATATGTCCTACGTGCTGGATTTACAATTTCGTTACCAGTTGTAGTATCTTGGCCATAAACAAATTTTGCCCTCCATAACAAAATAAAATCGAAGAGATTTTATGCCTTAGGAAAGGATCAAACTTTGTGGACTCAACTGCGTTGTCAGAAGTCGCCTAAGACACAAAATGTTTGATAAAACTTTTCTGATATCAACCGGTTCATTAAGGATCCACATTCGCCCTAAACTTTTGGAGGATTACAAAGTTACAATAGATCTTCTAGTTCGCAATGAGGAGGAGACCTTAATAATGATAACTACCATCTTGAATTGACAGCAACATGAAAAGAAAACTTTCATTTGAAAGTTGTAATTATATGTTGTATTGACCAATCACCGGCTACAACATTACTGAAATTGAGGAAGAATTAGAATAATTTAGCCACTACCATTTTTATGGTAAGGTAAATACAAAAAAGCTGGTTATGATGTTTGTAAAGTTTAGGAACGGAATTTGCAACAATAAATGACGAGGAATATGATGTAATCCAATTTCCCAGAAAAATAGAAAATGGCTAAAAATATATTTTTAGCTACATTCGCCACTTTATATGATAATATATGCGATACAATGTGAATTAACTAATAAGAAGTTCTGTTTAACACAAAATTTGCGAAAATTATATTAATTAAAGATATTAAATCAATTTTATAGAAATATTGAAAATGACAAAATGATTTTCTTGCTCCATTTGCTACTTTATATAATGAGTATTGCAACACAACTTGAATTAAAGTAATGGAAAATTTTGTTAAATCCAAAATTTGCTCAATTGATAACTAAGCATAGTGAT
This sequence comes from Onthophagus sagittarius, assembly GCA_036711965.1. Classification (NCBI taxonomy): domain Eukaryota; kingdom Metazoa; phylum Arthropoda; class Insecta; order Coleoptera; family Scarabaeidae; genus Onthophagus; species Onthophagus sagittarius. The sequence goes on along the minus strand of JASERS010000010.1, from coordinate 8,851,843 downwards.
GTCATCGATTTGGCTCAAATGTTGATATATTAATTTAAATAATTAATAAAATATGTAAATCCAAAGTGCTGCAAATTTGGAAAAACCAAATAAATTTTGCTTTTATTATAAAACAACAAGAAATTGTACAGATTTGACCAAACAAATGTGTCATGCTAGAATTCACAATTTCGTTACGAGTTGTAGCACCTCGGTCATAAATAGGTCTTTTGCTTCATAATTACATAGGTGAGTTTTTGATGACACATTTCAGACTTATTTAATCTTAACATGCTTGTGGATTGACTCATTTAAATTTTATTTAATCTCAATATGTTCGTAAATTGGTTCATTTTTGAGTGCACTTTGATAACACAATGTAAGGATTCGGCCACAAGCGACCTTGACTTATTTAATCTTCATTTTCTTGTGAATTCGTTCGATGAAATGATATTAAATGATGAAATCAATTTTCTACCACAATATGAATGATATAAAAGATTAGATAAAAAAAATGTCCTATATGTTGGAATTTATGGCAATTTTGTTAGTAGTTGGAGCACCTCGATCACAAACAGCCCTGTTGCGTTATAATTACAGAGAAGGTGTGTTTTTGATGACACATTTGCGCATAATTAAGAAATAACCAAACCCAACGTAAATATTGTATATTATTTTACCCAACCAAAATATACAAAGTTGGAGAAATAAAAATTTTGATTAAGTTTTAAATATGTGAATCTATCGTGAATGTTTTAATACGTATTCATTTCAGTCATTTAATACTAAACAATTTTACAACACATTAAAAAAATTTTTTGCTATTTTTAACTTTTGATTACACTTTGTAAAAAAAACATTTGATAAAGAAATTATAAATAATATAGTGATTTCCGCCGATAAAACAAAGTAAATTGTTTGAAGAATTTCTGTTTATACAAAAAAAATGTTAAAAAAATTTGATTTTTATAAAAAAAAAAAATTATTTGAAGAATATGTTTGTACAAAAAATTTTGAATATAGTGTGAATCAAAATTTTTGGTACAAATATAAAATGGTGTTAATAAAATTAATTGTTACGCTTCTAAATTTATGGTGAGAAATTAATTAATTAAATGAAAAAAAAAGAAATATTTACATCATTGGACGTCATCAAAATATAGGTTAGCGCGCACGTAATCGCGTGTTTTTCAAACATGCACCCAAAAACAACAAGAAACAAACACCTATCGATCGACGCGAAAAAGCGCACACCTAACCTTGATTTGCATCGCCACTTGTTGCAGAAACAAAACGCGAGCTCGCAGCCGACGTTGTCACTACGACCGCCGCCGCCGCCACCGCTTCTACCGCCACCGAGGCACCAAACGGGGGGGAAATCGCACACACGTCAAAATTTTGTAATGGAAAGAAAAAATGGTAGAAAAAAAAATTGAACGTGATTTTGTTTCGGTCTCTACGTCATCGAGAGGGCTGCGCGACGGCGCTCCGATTGCACTTGTTTCTATTTTAAATAACGGGCGGCTTGCTGGTTGTGTTGCGCTGGCTCGCGGCGATTCGCAGTTGGCTGCGCAACGGTCGAAAGTCGACTGACGGCCGTTATCAGGAACGGCCGCGAGGTGCCGTACCGGTCATGCCCAGTGCGGCGGTCATTTGTTTTCGTTAGGAACGCCGCGCAGATAAGCGGTAAGCCATGGAAACGATGCTGCTCCAAAAACTTCACATTCACCCCTCCGCATACATTATTTCCAAAATCAAACATGTCTCTATGTTGTACAATAAGACAAAAAATAACATGACTAATCGGATTATGTCATATTAAGCTTTTATTTGAATGAAATTTTTTGTAATACGCGATTTAGTATTTGCAATTTGATTAGGTATTCGCGTGAATTCCGGTACTCGAACGGGACAACATTGTGTGGAGGCATTCGACGCATGCGCACCGTCCACGCGGTGTACCCGTTAGAAAAAGCCGTCGTCGTAACGGATGCGTCGTTCGGTGTTGCGCGGCCGGCGGATCACCTTCGGCCGCGACAGGAAATAGATCTCTCTCGAAAGGTAGAGGTGGACAAGTTGCTGCTTATTGTTAAAACCAAACCTCCTTTCTTAACCAACACTACGACAATATTTAAAGAATTATGTTCAAGTAGACCTTGGAAAAACCAAATAAAAAATAAATTTTAGTTCAAAATAGCAAACGAACACTTTTTTTGTGAGCGATTGTACATCGATAAAAACGTTAATTGTAAATAGAGCAAATACATTGCGGTGATTCAATCAATATGATTTTCATATAAACTATGAAGGTGTTAATTGATTTTGAAATAAGAACGATAATTTTAAAATTTATGACGATTTATCATTCATTTTTGATTTAGTCATACCCAGCAAAGAAATACAAGATAAGAAAGTCGACAACAGAAATTTACAAGAATCGCACGTGATACTTTAAAAACACTGACGTAAGATTTAACGTTTACATATGTCACAAACAATTTTGATATATCTTAGTACTTGGTTGTCTTCTGAGAATTCTCGCTCATTATTAATTAATAAATAAATCGTTATTAATTTTCTTACCTACATTTTTAAGAAATGTTATTTACATATTATTATATTTAATTATATTGATAGATCATTAATTTTGAGGTCACACAAATAATTAACTTCTTATTCTGAGAAAAATTAACCTTTCGATACACGCACCGGACTCTCACTCCGGGTTCTGCACCCTCTATTGTTTAACAGAAAAGGCAACTTTTTTACCGACATAATTATGTCATTTTTGTGTCAAAAATTTCTTAGTGTACAACACAGTAAAATACGAATATGAATACGATAGCGAAGAAAAATACTCTTTGAAGGTGAAGACTGAAGCTTTTCAAAAAATTTTGCAGACGGTAAGATGTTTTTTTCCGTTCAAAATGGCTTCTTATCTGATTAGAAGAAACGAAGAAGATAATGAAAGCTGTAGAACATAAATGCCCCGAAAAATGTGCAGCGTATTCAACGCGGGCATTTATTTGCCTATCGCAAATTTTATGATAATAAAAAAATTTTTTTAATTATTGTCTTAAAAAGAATACAAATTAAAGTCCCTAGATTTATAAAGTACCGCGGTTTCCAGAAGACTGTTACTGCTTCTAGAGGATTTAAAATATTCCAGATGACTTACAATGCTTTCAGATAACTTGATATAGCATCTAGAAAACTTAAAATGTTTCCAGAAGACTTGATGTTGTTACCTCTAGATGATTTGATACTGTTTTAAGAAAACTTTATATTGCTTTCAGAACTTGAATTTCTAGACTGATATTTCTAGAAGACTTAAAATGATGAATTTACAGATGTCTTACAATGCATCCAGACGACTTACAATGCTTACAGATGACTTACAACGCTTTTAGAAGCCTTGATATTGCATCTAGAGGACTTGAAGTGTGTCCAGACGACCTACAATGCTTCCAAAGTACTTTATGTCGCTGTTAGAAGACTGAAGATGCTTCCAGAAGACTTGATATTGTATCTAAGAAACTTGATATGGTTTCCAGAATACTACTTCCAGATGACTTACAATACTTCCAAACGACTTACAATGTTTCCAGAAGACCTTATACTTACTTTTAGAAGACTTGAAATACTTCAAAATTACTTGAAATGCTTCCAAAAGACTGGATACTACTTCCAGAAGACTTGATACTGCTTCTAGATGTTTTAAAATTCCTCCTAAAGCTTTGATACTGCCCCTATAAGACTTTATACTGCTTCTAGACGATTTCAAATGCTTTCAGAAGACTTGAGAAGTTTCCAAAAGACTTCATACTGCTTCTAGAAAATTTTAATAATTAAGAATCGATACTGCTTCTAGATATTTTAAAATGATTTCAAAAGATTAGATATAGCTCCTGTAAGACTTTATACTATTTCAGGAAGATTTGAAATGCTTTCAGAAGACTCGAGAAGATTCCAGAAGACTTGATACTGCTTCTAGATGTTTTAAAATGCTTCCTAAAGGTTTGATACTGTCCCTGTAAGACTTTATACTGCTTCCAGAAGATTTCAAATGCTTTCAGAAGACTTGAGAAGTTTCCAAAAGACTTGATACTGCTTCTAGAAGATTTTAATAATTAAGACATGATACTGCTTCTAGATATTTTAAAATGCTTCCAAAAGATTAGATATAGCCCCTGTAAGACTTTATACTGTTTCTGGAAGATTTGAAATGCTTTCAGAAGACTCGAGAAGATTCCAGAAGACTTGATACTACTTCTAGAAGATTTAAAATGGTTACAAAAGTCTCGATATTGGCTCAGGTAGGCTTAATATTGCTTCTAGAAGATCTAAATTGCTTCCAAAACATTTGGAATGCTAACAAAAGATTTGATATTGCTGTCAGAATACTTAACATTGCGTCTATAAGGCTTGAAATGCTTCCAGAAAATTAATTTATTTGGTGCCAATCGTATTTTCATTGCAAATCTTTCTTAATGCTCCCAAACTTCTAAACCATAAATCTTCTTTCATGAAATCCCGGCATGAACCCGGAATATACTGGGACTGGACTGAAACTGAAATGTACAAGTATCTTAAAATTGAGATACCATTCCTAAGATGACTAATTGTTTAATTGTTAAGATTTCAAGGCATTAAAGATGGTATTTGCACCTCCTAGCGGTCATCTCAGAATCCTGAAAATAATTTCCTGTATTTTCTCTTAGCCACTTTAGTCATAAAGTTTTTTTCCTGCAAGTCTGCTGTCAAATAATTTCCAGTATTTTCTCTTAGCCACGATTTTATGATTAATAAAATCTTTTCCTGCAAGTTTAACTATCGACTTACAGAGTCTTTTAGCAATTTGCAACCGCTGGTTCGGCGGACCACAACCATTCAAGTTAACATTTTTTTTTAATATATCCGTTCTTGTCTACGAAAAAAGGACTTACTTTCGAAAATAAGTTTTGGTGGAAACAGCTAATAAAGGTAAATAGGTCATTTCGTCAGTTTCTAGTTAGTTAATCCCTTTTTTCTGTATTTGCCGATGTTGAAGGACGTCAAAGTATTATTTCAGATCAGAATGTTGTCGTTGTTAATGGCGTTAGTTGCTAGTTTCAGATTTCTAAATATATAATACTGTAGAAGTGAGTTTGTAAATATAATTATATTGGACATTTTATTACTGATTGCGCAAGTGAGGAATAATCTTGGGATTAAATGAGAACACAAGCTGAGTAACTCATCTCCACAAAGCTCGAAATCAAGTAGAGGATTATCAAAATTTATGTGGAAATACAGATAACTCAAACGGTTCGTTGTTTTAACTACACTGAGGTCACTCTGGAAGTGCTGCCAATGAAACGGCAGATGAGCTAGTGCTAAAGCGTTTTTAGGACCAGAACCAGCAATTTGTGTAAGATTTACGATGCCCAAATAGAGAATTCGAAGAATTCTGCAGCTAACTGATTTATCTTTAGATCGTCAATGGTACATCTAACACAATCTTCGTAGCTTCATAAGCGCCGGTTTTTGAAAATAAGTATGGGTGCTGGATAGTGAAAAAACTGAATTGGGAGAAGATTCAAACGACGAATGACTGTTCTGTAAACAAAAGTGATATGAAAAACGTCCATGTATCTGGCGCCTATGGTTAATTTACAATAGAAATGCCTTATATCAACAGTGCTTACACCTTCACAAGCAATATTTGGTCTATAATTGAAATTTTTTAAACTTTTGAAATGAACATTTTGTATCCTAGCAGTATTTGGTATTTTGGAAGCAAAATCAAATTGTATTAACAATTTCGTGCATTTTGCAATAAAAATGTCTTCTTTAAGACTTTGCATTTTCAAACATTTTTTTGCCAGTAGTTTTACAAACGGTATCAAGTCTTATGGAATCATTTAAAATCTTCTAGAAATAGTATCAAGTCTTTCAGCTGCAGCATAAAATCTTGTGGAAGCAGTTCAAGCCTTCTGAAAGCTATGTTAAGGCTTCTAGAAGCATTATCAAGTCTTCCAGAGGTAGTATCAAGATTTTTGAAAGCAGTTCAAGGCTCCTGGTAGCTTATCAAGTTTGTTTTAAGCAGTATCAGCCACCAAAGAAACGAAAGGTGAAGTTTAATAATGGTCTCGAATCGGGGGCGGAGCAAAACGTTTTTCTCACACATAAACTCCCTATTCGTACACCTGGTCACTGACATGCTGTCAAATCACCATTTTGGCTCGAATCGTTTGAATACATAGATATCATGAACCGCGGTACTTTAGTAATCTAGGGAGTTTAATACAAATCTCTTATTTGGCAAAGAAACCCGGACTCTCAGTCCGGTGCGAGCACTCACGTCAAAAAAAAAAATGCGCGTGTACTGGAGGGTTAAACTAAGAGAGTCAGAATGAAAGTTGGAGGGTTCGGTTCTGCTCGAGTTGAAAAACAAAAAGGAACAAGATTCATATTATTCGAGTTTTTATAAAGTAAGAATTCGCATCCACCTAACAAGGATGTTAGCTTATTTCTTATAACCCTCCGTCTGTCGGGTGTGGTCTACGAGTCCACGACAAAATGATTATGTGAAGTATTTTTTAAATTATTTTGCTCAAAACTTGTACGGTCACAGTACCTTTCAAGTATCTGAATATCAACTATTTTCGCTATAAAAAACTGTTTTTCAAAATTCCAAATAGTCGCTACATAATATTTTGTCCTGACAGATCCTTCCCGATCAAATGTGTAACAATATTCGTAGATGTAATCTGTAAGAATCGTATTCCAGTTGGAACTCTATGCGTTCTTTTTGTGTTTGTAGGGGTATTACCGAGTTATAAAACTATATCTCGGAGGGATCGCAATATAGTTCGGTACTTCCTTTAATAATTACTATATATACGGTTACGCGTTGTGTTATGTGTTATTTATTTTACAAATATAGAGAATAGAAAAGTGCATAAAAAATTATTTATAACTAATATCAAATATCTAGTTAGTAATCTACAAATAGCATACTTACAAATAGGTAAGTAGTATCACACAATTTTCTGATATGATTTGATAAAATAATAAATAATTTATTATTTGATAGCATTGTGATATGGATCCATATGAAAAGGAGAGAGAAAGATTACAGAAACTGTATGAAGAAGTTAGCTCGGGCAGTGAAATAGAAGAGTCTGACGATAGTTCGATATCAGATCCAGATTTTGTAAGTATCAGTGATCATGATGCAGAAACCGAGCAGGAAAACGTAAATGAAGATGCAGATATTATGCATCAGGATGACGGCGAGGATGATGAAGATGAACAACCCGATTCGTGATAGATGCTCGTATTTTTTTTGGTAAAGATGGAACTAAATGGAAAAAGGCTGTCCCACCTAGAAATATTAGAACTCGCAACGAAAACATAGTGTCTAACCTGCCGGGGGTCATCGGTGAAGCACGTGACGTATTATCTCCCATTCAATGCTGGATGTACATGTTTGGAAACTGCATTGATATTGTAGTTGAAAACACTAATTTATTTATTGATAAAATTTCTGTTAAATACCAAGATAAGACTGAGTGTAGACCTACCGACTCTGTAGAAATCCAAGCGCTGATGGGTTTGCTTTATTTAGCTGGGCTCCATCATGGATCAAGGACACATCTAGCAAAGTATTGGTCATCAGACGGTATGGGATATGAGATATTTCCTGCTACAATGGCAAAACGGAGGTTCGTCTTCTTATTGAAATGCATTCGCTTAGACGATACCACAACTAGAGGTCAAAGAAAAGAAATGGACAAACTAGCAGCAGTTCGTACTATTGTTGACAAGTTCAACGACAATTGTAAGAAAACTTATTTTGTGGGCGAGTATGTAACATTAGATGAAATGCTGCTTGCCTTTAGGGGTAGGTGCAGTTTTAAACCAAACAAATACGGATTGAAAGTCTTCGCCGTTGTTGAAGCCAAAACATTTTTCACTTCACACATAGAAATTTACGCTGGTGTTCAACCCAATGGTCCATATAAAACTGACAACTCTACCGCTGCAGTAACTGAAAGAATGTGTTCACATTTATTAGGATCAGGAAGAAATGTTACAATAGATCGTTGGTTCACAGGATATTGAATTCTAAAGAAACTGCTAAGAGAGTACCGCCTTACTGTGGTAGGTACAATTAGAGTCAATAGAAGAGAACTACCTCTTGAAATAACACAAGTTAAAAACAGGAAAGCATATTCTTCGTTATTCGCATTTAGTAATGATATGACTGCAGTTTCATATATACCCAAATAAGGAAAGAATGTGCTTGCAGTTTCAACAATGCACCGAGACGATCATATCGATGAAGCTACCGGTGATCAGAGAAATCCCGAAATAATTAGTTTCTATAATAGCACAAAAACTGGAGTAGATGTTGTTGATCGAATGATCACATCATACAATGTTGCAAGAAACACAAAGCGTTGGCCAATGGTAATTTTCTATAACATCCTCAATATAGCAGCAATTAACGCTTTTGTTATCTACAAACCAGATGGTGAATTTGCTAAAACTCGCAGACTGTTTCAAAAAAATCTTGGTATGGAGTTAGTGAAAAATAACATGCAAAGAAGAGTCATTGATAAGCACTTGACCAAAAGTGTGCGTACTTCTGCCTTGAGGCTCTCAGGTATTGAAGAGATTATTCCAGAGCCACAACCAAGGAAAAGAGGAAACTGTAAATATTGCAAAAGACGAAAAACTCGTTATTTTTGCAAAATTTGTAAATGTTGGTTGTGCATGGAGCACATAACAGCGTGCTGCAACGATTGTTTGGGAAATATGGAGACCACAGTTTGAAGCCCTCCAGTTTGTGCGTAGAATATTATTCTTTAGCTAAGACATTTTTTTTATAACACTTTATACATTTTTAAATAAATATTATTATAGATCGATTTTCTTTTCCTTTATTTAGGCGTTGTTTCCAAATTTTGAAAAATATGTGATTAAATTGTAAGCATTTTCTTTAAATCAAATTAACATAAAACGTGAGTTTGGAATTGGCCCTGTATTAGGCTATTATATAGTACAAGCATCATATAAAACATATTTATGAGAAATTAGCACTGGAGGACACGTTGGCATCCTTTAGAGTTTTTTCTATTTTGGACTCCACAGACCACACCCGATCGAAAGTTATTAAGAAAGCGCGCCCGAGACGTAGGGATAAGACAATGTAAGTAACAATGAAAAGGAAAAAAACTAGGTGTACTTAAAAAAAGAAGTAGCTATCATAGATAATAGATTGTGGTGAACATAAACAGTAATCCATATTATTAGAGACTTGACAAACTAAGGGCTCCACCTTCAGCTAACAATGATGATAGCTTCTTTCTTAGAAGAGAAAGATAAGAGAACTAGTTCTAGAAAATTAAATGTCTGCCTAAATACACAACTATCCTGATTCAGACAATGGAGCAAATTGTCAATTAATGAGTTTTCGAAGCAATGCAACATATAAGATGATGTTAACAATATTGGTAAATCATATGATGAACAAATTTCACTTATCGGTTGTGCTGGAGATGTGTTGGAGATGGTTGTTGATAGGATTGTGCACGGTTGGTCCTTGGTGTCCCACCACACCTCTATTGATAAAGACCGATTTATCCGGATAATTACGTTCTTGTTCGAGTCCTCGATGTTCTCTTTTAATGGATTTGACTATAAACAGAGTTTTGGTACTCCAATGGGCAGCCCACTGAGCCCTATTCTGGCTACCATCGTGGACCATGTCCTTGACAATTGTCTATCTGCTCTACCCTTCCAGGTCCCATTCATATATAAATATGTAGATGACATCATCCTCGCAATACCTTCAGACCGGATTCATGAAACCTTAGAAACCTTCAATGGGTTTAACCACCACATCCAGTTCACGGTGGAGGAAGAAAAGAGCAGCTCTGTTCCCTTCTTGGACTCATTGGTCATACGGAATTCTGATCAATCAATTTCACTTGATTGGTATCGCAAACCTACATACTCTGGAAGGTTTATAAATTACTTCTCGTGCCATCCTCTTAGTATGAAGATCAACAAACTCAAGTGCATGAAGAACCGTATAACCCGCATTTGTGATGAAGCCTTTCGTTTAAGAAACCTTAGGTTGCTAGCTGACATCTTTTGTAACAATGGTTTCCCTGCCCCCTTGGTTAAAAAATTTTGTTTTCGTTAGAAGGACCTCAGTTGTCATCGGCAAGTATACGGGACACAAGTCCTGTAGATACGAATAGGTCTCTCACCCATCCACCTGATGTAGAATAAATACATGTCAAACCTTTTGTAAAGTTACCCTATATTCCGGGCCTTACAGATAACCTAATTAAGGTCTTCAGTAACAAACAATTTCGTTGGGCAAAATATACCTTGAACCCTCTGCGGTGTGCCTTTTCCATCCTCAAAGACCGCATCCCTGACGATGTCAAGTCCAATTTGATTTATAGAATCAACTGTAAGGGTTGTTCGGGCTCTTATGTGGGTATGACCAGCCAATACCGACAAAATAGAATTAAACAACATATGAGAGATTGCAAGTTGAAAAAATCAAACTCTACAGCCTTCGCTGAACATCATATTTCTACGGGCCATGTTTTTGACTTTGAAAACTCCTCCATAGTCTGTTGTGAGCCCTCCTATTACAGACGCAGATTTCTGGAGATGTTCTATATATCGAATGAAGTTAATTCCATCAATTTTCGTACTGATGTACAGGGGGTGAGTGACATCTATTGCCACCTAATCAACTCGTCCGACCTTCAAGCCCCATCCCCTTAGGATGACCATTCCATTGTCGGTTTTTGTATTTCCCGGTCAATTCTTCTCTCGGGTTTTTCTTTTTCTCGTGTTGTGGGATTGGTACCACTGCCTCTTCCATTGCTCTGTTCATGTCGTTGTTTGTATAGATACGTGCCTCACGAAGTGCTTATATAAATTAAATATTTTTTTTGTATTTGTGGCTCTTTCACCGTTCATGTTTGTCCTCTGTGATAACTACCATCCCAACTGTGGCCATTACTCTTGGTATAATATACAAAAAGTTTTTTGACGCCTTTGGTTCTTTACCATCTCAACCGCAATTACGTAAGTTAGGTTATGTTATATATTGTTTTGTATATTTACTGTAATATTTAAGGTCTTTGCTTTCTCTCTTGTTATAGCGTCCTCTGATGAAGAATTAAATAAATTCGAAAGTTAAGGTTACTATAAAAAAAGAGGTTTAATTGCCAACCCGTGGTTGAATTTCCCAATAATTAAGAGATTACCTCATATGATGAACTGAAATCAACATTGAACTACGCATCGAAAAAATTTTCAATTAACCAAACATATTATCGTGTAAGTCTACATTTCGGAAGTATTTAATAATGCAAATGTTAAAAAAGAAAGATTAAATTAGAAAAACTCTTTACTACCTTTACTTCCGAAAGCAAAGAGTTTTCATAACATTACGGTTAGCAAAAGAAGTTGGTTTTGAAAACTTGGTTATGATGTCGTAAATTTGTTAGATGCTGATCGCTAGCCACTTTGACATGTTGAGTTAATTGAACTTGCAAAGAACGAAATACTTCAGGCGGAAGAAGAAAATCAGTTTTGACTTTGAAAAAGTTATTTTGACAGAACACAGAACATTCATCCTTTAAAATGATCGCAAATAAAAGTGATTGAAGAGTTGAAAATAGAATATTATTTCTATGTTGGTCTACAAACAACATATTGCCTCTTGAACAGTTCAAATGCTTCCATAAGGAAGTCTCTGACAAACTTGAAATACTTCCAGAAGACTTAAAATACTTCCAGAACATTTGATACTCTTTCTAGAAGATTTGAAATACGACCGGAAAGTTGAAATGCTTCCACAAGACTAGATACTGCTTCTAGAAGATTTTGAATACTTCCAGAAAATTTAAAATGCTTCCAGAAGACTCGAAATGCTTCTTGATACTGCTTTTAGAAGATTTAAAATGCATCCAGAAGAGGTGATATTGCCTCTGGAAGAGTTGAATTGCTTCTTTTTATTTTCGAGAAATGTTTCTTATTGAAAATAATATGGCTGCCAAAATCAGATTTGCTTTGGGTTCTATGTTTTTTTTATTCTTGTGATCAATGATCTTTCGGTCCCTCCAACGTAACTGGTGTGATAATTAGGTATTACATTATAATTCTGCACATTTCCTTTCTGTTCCATAAATGAGACTATTATAAAATTAAAATAAATAATAAAAAGTGAAATATATTTATGAGCAATACTTTCTTTAACGTTTTAAAGATCTTCCTCCCTTCATCATAAATTTAAATTAAATTTTGCACTTCGCAATAATCAAATTTACTTAAAAATTGATTAGAATTTTGACCTCATCATCTAGTTACAAAAAATGTTAAAATGTTTGTTCAAAAATTGCGTGGACCGGTTAATTATTTTGGACAATCCTGTTCCTAAAAATTCCTGTTTATTTTAAATTATATAATATGAAATTATATTAATTTTTGAACATGTGTCTTCATGATGAAAGGAATAAATTGTAGTACTAAATAGCTTATCAGGATCAAATTGATTATTCAACCCAACTAATATTTAGTGTCAACAAGTTAGTTGGGTTGGATTGTCCATCTAATAAGTAGCACTAACTAGTTACTTAGCTTGGGTTTTGTTCAGATCAGCTTGATGGTTCAAGCCAACGCAATTAATATTTAATGCTAAGTAGCTAGTCGGGTTGAACTAAAATTAATGGATCATCCCAACCCAATTAATATCTAGTAATATATGTGAGGGTGACTCATCGCCTAAAAGTGTACGAAATAGATGTACGCGCTAGAAAGCATTTCACTCTGACACAAGTCAACGCACGGACATAGTCTTTGTAATGTATGCGCAAAATTCTTACGAAATTCGATGAATCACTTTCACTTCTCGTGATACAGACTATAACTAGCTAGTTGGGTTGGGTTGGGTTAAGATTAATGGCTCAACCCAACCCAATTAATGTCTAGCACTAACAAGCTAGTCGGGGTGGGTTGGGTTGAGACAAGGTTGTTGGTTGAACCCAACCCAATTAATATTTAAAGCTAACTAGCTAGTTGGGTTGGATTAAACTTAATGGCTCAACTCAACCCAATTAATATCTAACCCTAATTAACTAGTTGGGTTGGGTTCAGATAAAGTTGATGGCTCAACCCAATTCAACTAATATCTTATGCTAGTATGGTGTTGTTATGATCTTCAACAAATATCTATTGTTAACGAAAAGAATTTACATAAATCACAAATTAAAAGATTGAATTCGTCAGCATTTGCCACAAATTTACTGAAATAGTTCCTTTAACTTGAACGCACTGTGTATAATGAATAAACACTACAATACATGATCATCCTAACAATGATAAAAATTCGGTCCAAATAGCTAATAATTAAGGATTAAGAGCATCTATTAAAGTAAAATCTGACATTAAAAGGCTAATGGTGAAACTCACGAATAATATTGTGAAGGATTCGATACTGCGCAATGTGTCACATCATACTTTGAAATTATCATAAATGCACCATGACTACGGACACTGTATATCTTAGTATAAACATTTTAATAAAGATGTTATAAATTAGCCGGGTCTTATTTGATTGTGTTGATTCGTCTAATTTCTACTCCATTTTGAAATTAATCATCTGATTCGCAACAGATTTACTATTACAAGCATAATATTCACAAATTTTTTATAAAATGAAATTGTCTTGTGATTTTTTTTTTAATTTGTCTATATTTTATACATGCATAAATAGATATAAATCTTAAAGATCCTGAAGATGATCTGAGTGATCGAAACCGATAGAACCAAAAATGAAGTGCAAAATTTTTTGAGTTTTTATTGATGCTATGTTTAGTCAAATCAGCTTGATCAGTAAAATAGATATTTTAGCTGCGAATTTGGCTGTTCAATTTGATATTTTAAGCAGTACAATGTTATTATATTATTACGTGTAGCATTCTGCACGTCTTAATACATCTACCATAATCTCGGCCATATAAACGCTATTAATATCATGTTAGTTCTAGAAAAGCTTTATTTTAATAAAAACACCAACACTGCCAGTTTATCAGTAAAGTTTTACTTTTTTCCTAGTTACTTTACATGACGCTCAACTGCATAATGGAAAATATTTTTTGATACTCTTCATTATGCAAAATAATCTCCTTAATTTCGTTGTCGGTTTGTTTAGAAAACATTAGCCACTTTTAGAACTACTTACACAGCGTTCACGAGATTGATGAACCCAACCCAACTAATGTTTACAGTGTACAAAAATTGATGCTCTGTCACGGTGGGTCACGCATGACCCATCGTGACACGGCGGGACTCACCTAATTTGCATATTTCTAGTTTTAACGCAACATTATGGGCAACTTCACCTAAAAGTTTATTTAGTGGCAAAAAGTGCAAATACCTTAACTTAATTTTAATAAGCAATCTCAAGTTAATTAGTTTTACGGTACGTTTTTTTACGAATTGTGCTGTAATTTTTTTCATATTGATGTAGTCTGTTTTGCAATGAAATATGTGGTGTCCCTCTCTATGGTGCAATATGAATCAACGTAGCGTCTACCTGTATGCAATATGGTTTGATTAGTCTTCGTATTCGTTACGAAATGGTAATTCTTTTTATATGATACGGCATTTATGTCGAGCGTCGCCTGCAAGCGTCCTCGGCCTTATTACTCTTGATGGCTTTTCAGCTAATAGTTTGTATATCAATATGGCGTTATGTAGCATCTCGGCCGCAAGCGACCTTAGCTTAATTAGTCTTCATATCGTTGTGAATTGGGTAGTTTTTGTATCCGGTGTGGTATCAATGTAATGGCTTAATTAGTCTTAATATCGTTACGTGCTGGTATTTTTTTAAATATGTTATGGCATTAATGTTGTGTCTCGGCTGCAAGCGACCTCAGCTTATTCAATCTTAATATCATTATGAATTGGTTCATGTTTATATATGATTTAATATTAATGTAAGACCTCGGCCGCAAGTGACCACGGCTTAATTAGTCTTCATATCGTTATGTACAGGTAATTTGTTAAATATGTTATGGCATTTATGTTGTTTCTCAGCTAGAAGCAACATCGGCATGTTCAATCTTAACATCCTTTTGAATTGGACCATTTTTGTATATATCATATCAATGTAGGACCTCGACTTAATGAGTCGTGATATCGTTGTGAGTTGAATAGTTCTTATAAGCGATCTGGGCTTTATTGCCCTTGATGATCTTTAAAGCTGTTAGTTCTTACATCAATATGGCTTCATATAGTATCTCGGCTTAACAAAAAGGAAAAAAAGTTCATGCATAATTTAAAATAAAATATGTCAATATGAATTAGCTTTGAAAAGATTATTTTATAAAAACCACCTTAACTGATATTGTTTCATGAGAAAAAAATATCAGACGTCATATCAAGTAAAAAAAAGTTCCTAACTTTTACTTTTTCAATCACAATCAATCCAAAGCAAAGAAAGAAGCTTTTCAAAAAGCGATTTCAAACGAATGACGACAGATAGCAACAAGTTAGCTGGTGCTGCTTTCAAATTCCAAAGTGACCACAGCGCGCGGCGACGAAATCCTTCTTTCGTTCTTTCCTGCATCGTCGTTTTCGCGCAGACGCACCACGCGAAGAGGTCGATCTGTGTCTGTCGTCGTTATGCAAATCGGATATTTATTGTTTATAGACGTGTTTTGCAACCGACCCGGTTTCCTTTAGAAGAAAGAACAATCGCGTTGTTTCGTTGTTTATTTTTTAAAGGATCCAGCCGGAAATCCCGCCCCGAAAAATTTATTTCTCTCCTTATTTTAACTTAGTTTCGAACGATTTGTTTTTTTTTATTGCAGGGTAAACTATTTGTTGTGAGTGAAACTTTGTCGTTGTTGTCGAGTTATCCATCGCTTTCTTTTCTCTCATCCGACTCACCCAATTAACTCATTCACTCAAAGGAGGAGAGAACTGAAGAAATTTTATTAGGTTTCTTTTGTAAAGAAAGTTAGCGTTTTTGTTTCAAATCCCCCTCAATTAATCGCGTTTAGAAAGTAATTTTTTGTAGACTTGTACACAATTTTTATTTTAAGATTACGTCGTTAAGAAATTTTTATTGCACCCGATAGAAGACTCGAAAAAGTTTTCTAACCGAAGGAAAGTGATAACAAAAAATATCAAAAGTCCTTTTTTCTTCCTGTTTAGTGACGTAACGCAAATTAGAGAATGGCAAAACAACTCGTTAGCTAATTTTGCAATTGGCGAACAAGCTTCATGTCCGATTCGAGTGGATCGGGCAGCAAATAGTCGATGGAAAGTCGGGTAAAAGTGTTCGAGATTGTAAAACGGTAGCACGCGATCGATTTCCTGTAAGAAATCGTGCGTAATTACACGTCGCATATCTACTTTATCTATAAAAAAGAATTAAACAAAAATTTGGACTTCGAACTGCGACGACATCAACCACGATTCTTTTCTACAATTTTTATGATATTGCGCACCAGAACTTATCGAAAATTCCGATAGCGAGGCGTAACAGCAACGCGAATTTATCACAAGTATTTTTGAAATGGATAATAATTATGAAAGTTACTTTCGGTAGCCAGTATAAAAATCGTAATCATTTCAAAACCTGGCAACGTCGCCAAATCCGTACTTATTAAAAAAGGATGTAGTTATCGTCGAATAATTTTAATTTTACGGTTTGACTTGTTTATACGTGCGTAATGGGCGCGCGAGAGAGAGAACAATGCCATTTTTTTTTTAAATACACAACATTGCTTAAAATCGAGTCACACGTTTCGCAACTGCAACCGCAAAGTACTGTAAGAAGAGGATGCGTTACCAAACTGACCTAATTGCAACAAAAATTTCGTTTTCACGCTCACCGATTCAGAAAACAACCGCGGCACGTTTTGGTATTTCTAAATCTAACTTTTATCCCTTTCCATTTAATTTAACCACAACTACTTTACCTTTATAATCTCTGTTAACGTATTATTTTAAGAAGAATAAATTCTTCATCACATTTTATAATGATTAATTAGTTTTAAACCAATAATAATATGTGTTTTTGATAATAAATGGTAGGTAAAAATGAGATTAATTTTTGCACGCAATAGTAAATTTAGCAATAGTAAATTTTTAATAATAATGTAATTTGTAGTATGTAAGTATGTAATTGTAATACAATATGATGAATTTGAAGATGATCGATTACACCCGAAACTTTCTAAATGTAGGATTTTTTAACACTGAATGACTAAAGTTAGAAATAACAGTCGACCTAGAAATAGAATTATTTAGGTTGGGTCTTAAAAGACGGCTAAATCTGAATGATTCTAGTTCCAGGTTTCGTCCAAAGAAAAAATGCAACAAACGAAGATAGTGCTCCCTAGCACTATCTAACACTGTTCGTCACTAGAACGAACAGTCGAGCCAGAACTAGAATCGTTTGGGTTTAGCCGCACGTCTCTTAAGACGGCTAAATCCAAACTATTCTAGCTTTGGGTCGAGTGCTAGTTCTAGTTTTAGTTCCATAAGAATATATAACCTTGTACTATCTACATGTAAATCTAAATGATTTTAGTTCTAAGTAGTGAATGCGTACCAGAATAAAAATATGAATTAATTTAAAGCTGAACAACAATTAAAACTAGAACTAACACTAGACCTAGAACTAGAAAGTGATAGGTTAGGCTAAACCTATCACTTTCTAGTTCTAGGTCTAGTGTTAGTTCTAGTTTTACTTCAACAACAATAGCCGACCCAAAAGAATAATTATAATTTCAATATTTGTTCTTATATCACTTCAATGCAAAATATAAGAAATAAGTACTATCTAGTGCTCACTAGCACTATCGAACACCGTCACTAAAACTAACACTCGACCAAAAACTAGAATCATTCGGATTTAGCCGTACGTCTCTTAAGACGGCTAAACCCGAACGATTCACTTTGAAATGTTTGTGATTATGTCCGAGGACGCACGGCTAAACCTATCA
The DNA here is from genome assembly GCA_036711965.1 of Onthophagus sagittarius. Lineage (NCBI taxonomy): Eukaryota > Metazoa > Arthropoda > Insecta > Coleoptera > Scarabaeidae > Onthophagus > Onthophagus sagittarius. Next base: position 8,833,823 of record JASERS010000010.1, on the reverse strand, counting down.
CTTTCTAGTTCTAGTGTTAGTTCTAGTTTTACTTCAACAACAATAGCCGACCCAAAAGACGGCCAAAAGCGAATAATTATAATTTCAGTATTTGTTCTTATATCACTTCAATGCAAAATATATGAATTAAGCACTATCTAGTGCTCACTAGCACTATCGAACACCGTCACTAAAACTAACACTCGACCAAAAACTAGAATCAATCGGATTTAGCCGTACGTCTCTTAAGACGGCTAAACCCGAACGATTCACTTTGAAATGTTTGTGATTATGTCCGAGGACGCACGGCTAAACCTATCATTTTCTAGTTCTAGTGTTAGTTCTAGTTTTACTTCAACAACAATAGCCGACCCAAAAGACGACCAAAGGCGAATAATTATAATTTCAGTATTTGTTCTTATATCACTTCAATGCAAAATATAAGAATTAAATACTATCTAGTGCTCATTAGCACTATCGAACAATGTCACTAAAACTAACACTCGACCAAAAACTAAAATCATTCGAATTTAGCCGTACGTCTCTTAAAACGGCTAAAACCGAACGATTCTAGTTTTGGATCGAGTGTTAGTTTTAGTTCCATAATAATATATAATCTTAAGCTATTCAGTATTCATTTTAATCAAATTTCTTTTGATGAACCTTGTAGAAACAAAAAAAAATCCTTTAATTTAAACATTTCCTCTTTCAATTCTTTTCAGTAACATTTAAAATCTAATTCGGTAATTAAATCTTTAATTAAGATCACTTTGAAATGTCTGTGATTATGTCCGAGGTTGCACGGCTAAACCTATCACTTTCTAGTTCTAGTGTTAGTTCTAGCTTTACTTCAACAACAATAGCCGACCCAAAAGACGGCCAAAGGCGAATAATTATAATTTCAGTATTTGTTCTTATATCACTTCAATGCAAAATATATGAATTAAGCACTATCTAGTGCTCATTAGCACTATCGAACACCGTCACTAAAACTAACACTCGACCAAAAACTAGAATCATTCGGATTTAGCCGTACGTCTCTTAAGACGGCTAAATCCGAACGATTCTAGTTTTGGATCGAGTGTTAGTTTTAGTTCCATAATAATATATAATCTTAGGCTATTCAGTATTCATTTTAATCAAATTTCTTTTGATGAACCCTGTAGAAACAAAAAAAAATAAATCTTTTAATTTAAACATTTCCTCTTTCAATTCTTTTCAGTAACACTTAAAATCTAATTCGGAAATTAAATCTTTAATTAAGATCACTTTGAAATGTCTGTGATTATGTCCGAGGTCGCACGGCTAAACCTATCACTTTCTAGTTCTAGTGTTAGTTCTAGTTTTACTTCAACAACAATAGCCGACCCAAAAGACAGCCAAAGGCGAATAATTATAATTTCAGTATTTGTTCTTATATCACTTCAATGCAAAATATAAGAATTAAATACTATCTAGTGCTCATTAGCACTATCGAACAATGTCACTAAAACTAACACTCGACCAAAAACTAGAATCATTCGGATTTAGTCTCTTAAGACGGCTAAACCCGAACGATTCTAGTTTTGGGTCGAGTGTTAGTTTTAGTTCTATAATAATATATAATCTTAGGCTATTCAGTATTCATTTTAATCAAATTTCTTTTGATGAACCCTGTAGAAACAAAAAAAATAAATCTTTTAATTTAAACATTTCCTCTTTCAATTCTTTTCAGTAACACTTAAAATCTAATTCGGAAATTAAATCTTTAATTAAGATCACTTTGAAATGTCTGTGATTATGTCCGAGGTCGCACGGCTAAACCTATCACTTTCTAGTTCTAGTGTTAGTTCTAGTTTTACTTCAACAACAATAGCCGACCCAAAAGACGGCCAAAGGCGAATAATTATAATTTCAGTATTTGTTCTTATATCACTTCAATGCAAAATATAAGAATTAAATACTATCTAGTGCTCATTAGCACTATCGAACAATGTCACTAAAACTAACACTCGACCAAAAACTAGAATCATTCGGATTTAGTCTCTTAAGACGGCTAAACCCGAACGATTCTAGTTTTGGGTCGAGTGTTAGTTTTAGTTCCATAATAATATATAATCTTACGCTATTCAGTACTTACTAGCGTTACTTAATGCTGTCAAAAACTAGAAACATTCAGATTTAGCCGTACATCTCTTAAGACGACTAAACCCAAAGGATTCTAGTTTTGAGTGACTTACGTTGGTTATACATCTCTAACTCAAAGTCATTGGAGAGATAATGCCTGGGATACACATAGTTTTGAAAGCAAGAATAGCAAGTTAGTAAGGTTGGGCCGACTATGATTTTGGCCGATTAATGACTACATTACTAACTAAAATATCGAATTATTGGAAATAATATTTTAATAATATAATAGGTGCATAATAAGCACATTTTTATGTATTTTGCTTCGTACATTTTACTTTTAGACACTGTACGTTATCTTAATGACTGTTTAGGAAGTATGACTGTTTATAACTCCAAAGTCAGCATGAGCTATTATGTCTTCAAAGTCCTTCTCATCAGATTAAAGTCTGCAACTTGTTGGACGCATGAGCTATTACTGTCCCACAGATTATATACTATCTAAAAGACTGCTAACTTATTGGCAGTATGAGCTATTATGTTTCAAGAGTCATTTTTAGAAATTTGAGGTCTACCAACTGGAAGGCAGCATGAGCTGTTAACTTATTGGCAGCATGAGCTATTATGTTTCAAGAGTCATTTTTAGAAATTTGAGGTCTGGCAGCATGAGCTGTTATATTTCCAAAATCCTGCTCATCAGTTTGAAGTCTGCAAACTTGTCGACAGCATGAGTCATTACTGTTCCACAAATTATACATTATTTTGATGACTGCAAACTTGTTGGCAGCATGAGCTTTGCCCAGCACTAGTTGTAACAAGCATGATATCGAGATGTATAGAGTGTTAAATAATTATGTACCCAAAAATCACAGGATTGGTATTACACGTGACGAAAATTCCTGTTTCGTAGAACTGTATCGAAACATAAAGGCACTAAAAAAAATTACAAATTACAATTTAGTTACTAATTTAAAAATATCGATTCTGCCACTAAACATTGAGATAGGCATCGAAAATTACAGTGCTCACGTGGGTCACGATAATTATATAACACGATATATTCTTTCGTAATACAGGTATTTATGCTAAAGTGTTATATTTATACAGAAAATTTTAAGCTTCTGAGCAAAGCTGAGAAAGAAATTGTATGTATGGGTACTTTAAAAGTACACCGATATTCAAAAATTATCGGTGCTTTTATAGTTTAATCGCAGACTAAAATGTGGCCTAATAATCGGCTCTTTCGACTAGTCGATTAGTAGCTAGTGCATCTACCTTTGTCTATACAAAATTAGCTTTATTGCAGGCTAATAAGTTAGTATCTGAAGCCATGATAGTTTGCATCTTTATTTTTAAAGCTAGTAAACTTCCCCACTACTGATTGCAAAGACGGCGCCTTTGTTTGGGTTTGCTTCGTGTACACGTAGAGGCTAATATCTGGTCGTTTAGTACGCAGTAACCAATACTGTTAATCATCTGCAATGGTATTGTCTTAACTGACTTGAAATTATCTATATATCACTGGCATCTTCTAAGCGAGGGCAGTTAGCCAGAACTGTTATCTAGCTTGATACCTTAGATTACAAAACTAGGTTCGTGTAGCCCGGGCATAAACGACTTAGCCTTAAATTGTTTAAAATTTTTATTGAGCTAAAATTAGTACGCACACACGACTTAGAACTAAAAATATTCGAGTTAAACGTCTTTTGAGAACTAAGATTCAACCAGATTGATTCTAGTTTTGGGTCGAGTGTTAATTTTAGTGAAAGCGTTAGGTGACGCTAGTAAGTAGTACATAGCGCAAGATTGTACATTGTTATAGAACTAAAACTAGAACTAGCACTCGACCCAAAACTAAAGCCGTCTTAAGAGACGTACGGCTAAACCCGAATGATTCTAGTTCTGTGTCGAATGTTAGTTTTAGTGACAGTGTTCAATAGTGCTAATTGATCTGTTCAACCAGATCGATTTTAGTTCTGGGTCGAGTGTTAGTTATAGTGATAGCGTTAGCTAACGGTAGTAAGTATTAGATAGTGCGTGATTATATATTGTTATGGAACTAAAACTAGAACTAACACTCTACCCAAAACTAGAATTGTTTGGGTTTAGCCGTCTTAAGGGACGTATGGCTAAACCCAAATGATTCTAGTTCTGGATCGAGTGTTGATTCTAGTGGCATTGTTAGGTAATGCTAGTGAGCACTAAATAGTTATATTGTTTTATTAGAGCAAAACTGGGGTCAATACTAGAATTAGAACTATTCCGGTTTAGCCGTGTTAAAAGAAGTGCAGCTAAACCCGAATGATTCTAATTCTGAATCCAGCGTTCAGAATTTATATCAAAATGATTCCAAACTTTATGTACACTTGTATATCGTTAATACAAAGAATGAATAGTCCGATCTCAATCTTTCCTTTCTTATCGATCTCTACAAATTTAATTAGTAAAGTAAATAATACGTTCTGATAAAGTTTTGATTAGTTTACTTAAAAGATTTTTCTTAAAAGGTATCATTATAGTTAAGAAAGTGAGTTAGTCGTTTCAAAAATTATAATTATCGTCATCTCTTGGTTTCTATTATGTACTATACTCTTATGATATGGTTGTTAAATCATATTAACTTACGAGAAAGTATAAAATTGAGAAATTTAATTAATTTTAATAAAAAATGTTATTTTTTTATTTCTTTATCAATAAAAAAAGTATAACTTAAATATTAATACTTATAAAATGTATTGAATCCCTTCCCGAACGTTCTTCGTTCAAATAGTCGAGAGTTCGGTTTCGGTAGCCTCGACCGGTGTAATATCGTGAAAATTACTACCCCACCATCCCTTAGCGTCGAGACCGTTCCTTCGTTCTCGTTCGTCCTTTACCCTTCTTCATCCCCCGTCCTCGAGCGAATTATCGATCACAAGCCCTCAAACGCGGCGCTAAATGCCGTTTAGCCAACTGTTTGCCGATGCTGTTCATTTGAGGTTAACTTTAAACGCCCCGGCCCGTTTTACACTTCACTCCTCTCCTCTTGTACAAATCGATTTTAATTATTATTGGAAATAGTTTGTCTTCGGAATTACCTTAAGTTATTTTTAGAAATTATCGGTCTCCGTGGTTAAAAGCAAATCGCTTTCGAAGGGAGTTAAATTTTAATTAAATCGAATTCGATAAAATTATCCAAAAAAATTATATAAGAATAATATTGTTTCGTTTTGTACACTGTTAAGCAAGAGAAATCGTACAGACATTTCAAAGTGATCTTAATTAAAGATTTAATTACCGAATTAGATTTTAAGTGTTAATGAAAAGAATTGAAAGAGGAAATGTTTAAATTAAAAGATTTTTTTTTCTTTCTACAGGGTTCATCAAAAATATTGATTAAAATGACTAATATAATTCTAATACTTTTAAATTGGTAGTGTCTAATAAAATTAAAAGAATCTAAAAGAATTGTTAAGGATAACCGCCCTCTTTAGCTACTCTTCCATTCTTTTCAGGTTACATGTGGGGGATTTTATTCGTTTGTATGAACAGGCAGGTAGATTCTTTCAAAAAGGTCGTTGAAGATCAGGCAACGATCGTGTACTTTCGATTTGATACTCCCCCGATATTTCGAATGGACTGTATTTTTTTGGGTAACCACTCCTTAATATCAATTAATTTAATATCTTATAAACAAGATATAAACAAATTAATGATGATTTATTAAAATAGCCCAAGATATCGACTAAAATTGTCGACAGAGAACTAGAAACACTCGGATTTAGCCATCTTTTGAGACTTATGACTCAACTCTGGATGATCCTAGTTCTGGGTCGAGTGTATGTTCTAGTGACAGTACTAGAGAATGCTGGTGAGCACTACTTTTAGTGCTCGATCCTTATATTTTGCATTGGAGTAAAACTGGAACCAATACTAGAATTAGAATCATTTGGCTTTAGCCGTTTTTTGGGATGAACGGCTAAAATCAAATGATTCTAGTTCTAGATCGAAGGTTTAATAATGGTGATAATGTTAGGTAGTGCTAGATAGCAGAACAAATGCTGAAATTATAATTATTCGCTTTTAGCGGTCGTTGGGAACGGCTATTACTGCTGAACTAAAACTAGAACTAACACTAGATCAAGAAAGTGTTAGTTCTACTTTTAATTGTTATTCAGCCTTAGACTGATTCATATTGTTATTGACATAAAACTGGTACGCATTCACTACTTAGAACTAAAATCATTTGGATTTACCTGTTATTTGAGACAAACGGTTCAACCAAAACGATTCTAGTTCGGGGTCGAGTATTAATGTTAGTGACAGCTAATGTTAGTTTTAGTTTTAACTGTTATTTAGCCTTAGATTGTTTCATATTTCTATTGAACTAAAACTCGTAAAGTGATAGTCGCTTATGCCCGGACTGCACGAACATAGTTTTGTAATCTTAGGATATCAAGCTAGATAAGCTGGACAACAGTTCTGCCTAGCTCTGGCTCAGAAGATGTCAGTGATATATAGATAATATTAAGCCAGCCAAGACAATACTATTTAATTATTATTATTATTATTTAAGACAATACAAAGACGGTGCAATCAAGACAAACTCACATCTTGGCTTCAAATACTAACTTATTAACCTGCAATATGGCTAATTTTGCACACACGAAGATAGATGCACTAGCTTGCTACCTTACAAACACTAACTTGCTATTCTAGCTTTCAAAACTATGTTTATCCCAGGCATTATCTCTCCAATGGCATTGTTGGGTTCATGCAACGAGTTTTAGTTTTAGTTGTAGTCATAGTCTTAACCGTTTGCGTTAGCTTTAGTTGTAAGGAAAGGTATTGGTTCGTGCAAAATTTAAGTACAGCACATTAAAGCAAAATTTGGACATACAAACAGTCGTTTCAAATTAGAAATACAAAAATAAATCTGGAGTGAAACCGTTTTGTTTATTAGAAATATCTTGTTAGTAACATTATTTAATATGAATAAAAAGAAAATTGTGTAATGTGCTTGAATTAGGGATTAAAATCTCGAGATATTCGGATTCCTGGATCACGAGATTATTTGTATAATAACCAATTTTTCCAAATCCGGAATAAATATGTCGTTGATCAATGATGGTCAGAAAAATAAGAAAATCTTCAACAAAAAACGAAGTTCTTCAAAATATGTTATATAATGCATATAACATATTATATTATTGCAAAGTGACAGTGAGTTTGAAATTACGAGGAGTTGGTTTGACTTTTAGATCTGGTCAAAATGACTGTTGAAGGTATTTGTCATCAAAACACTAATCTTAATAAGATCTTTGAAGATTGTTTGATTCCGATAATTCAACAGCGTAAGACTATATTCTTCAGCCTTCGTTGATATTTAAACGACTCAAAATGAATTAACGATAACAGCAACCCTTTGCTCAATAAAACTAATAATAATAAGAGTACAAGAAATGTGCTGGTTGCCTTGGTGTCCTGTATCACACATTGATACTTTTGTACCAAGTCCATTAATTTTGAATCAATTTGATCTGGTTTTGATTCCATTGAAATACATGTTTAAAAAAATAACATTTCAAACTATTTTTGTGCACTAACAACACTAGAAGTATCACTAGGACTAATACTAGATCTAAAGTAGAAGCTTTCATGTTCTACTGTGAGTCTTTTGAAAAACTTATTAAGGATGATTTTAACGAAATGGATGTGTATCCAGAAGCATAGACTGTGTGAGTTCTCTCAGAACACTTGAATTGTTTCCAAAAGACTTGTACTGCCTATAAAAGAGTTAATAGTGAAAGAAAACTTGATATTGCCTTTGGAAGACTAGAAATGCTTCCAGAGGATTTCATACTATTTTTCGTAGACTTTGTACTTCATTTAAAAAACTTGATATTGCCTCCAAATGAATTAATACTGCCCCTGGACAACTGAATGCTTCCAGAAGAGTTAAAACTACATTTAGAAGACTCGATGTTGCTCTCAGACGATTTGAAATACTTTTAGAAGATTTGATGTCGCTTCCAGAAAACATGAAATGCTTTAGATGGCTTGACGCTGCCCTTAGAAGACTCGATACTGTTTTAGAACACTTTATATTGCTTCTAAAAGATTTGCAATTGTCCCAAAAGACTTAAACTGCTTTCAGAAGATTTGATATAAAAGACTTCTAACTCTTACTTCTAAAGGACTTGATATTACTTTCTAAAGGCTTGAAATGTTCAGAATACTTGTAATGCTTCAAAAGACTTAATGCTGCTTCTAGAAGACTTGATGATGCTTCCATGGGACTTGATTTTGCATCCAAAAAACTTCAAATGCTTCTAGAAGGCTTTAACTTCTTCCAGAAAAGTCGATATTACCTTTAGAAGACTTAATGCTACTTTTAGAATAATTAAAATGCTTCCGAAAGGCTTGATACTGCTTAAAGAAAACGTGATATTGTTTTTAAAACTTCTGGCAGAAAACATTTTCATGCAAAACGATATTAAAAGATAAAGTCGCCTAAACCTAAAGCTTTCTAGGTTTAATGTTAGTTCAAAGATAATAGCCGTGCCAAAAGACAGTTAAAGCCAAATGATTATAATTTATTGGTTCTAACATTACTTCAATGTAAAATATAAAAATCGAGCGCTATCTAGCTTCTCACTAGCACAATCCAACACTAGAACTAACACTCGACCAGAAACTAGAATCATTCGGGTTTAGCCATGCGTCTCTTAAGATGGCTAAACCCGATTGATTCTAGTTTTTGGGTCGAGTGTTAGTTTTAGTTCCACAACAAAATACAATCTTGTGCTATCTATCTAGTACTTGCTAGCGTTATCGAATGCTTTTACTAAAATTAACACTCGACCCAAAACTAGAATCAATCTGGTTGAATCTTATTTCTCAAAAGACGTTTAAACCCGAATATTTTTAGTTTTAAGTCGTATATGCCTACTAATTTTAGCTCAATAAGGCTAAATAATAATTAAAACTAATACTCAACCCAAAACTAGAATAAAAGAAATACTAACTGCTAAACCCAAAAGAAATAAATAGTAATAAAGAATCAAAGACTCAATAACAATTAAAACTAGAACTAACACTTCGGTCCTGGGATACTCGACTAAACCTGAAACTTTCTAGTTCTAAATTTAGTGTTAATTCAACAATATCTAATAACACAATCACCACTATCAAAACTCAACCCAAAACTAGAATTATTCGAGATTAGCCGTACACCTCAAAAGATTTAACGAAATTGAGATTTTTTGACCGCAAAAATAAAGCGTATTACTTACGACACAGGTATTAGAGAGACTTCAAAAGACGAATAAACTAACAGGAAGATTTACTAAATGGGTTTCATCACAACTTCTTTTTTCATGTACTATTTAACGTTCCGAGGATTTTGTTTAGTTTTCAAAATGTCAACGCAAGAATAAAGTCGTATAAGTAGTTAAACAGAACAGGAAAAAAAGCGACGCATTAGAACCTAGACCGTATGGAACTTGTAGAAAAATTAGAATTTCAAATTTTCGTAGGACCGATCCATATCCCCGATTATATTTAAAATTCACGGCTACCGACTTTAAAGCGGCCACAACGTTGCCACGCTTGCCGCTCGTGATTTACACACATGTGTCAGCCGTGACCTTTGACCGTACGTTTTTGAGACCGCCTTTTGTGTCTTTTTGTCCAGTTACCATAACCATAATAATATGATTTCGTTTCGTTCTTTCCTTAAATTCTTTTTTTTATGATTTTATTTTGATTATTTTTATTTTTTATGTTTGTACGTATGTAAATCGTCCACCGAGGAAAAAGAGAGAGTTGAACGACTTTACGGGAAGTTTTGTGCGGGTAGCAGAAGAACTTGAGATGGAACAGAAAAGAGAGTTGACAACAACACAAAACTTTTCTCACTCACCACGTGCACGCTGCTCTGTATGGAATCCGTTTGTTTTTTGTCTTTGGCCTTCGGCACGCGTTTGTTTTTCCCGTCCAGGTACCTTTGCTTCAGCTGTTGCGTTTCCTGTAGGTTTTGCTCGCGTAGACCGTTAAATGATTGGTCAAAACGCGGCATACAGTCTATTTGTCTCCGTCGATAAGATTCTATCCTTCTGCGTAATCTATAAATAACAAGAAAAAATACATTAATAATTTTTAAACATATATAATATAAAAAGTTGATGTTTTTATTTATTTTGGCTGATGATGGTTATAAAAAGAAATCGGCACTAAGAAAAATATTTATAAACATTAAAAGAAAAAAATTGTTTAGGCCACTTCTATGGTTCGTCTTTCAAAGGAAGCACATACTGTATCTCTCGTAAGTATATGAGTACTTAATTACTACGATGAAAGCAGCTTAAGAGCTGTACTTAAGAGTAGCTTAACTTACTTAGTAGCTTAAGAGCTGAACTAGTGCCTAGAGTGTCTCACAGTAGTGCAATGATCTTGGGATCCGAACTCTGACTGCACTAATTAATTACGATCACTTAATGCTACACAAACCACTTGAAAACATCACTGGATGTGATCATCATCTAGCTAGAGTTTGCAGGAATGTCATCATACAGAATGACCCTGTACTTGTGATAATCTATACTGTAGATATATATATAGTATCAGTAATGAGATGTAGTGAGATGTATATCAGTAATGATCAGTGCCTACAGTGTTAAAGCAAGTATTTGGAATTAACATGAGTGAATCATGTCCAGGATAATCACAAATATTCGAAATGAACTTGAGTGATGATTAATTCATCAAAAACAAATAAACAAATTTTTACATACCAAACCAATTAATAATTAATCAATGGAATTCTTTTCGTAATGTTAAAAATTGGAACAAATTGCGGTACAACGTTACCACATTTATGACTAGTAAAATAAGTTCTTCGGCAATTGAGTCATTAGATTAAAAATACCTGAAGTATGTCAGAAATAACACAAGCAGTTCTATAAACAAAGCTAATTAAAAGCAAATTAAAGCTAATTAAAAAAGCAAAGCTGTTTATAGCTATCGCAAATTAAGAAACAATGTGTTCGTGATCAAATTAGACATATGCCCAATGGAAGGATTTAAATCTTTAATCACTAGATGTCGACCGCCAAACGAAGATGGCACAACATTACTAAATAAAGCTGTTAATTAAAAAAATTTATTAAATAATAATAACATAAAAATATATAATTTCATTATATTCTTCTAATGGTTTAATTAATCCCCTACATGTAAAATAATAGATAAAAAAATATCACATAACAATACACCGGATGTATATTAAAAGATCACCACCATCATAACTAAATTTAATCTCATCCTTTTTCCTTTTATTTTTCAAATAAGGTGTCCCGTTTCAAAAACAAACTCTTCATTTATATTTGATCCTTTTACAATCTCATTCTTAAGAATTTTTTTAACAACTTATCTAAGTTTCTATTTAATCTAGAGCGGGGTTCGTGTACACATTGAGGTTGCGTCTACTTGAAGTAGTGTAAAGATTTTAAGTCGTGGCGGCGCGCGTTGGGTCTCAGATACTTATGAAATGCATTATTATTAAACTCCGTGTCTGCTGCGAAGGCAACGACCTTTCGTACATGTACATCGAGGAGAAGCACTTGGAGCCTGAGCCCGGTGGTGGTGAATCACTGCTTCGATGGTGACGGCGGTGCCTTTTCTGCTAGTGGTGGTGGAGGCGAGCACAAGGTGTTTAACGAAACAGGTGACGGAAGTTGCACTAACACTCCCGAATATAGAGAAAACGTCTAATATTAAAAAAGAAACACTTCAAACATTGGAATTTATTAATCCAAACATTAAGTATGTCTCACTAATAAGTGGTGTTCTATTTTAAAGAGAAATTTAACCACAAATTAGGCTAGACATAGAAAATCAATTATATTAATTGGAACGGTTAAAAGATGTTTGAAAAATCATGCATACGATTTTATCTATTTCCTTTCGATTAAAAAGTGTATTTTTGAAACGTGATACATCATAAACAAATGAGATAAAAATTTTATACGAATTTCCGGTGTATTGTTACTTAATATTATTATCTACAAGGATTAAAACTTAATTATAACTTAAACAGAAAATATTTAAAACTAAAAATTCAAAAACTATGATGATGAACTTTTTTAGGCCAGATAAAAACATTCTTCTACTAAAGATTGTTTCCGGTCCCTACCCTCAGGTAAGAAAAAGGTATACCGTTCAGGTTTTGTGTGTAGAAAATGCAAAAGTGTCGTCGTTGGGTTGCTCTCATCGGATGTACCGTTTGGTTTCTTTTGCGGGGACTCCCCCCGCGAGCGCTCGCGCGAGTTCTGGAGCATTTTGAGCGAGAAATTGAGCGAGTCGAGAACGCGATTTGAGTTCAAACGCCGTCTGCAAGTACAGTTATTACCGTTCATGAAGAGGCCAAACGCGCACAGGTTGCCTGGCTTCTGTACGAAGACAGTCCCCGGATGGTTTACCGGCGCGGTGAGGATAAAACAGAGATCCGGATGAATAGAAGGAAAAAAAAGGAATGAGAAAAGAAAGAAAATGCACACCGTCAAACCGGAGGAGTGCGTTAAACCCATTTCAAATAGTAGAATTCCAACGGGTTTTAAGAATAAGATTAAAACACAACTGTAAATTTTATGAGATTTTTTTATACATGTAGAACAACATTCTAAACACTTAGTTGTTAAATTTAAAATATTTTTTAATAAATAGACAATACTGACCAATTAAGAAACTAGGACGATATGTAATCGAAAACTGCGTTAGGAGGAATAATCAAATTTAGCCACTATTTATCAGCATCAATTTCACGTTCCTTTTACTCATTGTGTTATCGAAATAACTTGTTGATTGCTTCACCTGTTGATGGAAATAATTCTGCAGTAATCATAGTTTTCAAGATGAAGGAATCTTGAATCTAAAATGCTAACAACTGAATGATGTATAGTGTAATATGTCAGATGCACATTTTGTTATTAACATTTTTTAAATACAAATGAAGTTGCCTTCACAATTCTTTTACATTTTGAAACATATATTATACATATATATATATATATATATATATATATATATATATTCCATTTGAAGACATACACGCTTCAACAAAGTGTGCAAATTAGTCAACTTCTGTATCAAAATTAACATTCTATCAAAACTTAAGATTTTGAATCTGAATCAAGAGAAACAGTACATCAAGACTTTAGAATTTTAATCAACTTTGAGTAATATTCCAGTGCTCACAGGTCATCTAAGACACGTAATATTCGGAAAGTGTTGATTAACACTTGGTGGCATAAAAAAAACAAGACCTTGCAGGAATTCTAAACGTTCATCGAGGACTTCGATTTTCCATAAACCTTTGAAGATTTCAAGTCATAATAGATTGTACAGGTCATGATTGATGTGAGAGGGGTCCATTTTCTAGATTTTAGTTATTACATTTTTCATATGGAGTTTTTAGAAACCTCTGGTTTCAAATAAATCTGAATCACCTCAATATACAGGGTTTTTCACCTCAGCTCTCGTTTTCTGTAGCTCAGTTAATTAAGTTAGGACTTTAATATCTTGCAGGCTTATACTGTATCACAGACTGCACATCAGGAAATTATTTTTGATTATACAGGCTGTCCCAAAAAGTGTGACTCCACGATGATATATTTTTTAAAATTGCACGATATATTTTTTCTCACATTTTTGGGTGTCTTTTATGGGTGGGTGCCCATACACCTCTAAAATTTTATTGAAATCGGCTATATGACAGCAGTATAAAAAAATAAAAACGAAAAAAAAATCGTATTTGCATCGCTAGTTTTAAAAATTAATTAAACTTACAAACAGTGTCTCATAAATAAAATTTCATAACAAACTTATTAAGCTTATTAAAAAATTTTTGTATTTTTAATTCTGCATCGATTAATATAAAAATATGTAGGGAGTCCAATTTAAAATAAGAAAGATAATCAAATCAATCAAACCTTAACTTAATTAACAACTGAGCTATAGAAAACGGAAGGGAAGAGCTGAGCTGAAGGATCCTGTATATAAAAACCATAATAATACAATATACAGGGTTTTCAGGGGGCGATAGTATTCGATAAAATAGGAAAAAATGCCAATAAACATGTGGTCACTACGAAATAGTAAAGTTACAATTTTTTTTACGGTTATCTCCGGTGTTTTTTTGAATAATTATTTCAAATTTAGTATACACCGAATGCTTACGAATCTCTACAATACAATGACAAAATCATCATCCACACTGCCAGGGATGTCCCATTTTTTCATGGTTCTAATTTGCGATTGGTGCAAGCACAAAGATCATGAAAAAATGGAACACTCCTGGTAGTGGATGACGATTTTGTCATTTTATTGTAGAGATTTACAAACATGAGGTGTATACCAAATTTGAAATAATTATTCAAAAAAACACCGGAGAAAAACGCAAAATTAGAAAAATAAATTGAAACTTTACCACTCTGTAATGAACACATAACGCATTCTTAACCCCTTGTTTATTAGCATTTTTTCCCCTATTTTATCGAGTATTACCGCCCCCTGAAATATGTACATGTCGTTCATTAACACCCTGTATACATTGTATAATAATATATATACATATATATATATATATATATATATTGTGTACTTACTATATACTTTGTATACTTCTCCATCCGTGAAGCATTACGAATTACCATATATTGTGTATAATAATACAATGATGTAATTAGTTTTTTGCATTTGCAATTGATTTTTACCTCACACTGAATTAAATAAACCTCAATATCCAAAATGCAAATATCCTCATCTTTGTTTAATTTATTTGCTACAAAAAAATTATTCGTTTTTTACGCCCTTCAGGTCGAGCTTAATAGAAAATAAACTCTGCCTTTTTGCTTCCGAACGTCCATCGTCTGCGTCCCTCGGAAACTAGCCGACCTGGTAAAGTAGTGTCTTAATACTAAAGCTAGGTTGTAGGTCTAGTATTAGTTATACTCTTAGTTTCAGAAGAATTTACAACAATCACGCACTGAATGGTAAATAAATCTAACACTAGACCCAGTACTCAGAAAGATACAGCGTTAGTTCTAGTTTTAAATTACATTAATACCAAGGCTAATACTAAACCTGGAATGAAAAACAGTTAGGTTTAGTTGTAGCTCTCTTTAGAAGGAATCCAGCCCATTGCAATTTACCTTCAGAACTAACACTAGACTTAGAACTAGAAACATTAGGATTAGTGTTAGTTCTGAAGCTAAGTTAGAAGGAACCCAACGGTTCCTTCTTAAGAGAGGTACAACTAAACCTAAATGTTTTTCGTTCTAGGTCTAGTATTATTAATGTAACTCTATTTTTGGTTGTTATTCAACCTTAAATTGTTGTATACTTGTATCAAACTCAACCAAATCTTTCTAGGTCCAGTGTTAGTTTTAGTTTTAATTGCTATTCGTTAAAAGACTTAGAATTAAAAACATTAGGGTTTAAAAGTTTAAAAAGACGTACGGCTAAATGCTAATATTTCTAGTTCCAGGTTTTGTGTTAATACTAAAGCTAGGTTGTAGGTCTAGTATTAGTTATACTCTTAGTTTCAGAAGAATTTACAGCCATCACGCACTGAATGGCAAATAAATCTAACACTAGACCCAGTACTCAGAAAGATACAGCGTTAGTTCTAGTTTTAAATTACATTAATGCCAGGGCTAATACTAAACCTGGAATGAAAAACAGTTAGGTTTAGTTGTAGCTCTCTTTAGAAGGAATCCAACCTATTGCAATTTATCTTCAGAACTAACACTAGACTTAGAACTAGAAACATTAGGATTAGTGTTAGTTCTGAAGCTAAGTTAGAAGGAACCCAACGGTTCCTTCTTAAGAGAGGTACAACTAAACCTAAATGTTTTTCGTTCTAGGTCTAGTATTATTAATGTAACTCTATTTTTGGTTGTTATTCAACCTTAAATTGTTGTATACTTGTATCAAACTCAACCAAATCTTTCTAGGTCCAGTGTTAGTTTTAGTTTTAATTGCTATTCGTTAAAAGACTTAGAATTAAAAACATTAGGGTTTAAAAAGACGTACGGCTAAATGCTAATATTTCTAGTTCCAGGTTTTGTATTAATACTAAAGCTAGGTTGTAGGTCTAGTATTAGCTACACTTTTAATTTCAGAAGAATTTACAACAATCAAACACTAAATGGCAAATAAAACTAGACTAACACTAGACCTAGTACTAGAAAGTTTCAGTTTAGCCGTGCGTCTTCAGACCTGAATCTAAACTCGAAAAAAGTTTTAGTTTGATGTAGCTTTCGCTAGAGATAATACTAGACCTAAAACAAAAAACATTTAGCTTTAGTCGTACCTCTCTTAAGGCGGAATCCAATCCAACATTTATGTATAATACTCCAAAGCATATTCCCTTGAAAATAAGTACCCGGGTATTTAACAACTCTATGCTTTCGTGAAGATCTTCAAACGATCACATACTTCTTAACGATTTTTAATAGGGTGTTATATCTTAGGTTTAAGCAGGAGATGAATTTGTACAAGATTTGCAAAACATTTTTATTGAATCTATAAATGTTTATAAAAATTGGTGTTTTTATTAACGAAGATATTTGCCGAGAATTTATTTATTATTAAGGTTTTCAACTGCTGTAAGGGCTAATACAATGATATTAACATTGGATTGATTTGAAACCTGAAGGGGTGCATTTTTTCGCAGAAATTCTTGGATATTCGGAAAAGCTTGGAAACCTTAATGGTGGGTTCATGCAACTTGTTTTAGTCTTAGTCGTAATTATAGTCATAAGAGTGAAAAGTTAAGGTATTGTGTTATAGTAGTACTGTTCATGCAACATCTTACGACTAAAACGGTTTTTGTCCTAGTCACAAGAGTTATCCAACTTTTAACTTCTTAAAGCTAAAACCCTCGATCGCAACTTAACGTATGTGCACTTTTTTCTCTTTCGTGCCTTCTGTAATGGCAGTGTTTCATTTTATTTTATAAATAAAGGTTAAGTTGGTTAACTTTTTATTATATTACAATTGAGGCGTTGAGAACAAAAAGGGCGAATTTAACAAAGCATGATTTTGAGAAATCTCTGTTTTTGATATTTTGCATAAGGTCGAATTCAACAAAATAAATATTTTTTAATAATCATTTTTTTAGTTATGAGATAAAAAATCAACTCAAATCCGACAATTTTCAGTCTTTTTAATAAACTACCTAACGTTATCTAATAGTTTTTAATACTTTGATATTTTCTATCATTACCAAAGACAAATTTAACAAATTTATTTATTATTCATAATCCAAAATGAAACCGGTGGTTAGACGTGTTGTGTTTGCCGTTTGTACTCTTAGATATTGTTTAAAATCAAACGTCGGTTTTGAGTGATATTCAATTTTTGAAGGGAAAGAAGGGCAAGCTTAATATAATTGTTAGATAGAACAATTCGTACACATTCAAATTAATGAAAATGCATCAGCGCAGTTATAATAATAATTTCAATCAGGGTTGTTATATTTTAAATAAAGTGTTTAAAACAAACATTCCTAAAACTGTATGATATGTTTTAAACTGTTCAAAGAGTTCAAAAGGTGACTTACATGGGGTGTTCTTTTGAAAGAACAGTTTTGTTTAAAAATTAGAATGTTTTATTTTCCTTTTACGTATGTTTATCGCCCAACCTACATTACAACTAAAAAATAATAAAACGAGTAATAAAAAATCATTACTCGTTTCCGCTAGATAGACTATTTACTGCATTTTACTGTTGAAATATGGAGACTGTTTTTGCTGCTTTATCAATTCGTAATCTATTACTTAAAGTAAATCGTATTAAATCTTAATTTAAAAATCTTAACTTAAATAGTTTATCAACAATATCGTGTTGTTTTTGCAATGAAAATGTTTTTTTGCCAGAAGTTTTAAAAACAATATCAAGTGTTTTGGAAGCATTTCAATTCTTCTAAAAGCAGCAACAAGACTTTCAGAAGCTATATAGACTTTTCTGGAAGAAGTTCAAGCATTCTAGAAACATATCAAGTTTTTTGGAAGCAATGTCAAGTCTTCCGGAAGCAGTATCAAGTCTTCTAGCAGCAGTATTAAATCTTTTAAAGAATTTCAAGTATTTTGAACATTTCTTCTTTCTATTTTGACAAGTCTTTTGGAAGCAATATCAGGTTCTTTAGAAACAGTATTAAGTCTGTTATGGGCCTATCAAATCTTCTGGAAGCAGTGTAAGTCTTTTGGGACTATTGCAAATGTTTTGGAAGCAAAAGAAAAACAGTATTAGTCTTCAAAGAGCAGCATAAAGCCTTCTAGAAGCAATCCATGTCTTCTGGAAGCATTCCAAGTCAACCAGGAGCAGAATTAACTCTTCGAAAAGTAGTATGAAATTTTCTGGAAGCATTTCTAGTCTTCCAAAGGCAATGTCAAGTTTTCTGGAAGCATTTCTATGAAGTATTCTTGACACATTTCAAATCTTTTTTAAGCAGTATCAGGTCCCCTATAAGCAGTATTAAGTTTTCTATGGACAATATCTAGTCGTGTTTTAGTTTTAAACTTAACCGTTTGCGTTAGCTGTAGTTGTAGGGAAAAGTATTGGTTCATGCAAGATTTAAGCACAGTATATTAAAGCAAAATTTTGACATATACATTGTCGTGCCAAATTAAAAATACAAAAAGAAATCTGGAGGATCAGGAGTGAATAATTAATATGAATAAAATGAATAAAAATAAAATTGCTGTCGCTGCTAGTGTTGGAATGCAGCTTTATTAATTGCACAAAGATTGAAGAATAGAAGACGACGACGTTTTGGCAGAAGACCCATCAATAAGAATCGAGAATTAGAGGGGAATTATGCCACTCTTATTAGAAATATGTTAGAAAAGGAAGAGGACGATTTACAATTTTTTAAATATGTCCGCATGTCATTTGAAGAGTTTAAATAATTGTTAAAACTGGTTGCACCTTTTTTATCAAAAACACCAAATAAAAGTAATAAAAAATTTAATTATTAGATTTAATTAATTTTTAATTATTATTATAAAAATAAAATTATTATTGTTACTTGTTAGAAAAAAGTACTATGCAAGAGCTACCTTGGAATTTTGGAATGGGAGAATCTACTATTCGTTATATTACTAAAGAAACAATAACTGTTTTGGGGAAGTACCAGACTTAACAAGAAACATATTAATCTCTGTTGAAGATATGTTTTAGAAAAACATACTCAATTTTATCGGAGCTGTTGATGGGAAACACATCCACATACAAAGCTTCAGCTTTGTTCTAATGGCATGTGTAGATGCGGATTATAATTTCAATGTAACAGATATTGGAGCTAGTGGAAGAAATCATGACAGCACTATCTTTAAAGAATCTTCTTTCGAGAGAGCTTTTTTAAATGGAAACATAGATATCCCTATTCTCAAGAAACTACCTGAAAGTAACATTACACTTCTACGTTTTATTGTGGGTGATGCTGCATTTCCTCTACTGGAAAATATAATGAGACCATATCCCAGACAGTACTTAGGGCTAGAAAAAAACATTTTCAGTTATCGTTTATCCAGGGCAAGGAGGACCGTAGAAAATATCTTTGGTATACTCTGTCAGCGGTAGCGAATTCTACGGAAGCCATTCATAGCTAATGTAGACATAGCAGATGGTATTGTAAAAGCCACAGTAGACTTACAAAGCTTTCTCAGCATTGAACGGCAAAACCAAAAGTACTGTCCTCTAGGATATGGTACCAAACAGTACGAGTCAGGGTATATTATAAATGAAAAACGGAAGGAAAGAAATTTTTTACCTAATACACGTAGAGGAATCCCTGGAATCGCTGGAATCCCAGCGCTGGGATCCCAGCGCTGCTATCATTTCTTTTCATAATTATTCCTGTCTCTACGTGTATTAGGTAAAAAATTTCTTTCCTTCTGTTTTTCATTTATATGTTACACGTAAAAAATAAATTCCATTTAATGTTTATATTATAAATGGTCAGTTCAACAACGCTACTGGAAGATATTGAAGTGTTGCGTCTATTGGTGTCTGTATTGCGTTTTCTATTGTCTCTATGTATGTATAATCATGGTACGATACTGAAGGTTTTAATACTGAAGGTGTGATTGAAAATGATGTTCCGTTCTTTGGATGCTTGTTACATCCAAAATCTCAAAAATTTTAGATGGTGCATCTGATGTACAACCCAAGGTATTCTTACTCCTAAAAATGTCATTCTTCTTTAATAAGACTCAAAAGGTCAAAAATGTTAAAATGTTTTATAATTGAAGGAAGAAGTTATTCCTAAAATAACTTCTGCAGTCACTTCATTTCTTAATTATCTTTTCTTTATTTTCTGTGAGGAATAAGCTATTTCTTCAATAAGGATCATATAACACCCGATTTATCTGCAGAAAAGTACTTTCTGTCTTCTTTTTACAAATGAGTTTAAAAAACCTAAAAGCATTATGTATGGTGCTCCCATTTTGGTTGAGCAGCGGACCCTGATGGTAATTGCCTTTTACAGCGGGTATAATACTGCCTTAAATTACTCTATCGTTCCTGGCACAAACTTACTAAAATATTTATATTATTGTATTTTTATATTATATTTACTATTATATACTTTTTAAAATTTTTTGTTAATAAATTTACCAACCATTCATTTCTGATTTACCCTCAATTTCTGTAAAGTTATTTTCACACATTATTTATATGATCTTTGCGACTTGGATCATAAAGATGTTGGTACCCTTGTACCAATTCTATGAATTTTGGATCAATTTGTGCGCATGCGTCAAGTTGCGACCGAGGGTTTTAGCTTTAAGAAGTTAAAAGTTGGGCAACTCTAGGGCTACAACAAAAACCGTTTTAGTCGTAAGATATTGCATGAACAGTAGTACTACAACGCAATACCTAAACTTTTCACTCTTACGACTATGACTACGACTAAATCTAAAACACGTTGCATGAACCCACTAGCTCCAATATCTGTTACATTGAAATTATAATTCGCATCTACACATGCCATTAGAACAAAGCTGAAGCTTTGCTTGTAAATAAAGAACTCACTGCATGATACCTTTGACGCTTGTCTGTGGATGTGTTTCCCATCAACAGCCCCGATAAAATTGCGTATGTTTTTGTAAAACATATCTTCAACAGAGATTAATATGTCTCTTGTTAAGTCTGGTAGTTCCACAAAACAGTTATTGTTTCTTTAATAATATAATGAACAGTAGATTCTCCCATTCCAAAATTCCAAGACAGCTCTTGCATAGTATTTTTTTCTAACAAATAACAATAATAATTTTATTTTTATAATAATAACTAAAAATTAATTAAATCTAATAATTAGATTTTTTATTACTTTTATTTGGTGTTTTTGATAAAAAAGGTGCAACCAGTTTTAACAATTATTTAAACTCTTCAAATGACATGCGGACATATTTAAAAAGTTGTAAATCGTCCTCTTCCTTTTCTAACATATTTTTAGTAAGAGTCTCATAATTCCCCTCTAATTCTCGATTCTTATTGATGGGTCTTCTGCCAAAACGTCGTCTTCTATTCTTCAATCTTTGTGTAATTAATAAAGCTGCATTCCAACACTAGCAGCGACAACAATTTTATTTTTATTCATATTATTCATTTTATCCATATTAATTATTCACTCCTGATCCTCCAGATTTCTTTTTGTATTTTTAATTTGGCACGACAATGTATATGTCAAAATTTTGCTTTAATACACTGTGCTTAAATCTTGCATGAACCAATACTTTTCCTTACAACTACAGCTAACGCAACATGTAGAAATGAATTATCTAGAAGCATAGGCTGTGTGACAATGCTTTCAAAAGACTTGATACTGTCCATAGAAAACTGGATTTGAAAAAAGATCCAAAAGATTTGAAATGTGTCTAGAGTACTTGTAATGCTTCAGAAGACTTGAGATGCTTCCACAAAACTTGATATTGACTTTGGAAGACTAGAAATGCTTCCCGAAATTTTCATACTGGTTTTCGTAGACTTAGTACTACTTTCAGAAGACTTGATATTACCTCCAAACGACTTACTACTGCCCCTGGACGACTTGAAATGCTTCTAGAAGACTTGATACTGCATTTGAAAAGGCTTGATCTTGCTCTCAGACGATATGAAATGCTTTTAGAAGATTTGATGTAGCTGCCAGAAGACATGTAATGACTTGTAATAGTGACAAAAGACTTAAACTGCTTCCAGAAAATTTGATATGCCCATAGCAGATTTAATACTGTTTCTAAAGAACCTGATATTGCTTCAAAAAGACGTGAAATGTTCAGAATACTTGTTAATGCTTTAAAAGATTTAATATTGCTTCTTGAAGTTCTTCCAGAAAACTTGATATTGCTTTTGGAAGACTTAAAATGCTTCTAAAAGCCACTTCTTCTAGAAAAGCGTATATAGCCTCTGAAAGACTTGATACTGGTTTTAGAAAAATTGAAATGCTTCCAAAAACCTTGATTCTGCTTCCAGAAGACTTGATATTGTTTTTAAAACTTCTGGCAGGAAACATTTTCATTGCAAAAAACACGATATTGTTGATAAATTGTTTGAGTTTCCTTCGAAAATATTAAATACTATTAGACAAAATGAAAAATCTTGACTGGCAGATTGATCTTTTTTTATCTCATTGGATGCTATTATATTAAAATTATTTTAATAGCTACATCCGATGTAGTAGCATCATCTGCCAATATTGAGCGACTTTTACTTCCTAGGACTTAATACCATACTTTAAGCAATAGATTAGGAATTGATAAAGCAGCAACAACAGTTTGCATATTTCAACAGTTAAATGGAGTAAATAATGCATCTAGCGGAAACAGGTAACGATTTTTTTTTTAAGTTTTGCTTAAGTTTTTAATCATATATTAAGTTTTAGTTATAATGTAGGTTTGGCGATAAACATACATAAAGGATATGTTCTATTTTCCTGCTAACTTTGAAACAAAAGTATTCTTTTAAAAAACACCCCATGTTTTAAATCACCTTTTGAACTGATTAAAACATATCATACAGTTTTAAAAATGCTTAAAACACTTTGTTTTAAACTCTTTCTTAAAAATATAATAACCCTGATTGAAATTATTGTTATAATTGTAATATAATAAAATCAAAAAGTTAATCAACTCAACCTTTATTTATAAAATGAAACCAAACTCTGCCATTAAAGGCACGAAAGAGAAAAGTGCGCGCATGCGTTAAATTGCGACCGAAGGTTTTAGCTTTAAGAAGTTAAAAGATGGGCAACTCTTGTGACTAAGACAAAAACCGTTTTAGTCATAAAGTGTTGCATGAACAGTACTACTATAACGCACTACCTTAACTTTTCACTCTTATGACTACGACTAAGACTAAAACACGTTGCATGAACCCACCATAACTCTTGTGACTAGGACAAAAACTGTTAGAGTCGTAAGATGTTGCATGAACAGTACTACTATAACACAATACCTTAACTTTTCACTCTTATGACTATAACTACGACTAAGACTAAAACACGTTGCATGAACCCACCATTAGACTACACGAAATTGAGTTGTTATTAAAGAAAAAAAATTAATAATATTATTAGTGATACAGCTACAGTCGTAAGAGTGAAAAGTTAAGGTATTGCGTTGTAGTACTACTGTTCATGCAATATCTTACGACTAAAACGGTTTTTGTTGTAGTCCTAGGGTTGCCCAACTTTTAACTTCTTAAAGCTAAAACCCTCGGTCGCAACTTGACGCATGCGCATAAATTGATCCAAAATTAATAGAATTGGTACAAGGGTACCAACATCTTTATGATCCTTAATCCTTAATAGCTAATATCCTTAATAACTTTACAGAAATTGAGGGTAAATCAGAAATGAATGGTTGGTAAATTTATTAACAAAAAATTTTAAAAAGTATATAATAGTAAATATAATATAAAAATACAATAATATAAATATTTTAGCAAGTTTGTGCCAGGAACGATAGAGTAATTTAAGGCAGTATTATACCCGCTGTAAAAGGCAATTACCATCAGGGTCTGCTGCTCAACCAAAATGGAAGCACCATACATAATGCTTTTAGGCTTTTTAAACTCATTTGTAAAAAGGAGACAGAAAGTACTTTTCTGCAGATAAATCGAGTGTTATATGATCCTTATTAAAGAAATAGCTTATTCCTCACAGAAAATGAAGAAAAGATAATTAAGAAATGAAGTGACTGCAGAAGTTATTTTAGGAATAACTTCTTCCCTCAATTATAAAACATTTTAACATTTTTGACCTTTTGAGTCTTATTAAAGAAGAATGACATTTTTAGGAGTAAGAATACCTTGGGTTGTACATCAGATGCACTATCTAAAATTTTTGAGATTTTGGATGTAACAAGCAATAGCGGAACATCATGTTCAACCACACCTTCAGTATTAAAACCTTCAGTATCGTACCATGGTTATACATACATGAAATAAGAAATCGTTTGTGACAAATTAAATTTTCATCAATTTTACTTCAAAATTATTTTGATGTCATGATTATATTTCAATTCGTTCATGAGATACAATTTTTTTAAATTTATCCTTGAATGAAAATGAAGCCCTTCTGCAACAATAATTTGTCAACTCTAAGAAAAATCTGGAACTAATATTAAAGGAGGTATTAATGACAAGAATTATTGACACTACCGTGGTAAGAAGGAGATTCAGCTACACCAAGAGAACGGATGGTTTGCCAGAACATTGGATTGATTTTGCAGATCATAGAATGAAGATCATAGAATCGTTTCGCATGGTTTTTCAGAACATACATTTTTTAGATTGTTTTAGAAGACTGAGTATTGTTTCTAGAAGCCTTAATACTGTTTCTAGAAGATTTGGAGTACTTTTGGAAGACAAACTACTTCCAAAAGAGCTTCCCTACAGAATTGTTAATAGTTTTATCTGGACTGAGATTATCATTTTCAATTATTTTTTAAAATTTCAATGCGCTAGTGAGTTTACTGTTCTCAATTGAGTACCAGAGGCTTTTTTGGAGCATTATAATTCGTCGCTTATTTATATTGTATATAATTTAATCTATTTAATTTTGGCTGAACTCGTTTCCTTCGGCCCATTTATTGGTGACATCTTGTTCATGCACGCTTCCATACAGAGCCTGCACAGTGCTATAATGCTGATGTGTATGGATCTTACTAGTATGGAATGGCAAGTTTTAAACCCCATAGATCGCATGAGTGATGTTAGGGAGATGAGTTAGAGCTGCTATACAAACGCTAGATAATCTCCAAATAGTGCTAGAAGAAGAGTGGAACCAGATTTTCCAAAATGATGTTTAAAACCTGATCCATTTTATTTGAATTGTTGTCATAGTTCAATTAAATTTCATAGACATACAGGATTTGCTTTAATTTCAGATGATGCTGCTGAATAAGCTGCATTATCTTCTATTGTTTCATTATAATAGAAACAATAGAAAACGCAATACAGACACCAATAGACGCAACACTTCAATATCTTCCAGTAGCGTTGTTGAACTGACCATTTATAATATACCCTGACTCGTACTGTTTGGTATTACCATATCCTAGAGGACAGTACCTTTGGTTTTGCCGTTCAATGCTGAGAAAGCTTTGTAAGTCTACTGTGGCTTTTACAATACCATCTGCTATGTCTACATCAGCTATGAATGGCTTCCGTAGAATTCGCTACCGCTGACAGAGTATACCAAAGACATTTTCTACGGTCCTCCTTGCCCTGGATAAACGATAACTGAAAATGTTTTTTTCTAGCCTTAAGTACTGTCTGGGATATGGTCTCATTATATTTTCCAGTAGAGGAAATGCAGCATCACCCACAACAAAACGTAGAAGTGTAATGTTACTTTCAGGTAGTTTCTTGAGAATAGGGAAATCTATGTTTCCATTTAAAAAAGCTCTCCCGAAAGAAGATTCTTTAAAGATAGTGCTGTCATGATTTCTTCCACTAGCTCCAATATCTGTTACATTGAAATTATAATCCGCATCTACACATGCCATTAGAACAAAGCTGAAGCTTTGCTTGTAAATAAAGAACTCAGTTCATGATACCTTTGACGCTTGTCTGTGGATGTGTTTCCCATCAACAGCCCCGATAAAATTGCGTATGTTTTTGTAAAACATATCTTCAACAGAGATTAATATGTCTCTTGTTAAGTCTGGTAGTTCCACAAAACAGTTAACAACAAACAAACAAACACGGTTCATGAACCCACCATAAGACTAAGACTACGACTAAAACTAAAACACGTTGCATGAACCCACCATAAGACTAAAACTACGACTAAAACTAAAACACGTTGCATGAACCCACCATAAGAAATGCTTGAAAATTTATTGATAATTTCCTACGAAATATCTGGAAACTGAAGAATAAGTTTACTTTCTTGTAAAAAATTCATTATTTAACAAGTTTGTATCTACGTGTTTTATAAGATAACTTGAGACATACTTACCGCCTTCTTGAACAGTATTCCACAAGTTTCAATCGCAATGAACTTGAAATCATCCTCAAATGAAATTAATTCTTTTGAACGACCACGATTTTTGGTACGATGTATTATATCGTACGATTTATTAATATAATGATAAAAAAGTTAAATAAAGATGGTTAGAAATAACCAACGAATAACTTAAGTAAATGAAACCCACCTGTGGAGTTATTAATACTTACAGCGTTCTAAAAATACCCCTTATCAATATTATCACTTAAAATCACTGTATCACTAATAACATTATTAATTTTTTTTCTTTAATAACAACCCAATTCCGCGTCGTTTAAAATGAAATATTCAAATGTTAACACCATGTTACACCTGATAATAATTTATAACATCCTAGACATAAATAAAAAAAGAGTTATTACCAGTTTCTAAGCAATTTCTACGAACACACAACCAGTTTTCGAAACGAATCGAAAAAAAAAACTGAAATAAAAAAACGGTTGCGCAATTCGAGGTTATGTTGTCAAATATCCCCACTCTGCCATCAAAACAAACGCCGACCGCGTCTCAACGCGTCCAAACAAACAACAACAAACCATAGACGTACCAAAACAGTTATCAAAAAATGATATATATCATTGATTTAATTTAAAATTATTTTTTGAATTTGTTTTTAAAACTGACCTGTCGACGACTGCTTGTCTTTTAGGTGGTATCACTTCTCCAGGATGATGATGACGAGGCGACAGCACCGGGGGTTGTGGGGGCGCACTCCCGACACCCTCGAGACACCCCCCTGTGCCAGAGCCACTTCGCTCCAGGATGTCCAACACACAACGGGGCAATCGCCAATTACATTTCTCACCCCCGCGGGTTGGCAAACGGTCACTGCCACCGCGTACCGCCACTGATGTCCATGTGCATTTTACGTCGTCGCGATTCGGTAAAGGACGGTGCCATCGATTTCAAACCGAAGTCAAACTAAACTAACAGGTTGTCGACATAACCTCCAAAAAAGTCTTCGGGGGGCCGCCACTGTTAAAACTGACCGGTTAACGAAACGATTTTTCCTTCGGAAATGTCGCAAACGGAAGTTCACCGGCGAAAACACACACTTGTCAGGAGTTCTTGCACAATCACAAACCGAAAGTGTTTAATTTTTTTTAACTTTCGCTGGTTGTTGAGAAGACGGAGATCGGAGCGGCCATTTTAGTCGAGATCGGTCCGGCGCTTGCTTAGGAATGAAGAGCGGAACAGTTGTCGCGTGTGTAGTTACGAAGAAAACCGAGAGTGAACGAATTAAAAACCCGATTTGGAAAATTGATTTATTTTGGACATTGATTTTTCACTCTAAATCAATGTTAATTTTCATTTTCGCAATAACCATTCGATTAACATTAAAAAAATCATCAAAATAACCGAATTTCGAACTATTTTCGATTAAAAATTAAAATTGTAGGTTATGTTGATGTATTACTAGTGACATCTCTTTCATAAAAGGCGCATTTCATAACAAAATTATTTCAATATATTTTAATAATTAATTAATTTAATTAATAATAATATGTTTTTATAATATTGATGTAAAACATAAAAGTTTCAATTTATCAACATTAATAAAATTAATAAAAAATATTTTTCAATAATTAATAAAATATAAATTAGATTTTTATGAAGGGTGTAATTGCTGCGAATTTATTATAATTATTATAATAGATTAACATAATCATGTTAAATTAAATAATAAATAAAAATGATTTAAGATTAATTTATATGTAAAATCATAAAAAAATAATTAATTAAATTAAAAATTAAAATAATAAGAATTATATAGGCAACCCAAATGGCTATCAGAAACATCCCAAATTGTATCAGAATTAATACAATTTTTAAATTTAAAATAATATTGTTGTTATTCGAGGTTTGAATAATGTTTAGCAGCTCAATTTTTCATTGTCATTTAAATCAACTATACTTAATTTCAAGATGGGTTTTTTATAGCAAAAGATTCTCTAAATTAGATGCTATGTATCTTTTTAATTAACACTGTTAAGATTTGTTGCTTAAATATTAATTAATAATCAGTATTGTTAAATACCCGGGTTATATTTTACGACTAAATCTAAATCTTTTCCGTTTTAGTCTATAATAATTAATTAATTTAATTAATAATAATGTTTTTATAATATTAATGTAAAACATAAAAGTTTCAATTTATCAACATTAATAAAATAAATAAATAATATTTTTCAATAATTAATAAAATATAAATTAGATTTTTGTGAAGGGTGTAATTGCTGCGAATTTATTATAATTATTATAATAGATTAACATAATCATGTTAAATTAAATAATAAATAAAAATGATTTAAGATAAATTTATATGCAAAATCATAAAAAAATAATTAATTAAATTAAAAATTAAAATAACAAGAATTATATAGGCAACCCAAATGGCTATCAGAAACATCCCAAATTGTATCAGAATTAATACAATTTTTAAATTTAAAATAATATTATTGTTGTTATTCGAGGTTTGAATAATGTTTAGCAGCTCAATTTTTCAATGTCATTTAAGTCAACTATACTTAATTTCAAGATGGGTTTTTTATAGCAAAAGATTCTCTAAATTAGATGCTATGTATCTTTATAATTAACACTATTAAGATTTGTTGCTTAAACATTAATTAATAATCAGTATTGTTAAATACCCGGGTTATATTTTACGACTAAATCTAGATCTTTTCCGTTTTAGTCTATAATAATTAATTAATTTAATTAATAATAATATGTTTTTATAATATTGATGTAAAACATAAAAGTTTCTATTTATCAACATTAATAAAATAAATAAATAATATTTTTCAATAATTAATAAAGTATAAATTAGATTTTTATGAAGAGTGTAATTGCTGCGAATTTATTATAATTATTATAATAGATTAACATAATCATGTTAAATTAAATAATAAATAAAAATGATTTAAGATAAATTTACATGCAAAATCATAAAAAAATAATTAATTAAATTAAAAATTAAAATAACAAGAATTATATAGGCAACCCAAATGGCTATATGTCAAAATTATTACAATTTTTAAATTTAAAATAATATTATTGTTGTTATTAATAATAATAATAATAATGCCTTTATTCGTACTAATACAATGAATACAAGAGAGTATATATATATAATACTGAACAATAAGTACGAATTGGCGAAGTTCAGTACTGATGCACTGCTCAACTTAACCAATTACCGCTCTTAAAAATAATTTTCTAAACGTTCAGTAAGAGAGCGAAAATTGAGAGGAAAAAAAAATAATAAAATAAAACAAAAGAATGAAACTAAACATAATAAAAATATAAAACTAAATATAATGAAAAGAGGAAAAAAAACAACGTACATAATGTAAATAAATATCTCTGTTAATAGTGTTGAAAAAAAAATCCTTTTTATACTATCTAGTCATGGCAGCCGTTTGTTGATCAAGGAAGCGATCGAAAACCTGCTTCTTGAATGTGAAGACGCTTGCAAGTAGCTTTATTTGCGGGGGCAAAGCATTGTATATAGTTACAATCTGGTGACTAAAACACCGTTTAAACTGCTCTGTGCGGTGGAGAGGAGGTGTCATAGCCCCCCTAAATCTCAAATTCAAGTTATGAATGTCAGTACGATACTGAATCTTCTGATATAGATATTGAGGTTTTTCTTTCTGAACGATATTGTAATAAAACACACAACTATGTAATCTTGTCCTTCGTGACATACTTAGCCATTTTGCGTCCAATAACTTGTGCGAAATTCTGTCAAATTTTTTAATGCCGTAAATGAAACGCAGGAATGCGTTCTGTGCCTTTTGAATTCGTTGCTCGTCGACTCGAAGTAAACAGGGCCCGTACACCACATCTCCAAAGTTAAATTTAGATAGAATTAAAGAGTTACAAAGTAGTGTTTTAGTTTTAATATTGAGTAGATGACGAGAAGGGTATAGAGATTTTAGTTTGGCGTATGCACCCTGAAGTATTGTCGACACATGTTTCCGGAATCTCAGATCCGTATCTTTCACCAATCCTAAATTACGTGCTTCGCTAAGAATGGGTAAAGTTGACCCTTGAATAGTTACCTTAACGTCAGCGCCATAACACAAAATATCAGTTTTTCGCCCGAATATCATGACTTTTGATTTGTTGGGATTTATAATTAAGCTGTGTTGGTCAGCTGTTTTTACTAGGTTAGATAATTCTGCATTCAATATACTAAGAAAATGCTGTTGTTCCGACGGTTTGTATGAAATATACACCTGAGTATCATCTGCGTAAAAATGTACTTTACAATGTTTAAAGATATTAATCAACGGTGCAGTATATATTGAAAAAAGAGTAGGCGAGAGTACAGAACCCTGCGCCACCCCAGATCTGATAGGACGAGCATTAGATTGACAATTAGACAACTGCACGTATTGCTGTCGGGCGTTCAGGAATTTTTCAAAGAATACAATAGCTGAGTCTTCTAGCCCGAAGTGCTTAAGAATAGCCAGCAGGAGTCTGTGATTTACCGTATCAAAAGCTTTGGTGTAGTCCAGCAGAACAAGTATTGTCATGTACCCTCTATCAGTTGCACCTATAATATCGTCAACCACACAAGCTAAAGCAGTCGTACAGCTATGACCTTGTCTAAATCCAGACTGAACCGTTGGCAGGATTTCATTAATTTCCAAGTGATGCTGCAGTTGAACATTAATAATCTTTTCCAATATTTTTGACATTGCAGTTAGTATACTTATCGGGCGCAGATCGGAAGCAAGAATTGGATTCGGAACTTTTGGTATCGGACGCACGACCGCTGTCTTCCACGATGAAGGAAATACACTGTATTGAATGCAAAAATTTACAATATGTGTGACATAAGGAAGTAAAAAAGGCATACAGTAGAGTAGTGTTTTAATTGATACACCATCGGAACCTACAGCGTTAGACCTGATTGACTGCAACACTTTTAGAACATTACTTTCAGATGTAGTCGAAAATGCAAGAGTGTTTACAACTTGTTTATTTAACTTAGAATAACTGTCACTATCAACTGTGGCATTAGTAACGGGAAGCGAATCAATGAAAAAATCGTTAATAACATTAGCATCTGTCAAGTGATTTGGAAGCGATCCACGCTTGGATCTAATTAATTTCGTGGCTTTCAACGTTTGCCAGGTTTTAGCAACGTTGCCTAACTCTAACGTATCCTGCAAATATTCTCGTTTACACTTACGATACATATTAGTAACTAAATTTCGAGATGATTTATATTGCTGCCAATGTATGGGGTTTCGAGAACGCTTAAAAACTTGAAGTAATTTGTCTCGATTTTGCATTGCCGCTTTTAACTCAACAGAGATCCAAGGTGCACTTGGTTTAGTGATTCGAGCAATTTTTAACGGCGCATGTATGTCAAGAAGTAATAATATGTTATCGTTTAGAAATTCTATTTTTTCATCTATTGTCTGCAATTCATATAGTATTCGCCAGGGCAATGATTTTAAGTGTTCATAAAACACCAACTCACTAAATTCGAGGTTTGAATAATGTTTAGCAGCTCAATTTTTCAATGTCATTTAAGTCAACTATACTTAATTTCAAGATGGGTTTTTTATAGCAAAAGATTCTCTAAATTAGATGCTATGTATCTTTATAATTAACACTGTTAAGATTTGTTGCTTAAATATTAATTAATAATCAGTATTGATAAATACCCGGGTTAAATTTTACGACTAAATCTAAATCTTTTCCGTTTTAGTCTATAATAATTAATTAATTTAATTAATAGTAATATGTTGTTATAATATTGATGTAAAACATAAAAGTTTCAGTTTATCAACATTAATAAAATTAATAAATAATATTTTTCAATAATTAATAAAATATAAATTAGATTTTTATGAAGGGTGTAATTGCTGCGAATTTATTATAATTATTATAATAGATTAACATAATCATGTTAAATTAAATAATAAATAAAAATGATTTAAGATTAATTTACATGCAATATCATAAAAAAATAATTAATTAAATTAAAAATTAAAATAACAAGAATTATATAGGCAACCCAAATGGCTATATGTCAAAATTAACACAATTTTTAAATTTTAAATAATATTATTGTTGTTATTCCAGGTTTGAGTAATGTTTAGCAGCTCAATTTTTCAATGTCATTTAAGTCAACTATACTCAAGTTCAAGATGGGTTTTTTTATAGCAAAAGATTGTCTAAATTAGATGCTATGTATCTTTTTAATTAACACTATTAAGATTTGTTGCTTAAACATTAATTAACAATCAGTATTGTTAAATACCCGGGTTATATTTTACGACTAAATCTAAATCTTTTCCGTTTTAGGTCTAATATTAACTCTAGCGTAAGTGTTGGCTCTATTTTTAATTGTTATTCAGTCTTAAATTGTTGTATACCTGTATTAAACTGAAACTAACACTCGATCTATTACTAGAAAGTTTTGGTTTAGCCGTTCGTCTTCAGATGCACATTGATACTGCGTAGAGTAACACATTTGCTCATCCCAATTTTGATCTTGCAACATGTTGCAAGTAGATGTTATTGTAATTGCTAAAAAATTATTCTAATCTCTATATTTACCAAAAGGATAAATCATGGTTTCATCAATTTTGTAGTGATTGCACCAACACTGATGATATAACGATTCCATTCGTTATATCATTTCACGATTACGTTCGTTATATCGCAATTGCTATCATTCAAGCAGTACAATCCATCAAAAAGAGCTAAATATCGAATCAAATTATGAGTTGCAGTTGATTATGAGACGTACTATGCACATAATTGGTACTGACACAAATTTTGCTGTTAAAACAAATCAAGATGAACGTGTTATTCTTGATATGTGTGAAGGTAATTTCTTTGTGTATTCTTCTGTTAGGGCTAAATGATAGAAATGTTACTTGTGTTAATTTTTTCACATCATATCGTTTGGTATGTGAATTGAAAACCGCCAAATGATGCTCAAATACTACCTGTCTTACAATTAGTCAATGTGAAAAAATATTTCCAGGCAAATCAAAATCTTCTGAATCAAATCTTTCTGAAAGCAGTTCAAACCTTCTGGAAGTATTTGCAGTCTTAGGAATAGTGCCAAATCTTCTAGAAGGAGTATCAACTCTTCATATCATGTCTTCTGGGAGCAGCTCAAGTCATCTGGAAGCAGTTTAAGCCTTTTTGAAGCATTTCAAACAATATCGAGTCCTCCAGAAGCAGTATCGAGTTTTCTGGACGTACTATTATGTCTTTTAGAAACATTTCAGGTATTCTGGATACATTTCAAGTTTTCTAAATAGATTTCAAGGAATTTTGGAAGCAGTATCAGCTCATCTAGAAATAACATCATGTCTTCTAGAAGCAGATCACATTTTCTACAAGAAGTATCAAGCATTGTAATATTTTTGTTGTTTATGGTCGAATCGACTAGATATTTAGGCTCAGTAACTGAATTTTTATTTATTTTACATTTCCATTTTTGTTCTTGTCATAATTACTTAGGTGTAAATTAAAGCTCAATCCTTAAAGAAATGAAATTATGGTGAATTTAATTTCTTCAACATTTCTAGAAGGTATGATTTTTTAAAGACAACCAATTGATGAAATTGAAACAACGAACTTAGGCTTAAATTAAATCTGAATCCTTATAGAATACTTAAGGCGAATTTCATTTCTTCACGATTTGTATAAGAGGAAATATAATTTTCGAAATATAACATAATCAAACTTTGTTAAGACGTAATATCAATTGATTTTAAGAAAGTTGAAAGTTTCAATCTTAATGAAGATGAAGCGATCAACTTTGGCTTAAATTAAAGCTCAATCCTTATAAAATATTTATGATGAATTTAATTTCTTCAACATTTCTAGAACAGAAGATATGATTTTCTAAAGACAATCCAACCGAATTTTGTTGCGCAATGTTAACACCAATCAATTTTAATAAAGAGATAACTTCTTTGTTGATGAAGTCGAAACAACGAATTTAGGCTTAAATTAAATCTGAATCCCTTTAGAATACTTAAGGCGAATTTCATTTCTTCATGATTTGTATAAGAGGAAATGTAATTTTCGAAATATAACATAATCAAACTTTGTTAAGACGTAATATCAATTAATTTTAAGAAAGTTAATTAAGTTATCTTAATGAAGTTAAGTCACCTTAATGAAGATGAAGATTAACACCAATCAATTTTAATACAGAGATAACTTCTTTGTTGATGAAGTTGAAACAACGAATTTAGGCTTAAATTAAATCTGAATCCTTATAGAATACTTAAAGCGAATTTCATTTCTTCACGATTTGTATAAGAGGAAATGTAATTTTCGAAGTATAACATAACCAAACTAACACAAAGGATTTATAAATTTATCTTGCTTCTTTCCCTTAAAAATGTTTTCACAATTTGTCAGATCTCAGTGTTAAATCTCGTACAAGGAGTATCAAGTCTTCCCATTATGTCTTCTGGAAGCAGCACAAGTTATTTGGAAGTTGTTTAAGCTTTCTGGAGGCTTTTTAAACAGTATCAAGTATTCCAGAAGTAGTATCGAATCTTCTGGACGCATTTCAATTCATCTGGAAGCAGTATCAAGATTTCTAGAAGCATTACCATGTCTTCTAGAAACATTTCAGGTATTCTGGATACATTTCAGGTCTTCTGGATATATTTCAAGTCTTTTGGAAACAGTATCAGGTCATCTAGAAACAGTATCAACAAGATTAAATTTTCTAGAAGCAGTATCAAGCATTGTAAGTCTTCCGGAAACATTTTAAGGCTTCTAGAAATAGTGTTATATTCCAGAAGCTGTATTGAGTCTTCTAAAGCAGATCAAATCTTTTGAAAATATTTTAAGTCTTTTGGAAGCATTTCAAATCTACTGGAAGCAGTGTCACGTTTCCTAGAAGCAGTTTTAAATCTTCCAGAGAATCTATCAAATCTTTCTGAAAGCAGTTCAAGCCATTTGGTTGCAGTTAGTTTTTAGTTCTAGCTCTGGTATTAGCTCTAGCATAAATGTGAGCTCATTTTTAGTCCTTATTCAGTCTTAAATTGTTGTATACTTATATCAAATTAAAAGTAGAACTAACACTAGACCTAATAAAGAGATTGAGGTTTAGCCGTGCGTCTTTAGACAGTATCAAGTCTTCCAGAAGTAGTATTGAGTCTTATGGACGCATTTCAATTCATCTGGAAGCAGTATCAAGATTTCTAGAAGCATTACCATGTCTTCTAGAAACATTTCAGGTATTCTGGATGCATTTCAGGTCTTCTGGATATATTTCAAGTCTTTTGGAAACTTAGGCTTAAATTAAATCTGAATCCTTATAGAATACTTAAGGCGAATTTCATTTCTTCATGATTTGTATAAGAGGAAATGTAATTTTCGAAATATAACATAATCAAACTTTGTTAAGACGTAATATCAATTAATTTTAAGAAAGTTAATTAAGTTATCTTAATGAAGTTAAGTCACCTTAATGAAGATGAAGATTAACACCAATTCTGCTCTGGTATTAGCACATCTAAAGCAGTTCAAATCTTTTGAAAATATTTTAAGTCTTTTGGAAGCATTTCAAATCTACTGGAAGCAGTGTCACGTTTCCTAGAAGCAGTTTTAAATCTTCCAGAGAATATATCAAATCTTTCTGAAAGCAGTTCAAGCCATTTGGCTGCAGTTAGTTTTTCGTTCTAGGTCTGGTATTAGCTCTAGCATAAATGTGTGGTCATTTTTAGTCCTTATTCAGTCTTAAATTGTTGTATACCTACATCAAATTAAAACTAGAACCAACACTAGACCTAGTACTAGAAAGATTGAGGTTTAGCCGTGCGTCTTCAGACAGTATCAAGTCTTCCAGAAGTAGTATCGAGTCTTCTGGACGCCTTTCAATTCATCTGGAAGCAGTATCAAGATTTCTAGAAGCATTATCCTGTCTTCTAGAAACATTTCAGGTATTCTGGATACATTTCAGGTCTTCTGGATATATTTCAAGTCATCTAGAAACAGTATCAACAAGATTAAATTTTCTAGAAGCAGTATCAAGCATTGTAAGTCTTCCGGAAACATTTTAAGGTTTCTAGAAATAGTGTTGTCTTCCAGAAGCTGTATTGAGTCTTCTAAAGCAGTTCAAATCTTTTGAAAATATTTTAAGTCTTTTGGAAGTATTTCAAATCTATTGGAAGCAGTGTCACGTTACCTAAAAGCAGTTTTAAATCTTCCAGAGAATATATCAAATCTTTCTGAAAGCAGTTCAAGCCATTTGGCTGCAGTTAGTTTTTCGTTCTAGGTCTGGTATTTGCTCTAGCATAAATGTGAGCTCATTTTTAGTCCTTATTCTGTCTTAAATTGTTGTATACCTACATCAAATTAAAACTAGAACTAACACTAGACCTAGTACTAGAAAGATTGAGGTTTAGCCGTGCGTCTTCAGACAGTATCAAGTCTTCCAGAAGTAGTATCGAGTCTTCTGGATGCATTTCAATTCATCTGGAAGCAGTATCAAGATTCCTAGAAGCATTATCATGCCTTCTAGAAACATTCGGGTATTCTGGATGCATATCAGGTCTTCATTGAAGTATTCAAAGGATTTTTTTACAATGACTGTATACAATGGCTGTGTGACTGTGTGTCTAAAGGTATATTTCCGAACATATGGAAAAGTGCAAGACTTGTACTTATTGAGAAGCCGAAGAAAGCAGGACAACCTTTGGCGTATAGACCTCTATGTCTTTTAGATACGACGGGGAAACTTTTGGAAGAATTACTGAGAATGCGATTGGTTGTAGAAGCGGAGGACAACAACCTTCTACATGAAAACCAATACGGATTTAGGAAGGGAAGATCCACTGTACAAGCGATTGAAAAAGTGCAGAAAAGCATTGATAAGATAAAGGAAAAGGCATTAAAGAACAGAAAATTCTGTGCCTTAGTACTTTTGGACATCAAAAATGCTTTTAATTCTGCACCGTGGAAGAAAATAATCGTATCCTTAGTTAGTGGAAATATAAGTCCCTATCTGGTAGAAATGATAAGAAGTTACTTGTCGGAGAGAAACATCATAGCTCCGAATGGGAAAGTTTACGACATGTCTTGTGGAGTGCCTCAAGGATCTCTATTAGGTCCACTTTTATGGAATCTATATTATGATAGAATTCTAAGAGTGGAATTGGAGGCCGAAGTAGAGATCATTGGTTATGCTGATGATCTGGCATTGTTGGTCATTGGTCGGGATGAGAGTGAACTGCAAGACAAGGTGTCGTATGCGGTTAAACAGATTATTGATAAACTGGAGGAGATGAGTCTTGACATAGCTGCACAGAAAACAGAAATGGTTTTACTTCAAGGGAGAAGAAAGATAAGATCTCTAAACCTTGAAGTAAATGGGTCTGTAATTGAAAGTGCTGAAAGGGTCAAGTATCTCGGAGTGTTTATCAATAAAGACATGACCATGACGAAACATATTGAAGAGGTATCAAGTAAGGCAACATTCATGAGTAATTTACTTTTAAGGTGATGCCGAACTTAGGTGGACCAAGATTAAGAAGTAGGAAACTTCTTGCATCGACGGTGAAGTCAGTTGTACTTTACGCTGCACCTATTTGGCAAAGAGCCCTTAAATTTAAAAGGTATCGTGATATGTTGACTAGAGTGAATCGAAAACTTGCAATAGGAATTTGTTCCGCATATCGAACGGTTTCTGCTGAAGGGATTCGGGTTATTGCTGGTATGCCTCCGCTATATAGGAGAGGTAAAGAAGCAAAACGTGAATGTAGAGTAAGTTTATTGAAGGCCTGGCAGGAAAGATGGGATCTATATGAGGGATGGACAAGAATCCTTATCCCGGAAATAGAACCATGGTTTGATAGGAAGTGGGGCGAGGTAGACTTCTATTTATCTCAGGTTTTGTCGGGTCATGGAGTTTTAAAAAGTATCTTTTTAAAATAAAAAAGTCGGAAAGTGAGGTGTGTTGGTTCTGTGATAGTATAGACACAATGGAACATACATTATTTGTTTGTGAAAAGTTTAGTGCTGAAAGGCATATTTATGAAAGGAAATGTGGTCGATTATTAAATCGAGAAAACATAGTGAAAGTGATGTTAGAAACTGAAGAATTGTGGAACATAGAGCAAGAAATGGTAATGAAAATAATTAAAGTAAAGGAAAGCCATGAAAGATTCCTAGAAGGAGTTGAAAATGGTGAAGATGAGAACTTGGAGAATGTTGTGGAAAATAACATTGAAGAATAATAAATTGTTTATTATTAATATTCCCTGAAACTAGTATCTTGGCGGGTGGTTCCGGGAATAGAGGGTGAAGGGTTTTAGACGGTCGAAGTTTACTTGATGTTTGCTTCAACCCGTCACTATCACACAAATAGTGTTATCTTCCAGAAGCTGTATTGAGTCTTCT
Organism: Onthophagus sagittarius; assembly: GCA_036711965.1. Lineage (NCBI taxonomy): Eukaryota > Metazoa > Arthropoda > Insecta > Coleoptera > Scarabaeidae > Onthophagus > Onthophagus sagittarius. The sequence goes on along the minus strand of JASERS010000010.1, from coordinate 8,794,774 downwards.
AAAAGCAGTTCAAATCTTTTGAAAATATTTTAAGTCTTTTGGAAGCATTTCAAATCTACTGAAAGCAGTGTCACGTTTCCTAGAAGCAGTTTTAAATCTTCCAGAGAATATATCAAATCTTTCTGAAAGCAGTTCAAGCCATTTGGCTGCAGTTAGTTTTTCGTTCTAGGTCTGGTATTAGCTCTAGCATAAATGTGAGCTCATTTTTAGTCCTTATTCTGTCTTAAATTGTTGTATACCTACATCAAATTAAAACTAGAACTAACACTAGACCTAGTACTAGAAAGATTCAGGTTAAACCGTGCGTCTGAAGACGCACGGCTAAACCGAAACTTTCTAGTACTAGGTCTAGTGTTAGTTCTAGTTTTATTTGCCATCCAGTGCTTGATTGTTGTAAATTTTTCTGGAACTAAAAGTATAACTAATACTAAGTCTAGGTACTTTTAGCATTTTTATACTTTTTTTTACTAACTACAAAAACCCTAAAATCGTTTTATTTCTTTCTGAATAAATTAATATTAATAAAAATATTAATTTTTAATCGGTTAAGTACCCACTGTTTGGGTATTAAGCTCGCCCATCACTGTTAATAATACAAATCTTCAAAACAAACACATAAAACGTTTGTTTAGTAGAATTCCTTTGTTTGTAAAATGCGTGGGAATCGTACAGTATTTATATACATATAACTCTTCAAATGCGTATACTTTCCACTCTTGTAGTAAATACGTCCACGCATCCGAAGGGGTCACGGAGGAGGGGCACCTCCATGCTTCGCTAATTGGCACTTCCTTCCGGCTCGCGGTACTCCTCTTTTATTTGTTTCGTTACATTCTTCTTTTTGTACCAAGCGCGAATGGTACTAAAAAAATACCTCCACAAGATTACGAAAGAAAACAATTTTCGAGCCGCTTTTAATTAAAAAAGTAGAAAACATAATGGTCATGGTTTGATCATGCATAAATCCTTCGAAAAAACAAGGTGTTGTCGTAAGAAGCGTTTCAAATTTGAGTCGAATTTGTGATTTTGAGTTAAAAATGGTGCGCGTTTCGCTGGGATTTAGTAAAGGATTGTTGGCGTTTTTTAATTTTTTGCTGTTGGTGAGTTATTTTTGAAAGGACGATTCTTTTTTTTTTGGAAAAGAAGTGAAATGCAAATAAAAATTTGATTGAAATGCGGAACGAATAAAAAAGGAACTTTCCAAGCTGTTGATTCTTTGAATTTTAAATTTAGATCAGTTATGTCGATGAACTTTTTCTTTTTCTAAATTTGTTACGAGTATTGTTACTTATTTTATTATTTCAGCGAAAACAAATAAATTGATTAAATTTATTTATAATTTAACATCGAAAATAAACAACTTAAGATACGATTCTTTTTAAAAAATAATTAACTCTAATATTGACGAGTTTATCATCACAACATAAAAGGGAATGTTTTAAATAACTTAATAATTTGTTTTAGGCATGTGGATGTACATTAATATCCGGCGGATTATTAATTTTATTCGACCCTGAGAGAGTTTTACTTTCCCGGCTTTTATCAAGCGGAACATTAACAACATTATCGCACCCTTTACTTTACTATTTAGGACTAGGATTGGTCGTTTTGGGCCTAATTCTGTCCGGAACTGGCCTTTTGGGTTGTTGGGCTTCGTGTTTAATCAGCTATTCGATTTTAACCGTGGTAAATGAACCAGATTATGAACAATATTTTTTTAACCTCGTTAATTCGTTTTCTCTCATTATTTTCTCTTCTCCCATTATTAGTACTTTCTGTTTATTATCGTCGTTTTGGTCGGAGAATGCGGAATCTATGCCATAGCTTGGGCATGGCCCCAATGTTTAGGATTGGGGATGATCCCGGAGGAACTTACGAAATCGTTACAAAGAAGTTATGGAGTCGCCGGGCAAGAACAATTTACAGCAGCGATCGATTTGGCCCAAACATTAGTAAGAAGATAATTATTAATTAATTTTAAGTAAACAATAACTTTTAGTTTAAATGTTGTGGAATTGAGTCGTCGATTGAGTACGAAACATCAGTTTGGAGATTACAAGCTTTAGGGCCATCGTTAAACGTCCCATTAACATGTTGTAAATTGGAAAATACAGAAAATATCTACGCGTATTTAAATCCAAAGCCTCTAAATAGCACTTTGTGCCAATTTTTAGATAAAGATTTGCAACAAGGATTCCGACATTTCCCTGTAAGTTAAAAATTCCTTCTTCGTGATAATAAATTTTAATTTTTTGATCAATTTTAGGGTTGCTCCGAACATTTAGAACATTGGTACAAAGAACAATACATAATATTTTTAGGAGTAGGATTAATCGTAGTTTTAATTGAATTCACCGTGCTTTTATGCACCATTTTAGCTTGCACCAAAATATACAAATCGAAGCACTCCAAAAACCAAAATAAGACCAAAGAAGAATCGAATACTTTAAAATCGTTGAATCGTTCTAAAGATGATGATGATAGCTTTAAGAATTCTTTGGCGTATACAAACGATGTTTATACTTTAAGCAGCAGTTTTCGGCAAAATTATAAAACTGTGGATCAGGCATGATGGTTAATTGATGATTTTAATTATGTATTTGACGATGAAGCTAATTCTATGTTATGGTAAAATAAATACTTAATAATTATTTAAATAAATTTAGGCAACCCAAAATACAAAGTTTTTTCTTTTCAAATATATCCAATAAAAAATTAATTAAATACGTATTAATCAATTAATTATTAAGAACGCAAAATAACATTAAATTTGAGAATTATTAATTATAATAAAACTTTTTTTTTAATTTAAAATCGATTAAACTTTAATTTTTGAAGCGCCATCTATGAGAAAAATAAAAATAATCCTAAATTTTTGACATAACCACGTGAAAAGCAACATAACCTCAATTTTTAAAATAAATAAAACGTTTTAATCGATTTAATAATGGGAAGACGCAAGACTAAAGTCGGTCGTTGCGTAAAAAGGAATAAAAATGTACATACCGAACCGGAAGAATTCGTCCAAGCGCCCCATTCCTTCGTCATCCACAAAGGTTTGCCCGGGGGCCACATTTTGGAGCTCACCAAGGATTTCCGCAAAGTTATGGAGCCATTTACAGCCACTTCCTTGAAGGTAAAACAAAAAAATAAATTAATTAATAATTAAAATTAATTTTCTTTTAAGGAAAGGAAAAAAAATACAATAAAAGATTTCGTTTCGGTCGCCGGAATGTTACATGTCACCCACATGTGTATATTTTCAAACACCGACATTGGAATGTATTTAAAAATAGCGAGATTTCCCCGCGGACCCACCCTAACATTTAAAATCTGCAATTTTTCTTTATCTCGAGACGTCGTTTCATCGTTAAAGAAACAAAACGTCGTTGAGCAAGCTTTTAAGCATTCCCCTTTAATTATAATGAATAGCTTTAGCGGGGAAGGGGTTCAGATGAAATTAATGGCTTCGATGTTTCAAAACATGTTTCCAACTATAAATTTGACAAAGGTAAAAAATTTTGTGAAAAATGTATTATAAAATAATTTAAAAAATAATTTTTAGGTTGATTTAAACACAGTGAGAAGATGTGTTTTATTAAATTATAACCAAGCTACGAAACAAATCGATTTTAGACATTACAACATTAAATTAACCCCAGTTGGGGTATCAAAAGGGGTCAAAAAAGTTGTCACTGGGAAAATACCAAATTTGGCTAAATGTGATGATATTGAAGACTTTTTAACAAAGTAAATTTAATAAATTATTTTAATTCGGTTCAAGTAAATTGAAATTTTAGGGGTGGAATTTTATCTGAGAGTGAATTCGAAGATGACCCAAACTTACATGTAACTTTAAATCAAAAAATTATTGCAAGAGGAAATATTGAAGAAGGAAAATCTGCTATAAGACTTACAGAGCTTGGGCCAAGATTAACATTACAATTAATTAAAATAGAAGATGGTTTATTCGATGGAGAAGTATTGTATCATGAGTTAATATCAAAAACGGAAGATGAAAAGGATGAAATAAGAAAGAAACGGGAAGCAAGGAAAAAATTAAAAGCGAAACGTAAAAAGATTCAAGAAGATAATAAAAAGAAAAAAGAACAAGCAAAGTTGGAAAATAAAGAAAAATCTCTTAAAGGAATGCAAAAAAGTCAGGAGAAAACTGAAAATGAATTGGATAAAAATGAAGAGGATGATGATGCTGAATATTATAGGCAAGAAGTAGGGGAAGAACCTGATAAAGATATGTTTAAAACTGGAGTTAAAAGACCATTTCAAAAAAGCTTTAATAAAAAGGATAATGCTAAAAAAGTTAGGTTTAATGAGAAAGAGGATAAGAAAGAATTCAATCCGAATATTAAGGGGAGAGCTTTTAAAGTTAAAAGGACGTTGGTACAAAGAAAAGGAACGAAGAATTTGATGAATAGGGATAAAAGACCTGTAGGAATATTAAAAAATAGGAAATAAATGTTTTTGTCTAATAACAACCTATAATCATTTTCACAGTTAAATCATACAATACCTTTTTAATTTTCAATTAAATAAATTCTAAAATTACTGTGATTTTATACTCAGAGTCGCCCTAAGATATTTGGACCATTATGGTTAGGGTGGAGTAATGAAACGACCCCTTTTTATACAAAATTCAAACAAAAAAAGATTCTAGGGTATGTATAATCAAAGGATTTAGTGTTAGTTCTAGTTTTACTTCAAATTAAGAATGTGGGGATGCCAAATCAGTTCTCTATTTTAGAAACTATTTAGTGTAGAGGTTTTCATCAATCAGTTTTTTATCATCAACTTAACCCAACCCTGTATTAGACTCTGAACTGAAGAAAAACTTGAATTAACACTAAACTTAGGACTAGAATCATTCAGGTTTAGCCGTATTGAGAGATGTACAGCTAAACCTGAAAGATTGTAGTTTCAGATTTAGAGTTAGATCTAATGATATCAAAATTAGAACAGACACTAGGTCAAGAAGTGGAAAAATTTGGGTAAAATTAGAAGTATATCATTAGATCTATCTCTAAATCTGGAACTAGAATCATTCGGGTTTAGCCATCTTGAGAGATGTATGGCTAAATCTGAATGATTCTAGTTTCAGATTTAGAGTTAAATCTAATTGTATAAAATTAGAACTAACACTAGATCTAGAAGTGGAAAAATTCGGGTAAAACTAGAAGTATATCATTAGATCTATCGCTAAATCTGGAGCTAGCATCATTCGGCTTTAGCCATCTTGAGAGATGTATGGCTAAATCTGAATGATTCTAGTTTCAGATTTAGAGTTAAATCTAATTGTATAAAATTAGAACTAACACTAGATCTAGAAGTGGAAAAATTCGGGTAAAACTAGAAGTATATCATTAGATCTATCGCTAAATCTGGAGCTAGAATCATTCGGCTTTAGCCATCTTGAGAGATGTATGGCTAAATCTGAATGATTCTAGTTTCAGATTTAGAGTTAGATCTAATGATATCAAAATTAGAACTAACACTTGATCTAAAAGTGGAAAAATTCGGGTAAAACTAGAAGTATATCATTAGATCTATCTCTAAATCTGGAATTAGAATCATTCGGGTTTAGCCATATTGAGAGATGTACGGCTAAACCTGAATGATTCTAGTTCCAGATTTAGAGTTAAATCTAATTATATAAAATTAGAACTAACATTAGATCTAGAAGTGGAAAAATTCGGGAAAAACTAGAAGTATATCATTAGATCTATCTCTAAATCTGGAACTAGAATCATTCGGGTTTAGCCATATTGAGAGATGTACGGCTAAACCTGAATGATTCTAGTTCCAGATTTAGAGTTAAATCTAATTATATAAAACTAGAACTAACATTAGATCTAGAAGTGGAAAAATTCGGGAAAAACTAGAAGTATATCATTAGATCTATCTCTAAATCTGGAACTAGAGATGTATGGCTAAACCTGAATGACTCTAGTTCCAGATTTAGAGTTAAATCTAATTATATAAAATTAGAACTAACATTAGATCTAGAAGTGGAAAAATTCGGAAAAAACTAGAAGTATATAATTAGATCTATCTCTCAATCTGGAACTAGAATCATTCGGGTTTACCAATCTTGAGAGATGTACGGCTAAACCTGAATGAGTCTAGTTCCAGATTTAGAGTTAAATCTAATTATATAAAATTAGAACTAACATTAGATCTAGAAGTAGAAAAATTCGGGAAAAACTAGAAGTATATCATTAGATCTATCTCTAAATCTGGAACTAGAGATGTATGGCTAAACCTGAATGACTCTAGTTCCAGATTTAGAGTTAGATCTAATTATATAAAATTAGAACTAACATTAGATCTAGAAGTGGAAAAATTCGGGAAAAACTAGAAGTATATCATTAGATCTATCTCTAAATCTGGAACTAGAATCATTCGGGTTTAGCCATATTGAGAGATGTACGGCTAAACCTGAATGATTCTAGTTCCAGATTTAGAGTTAAATCTAATTATATAAAACTAGAACTAACATTAGATCTAGAAGTGCAAAAATTCGGGAAAAACTAGAAGTATATCATTAGATCTATCTCTAAATCTGGAACTAGAGATGTATGGCTAAACCTGAATGACTCTAGTTCCAGATTTAGAGTTAAATCTAATTATATAAAATTAGAACTAACATTAGATCTAGAAGTGGAAAAATTCGGGAAAAACTAGAAGTATATCATTAGATCTATCTCTAAATCTGGAACTAGAGATGTATGGCTAAACCTGAATGACTCTAGTTCCAGATTTAGAGTTAGATCTAATTATATAAAATTAGAACTAACATTAGATCTAGAAGTGGAAAAATTCGGGAAAAACTAGAAGTATATCATTAGATCTATCTCTCAATCTGGAACTAGAATCATTCGGGTTTACCAATCTTGAGAGATGTACGGCTAAACCTGAATGAGTCTAGTTCCAGATTTAGAGTTAAATCTAATTATATAAAATTAGAACTAACATTAGATCTAGAAGTGGAAAAATTCGGGAAAAACTAGAAGTATATCATTAGATCTATCTCTAAATCTGGAACTAGAGATGTATGGCTAAACCTGAATGACTCTAGTTCCAGATTTAGAGTTAGATCTAATTATATAAAATTAGAACTAACATTAGATCTAGAAGTGGAAAAATTCGGGAAAAACTAGAAGTATATCATTAGATCTATCTCTCAATCTGGAACTAGAATCATTTGGGTTTACCAATCTTGAGAGATGTACGGCTAAACCTGAATGATTCTAGTTCCAGATTTAGACCCAGCTTATTCATCTTTAGTTAACCCTCTATTGCATAATGTTCCCTTTCGGGAACACAACATTCTAAGCCAATAAAGTGGCCATATGTTGTATTAAGCGGCGAAACTGATAGATACATTATGAATATCTAGTATAGTTTTCTACCTTTCGTAAATTTTTTGTCCGAGAGGTGGTGTTTGTGTTGGTGTGTTGCATTTATATACAATTCGCGTCGAATCAATGGCCACTTGATCATTTTGATTGATTTTAGAAGATCAAATCTAGTTTCTAGGGTTATTTTCTGGTAAGTATGTATTTTTTATACTTAGTTTCAAGTGTTAGGAGTAGAATAATGCATAATTCGATATATTTCGTTCGTTCCTTTTTTTGCAGCAGGTCATAACTTGTTTGTTCCCATTTGGGAACATTATGCTCAAAAAGTTAAAGTGTGCAATTATTTCTTATTTCTACACACAGACGATCCACAATGGATTTTCCGGGCGATTTTCCAACAATTAGACCAAGCGCTTTTTATGGAAGAAAAAAAGATCAAGTTGATGCAATTCGAGATATTCCTTCAGATAGCGAGGATTCTGAGCTATCAGATGATGATGAAGGTAAATTTTATGCCAGTAAAAATAGTTTGGTCTTGATGTTCATATGCATATTTTTCTCTGCAGTGGAAGTACAGGTTCCTCACGACTTAGATGATGACGAGATTGAATCCCAGGATATTGAGGACCCAGACGACATACCTTTGACGCAGTTATTTGATCTTCCCCCAAATACGAGATTTTTCTTTTCAAATGTTGAAAATGTTACTTGGAAATCTTCAAAAACTAATAGAGATCCACAGGGTAATAAGTTTTTTGGAGAATGCGATCTTCCAGAATATATTTTAGAATTACAAAGTGCATATAGTCTATTCAAATTCTTTATGTCTGATGATTTTATATCTATGGTGGTTGAGCAAACATGTTTGTACAGCACACAAAGAAGACCTGACAGGCCTTTGAGAACTGATGCTAAAGAAATTGAGCAGTTTTTGGGGATAGTTATATGGATGTCTTTGATAAGGCAGCACTCAACGCGTAGGTACTGGTCGGCCAATACTAGAACACCACAAATAGCAGACATCATGCCTCTCAATAGATTTGAGGAGCTGAAACGTTTTTTGCATTTCTCAGATAATACCTTAGCCACTGGAAGCACACATAAGATTATGCCGGTATTGAATCAAATAAAGAAATCCTGCCAAAAAATCCCTTTTGAGGAAAATTTATCCTGTGATGAACAAATTATTCCATTCAAGGGAAGAACATCTTTAAAGACATATAATCCCAAAAAGCCACACAAATGGGGTTACAAAATGTATGTCTTATTAGGAGTAAGTGGCTTCAGTACAAATTTTGAGCTTTGCAATAGTAAAGCTGACAAAAATCTATTGCCAGGGGAACCAAATCTTGGAGCTGCCAGCAATATCATCGTCCGTTTATGTAGACCAATTCCGAGAGACAAAAATCATAAGGTTTACTATGACAATTATTTTTCTGGTATAAATTTGTTATCCTATCTGGGAAAATTAGGCATACAAAGTGTGGCAACAATAAGATCTAATCGGCTGAAGGGCCTAAAAATGGTTAGTGAAAAAGAAATGAAAAAAAAGGGACGAGGCTCACACATTGAGAAAACTGCAAATGTTGCTGGAGTAGATGTTCATGTTGTGCAGTGGTATGATAATCGATTAGTTACATTAGTTTCTACATTCTCTGGTACATTTCCACTTACCAAAGTAAAGCGTTTTTTCAAGTCGGAGAACTGCAAGAAAGAAATTGATCGTCCCGACATTGTTTCAATCTACAACATGCAGATGGGAGGGGTAGATTTACAGGATTCTCTATTAGGATTGTATCCCATAAAATTGAAGAGCCGCAAATGGTATATGCGCATATTTTGCCACATGCTTGACGTTGTGGTAGTAAATTCATGGTTACTTTCAAGAAGAATCAATAAACAACTAAACAAGAATGAGAAGGTTTCTCTATTGGAATTTTATCTATGTCTAGTGGGAAAAATAAAGGCAAAAAAGAGAGGCCGACCTAACACTAGTGGCGCCAATACGCCCATCGACTCGCCCATTCCTTTCACACCTAAAAGAAAATGTTTGGAACCACGTCCAACAAGAAACATAATATTGGATAATACTGGACATTGGCCTTTACAGACAGAAAACCGAGAAAGATGCAAAAAACCTAACTGCAAGGGTAAATCCAGAACAATGTGCGAAAAATGTGGAATACATTTGTGTTTAAATAAAGTAAATAATTGCTTCAAGTCATTTCACACCATGTAAAAAAAATGTACTTTGAGCGCACAATGTGCCCATTTGGGAACACATTTTTTTTTCTCTACAAATACAAATTTTGAAAAAAAAAACTCATAGGTGTCTTATTTCTATGCACATTTATCACAAAAAATGCAAAAAAAAATTTTTTTCAAACTATAAAATAAATTATGCAATAGAGAGTTAAATATAACTATTGGATCAGTAACCATGGACCAGTAACTATGGATTTACCATAGTTACTGGTCATATAGCCAATTATGGCAAGTGAAATTACAGTAACCAAAATATTCAGTAGTTAAATTTAACCAAAGATGAATAAATCGGCCCTTAGAGTTAAATCTGATTATATAAAATTAGAACTAACACTAAATGTAGAAGTGGAAAAATTCGGGTAAAACTAGAAGTATATCATTAGATCTATCTCTAAATCTGGAACTAGAATCATTCGGGTTTAGCCATCTTGAGAGATGTATGGCTAAACCTGAATAATTCTAGTTTCAGATTCTAACTATATTATTAGATCTATCCCTAAATCTGGAACTAGAATCATTCGGGTTTAGCCATCTTGAGAGATGTACGGCTAAACCTGAATGATTCTAGTTCCAGATTTAGAATTAAATCTAATTATATAAAATTAGAACTAACACTAGACCTCGAAGTGGAAAAATTCGGGTAAAACTAGAAGTATATCATTAGATCTATCTCTAAATCTGGAACTAGAATCATTCGGGTTTAGCCATCTTGAGAGATGTACGGCTAAACCCGAATGATTCTAGTTTCAGATATAGAGTTAGATCTAATGATATCAAAATTAGAACTAACACTAGATCTAGAAGTGGAAAAATTCGGGTAAAAGTAGAAGTAACATTAGACCTAGAACTAGAATCATTCGGATTTAGCCGTCTTGAGAGATGTAAGGCTAAACCCAAATGTTCTAGTTCTAAGGTTAGATCTAATGATATAAAACTAGAACTAATATTAGACCTAGAAGTGGAAAAATTCGGGTTTAGCCGTGCGTCTGAAGACGTACGGCTAAGCCTGAATAAAAGCGAATAAGCTTCTAGTTTTACTTCAATTCAAATATACTGGGTTACCAAATCAGTTTGTAAAGTACTATAATTCAGAAACTATTCATTGTAGAGGCCTTAGTTAAAAATGTCTTTAGATGCAGAGCTAAATCCAACCCAACCAGAATTACTTTCACCGCCCCAGGGCTGAGTTGGATGAATTCAAATAAATTTGCAAAGCTGCACTTAATTAATATGGACTAAGGATTACTTTGAGGAAAACGTCTCGGTTACTAAATGAACGTTTCACATCTTACAATATAATTTATAAACAAATTTATTAATTATTTTTTTCTAAATACTCTTTCCAATGTTTATCCCTAACGTTAGCCTCGCGCAGCCTCCTTTCTTTACGCGTTTCTTCCCTTGTATCATAATATTTAGCCCTAAAATCCATGATCTCATTCTTTAATACCTTAAAATCAGACGCATCCTTAATTTTTTCGTACGTTAATAACCGTCTCGAAGTGTGCTTATTCAGAATTTGCTCACTGTTTGCTTTCAGTGTTAAACAATCGTTTGTGGGTAAATAATTTTCATCATAATCATCTCTATAAATAAAATAATATAAATTTTGAACCAACACCACCATAAATTTAATATAAATTAATAAATTTACCTATAAACTGGAAACCAACATACAAGTCGTCCCCCTATTTTTAAATGTTTTACACAAAAATTAAGTAAATCATGATATAGGTTAGAAAGGCCATAATCAACTTTCGCTGGAATGTGAGTTGCTAAATGTTCTTCACTAATCGTATAATTCGATTTGGACGTTCCTATTTTTTCGGTTGCTTCTCTAATCCCATAGGGGGCTAATAAAAAATAATTAACCCATCTCATTATTAATAATTAACTTCAAACTTACGATCTGTAATTATAGCATCGAATAAAAAATTTTCTTTCCAATAACAAATCGTAAAATCATTCACTAATACATCTAAGTATTTATCTTGTAAATTATATTGGATCATATTCGCTTTTACACTTTCATCATCACTTCTTTTCTAACAAAATATTTTTAGTTAATTCAAAATTGATATTTTAAAATTAAAATAAATTAAATTAAACCAACAGTTTGTTTAATTCTTGATGGTCGTGTTCGACCGTGTAACATCAAATAATCAATGTCAGCGCCATAAACGTAAGCCCCAAATTGAGCGGCGGCTACTAATAAGGATCCGGTCCCCACAAAAGGGTCAAAAATTACATCACCTTCTTGTACTTGAGCTTGATTAGCCATTAATAACGATAATTGAGGATCCATGCTTGTATTTCCGATAAATTTTCGCGTTTTTAATGAGAGCTGATTAATCAAAGATCTTAAACCATTAGCTATCTTAAAAAAAAAATAATCAAAATTATCATCATTTCAAGTTTTATCATTCTTTACCCATCTACCAAAAAAAACCATATAAGGCATTTCTGGCGGTGATTTAGGGTCAACACCATAATACTCAATGTAATTAAAAACAACATCAGGATTTTTTAAATCGACTTTACCTTCCACAGGTAAATAATTAAAAGTTTCCAATTTTTCGACTTTTTCTTTTTGCGTGAAGTGCTTGCAAAAAGTTTCCACATCGATTTTAAACGTTTTTTCAGCACTCATATAAGGTAGCATTAACGATTTCGGATAGTTTTGTACTTCCCGGTGCAAACCTGGAATATTATCGGAATAACCCCAAAGCTCGAGGGCGTATTTCAACGAAACCAAACGATTTGAGAGAGCTTTTAAATCATTTTCGTTCGAAAATTTCACCAACCAATAAGGTTGCTAAAAAATAATTAGTAAAATATTATAATTAAAAAATAAATAAATAAAAATAACCTCTAAAGTTGGTTCTTCCAAAAACGTCATTTCAATTTTTAATAAATTTAGTATAGAATTTATCTCCTAAAAGTAAAGTATTAAATTTTTTGATTTAATGATGATAAGAATGTTACCTCTCTTCGAAAATTAATGTGATCTTGAGCAAACCATAATAAATACGTTTTAAATTTGCTCATTTTTTTGAATTTTTAGGTTATGTTTTGTTTCATGTGTTCGTGTGACGTTTATGAAGTTCATGTCAAATGAGAAAACGTTCTGTTAAAAATTTAAATAATAAATAATAATAATAAATTTAAATTAAAGCTTAATTGGATATTAATGCAGAATGATGAAAATTAATTTGTTATTAATTAATATTAATATTAAAATAAAATGAAATTGAATTAAATAGAATTACCTAACATTCTCAAATAATCAAGAATGTACTCACTCATAGGGATTGTCCCTAAATATTTATTATTATATTATACAGGATGTCTCACGTAACTGGTTCATTAGAACTATTTTAGGTTCCACTATTCGTAGAGGCTTGAAATTTTGGTAACATGGGTTGTTCATTTCGATCTATTAATCTAAAATATTTTCAAGATGGCCGCCACTTCCGGTCTACCGGAAGTAGACCTCAACTTCGTTATTTTTTATTATTTTAAATGGAATGCTATAGTTTTTATTACACCATTCAATTATACATAAGAAAATATGTTGACTTTGATAACAGTTGATGGTGCCTACCGTTTTTTGTTTTCGAGTTATTTTGATTTAAGAGCACATACATTTAGCAGCAGAAGTCTGCGTACAAAAAACTTCTAACACTTTAACTGAAAAAATAAGGGTCATGATTAACGTGACCATTTATTTTTTAACTCAAAACGGGACATTGGTTTATTTAGATTAATTAACAAGTAGTAAATAAAAAGCACTATTTTAAAGTTATTTATTCAGAAAAAGTCAGTTAGGTTAAAAGCTACGAATTAAAAAATATATATACCCCAAACGTTTACTTATATTTATCAGAAGAACAAATTTGCTTTAATACAGCTGGTGATGATTTTAAGTAAGAATGAAACTCTTGGCACGTTTTCTTTATATTCACCTTAATTGTCAACATCGCCTTTAGAACTGAAATTTGTAACTGGGTCTTCTCAGAGGGCCACAATTTGTTCATCATAGAAAATACTCTTTCTACTGGAGCATTTGTAGCAGGCAAACATAAAACATATTCAATTAAAAGAGAAAAATGTTTATGCTGAAGATTGTTAGCTTGAAAGTGTTTGAATACTTCCACCCAACGAGTTTCCGTGGAAACATTTAGGTTATTTCATTCGGTTACTTTGTGCGATGTAATGTAGTTACAAATTAACGAAAATTCGTCAAAAACTTCTGCATCTTTATTACAGTCAATATATTCCTTTTGAATTAACACATCCAGAGATTTTTGAACGTCTGTCCATAAGGGGACCTTTTTTAAATCTGCCCAATAAAATATCTCCATTTCTTTGGTAAGAAAGCAAGTCCACTGCTCCAGATATTCACGGCTTGTTTGATAAAATTCTGTAACCACCCTATTCACAAACTCTTCATCTATGTCAGAAACATTATCTTTCGATTTCACTATTAATTGACGGAAGATAAATGAAAGAAACTGATTGGTCTGCTTCTGAGTCAAATTGTCTTTTAGTTGATTGATTTCTTTTGCAGCTTCAATTGCCGATACAGTCTGACCTTCCAGTTTCAATACAGCTTGATGAAAACTTGCTGACTGAGCGTGTAAAAAATAAAGCCACAATTCGGATGTGGGATCTTCAAAAAAGTTTTTTAGTAACAAGGGACATTTTTCAATACTCAAAAAGTAGTTTTTTAGTGGCTGTTACATTTTTAAAACTCTTTCCAAGGCAGGCATAAGAGCAAGCCATCTAGTTTTGCTGTAGCCGAGCATTTGTTGATACTCCGTTTCAGTTTCGGCGCAAAACTCCTTTAGAGCTTCAACTCGAATCGTGTAAATATAAAAAAACGAATATATCTTCACAATAATGCTTTCGTAATCTAAGCAGACAGTAGCCTGTCTGCAGCAGATTTTATTGCATTGTGAATTACATGGGCTCCACATCCAATACCTATTAATGGCTTTTTCAGTGATGACTGTAATTTCGTTAACACATTGTTAGTTCCACGCCTAGCCGCACCTCCGAAATTGACGTTGGCATTGTCTCCGCAAAATGCCACGACTTTTGCTGTTAAATTATTATATGTCAACACTTGGTTTAAATAATCGACAATGATGTCAGAAGTCTCGCCTGGTTGGTCTTGGAGATCTAAAATTTTTACTTGCACACCTACGTAAGGTTGAAAAAAGCGCACTAGAATAGGGTATATTTTCTTGTTACCGTGGTTTGAAGCGTCGTTTAGTATTGTAATACAATTGGACTTATCAAGATCATCTTTTAATTCTTTCATTACTGTAGGCGCCAAAACATTTACTACAATAGCTTCTGATTTCGTACGCGCGCATGTAAATTTGGGTTCAAAACATGATTGAATTAATTTTGACGCACAATCATTAGAGCGAAAACTGTGGTTTTCTTGTATCGTGTGATAAGCCCAGACGCCTTCTGCCGCGGCGATATCCATATCCTTTAAAATTGGTGCGGCCGATTTCTTGAAAAAGGTTAACATCGAAGAACTCGAAGCAGCGGCACGATCGGCATTTTTATGTTTTTCAGACTTTAAATGCTGTTCAATATCACTCCCACCACCATGGGAAACACTAAATTCTGTACGACACTTTTCACATCTGACATCTGAGGAAGTATTTATTTGCTTGATAAACGGATATTTTGCTTGTAAGTTAATATTGAACGTAAACTTGCGTTTTGGCATTTTAAGTTATGATTCCAAAACAAAAGAAGTTTAAGTTATTTGCTTGGTAAACGAGCATCAAACAACAACAAAAAATATATCGAAAACTGGGCGCACGAAAAATCTATGAAACAATTAGTCCAAATTAATCAACAAAGCGCGAGCGATGACGTCTTCGCTTCTCTCGGCTATCATCCCGTCAACTGACGACGCCGTCTCGCTCTCGCATACCGATCTCGTCCGCCCAACTCGGCTATAGTCTGTACCACGAGAAACGATAGTGACTCATCGCCTAAAAGTAGAGGCAACAGACAAACTCGTAAGCAACCATTTCACTCTAACAAACGTCAACGTACGGCCCTAATACCAAGTCACTATCGTTTCTCGTGGTACAGACTATACTAAAATTTTCACGCGGTTTTAGAAAACGGGACAATTTTGCGTCCCAGGCATCATTTCGGGGACACCGGGACTCGTAACTCTAAAAAGGGACAGTCCCGTTCAAAACGGGACGTATGGTCACGTTACTTATACAGCGTGGTCAAAAATTGAATTACGGTTTCGCTGTATTCAATTGCGAGAAAGTCGAAAATTTTAAATGGAACGCCCCATATCTTTTTAGCCTATCAAAACGGGAATTTAATTCTCTACAAATTATCTATAAACATTACTATACCTATTTATTATAGTTTTCTTCATATTGAGCAGTTTATCAAAATCCTACACAAAATGCTGGTAGCCGTTCAGTTTTTAATAAAAGGCTATGACATTTTGACAGTTTATCGTTTAATTTATTTAATTTATCATTGGTATTATTTCTAGAATGATCTGCGATTAAATAAGCTTTTGTTTGTTAGCTTTTATTTACCAAAAATAATCAACAGAAGAACGCATAAATGAAACAATGAAAAACAATAATATTCGACAAAATGATGGGCATAATAGTCCTGAGAGATCACTTTATCTATTAATGGTGCTTTCTTGGAAAATATTATTCACCTAAATCGACCGAAGCACCTCTTACCGAAGAATTTGGTAAAGCAACAAAATATGACAAAACATTCAAAACATTCCATTATCTTAATCTGCTGGTGATAGAAATTTGTGGTTTCTTGTTATTTTGATCTTTCCAAAACTAAGAAACAGATCGTATCCAAAACTTTTTTACATCCGCCATGAATATAAAACGAATTTAAAATGTTGTTATTGGAATAATTCGCCATGATATTCAAAGACATTAACATAAGTAAATGATGACACAACTAAGTAATGACAAGAATAACATAAATATGGATGAAAAACTGTCAAAACTCCATGACTCTTAGGTAAAATCAGAAGCTTTTCAACATTGCATACTTCCATTAATTTCCAAATATGATTGCAACTAGAACAAATAGGCATTTATTTTTATAATTTTTAGTTTTTCATTCTATTATGTTATTGATTTTAATTTTTGTCATTAAATTGTTGTTTTCCATTGTTTCATTTATTCGGTTTTCTTTTGTTAAGTTTGTTTCTTTTTTCCATCTTTTCAGTAATAGATAAATGTTTGTTGTTTTTGTACTTTATTTAAAGAATGGTATAAATTATTTTCGTTCTACCGGTTTCGATCTCGATCAGATCATCATCAGGAACTCCCGAGAAAAACAAACGTTTTTCGAAGCTATTCAACAAACAATAACTAAAATTAATTTCTCATAGAATAGAAGAATTTCATGAAATGCTCTGATAACAACAATAGACGTGTTCTCGGGAGTTCCTGATGATGATCTGATCGAAATCGAAACCAGTAGAACAAAAATAATGTATACCATTCTTTAAATAAAGTACAAAAACAACAAACAATTATCTACGGTTTTCTTTTGGTTATTTTTGGTAAATAACAACTTGCAATCCATAGTTTATTCAATCGCAGTTCATTGAACCAAAAAACTGTCAAAATGTCATGGTCTTCTAACAAAAACACAAACGGTCTCTAGCACTTTTGTTTGATTTTGATAAATTCCTCAATAGCAAGAAAACTAAATAAATAGGTATAGGAATACTTATAGATAATTTGTAAAGAATTAAATACCCGTTTAGATAGGCTAAAAAGATATGGGGCGTTCCATTTAAAATTTTCGACTTTCACGCAATTGAATACACAGAAACGGTAACTCAATTTTTGACCAGCCTGTACAAGATATACTGATACAGCAAGTGACAATCTCTTCAACAGCATATGAAGAGTTATCGTAAAAATGCAAAACGTTTTTGAATTAACGTTGGCTGAGATATGGGCTTGTAAAGAGCACGGTGATGTTGGACAAAAAACACTTAAAATCAAAATAATTCGAAAACAAAAAACGCTAGGTACCAATAACTGTTATGAAAGTCAACATATTTTCTTACGTATAATTGAATGGTGTTGTAAAAACTATAGCATTCCATTTAAAATAACGAAGTTAAGGTATACTTCCGGTAGACCGGAACTGGTGGCCATCTTGAAAATATTTTAGATTAATAGATCGGAATGAACAACCCATGTTACCAAAATTTTAAGCCTCTACGAATAGTGTAACCCAAAAAAGTTCTAATGAACCAGTTACGTGAGACACCTGTATATTATTACCATTATTTTTCAGTTCTTTTTAATTAGAAACTCTAATCCTTGTTTATAGATATACATAGTTATCCAAAGAATTTAGTTAGTAAAAAGTGTTATTTTGGTTTGTATACATCGTTTGTTATTACAGGATCAAATGAAAATAATAATATATTATATTATTATTGATTTTCTACTAGTTTCGGGGCTATACTGTCCCCATCTTCAGGAAAATACCTGTATATGGAAAAAATATTTGGTGTTGAAAACTTAAATGAGCTTATCACTAAATAAAAAATTACACAATTGAAAATCAGTGAAATACTTAAAAAATTGAAAAAACATTGAATTCACCATGTAATAAAATTTCTTTATGACTTCAATCAACATGCAATTAAATAAACTTACGTCAATAATTTAGAATTTGCGCTCGAAAAACAAAGCTTCATTCATTTTCACGAAACTAACAATTAATTTTAACATAAACTAAATGTATTTTTTTTTATATTTGAAAAAATGCACAAGAAGAAACAACTTTACAAAATATAAAATCTAAAATAAAGAAACAGTTACTTAAGAGACAAAAATGCAGGGCTGATATTTATAAACAAAACAGAATACATACAGAAAACAATTTTAAATCTATTCAAAGGGATCCCACCAACATTTTCCACAACAAAGTTAAGAAATATATCAATAACAACAAAGACATCTTAGCCAATTACAACTTGAAAACAAATAATCTATTACCTATGAACCCTAGAACTCCAATGATATACTCCATGATTAAACTCCACAAAGAAAACAAACCAATCAGACCCATCATTTCATCCAATAACTCTACTACTTATAAAATTTCACAATTCCTATTAAAATTCTTAAAGGAAAAAATTGAATTCACACCAAATCACACCATCAAAAATAGGAACGAACTCTTGATAGAACTTGATAGAATAAAACTTCCCGTCAATTACACATTACTTTCATTCGATATTATCAACTTATATACGAATATACCTACCAAGGAATCCTTAAAAATTATAAAACAAATAATTACAGATAAAAAGGAACATAATGATGAAACAAATATGATCAACAATCTATTTGCATTTTGTTTTCAACAGAACTTTTGCAATTTCAATAATAAGATTTATACATACGAAGAGGGCTTCCCAATGGGATCATCACTAAGTGGAATAATAGCCGACATATATGGATAAAATTGAGAATGACTATATCATAAATGACAAAAATCCTTATAAAGGCAAGATCATAACATCTTGATATTTTATTATAAGCAGCAGAAGTCTGCGTACAAAAAACTTGTAATACTTTAATTGAAAAAATAAGAGTCATAATCTAATGTGATAAACTTGATTTTTTTTTATTTTGTATATTAACTACATATAATTCTATTAACAAAATATGCTTCAACAAAACAGAAACAGTAGTTACAGAAAAAAATCAAAACTAAAAATTCTACAAATAACGGGTATGCAAAAATCTGCGTACAAGTCAGGACAGTACTTATAAAAAATTCATAAATGAGATCATTGTTTCTATATTAATATGAGGTCGGATATCCTTTACGTTTAATTACTTCCCTTAAACGTTTAGGCATGGAGTGCACTAATTTCTTCGTTTCGTCCGAACTGATTTTGGCCCATTCCTCAATCATAACATTTTTTAACGTTTCCTTCGACGTTATGTTGTGTTGCCGAATCCTGCGTTCCAGTAAATCCCAGAGGTGTTCGATGGGATTCAAGTCCGGCGATTGTGGAGGTGTTTTAAGTTGCTTTGGGGTATTGTATAGTAGCCAAAGCTTAGTGTTGTGGGCGCAATGTTTGGGGTCATTATCTTGTTGAAAAAAGTATTCGGGCCCCAAGCCCAAGTTTTCGATGCTAGGCTTCAAATTTTCTTTTAAAATGTCTATATACATTTTATGGTCCATTGTCGATGTTATGAAAACCAACCTTCCCACCCCTTTGGTGCACATACACCCCCCAACCATAACTCCACCACCTCCGTGTTTTACAGTCGCTTTCAAATTTTCGGGATTAAGGGCAGTATTAGGTTTTCTCCATACAAGTTGTTTACTCTTAATGCCGAAAATGCAAAATTTGCTCTCATCTGTAAAGAGAACTTTCTCCCAGAATTCAATGGGCTTGTCTAAGAGTTTTTTTGCAAAGGCGATCCGTTTCTGACGATTGACCTCTGACACAAATAGCTTTTTTCGTGCAACGCGACTGTGATAGTTAGCTTTTTTTTAACGTCCTTCTCACCGTATCGTTGCTGATAGTTTTATGAAATTCTTCTTGTACATTTTCTACTATTTTTTTTTGCCGTCAGCCTAGGTTCTTTTCTAACCTGCTGTACAATCTTTCGCTTCTCTCGGTTTGTTAAAAGGGGTGGTCTACCAAATCGCGGACGTGAGAGGTAATCTTCAGTGTCTTTATAATTATTAATCACTCTTTGAATGGAAGAGTGTGACCTGCCGACAGTTTCTCCTATTTTTCGAAAAGATTTTCCCTCTTTCCATAACTTTACAATAATTTTTCTCTCTCCCAATTCAATTTCCTTTCCTTTCGTGTCCATTCTAACTTTTAGCTTCTAAGCCTCTGCTAATATAATTGACACCGATTATCTTTTATTTAAATCGGAAAGCGTACATCGCCAACTACGTATTTAAGTAAATAAGTATATTTTGGAGAAGGCGTCTTTATTTGTACGCAGATTTTTGCATACGCATTATTTGGAGAATTTTTAATTTTAATTTTTTTTGTAACTAATATTTCTGTTTTATTGATGCATATTTTGTTAATAGAATTATATGTAGTTAATACACAAAATAAAAAAAAATTGAAGTTTATCACATTAGATCATGACCCTTATTTTTTCAGTTAAAGTGTTAGAAGTTTTTTGTACGCAGACTTCTGCTGCTAAGTGTATTTTTCGACGTACAATTGAATGGCGTAATAAAAACTATAGCATTCCATTTAAAATAACGAACTTGAGGTCTACTTCCGGTGGAGCGGAAGTGGTGGGCATCTTGAAAATATTTTAGATTAATAGATCGGAATGAACAACCCACGTTACCAAAATTTCAAGCCTCCACGAATAGTGGAACCTAAATAAGTTCTAATGAACCAGTCAGGTGAGACACCCTATATAGTACAAGCATCATGTAAAACATATTTATGAGAAATTAGCACTGGGGGACACGTTGGCGTCCTTTAGAGTTTTTTCTATTTTGGACTCCACAGACCACACCCAATCGAAAGTGTTAAGAAAGCGCGCCCGATAGACGAAGGGTTAAGACATTTGTATTTAATTAATAAATAATAATAAATTTAAATTAAAACTTAATTGGATATTAATGCAGAATGATGAAAAGTTAATTTGTTATTAATTAATAATAATATTAAAATAAAATGAAATTGAATTAAATAGAATTACTTAACATTCTCAAATAATCAAGAATGTACTCACTCATAGAGATTATCCCTAAATATTTATTATTATATTATATATTATTACCATTATTTCTCAGTTTTTTTAATTAGTTAGAAACTGTAATAAAGTAATTAGATTTAAGAATTGTATTAAAATAATTTGGGTTGCATAACTTTGCATTCAAAGATTGTACCTGGCGATAAGTCGATATTTATCGATAGAAACGTAGTGTGTAACTTTTCTTGTGTTTAACAGCTGATGGTAATCTTATAATAAGTGTAATCTTTCAAAATATCGTGTTATTATATTTATGTAAAGTTAATTTTGTTGATAAGTTCAACGTAACCTTAAAATTTTTGCGTTACCAATTTGAATCTTTCAACACAATTTTTTCTTAAGTAAGTATTAGAAATTTTCGAATGATTTTTTTTTATGTTATAAAATAAGAATTAATCTTTAATTTATTATAAATTTGAAACTTTAAAATTAACAAATTAGTATTTTTTCTTTGCAATCTGGTGAATTTCATTTTAAGCGGGTGGTCACACTGTTATAAACATTTTATTTCTTGGTTTTGCGAAAGGAGATTCATTTCCTTTACAACTGTCGGAGGAAATTTATCGTTTTTTCGTTTCACACGTTTACAACCGTAATTTATTATTTAATAATACGTTGTTGTGATTTAAAACTGCGTTGGTAAGAAAATTTTTTCAATTATTTTCTTTTTTTACAATTAAATATATTTTTGGTTATAATTAGCATAGCTCTATGATCCATTTAATGTTATGTTAACCAAGAACATCATTTTAAGGGATGAGTCATTTATCGTATATAAATTATGAACCAACATGAAGTTGGCATAAATGTTATTGACAGGAATATTTAAATTTAAAATAATACATTTTTATATTAATTTAATTTTTTGTCTGTAAACGTTTTTTTGCACCTTCCGTCTGGAAACGTGGGTCTTTCAAGTTCGGCCATTTTTTTATGGCGTTATGCATTTAAAAAAAATATGAAACAATTCATTAAATTCGTTACTTTAATCTTGTGAGTTCATATTCTATTACACATTAACTTATTAATAATTTTTTTACTTAAACAGTTAAGGTCGGACAGAAAATACCCAGGTTTACAGTAGGGTTAAACAAAGATTGTTTTGTCAGCAGGTTTATTACGGTTTATTAAAAAAAAACTCGATATCGAATAGTTGTTATCCGAGTTTGATAATGATATTAAAACAATGGGTAACGTAATACGTTTGTTAAAATTTCTTGTTTTATCAAATGGCATTCTTTAGATTTGATTCATTCGCTTTAAACTAAGGATCTAATGCGATATCTACAAAAGTTATCGAGAAAAAGTGTTTATTTGTTTTTTCTAGATTTAGTGTTGGTTCTAGATTTATTTAACCATTATGTTGACCACATATGTTATGCGTAAAAGCTTCAATACGTTCTTATGAAAAGTGTGTTTTATATTATTATAAGATATTATCACTAATTAGTAAGCGATGTATGACAAGAAATTTGGGAGGGAAAACATAACAAATACATAGTCAAATAAACAATAATCTACTTACTATATGTACAAAATAACTTCTCAAATCGATTATTCAATAATCGCAGTAAAAGAAACTCAAAATAAAATGCATTCGGGCCCTTTAGGTATATGTGAACGTAAAAAACGTTGCAAAATTAAAAACAAACACTAACAGAAAAAGAAACGTGCGTGGGTTTTAATAACAAAGTTATTTCACTCCGATTCTTCAAAAGATTCTCCTAACTATATCATTGATCTATCTCTAAATCTGGAACTAGAATCATTCGGGTTTAGCCATCTTGAGAGATGTACGGCTAAACCTGAATGAACCCAAATGAATAAACCCAAATGTTTCTAGTTCTAGGGTTAGATCTAATGATATAAAACTAGAACTAACATTAGACCTAGAAGCGGAAAGATTCGGGTTTAGCCGTGCGTCTCCGATTCTTCAAAAGATTTTCCTAACTATATCATTAGATCTATCTCTAAATTTGGAACTAGAATCATTCGGGTTTAGCCATCTTGAGAGATGTATGGCTAAACCTGAATGATTCTAGTTTCAGATTCTAACTATATTATTAGATCTATCTCTAAATCTGGAACTAGAATCATTCGGATTTAGCCATCTTGAGAGGTGTACGGCTAAACCTGAATGATTCTAGTTTCAGATATAGAGTTAGATCTAATGATATCAAAATTAGAACCAACAGTAGATCTAGAAGTGGAAAAATTCGGGTAAAACTAAAAGTATATCATTAGATCTATCTCTAAATTTGGAACTAGAATCATTCGGGTTTAGCCATCTTGAGAGATGTATGGCTAAACCTGAATGATTCTAGTTTCAGATTCTAACCATATTATTAGATCTATCTCTAAATCTGGAACTATAATCATTCAGGTTTAGCCATCTTGAGAGATGTACGGCTAAACCTGAATGATTCTAGTTTCAGATATAGAGTTAGATCTAATGATATCAAAATTAGAACTAACACTAGATCTAGAAGTGGAAAAATTCGGGTGAAAGTAGAAGTAACATTAGACCTAGAACTAGAATCATTCGGATTTAGCCGTCTTGAGAGATGTAAGGCTAAACTCAAATGTTCTAGTTCTAAGGTTAGATTTAATGATATAAAACTAGAACTAACACTAGTCCTAGAAGTGGAAAGATTCGGGTAAAACTAGAAGTAACGTTAGATCTAGAACTAGAATCATTCGGATTTAGCCATCTTGAGAGATGTACGGCAAAACCCAAATGTTTCTAGTTCTAAGATTAGATCTAATGATATAAAACTAGAACTAACACTGGACCTAGAACGCACGGCTAAACCCGAATCTTTCCACTTCTAGGTCTAGTGTTAGTTCTAGTTTTACTTCAATTTAAATATACTGGGTTACTAAATCAGTTTGTAAAGTACTATAATTCAGAAACTATTCATTGTAGAGGCCTTAGTTAAAAAAATGTCTTTAGATGCACACCTAAATCCAACCCAAGCCAACCAGAACTATCCTAAGATTTTCATCGCCCCAGGGCTGAGTTGCACGAATTCAAATAAATTTGCAAAGCTTCACTTAATTAATATGGACTAAGGATTGCTTTGAGGAAAACGTCTCGGTTACTAAATGAACGTTTCATATCTTACTATATAATTTATAAACAAATTTATTAATTATTTTTTTCTAAATACTCTTTCCAATGTTTTCTCAATGTTTCCGGTTTTCAATATTTCTCTTCGGCAAACATTGAAAACCTGCTGAAAGCATTTCATGTCTCTGTAAGCAATGTCAAATTTTCTAGAAGCAGTAGCAAGTCTTTCTGAAGCAGTAGCCAATCTTCTGGAAGTAGTTCAAATCTTTTGGAAGCAGTATCAAGTCCTCCAAAGGCAGTATCAAGTCCTCCAAACGTAGTATCAAGTCCTCCAAAGGCAGTGTCGAGTCTGTTGGAAGCTTTTCCAAACTTCTAGAGGTAGTATCAAATCTTCTGCAAGTATTTCAAATCTTCCAGAAGCAATATCGAGTCTTTTAGTAGCAATACCAAGTCTCCTGTACTTCAAATCTCTCAGAGGCGATATCAAGTCTTCTGGAAGCATTTCAAATCTCTCATATATCGAGTTTTGTAGAAACTTGGCATGGTCTTGTGGAAGTATCAAGTCTCCCAGAAACAATATCAAGTCTTCTGATAATTTTTCAATTCTTCTATTCTTCTTTCAAGTCTTCTGATTGCATTTCAAGTATTCTGGCAGCATTTCAAGTCTTCTAGAGGTAGTATCAATTCTTCTGCAAGCATTTCAGTATTCCAGAGGCAAGTATTAGGTAATCTAGAAACAATATCAAGCCTTCTGGAAGCAGATCAAATTTTCTAAAAGCAGTATCAAGCAATGTAAGTCTTCTGGAAGCATTTTAAAACTTCTAGAACAAGTATTGTCTTCCATAAGCAGCATCGAGTTTTCTGAAAGTAGTTCAAATCTTTTGAAAACATTTTAAGTCTTCTAGAAGCATTTTAAGTCCTCTCCAAGCAATATCAAGTCTTATAGGAGCAGATCAAGTCTTCTAGAAGCAGTATCATGTTTTTTGGAAACATTTCATGCCTTCTGGAAGTAGTATAATGTCTCCTAGAAGCAGTATCAAGTCTTATTTCAAACTACGTACTTTCTGATAAAAACGGTCGCAGCAGATGTTAGGATTGAATTGGGTAGAAAGAGTTGGTATTGAAAATGGGAACTTCAATCTGGATAAAATCATTAAAAATTTTGTATGAGTGCTTGCGTACCCAAAGCACCCACGTATTCGGGAGAACTAATTTCTTCTGTTTCTAATTTCTTTAGCCGTGCGTCTGAAGACATTCCACTTCTAGGTCTAGTGCTAGTTTTACTTCAATTCAAATATACTGGGTTACTAAACCAGTTTGTAAAGTACTGTAATTCAGAAACTATTCATTGTAAAGGCCTTAGTTAAAAATGTCTTTAGATGCAGAGCTAAATCGAACCCAACCAGAATTATTTTCACCGCCCCAGGGCTGAGTTGGACGAATTCAAATAAATTTGCAAAGCTGCACTTAATTAATATGGACTAAGGATTACTTTGAGGAAAACGTCTCGCTTACTAAATAGAATTTATAAACTAATTTATTATTTTTTTCTAAATACTCTTTCCAATGTTTATCCCTAACGTTAGCCTCGCGCATCCTCCTTTCTTTACGCGTTTCTTCCCTTGTATCATAATATTTAGCCCTAAAATCCATAATCTCATTCTTTAATACCTTAAAATCAGACGCATCCTTAATTTTTTTGTATGTTAATAATCGTCTCGAGGTGTGCTTATTCAGAACTTGCTTACTGTTTGTTATCAGTGTTAAACAATCGTTTGTGGGTAAACAGTTTTCTTCATAATCATCTCTACAAATAAAAAATATAAATTTTGAACCAACACCACCACAAATTTAATATAAATTCTCCTTTAAGATTCTCCTTTAGCACAATCTATGCATATCTTTTTGCTGCATTCTAGCCATATTGACATCTTACAACGAAAACATAAATAAGCAGTTTTTCTTTTTGACTTTGCCGGGCATAACTTGTAAGTTTTGTAGTCTTACGTTATATAACCGTTTTCGCATATACGGTTCAATTAATATCTTAGCTACAACTTTCATGGACTCCATCCTGGTTATCATGGATCTGTGGCGGTATGATTTGTGCAAAATGTACGCATTTGTTGTACTCATTTCTAAGATAAGATAAAAAGTTGCCATTGGCCAACGACGGGTTCGACGAATTGACTCATGGTATCAACAACACCTTTGGTATTGTTATAAAAGGATATTATTTCAAGTTTTTGCTTAGCAGAATCGGTCTCAACTGAATGTTGGATTGATGAAACTAACAACACTGCTTTGCCTCTTTTAGTAGAATATATGAAAATATTGTGAAATCTTTTGTAAATCTTTATAAAGATGATCCTATTTGCCTCTTTCGCGATGGTAAAAATTCGTTGGCTACTTCCCTTTTACTTTTTTTCATAGTTCCTACCATTGTTAGACTTCTGCTAATTCTATTAAAGTGTACCAATTATCTGTAGTAACATTGCGATTACTGCCATATATCGGTTTACTTAATTTAATGACAGCTTATGTGGTTATGCCAAATTTCCTCTCTTTTTGACATAACCCTAAGCTATCCCTAAGTACCCTTTCCACGATATAACTATGTATTGTGTACGTAGCTGGTTTTGGCATCTGTAAGACACTGTAATTTGAACCTTTACCTTTCCGGATTTGAAGGCATGTACATCTTGAACTTGCAACTACCACGAAATGCTACTAACATTTCGTCCACCGTTGTGTTGCAACCTAATGAGTACGACATTTGTGAATTTTTGTTAAATTTTTGCAGTAATACTGAAATTGCTGCGCTTAGATCGATTCGTTTTCGTACTTTTCGTGCATTTTCGACAATTTAGACTTTTATCAAGGCAAGCCTAACCACATCGCGACCAGTTTCTAGTAAATTGTTGTAACATCTCATCATCAATTATACTATTCCAAGCAGCAATTGGCTCGACATTTATTATTTTCGATTTTACGGCTGGTATTTTTACAATAATGTGAGGCAGTATTCTTACATTTCTAGCAGGTGGAGTGGCTGACCATTTGGACCTGTTTTTTTTTCCAGATAAATACTTTTGTGCAACACTTTCTTCACTACTTCGTATATTATCCGGTTCTTCATCGGTAGATTGTGCGGAATCAGAATTATGTTCGCTTACAACACAATTTTCTTTATCTTCTTAGAGTAGAGCACCTTACATTCTGATTTGGAAACCCTTTGCATTTCAATTGAAGTAACACTAGAACTAACACTAGACCTAGAAGTGGAAAGACATTTTGAAGACATTTTCTGAAGACATTTTTTTTTACGAAGGCCCCTATCATGAATAATTTTTGACATAGAGTGCTTTACAAACTGATTTGGCATCCCTTTGTATTTCAATTGAAGTAATTAGATCTAACTCTACGTTACTGCTAGTTTTACCCGAATCTTTCCACTTCTAGGTCCAGTGCTAGTTCTAGTTTTAAATCATTAGATCCATCTCTAAATCTGGAACTAGAATCACTCAGGTTTAGTCACACATCCGTGCATCTGAAGCTTCCAGAAGACTTGAAATGCTTCCAGAAGACTTGATACTGTTTCTAGATTGCTTGAAATGTTTCTGAAAGACTTGATACTGCTTGTAGGATACTTGAAATGCTTCTTGAACACTTGATATTGAGAAGAGTTGAAATGCTGCCAAAAGACTTGTTACTGCTTGTAGAAATGATAGCAGAAAGCATTTTCATTGAAAAGAAACAAGATACTTTTTATAAATCCTTTGAGTTTGCCTCAAACTATTGGACATAATGCAAAATCTTGACATAAGTAGTACAAAAACTGTTAAGGACTGTATATTGATGGCAGAAGTAAATATAAAATTTAATTTTGCTTCCAAATACCAAATACTGTTGTCAAAAGGCAATATCTTCATGTCAGAAGTTCAAAAGCTGGTGATTAAAGACTAGATGATGCTCTTAGCAATTTTTTCATAGTGATTAAGTAGTTCGTTTCATAAAATGAAAAGCAATTGCTCATCAACAATAATAATATCTCCCCTATACAACTGTTTGAACCGTTTTAACCCATTAGTTCTCCCGAATACGTGGGTACTTTGGGTGCGCAAGTACTCATACAAAATTTTTAATGATTTTATCTAGATTGAAGTTCCCATTTTCAATACCAACTCTTTCTACCCAATTCAATCCCAACATCTGCTGCGAACGTTTTTATTAGAAAGTACGTAGTTTGAAATAAGACTTGATACTGCTTCTAGAAGACTTGATCTACTTCTATAAGACTTGATATTGCTTTCAGAGGACTCGATGCTGCTTTTGGAAGAGAATACTTGTTCTAGAAGTCTTAAAATGCTTCATAAAGGTCAGAAGGCTTGACAATGTTTCTAGATTACCTAATACTTGCCTCTGGAATACTAAAATGCTTGCAGAAGAATTGATTCTACCTCTAGAAGACTTGAAATACTTCCAGAATACTTGAAATGCAATCAGAAGACTTGAAAGAAGAATAGAAGAATTGAAAAATTACCAGAAGACTTGATATTGTCTCTGGGAGACTTGATACTTCCACAAGACCATGCCAAGCTTCTAGAAAATTCGATATATGAGAGATTTGAAATGCTTCCAGAAGACTTGATATCGCCTCTGGGAGGTTTGAAGTAAAGAAGACTTGGTATTGCTACTAAAAGACTCGATATTGATTCTGGAAGATTTGAAATACTTGCAGAAGATTTGATACTACCTCTAGAAGTTTGGAAAAGCTTCCAATAACTCGACACTGCTTTTAAAGGATTTGATACTGCTTCCAAAAGATTTGAATTACTTCCAGAAGATTGGTTACTGCTTCAGAAAGACTTGCTAATGCTTCTAGAAAATTTGATATTGCTTACAGAGACATGAAATGCTTTCAGAAGATTTGCAATGTTTCCAGAAGACTTAAAATGCTTTCAAAAACATAACAAAAACACAAAATGGGAATTTAAAAATATAAAATAAGTGGATTTAAATATTCTCCAAGTTGCTTTTAAAGTTTTACCTCCTAATACCGAACGTATTACATATTATTTTATGTATTAGGTTTCCTAATTATTTAGAATTATTTTCTCCTAAGTATTACTAGAATTAAATAAACTAGAACTAACACTCACTAATCTGAAGACGTATGTTAAAATTTCTTGTTTTATCAAATAGAATTCTTTAAATTTGATTAATTTAAGTGAAAGAATAAATTGATTTTGTGTTTTTCCTTTTTTAGCTTACACCAAAAAATGTTTCGTATTCCCGACCCACTCCAAGTTTTGAAAGAACTTTTATACGAAGACAGCACAAATCAAATCCAAGAGAGGATAACCCCTCTTCATACAGCAGCGAAGAATGACCAGTTAGACTTAGTTACCAGGTTATTACAAAAAGGGGCAAATATTAACGCAAGGATCAAACGCAGTGGATTTACCCCGTTATATTTCGCGATTGCAAGTAACCGATTGGAGATGGTAAACTTTTTGATAAAAAACGGAGCGGATGTCAATTATAGAGCGATTTTGGGGTTGACCCCTTTAAGCATTGCGGCCGAACAAGGATTCATAGACATAATTAAAACTTTACTTGCAAATGGAGCCGATATTTACACCAAAACGGATAAGCTAAACACCCCATTACACATAGCAGTAGATAACGGCCACTTAGACGTAGTAAACTTTTTAATCGAAAAAGGGTTAAACGTAAACACCCCAAATTCCGAACGAACGATTCCGTTGCATTACGCGGTACGAAACGGAAATCCCGATGTGATTAAAGCCCTAATTCTTGCTGGATCCAATTTAGACGCTGGGTCATCCTGCATAGGCAGCAACTCGAAAGCTGCAAGAAATGTTACCCCGCTACATTTTGCGACTCAATCGGGAAGGTTCGATCTTGTTGTGATGCTCCTCGAAGCTGGAGCCAACGTTAACGTAAGATCAAGCAATTGGTTTACCCCTTTACACTTAGCGGCTCAATACGGCTTTAAAAACATCGTAGACGTCTTACTAAGAGCCGGATCTTATGTTAACGCAGAAACTGCCGATAAAATCACTCCCCTTTATTTCGCGGCCGAAGAAAATTATGTCGACGTAGTTGAATCTCTCCTTTGCTCAAAACAAATTAATATTGACGCGAAACGTTACAAGAATTCAACAGCTTTGCACGTCGCGACGAAGCGTGGTAATTTCGATGTTGTTAGAGTCCTCGTCCAGAATAAAGCTAACGTTAACGCAAAGAATGGTGAAGGTTCTACACCGTTACATTTAGCACTTCGAGAAAAACATTCCGAGGTAATCGATTATTTGATTAAAAACGGCGCGGACGTTCACGCCGTGGACAGTTTGAATTGGACCCCGTTACATTATTCGGCACATAGCGGGTTTTCTTTGAATGTTGTTAAGAGTTTAATTGGGAAAGGGGTTAAAATCAACAAAAAGTTGAACGATGGCAAACAAGCGATTCATTTAGCATCCGAAAAAAATCATATTGAAATAATAAATTATTTGATTGAAAAAGGGGCTGATGTTAACGCTTCAGACAACAACACTTGGACTGCCTTACATTATGCCGCATACGAAGGAAATTTGGAGGTTGTTAAAATCTTGTTTGAAAAGGGGGCGAATATTAACGCTAACACATCAATGAGGAACACCCCCCTACATTTTGCGGTACATCACATCCACTTAAAAGTAGCCGAATTCCTCCTAAGAAAAGGAGCCGATGTTAACGCTTTAGACGACACAAATAAAACCGCTTTGCATTTTGCCGCAGAAAAAGGTTACGACCAAATCGCTAATCTTTTATTGGAGTACGGCGCTGGGGTCAATCTAAAAGAAGGTGTACGTAACGGCACTCCACTCCATTTCGCAGCTCTCTGTGGCCACCACAAATTGGTCAAAATCCTCATCAAACACAAAGCGAACGTTAACGCAAAAGAAATCAAAGATGCAACTCCTTTACACTTAGGGGTAGGAAACGTAGATGTAGCCACTACCCTCCTCGTAAACGGATCGTATTACGACGCCAAATTTGGTACGAGAAAACGAGCGAAACCGATAGATTTCGCCAAAGTAAAGGGAAACCAATCAGTTATAAAACTACTAAAATCGATCGATAAATTATTTCAAGCCGTTGAAACTAATAAATCCTCTGAAGTTGAGAGGTGCATCAGAGAAGGCGTCATCGTTGATTCAAAAAACGTCAATGGAGGAACTCCGTTGCATATCGCCGTTAACAACGGAAACGCAAAAATTGTAAACATCTTGCTAAAAAATCGAGCTGATCCCACCAAAATCAACAACAAAGGAAACACTCCATTACACGTAGCCGTCTCAAGAGAGAACAAAGACATTGTCGATCTCCTATTGGAAAGTGTAAATCTCAACAAATTAAGCGATTTTGTTAACACAAAAACGTCCTCGAAGCACAACACCCCGCTACATATTGCTGCTGAAAATGGCTCTTTCAAAATTGCGCAGTCTTTATTAAAATATGGCGCTATTTATAACGTTAAGAATAAAGATGGGAAAACGCCGCTTGATTTGTCCCAAAATCGAAGTCTTATCGATTTATTGAAGATGATAGGAGAATTGTTTGAGGGTGCAAATGAAAATTTGGATGTTATTGGTAAGCTTCAGGTAACATCTGTTGATTTAGCGGTTATTTTTAATGCTCGTAATGATAAAGATAAGTCTTTTGTTGATGTTGCTGTAAGTAATAAGCATAAAGATCGAAAAGAGTTGGTGAAAATGTTAAAAAACTTCGATCAAAATTTATAAAATAAATTTTCTATATCATTATCGTTGTTTTAACGTAAACTTATTATAAATATATTTGTAGTTTTTTAATA
Organism: Onthophagus sagittarius; assembly: GCA_036711965.1. Lineage (NCBI taxonomy): Eukaryota > Metazoa > Arthropoda > Insecta > Coleoptera > Scarabaeidae > Onthophagus > Onthophagus sagittarius. The sequence continues at coordinate 8,762,356 of JASERS010000010.1, read as the reverse complement.
AATCTTTTCTTCCTTTAAAAATAGTAATTATTTTTTTTAATCACAACCTGTTTAATTTCAATATAAAAAAATTGTTAGAATTTAGGTTCATTAAATATTTGCTAAATTTGTTTATCTCATTTGTGAAGAATGTATTTAAGAGAAACGTTGAATCTAGGCAGCGGAAATGTTGAAAAGATAATGTTGAGCTCAGATTTAAAGATTGCAAAGTTTATGGAATATAACAAGATTGGAAGATATGGAATATAACAAGAAGATAACTCGGGGGCTCTCCCTAAACCAGCTACATATGTAAGTAAAAGTTAAAATTTCGAAAAGGAATGGGAATACTTTGATTCTGTTTCATGATACTGACTTAAATTGAGATTGAAAAATAACAAGGTGCAGGGGAAGCCCCTCCGTGTAGTAATTAGCAACATCGCTTAGCACAAAGAAAAGAAACAGAAGTAAGGAAAAGAAAAGGTAAGGCGCTTTCTTCCTTTCAATTTAGAAGAAATATGGGACTGCGTGGGTTGCATAAGGAAGAAGCATCACGGGAAGTGATTACCTTCTCAGGAAGAATGCGCGAAAGATGAACGGTGGTTGAAATGAATGGATTCCCCCGAAGTTGTCCTGCATTCATATCTCCCGAAGATGTTGCCCGACAAAGACATCACTAAATTGGATTAGGTTGGGTTTGATTTCGAAATTCCAACCCAACTCAACACTTCAGTCATCCAAAGTGTTGTTCGTGATACTCGGGATGGTCGAAGGCTTTGGGTTGAAATGAAATTTCGAAATCCAATCCAACCCCGTGATACTTTGAGCGGCCGACTTTGAGGACTTCAGCAAAGATATGACTGAGACGATTAGAAGCAGTGGATATGGGAGAATATTAAGGTTGAGGTTTTGTTTGTATCAATAGAAATAATTCGATAATCTAATTACGAAGACTTATTCCGGTATTTTTGAGATAATACCGGTTTTCAATACCGTTCATATTTCGTTTGAGATCCCGGTATGTAGAGTCCCGGAATATATACTACAAAGACAAACTACCAAGACTAACGCAAACAAGACGCAAACGCAGTAGCTCAACTTTATTATGAAGATATCGATTCTCTGTGTGAGTTGTTAGTTATGGTTATACGTGATGTCAAAACGAATGCACTTAAAGCTCGTTTAAAACGGCTGCTTAAAAAATTACGGACGAAAGGTAGTTTATCTAAGACTGGTTCAAGGGCTGGATCTCAAGATGACTATTCTTCTGATTATTCTACGTATTAATAAGTAGATTTTTATTTTATTTATTATTTTTTACATTTTATGCCTCCACTTAAGATTATGCAATGGAATGCGCAATCGGTGCGCTCAAAAAGAGAAAACTTGGAGCAATTACTTTTTGATTTTGACATAGATGTTGCACTTATTTCTGAAACCTGGTTTAAGCCTGACACGATGGTTAAATTTAAAGATTACAATATTGTACGAGACGACCGAGTGGATGGTTATGGTGGTGCGGCGATTTTTGTTCGGAAGTGTATAAAGTTTTATAACGTGGATTGCCAACAAAATCTTCAGAATTTAAATGTTTGTGGAATTCACTTAGCGGATTTAAACATTTTCATTTGCTCGGTTTATCGACAAGATGGAGCTGATATGCAATGCGATGATTATCATAAACTCCCTGAAGTGGAATTTCGAAATCCAATCCAACCCCGTGATACTTTGGGCGGTCGACTTCGAAGACGTGGACAGAAATATGAATGGAAGACGATTAGAAGCAGTGGATATTGAGGTTTTGTTTGTGAATAAAAAGAAATAATTCGGCCAATTGCGAAACAATACCGGTTTTCAATACCGCTCATATTTCGTTTAGAATCTAGGTATTTTTAGATATCAGATACTAACTATGTATATGTAAATTTATTGAAACCTTATTATGAAAAACCTGAAATAGTTGAGATATATGTTACATATTCAGAGGAAGAAGAGATAGTAATGAATATATGTATATGAATTGGAAAAAGAAAAGAAAGAAACCTTACCGACTATAGAAGTTTTACATCGACACGTATTGATGAGAAGTACTGACTGTGAAAAACTAGAGCAAAACTAGAAACTTTCGGGTTTTGCCATGCGTCTTTTCAATAAGTGTTTGACGTTTCAAATATCATGTTGCAACCGTCTTCAGAAACTGGTTCAAATATATCGGTCGAAAACTAATTAATTATCAATTTATACTAATCATAAAGCTTGCTACTAACTAATTACTGTATCGCGTCTGGTTTGAGAGTTTTGTTCGTGTTCACCACCGTCTTCTGCTGAGTTCCTTGCCATCTTCTCCGTTGACGTTGTTTTTATGTCGGTGGATTTCTATGGCCTCTCTTGTCAGCCTTTGGTGATGTTTCTTAGTTCTAGCCAGTACCTTTGCTTTGTCGACGTCTATTCGGTATCTCTCTGAATGGCAATGTTCCGCAACCGCCGACTGACGGATAAATCCAGCTGGTTATGTACTTACTCCATCTTCGTCCCTCAAAGTATATCCGATTTTCTGCAGTACGTCCCATAGAAATCGTTCCTCTATCTGTAGGTTTTTTTTTTTACAAATTCTTGCTGTTCTTTGAAACAAGGTGTGGTTCACGGATCTCTTCTGTAGGGGATGATGGTGTGATGTTGCCTTTAAGTACACGTTGATGTGGGTCCACTTCCTATGCACTCTAAGTTCCATGTCACCATTTGTCCCATGTCCCTTTTTTTCCAGAGCTCCCCACCTCTGAAAACATATCAAATTCTACACCCAACGAAGAACCTGCTGAATCTGCTAAAATTGCTGCTGGGGAATCTTCTGAATCGGTCTTAACCAAATTTAAACGTACCAAAATAAGAAAAGTTACTAACGAAGCTGATAAAGCATTTGTGGACTGGATGAAAAAAAAAGAAACAAAGCAGGACAATCCAAGAAAAATGTTTTTACTTAGTTTATTGTCAGATGTTGAAAGTTTGTCTGAGGAACAAATGCGAAAGTTTAGAATTAAGGTGCTATTATTACTCGAGGATATTCAGTCGGGCTCATCACAACAATGCGAAGACAATTATTCACCAATACAGCATTCGGAACAATACGGGGATTATTCGTCAACTCAGCAGTTACAATATAGAGACAATTATTCGCCAATTTCTTCTGTAGAATCTAATTCAAATAACCCAGACTCTCCAGTAAATTATACTACAAATACAAATTTTACTGGTGATTTACTACAACTACAAAACCTTGAAAACTTGTGATCTGACCTAACTTTGTATCGTCATCGGATGATGACTGTTTTTTCTTTAATAAAGCATATTCTATTTTACTTTGTGTTATTTTCATTTTATAGCAATAAATACTATACACATAGAAAAAAACTGTTTAAAACTTACCTCAAAGTTATAAGTATCCTTTCTTCCGGGCTGACGCAATCTTGCATTACAGTATTTTGTCGTTGTATTAAAGGTCCAACAATAGAGACTAATATTTGATACGTATTTTTAGCCATTCGGTAAAATGATTGAAAATAGGAATCATCTTCTGATAGCTCTCTTGCCGCAACAAATAATCTACAATTAACGTTTTTTTCAATATATGGATGAAGCCAATATAATCTACGTCTGTGTCGTCGTCTTCTAATATAGTTATACGCTACAATCACGTCTTCATCTTCGCTTGATGACATTTTCGCAGTGAAATAAAGACGTGCTTACGATGCTGAATATGAGAGTCCGTTTTGTAGTTTGCAGGACGATTATATGACGATTGCGTGGACATATCTAAGATGTAAATTACGCCTGTCGTCATTTGTAGTTTATATGCATTCGTCAAATGACGTCTCAGTGGACAGTAGGCCTAAAACTCTCCTTTCCAACAAAAATACGTCGCCGATAAACAGTAATCCGTAAACATATTCTGGTAATCTCTCCGCAATGAGTTTCTAGCGAAAACCGTTTATTGGTTTCCCCAGTAAAAACTTCTTATTGCTTCCTTCGGGACCTCCTTTGTAGCGATTGCGTAGTGGAGTTCTTTAGTCAGTTCCATGGTTTCTTCTTTCGTTAGTGAGACACTATATCTGTTGATGACTGATTCTGTATTCGGCTTACCAATGATTCAAACTTGATGTGTGTACCACGGGTCTTCTGAAATTCTTAATTCTTCTCCATTGTTAGTCTGTCTACTTTATCATATTTTATATTATTACGTGATAATGAAGATGTGCATTCGATAGGTTTAGAAGATTGTATTACTGAATATTTCTCGAGATATATTCGGATTATATCGAAGTATGTTATTTATAAAAAAAGGTGAACTGATTGTGAGATGCAATGATCACATTTTCATTTTTTATAATTTTTATACTTTACAATTGTAAACGATGTTTATTTCAATTAAAAAAAATGTAGACGTAAAGTTGTTTATCGAGTTGGGTTGCACGAGCTAGAGCAACCCAACTCGAGCGGTTGAATAACTATGTATATCTATAAATAAGGCTTCTACCATGATAGTTTCTGGAATAGAGTACTTTACAAACTGATTTAGCAACCCTGTATATTTGAATTGAAGTAAAATTAGACCTACATCTAGAATCTTATTTTTAAATGTTGTATAAACAGGAACGGACTCGTTCCGTTTGTCCAAACCAGCCCTGTGGCGCCAAACATCTTATGACTGCAGTGAAGAGGAACCTGACAATTCAACAATTAAAAATTGGGCAGTTCTCTTTATGAAAACGGTGGGAGAAGCGATTTTAAAAGCGTAGAAGTTAATAAAAGCTTAACAGATATTATTCTTATCTAGTAATAAGTCTAAGATGTTATTTTTAACCCTTCAGTACACGCGCATTTTTTTTTGACGTGAGTGCTCGCACCGGACTGAGAGTCCGGGTTTCTTTGCCAAATAAGAGATTTGTATTAAACTCCCTAGATTACTAAAGTATCGCGGTTCATGATATCTATGTATTCAAACAATTCGAGCCAAAATGGTGATTTGACAGCATGTCAGTGACCAGGTGTACGAATAGGGAGTTTATGTGTGAGAAAAACGTTTTGCTCCGCCCCCGATTCGAGACCATTATTAAACTTCACCTTTCGTTTCTTCGGTGGCTGATACTGCTTAAAACAAACTTGATAAGCTACCAGGAGCCTTGAACTGCTTTCAAAAATGTTGATACTACCTCTGGAAGACTTGATAATGCTTCTAGAAGCCTTAACATAGCTTTCAGAAGGCTTGAACTGCTTCCACAAGATTTTATACTGCAGCTGAAAGACTTGATACTATTTCTAGAAGATTTTAAATGATTCCAAAAGACTTGATACCATTTGTAAAACTACTGGCAAAAAAATGTTTGAAAATGCAAAGTCTTAAAGAAGACATTTTTATTGCAAAAGGCACGAAATTGTTAATACAATTTGATTTTGCCTCCAAAATACCAAATACTGCTAGGATACAAAATGTTCATTTCAAAAGTTCAAAAAATTTCAATTATAGACCAAATATTGCTTGTGAAGGTGTAAGCACTGTTGATATAAGGCATTTCTATTGCAAATTAACCATAGGCGCCAGATACATGGACGTTTTTCATGTCACTTTTGTTTTGAGAACAGTCATTCGTCGTTTGAATCTTTTCCCAATTCAGTTTTTTCACTATCCAGCACCTATACTTATTTTCAAAAACCGGCGCTTATGAAGCTACGAAGATTGTGTTAGATGTACCACTGACGATCTAAAGATAAATCAGTTAGCTGCAGAATTCTTCGAATCCTCTATTTGGGCATCGTAAATCTTACACAAATTGCTGGTTCTGGTCCTAAAAACGCTTTAGCACTAGCTCATCTGCCGTTTCATTGGCAGCACTTCCAGAGTGACCTCAGTGTAGTTAAAACGACGAACCGTTTGAGCTATCTGTATTTCCACATAAATTTTGATAATCCTCTACTTGATTTCGAGCTTTGTGGAGATGAGTTACTCAGCTTGTGTTCTAATTTAATCCCAAGATTATTCCTCACTTGCGCAATCAGTAATAAAATGTCCAATATAATTATATTTACAAACTCACTTCTACAGTATTATATATTTAGAAATCTGAAACTAGCAACTAACGCCATTAACAACGACAACATTCTGATCTGAAATAATACTTTGACGTCCTTCAACATCGGCAAATACAGAAAAAAGGGATTAACTAACTAGAAACTGACGAAATGACCTATTTACCTTTATTAGCTGTTTCCACCAAAACTAATTTTCGAAAGTAAGTCCTTTTTTCGTAGACAAGAACGGATATATTAAAAAAAATGTTAACTTGAATGGTTGCGGTCCGCCGAACCAGCGGTTGCAAATTGCTAAAAGACTCTGTAAGTCGATAGTTAAACTTGCAGGAAAAGATTTTATTAATCATAAAATCGTGGCTAAGAGAAAATACTGGAAATTATTTGACAGCAGACTTGCAGGAAAAAACTTTATGACTAAAGTGGCTAAGAGAAAATACAGGAAATTATTTTCAGGATTCTGAGAGGACCGCTAGGAGTTGCAAATACCATCTTTAATGCCTTGAAATCTTAACAATTAAACAATTAGTCATCTTAGGAATGGTATCTCAATTTTAAGATACTTGTACATTTCAGTTTCAGTCCAGTCCCAGTATATTCCGGGTTCATGCCGGGATTTCATGAAAGAAGATTTATCGTTTAGAAGTTTGGGAGTATTAAGAAAGATTTGCAATGAAAATACGATTGGCACCAAATAAATTAATTTTCTGGAAGCATTTCAAGCTTTATAGACGCAATGTTAAGTATTCTGACAGCAATATCAAATCTTTTGTTAGCATTCCAAATGTTTTGGAAGCAATTTAGATCTTCTAGAAGCAATATTAAGCCTACCTGAGCCAATATCGAGACTTTTGTAACCATTTTAAATCTTCTAGAAATAGTATCAAGTCTTCTGGAACCTTCTCGAGTCTTCTGAAAGCATTTTAAATCTTCCAGAAACGGTATAAAGTCTTACAGGGGCTATATCTAATCTTTTGGAAGCATTTTAAAATATCTAGAAGCAGTATCATGTCTTGATTATTAAAATCTTCTAGAAGCAGTATCAAGTCTTTTGGAAACTTCTCAAGTCTTCTGAAAGCATTTGAAATCTTCTGGAAGCAGTATAAAGTCTTACAGGGACAGTATCAAGCCTTTAGGAAGCATTTTAAAACATCTAGAAGCAGTATCAAGTCTTCTGGAATCTTCTCGAGTCTTCTGAAAGCATTTCAAATCTTCCAGAAATAGTATAAAGTCTTACAGGGGCTATATCTAATCTTTTGAAAGCATTTTAAAATATCTAGAAGCAGTATCGATTCTTAATTATTAAAATTTTCTAGAAGCAGTATCAAGTCTTTTGGAAACTTCTCAAGTCTTCTGAAAGCATTTGAAATCGTCTAGAAGCAGTATAAAGTCTTATAGGGGCAGTATCAAAGCTTTAGGAGGCATTTTAAAACATCTAGAAGTAGTATCAAGTGTTCTGGAAGTAGTATCCAGTCTTTTGGAAGCACTTCAAGTAATTTTGAAGTATTTCAAGTCTTCTAAAAGTAAGTATAAGGGCTTCTGGAAACATTGTAAGTCGTCTGGAAGTATTGTAAGTCATCTGGAAGTAGTATTCTGGAAACCATATCAAGCTTCTTAGATACAATATCAAGTCTTCTGGAAGCATCTTCAGTCTTCTAACAGCGACATAAAGTACTTTGGAAGCATTGTAGGTCGTCTGGACACACTTCAAGTCCTCTAGATGCAATATCAAGGCTTCTAAAAGCGTTGTAAGTCATCTGTAAGCATTGTAAGTCGTCTGGATGCATTGTAAGACATCTGTAAATTCATCATTTTAAGTCTTCTAGAAATATCAGTCTAGAAATTCAAGTCTTCTGAAAGCAATATAGTTTTCTTAAAACAGTATCAAGTCATCTAGAGGTAACAACATCAAGTCTTTTTGGAAACATTTTAAGTTTTCTAGATGCTATATCAAGTTATCTGAAAGCATTGTAAGTCGTCTGGAAGTATTTTAAATCCTCTAGAAGCAGTAACAGTCTTCTGGAAGCCGCGGTACTTTATAAATCTAGGGACTTTAATTTGTATTCTTTTTAAGACAATAATTAAAAAAATTTTTTTATTATCATAAAATTTGCGATAGGCAAATAAATGCCCGCGTTGAATACGCTGCACATTTTTCGGGGCATTTACACTTAGCAGCAGAAGTCTGCGTACAAAAAACTTCTAACACTTTAACTGAGAAAATAAGGGTCGTGATCTAATGTGATAAACTTCAATTTTTTTCTATTTTGTGTATTTTGTGTATTAACTACATATATATTCTATTAACAAAATATGCATCAATAAAACAGAAATATTAGTTACAAAAAAAATTAAAATTAAAAATTCTCCAAATAATACGTATGCAAAAATCTGCGTACAAATAAAGACGCCTTCTCCAAAATATACTTATTTACTTAAATACGTAGTTGGCGATGTACGCTTTCCGATTTAAATAAAAGATAATCGGTGTCAATTATATTAGCAGAGGCTTAGAAGCTAAAAGTTAGAATGGACACGAAAGGAAAGGAAATTGAATTGGGAGAGAGAAAAATTATTGTAAAGTTATGGAAAGAGGGAAAATCTTTTCGAAAAATAGGAGAAACTGTCGGCAGGTCACACTCTTCCATTCAAAGAGTAATTAATAATTATAAAGACACTGAAGATTACCTCTCACGTCCGCGATCTAGTAGACCACCCCTTTTAACAAACCGAGAGAAGCGAAAAATTGTACAGCAGGTTAGAAAAGAACCTAGGCTGACGGCAAAAAAAAAATAGTAGAAAATGTACAAGAATAATTTCATAAAACTATCAGCAAAGATACGGTGAGAAGGACGTTAAAAAAAGCTAACTATCACAGTCGCGTTGCACGAAAAAAGCCATTTGTGTCAGAGGTCAATCGTCAGAAGCGGATCGCCTTTGCAAAAAAACTCTTAGACAAGCCCATTGAATTCTGGGAGAAAGTTCTCTTTACAGATGAGAGCAAATTTTACATTTTCGGCATTAAGGGTAAACAACTTGTATGGAGAAAACCTAATACTGCCCTTAATCCCGAAAATTTGAAAGCGACTGTAAAACACGGAGGTGGTGGAGTTATGGTTTGGGGGTGTATGTGCACCAAAGGGGTGAGAAGGTTGGTTTTCATAACATCGACAATGGACCATAAAATGTATGAAGACATTTTAAAAGAAAATTTGAAGCCTAGCATCGAAAACTTGGGCTTGGGGCCCGAATACTTTTTTCAACAAGATAATGATCCCAAACATTGCGCCCACAACACTAAGCTTTGGCTACTATACAATACCCCAAAGCAACTTAAAACACCTCCACAATCGCCGGACTTGAATCCCATCGAACACCTCTGGGATTTACTGGAACGCAGGATTCGGCAACACAACATAACGTCGAAGGAAACGTTAAAAAATGTTATGATTGAGGAATGGGCCAAAATCAGTTCGGACGAAACGAAGAAATTAGTGCACTCCATGCCTAAACGTTTAAGGGAGGTCATTAAACGTAAAGGTTATCCGATCTCATATTAATATAGAAACATGATCTCATTTATGAATTTTTTATAAATACTGTCCTGACTTGTACGCAGATTTGTGCATACCCGTTATTTGTAGAATCTTTAGTTTTGATTTTTTTCTGTAACTACTGTTTCTGTTTTGTTGAAGCATATTTTGTTAATAGAATTATATGTAGTTAATATACAAAATAAAAAAAAATCTAGTTTATCACATTAGATTATGACTCTTATTTTTTCAATTAAAGTATTACAAGTTTTTTGTACGCAGATTTCTGCTGCTGAGTGTATATCTATAAACAAGGCTTCTACCATGATAGTTTCTGAAATAGAGTACTTTACAAACTGATTTGGCAACCCTGTATATTTGAATTGAAGTAAAATTAGACCTACATCTAGAATCTTATTTTTAAATGTTGTATAAACAGGAACGGACTCGTTCCGTTTGTCCAAACCAGCCCTGAGGCGCCAAACATCTTATGACTGCAGTGAAGAGGAAATAATAATATAAAGAAGAAATAAAAATCATTGTTGAGAAAACTATATCTATAGTATTTTGATTTAAATACTCTATTTGATATGTATAGTTTTGGTTATTTGAGATACAATTTTATTGGGATCGGCCTGTTACTGAACCCACTTGGGATTAAATAAATAAAAACTGCTAAACCCGAACGATTCTAGGTTCTAGTTCTATATCAATTCAAATATACGGAATTGGGTTGGGTTTAGCCGTGCATATGAAGAAATTTTTTTTAACGAAGGCCACTACCATCAGTAGAGTACGTTATAAAGTGATTTGTTAACCTTGTGTATTTCAATTGAAGCAAACATAGAACTAACACTAGACCTAAAAGTGGATAGGTTTGTCTTCAGACTTTTGACGTTGTTGTTTTTTATCTGTTGGTTCTAGTTTTACTTCAATTCAAAGATTAGGTTGGATTTAGCTCCGTATCTGAAGACATTTTTTTAACGAAGGCTTCTACCATGAATAGTTTCTGGAATAGAGTACTTTACAAACTGATTTGGCAACCCTGTATATTTGAATTGAAGTAAAATTAGACCTACATCTAGAATCTTATTTTTAAATGTTGTATAAACAGGAACGGACTCGTTCCGTTTGTCCAAACCAGCCCTGAGGCGCCAAACATCTTATGACTGCAGTGAAGAGGAACCTGACAATTCAACAATTAAAAATTGGGCAGTTCTCTTTATGAAAACGGTGGGAGAAGCGATTTTAAAAGCGTGGAAGTTAATAAAAGCTTAACAGATATTATTCTTATCTAGTAATAAGTCTAAGATGTTATTTTTAATGTAATAAAGCAACTTACCCTTTCGTTACCTTCTCAAGACCGTTCTTATTGTTATGATCGGAAATGTGTTCTTCAGCATGATGATTTAACTAAACTTAGCTGCACAAAATTGCTTAATTTAGCTGTTATGAGGGTTTTACCATGATAAATTGAAGATAAATCAAAAATACGAATACAACTGTCAAATTTAAGTGACAATCTGATTTAACTAAGGGTAGTGGTTCGTTTGTCAAATAAAAGATGGCGCTTCTGCTAAGAAAAATAATGAAAATAATCAAAAATTATTATTTTATTTTCAAAAAAAGCTTCAAATGTTAAATTTTAAATTCGTTATAGACTTTTTTATTATATACAAATTGATATTTACATTTAAATATGAAAATTTTTCTTTCGATTTAAAGATTTAAAATGATAATAGAGGGCGCTAAATCCAACCTGATATTGTATATAAAAGTAAAATGAAGCAAAATAATTTATTCTTTATAATTTATTAATTCTCATTTGCAATTAATTAACATATTTGTATTAAATACATTTACATAAGCTTTCATACAATTATTAAATAAATGTACAAAAATTAACATTTTCCTCAATCATAATTTTTTTCGAATCCATTTACTTCTCCAAAACTAAAAAATGTTTGATTTGAAAAAACGGCGAAGATCTCTATGTATGTGCTTTAAACAACAATAGGAAACGACATCGAGAACTTTAAAAAAACCTTTATAAACCCCATTATTTATTTATTTATTTATTTAAACAACATATACTTTGAAAGTTTCTTTTTTGGGGGATTTAAAAGATTTTTTTTGAACATTTACCAAAACATTTACAAGTGGTGTTTCATGTAAAGATTGTGTTTAGTTCTTAGATGGCTTCGTAAAGTATCGATCCTGCTGTAGGTGGCGGGACAATATGGGCAAAACGATCTCTGCGGTGTGTGCGAATGGAAGTGATGCCACCTGTTGGTCACTTCCTTACTGCAAGCCTTGCAACGATACAACAAAACGTTGGTAGAGGATACCTCGAACATTTCGTTGTAGGATAATAAAGCTGACCCATTTATCTCTGCCAAATAAAAAAGGAAATTAATCGAACCAAATTTTATAATCAACCAACAAAAAGATTCATGATAAATTCAATAAAACACATTAATTTTTTTTTGGTTGTATATTTACAAGTTTATTATTTTTTGGTATTTAAAAATTCATCTAATTTACACTTTTTCTTATTTACTTGGTAATAAATAATGTACACAATCGATATTACCCTGATTTATATAGATTTTTTTTTGGTTTTCTTTAAAAAAGTAATCCAAGGAACGATTTTGTACTTAAATATATTCACTTCTTTTTAATTTTTGGCAAGTTAATTTCGATTTTTGGCTATCTTTAATTCAATATAAGTACGGTACTTTTAAAATTTTATTACTAATTTCATTACAACAGAAATTGGTTGTAACGATATCTTTTATAGAGCTTTTAAGAATTATAAATTTTCAATAAAGTTTTGTTTTATATCCAATTATATTCTTGTTAGTTTCTAAGCTGGCATCAACTAAGAATACTAAAAACATCTCTGGAGTAGTTAATAAACACGAAAAATTTAAATAGAATCGATTCTATTGTCTTTAAACTGTTTCAAACATACAAAGAAACAGAAAAGTCGAAAAATTAATATACAGTAGACTCGCGATAATGTCAACTTACTCTATAACGTGAACGCCAAAATTTTTGTATATACTACTCTGTAACATGAATTCGTAATCTCGATAACGTGATTCATAATAACGAAGTCAAACACGTTTTGTCTTGTTAGAAAAGTGATGGCTGCTGTGTAGTAGTGGAGACGAAATCGTCGTTTGTGAGTCTTAGTTTTCTTAAAAATGGCGAAAATAAAAAGTAAGTGTTTATCTCTCTGCGAAAAATCTAAAGTAATTGAAGAATATGAGAAAGGAGTAAGTGTTTCCGCGTTAGCTAGAAAGTACGGCATAGCAAAATCAACCGTGTGTTCAATAAAAAATAAAAAATCAAAAATATTAACAATGCTAGGTCAACCATTAAGATCAAGTCGAAAATGCACATTGAAAAAAGCAGAATACAAATGGTTTCGTTGCCAGCGCGAGAGGCAAGCGCGTATTAATGGGAATTTAATGAAACAAAGAGCCATATATTATTTTAACAAATATTATACAGGAAGATTTAACGCTAGTGATGGTTGGTTTCAAAAGTTTAAAATGCGATTTGGAGTAAGGCTGTTAAAGGTCTGTGGAGAAAAACTGTCATCTCAACCTGAATTTGTCCAGCCCTTTAAACGTAAATTGGAGAATAAGATTCATAAACTGAACCTATATGACCATCAACTTTACAATGCTGATGAAACGGGTTTATACTTGCAACTGTTACCAGACAAAACTTACGTTTCTCTGGACGAGAAATCAGCTCCTGGTATGAAATCGGCAAAACAACGCATAACTTTTCTTGGATGTGCAAATGAAAAGCGACCAAAGTGCAAGCAAATGACTTCCTTAAATCCTTACCTATTAATAAATTAGGCTAGTACTTTTATTTAATTATATTTGTGGTTTAATTAAATACAAATTAAAACAGATCGTTGATATAAATAAACCTAAAAAAGCTTCCTGAGATAATGTTGATAAGTAATTGAACAAAACTGCTCTCCTGTAGAAATTTAATTAATTACATAAAGTTTTATCAAAGCGTTTTGTTTTGCAGGAAGTTTGAAACGAAAAAAAAACTGGTGGCGACAGTAGCGACAGCGATGAACAGGACAATGTAACGACAACATCGCATGTGAGTCTTCATTGATCACCGCAAGAACTACCTAGACCAAGTTCCCGTAGACATCTGGCTCTGGCGCCGAATCCTGATTCATTGATGGATGAAGATTACTGCAATGAAACTGATATCGGGCGATATGTTCTATGGGCACACATGTTATCAACCGAAAAAAAGAAGGAGTTGATTGAAAGCTATTGGTCCCCTTCCTCGACCTATAACTTTGCGGAAGATGCAAAACATTTAAAGAGAAAATTTAACTATTCTTGGTTGGAAACATACTCTCCAAAGTTGGTATATTCCAAGCGCCAAAAATGAGCCTTTTGTAAATATTGTACGTTGTTCTCGCCAAATCCAAATTCATTTAGAGGCATATTGGGATCATTTACTATAAGGCCCTTTTGTAAGTTCAAAAATATTCACAAGCAGTGCAAAAAGCTCATAGAAACCCACTTCCATAAGGAGACATGGAATGCTACTAAATCGTTTGTCGAAGGTGTGCCTGTCGATTTGCAACTGAACAAATATTCCCAGGGAATTATTAAAGAAAATCGCAAAATTATAAAATCTATTATTTCCTGCATTACGTTTTGCGGGGCAGACGACTTAGCACTGACAATGAGAGGTAAACATTATGATGAAAGGTATTCTCCAAGGGTTTATACAGGCTGCGAATTGATGCGGGAGATTTGATTTTAAAGAAACACATTGAGCAAGGCAAAAGGAATGCAAACTACCGTTCAGTGCATATTCAAAATGAAATTATCGGTATTTGTGGAAGCGTTATTAAGGCTGATATTATGAAAAAGTAAAAGAAGCATATATTTCTGGCACTGAACAACTATCGATTGGGATGCGATATTTTGACGAAGAAACACAGCAAGTCCAAGAAATGTTTGTCGGACCAATTGAGCTAAGAGATTTGGATGCGAAATCGATTGCAGATAGTGTAGATGAGTTTTTGACTAAAGAAGATCTGAATATAAATAAATGCGTTGGTTTTGGTTTTAATGGTTGTTCAACGATGTCAGGAAAAGGCGGAGGGGTACAAGCGATCTTACGCAAAAAGTACACCAAAGTCTGGACTTTCATTGCTCGTCCCACAAACTGAATCTAGTTATCAATGATCTAACTTCACTTCTTGAAATTAGAAATGCCATGGGAACCACCAAAGATACTATAAACTTCTTTCGGGAATCAGTTTTGAGGAGGAAGTTGATATCTGATATTTTTAGACTTTGCGAGACAAAATGGAGTGAAAAACACAAAACCGTCAGAGTTTTTAAATAAAATCTTCCAGTAATTTTGGAAGCCTTACAAACATTATCTCAGGAAGGAAGAAAACTTACAAACATTATCTTCTTTCATTCTCGAGATTACGTTGGTAGCCAAATACTCGGCTTTGATGGAACCCGTTGTCAACGTACTCCAATCTGTAGCTTTGGACGTGATCAAAGCCTCGGAACACGTTAAAAGGATTTTACTTTTAATTAAAAACCACCGTGAAAGACCGGAAAAAGTGACAGACAAAATTATAAAGGAAGGTACTGCTGTTGCGGAAAAAGTCGGACTGGAGGAGGACATTACATCAATGCCGCGTATTACGAGGAAACAACGTCATAGAAGCAATTAAACATCAAAAACCTTCAGAACACTGGAAGAGGTCTTTAGTAATACCATACTTGGCTTCAACTATCCCCTCCCTTGAAATACGTTTTGCTGAAAAAAATACGCCGTTCGCATATCTAAGTTACAGTTAATGGCAGCAATTGTGGCACGATAGGCTTAATCTAACAAATCTTTCAATTGTTGATTATAAGATAAAAGAAACAAATTCTTTCTTTCCCGAAACGGAGAAAGCATTGAAAATATTGATCGCTATATGCACAACCTGTACAGTAGAGCGATCCTTTAGCAGCCCCAGAAGACTAAAAACATGGCTAAGAAGCTCCACGGCAGAAGATCGTCTTAATGGTCTCCCCATGATGAGTGTACACAGAGCTATAATAAATAAAAACCTAAATAATTTTAATAATAAAGTGGTTGAAAGTTTTGCAAAAAATCCCCGCAGATATATATTTTCATTAAATATTATTTTTGTTAAAATAAATAATTATTACTGTGTTTAAAAGTTTGATTTAGTTATCGTGCTGTCGAGGGCTTGTGAAGTCTTATACATTGATATTAGACCCGTTCTTATTATAATCGTCATCGAGGCAAAGTGTATTCCAAAGTGTAATGCTTCATGCTTTGACTGTACCAGGCGTTCATATTTTTTATCCTCCATAATAGTTCTATTGCCCACCCCCTTAGTCATAAGCTGGCGACGCCCTTGAAGACAGACCAGTTAAACAAACAAATGTTAAGAAAGTTTTGAGTCGCAAGTGACCTTTGTCTCAACTGGTCTGGTATCATGAGAAATTTTTTTCTCTAACTCTTTTATTTTTTGTATTATGACCGATATTTGTAAAAAGATGTGAATAAAAATAATTCTGCCTTTCACTAAACGGCATTTATTTTATATTTCCCTTTTATTTTATACTAAAAATTATGTTAAAATATTTATTTAGTTATTTTTGCACTTTTATTAAGACGATTGTTATTGCATATAATGTTTCAACCGGTCTCATAAATTACGACCTCTAGTAATTGGCAAAGCAAAAAATCCCAGATGTTTTAAAAATTTTAATAACCCAGTTATTTACACCAATACCAAAAAGCATTTTTGGGTGACGGAGGCAGTTTTTAAAACTTGGTTTTTTGACAATTTCGTTCCAGAGGTATAATTATTAGATGTGTTAGTGAAAAAAATATTCCTGGGCGTTACTCCTTTTAGATAATGCGCCTTCACATCCTTCCGAAGAAGAACTTAAAACTGAAGATGGAATGATATCTATCATGTTCTTACCACCAAACGTAACTGCTTTGATCCAACCTATGGATCAAAACGCATTAAAAATCACGAAACTGCATTACAGAAATAGCTTGTTAAGTTTTATTTTGTGTCATAGTAAAGAAGAAGTTGGAAGTGCACTGAAAAAAATATCACTTAAGTTTGCTGTGGAAACTTTGGCAGCAGCATGGCAGAAATTAGAACCAACAATTTTACAAAAATGTTGGAAAAAAATAAGAAGTAATGAAGAGTATGATGATGAAGATGAACTACCGCTGTCAATTTTGCAAGAAATCTGGAGAAATGAAACGGGAACGAGAATCACTTCTACAAGAAATTCATCCTGTAAGTAGTGCACAATTTGGTTACACACTTTTCTTGAAATTATAATCTGTCCAAATAATTTTTAGGCCAACTACAATTTTAAAGATGTTGAGCTATGGAATAGCGACGTTTGTGAAATTCAAAACATTTCAGAAGAAGAAAATATAATTGAAGAAGAAGCCGATATTTTCGAAGAAGAAAACGATTCCAGAGTGGATACCACCCATACAATAACCCATGCTATCGCAATTAAGTGTTTAGAAACTGCAATACAATGGGCCGAAAACAATAATATCGATTTTAGTGAAATAATTGTTTTAAAACGTATTCATGAAAAAGCTGTCCTAAGAAGCATTACAAGCAAGAAAGTACAAGCGAAGATAACTTCATATTTTTTACATAATACAGTAGAACCCCTCATATCCGACCTCGGGATATCTGACTCCTCGGGATATCCGTCACCCCTCCCTACTCCCAATTTTGTTCAAATGCTCTAATGTACGTTTTTGTGAATCCCAAGAGACCCGACTTTCCGTCGGGGAATTACTTGATTCGCTCAATCTTGATGTTTGCCAAGGGTTGCGCAACTGTGTTCATCATTGTGAATATCAATTGTATGCATATTTACAATTGTTATAGTAAAAGTGATTATGGCTACCCAACAAAAACGAAAACGTATTGTATGTACACTACAGAAGAAATTGGAAGTTATTCAGAGGCTAGACAATGGCGAGTCAGTTCAAAAATTATCTTCTGAATTAGGAATAGGCGTCACAACTATTAAAGACTGGAGGAAAAACAGAAAGAATATCGAATCGTACTCTATGACAGTGGAAGGGGAGGAGGGTTTAAAAAATAGAAAGATGCTTAAAAAGCCTAAATTTGATGTTTTAGATGATGCTCTCTGGATATGGTTTTGCCAAGAAAGACGCAAAGGAACTCCTTTGTCAGGTCCTATAATTAAAGAGAAGGCAGCGATTTTACATAAAACAATAGTAGGAGAGGAAGGGGAAAATTTCAGTGCAAGTGAAGGTTGGCTTCACCGATGGAAACGTCGCCATGGTATACGTCACGTTGTTATTTCTGGAGAAAAGCTATCAGCTGATGATGACGCAACCAAAGAGTTCGTGAAGAAATTTGAAGTTTTTATTAAAGAAAACAATATGCATCCGGATCAAGTGTATAATATTGACGAGTCAGGGTTAAACTACAAGATGCTCCCACAAAAAACTCTTGCTGCAAAAAATGAAAAAGTAACAGGGACAAAATTATCCAAGGATAGACTAACTTTTGCCACTTGTAGTAATGCAAGTGGAAACCATAAAATGCCATTGTTTGTCATTGGAAAATCTAAAAAGCCCAGAGCGTTCAAACATGTGAACATGGCATCATTGCCTGTTTATTATAAAAATCAAAAATCTGCTTGGATGGACAGTTCTTTGTTTAAACAGTGGTTTTTTGAAGAGTTTGTACCAGATGTAAAAAAACACTTGAAAATGAAAAATCTACCACTCAATGCAGTCTTGATTCTTGACAATGCTCCCAGTCATCCTTCGGAAAACGAACTAACAATGGGAAACATCAAAGCTATGTTTCTACCTCCTCGTGTGACACCTTTAATCCAACCTATGGATCAAGGGGTTATTGAGTGGTTGAAGAAAAGATACAGGCGAAAATATGTCAGCTTCTTATTAGAGCAAACGGAAGGAGGCAGTAACCTATTTGAGGCAATGAAGACTTTTAATATAAAAGATGCCATTTACATTGCCGCACAAGCCTGGGACGAACTCAATCACACCACTCTACAAAAATCTTGGAGAAAACTATGGCCAAGTATTATTGAAGGTGAGAGCGCAATCTCTAATGAGTCTGAAACTTTAAATACAGATGAAGCAGAAATTCTACAAGATTTACAGACCATCGATGCCCAAATCCAACCAGCGAATATAGAAGAGTGGCTATTGGGAGGGGACATAGTTGAAGTCACTAACGAGGATCTGAACGACGAACAAATCGTATCCGCAGTTTTTAAAGTTGAAACAGAGGAAGATGAAACGGATGATGAAAAAGAAGAACCTGAAAATATCAGTCATACGACAGCTACAGAGGCTTTCGAGATTGCAATGAAATACGTCGAGCAACATCCAGAAGCAACACCGATGGATGTGCTGTGCATTAAAAAGTGGAAAGATATCTCAGCTAAAGCAAGATTTGGTAGATTAAAACAAAAAAATATAACTGATTTTTTTAAATAAATTTACATGTACATATTTGTATACATAATTAAATATATGTACTCGTTTATGTTTGTCTTGTTCATTTTTGTTGTTCCTCGGATTATCCGACCTTTTTTGGTAACCGACCATGCTCCGGTCCCATGGGTGACGGATATGAGGGGTTCTACTGTATATAAATTTTGTTAAAAACTTGTAAATAAAACTTTTAAAATTACGTCAACAAACATTATTATTTGTAAATTTGCAGTAATGTAAATAGAAGAAAAGACATTCTTTAAGGTGAACAAGTTCGGTAGCTTGAACAGGCACGGTTTTATTCTGTTTACGTTATCGCGAGTCCACTGTATGTATATTGATAATAAGTATTATATTATTTATAATACATTTATTAAAGCTAAAGATGGAGACGATTGATTTTATGGTGAATCTAAAATGACGCGATCCGAGTCTGTCGATTTATTAAAAAAAGAGGTTGAATCAAGGCAAATTGGAGAATTTGTAGGCTTTAATTTAGGAGCTACGCATCTTCCTTTGCCATCTTTATAATCTTTTAATTCTTTTTTTAATTCCTTTTCCAATCAGGTATTAGTTGTATGTAAAAATTTCATGTTCATATTATCGTGACGATATTTTCTTTGGTTTTCAATTAGTTCCCTATATTTTTTTTAATACAAATAGTAATAAGTATACTTACAATAATAATTCAAATTATATGTATAGCATTATGGATTTAACAAGAATATTCTTAAAAGCTCTATATACTTTAAGTTTGTCGTTTCAAAAAAAATTAATAATGGCACATTTTAATCGATTATTTTGTTATCATTAGAAATGAGATTCTGGATTAAAATCTAACCGCAATTTAATAATCTAGATTAAATAACCTACAAAAGAAAAAATAAACATATATGCGTTAAAATAAAGATTAATTTACATAAAAAAAAGTAACATTTTCGTAAAAAATAAAAGTAAAAAAAGAAAACACTAAATTCTTAAACAACTAAACTTTGGGATTATAAAATCACATGTTCACCCATTATTATTATTATTATTAATTAATTATTATATTATTTTTCTTCACTTATAGCGTTTCATTTTTTTATTTTTTTTATTTAAATTACAACTAGGATAGTTAATTAAATTTTAATTAATCAATAATAATATATGTATGTATATAGTATCCATTTATGTTTTATAAGTTCTTTCCCTATATTTATAAATAAAAATTATAACCGAAATATTCTTTGTAATCCTAGTTTTAGTTTCATTTAAAAAATATCTTTGGAAGCATGTCGTCGGTTTAACGTTCATTATACACAGTTTTTTTTATTATTACCATATTTAGTTTAACTCTTTTATTTTGGTCTAGAAAATTGCAGATATCAGTCGTAATCAGTCGAATTATTTTCTTCCCGTGTATTTTTTTTAATCATTTAATTAGGTACTCAAAAAAAATTATTTCGATTTTTAAAAATTCAATTTCATTTTCAATCGGCGTTGTCTAACCCAATCTAAATAAAGTCCTGTAATTTCTTAGTCTAGTCGTAATGTTAATGTTAGCGAACTAGAAATATTTGACTTTCGGCTGAAGATGAGTTTAACTCGAAACTAGTATCGAGAATAATATACACGGTGAGTTATTAGTAAGATGGTCACTAAACCGTTTGAAGAACAAAATGTTTTTTACAAAAGTTGTTTAACTCATTACCTAAAATTATTTTTCCTTATACAGGATGTTCTATTTAGGTGTAACGGAGAGTATGTCATTCTTTCTAAATGTAACACCCTACATATTTTATCATATTATGAATACTACTAAATTTGATATTACAATCGTATATGATGCTAACTTATAAAATTTATAGTAAATTTTTTTTGTAAATGTACCCATTCAGCACCTTTTTAAAAACTTTAAAAAACATTTTACCGCTTTTGCCTTGAAATTATGTCAGATAATAGTCAAAACCAGTAAGTATATGACAGTATCTAAAGATATCGACCTCTAAATAGATGAGAAGGAATTTTATGAATGTATCTGGATACACGCGCGTCTAACGGAGGGTTAATAATAAGTATAATGTATATCATATACAGGGTGAGTCAATAGTGGGGGATGGAAAATTGTGGCTTTACCGTTGAAAATAAAAATAATGTTTTTATGACATCATACATTATTATCGAAGCTGCATCGATTAAAATTATTTTCAGCTATACAGGGTGTTTCCTATGTATCTTTTCACAAATGCAGATTAATTATCTTAAATGCTATAAGTGCAAGTTTTGTTATTAATCATTTTGTGAAAATTTTTGAAGAATCATGTGATCACTTAAATTTCGCTATCAGCATTATTATTAAATATTGAAGATTGTAATTTGGCATATCGATAAACAAAGCTTGGGTCTTTCGAACGCCACTAATACTATTAGGCAATATTAATTAATTATTATACAGGGTGGTTACTAGAACCGGTTAATTTATGGAATATTTGAAGGACCGTAACTTTGTTATTTTAAATGGAACACCCCATAGTTTTTTCAATGCCTGAGAAGGCTTTATTAATTACCTTTCATTTTTGTTAAGCATATGGTATATCTAACATGTGTACTTTTTGAGATAATTACACTATTTCAAAAATGTCGGTATAAACTTGATTTTGTCACAACAAATAAATTATGAAAAAGACATTTTTACACAAATGCAAGTGCGCCTTTTTTTGAAAAAGATGAAGAAGAGACAAGAATGTAATTTTTACAATAATCTTCTATACAGCAAATAAGCGATGTTTTATAAAAATAACTATGTTAACCGCCTTAATCTTCATTACTACGATATGGTCAACAGTAAATTTATATGAGAAGTAGCCCACTAACAACAATGTTGATAAACTATCTGGGCAAGGATCCTAGAATCTTATTTGATCACATCGCTTTTCTTCGAGGCAATCGTCAATGGATAATCTTTTTGAATTTCTTAGAAAATCAATTGCCAAAACTTTTAGAAGATGTTTTACGAGACGTTTGACAAAGAATGTGGTCTCAGCACGATAGTACACCTCTTCACTATGATAAGATTTTTCCAACATACTTAAATAGAATTTTTGAAAAGTGGTCTTCTTAATACTATTGTCTGTGCACACATCCATACTTTTCCATCTTTTACGAAATAAACTTACTTTAAAAATGTCTTCTTCATAGTTTATTTCTTGTGAAAAATCAAGTTTATGTCGACATTTTTGAAATAGTGTAATTATCTCAAAACGTATACCATATACTTAACAAAAATGAAAGATAATTAATAAAGCCTTCTGAGGCACTGAAAAAATATGGGGTTTTCCATTTAAAATAACTAAGTTATGGTCCGTCAAACATTTCATGAATTAACCGGTTTTGTTAACCATCCTGTATAACATTATCAAATTGTTTTAGTGGGGTTTCAAAGACCAAAGCTTTGTTTATCGATATGCCAAATTGCAACCTACAATATTTAATAATAATGGTGATAATGAATTTAAATCACCACAAGATTTTTCAAAAATTTGCACAAAATGATTAATAACTTGGCAACCTTGCGTTCAAAATTTGAAAACAAGATACGCATTTATAGCATTTAAGACAGGTAATCAACATATCTAAAAAGATGTTTAGGGTTCCATTTAAAAAAATAAAGTTCTGGAATTGTGAAACACCCTGTATATGTAAGTTTAACAATTTTCCTGATATTGTTATATTATTCTTGATATTGCTATATTATTTAAATGTAGTGTTTTCTTAAATTTTGAAATTTTAGTAAAATATTATTTTTGATGAATAAATAAGCGAATTCTAAATAAAACAAAAATATAAAACACAAATTTATATGGTACCACAATAACATATTTTCTTATATAATCCTTTGCAAATTTCATGAAGTACCATTAAAGTCGCATTAAAATTTGGTATATAAAAATGGACAGAATATAGTGCAATAATTGCATATTTTATCACACATTTTTCTTAAAATTCTGAATATCAGGAAACTATTAAAGTTGAACAAACAAGGCAATTTAACCAGCACACAATATACAGGCTGTTCCACTTAAAAAACTTAAGTATGCAATATCTTTCGATAGTGTCATTTACGCCATTGGTTACTTGGTTTGCTGACCAATTTCAGTCATCATGCTGATTTAATTGAACTTGCAGCGAATGAAAAACGAAACTTCAGGCGGAACAAGAAATGGTTGACATCAAAATTCTACAATTGACTTTAAAACAGTTATTAACGCATTTGGAATAGGGAGTATTTATGCTTCTTCAAAATGTTCACAAATAAAAGCACGTTTATCATGGCAGTTGTAAGCTGCCTACTAAAATGCTTCCAAAAGACTTGAAATACTTTCAGAAGACTTGAAATGTTTGCAAAAAACTTATTCTGCTACCAGAAGATTTCATATTTCTTTTAGAAGACTTGAAATGGTTACAGAAAACTTGAGGTGCTTCCAGAATATAGTAATCTCAGATAGTAATCTCTATCCTATATCTATCCTCTATCTAATCTTAGTAGTAAATTAGTAATAAGTAGATGATAATGTGGATGAAGTTAAAAGTGACACTAAAAGTAGACGAGGAAGGAAGAATACTACAAAAGGAATGAAAGATGAAAAAGAGGTGGAAATAATTAATATGGATGAAAATGTTAATAAAACCAAAGTAGATGAAGATGTGAATGATATTAGGAGTGAAATTAAACCCAGGCTTTGAAATAATTGAATTAGTACACTTAGTAGTAATCTCTATCCTCTATCTAATCTTAGTAGTAAATTAGTAGTAAGTAGATGATAATGTAGATGAAGTTAAAAGTGATACTAAAAGTAGACGAGGAAGGAAGAATACTACAAAAGGAATGAAAGATGAAAAAGAGGTGGAAATAATTATTATGGATGAAAATGTTGATAAAACCAAAGTAGATGATGATGTGAATGATATTAGGAGTGAAATTAAACCCAGGCATTGAAATAATTGAATTAATACACTTAGTAGTAATCTCTATCCTCTATCTAATCTTAGTAGTAAATTAGTAGTAAGTAGATGATAATGTAGATGAAGTTAAAAGTGATACTAAAAGTAGACGAGGAAGGAAGAATGCTACAAAGGGAATGAAAGATGAAAAAGAGGTGGAAATAATTAATATGGATGAAAATGTTGATAAAACCAAAGTAGATGATGATGTGAATGATATTAGGAGTGAAATTAAACCCAGGCATTGAAATAATTGAATTAATACACTTAGTAGTAATCTCTATCCTCTATCTAATCTTAGTAGTAAATTAGTAGTAAGTAGATGATAATGTAGATGAAGTTAAAAGTGATACTAAAAGTAGACGAGGAAGGAAGAATGCTACAAAGGGAATGAAAGTTGAAAAAGAGATGGAAATAATTAATATGGATGAAAATGTTGATAAAACCAAAGTAGATGATGATGTGAATGATATTAGGAGTGAAATTAAACCCAGGCATTGAAATAATTGAATTAATACACTTAGTAGTAATCTCTATCCTCTATCTAATCTTAGTAGTAAATTAGTAGTAAGTAGATGATAATGTAGATGAAGTTAAAAGTGATACTAAAAGTAGACGAGGAAGGAAGAATGCTACAAAGGGAATGAAAGTTGAAAAAGAGATGGAAATAATTAATATGGATGAAAATGTTGATAAAACCAAAGTAGATGATGATGTGAATGATATTAGGAGTGAAATTAAACCCAGGCATTGAAATAATTGAATTAATACACTTAGTAGTAATCTCTATCCTCTATCTAATCTTAGTAGTAAATTAGTAGTAAGTAGATGATAATGTAGATGAAGTTAAAAGTGATACTAAAAGTAGACGAGGAAGGAAGAATGCTACAAAGGGAATGAAAGTTGAAAAAGAGATGGAAATAATTAATATGGATGAAAATGTTGATAAAACCAAAGTAGATGATGATGTGAATGATATTAGGAGTGAAATTAAACCCAGGCATTGAAATAATTGAATTAACACACTTAGTAGTAATCTCTATCCTCTATCTAATCTTAGTAGTAAATTAATAATAAGTAGATGATAATGTGGATGAAGTTAAAAGTGATACTAAAAGTAGACGAGGAAGAAAGAATACTACAAAAGGAATGAAAGATGAAAAAGAGGTGGAAATAATTAATATGGATGAAAATGTTGATAAAACCAAAGTAGATGATGATGTGAATGATATTAGGAGTGAAATTAAACCCAGGCATTGAAATAATTGAATTAACACACTTAGTAGTAATCTCTATCCTCTATCTAATCTTAGTAGTAAATTAATAATAAGTAGATGATAATGTGGATGAAGTTAAAAGTGATACTAAAAGTAGACGAGGAAGAAAGAATACTACAAAAGGAATGAAAGATGAAAAAGAGGTGGAAATAATTAATATGGATGAAAATGTTGATAAAACCAAAGTAGATGATGATGTGAATGATATTAGGAGTGAAATTAAACCCAGGCATTGAAATAATTGAATTAACACACTTAGTAGTAATCTCTATCCTCTATCTAATCTTAGTAGTAAATAGATGATAATGTGGATGAAGTTAAAAATGATAATAAAAGTAGACGAGGAAGAAAGAATACTACAAAAGGAATGAAAGATGAAAAAGAGGTGGAAATAATTAATATGGATGAAAATGTTGATAAAACCAAAGTAGATGATGATGTGAATGATATTAGGAGTGAAATTAAACCCAGGCATTGAAATAATTGAATTAATACACTTAGTAGTAATCTCTATCCTCTATCTAATCTTAGTAGTAAATTAGTAGTAAGTAGATGATAATGTAGATGAAGTTAAAAGTGATACTAAAAGTAGACGAGGAAGGAAGAATGCTACAAAGGGAATGAAAGTTGAAAAAGAGATGGAAATAATTAATATGGATGAAAATGTTGATAAAACCAAAGTAGATGATGATGTGAATGATATTAGGAGTGAAATTAAACCCAGGCATTGAAATAATTGAATTAACACACTTAGTAGTAATCTCTATCCTCTATCTAATCTTAGTAGTAAATTAGTAGTAAGTAGATGATAATGTAGATGAAGTTAAAAGTGATACTAAAAGTAGACGAGGAAGGAAGAATGCTACAAAGGGAATGAAAGATGAAAAAGAGGTGGAAATAATTAATATGGATGAAAATGTTGATAAAACCAAAGTAGATGATGATGTGAATGATATTAGGAGTGAAATTAAACCCAGGCATTGAAATAATTGAATTAATACACTTAGTAGTAATCTCTATCCTCTATCTAATCTTAGTAGTAAATTAGTAGTAAGTAGATGATAATGTAGATGAAGTTAAAAGTGATACTAAAAGTAGACGAGGAAGGAAGAATGCTACAAAGGGAATGAAAGATGAAAAAGAGATGGAAATAATTAATATGGATGAAAATGTTGATAAAACCAAAGTAGATGATGATGTGAATGATATTAGGAGTGAAATTAAACCCAGGCATTGAAATAATTGAATTAACACACTTAGTAGTAATCTCTATCCTCTATCTAATCTTAGTAGTAAATTAATAATAAGTAGATGATAATGTGGATGAAGTTAAAAGTGATACTAAAAGTAGACGAGGAAGAAAGAATACTACAAAAGGAATGAAAGATGAAAAAGAGGTGGAAATAATTAATATGGATGAAAATGTTGATAAAACCAAAGTAGATGATGATGTGAATGATATTAGGAGTGAAATTAAACCCAGGCATTGAAATAATTGAATTAACACACTTAGTAGTAATCTCTATCCTCTATCTAATCTTAGTAGTAAATAGATGATAATGTGGATGAAGTTAAAAATGATAATAAAAGTAGACGAGGAAGAAAGAATACTACAAAAGGAATGAAAGATGAAAAAGAGGTGGAAATAATTAATATGGATGAAAATGTTGATAAAACCAAAGTAGATGATGATGTGAATGATATTAGGAGTGAAATTAAACCCAGAAATTACTACTAAGTAAATTAGTAGTAAGTAGATGATAATGTGGATGAAGTTAAAAGTGATACTAAAAGTAGACGAGGAAGAAAGAAGACTATAAAGAGAGAATACTATAAAAGGAATAAAAAATGAAAAAGGGGAGGAAATAATTAATATGAATGAAAATATTGATAAAAACAAAATAGATGATAATATAGACGAAATTGAGAGTGGAGTTAAAACTAAGCGAGGAAGGAAAGTTGCAAAAGAAATTGAAAATGAAATGAAAGAAACGACAGATACGACAATCTGGCTTTAGACGGGGGTTTAGTTGTACTACAGCATTGATGCGCATTGTAGATGATATCCTGCGGCGATAGGGGTAGGATGACGGTGCTGTGTTTGTTGGATTATTCTAAGACATTTGATACAGTTGACCACGAAACTCTTACAACAATACTGGGTTATATTGGTTTTGAATATAATGCAAGAAAGTTGTTAAACGATTTTCAAACAGGTAGAGAACAAGCAGTATCGGTGGGGGCTGATAACTCTGATCTCGCCTATTTTGTATGCATTATACACATCAAACTTTATCAAAACCATTTCACATAGTAAGGTGCACTTTTACGCAGATGACACATTGTATTATTCCTTCCCTCCTTCTGTGGTGGTTCAAGCGGGTATAAATATTAATAATGATTTGCAAGCTTTATGTAATATCTCCAACCGCCATGGGCTTAATATTAACCAAAATAAGTCACTTGCCATTATTTTCGGCCCGAAACGGCACAGACAGCACGTAGCAGATAATCTCCATTTATTTGTGAACAATGAACCGTTACAATTTCAAAAAACAGTAAAAAATTTGGGTGTATTGTTAGATGAGAATTTGACTTTCAACAATCATATCAACAAATGCATACAACGAGCGTATGGAAGTTTGAAAGTTATTTACTCGAACGGACATTATTTGAACCGTAATACAAGAAAGTGTCTCTGTGAAAGTCTGGTCCTGTCGCTTTTTATCTATGCAGATGTTCTGTACTCTCCTTTTTTGTCTTATGTCTTAAAAGATAAAATTCAAAAAAGACAAAACTCCTGTATACGTTTACTATTTGGTCTTCACTGGAGTGATCATGTAAGTGATAAGTTGCCGGAATTGAAATGGTTAAACATGCAAGGAAGGAGGGTGCTACACTTTGTATGTCTCTACCACCGAATCCTACATCTTTACAAGCCGCCTTACCTTTATAACAAAATAAATTTTCGCGGGGATGTACACACTGTGAATATTAGATTTAAGGGGAGATTATCCCCATCTATTTTTCATTCTGCTTTTTTCAAAAAGTCATTTTCCTTTCAAATTGCTAAAACAATAAATGAACTTCCACTTGAGTGGGCAGTGTGTGCATCATCAATAACTTTTAAAAGATATATGTAAAGTTATTTGCATGGGCGGCAGTGATCTTCACGTTTGTAGAAATGGCTTTACATTTACATCATTTTCGATTTTCTTTTTGTTATATGCTTGCGAAGGGGATTTTTGATTTAAACATGTAAATTGTAAGTTAATTCTTTAGAGGCAGTTTACTACAGTCAATGCGCTTTTTGTTCATGCTTAAACTCCCTATGGTATGGTGGAAGAACAACACGAGTTGAACCATACCATAAGATTGTTCTCATGTATGTTTTTTTTTATTTCTATTATTAATTATTGAAGTTAATTTTCTGTGTAATGTTTTTGAGAGCAATAAAGCAATTTATTATTATTATTATTGATATGGATGAAAATATTAGCAACAACAAAGAAAACTGAAATTAAATCTGAAATTAAAACGAAACGAGGAAGGAACCCTAAAAAGGAAATGAATGAAAATATTGAAGAGAAAACGATTAATTTAGATGAGAATGTAAATGAAAATAAATTAAATGATGAAAATAAGAAAACTTCTCGACGAGGAAGAAAAGTTGTGCAAGAATTATTGAAAGATGAAACTGACGAAATAATTAATGTAACTAAAGAAGATGAGGGGTTAAGAACTCGGTCGACTCGTCGCAATGCCATTAACAAAATGACTAATAAATGAAGATTTGAATGATGTGGGTGAAAGAAAAGAAATTAAAGAGAGTGGGTGTGAAAAAATTATTTGTTCTATGATGCGTAATGTTAAAATTTTCTTTGTTTATATTTTGAGTTATAGTTAATATTAAGTAAATTTTATATGATTAAAAAAAAGTAATCATAATATGAAAAAATTGTATAATATAAATTGTAAATATAAAACATTTTTTTCCTTTTATCACCTTTTGATCATAGAAATATTTTATTTGGGTGATCTTATTTGCGATATCAACCCAACTAACTCACCGTAACACCCAAATTATCTTATTTATTCATTAATTTGCATGTTTTTTTGGTATTATTTCTTGGTTGAGATTGAGCCCAACCCAACCTATTATCCTATTCTATAGTGATTAAATAAAAGCCAGAGTGATTTGGTGTAACAATGTTTCAACTGTTAAATCAGTCTTTATAAAGCACGACTATGGAAGTAACATAAAAAAGTAAAAATAGAAAATAATATTAGTAATTAAGTTAACTATAAATTATTGATGTTATTTACCGCCATTGAAAGTACATCGACTAAAGAGAGAACTGTAATGGATTTTCATATAAA
Source organism: Onthophagus sagittarius (assembly GCA_036711965.1). Classification (NCBI taxonomy): domain Eukaryota; kingdom Metazoa; phylum Arthropoda; class Insecta; order Coleoptera; family Scarabaeidae; genus Onthophagus; species Onthophagus sagittarius. The sequence goes on along the minus strand of JASERS010000010.1, from coordinate 8,732,532 downwards.
TGTCTTATTGGGAAGAAAATAAAAAAGTGAAAAGCTTGTGCTTAATATAATATGAACTGAAAAAAATGGATAAACGGGTGTTAAGTTAAAAAGTATTATTGAAAACAAGGGAAAATTAACAATTAACATCGAAAAACACAAAGTAAAACCAAAAAAGAGAGAAATTCAACATAAAATGTATTTCAAAAATCCAAAAAACAGGTTATTTTAGTGTGAAGCGCTGAGAATGACTAAAATTTAAAGCGAGAACGTAAATCAAAAATGGAGGGGTAAAACAAGAAATTAAATAAATAAAAATAAGTGAAAAATTGTTTATAACAAAAATTTAGACGAATTTAATGAAATGTCTGTAATTAACACGAGATCGTTGTTCTCGTTCATGACCAAATTTACGTCTCTTATTTTATTATTGTAGACGTAAAATTCTTCATACAAGTCCATTTCTCTTGATTTCCCCATACCCCTCAAAAGTTTTACATTCTGAAAAGTTATGTTATGTTTATTGTTGGAAATATGTCTGTATACGGCGGATGATTCTTTTGTTATGTGTTCTCGAAATCTAATTTTGAATCTATGTTTAGTATTATTAATGTATTGGCTGATTTTTAGGCTAGATGAAAACGCAGGAACGATGTTAAATTTTTGAAGGTTTTGTTTGAATTTAAATTCAAGTGATGGGATACAGAGATGCGACCTATTTGAAATAAAAGTATTTAAAATACAAATACAAAATATGTCTATAAATACGTAAAAAAAAGCTAAAATACGTATTTTGTATTTCAAATACGTTTCACCAAAAGTAATTTGTATTTGTATTTTAAATACTTTTGGTTACTTATTTTGTATTTTGAAAATACTAAATAATTTTTTCTAAACATGTCTAAAATTAATTATTTTTAGTAATCATTTTGTTGAGTTGTGTTATATGAATAAGATAGTACATCTATAGTTGTATGAATACCCAAGGAATACGAAATTAAACGAATTTCAGGGGATTTACCATATTCAAATCTGGTGAAATATATTGTCAATGAGGGGATTTTTTAAATTCCATATTGTAACTCTCCTGCAATTTTGCAGTGGGATTAGCAGAGGTTTAGTCGAGGTTTAATTGTATTTATTTGTGCATCCTCAAACTTTTACTTGTTGTTTATTTAGTATAACTTCGTGAATTTTAAAATGTAAGTACAAACATGATTAAATAATTTATTTAATCGACACAAAATTTATAACTTTGCTAACGCGTAAAGCAGCGTAAATGAAGAAATAACTGCAACAACACTAAATAATACTTACAATTAGATAACTTAGATAACCATATTTTTTCAGGGCGGACGAATCTCAAAAACAGGTGACGTCATGAAAGAAATTTTTACGTCATAAGTTGGCTTTTTGAAAACTAAAATTGACCTGTCCGAGCATTTTTCTTGAAAACATTAAATAACGTAATTAGGAATTTTGTTCCGAACTTTATCATCACCCTGTATGTATACCTACAGGTGTCCCTACATCCCGTATATACTGGGTGTTTACGATAATTGAATCAAATCAGTTATGTAAATCCAAAATCTTTCAACAGTTATATTTCTCTTATTATGCAACTTTTACTAAGATATTTTTACGTTAATAAGTTCTTTCAAGATGTGTAGGCACCCCTCGAAAATTTAGTTGTATACAACCTGTATTATCTAATCTATATTTTTGACCTAAGTAATTTTATTTCATTATCTCCAGACGAAAGGACATGATGGCCTATTGAATGACTACGAAAAACAAAAATATATGCATACAAAAAAAAGGAAAAAATGAAACAAACCACACTAACAAAAAACTTAGTACAAAAAGCAGTTAATTTTGATAAGTTAATAATTAATTTTGTTGTTGACAAAGCTCTAATTGAAGGAGCTGAACAGTTATTGATGATCCCGAAAATTATGTCTCGTCGCACCCTCGGAAATAAAATTTTGGAAGAATTTAAATAATCAAAACAAAATACTACAGCAGCTTTAAAAATGGCTAAGTTTGTATGTACAACCGCGGACATTTGGTCATCATCTAGAAAGAGCTACTTAGGTGTTACAGTTCATTGGATTGATTGTAATAATAATCTCAAACGAAAAAGTGCTACAGTTGCATGTAGAAGATTTAAGGGATCTCACACATTCGATAAAATTGCCGAATTAATTTCTGATATTCACTCAGAATATGATTTAAAGTTATCCAAAATTGTAAAAACTGTTCATGGTTAAGGCATTTAAAGACTTTGGAAAAAGAGAACAACATTTCGACAGCTCTGATGATGATAATGATAATAATAATGATGAGGATGATTTAGTTCCATCAGCTCTCCCGAAGCCAACTGATAATCATGAGGAATTTTTACTTCCTAATCACGAGAGATGTGCAACCCATACACTGCATTTGATAGCTGCAAAGGATATAGAACAAGCTAGAACACAAAATTATCCTTACAAGAAACTTCATGACGCAGCCTTCGCTAAATGTCAAGCAGTATGGAATCTATGCTCTAGATCTCCAAAAGCGTGCGAGATATATTTGGAGTCTACTGGAAGGTCTCTTACTTCTCCATGCTCAACTAGATGGAACTCTTATTACAATTGTATTCCAGACCTTTTGACGGTACAAGAACACCTAAATGAAACGTTAAGAAAATTAAACTTGCCATCTTTTAAAGACAATGAAATAGAGTACCTCTCAGAATACATAAGTTGCTTAAAACCAATTGCAAACGCCATCAGAAGCTTGGAAGGCGATCAAGACATTTACTATGGATGCCTACTACCGGAGTTAATGCGTATACGACGCATGTTAAATTCGCTAAAATCTGATAAACCAAAGTACTGCAGTAGTTTAATCGATACTATAAAGAAAAGTGTAAATAAGCGCTTCAATTGTCACATGGATTTGGATGCACCCTCTGCAAAGAGTGCTATATTGACGGTTATTTCTCATCCATTTTTTAAACTTAAATGGGTACCTAAACATAAACGAGAAAATGTCAAAAAAAATTTTACCGACCAAGTGCAGAAAATCAAAAATAAAGAACAGAAAAGAAAAGCTGAAAATGCTAGCGAAAAACAACATGAACAAAATGAATCCTATTTGTTTGAAGAGTCATCAGATTCGTCCACCACAAATAATGGAAATAGTAATACCAGTGATTTAGAACTACTTCACTATTTGACAGATAGTGACAATAATTTGAATTGTTTACATAAATATCCTTCAATTAAAAAAGTTTTTATTCATCATAATACATGCATTAAAAGTTCTGCTCCTGTAGAACGCCTTTTTTCTTTTAGCGGAATGATAATGAGACCACATCGAAGAAAAATAAGTGACGAATTATTCGAAATTATTTTAAAATCAACGAAATAAAATTTGTTTTCATATTATACTCTTTAAGTAAAAAATGTAGAATAAGACATCTTTAATGTATACAAAACGTATTTTATAAAAAGTATTTTAATAAAGGTATTTTGAAAATACGTATTTTGTTTTGTATTTAAGTGCCAATTTAAAAAAGTATTTTGTAATTTGTATTTCAAGTATAAAAATTTGAAAGTATTTGTATTTAAATACTTTTTTAAAAGTATTTTGCCCATCTTTGATGGGATATAAGGGATAGATACGTATTTGATTGGGGCCGTAAAATGTGGGTAAAGCATTTTATTAATGTATGATCTATGAGTTTTATTATAGATTGATTGAATATCATTGACACTGTATTGGTTATTAAGACCAATTTTTATTATGGTTTTTAATTCCAATAAAACTCACTTTCGTTGAGAGGTGTATTAAAAAGTATATTAAACATAAACCTAAATGCAGCTTCTTTATGCTGTTTACAGTTGAAAGAATTTTTAGGGATAACAGAGTCTGTGGTAGTATTTTTTCTGGAAATGTTAAAATTTAGAGTGTTATATTTAAGATTTTTTGTAATTGTGAGATCTAGAAAATTCTGTTTTGTTTTTCTATTTCTTTAGTAAATTGTAAATTACTTAAATTATTGAAAATGTTTAAAAGCCCTACTAGTTTAGCGTCGTTCCCTTTATAAACTATTAAGATGTCGTCTATATATCTACCGTAAAAGGAAATATCTTTAGTGCAGAGATCGGCAACAGGCGGACCGCGATCCGTATACGGACCGCGGAAGGTCGAACCTCGGACCGCCAAATATTCTTAAATACAGTCCGACGTCCTACTAAGTATACTGAGTAATTTAATAACTAAACGTGTCTGAAAAAAAAATGTAGTCGAGTAGTCGAGTAGCATCGATCCATTTCATTCTATTTTTCTCGGCGAGTAGCGCCTCCCACCACGCGTAACTGCTAACTCGTTCATTTGTTAAACAAGTCCGAACCTGTCGTTTTAATCAAAGAGAGCACAGTGTTCGGTCGGTTTTACAATTTGTCGTGTGAAAAACCTTTTCGTACATACATACCTACATTAATAATGGATCCTAAAAAGCGAAAAGTGGACACTGAAAATAGGAGATTTTTGACTGAATGGACTGAACAATATTGTTTTACGCTGCCTGATAGGCCTCAAGCGGTTCCAGTTTGCTTAATATGTAATAAAACTATCGCCGTTATTAAAAGTGGCAATTTAAAGCGACACTATGAAACAACTCATCAGCAATTCCACAAAAACTTTCCTTTTGGCAGTGAGGCTCGTAAAGAAAAACTACAGGTAATATAATTCTATTAGATAATGTATAAAAGTGATATGTATAACTGCTTTGTAAACTTATCACGAAAAAATTTAAATTAAAGAAATATCTCACTTCTTACGAAAAAAGCACGAAATTGCTGGTTCGCTGCATGAGTGAGCAAGAAAAATCAGCAGAAGCAGCGTTACGTGTATATTGGACACTTAGTAAACACCAAAAACCATTTTCAGATTCTGAAATAATGAAAGAATGTATGTTGAAAGTAGCTTCGGCACTTTTTGAAGAAAAAAAGGATGTTGTCGCTGCAATTCAAAGTATTCCAATGTCGGCAAGAAGTAATACAAGAAGAACAGAAATTTTAGCCACTGATATTAAAAGCACTCTACTTGAACTTTTGGAAAAGGCACCATGCTACGCCATTGCACTTGACGAATCATGTGACATTGTTGATGATGAACAAATATCTATTTTCGTGAGATTTTTCGACATTGAAGATAAGATATTCAGGGAAGAATTGCTCGCAATATTGCCTTTGAAAGGTAACACTCGAGGAGAAGATTTATTCAAAGCTATTGACGAATTTATTAATAATTTCAACATTCGTTATGATAAAATAGTGTCGCTTTCAACTGACGGCGCTCTAGCGATGATTGGCAAAGAAAAAGGTGTAGTAAGAAAATCAGGGATCAGCCCTTTGTGGAAAACTCAGTGCTACACTGAAAGAAGTAATGAACAGCTTGGTGCAGTTGATTAATTTTATGAGATCTCATTCTTCTCTTCAACACCGAAAGTTCAAGAAGTTTCTTTCAGAATGTGATGCGGCGTATTCAGACTTATTGCAATACAACAATGTTCGTTGGTTAAGTAAAGGTCAAGTTGTTGAACGTTTCTGGCTAATAAAGGAAGAAGTAACCTCCTTCTTGCAAATCTTGAATACGCAGGGAGCAAAGAAGCACTTAGAGTTCATAACAAACGAGCGCAATATGCTAGCTGTGGCTTTTCTGAAGGATATTCTGAAATATTTAAATGCGCTCAACAGAGTTACAAGGGAATGGAGAAATTTCGTCGTAAGTTGGATATTTTTGAAAAAGATATTGCAAGGCACGAATTTGTTTATTTCCCAACAATTCTTGAGTATAAAAAAGAGAACTCTAAAAAAGACATTGCAGTGTTTGTAAGATTTCTGTCCGATTTAAGGGACGAATTTGCTACAAGATTTCAAGACTTTGCAGAAATTGGAAAGCTGTTTCAATTCCTAAAATTTCCTTATGAAGTTGATGTATCGGCAGAATGGACTGATGTGGCTGCTAAGTTGTTCAGCGTTTCAAAGTCTTCACTTCAAGTGGAGATAATCGACTTGCAAGAAGATATTTCTTTGCAAATGTATAAAACTGTATCCACTGAAGAATTTTGGGGTAAACATGTTTCAGAAAAATTGTAAGAAAGTAGCTACCAATTTGGCCACTATGTTTGGTTCGACATATATATGCGAATCGTCGTTCTCGAAAATGAATTTTTCGAAGAACACATCGGTCAAGGTTGACGGACGCCCACCTCGAAGACATACTTCGCATTTGCTGTACCCCTCGTACACCGAACTTTAAAAAACTGGCTCAAGACCGTCGATGTAATTTCTCACATTGAATATATTACAATATTAACTGAGAACTACTTGTTTTACTTGGTTTACTCGACTTGAAAACAAAATTAAAAAACAGTACCTTTTAATTATTACTTTTTTTCTGGACCTCCATAAAAAGTTTATACCGAATCCGGACCCCACTGAAAACTACTTGCCGACTCCTGCTTTAGTGAATAAATCATGTTTATTAGAAAAAAGTTCGTTTTCTAAAGAGTTTACAAAGATATCTGAGATGATTCCTGGTATGGGTGATATCATGGGGAGACCTTGATTCATCACGTAATATTGATTATTAAAAAGGAAGAAATTTTGGTCGCAAACAATTATTTTGGCAATTTTACTGGAAGGAGTGTTGTAGTTTGTAATGATAGGTCTTATGCCTCTATCTTCTTTGTGTAATTTAATTAAACTTTTAAGTGTAGGTGTTAGGGGATTTATAATTATTGAGTTATAAGCGTTAATGTTAAATCTGTTCAATTAATTTTGATGATCTTTAAGGAATTTTTTTAATCTATGGTTCAATTTGTTAGTGGGGTCTTTTGTAATGGTGGTTATGTTATTATCCTTAAAAAAAGTTGTAGTTTTCTCTATGTATATATTTTTATCTATTATTACGTATCCTGCGTTTTTATCACCCATCGTGATAATAATATCATTATCATAAAATTTTTGTTTGAGGGTTTTAAGATTTTTGTGCATCGAGTTGAGTTTGAATTAATAAATAATTTCATTGTTTTCAAGGAAAATTTGTTTTATATTAACATTGTCCAATAATTAAGACTCTATTTTTATAGCCTAAAGCTTTGATGTTTCTGGGTATAGAAAATTTGTGGTTTAAATTTAAAATATCTATTTCTCTTGATATAAAATTAGTTTTACTTAAGTTTGTAAAATTAGGAGCGAATGAAATGTTGTCTAAATTATTTAATTCTATCTTTTGAATGGGTTTATAGTGATCTATTCTCTTTATGGTGAAGGAACAGCAGACTCTGTTACATTTGGCTTCTTGAAATTTACATGTTTATTATTATTTATATTATATGGTTTATGATTGTCATGTTTATTATTAATATTATGGGATTTAATTAACTTATCCTTTATCAGTCTCTCTAATTTAAGTCGTTTGGTTTTCTTACTTTTTATTGTGTTGAACTGTACTTCTTCATAAAATTTTCGGTTTAGTTCATCAAATTCTGTGGGGTGTAGGGATGTTGATAATTTGATTATTAAAAAGGAAGAAATTTTGGTCGCAAACAATTTCTAATAAAGAGATTAATGAATTAATTTTTAATATGTTTAAATTTAATTTGTGAACGTTAGCAATTAGGTCTTGTTTAATAACCTTAATTGAGTTATCTATGGGTATATTTGTGTACAAGTTTTTTATGTCTACAGAAATAAGTCTGTGTTTATCTGTGATGTGTAACTTTTTTAAAAGTTCGATCAATTGTGATAAATTTTTTTATGTTGTATGACAATTTACTATGAAATGTTTTGTATAGAAAGTCTTGAATTATTTTGGCAATTTTACTGGAAGGTGTGTTGTAGTTTGTAATGATAGGTCTTATGCCTCTATCTTCTTTGTGTAATTTAATTAAACTTTTAAGTGTAGGCGTTAGGGGATTCATAACTATTGATGATCTTTAAGGAATTTTTTTAATCTATTGTTCAATTTGTTAGTGGGGTCTTTTGTAATGGTGGTTATGTTATTATCCTTAAAAAAAGTTGTAATTTCCTCTATGTATATATTTTTATCTATTATTACGTATCCTGCGTTTTTATCACCCATCGTGATAATAATATCATTATCATAAAATTTTTGTTTGAGAGTTCTAAGATCTTTGTGTATCGAGTTGAGTTTGAACATTTTGTTTTTGCCGTTTATAATTTCATTGTTTTCAAAGAAAATTTGTTTTATATTAACATTGTCCAATAATTAAGACTCTATTTTTATAGCCAAATCTAAAGGTTTGATGTTTCTGGGTATAGAAAATTTGTGGTTTAAATTTAAAATATCTATTTCTCTTGATGTAAAATTAGTTTTACTTAAGTTTGTAAAATTAGGAGCGAATGAAATGTTGTCTAAATTATTTAATTCTATCTTTTGAATGGGTTTATAGTGATCTATTCTCTTTATGGTGAAGGAACAGCAGACTCTGTTACATTTGGCTTCTTGAAATTTACATGTTTATTATTATTTATATTATATGGTTTATGATTGTCATGTTTATTATTAATATTATGGGATTTAATTAACTTATCCTTTACCAGTCTCTCTAATTTAAGTCGTTTGGTTTTCTTACTTTTTATTGTGTTGAACTGTACTTCTTCATAAAATTTTTGGTTTAGTTCATCAAATTCTATGGGGTGTAGGGATGTTGATAATTTCTTTTGTATGAACTTTAAAAGGGAGTCTTGTTGGGAAACTCTTTTATATTGTATTCTAATAATTACAAACATTTCATTAAATTCGTCTAATTTTTGTTATAAACAATTTTTCTTTTCTCGTTTCCCTTATTTTTATTTATTTAATTTCTTGTTTTACCCTTCCATTTTTGATTTACGTTCTCGCTTTAAATTTTAGTCATTCTCAGCGCTTCACACTAAAATAACCCGTTTTTTGGATTTTTGGAATACATTTTATGTTGAATTTCTCTCTTTTTTGGTTTTACTTTGTTTTTTTGATGTTAATTGGTAAGTTTTCCTTGTTTTCCCTAATACTTTTTAACTTAACACCCGTTTATCCATTTTTTTCAGTTCATATTTTATTAAGCACATGCTTTTCACGTTTTTATTTCCTTCCCAACCAGACATTTATATGAAAATCCATATCAGTTCTCTCTTTAAACGACGGTAAATAACATCAATACTTTATAGTTAACTAATTGCTAATATTTTTTCCATTTTTACTTTTTTATGTTACTTCCATAGTCGTGCTTGATAAAGACTGATTTAACAGTTGAAAATGAAAAAAATGCGAATGTTTTAAAATAGAAATTGATAAAGATAAATGTGTAACCAAGATAACTTGCTATTAACGGTGAGTTGGGAATAATATAAGAAATTATTTTGTTAATTATTAAGTTATTATTTTGTGTCAGAATCGAAAATATTGCATATTAGTTATAAATCACCCTGCATTCATTGAACAAACATTTAACGTAGAACTAGCCCAAATTTCTCTTTTAAATTCATTAACCAAAAAATAAAAATTTCTCATCAAAGTATATGGGTTGACAACGCCATCAACAGTAATCCGTAATCCTTAAAAATCGACTCATTTCCTTAAAAACTAATTGTTTATATAAAATTGAGACCTTTTATTTACAATTAGACTGCTTTTGTAAAATTTTTTTTGAGTAAATTCTTATTAATCGTCATCGTGATTAAAAAAATTAATTCTAACTAACGTGGATTTTAATTTATTTTATTGCACAAGCCTTTTTTAATAAAATCTGCTTTATTCATTTCATTGAAACCTCATCACCTCGTTTTCTTTTTTTTAAATAGACTAGAACTTGACTAGATCTACTTCTGATAATAAAGTTGATAAATAAAACGATTTTTTAATAAAAAAATCCACGTTAATTTGTTTATATAACAAAAAAGGGGCGAGTATTTGGCACATATTGAGTATGAAATTGCCCCAATTTTTCTATAAATAAAAAAAAACATCACCTTAATTTCCAATTTTTTTAAAGAGTTCTTTTTTCTTTAGTTAATTAATAAAGTGCAAGATATATTCGTTGCTTCTCTTTGCTTGGTTTATAAAAAATAATTATACGGCGATAGCTAAGCAACCGTTGGATGTTTGGTGCGCATATGAAGTAGAAGAGTATCACTCCTGGTGTAAACCGCAGGACAATGACTGCAGGAATACTGCCCGGGGAAGTGGACGTAATAATGATTCCTCGTGTTACTGACGATTTTCCCACACAAAACGCACCTCCGCCTCTCGTCCATCGAACCAACGCGTTCAAAGAGTTGAGATACTTTGTAACACTTCACATCTGAAACAACGAGAAAACGAAAGAAAAATTAATCATTTCCCTGCTTATTTTAATATATCTTTTTGGTGGCATTACCCCGGTGGTAGACATAATTTTCAGATGGCAGATTTATTTGCTGAATATCCGCTGCGAGTCGACACAATAATTTTTTTTGTCGCACTAAATTTTTTTTGAGAAAAGTTCGATTCTCCTCGTGAAATAAATAAAACCAGTCATTATTAACACACCATTTTTAATGATAATAGTAAAAATTAGATCGAGTACAATAATAAAAATAGAATGATAAAAAAGACTTTAACTTGAATTTTAATTAATTAATTAATTAAATGCGGAATCAAAATTCGTTTTGTTTTTTTTTACTCCCCTTTTTTTGGCTCGGAAAGTTTTTTTATTCACTTATTATTTTCTATTTTCAAATAATCCCGATTATTATTAATTAATTGATAATTAATATTAAAAACAATTATCTTTGTAACAGATTCATCGACCCTTTTTTATTTTTTTACAATGATTACTATTTAAATAATAATGCTAGGTGTTTTTGAATGACAATGATAAACTCTGGCTCTTTAAATAGCTTTGACAAATGTTGTAAAATGTTACTAAAGGTAGCTCAGATGATTTTATTAAGATTCAAAGATTTTAGAATGTATCAAAAGCTGATTGGTGTGATTCAAAATTGGCCAATGCGTTGAAAACATCTCAAGAATATTTAACGAAGATGAAAAAATTAAATGAAATTGATTTAGACTTTTTTGAAAATGTTGAAAAGTTAAAAAAGCTGATTGGTGAAAACTTTCACCAGGTTTCAGATTACTTGAAAAGGTAGACAGAAAGTAATGGGGATGATTTTGGCAACTTTCAAAGACTTTAGGAGGCATAAAAAGGTTTTTGGTGTGAATCAAATGTATTAAAATCATCTCCAAAATATTTAATAAAGATAAAAAATCTAATAAAATTGATTTGGACTTTTTTGAAAATGTTTCAAGGGTACTATGAAGTTGAAAAAGCTGAGTGGTGTTTGCTAAAACTGCTCAAATCGATTTTAATCACTCTGAGATTACTTGAAAAGGTGGACAGAAAGTAATGGGAATGATTTTGGCAACTTTCAAAGACTTTAGGAGGCATAAAAAGGTGTTTGGTGTAAGTCAAATGTATTAAAATCATCTCTAAAATATTTAATAAAGATAAAAAATCTAATAAAATTGATTTAGACTTTTTTGAAAATGTTTCAAGGGCACTATGAAGTTGAAAAAGCTGATTGGTGTTTGCCAAAACTGCTCAAATCGATTTTAACCACTCTGAGATTACTTGAAAAGGTAGACAGAAAGTAATGGGGATGATTTTGGCAACTTTCAAAGACTTTAGGAGGCATAAAAGGTTTTTGGTGTGAATCAAATTAACTAAAATCATCTCCAAAATATTTAATAAAGATAAAAAATCTAATAAAATTGATTTAGACTTTTTTCAAAATGTTTCAAGGGCACTATGAAGTTGAGAAAGCTGATTGGTGTTTGCCAAAACTGCTCAAATCGATTTTAACCACTCTGAGATTGCTTGAAAAGGTAGACAAAAAGTAATGGGGATGATTTTGGCAACTTTCAAAGACTTTAGGAGGCATAGAAAGGTTTTTGGTGTGAATCAAATGTACTAAAATCATCTCCAAAATATTTAATAAAAATAAAAAATCTAATAAAATTGATTTGGATTTTTTTGAAAATGTTTCAAGGGCACTATGAAGTTGAAAAAGTTGATTGATATTTGCCAAAACTGCTCAAATCGATTTTAACCAATCTGAGATTACTTGAAAAAGTAGACAGAAAATAATGGGGGTGATTTTGGCAACTTTCAAAGACTTTAGGAGGCATAAAAAGGTTTTTGGTGTGAATCAAATGTATTAAAATCATCTCCAAAATATTTAATAAAGATAAAAAATCTAATAAAATTGATTTGGATTTTTTTGAAAATGTTTCAAGGGCACTATGAAGTTAAAAAAGCTGATTGATGTTTGCCAAAACTGCTCAAATCGATTTTAACCAATCTGAGATTACTTGAAAAAGTAGACAGAAAATAATGGGGGTGATTTTGGCAACTTTCAAAGACTTTAAGAGGCATAAAAAGGTTTTTGGTGTGAATCAAATGTATTAAAATCATCTCCAAAATATTTAATAAAAATAAAATAAAATTGATTTAGACTTTTTTGAAAATGTTTCAAGGGCACTATGAAGTTGAAAAAGCTGATTGGTGTTTGCCAAAACTGCTCAAATCGATTTTAACCACTCTGAGGTTACTTGAAAAGGTAGACAGAAAGTAATGGGGATGATTTTGGCAACTTTCAAAGACTTTAGGTGGCATAAAAGGTTTTTGGTGTGAATCAAATTAACTAAAATCATCTCCAAAATATTTAATAAAGATAAAAAATCTAATAAAATTGATTTGGATTTTTTTGAAAATGTTTCAAGGGCACTATGAAGTTGAAAAAGCTGATTGGTGTATGCCAAAACTACTCAAATCAATTTTAACCATTTTGAAATTACTTGAGAAAATAGAAAAAAGGTAATGGAAGTAAAAGGGATGATTTTGCTATGTCTCAAAAGATAAAGTAAAAGTACATAAAAAGCTGATTGGTGTTAAATCAAATATGGCCTAACGGAACGAAATGAATTTCAGATTAAAATTAATTTTGACGATTTTGGAAGCGTTTCGAAGATACCAGGAAATACGAAAAGCTGATTGGTGAATGCCAAAATGAGTCAAATCGATTACAAACATTGAAAAATGAGATGAGAACGTTGAAAGAACTTAATGAAGGCATCAGGGTTGATTTTGGCAAATTTTAATGACTTTGGAAGATGCTCAAAGGTGATTGGTGTGAATCAAAATGGGTCAATGCATTACAAATATCTCTGGAACACTTAACAAAGATGAAAGAATCAAATAAAATTGATTTTGACGTTAAAAGCGATTCAAAGATACTTAAGAAACAGACCAAATTAATTGGTGTTTGTCAAAATCGCTCAAATTGATTATAAACAGTGTAAGATTGTTTTGCAAAGAAGAAATTTCTTTTAGAAAAAGTAATTTCTAAATCTTGATTGGTTCAAATTCAATTCTTTCGGAATACTTTTAATTCTTTCTAAATCTGAAAGTAAAACGTTTTAAAATCAATTTTTTAATGAATTAAAAATCATTTTAAGAACAAACAAGTTATCTTTTTATCAAATAATTCTAACGTTTGATTAAATGTTGTAAAAAAATAATAATTGCGTTTTAATATTGTTGATAAAATTTCATGAAGGTTCAAAATTTTACAAAATTTCGATTTGTTTGATATACAAATTTTTATTCAGATTCGCCCCCACATTAAAATCTAATTATTTATGTAAATATAATAAATTTAGATCTACAACGTTAATTTTTTTTGTCAAATTCATCTAAAGAAAGTTTATAACCGTAACTTAAAAACACCTGTATGTACAGAAAATCAAAATTAAATCAAAATTTAACTTTCATTTTCCACAATAGAAATATAAAAAGAAAAAAAAACAATATCTTTTTTCAAAGATAACAAAAAAATATTCTATTTATGTAGTAATAATAATTAAATAGTAGTATGTATATAAAAAATTTTCGTAAATATATTTTGAATTATTTTTTTTATAATACACCTCCCCATTTTTTTTTTAATATAAATTTAATTTTTTTAATATAATTTTTTTTAAACTTCGAAAAAACTAGCCAATAAGTTTATAATAATAATAATTAATACCTCTATCAACTACGTTAAACAAAAATTTATTATTATTAATAATAATTATTTAAAAAAAAACGTATTTTACCGCAACCACTTTTATAAATGTATAATTTGTTTAAACATGATTTTTTCTCTTTTTTCTATTCGCATTTTTATTATTAATAAAAAAACAAAGTGTTGATTAAAAAAAATAATTTTTTTTAGTCAACACGATCGTTTTTTTAACTTTTTCTTTCCTGCACGTTGTAACACGTAACGACTAAATATTGCACATTTGTAAAAAAGAAATTATTAAAAAAAAAAAACAATAGAAAAACAATTTACAAGGAAGGTTTCTAGAGGTTTAGCACCACCATTGAATTAAATCGCTGACATATCACATTCCTTTAACCATGTTCTAACCACGTATTAAAATGTACACAACGACTGTTTCCTAATGCCAAGAGAATATATTAAGAATATATTTATATATAATATCTCAAAATGTTATCTAATTATTTTATTATATAATATATATTTACTTCGTTTATTACATACAGCAATATATTAGATTTTTTTTAATAAAAAAAATTAAAAGAAAAAATTAACAACAACTCTCTTCTTCTCGCCTTTCTCCTAATAATAATAATTAATCATCTTAATATCTTAAACCGTATAAAAAAAGTTCTGTTCATTTCGTATTAAGTCTTCCATTATCTTTTTTTAATGATTAGTTAAAACTGTTAACATTAACTTGTTCCTTTTTTTGTAAAAATTGACTTGATTAAGTGAACAAAACGAATACGACTCTAAATAACGATTGTTTAAACCTTTAAATGTCTACCACACCTGTATTAATATTTAATTTAAAAAATAACTATTTAATAAGGTACCAAAGAAGAACTTAACAATGCAACATTAAAATTATTATTAATTTTTCTTTCTTTTTTTTTGATCAGAATTGTATATGTTTTTGTAATATATTAATATAATACAGGGTTGATCAAAAATCTGAGAAATAATTTATTGTTAGAAATTTTTTTAAAAGTTATTATGATGTATGATTATTGCTTTATGACGACATAATTTACAACCCAATGATACAAAGAAGCAGAAAAAATTGTTGAGGATTTATTACTTGATTTTGTAAAGTTTCAAAATGTCTACAAAACTGATTGGTGCAAATCAAAATTGGTCAACTTGATAAAAATATCTCTGTAATACCTAAGGAAAATGAAAAAATTAAATACAATTGATTTTGACGTTGTTGGAAGCAACTCGAAGATACAAGGAAGAAGAAAAAGTTGATTGGTGTTTGTCAAAATGGCTCAAATCAATTATGGACTATAGAAAATTGGATGAAAAAAATTAAACAAAATTGATTTTATCATTGTCACAGCTTATGGCAGATAAAATAAGCAGAATTTGAAGAGTCAAAATAGCAATCAGCAACACCTAAAAACTTGACACTTTTTTCATTACATAACATTCAGTTTTTGCAATTTGAAGTTGAAATGTTATCAAAATTGTATGAGATTTAATGATTTCGATGAAGTTTGCCTTAACCAATATTGAAAATTTAAATTATTTAGATGATTGATCTTCAAGATATTTTTGAATCTTAGTTTGTGGCACAATATCTTTATTTATTTTTGATGTTCGTGGTTGATTTATCTCATAATATTACAGACATCCAGAATAACTTTATGGTGGATTTTGATTATAAGGTCATTTTTCCAAATTTTGCAACATGAGTGTCTCATCTCCACAGAATTCTGTAATTTAGCATGATTATAGTTATCATCAATAAGAGAACAAGAAGTTGAGGAGTTAATTGGAGATTTCATCTACTTAACAAAGATTGGTGCTTTTTTGAAAACGATTCAAGGACACCCATAAAGTTGAAAGATAAAAGAATTAATTAAATTGATTTGGACTTTTTTGAAAATGTTTCAATGAAGTTGAAAAAGCTGATTGGTGTTTGCCAAAACTACTCAAATCGATTTTAACTACTCTGAGATTATTTGAGAAAGAAGACAGAAAGTAATGGGGATGATTTTGGCAACTTTCAAAGACTTTAAGAGGCATAAAAAGGTTTTTGCTGTGAATCAAATGTACTAAAATCATCTCCAAAATATTTAATAAAGATAAAAAATCTAATAAAATTGATTTGGACTATTTTGAAAATGTTTCAAGGACACTATGAAGTTGAAAAAGCTGATTGGTGTTTGCCAAAACTGCTCAAATCAAGTTGAGTTTCAAAGACTTTAGGAGACATAAAAAGCTTATTGGTGCGAATCAAATGTACTAAAATCATCTCCAAAATATTTAATAAAGATAAAAATATCAAATAAAATTGATTCGGACTTTTTTGAAAATATTTCAAGGGCACTGTGAAGTTGAAAAAGCTGATTGGTGTTTGCCAAAACTGCTCAAAATGATTTTAACCACTCTGAGATTACTTGAAAAGGTGGACAGAAAGTAATGGGGATGATTTTGGCGACTTTCAAAGACTTTAGGAGACATAAAAAGGTTTTTGGTGTGAATCAAATGTACTAAAATCATCTCCAAAATATTTAATAAAGATAAAAATATCAAATAAAATTGATTCGGACTTTTTTGAAAATATTTCAAGGGCACTGTGAAGTTGAAAAAGCTGATTGGTGTTTGCCAAAACTGCTCAAATCGATTTTAACCACGCTGAGATTGCTTGAAAAGGTGGACAGAAAGTAATGGGGATGATTTTGGCGACTTTCAAAGACTTTAGGAAGCATAAAAAGGTTTTTGGAATGAGTCAAATGTATTAAAATCATCTCCAAAATATTTAATAAAGATAAAAAATCTAATAAAATTGATTTGGCCTTTTTTGAAAATGTTTCAAGGGCACTATGAAGTTGAAAAAGCTGATTGATGTTTGCCAAAACTGCTCAAATCGATTTTAACCACTCTGAGATTACTTGAAAAGGTGGACAGAAAGTAATGGGGATGATTTTGGCAACTTTCAAAGACTTTAGGAGGCATAAAAAGGTTTTTGGTGTGAATCAAATGTACTAAACTCATCTCCAAAATATTTAATAAAGATAAAAATATCAAATAAAATTGATTCGGACTTTTTTGAAAATGTTTCAAGGGCACTATGAAGTTGAAAAAGCTGATTGGTGTGTGCCAAAACTGCTCAAATCGATTTTAACCACTCTGAGATTATTTGAGAAAGTAGACAGAAGATAATGGGGATGATTTTGGCAACTTTCAAAGACTTTAGGAGACATAAAAAGGTTAATGATGTGAATCAAATGTAATAAAATCATCTCCAAAATATATAATAAAGATAAAAAATCAAATAAAATTGATTTGGACTTTTTCGAAAATGTTTCAAGGGCACTATGAAGTTGAAAAAGTTGAGTGGTCTTTGCCAAAACTGCTCAAATCGATTTTAACCACTCTGAGATTACTTGAAAAGGTGGACAGAAAGTAATGGGGATGATTTTGGCAACTTTCAAAGATTTTAGGAGGCATAAAAAGATTTTTGGTGTGAATCAAATGTACTAAAATCATCTCCAAAATATTTAATAAAGATAAAAAATCTAATAAAATCGATTTAGACTTTTTTGAAAATGTTTCAAGGGCACTATGAAGTTGAAAAAGCTGATTGGTGTGTGCCAAAACTGCTCAAATCGATTTTAACCACTCTGAGATTACTTGAAAAGGTAGACAGAAAGTAATGAGGATAATTTTGGCAAGTTTCAAAGACTTTAGGAGGCATAAAAAGCTTATTGGTGCGAATCAAATGTACTAAAATCATCTCCAAAATATTTAATAAAGATAAAAAATCTAATAGAATTGATTTTGACTTTTTTGAAAATGTTTCAAGGGCATTATGAAGTTGAAAAAGCTGATTGGTGTTTGCCAAAACTACTCAAATCGATTTTAACCACTCTGAAATTACTTGAGAAAGTAGACAGAAGATAATGGGGATGATTTTGGCAACTTTCAAAGACTTTAGGAGACATAAAAAAGTTAAAATCAAATAAAATTAATTTGGACTTTTTTAAAAATGTTTCAAGGGCACTATGAACTTGATAAAACTGATTGGTATTCGCCAAAACTAATCGAATCAATTCTAGCCATTCTGAGATAACTTCAGAAAATAGAAAAAAGCTAGTGGAGGTAACAGGGGTGATTTTGCCTCAAAGATTTTAGAGTACATGAAGCAAATACACAATAGCTGATTGGTATGAATCAAATATGGCCTAACGAAACTCAAATCGATTTTAGCCACTGTAATATTACTTGAGAATGTAAAAAGAAGCTAGTTCAGGTAATGGGGATGATTTTGGCAACTTTCAAAGATTTCCCAAAATAGGTTTAATGCACTAAAAATATCTCAACAATACTTAATAAAGAGAAGAAATCAAATAAAATTGATTTAGGCTAAAACTGATTCAAAGATGCAAAGAAAAAGTTGATTTTTTGCCTCAAATCAAAAAATTGAACTGATCAAGAAATCTGACTAATAACTTATTTATTGTTAGAAATTTTTTTGTATGTTATTATGACGTATGATTTTGATATTTCAATCAATTGGGTATAAAGTTGATCTTATATGGAAACATAATTTGCAACCCAAAGATACAAAGAAGCAGAAAAAATCGATTATAAATATTGTTGAGTATTTATTACTTAATTTTGTTAAGTTTCAAAATATCTGCAATACTTAAGGAAGATGACAAAAGTAAATACAATTGATTAGCCGTTGTTGGAAGCAATTCGAAGATACAAGAAAGCAGAAAAAGTTGATTGGTGTTTGTCAAGATGACTTCAAATTGATTATGGACATAGTCAGATTACTAAAAAAGTAGGATTAAGTTAATAAAAGCTCAAATCGACTATAAACGAAGTAAGGTTCACCGCAAAGAAGAAGGATTTAATTTTTTAAGGATTAAGGAAAAATTGATTAGTCTGAACCAAATAGATATAATGTAATTAAAACATATCCACAATACTTGAAAAAAAAAAGGCAAAATGACTTCAAGTCGATTATGAACATAGTCAGAATACTAGATAATGTTGGATTAAGTTAATAACAGCAACAGGGTAGAAAAATTATTTAACAAAGATGAAAAATTAAATAAAACTGATTTAAGCTTTTTTGAAATCGGCTCAAAGGGCGTCATAAAGTTGAAAAAGTTGAATGGTGATTGCCAAAACCACTCAAATCGATTTTTGCCACTCTGAGATTACTTAAGAAAATAGTAAAAGACTATTACCCGTGCCAAATGTCAAGGCCCCTATTTTTTAGAGGCCGATTGGTCGTTATTTCGAAAATGACCAGTCGGATTTCAATGTGTTTTTTACAAAAATGTGTTTAATAATGTTTTATGTCGAATTCCTTTACCTGTTTTTCAAAATAAGGGCTCCTTAATTTTTTAAGAGCAATTTAATGGGAATACAAGTTAAAGAGAAACAGAAATAACACTCCGAGGAGTGGTGCTCATGAGGGAGACCTCATTTTGAAAAACTGATTACGGAATCCGATAAACTGTATTCTTTAATACATTTTGGTAAAAATCACATTGAAATCCATCCGGTCGTTTTCGAAATAATCGCATTAACCACGATTTTCCACGAAACTGTATGAAATATCGTTAAAATAAAATATGCCCCCCATTAAGAACACATTGAGTTACCACCAATTCAAATTTGAAATTTTTTCGTTGGATAGTTTTTGAGGAAAAAAAATCGCAAAGTAGACAAAGTTGTGGTCACACTCAAAAATCGGGAACTTTTTTCAATTAATTCGTGATAAAGAAAAACCGCAGATTCGAAAACTTCTAAATCAACCTATGATACACAGAAATGTTCATCAACTTTACCGCAATTTTTTTCATTGAGGGATTTCGAAGATATCGATCTCTAAAGTGAGGGGCCTTGACATTTGGCACGTATAATAGTTGGGATGATTTTGGCAACTTTCAAAAATTATGGAATACATGAAAAACTGATTGAAAGATGCAAAGAAAAAGTTGATTAGTTTTGCCAAAATGACTCAAATCGACTATAAACGGAGTAAGGTTGACTGACAACAAGAGAGATTTAATTTTTTAAGGATTAAGGAAAAATTGATTAGTCTGAACCAAATGGATATAATGTATTTAAAACATATCCACAATACTTGAAAAAAAAAGGCAAAATGACTTCAAATCGATTATGAACATAGTCAGAATACTAGATAATGTTGGATTAAGTTAATAACAGCAACGGGGTGGAAGAATTATTTAACAAAGATGAAAAAATTAAATAAAACTGATTTAAGTTTTTTGAAGTCGGCTCAAATGGCGTCATAAAGTTGAAAAAGTTGAATGGTGATTGCCAAAACCACACAAATCAATTTTTGCCACTCTGAGATTACTTGAGAAAATAGTAAAAGACTATTACCCGTGCCAAATGTCGAGGCCCCTATTTTTTAGAGGTCGTTATTTCGAAAATGACCAGTCGGATTTCAACGTGATTTTTACCAAAATGTGTTTAACAATGTTTTATGCCGGATTCCTTTACCTGTATTTCAAAATAAGGGCTCCTTAATTTTTTAAGAGCGATTTAATGGGAATACAAAATTAAAGAGAAACAGAAATAACACTCCGAGGAATGGTGCTCATGAGGGAGTCCTCATTTTGAAAAACTGATTACGGAATCCGATAAACTGTATTCTTTAATACATTTTGGTAAAAATCACATTGAAATCCATCAGGGCGTTTTCGAAATAACTGCATCTTACTAAACCGCGATTTTCCACAAAACTGTATGAAACATTGTTAAAATAAAATATGCCAAACATTAAAAACACATTGAGTTACCACCAATTCAAATTTGAAATGTTTTCGTTGGATAGTTTCTGAGAAAAAAAATCGCATAGTAGACAAAGTTGTCGTCACGCTCAAAAATCGGGAACTTTTTTCAATTAACTCGCGATAGAAGAAAAACCGCAGATTCGAAAACTTCTAAATCAACCTATGATACACAGAAATGTTCATCAACTTTACCGTAATTTTTTTCATTGAGGGATTTCGAAGATATCGATCTCTAAAGTGAGGGGCCTTGACATTTGGCACGTATAATAGTTGGGATGATTTTGGCAAGTTTCAAAAATTATAGAATACATGAAAAACTGATTGAAAGATGCAAAGAAAAAGTTGATTAGTTTTGCCAAAATGGCTCAAATCGACTATAAACGGAGTAAGGTTGACTCACAAAGAAAAAATTATTTTTTTTGATGATTAAAGAAAAATTGATTAATGTGAACCAAATGAAGATGTAAACCAATGCAAAAAAACATCAAATCAAACATCAAATAGTTCTATCATCCAAAAAGCAAAATAACGATTAGATTCGGAGAAGTGTTCATAAAACAAAATTTAAAATTTGTGTATGGAAACAAGAATATTTTTCTAAGCAATTATATTGCCAAGAAAAAAATGTTTACCTTATTTTTAATAAAGGTAATTTTTATTAAATTATTTAAAATTGATGAAAAAATTTTGAAAACATATTAAAAAAATATTTTTTTGATCATAATTGTATAAATATGCATTAATATACAATTTTGCCAAAAAAAAAAGAAAGTCCTATTTAATAATAATTTTGGGTTTTCAATTTTCGATCACCACCATACAATATTTTTAAAATTCTATCAATATACAGCGTTGATAATAAAAAAATTATTTTTTTAATTGCACAAATCTTGGCACTTCCAAAACAAAACGATATATTCTTTGTTGCACATCAAGTAATTAATTAATAATTAGAACCCTACCATATTTACATAGTTCAAAAAACAATATCAATATATTAATCAATTCATATAAAACCAGTATTTTCTCGCTTTTTAAACTTTAAAAAACTATATAAACTCGAGCTCTCTTTCTTTTCGTATTATTTTCTTTTACTTTTCTCTCTTTTTAACTATCCAAAGGCCGCATATAATATAAATATTTATATTTACAATATATAATAGTTTTTTTTTTACTTTCTATTTTTCGTTATTATTTTTTTTAATCTTAGTAAAAGTTTTATATAAAAAATTAGAGATTCTTAGCCCCTAAGATGTATGTATATAATATAATATTTTATGTATAAATATAATTATCGTTATAATTGAGACGCGAAAAAACATGAGGTAATATCGAAGTGTTACATATAAATTTTTTTTCTTTCTTTTAAATAATAAACAAACAAAAAAAATAATCATAATAAAATTAAAAAATAATAATAATTATAATAAAAAAAATAATTGCACTTAGTTATCAACTATGTTTGTTTAAATTTGGCAAATGCAAGAGATAACACGTGTGAAGAACTGACTATATGACGAACGGGTGAGTGTGCATCATCGGCATCATGTACATAACAGGACGGTTTTTTTTCTCCTTTTTTAAATTTAATTTTCATCAGACCGACTTATTAAAAAAATAATCAAAACTTCAACAATGGACGCATTTAAAGACGAAACTTTAAAATAGATTTATTTTATAACAGCCCTAATATGCGTCAATGAAGTCAACAAAAAATAAAGAAGTTATAAGACGAAAAAGATTTTCCTATACTTATAGACGGAAAACACTACTACGCAACTCTTAGTTTATTCTTATTATTTTTTTTTAAATTTTTTGCTTGCTTTTATTTCTTATGAAATCACAGACTCGTCTATAATAATTGTTTTAATTTTCGTTTTCTCACTTTCTGTTAGGAAATATCTTTTATAATTTAATTTACCTTAATTATTTGTTTTTCTTAACAGGAAAAGTGAAAAATATCTCGTCTAATTCAAAGACGGTTTTTTTTTTAATCGAGTTAATTTTTTTTCGAAGCGATGTTAGCCTCGACTTTTTTTAATCAGCTACATAAAAAATTGACAAAAGTTAGTATATTTTTAATATCGCAGCTCTCTAATTAGTCTTTCAATTTACGAACGTTTTATTTTTTAATTATTTCTCAATTTAAATTCGATGAATCGGAATTTAACCTTAATATAGCTTTTTTGCTTTTGCAACAACTTTTTGTTATGACTAATCGAAAAGCTAATATAAATAAAATTAACAAAACAATTATTAGTATCGAGAAAATGTTTTTTTTTGTAAAAATTGAATTGGTTCTGAAAATGGTTAAACTTGGGGATTAAGTAAATCATAAAAATTAACTAAAAATGGGGATTATTATCATTGTGATCGGAGCAGGAGTCCGTAGCAGTACGAAAGGTAGTTGTAGTAGTGGTGGTGGTCAAGATGGTGCAGATGGTGGTGGTTGTTTCTTTCGGGCGTGGATCAGTCGGCCGGCGATTCGGTCTTTACCGACGGCGGCTGATCGAATTTCCTCGTGTCCGGATTGTACCTTGGATGTTTGAACTTGCAGTGGGTCCTCAAGTTATCGCTCCTAGTGTACGTCGCCCGACAGAGCGGACACTCAAACTTGCCGGGGAAGTGCACGTGATAGTGGTTTCGGATGTGCGTTACTATCTTACCGCACAGCTTGCACCTGTGCAGGTTACAGCCGCCTGGCAGCTTGTCAAAGGTTAGCCGCATGTGCCAGGCTTTTGAACCTGCAATCAAACCAAAACAGTCAAGCACTTTTCTATTTCTTTTTTATTTCATTCTTTTTCATTTAGTCTCATTAATTCAAGATTATAAGCAATTAGATCACTTACTTTTCTTTGCATAATAACGCAAATTCATTTTTTGAGAAATATTAACTTAATCTAAATCTTCAAAATGCGTTAACACAGAAATGTAGGTAATCGAATTTTTTTTTAATTAATTGTGTACAAAAGTATACAATTTAAATTAATAAAATGGGGGTGTTCTTGATTAACCAATAAAATAATGACGTATTTATAATACATTGTTGGAAATAATTCACGAGCATACCCTGTATAATCTGAACGCGTGTGTGGAAGTTTCATTCCAAATTTTATTCCACTATACGCGTTCAGATCATACAGGGTGTGCTCTTAATTTTTTTCCAACATTGTATATACAGGGTAAACCCAATAAATTCATTTTTATTAAATCAAAACTCAACCCAACTTAAAATTATTAAATAAATAGTTGTAAATGAAAAAATTGAGACACCCTGCATTATTTTTTTGATTTTAAATATGCTCAGTTTCATATGAAATCCTACGTTTCTACAATTTAGAAATTTCGGTAAAATAATGCTTTATTATCAACCAAAAAACGACGAAAGTTTCTGCCAAAGAAACTTAACAGTTATGTTTCTTGTACTACTGTTGTTAATTAATGATTTTCTGCCCATAAATTTGATTTGATTGTTAAATTGTTAATTAGAGTCCTGTAATGATAGGATATGAAAGAGGTGGAGAGAATCTCTCATTCTGAGAGATTGAGACAACGATGAATTGGAACCACATTATAGTTGATCAGATATGGTCTTTAGGGTCCAAAGAAGGTATTCATTTTGCTCCTTATACGAGATTGATTTCAAACAACAAGATCGATTGCTGTGATTTGGACGAGAGATTTGAATTTGAGTTGTTTATAGAAGAATTTCCTTCTTTGGGCTTCATTCATACCGTCCTTTCCTTCAACTTCCATTAACACCTCCCCATAAAGCAGCTAGATATCCATGGTATCAAAAACGGCAAGGATGAATTTATCAATAGAATGACATCATCTTCAGTGATGAAGCAAAATTTTGCTTATGGATGAATGTTGTTAATTTATGATTTTCTGCCCATAAAATGTAAATTTATTTGATTATCAAACTGTCTCTCATTCTGTGAGATTGGGGGAAGGCATGAAGAGGATGATTTTGATTGAATAATCATCGAGCAACCCAACATCCTGAGATTGTGCTCAACAAACAAAGCAAACCAACAAGGATAAAAATGTTAATTAGATCCAATATTAGAGGTTGGCAGAGTGCGGGTATTGGCCAAATTATTTCTTCAAATATGGTGCATAATACGCCTTTAACTTTGATCGGCATGAAAGAGACTGGTCTCTCATTTTGAGAAATTGGAAGAAGGAGAAATTGGATCCACATTATCATTGGTCGGATATGGTCTTTATGGTCCGAAGAAGGTATTCATTTTGATCGATTTCAAAGAACAAGATCGATTCCTTTTGTTTGGATAAGAGTTTTGAATCGACACATGTCGATGACAACTGTTTATAGAACAATTTCTTTCTTTGGGCTTCATTCATACCGTCCTTTCCTTCAACTTCCATTAACACCTCCCCATAAAGCAGCTAGATATCCATGGTATCAAAAAAGGGCAAGGATGAATTTATCAATAGAATGACATCATTTTCAGTGATGAAGCAAAATTTTGCTTATGGATAAATGATTGTTGCAGTGTTGTTAATTAATGATTTTCTGCCCATAAAATGTAAATTTATTTGATTATCAAACTGTCATGTAAAGTCTTGTAATGTGCGACGTCTTCGAAATTTTGTTCACATCAATGACTTTGATCGGTATGAAAGAGACGGGTCTCTCATTCTGAGAGATTGGGGGAAGGCATGAAGAGGATGATTTTGATTGAATAATCATCGAGCAACCCAACATCCTGAGATTGTGCTCAACAAACAAAGCAAACCAACAAGGATAAAAATGTTAATTAGATCCAATATTAGAGGTTGGCAGAGTGCGGGTATTGGCCAAATTATTTCTTCAAATATGGTGCATAATACGCCTTTAACTTTGATCGGCATGAAAGAGGCTGGTCTCTCATTTTGAGAAATTGCGAGAAGGAGAAATTGGATCCACATTATCATTGGTCGGATATGGTCTTTATGGTCCGAAGCAGGTATTCATTTTGAATCGACACATGTCGATGACAACTGTTTATAGAACAATTTCTTTCTTTGGGCTTCATTCATACCGTCCTTCCATTAACTTTCGTTAACACCTCTCCATAAAGCAGTCAGATTTCCATGGTATCAAGAACGGAAAGCGTGAATTCATCAATGGAATGACATCATCTTCAATGATGAAGCAAAATTTTGGTTATGGATGAATGATTGTCGCAGTGTTATTAATTAATGATCTTCTGCCCATAAAATGCAAATTTATTTGATTGTCAAACTGTCAATTAGAGCCTTGTAATGCGACGTCCTCGAAATTTTGTTCACATCAATGACTTTGATCGGTATGAAAGAGATTGGGAGAAGGCAGAATTAGAACCACATTAGTTGGTGAGATATGGACTTTATGGTCCAAAGAAGGTATTCATTTTGCTCCTTATACGAGATTGATTTAAAACATTAAGATCGATTGCTGTGATTTGGACAAGAGTTTTAAACCGACACATATCGATGACAACTATTTTTTTCAAGAAATTCTTTCTTTGGGCTTCATTCATACCGTCCATACTTTCGACTTCCATTAACTCCTCACCATAAAGCAGCCAAATTTGCATGGTATCAAGAACGGCGAGGTACTATTCATCAATGGAGTGACACATCATCTTCGGTGATGAAGCAAAGTTTTGCTCATTCTGAGAGATTGAGAGAAGGCAGAATTGGTCTTTATAAATACGGTCTTTAAGCTCCGAAGAAGGTATTCATTTTGCTCCTTATACAAGATCGATTTCAAACAACAAGATCGATTGCTGTGATTTGGACAAGAGTTTTAAACCGACCCATATCGATGACAACTGTTTTTTTCAAGAAATTCTTTCTTTGGGCTTCATTCATACCGTCCATACTTTCGACTTTCATTAACTCCTCACCATAAAGCAGCCAAATTTGCATGGTATCAAGAACGGCGAGGTACTATTCATCAATGGAGTGACACATCATCTTCGGTGATGAAGCAAAGTTTTGCTCATTCTGAGAGATTGAGAGAAGGCAGAATTGGTCTTTATAAATACGGTCTTTAAGCTCCGAAGAAGGTATTCATTTTGCTCCTTATACAAGATCGATTTCAAACAACAAGATCGATTGCTGTGATTTGGACAAGAGTTTTAAACCGACCCATATCGATGACAACTGTTTTTTTCAAGAAATTCTTTCTTTGGGCTTCATTCATACCGTCCATACTTTCGACTTTCATTAACTCCTCACCATAAAGCAGCCAAATTTGCATGGTATCAAGAACGGCGAGGTACTATTCATCAATGGAGTGACACATCATCTTCAATGATGAAGCAAAGTTTTGCTCATTCTGAGAGATTGAGAGAAGGCAGAATTGGTCTTTATAAATACGGTCTTTAAGCTGCGAAGAAGGTATTCATTTTGCACCTTATACAAGATCGATTTCAAACAACAAGATCGATTACTGTGATTTGAACAAGAGTTTTAAACCGCCCCATATCGATGACAACTGTTTAATTCCATTAAGTTTAGTTCCATTAACACCTCCTCATAAAGCAGCCAGATTTGCATAGTATCAAGAACGGCGAGGGTGAATTCATCAATGGAATGACATTATCTTCAGTGATGAAGCAAAATTTTGCTTATGGATGAATGATTGTTGCAGTGTTGTTAATGAATAATTTTCTGTCCATAAAATGTAAATTTATTTGATTGTTAAACTGTCATGTAAAGTCTTGTAATGTGCGACGTCCTCGAAATTTTGTTCACATCAATGACTTTGATTTACCGATCAAAAAATGAAAGAGACGGGTCTCTCATTCTGAGAGATTGGAAGACAGGATTGGTCTTTATGAATACAGTTTTTAAGCTACGAGATCGATTTCAAAGAACAAGATCGATTCCTGTGATTTGGATAAGAGTTTTGAACCGACACATATTAATGACAACTATTTATAGAAGAAATTCTGTCTTTGGGCTTCATCCATACCGTCCTTAATAAAAAAAATTGCATGGTATCAAAAATGGCAAGGATGAATTCATCAATGGAATGACATCATCTTCAGTGATGAAGCAAACTTTTGCTTATGGATGAATGATTGTCGAAGAAGGATGAAGAATTACAGAATTTGGAGTTCGTTCAACGACAACACACAACCCTAACATCAGGTTTATAGTTTACACCTAATATGCACATCGTTACATCAACAATGTTCTGGAACAATGCATATATTGGAGAACGCCACTTTCCAACAGGATAAAGTGCTGCTGTGGTTACAAAAATGTTCTTGGATTGCAGATTTTGCGTTGATCTGCACAGTCACCGGACTTTTTGCCGATTTAATATATCTGAGATGTGATGAGAAATCCCATCAACTCATCATTTCTTAATTGATAATAAAGCATTATTTTACCGAAGTTTCAAAATTGTAGTCTAATTCTTAATGGGTAGGTATTCCATGTGAAAGTGAGTGTATTAAAAAAATTCTTTTGTATTTTTTTTTAATATTTCTATTTACACATCTATTAATTATTAAACTAAAAATGTACTCTCTTTTTAGATTTAAAAATCGATTGGAAAAAAATACTAACATGGTTTTGATATAATTAAGATTGGATAATAAAAGTTACATACAAAACCTCTTTGGGACAACTCATTAATGACAAATATGACATGAATGATGTTAGCAGTAGATTTAAAAATGATTTTAAATACAATATCCAGACAAAATTACAAGAATAAGAAATTCGTATTAATATGATAGAGATTAATTTAACTTTCAATAATGTTAATGGCATTTCAAACTCATGGAATAGGAAAGTGTCCAAGAAAAAACAATCATCAAGAAATAGATTATAAGCTAACTTTACATGGTGCAATATTAAAGAATGACTTAGGATGCTAAATAATATCCTTTATTATACAAAACGTATTCAATGAAGTCTTCAATAAACTCAACAACTCTTACAAACTCTCATTAACATAGTTCTAATATCTGAAAGATAGCTTGTTTCTTTAATATGGGGATATTAAGTAAGATTTACCTAAGGTAAATGAGTTTCTTCATTCAAAAAACAATGCTTTTTGATTCTCTAATCGCTTTTCACAAACAGCTAGAATCAGAGAGTATCAAAGAGTAGGTAATTTTAAGATAGACCATAATGATAACTATTTTGTTTATATTCATACTATATCCAGGAATAGGTTGAAATTATTGAAAATTTTCAAAAAAAATTTGATCTGTTCCTCATCCTGAGTAAGTTCCGATTTTGACTTTAACGATTTCATGTCATTGATTTATGGCTTGAAGGCAAAACTGGTCAAATTTTACAAATAACAGTTGAGTCATTTATCACCTTGACTGGAACCTTTTTTTGAAGATGAGAAACATTATGAAATAATGATTTTGATTAGATAATCATCGAGCAATCTAACATCCTGAGATTGTGCTCAACAGAGAAAGCAAACCAACAAGGATAAAAATGTTAATTATATCCAATATTAGAGGTTAGCAGAGTGTGGGTATTGGCCAAATTATTACTTCAAATATGGTGCCTAACACGCCTTTAATTCAGACTTATACGTGTGATCAAAAGTGTATCAACAACTATTATCCGTGCCAAAAATCAAGGCCCATCACTTTAGAGATCGATATCTTCGAAATCGCTCGATGAAAAAAATTTTGGTAAAGTTTATTGTACTAATGAACATTTTTTTGTATCATAAATTAATTTGAAAATTTTCCGATCCGCGGTTTTTCTTTTATCGCGAGTTAATTAAAAAAGGACCCGAGTTTTTAGAGTGACGACAACTTTGACAACTTTGCGATTTTTTTTTCTCAAAAACTATTTGATGAAAAAAATTTAAATTTGAATTGGTGGTAACCCAATGTGTTCTTAATCTGGAGCATATTTTATTTTAACGATATTCCGTACAGTTTCGTGGAAAATCGCGGTTTAGTAAGATGCGGTTATTTCGAAAACAATTGGACGAATTTCAATGCGATTTTTACCAAAATATATTAAAGAATGTCGTTTGTCGGATTCCGTAATCAGTTTTTCAAAATGAGGTCCCCCATGAGTACCTCTCTTCGGAGTATTATTTTTGTTTCTCTTTAACTTGTATTCCCATTAAACCGCTCTTAAAAAATTAGGAAGCCCTTATTTTGAAAAACTATTAAAGGAATTCGACACACAACATTATTAAACACATTTTGGTAAAAATCGCGTTGAAATCCGACTGGTCGTTTTCGAAAAAACCACATCTTACTAAATTATGATTTTCCGCGAAACTATAGGAAATATCGATAAAATAAAATATACCCCGCATTAAGAACACATTGGGTTACCATCAGTTCAAATTTGAAAATATTTCGTCAAATAGTTTTTGAGAAAAAAAATCACAAAGTAGACAAAGTTGTCAGCACTCTCAAAAATTGGGTACTTTTCTTAATTAACTCGGGATAAAAGAAAAACCACAGATCCGAACATTTCCAAATTAAACTGTGATATACAGAAATTTCCCTGATTGCAATAAACTTTACCACAATTTTGTTCATTAAGCGATTTCGAAGATATTGATCTCTAAAGTGAAGGACCTTGACTTCTGGCGCGGATAATAGTCTATGGTGAGGTTTAGAGGTTGGGAGCCTAAAAGTTGGGAGGCCTCAAGAATCACGCTGCATCGCTAAAGAAAGTCCAAGAAGTTTTATGTCTTAGCAAACTTCTGATAATCAAACTTCTCGTCTTTGCAACAATGTCTCAAAAAGGATCTCCTAAGACACAACATTTTGGGTAAAGCTCTTTTGACGCATACATATACAAAAAAAAAACAAGATCTTGGAGTAATATGAACGTGCATTAAGGCCCAAAATTTGCTCAAGTTTTGATCTTATAGGCAAAAACATTTTCTCAAAAGATGAAGCAATGTCTTGATTTCTTCAAATTCCAAAGAAATTTTATTGTATAGTTATCAAAATTCATTTCCCCATTTATTCTAATAATTATTTCTAAAAAGAGAATACATTTTTATGTAAATTCCAAAATTTGTTTTAAATATTTTCAAAAAAATACAAAAAAAATTATTTGTAAAAATACCAAAACCTATAAATTAAATAAAATCTTAAAATATAAGATGTGTAATATAGAAATATATTTATATACAAAAGAAAAAAATGAATGCTCATTTTTTGTATGTATTTGAAAAAAATTAATAAATAAAGCCGAAGAAAAAATGGTAAAGATCCGATATCAATTATCGAAACGAAATTATTTTTTTGTAAAATAGATTTTGTGATATATGATGTGTAATAATAATTATAATATGCATTAGGTTAATATAGTGACAATAGAATAGTACAGTGCACAACCCCAGAGCAAGCTTAAGTATCCTATTACCAACACAATAAAAATTAAATAAATAAAATAAAAAAATAAACGTATAAATATAAAATCGGAAAGTTGGTAAGTCTTAAAAAATAGATCAAGAGAAATAGATTAGTAGTAAAAAAGGATTAAAATATTTTTAATAACCTTCTTTGCAAATTAAACGTCTTAAAATATTTACAATGGAAA
Source organism: Onthophagus sagittarius (assembly GCA_036711965.1). NCBI lineage: Eukaryota > Metazoa > Arthropoda > Insecta > Coleoptera > Scarabaeidae > Onthophagus > Onthophagus sagittarius. The sequence continues at coordinate 8,701,052 of JASERS010000010.1, read as the reverse complement.
TTATTAAAAAAAGCTTCAACTGACTTAAAACAACTCATTTATTATTTTCTTAGTAATTTTTAATACAACTATAACTTACATTTAAATCTACAAAATGAAAACTTATTATACTATTTCTTTATTACTAATACAAAATAATACAGATTTAATAACACAAATTTATTATAAAAGAATGTAATTAAGGGACATTTCGTTAAGAAATCAACTTTAATTCGTTATTGATTTGCCGTAACTATACGTAGTCGGGGATTCACCAACTTTCAACATATTCCAGTAATTGGAGGAACTACGTTTATTTAAAAAATAATAATTTAAAAAAAAAATCATCAACAAAACCTTAAATTTATGCAGAATCAATCTTTTTTCTTAATTAAAATATCTTTATTTTTGAGATAACACTTTTTATGCTGCTCTTTAAAGTGCTTTTCAAGGTTTGTAGTCCAAATTGCGCAAATTTCACAAACTTTGTATATGGGTTCGTTCATTTTCTTCTTTAATTCGGCGGAAGGTCTCTCAGAGGCGCTACATTTCATGCGTTTATTATTTTTATTTCTAGTTTCTTCATCATCTTGGTTAATTTTAGTTAATATTTCACTGCTTTTAGCATATTGAGCTACTACGTTAATTAATTTCTCTTCATTTTTTGACGAATTTTCATTTAAATCACAAGTTGTCTTATCGTTTGAATCAACTTGATTTATTTTAAAATTGATATTTGGTTCATATTCTTCAAGATCGCAAATTGTTTCATCGCTTGAACATGAAGCGCTTTTATTATTTTTATTTCTTGTTTCATTATTATCTTGACTGGTTTTATTTAATACACCAATTAAACTGTTATTATCATATTGAGTTGTTTTATTACTACTCAAAACGTTAATTAATTTCTGTTTGTTTTTATTAACATCAATTTTTGACGAATTTTCCTGATATTTTTCTAAATGACAAGTTGTCTCATCGTTTGAATCAGTTTGATTTATTTCAAAATTGATTTTTGGTTCGTATTCTTCAAGATCCAAAATTGTTTCATCGCTTGAACATGAAGCGCGTTTATTATTTTTATTTCTTGTTTCAACACTCAAAAAGTTAATCAATGTCTGGTCGTTTTCAACAATTTTTAACGAATTTTTGTCGCTTGACTGGGACTGCTCAGTGTTAGGGCTTAACCCTAAAACGGTTTTCCAATATTCTTCAGTTTTAGGGTCTTTGTCATCTCTTCCTCGATTTTTATGGAAGTTCTCTTCATCTAAATTGGCGTCACAATCGATTCTTATTTCTTGAATAACAGTTTTGCTTATTTCTAATTCGTTCAAATTAGATTTCGCCGAATAAAATTCATCGATTGAAGTATTTAAAGTTTTATCACTCCCATTTTTTGATCTTCTTTGATTTTTATGAAAAGCCGGGTCCAAACTGGCTAAAATTAGGGAAGGTTGTTGACTAATTAGTTCTGGAAGCTCAATCTCTTGCGGTTTTTCTACAACACGTTTTTCCGGTTCACTTCTTCCTCCTAGAAGAAACAAATTCTCACCAGTGTATATCGTCTGCGATAAGCTCTAGTCTTTTAAACATTGTGTTTTTTAACTTTACAAAGCATACTCACTTGAAAATGGGTTTAAAGTCCAGTTTATTTAGTCCTCACATAAAAACCACCCCGCACACATTTTTTATTAATAAGATCAAAACCTTTTTTATACTATAAACAATAGCATAAAAGACTATGCTTATAACTAACAAGAAAAATAAGTAATTCTTACATAAATAACCAGAACAGGAGCTTAGTTCTCTTAAAATAACAATCACAACATATCATAGGTTATTAAATGTGGTATACACAAACATATGTACAAAGAACTTTTTTTAACTGTAGAAACACTAATAATTTAACAAAAATATAGAGGAGGAAAAAGAGTTGGGAGCATCGAAAATTAAAAAATTAAAGAAGAAGAGTAAAGAGAAAAAGGAGTGCGATTTTTGTAGCGATTTTTCATATCGGAGCAAAGAAAAAAATAGATTAGCACTGTGGTACAAGCACTTACCGTCTATAGCGTCGTTAATTTCCTGTGGTGGTAGTACTGGGGCCGTGCTCTCTGATTCTGATGTTTCCGACAGTGCTTGATTCGACAGGACGTCATCTGGATGAACACTGATGCTTCCACCCTATCAATAAAATAATAACATCATAAATTAATTTATATATAAAAAAATTAACAACACAAATAAACCACATAATAAGTGTTGAGTTCTTCAATAACTTTATAAATTCTTAAATAATATATTAGAGAGAAATCAGTCAAAATTGTGATTTTAAGCCCATATAGTTAGAACACGTGAATTTAGTAGTCTTTCACAAAGAAATTGTTTATAAGAAGTACTAAAACTTATTTTTTTTTGGAATTAAATGTAATACATGGTGTTGATTGAGCCGCAGAACTTTTTCTTATTTTTGCATTCAATTTTGTTATGAAAAGAGGTGCACTCGCTCTGAGCCAACTTAAGTTCCAGTTTGTTTAATGAAGTTGTAATTGCAAGACCAAAAATGTGCACAGATTGGACTATCAGTTTGAATAAAATAAAAAATAACCACACAAATGAACAACATAAACCTCAGGTGTTGAGTTGATCAATAACTTCATAAAATTTTAAGTAATATATCATAGATAAATCAGTCAAAATTGTGATGTTTAAGCCCATACAGTTAGATTATGTGAATTTAGTAATCTTTCACAAAGAGAATATTTATAAGAAGCACTAAACTTAATTTTTTTGCAATTAAATATAATACATGGTGTTGATTGAGCTGCGGAACTTTTTCTTATTTTTGCATTCAATTTTGTTATGAAAAGGGGTGCTCTCGCTCTTAGCCAACTTAAGTTCCAGTTTGTTTAATGAAGTTGTAATTGCAAGACCAAAAAAGTGCACAGATCGGACTATCAGTTTGAATAAAATAAAAAATAGCCACAAATGAACCATATAAACCCCAAGTGTTGAGTTGTTCAATAACTTTATAAATTCATAAGTAATATATCATAGAGAAATCAGTCAAAATTGTGATGTTTAAGCCCATACAGTTAGATTGTGTGACTTTAGTAGTCTTTCACAAAGAAATTGTTTATATAGAAGCATTAAAACTTAAATTTTTTGAAATTAAATGTAATACATGGTGTTGATTGAGCTGCGGAACTTTTTCCTTTTTTGCATTCAATTTTGCTATGAAAAGGGGTGCACTCGCTCTGAGCCAACTTAAGATCCAGTTTATTTAATGAAGTTGTATTTGCTCGACCAAAATAGTGCACAGATCGGACTATCAGTTTGAATAAAATAAAAAATAACCACACAAATGAACCATATAAACCCCAGTTGTTGAGTTGATCAATAACTTCATAAATTTACAGTAATATATCATAGATAAATCAGTCAAAATTGTGATGTTTAAGCCCATACAGTTAGATTATGCGACTTTAGTAGTCTTTCACAAAGAAATTGTTGATATATAGAAGCATTAAAACTTAAGTTTTTTGGAATTAAATGTAATACATGGTGTTGATTGAGCTGCGGAACTTTTTCCTTTTTTGCATTCAATTCTGTTATGAAAAGGGGTGCTCTCGCTCTTAGCCAACTTAAGTTCCAGTTTGTTTAATGAAGTTGTAATTGCAAGACCAAAAATGTGCACAGATCGGACTATCAGTTTGAATAAAATAAAAAATAGCCACACAAATGAACCATATAAACCCCAGGTGTTGAGTTGATCAATAACTTTATAAATTCTTAAGTAATATATCATAGAGAAATCATTCAAAATTGTGATGTTTAAGCCCATACAGTTAGATTATGTGACTTTAGTAGTCTTTCACAAAGAAATTGTTTATACAGAAGCATTAAAACTTAAATTTTTTGGAATTAAATGTAATACATGGTGTTGATTGAGCTGTGGAACTTTTTCTTATTTTTGCATTCAATTTTGTTATGAAAAGGGGTGCATTCGCTCTGAGCCTATGTAAGTTCCAGTTTATTTAATGAAGTTGTAATTGCAAGACCAAAAAAGTGCACAGATCGGACTATCAGTTTGAATAAAATAAAAAATTGCCACAAATGAACCATATAAACCCCAAGTGTTGAGTTGTTCAATAACTTTATAAATTCTTAAGTAATATATCATAGATAAATCAGTCAAAATTGTGATGTTTAAGCCCACACAGTTAGATTATGTGACTTTAGTAGTCTTTCACAAAGAAATTGTTTATATAGAAGCATTAAAACTTATATTTTTTGGAATTAAATGTAATACACGGTGTTGATTGAGCTGCGGAATTTTTTCTTATTTTTGCATTCAATTTTGTTATGAAAAGGGGTACACTCGCTCTGAGCCAATGTAAGTTCCAGTTTATTTAATGAAGTTGTAATTGCAAGACCAAAAAAGTGCACAGATCGGACTATCAGTTTGAATAAAATAAAAAATAACCACAAATTAACCATATAAACCGCAAGTGTTGAGTTGATCAATAGCTTCATAAATTTTTAAGTAATATATCATAGAGAAATCAGTCAAAATTGTGATGTTTAAGCCCATACAGTTAGATTATGTGACTTTAGTAGTCTTTCACAAAGAAATTGTTTATATAGAAGCATTAAAACTTAAATTTTTTGGAATTAAATGTAATACATGGTGTTGATTGAGCTGTGGAACTTTTTCTTATTTTTGCATTCAATTTTGTTATGAAAAGGGGTGCATTCGCTCTGAGCCTATGTAAGTTCCAGTTTATTTAATGAAGTTGTAATTGCAAGACCAAAAAAGTGCACAGATCGGACTATCAGTTTGAATAAAATAAAAAATTGCCACAAATGAACCATATAAACCCCAAGTGTTGAGTTGTTCAATAACTTTATAAATTCTTAAGTAATATATCATAGATAAATCAGTCAAAATTGTGATGTTTAAGCCCACACAGTTAGATTATGTGACTTTAGTAGTCTTTCACAAAGAAATTGTTTATATAGAAGCATTAAAACTTATATTTTTTGGAATTAAATGTAATACACGGTGTTGATTGAGCTGCGGAATTTTTTCTTATTTTTGCATTCAATTTTGTTATGAAAAGGGGTACACTCGCTCTGAGCCAATGTAAGTTCCAGTTTATTTAATGAAGTTGTAATTGCAAGACCAAAAAAGTGCACAGATCGGACTATCAGTTTGAATAAAATAAAAAATAACAACAAATTAACCATATAAACCGCAAGTGTTGAGTTGATCAATAGCTTCATAAATTTTTAAGTAATATATCATAGAGAAATCAGTCAAAATTGTGATGTTTAAGCCCATACAGTTAGTTTATGTGACTTTAGTAGTCTTTCACAAAGAAATTGTTTATATAGAAGCATTAAAACTTAAATTTCTTGGAATTAAATGTAATACATGGTGTTGATTGAGCTGCGGAACTTTTTCCTTTTTTGCATTCAATTTTGTTATGAAAAGGGGTGCACTCGCTCTGAGCCTATGTAAGTTCCAGTTTATTTAATGAAGTTGTAATTGCAAGACCAAAAAAGTGCACAGATCGGACTATCAGTTTGAATAAAATAAAAAATAACCACAAATGAACCATATAAACCCCAAGTGTTGAGTTGTTCAATAACTTTATAAATTCTTAAGTAATATATCATAGAGAAATCAGTCAAAATTGTGATGTTTAAGCCCATACAGTTAGATTATGTGAATTTAGTAATCTTTCACAAAGAAAATATTTATAAGAAGCACTAAACTTAAATTTTTTGGAATTAAATGTAATACATGGTGTTGATTGAGCTGCGGAACTTTGTCCTTGTTTGCATTCAATTTTGTTATGAAAAGGGGTGCACTCGCTCTTAGCCAACTTAAGTTCCAGTTTGTTTAATGAAGTTGTAATTGCAAGACCAATAAAGTGCACAGATCGGACTATCAGTTTGAATAAAATAAAAAATAGCCACAAATGAACCATATAAACCCCAAGTGTTGAGTTGTTCAATAACTTTATAAATTCTTAAGTAATATATCATAGAGAAATCAGTCAAAATTGTGATGTTTAAGCCCATATAGTTAGATTATGTGACTTTAGTAGTCTTTCACAAAGAAATTGTTTATATAGAAGCATTAAAACTTAAATTTTTTGGAATTAAATGTAATACATGGTGTTGATTGAGCTGCGGAACTTTTTCTTATTTTTGTTATGAAAAGGGGTGCACTCGCTCTGAGCCTATGTAAGTTTCAGTATTTAATGAAGTTGTTATTGCAAGACCAAAAAAGTGCACAGATCGGACTATCAGTTTGAATAAAATAAAAAATAACCACACAAATGAACCATATAAACCTCAGTTGTTGAGTTGATCAATAACCTCATAAATTTTTAAGTAATATATCATAGATAAATCAGTCAAAATTGTGATGTTTAAGCCCATATAGTTAGATTATGTGACTTTAGTAGTCTTTCACAAAGAAATTGTTTATACAGAAGCATTAAAACTTAAATTTTTTGGAATTAAATGTAATACATGGTGTTGATTGAGCTGCGGAACTCTTTCTTATTTTTGCATTCAATTTTGTTATGAAAAGGGGTGCTCTCGCTCTTAGCCAACTTAAGTTCCAGTTTGTTTAATGAAGTTGTAATTGCAAGACCAAAAAAGTGCACAGATCGAACTATTAGTTTGAATAAAATAAAAAATAGCCACAAATGAACCATATAAACCCCAAGTGTTGAGTTGTTCAATAACTTTATAAATTCTTAAGTAATATATCATAGAAATCAGTCAAAATTGTGATGTTTAAGCCCATACAGTTAGATTATGTGACTTTAGTAGTCTTTCGCAAAGAAATTGTTTATACAGAAGCATTAAAACTTAAATTTTTTGGAATTAAATGTAATACATGGTGTTGATTGAGCAGCGAAACGTTTTTTATTTTTGCATTCAATTTTGTTATGAAAAGGGGTACACTCGCTCTGAGCCAATGTAAGTTCCAGTTTATTTAATGAAGTTGTAATTGCAAGACCAAAAAAGTGCACAGATCGGACTATCAGTTTGAATAAAATAAAAAATAACCACACAAATGAACCATATAAACCTCAGTTGTTGAGTTGATCAATAACCTCATAAATTTTTAAGTAATATATCATAGATAAATCAGTCAAAATTGTGATGTTTAAGCCCATACAGTTAGATTATGTGACTTTAGTAGTCTTTCACAAAGAAATTGTTCATATAGAAGCATTAAAACTTAATTTTTTTGAAATTAAATGTAATAGATGGTGTTGATTGAGCTGCAGAACTTTTTCTTATTTTTGCATTCAATTTTGTTATGAAAAGGGGTGCACTCGCTCTGAGCCAACTTAAGTTCTAGTTCGTTTAACGAAGTTGTAATTGCAAGACCAATAAAGTGCACAGATCGGACTATCACTTTGAATAAAATAAAAAATAACCACAAATGAACCATATAAACCCCAGTTGTTGAGTTGATCAATAACTTCATAAATTTTTAAGTAATATATCATAGATAAATCAGTCAAAATTGTGATGTTTAAGCCCATACAGTTAGATTATGTGACTTTAGTAGTCTTTCACAAAGAAATTGTTTATATAGAAGCATTAAAACTTAAATTTTTTGGAATTAAATGTAATACATGGTGTTGATTGAGCTGCGGAACTTTTTCTTATTTTTGCATTCAATTTTGTCATGAAAAGGGGTGCACTCGCTCTGAGCCAACATAAGTTCCAGTTTGTTTAATGAAGTTGTAATTGCAAGACCAAAAAAGTGCACAGATCGGACTATCAGTTTGAATAAAATAAAAAATAACCACACAAATGAACCATATAAACCCCAGTTGTTGAGTTGATCAATAACTTCATACATTTTTAAGTAATATATCATAGATAAATCAGTCAAAATTGTGATATTTAAGCCCATACAGTTAGATTATGTGAATTTAGTAGTCTTTCACAAAGAAATTGTTTATTTAGAAGCATTAAAACTTAAATTTTTTGGAATTAAATGTAATACATGGTGTTGATTGAGCAGCGAAACTTTTTCTTATTTTTACATTCAATTTTGTTATGAAAAGGGGTGCACTCGCTCTGAGTGAATGTAAGTTCCAGTTTATTTAATGAACTTGTTATTGCAAAACCAAAAAAGTGCACAGATCGGACTATCAGTTTGAATAAAATAAAAAATAACCACACAAATGAACCATATAAACCCCAGTTGTTGAGTTGATCAATAACTTCATAAACTTTTAAGTAATATATCATAGATAAATCAGTCAAAATTTTGATGTTTAAGCCCATACAGTTAGATTATGTGACTTTAGTAGTCTTTCACAAAGAAATTGTTTATATAGAAGCATTAAAACTTAAATTTTTTGGAATTAAATGTAATACATGGTGTTGATTGAGCTGCGGAACTTTTTCCTTTTTTGCATTCAATTTTGTTATGAAAAGGGGTGCTCTCGCTCTTAGCCAACTTAAGTTCCAGTTTGTTTAATGAAGTTGTAATTGCAAGACCAAAAAAGTGCATAGATCGGACAATCAGTTTGAATAAAATAAAAAATAACCACAAATGAACCATATAAACCCCAAGTGTTGAGTTGTTCAATAACTTTATAAATTCTTAAGTAATATATCATAGAGAAATCAGTCAAAATTGTGATGTTTAAGCCCATATAGTTAGATTATGTGACTTTAGTAGTCTTTCACAAAGAAATTGTTTATATAGAAGCATTAAATCTTAAATTTTTTGGAATTAAATGTAATACATGGTTGTTGATTGAGCTGTGGAACTTTTTCTTATTTTTGCATTCAATTTTGTTATGAAAAGGGGTGCACTTGCTCTGAGCCTATGTAAGTTCCAGTTTATTTAATGAAGTTGTAATTGCAAGACCAAAAAAGTGCACAGATCGGACTATCAGTTTGAATAAAATAAAAAATAACCACAAATTAACCATATAAACCCCAAGTGTTGAGTTGATCAATAACTTCATAAATTTTTAAGTAATATATCATAGATAAATCAGTCAAAATTGTGATGTTTAAGCCCATACAGTTAGATTATGTGAATTTAGTAATCTTTCACAAAGAAAATATTTATAAGAAGCACTAAACTTAAATTTTTTGCAATTAAATGTAATACATGGTTGTTGATTGAGCTGTGGAACTTTTTCTTATTTTTGCATTCAATTTTGTTATGAAAAGGGGTGCATTCGCTCTGAGCCTATGTAAGTTCCAGTTTATTTAACGAAGTTGTAATTGCAAGACCAAAAAAGTGCACAGATCGGACTATCAGTTTGAATAAAATAAAAAATAACCACAAATTAACCATATAAACCCCAAGTGTTGAGTTGATCAATAACTTCATAAACTTTTAAGTAATATATCATAGAGAAATCAGCCAAAATTGTGATGTTTAAGCCCATACAGTTATGTGACTTTAGTAGTCTTTCACAAAGAAATTGTTTATATAGAAGCATTAAAACTTACATTTTTTGGAATTAAATATAATACATGGTGTTGATTGAGCTGCGGAACTTTTTCTTATTTGTGCATTCAATTTTGTTATGAAAAGGGGTGAACTCGCTCTGAGCCTATGTAAGTTCCAGTTTATTTAATGAAGTTGTTATTGCAAGACCAAAAATGTGCACAGATCGGACTATCAGTTTGAATAAAATAAAAAATAACCACAAATGAACCATATAAACCCCAAGTGTTGAGTTGATCAATAACTTTATAAATTCTTAAGTAATATATCATAGATAAATCAGTCAAAATTGTGATGTTTAAGCCCATACCGTTAGATTATGTGACTTTAGTAGTTTTTCACAAAGAAATTGTTTATATAGAAGCCTTAAAACTTAAATTTTTTGGAATTAAATGTAATACATGGTTGTTGATTGAGCTGTGGAACTTTTTCTTATTTTTGCATTCAATTTTGTTATGAAAAGGGGTGCACTTTCTCTGAGCCTATGTAAGTTCCAGTTTATTTAATGAAGTTGTTATTGCAAGACCAAAAATGTGCACAGATCGGACTATCAGTTTGAATAAAATAAAAAATAACCACACAAATGAACCATATAAACCCCAGTTGTTGAGTTGATCAATAACTTCATAAATTTTTAATATATCATAGATAAATCAGTCAAAATTGTGATGTTTAAGCCCATACAGTTAGATTATGTGACTTTAGTAGTCTTTCATAAAGAAATCGTTTATATAGAAGCATTAACTGTTTATATAGAACTTTTTCTTATTTTTGCATTCAATTTTGTTATGAAAAGGGGTGCTCTCGCTCTTAGCCAACTTAAGTTCCAGTTTGTTTAATGAAGTTGTAATTGCAAGACCAAAAATGTGCCCAGGTTGGACTATCAGTTTGAATAAAATAAAAAATAACCACAAATGAACCATATAAACCCCAAGTGTTGAGTTGTTCAATAACTTTATAAATTCTTAAGTAATATATCATAGAGAAATCAGTCAAAATTATGATGTTTAAGCCCATATAGTTAGATTATGTGACTTTAGTAGTCTTTCACAAAGAAATTGTTTATATAGAAGCATTAAAACTTAAATTTTTTGAAATTAAATGTAATACATGGTGTTGATTGAGCTGCGGAACTTTTTCTTATTTTTGCATTCAATTTTGTTATGAAAAGGGGTACACTCGCTCTGAGCCTATGTAAGTTTCAGTTTATTTAATGAAGTTGTTATTGCAAGACCAAAAATGTGCACAGATCGGACTGTTAGTTTGAATAAAATAAAAAATAACCACACAAATGAACCATATAAACCCCAGTTGTTGAGTTGATCAATAACTTCATAAACTTTTAAGTAATATATCATAGATAAATCAGTCAAAATTTTGATGTTTAAGCCCATACAGTTAGATTATGTGACTTTAGTAGTCTTTCACAAAGAAATTGTTTATATAGAAGCATTAAAACTTAAATTTTTTGGAATTAAATGTAATATATGGTGTTGATTGAGCTGCAGAACTTTTTCTTATTTTTGCATTCAGTTTTGTTATGAAAAGGGGTGCACTTGCTCTGAGCCTATGTAAGTTCCAGTTTATTTAATGAAGTTGTTATTGCAAGACCAAAAATGTGCACAGATCGGACTATCAGTTTGAATAAAATAAAAAATAACCACAAATGAACCATATAAACCCCAAGTGTTGAGTTGTTCAATAACTTTATAAATTCTTAAGTAACATATCATAGAGACATCAGTCAAAATTGTGATGTTTAAGCCCATATAGTTAGATTATGTGAATTTAGTAGTCTTTTACAAAGAAATTGTTTATATAGAAGCACTAAGACTTAATTTTTTTGCAGTCAATTTTGTTATGAAAAGGGGTGCTCTCGCTGTTAGCCAATGTAACCCAGTTTGGCCAATTATTTGAAAATCGACCGAATTGGATGTTAATAAACAAACCGGATCTTGTGTTGGGTTCAAGTTATAGTATTTAAAACTGCTTCTATTAATTTCTTTGATTTATTGCTACTAAGAAAAGTGTAATCTTGAGCAATATGTGTAACAAACTGGTAGAAATTCAGTCGTTAATATTAAAAGATGCCATATATCTGTTTTTAACAATATTTAAACAATAAAATAAACAATATTTTTCTAGTTAATTTGGAAGAGTAGCGGCCATTGTCTATAATAACTCAGATTAACAAAGTACTCAGGAGTAATATGTTATAGCCATTAAGTTATAGCTACATTTATAAGACACCTTACATCATTGATTAACTTTCAATCCAAATTTCTATATGCTGAAAATGCTACTAAAAAATAAAAATCATTTTAGTGTTTCATTACATGAGGTTGAATTAACGTTGCCACTTTATAATCCTCCATACCAAAAAACAAGGGAGTTTTAGTGATACTTATCAGCAATTGAAAAAATTACATTCAATCTTATTAATCTCACACAAAGAAAACTCGCGTAGTAGTGTCCCAGATTCTAATCACCTTGTATGTAATCTAGGACTTGGAGAAACTTGAGATAACTTTTAAATTCCTGCTTGCACATTATAAACAGCTGTTATTAACAGTTACAATGTAAAAAAAAAATTCTAACGACTTCAAAACGTATTCAACCATATATTAAAATGAGTTGTAAAAAATGGCAACACTAAATGTTGCATTTAAAAGAACCTAAAAAAAAATTGAAGAATATTTTATTTTAAGAAATTATAATACAGTAAATTATGTGTTAACATGATTGGGACATTTAATTTAATTGAAATGACGCTAAACGACAATCTATTTAAATTGTATCAAAAGTAAAACAACCAGAAATAATTAACCCACATATCCACAACAGTAAAAACCACTAACCACGAGATCTAAGATGTGGAAAAAGATAAAACTAACAAAATGAAGAACTTTCTAAACGCTTAATTATTACGATTTTTTTATTGTACTACTTAAGCCCTAATAATGAGGAGATTCTATGATATTTTTTATTAATACTCACTTCAAATTGAGTTATGACCTAAAATATGGGAAACGAGAAATTTATTATTTTATAAATTTATAAACTTCTTTATTTATCAATCTAAAATTCAACAGTACATAATAAACACAACAAAAATTATTACTGCAATTCTTTATCTTTTAAAATATTAATACGTAAATATTAAACAAGAATTACTATTATAAATCTTTTCTCAATAATCTAAACTTCGAATTATCAACAATCATAAATCATTTTTAAAACAATCAATTACATTCCTGTACAAAACAAACCAACAAAAAAAATTAATCAATCACATAGCCTTCCATTTTACTTCATTTCACTTTTAAATCTTAATCTTTTTATTTTCAACATCTTGTATAAATCCTTTTTTAACTTCACAACCTTCACATCACAATCATGTTACATTTCATATTGGACTGATTCATATATTATATAAAATTCTTTTTTTTTTTTGGTTAATTAAAATTATTCATTTCATTTATTACAATTGTGTAATATTCGTAGCAGAAGTATTTCTACACGTCATCGTCTCAGCTTCTAATTCTTTCGCAACACACAACCGGTGCGCTTTACATTTATCATGATGATTAACGATTTCCAATCGAAAATTACTACTTCCTTCAGCAAAAGACGTCCTGATATCCGGCAAATTCGCGCTCCATTTCCTACAATATTTACAATACATCCTGTTTTCAACTTCATCGTACTGGAGCCACATGTAAGAGTCGAGCCAATTCGGTCGAAATCGACTTCCTTTTCGTCCCAACGCCTTAATTTGGGTGTTGGTTCCGCTTAAAGAGGCACTTTTTGTATTTTGGATAACCGAAATTTCTTGGGATTGACCCACGCTGGACGATGTCGAAGCTTTGACCAGTTCCGGGGGAATTGGAAGTGGGGCTCTTGAAAAGCTCGGCGATGTTTGGGTCGTGAGTTGTTGAAGATTGTAGGAGGATGTTTGAGGCTCGTTGAAATCGCTCGAAGAATAAACACTGAACGACTGTTGTTGAGCTTGATCACGATCGTCACAACTTTTTAAGAGGCCCTCGAGAGTGATCTCTCGCGAGGCGAGCGTTTGACTCCCCCAATTGTAACTCTGTTAACAGATAAAAAGGAAGGGATATGTGTGAATGCTTTTTGAAAATAATTTTTTTGTGAGTTGAGAAAAAAAAATTAAAATCCGAATTAATTATGATCTGGATTTCAATTTTTTTTGTGCATTCAATTCAGTTAATTTTTTAAAAAAATGTTGATTTAAATGATCCCTTCCTTTGATTTTCTTTTCTTTTCTTTTGGGTGACAATTGGAGGAGTCTTGTTGAATTTAAAAGTTTAAATACAACAAACGCTTTTTTATTGTTAAATAAAAATGCATTGACACATATCCCTAATTAATAAACTTAAAATTAGTTATGTAAATATATGAAATGATTGAAATGAGGTAACAATTTGAGATATGTATCATTTGATTGTTGATACGAGTTTATTGCGAAATATATGACTCATTTTATGGAGGCAATTAAAAGTGTATTTAAAAAAATGAGAGTAAAATCTAAAATGCTGCGGTTTCCATGTGGAGAAACCTGTCGTAAAAATAATAATCTTTTTAGAATAATTATAAGAAACTGTTTAACGCATATTAAAATGGCTTTTTACAAAATTACAAAATGTTTGGAATAATTTCAAAAAGGGGAAATAATTAAAATGCAGTTTAAATACAATTTTTACGACTTTAAGTGTTGTTAAATGCATACAACACAGATTAGATAATCTTTTTTCTTTGAATAAGAAATACTTCATTTAGCTTTAAGGATTATTCCATATCTCCATAACGCGAAGAAATATTAAATAATATAATAATATTTCTTCATGATTCAAAGAGATTATAATTTCATTTTAATACGATTTTGATACCTTATTATAGAATAAGGGATTCTTTCAAGAAATGTGTCTGCATACTTTCAATAAGAATATATGTTATTAGAAAGTTTGAACTTTTTTGATACATCCTATCTAAAAGATTTAGAAATATGCATAAACTTAATAATATTTAAAACACAAAATAGGATTTTTATAGAACAAAATATGCTTGGAGTGTAATAAAGATGTAATAAAATGTAATCAACAACTAATTAAAGCTAGTTTAAACCTTGATTACTTTTAGACTCATTTTTTTTATTTAAATGAATATGTTGGGTTAAAATAAATCTGCAAACAACATCAATACAAAGATATTTTACAAGAAAACTTTATGTACAAAAGATTTGGTACCAAATCTCAACTAACATGGCAATTCTAGAAAAATATAATCTTTGGATTCCTTTTGATCATCTAGATTTGCCCCAATTGATAATTTATGGCAGAAGAATCAACAACACAGGGTATAGTTTTAAAAATGTTATGAAATAATATAACATTCAGCGTAATTCATAAAGTATTTCATGGATTATTACTAATTTATGATTCAAAATTAATAATAAAATTGATTTTTTAGAGATACTCAAAATGTTTATAACGAATTCAGGCATAGAAGAACATTTTGAAAGCGTGTAAGACACAATTTTAAAATAAGAAGAAAATAGCTTAGTCATTTTGAAAAAAAAAATGTTTTTACATACATTAAATATAGGCGTATATGGAATCTTAAATGAGTAATAGACGATTTCGTCGACACCATAAAAAGTGACTCTTCAACATTACGATATTAAGAGTTAATTTTTTCCTCACCAATTCTTTTTGCATAAAAACTGATTACGCTATCTGGCTTTGTGAAATCAGTTAAAAATTTCTGATAAAACGAATTCAACCCCTCTTGATGAGTTTTCTTTATTAAATAAAACAAAAATTATGATAAAATTTGTGAAATTGAAACTAAAATCTTATTGATTAAGTCTGTTATCTGTTTAGAACGATTTTTTAATAATATTAATTCAACACATGTATTAAAGAAAAAATATGGGTGAACTAAATTATTCTAACCAAGAAGTCATAACTCCCAATTAAAGTAGAGTACATAAAAATGAATCCATGTTAACGAAATTTGTAAGAAATTAAGTTGATATTGTTCCGAGAAATTAATTAGAGCTGATCCAAATAATTGGAAAGAAATTTTTGTTTAAAGGATGAAATAATTACTCTTAAATGTTTTGACCTTAAATGTTTAAAACATTGAATATCTCAGTAATATATTAAGCTAGAAAAATCAAGACCATATTAATCGGTAGCAAATTGAGATCAATTGAGGCATTTCAAAGGGTTGAGTAAGGGTGATGGCCAAATATTTTTAGTATCTTACAATTAGAAGAAAAGATGGATTGAAGATTGAGAAGAGATATTGTGGGTTGAAATTATCTCCTGAATTTAATTTTCCTAATGTTTATGTTTATCAAGAAAAAAAAATTAAACCAAAACTTACCGTTATTTTTTCAAGTAGAAAAGTCTTTTAAAATTTCCTAAAGAATTGAATCATCTCCATCATGTTTGGGAACATCATACACTCTGTATGATGAATTTAATAATGGCATAAATTGATTTGTGATAAAATCACAATAAAATCACTTGATTATTGATTTGCTACTGCCCTTACTCTTTCTAAAAGACTTGACATTGCTTCTAGAAGACTTGAAATGATTCCAAAAAACTTGAATTGCTTCAAAAATACTCAATATTACCGTTGAGAAGCTTGATACTGCTTCCAAAAGACTTTAAATGCTTTTAGAAAACTTGATATTGCCCTTAGAAAATTTACTACAGCTTTTAGAAGACTTGATATTGTTTTCAAACGACTTGTACTGCTTCCAATTGACTTGATTTGAAATGTTCCCAGAAAACTTAATACTACCTCTAGAAGACTTGAAATGATTCCAGAAGACTTGATATTCTCTGGAAAACTTTAATTGCTTCCAAAAGACTTGATACTGCTTCTAGAAGACTTGATATTATTGTGCAAAGACTTGAACTGCTTCCAAACGATTTGAACTGCTTCCAGAATACTCAAAACTAACGCAGAAAGGCTTGATACTGCTTCCAAAAGACTTAAAATGCTTTCAGAAGACTTGAACTGTTTCTAGGTAACTTGAGACTGCTTTTAAAAGACTTTAAATGTTTTTAAAAAACTTGATATTGCCCCTAGGAGATTTGATACTGCTTTTAGAAGACTTGATATGTTTCTGGAAGATTTGTTATTGCCTCTGGAAGATTTGAAATGTTTCCAGAAAATTTAATACTAACCCTAAAAGATTTGAAATGATTCCAGAAGACTTGATATTGTCTCTGGAAAACTTGAATGGCTTCCAAAAGACTTGATATTGCTTCTAGAAATCGATAATGCTTCCAAAAGAATTGCAATGCTTTCAAAAAACTTGATATTGTCCCTGGAAAACTTGATACTGCTTTTAGATTACTTGATACTGCTTTTAGAAGACTTGATATGTTTCTAGAAGACTTGATATGTTTCCAGAAGACTTGTTATTACTTCTGGAGACTTGAATTGACTCCAAAAGACTTGATATTGCTTCTAAAAAACTTAAAATGCTTCCAAAAGACTTGAACTGCTTCCAGAATACTCAAAACTAACGCAGAAAGGCTTGATACTGCTTCCAAAAGACTTAAAATGCTTTCAGAAGACTTGAACTGCTTCTAGGTAACTTGAGACTGCTTTTAAAAGACTTTAAATGTTTTTAAAAAACTTGATATTGCCCCTAGGAGATTTGATACTGCTTTTAGAAGACTTGATATGTTTCTGGAAGATTTGTTATTGCCTCTGGAAGATTTGAAATGTTTCCAGAAAATTTAATACTAACCCTAAAAGATTTGAAATGATTCCAGAAGACTTGATATTGTCTCTGGAAAACTTGAATGGCTTCCAAAAGACTTGATATTGCTTCTAGAAATCGATAATGCTTCCAAAAGAATTGCAATGCTTTCAAAAAACTTGATATTGTCCCTGGAAAACTTGATACTGCTTTTAGATTACTTGATACTGCTTTTAGAAGACTTGATATGTTTCTAGAAGACTTGATATGTTTCCAGAAGACTTGTTATTACTTCTGGAGACTTGAACTGACTCCAAAAGACTTGATATTGCTTCTAAAAAACTTAAAATGCTTCCAAAAGACTTGAACTGCTTCCAGAATACTCAAAACTAACGCAGAAAGGCTTGATACTGCTTCCAAAAGACTTAAAATGCTTTCAGAAGACTTGAACTGCTTCTAGGTAACTGGAGACTGCTTTTAAAAGACTTTAAATGTTTTTAAAAAACTTGATATTGCCCCTAGGAGATTTGATACTGCTTTTAGAAGACTTGATATGTTTCTGGAAGATTTGTTATTGCCTCTGGAAGATTTGAAATGTTTCCAGAAAATTTAATACTAACCCTAGAAGATTTGAAATGATTCCAGAAGACTTGATATTGTCTCTGGAAAACTTGAATGGCTTCCAAAAGACTTGATATTGCTTCTAGAAATCGATAATGCTTCCAAAAGAATTGCAATGCTTTCAAAAAACTTGATATTGTCCCTGGAAAACTTGATACTGCTTTTAGATTACTTGATACTGCTTTTAGAAGACTTGATATGTTTTTAGAAGATTTGATATGTTTCCAGAAGCCTTTTATTACTTCTGGAGACTTGAACTGACTCCAAAAGACTTGAACTGCTTCCAGGATACTCAAATCTAACGGAGGAAAACTTGATACTGCTTCCAAAAGACTTAAAATGCTTTCAGAAGACTTGAACTGCTTCCAGGTGACTTAACACTGCTTTTAGAAGACTTGAAATGCGTACAGAAGACTTAATACTACTTCTAAAAGACTTGAAATGATTGCAGAAGCTTTGATTTTGCAATTTGAAAATTTCAATTACTTCCAAAAGACTTAATACTCTTTCTAGAAGACTAATAATGCTTTCAGAAAACTTAAAATGCTTCCAAAATAGCACCAATACTAAATTGTTAATGATTTTATCCGGATTTAATTCACCATTTTCATTAATTTTTTAATTTAAACGTAATGTTGTATTTTTATGCAAAATTCGAAAAGAAAAAACTTTAATAACGATAAAAAATACATGTTTTTTATTTCAGTGCTACATGTATATTTCGGAAAGTGAGCTTTCCTTCTTCATGGCACTACGTCAATAGGTTTTCAAAATACAAGTTAATGGTTGTACAGATAATTGCTCAGTTACAGTGTTAAAAAGTTTTTAGTTAAATTATATTATTTGTCACGTATTAAAAAATCAATTTGATTATATGTCGAACAATTTGAATTATTGAATAAATTAAGCGGAATACGGCACTGAAATCAAAAATATATACATTTTCATCATGATTAAAGTTTTTTCTTTTTGAATTTTTTATAAATCTACAATGATGAACATTGAATCTATAATTGCCAAAGTAATGTTGTATGATTCAGTCCCAAAATCAGCAAGCACCCATAGATATTTTCAAAAACTACGCCTTATTCAAATATAATTGTCATTAAAGAGATTGAACATTATACTTATAATTTTATTGGTAGCATTTCCCACTTTGTATTAACAAAGTATCAAATTTGTGAAAAGATTATCAAAATTTAGATCAATTTAAATATAGCATAACCGTTAATCAACCTTTTTGAATAGCTAAATTGATCTTTATTGTTTTAAAGATATTTATGTTAAATATTCATAACTATTTTACTTAATTCATTACTATTTTAAAAATTTAAGATCCAATATTAAAGGATTATAACTCCTCAGGGTTATAACTTAGTATAGAGATAAGTTGTGTAAAATCTTCTTAATTACACATTAAATGATGGCACAAATTGATTTCTATTTTACCATAAGAAATCACTTTATTTGCAGACATGTTAAAATTAAAATAATATTCTTACCGTTTGCAATGCTTCAGACATACAATGAAAAGAATCCACCTGAGTTCCATCATGTGTCAATTCTTGTTTAACCATTGGTGGTGTTACCCTCAGATCGTCAATATGTGCATCCTTCTCTGTTGTAATAGGTGTGAGCTTTGGTACGGTTGTTTTGTAATTGCTAGGTGGCTAATTATTTAAAAAAATTTAGTATAGAGTTGATTTAAAATTGGTTTTTTTAACCCTCCCTTAGGCAGATATAAGCATAAAATTGCTTGTTTGTTTAAAAATAGATAATAATCATTTGTACCATAATGACATGAGTTTGAAAATTTTTGGCTCCTCAGTTCTTCTTTTATTGCGAGTTAAACCCGATTTTTGTAATTTCTGTACATACCGTCACTTTATGATTTTTTTTCTCAAAAAGTAAAAGACCAAAAAATTTGATCTATTTATAAATATGTTCTGCAATATGTTCTGGAAAACTTTAATTGCTTCCAAAAGACTTGATACTGTTTTTAGAAAACTGATATTGCTTCTAAAAAAAATTGAAATGCTTCCAGAAGGCTTCAACTGCTTTCAGAAGACTTGATACTGCTTCTAGAAGACTTGATATTATTGTGTAAAGACTTCAACTGCTTCTAGATGACTTGATGCTGCTTTTAAAAGATTTCATAGGTTTCCAGAAGACTTGTAATACTTCTGGGGACTTAAAATGATTCAAGAAGATTTAATATTGCTTCTGGAAACCTTGAAATGCTTCCAAAAGACTTGAACTGCTTCCAGAATACTCAATACTAACGCAGGAAGGCTTGATACTGACTTAAAATGCTTTTAGAAAACTTGATATTGCCCCTAGGTGATTTGATACTGTTTTTACAAGACTTGATATGTTTCTGGAAGACTTTTTATCGCCTCTAGAAGATTTGAAATATTCCCAGAAAACTTAATACTACTTCTACAAGACTTGAAATGATTTCAGAAAACTAGATATTGTCTCTGGAAAACTTTAATTGCTTCCAAAAGACTTGATACTGCTTTTTGGAAAACTGATATTGCTTCTAAAAAAATTGAAATGCTTCCAGAAGGCTTCAACTGCTTTCAGAAGACTTGATACTGCTTCTAGAAGAATTGATATTATTGTGTAAAGACTTCAACTGCTTCTAGATGACTTGATGCTGCTTATAAAGATTTGATATGTTTCCAGAAGACTTGTAATACTTCTGGGGACTTGACATGATTCAAGAAGACTTAATATTGCTTCTGGAAACCTTGAAATGCTTCCAAAAGACTTGAACTGCTTCCAAAAGACTTGAACTGCTTCCAGAATACTCAAAACTAACGCAGGAAGGCTTGATACTGACTTAAAATGCTTTTAGAAAACTTGATATTGCCCCTAGGAGATTTGATACTGCTTTTAGAAGACTTGATATGTTTCTGGAAGACTTGTTATTGCCTCTGGAAGATTTGAAATGTTCCCAGAAAACTTAATACTACCTCTACAAGACTTGAAATGATTTCAGAAGACTAGATATTGTCTCTGGAAAACTTTAATTGCTTCCAAAAGACTTGATACTGCTTTTAGAAAACTGATATTGCTTCTAAAAAAATTGAAATGCTTCCAGAAGGCTTCAACTGCTTTCAGAAGACTTGATACTGCTTCTAGAAGACTTGATATTATTGTGTGACTTCAACTGCTTCTAGATGACTTGATGCTGCTTTTAAAAGATTTGATATGTTTCCAGAAGACTTGTAATACTTCTGGGGACTTGAAATGATTCAAGAAGACTTAATATCGCTTCTGGAAACCTTGAAATGCTTCCAAAAGACTTGAACTGCTTCCAGAATACTCAAAACTAACGCAGGAAGGTTTGATATTGACTTAAAATGCTTTTCGAAAACTTGATATTGCCCCTAGGAGATTTGATACTGCTTTTAGAAGATTCTGGAAGACTTGTTATTGCCTCTGGAAGATTTGAAATGTAAAGTAAAGTAGTAAAGTATTTATGATTAATTAAATTAATCTTTTATTAATTAAAAAAACCAGAATTAGAAAGGGTAAGGGATAGTGTGGGGTAACGATAGTTAATGAGGTGACTGAATGTTTGGTGTAGAGTAAAAGATACATACCGAATTCATTATCTATGGTATAAAGTTAATTTGTTGATAAATATTGGTCTAAATGTTAAACATACAAATATAATTGGCTGTAATTTGTGTTTATAGTCTACAAAATTGATATGGTATGTGTCTTCGGCTCTGAAGCAGACATTCAGTTACCACAGCCATTCAGGTTTTCAAGTTCCCCCATAACCTGTGTAATGCGTGAGTAGTTTTCTTTACTCACACTATAAAACAAAAAAAAATTTGAAAAACTGTTACTGTTATTCGATATACAGAATTATTCTGCATAATTCAGCGCAAAATTCTTAAAAAAAAAACTAAAATGTACCTCACATTCAGAGTATATTACGCTATCATATGTTGAAATGCCAAATTTTTTCGTTTTATAGTTTTTGATAAAAAAGACTCATAAAGTGACTAATTAACTGATTGATAAAGTGAAAAATTGTGTTTTTTTATGTTTAATTCACCATAAAAAAGGAAATGAGGAGCCAAAATTTTACTGCACATTTTTTCATTGAACGTTTGACTTAAACTGCTTTCAGGTGACTTAATACTGCTTTTAGAGGACTTGAAAGGCGTACAGAATATACTATACGTATACTACTTCTAAAAGTCTTGAAATGATTCCAAACGCTTTAATATTGCATCTAAAAAACTTGAATTTCTTTCAAAAGATTTAATACACCTTCTAGAAGACTGATAATGCTTTTGGAAGACTTGAAATACTTCTAAAATGGCATTAATACTAAATTGTTAACGATTTTATCTGGATTTAATTCACCACTTTCCATGATTTTTTTAATTTGAATGTAATGTTGTTTGATTCAGTCTTAAAATCTGCAGGCATCCAGATTTATTCAAAAATTGCGCCTCATTATTCAAATATAACCATCATTATACATAATTAACTGATTGATAAAGTGAAAAATTGTGTGTTTTTTTGTTTAATTCGCCATAAAAAAGGAAATGAGGAGCCAAAATTTTACTGCACATTTTTTCATTGAACGTTTGTCTTAAACTGCTTTCAGGTGACTTAATACTGCTTTTAGAGGACTTGAAAGGCGTACAGAATATACTATACGTATACTACTTCTAAAAGTCTTGAAATGATTCCAAACGCTTTAATATTGCATCTAAAAAACTTGAATTTCTTTCAAAAGATTTAATACACCTTCTAGAAGACTGATAATGCTTTTGGAAGACTTGAAATGCTTCTAAAATGGCATTAATACTAAATTGTTAACGATTTTATCCGGATTTAATTCACCATTTTCCATGATTTTTTTAATTTGAATGTAATGTTGTTTGATTCAGTCTCAAAATCTGCAGGCACCCAGATTTATTCAAAAATTGCGCCTCATTATTCAAATATAACCATCATTATACATAATTAACTGATTGATAAAGTGAAAAATTGTGTTTTTTTATGTTTAATTCGCCATAAAAACGGAAATGAGGAGCCAAAATTTTACTGCACATTTTTCATTGAACATTTGACATAAACTGCTTTCAGGTGACTTAATACTGCTTTTAGAGGACTTGAAAGGCGTACAGAATATACTATATGTATACTACTTCTAAAAGTCTGGAAATAATTCCAAAAGCTTTAATATTGCTTCTAAAAAACTTCAATTTCTTTCAAAAAATTTAATACACCTTCTAGAAGACATAATGCTTTTGGAAGACTTGAAATGCTTCTAAAATGGCATTAATACTAAATTGTTAATGATTTTATCCGGATTTAATTCACCATTTTCCATGATTTTTTAATTTGAATGTAATGTTGTTTGATTCAGTCTCAAAATCTGCAGGCACCCAGATTTATTCAAAAATTGCGCCTCATTATTCAAATATAACCATCATTATACATAATTAACTGATTGATAAAGTGAAAAATTGTGTTTTTTTGTTTAATTCGCCATAAAAAAGGAAATGAGGAGCCAAAATTTTACTGCACATTTTTTCATTGAACGTTTGACTTAAACTGCTTTCAGGTGACTTAATACTGCTTTTAGAGGACTTGAAAGGCGTACAGAATATACTATATGTATACTACTTCTAAAAGTCTTGAAATGATTCCAAAAGCTTTAATATTGCTTCTAAAAATCTTCAATTTCTTTCAAAAGACTTAATACACCTTCTAGAAGACTGATAATGCTTTTGGAAGACTTGAAATGCTTCTAAAATGGCATTAATACTAAATTGTTAACGATTTTATCCGGATTTAATTCACCGTTTTCCATGATTTTTTTAATTTGAATGTAATGTTGTTTGATTCAGTCTCAAAATCTGCAGGCACCCAGATTTATTCAAAAATTGCGCCTCATTATTCAAATATAACCATCATTATACATAATTAACTGATTGATAAAGTGAAAAATTGTGTGTTTTTTTGTTTAATTCGCCATAAAAAAGGAAATGAGGAGCCAAAATTTTATTACACATTTTTTCATTGAACGTTTGACTTAAACTGCTTTCAGGTGACTTAATACTGCTTTTAGAGGACTTGAAAGGCGTACAGAATATACTATATGTATACTACTTCTAAAAGTCTTGAAATAATTCCAAACGCTTTAATATTGCTTCTAAAAAACTTCAATTTCTTTCAAAAGATTTAATACACCTTCTAGAAGACAGATAATGCTTTTGGAAGACTTGAAATGTTTCTAAAATGGCATTAATACTAAATTGTTAATGATTTTATCCGGATTTAATTCACCATTTTCCATGATTTTTTTAATTTGAATGTAATGTTGTTTGATTCAGTCTCAAAATCTGCAGGCACCCAGATTTATTCAAAAATTGCGCCTCATTATTCAAATATAACCATCATTATACATAATTAACTGATTGATAAAGTGAAAAATTGTGTGTTTTTTTGTTTAATTCGCCATAAAAAAGGAAATGAGGAGCCAAAATTTTACTGCACATTTTTTCATTGAACGTTTGACTTAAACTGCTTTCAGGTGACTTAATACTGCTTTTAGAGGACTTGAAAGGCGTACAGAATATACTATATGTATACTACTTCTAAAAGTCTTGAAATAATTCCAAACGCTTTAATATTGCTTCTAAAAAACTTCAATTTCTTTCAAAAGATTTAATACACCTTCTAGAAGACAGATAATGCTTTTGGAAGACTTGAAATGTTTCTAAAATGGCATTAATACTAAATTGTTAATGATTTTATCCGGATTTAATTCACCATTTTCCATGATTTTTTTAATTTGAATGTAATGTTGTTTGATTCAGTCTCAAAATCTGCAGGCACCCAGATTTATTCAAAAATTGCGCCTCATTATTCAAATATAACCATCATTATACATAATTAACTGATTGATAAAGTGAAAAATTGTGTGTTTTTTTGTTTAATTCGCCATAAAAAAGGAAATGAGGAGCCAAAATTTTATTACACATTTTTTCATTGAACGTTTGACTTAAACTGCTTTCAGGTGACTTAATACTGCTTTTAGAGGACTTGAAAGGCGTACAGAATATACTATATGTATACTACTTCTAAAAGTCTTGAAATAATTCCAAACGCTTTAATATTGCTTCTAAAAAACTTCAATTTCTTTCAAAAGATTTAATACACCTTCTAGAAGACAGATAATGCTTTTGGAAGACTTGAAATGTTTCTAAAATGGCATTAATACTAAATTGTTAATGATTTTATCCGGATTTAATTCACCATTTTCCATGATTTTTTTAATTTGAATGTAATGTTGTTTGATTCAGTCTCAAAATCTGCAGGCACCCAGATTTATTCAAAAATTGCGCCTCA
Source organism: Onthophagus sagittarius (assembly GCA_036711965.1). NCBI lineage: Eukaryota > Metazoa > Arthropoda > Insecta > Coleoptera > Scarabaeidae > Onthophagus > Onthophagus sagittarius. The sequence continues at coordinate 8,675,796 of JASERS010000010.1, read as the reverse complement.
TTATTCAAATATAACCATCATTATACATAATTAACTGATTGATAAAGTGAAAAATTGTGTGTTTTTTTGTTTAATTCGCCATAAAAAAGGAAATGAGGAGCCAAAATTTTATTACACATTTTTTCATTGAACGTTTGACTTAAACTGCTTTCAGGTGACTTAATACTGCTTTTAGAGGACTTGAAAGGCGTACAGAATATACTATATGTATACTACTTCTAAAAGTCTTGAAATAATTCCAAACGCTTTAATATTGCTTCTAAAAAACTTCAATTTCTTTCAAAAGATTTAATACACCTTCTAGAAGACAGATAATGCTTTTGGAAGACTTGAAATGTTTCTAAAATGGCATTAATACTAAATTGTTAATGATTTTATCCGGATTTAATTCACCATTTTCCATGATTTTTTTAATTTGAATGTAATGTTGTTTGATTCAGTCTCAAAATCTGCAGGCACCCAGATTTATTCAAAAATTGCGCCTCATTATTCAAATATAACCATCATTATACATAATTAACTGATTGATAAAGTGAAAAATTGTGTGTTTTTTTGTTTAATTCGCCATAAAAAAGGAAATGAGGAGCCAAAATTTTACTGCACATTTTTTCATTGAACGTTTGACTTAAACTGCTTTCAGGTGACTTAATACTGCTTTTAGAGGACTTGAAAGGCGTACAGAATATACTATATGTATACTACTTCTAAAAGTCTTGAAATGATTCCAAACGCTTTAATATTGCTTCTAAAAAACTTCAATTTCTTTCAAAAGACTTAATACACCTTCTAGAAGACTGATAATGCTTTTGGAAGACTTGAAATGCTTCTAAAATGGCATTAATACTAAATTGTTAACGATTTTATCCGGATTTAATTCACCATTTTCCATGATTTTTTTAATTTGAATGTAATGTTGTTTGATTCAGTCTCAAAATCTGCAGGCACCCAGATTTATTCAAAAATTGCGCCTCATTATTCAAACATAACCATCATTATACATAATTAACTGATTGATAAGGTGAAAAATTGTGTTTTTTTATGTTTAATTCGCCATAAAAAAGGAAATGAGGAGCCAAAATTTTACTGCACATTTTTTCATTGAACGTTTGACTTAAACTGCTTTCAGGTGACTTAATACTGCTTTTAGAGGACTTGAAAGGCGTACAGAATATACTATATGTATACTACTTCTAAAAGTCTTGATATGATTCCAAACGCTTTAATATTGCTTCTAAAAAACTTCAATTTCTTTCAAAAGACTTAATACACCTTCTAGAAGACTGATAATGCTTTTGGAAGACTTGAAATGCTTCTAAAATGGCATTAATACTAAATTGTTAATGATTTTATCCGGATTTAATTCACCATTTTCCATGATTTTTTAATTTGAATGTAATGTTGTTTGATTCAGTCTCAAAATCTGCAGGCACCCAGATTTATTCAAAAATTGCGCCTCATTATTCAAATATAACCATCATTATACATAATTAACTGATTGATAAAGTGAAAAATTGTGTTTTTTTGTTTAATTCGCCATAAAAAAGGAAATGAGGAGCCAAAATTTTACTGCACATTTTTTCATTGAACGTTTGACTTAAACTGCTTTCAGGTGACTTAATACTGCTTTTAGAGGACTTGAAAGGCGTACAGAATATACTATATGTATACTACTTCTAAAAGTCTGGAAATGATTCCAAAAGCTTTAATATTGCTTCTAAAAATCTTCAATTTCTTTCAAAAGACTTAATACACCTTCTAGAAGACTGATAATGCTTTTGGAAGACTTGAAATGCTTCTAAAATGGCATTAATACTAAATTGTTAACGATTTTATCCGGATTTAATTCACCATTTTCCATGATTTTTTTAATTTGAATGTAATGTTGTTTGATTCAGTCTCAAAATCTGCAGGCACCCAGATTTATTCAAAAATTGCGCCTCATTATTCAAATATAACCATCATTATACATAATTAACTGATTGATAAAGTGAAAAATTTTGTGTTTTTTTGTTTAATTCGCCATAAAAAAGAAATGAGGAGCCAAAATTTTATTACACATTTTTTCATTGAACGTTTGACTTAAACTGCTTTCAGGTGACTTAATACTGTTTTTAGAGGACTTGAAAGGCGTACAGAATATACTATATGTATACTACTTCTAAAAGTCTTGATATGATTCCAAACGCTTTAATATTGCTTCTAAAAAACTTCAATTTCTTTCAAAAGACTTAATACACCTTCTAGAAGACTGATAATGCTTTTGGAAGACTTGAAATGCTTCTAAAATGGCATTAATACTAAATTGTTAATGATTTTATCCGGATTTAATTCACCATTTTCCATGATTTTTTAATTTGAATGTAATGTTGTTTGATTCAGTCTCAAAATCTGCAGGCACCCAGATTTATTCAAAAATTGCGCCTCATTATTCAAATATAACCATCATTATACATAATTAACTGATTGATAAAGTGAAAAATTGTGTTTTTTTGTTTAATTCGCCATAAAAAAGGAAATGAGGAGCCAAAATTTTACTGCACATTTTTTCATTGAACGTTTGACTTAAACTGCTTTCAGGTGACTTAATACTGCTTTTAGAGGACTTGAAAGGCGTACAGAATATACTATATGTATACTACTTCTAAAAGTCTGGAAATGATTCCAAAAGCTTTAATATTGCTTCTAAAAATCTTCAATTTCTTTCAAAAGACTTAATACACCTTCTAGAAGACTGATAATGCTTTTGGAAGACTTGAAATGCTTCTAAAATGGCATTAATAGTAAATTGTTAACGATTTTATCCGGATTTAATTCACCATTTTCCATGATTTTTTTAATTTGAATGTAATGTTGTTTGATTCAGTCTCAAAATCTGCAGGCACCCAGATTTATTCAAAAATTGCGCCTCATTATTCAAATATACCCATCATTATACATAATTAACTGATTGATAAAGTGAAAAATTGTGTGGTTTTTTGTTTAATTCGCCATAAAAAAGGAAATGAGGAGCCAAAATTTTACTGCACATTTTTTTATTGAACGTTTGACTTAAACTGCTTTCAGGTGACTTAATACTGCTTTTAGAGGACTTGAAAGGCGTACAGAATATACTATATGTATACTACTTCTAAAAGTCTGGAAATGATTCCAAAAGCTTTAATATTGCTTCCAAAAAACTTCAATTTCTTTCAAAAGACTTAATACACCTTCTAGAAGACAGATAATGCTTTTGGAAGACTTGAAATGCTTCTAAAATGGCTTTAATACTAAATTGTTAACGATTTTATCCGGATTTAATTCACCATTTTCCATGATTTTTTTAATTTGAATGTAATGTTGTTTGATTCAGTCTCAAAATCTGCAGGCACCCAGATTTATTCAAAAATTGCGCTTCATTATTCAAATATAACCATCATTATACATAATTAACTGATTGATAAAGTGAAAAATTGTGTGTTTTTTTGTTTAATTCGCCATAAAAAAGGAAATGAGGAGCCAAAATTTTACTGCACATTTTTTCATTGAACGTTTGACTTAAACTGCTTTCAGGTGACTTAATACTGCTTTTAGAGGACTTGAAAGGCGTACAGAATATACTATATGTATACTACTTCTAAAAGTCTGGAAATGATTCCAAAAGCTTTAATATTGCTTCCAAAAAACTTCAATTTCTTTCAAAAGACTTAATACACCTTCTAGAAGACAGATAATGCTTTTGGAAGACTTGAAATGCTTCTAAAATGGCATTAATACTAAATTGTTAACGATTTTATCCGGATTTAATTCACCATTTTCCATGATTTTTTTAATTTGAATGTAATGTTGTTTGATTCAGTCTCAAAATCTGAAGGCACCCAGATTTATTCAAAAATTGCGCCTCATTATTCAAATATAACCATCATTATACATAATTAACTGATTGATAAAGTGAAAAATTGTGTGTTTTTTTGTTTAATTCGCCACAAAAAAGGAAATGAGGAGCCAAAATTTTACTGCACATTTTTTCATTGAACGTTTGACTTAAACTGCTTTCAGGTGACTTAATACTGCTTTTAGAGGACTTGAAAGGCGTACAGAATATACTATACGTATACTACTTCTAAAAGTCTTGAAATGATTCCAAAAGCTTTAATATTGCTTCTAAAAAACTTCAATTTCTTTCAAAAGACTTAATACACCTTATAGAAGACTGATAATGCTTTTGGAAGACTTGAAATGCTTCTGAAATGGCATTAATACTAAATTGTTAACGATTTTATCCGGATTTAATTCACCATTTTCCATGATTTTTTTAATTTGAATGTAATGTTGTTTGATTCAGTCTCAAAATCTGCAGGCACCCAGATTTATTCAAAAATTGCGCCTCATTATTCAAATATAACCATCATTATACATAATTAACTGATTGATGAAGTGAAAAATTGTGTGTTTTTTTGTTTAATTCGCCATAAAAAAGGAAATGAGGAGCCAAAATTTTACTGCACATTTTTTCATTGAACGTTTGACTTGAACTGCTTTCAGGTGACTTAATACTGCTTTTAGAGGACTTGAAAGGCGTACAGAATATAGTATACGTATACTACTTCTAAAAGTCTTGAAATGATTCCAAAAGCTTTAATATTGCTTCTAAAAAACTTCAATTTCTTTCAAAAGATTTAATACACCTTCTAGAAGACTGATAATGCTTTTGGAAGACTTGAAATGCTTCTAAAATGGCATTAATACTAAATTGTTAACGATTTTATCCGGATTTAATTCACCATTTTCCATGATTTTTTTAATTTGAATGTAATGTTGTATGGTTCAGTCTCAAAATCTGTAAGCACCCATAGATTTTTTCAAAAATTGCGCCTCACTATTCAAATATAACCATCATTATACATAATTAACTGATTGATAAAGTGAAAAATTGTGTGTTTTTTTGTTTAATTCGCCATAAAAAAAGGAAATGAGGAGCCAAAATTTTACTACACATTTTTTCATTGAACGTTTGACTTAAACTGCTTTCAGATGACTTAATACTGCTTTTAGAGGACTTGAAAGGCGTACAAAATATACTATACGTATACTACTTCTAAAAGTCTGGAAATGATTCCAAAAGCTTTAATATTGCTTCTAAAAAACTTCAATTTCTTTCAAAAGATTTAATACACCTTCTAGAAGACTGATAATGCTTTTGGAAGACTTGAAATGCTTCTAAAATGGCATTAATACTAAATTGTTAACGATTTTATCCGGATTTAATTCACCATTTTCCATGATTTTTTTAATTTGAATGTAATGTTGTTTGATTCAGTCTCAAAATCTGCAGGCACCAATAGATTAATTAGATTAAAAAGAACCATCATTATACATAATTAACTGATTGATAAAGTGAAAAATTGTGTTTTTTTATGTTTAATTCGCCATAAAAAAGGAAATGAGGAGCCAAAATTTTACTACACATTTTTTCATTGAACGTTTGTGAAGATATCTTTAAATAAAAGGCAAGCAATTTTAAGCATAAAGGAGGATTAAGAAGGGATTAAAACAAAACTAACCTGACTATCATTATATCGCTCTTGGTTGTTATCACAGTTATTATTCGAAGATTTCCTTTTCCTCTTCTCATGGGGTTGCGCATCGTGTTCAGGGGGCCACTCTCGCTTAGGGACATCAACCGGCGCGTCCACTTTGCTGTTTAATTGGTTGTGATCGGTAAGGCCGCGAATTTGCAACGCCTCGGCTGTCTTCAAGAACATGGGTAACAGGTGTTGTGATACATTCACCTCCCCTTTGTACATGAAGTCCAGGAGCGCTTTCATCTCGTTGTAATTGACGTCTTTTAGGTAGATGATGGGATGAGGATGGACATTCTTAATCAGGAGCATCTCAAAATAAGGGCTGCATGCCGACAAAATCGTCTGATGCGCCTTGAGCGTTTCGCCTTCGCAGGCTAGGGTCACATCGCAAAGGGCTTGTCTTCGTAATAGACTCAGGAGGACGTCTGTTAAGTTTGTCGGATGGTTGTTCCAGCGGAGACAAAATTGTTGATCCATTTTTGTTGTTGTTGTAGTGGTGTGATTAAATTAAAAATTAGTACCTGTTGATGTAAGTGGACTTATTTAAAAATTAGTTAATTAGCCTAAAAAAGGAAAATAAATAAATAAATAAGGAAATAGTTGTATCTTAAAATATTAATGCACGGTACATAAAATTAAAGTTGTATGACCTAAAACTGTATTGAGCTAGAAATACAGTTATCTATTCAGTAATATAATTGCATTATGGCCCAAAGGAATGTTCTATAAGAGAGGAGAGATTATGCTCTGCGTTGGAAATTGATGAGTGTAAAACTACGTCACAAACAGTTGACCATTCACCGAACCAAAGGGCAAAAACGAAAAAACAAAAAAATGAAAAAAATTGAAGAGAAAAAAAGACAAAAAAGAAACGAATCGTCATGCCCTTATAAAATGAAAAGAACTCACCGAAACCATACACACAAATCCAGTATTTTTACGCGATTGAAATAATGGTTGCGCCGTTTAAACAATAGTAAAACGAACGTTCGCACGTGTCCCACGCCATAAAACCGAACGGAATCCGCCCGAAAAAACCGAACCCGTACGTGTCTAAACGTGTTACTTCGAAAAATTATTACACGGTCATCGCTACGGTGTTAGTTACCGCCATTACTACCAGAGCCAGAGAGAACCAAGTGTGCCATAGGTTTTTTTTTGTCGCTCACGCACATCTCTAATGCCACGACCGAAGAAGAGAGAAAGAGAAAGAGATAGACGGAAACTTGACCGTTTTATACTTGGGGCCCCACGGATTCTAACGTTACCGACACTATTTCCGTGACGCGCCCTTCATACGGCGACGTCTTTTCAACCTTTCGTTATGGTATTACCTTTTGTTTATTTTTTATGATTTTATTTATTTATTTATTTCTTTTAACAAGGGAATCCTTGCTACGACACCCAAGTAAAAGCCATGCCAAACTGGCCAAACACAACTCTTTCAGCACGCGGTTCGGCAACACAATTCACACTACCGTAATACAGTTTTTCTTTTTCTCCGTCCTTTCTCTCACTCTTCGGTTTCGTTACCCATCATCGCCGAATTCGAAACGAATCAAGGTGTGCGATTAGAAAAATATTCCGCCAAGGATTTCCGGCCCGACGTGATTAACATCCTGTTCAATTTTTCAATGGAAATTCATTAACCAGAAAACAATCAAGTCATTATCATAATTTGTGAATACATTCCGATTGAGACTTTTTTTAAATGTCACAATTTCGTGGTTCTTGGGTTGCTTTTGATATAACATTTAAAGCTAAAAAGCTAACACAAATTTTTGTGAAAATCTATTTTATATCAAGTATAATTGCTGTTATTTATTTAATTTGTATCAACTCAAATTAAAGGAACCAAACATAAAATATTTTCCAATTATCAAAATGTATGTTGGGTTGTATATCTTTAATATTACAATTTGATTACAATTAGGCCTAGTTTATTCACCTTCAGTTAAATTTAACTAGCAGATATTTACCATAGTTACTGTTAATATAGCCTATCATAGCAAGTGAAATTACAGTAACCATGGAAAATATCTAGTAGCTAAATTTAACCAAAGATGAATAAACCGGCCCTTAAGGTTGGGCCGACTATGATTTTGGCCGACTAACGACTATCCGACTAATCGGCCTTAGGCCCGTTACTACCACTCATAGTTAAAGTTGTAGTTAGCGCTATCTAAAAGATAACGTAAAAATCGATTACTACCACTGCATGTATCTCACAGTTAACGTTACCTGAAAGATAACTTTTGTGTTAACCATAACCAGTGAATTCGGTTCGGGTTAAGTCGGTATCTCATAGATAAAAGAAGAAATAGTGAAAAACTACAGTGAAATATTACAAAATTACAAAAATGGATAACTTTATGGATGCTGGCGATGAAGAAAATATTTTCGAGGACATAAAAGAATTATTTCTAGGGCTGGGTTAAAGTATCGATGTATAATAATAATAACACATTTATTGCCTCAAAAAAAAAAAAAGAAATTACAAAAAGAAAAGTATACATTAGCAACATATAAACATCAAGACAAAAGGATCAATTTATCGCTGTAAGCGATATCTTCCAAGAGACCCAACTACTACTGTGTATAAAATTAAACTCAAAGATTATGGCTAGCTGCTGTAATATGATATTCTTTGCAGGATTAGAAATGGAGCAAACATCAATTATCATCATACAGGATAGATGACAAACACAAAGAAGTCAAGAAGACAGTTGGAGAGTAAGAAGATGGCATTTCAATAAATTTTTAAAAGACACAAAACTCGTTGCATTGCGAATAGCGACAGGTAGATCAGTCCATAACGCAATCGTTTGTACTGTAAAAGATCTATGAAAAATCTCAGTAGCATGAACCGGAAACATTAAGGTGGTATCAGAACTGGATCGGGTGGACAAACCATGCGACGACAAAAACTTAAATGAGTCAGATAAATATGTAGGATAGATAACCTTGTACAAAGTAGAGAGTATCCGAAAAGACCTGCGATTCTGCAGAGTAAGCATCTGCAAATAATTACGATACGGCGTTATGTGCTGAAACCTCCCCAGATCAAAGATGTAACGAATACAATTATTCTGAAGTCTCTCCAATTTATTCTGGAGAGTTAAAGAAAGATTAGGATATACCACATCACCATAATCAATATGAGGCAAGATAAGAGAGTAACAAAGGTTGCGACGAACAACAGGCGGGAGGAAACACCGAAGTTTTCTCAAAGTGTGGAAGCAATAGTAAACCCTTTTACAAACACTCTGTACCTGAGGTCTCCAGGACAGTGTCGAATCCATAATCAAACCAAGATTCTTAACAGTGTCCGAAAACTGAATAACGTTGCCATCAAGCATCACTTGAAGGGAAGAGTGAAAGTTCATCTTTGTTAGTAGAGGGTGAGTGCCAAAAGCAATGGCTTGCGTTTTCGACGGATTTAATTTAAGCCCATAACGATTAGACCATTCAAGAATACTGGCAAGATCATTATTAAGACGAAGAACAGCATCTTCAAGGTTATCAATAGGTGTTGATGTGTAAATTTGAAGGTCATCAGCATACAAATGATAATTACATGAAATATTATCCGTAATACCATTTATAAAAATCGAAAAGAGTAAGGGTCCTAAAACACTGCCCTGGGGAACCCCACATTTAATTCCATAACTGGAAGAGAGCTCAGAACTAACACGCACATATAAAGATCGAAAGAAAAGATATGATTGGAACCAGGATAAACAAGAAGAGGAACATCTAATAGAAGTAAGTAAGGATAATAAAATAGTATGGTCAACAGAGTCAGAGGCCTTACTAAAATCCAGAAGAACCAGTAAAGAAACACAACGTTCGTCGCAAGCAGATCTAATGTCATCGGTAATTTTAATAAGAGCTGTAGTTGTGCTATGTCCTTTACGGAATCCAGATTGCATCTTATTGATTAATTTAAATTCCTCTAGATATCTGGTAATTTGTAAATAAGCTAAACGTTCAATTGCCTTTGACAATGTAGATAAAATGGAAATGGGACGATAGTCACTAATATGAGAGGGATATCTAGTTTTAGGGATAGGAATCACATTAGCAATCCTCCTGTTTGAGGGAAATATAGACCGTTCAAAAGAAAAATTGAAAATATGGGTTAATGGTGTAATAATAACATCTAATATTGGTAACAGCATTTTAAGGTCAATTCCATCCGCTCCCACATTAGTAGATTTAGTGTATAACAAGGCGTCACATACTTCAGAAGCTGTGATTAAGTTAAAAGAAAACGAACAGGAGTTGGATGATGCAGGAATATCAGCAATAGTGCTAGCTCTTGCTGTATTATCAATAACCAAGGGAGGCTCAGCAAAACTTTTAGCCAACGTTTCACAATCAAAAGTAGTCTTATCGGCAGGAGGTTCGATCACTCCAAGAGATCGCATGGTTTTCCAAAAAGTTTTAGGGGTGGCACAAGATAATATATCGATGTGTATCGAGACAGCAGTGCATGTCGAATGGCTGATACGCACATCACTGTAATATCTGTATATTGCCACATTAGTACATTGATACAAAGAAAATATCGATATCGATATGAAGAAAACATCGATATATCGATACAAAAACAATTATGCAATTTAGACTTAAATTAAACTAAAGTATAAATAATTTTTTTAACTTTTATGTTCTTCATAGTTTCTTTTTATTAACTGTCGATCTAAATATCGATACGAGATCGATATGAGTATCGATACAATATCGATATATGTATATTTCCGATATATCGATACAATGTGTGTATAGAATATCGATGCTAGAGCTATTAAACCGCCATCCATGACGCGTCAATTCTTTTATTTTCTATAACATTTTTTTATTATTTTTATTATTAAATCGATCAATATTTCCATTTCCTTTTTGGAATAATTCGCAGTTCTTTTTTCTTATCGTTTTCCGTTTTCTATGTTCGAACGGTACACAAAATGAGAAGAATGACAGAAATAATTTCTGTCATTCTTCTCATTTTGTGTAACGCTCGATTTAAACGCTCGATTTATGATGATCGAGATTAGAATATTAGGCCTTTTGACTGTATGGTCACCAACTTAAAAAATCACCCCAAATAAAATCACTAGATTCTTTAGATATCTTAAGGATATCCTACCTATGAGATAACTTGAAGTGGTAGTACGGCCGAGTCCGTAATCTATTAGTTTAGCGTTATCTTATAGTCAGCTTATCTAATAGATGTCAACGATTTGGTAGGAACGGGCCTTAAAAGGGCCGATTGATCGGCCATTGCCTTTACACTTAGCAGCAGAAGTCTGCGTACAAAAACTTCTAACACTTTAACTGAAAAAATAAGGGTCATGATCTAATGTGATAAACTTCAATTTTTTTTATTTTGTGTATTAACTACATATAATTCTATTAACAAAATATGCATCAATAAAACAGAAATATTAGTTAGAAAAAAAATAAAAATTAAAAATTCTCCAAATAATGCGTATGCAAAAATCTGCGTACAAATAAAGACGATTTCTCCAAAATATACTTACTGTGAGCGTCAAAAGAAAGTAAACACTAGCTGTTTACTTCTAAAAACCCTTTTTACTACGATTCTGTTAACTTACAATAAAAATTTATATACCAAAATTTACAATACAATACAATACAATACAATTTATTGCCACCAAAATATACAATAAAAGAAAAAAAAATGTACACATCATTCCTTAACATTGGTACAAGGTTAACAAAAGGTCGATTTATCGCCAGAGGCGATGTTTTCAAAACGACCCAATCAGCAATGTATGTTAAAAAAAAATAAATTGATATGGCGAATATAAGTAAAAAAAAATAATAAATTTATGTATAAAGTATTAGAAAAAGAGTACGCAAGAATAAGAAGGAAAGAGACTCGAATTAAACAAAAGAAAAATGATTGGAGAAGAAGAAATAAAGCTGTCAGCTGAGAACGGAAAGAGAAGAGGCAGATTAAATCAGGAAACAGTCTGAGACAACTGTTGTGACAACAAGCGATCTTTAAGCGATGCTCTGAATAGAGAAAAACTACGGGCTTCCCGCAACTCAGTGGGTAAGTTATTCCAGAGAGTTATAGCTTGCACTGTGTATGACCCGTGATATATTTCGGTACGATGAATCGGAAACATGAGTGAGACACCAGATTGTGCTCTAGTAGGAAGACCGCGAGAGGCCATGAACTCAAATGTAGTGAACAGATAGATTGGAGACTGAGAGGAAAGAATCTTGTATAAGGTAGTTAGTATACGGAAAGATCTACGGTTCTCAACGGTAAGCATTTCGAGGTGATTACGATAAGGTGTAACATGCTCACATTTTCAGAAGATAAAGCGCACACAATTATTTTGTGAAAATAGAAAACCACCAAAGATATGGCGGCCAAAAAATGAGGCCTTCAAAGAGAAATTTGTTACCAATACCATCAAACACGGTGGAGGCTCGGTTATGGCCTGGGGCTGTATGGCGGCGTCAGGGGTCGGTAATCTAGTTTTTATTGAATCAACAATGAATAAAATGGACTATTTAACTATGGACTATTTTAAAGAACAATATTTCCCCGAGTATTAATGAATTGGGCAAAATTGTGAAGGAATGGATGCTATACCGAGTCCCTAAAACCCTTGATCATCCACCGTGTCCCCAGACCTAAATCCTATAGAACATCTGTGGGATCACCTTGACAGGAAGATCAGAGAAAGGACAATTTCAAATAAAGACGACCTTAAAAAAGCTTTAACTGAAGAATGGATGAAAATCCCTCAAAATATTACAAAAAACTTGGTGGAATCCATGCCAAGGAGATTAAGGGAGGTGTTGAAGGCCAAAGGAGCTCAAACCAAGTATTAAAAGTTAATATTATATTTATTTTTGTACTTAATACCTATTAGTTCCGAATTCTGTTTACTTTCTTTTGACGCGTAAATTCGGTAGATATTTACAATAATCTGAATTATTACGGGTAATGATTTGTTTTTTTTTTCATGTTTCTATTGATTTAAATATAGTATAGATGAGTTGTGAAGACTGCAATAAAACTTTTTCATTTTCGTTATTAACTGCATTTTTATTAACCTTTTAATAGAAAAACAACAGCTATTTACTTTTTTTTTGACGCTCACAGTATTTACTTAAATACGTAGTTGGCGATGTACGCTTTCCGATTTAAATAAAAGATAATCAGTGTCAATTATATTAGCAGAGGCTTAGAAGCTAAAAGTTAGAATGGACACGAAAGGAAAGGAAATTGAATTGAGAGAGAGAAAAATTATTGTAAAGTTATGGAAAGAGGGAAAATCTTTTCGAAAAATAGGAGAAACTGTCGGCAGGTCACACTCTTCCATTCAAAGAGTAATTAATAATTATAAAGACACTGAAGATTACCTCTCACGTCCGCGATCTGACCGAGAGAAGCGACCCCTTTTAACAAATCGAGAGAAGCGAAAAATTGTACAGCAGGTTAGAAAAGAACCTAGGCTGACGGCAAAAAAAATACTAGAAAATGTACAAGAAGAATTTCATAAAACTATCAGCAAAGATACGGTGAGAAGGACGTTAAAAAAAGCTAACTATCACAGTCGCGTTGCACGAAAAAAGCCATTTGTGTCAGAGGTCAATCGTCAGAAGCGGATCGCCTTTGCAAAAAAACTCTTAGACAAGCCCATTGAATTCTGGGAGAAAGTTTTTTACAGATGAGAGCAAATTTTGCATTTTCGGCATTAAGGGTAAACAACTTGTATGGAGAAAACCTAATACTGCCCTTAATCCCGAAAATTTGAAAGCGACTGTAAAACACGGAGGTGGTGGAGTTATGGTTTGGGGGTGTATGTGCACCAAAGGGGTGGGAAGGTTGGTTTTCATAACATCGACAATGGACCATAAAATGTATATAGACATTTTAAAAGAAAATTTGAAGCCTAGCATCGAAAACTTGGGCTTGGGGCCCGAATCTTTTTTTCAATAAGAGAATGACCCCAAACATTGCGCCCACAACACTAAGCTTTGGCTACTATACAATACCCCAAAGCAACTTAAAACACCTCCACAATCGCCGGACTTGAATCCCATCGAACACCTCTGGGATTTACTGGAACGCAGGATTCGGCAACACAACATAACGTCGAAGGAAACGTTAAAAAATGTTATGATTCAGGAATGGGTCAAAATCAGTTCGGACGAAACGAAGAAATTAGTGCACTCCATGCCTAAACGTTTAAGGGAGGTCATTAAACGTAGAGGTTATCCGACCTCATATTAATATAGAAACAATGATCTCATTTATGAATTTTTTATAAATACTGTCCTGACTTGTACGCAGATTTTTGCATACCCGTTATTTGTAGAATTTTTAGTTTTGATTTTTTTCTGTAACTACTGTTTCTGTTTTGTTGAAGCATATTTTGTTAATAGAATTATATGTAGTTAATATACAAAATAAAAAAAAATCAAGTTTATCACATTAGATTATGACTCTTATTTTTTCAATTAAAGTATTACAAGTTTTTTGTACGCAGACTTCTGCTGCTGAGTGTATAAGCAATTATTAATTTTATAAAATGGCAGAAATTTGGGTTGAGTTCAAAACCTGATATCTCAAAAACCAATTGAGATACTCACGCACGGTTTTATTCTCAGAAAAGTGCATACTATCCTTTATAAATCTCAAGAAATCTATCAAGATATCTTAAGAATTCGGTCGATTTTTCAAAAATGGTTAAGGAACTTTTAACTTTATGAAATGCTACAAATTTAAGTTGAGTTCAAAACTTGTTACCTCAAAAACGAATTGAGATACTCACTAATGGATTTATTCATTTATTCAAAAAAAATTTCATCAATATATCTTAAGAATTCGATTTTTTATAAGATTTTTCAAAAAAGGTTAAGAAGATTTTTGATTTAATTTTATGAAAAATGAAAATTGAGATACAAATGAATCTGTTTTCATTGAAAATAATTTTTACTCGTTCATCCTAATTAAAATCTGAGTTAAGAATTCTTCAAGATTCAGATGTAATAAGACAAAAATTATATGGAATAAAAAATAAAAAATTCAAAAAATCATGGATGATAATTTTGAAATAATTTCAAAATAATTTTTGCTTAATTTTCGAAATAATTTAACCCATTTTAATTTCGGACTTTTCTTCAATGAAAACAGACATTATTAATAAAATCTCAGCGTCCTTTTGAGTTATTAAAATGGAAATTGCCCATAAAATTAAAAGCTTTAAAAAGGATTAAGCTTTAAAATAAAAGTTATTACATCTCTTCATCCCAATTAAAATCTAAGTTAAGAATTTTTAAAGTGTGGGCAAAAATTGATTGGAACAAAAATCTCAGATGCAGATCTTATCAATAAAATCTCAACTTTTAATCCATGGAGATTATAAAGGCAATTCCAAAGTTCGGACGTGTTCGAATACTTTTGGAAGCGCTTATATGCTACATAAGCTTATTGTAACTAGGGCTGGGAGATACTTTAAATGAGTTATTGAGTATCGATACCTTCGTGGTATCGATACTATTCAAAGTATCGAAAATATCGAAGTATTGAAAGTATGGAACTATCAAAAGTATGGAAAATATCGAATTATTGGAAATAATAGTGCATAATAACCATATTTATTATACTTGACAACAAAAT
The DNA here is from genome assembly GCA_036711965.1 of Onthophagus sagittarius. NCBI lineage: Eukaryota > Metazoa > Arthropoda > Insecta > Coleoptera > Scarabaeidae > Onthophagus > Onthophagus sagittarius. Next base: position 8,660,559 of record JASERS010000010.1, on the reverse strand, counting down.
GACATGGGGGCTGTCACCTAAAACTGCCCTCTGGATCTACACAGCTGTAATTCGACCTATGCTTACATATGGTGCAGTAGTCTGGTGGTCAAAAACCTTAAAATTTACTTCCACTGCTGCACTAAATAAAGTACAGAGACTTGCGTGTTTGTATGTTACTACGTATATTATACTGCAGCCATGGAAAACATGTTGAACCTACCACCACTTTATTTGTTCATACAAGAAGTGGCACTGGTGACCATGTTTCGACTGCGTACAGCAGGAATCTTTATGGGTGAGAGAAACAGTAAAAATGCCGTACTCTGGAACGTAAGACGGACTTCATACCCCTACAACACATTTTTACTAAAAGTTATCTCACCTACCCAAGTTCCACAGAAGTACAAGTAAATAAAAGTAACAAAATCTACACTGATGGTTCGGTTAGTCGGGAAGGAGCTGGAGCTGGAGTTTTCTCGTACGATCTCCAACTCCACATATCTACTCCTTTAGGTAAAGGTACCACCGTCATACAGGCAGAATTAATCGCCATTTTACTTGCCGCTGACTTTATTGTCAGATCCAACTTGCAAGGTAAGTCTTTCACAATTTATACTGACAGTAGAGAGAATCCATTTCAGCCCTGAGTAGAATAACTATTACCTCAGGACTTGCCATGGACTGTCACCTGACATTGGAGAATTCCGCTGCACACAACTGTGTTTCACTTCAATGGATAAAAGGACACTCGATCTGTTCAGGTAATAAGCACGCTGATAGGCTTGCCAAAAGAGCTGTCAAGCGAGCTATCTGTTCACCTGAACCGTTAATCAACTCAAATTGAGCTTATTAAAGATTTCACCCACAGGAAATTCACAGACTGGTGGGATAGGACAAAGGGCTGCTATTTGTCTAAAAAACTGTTGTGTTATCCTTCAGCTAAGACAGCCTTGTCTTTCGTAAGACTCGATAGAAGCGCCCTACGTATTTTAACGGGACTCATCTCGGGTCATTGTAAGGTAAACAAGCATCTCTACAACCTTAAGCTTGCTACTAATCCCCTCTGTCGCTTTTGTCAAGAGAGCGAGGAGACTGTTCGACACATCTTGTGTGAATGCCCCATTCTACAAGACCTCAGAATGAGAGACTTTGGAGAGGAATGGCCGAGCACAGATGGCATCAGGAACACACCTCCGAGCTGCATCCTAGCCTTCGGAAATTCCTTAGGCTGGTTGATGTAGCCGGAGAGAGTGTAGGAGGATGTACAAATGGCGAATTGGGGCCTAGGTACTGTATGCTTTAGCGTACCCTCCGCTTTCCTACATACATACATACAAGCATATTTATTACGTATTTTCTTCCTAGATTTTACTTTTGGATACTGTACGTTATCTTGAAGACGGCCAACATGTTGGCAGTGTGAGTATTTATACCTCCAAAGTCCTGCTCATCATTTGGAAGCCTGTTAACCTGCTAGGAACATGAGTTAGAACTGTTCCAAATAATGCACATTATCTTAACAACTGCTAACTTGTTGGCAGCATGAGCTATTATGTCTCCAAAGTCATGCTCATCAATTTGAAATTTGTCAACATATTGGCAGTACGAACTATTACTGTTTCAAACACTGTACACTATGAGTGCTTGTGTCTCCATAGTTCTGCTCGTCAGCTTGAAGTCTGCCAATCATTGGTAGCATGATCTATTACTATTCCACAGACTATGTATTATCTTAGACTGCCAACTTGCTGACAGCATGAGCTATTACTGTTCCACAGATTATATATTATTTTAAAAACTGTCAACTTGTTGGCAGCATGAGTTTTTATGTCTCTATAGTCCTTCTCATCAGACTTGTTGGCAGCATGAACTATTACTGTACCACAGACTATATGTCATCTTAATGACTGCCGACTTGACTGAACATGAGCTTCCACCGGGAGTTGCTATTAGACGTCTTTTAAACAATTCCCGTGCAGTAGTTATAAGCAATGTGAAGAAATTTGATTAGACAAATCGTCTCAAAATGATGTGCTCTAAATCGCTATATACCTCTGATCCGGAAGATACCGGACACCTGTATACTATCTTTTTACTGTTCAAAACACTGTACATTATCTTAGAAACTACTACCTTATTGGCAGTATGACCTATTATGTCTTCAGAATCATTTTTGGCAATTTGAGGTCTGCCAACTTGTTGGCAGCATGAGCTGTTATATTTTCAAAGTCCTGCTCATCACTTTGAAGTCTTCAAACTTGTTAACAGCATAAGCCATTACCATTCCACAGACTATACATTATTTTGACTTTTAAGCTATTATTATTGCAAACACTATACATTATCTTAAAGACTTATGTCTCCAAAGTCCTGCTTCTCAGTTTGAAGTCTGCCAACTTGATGACACCATGAGTTATTCCTGTTCTAAACACTGTACATTATCTTAAAAATTGCCGAGAGCTCTCCAAAGGCCTGCTCATCAGCTTAAAGTCTGCAAACTTGTTGATAAAATGAGTCAATTCTATTTCATAGACTATATATTATTTGAAGGACTGCCAACTTGTTGACAAGGTGAGCTATTATGTCTCCAAAATCTTGCTCATCAGTTTGAAGTCTGATAACTTATTCATAACATGAGCTATTCCAAATATTGTACATTATCTTAAAGACTTCATATATCATGAGCTATTATGCCTTAAAGCTCCTTCTCATCACTTTGTAGTCTGCTAACTTGTTTGCAGTTGGTTTATTCGAACACACATAAAAAAAATAAAAAAAATATGATTTCTTATGGACAATTAATTGCGAATTAGCACCGTATTTTGCCACAGCTCGAACAGTAGAAATAAAAAACAAAATGAAGGATGAGAGATGATCATATCTGATCATTGTAGGATATTAATTTGTACGAAAATGTCTTTCTGCATCTCCTTTCATTGTCTCAGTACGTCTCCCTTTACTTCGTTTAATAGATTGCTTATAAAATAAATTTTTCGTTGAATTACAGGTTGTAGGGAACTTATGCTAATATTAAACCTATCAGTTGCATCTCGAAAAGAAGCCGTCCAATGACTAGTTAATCACAGACATGTTAATATGTGCTGTTTTTCCATTAATTTTCCATTTCTCTTTAGTAACTACTAGGGCTGGGCGGTAGCATAAATAAGATATAGAGTATTAGTACCTTTGTGGTAGCGATATTATTCAAAGTATCGAATTATTGGAAATAATTTTTTAATAATAAAATAAAATATATAAGCATATTTTTTATGTATTTTCCTTCGTAGATTTTAATTTTGAAGTTAAAGTGGTGGAAATAATAAAGACAAAATAAAAGAGAAATAAATTCCGCACTTCAACTCTTATTAAGAACATATGGATTCAATATGTTCTTAATAATTTTCCTTGATTATCGTACTCATCGCGAAAAAACAAGAATATACGTAAAATTTCGAGTTATTAATTGTAACAGGAATTGAAATAATAAGGAATAACCACATATTGCCTGTCGTCTTCAAAGTATATTAGCTCTCTTGAAGTACTTTAGGACAGATCTTGATCTGATGTATATCGATCTTAAATATACTGTAATCTCAATTTCCTGTATACATAAAACAAGTTGCAACACTTCGACACTTTCGATATTTCAATACTTTTCATACTTCGATACTTTTGATACTTCGATACCGATACTTTGCTCGTAGCGAATATCGATACTGAGGTAGGTAATGATACCATCGACAAGTATCGACACTTTATCGACACAAAGTTTTAATTTGGCAAATACGTATAGTTTCAGCTCGTCGTGACAGACCGCGTACAGTGATGGGCGCCAGGTAAATACCCAAACAATGGGTACTTAACCCAATTTAAAAAAATATAGTAATAGTTGAATATATTTTTTAATTCGAGTCTATTACTATATTCATAAAGAAATAAAAATATTAGTTTGTGTACTAAGTAAATAAAAGTATAAAAATGCCAAAAGTTCCTAGATCTGGTATTAGTTATATTTTTAGTTCCAGAAGAATTACTACTATTACTAAGAATTACTAGAAAAATTCAGGTTTAGCCGGCTAAACGGAAGCTATCGTACTAGGTCTAGTATTAGTTCCAGTTTTGTTTTGATACAAGTATACAACAATTTAAGATTGAACAACAACTAAAACTAAAGTTACATTGACGCTAGAGGTGATACTAGACCTAGAATGAAAAACATTTAGGTTTACTCATACCTTTATTAAGTTGGACCCAAGCCAACCCAACTTAGCTCAGAACCAATGCTAAACTTAGAACTAGAAACAATAGGATTTAGCCGCACGTCTCTTTAGACGGCTAAATTCTCATATTTCTAGTTCTAAATCTAATGTTAGTTCTGAAGCTATGTTGGGTTGAGTTGGGTTCCGTCTTAAGAGAAGTACGAAAAGTACACCTAAATGTTCCTCTTCGTTCTAGGCCTAGTATTAGCACTAGCATTAGTGTACCTCTATTTTTAGTTGTTATTCAGTTTTAAGTTGTTGTATACTAGTATAAAACTAATACACGGCTAAACCTGAATCTTTCTAGTTGTAGGTCTAGTATTAGTTCTAATTTTAGTTTGATACAAGTATACAACAATTTAAGACTGATTAACAACTAAAAGCTATTGCTAGAATTAATAGACGGAACCTAATCTAGCTTCAGAACTAACACTAAACTTAGAACTAGAAACATTAGGATTTAGCCGTCTAAAGAGCCGTACGGCTAAATCCTCATGTTTCTAGTTCTAGGTTAACCTGAATGTTTCTAGTTCTAGATCTAGTGTTAATTCTAGTTTGTTACCAGTATACACCAATTTAAGACTGAATAACAACTAAGGGTGTGCGATACAGCATAAACTGCATCGATATTCGATACATACATTGTATCGATTTACATCGATACATCGAAAATATATAGATATTGTATCGATATTTACATCAATATTGTATATAACGTTTTAGTTAGAAAACGCTGCCAGAAGTCTAGGCACTGTTAGCAAAAAAAATAGATACTGTTAATTGAAGACTATATCTTTTTTTACAGAAGATGCTGCTATTAAAAGTTTGAATATAGCTACTTAAACGATAAATAAATCTAAAAAAATGTGGATATTTCTTGTAGGCTATAACTACTGGCAGAAGTCTAGAGATTGCTAGCAAAAGTCTAGATGCTGTTGGTAAAAAACTAGATCTTGGTAATTGAACACTATATTCTCTTTACAGGGTAATTCCTACAGAAAAACTAAATATTACCAACAAAAGCTAAATAATTCTGAAATAAGCTATGGTATTGCTTGAAAAAGATTATAATTTGCTAATGGCTAAAAAACTGTTAACAGAAATCTAGATACTGTTGGCAGAAAAGTAGGTTCTAATAATTGAAGGCTATATTCAGTTTCCAGATATTACTGCTATTAAGAAGATAAACATTGAAATGCTTCTGAAAGAAATCTGTATACTGCTGAATAAGATTATAACTGTTTTCTTTGTATCAATATATGGATATGGTCAATCCCTGATTGGCAGTTAAAGCTAGAATTATTTTCTAGAAATTTATAATAAAAAATGTCTAGATCTATACAAGTATACAATAACACAGTAAAACGGCCATCCTAGGGGGTAAGATATTCCAAGTTAGGATGAAAGTATTAGGTCAATATAGAACAACTTCCAAAAGGTTTGACGTTCGCAAGTCAATGTTTTAATTTATGACCTATCATATTTTTTTCTATATCTCGATGATAGTTTGCTTACTTTTTCAGTTATAACTCATGAAACATTTATGATTTCTCATTTCATTCTTCAAAAAAGTTGTAGTTAAGGCTTGAAAAAATAATATTTATGAATATATCTATCAATTATTAGTAGTAGTAGAGTCAGCATAAAAGCGCCGGATACGTAGGTGATCTGGGTGATTGGTTTTCTAAGGGCTCAAGCATCCATATGAAATTGTTAGTAGTTCTAATCTGGATTCAAGCTACCATCTTCAATTATCTTTTTAAATTTTAATGCATTATCTTCAATTTTTCCCTGAATTCTTCCCAATCCACTCCTAGTATTTTGACTTGAGTTATGATACTGTATCTAGAATACTTGATACTGCCTCCAGAAGATTGGATATTGCTTTCACAAGTCTAAATACTGCTTCCAAAAGACTTAAACTGTTTCCAGAAGACTCGATACTGTCTCTGAAAGACTTGATACTAGTTGTAAAAGACTTGAAATGCTTTCAGAAGAGTTAAAATGTTTCATGAAAGCTTGAACTGCTTCCAGAAGACTTGGCTCGGCCCCTGGATGAGTTGATATTGTTTCTAGAACACTTTGTATTCTTTCTACAAGTCTTGATACTGCTTCTAGGAGATTTGATACTGCTTCTAGTAGACTTAATACTGCTACTAGAAGACTTAAAACGATTTCAGAAGATTTAAATTACATTCAGAAAACTCGGCACTGCCTCTAGAAGACTTGATACTGGTTTTGAAAGACATGAAATGCTTTCAGAAGACTTAATACTGCCCTGGAAGACTTGATACTACTTCTAGAAAATTTAATATTGCTTCCACAAGTCTTGATACTGTTTGCAGAAAACTTGAAGCGTTTTCAAAGTATTTAAACTGCTTCCCGAAGATTCTATATTGAATGAAAGATTTGAACTGGTTTTAAAAGAGTTCGAAAAATCTTGAACTGTTTCTAGAAAATTTGATACTAGCCCGGAAGACTTGATACTGATGCTAGAATACTTAATATTGTTTGCAACAGACTTGAAAAGAATCTAGAAAGTTGATACTGCTTCTAAAAGACTTGATACTGCTACTAGAAGACTTAAAACGATTTCAGAAGATTTAAATTACATCCAGAAAACTCGGCACTGCCTCTAGAAGACTTGATACTGGTTTTGAAAGACATGAAATGCTTTCAGAAGACTTAATACGGCCCTGGAAGACTTGATACTACTTCTAGAAAATTTAATATTGCTTCCACAAATCTTGATACTGTTTGCAGAAAACTTGAAGCGTGTTCAAAGTATTTAAATTGCTTCCCGATGATTCTATACTGAATGGAAGATTTGAACTGGTTTTAAAAGAGTTCGAAAAATCTTGAACTGTTTCTAGAAAATTTGAGACTAGCCCGGAAGACTTGATACTGACGCTAGAATACTTAATATTGTTTGCAACAGACTTGAAAAGAATCCAGAAAGTTGATACTCCTTCTAAAAGACTTGATACTGCTACTAGAAGACTTAAAACGATTTCAGAAGATTTAAATTACATTCAGAAAACTCGGCACTGCCTCTAGAACACTTGATACTGGTTTTGAAAGACATGAAATGCTTTCAGAAGACTTAATACTGCCCTGGAAGACTTGATACTACTTCTAGAAAATTTAATATTGCTTCCACAAGTCTTGATACTGTTTGCAGAAAACTTGAAGCGTTTTCAAAGTATCTAAACTGCTTCCCGAAGATTTTATACTGAATGGAAGATTTGAACTGGTTTTAAAAGAGTTCGAAAAATCTTGAACTGTTTCTAGAAAATTTGATACTAGCCCGGAAGACTTGATACTGATGTTAGAATACTTAATATTGTTTGCAACAGACTTGAAAAGAATCCAGAAAGTTGATACTCCTTCTAAAAGACTTGATACTGCTACTAGAAGACTTAAAACGATTTCAGAAGATTTAAATTACATTCAGAAAACTCGGCACTGCCTCTAGAACACTTGATACTGGTTTTGAAAGACATGAAATGCTTTCAGAAGACTTAATACTGCCCTGGAAGACTTGATACTACTTCTAGAAAATTTAATATTGCTTCCACAAGTCTTGATACTGTTTGCAGAAAACTTGAAGCGTTTTCAAAGTATTTAAACTGCTTCCCGAAGATTTTATACTGAATGGAAGATTTGAACTGGTTTTAAAAGAGTTCGAAAAATCTTGAACTGTTTCTAGAAAATTTTATACTAGCCCGGAAGACTTGATACTGATGCTAGAATACTTAATATTGTTTGCAACAGACTTCAAAAGAAACCAGAAAGTTGATACTTCTTCTAAAAGACTTGATACTGTTACTAGAAGACTTAAAACGATTTCAGAAGATTTAAATTACATTCAGAAAACTCGGCACTGCCTCTAGAAGACTTGATACTGGTTTTGAAAGACATGAAATGCTTTCAGAAGACTTAATACTGCCCTGGAAGACTTGATACTACTTCTAGAAAAATTAATATTGCTTCCACAAATCTTGATACTGTTTGCAGAAAACTTGAAGCGTTTTCAAAGTATTTAAACTGCTTCCCGAAGATTCTATATTGAATGAAAGATTTGAACTGGTTTTAAAAGAGTTCGAAAAATCTTGAACTGTTTCTAGAAAATTTTATACTAGCCCGGAAGACTTGATACTGATGCTAGAATACTTAATATTGTTTGCAATAGACTTCAAAAGAAACCAGAAAGTTGATACTTCTTCTAAAAGACTTTACTGTTACTAGAAGACTTAAAACGATTTCAGAAGATTTAAATTACATTCAGAAAACTCGGCACTGCCTCTAGAAGACTTGATACTGGTTTTGAAAGACATGAAATGCTTTCAGAAGACTTAATACTGCCCTGGAAGACTTGATACTACTTCTAGAAAAATTAATATTGCTTCCACAAATCTTGATACTGTTTGCAGAAAACTTGAAGCGTTTTCAAAGTATTTAAACTGCTTCCCGAAGATTCTATATTGAATGAAAGATTTGAACTGGTTTTAAAAGAGTTCGAAAAATCTTGAACTGTTTCTAGAAAATTTGATACTAACCCGGAAGACTTGATACTGCTGCTAGAATACTTAATATTGTTTGCAACAGACATGAAAAGAATCTAGAAAGTTGATACTGCTTCTAAAAGACTTGATACTGCTACTAGAAGACTTAAAACGATTTCAGAAGATTTAAATTACATTCAGAAAACTCGGCACTGCCTCTAGAACACTTGATACTGGTTTTGAAAGACATGAAATGCTTCCAGAAGACTTAAACTGTTTCCAGAAGACTCGATGCTGCCTCTGAAAGACTTGATACTAGTTGTAAAAGACTTGAAATGCTTTCAGAAGAGTTAAAATGTTTCATGAAAGGTTGAAGTGCTTCCAGAAAACTTGGCTCGGCCTCTGGATGAGTTGATACTGTTTCTAGAACACTTTGTATTGTTTCTATAAGTCTTGATACTGCTTCTAGGAGATTTGATACTGCTTCTAGTAGACTTAATACTGCTACTAGAAGACTTAAAACGATTTCAGAAGATTCAAATTACATCCAGAAAACTCGGCACTGCCTCTAGAAGACTTGATACTGGTTTTGAAAGACATGAAATGCTTTCAGAAGACTTAATACTGCCCTGGAAGACTTAATACTACTTCTAGAAAATTTAATATTGCTTCCACAAGTCTTGATACTGTTTGCAGAAAACTTGAAGCGTTTTCAAAGTATTTAAACTGCTTCCCGAAGATTTTATACTGAATGGAAGATTTGAACTGGTTTTAAAACAGTTCGAAAAATCTTGAACTGTTTCTAGAAAATTTGATACTAGCCCGGATGACTTGATACTGATGCTAGAATACTTAATATTGTTTGCAACAGACTTCAAAAGAATCCAGAAAGTTGATACTTCTTCTAAAAGACTTGATACTGCTACTAAAAGACTTAAAACGATTTCAGAAGATTTAAATTACATCCAGAAAACTCGGCACTGCCTCTAGAAGACTTGATACTGGTTTTGAAAGACATGAAATGCTTTCAGAAGACTTGATACTGATGCTAGAATACTTAATATTGTTTGCAACAGACTTCAAAAGAATCCAGAAAGTTGATACTCCTTCTAAAAGACTTGATACTGCTACTAGAAGACTTAAAACGATTTCAGAAGATTTAAATTACATTCAGAAAACTCGGCACTGCCTCTAGAACACTTGATACTGGTTTTGAAAGACATGAAGTGCTTTCAGAAAACTTAATACTGCCCTGGAAGACTTGATACTACTTCTAGAAAATTTAATATTGCTTCCACAAGTCTTGATACTGTTTGCAGAAAACTTGAAGCGTTTTCAAAGTATTTAAACAGCTTCCCGAAGATTTTATACTGAATGGAAGATTTGAACTGGTTTTAAAAGAGTTCGAAAAATCTTGAACTGTTTCTAGAAAATTTGATACTAGCCCGGAAGACTTGATACTGATGCTAGAATACTTAATATTGTTTGCAACAGACTTGAAAAGAATCCAGAAAGTTGATACTGCTTCTAAAAGACTTGATGCGGTTTCTAGAAGACTTGAGATGCTTCCAAAACACGACATTTCTTATGTTAAATCTTTACTTTTTTTATGAACAGTTCTTTTTCAATTAAACTTCTAAATATTTTGATAATTTTTTGAAAACTTCCTTCGATAAAATGTGTCTAAGCTCGTTTTGCCGTTTTACCTGGACATATTGATACAAATTGTCTACTTAAAGAGAAAGAAGAGTGAAATATGAAATCATCAATGGTTTTTGAGTTATAACTAAAAATTAAGAAAACAAGTAGCAAGATCAGGTCATAATTTAAAAGGACATTAAAAAGATGGTTGGCCTGAAAATGCCAAACTCTTTGGAGGTTTTACTACACTGGCCCAGTGCTTTTAGCCTAACCTGGAAATTCTTACGCCCCAGACAGTGACCCTAAAAATATTCTAGTGTGCAATCTGAAACCGAATAACAGCTAAATTGGACTTAATACCAACACTAAAGCTAACACTATAAATAATGTTAATACTAAAGCTAGGTTGTAGATTTAGTATTCCAGCACTGAATGGTAATTAAACCTAGAACTAACACTAGACCTAGAACTAGAAAATTTCGGTTTAGCCGTGCATCTTCAGTTTAGTCGTACTTCCCTTAAGACGGAACCCAACTTACGTACAGAACTAATACTAGACTTAGAACTAACAACATTAGGATTTTGCCGTCTAAAGAGACGTATGGCCAAATTCTAATGTTTCTAATTCTAGTGTTAATACTAAAGCTGGGTTGTAGATCCAGAATTAGTTATACTTTTAGTTCCAGAAGAATTTACAACAATCAAGCACTCAATGGCAATTACAACTAGAACTAACACTAGACCTAGAACTAGAAAGTTTCAGGTTTAGCCGTGCATCTTCAGTTTAGTCGTACCTTCCTTAAGACGGAACCCAACTTACGTACAGAACTAATACTAGACTTAGAACTAGAAACATTAAGATTTTGCCATCTAAAGAGACGTATGGCCAAATCCTAATGTTTCTAGTTCTAGGTCTAGTGTTAATACTATAGCTAGGTTGTAGGTCTAGTATTAGATATACTTTTAGTTAGAGAAGAATTTACAACAATCAAGCACTGAATGGCAATTAAAACTAGAACTAACACTAGACCTAGAATTAGAAAGTTTTGGTTTAGCCGTGCGTCTTCAGACGCACGGCTAAACCGAATCTTTCTAGTTCTAGGTCTAGTGTTAGTTCTAGTTTTAGTTTGATACAAATACACAACAAATTAAGACTGAATAACAATTAAAAATAGAGTTTCACTAATGCTAGAGCTAATACTAGACCTAGAAGGAAAATATTTAGATTTAGCCGTACCTTTCTTAAGACGAACCCCAATCCAACCCAACCTAGTTTCAGAACAAACTAGACTTAGACTAGAAACTTTAGGGTTTAGTAGTCTTAAGAGACGCACGAAAAGTTTGCCAATTTTTTAAGAAAGTTAACAATTAAAAAAATCGGATGTATTTAAGATGCCGCAGAAAAAATATCGAATTATTTAGGGAGTCGCAAATCGAAATGCTGATTTAGTAATTATTATATTATTTTTGTGATTACGTGTGAACAACTACTGTTATCAATTTTTATCAACTTCTTTACTGGTCTTTGTACAACAAAGGTTGTACTTTTTTTAAATGTATAAGCACCTAAAAATGCCCATCTTGGGTAAATATCCCCGGGTATATTCCCTTAAAAATAAATACCGGTTTATTTAGCAACACTCAAAAACGTATTAACATTATTTTTTATGACTGATTTTTGAGATTTAATCATAAAAAAATGGAAGAAAAAAATTAAAGATTAAAAATTGAGAATTAGGTGTATTTATAGGTCTATTTATAAAATTAATGTAACATTTTACAAAATTAGTACTTTGATTTAAAAATTGTACTTTCTCCTATAAATTTTAGAAGAAAAAAATTTAATCACTACAATATTCGTAATTATTAGTGCAAAAATCAATTTACTAATTCCTTTTTAAGGGCAAAAATGGATTTTTTTGGAAAACTATTAACAAATAATTAAAACACTTAAAATTTTACTTAAACATCCCTTTATTAATAATTCGTATTAAAGTTACATTAAAATGTTTATTTATTTAATTTTTGATAAGAATTTTAAAAATATATAAAAAACAACATGCATGATAATCATTTTCTTATAAATTTCATGAAATCATCGTGTGTTATTATGATTTTATTCGAAATTATTTCGTGCATTAAATTTTTGTAGACCAATGTGACGTTTGAGCGTTTTGAAATTTGAAAAGTTTCAAAACAAATTGTTTTGGCATGCATTAGTTTAGTTTTTCAGTTTTAATTGTTTCATTCATGCATGAATTTGTCTAAGCAGGCAATTTACCTTTCGTGACGTAAAAATCGATCGTAGTTCTGGTTACCTTGAACTTGAAATAACCGGGTAGAGAGACCTGTTGCTTGCTTCAGGACGATTGCGTCGACGTTCAGCAAATTCAGCCTCGCAGAAGGGTACTTTATTGTAACAACACTACGAATATTAAGTTTTTAGTTAAGTGTAAAAGAACCAACACTGACCGATTAATATTTATTAATTATTCTAAGCTAATGTCCAACGATTATTAATTATTTTATACTATTTTTTTAAATGTTTAATACTGATGATTATTTAGTAATTTTTTGGAGTGTTTGGGAAATAATTCTCGCAAACAATTTGGAACTTGGTCGGATTCGGGGTTTAGTTTGTTCTGGTAATGCAGCGGGGTTGCTTGCAGTTCGTTTGGGATCTGCAAACGAACTAATCCAATTATTCGGAAAGTGTGCCCCTTCCGGAACGAGACAACCAGTAGGCCCTCTCATTGCAGTCCGAAGCCGTCGGGCATGTGCAATGTACGTCCCCCCGGGTTTTGAAAAAGGGGGCCTGCGTATGCACCGGTATGCAACGCTCCCAAACTTAATTGAGTGGTGGATTTCGGTCGGTAGCCTGCCCCTCTGACGCAACGGTAGGCGTGCACCGAACAACGTCGTCGTGCTACCTGGTTACGGCGCCGCTTTTCAGGGGCGTCGAGGACGGCCCCCCCAGTGCGAGACTATCACGGAAAACTACCACCCCACAAACTCAAAACTGAAGGGGTAGGTTGCGTTCGGTCCGCGTTTTATCGTGATCGTTCTTCGCAGCACCCCGCTGTCGTTTCCGTGGGTGGGGATGTTTCTAAGGGGGGTAATTAAAAAGTCGGTAGAAAAGTTTGAATTGTTCGAATTCCTAGCAGGTTTGCCCTAATGACAGCACCAGGGCCCGATTAATTACCCTATTTTCAAATTGGGGGAAACTACAGCTTAAAATTTGTCTAAATTAAGCACTAGAGAAATGTTAGTCTTTTAATCCCTTTAACATCCTTTCAGTATGCATCACATCAAATTGACGATGTTTAGTGGAAAAAAGAATAATTAACTCAATTCGAAATTACTATAATACGATAAATACTACATATTTATTGTGTTGGATATTCCAACTTGGCTAGACGATACATAGCTTTCTGGACCTTGCAAAACAAAGTTATATCTCTGGTGTGTGGTCTAATTAATCGAATACCAAACAAATTACAACTCTCGAACACAAATTATTCCAATATAACACAATATAGTATGTTGTTATTAGTCCAATTTTTAATTATAAAAAATAATGAACTTTATTTGTGCGTGTTAAATGCTTCCATGGTGCATTTTTGCTACATAAAAAAATAAAGTTATTTCTATAGCTTCATTTTCTTAATCCACTCACGCTACAATTTTAAGGATGTCTCCCATGTTTTGAACCATTCCTTTAAAATTTTTTTTTATTTTATACGAATGTTTTTCGTCTTGAATTAAATGTTTATTTAATAAGTTTTTGCACTTTTATTAACAAGACGATAGTATTTTACACAATGTTACTACCGGTTTCGGTTACGTTTAAACCGTTTTCAGGAAATATATTTTAAAGAAAATTGTTGATGTTATTGAAATATAACATAAATATAACATCAACAATTTTCTTTAAAATATATTTCCTGAAGATGGTTTAAACGTAACCGAAACCGGTAGTAACATTGTGTAAAATACTATCGTCTTGTTAATAAAAGTGCAAAAAATTATTAAATAAACATTCCTTTAAAAAGTAATGAATCGAATTCAGATTAGAACCAATTCCCAAGTAGGTTTATACAGTGTTGTTAAATATCCGGGTATTTATTTTCAAAGAAATATACCAACCCAACCCAACCCAAAATGGGTATTTTGAGGTATATATAAAAAAAGTTTCCTGAATCTTTCTAGTACTAGGTCTAGTGTTAGTTCTGAAAGTAAGTTGGCTTGGGTCTTAATTGTGTCTTAAGAGAGGTACGACTAAACCTAAATGTTTTTCGTGCTGGATCTAGCATTAGCCCTAGCATTGGAGTTGGATCTATTTTTAGTTGTTATTCAGATTTAAATTGGTGTATACTTGTATCAAACTAAAACTAGAACTAACACTAGACCTAGAACCAGAAAGATTCAGGTTTAGCCGTGCATCTTCAGAGTCTTCTAGTTTTAATTGCCATTCAGTGAGTTTAAATAAAGTTTAGTAGGTTAGTCTAAATAAAGTTTACATAAAGTTTTTTGGAAGCAGTTCAAGTCCTTTGAAAGCAATATCAAGTCTTCTAGAAGCAGTGTAAAGTGTTCCAGGGGCAATATAAAATCTTCTAGAAGCAATATCAAGTCTTCTGGAAGCATTTCAACTCTTCTAGAAGCAATAACAGTCTTTTAGTAGCTGTATCAAGTCTTTTGGCACTAATTCAAGTCTACCAGAGGCAATATCAAGTCTTCTGAAATCATTTAAAGTCTTCTAGAAGTAGTATCAGTTGTTCTGGAAGCATTTCAAGTTTTCCAGAGACAATATCACGTCTTCTAAAAGGAGTATAAAGTCTTCTGAAAGCAGTTCTAATCGTTTGAAAACAATAGCAAGCCATTTGGAAGCAGTATAAAGCCTTCCAGAAAACATTTCAACTTTTCTGGAACAATAACAGTCTTGTAAAAGTAGTAGCAAGTCTTCTGGAAAAAAATTAAGTCTTCAGGAGGCAATACCAAGTCTTTGGAAATCACTTCAACTCTTCCAAAAGGAGCATCAAGTCTTCTGAAAACATATTATGTCTTTTAAAAGCAGTATAAAGTTTTTTGGAAGCAGTTCAAGTCCTTTGAAAGCAATATCAAGTCCTCTAGAAGCAGTGTAAAGTCTTCCAGGTGCAATATAAAGTCTTCTAAAAGCAATATGAAGTCTTCTGGAAGCATTTCAACTCTTCTAGAAGCAATAACAGTCTTCTAGTAGCAGTTTCAAGTTTTTTGGCAGTAATTCAAGTCTACCAGAGGCAATATCAAGTCTTCTGAAATCATTTAAAGTCTTTTAGAAGTAGTATCAATTGTTCTGGAAGCATTTCAAGATTTCCAGAGACAGTATCACGTCTTCTAAAAGGAGTATAAAGTCTTCTGAAAGCAGTTCTAATCGTTTGAAAACAATAGCAAGCCATTTGGAAGCAGTATAAAGTCTTCCAGGCGCAATATCAAGTCTTCTAGAAGCAATATCTAGTCTTCTGAAAACATTTGAACTTTTCTGGAACAATAACAGTTTTGTAGAAGTAGTAGCAAGTCTTCTGGAAAAAAAATCAAGTCTTCAGGAGGCAATACCATGTCTTTGGAAATAACTTCAATTCTTCTAAAAGGAGTATCAAGTCTTCTGAAAACATATCACGTCTTTTAAAAGTGGTATAAAGTCTTTCAGGGGCAATATCAAGTCTTCTAGAAGCAACATCAAGTCTTCTGAAAACATATTATGTCTTTTAAAAGCAGTATAAAGTTTTTTGGAAGCAGTTCAAGTCCTTTGAAAACAATATCAAGTCTTCTAGAAGCAATATCAAGTCTTCTGGAAGCATTTTAACTCTTCTAGAAGCAATAACAGTCTTCTAGTAGCAGTATCAAGTCTTTTGGCAGTAATTGAAGTCTACCAGAGGAAATATCCAGTCTTCTGGAATCATTTAAAGTCTTCTAGTAGCAGTATCAATTGTTCTGGAAGCATTTCAAGTTTTCCAGAGACAGTATTACGTCTTCTAAAAAGCGTCTTCTATAAAGTCTTCTGAAAGCAGTTCTAATCGTTTCAAATCAATAGCAAGCCATTTGGAAGCAGTATAAAATCTTTCAGGGGCAATATGAAGTCTTCTAGAAGCAATAGTAAGTCTTCTGAAAGCATTTCAATTATTTTGAAACAGTAACAGTCTTCTAGAAGTAGTAGCAAGTCTGAAGACGCACGGCTAAACCTTAATCTTTCTAGTACTAGGTCTAGTGTTAGTTCTAGTTTTAATTGCCATTCAGTGCTTGATTATTGTAAATACTTCTAGGTTTTTAATTCTCTATGAATTAAAAAATATATTCATGTATTACTATACATTTTTAATTGATACCATTGTTTGAGTATTTACCCAAGGCAGCATTAAGCATCAAGTCATCTGGAAGACTGAAGTCTGACTAAGATATGCCTTCTTACGACAAATTGTGTCTTTCATAAAATATATAAAATACGATTTAACGTCAAATCGTCGAAGTCACCTGAAGGTAAAAATATTTGAAAGCATGTTGATCAGTTTTGATGATGTCGAACCATATACGCTATAATATATGTATAATTTGCTACACCCGCTGCTTGGTCCACTTGGAAGGAATATATCACGTCTTCTAAAAGTAGTATAAGGATTTCTGGAAGCAGTTAAAGTCGTTTGACAACAATATCAAGTTTTCCAGAAGCTGTATAAAGTCTTATGGGGGCAATATGAAGTCTTCTAGAAGCAACATTAAGTGTTCTGAAAGCATTTCAACTTTTTTGGAACAATAATAGTCTTCTAGAAATAATAGCAAGTCTTCTGGAAGCAATTCAAGTCCACCAAAGGTAATATCAAGTTTTCTGGAATAATTTAAAGTCTTCTAGAAGTAGTATTAATTGTTCTGGAAACATTTCAAGTTTTCCAGAGACAGTATCACGTCTTCTAAAAGGAGTATAAAGTCTTCTGAAAGCAGTTCTAATTGTTTGAAAACAATAGCAAGCCATTTGGAAGCAGTATAAAGCCTTCCAGAAAACATTTCAACTTTTCTTGAACAATAACAGTCTTGTAGAAGTAGTAGCAAGTCTTCTGGAAAAAAATCAAGTCTTCAGGAGGCAATACCAAGTCTTTGGAAATCACTTCAACTCTTCTAAAAGGAGTATCAAGTCTTCTGAAAACATATCACGTCTTTTAAAAGTGGTATAAAGTCTTTTAGGGGCAATATCAACTCCTCTAGAAGCAACATCAACTCTTCTGAAAATATATTATGTCTTCTAAAAGCAGTATAAAGTTCTTTGGAAGCAGTTCAAGTCCTTTGAAAGCAATATCAAGTCTTCTAGAAGCAATGTAAAATCTTCCAGGGGCAATATAAAGTCTTTTAGAAGGAATATCAAGTCTTCTGGAAGCATTTCAACTCTTCTAGAAGCAATAATAGTCTTCTAGTAGCAGTATCAAGTCTTTTGGCGGTAATTCAAGTCTACCAGAGGCAATATCAATTCTTCTGGAATTATTTAAAGTCTTCTAGAAGTAGTAACAATTGTTCTGGAAGCATTTTAAGTTTTTCAGAGACAGTATCACGTCTTTTAAAAGGAGTATAAAGTCTTCTGAAAGCAGTTCAAATCGTTTGAAAACAATAGCAAGTCATTTGGAAGCAGTATAAAGTCTTTCAAGGGCAATATGAAATCTTCTAGAAGCAATATCAAGTCTTCTGAAAGCATTTCAACTTTTTTGAAACAATAACAGTCTGCCAGAAGTAGTAGCAAATCTTCTGGAGGCATTTCAAGTTATCTAGAGGCAGTCTCAAGTCTTCTGGAAACATGTCACGTCTTCTAAAACCAGTAAAAAATCTTTTGGAAGCAGTTCAAGTCGTTTGAAAATAATATCAAGTCTTCCAGAAGCAATACCCAGTTAAATATTCAATATCAAGTCTTCTGAAACCAGTCAAAGCCTTCTGGAAGCAATTTAAGTGTTTTAGATGCATTTCAAATCTTTTGGAAGCAGTATCAAGTGTTCCTGCGGCAGTATTGAATATTCTGGAAGCATCCAACTCTTCTGGAAGCAGTAACAAGTCTTGTAGAAGCATTTCAAGTCTTTTGGAACCATTTCAAGTCTTTTGGAAGCAGTTAAAATCTTGTATAAACTCTTCTAGATACAGATCAAATCTTTTAAATTCGGCATCAAATCTTCTGGAAGCATTTCAGGCCATCTGAAAGCAATCTCAAGTCTCTACTCAAAATCTGTTAATTGTCAATTAATTAATGAAGATACTTCAACTTTGCCAAGTTAATTAGCCTCAATGTCAACTATAACATTACAATATATTTAAATATTTAGTAGCAACTCTTCTAGAAGCAATTCAAGTCTACCAGATGCAATATCAAGTCTTCTGGAATAATTTAATGTCTGCTAGAAGTAGTATTAATTATTCTGGAAACATTTCAAGTTTTTCAGAGACAGTATCACGTCTTCTAAAAGCACTATAAAGTCTTCTGGAAACAGTTCAAAGCAATAGCAAGCCTTTTAGAAGCAGTATAAAGCCTTCCAGGCGCAATATTAAGTCTTCTAGAAGCAATATCTAGTCTTCTGAAAGCATTTCAACTTTTCTAGAACGATAACAGTCTTGTAGAAGTAGTAGCAAGTCTTTTGGAAAAAAATCAAGTCTTCAGGAGGCAGTACCATGTCTTTGGAAATCACTTCAACTCTTCTAAAAGGAGTATCAAGTCTTCTGGAAACATATCACGTCTTTTAAAAGCGGTATAAAGTCTTTCAGCGGCAATATTAACTCTTCTAGAAGCAACATCAACTCTTCTGAGAATATATTATGTCTTCTAAAAGCAGTATAAAGTTTTTTGGAAGCGGTTCAAGTCCTTTGAAAGCAATGTTAAGTTTTCTAGAAGCAATGTAAAATCTTCCAGGGGCAATATAAAGTCTTTTAGAAGGAATATCAAGTCTTCTGGAAGCATTTCAACTTTTCTAGAAGCAATAATAGTCTTCTAGTAGCAGTATCAAGTCTTTTGGCGGTAATTCAAGTCTACCAGAGGCAATATCAATTCTTCAGGAATTATTTAAAGTCTTCTAGAAGTAGTATCAATTGTTCTGGAAGCATTTTAAGTTTTTCAGAGACAGTATCACGTCTTTTAAAAGGAGTATAAAGTCTTCTGAAAGCATTTCAAATCGTTTGAAAACAATAGCAAGTCATTTGGAAGCAGTATAAAGTCTTTCAAGGGCAATATGAAGTCTTCTAGAAGCAATATCAAATCTTCTGAAAGCATTTCAACTTTTTTGAAACAATAACAGTCTGCTAGAAGTAGTAACAAATCTTCTGGAGGTATTTCAAGTTATCTAGAGGCAGTATCAAGTCTTCTGGAAACATGTCACGTCTTCTAAAAGCAGTAAAAAATCTTTTGGAAGCAGTTCAAGTCGTTTGAAAATAATATCAAGTCTTCCAGAAGCAATACCCAGTTAAATATTCAATATCAAGTCTTCTGAAACCAGTCAAAGCCTTCTGGAAGCAATTTAAGTGTTTTGGATGCATTTCAAATCTTTTGGAAGCAGTATCAAGTGTTCCTGCGGCAGTATTGAATATTCTGGAAGCATCCAACTCTTCTGGAAGCAGTAACAAGTTTTGTAGAATTATTTCAAGTCTTTTGGAACCATTTCAAGTCTTTTGGAAGTAGTTAAAATCTTGTATAAACTCTTCTAGATACAGATCAAATCTTTTAAATTCGACATCAAATCTTCTGAAAGCATTTCAGGCCATCTGAAAGCAATCTCCAGTCTCTTCTCAAAATCTGGTAATTGTCAATTAATTAATGAAGATACTTCAACTTTGCCAAGTTAATTAGCCTTAATGTCAACTATAACATTACAATATATTTCAATATTTAGTAGCAACTCTTCTGGAAGCAATTCAAGTCTACCGGATGCAATATCAAGTTTTCTGGAATAATTTAAAGTCTGCTAGAAGTAGTATCAATTATTCTGGAAACATTTCAAGTTTTTCAGAGACAGTATCACGTCTTCTAAAAGCACTATAAAGTCTTCTGGAAGCAGTTCAAAACAATAGCAAGCCTTTTAGAAGCAGTATAAAGCCTTCCAGGCGCAATATTAAGTCTTCTAGAAACAATATCTAGTCTTCTGAAAGCATTTCAACTTTTCTATAACGATAACAGTCTTGTAGAAGTAGTAGCAAGTCTTTTGGAAAAAAATCAAGTCTTCAGGAGGCAGTACCATGTCTTTGGAAATCACTTCAACTCTTCTAAAAGGAGTATCAAGTCTTCTGGAAACATATCACGTCTTTTAAAAGCGGTATAAAGTCTTTCAGCGGCAATATTAACTCTTCTAGAAGCAACATCAACTCTTCTGAGAATATATTATGTCTTCTAAAAGCAGTATAAAGTTTTTTGGAAGCGGTTCAAGTCCTTTGAAAGCAATGTTAAGTTTTCTAGAAGCAATGTAAAATCTTCCAGGGGCAATATAAAGTCTTTTAGAAGGAATATCAAGTCTTCTGGAAGCATTTCAACTTTTCTAGAAGCAATAATAGTCTTCTAGTAGCAGTATCAAGTCTTTTGGCGGTAATTCAAGTCTACCAGAGGCAATATCAATTCTTCAGGAATTATTTAAAGTCTTCTAGAAGTAGTATCAATTGTTCTGGAAGCATTTTAAGTTTTTCAGAGACAGTATCACGTCTTTTAAAAGGAGTATAAAGTCTTCTGAAAGCATTTCAAATCGTTTGAAAACAATAGCAAGTCATTTGGAAGCAGTATAAAGTCTTTCAAGGGCAATATGAAGTCTTCTAGAAGCAATATCAAGTCTTCTGAAAGCATTTCAACTTTTTTGAAACAATAACAGTCTGCTAGAAGTAGTAACAAATCTTCTGGAGGTATTTCAAGTTATCTAGAGGCAGTATCAAGTCTTCTGGAAACATGTCACGTCTTCTAAAAGCAGTAAAAAATCTTTTGGAAGCAGTTCAAGTCGTTTGAAAATAATATCAAGTCTTCCAGAAGCAATACCCAGTTAAATATTCAATATCAAGTCTTCTGAAACCAGTCAAAGCCTTCTGGAAGCAATTTAAGTGTTTTGGATGCATTTCAAATCTTTTGGAAGCAGTATCAAGTGTTCCTGCGGCAGTATTGAATATTCTGGAAGCATCCAACTCTTCTGGAAGCAGTAACAAGTTTTGTAGAATTATTTCAAGTCTTTTGGAACCATTTCAAGTCTTTTGGAAGTAGTTAAAATCTTGTATAAACTCTTCTAGATACAGATCAAATCTTTTAAATTCGACATCAAATCTTCTGAAAGCATTTCAGGCCATCTGAAAGCAATCTCCAGTCTCTTCTCAAAATCTGGTAATTGTCAATTAATTAATGAAGATACTTCAACTTTGCCAAGTTAATTAGCCTTAATGTCAACTATAACATTACAATATATTTCAATATTTAGTAGCAACTCTTCTGGAAGCAATTCAAGTCTACCGGATGCAATATCAAGTTTTCTGGAATAATTTAAAGTCTGCTAGAAGTAGTATCAATTATTCTGGAAACATTTCAAGTTTTTCAGAGACAGTATCACGTCTTCTAAAAGCACTATAAAGTCTTCTGGAAACAGTTCAAAGCAATAGCAAGCCTTTTAGAAGCAGTATAAAGCCTTCCAGGCGCAATATTAAGTCTTCTAGAAGCAATATCTAGTCTTCTGAAAGCATTTCAACTTTTCTAGAACGATAACAGTCTTGTAGAAGTAGTAGCAAGTCTTCTGGAAATAGATCAAGTCTTCAGGAGGCAGTACCATGTCTTTGGAAATCACTTCAACTCTTCTAAAAGGAGTATCAAGTCTTCTGGAAACATATCACGTCCTTTAAAAGTGGTATAAAGTCTTTCAGGGGCAACTTCAACTCTTCTAGAAGCAACATCAAGTCTTCTGAAAACATATTATGTCTTCTAAAAGCAGTATAAAGTTTTTTGGAAGCAGTTCAAGTCCTTTGAAAATAATATCAAGTCTTCTAGAAGCAATGTAAAGTCTTCGAGGGGCAGTATAAAGTCTTTCGGGGGCAATATGAAGTCTTCTAGAAGCAATAGCAAGTCTTCTGAAAGCATTTCAATTATTTTGTAACAGTAACAGTCTTCTAGAAGTAGCAGCAAGTCTTCTGGAAGTATTTCAAGTTTTCCAGAGGTAGTATCAAACTTCTCGAAACATGTCACGTCTTCTAAAAGCAGTAAAAAATCTTTTGGAAGCAGTTCAAGTCGTTTGAAAATAATATCAAGTTTTCTAGAAGAAGTACTCAGTTATCTATACAATATCAAGTCTTCTGAAGCCAGTTAAAGCCTTCTGGAAGCAATTTAAGTGTTTTGGATGCATTTCAAATCTTTTGGAAGCAGTATCAAGTGTTCCTGCGGCAGTATTGAATATTCTGGAAGCATCCAACTCTTCTGGAAGCAATAACAAGTCTTGTAGAAGCATTTCAAGTCTTTTGGAAGCAGTTAGAATCTTGTATAAACTCTTCTAGATACAGATCAAATCTATTAAATTCGGCATCAAATCTTCTGGAAGCATTTCAGGTCATCTGAAAGCAATCTCAAGTCTCTACTTAAAATCTGTTAATTGTCAATTAATTAATGAAGATACTTCAACTTTGCCAAGTTAATTAGACTCAATATCAACTATAACATTGCAATATATTTAAATATTTAATACCTAAATATAGTTTCAATTTGAAAAGATTCCAAAACATGTTGAAACCTGAGCCTCATCTTGCAAGTACATTTTAATTAAGTTATTCATGTTATCTTGATTAACTACACAATAAGTTACAATAATTTATAATAAATTCTATTAATAATAGCAAAAATAAATAATTAAAAAGGATAATAATAAATACTTACATTATTATTTTAAATTGAATGTGTCAATAGGGGATTCACCGTGAATATAGCTTCTAATATAATTTGAATAAGAAATTGGTTTTAGAACTGAATCTCTACAATTATTAATCTCCTTATTATAAACAGTGTACAATAAAAATTATATTTTAATTTATTTTTGTTACAAAATGTTAATTTCTAAATCAATTTGATTTAATTTGTTGATAATGAAGTTAGCCACTTAAACGCTGTGTTAGTTCCTTGTTTTATTCCATTTTATTCTCCTAAAAAATTCATTAATTTCTAAATATATTCGCTCGCGAATTTAATCCCATTTAAATAATTCATAAATTTAACATCAAAAGAATCTCCATTAACAAATAATCATTTAACTTTATCATTGTTTTCGCTACCCGATAAAAGACATTGAGGTTATGTACGATCGAAAATTTCGCGATATCTAACTCGCTTATTAAAGAAATTAAGTCGGTGTTAAATCGTCGAAAATGAACTTTCAAGATACAAAGAGATTCGTGTATCACAAAAAACCTCCAAATAAAAAAATACCTTCAAAACATAAACAAGAAGTGATCCCACAAAGTGTTAACAATTACGTTTGTTCGAAATGTAACCAATTCTATGATTTTCAATGTAAGTAAGTTAAAAATAATGAATCGATAAACTTATTTTTGTTCTTTGTTGCAGTATCGAGCAGTAACACTTACGTGGGGCGAGTTCCTTTATTGTTACAATGCCAACACACCCTTTGCGAAGAATGCATTTTATCATCGATCTTAAAAGAAAAATTGGAATGTGGAGAATGTAACGGCATAACCTTCCTCCATGAAGTAAACCCAAAACATATTAAACTACAAGATATCTTTCCCGTTAATTTTTACGTTTTTGGTATGGTGCTTTATTACCGTCGTTCGAGGCTTTTAAAACCAAACTTTTCGTTCCAACCTGTTCAAACAAATAAAACATTTCGCAATAACTTTCAGGATGATACTTTGATGTTATGCTCTAAATTTCATTGCAAAAATCTTGCCAAATTAAAATGTTTCGATTGTGATGAGGCATTTTGTGAATCATGTTCGAAATTATTTCACAATCCTTCGATTGAAGGAGACCACGATTTGATCAATTTGAAAAGATTTACTCCTGAATTACAAGAGAAGTGTTTGGAGCATAAAAATAATGTTTTGGAATTTGCTTGTGATCAGTGTAATTTAAAACTTTGCTGTTATTGTGTTTTGAATAAGCATAAGGATCATGATTATCATCAACTTACTCAAATGGTATGATTTAAATTATTAAAAAATTAAATTGTTAAGGTTATTTTGTTTTTTTATAGAATGATGAAGATTCGGAGAAAATTGAAGCCCTTCTTGGTGAGGTCGAAAGCTCTTTGGGGTATTTAGAAGCAACCGATAAGGTAGGTTTATTTTTTTATTTTATTTTGATTCATTTTACAATCTTAATTTAATTTATTTAAGTTTCAAGTCAAGGGTGACTAGAAATAATTATGCACACATTCTTACTGTCCATTGATACAAAAAGAGAGAAAAATCGCCTTAAAAATATTAAATTATAAACTTATTAAGCTATCTTAAAACAATACTGATATATTTATGATGGCTTAGAACTTTAAAATGAATTAAATGATTCTTAAATCTGAACAAAGAGATAATTAAGATCTTGCTATCACATCACAATTAAAAAATAAAAATAATAAACTCTGTGGCAGATAAAGTTTACTTGTAAGAATTTTCGAGTGAGTCATCAACTATTTTATTAAATAGCTATTTCTCATAATTCATTTCTTGTTCTTTATTGCGTTCTTCTTCTTCTTTTAGTCGCATATCGTGTTCTTGGTTTTTGAGTCTAAGCTGTTCCGCGTCGTCTATCTCGATTTTTTCCGTCGTCGCGTCTCCATTCTCCTTATCCATACGTTCCTTATTTTTTTTACGCTCCTTTTTCATTTTTTCTTCCATTTCTTGGAACTTCAAAGCTAAATATCTAAAAGGAAAACTTTATCAGTAACTGAGATTAAAATGACTAAACGTCTCAATATCATTTAATAACTCAATTTCGTTTTTTTATGTACAATTTAGTAATAAATAAATACGCTTGTGAAGTTACCCATAGATTTTAAAGTCGAATGGAATTTCTGCAATTCGAAATCTAAATTAAAATTCGGATTCGCGTTTAGCACTCTTAGAAGAACCCTTACACAAAAATTTGCGGGGGGTGTTTTCATTTAAGGGAGAAAAAAATTCCCAAAGTTATGAATATCACGTGCGCCATATACCGCTCGACTAAAATCGAAAAATGACCAATTTCTGCAATTCGAAACCAAAATTAAAATTCAACATCGCGTTTGGCACTCTTAGAAGAACCCCTACACAAAAACTTGCGAGGGGGTGTTTTCATTTAAATGAGAAAAAAATTCCCAAAGTTATGAATATCACGTGCGCCATATACTGCTCCGCTAAAATCGAAAAATGACCAATTTCTTCAACTCAAAACCTAAATTAAAAATCGGATTCGCGTTTAGTACTCTTAGAAGAACCCCTACACAAAAATTTGCGAGGGGTGTTTTCATGTAAGAGAGAGAAAAATTCCCAAAATTATGAATATCGCGTGAGCCATGTACTGTTCCGTTAAAATCGAAGAATGACCAATTTCTGCAACTCGAAACCAAAATTAAAATCCGGATTCTCGTTTAGCACTCTTAGAAAAACCCCTACACAAAAGTTTGTGAGGGGGTGTTTTCATTTAAGGGAGAAAAAAATTCGCAAAGTTATGAATATCACGTGCGCCGTATACTTTTCCACAAAAATCGAAAAATGACCAATTTCTGCAACTCGAAACCAAAATTAAAATTCAAATTCGCGTTTAGCACTCTTAGAAGAACACCTACACAAAAATTTGCGAGGGGGTGTTTTCATTTAAGGGAGAAAAAATTCCCAAAATTATGAATATCGCGTGAGCCATATACTGTTCCGTTAAAATCGAAGAATGACCAATTTCTGCAACTCGAAACCAAAATTAAAATCCGGATTCGCGTTTAGCACTCTTAGAAGAACCTCTCCACAAAAATTTGTGAGGGGGTGTTTTCATTTAAGGGAGAAAAAAATTCGCAAAGTTATGAATATCTCGTGCGCCATATACTTTTCCACTAAAATCGAAAAATGACCAATTTCTGCAACTCGAAACCAAAATTAAAATTCAACATCGCGTTTGGCACTCTTAGAAGAACCCCTACACAAAAATTTGCGAGGGGGTGTTTTCATTTAAGGGAGAAAAAAATTCCCAAAGTTATGAATATCACGTGCGCCGTATACTGTTCCGCTAAAATGGAAAAATGGCCAATTTCTGCAACTCGAAACCAAAATTAAAATTCAACATCGCGTTTAGCACTCTTAGAAGAACCCCTACACAACAATTTGTGAGGGGGTGTTTTCATTTAAGGGAGAAAAAAATTCGCAAAGTTATGAATATCTCGTGCGCCATATACCGCTCGACTAAAATCAAAAAATGACCAATTTCTGCAATTCGAAACCAAAATTAAAATTCAACATCGCGTTTGGTACTCTTAGAAGAACCCCTACACAAAAACTTGCGAGGGGGTGTTTTAATTTAAGGGAGAAAAAAATTCCCAAAATTATGAATATCTCGTGCGCCATATACAGCTCGACTAAAATCGAAAAATGACGAATTTCTGCAATTCGAAACCAAAATTAAAATTCAGATTCGTGTTTAGCACTCTTAAAAGAACCCCTACACAAAAATTTGCGAGGGGGTGTTTTCATTTAAGGGAGAAAAAAATTCGCAAAGTTATCAATATCACGTGCGCCATATACTGTTCCGCTAAAATCGAAAAATGACCGATTTCTGCAACTCGAAACCAAAATTAAAATTCAACATCGCGTTTGGCACTCTTAGAAGAACCTCTACACAAAAATTTGCGAGGGGGTGTTTTCATTTAAGGGAGAAAAAAATACCCAAAGTTATGAATATCGCGTGAG
This sequence comes from Onthophagus sagittarius, assembly GCA_036711965.1. Lineage (NCBI taxonomy): Eukaryota > Metazoa > Arthropoda > Insecta > Coleoptera > Scarabaeidae > Onthophagus > Onthophagus sagittarius. The sequence goes on along the minus strand of JASERS010000010.1, from coordinate 8,633,288 downwards.
CCATATACTGTTCCGCTAAAATCGAAAAATGACCGATTTCTGCAACTCGAAACCAGAATTAAAATTCAACATCGCGTTTAGCACTCTTAGAAGAACCCCTACACAAAAATTTGCGAGGGGGTGTTTTCATTTAAGGGAGAAAAAAATTCGCAAAGTTATCAATATCACATGCGCCATATACTGTTCCGCTAAAATCGAAAAATGACCGATTTCTGCAACTTGAAACCAAAATTAAAATTCAACATCGCGTTTGGCACTCTTAGAAGAACCCCTACACAAAAATTTGCGAGGGGGTGTTTTCATTTAAGGGAGACAAAAATTCCCAAAGTTATGAATATCGCGTGAGCCATATACTGTTCCGTTAAAATCGAAAAATGACCAATTTCTGCAACTCGAAACCAAAATTAAAATCCGGATTCGCGTTTAGCACTCTTAGAACCCCTACACAAAAATTTGTGAGGGGGTGTTTTCATTTAAGGGAGAAAAAAATTCGCACAGTTATGAATATCTCGTGGGCCATATACTTTTCCACTAAAATCGAAAAATGACCAATTTCTGCAACTCGAAACCAAAATTAAAATTCAACATCGCGTTTAGCACTCTTAGAAGAACCCCTACACAAAAATTTGCGAGGGGGTGTTTTCATTTAAGGGAGAAAAAAATTCGCAAAGTTATCCATATCACGTGCGCCATATACTGTTCCGCTAAAATCGAAAAATGACCAATTTTTGCAACTCGAAACCAAAATTAAAATTCAACATCGCGTTTGGCACTCTTAGAAGAACCCCTACACAAAAACTTGCGGGGGGGTGTTTTTATTTAAGGGAGAAAAAAATTCCCAAAGTTATGAATGTCACGTGTGCCGTATACCGCTCGACTAAAATCGAAAAATGACCAATTTCTGCAATTCGAAACCAAAATTAAAATCCGGATTCTCGTTTAGCACTCTTAGAAAAAACCCTACACAATAATTTGTGAGGGGGTGTTTTCATTTAAGGGAGAAAAAAATTCGCAAAGTTATGAATATCTCGTGCGCCATATACTGTTCCGTTAAAATCGAAAAATGACCAATTTCTGCAACTCGAAACCAAAATTAAAATTCAACATCGCGTTTGGCACTCTTAGAAGAATCCCTACACAAAAGTTTGCAGGGAGTGTTTTCATTTAAGGGAGAAAGAAATTCCCAAAATTATGAATATCCCGTGAGCCATATACTGTTCCGTTAAAATCGAAGAATGGCCAATTTCTGCAACTCGAAACCAAAATTAAAATCCGGATTCGCGTTTAGCACTCTTAGAAGAACCCCTCCACAAAAATTTGTGAAGGGGTGTTTTCATTTAAGGGAGAAAAAAATTCGCAAAGTTATAAATATCTCGTGCGCCATATACTTTTCCACTAAAATCGAAAAATGACCAATTTCTGCAACTCGAAACCAAAATTAAAATTCAACATCGCGTTTAGCACTCTTAGAGGAACCTCTACACAAAAATTTGCGAGGGGTGTTTTCATTTAAGGGAGAAAAAAATTCGCAAGGTTATCAATATCACGTGCGCCATATACTGTTCCGCTAAAATCGAAAAATGACCGATTTCTGCAACTCGAAACCAAAATTAAAATTCAACATCGCGTTTGGCACTCTTAGAAGAACCCCTACACAAAAATTTGTGAGGGGGTGTTTTCATTTAAGGGAGAAAGAAATTCCCAAAATTATGAATATCCCGTGAGCCATATACTGCTCCGTTAAAATCGAAGAATGACCAATTTCTGCAACTCGAAACCAAAATTAAAATCCGGATTCGCGTTTAGCACTCTTAGAAGAACCCCTACACAAAAATTTGCGAGGGAGTGTTTTCATTTAAGAGAGAAAAAAATTCCCAAAGTTATGAATATCTCGTGCTCCATATACAGCTCGACAAAAATCGAAAAATGACCAATTTCTGTAACTCGAAACCTAAATTCATTTCAGCCATGACGATTTTTTTTTAATTCTTCTATTTTTATTTTACTGTTATCTAAGTAGAAGCGCAATTTTGCATATTTCAATTTTTATATGATTTTAAAGAGGGCATTTTCGTCTTAAATTTGATCCATAAAACCCATTATTTTTCCCATTATCTCCATTATATTAGCTAAAGCAATTTTTTGAAGATTAATTGATTTAAAGGGCAATCTTATTCATTTTAATTTCTATCTCAACAATTTCTCATTAAATTCGATCCATTATCTCCATTATTTTAACCATGGCGATTTTTTGAATTGTCTCACATTTATTATTTTACTGTTATCTAAGCGGAAACACAATTTTACAGACTTTAATTCTTATCTTATTAATTTTTGAATAAAACAGCGGTTATCATATATTATTGAAGAAGATATCGTTATCTTCAATTTAAGCCATGATTCATCCCTTCATCTCCATTATTAAAGCCAATATAATTTTTTGAAGTTTAGTTAATTTGAAACGCAATCTTCTACATTTTAATTTCTATCTCAACAATTTCTCGTTGAAACATTAGTTATCCTATTATATCATTTCCAAGAGGTTATCTAATTGTAAATTGAAAAGAAGACATTATTTTTTCTAAGGAAGTCATTATTATCTTCAATTTAGGAGATGACTCATCCCTTTATCTCCATTATTGACGCTAAGGTGATATTTTGAAGTTTATTTCTATCTTACCAATTTCTCGTTGAAATATTAATTATCCCGTATTATTTTAAACAGGACATTTTTGTTTCAAATTTGATCCGTAAATCATTCCATTATCTCCATTATTTTAGCCATAGCGATTTGTTTTAATTCTCCTATTTTTTATATATTAATTTTAGTTTCGAGTTGTAGAAATTGGTCATATTCTCATAACTTTGGGAATTTTTTTCTCCCTTTAATGAAAATACCACCCTGCAAATTTTTGTGCAGGGGTTCTTCTAAGAGTGTTATACTCATTAATATCGATTTTAATTTTTGTTTCGAAGTTGTAGAAATTGGTCATTTTTCGATTTAAAAATCTATGGCTGGAATCTGTGGCTAACTTGATAACAATTCATGAATCAAAAATTTTACAGGTTTGGAATGACTTTAAAAATGTCTGTAGTGATTGTATTGCAGCAAAAGCAGTCGTAAAAGTGTTAATCATGTCCTGTTTAAGATTTAATAATGAAAATGACTTTAATTTGTTAATCGAATTCGTGTGTATTTTCGAAAAAGTTGAAATATCTGAAAGATGCTACAATTTAAAAATATGACGACTTATATCTATAAACGTTATAGCGTTGTATAAACCCTATATACAAATTTTCACAAAAACAGTGCAAACCATATACATATAGACTCTCGTCGTGACGAACCCTGTATACATTAACCTGAAAATGTGTACATCTGCAATATTCTTGGAAAATGTAAGTCTCATTAATCACTTTGTGTACGTGTATTTCCCCGAAAATGTACACATTTGTCTAAGCATCTTGTTAAACTTGGTACACGTCCCCGAAAAAATTATAAACCTCACCAACACAAGTTTAATTTGTTAAATAAATATATTTACCTATCAACCAAAGGTCCGCTGTAATCCTCAGGAAATTTTGGAGAAAACGGTAAGATATACTTGTATAGTCTTTCATTTAAAACATACAATTGTGGTGTCGTAGCACATTTAACATTGTACCACCAATCGCATGTTAAAGCCACTTGACTGAAAATGGTTCCATTTGGACACAGAAATGATGCTTGCCCACCATTAAAATCGCAATAATGCCAAACCTAAATAAAAAATAACATTTAAAAACACTCAATTATACTTAATTTTGTATAATTATTTCAATTTTTTTGTAGTTTGATCTAATTAGAAGTGACAAATTAATACGTACATGTGAAACGTATTAAATATTAAATAGTCCTTAAAATTAAAATCGCTTAATTAACTTTACATTCAGCTCGTTTATGAATAGCCCAGTGCTGAATACGTAATGAACTTGACATTATTTCAAAATCTTTTACTGTCACGTTCTTTGTAACACCATCACACCGTTGAATTATTTATTTAAACCACTTTCGTTATTTTAATTTTTTTCTAATTAGAACTTTTTTATTTTACCAACCTGACAATTTGTATCCGGATCTCCAAAAAATCCTTTGTACCGTTGCGTTTTGCAATTAAATCTTGTTTGCGGGATACTGCTTAAAGCGGGGTAATCAACTCCGGGAGTTCCGGGCGTCCCACCTTCCGGCGTATTATCGGGGAAGTTCTGCACAATCGTTCCAGGTATTACTTTTTCTACTTCCGGAGCGACAACCACCTGATTGTCATCGTTTTCGGGTAAATCCGGCACGATAATCGGTTTCTTCGAGAGCCTTTGGTGTTTTCTTAACGCATTTAAAATCTTAATTAATGTCTTTATGCTGTTATCGATATTTTCTGGGGTTAAATTTTGGGGTAAAGCATTCACTTCTTGTAATTTTCGTAAGATGTAACCTAAATTTGGTTGATTTTGTTGAGGTTTTTGAATTTGAGGTTCATAAATTTTTTGAGGTGATTGTTGAGCTTGTTGGAGATGCTGTAGTTCTTGATTTTTTTGTAATTCTTGATTTCGTTGTAGTTCTTGGTTTCTTTGCAATTCTTGTATACGTTGTAGTTCTTGTATTCGTTGTAACTCTTGATTTCTTTGTAATTCTTGATTTCTTTGTAATTCTTGATTTCTTTGTAATTCTTGATTTCTTTGTAATTCTTGATTTTTTTGCAATTCTTGATTTTGTTGATACTCTTGATGTTGTTGATTCGTTAATTTGGGATTGTTATAAACTGTATTATACGAAACCTCATCTGCTGGATCAATAATTGTTTTATATTCCGGATTATAAAGTTGATATTGTTGGTTAGTTTCCGGAATTTTTTGAATGACGATTTGCGGCAAATAGTTTTCTTGTTGCGCCTCTTGGATCGCTAAATATTGATAATTGGGTTGGTTTTGATATTTTTTCTGTTCATTCTCGGCGATACGTTGCTGCTGATAATAAATCCTCTGTTGGTCCTCGTAGATCCGCAATTGCTCCTCAAACGTCTTTTGCTTTTCCAAGTCTTTGTACTGCGGGGCCCTCTGACCTATTATGATGATCGGCTTTCCCTGTCTAATTGAGACTTTTTGGGCAACGTTTTGCAACTCCTCTCGAGGAAATTCAATGGGCCTTCCTGAATACGCAACTTGCTCTTTGACGTCCGTCGCGTATTGAGGCGTCGCGACGTCGGTGTACGTTTGAACTATCGGTTTCGAAGCTTGTGTCTTCTGTGTTTCTTGCACTACAGGTACCAGGTATCTAATTAACGGTTGCCTGTCGTATTCGATATTGTCCTGTTGCGACCGCTGAGATTGTTGTTGCTGGTTCCTTTGTCGATTTTCCTGGCGGAATTTCAAACGGGATAGTGTATCGTATATATCTGCGTAGTTCGGCTGACGTTGATTCAAGTTCATAGGGATAAAAGGACCTGGTAAAGCATTAGATTCCGTGAATGGATTATTTTGAAAATTTTGTGATTGTTGAGATTTAGTTTGTTGGTGGTTCTTCGGAAAGGCAACTCGATATTTTTGAGGGAATTTCTGATGTTGATTCTGATTAAAACTTTGTTGTAAGTAATAATTCATGTACGGCAATAATCTTTTTTGCCTTTCCCCAGCTGGAAGTGTTATATTAAAAGATTCTTTTAATTGCAGACTCGTCATCGCTTTAGCCATTGAAGCTACGTTCGCGTCATCAGGCTTATCATGATGAATCGTTGTTATGCACGAGATTTGTTGAAATAAATCTGAAACAAATAAAATAATCTGTTAATAGGGGACATTTTAAATTGCGTAACATAGGGGACCTAAATGTTCCCCCAAAGGGATGGTTTTTAAGTGAATTAGACTTGCTCGAGGTAACAGCTTCATTCGACACTGTGAAAGTGATAAAGTAAGGTCGTAACCGGACTCGATTGAATGTGTCGGTTTTCCGGAAGTTTTAACGACTCTTTCTACGGCCTCCTCCTTCCGTTATAAACTCATCTTGTTAGTTAATGGAAAGCGCCTACACGAGGTTCCACTCCAAGAATTACAAACAATAAATAAAATATATTTAAACAAAAATCGATTTAATCGAATTCTCTTAAAAGTTGCGCCACTTCAATTTGTTCTAACTAGCTCTTCGGCTGTATTGTTTCGGTTGAATACGGAACAAGGTGGAAAGCGCTTAAAATGTTTATTGAGGTAACAGTTTGACGGTTTGCGTCGCCCAATCCCCATTAATCAAATCAACACCTGCTGTTGACCGCCATCGTTGCAAATTAATAACAAACCCGGACCTGATCACGATCGTTCAGACCGCGTCCGAGCAAATACGACGACGTGCCTATTCGTCGGTGTACCGTTTCAACGTGTTACATCCGGCCGTGTGCCCAGCAAGCACGAACGGCTGTTGATTTACGAATTTATCTCACCTACAAAATACAGGGACGGGTTCAGATCAAAACATGAAAACCTCAAAAACAAATTTGCCTATCATTAACATGTTTTATTTTTATAAATATTTGGACAAGTGTCGGTTCAATTTTTATTTTCAATTTCTCAACCGATTTCATTTAGTCAGCCATCTTCAGATAATGTGTGTTGACCAACTTAAGTATATAGGTTACTTTGTAAATAATAAGACTTCGAAGTAAAAGAACTTTTCGTTTTAATTTAATTTTTTGACATTGAGATATTATTTATACCATAAATTAATGGTCTCAATTTATAGAAAATAAATCTTTAACCAAAATTAAAAAGTATTTTTTGAAATTTTGTTTGAAAATAAGAAGCAATTTGGTATGGACAAAACAAAAATTTTGAGAAAACAGTTCTTAATGAGGATTAACTTAGGTTATATGCGAAACCCTCAAAATTAAAAAAAAACGTATTTGTCTTTGTTTTTTACAATTAAGAAACGATGTTTTGAAATGCTTCATAAAAAATTGAAAAGTTACCAAGCTTTTTGGAGGCAATATTAAGGCTTTCAAAGACAATAATAATTTAAAGTCTTATGCGAGCGGTATAAAGTTTTCTCGAAGCTTAAAGAAGTAGCATGTCTTCTAGAGGCAGTAATAAAACTTCTTGAAGCAGTTCAAGTCATCTAGAAATGTTTCAAGTCTTCTAGAAGCATTTCAAGTCTTCTAGAAGAATTTCACGTCTTTTGGAAGCAATATCAAGTCATTTAGAAGCAGTATCAAGTTTTTTGGAAGCAGATCAAGTCTTTTGGAAGCAGTATCAAGTCATCTAGAAGCAGTATCAAGTCTTTTGGAAGCAGATCAAGTCTTCTACAGGCATTTCAAGTCTTCTAGAGGCAATATCAAGTTCTCCAGAGGCAATATCTAGTCCTCTAGAACCATTTCAAGCCTTATGCGAGCAGTATCAAGTTTTGTAGAAGCAGTATCATGTCTTCCAGGGGCAGTAGTAAACGATCTAGAAGCAGTTCAAGTCTTCCGGGAACATTTCAAGTCTTCTGGAAGAATTTCAAAGTCTTTTGGAAGCAGATCAACCCTTCTGGAAGCAGTATCAAGTCATCTTGAAGCAGTGTCAAATCTTCTGGAAGCAGATCAAGTTTTTTAGAGGCATTCCAAATCATCCAGAGGCAATATCAAGTCTTCGAATTTATAATCCATGTCACCAGTTGTTTTAATTGAATGTTAATAAAGAAAATAGATTTTATTTTGTGCTTTTAACTGGTTTATTGTTTATAACAAGCTTTACCGGTTTCGGATTACTGCCATCATCAGCATTATTTTATTAGAGTATTTCTTATTTATTTAATGAAAAATCTATCTCTTTTTATTATATTAAATCCATTTAAATATGATATTATGTCTTTTATTGCGTTTTGGAACAATTTAGCACTGATATTAGATGTAGATAGATTATCACAGATAAATATCACATATATTAGATTTAGATAGATTTTCACAGATAAATTGTTCCAAGACGCAATAAAAGACATAATATCATATTTAATGGAATTTAATATAATAATAAGAGATAGATTTTTCGTTAAATAAATAAGAAATGTTCGATACTCTAATAAAATAATGCTTCTGATGATGTAGTTAAAAGTACAAAATAGAATCTATTTTCTTTATAAACATTCAAATATTAAGTCTTCCAGAGGCAGTATCAAGTCTTTCAGAGGCAATATCAAGTCTTCTGGAAGTATTTTAAGCCTTATGCGAGCGGTATCAAGTATTCTAGAAGCAGCATCATGTCTTCCAGGGGTAGTAGTAAACGTTTTAGAAGCAGTTCAAGTCTTCTGGAAACATTTCAAGTGTTCTGGAAGCATTTCAACTCTGATGGAAGCATTTCAAGTATTCTGGAAGCATTTCAAATTTTCTGGAAACGAATTTCACGTCTTTTGGAAGCAATATCAAGTCATTTAGAAGCAGTGTCAAGTCTTCTGGAAGCAGATCAAGACTTTTAGATACATTTCAAGTCTTCCAGAGACAATATCAAATCTTCTGGAACCATTTCAAGCCTTTTGTGAGCGGTATCATGTTTTCTAGAAGCAGTATCATGTCTTCCAAGGGCAGTAGTAAACGTTCTAGAAGCAGTTCTAGTCTTCAGGAAACATTTTAAGTATTCTGGAAGCATTTCAAGTCGTCTAGAAGCATTTCAAGTCTTTTGAACGCAATGTCAAGTCATTTAGAAGCAGTATTAAGTATTTTGGAAACAGATCGAGTATTCTGGAAGCATTTTAGGTCTTTTGGAAGCAGTGTCAAGTCATCTAGATGCAGTGTCAAGTTTTCTGAAAGCAGATCGAGCCTTTTAGAAGCAATTCAAGATGCAATATCTTGCTTCCATAGGCAATATCGGGTCTTTCGGAAGCATTTGAAGTCTTGTAGATGCAGTCTCAAGTCTTCTGGAAGCATTGCAAGTCTTCTGGAAGTATTTCAAGTCTTTTTGAAGCATTTCAAGTCTTCTGGAAGTATTTCACGTCTTTTGGAAGCGATGTCAAGTCATTTAGAAGCAGTATCAAGTCTTTTGGAAACAGATTAAGTATTCTTGAAGTATCTTAGGTCTTCTGGAAACAGTATCAACTCATCTAGTTGCAGTATCAAGTCTTCTGAAAGCAGATCAAGCCTTTTAGAAGCATTTCAAGATGCAATATCATGCTTCCATAAGCAATATCGAGTCTTCTGGAAGAATTTGAAGTCTTGTAGATGCAGTCTCAAGTCTTCTTGAAGCAGATCAAGCCTTTTAGAAACATTTCAAGATGCAATATCATGCTTCCATAAGCAATATCGAGTCTTCTGGAAGCATTTGAAGTCTTGTAGATGCAGTCTCAAGTGTTCTGGAAGCAATGTCAAGTCATTTAGAAGCAGTATCAAGTCTTTTGGAAAAAGATTGAGTATTCTTGAAGCATTTTAGGTCTTCTGGAAGCAGTATCAAGTCATCTAGATGCGGCGTCAAGTTTTCTGAAAGCAGATCAAGCCTTTTAGAAGCATTTCAAGATGGAATATCATGCTTCCATAGGCAATATCGAGTCTTCCGGAAGCATTTGATGTTTTATAGATGCAGTCTAAAATCTCCTGGAAGCATGACAAATCTTCTTGAAGGATTTCAAGTTTTATGCAAGCAATGTCAAGTTCTTTCTTATATTACTTTATCAACTCATTTAGACGCAGTATTAAGTTTTCTGAAAGTAGATCAAGTCTTCAGAACCAATAATTTATATCACAAATTAAAGGTGCGAGATGCCATTTTGAGATGAGACATCTAAAGCTTTTTCATCAAAGTTATGTTGCGTTAGTTTATTCAAATTAAGAAACGATTTATATCATAAATTGAAGATAAGAGATTGTATTTTCAAATGTGATATTAAATTATTCTCCATCAAAATTAAGTTGAGAAAAAATGTATCATCTAAACCTATTATTAATTAGAAATAATGTAATTTAAAGCTAATGTTACATGTTTGTGAAGTTATAAAAGTGTTTTAATAATAAGATTTAATTAATAAGCTGTTGTTGAGTGGAAATATTTTTTATACCATCATTATAACCGTAAACCACTTGTAGATTGTGTTGGAAAATGTTAATACGATTCAGCAAGACCACAACGTGCCGGTTGAAACCGCGTGCGGTTTATCCTGCCTCCCCAGCCAAGAACCTCCTATTGAATTAAGGACAATTCCGAACAATTAATAGTTGTAATGAGTCCAAAGGCATGCGTCTGACAGTTAATCTCTCTTCCGGTCAATACCGCAATGCGAGCGTGCACTTGGCAACGGTATACAAATTTAAGATTTTCCAAATTAATTTAAACCGCCAATTAATACGAGTTTAAAGCAAAAAAGTTGTTTGTTTTTTTCGTTAACATTGCGTTTGTAACTTACATAACTTACACATGGCACGCATTAACCGTGTTTAAACAGACTTTCACCTACGTTTTCGAATGTATCGTCCTTGCTGACGGACGTTTCGGATAAGTTGAATTAAAAGAAGAAACCGGAAGTTGATGAAGAATTTATTATCGAATACTGAAAGCTTGTGTTGAGACTAATTCGTGATTGGATAAGGAGTAACAAAGAATTATGGCATCATAAAGACTTTTTTGTTACCTGTGAATGATTTTTTTATTATCTTTGTTTATTTATTACATTGAATTGATGCTAAAATTAAATTTCTATCCTAAGTTTTTTAACCCCAAACTTTCGATGTATACAGTTATCATCAATTTTTACATAACACATTCATGTCGTGCATGCAAACCAGGAATAACATAAAGTATGTAGACCGTAACACTTAAAGAGAAGTAATAGGCGTTACATCATCTCGGTGTTTTTTCTTGGTATGTGTAATATTTGGTTTAGTCCAAAGCTTGGTAAATACTTGATTTTCTGTATAAATTCCAATTAGGATTCTTTGCAATTTCGAAAGTGTTCGGTTCTAATTAAACGTTTTAATTTTAATCGTGCTACCGCATCAATTTGAAAGAATGCAATTATTTCTCGACGTGTTAACATAATGTTGTAACAATTAATCCTTGAATATGGAAACTATGTGTATTAATGACGTTGTTTCACACGCGTTTTGAACAAGAAAAATTAATAATAACGGGCATATGAGTAAAAGGGAAACCGTTAGTTTAAGCGAAAAGTTAAAAAAAACTTCTAAGTTTCTCCACCTGACCTTGTTGGAATTTCAAATAACATGTGAAATTGTTATTCGTCGTTGAATACTTCTTTGGCAAGGCACGATGGTGATAAAATCAAAGAAAGCTAAACGTTAAAATCGAAGAAAAGGTAATTATGTTAGTAATAAAACACTTGAGGTGATTTAATTGCAAATTAATCGCTAATTACAGGACCGTTTATTTCTGCTAATATTAATAATAATATTGGTTTTGGATTTATTATAATTAACGTGGAGGTAAATTCGAATTGCATTAATATCTAGAATAATGAGAAACAATTTGTTACAAGGTAATAATAATAAAACCGACAAAGCGAAGGGTAATTAACAAAAGCGTTAAGAAATGTATATTACTCTGTGTGCAACCTAATTGCCGAAATTGCGGTGTTGTTAAGGTCAAGTTTTAAGAGTACAATGTTAGAGATTGTGACAAAACAGAAATATGAACTCATTGTTGTCTTGAAAGAAAAAACTTTCATTTCTTATGTTGTATTTTTTTCGCGAAACAATAACCCCATTAACCCAATAGACAATTCAATTCGTATTTCGAAATTCCGTGTAATTGGATGGATTAATTTGGGAAAACGTTTTTGATTCCCTTCCCATTTTATAAAACTTTCGATTTAATGCTGCGGTGATAAATCATAAAGTTTTGGGTGTTTTTACAGCCAGTTGTAATTGAAACAAAAATTTGTTAATTTGATTTCAACATCGGGTTCTATATCAATTTATCTGTAAAATTAATAACGTTTCAATTAGTTTGATGTTAGTTTTTTTTTATTTGAGATTTAAAATCTATCTGACAAAAATGAATGATTTTCAGTGTCATTCAACATTGAACAGGGTTGAGTTAAGTTGAGTTGACCCGTCTATCTGAAGATATATTTTTAATGAAGGCCTCTACAATGAATAGTTTTTGAAATAGAGTACTTTACAAACTGATTTGACAACCTTGTATATTCTAATTGGAGTAAAACTAGAACTAACACTAGACCTAGAAGTGGAAAGATTCGGGTTTAGCCGTGCGTCTGAAGACGTCCCTTAACTTTTCACTTCTAGGTCTAGTGTTAGTTCTAGTTTTATATCATTAGATCTAACTCTGGTTCTAGATCTTCAAACACACGTCTAAACCCAAAACTGTTCATTTCTAGGTCTAATGTTAGTTCTAGTTTTTAGATCATTAGATAAGATATAGCTCTAGATCTAGAAACATTCTGGTTTAGTCGTACATCTCTCAAAACGGCTAAATCTAAATGATTCTAGGTCTAGTTTTAATTAGAGTTTTAGTTCAATTCATCTACACAGAATTGGGTTGGGTTTAGCTGTGCATTTAAAGAAAATTTTTTTAACGAAGGCCTCTACAATAAATATTCTAATTGGAGTAAAACTAGAACTAACACTAGACCTAGAAGTGAAAAGATTAGGATTTAGCCGTGTGTCTTCAGACGCACGGCTAAACCCTTAACTTTTCACTTCTAGGTCTAGTGTTAGTTCTAGTTTTATGTCATTAGGTCTAACTCTAGATCTAGAACTAGAAACATTCGGGTTTAGCCGTACGTATCTTAAGACGGCTAAACCCGAATGATTCTAGTTCTAGGTATAGTGTTAGTTCTAGTTTTACTTTAGTTCAACGATACATGGTTGGGTTGGGTTTAGCCTTGTATTTGAAGATGTTTTTTTAACCTTTAGAGGGCCGGGACTTTAGGTAACATATTGTTATATATATATATTGTAACATAGTGTTGGAGAACATTCTGCATGAAAATGACACAATTCACAGTGATTCAGATAACAAGCTAAATTTGATTCAAATTTTGTGAGTGCTAGATCTAACTCTAAATCTAGAAACATTCGTGTTTAGCCGTGCATGTCTCAAGACGGCTAAGATTTGGTGGATTTACTTGATTTGGTGGAGCAGTAGAAAAATATAAAATTGTTCTAATAAAAGGAATAAAATAGTGTTACTTATCATATAGATTTATTAGAAAACCATTATAAAACGCCTTATTACAGAACGAAATGTAGTCTTTTAGCTTTCTTTGCAACGAACAAATTAATTACCTCCTTGGTGTCGATGTCAATTCTGTGGTGAAAAGAAAATCCTCTCAGGGGTACAAATGCAAATAGACCTGGTTGCATTCTCCAAGAGCTTCAATAGCACATGTTGGTCGATCAAGTTCAGATTCTTCCAGCCATTTTATCCGCCACATGTCTAATTCAGCTTTTACAAAATCCCATTCCAAATACTTTTTATAGAGCTCAAAGTAGCTTTCTTGATAATTACGATTAGTTTGTTCTTCGTAACACACCGACGGAATTAAAATATTGATAGATGATAATGTAGCTTGATGATTTTGGAATCTCGACTGAAGCTGATCAATGAAATCACCCAAAAAGTGGAATCATTATAGCAATTCTAAAATAAATTTCTGGATCTTTTGAATATTCTGGATCTTGGCGTGACGTAATTCGAGGAATTTTCATTTCCTCTTTTACAGCAATCAGCAAATGCTTTGATTCTTGAAAAGTTCAGCAACTTTGAGTCAATATTTTGGCAAACATCTTCAATAGTTTTTATAATTAAATCGTTATAAAGCTACTTCCAAATCGCATAGGGGTGATTGAAGTATTTTGCATAGTGCTAGTGTGTAAGGAAACAACATCCCTAAGCAACATAAGCTTATAACAAAATTAGAAACATTCGGGTTTAGCCGTAAGTCTCCTTAATACAGCTAAATCCGAATGATTCTAATTCTCGATCTAGTGTTAGACCTAATGATATAAAACTAGAATTAAGACTAGACCTAGAAGTGGTAAGATTGGGGTTTAGCTTAATCTCTACAATGACTAATTTCTGAGATATGCTTTACAAACTGATTTGGCAACCCTGTATATTTGAATCGAAGTAAAACTAGGCTAAACCCAAATCTTTTCACTTCTAGGTCTAGTGTTAGTTCTAGTTTTATGTCATTAGGTCTAACTCTAGATCTAGAACTAGAAACATTCGGGTTTAGCCGTACGTATCTTAAGACGGCTAAACCCGAATGATTCTAGTTCTAGGTATAGTGTTAGTTCTAGTTTTACTTTAGTTCAACGATACATGGTGGGGTTGGGTTTAGCCTTGTATTTGAAGATGTTTTTTTAACCTTTAGACGGCCGGGACTTTAGGTAACATATTGTCTGAGAAAAAACGGTACGAAATGTACTGTTCAAAGCTAGTGTTGGAGAAATTCTGCATGAAAATGACACAATTCACAGTGATTCAGATAACAAGCTAAATTTGATTCACATTTTGTGAGTGCTAGATCTAACTCTAAATCTAGAAACATTCGGGTTTAGCCGTACATGTCTCAAGACGACTAAGATTTGGTGGATTTGTGTGATTTGGTGGAGCAGTAGAAAAATGTAAAATTGTTCTAATAAAAGGAATAAAATGGTGTTACTTATCATATAGATTTATTAGAAAACCATTATAAAACGCCTTATTACAGAACGAAATGTAGTCTTTTAGCTTTCTTTGCAGCGAACAAATTAATTACCTCCTTGGTGTCGATGTCAATTCTGTGATGAAAAGAAAATCCTCTCAGGGGTACAAATGCAAATAGGCCTGGTTGCATTCTCCAAGAGCTTCAATAGCACATGTTGGTCGATCAAGTTCAGATTCTTCCAGCCATTTTATCCGCCACATGTCTAATTCAGCTTTTACAAAATCCCATTCCAAATACTTTTTATAGAGCTCAAAGTAGCTTTCTTGATAATTACGATTAGTTTGTTCTTCGTAACACACCGACGGAATTAAAATATTGATAGATGATAAAGTAGCTTGATGATTTTGGAATCTCGACTGAAGCTGATCAATGAAATCACCCAAAAAGTGGAATCATTATAGCAATTCTAAAATAAATTTCTGGATCTTGGCGTGACGTAATTCGAGGAATTTTCATTTCCTCTTTTACAGCAATCAGCAAATGCTTTGATTCTTGAAAAGTTCAGCAACTTTGAGTCAATATTTTGGCAAATATCTTCAATAGTTTTTATAATTAAATCGTTATAAAGCTACTTCCAAATCGCATAGGGGTGGTTGAAGTATTTTGCACAGTGCTAGTATGTAAGGAAACAACATCCCTAAGCAACATAAGCTAATAACAAAATTAGAAACATTCGGGTTTAGCCGTACGTCTCTTTAATACAGCTAAATCCGAATGATTCTAATTCTCGATCTAGTGTTAGACCTAATGATATAAAACCAGAACTAAGACTAGACCTAGAAGTGGTAAGATTGGGGTTTAGCTTAATCTCTACAATGACTAATTTCTGAGATATGCTTTACAAACTGATTTGGCAACCCTGTATATTTGAATCGAAGTAAAACTAGGCTAAACCCAAATCTTTTCATTTCTAGGCTTAGTGTTAGTTCTAGTTCTACATCATTAGATCTAACTCTAAATCTAAAAACATTCAGGTTTAGCCGTACATCTCTCAAGACGGCTAAACCCAAATGATTCTAGTTCAATATCTAGTCTTAATTCTAGTTTTACTTCAATTCAAAAACAGGGTTATTTTGTATTAGTAGTCTTCCAACGATTTTGATTAAGTATGGATCTTTTGGAAGTTGGACCAGACAAAAATAATTTCTCTCTAAAAAAAAGGCATGCAAGTTCGAATCGCTGATGATGACGCCATCCCTAATCCTGTATATGTTAAGAGTAGAACAGATCAAACTGACATTTAAAACATGGTTTACCCATCTTTCTTTTTTGATTATGCAAGTTTTGCAACTTATTAATTCGATTATTTAAGAAAAACGTTTTTCCCAACGTTTGCAATTTTTAAACTTACATAACGTTTAACATTTGATTTAAAATTTAAATTCAGTTACTACATTTAAATCGAAAAATTGAAACGGTGATGTCTTTGTTAAAAATGTCAACCCACATCGTTTAGTAAGAGCCATATGATGGTGTGTAAAATTTAACTACGCCAGGTGAAAGTTGTTGTTTGATTCAAGTTTAAGGTTGCGCATAAATTTAAGAATATTTCTTTCTCCTTGTACAATATTTCGCTGATTGGACTATAAACCAATGATGAATCAGAAATGATATTTTCACGCGTCAGTTGGCATGCGGGTCTGTATTTCGAGTTTCCCTGCGATTTTCCAATCGGCGCGTACGTTATAAGGCGTGGTCGGAAAGTGGTAGCCGGCAACTAATCCGAAAGTAATTTCTAATTTTTTTGTTGTTTTCTAGATCGCGTTGCTAGTTTCTGATTTTCAAGTTCATTGCCGTTCATGTTTTTGCGCTTTTATTTCCGATCGAAGTTTCACTTCTAATCGGTTATTTTAACCGATTTGAATTCATTCAAGTCGTTATAGCTAATTTCGATCTTTTACTTTCAAAACGTCGTCCGGATTGGATTAAAAGAATGGAGGCCCTTTCCATTTAGATCACGTTTTAGAATGGTCATAATGGGTCGCATTCGCAGTTTGAACGAGTAAATAACGTTCCGGGGATTGTACGGTTGCATAAAAGGTACTTTTATACAAGGCCGTAAACCCACAATCGGTGGTTACATAAATTCGATTTTGCCTTCTCTTTTATGGTGTTCCGATGGAGACATATTTATTATATTTAGATCATATTTTGTTTCGGTTCAATTCGTCTTCTTCATATTGTGAATCTTTAACTCGGTGTTTCGTTATGACGACATACACTGCGCTTCTTGGGTGGCTGTAACATGTACCATCCAATTCTCTTTAAAAGCAATAAAGGGAATTGCTCTCGAGCTGTTACTGTTGGAGTTCGTTTAAGAAATCGTATGTTATTCTGAAATTGTCGGATTTTATAAAAGATTGTAGTATTGTTTAAGAGGGGGAAATATATCTTTTGAATGATTTATCACTGCCTCTTAGATTACGTTTTAAATTATATAAGAAAATTTTAATCGCAAAATTTCTAATAAAAATTATGTTGGTACCACCATATAGGTACTTGTAACGTATTATGCAGGCTTTGATAACAATACAAATTCTATAACAACTTTAATCTGAAAGAAGAGAAATTCATAGCTTTTAATCTTTTTAAATCCTTTATCCCTATTTAATTATAAATGATGATCATGTAAAACGATTAATATGGGCGGCAGGTGTTTGAAAAACTTAACAGATGGCAAATACAAAGTTTTGAACTAAAATTTTGTAGGAGTAAAAACTTTATCGCTTTCGTTAGCCTCTTTTGATGGCACCTTATTTATTATTTGAAATAACCTAAATAAGTATAACTTACCTAATAAAATTACACACAAGGTTAACATATTAAATAAGTTAATGTAACACGATCGGTTCATTTTAGTCCACATTTTGAACTCAATAACGCACTAAATGAACGTCACTCACTTCAACTAGGTACTCGATACGTTACGTTTTTAATCTGGTCTCATGTTACAGACGATATTTATTACAACTTGCATGACATAGTTTTCCCGTTGGTGCTGGTTTTACTTCTCTGGTCGTTGGTACACTGAAGCCACATCAAGCCACCGTCCGGAAGAAGTAGTACCACGTTGAAAGCCACCAGCTACCATTTGGTATTTTACTCCTACTACTTAACACGCAATTTCCATGAATTAATGAATTTGTAACGATGTAAATCTTATTTTAAACTTAAATTAGCCATACAAATTATTTTTCCTCTAATCTAGTTTATAAAAAAAGTATAATAAATGTCTTTGTTGTTAGAAAGTGATTTTAAAAGTAACTTCCGGTTATACACTGTTAAGTACAAGACAAAGGAAAACACTTAATAACCTAGTGAAAGATACAATTCCGTGTGAATCCGTAACGTTGTCGATTTCATCCTTTCACTTATGCAAAAACTACCGGACGAAAAATCCCAAAAAAAATTCTTTTCTTTCTTTGTTTTGCTTTCATAGGATCCTTTCAAAATAGATCGGAACAGTTTATCTTCATGTAACTCCTCGTGAATCTTTCGTCACGATTTCTAATAAGTTGCGCAAATTGCGGAAGAGATTTGGTTATTTTTCGGGGCAATACATAATACTTTAAGCTCGATTTAATTCTAATAAGAACAAAGAATAATAATAATTTTCGAACTTGAACCGAAACGAGGACAACTCAACTCTTCGTCTTAAGTGTAAACTTGTCGCGTGGAAGGTCGCTTTTCTACTCTTCTTATAAAGAAACTGTTACACGTCTTCTTGCAAAATTACGAGGTAACCGGTTGGCAAGTTGTGCCAAAAATGATCTTTCAGCGAATTAGTCTGCTTGAAAAATTACCCGTAAAAGAAATAGCTTTTTAAATGAAAATTTATTTTCATCGTTATCGCTTCAACTGGAGTGGAACCTGTCGCGTTTTATAAAAAATTATCCATCGGAAATGTAGAAATAGTTTCCCTCAAGTTTACGTAAGTTGAATTTACGTTATAATCCAACTGGAACGGGTCTTTTTTTTAAATTAATGATATTCGCGGTACATCTGTTAGTCGTCAAACTTTACGTTTTCTAAAATGTTTTTTTCCCTTTCTTGGCTAAAGGAATTTTACGACTTCCTTTTATTTCTACGTTTAGTTACTTTATTTTCCAATTTACAATACTTTAGTGAACATTTTTAATTTGTATTATATGGTTATTTGTTTGTATTAGACATGCCGGGTGAGGCATTAAATTGTGATTGTCTGTTTAAATTGAGATGTTGATGACTGTCTGGCATATATGGGGTATAGAATCGGCTAATACATCGATAGTGTATTGATCGATCTTCACCCATTCTGATTTCATTCGGAACTTCTTATCTGCAAAAATGGCCCTAATATCCTTTAATGTGCATCTTATTGTTAGAGTGATCCATGATGTTGACGTCAATCCATTGTGATCATTGTTTTGCTGAAACTCTCAAGCCCGACTCATGTTTTTACATGTCCAGGGAAGCATGTCATCCTGCGTCCCTATACTTGGGTCAATGCTTGCAGTGATGAAGTATCCCAAATTTATGACAGAACTAACGCCGTGCTTCATTATAAGGACGACGTATCCACAATATGCCATAACTTTTGAGTAGTCAGAACCTGTTTTTATCGATCTATGGAATCTTCTCTCAGTGCTATCGGGTGCTTTTCAATTCTTAGTTGAAATGAACGGTTTCTTTACCTGAAATCGACCAATATGTCTCACACTCTTCAGCATCTTTTTGATCGTCGATATAAACTCATTCGGACCTCTAGAATAATTCGAAGTCTACCAGTTTGTTTTTTCATTACAAACTTCGCGAGTATCTTCTATATACGCCAACTTGGATAAAATCTTTTACTATGCAAGCACCCACAAAATTTGAATGAAATTTAGCCTGCTATCTGAATCACTTTGAACATAAGTTGAAATGTTCGTACATTTTGTACCGTTTTTTTCTCAGAATATGTTACCTAAAGTCGACGAAATAAAGATTGCCATTTGGAAGAAACAAGAAGAGACAATAGAAAACAGTAATAGCAATGATATCGTTGTTCCTGACCTTTTTGAAATCCGGAAGGACCAGGAACATCGCCGATACTTATTGAATTTGTAACAAAATAATTTTAACTAAAATTTTAAATATCGTTTTATCTATATATCGTGCTTAGAGTAAGATTCGACGTTCCGTCTGAAGTAGACGCTAACACTACCGGCACTATCTTTTCAATTTCGCTCGGACTGGCCGGAACCTTCCTCTCCCGGCATGGCTTATGTCTGTTTCTCTTTAATTTATAGAAATGTTCACTGATTACAAAAAACTTACTGTAATTTTTTTGATCAGGCGATTTCGAAGATATTGATCTTTAATGTGACGGGCCCTGGCTTTTGGCACGGACTCTAGTGTTCTCTAGGAGGTGTGGATCTCAGAGGGGACACTAGGTACATGTATGATGGGGACACCATGCATTTTATTGCAAAAAACAGGCATCACCTTAGGAATTGGCGCCCAGAGCTATTGCCCTATTAGCCCTTAGGTTTAGGACGGTGCTGGCTTTGGATGCAAGTTATAACCAGACAGTAGCTTAATTTCCTTTACATATATCATAACTTTTTCAGATATTGTAGTACCTCGCTCTAGTAAGCTCCCGGCTTCATCGTAGATTATCAGTTTGTCCTTTTTCAAAGAACGGAATAAAGACGAACTGCAAGATAGCGTTCTAATGGAAAATCTATAATTTTATCTTTACACAATCTTTCCAATTTCATGATCCATCCATCATAATTAGCAGTTCCATCAGTTCTCTCTTGATAATTTGTCACTTCCCAGTATCCTGCTTGTTTCTCCATATTGCTACAATACAAAATAGCAGGATTTTTATTTCAAACCTTAGTTTTGAGAAATATACTCTCTCCACTCTTTGGGGTCCTTTTGATCTGTGTTTAATCCTACAAAAGAATCCTGATATCTTCTTTGGCTTGGGTCTTATTTATTATTAACGCAACAATCCTTCTAGTGTTTGTAAAAAGTGTCTCAGGGCAGTATTTGGACTGAAACCCAGAGATTCATGCAAGCCAGTTTTTGAACATTATAAGATCTTAACGTTACCATCCTTATTAATTTTAGAAACTGCTATATTTGTTAAAAATAACTATTCATTTTTCTCCAAATACGAGCAGAAACTACTAAAATACAAAAAAGCGCATTTCATTTTTGTATTAAAGTGTACAACCACATTCCAAATGAATTAAAAATAAAACCGGCTATCTGTTTTAAAAAATAAAGATGTTTATTAAATAAAAATTTATACTTGATAAACGATTTTTTTAGCGAAGAATTGTAAATCTTTAAAAAAAAAACATACCATGTATCTTTTTTTTGTGACGTTTTCTATGCTTAGGCATTTATAGAAATAAATATTATTATTATTATTATTATTATTATTAGCATATATATAGTGATGCAAATACATCACCATGTTCGTTTTGCTAGACGTCTGGAATAACAATTATCTTTAGATAACTTCTTTTTCTTTACATTGTCGTCCTGTAGAGCTTAAATTGTGCTTTATTATTTTGCACAAAAACTTTGTTATTCGATGTTTGAAGAACTTTGTTTCGAAGAGAAATAGCAGTTAAGATGTTAGATAAGTTTATGAATCCGTTTCGCATTGAGTTTGATAAAGTTTCAAGCTTAATTTGTTTAATCAGTTTAATCAGAAAAAAAAAACTTTATTATTCCAAAAAAAATTTTGCTTAAGAAAGTTTCTTTTAATCATTTTTTTAAAATTCATTCCTCTTACTTCATTTATTTACTTAATTTTCCCTTCTAAACCATTTGTATTGCTCGTTTACGAGTTTAACTTGAAAATTATGTAGATTAGCGAAGAAAATCCCTTCCGTAGATAAATGACGCAACACTCGCGGTCTGCAAAGTTTGAAAGGCAACAGGATAAAACGGAATAGTCCTCCTATACCAAGTAGTAATCGACATTTAACAATAAATTTTCACTTTCTAAACTAGAATTTACCGCCCGATCGGATCGTGCACCCGAGATACTCTACAATAAGCGTACAAGAAAACTTTTGCCTTATAATAATTTCTTAAAAAGTTAGATTATAGGGGAAAGTTCAAAGTTGAAAAACTCGCCGGCGGTTTCTTAACTCATTACCTTTTCAATTTAACTTGACAATCTTCTCGCGGGTTGTAATTGAAAAATTGATGAACGATTAAGTTAAAAGGTAGAAATAGAAATAATAGGTGTAATTAATTTTTATGTATCAAGATTTTTTTTAGAAATTGGATGATATCTTCTAAGAACCTTGCGTTATTTTTATATAAAACTTTCGCAAACGACCTTTATTTTTATTTTTTTAACTAATTTGAATAAATTTTTACATACATCCTGTTTGCGGAGTGAATATAATCCGGTCTATTTATTATAGAGATTTCGCAAGATTTTTGAATCAACGAAAAGGTGAAACCGATTAAATCCGTTTCTAACTCAATTTGAATTACCATTAGGAATAATAAAAATTTAATAATCGTAAACGAAGTTGCCTATCTTCACGTTAATTTACTTTTTTTAACAAATTTTTTCCTGTTGGATTGATATCGAAAACATAAATCTGAAATCTCGATTTAAATTACATTGAGAGACGTCGACTATTAACAAGCAAATAACTAGCAATATCCAGCATTCCTGAAAACTTAAAAAAAACTAAAAGAGTTGAGATTTGGAGTTGTACGCTGTTGCGGCGGATAATTTGAGTTTGCAAATTAAATTCTTTCTATATTTCCCACAAGGATTTTATGTATTCTCGTATAGATACGGTAATATTAATTTTTGAATTCTCATACACACTCTGAACTCACACGTCTTGAATAACTATTGTCTACAAACTCTAACAAGGTCCTGCGAATGGCCTTTACCAGGACCCAGAACTAGCGTAGCTCGGTATATTCGTGGAGCTTTAATCAAACTTAATTGTTTGAATTGACGCCCGTCGACGACGGGATATAAACTTCAGCCTGCGAAACTGATCTGTTTGCGATCTGTAATGAGCTCGGACGGCTCTCTCGCCGCCCGGTTTGGTGTTATTTATCTTTGAATAGTAGTAATCATGATTGTTGTTGGTCCACGATATGGTTTCGTTTCCCCTTAAGTGAATAATTGATTAAGTTTACCAATCTGTGAAAATAATTGAGAGGCGGTTTTCATTTAAACCTCGAAAATGGGAAAATTAAGCGAAACACATTTGTTTTACCCAAATAACATTTTCATTAACCTGAAAAATTTTAATCTATTTAGCCAAGTTTACGATTCGAAATGAATAAAACCTGATTTGAATGTTTTAATTGAGAAAAAGGTAATTTAGACTAAAATGGGTGGAGAAAAAACTGTTTTAAAGATTTTAATTTTATTTACTTCTTAATTAATAAATTAAGTGACAAATTCTACGTCTTGTGTTAGTTTAATTAAAATTTATAATACTAATCACTAATGTTATAACTAGAATAAATAATAAATCTAGAATTAAAAACATTCAAATTCTTTTAGTTTAATATACAACAATTTAATGCCGAATAATAATGTGTTTTTAATTTTATTTAAATATAATTTCAACACCTTTAAAGTTAAAGTTGAAATTGAAAAATCTCCCCTATTGCGATATCGATTAGATCTCAAAATTAACTATTAACCTCCTGTAATCTGTTATTTACCGAGTTGAGACCCACTTTTAAAAACAATTTTAAATGATTCAAACTAGTTTAGGAAAGAGTTTAATGTAACGAATTTTTAATTATTTGAGTTTAATTTCTTTGGAGTTGATCTAAAAAGATCCATACATATTTAGACATGATGTTATTTTAATAACCATATATAATTTAATCAACACGTGTAATTAGATATTCAAAATGTATGTATAACACGAGCATAAACAACTATAACAATACCGTTAATTATTGATTGGCGAATTGTCAGTGAAATCAGTCGCGATTAATCCGCTGTATTAATAATTTATTAGCGGCATAAACGGCACGGATTCAATCCGGCCGATAATTAATACAATACAGATGATGATGATGCGGTATGAATTTTGATCGTCATCGCAAAACTGAATTTCTATTTATTTTGGCAAACAAAAAAAAATGAATAAATATCCAGTAGGTATATCAATTTGCAATTTAAAACGTTTTCATGTAAATTTTCGGAATTCGTATTTAATAACAGCTGAAAATCCCCCACTTGTTGCTGCTCGTTTCGGTTAGGCATAGGCTTACCCATAAATTAAAGCCGGGATCGTTAATCATGTAATGCGAATCCACTAGGATATCCTGGTGGTTCGCTAAAACGCGGTGACTTTGGCGAAATCTATTATCCCAACGCTATTCATGGCATAATTTACAACTTTTACTAATAATTACTGTAATGGAAAAAAATAAATAGGCGGTTATTATTCCCCAATTCGACGTCCCTTTGTATCCTAAATATACCCCCCAACAATTATTTTCAATTCAAATCAACTCTTTATTGTTAAACATGTTCTGCATAATATTTCAATAGATAACTTTAATAAACATAACTGACAAAAAAGTATTATTATTTTATTCATATTTAATAATAAATTTGCTTTGTTTTTTAAAATATATATTTATAAAATTATTGATTTGTAAGCTAATGTTTATGACTAGCACTATGTTTTTAGACCTAATAATAGAAACATATAGACTTTATCTATGTTTTGAAGCTTTATTTAAAGTATATTACAACATTATTTTTATAAGTATAATTTGTATAGTTAACCTAATAACTTTTCCAATGGTACATCGCTGTTATAATATAGGAGTTATCTGGTAGAGCACCATCTGCAAATGCGAAACATGATACAACGATTTTGCTAGATGAATTTTAAAGGTTGAATGTTTAATGTTTATGACTAGCACTATGTTTTTGACCTAGCAATAGAAACATATAGATTTTATCTATATTTGAAGCTTTATTTAAAGTATATTACAACATTATTTTTATAAGTATAATTTGTATAGTTAACCTAATAACTTTTCCAATGGTACATCGCTGTTATAATATAGGAGTTATCTGGTAGAGCACCATCTGCAAATGCGAAACATGATACAACGATTTTGCTAGATGAATTTTAAAGGTTGAATGTTTAATGTTTATGACTAGCACTATTTTTTTGACCTAGCAATAGAAACATATAGACTTTATCTATGTTTTTAAGCTTTATTTAAAGTATATTACAACATTATTTTTAGAAGTATAATTTGTATAGTTAACCTAATAACTTTTCCAATGGTACATCGCTGTTATAGTATAGGAGTTATCTGGTAGAGCACCATCTGCAAATGCGAAACATGATACAACGATTTTGCTAGATGAATTTTAAAGGTTGAATGTTTAATGTTTATGACTAGCACTATGTTTTTGACCTAGCAATAGAAACATATAGACTTTATCTATATTTGAAGCTTTATTTAAAGTATATTACAACATTATTTTTATAAGTATAATTTGTATAGTTAACCTAATAACTTTTCCAATGGTACATCGCTGTTATAATATAGGAGTTATCTGGTAGAGCACCATCTGCAAATGCGAAACATGATACAACGATTTTGCTAGATGAATTTTAAAGGTTGAATGTTTAATGTTTATGACTAGCACTATGTTTTTGACCTAGCAATAGAAACATATAGACTTTATCTATATTTGAAGCTTTATTTAAAGTATATTACAACATTATTTTTATAAGTATAATTTGTATAGTTAACCTAATAACTTTTCCAATGGTACATCGCTGTTATAATATAGGAGTTATCTGGTAGAGCACCATCTGCAAATGCGAAACATGATACAACGATTTTGCTAGATGAATTTTAAAGGTTGAATGTTTAATGTTTATGACTAGCACTATGTTTTTGACCTAGCAATAGAAACATATAGACTTTATCTATGTTTTGAAGCTTTATTTAAAGTATATTACAACATTATTTTTATAAGTATAATTTGAATAGTTAACCTAATAACTTTTCCAATGGTACATCGCTGTTATAGTATAGGAGTTATCTGGTAGAGCACCATCTGCAAATGCGAAACATGATACAACGATTTTGCTAGATGAATTTTAAAGGTTGAATGTTTAATGTTTATGACTAGCACTATGTTTTTGACCTAGCAATAGAAACATATAGATTTTATCTATATTTGAAGCTTTATTTAAAGTATATTACAACATTATTTTTATAAGTATAATTTGTATAGTTAACCTAATAACTTTTCCAATGGTACATCGCTGTTATAATATAGGAGTTATCTGGTAGAGCACCATCTGCAAATGCGAAACATGATACAACGATTTTGCTAGATGAATTTTAAAGGTTGAATGTTTAATGTTTATGACTAGCACTATTTTTTTGACCTAGCAATAGAAACATATAGACTTTATCTATGTTTTTAAGCTTTATTTAAAGTATATTACAACATTATTTTTAGAAGTATAATTTGTATAGTTAACCTAATAACTTTTCCAATGGTACATCGCTGTTATAGTATAGGAGTTATCTGGTAGAGCACCATCTGCAAATGCGAAACATGATACAACGATTTTGCTAGATGAATTTTAAAGGTTGAATGTTTAATGTTTATGACTAGCACTATGTTTTTGACCTAGCAATAGAAACATATAGACTTTATCTATATTTGAAGCTTTATTTAAAGTATATTACAACATTATTTTTATAAGTATAATTTGTATAGTTAACCTAATAACTTTTGGAATGGTACATCGCTGTTATAATATAGGAGTTATCTGGTAGAGCACCATCTGCAAATGCGAAACATGATACAACGATTTTGCTAGATGAATTTTAAAGGTTGAATGTTTAATGTTTATGACTAGCACTATGTTTTTGACCTAGCAATAGAAACATATAGACTTTATCTATATTTGAAGCTTTATTTAAAGTATATTACAACATTATTTTTATAAGTATAATTTGTATAGTTAACCTAATAACTTTTCCAATGGTACATCGCTGTTATAATATAGGAGTTATCTGGTAGAGCACCATCTGCAAATGCGAAACATGATACAACGATTTTGCTAGATGAATTTTAAAGGTTGAATGTTTTATGTTTATGACTAGCACTATGTTTTTGACCTAGCAATAGAAACATATAGACTTTATCTATATTTGAAGCTTTATTTAAAGTATATTACAACATTATTTTTATAAGTATAATTTGTATAGTTAACCTAAAAACTTTTCCAATGTTACATCGCTGTTATAATATAGGAGTTATCTGGTAGAGCACCATCTGCAAATGCGAAACATGATACAACGATTTTGCTAGATGAATTTTAAAGGTTGAATGTTTTATGTTTATGACTAGCACTATGTTTTTGACCTAGCAATAGAAACATATAGACTTTATCTATGTTTTGAAGCTTTATTTAAAGTATATTACAACATTATTTTTATAAGTATAATTTGTATAGTTAACCTAAAAACTTTTCCAATGGTACATCGCTGGTATAATATAGGAGTTATCTGGTAGAGCACCATCTGCAAATGCGAAACATGATACAACGATTTTGCTAGATGAATTTTAAAGGTTGAATGTTTAATGTTTATGACTAGCACTATGTTTTTGACCTAGCAATAGAAACATATAGACTTTATCTATATTTGAAGCTTTATTTAAAGTATATTACAACATTATTTTTATAAGTATAATTTGTATAGTTAACCTAATAACTTTTGGAATGGTACATCGCTGTTATAATATAGGAGTTATCTGGTAGAGCACCATCTGCAAATGCGAAACATGATACAACGATTTTGCTAGATGAATTTTAAAGGTTGAATGTTTAATGTTTATGACTAGCACTATGTTTTTGACCTAGCAATAGAAACATATAGACTTTATCTATATTTGAAGCTTTATTTAAAGTATATTACAACATTATTTTTATAAGTATAATTTGTATAGTTAACCTAAAAACTTTTCCAATGTTACATCGCTGTTATAATATAGGAGTTATCTGGTAGAGCACCATCTGCAAATGCGAAACATGATACAACGATTTTGCTAGATGAATTTTAAAGGTTGAATGTTTTATGTTTATGACTAGCACTATGTTTTTGACCTAGCAATAGAAACATATAGACTTTATCTATGTTTTGAAGCTTTATTTAAAGTATATTACAACATTATTTTTATAAGTATAATTTGTATAGTTAACCTAAAAACTTTTCCAATGGTACATCGCTGGTATAATATAGGAGTTATCTGGTAGAGCACCATCTGCAAATGCGAAACATGATACAACGATTTTGCTAGATGAATTTTAAAGGTTGAATGTTTAATGTTTATGACTAGCACTATGTTTTTGACCTAACAATAGAAACATATAGACTTTATCTATATTTGAAGCTTTATTTAAAGTATATTACAACATTATTTTTATAAGTATAATTTGTATAGTTAACCTAATAACTTTTCCAATGGTACATCGCTGTTATAATATAGGAGTTATCTGGTAGAGCACCATCTGCAAATGCGAAACACGATACAACAATTTTGCTAGATGGATTTTAAAGGTTGAATAGTGCTTTATAGTGTAGCGTAGGATTTTTTTGAAATTTAAAAAATTAAGAAAATGGTGGCTTTGAATGGTATTTTTATTATTTTTGGGAAAAAAATAAATTGAATTGGGTCATCATGAAATAAATAAGAAAGATAACGGTAAAACCCTACGCTACATGATAAATAATACATTTTTAAGTATTTCTTATTTTGAATGACACCGATCGAATAAGTAAGTTTCAAGTTATGCGCTCTACGAACTTAAAAAATCATGTTTCGAAAAAAACGCATGTAAAGTTTTATTTATTTATTTATTAGATGATAACAAAATAATTTTGTGTCTTACCTTTAGTCAGCTATTCTCCTGCACCATACACCTCTCCTTCGACTTCAAGATAAGTATCTTGACAAGCTTTTTTTTAATTTTTACATAAAAATGGGAATCATTGGTTAACTTCTATAGTTAAAGTACAAAACGTGTGATATAAAAATATTATAGCTTTAGTGTTAGTAATCAGGTTTAAAAGGATCTACATAACTAAGTTTTGATTAGATAAGAAGATTTTAATAAGTTTTTGTAGTTTAATTTTTTTGTGGTTAAAAAAAATGTATGAAATTATTATTTGTGGTGAAGATAAGCTAACTAACAAATCAACCACCTGTGGGTTTTGAAGCATTGTGATTCGGGTTGGAGAGGTCAATATGCGGGTGAGCGCGACTCGAGGGAAATTACATAAAATCTCAAATCGAATTTGTGCAGTGGTGAATTTGTACGAGGGACGTGATCGGCGTCGGATGACGTCGACAGCGTACCGACGCCGTCGATATTGTAATCACGACGTGCCGAGTGTAAACAGCCCGGTAATTATGTCCCACAGGTGAGACCCCCATCGTCAAGATCGGAATCCGGCGACGTAATCTACGGGGAGAATTAAAATTCAAAAACTAACGATAAAAAATAAATTTTATCTCATATTAGAAAATATAATAAAATTTATTTTTTTAATAAAATTTTTAATTAAAAATATTAGTAATTAAAAATTTAATCAACTACTTCACGATAACAAATTGCTTTTTTGAAATTAATTGTGAGATGCAATAATTATTAAAGGTTGTATGATGTAATTAAAATCTCTATTGAAACTTAATATCGTGTAAAAACTTTCAAAGCTTAATAACAATCTTTTCTTAATTAATTTTTAACTTAAATCAATTTGCATCTTACAAAGTGTTAGAAAAAAACCTTCAATTTATATTTGGTTAAAAACAAAAGAAACTTTTAATAATTAAAAAAAAAGATCTTAAAATTACTAAATGAATTTTATTTCAGACAGTTGCGAGCTTTACAAAGCTTTCTAAACCACGCGTACAAAATTTAATGTAAACATTTATCAGTTGAAAACAGTTGAGCAATTAATATTAACAAAGTTACAATTTAGTTACAAAATAGTGGCGTATTCATTAAAAGTATACAAACATCGACTAATAACTCGAATGATTTAATGCAAACTACATGATTCCTACGTTACAAAGTAATATTCAACGCAAACTGCACTATTAAAGAATCAAATACTTTATTTTTGGTTATAAGAGTGTTTACCCCCTGTTTTAACATTTAGTGCTAATTCTTAAAAGTAGCACATCTTAGACGTAGTAGAACATAGCAGAAGATTATTTCAAACATTTTATTTGATTTCAATCAGTAAATATAATTTATAATTATATGAAGAATCCGAAAAAGAATCACAGTTTATTTTAGAATATGCTTTAAAATGTCTAAAAATGAGTTAAAGTAATATGGGTTGCCTATTCGAAAGGAAGAAGTTTAGTCATTTTAAGTCTAGTTTAGTGATTAATAATTAATATTGTCACTAAAATTGTTTCTCGACGTAGAGCTAGAATCGTTTGAGTTTAACTGTGCGTCTCTTGTGATGGCTTACTTAAACGTGACCCACGTAAATTGCACATTTCCAGATTGAATACCACTCCATAGATATTCGGTCCTAAAAGGGCGACTAGTCGGCTGATTAATCAGCTATATCCTTATTTTAACACACCGTTTTCACAAAACTAATTACATAACTCAACATACTTATTTTGCCACAGTTCGTCTTTACGTCTTTTCATTCGTTTTCTTACTCTCTATTGTATTTATTCAGCTTGCTAGTTGTCTATCTGGCTCTCTCTCAATCCCACTCATCCCAATCACCTTCTTAACATTCACTCGATTCTGCTGATGACCAAACATCATTATTTTGTGGATCTGGTTTCAAATGATCTGCTGATGCTATAGTACATATCAGACCTTCTCTCAAATGCTTCTCCTCCATCGGATATTATTCTTCTTCATTCGGATTATCAAAAATGTTCTGTTGATTTTCTAATTTGCCTATTACTTCTCCATTGTTCACCGTTTTTTGTCAGGTTTAAACAAGTGAATTTACTAAAGGCATCTATGACCGCAAAATATACTTATAGTTCTTGTTGGTAGAAAGTAAAGGAACAAGGTGACCAATATGATCAAGTATACAGCGCCGTGGATCCTTTTTCGATTAATTATAGAAAACCTTCAGAATTACCTCACTTTTCTTTCACCATTTCACCTTTCATTTGTTTCATACACGTTATACAATTTGTATTTTAAGTTTTGATACATTTTCTTTAAATCTAAATGTCCATTGTCATCATGATATTTCTTGATGATCCCATACTATAAGGTTTTGCTACAACCAGCAAGTACTCTTCTATCTTTGATGGAAGTTAACATCGCTGGGTAACGACTGAAAGCATCGACATGCTTCATACGGTATCTTGGTCGATGATGAATGATATACAGAAATTATTATTCTGTAATAGACAGAATAATTTGTAATAATTTCAAATTCAATGTCCAATAGATAAGCTGTAAACCTTTTAACGCCTTCAAAGATAGTCAGCACTTATAACTCGTAACTAGATTACTTTTGTCGAGCGGGTGTAGTCTTCCCACTCGTATAGTAAACAGGATGTAACTTTTGATCATCTTTGTATTTCTGCACTAATATTGCCCCAAACCCAAATTTTGAGGAATATGATCTTCAGTCGTCCAAAGGCATCCCTCTGAGCCATCAAAACACCTAATTTTCTTTCATCAAATCGCTTCACGGCTTAAATAATAACCAGCATGTCCCAAAAATGATTCGAGTTGTTTCACATTTCTAGGATACGAAAATTTCGTTATTGCTTCTATTTTTCTCGAAGTTGATCGTATACTTTCATTAATTATTTCATAACCCAGATACTATCCTTTTGACTTCAAGAATTGACATTTTTTCCGATTAATCCATGATTTTCAACAATTTTTAATACACTTTTCAATCTTTCCAGAGTCCGCATCTTATTATCAGTTAAAATTATAATACCATCCATGTATGTCAGAATCATTACATCCCTTATCAAATCTCTGAAAGTAGTGTTAATAAATTTCTGGAGTATGCCGGTGAATTGTAAAGCCCAAATGGTGTTCGAAGAAATTGATAATGGCCAGTAGGAGTCAAAAAAGATGTAAACTTTCTATTTCTTCTCTTAACTGCATGTCTTTTATCTCAGTTAAATTGTCAATCGTTTCGTTATCAACAGCAATTTGCATAATTTCAAATGTTCAAATGTAATTTCAAATATCCTCTGGTTAATACCAATTAATGGTATTATAGAGTAAATCATCACCCAATAGTAACTTATAACTCATAATGTTTTCAGGTACAATATGTACTATAGTTTTAAACACATCGCCATCTAATGTTTTAATGTTGTTCTTCCCAATGCTAGTAAATCTTTTAATGTTTTCTTCACACCGTGATAGGTTCAATCAAGGCAGTTATTGCTCTTTCTTCAATATCTTTATATATGACTTCATCTTAATCTTTTTGTTCATTTTTTCATAGATTGGTAACTATCATTTCACTTCTTTAATAGCTCTTGCGCTATAAAGAACTGCTATAAAGAATTGCCATAAAAATACCATCAATAACATATTCCATTAGCGCATCATCATCTAGTTTTCGTCTACTAGCTATCGTTTTCATTTTTAAAAAACTCTTGTATGGTTTCATTTTTTTTTCATTTTTTATTTAAGAACATTTCATGTAAAGTAGCACTACCAATCTTTTTAGAATACTCACCCTTCAAAGGTTTTTTCAATTTGTGCCATGAAGTTATTCCCCATTCCCGTTTGATAAACAATTTTTCTAAACCAGTTAATGATTTCTTCTCATATAAAAACATTTGTTGATCATTCCGTTCCATCATTACGGCTATTTCTTCAAAATCCAATCAGTCACCTGCACTTTATCTTCGCCAGAAGATGTATTTAAAAAATCTTATACATTACAAAATGACAAATGTCGGTTTCATTGAATGGCTAGCATTGAATTGTTTCTTATCAACGTTTTTCTCATCGTCAATGTTATCTTCTGTGTCTTCTACTTCGTTTTCACTACTTGATTCTACACTTTCTTCATATAGTTTCTTCAACTTCTTTTTTATCTTGTCGCAAATGTCGGTTTCATTGAATGGCTAGCATTAAATTGTTTCTTATCAACGTTTTTCTCATCGTCAGTGTTATCTTCTGTGTCGTCTACTTCGCATTCACACTTGATTCTACACTTCCTTCATATAATTTC
The DNA here is from genome assembly GCA_036711965.1 of Onthophagus sagittarius. Taxonomy (NCBI): domain Eukaryota; kingdom Metazoa; phylum Arthropoda; class Insecta; order Coleoptera; family Scarabaeidae; genus Onthophagus; species Onthophagus sagittarius. Next base: position 8,600,365 of record JASERS010000010.1, on the reverse strand, counting down.
TCCCGCTTCTTTTTTATCTTCATTACCTTCATTGGTTTTATGGTTTCTTGGTCATCATTGTCGTCTTGAGTGTAATCTATGTTTTTCTCGTCTTCAGTTACGCATTAGTACTGGTTTTTATTTTCTACACGTTGTGAACTGAAATCCCAATCTTCTTTTTCATCTTCTTCAGTTTCATCGTTTTATTTTCTTCTTTATCTTTCTTATGTCTACATCGGCGTAAAAAATTACGAAAATTAGAAGAAAATAAGTATTATACCAAATTCGTTTCGTCACGCTTTAATTGGGGTACAAAAGAAATCTTCACGGTGTAATTAATATTTGTAAACAAAACTGACCTACTCAACATTCCTTCGGGGGATGATTAACAGATCAAAATAAAAACTTCAGACTTTAATTGGGGAACAAAAGGAAACTACCTGTTTAACCCTTTTTATCTATAACAATAGGAGTTTCTTCACGGTATAATTAATATTTACCAACAAAACTGATCTCCTTAACATTCTTTGGAGGGATGATTAACAGGAGAATTATCAACATCTGCATTAAAGAACTATTTTACACAGATTAAGAAATTGAAATAAATGATTAAGCTTTTAAATTCTTCCTAACCATTTGTATAATAGTATAATATGGGTTGCTTATTCACAAGAAAAAAAGTCAAAAAAATTTTCATTTTGAAATAAATTCTCTTTATTTTCAATCAAGAGTTAACAAAATACCATCGTCTCGGTGAAAATTTATTAAAATCCCATTTTAACGTAAACTATTTACAAAAAAGATCGTATGATCAGTTAGTTCTACTCGCAATAATGCTCAGCATTAATAAATTATTAACAAAATAATCGTTTACGTCCTTGTGGTATACCAAATAATGTATAAGTAATATAAGAAAAGGAACTAAATGCTATTTAATGAAATCTTTTTATTATATTTTAAAATTTTTGTTTCCTTGTTGCTAGTTTTTTTTTGATTAGTATTCATCGTTAAAAATCTCTTCTAAAAGTTGCTTAGTTATCGTCCTATGCGGTCTTGTTGGATCAAGTTTCGGCCTTCCATACAACCTGCTGTTGATCACATACAACCTGAAACGAAAACGAGATCCGTTAAAAACTGGCGTGAATTGGGTCAAAGCCTTGCCTCAAGGCGATTTCTTCACGTACACATACCGCAAGAAATCTTGATACTCTTTAAATGAAATAGTGTCAGATTTCGATTTAAATTAATTTCCGATCTATACAATTTTAGATGTATTCTTATATTACCTTGGACTTAAATCGCATCTGACATTGAACCACCAATCGCAAACAAATACAGCTTGACTGAATTGTGTTCCATTTGGGCACAAAAACGTTGTTTGTCTGCCGTCGATGTCGCAGTAATGCCATGTTTGGCATCGAGTATCCGGATCGGCATAGAATCCGGGATAAGGTTGATCGTCGCAATAAAAACTGGTGTAAGGCACGGTGCCTAAAACTGGATAATCCGTTCCTGGTCGTCCTGTAAATTAGTAAAATCAAATTAATGTGGCGAAAACTAAATTGTATAAAAAAGTCATCAAAAAATGGATAAATGAATGTATGAGTTCATACATAATTAATTCCAATTTTTTACCATTGACGAAAAATTGTGGAAATAAACCGGAATTTTCAGTAAATGGATGGGTTTGTGTAAATTTTAGTTGGATTCGATTTTTACATTATTTATTAGTTGACTTTTTCAAATACATACTTAAACTTTTAATATTCTTTAATTATACTTTATGGATTAAATTGGAAATTTATGCTTGAATGGAAATTTTTGAAAAAAAAATGGAACACAGAAAAATTGTTTCAGTTTGAATTGTGTACGTATCGAGTTAATTCCATACGAAATTATTCATACAACCCGAAATTCGGTTTACATTTGACTTGCGTTTATAATTTACGGGGGGGCATAATGCAACAAATAAACCGGACGGGCAGAGGTCCTGGGGCGAAGTTTAGGTTTGAATTTCCGGGAGAGCGCACGATTGTGCAAGCGCGTCGTTCGTTCGGGCGGAAAAATTCGCAAAACCGGCCAAATTACCCGTGAACCGCGCGATTTTTAATGCACTCACCGCGGAAAATATTCCGATCCAATCCGAATAACTTCAAAGGGGGCGCGCGATGACAACAAAAAAAAAGTAGCAGTAATCGAAAAGCGAATTAAACATACCTCGCAATCTCTACAACTAAAATCTGATGTGAAACTCTGCGTCCGTTCGTTCGGTCGCGGGTAATTCGTTCGCACGTGAAACGCGCCGTGGGAATCGTATGATAGACCCTGATTTATGCATCTGTTAGTTTGGTTGGTTTCCGCATCTTTATTCCTCTACACCGTATACAATTCGGAATTCTAACTGTTGCTCATTTTCATGTTTGATGTGGGTGTGGGGAAATAATTTTTCAAACGAAAAATTTATCTTTATGTGATTCCATCCTTTTAAGATTTAAATGAAGAGAGAGAATCTTTGTGACTAAATCCTCCATAATTCCTCTCTACTCCAATGTGTTTTGTACATTGCCCAATGTCGTTTCCAACGTTTCTAGTTGTCCGAGGTTTTAATTGTAATTGCTTATGTTGATTTTTAGGATTTATGTATCACCTTCTCCTTTAACGATGATATTCTTGTTCTTATTTGTACAATTAATTGATTTGCATATGGCTTAGTAGTCTTTTATTGTAAGGTTGAAAATTGCAGTTTGAAAAACTGGGCTAATGATAGTGTGTAGTTAAAGAAAGTCAAGAATATTTGTGAATGCTATACCAATTCATCACAAAAGAAAATAGAAATTAACCATAATTTACCACAACTAGCTTGGGTTGTAACCCAAAAAGTTGTAGTCAATAAAAATTTTTATTGCCAACTAACAGTTTGCAAATTCCTGACATACAAATGAATACCCTTCCTCAGTTCCTCTGTCGCCTCACTCATTTCCTACCCAAGTATTTTGACTAAAACTAAAAACATTCGGGTTTTGTCGTACATCTTTCAAGACTGCTAAACCCGAATGATTTTAGTATATCCTCATTTCAAATATACAGAATTGGGTTGGGTTGGGTTTAGCAGTGCCTCTGAAGAAATTTTGTCTGTAAAATTTTTTGTAAAACATTGAATAGTTTCTGAAATAATATAGGGGGGAGTGGGACAGCTTCATACTATTTTTACATTTCGTCTTATAGAATTCCTTCTGGCATTGACATCTATGTCGAATTCATCACAAAATAGTTAACTATTTGGTTTTATAATAAAACTAAAAAATTGTACGGTTAATTAACACTTTTTTCAAAAAATTAAAAATGTATGAAATTGAATTAAATGAATTTATACATGTGAGAAAAACACAGATTGTACAAGAAATGTTTTTTTTTAATTAAAAAAACTACATAACTTCGAATTGTATTAACTAAAATATTATTGTATGTTATATGAAGAGAGATCTTTGAGATAGACAGCTTTTAGATCTGATAAATCTGCCGATCTTTCACCTTTGACATCTGGAAAGACAAAATTCATTGAAGATCCTGGTTTCTTACTCAAAAATGAAACCACTACTCCTGATAAACAATAACGATAAATAACCCAACAAAGAGGCAAAAATATGAAATTTTCCAGTCTTGCATCTATGATTACACAACACACGATATCTTTTCTTATCAACCTCCTCAGTGAGTCAGGAGGCAGGGAAATGCTTTGCTTTTCTTTTTGGGACATGTTTATTGTACAACCTTGTAATTTTATCGTTAAAGTAAGCAACTTTTGAGTTTATCTCACAGGCAGTATCATCAATCATCTTTGCATCAAAATTAAGGGCCTCGTAATCGATATTGCTAACATCATGATAATATATGGTACGGTGAGCAATTGTAATCTCATTTCCTTTTCACTCATTTCCTACCCAAGTATTTTGATTGTTCTTTCGTCATTATACAACATATATTTCACTTTTACATCGTCATCCTAAACATAAGGGCTAATAGGGCTACAGCCCTGGGACACCAACTCGCAATGAAATGCATGGTATATATACACCCAGTGTCCCCTTTGAAGAGCTTTGACTTGATCTTTTTCTTGACATTAAATTTTTTATGAAAATTAAACTATCTTAGGACGATTCTGGTTAAAATATACAGGGTTGGTTTGACTTTACCCGTGCATCTGATGACATTTTTTTTAAAGGTTTCTACAATGAATAGTTTTTAAAAAGAGTACTTTACAAACTAATTTGGCAACGCTGTATATTTCAAATGAAGTAATACTAGAACTAATACGAGAACAGTTGGGTTGGGTTGGGTTGGTCTGGGTTTAGCAGTGCATCTGAAGAAATTTTGTCTGTAAAATTTTATTTAACCAAGGCCTCTACATTGAATAGTTTCTAAAATAATATAAGGGGAAGTGGGACAGCTTCATACTATTTTTACATTTCGTCTTATAGAATTCCTTCTGGCATTGACATCTATGTCGCATTCATCACAAATCAATAATTAACTATTTGGTTTTATAATAAAACTAAAAAATTCGCGTAAATTAACTTGTACGGTTAATTACACTTTTTTCAAAAAATTAAAAATGTATGAAATTGAATTAAATGAATTTATACATGTGAGAAAAACACAGGTTGTACAAGAAATGTTTTTTTTAATTAAAAAAACTACATAACTTCGAATTGTATTAACTAAAATATTATTGTATATTATATGAAGAGAGATCTTTGAGATAGACAGCTTTTAGATCTGATAAATCTGCCGATCTTTCATCTTTGACATCTGGAAAGACAAAATTCATTGAAGATCCTGGTTTCTAACTCAAAAATGAAACCACTACTCCTGACAAACAATAACGATAAATAACACAACAAAGAGGCAAAAATATGACTTTTTCCAGTCTTGCATCAATGATTATACAACACGCGATATCTTTCCTTGTCAATATGCGCCAGAGTGCGATTAAATCGCGCCTTATCTATTTCGATCCCGCATAAGATCCCAACCTCCTTAGTGAGTCAGGAGGCAGGGAAATGCTTTGTTTTTCTCTTCCTAAGTGGGACATGTTTATTGTACAGTAAGTAAGCAACTTTTGAGTTTATCTCATAGGCAGTATCATCAATCATCTTTGCATCAAAATTAAGGGCCTCGTAATCGATATTTCTAAAATCATGATAAAATATGGTACGATGAGCAATTGTAATCTATTTTCTGTTCAATCATCTCTTTTAATTAAACATTACGCGTTCTGACACGTCTTGTTATTTGATTAATGAAAACCTTAGTATCGTGATATCAAATCTGTATGATATAATCAGATCGTATCTCATCTTTTCGCAAATTGTAATTTATTTTATGCTCATCATCCCTTTTAGTTAGCCATTACATATCCTAACATGTTTGATTTATTACTTGATTAATGGAAATCTTAATATCAAACCTGTTTGATACAATTAGATAGTATCTCTAAAATTTTCGTAATCAAGTCATTAAAAGATCATTAATTGCAATTAATTACTTTTATATGACCAAAAAATCGCCAAACAATTGCTTATGTTGATTTTTAGGATGTATGTATCACCTTCTCTCTTAACGATGATATTCTTGTTCTTATTTGTACAATTAATTGATTTGCATATGGCTTAGTAGACTTTCATTGTAAGGTTGAAAATTGCAGTTTGAAAAACTGGGCTGATGATAGTATGCGGTTAAAGAAATTCAAGAATATTTGTGAATGCTATACCAATTTATCACAAAAGAAAATAGAAATTAACCATAATTTACCACAACTAGCTTGGGTTGCAACCCAAAAAGTTGTAGTCAATAAAAATTTTTATTGCCAACTAACAGGTTGCAAATTCCTGACATACAAGAAACTTAATCTAACTTCCATTATCACCACCCTTCCTCAGTTCCTCTGTCGCCCCACTCATTTCCTACCCAAGTATTTTGATTGTTCTTTCGTCATTATACAACATATATTTCACTTTTACATCGTCGTCCTAAAGATAAAGGCTAATAGAGCTACAGCCCTGGGACATCAACTCGCAATGAAATACATGGTATACATACACCCAGTGTCCCCTTTGAGGAGCTTTGGCTTGATCTTTTTCTTGACATTAAATTTTTTATGAAAATTAAACTATCTTAGGACGATTCTGGTTAAAATATACAGGGTTGGTTTGACTTTACCCGTGCATCTGATGACATTTTTTTAAAGCAGGTTTTTACAATGAATAGTTTTTAAAAAGAGTACAAACTAATTTTGCAACGCTGTATATTTCAAATAAAGTAAAACTAACACGAGACCTAGAAGTGGAAAGTTTTGGGTTTAGCCGTTTCTAGGTCTATTGTTAGTTCTAGTTTTATGTCATTAGATCTAACTCTAGATCTAGAACTAAAAACATTCGGGTTTTGTCGTACATCTTTCAAGACTGCTAAACCCAAATGATTTTAGTTCTAGATCTCTTGTTAGTCCTGGTTTTTCCTCATTTCAAATATACAGAATTGGGTTGGGTTGGGTTTAGCAGTGCATCTGAAGAAATTTTGTCTGTAAAATTTTTTGTAAAACATTGAATAGTTTCTGAAATAATATAGGGGGGAGTGGGACAGCTTCATACTATTTTTACATTTCATCTTATAGAATTCCTTCTGGCATTGACATCTATGTCGCATTCATCACAAATCAATAATTAACTATTTGGTTTTATAATAAAACTAAAAAATTCGCGTAAATTAACTTGTACGGTTAATTAACACTTTTTTCAAAAAATTAAAAATGTATGAAATTGAATCAAATGAATTTATACATGTGAGAAAAACACAGGTTGTACAAGAAATGTTTTGTTTTAATTAAAACAACTACATAACTTCGAATTGTATTAACTAAAATATTATTGTATGTTATATGAAGAGAGATCTTTGAGATAGACAGCTTTTAGATCTGATAAATCTGCCGATCTTTCACCTTTGACATCTGGAAAGACAAAATTCATTGAAGATCCTGGTTTCTTACTCAAAAATGAAATTACTACTCCTGATAAACAATAACGATAAATATCCCAACAAAGAGGCAAAAATATGAAATTTTCCAGTCTTGCATCTATGATTACACAACACACGATATCTTTTCTTATCAACCTCCTCAGTGAGTCGGGAGGCAGAGAAATGCTTTGCTTTTCTTTTTGGGACATGTTTATTGTACAAGCTTGTAATTTTATCGTTAAGGTAAGCATCTTTTGAGTTTATCTCACGGTCAGTATCATCAATCATCTTTGCATCAAAATTAAGGGCCTCGTAATCGATATTTCTAAAATCATGATAAAATATGGTACGATGAGCAATTGTAATCTATTTTCTGTTCAATCATCTCTTTTAATTAAACATTACGCGTTCTGACACGTTTTGTTACTTGATTAATGAAAACCTTAGTATCGTGATATCAAATCTGTATGATATAATCAGATCGTATCGCATCCTTTAGCAAATTGTAATTTATTTTCTGCTCATCATCCCTTTTAGTTAGCCATTACATATCCTAACATGTTTGATTTATTACTTGATTAATGGAAATCTTAATATCAAACCTGTTTGATACAATTAGATAGTATCTCTAAAATTTTCGTAATCAAGTCATTAAAAGATCATTAATTGCAATTAATTACTTTTATGTGACCAAAAAATCGCCAAATAATCCTTTCAACCCAACCCAATTTACGTCTATTACAACATCGTTTTATTTTTTTTCTCGAATAGAGAAAGCATTATTTGAGCTATAGAAAGTGTAAATTGCTACTTGTCACTACTTTGATATAATCTTGATAAATCCTGAGACAGAACTAATCTTGTAAGAAATACACACCAAGTTAATAAATATAAAAATAAATTGTATTTTTTTTATTTAAGTTTAATTAGTTATTTTTTAATTACACCTCTTTCTAAACAAAAAACAAAACAATTAACAACATTCTAAAATTTATAATTACACCTGATGCAGTGAAAGTTAAATCAATTCTTGTACAATTTATAATCATCTCCAACAATTATTTTTTTAAGATTCTTCATTATCTTCATGTATTATTTATTCAAAGTTATTTGAATAGTCCTAACTGAAGGTTAACAGTCGAGAGAAGCAATTAAAATCCCGCCTCGTCCATCTTTCACCTAACATAACAGGATATAACTTATCTACGCATTCACAGAACGGACGAAGAGAATGTCCGATGTGAGAAAAAAAAGACTTAAAGGATTTTCTGTATACGTATCAGACTTTTACGAATTAACAATCATCCAACAACCTTGTTCCCAATTTTTATATCACATAATCTCAAAGTTTGAAAAACTAAATTGAGTCATAAATTTTCTTACCTGGAATTGATTTTCCCAACTCTAAATATTCCACAACCGAAGGACTCAAAAATCCGGGTGGTAAAAAGTTTGTACTTAAAGGATTGTTTCTTTCATCGTATTCATCTTGTTCCACTTCGTTTTCAGGCGGAGGCGGTGCCCTAGGTCTTTTTATCCTTGACTTTTGTTCTAAACCGTCTGAAACAAAATTATAAAATTAACTAAACAATGAAAGAATAGATAAGAAACAATAAAATTGTAAAACAATTCATTATCCTTGTCCTTTTGCAAAGAAATCACGATTCAATCCTAAAGAGTTTTAAGATAGATGTTAATAGTAGCAGGGAAAAGGGTACCGTGTATGTGTCTTTGAATTTAATGTCGTTTATTTTGCCTTTTATTGCGTTTACAAGTTACCTTCATCTCTATCTCGTATTTCGCCTCTTACCACTTTCTCGTATACAACAGAACAACCGCAAGTTTTCATTCGTTTGATTACGAGACGCTTTTGAAATTGTTTAATTGACGATGTAAATGGGAGTGAAACACAAAGACAACCACCCAAAAACGTCGAAATCTAAATTATTAAGAATAGGTTTTAATAATGATTTCAATTTGTTTTGTTCAAGTTTTCATTGAGTATAAAACTTTTTTATGGTGCGAAACGAGCATTGCTCGATAAATAGCGGGATTATGCAAGCGTTAAATAATTAGCACACACACGTGCTCTCTTACTTGGTTTAATAATAATTTCTACAGGCCACAATAGTTTTTTTAAAAGGTAATTCGCTTTTAGATCGCGTGAGAAAACATTTTCTCTTTATCCTTTTTGGGTGTTCGGTATTTTCTGCTATGGGTGTTGGTTAATTTGTTTGTTATAATAAATTGATTGAATCTAAAGCCGGTTCTTGTTTATCAATTGGGTTCAATGGTAACGTGGACATTGAGGAAATCGAATGGTTTACGGTTGGGTTGGGTTGGGCAGAGAATAGCTCTTCGGAGGCGCTACTTTCACCCGAGTGCCATTAGATGCGTGTGAACTTTATAGTCGACATCTTCTTGCGCAACTGGATTTATGTAGTTCGTAAAATAACTCTAACATAAACTTATTTCTTTTTCCTTAAAAATTACTTTATTCGTAAATGTAAAGAAAATGTGTTTTCGAAAAACATTCATTTATATTTATGATGATACCGATTTCAACAGATAACCATTTTCAGGAGTTATACAGAGTGTTGCAGCATTGCATGACGCTATTTTAAGCACTGATATTAAAAGTTGAAGTAAAATATCTGAAAGTATTGCTTTAACGAGGGTAGACATGGACGTAATAACGTATTGTTTTTCTTTTGCTTGATAGATGACTAAATATCTAATACTAAATGTGTTAATGGTGCTTAGCACTGTTGTTGTAAGTGCTTTTTGAAGAATTTAATGTTTTATTATTTATTTTGGGAGACACCATAATCTTGTTCACTTTTGCAGAACGAACAGACACACTCTTAATTTATGGCAAGGTACATAAAACTGGGGTTGCTGCTATTCGAAAGTTGAAAGATTCTGCACGAATAAACGCTGGTCGATAAAGATTTCGAACATTTCGACGACGTTAGAGAGTTGATACTCGATGCTTTTTAGTAATCTCCTACTACTAGCACCAGAAGATTGGCACATAGTTTTGATGTTCTGATTAAAAGTGCTATATTAATAGTGTCGTATTACGTTACACATGTACAAGATTGATTACCAGAAGGATAAAACAAGTGCAGAAATCTATCAGTTGTTAATTTGATTTAGATTCTAACAAATTTGGTTTCACCAGATTGACAAAAACCTGCATATTACTTCCTTAAATATCTGGTGTGGTCTTCTTGATGTTAAGAACATAGAATATATTTTTTTGTTAACCAAGCTTTCTGGAATACCTTACTTATTTTTTTTTACAAAATAACTTTTATAAACTCCTAGAAGACATTTACTTTCACACAATTGTATAGTCTAGATGGCCCACTTAATGGACCACTAGGTTCTTACTGATTTTTAACCCATTTATGATGCCTCACAGTGTGAACATACCATTGTGTAGTTAAAACGCACGATCCCAGGCAGCAGACTCACGTTAATATCACGTCAATTTGTCGTGATTCAAAAAGTCACATTTATAACATCTGATAAATAACCCAATAAAGAGGCTTATCATTGAAAAAAATCATTTTCTCCTACATCAAGCAATCCAACAATTCAATAATTTACGCATCATACCAATGGTTGCCATTATGCATACAATCAGTTAGAAATGTTGATATTATATCGATTGGTAGATCAACTAAAGTGATTTTCCAATATGGTGCTCCTCATCACTTTGCAAACGGAATATATTATCAGTATTTTTAGAGACAAAGTTCCTGTTAAAACCATTCTATTATTAATGTATTCGCCAGGTTCACAACATCTATCGCAACTGAAGATGCTACCGCATTGTATTGATACCGCAAAGGGTTAAAAAACTTCTACCGGGCAAAGAGTTTGACACTATCTCTTAACTGTTTTGAAAACATCAAAGTACATGTTAAATGATGGACTTCTTGCCAACAAATTTATGACAGTCGGTATGATTTCTGAAAGGCACCGGTTTTTAATTGGCAGTTTTTGAAATTTAAATATGAAAATTTTGTATTTTACCAACAATATGTATGGTATTTAAGAAGCAAAATCAAGTTTTATTAGCAGTTACTTGTCTTTTATAATAAAAATTTCTTCTACAAGCAGAATTTAGTATTTAATTAACAGTTTAATTACTTTTTAGACTTAAATCAAAATTTTGCATTTTATCCAATAGTATTTCGAAGCAAACTTAAACAGTTTATTAATAGCATCTTGTTATTTACGACGAAAATATTTTCTGCCAGCAGTTTTAAAAGTGATATCAGTCGTCTGCTAACATTCTAAATCTTCTGCAAGCAGTATCATGTCTTCTAGAAACAGTATTAAGTCTTCTAAGGGATTACAAATGAGAATTTGTAAAGATGAAGACTTGAAATGGAAACATTTCAAGTCTTTTGGAAGCAATATCACATCTTCTAGAAGCAGATTAAATCCGCTACAAGTCGGTTGGAAGCAGTTCAAGTCTTCCATCGACAGTATCAAGCCTTCTATAAGCATTTCAAGTTTTCTGGAAGCATCATTAAGTCTTCTAAAGGCATTTTAAGTCTTCTGGGAGTAACATTAAGTCTTCCAGTAACAGTATCAAATCTTCTGGAAGCATTTCAAGTTTTCTAGGGTTAGTATCAAGTCTATTGAAAACAGTGCAACTCTTCCAGATGCAGTATCATATCTTTTGGAAGCAGTATCAAGCCATCCGGGGCAGCGTCAAGTCTATTAGAAGCAGTCCAAATCTTCTGGAACCATTGCAAGTTTTCTGGAAGCATTTCAAGCCTTCTAGGAGCAGTATCAAATCTTTTGGAAGCAGTTCAACTCTTCAAGGAGCAGTATCAAGTCTTTTGGAAGCAATATCAAGTTTTCCAGAGCCTGTATCAAGTATTTTGGAAAAAGTTCATGTCTTCTATAACGATATCAAGCCTTCTGGAAGCAATATCTAGTGTCCTAGAAGCTGTATAAAGTCTTTCAGGGGCGCTATCAAGCCTTCTATAAGCATTTCGAAGATTCTGGGCTAAACCCGAATCTTTCCACTTCTAGGTCTAGTGTTAGTTCTAGTTTTACTTCCACAGAAATATACAAGGTTGCCAAATCAGTTTGTAAAGTACTCTATTTCAGAAACTCATTCATTGTAGAGTATGAACATAGTAGTATTTGAACCAGAGCCATCTATGATAAGATATTTTGCTTTTTTCATATTTTCATACAAAATTAAATGCAAAAAAAGGCACCACAGATAGGACACTTGGTATATGTATGATGGGGACACCATGCATTTCATTGCAAGTACAGGAGTTGGCCCCCTAAGATTGTAGCCATATTAGCCATTATGTGACGACGCTATCCTCAATATTTGGAGAATAATTCCTTCAAAGCATTCGCACAATCTCTAAACGTTAATCCTTATTTTTTGTAAAAAAGAAGATTTAAAACAAATAGCTTTAGTGTCGTGTGAAAAATGTTAAAAAAGGAATTACGTAAAGCTTTATCTACGTATAGGGAGATATGTCTCTTTCTGATGGACACGTTTCCATTTGGGGATATTCTCAAGCGGTAGAAATCGTTGTAGACAATTTCCAGATGAAAGGCGTCAGGGAAACGGGGAATAAATGATGATGCATAAATTTCAAACGCGGCGACCTCTCATCGCATCTGCTGAAACGTAATTAGTTGGTCGATTCGGATAAAGTTTTATTACACGCGTAGGGACGCTAAATTTTCAAACATCGCCTGAGCCACTCAATGAGATAATTATGAACTTTTCGTTTGATGATGCGAAAAACATTGAATCTAATTAAAAGCATATTAGTAAATGTGATTTTTACCGATTTATTTGGAAATAAAAAAAATGATCGTTGTTGCATAGCCGATAATAAAAAAATAAAAAGAATTGCAGCCGTTAACCCAGATTTCTTTTCCAACGAAATGTACAAAGACCATTGTTTATTTAAAAGTTCACGAGTGCAACTGCGGTGATTCAAGAGAATTTTACACATGATAAACGAGAGAATTGATGCAATTCTAATTTAATTATTAATCCTATTAAAAAAGTAAGCTGAAACTTTTATTAAAAAATGTTTATTTAAACCGACAAATAAATTTGTTTCAAATTAAGACCAAAAGGACGTTCTATTTTCGCTGATTTAGAGCTTAGATAGTACATTTATTAATTACGAATTCTGGTTGGTGGCGGCGATGTTCAAACAGGCGTCGAACGCAGACCGGTGAAAAGGTTGGGGACCTAAAAGGGGTTTCCCCATTTGCCAGCAGGAAGAGCGGTCGAACATAATTAAATTTTTAGCCACCTTAGCGCACCAGTGCGTTTGGCGTGTCTTAATTGGCTAACTAATTGTTACCTCAAACCTTTTCCTATAAGCGCTCCGGCAGGGGATTCCGATTTGCAAACGCAACTAACGGTCACCACCCTTCCTTCCCGTGCTTTCAAAAGACCTCCCAAAAAAACAAAACTACCCCTACTAATTACCGACGTTACTTACTTTAAAGAGCACCCGTTTGATATTATTCCGAGTATTTTTCAATTATCTGTTGTTGCGTCGGGTTCTTTTATGATCTTTTAACTTAATTAAATTATTTTGTGCGGAGAAAAGTAATTAACTATTTATAGGGGAGTCTTTAAAGTTTTATTTGATTCTTATTCGAATACAATGTCTGAATGAGAATAAAATTTTTGTTGTCAAAAATTTTTGAGAATAATGTCTCGTTTCGATTTGAGAAAGGGTTAAGGCGCGGGTTAAGAAAGATATCCACAAAAAAAATAGATACATTTCGAAATAAGATTCTGAGTTCTTCGTATCATTTAAATGTCGATAGTTAATTCGTCCACATTCAATGGTTGAAACTCAGAGATATTCATCGATGTTGTAATCATCATTGCATGTGGGAAAGACTCTACATATTATACATACATATATTATACTATACATATTATATTATTATAGAAATAAAATAAATTAAGTTTCGATGATTCTTTTAAATATAATTGGATATCCTGAAATATCTATTTGAAAAAAGAAGTTTTATATTTAAGTAAAGTGTTTAAAAGAAGGTGTACAGAGAAGATGAAGGGAAGGATCAATACCGTAGAAAAAATTGGAGAGGATACGATAAAAATGTTTAAAAGGAGGAACGACATGCTAAGGTTGAGAGGGGGAGATGTAATAGGAACTATAAGAAACTATAAAATTATAATAACGGAATAATTTTCATTATGCACTCTACCAATATGCAGTACCCTTTCTGTAAAGTCATTTATTAATTTATAAGCAGATCTTTATTCAATCTAGTGCAGAGAGTACATTATGTATGAGCGAAGAACTGAAAAAAAGAGTGGAAAAGGGCGATAAAGTCTGAGGATCTTAGAATTCCTAAGATCTTTAGAATGAACATCCAGTATTCCAACTACAATTAATGTATTCAACAGCAATAATAACAAAAATTTGGATAACCAAAGGATTATGATTGTTCATTCCCGACTTTGCTGGAGATTGATATCCTGTAATGCTCAGTTTTCTTTATAATGTATCTGGACTATTTATTTCTGATATATATATCTAGAATTTTCAATAGAGATATATAAGAAACTATAAAATTATAATAACGGAGTAATTTTCACCATTAATGGTTTTGAAAATATTTAGAAAAATGTGTTAAAATTTCTGAACTTTGATGGCCCATATCTTGGCCATTTGAAGACTTTTATAATAATTTTTTTTCACGAATCATCATCATTTTTGCTCTAGTATATGTGGTTAATTTTATGCCCCGAGTCACGGGAACACCCTGTATAAGAAACTATAAAATTATAATAACGGAGTAATTTTCAGTATGCACTCTACCAATATGCAGTACCCTTTCTGCAAAGTCATTTATTAATCTATAAGCAGATCTTTATTCAATCTAGTGCAGAGAGTACATTATGTATGAGCGAAGAACTGAAAGAAAGAGTGGAAAAGGACGATAAAGTCTGAGAATTTTAGAATTCCTAAGATCTTTAGAAAGAACAATCCAGTATTCCAACTACAATTAATGCATTCAACAGCAAATACTAATAAAAATTTGGATAACCAAAGGATTTTAATTGCTCATTCCCAACTTTGCTGGAGATACTGATATCCTGTGATGCTTAATTTTCTTTATAATGTATCTGGAATATTTATTTCTGACATATATCTAGAACATTCAATAGAGATATACAGGGTGTTCCCGTGACTCGGGGCATAAAATTAACCACATATACTAGAGAAAAAATGATGATGATTCGTGAAAAAAAATTGTTATAAAAGTCTTCAAATGGCCAAGATATGGGCCATCAAAGTTCAGAAATTTTAACACATTTTTCTAAATATTTTCAAAACCATTAATGGTAGAGGGTTGAAATTTGGTACAGAGTAAACAAACATCATGCAAAATCATTGAACCAATTTTGACTTTGATCGGACGACGGCAACCATGTTATACAGGTGTTCCTAAAATTTGTTTGCTCAGAACTTTTTTGTTTGTTCGTAACCCTACATTTATTTTTGTAGTTTTTAATAGAAAATTTATTTTCGAAACTTTTTTCACTCTTTGAAAATTTTGATAACATTAACCGTTTGCGAGTTAAACGCGAAAATATTAAGCTTCGATTTCAATGGTAACACTAAACACAATAATTTTCGAAAAAGTTGGCCATGGCAATTAAAAAAAAAACAAATTGAGCCGTCAACTTGCTTATGTAGTTTAAACATAAAGTTGTTTGTTAATGAAGTTTTTATTAATTTTGCGTGTTCAAAATGGACAATTACACATTTAGTGAACAAACTGACATGATTTTGACATTGGGAGAATGTCATGGAAACGCCGTAGCAGCCGCTAACCGTTATCGGGAGAAATTTCCGAACCGCAGAGCGCCCAATCGAAAAACATTTTTAAGAATTGAAACCCGTTTAAGGGAAAATGGGACGTTTAAGCCGAATTTTAGTAACAACGGTAAAGTCAGATCAGTCCGAACAACCGAACTAGAAGAAGATATTCTAGACTACGTACAAGAAAATCCTACAGCTAGTACTTTGGATATGGCGAGGCATTTTTTAACGTCAAAAACAACTATCTGGCGTGTTCTTCACGAGCAACAGCTTTATCCATATCATAGTTATAAAGTTCAGGAAGTTCGACAGGCTGATTACCCACTACGACTGCAATATTGTCAAATAATGCAGCACAAAATCCAAATTGATGATCAATTTTTAGAAAAAATACTTTTTGCAGATGAATCGACATTTTCTAAAGATGGAATCATCAATTTGAGAAATTCACATAGTTGGGCGGACGAAAATCCAAGATTTAAGAAAGCTTGGAAATGGCAATGGAGGTTATGGAGGTCTTAACGTTTGGGCTGGCATTGTGGGCGATGTCATTATAGGACCCGTTTTCTTGCCGTCAAGGCTGGATGGCCATACATACAGGGGACATTTAGAGCAATTAAATGATTTTTTAGATGACGTCCCTTTAAACACAAGACAAGAAATGTGGTATATGCATGATGGTGCTCCTGCGCATAGTACACATGCTGTCCAAGAATTTCTATGTGAACGGTTTCCGGAACGGTGGATTGGACGAGGAGTGGATGCACCGATAAGTTGGCCCCCCCGATCGCCGGATCTTACACCTCTAGATTTTTATTTATGGGGACGCATTAAATCGCTTGTGTACTGCGTTGAAATAACTTCAGTTGATCAACTGAGGTTACGAATTGTTGATTCATTTGATCAACTTCGAACTGAAATCAACGTCCTCAGCAGAGTGCGCTTTAATTTAAGACGGCGATATCAGGCGTGCATTGAAGCCGGCGGGAGTGTTTTTGAACATCTGCTTTAGTATTTTTTTTTGTTCTGTTTTATTTATTACCATTTGTTTATAATTTTATTGTTCTTGTTCATATTTTTGTTAGAATTTTTATTATGTTCTTGTTTGTTGTTACCGCGAAAATTAAATTTATTGTTTTGGAAATTACATTCTTTTATTCAATTAAAATAAATTAACACTGGATTTAACTAAATCTACACTGAGAAATTTATGCAAATAATGGTTATTAGATCAGTTCGTTTTTCAATTGTCATCGCCTTCTCAGATCTTGCGGAATATGTTTTATTTGTTACGATTGAAATCAAAGCTTAACAGTTTCGCGTATAACTCGAAAACAGTCAATGTTATCAAAATTTTCAAAGAGTGAAAAAAGTTTCGAAAATAAATTTTCTATTAAAAACTACAAAAATAAATGTAGGGTTACGAACAAACAAAAAAGTTCTGAGCAAACAAATTTTAGGAACACCTGTATAACATGGTTGCCGTCATCCGGCCAAAGTCAAAATTGGTTCAATGATTTTGCATGATGTTTGTTTACTCTGTACCAAATTTCAACCCTCTACCATTAATGGTTTTGAAAATATTTAGAAAAATGTGTTAAAATTTCTGAACTTTGATGGCCCATATCTTGGCCATTTGAAGACTTTTATAATAATTTTTTTTCACGAATCATCATCATTTTTGCTCTAGTATATGTGGTTAATTTTATGCCCCGAGTCACGGGAACACCCTGTATAAGAAACTATAAAATTATAATAACGGAGTAATTTTCAGTATGCACTCTACCAATATGCAGTACCCTTTCTGCAAAGTCATTTATTAATCTATAAGCAGACCTTTATTCAATCTAGTGCAGAGAGTACATTATGTATGAGCGAAGAACTGAAAGAAAGAGTGGAAAAGGGCGATAAAGTCTGAGGATCTTAGAATTCCTAAGATCTTTAGAAAGAACATCCAGTATTCCAACTACAATTAATGTATTCAACAGCAACAGTAACAAAAATTTTGATAACCAAAGGATTTTGATTGCACATTCCCGACTTTGCTGGAGATACTGATATCCTGTGATGCTTAATTTTCTTTATAATGTATCTGGAATATTTATTTCTGACATATATCTAGAACTTTCAATAGAGATATATAAGAAACTATAAAATTATAATAACGGAGTAATTTTCAGTATGCACTCTACCAATGTGCAGTACCCTTTCTGCAAAGTCATTTATTAATCTATAAGCAGATCTTTATTCAATCTAGTGCAGAGAGTACATTATGTATGAGCGAAGAACTGAAAGAAAGAGTGGAAAAGGACGATAAAGTCTGAGAATTTTAGAATTCCTAAGATCTTTAGAAAGAACAATCCAGTATTCCAACTACAATTAATGCATTCAACAGCAAATACTAATAAAAATTTGGATAACCAAAGGATTTTAATTGCTCATTCCCGACTTTGCTGGAAATACTGAATATCCTGTGATGCTTAGTTTTCTTTATAATGTATCTGGAATATTTATTTCTGACATATATCTAGAACTTTCAATAGAGATATACAGGGTGTTCCCGTGACTCGGGGCATAAAATTAACCACATATACTAGAGCAAAAATGATGATGATTCGTGAAAAAAAATTATTATAAAAGTCTTCAAATGGCCAAGATATGGGCCATCAAAGTTCAGAAATTTTAACACATTTTTCTAAATATTTTCAAAACCATTAATGGTGGAGGGTTGAAATTTGGTACAGAGTAAACAAACATCATGCAAAATCATTGAACCAATTTTGACTTTGGCCGGATGACGGCAACCATGTTATACAGGATGTTCCTAAAATTTGTTTGCTCAGAACTTTTTTGTTTGTTCGTAACCCTACATTTATTTTTGTAGTTTTTAATAGAAAATTTATTTTCGAAACTTTTTTCACTCTTTAAAAATTTTGATAACATTGACTGTTTTCGAGTTATACGCGAAACTGTTAAGCTTTGATTTCAATCGTAACAAATAAAACATATTCCGCAAGATCTGAGAAGGCGATGACAATTGAAAAACGAACTGATCTAATAACCATTATTTGCATAGATTTCTCAGTGTAGATTTAGTTAAATCCAGTGTTAATTTATTTTAATTGAATAAAAGAATGTAATTTCCAAAACAATAAATTTAATTTTCGCGGTAACAACAAACAAGAACATAATAAAAATTCTAACAAAAATATGAACAAGAACAATAAAATTATAAACAAATGGTAATAAATAAAACAGAACAAAAAAAAATACTAAAGCAGATGTTCAAAAACACTCCCGCCGGCTTCAATGCACGCCTGATATCGCCGTCTTAAATTAAAGCGCACTCTGCTGTGGACGTTGATTTCAGTTCGAAGTTGATCAAATGAATCAACAATTCGTAACCTCAGTTGATCAACTGAAGTTATTTCAACGCAGTACACAAGCGATTTAATGCGTCCCCATAAATAAAAATCTAGAGGTGTAAGATCCGGCGATCGGGGGGGCCAACTTATCGGTGCATCCACTCCTCGTCCAATCCACCGTTCCGGAAACCGTTCACATAGAAATTCTTGGACAGCATGTGTACTATGCGCAGGAGCACCATCATGCATATACCACATTTCTTGTCTTGTGTTTAAAGGAACGTCATCTAAAAAATCATTTAATTGCTCTAAATGTCCCCTGTATGTATGGCCATCCAGCCTTGACGGCAAGAAAACGGGTCCTATAATGACATCGCCCACAATGCCAGCCCAAACGTTAAGAGAAAACCTCCATTGCGATTTCCAAGCTTTCTTAAATCTTGGATTTTCGTCCGCCCAACTATGTGAATTTCTCAAATTGATGATTCCATCTTTAGAAAATGTCGATTCATCTGCAAAAAGTATTTTTTCTAAAAATTGATCATCAATTTGGATTTTGTGCTGCATTATTTGACAATATTGCAGTCGTAGTGGGTAATCAGCCTGTCGAACTTCCTGAACTTTATAACTATGATATGGATAAAGCTGTTGCTCGTGAAGAACACGCCAGATAGTTGTTTTTGACGTTAAAAAATGCCTCGCCATATCCAAAGTACTAGCTGTAGGATTTTCTTGTACGTAGTCTAG
The DNA here is from genome assembly GCA_036711965.1 of Onthophagus sagittarius. Lineage (NCBI taxonomy): Eukaryota > Metazoa > Arthropoda > Insecta > Coleoptera > Scarabaeidae > Onthophagus > Onthophagus sagittarius. The sequence continues at coordinate 8,580,381 of JASERS010000010.1, read as the reverse complement.
AATATCTTCTTCTAGTTCGGTTGTTCGGACTGATCTGACTTTACCGTTGTTACTAAAATTCGGCTTAAACGTCCCATTTTCCCTTAAACGGGTTTCAATTCTTAAAAATGTTTTTCGATTGGGCGCTCTGCGGTTCGGAAATTTCTCCCGATAACGGTTAGCGGCTGCTACGGCGTTTCCATGACATTCTCCCAATGTCAAAATCATGTCAGTTTGTTCACTAAATGTGTAATTGTCCATTTTGAACACGCAAAATTAATAAAAACTTCATTAACAAACAACTTTATGTTTAAACTACATAAGCAAGTTGACGGCTCAATTTGTTTTTTTTTAATTGCCATGGCCAACTTTTTCGAAAATTATTGTGTTTAGTGTTACCATTGAAATCGAAGCTTAATATTTTCGCGTTTAACTCGCAAACGGTTAATGTTATCAAAATTTTCAAAGAGTGAAAAAAGTTTCGAAAATAAATTTTCTATTAAAAACTACAAAAATAAATGTAGGGTTACGAACAAACAAAAAAGTTCTTAGCAAACAAATTTTAGGAACACCCTGTATAACATGGTTGCCGTCATCCGGCCAAAGTCAAAATTGGTTTAATGATTTTGCATGATGTTTGTTTACTCTGTACCAAATTTCAACCCTCTACCATTAATGGTTTTGAAAATATTTAGAAAAATGTGTTAAAATTTCTGAACTTTGATGGCCCATATCTTGGCCATTTGAAGACTTTTATAATAATTTTTTTTCACGAATCATCATCATTTTTGCTCTAGTATATGTGGTTAATTTTATGCCCCGAGTCACGGGAACACCCTGTATAAGAAACTATAAAATTATAATAACGGAGTAATTTTCAGTATGCACTCTACCAATATGCACTACTCTTTCTGCAAAGTCATTTATTAATCTATAAGCAGATTTTTATTCAATCTAGTGCAGAGAGTACATTACGTATGAGCGAAGAACTGAAAGAAAGAATGGAAAAGGGCGATAAAGTCTGAGGATCTTAGAATTCCTAAGATCTTTAGAAAGAACTTCCAGTATTCCAACTACAATTAATGTATTCAACAGCAATAATAACAAAAATTTGGATAACCAAAGGATTTTAATTGCTCATTCCCGACTTTGCTGGAAATACTGAATATCCTGTGATGCTTAGTTTTCTTTATAATGTATCTGGACTATTTATTTCTGACATATATCTAGAACATTCAATAGAGATATATAAGAAGCTATAAAATTATAATAACGGAGTAATTTTCATTATGCACTCTACCAATATGCAGTACCCTTTCTGCAAGGTCATTTATTAATCTATAAGCAGATCTTTATTCAATCTAGTGCAGAGAGTACATTATGTATGAGCGAAGAACTGAAAGAAAGAGTGAAAAAGTGCGATAAAGTCTGAGGATCTTAGAATTCCTAAGATCTTTAGAAAGAACATCCAGTATTCCAACTACAATTAATGTATTCAACAGCAATAATAACAAAAATTTGGATAACCAAAGGATTTTGATTGCTCATTCCCGACTTTGCTGGAGATACTGATATCCTGTGATGCTTAGTTTTCTTTATAATGTATCTGGAATATTTATTTCTGACATATATCTAGAACTTTCAATAGAGATATATAAGAAACTATATAATTATAATAACGGAGTAATTTTCAGTATGCACTCTACCAATATGCAGTACCCTTTCTGCAAAGTCATTTATTAATCTATAAGCAGATCTTTATTCAATCTAGTGCAGAGAGTACATTTTTTATGAGCGAAGAACTGAAAGAAAGAGTGGAAAAGGGCGATAAAGTCTGAGGATCTTAGAATTCCTAAGATCTTTAGAAAGAACATCCAATATTCCAACTACAATTAATGTATTCAACAGCAATAATAATAAAAATTTGGATAACCAGAGGATTTTGATTGCTCATTCCCGACTTTGCTGGAGATACTGATATCCTGTGATGCTTAATTTTCTTTATAATGTATCTGGAATATTTATTTCTGACATATATCTCGAACTTTCAATATGACATCGTTTTCATCACCTTCAATTTTCGGACCTGATTCTTAGATTTTCTGTTCCTCGATTCTGATCTTTTTAGGCCTAGATTTTGAGAAGGTATTTATACTTATTGTATTATCAAAAAGTGTTTTTGGAGTCATCTCCCAGATAGAATGAGAAAACAAGAAGTCATACACATTTAAAATCACCTTTTTGATTTTTGAATTGGCAAATTACATCCATAGTGACTTATAGGTTTTGATGACCCAACCTAAGCTAATCTTATTGTTTATGATAACCAATTTGTTTATTGCATTTATGATGAGGCGCTAGCTTTTAAAATTATACGGTAAAAAGCATGGTACAGTAGAACCATACTTGATAATTGGAACTAACTGGGACTTGGACCAAAGGTGGTTCTGATTAATAAATTGTTCGGATTATTAAATATTGCTACTAAATAGTTGACAATACAACACACTAAACACATGCATACTCGAACATAAAGCAATATATTGCTGTAAACACAAAACTATAATTTTTAATTAAAGATACGAAGGTTTCTTCGTCTTCGTTCTTTAAAGAAAGGTTTCTAGCTTTGTATTAGTGATACTTTTAGTTCCAGAAGAATCTACAATAATTAAGCATTGAATGGCAATTAAAACTAAAACTAACACTAGACCTAGAAAATTTCGGTTTAGCAGTGCGTCTTCAGGTTAAACCTGAAACTTTCTAGTTCTAATAATAACTAATTAACTAATAATCTAAAACTGAATAACAACTAAATTAGCATTAATATCAAAACTAAACTAACAGTGGACCTAGAACTGGAAACATTTGGGTTTAGCCGCACGTTTTTTAAGACAGAACTGAACTTAACCCAACCTAGCTTCAGAACTAATACTAAACCTAAAACTAGAAATATTAAGGTTTAGCCGTCTTAAGAGACGTACGGCTAAACCCTAATGTTTCTAGTTTTAGGACTAGTTACGTAGTTATGTAGCTGGGTTGTAGGTCTAGTATTAGTTATACTTTTAGTTCCAGAAGAATCTACAACAATCAAGCACTGAGAGGCAATTAAAACTAGAACTAAGACTAGACCTAGAACTAGAAAATTTCGGTTTAGCCGTGCGTCTTCAGACGCACGGCTAAACCTGAAACTTTCTAATTTTAGGTCTAGTCTTAGTTCTAGTTTTAGTTCGATACAAGTATACAATAATCTTAAAATCGAGTAAAAGTTAAAAGTAGAGTTAATGCCAACACTAAAGTTAACTCCAGACCTGGAACTAAAAAAATAAACCAAAATATTTCTAATTCAAGTTTAGTGGAAGTCTAATATATGGAAAAACTCAATTTTACAGTTTTTATGATTACATATCATAAATTGAACTTGAATAAATTTTCCATTTAGAAAATTTTTTAATTTGATCCTGAGTCATACTGTGTAAATACATAAATATATGTGTACCTACATACTCTTTGATTTGTCATTTGCAGATTACCTTCTTACGTCTACAAATAATCGTTTTTAAATCTATTTAACATTTTGATAATAAAAAATTAATTTTTTAGTTACAATTTTTCGAAAACGAAATTATTTTGTCGAAAATTTCGAAAGGAAATTATTGAAAACTCGTTACAGCTAAATTATAAAACGCAGTACCGAAAGAGGATTTAATTAATTTTGTAAAAAGAGTTGTGTCACCGCGCGGATTTAAATAAAAAGAGGAAAAACAAAATTTATGCGATCATTCGACGTTTATTGGATTCTCTAGGTTACCTTAAAAGAATTTTTGCATTTTCAATTTTCATAAATAATTTTATTACGAATTAATTTAATTTTTTCCTACCTCATTTGGTTTTCGCAACCGAACCGGAATCGTAATCGGGCATAATCATTGCTTCAATGTCAATCTTAATCTACATACATAAAAAAATTACTCTCTAAGGATTTATGTCACGGTCTTTTCCGTCTTGATTAGATTTACAATTAAATATTTTACCCAAATCGATCAATTGGCATTAGTACTTAACTTAATTAGTATTATCCTGCGCTTAATTGAGTCAATGTAAGAGATAATTGAGATTAAAAGATTTAATTAAATTCATTGCGCGTAAGCGTTTTCTAATAACTCGTTTTTTTGCGTAATGAGTCATTGTTTAATCGCCGGTTCTTGATCAACAAATAATAATCGAAGAATGTATAATAAGAAAATTGCGCAGGTTTACCACAAACAATTTTATTTTGCACGTCACGGACTTGACATTTTCTATTCTTAGATGAGTTAAGACGATTCTAATAACTACTTTTCATTCATTAATTTCCAAATTAATGAGTTGGTTTGTTTAATGATTTAAAATTTAAACTTTTTTGTATCAATTTTTTTATTACGATAAATAACAAAATTTGTTATTACCTGTACAAAAAATGTATCCTAAGGCAAACATAACACAGCACAAAACGCACACATACTTATCCATTGTTTTCTTATACGACTATGTTCGTGCATCTCGCAGAGAGACTGCGTTTCTTCTTTTCAGCAAAGGTGGGGCTCCCCCTCTAAATCCTTCTCTTCTCGGGTGTCTCTTGAGGCTGTTCGGATGGGGACACAACTGCAACATTACATGACTATAATTTTAATTAAGAATGTATTAATAATTTTTTTTGTTACAGAAAATTATTTCACATCTTAACCGAATATCGAAAGATTTGGAGCCGAAATCGAACGAATTTAGAACAAACTTATCGATCGAAATAAACAGACATTTTGAGAATTTCCACGCAAAACTCCAAAAGATCGAATCGAGTCTTCACGAGCAATTGGAAGAACATAAATCATCGAAAAAAAAATCGTTGATTGTTACACGAGAGAAGGTACAACAAAATTTATCCTTCCTAAAAAAATTAGCTAATTGCGCTAAGCAGTTACTTAACAAAGAAGACGTTAAATACGACGTTGGACTTATTATTAAAAATTTAACGTTGGCTTTAAAAGTTAAGTGCCATTTGATGCAGCAAGAAGTCGACGACGAAATAAAAATTGATTTTGGATCTGCCATCCACGACATAGACGACTTCTATCATTTTAAACGCGACCAAAAAAGCGAATTTTTTCTTATTCATACTCAAGATTTGCCGGAAGATTACAAACTTTCTGATGCCGTTTCTTTAGATTCTATTTCAAGTAGATCTACATCATTTACAAATGGTATGAATACAATATTAAATTTTCTTAACTTTGAAAGCCCATATCTTAGCTATTTCTAAGTTTAGACAAAAAATTTTGCACAAATCATCACGTTTTGTTTTAGCGCGAATTAAACATCGTGCTAAAATAAATCAATTCATGTAAAAAGATATTTTTTTATTTTTAACCATTCTTAAATCAAATTCCTGTAAACAAAGAATTACGTTTACTCTACATTAATTACTTAATAATTTTTAAATTTTAATTCAGACGATAACATCGACGAAGAATCCAATAAAAACACATCATTAGGAGAAAACTTTTCAACCTCAACAAAAAAAAGTGATATTGCATCGAAATACTCAATTTTAAAACGAGATAACTCCAACTCTTCAAATTTGAGCTTTACCCAAAAGTCGAGAAAATCTAGTTTGAGTTCGGCTGAGTCTGTCGAAGATCAAATGAGTTTTAATACAAAGGAGTTATCGATGAGTTGCGAAAATATTCCCGATGTACTACCGGGAACTAAAGAACAAGTTACCGTTACGCACATTAACACCCCAAGTTCTTTTTACGTACATTTTATTAAGTCGCGAAATATTTTTAAAGAATTAACCCACGTTATTGGGAAGTACGCTAAAGGAACATGTGTAAAAGTCGAACCTGAATTAAGTAAGTAAAAAATTAACCCATAAAAAATAATTCGTTTAATTAATTAATTTTTAAGACGAAATTTATTTGGTGAAATTTTCCGACCCAAACCACACGAAATGGTATCGCGGGCGAGTTACGGAAATCGATATAATCTCCGATAAATACACAGTATTCTTCATAGATTATGGAAACTCTTCCGTTGTCCCGAAAAATTGGTAAATTAATTAACTCAATTAATGTCTTTATAAACAATTTTTGTTTGCAGGATCAGATATCTTCCGCCGAAATTAATGAAAGTCCCCCCGTTGGCAGTTCATTGCAAATTTTTCGAATTATATCCGTTACAACCGTTGTGGGATAAGAACGCTGTGTCTTTGATGGCTGATATTGTGAATAACGAAATCTTATTGATGATTATTATTGAGAACTCTTTGAATCAGTTGGAAGTTGATTTAATAACGTTAGATGGAACCACTTCCGTTCGAGAAGCTTTGATTTTTAGTAAAGAAGCTGCCCCTATTGTGAATCCAAATCATCTTGTTTTAGAAGCTAAAAAGGTAATTATTTATTTTGTTAATACAATAAATTAATTCCGAATCAATTAAAACTAGGTTAGTTCAAATTATGGAAGCATTATTGAAGTCATATTTAGATGTTGTTAAAAAGTCTTATAAACACATATTCATAAATTTATTGTAATAGATAATACTAATATTTGCTGAACTTTTAATAACTTCCTCAGTTTTAAAATCGTTTTTCCCTGCGTCTTCATGAAGAGGACTGCCTAACTTCTGCAGCATATTAACGATTTCTTTTAATTGTTGAATGAATCACTGCAAGCTTAAGATTGAAGAATTAAGAATTTTACTTCAATTCAAATATACAGGGTTGCCAAATCAGTTTGTAAAGTACTCTATTTCAGAAACTATTTATTAAAAAATGTCTTTAGATGTACTTTTTTTAACGAGGTCGGGGAAAATCTGCTAGCAGACATCAGGCGTGGGATATTGGGCGGCCAGATAATGTGGGGTGGGGCAAAAATAGCCTCGACCCACTAAAAACCTCTATCCTCGTCTTTTCCGGAACCACCGGAAAAAGAGGACGTAGTCTTCTTTTCTTCCTTCTTCGTCACTTTCTCGATTTTCTTCCTCAAATCTACCTGGCACACGGTAAGTCCAACTCTCAGTTTCCTTGCTCTTAATAAAAGGTCTGCTGGTTCTCTTTCCATTTCAATTGTATTAGCCTTCATACAACCAGCGTAGAGTTTAATCTGGCTCAATTTAAGATTTGAATTATTCCCCATTTTGCGCTTTATCGCTTCTGCCACTTCATCTAATTCAACCGCGGTGGTCATTTCCTTTATGTTCAGCGTTACCCTTTCTTTTTCTTTCATTCCTATTCTCTTCGTTTTCTGCCCGACGCGCTTTTCTAGTACAGTAAGGCCCCAACATTCGCGAGGGTTAGGTTCTAAAAATACGCCGCGAATGTTGAATCCGCGAATATTGAAGCACTAGATATTATGAAGGATAAACTACTACTTCTATGTTCTTTTAACACGTTAACCGCCAAATGGTCACCGACGCCAAAAGTTTCATTTAATTTAATTTTAAAAATTAAATATTTCAAAAATTAATAAATTATACATACTAAATAAAACGCTTAAAATTGCAAAATAAAACGACTGGTCTTAAAACTTTTGTATTCGGAACTAATACAGATATTAAAATAATTACAATTGTTTAAAATATAAAAAAACCTAAACTCGATAGCAATAACAAACTGCAACAAAATAAACTAAAAAAAGAAATAAAAGTTAACATTTCTACTCATCAATAATAATTGCTTTAGAACACGATGGTTTAAAAAATGTAAGGATAGTAGGTTGCAATGCTTTGTGTTGCATATCCTTTTGAAGCTCTTTGTAAGGAGCAAGAAGAGTATTCAGACCATTTTTAAATTTTGTGCTTCGTTCCGTTGATGGATCATATTCTACTATTTTTTCAGCAAGATTATTTGCTTCTTGTATAAATAA